>JAEIGL010000005.1:0-10000000 GCA_018903715.1 Zaprionus davidi | reverse complement strand
TGACAGCTTTGTTGACATTCTGCGCTGCAGTTCTTTTAGCTTTGTTTCTCAGATATATTTGAACTATTAATAATTGTAAAAGGAAATATGGCATATTAAACGATAAAATTAAATTTAATTGCATATTTCAATTGCAATGAAAATTTTAAATTTTGCGCCAAAGCATTGCCATTACCAAGGAGACGACGACACTGATTAAGTTGGCAGTTCTGGTTCCCGCAAATACGGTCGCACTGTCAACAGCTGTTCGCACAGTGTTTTGTTTGCATAGTTTGGAAAATATTTTTAAAAACAATTTTTGCAATCTTATTTATTGTAGAGTCAAACACTACAAACTTAAATATAAAAATTAAAATAAAATACAACCTTCAATGAAGAAACTATTTCCCAAAATAAGAGAATTTTTTACTTGCGAACAACAATTTAAACCAGTTGAAACAATCGCAAAACTTTATTCAGTGTCAAAATAAAGGAAAAATGGATGATCAAGTTATTGTGTTACCAAAGAAAAATGCAAAATCAAAGAAACTCTATGGTTGCCCGAAATGCAGTTATGAGGCCACGCGAGCTTACAACGTGCAACGGCATCTTGCCAAGCATTTTGAGAAGCCCCCCAAGGAGCTGCAACACATTTGTCCCTACGCGGGCTGCTCGTTCAGCACGTTGCGCTGGGACAATTTAAATCGACACACCTCAAGAGTCCATCGGATGACAAAGCCCAGAGAGGAAGAGGAAAAGGAGGACACACCATCTGCACCAAACCAGGAAATTTTGGAAACGAATGAGGAGCATCTTGATGAGTATGAAAATCCCGAGCTCTTGCAAATAGACGATGATCCTGTGTCAATGAACAGTGACGAGGAGGCTGCGTCATTAATATTCGAAGAGATTTCTGGTGAAACACAGTTTGAGGAACTACCGAGAACTGAAGCTGAACCAGTTGACCTCGACAAGGCAACTAATGAAATGAAAAGGAAGCCCAGGTAAATTTAAAAATAATTTGCGAAATATTTATCATACTATATAAAAGTCTTTTTTATATTTTAGAAAAAGTTACAAAAGTGGCAAAACCATTTACTATGAGTGTAAACAATGCAATTATCGTACAAATCGTGGCTTTAACATTAAACGACATCTGGCCAAACATATAGCTGAGACGGGACCTTCAGAGGAGCTGCTCTATCACGTCTGCGTAATCTCTGGCTGCGGGTTCTCCACACCCCGTTGGGACAATCTTTGCAGACATGTCAGAAAGATCCATCCCGAGACTGTGCCACAATGACGCAGTGATTGCTGACTCCAAGATACAAATAAATTTTAACTTGTGTTATTTAATAATGTAAATATTTAAATGAGCTACAATTGTTCACCTGGTATTTAAAATAGTGTCTTGCTGGAGGGGATTCTTATGGTATTTGCTATAGTATTCTTATAGAAGTAGTTAACTAACTATCACAATTTGGTTACTGCGAGAAGAAGGAGTTGCTCATTGAGGGAGTGCTGGTGCCTCCGACGGTTGTGCCCAGCATCGAGGTATCTCGCTGTGATGCAGTGGCCATTCTCTGATAGCGGGCTATGTGATCTAGCGAATAGGGCAGTATAGGACGCACGCTGTGTATCTCGAGCAACGTCAGATTGTCCAACTTTGCGTAGGTGCCTTCGCCTTTGATGAATGCATCGATGGAGGTGCGCAGCTTCGATTCGCGTATGTCGAATATGTCCTTGATGACAGTACGCAGCTCCTCGCAACGCGGTACATCGTCGGGCGCAGTGCTCATAATCAACTGGGCCACCACCATGTAGTGCTCGCAGGGCATTTTTGTGAAGAATCTAAAGGAACACGCGACTTTTAATACGATTTTTAACAATCATAACCATCACCTTACTTGGAACGCTTCTCCTCCTCCTTGATTTCCTCCAGTGTTTCCATTTCCATCCATTCCGGCGGCACAATGCGGCACTTTTGTTGCTTTCGCAAATGCGCTGCTAGCCAGAGTGGCACAAAGACAGGAAAACCGGCACGAAATGGCCCGACAGATCCATAAACTAAATGCAACGGCTCATTGGAAAAATTTGGTATTATGCTAATCATGCATTTCTCGCCAATAAACTCAATAATTGAGGGATCCATAATTGTTTGTTTGTGTTGTGCACGACGCAAGTAAACAATGCGAAAATAAAGTTATCGATACGCGACATAAGCGCGCCAATAACTTTGATCGATAGCTAACAGACACAAGCCGCTGACTGCAAAGCTGACACAAGCTGGTTGCTACAACATAGTGATAAGGGTCTGTCAGCCGTTATTTGTTTGCGTCTTTGATTCGGCTTTGGATTGCAGCCTCAACAGAATTCAACTTACGTCAAACTGCCGCCGTCTGGAACAATTATAAATAAATGCATTTGAGTGACCCTTGAACGGGTTATCTCAATGCAACATCATCATCATCAGGTGGATGCACATGACTAAGCCACGGTCCCGGACAGTTTAAAATAGATGTTATTGTAACTGTTGTTCCCTAAGGCATCATCACGACGTAAATGGCAAGTTCAGCGCCATGATAAGGCCATGAGTGTCAGACATGATCAAGCACGTTGAAGATCACACACACAAGCGTAGAAGCTGTACCTAATCCCTACACTAGTTTATGGCAATTAACTCAATCTAAATCTCCAATGCATTGCATAAACAATGCAGGTTTATTGCACACTCGACACCCGTGTTTGTGTGGGAGTCATCCTTATCAGTCTGTACGCTCTCTATCTCTCTCACGGAATAAAGCTAACTACAAAATGCACTGCAGGTCAATTAATTGGCAAATAACAGACGTTCCTCATAAGGTTTGCATAAGGGTTCGGATTGTAGTTGGTGCTAAAATTAGATCGATTTGGGTGGTTCTTCGTAAAGCGAGGCGTCAAACTACGTAAATAACGACAAGAGCATCATAACACGACGATTATGTGTTGACATATTGCCTTCATGCGATTCTACCCAACTGATAAGACCGGCTCTAACCGGTTGAAACTGGAAAACTAAGCTCGTCTTGAGATGCTACTTGTAATGCCTGTATAGCAAGGGCTCACACAACTCCTTGGAGTCGTAGGTAGCTAGTGATGCGATCCACTGCAATCTCCGATCTTCTCGAATCGAAGTGAAGCAGCTCGTGGCACGCTTTTGCACATACATAACGGACTGACTAGGTTTTCAGATAAGCCAAGCTGCGAGTGTGCATGTGGATTGTATGTGTGTGTGTGTATGTGGAATCTGAGTTGACATATCAATATTGAATCGTTTTTGAAGAAAAGTGCGACTTGAGTGAATCTTTGGGTTTAGTGCTCGTCTATTTTTGGCAGGGTACGGACCTGCTGGCTCCCCCGAGCAATCAGCATCGACAACACCTCAGAAAAGCCAAAGAAGGAAAACTGTTTATCAGTGGGAAATCATCATCACAGCTCAGCACACGCGCGAATTGCATTTCGGGAAGATAACCGATTACGAAGAACAGAGCACTGCAAATTTGGAATTTGGTTTGCTCTCTCTCTCACTTTTTCGCTGTCTGTCTCTCCACCTCGGTAAGCTCATCTACAAACGGTATACTATATGGTATATATGAGTGATAGAACATCGTCATTGATAAGGCGCACAATCCGTAGACGTCAACATTTCATTGCTTCTCCCGTCCGGGATGAGAGACCCAGACATAGCCAGTGCATTCAGTGTGGTCCACAGCAAGCGCAATTAGTTGTTAGCCACACGGCAAAGAGCACACAAGTCCCGTCCCGAGTTTCCGGCCCGATCGTTGGGTGCATCCCCGATCGCAAATATCCTCATCGATTCACATTTTCGCGTATTACCCAAGTTCAAGTTCGCACATCATATTCATCAGTGTTTCCTTTACGCCCGATACAGTACTTACAAAAACTTACCAAAATGGTCGACACGGAGATCATCGTGACCAATGCCGGAGAGCCGTCCACCAAGGCCAGTTTGATTGTCGTCTCCAATCGTCTGCCTTTTGTCTTGACCCGCAATGCCAAAACCAAAGAACTGGAGCGCAAAGCTAGGTGAGTAGACAGAATACATTTTTATTGCAAAATAAAAACACCAAAAAAATAACGAATCATTTTAATACATAAATACTATCAATTCTTTTACTTTTTCGAATACGTCATGAGTGAATTGAAGATTAAAAAAATAATTGCGCTATTATATAATTGTGGAATGGAAGAGTGTTCTAAACATAATTTGTGTGTCACAATAGTGTTAATTATAAATATTTAATTGGAATTCTAATAATGCACCAACAAACACTTTAATATTGTGGTTATTCAAGTAAATGAGTTCATTGTACTAACGTAAATATTAACTTAAAGTTTCACTAAAATTGAAATCGTTAAATGACCGTTAAACCTTTAGAAGATGTTCCAACTATTAATGAAAAATGTTTTACTTATTATAAATGATATTCTTATTAAATTCCATCTATTCCCTTTTTTTCGAAATTTTCAAATAAATGTGCCAATTTGGGATTTTCCTTCGGTGTGATAGTTCAATTATATAAGTAAAACATTAGCTTATCTCGAACCATATTTTAGTTTACGGAACCAATTTCCTAAGCTGCAAACAAAGTAATAAAAGCAAAAGTTCATTGAACGTGTACAGTTCTCAGCTGCCAGAGTCCGCTGAGCCGAAAACAAAGCCATAATCCTATATGTATATATATATTTTATATATATATTCTATAATATGTATACATATTATTTTTCCATAGAGAGCCTTATCAAGGTCTCGTGACATTAAGACCAACCTAAAGTTTAGCTAGTGTAAACTTTTCCCAAAAACAATAACAGAAATGAAGAATCAGTTCTGGAACTAGCCCAATTGGAATCATAGGCTTACAATTTGCATTGACGATAAGAGACCCTCTACCGGACACCTATACTTAGTATACCGCATAGTCACGCTCTTGTTTCCACACGCTTTCTGTGATTATGAGACTGAACCGACTGTTATCATCAGCGAAAAATACACACACTGATCAAGAGAAGGGGGAAGATAGATGGGAAAAGAGAGAGGGAGCGATCGAGCGACAACAGTCTAAGGGGGAGGGGCAGCGTGTTGAGAAGGGGATAAGAGATGAGCAAACGGAATGCGAAGTCTGACAAACTACTAAGTATCAAAATTAGAAAACAAATTCAATAATGAAACGCTACGCTGATAGCGCGATTGACCCTTGCTGCCTAACGACCACGGCTGCGAGACGATTTCTTAGGAAGGGGTTCATACCAGACTAATTCTCGAGGCGTCAAGGCGCCATTATGACTTGGGCGTAGCGAAAAGTGGCGAACCTGACCCTGAAAAACAACATCACGTGCATCTACTTAGGTTAGACATCAATTTTTGGAGCAACACAAACGAATCTCGCACTGACCCTACTCAAAAGCTCTGAGTTATGTAGGGCTTTGTCTAGGGTTTATTCAATTTCTGATTTTACGATGCCTGCTGACGAGTGGTTGGGGGCAAACTCGAGGGGACTTGGGTTTGGTTTTGGCCCCTGAGCCGCGCGAGTCGAGGTTGTTTACACTGATGCCGTATCAGGGCAGGCACTGTTTTTAATGGGTATTCATCTTATCAGCGCCTCTCGAGTCAGTGTCACTCTGATGCACTTCGAACAAAATCGGCTGCGATGCGAACTGAATCGATTATACTATATAAAGGTGTATATATAACGCATAATCCCGTAACCCTATGTTGCTCGTGTTATTGGAAAACGATTTCAGAGCGTCAGGCTCAAAAGTCGAAACGATTCAGTCCGTATGAAAATATAGATCTCAGACATTATAAGAGCTAGATCTATTATATTTGATTCTAATTTGTCATATAATAAGTAAATTATAGTCAGTAGATTAGAGTATCTATAAGTCTAGGGGATGGCACTACCCTTTACTCATTTAAATCCCCTGTTCTGTTTACAGTGCTGGCGGTCTTGTGACAGCCGTTTGTCCGGTGGTGATCAAGGGCAGTGGTCTCTGGGTGGGCTGGTCCGGCATTCATCTAGAGGATCCCAATGAGGCGATACCGGAATCGAACCCGTATGATCAGACGCCAACCGCTGGCCTTAAGTCAGACCAGGTGGTGTCAGTGAACATCGATGCGAAGATCTTTGATAGCTACTACAATGGATGCTGCAACAAGATTTTCTGGCCTCTGTTCCACTCGATGCCGGGACGTGCCAATTTTGGTGGAGAGCATTGGCATGACTATGTGACGGTGAATAAGCATTTCGCTGTGCGCACCATCGAAGCGCTGGAGAAGTGTCTGGCCAAGAACAATGGCAGCGACAAGAGTCCGCCAATTGTCTGGATTCATGATTACCATCTGATGCTGGCCGCCAACTGGGTGCGAGAGCATGCCGAGGAGAAAAATCTGCCCTGTCGCCTGGCCTTCTTCTTGCACATTCCCTTCCCGCCATGGGACATTTTCCGTCTGTTGCCCTGGTCCGATGAAATATTGCAGGGCATGCTCGGCTGTGATCTTGTCGGCTTCCACATTCAGGATTATTGCCTGAACTTTGTTGACTGCTGTCAACGCAATCTCGGTTGTCGTGTGGATCGCAACAATCTGCTGGTCGAGCACGGTGGTCGCACAGTGCGTATTCGTCCACTGCCCATTGGAATTCCCTATGAGCGCTTTGTCAATCTGGCCCACAATGCACCCAAGGTACTGAAGACGTCCAAGCAACAGATCATCTTGGGTGTAGATCGTCTGGATTACACCAAGGGATTGGTGCATCGTCTGATGGCCTTCGAGGCACTGCTGCTGAAGTATCCACAGCACAAGGAGAAGGTTAGTCTGCTGCAGATTTCGGTGCCATCGCGCACAGACGTCAAGGAGTACCGTGAGCTGAAGGAGGAGGTCGACCAACTCGTGGGACGCATCAATGGACGTTTCACTACCGCCAACTGGGCACCCATTCGCTATATCTACGACTATGTGAGTCAGGATGAGTTAGCTGCCCTCTATCGGGATGCCGCCGTCTGTCTGGTGACTCCATTGAGAGATGGCATGAATCTGGTAGCGAAGGAGTTTGTCGCTTGCCAGATCAATGAAGTACCTGGTGTTCTCGTCATCTCACCCTTTGCCGGAGCTGGTGAAATGATGCACGAGGCGCTGCTCTGCAATCCGTATGAGGTCAACGAGGCCGCTGAGGTCATCCATCGTGCACTGACCATGCCCGAAGATGAGCGTGTGCTGCGTATGGCGCGTCTCAGGCGTCGCGAGGCCGAGTGCGATGTCAGCCACTGGATGCGCTGCTTCCTCAAGGCAGTCGGTGCCCTAGAGATGGATGATGTGGGCACAACCATCATGCAGCCCGTTTCAGTGGACGATTTCGATGACTACTTACTCAAGTAAGTTCACTCTACCTCCCTCCCTCCCTCCTGCTAGTCCCTGTCATTTGCCTACTTCAACTGGTTGATTCTTTATTCAGATACATCGGCTATAACCACAAGCTTGCCTTGTTGCTGGACTATGACGGTACACTGGCGCCCATTGCCCCACATCCAGATCTGGCCACACTTTCGCCAGAGATCAAGAATGTGCTGTTCAAGCTGTCCAACCATTCGGATGTCTATGTGGCCGTCATTTCGGGTCGCAACGTGGACAATGTAAAGAAAATGGTCGGCATCGAAGGCATCACCTATGCAGGTAATCATGGTTTAGAGATTCTGCATCCCGATGGCAGTAAGTTCGTGCATCCCATGCCTATTGAATACGAGGATAAGGTTAGTCATCTGCTGAAGGCACTCCAGGATTCGGTGTGCCGTGACGGCGCCTGGGTAGAGAACAAGGGAGCTCTGCTCACTTTCCACTACCGTGAGACACCTGCACAGCTGCGTCCCGACATGGTCGACAAGGCGCGCAGCCTGATCGAAAAGTACGGCTTCAGGGCCACAGAAGCGCATTGCGCTCTTGAGGCACGTCCTCCGGTGCAGTGGAACAAGGGTCGTGCTTCAATCTATATATTGCGCACGTCATTCGGCGTTGACTGGAACGAGCGTATCAAGATCATCTACGTGGGTGACGATCTTACCGATGAGGATGCCATGGTGGTAAGTACTGAGTAACTAGTGGGAGATCCAGACTTGATCGCAGATCCACCACTGATCGACTCTTGTCTTCCAAACAGGCCTTGAAGGGTATGGCACGCACGTTCCGTGTGACTTCATCGGATATTGTGAAGACCGCTGCCGATCATCGTTTGCCATCGACCGATTCCGTGTACACGCTGTTGAAGTGGGTGGAACGGCACTTTATGGGACGCAAGGCGAGAGCCAATTCGCTGACCTATCGCCCCAACAAGGGCGATGGTGTGCAGATGCAAATGTCTCTTGAGGTGGCCTCGACGGCCAACAGTCTTGACGTGTAACTCCGGATCGGGTCGGGGTCAGCATGCATACACACATACACGCACATATGTTATTTGTAGGAATTTAAGAAATAAACTTTCAAAAACTATTTAAACCAATATGTCTTTACCTTAAACAAAGGCGCGGTCACAGTTTTTAAATTAAAAATATATAAATTTACAATCGATTTGGTTATGCTATGGAAACGGTGCGGAACGGTTTATAAACTAAACAGAGATATGATTCAACTAATTGTGCGACAAAACCAGCCACGAAATTACAAAGAAAAACAGAAATATTGGATAAACGGCAAGCGCCTTGCGGTGCGGCGGCTGGCTTTGGCCCAGAAAGATGAATGAAGCTGCGAAATAAAACAAGGAATAAGAATTAAGATCAATCTATAGAATAGTCCAACACCCTAGCAGTGCATTTACCAATTTTATCAAGGTGAACAAAGAAAACTCTTGAGAGCACTAGCTTATATACTGCCAGGGTGTATAGTGTGGTGAGTATAGTCTGCAAACCTACCATACGTGGCCCAGGCGAATCCCAGTGTTGTGGTGACAAAGCGTAGAAAGAATAGAAAAGTTGTCTGCGTGGATAGCAAAATGATGCGACAGACGATTAGGGAAAGCGCAACGGGAGTGAGACAATAGCCGAGCACACACACCGACTGGAAGAATGAGCTGTGTAAAGAGTACAAAGTAAATATGCATGTAAATAACGTACTCCCATTGAGTTGTTGCTGTTGTTGGAGCTACTTACATATTGCCTCCGAGTAGTTTGGAATTGAGAGTTACAACGGCAGCGCCAATCCAGACAATAACAAAGACCTGAGCGAACTCTGGACCATTGTCAGACATGCTGTCGGCCGAGGAGGAGCCTTGCAAGATGGTGGCCATAAAGGTGCACAGCACCAAGGGACCCCAGAGATCCCCTGTAATAGGCAATAGAGATGGATAACATATGATAAAATTGCTTACGCATACAAAACGCATAATAACAAATGATGACGTACAATCGCGCAGCAGACTTGACTTCTCTTTGGGATAGAGCACATGATAGAACTTTATGCCTACGGCACGAATATCCCGCAGCACAGTCTCCCGAATGGGTTCGTCCAGTGTGTTGTATTCGGGTACCCCATTCTGTGCTGTTGTTCTTGTACTCCGTTTTCCCGGTATGGACATGTCACCCTCCAACGAGGGCGATGTGTTGACGTCCTCAAACATCTATGAATCATCGAATATTTATCAATTGCCATCAGTATGAAACATCCTTTACTTACATCAAGTCTGGCATCCATTCCGATTTTCTCTAATTGTTTTAGCTACGTGCAGTCATAAAACTTCCCGAATTGTTAAATGCAATCAATCAACACTTTTTCTTCGTGTGATATCGCAAACATATAAACGATATTCGCAATCGGATAATATCGATATTTCTACACATCACAAAATGTGCTATCGACTTGACAATATTCGAATATATTTATCGTTTTAAGTGCTTTTTTAATAAATACATTTTTTATATCCTAAACATTATACTAAATAACAAATTTTATTAATATATTAATAATTACATTGACTTATTTGTATTGCTATCTGCGCTGTGAGACTGCATGTGCGCTTTGAGATATGCAGGCCGTGTGAAGGCTTTCGGGCATTGAGGACATTTGCACGGACGTTCGCCGGTGTGAGATCGGATGTGCCTGCCTAGGTTTCCCTTGTCTATACAGGTCACCGGGCAGTGGGGGCACTTGAATTTATGATCTGCCATGTGTGTTTGTTTATGTCGTTTTAGCTGATAGGGATGGATGAACTCTTTGGAGCATTCCGTGCACTTGTAAGACCGTTCACCCGTATGATAGCGCATATGTTCATCCAATTCGGCCATCTCTATAAAATACCTGGTACAGCTAGGACACTTGTGGATCTGTTTCCCCGGATGCGTGGATATATGATACGTAAGATCTGTACGCCGTGTAAACGTCTTGGGGCAGTGTGGACATTTAAATGGACGTTCTCCTGAATGAATGCACATATGTTTCCGAAGATTGGATGCTTGACTAAAGGCCCTGGGACAATGTGTACACTGGAATGGTTGCTCCCCGGTGTGAGTACGAATGTGGGCACTGAGATGGGAGCTTTGTCCGAATTCTTTTGGGCAATGAGGACACTTAAATTGATTCTTTTTGGCAACTGATTCAGTCTCTTTGTTTGTGGCTTGTATATTGGAAGTTATGATGGCCTTTTTAGGAACTTTGAATGGCAGAGAATCATTTGCCTCTATTTTAACACAGCCTAGCTCGATATCTTCTTCCGTTACCTCCCAATTTTCCCTTGTAAATTCTTCGGATTGGATATTGATTGGAGTTCTGTTAAGCGGGTGATCCAATGGGCTTTGTTTAGAACTAGACTCCTCTTCAGTACTTCTTCTATAACAAAGTTGGACACACTGTTGGTTATCTGTGTGTTTCTCTGCAGTATCCTGCTCCTCCAGGCTCTCCAACTTGACACAGTTTAGGACTACTGGTATTTCCACTTTTATTTCCATTTCTGAACACAGTATTTTGCTCAGTGTTTTCGTTAGCACTTGGCGACTATTTTCATATCTCCGCTTAAATGCAAACGCAGCTTCTGCATCGGAAATGCAAGAGGGGCACAGATTTTTGGGGAGTCCATCATCAGCATTTATCTCGCTGTCTACACATTCCAATAGTATTTCCAATAGACTAGGTTTTCTCTGATCAAGAAATATATCCAGCAATTCTCCTGAGTTAGCCATGCAAGCACGGCAAACGTGTTCCATGTTCACTGAAAATGTAAATAAATAAATCTTTCTCTACCATAACAAAAGGTGGACCACAAGAGTTATCGACTTGTTGAACTATCGAAATTAATTAACGATAATATAATTTTTAGAGTGTTCACTAAATATAAAACAGATTTTTTATATTATGCTAAAGATAAACCGTAATTTAATTAAACTAATTAGAACGAAATCTAAGTAAAATAATATTTTTCGCTATTGTGGTAATACCTCTGCTTATAAATTCCCATCTGTCTATGAACGCACCCATCGCTATTTTAAATGTTTGCTTTCGCCCTTATCAGTTGACAGCGTTGCCAACTGCATGCAAACGCTAGCAGCGACGAAACGCAACGCGCGATTGGCAACGCGCGTACATATGTATTTCGCACAAGCAAAGCGAACAGCAACAAATAAACACTCTCGCCCACACACCAGTGCATAATAAAAATAAGTAAAAACAATAACAAAAAAATAATATGTGTTTGATTGACGTGCTTAGTTAAAGTGCTAACTAATTTGCGGATTGTGTCGAAAAATGCCAAAGCTGGACGAAACAGCAGCACCAGCAGCAGAAAAAACAACAACATGTAGCAGTGACAAAGAGAATGCTGCAGCAAAAGCAGCGGCGGCAGCGTCTGCGGCAACCTTGCCACAGCAGCGGACAGCGCAGCCCCCACATACCTCGCCGCCGTCAGTGTCGACAGCGTCAAAGGAGAATATGCAGCGTGGCCTGAGCACAAAGGTGGCACTGTCCCGTCTATATGAGGAGATTGAACAGGTGCTGCTGCTGGAGGAGAAAGAGCAGCGCGCCGAGGGGTAAGCGCAATGACACTTCGAATGACCTTTAACTGTATTAATGCACAATACACACAATTGAATTGCTCCCGTTTAGATGGTTGTGTAAATTGCGTGCCGCATTTATGAATCGCTATGACAGCCCACTGGGTTGGTTTTCTATTAGCACTACTCTACTCACCAGCGGCGCTCTGCTGTTCACCGGCCTGTGTTGGCCCGGGCTATGCCTGCTGGCGATACTGTTGCTCGATCTTTGTGTGGTGATGCGCGAAAGTAATTTACGGCGCACGGAAATCTTTCGAAAGACACGACACGCCCTGAGTGAACTGCGTCTGGCGGAGCAGCATCTCAGCGAGAAGTGGCAGGTTTCAAATTATCCGCATTTAAGCAATCCCATGTCGCCGTGTGTCTCCCTGCAGTGGACATATCGTGACGGGCATATTGTCAATCTTCCCTGGGCTTTGCTAGTGCGTGGCGACTGCATAGTGTTGCGTCCTGGTCACATCTCCCCAGGGCCGTGCTACGATCTGCAGACAAAACGTCGCTTTAGTGCCAGCGAAATTTATGGAGCATCGACTGCACAGCTCGGGGATCCACCCGTAAAGCCAGTGGCACGTGCTCCCATTCCGGACCTAGTGTGCTGCTTGGAGAGCACACCCTATCTGGACAACCTGCGCCTTTGTCTGCGCAACTCAGTCAATCGCCCGCCGACTATATACAACCAGCAGCGCTACTTGGTGAGTGTGACGTCTTAGTTATTTGTTTCGCTAGGTTATTAATCTCTTTACTTTCCCACAGCTGGTTACGAAGTATATTCAGCAATGGGGCTTCTTCACCGCCTTGATCATTACGCTGCTCGCGGGCATGCTGCGTCTTAATGGCTATGGATTCTCCACAGAAGAGCAGCACAATTGGCGCCAAGTGCTGATCGAATCTTCGGCAGCTGCTGTTATTCCATTGCTGCCACTGATCTTTCCACTTCTATGGATCTCTATGAATCTATGGGGTGTGGCACGGCTGCAGTGCTTCCTTAAGACGCCGCAAGCGACACTTGAGAAGACAACCAGTAAGTCATTTGAGGATCTGGATATTGATAGTCCCGCCTACGACTACGATAGCATCTCCCTGATGCGTTCCAATGTGCTACGCATTTGGACACGACTGTGGCAAGGTGACAGTGAGCTATTGCCACGTTCTGCCAATCTAGTGCAAGTGCTGGGCTCCATATCGGCCCTGTGCTGTGTGGACAAAAAGGGAATCCTATCGTGGCCAAACCCCACCGCGGAAAAGGTGTTTTTCCTGCACAACACTGAGGAGGAGCCGCAGGATGACAATAGCCATCTGTCGATGGAAACGGAGAGTGACAATGCGGTTGATGAGGAGGAAAAGGAGCGGGGCATTGTGGCCGAGGTGCTCGATCTGACACACGATCAGCATTGTCCATTTCGTCTGGAGTTCGATGATCACGAGTGGAAGGCGCACATCAAATCCCTCAAGCCATTGGGTAAGGAGGAATATGAGGAGATGAGAAATGTGTTTGTTGAGGTTAGTTGTTCTTTCCAGGATTGGCCATATTACTAAACACCTGTTCGCCGCTTACACACGAGCATTACGCGCAGTTCTGTGGCCATGTCAGCGCTGTGGCGATGCTCGACAAAGATCTTGTGCCCGTCACTAATCGGTATGCGATGTTTGAATCCAGTATGAAAAGCCTATTGCATGGGTACGTAGTTCATTGCCATCTTAATTCATTGCATTAGCATTGTTGTTTAACCTGAAGAATTGATGATTATGTACTACTTGATATTACCATATATACTTGATAGTCTAATTATTTTTTTACAAGCATTTGCGTAAAGCATTTGTGATGATCCCCCGAACAAAATTCGCTTTTGTTTGGGTTTCTTTCTTTTGATTTTTGTGTTTGAATTTGACAAGAAAGTTGAAAAATAAAACACACACACCCGACACTCACTTGAATTGGAAGATAAACCGATATATACCCCAAATATATATATAAACAAACATGCAATTGGTAAAGTTATACAACCCCATTAATTGAGAATTGTACAGAATATTCCGATTAAATTTAAAATAATTTGTCAACATAATTAAAAGTAATCTAATTGAATTCGACTTAGACTAAATTTTATTCGATTTTGTATAGTTTTTTTTGACAAATTATTTAGCTTTGTTATCCTCATTCATTACGTTTCAAAAGTTTATTCCTTTTTCATTACGTTTCGAAATTTGTAAATCATTTTGCCATAATCTAATTTAATTAGATCCAATGTAAATATGTTTTGCCTTCATCTATTTGCCCTGCCCCTGTTGCTCTTTCCATCTTAACAGTATTAAATGTATCACTAATCCCACTCAAGTTTAGTTGCATTCGCAATTTATTTTTGTAAACAATCCATTTATTTTAGTTGTTGTTTGTTGTTGTTGTTCTTGTCATTGAGCGTGTAACATATATAAATTTGTAGCTTGTGTATGGAACCCACTTTCCACTGCCCATTACCGCCTCGCCCCCATGCCGAGCACACGCGCCTCCACTTAAATTGGCATGCTATTTTAAGTAACAACAAGAAATTATTATGTTGCCAAGAATGCTTAAATATAGCCGCGGCCCCCAACCTGTCTATTCAACCTCTTCCTCCTCATCCACAATCCTCCCAGCCGCGGCCCATGCCCCGCCATGTCCCATGTACCGCTTGAATGCATGCGCTCACGCACCCACCCAACTAAGCACCGTCACGTCCAGCCACGCAGTCGGTACCAGTTCTAATCGGTTTTCTTTTCGATTCTCTAATTTGTTGCTGTCCCAGACGATGTCTGTGTGAGTTAGCCAAGCAAATTGGTTTCACCAATCATGCCACAGATCGTTTTGCCTTGGAGGGACAGTTGGCCAGCTACAGGCATTTGGTAAGTGCAGCAATACGAAAGAACTTGTGAGTCATATGAACTAATTTGTGATCTCATTCCAATACACAGCAACCGGATGTGGTGCGTCGGGACATACGCTTTGCGAAACAACTGCAGTTGTCGACCAAGGTGAAGGTGCCGTTTCCGCACTCCTTGTCGGTGGTAATGCGTGAGAATCCCGGCGGTTATCTGTCGCTCTTCACACAAGGTACTGCGGACATAATACTGGACTGTTGTGATGACTTCTGGGATGGTAAGGATTTGCGTCCGTTGTCGCCGCAGGATCGAAAGCGTGCCTTGGACTTTTATCAGCGCAGTGCGCTGACTTCGTATTGTACTGCATTTGCATATCGTCCATTGCGTCATGGCATCCATGGAGCGTTGAGTGGACCACTGCATAGCAATGGACAGATTGCATATCTGGAGTTGCCACCGGAGTCAAAGCTGCGTATGCAGCATGTGGACAAGTCACACTGCGATTTCGAGGGCGGGCATCATGTCAAGATGAGCCACAGCATCAGCACGGACTCGTTGTTGTTTTCGGAAAGCAAGGACGAGGACTGCAACGATGTGGAGGGCTGCTTTGAGATGCAATGCCATCAGGTCTTTATCGGCATGGTGACGATGCAGTATCAGGCGCAGAACGATATTGTTCACTTGGTGGAGCGTTTGGAGCGTGCCTGCATTCGTTTTGTGCACTTTAGCAAGGAGAATGAATTACGATCGCGTGTCTTCTCTGAGAAAATGGGTCTGGAGTCTGGCTGGAACTGCCACATATCATTGTTGAGCGAACCAGAGCCGGAAAAAGAACGAGAACGTGATCGTGAGAAGAATCCGACAGTCAAGACAACCTTAGATTTGGCGGGTGATAGCAAAGCAAACAAATATACGGGTAAACAAAATGAGAATACGACCACAACCACCACAGTTACCACCACTAACAGCACCATCACAGACACCGTTGCCACCAGTCACCCACCATCAAGTGCCCAAGCCATGTACACAAAGCCCCCCGTTGATGCAGCTGAAGCTGAAGCAGCTGCTGTGCACATTGCTAAACCCAACACTGATGATTTTATAGGTGAACCAAGTGTGGATGGACCCAAGTTGAGCTACCTGCTGAGTCCACCCAACAATTTGGAAGCCTCTAAAACGCTAAGCTGCTCAGCACCAGGTGCCATATCGAATCCCGATGAATGTAATCCCCATGAGAGCGAAGCTGAAGATATGGAATGTGATGAGCATGTGGCGTTGGCAATGGAAGCAGAGCCGGATCCGGGGAGGCACAAGCAGAGGCATTCTCTGGACTCGGCCATGGATGAGAATTGTCGTTCCCTGAGCACGCTCACCGAGAGCACCGATCAGAGTGCTCCAATTAACTTTGACATGTCAAATCGTGCCAAACTGCCGCGTGGCATAGAGAACATAAGGCCGCATCTGGAGAAGGTCGACAATGTGCCGCTGCAGGTGTCGTTGTTCACGGACTGCTCAGCGGAGGCGACTCGTCAAATGTTGGACATAATGCAGTCCTATGGCGAGATTGTTGTCTGTCTGGGCAGCTCGGCGAGCAATGACAATGCAAACATATTTCTGCAGGCCGATTGCAGCATTGCTGTGGAGCCGCTATATCCGCAGGTGTGTCAGGATGTGGACGCGTACACGGAGGCAAATATCATACACAACAAACTGCACTGGCAGCGTCAGAGCAAGGGTAAGGCCAACAAGGACAAGGAGAAGTCCTCCTCGCCTGCAGATGATGATCCCTTTGCCAGCGAACAGCTGCTCGAGTGTGGTGGTGCACGTGCCATGCAATCGCCCGCACACACCGTTTCACCGATCTATCTTAGTCGTCTGCTCAACTCGTTGCCCTGCTCCATTGCGATCTGTCGCGACGACCCACTTTCGCTGGTGGCCATAATTGAGCTGTCACGCCGTTTCTCGCTCGGCCTCTGGAACTGTATACAGTTCTGGGCCTGCTGTGCCGGCTCCATTTCCATACTGAATATGCTCTGCGCGTGCCTCTCGCTGCCGCCGCTGCTCACCCCCCTGCTGGCCATCTATTTGATGTGTGTACCGGTGCCATTAATTGGCATTTCATTGGCTCACATTGATCTCGATCCAAAGATTATGAATCGTGCCACAAGCAAGAAGCAGACCGAATATGATTCGCGTGCCTTTGCTTTTGTCATGTGGTGCTACGGCTGCAAGTTTATTGTGCCCATAATTTCCATGGTGAGTTCACAGTGCGACAAGTCAATTATAACTTGAAATTGAATTGAATATCTTTTGTATCCTATTACAGCTAGTGGCCTACTGGATGTGCATGGCACAGTCTCTTCCCTATCTTGAATCACTTGTGGGAGATGAGAATTCTGTCGAGCTCGACTTCGTTGAGGGATTCCACCAGTGTGCCTTGCTTGCCGTTCTCCTGCATTTTGGTAACAAGCAAGAAAGATAGACAGCTTTCATGAATCTTAATGATACCTCTCGCTTTCTCTCTTCTGTAGCACTCGTCTCCATTACGTTTGTGCATCGTGATCATGCGCTGTGGCAGCGCAATCCATTTAGCAATCGCATTTGGGCTTTCACCTGTCTGGGACTGCTGCTGTTGCACGTTTTCATTTGCGGAGCTCAAGTGCTGCTAGATGAGACTGTGCAGGAGTTGCTGTCCGAGCTCTGGTTGCCCCTCGTTGTGCTCTATGCCAGCAGCTTACTCAGCCTTATTGTCAGCGAACTGGCCAAGTTTCAGGAGAACAAGTGAGTGGCTGAAGTGTTTCCATAAAGAGCATGGTTTAACTTCTGTTTCATTTCAGAGTCAATGCGCGTTATCAGCGTCGTGCGCGTTTAGATTTTGGCACCAAACTGGGCATGAATTCGCCGTTCTAGAGCAGCCAGTTACCATGATGTTACCAAATTAAAAAGACGCCAGTGCCAAGGCTGTATATGAGAACTGCGAAACTTTGGATAGTACTATCAAAAGTTCATATATTAATTGATCATAAATTGACATACACCATAAATCGTTTTTGAAACGATTTGTTTACACAAATTTAAGATTTATTTCTAGTTTGTCTCACTTTTACGATATTATCATCGATAGTTTCACAGCTCTACTGTACATAATCAACTATTTCACACGCTTTTTTATGATTATAACTTAAGTTCTGCATATTTTGTCATATTTTTTATTTAACATCAGCATTTGTGACACCCTCATACAAAAAGAAGAAAAGAGCGATGAATAACAATAGCTTGTAAAACTGTTAGACTTTGTGTTCCTTGTTCCGATGATGACAACAAATTTTTGTGTACTAACATTTAAAAGACTTGCAATTATTGTATGAAATTTATATATTTCTCGTAAATAAAAAGCGAAAAACAATTATTAAAATCACTGTGTAAATAAGTAAAAGTTCTAACGGAACGAATGGTAGATCGCATTGCTTGCAGAACTGGTTCTGTTTCCGTTTCTTTTCTTTTCTTTCCTACGTACTTATGCATGTTTTTCACTCCAGTTACAAATGAGTTGAGTCAACAACGACTGGGTGTTAATCTGAGTAGACACGCAATTGACGGAGCGATCTCTTGACCCACATCCATAGATTAATACGCCATCGCGCGTTGACAAATATGCGCATGAAACATTTCACGGCTTTATTTCTAGTCTGGAAATCTTTTAATTTCGGTTGCTCCTAAAGGCCGTTTGAGCTTAGATTAAGAAAGGTTTTCAGGTTCTAATTAGCAGGTTCTTTGTGTTTGTGATAGAGACGGCAATACGAGTTTTCATTCATTAAAGAAAGGAATTGAGTTCCTTAAGTGAAAATATTGATAATGAAGTTAAGGCGGAAGAGATTTCAAAGTGAAGACAATGAATTTGGTTAAAATAATGTAATGAATTAAATTAATAAAAGATTTGTTTCGTTTCCTCGTTAATATTCAATCTATCCCTTCAACATTTTAAATTACATATCAAATATGAAATAAATATGTATTTCTTATGATGAACTTTTAAAATTATTACATTAGTTCCTGTTAATGAACATGACTGACTTTCTAATTGGTTGCAAAATTACAGGCACACGCCCAGAGTCAGTCAGAGTCAGAGAGCAGAGCGTTGGTTGCTCTGGAATTTTGGACACGCCGCCAAGAAAGCGGCAGGTGGATGCTAAAGAACATAACGGCAGATATGAGAGATCCCAATATGTGGAGTAACAATTAATTAGCACCCCAGAGACGACGACGACGACGACAGCGAAATGAAAGTGCTGTATCCAGTGCTGGGTGTACGCCACGATAAGCATATATACTAGTGCCCCTCTATATAGATCACTTCTAGTAGCACCTTTTTTTGGGTCATGAAAAAACGAAATCAAACACGAAGATGTTGCACGATGCGGAATAAAACCATTCCCGCGTTGGGTTTCGAGTGGATTCGATAATTTCGCGCCGTGCGGTACAGACGAGTTTACCGTAAACTCGAGCGGACTATGACGAGTGTGTGATATCCCCAGGATAAAGGGACACTGTGATTAAAGAGAAATACAACTAGAAAATATACATGAAAAGTGTCCTGTGAAAATACCAAATAAATAAGGATTATATAATGCCAGGAATCGGCGCTAATTGTGCGCTGCTTTTGGTCTTAAGCTTGCTTCTTGGATTTCTACTGTTCCCAAAGGAAACTAATGCCTATTCGCAGGTATTGGTTAGTGGCAGTGCCGATGGGGCGGATCAGGGACCGCGCATCTTTAAGGCCTTGAATACGGATTTAATTTTTCCCAAAATGTGAGTTGAACAATGCAAGTGGATTTTTTGACCAATCAAGGAATATGCCATATATGTTTTAATTCAGATTCAACTCGAGTGAAAATGTGGTGTCCACAACAACAAAAACAACAGCGACACCAACAACAACAACTTCGCTGCCTTTGCCTATACCCTACAATCATCAACCAGAGCCAGTAGCCGAGTCAGGATCGATTCCAGCACGGGAGCCTTCCGTGTTTGTTACGCCTTTGAGCGTAACGACAACCGCGGAACCTACAGCAGCTCCCGAAGAGGAGCCACCATTGGGTATGATCGAGGGCGCATCTACGGGACGCGCTGTGGACTATCGTCCCTCATATCCTTTCAATCAGTTTGTGGCGCCGCTTGTCAAGACAGCTCGCCCACGCCCAGGACCAAAGCGGAACTATCCCAAGGCCCCCAATCGCTATCAGGCACCGCAGCGTGGCTACAATCGTGGTAGGAATCGATTAAATATATGAATAATGCGATACTAATGAGTATAAACTTGTAGGTCAAATTCTTGATCGATTTGCACCGGGACAAGGTGTTGCCGCTGGCCTTTTTAAGGGCCATCACGATCACAGCCATGACCACAGCCATGATGGCAAGGTAGCAGCCGGATCAGATGTCATATCGTCCTATGCGGCACCGAATACGTATTCCTTTCCACCACTAAACACCAAATATCCATCGCCGTCACAGGATCCCAAGGCAGCGCAGCCGACGAATGCAATTTCTAGCTATTTGCCACCAGCTTCTGGCAACTCTTTAAGCAGTGCCGGATATTCTTATCCTGGTCCTTTAATCAACTCCGGCTATCAATATCCTGGTCCAGCAGCAGCTCCAGCCAGCAATGGTGACAAGGATACCGCGGCCAGTACAATGCCCGCAGCAGCCACAGATGACGATGCAGACAACGATGATCAGATTGGTGTTCTCCCAGGCAGTGCACAGGATATGGCGGTGCCTGCCAACAACCAAGCCGGCAAGGATGCAGGGGCTGCTCCTGCTGCTATGGGAGACGGTGGAGATGCAGGCACATCGGACGGCGGAGATGGTGGCATGGGTGGAGATGGGGATGCCGGCAGTATGGGTGGCGGCGACGATTCATCACTACCAGCTTTAAGTACAGCTGACGGCTCACGTCCAAGCGATGATAATAAGTACGATCCTAGTATGGAATACGCAACACCTCCGCCAGGCTGGCTAGAGGCGCATCCAGAGTCGGCAGCAGCTAAGCCAGCTGACCATGATCAAGGTGACGATCACGATCATGATCACGACCATGATCACGATCACGAACACGACCATGTTCACGATTATCCGGAACATCATCCGCCACCACATTTTCACGATCATCATCACGATCACTTTGCGGATCATTATCCATCTTATCCGGATGTTTCATATCCAGAGCTTATTTACGATCATCACCCACATCATTATCATCATCATGTGGAAGCGCCGCCACCGCCACCGCCTCCCCCTCCTCCACCACCACCGCCACCAACATCTCCACCACCTCCTCCTCCGCCACCAGAGTCACCACGTGTCAAGAAGTACAGTTACTTCTACATTGGCCGTAAGCTTTGGTACATACCGCTGTATTTTACGGTCTGGTTCAGTTTTTATATCCTGTGGCTTATCATCAAGTCCATTGGCCGTCACAAGGTCAACTTGCCAAATCACTACGTCTCACGACGCAGTTTGCCTGACTATTCAGAACAGAGTAGGGATGAGTATATTAATGATATGACTGTCAAGGTGCTGGAACATATAGATAACTTTAAGCAAAAGTATTTGAACTGATAATTGACGCTACAAACTAGTTACGGCTAATAAAACACGATATTTTTAAAGAAAACCATCCGTTTTATTTGTAATTGGTGAATTTGGCGCGCTGTTTGTTAACATTTCGATAACAGAAGAGCTCCGTGCTAAGTTGGCAGCGCGGTACTTAATAATTTATGCAATTATCGATAACAATATTGACCACAAACGGTCACACTTTACGAGTTAAAGAAACGTTTGTTCGTGGATTTGTTTACGTTTATTTTATTTACCGAAAACATAAATAAAATATAATTTTACAAGATGTCGTATATGTTACCGCATTTACACAATGGTTGGCAAGTGGACCAGGCCATACTCTCCGAGGAGGATCGTGTTGTTGTAAGTAAATAGCTACAGACACATGCTGCCTGTGCATTCTCAAAAGCGGGTGTTAACACCTTTTCTACCAATTCAGGTCATACGTTTCGGACACGATTGGGACCCGGCATGCATGAAAATGGACGAGGTCATGTACAGCATTGCCGAGAAAGTCAAAAACTTTGCAGTCATATATTTGGTCGACATCACTGAGGTGCCAGATTTCAATAAAATGTACGAATTGTACGATCCGTGCACAGTGATGTTCTTCTTCCGGAACAAACATATCATGATTGATTTGGGTACGGGTAACAACAACAAAATCAACTGGCCACTGGAAGATAAACAGGAGATGATTGACATTGTGGAGACAGTGTATCGTGGTGCGCGCAAAGGACGTGGTCTTGTCGTGTCGCCCAAGGATTACTCCACCAAATATAGATACTAAGAATCCGCTATGTGTAGTGCGATATTATTTGTATATAATTTAGGAACTATAAATGAAACACCTTTAGCTTTGCAACTTGTGTGTATATTTTTTTTCTCTTGGTTTATTTTCTCATTTTTGTCACATTTCTCAATAATATCGCTAACATTTACATCAATTTTGGTATTTTTTCTTTTCTTTATATATGTATGTATAACATTTAACTAAGTTTCTTTTTAATAGCTCTTTGGCTTTATAACTGTATTTAATAGTATATTTTTTCAATTGCTTTCATTTTTCATGCTCTTGTCAGTTTTAATTTGTTACCAATTGTGATTAAAATTTAGCTAAAGGTACATACATGATTATGGAAATTAGAAGTTGGATTGTGTGAGACATACTCATAGGAAATTGTATTAGTACAAAAGTATAAAAGAAAACGGCACAACAAAAGAGTTTCAGAGTACTTCGATTTATAGACTGATCAAATAAAACAGTTTAAAAGTTCATCCATCTAAATGCGCGTACTGCATTGCTATAATCTGGTTTACCCAAATAGTAGTTTTTACTACTACGTTTAACCATTTGGTTTATTTTCTCATTTATTATTGTTCATTTAATACAACAGCTCGATTTTTATCTGGATCTTATACTGTATAATAAGCTTAGGTTTAACAATTGGTTCTGCTACTTTTTCGACTTAGACAACTTAGGTTTGCTTATTACTTTCTTCATCATCATCTTCTATTTTCTTCTGGCTTTTAAATATATATTTAGCTACATTATTAGTTAATATTCTTTTGCTTATTTGAAACAAATTTAACGCTACAATCGTTTTAAATGTCCATTGACTTTTTTCATACTTCAGCATATTATAATCAACAATTAAATATTTATATGTTTTATGTATGGTTTTTCTTTTGTTTTACTCCTATCGCTTCGTCTCTGATTTTTGGTTTTCTCTTTTGATATACTTGACCATTTCCTAGGCGCCATTTTGAGTTGATTTGTTTCGTCGTACAAAATACTTACTAGTATTCAAAAATATTTAAATAGGGCTTGATTTACACTTATGCATTAGGATAGGTACAAATTAGGCTCAGGCATGTGAGAAAGTCTCTAATAGGTTTCGTTGAATATTCCCCCCACAAACGACAAAATGCAGCTCTAGTTTTACATATTAATATTATTACATACATATATCTGTTTTCAATTGTTTTTCTCCCCTTGCGTCCGATTTTGATTTCCATTTTCTATTGAAAAATACAAGTATTATTATCGTTTTATAGTTTTTGGTTTATATATTCATATATATGTATATATATATTTGCTATAACTTTTTCTCACTTGTGGAGCAAATGCATTTTCATAGAAAAATAGAGATGCGTAGGTGGGATGAGTTAGGAAATTGTTCATACTATAATAACATTTGTTCGAGTAACGCTATAAATATTTTTGGATTTTGCATTTTCATTTATCGTTTTTTTTTTTTAATTTCTTTATATTTGACAACAACTAATCGGATTATAGCATTAGGTTATCAACAATTTACTTTCGAACGGCCGAGAACTTTTGTTGTTTGGCTTTTGGGGAAAAGTCGCGAAGTGTTGATGCTCTTTAGGGAAGAGGTCGAAGAGTTATAAAATTAGAAAGTAGGCAACAGCTCTATAAAAGTACGCTTATCGAGGTCTTTAAGTTCTCATCTATATGTGGCTCATATATATTTTCATATCTTAGGCTTTCATTTCTGTCAGTGTACTTCAGTTGTTGTTGTTGTTCAAGTTGTGTGTGTGTGCTATCTATAAAAATTCTAATTTACAATACTTGAAGTATTTGATTTGTTTTCTTTTTAATTTTTCTGGTATTTGGCTGCTGTTTAAGACACTAGAAGAATGTTTCCATTTTTTTTAGAAAAAAAACACGTGAGGGAGACTGATATTGGTGTAAACGCTATACGATATACGAAATACACTCTGTGTGTAGCTGCTGCTGCTGGCTGCTGGCAATACTACCGAGTACTATATAGAAATATATATACTTTATACTATATATGTCCGTCTATATGTATAACATTTGCTCTGTTACAAATATACAATCGCATATGTATCCTTTGCTTTATATAGATAGTGTGAAAAATAAATCCGAGTATCACTACTTAACTTTTAGAGTTCTATTAACAATATAATAGACAACAGTCTCTAAGTACGAATACGTTGTTGTTCTTCTGCTGCTTCTTCTTCTTCTTAATATGTTGTTGCTTTTGTCGCTCTTTATAAATGGGTAGGGTGTTCCGAATTTCAGTTCATCCCGTCCCAACGTTTCTTCCTCGTTTAACACACTAAATTTCTTGAATTTCTCTTCAGACTCCCTTTTAACAAAACGCGTTTCGTAGTGCACGTCGGCAACCCTGCCAGCTCTGCGACTACCCTAAAAGTCAGTTGTTAAGCTCTTGTATAGAACTGCACCCATTGGGGCTAGAATAGCGTCTCTTTCGACCACTTTCTACTGCTTCCGGGCAGGCTGGGATCACGGGAACGTGAGTCCTCACTCTTCTCATCCTCGCCACGCTGCTCATCATCATCGTCATCGTCGTAGTCGTCATCATCCTCATCTGTTGGCAGCCTTATCAATGGAAGCTCCAGCATGACAGCCGGCGTCGCTGTCGTCGTCACTTCGTTGTTGTGCAGGCTGCTTAGATTGTGTGCACTTTTACTGGCGCCGCTGCCGCCGCCGCGTAGAATGAGATCCTTGAGGGACGAAGGCATGCAGATGCTTTGCGGTCTAGCGGTGGCAACTATCACCGAGTCCGATATTGAGGAGGCGCACGGATCGTGGCCCAGTCTACTGTTGGATGGCAGTTGTGACACCATTCCAGCTGCTGCTCCCGCTCCAGCTGCTGCTGTTCCCGCTCCTCCTCCTCCTCCGGCATTTGGCAGCTGCGAGTTGGCAATGGTAGAACACACGAAATTATTGTCCGTCTGTGGACTTGGACTGGAGTGGCCCACACTGATCACCGTATTGAGGCTGCTGTATTGAGTGTGTGTGGCAGATTCATTTCCCCCGCCGCTGACTCCGACTGCACCAACTCCAACCATGCCACCTGCTCCAGGTGAGCCCGCATCGAGTAGTCCCAGCTCAGTGTTTAGCGTGGAGCACGTGTCCTCCTCAGTGGTAGTTGTGGTTGTCGTTGTTGTTGTCGTTGTCGTCTGCGGATCACTGAGCTGTTGCAGCAGCTGCCCTCGTCGCTGTGGCGGACTCGAAATGATCGAGGCACCAAAGTGCGTCTCCAGCGGCGGCGGCACTGCATGCCGAGGCAGATCACTAGCCGTGATGCTTAGGGTGCGATGCCGTTGCAGCTGCGGTCGCCTTGGCCTGGCACCGCCGCCGCCGCCTCCAGCACCCATCATCGAACCGGGCACGGAGCTCAGACTCAGCCGTTTGATGGGCATCACCAGTGGGTGATGCTGTGCGCTGGTTGTAGGCAGTGCTGGCGTTGGATGTATCAACTGTGCTGCGCCTGCTGCCGCCGCCGCTGCTGCTGCTGCCGTCTGTTCCTCGCTGTCGCTGCTCAGCTGCTGCATATCATCATCCGTGTCGGCTGCACTCTCCTCCAGCCCGAACAGGGAATCCTCGTCCAGGGAACGCAACTCAGAGTCCTGACACTCTAGCGAGGATATCTTAAAGGAACTTAGCGAGGCGAGCGGGGCCCGCTTGCCCTCGTTGTGCAGTTGACCATGATGCAGGCTGGCACTGATGCTGCACCCATTCATCCTGTCCAGACTCACTGGCGTGCTGTCCACACTGATGCTGCTCGAGGTAGCTGTGGCCGTGCTGGGCGCCACAGTGGCCACCGTAGCCACAGCATTGGGCGTATACGGATAACTGTTGTTGTTGCTCTCCACGTTGCGCTGCAGCTCGACCAGCGTCAGCTTGCGCGGCACACCCAGGCGCAGCTCCTCCGATGGTGACTCACAGAAATGGAAGGCCTGCTGCAGACTGGTAGGCGGTGCGGACTGCAACGGCTTCACCGACAACGGCAGATCCACATGCGTCGTCTGATTGTAGGGATAAACATCGACAGTGTCCGCACTGATCGAGTGGATCTGCTGCTTCCTGCCCGCCTGATTGCTCTCCGGATCGTACGAGACAATGCTGTGCTTGCGCTTAATACTCGGTGCACTCAGTCCCAGGGACAAGGCCTTCGCCAGCGTCGGCAATGGCGTCGCTGCTGGCGTCACCATGGGCGTCGCTGCTGTCGTTGCTGGCGTCGCCGTCGGCGTCGTTGACGACTCGTGTATGCTGCGCTCCGAGGGACAAGGCGATGCTTTAGGCGTGGGCTGTATAACCTGTATATCCGGATAGTAGTAATCCCAGTTCTCGATGCTGGAAGTGCGTGACGCCGTGGACAATTTGCGCTGCAGCGTCGGCGGCAGGTTACTCATGCCCAGCGTGTAAGCCGAGGTGCGGCGCTCCAGGTAGGAGCTATCGGTGCTGCAGCAGGTCATCGCACTGCTGCGACGCGAATCGTGGCCCTGTACGGCGGAAACGAAAGGAAGAGTAAGTTAGCAAGTGGAAGAGAGAGGAACAACACACAGGATGAGTCTCTAATGGTAATGAGTGAGCAGGCAGGTGATCGATGTGAACTGCAGCAGTTCCAGCTGAAACTCAGTGGGATGACAAAGCAACAAGTTAGGAAAACAATGAACCAAAAAGTATAGTTCAGTTAGTAACTAGAATGATACTGTCTATAAAGTATATCCACATTGTACTATTTCATCTTTATCTAATATTTATTCTCTTCTATTATTTACAAAATAACTATACAATTTCGGAAAACCTTCTATAATAAGTGACTTTTGTGGAGGTAGTGAAGAGAGTAGTGTACGAATACTAATGCTATTGAAAGATCGTAAAGATATCAATAAAATATGAGCTCAGTTTATAAGGCTAACAAAGTAACACGTAATGAAAAGAATGAACTGGAAATTATGATGATTGATTGACTAAAATAATACCATCGTTCAAGTAGATTTCATTTACTTTATCTTTAAAGTCAAACTAACTATAAACTGCTGAACATTATTCACTAATACCTTTTGTCATATCTCTGTTTTATCTATGAAATAACTTAGAATATTTTCAGATGCTAAAACCTTCTTGCTGCTATTGAGAACCCCCAGCTAATGTAGGACAAGCTTCGAATAAAGTTAAGAATACTTTGCATATTTTTTGAATCATTCTCCTTTTATTTTTTTTATATTTCTGAATTTGCCATACTGGGCCCCGTTGAGTTTAAGGCGCACTCACCGCCAACGGCACGGAGAGAAACCCCGGTTTGCTGCGCGTCGAGTCTGTGCGTTGATGCAGTTGCTGCTGCTCGTCGGCGGCATCATGCTGTATGTACTCCTCGGGCTCCAGCTCGTCCTCGGTTTCGTTAAAGTAATCGTCAGTGCCAAAGCTGCCGCCCATCGGATAATTGCTAAAGATGCGCGATGACTCGGAGCCGCTCTTGCGTCGTCCCGGCGCACCTGGAGCACCGCCACCAGCCGAAAGGGCTGAATAGGAAAAGCGACGCGGTGGCTCCAGCAGATAATTATAACCAACGGGACCAGGTACGCCGACACCACCTAAGTGGGAAAGAGAGAGAGAGAGGAAAACTTGAGTAAAGATCCTCCAGTATGAGAGGCAACTCCCGCTTTGACTTACCCACTGAGGCGCAACGGTAACCACGATTGAGCAGCGGCGGCGCACTCACATTGCCCAGGGAGAGCATGCGCTGGCGTCGATAGACCAAGGCATCATACTCATCCGGATAGATGGACATGCCAGTGGCAACTATGGCCTCCTGCAGTTCTCGCTCCTCTTCCTCCTGCATGCACACGGCGGCCACGGCAGCCATTTTGGGATCCTTTAGCACCTTCAGTGTCTCATTGCTGCTGCTGCGACTCTTCCACACGATTAGGAAGACCATCAGACCAAAGAAGCCGCCCAGCGTGGCCGCGATACGCACTCCGGTCATCACGTCGTAGGTGGCAAAGAATTCCTCGCGGATGCGCGCACGTTCGGCATCGTTTTCCGCTTTGGTCAGATTGCGTTCGCCCGGCGGCAGCAGTGGCATGTAGGGCGTGGTGGCGGGGGTGTGAGCATGAGCGGGTGTGGCGCTAGTGACGGCAGTGTTACCAATATGATTGTTGCTGTTGCTGTGACTGTTGCTCTGGGCGTACGCCGACGATGACGGTGATGCAGCTGCTGGCGACGACGCCGGCGACAAGTCGTGTGCAACATTTGCATCGGGATCGATGAGGTTGGCCAGTTGAGGATTCTTGTGGTTGTTGTTGCTGTTGGCTGCACGGGAAATGCGCTGCAATTGCTGCGGTTGCGTGGTGCCGCGGGCATGACTAACTGTTGCTGCTGTTGGTGTTGCTGTTGTTGTTGTTGTTGCTGCTGTTGTTGCTGTTGCTGTTGACGGCGTTGCTGCAGACGACGGTGCACGTCGTGAAAGTTTGGCCATCTCTATTGAAACATTGTCTGCAAAGGGGAAAACCGAAGGATTCAATATTTAATATAAGCTGAAAAGTAGGCTATAATTTTTATATTATGTATTGTAGTATTTTCATAATTACTAGGCTGAAGCATTATTTTTAAATGCTAACAAATTATTAAAAATTCATTGAAAATATTCAGATAATTTATCAATTTAGAATTTTTCTTAATTTTATGTTAATTTTATGCACCCACACCCTAAGCAACTTGAAAATTACTCTGCGCCCTCAAAAGTATGCTATGCTTTAACGCGCATAGATAAATAAAGCGCGAAGGGGAAGGATAACTTCCCCCATTCACTTTTCCCCCATTTACTTCATGCCCCATTTCCAATTTAGTCACGGCAACATCCCGGCCACGCCCACAGCAATTAAAAAGCCATAAACTCATCCACATTTCTTGGGCGCATTCTTGAAAAAGCGCTCCGGCAAAGTTTTTAATTGTTTTTAGCGCTTTCATTTCGCACTGCTGCGTGTGTATGTGTGTGTGTGTCTCTGTGTGCGAGACCATGTTGGACTTCTTCCCTTTGGGAAATAACTTGGTAAATTTTTAACGTTTTGTTGAAATGAGTAAATTAAAGTTACACTCATATATTTGCAGTGCCAGCTGTGTGTAGGTGCACCTCAGTATCTGTACGTGTGTGTGTGTCTGTGTTAGTGTGCTGCTCCATTACATCCTTGGATTTTCAACAAGTTGCACGCTCAATAATTCAGAAGGACGATTCGCCTGTTGCCCGCGCTACGTTCGCCCCTGGGCTCATTGTCATTGGCATACCCCACTGTCCCTCCCACTGCGCTCCTTTTCTACCATTCACGTTCGCGCCCCTTCTTCGTCCATTTGGCACCCATCTAATTGTTCGTTTTGTATTGACAGCCGCGCAGTTGCGGAGCTGCGCTCTACTGAATTTTCTATCTGAGTTGTCGTTTTTTCCTTTTTTCCATCTTCAATTTTCTCTTTCGTTTCGCGTGCTTTTTTTTTGTTTTATGTAGTTATTCCATTTAATGTATGTGCTGCACATCTTTCTTTCTTGCCTTCCTTTCACTGTCCGCGTCAAGGACAAAGACAGACAGGGAAGGACAGGCGGACAGACGGACAGACAGGCGGACACAGCGAACGTCCATCAGTCGTTTCCAAATGATTATTGTAAAAGTTTTCGTCTAATGTTCGAGGTGGGACGACGCAGTCAGCTTCCCTGCCCCTGCCTCTGTCCCACCTCCTCACTTTCTACTTCCTGCTCTTCGTCTCTTCCATTGCCTTTTGTGCGTTGGCTCGGCCGTTTCTCGGCTTGTTTCGTTTCGCCATTTGCACATTGCTTGGGCAGACAAAAAAACTTTTTAATGGCCATTATGCATTGGCCATAATTCGTGTGCCCCCTCCCCCTATCTCTGCCTCACCCCTCCTCCTGTCTAACGAGGTGAAATTGTAAACTGAAATTGCAGTCGAAGCGCTTTCAAGTGATTTTTAATGACTTTGCAGTTCTGTTAGTTTTTTTTTTAATATTTTCCATGGCAAATTTACTTGAGTTAAATGAAAGATTAGTGCACAAATTGTTGAATGTTTTATGCAAGGCTTATGTTACAATTATGTTAATTTATGTGGAATGTTAAGGAAAGATTTCTCCGGTTATATGTCGTACTTGCAGTAAGTTGCTGTTTCCGCTAGGGAAAGGTTCACCTACTTTGTCACGCCCAAGACAAAGCGCTGGTTCGAATGCGCATTGATGGATTACCAGCAGCTCTGTGGGGGATTCGGCAACTGATAATTGCGTTGAGCTTCAGCAAAAGTTTAACAAAAGACAAAGAAGAAGAGAAGGGGTGAGGGGGAGAGAGACAGAGAGAGTGTGTGTGTGTGAGATACACATAACATTAACGATGTCGGCACATCCAAAGTGTATATCAACACCATATCGATGTCAAGGCGAGTGTGTGTGTGTGGGGTAAAATGAGCGGTCAGCCTGACTAACCACAGCAACAGGGCAACATCGCATTGTTTTTGTTGTTACTGTTGTTGTTATTGTTGCTGTTGTTCCTGCGCAGCATGATGAATGATTGTGGTTAGGCAAACGGGGCAGGCTGGCAGGCAAACATTGCTGACAGGCGGCCTCAACTTGACTCTGGCCTGTGCGCATGGTGCGTATGCGTAATGTGTATATTTGTATGCATAGCTCACTCGCTCACTCGCCACTCTTTCTCTGTCTCTCTCGAAGCGGAATAATAATTCATCAATGTTAGCGTCATGTTTCTCTGTTGGGTTTTTGTGCACTCTTCCAGCCAACGGGCTTTTTTGCCTTTTAACGCATCGCACTCTCTATCGGCCCAAATGAAATTGACGGCAAATCAATTGAAATTATATATATATATATAAACATATATACACATATTGGCCAGCCAAGCCAACAATGCTCTCATTGTTGTGGTGTGTGTGTGTCTGTGTGCATTGCATATTTGCCACATCGAATTGAGCTGTGCGTTGAGCTTTGCTGTCGACAAAGAAATCATTCAAGTGAATTGAAGCGTAATACAAAAATCTATACGAACTTTGCGGGGTATTTTTCAAAGGAAATTACTTGGGAAATTGTTAAAATAAATGAATTAGAATGAAAATATAAGTTTAAATTAATAAATAATATAAAAATTGCAGTTTGGAATTGAAGAAGAAAGGGAAGAAATAAAAATATATAATAAATAATTACAATATATGGAATATAATAATTATTATATATTGCTAATTGTTGTTACTGACTATTAAAATTATTTGTTGATAATAAAAATGTTTTTAAATATTAAATATATTTTTATTTAAGTCATAAATAACAATAAAGTTCAATTGAAGTTGTACCTCAGCACTGAAGTAAAAGCCAACTGTTTCTATTCAAATGAGCAGCATTATAATGCTAAGAAAACCACACAGACTTGTGTACACACACAGAGACACTCACACATACACACACGCTGTAACAGACACACACTCGAATAAGCCGCTTTTAAAAGCATTAAGAAAATGAAACTGAAAAGGAAAATGAAAATATTTCTGGCGCATAATTTAGGCAGCTTTTACTTCGATGGATGTGTAAGTATGTGTAAAAATATATATTTGTATTTTTTTAATTAATTAAAATGTCTGCTAAGCTGTTGGAAATTGCCAAATTGAATGCTTAAGATTGCCAAGGCAGCTGCGACTTTAAGCCGCCAACGTTTTCTGGCTTATTAGCGGACGTTTTGTCTATGTCTACGGGACATTGTGCCCGCAGCCAGTTTCAGTTTCTGTTTCAGGCAAATTATGAGCCACGCCACCCCCTCGCCCCTTGCCTCACCTGGCTATACTGGCCTCGTGCTCGTAGCAAAGCCAACTGCCATGCGCCATTTAACAAACATTCCGTTAATCTGCTACACTTGGCAGGCAGCCTCACGGCCATGAGCAGCCACATGGCAGCGTATGGCTTTGGCTCACTGTACGATTGTGTTTGTGTGTGTGTGTGCTATGTCTCCGGTCTGTCCCCTCTGCTCCTGCTCATCCTGTAGGCGTCCCCCTCTGGCGTCCTTGCGCTGGCGCTCATCCTTGGCGCCCGTTGTTAGTGCTTATTGTTGTGCTTTTATTGTTATGGCCATGTTTTTTGTTGTTTCATTTGGCGGCATTGTTAACGCCGCTTCCCCTCCCTTTCCCCTCTCTGCTGTCTTGCCGGCAGTCTCTTCTGCTTTTATTTTGTTGTTGCCTTTCTCTTCTTGCGTTGTCTTTAATGCTAAGCGTTTTACGTTTATGAGCACGAATCAGACAGAGATAGGTCGCTAAAGCCAAAGAAGGAGGGGTCTCTTCCGGCCCCGTGCTTTCCCTCTTCCCCCTCTTCGTTAGCTTTCCTGCTTGTCCCATTTCGAATGTTGCAAATAAACAGAAATATCTTTTAAATTGCACTCGTATTTGTATTTGTATTCGACTCTGCTCAGCCACGCACAAATTATGCGCTTAAAGCCAACTCAAGTTTAGTAGAAAGATGCAAACGGTGTGGTGGGGGTAGAGTTTTCTTAGGAAAATTCGATTTTCCAACATGTCACGTGCTCTGCATTTCATCTACTTTTAATATTCGCTACAAATATTTAACAGCTGCACGTGCTTTGCATTGCCAATGAACCGACCAAGTCAGACCATTTGCCTGAGTCAAGTGGCATGTGGCATGTGGCAAGTGTTTCAGCAATTTTCACACATATACTTCCCAGTTAATAATTCACTGTCAACTTGTCTGTGGATTTATTGCTTAATCACTCGGAAGACCACAGATAAAACCAGCCTCATAGTCTACAAATCAAATATTTCATTTACTCCACACATACAGATCGATATACAGTTATATATATGTTCAATATATATTTGTATTAAAGCACATATTATAAATAATGAATTCAATTTGACTGGAAGTTCATCAACCTGCCAACTTATGCTTACAAAAATCTTCACTGAACTGCTAAACAAAATTCCATATTTCTTATGGCAATTCCCCTCTCTTCTTCTGCCCTCTTCACATTTCTTGAGCGCTTCGTAAAAAATTTAAAATTTATTAAAGTCGCCTGAATAAAACTCCAGCGATGCCATATTATATCATTATGTTGCATTATTCATAAGGTAATTTCCGCCTAACATCGTTTGTTGACTCAACAGAGGTTTGTTTACGCACACACATATACACGCACATATATATACACACATGACACATACATATACAAACACAAACACATATACATGCACATGCATATACACATACAATTACACATACAGATGCGCATTAATTTGAAATGAAAATTCAAAGAAAAATCAATAAGAAAAAGTTTTTGTTTTAATTCAATGTGGAATATTTGATTATTCATTGTCTGCCAGGCATACCCTGTAAACTGCAAGGGTATAAACATTTCAGAACAAAAAGGTAATTCTAATCCTATTATGGTGTTGAAGAAAAAATAAATACGTTTTTTAGCTGGAAAAGCTAAGGCGCTTAGGGAAGGTCTGTCTGGCGGCTATGCATCAAAATAATCTAAAGTCCGTTTAGATTTTATTCAAAACATTTTCTTGGAATCATGAAAAAACTGACAGAGAGAGCAGGGAGATATTATGCCTACCTCTCTCTCTCTCTCAAGAATCTCCTCCTTACAGACTGAGAATCTCCCTCTAACTTGCAGTGCATTTGCGCAATAACTTTCCTTATAGTTGGGCCATAAAACACAACTAATGGTCTATAAATTATACAATAAATACGTTAACCTATGACACCATGGAACAAGATATACTTGGCGGGAAACTAAACGAAACTTGCACACAAACAGGCAATGAAAGAGGCGAAAAAGTCAAATTAACAACTAATTTAAAACAATTTTTATGTGGCAGCCAGACAAATTGCCCAACCTCGTCACGCCCACCGCCCCCCACGCCACGAGCTGTTTGCACAAAGTGTCCCGAATTGGATTCAATGGACAATAATGTCACTCAAGCTCGGTCAGCCAGCCTGCTTGTCTGTCTCGCTCGCACTCGCACTCGCACTGACGACTGCTCGTCTCTCTGTCTGTCTCGCTGTCTCTGTGTCCTTTCGTGCTGCCTGTCATGTTGCTAGACAAAGGCGTCTAGACAAATTTATAACGACTTTGTTAGCCTTGTTGCCGCTGTGGCTTTAGCTGTGGTCAGGCAGGAGCTGCCTGTGGGGCTGAATTCCGAGCATTCCATTTTATTTTTGGCATTTTCACATTTTGACATGAAATTGACAAATGCGGCCAATGTGCCAAGCTGTGTGTGTCCGTGTGTATGTGTGTGTGTGTGAGTGACCTCGGTGTCAGAGTGTCGAGTGTTAATTAAATGTTACTGCCAACGCGCAGTTAATTTGCGCAAGTTGATTTTCACTAAAAAGGAATGGCCACCACATGGCGTATACGTAATTTACTTGGCAGCCAGCACACACACACACATTATGTGTACCCCTTCTTTGTGTGTGTGGCAGCTGCCTGGCGACACTTGACTTTTGTTTTTATATCCTTAACAGCGGCGTAAAAGTGCCAAGCAAAGATGTAGCGTATTGTATAATAAAAGCGCCACAAAGTATGCAATGTTTTTGCACTACACACACAGAGGCACACCCACACAAACTGTGTGGCACCGTCGGGCAGAGAGACATGCTGGCAGGCAGGAAATAAACGTCGCTTGAGTTAACAATTACTGACACCATTAAAGTTTTGTGCTGCCTGGCAAAGCACAAGTTGCCACGCCCACTCACCCCACTCAGCCCACACTACCCCCACTGCCAGCTGAGCTGTGCTTTGTCTAGAGCCTGTCATTATAGTTTTTCTCTTCATTCTTGTGCTGCCCCCAGCCCCCAGCCGCATTCCCATTTCTACCTCCTTCTCCTTCTACTCCTCCTGCTACTGCTGCCACAGCTGCTGCCGTTGTCATTGTTGCTGCTGCTTTTGCTACTGTTGCTGCTACTACTCATGTCGTTGTTGTTGTTGTTGTTGTAACTGCTCACAGTGTTGCTGACATGTCGCCTTTGTCCCTGTGTGTGTGTGTGGGTGACATGTGCCTGGCACAGATTGCACATTGTCCGCATGCTCGCCACATATTTTATGTGGCTTGCTTCCCATTACTTGTGGCCTCAGCCGAAAGGGGTCTCTTAAATCCAACCAAATTTAGCTGCAGCCAAGCGAAAATGCAACTGGAATTTCGATGTCAGCTTTGAGGTTACAGCTAAAAGCTAAAACTGACTGGGAATATTTGCACTTGAGGAACTTGAACAACAAATTGGTTGAGGCTATTAAGAGTTCTAGAAGAGAGAGCTGAAAGACCTTGAAGAGCTGAATGATATAATAATGATATAATAGGTATAGTTAGAATAGTGAATATTACATAGAGTAAAGAGTAAGTTAAATTGTATTTAAGATATTTACCATCACTATTAACCATCAAAAAGGAATTAACTTCATGTTATTAATTTCATTATTTATTTCAGTAAAGTAATTAATATTCTTTTTTATACTATATATAAAATATGTAAGTAATTTACTGGCAATCTTAACTTGTTAAATGATATAATAGTTCAAACATTAATATAAACTCTACAATATGCAATAATAATCTCTCACATTAAGTTTATATCATATCTCATCATATCTTCTTTAGAGTTGAATTGAACTCACATTTCCAAGCATTCTTCCTTCTTCTTATAAACTAAGATTTAAAACATCAGCAATCTCTGTATTTTCTATATAGCCCTTAAGCATACATATCATTGTTATGAACTTGATATCTCTCGGCACAGTTAAGTTTTGTTTATGACAAGTATGACAAGCAGGTCTCGCAGTCGAAAAACGGGAGCAAGTTGCTGTTGCAATTGGGCAAATTGCAGCCGGAAATGCGCTTTGATTCAATAGTCCCGGGTCGACAGGCGGTCAACAACAATTCCGGCCATAACCTAGGCCTCAGTGGGGCAAAAAGGGTGGTAGAGGGGAGGAGAGGTTGCAAGTAAATTAAAATTCCTTGCGCCCGCATTCATGCCCAACTCGGGGGGCCCAAATGTGTATTTATTATAATAATGCAGAGGGCTATCGTGCTGCCGTTGCAAGCTGAAGAAGGAGATGTTGCAGTAGCAGCATCAGCAGCAGCAGCTGCCATTAACCTATTAAATCCCCTCAACAACATCCGCATCACGTAGACGTAACCGGCTCGCTGTGAAGCTGCCGCAAACGCTGCGCACACAGCACGTAGCCACTTCCACTTCCGTTCGAGCAGCAGCAGCGTAGCAGGTGGACAAGGATCTGTTGCAGCCTGCAGAGTGCATAGCTGACGGGCAGTTAAGTACGGTCGAGCGGGCAGTAGCCTCCTCGCCTCTCACTCCGCACTCCTTTCTCCTCATCAACCGTCTTCCACTTGCAGCTCCCTCTTGCCATTGCCATTAAATCAGAGTTAACAACTGGCTGGTTTCCTGCTACTTGGCCCGCCCCCTTCCCCCCGTTCTGCCCAGCTCTCTTTGTTTTTCTTGTGCCCCTTGCACATGTTGCAGCTGCTGCCTGCAGCTTAAAAGTTACTGCTGGTGCAGCGCAGTGCAGTCGGCAGTCTGCCTCGCGGCTGACTCGGCCAAAAACAATTATTTGCATAAATACGCTCTCTGCGCTGAGTATACTTAATATTTATTCTAATGCAACAACAACACGGACACTAGCACAGATTAAGCACACACACAAAGTCACACACAGTAATGTGCAGAAATAAAGCATCGCTTGACGGCATAAATTGAAGCCGCTTAAAGTCAACAGGCGCCATCTAGCGACCATTAAATGCAGCTGCTGTAGGGGTAGAAAAGTGAATGAGATAGCAGGTGCACAGTGATGCAAGAATATTGTTTAAGATGATTTAAAGATTGATTGATAGAATATGTACACGTATAATGAAATTTATTCAATAAAATGTAATAAATAATCCTAATTTATTTTAAATTAATAATTAATTTACCAATAAATTAGTAAGACATTTATAAATGAATTAAAAAAAAAAATCTACCAATTAATTAAAAATAAATCTAATTAAATATAAACTTATCAGAAGTCAGACAATACAAATTTATTGCAGTACAGAATTGTATTAAATTAAAATGAAATATGAAACATTTAAATTCTATAGAAGTTAGATTATTAGATAAGTAAAATAATACAAAAATCATTTTTTAAAACAACAACATTAGCATTGAAGAATAACACAATCACAGCTAATAGTAGAAGAAGCAGTTAAACAATTTCAAAAAACACTTGAAATCTCAATAATTTAAAGTATATTTGAGTTAAATGCCAGTAAGTGTAAAATAATTACAAACGTGCCAAGAAACACTGTGAATTTACGACTCCATTTGCAACAGTCGTGGTATTTTATTCCGTCAATATAAATTAAAGCAGTAAATGACTTTTATGTTTTACTCATTCTATCTCCCTCTTCCCCTTGCTTGGGCAATGAATCACACTGTGCACACTGTGCTTGTGCTATGTCTGCCATCTGCCACCTGTTGTCTTTGTTGCTGTAGCTCTTCTTGTTGCTGCTGCTGCATTTTTTCCAAGCTATTTTCTATTCTCACTCTCGCTATCACAGACCCCTCTCCCCTTCTGCCTTCCTCCTTTGCCTCCATATCCTCGTTCGCTGACGCAGACTTTCATTTTGTCTCGCAATTTGATTTTATTTCGCTTTGCCAGTCGCTTTGTATTCATCTGCGCGCAGCGTCGCTCTTTTTGTCCTCTTAGCTCCTCTTCTGCATCCCCCTTCCTCCTGCATTCCATCTTGTTTTACACTTTGTAATTGAATACTTTAAGTGATTTTAACTTTGACTTTTCGCCAGTTAATTGACAAAAAAAAACGACTAAGTGCGTCGACAGATTTACATCGCGTGTTTTTAAAAGCTTTTTCACCTTTTTCACATTTTTCCTCTCTTGTTCTTTATCTCCACTCTCTCATGCGTGTCCACTTTGCTATCAGGTTTCCATGTGAAATGCTTTGCTTTATCTTAAGTTATCATTTGGTTTTCAATGCTTTAGTAATTTAAATTTATTTTGTGAATATTTACTTAACGATATGAAGAACATAATCATTGATATCAGTTGAGTACAAAACATTACCAAAATTCTTTCTATTTATATTATAATATTATATTGTTGTTTTTCTGTTATTTGCGTTTACTCGTATATAATGCCGTCTCTATTATATAATGTACACTTCGTGTTGTTTATTTTCACAGACTGCGCGCGCTTTTTGTTTAGTTTAATTCTCTGAATAGGTTCCTGTTGTTGTTTGTTGTTGCTGTTGTTATTCTTATTGATTGTTGATTGTCGATTGTTATAGTTGTTATTCTTGTTGTTATGCGTGCTAAATTTAGTTAGCAGGCTTCTAAAACATGCACAGGTACAAGATACAATAGCGATAAGATATAAATCGTACGTCACACAGGCACTGAATAAATGAACTATATGATATGATACGAGGGTCGTTTGATAAGTCCGTGACTTTTTGTATTTGCCGCGCACCTGCTCTAAATACAACACTGCTCCTGTCAGCAGTTATCGATTAACAGCTGACTGTAAAATTTTAAGAAAGCTGCGTTTTTTGGTTTGCGTTTTATAGGCATTGAAAGCAGACGATCTCGTGAATTTTAACGAAAATGGAAAAAAGTGAATTTCGTGTGCTAATTAAGCATTATTTTTTGCGTAAAAAATCCATCACCGAAACCAAGGAAAGACTTGATAAATATTATGGGGACTCTGCACCATCAATTTCAATGGTTAAGAAATGGTTTACTGAGTTCCGTTGTGGTCGTACCAGTACAAGTGATGCCGAACGTTCAGGTCGCCCAAAAGAGGTCGTCATGCCAGAAATCGTCGACAAAATCCATGGAATGATATTGGATGATCGGAGAATGAAAGTGCGTGAGGTAGCTGAGGCTGTAGGCATCTCAACTGAACGGGTACATCACATTTTACATGAATATTTGGACATGAAAAAGCTTTCCGCGCGATGGGTGCCGCGATTGCTCACACACGACCATAAGCGCAACCGTGTGACCATTTCAAAGGAGTGTTTGGCGATGTTCAACCGCAATCCAAACGAATTTTTGCGCCGTTTCGTTACCGTAGACGAAACATGGATCCACCACACCACACCAGAGACCAAAGAACAATCAAGACAGTGGGTTTCTCCGGGTGAACGTGCACCAAAGAAGGCCAAGGTGGGTCTGTCGGCCAACAAGGTCATGGCCACAGTTTTTTGGGATGCACAAGGTATCATTCACATCGATTACCTTGAAAAGGGTAAAACGATCACCGGCGAATATTATTCAGAGCTTTTGGACAGATTCGATATTGATTTGAAGCAGAAACGACCGCATTTGGCGAAAAAAAAGTGCTGTTCCATCAGGACAATGCACGGGTGCACACGTGTGTAGTCAGCATGGCAAAATTTCATAAATTGGGCTACGAACTGCTACCCCATCCAGCATATTCTCCAGATTTAGCCCCCTGTGACTATTTTTTGTTTCCAAACATGAAGAAATGGCTCGGCGGTAAGAGATTCGGGTCAAATGAAGAGGTCATCACAGAAACAAACGACTATTTTGAGGGCCTTGAGAAAACCTATTATTTGGAAGGAATAAAAAAATTGGAAAAACGCTGGACTAAATGTATAGAGCTAAAAGGAGATTATGTTGAGAAATAAAACGCTTCTTTGACGAAAAAAATATATTTTATTCAAAAAGTCACGGACTTATCAAACGACCCTCGTATGATAATGTCTATTGCATATCGAGTTTCTAAAGTAAACTTACAACTACACTGGTCGAAAATGAATTTAATTTGAATAGTATGTGTATTACATAATGAATATTTTATATGGATAGGAAAATATGATATTGTTATAAACAATCCCTTTAATTTCTCTGCCTTATCTCATTTACTTTATATATATTTATCTAGAGTCAAGTTAAAAAGTTGTCTTCCCTAGACTGATAAATATTTTAATACTCCATAACTTAGGATTGTCTTAAACACTTTCTTTGTGAGTTTACATAATATTTCAATAGGTTTTAAAAATATCTTTTCACAGTGCATTGTCGTTTATCGCTGTAAACAGGTATAAACACGAGCAGCATTCCCCTCTTCTTACTTTCTTCTTCTTCTTAATCTTCTCTTCTGCTGTTCCTTCTCTCTCTTTTTGCTCGTCTGCTATTTTTAGCTCGCTGATTAACTAGTTCGGCTGTCGCAGCTTAACTTGCGCACTTGGAAAGCACTTGATATACTTGATAGATATAATTGTATCCAAGCGTGAATCCCCCGGGGTGCCACACGAGCCACACACCGATACATGCCACTTGCCACTAAAACTGAAACTGAAACTGTATACAAACAAGCAGACACACACACACACAGGCAGAGATACAGCTACACACAGACAGTGGGGCAGCTAGCGTAGCGTGACGCAGTAATAAATACTCAACAGTTGCACATTTGAAAATTTGAGTACAAAATTTACAAAAAAAAGGTCTGTGAAACGAAATGAAAGGCAAAAGGAAACAGCAGAAAAAAGCGGAGACGAGTCAGAGGATTTTTTCATTTTCCTCTTCGGTTTTTTTGTTCCTCCCAATTCAGCCGCAAACAACTTTTCGTGCCAGGCGACCCTCGGAGCAGGCGAGCTGTGTGTGTGTGTCCTTACTGTGTGTGGCTGCTGTGTGTGCTCTGTGCGTGTGCTTGCATGTGTGTGTTTTTCATGAAACTTCCAGCCAGGCGCTCAGAACTCGCAGCAAACTGCGTAGAGCAACCAACGAGAGAACTGAGCCAAATTTTCACTCTGCCAGTTCGTAAGTGTGTTAGTGCGTGTATGTGTGACTGTTTTGTTAGTGTGTGCTTATTAATACTTAAACAGCACACACATACTACACACACAAAAACACCCACGCAGGGCAACTGCAGCTGCAGCAGTTGAAATTGTCACTGCGATGTCCGCAAAGCTCGCATGATTTCTCGCCCACAAGTCGCACAAAGTTAATGGACGGACGGAAATCCTCTCAGTGATTCTCGCTCTATCTCGCTTAATTCTCATTGAGGTGAACAACTTTTGCGTAGATCCCACTCTCCCAGGCATTTAAGTAGCTAGTGTTGCCTTGTTTTTTGAAGTAGGAATAAAGTAGAGATGAAAGTGTAGAATGGGAGCGGGATACGCATCAAAAGCCGCACTTAATTTGCTTTACAAAAACGCAAGCTGCTTTTTGTAAAAGAAACTTGGGAGCAGCATGTTAAATGTATCATTAAAGACCGCAATATTAAATTAAATTTAATGCCAAAGAATATCAGAAAGATTTCTTATTACAGAAGAATTCCTTGCTCTAATAATGAATGCAGATAAATAACAAATTATATTTGAATAACATAAAATGTTGAAGATAACTCTGGAGTTAGTTTAGTTTTTAATAAGAAACAAATCCAACAGATAGGATCTATTTAATATTCTATTAAAATTGTCCCATTTAAATGAAAGTATATCTATAAAACTTTTAGCTATGAAATTCTAACAAACTAATAAAATATTGTAATCAGAAAACTAGCTTTGATTTATCTGAAATTTAGCTGACAAATTTAAATTCTGTACCTTTACGTTAAAACTGAGAGCAATGAAAAACAGTTTTCTTTTAAATAGTTTCTTAATTTTATGTCTGCAGTTTTTATCATTAATCAATCATTAAAGAACAATAAACTAATTTTCAAATCGAAAAATTGTAAGACATCTTTGAAGCCTTTTTTTCCGTGCAGAACAAATCTGTGCACCAAAGTTTTTCCTTACTTAGCAAATATTTCTATAGTGTACAAACCATAAAGAAAAGTCAGGCAAGTTTTTCTTAGTTTTTTCTGGCAAGTTGATCGGTTGTGCAATAGCTCAATATAAGAAAAGTTCGTGGAAAGCAACTGCAAGTTTAAAGAAAGTGAAAAATGGTGTAGGTGTGTGTGTGTGGGCTAACGTGTGGCAGCGGTTCCTTTTTAATTAACTTTACAGCATCGACAGCAGCAACAACAACAACAACAACAACAACAGCAGGAGCGAGAGGCACCAGGACAGTTGCAAAAACTTATTTAATTAAATTTCGCCATTGAAGCAGATAATTAGATTTTTTCGTAGCTGTTGTTGTTGTTGTTATTGCAGTTGTTGTTGCTTAAAGCGCTGTCAATGTTGTTTTACAGCTGACATTGGTGTTGTTGTTGTTTTTGCTGTTGTTGCTGCTGATGCTGCTTAGCATAATTTTTGGCCGAGCTATCCACAAAATAGTTGCAATTATGCCACGATTTTTACAGCTCCCCTCACTTCAGGAGGAGGGGAAACGGGGACCTAAGTGCTGCGGGTCAGTTTAACGCAGGTCCAGCATAAATTTACATACATTTTTCTGGAGGGGCACGGGGGAAAATCGATAGTGCTGCAGCAAATTAATATGATTAATTGACGGCAGGCAGCAACACAAGTTGGACTCGACCTGTAACCAAAAGCGAAACACAATTCGCGTTGCCCCCGCACACACGCCACAGCAACAAAATCCGAGCGACAAGCACGGCTTTTCGTGCCACCAGAGTGGAGTGGGGCATGGAGTAGGGGTAACAGGTAGGGCCACTTGGCAGCTCTTAACCCGCATCGTGTTTGTTTGAGGTTACGTGGTGGCGAACTGACCAAACGGGACACGCGGCCAGATTGCCAGGCTGATTGACAGCGACAGCGTGGAAATTGATGTCGCCACGGGATGCAGAGAGGGGGAGGGCCACGAGTTGGGAATGAGTGCCCACTGTGGTCGTGGTCAGAGGTCAGGTTAGTGAACCATTTTCAAAAATAAAAAATGACAAATTGTTTGGAAAATCGCATGAAATTAAATATTCCCGGCAATGAAACTAAACAAAAGGTGTGAAAATTTGTATGTACACACATAACTCATTTACATATGTGTGTGTGTGTGTGTGTGGCTGAGTGTGCTGTCCATTAATCAGACACTGGCACGCAGAGTGTATGCACAAGTGTATTCATATTGTACTCATAGTGTATTCATAGCACATACATGCGATACTAGGTGAGTGTCTCTCTCCCTCTGAGCTGGCTGAGGTGTTTATTTGTTGTGCACATACACTCGTAAAATATCTTTGAACTGCAAATTTGTTTATATCATTCGCAATTGTTACTCATGTGAGAAAAAAGATACGAAGTAAATAGATTGAGAAGTAAATATTGTTTATTTATTATTAAAGAAATAAAGTAAAATTCTTAAGGGCAAAGCACGTACAGGTAATCAAATGAAAATTCATTAAAGCTTTGAGAAACTATTTAAAAATGTATAGAGTAAATGATTTAAGGTTATGTTATAAGTTTAAAAGTTCTTGCAAAATGAAATAAAGTTTTAATATATTACAGAAATGCTTTGAAGTTGATTTATGTGTTCATTTAGCGGTACTTTATCAATTTAATGCAAAACCAGAATATTTTATTATTCGAAGAAATTTTTAAATAATGGAAAAATATTGTATGAAGTTTAAATATAATAAATAATATGTACCTATATATATACTGTAATATTTTATTTTGATATATTGTATATCTAAATGATTGTTCTACCAACGCTTTAAATAGTTTTAAATAAAAAACATAACATAGAAAACCTTAACTAAGAATCTTAACTACTCACAAATAACAGCTCAAACTTAAATTGAAAGTGAATATAAAGTTTTCAATTCTATGAAACGGCTGGACTTCTGCTCTATGGAATATTAAAGCAAAAACATTCTTGTTGACAGGTTAAACTTGAGAAGCATATAAATGTTAGCAAATATGCTGAATTATGCTAAAATTCAAAACAAAATGTTGACTAAATTTCTCAGCTGAAAATTTATCATAAGCATCTTCTGCTTCTTCAATTTGTATAAACCGAAATAAAGCAAGGCGCAAACTTGGGAACACTTAACAAAGGCGGCCATTAGAATAAACTTTGTGCTAAAGTTTAGAGGGAGGCAAAGTGTTGGTAAGGGCGGGGGGAAGCAGTGGAGAAAGAGAATTTTGCATAATATATGCTAGATGTTTCATAAATTAATACAAACTTACTTGGATAGTCATCTCAATAATTGCGCTTGTTAAATATTCAACGCAAACTTGACTTGCTCTGTCCCTCTCTCTTCCTCTCTCTCTGCGTCTCTCCCTGTCTCTCTCGAAATGTGCACACAACATTTGGCGAGGCCATAGTCAAAGACAGCTTGGGGCAAGGAGACAAGGGAAAAACTCAGAGACAGAGACAGTTTTTCGTGCTCGACAAGGCCAACGTGGAAAATGTCGAAGGCGAAACCGAAACTCTAAAATTCATTGAGGGCAACGTTAAGCAGAGCAACAAGTTATGGCAGCATGGGGAAGGTGTGGGGATGGTAGAAGTGTGGCAGGGTGAGTTTAGTTGGGAAGCTAAGCTGCTGTTGCTTCTGCTGCACTGATGATGATGCCACGCCGGAGAGCTGTCGTGCCAAGCAACAGTCACTTAAAACGAACCCCAGCCTCCATTTCCAGCCCCGAATGTGCGCCATGCGCACTTGAAACACAAGAAACAGATTTAAGTGCAGCGTGTGGGCGTGCGGGGGCGTGGGGGCGTGGCATGGCCCATTGGTGGCACTGTGAAGGTTGCCAACCCACTTGTGTTGCGATATTTTTATCACTTAGCGAGGGGGAGGGGCAGCGCCTAAGACTTTGCCACATTAAGTTAGACACGCAGCGACACAAACACTTAAAATCAGCCCACAGGGCGTATACGTAATCTCAACAAGAGAGTGCACGACACTCTGTTTATCTCTCTCTCTTTCTGTGTGTGTGTGTGTGTGTGTACGTAATGGCCGTGTGCGTGCTTTAATGAATGTGCTGCTAAAGAAAGCTCCTCAATGTCGCTGATAAGACGACGGCAACCGCGTGCCGATAATGATAAGTATCATTAACTCAAGTGTGCGAACACAGAGAGAGTGAGACACAGAGAGTGGATGAGCGGGAGAGCAGAGGTGTATGTAACTGACATTAAGTAGCTGTCTTCCATTGTCGTTCTGCTCTGCCTCTGCTGCTGCTGTTGCGCACTTTAAGGCGCTTTCGCCATCGCCATCGACATCTCCATTTGCCATTTGCCTTGTGGCCATTTCGCCATTTCTTGCTAACCTTGGCAGCTTTTGAGCGCCGCTTTTATTTGCTTGCATGCTGTTTTCCCCTCTCTCTCTCTCTTTCTCTTTCACTTATTTTTCGCCATTCCATTTCCCGTTTCGGATAAACACATTTGCGCGCGCTCGTCCTTCGCATGGACCAAAACAACCTTTGACACTTTGGACTCGCCTTGTTGGCTGTGGCATTCGAATTGGCGACTACCAGAGAGAGGGAGATGCGGTAATTGTTGCATGCATAACTGATGAATGCACACAGTTGTTTAGCAGACACACATATCGATACACACACACACACACACACATCACATATTCCCTAAAAGGCTTAAATGCATTTAACGGCATTTGTAATTTCCATTCGGCTGCATCGAGCGAGATTTGCAATTTGTAAAAAATCCAATTGAATGATTTCTAAATTCTATAGAAAATATATGGAGAATATTCTATACTTTCTATATATAATAGTTTATTAAATATCTATATTTTTTAATAATTTAGGTAATTACTATAATCTGCAGAAATATTTTATTCCATTTTATTTTGATAAAACAAAATCTGAATGTTTTCATTTTCTCCCAGCTATTCAATGTATAATATGTATACATATATATGTATATATCAATGCACATTTAGAAGGCTTTTTAATGATATTTGATTAGTATTCTCATAGCTGCTCAATCAACTAATGATCCCTTATGCACAATCTCCATCAATTCGTAGCTCTAAAACTTTCATCAAGCAAACATTTGAAGATTCTTTTGTGCGCAATTTGAGGCGATTTTATATTGGCCTGCCAACACACACACACATACATAGCCACTCATCTGGCTTAGCTTAGCTGCATCGATTGGCAGCACACAGACACGCACACATCGTAATAATACCATATACTGTTGCAATTGTGCTTTTCTTCCTCTATTAACTTATTTTTAGTGCGCTCGTTTTTCTAGCAGTTTTTCTTTACATACCCTGTGGTTATGGCAAGGGCTTGAGATAGGTATAAAAAGTGAGCAGCTAAAGATGCTAAAAACTTTTAAAAGTATCTAACAGATACAAGAGTATGTGTCTTATTAATTGTAAACCACGCCTGTCTACCTCTCTCTCTACTATCACTAACTAAATTGTCTGCAGGGTATGTTAACTTCGCATGCACTCAAGTGTCTTCACCTGTTTCTTGTTGAAATTCATTGATATATGATTTTTCTTCTACATGAACACACGTATGCATATGTGTGTGTGTGTTTGTGACTTTCGAATATCCCTTGCAAAAGGGAAAAGGAAAACTTCTGGCTGCCACTTTCGTAAATCTACCTTCGTTTACTCGGCTATCAGATAACTTAATTTGATTTGCTGCACACACACACACACAGGGATACAATCCTACAAATACACACACTCTCTCAGCCATGTAGAGTGTCTGTGTAGCTGTGGCTTTTGCGCTCGATTGGCGACGCCAGCGTCGTCGTCGTCGTTGTCGTTCAGCTCGTTGATTTCCTTGTGTAACAATTTTGGCTGCAATTTTTCATTGCATACTTTTGGGAGCTGCTCGCATTGTGCTGCCCCCTTGTGTGCCTGGGGCGATAAATGGAGCGTGACCTGGCAAATCATTGAGCAACTGTGCATGTATCTGTATGTGTGTGCAAGCTACTCGTAAACGGGCAATGCTGGCCCTGTCCTGGCAAGTCTCCAGACGGTCCTTATTTCGGAGTTTTCAATTTCAGCTTGTAATGCAGTTTACTCGTCTATTTGCACACTGCACTCCTGTTGCCCAATGTAATCGAAGGAATAAAGCAGTGCAAGCAAATTAGAGCCAATGATACGTTGATAACGATTCGTTGTTGATTGAATTGGGATCTGTGTTTGAAATCAGTTGGGCAAGTTTCCTTATACATTGATCAATATACATCAAATTTGGGCAGATTTTGCAACAGTTTCGAATAGCAAAAGGTATTTTAGAAGCAGGAAGTATTTTCTTGCATATGAGAATAGAAAGAGCTGATTTAATCTAGTGATTAAGATCCTAAATCATTAGATAAAGTCCTGTTCAAGGCATTGATTATTAGACTTAGAAAAGGCAAAATTACCGTACATCATATGAAACTTAAACAAATTTTATAACACACGAAAGGTCTTAGAAGAACTTTAGTTTTATTCCTAAATTCCCAAATATTTCTTTCTGATTGCACTGGCATCTGTATGCACTTACTTTACTTTTAGGATCCTTTGTGCCAATCCTCTTAAAATTTCCCTTCATATTCAGTTGAAATTTCGTTGCTCTTTGCCAAAATAAAAATGTTGCTACTGTTGCAGTTAGTTGTTGTTGTTTGCTAAACTTGTTGTTGTTGCCGTTGCCTGATGTCATGTGACTATCAAATTTTACTACAGCTCTGGCACACGCTGTACAATGAAAAACTTTGCCAGCTTGCAGCGAGTTTTAAGCAGCTTTCGGGACAGAAATACGTGTGCAGGGCAGCGTGCACTCACACATAGACACACATACAGACATGTGCATTCGTGTGTGTGTGTGTGAGTCTGCGCTCGTGATCTACATTAACATATTTTAATTAAAAACACGTCGGATTGTCTTCCCATGGCGTATGAGTGATGTCTGCCCATTACGTATGCGCACAGAGTGCGCTGCGTAGTAAATCGGCTGCCTTTTAAGCCGCATGCCAATTTAATTCTTTCGTTAATTATTTAAATGTTTTCTTTTTTGGCAAAAATGAATACAAATTAAAAGAAGAACACAAACGGTCACCTTGAGTTGAATACGTATTCCCATTCGTCATCGCATTCCCAGTCCACTCTCTCTCTCTGTCTTTCTGTCTGTCTGCCCGTCTGTCCTTTCTTCCATCCGTCCGGCATGCATGCAGACATCCGGTGATTGTTGTAAAACGTGCCGTACACAGAGATAATTCAACCTGGCTGCAGTTTGTCTTCGCGCACAAGGAATGAAGCGTAATTACCTCGAGCAAGTGAGCAACTTTTGTGTATTGTATGCAGTGATGGCCCAGGGGCATAGCTCCGCGCTGCCCCACCCCCTTCGCCTGCCACTTATCTGTCAGCCTGCCCTGTCTACCTTTTTTTTTTGCTGTGCCATTTTCAGCTTATTTCGTTTTTTATTATCGAACGACGCGTCACGGCAATTTTTACAAAATTGAATGCGGGTCAATAATGCGACAGCTGCAACAACAAGCAGGGGCAGGGAAGAGGTCAAGGGGCAACAGCTTGGAGCTATTTTTGAGCTTCAATATTTGCGTTACATGTGGAGAAAGAAGGGGCACCAAGCACAGTGGTTGCAAGTTAATAAAGTTGTTGGGGATCACAATGAAAGTGATAAAGTTGTAAATTAGTTGTAAAAAATATTGAATATGCAAATTCATTTAATTTAATTCGGCACTATTATATATAAATAGTATTGGAACAATCGTAGGAGATTAGCACCTGCAAGTGTATAAAACCTTCGGCATGCCAAATAAAGCCTTTCTATATTTTACTTTTTATTTTGCGAGTTCATTCTCATTTACCATTTGATTTATGTTAAGTTCTTCCTCATTTCGAACTTGTAAACTCTTAACATGCAATGCATGCAATCAGCTTGTTGCAACAATTTGTTGCAGTTGCTGTTGCAAATTGGCAATTGCAGGCTGCTGTTGTTGTTGGGCAATAAAAGTTGCCTTACCTTGCCGCTTTTCCTTTTATGTTGTATGCAAAAAAGGTAGCCAGACCACTGTGCATTTGTGATTTTGGCAATTTGCAGAAGGTGTGTGCGGCTGAGAGCAGGGAAGAGGGGGAAGGAGCGGGGGAGGGGGCAGCTGTTCCCCCTTTGGCATGTTATACATGCATGTAGCCCGAAAAAATAAACATTGCTTATGCTCAACACGTCGCCAATGCCTGCGCCGCATTTGCCAGTGCAGCTGAAGCGTGGCGTTGTCAGTGTGTGTGTGTTGTATTTGTGGGAGTGTATGTGTGTGTGGTGTATGCGTGTTATCGCTTAACTGTCTATATAACTGTCGCACTCATGTGTGTTTGGGCGCGTGCACACACAAGGTCCGCGGGCGACACTGTCGGCAGGCAAAGTCAAAGTCGTTTGTGATAAAAGCGCAAACACAGTAACACACGCAAATACACACACACACAAACACACACGTACACACATACACATAAAGCTATACATGTGCGTGTACGTTCTCATCGTCATATAAGCAAACATTCAAATTGTTTGAATACTTTCGCCTCGTGCTTTTTTTGCCGATTTATTCCCCCTCCCTGTCTCTGTTCTGGCTCTCTCTCTCCCTCCGCTATCGACGCTCTCTCTTTCCCTCCTTATCTCTTTCTCACTCTCTCGACCCCTTTCCCTCTTCTTCTTTTGGCAATTTCGTGTGCATGCAACATTGTGGAAATGGCAAATTGAATGCGAAATTGAACTTTCGCCAGGCAGGCCAACAACAACAAGGGGGGGGAAAGGAGCGGGGTATGGGGTAAGGTAACAGCATGGAGGGGCAGGGGCCACTGACATTTGGGCTGCTCTAAAATTGGCAGTAAGGTGCGCTACATTTCCGCACGGAAATTTAGTATAATTGTGTCGATGTCGATGACATCGAGCGCCGGAAACTGTTGCTGCCGTGGAAACGGGGACTGCTGCAGCTGTCGCTGCTGTCGTTGCTACTGTTGCTGCTATTGCTGCTGCTAATTCCTGTTCAAAATAGCTAAAGGGGTGACGGGGCTGTTACCTTGTTGGCAGTGCTAAAACACTTTTGCCTGTTATTTTGACTTAGTTTTTGATTTCAATAAGACATTAAAATTAAATAATGTTTAAAAATTATGAGTATAACTAGCAAGAAAGCTACAGCAGAGTGTGTTCGACTGTGATATACCCGTTGCTCACCTATATATATAGCAGAATGGAACCGTTCTGCATTTAAATTACGCTTGGAACTTGGAATTTTTTTATTAATTTACGGGGGCGAAAGGGAGCATGGCCAAAGTCTTAAATACACTTGATCTGCGCAAAGAACTTAGACATTTTTGTAGATATTATTATATGTTATTAGTCTTAAGTCTTATAGTCCTTGAGATCTAGATTTATATACGGTCAGACAGACGAACATGGCTATATCGACTCGTCTGCTAACGCTGATTAAGAATATATATACTCTATGAGATTTACGAGTCCTCGTTCTGCCTGTTACAAACATTATCGTTTGTCACAAAGTTTTGATGCCCTTCAATATCCTATCATTTGAATCTCACAACACTCCATAAAACATTCAGCTTGAATCTTGAGTGCGTAAGCGACACCAAGAGGGCGCAACATGACGCATACGCCACGTCCGCCACTGCTTATAATTTAAACATTGTTATTATTATTATCGAAGCGTGTGTGTTGCGTGGCAAGTAAGCGAAATAGAAAAGAAAGTGCCTTCGCTTGCTTCTTGCTTATTCGTGTTAAAAAATCCGCTAAATTCAATTTCTCGATAATTTGCTGATTAAATTTTACAGTTATCGTGCACACGTGACTGAAGCAAACAAATTATGCTGCCTATCGGGATGATTTTTGCACTGATTAAGTTAAGATGCTCAAGGCAGCACATGATTATGGAGAATCTTAGCTAATTTTGGTGTTGAATACAAAATCAGAGCCCCGCAGCTGTAAAAACTTGCACAAATGGAATTGTTTGGCAATCACACACACACACAAACGCACGCAGCACATTCGGTTTCAATCAATAAACATCGCGTATACGCAACGTGCTCCGTGGCATAAGAAAGACGCAGCCGCAGGCGACAAGCAAACAAACAAACAGACGAAAACCAAACCGACGTCGGCACAATTCATAAATTTGAGCAAAGGACAAATGCAGGAGGAGAAGGCAGGTGGCGATGGGAAGGAAGGGGGGCGGGTGTGTTGGCAGCACACACCTGGACAAGTTGAACGTTTTTAAAAATGGATCAATATTTCGCAGCAGCCCCAGCCAAGACGTTGACGTGCCAGCTAGCAGCTCCAGTGTGTCCTTGCAAGGACAATTGTGTGCGGCATTGTTACATTTCTCGTCTTGCCTGCCACCCTCACCCCCCTCTCCCTTGTGCCTGCGCCTTCCTTATGTCAACATTTGGGCGTGCTATTCTTCGTCAGCTTGTCCTCGCAGCGTGTGAAAAGTGAATTGGATTTTTCACCAACGTGTTGACCCTACAACATCAGCGGCCACACTCAAGTGGCAATTAGCCACCAGTCCTGTTACAGCACTCCCCCCTCCCGTTCCACTCCACCTCCCCCTTACTCACCGCACTGTTGGAAAATTAACTTGTTAATGCGCACGCAGGCAGCGCCATTTTACCTTGAGAAATCGAACGAGAGGAAGAGAGAAAAAAATATCAACAAAAATGTAGCCAAAAATGCGCTGCGGCGAGCGATTGTTTAAAGCCGAAGCGAAATTTGTTTACATTATCCGACAAACTAATTGCGTTTAAATTACACGAAAATTTCAATTTTTCGCGCCAGTGGAAAATCTTGTGGAAAACTATTGTGTATGTAACAAATTCACGCAGCGATTTCACCTGCCGCAAAAATTTGCCGTGGCCAGGAGATGTGTCAAATGTGGAATGGCCACAGACACATCAGCACTAACACACACACACATTCACTTACATGCACACACATGCAGACCAACACGCTCATACACTGAGCGAAAAGCGGACGGCAATGCAGATTGTCCACTGGCAAAGCAACCGCAATGTTTGCAAAAATTGCCTGGGCTTTGATTAATTAACTTAAAACAGCTGCCGACACACAGACACACAAAGAACAGGCATACACAAAAAGTACACACACACAGATAGAACATACACTGACCCACAGTGTGTATACACACACACACAATGAATATACACACACAAACTATGACAAAACGAGCGCACATGACATTGGCATAAATTTAATTGAATTGTGCGGCATGTGGCATGTGTGCGTGGCACGGGCTGGCGCTGCATTTCCATTAATGGAGGAGAATTGGATAAAGGCAGCGCATGCTATAAAAGCTGCCTAATCGATGCCAACTGGATTAATATTTATGATAGAAATCAATTAAGAATGAAAATCACTTGGCACACGCCTCTACATTGAAATGAACACAGCTAATGCAACACAACAATTAACTAGTTCAAGTTAAAGTTGAGCCGGATAAATTATGGCTATAAAATAAGTAAATATTTAAAGCAATAAAATAGTTTTAATATCAAATACAACCATCATTTATTTAATTACTAAAAGAACAAACTAAACAAGGATGTAAATCAACAATCAACCACTAAATCATCCTTTTGCTATACAAATTATAGCAACACTATGCTATAAAACTTGGTAATAACAAATACAAATACAAATAAAATATGAAAAATTAAAAAATAAACTATTTCTCATTAATTAAATCAATAATAAAAGTAAAATTTAGGTAAAGGATGAAGATTTTATTTGTAAACTCGGATTAATTATTTTTATTGTTTTTTTTTTTTAATTAATATACAGTTTATCTAACTAATAGATAATACGTAATAAATATATTATAATATATATTAGTAAACAATAATTTAAATTGATTATTTTTAAAAGTCTTATAACTATTTACAGCCCACTTTTAAAAGTCTTCCCACAACTTTGCAAATTGCTATTTTAACTGCAAAACTATCTTTGAAATACTTTTGCCTTAGAAAATACACACAATATGCTTGAAGTACAATACTTTAGCAATACAAAATATCATAATCTATTGCTGTTTCAATGAAATTCACCATAAAAGCAACACGAAACAAGTCAATTCGAATGGAAATCAAGCACAAAGCAATAATGCTGCGGTCAAAGAGAGATTTCTATCTCAAAGATACAGATGTAATAGCTGACTCTGTCTCTGTGTGTGTGTGTGTGTGTAGCTAAAATATCGTCTGCTGCTGCTTATTATTGTTTTCTTAACTAAATCGTCGGTTTTGGGCGTCCAATGGAACTGAATATTTCGCTGAATATTCATGAATCGGCGCGCAATTAAAGCGACGCAGCCAAAGCGACGTCGACGTCGCTGTCGACGTAATTGTTTTGTGTACACGCGCCTAAAAATAACTAACACGTAAATGTTGTCTACATCTACAGGGAGTATATACTATGTATATATATATATCTGTGTATATATAGTATATCTCTGCGTGTTCCTGGGCAAGTAAAAGCATTTTGGCTGATGACTGCGAAGCATAAAAGTGAAATTGACCAGAAAAGCAAACGGACAGCCCGACGAAACGAGCCATAAAAATTCAATGTGAATTTTAGCCAGAGTTGAGTTGCTGCTGCTGTTGTTGTTGTTGTTGTTACTCTGGCTGATTTGGAAATGGAATTGGAAATGGGTTTGGAATTGCTATTGGATTGGAAATTGGTTACGTTGTCTCTCTCTCTCTCTCTCTGTGTTGTCTTGGGTGTTGATTGCCCGTGTTGAATTCAAAAGTCACGGCCAGATACGCACAATAACAGCAACACACACACACACACCTAAGCCTACAACCTCTAACAGTTCTTGAGGCAACTGTCAACTCGATTTGGTCCACACCATGTCGCCTTTTCAAGCATGCCAAAACCTTTTGCCAATCATTTGCAGTCCCTAACCCGAGCCCGGTCCCAAACCGAACCCAAAACCTGCCCGGGAACAGCAACAAAAAGTTGAAGACGAAATTGAAGCCCATTAACAGCGGTTGAGTGGATAACACATTTTGTAATTGCGAGTGGGAGAGAAGAGCAGAGACTAAAGTGAGAGAGAGAGAGAGAGAGAGAAAGAGAGGAAGGCAAGACGAATTCCTTTGCCAGAAATCACAGAAATCTACTGAAAAAAAAAGTTAGCTGGACAGTGTAGACTGAGGAAGCAGGCAGATTCCTTCAGCAGAAATCCCCGAAAGTATTAACGCTTGATTCTGCTGCACAGTGTATTTTTCACACTGCTTTTTTGCCCAGCTTTTTTACATTCTTTGTTTGCTCTCTGACCATTTTTTTTGTTGGGTTTCTTCTGCTGCTTCTTCTTAGGCCTGCTTGGTGGCCTTGTGCGGCAGCCTTGCCTTCACGGACGCCGAAATGCAAACAAAGGCAAACACGGCGCGAGAGAGGTCCTTGTTGGGCCTCCTGCACAACCTGGCAAGACCCGCAAGCCACGCCCTCTGCCTCCCGCCTCCCACCTCGACCCTCGAGCCCGAGTGCTGCTTTGCATTTAATTACGCTTAAAAATTAATTAATTTCTTTTTTGTGGCCGCGCTACAAGGAGTGACTTGAGACATAATCAAGCTGCCGCAGTCGCAGTCACTGCCTCAGTCGACGTCGCGGCGTTGTCGACGCCTTAAAGTATGCTACACTGCGGCCACTTTTATCTGCGCTGGCTTTATCCTTGCACAGGCTTTTGGGGGAGGGAGGGGGCAGAGGCAGGGTGTTGAAGGGGGCAAATGAGTGCGGGTTGCGCACTTGTCTTTTAAATAATTCAACAAGCGTGGTTCCTCCAACAACAGCAACAACAACCTGGGCAACTCATCTGCATTGCGCACCTTTGAATGCCAAGGATAAACCCGCGTGTCGGGGGTTGGGGTCGCTCTCGGGGTTGGGGTCGGGGTTAATGCGGATTTTCCCTTTTTCGGGGGCAACGTTGAACAACAATAAGCCCCGACTGACAACAATTTTATATATTTTGTGATAAAATAACTGAATAAATAGATGAGCCAGAGCCAAGCAGCTTAGCTTCTTCTAAACAATCAAATTGTATTTTAGTTATTATATAATATTATGTATTATACTGCAAATTAGACGCCAAGTGGAAGTGAATTTAGGTAATAATAATAATTAAAATAATTATAATAATAATCATTATAATAATACTAAAATACTTCCATCGTTTGCCACTTAAATTTCATAACTAGTTTCAATGGAATACATACGAGTATTACAATTAGTTCTTCCACTTTTCATAATATTCGCAGCTCTTTAAACTTTAGTTCGTCCAGCACTATATCATTTATAGTTTCTCCAAATATTAGGTTGGCAAATATCTCCCTTCCGCCTTTTTGTCTTTTGAATTTCGCGGCTATGTACAAAGCGCTACAGAGCTCGTATCTGGCAACACTATACATAATTTGAAAGGTCTTGACATAACCTACAAAACGACGCTACGTATGGTTAGTTTGGATATTTCGTTCAACAGTTATAGACGTGTAAACATGGAGTTCACTAACGCCGAAATTCGCGCTATTTTAAAGTTTTCCTTCGTTAAAGGCAAATCCGCTAGAGAAACGTTCCGTGAGATTAATGGTGTTTTGGGGGATGGTACTCTATCACTTCGAACCGCGGAGGAATGGTTTCGACGATTCAGAGCCGGTGAAAACGACACCATGGATAAGCCAGCCGGCGGAAGACCTGTGACGACAAATACCGATCAAATCATGGAATACATCGAGTTAAACCGGCATGTGGCATCTCGTGACATCGCCCATCCGATCACTGTATCACTTTTTATAAAGCATTGAATAAAGAGCAAAAAGGAAGGGAGATATTTGACAACCTTATATATTAACGTTCCAGCTTACCTAAAATAGAAACAGCAATTTAAAAATGTAATTAGTTTAATTTATTAACAATTGGTAAATTTATTTGTTATATTTTATGTATTTATAATCTCTTGTAATTGAAATGCATTTTTCGGCCTTCTCTCACATTGTTGTTGTATTCTTATAACAATTGCAAACACAAGCGCAAGCCGCAGGCATTCTTTGCTTGTTGTTGTTGCTGCACATTTTGAGTAGCTGACAGAAAACAGAAACGTTTTCCAGCAACAAAGGGAAAACAATGAAAAGGCGCATGAGAATAGAACAGCTTACACGATTTGTCTGGCCAAAATGCGTTGCCAAAAACTAATTTTAATAACTCGACGCGGCCAAAAAAGAAAACCAACAATAACAGTAACAGCAACTGTAACAACAAGAACAGGAACAACGGACAACAAACAAACAACTGCAGCAGCAACAAAAGTTGAGTCAATTTGTGCATTTTGAAGGTCATCATGTTGGTGAAGCTGCTGTTGCTTGTGGTTGTTGTTACTCTAGTTGGTATTACTGCCACTGGTATAACTGGTTGTTGTTGTTGTAGCTGTTTTTGTTGCTGCAGAAGTTGTTGCTGTTGCCGCTTTATGAGTGCACTCGAAAACAGCGGAAGACGCGCACAAACAATGATGCCAGAGAGAGAGAGACAGCTGGAAGAGATGGGGGAAAAAAGGACGAAACGAGAAGAAGAGACAGAAAAAAAGACAAGGGAAGACAGGGAAGGGACAGGAAAAGTGAAAGGGATAGAAAGCGGGAGGTGTAGAGATAGAACGCAACAAAGGTTAGATAGTTTTCATAGCTTGCAACTGAATCTCTTGCTTATTGGATTCTCCCATTCTGCTGGCAGAGCAGAAATCACAGTGAAAATAGTGAGCAGATGAGGAAGAGAGTTGAGAGTGTAGACAAGAGGAGAGAGAAGAGAAAGAATGAGAGAGGAAGACCGAGTAACGGATCTCTCTGTTTACTGCACTTTATTGTGCTGCCCTTGCAGAGCTCTATCAAATATTTAGAGAACCGAAATGTTGCTGAATTATTTACTCTACATACAGTCATATATAGTAGAACACAATAATCTATTATAGCACAATCAGCAACGAAACAACAACAACAGAAAATGGTAAACACACACTGCTTTCCATTTGCATTTTCATTGCACGCGGCGTATGCGCAATGTGCCTGTGTGTGTCATGAATTGCATCCGTAATTGCACAATAAATTGTTATAAATTAATTACAACAATTATGACGCTTTTATACAAACATATGCTTGCTGAAACGTTAAAGTTCACGCTATTAATTGGTTTTTTTTAACGATATTCTCGCAGTTTTTCCATTTTTTAATTTATTTGATTGATTAATCAATGCAATAAAACGTTGCAATTGAAATTGACTCTTTAAATATTTATATACCTGCTGTCTTTAAAGTGAGACAGGTTGGCTAACATATGCATGGATACATACACACAGTCACGTACACACATACACACACACACACACTGGCACATAAAAATGTTTATAGCAACTTTAACAGCCGCCTGAGGGTTTCACCTTAGGTATCACCTAAATTAAAAGCGCAGCCTAAATTTAGCCCCAAATAAAATATATATATTAAATTGAGAGAGCACGCACCAACACGCACAAACATGCATGAACATGAATCGCTCGCGAATAAGGCAAATAAAGAATTTCGCATGTAGCTCATCCGCTTTGATATGAACTCTGCCTCTTTCTGTCTCTGTCTCTGTAATATCATTGAAATAATAATTATGTGTGTTTTATGTGCGACCATAAAAAGAAAGCAACGAATATACACAATCGGACTTCACATGTGGCTGCATGAAGAACACACTGAACACACACACACACACATGCATACAAACAAAAGCTCACCACACTTTACCAAAGGGAGGATGAACCTGAAACGCCCACAAGATTTTCGTGCGGAAAAACAAAAGTTGCCATTGACCGTTGTCGAATGTTGACCTCCTACGCTCTGTGTCTGTGTGTGTGTGTGGGGTCAGTTGCCCTCGGTCAGCCTACCTCCCCTTCTCCTTCCCCCTTTCACTCTCCACTCCTGGGCTGGCAATTTGTTATTTATGCAATGTTTACGTGTGGATGGTAAATATAATATATGCAAATATCCTGCCCATATCCAGCCTATCTATATGCGCATCTATACTCCACATTTTCCTTTCTATGTTATCCGCATCGAATTGGGCTCAATTTATGCAACTGCCTCCCCTCCAAAAAACTTATGGGTAATTCTACTATATCCAATTTGTAGAGCATTTCCCAGTGGCACAACAACAATAACAACAACAAAAATAAAAACAACTTATGCGATTGGCCCCAATAAAAGCGATTAATATATGGGCAAAATTTCAAAATTGAAATCATCATATTATCTCAATTTGAATACATAAAATATCATCACAATTTGTTGGACAAATAAACCAAGTTCAAAATGGGCTATTAAAATTGTTAATCTTTTGTTTTCTGAACTTAATTGGGATGTTTTCTCATATAAGATGTTTTTGTTTTCTTAATTTATCTTTATACTTTTTGGATTGATTGGAAAGCAAAATGTTATTATTATTCATGGGCTACTCAGCAGGTATAGGATTATATAGAACTAATAATTAATAGATTTACTTTTTATTCAGTTTAAGTAGAAAAAGACAGAGGGAGAGCGATAGTAAATAAAGAGACAGAGAGAAAGACACCTATATTTATAGCTCTTCTAGAGAATTTTCACATTATTTTCCCTTTTGTTTTCACAACTATTTTTCTTTGTTTATAGAAAAACCAAAAGCAGCAGCAAAATTTGAGGAAAAACTGAGAAAAACACATGTGCGCCGGGCGAATAGAGAGAGGGGGATTGGAGTGGGAGAAAATTGCATATTTCAATCTCAGCTGAGGCCACTCGATTCAATTAATTTCAGCTGGCAAACAATGAAGGAGGCTGTTTGCTAATTGGCCGCAGTGGCCCAATGTAATCAAGTCAGCTGAGCGGGGCACCAAGTGATGACTGAGTGGGGATAGGTAGAAGAGGTCAGAGGGTAGAGGACGAGGTACTTCAGCAAAAACATCAGCCATGGATTTACATTTACTTGTACACAACCGGCACTCACACACACATACAACTTAACACTCAAAAGCAACAAAAACAAACACACTCTGTACCTTTCACTATCTGTCTCACCTTCGCTCTCCCTTTCTCTCTCTCTCTCTCTCTCTCTCTCTCTCCCATGCACATGCCCAGCTAGAGAGATGCATCAATTATATGGCCACTAATTTGTCTACATTTGGCTTGTTGGGTAGCTAAATAATTGCAGACAGTTGGCCAGGGGAGTATGCAGCGCAAAGTGGCCGGGGCAGGGCAATAAGAGAATGAGAAGGGGGGACAGCTTTGCTACTTGTTCCGAGTGCCAAACACAGCAGCAATCAAAATCCGACAGACAAACACACAAATATTTACATTACCCTTAAGGGGTAAGAACGGGGAGGGAGGACGGTGCAGCAAGCAGGCAGCCCGGGTGACAACGTTGTTTAATCGAATTATGCAATGCCAATGACAACAACAACAACAACAAACAGCTACAACAACATTTGAACGCATATTGCAGTCATGCACAATTGGACTTTGTATGTTACTCGATTTAACGCAAATTATACTGAGGTAAATTTATAAATAAATGTCATTCGAAATTTGTATTATTTATATAATTTTCTAATCATTTTTTTATCATTTCATTTATAGTTTATTTCGCTATATTATTTCTTCATTTTCTTAATTTTATTGCACCCCAAATTTTAGCTATACTCTCCATCTTTTATTATATTGCAAATGCAATGCTTTCAATACATGCCGGGCAAAGCCGGCCAAGTCAGCTAGTAGTGAATGCAGATTAACATATTCGATAAATACATCTGACAGAGAGAGAGAGATAGAAAGTGAGAGGTAGCAACATCTACTATGTCTCCAGCTGTATCAGTATTTACAAATGTATTTGTGGCTGTGTCTGGCGATGCCTTAATTAAAATGTGCATATGAAATCGACAATTGACTATAGACTACTACTACTACAGCTAGATATACACACACATATATGAATACTCGACAAATATCGGGCAGGCCTTTTTAACTTTTTGACAGACAAATGAATGCATTGAAAAGTACTAAGTAAATTTAATCTTTAACTGAAACTTTCATGAACGAAGTCTCAGCCTCTTACGAAGTCGACTTTACCATATTACAACACTTAGGTTATTGCAATGGCATTCAAAATATATACGAAATATATCCGTAGATTCTCTGCGAAGTCAGGTGGAAGTGCATTATTTATTAGCTTAATCACAAAGGATCTCTGCGTGTTTAAAGTATATTTGCACCACTTACAATACATATATATAATTCAATTGTAAGAAATTATAGTTTTAAATATTTTATATTATTATTAAACTAATTTGAATATCTTGTCAGTCAAATATTTTCAATTATTCTTTCATATCAATTTCAATAACAGAAAATAGTATCCCAAATTTTCAATAATACGTGGTACCATGAAACTGCTGTTACATTTGATTATGTTAGCAAATCTAATGCTTTATTCTCAAGCTGTCGTGTCCATGGGTTTATATCATAATGAAAGTAAGCGCATTAGCAGCTGAGAAACTCTAATCCATATGTATGCCATATGTACCCATAGATTTCCCCGGTAAGTGCTATATTTCAAGGAATCTAGTTCTCGATCAGGGTGTGAGCATAAAGGATCCAATGCACAAGTGTCGTCAGCTTGTTTGTGGGTTCAATGGTTTAATTGTGTTTCAAAGGTAAGACAAGTATGTAACATACAATCAAATATAACTGGTTTATAGAGTATCAAATAGGAATATCTGATAATTGAGGGATCTATTTGACACTATGTATGTATCACAAATACATATGACCACTATGCAGCAATCGTCTGGCAATTCTTTATGTCGTACAATAAGCCGATGATCAATGTGGCTATTAATAAATTATTGCCATTTATCTTTCATGCAGCTGCGGAGCCGTTGGTGGTCTGAAAACTTCCTGCACTTTCGGCGACTACATCAATGAGGAGCTACCCTATCCGGACTGCTGTGAGCGGGCTATCATCTGTACAGCTTAAATAGGTAAAAGGTAAGCACTCAATACATACACATGTATACATATATGTACAAATATTTGTGTTAACCAAAAGAGAATGCGAGATTGTAGTGGAAATATGATCGTTCTCGAAGACCTTATCTTTTTTCTGGGAGCCATATAAAGCTTGAATGACTATGGAGATGGTAATAAGTTGAAACTGGAATCGAAATTCATCTAGTTGATTTACGTATCAATATATATTTCCCTCCCTTAGGCCATTCCGGACAGTGTACCATCGATATGGGTGTCTATACGCTGTACCTTAAGTTTGGTCAATCTGTCGATTTGCATGCACGATGGTTAAAGTGCTCCTAAGAAGTTAATTTCCATTTTCGATCCTCTTGAATCGTATCTGATATATGTAATTAAAATTATGTTGTGAACGATAACATTTCGGTAAATTTTATAGCGATAATTTTAACATCTACTTGTCCCAAATTAAAGTAGTAAAATAACATGTGCATCTGCTTTGAAGTATTTATATATATTCTTGATCAGTAACAGGCAGGTGTAGCACTACATTTGATGTAAAGATAACCATACACATATATCACATATCAGGTTTATATGGTAATGATGTACAATTTTTTTGGTTAACTATCGTGTTTAACTTCTAAATGCAATACCAATCGGTTATAGATTAGTCAAGCGATAATAAAACGGAAAGCGAAATTGATTGATTTGACTCGCTTTTGGATATCGAAGATGCCCTTTTAATTTTGGGTCAGTCCGAGTTACGAGTGAGTAGTGTCAAGATGAATCTATTTCTGAAGGGATTATATCTAGTTACCCTGATGCTGTTGCCTTCCTATAGCGAGACAAGTGATTCAATTGGCCGTTACTATAATGCAACGTATCCGGGCAAGTGTTATATCCTACAGAATCTGATCCTTGAACCGGGAGAAATAGCCCCATATCCCGATAGAGACTGCGCAATTGTTATTTGCAAATCAAACAGTATGGCAAAGAGACAAACGTAAGTTTTATATTGACCGATGCAGGGTGTACATATATTTTTATTTCACTATCTACATATAGCTGCGGTATCCAAGTTCCCCCTCCGGGCTACAAGTTGGGTGAGCCCGTGGCCCCCTATGACGAATATCCAGACTGTTGCGAACGTCAAATTGTTAACGCTTAGTAAAGTGACGAATCCGAATCAAATATAGCATTCACGCTTGATAACACACTTTATTAAGACAAATAAATAAAGTTGTGCTTGCATTTTATTCTATTCGCAAAAAAGTCTTACTACAAAATAGAAAGGTAAGTTAAGTAAATCTTTAGCAAAGTAAAATGTTTACGTGGACAACAAAAAATTGGGATAACCTATTGTATTCCAAAAGGCATAGGTTTCAATTTTAATTTACATAATCAACAATTGAGAGCGATTGGGAAATTCGAAGAATTCTTTTTACTAGGAAGTTGTTATTGATAAAAATCACTGCACCGAAAGCAAACGATTTAAATAATCAACACCCCGTCAAACGACAAGTTTTTTCAGCAATGTGAATTGAAATCTATTGCTAGCATATTGATAATCAAACAATCTATAGAATACAGTAATAAACATCATTTGCATACGGGTTTTTTCCAAACAGCCGCTTATTTGTTTGTTCTATAAAAATCACACTTCATTTTGACAGAGTTGGCTCTCGTTATCGGAAACCTGTTTAACCTCAGCATCACATACCCCGTTGGCTTTCCTGCTGCCATCTGCCAGTTGAATTAGTCAGTCCGAGTTTCGAGTGCTTCGTGTTAAGATGAATCTATTAGTGAACGGAATATTTCTAGTTACCTTGTTGACATTGCTGTCCCACAGCGAGGCAGCTTTAGCACGAGGTATCTTTAAGGATGATAAATATCCGGGCAAGTGTGTGATCAAGCCGAATGTGATCCTTAGCGTGGGCGAGTCAGCCCCATACCCCGACATGGATTGTGCTCGCGTTATTTGCCAAAGTGGTAGCGAGGGTGAAATACAAACGTAAGTATTATATGCATATAAAGATCGCAAACGGGAAAAATAGTTATTGGAATTTTCAATCTACAGCTGTGGTGTTGTGGGTCCTCCACCGGGCTACAAATTGGGCGAACCCAAGAAGCCCAATGCCCCTTATCCAGATTGCTGCGATCGTGAATTCGTTAAGGTTTGACAAAGTCACGAGTTCTGATATATTATACACGATATATTAATAAAAAGATCCTTATTTCATTTAATTTACACGAATTTTTATTTATTTTATTGAAAAAATATTTTTTTAGATAAAAATAGAATACCTTACGCAAATCCCCTCTTGCTTTCGTTAATAAAACCATAAAAGAATATAAGAATACAATAATTCATATTGATATATATCTACCAAAGGTTCATATGCAGATTTTGTACACAAGTTCTCCATATTTCTTAATCTTAATAAAGCTAATTAGGAGCTCGTAAAATTCTCGAAGAAATGATGCCATAGCGAACATTTTTCAATAGGCAAACACACTGTCAAATAAAAAAAAGTGTTATCAGCATTTTGAAATGAAATATATTGCGAGTTAATTGATAATTAAACTCAAATCTATAGTATACAGTAATAAACAACATTTGCATTGTGTTCTAAGAATTGAACAAACAGCTATTTAAATCGCTTGGGTTTGTCCCGTTGATTTTGTTTGTTCTATAAAAATCACACATTATTTTGACAGAGAGCTGACGTTATCGGAAACCTCTTTAACCTCAGCACTAACACTCCTAAGACATCTCACTGACTGCCTCACAGCGATGTTTCATTAACTTAGCTGCTGCCATCTGCCAGTTGAATTAGTCAGTCCGAGTTTCGAGTGCTTCGTGTTAAGATGAATCTATTAGTGAACGGAATATTTCTAGTTACCTTGTTGACATTGCTGTCCCACAGCGAGGCAGCTTTAGCACGAGGTATCTTTAAGGATGATAAATATCCGGGCAAGTGTGTGATCAAGCCGAATGTGATCCTTAGCGTGGGCGAGTCAGCCCCATACCCCGACATGGATTGTGCTCGCGTTATTTGCCAAAGTGGTAGCGAGGGTGAAATACAAACGTAAGTATTATATGCATATAAAGATCGCAAACGGGAAAAATAGTTATTGGAATTTTCAATCTACAGCTGTGGTGTTGTGGGTCCTCCACCGGGCTACAAATTGGGCGAACCCAAGAAGCCCAATGCCCCTTATCCAGATTGCTGCGATCGTGAATTCGTTAAGGTTTGACAAAGTCACGAGTTCTGATATATTATACACGATATATTAATAAAAAGATCCTTATTTCATTTAATTTACACGAATTTTTATTTATTTTATTGAAAAAATATTTTTTTAGATAAAAATAGAATACCTTACGCAAATCCCCTCTTGCTTTCGTTAATAAAACCATAAAAGAATATAAGAATACAATAATTCATATTGATATATATCTACCAAAGGTTCATATGCAGATTTTGTACACAAGTTCTCCATATTTCTTAATCTTAATAAAGCTAATTAGGAGCTCGTAAAATTCTCGAAGAAATGATGCCATAGCGAACATTTTTCAATAGGCAAACACACTGTCAAATAAAAAAAAGTGTTATCAGCATTTTGAAATGAAATATATTGCGAGTTAATTGATAATTAAACTCAAATCTATAGTATACAGTAATAAACAACATTTGCATTGTGTTCTAAGAATTGAACAAACAGCTATTTAAATCGCTTGGGTTTGTCCCGTTGATTTTGTTTGTTCTATAAAAATCACACATTATTTTGACAGAGAGCTGACGTTATCGGAAACCTCTTTAACCTCAGCACTAACACTCCTAAGACATCTCACTGACTGCCTCACAGCGATGTTTCATTAACTTAGCTGCTGCCATCTGCCAGTTGAATTAGTCAGTCCGAGTTTTGAGTGCTTCGTGTTAAGATGAATCTATTAGTGAACGGAATATTTCTAGTTGCCTTGTTGACGTTGCTGTCCCACAGCGAGGCAGCTTTAGCACGAGGCATCTTTAAGGATGATAAACATCCGGGCAAGTGTGTGATCAAGCCCAATCTGATCCTTAGCGTGGGAGAGTCAGCACCGTATCCCGATATGGAATGCGCTGGCGTTACTTGCCAAAGTGGTAGCGAGGGAGTTATAGCAACGTAAATATTATACACTTATATAGATCGAAACGGGAATAATGTTTATTTAAATTTTCAATCTACAGCTGTGGTGCTGTGGGTCCTCCACCGGGCTACAAATTGGGCGCACCCAAGAGACCCAATCTTCCTTATCCAGATTGCTGCGATCGTCACTTCGTGAAAGTTCATTAAGGACACAAGTCCATATATGTTGTACACGCTCTACCAGTCAAAATAAAATGTGTTCAATTTGATTCCATTTAAATACAAGATTTTTTATTATTTTCCTTATCTATTTTTAAGCGAGGCACATGTGTTATCAATAAGTGAATTGATGTTGACTGAGTGCTAATATCGTTGAAAACCTGACTAATATCAGTACATACTTCATCAATTAGGGCTGACTCGTCCAGGCTGAGTAGTTCAGACTGACTTGTACAGACTTACTCATTCCTGACAGCTAAACCCCGTTGACTTTCCTGCTGCCATCTGCCAGTTGGAACATTCAGTCCGAGCTTCGAGCGCTTCGCATCAAGATGAATCTATTAGTGAACGGACTACTTATGGTAGTTTCCATGACGATCTTACAGTCCTATTGTGAGGCCTCTGCATCAACTGGCCGTTTCAAAAATGCTTTGCATCCTGGCAAGTGTGTGGTTAAACCGGATCTGATCAGGAGCATGGGACAGATCACAAAATTTCAATTTTATGGTTGCGCACGCATTATTTGCGGGAAAGAGAGCATAGCACATATACACACGTACGTTATATACACAAACATATATGTCCATATAGACTGATTAATGATACAAATGTATCAATATTTATTTACATTTTCAATGTTCAGCTGTGGTGTTCAGTCTGCGGCAATGGGCTGCAAGTTGACTGAACCTATTTACCCCCTAGCCGACTATCCAATATGCTGCATCCGTCAATCAATCTGTGATTAAAATAAATCTACTATAGACTCCAAAGTTAAGAATACGCTTTAATACTTTTAAAAATTGTTATATATTTATTGACTAGAATTAAAGAAATTTACCTATTTGGTTATAACACATGATTGCTAATAATATTATACCAACTTAAGCTATACTGCTGGACATGTAAATAGTTGTGCTGATGTAACAATAAAACGAAAGTGTTTTAATAAGATGTTTCATAATTCCAAATTTGTTTTGTAATGATATATTTGAAATGATTAATCAATTACCTGAAAGTTTTGACTTTTCAACTCATTCCAAATACCAGTCATATATTTAAATTTATTTTTACTGACATTTTTACTGCCACTCTGGCATACTTTCCATTGTCCAGCGCAGTCGCAAATTGTTAAAGTTCATTATTTTCAACACTTCCGAAAAGAGCTCTTCAAGAACTCAAGGAAGTAATTGGCAATTGATTAAGAAATTAGCCAGAGTCATTTCGCAGCCAGAAGTAAGTATTTTATATGCACATACGTAGTATGTAATATATATGTGGTCTGGAATTTTCCCATTATGGCTATTTTATGGGCCCATACTGTAGCTTATGTCCTATACTACAAGTCGTAAGTATTATGGGCTATTCTGTTTATGGACTTCGAGCTGTGAGGGACTCCTAGCTGTGGTCTTGCGACTCTATTAAGTCAACTTGGGTTTATTTATTATTTTTTACGAGTTTTCCTTGTGCAGCCAGCAGACCCGATTTGCTTTCTCGCTCCCTCTTCACCTTTTTATTTTTGGTTTTTTGGTCACTTGATTATTTTCATAACATACTTTTGGTATTAAATTTATTGACCGCTTGCCTAAATAGCGTTATGACGGCCAATTTTTGCTGGGCCACCGCTTGTGTTCGGGGTCGTGGGATCCCGAAAGGCCATCAACAACAATAAGCGTAAAACTGCGATAGCAACAACAACAACAACAACCACGGCAAATATGACCACAACGCGACAGAGATAAAAGGACGACCATGTTGAAACTGAAACTGAAACCACACCCACAGCACTAATTGCCCACTGTGCGAGTGTGTGTGTACCGGTGTGTGTGAGGGAGAGGGAGGTATCTGGTTGTTTTTCCAAATTAAGCTTAGGCTGCGTTAAACGTTTCGACCTCCCAACGCATTTTGAGGCCAATTTCATTTCAGCTGCAATTTGACCTTTATAGCATGTTTGCCGTGCCACATTTGCAAAGCTCCATAAAATTCGATCAGAGGTCAGTCCAAATCAATGTCAAAAGATTTTATTGTTGATTTTTTTGGCCTTAGCATTAATTCGATTCGATTTTGCATATAGTATGAGGATTAAATCTGTTTGTTTTTTCGCACTGAAAATAGGTTTCATGTAAATAGAGATAAATTAATGAACTAGAATATGATTTGATATCATATCTAAAAGAAAATACATTATGTTTAAAATATGTTTACATGCGATTACTTCTTTCATCCTATCGCATCTTTAGCACATCTCTAGCGCAGTTATAAGTCGCACACAGACACACACACAGAGAAACCAAATCTAAGCCACAAATTCAAATTGATTTGGCGACCGTGTTGAGTGCATTTAACTGAAACTAATTGAACCTGGTGTCGTCCTATTTATGATTTACCTTTCCCCTTCTCGCTCGCTCTCAGTGGGCGCATATAACCACAGTGCATCTATTAAGTGCTGCCTTAGCACATACATAAATAAATAAGACGAGGCGGGCGCAACCTTGGGTGCTCTTAATGAGCTGGCAAATAGGAAGCACATGTTTAATTACCGCTACTTGGAATCTCTCTTTTGATTTGTGAACTATAAGCTGCCAGTAAATATGCCGATACAAAGTTCAATAATCAACTATCCAGTTCTCTACTTACAGGGCATACAGAGTTTTGTAATTGTAATTGCATGAATTGACACTATCGACAACAATTTGTATGGGATTTGGTTATTATCAATACCGATTTACATTACATTATCTATAACAATTTGTTTAGTATTTATTTGGTATTTGGTACATTACCAATTTGGTTTACTGGGTATCTTCTTCCATAGGTTAAGTACTGCTTGAAAAGTAACTGTAAAGTTTCAGAAGCAAAAATAAACATAGAAAGTAAAACTGTGAGCGGAGACCGCAGCAAGTTTTTTAGTCGCATGCGAGAGAAAAGGGCAGCATCAGCATAAAAAGTGAATATTACAATTTTAGTATTCCGCAAAGTTTGAGCCTCTGTCTGTGCGTGTGCTCGTCTGTGTGTGTGCACAAACATTTAAGTATGTGTGTGTACGTGTGAAAAACTCGTGTATACAGACACATACACACACATTCCTGGCATGCACACATACAACATTTATAAATTGGCAGGCAGCAGGCAGGCAACTGCTTTTTGGGTGACCTCTCGTGCCAGTCAGTGTAAGCATGTGTGTGTGCGTATGCTGGCATTGCTGCCTTTAAGTGTGTGTGTGTGTGCAAAAGGTGAAGGTAATGTCGGTTGTCGGTTGGTCTGGTAACTCTGGTCGAGTTGGTACATAAACTGAAATGAAACTTTGCAAGGCACGCGCAAAAAATAATAATATAAAGCCAAGTAAAAAAGCAGACAAGAAACTGGAATTCAGATTTACCTGCCACCAGTCGGCATATATAATATGCAAAAGGTGCAAAGAGGCAGCTTAAAATATGCAACAAACAAAATAGTATACGATGTACAGACGCGAGAGAGATAAAATCTTTAACTACGCTGCAAACACACTCACACACATACAAAACATAACTTATTCATTATTTTTCACGCGTTGTCTGTGCCCGGCAGTGCCAAAAATAAATAAAGAACGCAACATAAAATGTTCGCCACACTGCCGCAATTCGCACACACACACACACATAAAAGAGTCACACACAAACAAACGCATTCAATGAACGAGGGTCGCATGGAAATCCTTGCAGCACTTTCTTCTACAGCTGTCGCACCCAGGAGATGCCTCATTTCATGCCTGAGAGCAAATCTCTTTGTATTTGCAGAGATGAGCTCGTTACAAAAGTTACCTTCAAAACGAATGTGCCGACATTTGAGGTAGTCCTTGATTTGATAAAACCAGCGACGGCAAAAAGCGAAATAGTCAGCATAATAACCTCAGCTTACGATTGCGTGGTTGCGATCGATAACAATTTGCTTGGTATTTTAATGTATTTAATTGTAAAAGGTCAATTTAATAATTGGTTTCTCTAACTGTTTGTTCGGTATTTAAAAAATAGCATTAGATAGGTAATTCAATTGATAATTCTAATTTAGTCTTTCCAAAACCGATTTTATTCGTTTATTGCGCATTTTATAAAAAGAAAAATCTTGTTCACACATTCTTCCACATCAGTCGCAAACTATACTTTTCACTTTGCTCCTTGAGTGTTTACTTATATAAGTATAAGTATGCATATGTATATCTCTGCCCCGCCCAACACACCACAAAAGTAGTGGCAACAGTTTCATAAATTGAGTTTTTGTGCTATTTTTCTTATGTCTGCAAATGGATTTGCTTGTGTACAAATATGAGTGCGCGTGTTTGCAAGTTTTTGTGATATGCTTTGTGCTTGCTTATTTCTACATGCAAATACGTAAACCAAATTATCAGAGCCTGGACCTGACAATATTTGCATCATTTCAAAAAAGGAACTATAAATATTCCAATAAAATCTGAAATTGAGTTTTAGAAATATGTATTATATTTTATAATGTATTTAAAATCAATTGAATTATATATTCAATTATAATAGCAAAAGTTGATCGACCAATAAAACCGATCATATTGCCGCAATTAGCTCACAGGATATGGCCATGAATAAATGATTTCGATTAGCCTGCAAACGATACACACAGAGTCCATTCGAAAACCGCAGAGTAAGCGTCCTGCACAGAGAAAAACATTCTCTTCCCCTCCTCCTCTCTTGGCGCACTAAAGTAGGCTACTGTGAGTGCAATTAAGCAATAACCAACTTACTCTAATGGCCAGTTATTTAGTTGTTGTACAGTCGAGAACTGCTAATTATAGCAAACAGTGTCCATTACACGCCCATTATGTGCCACGCCCCGGTCAGTATAGTAATACTCACCCAAGCGCCACCCTCTCTGTGCGCCCTTATGATTGTGACCTTTGCTCGGCTTTCCGCATTGCGTGCGCTGCGTATTATCCACAAGTTGCCACAAATCAAAAAGTTTATTGACAGTTTCCACACGACAATTTTCTTTTCGGTGTATGTGTGTGTGTGAGTTTCCGTTAGTAAAAATGTTTTAAATGTTTTTCAGACATGTGAATTTGGCAAAATCAATGAAAATTCAACCGAAAACAAATGTAAAAATAGAAAAAAAAACGTACTCATTATATTTACAATTATACTCAATGAATATATTTTTGATTCACTATAAATGGCACGCAGCATATGAGAAATGAAAATGGAAACGGTTGAATGAAAACAGCACAGAACAAATTAAATGCATACCATTAAATTGTACAGTATTTAAACGGAAATATGTGCAATATAAATATTAAATGTTTGCTTCATATTGTGGATCTTATATTATATATATAGTTTTAATAATATCGAAACTCTTCATAGCATTCTGAAGATACCAACTACCAACTATAGGACACTCAATTCCAATTTCTGAATACTCAATTCAAATTGCCACAATTCAAAAAACATGTAAAGTATCCATAAAACAAAAATTCAGCTGTTAATTAACTCGTTTTTTTATGCCTTTTATACAAAGTACCCAAATCTGTTTTCAGTGCAAACACAAAAAATTTATCATCAACTTTTTATTCGTGTTGCAAGAGTTTTTTATGGTGAACATAACGCGAAGCCTTCATACAAGTGATTATAGCGGATTTTGAGTTGAAACCCAAAAGCACTTTACGCGGCGACCAAGAAAAATAATGGAAAATGTGCGTCGAGTTAAACGCGCATTTATTGACTGCGGTTCCACAGTTCGTTTCAATATTTAATTATGCGCGTAATTTTTGCAGTACAATCGCAATCGGTCAATCGGTCGCCATGTTCGTTTCACAGCTGTTCGATTATAATACTTTTTGTTATTTAAATTTAAAAGTATTAAATACTTTGTTTAGGTTGAGTGAATTATAAGAATTTCGATAACTCAATCGTTATCTGTTGTTCAGGCAATTTGAGGTTTTTTTTCATTTATAAAAATAAGTAAAATGTATGTATTGTTTTCCAACTCACCTTCATCGAGAGCCACCAACTAGAAACTGCTGTTACGTTCGAGGGGGAAAATTGCAAGTTTTGATTAGCATGCCACGTGCTGTGGAAACAGGTACATTAGCTTTCCTTCTTCTGCTTCTTGGCACTTTTCAGTTAAAAACCGCTGCGAAACCGAAACAAACCGAACCGAATCGAAACGAAACGAGCCAAACTTTCACTTGAAACACACTGAAATAATTGTACTATTATTACAAAGCTGCTGATTACTTTTCATTGTTATTTTTGTGAGGTTGTGTGTATTTGCGTGTGTGTGTGTGTGTCTGAGTTGACTTGCTCTGTGCACATGCAAATATTTGTTAAACAATGCCCGCATTAATGTTAATATTTGCACTCGAACAATAACAGAGAATCTGCAGGATGCTCGCCTGCTCGACTCGACTCAACACTCAGTAGATTGCGCATACGCCGCGTTCACGAACGGTGCGAGTTTGTATGTGTGGGTGCGCGCCCCATTGAAATGCGCTAATGGCATTTCAATAAAGCGCCGCGCATAGCGCCTGTAACCGCAGGCCGCAACAACAATTTCGGAATTTTAAATCTATGTCTGCTGCTGTGCGAGTGTTGCATAAAATATTTATCAGCATCCTTTGAATAATTCATCTCTCTCCTCTGACACATTGCTGCCCTGTCTCCCCCGCTCCTTCCATTTCTTTGTCCCCGTCTCTTTCTAGGCGACAGGGGACCAAATCGATTTTGCATATGTCTGAATTTTAAGGTCGACCTGGTAATGAAAAAGTTTTTGCCCCACCAAGCGTTGCGCACTTTTTACAAGTCCGAAAAAAAGGATATCGCAAAGAACTTGCGCCAAAGTGGTTTTGTTTTGCATATGAATCATCCATACTTATGAAAATGACTTTAAAAAACTCATTGCCATCAGCATTTGCAAAGATGTTCAAGTTTTTCGCAGAACAAAATGAAATTATTCTAAGTTTGAACTAAACTTTGTGAGAATAGTTTCAAGTTTTCCGTTGAACAAAAATAAGTATTCTAGTTTTGCATTAATTCTTCTAGTTATTTGAGCCAAGTTTGTAAAAAATACGAGCTGTAAATAAAGAAGGTTATTTCTTATGTGTTTTATAAGCTCTTTATAAAACACGAAAGAAATCTCAACAACAGCTTTTTGTTTTTAATACGAACTTAACATTATTTTTATGACATTGAAATCGCTGTTGATGTTCCTGACAGCGCGTATGTTTAAAAGTTACAGTCACATAAAAGAGAGAAAGAAAGAATCAGAGAGAAAGAGAGGGGGACCATATGTGGGAGAGAGCGCATGTGTGTGTGTGTGTGTGGGTTACCTGTTACATGCGCTCAGTCTGTGTTGGGGGAGGTAGCCCCCAGTGCGAGCCTGCAGACCTCTAGACCTTACAGTCCCTAGTTATAATGGGAAGTAACGGAAGGCAATTCAGGTCGTAAATTGAACACATGCAAATTCGACGCATAAAACAAATGTGACAAAGAAGGACATCAAACTTTTTACAGACTAAACCATTGAACGAAAGGGCGAACTAAACCTCCTCCAGAACAGAAACAGAAATGACAAAAACAGATCCATTGAGACAGACACACACGCAATACACACACGTACACGCACTTACAACAAATGTCAGTGTATATGTATTTGATATATCCTCACGACATGCACATAAAAATGTAATACTTCTGCCTGACGACAACAACGAGGATGATGATGATGATAAGGATGATGATGATGATGATAATATTTTCTGATATTTTCATTACATTGTTGTACTTTTACGACTGTTATCCTTGAGTGAAGAACTTGCTACAGGATGCTAAAAACCCAACACACACACTCACAGCAACATCAACCCACACACACACACGCACACAGCTGCTGGAACAGCATTCACTCACACTCTCACACACACACGCATGTGCGAGGTGAGCGAGCTTTTTCCACCTAATGTCTAAACCGTTAGTTTTCGAGAGACTCTGTAAGAAAGAGAGTGGGCAGAATTTTCACCTTCACACTTGGTGTGTTTTTTTCTTTGGCCTGGTATTTTTTTTTATTTTGAATTTATTTTAAATATTTTTCTATTATTTTTTTTAATGTGAATCTTGATCACTCGTCACTTTAAACACAGGTTTAAATTATTTGGGAATTTTTTGGAGCTTGACAATCCACCACGAAAAAATGTTGAGTTTTGGCTAAATTTATGAATAAATTTTTTAAATATTTACAAACGCGCCTTGAGCTTGTGCACACACAACACACGAGATGTTGTTCCGTCGCTCGTTGGGATTGAACTGAATGCTAACAAGTACACGACGTCCTAACCACGCACAACTACATGTGCAGTAACCGTGCGAGCTTTTCGCACGGACTACGAACGCGTGGGTGGCCCAAAGAGCGAAAGCTTCGAAGAGAGCAACGGTCTACATGCCTGGTCAAGAGAATAGAATATGAGGGACAAGCGAGACGATATACAAAGCAATTTACAACTGTTGCCGGAACGTTTCATTGCACATAATAAGTATACAATATAAATATACAAGTCAAATATTTATGTTTTTTTAAAGAAACATTAAAAAACTATTTCTTTTGTATATCACTGTATTAATTGAGAAGAACTCGTATTCGCTGGGAAGTACTCACTGTAAAAATTACCCGGTAATAAATTCAAATAAAATCGATAGCCCTATCGAATTCGCCATGAAACGATTACAATTTACATCTATCGATACTAATCGCTTTAAAATACATATCATATGGCATACTGCAGCCCTTGTTACACATTCTTGTCAGCCCTCGAACGAAAAGAAAAACAAAGTAAATCAATTTGTTTATATTCTGTATTAAAACGATGTCAGACGCATACGCATACGTCGCCAAAGGCAAATTAAAACTTAAAAGCGACAACGAACTAAAGAAAAAGATGAAGAAGCACAAGAGCAAGGACAAGGAAAAGGAAAAGGAAGAACTGCAAAAATCATATGTAGAGCAACAAATCAATGAGTCTGCTTCTGGATCAACTTCGACATCGACAAGTGGCTATGAAAGGAAACTAACCAAGGCGGAGTTGGCTAGCAAGAAGCAGCAGGAAAAGATGCGAAACAAACGAATTATGGAGAAAGCGCAGACAACACACAAAGAACGTGTGGAGAAATTCAATGAGCATCTGGACACCCTAACCGAACATTTCGATATACCCAAGGTTTCCTGGACAAAGTAGAAGACGTACATAATCCTAATGTTAGTTTTAATAATGGAAATAAAATACTTTTTTCGCGCATATAAGGTATAAATTTATAGAAGCGTTATATTTGTTGTTATTATTCATAACTTTCGACTATACTTAGACTGTTTTTGTGGGATATACGTAAGAGTGGCCATTACAGACGGATCGTCTAAATGGCACTTAGTATTAGACTAAATACATTAATGGTAATATGTAGTTAAATTCATATACACAGAAAATACATAAATTAATAGCAGGGGAGGAGGAGTGTCTTAAAAGTTTCCAACTTTCAGTCCGGTAAGCACACGTGCGATTTTATGATGATGATAATGTCTGGGGTCTGAGAACTATAAAGGAATCCTTTTCCCTTAACGCGGTGCCATCAGCTCGAGCATGGCATACTTCCAGGTCCAGGAACGTACAAGCTGCTCAAAACGTGATCTGTCATGCTCATATATATAGCCCACTTCCGGCTCCATGCACACCTCTGTGTACGGATCTGTGAGTAGACTCTGCACCGAAAGCAATACCTTGGCCACATTCAGTGCCAGTGACCAGTTCTGCTGCTGGAATATATCGATGCCAACATCACCGTGGCGTGACACATTCGGATGAAGAATTTTAGTTAGAAAACGCACTGTGGGCGGTGTCATGGGATAACGTTCGGGGAAGTAGATAAACAGAAAGAATTTGCCACCTTCATAGGGGCTGCCTGGTGGGCCGAGAATCGTTGCTTGCCAATAGTTGTTCTGGCGATCCAGTGGAATGGCTGAAATGCCTTCCGACTCATAGCTATTCAAGAGATTCGCTTCACCGCGCAGAAAATTGTTGCGTATCACATTACCCTGCTCACCAGCTGGCGGTGATTGGCTGCCCAGTTCGATGAGGCATGTGCGACAGAAGCATGACGACATCAGCGAGCCGTACAGCTTATACCAGTCGGGTAACTCGGCGAGACTTTCGAACAGCGGCCAGCGCTGTTTTATGTATGATTTCCACATGCTTTGTGCCGTATTCTTGGCTATTATCTGCTTCCACTGCTTGCACACTTCACTGGCCATCCATAGGGACATGTCGTCCAGATAGGCGAAGATCTTTAGCATCACCTCGACGGGTATGAGGCTTGTGATGTTTGCCTTGATACTGCAGCTTGCTCCTTGTGCGTTATATTCATGTGCTCTCGCCCGGCCATCGGCCAGCTCCTGCATGTAGTGGGGCAGAGCAAGCGGTGGTGCTGGTCGGGGTCGTTTAATGGGCAAAATGAACGGATTAACTGCACGCTCATGCTCAAAATCACGCTCTGGTGTGCCACGACGTGGTGGCATCAATTGCACCTCCAACTGTTGCTCCGCTGCTGGCTGCTGTTGCTGTTGTGCCGGTTGCTGTTGCTGTTGCTGCTGCTGCTGTTCCGGCTGTTCTTGTTCAACTTCATTGTTAGCTTGCTGTTGCAATGCCTGTTGTTGTTGTTGCTGTGGTTGTCCAGCTGGTGCTGCATCTTCTAGATCTTCAAAGCCCATAATATCAGCATCGTTCTCAGTTTCATCATCTTCCTGCTTGTCCTTAAATGGGGGCTCATCGTTGCCGGAGTCTTCGTCATCCGATAGCTCGGTCAATAATTCTTCGGCTCGTTGTGCGTTATACAGAAATGCATGACAAGGCCCGCAGAGTGGCTCACCGAAATTGGGACCGTAATATCCATTGCATACCCAGCATGCATGACTGTTCTGTGGTGGCATTTAAATCTTGTATTATTTCACACTCAAGTGTTTTTTCTCGTTTGTATACACACCGAAAAGCAAAAGGTTGGCTCCGTTAGCAGTTGCCCGTCTTTGTCTTCCTCCCCCTCCTCGTCAATGTCGCCATTGTCGTTCATATCATCGTCACTGGCATTTAGCTGCTCCAGCAGTTGCTCCTGCTCCTTTTGCTGCTGCACGCAGCTGGTCATTTTTGTGGTACGCAAAATATAAAATTTGTTATAATAAAAAGCAAACGATGCCTTTCTCGTCATGAAACGGTTACTCGATAAGTGGCATCGATACTGCATCGATTTCGATAAACCTAACTGCAATTAAGAAGGAAAAAATAAGGTTGCGTTTAATATGTGACGTCACAACATATGAAAGATTATGAAAATAATTAAACATTTTGATTTTAATAAATAAGATATATTCATTTATGCACTCTTCTTTGCAGTATATTTTATTTAATTCAACTTTATTGTCGCATGAAATCTTTATATACATTATTTATATGTCGGATATCTGTCAGCTGTTCGTAGCGATAAATTAGAACTCACAAGGCAACCTTAGCTCGATTGTTCATGCAACTTGCAATTACAACGCCACACGTGTGATATTTATAAAGTTTCGCCAGCCACAAAATGAAGCAGAAAAAGAAGCTGGGTAAGTTTGACAATAATTATTTATTTTACATTACCCTAAATATTATTTGTATAATTATTCGCAACAGCTGTTGGTCTCAGCCGTGAGGAGCGCCAGGTGCTTGTCATCGGTGAAATCATTCAGGAACTGTTAAAGGCAGACGAGGCAAAGAAGGATGTGAATCTTAATCGCATGAAATCGCTTATCTCTTCCAAGTATGGACTGGACAGCTCGCCGCGACTGGTCGACATTATTGCAGCCGTGCCACAGGATGCAAAGAAAATACTGCTACCAAAGCTGCGAGCAAAGCCCATTCGAACCGCAAGTGGAGTAAGTTATATTCCCAGCACAGTGTGGCAAAAGCATGTAAAATAATTGCAAATGTCTACTTTAGATTGCCGTTGTTGCTGTCATGTGCAAACCGCATCGTTGTCCGCACATCAATTTTACCGGCAACATCTGCGTTTATTGCCCCGGTGGACCTGACAGCGATTTCGAATACTCGACACAATCCTACACTGGCTACGAGCCGACCTCAATGCGAGCGATACGCGCACGTTATGATCCTTTCCTGCAGACACGACACCGCGTGGAGCAGCTCAAACAGTTGGGACACTCTGTGGACAAGGTGGAGTTCATTGTAATGGGCGGCACGTTCATGGCCCTTTCTGAGGAATATCGCGACTATTTTATTCGTAATCTGCACGATGCCCTCTCCGGGCACAGCAGCGCCAATGTGGCCGAAGCTGTACGTTACTCGGAGAAATCTCGCACCAAGTGCATTGGCATCACAATTGAGACACGTCCGGACTACTGTCTGAAGCGCCACATCACGGATATGTTGAACTATGGCTGCACCCGATTGGAAATTGGCGTGCAGTCTGTCTACGAGGACGTGGCAAGGGACACCAATCGTGGCCACACAGTGCGCGCTGTCTGCGAAACCTTTCACATGGGCAAAGATGCCGGCTACAAGATTGTCACACACATGATGCCCGATCTGCCCAATGTGGACTTCGAGCGCGACATTGAACAGTTCATTGAGTACTTCGAGAATCCCGCCTTTCGCTCAGATGGTTTAAAAATCTATCCAACGCTTGTCATACGCGGAACGGGACTGTATGAGCTGTGGAAAACAGGACGCTATAAGTCATATCCACCATCTATGCTGGTGGATTTGGTGGCCAAAATTCTGGCACTGGTGCCACCATGGACGCGTGTTTATCGCGTGCAGCGCGACATACCCATGCCGCTGGTCAGGTAAGCGAAAAGGAGACAGTTTATTTACGACCTTATCTACATATCCCCTTCCCCCCCCCCCCTTAGCTCTGGAGTGGAACATGGCAATCTTCGTGAATTGGCGCTGGCGCGCATGAAAGATTTGGGCACCATATGTAGGGATGTACGCACACGCGAAGTGGGCATCCAAGAGATACACAACAAGGTGCGTCCCTACGAAATTGAGCTTATACGCCGTGATTATACAGCAAATGGTGGCTGGGAAACGTTTCTGTCGTACGAAGATCCCGAACAGGATATTCTAGTGGGACTGCTACGTCTACGCAAATGCTCCCCCAACACTTTCCGGCCCGAACTCCAAGGCAGCTGCTCGATTGTACGCGAACTGCATGTCTATGGCTCAGTTGTGCCAGTGAGCTCACGTGATCCAACAAAGTTCCAGCATCAAGGCTTTGGCATGCTGCTGATGGAGGAGGCGGAGCGGATAGCACGAGAGGAGCATGGCAGCACCAAACTCTCTGTTATCTCTGGTGTCGGCACGCGCAATTATTATCGCAAAATGGGTTACGAACTGGACGGTCCCTACATGTCCAAGTCGATTGCAGTGGATAATCTAAATGTCAACACGAATATTGTCTATGAATTTTGATTTCAGCATTGAATATGAATGTGTTTTTAATATATATATATATAAATGTATATGATCTGTATACAATTCTTTATTAAATAGAAACTAATCATTAAAATCTTGTGACATAGAAAACTTCAATTTTCTATTATCTTTTACATATCATCTGAATAGATTGTTTTCATTGTATAATATGAAAGTGCGTTAAATACGATATCTGAGGAATTCTTACAATAATGTTAATCGTGATAGTTGTTGAACCTAAATTAGCTTACGAATTCGAAGATGGAAATACTCAAGTCTCTTTTTGTTTAAACTAACATATAAATAAATACAATAGGATGATTGATATAAAAATGGTGTGGCGTATGGCAAGAGATCTATAGATAGATCGATCTATTAGATGGGCAGTGCCTCATCCTCTGTGGGATCACACTCGGCACAGTGCCACGAGTAGCCGCGTATTTTTGGGGATTTTTTCAGCGGCGGATCGAGGCAGGCGAAGTGATAATGCTTGTGGCATTCGTCACAAGTCACAACCTGATTGGCTTTGCCGGTTTGCGTGCAAACACAGCAGGAGATTTCCATGATTACCTTGGGATTGGGTACACGTGGGCGACCAACGCGTGGTTTACGTGGTGTCGACTTCCGTGGACTGACCTTACGTTGTGGCGAAGGCGTCTCGGCCAGTGGTGGTGCCGTTGTCGCCTTCACTTCTTTTAACTTTTGTGGTGACATTGCTATGGCAGGGGGCATAACAACAATAGGTGCAGGTGCAGGTGCAGGTGCAGCTATCAGCTCCGGCTGTATAATATCCTCAACAGTTTCCACCGATGTGGGACGCGATGCTTCATCCACAGAGCGCACAGCATTCGCGGGCACATAGAAGCTAGTTGATTCGGGTGCATCTTCACCGGGCAATCGCAAAGTTTTGAATATAATCTTTATGGTGCTGCCCGAGTTGGCTGTATCCGGCATGGAGTCCTCTGCATGTGCGCGCTTCTTCCGCTTACGCTTGTGCTCCTTGTTGAAGGACTTTTCCGTATCGGACGACAAGTTGTGCTTGTTTTTATGCTTATCCTTGCGTTTGCCCTTTCGCGACTGCTTGCCCAGGGAATCATCGATGGAGTCCTCACAGCCAGAGAGATTCGAATTGCTGCGTCCCATGACCAGCAGCTCGCCGGCTTGAACTGAAAGAGAGAGAGATTAGGATTTGGGGAGAAGTCAATTGCTGTTTATTCTTACCATTCACTGGCGTCTTGCGTGGCGATTGCATCTTGGCGCGCTTGGGTGACTTGATCAACTCGTCGCTGATTTCGATAGGAACTGGCAACGATTTGTTGAGCGCACGCTTCACCTGCTGCAGTTGCTGCTGCTGCTGCTGTATCGACTCCTTGGGCACATCGTCCAGCGAGTAACGATCCACGTAAACCAAATGTCCGTCTTTGTTAAAACGCGTGCGTGACTTGCGTGGACCCGGTGAGATTTCGGTGACTGCATCTGATACATCGGATTTGTCACAGCACTCGGAACACTGCCAGCCATATTGCTTTGATTTCTTAGGCGGACGGGTTAGCGGAGGATTCAAGCAGCCCAGATGATAGTGCAGATTGCAGGTGTCGCACTTGACCAGCAAATGCTGATCGTTGTTGCGCTTGCAGATGCCACAGCTGAAGGCTGGCGCAATGGAGGAGGAAGATGACTTGTTGGAGTTCAATTGCGATTGCTGTGCTGTGCTTAGCTGGCGAGAGTTGTCCACTTTGCTGCCCGGATTGGTTAGGTGGGAGAGTGGAAAGCCAACACCCATTTTCAAGGCTGCAGCTGTGGGTACCGATATAGGACGTTGTGGAGGAGTTGCCGCCAACTTAATTACCGGTTCAGGTTGCGGTCGTGCTATCAGCTCCACATTCGGCAAGTTGAGGATGGGACAGAGCTGGCTAAGACTGTTGTGAAGCGCCTTTACACTGATCATCAGTGCATCCCGTGTCGCCTTCGCCTGCTTGCGTTCCTCCAGTGCGCTGTCGTACTTGGCACGCAGCTCGTCTTGCTCCTGGCTAAGCTGGGCATTGTGCTGGATGAGCTGCTGTTGCTGCTGCTTGAAGTCCGTCATGCGGACAATGCGATCCATGTAGTAGGCAGTGAACTCCACATTGAAAGCGGGTGCAATGTGCCACTTCTTGCGTATGTCTTGCAGCGCCTGTATGTTCGCCTCCCGCTGCTCCAAATGATGCACGTCCACGGCCATGAATTCCGCCTTGTCCAGTAGACGACGGCACGCGGAGGCAGAGCTAGTCAACAGGCGCGACATCTTCTGCGTGGGCACCCACGGTGTCGGCTTCATCTGCTTGTGCTGTGAATATTTCTGTTGTATCTTTAGCAATTTGCGCTGTATGCGCGCCTGAGCTGGATTGGGATTGGCATCCATCAGCTGCTGCTGTAGCAACGCACGCTGCTTGGCCTGCTGCAGCATATTGAGCCGCAGTGTGTGATAGTTGCGTCGCCGCTTCTTTATCATCTCCTTCTCGGAATGCACCTTGCAGTGGGCATAGAATGGATCTGCAGCATCATCTTCATGATGTGCCTCAATGAGGTAGCCAGCAACTTGTGCACAAGTCACATGGAAATAAGTCTTACACATGCCCGCATCGCAGCCAATGCAGACGCCGGTGCGGGCGAACAGTGAGTTGTCGCAAAGGGAGCACAGCTTGGCGCCCCATTTGCTGTACTGCATCTCGAAGAGCGTGACAGAACTGAGTTGCTCCACCTCGCCGAAAGCTACACCAGGCACATAGAGTGCACAAATCAGATGAACCCATTTGCCGACATCAGTCTCCTTGTAAATGCCACCTTTGTTCGGGCACAATTCGCAGTCCGGCTCCGAGACACCTGCACGACACGCCTCGCAGAACCACGGCTCTGTGGAGCAGGTGGAGTTGGTGCTAGAGATGCTCACGTTGTCGCTGACACCGTAACAGCCTTCGTGCACGGACACACCACACGAATCGCATTCGACAATCTCGTTAACGTCGTCGCTCCGCTCGCCCAGGCACACACAGCACATCCGCTTCGCCGGCGCTGTGGACAAAGCCAGTGCTTCGGTAGTGAAGCCATTAACATGCGCGGGTGCAGCAAGTGCAGCAGCAGCAGCAGCAGCAGCAGCAGCACCGGCACCGGACACCGCTGCCGCTTGTCCTGCCTCCTCCTGATTCGCATTGTTCTCGGCCAGCAATTGTCTCAACTGCAGTGTAGAATCTTCGCTTTCGTCACCAGAGTCGGCATTTGAATCACTGTCGCTGCTGCTGCTGGCGTCGCTGCTGTCACCCTCGCCGTCACTTTCGTCTTTTGAGCCATCGGAGCAGTTGTCAATATCGGGCAGGAAATCGCTGTCAGATGAACTTTCACCCAAGTCAAAGTCTAGCAGGGCTTGTGTGGTTATTTTCGGCTGTCGAACGCGCTTAAACGGCGCCATTTAATACAGTTTTGATCTTTCTACACAAAATCAAAGAAAATTCGTACAACCAGGTGGAGGTAGGTTGATATCGATAGCAACTATCGTTTAATTTAATTAATCGAACGAATCATATGCAATGCAATACTTTTAGCTATCGGTATAAAAACCTATCGATTGTGGTCCACCTCCCACGCTAATGGTATTCCCTGAATAAAAAAATGTTTCTTTTTTAAATTTTATTTATATTTAAAACTACAATATATTTATTGTATACATAACTAAAAAACCTCTAACTGTTCAATCGGCAGCCACTTGGAGCTCTCCAAAGCATCATAGAGATGTCGATCGGAATCGATAGTTTCACGATTAAGTTTATTTACATCCAGCACAAATTTATGCTCCTCCAGTCCATAGTCCTCCTCCGTAGATCCAGCTGAGGCGACGGCGGGGCTGCTGCTGCTGGCTGAGGCAGTCAGCTGCTGCTGCTGTTCATACTGAGCACTGCGCTGGGCACTCCAGGCCTCTGCATGCTGAGCTAATGTCTGTGGATTTGAGTGAGACTGCGACATTGCCTGTTGATAGTATGCAGCTGCATCTGTGATAGAAGGAGCAGCACTCTGATCACCGTAATAACCCTGCCAAGCATTGTAGCCCTGCCAGTAGGTGCTTGTGGGATCATAATACTGCGAGTAATCTGCTCCTGCTGTGGTCGAAGCGGCCGTTGCTGCCGTTGTAGTTCCAGATCCACTATAACCATAACTATTGCTACCATTTCCTAGAGCTGTTCCTAGCTCCGCCTTTGGCTTAGGTACCGCATTGCAGATCTTGATTGGCTTTGTGCCCAGTCCAACATATCCATTCATATCATACAATGCCGACTTCTGCTCATCCTCAATACCGAAACGCACAAAACCGTAGCCCTTGGAGAAACCCAAACTGTCCAGTATCACTTTGGCCGTTTTAATCGAAGTGTATTTGCTGGAGAAAACCTTGTACAATGAATAGTCATCCACATCGGAGCTGAGATCGCCAACCCAGACACTAAACTCGCGTTCATTTCCGGGCAATTTGTATGAATTACTCGCCGAGTTGAGACGAAAACGCACGATGGGATTAGTGCCGGGTATCGGTTTGCCGTTCAGCTTGTGCATGGCATCCAGTGCATGATCATCCGATATGAAGTTAACAAAACAATACCCAGCCGGCTCGCCAGTGTATTTGTTACGCATCAAACGTACAGTTGTCGGGTCTTCACCCATTTTACGGAATGCGGCAATTATGAAATTTTCCGTCATATACGTATCCAGCTGCAAGGCCCAGTAAAGGTTTAACAACTATAATTATTTATTGTATTTAGCTATACTTACACTGCCCATCCACAATTGACAATGTACGGACGTCATTTTATTTGTTAAAATTACTTTTTCTCGACTTTTCCAAAAAGAAAATAAACTGACAGCAAAACACGCGTAAACAAATTATGACGGGAGTTTTATAAGCAATGATACAAAGATAGGCGATAGTAATGTCTCTAGATTTATCGATAATCGTAAGGTTGCCACACGTTTTCAAACTAACAAAGCAACCATGGAAAGCAGAGACGACTTAAGAATTGCTGGCAGCTTCCCGCGTCATTCGTATTTGTGATAGAGAGCAGTCAAATTCTAAATATTATTTAATATATATATAAAAAAAAAATGTATATGACTATAGCTCGGTTTTCGAGTTTCACACATAAGCTAAAGGAAGTTCGTATCATATTGGATCCGAAATGCGTTGCTTCTAAAGGTGCCAGGTGCGTTGATAAGAAGTTATTCTAAAATTCATTATATAATTTAAAAAACCAAATAATGCTTTGTTCAGGGAGTATGTTCAGAAGTTTTATGTGAATTTGAAAAGGAACAATCCTGAATTACCAATCCTGGTGAGAGAATGTCGCGGCGTGCAACCAAAACTTTATGCTCGCTATGGTAAGTTGGCATAAATATTATGAAATTATGTTATGATAGAATTTTCTTTAAATTTTAGAAAGAGGTAAAGAAGTTTCCATATCGATTGCAAACCAAAAGGCCCCAGATATACACAAGCAGCTAGAAGCGGTTGGAAAATTGTAAAGCAAAGTGAATACAGTCAGAATTTGAAATTTTTAGGTGTATTAGATTAGTACTTGTACAAAATAAAGTATTCGTGTTTTGTAACAGTTGTCAGTTCCGGTTCCGCTAATATGGGTATCGGTACTCGATATTGTTAAGAACACGATATATCGTTTCGAAAATTCCCTTTGAGTTTCTTTTGTTCCTGTTGCGATGATCGAGGGTTTCGATGTTATAAATTACAAAGAGGTTTCTTTACGGTACGGTTTAATTCCCTGCATTTATGTAAGTATTTATTGATATACATATAGCCATGTTTAGTTTTTAGTTAGACATTAGGTACACGATTAGCAAAGGGGACAACATAGTTTATTTTTTTTTTTTTGGTTTTGCTTAATTACTAAATGGAGGCAGGCCAAATTGTTCGGGCTTGAAATCCTCTAGGGATTTCAGCACCTGCGAGGCATGAGCACACCGATCCGCTGCCAGACGTGGATCCGGAACCATAACTACCTGCATGCCAGCACTGATGCCCGCCGTAACTCCATTGGGTGAATCTTCAAAGACCAAACAGTTCTCTGGCGCAGGCTTATCGCTGAATCGATCGGCGGCTATGAGAAAGATATCGGGAGCCGGTTTACCGTTCTTCACTTCTTTGTCGGACGAGCCGCAAACACGATGTTTGAATAGACTGAAGAGTTCGCGATGATGTGTTGTTTTCAGATCGACCATTTCAGCTCCCGAGCTGGTGGCCAAGGCGAAAGGCACTTTGCTAGCGTGCAAATGACGCAAAAGGCGTTCGGCTCCTTTAATAAAGAATGAAATATGAAGATTAAGTTGGAAGATATTAACGAACGATTAGACAAATCATAAGAACAGACAGCTGATGAAGATATAAGGCGAGATCACAGGCAAATAAGCAATGAAAACAATTTTTGTAACATATCATGCTGTAAAAGTCCATATAAACAACGATATCAACTCAAGGGACCCTTTTAGGCTAACCTTTTAAAACCGGCACAGAGCGCATCCGTTCTCTGCACATTTTGTGATATCGTGTCAAGTATTCGTTCACAGTTAACGGTAATCTGCATTCATCTATCGCTATTTCGGCAGAACGTTGATCGGTAGTGCCCATCAGTCGGAAACGTGTCTCCTCCGTATATGTGCGACCACAACTAACGGCTATTTGCCTAGTGACTTCCTCGTATATCCTTTCAGTGTCTGCAATAGAATGGGGACGAACGACAGGATATGGAAATTAATACCTGGCATCAATTTAGCATCCAGCATCAGCTTTCGGGTATTCTCCAGTTGCCGCTTCGCGTACTCTTCCCATGTAATTGGCAAGTTGTAGGTCTTGACCATAAACTCGGCTACCTGCTGGGTCTGCAGACCCATCAATTGCTGCTTCACTTCGAACGTGTATTTCAGATCGTACTCATCAAGAATCAGTTGGGCAGCAACCGAGTACAGCGTTTCGGTGTCTAGTTGTAAACCATATGTAATTTACAAAATTTACCAAAAAGCGGAAAACTATCGGCTTTACTATCGTATGTGTTAACAAGCCCCCTTTGCAATATTTCTTTATAATAACATTTACTACTACTACTATTCTAATATTCTGTAACTAATCATTTCTCTAAAAAATACCATATTTTTTATATATATATAACAATATTAACATACATAACATAATAATAATAATTAATAACTTTCACAATTTTTACATTTTTGAGTTCATCTGCCTCTATTAATGTTTTTTTAGCTATCGCTTACTAAAGTATTTATCAGATTCATTTTTATTTTCAACTCATTAGGCAATAAATTATTTATCCCAATTCCTTATAAAATATTGAAGTAATAAATAATTTATCACAATTTTTATTTTTGCTTTTTATCGTTAAACAACTTGACTATGAATTTTTAATACAAATTTCTTTCTTCAAATTTTATTGATCCGAAAGCCAGCTCATAAATACCGGAACCAGAACCAAAAATAACTTCGCCAAGCAAACACTCATTACTCATGCAGTTACATCTTTCTATCTCTCTCTCTCTGTCTCTCTCTTTTCATTCACGATATTACTATCGATAGTTTTCCCATGCATGCAGAAGTCCCCTCTCTCTATCTTTCTCACTCACCCAGCAACAGGCCATCCATATCGAAGATGCAGTGCGTTACATTTCGCAATACTTTTTGTGCCATTGTTTTTGCGCTTGCCACTGTCCCTCTGTCGTTATGTAATCAGCTTGTAAGTAACTGTAAATATAGATGAGTGCGTCAATTGTGCGTTGTTGTAAATAGGTTACAACTTTCATTGAGCTTTATTCTTGCAATTGCAATGTAATTCATTGCCAAGTTGAAAACTTGACGAAAGCTTTGCCGGCCCGTGCTGAACGTGACACGCGTGTTTTCTGATTAGAATTACATTCAGTTAGTTTCTTCTCGATGAAAATACGTTCTGTAAGTGCGTGTTGTCCTTGGCTCAAGGACAGCTCGTCCCCTGCAACCGATTCAGGAAATTACAGATAAAGTAACCTTGACCTACCACGCAATGCTTCCGTGTGTGTATTTCTATTTCTTTTATATGTATATATATATATATTTCTCGATAACGCGCCCGCTACAAACACAACCGTTCAGTCAAACGCTTCGCGAAAATCTGCCACGGAGTGCTGCGAAATGAGCCGTTCATTTGTGCGGCGGCGGCCAAGGTTGCCAGACTTTATCAAATGCGCCAAGTTAGAAATTTTCCATGTTTTACCCTGTAGTCTCGGCGTAGGCGGTAACGGGAGGGGTAATTTATAGTTGATTCAAATATGCTAAAAATAAATAAAAATATTTAAGAAGTTTTGAGACGAAAACGAATAGAAAATTTAAAAAATCGGAAAATGTTTCAGGCGCTTGACCTTGGACATAAGGTGAGCATACACCGAAGACATGATAAGGCAACTAAGTTTGCGTGTGGCAGAAAAGCTCATTCATAGAACCGGTTTGTTTTAGTTGTTCGTTTAGCTTTAATTGGCGTGACACGAAGCGCGAGCGGCGCGTGAGAATAAAACAAACAAAAACATTGCACACCGTACTTACAGGATATGTGCTAGTGCACAACTCTTTGCTGACTTATTTCACAATGAGAGCGGATGATTTCGGCTTCTAATTATGTTGGGCTTCATAACGAAAATACACGAACACGCACTCACGCACACACACAGAGATACACACGCGCACGCACACAGGCTCATAAATCCGTCATGTGCGCAAGTTCCGAAACACTTGCGAATAATACAAGAACGACAACAACAACAATAGCAATGCTGATAAGCCCCAGGTATAGATACTGATATTATAAAACGATAAATGCATCTGGGTTTGTTTTTTTCTGTTTAAATTTATTAAAAAACAAATACATTTTTGATGGTCGAATGTATTACGTTCAGTTGCGATCAGAAGAGGAATATCTGCAAGAGAAGAGAAGAAAATTAATACCGGCATAATATTTATATATAAAGGAATATAAATGGGCAGGAAAGTTGGGGAAAAGTATGTATATATTATATATAAAGGAGTATAAAGAAATAAGAAGTTAAATTGGGGTAATTGATATATGTGAATGGATAAATAGGCCGATATGGAAATAGATCTATGTATTATGTATGAATGGATATAGAGGATAAGGAAAGGAGGTAAGGTAAGTTAATCATAGGACACACACCTTAACTTAGGCGCTCAGCAAGCAGACACCACCGGCCTTCTTGATCTTGTCCTCAGCCTTCTTGGAGAAGTACTTGGCCTTCACGATGACGGGACGAGCGGGCAGATGGCCGCGACCCAGCAACTTGTAGTATCCCTAAGTGGAGAAACAATATAATCATTAATTCACATATATTTAAACTGTGAACTATTTGACATTGCTTTGTTTTTGTTTATTGTTTGGGATCTGTAAGGCTTTCGCTACACGGGGAGAGCAATTGTACGGTCGCATTCAGTCCGCCCATCGCCTTGGGTGTATCTTCATATCGCAACAAAAACAAATACAAGTAAAGCATAGTCAGAGTCGGGGTAACACTTACAAACTGAACCAGATCGATGACTGGCGCCTTGGTGCTCTTCTCCTTCTCGAGCTCAGCGAACTTCTCGGCTCCGACAAGGGACCAAAGTTTGTCCAGGTTGATTTCGGGCCTGAATTTGTGCTGGCGGCGCAAATGGAAGTTCCTCATACCGACCTTACCGAAGTAACCAGGATGGTATTTGTCGAAGTTGATGCGGTGATGGTGCATACCACCAGCGTTACCGCGACCTCCGGGATGCTTGCGGTGCTTGCCGATACGACCGTGACCGTGGCTGACGTGACCACGCAGCTTCCTGGTCTTCTTCCTCTTGATATTCGACTAGAGTGAAAGAGTCATCAATTAGTTAAGGAAAAACATAAAGAAAACTAGCTACACGTGCGGAAAATTGTCAAATGCGGCTGCTGCAGGTAATTGTGGCAGTGGCAACCACATGGGGAGGTTATGTTTGCACGCCTTTGTCGGTTTTTCGTTAATTTGCTCACTTTCACATTGCCCACGCATGTTGCAGCCTATGCTTTGGCGTGCCGCATGTTTGCAGTGTAGCTGCAGCATAATTTAATTTGTTTATGCCCATAACACATCTGTTTAAACTAATTTCGAACGGCACAACTTGTAGCAACGTCCACTCACCATCTTCAGAGTTTAGGAAAGAAAGAAGTGAGCAAAGTTGGCTGCGGTTGGCACGCACACTTGAAAAACAGCAGAAGCGCTTTTACAACACTGTTCATGTTTAGGGTGACCAAACACTCGGAAAAATGTATTTCTTTTATTAAATTCGGCTGTACTTCAAAACTATTTTAAATGGAATTTAAACAAAATTTCATATTTTTATAATGAGAGTAGCAAAAATATCCAGATCAATGGCATTTTAAGATTTAAATTTAAGGCAGCCCATCGTTTAAAAAGCCGTTTCAAAGCCCTAAGGGTCAAACAAATATGACATTATATTCATACTTTTAACAATAAATTTAAAAAAAAAGTAATAAAATATATATGGATTAAAACGAGAAAGAGTGATACAAGTGCAATTATAATAATTCGTTTTCGATACATTTTATATCGATAAGACTTTCGATATACCCAGTTGCCAGCATGTTTGGTATTTTTGCGTTTGTCGCTTGCAGTCACACTGCTGTTTATTTATGTTTAGTCGCCGTTGTCGATAAAATTAGTGTATAATTTTGGTTTAAAACAAGTAAAAATTGATATCTACTACAATAATAAATTTGAATAAATAATAAAAATAACACGGGAACTTTGTAATCGGCTTGAGAGGCAACTGCAGCAGCAGTGGCAGCGTCGGCGGTTCGTTGTTGTGTCTGCCTGTGGCCTCTGACTCTGTGTGCGTGTGTGTGTATGTGAGCTAGTGTATATTTTCCCAGTGTGCACGGCGCTGCTGACGAGACCCAGAAATAGAAATTCTCTTGGCCAAGCCGAAACGGCTACGATATAATACGAAATAATAGTATATGTATTTGGGTATTTACATATGTGTATATTAAGTGAAAGCGCGTGTTTTTAGTCATATTTATGCGCGTGCCCAGCCAAATGGGCTCTTGCGCTTGCTAGATAAAAGGCACAAGAAAAAGAAGTGCAAAGAAGCGGAGGAAGTGGTGCAGGAGGAGGAATTGTGTCTGTGAGTGGGAAGGAGGCAGTAAGGCGCGCGGACTGCCGCCTCACTCATTACTCATCCGTCTATTTTGTGCGTGCGAAACGGCAACAACGAAAACGACAACGAAACTAAAACAAAAACAACAACAACAAATATAGCAAAAAGCATAAAACGAACGACGACAAGCAGCAAACAAAACAACAACAACAACAGCGACGACAGCAGAGGTGCAACAAATGTTTGTAAAAACGAATCAAAATTAAAGGTAAAACAATACATAAATAAATAAATTACAACATAGTCGATAAACAAATAGCAAAGAGAGTTTTTCCCCCAAGTCCCGCTGAAGATGAGTCATGCTCTATAGATGAGACTCCGCGCCACAATTGCATAGACAAAAGTTCAGTGGCATCGCCCAGTGCGGCAGTGCTGCCCACTTAGCTTTTTCCCAGTTAGATTTCGTGCTGATTGGAATGTAGCTACGGAAGTACTGCAAAAAGTTGATTTATCGGTTTTTAAACTACGGTAATTTATCGAATCAATAAAAATCGGTTTTCATTTTATTGCTGCACCCAAAACTAGCTTTTTTTGGTGGTTCAACTCTGTCTATTTACTTCTATTGATGCGTCACTCCAGCTCTTCACTCTCATTTACACACACACACACACCCACATACAAGAGCGGAGAATCTCTATGACAAATACTGCTGCTGGCGCTGCACTGTCTGCCCCTGCCGCACGCTACCTCATGCCACAGGCCTAGCCCCTGCCTCAGTTGCAACACAGCAGACGCCCCTCGGCACTTTCAACACATTTCTTCTTGCAGCCAATTTATTGCCTCCAGCTGAAGTTGTCGCTGTTATTGTTGCCGCAACTTGCAAAGGTTGAAGTGCAGCCTGCCACTTATGTTGCACATAATCCATAGGGTCAATAGCAGTCTGACTCTCAGGCTCTTTGCGCAATTGCCGTCTGCCACGTTGTTTGTTCGCCGCAGTCAAAGGACCTGCTAGGAACAAAAAAGATAGCTTCAAAGAAGCCAGCGCACGTTTTCATGACTCCCTTCCTACCTATTCCCATCAAAGAAAAGCCAACGAATTTTGAACTCTTGCCAAAAAAACCAAAATGTGCAGGTTTTCTTTTTTCTACCTGAGGGAACAATAAACTAGAAGGAACATAAAGAAAGCTCTTTAATTATGTAGAAGTTTTGGCTCCAAAAAGGCTGAACCACAAGAGAATGAACTAGTCATGAAAATAGTGGAGTAAGACAGACAAAAAAATAATTTAGAGAGAGATACATATATATATTTACTTGTTTACTCAGCCTTGAGTCATCCTTAAAGTAAATTTTCTTTGTTATAGTAAAATTCTTGACTTTTCTTGAATTGTTTTGAATATATATTTCTTAAAAACAGCCAAGAAAAATAAAGTGATATTTATGTTATTTACACATTATTTTATTTTATTTCAAAATACATATTAAATAATATAATATTTCTTGTTTTACGTTTGACGTAAATACTGGACTAAATAAACGGGAAATTTTCTGACTTTTGCTAAGCGACAAAAGAAAATATGTCAGTGAAATTATCTTGGTATATGTATATATATATAGTCAGATTTGCAGCAGTTTATTAAGGATTATAAAAGGTTTATAGATTCTTTATCGGAACTATTGAATATGTCATCAAATTATTAGTTGGAAATTGCTAACTGACTTTTGATAATGTTGTAATCTCTTTGAAGAGTCAGAGTCATTATCATTATCATCTTCAGGGTATACAAACTTCGGCCAAGCACAAGCTTTTTCTATCTACAAGGGCTGCCTGGTAAATTTCCGGCCTGACTTATGAAACAATCATTTTAAAAATTGTTAAATATATTATTTAACTTCCCAGTCAGCCTGGAAACTTATCAGAAAGCCCTCGTACGTTAGTGTGTCTCGTGAAAACATTTCAAAAAGTGTTTGTCGAGATGTTCCAGAAATATGTACATTTTCCTCGTCTAACAGTGTCTACTTTAAATGAAATTCAGTTTCGATCTTGCCGGCGCATTAATTTTTGTTATTTTTTGCGCTTGAAATGAAAGCGAATGGGAAGAGGAAGAACAGCAATAGCAAAACTGTTCGTGATTTTTGATTTTTCCTTCTCGTTTGTGGGTGAATGCAAAGCAAACATATTTCCCTAGTTCGTCGTTATTGTTGTTGTTTATTTTTCCGCTCGTTTGCCGCTGTTGGCCTCATTCTGCCGACGATGCGATACGAAATATGCCACATTGAGTTAGCAATTCGATATTCTGTTCTGAACAAATTATGAACCCACAAAAAAGAGCGGAGAAATAACAGAAACAGATAAACTTCCCAGTTGGACGAGTGTGTGTCTTTCTCTGCCTCTCTATAAATAGAGACACTGCAATCAAATTATATTATAGTCATATATATCTTCTAGGGGAATGCATCTCAAGTGGATCGCGGTCTCATCTTCAATCTTAAATCTCGGCATCGACATTGGGGCTTTGAGGGCTTCGAGAAACCAGACGTGACAAGATTTTACTGGCTCTCGAACTGCATTAAATTGGTTTCTGTTTTGAGAGAGTGTGGGAAACAAAGAGAGAGAGAGAGAATTTTAGGTTTTCTTTTGCGTGTTTTTCTTTTTGTTTACAAATTTTACATTTATCTCGCAACCGCAATTTATTTTCACACCTCTCAATCGACAGTTTTTCACTCTGTTCTTTGTTTTTGTTTACATTTTCGTTGTCGCTGGGTTTTTCTTTTGACATAAAGAGAAAGAGAGAGCGGATGAGAGAGAGGGGCGCACTGCCATGTGAGTTTCCCTCGTCAAATTGCGCACTTCCGGAAGATGCTTGCAACAGGCAGCAGCATCATCATAAAATGCTGAGATTTTTCAGCGACAGATCGTTAATAAGTACGGCGAGATTTTCGTCTTTATAGAGGCGAGTGCATAAGCGAAGGAGTTAGGCTGTGTGTGTGTGTGTGTGAAAATCTGTGTGTGTGTGTGTCTGCATGTGTGTTTGAGTGAGACTTTGTGTGTGTTAGGCTGCACTTCTTGTCGCTTTGAATGACGCCGCCTCCAACTGTTGCTCTTGTTGCTGCCTCTGCTGTTGCTGCTGTCTCTGTTGCTGTTGTTGTTGCTGTTGCTGCTGCTGTCTGTGTTGATGTTATTGTTGTTGCGGCTGCTGCTGCTGCCTCTCTGTCGGCGCCATGTGCAAGTTTAATGAATTAATTAAAATTTTGTTTGGCAGCTGCGGCTTTGGCGCTGCCTCCTTCTTCTCTTTTGAACCACATCTCCTCTCCCCCTCTTCTCCACTGTTTTTGCTTTGTTGCACGACCTCCGCTTGCATCATTTCAAACTGTCGCTGCGACCATGATGCTGCAACGATGAAATGCAACATATTTATCTCTGTGTGTGGACAACCTACGGAAATTTCGTTTGATTGTTTCCCCCGGCCATGGATGTCTCGTCATTTACATATTTCTCAGGGTTAAGCTAAAATATATTCGCATAGCAACAACATGTTCTTAATAATAACATTTGATGAGAGATTAAACTATGAGTTCTGTCATTTAAATTCAGTTAAATATATTTATAACTTTGGCTGAAAAAAACAAGAAATAATATACAAATTATTTGGATATTAAATATTTTCGATATTTATACCCGCATTCGTATAAAAACTTAGAACTCACAAACTATAATAGCTATATAATATAAAATATATAATAATATATACATATATACAATATAATATATGTATGTATAATATATTCTATCCATTATACTATTAGCTGCAAGATATACCCTAGATAGACCTTCATTTCTCTGCCTTACTCACCAGATAATGATATATTATTATACCAATTAAAAACTGATTCCACAATATGATTTATTGCCCCTTAACCTGTTGCACAAAGCGCGCTCTCTCCCTTTCTAAAGCCCTCATACATCATTCAGATATATATTTTCATATTTATTACTAAATTGATTGGCACAGGTGAATTTCCGCACATATTTTCAACTTGTTGTTGTTGTTGTATTATTAGTGAAGCTGAGCAAACAACAAGTTCCTCTAACGATGCCAACTGTTTTTTATTGTTGTTCTTTCTTGATATGACAAGCAAGAGTATTTTTATGGATTTTTTCAAAACAAAAACAACATAATCGCAGAAATATATTTCTCAATGAAAAGCAAAAAATTTTGTGGCCCACAACGTGCCACACGCCCCCCGCAACCCAAACTTCCCCTCCAACCCTTAGCCAAGAGTTCTCATTCCCATTGGCAATGCTGTCGTTTGTCATATGTGTTTTTCACGAAAATATGCGATATATCCGGTCGTATATAGTGTCTCTCTATATATGTGTGTATATAGGAACGCCAGCGCGATCATTAACAGAGAATGAGAGACAGAAGAGAATGTAGAGCGAGTGGGAGAGGCGAGAGAGACAGTGAGATTGACAGACAACGGGGAAAGCCGTGAAAATTCAGTTGTCCCGTGGCGTGTCGCCAATGCCGTCGCAGTTTCGTGGAAGCAATGAACGTGTGCGGTGCAGCCAGCAAAGGCGACAAGCAAAAAGCGGCGGAAAATTCACAAAAATACAATAACAACAATTGATGACAAAGTATACATAAAAAGTATATACATACGATATACAAATAAGCAAAAATACAAACATATGTGTGTGTGTGTGTGTTTTATTGTGGTTTCTTTCAACAAAAATCATCATCGAGTCTCTTAAAACGTGACCTTGTGCGATAATTATTTCTTCCCCTCCCTTGGCCTCATAGAGAAGTTCCCTGTAAAAACTGCAGCTTTACCTGTAATGGCGGTATTTTTTTTATAGATATATTTGGCAAGTGTCGGGGCTATTACGATATATAAAACTAGTATATATAGTGCACTCCTCTCTCTCTCTCTCTCCGTCTTTGTATATATACTAGATATCGCCTGATTTCCATTGGCATATAGGAATAGCGGGCACGTCAAGTTTTATATAGATTTCGTCTCTTGTTATTTTTGGGATTATTGCGAACAGCTTTTTGGGCAAAATAAAAAACATGTTTTCATATATTTATATATAATATTTTTGCGGTTATTCATGGTGGCAATTCCAACCCATACACACAAATGTATTTGATTAATCTGCATGCCAAATTGTACACACTCATATGCCTTCTAAATGCGATTATACAAATTTTCAACCTAATTTTATAAATAATGCACATTTCTCATGCATTCCGATGAAAATGCGAGTCACTGCAAACTTTATTAGCTAGGAAAACTGTGGTAACACCTGTTGCACATCTAGAAAACTCTGGAATATTTATTCAATGTTGACAATACAATGGAGATATATCTACAATATGAATTATACATATATTCCACATTCCACTCAAGCAAAAACAACTTGAAGTATTTTCTTTCTCTCTCTGCTAGATCGTTGTGGAATTTAAATGGTTTTTCAGCTTGCATTGCAGAATTTTCTCATCGAATTTAACTCAATTTTATACTCAAGAAAAGTTAAAACTGTTTAAAGATGTGACCTTTTTTTTTGCAAATACAATCGTAGATTGAGTATGAAATCTTATCGTTTATCATAAAATTATACTGTCAACTTGTCAGTAGGTTATCTAATCTAAAAGAACCAAGAAGTGCCGTATTTATATACTGCAAAGTTAGAGACTCTATGTCTCATATGAGAACAGTTCCTATTTCGAAACCGAAATAGACACATCTTTTGACAACTTCCAGCTGAAAAACTCGATTTGTTATAATATTTCTGTGTGTGATATTATAGCTGGGGATAAACAATGTTTATTATCCGCAGCAAATCGAAAATTTATGCGCAATGTTTTAGTTTTTATTATTATTGTTTTTGTTCGCCGTCCATTTAGTTTTAAGATCTTGTGTACATTTCTTGCGCTAATTTTCAAACATATCGTAAAAATCAGCAGCAGATCGCATCGTAAATTTCTGAAAACCATGACATGCTCTGCACTGTTGTTTATGATTTATCTGCCGCCATTATAAATACTCGTACAATATTTCATTCAGTTTTTGTTATTTTTTTTTCTTATTGCATTTCGTAATTGTCTAGTTTAAGGACCAAAAAGAAAACATTATAATAGGTTTGTTCTTGGGAATTTACTGTCTTTTTGGCCTTGGCCATCGATCGTAGGCTAGAAAATTGCACGAGTTTTCCAGACACTTGCCGTGGCCAATGATGCGAGTAAAGAAAAGTGTCAAGAAAACTTTGCGCACGCGAGAACAGATGTATTTCCCCGAAAAATTGAACGAATGGAATTTCGAACACAGCGCAAGAATCTTGATGACGATCCTCAGTTCGCGTGGGTGTCATAAAAAGCAGAGAGAAGAGCCATTCTATGGCTCATACAGATATAACTATATAGATGTAGATAATTGATCGATGCACACACACACACACTCACTATTTATAAGTAGGCGAAAATTTCATTGAACAATTTCGCTATTAGCACGTTGATATTTCAAGTTCAACAAACATTGTATATATTTATGAGTTTTTTCAGCACATTTATTTTATGCTTTTCATTTTTGTAAATGTCATGCGGAATGGAAGACTGAAAAGTTAGATATATAAACTGATTTTGGTCAAGAACAGCACATTTTTAAGTGAAGAGTAATGACAACTTTATTGATTCATCGAAAGTATTATAATTTTCAAAGACATAATGATTGTGCTTCTTGTTTTTTGTCTGCGATGTTTCATAGCTGAGGTTTGAAATAATAATGACATGGATAGGATATAAAGGAAGCTCTATACATAATTTAATATATCTAGCAGTTTGAACAGTTGAGATCAACGTGTTTTTATAGAAACAAAACAATATAATATATATAATATGAAAAGTATAAGTTATAAATGTTTAAAGAGGTCTTTATAAATTTACTATAGTTTATTCTACTCTGCTCTTTCTAGTTGAAGCACATCCGAGTACAGTTTGATAGCAACTGGAAGAGTACTGGCTGTGCGCCTCGACTCTCTCAAAATGGAGCAACCATTGATTGTGAGGGCCGAGTACTCGTTCATGGGCAGCAACAACGATGAGCTGTGCTTCAAGAAGGGCGACCTGATAACGGTGACACAACGCGAGGATGGAGGCTGGTGGGAGGGTACACTGAACGATAAGACTGGCTGGTTTCCCAGCAACTATGTGAACGAGTACAAGGCCCAATTGCCACTGGCCGAGACCATCAGACCGCCTGAGGAGATACAGGAATATCGTTCGGTGGTGCTCAAGGATCTGCTCGATTCAGAGCGTGCGCATGTGGCCGAGCTGCAGGGTCTGCTCGAGAACTTTCTGGAGCCCATGCAGCAGACGCAAATGTAAGTGGAGTATACAATACAAAAAGGTTTTCTCCAATTCAAACTTCTCTCGCTCGTTTACAGACTCAACCAGGATGAGTACGCACAGTTGATGTGTAACTTTGTGGAGGTAGTGCGCACCCACGAGGATCTGCTACAGCAGATTGAGGAGTGCAACGATCGTGTGGGCAAACTCTTTCTCAGCAGTGCTCCGCTTATGAAGAAGGTACATCAGGCCTATTGTGCTGCCCATCCAAAAGCCATAGTCATATTGGACAAGTACAAGTGAGTTGCCTCCGTGATTTCCTCTTTACAGTTTCCCATTATTAATCTATTCTTCACTTCTCTACAGGGATGAGTTGGAAAAGTATATGGAACGACAGGGTGCTGCCACACCGGGACTGCTGGTGCTAACCACGGGTCTCTCGAAGCCATTTCGTCGCCTCGACAAGTATTCAGCCATGTTGCAAGAACTGGAGCGCCACATGGAAAGCAGTCATCCGGATCGTGGTGACACACAGCGCAGCGTTGCAGTCTATAAAGACATTGCAGCAACTTGTTCGGCAACCCGTCGCCAGAAGGAGCTGGAACTGCAGGTGCTCACCGGGCCCGTACGCAATTGGCAGGGTCAGGAGCTGAGCACATTGGGTGATATCATACACATGGGCAGCGTGGCTGTTGGTCCTGATCATCGTGATCGTTACTTTGTGCTCTTTCCACAAACGTTGCTCATACTCAGCGTCAGTCAGCGCATGAGTGCCTTTATCTACGAGGTCAGTAAACAGCAGGAGGAGGAGTATGCACAGTATTAAAAGTATTTACTTCAATTTACAGGGTAAACTTCCGCTCACTGGCATCGTTGTAAATCGTCTGGAGGATACGGATGCCATTAAAAATGCCTTTGAGATCAGCAGTCCATTGATCGAACGCATTGTTGCTGTTTGTCAGGGACCTAACGAGGCCAACAAGTGGGTGGAGCTGCTGAATGCCAACAATCCCAGTCTGCCCATGGGCATCAAGCGACAGCTCAGCAATCTGAGCAACTCATCGCTGGGCGGGCAGCTGAATGCGGCGCATGTAAGTGCTGGAAATTGATAAAAACGAGTCCCAAAAAAAAGGCTTTCATTACTCTCTCACATCTTTTAAGAACAAGAAGATATATGTGATAAGTATATGTGTGTATATATAAGATATATATTCATATATGATGTGCTGTTTAACTATATTAGATGTTAACGAATGCTGGAGAGAATTGTCATATGTAGAATATTCTTGAGAGATTTGTCATACTCGTATATAGAGTATATTTTTAACCTATTTAGAATTTTTTAACCTTCTACATTAGATATACTAATGAAATAAATGTAACAGCTAGCAGGAGACGTGAGAAACCTTGCTAATTATATATTAATATGAATTACTAGCGCAGTTGCTTGTGCCATGTGCGTCTGTCTGTATGAATGTTGAGATCTCAGCTATTATAAAAGTTAGAACCATTAAATTTGGCATGCTGATTTCTATGTACCATAAGTAGATAAAGTTAATTTCAAAATTTGAATGCCAAAGGGTATTTTACTGTCGAGCAGACTCGACTGCAGCTCTCCTACTTGTGTATAAATAGATGCGAAACTCGATAGCATTGCCATAGTTCTGCAGCACAAATAATACCTATATACACACATATACAGACATATATATAAATCTGTTCGTATACATCCATATTGATTTATATTGATGAACTTGGCAGCTCAGTCAGCATCTGGACTCGCGTGGCTATTGCACACGATTCTCGCTGTGTGCCTACTACAACAACAACAACAATAGCAACAACAACAGCAACAGCAACAATCAATCGCAACTTGGTGATCCATTGCGTACATTTCGCATCACACTGCCGCCAAGTAGTTATCCACCCACAGCACCATATGCGAATCTCAGTGCGCACTTTGCGCGTCTGGTGCGTGCGGGTCGCCTGCGCAGCGCCATTGTGAAGATGCTGCTGTATCCGCAGGCACGTCAGAGTATCGATCTCAAGCGGATTGCGCTGCGCAAGAAGCGTTGCCACAAGGCAGCCGTGAAGCTGCTCAAGGATATCAATGCCAATGTGGAGGGGGAATCAGTCATGTCATCACAGTCGGAGCTGGAGCGACAAGATGCCTTTGAGTTGCCCACCGATTCGGAGAGTTATGAGGATGAATACGAGGATGAGTATCTGCATAGCTGCGATTCGGATCCCTTTGAGTATGTGCGCTTCTATCAGAATCGCGACGTGGCCTCCAATTGCAATTCGACGGGCACCTTTGTGGATCATGGCACAAGGAGGCGGCACACCTCCTCTATAAATCTCATTAAACTGGATTCCGTGGATGCGGATGAGTTGTTGGTGCAGCATGAACTGAAAAAGGAATCGCTTGTGATTGGTTCGCGTGCATTGCGTGCACTGGCAAGGAAATCCACAGAGCGCAATTCCAGTGTGCACACATCGACGGCCACAATCAATCTCGGCAGTTCCAGCATCACCAACTGCGTGACAGAGGAACGCGATGAGGAGGACGAAGAGGAGCAGAATGTGCACGCATCGCTGCCAGCTTCACAACCTTCGTCGCTGCAACAGCAAAGCTCCGATGCCAGCTCCATGTATGGTGCACGCCTTGGTGGCGCCTTCATGGCCTGCGAGAACCTGACGAGCATGCAAGAGGATCTCAAACCTGCGCGGAATGTGGCAACCACAGCGCAGCAATTGCCGCCTGGTTCACCCACCGAACGGCACAGCATGCCCAGCATATTTGTGGGCAATCGCTTCAACCGCTGCATCGACACGGAGGTCTATGTGCCCAGCTGGCGTGACCGGCATGAGACACAGAATCAAAGTGTGGACGGGCAGCTGCTGCCGGAGGAGGAGGGAGATGTTCACTCCAGTACAATGGATTTGCCTGCCGCATGTCGCACTGCACCGGACCAGCTGCAGGCGGAGCTGTTGTATAACTACGAGGAGACAGTGGCTGGCAATGTGGATCAGCGTGTGTCGCACAAGAGTGACAGCCCCACGACGGGTAATCCACGTAATGAGCCTGCCACAAGAAGCAGTTCCAGCACCGAGCTCTGCATTGAGGCCAGACAGCGTGCGCCCGCATCGGCAGCAGCGACAGTCGATGGCAGCAAAAGGGATTCCATTAGGCGCTGCATAAGCTATCAATTCCTACAGATGAACAATCGTCCGGCAGTAGATGGACCTAGCCACGGCACTGGTTCTGCTCCTGCACCTCCAGCGTCCGGGCGACGGGATCAGCTGCACAGCGATTGCAAGTGTCGCTGCTGCGAGAGCTCACAGTGTCCCAGTCCACGTTCCAGTGATAGCGGCATGGCTGGCAGCTGCACCATCGCATCCCCAGATCCACCTAGCGCCGAGTGCGATGCTGGCATCGATGTGCTCGATCAGGTGGAACCTGAGAGACGATTTGATGTTTGTGGCATGTTTCGTGAGAAGTTTCTGACACCCGAAGCAACGCAGGATGAGGTGCAAGACGAACAACCTCAGCAGTCTCAGCAGCAGCAGACGCCGCCGCCAACGGAATCCGCTAGGAAATCCGCTTCGAATTCCTCGACAAATCAATTCCAAATCAATACAAAAAGTATTTTTCTGCCCTCCTCCAATTCGATGGATGAAAGCGCCACAAGGCCCCGTGCCACGCCCAGTAATGCATCGAATGAGTTGCTCTTCAGCGCCAGCGGTTTTCGCTCTGCGGATCAATTGAATGCACAGCAGGAGGATGAGGATTCCTCACAGCCGCGTGCCATGTTCCGGTCTGGCATGTATGCGCATTGGTGGAAGAAGGAGCGTCTGCCCCCGGAGGTGCTGCGCGGCATTGCCGCTGCCTACAACAAGAGACTGCCATCGAGCAAAGATTCCAATTGTTCCGTGGCATCGATCTGCTCCAGTTGCTACTGCTCGCTGGGCGTGAGCGGATTCAGTGAGGGCGCCATTTACTGTTCCATTTGCCACAATTGTTGTGGAGAATCGACGGAGACGAGCACCACGAATACCACCACCACAACAGCTTCCACCTGTTCCAATTGTCCTGTTTGCAATGAGGATTTGGATCGATTTCCAGTCGGAGAAGCAGACGGCGGAGGAGCAGCAGCTGCAGGCGGAGGAGGAGCAGCACGTGCCGCCGCTTTGCGTTTGTCTGCGGCACGAGACGCCTTCGCCGGGGCACGTCCCTCGTATTCGTCGTCGCTCGATTGTCCCATTTGTGCGGCGCGCGTAGCTTTAGCAACCGAAGAAGGCAAGCAAAACAGCAAAGAGTGAGACGCCGCCCTAATGCCACGCCCCCACCTGGAAATATGCATATGTCGCATGCGGCTCCAGGTGGTGCTGGGTGAAGGTGCTGGGCGCGCAGCTTTTGTGCACGTGTTCCAGTTCCAGTTTGATTGTTTTGTAAATTCGTTTTGCTCACGTTTGCCTCCTGCCTCCCTCATTCTCTAATACTCTCTGTCTCTCTCTCTCTCTGTCTATCTCTCTTGCTCTCTCTGCGATTTGGCCAATTCGAAGCACGTACCAAACATTTCTGAATCATTGAATGAACATGCTTGCCACGCGAGTCGAACATGCTGTCACATCCCACACACGCATTTGACTAACAACCTAACTCTAATTTACTTGATTGGAACTAGTTCCGAGTAAGGTTTATGCAAATTGTAACAGTTTACGAGCGTTTAGGTCAACACAATTGTGTTTTACTCTAAATGAACTAGTTCCCGCTAAGGTTTATGCAAATTGAACAGCGCAATGTATAGTATGATTTCATCAAGTTGAATTAGTTCCGAGCGTAATTAATGTCAATCAAACTAGTTCGCGGTCGTTTATGTCAGTTATATTTACACAAACTGAGCTACTTTTAATTAAGGTTCCAAGTAAAGTAAGGTTTGAACTAGTTCATGATGATTGACTTGATTTTAACTAGATGACAAGTACAGTAACCTTACACAATGTTAATTGTCAATAACTGACAATATGAACTACTTCCAGTTCAGTTCAACGAACTCAAATCATAACTATTACTTTGCTGAAAACAAAATTAGTCTGAGTAGCAATTTATCTGTCAAGAATATCAAGGAACAGTATAAACTTGTTCTAAAGAACCTATTATTTTTGGAACTAGTTCACACATGTAATATTATTAGGAGAAACTTGTTGAATTGGTGCGACTCTTTAATATCCGTTAGCTGGGAACTTGCTAAAATGTAGTTCACCAAATGAACTAGTTCATTTGAAAGTATTTTAGAAAAGCAACGACTCTTGGGGAATTTTTAATGTATACAGTATGATTATCATATTATATACAGTACGATTTGCATTAACTAGTTCATGAACTAGTTCCCTCTCAACACCCACCCACACAAGCCTTGCGCGTTGCCCACTAACCCCAAGAAAGAAATTTCGAATTTCTCGAACCAAGAAGCAAAAACAAAAGCCAAACGAATTACAAAACACACAAAAGACAAACAGAGAAAATAAGAAATCTAGAGAAGAAGAAGAAAGAGGAAAGAAAAACACAAAAACCAAATAAAAACTCATTCGATTTGATTTGCTTGCTGCGCTTTGCTCGCTGCGCTGCTCGCGTCGCTGCACGATGGACTTGCAGCCTGTTGCCTGTTCACACGTTCACGTTCTCGTTCTTGTTGTTGTTCTTGTTCTTGTTGTTTATCATCATTAGAATTAGTTATACTATGAGTATTATGATCATTATCGTTGTTGCTGTTGCTGTCGACAGCTGCCAAGAACTTTCATCAGAACTAACTAATGCTTCATTGAAGCAAGACGCACCCATGAACCGTGACTAATTCACACACTCTTTAACTCCATTGCAGATGTCTCCGCCATCGAGCCACAGCCTGTTGCTGCCGCCCGGCAGCAGCCTCAACAGCAGCCTCAACAACAACAGCAGCAGCAGCAGCAATCAGGGGGGAGCAACTGCAGCGATGTCACAACACAAACGGAGCCTGTCGTTCAATCATCATCTCAGCTACAACCAATACACGCCCACTCAGCCTCCACCACATCTTCTGCATCAACCACAACCACCAAGTCTACCAAGTCATCTGGGGGCAATAGGCCACAAATCAAATTTAGTCCCGATACCAAACAACAAGACAGCGGTGGCCATCACGGACGTCAGCAATCAGGCAGCAATTCAGGCAGCAGCGGCGGCAACATCAACAACAGCAGCAGCAGCAGCGGCGGCGGCGTCGGCGGCGGTGCCAAGCGCAAGGAAAGGAAGCACAAAGGGTGACTGACCCCAAGCAACTTACCCCTCTCATCATGATTTACTAACTTTCTCTTCATCCTGTTAGCTAACTGGACCATCAGTTGTCTGCGTCCGACGCCGCCGTTGCGTCCAAGTTTGTTAAATGCGTCCAGCTCTAGTTCCGGTTCCGGCTCTGGCGGCAGCTCCAACAACGCCCTGTCCAGCTATTGCAGCGGACGTCGGAATCAGCCGACGTTCGAGGAGGATGCACTGGTGCTGCGCGTCTTCGAGGGTTACTGTGCAGCGTATCAGAATAGTGCTAGGAATACCATACACTCGGGTAAGTTCCGCAGATCTCCCCATCAAGTGTGCTTCGTCTAGAACCCGGACGATACTCGTATACATACATATATTCGCCATATTTCTCAGTGTGTGTTTTATCTTAAGTTTTCGATTTTGTAGCCAAATTGCTTAAACCTCACACACACATACATTACACACGCCTTACAAACACACACACAAGACACGCCCACTTAAATGTCAAAAAGCTGCTAAAAAGAAATGAATATGAAATTGAATTAAAGTTTCATTTTGATTATTTGTTGGTTTGGTTTCATTTTTAACAATTCGTCAAGCGCGTTTCACAACAGAATCTGAAATAAAGAATACGGCAAAATAATAATAATTTATAATCCAAATTGTATTAGTTTATAAGCGACAAATAATTGTTAAACAACGGCTCTCTGTCTCTGTCTCTCTAACTAGATTTATAATTTTAACAATTGGATATTAATATTCAGATTCAGAAGCATTATAACTGTAACTGGATGTACAGAAAAACAAAAACAAACATACTTTATATACCATATATGGAATTTGACGAGGGAATTTGATGTTTTTTTTAATTCATTTTGTTGTTATTGTACTTGAGTTTTGTTAATTTTTCGCATTAATGAAATATGATTTCTTGTGTTTTTGGTATCGGAAAAGAAATATGATAATAAAATACAGCAAATGTTTTTGTTAAATTTGCCCATTTATGCATTGTAATCGTCAGTTGAATTTCTTTAGTTATCATGCTCATGCAAACCTGATCAACTACGTTTATAACACGATTGTATTATCTGCTCTCCATCTATATCTTTATTCCTCATTTAAATGCTGTAAACGTAGTTCCCCCTCATCCCCCACATATCTCATATATAATCCTTAGTCTTAAGCTTCACACGATTGTAAATTGAATGGTTTGTGTTTCTATTTTCCCTCAGTTCCATTTGGTATATCTCTCTCTTACATCAATTATCTTGTGCTCCCTTTTGGTTGTGGTTTCTTTTACATTTCGTCTCCTTTGCTTTATTCTGCTTAAGAGTAATTATTTTGCTGGTTTGGTTCATCAACTCCCCCCTCACTAAACACACACACACACACGAACACCCCCAACAATTACACAATCTCCTTGACTTAATCATTTACCATATATTGTTGTCGTTGTTGTTGTCTTTGGTTTTTTCTTTTTTTTATTTATTTCATTGTGGTTTGTTCCCCATTGTTTTTCTTGTTGTCTTGTCTCGTTGTTGGTATTTCGTTCTTTCGTTCTTCAAAATATCTTCATTTTCTCTCTTTGTCTTTCACGCCGACCCACCAACTTGAACTTCGACCTACTCAACTCCGACTTGGTATACTAGCCTTGCAGCCGTGGACTCCCTGCCTGCCCATACGCGGTGGCAAGCTGAAAACAAGCAAAGCCTTCTCCACCTCCAATCCGCAGCTGCCTTTTATAGCCAATCAGCAACAGCAACAACAACAGCAACATTCTCAACACCAGCAGCAGCAGCAACAACAACAACACGCACAACAGCAACATGCACAGCAGCAACAACAACGTCAGCACTCGGCTGGCAGCCTGAACTCCTCGTTCATCTGGCGTGAGGCCAGTCCGAATAGTTTCAATTTGTACTCGAGCTCGGTGGGGTCGGCACTGAATGCGGCACCAGGGCAACGTTACTCAGTCTCTGGCGGTGCTGCAACTATTGCTGGCATGGGTGCAGGCACCGCAGGCGCAGGTGGAGGCAGTGGCTCGCCTAGCATTAAGGATTATCAGCGTGCCTTGTCGGAGGAGCGTGCCACACGCAAATCGCTGAATCGTCTGAAAAGTGGCTTCGGCTCTGGATATGATAATGTCTGCACTTCACCATTGCTGCCGCGCAAGAGCAAACCATCGCCCAAGTTGCTGGCACAGCAAGCAGCAGCAGCGGGGGGCTATCAACGAGGAGGTGGTGGTGGTGTAGTTGGTGGTACCACCACCATAGTGAAACCCAATCCTGGCCAGCACCCGGGACTCTACGATAGGCGACTGAATCGTTCCTTTGAGACATCCTCGTCGCATCGCTATGCGGGCTTTGGTGCCGGCTATCTGATGAACTGCGGCGGCGCCTTGCGCACCAGCACCTTGCAACGCAGCACGCCACAGTTGGCGGCGGGTGGCGAGAGATCCGATGACAGTGATGTGGAGCGTGGAGGTGAACATGGTTGCACGGCACTGTTGCGCAATGGCAACTCTTCTGCTGGAGTGGGAGCAGGAGGAGCTGGCACTCTGGAACTCAATCCGGATGGCACAAAGCGGCAATCGGGCAGCTGGTGTTGCGGTAATTTTGTCATGAAGCAATGGCGCAAGATCAACCATCTCTGAGTCCGTCTTACGTCGTCGTTGTGTGTGTGTGTGTGCGCGCTCTGGGATGGGAATGAAGGGGAGGGGAGGGAAGGGCGGAGGGTGTGGCATGTGTCCTCATTATGCATCAGCTTCATATTCGATAAATCTATCGCTGCTGCTGCTACTGCCGTGCGCTGCCGCTGCCTCTGCTGCTTTGCTTTGAATGCGCTGCTGCCGCTGCAGTTTTACATATACACATACTATATATACATATATGTATCTATCTATATAGCTGCTATCCATACAAAACTTGATTGTTTTTAGTTAACATTTGCTGTGTTGCTCAAGCTTCAAACAATTCGATATACCTTAGTTCGATTGCAGCAAATCGCAATAATTAGTTAAGTGACGCTGGCAACTCTAGCTCTAGTTTCTGTGTGTGCCTAGAAATTGTTTGATTCTCTCAGCAGATCGGTAAAGTGTTGTATAATTCTATTATTAATATTACTATTATAGCAGATCTTGAGATCTTTCCTAATACAATTTATACTTTTCACTTTTGAAATGCTCGAGACGAGAACATTTTGTTCAAGTTTATATAAAACTAGCAATCAATTTAAATAATTTAGAATGTTTAACATCAAATTTAATTTTTTTTATAATTATTGCAGATTCTCAAGCTTAAAACTAAAATGATTTTATATTGCAAACGATTTTAAAACAATTCCTTTGAACATCTATATCTACTATATCCTTACTAAAAGAATATAACTTTAATTTCTAATATTTAATATACAAAAAAAACAAAATGAATTTTTAAATATTAAAGTTTTAACACAACTTTTACCGATCTGTTGCTGTATAACTGTGTGTAGTTTTTTTAATATTATATACTATATATATTTTTTTTAATCATATACTAACTGTAAGTCGAGTGATCTGTAAACTAGTTAGGTGCAATAGCAACAAAAGAGAAGAGGAAAGCTAAATCAAAAAAAGACTCAGCCAAAAACAAGACTAGCTATCGCAATTGATTGCTCCGTGTAGTTGCAAGTACTCCAAGTACTTGTTGATGATAGTCTGCCACCACCGCCGCCGACAACTTGCCCCGCGTACTTGAAGTGCAACAACCAACTTCCCCAGCTGGTTACTGTGTGTGAAGCTAACTGATACCCGCCCTGACAGATAAGCAGCTTAAAACTGGCCACATATTAGCGAGGCTTCTACATTTACCGTCCAAAACGGAACACAACTATACACTATATATACAGATATTTGTGACTTGATATACACTTGATTTGCCATAGCTTACACACTATAGAGTATAGAGTATGATATTTCTTTGTGCTTGTATTGTACTTGGGTGAAGAAGGGTGCCCAGTGAAGGTTGCTTGTTACCTGCCTAGCGAAAACAACGAAACAAACCCCTAAGGATATTGAATACTTAATCAAAATGGAATGTGCGATGTGTAATCAAAATATATATAGAAAACAAAAACAAGAACCGTTGAAACGCTTTAAATGTTAGTCAAGTACTTGGCAATAACTAGCAATAACTAAATGAAACATGAATGTAGAGAACCTACAAATAACTGTTGTTGTGCATTATATTATAATTATAATACGATACTGTAAGCTGTAAGTGTTTTGTGAAACGTTGTCTAACCAAATACAATTACCAACTAACTAACTATTATTAATAATACTGATTAATGCGTTTATACGTTTGTATTGTATTGAGATTTCGAGATTTTGATGACGACAAAAAAAGAAACAAAAAAATAAGAATGAAAAACACAAAACTGAAACTGAAACAAAATTGAAATAAAATCATTTATATTGAAGATGATCTCGTTGTATTTTGTATTTGTATTTGTGTCTCTGTGTGGTCTACTAGATATACATAACTATACAACCTATCATTAATCTGTGTAGAATTGCTTATACATGTTCCTCTTTCTTTTCAATTGTAGAATTTAAATTTAAATTAATTAGAATCGATAAGTAATTTGTTTTAATTTATGATTTGCAATAAGCTTAGCGAGCACCTTTCTAAAATAAGTTTATAAATTGTGTAATATGCAGCGCCAACACTCAACATCCCCCACCTATAACATCATATCATATATCATATACCAGTTATACCATATAATCGATTAATCATCCTACCATATATACATCACATATTCATTTCGATTCATTGCGCTTTGAGCTAGTTTAAACACACGAAACACTAACATCATCTTCCCGTTTATCCTGTTTTCTTTTCTCCAACAACAACAACAACAACAACACAACAATAACTAATCTCAGGCCTCGAGAATGAAGATATGACGCCGACGCTGCGACAACTGTGGACCGCCATCAAGCAGATGCAGCAGGATATGTCGCAGATCAAGCTGCAAATCAACGAGGAGCGCGCCCTGCGAGCGGACTTGCAACAGTTGCTGATGCAGCATCTGGAGACGAGCAGCGTCAGCAGTGGAGCCAATACGCCTAAGTGTTGACTATGCAGCGATACGGATTCCCACTGAGAATAACTTCAACAGCAACAACAACAAACTGAAATTAAAAAAAATCCCGCCGCCGCTTTTAGCTTTAAAACGTAGAAACTCTTTGTCTTTTGTCAGAAACTTCCGATTCAAATGGACTTTGGCCTCAGCTATTAAGATATATATTATATATTCATAGTGTATAACCATGTGAGAGTGACAATACGCCAACTGCATGTACAATTGTTGAGCAACTGCAGCTTCTTCTGTCTATCTAATTATCCCAAAACTATCCCAACTGTAACTACCAAACCTATTATAGAGAGAGCGAGATTTGCTTTCGTTTATGTGGCACTTTTGCATTAAACTACTACTTTTTGTTAGTTTTTAATTTAAGCATATATAACTGGATATATACGTAGCTTAAGTCGGACTAGAACTAAAACTGATTTCGGAAAAACTGATGTGCCAAACGTAAACAACGCTCAAAACAAGTTGTATTTATTGTGTAGTGAATTGTATTGAAAAAATGTATACAAATTGTAATTGTAATAAATAAATCTAAAAGTAATTTAAACAAAAACCATTTAGAAATTGCAAATTTCAAATGTGGCGGCTAAGTTTGTCCATTTTTATTGCCTACTCTTAGTTGCACATGTTATTTATTCTGTGTAGAGATATTTAAATTGCTGTTGCATACTTTCTTCCAGCAAACCAATTGATTTAACAGTCAAATGTTAGATTTAACAGTAATATGTTAAAATACCTTTTTCACCGCCCCCCCGCTCACGGCACCGCTGGGGCGTTGTTCAGCTTTTTTTGCAGCCGGCTCCCGGGCGTGCTGTACATTCTACAAACTTGGAAACTGAGTACTTGTTAACAGAAGAAAAGAAGAACAGATTGAGAAAAGTTGGATGTCGCTATCTTCTTCAGTTTTGACGAAATTTTGAATTGAAAATTGAAAAAAACTGCCGTTATTCCAAATGAATTACTGCTTGTTTTGTCACTACCAGAGTTCTGTTAGCAAGCAGTTAACTGCTTGCTCCTTTGGAGTCAAAAAAAATGAAAAATAATCTTTCCAGTTATTTTCTGCTTTTACAGCTATCTAACTTTAAAAAAGCTAAATTTAACGATTAAAAACCCAGTTGACAACACTGATTGGCTGGTTCTTTTGGCCCAAGAAAGTATCTATAATTTCTTTATTTATCTTTCTTCACTCTTAAGCGAATTTTAATTGCTAAACTAACGTTTATTCTCTAAAGACGAGCTAATTGTTTAAGCAGTGGGAAAACAATGTGAAACAATTTTTGTGTTGACTTTATAACTGCCTCGAGTTTGGATTAACAATTTACTGCAAAAAGCATTTTGAATGCTTTCCGCTCTGCTCTGCTCTGCTTCACACACAAAACTACTGGCAACTGTATCTGTATCCGAAAGATACATTCGCATGGTGCACATAATGAGATTACAATCACGCTGGCGCTGGCGACAAATGAGTGACAAGCGGCTGTGGCTGTTACTGTGGCTGTTCTGGCACTCAGCCGACGACGAGTTTGCGAAAACAATTTCAGTGTGTCAGTAAGGAGTCGAGAACAATGTCAGTCCGCCAGTCCGGCTGTCTATCCATATGCCGGCCTAGGTGTCACTTCCACTTCCTCCTGCAGCAGCAGAGGCAGCAGCAGCAGCAGCATCAGCTTGTGTGTCTCTCACATTTGTTTAGTTTGGGATTTGCAGCAACTTCGCCGGATGACAATGACGGAAGTTTGTGCTTGCAAAAGTTAGTAGTAAGTGGAGGGAGGGGCAGGGGCAGGGGTAGGTAGGGAGAGGGACGAGAGTGCTCTGTCTGCTGTCACAACATGCAGTTTTGCAGTTTAGCGCGACGCCCTTTTGCTTGTTAGCGAAATTTACTGCAGCTGCTTAGCTAAATGCTCAACTATTTGTTGTGTCTTTCTCTCTCTCCCCCTCTTTCTCTGCCTCTCTTTCTCACTCTCTCTGGTGTACTCTCTCTAATGACAATCATTAACGCGCCTGCGGGCTCGTCTTTCATATTTTCCAACTACCATATTTAATTATTAATAATTAGCAATTTATTTCTGACTCGCAATTTAACACAGACAATCTACGCTTCGTCATCGCCCAAAGGCTGAGGCTCCTTCCCCTCTGCCCCTCTCCCTCCCTTGACTAGTTACTGCAGCTGTTACTGTTGCTTGTTGTGTTGCAAACTAATCGCTGGCATAGGCTAAATCGCCCAAAGAGTCCAATTATCCGCTTGATGCCTCAGAATTATAGCAGAGTTCTCTCTGCTCCGACTTCTGTGTGGTGTCTCGCGGCAACTCGCTCCACTTTGGCCGCATGTTAACCCATTTCCACAGCTGCTCCTGCTCCTGCCTGCCTGCCTCCTGTCTGCCTCACTGCTGCCACATGTCAGTCAAGTCGACGCCATTTGGTTGCAACTCAATTTAATCTGGTTACTTCTTAGTCTTCTTTTTTTTTTTAGTCTGCGCCGGTTTTCGTATTTAGAAAATGAAATTATAATTTTTAATGTCAACTCGTGCCGCTGCTCGTTGGTGCTTCCCATTTGGCTTAACTATTGCTATTAGTTGCCACATGGCTATAAATCTCCATCTCCATCTGTCTTCCCCTCCCTCTGTCTGTCTCTTGCACTTCCATCTCATTCTGCAGCTTGATTAATACGCATTAAATTACATTGCTTGGCTTGTTTTCCTCTCTGTTGTTTGTAGATTGCAGATTGGCTCGTTGTACAGGGTATAATTATGGGTTGAGCAGGCCCTAATAGGCTTTCTCTATGCAATACTCTAACAGAAAGTTGTTTCCTTGCTCTTTATTAAGAATACCATAAAGGAATATTAAGTTTTTACTAGATGCATATAGAAACATTTTAATTAACTTGTTCATTTCAAAAGATTTATTAATGAAAGTTAGAAAATATTGCAATAACTTTTCCATTTTAAAAGATATCAAAATAAAACTTCATTATATATAAAATGGCTATATTTTTAACAGTTTTGCGTAATTTATTTATAATCTTTTCATCTTTGTAGTTTATAATTTCATCAACACTTTAGTTCCCTTCAGTTTCTTAAGTCCAGCAAAACCCATCAAATTAAAAACTAGCTCAAATTGATTTTTACAGTTTGTATCCCATTTCTTTAGCATATTTGTTTCCCACTGATTCGCAGTGTATTCACTAATTAACTAATTTTTAATCAACGCTCTTAATAACTCGCTTTAGTCGATTTTCGCAATTTTGTTTAACGATTTTGTAGTCAAAACTTCCCATTCGGAAATCGAAACTGAATAAATTGATTAAACTTTTACCGGAAATTAAGAGATAGAGAGAAAGAGAAACAACTTGGATTCAATTGGAAATGAAAAATCGTGCGTTAACTTAACCGTAATTTACACTTAAGGAAATTATGGGCAACTGCTACCTACAGTACCTTTCTGAACTGTTATGAGAGGCAGCCGCATTATGATTTGTGTATGGCTTCTAATGAGCCCAGCAACACTTTTCTCTCTCTCTATTCCACTCCAAATCGATGCGCGACTGACCCAGATCGACTCGGTCGAGCTGCCAGACTGGGAGTCTCAATCCAGCATCATCGGCTCATCATGAATATCAGGTATAGTGGTGTGTGTGTCTGGCAGAACGTCATCGATATCGAGTAGCTACTTTGCGTGGTCTAGTCTGATCTCGACTTGGCTTGGCTTGGTCTCTTTTGCATCGAGTCGTTGCATATGGACTATAGACTGGCAATAAGTTAATTCCGTTGATTGGCAGATTGTCTGCGTGGCTGGAAATGCGATGCTTCTAACCCAATTCAGTGAGGCATGCCACATGTGCCACAATCGCAGGGTGACGCGTATATAGGGCAGACTTGTGTGCGTGTGTGTGTGTGTATTATGCAGATGCCTCCGATGCTCATCGATGCCCATTGGCGTTTTGGCTAAAGGTTTAACCCGTTCACTTTTGACAGCTCTGTCATTTGCCGGAACCATCACATAGAGTAACCTACCCACCTTCCCCAAGCTTCCCCGCCGGGCTTGGCCCATTACGGCGTCAGGCTCAACCAAAGTGACCCTAATTACAGTCCGCAAAGCTGAAGACGACGCTGGAGCTGATGACAATCTGCTGTATAATGGGCCGGCATTATAAGCAAACGACAATGGAAAGCGCGTTGTGATGACACTCGACTTTCTGCCGATCGTATTTCTATAGGGTGGTCTCGCTCTTTTTTGCGCATTCCCCAAAGCCAAAGAAATGTGCTAATTACACCAAGATCAGCTGAGAGACGAAGGGTCTTAGATTTGTTTGTAGTAACCTAGGATCTCACTTGGTCTTAACTTTATTTAAACTGTACCTTGACTACCTTAGCTACCTTCAGTACTCTAATGGAATTGAAATGTCATTTTATTCAGGTTTGATCTTAATAAATATATTACGCTATATAACCCGTATAAATTACATATTTTTTCCATTTTTTACATACAAAGTCCTTCTGAAAACTCAAAGCTCCTTAATAAATCAAATATTCTTTTATACCCATCAACCATTGGCAATGGTCAAAAAGGGTATTCTTACTTTGCGCAAATGTTTTGGAGCTTTAGGTTGAGTTGAAGATTGATTTGGCTTAAGAATAGTCAAGATCTAATGTCTTCAACTTGTAGTAAATTGTTCTAATTGAAATGTTGACAATTTTTGATTTTAATCGATAAAACTGCTCGATAACATTCAATATAACATTCAGTAACATTCATTAAGGACCCGACGATTTAACATCTTGGCGTAGACCAGAGAATCATGTTCATTCCAAGTTCAAAGTAGTACAACTCAAAATATCTCTGTCTTCTAGTTACAAAGTAATTTTACTCAAATTCTCCGAGCATCAAACTCCCCAACGAGATTATAGTTTATATATAGAGTGTTGCGCTAGATAAATTTTAACTGATTTATAATCATACAAATTTCATCTACCTAATTACGACCCTTCGGCACACAAGCTGATTTTGGAGTTGGGCTACCCAGCTTACTCCATAGAGCATTATGTTATCTGCATAATAAGATCACTTGTGGACCGCTAGGCCAGGGCTGACTGGGCTGATCACGTACTAATTTTGCTCTCGGGGTCTAATTGCGCGCTGTGCGCCGCACCGCGTCGCATCGCAGCTGCGAACACGTCGAAAATTAAAAGCAAACAATGGAAAATCAGGCAACATTGCTACGTTGCGACTCCGTAACGGGGCAGACAGCGGCGACGGCGGCGCTATGTGGCAGCAAGTCGAATTTGTAGTGCAACGGCAACTTGCCACGCGCATGCGCAGAGACCACTGAACTGCCAAGCCAAGCTATGCTATGCCACGACGCCCCTCTACCACGCCTCCTGCGTTACCTCTCAGCTAAAGCACTTTCATTTTCACGCTCACTCACAATGCAGCTTATTAATCTGGTAATTAAGCGCGTGTGTGTGTGAATACCTAAGTGTGTGTGTGAGTATCTGTGAGTGCTTTGAGTACTTCTTTGTGTGTGTCTGTGTGTTGATTAGTGCTGAGCTGTAGAATTAAGTTAGTAAAACGCTCGCATTGTCTCTGCTGCGCTTTGTTTATTGTTTTTTTTTCTTTCTTGCTTTACGAGCAACGCGGGAAATTGACTTTTTAAGGCCCCTCATCGGGTGTGTTGGGAATCGCCGCTTGGAATTCTGTTGTCTTCTGGCCAGCTCGATACGCTTTTAAAATTTGATAGTGAAATGTGCATTGGCAGCCAAGAGACAGGGAGCTTAGAACTGTACAAAAATCGAAGGTGTAAGCAGCGCGTGAAGACCATGTGAAACGCGCGATGAACTATTCCAAAGTCTTTCGCTGGAATTACCTTTAGATGCAGACAACGATGTGAGTGTGAGTGTGTGCACTGCGTTGGCCTTCAGCATTTTAATTAGAACGGTTTCTAATTCCTTGTTGCCACTTATATAGCAGTGCTATCATGGGGGGAGATAGCGTCTATTACGTACTTCCGATTAGAATGAAGCTCGCAATTGCATTGTGAGAAAATACTTTGGGAAATACAAGTAATTTATAGACTTTTATGATCTATGTTGGTTGCTTGGGAAGAAATGTTTTATGGGTTGCAGATATTAAATGGAATTCTAAGGATGGAGTAAGACGTTGTTACTGTGAACTATATATAAATATATATATACTATACATATAAAAATATAGAGATAATTTAGGTTGATGGGCTGCTGAGGTTCATGGATATGTATTGTAGATGAGTCTTAAAAATGTATGATTAGTGTTTGATACTAAATAAATAAATATATCAATAACTTTATTAGAATATTTATTGAATTTATAATACAACTGGAGCATAATATAAATACATTATATATGATTATCTCCATACTGATATAACATATTTTCACACTGTATATATGATTATCTTCATACTGATATAGCATATTTTCACACTGTATATCAAGCTTGCCGTTTGAAACTTCTTTTATCTTAGGTATGTGCATTTTCCGACTAATCTTCCAGATTTATTACCTTTCCCTCTAGGTAAGGTATAGTTAAGTATACTTGAGAAACATAAGCCCATAAAAATTACAGTTTAGAATATTCCTTTGTACATAACGCATTCTCACATTAATTTCAGTCTTATTTTTGAACTAAACGATGTGTAGAGTCTATAGAAAACTTTACAGATACTTTAACAAATGTTATAAACTTTCATTTTTCATTAATAGACAAAGCTTCCCCCCAGCTACTTACTAAGTAGATTGCTAACCTTTTCTTCGAATGAACTCTATCTAAAACCAACAATAAATTTAAATCTTAAGACAAACCTTTTCAAAAGACTTCGCTCGACTTTCTCGACCCTCACTTCTTCTTCTTATGCAAATCCATTTTTCTTGCTTGGTCATTGACATCTTCCTCAGGCAGACACAGTCTGAGGTCTCTTGCGCGACTGCGAGTCTATAATTTGACACCGCGAGAGGCCTTGCGAATCGGGCATAACTAGAAACGCTGTCTGGGGCTATGGCAAAGTTGTATATAAAGAGTTACATAGATATATATGTATATATAACTAGCTGAACTCTCGCCACTCTTGCTTAGAACGTAATTTGGCGTAAATAAAAACCTGCTTGTTGTTATTGTTGCTGTTGCACGCATCGCATTTGGAGCTAGTCGTCTGTCTGCCTTATGCCTTATAACTATTCCTATAGTTATATATGCACCTGCTGCGCTGCCTCGTTGGTTTCCTGCCTTCCGTGCTGCAAGCGAGCTATGTCTCTATCAACTTTGTATTTGTATCTGACGCCGCTGAAGTTCTTATAAGGCGTGTGCACAGGTGGGGGGAGGTAATACGCTGGTATGGAAGGTAGAAGTCGAAACGCAGCGGCTGCTGCAACTGAGCAACAACAAGAGAAGAAGAATTACAACAACATAATACTCGTACTAGGCTGAGTCGTAACTGTAGCCGATGGCTGGGCCAATCGACGTGTCGGTGTCGCAATGCGCCGCGTAACTTGGGCAGCAAACGCCTCGTTTTGTACCTTCGTGTATATACCCTGTAGTTGGCAGAATGCTGGGGAAGAATGTTCGATTATGGATGGAGTGAATGGTAAAGTGGAATTGAAAAATTAAGATCTATACACGTATCATTATCATTATCTTTCTTTAGTAGCTTTGAAAGTGATTTCGATTTTAGCATAGGTAAAGTTGGAAAAATTTTAATATCTGTGAACACATTAGTTTGTTAGTTATTTAAGTATTAGTTTAAAGTAGACTATATGCTGTCGATTGATTTGAAATTTATATCTAATAAAGTATTTGGTGAAAGTAAGGTACATTTTATAACTACACGTATATTAAACTCTTTTGTTTTGTTTGTGTTTATTTTGTGGTTTTCTAGTGAGTCAAATATTTTGCTTCATATTTCATTTAATTCAATATTTATATTAATAAAATATAAATAGTTATAGTTTATTTTGAAGTTTGTTTATATTTTATTCTTTAATTTATGTTGTTTTCATATCTTACCCTTTATTTTATTTTGGCTAATATTCTTGGAAATTAATGAATGATTTTATAATGTTACAACAATAAATCTATTTCTTTATAAAATAATAATTATTTCGTGTATTACAGGGTATTGCTGCATTTCAACATTTCCCTGTTTGCACATTCTTTTACCTTTCTCTCACTCTCCCGTTGCTGAATGTTGCTTGTTGTTTTCTTCAGTTTTCGTCGCACATTTTCAAGTGTATTTTAAAGTATGTTTCTTGTGGCATGTGGCGCATCCCAATTCCAATTCCCGTCGCGCTCGCAGTACCATTCCCAGTCCCAGTCCCAGTCGCAGTCAGAGACAGAGTCGCTCCCAGCTCATAACTGTTCTTGACGCGCTTGCCTTTGAAATTAGTGGCCATGCCATGTGCGTTTTGGGCCATGTTTGGAGCTTGAAGTGACAACAACAACAACATCAACATCAACGAGAGAAGAGCAGGCAACTGCAGAGTAAGAAGCAGGGCCACTGCCACGCCCCCCTGCCAGGCTAATCAACTGCGTATTTCAATTTACCGTTGCGCAAAAAAAAATAAACAGACTTTTTCGGGTACTTTCAAGCTCGTCCAAGTTGCAAGTCCAATTCAAATTTTGCGCAGCACTAGAACAGATCTTGGAACGGAGCTGGGAGTAGATCCAACTCTGTGTATGTGTCTGTCTCTTTCTCTCAGTTCAGCGTCTTGTGGGAGCTGGCAACCACAAAAGTGTTGTGTGCCAATTTTACTTGTAATACTCGTACTTACTCCTCCAACTCGCAAACAACTTGAACTCGCGCCCGCGTTCGCATTAAGTAATTTTCCCATTGAATCTGCTCCAGATTCTCACTCACAATTGCGCTGCCTATTTGTGTCGACTAATTCACTATTGGTTTGTTTTTCTTTCCTTCTCTTTCTCTCTTCCTGTCTTCCTCTCTTTTTCTCTGTGTCTCTTTCGAAACTCTCTCGAAATAATTACCAAAATAGAGATTTAGAGCGAAAGTGTGCGACGGATATTAGAGACTCCTTAATCGCAGCTCCATTAATTTTTGCCTGCATAGGAAATTAGTCATGCTCCCAATGAATTCAATTGAGATCAAGATTGTGGAAGAGAGAGGGAGGTAGAGAGAGAGAGAGAGAGAGAGAGAGAGACGGACGCCATGCAGCGATAATCGTAAAGTAGCTCAAGCAAAGAAGAGTTAGAGAGGGAGGTAGCTAATTCCAAAAGGGCTTGACCAAATTGTGCACCAAGCTAATCCGAAATTGTGGAGAAATTCGAAGATTAAAGATACTTTGGTAGAGCAAAAACTATTTTTAAGTGTTCGAAACAATAAGAAATTGAAAAAACAGAGAAAATCGAAGCGTCATTTTAATGACAAACAATTTGAAATTTCCCCAAGAAAACATTCAGTGAAATTTTACATATAAATACTTTTGTGAACTGGGAGGGAAAATACAAATCTAATGAGCAACTGACCATGTAAAGATAAAATACAAAGAGTCTGCAAACTATAAACTTGCCAGAAAGTGCAGATCTAATGAGCAAGTCACTAGATGAAGAGTATAAAGAGACTTTAGGTCTTTAGATCTTATCTGACTGGAATTCCAACTCATAGCATTATGCATTCTCTTTAGATCTGCAACTAGCTAGCGACTTATTACAACAATCACCTTCAAAGGGGGCACTTAAAACAGCCTCATAACTTTCCCAGTAATTTTGGTGGCAATCTTTTTATGGCTCCAGTGCCCAAAGTTCCCTGACACATTTCTATAACGAAACGTCGTTTGGCTTTCCCAAAGTTGACACCGATCTCTGTGTCCATTAAGACAGAAAAAAGACCACAAAATTCATACTATAATCATTATGATCATTAAAAGTGCCGCTGCCATTAGCCCAGAATCTGCCAGAGGTATCTGAATCTGACATAGAGCGGGCGCTAGCTTGTTCGCCTGTTTCGTTTTTGGGTTCTGTTTCATTCCATTCCGTTCGGTACTGCGCTATTCTGTTCCGTTCTTGTGGTTCTGTGGTGCATAACAATTGACTATCAGCTGGTTTAGATCATGTTTACCCACAGATAACCCAGTTAGGGGCCCGAACTGACACAACTGACACAAATCCAAATCTGATACACAAATTGCAATAATTACAGGCATGGGGTGAGGTGAGGTAGTTCTATTCTGGGTGAAATTATTTTCAATTGTAATGCTGATGTAGCATAATTACACTGTGCAGTAAAGTTGCGTTTTAAGCTTTGTAATTTAAGTGCATAGCTTGAATCACTTTCAACTACTTTTTGTTTGTTTTTACCCTTGCAGAGAGTATATTTATTTTGGCTAGGAGTTTGCAAAGCACCTTAGGACACATTTCCGACCCTATAAAATGTATTATTATATAAATATATGAAGTATGAAACAACGGATTAGTTCTGAATCATATATCTCTAGTATAGGAACGATCGGAGAATATAAAAACCTGCAAGGGTGTAAAACTTTCGGCATGCGGAAGGTAGCCTTCATTGTCGTTTTCCTTTTTTTTATTACTCAGTGTTATCGCCGCATAATGAACTTAGATCTCAGATGCGTGTAGGTGTTTTTTTTTTTCTTACTCTATCTCTGCTTCTTCTCTTCTGCTTCTTCTATTTTTTTGGCAAAGCAATTTGAAGCTAACAAAAAGAGAGAAAAACTTTCACAAGATTTTTACTTTCATCAAGAGAGTCGCTCGCATTCTAATGCTGCCACGAGTAACAACAAAGGGCAACAACAACAACAGTAACAGTAACAACAAGCAGAACTACAACTAAGCTGTCTATGGGTTGTTGCGGTCGACTCATTAGTTTGGTTCAGGCCAAGATCGTTGGCCTGGTTGGCCCTTGCGGCGTCAAGCTGGCCAAGATGTGTGTGCGGCTCATCTTTTAATAAGTGCAACGCGTTATGCTCGCACGAACAGCCGGGGAAGGGGGGTAGCTGTCCCCCTCTCGCTCAAAAGGGAAACGGAAGCTCAAGACAGACTACGTTGAGATTTATGTATGCCACATGCCACACGACGGTGGGTGAAATTCAAAGAGTTTGCATTCGAAATGGGTGAAGGTGAAGTCCGAAGTCTTCTCGCCCAGCACGAGAGAGAGAGAGAGAGAGAGATGAGATGAGATGAGAAAGTTTTTCCAGCTTGGCTGATCTTAACGCTCACTTGGTTTTTGTGTTCTAATAATAATAGACACAAGCAACAAACAACAACAACAATGAACTTGTATATTTACATATATTATATCTCATTATGATAATGATGATTAAAAATGCCTAATGGGTTCCGTATGCAAAATGAAATCTCATGGAGCACTTCCCCTTCCTGGGCACTTCAATCGGAAAGTTTTCCGAAAGCCCCTAAAAGGCTTCCCGGTTCGCCTCTTCCCACTTTCGTTTGGCCCTAACTCTTCTGTCTTGGTTCGAGTCAACCATTTCTCCATATTGGGCAAGCCCAAGACGAACTTCAACTAAAAGTTTGTCGCTTTATCGTTTGTTGTTCTGACTGTTGTTTTATCTGCCGGCTTCCGTTCGAGAACCCAGAAAAACAAAACTGAAAACTTTGTTGACAACAACATGAACTACAACAACAACAACAACTAGAATAAAAACAACAACACCTTGTGCCACTTTCATGCAAATTGTCCACTGACTGTTACCTCTGGCCCGTTGCTCATGGCCCACTGTAGCTAGTGCAGCTTTTGTTGTTGCTTTGGCTGCTCTTAACATAATTTCGTAACTTGTTGTTGTTGTTTGCAGTTGCTTGCGACAGTGCGACATTTTCTGTTCTTGATGAAATCATTAAAGAAGATCTTTCCTCATTATTGCGCATTTTAATGATGATGATAATAGGTATCTCTCTCTCAGTGTCTCTCACTCTCCGTCTCTCTTCCTCTCTCTTTCTCTGTTTGTCCATCTCTCTTTCTCTGTTTACCCATCTGTCTCGCTCTTTAGAACTGCGAAAATAACAAAGCAATTGAGGCATTGGTCAATTTAACACAGCTGCTGGCAAAAATTTGATTACAAAATCTGTATAATTAATACGGATAATCTTTTTTTTCCATTTTGGGGCTGCTAAACTTTTTAGCTCTGTAAAGTTCAAAGTTTTTAAAGAAATATTATCATCTCTAATTTAGTACCCTATGGCTAGCGGTTATTTTAACTTTCTGCCAACCGAAACAGACAGATGGAGGCCTCACAGCCCGCACAAACTATTGTATATATGTATATCATGTAAGTATGCAAGACAAAATACGCTAAACCTAGAAATTGTATTTCTGAGAAAACGTTTTGAACAGGTAGGATTGTTATTTAACGTTTCCAAATATTTTTTAAAAAGTTTTTTAAAAGATTCCAAATATTTTAGTATATTCCAAAACTCTAAAGTAATTGGTGGTGTTAACTTAAAAAAGCCTTTGTCTATTAAATATGTGTTAATGCTTTACTTTATGTATTTGTTAATAATTTTTAAAAAAATATGTTTTTTTTTGTTTTCCTACTTTATTTTGTTTATTTTATATTTATTAAGGTGTCAATTTTCTAAATGTTAACCCAGTTTCCCGTATTTCTCAAATAAATACACAAAATACTTGTTGTTGTTATTATAAAAATATGAGTTTATAAATAAAATATTTGACATAAATAGTTTATACAAGAACTTAATGCTAGACGACTTAAGGCTAATCCGCTGTTGATCGGCAAATACTAATGCTAGTAATCATAATGATATAGTCGATAAATTTGCACAGCTTCGAAGCAGTCCCGACTCGAAATAAGGTTCGAGTTAGAGTTCTGTAAATTTCCATAAATTACGGTTAAGCAAAACGCAGTTTGGGATCGCCTAAGCCAGAGCCAAAGTCAGAGACCCAGAGAGTGTGGGCTGCCGACAGAGCTGCCGGCTGATCCCGTGAGTACCGTTGCTTGAGCTGCTGCTGCTGCTTTGGATGGAAGACGGGAAGACTGGAAGACTGGGAGAGTCGAAGATTGTGGCAGACTATGCCTGGTCGTCTTCAGCTAAATGGGTTAGCCAGGTTAGAGTTGCCCCCCGGCGGCGACGGCGACGGCGACGTTCATTCAGCAAGACAAGCGGGCATAGTTGATTGTTGCATGCGGCATGCTGCACGAGAAGGTTGCTGGGTCCACTACAAGGTGCACTGATACTGCTGCTGCTGCAGTGCACGCGGCAGCGTCTTGTGCGGCAGATGCGCTGAGGGGCAGCCGAGGGTTGACTGCCTCATGTTGCAGTTGTTGCTGTTGCCGTGGCTGCTTTGCTGGCGTTGCAGCAGAACGATGCAAATGCTGATGATTATCACAGATATGGAAACAGTTACCAGCACGCTGCCCAGATTGGCGCTTATATAACGCAACGAGGCGGCATAAACTGTAGGAATGAAAGAGAGAGAGACAAACAGAGGAGAAGTAGATGAGAAGGAGGAGGAGCAGGAGGAGGAGAGCAGTGGGAGAGGGAGGGTTGCTGTAACCATCACGTTTGTCAGTTGCCATTTATGCATCTACTTACACTCATCAGCAGCGACGTCATCATCATTGCCATCATCATCATCATCATCAGCAGCAGCTCTGGCATCCGCCTTGGCCCGGGCGGACGTCCAGGTAGCTCCATTATAGCCCTGCCCCGCTGGCCCCTGGTCCACAACCAGCTTGGCATACTTAGTGTGCAGCTGTAGCGGCGTCACTGCCACCGCCTCAGAGTCCGGCTCAGCCAAGCCATTTAGCTCGTTAAGGCTTGACAAGCTCAGGGCGCGTCCCTGCTCCAGACGCGACGAGAGGCTGGACGAGAGCAGCTGCTGTGGCTGCGCTGGCTGCGACGCCAGCTTGGGTGGTTGTGTTTCCATTACACTGGCGGGCTGCTCCACGGACTCTGTATCCTCGTCCTCCTCCAGCTCCGACTCCCTGGCGGTCTCTTTCAGTACCAGTTCGCTCTTGTTCACATAGCGCATGTGACGCAGCTCTCGCCCGAGACGATCCTCATCAGGCTGGAAGGGATCGTTGGGCTCGACGGCAGCAGCGACGCCCGCGTGCTTGCCTGGCACAGTGAAGCTGGCGCGCACTGTTTGTATGCCAGACTGGTAGCTGCAGACGACGACGAAGCTGTGCAGAAAGGGGAAGCAAACAAGAAGAAGAAGGTAGTAAAGCAACGCAGTTAATTCCCACCTCCTCCACCTCCCTTTACCGTCTGGTGCTGTGCGTAAAGATGCCCAAATTCTCCTGCACTGTAATGAATGTCTCCACGGTGTTTGTCTCCGGCTTAACCATGCTGCCGCAGAGCTTGTGATCGATGCGCATGGTGTACTTATCCGCCGGATCGTTGGCATTGCCCTTCAGTCCACAATTGCCGCCATCCACAACAATGCGACCACCAAAGTAGGGACCCGTCTCCACTTCAATCTCGGAGGCATGCGCCAGACACTGCGTGGCGTGGGCGGAGACTGTGAAGAGTACAATGTACAATGAGTGACTGCGACTCTCCTTTCCCTTGCCCTTCCCCCTCTCTCGCTACTTACACCCCTTGGTGGGCACAATGATGCTCTGGCCGGGCAGGTGAGCTGCCGTCGCCGCTGCCGCACTCTCGATCTCGTTCTCCTCGTGAAAGTCAGCGCGCGCTCGACTAGCGCTGCGTAGGCGTTGCTGCTGCCCCACGGGACGCACATGGAAGCTGTAGCGCGTGGCCATGCGCAGATTGTCCACAGCTGCCGCAAAGTGTTGCACTCGAGAGCTGAGCAGAAACATTTGTAGAGCAAAGTTAACAGAAGTGCAAGCAAACTTACTCGAACTCCTCCTCCGCCTCTGGCAACTGAGCTGCTGTGCCATTCACCAGCTTGACGCGACAGCGCTGTGGTCCATAGTTCTGCATCTCACAGTAGAAGATCTGAAAGGCTTTGGGCGGCTCCAACTGCGCGTTGACAGTGTTCATATTTGTCACGCCATCAGCAGCAGCAGAGGTGGAAGCAGGGGCAGCAGGGGCTGCAGGGGAATCTCCAACTCCATTGGCATTCTGCTGGGTATCTGTGTCATGGGCCGACGTCACGAACTCAACTTCCCAGGTCAGATTCACCGATTTGTAATTTGGTTCACCAGCTACGCCGCGTATCTCTGCAGAGGGGGGAGCAAGACGGAGAGAGACAAAGCGAAATGGGGTTAGTCAACTGCAGATGCAACTGGCGCTGTCGAAGCTTGCTGCCTGCATGCAAATCAGTTAACAGCAGTGGTGAGGAAGGTGAAAGGGAGAGGGGGGATAGCATTGTCTATGCAGGGACAACTTGAGAACTTGTTCCACAAACTCATCTACAACTGCTGCAACTCGCTTTCGACTGCTTTGTTTTGCTTTTGATTTTCTGCTGTTTTTTTTTTTGTTTTTTTTTCTATTTTCTACTTATTGCCCACTGTGCTGTGATGCCCATTGTGCACCACTAAATGGTAGCTTGCACCGCAGGTGTTGTTTGCCACCGCAGGATTGGATTTGTGCCTGAAAGTGTGCTGGGAATTAGCATGTCGAGTACGCTGATTGAGGCGGACCCCGCTGTGAATTATGCCCTCCCCCTTGCCACTTCTCCTGCGAGCTTAAACTGCCTGCCTACCTGCCTGCCAGCGGGAACTGACTTTGCAGTCACTCATGACTTATGAATGCGATATGTGATTGGACTTTGCTATAAATAACTGATGCAGTGCATCAGCTTAAGCTTCTCTGGATAAACGGAATTCAAATTGAATTTGCTTCGTTTCGATTTGAGATAAATGAGGGAAGCAGAGGAAATATGTTATAAATAATTATAATTAATTAAACAAATAATCATCTGCAGTTAACTAAACAAATGTTGTTATGCTATTTATTTGTTTAGCTTTTCCAGAGTATCTATGAATTGCTTAGCTGATACTAAATACAGTAATGACGATCCAAATTAAATATATGTGCTTGAAAACTTCCATTCTTTTGCAACTTTCTAGTGAATTTATAGTGTCTTCGATATATACTGTCTTATTAAAATGAGAAAATGATAGTCCATTTTAATATTCGCAACAATAAGAATGATAATAGTCGGGATCATACCAAATAATAAGTAAAGTTTCTTCTGGCTTCAGAATTATAAAATGAATATGAAAACTTAAAACAATGAAACAATGTTTCTACAAAATAACTAACTATATGAGTTATTCTATTTCTGTGATATCTATAAATTAATGTTAGATTTCCACATCATAATATTTATAAAGTTAACTTTTCAACAAAAATATACCATCAACAGGATAGAAACTTAATCTAATGTATCGATATAATTGATAACATGCAATTGACTGTATTAATACATATCATATCCTTAGTTTTATCAAACTTTTGCAAACAACTAAAAGATCAAGGGATTAAGATTATTAACCTATGGAATAACTCAGCTTAAAACAGTTTGCTTTCCCCGTTAGTTTTCTGCTTGGAAATATGCAGAAATATATGTGTTATTGAATGTTTATTTCTATTCCTTTATATCTATTATCTGCTCAGTATCAATATTCTAATAAATTCTGTACATTTACTTTTATATTAAAATAACATACAATTATTATTATATTAAATATTTCTTATTACTTAAATCTATTCTTTGTCAAATTTCTTGCATCTCCAGCAAAGGTCATTTTCTATAAAAAATGCCTAACTTGCATAAAGAACTTTCCTCTTAATCTCAAGTAATTTCCCCCAAAAGTAATGTCTACACTTTCTGGCAATTCCTCTCCTCTTATCCACTGCCAATTCTTCCCCTTGTCTACTTTGCAGTGCAATTTCGCTGCGATGTGAGCCGAGGAGAGCCTTGCATAATGTGCAATTAGAAATGCCATTTTCTGTGCTAAGCAGCTGAAATGTTGCTTGTTTGCTTGTTTGCCCGCAACTTGTTTGTTCCAAGTTGTTGTAGATGTTAATGTTGTTGTTGTTGTTGCTATCATTGCTGTTGCTGTTGCTGTTGTCGTTGTTGTTCTTTTTGTCTGTGCTTTTTCCCATGTTGAAATCATTGACACCAATTTTGTATTCGCCAGGCCGCCTCCGTGTTGCATTCGGCATTTAGGCGAATTTCACACACACAAAAGAAATACATACAAAGGAGAAGCGCAGTTGAGAAAATCTATGGAAAAGTGAAAATGCAATGCCTGGCACCAAATTCTCGATGGAGAACAGTTGCAAACGGGGAGAGAAGAAGAAGCGTCTCCATTACTTGACGTCTTCTTGTTCTTCGACTCTTTCTGCTGCTGCTTCTTCCTCAGTTGCCTTTGCGCTGGCAATGACAGCTCCAAAACAGATTAGAAATTGTCAGCATGCATGACAAGATGAATTGGGGAGGATGCAGGGAGTGCAGGGGAATGCAGGAAGGGGAGCCTGAGCTGGACAAGTTGCAGCATCACAGCAAATAAATCGTCTGATTAATGACTTTTCACTTACCAACAACAGAGGGAGGAAGGCGGCAGGGAGTGGCAAACATGACGCTACATTAGTGTGTGTGTGTGTGGCATGTTCGAGGTGATTATGTAATGCAGGGTTTCGGCTAATAGCCAGCAAATTGTCTTAGCCAAAGCTCTGACTTGGCCTGGCCTAATGACACTTTTGCTCTCTGCAACTGAGCATTAAAACTTGCCGCAATTTCCGCCACGTTTTGCGGTTCTGGCACACACAGCGGAAATGTCTACACCGCATACACACACACAAACACACACACAGTCGCATGCATGCAAGTCTGATTGGTTGCATGGCAGTTCGTTGCCTAAGTCTTTTGTTCTAGCGTGAAACAATTTCGCTGCCCCCAAGGGCGGCCCTTTTTTACAGCTTGTTGTGTCTGCAAACAAGCTCTCCTTAGGCAGCAGGAAGAATGGCAGGGTGGGGAGGGGGTTAAAAGAAATGCACACGTTGGCAGCAGCTCACAAATCGTGACCAAATGCAATTAGGCAGCTTGTGAAGAGAATGAACAGAATGCCACAAGTTGTGCTGCTGGGACAAGTTTGAGCACGAGATGTGGCAAGGAAACTATTGCGGGTGAGGGGTGGGGGGACAAGTGCAGGGCTCACTTCATTCCTATTCCTATATAGGACTCACCATATTTGCTGTCTGCAGTTGTTTTCAATTTTCCTGCTGCTGTTTCTGTCAGCAACTCGTTGTTGTTGCTGCTGCTGCTGCCGCTGCTGCTTGGCGCTGCAATACGGGCGCGTCGTGTTGCAGCAGCAGCATCTGGCATTACCGGCAGCAACAGCAACGACAGCAGCAACAGTGTCCACGGCAGCAACATGCAGCTGCTGCTGCTGCGGCGGCTACTGCTAACAATTGATTTGTTTGACATTATTTCGTGGCTTGATTTATGAAATTTGCCTTTGTCTTTGTTATTGTTGTTGTTGTTGCCACTGAGAAAAACTGTGTCAATTGCGCGGCGCACAAATTGCGCGACTGTTGTTCCTTTTTTTTGTTTTTGTTTTTGTTTATTGCGCTCTTGATTAGTTTAATAATATTCAATTGAGAGCGCTCAACAATTTCACTATAATCGCACAACAAATCGCATTGGTCATGCAGACACACGCACGCACACAAACACAGACAGAAAGACGCACACGCAAAGGCACCGCACAAAACGGTAATAATAACGCGAATTTTACGCGTCTTATTTTTTTGGCAATGAATTTAACGTTGAACACGCGCTACATGCAAAAGCGACAACCGCACGCCTTCGCTAGCGTCGCTCGACTGACTCGAGAACTGCAGCTAAGCGGCACACGAAGCCAGGCCTGATGACGACGAAGCGTACGAACACGAAGCAAACACGAAGCACACGCAGTCAGCGTAGGAGAGCGAACGTACGAACGCACGCACGAACTCCAGCAGCAATGCCAAGGCCGTGCAAGCAGCTGAGTGAGCTTTTCGAAAGCTCTCACTCATGTGGGTGCTTTACCTTCTTGTTGTTGTTGTTTGTTGTTGCTGGTCGTGTGCCTAACAACAGAAATGTCAAATGTGCCCACTGTGCGCTTATCAGCGGCTGCTTATCGTATTTTTTGTTTGTTTTTCTTTCTTGTTGGAAAATCACGCGTGCTCTACAGCGTGCGTGTGGGTGTGAGTGTGTTTTATTTTATTCGTATTTTTGGCTAAATTAAAAATCCATATTCCGCGCGACTAAAAAAGCGAAAACCTTTTTCTATAATTAAGGCAGGTGACAACAACCGAAACAAGCCGCTTATTGAAAAAGTAAATTCGTTTTTTGTTTTTGTATTATTTTTTCTTCACTTTCCCTTTTTTTGGTTGGCCCATTGTTTTGTTTCTCAGCGTTGTTGTTGTTATTGTTGTTGCTGCTGCTTTGATTAATGCTTAATCAGCAATATTATTGTTATTAGTTTTCTATAGCGACCAATTTGAGCTACCGCTTTTATTATTCATCAAAGATTTTCATATACATTATAATATTTTTTTAGTATTTTTATTGCAATTAAAATGGGCGAATCAACAATAATTTCACTTTGATACAAATACAAATGAATAACTGACGGAGTTTGCTTTACAATTTGTTGTATCTGCCAGCAGACGGCCGGGCAGCAGCTATTGAATTATTAATAACTTTACACAAGTTTATACACATACACATATTATTATTATATTTTGTTTGGTGTTGCATAATGCAAATTAAACGCTTGGGTGGGTGCCCGCTGTATTTTTTATTGTAACGGTTTCGGATTGATTTTAAAGACTTGTCGAATGGTAAATTAATTGTTATGGTTTTTTTATTTAAGCTGAGCGATAAGCTAAGAGGGAATTCAAGTTTAACGAACTAAATTAAGTTGAGGTATTTAAAAAACAAGAGAAAATAAAGAAATTAATGCTCTTTTATGGTATTTTATTGAACTTCAGTTAATTTCGTTTATAATTTAAATGCCTTAAGATGTTTACTGTTGAAAGTGAAAAAGTAAACCTCACACAGGTTTAAAGACTTGAAGAAATTATAGATAAAAGTTTAAAGACATAAATATTTATCAACTTACTTTATGAATACACAGAATATGTTTATAGCTATGTTATCTATTTTTCTATAGATAGATACATTATAATAGGCAAGATAATTAATTATACATTAAAAGGTATTCCTCTGTATAATATCCTTATAATAAGCAAGAATTTCCCTCTCCAGTTTCTCAGTCAGCCCAGCCCAGTCCGTTTGCAACCTGCTCTAATTCCCATTAATTTAAGCACTTAGCCGCATTAACTGCGCTGTGGGTATCGTGATCCGTTTGTCGACCTATTTCTTTTTTTCCTTTTGCCAGATAATTTCCATATTTTTTGGGACTCCGAACTTGTTAATTTACCAACACGCAACGTAATTTCCTATTTAATAATGAATTATTCCGACAATTTATATGATAATTAGAGAACGCCTACGCCAAGTAAGAGCTGTGGAATGATATGCTTCCTTAACTATTTCTGGGTATGTCAAGGTCCGAACTTTTCGGTCATTATGTAATTGACTTGACGCTAGCAAATCCTTGGAGCAACATTAGAGGACACTGACCGCAGCGGACCGTACCTAGACCTAGAGGTACGTGCCACAGTTTATCGTGTCCGGGAACATAAATAAAATATTTGAAAACGGTCACCATGAGTGCCGCGCTCAGACACTCATGCGCATTCCACTAATTTCCTTAATTAAAAATTTAATGAGGCTTTCTACTAAAAATAACACACACACACGGACCAAGGCAAGGCGGGCTTCTGCTCGAGCACAATTGGAACACCTGTTGGCGGCGTAAACTCTTTGGCAAGTTTCCCATGAGGTTTTAAGGATTGCCGCAGACCGAGTCGCTCTACCTTTTGCCTCTCCTTCTTTTCTTTCCCTCTTTCGGCATGTCGGGCAGGCCCACAAAGGATACGACAAAGCAGAAAGACAAACAAAGCGCAAATTGAAATGTGTGTTGCCAAATCACTTGCCACGCCCATTGTGCATGGCATGGGCAAGAGGGTGAGGAGGGGGAAAGTGCACAGTGCAACCTCTGGCCGCGTTGCGAAGTCGAACACAGCGCGAACGAATTTCAGTGGGCACCTGAAAGTAGGCAATCAAATGTTGTAGTCAAGCGGAGGTTTGTCTGCAAGTGTGTGAGAGTGTTAGTGTATTTGTGAGTGTGTGTGCCATGTGTTTGGCGCATAATTGAGTGGTCGTCGCCAAGTATGCTGATTTGCATAGAAAGACATGGCAGAGCGCAGCGCTGGCACAGCCGGCCGCATGTCATTAGCAGTCGGCGCAGGCAGCCACCATCAGCATACGCGGCGTATACGCAACTTCGACGCCAGACGGACTGACCCCCCGCCCGCCAGCCTGTCGATTGTTTGACTTGGCCTGGGCCCCGGCGCGGATTACATGTCTCGAGCACATCAAACAAGCTTACTTACCAATGACCTCGTTAATGACGCACACAAATAGCTGTGAGTACACACACACTCACACGCACAGTCACAAAGCTGCCGCAGGAGCAGGAGCAGCAGAGCTGTCTCGCTGTATGCATGAGTGTTCGTGTGTGTGTGTGATTGTGCGTGCTATTGAGTTTACTTTGTAATTTGCGCTTATCAGATTTATTTTTATTTTTGATTTTTTAGCTGGTCAGGACAAATATACAAGGCAAACATATTTAACAACTGACAGTGAGCTCACTGCTCAGATACCCTGTAAAAGCTGTCATACTTCTAGCTAGCTGTGCAGGGAATGAGTTTGAGTTGCTTGCAGGAAATTACATCATCTTTTGCTATGTTCAACTGGAGTGTGAAGCGAAAAGCTTCATGGACGCTTTTCTTAATGACGCGACTTCGCTGAGGTTGATTGAGTGACTGTGTGTGAAATACCCTATATAAATGATCTACTTTGCATATTTAGGAAATTACTCTGACTTACTGTGATATTGGAAAAGAATCTGAATAGTTTAAGTTTTGCTTATAATAAAAAAAAGAATTTATTAAATTTATTATTTTAAATCTTTATTAGCTCCATAAAATTTTAAAGAATAGAGAAAATGCTTTGAATTTGTTTTTCATTTTTTATTTCGTATTTTATATAGCATATCTCTATAATATTTTATCCCTACTACCAAGACGTTATCTCTAAAAACGAAATAAATCTTTCATGCACCTAATGAGATCGCTCGCTGGCCTAATTACCCAGTGAAGCCTGCCGGACACACACGGCACGGCAAAGGAAACAATCAAATGGCAGCTCGCAGCACGCACGCAAGGAACACGCGGACGTTGTCGTCATCGTAGCCCAGGCACAGGCCCAGTGTCGCACAGTGGGTCACGGGGCACAATTAAAGTAATTACCTCGCTGCGGCTGGCGCTATAAAAATCGCTAATACTCTTTAATGAACGACTCGCCAATAGTCCGCAGATAATTATCATTGACATCACTTGCTGTGGCAAAGAGTTCAGCGCACGAGAGGGGGGAGGAGCGGAAGTGTCTTGGGTCATACTTACACTTCCGACTGTGGCTCGGTCATTAACAGTTATGACAATTGCAGCGACAAAAAAAGAAAAGTGGCGACACGTGTGCACAAGTGCGCGTGTGTGTGTGTGTGACATTTGATACTGTATTTGTGTTTATCTCATCAACGTAATCTCATCGTCATATCATCATCATCATAGTCGTATAACCATTAACACATGCTCTATAATTACATAAACTAAGTTTAGTTAACTATTAATTAATTGGTCGAGCGCTGGCAACGTATTTTTGCTTCTTCTTTTTCTAGTTTCTATACTATTTCAATATCTTTATAGTTTGTATTTCTCTTTAGCATAAGGAAAATTTTTTTGGTTTTTGGTGTTTTTTTAGGTATTTTCTTTGGTTTTCTCTAACAAAAGCAGCCTAAAAGTATGCTATACAGCGTAAAAGTAAATTTAAATAATACTTGTGTGTACATGTGTGTGTGTGTGTTTGAGTGTGTAGGTACAGGTAAACCTTATATTATATTTAGTGGAGTATTCAGTGTATACGTTACAAATTACAAAACTTTGGAATCAACAATCAAATTAAATTTGTCTAACGAGGGAATTACAATAAAGAAATCTAAATATGAATTATAATAAAGAGGTTTATAATCAGGCTGGTGCTTAAAAAATATAGAAAAGTCGTTGGAGAGGGAGTTTACCGTGATAAATAATTGAGAGACTTTGAATAATGATAAATTACTGTCTTTTAAATGTAAAAAATAAAAGGAACTACGTGAAATAATTGAAATTTAAAATATATTTATTCCTAAATGAAGAATTGTGTTTAATTATTGAATAAATATTAAAATATATTTCTTTTTACTGTTTTCAATATTTTCTTAAAGTCACATCAAACATTTTAATTGAATTCGTTTTTCATATTTCAGTAACATTTTCTTTTTTTTAAGAACCAGCCTAATTTTTAAAGTTTTGCTAGGTTTCTTTCTTATATAGGAGGAATTGTTTGTGCAGGCCTCCACTTGCCATAGGCCAAGTATATTATATTTCTTTCGATATTTCGGCGCCGCTTTTATTTCTTCTTTTCTTTTTTTTTCGTTTGTTTTTTATATTCTTCTTTGTTGTTTTTTTTAGGTGTAAACTGGAATTTGCTTGCTATCAACTAAAACATTGACTAAACGTTAATTGAACCTACTTAGCCAGCTGCTGCCCACAGCTGGCACCCTTTGCCCCTGTCTCCTCCTCAGCTCCAGCTCCTTCTGCATCCTCCAGCACTTCATCTCTAGCTATGCGACTTGCAGAGCCGCAAAAGCAACGGATAGTGCAGATCCTCGTCGTACAGTGCTGAATCTGCCTTGAGCTGCAGATGACGCTGCCAAATGGTCTCGTTGTAGCGCGTCGCCAGATCCACACGAAAGCCGCGTGCCACACACTCATCGCGGAACACGTTGAGTGTGCGACCGCGACGGGGCGCCATGATGAGCGCGATGCCCTGCGGTGCCAGATAATACCAGATGGTGTCGACGAGTGCCGAGCGGGCCTCATCGAAGAACAGACAATCGGCACACAAGATGAACTCGAATTTGCCTTGCTCAGCCTGCGCACGTGCCGATGCCTCCTGCCACTTGAGCACGGAGCATTTGGTGTAACAGCTCAGCTCATTGAGGCAAACGGTCTTCTTTACATTCTCCACGCTCACCTCATTGCCGTCGGTGAGGTGTACAGCATATGGCTTGGCATATTTGGCCAACATCAGGCCGGCCAACGAGGTGAATCCTCCGCCCAGTTCCAATATCCATTTGCCACGATATGCAGCCAGATCGGAGAGCACCAGTGCCGTCAATGCCTCCTCCGATGGCCACACACAAATGTTGCCTGTATTATTGAAACCCATCAGATCATTGGCTGTCAATTGCCTCTCCATGTGATGAATATTCACGGAGTACTCGGACTCATTGTGCAACTGCATGCGATACTTGTACCAATTCTCCGTTTTGCCCAAACACTTGAGGCTCACATGATCCTCGAAGCTATCCTGACGCAGCAGATCGAAGCTCTTGAAGCGACGCACCGATGCTGTCTGCTCCTCACCAAATTCATCACTGGAAGAGCTCACCGTCTCCTCGGAGTCCTTGCGCAACACTTTGGCTAAGATGCGCCAACGTTTCTGTGCAGTATTCTGTAAATTGGGTGTGGCAGGCGGTGTGGGTGGCATAAAGGCATTGGCAATGCCATCGTCACATGCTTGCGTCTTGCCCATGGTCACAATGTTCTCAACTTCCAACTCTACCGAGCTGGGACTGGGACTGGGACTGCCCACAACGATGGGCGTCTGTTCCGGCATTGCCGGATTGCAGCCGGCGTTAAGGTTGTTGTTGTTGTTAAGGTTGCACGGGTTGCTTAGGCTGTTGTTGTTGCTGTTGCTGCTTGTGTTGTTGTTTGAGCTCGGGTCCCGATTCATTAGCGCATTCCGTTTGCAACGCGTTTGCTCCTTGAGTGCATTCAACGTATTATCGATATCGTATTGCAGCATCAGCGATATGGTTGCCACGCCTACAACAGTCAATGTGTCTGCCTGTTTACACTGTTTCTGCCTCGTTTCCCGTTGCTGCTGCTCCAAGTTCGTTTCTCTGTTTGTTTTCTTTTGTACTAAGGTTGCTGACATTTTTCTCATCTCATCTCAGTTTCGCTTTCAGTTTCTCTCAGTTCTTGCAGCACGGCCTTCAACCTTCATATCGCTCTGCAAAGAGGAGCAAAAGAGAAGAAGAAAATAAATATATATTATACATATCAGTCAGCAGGGAGCATCGGGGCATATAGTGCGACCCAGTCAAAGCAGCTGCTGCAACTTTTCGGGGCATCAACTTTTCAAATTAACCACCGACAACTTTTGCCTCACTTTCAGCCTCCGCCTCTGCCTTTACCCCTGCCCTTTGACCACGCCCCCTTCAACTCACCCCTGCCTTGATTTAAAGTTACCTAACGGCGCTGTTGCTGCCCCATTATTTTGCAATTATAAATTTTTAATGGCCTTAGAAATGCAAATTCTCCGTTCATAAAGTGTTGAGAGAAAGAGAGAAAGAGAGAAAGAGAGAGAGAGAGGGAGAGAGAGAAGAAGCGTGGGGCAGAGCGAGGTAGACCTACAATAACAAATCTTCGGCTAATCTTTGTGTATGAAATACAAAAGAAGAGCGTCGCTACGATAAATACAAATACGACGAGCTGCGAATACACTTGCCGCAAGGCTGGCAACTGTTTTCAATTCTTTTCAAGAGGAAAATTGAAAAATATAATTTGTAAAGAACTTTCTAAAGTGTTGGAAAGGGCAAGAACGAAATGAAAGAGAGAACAAAGCAAAGGGATGGTTAGAAAGAAGAAAGAAAGTAAAAAGGGATATATTATAAAGTTGTATAAATGGTAGCTAATAGAAACAATAAAGGGTTCAGTCAGAGCCCTTGAAATTAAGCTTGGGGATATTTAAGATACTAGATATGGTTTAGCCTTTGAGTAATATAAAAGATAAGCATGAAATAAATTTAAAGCTGATTAAGAGATAAAGAATAAACTCTTTGAATGCGCACAATTTCAGAGAATGAGAGAAAGCAACGATTTAGAAATGAGTTAGAGGTTTAGTGGGGAATTTATGCAGATTAGGGAGCATCCTGAACAAAGTTAAAAGTACTAAACAGTTTATTGTATGCAGTTCAAATAGTTAATTACGATTTATTAAACATTTTGTACTGCTTATATATAGTATTTCCAATTTAACTATAAGTAAACAACGCTTTAATAAGCAGGAGAGCTACAGTCGAGTGCCTAAAACGATTTCTTAAATATAGAACTTCTATTAAAAGTTTTTTTTGTGTTGCTTACCTTCATGATATCTCTCGCATCTTTAAGATAATTATAATAACTTACTATCTGTATATCTTTACTTTATTTCTGTATTTTCTATCTTATAACTTTAATAATGAAGAATACGCTTCACTTCTCTATTTTCTACTTCTCTTATATACACAATGACTATGAATATATTCCAAATCATGTTTCCAACTAACTCACTTAACCAATGCTGTCTTCCTTTCCCTCTCCCTCTTTCGTTCTTCCTATCTCTTGAGCTCTTATTAAAGCGTATTCACGACAGCAAACGCAGTCCGAAATTGCCACGTTAATCACATTTGAGAAACGCCAGCGAAAACACTGAACATTTTTATATGCAAACACAGATTTATACACAACATATACACGATGCGATGCGCGAGGGTGTGTGTGTGTCTGTATGTGTGAGTACATTACATTTGCATATGTTCCGCCTTGTTGACTCTTTAGCCGTGGTTGTTGTTGCTGTTGCTGTTGTTGTTGCTGGTCATATAAATTCATCAAAATTAAGAAATTTTACAGCTCATAACAAATTTTAATTGTGCTGACGTGGAGAAAAATATACACAAGAGTTTGTTGTGTGAGCACGGAAGTGGGTAAGGAGGGAGGGGGGAGATGGTGAGGGTGCATATTTATGTGGGGGACTTTTGAGGCCGACAACAACAACAATAGCAACAGCAGCAGCAACAGCAGCAACATATGGAGCCTGTCTGCGATAAGAAGGCGTTTGATTTCTGATTAAAGTGTGGGTGGCACGCCCATCTGACCATCGACACCTGCGCCCCCCAAAACAACAACCTGCCCTTTCCCTCACCTCCTCCTGCTCCCTCTCTCACTCCCTTCTTTTGTTCGCCTTGCTGGCAATGTGTAATCAAAGTCAATGTGCAATTAAAATTCTGCCGAATCGACATGAGTGTGTGTGCGGTTATGTGTGTGTGCGGTTATGTGTGCGTACGAGTGTGTGTGTGCATACAAGAATGTGTGCTGCTATGCCGAGCATTCACTTAAAGCGGATGTTGAATGCGGAACAAATTGATGCGGCAAGTGGTAAAGGGAGTAAGAGAAGCAGGAACAGAAGGAAGGGGGAAAGGGAAAGCGAACAAACTGTACAGAGAGCAAACTTTCGCCCGGCTTCATTCATCATAATTTCTGTGTGCGGCTCTGCTCGCACTTAATTGATGATTTTGGGGCGATACAACATTAAGTTGATTAGCGAAATTCGTAAATTGTTTCGAAATTGAATTCGAGTTGGGAAGTGAAACTGAACTGTGCAAATAAGCAGTTCAGCTGGAGTGATAAGCGTATGATAATGACGGCCCACTAGGCACACTTTTCATTATCACATTGAGCATACGCAGTGGGGCGCCTCGGAAGAGGAACAGAGGGAGAGGGTGGAAGATAAGTGCGAGGCCAAAAAGGGCAAAAAACACTTTAAGCTATTCTAATCTTGTGCATTTTTAGTTAAAGACTTAGCGAGTAACTTTATACAGCAACGAATTAATTAAGATTAGTTGACAGTGTAAGTCGCATATTACGCATACGCAGTGTTGCGTGGGCAGTGATAAGAGACAGAGACAGAGAGAGGAAGAGAGAGAGAAGTAATTAAGATAGCTCTTCTTTGAAATGACAGTGCAATTTGAGTCTACATATTACGCACACGCATTTTGCACCGAGAAGAGTTTAAAGAAGAAGGGATGAGCGAATTTAAACTAGTGGCAGTGCATGTTACTAATCTGTTCATTATAAGTAAATTTTAAACATTAAGTAAACGCTGTGGAAGTCTCTAAAATTTAAATGAAATTTATCAGTTCAAAAATGAATACATATAAAAAAATAACTCAACAAATCTTATCTACACTCAGCACACGCACTGTTGTCAAGGGAAGCCTACACGATTTGGATCAAATTTGCTCTCAATTCATATCAACATTATCACGCATACGCATTGTTGCCTAGCTAGCATGAGTGCGGGTTAAATATGCTTCAAACTATGCTTATCATATCTCTGCTGTTTACTAAAATAGAGCACACAAAATGGAATTAAAATTTCACTCAGCTCGATTGAATTGAATAAAACAATGCGTGGCCAATTGTTTCAAGGGGTGGCCCACCAGTCTACCCTGCCTATCTACCCCTCTCAGCCCTTGTTTCCCTCTCTAGAAACCACAACAAATCATACAGAATAAACCCAACGCACTTGATCAAACATTAATAACTTTTGCGCCACTCGAGATGGCAAACTGAAAGTTTTACGATGGTGTTTACAGTAATCAGTATCAAATTCGATACCGAATTCGAACATGAACTCGAAGTTCGCTCAATGCGCATTTACAACAATAATTTGCATATTATAAACATGAATATTTAACAGTTAAGCAGTCAAACTTTAGTTGGACACGAACTTGTAACTTGCTAACAACAATTTGTGTTGGGAAGGGGGCGCAGGGCAGGCATGGATGGTACCCAGGCTTGTTGGGTTAAAAGACAATCAAGCTAAATCGCAGGCTAAACTTTTTACCAAGTGAAAATGTTAGCGGGAAAAACTTGCGAGCGACACCTGGCCAAGGCAAGGCTAGGGCAGGACAGGACAGGACAGGCTAGTAGAAACAGCCTAAAAGCATATATTAAGTGAATTTGCAAGTACAATGCGATGCGGTGAGCGGGGCGTGACAGGGCGTGGCCGGGTAACTGGGGCGTGTCTCGTACCATTGATTGTAATTTAAAGTTTTTTCCCGGGCATTCAATTCAATCACTTGCAACGGAGACGACGTCAGCACCGAAACTTGAGAGCAAAGAACAAAGAGAAAAGGTTCCACGATTGCCATATATTCCCCTACTACTTCCTCACTTCTCCCTCCCCCCGGCAACAAAAGTTGGCCCTGACTCAAACTCTCTGCTGCGGCGTGTGACGTGCGTGAAGGCAACGCAATGTGGGTAAAGCTGCGCCGGCTCCTGCTACGGCTCCGCTTCGTTCCGTGTCAACGATGCCGCAGCACGCAAACTTACATGGTTTACTCACACACACACACACACACAGATGTGTATATGTATGTGTGCTTGTTTATGTGTTTCTATGTGTCTTTTATGTACATATGCTGCGTGCCTTGCTGCTCATTGCTCGCACAATTCATTATTTATTACTTTCACTGTCATGAAAATTTGTTCAGCTTTTTTCGGTAGCCTTGAAGTCATCAGCGACTCAACACACACACACACAGCAACACACACTCTTCATAAGCATACTAATTTATACAGCACGCTAAGCTGCTGATAAAGTCTTGAAGTCAGTGCATAAAGGGTTATGCTAACGGCGCTAAGTAGATAATAAAATATAACTTAATGAGGGTGGAAAATCTGTGTGGGAAATCAAACGAATTGCTGCAATATATAAAAATCTTCACACATTAAAAATGCCTATAATTCTATAAATTTAAGTGGAAATTCCATTTCAATATCAATATTTTCCAGGCACCTTTGCAACCCTTTCAGAAATTGCTCAAGGAAATTTTGATAAAATAATTTTAAGTTTTTTAGCCAAACAAAAACTGATCATAATAAACGACCTTTTAATAGAGCATATTAATAGCGTTATATCTTTGTGATGGAACACATTATTGGCCTACGCGGCGTATGCGTAATCTGCCAAGTTTTCGTAGCAGGGTATGCGTCTTAAACTTTTATTAGCGCACATTATGTGCTCATCGATTCACGGACACAACTATGTTAGCTGTCTGACAGGCTGTCTATGTGTGTGTGTGAGTGTGTGTGTGTGCCTTGTCGATTTGTTTACTGTTTACTAAACATTTACGCAGATTTACAGTCGTAAGTCGATGGAAACTGAACTTTTTCGCTTCTGCCATTTGGCTGCAGGCAACAAGAGAATCGACGCCAACGCAATGATTTAAATATATAGATTTTTGCACTATATATGTATGATGCATATAAAGCTAAATATACATAAATATATATATACATACAGTCGTCGCATCTGCCGCTGCACATCTTTTGAGCGGAGAAAATCGGACTCTGCCTCTCCAGGGGGCAAGTTTCGAGCATGTGCAAAAATGTAAATAAAAATCCAATTTCATTTTTCCACTTGATGAATGCCCCCAGTGACAGGCCAATATAGGGGAGCGCGGGGTAGGGGCAAGGGAAGGCGTGGGAATACGCCTTAAGATGTGCAGCAAATAAAATATTAATTAAATTATTTACATAGCCAATGCGAGTCGCCTTGGCCGGAAGTGCTGTGGCAAGTGTCATTCGGACGCTTTTATTGCCGGCGGTCAAGATGAGGCCATTAGACCGTTGAGACTGAGATTGAGCAAGAGCAAGAGAGATAGAGAGAGAGAGGAAGGAAGGAGGATTGCCGCTGCACGTGTGCCGGCTGCGCTTCCTTGTGAGGTGAGCGAACTTGCGTTGACATTCAGAAAAGTTCAAGGAGCTCTGCACTCTGCACTCAAATGATGAGCTACTTCAACTAGACGACGATAAGTTGACTCTTTTCTCTTCCCCCCCCCACCACCTGCTCTCAAATGTATTTTATTGATTTACCGTTAGCTTGTTTTGGCCTTTAAACAGTCAACTTTGTTATTTCACACAAAGTGCATGCTAATCTTGTGTTCTCTTCTAATCTGTGTTGTGCATCACTTTCTAATGCCCAAATAATTTACATATTCCTTTAAAGTCTTGTACTTCATATATTTTAAATATGTACATATATCTTTCGTCTGTATCTTCTGCCTCGCACTGAATGTGGGTAAGTGAGAAGTCAATTTATTACGCAAGACTTGGATTAAGTTGTGCGTGCTTTATGATGCAAATACCCTGTATTTTGATATACAAGCAAACTGTGCATCAAGTTTTTAATAAACTTAAAGGATTCTTTCAATTTTCATAATCAAGAAATGAAGTACAATATAGTTGTGTGTATCCTTTTTTAAATTATTCATTTATGAATTTCAAGTCAAAATTTGTATCAGAATTATTTCTCAATTTCACTTTTCACAGTTTCTCTAGAGTATTTGCACTTCGTGCCTTTTCCATTCACACATTTAGTATGCAAAAAAATGCAAAAGACAAATATGTAAAACATTTGCGCTCAAATAGCTAAAAGTCGCCAAGTTGCCAAGCTGCTTAGCGTGGCAGGGCAGGGCCAAGGAGGGAAAGGAAGGAGGGGGGAGGCAAGCAGCCCACGATTACTTATGTGGTAAGCTGCTAAGTAGAATGAAACAAATATCCCGTTGCGCCAAAATTACAAAAGTAAAAAAAGAGGAACGAAAAGAAAATTCCAGCAGCGCGCTTTGCTTGACCTTTTGCAGCGCCGATTTCATGCGCTACAGTAATCCACATATAATAATTATATATATATATATATATATGTGTATATAACACACAACATTACTGCCAAAATATATATATTATATAATATATTATGTAAGTCGAGGTCGCGCTTGGGACTTGTTTTATGAGAGTCATCGTCGCATTCTTAATCATCCAAGTCAAAATTTGTTTGCTGCCAAGGCGCCATAATTTAAAACGAGAAGAGGAAGCACACAGGACACATGGGACTCGCAGGATACTAGGACAGTGGAACATTGTATCGTTAGCAAGTTAAGCTGCAGAGCTGCAAATCAAATCAAACAGAGCGAATAATCTGCTTTGTTATAGCTCGTGCCACGTGTCAACGCGACTTAAGCCAATTAGCAGGCGATACAGTGGGAAATATAGGCAGACAGACAGACATAGATACTCTAATATTCATCGGTATTGACAGTATATTTTAATAATATTAAATAAATACGCGCAATGTGCTTAGGGTGAATGCAAAAATTCGATTTGGCTTTTCGCGTTTTTGGCAGGCAAATAAATCGACGCATAAATAAATAAACAGACGAATTGTTTGCGCAATAAACACACAGACAAATAGATACATAGTGGATAGATGGCTAAGCTCATCTGCAGCTACAACTTTGAGAGTGTGTGTGTGTGTTACTGTTATGTTGTTTGTTGAGCAACGTCAACGACAAAGTCTCCATGGCAACAACTCGCTTCAGATTCAGTTTCCTTTGACAGCCAACGGCACCTGTAACGGTAAAGCTACAGCTACAGGAACATGCTGTGCATGTTACATGGACACTATGTCAGTCTATAAATAGTTCGCACACCCCTGCTCCATGCTCTAGTGGCGCTGCCTCTTGGTGGGCGTGACCAATGCCCGAGGTGCAACTGCCAGAGGCAGCGACAACGACAGCGACAGCAGATCTGCCGCATCAGCACAGCCGCTGCCGAAGGGGCATAGCTGACAGAGTGGGGGGGGGGGCAGGGAGGGATGTGTCTGCTAGTGTTGTCGTCTGCCAGCGCTGCTGGTTAAAGGTTTCCAGTTACCACGGACAACGTTGGCTTTTAACTGCACTGCGAGAAATTTGCATGCAGTTGTTGAAACACATGGGAACTTTCATTGGTAATACAAAGATGAGCACTTAATATAGTCAATCATTTAACACTAATTAGTGTTTTAAAATATAAAAAAAATAGAAAACAGTTAAGCGAATAAATACATTTTCAATAGACTAAACTCGTTAATTCTCAATCTGTCAGAAAAAAATACAGAGTTTTGTATGTTTTATAGAATATGTTCTATGCAACATACTGAAGTGTTAAAAAAAATACTATTAAATAGTCAAACATTATTATCCAGTGTTGCAAAATAGAAAAACAGTGTTGCAAAAGAAAACATTACTAAACTATACATAACCTGAATACATTTTATCAACAAGTTATAGAATATTTCTGCACATACTGTATAAACGCATTTCAGAACACTATTTAATGTTGTATAAGACGACAAAATGTTTATAAAACATCAAAATGTGTTGGTAAGTCATAAAAAACCCCTGATCAACCAAAGCCACAACATAAAACAAAACCAACTGGCTTTTTCGCTCAGTGCATGCACATATTTATGGTTAAACGGGGGGAGAGAGAGAGGGAGAATATATCTGGCTTGGCTGCTGTTGTTGCTGCTGCTGCTGACTGGCTGCCACGTAAGTGCTCCTCCGACGCAAAGGCAAAGCAGAGCAGAGCAGGAGCAGGCGGAAGGAAGTGGGAGGGGGGTGGGGACTCTGGGGATGCCAGTCTAGATGCTGGGGATGCTTAAATGCTTTCATCACTCAGCTGGAAAGGCTGGCACGCTTCGGCGCTTGCACGCACAACAAGTTACGGCACAGCAGCTGGATAATATGGAGCCTAGCCGGGTTAAAGGGGGGACCATGTGTAGCGGAAGGAATGCACAGTTATCCAGCAGAGCAGTTGGGTCAACTGCCTAAGTAAACATCATTCACATTGGCCAACATCGTCGTCGTCGTTGGTCGTTGGTCGTCGGCGCCGGCTGTTCTCAATTGACCTTTGCAGGCCATAAACAGTTACCTTGCGCAATAAACTCAGAACACAATTTGTACCCTGCATGATTGACGAGAGAGAGACAGAGAGAGAGCGAGAGAGAGCGCATGAGTGCACGGCAAGAGTTTATCAATAAATTTCCACGAGAGCTGGCAGAGATTTCGAGTGGCTCGTTGCCATTTCTATTGCCTGTGAATGACTGTGAGTTGAGCTCGACAAATCTTTGGCTGATGTACAAATATATTGCTAATACTCGTCGCCCCCTCCATCTCTTGCCCCTTGTGTATTGCATGTTGCCGTGTCGATGTTGCTAGCGATAACTGTGGCAAATTGAGCAGTTCCTGCCAGTTTGTTTGAATTGTAACATAATCGTTAAACTTAAGTGAGTCTGTGCTGCTTATAATAATGTTTGCCATATCTGCGCAGGATCCCCAAACAACATTATCTTAATGTGCGAGTTAAATGTACTAAGCGCAGAACTTGTCGCAGCTTGTCTTCTTTTCATGATTGTAATTAAGTTAAGATACTGTGCTATATAACATATTGTCTATAATCTTATACGCTGAACAGATTCTCACGTGAAGAGACTTTTTGTTTCACCGTTTTACATTCCATTTTGGAGCATTTTGTTCTTCATAATTCAATATGAATGTGTTTCCATATTTAATTGATCAATTCACAGAAATATACAACCCAATTTAATATATAATAATTACACAAGTATGTCACAAATTGCAAATCGATTGATTCGAAAGGATTTTGATTATGAGAACTAACTTAACTTTTACAAAAATCAATCATTGCTTTAATGCTTTCAATTTATAAATGGTTCGCATAAAAGCCACAAATATTAAATCTCTAAATTGAATTGATTTATTCCAATGGGGTGCTACGCCCCATGAGTACTCAGTTATTCGCTTGAGTTTGTCCATAAATCAAATCGTAAATGGAACTACTATACGCATTGTACGATCTCAGTATCTGCCTGTCAGTTTCATTTGATTACACAATTCCATTTTTCAATTTATTTACATATTTCAATTAAAAATCTCGCTCTCTTTCCCGCTCTGCGCTTCCATTTCAGTTATTAAAACAAGACAACTAACTGTAAACCAACTAAGCCGCAGTGGGGGAATAAATAAAATACGGAAAAGCATTTAGCAAATGCGCCTGACTGGACATTTAACCTGCAAAGGGTGAGGGCAGAAACCAAAGTGCAGAACAGCAGTAAAAATAGTGTATAAAAAACCATACAGAGATAAAAACCGTTGGAAATAAAGCAAAATGTATTTTTCTAATGAAGTTTGACACGTGTGCAGGGCGGGATTGGCACGCTGTGTGCGGGGAGGATAACCGGGTAAAGTTCGCGTGTCTCTGTCACAGGTCTGAGCTGTGAGCTGAGCATGGAAAATGTGAAAAGTGCATGTGCAGAAAGAGCAACGGCAACAGCAACAGCAACAGAGAACAATGAAGGGCAGGAAAGGGAAGGCAAAGAAGCAAAGCTGCAATGAATGAAAAATCAGCTTGGCGCATGCAATTTTGAAAATGCCCTCGGCGGGTTGAGTTGACTAACTGATTGAATGAATGACTTGACTACTCGGACTACTGACTTCTGACTGTTGACTGCAGACTGGTGAAACGACTGACTGAACCACTGACAAGCTGGACAGTCTCTACAGCAACAACGCAGCTGGTGAAACTCATGTTCGCTTATCAGAAAATCACGCAGCAACTGCAAAAAAATACATCGCACCAAGTTGAGATACAATATTGAGTTCTGAGAGATACGCTACAAATGTTGCCACAATACAATTTTATTAGTTTTGTTCGTTCTCTGAACATTGGATAATAATGTTTAATAAATTGTTTGGAATTTTATTTATTGCCAAAATACAAGTGAAATTGCATTGAAGAAACTGATATAGATTTATGGGTTTATGATTTATTTCAAAACTGATCATTTCATAGCATTTATAAATCATTAATTAATTTATTTTGTATTAGAAATTTTATCATATTTTATGATGTGAAATTGTAGAATATCTTTTGATATAACAATTAAACTTGATTATGTTATAGATTAAAAATATATGTTAGATTTGTTTTTGCTGTTATAATGTGAAATTTATGCTTCTATTTTGTATTTAACTTTGTCATTAAACAGCTGAAACTTTAAACTAACATTCAGTGTTGAATTTAATTATATTAATCATGTTGTATAAATAGAACGATATTGTTCAAATTCAAATTCAAACCTTCAGCACATTCAAAACACGTTTAACTATAGAATGTCCTGCCTGCCCACACAATATACCATTTTGGTTTGTTTTTTCAGCTTGATTAGTTTTGTCTGTCTACTGCTTATCTCATCCTAATGGGCCACTGCATTTTCATGTGTGAAAACATTGCACTATTTATTTATTGACTCAACGGACTTGGCGACGGATACGTAATGCGCCACCGATTGACTGCGCATTACGTATACGCCCGAGTTGAACCGCCCTGATAGTCGTGCACATTATGCAAACTTGGCAATAAAAATTCAATTAAGTTTCAAGGACACAATGTCAAGTGGCAGGGCTCGATAAATCACAAAAAAAAATAAAAGCTAGCGCCGAAGGCGGCGACCAAAGAGGGAAGCAACAACAACAACAAGAACAACTGCAACAACAATAGCAGTAACGGGAGTGGAACAAAATTGTGACATGCTGCGCTGCCGTTATGACTTTGATGCACGTTTTAATTATAATTTTGACGCCAACTGTTTAAACACACACGCACGCACAACGATAACACACGTGCCTGTGTTTGTGTTTCGGTGTATGTGTGTTGTTGTTGTATCGCTTGCACTAATTGTTTGCGACAGCAACGCATAGAAACTGGGCAAGGGAGTAAGAGAGAGAGAGAGAGAGAGAGAACACAGAGAAGCAGGCTCTACATACGCCTCGAGCTTAATTGAGGCAACACAAGCACACAGCACAAAGGACAATAGCCAGGACATACCACAAGCACACACCCCCGTACACACACACACATGCACACACAGCACATATGGTCAACATAAGTCACAAAACCAAAACGGGCCGCCCACAGGCCGCCTCGTTATACACTCAGCATCAGGAAATTGATAGAGGGCAGTTTGCATGCGACAATTGTAAAGGGCAGATGGGGGATGGAGGGGGAAGGTAGCTGTTCAATTTGATTTGATATATGTCTATGGGGTTTCGTGAGTTCTCTGAAATGGAACTGACACTTGGAAGAGCAAAGGGCTAAAATATTCGTAGATTGTGGTGAAAGCTTTGTGAAAGGTTTTTTGAACTCAGTTCAATTATAAAGATTCAAAATTCAAGCTGAAAGTTTAAGCTCATATAGAAATTCAGCACAATGACTGTTATATGCATATATTCGAACATGGTAATAATCCATAATAAATAATCCTAGAAATAGTCTATTGGCACTCATTCTAGAGCTGAAGTTAAGAAGCCTATTTTGACCTTACAAAAGAATATATATTATCGCAAGATATGAAAGAACACATAAACTTAAAATGCCTAAATATTTGCAACAAATATACATTTAAATATTATATATATTCAAGTGCAGCACTTCCCAACTTCTTCAACAATATACAGAGTAACTGCTAGTTCAGCCTTTTTTCATCAGTTTCCTGTCATTTTCCTTGAGTTGTAGGCAAAATCGGCAAAGGCTCAGCTTTTCTCAATGTGTTTGCTGGTCAGCTTATGTGTGTGTGTGTGTTCTATGAGTATCTATGTGCTACTTTGTATATGTGTGTGTGAGTGTGAATATGTGCTGTCAGTGTGAGTTTTGGCATCCACATTTCAATGTTGAAGTGTCTGTTAGATTTATAGCCCCCCAAACCCATAATTTGGCATATATGCACGTGTGTGTTAGTGTGTGTGAGTGTGTGTGAGAGTGTGTAGTGTGGTCCGTGCCCAAGTGTGAGTGTCAGCTTGCGTGAGTGTGCAAGCTGTACTCAATTAATACTCATCAGTGTGACATTAGTGTCATTTATTTGCGGTGGCCTGGGGGGGCAAACCGAGTGGATCAAAAGCAGAGATAAAAGATAAATGAGATAAACACGTGCATTGCCAATTGATGCGCATGTGAATGGGATGACAATACAAACAGAGAGAGAGAAAGAGAATGGGAGAGAGGAAGAGGAAGGGCAACAGAGAGCGACACGGTACTTGATTATGCATAATCAAGGCTCATTTTGGCGATACGCCTCTGGCGCCTATTACGCTGATGTTTCATCAATAAATAGGCCATAAATTGTAGATGATTTTCCATTATATACACAGATATAGTACACTTACTACGCTGAGTAGGTTACGCTATCTGCCTCGTTATGCGCACTTTAAAATGAATAGAAAAATTTATGCGAATCATTTTTATGGCGCTGCCTGACACACCCAAAGCCCACGAGAAAAACGCACGCGAATAAATTACGGCGACATTTGACTTTAATTTGGCCATAAACCGCCGCCGCCACCGTCACACACGTCCACATGGCGTGGCTGCAAGTAGCCGAAAAACTGCAGTAAACAATAAATTAAACGGCAACTAAAAACTTTAGCTTAGTTTTGCGCCAGAGGCAAAAATAGTAAATAAATAAATAAACAATTGTCGAAGCGAGCGACCAAATCAATGAATGGATGAATGAATAAATGAATGAATGAACGAGTGAATGCCTGAAAATCGTTGAGCTTAAATTAATCGCAATTAAAGCAATTGCAAAAATCGAATCTAAATCAAAATGTGGGAAAATCAAAGCCGGAACGCCGCTAAAAAATTGCACGCTTTTTATTTTTCAGCAATTGTTGAGGCAACTTTTCGTGCCGAATAGATCGTAAAAAAAGACAAGAGAAATATAAGAATATTTCTGCATTTTTGCTGCAGTACAAAAAAAACTTTTCTTTTCACTTCTATACACACAAAACAAACTTGCGCAGCTTCAATCTATCATCTTAATGTGGCTCATAAAAAGAAAGACAACTGAGAACTGTATAAACTGTATATATATCTGCACTATATATCTGTGTGAACTGTAAGCAAGAGTCATAAGACTTCTGGGCAAGATAAAGCTAGGCTAACGACTTGGAAGCAGCTGCTTGAGCAGCATGTGCTATTTGAACTTTAAATATTAAGTATACGCATAAAATTAGACTTAAAATATTCAGTATACGCATTTATTTTAATTAAAAACTATATGAAAGAAACAAGAAACAAACCCGAAGTGCAATTGAAATAAGGAACAATTGCAGAATGCCAAACAGTTTTAATTAGTGTCCCAAGACATTTAGTTTGATATTGCATACAACATTATAATATGGTAAAGTTTACTATAAACTGCAGCAGACACAGTCTCTCTCTCTTTCCCCCTTCCTTTCCTCTCTTCTCGGTGTGGGTCAAAATTTGCATTTGTCAGAAGACTTTTGGCATTCAGTGCCGCGCTGCACCTTGTGACAAGTTGAGAAATAAACTTTGGATTACAATTGGAGATTGTAACAATTTCTGGGTTTATTTTACCCGACAGTCAAGTTGACCTTTTGGCCGCGCCAACAATGTCAGCTTAAGTTGGCTTGGGGAGCCACTTGGTCACTATTGGGGCACTTTGGTATGTTGACCTGCTGGGTTCTTTGGCCACGAGTAGAACATTAAAATTATTTTGGCGTTGAGCAGAACTTAAACAAAGTCTTAGTGCGACACGATAGCGAGAGCTTAACAAACTAATGCAGCCCCTTATCGACAGCATTACTCGATGTTAAAAGACTTAATTCAATTTTTAAAGAATGCAAAACTAATGCAGGAGTGCCTCACTCTCCCCACGCGCGACTTGCAGCTGCCACAACAATAATGAAATGCGTGAAATTTGCAAAAATGTTTACAAAAATATTTGCTCATAATTTGCTTACCAATCGAAATTTCGTTTTTGAGGCAATTGAACTCAACCAGAAAACCCGAAAAAAAAGAATATTGTAGAAAATCTTCTGCTCTTCTTCTTCGCTTTTAAGCGATGTGCGATATGTTTTGGTTGTTGTTTTGGCGTGTTTTTGATGTTGTTTTGGCCTCAGCCTGTTAGCGAGTATTTAATTTATTAGCACAAATTTTGATATTTTTTCACGGCTTCTTTTTGATTTCGTTTCAGAATTTCAATTACAAAATCTGTTTGAAAATGCGCGTAAGCATTTTCGAAAATAATTCACAATTTTTCAACGAGTTGATAATATTTTTGAAACCAACACGCAGAGACACTCACGCACACACGCATTCACACACACGAACACACACGCACGCACACAGAAACGAGGCGAAGCGAGGTGCACGCGGCCAGCGTCAACAGCGAACTGAAGCGCACGAAGCGAGTGAAATGGCGATTTTCCCTTTTAGCCGCCGCGGCCAACGTTGCGTATGAGCGACGACAACAAACTGAAAACGAACGTGTAGCGGAAACAGAATCAGCACGAAACGCTTGCAACCGCGTTCGAACAAACATGTTGCAAATGAGAGAGAGAGAGGAGGCAGCACAGAGTTCGAACGGGGCCGCCGCTTGGGCTTATCACTAGAAATTAAGACAAAAGCCCGAATGCTGCTGCTGCTGCGGCATAACGAAAATTAAATGAGACCACAAAAGGAACAAGCACAACAAAAACAAAAACAACAATACCACCAAGGGGTAGTAGAAAAGAGACCCTTTATAATGTAACGTCTCTCTCGCTTTCTGTTCACACACATTTTTCGACTGATTCGATGCAAATTGAATGAACAGAGATTTGCTTTTAAGCTGCCGCTTTCCCAGAACATATAATGAATATAATTTCCAATTAAAAATACTAATTTTCAAGTAAGGAAAGTAATTAGATCTTTACGATTTGTGAAGTATTTTGTATACTCAAACAATAAAATAAATACATGTTTCAGAGAATTCTTGGGAAAAGTTATCTACTTATCGGAAAGGAATTTCTTTTAAGTCATAAATTCGTTTATTCAAACATAAACATATTCTGTTTTCTAAGTGACTAACAGAATCGTCAATTTAATTAAGATTGCTTTGGTTTAAAATATAACAAATTGTAAAGATAAAGAAATAGTTTAACTCACTTTAATAAATATAATAACTTCAAGACTCTTAAACAAGCCCAAGGAACATAAACCTCACTAAGCCTTACGCTATCAACTTTTCTGCAGCGCGGCAAATTACTTTTGCGCTTTTTGCTTTCATGCACTTCGCCCCAACGCAGCCAACTTAACATAGCATCAATATTTAAATACCAACTTACTTATCGATATGACTGGTATCGATGCCAATGTTAAAATGCGCTTAACTTAATATTACAAGCCACTGTTAAGGCATATTTTCATTCTATGTTATTAAAAAAACGCTCAAAGTGTGCCAACTAGTTCAAGGCATGGAATCTCAATAGTTTCCTTAGCCTTTTACGATAATCAACTATGTAGCAAACAATTTTCTCAGCCACGCTGAGGTTCAATAATTCATAAAGTGAATCAGCTCTATCAATGTGGCGTTCTGCCCCTCACACGCCCTGCAGTTTGAGCTGCAAGTGAGAGCGCATCAACACATTAGCGCGAAAGTGTGGAGGGAGGGAGGCGGAGGGGAATTGCGGCAAGAAATTGACGTTTCTTTGGCTACAATTTGGCTTTGGCCACGTTTTCACCATTGTTGTTCTTGTTGTTGTGTTTGTTGTTCTTGTTTGGCTTTTGGTTGTTTTGGTATTTTGCTTGTTTTGTTGCCTTTAAATGATTTTCCATTTGCACATTTCACGCGGCCAAATGATTGCTTCGCTGTTGTTGTTGTTCTTATTGCCATTGTTGTTATTGTTCTTTTCTGTTGTTGTTATTTTTGTTGCCACTGGCAAAATTTTCATTCATAAAAAAAGGTGAACGCTTGTGGGCGTCTCACAGCGAGCGCGAAAAACAATAAAACGCCAGGAAGGAGAAGAAGAAGAAGCGACGGCAGAGGCAGCGGAAACAACGTTGGCCCAGGCAGACAAACAGGCGTACAAAATAACTATGAGCGAGAGAGAGAGAGAGATAGAGAGAGAGAGCGAGAGAGATAGAGTGTAGTACTGGAACAGCAGGAAGCGGAGGGGAACATCGAAGGGTGCCAAGACGAATACGGACAAAGTTTTGTGCTTGGGCACAACTTTGTTGTTTTTGTTATTGTCGCGTCTTTTACTTGCGTATTTATTTATATTAATACACGAAGCACACTCATACACACATGCATGTGACTGTCTCTCTGTGTGAGTGTGTGTACTCATGTGCGTATGTTTTATTTATTTTCATTTTATTCAACGCGCATCAAGGCAAAGCAAGCGGAAGAGAGAAAATATTATTGCCCAAATATTTGTTATTTTTTTACAGCAAACAATAACAAAAAGAAGGTTAAAAAACGAAACTAGAGCCGCAGCAGTGGCCTAACTATTGTCAACCACTGACTGACTATATGTTTGCATGTGTGTGTGTGTGTAATTGTATTGGTATGCGGCTGGCTTGTCACATTGTTCAAACCTCAGAAACCCAAAGCCAGGCAAGAACAGTTGTGCGGTTTTTGTTTTGTTTTCCTCCGCGCCCTCTGTTACCACTCCCTCCTGCCCCGTTTAACGAAAACATCTAACGAAAAATGTCGAGGCAAAGAAATTGGAGTGGAAAAAAAGGACGCACAAACTGTTGGTCGATAAGGTTGTCCAAATCAAAACATTGAGACCGAACTTCGGTCTCTGTTTGGACTGTCAAACTGGTAGGGCAGGACCTGACAGGCAAACGAGCGGGCGAGGACTTAAGGATAATGCTCAGTTTGAGTTTGCTCAACTCTGCATACCCTGTGAGCATACAATGCTTGACAAAGGGTTACCACGATTTAAAAACGTAAAGGTACAGTTAATAGGTACATATTTTATAACTGCATAAAAGTAAAACTTTTAATTTATACACAATACCAATACTATAAAGGTAAAAATTCTATGAAAAATACATTTAACAAATTGCAATTCAGATTTCGCTTTACTCCCGCAGCCAACTTAACAAATCATCAATATTTAAATACCAATAAATCTATCGATGTTGACCGTTTTCGATGCCACTGTTAAAGTAATCCTTCAATCAACATGAGCTTAACTTATCATTACAAGCCACTGTTATAGCATATGCCCAAGTCGTGCATCGCCGACCGGGCACACTCTTTCTTTATTTTTTCAGCAGTTATTGGTTGGCTGGTTGGCAGTCGCACAGTGGGTTAAAGTTGAGCCTCCGACTTATACTTTAAGCTTGCCTCAAATTTTTGAATTATTTTTTTCCTTTTAGGATTTATGCGCCGTTTGCAAAGAGGAGGCAAAAGGCAGCATTGCTTGATGAGGGCACGCAAAGCCGACAGTGAGAGAAATTCGAGTGGAATATAGAGAGTGAGACAGAGAGTTAAAGAGGAACGGAGACAGCAGCTGTTGATGTACAATATTTGATTTTAAATGTAAATTCTTTTTGAATTTAATGCCCACGAAAGTCGCATTGACAAAGTGCAAAATTGATTGACATGCAAAAGAAAAAAACTTTGGAAAAAAGCGCAATTCAACAACAGTTATAAAAATTGTTTTTTGCAGTTACAAAGATAAGAGAGAGATAAAGTATTGTTCGATGAATTGAAAATGAGGTAACAAGCCAGCAGATTGACAGTTGATTCAAAAATCATTTTAAAGTAGAAAACTTGGAAAATACATTTGTTTATTATTATTATGTTTGAACCGCAGAACTTTGACATAAGCCAAACTTTTCTATTTCACAAACTTCAACAAAAAGTTTACTAATTTTCTCAAATTACTGCAGAAATAACTTTACAAAACTTGCCCAATTTCAATAAAATTTCCTAACAAACATTCATCACATCAACAAAAAAATGTCAAACATAATGAAAGTAATTTGTGCTTATCAAACACAGATTTCAAATGGAAAACCAAGATAATCAAAGACAGGAATCTAGACATATCAAGCACAGGTTTCTTTAAAGAAACCACAAATATTCCTGCAATATATTTACGTAATTTTCTAGAAGCGAGTTTCAAGGGCAAATTCTGCGAAGGCGGAAGGACAAATCTTGCGAATGGTAGCCAACAAATTCGCATATATAATATTTTGTATATATTCTTATTATTATTGTATGCGGTTTGCAAGAAAATCTGCAATTATTATGGGACACAAATAATGCATGGCTCATTTGCAGCTGCACCTGAAGGCTTATTAAAAATCTTTGCGAAATTCTGGTTGCGAAATCTAAATATACTAAATGTACTACGATGCTGTCAAGCGACACAGCAGCAACAGCAACAAGAACAACTTGAAATTATGATATCGTTGGGGCAACAAACTGCTCGTTCTCTCGCAGTTGGCATATTCGATTTGCGTAAACATCGTTGTGGCTCGTCCGAACATGAGTGTGAACGGCAAACGGTGCTGGGTAGCTGCAACCGGACTCGAAGTCGGGTCAGGCCAAGCAAAAGGAAGGAGGAGGTGTGAGCAGAGGGAGAAGAATAGGAGAGAGAGAGCAAGAGAGAGGTAAAAGCATTTGGGCCACAAGAACATGTAAAGCTGTTGATGCACGCCAATGTCTGCCTATGTTTGCCTGCTCTGCCTTTTTTCCTGTCTCCCTCTTTCTCTCCTCCCCCCACCTACCCCCTTTTGTTTGTGCTTGTGCCTGCATGCGAAATAATTATTAATAACAAAAATAACGTGCCATGAAATGTTGCTGCCAATGTTGTTGCTGCTGCTCTTGTTCTCTGTGTTGTTGCTGCCAATGCTTCTGTTTTTGTTGTTGTTATTTTTTGTCGCTGTCTCTGTCGCTGTCGTTGTCCTCCGCTGATGCACTTCCGCCGGGCAATGCAATGACGGGCGTAGGTAATTAACAAACACAGCGGGATCTCTGGCACAGTCTCCACATCGGATGATGCTAGAACAGAACCAAAGCCAACTGAACCGCACTGAAGTCGCGCAGTCAAAGTGGCCTAACGGGACTACAAAGCGGGCTGGGGGCGAAAGGGAGACGTAACTGAGGAACAGCGCGACAATTGAGAACTTTGCTGCTGAGTGGTTTTTTATACACTATCCGAAAAGGGGGTAGTTGCAGTAAGTGCAGCAGGAATATAAACAGTAAATGGCGAAGAATAATTGTAGTTATAGTTATAGTCTCTTTGTCTTTACGCAAGGTAATATTTATTAGGTCTTCTTAATGCATTTACTATGAATTAGATTATATTTTCATTATAATTCGAAGTTGCACAGGATAAATATCGAGATGCTTTTGCAAATTATAATTAGAGCATTCAAATTTTAAGGTGAATTTGAAAACATTAAATAACACAATATATTTTATGATAATTATCAAAATTAAAAAAATTATAATTTTTAAAATATCTGGCGTTAAATATTCTAGTTAAATTTAAGTTTTCACACAACATTTTACTGCATATTTATACGAATTTCTTAACAGATTCATTAAGAACATTCTATCAATGTATTTCTCTCTCCCTCTTTCTGTCATTCCCCTTTCAACTTTCCCCATTTGAAGAGTATAAAACTGTCATTGCGTTTTCAAATGAAATTATTCTAATTCTATGTTTGTTTTCGCCTTCTTGTTGCTTGTCTCTTTTGCTGCGTTTTGTTTGTCTTTCTATTGTTGCCTGTGTTTTGTTTCTATATTTTTCTTTGCGTTTCTTTACTTCCCACCCACTTTATTTTGGCAGTGCGCTAATTATGACATTTTCCGTTCTCTTGCTCTCAAGCAATTACTGCCAAATGCCTGCGAGCACATGCAACATTAAGTAGCCTCCCAGTAAGCCGATCCCCTTTGCTTTTCTTCCGCTCTTTCTGCTCTTTCACTTTTCAATTAGCATTGAATGTAATTCACGAATTTAAATTAAATTAGATGATTATTTTTAAACTCGATTTGTAAAATTACATTTTGGCTTTGCATTAATTGTCGTCGTCGCTGATGAACGACCCGAGGCACACACACACATGTCTGTATGTGCCTGTGTTTGTTGGTTTTTATATAACTTTTATTTATGTTTGAAAACTTGGCACAGTTTTCCCGCAGCCAAATTGCAGCATGACGCAATTGACACACAGCGACGAGCGCTTTGAACGCTTTTCTCGTTGTCTCTTCTTTTCTTGTTGTTGTTGTTGTCTCTCACTTTTCAATTTTAGTTTCGCCGTATTTTATTTTGTTTTATTTCGTTCAAATTGTTGGCAAGCGAATTATCAACTAAATGTGCAGCAACAAATTATGCGCAAGCAAGTCTTTATTCTGCAGTTATTCGGCCAGGCATTTTAATTACTTGCAAATTAATAGCACACGTTGCGTATACGAGGCGTTTGGCCCCGCCCCCACCGCTTTTACACAATAATTCTATTACTTGTTTGGCGCTACAAATCACAAGATTAAACGAAAAATTACTCATTATTATTATTTTGCGAATGGCTATCATAAATATCTTGGCCCACCACCACCACCATCAGCAGCAGCTGCCCGCCTCGCCTCACCGCCAATGATCATTGGCCGAGTTCATGATCATGCACACAGTACACGGACAGTGTGTGTGTATTTGTGTGTTTGCTTGTGTGTGTTTATTAAAAAATATCTCGAGCCAACTTAGCCGTGAAGCGGCAACCATAACGATTCTCGTCTATAAACAAATTGCTAATGAATTGGAACGCATATTTCAAATAGACAACATCAGGAAGTAAGCATCGTAATATTTATGCAAATCACAAACATGAGGCTGGCAAAAATACATGATGAAACTATTAAAAATTCTCAAATGACTGTTTGCTGTACAAAAAGGACAATTAAAAGTCAATTGGGACCTGAACACAATTAGGGAAAAAGCTTTAACTATGCATGCAACCTTGCATAAAAATAACTCATGAAACAAATTCAATTTAAATTATTTGTTATTATAAGTATAAATTTCAAAATGTATAAACATAAATTTAAATGATATACTTAAATATATTTAAAGACTAAATTTATTTTGTTTTATTTTACTTGAAAATGAACACAGCAAAGTTCTCCATTTGCATAATTTAACTTCTTTCATTTATAATTGTATTTGCTTCATAACTTTCTGTTTGCTCGCCTTGCTAATTAATTTACTCCAAATAAATTCTTCCGCCCCCTCGCCCCTCTGGCAGCATTCACTTCCCCCTCACCGTCATTAGCAAATAATCCCCAGTCTGTTCATTATCCAACTCAAGTGTTATAAATCTGAAAAGAAATCGACCTTAAAACTCTCTCTCTGCTGCACCACTTGGCATATGCCGCCTTGGTCAAGGCAATGAATATTATTGAATATTTTATTTAGCATTGCACACGCAGATACACACACACACAAACATACATACACAGCATTGGGCTAAAAGTGAGCCAAAAATTACAAACTCAGCTGAAAAATGATGATGGCACAAAGATTTTCAATAAACGCGCCGAACGCCAAAAATTTTGTCGAGTGCGAGCCGCACTTGAGAATTGACAGCAAAAGAGAGAAGACAGGCAGGAAGAGAAGGGAATAAGAGAGGAAGAGAAAGTGCTGAGTGGGGCGGGAGGTAGAAGGGCGAAAGGGAAGGCACCACTCGAGCAATGGCGCGCAAATTTGTTGCCAACTTTTGTGGGGAAAAAGGCAAAAGCGATAACTGTGTCTGTTCGTGTCGTGTCTGTGTGTGCGTGTGTGTCTTTGTGTGAGCATTTAGCTATATGTTCCAGTGTATGTGTGCACTAATTTGCAGCCGTCGCGTCGCTCTGCACCATTTGTCGTACAGCAAATTTTACGTATTTAAAAATGTTGGACGATTTTCATGATATTTGCCGGAAGCGGAAGGATGCGACTCAAAGGCACCACAAGGACAAAAGAGCACAAAATTTAAAGAATTTATATTGAATAAATATTTTAAAGAGCTCCAAGAAATTTGCATATTAACATGTGTTTTATACAAAATTGATTTAAGGTCTGTCAAGATCAGCACGACATGATAAAGCTGACAAAAAATAGCAACATATTTCATATAATGCGTAATTAATGTGCCACAATTTATCATATTTTACAGGGAGCAACGTATTTTGATTTTATTTTATTTTTATTTCTGTTGAAAAGTTTATCGACATGTATTTGAACCTGAAGTTTACGAGCACCCTGACTGTCTGACCCGAACTGAACTTTGTCAGTGCGACAGTTTTTTATTATACTCTCGATATGCTTTTTATTATTTCTTGGCTCAACTTTAATGGCCATTTTAGCATATTCGTTGTGCCCCTTTCGATCTGGTTGAGTGACCCGCCGCCTTTAATGCGCTTATCGGAAAATATTAATGGTATATATACATATATAATAAGCTCTCGCAAATTGCGCACAAAATCCGTTTATAATCGGCTTTTGCTTGCAGTGTAATTCGCTCTAATTGATTTCATCTAAAATGCCTTAAATAGACAGTTAAATGCATTAATAATCTGCCTATATATTTAGCCTAAACATACACATATATACATAGATGTGTGTGTACGTATGAAATGAGTGCAAAAGTTAATTATGCGCAAATTGAAACCAAATGTTTTCGATCATCCAAATGGCCAGCGTGTCGAACAGAAATTAACACAAAATGAAATTGAATGTAAATCAAGCCAACAACTGAAACACGACGCGCATTGGCGCGTTCTGAAATTGGGCACTCAAGTGGGGTATGCCACAGTGGGGTCACAGTCATAGTTACACTGTAACGTAGTAAGTGTGAAAGTTGAGAAAATGTTAGTTATGAGATAAAACTATTTAGATACGAAATTAAAGCGAAATACCTTATATGTAAGCTGAGTTATACCTGCTAGAAGTTGATTTTTCTTGTTATCTGTGATAAATTTCACTCCAATGCAACTGTTAAAGGAACTTCAATTCAGTAAATAGTAGCTAAATATTTATACCAAATGTCATGGCTATAGCTGCAGTAGATCCAAGGATCCTGCTGTTTGTACAGTCAGTCATGCCCTCTGTACCTTTCCACTCATGCTACCCTTTCATTCCATTGGTTAATCGGTATACCAAATACAACAGCTGCCGACATGAAGGGACACGCTCCATTTAATGGTCAACTGTCTGTTTGCCTACAAAACAGATAGATATAGAGAGAAAGGCAGGGAGGGGGAGGTAGGCAGGCAAATAGAAAAGCAAAATGAAATACATAAATTCCCAACAATATACAAAATACAATGCGTTTTGCGTTGCTCTTTGAGTGCTATGCGAAATATTTATAAATATTAATCAGATTTTCTAATGGAATTTGAAATTTGTATTTTCTTTGGCTTAGCTTCAAGTATTGCCCCCTAACTGTTTACCCTGCCCCTCCTTAATTCGATTAAATTTGCTTAAAAGATGCGAATACAAATTGCAATTGAAATCTGGCGTTAATTTTGACTTTTCTCTCTGTTTGTTTCACGCCTTCTTAAGTGCCACGCTGCGTATGAGTAATGTGCGAGTCGAGAGCCATAAGTAATGATCTATGTCGGCCCAATGACAATACCAATAAAACGGCAGACGGGGCAATTGTGCTCTCGATGCGGCGATGTACCCAACGTACACCTAAATGCTCCATAAACATCTCACATGCTGTTCTTGGTCCCTCCCTCCCTCCAACACCCCTACCCGCTCCCGCTCCCGCTTTGCTTTACTTCTTGTTCTCAATGGCAGCTGATTCAGCGTTGAAAAAAGGGGGGCGACAGACGCAAATTCAAACGGCAAAGGCAGACACAAAAGCAGACGCCGCGTCGACCGAATAGAAAAGAAACAAAAACACACACAATATAATGGACAAAAGTGTGAGAAAGTGAGAAGAAGAGACAGAGATAGAGAGAGGGGAAAGAGGGAAAGAGAGCTAGCGGCATTGCCAAAATAGCAAAGTAATTGCGAATCGTAAAGCTTGTGCAGGCATATAACTGCTCGAGCAGCTACCCCAGAGTAGATGTGCTCGAGCGAGGGTCGCTGCAGAACTAAGGGAAATGAAGAATATTTAAATATAAATTAAAACCTTAACTACAATAATATTTGCAAGATTTTATAAAGTAAAAGAAATAAAATAAGACTGATTTATGTGGGATTATAGAAATGTTTGGTTTAATATTGATAGAAATACTTTAAATATAAAATAATTTTTTTTTTTTCTCAAATAGTTTTTTTACTATCCATAAATGATGATAACTTATTTAATAAATTTTGATTAACATAAGCCATACCTATCGAAATGTCTTATAATTTTATCTATAACAACAAAGAATTTATGTTTATCGATTTAAATTACCTTCACTTAAACACATGTATTTCAAATATATATTGATTTCATGCAAATATGTTAAGTATATCGATTTGCTTTAACTTAACATTTTTCATGTAATATTAAACATTTTCATCCTTCCACCCTCGTCTCTCGATATCATTATTTTTATATATAGTATTTATAGAGCTTCGTCTCTCATTGTGTGCGTCTGTGTGTGTGAGTGTGCGTGGAAGCCATGTGAATGCCTTGGCCGCGTCGTTTGACGTTGACGCGTCGCCTCGGGGCAGATGCTGCTGATGCTAGCGATGATTAGCAGACGACTGTGCACTGCCTAGCACATTACGCATACGCACAATGAGCCGCCTTACCCCCCTTTACTTTGTGTGTAAGTGTGTGAGTTAATTGTCTTAAATGTAATTGCAAAGAAGATGCAATTAAACAGCTTGACACACGCGCGCTGAAGCGACGCCACTGCAGGACGTGAGGACACGCTCAAGAATTTGTACGGCTGCCCCCCACTCCCTCTCTCTCTCTCTCTTGGTCCCTCTTTTGCATCCCTCTCCTTGTGTTGCATCTTTACCGATGCGCTGCAGTTTGTCTTCATTTAAGCCAGCTGCAAGAGGTCGTAAATTTTAAATGTTTTGTGGGTCAGTGACGCCGCCAGCAAAGAAGTTTGATCCGAACTGAACTTTTACTACAACCCCCTCCCCGCGCACCACCCTTCACATCCCTCAACCCGATTGAAAGAAACAAAGCTGAAATTTATGCGACCGACTCGGTGGGTCAGCAAAATGGCGCCAAAGTTCAAAGCTCGCACAGCACAGCAGGAGAAGGAGAAGGAGGAAAAGAAACAAGGACGGAAGGGGGCAGCCACTCAGTGGCTGGACATGATTGAGATTCGTTGCGCATCGTCGGCTGCTCCTGCTTCAGCTTCGTGCAGGCTTCGGTTACGAGAACGTCTGCTGCCATTTGCTGCTGTTGCTGCAATTTGATTCCAAATTGTTTGGCTACAATTTTTTGGCCATGCAAAATGCAAAGCATGTCCTTAAGCCCTGCTGCTACAACAATAACAACAAAGAGGGCAACAACATTTATTGGCCATAAAACAAAATGTTGCTGCAGTGCAGCCAGGGCAAGCAGGCCTACAAGAATAGAAAGACAGAGGGACAGGCAGACAGAGAAGGAGGGCAGACAGAGGAGGACAGGCAGACAGAAGGACAGGCCGACAGAGAGACAGGTAGACAGAGAAGGAGGGCAGGAAAATACCGCCGCACACCCCTTAAGTGGCAGTTGGCATTTTGATAGCAGCAGTAGACGTGGCACACGTGACGTATACGTGACGTCGCGTCGTGCAATTGCTGAATGTTTTGTTCGTGTTCGTGGAACATTTAAAGCACGATAACAATACACAGCCAAAGTGATATAATATTATTTATTTACAGCAAACTTGTTGTCAAACTTTCAAAAGGAAAACACTTGGTAGGACTTCTATACGTAGCATAGAACAACGATGAAGTTTGCAATGAATATAACTTGATAGGACTTCAATAACTTTATTTGAATTCAAGTGAAAACAAGAAGAAGAACCTAATGTGGTTTAATCCTGAAAACTAAAGGGTCAGTTGAATAGAAATATAATTTATAATTTATTTATTTAGTGTGTACTAAATGCAGTCAAAGAAAACAATATAAATATTTGTATGAGATTTATTAATAATTATGATATATGATATGATGTATGATATTATATATGATAGTAACAATAATTTACAATATATGAATTCATTTGAATTGAATCTACTGTTAAAATATATTAAATTATTTGCAAAACACATTTATCTCTGTAAGAACAACAAAACATGAATAATCTTACAACATAAAGTAAATATTTGAATTTGCTGTAACTATATTTCCCTTATCCCAATTTAAATCAGTGCCCGATTTAATTAAGCACAAAATTTGTTACAAGTTGCTGTTGCTGCATACCGAACTGAACATTTATCAAGCTTATCAGCTTTCTCTTTCTTTAGATTATTTATTTTTCAAGCTTGTGCGAATTTTCAATTGTATTTTCGTAAAAACACACACACACACACACTTGGGCACACGCACACTCATTGCAAATGCAAGGCATGCAGATGATTTTCCGAGAGATATGGCAAATTTGCAGACAATGCAAATGTCGAGTGTTTTGTGTTGTGTTTGGATTTATGGCTATAGTGTATATATAATAGAGCAGACAACATTGGCTACACTCGAAACACACAAACACACACATGTGTATCCGTGTATCTTGTGTCTTACAATTAATTTTGGCACATCTTTGTTTTTTTTTTGGTTCTTGGTTCTTGGCAATTGAGTAAATCCTTTGCAATTGGCAATTATACAAGAAACGCGCATAGACAATTGCAACTCGCCAGCAGTGTCAGCTGTAAATAGACTCGAAGCAGCGACTGTAGACTAGGTTAGGGTTGTCAGGTTTGTTGCCAGGGGCGCGCAAGCAGGCGAAGCAAACCAATTTCGGACTGTGATTGATGAGGGGCGGCGAGCCTGTTGTCGCTGTCGCTGTCGTTGCCACTGTCGCTGCCTCTGCTGCTGGCCTCCAATGATGTGCCACTGACAGACAACAAATGATTCATCTGCAGCCAAAGTACCGTTACAGTTAATGTCACACACAGAGAAAGAGTGAGGGAGACAAACGGAGAGTGAGAGAAAGCAAGCGAAATTCGCCTGTCTCAAAAGGTTTCGCATAACCTTAAAATGCATAATGCACACACACACATGCAACGCTGATAATGCGCACTGTAAGTGTGTGTGTGTTTATGTCGAAGAATACGAAAGAGGAGAGTGAAAGAGCAAAGAGTGGAAGAGCGCTGATTGAGTGAGGGCTGGAGTGAACCATTTCTCTCTCCCTCCCTCTCTGTGTTCATGTCGCATCGCGTCGTAAAACTATCAAGGCAAAGCCGGCGTCAACGTCGACTGCACTAATGGAAGCGCTGAAATATTTAGCACGCACCACACACAAACCGTGCAGGTGTCACAACAACATAACAACAGCACCGACACACACACGCATGTATAATGTTTGTAGGTAAGAAGGAATCACCGTTGCGCACATTCCATAACAAATCCCGCGATACAAATCCGCGTAGCTTCAAACGATGCCGCCGCTATTCTGCCGACGTCGACGTCGTTTATTTATACAAAATTAGTTTATGACGCGCTGAAACAAAAGGCGCACAGCCGCAACGGACACAAACACAAGCAGCATACGCACACACACAAATACGCACACTTACGCACAGCTAGTCGCGGGCGCTTTTAAGCAGACACTTAAAAAGTGCTTTGTGCCCGTAAGTTTATTATTTTAATAATTCTTTATGTTTGGCGGCTCTTTGACGCACAACAAGTCTGTGTACAACAACAACTGCAGCGTGTGAATTAAAAGGGGCAACTAAACGAAGAACCTGTAAATAGTTCAATTGTGCCGGACACACACGCACAGGCGTACGCTCATTCCAAATGCATACCATGCTCGCCCAGGCTATTTGTTTATAGTTGCCTTACAACATGTGTTGGCGTGTGCGTTTTGTTATTAATTGCAATAATTACTTAGAGGAGTGTGGGCGTAATTATGTTTCGGTCTTTTATTGTTTTTGTGTTTTGATTTCAAACTTCCGTAACGTCCGCAACAATGGCGCCCACTGTCGGAAAGACAAGAAACTACCTGAACAGCAATAGTCGAAACCTCGAGCTGACAACTGTTAACGCGCTGTTAAATTCAAATTGCAGTTGCCGCCAAGCATATGATTTTCAAACAGAAAATAGATAAGCAAAAACAGAAAAAAAAATAACAGCTTTTTATTAGAAAAAGAGAATTTACTAATCGATATCTCAATTGCTATTACAGCTTTGTCGTAAAGTTAACAGTGCTGGTATGGCAGTTCCAAAAAAAAACCTTTAGTTATGTCTTCCGATACTTAGGTATGCCTTCAGTAAGATATCGAGTACAAAGTGACCTACGACGATTAGTATCGTAAAACAACTAATCATTCGAAAAAACGCGCAAATAACTGTGACGCTACGTTGAAAATTTTACAAAACCTGGGAATATTGTGTTTTTTTGTATATATGTATGTTAATTAAAAGATAATTAGTAATGGCACAACTACGCACAAAGCACGCAAACAGAACTCATTTGCCGCACTTAATGAGCAGTGTTCCCGAGGAGCATCAGGAGCCAGTAAAACAAATGTGTCTGAAAATGATGTCTCATGATGCCTATGGCAAACCGTAAGTATAATTATAAATTCCATACCTTTTTATGAACTAAACCCTTTATGCAAACTATCGCGGCAGGTATGAATGGACATCACGCGACTTCGAGTTGGGTGCTCCTCTGGGACGCGGCAAGTTCGGGCGAGTTTACTTGGCCCGTGAGCGCCACTCGCACTACATGGTCGCCATGAAGGTGATGTTCAAAGAGGAACTGCGCAAGGGTAATGTGCAGCGTCAGGTGCTGCGTGAAATTGAGATACAGTCGCGTCTTAAGCATCCAAACATATTGCGTCTGCTCACCTGGTTCCATGATGAATCGCGCATATATCTGGCCCTGGAAATAGCATCAGGGGGCGAACTGTATAAACATTTAAAAACTGCACGCAATCATCGATTCGACGAGCCTCGCGCTGCCAAATACACATATCAAGTGGCAAATGCGCTCAACTATTGCCATCTTAACAATGTCATACATCGAGATCTTAAGCCAGAAAACATCCTTCTAACCGACACTGATGATCTAAAGCTTGCCGATTTCGGCTGGTCCGCGCATACGCCGAATAACAAACGCAAAACCCTTTGTGGAACTTTGGATTACTTGCCGCCAGAAATGGTCGATGGCCATTCCTATGACGACAGTGTGGATCAGTGGTGCCTGGGCATATTGTGCTACGAGTTTGTGGTGGGAAACCCACCTTTCGAGTCTCAAACGACCGAGAATACGTACGATAAGATCCGACGCTTGAACATAGCCTATCCGTCGTTTATGTCGTCGGGCGCCAAGGAACTTATCGCGGGTGTAAGTTGACTAACTCTACAAAAATTTGTTAGATTATTGTAATATCTTTAACATTTCTTCTCCCTCTTAGTTACTGCGTCGCCAGAATCGTATTAGCCTGGTGGATGTTATGACACACCCATGGATTAAGAGTGGCATGGCACTGCGTGCCGCACAGCTTGAGCAGCAATCCCAGATGCGTGGCAAGGAAAACTATATCAGAAATTAATATCAACCCCTTGTATGTTGAATAATTTTAAAATTTAAATAAAATTTATAAGCATTGTACAAAGTCGTTTACTTGAAATTGCAATTAAAATGCATGGAAATTTAAAGTCATTCTCATGGTTCTCTTTAAGATCTGTTCTGAGATCTTTATAAGCTATATGAACAGATTACTATTTTATCGCATCCGATCCTGTTTACCGGCAAAATAGTGTTTTGAAATAGTTTTCCCCCAATTGTTTGAAAAACGTGTTTTTTTTGTAATAAATTTTAATTTTTTATATATATGGTACATATAAAAAACTCCTATACGGAATTTTTGCCTTTACTAAATTGTTAGTTTTTTTTCTTTTCACAATATTATATAAATATATTTACATATTGTATGGGTTGTGTTCTTTCTTTTCATGTTTCTTGTATATAATTATAGATTGTATATATTGTGTTTAGATTTACTTTAGTCAAGTGTATTTTTGTTTTTGTTCAATGTATTTTCAACAAAAGTTAACAATTAAACCAATTATTTTAATCAAATTAACTTAATATTTCCGTTAGTATTTCATAAATTTAAGTTAATTTCATCATGATATTTAATGCTACAGTTACGTACAATATTAAATACGCTAAGCATCAACAGAAAAACAAAATGAGCTTTTCAAGATAAAAAAGATTACTGTTTAGATAAATGTATTTTGTAAAAATAATCAAGCTAGCACTGGTCATTAATTTTAACTAGAAAAGTTGATGCTTAAATAGCATACAGTGCTAGAATTGTATTTTTGTTTAGTTTATTTTAGTTTTCTCACATGGAATACTTCATTTCATATAGTCATGTGTATCCTGTTGACGTTTAGGGTATTGTCTTAGCTGTTCTTGTATCCTATGCACTTCTCTTGTTAATTTTGCTAATACAGTTGAAAATGAAGTTATTTTGCCTTTTATATATTGTTTATATGTCTATATATATTTATATGTACTTAAAGAGAAAGCGTTAGTTGCAGTTTTGGTTTTTGTTCAAATTGTTAAAAACTTAATTATAATATCCCATTGCATAGAACTTAAAAAACGTTTTGCAAAACAGGCAGTTTGTGTGCTTTCAACATATTTTTTGTTTTTCTATTAATGTCTTCATTTTTGTTTTGTTTTTGAAGTAAGTACATAAATATTTACTTAGTGATTTGTTTTCTTGTAAATGTTGGTATGAATGAACAAATTCCATAAATAAAATAATTTCATTTATTATCTTGTCTTTGTATAATAACTAAATTAACAACGTAAAGTTAAGGGGAAAAGGAGTTTTGTTTTGAAAAACAATGGATATGCTTTGTGAATATTTTATATTTATAAATTTTGTAAGCCAAGGAAGGTATTGGGTTTGCAATTCGAGCTTCAAGATTTTCCAATTGCAATTGTTGCAAATAATGTGTATTTAAATATATATTGAAATTGTTTATAGCATGCCTTAAGTTCTTCTCTCTGTTCCTTTAAAGCAAAGGTTTAGTACTAAGTATGTAGACTTGTAGGTTTGTTATTTGTTGTTGCCTTTAAAGCTTTTCTTCGCTATTTCGATTTCCATATGTAAATAGTTGATAAATGGGCGCTTGCGACTTTTGTTTTAACTCCGTTAATCATTCTCATTCGTTCTCACCTCACTTTACCTTTGCTCTATAATACTTTCTTGTTAGTTACACATATGCTTGACAATGTTAATTATACATTTATATAAATTTACTGTATGTATATATATATATATATGTATAAGTGAGCTTTGTATGTGTCTATATTAAACTAGGCGTATATAAATTGTATATATATGCAGCTGTTTTCACTATATATGCCTGATTGTTGTGCATGTTGTTCATCAGTTTGAAAAAGTTAACTCAATCGGAGCGCCTTGCATTACAACTACTAATAAAAAATTACAAAAAAAAGAGAAATAAATGTAAATATAACAAAAACATGCCATAATGTCATATGTAAAGCGTATACTCAAAAAAAAGGATAATAAACTGTACACAATGTCATTAATAAATTATATAACAATCAAGTTTGGTTACGAATTTGGTTCAAAGCACACGTCACTCTATCTTTCCGTCTATCGGTCGGTCTCTGTTCATTCTGCAGCTAAAACAAAATACTGTTAGTCTATTGCAAGCCCAATTTATACTATATTGTTTAATTGTATATGTCACTTTGTTAAAAACATTATTAATTAGTAATTAATTAATTAATTAAAAAGAAAGTAAACAATTACAAAATGATTAGCATCTATAACTTGTACATGCCTACAGCACTTAGCAGGGCGCTCATGCAGTTTTTACATACACTACTCTAGTGTACGTACGTATTTATGTATGTATATATTCCCTATGTAGAGTATGTGCTATGTCTTGTATACATTGTCTTGTTATGGATTATATGACTATGCGTGTGGGTATGAGTGTGTGTATATGTGTGGTTCTCTGTTGGTTGTTTTCTTTTTTGTTTGTGGGGTGTATTTGTGTATTTATATAAATAGATTAGACGTGCATCATGCTGGGGGCCCAGTCAGTGTGTGTTTCCTGAGCCTGGGAGTCTCTTGCGTTGCGTCTTTCTTGTTAGAATTTTGTGGCTTAGTTGTCTTGTTTGTTGTTGTTGTTGTTGTCTGTCTGTTCACCTTGCATTTATTCTTTTTCTCATTTTAACTTCACTTGTATTAGTTGTTGAGTTACAGCGGCAGCGCTTAGGAAAATTAGCGGCCCTCTAGTTGCTATATTCACTCATTTTTGTTCTAGACAGTTTTTACTCATCCACCGATGTTGTGGGCGGACTGTAACTGCATCAGGATGCGCTACGCTGTTCGCTGTCCGGCCTGCGATCTGTTGCAATTTGAAGCAAGTTTCTAAACTCAGTGTCCAGTATTTGGCGTGCCTGAAATAAATTCAATTCATAAAATAATTCTAATTAACCACATATACTGGCAGCACTCACCTGTGCATTTTGTGTGGGAATTTGCAGTGCCAAGCCCATAGCATTGGCATCGAAACCCTCGTCCAACGCCATCAGTGCGCCGTGCACTCCAGATTCAAGCAAGTTGTTGGCATATTCCTACAGACAGCACAATATGCAATCAATTATCTTTATTGAGTACACTTCGTCCACTTACCTTCAAGCCTATGCTGCTCACCCAGCGTATGACACGCTCATTGCTCCAAACAAGCACATCGCACAGTCCATTCTCGCTCATCTTGCGCCTGTGCTCCAGCTCGGTGCGATCGTAGTTCAAGCGTTTCAGCATTGAGATGCCATACTGCAGGCTGGTGCGATGAAAACTATCAACCATTTTCAATTGGCCGCGCAAATCCTTCTTGGTTAAATGATCCAACATGCGTGCATCGACTAGACACTCCATAAAGGTTGTGCGATATTGCGGCAGTCCCAGCCCAGGCAGCCAATAGTTGCCAATCCATTCGTGATTCATGTCCCCTGTAAGTAAATCTTAAGATTAGTTTGTGCTCGTAAAGAATAATCACACAAAATATTATTGATTGTTCTTTAACCTACCGAACGCCAACGTGGTGCGTGATGTTTGTGGCGCTGAGGGGGAAGTAAGTGAAACCATTTCCTGTATGGCCAGACGTAATTTAAGTCTATGTAGTGGATTACTTATGCCTGACGATTGAAATAAAGAAAAATCAAATTGAAATCACGAATATTAAATCAATTAGATCAATTCATCAGCATTACCTATTTCACGTTGTATTTCCGTGTCGCTTAACGCGCTCATAATGGCGCCGGATTTGACATTTGCCCGACAGGCAGCTACATACCAGGCCGGCATGCCCACCCACAGTTCAAGCCAGGCAACAATGGTGGGTCCGTTCCAAAGGGCAAATGGCGTGCCAGCTTTCATGGCCTCTCCCAGCAAATCATTGCGGTAGTCATGATCTCTGCAGAGAGAGAATAAGATTAGTAAACCGGTTGTTTAATTATATAAACCGAAAATGCTTTACTTCTTTTGCCTTCCATAGTCCACGCTGCTTATCTTGGAGCCCTGGGCGCTGGCAATGCGCGGCATCATGCCGCCCGTCATGCTCATTACATCGTAATTAGAGTCGACTTCGCTGAGGCCAATCGACAGATTGCCTATGGACATCATGCTAGGCGAACCGTCGGGCAGTGTGTCCTTAACGCCCTTGACTTTCTCTTTTTTACTGAAAAAGCGACCCAATGACGACTTGATGCCCTTCTTTTTTTGCACAGCAGCAGCGGCAGCCGCTTCCCGTGACACACCCGACGTGGGTGTCTGCAGCATGGACATGGAACCCATTGTATTGTAGTGTCGCAGTGACTCCTGACTGCCGTAGCGCGAGCTGAGCGGTGACAAGCCATAGCTATGACTGCTCAACCCCATGTGTGAACTGAGATTTGGTGGCGCTGCGGGTGCCATGGTGCGACGTCGCAGCTCCTCCTGACTGTGAGCCAATGCCTGTGCTACGCGCTCCAAGCGCATCGAACGTGCAGTCAATGGCGAAGCGGCGCCTCCGGAGCTTGAGTCGCCAGTGGTGGACATACCACCATGCAGCTCCTCACGCGACGCATCACTGGACAGCACGGGCAAGTTAAGCTAAAAAGAAGACAATGTATGTGAGTATCAGTTTTTTTAGGAGAAGGACTTTCTAGCTTGTATAAAATATACATATTTAATCTCTTTACCCAATAACCTTGGCTTACCGTATGATATTTCTGCATGAAATCACGCTGTGGACTATTGGGCGTACTGCGACCACTCATGGGTGGACTTTGTCTGTCCATGGAACGGCCACGTGCCAACAGATTCACATGCTCCAGACTGCCGACACGAGACTCGAGTTCTTCGGCTCTCGCCTCAGTCGATTGTTTCTCCTCCTGTATCAGACGTATCTCATTGTTGATGGCATCCAACTGCTCCTGCAGCATCATGGCCAACGTTTGTGCATCTGTATGGCCAGAGGGCGACATCATATCTGCCGTGGCAGCCGCGTAAAGGGCATCACTGTCATCACAATCGGCAACGCTGGCAACCAGTTCATAGGCCTGTTGCTGGGCATGTGCCACTTGCTGCATTTGCATCTTCTCCCACTCCTGCTCGGCCATAGAACGGGCCAGGGCATTCTCCTCGGAAAGACGGGATTTACTGGGGCGACGCAGCGAGTGTGTCTCGAAACTGGCGTGAGATGCACTGCGTGTAAAGGCACCACTGCCATCGACAACGCTGCTGGGCGAGAGGCTGCGGGTGAGTGCCTCGGTTTGCTGAATATTATATTGAATCTCTTGTTGCAGCAACTGACGCTTAAAGTTTTCGATTTCGAGGCGAGTCTTGGAAAGCTCCTTCATAATTTCACTCTTCTCGTGATGCAACTCCTCGGCTACCTTGCGTGCCTTCTCAAGCTCTTGTGTCAGCAGGTTCTTCTCATCCAGTGCACGCATACGCTCTTTTAGATGCACTTCCAGTCGCTCATTTGATTCAGACAACAGTTTATCCACTGTCGCCGATAGACGCAAATTGTGCTCTTCATTCATCTTGAGTCGCTGGTTCAGTCTTACCACCTCGGCACCCTTTTCATCCAGATTTGTTTCCAATCCCCGTATACGATCCTCAGCCGAACCGTGACGTTCTTGAGCCTGAAATTCATTCAGCCAGAAATTGTTTACTAATACCCACATAATAGTCGCCAGTTGGACAGCAAAAATAGTGTTAGATTGTTAGTAATGAAAGCTAAAAGTGAGAGGAATCGAGCTTCAGAAAGTAACAATGCATACGAAGAAGGTAAAGCTGTTGGGACTAAGATCGAATCAATGGGAAGATCAATTCATTTCAAATATCAATTGGACATCAATTAGCAATACTTTCGATGCATCATTGTTAATTTCGCAGCTCTGGTGTGAAGGAGGAAATGATGTTTTTCTGGGTTTTTCGTGATCGTTTTCAAGTTTCTTTTGTTTCGGTGCGTTGAGTTCTTGTGCAAGGCAGATAGAAGAATAGTGTAAACAATAGTTGTTGTTGATTCTTTGGGTTCTGTTGTTCTATTGTTGGTTGGTTTCGTAGTTAGTATAAAGTGGAAGTTGGAAGAGTACACAATACAAGTACAGAGAGTATACAGGAAGTACAGAGAGTATTCACACGAAAAAGAATAAAGAAATTAAATTTAGTGATTGGTATTGAATTGAATTGAATTTGATATACTTATTATGGAACCTGTCGGCGCGCATATTAGTTCGAGTGCATACCTTATTTCCTACCTTTGTCAATGCCTCCATGCGCGCCTTTAGCTGCTCCTCCATGTCCGGCTGTAGTTTGGCATGTTGCTCTAGCTTTTGTTCAGAGAGCTCGAGTTTCTCTTCGATTGCGCTGATTTTCTCTTCGTGCAGCTGTTGGGTTTGTGTGTGTGTGTGTGCAGAATATGTTCGAGCGATCGAGGGGAGGGGAGTTTAATTAGTTTGGTATTCATTTTATTTGCAATGCAATGGGGACGACGTCATCATCATACTATCATCTATTATTAGTCACGGCATTTAGCGATAAGTAGGCATGGGCGAAACAACATAACACACTGGTCATTTAAGTGTTTAAGTGTTTACTTGTGAACAACACGTAAAATGGGGTAAAGAAAGCTATCTGATAGTGTTTATTCATGTCTAATTTCTAGCCATCATTTCCAGTCAGCAGAAACTCTAGCAGATTGAGTTTCATTCAAATTATCTTACATATCGTTAATATGAATACTATATTATGTGAGCATAAGCAAATAAGTATTTAAAATGTAATTTAACAGCTGCAACTGCCTTTTATAAAATAAGGTCTTGAGCATTATGCTATACTTCCGACATAATTGTAAACATTTATCAGATTTCAAAGTGAATTGTGGTTAGAACAACAACTGAATTCGCCCATGCCAAGAGCAACCATAACCAATTAGAACTCTTCAAATGAATACGCACCTTTAGCTGTGCCTCTTTATGCCGCAATTCCTGCTCCAGTTTCTCGTTTAGATCATGCAACGATGTGGACTCGCGTTGAGCATTCACATAACGCTTTTCCAGTGTTGTGATGCGCTCCTCCTGAAATTATCAATGTTATATTATTTGTTTATACACTGCGATTAATTTAAACACTCACCTGATCTTCTTTTTGTGCCACATTTTCGCGCAGATCGCGCTGCAGCTTTGAGCACGCATCCTGTGACTTGCAATGATCCTTCTGCACACGAGCGATATTCTCCTCGAGTTCGCCGATCTTGTTATTCAACTCGGATACTCGTCGTTGCCATTGCGATAGCTCAGAGGTCTGAAAGAGCAAAAATGTAATAATTTAAAGAATGTATAAAAGGAAGAATACATTTTGAATGATTACAGGGATATTAAATATAAATATATATCATATTTTAAAGACAATTTCTTTTTATATAGAACGTTTGTACGTCTACAATGCTAGCTTGGCTCTAAAAATTGCACAAAAGAATGTGTACATCATCTCTAATTATAGAATTTGTAGAATTTATGACTTTTGATCCATGTCCAATGTGGAATTCATATGCACATTTCAAATATGTACTACTCAATGTTCAAAGAAACATTTTAATTATTTCTGGCTACCATTAAAATGATTTTATACCAAAAGAAGCATGTCAAATGCAATAAATCTTATATGGTAGGAATTTTCCATGGAAAATAAAACCGAAATTGGGTAGTGGCAAAGAGATAAATTGATAGATCAACATACAATTTAACAATTAATGTACAATTTCGGTATAGTTAAATAATTGTTCAAAGATAAGTTCGCTATTGGGAACTGCGACTGTATATGGCTGTTTGGCTATATCACTGATCTGAGTCACATTGCGTTAAGTGTAAAACGTGTGACTTGTTGGCAATATTCGCCTTTTTCTATTTCCTCCTCCCCATGCCTCTCTCTCTCTCACCTGTTTCTCGATGATCGTTTGCAACTCATGCGTTTTGACCACATATTCATTTAGCTCGGTAGCATCGCCATTCACGCCACCGCCGCTGTTGCTTGACAGCTGCAACAAGAACAACAAAAAGAGAAACAAAAGGTATAGAATATATGTAAATCTGTATGTGTGAAATACACGCTTGATTGCGCACATAGACACAAGCAAACTTGTTGTACACACCTTCTCTTTGATGCCATTCTCACCGCTGGCATTGCCAGTGGAGGCAACGCCGCCTTGCAGTGATCCCGCCTTGTATTGGGTTAGCTCCTCTTTGGTTGTGTTTAGTTCCTCCTCCAGCACATTGTTCTTTTCGATGGACAGACGCAATCGCTCGCGTACTTTCTCGTCCAGCGCTTTGTGGTGTTCGAACAGTGATTTAAGTGCTTTCAGCACTTCCACCTCGCTAGAGACACCACTCTGTGCAGCCGCTTGTCGTTTGACAACTGTCATGCGCAAGGAGCGCTCATGTCGGGACACTAGGCACTCTAAATGCTCTAACAGCAGCTGCAGATGAGACACACAAGATCAGTTAGATGTTGTCAATCAAAACAAACAAGCTCAATCTTTTACTCACCCGAGTATTGTTACGTTCCGCCTTCAGCTCACCGATTTCCTCATCGCGTTCCAGCAGAATTTCGCGTGCTTGTGTCAGTTCCTTGGTCAGTGTGGAAAATTCCTTGAGATGAACAAATTGTTTGATTACTCCAATATTAGAGACTAATTACAGATTGCTTACCTGCGGCAAGTTGGCGTTAATTTGCCGCTGTAGACTGTCGCGTTCTTTTTCGATATCGCGCATTTTGACCTCCGCTTCACCCAAGCGCTCCTGCGCCTCGCGCAAACTGTCCATGAGCTTGTCCCGCTCATCGAGCATGGACACCATGAGCTGTTCAAAGTTTGCATCTTCGCCGCTGAATTGCGAGGAACGCTGCGATATGCTGTCTTCCGATATTGTGGGCATCACGTCGCACATCATGTTCCACATTATTTAGTTGGCCGCCAGACCACGGGCACGCATGCAAGACTGTATGTATTTATGTAGAGAACAGTTACAATTGCACATAGAAAATACGCGATTGTCATTCAAGACACCATTAAAGACAGTTAATTAAGATGTTTTCAAACGGTATTAACATTTTTAGAACTAACCGAGATTTCATATACATTCGTTAACTTGGGTTATTTAATTTAGAATTTTGTTTTAAATTTGATGAATGATTGCGTATTTGCTTATTGCCGGTATTTGAAATAGCGATAAACCGGTTTTCTCGAATCGGTAAGTCGTCGTACCGCCAATGACTATATGTTTCCAAAACGAGACCGTTAATTTAATTTTTCTAATTGGGTGTTACCGTAATACGAAATCTTTAACCGTTGTCAGCATGAATTAGGGTTTAATTCGATTTTCATGGCCTACGCAATGCCCACTCAGTAGTGACTGCATTTTTTTTTGTTTATGTTCGGTATTTTTTCCGCCTCTCTTGCATTGTGGCACGCCCGCGCGACGGGTTAAGAAATTCCAATTGGACAGCACACACTCACACATACACCACACCGCACACTAAACATGTCCAATAAGGCTTTTATCATAGGCGCCGCATTGATAACAAGTTTTCTGCACTAACACACGCGTACACACACACTGGCTCACATACACACACCGCCGCATATATACGTACCTAGTACATGTACATACACGCATGCCAGAACGCACACATATGCGGGGTTTTTTCACTTTTATTATAATTTTTTAATTCATAATTATTTTTTCCCACATGCCAGCAACAATATTGGTGTCAAAGGCATTAAAATACACTGTCGCGAGTTAACAGCTGCTGCACCTGATTCGTCTATATAATGGTTGGTAAAACGCCTTTTCTCGAACATAGAGGACGGCTTTTATGCAAAAAAGAGCAAAAAACTCCCTTCCTCCCTGGCGCAAACACGTACCCCGTAGCCAACAAGGATCGATCACACGGCGACAGCGCAAAAGCAGCAACAACAACTTTTGTTGCTGTTCGGCTTTTGCATAAATAGTTTTTTTATTTCTTGCAATTGTAGCAATTTTTATTTATTTCCGATTGATTTTTATGTGCGAAAAAACGCAGCACTAGTTTCTTTTTTGGTTGCCACTTATGTCTAAACTTTGAGCGTTGCCACCATGTTTACATATGGCTGCAGTTTTCTGGCTACGATTATTAAATTAACAGAGCAAATATATCGATACTTGAGTTCTTAATCACTGTTAACCGCGACTGTTAAAATATTAACAGAATTTGTTATTAACAAGCAGCTGCCAACTCCTAACACTTGATCAAAGAAAGCTAAATTGGCAGCGCTGCACTTTGTGTATTTATGACCGCTAAATTTAAACTTGCTTCTCGAACTGATTGTAGTAATGATTTACATAAGCACTTTTTATTAATTTATTTCTACAGTTTACAACTATAAATTTACAATTGTTGGCCGAATTTCTGGGTTTAGATAGAATTTGTGAATTAAACTAAAATATATGCAAAATTATAAAAAAATCGGTAAAATAGCCACAACATTAAAGGGATGCGGACTGTTATACTATGAATATATGAACTTTTTGGGCGACGAAGATGCTGGTGGGGTCGGTAGCTTTACATCCGAGTCCGGAATTCGGTTGTGAATGGCTTGCGGACGCGCATTGAGTGCCTTTACTTGCGCGGAAATCCTTTGCGATGTGGTAGATAGAAATTTAAAGCGGTCAGTAATCTGCGGGTTAAGGTCACGAAAGTTCGATTAGAAGGAATCTTATCAACTGCAGTCCTTTTGTTGGGAAGAGGAAGCACAGGGGAAGGGTGGGATGACAGAGATTTGGACACTCACATCATTGTGTACCTCCTGCCGCGTATGGACATTTGAGGGTGTGTAAGAGCCCCCCGTTTGGCGAGAATTGACTGCATGCCGGACACTTTGATTCTGCTCCTCAAGAAGGCAGTAGTCATTGTATAGACGTCGATATTCCTCGCACAAATGTTGATTCTCCTTGAGCAGTGTATTGATATGTTCCTCAGCCTTATTGACGCACTTTCGCATGGCATCATCCGATCTAACTTGCGCATCCTTCCACTTCCGAAACGATTCGATAATCAGGGTTTGCTGCTCGTTTACATTCGCCTGCTGTCTGCAATGGTAGAGAGAAGGGGGATGCGACTGTTAGACTGACATGGTATGTGAAGACACCAGATGGATCAACCTCACCGCATACGTACTTCAGCTTGAGCTGCATCTGCTTGCACTCGGCGGCTACAGCGTGCATCTGCAGTCGAATTTCCTCATTTGCTCGGCATAGGCGATCGACAGTCTCCTTGTGCTGTCTCTCCTCGTTATGCAGATGCTGCTGCATTTCGCGCAGCAGACAGCGTGACTTCTCTATCTCCTGATGACGGGATTTCAACTGATCGTTTAGTGCTCGCTCGCGGCCATTGTTCTCGGCCTCCTTCTCCTTCAGCGCAATCACCTCTTCGCGCAACAGATTTCGCTGGGATATAATAAATAAAACATCACCTGATCGATCTTTCAATGCATCCCTGAATTCATAACTTACCTCCGTGGACAGCTCGCATAGCTGGTTCTCCAATTGCAACAGACGATCGCGGAGGTTCTGTAGATCCCGATTTGCACGACGCAGCTCCTTCTGCTTCTCCTCGGCGCTGTCCATTAGCTGCTCATAGTTCTCGCACAAACTCTGCCGCTCCTCCTGTTGCCCCTTGAGTAATTTCGCAATCTCGCACACTTTTTGTGACTGTTCAGCTGTGCAAAAGTTGATTAGATTAGAAATATCGTATATATCGTATATTAATGTATTGCGAAATTTTGCTTACAATTCTTCAGTTTGAGCGCAGATATTTCATCCTTGAGCTGATTTGTTTCACTGATGTCTGCGTAGCCATTGATCATAGTGCGCAGCTCCTGAATTTGATGTTCCCGATCCGCCAGTGCACCTTGCAGGTTGTGTACTTGGCAGACAAGGCGTTCATTCTGTAAGGAAAGAAGAGCAAGATTGCGATATAAAAAATTTTGATATAAAGATAATTGGAATATCGACTCGTAGAAGAATTGATGAAAATATAATATAATAATGTAGATTTAATTATACAGAATGAATAAAAAACCAATACCATACAAGAAAATGAAGAGCTTCTGAGGTAGATTCAAAAGTAGAAGATTTTTGGATCGAATATGCAAAGTTGTAAATGAAACTCAATAATAAATCATCTAGATTAAAAAAGTTATATATTATATTTGCAAACTTGTAGTTCCAGTTGGCTTGCGGCGCTGCCTGGCAGATCCTTGTAGTGTGGAAATTCTGTCGGGGAAGTTGCTGTGAGTTCATGTTCCAATTGTTCCGTTTGTTGTTGCTGCTGTTGTTGCTGTTGTTGTTGTTGTTCCACCTGTTCAGTCAACTCCTCCAGATCCCGTTGAAACTCCACGATGATGCTTAGATAATTGTCGCGTGTGGCTTGAAGAATCTCCGACTGTGTCTGGCAATGAAGCAGAGTGTGCTCCAATTGCTGACGATGCGGGCAATCCTCATTTATATTAGTCTGCAGCGTGAGAAAGGGGATGAGGGGAGATGGTGGAACGACGAACTAACACATCAACTTTAAGAACCTTCAAGCTTACCATGACAATTCACTGTTGTGTCTAGTTCGCAATCAGACCGAACCCAGACACCCAGATATATTGTTTATTTTCCAATAGTTGTTGTTGTTATTACTGTCTTTCTTCTTCGATTGTTTTCTGTGTTGCTGGGCTTTCGTGTTGATATCGAATTGCAAGAGGGGGCGCACGTTGAAAAATATTTATAACTGCCGCGTATTTTGCCTTCATTACCATATATCATTTCGTTTCCTTTCAATAATATCGCTATTAAAACTTTGTCACGAAAATGAAAGCAAATCGAACACAGCTCAGCCACCTCATACCACATCACACCCTCACACACACACACACACATAAACTCAATCACTCCCACACTCAATTCACCTGCTCTCGAAAGGTGGCAAAGTTCAGTTTCAGGTTTCAAAGTTCTGTCTTCACCACTCCCCCCCCCCAAACCTTTTCGATAGTTTTATAGATATGTATGTGGAATTATTATTATAGTAAGTTGCCTTTCGAACTGTTTGACACGATTTAGAGCGTTTGGCATGAAATTATTTTGTTTAACTTCAGCTTCTTCCTCACTCCTCGCTGCATGCAGTTCTTGGAAAGCGTGGCTAGGGGCACTCAAAGCACTTTTAAAGGACTATTAGCTATAGTAGCATGCGAATTTTGAGACACAATCGATTTGCGGAATCTTTAAGAAGAAATATGTCCATGTTAAGGTAATTGACTTATATTTTAGTTACACTTTGATTTCCAAGATTTGAGAACAGTTTATAGATTGTGGATTTAGGATGGGATTACCATAAAGTATTTATATTATATGTTATTATATATATTGGAAGTTTAAGCAGAAATATATCCAAGCTAAGGTAATAAACTTTGTTTTTAAAGGTTTGAGAACAGTTTATAGATTGTAGATTGTTGGGATTACCTAATGGTATTGATATTTGATGTTATTATATATTGAAAGTTCCAATTTATTTTTAGATTTAAATTCGGGGCTTTTAACAAGATGGTGCAGCTTAGAAACATTCTATTCCTCAGTTTTTCATAAAATTAGATTATTCGTAATATTTTCACAGTAAATTAATACGCACAAGTGCGCATTTATCTGTTTGTCACTGTCACATTGAGATATTATACTTAGCTAAAGATGAGCCACATATATATGTCTTTATTTTTATTCTGGCACTTGCTTAGTCCTTAGTCCATCTAAATAGAAAATTTCGTATAACTTTCAAGCGAAAGTTCTGTTAGTTCACCAGCACAGACGAATTCCTTTCTCATTCCCGTGACGGTGTTAATTGAATAAACACAATTTCAGAAAGGAAGTCACTGGCAATTGCTCCTTTCACCGCCTTGTGGCAACTTCATTTGCACATTTTCAGCTTATTGTGTTGCAGACTTTTCACACTCCACTTGAAAAAACATGAAAATCGCAAACTGGCGCAAATTTCCTGTCAAGTTTTCGGCCGTCAGTTTCTCGCGCTTGGCAAGGAGCAAGTTTTTTCACTAATTGCACGAGGTACAATATTTGCCGTGACGCGTCCGCCTCGCTGTCGTGCCACCTGGCAAATATTATCGCCTTGTGGCAGACACTTCACGATGGGCTCCAGTTCCCCCAAAGTCGTCGTCGTCGTCGTGGGGAAGTGGGCGGTTGCTTTGGTATGTGGGTGTGCAACTAATTAAGGCAGGTAAATTGTTTGTTTTATGTCTTGATTTTATGTAGCGCGGCGCTGGCAACACCGTCGCTGATTATTATATATACGTATACATATATATGTATATATATCTTTGTCCGATTTAGCATATTGCTTCCGTTTCGTCGGTCTGCCGCGACGACTTTGATTTGTTTCACACGAATAAACAGAAACGTTGACGATGAACCACGACCAGGCGCAATACTTGCTCGACTTACCAATCTGACTGCCCCTGTCGAATTCCTCAACCTCCCCTGTCCCTCCCCCCTTCGATATGCATATCAGTGCTCGCAGCTCGCGTGTCGATTGTGGGTAAATAAATAACACGAAACCTATTTCCCCTCCCCCTAAAAGGCATAGTCGGAAGAAGGCTCGACTCTGGATGGTGCCGAGAAGGATATTTGGAGGGGGAAGGGGGCGAGGCTTCTTCTCCAGCGTCAGAGTTCACAGTACGTATGATTGCAGTTTGAACTCAGTTGGGGAGCTTCGTTCGGATTCGACAGGCCGATTTAACTTGGGCTTACAAACATAATGGATGGGCATATAAATCAACAACCTGAAACATATACACTACTTCAGGTCAATGGTGACTTTAACCCTCGATGAAATGCATTCTGTGCGAGGGTCGCTACACAAAATGAATTTTAGCACTTTAAATTTCAAGATATTATAGAAACATTAATTTAATATAATTCCCATATTGCCATAGTAAGTAATTTATCCAGGTCTAACTGTCTGAACAAATTATTTTATTGTACACTGACGTTTTATGAAATTCTCTACAATTAAATTATTAGTAGTAAAACGTATTTAGTATTTATGAGTTAGTATTTAATACTAGAAGTTATATATTGTTAGATCATTATATATACCTATATGTATTTATGTTATATAAGTTTCAATACAATTTCAGAAAATGCTTCTAAAGCATTAGTCGCATCAAATGCAAAGGAAACTATATAGTATATAGTGATATATAACATATTATAAGTTAATAGATCAACAAGCAATTGGTGCCTGACCTAGGTCAAAGTGGGGGCTCGACTTATGGATTCAACAATAGTCGTTGACAGGGGCTCGACTTGTGGTTTAGAAAATTACAAACTAATTACGATTGTTCTCTGCGGTTTATCACTTGCTAAAACTCTCATTGCAACCCTCGTTGCATGTGTAGTGCAAATATAGTGTAGCTGAATGAATGCATATATATATATATATATATATATATATATATATATATATATACGTTTCTGTGATTATATATAGGCGCACATAAAAACTACTTTCTGTACAAAGTTTTCCTCTCGATTTTGGCGGGAACTTGCCGTGGTGAAATGCCTGATAAATTGTCGGACAATTATATATAGTTTATACATATCTACACATACATATACAAGTATACCGTTATACGGAAGCACGTAAACCTCTTTACAAACTGTAAACTTAGAAGCTAACTAAACTGACTTAAACTATGCTAAGTATGCCCTACTCCAGGGTTGCCACCCCCTCTGGGGTCAACAAGTGACTCAGTTGTTGGTCGAAGTTGTTGTTGTTGTTGCGATTGCTGTTGTTGTAGTTGTGGTTTTTGCTATCGGTACGGCAGGTGTTTTGGTGTTGTCGCTGTCGCTGGGCTGCATCAAGCAAAAAAGTATTGATAAGATTTCTTGTGTGATATTGTTTATCGTACCATAATTAAAATTGATTTCTCGCCTTTTATCTTATAATTCCTATAATTAACTTCTACTTACCGCATTGAGCAGTTCTTCGCTCTCCTTTGAGTTCTCCAGTTCGGTAAGCTTGTCATAAATTTCCATAATGGCATCACAGAACGGATTATTGGTGGGGGATTCATCATAGATGTCCTCATAGGACAAGTCGGTGCAGCGCTGTGGGGTGTAACAGAAATAGGATTGAATAAAAGATATCACTAATAACTAAAAAATCTACTAAATAATTACCAAGCAATTACTTCAGTAATTAATTATGTAATTAATGATAATTAAAGGTAATTATAGTACATTCTGTGGCTTGTTAACTTACCAGCTTGGACAAGAGATCCGCAATCTCCTTGAGAGCCTGGCAATTTTTCTCATTTATCACATGCTCCGCTTCATATGTAAACTGCGATTCAAGTAGTTGAACTGGGGGGGGGGAGTAAAGCAACATTCCACATCTGTTATCTTTCAATAGAACGATAGATCATCACACTCACCTTTGTACTGAGCATCCAGTCGCTGACACTTGGCATTTAGTTCCTTGTTGCTATCGTTGAGGCTTTGCAGGCGCCGACGCAAAGTCTCTACTAGCAGTACGTCGCCTTCGATCTCAATCTGAGTGCTGGATCCGATTGGCGAGTCCATCTGATCTAGATTGCAGTTTAAGTTGCGCAGACTACTGCGAAGAGCATCCAAGTGCCGTTGCGTTTCGGCTCGATCGGAATTCTGTAACAGAAACAAAGCAAAACTACTAAGCAAATCGCGACCAATTGCTGTGGATCATTTCTTACAATTCGTTCGAAGAAACAAGAAAGCAGCTTTCGTCTACATTCCATGGCCTGAAAGTCTTTTTTGCTGATCAGATCAATGAACTCGGTCAACTCCTTGTTGAGCATGCGCAACAATTCGCTCGCCTGTTGATCCTTCTCGTTGAGGCCATCGAAAAGGCAGCTCGGTGTGTCTTGACTGCTGTTTATCTCCTGTTCGGAGCTATTGCTGCATTCGCCAGGTGTCTGTGATTCCTTCGTCACGAACTCCTTTGACATTCTGGAAACGCAATCCTGCAACTCCGCCAACTGAAATCAAAGCGTCAGTATTGTACAAGGAAACTCCATTAAAGTTTAGTTTATAAGTCTTTTATAAGACTATTAGATTAATTAGGAACAGTTAAATCAAGATGCATCGTCAAATAATGACTCATGCAGACCAATATGTGGATTCATCTTCATGTGATAAGCAACAGCGTTGCAAACTTCTGGTCCTGCAAGCGTATCAAAACTATCACAAATACTATCCCACACTGAAATGTTTAATATCTTCTATATTGCACTGATTTCTAGTTATATCCAGATCTCAAAGTATTCTTGTATAACGACATCTCAAAGATAAAAGAGGCAAGTTCTTATATATCTAAAACTAATCTATTGAATATATTCAAAGTCTACACTACAAAGTTATGCAGCTAAATGAACTATCTCTCCTACTATTGTATGATCCCTGATAGCAAGGTTGGCACCCCTCACCTGTTGATTGAGTTGTGCTATGCACTTGTCCTTGAGAATGAGCTTCTGTCGCGCCGTCTGCACCACCTCGTCGAGTGCCACCAGCTGGGACTGCAGTTGGCAGACCTCATCATGTTTGGCGACCACCTCACTGGCCAGAGATTTCATGCATTTGTTGACCTGAAATGAGAAGCAGACGCAATATATAGTACAAAGATATTTTTTTGCCAACTCAACTAATTTATTGAAATCAAAACAAATTAAAAAAAATAACTAAATGAAATAATATAAATCAATAAAACTTGGATTTCAAGTCCAATAATGGTTTCCTTTGGCAACTGCAGCTTCGGATCTTTGTATTGGAAGAAAAAGATTGAAGAGTTTTCTTTCGTTTTCTATTTTCCGCCCATGCCCAACCTACCTTCTCGGTCTCACTCTCCGGGCGTCGTCCCTCTCCGTCCTGTATGCCCAGCAGCTGTGTCACCGACAACGACTCCAGTCTCATGTCATCTGTGCACCAGTTGTTGTGATGATAGGCCTCCTGCACCAGCTTGATGATGGCGCAGATATCTTTCCGCAACTTGCGATTCTCATCGAGCACATGCTGCTGCTCGCCGCGCACCGACTGAAAGCAGCTCATGATCTTGGCATATGATTCAGTTTCCAGATTGGACATATTGTTAAAGATAATGAAGTTCACGTGCAGCAGCAGATCGACCCAATCCTGAAAAGTGACCAAACGCAGTTGGCTCTGTGAAAAGCGAGAGAAATTGCTGAAAACGAAACTTTTATAGGTTTTTGATTCCCTCTACTCACCCCTGAATCCCCCGACTCCTGTCCCAGTGCATCGATATCCTCCAATCGCTTGAGAAAAATATCATTCAGTTCGCAATTGATCAGTGACGCATCCCCACTAATTCCACGTAACTTGGTCAACTGTTTGCGATAATGATCTGTCGGCACCGGGTCCGTGGTGTCTCGGCTGAACTTGTCGCATGCATCCGCCATGTTGGCCTGCTTTAACTGTTGCTTCAACTGTTGCTCACAGCAGTTGGCTGCCTCCTGATACTTCTCATTTCTGCAGTGGCATTCATCATTTTGTTCTGCAGACTCTGCACAATGCTTCGAGTCGGACAAACCCATTGTGGTGGAGTCCTGGCAAAACGGTTGACGACTTTCACTCATTTCAAAACAAATTTATCACTTTTTATAACGGCGTTAAGCGCCGTTAAGTATAAAACTTTATAAATTATAGTCAAAGGTGAAAAAAAGTATAAAACAAATGGAATTAGATATAATTTAAAATTGAGAAAAACCGATTGACAATTTTGTTCTTTTATTTAAATTTTTCCCAACTAGGAACATATGTGTAATTTAGCCAAGTGAATATTATCGATTGGCTTTTCGGGTCAGAACAGAAAGTAAATGCTGGCGTCAATCTCAAGGCACACACTGATCCGTTTCGATGTGACGTGATTGTGATGCGATGTTTTTTTGTCTTGCCCCAAGGGGGGTGCCTGCTGCCTACTGCTGTAAATCACGTTCCAATAAGGTCACTAACTTTACACACGCAACCGTTAAGCAATAACAACAACAACAGCAAGAAGAAGAACGCAAACAGAATCTGAAATTATATTTCAATTCGCCTCTAACGCTCAAGCGAACCTTGGCAGCGAAGCCAGCAGCGACGCGAACTGCAACGACGACGACGACGGCGACGGCAACTGCGGCGTGTTCATATCTTTTGTTTGTAGTCTTCTGACGTAGTTTTGTTTATTTTTATAAGTTTTAGATACACACGCTTATTGTACAATACATATGTATGTCATTTCACGTTCTTGTTGTTGTTGTTGTTTTTGTTCTGCTTGGTTTCGCTTTTCAGCCTCAGCTTCAGCTAAAGTTTTCGGTTACAGTTTTTAGCTTTATTTATTTCGAGAGCTCCAATTCGATTCTGATACGAATTCCAATTCCACGACCACGACCGCGTGTGCTGTGCCCGTTGCGCTTGGAGACCAGACGGCAACTGAGCGCGCCAAGCGACAACACACACGCACACCACACACGCTAGGCGAGTGTGTGAATGTATGTGTGTGCGAGTGTGCGTCTGTGGTGCACATAAGTTACGAGCTGCGAGTGACGGGGTTACGAGTATGGGTAATATAAGTTTTTTCTTTTTTCATAACCATATACCCTGTACTTATTAAACTCGTCCAAAAGTGGGTAGATTCCCTTGACAAAAAGGTATTGAGATACAGACTGGAATAAACACTTTCCCTGAGCCAGGCATCAAAATAATTGCAGTTATTTAGCATATCTCCATTTTTCCTTTAAATTTTCTTTCATATTCAAAAGGATGTTTCTTAAGTTATTGTCATGTTTGCTATTTCAAATTTCATAGCAATTTTAATAAAAAACACTGATTGAAAAGAAAATTAAAAAGGTGAATGGGAAGCACCTTGAATTCTATAATTCTAATTCTAAGATATTCACGATTCTAAGTCAGATCTTCATGATTCAAAAAGATAATTGAATTGATTTGATTGAAGAAAATAAGTGCGTTTTTACTTTAACCATAAAAAAAGGATTCCATTATGTGAAGGTATAATTAAACTTTAATATGTTATTTTCCCATAAATACATAAATTATTTTTTTAAACAAAACTACCCATTATTTTAAAGAATAAATACCTTTTTATATAACCATCATCTTTGCTATTTTAAATATTTTTTATTTTTCACCTTCGTTGATCAAGCTCTTACTCTTTAGAGAAAGTCTTTTACATAATCATTCTTCATTTCCCTTGCTTTCTTTGTTACTTTTCCTCTGCGCACTGAGTATCTGATAATTTGTCAAGCTCAACTCGAGCTGCTTCAGTTGTTTGGCTTTGTTTTTGTGAGAGCAGTCGCAGCTCTCTGTCTGCCCCATACTCTCTCACACACACATACACTGGGCTTGGCGGCCTTATCAGTGCGTCAGATCGTATCGATGCGTATCGAAATCGATCGGCATCACCGTCTCAAGCTTGAATGGGTGCCTCTGTCACGGACTCTGTCTCAAAGTTTACCAAAGAATTTAGCATATTTTCGCAAGTCATTTATATTTGCGCATTAAAATGAGGGGCAGGTGAGAAGATGAGCGGGAGGGGACGCGGAAGGTGGGCAATTTAATTGATAAATAATTCAAATTTGCCCATTTGTTAGTTAGATAACAATATTTACAAATTGTGCGGGCGAACACAGAGGCTTGGCTGGTAGAGAACACAGATATGGAAACTGGAAATAAAACATGGTATGGAAAGTAAGGAATCTTAAGCTTCACCAAAGAAATATAATTTTGTTAATTTTTTTATTCCTAGAAATTTCTTTATGCAAATTCTTATCAAAAATCATATACATATTTACGTCCATATATTGATTTTTATAATGAAATTTGTAGCTTTAAGCCTGGAGATAAGGCACACCGTATGACGTCGGTAATTTGCATATAAAATATATTTTTAAACATTTGGTAAACAAAATTAGACTGGAATCTATTATAATAATCATGTATAGTAAGAACAGCTGTGTTGTGGGAAATTCCTACATATAGTACAAGGGGCTCTTTCTAATTCTATATAGCCAACTATGGCACGTGCCACGGAAATCTTAACATTCATATACGCCATAGCTAGACTCCTGTACAAAGTCAAAAATAATTGTAGAACACGATTATGAAATAAGTAAATTGACTGAGTATATTTATAGTATTAGTAAACAAATATAATTTGCACTGCTAAAAATATTTACATAACTTCAATAAGTACATAAGAATGTATTGAGCAGCCAAACAATTTTCCCACACTATCTAATCGCGAGATTTCACTCTAAACAGGTTTATCTTTCTCAATGATCTGTTCGAGAACGCGAACAATATGCGGCACCGTGTCCTTGTCTAAATAGAGTGCAGCTCGTGTTGATTCTTTTAATATGTGAGCGTTCATTTCAGTGATATAATCTTTGGGATTATTTTTCACCAAATTTTGTGATTCAATTTCATAGAAAGCCGCCAAATCGTTTAGGAAGGACTGCTCGAATATCTGCTCGTAAGTGTAGCGGGACTCAAGACCCAACGTGATGAGCATGGAACAGGCATCTTTAATCTCCGACTGATTTATCATTCCGCCAAAACGTTCCTTTTCAATCATGCCCAGCAATTTATACTGTAGTGCCTTTTGTATGTCCGGAAAGCGAACAATCTAATTTGTATGTATAGATAAAAACCATGATTGTTGTATATAGACTCATATTTCGACTCTGCCCTACCTCATCTCGGAAGATTCTTAGTCCCAATTTATAGACTTTGTCCAATCCGCGTGGCATCGTATAGTACAAATCCAGTGGACCAAGCATATCTTTTATCATAAGCATAGTTATCTGATGACTCGTCCAGACAGCTTTCAGTTTACCAAACAGATTGTCTTGTGCAATACTCTCGAGTACCTCAAGACGTACTTTTTTCTGTAGTTCCTCCGTGAGATGTTCGCGCAGTCCATTGTACAAGTGGAATCCATGTTTATCCATGACCCGTTCATATGCTTTGCTGTAAGTTTGCTCACTGTCCAGTTCCGAATACTGTTGCTGCACCTTTTGCACGGTCGTCTTTAGAATTGTCCAAACATACTTCACGTATTTCTCATCCATTGCAACGATCTGTTGTTTACACTCTTGTTTGTTGCACAATTAACGTGTTTAATCGTCAGTTTTAACTATCCCGAATTGACTTTTATTTAACGTTTTAATAGTCATTCACTATCACCACTAAGCAATGAACACATTGCTTAGTGCCACCACATTGCTCAAAATCGCGAAATTCGCAATCGATAATAGCTACAATCGATAACAAATTCATTCTTAGGTTAAGCTATCTTATCACGTATAGGAGAATTACTCACACACTTGCAAATTTGTTGTATTGACGGTGATGTCCCCTTTTATTAGCACGCGCTAAAAACTAGAACAATGAGTAAACCCACAATACATAAATCAAATAGCTAAACTGAAAAGCGCATTTAATAATATTAACGTTGTATGATTATTGGCTTCGTTAAGTTATAACTCCATGCGTACCCTACAAACATTTCATTGCAATATTCCTTCATGTTTTTCCCTACTCGTTGTATTCATATTTTCCCCATAAACACCAATCCAGACCTTCAATAAGTGTACACAGTAATATTCAACGCTCATACACGTTTTATTTCTATTATTTTCCATACATAAGAACAAAAAATTATGTACAATTCGCATTTCTGTTGCTTCTCTCGCACTCGCGCTTAAAATAGTTAATGGACTCTCTTTCACATTCAATAATTTTGCAGTAATATAATTCTTCTTTTTTTATGACCTTACGCAATAATTCAAATCCAGGACAAAATTGTGCCAGAAAAACAAATTGGAAAACTGTTGAAATACATTGGCTGGATTTAGTTGGTACGGCGGACTCTACTCAGACCTTTTTGCCAACTGAATAAGATAAACGACTTTCATACAATTTCAAAGTTTTTATAAGCTTTTGTAGGTTTTATATGCATATAAAAATCGATTTAAAAATGTCTTTTTTTAAACATTAAACTCTGTTCACATAAATCTCAAACGTTTTGTTTTACGTTTCTAAGGTTTTTCATTCCTATAATTTTCATTTCTTTCTGGTTTTTGTGGGTTTTTTAAGGGAGGAGAGAGACGTAAAAATGTACATTAAACGCTCGCTAAATTTATTATTCATTTATAAATTTATTATTTTAGCTATATTTATACTGCTGCTTAGAATTACGTTTGCATTATGCATTAATTCTTATGTTTGTTTCGCGTACGCGTCTCCATCCGTAGTATGTAGGTGTGTGTAAGTGTGTGTGTGAGTTAGCGAATGAGTGCGGGAACATGTGTGTGGTTGGGTTGAGTATATATACGAGTGTGTTTGTGGGAGGTGGAGGTCTTACGGCTATACATTTTGTTGTTGTGGTTGTATTATTGTATTTTATGGTATATTGGGATGATCGATGGATGTGTTGTTCGAGTTGTATTTGAAATAAATTTGCAACAAAAGTAGAGAATAGTCGAAATTATATTATGATTAGCAAATGGCATGAGAGAGAGAAAGAGAGTGAGAGCTGCTTAATAACTGTTCAATTTTGAATGTCAGGCTTACAAATTTCGCACTTGTCTATTGAGTAGTTGCATAAGTCTATTTAACATCTTGGTCAAAAAATATATATGATCCCAGTTCGGAGGCTCGATGATGCTGCATTGGGGGAGGCGGCTTAGGTGAAATTGTGGATTTTCTTTTCAATTAGATAATTGTGCTTGGGGAGGGGGGATGGGGGTAATGGTTAAAGTGGAAAAACTTTAATTATAGATTGAAATGAGTTTTATGGGAAAGGGAGGATGATTCCGTTTAGGAATTGTGAGCGGAAAGTGATGGGGACGGGGTAGATGGGGAGGATGGCGTTAGGTATGCATTTGTGCGCGCACACTCTTAAGCTAAATAGACGTACACCTTTCGATCTTCTGGCGTTCGCGCCAGATATTCACGCTCGATCAGGCCTTCGATGCGCTTCTTGATGAACACGGGCGATGGCAAGAAACGTGATTTTAACTGTGACGTTACGTCCGACACAAGTAAGTTGTGCTGCAAAAGATAAGGATGAGGAATATATATATATTATATATATAAACATATATAGTGAAGTAAACTAAGATTTACCGCCATGCGTTTGCGCGCCTTCATAATGCGCACAATGGCCGCCTCGATTTCGTGCTTGCGATCCTCATCAACCTTGCCGCGCGTTTCCTTTCGTTCCGGCTCCGACTCGCCCTTGGCAGCAACTGTTTGAATTTTTACCCTGCAGGAGGAGAAATATAAGGAAAATTAAATTATATAGTCTAGTTGAATATTGAATTATTAACGTACCTATGGAACTTGGAGACAAATGCATCGTTCACATAAAACTCATCCGAGGGCTCAATGTCTTTTGTTTTCGTTTTGGAATTGCGCACAAGCAAACGCTGTGCGGGTTTTCCCATTGACAGCGATTGCAGTGCGCGAACCAGTTCACGCGCGGGTATATCTGTCTCCTGTTGTATGTCATCATAAGTCAGCAAATCCCGATTATTGAACAGCAGCAAAACGCACATCTACAAAGAGTTAGGAGATGGAGGAAACAGTTTGAGTTGAGAATTACTTCTTCGCTGAGTTACTCCTTAGTTCACTCACCTGATAGGTTGACACTTGTAGTATATGTTTGCGCGTTGTGGTGGGCACAGCGCAGCCACTGGAACTTGAGCTTGGCCCATCCTTGTCCTTGTCGCTGTCATTCGCTTTGCGGCCATAGAATACGGCATTTATGTAGGCAGTGCCTGACATAGAAATGAGAGAATTAAAATTCCCCTTTAGCTCTGGCATGCACAATATAACTCACCCATTTGCGGCTGTAACGTCAGCTGGCGACCCGAGTGCTTGTCCAGATAGAACTTTTTAAACACCTCAAAGGCCTCACGTGGCGCTGACGGTATGTTGCAATTAGGGGTAGCTGTCTGTCAAACAGAAAAGGAAAAATATTACGAGCATATTCGTTACATGTGCATTCGCAACGCTTACCTGTGTGGGCCAGAAGCCGGTGGTCAATATGCGCACCGTCAGCTCGACTCCACTTAATGACAGATTGTTATTATTTAAATAACCCTTAAACTCATCCATAATCGTATTTGATACGGACATATCCTTGAACATGCCCTCCAGTTTTGATGTAAATTGACAGCCACATTCAGTCTGCAAATGAAAGATATAAAGATACAATTATTACAGGTACAGCGAGAGAGAATAACTAGACTTGCCTTTAGTTTGGATATCATGTTCTTTTCGAAGTCATCGGAGACTGATTTGTTGAGCAGCAAACGTTTGGCCAAATGTGTTTTGTAGTAGCGCTCAAAGACATCCTTCTCGAGTAGGAATCGGAATAGAACCATCGTTTTATCTAGTATAGTTTCAATTTCCTGCTCGCTCATCTGCAAATCAATTAAACATTAATATTATATACATTTATATTGAATGTTGAATATATTTATATGATAGTACTCGTATATTGTACTATACTTACGCCTTTGCCACCTTTTTTCAGCTTGTCATCGATGAAGAGCGACAGATACTCGGGTGATTTGTTGTTTAAATTGAGAAAATGCTCAAAATCAGCGGAGATGACATTCTTAAAGAGCCGATCATTGCTAAATGAGTGCAGCAAAAATTGATCGAATCGATCCTTAAGATCGAGCAGATTTTGCACAAATGTTATCGGATTTGTATTGCCATTCTCCTCCTCTTTAACCAACATGCTGCCCTGTTCGCGTAAATATGCCGACATTGTGTCGGCTATCACCTTTAGACCCTCCTCCTTGAGGCGTGAAAATAATTTATATGTGCATGCCAGATCCTCAGTTTTAGAATTCTTAATCATATAAACGACACCCGAATTTTCCATTTCGACAATGGTGCGCATATGCTTCTTAATTAGCTCCTCCTCAACGACACGCACAATGCGCGGCTCCGTTTCCTTATCCAAATAGAGTGCCGCCCTCGATGATTCTTCAGTGATGCGTGCCTCCACTTTCTTGATATAAACGCCAGCGTTATTCTCCGCAAGAAAGTTTTGCGATTCAAATTTATAGAAAGCTGCCGACTGTGACAGGAATGGCTTCTCAAAGTCTTCCTCGTAAACGGTTCTCGAATTGATGCCCAGTGTTATAAGCATTGTGCAGGCATTCTTAATCGCCAGATGATTGATTGCCTCACCGTGTCGCTCCTCCATGACCATGCCTAGAAGTTTTTCACGCAACGCTTTTTGTATTTCCGAATAGCGAACGACCTAAACAAAGATAGAAGATGAACAATAACAAATCATAAAAGAATTGAAATGTGAGATAATGAACACTCACCTGATCCTTAAACAATTGCAGACCCAAATTATAGACATTGTCGACCTCGCGCTGCTGCACATAGACACGATCCATGTACATAAGTATATCGCGTATCATAACCATTGATGTCTGATGATCGGTCCAGGCCTGGTTTAGTTTGGGCAGGAAATTGCTGTGCAGGCTCTCAAGCACCTCCTGTCGCACCTTCTGTTCCAGATGCTCGGAGACAACCTCACGCAAGCCAAAGTACAAACGATTGCCATGCTTATGCAGCACCATGTTGTATGCATTGCGATAGAGCTGCTCAAATGATAATCCCGAATTGTTTTTCTTTTGTATCTCCTGTATGGCATTCTTGAGTGTTGCCCAAATGGTCTCCACATATTTCTCATCCATGGAGGCCTGCAAAGAAGACGAAGAGAAGGGAAATATATATAATAAGGAATCAAACTCTGTGCTTCATTTCAGTTTCGCAATTTTGCATTTGGATTATGGGGGCTAACATTGAATGCACGACGTTTGTACTCGGGCAGCCACAATGGATACTTGCGTCCAATTTCACGCAATTGTTGGGGACCGGCTCCGTTTGGGTGATGTTGCTGTTGGTGCTGGTGCTGCATTGCTGCTCCCACACCCCTTACAGAGAGCTCGCCATGTGGCGGCATTGAGGTGCATGATGGAAAAACAGCGCGTGCCAAACTACGAGCCGGATACTGCTGTTCGTGCAGGTGCTGCTGCTGCGTGGCCAGGACATTGAGGGGCAGGATTGCCACATTCCGTATGTGTTGCTGCGGCTGCTGCTGTTGTTGTTGTTGTGGCTGCCCCAAATTATTCAAATTGCGATTATGGCGGGAACGTTGATGGTTCAGATTATTTGAACCAGCCACAATGCGCGCATGTGCAACGTTTGGAAAATAATGAGGTTGTTGCGGCGATTGCAATGGGAAATGAGATTGCGAATGGGAATGCGAATGCAATTGATGATATGACTGAGGCGGGCTATTAAGATTGTTTGTTAGCTGCTGTTGCTGCTGCTGCTGGTGATTGTTGCTGTTGATGTTATTGCTTGACGGCGATTGCGGCGGTACGGCACCAAAATGGGCAAACCTCGGATCATGACTGTACATTGGATTTGTAGGAGATGATTGTTGAGGTAAACGCGCGCCGCTGGCTCCACTATGGGAACCGAGCGCGCGCTCCCAGCTATAACGATGCTCCCCAATTATGTTTAAATATGATTGAGATGTGGCCAGCAGCAGTTGAGGATCCTGCTGATCCGGCTGCTGTAAATGCTGCTGAAGCTCGTGTTGATATTGATGTTGCTGATGTTGCTGGTGACTACGTTGCTGGTGTTGTTGGTGAAGGTGGTGTTGGTGTAGTTGTTGTTCGTGTCCCGCTGCCGGTGCCGTGCGCGAGCGGCTGCCGTTTCTTGGCCTTATTGACATCCGCCAGGTGGCGCTAGCGTCGCACAATTGTCCAAATGACCTCTGCTTTGCTCGTCATCAATGCGTATTTCCGTTACTCCGGCGTCTCTGCTTCTGCGTAAATGTCTGTGTGCGTGTGTGTGTTGGAATACAACAACAATTTGTCGAAACTATGTTGAGATTGAAAGTAACTTAAAAACTAAAATGTGATGAAGCTTTTTCATAAATTTCAACCCTGACAGAAACAACTTTTTTTTTGAAAACGACACACTTTATTAGGCAACCCCAGGCAGCCTGCTGAGCTCCCCTTCCCTTCGCCTCCCCCTCGATCCAGTCCAGCACTGGGGGCGGTAAGGGGCGAAAGTCGTTACTAAGACGCCATTATCAATATTCAGCCTACCTTATCGCACTTATTCGCTTTGCTTTTTCTGCTAGCTCATGTTTTTTATAACCGGCAAACTTATCCGCATTTGTAGTTTTGTTTTTACTGTTGTTGTTGTTTACTTTGCACACTCACCGGAAAAGCGCGAATGCGCATTTTTCCTTCCTTCTTCTGAGGATTGCCTCGAGCATTCATTTTGATAGGCGTCGGCGTCACACTGCTCCTCCACTTTTCCAGCTAAGAAGCTGGCGGCGCACAGCTCGGAAGGCAAAAATAAAAAAGCTTTCGCTTTAGCGGCGCGATGCGGCTCCTCTTCTTCTCGTTCTTCTTCTTGTAAACAAACGATTACGTTAAGTTTTTCGCCTTTCTAGTGCTTTCTGGGGGGGTGGGGATAGGAGGAAGACGACGTTTACACAGGTGAGCACTGCAAAAAGGAAATGTGTGGAAGAAAGCTCTGATCAGTTAAGGTTAAGTTGTTGTTTTGTTTATTTTCCTTCGCCGCTGCAACTGCAAGTCAGCAGGGCAAGCAAGGCGAATGTTTCTCTCTCTTTGTTACAGAATTCGTGTGTGCGCTCTCACACACACACACACTCGCTCTCTCGACGAGGTTCGTTCTGGCTCTCTCTCTTTCTCTCTCTCGGGAGTCAACCGTGTGTAGATCTTTTGGTCTGCTTTTAGAAATTCAACGACAGTGTTGCATATACACACACACATGCACACATATACAACATTCATATGAACTCGGCACAAAAAGAGAAATGTAAAAAGAAAAACTCACACGGGGCGCCTAGAAAATCGTCTCTGTGTTGTACGATGAATAATTGTTTTTTTTTTTGTCTTAATGTGTATGTGTATGTTCAACTCTGCATGCAATTATTTTTATGTGATTTGTTATTTTTTTGCCAACAAAAGAAGTTAAACATCAAACAGACAGAGTAATCGAATCGCCAGCTGTAGTTGCTGTTGTTGCTTTTAATGGTATATTGAAAAATTGTTGCTTTTGCTTAAAAACTTGGTAGTTTTTTCGTTTCGTTTTTGCTATTTCACTTTTTCATACATGGCAGAGAGACCCACTTCGCATGTGTGTGTGCGTTTGCTGTCTGTGTTTGTGTGTGTGAATTGTTGTTGTACCTTTTTGCTTAGCGGCGTTCACTTTGTTTTCAACGAAATATCGCTAAATTGATTATTGAACACTTGCCTAGCGTTGTGGTGTATTGTTTAACTTATTGCGCTTTATTGCGTTAACGTGCATTGCAATTTGTATTGATTATAAGTTTTTTATATGAGAATTATACGGCTGTTGTGTTGTTATGCTCTAATTTGCGATATTTTGCCATTCCGATAGACCGATTGCGCAGATTAGTTGCCATTCAAATTGGTTGTCCAATATGACCAGCTGCTGCCAAAATTGCAGAGCAGCTGAGTTGGGCTATCGATAAAAACAAGGCGGCCACATTTTAATTTTCGTATTGTAAATTCCCTGCAAGTGGTGCACTGCTTGTCAACATGTTGCTTTTCCGTTCGTATTGCAAAACACTGCTTGCTAAACAAGATAAGTATCGATATGTAATCGATAAATAATATCCCAAAAGTATGCTGTACTTTCAAATTTGCGCCAAATTCAAAACATAATTTTATTTGTATTTTATTTTTTATTTAATTGATTTATTGCAGTTTATCTTATTTACTTGTGTAAGTGAAAGCGCATTCTTAGCTTTAACTAATCACCTGCCCATACCGGCAACCAATAATATTTTAATTATGACAACTTGCGAGTGCGTAATTTGATACTTTATTTCTCGCTTGGCAGCTACCGCATGCGGCTTGTTTAATTAGCGATTAAAGCGCGTGTGCGCTTGCGATAAGCAAATTGCCAAAAATTTACAACAAAATTGTGCATTTCATTTATGCATTGGAGTCGCCAGACTTGTCGCTGACTATGTCGCTGTCTCTCTGTCTCTGTCTGTCTTTGTCTCTCTCCCTCTGTCTGTCTCCTTTGCCTTGGCTCGTGCGTGTAAATTATGCGCACTTTCACCGCGTTGGTGTGTTGCAGTTGCAGTTGCAGTTGTGGCTGCCTTTTGTGGCAAGTCTGCACTGTCGTCCCTTTCAGTTTGAGTGCGTCGAAATTAATTAGCTGCAACTGCGTAGGTGTTCGGACTTGGCTGACTGTGTCGCCTTCTCTCTCTCTGTCTGTCCCTCTCTCCCTCTCTGTCTGTGCTGGCCACTTGTTGCAGTTTGTTGTCATCAATTTATGCGTATTTATTACAATATTTATGCATGTAAATTGTGTGATGCGCCTCGAATTAATTACACGCCAGGCTCAAAATCAACATAAATGTTGCCAGCTCTGCGGGTGCAAAGCGCAGGCAAAAAAAAGAAAAACAACAACAATAAACAAAAGCGAAAAGCGAAAAACAAGAAAACGATAATCGTGCTGCATCTGCAGCAGGAAAGCGCATTCGAATTCACACCAGCAGCACATGCAAAACAGTTGCAACAAGGTTAATAAATCATGCAACAGACGCCGCACTCTGTAGACAAATTCACTGCGGCAGCAGCAGCAGCAGAAATATCAAAACAAATGCTAAACAAAACGAGAGACCCAAAAATGGCCTGGCCTAAAAGGCTGCCGCATCAACAATGTAGAGCATGCATAATCCACACAGCAACAGCAACAACAACAACAGCAACAACTGCAACAAGTTGTCGGCATTATGAATAACTTTTAAATTTGAATGTGAAATAAACGCTTTGTCTAAACTGGCTACCGTTATTGGCCAAAAACAACAACAGCAACAACTTGCAGCCAATGTGATTTATGCAGCTACATTTGATGAAATATAATACAAAAGGAGCAGCAACAACAACAACAACAGCAGCAACAGCAAAGATAAATGGCCACTGCAGCAAATTGTAAACTATATAAGGTTTAAATGCAAAGTTGTTGAAGTTATTTCCAGGCTTTTACATAAGACTTAAGACATTAGCGACGCCCCTGCAATTGTTGCAAGTTCGACCCAAAGACAGCGCATGCCAGCAGAGCTTAAAGGCAAATAATTGAAGGATAATACTAGAAATTCGAGTTTAGCAAAACCAAATACATATAAAAACAGTTGCAGAAATTGTAAATATACTTTTTGGAAGAAACATGTTATTAACCCTGGAAGGTTCCTCTTACTTTTATCATCGAATTAAAGTTTATTGCTTCGAAGTTCATTCATCAAAGTGAGATTTATAGAGAATTAAATAATATCGATAAATCTTAATGTTGAAAAATGCAAAAATGCAATAAATAGAAAGAAAATATCACATTGCAGCTGATAAATTGCATTACATCAATATGGATGCAACAAAGTATAGTTTCTATATAAAAAGAAGCGACATATCATCTTAAAAACCATTTTCATCCTTTGCAATCCGTTATATAGTAAACACTTAGCATCGAACAATAGAGTACTCAAACAGCGGAAAGTACTCGCCAGATGCTTTCGGTTTATCATGACGCAGGACCCGAAGGGTTTCGCGAATGAGCGATCGGCTCTCCCTGTTAGCAACTAGCTCTACTATATATTATTTCAAACGTAATTTTTGTAGGTGACACACCCATTATTAATTTTTATGTATTTATAAGTTCAGTTTGCCTTGGACTTTCGTATTTTCTGTTGTTCACAATTTCGATTGCTTTAATTGCTAATTGTCACATGTTACCGTGTGCACAGGTCCTGTTAAGGCAATGCATTCGATCTCCACTAACGCATCCATGGGAAGCTTGGCCACCTGGAAGCAGCTGCGTGCTGGAAAGTCCTTGTTGAACACTGGAAAGTGAGAGAGAGTGAAATAGAGAGAGGGGGGAGTGTCAGAGAGGCCGATAGACCAAACAGATCGTAAATGTTTACGAGTCGCGCGCAATTATTTATTGATGTTGTTGCCAAGACGCTGCCTGATAAGCGGAGTCTGCCCCTGCTGCTTATCGCCTACAACAACATAATTGCTGTAGTTTTCCTTACCTCGCTTGTACACATCGTTGACCGCACCGAAATCGTTGAGATCTTTGAGGAACACTGTGTTCTTGATAACCTTATCGACACCCGAATCCGCTGCCTTGAGCACCGCCTCCAGATTCTTGAGTGCCATCTCTGTTTGCTCCACAGCGCCACCTGGCACCAGTTTCATCGTTGACTTGTCCAGGCCCAAACAGCCGGAGACGTAAACAGTGCGATCGGCCACAACAGCTTGGCTGTGGGAAGAAGAGAGACAGCAAACAGACAAACATTAGCCGGTGTTCTCTGGAAAGCTCCCTTTCTCTCTCTCTCTCTCTCTCTCTCACTAAATCACTCTCACTTACTTGTAGGGCGCCACTGGCTTGGCTGCATTTGTAGTGCTAATCAATTTGCGCACAATTGTTGACATTGTTTGGCTTTTATTTTATTGAAAATGGAGCAATAAATTATATAATTTATTTGCAATGTTCCAATTTGCTTATGCACCTGTCGCCACAGCTGAACGTTGACTGAGCGTGCCGATGCTGCTGTTTGTGCACACGTTATCAATGCGAGAGCTTTTGTCGCGCAGAAAAAGCTCTCTCCCTCTCTCTTTCTCGCTGTGTACGCACTAGACTTCTGCATGAATTCATTTCATACTGTGCTGTACTCATTTTAGGTGTACTCATTCCCTGTGTAGTATAGTCAATAATATTAATCAAACGAAAAGGGTTTATTTTTAAAGTGATTGCTGTGATTGACCCCATTTTAGAATTGAGTACGTCAAAAAATCAATGAGTACACTGAGTATCACTATTAAATGAGTCAATTCATAAAGACAATGTAGGGCAAAGAGCAAAATGAATGGAGAGAAAACTCCTGGTTACTGATACAATGGGTTGAATTGATGTGTATTTCATTCATGATTTGCATAGTAAGGCATGAAAACAATGCCCTTCTTGTCTGCCGTTTTAAATTTATTCATGCAGGACTCTAGTATGCACCAGTGTTTTCATTCTTAAGTTGCGGCTGGCAACTTTCTCTAGCTGCGCCAATATTTGATTTAATGCGAGTCCAGGCCACGCCCCCACGTGCGCCCTGCCTGACTAATTATTTATTATATTTGGCAATCGCTGTCTGTCAGTCGCTGTCAGTGCGGGGAAGGGGCAGAGAAGAAAGCACCGTTGCCAGAATTTTTACGCATGCCAACAAAAATCAAGTCTGGCTTGGCAACGCTGTAATTATTATGGCATCTCTCTCGTTGTCTCCCTCTCTCTCTCTCTCTCTCTCTCTCTTTGTGGTTAGGGTCTTAATCTTCTTGACTTTCAGCGAGTCCCGGCTGGGTGCAGTTTGCGGTGAGAGATCTCTTTGGGTAGGCGTAGGTGCAACGCAGAGCACACAGCGAACACGCCCTGAAAAACGCCTGTGCCCCAAAGAGATTGATTGCAGTCGCTTTTGTTGCAGTTGTTATTGTTGTTGTGTGTACTGTGGGGCAACCCACGAAGAAGAAATTTCGTTGTGTTGCCCTGCAGCGTTTTAATGTCGCATTTTAGCGCATTAATTACTTTATGATCCACTTTATGCGCATAAAATATGCGAAACGCATGAAAAAAGCAATTTCCAAAGGGCCCCGTTCGTGGTCTCGATTCTTCGTGGGTGTTGGCCTGTATAAATAAACATTCTTCGATGAAAATAAACATTCTGCATTGATATTAATTAAGGAAGAGAGTGAAGAAGAAGCAGAGCAGAAGCAGTGCAGAAGAAACGGCTGAGAGTTGCAGCACAATTGATTTATACGCATAAATATATTATTTCCTTATATCGCATGGCCATATAATGATAGCCCACGGCATTTACAAACAATTTACATTAAATGCTTTAATAAATAAAGCTTTAAATAAGCCCACAGCCCCGTATAATTAACATTGGCCCAGGCAGCAATAACAATAACAAATTGCCAACCGAACTTGAAGTAGGTGTGCATTAAGAAGGAAAAGGATGTGCAGCAGAGACAGCGAGAAGAACCGAACGAGAAATGAAAGAACTGAGAGAGAGATAGAGGGAACAGAACGAACAAGTTACAGCAGCCGCAAACCGTGGACAGCAGCCCTGGAAGCAGGTCAATATTTATGGCACTTGAGTGGAGGCTGCCAGTGTTGCCAACTTTCCCTTTTAATTTTTCCCATTTGACAGTCCTTCCTGGGCGCAGTGCTGCCATTTTTTATTGGTCTCAAATAACTTCATTTGTTTAAGGCTTTATTGGGGCAGCAGCGCCTGTAGCTACAAACTGAAACTGAAGCCGAGGAGATGTTGAGGCTCTTCCGACCACATCGCGTAAATTGCAACAATTTCTCAGTCTCAATCGCTGCTGCTGCCTTCACTTGCTGCTGCCACTATAATTTGCATGTGATTTTTATGGCTCGACGGTTTGCGGGCTAAATTATTTGATTTTAATTTGCTGCGTAATTGTTGGGTTTATGGCGAGTCGTAGTGCACGACGACCAGAAGCCAAAAGCGCCAATTGCCGCTTTGGGATGCCGGTATTGTTGGCCTATTATCGGCTAGATTTATGTTTATGACTGCATACTTGACGCCAGCAAAGCGCAGGCGCAACCGCAATTTGCCATAAATAGAACAGCGAATGTTGTAAACTGTGAACTTCAAGGACGAATGTACATAATGGAATCATTTTTGAGTTACTCAACACTTAGTATTGATCTAGCTCTGGATTTGTCTTCTATTTCCAATTCACCTGTGCGTCTTCCGTCATTGGATTCGTTTTTGAGTTAATCAACACTTCATAAAGATCTAGTTACTTATGCCTTATAGTTCAACGGTTATCACTTATCGAATCAGTTCCAATTGACCTGTGCGTTTCCCGCTAATGCTAAGCAATTTGTTGTTCTCCTTTGAACCTTCCAAGTATCGATTTAAATATCGGTCAGCAGACATTGCCTGTCCTTTTACTACGCAACATTCAGCTGTTGTTAGTCATGCTATTGTCTATTGAAATGAAGTGAACTTAGTGAGGTTAAGTTGAACAGGTTGTAAAAATATCTTTGTCTCTGATTAATAAATTATGTTTTAATACCTTTCGACTTATGCTCTAAACAAACATTTAATTTGAACTATCAGAAAGACAAAACCCCTTCGTATTTCACATTGTAACACATTGTATATCTGGCCAAGCCGTAACCGGCGCCTCTGAGCAAACAACAATCAATAAGCAGTACTTTTGCTGCAGAACCACGCCCACCTTATGAATGTGTGTCTGCCACAAATTTGCCCCTGCCAATAATTCAATTAAGTCGGCTGCATGCGAAGAAGAAACCTGCAACACCCGAGCAGGCAGAGTAGGCTGCAGGCAGAGCAAGGAGGCTGTGCCACTTGGTGGACCCAGGGCCAAGAAACATCAACAACACATTTATTTCACAATTGGCGCACATTAATCAATGGCATTGGGCAAACGGGTGGAGCCTATTGCTTCTGGACTCCACTCCGCTTGCAGCTTCAGCTCCAGCTCCAGCTCCAACCCAGACCAACAACAAGTACCGCGCGGCAGGTCGAACTGTGCGGAGTAGCCGCAATTAAAAGCAGATTAATAAGCCGCCCAGTGCCAGTGCAGTCAGCTCAGGTGCAGCAGAGACAACGCCGCTTGGGCTTGTTACTCCCCTCTCTGTTGCCTAGCCTAGGCCTTCTTCGTTGGGTCTCGTATTACACATTTGTGGCCCACTTTAATTGCACTTTTCATACTTGTTAATTTTTCAATTTTCCTTGACCACCGACAGCGACAGTTGCCAAATGTCGAACGTGCAACGTTCGTGGACCACACACACACACACACACTCATTGATACAGGTGGACATGCGAGGGGCATTTAGGTAGGTAGACTGACCCAACTCGAGCTGCACAGCGGGCACACGGCACAGCTGCTGCTGCTGACTGTGTGTGGGGGCGCCTCGTCGCTGCATTTGGGCCAAATTAATTGCCAGCGATTAAATTTCAAATTTTCCATGCCAACTCTGGCAACTGCAACTACTACGCTCCATGCTCCACGCTCCTTGCTCCATTCGCTTCCGTGCTGCCTGTGCTACGGCCGCATTTGCGTGCGGCAATTGCAACAGTTTCTCTCTTTCTCTCAAGTGAAAATCATTAGTTTTCATTTTTGGCGTTTAGTTTAGGGCGGGGAATTGCGAATTGGAATTGTCGTGCAACTCTGTTTTGCATTGCAAATGCATTTCCCAAGTGCAATTTTCACTTGCCTCGCGTCAGCTGCCCCATGTCGCTGCTGTGGCAGTTACATGTCAGCAATAGACATGTGCGTCTGTCCTCCTGTGGCGAGCAAGGCTCACATCTCACAAACAACGATGCTGAAATACCTCATAAAATCTTTGGATAAGGGGCTATAAAATTAGCCTGGTTATGTCTATAAAAAGTTGAGTATAATATAATAAATGAAAGACATTATATGTTTTTTAAATTTAGATTAATATTAATAGTGTAATATATATATACGTATATTCAATATATATAAAATATATTATATTGTTAATTTATACTCTATTATGTTCAGTCTTATGTTAAGTGTGACCTTAGTCGATACACTATCGTAAGTTAATTTAGTTATCGTAAACCCTATCGATTTGTTAACGTAGCTGGTTTGCTGGGTATATTCTAGTCGCACTCATTTATTGCAGTTGCCATTGTGATTTGGCAGTAATTTTAAAGTGATCAAATAAATTTAAAATATATTCGAAAGGCTGTCAAGTCGTTAGAAGTACACGCTATATACTTAGTATTAAATTTAAATTATGTGTCTAGTATTAAAAAATCTGAAAGAATTGATCGTTAATCAAATTGATATAGTGGGGAAAAGTAAATACTTTAAAATCTGAAAGACTTGATCGTTAATCAAGTTGGTATAGTGGGAAAAGTAAATACTTTAAAATACTTGTGGAGAATGAATAAAAGCACAAGTTTATCGAAGTAGAGAGTCTCAAAATAAAGTGTAAAAGTTAGAACATTTCCCTATTAACTTATAAGTAAAATTCCTATGTATTCCAACTTGAATTAGGTAACGCAAACTGAAGTTGAACTTGTAAAAGGTTTTCTTAGTTAGCCCGCTCAGCTAAAACTCTCAAGTGACCGTGGTGAAGTTCAAGTATCAAAGTTCAAGTCATAACTCGTCGTTTGGGCGCATTGTCATCATTATGAGGATGATCATGATGAGCAACAGACGAAGAGCTGCACTAAATCAAGCCCACATGAAACGGAATAGACCAGAGAAGCGTTGGGCCTGCATCAGTTCAGCTTGGACAGCTTCCACACAGTAGCCACAGCCACTGACAGCGCAGAAAGAGTTAAGCGAGTAGTAAGTAGGGAAGGAGTAGACTAAGGGGAAGGGAGGGGGAACAGTAGCCAGCAGAGGCTGAAAGACGCTGAGTCAACGTCAGGGACGGCATCAACAGCAGCATCATCATTAAAGCCTGGCCAAGATAAACACACGCCAAGGCGCAGCCCGAACATGTGTTGCCTGTCCAAGAAGCCCAAAGCGAAGCCAAGAGAGACCCACAGGTTCCTATGCCTAGTTTATATATCCTGTAAATCGATTGAATATTCGTCAGCGGGGTATGCTTAACATAGTTACAATCTCTTTGTTCGTTTTATAGTTACTTTTCTTGTATCTACAGGGTGGCTTCTAGTCGTGCCTGTTCGTCAGCATTTTTGTGCTAAAGTTTTTCCAAAGTTTCGTTGCAAAAAACTGACGGAGGTGCACATAAATTTTAAATATCGCACAACTTGCGGCCAGGAAGATGCGCCGGAACAATGGCTTCGACTGTTAAGCCATATTTGGGCAGCGGTGCTTGGGGCAGCCTGGGCATCTTGGGCATCTTGGGGGTCTCTCTACAGTCACGTGTAATGCAGTTTTTACTCTTTTTTATTGACCCGTGCGGACGCGAATGGAAGCCCTCATTAGGCCCCACAGCTGGCAGTTGCTGGTGCATCGCTGCGTATGAGTAATGTCTGCCTAGCTGTATGTGTGTGTGTGTGAAGGTCTGTGCATGTGTGTGTGCTCGATTTACACGCTTGAGAGGATTAATTCGTTACCAATTTGTTGTAATATGCAGGCATAGCGATAAATCTATTAATTAAGCCGACGGTTGTTGTTACTCTCTTGTAGCGCCTTCCTCTGTGTATGTTTGTGTTTGTGTGAGAGAGTGTGTGTGTGAGTGTATGTGAGCTGGGAGATTTTGCAGTTGAAAAATTACAACGCTTTTTTACAAATTCGCTGCGCTTACTTCGCCCAGCAGCTGTGCGCCTGTGTGTGGCTTATAAGTGCAGAGCTGTTTAAGTGTTTGTCTGCGTCTATGTGTGTGTGTGAGCTTGCCGGTTGTGTGTAAATTTGTTGAAATTTAAGACAGTGGGTGGTCCGAAAAGTGGAAATGAGCAACTGGCGGCGGCGGCAAATAAAACCATTTTATGAATCAACATTATGTTTTAATACCCTCTACAAATAAATGTGAAATGGCAGGTATAACACGCTTGCATATTTTATTGTTGATGAAACTAGCGATTAAATCGATGTATTGAATATGTTAAATATTATCGATGGAATACGGAGGCTTGGCAGACCCCACAAAGTATATACATATATTCTTGTTCTGGATGAATAATTTTATTAAATTTTACTTTTATTTTCGTAGTGTTTAAATTATGGATACATTTGTTAAAAGTAAGTAAAGTAAACGTGATCTATCGATAGAAACGATGATATCCCAAAGAACTAACAACTTAATCGATGTACGCCAGTATTTATGAATATTATTAATTGCAGAACAAGTTAAATTTTTAAGATATCGAATCATTTTCTATCAAGCATTTCCACTCACTTCAGCCTGGGTATTCTTACAGTCGCGCCGTAGTTAATATAATAATCATGTTTATAATAAACCAATTGCGAACAACAAGCAAAATAATAACAACAACTGCGAACTACTGTGCAACGTGGTGTGTATAAATTTGCCAAATTAAAAAACGAAGCTGGAGCTAAGGAGACAACGGGGGCAACTGAGGCGGGCTGCCACCCACCGGACGGATGGATGACGCAACAGGGGGCCAGAGACTCTACGAGATAGATAGATAGAGAGAGAGAGAGAGGGAGAGATATGGGGAGAGGGAGACATCGTCTATAAATAAAGTCAGTGCCAGAGTAAATCAAAACAACAAGCACGAAAGCCGAACATGTGGCGCACTGTGGAGTTGCAACTGCAACTGGAGAGCTCGATGTGGAAGTTGTGGCAGCTTGTGGCAAGTTGGCAGCTTGGCGCTAGCCAGGATCAAGTGGTAGCCGACTGACTGACTGACTCTCTGGGTGTGGTCACTTGGGCGGTCCAGAATGTGATATGGGCTCAGCTCAGCTCAACGTAGGCTTTCGATTCTGTTCCGCAATGCTCCGCACGGATTTGGATTTGTCATCCTGTAAGCAACGTTCACATAAATATTGTTACGCATTGGCAAGCTCTGGAATTGGACATGGGACAGGGGGCAATTGCAGCAACAACTGTTGCAACTGGTGGTGCAATCGAGTCCCACTGGACAATGGACCCTTTCGTAGTCTTTGATCTTCGCGCGCCGCTTGTCAACATCTTATTCCGTTCCGGACATGATTGATTTTTCATGTTTGAACACAGCAACAACAGCTTCATCTCAGCTAAATGTTTCTCTCATTTCTCTGGGGACTTTCTAAAATATTTCAGAGCACGCACAAAAGTGAAAAATTGTATGAAAATTTGCGTTAAATGAAAGTAGAAAGAAAGTGCAAACTATCCTCAAATTCTTTCTCCTTCAAGAATTATTTTCCCCTCTTATATTGATCTACGTTAATGTATATCCTTCATAAGTTAAACTATTCAATGAATTCAACTTAATAAGCTAAACTAAAAATTCCAGAGAAATGTTCAACGCTCTGCTGACCCACAGAGATGCGATGCTTTGCACTCCACCCTCCTTTCCCTGTCTTGCGACATAACAATCTTTGTGCATCAGTAACAACAACAACAGCAGCAGTAACAGCAACACTGACGACAACAACATTAGATAGTTTTAGCGGTAAAAGTGTCTTAAAATGTGGGTAAGTAATTGAAATTTATTGTGGCAAGATGTTTGTGGCGGCAGCATGGACTAAAGAAATCTTTGGCAAATGATTTTGTTTGATGTTGCAGTGTGAAAGAAACATCAGAGAGAATGTTGCCGCTCTGGCAGCATGGCGTGTTGCGCGTTGCTGCGTTGCACGTTACAGGAATGGATTATGTTAGTGGAGCAATCAATCGGCTATATATGGCAGAACCGAACTGAAGAAAACACTTAGCGTGCCAGACAATTTCATTTGGCTTTATACATGACCAAAATCAGCCCGTTGCACGTTGAAAGGTGTTGTGTACCCCATCCTGGGAAACAATTTAACTGTTAGACGACAAACTAAATAGAAAAAGAAGAAGACGGTGATGAAGAAGAGGCTGCAAAAGAAGAAGGTGTTGATATGGAGGCGTCTGTCGCTGGGAAAAATTATCGATATGGGGGCTTTTTAGCCTTAGCCTTGGGCCACCAGACCCAACCAGACCAGACCAGACGGAAACTGCGCTTTGAGCCCCCAATTTTGGTAGCCAGATTTGTCACGATGTTTTTGTTTTGCTTTGCGGTTTTTTTGTTGTTGCGCCTGCGCCGGGAAGACAAACAAATTGGTCTGTAGTTGAAAATTGACAAGAATTTCGTGACTTTGTCACCTTCTTTTTTCACTCTGCACTGTGCAACGCCCTCAAAGGCAGCACCAGCAACAACAACAACTGACTGCTTGCCAGCTTTCCTCTTCGTTAAGTGGCAGGCAGCGCGTGCGCATTGAAGTCGACTCCAACTTGCAATTGGACTCTCCTTGCTGGTGCTGTTGCTGCTGCAGGGCTCCAGAGTTACCTAAAATTCAAAATCTCAACTTACCGATTGGCGGCCCCTCGGCACCCCGAAAATCACTTCATCATTCGGGCATTCTAAAGTCAAAGCGGCAACTTGGAGTTGGCGGCGACTCTTGTCAGATTTATTTGCTGCACGGGCTTTTTTTGGCCAGGTTTCTGCAGCAGGCGCAGTCCTAAGCAAATGTCCCAAACAGGAAGAGAGAGATAGAGTCCGACTACTTTCTGAAGCTCTTCGGCACAGAGCACAATGAAGAAGAGGATGCAAAACAAGGTGTTGATACAAACAAACTCAGATAATGTTTATGATGTAGAATGAAGTAGTATGTACGTCATTATACGTTTATAACTGATTAATTCAATATTTGTCATTAATTGTAACTGATTTGTAATATGCCGTCTCACTCCGCTTTTATCCGGTATTTGTATCTTATTCAACACTAATCATTACGTTCGTTTGATGATTTACAAAAGTGTGGCGGTATGCCGATAAACAAACAATCGAAGCTGATCACGTAACGTAATTGAAGTACTATTTTCTAATTAGAATATAAAAAACCAACTGTGAATTATTTAAATCTCTGTCTAACAATATTAATATATATTTTATTATTATACTCTCCCTATAATGGGAGATCAGGAAGAGAGCATTCCATTTGTGGCTTTCGAGAGAATTTCTTCTCTGGCTCATTTATTTCATTTGTTTGTTGTGGTTTTTTTTCTGTTTTTATTTTTCGTTACGTTGTACCTGTAACCTTTTGCACTTGGTACCCTTTTTTCGAATTTTATTCTTTTTTTTGTGAATTTAATGATTGTTTTTTCGCTGCCCTGACAGTTACAAGCGCGGCGGCTGCAACTGCGACATGAACAACAGCACAAGAAGACGGCGACAATTTTCAAACTGTGGATGCCGTTTTTTCTTCCCTTTTTTTGGAGTTGTTTGCCAAGTTGCATTGGCCACGAGGGGGCGTAGGTGGAGAGAAAGGCATATCAGGTGGGAACGCCCATAGAATGAATTTTGGGTATAGGTTTGTTGACTTTGTCTTATTTCATTTCCATTCTCAATTGTTATGCCTGCTTGATAACTTGGTCAATGCGCACAAATTGACCAAATTGAGATGCGAGACAAGGGGCAGGGAGGTGGGTAGGCTTGTGGCCCACAGGCAAAGTTCGTGTCGAGCTGCGCAGGCAGTGACAACAGTAACAACAACAACAACAATATCATTGACTGTTTTGTGGGTCATCGGGCCTCCAAACTGAAAGAAAGAATCGACTTCAACTGCCTACCCCCCTGCCCCTAGCTGCGGAAGGCTTTCGTTTCTCGCATTATGAGTTGACATTAGGAGTACATGGCCAAGGCGCAACTTGTACACATCGCCAATGCCATCGCCCTAGACTGACCTCGTTTTGCTGCTGCCTCTGTCGTTGTTGTTGTTGTGTTGCTCCTCTTTGGCTTTTGGCCAATTTGCTGCAATTGCATTTCGATGCCCGATGTTGCTGCAACTGCTGCCTCCAACCGTATTGTGCCACTTAACCAAGTTCGTTGTGCGAGGCCAAAGGCAACTGCACAGCAGCAACAACAGCAGCAGCAACTGTTGCTGATCCACAAACAACCCAAGCTCAAGTCAATATTTGTGCAAAATGTGCGAAATGAGGTTATGTGATGCAATCTGTGAACTTGCTGTGCAGTTATGACTGTCTGTCTGTATCTGTGTGTGTGTGTGTGCTGGTGTGAGTGCAATTTGTGGTGTGTAAAGTGCTGTTTGCAGCAAAAATGGGTTAACGCTGCATTGATATGCAGAGGATGGCAATCCTAAGAACAAGCTGCAAGAAAGGTCAAAGAATCACTAAATCGAAATTGCCATATAATAATGTGTGCATGGGAAGGCAATCCTATATAAATAGACTATGGTATATGAAAACTGCTTTAAACAAGTAAGAAAGCAAGAGATCATTGGAATAGTGATAATTGTTCTATACGTACCAAATAATAGACAGAAGTAGGCAACCCTGACCCTACAAAGTGCACTTTTTTTTGATGATCAGTACCAACAGTCGTGCAAATATAGGCAAGAGCATCTATCCGTCTGTCTGTCCATACGAGAAAGCGCCAGACGAATGGACGTGAATGAATTAAAATAATGAATATATAAGTTTTACATAAGGTTTATTAATTTCATTAATGTACCTACTTCTGATCAGGTATTTTGTGAATTTCATCTTATATTCTTTTACTTTTTGAAGTACATTCTATTCTTTCTTAGTTTGTAAGATAGCAAGCACTGTAAGCAGCACCATTTAGCCCATAACTTTGTGCCTTGTCTTTGCAGCCAACTTTCCACTCATTATGAATGCCAAAGACTTTGACAATTTCCGCCCCACCAAACTCCATGGTGCGCCTTAGACTCTATGGGATCAAACGGTGCATCTTAATCGAAGCACTTTCCATCTAATCGAAAATAATGGCAAACGAAATCAAACTTTGTATGGTTATGCGCAGCTGCCTTATATGATAACTGTAAGGCCAAGGCAGAGCGTGGTAAGCCCATTAATAGAACGATAGAGAGTAGGAGAAGGAAGGAGAGAGAGAGAGAGAGCGCGATAGTGGGTTGGCCTGCAGCTACATATGTCAACACCATGAACTTGAAACTCTAGAGTCAGTTTCAGGCTCAGGCTCAGGCTAAAAGCATTTTGTATTCTAATTAGATTGTCAGCGGCACGACAACAACCTCATTTTGCCTCAAAATGCAACCCGGAGCACACACACACACTTACACACAGATACACAGAAAGATTTGCATTAGCGCCAACCCAGAGAGAGGCTTCTCGACGTGGCTACGAAGAGACAAAAATCTGCATAAAACTCTTGGTTAGCTTTGGGGGCAGGTTTGAAGTTCATTAACATGCACAGGTTAATTACCGTCGTTGATGTTGTTGTTGTTGCTGCTGTAGTTGTTGCTGCTGCTGCAAGGAAATGAGCCATTAGAAAAAAAGAGACTCAGAGCGCCGCGGTAGCAGCACAAGCGACGATAAAATGGCTAAAAGCACACATAAAAAAAGCTGAAAAAGCAAACGAAAAAAAAAACACTGACACACACAAAGACACATGTAAAGTGTCCGTTTTGTCTGGGGCGGGTGTGTGTCTCAGTGTGTGTGTGTGTGTGTGCGACTGTGACAAATGCCCATGAAGTTGAACGTGGTTTTTGTTTGCCTGCTACATGCAAAATGTTGCACTGATAAGCCGGCAATGGTGGCAAAGCCAATGCCACTGAAGTCATCCCGTTTGCCGCCGCCACAGCAGCAAAGCAGCGGTAAATGAGCAGACAGTGGGCAAGTCTGGCAACGGGCAACTGGAGGAGACACCAAGTGGCACGATCATTAAAACAAAAGCGGCGACAATAGCCACAGCAGAAGCAGCAGCGGCAGCGCAGCCATCACTGACAAGCCATGACCAAAGAGCCAAGCCAAGTTGCAAGTTGTCGGAGTTGCCTTGCTTCTGTTGCACGTTGCACGTACAGTGGCTCTGCTCTTCTTGGTGTTGGATTGCCTTAAACGATCCGCGTGAATAACTAATTTCAATGGAAGCTGCCTGCTGCCTGCACACGCGCGACTCTCAACATTTATCACCCACCATCGGCCAGCATTGCCAGCAAGGCACCATGGCAAAGTTAGCAAAGGCTGCTCCCACTCTACTTCCTCACCCTCTCTTTCCCCCCTTGACCATCTAGACAATGCAACAGTTTTTATGCTACAAACAGCAACACACAAAAAATTGCAACTAGACGAAAAAGGAGTGCGTAGGACAGGTAAAAACGCATGGTACATTGGGCTCTAATGAGCAAAGAAACCCTACAAAAAATGAAAAGAAACATGTCAGCAAAAAGAATGGGCGAGCAAAAACATAAGAGAAGTCTTTAGAAGACATAAATCAAATGAAAGATTGCAGATTTCGTATTGAACATGTCAATATAATGTTCTATTCCATTGTTCTAAAGACGAACACAAATGAAATAGACAAAAGTCCCAATACTTATCGATGATAACATGCATAAATATATCGATGGTTAATTATGTATTATCGTTTAATTTGATTATCGTTGTGAGAAAGAATAGAAAAGTGTTGCAAATATATTTGTTTAGTTATATATCGATATCAGCGATGTTTTATTTAAGTTATCGATATGAAGAATATCCATTCTCACATATTTATGCACTTGTCGAATTGACTGAATTACTATATAGTTCAATTTAGCAATTGTTGTAGTAGTGATTGATTAACCTATAGATTCCAGCCATACCTTAGTACTCTGTGCCATGTTAAAGCAAACTTGTTATAAGCCTCAACTCTGAACCCTCTGAATCAAATGCAATGTTGAGCCCACGCTCGAGACTTTACAGTACCAGGAACTGGCAGCACGTGCAGCAGGGCAGCAGAGAAAGAGAGGGGCATAGAGAGAGAGAAGAAAGACAGACACACATCAAGCTAATTAAGCATACTTCAATAAAAAACCCACAAAGGCACCATAGAAAACGTGGGCCAAACAGCACACATGAAGTATCAAAGGTAGTTGGAGTTGGAGCTGGAGCACCCACAGAGCGTGGCACGCGATAATCAATCAAAAGCCATTAAAGCCAAACGTTTTTCAAACTGAATTTCCAGTGTACAAAGGAAAAAACAAAAGCAAAAAGCTAACAATGAATCAAAGTAGAAAGCATTTCATCAGAAGTAACGTAAGTAATGTGGCCCCAAGGAGTGGCAAATATCATCTACGCACAAGAGCGACCAACCAGAGCACATCAGATACAGACAAGACAAGTTAAAGATCAAAATCGAGAAATTTATAAGAGAGTAAACAGACAACAACAACAAACAAGATCAATAGAGCACGAGGAGCTTGAGACAAAGCACAGTTGCAGTGTTGCAGATGATGATTGACGGATTTAGAATATGTATAAATCGTGAGGGCCCCCCCCAACCCATCCCCCGAGTTGAGCCAAAGACCTTTACCCATTATTAAATGACCTATTTAAGGCCTGTGCTGGGGGCCTTCAAGTGAAAAGTGAAGGCGTTCCACATCTCACAAAGAATGTCAACAGTCTGCGAGACTTTGGCAAATGCAAATTTATTTTGGTTTTATTTTTTTTTGCTTTGACTTATTTTATACTGTTGCACTCGACTTGCACTCACAACTTTCTAAATGAAATTCCGATCGTGTGGTGTCTAGTGCTGTCTCCCTCTCTACTCGCCGCATGTGTGCGCAAAATTAAAGAAATAATTTCAAGCAAAAATATACAAATTGATTGTCACCTGGCAGGCGAACTGAATTGAGGCTCTGCTTGGACTAAATCAAAGTGCTGACTGCTGATATATCGTATATATATGGAGTATAGAAAACACCTTTCTCCAGTTATCCAAGCGTAGCTAATACGGGCACATTTTAGCATAGTCTGGAGGGGAAGCAGCTCCCCTTTCCTTCTACTTCATCTTGGTGTCCGCCCAAGACACACGTGTCAACGACTTGCTCTGTGGACTGGCATTGGAGCTCAGTCACTGGGCTCAATTAGAGAGACCCGTCGGCCGCCAAATTGCTCAGCACTTTTGCTGTCGCCAGAGTTTTGTGGCGTCTCGTGGTGGAGTGGCATTTTGTCGCGACGCCTTTAGGCCCACCTGTCACCTGTGCCCCCTGGCCACCCCGGCCACATGCCGCATCAGTCATCAATTGTGATCGTCCGCGTAATTGTCTTTGACAAGCTACGCAGCCGGGAGATGCGACTTGTTGGCATTTTGTTTGACTTGAATTGGAGTTTAAGTGCAGGGCTTAAAATTCCCAGCATTGTTGTCTAAACGATCCTCGACGAGGATCAACCTCGTCTTTGTCCAGCTAACCTTGCATAATCATGTTAACCAGCCCCAACTATGGCTAGTTGTTTGTGCCGCAGCAATCAATGCAGAGTTGTTTAAAGAGTGTAGCTCGAATATCAAATACCCTTGCAACATGAGTCCCTTTCCAAACTGTATAATACACTTGGGTAGAGCATCCCAAGCTCAAGTTACCTTCTTGCATGACAACTTTTACCCATTTGACAACAATTTCACTGGCGTTGCATGTCGATCACGGAGGCACACTCGCAACAAGGTGGACAAAGGTAGCCCCACACCCGGTTGAACCTCCCCTTCTTCTCCCACCACGATTTGAACATGCAAAACGATTTTATTGTCTTGCCAGAAAGTCACTTGTCCCGTCGCTGAACTCTGGGAAAACTGCAGTCACTACGTCATGTCCGAGTCTGTCCATGTCGAAATCAGTGGTGGCCCCAAAGGCGATTGGACTTTTCTGCTGCACATTTTGGGCCAAATATTAGCACACAATTCGATTTTGCATGCCACGGCAGGTAGTAAATTTTTACGAGTGCAAGTGGCGAGTTTTTCCATAACTCTCCACCGAATGCGGCAGCTCTCTGCCTCCACACAACTGGCCATGACCATAGGCAGCTGCAGGCTGCAGGCTGCTAAAGGCTTTTCGCTTTCACCTGTTGTTGACTGAAGTTATGTAAAATCTACTGTCAAATTAATGGTGATTTATATGTGGGACTATAATGTGCGCTCCATACGACATTAAACAAACGTGCAATGGTCTTAAACATTTCAAATAGCTTAACTAAAGCGTAATCTCAGGTTTTACACAGCGATATAGTTTATATAGTCGTGGAATTATCGCAATCATTAAAGAGAGAGGCAAGTTTAAGAGGTAAAATGATAAATGTAGTTCTAGCCGGAAAGAAAGCTGCAATGACAATCCCCCCGTTATGGCATCAATTCTCAACTTATTAATGGGCAACCAAGGGAAAACTTTGGAAGTGAAACACAGGTTTTGTTTTAGTGGGTACACTCGATCGAATGTGTTGAGAAAAACTTTCGATTAAAAAGCATTTCTCCTCTATACACAACAAAACATGACAGGCAATTTGTTGTTGTTGTTGTTGTCGTTTCATGTCGAATGTTTCGGTGTAAGTTTACATAGTATGTTACATGCATTCAGACATCTTAAAAAGTCGTCTTTATCATAACACGAAAACATCGTCATTTCACTTTCACTAACGATGCACATTCCTAGAATTGCGTTTGGACCTTGATCGTTGACCAGACATAAGACTAACTAATGCCTGTTGCTCAAACAACAAGTCCTGTGTATCGGGTATGTGGTTGTAACTAGCGTTACATCTTGGTGAAAATTTGTCCAATTTCTTGCGATTGAGTAGAAAGGATGTTCTCGATTTCGATGCAATAATGGTGTTTATCCATAACTGTTTCATGTCAAAGAAATTATGCATGCCCGTACTATAATGTTCTGTGTTGCTGCTGCTTATTGGCAACTTGGAATCCGAGCTGCTATTTTTAATGTGGCAGCAAGCCAGCGATTGAGACCATTCCGCTGAGAACCTGTTGGATTGCAATTTTTCCTTGAGCCTATCTAAAGAAATGTTCAAAAACTTCAGAATTCTAAAATTGTGAATTTCATTTGTTTTTATAAATTTGAAATTACCGGGTGTAAGAAAGATCTGTACTGCTACGAAATTTTCGAAACGATCTGGAAGGACAAGGAACCTTCAGTTGCCCCTCATTATAAAGTATTCGATTTAATGAGCTCATCTCCAGCTGATTATCGCTTTCGTTCTCCGATTCATCCGAGCTCGATGGATCTTTAAACTTATTTCGTATCATTTCGCTTATACTCCATTTTCTCTTGAGCGACTTGTCATCTTCATCGGTTGTCTTATGTGACGATTGGTATTCTCGACCCTCGAACTCCTGCATATCAATGATCAGTTGTGACGAAAGTGGTACCACTCGTTGATTGGGATTTCGCGGCACTTCTGAGGTTAACATTTTTATTTGATTTTATATATTTTTTATAATTTAGATGCAACGAAATTTTGAATACAAATGACAAGGCTCAAGAGACATATAAGACAAGGTAAGTGCGATTCAAATTCTTATCCTTATCCTTATGTGGTAGGGATATTTTGGAATTTGCCCGTTCGCGTATATTTTGTTTGCTCATGATAATGTTCTTTAGAATATGTTATATACCTATAAGTATTTCTATACACATATGAGAATCGAATCGATATATCGTATAGCTGTCATACAAGATATTGCAACCAAACTAACTATCTGCCTGTCTATACCAACATAAGAGAAAAGTCTCTACAATAGGAACAATTACAGACGATTGAAGAAAGGCTATAACATTAACTATTTCTTGTTTTCTCTTGATAATACTGTCAACATTTTTTTGATACAAATTTTAAAGTCTTTCATTTTCAAAATACTTTTTAATATGATTATTTTCGATTACTTTTGCAATAAGAATAGGATGCAGAATGAATGGATATGTTTGTATTATACAAGGGTATATAATTTATATGCTGGCATTTGTGATGCATTGTCCCCAGCTTACCAGATATTGGTGTCTACAGTTCCAGTTCAATATCGCTTCAGAAGCTATACTGCTAGCCGGTTGTAACAATGGATGTGTACGAGTATTTATAATGTACAAAAATAAATAAATATATTTACACAGTTTTGTATCCCAAAAACTTATGCTAGCCAGACGTGAGTTTTTGCTACCCTTACAAATTGTTGTCAGACTGACGGGACTGATTTTCGAGTTACAAGTCTATACTTGTATTACATTGACAGTAGCAAAATTATTAGTGAGTGGCCTGATGATATATTCATTCCTCTCGGTTATGGGTGAGTTTCAGTTTCAGTTGTTTTTGATTTTCTTTAATTAATTGAGAAAACATTTTACAATTGTTATCTTTTTTGAGCTTGTGGTTTTCTCGTACTTCCATATGATGCTTATGCATCCGATTGTATCGTCTTAAAACGGTAATTAAGTCAGAAACGAATGATACAATTTTGTATAATATATCGTGTTAAACAAATTTAGATCATTTTCTCCTGGTAATACTGTCAAATTATAACTTGTATAGTTTTCAAAATAATATTTATTCCAATATGATTATTTTCAAAAATTGTTGCTATTGTTACTCCTTAAGAATTGGATGCATATTAGTAGGATATTTTTACATTGTGCAAGGGTATATCAATATTTTAGTGGCATTTCTGGTGCACGAGAACCGTTGCCCTGGACTCTCCAAGTTTTGGTTTTTACAATCACAGATCACAGTCATTTCTGGAGTTATATTGCTTGCCGGTTGTTTCAATGTACGTGGGATAATATTGTAAGTATTTGTAAAATGTAAGAATAATATTAACAATATTTTGTATACCACAAAATCTGTTAGCAAGAGAGCGTGAATCCACTGTTTCCCTTACATGTTTTTGTGAAACTGACGAGCCTGATTATCGAGCTTATGTTCTATCTTATGATGACCGCAAATGGCTATATGTATCTCCGAATGAAGTTATATTCTTTTGGCTCGCTTGCCAGTGGGTTGCACCTTTAATTTTATTTTCTCTAACCCATTCACAATATGTTCCACAGTTACCGTCTATTTTGAGCTTTTGGCGTTCTCGTATTTCCAGACGACTCTATAGAGAGGGAGAGAGAGAGAGAGAGAGACTCTGCTTATCTTGGCTTAAAACGGTAGTTGGCTTGCCTCATCGTCTAGTCCAGACATAATCACAGCGTGTAGCATTTTGTGCCTTGATTAAACGCAAATTTATTAGGCAAATGTTGCGCAATTTTAGTCCCCGAATCTAGCGCATAAATCGTGGCACCAGCAGCCAGCACAGTGCCAATTGTCACCAGGCTGCAATTGGGCTACAGATTCAGCTTAAGCTCCAATTTCAGCTTCAGCTTTAGCTTAATTATCGTCGCACTGTTGCGCTACATGCGTGCTAATTGAGTGCGGCTGGTGACCAACTGACCAACTGAGAAACTGGGGGAAACTCAACTGGCGACGCGGACATGGACCATGGAAGCCAAAGCCAAAACTGAAGCTGGAGCTTGAACATAAACGCAAACGTAAGCGTGGTCATCGACTTGGACGTGGACGCGACTGCCACGTCCTGCTATGATAACAACAACGCGACGACAAACGCACGCTGTGCCAAAATGAAATTATGTTGCAATCTACAGTGGGCATTAGAGCTGGATGCGTGCATGTTTCCTTTCTCTGTCGTGACACGAAATTTACAAATCCCTATTTTAAATAGCGCAATAGAAGTTGCATTAAGAATAATTCAAAGTCTTTGAAGTTGTTAATCTATAACGTAGCTTAATTTCTATAAATTATGATGTTTTCAAGAATAAACAACTATTTTTTTTTCTTTAAATCAATACAGTAAATCTAATTCGTGTTTAAAATAGTTTTTGCGTAATTTTGTGGATGATATGAAAAATATACAAAATTTAGTTTTGTGCACATGCAGATTTGCAGCTAATTTTAATTTGTTTATAAGTTGACAATAAGAATACATCTTTTGTATTTAAATTGTTTACCATTGTTACCATTCAGTATTGTCGTGCACGGAAACTGCCCGGCACGCGCCCATCTCTAAGAGACAATGCTCAGTGCCTGTTGATCGGTGCTCAAGTGCCCGTTGGCTGGCCACTGATCACACACTGATCAGGGGGGCTTAATTAATTTCGTTGATTAATTGAAAGTGCGCCTTGGATTTTTATTTAGCTCTTTTCATCTTTTTTTCTTCGTCGTCTTCGTCTTCATCTCTTGTCTCTTACTGTTTACTGTTTATTCGCATTGACGGTGCAAAGTTGAAGGCAAGTATGAAAAATTGGCACACAGATTCGTTTCGTACTGAACATATATTCGGTAGTATGTTGAGGGCGTTGCCAGTGCCAGCCCTTTGGTCCATTACTCTTGGCTGACCGATTCGATTATTGCCAGAAATTATGACTGACCGCAGGGAAAGGGCCGAATTCGGAACTGCAGCGGTTACAATTACAATTACATAGGGGCGATAAATTGTTGGCATACGCTTTGCGTACAGTTGCTTAATTGGTAATAATACAATGTATGCATAAACAAAGCTAAAATATGTAGTACATTTTGGGAAACCATAAAACGTCACCAATTTTGCACTTCTTTTTCCAAGTGTTGCCTGGATTCAAGTTTATACTGTCAAAAGTATTTGACTATCATACACAAAGATTCAATGATACCAACAACCATTTGGTATTATTATTAAATTAAAATCTATAGATAAATAATTATTATAGTTTACAAAAACGATTTATTTTGTATTTTATCTGGCATAATAAAATTTTAGCCTAGATTTGTCATTAAGACAAAATATTTTACTTGGTATTCTTTAAGCTTGTTGCTTGCTGTCTATCGAACTTGTTATACCCTATATAAGGCAAACTGTGATTAATTAGATAAGACTGAAAATTGCAAATCACGCGACTTTACGACTTTGTTGCAATAACCGACTGAGTCCAAGAAATGTGGCATTCGCAATCAGAGCAGACAGTGAAGGAAAAAGTACAGACAGGAGCCACGCACTGCCGGCAAGTGAATGGCACAAGTAGCGACAGGTAGCCACCTCTAGCTGTCCCTCATACACCTCCTTTACCCACCTCTCTACAGCTAACTGCAATGGCAACTGCCTTGGCAACCTAACGTAGGTGGCACTTGGACACTTTTTGAAATGGGCGCCCGTTGGCCAATTGTGAAACTTGGCCAATTGACTAACTGGCCAAGTGTCAAACTTGCCAAATTGAAAACGAAGTTACGATGCGGCTGCCGATTTGTTTATGCTGCTGCCACAATGCAACACAGTAACAGCAACAGTTGAGCATCAGTATCACGAATGTTTGCTGTATGCAACACTTATAATGCATTTCTAGAAGTTTTCTAATCGAATTCAGATTCACATCTTTAACTGTAGAATATATTATTAAAATAAAATAATTGTTTAAAGTCTTGCTTTACTGTACTTGTGCGCATACTGTACATAGTTGCCTAGTTAAGCTGGCGTTATTCTTTGGAATTTGCAACTCTGTAAGCAACCAACTGGGAAGATTCATTGAGTTGCTGGCAAAAAGTTCAGAATGAAAGTGATCACAAAGAAAAACGATCTCTATATATTATCATCATTGAAAAGAGTATCAGTACTGCGACTTCAATTGAAATTTGTTTTTTTTTTATTTTTATATAGTTATTGCATTTTATTTTGAATTTAATGAAATATTATGCGCACGTGTCAACAGTGCGATAAAATTTATTTACGCAGCGCTGCGGGTCAAGTGAAAGCACATTTTGTTGGCATCTCGGGAATTCGGACGCGCTGTGCAGACCTTCAAATTGAATTTACGCCGGCTCTGGCAACATTTTCTGATTCCGAATCAGACGCAAGTTCAGCCTGGGGATCAGTGCCGAAAAAAATAAAAAAAAGAAAGGAAACACAAAAAATTGAAATCGAAATCGAAATGTAAACCTGACTACCATAAAAATGGGCGTAGGGCAGCCTCACTGACACGCGGCCATATTTTAAATGTCAACAGGCGGCGGTACTCCTGCCCCGCCTTCCGCCTGCACAGCCAAGGATGCAACGTTGCTGCTGCTGCAACGTTGCGTTGTCCGTGCGCATCAAAAATTCAATAAAATACCATTAAATTACAAAATGAAGACAATTCATTTTTCTTGGCTGCAGTTTCTGAAATGTTCGTATCGTTCCTCTACAGGGGCAGGTCTGTATCTCTGTTTTTTTGGGGTTTATTATTATTATGCAGCAGCATCAACGTTTTGTTTCTCTTAAGCAGCAGCATTTAATGTCGCTTTGCAGTTATAAGCAATAAAATATGAAAATCTGCGCTTATAAATGTTGAAAACGACGTTTATCGTAATATTTTACGAAATCAGTGAGTATTCGGTGAATGGAACACAACAGCAACAGCGACATTGCGTAGACAATGCAACATTGTTTAAGTTATACCAAAAAAAAAAATTAAAATTGACTTGCAATTGAATTCTTTTTCTTTAGTTTTTAGTTAACTGACGACTTTATGAGTTGCTTTCGGTTTGCGGGAAAAATGATTGATGATAATAGATGGTAATACATACTATATGATAAACTAGTGTGTGGACAAGGTCAGCGCTGAGTCTCTCTCAAAGTTGGTGGGGACACTGCTGCACAGGTTGAAAGAAAAAGAAATAGTTTAAGCAATCTTAAACTAAGAATAAAGTTACAATTTTAAACAAGTATTTCTTATGTTTTTATAGAAATAATGTTCGAATTTTATGATTCACAACTATTTTAAATGTTTAAAGACTTTGTAAAATTGACTTAAATTAGTTGAAGAGCATAAAACAAACTCTGCCAAGGCGGAGATGGGGCAGAAGAGTACTGTGTAGATATATAAACCTATAACACGTGCATCATTTTTAATGCTGCGAAAAGACTCATAAACATTACGATGCTACAACGAATGGTGTCGACTAAGTGTTGCGGGGCACTTGGCAGGGAAGGGGCTGTGGCAAGTTGTAACCAACCAACCAGGCAGGCAGGCAGGTGGGCAGGTCGACAAGGCCTACACATAATTCTACAAAGTCCTCGTAAAACTCTAGGCAACTACTGTAGATTCAAGTGATCATTAGGCCAGCTTCAGTCAGTCTCAGTCTCAGCCTAGATGACGACGCACAGGACGAGGCAGTTGAATAATGCGCATTGGGGTCATTTGTGTCGGCGATGGGGCGTCACTTTGGGGCCAGGGCTAATTTCCATAATGTTCTGCAAAGAACAAACTACAGAGAGAGCAAGAGAGAGAGAGAGAGAAACTGAGAGTAAGTGGGAAGGGAGACAAGTAATTTCGGAGCTGGTAATCTTGGGAGTTGCTTCTTCTCTGGCTGGGCCTACAAAGCAGCTTAAGTGAATGCCGGGGCTTAACACCTACCATCAACTCAAAAAAAAAGAAGGTATACGTAGTCGGTGGATGCAGAGTGGCCCAGGTGCTGCAGGTCTCTTCACTTGTTGCCCTGGCAATGGCAATTTAATGGCTCGGCAATTGCTGACCCGTCGCTGCTGTCCACAAAGTGGCCGCGGCGGCCGTTGGCTCTGGACTCTTCCGATATCTGGAACTTGGTTTGGTTTGGTTTGCACTGTGCAATCGACTGTTGGACGTCGTTGTCGTTGTCTTTCGGCCAGCGCGCAACATGAGTATGATTTATTGTAGTTTATGTGGCCAAGCTCAAGAGCAGCAGCTTCTGCCCAGGCCCTGGATCAGGCCCAGCCCAAGCTGCCCAGGCAATTCGTGATGTTCGTTAGCTTCATGCCAGCTAGAGATGTGCACGTGTCGTGCTCTGCCGCTAGAGAGCACAAAAAAGGAGGGCACAAGTTAATTGCAGTTCTTGGAAATATCCTCTGCTTATTACAGCAGGTTTCTTCACATACATCCATAGATCATTCTTAGTACGCTTCCCTCGTTTCTGTAATCTTTGCAATCCTTTGGCAGTGTCATCTCTAAAGCTCTCTCGCTTTATGTGTATCATTTTTCATGGCCTGCGGCTCCATGAATTTAGCATTATTGTATTTTTATATTATTTGTGCTTAATTTGCTGAACGTTCTGCACCTGATTTCCTGAATGTTTTGACTTTAGCCCCGAGATGCAAAGAGGACGACCGAGAGGGGGAGGGAAAGGGAGCTGAAATAGTGAGAGGGACAGTGGCTAGATGGTTTGCCGCTCTGTTCTTCGTCGGGCTGCCAGGGGCAGCATCATCTCGGGCTTCTCTCGCAGACAAGTTCGTTAATTTGACGCTCGCACCTCGTTCGCATAAATCTGCTGAAAGCGATGGGAGGAGCAGAAGGAGAAGAAGGTAAAGGGGTTGGGGGTAGGCTGGGTGGGTGGAGCGGCGAGTGCCACAAATGACTCTTCGTCTGCCAGATTTGTGGGCAGTGCTGGTGCTGGTGCTGCTTGGGGTACTTGGGCTATTAGCGCACAATGCCAACGCCTGCGCCGCCCACTCCAGCAGCAAGCAGTGAAGCCGCCACTTTGCCCCAACAACAACAAAAACAACAACTGCAGCTCAGTCTCTGCTCAGTTTATGGCTATGCGGCGTTCCTTTTGTCAATTTCCAGACATTTGCCTTTAAGTGCAACCACAAAGCGGCTGCTGCCTAGAGATTTATGTGGTGCTGTTGTCATTTTAAGTTAATGGCTTGTAATTCTCTCTTTGCTCTCCCCACTCACCCTCTGTTGCATCTACCTTCACTGAGTTCATTCTTACTCCTTTTTCATAACTCTTTGCATAACCTGACGATCATTTTTCTTGCGTTGCCAACTGGCGCAGCGCAACAACTGCAGGTGAATTTGCGTCTAGTCGCAACTTGCTTGGCAAATTTATGATTCGACTTTTAAATTGGTTTATGGCAATTTCCGCAGCACCCACACAAACACACACACTCGCGCGAATTTGTTAAATTTGCCAATTGCAAAACAAAATAAACAACGCATTGACCAACACTGTTAAGGCACTTGTTTATTTAACAGCGCTGTTAACAGCGAGACGCAGCACAGCAACACTCCACAATCTAACAAAATCCATATTTTTCTACTCCTGCAGTTCCTAATTGTCAATTCCGCAGTTAACCTTCAAAAAAAAAAGATTTGAGGTAAAAAAGCGAGATCGGCAGCACTGTGCTGTTAACAGCGAGACCCAGCACGGCAACACTGCACAAAATACCTTTAAATTAATATCGAGAAGTTATCGAAGCAAAGATTTTTGCGTCTCCCTTTTAATCGTCTCTTATTGCCTATCGATCAGAAACTTGTCAGTAGTTTTTAATTGTATAAACTTTAAAAATACGCACAAACGCGCGCACATACGCGCACACACATAACACAGTGCAAGCAGGACGGGAAATATGCGCCTGCCTTTTTTGCATTACTGCCACACAGATTTGTTACACTTGTCAAATCCTGGAAAATTCAAGCAAATTTGTTTTGTTCTAATTTTTTTTTTCTTTACGGTTTCTTTACTATTTGTTATTTTCTGTGTTTGTGCTCGTCTTCATATGAAAATGAAACGCCACAATGCAAAGGCAATTGCGGCTGCGGTGGCAATTGCCGCAGCTGCCCCAGTCGAGGGTAAGCGGAAAACAACTACAACAACAACAACAGGAGGAGCAGCAGCAGAGCAAGCAGTCAAGCAGCAACAGCAGCAGAATCTGAATGCTTCAGCGCTGTATGTGGATGTGGTTAAGAATATATCGAAGCCAGAGTCTTTACCACCAGCCACACCAACGCCTCCGCCGCCGTCGAAATTTAGTATACATGAAGATTTCCCAGCCCTTCCAGGGACACCGGAGGCACATGTACCCGACGACTGGACAGTGATGATAAGCGACGATGACGATGCTGAGCATGAGGATGAGCAACAGCAGACGCCGCCGAGCATCAGTGAACAGGTTATCTCGGTGTTCGAATCAGAAGCGGAAACATCGCCAGTTCCGGATCTGTTGGTGGAACTGCAGCAGACCAGCGGCAGTAGCAGCACCACTAACAACAACAATAACAACAACAAGAATTGTTTCAAGCACAGCTCGTGCTCCAACAGCGAACACGGCACTACCACGACTTTAGAGAATGAAGTTATGCCGGCGGTGGCACTGGTGGCTGCCACCACCGAATACAATAACAGTGGCATCGGTATCGGCAATGGAAGCGGCAGCGGCTACAAGGATTTATCGTATCAGCCGAACATTTATGTTTGGAATGGCATCTTTGACAAACAGTTCCTGGCTGCCGGCGTGGGCGAGCGTGCCTGGAGCCGGCAGAAGTGCATCGAAGTGAATAATAATGGTGCCAATAATAATATTGGACCACCGCCTGGCTTTGAGCACATCAAGTTCTACGGGCGCCTGCGCACCAATCGCATGGGTGTCCCTCTGGGTGGAGTCACCTTCGACTGTGCTCCGCCGCAGCGTGACACGCGTCGTTGGAGTGGCAGACCTCAGCAAGGAGGACGTGGTGGCATCGAGGGTGCCTACGGGCTGGCCGGATTGGCTGGCAGACTGGAGGCGGCGCAACAGAATCCAAAGCTATTGTCACAGATCTTTGGCCACGATGCGGCGGGTCTCAATGTGGGTGCGCATAATTGCGCCTGCACGAAGAATAAATTGTACTCGAGCTTTGCGAGTCCTTTGCAGGGTGGACGCTGTACACCCCATGAGGTTCTTCATGATGTTCCATTGCATTATCGTCGCGCTGGGGAACGAGATTTGCCACAGCCGAAAACGAATCAAATGGAGGTGGAACTCTTGTTCTTCTTCTTCTATACATATCCTGGGGATATGATGCAAATGCTTGCAGCTGCTGAATTGGCAGAACGTGGATGGCGTTTTCATATATTCGAACGTCTTTGGATACGGCGACAATCGGATAATCCAAACTATAAACGATGTGGTTATCAGGAATCTGGCGAATATAACTATTTCAATATGGTTCACTGGCGAATTTTGGCTAGACATTTTGATCTAATGCCACAGGAATTGGAGCGGACCATTACCAAAGCCGAGCTGCGTGAACAGTATGGCTATCATCCGCAGATGAGGTGGGTTATCACACTTATAACATCAACCACAACAACAACAACAACACAGCCCTCCTCTTCCTCTTTCACTGTCACTCCACAAATTCAATTTGTGAATTAATTTATCATTATTACGCTTACTTACATCCTTCCTCTCTAGCTTCTTTTAAGGACTCATGCCTAGTCTCGCTGAGACTCGATTTCTAACGAGCGTATAAACTAATAGAGAAAGACTAGATTAATGCTTCAAATATACTTATACTTTGTATAATTCAATAGGTTTAATCTGTTAATAAAAATATATTCAAATATGTCAACAGTTTTCATTTTTTTTATTTTTTTATAATATATTAGTATACATTATAAAAATTGATATAACTGTCTACTGATCTTAGCCATCCTTTTGGGGTGGAGTATACCACCCGTATTTCTCATGAGTGAGCATTATTGATTTGAAACTCTGCTGGGCTCGGGTTAAGTTGTAGTGCATCTGTGTGATATAGCGGGATGAGCCAAACTGCAGTCGTGCCTTGCCCATGACTAGTGTCGCAGCGATCTGTACGATCATTGCCTCCACAGTGTAGGCTGAGCTCCAGCCAGAAGTGGTTAGCAGTTCCATGCATATGGCACCACCACTTAGAACATATCCTCCCATAATAAAAGGATACACGACCCGTACAAAGGGCGGCTTAAAGGGATAATTCTCATTGAACAATATATTGAGTTCAATACCAGCCGTGTTATCCTTCTCCTGCAGCTGCAATAGATCCTTCTGCAGAGGACTATCGGGATCCACAGATCTGAGAGTAATGTTCCACTCGTAAATGGAATCGTCGACCAGCTCAATGAAGTAGGTGTTCTCTTTGACAGCATCTGAACGATAAATATCACGTAACTCCTTCATCAGTCGAGCAGTAGCCTGAACTGATCCCACAACGGAGCCATTGGTGTGTTCCTGACGTTGACTTTCACGCAATCGTTTAAGGGTCGCCAGATGCTCCACAGAAATATTGTCGTCTTTGCTGTGGTTATCGATATTGGTATCGATTTTGATAGCCGAAAAATTTATTGTCTCCACGTCAAAATCGGAGATGGATGTTATACCATTATCTGTTGGATAATTCTCTTCATTATCGCTATCAAAAGAAATGCCATCCAAGGCAAAGTCTTGAGTTGAATCTGAGTCCTTCACAGATTCCACCGAGGGCAACGTCAGCTTATCGATATCGCAGGGCAGCGGCAGTTTGTAAAAGTGGCAAAGATCACGCAATAATAAACCAATCTGTACAGTCACATGATTATCTCGTCCTGTTGTATTGCTCAGCATTTGCATGGCATTTGTTATTGTTATCTCTTCACTGTCAGAGAACCAGATGGGTGGAGTCAGTGGATATGTTGCCGTAATATTTGCATTCAATTCATAATGTTCGCCATCTCCATCGATAAATCTGCAATGAAGTTCATCAAGGCAGGAGTTGAGCAATTGAAAACGCTCGTGGTTCTTTGGAAAGAGCTTCCGCAGTACTTTCAATTCGTCTTTTAGTCTCTCCATCTCCATGTCGACTTGCCAAAACTTCAAATTCACAAGAAACGAAATTAAAAAATGAGTCCGACAGTTGTTACTACGCTGAGACTGACAAAAAAGTGTTTGCTCATTCCTGTTCGTTCCCGACTTATTGACTATCGATTATTTTTTCTTATTGAATTTAAGTATTTATAGTGCTGCCCATGCAAGCTTTTTGTTTCATATTTTTGGTATTTTTAGTTACTTATTTTAGATAGAGTTGTTTCACATTTGACAGGTTGTTGAGAAATTAATATTATATTTGATTAAAGTTCGAAAATGATTTAGGTATAATCACAATTATAATTACAATCTAAAAAGCTTTGATAATTTCGTCAGATTTTAATATATCACCCAACTTTGACCATCAATCGAACTCTCTGAACAATCCCAGGAAAATTTTTTCTACTGCCAATTGTCACATCTGGTGGTTGCATGCGTTGCACACTTGCCACACCCTCATGCACATGCCACGCGCTTGAAATGCCTGTGCAGGCAATGTGTGGCCAAGCCAAGCCTCGACATTTGCTCAAAAAACGGTCTCATTAGCAAAATGGAGCAGCCGGTGGTGTCCAATTGACCACACGATCTCTGGCTCTGACTATTAACTATGACTCTGGCCAAGTGTCGCTTTGCTCGCCTAATTGCCACGTAAATTTGCAACCATTTTTGGCAGCTCATTAAATTTATTATTAAAACAAAACGCCGGCCATAGTTAATTGCCATCAAATTGACATGCGAGACGACAGCACCCACCGCCGTTGCCGCTATCAACAGAGAGAGAGGCCCGTTTCGAGACTGAACCAAAGAGCCTAACTCCGGAACTGGTTCGGACTCGGCTTCGGTTCGCTTCGGCTCATGCGTATTAATTGCCATGGAGACTTCATAATTTCATGTGGAAAAATGTGAACGTTAGGCGTGCTCAACAACAACAACTGTAATTCAACCACACAAGACAGTGTTTAAGCTAAACTTGGCTGCCAGTGCTGGCATTTTGTCGTTTTTCAAGCTACATTTTTGAATTTACTATAACTACACACTATAAATTTACTTTAATTTATCAGAAACTTCGATATATCGATACATAGATTTTTTTTATGAAAAACATCGAAACATCAATGCACGCAAAACATCGATTTATTTTCAGCTCTAGACGAAAGTATTCCACAATTTACCAGTGTTGATAAACGATGTTAATTACAAACTTAGCTTTAGTTAGTATTAGTTCAATTTGTGGACAACACTGATCTCTTGGCGAGGGGTGCGCTGAATTGTAGGCTCTCTGTCCAGCTGGTGGTTTATTTATGGCACAGCAAAGTTTGATTGAAATGTGTTGTCTGTGGAATTGACAACTGGGTGAGATTTGCACGGCTGTTGTTGCTTGCTTGCAGTGCAGTGTGGCCGGGGCCAATTAAGCATGAATCATGCACACCACATGCAACGATACCCGATTGTAGTTGTTGTTGTGCAATGCAGAGCTGCTGCTGGTGCTGCAACTCTCTGATTAATAAGCCGCCCGCGCGTGGACCCAACCTATGTAACTACAACCTGGTATTAACCTCTCTCTCTCTTTGAGCATAACCTCAAAAAACAGACGCATGTGCGCCGACAATTACCGTTAAAAGAGAGCAACAGAGAGAGAGGGGGCGACTGTTCAGTTCTTGCATGAAATGGTTGTTGTTGTTGTCAACAGGCTCGTAACTTGCAATCAACTTAAGATGACAGTGAAAATGAAGCATTGACGCCTCGCACGTACCATGGAGGATGCGGATACACAAGTTGCAAGTTGCAGTTGCAGTTGCTGTTGCAACACCTCACACCTAGTGGGAAAGGCCAGTGGGCAGCCAGGCAGGCAGGCCAGAGGAGCGTCCAAGTCTTACTTTGGGAAAAAGGTGTTGGGCAATCAGGTTTCTTTTTATTACGCTCTTGCTCTTTCCTGCCACAGTGAGTGCGAGTGCGAGTGGGTACCAAATTAGACACATTTTATTATTAAAATCCACTTGTGTTGAAATAAAACACGACTTTCTGTGTCGCATATAATGAAAATATATGGCAAGTTAATACCTGAATTTATTTATCACCCATGTGCAGGCCACGATCTGCAGCAATGCTGGCGATGCAATCAGACAGTGAAGTCAAGCAGATCGTCGTGCAACAACAAGTTTCATTCGGATTTGCTTGTGTTGCAGGACGACAAAGGGCAACACGAACAGAGAAATTCAATTCAAATAAAGGAGGATGCTATTGATCTTCGCAAAGAAATGATGAAACAAAAAATGCCATTGCTTAATAGTGTTAATAATTTATTTAATGTTTGTAATTAAGATAAGGTCGATCAGTGCAGGGAAAATCGAAGAATTCATAGGAACTACTACACTGAGAATGCCGACCCCTGTAGATGAGTCGTCTGAGGCGTTTGACTATTATACAGGGGTTCCGGGTTCGAATCCCGGTGGAAGGCATGGTTTTCCAAAAACCGACAAGGTTTTACAAAATAAGTATAATATTAAAATGCTGTTTGTGTAAACAGATTTTAAACTGATAATTCATGCTGGGCAAGAGTATATAGCTACCATGTTGTTCTAGGAATGTAGATTAACAACCTACCCGGGGTAGTCACCCTAGACGTTTTTGTAGGGTATCAAATAGTTACAATTATTTCTCTTAAGATCACATACCGCCCTTAGCTTACTCTGTAGAATGCACCCAGAAGAATTGACTTGGCAACAAGGCTGAGCTGAAGCTAAAGCTCTTGCTGCAAATTTGATTTGTTAGCCGAGATCAATGAACGTTGGCTCATCAAGGATTTTGTCAGAGCTGGCAAGAGATGGCATCTGAGATCACACGATCGATCAGTGATCGCTTTCATTCAAGTCTCGTCTACGCTCTTTGCATATCAATTCTTCATTCGCTCAACACACGATGCTAATTGGCAGCTTCTTCCTTTTTGCAGCCAAAAATTTGTAATGTTAATTGCTCTCTCGGGTGAACTGTGAGCGCGATCTCTGGCCAAGGGTGATTTGCATGCGAAAGATCGTGTCAGGTTTATTTCGATTTCGACTGCCTTTTTTCATATCATGTGGGCTTTGGTTTGGCGGCATCTCTCGCTGTCTCTCTCTCTTTCTCTCGTACTTCTCTCTCTCTCTCTCTCTTTGGGCAAGTTCGTTGTCTCATTCATGGGCGACGCGTCTGAGTGTCTGGCCCGGCGAAGTCGACAGCGACTGCGACGCCAGCCAAGGCAGAGGCGGCTGCTGCTGTTGCGTTATGCCATAGAAGATCGTCGCGCGCGTCTTGTCGCGCCGCTTCGAGAGAGCGAGAGCGAGTGGAGTTCAAAGACACAACGGTACATTCAACCTGGGCAAACGACAAGGCCACAAGGGTCCAACAAAACCAACACACACCCACGTGTGTCGAGTCAATGCCCTGAGGGTTGATTGAACCTAAGGCTGATGCCGATGCCGATGCCAAAGCTGGAGCAGATCGAGTGGCTCCAATGGCTGCTGCTGCCTGCCCCAACAAACGGCAAATTGCAACCGAACCGAACTGAACTGAGGCGAACTATGAGTGCGATTTGCAATTCAGCAGTAGAACAATGGATGTGACTCCTCCTCCTACTCGTTGGTCGCTGGTCGCGCATCCGCATCAGCTTGGGCAACAGCATCACCAACATCAGCAACTCGTCTTCCCGTAACAATTTCCCTTTGCTTATGCAGAATGTGTTTAACGGTGGTTCCAACGCCCCCTCTGTGTGTGTGTGTGTGTGTGTGAGACGAGATGGCCACTGAACCGTCCGCTGCAGAGCAAAGCGAGCAACAAAATGTAGGTGGGTTGCATTTTTAATGCAGTGAAAGTGCAAGAACCAAAGCATCATATACGATCGCGGGTTCCGTTCATTGTGCCCATTGTGAGAGCACAAAATCTGCTTTTATAATTGCAAAACCACAACACAAAATTCTTGAATGCAATTTGCAACAGCTTCCCCTCCTCCTCCTCTAGCTTCTCCTCCTCCTTTTCAGTCACATTCATTTCAATCCTAAGCTTATCTAAGCGTTTTCAATTTGTCAAAACAAATACAAATTTGAATTGAATTTGTCGTTGTCGTACCATGCAGCAACCTCCAACCTCGCCCCCCCTCATATTATGTAAGTTGAAAATTAGCATAAATGTGATTGATCCCACAGTTTGTGTATTATTTGATTTTTATTGATATACACGAATGAAATGCAAAAAAATGCAACTGCATTTGTTATTTTCAGTTTTGTGTTATGAGTGCTGTGAGTTCTGCACCGAATTGGCTAAGCCCCGTTGGCTGTTTGTTTACCCTACACAAAGCAGAAACCTCAACTCACTGCAAGAGATTTGCGACTATAAATTCCATAACCAACTCAACGTCATGCACATTGACCTGCTGCCGCGTATTGCTTTGGTCCATAACTCTTCTATTTTCCCCATTTGCATTTCCATATCCATCTGCATCTCCATCTCCAACTGCATCTCCATCTGCAACTCCATCTCTCTATGTCTTTGTCATACATTTGCCTCATTTGCATATGCCAATGCACATATTTAATAGACTTTTATGACAAAATATGCAGTTTGCAGACTGGCAGAGACAGATAGAGAGAGAGAGAGAGAGAGAGAGAGAGAGAGAGACATCCCAATAAGCACAGGTGATATTTGCATGATTATGACAAAATGTTGCGTCTGTTGGAGTGGAGAGTTCAAAGCTCTTTAAAGGAAATACGAATTCAAAACGGAACAACGGCCCAGTCTTTTATAAATTCAAATTTGTCGAGCTTACGTGGATTATACGCAGTTTTTTTTTCATACGTGGGGGTGGGGCGCAAATCATCGTTATGGCGTAGCACAGTTTTAGGCGCTTGCTATGAAATTAGCTAAGGTATCTAAACGATGAATACTTTGTAATGTGTATAGTGCAAATCAAACACACAAACTATTATATCTTTAGTTTTATATGTTTTACATAAATAGCATTATCTTCTGTATGATTTTAGTTCATTATGTCGTTATCAAAGGAGTCTTTATTGGCTTTATTTACCTTTAGATATTTGAACTGCACTTGAGTAATTCTTCAATCAAAGGTTTTGACTATCTTTATATAAATTATGGAGTCTTTTTGTTTAATCGCATTCTATATATATCTGTTACTTGCATAGCTTTGTTATCTGTATGATAAGGTGGTATATCTTTATTTCTTGTTTAAACATTTCACTAATGTCTTATGATTGTAGATTTTCAGTTGAGTAAACCTTCCATCAAAGGCTTTGACTTAATTTATTAGCTCTCTCTCTATCCCTTTGTCTTCAATATTGTCACTTGCTCTGCCTATCTCTCTTTCTCTCTCTCTCTCTTTCTGTTTCCTTCCCCCTTTCTTTCTCGTTGAATCCTGAAAATCATTTAACGCACGCACGCCGTAGGGCAACACCCAAGCAAAAAACACAAAAAATAACGCAGCAAAGTTGCCACAGACCAAGCGCCAGTTGCAAGCGTCACGCACTTCTCCTTAAGCTCTTGCTTGTTCTGCCTTCGCTCCCTCTCTCTTTCTCTCTCTTTATCTCTCTGTCTCTTTTGCTAGCATTGTGGCTGCTCTGGCATTCTGCATTCGTGTGCGCTGCTCATTGATCGAAATTGAATTGGACATAAATAAAACAAGATCAATCAATTGATTTATTTTGACATGTTGCAACAGCGCGCGGCTACGGCTACGGAGCTGCCTGTGGCGGCCGGTTTGCGACGCTGATTCTCGCTGCTGCTGCACGTTGCCGGCTTCACGTTGCAAGTTGAACGTTGCACGTTGCGCAGAGTGCTCAGTGGGTCTCATTTGCTTTGTCGCTGGGGAGATTTGCAGTTTGTCGTTGTTTTTTTTTAGCTGATCTTCCCTTTTATCAACTGCATTTGCAACTTGTGACTATTGTTGCAACTTGTTGTTGCCAACTGCTTCAAGTGATCATCAAATTGACTGTGGCCCTGTTGGATTTTATTGTTCATTCCACTGCTGCTTTTGGGCCTCATTTGTCTAATTTGTCGTTGCACTTAACGTTATTGGCTGACAAGATTTGTGAAGAAGAATTCTTTGATTAGAAGTAATTGATTATTTGAAACTGAAGATGAGTATAGTAATTAACCCCTTGGGAACTTAACAGGTAAGCAAGTGACAGTGTAATGTTTACACGACTTTCATCCATTAACATTTTTGCCTCAAATAGCTTTTAAGTTTATTTTGGATCGCAGCTAAATTTATTGAATATTGGATGGTAATAATTGTTGAACATAATAGAGTTAAATGTTCTAATTTCAAAATCACGCTTTTAATACGTTTTTTTTTTGTTTTACTATGACGAAAGGAGGCGTGGTCAAGTTCTAAGATGTATATTATCTGCATGCAGTGGTAAGAAACATTATCGCCAAGTTTTAGAGCACTAGGTCTTATGTGTTCGAAGATCTAGGTGTTCATACGAACAAATCCCAATTCTTTAATCAATTTCAATCAACATTTCAGAAGTACTCGATGAAAACGTAAAGAAACATGTTCCTTTTGCATTTTCTTATCATAATTGTTGACAAATTGCCGCCTCGTTTGACTGAGCAAATTAATCTAACCAAAAATTATTTCACGAAGCAAGTTGCACTCAAGCCTCAAGCGACAAGCCAAGCAAATTGAAGCTGAAGTCACAGCAAGATCTATGTAAGTATGTTACGACGGCTGTGGTTGCAACTGTTGCAATTAGAAAACTTTTGGAATGGTTTTCCGTTGCTTTTTTGTTGCCATTCATCAGTTTGCTAGAAACCTAGAGAAATATACTGTTTGGTATATGAAAAAGTGCGTGTCGTGTCGTGTCGACAAAAATTGTAACGGTAACTCTAAAAGCGCAATTGACTTGGCTCAAACGCATTTGGCACTTGGCAAGCGGCGGCGTGACATTTCAATTAAAATGCTAATTTTCCCAACATACGTGAAGCAGGAGATGAGAGAAGGGGGGTCTAGAGGGGTACAGGGGTAGAGGAGCGTAGCAACATCTTGTTAAAGCCTGGTCGAAAATGGTGAAACACGCTGCCGGCAACTATTTAGTCAGGTAAATTACTTTATTAGACTCGAGCCGTGGGCTGAATAAGGCGTGCCAAATGGAGCTGGGGCTGCTTGCAAGTGCATTAATCAAGGCCCCCACACACACACGCGCATGTGTAACCCACTCTAGACACACACATGTGTGTGTTTTTACTTTATGCCCATTACATTCACGCCCTGACACTCGTGACTTTTCTAAGTTAATTTATCATATTTATAATGCCTTCTCTCTCTCTCTCTTTCTCTTGCCAGACAAGGCACTTTCTCTGGCTGATTCTCAGTTTAAAAATAAACAGCAGGATTGCCAGGCAGCCCTTCATTTTCACATTTACACATTTCCACTCTCCTTTTCCACACACACAGACGAACACACACTTTAATTGTGACACGTGACGGCGGAAAATGCGCAAATGTTTAACAGTTGCTGTATAGAAAGCTGACAATTAATCTCAGCAGTTGCACTTGGTTTGCTATCTATCACGCTATACCTATCGCTGCCTTCCTCCTCTCTCTCTCTCTATCTCTCTTTCTCTGCTTCGAACTAACATAGGTGGGCTTTGAATTGGGAAATTGGAGAAACTATTTTCAATTGTCACCGTGGGCGGCTGCCAGAAAACAGAAGAAACATGCAAGGCAATTAAATTTCTTATCTTTAACACTTCTCTTCAGTCAACTAATCAATTGTTGCTCATGCATAATCCATAAGGAAGGCTGTGAGGTATGCATCGCGCCTAAAACTTGAACTTAATAAATGAAGAGTTTGTGCAGACTTATGACGGAGCTGCCTAAAGAACAATATTAAGATTGCACTTATCTTTATATGATAATAATAATATGTATATATCTGCTCTTCAAATTTACAACAGAGTTCTTCTTCATCTAAACCCATTGATGATAAGACATAGAGCTGAACAAGGCAAAATATACGTATGATAATACTAATTGACATATAGTATACATATGCATGCTTAAATGATCTTCGACCTTAAATCTTATGTTTAAATATCATGTTAAAGTAATCATCTAAATTTCAAACGGGCAGACGAATTCCCTGAAGTGATATGCTATCTATGTTTGATTTATCTCTGCCTGTCGTGTGAAAATTGGAATTATTATTAATTTAAATACTTTCCGTTTTCCAATTAGAATTTCTAGCCTGCGCTAGTGCAGACACAAACCTCACACGCTGATTAGCAGTTTTCCCACCAATTGATTGAGCATTTCCTGAATGAGAATTCAATTGGGAACTGGCAATTGAAAAACAAACAGGAGGCTGACAATTGGCTGGATTCATTATCGCATCGCTGTCGAAAGGTGACAGTCCTGAGAAACAATATTTTCCAATTTCCCTATCCTACACACACTCACACACACTGTAGACTTCTCTACTTTCTCCCATCCCTCAAGACAATGTGCGGCTGTGCCTGCACATAATTATTATTTATAAATATAATACTCGATGCGATCACGTGTTGAGGCTAAATCTCGTACTTGCACTATGCCACATGGATATGTGTCTCTGCATTTCCCCTCGCTTAAGTTATGTGGTCCCTCTCTCTCTCGTTCGCTCTTTCTCTTCTTTAAATTCGTTTTGTTGTGTTTTAGGCTCACGCTCTGTGGTGTTAATAAATTTAAGCGTTTTATGCATAAATTATTAAGATTGCATATTAATAATAAAGGCAGAGAGGAGAGTTCGGGGGAGCTACTGTTAAGTCGAGTAGCCGCAATGGGGCTGCACAAATCGCCTTATTTATAGAGCTCTACACGTGTTATGATCACACCCCAGGGATCTCATCTCAAGAGGTGAGAGCTACATTTCAAATTTATGGTCAGAAAGAGTTGAGAATGTCAAATGTTGAATGCGTTTTCAATGGGTTTTACAAGGGATTACAAGTTTTGAAGATACTACGAGGGCTGCAACATGTGAAATATGCTTGACAAGGTGTTTGTAGGGGAAAGTGAGGACTGAACATATTGTTTACTAGAGATATCGCTTTACAGGCAGGGAAACTGAATCTAAAGTTATAACAAAATGTATCTTGGCAATTTTCAGATAGACTAAAGAATTGTATCAATAAATTCTTGTTGAAATGGTTTCTAGAATTATCATAATTGGATATTCTCAGATTCCATAAAAATCCTTGCATCATTTATGCTGTCATTGAATCGTATCGCATTCGTTGCGTATCTATTGATTAACGCCTCACAGGTTGCACATAAATCTTGACATGAATTATGTGATATTTCTTTTACCATATATGTATTGTCTATAGATGCTTCGCCTGATCTTCAACTTAGTTACGCAGTCGATTTGTTGCGCTAAATGCTCAATAAAAGTGACTTATATCTTAGAGTGTGCGTGTGTGTGTTGCATGTGGCATGTGCCAGAATCGACTCATTATATTAACATTTTCCGCATAAAAGTTTTCACCTTCTGTTTCTTACCCAGTTACATCAACGATCGCTGCAGGTGAAGTCTCTCGATTGTCTTTGTTGTCTTTATGCTGCCCATTGTTTCTGCATCAACTCTTGATGCCATTGTCTCTTTGGAGCATTGTGGGTGAAAGTACTCGAATTGATACTCAAAGTACTCGCACTGGTATTTGGAATTCATAAAGCTGCTTAGTTTCCCTACCCGTATCATTAATAAACCATTGTAAAGTGTGTTAATTGAACTAACAAAAAACAATTGCTTAATTACGTCATCCAGGGGGAAACAGGTGAAAGGGCAAGACTAAGAGATGCCCTAGAAGTATAAATATAATTTTAGCCATTTGTTAAATCAGTTTATAACTGATTTATTTAATAATCAAATCATTGATTGCAACAGATTTGTTTAATTTGTAATTTGCAGCCTCACTTTGTTTACATGTATCCGATATTTTTAACTTACTCAACACTAAACGTTAGACTTTATCAATGGCTTATCGAAAGAAGGCGGTAAGCCAATAAACAATCAATCAAAGCTTAGACGGTAAGGCGAAAGCACAATATTAATTAAGCAACCCTTTTAAGCACTTTTATAGGGTATTGCAAACTTAAGACTACTACCAAAATGAGCAAAGAAAACGTTGCAAACTGCTAACGTAAATGTAAATGTAAATGTAAAATGTAAATGCAATTGGCAATGGCAATTGGCGATTGCTGCCGGCGCACCAAGTGCGTTTAGTGCAACTTTACTTCAATTGCGAAACCTCTCATACAATTGGCAACAACAACAACAAGAGTGAATGAACAGCAACAACAACAGCAACAGATGTCCATATTTGCGTTATGTGTAGCGAGGCAAAAAAAGCAAACGCATTTTGGCCAATTGCAATTGGAATCGCAATACCAATTCGGTATTTATAGCCTGACATTTGCGCCAACGTGGGCCAAAACAAACGGAGAGGCGACCAACAGTTGCCCCCCTCTCTATCCCGATCCGTAACGATCCCATCCGATCCGAACCGACCCGACCCAATGCGCAGGCACAGTCCCAATCGGGCTAGTTAACATGTGTTTCTCTTCTAGTCTCTGCGCCTACTCTGCACCTGCACTGCGGCCAAATTTACAATTTGCTGCCATTTTTGGATGCGCCAAAGATGAAGATGTCGACAGCATTGTTGTTTCTGTTATTTGTTGTTGTTGTTGGCTGAAAGTGAAACGTGCTGTAGCTTGTGGGGCCCGTCAATTGGCCAGCTCCAAATGTACATAAAAAGCACCAGGCACAGGCACAGGTACACGTATATTGCGAGTCAGTGTGTGTGTATTTAGAGAGCTCTATAGAGGTCAGCGTTCAGCCTGTCGATTCTTGGAAGACAGCGACATTACGAGCCAGAAAACTGTTGGCCATAAAGCACCAAAGCACCAGTTCAACGTCCAAAAATAAAAGAACCAAACGGAACCTGCGGAAAGCGAAAAAAAACAAAAGAAATTTGAATTTTAAATACTCTAAAAATAAAATAAAGAAGATTACACTAAGTATAAATACTATACATGTAAAAAAAAACTATATATGAACTATATATGGTGAATAAATACTTTAATTAAATATAAAAATGTGTATTACATTTATTATTAATATTTTTTTTAGTCTTCCTTCTCAGGTAGAGGTAAGTTAAGTACATAAAAATCTATACATATATAAATTTATTTTTATTTAGGTTAATAAACATTGTTGGCTGCTCAATATTTTAACAATTGAACCAATATGCCCCACACTTTATAGAGTATTAAGGGCGACACGCACCATTTCAAAGTTCAAAGGAAACAAGCTGCACGACAAAAAGAAAGAGACAGAGAGAGAGAGGGGGACACTGGGAGAACAAAGTTAATTTCATTTTACAAGCGTACAAATTAAAAATGCCCAAGTCTGCGCTTTAATTAGTCAAACTCGCGCCAAAGAAGCCCTCCTTACCCCCTTCTCCCACCAAAAAAACGAGCCACGAATCCAAGCAAAGCAAACGGAATTGGAGTCGCTTACGAGACACTCGAGCTGGAGCTGGAACTGAAGTTGGATTCAGTTGGAGACATGGCGACAACTTTGTCTGATTGCCGCTCCAAACTTCTTGGTATTCCACACGGGGCAGGCGGGAGGGGCGAGACAGGCGCTGTTGGCGTGCCGCTGTCGTCATTGACTTCCGCTGCAGTTCAAGTCCAAGTCCAGTCGGACGACACTTGTCAACAGAATTTGGTCTAATTTTTAATGAAAATGTTGTTCAGATTTATGCGTCAAGTTTTCCTTAAGCCAAGAGCGTCTGCCTGCCACATGACTCCAGCTTGTTGCTGTTGTTGTTGTTAGTTTTGTTTTGGGGCTACGTTTTACAACTAAATTTCCAAATAAACTTGGTTTTATGATAGGCCCGCGATCTCAATCATAATTCTGTGGAACTTGTAAATGGAGTAACAAGTGGATAAATGTATCTCAAGCTCGTCTCAGCTACTGAGAGCAGCAGCAACAGCAGCAGCAGCTTTGTTCTTATTTCTTCATTGGTTTATAGCCCAATGGCTTCTATGAATTTAACTGTAGAGGCAAGAGGAAGAGCACAGAGAGAGGGGGTTGAGGTGAGTGAACGTAGTCCAAAAATGAGATATTACAGCGTGCGTTTAAATTAATTGCCACAGATGCGGCCCGGAGATACCAACCAAATGAAACGTGACTGAAAAACGGGAGCCCAAAACAACAACCTGATGGACAGAGAGCGAGCGAGCTGAGAGAATGCAGCTATCAAGTGTTTACGCTGCAGCAACTCGCCAGATGGCGCCACATCAACATAAAAATAGATGCACTTTTTCGCATTTCAAATTGGTATTTAGTCAGGGCCGGAGTCACGTTCATGGAGCGCCTTGCGCAACACTTCTCGGGGCGCCTTGTACAAATGACTTGTTTAAAAATATATTGTAAAATATGTGTTTAGTTTATGAAATATTTTAAAGAATAGTGAAAGAAACTTAAACTTTTTTTGTATGTTATATTTGCCAAATTATTAGTAAATAATTTTATAAAAACCTATTTTCGGGCCCCATTATTCTCAATTGATCATATTGTCAAAACATTCATTCACTCTTGCCTAATTATGCTTCGCAATTATTATACCCATTAAATAATGAATATATATATAGTATACTCGTATATACTTCTTCTTAGCAGTGTGTCCCAGTCAGGTGGGGGCCCTTATGCACCGCCCACCCTGCACATGCCAAATTACGAGCCTGCCTTCAGTGTGTCAAGTGTTGAGCGGTTTTATTAATGGCTAAATACATCAAACTTTTATGTGCATTGAGTAACTGTCCACAGATGGTGGCACCACATCATATAGCACTCTGCACTTTGATTAAAAGCGAATGTCCTTTCCATTTGAATTGATAAACTCAAAAAGAAACTATGTATTGACCTAGTTTTATGAGTATTTGCTACCTGCATTCTTGATTACTTTTGTAACTGCCGCAAAAACAAACAAGTTAAGTACTTGTTGTGTGGGCGTTTGCACAAATTTTCCAAATGAATCCATGAATTCATTGCGACAAAAACACCCAAGAACCGAAAACAATTGCCAAAAATTCTGAACGAGAAGATTCCACGAGCTCAGAAGATTCCACGAGCTCAATTGTAATTGTTACGGCTTCATCATAATCGAGGCGACTGTCCATTGTCCGGGAACACCCATGAAAACAGGTAGCTGGTGAAAATGCCGGCTCTTATCTTATATTGTATTTGGTTTCTTTCTCGTCTCTTTTATTTCTTTGGTTTTACTTTTCGCTTTATTTTGCGCCCCATTGATTTGGCCATTTGAAAAGAAAGACAACGCCGATTATAACCATATCTCATGGCAATAATTTCTGGGGTTTTGTTCAATTCCATTTTCGCTCTGTGTGTGGCAAACTCGCCCGGCAAATTGAAATTGCGGCGGGAAAGCGGCACAAAATTTCGAGGTGTACGCATTGTTGTGTACGCGTTGTTGGGGTCAAGTGGGCAAGTTTGTGTCTTAAGTCGTTCGTTTTGTGCGTGTTGCTTTGCGCTGTCAGCGCGCTTGTCAGCAAATTTGTTAAACAAACTGAAATGAGCCAAAATGAAATGCAATTTCTGTTGCTCTTTTTGTATTGCTTTCCTCTTCTTCTTCTTCATCTGCTCGTGTGTTTAATTAGTGAAGCAAGCATTTCGTTCTGCACAATTAAGGCGATGGTTTTGCGTATTTCAGCTTAAAGAAAATAAAATAAAAATGATTAAAATCGAGACAAAAAAGAGAGTTGCATATGACGCAAGCGCAATACGCTTACAGAGGAATGTGAACGATGAAATATTTTATTAAAACTTATCAAGTTAGCATACGAGTAGATAGAAAGACAGATAGTTAAATAGTTAGATGTATATATAAATCGATAGATAGATATTCATATAGATAGATAGATGTATAAATTAATAGCAGATAACATAGATAGATGGATAAATATGTATTTATATAATAGGTAGAAAGATAAATGGATTCACAGATGGATAGATAGGATAAGTAGATAAATAAACTCACACATAGATAGATAGATAGGATAGGTAGATAGATGAATAGATATGATGATAGATATATAGGATAAGTAGAACGATGAATAGATAGAGTTTTTAGTTTAATTGCTATTTCACATTATTACTTTATACACAAAAGGATTAGACCCTGTCTAAAGACTTGTACTACCCGCCGTTAGGGTATTTAACTGAAAACGTTTAAAGGCGGCGTCCACTGTGATTAAATCAGAATGCGTGGACAGGGATACAGGGACAGGCAGAGCAAATCTCTTGTAAGCCATAAACTGCAAACTCATATGGAGCAGCAACAGGTGAAAGAAGAGGGAGTGGTACGGGGAGGGGTTAAGGTGACTGCAGTGTCGGCACTGTGCTGCTGCTGATGCTGCTGCTCATGTCATTTAGCGCTTATTGTGTCTGCACGTCTGCACAGAGACCCTGACTGAGAGCGAAACTCAGCTTGGCTCGTTTAACCTTTGAGTGGGCAGACGCGCCTGTCAACTTTGTGCCGTAAATTAAACCATAAAAACAACAACGTCCCGAATATATGTACGAAAGAAAACGATTTCAGTAAATACCGCGCACAATTCGTACGTGAAAAATCACAATATTTTTCTGTCACGTCATGCTGCGCGCTCCAATGATCCCATGCTCCACAATATGAGAGACGTCACATGCTGACTGACCAAATTTCATTTAATTTCGTTTATTTCACGTTTTCTCTGCCCCCTCCCCCTACCCCGCCCTCTTCACATCCCTCTCTCTCTGTCTCAATTGAAGTGAAGTGTCGTGCGACAAGTGCCGCAATTGAGTTGTCGGCTGTAGAGGGGGAGGGGGCCAAGGGGCAGACTGTCACCAAACTTAGCCATTGTCTCAGCGAACAGGTGAAATCGAGCGCGAAATTTTGTTTTGTTGCTATTGTTGTTGTTGTTGTTGTCCCGCCTCGCGCTTGATTTATGGCCCAGCAATTTAAACAATTTCATTTTATATATACGGTATATATATGGTATAAATCGCTGCGCTGTAATGACAACTGCTTTGCATGTCATTTTGTGGCAAGTTGTTGTGCCTGCCGTTGTTGTTGTTGCTGCCTGGTGTTACCTGGTGTGCTTGTACCTGCTTTACTGATACTGATAGCAGATAATTGACAGTGCTCCCCAAAGAGAGCTTATTTCCTTTGAACTGAAAGCTGAGCAAAGCTATTTGTGTTGTGAAAAAGGAAAGTATGTTAATTGTAATAGCTGAAGAGCGAAGAAATATTATGAGATTATAACTGACAATCACTCGATTTACATTTACAACTGTTGTTCAGCTAAAGAAATTAGATATTATATTATAGATTTGGGAACGAAGAGAAAGGCGAGAAAAAAAGATAATTTTGTCTTGCATCATTTTCATTTAATAAATTATAAATATTTAACTACGAGTAATATAAGAAACATGTTCACTAAAATCGTATTATAAACTTGCATACAGTAGTTAAGCTGTACCTCCTAAAATCAGTTTGTATTATGCCATCAAAGGATCTGACAATTAATTGCCTTCTCTTTTTTTCGAATTTCCAATAACTACAACAACTGGCACTATAAATTCTCACACTCGAACTAACTAGCCGTAAAACAGCCAAAAATACAATAAAAACAAGCAGCAAATCGCATTGACTGCAAAATTCACACGCTCTCACCTGCGGGTGTTCTATCTCTCCCCGTCTCTCTCTCTCTTTCCATCTCTTTCTCACTTTGTGGGCACGTAACACTACATGCTCTCGGATCGTATGGATCGTACGGATTGCACTTGTTCCCACAAATTCCTCAGCATAGGCAATTTCCATGAAGCAAACAACAGGCAAGCAAAAAATAAAAAATAAAATTTCACACTCTTGCATACAAAAGCGGGCAAAGAGACGAGGAAAACAACAACAGAAACAACAACAAAAGAGCGCAAAAAATAAATGGTAAACGAGAAATTTGTACTGTCCGAAATGCCACTGAACTGAATGAGTGCGGGGTGGAACCTGCTGCTGGGAAAGCAACGAGCAGACGAGGCACGACGAGGTGAAGGCAAACTGAGACTGAGATCACACAGGCATCAGCATAATCAACAAGATCACGCATCAAACGAGACGACAGCGGCATAAGAATGCAAACATTAAGAGATTTTAATGCGAGTTGTTCACATGCCAAAAAGAGCTGAAATACACACACAAACACAGAGACTGAGACCGCAGGCGCAGGCAAACAGGTACACAGGACGATTATCCTGTCATTCACTTGTTGCACACAAGAGCAAAGAATGGAAGAGAGAGAGAGAGGAGGAGAGAGAATCTTGGCACAGGTAGATTCTCTGCCTTAACCCGTAGAAGGGACATACACTTCCTGCCCTGCCCTGCCCTACCCTACCCTGCTGCCTGTGCGAACTGGGAACGGCAACGGGATCGATTCTTGGTAGCGTGTGAACCTGTTTCGCTGCAAATATTCCTCCTACCCTACCCAAACCCCTTCTCACTGCCTCCCTCTCTCTTTTTCTCCCTGATGCTTTTTAGGAAATTTTTGCATGATTTCATTTTCGCTTCGATTTTAATCTCAAGAGGTTTGAATTTGTTTTTGCCACAAATCGCCCCGTTTTTTAATAGACAACAACAACAACAGCAGCAGCAGCTCGATTGTTGCTACCTCTTAATGTTGTTGCTGTTGTTGCCAGCTTGTTCCTGGCCATATTTTAGTGCGCATTTCGTGTTTTTCGATAATTTATTACAGTTGCCCAATAGACGACGACGCTTTGTGTTTGTCTTGTTTCAGTTTCGGTTATTTGGGGTCGCTTTTAAAACTTTAAAATAAAACTCTTTTTTTTTATTGTCAAATTCACATTTATATCTGTGCGATTAGTTTTTCAGAGCTTCAGCTTTTCTTCTTACCTGCAATTTATGTTCGTCTGTTTTCGATATTGTTTTTTTGTTTTTTTTTTGAGGATTTTTACTTTCAAGCTTCATTCGTCACACGCGCAGAAAAATGAGACTAAGTTCCCACGCAGTTTCGCAGTTCGTGATTATTTCCAAAGCAGATCGAAGAAAAAAATGAAACGTTGAAGTTGTAAAAACGAAACCGAATCTCATTGTTCTGAAGCAATCGGAAAGGGCATGCAAATTGGCACAGAAAATAAAAAACGAGGAGGATTTTGGACTAAGCGCTCTTGAAAGTGGGTCGCACCAATCGATACGGATTTAGATCCATAAGAAAGAAATGGTAAAAAGTGAAATAAAAGCAGCAGCAGCAATAGAAAGTCGTTTAGAAGTAACTAAGCTAGTTTCATTAGATATTTTTATACCCTTCGAATAAAAAAGAGGCAGAAGTTGAAGTAAAGTATTGTATATATATTCTTGATCACCACTGCCATGCCTGGCTGTCTGTATGAACACACAGATCTCAACTATTATTAAAGCTAGATATACCAAATTTGGCATGCTTTGAATGTTCAATAATCTTATTTTTCGATTCGATTTGTAACCGACGTTTCTAACTTTTTTTATTTATATTTTATTTATTTTTTATTTATATCTTATACATATAATACCTTCTTTAGGGTCTCTAGGCAAAGCCCTATAAGATCCCCCACTGAAATCAATTAAAATAAACTGATGAGAATTGAGATCTTCTTTAGTAAATACTTTTATGAACATATTTAAAACACATATAAACTTAATACTGCGGTAAAGTTCTATTATTAGCATACTATACTTATATTATATGCATATATTTAATTCCTTCGGTTCCTCGGGCTGACAGTTGTGTCTTTATGATGGGGCGGGGGAAGGAGTTACGCACAGTTCGTGCTCCATTTAATTAAAATTCCAGCAACCTGCTCGGGTTTTTTATGTGTGTTTATGTGCCCTAAAGTGCTGTCACCTTAACTCGCACGCATCATGATTTATAATCCTGCGGCAAACAGAATGAATAATAAAACCAAAAGGGAGGGGAAGGATAGAGGGACAGAGGGAGACAGAGAGAGAGAGAGGGAGCGAGAGTTGAGGTGCAGAAAGAGTGAGGAAATCTGTAACAAAAACTGTGCATCATCATCGTATGGGGAGCATCGGTTGCGCATGCGCAATAAATTCGGTTTTTATGACACCTGACAAAATACGCAGCAGCCGCTGTTGCAGCAACAGCAACAGCAGAAGCAGCAGTTGCACGTTGCACGCTGAACGTTGCACGGCTTGCGCTTCATTGGAAAATTGTTTAATGACTAATGGCAGCGCAAGTTGGGGTATATAGCCTATATAGAGTAGACGCCTTCTGCTGCTCGTTTATTGCCCTCTGTGTGTCTATTGAAGATTAATTTCATTTACACAACTTCATCGCCTTGGCCAGGCTTAACACTTTGTTGCCGGCTGTTGCCGTTGTCTGTCTGTCTGTTGGCTGCTGCTGTTGCGTTTTGAAGTTAATAAAGCCATAAATATTGTCTTTGGGGGCTGTGCACACACGGATTTCAGTTTCTCTGCAAGACGCCGTAATACGCAACAGTTCGACGGCGACGACGACGACGGCATCGTGTCTGAGAAGCGGCACAAATCGTTACGTGTCGATAGGTTTCTCTCTTTCTCCCCCCTCTGTTTTTATGGCTCCTTTGTGACTCTGCCCAGTCGAGGCGGAGCACACACAGCATATGGCGCAGATTAGAAACGAAGTCAATATGGGTCTACATATCGTTGCATACATGTGTACACGTATTTAACGAGGAAGCAGATTGCATCAGCAAGTGAAACTTAACATGTCCATGGGTGGAGCTTAGCTCTTTATTAACTGTAACTCAAAACACAGAATTAAAATCAATTTAACTGCCCAAATACCGCGAATGCTATTTGCAGGCAATAAACGAAACATTTCAAATACCGCGAATGATACTTGCAGGCAATAAAGGAACATATGTATATAGCCAAGCCAGCTGGGCGAGCCTTCCCAAGTGGGTCTTACGAGTAGCGTGTGAAGCCGACAGTCTCGGAGGCCTTTGTGCAAAACTGGGGGTCCTCCACTCTAATTGGTTTGCTTTTAAATAAATTAGCTTATCTCATAAAACACTTCACAAAATGAAACAACTTGGTAACAATCGATATTGAAATTTATTCTTCAGGTTAATAAGTACTGGAATTCAGTATGCTCCTTAAACAATTCAGTTTCTCTAACCATAACATACTTTTATACACTGATCCCTTCCTAAAATGGTTTTTTCGTTGAAGTAGCATCCCCTCTTACACCATTCTAAGGAGAGTAGCTTATGTCTTTAGTAAATATAATTTAAAGGGATATTTACTTGACAACTTACCAAGACTAAGTGTTATACCAAAATCCTCAGGTGTTGTAAGAGTGTTCCAGGAATTTCCAAACCTCATATGGCAAAAAATCAATACAAATATAATCAAGAGCTTCATTTTCGACTTAAACCAAGCAAGTGTGCTGATACTATTGCTAACAGTGAATTTATATTGAAATATAGTGTTAATAATTCTATTGAGCGTATCGAATACAGTTATAGTTTAATATTACATATTTCAAATGGTACATTAGGTTATAACTTCCGTATTCTATATAACAACTATGGTGAAATAAATAAACGTACATAGGAGTCGAGTACAGCTTTTCACGACACTGATGGGCACCTTATCGCACCATACAATGACAAGAGATAAGCTGAATTGGAGCAGGGGAGAGAGGGGCGAAGCAACACCAATCGATCCCGTAAGGTTTATTCAAACAGAGAGTGTAAAGGTGCTTCACAATCTCCAAACGTATTGGCACAGCTGCTACCTACGATCGAGGAGCGGATCAGAGCGGAACAGGCGACGAACCTTATGCAAAAAAGGTGCAACATTATTTTCCATGGCTACAAAAGCAACTCTTTGTTGTTGCTACGGTAAGCAAACAAGGTACGCCCTAACGGATCGTGCACTGTTGCCTCGAGTGGGGTGAATGAGAGTGTATTGTGAGCATGTGCGTGTGTGTGTGTGCTGGCATTCGCCTTCCTGCCTGGCTGGCACTGTGCAAATACACCTTGCATATGAATCGAGTCGAGTCGAGTTGAGTTGAGAGTCGCCTCCTTCCGGCCGGAAAAGTGATCTACATTTAAGTGTGGCGATAGTTTTATGTTTTTTATGTATATTTTTTGGGGGTGGTTTCATATGCTATGTGTGGCTTGAACTTTCCTCGTCTACCTGTCAAGTTTACGCCTGACGTGGCACAGGCGCACGATAAGTGGGGGCTCGCAAGCGAACAGCAGCTGCGGGAGGGTCGGAACGGGTCCTTGAAAAGGGATACACATTTATATTATGTAGGTGCGGTACGGGCAACATGTAGGCAACCCTGCATATAGGGGTAGCTAGCTTTACAGACAGGTGGGATCAAAAACTAGACAGGCACACTCGAAATTTGTTTAGACAACATCATCATCATAATTTGAATGCTTATCTAACGAAACTATTTGGGCGAGGATTAAGGTGAAAGTACAGTTACGCTTTGTAGACATAAGTATGCTATAAATAACGCTACAATAAATACAGTTGAAGGATGATTCCATGAATATTCAGTATGTAAAGGGTTCATTATGGCATTAAGATCTTAAGTGAGTTAAAGGATCCGTTTAAATGAACTCCTTTCTTGTACCATAAGCGATCTGCATACAATGTACTGTCTGCTCTGTTTGTTATCAACTCTTTCACTCGATTCCCTTCTACCTTTCCCTACTTAGCTTATTAAATATGCGTAGAATGGTCAGTTAGGGGACTCCACTGCGTAATGTCATCAATTACACAAGAATTAATGCTGCTACTACAGCACGATCCATACGCACACGCGGCAGCACTTTCAGGTACAATTACGTGAGCGACCAAATTTGTTTGGCGCACGGCTTCTTCAATTGAAGTTCAATTGTCGCTTCGATTTTATTGCCAGCACTTAACATAATGAGGCGGCATTGATAAGATCACGTTTCCTTCAAGAAACAAAACGACACGACGCCGACAGTTGGCGACTAGCGCATGCGCATATGCTTCCTGTCTGCGTTGCCACTCGCCGGATATTCCTTTAAGTAGCGTCGCGTCGCGTTGTTGTCTGCAATCGGTGCACAAAAGTTCAAAGTGCATGTGTGGAATACATGAATTGAATACAAGAATGCCAAGTGCAGCAGCAACAGCAGCAGTGGCAGTGGCAGTAACAGAAACAGGAGCACACATTGAACAAAGGACACACAGCACCTGTTTCCTTGGGGCTTTTGTTGCTGAGATTTATTCGAAGCAGGAAGTTCATTGAACTGAACGCTGCTGCAATTGAAAACGTGCACACGCTGCCCCTACCCCCGTCCCCCATCGCAACTACCACTTGTAGTTCAAATAGGCATTGTAGAGCAGCTTAGACTTGGCATAGCGTTTCTCTCCCTCCATAAACTGTATAATATCCTTGACATTAACATGTTTGATGCGTACAAAAAACGTACGTGGCGGCTGTTGCTTGGTTGCATCTTGAGCAGTTCCTGCTGCCGCTGTCGTTTCCATGCTGCGCTCCAATCCTGGAGTAGTAAAGAGACTAGCGCAAGTTCCAGTCGGAGGTTTGCGTGCTCCCAGCGCCAGGAGGGCAGTACTATTAGTAGACTCCAGGCGCATTTCACTTTCCACGGAGTTTATGTTACGATTGCGTTGCAGCTTTATCCAGCGTCTAAAATGATCAAAGATATCCCTATGCAGTTGGAACTTTATCTCATCTGTGCTTCTGCTACTCACCTGCGATGACCAAAGGCAGAATCATCATCGGAACAACCGTAGTCGGCCACTTCGCGATCATTGAGGAACATCATTGTGGTGCGCATATTGTGCTGGACAATGCAGCGGGGATCGTTCACCAGATTGTTGCCAGAACGATGTTCACAGAGCTCCACAACAGTCTTAATCATATACTTCATATAGGTCTCAATGGCGGCCAACATACCCTCAACGAGATTGTTCTTAAACTGTTTCGCAATCCCCTCCGTGGTGCAATAGGTGATTAGCATTTTCTCGATATATTCTGGATTGAAATACGATAGACGCAGCATATCTGAGAGTTTTTGGCCCGACGCGGTCTTCTTGCCTGCCGGTGGTTTTAGCTTTAGCTCCTCCATATAGAGTGGCAACACGAGCTGGTCAATGATCAGCAGTTTGCCCGCATACGATTGCATGGGCACCTCAATGGCACGCAAAGACATGTTGCAAGTGCAAGCTGTAAAAGAAGAAGCCAAAGTATAAATGAGCAGCTGAACACAGTCGAGTGAGGCACGCGTCGTCAGCAAGTGTGTAACATATGCCAGCATGATCCTTACCGGTCGAGTGCACGATCAGTGACCGCAACAGCCCAACGAAGTGGGCCTTAAGCAAGCCAGCCACACTTGTTCCTCTCCAGTGCACTGTGCACTCAACCTGATGCAGGACGCCAGGACACGTTATGCAAAGTGCACAGGAATGCGACAAGGTGAAAGGTGGTGGTAGTGGTGGTGACTAGACCCGCGTCTAGGCAGCGTGTATGTGTGCTGGCACGAGCTCCTAATTATTCAAATGCTACACACATGATGGAATGCTACCAAACTTCGGTCGGGGTAAGCGGATATTAAGAACGGCGCGCGCGACAGTCGTCCGCCCGTCGCAATCAGCCGACGTCGCCTGTCCCGCACATTTCCGCGCTTCGCTGACTCCGCTCAGCTCGTGCTCGCGTCTCGCCTTGGCCAAAAGGACAGTCAGTCGTCCCCTTCCCCGTTCAGTCCAGTCCAGTCGTCGGCCCTTCTTGTCTATGAGGGTGCTTGGGTGCATATTAAACCCTAGCTGGTCTCTTACCTGGCGAGTCTCTTCTCGCTTTTGTTTTGACATGTTGTTACTACCCTCGAGGGGGCTAGAAATATATTAGAAATTCTGCTCAAGGCGATCGACGCGTCGTCGGCGTTTGTTCTGCCGCAATGCGTCGCCGCCTGTCGCTCTGCTCCCGAACAGGTTCATTACGCGTGCCGCCGCTGCAGTTGCACATGAGGCGACGAGGCGTTGACCTAATTATGTGTTTTTTTCTCTTCTGTTTTTTATGTTTCTACTTTGTTAATTTCTTTTGTGACTTACGCCTGCTTTTTATAGGGGTAGCTGCGGGTAGTGTCCAATACTTACTCAAGTTTTCATTAAAAATAACGCAAGGTGCGACCTTTTCTCTGCCTCCCAACGTTGCAGAAAACTGAGAACAGAATGACAAGTTGAATGAAAAAAAAGCTGACTCTTGTTCTGGCTAAACCCTTGTCATTTTCCCATTTTCAGTTGCACAAGTATTTTTTAAATACAGTAATTTTAAATTCCAATTGTTTTGCTCAAATATCGATATTATTATTACATCGAAAGAAGAAATACAAATTGTTGTACTCATCTATCGATAAATTTTGCAAGCAATTTATACTCAAAGAAGAAATTCCAATTGTCTTGCTTATCTATCGATATTTTTTGCAACCAAATTGTCATTGCAGGCGAACATTTGCCAACACTGGCTCGCAATTGCGATATCTCCGTAAAATTTGAATAACGATAATTCAGTAAATAGTGCATCAATCCTCAATTGGCTAACGGGCTGCAGCAACATTTAGAAATGCAGATTGCCAATTGCAATTGCACCACGCTGCAACTTGCATAAGCCTGGCTTGGACAGAGAGCAGGCTGCAGCAGACGACGACAACGACAACAACTGTGGCAAAGGAGCAACTGCTGCTGCTGCTTCTGAGGTAGATAAACTAAGCTAACAATTCAACTAAAATGCCAACTAGATAATAAAATCGATGAAGAAGAGGAGGATGAAAGAGAGTGCAGTGCAGCAGATCAAGCTGGGGTGGGAGAGGGGGAGTAGCAAATGGAAATGGATATAAAAATGCGAACACGAGTGCCGTCGCAGTCGAGTCACTTGAAGTGTCCCTCTCCCTCCCTCCGCAGGCAGACAGGCCAGGGCAAAGCGCAGTCGCAGTCGACCACCCACACGCTGTGTTGACTGAGGCTGCAGTGCATCCTCGCCGCCTGCGCAGTGTCAAATAGACAACAACAACAACAAAGCGGAGTGTTGCGTGGAGCGCAGGCGTAAGCTGGACGGACGAATCGGTCGGTTAGTCAGTGAGTTGTAGGCATATTCCAGCGAATAAATATTATCATATGGAAATTTTCTTTTCAAAGCAATTACGAATGCGCGCTGCCGCAGTCGCCCGGTGTGGCAAGGCAAGGTGACCCAGCAAACGTCAATTGCACACAGGAAATCGAAATTGCAACAAGTTGACGTTTGGCAACAGTTTGGGCCGCCGCACGTTTTGACGATGATGTAGCACCGCTGCCGCTGCGTCGACTCGAGAACGACGACGACGACGGGGACGACGCCGTGGCAAGCTGCGCTACCCATTCATAGATCCACAGCATGTGGCAGCGGCAGTTGTAGAAAGTTGCAGGCAACATGCAACATGGAGAGTGCAACACAGGTCGACAGACAGACAACAATTGGCATCGCCTCCGTCGCTTTGCGTACCTGTTGCCCCCGATAGTTGCGATGCTGCGTTTGGAGGCGCAGCAGCAAATGAAATTGCCAATTGTTGCGCGCTTTTAGTGGCAGTGGCAGCTACCGTTTCTGCCACACACCTTGCAGCCAGCTGAAACGGAAGCCACATACCCTGTAAGGGAGATAAAACAGAAGGAGTTTAACAGTCTAGGGAAACTGCACGTTGGAATCAGGTTTGGTGTCTGTTTCTTTATGGTTTCTTTAAAGTACATCTCTCTTTTTCTAGGGTATCTTCCAGTGGCAGCACTTCTAATTAAGCTGCTCCTAATTGTTGTTGCCATTTCAACAAAAGCCAAAGCAAAAGCATTTCAATATGGAAGTTGCTACTGCTGCTGCTGCTCTGCTGCATCTTGTGGGTGTGGCTGATTGGGCGAAATGGATGAGTCTCAGCCTGGGCTGGCCCCGCAATGATCAATCTCTGACGTGCAACGTTCAGTTGCAGCCTGACGTTGTTAGCCAAAATGTTGATTATTATTATGTTCATTATGATGACGATGATGGTGCTGCTGCTGCTCCTGCTGCTGGTGATGATGATGTGGCGGACGTTGAGGACGTGTGGACTGCTGCTGCTGTTGCTGCAACCGTTGTGAGTCGCGAAGATTTTGATTGCAACGTAGCAACGCCGCATTGCCCTCGGTGCCAGGTTGGCAGTGGCTACTGGTTTTCAGCTGCCACTTAAGTGGGCGTGGGGGCCATTTGAAAACGTTAGCTTGATATGCTGCCACCGCTGCCACTGCTGCCTGCCCCATTTAGCCCGCCTCGATTTTGAATATGAAAAGGGGAAACGATTCATTTTGGCCTATGGAAATGGCTGACAGGCCTCGGTAATGTTTCAATTTCAGGCCAAGTTGATCATTAAGTTCAATGCGAGTGCCGCTGACAAAACAAGGAGACACACCTGCACACACACACACACACGCACTCACACACAACAGGCAACAGGTTGCTGCTTGCGGAACGGAAGTGAAAATGACACGCCCTGCAAAAAAAGGAGACAACAGCAACAACAACAAAATAACACCCACAATGAAGCAAAAGATTTCACTAGATTTTGTTCTCTTGCACTTGTAATTTATTTTTACAGCATCGCATTTCCGTTCCAAGAACTCTCTTGACATTGTCCTGGCAAATTGCTAAACAGGAACTACTTTGTTAAGTAGTACCTGCATGGAACCATATCTATAGATGCCTTAGATATATCATAGAAACGAGTTTCATTGAAAACTACAGATAAATTATAAATGACTTTGTCAGGCTTAATGCGCCCTTTCTTTCTCTTTTAATTTACATTTAAATTTGATGTACATTGCGTTTCTTTCTTCCTTCAATTAATATCTATATGGAACGATATCTATAGATGCATTAGATATAGGAATTATAACAGTTTGTCTGGCGTTGGTCCGCACAAGATGTGCAACACTAGGAAGCCATCTTCCTGCAATTTAAGAGATAAGGTCAATCAATCCAGGAACAAACTATGAATTCCTCAGAAACACTGGTCTGTTAATGGAGCTATAAGCTTAGATCTTAAAGGTCGCAACACATATGACCGTTTTCAATAATATTAATAATTAATTACAAATAACTTCCTCAGGTTTAACTGTCCCAAATTACTCTCTTACATTTGCCATATACATTTAATTCCCATTGAGTTATTTATAATGTGCTTCAACTAATATCGTTAACTTGCTATCAAGTGAGCTCATTAGCCCCAAAAATGCCGAGAGGAGAAAAATTACACATATTATATGAAATAGCAGAGAATTTGCGCATAAACATGACGAGAGCGCGCGCGCTGATGGCACCATAAACCGGACGATAACCTGTGCCTGCGCCTGCACTTGTGCCCCACCATGACCCACCAAACCACACACAACAAAAATAATATCATATGCAAAATGCACAAAAACAAAGGGGCGGGGAGAGGAGCAAGCTAATAGCTGTTAGGCACTCGGGCACTGGGCCCCCAGTCTGAGTCCAGTTGATCGTGCAACACACAAGCCAACGACGGCAGCGTGCAGCGTGGTGGTGGTTGCACGCCCCCCACATGCTTTGCACAAGGGAAGGCATTCCTCTCCAGCGTCGGCAGCTCCATCTTCAGTCTCGTGTGTCGTCAACCTGTAAAATGTATAACGACAACATTAAGCTCGTGCCACCAGCTGAAAGATGTAATAGTGCAAGGGGGAGGTAGGAGGCGAGCAGGCAGCAGGGCGGCCGTTTTTTTCGCTTACCAGACTCGCTGCGGACTCGGCGGCCGCAATGTTGCAACATCATCTAGACAACGGTACCACACTCCACGCCACTTGGCGGCAGGTTCATGCCAGTTCAGCACGCCGCGGCAACGGTTGATCTGATTTGTGTGTCGAGCCGAAAAAAAAAACTGTTGCCGTTGTTGCCTTTTTTCCTCTTCTCTGCTTCCTCTTCTTCTGCTTCTTATTTTTTCATGTACTTGTAATAAAATTTTAATATTATAATTTTTGCTGTTAGGTTGAAGCTGGTTTGGTCTGCCTTCTGTAGTAGGTCGCCTCGTCGTGCGTTGACAACCACCAACCAACCTGTTCCCCCCCATGGACTCTCCTCTTAGTAGTTTGGGCTTTGTTCTCAAATCACGACCAGGTGCGGAAAGGATCCCTCGCTGCTCTCGCGTTGCATTCAAGCGAAAATGAGGCAGCAGATGCCGATGCAATTCAAATTGCCGCTCAACACACTCGACAAGGATGAGGAGCAGGAGGCGCAGGAAGATGCATTATCCTGTGCAATGCGTTTGATTTATAGATGCGCGTGCTCTTTCTTTTCAATTATTTTCGGGCTGCCTGTCATGTTTTGTTTACTGCGAGTGTGTGTGGAGACACACACACACACACTTGGTTTATTTATTCAAATGCGCTTGGGCACTAATGAAAAATCCTGCGTGTGCTGCTTGGAAAAACATCTGCGCGTGCGCTCAAAGTGCCATCGTAAGTAGCGTGTGGCGTCTCTGACAATGCGTGGGTCCTGCCACTCTGCCACTGCCACTGCTCCTGTTGAAAGATTGCTGTGCTGAAGAACTGAAATCAATTTAAATTCCTCAAGTATTTACAAATATGTACATAATATAGCAAATACCTGAAGCGCCAATGGATATAGAGAGATTCTTATGACTGATTATACAGCTGGGAAGGTTGTGAAGAGCTGTAGAGTATAAAGGATTCCTTCTGGCAGAGATGGTACATAGATATCTAACTCTATACAATTGTAGTGAACTGTAGAGTATAAAGAATCCCGTCAGTATACTTCCAATAGGTTATGTGAGGAAGATTCATACAATTTATATAGTAAACTTAACAAAGGTTCAGGGAAGTGTACTGTAAAAGTTTCACTTAAGTATGTTTCCAAATATAGATTTATCTATTGTATAAATACGAATAAGAAAGATGTATTAACTGAATGGAAAAAGTTAACCAATTGTAGAGAGCGATAGAGTATAAAAGACATCTTAGTATGCTACATGATAAAGGTGTATTGCTTTTCTAGGGATGTCTAAAGTGAAAATATGCATACTAAAGATTAATGAACAGAAAACTTAAGGGTTCTTTTTCAGTTATACAGTAAAAGAATTCCTAGTTCTACTGTAGTGAACTGTAGAGTATAATGGATACCGTTAACATGTTTCCAGCCATTGCCTTGCCATGGATATCTAGGGTAAAAAGTAAGTTTAGAAAAGATTCAATTACTTTATATAGCAAACTTAAGCAGACTCATGCAGTTTTATATGCCAAGAATAGTAAAAGCAACTTCATTACCGAGTGATAACGAATCGAGAACAACTGAAAGGTTGCCTGCCCTAAAAGCAATGACAGTTAAAACACATCAGAGAAGAGATATTATTAAGCGTAGAATCGAGTGAAGACCATAAAGAAACTCAGCAGAGACCGCCCACAGTCGAAGTACAACAATTTCAGATTGCATTCACTGTGCCAAGAAGAGGAGGAAGAAGTAAAAACACCCATATGCGCAGTCATCAAATTGATGGACATGATTAGAGACTTAACATCACAAATGGGGGGAAAGAGAAAAGCGCGACCTTTGGCGCCTCGCCGTGGCAAGCAACGGTGCTGCACACAAGCCCCTGAAAAAGACAGATGCATGCCACATAATTGATGAGCTTTTAGCATTTAAACAGAAGAGAAAAGAAGAAAAATCAACTCGTGAAAGAGGCAGCTCAAGTGCAAGGAGGTAGAGGAAACAAGGGTCACAGGGTGGCAGGGAGAGAGAGACACAGCCGAGAGCAAAGACGACGGGGAAGGTGTTAAAGGCAGACACAAAATGATTAATCATTTGGCAGGTGCGCTTGGGCTCGAAACACACACACAACACACACACACACATCGAGACAAAAAGAAACGGTACTCAAAAGGGTTTTGCTTTAACAAGAAACTATTTAACTTAATTTCAACGGTTTGCATTTTGGTTAAACTGTCAAGTGGCGGCATAGGCACAAAGCGGCTCAAAAAAGGATTGCTTTTATTTGGGTTGCCTTGTCTGAGTGAGTGTGCCACACCCACACACACACACACAGACCAAACAAAAGGTGCGCGTCGTGAGGCGTGGCCCGTCAGGACCTTCTGGACGTAGCCTAAGCCACCGATCCGTTGTAGGCTGGTCATCATTATATAATTTGACGAGACGAGACTTAAACGACAATGAAATGAAATCAAATCAAATATCTTTAATGAAGGGTTAAATGTGCCTTTGCAGCTTGAGCTCATTTCGCTTCGCTCAGATCTTTTTATCAAGATTTATGACAATTAATAATAGGTATAGAGCCATTTCGGGGCAGTTGAGGCTACTCAGCGACTTCCGCTCCGAATCAATTAAAAATTTTAACTCTCTCTCTCTCATTCAGTTCGACTGAATTATGACAAAATACATAAATATATATAGAGAAGTTAGATTTATATTGAGTGGAGAAGTATAAGTAAGATTTATGCTGACAGTTCGCTCTAAGGCGACTGCACTGGGACCACCTTGCTGGCGCGCATGACGCAATTCAGGCAAGCGCACCTTGCTAAAAGGAATAAACCTTATAGATCCTCTACTCCCTCCTCAGCTGGGCCAGCTGGCAGGCATCTTCATCTCTCTCTTCTCTTCAGATTTGTCAGCTGTCTGCGCTGTACCCGCTTTTGTCTGCACATCTCTCTATATTGTTTTTTGCGCATAGAAACAGCGATAGGCATCGGTCGGGCACAGGTTCTCTATGCCACTGACTGTGCCACGATGCTCATCACCTGCTTTTCTTCTTTATTCGCCAAGTTGTCCTTTGTTTAGGGATTTGCAAGGTAAGTCGACCTGCAGCCAAGGAATATGGCATGTGCCTGCGAATTGAAAAGGAAGGTCGTTGAGTTTAGCAGGGCAAATACGATATGTACCTAGGCTCTTACCTGAGGCAGCTCTGTTGATGCTAAAGAAGCGATACAGTTGCCCTATCAAACAAGATCATTTCGATGGTGTTCTCTCACTAGAGAATAACCCCTTGTTTAAGCAGCTCAAAAAACAATTCAAACGATATATGGTTATTATATTATCTCATTTTATCTAGCTCGCTTTGCTAACTGCAAATACAAACAAAACCGCAGACACTTTTTAAGCATTCGCCAAGTCGTCGGTAAATAAAATGGTACTATGAGCAAACAGCCCGTGCGACCCGTGGGTCGTCATTGCTTTGCGTTTTTACTCTTTTTTTTGGTTGAGGTTTCGACAAACCACAGAGAGAGAGAGAGAAAAGAAAAAACGAAGATAAATAAAATGTCATTTGGACACGCACGTCACGTTTAGCACCTGAATTTGTTTGTTTGATCATTTGCCAGCAGCGGTGGCTGGAAATTCTCATTTCGGATCGTGATTTTCGATGACATGAGCATATTTACCACAAAATGGGTTCATTTGTCCACTTATTTGTCTGACTGGCTCTACACGCAGGTGCTAAGCGAAGGCATCGCTTGATAAGATCTGCCGGATAACACACTTACATGGCTCATCGCATGAAAAGAGACAGAGATAGAGAGAGAGAGAAAGAGAGAGACCACACACCTGTTGGTTTCTCACGCTGTGCGCTTTTGCCTCGTTAGAAAGCTATACAACTCTGTTTAGTATTGTATCCTGACTGGGCTTCTCATTGTCCTCAATGACAATTGCGATCCTTAGCATCTAACCTCCCTCCTCGCCTTGCTGCGCAGCATGCGCTATTTCAATTCGTATTTGAGCATTGTTTGCCCATCTTAGGGAGGCCTCCTTTTGTCCCTCTCCCGGTAGCAGTAGGTGGTGTGGCAATAGCACTGCCTGTGCCACGCCTACGGCATCAGGTAATGATCCCTAGCAGATCTGGCACTGACAGCTGTGCCAGGAAGAGTTGCAGGGCTAGCTAGAAGGATTCGAAGAGTAAATTTAGTTATGGAATAGGTTTCTATATCTTAACTTAACCAATAGAGATCATATGTTATATATATACGGCACCTGCAGCTGGCAGTCTAGGGAATCCTTCGCAAACATCTTCATTAGCGTGTCCCCCTCTCTCTCTCCCTTCTTCTTTTGCTTGTTTTCAATGGGCATCGATCATTATACACCAGGTGGGTGTTGCCCGTGCAGCCTCTTATCCTCATACACTCATTCCTCAGATGCTGCTGCCTCCGATCTGTGCCGTCGTCCTATTGTACGCAAATCTGCACCAAATTTATGCAAATTGAAATTCCATAGCAGAAACACCTGGCCTGGCCAGGCCTGCCAGTGCCACAAATAGCCAAGTTACAATTGTTTCAGGAATGATGAATGTGTGCAGCACAATCCACAATACAGACACACACTCACACAATCCCGGGCACTGATTACCCCGGCAACGTCTGCCTCCGGCTCTGGCAGACAACTTGGCGCGCCGTATAACTGTAGCAAATCTTCGAGAGAGCGAGCCGAGGCTCAGACAAGGTGTCATTTCTGGGAAATCTGCTCAGCGTGCGCGAGGCGAAGCCAGCGTCGGAACAATGCACACACTGCACAGCGGGTGTCGCTGCTGGCCAAGCAGAAAAAGGCAACAAAATTGTTATGGTGACAATGACAATGACAATGCACCGGCTATAGCCAAGGCGCAGGCACAGCAACTGCAACAACAACAACAACATAACGAAGCGCAGACAACATTATTGTCATCTCGAACATCAATAGGAAGGAAGGCAGGCAACAAGAAGAGGCAGGCAACTTTAGCTAGCTTTGAAAACTAGTGCACTGGGCTGTGGGAGAATCTTGCTTGCGTTCCAATTTACGTGGAAACTTGCGAGTCCAGGTAGCTTCAGTCCCAGCTCCAGTTTGAGCTCCTCTTCTTTTGATGCTCCACCAAGTTGCCTCTTTTTGCTCGTGTTGTGTTGCTGCTGCTGCCCACAGGCAATTTGCATGCCGAAGGCGTTGCTGCCTCTTGTTGCACATTGTTAGTGCTCGAGACTGGACTTTTATTAATTTTTGTTCTTTTTTTTTGCCAGAGTTTGAGAAATTTACATACCACAAACATTGCTGATTGCACAAATTCATTTTATTTACATACGATGAAAATAACAATGGCGGCTGCTGGCAAGGGTTGTAAGATCTCAAAAATTTGCTTGTGTTAGTGGTGGCAAATTAAATAATATATTAGCGTAGACAAGATTGGGACATCCGATAATTGGGGCGATTTTTGTTATCGGCAGTGTGCTGAAGTGGAGTTCATACTAGAAAATACTAAACAAAGAAAATACGACCGGACAAGTGCTGCACAATATCAAATTGATTAAAATTTAAGATTGAGGACATTCGATTTTTCATATTGACATTGGGCTTAAAAATCTGCTAAATAGAAACAAAAACAAAATGTCTGCCATTTTTCGAAAGCGCGTAAAGTATGAACGTAATTTTTGACGTCCCTGGCAATAACAATAACATGGTCAGCCAGCCCTCGAGGTAAACTAATCCTATTTTAAAGCAATGAAACAAAAATAATCATAAAACCCTTTTATGACAAGCTTTCGAGAAAGAAAAAAGGGACTTGCCACGTCTGTAAGTCTGTGTCTGCAACTGCGACTGCGCGACTCTGTCTGGGGCAACAAATTATTAACGACATTTTAAATACGACGCCTTTTTGCCAGAGAGAATGAGAGAGAGAGAGAGAGAGGGAGCGAAAGGGGTCAAGTCCGATGCGACTTGCGGCGACGCGACGCCTTTTAATGAGACTTGTCTGCTTCGCAAAAATACATGAAAAACTCGTGTTTCTTTCTGCATTTAAGCGTTTTAAGGACACGCAGAGGCCAAAAAGTGGCCCAAAGCAGACTGGGACGGGACTCACTTGTTGGCCAACCAGACGGATGGCAACAACGTGTGGCATTAACAAGTGTGTTCCTTTTGCCTTATATTTTATGCCTCAAGTTGTGCTGGCTGTAAAAATTGAAAATTACCTTTGTTTCGCTGAGGCTGAAAGCTGAGACAATAATTGCACAGTGAAAATTACAATCCGAGTATTTTTATTGACTTTGGACAGAGGGAACTCTGTGAAAGTGCGTGTGGGATATGCGAATGCTGGAGAGACAACTGCGAGGGGGTTGTGTCGTTCCCCTTGTAACTGTTACCCGCGGCGAATGAAAGTTTTGCGACCCCAGGATATTATGTACCATACATAACCTCAAACATAGCATAACCTCAATTCAATTAAGGCTCTACTCAATGCGGAAGCCCCACAAGCTTCACTTGTCAACAGACCAAAACTAATTAACTGGCACCTGTGGGTGGTCGCCACTACAAGACCAAGAAAGAGAAGAGAGAAGAAAACTTCGTAGTTAACAAGATCATTAAATCTCATCGACAAGACGAGGCGCATTAGAGTTAGGAGAGCGCACAAGAGCCAGACGTGAGATAAGATAAGACGGTACAGCCTCATGTACCTGGACTCGATGTAAATGGCAACACACACAGAGAGAGAGAGAGAAGGAGAAGGGCAGACAGATCTGGTACGTGGTCAGTCGAGCACAGACCACAACAGTCTGCTCTAGGTTTATCTATTAATTTATGCTGGCGGTTTCCCGGGAATCGAGAATCTGCACAGCAGTTGGGACAAACACAACAAATTGATAAGGTGCGCTAATTAAGTTAAATGTGCGCTTGTGTGGGCCCTACCGGGAATTGGCAAAGGTTCTCTCTATAGTTACTAGCCCGCTTGTTTTGAGGATTAGTCTGATTTATGAACCTCACCCCTCCCTCCCTCAGCACTTGGTAACACCTTTTTATCTTAGAAAGTGCCACTTGAGAGCTGCAACAGCATGTTGCATGTTAATTGCTTAGCACGCCTGCGTGTGGCCACTGAGTTCCCTTCCCTGCCCTTCTATATATAGAATTGTGGGTTAACCCTCGCATCAGTCAATCAACAGACGGCGGCGCATTGGGGTAAAACTTAAGAGAGTTTGGAGCGCGTAAGAGATGATTAACGAAAGAGCTCCAACTTGGGGAAACAGTGGAAATGAAACAGAGCGCGCGCTGTGCTTAAGAGAGAGAGAGAGAGAGGTTGAATGAGTGAGCCAATGAGCTTGCTGAGTTTTCTCTTTATTTATTGCATCAATTTGCAAGATCCTTTGACAAATAAACTCATTTTACTACCTGCCCTGCTTATGCACACCTGATAACGCAGGCATTTAACCTATTCCATAAACATTTATGGAATGGGATATTGGGACAAATACATTGGGCAATTAACCAGGTAGAATTAACAGGCGAATGGCCTTTTTGCCATTCACTGCAGGCGATAAATCACTGCCCTAAAAATGCAACTCTGTGTGCACGTGCAGTATAAGTCGCCAAAGGAAACGGTTTATAAAAGTGTCTTAATTATTTTGAAGAGAACGTACGAACATTTGCACTGCACTGTGTTGGTGTTGTTATCAATTAAAGCTGTTCCTCTCTTTATTTGCAGCCGACATCGCATTGATCGTGATGCTACACACGCTCTCTTGCGTTCTTTGCCTGTCTGCATATTGTGTTGGAGCTTAATGCATACCACTGCAAACATAACGGCACTTAACCGGACGCATTGTCGTTGTTGTGGCACGGCTGTTAGCGATTGGTGCAAGTGTACGCGCTCTGGTAGTACATAAAATATACATAAAACGTGTGAGAACCGGTTTTGTAGCGAACTGTTGCGATTGGCCACAGAGAGCAGCGCAACAACAGCAAACAGACGTGCACGCACACACTGAGAGACACACTCAGGCACTCACACAGCCACGTTTAGCTAAACACACGTGCAGGCAGCAGGTACGCTCTCTCACGTTCACCCTCCTTACTTTCTCGCTCTCTCTCTCTCTCTGCCTGCGCGCTCTCTTGTGCTCTGGCTGCGCGCTGCGCTGAGCTGAGCTCTGCTCTGAGCTCTATAAAAAGGCGCTGCCTGCGTCGTCTGGTTTCAGTTCTTCTCTTTCGTTCATTGCGATAGCAACAGCAACAACACGAAGCTAATTTTACTGAGTTCGTTTACAGTTCGTTCGCGATGTTTATGTGAAGCGAAGAAAAACCAAAACAATTCACAAAAAGCAAAAGAAATTGAGCAAAGCATAATCAAGTTAAACAAAAGAAAACAACAACAATAACAAAATGCATACCGTAGAGCATATGCTAGTGGAAAAGAACTACAGCAAGTGTCCTTTGAAGAAACGGCCGGTGAACTATCAGTTCGAAACGGAGCCCGAGGACTTGTGCCTCAAGAAAACAAACAGCAGCAGCAACAGCAATGAGATCACCACAACAACAACAGCAGCAACGCAGGCAACAACAATAACAACAAAAGTGGAAACATCCTCGCCAGCTACAACAGAGGAGGAGCTCATCAATGTGAGCGATTGCTGTGAGGATGAGGGCGTCGATGTGGATCACACAGATGACGAGCACGAGGCAATGGATGTGGAGCACGATGAGGAGGACGAGGATGATGATGATTGTGTTGTGGATTGTGTGAATATCGAAGGTGGTGGTGATCCTAAACAGACGCAAGCAGCCGCCTTGGCTGCTGCTGCCGCTGTGGCAGCTGCCTCTGCCGCCGCCGTTGCTGCCTCTGTGGTGGTGCCCACACCCACATATCCCCATCACCACAAATATGGCCTACAACCAGCATGGAACTTCCACATATCGCCATACACTGCCGAGTTCTATCGCACCATCAATCAGCCACATTTGGCTGCAGCCGCGGCAGCAGCAGCAGCAGCGGCTCCACTGCTCTCGCCCAGCTCGCCATCGGACTCGTTGGGTTCGCTGTCGCCACCGCCACCACATCATTATCTGCATGGACGTGCCAGTTCGGTGTCGCCGCCAATGCGATCCGTAATGATTCATCGACCGCACAGCAGCAGCACCACGAGCAGCCACGCCCAGAGTTTCCTGCCAGCATATCCAGCATATCCTGGCGCTGCATACAGCGACGATCTTGGCTATCCATACCACCACCAGCAGCAGCACCTCCACCACCACCAGCAGCCACTGCATCCGCAACATCATGCACCCATCTCGCCTGCCTACTCGGAGAGCTCTTACTACTCCATGCGCAGCCTGACGCCCGAGTCCAGTTGTTGCTCCGTTCCCGAGGATCTGTCGCTGAAGCACAAGCACGCAGCAGCAGCAGCTGCAGCCTCCTTGCAACACCAGCAGCAACACCAGCAACAATTGTCGCCCGATGCCAGCATTCCTAATGCCTCCTCCTCCGCCGTCTCCTCCTCGTCGTCCTCTTCTGCCTCGTCGTCGTCGTGCAGCCTGCCAAGCTCGCCCAGCAGCAAGAAGGACAAATCGTCGCCGCCACGTTATCAGTGTCCCGACTGTCAGAAATCCTACTCGACCTTCTCGGGCCTCACCAAGCATCAGCAATTCCATTGTCCCGCCGCCGAGGGCAACCAGGTGAAGAAGTCGTTCAGCTGCAAGGATTGCGACAAGACATACGTATCGTTGGGCGCCCTCAAGATGCACATACGCACCCACACGCTGCCCTGCAAGTGCAACATGTGTGGCAAGGCCTTCTCGCGTCCGTGGCTGCTGCAGGGCCACATACGCACCCATACGGGGGAGAAACCCTTCAGTTGCCAACATTGCCATCGCGCCTTTGCAGATCGTTCCAATCTGCGGGCACATCTGCAAACGCATTCAGACATTAAGAAGTATTCGTGCACCAATTGCTCCAAGACCTTCTCGCGCATGTCTCTGCTCACGAAGCACAACGAGGGAGGGTGTCCAGGGGGTTCAGCTGCTGCTGCAGGCAACTCCAACTCCTCCTCTGAGCTATCCTATGGAGGCTATGCCGAGCCTTAGGCTCAGACGCCACTCCACAGACAAGTTGTACACAAGCCATGTTCCACCAAAAATTAGTTCCTAGCTCGAGAGACACACACACACAAACACACACACACACAGTCCAAGATACGCACACACACACATGTACCCAGTGAAGCAGAATTTATTTTTTAATTTTTTTTTATTTTCTAGTCAGCATTTTCTTTGCAAGAGAAAAGTAAAAAAAAGAAACAAAGAAAAAAATATTTGGAGAATTCTTTTTTATATTTTGAACATTCTTTTTCGTAGTGTGCGTGTCTCCAATCCTAAGTATTTGCAAGTGTCCTGTACATAAATATATAGAACTATTGTAAACTGTATTACTGTAAAGACTCTAAGAGCGAAACAAACCTGCAAAACTGTAGAGAATGAAACCTATATACATATGACAAAGAAAAGCATATATATCATATACAAATATTTGTATCTCCTTTATAATTGTACTCTAGATCGTATAAGAACTATATAGCATATAGTATATACATATATATATTTTTGATATCCATGACAAATCCCTTTGCTGCATATACATTTCAAATGTTCGACGACAAAACTTTAGCTATAAGAATTGAATAGACGACAAACCAGAACAGAAATATTTTTTGATATGAAAGTGTTTTATAATTTTAAGTAATTTATTAAGCGGTCCAACACAAAAAAACCGTTAAACAGAAAATACAGAAACATAAAACAAGAGAAAAAATACACTTTTTATTTGCATAAAATATAAGCAAAGATCGGAGAAGGGTGAGGAGAGACTAGTTGCATTTTATGAATTTCAGCAAGGCAGTATTGGGGAACTCTTGAGAGATCCTCTTTCTTTGAACTGATCTTGAATATATCTAAATATTCAAGTTACTAAAATAAAAGTTACTCTATGATTTGTTAATTCAAAACTGATTAGCACCCACTCTACACTCATATTCAAATTGGAATCCATTCAGTGTTGATCGCGAATAGAGAAGCCCCCGATCTGTCAAGCGATTTACAGCCATCTTTTCTTTTCTTTTTTTAGGTCATGCTCCTCTTTCGTAAGCCACTCATACGGATCTCGAACAAAATAAACACAAAACAGTACAAACGAGCTAAGCTCGATCGAATGAACGAACGAACGATCGATCGATCGAGCGATCGTTCGCTCAGCCAATCGCGACATTTTATTACCATCGACAAACATTCAACTTTTTTTTGATTTTTATATGCAATGCGGATCGTAAATTATATTTAAATTTCAGTGCACGTACTCAAGCGTACAATGTGTCGTCGTTAGGTTGGTGGGGGCAGTGTAGGGGGAGCGGTTTCTAGCTGGGGCAGGTAGTCACACAAAATGGCAGTCACTAAATCAAATAGATCGCGGGGCCGAGCTCCATCAATGTCTTATTAAACATACTGTAAACCTATTTTATTGAAAGACATCGCCAAAATACATACACATATTTATTTTCTATCTATTTCTATTTATTTTCTAATATCTCATAAGTGAAAAGCGCGATCCCGACGATCAGCGATGTGGAAAGAGAAATCAAAACAGACGACAGAAGTGAAGAACAAATCTATTGATACCCTAAGCCAGATACGTAGAGCTTAGTGTGTGGGAGTGTAAAGGATGTGTGGTAGTAGTGCCAATCCTGATCTTCCCATTTAATCTTTTTCCTCGATAAATATCGAGTATACATAGTTGACTATTTACTATAATATCTTTAATCGTGTCACTGAGCCTTGAAATCGATTCAGTGAATATCGATTTATTTTCACCTCGATATCTGCCCAATTTAAGTGTTGCTAAACGTGCCTGAAATATTGTTTTAATATCGTTTTAGAAAATGTATCGAAAGGATTTACATTGTTTGTATGCAATATCGATATGAGTTCTATCTCTCTTAATATTCTGTGTTGTGGGTGGAGCCAGATATTCTAATATAATTATATAAAAACAGGTAAAAATAGGTACCAAGTAGTCAGTAATTGAGCTTAGAAATAAACCCTATCCCTATAACTGTAAATAGTGTGTTCCTACAAAGTTAACTTTCAATATACCCCACAACTTGGTTAGTGTATATGTGAATATGGGTGCGTTCTTGACTGCACAAGCACCTACAACAACTCATTATCGAGATCAATTGATCGCCCAGGCGTAGACCAGGCCCAGGCCCAGGTCTCACATGTGAGCGCCTTGCTGAAGCCCACAGCGCCCCCAACTACAACTGGGACTACGACTACAAGTACGACAATTGTTGCCAAATTAGATCATCAGCAACAGCAGCAGCAGCAAGCAGTCTGGATAGTCAAGTCTCCTCGTCGTCGTCGTCGTCTGTGTGTCTTCCTCTTTCTCTTTGCCTTCTCCTTCTTCCAGCTGCGATCGCTTTGCCAACTCGATGTAAATATATGAAATTAATATGCACGCATTTCGTGGCTCGCCTCCGTACGGTGTACGGTGTACAGTGTGTGTTGCCTCCTTCTCCTCCTCCTGCTGCTGCTGCTCCCTTGGGCACTCTTCGGTTACTGCGATCGTGCTGCTTTCTTGCACAAACAATTTGCAAACGATTTCTAATAAGCGTCTTAAATTGTAACAAAATAGACGCGCATTTAGGGCCGCATTGTGGCGCTGTGGCTCACCAAACTCAGCTCAGCTCAACTCTGGGCGATAACAAAGAGTCCAAATAGAAGAAAAAAGAAACACAGACAAACGGGGTACGAAACGTAGAAAAAGAAAATAAAAACAGAGGGTATCAAAAGGTGGCAACTCCTCTTGCTTCTCCTTCTCACATTTTGGGGATTCGGAGTCGGATTTTGGTTTTTGTGTGTGTCCCAAACTTTGCGCTTGATCGGTGAATTGTTTTTTTTTTTATTTGGAGCTGAATTTTGGCTGTCCAAGATGCTCGCTCCAGCTTAAGGGGATTGCACCGAACCCGTCGAGTAGTAGCCGGGGTTATGAAATGAGCTTTTTTTAAGTGTCTTTTAGAGTCAAAGATCTTTAGTAATATCATTTTTACTTTATACTTAGTTGCATAGATTTAATTCATGAGGATACTATACTTAAAGTAGTGGCTCAGCTTTACAGTGTTTTTTAGCCTTTTTATAACTGCTAGCCTTAGGATAGAAGAGTATACATACATTGTGTCTATTAAAAATGATTGTAACAGGCAGAAGGAGGCGTGGCTGACTCCACAAAGTACATATGTTTATTCAGTACTAACAGCCTAGTCAATATAGTCGTAACCGTGTTAATATGTCTGACTATCTGTTCGTATGAACACCTAGATCTCAGAAACTATAAAAGTTAGAGTTTCCAAATTTGTTGGTCATGTCTCTAAATATTTCACCCAACTAAAGATGACTTTAAAATTTAACCATGCCCTCTACCAACCACGTAAATCGAGAAAATCCCTTTGAAACATTGCCCAGTGTTTTTAATTTAATTATAGTATGCGTTTGTGGCTCTTGAGGCTTAACTTCAAATCTGTAACACCTTCTTATCCTATCAATTGTAAAACTCCTCTAGTACCTAACTATATGCTAGGGCCCCCATTTGGATATAGGGAAATGGTACATCAGCTCCAGTTCCAGTTCCAATTTCAATTCCAACGTCAATTTCTGCTACAACTGCAAAAAAAGCCAAAACAAAGTCTCCTTAGTCCCGGCGATCGCGCAAAAAAGCACACTTCGTCGTGACAAACAAAATGCTCACGTTTATCGCGGACAAAAGATCTCAATTTTTACGCTAAATTTCATTCGTTGTTGTTATTGCTGTTGTTTTGGCAAGTTGCCTGTGCTATCTCTCTCTCTCTCTCTCTCTCTCTCTCTGTCTTTGTGGTGTGTGCTCCCTCATTTGATTGGGCTGGATCTGCTCTGGATCGATTGTTTTTTTAACCTGGAAGGGGCTGCGGAGGATGAGAGTGGAGGGGGTTTGGCAGCCTTTTGTTTGGAAAGTTTTCAGTTTTTGGCTCGTTAAAAAATTTGAATTTCAAAAAAAGTTTTGCTGACAAAGTATTGACTATAGAAAGAGACAGAGAGAGAGTGTGAGAGTGGGGGGGGGTAGGGGTGAGTGTTGCTGGTTAGTCAATTGTTGTTGTTGTTTAATCTTTGCATATTCATAAAGCTCGATCTGTTTAACATTTTTCGTTGTCGTTTGACTTTTTTGTGACTTTTTTCGCTGAGGAGGGGCAGGTATGGGGGGGGGTGTGTTGACTGGTGGCACAGGCCAAATAGTTGCAAGAAATCGCAGTCAGCTGCAATTGCAAAATATCAGCAAAAGTGATATTGTTTTCTTGTCTATTGTATTACCAAATAGCAAGAGTTTGTTGCATTTTCCATATATATATACATATATATATATTAATACTGCATTAAACATAAAATAAGAAGAGCAAGAAAAATATTCTGCCTGCATTCATCAATTAGAGAAGAAATATCGATAACTCGTGCTTATTGTCTAGCAATATGGTGCTATCGATAATTAACAGTGTTGCTTAGCGCTGCCTCTACACGTAAAATGAAAGAAAAAAAACTGTTACAAATGCAGCACATTCTAGCTAGAAACGAGAGCAACAGTCGCGCAAAACGCGACAGTGGGATACCCTTCGACCTATAATCCCGTGTAGTTTAATTTGTTAAATTCATACACATATGCATATGCACATGCTTTGAAATTAATCCCGACAGATGGCGCTCGCGCTTCGCGCTCGCCCGTCTCCCTTGTTAGCTGACAGAAGCACTTGGTTTTATGTTCATACTTTCTTAAATAACTTCTGTGTTTATTGTTCGATTGGATTGTAATTTGGGAACTACGTAGATATTTCATTTAGCTTAGTATATGTTAAAGTCAGAAAGTTGTATCTTATATACAGCGCTTACAAATTAAGTTCAAAAATTAAATTATTGATTTGTGGGGGCGGTGGGCGTGGCACCTAACATTTGAAATAAACTTCATCTGCTTATAGTACACAGGAGTCTTTCTGCCAAGTTTGGTAACTCTAGCTTTTATAATAGCTGAGATCTGTGCGTTCACACAGACAGACGGACAGACGGACAGACCGACAGACAGACAGACATAGCTCAATCGACTCGGCTTGTGATCCTGAGCAAGAATATATATACTTTATGGGGTCTCCCACGCCTCCTTATGCCTGTTACATACATTTGCACAAAGTTAGTATACCCTTTTTTGACCATTTTCAATGGTCGAAGGGTATAAAAAGCCAAAACATACAAATTACAATTGCAGCTGCGCCTCTGCCATCCCCTCGCCCAACCCCTCTCCCACTCTTTATATTCTTATCAGTGGAGCTAAGGGGCAGGGGGCAGTTGCATTTCACACAAAACGTGCAAATAATAACACCATCTTTTCATCTATGGCTAATGATCTGCGCCATGTTGTTGTTGTTTTTTGCACCCACAAAGCCAAAGCTCACTGACGCACACACAAACACACACACACATACAAAGAGAGTCGAACAATAAAACGCGTTAACTGCTCTTTGCCTGCACAATTGCTCGTGCTGCCTTCCTCTCCCGTTCCAACTCTACCCCTAGCTCCTTTCACCTCCCCCCACACTCACTCTCTTCTCGATGCTTAGCCAATGCCAATATTGCACGCTACGCAGCCACAACGTCTAACTAATTGGCGAAACAGCAGCAACAACAATAACAGCAGCAACAATGGCTAAGCCGCATTGGGTGAAAAGCCGCCAACTAGCCATAGCTAAAACTAAAGCCATAGCCAAAGCAGGTTGCCATTGTGTGTGTGTGTGTATTTGAAGATGATATCGTCGCTCACGCACTAACTATTACACGCACACACACACTCACATTCACACTGGCTGTCTCAGGCGCTCTCTTGCGTTGGCTCTCTTTGGAGCTTTTCGTTTCGACCAACCAAAGCGGCGCGCACAGCAACACAAACACAAAAGCACTTGCACTGTCTAGTTGTTGTTGTTAATTTCGTGCACTGTGTGAGTGAGAGTGACATTTGATGAGCGAGGCAGTAAGTGTGTGTGTGGTAATTAGTGAGCGCAGCTTGAGCTTAACTTGAGAGAGGCAAGAGGGAGGGAAAGAGAGGGAAAAAGAGCATTCAAGCCTCGTTGTTGCTGTTGCTTGTCGCACACACACACACACAAATTAGCGAAAATTGTCAAACAAAATGCAGGAAATAAATAAAAAGTGCTGTTGCTGTCGTGCCCGTTATTGTTGTTGCAGTTGTTGTTCGTGCGTTGCACATTTTGCGCTTATCTATGGAACAATAAGATTTGCTTATGACAATAACTTGTTGTTGCTGTTGTTGCTATTGTTGTTGTTTCCGCACTCCAGTGGGGCAAATTATGACTAAAAACAAGACAAAAAGTATCCTTGTGCTCTGCTCGCCTCTGCTCTGTTCCCACCTGGCTCACTCCCACGCCTTGATACCCCCTCCTTCCAACGACTGATTCTCACAGGCATCTCCCGACTCAAGAATTAGGTGCACTGAACTCATAATGTTAAAAAAAACTATCAGGAAAAAAGACACATTCGAAATGGCATTCATATGTATGCATGTACAACGTGGGGGAAACGATGCCGGTTGCTGCTTGGCTGTTCCCATTTCCTACAGCTCAAATTACCGAAAAAAGGAAAACCAACGAAGATGAGCAAACTAAAGCAGGAAAAGAACCTGTTCGCCGACATGCATTTCGAGCAGTTGTCCCCGCACGCAGACAAGCTGAACCTAACCTAACATATTCGATCTAACCTCACAAACAAGCGCTGACAAGAGCAAATCAACATATTCGACAGAGTCATGGGAAAATCTGTTTGCATCGGAAGTGAAACCGTTGCGGGCAACAGGATATGCAGCGGCACACACTGTTAACGAGAGAAGGATAGGGAGAGAGAGAGGGGGAGACTGCTGTTTATTTTTATCTAATGACATTCGCCTGCTCCCATATTTATGTTAATTTTCATTTTTATTTCCATTTGGACAAATATAACAGGAGTTTTGATTAATGCAACGCACCTTGGGCAGCTGTGGGAATCTGGAGCGATCTCAGCTTCTTTCCCTATTCCCTCTCTCTCTGTGCCACTATCTGTCTGCCTCTCTTTGCCACTTAAAATGTTTGCTAGTGAAATAACAATCGCTTGGACACACACGGCACATGTCCAAATTGATGCCCTGGGGCATTGCATACCCTCTCCCAAAATGGTCTCATTTGCGAAACGGTAAATTCAAATTCAAATTGTTATGATCCGTAAATGTCAAAATTGTTGTTTTGCAATTCAAATGGATCCCCCTCCCTTTGCCCCTCTTGTACCTACGCAGTCCAACATGATTCATGGGGCACTTGTTGCCCATACACACACAGTATTCAAGGTCCATTATCCAAGTGCGGACCATAAATAACGCTCAGAGGCTGCGTCGCTGATCTATGTACACGTACGTACTCTCATCTATGTATATGTGTGTGTGTGTGTGTTTGTACAGTGCTCAGCCCATGGGCTACTGTCGTTAGGGGTTTTCTCTTTGTGTTGCTTCTGAACTTTCTTCTTGATCGCATGCTCAAATGCTCCTTAAGCTTAATTGTCTCTTTTTTGCCTCCCAATCTTTAACTCATTTAGCTTTGAGCTTTGGGGCGCAATGGGGGGAGTTGTGGCCATTTGCCCACAGATATTCGTATTCAAATGCAATGGAAATATGTTGGCTGCACAGTGGGGCAATTGTGATTTGTTGATGTAGCAGAAAAGTTGTCATTCTTATAAGAAATTACCTTTTTAAAGATTTGGGCAAAGACTAAACCACACAAACTTTATAAATTGGAGAAATATATGTAATATTAAATTTAAAAGGGCAATAAAAACCACAATAATAAATACTTTAAACGTTTTAAGCCTAAAATCTATCTATACATATTACTTTAATTTTTCAATATAAATTTTTTAATTTAATTCAGTTTTCGGTTTTAATTTTTTATTTATGACTCAATTTGTAATCTGGTGACCAATTATGAGTGACTTTAAATAAACTCAATAATAATATAGGGATATTTATAAAGAAAAATTTGTATGTATACCAACCCACTGTGCACTGTGCAACTATATACGTAGCTTCAATATTTACACTGGCTCCGTCTTCCATGTCAATTCAGAACAATGAGTCGGGCAACAGAAATGAAAACAAACCAGGGGGCAAAGATTTCGACATATTTCTAAATAAATACCAAACATACACATACATATATATCTGTATGAACATATATAAAGTATTATTTCTTTCGTTATGAACGTGAAATTGGTTTGTCGATTGTTTATGCATTTTGTAGTCGCACTTGGCCGAAAAGAAATTTAAATCGAAACGGGAGAAGAGTGGACGACAAATAGGCGAACGCATTGAACCGAAATGAACTGAATTGAACTGGTGAATAGAGTGAATTCTGGTCCAGAGCGGCACTCAATCATCATAAACAATAATAGAGAGCATAACAAACGCCGGTCAAGTGATCCAAGTGATCTGAGCGCGAGCCAAAAACGCGCTCGTACCAAGTAGCCAAGTCGATTTGGGCCATTTCGGACGCGGACGTCAAAAACCGATTTCATTTACCGTGCACCCGTTGGCCATTTGACGGACATGAATGTGAATCAGTGTCAAAAGCCGATAGAGAGAGAGGGGGGGAAGAAAACCGAAAAATGATTTGAATTGTCTTTGCAGATGCAATATAGCAGCAGTTGCTGACGCCGCCGCCGCGGGCAGCAAGAGCAACAGCGGCACACGCACCCCCGCCAAGAGGCCAAAGATTGAAACCGCATTTGAAGCTGGCCAAGTTGCTCGACTGCCAGCTGGCAGCAGCAGCTTGCAGCTTTCCAAAGCCAACCAGCAGCAACGATTGCATCGCCGTTGTTGTTGTCGTTGTGTCGTTATGGGCTCCGTACCGTTGTCATAATCAAAAGCGTTATCTGGTAGCTAACAGCCGCATAATTTCAAGTGCTCCGAAGTGCCTCTCGTTGGGCCGTCTCCAAGTGGATTTGCGGTTGCCTGGAAATCAACACGTTCAACACTGCCAACTTGCAACTTCAAACTCCCAACTCAAACTCGAGTTCCACTCACTGCCGCATCTGCTGTCTGCTGTCCGATGGTAATTACGAATATGTGTTGGCACAAATGAAGCAGCTTCGAAGTGAAAAATTAAACAAGACAAACAGACAGACAGAGAGAGAGAGAGAAAGGGAGGGAAGAGTGAAAAAAGAAAACGAGTGCTCGCATATAGTATATAATGACAATAAAGAAATTATAACAATAATAAACTAATGGTGGAAAGAGACTTTCGCCATTTGTGGCATATCCGATTACCTTGCAGCACAGATCCAAAGCCCTGTGGCTTTATTGTTCGTCACTTCTAAGTTGATTTCCTACCAATCTGAGGTCGGTCGTTTCACTGTTTTCTGATGCAAAACGATTTTGATAAGATTCCGAGTATCCCAGTTCTTCGTAGTACGAATTGACCAGCATTAGCGAATAGGTGACTAGATCTTCAACAAACAAAATGAACAAAATCTAAATAAACAAGTTACATTTTCTCAATAATCTTGTAGGACTTACACATGCATATAACCCAAAAGGTGAGCATCCATATGTTGGTGTGCATAAAACTATGATAGATAAAGTAACTGAAATTGAATAGATATATGAACGGTATGGTTAGCTGCCATATCAAGAGTATCCGGCGATTTCTCTGCAAAGAAATGTAATGCATATATAAAATATAAAAATGAATACATATTGTACATATATATTTACTGTTATCTGATTATCTTAATTTTATTTATTAAAATATACTTAAAATAATCACAAATTCTTAATACTACTGAGTACTTACGTGAAATACAGCATAAAGGTTAGCAACAGTTATAAGCATTTCAATAAATTTCTCAATTGTAATAATCGTTTCGACTGGTTTCGGACTATGTGTGAGTAACGGTATATGAAGGCTCGATATAATGAAGGTCATGTGAAGCATTGATATCGAGAGACATCCCGTACGCAGATCAAAACGGTTCAGAAAAGTTATAAAAATCATTATGATTGTCGACGGAGCAAGTATAACAATTCCGAATAGGTTTGATAATGATTCTGAAAGGTGATTCAAGGTTATTCGATTGAAAGTAAAGATAAAGAGAACTAAAAAGAAATGTACACTTTATATTCGATATACTAACATTCCCTATGTGATCGAGTATCTACTGAAATATTGTAAGGAAACATTGTCCTCAGTTTGCTTCACGCAATGAGCATGATATACCCACTTAACGCACAACCGAACTAGGGTATATTGTGGAGCTGTGCACGTGAGACGCGTGCAAAGGCGCAGCCTTTATTGTTGCTTTCGCTGTTAATGTTATTGCTGTTGTTGCTGCTGCTATGGCAAACGGGCTACAAATTTCACTTGGTGCCGCACATTTAAGGAAATGTCGAGAAATGTCCATTTTGGCTATTGCCTGCGATATTTCCTTAAAAGATTTTTCAACGCCAGCAAATGGAATTGTGGGTGAAAAGTTCAGATGTCAGGCAAACTTTCAAACAAAAGGTAAAAGTTATACAGTAACAAACAGAAGAAAAAAAGGTGAAAAAAGAAGCGTACAACAAATAAGAGTTGTAAAAGAATTGCCAATGATTTTTTATGCAAATCATAAATCAGCCACAGACATTGATACATAGAAATGTATATGGAAATGGAGATATACGAGAAGATGGTGAACCAGCGCGAGAGAGGAGCGCGCAAAGTGATTGGGATGACGGGCGTGTTTGACTGATTGACGGACAGACAGATGGAGGGCCCTGCTTCACACCTGTGGCCCCTCTAGGTACCTATGGATAGATGGCAATACACACAGCAAAATAGTTGTGCAGAAACTTCAAACTTATTTCGTTGTTTGAACGCGAGGAATTACAAGATTTTTATATCGTCAATCACATAATATTATAAAATTAAAGAGTCATAATTTATTCTACATTTGTATACCCTTCGATCATTTAAAATATACAGAACAAGGTATTTTAACTTTGTGCTAGTGTATGTAACAAGCAGAAGGGTACATGGCAGACCCACAAACAGGCCCGTAGCAAGGCATGTGCAGGGTATGTGCTGCACAAGGGCTCCCGCTTGCCAGGGGCTCCCTAATACCAAAAAATAAGGAGCTTTTTGATTTTAGTTTTAAATATCTTGATTTTGGTAATTGTTTACTGAATGAACTAACCTATATACTGTATTATAAAGCAAGAAATTATGTTATACGTGTATGTAATAGGGACACCCGAGAGCGTCGCTACAGCCCCGTCCAGTGGGCTTATGTATTACACTAGCCAAGTTTTCAATTTAAGAGCAAGAAGGTTTATGTTTATTCTTCGCCCATCAAGTTAATATCCAAATTGGAATAAATATGTGAATGATCGCGTGTTCAAATGGTTATTCAATATGAACATTAATATCACTCGATTGTTTCACTGTCATTTCTCTGTTGGTCACACTTTTCCAGTTATATTCCATTATAATAAATCCAAACCTTTATCTAGGGCCTTCATTAAAAATGGTTAAATTTCATTCGTGGACAAAAGAAATCATTGGGTGGTATACGGCGATCACAATTATCGTTTGACATTTAACACAATCCATCTTTCTCTCTCTCTCTCTACTCTCTTCGACTCTTGAGACTGAGACCTGTTTTGCGGTCTGACCTGGCCCCAGTTGGAGTCCCTGCCTGTCGCTCTTCAGTGAACTGTTTCTCTTCCTCCTCCGGTTCAATAGAAATTAGCAAATGTGTCGCATCATTAGCCACAAAACCATAGAGACCTCAACGCAGAAGAGAGTCTTGGAAGACTCTCAAATGCTGTGGCGGCATCTTCTGCTTCCCCTCGGTACGCATCGGCTCGTCTCGGCTCGTCTCGTCTCGTCTTGTCTCGTCTCGTTTTTGCACGGCTCGTTTCATTTCTTTTCATTTGCGGTTTCTGGCGCCGGATTAGCTTGAGGATGCGGGCACCTCGTCTTCTTGTTGTTTATTTATTTATCTGCAGAAAAATTTCACCTGAAGTTTTTTCAACTTGAGTTATATAACTCTATTTGGGTTGGGTAGGTGTTAGCTCTCTTGATCGCAGATCGTCGTTGATCGTCGATGATTTATTGAGTTATGACAGTGGGTTAAGTTGTGGCCAAAGTGTTTACACTGCAGATGGAAGTGCCAAAAAAGCGAGAGGCGAAACAGCCAAGGCACTAGACGAGTGTGTTGAAATCCACAAAACTACAGTTATGAACGTGAATGAGAAAGAAAATCAAATGACAGCAGATGGCGAATGAGAGTACAATTTTCTAAAGAGACTAATCAAATCTCAAGAATCAACAAATAGATACTACATGTTAAATCAATGTTCCACACTATACTTACATAACTATTACATTCAATATCAAGCATTTCTTACCCTTCTACTTTCGCCAAATTTTTCGTAAATTTGAATTTGAATTTTAGATCGTTAGGCAGCTTTCGTAAATGCTTGACAAATCTGCAGGGAGAGACGTCAAGTTCCTTTCTAAGCTCTAATCCCATAAATCTCGCCTCTCTCCTGGGCAATTTGGTAAAGGAAAAACGAACGAATAAATCGGAGAAAAAACGCAGCTATTTGATCAAATATATTTTCACACTTGCCTCATATATCAAGCGCGCAATGGGGCAAAATTTGCACTACAAATGATTTCAACACCAAAAGGCCGCCAAGAGCAACACTAACAACACTAACACCCCCAACAACAATAACAGCAGACAATGCTGAGTTATGGGAAACACCGAGCGCATGTTGTACAAATTTTCTAAGCCCCCACAAGCAACAATAACAACAACAACAACAAAAGGAACTACAACAGGAACAATAATAAGAGGCGAAGCAACAACTGCAGCCTAGACAAGCTCAGATAGATAGACAGTCAGACAGTAGATGGACTGCTCGACAGGTGGACAGACGAAGCTAAACACCAACGGACGACGACGCAGAATCAGAACAAAAAGGCGCGCAAATCTTCAAAACTCTACTGGGAGCATAAATCTTCTGACGCCTTTCTTTCGGGGGCGGAACGGTCTTTGGTACCGTATACAGTTTGCTTTGCTTTGGTTTAGTTTGGTTTTGGCACAGACAGAAAAACAAAATGCTGCATAATTTCCGTACCCCAAGACGAGTGAGCAAAGTCAGTCGGGCGAGAGAGAGTAAGAGAGAAGAAGAAGAAGCAGCCAAATGGATTACAATAATAATTTTTCATATGCAGATTTTGCTACAGAAACTGCAACTTTGCTGCAACAAGTTGCCAAAGCCATGAATAATATTTCATTTCGTTGAGCATTCGGGAATTCTGTCTAGCCTACACGCCTGAGACAGTTAAAGTAGAGCACTCGACCAAGAGATGCCCTGCAAAGAGTTGTATGTGTATTCAAGTAACTAAGAAACAAATTTGACATGAAAAGAATTGAAAGTTTTATAGATAAGCAAGTTTGTATTCCATTTAAACTCATTATCCCATTTGATTAACTATACAAAAATGATAAACTCTACATAAATAAACCATGAGCTTAATACATTGAGGCTATTCTTCTCTTCTTTACATCGAATCATTGATATCCTTGCTATGCAAATTCTGTTAACAGGGTATAAAAAGGGTAGTCGAGTGGGCTGCTTCCTTTTGATGCGCACTTCTGAGGCAACTCAGCGACGCCAATATGTTGCAACAAATTTGCATTCTGCGACTTGAACTTCCACTCCACTCCAGGCAAACAACCTCCATCTCCATCTCCGTCTCCATTCCCATCCACCTCTACTACCTTCCATCTCCATCTCATCGATTGGACTTGATGTTGGTCTTGAACCAGCCAGCGTGTTCGAAGCGTATATCATTGGCTATGGAAACGTTATCAACTTGAGGCAGCTAAGAATTATTATGCTCTCTGCTAAATATAATAAAAACAAACCGGGCATAGTTTGCTGTTGATGTTGCGTTTGCGGTTGGCCACAGGCCAAAACCGACAACTCCAGCTCCAGCTTCAGCTCCAGCTCGACCTCCATCTTTGACTTGGACTCGGACTGCAGAACTTCCACTTGATGGACTTTAGTCAAAGTCAAGTTGGAGTTCAAGTTCTGGCCCCGACAATTTCTGCATAATGCAAGTCAACGATGATGATCGCTGAACGACGTCGACGCTCGTCGTCGATCGTCTCTTGTCGATCCATTGAGCCAGTCAGCCTCATCATCATATTGCCAATAACGCATGGATTTGTGCAATAGATTTATTGAATTATTGCTTTGACCGTGGCAGGTACATGCGCTCCACTCCACTTCACTCGACGCGTCTCTCTTTCTCTTTCCATCTCGCTGTCTCCCTCTCATGGGACTATGGAAAAATGCATTTGAGTGGGTGATAAATTCAAAGCGAGCGAAGCGATCCATACACAGAGTCATTATAGCGAGCGGCCATAAAAGAAAGCTGCACTTCAGAGCCGCATGCAAGAGTCGACAGTCGAGAGTAGAGTTCGTCGGCTAAAAAACTTTAGAGAGAGACAGTCTTCAGAGCTCTACTGTCTCTCGATGATAAGTCCAATTAAAGTTGCCATTGCGCCTCGACTTGACAAAAGAATAGAAACGATGCACTGAAACGAATTGAAAATACGCTGAAATTAGGCAGGATATTGTATGAATATAAAGTAAAAATAATATTTAACCCAATATAAGGTAAAAGGGTATAATAACTTTGTGCCAATCGAAAATAAATACTGCCTGTAAATTGATAATAATTGAATTTCAAGCGTAACTTTAATGCAGAACAGTTCAATTTTGGTAAGCATAATAACTATAAACGCCCAAATGATTTCTAAAATATTGTTGCGATCAAATAAATAAAATAGAAGTTATTAAAGAAATAATTTTAAGGAGTGTTGATTTCCCATCCGCATCCTGCAAAGTATGCAACACAGATGGATAGCGTTTATATCACATTCATTATTCATAAGTTCCAATTTTCTTCCTAGAGTTATATTAAAATATAAATTTAAAAATTTACATAATTTTTATTATATAATATGGAAATTATTTAAATATTTTTCAACAGAAACTTTCCTATCAAATCGTATATAATACAGAAAATAATTTCAATAAGTCAAAGTATTAAGATCAACTGAGATCCCTAAATGAAGTGTAGAGTATAACTGCATAACAATAAAATGTTCGCCATAGTTTGGCCTAAACGCTGGCCAATTGGTCTGTGCTGGTCTGGACTTGGTCTGCATTTGGCGGCCAATCCCGGCTGGGCCATCATAAGCAAATAATCAAGCCATAAATCTCACCTGGCAATGAGCGATTTACGTTTTTAGCCTCATATTTTGGACATATTTTTTGAAAGTAAAAACCAAAAACTAAAATAAAAAGCGGAGGGGCCAACACACAAAAAAAAGCTAAACTATTCTGCAATTATTTGGCAATTTGTGCCCCAGAAATGTTTCGATGATTAATTGCCTTATTGAGCTTTATACACAATCTCATGTGTGTGTGTTTGTGCCCTGCTGATCCAAATACTCGTCTCCTTCTCTATACCGGGTGATATTCAAATTTCAAAAGCCGACGTCAACCTGCTGCGCATCGAGAGATTCTCGCGCCGTGAAGTGCACTCTATATACTCTTCATACTCCTCGCCACAGTTCGCTTGGGGCGCACGGGCTCAAGTGCGAGTTGCTGTCGCTCTTTTTGTTGTTGTTGCTTTGTGGTATGCCCTGCAATTGCTTTGATTTCTCCAAGAGCACAATTACAAACGCTGACAGTAGCTGGGGCCGATCTTCAACTTCATTAGAGAGATTTCGATATTGTTTGAATGCCACCGTAAAAAAAAGCTACAGCTAAAGTGAAGCAAAGTTATCTACATACCCGACAGATACAGATACAGATACATATGTATGTATATAATTGGTAGTCAGTGTACAGGCAGGCAGGCAGGCTGGCACTTCACTTTCCAACTATGACATGGCAATAATAATTGCTCCATTTGTAAGGTAAAGGGAGAGGAAGAGCGAAAGAGGGGGAGGCAAACAGCACTGGCAGGCTGTTTGCTGTGCAGCTTCTGCGACCGAGTTTCGGTAGCGTTTTAATCACTGAAAAGAAAAATGAAAAGAAGAAGCAGGAAAGTGAAGCTCAGAATGTAGAGCATGTGCCGTGTGAGTCATTGTTGCGGTCCATCGAGAGTTGTCTCAATTAGCTACCTTTATCACCTCATTTACAGTTGCAGGCATCACTTTAATACGCATTTTTATTCTTGTTGATTTTTGTTCCAGATTTGCCATATGCTTTGTTTATCATTAATTTATTGGCAATGCACGGAAATACCATAAAAGGCTCTTCGCAGTTGCGCTAATTAGTTTATAACATCAGCAAATTATTCATTTTGTGGTGATTGAAATGCAAATACGATGGCAAGACATATTAATAATATAGCTATAAGACTCGACTGTACTTGCTACCCACTTTTAGAAGGTCTCAACGAAATCTGTTTGTCCATTAAAATTATTTCTTAAATAACTTCTAGGTGAATTATTCGTTTTGAACCAAAAATGATGATCTTCTAGCTTTAAATTTATGCTTTGAATTCCATTTAAGTAAGGAGGCGTTGGGGGGCGTGGCAAAGTCTTAAAACAATCTTGCAATAAAGAGACATCCTATTACCTACTTTGCTGGACCTAGCTCAGTTAGTCCCTGAAATATACAATATACACACTAAATGTGAGGGTATATCAATTTAGATTATTATTGGATTAAACGAACGAACAATTTTCCGGATTGTGCATTAAAATGCACTCATTCATAATAAAGTGAAACTATTTGCTGGGGTCAAGTTGACAGGTACAAATAGTTTTTTTGGCTTGTCTTGTCCGCCCCACTGCAAACTCCGCCTCCTTGTTTGGACAGGGGGGCATGGCAGGGAGGGGGAGGCAACATCACGCTTGATTCGTGCGCTGTTATGATATTTTAATAAGATCTGGCAGCGCTGTAAAGACGTTTGCCATTTGTTTGGTTATTGGCAGTTTAACTGCGCAAATATGCAGGCGCAGTGCACTGTGCACAGTGAGGCACAGTTAGTTACCATACACGACTAGACTATATATAATAATAGTTGTTGCCCGAAACCAACCAACAGCAGCAGCAGCACCACCACCAACAACAATCGAGTGAGATATTTAGATTAACAGGTTGTTTTCATTACAATTCGTGCTTTTTAACAAGCAAAACGTGCACTTTCTCCGCACGCAGAGCCAATAATTTCCAGTGCCAACTCTCTGATCTGTTGGGTGGGGGTGGATGTTAGAGGGGAGGGGAGGGGAGCTGGTGGGAGGCAGAGAGCATACTCTATGGTAGCGAACATCAGCGTCCCTGACTTTCCAGTCCAGACTCCTTGGCATGGGGCACAGGAAACAATGGCCACATTGGCAGGCATCGACATTAACATTGACTTTACACGACTTTGGAGCGATCGCGTTGGTAGCTTCATATTTTTATTGTTGTTGCGCATTGTAAAGAATGTTTGTTTTTTGTATTTTTCTGCTTGCCTTGAATCGTGTCTGCGTCCTTAAGCTCTTGTTTGGTAGCCAGGCATAACGCATCTTTTTGCATGCACTGTCAAATGTTGAAAGGGTATATTGATAAATTCACTTGTCTACTAACGCTAGGGCAGGGTTGCTGTTATCGATAAAGATTCGATTACCTTTTGGAATAAGAAAAATGCGGAAGCATCTAGTTGGTAGGTTAAAGACCTTTTCGTTATGGTGTTTGCAATGTAATTTCTCAGTATGGTCACTTTTAAATGTAGAAAAACCAATGTTAGGTATGTTTCGTGCAAAACGCACTGACAGTTTTCTGATTATGAATCATTTCAAATGTAGAGCTAGTTATTTTCTATTTGTTCGCTTACTATGGTCACCCTAAATGTAAAAATCTAAAGTAATATATCTTTTTTGCCGAATTTACGGACCCTTTTGAGAGTTCAGAACATTTGAAATATAGACTAAGGTAGTTTCTATTTATTAGCTTGGTATCGTCACCCTAAAATGAGATAAAACTAATGTAAGTTCTCTTCTGTTCCCTAAAATGAAGTAAAACTAATGTAAGTTCTGTTCTTCACGAATTTTATTGACATGATTTTAAGATATTTTAAAATATTTCTTATTCAATCGAAGGGTATTTAGGGTTCGTTGCCTTTCTATAAAGCTTCTTTTTCGCCGTGTTTGCTTGCTGCTTATGCAAATAATGCGGCGCTGGGTCACGTTTATGGGTTGTACGTTGTAAAGTGTCAATTTCTCAGATGCGAAATCCTCTCACACACACACATACATACACATACAAACACACACGCATACACACGATCTTGCTATCAGAATGGAGAATGCAGAACGTGCAGGTTATGTCATAATCGCCGAAGAATCCTTTGCTTGGGTGTTAATGTGCATCTGCTGCTGCTGCCTCTGCCTGCTGCCTCTACTTGCTGCCTCAGCTTGCTGCATGTGGTCAATCGGCGTCGTTTTTCCCACATTTCGCGTTGGCCATGTTTATGGCCATTTGTTTATGGAGTTTGGCTACTGTGTACTGTATGCACTTGCTGCTGCTGCTGCTGTCGTTACTACTTCCCCGTTTCCCTTCGGTGCTTCACTAGAACAATGGATAGTTTGCATGTAATCTCGCCTTCCCCCCCTTCCTCACACCACTCGGCTGGCGTGTGTGAGATTTCTGACTGCGATGTGTGTGCACAGGACATGAGTGGAGGCCCTGGCCAACAAAACAAACTGTCTGTTGCTCATGTAGCAAACCTACAACAATCACAGCAACAACAATCACGAATCTTGTGGCAACGAGCGAACAGAGCCGCCAATGAGGTAGCTAAATGAGCGCCGCTGCTGCTGCCGCTGCCCGAAAGTTAACAAATTGCGGCTTTATTACCAACATCTCACTTAAAAAAGAGCTCAAACTGAACCTAAGCCCAGGCCGTGTGGCCACAGTGCCTGATAGATGTGCCCGCCAAAACCAAAAAAAAAAAACAAAAACAAAAACTTCAACTCCAGAAAAAGGCCGAAAACACAACAACAACAGCAACTCAAGCAACTCAAACGAAAGTCGGACCCATTAGGATAACTATCGCGTGAGAGAGCGAGCAGGCGCGATCCTGACTCGCCGATGCTCCCTCAGCTTGGCCCGGCTAAGTGGGCTAAAGTAATGAGCCGACGCCGCCGTCGACGAAGCTGTTGCTGACGCTGACGCCGACGCTTCTCTCGGTGGCGGCGCAGATCGCAGTCGGTGCGATTGCCGAGCTTGGTGCGCATGCGCAATAAACAAACACGCCATGTTACCGTTGTCTTCCCGCGAGCACAGTGGTATAAATTTGCAAGAAAAGTGGCTTTAAAATTTGTACCGAAAAGTTAAAAATACATTGAGCTAAAATGCTCTTGAGTGTTGAACTTATATATTTCAAAAGATATAAACTATTGACTCCAAACCTCTTTCGATAATTTTAGAATTGTATTATTATTTTTTGATATTCTAGTGAAAAATTGTAGGAGAAATATGTAATTGTTTTATGTCTATTTCCTCTCTTCTTGTCATATTTGTATTTTATACCATTAACGTTAAAAAAATGTTATTAAAATAAAAACTATTAAATAGAAATATAATTGTGATATATTTAAATTATATTATTCTGTTGGTAATAGTTTCCCCTTTTTCCACCTGGCAAAAACGTTTTGAACTATCGACTACACCTCATTCGATAGTTTTCAAACCATTTCAGTATTATTTCTATTACTTTTAGAGTAGAGCATCACTAATATTTGCAGTATTTTTGTAGTATTATCCATTCTTTTGTTATAAATATCCAAAGACTTACTCTCTTAACTGTTCTTATTTCAATCATATTTTTTATTATTTTTATTTCAAATTCTTATTATTTTTATATTGTTAATATTTTGTCAGTACTTTCGCCATTTTTCGCCACTGTGTGCTGTATGAACTGTTATTGTTTTTGGGGCCGGCTTTCAGTTGGTGTCAGCTGGTGGGAGTTTCGCTTGCCAGAAATGAAATAATAATTATTATTAACTATTAGCGCTCACTTGGTAGCCGCAGCAGGCACAGGCGCAGGATGAGGCTGAAGTACAAGTTGAAACTGCAGCGCAAGTTGAAGTTGCAGAGATGCAGCAGCGATGCGGCAATTGCCACCATTGGGGGGGAGATCTTCAAGTTAGTTTGCTGTGGCTAGTTTGCTGCTTGGTTGGTTTGTTGTTGGTTTTCTCTACCCGTTTTTTGATTGTTTATGACCTCAAGTTGTCGTGCCGCAGTGAAAAGGTCATCATTAGCCTGTGTTGGGTTAGTTAGCCGAATGCTTCAGTTAGTTAGCCAATTGGCAACGGCAACGGCAACGGCGACGAGGATGAAGACGAAGACAAAGACGAGGCTCACGTCGGGGAGGCGTTGTCTAATTTGTGGCCTCATCTCAACTTCTGTTGGCGGCAAGTTGCCATTTCTTCTTTGGAGTTGCGCGAATTGCCTGAGATCTGCCTTTGATTTTTATGATGTTTTAATTTGTTGCACGTTGCAGTAAATCTCATGGCAATATCTTTGATTGCTGCTGCCCAACATGGGCAACAACAGGTTCAATTTTTCGATTCGATTCGAATTTGAACTTTGCTGGAGAGCTGTTGAGAAAGTCGATACCTCTGGGAGCAAGTTCTTCTAGAGGTTGACACAATTATGCATCCCAATTCAATTATAATCCCCAAAATGGCTCTACTTTCCCATCACTTGTCCGAAGCTTGGACATTTGAAGGGGATCCAAGGAAAAGAAGAAAAAATAAATGTTGTCGTCTCGTAATTCAAAGCAAATCATGCCCAAAAGCCGACATACTCCCATTTTTCAAGACGAAAAGCTTTGGTTTTTTGATCTCGTACCGCAATAAACCAAATCCCCACGAAAGCTAGAAACTTCCTCATACCGAGCCACACACTTGAGTGACCAGCGTGATCCCCTTGCCAACAAAAACAAGGGAACTCTCTAGTATCTACAACACATGTCGCCGCCAATTAACAAAAACCCAAAACAACATTTAAAAAAATATTTACCCAATGAGAAATTCGCTGCCAGATGAACAACAGCAACAACAACAACAACAAAACCTAAGAAGATGTAGAAAAAAAACCAAATAAAGGATTAAAATCAGAAAAAAATTGAGAAAATGCTTTCAGGCTAATCCCAGAGACATGCGCAACGTTTGTGTCTCATGTTCTCTGCAACATTGTTGTTATTGCTGCTGCTGCTGTTGCTGCTGATGTTGTTGTTGTTGTAGCTGCTGGACACACACTTGTCGGTTGGGCTCAAAGCGACATTTCCCACATCAAAAAGATTTCGTCACGCATAATATTTTTGTTTCTTTTTCATACTTTTTATATCTCTCGATATTCAAGGCAGGGTTTCGTTTGAAAAATTTGTTTCGAACGAACAAAAGTCAACCTGAAATTATTAAGTCATGCAGAAGACAATTGGATCATTTGTTTATAAGGTGTGTTAGTTGCGAGCCGCATGTGCAACAGGTTAAAAAGTGACGTGTTTTCTTGCCGTTCCCCCCAGTTGTTGTTATTGTCGTTTTCGTTCGAGTTTGAGTTTGAGTTTGGGTATTTGTCAACGGTACCGTTTCATTTTTTTTGTTTTTACTTGACTGAAAATCAGCTTAAATATAATTAATGTGCCAGCATTGGCCATTGACAAGTCCATTAAAAATGTTTTTGCTTCAAGCGGATTCTTGATTGACTTGGCCGAGGGATAATACGCTTCATTGGTAACGCTACGACGCAGTTAGCTGGGCCGTAAACTAGTGAAGCCTGCTTTTCTAGGAAGGTTTATTAAACGGGTAAAATGTGATTTTTTTTCAACTTTATAGCTGAGAGCCTGATGGGAAAAATGGTTGAGTTGCGGCTAAATATGCGTTCTGTACCAAATTGGGAATTCTGATCTCTGGGACTTGTTAACATACAGACCCTAAATTTGCAATGCATTTAGGACATGGCTTCTAGTTGAGTTTCAACTAAAGATATGCAATGTATTCTATTTGGAAATATAATATTTGATCTCTGGAACTAGCCAACTAGCAAACTTAGAGACACTAAATTTCGAAAATGGTCTTTGATTTTGTGTTTCTGTCACTAACAATTACTTGGCTTTTCGTTAAGGGTTTGCAGATGATAAAAATTGTATAGTAATTTGGAAACTCTTATTTTCTAAACTAGATAACTTAGAGACACTAAATTTGGTGTATGATTTTATGTCTCTGTCAGTAATTTTTACTTGGCATTTATGCTGTAGATATACATTGTATTCTAACAGGAAATCTTTGATCTCTGGAACAAGCAAACTTAAAGACAGTAAATTTGGTTTATAGATAGGAAAAGGTTTCATGTGTCTTTCCGTTTTAATTACTTCCGTTTTCGTTGAGTTTTGACTGGAAAACCCTTAAGAAAATGAAGCGTCTCGTATGTGTAAGCGGAACCTGCAAGCAAATGTTATATGTTTCGCCAATTTTATGCATAAGGAAATGTGGTGGGATCGCATTTACTAATGTGTCTGCCTAACGTTTGTTTTACATGGCACGATTTTGTTATTATGATCCTGGCGAACAGGATTGTTATTTGAAATTGGCCTCGAAATTTGTTTCTCAACTCATTTTGAGGCCTACGGCAGATTTGCAGATCGATGTCGCCTGACTTCGTTGCTTGCTTTGTGTTTGTGTGGTTGCTGTTGTTGTTGTTGTAGTTGTTGTTGCTGTTACTGTTGTTGTTTGTTTTTTTGCACGTTGTTCTTGTTGCCGTTGTTATGACTAATAAAATGTTAACATGCAAAACACTCGCGCGCAGACAAACAAACAAGACAAACGGAAAAAAATGTCAAAAGCCAACAACACGTTTTTTGATTATGGCCCACACGTTATTCCTGCATGCTGTCTCTCTCTCCCTCTGTCGCTCTCTTTCTCACCCTCACGCTTTGTCAGGCTGCTGTCATTCCTTGGATCTGCTGGTGTTTCTTGTCGCTGCCTCAAAAGATCAATGGTCAACTCGAGGCAGAGTTGGCTCTGATTGTTGCGCGTTCTCCCCCCATGATTCATTGCACTGTGAGTTACGATCTGCAGTTCAAGTGAGTGTGTTTGAGTGTGTGTGGTGTGCCAATTCTTTGATTTGCAGGGCGCGTGCCTGTTATCAGCAGTGTGGTCAGTGCAACGGCTTACAACGGTTACTGACAGCCAACAACGAGTCAGCACGAGAGTGCAAAAGACAGAGAAGGAGAGAAGTGGAGACAAAGGGCCACCCCGGTAAGAAATTCCACTTACAAGTCCAATACAAAGTGCCAATACACGGATGCCAGACGCTTTCTCTCCATCTATGCCTATCAATTAAACTCATTATAACGATTTTCATTTTCCTTCGCCTCAATTAAAACTCATTAAATCATTTACAATATTCATAAAATAACAAAAAGAAAAATGCCAAGAAAAGGCCGTCAATAGAACCTGCCTGGCTCTGAAGAAAGCTACAGAGAGAGGGGCGTAGTGGGGGGAGGGGAATGGAAAATATTTCCAGCTCTAATGCATTTGTCATGAACCTGCCAGGCGGCTGTGGCTGCAGCGGCGGCAACCGCGGCTCCAGCTCAAAAGTCTTCGCGTTGACCGCGACCTGCTCTCCATTGTGCACATGATGAGGCTGAGGCTGAGGTTGGGGCTGTTGCTGATGCGGGGGTTCAAAGCCTCGGCCCCGTTGGCGGCCAGCAACTACACGCTAATGGTCAACAACTACCACAACAACAACAACAACGGCAGCGGCAGGAGAAATAACGATAAAACTTACAGCGCACGCTGCCAACATTATAAAGAAATTGTAATAACAATAATGGCTCAATAATTTATTGATAAAGCCTCCAAGTCGAGGCTGCAGTCAAAGCTGATGTCGAACTTGCCTGGCCGTGGCAGAGGTCGATTTAAGACGCTAATGTGTATGTGTGTTTGTGTGTGTGTATCAAACGGTATTTTGATTTTTTGGTAACTTCATTTCATGCGGGGAGCATCGTCCACAGAGCGCGTACTGAGCCAAATCGCTAGCCCCAACCAGAATCGTGACTCCCACATTTTAACCCTTGACCCCACCACGAGCGAATGAAGTTAACTGAGTGCCCCCAACTTCCCTCTCTACCTAACTTGCTGTGGTACCTGCTTTCTTTAGGAAAAGACAGAGAGAGAGAGAGAGAGAGAGGGGAGTGGCAGGGAGGGAGGTCGAAAATCCACAATAATCATACGATTTATTACCTTTGGCTTTTTGCAAATTCTCTTGAACTCAAAATGACAATAAATCATATGCACATTTTGCATTTTTGTTTTTGGGAACCCTTATGTAAGTCACTGTTTGGCACGAGTCGGTGCATTGTTCAGCACCAAAGAGACCCCAAAGGATATGGAAATGACCACCGGCTCGACTGAACTCCCTTCCCCTCTACGCCCCTCCCCGTTGGTCACCCTGTAGCAAACAGACAGATAAACAAGCAAGTGGTTGTTGAAAGTAAAGTGCAGACAGACAGACAGACAGACAGTCGTGGTTTGGCTGGGGGAGCGTATTGAAACTTGGAAAGTTGAAAGGGAATTGCACATTCCAAAAAACAGATATTTCCTCAGTTTTATTGGGTGTCTATTTCGAAAGCAAATACGTTTATAATACAGCATTATTATTATTTACTTCACTAGTACTTATCTAACCTATCATATATAACATACATATATTGATCAGATATTCCATGAATCGAACTTACCCTTTAACTGTCTTGCTCTTTCTTCTCCTACCTTTCTTCATATGAATCTCCACTCATTCAGATCATGAAGTAAACACAGTTTTTGAAATTTTATTTATTAAAGATATTTAAAGATATTCTAAAATTGCATGCTGTGGAATGCCATTTGAAATTCCAAAAAATGCTGCGGTCACATCAAAAGCACGTCTTCTTCTTCCTCTTCTGTCTTGCTTCTGTGAAGGTGCAAATGAAAATCATATTTACGCACCTTTTGTTAAACCAAGAATTCTTTCGCCCCCTTCACCATAAATGAATGTGACAAAAAAAAGGCATCACAGTCACTTGTGTTGGACACTTGCCGCGGGTTACGACCGCAGTGCAACATGAGCAGCAACAGCAATGGCAACAACAACAAGAACAACATCGACGACGACGACGACAATTATTTGTGTTTCAGTCTCGTCACGGGTCCCGCTGGGAGTTGTAATTTTGGTACTACATTTGGCATGTTCTAATTTACAAGCGAAAAACCGAAAGGAACCCAACGGCAGCCGAATGTAAGCCAATCACATCAGGCGGCAGGGGGAGAAGGGGACCGCAGGGGGCGGGGCGGACATCGATGGGGTTCAGGGCGCGTTACGTGCTTGTAAATTTAAATATTTTTTGGGGGCAATCGAAACGTTGTTGCTGTCTCGCTCGCTCGTTTGGTCGCCTTTTGCCTGTTTTCGTGTTTGGCCGTGCATAAATTAATGAAATATGAAAAGGAGCTTGTTTCCACGGCATGAGGGGTGCATGGGGGGTTGGGATTGAGGGGCACTGTGATGGTAAAGGGAAACAGGAGACCGCACACAATGTTTAACATGGTTTATTAATTCAATTTGTGCCTAAATTAACGTGTAAGTGCTTAAATATTGAGTTACCGTTCAGCCCAACGCGACTTCCTGCTCTTCTTCTCGCTATCGCTCTCTCTCTCCCTCTCTTCTTTATTTTGCGTGTGCCAATGCCGTGTACACCACTCGCGGAATTGCAACTTTGTTTATTGGCATGCGGGGAATACTAAACACTTAATGCAGCTGAAACGGTGGAATCGGAACAGCGATATGTGAAATAGGTTACTACTTCAAGCGAAATAGGTTAATATTTCACATTCAAAATGATGTTTGTATTTAAAGTTAAATTTTAAACTATATCTGAATGATTATAATAATACAAATGATTAACATCCATACTCTTCAAATACTTAAAGACAAAATCTTGTAGTTAGCTAAGTAATTTACACGAACCTTCATGCTAAATTTTGTGTTCTTGCTGAGATCTGTGTGTTCATACAGACAGAAGGATATATGAACAGACCGACAGACAGTCAGACTTGGATATAATTTATTATATTTAACGCAGTTGAAACAGCTAAAACAATGAAACCTGATACAAGATAATATTGAAGCATAAGCTTTATTTAAACCATTATGAATGATAGAAATGACTAATGAAAGGCGACAATTGGACTAGTGAAAAACCCGTAATGGATGTTCACTTTTCCGGCACCGCCCTCGCGGGACTTTGCGGCGTAAAATCAATCAAACACTGGCAGGTCGTTGATTCGTTTATTTGTGGCTCTTAAGCCACCGGCTGGCGACATTGTGGGTGTGGATCCACCTTATCGCAACGGACGCGCTATCGATTGGCACATCTGGCGTGCGATACCCTATGGTGGCGACAACGTTAGTTAAGCCCGTCTAGAGCACCCTGCATAAGCTTTAACTAATTGGCGAGAAAATCGTGGCCCGTTGATAAAAACAAAAAAACAAAAAACCCTCACCAACTTTAATTTGTGGCGCCAGTCTGTGAAATCAGAACCAAAAACGGTTGTTTCTCATTTTCATCAACATGCAATCGTTTCTGAACACTTTGAACTATTCTTGAGAATTATTAAACGAGCACTTTACGCATTCTGAATGTGCAATTCATGTCAAAACATGTCCAAATTGCAACTGTTGCAATGTTATTGAAAGCATAACAAGCATTTTGTCTAGACAGGCATGTTATATCTGTCCGATTTGGCCACAGTTTGCGGGGTCTTCAGATACAAAACATGTAAATTGAGAATTATGCAAAGTTAGATTGAGAATGATAATGTTTTTAAATGATATATTAAAACAGGACAAGTATATGTGAAATTGGTTAATATTTCAAGCGAATTAAAATGTAATAGATACAAACATAATTGATAAGGTAAAGCTCATTTTCCTGTCCACTTTTCATAGGAAATTCATAATGTTCTAGACTGGTCGCCCAGATTTTGTAGATGCAATTTCAGGACTATATCAGCAAGACTTTAAACCAAAAACTCGAATAATATTTAAAAGATAATTCAAAGCTCTCAATTAATTTAATTAATTATCACTTAAAGAGTTGCCCAATCCAAGAACCAATAAGTGTGCCATTAGCGAGTATCGCTTAAGTCACGAATTAATCCATTAGCTTAGCGCCATGTTAACGATTCGCTATCTGAGGCACAGCAGCCCTGACATCTGCCAAGCCCACCCAATGAGCAACTGAGTCTGTGTCGTAGTCGTAGTCAGAGGCGACACTCACTTTGAGCCAATCAGCAGATCATTAACAACTAATTAAATTATATAAAACAGTCATTAATTAAGCCAGCCGAGTTGTGGTTCTACTAGAACTGCCTTTCACTTTGGAACGATCGAAAATGGAACAATAAACAAACAAGCAACGGAACAAAACGGCACAGAGCAGGCCGATTGCAAATAATGACAAGAACTTTGTGCTAAACTTTTGAACTTTGACACCGGCATGGCCGAAGTGACCTGCCAGGTGCACCCACTGTGGCTGCTGCTGCACCCACAATTGGCACGCTTTGTGCGGCGGCAGTTGTAGCTATTTAATAACTACATTAATAACGGCAGCAATGACAACAGCAACACAGCAACACGGCAACAACAACAATCATAATAACACGCGCTGCACTGCGATTGCAATTTGCCAAGCAATAAAAACTACCGTTTTGGAGCCACGTTTTGGCCACGTTTCCCCGAATGGTCTGAATTGAATGAATGTCATTAATTTGACAACAGCAACCGTTAAATCAGCAATTCAATCACCCCAGCAACAACAACTGGCGACAAATGCAACGGTTCTCGTTTCTCTCGCTGATTCTTAGTTAAGTTTTTCCTTTTTGACCAGGCCAAGTACGGCGTGAGTCTTAAATTACCAACCTTGCCACAATTTTCAATGCGCATTCGCATTCGAATTTGTTTGCTGTAATTGGCCGGTAACAAAACTGACGACTGACGATTGCAGTTGCATTTACTGCTAGCTGTTGCTGTTGTGCTGCCACCGCACCCATCAGCAACAGTTGCCGGTGCTGCTGTTGTTGCTGCCGCTGCACCACCCAAGCATTCATCGTTCGCCTTTTGCCTTTCAACTCCGGTTACAGGTGTCTCTCTCTCCCGTTTTGTTTTGTTTTTTGTCGTCTGGGGCTCGACTTGTTGCCGTGTCAATGACAGTTCAATGTGCTCGCGATTTGTTGCTGCTGCTGCTGCTGTTGTTGCCGGCACCAGTTGTCGCACATGCAAATCGTGACTGTTGGCCAACCAACGTCCATCACAAGTTGCCAAACAAACTTGCCAGTCAGTCAAGTAGTCTGTCTGTCTGTCTGTCGAGTCGGCAGTCTGTTAAGGCAGTATCGTTTACACGGTGGTTCTTTTGCCGATAAACACTGTGCATAAGTATAAGGAGCATAAAACTGAAGGAGGTGCATATTCACGTTATACGTTCAATATATGCTAGTAACTCTTTGGTCTGCGTACTAGAGATCGCTCTATAAATTTATTTATTTTTATGTATGTATTTTTTTTCGTTCTCTTCATTCTGCTATTTCTCTATCCTTTTTTAAGCTTCTTTTTCTCCTCACTCTTTCTTCTTTCCACTTGTCCTCACTCTGTCTGCATCTTTCTTTTTCTTTCTCATATACTTTTCAACATGCATCCCTCCCTGTACATCTGTCTGTCTAATTCTGTTTTACTATATTCAATGTTTACTTTCTGCATTATCTATTATAGTCTTTCCTAAGATATTTCTTTTTCTTTTCTTGAGATTTATTCTTATTGCTTTTCTATTGTTTTTATCCTTTTCTAATCGTTCTGCCTCATAAATACAAACACATTTCCTCTTTTCTGATCGTTCTTCCTCATATCGCAATAAATATCCGCCGTGTAAACACTACAGTCGCAGTTACTCGCACAGCGCACTCGCTTAGTTGGTTGGCTCAGTAATTTTTCTTGCTTTTTTGGTAGTTGAAATGCGAGTGATTTGCTTAAGACATTTTGATTGATTATTTTTGTAGCGCGCATGTGCCAAAGCGACGACAAAACTGCTGGGATCGTTCTCCTCCTCCCTTCGCCCTCTTCCTCTACTGCTCTGCCCTTGGCCAGAGCAACGTTGGCATTGCCTTTGCATTCTCCTTTTAATCGAGTAACGCTTCCTCGACTTGAGGCTTGTCAGATCTCACAGTTTTGGCCACCAGAGCGGACTCTCTTGTCGCTGTCGCCGTTGCTGTTGTTGTTGTTTCTCATTTGGCCAAGTCATGCGCACAAAAGTCGCTCGCTTTTATTAATTATTTTGACCCAGAAATTGTTGTTGTTCAGTTCGATTTGTGTGTTAAGTAGTATTTGGTACAATCGGAATCGGATTCGGAACGAGATCGCCACGGCGGGATCTGGCGGGATCGGCGAACGCGCGCGCACGTTTGTTGTCAGTTAAATTTACCACCTGTGATGAATAACGTTACATTTTGTTGATTTCAAGTTGTTGTTGTTGTTGTTCATGTTGTTGCTGTTGTTCTTCATCGTGATTTATCGCATTTACTAAGTACCAGCGGAATCTGGCAAACGAGAATCGTATACATATATACATAGTGTGCCTACGTTACGTATTCGTTGTGCCCCTTGCCATGCCCACATAAAGTTGATTACTCAGGTGTCTGAGTGGCGAATGGATTTTAGCTCTCTCCCTGCCTCTCTCTCTCTCTCTGTCTTTGTCTTGCTTTGTTTTTGTTGTATGGGGGTCGCTTGTACCGTTAATTAATTTGCAAGTTGTTGTTATTTTGGGTTTAGTTTGACTTTGTTAAGGCAGTTCCAATTTGATCGATTTACGTGGGTGTGCATGATATATGTATGATGAATGATGAATGAAAACCGATTTCCCCAGTCCATTTAGCAGGTGTGTGCACTGTGTTGGCGATCATACTGAGAAGTTTTCAATGGGGAAGTGAGTGCTGAGTATCAGAATGGGGAAGTGAGTTTATTTGTTGTTGAATTGAAGGGACATCTCATTGAAGTAAGTGCTAACGATATTTCTTTACTATTTTATAATATAATATAATAAAAATGTAATATAATATATATAAAAGTCATCAATGTAATGTTCTAAATGAGTTGAACTGATGGGAGTTCAAAGGGATCTTATTGAAGTGACGGTTAAGGAAGCCAGGCAATTTTACAATACAATAGACAAATAATTATTTGAATATATTATTTTGAAATAATAATAATATCAAACATAATATTTGTTAAAAAACTATTCTTATTTATACCGATTTCTGCAAGTAAAAATTATAATATCACCGGAATATTGTCGCATTATTAGTTTTGTATTATGGTTCCGAAGAAAAGAATGCCAAATAAAATAGAACTTTTGTCTTTTATAAACTGTTCAAATTAGTCCCCATGTTGGATTCTTTTCCTTTCTATTTCTTTGTCTTCTGGTCCGGACGAAGTTTCGATTTGTTTAGAGTATTTCGGGACGGTGTGCTGGAAGTGTCCGGCGTGCTATTTCCGGCGTTGAAGCGTGGCAGCACCGATGAGGAGAACGAGGATTTCTTTGGTGTGGATAAGTCTCTCAGATGTTTTGTGTGTCCCGCACGTGGTGGCGATGGCATCGTAGGAGGTTGAGCATTTGTTCTGGCCTTCAGTGGTGGCTTTACCTCCGAACTCTGTGGAGCTTTTGTATTTTGCTGCTTCTTCCTTTGCTTCTTCTCTGGTTGTTTCTCTGACTGCTGCTCTAGTTGCTTCACTTGCAGCTTTTCAGGTTGCTTCTCTTGCTGCTTCTCCGTTTGCTTCTCCGTTTGCTTCTCCGTTTGCTTTTCTAGTTGCTTCTCTGGTTGCTTCTCCTGTTGCTGCTCTGGCTGCTGCTTCTTCAGTTGTTGCAGCTGCTGCAGCTGCTGAGCATATGCCTCTTTTCTATATGTAGGTGGCGCTGGCAACTCGCGACGCATTATGGGAGACGGGGCCAAGGGATTGATGCCATGCGAACTGATGCTGCGACTCAGTGCATCTATTTGACGCTGTGCCTCCAGATTTGTTTCGTTCATTATCTCAGTGAGGCGTTCGCGATTCGCCGTCTCGGTGGCCAACTGATTGCGCTGACTGTTGCGTATCTGCTCGAATTCCTGCCAGAAGGCTTGACTAATGAGTTGCGTATTCCGTTTGAGTTCGCGTCGCAGCATCTGCACCTGACGTGTGTCACGCGGTATCTCCTCTTTGGTTAACAGTCGTCGGGACATGGTATTGAGCTGTAGAAATTTTGAGTATTTAAACGACTAAAGTGGAAAATATTCTGTTACTTTTGCTATTGTTGTTTCTCTTGCTGCTGTTATTGTTGTTGTTGTTTTTATTTGAGGTTATTGCTGCCTTGGTATGCCTTGACGTGTCTATGCATGGCAATTTGATCGATGCGAGTTTTCTAATTGCCCTGAGGCAACTTTCTTCTTAATTGTGGCGAGAAAAATGAGGCCCGTATCGAAATGGCATGAAAAGCATCACCATATAACACACACACACACATACACACATAGAGAACATGTCAGTTGCAGGAGAAACGAATATTTGTTCTTCAGTTCTTCAGTCAGTTCATCAGTCAATCAATCATGCGATAGAAGCTTCAAAAAAAGAGATACTTGCCCCAATTGGACCTTGGCCACAACACAATGGAGACTCCAAACGATTCGATATAATCGCCTTGAATTCGATTTCGAGTCCATTTAGCCCCGAAATGAAAACAAAATTGCCAACAGCAGCGTCGCAGTTGCCTCCTTGTGTTGTACGTACGCTTTCCTTGCTTGGCCAAGATGTGCCCTCCCGCTGTGCACTTGTCGAAGCCAAAAGTTCAACGATTGCCTCCGACTGTTTTAAATGCGGCTACCTAACCGAGGCACAAGCCGAGCTACCCCACTCTCTTGCCCCACTCTCCTCCCACTAAACCGATCACAATTTATCCTTTATGGCTTTTGTTTCTGCAGAAGTGAAAACAAAAGATTGTCATCGTTGTCGTTGTCGTTGTTGCTGTTGCTTTTTCTTTTGCATAAGATCAGCAGCTTCCTGATATCAGCAGGTATAGTATATAGTATGCCAGTACATATACTATATTTATATATATGACTGATCGCTCTAATTGGGTGAAAGTGCTTAGAAAGTGTGACAGAAAACAGCAAGAAGCAGCTGTGGCTCGCTCATCATTCTGTTGGCCTCCCTGTCAAAGCTATACGAGTATCTATGGCCTTTGCCTACAATACCTGTAGATATACACTGTGTGTTATGTGTGTATAAACATACATCACCCGCATATATAGGCATCGTTGGCAATCTGTGAGATATTCCCAGGCCAGGCAAGAAAACTAGAACTCAAAATCTCATACATCACAAGCAATTACAGGCTAAAATGCGGCAGAGTGAGCTTCGTACAATAACAACAACAGGAGGAGGCACAACAACAATAACAACAACGCAAGGAGGAACAACAACAACGACTTAACTCTACTAACCTTGGCCGTCAGTAAGAGGGGAAAAAGCTACAGCAAAAAAAGAGAAAAATATATATAAATGTATCTATATATATAAAAGGAGAGAGAGAGAGAGTGATAGGGAGTGAGAGAGAGGGAGTAAGAGAGGAAGAGAGGTAGAGAGAGAGAACAGTGTGCTGCTGTGATAATAGTTGCTCTTTATACACTTTGAACTGTCACAGAGCATATCGATAGTGCATCAATAAGGTTATTAAGAAAACTGCCAAACAGTTATACGAATACCCCCTTCTAATAATAGAAATTTCTTAAATAAGCTATAGAAAAACTTACAGCTAAAAATGGCAACTTAAAAGCAAATTGAAGCTAAAGAAATTAAAGGGAAAAAGAAATTTATGAAGCGAAAAGTGAAATTAAGTAAACTTAAATAAAAATTGCATACAAAATCAATGATGGTAAATGTAATATTATATAATATAAAATTAAATATATAAAATATAAATAAAATATAAATAATATTTAATTATTTCCATATCCAAGTCAAAGATGTTCAGTTTAATTTCATTTAATATAAAATAAAATATATGTTAATAATAATTTTTAAGACTTATATAAAAATTGTAAACCTAATTTTAATTTTTTTAAAATTAAATTTGATATAAATTTCACAGCTAGTTATTTATGGCAATCTCGCTCAAGTCTTTTACCTCCCCGATCTGCCTGTAGAGTATTTGCAGTTCGTGGCATCTACTTGTTGTGCCTCATATTTGTGGCTTGTTGTTGTTGGGATGTTGTGTATGCCGCGCATGCATCATCATACCATCATCCCATTATCACATACCACAAGCGAAGGCAAGCCAAGCCAAGCCAAGGTAAGGCAAGGCTGCCCGCTGATGGTGATGGTGATGGCGATGGTGCTCGTGCTGGTGGTTGTGGTGCTGGCTTGGCTGCTCCTCCTTGGCTGACCGACTGCGGCACCACTTGAATGCTTGGCATGAAATAAATCGCGTGTTTATTGTGCCAACGGCGATCGGCTTCAATGTTGCACATGAAAATTGAACGCAATAGAATGCCACTAATCGATCGATGCCGATGCCGATGCCTTCGTAGTGTATCTTCAGCTGTCTACCTACCCCATCCTCCCTTTTTCCTCCCCCACACAGCTGTGTTGCTATCTGTGGCTTGCCGGCAGCAACAAAATGAAATGTTTCAAGTTCAAATGCAAGGTGCGGAGCTGGCCAAGTTAGAGACAGAGACAGAGGGAGGGTGAAGGAGTGGCAGACTGATTGGACTGCCTGGACAGCTGAGCCGGCTGCCCTGGCTGGAGCTGCAGACTGGAGACTGTAGACTGTAAACTGTAGACTGGCGCAAGCAATCTCAAAATAATCTAAACGATTTGGCGAAAATCACGTTGCCGTCGCCATCGCCATCTCCATCGTCGTCGCGGCATCGGCATCCACCTGTTACGCTGAGCTCATTTTTAATGCCCCCAGAGCTTGCTGCTGCTACTCCTTCACCCTCCCCATTATCCCAGCCTCGCTCCTCTCTGCTTTCGCAATGCGACGCGGCGGCATTGAGAGCAAATTGCAAAAGCCAAATTCAACGAATGCCGGCGCACAGTTTGGCATTAATAATGAAGCGCAATCAACTGACGTCCGCACGGCCGCCGGCCGCCAGTCTGGATGTGCTTCAAGACTGACTGACTGGCCAACTGGCTAGCTGGTTGTCTGCCAGTCCAGGCTGGTGAGGGTGCCTACTGATACGTAGCATTGGCATTGCCATTGCACAGCAGAGATTAAACATTTTTCCAGCACAATGCATAATTTCTCGCTGCTGGGCTCGTTATGTGTTGCACGTTGCTGTTACTGTTCTTCTTCTTCATGTTGTTGTTGTTGTGGTTGCTTTGGTGTTATTCTAAACGGCTTTTAGACAAAGCAGCGCATACCACCTACCCCCTCTGCCACTCTTCTTGCTCACGCTGCCAATCAATCAATCACGAGCCGAGAGAACTCTCAGCCGAGTCGTCTAGTCATCTGAGCATCTGCCGACGACGACGACGACGTCGCTCTGGTCAAGTGTAATGGTTTTGTCATGATGCAGCATTTAAGCTGCCGCCGCTGATTGATGCGGCAAATGCTCGTTCCCCACACACAAGAAAGTGCCAGTTAGGAATTTCACACCAGCAGCAACTGCTCCAGCAGCACCACCAGCACCATCAGCAACACCACTTGGACTATGGAAATTTTCAGAGCCACTTGTCAGTTAGTGCGCTCTTCTTTCTACCTGGCCACGGCGTTTGTTGCCCAAGTCTTTTCGAAATTAATTTTCAATTTTAAATGATGCCCAAGGGGGGAAAACGAAGTGCATTATAGCATAATAATCGAGCATAATTTGATAGAATTTTGTATTATAAAAATCAATTGGTAAGTCGAATTGAATTGAGAGGCTGGCAAATGTTGGAGTTCATCACGTCCTGCACCCATGTGATTTGCCAGTTCGTTGCCTAAGTCATTCGATTCGTGTGCGAGAAACGATTTTCAAATCATTTATTTATGATGTCTGCAGCAGCATTTTGAACCCATTTATCGTTTATAGTTTTATAAAAAATATATATCTCGACTTGATTTGCATGCAATTCTCTAACTGGTTGGTGCAAGAGAGGGGGGGGTGAGAGGAATTACAACGACGAATGCCACCTGCAGGGCGGCGTATCGAATCAGCGGAATCAAAGCTAAATTAATTGACGACAATTGTGTGGCAAGTGGCCAAATTGTGTGGCAACATCAAAATCAGCTAAAGCAGAGCACGAACAACAACAGACACACACACACATACATAAACACATATATAGAGTAGTGTAACAACGGCAAACGTCAATTGTCTAATCAAGCGATTTAGTCAATAAATCGTAATTAATTAACGTTCGCCTGCGCTGGCAGTTGCAGCTCAACGCTGGCAATTGAAAGAGTTTTCAATATTGCGCCTTGCAAATTCAAATGTGTGCACCAAATTTGGCAGCGAGCGCCAGCAACAACAACAACAATTGCAGGCAGCAAATGCTCGTGAATTGCGACTAATTTTTAGTGCAGCCAGCGAGAAACTCTAACAAAAATATTGGTAACAGCTAATCAGGCTGCATATACGCCCCGGAGAACGAAAAGAGGTGTGTCCAGCAGGTGGTCGTACTGTGTGGCTGTTGTTGTTATTATTGCTGTTGTTGCGTTGTTGTTGATAACATCGTTGCAATGTGTTTATTGTCAAAAAATTGACTTGCAATCCACGAACAACCTTTGTCGATAGCATTGCAATCAAAAGACTTAGGCAACGAACTAGCCACGTACTAGTTTAGTGTGTTTTTGGAAAGTCAAACACAGTGCACTGGCACTCAGAACGAACTGCAGGCATTCATTACGTTAAGGAATTAGTGAATATATATTTACGAGTAATTACACATGTATTGTTCATGTGTAAGCTAGAAATGTAGGATTCGAATCATTGGTATAGTAGAATGTGCAGATCATTCTTTATAGTATGTTTGTGCTTTGTATAATAGTGTCACTGACTCAGGTATTCTGAGAGAAAACTCATGCAGTATTTCAATATTAAAGTTAATTGGATAAAATTTAAAAAAAAAGTTTATAAATAAAATTAATTTATGAATAAATAAAATAAATTGATTCCAGATTGACAATTAGAAATGAATAAAGGTGTTTTGTATTTTTAATATAAATATTCAATTTACTTATTAATATTTTTTACTTTTATATCACAATATTTAATTTAATTAAAACTTAAATATTCTTCTGTTTTATTTCAGCACATTTACTTTCATTTTCTCTTGAATTGAACACATTATTCATGTTTGCCACCAAAGGAATCACTCACTCAGGCATTTCCGTTGTGGGGGCTGCTGTTGCTGTTGTCCGTGCTTATATCATATTCTACAATTAGCTGTAAAGAACTTTTAATTAATAATGCTTAATGCTCAATGGTTGATGCTTAATGCTCGTGATAGATGTGTGAGTACTGACATCGAACTCCATCGGAGTGGCCAGATCAAAGGCACCCCAGACCGCAGCCGCAATGTGGCAGTTAATCAAATTAATTGCCAAGAAAATCAACATGTTGATTTGAAGAGCTGAGAAACGGAGCTGACCAACAGGAATTGAGAAACAAAAAGCAAAAGCCGAAACTCAAAATCAGCTGGCAAACAATGACAAATAACGAATTATGGCATAGATATGGGTATTATTATTATTATTATGCATATTCAAGGCCCTGTCGGAAACTTCCCTCGGATCAACAATGCTGGAGGGGGCGCATGTGCAACAGTTTTTATTTGGATTTGGAATTGAGTTTCGGTTTTGGTTTTTGTTTTTTCTTTACTTTTTTTGTTGGTATTTGCTGCGTGTTTATATTCTTGGAAGCGCATTATTTAACCGCAGCGCAGCGCTGAACTAAAAACGAAAATTGGCCAAAATCGAGGCACATAAATCACTAAAGCACACACACACCAATACACACATTGCTTTTTGGGGTAGAATCATTGACAGCGCGCCGGAAGATTTCATTGTTTCCCAATGGGTCCCAAATGGCGACGACGGCGACTTCTCGGTATTTTATTAAGCCACACAAATCAAAAAGCAAAGGCATTCAGCAAAAACAAAAAAGAATCCATGAAAATAAAATTAAAATATACATTTATATAAAGAAGAAGCCTTTCTTGACTCATGAATTTGGATGCTTAATTCTACTTAAACTTTGTCTGGCCTTTTTGTGCGCTTTTAAATGCCTTTCTGCGCTGCGATGCGACGCGACGCGACGATGCTGTTGCCCCGATTAGCTGGGCAAACAAGTGTTAAAGTGTTGTGGCAGCCACCGCTGGAGCTGCCGGTGGGTGCACTGATTGCAGCACCAGCACCACCAGCAGCAGCATCGCTTGTTGCTGCCGCTCCTCTAAGTGAGAAACCAAAAAAAACTTAAGCAAACGTTTTTTTTCGGTTTGCTTTTTTTTGTGGCTCTTTCTTTTTCGATTTGCCGCATTTGTTTTATGGCCATTTTTGGGTAGCTTCTTTTTTCAAGTTTTGGGATTTGGTTTTTTTGTTTTTCTTATTTGTTTCTTCATTTCTTTGTCACATTGTGCAAGACGTTTTGTTTTTGCTTTGTTTGTTTTGGAGCAGTTAGCAATGTGTTGCATAACGCGGCAGCCATGTGGCAAGTTGAAAGTCGAGTAAGTTTTGTATATTGTGGAGTTCTGGATGGCAATTGATATATGCTTTTTTATATGGTTCAGCTAAATGAGAGGGAGATCTGTGGACACGTGTGCAGCCAGTGAAACGTTTAGGGATAAACTGCAATCGACTTTTGAATAGATTTTAATTCACGCCGTTGCTGTTGTAAGGTGTCTAAGGTTATTGCTAAGGATTATTCAACCTTTCACGAATACGGTATTTACTGCCAAAATATATACACAATGCGTTGGCTATGTGGGGGAGGGGGGAGTGTGTGGGGCGCCATGCGAACATGGCACCTGGTAAAATATTTGCATATCAGCAATCATTGTCCAGACTGTTCATGTCATTTGCAAGCAGCTAATCCAGCGGACAACAAAACAGCAGAAAGGCGAAAAACCCCACCCCATGGACGGCCCACACAACAACACACACAGACACATGCACACCCCTTCAAAAGGAGCACTGTGTGTGTTGTCTGCCTGCCCAGTTTGTCTCTAATTTAATTTGCATTTTAACAACTTTTTGCGTGTGGCTCAAGCAACTCTGGGCAAGGGGCGGGGAGGTTGGGGAGCTGAGTTCAAAAAATACCGGACAGCGGGCAACAAAAGGCGTGACTGCAACATGCGCCAAGTGCGTGAAACGCCAAAATAACAACAGCAACAGCAACCTGCCACAGCGCGAACTCCAAACTGGAGTCCAAGGCGGAGTCCGCGTGGAGTCCGCGTCCGGCAACCTTAGCTGCGGGCGCAGCACGAAAGCTGCGCACAAATTAAATTAGTTTGAATAAACAGCGCGAGAGGTAACCAAAAATACAAGGAAAAAACACAGCAGAACGACAGAAAAACGAACAAAAAAAAAACAACACTCTCGTACATAATAAAAGAACGAGGACGCGGACGCAGCCTTTAAATGGCAATGCCAAGAGAAGAAAGAGCCGCAAAATAATAAGAAAAGAAACGTGGCTCCAAATCAAAGCCAGAGCAGGCAAGAAGGAGGAAAGAAGGAGGGAGAGGCGGAGAGGAGGAGAGTGGGAGAGGGAGAGACTGCTGCTGCGTGGGCGCATGCCTGCGCAGGTGATTTTAATCGCATGCCAGGAATCTGGCATAAACAGGTGAACCTCGTACCCCAAGACGAAGGTAGCCCAGCAACAACAACAACAGCAGCAGCTACAGAATTAAATCAGAGACCCAAAAGGCCCGCACTACGTAGACTCTCTGCTCTCAGGGCAGCCAAATGAGCCGCTGCCTGGACGAAGGATGAAACCAAACGAAACGAAACGAAACGAAAATTGTAAATCACGAATTTTTGCTGCAAGATATGCAAAAGCGGCGCACATTTTGTAGCAAATTGAATTTTCAGCAGAAACCAGCCAAAAACGGCCAACGCAGGGAGGAACTACACACAGAGCTGGAGCAGAGCAGAGCTGCAAGCAGAGCAAAGCAGAGCAGAGCAGAGTCAAAGGCAGTAGTTGTTGTTGTTGTTGTTGTTGCTGCTGCTGCTGTTGTTGTACGCCTTGTTAAAGGCGAAAAAATAAGAATCAGCGCGCTTGCGCATAAATTTTCACAAAGAGCATTTGCAACTGCGACAGGTTGCAGGCAGCCACAGCGAGCAACAGTTGCCACAAGTTGCCAGTTGCCAGTTCCCAGCTTGCTCTGTGTGCAGTTCTTAGTTGCCAGTTGCGACTACCCAATCTGCATATACAAGCCATAAAGCAATTTCCATTGCTGGAGCACAAAACCGTATAGCCGAGAATGACGTTCCGCGTACACCCCACACACACACACAGGCACAGACACACAAACATACAGTAGAAAGCACAGCTAATTCCAGAGATTGCTTTAGGATGAATGTGCAATACACTTGCCGGATATTCGAATAGAAACAGAGAATAATAGAGAAATGTTGAAATATTGGTGATATGCTTGGAAAAATGAGTGATCTCTATCTGTTTTAAAGATGATCCCCAGATCAAAAGAAAAGTATTCACAAACTAAAAGGTCTAGTATTCTTAAGGAAATACAACAGCTTTTGTTTTCTATTTAATGCAATTTAGTGTAATCTAAACGACAATGATATTGGTGGATATTGCGAGAGATTTTTCAGTCATGATATGCATAGTAATATAAGGACACCATGCCCTGACCCTGAATTCGAACCGCAACGCTGTTTACCTACAACTATGAGATCTACGACAATCCATCTACAGGGGTCTATTAATATATTCAGTGTTTTTATTTCATTTGCAATTTCTCTTTCCCCTTTGATACCTACATCTTCAAACTATTGAAGGAAGAAGTATGTATAAAAATGAGGGCATACTATAACTACGATATGTAACTGTCAAATTATATCCCTTAAAAGCATAGTACTCTTTACTATATTAAATAAGAAATATTCTGTAAATATATGATTATATTAATGTCTGAAGTGACACGCATTCTTCTGCTAGATTACACCCTTAAGAGATCATATGCCCGTTTGTATATTATGTACACAACTCATAATACCCACAAATACCTTCTTCATTTGCCGTCACAAACCACTTTAAAATACCGTTATACCCTGTAGAAGTATGTTTCATTGCAAGAAATTCTGTCCTTCCCCGCAGCCAGACGCAACTTGCAGCAATTGTCGTCGCAGCAGCAGCCGCAGAGCGCGCAACCTTGATCCTTGTCAAGTGCAGCCTACAGCAGCCTGCAGCAGTTGGAGAAGCCGCCAACAACTTTAATAAGTTCGCAGCTCGCAGATTTTGTCGAGCTCTCTGTTCAGTTCTGTTCTGATTCTGCAACTGCAACTTGGCCCTGGCAGCCTGGCAGCGCATGCGTATTTTATTTACTTGATTTTTATGCAAATTTTTATTTTATTTGTTAAGGAAAATGCGCAAGCAACAACTGCAATAGCAACAGAAACAACAGCAGCAGCAGCAGCGACAACAACAATACAGTACTATTCATTTTGAAAAAAGCGAAATAACAACAAAAAATTGTTATGGCTCGTCGTGCGGCTTGTGGTAGGAGTCTCCTTGCCTCGCGCGCTTGTTACCATTTATAGCTGGCGGTTTTTCGTTGCCAAATTAGTGAATTTACATGTTGAACAATGATCAATGTTTTGTTAACAAATGTTTGCTTTACAACGCTAGTTACATACGTTAACAGCGACTCATAACAACAACAACAGCAACAATAGCAAGAAGAGCAACAACAATACTAGAATTCAAACAAACAACAATGCAAACATTTTTGTTGTTGAGCATTTTGTTCTTAACAAGTGTGTGGCTTGTGGTGTGTGTGGGTGTGTATGATGAAGCACACTTGGGGGGATTCGCAAAACGGCCTAAACAGTTATGCTCAAACTAGCTTAACAAGGTGCAGAGAATAGAGAGTGTGGTCACCCGAGGGAATAGAACACAGTAAATGGAAGTAAAGTGCAGTGCAAAAAGATATGAAAATTTTAAACAATTAAAATTGTTAGAGTATTTTAGATTCCAAAATGGATTTAGGGGTATCCTAAAGTCTATCTTTATAAAGCTCTTCGCTTATTTGAATTGAAATTATTTCTTTAATTTATTCACCTTATTATGTGATCTCAATCATATTCAAAGCAGAATCAGAAAAAAAATATTCTTTACTTAATTCTCTCAGATTATTATATACATTATTATTATATACATATTGTCATCAAACTTGGTAGTCCTAGCTCCTAATGTCTCTGAAACGTACGTGTTCATACAGACGCTGATCAAAAATATATGCATACGAATATAAAGATAGTCATTCATAAAGATGGTCATGGCAGGGCATACTTTTTAATGGGCTTACAGTCAGAACTTGTTAAACAAATTTTCAGTTCTACAAGTTATAAATAATATTGCAAATATTTAAGTTCAATAAAGTGGAACTCTTAAGTTATCTATCCATTACTTCACTTCTGTTTAATCTCCAAAAAAGGGCTGATTTGTAATAAATAAACATAATGATGAGTTTATATTGATGTGCTTGAAAAAGTGAAGAGGCTTGCAACATGATTGATATTTCTGAAATGAATGCAACATTAAAAGATGTTCCCACACATACATGCGTACACAGGCACAAACATTTTTACACACATGTGTAACTCCCTTAGCAGCAGCACAATTATCCTCAGGGATTAAAGATACATATATCATCGTCATAATGCAGATATCCCACGTAGTTACCAATCAATTAAAATCCTCTCGATATTCGTGCAATTTTAAAATGTTTCTCTTCAGCCTTTGCGTGCTTCAGCTGTTGTTCCCAGGGTCCAAGGGGCATCATCGGTACGGGGCGCCATCCTCACTGCCAAGTGGGAGGTCAAGGTGATCAGTTATGATAGATAGAGCTGGTCCATAACAAATTAATAATGGGCTCAGGGACAGGAGCATGGAAAATTATAAGTTACCCTGATGAAGTAGCGAAGCATCTAATGCGCTTGTATGTGTGTGTGCGGTTCACACACATATACACACGTGCACGCATGGCAAATATTGAACCTTTCAACGGCAGCCGTTGAGGATGCCTGTCAGCCTGCTCAGCCGTGGTCAAAGTTTACCATCAAATTGCTAAAATAGCAAATAATGAAGCTGACAGCAGGAGGAGGAGGGAGGCATGAGAAGAGAGGGGAAGGCAGGAGGAGGAGGAGGTTAGTCGACAAGGGATGATCGGGCTGCTAAGCCGGTGCTGCTGGTGGTACTGCTGCTGGTGCTGCAACAGGGGCGGCAATTAAAACGGGGCGCAATTTTCCATTTCACCCCACCCACCCCCGGGTCGTCATGTTGTTGTTACAGTCACAGTCGGAGACATAAGCAACACTTTTCGCTGACTGACTCGTGGGAAACTGAGGGGAGAGCAGCGAGACCTGAAGTTCCTGTTGGCGGTTTGACGATGCCGAGAAGAGATACATTTGTTGTTGTTCCCTGTGGCAGACATCGAGCGTCTGTTGGCCATCAATTTGGTTGGTAATGCCCTTCGGCAGTGGGATGGAGGGTGGAGGGAGGCGAGGATAGCAACACAGGAGGGTGGCGTGTTGCGCTTTAATTTCTCAATGCATATCCCGGCATTATCCTTGGTGCCGCTGCTTGCCACGGACACTTATTATTATCATCCAGGAATGGCCGTTGCCACTTGAGTTTCTACAATCGAATTTCGGTGGTTCGTCACACAATCGCACTGCGGGCAACGGGTGGCCAGCAGGCAGGCAGGCAAGCAGGCAGGCAAGCAGGCGGGCGGGCGGGCAGAGAGTGTGGGAAACATTCTTTCTTCTGTGAAGCTGAGCATATGCTTTGCTCTTGGTCCCCCTTTTATTCTTTGCTGGTCTTAATGGCCTGCACCGCGTGCACTATCAATCGCTATTGCCAAAGGCATCTTCAATTTTTATGCATATTTGCTGTGCGTCGGTCACGTGCCGCGCCAGCAATTCGCCAGTCGTCGCCGTCGTCCTTGTTCCAGTACCTGTCACAATCACACTTTGCGGCATGCTGCAGCATTGCAAATAATATAAATTAATATTTTTACTCGGCGAGTGTCCGTTTCCTGCCCCTCCCACACATCCCTTTCTTGCCCCGAGTGTGTGTTTTATTTGAGGTTTTTGTCTGTTTACGAGATTGAGATTTTGCTGATGCGATTTCGAATTTCGCTCTGCCGGCTATCACCCCCCAGGGGGAGGCGTAAAATGACACTGGAAAAAATGTGAAGAATAGAATCAAAGAAAGCTGAAATTGAGGTTAGAATGAACAATAGAATGTGGTGGATAATGCTGTATTTTATTCTTTGAGTTAAGATTTCTTTGAATAAGCAAAGATGAATGGCTACGCTTAAGCTTTGACATTATTGTATTTCGTGTGGCATACTTTGCGGCAAAAGCGAAAACTTTGTGCTCACTTAGTGAATTTCTTAAATAACTTCTTTGTTTATTGACAGATCGCAGCCAAATTTTACAGAAGTTATCTGAAAAACTCAAGTATATCTTAAATATATAGTTTGTATTATATAATATAATATATAATATATAAAACAATTGAATTTGGAAATGTAGTTTATGGGTAAAATTAGCTTGCTTAAAGGAAACCAATATATCTTAAATAAAATGGTATCAGTTTGCTTAACAGTAGTAATTTAAGGTGAAGAAAGCATCTAATAGGGAATGAGAAAAGGAAAGAAATTGATATAAACTGGGGGTGTAAATCTATCTATCTAAATATAATATATATATAATATATATAAATAATAATGTACAATATATTAGTTCAATAATAGATAGTTCAACAATGGACTGCTCCAAGTGTAACGGTTGCGCTTAATAATTTCGCTAAGTGCACAACTTGTGTGTGATTTGCGAAATCCTTTGCGCCATTGCCTTTACCCCAAGGGATGACAAGGGCTGCAACAACAACAAAAAGTGGCTCATTTCCGGTGCGTCTTAAAGACACGTGTCGTGTCTGGGGCGAGTGGCAACTGGCAACTAATAAAAGTGCAGCGTGCAGATTTGTCAAAGATTTGAAGAAAAGACACATACAAGAAAGCCAGGATGAGGGCCACTTAAAGTTGGCATTTGATGCCCAGAGAGGGCATGAAGGGGAGAAGGTGCAGGGCAGGGGGCAGGCAGTCGCCTGTCAATGGGAGTTGATGAGCCGCATTAGTGCAAATTGTTGTGGGTGTCAACGACAGGCGAAATGGGCTACCCTAAGAGCACTTGATACTTTTGTGTATCATTAAAATAAATTAAATGCACAAAAGAGATAGCAACAGGGAGGGGGAGAGAAAGGGACAGTGGAGAGCAGGAACGAAGGTGTCAACTAATGCGCCTGCAGTTGGCGAAGTTCAGTTGAAGTTTATGTACCCAGACAAAGCGACAGTTGCAGACGACGCCAGCCTGGTCGACGACACCCTGCCCAGTTCGGTCCAGGGTCCGGCATAAACAAAGGCATTAGACGTCAGTTGAAGCGACGCAAAGTTGATTGGTGTCAGCCATAAAGTTGCCACGTCGTCTCCGGTCTCTGGTGCTGCTGCTGCTGCTGCATCCGCATCCTGCTGGCGCCAAAGGCTTTTGAAGTGCAGCTCGAGCTGGGCACTTGGTTAGACACGCAGGCGTTGATGGACATCTTGTCTTGCTGCTCGCGGACCAAGCCAAGTTGACCAGTCGAAAAGTGTCATATACTATAGTATACTATAGTCTAGGACTGGCAGTCGGGCTGTCTGTCTGTCTGTCTTTGTGTCGGGCGGCATGTGCAAAGATAGACAACACACAGCTTCTCCGACTGGCGTCAAATGGTGCTTAGCGGCACCCACTCTGGACCAGCCGCTTCCAGCTCATTTGCATGGAAATGTGCGCGGGTGTTGGCCCAGACCCAGGCGAGACCTGGCCGGGGACAGGCCAGGCCAAGCCAGGGCGCGATGCAGGAAACCTATTGTCTTTTTCGGCCTGGCCACAAAATATGCAAAGCTTAAATTTATGAGAAATTAAAGTAAATTTATTGCATTGCATTTTAGACCTATCTCGTCTTGTGGCAGACCGCAAAAACCAGCGAAATAAAAAGAAAGATAGAAAAGCAAAACACTTTCTGCGGCCTCTGTCTGTGTGTTGTGTGTCCCTTTTTGCTGATTGTGTGATCGATGGATGCTATGCGCATGTTTTCTAGATAACTTTCTCCAATCGAACATAACAACCACAGCAACAACAACAACACAGAAGCAGCATTGACTGCATTCATAACAAGGCACAACTCTATGAAACAGTTTTGCAACAGACTTGTTTACAAATTTTGAATTCTATAATTCATTTATTTTGTTTATATAAACGATATTCGATATATAATCGATTACAAATTAAAAAGGAACAAGCAAAAGATTTACTCAAATCTGAAAATAATCTAGAGATAAAATTCTTAACATTACATGCATAAATCAGATGATTTTTGCGAAGGTTATAAGAGAAGATATGTCAAGATATTCTACATGAGGTATGGAAAATATTAAATGATGTTTGTTAGTTGAGATAATAGGAAGATCACATGTGCTCTATACGGTTAAGGTGTTTTGATGATTAAAAACTTTTTATAATACCTTTAAAACTTAAACGGATCTAAAACATTGAAAGTATTGATAGATTACTTCACATGCTGTCCCTTCATTGATAATTGAGCACTTTCGCTATCTGCATTTGCTATGTGACCTGCCCACAAGATGCCGTAAGCAGCGGCGCAACGCTTTCAAATGTCAAAAGATCTTTCTGGCGGCACTTAAAATGCCAGAGATGCAATGTATTGCGCCGGCCAATGAAATTAGGTAATAAGCTGGCCATATAGAAACCCATTTATATGCGCAGCACTCCAAGTGCAACTCACTTTTCATTTTCAAATGGCAACGGCAAGTGCGCCCCGCCACAGACGGCACAGACCGTTGCCGTCTTGCACTTGGTCTCTGCCCCAGCCTGGCCGTATGGCTGGCTGGTCTCTGCCGTTCGGCCGGGGCAGTTATAATTTATAAGACTTGGGGGCCTGCAAGTCAGACGACCATAAAAGTCCTGCACTGGCGGCCTGCAGGCGGCTCTGTCAGTTGGACTGTCAATTGAGCGCAACACTTCGAGCAAGAAACGAGCGCAAACAAAGCCACAAATCGGACATGCGGACACTAAAATGAATTGAAACTAATATGCCAAAGTGAGTAGTGGAGCAACGAACCAGCCAGGCTCTGACAATGGTGCTTCATGGATTCTAAAAACAGCGCCACGGGCTGCAGCACACGACACCAGACACGGTACGGGGGCAATAAGACCAAATGAGAACTCCAAGAAAACGAAGACAGACGAAAGGATATGCGAACAATGGAGTCGAACTGTGCAAGATTACCCAATGCCACAAGTGATTTACGTAAAATCAAACAGTGTGGGTAACTAACTGAATATAAAGACATATTTTCAGCTCATTTCCGATGAACGGATTTATTATTATGGATATTAATGGATGGATATTCAATCATCAATTTAAAAATTTATAGAAAATAAACTATAATACTATGAATGGTTTATAGTGTGGGAAAGTAATCTTTAAGTTGTAAATTCTTTCAGTCTCTCATTAAACATATCAATAAGAAAGAGTTGTATTCAAGATTTATGTTGTATTTCTTAAGTTTCTCGTTCTCTTACTGTTGGAGTTTGCTTTACAGATACTTTTTCTACCGAACATCATTTACGATCGATTTCTTTTAAATATTATAAAAAAAACTGATTAAGAACGACCTGTATAAGAACTTTCAGGTTGCTGGTTTAAAATGTTGTCCTCATAATTTCATAAGGAAACTATTAACACATATTTTCCTTAATGAAGTTGATTACTCAACGCTTGAACATGATTCAATTTGCCATTAGGTATCGACCGATCAAATTATTTCATACATACATTTTTATCTGGTGTATTATTACCTCGCTTCGTGGTATCGCATAGTTTCCATGGCATTTTATCGCTGCATATTGAATTGATTTATTGTCAGCTGATAAATAAATCATTTAAAAATTGGCAAAAGCATGGCGAGTTGCACTTTTTAATTATGCAGAGCTAAACAAAGGTGTCACGAGTGTGAGGCAGGCATAAATTAATCGAAAATCAATTAGGCACCAGTTGCTAACCAGGCAGCAATAGCAACAACAGCGACAACAACAATTACAACAAGTAATGCAATTACAACAACAACAACATGTCTGAAATGCCATTAAACGCATGCATCGAACCATTGAATTATTGTCAACTGCCAATTGGCAAATGGCCGGCAATTGGCCAGCAATCCGAGGCGACATTTATGGCTAAATGTGATTATTAATAATGCAGCACACACAGCGCGAGAGAGAGAGAGACAGACAGCAATGAGCCAAGCGGATGTATAAGGCTTGTAGATACTATGTAAATTAGTTAAGCAAGAAAGTTAAGCCATTGATTTATGCTTGTAACTATTCTTTCGATTTACGTGTGTAGAAAGAGACGTAGATTAAGTATACTTCAATATTTATCTGTGCGCCTTTACAAGAGATGTTGTTACCAAAAATGGTAGCCCTAGCTCTTATAGTCTCTGAGAACTAAGTGTTCATACGGACATTTCTATATAATTTGACGTATGTTTGCCTCCTTCTGTCTGTCACATACAATTTTCAGATGCCACAAAGTGTGATCAGGGAAGGAGTTAGATAACAACTACTTAAACACTTTTTACAGGGTATACACAGCCGACATGGTATGGTTTTTAAGCCGCAGGTGAAATAGAAATACGCGCTAATAAAATATATTTATGTAGCTGCGCTTACTAATGTGTATTCATGTGTGTACTACATGTGTATGTGTGTATATGGAGTATGCCTTAAGTATTTATGACTGAACCAATAATTTCAGAGTGCATTGCCGTGTTTGGCACATAAAATTTTATATTCGGTTTATTTTTTGGATTTACTGTTGTCATTTTTTTTGTTTAAATTTTTCGGGGTTTTCTTGTAGCATTTATTAATTAGAAAAAACTTGGAGTGTTCCACACAGCTCGTTTAAGACTCATGTCTATATAATTTTAGTCGCAGTCCAGTCGACTCCATGCCAAGGTGTTAATTGCACAGTGGGTAGTGCACTGCTGCACCACAGTGGTGTGGTTTGTTTCATTTTTTTCATCGCCGGCTTTTTGATTGCCCGCCGGTTGCAAGTTTGGCGTATCGATTGAAAGTGTGAAATTGCTAAGCAATTGTGATTGTTGGTCTGTTGAATGTTTTTATTCGTTTTGTCGATTTTTTTGGCTGTTTTCTGGACCACTGCGATTGGCAAATTGCATCAGGTGTGCGAGAAAAGAGCCATAAGGGGGGATTATGATTTGTGTGTGTGCTGATTAGCTGTGGGTGTGGTCCAATGATTGGCCACGTTAACGTGTATACCGAACCGAGATTACCAGGCAGCTTAAGTGGCTGTTAGTCGTTCCGTGAAATGATGCAATGCTCGTCTGGCTAATTAACCGAGTGTGCTCCTAATTGCAATCTATGGAATTTAAAGCTGCACATTTTCAAAGATCTAAAAGTTTTAATAGACCTCTATGTTATGCTAGAATTGAGTCAGTTATTTCGTTTATCTTTTGGGGAATTTTGACTAGAAGAGTTTACTGATTGGAATGGACTAGTTAGTTATTAATGATAACAATGAAATATTACGGTATATCTCAATTCTAGCATCATCATATCAAATATCATATAAGATCAATACAAAATGAACATTTGTTGAAACAAAATTAGTAAATAAATTAATCGTAGAATGCAAAGGAAAGCTCTAGAGGGGTACAGTAGGGCATATAGGTCGCCGTACAGCTACCCCTTATGATTTAATATATATAATTACAATCTCCTAACAGCAATCTAATCTTTTATCTAATCTAAACTTGATTATTCTCCCCACATACTTGCCCCAATACCGTCGGTAAATGTTGCTCGCTAATACTTCAAGAACCTTTGAAATTAATTCGCGATTCGTTCAACTGTTTTCAACTGTTTCGCTTCATTTAGGAACTTTGCGATTCGATCGACTTGGGCAGAGCCAAAAGGTTAAAGAAATGCAAATGCAATTTATGCCCATATTCTGCACAGTTTGGCGACATCATTAAAATGCCGCACATTGGCCAGCCAAGAAAGTACGTTAAAATTTTCAAATTAATTCATTTTAATAAATCGAGAAGCAAATCGAAAATCGAAAGAGAGATGCAAACAGAAAGAGAGAGAGAGAGAGGTAGGGAATATCGAAAATCCATTCGAAATGCAGTCAGCATGGATTCTTCCGCATTGGCCCGTTGGCAACAGAAATATTTGCACAAAAGCTGGACCAGAAAGAGACGACTGAGTTAGTTCCTCAGCATGGACTTGGACATGGACATGGATTGCATCCATATTCGTTTGGCTGGCTGGCGAAATTCGGTTACAGATTTATGTAAATTTGGAGCATGACACGGGCACCGGCACGGGCACGGGCAGCAGCAGCTCCTGCCTTGACTGCCTGCTTGCCATGTCTCTTGCTTGTTGCCGTTGCTGCCGCTGCTTGGAGGTCAAAGTGAATCACGCTTTGCTACATGACCATTAGTAGATTTCTGCCCGGGTCTGGAACGTGCAGCGGCATGCGAAATTAATTTCCTATATTGTGAATCGAATCTCTCAACTATGCACCTGGCTGCCAATTAGCGTAAATATTAAGGATTCCTTGTGTAATCCCCCGTCGACCTCCCCCTTCTTCCTTGTTCATCCTCCTGCCACTAGGCCTTGCAACTTCCAGTTCCAGATTCTTGGCGCGCTTTGTCCGCAATAAAAATTGCCATTTTCATAATTGCCAAAGCAGATGGTGCCAGAAATGTCGCCTAATTGGCTGCTGGCTGGGTAAAGAAACCCCCAGCGATAAGGCCGAGCCCGGTTCTCTGGTCCTTCTAACGGCAGAACAATAGGAACGATACGAAGACACGGTACGCTTTGGCAGGTTTAACCAGACCCACTTTAAAGCCAGCTCTCCTCCTTTTGCCTCTGCTGTCTCTTGGCGCTCCTCCCTCCTTCGCTCTCTGACAATATTTTGCGCTGCGTTTGCGAGCTCCTATATCATTTATCAGATGTAAGTTCCATGGTCGTTTTGGCTGCGTCTCTAGCCATTGCCAATGCTCTACGATACCCTGTAATGGGGTATCTTCCTCTCTAAAATGTTAAGAGTTTTACAAAAAAGAAGAAGTCTTAAAAGTGCTAGATAACAATTAAGACGATGTTAATATGAGAAAATATATACAATAGATTATAATCTACAATGTTCCAGTATAGTTACAAAAAAAACTATTCTACAATATTATAATAGCATTTAATTGCAGCCCTTAAAGTATACAAATTACAATCATTTTAAAGAAAAACCTTATAATATTTTGCTATTTGAATACCTTGAAGTAAATTATTTGACAGGGTATTTTCACTTCTGTATAGACCAGACGCGTTTTGTTGTTTGCCTGCTTAGCTTCTCTTTTATTACTATTATTAGACTTGTTGTTGTTGTTTGCACTGTGTTAACATGATCTTTTATTACGGCTACTTGCAGTGTTTCCTTCTTTCGGTCTGTCTGTGACTCTGGCTGCGAACTAGAGACCCCTACGCCACTGCCAGGTAAGTTTATTTACCGCTAATAATGGTCATTTCAGTTGTGATACTGCTCGCTCTTTGCTGTTTGTTGTTTCTATTTCTATTTCTTTTTATATTTTAGTTGACGATGACGTGGCACTGATAAGGAAAAGTCTCAAGTTTATTTTTTTTTTAAATGCATTTTGATTTCATTTGTTGTGCACAAACATTTTTGTTACGAATTGTAAAACGCGATTTTTGAATTTGTTCGGCAATTTGCTGGCTAATTGACAAAACACACATTGACACTGGCGACTGAGTGACCAACAACCAGCGGCGTTTTTATGTAGTCAAAGACCAACAACAACAACAACAGCAACAGACGCTTGCAAAACACAACAAATGCGAGACCAACTAATAAAATCATATGTATGCAACAAACAGCGGCAGACAAGCGACCAAGCGACCAAGAGACCAAGAGACCCCAATGAGTCACCCAAAGCCGGCCGAAAGCTCTTGGCCCAGACAGCTGTGCAGACTGAGCGCCCCAGTTTGCGCGTGGTAGGTGCCTGGAAGGGGTAACGGAGACGGTGTCGGGGCAGGTGGACTTCGTAGTGATCTGTCTGGGTGCTACGGGGCGTGTTTCTCTCTCTCTATCCCTCTCGCTCTGTCTCTCTCTCTCTTTTGAGTGCACAATATGTGCAATATTTTTGACAAACATGCGCGCTTTGGGGCAAATACCCAACACAACATGCAAAGTGTCGATGGGGGTGAAGAAAAGATAAAAGCAAAATAATAATATAACACAAAATATATGAAAATACTGTTAACATCATTTGAGGATTGTTATGAAAATAAAGCTAAAGATAGAAAGAAAATCAGTATATTGTATCGTATGACAAACCAATTTTATTTATATATACTCGTATCTAGGCTCGATATTTCCGTTCAATTTTGCTTAATATTCTTCAGCTCTTTGCTGTATTTCTCCTTGAATTGTACCAATATCTCGTTCGGAGTACCCAAACATCCCAAATTGCAATCGCAACCGAATATATTGCAGTTTCCTACGCCGCAATCCGGGGAAGGTGTTATCAGATGTCCACAAAGCCGCGTTTTACAATCTGCCGCTTGCCAAATAGAAGACGTTCTGCCATTAGGGTAATCACTGCATTCTTTTGTTTTATTTATGAGGTCAAAGGTGAAGGGCGTTCCTGGACAACACTCAGCGTCGCATTGATCCTGCCACGTGACCAGTGCAAGCATAAGAAGTTGCAGTGACAATAAGTTGTGCCACATGTCTGAGCCAGGAGAGATTGCGAGAGTATCCAAACGAATAAAGGCGACTGATTGTTTTCCAAGATAAGTGGAATCTTTTTATAACGATGGCAAAGAGCGTGACCAAAGCAGGAGAGAATCAACTGCACTGAATCAATTGTGTTACATAAAGCATATCTGAGTAGCATATAGAAATTCTGATATATTTAGTTCTGGACATGATTATTTCATATTGATTATGGGAAACAGTAGGTTCTACCAGAACACTTAAATGAAATTTGGTCTGATTATTAAACTTGTACATAGTTTTAGTCATATTCTCGAATGCTACTTCTACATAAGCTTCACAAATTACCCATATATATTATATAACTCCTTCTATATTTATAAGAAAGCAAGCATAACATATATCCGAATAAAACTTTCATCAATTTATATTCTTCAAATCAATTTATATTCTTCTTATTCTATTACCCAATAGTTTTAAAAGATTCTTCATTTATATTGTTCTCCGCAAAATAATCAATCTTATTGAATAGTACCAAGTTGCTTGCCATAATTTTTCTTGAATTCTTCCAACGCCGTCATGCCATTATTACTCCAACATCCGTCTTTGCAATTGCAACCGAAGGCATTGCAGCTGCCGACGCCGCAATATGGGGTGGGCTTTGAGAGAGTGCCACATAGCAGCGTTTTACAGTCTTTCCTGGAGATCCAAGTTTTCTCGCCTCCGGGAAAGTCAGTGCATTTCTGATTTTCTTTATCTTTTAAGTTAAAGCTGATAGCTGTTGAATAACAACAATCAGCGTTACATTGCTCCTGCCAGGCGATCAGTGCAAGCAGCAGCAGTTGTAGTGACAATAAGTTGTGCCACATGACTGAGCTAGGAGAGATTGCGAGAGTATCCAAACGAATAAAAGGCGACTGATTGTTTTCCAAGGTAACGGGATCTTTTTATAACGATGGCAAAGAGCGTGACCAAAGCAGGAGAGAATCACCTGGACTGAATCAATTGTGTTATATAAAGCATATGTGAGTAGCATATAGAGATTCTGATATATTTAGTTCTGGACATGATTATATCATATTGATTATGGGAAACAGTAGGTTCTACCAGAACACTTAAATGAAATTTGGTCTGATTATTAAACTTGTACATAGCATTCTCGAATGCTACTTCTACATAAGCTTCACAAATTACCCATATATATTATATAACTCCTTCTATATTTATAAGAAAGCAAGCATAACATATATCCGAATAAAACTTTCATCAATTTATATTCTTCAATATTCTCCAATTTATGTTCTTCTTATTCTATTACCCAATAGTTTTGAAAGATTCTTCATTTATATTGTTCTCCGCAAAATAATCAATCTTATTGAATAGTACCAAGTTGCTTGCCATACTTTTTCTTGAATTCTTCCAACGCCGTCATGTCATTATTACTCCAACATCCGTCATTGCAATTGCAACCGAAGGCATTGCAGCTGCCGACGCCGCAATATGGGGTGGGCTTTGAGAGAGTGCCACAAAGCATCGTTTTACAGTCTAGGTTGGAGATCCAAGTTTTCTCGCCTCCGGGAAAGTCACTGCATTGCTGATTATCTTCATCTTTTAAGTTAAAGCTGATAGCTGTTGAATAACAACAATCAGCGTTGCATTGCTCCTGCCAGGCGATCAGTGCAAGCAGCAGCAGTTGTAGTGACAATAAGTTGTGCCACATGTCTGAGCTAGGAGAGATTGCGAGAGTATCCAAACGAATAAAAGGCGACTGATTGTTTTCCAAGGTAACGGGATCTTTTTATAACGATAGCAAAGAGCGTGACTAAAGCAGGAGAGAATCTACTGGACTGAATCAATTGTGTTATATAAAGCATATGTGAGTACTATAGCATATAGAAATTCATATCATATTTAGTTCTGGACACGATAATAACACTTTGATTAAGGAAATAGAAGGTTCTACTAGATTACTGAGATGAAATTTGGTCTGATTATTAAACTTGTAGATAGTTTTAGTCATATTCTCGAATGCTACTTCTACTTAAGCTTCGCAAGTTGCTCTTATATAATATGTAAACCTTTTAATATCCATAAGAAGGCAAGCATAGATCCGAATAAAACTTTCATCAAAGCTTACGTTATCATTTTTTTTTATTTAAGTTCATAAATCAATTTATATTCTTCTTATTCTATTACCCAATAGTTTTAAAATATATATTGTTCTCCGAAAAATAATACACAATCTTATTGAATAGTACCAAGTTCATTGCCATACTTTTTCTTGAATTCTTCCAACGCCGTCATGCCATTATTACGCCAACATCCCTTATTGCAATTGCAACCGAAGGCATTGCAGCTGCCGACACCGCAATATGGGGTGGGGTTTGAGAGAGTGCCACAAAGTATCGTTTTACAGTCTAGCCTGGAGAACCAAGTTTTCTTGCCTCCGGGAAAGTCAGTGCATTTCTGATTTCCTTTATCTTTTAAGTTAAAGACGATAGATGTTGAATAACAACAATCAGCGTTGCATCGCTCCTGCCAGGCGATCAGTGCAAGCAGCAGCAGTTGCAGTGACAATAAGTTGTGCCACATGTCTAATCCAAGGGGGCGGCTAACTGAATGTTTTCCTAGGTAACTGCGAATCTTCTTATAACGACAGCAAAGAGCGTGACCAAGACTAGATGGAATAAACTGCATGGAATCAATTGTGATATATTATATAAGCATATCTAAGTAGCGTATAGAAAATGTAAATAATTATGTATTTAGCAGAAAAAGAAAAGAAGATAGATACATTCATGAATAATACTTAAGCTTTTAAATTTTTCTTCATATCTAAATCTTCTATCTACCAAAAGAAGGTGAACAATTTTAACTTTTGTTTTAACAACAGTTTTTATTAAAATACATCTGTACGCTGTTTAGTCCTTTTCCACAAGGCCACTGAAGAAAAAGGTAATAATTAATTGGAAAGAATTGTAAAAATACTCTTTAATGGAGACTTACGTAGATTCACATGAACATTTTTGATATTATTCGGATACATTTTCTTGAAAGTTTTCACTATTGACTTCTTACCCTCCTTACAGGACTCTTGGCAGTTGCAGCACGCTTTGTCGCAACCGGCAGCACAACATGGCGTGGGCTTTGACAGATCCTCGCAAAGACTAACCGAACATAACTCCTTTACCCAAGAGTTTACTGGCTTGGCAAGTTCGAACCGACCACATGTATCAGTTAAAGGATTGTTTAGCTTGAAAAACAGCTCAGTTGGAGGACAACATTCCATGGCAGCGGCTGCCGTGAGACACGTTAGTGTAAAGAGCAAAGAAATGAGAAGTTGCATCTTTGGTTTAGTTTGAGTAACTGAAACCTATCACAAAGTTTCAGCTACCACTGAGCACTGCTACATTATGTGACGAATCATCGTATAATGCAATTAGTCTCAGTATTACTAAAGTAAAGTTTCAATCTGTATAGACTATTATCATATATGCGATATATACATATATATATACGGCAAGGCAATGAAATCTTTTATGTTAAGGTATAACAGTTAGACCTTAAGGTTCATTCTGAAATAAATCGATGAATACCTTTATTCCAACCTCAAGTTTACTAGTTTATCAAACAAAACCAAAAAACTGAATTGATTTGTTACAGGATAATAAAACCTCAAACAAGACAGCTGACAACTTGCGGTTCAATCAGATAAACCTGCCGAGTTGAGGCAACTATATCTTGCTTGTACATAACTCTCCCTCTCTGTCTCTCTCTCTCTCACCTTGAGTTGCAGTGGCCACAAACTGAGCTGCATTCCCCAAGCTGCTGCACGCTATCTGGTCACATCTAACATACATTCTCGCATGAAATCAGCGCACATTAGGCTAATGCAGTGCCAGCATCGCATTTTTCACTACCCCAAGTGTCCCTTTATAGTCCCTCCCCTTGCCTGCTCCTCATCCTACTCCATCCACTGCTCCTGGCAGTAAAAATTGCGCCTATTAATTTATGACATAATAATTCTCAAAGCGCAAACAAAGCCGCTCGTAAAAAGTAAACCTCGGCCAGACAATGGACCACATTATGCACTTACGGGTAAGCTTCGAGTAGGGTGCCCCCTCAGGTATGTATGCACCTCTCCAATGTGGGGTGTGGTGTGCTGCTGCTGCTGTGGAGTGTGGGCTAAGAGCGATTGCAATTGCAAATCAGCGCGACAAAAGTTGAAAGACCAACAAACTGACAAAAATGGGGGGCGCCAAGTGCTGCTACAGTTGTTGTTGTTGCTGGTGCTACAGTTTGTTGCCATTTGCTGTTGTTGTTGTTGTTGTCACTGTGGTTGTTGTGGGCCAAGTGTCCGCTGTTGCAGCTGTCAGTGTTTGCCACCGTCGCAGAGTCGAGTGGAGCAAATAAAACATAAAATGCAACTCTGGGCCTCAGCTAAATTATTTAATATCACATTATCTGGCATCATAATTATCCACTGTGCAGCGGCACTGTGGGGCAGACACACACACACTCACACACAACAGAGATATACACTGTCACTGTGGGGTGACTCACGCGGAAAAGTTGACACAGTGTTGTGTTGCCGCAACTATGAAAAATCACTTGCAATTTGGTTTATCAATTTGTGAAAATTATAAAAAATATGCATACGTTGAATATTTTGGCGAAATCATTTGTAACAGCAACTGTCGCCCACGTTACGTGCGACGATGTGGCAACGCCGCTGAGTGGCACCCGCATCTCGCGTGGGTGCCGCAGTCGCCGCCGCTGTTGGTGTTGCTGCTGGTGCTGGTGCTGCAAAAGGCGCCAAGCACGCCAAATCTATAATCTGTTTATGCAACTGTTTAAATACACTTTCCAACAAGATCTTTCTTCAGTGGAGTATCACGGTTCTTTAGAAGCAGTTGGGACAGTTGTGCAACTTTAAGAAAGTCTTGTCTTTGTTCCTCTTTCTGATTTACAAAGTAACTTAGCTTTGATTTGCTAGAGCTTTGCGTTTCCTTTTACTTGTGTAATCTACTTGACTTTCCTATACAACCAGCTTGTTGAAGGGTATTCCAAAGTCGTCTTTGTAGTCTGGCATTGTGTAATCCTCGTGGCCATTCGATACACTTGACGCCGTTCGCTGAAATTAAATACATATATTCGCGATTATATAGAAAATGCGTCGTGAGTCAAGTTTAGGATTTCTGCTTGCAGTAGTTGCCAATGTCTCTTCCCCTCCTCCTCCCTCTCTCTCTCTCTTTCTCTTTCTTTCACTGTGAAAAGCATTTGGCTAGCAACCGCTTGCAACGGCAGCAGCAGCAGCAGCACAACAAATATTCGTGATTCCTGATAAGCATCATTTGTTGTTGGCCGCTTGTGGTCCGAGACCGAAACTGCGACTGTGACTGAGACGGAGCCTAACAAATGCCGCTAAAATGCGGAAAGCTAATCAAAAACGCGTTGCGACGACGCCGACGCCGCTCTTGCTGCTGCTGCTGTTGCTGCCCCCCCAAATAAAACAGACAAAAAATCGAAGCGAAAAACGTTAAGTTCCAAGAGCCAAGTTCAATTGCCAAACAAATTCGCGTGAATGAGCCAAAGCCAGGCAACAACAACAAGAACAACAACAGCAGCAGCAGCACCTACAACAACAACAACTGTCGACCATCGGCTGCTGGTATTTTACCTCGTACTTGGCAGGCAAATTTTCGGAAAAACATTAACCGTTTTGTTCGCTACGTTTCGTTTTGTCTGCCATTCTGTCTGTCTGTCTGTCTGTCTGTACCGTCTGCGTTGTCCACGTTGTCCGTGTGACTTATGTGCGACATTAGCGCGACGTTCTTTGCTTAATTACGTAAAGTTTTTCGGCTGTTTGCCCCTCTCCTACAGCTCTTCAGCACGCCAAGCGTAGCTACCTCTCTTGCTTGTTTCGTTGCGCTGTTTGTTCTGTGTTTGTACGACAAGTTCGTGTCTTAAGTCTTTCGTTTTGCGCCTTGTTGGCAACTCTTGTCGCATTGCCAGGTTGTTTTTTCTGTTATGTTCTCTTGTGTTCTTGCAACAACAGGTTGTAAGTGGAAATTAAAGAATTTGTTAGCTTGATTTGTCTAGCGACTTGTCCCAACATACTAAAAACATTCGTCGTCAGCAGCGCGAAATGGTCTGACTGTTGTCAGGACATCAGCTTGGAGGAGCAAGTCGAAAGGAGAAAGGTTCTAGCACTATGTGAGTGTAAAATAGAAACTCTCTATACATTTCATTTGGAATATATTTATCTTTATTTCTTATTTAAACTTCTCATGAACGAAATGACTTTATGATGAGTTGAATATCGGAGATAATAATTATATCTTACTTTTCCCAACTCATGTGTAGCTTAGTATTGTTAGATTTCTCAATAATGCTGTCCGCCAATTCTCATCACCTGCTGTGCTGTGCTGAGGTACAACTTACTTTTCCCAAGCTCAATTTAATGCGAACAATTACAATTTTTCTCCCTTTCTCTCTCACTCTGCCTCTCTTTCTGCCTCTCTCCCTCTCTCTGTGTGAGTGTGTGTGTGTCTGCCTGCTCCACTTTTTACACCAACTTCGACATGCGCAAACAATATTTGCTAATTTGTGTTACAGCGTGTGTGTTATTAAGCATACGCCACGTGAGCCCGCAAGGTGGAAGTTGCCAAAAACAAGGTAGAGGGATGGAGGGGGAAGAGTTAGTGCTCTACAATAACTAATTTGTTCTCACGCTCCATTAAAACATCATTAATCTGTGCCCCACAATATGTAAAGCACAACTAAGGAGATGAAGAAGCAGACGAGGCAGCTCAGTGTCGGCTTTACAAGAAAGTCGCCGTCGATGGCATTTCGAACTAATTTTCAATATTCTCTCGTTGCGCGGGCACTTCAAACGATCACACACACACACAGACAGACACAAGTGGCGCACTTGTTGTGCACCTTGTAAAAAGTTGTTGAACTCAGTTGAAATTGAAATGGAAATGGGAAGAAATACTTACAGATATTGACAAATTATTGACACACAATCGGACAGACAGACCAACTGCTGTTCCAAACTAATTAAAATCTGTTTAAATGTTACAACAATAAAGGCGGGATGGGAAGGGGGAGAGGTCGAGGGGAGGTCAATGAATTAACATAAAATTCGATTTATTTTCATTTGTTGTGCTCTGGCAATTGGCAATATTTCATGTAAATCTGGTAGCAGAGCGATCAGATTTATTGTTGTTGCTGCTGCCATTTACAACATAATCTAAATGAGGGGCAGCAGCATATGGAGAGAGAGAGACATGGAGCACCAGCTCGCCCATTATTCATAAGCAGGAGAAGGCACTCGGGCCGTGAAATGTTCAGAAATGAGCGTACGCTATGACTTAATAGGCCCTGGCTCTAACTGTGCCTCTGCCTCTGCCGGTTGTTGTTGTTGTTGCTGTTATTGTAGTTGTTGCTGATGTAGTTGTGCACTGGCCACCCAGTCCGAGTTGGCTTGGACTCGACTGTGAAGTCAATAAAGGCGCCGTTGGTGGTCAACTCAAAAAGTTGCCAACTGCGGACAAGAGAGACTTGAATGCTGCCGCTGTCGCAGTTGCCGTCGCTGTCGCAGTCGCAGTCGCCGCTGACGTTGCTGCGCTGCTCTGCGCGCTTGGCAAGACAAGATCATTAAGGTGGCATATAACATGGCACTAAAGACACACAGACACTTGCCGCGGCAGCCTTAGAGCTGTCCAAGGTACCTGTTTCGCATGGGGGAATGCGCTGTTGTAAGTACAGTGAAGACTTGCTAAGTTGCCACAGCTAGAATTGGGAAGAATGTATATAAGTAAAGGAAGAATTGGTTGAAGTAAAGAAATAGAAGGCAGTTATAGTCTTACTGTTATTTATTGTACAGCAACACAGATTGCTAGCACTTGAAATTGCTTCTCTGTCAGGTTTCGTATCGTAAATAAATATTAAAAATGCATTTAAATTTTGAAATATTCATATATATTCAAATTAAGGACTAAGTTAGATATAGAAGAATTGCTTAAGCTTTGCATATTTATAGAATTATATTCATTTATTTATAAATTCTTGTGAGAATGATTTCTGTTCTCTCTGCAGTTTCCATTTATCATTCCCTTCTGATCACATCTAAAAGTCTAGAACTACTGTTCTTAGCCAGTTACCACTGTAGTTAGCTAGTTAGTGCTTCTGGCAGCCTTTGCAGTTAGAGATGTTGTGCTGGCGCTGACACTTTTGATTGAATTCCCAGCAGCGCTGTGCGTTGTGCGTTGTGCGACTCCCCATCACCAGCAGCGCCAGCGTCTACGCCGGCGTCGCGATTGTAATCAACGCGCCGCGATCAATCAGCAAACTTGAAAACTGAACGCCACACAGCAGCCAGCTCGAATCAATCCATCAAACGTATCAATCATGATGACAGGCCACAGAGCGAGCACAGTAGACCAAACCAGACCAGGCCAGGCAGGTCCAGGCAGCAGGTCCAGTTTCAGCTTTACCTAACATGACTGAGAAACTTCACAGTTGTTGTTGTTGTTGTTGCTGGCGTTGCCTCACTTGTGAAGTCTCCACGCGCGTTGCGCCCATTAAATTTGAATAATCTTAGTTGTTCTTGTTGTTGCTGCTGGACTGAAGTTGCAACTGTCGCATGCAGCAGCTGGACACGGTGCTTGCGTGAGACGCTGCAGGCTGCAGGCATCGCCAAACTGATTTGAAATTCTAAAGTGATTTTGATTACTTGAGGTGTTGATGTTTTGACTTGTACGTTGATTAGATAGTTGAAGGCTTGTTAGATGCATGTCAGCAGCAACAGCAGCAGCAGCAACCTCAGACCGGTCTCACTCTGGGTGCATGTCTTGGTCTTGGTCTCGGTCTCCTCCGTTTGCATCTCCATCTTGGTCCATCTCGGTCTGCATCTGCGTGATGCGCCTTGCTTGATGTTGATTATAATTTAATTATAAGCAATCTGTAACAAGTTAATAGCTAGAAGACTGACTTCATGGCTGGTCCCGGTCATGGCGCATAATTTAGCAGGCAGGTGTGAAATGGCTTCATTAGCTTAGACGCCTCAAAGCTGCGCAGCCAGCCTCGTCAGCCTCGCAGCACGCTGCATGACTAATAATAGTCATGGGCGCCTGTCACACTGCTTGCCACATTTGCCACCGGCAAATTACTCTCATTCTCCTCCTCTGCCTGCCACTAGACGGCAGCCACAACGAAAGTTGCACATAGAGAAAGAGAGAGAAATACTTGAGTGACTGCTGCAAGGCAAAGTGCCGTAGGAATTAGACAGAGAGAAAACTTTTCTCTTGAATGATTTTGAGAATTCTGGCATAAGAAGTAAAAGATAATTTGAAGGCATCTGTTTTGTATTGAGTAGGTAATTTCTTAAGTAGAATAGTGTGATGTATGTACACAAAGAGTTATTACAAATACTTGCTAAGGGATCACCCTACTTACTTTACACTCCCCATGCAAGGTGTGTTATCTTGTGAGAAAAAAGGGACAGTCACCACCACACAATTTACTAGTAAGTAAAACATTGGCTACCCATGATTAGAGTACTTGAGTAGGTAGTCATGAATGGGCATTAATGGTTGTGTGAAAAGAGTACCCTGGAACTGAATACTTATCTATGTACTATGTACTATATAGTATATGCTAGTTTGAATATGAATAGGAAATAGTCGGGTAGGCTAGTCCACACCTTTAGGACACTATTAGACTCTCTTTTTGAATTTTATCACAATCAAATCAAGTATAAATCCTTGAGGATCTATAACACATAATCAGAGGGTCTTTTATGCCAGGCCAAGCTTGTTCTTTGCAAACAGTTCCTACTTGTCTAAGCAGCCGGTTAATCTTCTAGTCTATACTTACTTGTCCAACTCTATCCCTTGCTCTCTCACTAACGTAAAGTGTATGGCACAACTGAAGGTTGACCCTTTATGCCCTCAATTAGTCAAAGTTTATGGGCTCTTGACCTGTGATTTATGTGCGCTACGCTACTCAGCTACTCGGTTCTTCTCACACAGAGTTCTGAGGCAAGGGCCGCCGCCACATTACGATTCATCAATTAGTGAGCAGGCTTGACAGGCTGTAAACAAGTCAATATGCCCTTCTCTTTTTGCTTATCAGCTGTGCGGCTGATAAGACTGGACCACCTTCGCGCCTGGATTCCCAGTCAAATTTATTGTCACTCTATGATTCAGTTTCCTTCTTCTTCGTATTGGTCTCTGGTGTTTCTCTCTGTCATCGATTCGTGTCATGGTCACTTGTTGTTCGCATTGTTGATCTCAATATTTTTTGTCGACTGACATTTGTTTACTTTTGACTGAGTTCTTGAGGTATTCCATCTGGCGGGGCCACTCTACTCAACTTATTCTAATGTCTTCTCTTTTGTTTATTTGCTTGGCATTCGTCGTAGAGACAGAGCCACATACAATTTGTCAGCACTGTGTGGCACTTGGTTTTAATTGGGTTCGGGGACAACAGAACGGAAGAGGCGGCAGTTGAGTTGATTTCATGTGTGGGCCGATTTCTAAGTACAACATATTTTGTTTATATTATTCAAAGTGTTTGCATTTCGTAATTGGAACGTCAAAATGTCAAGTGACGCTTCAAAAGGGTTCCCCAATTTGTTTACCAAGCATTCTCGAAAACAACCATCTCTGCATATAGATTGTATATGCCATACGACATTATTATAATAGCCAAAATCAAAGAAAACTGACCAATTTCTGTTTAATTGATATGTGAAAGACAATGACATTTATTATAGTCACACGAAATGGAAACGCTGTAAACTGATCTGTTTACAATTTCATAGAGTTTACTGTATAAATCAAAGAGTTTATCATGCCGCAATTAACTGTTATGCCTAGATCTATAACTAAATCAAATTTCATTGAGTTACATTGTTAACGGACTGGGTTCACACAGTTAAACATACACAAAGGCTTATTACAATAGACCCAGTGACTATTCGCTTTTGTCAGAACCTTTAAAACTGAATGCCACCTTGCATGAAGACAGTTTATTATGGTAGGTCTTGCCCTTCCACATTTCTAGGACTACTTGAAAATTTCCATATGCTGTCTATGAAAATTCTATAGACGATTTCACCTGTGGTACCAGCATAAAAAAATTGTACCTGCTGCAGGCTGCATACACTTATAATAATAATATTATTACCAACATTAAGGCAACGTGTCTCAACGGGTCTAAACAAAGTCGCAAGGGCAAAGGCGGTCGATGAAATCAACAAGAAAAGATCAGAGCCCACAGCGCACGTTCGCAGCGGATGATCGGGAGGAGACCTCAATGTGAACCTGCAACAGGCTCTCCAGATGCAATGGCAATGGCTATGGCTATGGCAACGTCAGGTTCAGCTACAGCTTCAGGTTCAGCTTCAGTTTCAGCGTCGACCGCAACAAAAGCCACGACAACAGGTACTTGCAGTCGCCTCTAGGCCATGGATGCGAGAACGAACCAATAATCCACGCACAGGCACAATGCGGTTGGCTGCGGTTGCGTCCAGCGTTTTCTATGGAACCTAAACAACATCGTGCCTGACGTTCCGTTCGACTTTGAGCTGCACAGTGGGCCCAAGTGCGAGATTTGGTAGTACAAAGATCATATAAAGATTGAGTATGCATAAGAAAATATGTAGATGGATAGATATTTTATATGATATACAGTTGTTAACTAAGTCTTTGCCAAAGGATAAATTTAGACAATTAATATCAAATATAAAAAACTTTAAGACAAAGCAAAATTTTATTTTCATATTTATTCTTATTATATTAATATCTATAATATTTTATATTATATTGTATTTATATTGTATGAATTAACAAATATCTATATGTTGGTTAAGTAATTTAGTTTATTAAACGATTCGTTTGACTTAAAATTGTTATTATTTTTTCATTAATCAACAATATACAATAGTTCATAAAACATTTTAATTTAATTAAATATCGATAATTTCTATGGAATTCTCTCTAAGACTTTCACATTTTACTTTTTACTTTTTATGTAGTTTACTGACTTCGAATTTTGATTTATAGTTACTATTTCATTTTGTTTATTTTTAAAAGTTAAATCAGTAGTTTTGTCCCACTGTGCCCTGGCTCCAAGGGCGCATGGGCAATTCTCGCGAAATGGAATTATAAAAGAATTCCTCGACCCGGGCGCGTTTTAACGAGTTGAACAAAATCGAAAACTCTTGGATGCTTGGGCGTAGGAGAAGCTGCTACAGAAAATGAGTTGAAAATAAATAAAAATAATAAATAAAAGTTGAAGTCGAACTAAAAGAACAAAAGCCAAAAGCGTTGAGCGTGAGGGTGATGTCGGCGACCAGCTCCGTCTCAGTCAGAGTCAGAGTCGGCTCCAGAGTCGGAGCCGATCTCTAGTCCACAATGAGAGGCCCCAATTGAATGCGTAGACGGCGACTGCCGCTGTCTTCTGAAGTGGGTGCCCCCAGAGCCCACAAAAAAGAAGAAGAAGAAGAAGGGAAAAGAAAAAAATTAACCGAATTGCGACCGCAAACCCGCAGCAACAAGTGTACAAGTGGCGATCCACAGTCTGAGGCCAAGGAGTGAGGCTTGAGCGCGATCATTGATCGCGGCAATCGAGCAGAGCAGAGCAAGACAGAGAGTGAGAGAGAGAGTGAGAGAGGGAGATGCAGTCGATAGATAGAACGGGGAAACAAACCGACGATGAGGGAGTAAAGCGAGCTGCGATCGATGGATCGATGTGCTCTGTTCTTCCTCTGTGGATGAGGCTTTATGGTGGCAATTGTATTTGGTCAGTGGATCGCATGGCGGCTCAATTGTTGTTGCTGTTGTTGTTGCTGTTGTTGTTGTTGTTGTTCGCTGCTTGCTGCCCGTACATTTATGCAATTCATTGTTTGATGGTGTGAGGGAGACAGACAGAGACACAGAGAGCGACGGCTAAAAGACATGATCATCTTCAACACCTCGGACAGGTTACAAAACAAAAGTGGCAACATTATTGAACCTCTCATACCAGTCACTGCTGCTCCCACCTCCAGCTCAATCCCCTCCGCGCGTTCTCTGTTATCGGTCAGCAGCGTGCGGTGTTGTCGATATGCGTACGACGTACGTGGTTGAGGCTTTTAGCTGCAGATTACCTAGAAGCTGCCGCATCTTCTTGCATTGCTTCTGGCTCCGGTTCGGTAGTTACTGCTTGATGTATGTAATTCGTGTTGCGCCCGCATCGAGCTACCTGCGGCAATACCTCGGCCCATGTTGACCACTTGGCCAAGTGGCCAAGCCAACCCAAGCCAGGCCAGGCCAGGCCAAGCAAGCAGGGAGTACGTGTGCGAGAGTATTTCATAATGCAATGCAATCTTTATGAGTTCATCGCAAAGGTGATCGAAAAGAAGTCGAGAGTCGAAAGAGCTAAATACAACCTGTTGGGCTAGCCTAAGCCAGAGAAAGCCACTGAGCTGAGCAGCGCGATTGTGAGAATGCCTGCCAGGGCTGGCAAAAGAATCTTAATAATGTGAGTATGTGATGAAGAAGAGAAGGAGCAGCTAATAGGGGGCAGCAGAACTCTCAAGAATCTGAGCATATCTAAGCAATTTCCAGAGTTCTGCGAAAGTCATTTTAAACAAGATAGCTCAATCTATTGGAAATTGTTATGGCTTACTTTATATAAAACGAAATTGAAGTGTAATTATTATACAAGTATTACTATTATTATTATTTTGAGAATTAAAGATATAACCGAAAGAAACTCATTGCTTTTTCAGAGAGAAGAAGAGAACATCTAAAGGTAGCATGGGATGTTAATTGATCTTTATTCTTAGTTTCGGTCAAGTGCAGTTGATGTATATGAAAATGAAAGTAAATAAAGATCTTGACATATTGATGATATGTAGATACCAAAGAGAACCCTTTAATTATGCACACATTAAAATTATTATAAAGAATATCTCTATAACGCGAGTTCACAAACGATGCCCAACCGTTTCTTACATATTTATGTTATATCTGAAAGAAACCCGACATTAATTGGAATTTATATAAAGATATTAATAAAGAAAAATACCTTTAGAATGTGAGATCTTGAGATTTTCAGCGATGTCTTAGGGAATGTATAAACCGCTATAGAAGCAGTTAAAAACGAAATGCTACATAAGCTTGGCGACCTTCGACTTATCAGCATCCTTCCCAATGCAGCTCGGCTGGCTATAAGGAAGAAATTAAATTGTTGTTTCTGTTTTTCCTGTTTGCCGTTGCTTGGTATTTTAATGATAATTTCCTCTACACGAATTTATGGTATTTTAATTAAAAGTGCCTAAAAGAATAATCTTTGTTGTTGGCGTTGTCTGAAGACGAGTTTTAGCCACGTAAATTAGCCAAGTTAATGCCTTTTGGCCCAGGTCGAGTTGCGTCTGTGTCTGTTTCTTTTTCGGTTACTGCTTCCTGTTGCTGCTGCGCCACATGAACTCGAACACTGTCAATGGCATAATCCTTGCCCACATAAGCCGTGCCCGAAACGTTGTCGGTCTCTGGTCCCCAGTCGCACATAAACGTCAATTTGGCCAATTATGGAACGCACCAAAAACTGGAACCGGACAAGTGCATTGGACTTTCGATTTCTCGTTCTGTTGCCGTTGCTGTTGCCATTGCTGTTGCTGTTGCTGTTGCCTTTGCCACTTGTTTGGGTCTTGATTAATGCGCCCGCTCCCGCTGGCTTAGCTCCAGCTTCAGTTCCAACTTGGGCTTCATCTCCTCCAACATCTCAGCTCGTGCCCAGCCCATCCCCAGTCTGGGCTATTAATTCTATAGCCAGCTTTTTGTTGCTGTTGTTGCCTGGTGCTGCTGCTGGCCATAAAAGGCAACGTTTGTCGCCCCGGCGACGGCTCAACAGGTTGCTCGCGCTGTTAATGAACGCCCGCGCAGAGGCTCTGTGGCTCTTGTGGCACTGATGTTGCTCCAGGGCTGAGAGGGGGGCCGAGTGGCAGGAAGTGCTCGTCGAGTCGGTGCCAACGCAAATGGTTGGCAATTACTTTATGCGTTCGCGTTGCCAACTGATTACAAGTCCCTTTTGGGCGCGCTACAAAAAACGCACCTCGCCAGGCTCATCCTCCTCCTTCTCCGACGTGTGCGGTAAAATGCACGAATGCGTTCAATATAATGAAATTCATTTGTTCATCGTCTGTCCCTGCCAGCCTACCAGCCTGCCTGCCTGTCTGTGTGTGACTGTGTGTGTCTGTCCAAGGGCTCTCTGGAAGTAAGTTGCAGTTGCATAGGGAGTGGGAGACGGCAACAGCAACGGCGACTGGGCACGGCTCGGTGCGTGGCAGCACCAGCAGCAGCAGCAGTCTCAGCGGCAGACCTGTCCAACAAAGTCGAGCGTGCCGCGGCGGCTAACCTTGAATTTTTTTCACCTCAGCGCAGCATCTCAAGTAGAAACGAGAATTGTAGCGCTCTGTTTAAAAATACCCTGTAATAAGGTGGCTAGGCAGAATGGGGTAGCTTAAGGCAGGAAGGTTCGGAATCCCTTGATTATTTTGTATGATGCCAATAATCTATAGAGATCTCAGTATGTATGCTTGGAACCACAGAAAGGTGAATACAAAAAGAAAACTTACATAATTTGCTTATTATATTAAAGTACCTATTTATAAAATTTATTTCATTTAAAGGTTTCTTTGCGCATTCAATTGAAAGTAAATCGAAAATAAATATCTCCATCCTTTATATTTATTTGCTTATTAAGTTAATTTATTTGCTTATTAAGTTAATGCAAACTAAATTAAAAATCATAATTTTTCTTTTTTAATAATTGAATGAATGTAAATAAAATAAGTTAATACTTTTTAATATTTGTATATTTATATTATATTTTATATATTTGAAGCTAGAATCTCTTATAAAATAAATTTTTATCAATTCTCTTGCTATTTATTTTATTACATTAAATTTATAAAAATATTACTTAGTAATGTAAAAATTCCTAAATTTAATTGAAAAGACTTTAAATAATTAAATAGTAATTAATTTCTTATCATGTACGCGGTGTCTCATAATCAGGCTTCCTCAGTGACTTTTTTCTGCTTGATTTCGTTTCGCTTTGTTGTTGTTGTTGGTTGACTCCTCCGCCGCTTGTCACAAAAAAACTTGTTACACCGCAAAAATATATATACACCCATACACACACACACTCAGGCACACACACACACGAAATGTGTCTGCAGTTGGCGCTCTCGAAACCCTCCGCCTCCACTTGGACCCCACTCGAACTTAATACTGACTGATTCATAGGCGCAGCCCAAAAACTCGCAGAAGAAGAGGAAGAGAAAGAAGAAGAAGATGAATAAGATGAGGAGAATTTGCGAGCGCGTTGATTAAACGTTTCATACGGGGAATGGGGAAGGAAGTGAAGGGGAGTGAAGGGAAGTGAGGGTTACACACTCGATAGCGCTGTTGATATTATTAATAAACATAAATTTCCGTTTAAACAGTGGTTAAATAATCGTTTTTAGTGCTGATATTGACAGTATCAAGTGGACAAAAGGGATGAGGATCGTGCTCGACCGTTCTCAAGGATAGACAGTGAGCGAAAAAGGGCAAGTGCTTTATCAAAAGTAGGTTGAAAAGTTGTGGGAACAAAAATAGAAAATATATAACTTAAAAAATGATTATGAAAATCTAGCAAGATCATAAATAATCTCAGTAAAAGAAGACGCTGCTGCTCCTGTTGCTGCAGATGACAGCTAACAATCGCCTGTCTGTCTGTCTCTCAGTCTGTCTGAGATCAGTTTTGTATCCTGCTGTTGTTCTTGGCATAAATCAAACTTCAAACAGTGCGACTGGCAGTAACCAAACAGGGAGAGAGGGAGAGAGAAACTTTCACCCATAAATGGTGCGATCGGGCCATAAACTGCTCCCAGCCATGCCAGGCATCTCCTCCTCTGTCCTCTGTCCCCTGTCCTGACGCAATGTGCCCGCCTAATGATAACATTAAAATTGTGTTAAGAAATTAGCTAAGCGCAGCAGCCACAGCCACAGCAGCAGCAGCAGCAGCAACAGCAACAACTTTGAGTCGTAAATCATGTGAAACAACAACTTGCAGCACAGCTTGGCAGTGGCCCAACAACAGCAACAGTTGCTGCTGCAACTAGGCAAGTCGCCACTTGGCAACTTGTGGCTGCAACCTGCAACCAGCAGCAGCGGCAGCATTTTCACATTACGCGATAGCGAAATGTGCACGTCAATTAAGATACGCCAAGGTATGCCAGACAGGTGAATCAGCAGGTGGGAGCAGCAGCGGACCAAGAGGGGCTAAAAGGGGGGAAGAAGCTGCTGCTGTTGCCACTGTCTCTGTACAGTGGCTGGGACACTTTTGTCAACTGAGTTTAACAGTTTCTACGCCTGTCAGCTCGTAAATCTTTCTCAGCTGCAGCACCACACCAGATTGTGTGAGGAGTAGGAGTGGAGAAGGGATAGGGAGGGGGAGGAGTAGTTGCAACTAGGAGTAAGCTGGACAACGCCCAAGCGCTACCAAGTTCGCGGTTGCGCCTTTATTAAAAGTCAATAAATTAATAAATTATCGCATTAAAATAAATTGCATCTAAATGTTCTAAGTTGCACATTAATTAAGCAGATTGCTTGATTTATTGCCGTATCAAGTGTCGCCTCGGTCAGCGGCGTGTGCAGCGTGCAACAGAGCTGCCGCATTGCCTTATGCACTTTAGCTGATTTTTATCATCAGCTGCGGCAACTGTTGTTGCTGCTGCTGCTGTTGATGTTGCTGTTGCTGTTGCCTTTCATATTGGCACAGCAACAAGTTGCAACGTCTCTTGCCCCATCAACGCAACCCTTCACTTCGCACTCCCTGTTCCTTTTCAGAACACATTTTATGTGTCCATTTACGTAGCTCAAATTGTGCGCATTCTAGGCAAAAGACAACAACAAGAAGAACAACAGCAAGAACAAGAATAGTGGCTGTTGCTGCTGCTGTTCATTCTCATTCCCATTCCCATCGTCCAACCTCAGCCTCATCTTCAGCCATCGTCATCGTCGTCTTCTCCATCTCCATCTGCGTTTCGCACTTTGTTGTCATCCGACTGACTTCTTGTGCGTGCCAATTTTCTCCTTATTAATAAAGATAAATAACTTAATGATTATTACGTTTAAAGTGTTTAATTTGCAGACGTTTAGGCGCTATTCGCGTTTCTTTATTGCTTCTCCATCTACATCGTGGTTGTCGTTATTGAAATGAAGTTATTAGCTGTTGTTCAGGAGGGGGCTATCTATGTTGAACAAGTGTTGCTTGATGGTTAATGATCTTGAGGGGTTTCTTTATTTATATGCGAAGCAATTGCGAAGAGTTCCGGGAAATGATTTGTTCAAGCATTGTGAAGGAATCTTAACTATGTGTCAAGACGATAAAGGAAATTGCGAGAGAATTCTTTGTAAATCGAATACAAAGTGAATATGGAATGGGCCAGCAATTGGTTGTTATAATTTGGTATTTATTTATTTATATTATTATATTTACCCCCGCAAATATTGCGAGCATTACTACAAAAAAATCTCTTCTTATATGCACCTCAAAATCTTGAACTCTTCAATCCCTTCATCATTTATAACAATGCAAAGGAAACGGCTTTATAGACTGGGCATGTTAACAAGTGTAGTTGGTAGTCTTAGTACCTGTTTAACCAGACGGCAACAACATTGGCGACAACTCTGACGACAACAACAACAGCAACATCAACTAACTGCGGCCCACAGTCGCCCCAGTCGACAGCGTCGGGCTGTGCCAGGCGGCAAGGAAATATGGCACACGCTGCCATGTGTAATTGTAATTTCTCTGGACCCAGATTGAGACCATGCTACCATCTCTTTGTCTCCCTCTTCCTCTTCTTCTCCCTCTCACTCACACTCATACTCACACTGACACGCTCTGGCCCGCTCTTGCTCGCTGGTGCAAAGGTGTCAACGCGCATGCGCGCACGAGTTGTCAGCACATTAATTTCATTTGCATTTCCGCTCGGCGCTGGTTTCGCATTACAACTCGAACTTAAAAGCTGGAAAAACTAGTGCGAAGTTTTCCAGGCGATGTAGTGCACTGAAAGAAAATGAGGCAAACTTAAATGCAATAGGAAAAAATTAATATGTGATATAATTTAAACTTATTTGAAATGAAAATAATTTAATTCTTTGTTCAAATATATGAAAATTTTGAAAAAAAAAATTGTATGACAATAATTCAAAGTTATTTCAAAAAGACTCCACTTCTTATAACATGATAAGATATGAGGAAAATAAGTCTTAAATTGGAATATAATATAAATGAGGAAAATAATAAAAATAAATATTAAATAATAATAATATTATATTCTAAACTCATGATAATAATAATTTTTAACAAATAATATAAAATAAAAATAAAATAAATACATGAATCTTGTTTAATTTAGTTTGCCTTTTGCATGTTAAAAGTATTTCCATTATATTTTTTCTCAGTGCAGTGCAAGTGTTGCCCACTTGGCAGCGCGGCTCGTGCCCAGCCTGGCCTGGCAATGGTGCTGCCTCTATCTCTGCCTCTGTCGCTGTGTGTGCATCTGGGTCTGTCGCCTGGCATTTGGCCTGGCCCACTCCTCCTGGCCTGGCCGGGCTATGCCAAGCAACTGCAGCAACCAACATGAATCACACACGCACAACGCAGCGAGGAGGCATTTTTTGATTATTTACATAGTTTTGCTATTACTACAAATTTTTATTTGCCGCGCGCCATCGACAGCAAGTTTTAGCAGTTGTTGCAGCTCTTGTTGTTGTTGCTGTTGCCACATTGGCCATCGTCAACTGTCTCTGTATTGCATTTGTTTTTCGGCTCCCCTGGTTTAATTGTGGCTTAAAGTGGTAATAAACAAGCCTGGCGCAAGAATATTAATAGCCCATGTTATTGATGGCAATTGCTCGTTGAATTTGGCGTAATTAAGTCGTTGTCATCAGTCTCAGTTCCCGTCTTAGTCTGTGCATGTGTGTGTGTGTTATGTTGTACTTGCTGCTAATTTATGCATTGCCATCTTGCGTCTGCAGTTTTCTGGTATGAAAACAAGTGCAGCTCTGGGGCACTCGAATCTAATCGAATAACTATATTCGTGTTTTTTTAATTCGTTTTAGAAATCCATAAAAAACTATTGCCAAAAATGTTGAGTGTGTTAAAGTGTTGGGGAGTGCTCGCTGAGCCGGTGCTGTGTAGTCGCAGATAAATTAAATTACTTAAATTACTTAATTAGTGTTGCTAGGAATGAGTTGATGATCTATATGCCTGATTCAATTTTTATATCTTGGCAGTTTTATAACACATACCACCCTCTATCAAATTTTAAAATACTACAGGGTATTTATACACCAATCAAAAACCACTCTCAACAAGTGCATTTTTATATAGCGTACGATATATATTTTTATGGGCGTTCATTAGTTGATTAACTTGTTAAAATCTAATAAATTCTTGTCCGATTGAATTGGAATTCCTAACATGGTTTCAATTTTAATTGAGCTATTTATTTGGCAACTGGTAACATATGTTAGGTTATCATGTTATATTAATGTTATGTTATAATGTTATGCTCTGCATTTAGCAAATATACTCAATTTCATATATCATAGTTAATTTTATTCAATTTCCTTGATGGTAAGATATGTAATAATATTTTATTCCCCACTGCAGCTTTCTTCACATTGTTCTTCTGGCCTTTTCTTCGTCTTATTTTGTTTCTTGTCGCAAATTTCTAAACAATAAAATGTTATTGGTCAAGCGAAATGACATAAATAAAGGGAAAACTCTGCCGAGCTGAGCTGAGCTGAGGCTGCACTTGGTTAACCTCTCACATACATAAGTTAGCCCCGGCAACGATTGCAACTGTTGTTGGCCCTGTGGCAAGAAATTTTCTCCCACATTTGGTTGACTGACATTTGATGGTTTCGTGATGCGGCAGCTGAGGCTGCTTCGGTTGCAACTTGTGGCCCGTCGTCGTCGTCGTCGTTGTTGTTGCCAGCCGCGCAAAACATCAAACGAGCGTCAAACGCCCAATGGCCAACAAGTTGAAAGTTTCTCCACCAATATGGAGACAGCATAGATCTTTCTCTGGCAACCACCCCCTCCTCATTCCCCTCTCCCTCTCTCTACACTCCTTACTGCTGTTATCAGGCTGGCCAAATGTGGTTGGGGCTTACAAATTAGCGCGCTGCCAACTGCAACTGTCCGAGTTGGCCCAAAAGGCAGGCTCCAAGTCAAATGACACTAACAACAACAATAAACTACTGTTGACATTTGTTGTTGTTGCTAGAGAGTGCAAACTCCTACAACAAAGCAACACACAAGACAACAACACGCATACACACACACAGACACAATGGAACACTTGCGTCTAGGATTTGGCTTGACTCCTCTGGCGCTGCGTGGGGGTGAGCAGCGTCTCTCATTCGACTCAACTGTATGTGAGTGTGTGTGTGTGTGTGTGTGAGTGTACTTTATGGCCACGCACGAGGCAGTAACAGCAGCAGCAACAGTTGCCACCACACCGTCTCCTTCTGCTGCTGCTGCTGCTGTCCAGTCCAGTTTCCATAACTCGACGCTGACTCTCGTGTCCATGTCAGCCACGTAGTATGTATTCATTTCCAAAGGGAATAACTTATGTACGCTCTGGGCACAATAAATTCTTGCGCTGAAAATGTCAATTAGGCGCAGATTTTGTTGTTACGCCGGCTGCGACTGCGCCAGCTACAGCTACAGCTCCAACTGCAGCAGCTCCAGCTCCAGCTCAGGCTGAGCGTGAAAAATCTAATTGGCTGGCATTTGTTTTCGGGGCGAGCGAAATTGAATTGTATCAGCTCCCAAAAAACAAAAAAAAACCAGTAGCCAACGGTAGCCAAGCCCCAAGTGGCAGCTACTCCTCGTACTATTTGAATTTACACTTGCCTCAGTCTCGGTCTCGGTCTCAGCTTGAGAGTCGCACGAGAGCGCAGTAGCTGCTGCCACTTAGCTGTGAAATGATGACATAAAAGAACATATGCGCTGACACATCAATGGGGGGGACACACCGACTGAGTGGACAGGCTACAGGTCGCCCTACGTCCTCCCCTCTCTCTCACACTGTCTTTATCTCTCTCTCTCTCTGTGTGCATTTCCCATTTGCTGCTCACTGTACTAATAGGCACAAGCGTAACCAGCCGAAGAGAAGTGCAGACAGCTTTGCAGTTGTGTTTGCTTATTGACAGCTCGCGGGCTAGCGATGGACCTGCGAGAGAGCGATATACGATAGACACGATAAAGAAGAGGTAAAGCAGAGGGAAAGAGAGAAAGAGAGAGAGATTGAACATAAACTATATTTATGTGATAAAGTAAATATAGAACAGACAAAATGAGAAGGATAGATCTGAAGACACCAAGATACGTTTGGGTAAATAAGAAATGTGTTGGTGAGATTGAATAGAGAAAGAAATAGGGAGAAGAGAAGAAGAGAAGAGAGAAGAATTTTATTGGATTTTATATTGAAAGTAAATCTATAAAAAAATTGTTCAATAAATTGTATTCATTGTATGACTTTTTTAGTAGGTAAAACCATCCACTTCTAATGAATCAAGACAGTCTCTCAAGTATACTATATTTTACTTTACTTTCTATATTTTAGTTACTCTCCACACTCCATACTCTACTTTTTTTACAATTTACTGCATACATATATACTCTATATAATATCTTCTCTACATACACTTTCTCTTTTCCATACTGCCTCTCATCTCCAAATAGTTTCTCTATCCTATAAAGTCCTCCTCTACCTCAATTTTTATACCATTCGTGCTGCTGTCACAAAAACTATCGCATCACAGGCACATCACTAGCTATTACGCACATCGAAGGTGGATATGGATGGTGGCCAAGTGCTTGCCTGCCTGGGCAAGTGTACAATGGCCAAGTGCGTCTCTTCACATTCACATCCACATGCACAGGCACAGGCACTTGGTCTCTTGACTTCCAACTCACCCGGCTTACCCGGTTCACCCGAGTCTGCTTGGGCTGCACGGGCTGTTGGGCGCAAAAATCGCAAAAAATCAAAAATAATTGCCAACACCGACGGACGACGGCTTCAGAGAGTGAGAGAAAGAGAATGAGGGAGATGCGTATGGTGTGATTATATTGAATTTTTGATACGCGCTGGCCAAAAGGGCCAACTGTAGAGGAGGCTTCAACTTCAGGCGACGCAGCGTCACAGCGACGTTGTGGCGACATTGACAGGTCAATATTGATGGAAACAAGATTTATATGACAACGGCGGCTATATTTTCAAATTTAATGAGCAGGAAGAGCCCCAGCCAGGCAAGAGCCTGGCCGCAAGTGGACAGCGATGCTGTGTCCAGAGCGACAGCGTCAGATGCGTCGCGCAAGAAGTGTCGAGTAACTCGCTTAAATGATGTGCTAATAAGGCGCACATAACTGTGCGCAAAAATATGATGGGTTCCCCACATGCCACCCGCTACCCCCCTCCTGACCTCCCTCTCCCACTCCAACACTTCCTCTGTGTGAGAAGAGTGCGCATTGCTTCGTTACATGCGTCTTCGTCATCGAGGGATTTAAGGCGCTGCTTATTTGGCCAAAGTGTGGAAATCATGGCAAATATGACGTGAATTTGTGTTTAATGAGCAGGTGCGCCAATTGGTCAGAGAAGTGTGGGAGGGGGAATGAGGGGCAGAGGGGTGGGAATTGCGTAAGTGGGTCAGAGGTGAACTGTGCCAAGTGGGAATGAAGATAAGATATGGCGAGAGTGCGAAATGGTGGGTAATATTACGATGTATAAAAGATAACAAGGGGATAAGAATTGCATTTAAAACTGCAGTAAACAAAATTTAAATTTAAAGAACATAAAGTATTTATGTTAATAACATAAACACAATCTGACTATATCTATAACCAACTTTGTAAACAATGACATTAATCTACTCTGTAAAAAAGGAATATAAGGAGAACAGTAGATCAGTCTGTTTTGAACAACGCGAGAGAATCGAGGCCTACTGTATAAAGTTGAATTTGCGACCTTTAAATAGAATTAATTCAAAACTAATACAGCTAACATTTATCAATTGACTGACAACTCAAGATTCTATAGTCCTTCTTTCTCATCATTATTTAAATTTGTATATTATTATATTTATTTATAAGAGATAAGTTCCTTCCAACTCTCTTTCGCTTTTTCTATGTTTTCTTTATGTGTTTGTCTAATTTTCGGTTGTACTCTGTAGTTAGAAGTGTCTTTTTTCTATGTCAAATCTAATGGGCATCCCTGGCCACCCCTCTGCAGGTGTTTATCTTTGGTGTAATAGAAATAAAACCCTTTTGCCTTTCTACGTATTATTTTTATGCTTAGGCATAAATACAAGATGAAGTATTTATGGTCTATTCCAATAAGCTGACAACCCTGAAATCAGTCTCTGCTCTCCACACTTCACCTCTCTCTCTCTTTTTCTGCTCCTCTCACATTACTGCCTTACTCGCTATGCAACTGCCAATCCAGGCCATCTTCAACTTTCTCAATGCTCATCAACACTTGAGTAACGACAACATCAACAACAACAACAGCAATAACACTGTTGCACACACATCCTTGACCTCTGGCACTCTGCGCCGCCGCTGTCAACAGAGACAGAGACAAGAATAACAAACGCCCAGACAAGACACCTACAACAAACCCGAAGCCAGCCAAGCCCCAGCCAGTACAGTCCCATACACCCACAAGTTTCCCCTTCTGCTGCGCTTCATCTTGCTCTCTTCAGTCTGCAGCAACCTTCAGGCTCGACGTCAACATTCCTTGCAGTTCGAAGAGTTGCATTATCGTCGCACGTCATCGCAGGATGGAGGCGTGGTCAGCGCAGAGAGGAGAGGGGGGTGGGGAGTGGGCGCTGTACATGTACCGCCCGTCGTCACTTGTCTGATATATCACCTGTGCCACAGCGAGAGCAGCAACGGCAACAAGTTGCACATGGCATAATGCACGCACAACCCACAACAACAACAAGAACAAGATGAGGACAATCGCGTTCTCTATATGCGTGCCAAATTGGAACAATGCGAGAGCAAACCCAAGCGAACGATGGACCGCACCTTCAGCCACAGTCTCAGCCCCAGCCTCAGCCTATTGTCACATTTCAGAGTGAAGTGGAAAGGATCGCTTGTGGCGTCTGCGGCGAATCAAATGCATTAATCCAATTTACGCATGCCACGACGCCAGCGCAATGTCCTCGTGATCGTCGTCGTCGTCCACTTGCTCCAGAATGTGCCCCCGCCAAAGCTGTCAGAGAAAGGCTGCCACAGGACGGGGCAGGGCAAAGATTTCTGTGTAAATTTGCAGATTTTTCAAAAGTTGGCAGCACAATTTAAGAGCAACGCAATCAGCGTTAAGCAATCTTTCCCCCAAAGACAGAGGGAGGCAGAAGAGGAAGGGAGACAGAGAGGGAGAGAGAGAGGAAGACAGAGAGGGAGCTAGTGAGAGAAAGAGTGAGGGAGCCCGTTGACAATTTTATTTATTTACAGTTGGCAACTGTCTATATAAATTGAGGTACCAGTAGGCAGAAGGTGTCTCCAGTTGGGGCTCACCTCGGCTCACCTCCTCGTCTGTAGTTCGCGGACAATGTCAACATAGTTGCAATTAATTTGTAACCGATTATCATCTTCAGGTGCCAAATAAACCTCTCCGTGCGGAGGCCGGCAACGTGTTGAGTGTGTGTCCTCGTATCGGTTCTTTTCTTGTTGGTTTTCCTTTTCTTTCTGTTTTCTGTTTTCGGTTTTCTGTTTCTTTTTTGCATACACAACATTTTTACTTGCATCTCGCATTGGGGGCTGCTTTATGTGCAACATGAACGCATAAACAAGATGCAGGCCAAGTTACACGAGAACCAAAGCAAGCCACAACCGAACCGAGTCGAACTGAGTGCGATACTTGGCGTGGCAAGTTGTAGGGGAACCTGTCAGGGTTGCCAACACTTGACGGATTTAATTATTTCAATTTTGTTTCTCTCTCTCTCTCTCTGTGTCTTACTGTCTCTCTGGCTATCTCTCTGTGCCGCACAATGTTGCAAGGAGAGCGTGTTGCATTCCACATGCATCATGTCCGATCGTAATGAGAAAATATGGCATTTGTGTGACAATAAAGTGTGCTTCGCACTTATGTTACCCACATCCCCAAGTGTGTGCTGGACCCTCCCAGTCCAGGCCAGGCCAGACCAGGTGCCTGGCTCTGCTGCTGCTCTTCCTGCTCCTCCCACCTGTGGTGCCACATGGTGCTGCTGGTGCAGCCACAATCTCACTTGCAGCATTTTGCATGCGCCTAAATTATGTTGACAACTGTCCGTAGCGTCTCATTGCAACGGCTGCTACTCACTCATTATGCCTGCAACATGCTCTCGCACTCGTATCATATCGCTCGACTCGACTCTGCCTCTGCCTCTGCCACTTCCACTGCCACTGCCACTGGCACATGCAACATGCAACAGCAGTCGTCGTCGTCGTCGTTGTAGTCGTTGCTCTAATGCCTGCACCATTTATTAAATGTCTCCACGGTGCGACAATAACTTTATCAGGCCAAAAACGAGAAGAAGCTGCCAGGAGCAGCAGCAGCCAACGCCGGACACGGGCCACAAAACTGACCACTGGCCACCAGCACGACACGAGCCACATCGAGCTGGATTCTGGACGGTGGACGGTGGATGGTGGATGGTGGATAGTGGACGACTTCTTTGCATGTCTGAAACTGAGCTCGTTTTCACTGCCAAGTGCACAAGCTTAACCCATTGTTGCACACTACAAAATGAATCTGCTAGAAATGAAGAGAATGAATTGGTTATGATACAGAAATACATATCATAGACCTGGAGCGCTTAAACACAACTACTTGAACACCGCAGTTAACTAACCTCATGATCACAACCTGTACCGTAATGATGCTTCAACAAATTAAGCAACGTTCGGTTACTTATTTATTTCATTGGTGGTCTTCTAGCCATGGCTAAACTAGACTTCATATCAGTATATGCATATCTTGCATATTTATGTATATATTTATTTATATTTTTATATTTATTTGTAATTGGCTTATATATTTTAATTGTTCGAATAAATTTTAAAATTAATGTTGAGGAGAAACGTCTCTTAAATAAGTATATATTATGAAAATTCAAAAATTTATAAGTTTTCAAACTAGTCTCGCGTCTCGCTTTAATAGAAGCAAATAACACATTATATTATATAAAAAATATTAAAAACAAGTATCCTCAAGTTCATATAATTCTTAAATTTGATTATGGTTTTTTTTTTAATCAATATTCTTCATTTGGGATCTTGGGGACTAAAACTAAATTTCAAAGGCTAACAACGAAGTTTATGCAAAGCTAACCTTGCCTATGTTATTTGTAATAACAATGAGGATAACACAAAGGCTTAGATATAGTTTCTGAACTCAGAAAATCTATATATACACGTAAGCATGTGCTGCTTCAATGGGTTAAGGCTTGATCAGGTGTAGTGTTACCATGTGGTGCCTGCTTCTTAGTCTCTGCAGCAGCATTCACATTTACCAGCTCATTAAAAGCCACTGCACCCACCTTCACTCCTTCACTCGCCCCCTATCTTCTTTCTCTTCTAGCCTCAACTTGCATTGCGTGTGCATTGATCCCAAGTTGCCTCCTCCGCTCGCCACAATTTCAATCCACAATTGGCATGTGTCGGCCTCATAAACAGCGCGCAAAGAGCAGCAGAGCAGCAGATCAGCGGCCATTTTGTGCACAGACCTTGTAAATTTAGAATTTACACAAATTAGCCGAGCTGCTCATTGTATAAATTCTAAACGAGTTCGTCGAGCTCCAGCGAAACCTGTCGGCGCAGCTAATTGAAAAAAACCAGCGAAAAACGATTGACAAAAATCTTGAAAAAATGTCAATGGCGTTCGTATACGAATATAGTATCATAATCAGATCTGAATAAGAGTTGCGGCTGCCGATTGAAATTATATATAGTATACGAGTATACTCGTACAATATGGTTTTTTGTCGACTGCCTTCCTAATGACAATTTCGTGTTTCGGCTCAACAAAATGCCAGCATGCAAATTGTGTGTGAGTTGAGATGATTTTTTTTTTCGAGGCTCATAAAATAAATAAAAGCCCAGCTCAATGTGCCATAAATTCTAAGAGTTTATTTTCATTTTTATTTATTTAGCTCGACAGGGTCAATATTTGCGTTAAATTTCTGAATTTAATGAACACGCGCACAAGAGAATTGGAGAATTGGAGAATCGAGCTAATAGCATCCTGCGCAACATCTCGCAACATTTGACAAAATTATTTTATGACTCTGTTTCGTTGTTGTTTTTCTTTTTCTTTTTCTTGACTTTTTGGCAACATTGTCATGGTGCCAAGGCGCAATTTGAGGCTCGTAAAAGTGGCTATAAACATGTCAATAAGTAAAAGCGGACTCATTATACCCTGCAGCGCCTTCAAAGTTGTTGAGTGTGGTATGAGTGAGTCTGACCAAAGAATGTTGCCTGTGATCTGATTATAATCTTTATGTTTGTTTCAAAAATATGAGTTGACATTTAGTAATTATAAACAGAAAGGTAGAACAATGTAAATGAAGGGAAACTCAAGTTCATAGAGGGGAATATTATATTATTTTGCAAACTCTTAAAATAATTTGTATTGGGTGTACTTATTCCTGAACTGCACCTTCTAAAGGAGTGCAGAGAACTTTACAATATTCTAGAATATTTAAAACAACATTACGAGCATATGTAACTTATTTCTATTGTGTATTCAATTAATAGAAAGTTTGATTGTCTCCCAAAACAAGGTAAGCGCCAGTCAAGCACCCTATTTAACTACGCTTTAATATCGATTTATTTCTACAAAAGATAAGATCGAAACTTCAACTAAACTTTAACTTTACAGAGTATCTTTCAGCCAACTTCTACTGCGCTACCTCAACTCTGGCATTTAATTAGCTTGTCTCGCTGACTTCAAAATCGAAAGCTCCACACTTGTCGCCATGGTGTGTGTAGACATGTACCACGACACGGCCGTACCGCCCTTTTGGCGACAACGAACAACGAATCAGGTGTTGGCCGTTTTTATAATGGAGTCTCCGACTCCGCTTGGTTACTGCTTGGGCTATTGGGTCTAGATTCGAGATTGTTGTCGCCCCTTGTCACGCTGTTGTCTGCGATGGGACAGCGGCGGCTAATGGCGTCTAATTTGACTAAATTATGCATACAGCCACCGATCAACTTGTTTTCCCAATCAGTTTTGTCGTTGGTCTGTCATAAAATTTGTATAATTTTTTAACGGGGTATCATAAAGTGACAGTCATGAGTTTTTAGTTAGTTGTTGTCCACAAAGCATTGTTCGTTACCGCGCGGTCTTTTATCTCTTTGATTTGCTTGCTCGCATTTGTATTTTAATTTTCCCCATCCCCCCTTGAAACTGATTCCCATTTCGATAGTTGATTGTTTTTTAATGAAGGCTCCGGCTGAGAATGTGTAACGCAATTTGATGATTTTAATTGGTTACAGCTTTACAGCAGGCGGCGTAATTATCGGATAGTTTGGCATTTTTATTTCATGATGATGGGAGGTGTATAGTGTATGGAACCTGTGTCGTTTCGTCAAGATCTTGTTTGTAAAGCGTGGAGAACAAAGGGAATCGATGAGATAAGATTAGAGCTTGATTGAAAATTTAGTTAGATCAGGCGTGGAAAATTAATTTGAAGTTCGAACTGGTTGCTAGATTCCGTTGCGGGGAAATTGATTGAAGAAATTTGAATGAAAACAGAAAGAAAAGTGAATGAAAAGCGAATGAAAGGCTTGTTAGTATTGAGTTATATACTGGCTTATCGCGGGTATATTCGTTTAAAGTGATTTCTTATAGGTTTTCATGAATTAACAGAGTAGTTTATGTTATCATCGATCCTTAGTTGGGCATCTTTTATCTGTAAATTGTTTTCAAATGTATGTTTATTTGGTATTATAATCGATGTAATGTCTTCCATCATTACTCACTTATTTGCTTCCTGTGTCCCGCTCTATTTGCGTTGCCCAAACCCAAAATCCGAACTGACAACCAAATTCAAAACAAACTTCTCCATCAATTTACCCCGCCCGCTGTCTAAGGAGTTTGTCAGAGCTTCCTGCTGTTTGTGCTGCACTCTCTCTCAAGCCATCTCTCTCTCTCTCTCTCTCCCTCTCTGTCTTTCTCTCAGTCATTGCTAGCCCACCCCCAGCCCCTGGTCAGCAATTTAATTGAAACGCCCACGTCATAAACTCTGAGGTAGTTTTACCTGCCATTTTGCCCCATTGCGTGTTCGAATGTTTGCCATTTGCACCCACGCCCATTCTCCAGGCGAGCAGCTTCATCTCTTCGTCTGCCCCGAGAGCAAGAGAGAGACAGGGAGTGAGAGAGAGCGAAGCATTGAACAAACTTCGAGCGGGTACTAAATTTTTGGGTAAAATTATTGTTATTACACCGAAATCGTTTATTATTAATTTTAATGTATGGCAGCAGACCGCCAGACGGCGCAGTCGACGCTGCCGCAAGGGGAGGCACGACAGTTGTAGTGCTGGAGAGGGGGAGGGCACTCTTTGCATGTTGCGTGACGTGGTTAGACGAGGCGGGGACCAGCCCATTTGGACGCGTGCAGTGCGCTCCGCGCTGCCGTTAATGCATCCAATTGCGACTAGGCTGGAAATCCGTGGCGAACGCGAATGCGTCACGTGACTCACACCCACACACACTCGCAACACACACACACACTCAGGCAGTTGCACACCAAGTCCTGCTTATTTTTAATGGCATTTGACGTTGTTATTGTTGTTGGGCAAAGGATGTGCCCGGATGGGCGCAGCACACATCGCCAGCTAAGCCGGCAGGTAACACACACTTACACATACACACACAGGCACAGAAAGCCCACGTCCCGCACGCGTCGTCCCAATAATATTGTATACATAATCCCAACCCTCATATCGATGGTCGCGACTCCAGTCGACGCGTCTGGTCTGGTCTGGCCTGGCCTAGGGCTGAAACTTTTTACGCCTAATTGAAACGACTCGCAGGCAAAGTTTTCACCTTCTGACGTGCGCACAACTCGTGGGCTCATTAATTATAATTTTCATGTCGAGTGGGACGCCCGACACAGCCCGACAACAGGTAGAAGACAAAGACAAAGACATTGTCAGTCGGACAAAGCAACCATCTAAACAGGCAGTCAGGCACGAAGCTTAAGCCGTGTTCACACCTGGCAAAAAGCTTGAATGCAGTTCTGAAGATTGTTACCTGCTTGTGATTTCAAAAAAATTTAAACAAATTAAATTAAAACAGTATTTCAAATTTAGAAAATATAAAATATAAAATATAAAAATATATCGATAGACAAGTAAAAATATATACCATATTCATTATAATAATTTTCAATAATTTATTTTCAATCTTCAATAATATATACTAAATATTAATATCAGGCGAGTTTCAAGTACAAATTAACAGAGCTATAACATTTTCGGTCATTTAAATTTTAACCTGCAGATATTGTTTTTAATCTATAAAGTAAGTCATAAAGAAACTATTAGGTAGAATAACTGTGGTTATCTATACTGAAACACTTTAGTCTCAAATTGGCAAAGTTATCGATAATAATATCGATACTTCCATATATAAAACATGTCTTTTACGAACGTACTACACTTACAGGGTATGTAAATGTGCAGCAAGAAGGAAATTAACTTATTTCCAAGTGCCTAGTCTGAACGCGCCACAATCCGCAAAGGGTTGCAGCTGCGGGGTGTGTCGTGCGTGCTGTTGCTCGTGCCACACAGTACAACAGCCATAAAAAGCTGAACTCGCTGATGTTTCAAAATGAAAATGCATACAAATTTTTTAGCAATTCGAAACGGTAATGAAAATTTTCCAAAAGAAATATTGAACTTCAACTTGAACTATGTTTTTTGGTTGCGCTGCAATTCCAACATCAGCAATGCACTCCCCCTCTCTCCGACTCTCTCTCACTCTGCCTCTCTTCCTTCCTGTCTTCCTCACGCACAGATGACTCAGTACGGTGAGGGTCGTCCAGGGGTTCATTTGAGTCTGACTGCCTTCATGGCGCTTCCTTGCTTCCTGCCCCTTTGATGGGATGCGAAAAAGTACTTAATCATTGTGCGGGCTAAATTAATCAAGTGACTTGTACTAGCTCTATTTCTCGGCAGGAGGGGGATGGGTTCGGAGGCGCATCGTGTTTTTAATTTGTGCAGCTCATGGAATATTCAAAGAGCATATGGCGCGATGCCTGCAGTCTCTGCATAAAATTAGGCAAAACAAGTCGAGAAAAAATACAAAACACAAAGCGAAGCAGGAGAAAGAAATTTAATTTCAGTGTCATCTGGTAGTACGATGTGGGGGGGCAGAGGCGGGGGCGGTGCGCTTTGAAGGACTTGGTTTCTCTTGGTTTGTCTATGATTAATTGAGTTCATCTGTTTACCCGATGCTCTCACTTTAATGTGCGTAACGCAATAAAGAAATGGAATTTCACCTCGCTGTCCTCTTTCTCCACTCTCTCCACTCACTTCTTTCCCCCTCTCTGCAGACTCTCCGCATAGTTCTGGTCTGGTTGTCAGTTCGTTATGGTTAATGCGTGGCGGCAACAACAGCTTGGCCGTAACCAGCAACAGGTTCATTCGGACAAGAGGCTGGCAGGCAGGCAGTCAAGGCTGGCAGCTGCTTGGCTGAGCCTGAGGAATTTTAAATCATGGCGACAATTTCCACAAATTCCAGGAGGGTTTTCTGCTGCTTTTTGGCTAAGCAAATTGGCAGCGCTGCAAGTCGCATCCAGGCTGGCAGCGGCGGCATTTCAGCAATCTTAAGTACGCCTACAAGAACATGTAAATAGACTTTCGGTATCGAAACAGGAACATGGTATGCAATTTGCTCGTTTGACACTTGAAATATGTGGCAACAATACACACACACACTCACACAGCGAGAGAGTGCAGAAGGCGGTTGCAAATGCATTTTCTATACGTTGTTTATAGGCAAATGTCAGACGTCGACGACGACGACGACGACGTCGTCGCAGGCGGTGACACTGACAAGCCAAGAGTGAGCAAGAGAGGAAGAGAGAGAGAGACAGGCAGGGAGGGAGTGAGGTGGCTGCCTCTGTTAGCGACATGCCACTTGCAACGACAAGTGGCCAAGTAGCTGTGCCTCCCCTGGATTAAAGTCACAGAACTCACTGCGAGTTGCCAACTGAACTGGACTTGTTTGCATGCCTTGACTAGCCCGAGCAGCTTAGCTAGTTGCCGCCGCCGCCTGCAAGTGAACTTTGAACTCGAACAAAATATGCGGCCAACTTGTTTCTGTGCTGCTGCCCGCCCCAAAAGCAGCTGCAACGCCCCCAACTCGATGCAGCAGAGGCTGGGGCAGCGTCTGCTTCAGCGTTGCTCTGCTACGCTCTGCAAAAGGGTATGCGGAATTTCTCACTGACTTTGCACTCAGAAGGTGGGCTAAGAATTTGCAAACAGACTTTGATTTAAAGTGGAGGGGGGCAGGTATGTTGATAAATTATTTGCCATAAATGAGATTGGAATTGAAATTGTTCAAGAACATTTGGGAAGAAAATTGAATAATTGTTGCTAAATTAGTAAATACTTATTTATATATATCAATGTATTACGCAATATAGTAGATCGGGAAAAAGCCATCAATATCACAACTATGAGTTTATTTATTTATTTTATTTAAAGTCAGCTTTAGCAGTCAACTGTTTATGAATTACAATTAAAATTAAAACTTAAATAATTACAAATTTAAAATTAAATTAAGGCAAATTAAGGAAAATTTTATTTTTACATTTAAAGTAATTCAAATTTCAGCTGTGGCCATAAAGTCTGAAGTGGTGTATAAAACATAACTTTGGTCTCTTGGCAACTTATAATACATGTCTACCAATAGTTAAATGCTAATATTTCTTCCTAATGCATAGAGGTATTCCCTTTAGTGCATCCAATATCATATGACATGCATATCAAGCGATATTCCTCATCCATTCACACTTTGTTAGAGCATTACTACTGTTGCTTATTTACAGTCCCTGCTGAGATCCGCAAAGTTAGCCGACTCGGGGACTGTTGTTGAGGTTGGTTCTGATATCAGCGCTGAGTGAATTTGTATGTTCACAGTTTAAAAGAGCAGGCGCGAAAGTGAACACTGTTCCGGGGCGGGGCACTGGGGGCGGCGTCGGTCGCGGTCCCGGGCCAGGGCATGTTACCAGGCCGGTGTCGGTGTCGTTGCCGGTGCTGGTGCTGTTGCTGGTGCTGGTGCCGGTGCTGTAGCTGCCTGGCTTGGCTTAGCTATTGGCTTGACTTGCCTGGCTTGGCTTACAATAGCTCAAGAATACCGCTATCATTATTCTTAAACTTTTGCGGCGGCGGCGGCGGCGTCGGTGACTCCTTGCCAGGCAGCAGCGCGACTTTAGCCCCGCGTCGATTCTCATTTTAATGAACCGCCGTTCTATTTTTCGCTGATCTTTCGCCACTAATAGGAACGTGTTCACGTCGTCGTTGTTGTCGTCGTCGTCGGCGGGTTTGCTCCTTGGTGAGAGACAACAACCACAGCAGCAACGACAGGGAGCAACTTTAGCGCATGGCAGCAGCAGCAGCAACCCGGCTTAAATCTATGAGGACGCCTTACAAACTATGCTTAAGTGATTGTCAAGTTAGGCTTTTAATTTATCATCCATAGACAACAGCAAAAGCAACAGCAGCAGCAGCCCGAACTGGGACTCGGACTCAGACTCGGACTTGGACTTGCTTGGACTTGTGGGGCTAAGTAGAGGTTATGCCTGGGCTAGGCTACCATTTTTTGCTCAGCAAAGTGTTTCGCATTGCATAATCTCGCGCTTCCTTGACACGGCCAGGCCTGGCAGAGGCTGTTCTGGCTCTGCCCCTGGAGTTGCCACAGGTTCTGTAGCCCCTGCTTGGGTGTTCGATCGTTCCACATTCCGGCATAATTGATTTTAAGCAGCAACCTCGCTAATAAATCGTAACTTTATCGCTGCGCCGAGTCGAATCGAGCTGAGTCTGTGCACTGCGTCTGCTTCAGCTGCTGCTGATGTTGCTGCTGCTGCGGCACTTGCTGCCGTTTTCGGGGGCGGCTAATGTTGATAGGCGAATAAATAATGATAGCCAGGCTGAGAGGCAGAGAGGTTTTCGCACAGTTTGGCCCTTGACCGACGTACATTATCCAAATGCTGCACTGCTGCACTTGACTGCAGCTCAGCTGCTGCTGTTGCTCTGCTGCTGCTGCTGTTGCTGTTGCTGCAGTTTAACAAATTTCAGCTCGTTTATGGTCAAATGGCATTGCGGCAGCACACTCTCTGTGGCTTGGCATCCGTGGCAGACACAACGGCAGCTGTGCATGGCCGCCAATTATCCGTACAAGATGCAACTGCCCCCGCAACCGATGCCGCTGCTGCTGTTGCTGTTGCTGTTGCTGTTGCCATCGTCGACGTCGACGTAGCCGATGCCGAGCCCGAGATCGCCAGCTTTACAAGTTACTTTGCCTTGCCGGTCCAGTCAACAACATCAGCTAAAGTGCTTCACTCGCCTCTTGTTTGTTTGTTTCTGTAGTTCGTTGTTGTTGCTGTTGTTGCTTTGTCGCCTGCTCTTTGCTATCGCCCTGGCATAGCTTGTCCCCGGACTTCTTTTTATCCTATGCGTCGCACTATCGCTGTCTCGAGTCCGTTGTCTGTTTGCTGTTTTCTCGGCTCTCTCTTGATTCTCAACTCCCTTCCTATCCCTCTCTCTCCACTTCTCTTCTCTCCCATCCCTGTTGCCCTGACCCTGTCTGTTGTTTCTGTCCGTGTTCTGTTGTATTTTATCGCAAAAATACTACTTGAGTAGCTTTATGGCCCATGTAGGCCAATAAAAAGCTGACAAAACAATATTCTAGTGTGCAAATTTGAACTTGGGCAACCAACCAAGAAATGGGCCACCAACACACACGCACACACACATACACATGCGAAACTAATTCTCTTAACTCTTTCCTGGAACTGAATCAAACTGTGTTTGCCCTTTTTTGCATAGAATTTGAAAATTATAGAGGACTGCGGCAAAAACACAGTAGGATAAATTCCTCAAAAGAGATATCAGACAGCAGATAAATATACGAGGGTCGTTTGATAAGTCCGTGACTTTTTGAATAAAATATATTTTTTTCGTCAAAGAAGCGTTTTATTTCTCAACATAATCTCCTTTTAGCTCTATACATTTAGTCCAGCGTTTTTCCAATTTTTTTATTCCTTCCAAATAATAGGTTTTCTCAAGGCCCTCAAAATAGTCGTTTGTTTCTGTGATGACCTCTTCATTTGACCCGAATCTCTTACCGCCGAGCCATTTCTTCATGTTTGGAAACAAAAAATAGTCACAGGGGGCTAAATCTGGAGAATATGCTGGATGGGGTAGCAGTTCGTAGCCCAATTTATGAAATTTTGCCATGCTGACTACACACGTGTGCACCCGTGCATTGTCCTGATGGAACAGCACTTTTTTTTTCGCCAAATGCGGTCGTTTCTGCTTCAAATCAATATCGAATCTGTCCAAAAGCTCTGAATAATATTCGCGGTGATCGTTTTACCCTTTTCAAGGTAATCGATGTGAATGATACCTTGTGCATCCCAAAAAACTGTGGCCATGACCTTGTTGGCCGACAGACCCACCTTGGCCTTCTTTGATGCACGTTCACCCGGAGAAACCCACTGTCTTGATTGTTCTTTGGTCTCTGGTGTGGTGTGGTGGATCCATGTTTCGTCTACGGTAACGAAACGGCGCAAAAATTCGTTTGGATTGCGGTTGAACATCGCCAAACACTCCTTTGAAATGGTCACACGGTTGCGCTTATGGTCGTGTGTGAGCAATCGCGGCACCCATCGCGCGGAAAGCTTTTTCATGTCCAAATATTCATGTAAAATGTGATGTACCCGTTCAGTTGAGATGCCTACAGCCTCAGCTACCTCACGCACTTTCATTCTCCGATCATCCAATATCATTCCATGGATTTTGTCGACGATTTCTGGCATGACGACCTCTTTTGGGCGACCTGAACGTTCGGCATCACTTGTACTGGTACGACCACAACGGAACTCAGTAAACCATTTCTTAACCATTGAAATTGATGGTGCAGAGTCCCCATAATATTTATCAAGTCTTTCCTTGGTTTCGGTGATGGATTTTTTACGCAAAAAATAATGCTTAATTAGCACACGAAATTCACTTTTTTCCATTTTCGTTAAAATTCACGAGATCGTCTGCTTTCAATGCCTATAAAACGCAAACCAAAAAACGCAGCTTTCTCAAAATTTTACAGTCAGCTGTTAATCGATAACTGCTGACAGGAACAGTGTTGTATTTAGAGCAGGTGCGCGGCAAATACAAAAAGTCACGGACTTATCAAACGACCCTCGTACATATTGATTACCCATAAAAGTTATTTAATTTTCATTAAAAACTGTATTATATAATTAAGAGAAGTGAATTTAAGACATAATTGAACAGAATTTAAAACGGTGTTGGTTTTTTGTTACATTGAAAGAAAGAAAGAAAGATTTCATTGATCGACTCAAATAAAATGTATTCAGCTGAAACTGTTAAGTTCCACTGCAGCCCGTATAACAACTACAAATCTGTCGTCTTCCTGTTCTATATTTGGATAATGGTTTTTCTTTTTATTTTTGTGGGCTGTTTGCTCCCGATATACGATCGTTTTATTAATTTAATATGCACGCCCGTTCGGGGGCAATAAAGTTGCTACATTTTACGCTGAACTCGAGACTGAACTGAGAAACTACCAGCCTCAGAAAAGTTGTGGCACTACGGGCGTGGCAGCTCATGTGTCTTGCTGCTGCTGTTGTCGGGCGGCTTAAATCAAATAAAAAGTGAGATTCAGAGTTTCGTGTGTGATGCTGAAAAGGCGCTGAGTTTTGTCGAGAACAGGAAATATAATTTAGCTGACGCGGCGTGTGGTAATTAAAAGGGCAAAGCAGGTACCCATACACGCTGAAGGGGGCGTGTCTCTCAGTTCAGTTCGGTAGCGATTAGTTTAGATTTCACGAATTTAAAGCATACAAATCAAAAGACTTAGGCAACGAACGCGAACGGCGAACCAAAAAGTTCCCACATTGTTGCGAACATTGTCAATGCTATCGAGCAAAAGACAATCAAATTAATATACATAAAACGCCTGTGCAACAACAACAACAACAACAACAAACAGGACTGTCTGTCGAAGACCCAAATCTAAGACAATAAATTCGAAAAGCAGCAACAACAACAAAAGCCCACAAAAAAAGAAGCAACAACGAAGAAGGGTAGCGAAACATGGAAACCGCGTTGGCTTTGGCTGCTTGTTAACAAGTTCACCAACAGCAGCAGCAGCACCAGCAGCAGCAGGTAACAAAAAATAAGCCAACAAGAACAACAACAACAACGAGGTATCATCTCTACACTTGGCCCAAAGATCAAACGCAACATTTGAGCGGCAGCTTTTGATAATTTTTTTGCGCGCGAGTTACCACTGCACCTTCCCCTCCCCCAAAACCGGCCAGAGCCCACTAAGGGCAACGACATCGACCAATAACAACAACAACAACAACAACAACAGCAGCAACGCGAGCCAGATCGTGGACGGCAAGAAACGCTGACAATGTAAACAGGATGCTCGGATTCTCGGAAGAGTCACAACACATATAGATTAATAACTCAGCAAAAATGTAAACATACATACAACTCTAGAGCTTGTATTCATATATAAGAAATAACCAAATAAAATTGTATTCATTCTATTGTGAAAACTCAACAAACCAGTTGCTATTTGATTGCTTAAAGAACAAACAAGTGATTCTGAAAACTAAACCATTGCCAAATATACATATATACACATCATTCACAAAATATAAGTGAATACTACTATAACTGGCGCAGCCGAACACCAGGAGCTGGAACAGCATAATTCTGGAGAGACGAACTACGATGGCCATAACGACCTGCATATATTTTAACCTGTGAGTGTGGTATTAGAAGCAATACAAGTGTTACACGCATATAAAACAACGATAAAATAATGTGATCAATATACCTACATAACTATGAAATATAAAAAAAAAAAAAAAAAAAAAGAAAAAAATTTTCCCATATAAAACAAATAATGCTGACAGATGCCGCTCTAAATAAGAAGCACTGCAAAATTTAACAAAGATACAAAAAATTGTCAAAGACAAATTGCACATATAATATTAGCAGATGCCGCTCTAAATAAGAAGCACTGCAAGAATCACAAATTACATACATACAAAAGATATGAACGAGTCAAATTACGTGGCTCTCGAGTTGGACCCGAACATTTATATCAAACAAGTCGCTCTCCCGCGACGGAAGCACAGAGCCGGTGCTTACAACATGTATGGATAGATTGGGTATAGACAGTGGGGGAGAGCTTCCGTCAAGTTGGACGCGAACAAGTATGTTCGAACAGGTCACTGATACGCGACGGAGCTTGTATGTAGATGAGTAGCTGTTAGATTGTCTGAATCGAAGAGGGGCAGTACTGTCAAGTTCAATGCGAACACTTTGAGTCATACATATTCGCATTGGTGTTGTGTGAAGCGACTATCAGCCGTTTGATAGCTGTGTTGTAATCTCTCAGTCGCTGTGGCGATTGACTGCCTTCACAGAGTCAAATATAATAAATTCCTTTTATTGCTGATATGTTTGGTTGATCGCTCAGCACGAATGTGTATTATGTTATGTATTGGAAGAATTAATGTCAAAAAAAAAATTTTAAACAATGTTAAATAAAAACACACAAACAACACATAAAGCGTATACACATGCTATTGCAAATTAATATCCGTTGGAATACATTCAAAACAAACATATATTAATTTTCTTATAATTACAGGTATTGAACCTGAACACATACAACATACACAACTCCATGCATTACACTCTACCATTAAGATAATTATAAGCAACTTACACACAATATTAAGAATTAAACACTAAGTACTCACACGAAACATACAACACTACAAATTTAGAGGTTAGACTAAAAACTTAAAAGCAAGAGGAAGTCGTTATTAAATGTCAAGACAACTGAAGGACAAAACTAAATCAGCATTTTCAACCTTGAAAAGAAATACTAGACAGACAACAAAGAAACCTACCAATACGACAAACACAACCAGAACTACCCCTGTAGATCAACCCACAACATCAATTATGAGCACCACTTCTCCTTCTAACCTGTCGGGGTCCAGCACGTCAGAAATGGCTGCAGGGCTCCCTGACGTTATTAAATACCTTCCAACTTACGATGGCAATCCTTATGCCCTTAGAAGATTTATAGAAAGTGTAGAGGAAATTTTATTAATGTTTCGAGGAGCAGACGCAACTCCAAGGGGACAAATGTTCCTAAGGGCAATAAGAAACAAGATAGAAGGCAAGGCTAGCGAGTTACTGGACAGGTTAGATACCCCGTTGAACTGGGATGATATTAAGAGAAATTTGACAAGGAAACTCCTCGATAATAGAGACGAATTATCTATTATTGAGGAACTGCATGAGGTTCCCTTTAGGAGACTGTCTATAGTAAACTTGTACGACACCATTCTCGATCTTAAACGTGCATTGTCATGCCTGGCAGACTCAAAGGACCTATCAACGTCAACAATTGCAGAGAAGAAGAGTTTTTATGTTTCCCTGTGTTTGAGAACCTTTATTAAGGGCCTAAATCCATCTCTCCGGAACATAGTCAAAGCCTCGAGACCAGAAACATTGGACGATGCTTATGACATAGCTATTCGAGAGAGAGATGAGTATTTACAAGAGAGGCGTCGATACCCAGAGCCCCAGCGTAATAACCGGGACCAGAACTACCAACAAAATAGAGGACAGCCTAGAGCTCTCCCCTACTCAACTGGAAATAGTTATGGAAGTGGTTATCGTTCGGGCAATGGGACCAGTAGGCAAAACAATTTCTCTAGGGCCATTATGCCTCCTAAGCCAGAGCCAATAGAGGCGCCTTCTCGCCAATATAGAAGCGGCCATTTTGACAAGTCCTCACGCCAAACCAATACAAGTAGGTTTAACAATCTGGAAGTTTCATCAGAACAACCAGCACTACACAATTTGGAGGAAACTGAAAATTTTCAAAGACCAGCCTCAGGGGGCAGACAGGGTACTTAAAAAGCTATAAGGATAAACACGGATCGACACTACCCTATATTTTGATTAGTTCACCCTTTGGTAGGAAGCTACGCTTTCTAGTCGATACAGGAGCATCGAACTCATTTATCGATCCTAAGTTTGTTCCCCTCCAGCAGAGAGAACCCTTAAGCACAAATACAGTCATTAAAACTGTATTGAGAGAAATTCAGGTCACTGAAAAGGTCGAATACCCAGCATTTTCCGAATTCAATTTAAAAGACACATTTATATTTTTACTCCTCAAATTTCATGAATATTTCGACGGACTAATAGGCCTTGACATTTTATCTACTCTAAAAGCAAATATAGATTTTAAAATGTTAATTTTACAAACCCCTGAAGCAACTATCCCTATTCATATCGAACGAAATAGAGCTACGGATATATTTAATATCGAAGCTAGTTCAGGAATGTTAGTCCGTTTACCAGTCGAATGTGAACAAGGGCCATTTTTACTTGACTCCATAGAATTACTTGATAACGTTTATATTCAGCAAGGACTCTATACAGCCGACAATTACAGCGCATGGATAGAAATGGTCAACTATTCTGATCAAGATCAGACGATTTGTTTAGAAAATCCATTATCCACAACCCAATTCATTCAAGAGAAATATGTAGAATTGAACTTTCACTGGCATGACGAAGACCCCCCAATAGACATGAAAAACGACGCGAATTTTCACAAACGAGTCAATACGGACCATCTTTCAGACGAAGAAACAAAGCAACTTAAACACCTATGTTTCCAATTTCCTTTCCTTTTCCATGACCCGAAAGATAGATTAACATTTTCTAATACAAACAAACACAAAATAGAAACTACAGACGAAATACCCTTGTATGCCAAACCTTTTAGATACTCCTACCAAGAACAAAAAGAGATATTTGAACAAGTCCAAAACATGTTAGAACAAAACATAATTAGAGAAAGCCATTCACCTTGGAGCTCACCTGTCTGGTTGGTCCCGAAGAAATCTGAAACACAAGAACGAAAATGGAGATTAGTTATTGATTATAGAAAACTGAACGAAAAAACAGTTAAAGATAGGTATCCGATTCCTAATATTAACGAAGTACTTGATAAGATAGGTAGAGCTAGATATTTTTCAACTCTAGATTTGGCTAGTGGTTATCATCAAATACAGATGGAACCAAAGGACATTCCCAAAACAGCCTTCACGGCATTGGACGGACATTACGAATTTATCAGAATGCCATTTGGTCTGACAAACGCCCCTGCAACATTCCAAAGAGTAATGAACAACGTCTTAGGTAACTTAAAAGGGAGATGTTGTTTAGTCTATCTTGACGACATCATAGTTTTTCGGGTTCATTACAACAACACATATCTGACTTAAAAGAAGTATTCAAAAAAATAAGTGACGCAAAATTAAAACTCCATTCACAAAAATCAAAATTTTTAAGGAAAGAGACAGAATTTTTAGGACACATTGTTACAGACCAAGGAATTAAACCAAATCCAGATAAGATTATCGCCATTAAGAAATTTCCCTTGCCACGCTCTAAACGAGAAATTAAATCCTTCTTAGGACTACTCGGCTATTATAGAAAATTTATCAAAGATATGGCAAGAATTACTAAACCACTTACAGCTCAATTAAAAGGGGACCGAAAATCAGTTACTATAGATCAAGAATATGTCGATACCTTCGAGAAATGCAAAACACTTCTTTGCAACGACCCCTTACTCCAATACCCAGATTTTTCTAAAAGATTTATTTTAACCACAGACGCGAGTAATGTTGCGCTTGGAGCTGTATTGTCGCAAGGCCCATTGGGTTCAGACAAGCCAGTCTGTTTTGCTAGTAGAACGTTGTCTGATACAGAACGTAATTATGCCACTGTCGAGAAAGAAATGTTAGCAATAATATGGGCAGTTAAATACTTCCGCCCTTACTTATTCGGGAGAAGCTTTGTAATAATTACAGACCACAAGCCACTGACATGGCTCACGAGTTTTAAGGAACCAACTTCTAAAATAGTAAGATGGAGAATGCAACTTGCAGAATACGACTACGAAGTTTTGTATAAGAAAGGTTCTCAGAATTTGGTGGCGGACGCATTAAGCAGAGTAGTGGTCGACGTCAATATGAAAGATAGAAACTCAGTAGCAGGAACGTGTGGTGACACAATACACTCGGCTTCCGAACATTTAGATGACCACATCTACATTTCGGAAAAACCCCTAAACGACTTTAACTACCAGTTAGTATTTAAGTATGGTCTCCCTTCAGAAAGTGTAACTGAAGTCGTATTTAAACGGAAAAACAGACATACAATTTGCGAACTAGTTTTCAACGAAGAAAACATAACTCAAATTTTGAAGAAATATTTAAAACCTAACAAAACTATCGCGGTTTTCGCACCCGACGAAATTTTTCTAAAATTCAGGATAGCTATAAAAAATTCTTTGCAAATAGTAAGATATACAATGTTTTAAGATGCACTAACTTTCTAACAGACCTATTAGAAGCAAAAGACCAAGAATGCCAAATAGAGAACTATCACATAAGTAACAACCATAGAGGTATCGACGAAACTGTAGCCCACTTAAAAAGACAGTTTTACTTCCCGGACATGAAGACAAAAATTTCCCACACCATTAAAAATTGTGATATTTGTCACACATTAAAATATAATCGACACCCTCCTAAGGTTAAATTTCAACTAACGGAAACGCCTACATTGCCATTAGACATACTCCACACCGATTTATATACAATAAATGGAAAATATGTCGTTACAATTATCGATAAATTTTCGAGATTCGCTTGTGGATACACAATTCCTGCAAGAGACGCAGTTAATGTAGTAGGTTCTATTAGGCGCTTTATTGTAGCCTATGGTATACCCAAGAAGATTGTATACGATCAGGGCGCTGAATATAATTCAAACCTTTTCAAAGATTTCTGTCAGCAATATAGTATAGAACGACATGTTACATCTTTCCAACAATCTTCTAGCAATTCTCCAGTCGAAAGACTGCATTCTACGATAACTGAAGTATATCGTATCATTATGGAAGAAAGGAAAAGAAAGAAATTACAGGTAGATCATGAGGAAGTCCTAGCTGAAGCATTTATTACGTATAATAACGCAATTCACTCGGCAACAAAATTAACCCCCTATGAGTTATTTGCGGGCCGTACACACTCGTTCCAACAAACTGTTCAATTTAGTGACGAACACGATTATTTACAAAAACTAAACGAATTTCAAAAAAATATTTACCCTAAAGTAAGAGACTTCGTACAACGAAATAAAGAGCAAAACATTGAAAAATTGAATAAGGATAGAAAAGAACCCATACAGGTAGAAACTCAAGATATAGTATTTCGAAAAGAGAATAGGCGTAATAAGTTAACCCCTAGATTTTCTAAACAGACTGTACTTACAGATGGGGGCCCCACATTCACCACCCACAAAAGACAAAAAATACACAAGTCTAAGATTAAAACACAATTAGGGAACAAATAAGATACCCTATATCACAAAAAAACACTAAAACCTAATAATAACACAGAAATGTCTTACAGGTTCTTACTGTCAGCGTCGCAATACATTAGTATTGAGACGATTCTTGGACAACAGCAACCGGTAGCGACAATACAACTAGGTACAACTAGGATCATACACTCATTTAAAAGGATGTACCACGTTGTTCACTTAGCAGACTACCAACGCGCTGTTGAGAGTTTTAACAATTCTCTTAACCTCCTTAAAAGGGAGGAAAACATAGATGAATTGACCCTTGTCTTAGAACAAAAAATTCAACAGTTACAACAACGCCTTTATAGTCTTTTACCAATGAGAAGGTCAAAAAGAGGACTAGTTAACGGGTTAGGATCTATGATTAAGGTCTTAACAGGCAACATGGACGCAACAGACGAAAAAGAGATACAAGAAAATTTAAAAATATTAAAACAAGATTCAGAAAATCTACAAACTAATACACAGAACCAATTGCACTTTAATAACGAAATTCTTATTAGATTCAAAAATATCACAGACCACATAAATAAGGAACAAATAAATATTGAAAATTATCTTAAGCTAACTCAAAATTCAATTTCTAAACAGTCAAATAACGAAAATAAAAAAATAGAAATTTTACAATACATAACAAGAATAAATGCTAATGTGGATCTAACTATGTTACACTTGAGTAATATTGCTGAAAGTTTATTATTATCCAAACTTAAAATAGTTCCGAAATTTATATTGAATAATGAAGAAATTGATAAAATAATAAGTATCATGCAAAAACAAAATTTCTTAATAAACAATGAAGGAAATGTCTATAGACTATTAACCTTGAATGCAATAATGCAAAACAAGGACATTATATTTACTATTAAAATACCTATATTAACATCAGACAATTATCAACTAACTAAACTAATTCCCTTACCGATTAACAATACCCAATTCATTGTAGCACCTAATTATATAGCTAGTAAGAATACACAAACACTTTATTTTACCGAACCCTGCAACAGAGTAGATCAAGTGAACATATGTGACCTTCAACGAGCAACATTCGATACACCGAATCAAGTTTGCATTAAGAGAATATTGGCAAATCGTACAGCAACATGTAGTACGGTGGAAACTAGAAGAAGAAGAGAAATTTTCGAGCCACAAAAAGGACACATCTTCATCTTCAACGCACCCGACCTGATGGTGAATTCCGATTGTGGCCAAGAACTGAGGGTTCCCCGTTCAGCGATTATTCACTATGCTAACTGTTCAGTTACTTTGGATGGTCGAACGTTCGACAACACCATTATAAGCATAGAGGACGTGGTGAACGTTACGGCCCCGGAGTTCCCGAACATCATTACCAACTTGTCAAGAAGTGATTTTAATCTAGACAGATTGATCATGGAAAACATCAACACGGAGTTCCAAATATGGAACACGCAAAAACTGTATGGGACGCATTTCAAAATATTGTACGCATGCTTGAGCATGGCCTTCCTCGTTGGAATTGTAGCCCTTGCCTGCATCAAGAAAAAGACGATCCTCATTTCCGCCGTTACTCCCATCATACCAGAGAGAACCATCCCTTCGTTATGGCCCTCTCTTCAATCTCGGGGGGGAGGAGTTCTGCAACATTTTTCATATTGTTTATTTTAGTTGCGATGCTTTTTACTTCACATCTTTTGTCTCCCTCTCTCTTCCTCTCTTCCTCTCTTTGCCTGATGATTTTGCGCAACTGGCGCTCGCCTCCTGCAAGCGGCAGCCAGCAGCGTCAGCGGCGGCATCATTAAATTAAAACGAAATTTAAACAATTTCACTGAAAATTATACACAATGAAGCAGGCAGGAAGGTGGACAGGGGCAGGGAGGGAAAGGGGGCAGCAATGGAACTCAATGGGAAGCTGCTGCAAGCTGAGCCGACAACCTGTCCGAAAACTCTTTGCGCAGCCTGTCAGTCAGCCGAAAGTCAGAGCCAGACTCAGTTGTAGTCAGTTAGTTGATCGTCCCATGTCCGTCTCGGGGACGGGACGACGCATTTGGTCTGGACAGGTTGATTACTGTTAAAATTATCACTGATTGTGATAAGCGATAACTGTGAGCACGTCAGGGCGAAGAAGACGACGACGACGACGACGAATTCTGATGACGATGATGAAGATCAAGCTGACGATGACGATGGTCGCTCTGCCTGATGAGTTTGCCTTTGGTTTGGGGGGGGGGGGGCAGCCAAAATGTTGAGGCGCATAACGAATTGTTACAAACCTAAATGGAACGGCTCGTTAGTCCAACAAGTTAATGCGCCTCCTTCTTCTCCGTTTCGAAGATGGCGTTGAGCGTCTCTGCGTCTTCTGTGATATGTTAATAAGCATTTGCCACTTGTTTTCATTGTTGCTGTTGTTGTTGTTGTAGGCGCACAAATTATACAGGTTGCAACTAACTTTTACCCAAAAAACGTGTGTGTCTGTATGTGTAGATCTGTTGCTGTTGCTGGTGCAAGGCAACAAGTGTTTGGCAACACCTACAACACCTCAGGGGGAAAGTTTTCTCTTTTCCATTCGCTGGAATGTTTCTCGTATGTGTAGCAGTTTTTCCCAAGCGTGGGAAATGCATTTGATTTCGAATACATTGAGATTCTCACAGCTTTATTGTCTTTTTGGCAAATCATGGGCGGTTTGTGGCTGTGTGTATTAATACATTTTATAGCGATACGGATATCGGAAAGCGATTGAAGCGATGGCGATGGCGGCTAATAAAATCGGATTTACAGCCAGCACACAATCTCGAACAAAACGCTACAAAGTACCTCCGATGTACCCAATGGGAGTTAATCCCTGAGACAATAGCGTTGAAACTATAAAATTAAAATAACAAAAAACACGTTGACCGACAAAATAATAAAAGCAACAACTTAAATAAACCTCTAAACGAAAACAAAACTGTAACAAAAGAGCGTGGAGAAGAAGCGGTAGACAGACAGCAGCAGCGGCAGCGGCAACGGCAGCAGCAGCGGCAACGGCAACGGCAGCAGCAGCAGCAGCCATAATTAAAATACAAAATGCCATCATAAAAATTCAAATAACAAAAATTTAAATTATTGATTAAGATCGAAGAAACAAAATATTAAAACAACACAAAACTCGACTGAAGCGTCAAAATAACGCCAAATAGAATTAGTTTTGGGCCAAACTGGTGTTAGCTGACTAATGAATACACTCAGGAACCGGAGTTCCCAGTTTCCTGGAAGTTGCTGAGTGTTTGCACAGTATTCATGAGTCATTTGTGGCAGGGAAATAAATAATTATGGAACTAACTGGAACCCTTTTAACATTATTATTATTTATTTTGCTCGATCGATCAGTTTGCAGTGAACTTTAATGTGCCTTGAAACAATATCTTTAGTTTATCTAATGCCTTAACAAGAGAGTAATATTATAAAATTCTCATTTATATTACGTTAAAGGAGTCCTATTTATAAACTAATGAGCGTTAATGTGACCATTAATGTGCTTTAAAAGAATATCTCAAATTTGTCCTTTTCCGAAACAAAGTAATATTGTAAAATTTGCATTTATAGGAATTTAAAGAAATATTTAGCTGCTTATTTTACGCATTAAGAAGCTATTTAAGCTTTTATATAAATGTGCTTTCAAAGATCGCCTGCTAATGTTTTTATCTTTTTTATGATTGTAACTTCAATAAAGCTTAAAGCTTTAAGCTTTAAAGCGCTTTGAAGTATTCGCTTTAGCTCCTCACTCAGCCTTGTTTAAGATCTCATAAAGTCAGTCGCACCTCAAATAAAAACTGGCTCAGGGAGCGACATTATTAATTTATAAAATTTATTTAATTGCAACTGCAGCTTTTAGATTAAGCCGCCATTGACTGACGTGTGTGAGTTGGTCTGAGCTGATTGAGCGATGGACATTGGCAGTCGCTGAGCTTGTGAGTGTGAGTGACTATTAAAATATCCATAGCAGATTGTCGGTAGATTGTCGATAGATTGTACAGATACATAGATGCTTTTATTGGAGGGCATTTGTAAAGTTGCCGCTTCGCTTTGATTGGATTAGCAGCTGTCAATGCGAGTGTGGAGTGAGTCACAAGAGAGCACACTATGCGTATGCACAACATAACGAAAATTGAAACATTTGTTTCATTGGAATGATTAGTCAGCTAAGCTTAGCCGAAGAGCGCCGTATGTGGCACACACAAAGTGCAGTTGGGCATCTCCTCAGAGACTGTCGACTTGTTTCTTGGGTAGCCCAATAGGCATCCCACTTGGTGGGGCACATTTGCATATGAGTTCATTTAGCAGTTTAAGAACTTGGCACAAATAAACTTCCAGCCACGAAACGTGTGCTAATTTACATGAGATCGCATCGAACCACATCCTCCAGCATGGCGAACTGTACTACACACATACACACAGACATATATTCACCTCCACATGGACATCTCTGTTGCTTTTGGGTGTGTGCTCCCAAAACGAAGGCAGCAAAATTAAATCAAAAGCGCGATACGCCAACGTGAACCCGCCGCCGCCAGCCCACTCGATGATGATGAAGAGTCTATCGTCGCCTGGCAATCGCTATCGAGAATGTGATCCCTCCCTCTCTCCCCACAGCCCGCGCTTTTACTCTCCCACATGCTGCATGAGTTGATCCTGTTGCACTCGCAGAGCTTTCAACAAAGAAAGTTCTTTAGCATTTGGCAGAAGTCATAGCAGAGTTACTAGACGTAGCTATAGATCTGTAAAGCAATGGAAGATCATAGAATTATATTTAGTTTCTATATAAATTATTGAAATTTAAATAAAATTAACAGTAATTTAGTAAAGCATTTGTAAGGTTCTCGTTGCACTCTTTCTCGCTGTGTAACTTGTGCTGGTCTCGCCTCAGCAAACACATTCCGGCTTCGGCTCAAGGCTGCCTCATGCCAAGACCAAGTGGCAAGTGGCAAGTGCAGATTGCGAGCATTAGATGAAATATTTATATTGTCTATATGAATTGAGCTGGCGATCTGCCACTGCTGCTGCTGCGGCGGCGGCGAGGCCAGCAAAAGTTCTCGCAGCAGGATGCCAGTCATATCGCACTGCACTCTGTGGCCACTGTGTGTGTCTGTATCTGTGTGTGTGTGTGTGTGTGCTACACAGGGCAACTGGCATAAGGTAGCCCCAACACACACACACACACACTGGCAAGTGTCCGGCAAGCGACAGAGATATGAGCCCATTCGGCAGTCACGTTTTATTTAAATGCGCGTGCGGGCAGCTGCTGCCCCAAGTTGCAAGCTGTCCCGGTTGCAAGTGGCCTCCCGCCTCCTTTGGGGGTGCCAATGAGTTGCCGTTGCCGTTGCCGTCGTCGTGCTATCCCAACTGTAGCTACTGTATGTGATATGAAAAAGTAGCTCAATGCCTACTGTACTCAGCTCGATTCCCATTGGGACTCCAATCGTGCCCAAAGGCGACAAGTGCAGCCAAAATGATGAGTCTCATGATCTTTAATTGCAACGGCCGCTCTCTCTTCCACACTCCCTCTCTCTCTCATTGAGGTGAACTGAAATTTCAATTAATCGAACATCACGCGCAATCAACAGTTCGTCGCCTGTAAGATGATTAATAACCCGATCGGTCTAAGACTCAACCCATTGCCATATGCTGCTGCTTCCTGGTGCCATCGCGTGTTGCAGCCCTAGCAAAAGGTGGCCAAACTAAATTGCAATTGTTTTTTAATATCAAAGAAAGGGTAGCGGAAGTAGAACAACTATTTGAGAGGCTTTGCGTCTTTGAAGAGTTACAAAATAAATGCGGAACATTTTTAATTATTTATGGCAATATTTAGAGATAGATAGACCAGTTATAGATAGATAGATATGCCATGCACAAAGTAATACTGTAGAGTATTACTTATGTAATTTATTTACAAGGCACCCTCTCTACCCAAACATACCTCTCTCAATAGTTCCATACCCAGCCCAGTCTTTGCCACTGCAGAGCATTTTCCATTCGCTTTTCTCGTTCTGTAGCCCAACCCAAGAGTCTTTGGACTTGTTCGCTGGCTGGCTTAGTTTATTTGCCAAGCGGCTTTTGACACAGTAGTTAACCAGGCACATAATAATAATGGAGCACTTCGTGCCTGGCGTCCGGGTCCGAGTCGCAGTCCGAGTTCGCGAGCTAGCAAAAAACAGGTAGCTGCATCTCTACGGCAATTGCAGTCTCCCATTACATTTATTATTTATTAATAACATAATTTATTGTTTCATGGCATTCATGTGAACTTCATGAAGAAGCACTGAGCACAGTAGGGACAAGGAGACACAGAGAGAGAGAGAGAGAGGAGCAAATCTAGCGGGGCTATTGAATTAAATGCAGCTAGGCAGGCAGTCAGGCCAGGCCAGGCCGGGCCAACTGGCTGCGGCTTCGATTGCCCCAAACGGGGCATTAGGTCGTTGCCAATTGTTAGACGAAAAATTGGCGCTAGTTTGGCGCGACGTTTGCCGCTTGGTTAGCTTCGCCTTCTGCCCTTCCCTTCTCTCCTCGCCAGCTGCCCCTCTGCTAACGTGAGTAAATTGCGCAAAAGATTCTTAAAGTTAACGGCCCTTCATAAATTTTGTTATGAAATATGTGCGCGCTGGTTTAATATGCCATCCAGACTCGAAGTCACAGTCCAAGTTGGCGCTGCAGAGCCCAGGCAACTGGCAACTGGTAACATCTTCTGGCAACGTTGCCCCATCGCATCGGTTTGGTGTTTAGTTTTCCCTCGAGAAAAGTTCTCAGCTCGTCTCGCGGGCATTTCGCCTCATTGTGCCTTGGCAAGTGGCATGACAATAAAAATTTACGATTGCTTTTATGGATTTACGAGGTTTCTTGTGCGCCGCTGCCTGCGTTGCCTGCCCCCTCCTAATGCCAACTTACCTCTCCTCTTCTCCCTTGGACACTACTGTCAATTCTTTGCACGCGCTGTAATTTGACGCTAATGAGTGTCAAAGTTGATAGTTTGATTTTGGGGCAGCAACGTAGAAATTTGAGTGTTCTGCCAGTGGGAGAAGGCAGTCGCAGTGGCAGTGAAGTAAGGAAGGTGTCAGTAAGCTGCAGCTCGCAGTAATCATGTTAAAGCTTCTTTGGGCAGAGGAAGCGAGAATCATTTGAGTCGAGTTTGGGAATAGGAAATAAGAATTGATGGCGAATCCAGACACAGTGGAATATTACAATCGGAAAATGCTTTAATATGCTGCATACATTTTCCTCGCTTCCTTCTCTATCTTTCTTGCTTTCCCACTCATTCAAATTCGCATTAATATTACATCATATTATAATTGGACAGTGCTTTAATATTCTTTATCTGGGATTTCTTAATTTATCTGTCAATTTCGCACTTTCTTGGTGTTTCTTTTTTAATATATCCCACGCGCCTTCTGCCATTCTTGTGCTCCATCTTTCCCTTCTTTTTACTCTCTCCCTCTTTCTCTCTAGCTCCCATTAATATACAACTTACTATTCGACTTACTCCTAGTCTGCCTGCCTCCTAATCCCTAAACCAACTTCAATATCCACGCGCATTTGGCCATAAAAAGGCTGCTCAGTCGTCTGACTGTGGTCGCTTTCACTGTTACCCATCGCTTAAAATCAATTTTATGACTTGGCCAAGAAAGGAGCCCGACAGACAAAATAAAGAAGCCACAAAACCAAAACCAAAATGTACCAAAGGAAAGCAGGCAAGGAAAAGAGGCCGTCGCCAGGAGAAGAACTTCGCCTCGGCCTGCTGAACTCTGGCCTGGGCAACATTTTCACGCCGTCGTCGTTGCTGCCAGTGGCAGTGGCAGAGCCAATTGAAGGCACTGCATAATTTCACCCAAACAGACAAACGAATCCCATTGTCGTCAGCAGCAAGATGAGGAAGGAGGTGGAGTAGCAGAAGGAGCAGGAGGAGGGGACTACGCACGCCTGGCTTGCACGCAACTTTCATTGAATTAAACCCTAAAAATATGAAGCTTATCACAAATCAGGCAGCATTGGAACTTCATCACCTACTTTGAATGTTGGCTACCGCATGAGTCGCTGCTCTTTTTGCTGCTCCTCGGTTTGACCTACATTGCCTGTCGAAAGGGAACGACTGCACCAAGGCAGGCAGAGGAGGGAGGTGGGGGCAGGCAGCGAGGGGGAAGATGAACTAAAAATGCAATATACAAAATATGTGCCGCCACAGCCGCCAAAAACAATTTACCAATTTATGTTGAACTGCGTTGGTTCGGCTTGCAATGTGTGTGTGTGTGAGTGTGTGTGTGTGTGTGTGATGCAGCAGCGGCATCCGCCGTGGTCTTATCCCGGCTGGAAGACGACTTCACTGACTTGGCAAATCACTAAATTTATATGTTTTCTGATTCAAAATATTTATTGCCAAACCCAACTGCAGCTCAGCCGGCGATTGCTGGCCCCAAAAACCGCGGACAGCGTCAGCAGCAGCCCCAAGTGTTGACTCCACCTGAAGCAGACGCGGGCAGCAGAGGGCAGAGCAGCGGAACAGAGCAGAGAGCAGCACAGAGAGCCGTGTGTGTGTGTGTGTGCTCAAATTGCCTGAAAAATGGGAGGAGGACATTAAAATTCACCAAATGTATTTATTACGGCACCAAAAGCAACAACAACAACAACAAGAACAACTGCAACCAGCGACAACAACAACAAGAAGAACTGATGCGTCCAACCGCAGCCCACATACAAAATCTTTTTGGCCAGGACTGTGAAACGCAGTCAGCGACTGAGTTTGCAGTCTGCAGCTTCGTCTTCAGCCACCACCCTCTCTCCCCGCCCTTCCCCTTCACTCCAGCGTTCTTCGTCTCAATCTCATTCAGCGTCTGCACTTGGCGGCGGCATGTTTGCAGATTGATTTGCTGCGCCTGCAGATACCCCGAAGATACCCCAAGCCAAACACTTGCCACAGACGCAGCCACAGACAGGGACAGAGACAGAGACAGACAGGGAGTCACAGACAGAGACAGCAACAGAGATAGGGATAGGGACAGCGACAGAGCGAAACGCAGAAATCAATTGTGAGGAAAAAAGGCATTTAGTGTGAGCCATCGGACAGACAAACTTCAGATATATGCACTGAAAGAAATCACGATAAGGTAAAGGGAAGTTAAGGATATTGATTGATTATTGCTGAGCTTGTAAGGACTATCAACATGATATCTGAATTGGAATATGTGATAGAAATGCAGGAAAAACTATGGTAATGACTCTATAACTCAATGAATACAGAGTTAAATATACAGACATGATAAAAAGTAAAGCAGATTATCGTGAAAGGAAGAAACTATTTGATGGTATAAACGGTATTTAGCGCGGAGAGTAAATTGCAAAGAATATTTAAAATCAAAACATGATATCTAAAGAAAAACATTAGTAATAACTTTTGAGCTAATAAAGAGATTAAGTTAATGATGAAAGTAGAATATATATTACAAATGTAATCGAATTGATAAGTATAGATTTATAAAGAATATTCTTAAAAATCTTAACTACAATAATGCTCAATTTAAATAGATTTAACACAATATGAAAACTCCCTTTGAATGTAATCGAATTAATAAGTATATATTTGTAAAGAATATTCTTATAAAGCTTAACTACAATAATGTGCAATTTAAATAGATTTAAGATTGTCTTGTATATTGTAGAAACTATTAGTAAACAAACTTCACTTTTGGTAACCTTCCACAAATGACATTGAGAACTATAGTTAAAGCTAAAGCTTACCATATACTAACTGTATAATATCCGTTTTATTGCCCTTTCTGAAATTCTTCAACTTAATCGCACCTCGCTGGGCCTCGCAATTGTTTTTGCGAGTGTGCTGGCAATGAGTTGTTCTGCTGGCCAAGACGAACTCACAGCGCGCTACAAGTGGCCCAGTGGTCGGCTGGGCCGCCTAGACGACGACGACTGTGTGCCACATGCCACATGCAACTAGACTCGAAGCGAAGCCAAAGTCGGCGATCGAAATTTATTTCGATGCCCTGCAGCTGAATTATTTAAACCGACGAATTCAATTAGAGACAGTGACTTGGTTTTTGCGCGATAATCCAGCAACAGAGCAGAAGTAGGGGGAGGGCAGAAGGAGAGACTGGAGAAGGCGGGGGGAAAAGCGTTCGTCGTCGTCGTCGTCGAATTTGCGTTGGCGCTGAGGGCGAGTCCAAGCAGCGGGTGCGGCCCCAAAACGACTTCACGCAGATCTTTTGAGGAGGCGTCGATTGAGACAAGTGGAACTCTTTTTTTCTTTCGTTTTCTTCATCTCTTTTCTTCTCTCTGCCTGTGTGTGTGTGAGTGTGTTAGCCATCTTTCACCTTTTGGCCAGGATGCGCGCATGTATTTGGTTAGTTCTTTTAATTTGATTTAATTATATGCGCGCCGCCGTCGCTCTTGTCTGCGGGGGGCGTGTCTCGACTGTGGGGCTGTGCCCACTTTTCGCTGCCACAATATTTCCACCTTCCAAATGCGACGTATTTTGGGTACGGTTGAAAAATCACCGCATTCAACCTTTTCTTCTTGCCTGTGTGTGTGTGTGTGTGTGTGTGTGCGATGATCACTTTTCGTTTTTATTTTATTTTTCGCATTGTTGTTGTTGCTGTTGTTGATCTTAGGAGTGGCTTGTTAAATTTCACTTGCATGTCAAGGCAAACTCTTGTATAGTCTCGGCATCTTGGTGTGAGGTGTTGGGCGTCGATTTATGCGCTTTTCACTTGTCTGGCCTTTTGGGAGGAGCTCAGCGCGAGAAGAGAAATCGTTTTGTAGATGAAGAAAATGGCAAAGCTTTTGTGGCCTAATGTGGGAAAATTCTAGCGGTAGATTGTCGAGAAAGAAACGAAGAGATTACAAGCAATAATCGATATTTAGCGAGGTTGGGCAGAGCAAATTGAACTTACAATGCCCAAAATATGCTTAAGCTTTCTTTACAATATGAAAATGAATACGAAATTAAAAGTCTTATATCTAATATATCATTATAAAAGTCAACCTTCTCTGCAAGAACAGTTGGAATGGAAAAAGGAAGTTATTGTTCAGGTCTTGAATATACTGATTCAGAATAGAATAAGGCACCTTACCTTCTTCATAAGTAAGCTAATCCCTTTTCCATAATAAATTCATCTTCAACTGTTGCCCACTAGCGCACTTGCACTCATTCCAATTACCTAAATACCTAAAGACGCAATTGTAGCCCCGAGCGTATCTAAGATGAACGACATAAATCTCTCTGAACAACAATATTTTCCAAAATCAGTTTCTGGTACAAGAAGGGGAACAGGTTCAGCTGAGAGAGTTGAAATATAACACGAAGTTCAACACGATACAGCAGCCAAATGATTTATCACCAATGCCAGGGAGTAATCAACCTACAAAAGCATAACAGATCTACTGCATGAACACAAGTGCAGCCCCCTCCCTGTCGGAGTGGGCAACACTTCCACACCACACCCCACCTCAATGGGGCACTCTCTCGATCACAAGAGGCAAATGGCCACATACCAGAAAAGGCCACTAAACCGCATAACTGTCCAAGTCGTTCAGTATCTGAAACAAAAACCCAATTGACGATGACGATGACGATGACGACGACGACGATGGCGATGGCGACGACGACAGGTGATTAATTGTTCGGAGCGCGCGTAGACGTTACTTAACTTTTCAGTCTGACTGTGTCGAGCTGAGTTGAGTTGAGTTGAGTCGAGTCTCGAGTCTCGCACAGCGACTCGTGATGTCAAAATCCGTGTGATGTGAGTGTGATTGTACTCTCGTATGCCAGCCATATATGGCTATATAGTATAGTATATTTTCTGCGGCCAAGTGTCGAGGCGAGGGAGAACAAAACAAGTTGCATGAATGAATAGCTGAACAGTTGAATAGTTGGCCAAATGACTGAATGATACAAGCACCTGAAATTCGAAAACAAAACAAAACCCAACACGACGACTCTGAACAACACCAACAACAACAACAAAACTCGTGCGCAATGACAGCAGTTGAAGTCATGTATGTCTATTTTGTTTTGTTATACCCGCTATCCATAGAATAGAAGGGTATTATAACTTTGTGCGAACAGACAGCAGGAGGCGTGGCGGAGCTTACAAACTATATATATTCTGAAAATACTGAATCATCAACAGTCGAGTATGAAAATGTAGATATCAGAGACTATCCGAGCTAGGACTACCAAAATAAATATTTGAAAATATCTAAATTTTGCGCTCAGATCAATTAATATTTTGGCCATGCCTTCTACGACTCCCGTTAGTTGATAAAAACCATACTCAAAGTGTAAATTTAAAGCAGTACAGTTTATTTTTGGTAAATACAATAACTATCAATGCCCAAATGTTTTCTGAAAATTTAATGGCAATCGGATAATCAATATAGAAGTTATTAAAAAAATAACTTAATAGAGCTGCTGATTTCCAAGACCCCCCTGCAAAGTATGCAATACAAAATACGCTGAACATGAAAGTTGTATACTTAAGAAATCGTTTTGGTCAGTTGCGTAGCAGGTACATCACAGTCGAGCACCCTCGACTGTAACTTTCTTGCTTGTCTCTTTTTTTGTCGAGTGCTCGAACGATCTTGGGTTACACTTTGCTTCCATTCCATTTGGTTTGGCGTGCGTCGTGGCTCACCCAGCAAAGCAGTTACCCCTCCCACCACCTCACACCAGCTTGTTCAGTCTCGTCTTATGATCCACTGATTGCTTGATTATTATTTTGATTAATTAGCTTAGATTTGGCTAGTTCAAACTGTGCGGCCCACGCCTGAAGCTCTGCTATTGTCTGCCCTCTCGTGGCTCAGGTTCAAAATGCGTTTGCCAATGATTGATTGAACTTCTCGTTGATAACAGTTTTACAATTGAGAAATTATTTACATGAGCTATAATTAAACTTGTTTGTTGGCTTGTCTGTCATTTGACGTCGTACACGTCACTGTCTCCATCTCTTCAGTCTCTGTTCAGTCTCTCTTCAGGCCATCTCTCTCTTCAGTTGCTCCTCATCTCAAACTCTGTCCAGGTATCGGTCTGGTTTATTGAACCGACTTCAATTGTGCTGCTTGCTGTGGTGTGGGCAGAGAGATCTCTCGTCAAGTGATGTTACCTGTATCTGCATGCATAGTACCATATACAAAATAATCAGGAAATTGCTCAAGGGCCTGTCAGATGTTTATGAGTTGATTAGCCCCGTTCATAATGTGTTTAGTGCGAATAATCAGCAAAGATCGCGACGCGGGTTGCCTAACGAGGTGCTTTGAGCAAGGTAAACAGTGTTGGGCAACGTGAAGTTCGACTTCAAATGACGCTCATCAATTCAGCTTGTTGTATCAGATTCGAATCTTAATTGGTTCTGAAATCACATGACAGGATTCGCATCAATCTGTTGTCCAGTGTTGAACAATGGCATTTAGCTAATTTGCTGCCAATGGATATGTGTCAACTGTGTGTCACACACTATCCTATCATTGTCATCATCATAGTCATCATCATCATCATCATCATCATCATTTGATCGTCATGCTCATCCATATGCCCGGCACTAAGTCACGCTCCAATAGAAAGCTGTGTGCCCAAAATACAAACTAAAGAAAGAAACGCAAATATCCCCTAAAAAGCCGATGCGGGCGCCCATCGATCGTTTGATCGTTTGTGTGGCCCAATGTTGCTCTGTTGTTGTTGTTGTTGTGGTTGTTGGCTTGTTTGCTGGATGCGTGTCTGTTGCTGCTCTCTCGCTGATTCGCGCTGAAGTCGCTGCGACACGACTTGGCGGGCATTGTCCAGCGGAGCTTAGCGCATGCCTTCACTTGCTGCCACGGCAGCTTGAGGCACCATTTGGGGGCAAGCGAAACATGCAAAGTGACAACGAGCACGAAGGGTGGAGGAAGCAGGCAGCAGGCACGGAGGAACGTAGAGAGGAGGAGGGCGAAGACGCTGCCATATTTGGCCAAATTCAAATGCCATTAACACGTACGCCATTTGTCGGGGAATCGTTGGAGGGGAGACTTCGCTTGCTCCCCCCTCTGTCTCCATCTCTCCCTCTTCTTTATCTTCTTACCTCCCTCCCCCCTGCTGGGTTCATTTGTCGCTGGCTTTCTGTTGTGTGCTGTGGCCATTTCCGTGTTCGTTTGTGTCAAAGCCGCTGCACGCATTTCCCCCAATTCGACATTTAACACTTGTAAATTTCTTGGCCAGCAACGGCAGCATTTATGGAGGGTCCCCCGTCGCCCCTCTCTCTACTCTCTCTCTCTCCCATCTCTTTCTCTTTGCTGGCAGGGGGAATCGTGTACTTTTGCGCTGGGCTCGCATGGTAACCTGTCGTGATTCTTGTTTTAATTTGCTTTGACTTGTGCGCCTTTTTGGGATCTGCTGCCGTCGTCGCGACGCGTCGCATCGCCTCTGTTTGGCGGCGGCATTGGCAGTTATTAGGCCTAAATGCAAAAGGTTTCCAGGCTGTTTGGTTGTTTGCCTCATTAGCGGCCTCTGTTTCGCTCCGTCTTGGATGCTGCTAAGACTCGCCAGACTCTCTCTCTAGCTAATTTGCCGCTCGTCTTGTAATTATCGTTGGCACTCGCAAAAGGGACCAACAACAACAACAACAACTTGCTAAGTACGTTGACTAACCCAGTAAAAACAAAGGCAAAGCAAAACTGTGGCAAGATCTCAAGTTGAAACTGATTTAAACATGCCAAATGTTGTACGCAGACATAATTTAGACAAACTTATCTATGTTCGCGAATCGTGCGCTTGTCTCAGATACCCTGTAGATTGTGCAAGGTGGCAAAGGGGAGGAGTGAACTCCAGATCTGTTTGTAGACAATCGCATAAGGTATCTGTGGGTTACCTTTATATTTTGGTCTTTGTTTTTCGCCAAGTCTTTTGGCATATATTGAAGCTGCCTCTGCCTCTGCCTCTGCCGCTGTCGACGTCGCAGCTGACAACGCTGACAAGTGTTAATTGAATTCATGTCTCTGGTAATCATAATAATAATAACAATATCATGTTGTGCTGTGCTCGAGAGTGCTGAAGTGCCCCAAGACAACGGCGACGACGACGACGACGACGACGTGCGCTGCGAGCTTTTGATGTTGCTGTCCGTCCGTCTGTCCCTGCGTCCATCCATCCCAGCAGCGTTCGTCGTATCTGTCGTTCATGTCCGTCTGACTTGCCTGGCAGCACCGACACGGACGCGAACGCGAACGCCGACGCCGCCATCGTTATAAATTACTCAATTAATGTCAGCGTTTATGTCAGCGGCAGCACCCAAAGCACCTCAGCAGCGGCAGCAGCAGCAGCAGCAGCGGCAGCGGCAGCATGAGATAGGCACATGGGCCTTATGCAGATAGTCCAGCATAGATATGACATGCGGGGACATGATAATGGGGCATGTTTAGTGGCTGTCGTCGTTGGTTTAATTAAAAATCTTTTTTGAGGCCTCAAAGTACACGGCAAAAATTAACACGAGTACAGTGGAAAGGTACAGTGGGGATGTGAACCTGAGGCTACGATTCAGGCTGAGGCTCAGGCTCTGACTTCTGCTCGGCTCAGACTCCGTTTTTAGCCTTTAAACTGCTGTCGAGTTGCGCAACTTGACACTTTGCATGTGGGCCCTTAGCAGCAAGTTCGTTGCCTAAGTCTTTTGTTTTCGGCTACACAAAAAACGTGCAAATTATGATTTTTTCTTGTTTTCTTGACTCTTGCTTACCCCTCTTTACCCCTCTCCACCGCCTCCTGCTCCTCCCCCTCACGCTCTTTGCGGTCGCTATAAGAGCTGCTGAAAGCGAAATGTCAATTTTGTGAGCGGATTGCTTTTGTCTTCTGACGCCCTCAATTTACGGCATCGGTGCGCCCCCACACGACACGCCTCCCCCTCTCCCTTCAAAAATAAACTGCGAAAAAGACAATATACGCCACGAAGTGCGGCATATAGTTTTGTCGTGTTACCATTGTCGAGAATAACGCTAAAGATTTATAATGATCTGAGAGGATCTGTGAATGAGTCCCAAGAAATCTCGAATTAAATATTGTACTCAACTTTGAGACAAAGGAAGGAAACTGGTGGCTCTTCATTTAAGTATTATAAAAAACTGTACCAAAGAAATTTTTAAATATAGAGTTCTAAAATCATTTGCATATTCTATATTAATATATTTCAACTTCACAAATATAAATAACCATTTTGTCAGCAAATTTTATAAAAGAATGTGCAGGTAATGTACAAAAATTGATGTTTATTTTTAAGTTTGATTATACTTGCTTAGTTTTAAATAATACAAATGTGTATTGCATGCTTGTAGTATTATATATTATAGATTATATAGATTGTATATCATTAAAAATATTGATTGTCAACTTGAGTTACATGACATTTTATATAAATATCGACAAAGTAAGAATAAAAGCTATACAAGTCGGATTATCAGGAGTGTCTAGCTTAATTTGACATATATATAAACAGCACTGATCATATATCTAGCTTAAATCAGTTTAGAACACTTTTTCCAGTAAGAAATAACATAATAACATATAATATCTCTGTGCATATATTTTCTAAATTGTACTTGAATAAATCATGCAGTACATTAACAAATTATTTGATAAACTCTGTAAAGAGTTAAATATAAAACTCCTAATACTTATTCCATTTAAATGGAGTTCAATTGTTCAATTCACAATGGTTAATCAAATTGAAAGCGTGTGCAGATTTCGTTGCTGTACAGTCTATATATTATATATATAGAGTCCATAATTTCTTGCTGTTTGAAACTAGGGGGAATAATTAAATCTTTTGACTGTCAGGTTTTATGTTCGCGCGCGCCATTTGTTGTGCTGTGTGTTGTGTTGTGTGTTGTAATAATAAGATAAATCCGTTTTAGCTGGCGAACAGGTTGCTCTGTTGTAGTCAACACCTTTGTGTGGTGTGGCGGTCTGAAATGCTGTGCGGGTTGAACGCCCAACGGAACGGAAAGGCGCTGGAGAACAATGCTCGCCGTTTGCCATATTATAATATTTAAAAAACAACAACAGATCTTTCTTTTTTTTTGGCTTTTGTATTTTTTTTATTGGCTTTTTTCTTGCTATTTTTCAAGCACTTAGTCTGCTGACAAGTTGAAGCTTTTGCGTGGCCCGTCAGTCAGGTGGCTCACAACGGACTTGGACCTCTTGCAAAACAGAGTCATGGGGTACCTTATTATTGTTGTTGTAACTGTGTTGTTGTTGTTGTTGTAGACACATTTCAGTTTTGATATGTGCTGTCGCCCATTTGAAGCTTGCGTCTCTCGCTCGTTGACGGGCCGCTTTAGCTTTAGCCATGGCCAAGTCTCTGGTGTGGGTGGCCCACACACACACACACAGACAGAGAGAGAGAGACTGAGACTGAGACACACATGATTCGCTTGGACATGTGTGTACCTGGTGCAATTGTTGCCGCCGCCGGCGCCTTGGCCAAGTCCAACTCGGGCTGCGTATTAAATTTTGAAATTGGTTTTTGTTGCGGTCGTTAAGCTTATTTCCGTATTGAAGTTTCTTAGTTTTCCAGCTCAACTTTGCTTTTGCGGTTTGAATTAATTAGCTGCTCTGCACCAGCATCGCTCGCTGGCTGTGCATATTAAAGAGCTCAGCGACGAGAGAGCTCTGTGTGAGGCCCCTGTGGCCCAAGCGCCAACGCCAACGCGCTTGCAAACTGTATCTGATTCTGATGTTGACTCTGATGCTGATTCTAATTCGAAAAACCAACCCGAACCTAACCGAACCGACACACAATCGTAATTATTAATAATGCAAATAATTATATCGATTTCATTCAGGGGCGTTGCCGCCTCTCTGAGAGATTTGTACAAAGGTTCTCCTTTGGTTTCGGCTTCGCTTTGATCGCTGCTGCTGCCGGTGTGGGAAAAAATCAACAAACTTCTCATTTGCCACTTGAGTTTAGAGTTCTCACTAATCTTTTGGTTTATTTTCTTGGTTTTTTTTTTGTGTTTCGTTTATTCTAAAATGTTCTCTATTATTTTTGTATTTTTGTTTCTTTTTTTTTTGGCTAATTTGTCTGCGTGCTGCATTTGCTTGGCAGTTGTTGGCTTTTTGATTAATTTGACGCCGGCGAGTGCATGGCATTGGATTTATGGCGTCTTGAAGTCGCCAACTTGCAAATGTGGCATGAATTATGGGTAGAGTCAGTAGACCCCGCTAGACTTGCCCCGCCAATGACAAGAACTGAAAGGGGCACAGTTTAAGTAGTACAAAACTGCTGCTAATTTCTGACATTTATAGTAGCTCTGGGTCTAATTAGCTCAATTACATTAATTGCTTGCAGAAGGATTTATATTTTAAGTTGATCATAAAAGGATGATAGCAACTCCTAAGTAAGTAAAGGGGTTTATCACAATCAAATGCACATGTATAGATCAACCATAATTTCAAATAATGCTTTTACATGTTTTCGACTTTCGAAAAAAATTTTGCGAAAATCATTAAGAATATCAGCTTTGTATTTATTTGACATCCAAATTTAAATGGTATAAAAGATAAACAATTTTAAAGAACAACAATTTTTTATATATTTTAACTTAACTTAAATCGTTTTGATAAATCAAAAAAAGCATAAAAATCGAAGTTCAATAATATTTCTTATTTCTATTATAGAAATTAATGCAAGTATAGCCCAGTTTGCTGTACTAATCACCCACTCACCCGCATTAGGCAATTCGCAAGAAACTTTCCAAAAAGCTTATACAGATTCCCAAATTCAAGATTAGCCATGAGCCGTTCAAATCTGGCTTGCACAACTCACGCTGCACCGACTGCACATATTGTGTAGTCCATATTAAAGTTCGATTAGATCTGAAAATGCCGAAACAAGCGCTGCGAAAAAAACCATAATTAAATATTAATTTACACCCAGCGCGTTAAACAAACATCACGTACAGCCTGCAACAGCAACAACAAAGACAGCAACACGAGCGACAACAGCAACAACAACAACAACAACATCAACGGCAACAAAAGTGACTACAACAATTGGTATCTGCATCAGGTCTCGAAGTCAATCAACAGCTGCGACAAAGGCGACGGCGGCGGCGCCTGGCATATATCATACTTCCATAATTTGTATACCCTGTAGAACTGATAGAGTACGTGTAGCTTGCAGGCGGACTTGCGTCAAGTTTGTGTGTAAAATAAAAGCAAAAAAATCTGCGAAAATATTTGTAGACTTAAGAAAATATTTTCTATTGAGAAATATTCTCGCGGGGTATCTGCAAGTCAGTCATCTCTGAGTTGGCTGGCTATTTCATGCGCACTTAAAATTATTAAATATTAATAACAACGAGCTGGAAAAACGTGGCATGAATTTGAAATTTAAATATTTAACACGAAGGTAAAAATTAATTTCGTTTTTTGTGGAACTGGAAAAATGCATTTAAAAATACATTTGGCGATAAAAGATTAATTAAAGCGCCTCTAGAGGTTGGAGAAGGAAGTTCAGGCCTGGCCCCCTAACTAAGTAGACCATAGAATCAAGGCGTGTCTAACAGCAACTACAACAGCAACAACAACAACCAGAACAACAACAAAATGCCAATTAAGCGCACACCGCACGTAGCCGCAATAAATGAAATGAAATTCGAGCGTTGAAATATTTTGTTTCTCTATTTTTTTTTTGGGGTTTTCGATTTTATATTTTTTTGGTTCTTTTAGACAATAAATTAAGCCCCTAAACGATTTTGTAGTAGGCAATCGCGGCGTGGCACTTGTCACCAGTCTTCCAGTTGTGGCCGTCTAATTTAACCTTTGACCAAAAGCCGCAACCACTAAATTGCCTGTGTCACATGTGCGTTGCACCAGGGGCGTGGCAACAGTAGTGACGGCGCAGCAGCACGCGCTGCAACAAAGTGACAGTTTTGGGTCGGAGGGTAACCCCTTTCCCAAGTTGGGTGCTAGGTTCTTGGCAAATGCAATATGACTTTTCTAGTTGACGTTTTTCTGGGAACTGCAGTGAGGAGCGAGGGAGGGAGGCAGGCAGGCTCGTTGGTGTGTTTTCTAATAGACCAAAGCTACCGCCTGACAAGTTACAATTCGTGACGGAAGACAGGAAAAACTAAATGCACTACAACGAACTGCAAATACTCTTTCAAATGGGGTATCAAAAGAAAAGTCGAGTGCGGAAGGCGGAATGTTTGATGACTGATTAGAAAATATTTCCAGCTACTTTTGGAGATTGAATATAAACTTGGTAGATTGCATGACATATTCATTATAACCTCGTAAAGTTAGAGCAACTCGTAGTGCCGAAAAAAATGAAACGAAACGTTGTGGAAGTTGTGGAGCGTAAGAAACTGCGTGGACGGCATTTATAATAATGCGACTTGAGGCGGCGTTGACTTTGGGGCAAAACTAAGTAAGGTGCGGCTGCTGTAGTGCGGAAAAACTCTGAAAAATCGCTGCCACATCGACAACAGCAACAGCAACAACACACGAACACTGCAACAGTGGCAACAGTTGCAACGGCTACACAGCGCAATAATGAAAATGAACTGGAAAACGCGTTTAATTGAACCAAAGCCTGATGACTGCCCACTAGCGCCATCTAGCTGCGTGCGGCTGCACTAAGCCGGCGAGGTAAAACTTGTTGTTGTTGCAGCAACTGCTGCAGTTGCTGTGTGCCGTGGTAGACCCGAAATCGATGATTCATCGGGTTGTTTGTTGTTTTTTGAGTGGTTTTGCGACCCGCGCCGTCTCGCGGTTTCTCAAAATAAAAATTGCTAGACGTTTGTCGTACTTTGTTGCTGTTGCCGTTGTTGTTGTTGTAGTGGCTGCTGCTGCTGCTGTTGTTGGCGCTTGCCGCCTGCTGTTGCTGGTGACGCAGTTGCAATTGCAGTTGCAGCTGCGCCAATTCTCCTTCGTTTTGCCGTTTGGCGCTTTACGTTCAAAACAATTATTATTCTGGCAATTAATTTTGATTTAAGCAGCGATTTGATATTTTCCGCTCCACTCGCTCCATTCAGCCAGCAAACCACCCACCCACCGCCGGCACTAGCAAAGCACCGCGGCACCACCACCCGCTGTTACCTGCAACAGCAACAACGACAACAACAAATGCTTCAATCTTTATATTTTTTTTGTTTGTTGCCGGCGCTTTGTGATTCGCTAAATTTGCGAATCAGCTGCAACTTCTTTGCTGTGGCAATCGGATAGATAGTTGGATAGATTTATAAAGAGACACCTACAAAGCAGCATCATCGCAAGCCAGTGTCGACAGTACCATCAGCAACCGCAGTTGCGACAGTTTAGTGTACTACAATGAAGAGGTACAGAAACTCAAAGGTTGTCTCGCTTTTTTCTGGTTTATTAAGTTTTTTCTTTGATGACAATTTTAAAATAAAAGTTTTATAAAAAAATAAATATATATATATTTTTTAATGAATATATATACAACTTAAATTGAAATTAAATTAAATAAATAGACGAATACATTGAACTTAAGTTGTAAATAATTTAAATAAATACAGAAAGTAGAAATATAAATGGAGAATGAATAAGATAAGGGGAAAGTAACTCATTATAACTATAGCTAGGTAGTCTCGCACCATTTCGATTTGTACACGACGAGTTGCAACAATAAAATTTAAACAAAACAAGAGATAACAACAAATGGCTGCTTATCTATAGTAATGCTAACCCAGATCACTAGAACATACAGATATGTGAAATATATATTTTCCTAACGAGCAATAAAATTGCCTTGACTAATTTTTGGCACTGAATTCCTGACTGACAAACTAAACTGACTGACTGAAACTTAGTCGAAGAGGGGGAGGGGGGAAGGGGGGATATTAAACTAGTAAATACTCTGTGTGCCCTGCGGTGGCATAGGATAATCATGCACCTCGTCCTCCTCACCCCCGCTGCTGCCCACGCTGCCCGCATAGTAGAGCTGCTGATGATGAGGCGCCTCGTCATAGCTCTGAAGATGCTGCTGCAGCTGCTGCTGGCTGACTGTGCCGGCGCCCTCGTGGCAACCGGACTGCAAGTGCTTGGCCAGCAGGGACATGCGGGAGAAGGACTTGGTGCAGCTGGGACACGAGTATTTCTTCACATCCGAATGGGTTTGCATGTGGGCCCGCAGGTTGGAGCGATCCGCAAAGGCGCGATTGCAGTGCTGGCAACTGAAGGGTTTCTCCCCCGTGTGGGTGCGTATGTGTCCCTGCAGCAGCCACGGGCGCGAGAAGGCCTTGCCACAGATGGGGCACTTGCAGGGCAGCGTGTGGGTGCGTATGTGCATCTTGAGGGCGCCCAGGGAGACGTAGGTCTTGTCGCAATTCTTGCAGCTGAACACCTTCTTCACCTGGTTACCCTCCGCCGAGGGGCAATGGAACTGCTGATGCTTGCTGAGGCCCGAGTAGGTCGAGTATGACTTGCCACAGTCCTTGCAATGATAGCGCGGCACGCCCACTGGCTTCTGCATGGACTGCGCCGAGGCAGCATTGGCCGCTTGTATCAGTGCCGAAGCCTGATCCGTGCAGTATTCCGTTTGATCGACAATGGGTGCCCCGCTCGAGGGATTGCTGCGTATGATCTTGTACTCGGTGCTCTCGTAGGCGTGGCTCTGCTGATGCTTCACCAACCCGGCGTAGGTGGCATAGCATTTGTTGCACTGCTGGCACTGATAGTACAGATCGTTGCTGCTCTTGATCTTGAGGTTCAGTTGATTCTCCTGGTTCTCCTGATTCTCCAGATCCTCTTCATCCTGCTCGAATTGAAGTGCAGACGGTGGTGGCAGCTGCTGTGGTGGTAGCTGCTGCTGCTGCTGTGGCTGGTGGTGGTGGTGGTGGTGTTGCTGCTGCTGCTGGGGTTGTGGCGCCATGTGTTGCATGCTCAGCAGCGCACGTGCCACATTGTGCAGATTGACATTCTCACTGAGGCCGACGCGACGTTGACTCAAATCCTCTGGCTCGGCGGGCTGCTGTGGCGTTATCTGTGGCATCTTCATGCAATCCTCGTAGTCTGCGATGCTCTTCAGCAAGTTGTTGTTGTAGTTGCGCAGTCCAAAGGATTCCCCCACACTGGGCTCCACTTTGACAATGCTCGCAGGGGCCAAGGGAGGCGATACGCTGGCATAGTTGGCAGACATTTCTGACTTGACAGCGTGCTGCGGCTCTGGCTCCATGACTTCATCCTCGGGCGGCAGCTCAAAGTCGCCATAGCCCAAGCGGGCCAGACTCTTGGCGATCTCCTCGCGGGTGAAGACATCGGGAAAGGCACGTGCGATTTCGCGTGTCTCCTCCCAAATGCGACGCGCCAATTGCTCCTTGGTCTGTGTCATGGCCGCATCGAAGCGACGACGCAGCTCTGTGGTCACCGGTTGTGGCTCGGGCTCCTCGGCTTTGTGGGTCCAGGTTTGTGGCATCTCCACCATGGGCACCGCAGCTGCAGCCACGCTGAGATCAACGGGTCCCTCATCTGAGCAGAGCAGAAAAGAATGAGGATTAATTTCACATACTCCCACACTCTGCAGAGGATCCACAAACTTACCATGACACAACTGATCCTCCAGCGGCGGCTCCCTGACGAGTATCGGACGCTTTTTCAGCGGGCATTTGCTGTAGTTGAGCTTATCCATAATCACAATTTATTTGTTGATAACTGAAGATCACACACACTCAATCACAGGATCACTTCTCTCAATATATATTTATATATTTATATATTGATCTTAGCACAGAACTATAAATCTTTCACTCTCTCTCTCGCTGAACATTTGCTGCGTCTCGCACGCGTCTCGATCGCTTGCAGTTTCGTATACGAATGATGCAACCAGCGAGGATCACTTTAATTTTATATGGACTTTAGCGCGCAGGATCAACCCGGCAAGCAGCCAAGCAACCCCCTGAAGAACAAAGCAGAGCAACCCCCTAGGAAAGGATCTACCTACGTCTACCTACTTCCGATTCCAATAGATTTCTATAGGCACCCGGGGGGATTCTGTGCGGAAATCAACCACCACGAGCCAAACATTCAATGATCTCTTGCCTCTTCCCCCTGCACATACACACACACACCCGGCTACCCTCTCTCCCTCTCTCTCTCAGTTGTTTCTGATTGTCGCCCAAACAGCTGGGCCGTTGCTCCAGCTGCAGATCGAGTCACAAGAGGCACCGCCAACGAATCTCGGTTTGAAAAGCGAGCACGTGCCACACAACACACACAGACGCACACACACGCAGGCACACTCACACACCGGTTACCGGCGCAATGCGTCGCTCTCGCTCTTTCTCTCTCTCTCCCTCCTGCAAGCCACCAGCTGCCACTGAGATTTAATTTTACACGCTCATATTTCCCCTACACACTGTCTGCCTATATGTGCGACTGTGTGTGTGCGTGTGTTGGTGAGCGTGAGCAGCAGCTGCCCCGAGCTTATGTACAACTTGCGGCGCAAGTTTATTTTTAAACTGCTGCCTCTTGCTGTCTCTTTCCGCCTTAACGACGATCGTCTGCTTCTTTCTATGTACACTCACAGACACGAAGACTGCGCTCTCTCACGCTCTCCGAGCAGGTGAGCTTCTTTGTGGCTCTCCCGCTCTTTACTTGCGTTTAAGAGCAGCTTTAAGCTGTAGCACACAGTTTGGCGCTCTGCTCTCGCATTCGCTCTCTTCGGCTCTTTGTGTTTCACATTTCATTCGTAGCGCGTGGGGACTTGGAGCAACTTAAGAGCATTGTAGATTTGCTCGATCGCCTGCTCAACTCTTCTGGGGCTTAAGCAGCTTATGACAACGATCTTCAGTTCGTATGCAGTCAACTGCTGGCGGCTTATGCACGATCAGCCTCAGAGCAACTGCACTGAGCTGCAATGATCCTCGCTGACGATCGGCTTTGAGCTTAGCTCTTACACTCAATTTAATTCTACGGGAGCTTCATTTTGGAGCTTATTTAATTATATATAAAAAATGATTAAATTTAAAAAACTTTGGTTTCAATTTTCCAAAGATCTTGCGATGATCTACAGTAGCTTTCGGCTTAGAGGTTTATGTGTGCATTCCATTGTACTTAAATGCCGGATTGATCAATAATTTTAAATATTTTCTCAACAATGTAGAAGATCTATTGAAAGTGAAATTAAATTGTGATCATCTTTTTCCATTATTACCAGTCATATTTCTATATATATAACTATGCTGTTTATACATTATATATATTGATTTTGTTTTCCCTCTTCGGTTTCTAGCAACCCTTCACGATCATAGACTAGCGTGATCGGGAAAGAAGGCTTATTCGTCGAAGTCGAAGTACGAGATTTATAATATTAATAAGTAAACTTCTAGAGTTGCAGTCAGTATTAAGATTCTAGTAATTTAGAATTCTCCCTTTCTTCTCCAAGTACCCACGCTGGCCCTTTGCTAGCACGTGACAAACTAGACAATCAAATGGAGATTCTCTACGAATTCTTTTCGGTATTTCAGTAATATTAATCATGGAAACAAACAACCAGAGAATCTAAAGTAAATCAACAGCCATTGTGTGGCTTCAGTTGTTGTTGTTGTTGTTCCCTCGTCGCTCGTCCCTCGCTCCTCCAGCAGCCGTCTAGGTGCAATCCGTAACGGCCATGAAATTGTATTATGAATTGATCGGCAGCTGCCGCCGATTGAGGCGAAACTTCCACTTTGGGGTGGCTGCGCCGCCGCATTTTACCTGAAGCCGAAGCCTTCGGGGCATGCCTTGGAATGCGCCAAAAAGGTATGTGCAAATCTACCTGGCAAGCAGCAGCAACGTGCCGAGTGCCATGTGATGCCATGTGCCGCTGCTTCTGCTGCTGCTGTTGCTGCAGTTGGCCCACCCCAAAACTAATAGAGGAACGAAACGGAACGCACAGCAGCATCACCAGACGCCGCCTGGTGGTTGCTGTTGCTGCCGTTGCAACGTGGTTGTGGTGGTGGTAATGGTGCCTTTGCTGGTGGTGAAACTGCATTCATGAGCTACGAACCCTTGGCCAGAGGCAGCGTCTTGTTCTTGTTCTTGATCTTGAGCAGGAGAAATCTCTGCACAGCACTGAGGGTTGTCCCGTGCCCCTCGCGATAGTCTTAGTGCTCGCAGCTGCCTTCTTGACACGTACCACGTAGATGTGCAACTGATTTCCTTGACTCATCGAGAATTTGGCGCCAAACGTCCTGTAACGAACCGGTGTGTCCTGCTGATCTCTGTCAAAATACAATATGATAGTTAAAGAGAAAGAGGCACAGCACAAAGAATTAACTGTGATCTATAGAAACTCTATGAAGTGTTTAGTATTCCAAATTATACAGAGAAGAGAATGAAAGTCCTAAAAGACTGTATATATTTAAGTGTGTATTGTATTAAATTGAAATTCAGTAATCATTATCACGATTTGTGTAATTTTTAGTAACTTTACTGAATGCTGAAGATCGCAAATATTTAATTCAGATGAAGAATAAACATTTAATCAAATCCACATTCAATTTAATCAAATTCAAAATATTCAGCTTTTTTATTGATCATAATTATAAGGAATTTTCGAATTGAAATGTACTTTCTATGAAGAGAGAGAAAGTTAGACGAAAGTTGAGAAAGTACTTTAGAATCTACAAGCTACAGTTGCTATCTAAAAAATAGTCAGTAGTAATGATGCGCTTTATCAACTCAATCCACAATCTAAGTAGTTCACACTCTATTTCAGTCACTTTTCATAGTTCTATATCGACTGTTATTCACTTTACGATAACATGTTCCCCCACCTAGGATGACAACGGACACCCAAGGCAGGCGGGGACAAAACTAACTGCACATCACCTGGCGGGCAAAAACCGCAAACGGAACACTGTGCAGCACAGTCAAGCACAGCACAGCGCAGCACATCACAGTACAAATATATGTGGCATGCCCCAGAGCCGAGTCGCTGTCTGAGTCTCAGTCTTGGTCTTGGTCTGGCTCTGGGCCTGTGATACAGCTGAGTGCCTCACTTCAAAGTGTCAAAGAGCCGCCAAAGTCGCATAATGAAGTGCAAAATGTCATTAATTTGCCAGCGCAGTGCTGCAGCTGCAACAGCAACAGCAACAGCAAACTGCAACTGACAACAAAAGAAAGTCGCCAGTGCTTGCTGAGCTTGCACCAGGAAAAGTGTAAGAAAAGTGTAGGAAAACTATGCAGAAATGCAAAACCCAATACCGTCTACCCCTCCCTCTTGGAGTTGGTTTTCGCTGCCTACCTCGTTGCATGCCACACGCCGCACAACACAATGTCACGAGTTACAGATTTCTCAAGCCACTGAGCAAAAGAATGCGCCGACCATGGACCATGGACGGCAATCAAAACAAGATCTTAGAACTATTGGCGCCTGATCTGCAGACAAAAAGCTACGAGAAAGACTCCAAGGAGAGTTGAGAAGAAAGACAGAAGATAGAGAGAGAGAGAGGGGGGGACTAGTAGACGACTTGAGACAGACACACAGAGCTAAGCCGAAGCTGGACAGCATGTCCAGGTCAGTGAACATAAAATGCCGCCGCCGCTGTGCCATTGAAATCTGATATTGTTATCAAAGCTAACGGTAATTATAAACAAATAAAAGCATACAAAAGAACACACACAAACCTCAACCCGTTGTACAGATTGCTTTAGCTGTGGGGAGGGGGAATCGCTTCCGACGGCGCATAAATTAGCCAAGTTAGAAGCCAAGTTAGAAGCTACGACTATAATTCAAACTAATTTGTTTTATTGACAGCGTGTGCGCACAACAGACAAGCACACACACACACACACATACACACACTCCTTCTCACACACACAAATTGGTCAATTATGAGCTGAGAACGCTGACTCCAACGTGTTTCATTTGGCGGGGGGCCCCAAAGTGACAATAAATTAAATTTGTTGCTCATACTAACTAATTAAAATGCGCTTCCAGACTCGACTCAACTTGGTCCGCTTTGGGTTCCACTCGCCTCTTGAGATATTAATCTACTGGGGAGCTTACTGTCAGCATATTCTAGAGTAGAGCTATCTTCGGGTCTTGGCGGACCACCCGCTTGGTCGTTCCAATGCTTCATCGGTAGCTCTCATCTTGACTAATACGAATTATAATAATTTTCAACTGCTGACTCCGTTGATTTTATTTAATTTTTATTTTTTCCATAAATGAATCACGATAATGAATTGTTTATGCTGCTGCTGCTGCTGCTGCTGCTGTGGCCAAGCTTCATGGGAAAAAGAGATTAACATCGGCTTCATTTATGTTAATGCAATGTTGAAACATCATAAACCACACATGAGCACAGAAACAACAAAATATGATATATTTGCCGCTTGATTCCGCTTGATTTCGCTGATTCACTTGCAAATACGATTTTTATTTGAGTTTGGTTTGCCAAAATGAAATGTTGTAAGATTTAATTCATTCGTTCGCTTGTTTGGGTTGTCTGCAATTTGCTTATCAATGGCAAACTTCCTCTTGACCGACAAGTTTGAAGGGCGCACTGAAGTTCAAGTTCGGTTCGGTATGGCTGAAAGTGGGGAACCTTTTGGGACTCAGCTGTTTGCTTAGCGCTTTGCAAGAAGTTTGATGAGTCAAAAAATGTGCAAAATGGTAATCGGAAGGTTCTTCGGAAGGTTCTTAGGGTTCACAAGAATATTATAACTAACTCGGCTATATTCCATCGAGTACCCTTTCGATTGATCAGCTTGTTGAATTTTGTATTTCTGCTTGGTACGGCTTAGAACTGAAAAACTTCTCTTACATATGTATTCGCCATTGGTCTAGTGCTTTTCAGGAGACTTAATGAGTTTAATGAAAAAGAAAAACTGGTCAAGAGGTTGCAAGGGTTTGGAAGGCTCTAAACAGTTTTTCAACTATTTTCTATAAATATTATTTCGAATTCTGATGGCCGTTCCTAAACATCGGTATGGTTAAGAGATAGGTACCTTTTCTTATGAGTTTGAAGAAGTGCGAAATGATCAGAAGCCTCTGAGGGTGTGGGAGGTTCCACGAGTTTTGTTGTTTCGAAGGGCTTAGGAGGTTCTCATCAGTTTCTTTTGACTATGAAGAACCTTTTCGACAGCAAATCTTATTGGATATTGTATTTAAGATCGGTCTGGTTAAGAGTAGGGAGACACCTCTTCGGTATCATCTATTGACGTAATGCATGGAAACTTGATGAGTCAGACGAAGTGCAGAAATATGCAGGTTCTCATCAGTTTATTGTCTATTATCTATCGGAGTACCGTTCGAGTTGCACTTTGTATACATTAAGTGGGCAGGGTGCACCCCCATCAATCCAATTAGAACCATCAATTGAGTGCCTAATAGAACACAATTCAATTGAGTGCAAAAATGTTCCCATGACCATACAAATTTACACTTGCCGACGACGACCGAGTGCGTGAGAAGGATGAGGAGGAGAGCAGGAGGGTGGCAGGGTTTGGTCTGCTGCTGGTCTGACCAATAAATAAAAAGGTACCCAGTACCCACGGTCAGGGCAAGTCGAATGCGGGCGCGGATTGCGATTGGACTCGCAGCGGACTCGAATTACAAAAGGGGCAGTGCAGCAGGAGCAGGAGCAGGAGCAGGATAAGGAACAGGAACAGCAGCAGGAGCTTCGGCTAAGGGATGATCCTTGATGCATTATTTGTTATTTGAATCACGTGACAAGTTGCTGCTGCTGCCGCTCCGAGGGGTCGCCCGGGAGGGGGTTGCTGGGAACGAGGCAGAGAAATCATCCCACGGGATTCAATTTATGCGTGTTTGAATGTTTTTGATTGCGCATTGCTAATTCAAATAAAACTCGACTGTGACTCAACTTCAGGTTGCTTTTATTGTTGTTGTTGCTGTTGTGTTTTCCTGCGGTAAGCTGAGCCTCAGCTAAGAATGAACTTCCATATCCCATTTCCCAGCTTGTCCCTGGTGTTGCTTCTTGCTGGTGGTGCTGGTGGTGGTGGTGGTGCAATTTCAGCCTCATTACAATACATTTGCTTTTTGTTCCTCGCAACTTAACTTACGCCTTTTGTGGGATGACTGAGGGGGTGAAGGGCATCAATTTCAGTGACAGCTTGCGCCTGTTGGCATTAATAAAGTCAGTGCAGGCCGTATGCCGCCCCCCCTGGAGAATTTGTAATTAAACAAATTGGGCGAGCGGCACTCAAGAGATAGAGAAAGAGAGGGGGAGGGTGCTCGAAGACCTCGAGCTGGGCACCTTTTTCGAGTTTCGGGTTTATTTTTTTGCCGTAAAAATAGCTGCAAATGTCGCGCTAATTATTACAAATGATTTCATTTATCATATTTCATATGTTTTATGTTAATTTCGGTTGTCAGCATTTTTGTATTGTATTTTCGTAAATCTCTGAACTGTGAAAATGCCAGAAATACCTTTTTGGACAAATATGCACGAGAGAGATAATGCGCAAGGGAAAGAAGGAGGCACAACTCCATGGGGACTTGGGTTGATTGAATGAGGTATCTTGGTATCTTAACTTAGGCTATGCAGAAGCTTCGCTATAATTTCGAAGCTACCCTATTTAAATATTCGAATGTCTACAGGGTATACTAACATAGCAATGCATCTCTGTCCACGTAGACATGCACCTGAAGCAGCCCCCTTGGAAAATGCCTATATAGTCTCTCTCGAGAGGCATCGAGAAACCATATAATTGATTTATGGCCAATGGATTGTTGGGTTGACTAAATTTAGAAGCTCGAGAACAACTAAAACAACTAATTTAGTGCAAGATGTGCCCAGATGAGCTGCTGCTGCGCCCGTTTCGTGTTCTTCAATTTTGTCACGTTCATGGGCATGATCTTGCATGTTCCGGCAAGACATAATAGAAGAGAGAGAGTGAGAGAGAGAGGGGGAGTGCATGTCCGTTTGTTTGTTTTTGTTTTGTCAGTAGTCGAGGGGGGAATCTCTCTGGCAGTCGCGTCTGGCAGGGCGCTGTCACAATTGACACTGACGATGCGGCAGGTACACGACGAGGCAGAGACAATGTGCGCCGTTAAGCTGTCATTGCCAGCGTGACTATTTTGGAGCAGCTCCCTCATGTTCTCTCCTCTCCCTCTGTTTTTCTCTCTCTTACTCTCTCTTTTCATTTCACTTTTCCTTTCCTCCTCTCATCTAACGAAAGATTAATTGAACGTGCGCCAGCGAGTTATTAATCTTATCGAGCTTAGTTGCCTGCTACATTGTTTCTAAAATATTATACTGTGTGCCCCGACGCCCCGTGCAGGGAGTGTCAGCTAATGGGAGACCGTGGATCGCTACTTGAGCCACGATTTTTAGTGCATCTTCTGCGTTTCCGTATCATTTTTTTTTCGTTTCTTCGTTTGTTCCCCTCCTAATTTGTTTATGGCACCGATAATGCAATTTTTTACTTGGAAGAGGCCGGGGGGAACTGCAATAACATAAATATATCCGCTGATCTGGTGGGAGCAATTACCGGGTGAGCCATATTTTGTCACATTTCGTAGCATGCGCTCTGGGTGAAAGTTGAGGCGCGTTAATGATGCAACATAACTCTGGAGCTGTACCAGGAGTCGTGGTGGTGAAGCATGGAACTTAGGTATTGATGGTATTACGAGGGTAAAGGTAGCAAATTTAGAGGCAGTTAAGGAACCTAAGGTTTCCCTGGATCATCATAAAGTAAAGAGTAGTTTTGAGAATCAAAAGGAGTTTAGTTAATAAAATTGAATAACATATTTATCTATGTCACATCAGTTGATTCAGAGGGAGCTTATAGGTTGAACTCTATTCACAATATTCTATGAATCATCTTGTATTTCACCAGTTTAGCAAGAGAAACATTTGAATTCAGATTGCTCGACCTGCCGGGAATTAGCTCCAACCCCAAGCGACGACAACTTCTTCTATTGCGCATTGTGTGAGCACATGCCAAAACTAGCTGAAGATATTGCGACGCAGCTGCTCTTGCTGAATTACACAAGGGAACGCAATCGACAACATGACAAACCGCCAGAGCACCTACCCCTCCTCCCTACCATGCTCAACCTCCTTCCCCTAGCACAAACTTGCCGAAAAGTAACGACTCACAAGTTAAAGTGGAAACGAGGCGCATATGCAACACCTTTAGACAAGCGAGTCAAGGGGTAGAGCCTCACACACACTCTCACACACACACAGAGTATGTACCTAGAAGATACTCGACTCAAAAGCAACCGGTATATCACAAAGGGGGGAAGTTTTCGTTTTCTATGGAACACCTGGACGCGACCAACTAAGGTGCATGGGTTCTTAATGAGCTCCGACAGAGACGAACGCAAGTCTTCTCTGTTTTGACGCAGTTATGTCTGATAGGAACTGCGCTCGTCGTTCCGCGATCAGTAAGAGACTTCGAGGGTTAACCCTGCTGCGTGTTTGTGTGTGTGTCATGAGCAAACAACATAAAATCATATCAATTCCTTTTGGCAAATCCGTAGTGTACACTTGCGTCATGCACAGAAAACGAAGCGCGCAAGATAATTTGTCGAAATAAAAGGGGTACTGTGATAGAGAGGAAGTGCACACCTTGCCCCATTAGCATAGCATTAACCCCGCTCGGGCTCGACGGCGGCAAACACCTTGATAGCATTTTCTCAGCACTCAGCCACTCAACTACTTTTCCCATCGTCCTCGACTTGCTTATTAACATGTGACAACATTATGGTTAATGCATGCAAATGTGATTCCACAGAAACTAGAACCGTACCACATCGCATGCAATGCGATCCACACTTCCTATAACCCTTTGGCTCTGCTCGCTTTGTTATGATTTTCCCTAACCGGATGCCGACGGATGCAAGTGTCGTCGTTGCCGGAGTGCTCGGAAATTATGCAAATTGCACCTTATAAACTAGATTCTCGGACATGTCCGAGAACACCTGGGCAACGGAAGGAAGATAGGAAGCAAGGATGACATCCCTAAGGAGAATGAGATCTTCCCACAGTTGTTAAGTGAAATGATGGTGGGAATGATCGTACGAGCTAATTCAGTATTGATATTAATTTCAGATGCAAAGTGAATGTCATGTGGCGAGAGTGAACAACCTAGAAAAGGAAGGTTTAAAGCAGTTAATGACTACAGTGGGAAAGGTAATAAAAGAGGAAGAGAACAAGAATTGCTGCAATGGAGATCTTCTCTGGTTAAATGTATGATCGATAAATAAAAATTGATATTAGATATGGTAATTGAGAATATATAGAGAAACAAACAGGAAAGCTACAATCCAGAACACTCAACTGTGATTTACACGCTACCCAACTGAGTAAAAGGAATCTCTTAAATACATAACGTCTATGTTTTGCGTATTTTGTGTTGCATAATTTGCAGGGAACTTGGTAACAGTACCTCTTCCAAATTATTTCTTAAATTACTTCAATGTGACTTACCCGATCGCAACCAAATGTTCAGAAATCATTAGAGAGTTGATAGTTACTGTGTTCACCAAAAATAAACAGTCCTGCATTGAAATTACGCTTGGAATTCGCAATTCGGGGGTATCCAAAATCTAAAATAAAGTTGAAATAAACTTGAAAAAGCGGCAGACAGACAGACGGATAATGCTGATTAAGAATATATATATATATATAATTTGTGGGGTCCGCCATGCCACCTTTTACCTGTTACATACATATACAGTTGGCATATAGTTAAGATACTCGTCTACCCCTATGAGTGGCAGGTATAAATATATATATTAAAATTCTCTGCTCCTCGTAATTCCTTTGTCTGTTAAGTCAAAATTTTTATTTCACTTTGTGCTTGGTTAACGCATTTTAGAATGTGCTTCCGCGGTACATAAAAATTCCTAGTGTTATCGTATTTCGCAAGTTTGATAACAAAGTGGCCACTTCTTGGGTGCAAGTAAATAGCGGTTGTGATTGAACGGATCAAATTTCATGGCGTAAAATCTTTAAATGATTAGGAAGTGGTTTGACCAATTTCATACGCAATGTTTAGAGTTAGTGAAACAATTTCAAGTGACCTGCAGGATGCAGTAACCCCCCGTCATTCGCTGCTCTCGGGAAGGTTTAAGCAAAGTTTTGCCTATGTAACTCTACAGAATCGTTTGCCAGGCATAATGCAACAGGTTAAGCAAACGTTGTTTAATAAAAAGGATGAACTTGTTAAGGAATTTGGAGAGAATGTACTAAAGGACATAGTGCAAATTAAAACATCTATCGATCGTCTAATTAATGAACTGGTACGTGATCGTCAGTTTACGCTGTTCCTTGGCGTAGAGGCGGACAAAGCTCAATGGAATGCATTTCTTATGGAGCTGCCACGTCCCAAGCGTTCCTATTATCGCGCCTGCTGGCTGCACTCCGAGTGCTATCTATATAGACGTATCTATTCATTCTTTGAGAATAGTAAATATCTACGTAATTTCGATTACTTCAGTGATCTAAAGCGGGAGGATCTATTGGTAAGCAGTCGGGCTATAATATTACTTACTGAGGCCACCAGAAATATACGCAAGGATTTCGATTCGTTTAGCAAACTGATGCGCATCAATATGTGGTCCAATCGCTTTGAGGTACAACTGAATGCGTATACCTTCGATGCAGAAGACAGTCGTCCAGCTATCGATGTGTTGGACAGTGTGGCCAATCTAGACAAACATTTGCTGGTCGATGATACAGTTCTGGTGTGGAATTGCCTGTTGAAAGCCAAGGGCCAGAAAGATATTATCCTCGATTATATTTGCGATAATGGTGGCTTCGAGATCTTTACCGATTTACTCTTTATGGAATATGTGCTCGATCATCATTTGGTTACTCAGGTGCGTTTGCATGTCAAGGCAATACCCTGGTATATTTCTGATATTATGGAACATGATGTCCATTGGACAATTGAGTATTTGCAAAAGTTTCCCAATGCACTAGTCTCAAATTTGGGTAAAAAGCTGCATAGACTGATGGAAGCGAGACGCATCATTGTTGCACCGCTCTCACATTTTTGGACTGGTCCCCAATCGTATTTTGTTATGATCGATTCGAATGCTGAACTCTACAACTACATCTCACAGGCACAGTTGGCCATCTTCAAGGGTGATCTTAACTATCGCAAACTGCTCGGTGATTATATTTGGGATAGCACCGAAGAGTTTATCACCTGCCTGCGTGGATTTCGACCCACCAATATGTGCGCCATGCGTAATGTGAAGTGCGAGGTAATTTGTGGCCTGCCCGAGGGTGCAACGGATCATCTGCTTAAAGTCGATTCCACATGGATGATATCCGGCAAATATGGAGTTATTCAGTATACGGATAGCTTGAAATGTAAATGTGGTTAGGAAGCCACGTGAACATTTTCACTTCACCTCCTCCTGGCGCACTGTATGGCAATCAGGAGATACATTGAGATCGCATTGCCGGCAGTGAAAAGTTTTGCTGTATATGCAACTTTTACAGCGAATGACAGAGACAGAGTCCGAGAGAGAAAGAGAGAGAGAGAGAGAGCGAAAAAGTCGCAGCAGATCGGGGCTATTTTGCTATGTCTTAATTTGCATTACGCTGCCAGCGTAGAAAACTCACAATGACCAAAATAAATGATGCCAAATTTGTCAGTGCACTTTGCCCAAATCAAATCGCATCGTTACGCCCACAGTTTGGGTTGTGCCTTAAGGTATCACTGTAGTGTGTGTGTGTGTGTGTTGGTGTGTGCCACCTGCATTTCTACTGCTGCTCTAATCTTTAGTTGGCCTCCGCCTGCAGCACAGCAGCGACGACTCGGCTCAGCCAATTGGCACAGTGACTAATGCTGTTGGTTTTATTGATGTGGCGCACATGCTCGCCCATTTGTCAGTGAGGAGCTGCCCTGCGGCCTGGAGAGCCCATTCGGCCAAGGCGAGCAATTGAAAATGGAAAGTTGTGAAAATAAACAGAGTTGCGTTTGGCGGGAAGAGCACAGCAGGGAGAGAGATAAGACAGATAAGTGCGATGTGATTGTGTTGAGGCAAACAACCTATTCTATATAGTTGTGATAGTTAACAAATTCTAAAATACTTTGCAACAAGTTCGAGTAACTTAACAGTTTGATTTCGTATCCCAAATATCCTCTGAACAGTTCTCATGCAATAGTTGCCTGACTGCCCAATAATACTTAGGGGCATACTTGAGGGCATTCTCAGACTTGCAACCGATTAGACATCAATGCAATTCGCATAGCCTTAGGTGTTCTCTCTTTGTTCTCACTGCTATTTCTCAGTAATTTGAAACCTCATCAAAAAGTAACCAAGAAATCATTATTGAAATGCAACTTCAAATCAAATTTGTTTAGTTGATTGCACTTCAAGAAAAGGCAAAGGCGACGAAACGATTTCAAATGAGCAAAAATATTTAATAATAGAATGGAAGTGAATTGTAATATGAAATATATTGTGTGCATTCCCACAACTATTAGGCAATGGTCAGAAAGAAAAGAGCAACATGAGGCCAAGACACAAATCAAGAATGAAGCCAAAAATTCCAGTGCACACAGAGAGAGAGGGAAATCACCGGTACAGTTCCCCCCTCCTGTTGCCATGCCAGGCTTTGGTAGAGCAATTAATCAGCATAACACTGCCATGTTATGTCGGGATACGAAATGGAAATGGAACACACACATTGCTCGGAAACGGGCCAACCAAGCGAATTTATTTTCCCACCGAAAAAAGCCACCCCAAGGCGAGGTGATTCTACTGCGCAGCTGCTGAATGAAATCAGAATCGACAACAACAGGAATAAACCAGAAGCAACTGGCTGCTGTCCACTTGGTGATGGTGGTGGTGGTGGACGGGTGGGACAGAGTGGGGTGGGTTGGTTGCTTGCCTGGTTGGTTCCCCTTGCAGATGCGCCCTTGAAAACAGAGGAAGCGTATTCCACCCGGCACCAGGTTGCTGTTGCTGTTGCTGGTGCTTTTGTCAGATTCTCTTGCTGCTCCTGCTGCGTTCCGGAGGGATGCAGAACTTTCTCAGCTCGTCCGGGCCAGGTGAGGATTGTCGCTGTGAACATCAACTTCAACTACGATTCCCACCACCCATTTAAAGCTGTGCGCAGGTATGCGTCATGGAACCAGCTGGCAAACAGCAAAGCCGAACAGAACTGAACCACAAAAGGAACAACAACATCATTTGTACGGGTTGCTCTGCTTGTGCCTCACAGGCAAGGTGTGATGATCATTATGATGGTTTGCGTATTTATAATCGATGAATAAATCAAATAGCACTACTTGGCAAACATTGCACCCCAATTCGTAGCACCGGATGAGGTGCTACAAGTGTTTGAATATCGGAGGGCAACTATTGAACGATTCATAAAACCACGAAATGATTCATGCTTGCCACGATTGGTGGAGGCGCAAAAGCTAGAGATGGAAGTGATTGAAGAAATATCGTTAGGCGAAAAAAACCGATATATTGAAATTATCTGAACTTTGGCGTAGATTATTAAACTGAAAATAATTCCACAATATAAACTTCTTAGTTTTATTTATTATATATTTGTATTAATGATATTTTTGACCATCTTCAAATCAATTTAAAATATCGTAATGAGAACCGAAAAATAGAACGTATACAATTTTATAATATATATAAATGTATATTTTTTTGAATCTTAACATTCAATATACTCATATGATCATAGAACATTTCTATAGCTAATCATCATCAAACTTTAATTCATCTTCATATTGACAATAATTCGGGAAATAAAGCAACGATCAGATGAGTCCATGTGTGCCTCAGTCCTCCAAAATGTGGGAATATGTGTGTGAGTGTTTCTGCTGATAAGCAATAAATACTCATAGTGCACTTGGCAGCAATCAGGCACTCAACCAGACAGCCTAGTTGGCCCAAAGCATTAGGCAAAGACAGCGTTGTGCCTTAAATTATGGGCGAATTAAATGAGCTCAGTTTGTGCGCAATTACGGGGTATCTAAGAGGGCTGAGAGGGGGATAGTGCAGAGCAGAGCAGGATAACTGTGCGCCTATGGCTTTGCAATTGCCAGTTGACATAAACCTTTCGCCAAAATGCCGCCAAAGGCGCAGACAAGTGGCCAAGAGAGGCAGCCACAGCAAAAGGTCAACATTTCGTAATCAGCTCGGGTGTGTTTGAGTGTGTGTGTGTGCGAGTGAGTGTGCGCACACGTAACCAATGGAGTCGAGCATGTCATCCTATATTTCAGCAAGACACCAGAGAGACGCAGGCGCAGGCGCAGGCTGGGCCCGAGACAGGCAGCCGGGCAGCCTCGAATGGGACTGTCAACTCGCCAGCGACGCCAGCAACGGGCCCCGAAAAACACATTCGCCAACTGACCAAGTGGTCGGGCGAACACCGCCAACAACAACAGCAACAGATGAGACTGGTAGTAGATATGTACATATTGAAACGACTATCACCCGCTAAAATTCAAATTCAAATTTGCTTAAAACTGCAAAGCAGCAGAAACCAGCGAGCAACACAGAAAATTAGCCATCGACTTGGGCGCTAATCTGGTTTTAAACTGCGACCGCTGCCACGATGCGGGTGTGTACCACGCCAAGCCACGCAGCCTGCCCCATGTCCACACCACAAGCACAGCCCAAGCAGGCAGCGCCAGACAGCCTGTACCGATCGGACCTGGTGCTGGGCACAGGCTAGACACACACACACTACACAACTAAGACAGAGGGACAGACAGTCAGTCAGTCGGTCGGTCGATTCGGCTGGCGGGCGATCGCCGTTTGGCCATCGCTGACCAACCAGTTTCGTGTGGCACCCGCACCTGGCCAACTGCCCAACTTACGACTTGAGCGAGCGACTCGACAAACTGCCCCGGCCCAGCCAGCTGCCTGTCGCACAGTCCCTGCTCAGTGCTTGCCTGCTCTGCCCTGCCCTGCCCTGTCCTGCCCTGTGTAGATCGTTGCTTGCTCCCAATTTTATAGTCAGCAAAGCGTGCTATATGGCATAATTTATAGGTTGAACATCTTGCAATGGAATTAACGTTTCTAGCCACACTTCCTTACCAATTAAATATTGTTTATAACACTTTTATCTGCTCATCATTGAATATGGCCTGCTTAACTGTAAAACAACTCGATTCTTTACAGAATTCTAATCCAAGTTAATCTTGTACTTATAATAAAGTTCCTGCTCAAAAACTTTCAACACATTTTTATTTGCAATTAATTGTTGCTAAATTTATGTAAAGAGATACTCGGGAAAAGAACTATAAGATACAAAACTATTTGCCTTCTCTTTTCGCTCATCTTTGCCTTTTACTCTCTCTCTCTGCCTCTCTCAATCTATCGCCGACCATAAGCACATTAAATATAGCGGGCGTAAAGTGCACTAAAGTAGTTGAGGAATGCAATAGATTGAGTTTTATTAGTCATAGACCTGAATGCAAAGTGCAGTATTATTGGTATTTAATTGGTATTTCAGCTGGCATTGAATATGAAGCCGGCTGTGTGAATTATGAACTGTTGAGCTGCAGGCAAAGCAAGTTATCATTGAAAGGCGAAAGGAAATAATGAAAAAAGTAATGAAAGGAATTGTTGATATATTTTAAAAGAATTCTATGTAATAATAAGAACAAAATGTTCGAACATTGCATATAAATTCATTGAACAAATATTTTGCATTTAAAAATCCTTATCAGATATAATTCTCAAATGCAAATAATAATGAAGGGAACTTTTGATATAATTTAAAATACAAATATAACAAAAAAATGTTCGTACATTTTATTTAATTGAATTCTACAGATATTTTGAGTAAAAGAACCTTATCAGACGTAATTCCCATAAAAGGAAATAATGAAAATATTAATGAATGGAACTTTTGATATATTTTATTCAATATATTAATTAAAAGATATTTTTCAGACATGCCAGAGTTTTTGAAGATCTTTAACTTTACCATGCAATTCTACAATTCCTACGTGATTTACTCTCACTCTCTCACGAACACACACACACTCACCTTTAGGCACGGGCCAACTGCCGCTTGAAAAAGTGCGCTGTAATTCGTCTACTCAACGCCAGAGTGCGATTTGCTGATTAGCAACACTCTTTCCGTCATATTCTGAAAGCCCAATTACAACGGCCAGATGACATGACAAACTGCCGCACAGTCTCTCTCGGCCAAGTCAGCTAGGGCCTCTCTATCCCCTCTCGGTTTTCCCCTTTTGTTTTTTCCGATTTTTCTTTTGGCCACGTGAACACCCTTATGCAAAACAAATCAAAACAGCATTAAAAGTCGTAAATCTGTGCCAAAAAACTTACGCCGGCCAAAAAGACCATTCGACCGGCTCCTTAACAACAAAAGCGGCTGCAGCATGTGCCAAAGCTCATAGAGACCGGGCCCACAGCCACACAGTCACTTGGCCAAAACACCAGACACTTGGCCACTCGAGACTCCGGCGCTGAAGCTGACGCCGACTTCGACGCTGACGCCGACGACGGCGGCTGCTGTGATAAAATATGAGACACTGGGGCAGACAGTCAAATGGGTAGCTCCAGCAATCTGGGGAAGGGGGTATGGGGTAGCAAGAGGTATGGGGTAGTCTATGCCATGATTCAGTGCAAAAATAGCCAAGTGTACCAGTGTGTGTGTGTGTGTGTGTGAGTGTGAGTGTGTCTGTCTGGCAGGAGGTTGTTGCTTATTACTGCATTACCAATGACAGGCAGCCACCGCCAAGACGCCACCTAGCGGCCCGAATGAGGCAACTAACCTACCTGTCAGCCCAAGATATGAAAAGGCTTCGATATTGCCGGCAACTATTCATATGCAGATATCCATACACTCGCATTCATACTATTCACAGTTGTCTATTCATACTCACCGTCGTATGTGGGTTCCTTATGCGGGGACAGGCAAAATGTCATGCATTTTTTGTTGTTGTTGCTGCTGCTGCTGCTTTCAATATTTATTTATTTGCGAGTGCCTCGCGCAATGCATTAAAGCCAATAAAATAAATAAAACTGAAATTGACTACGTTAGAAAATTTTGGCATTCATAATGCATGAGTTTTGATTTCTTGGCGACGTCAAAAAAGTGCAAAAAAGAATTGGAGAAAAATAGTATGATAAAAGGTGGGAAAACATGGTGTGAAAAGAGACTGACTGGGAGATACCATGTGATGTATAAAGTTAAATGTAAATAGTATGAGTAACTGTAGTTTAACTGAGTGCAAAGTATAATTGTCTAGCAAGTACTTTTGACAGACGAAGAAGATCGTAATAATCTGAATATAGATCGCACATTCCGTGACTAGAAAGTCAGAAAAATAAAATAAATACATAAAATAAAAAAGATAATAATATAATATTTAATATAGTAAAATAGAAAAACTCTTTCTTCTCTGTCGTTTTTCTAACATTTTTTACAATTAACATTCTATTTAAATAATTGATGATTGCAACGACAACGACTTGAAAATACTTGTGGTGGCCAACCTTAATTGTTTTTCAAGTATTTCTAAATATTTGACAATCAGAATCTTTTGACAGCGAGTCCTGTACTTACATCTAGATTATATTCAATACTATCTAATCCCATAGTCTATCCTTCTTCACCCACTGTTACAGGGTATGCAAATCTCCGCGTAAAGTGCGCCAAAAATCACTTAAGTTTGCTTTGAGTCCATTGCAGATTTATGTTAACTACTTGACTTGTTATAATTGGTATATTAAATGATTTAAAAGCTTGCCAATGCGCCAACACAAACAGAAATCAATTGAGTGAAAAAGTTAAGGCGCAAAAAGCTGAAGCCAAAATCAAATCCAAATCCGCAGTCGCCCATTTATAAGCTTGTCTACCCGACTGTCTGTCTGTCTGTCCCTCGATCTCTCTCGGTCTGTCTGCCTATGGAGAGGGTGTAGGCAATTGGGCACCGATTTCGAGTCTCTCTGCAAATGGAACTGCAGTCGCTCGCTGTGTGTGTGTGTGTGTACCCGAACTGCAGCTCTGGATCCCCTCGTCGGCTATAGGAAACTGGCTTAATATTATTTATGAGCCCAATGTGCGCGATATCACGTAATAATCACGCACATAAATGGCCAGTTAAATGCTTGGGACCTCTGGACTCGCAGTTGTGATCAGGGGAGGAGGAGGGGATCAACTTGACCAGTTGCATTTCATATTTCATTTCAAGTGTTATTTGCAAAACATGTGCGAGTGCGCGGCACAAATAAAAAATTAAGTAATAGATTTTGTCGCTGAGATAACAAAAAAGTGCTAAAATATTTTAAAATGCGTCAAATTTAATTTATAGGACACATTTCCAAAAGCGAATTGACCAAAATTGGACCACCATAGTGTGTGTATGTAAGGTGTGTGTGTGCAAGTGAACTAAGCAAATGACGAAAATGAAAGTTGATCTATCGAGTTGATCTAATCTCTAATGGGGGGATAAATAGTTGAAGCAAACTATGGGAAATTCAGAAGAGATATTTAAATTACTCACTCTCCATACGAATATGAATATGAATACGAATACCCATACGTAATACTCGTGCACTCGAAACTTTCCTGGTATTTTGCATTAATTTTTGCGATGATTCAGCAACAGGCAGATGGCCATTAAAATGTACTCGCAGCCAGGGCAGAAGATCGCTTGTCAATTGCTGCTCAATGGCAACAACGACAACAACGATTCGTACAACAATTTGAACAACAATGTGAGGCAACAACAACAAACAATTACATGAAAATTGCCAGCGATTGATGTTCATTGGCATTCGCAATAGGCCGTCATCATTCCAGTTGGTGCACACACACAGATAGAGAGAGAGACATGCACAACCCATGTCCGATGCCAAGTGAAAAGCAAGCCGTGACTCTGCCACAGCAACAACAACAACAACAGCAACAAGCAGAGGAGCTCACTGAGAGATGCTGCGAATGACAGTTGAATCACCTTCATTTTTAATGGAGACAAGTGTCAGTAATTTATGCACAAAGGAGAAGCAGCAGACGACGGGAAGAACAAGGAGGAGAAGCAACAAACAAGCGCAGAAATTGATGCACAAGTTAAACAAATTAAAATCGATTGTCGGCTCAAACTACACTCGACCATAACTGTGAACCTGAGCTCCAAGAGTTGCCAGCAGAGAGGCCCAGCTCGGTGCCCAGCCTTAACCAGGGTCAGTCACAGTGCGCGGGGTCAATGTGAATTGTGTGAAATTGTGGTCGCCGTCGCAGCACTAGAAGATCAATTGACCACGACCACGACAACGACGACTTCACTCGGATTCGGTCTCGGTCTCCCGCTCTGATCTCTCTCGTGTAAGCGATCTTGGCACTTCATTATTCACGCGCGTGCGCCGTTCAAGGCTCGCGGAAATGTCAATAGCAAATCACTTAATTTGTTTGGCCAATTTTCGCCCCACAGAGCACAAAGAGCTGAAAACATAAGCCGCAGTCGCAAGAAAACGTGTAGAAAATTGTTAGAAAAGGAAGAGAAAAATGCGCTCACGATACTTTTCAACTTGGACTTGGGCAAATTTGGTCGAATAATGTACGAACATTATCCTTAGCCAGTGCCAAGTTGTATTTGCAGAGAGACTTGTGATTATTTTGTTTTTAGAAACCCTAAGGCACTTCGAGTGCTTCGTGCTGTGGGTCAAAGCGGGTCAATAAAGTGCTGCAATTGCTGCGAGCATCGTTGCATAGATTTATGAGAAGCACGTAGAGCGGCGCATATACGATAGTTGACATGAGAAGCAATGCCGAGAACTAATCTGTATTTGGAGTGAATGAATAATGAAGAGAGTCCAGTCCAGGCCTAATTCCCCTTTTTTAAATTCCATGAGAATTACCTAGAGAGGCGTAAGTTAAGGATTGCTTTGGTATTTCTAATGTTTCTGTCTTCAAACTATATGAAGAATCGTCTTAGAAGAAAGGTTTGACAAGAGGTTTCTTAAGATTCCCAATTGTTTTATAAGTATTCCCAATTCTGTTATAAGGATTCTTTGAAGTTTGTTTTTCCAGAGTACCTTAAGCATCGTCTGGAAGAATATCTAAGAGTCTTCTTAGGATGAGCAGTTTGAGAGTCGCTAAAAATCTGCTATGTTATATTTGAGGTTTTTTGAGGAGTTAATTCTGACTGCAAAGAAATAGCAAAGTAAGAAGTAAGTTAGTATAGTCTTAACTAAAGAATCCCCTTTCAAATTCATGTAAGAATCAAGCCTTACTTGGTACAGGCTGCAGGCTCAGATCAGAGATCAGCAGGCAATGCACCACCAGTTGGCCACATGTCGCCACATGCTGCTACCCCTAACATGTTGCCTCACAATGAGGCACGCAAGCTATCTGCACCCCACACCCACAAGACAATCGCAATCGGCTGTCGCGTGGCGCTGGTCAGCCCACAAAAGGCAACCCAGAAAATAAGAATCAATAGAAAGAGGAAGCAGCATGGAAGCGCATGGGAGATGGCAGCAATGCGATAGGAAACGTTGCGCGCTGCGCGTGTCAGAGAACAACAAGTCAAAACCGGAAAGCAGACGAGCTGTACATGTAGAGCGCACAGTGGGCAGGACCTGCATCTAACTGCGTGCACTCGCCACTCAGCACGCTCACAGGAAGGTGGCGAGCGCAACGTGCAACGTGCAAAGTGTGGGTCACGTGTCGCATATTAAGGAATTGAATGCTGCTCAAAACGTATGTCAAATGTCGACTCAGGTCACACAGGGGCGATGGGTGAGGGCGAGGGTGTGCAAGCAGCCGTGACGCAGACAAGTTGCAACCCTCTCTCGCATGCCACGCAAACCCAACTTCAACTTGAAGTTTCCAACTCCGACCTCGACTTCAACACAGCAAACCAACCCCAGGCCAGTCTGGCATTCAGCTCTCATTGACTTTCGACCAGTGTGGCCGGCCAGCAAATTACGCGACTGGGACAGGACGAGTAAATAATATCATCAGCATTTATCGCTGATTAATGCCGCGCACACTGGTGCAAAGTGTAATTCACTTTGAGCAACAACATTTTTAATATTATATTGGTTCTGCTTTAGTAGAGTACAAATATTCTTATTTAGAAAGGGAGAGCTCTAACCTCTAGTAGTAAAATATATTTTATAGGTTGCAGTAAAGATCCTGCGCCCTATATAACCTAATATACCCCTGCTGAGCTTAGAACTCCATTATCAGTTTAACTTTTCAAATGATTTTTAAATTTTCTCAGAACTTATAGAATATAGATATTTCGTTTTTTTCAAGAAGGTGCGTTCCCTATGATCATTTCATATTTATTATTGATAATTTTATATTTATGATAGGTTTTTTTTAGTTTTAAATAACCAAAACTACAAAATATAAATTATATTATCGTGTGCTATTATTTCATAAAACATTCCGAACAATTTAATTATGAATTATTTTCAAGGTTAGATTGAGTGCTTTCCTCTGCAATCGCACCATTTATTTCTGTCTCTTCCACTTCGCACCACTGTACATCGTTAGTTTATTCAATTTTTGCGCTGAAAGAAGGAACCACCCTACTTGGCAATCCAATTGTTGCCTTTTAATTTGGCCTAATTTAATTTTTGCTGGTAGCAATTGCCGCTTTGGCGAAATGTCAGCCAGCCCAGCCCCCTCCGCCTGCCGGGATTGTGATTTGACAATTGTGGGAATCTTTCTTGTCGCTCTGCAATATGCTCGATGTCGCCGAGGTTGCATCCCTCCCGAGCACTTACCTCCCCCTTTGTGAAACATGTGCAATGATGCGTAGCCCCTGCCTCGCTTCCTGTGCCTGATGTGGGAACCCATTAGAAGAGAGACACTCTACGTATCTCTTTGTTTGTTCTAAACGCTTCCCAATTGTTGACATTCATCAGGCTGCGCCTATTCGTAATAATTGATAACTGTTTAGTCACTGTCTGAGGGGTCAACAATTCTAATGATACTTTGGTGGCGTTAATTGTTGTACTCACTGTTTGATCAGTGTGTAGTTCAAGTGTTCAAATCGTGGGAAGTCGATTGAGTTGTTGTTGCGTATCGATTATGAGTTATGCTTGAAATGGCATCCCCTTTGTAAGGTGTGATCAAAACATGGGAAAACGTGTGATGACTACGAGCTGTGACTAAGTTGTAGCTGAGAGTTCTAGCTGGGAACTTTGCTAAGAGGAAGTTTCCAAAATAGTTCATTGATTTCGGAAATTATTTCCCTCGGGTTGCCCGAAACTTTCTTTCTCGCTGCAAAGTCATCAATAGGAGACCGTAAGTGTTGGCCATGTATTTTGCACGCTTTTTACTTAACCATTCCTTGACCCTGATGGGATTTTCAATCAATCGCCATAAAATTAGCACTTAGTGTCGCTGGAGTTGGGGCTGGGGAATGTTGGGGCCTCTCATTAGAGGCCGAATCTATGCATGCAATTGGAGAAAGAAAAGAGCCTTAAAAGAGCCTGTGCGAGGGCACAGGGCGGAGTTAAATGGATCCATCTGAAAGTTGAGACCATTACAAGCCCATTACGAGAGCAGAGTCCAACCAACGAGCAACTACAGCAAATGGACCAACAACAACAACAGCAACTGTGACCACGACAGGCACAGGTAAGACAGGCCAAGAAGAATTGTTTAAGCCAAGTCCATACTAATTTCAACCACCCTCAGGTGATGAAGACAATTAAATATTCGTGATTTAACGATCACTTTGCAATGCTCCAACTGTCAGTCGCAGTACCGAAAACCGAAACAGAAAAAAAAAACCAAACTCGAACTCGAAATTCCCATTTGAGCCGAAATGTAAATGACGGAACGGACGACGTCGCCGTCGCCGATGGAGCCCTAAAAATTTCTGACTGCAGATAAAGATCGCACAGTGGACGACGACTTGGAGGACCGCAAGAACTAAACCAAAAAGTTGAGCCAAATGAATGTTGCGCATCACGAATTTTCCAGCAGCAGCAGCTGCCGCCGAGGAAGTTAGTTCAAAGGAAAAGCCTTCCCCCGCTTTCCTCCTTCGGGGAACAGGTTTAGCTTTTGGCTGCTTGCTTTTTTGCATTTTGCCAATTTGCCTATCAACAAGCGATCGATTAAGTACGCCTACCAGCCCAAACGAGCTCTTCTGTCTGACAGTCTTCCCCCCTGCTACTGCCCCCTCTCAGTATATTGGTCACAAAGTCAAAATGTTAATAAATGCAGTCGAGGCGCAGATTTCTTCGGGATTCTGAGTTGTTCCTTTTCTAGTTGCCAGCATCGTCGACCCACCCACAAGTACGTGGGCGTTTTTTGTTTCTCTCTGCGCTATGGTCAAGTTCATTTCTGCGGCTGCAGATTCCAATCAGGTGTAATAATTCTTATTGGCAACGCTTCAAACTCGCTGCTTGCCAACTCCAACTGGAAGTCGACGTCGACTTTCTTTTAATATGCCCCCCGCGCATCACATTTACTGTTAGACTGTCGAAAGAGTTCTCTAACGTTCCCCTCGCTCTCTCTCTCTCTCTCTCTCTCTTGATCTTTCTCTCTGTCTGTCTCTTCGCCGTTCTCCTCTTTCTTTTCACGATTTTTGATTGATCGTGCATACTAAACTATAAATCCATCGTGATACATTGGGGCGATCAGGCGAGGCTACGTCGCACAAACAACGCGTTCATGTCTTCGTTTTTTTCTCATTTTTTTCATCTTCTGTTTGTTGTTGTTTTTGCTGCACTTTTTTTTGCATTTTTTGCAGTTTTCCCCCTTAAGTTCCATCGCCAGCGGAGACTCATTTTCATATTAGCAGTGCATACAGAAAAACCTACGATGATCTTAACTGCAGATGGGCGGGGATCTAAAGAAAATTTGGAATACTTGAGGGAAATGAGTTTATTACAAGCAGCGTATGATGGTTTTCGAAATAGAACAATTTTAGATTGAAGATATTCTTAAGGAACAAGAACGATCTTAATAAAATATTGATATTACATGTGAATATCATAAGTTTACCTTGTTTATCTCTAGCAGGAGAAGAGAGTAGATTGAGAAAGATGAACAGACAGCCTGTGTTGGAGTCAGTAAAACTTCTATTCGTGACACGCACGTGACACGCACGACCCTCGCTCATCTCTAGCCGATATACAGACTACAATTTAATTCTCAGTATTAATCAGGCCTCCCTGCTAATGCAGGCAGTTAATCGTTCCAGTGTGCACTTTACACGCCTTTTGCCTAATTTTGGGCCTTTTTATCACACGCAGCTGCAGAAGCACCAACATCATCGGCTCCCCAAGCTGCACTCCCCCTCTATCGATGCCGTGTTCCCCCTCTGGTTTTTATGTGCCAAGTGACACCAACGATGCATAAATATCTGGCAGGCAACAACTAATTAGTGAATATCTGGCAACTGAATGGGGTAAAGATACGAATGCATCTACAGCTCATAGTGCTAGGTATCTGCAGTCGGGTCCCGGGCAAGGTGTCGCCCCATTGAGAAGAACACGAGGCAGCAGAACAATGTTAAATCAATTCCCTCGACGGCGACGGCGCACTTAACTCGCTCCCTTCCTCCCTGCCCTGCCTGATGACACACATTGCGAGTATTTTTGGGGCCGTTCATGGAGAATTATTGAAATTTTTATATCGATGCTGAAATGTTCTCAGATCTCAGCTGAACTGAACACTGGGTGGGTATTATCGCTTGGCATTAAATGCGATTAAATTGATTCCTTCAAAATGCCATCAAATCACCCAAAACTTTTGACGTTGATTTTTATATGCGTCTCTTATCATCTGGGGGCTTTGTCACCTTCTATGGCGCAGTAGCTGGAGAAGGAAGAGGAATGGGAAGGAATGGGCCAGGCGGGGATTGACGGATTGTTCAGTGCAACATTTATTGCACTTGAAATACGAAAGAGAATCCGTAGACTATCGTAAAAGTTGTTTTTATTGTTTGTGCACCGGCTGGGGAGACATATTGGTGGAGGAGGTGTGTGTTGAGAGAACTACGAGGCAAGTTTTATGTGAAACTAAGCCAATTTCAGCGATTACGGGGGCCATCATCATCGGTGTGTTTGCTGGCAACAAAACATAAGAAGACACCACACACAGTACGGCAGACAATCCGGAATTGGATGGTATAACCCATAAGCCCCATAGCCGCCAAATATGACATAAACTTTCGAATGAGACAAATGCATTCTTGGAAAAGGAATATAATTGCCCGCGAGAGAAAATCGGAAAATCAATGGGAATGAAAGAGTTTGTAATAGAGTGAGAAAGAGAGAGAGAGTAAGATTATAGCTAAAGCTTTAGGTAGTAAAACAGATGTAATCTTGATATGGACTGTTAAGATTTAAACTTCGAGGTTCCCTTCATAATATGCCGTATTTCTCGATTGCTAATTGAATCCATCCCAAAGCAGAACTGTTTTCCTTGCAGATTAATATCACTGAACCAATTGGCGATATTTATTATCCCCTACTTATAAGGCGTATTTGTTTAAACTTAATTTACATATTAAATTGAAATTGAAATGCCTTTAATGAACAGTTAGTCAGTTCTACGGGCTGAGCATTTTAATAAACATAATAAAGTAATGATGTTAACATCTGTTGTCAACCCCTTGTGGAACAAGTCGCAACGAACCGCGCAACGTGTTAAACGTCAATAAACTTGCCAAAATCAACAACAACAGAAGCAGTAACAACAACATCATCAGTAAGGGTGCAGAAGGGGAATGGGGGAGAGAGAGGAATGCAGGAGAGCTGCAGGAGAAAGAGGATGAGCGGGTTACTCACTAATAAGCCCGCTTGCAGCCACATGGACTCAATGTTGAGTAATGATTGTTACAGTTGAGCGTACACGGTCGTTAATATACCCTACAGTACAGTTGGAAATGTACTCTACGAATCTAAAAAGCAAATGCTACTGTAGATGTAGAGAGGTTGCAAAGGCAAGAGGAACACTTTCATTGAGTATTTTAATTTTATTATTTTATTTTATTTTATTTTCAACTTTGTAAAACTCTAAAATTCGAATTCTTATTGATTGTCAAGTTCACATTATTAACCAAATGATATTCTAAACGGTAGTCCAATTATTTTTTACCTATTAATGAGTTTCGCAACTTTAGTTTACTTTGCAAACTAATAAGTTCTCCCCTTTATCTCTATAAAGTACATGTTAACAAACATAATATACCCCATTTTAATCAATTTTTAATAGGTGCTGGGTATTAAACTAGCTGAAACTAACCGAACCCTTTCGCCTAGCACAGGCTATGGCTTCTGTGCAAGGGGGCAGGGGTGGAGGTCAAAGCAGGGGTAGGGGCATAAGGCAGGGAAGGGGTAACATGGCTCGTGGTGGTGCAATTAAACTGTGTAAAGTGGAAGTGCAACGGTAATTACCAGCGCATTGTGCGGCAAAGTGTGCCGAGCACTGAGAATAGAAATAGTAAAATAGAAAAACAAAATGGCTGAGCGTGAGGGAGGCAAAGAGAAAAATGGGCAAAGTGGGGACGAGGAATAGTTAAAGGGGTCTGCCGATTGACTGGCAGACCAGGCTAAATGGGTGGGTGGTTTTTCTACGGCGGCGCCGTCGAAAGCAAATAGCATTAAGCGCTCAACTTTGGAGCTGGAGGGGGGCAGTAACGGCAGCAGGACGTTAATTAATGACGCGCCTGTTGACTGAAAGCGCTAAATAAAAAACTAACAAACCTCCTCCACCCTCCCCTCTCGACCGATATGATATATACTAGAGAAAAAGGGGAGCCAAGTCGGTAATCAGTTTGTGAGTTGTGTGCGGCTCATTGGGGATATCTCACGTGCTATAAACAATGCGCGGCGTGTGAAAAATCAGCTTGAAAGGATGCCGACGACGATGATGCCCCACGACAATGTTCGATAGGAGTTTGCGACACTGCACACACACACAGGAGAGCAAGACTCTGTCACACAGATACACACGTGGCTCAGGCTGACGACACTAAATCATCGCCAAATGCTTATGATTAGCGTTCCATTGGCTCGACATGCTCACTTTATGCGGGTTCCTGCTCCTCCAGTTCTCAGTTGTTATTGTTGTTGTTGTTGTTGCTGGTGTCGGTCACATTACACTGCCACGGCGAGTTAAGAGGCAGCTGTATGCGGAAGATACAATGAGACAATGCCATCTAAATATAGTTTGGGGATCGGGGGAGCAATCCCAAGTAGCTGGCAACGAATTTTCCCGCTCTACGTGTTGTTTTTTTTTCTTTCTAGCATTCACGGAAATTTCTTTGGTTTTTTAATTAGAAACATTTGAAAGCTATTGTCATCTGGGCAGGGCGTAACACTTGTTGCCAGCGATCATTGCCAGGGCCAAGCTAATGATATATGCCCTGCCTTGAGTAGGCAGATGAGTGAGCGAGAGAGAGTAGGGGGGAGAGTCGCTCTCTGATGAGGCTAGTTAAGCATTGGGGTGTCCCTTCTAGGGGCGACAACTTTGCCGACAAGGCTCACTAGCAACAAATGAGGCTGTCAGTGTTTCATCTTTTCGGGAGTGTAGAGTAAACAGATGCTTGACATGGCAAGTCTGTAGATAAAGGTGGAAAAGAAGAAGAAGGTAAAGATAGAAATATGGAATGTGAGAAATTCAGAAAAACTAGTAAACTTATACTTATAATAGTGCAATAATACAGTTATAATTGTATAAAATATAACAGAATACTGTACAGCAGCAACTCTAAGTTCAATAGTGTTGAAAAATGTTAAGAAAACAAGGCAATGTTTGTAAAGTTTTCAAGCCAACTGCAGCCACCAACTGCAATTTTACTGGGAAGCCTCAGGATGTTTTCTAACCTTGACCAGTGCTCTGTGCCATTATCATTACCATTATCATTATCATTATCATCATCATCATCATTGTCGAGTATTGAGTTGTTGTGCGCTACTTTTTAATTTCGAAACCTTGAACTTTTCTAGTCTCTGGCAAATTGCATACCAATAAAAAATAATCAAAATAATAAAAACTAAAGCCACACTGCAAATATCTGTAATCAGGGGCCAGAAATCACCAGCTGGCTGGCCAGAAAACGGCCAGAAAACAACTTCATCAACACAACAATGGCTAATGAGTCGGTGGAGAAGAGATATGCGAGTATTCATTCAATCGCATCGAATAACTATTCAACTTATTCGAACTCGTACTCGAAGTTCGATTCGGATACGAATCAATTCGGCCAGTGTCTGTCGGCATTTGGCTAATAAAACCATCAAAGACATTAAACGTTGTGGGTGCCATTCATTTGGTTGAACTTCGACCCCGCCGACAGTCGCAACGTCTGACCAGATCTGCTAAAAATATAAAAACAAAACCGAAACGCCAAACTGCATAAAAATAATAATAATACTCGCAAATAAAATGAGAAAAAAGAGGGAATAGAAAAACAAAACAGAGACTTGACGCAGATGCTGCAAACGAGATACGAAAAGAGTTGCCAAACGCTTCGGTTGCATCTATCTATAGGTTTGCCAACTACCCCCCACATCTCCTCGACTAGTTGGCAAGGTCTGCACGTGCTTGCAGCTCTGCTTGGCTCGGCTCCATTGTACTCTGCATTACGGTTGCATAATCAACAACGAGTTGCACTCAATGGGGCGACAAATCAAATCAAATCAATGAGCTTGAGGAAGTTCTGAAAACACAGTTATCTCTGACTGTGCTAATGCGCCAGACATTTGCAACACTGTTCCAAAGAAGCGAAAGAGTTGATACAACCAAATACCCTGTATGAACTTGAAGGTCGATTAATTATAGCTATTGTAAACTTGGAAAATATAAAATGATCATATATTTTCTCTTTTGAATTCAATTTTTCAGATACTTTATTATATTATAATAAAACCGACAATTTATTAATATATTATTATTTATTTTCTGTACAATGATCAATATATCAATTTATAACAAATTTAAGGGAATGGGAAGTCGAATTTAATACTTTAGATCTTAGAAAAGAACAGGATATATTTATTCTTGAAATAAATGATCTTTACTTTATAATATAATAAGATATTACTTGCTATCATACAATCCTAAAATAAACAACTTTTTGGCAGAAAGATCGTAATCTTTTTATTCAAAGTGTATCTGTGTTTCCACGATATCAAAGTATGCATAATTGTTCCTACTTATTTGACTAATAATTGTGTGGCCATTTCAATTTCATTTAAGTTTGAGGCGCCCGCGGGTTATGTCGATTGTCGACTGTTTGAACTATCGATTGTCGATTGTCGCAGTGCGGCTGGCAGGCTGCAGTCGGACGAAGGCAGGTCGGTGGGTCGGACAGACAGTTGTTGCTGTTGTTGTTGTTGTTGCAGCTATTGATCGGCTCGCGATCATTGGGGCATTGTTTTTGTCTGAACTGCATGTCTGTCTGTCTGTCTCGATATCTGTCTGAATGGAACTGGGAACTTTGAGAGCTGCAAAGAGATCGTTATAATTTGGCTCGAGGCGCCGCAGTTGCAGCCGCCACGTCCTTCGCGTCGAGTGGGTGGCTGCCTTTTTTCTTGTTTTTGTAGAGCTTTTAGCTTGTTTTCCGTTGGTTATTTTGGCTGCGCTTTTCTTATTTATTATTTGTTATTTGTGCATTTGCGCTATTTGATTTAAATTATAATTTTATGTAATCATGAAGTGGGCCCCGAGTTCTGCCTCAATTAAATGCACGTTTTGTGCAGCCTGCTACCACAACTACTACTACTACTAACTGCAATCGATTATTGATTATTCGATTCGTTTATTTTAATTGCCTACTTTGCCTTGGCCAACGTGAGAATCGAAATGAGATTTAGCGGAGTTTTAGCTGAAAGTGAAACGATTGAACGCGATCACGATCCGATTTGACTGGCTGTAGCACGTGGATTGTCTTGCCTGTGTTGGTGGTGGGTGCTGGGGTTGGGCTTACAAGGGATCTATGGGGAATAGATGACTTTTAAGACAGTGTAGTGGTATAGATTTTCTCTCTATTCTTTCCGATTGTCATCTCTTTCTCAGTCTTCTCTTTCTGCAACTGTTGCCGTCTCTGTCTGCTTCTTCAGTTCCTTTCAGTATTACTCTTTCCTTCTGCATGTCTCTAACTTCTCGCTTTCTCTTTCAATTGCACCTTTAGCCCCGTCTCCCATTCAATCAATGCCAAACCACAGCATGCTTTATGCATTCTATTTATAGATCCCGATTCCAGATTCTGCAGCTGAAACAACCCTTCGCTTCCCTGCTTCCGTCTAAGCGCCGCTTGTCTGCCTGGCAGCACCAGCAACAAACACTTCCAACACTTCCTCCATCAGTCCATAAACAGGTGTGAGTCGAGTGGAGAAACCGATTGTGTCTGTGTCGGTATCCTATCCAATACCATTGCTTTGCCTATAAGAGATGCATATTGTACGAAGCAACCCCCCGCACAAATCTGGCAACGCGTGTCCAACTTGTGCCGCTTGTCGTTAGTCAAAAATAGCTGGGCGACAGCAACAGCAACAACAACAGTAACAACAACAACTCAAGTGACACCTTTAGCGAATGCATCTGCACAATTACGAGCAGAGAGCGACGGAAAGTATCAGATTTCCGTAGAAGCAAAACTCCTTTCTTTTATGCGCCACTGACAAACGGCACATTGCACATGTCCTGCACTGGGACAGACGGAGGGACAGACAGACAGATGAAGGCGACTGCCTGCTGCAGCAATCGCAATCAGTCACCCCCATCAGAAAGGCAGCCGTGAAACAAAAGGCGTGGTGCGTCGCCTTGTGTGTGTGTGCAACTTGCAACTGCAACTGCAACTGATGCTGCGGGTGCTGGTGCGGGCGTGGACCTTGGCCTCGGTATTGATTTCATGTTGACGCTGCAATATTTTCTTAATGAAAACAAACAAAAGATGCCGTTGCAGTTGCCGTTGCCGAGATGCAGTTGGAGTTGCCCCTTGGCCAGCGGAGGCAGCTGTCCGGCACCAGCAGCAGCAGCATCAACAGCAACAGGAGGCACAAAGTGCGTGTTATTAATATTATTGGCCTGGCCCAAAAGGCCTCGCCTGGCCTGGACTGGCCACACACGAGCCTTGTAGAGATGTGTGCTGCCAGATAATTGTTGGGGCCAGCAGCAGCAAGAAGTTCGTGCCAAATTCCACACACTCCACACACACACACACACTCGTGGGGCACAACAACTGTGGCCAATTTAAAACCAATTTAAAGTTTAATGAATTCATAAAGAAATCACTCGCTCTGGCTGCACTTTCAAAACATAATCTGCCGACGGAGACGGAGAGGGACACTGAGCCGGCAGAGAGTCGAGAGTCAGTTGCATTCACCTTCCTGCTGCAATGGCGTGCCAAATCTCATAATCAGTCAATAACTTTTGCCGCCTTTTCTCGCACGTGGCGACCTCGACTATGGGGCTGGGCAGCAGCAACAGCAACTGGGGAAACGGCAATGGGAGTGGACTCGGGAGCGCAGCTCGGTGTCCAGAGACCATAAGCGTTTCTTTATGTGCCCCATAATCGAAGTGAAATCAATGGCATTGCCTCCTCTGCATACCATTAACACGAAAGTCGTCTCTTACCACGACCACAACGACGACATCGACGATTCGAAGTGGAAGTGTGAGAGGGAGCGGGATCAAGATCGGGAGACTCCTTCACGAGGCAGTCAGGCAACAGCTGGGCATCTCTTGCGCTTTGATTTGAGTTAAACAAATTTTCATTATTCGAACAGATTTCAGCATGACAGTTATTAATTGCAAATATCGCTTAATTCATCGCTTAAAATGCGACAACATTCGCATAGTTCTGGCCCCGGCGCGGGCCAATCCTCTGGGTAACAACCTGTAATCACGACACGATTCAACCAGTCACCGTTACCAATATATCTACACTCTGTCTTTGTGTGTGTGTGTGTAATTTACATGGTTGCATTCCATTGACACTGATCATCAGTTAATTTGTTGCTTTATTGCATATGCAGAAAAAAGGAAGACAATAAAAGTGAATGCGCATCGTTTGTTTTGGGTCTGTAGGACACATTTGTTATCCGCCTGCCACGATCGTAGTCCGTTCTTCCCTCTCTCTCTCTCTCTCTCTCTGTCTGGGGCACTCAATAAGTTACCTGATCCGGAGCAGTGCACAAAATGATCTTGATGAGCTTGATTGTTTGGCTTTACATGACTTTACTTACCTCAAGGTTGTGACTATTGTATGGTATTTAAGCTGTTATATAAGCTAGAGACCTAAAGATCCTTTCTTTTATTATTATTTTTCTTAATGTTTATTGTACTTCTTAACAGTTTTCACACTCTATACGCTTATCTTTAGTTAAAGAAGCGCTTCCCACCATTTTAATCTACACAAAAGTTATTCATGATGTAATCAAACCTCTAGGCATCGCAGTGCTGCCAACCTGCTTGAAAAGTAACTGTGACAGTGTTGCAAAACAAACAAAATACTGCCTATTAATACAAATTGAAAGCGACTTTGCAACTGTCAACAACAATTTGCAAACAAATTTTTTGCAACATTTTTGTCCAGCAGCCGTGGAAAATAAATTAAGGGAATGAGGAGAAGGAGGAGACGGACGGGTAAGAAAAACAATAGGAAAAACAAATTCAGCCTGCGCGCTGCATAATCAAATCATTAGTGAAAGGTTTTAGGGCTCTCGATCGATCGCGCTGCTCGTTAGGCCCGCAATGAGAGCACTTAATGAATTCAAGCCTGGCAAAAAGCAGCAGCAAATATTTTCACAGCAAAACTGCCCAAACAGAGATCCTAAGTCCCGCAAGTCTCTCTCTCCCTCTCTCTCTCTTGATGCAGCTCACGGCAGCACGGCGAGATTGATTGTGTTGACTGATGGTGTCTCTTTTGGATCTTTGCTTTATTTAGCTGGAGTTGCCCCGTTGCAGTTGCCGCTTCTAACTTGGCAATTGGCAAATTTGAATGTTGTTGTTGATGTTGTCGACAACGAGTGCCGCCAGTTTTGAGATCTTTTTTTGGGCAACGGTGGCAGCCTGGGCAACTTGGCAGCTGGGGGAGCAACGATATCGTGATGGCCCCGTTTTATTGATGGATTAAGGGCGATTACGCGATCGTTGTCAGTATGGCTTTGTGGTCGCTTGGTCGCTTGGTCGGTAGGTTGGAGTTGCCCTGGCTGAGGTAGCTGAAGGGCCAATTGGTTTGATTGTTTGCCAAAGACAAGACTCACCCGCGGATGACGACGGCGACATTGCGCAATCGATAATCATGAGATGACTTGGGGGTACAGTCGAGAGAGAGAGGGAGGCAGGGGCTGGAATTGAGCTGTCATGTCAGGCGGCAGTTAATCAATGCAGCCAAACATAATCAAATTAACTGCCACAGATTGTAGAACTGACTGAAGTCGAGACTGAAGTGGGCCAATAAACGAGACAAAGTTACGAGTGGGTGGATAAAAATGAGCAGAACTAATAGCTAATTCTTAAATACTTTTAATTTGATAGATGCATTTAGTTTAAAATACGTCAAATCATACAGTTCTAGACCTGCTACTACTGTACCCTAAATATGCTAAGAATTCCTCTAAAAATACAGAAGAGATGTCGTGTTAAAATTAAAAGCTGGCTTACTTTACATTATTTGTAACTCTATTTACAGGGTATACGACTAGTTGCAACTGTCTGCCGCGACTTATTGCTATTGTCTAACAATCTTTGTGGCTTGCTTTGGGGCAACAAGTGATTTGATTGCTGCCTACCCAGACTGCCCACTGGCCAGGGAATCTTTTGCGAGCTGACTCAGTTCAAACAAGTTGCTGGCGGGGAGTTATGAAGTAATGCATTATAATTTGGCCAGGCAATTTCGGCCCGGCAAGTCTTGGGATGCACCTTATGCAGCATGTTTGTTCACTGTGCAGTTTTCCACAACAATTTTTCTCCTTCTTTGCATAATTGTGGGAAACAACCAGCGGCCTTTGGAAGTAGGCTAAGGTTCATTATGGCATGCCGAGCCACTGACTCAGTTCGATTCAAGACGAAAGGGGCTCTGGCTCAGGTATTTGATAAATTATGCGCCCTGCTTGCTATCGGGGCACAAGGCACACACAGGTAAAGTGCAGGAGACTAACATATCGCTGCTGTATCGGACAATCGGCGTGATTAATACAGCAGGCGGCACAAGGGTAACTCCAGCTACCCCCTCTCCAGCGTCACGCACTCCTTCTCTTTGCAGTCGGAGGGGGAAACCTGTTCTGCTGCACTTGGCGCCTTTGCCTGGCGAATTCTTCTGATGCTTCTCATTAGCCGCGTGCGCGCCTTGCTCTGTCGCTTGCTAATCAATTGACGGCATATTAAGGTCGCCTCGCCTTGCCTCGTCTCCTCTCCTTTCCACTCCTCTCGACTGCTGCATGCGTTGTGAATTCCGCACTCGAGCAGGGGCTGAATGTGGCGCGACAAGGAACTGCTGCAGTCTGGGCTATCAGCGTTGCTGTGACACTTTGGCGCTTCGTTTAAATCATAAAACAAGTGAGAAGTGCAAACAAGTGAGGCATATGTGACTTTTTAATGCGCTGTAAGTAACTAAAACAGAGCTTTCTTTGTGATTGTCAATTGAACTTGAAAAGGGATTGTCTGAACGGGATTTATTTGAAAGCTGATTAAAGCTCTACTAAAGCATACGCAAAGCTTCAATGGAAACATTAATATAACAATGTAAATAAATGTTAGAATGAAGTTCATTTATTTAAAATGTGATTGGCAATGTTTTATTAATTAAACTTTGTTTGCTTATTAGAAGCTTTTATCTATATAGACTGCATAATTATATGCATATACCATATAGTATGTTAAGGTCTTCAGCTTAACTAGTTTGATGCAATATCACGAATTTATTAGAATGCTTTAAGCATTTGCAAATGATTAAAGTTCATTAAAGCTCCACTGAAGCACACGATGAAAACATTCCTATAACAATGTAAATGAGTATTAACCTAATGTGATAAGTCACCTTATGTTCAAGCACCTTTATCAATAAGTACTGCATACTATTACTTCTTTAGCTTAACTAGTTTAATGCAATGCCCGCAGCAATATCCCAAATTAATCAGAAAGCTTTAAGCTCTTGCAAATGATTAAAGCACAATGCTTTGAGCTGCTGCTGATCATTCATTACACATAATGCCGACAGTGCAGGGTACCAGATGGAAGCGAGAGTGTCCACTGAGGCGGATGACAGTTTGCATTTTGTGTTGCTGTTTTTTTGGGTTGCTGCTGCTACTTTAGCTAAATGTGACACTGAGGCTACTGTTCGTAATGGTGTTGGCATTAAAATGGATTACACACTGAAAACTGAAAAGCTGAAAAGCGGCTGCCTGCGCTTTCGCCCAGGCCCACAGCTAGCGGGCCTGGCCTGGTCTGCTCTGATCTGGCCTCGCCTGGCACCTGTGCCGCGTTGCAACTGCCTCAACTGGTTCTGCTTTTGAAAAAAAGGTGTTCCTTGTTGCTGCGTCTCTCTCTCTGTATGACACCCCAATGCACTACACCATCTCTCCCTCTTCCCCCGCTCATCCCACTCCCCTCCGTCGTCACTCTCCCGCACTTTGAGTGTCTCGAGGCTTAGTGCAAAGCGGCATTTATTCACGGCATTTCGATTTCAATTACGATACAAATTGTCATTAATGTTGGAAAGTTGTTTTTGCACACAGGGACAGGGAAAGGGGGAAATGGGGGAGGAGGCAAATTGGTTTTGCTTTTGATTTTGATGGAGTGGATATATGTTTTGTATATAGGCATAGAATCGCGAGCAATCTCAACCTGTGTTACATTTGATTGACTCTCAGACGTTGCGGGTCATAAAGTCTGCTCTCTCTCTCTCTCCCTCTCTCTGCCTATCTCTCTCGCCTCGTGGATGCATTAAGAGCTCATAAAGCACTATAATTTCCATATGTGTCTGTGCACCCAAAAACCACACCTCGGAATCAGAATGAACGCGATTTACTTGACTTGCTGCCAGCTACTCATAAATAAAACATTTTTTAATTTCCCATAATTTCGAGAGCGAGACGCATAAAATATATAAAAACCGAAGCAAGCAAAAAAACAAATCAAGAAATTACACACGAGTAAATGATATAGTTGAACACACACACGCACACACACGATGATGAAAGGTATACGCAATCGCGACTAACCTGCGACTTGTCTTGAGCTTCGGGCCCAGCCCATAAGAACCGGACGACGACGACAACGACGACGACGCTTCCGCGACTCGGGGTAGGCACGAGCAGACAGCAGCACCGTTATGCCTCATTGCCGCCGCCCCGTTACACACACACACAAACACATGCACATGCACATACACATTTGTAGTAGCCCGTGCTTAACCTCAAACCGTCGCGATCCTCACCTTAAGTCAACGAATCGAACGGACAGCGCCTTAAAAATATTATTGTATTTGGATTTGGGGCTGCGCTGTCAGCGCTGTATGCTGCTCGGGTTGTTGCGTACTTGTTGTTGTTGTAAAATATGTTTTCAAAGACCTTCCCCACCTACCTTCCTTCCTACCGGGTCTGTGTCTTCCGCCTTTCGTCTCCCCTTGCCGGGAAGATGACAGCAACGACTTGGAACTTGGACGTTCGGTGCGGTGCGTTATTGAAGCGAAACAAGTGTTTAGTCACCCAAAGAACGAGCGCTGCAGGTAAAATGGGTGCTCCGTCGACAGTTGAACCCGCAACCCGCTGCCCGTTGCCCTCTGCTCATCTGTTTCTTCTTCATGTGTGGAGCACACCCCAAAACTGCCAGAGCATTCCTTACGTGTAGAGAGACATCGTCATCGTCCCGTTCAAGCTCTCTGCGTCGTGGCCTGCCTTATTTGGTTAGGCTTCATTGAAGGTGCACCTTTGTTACGCTCAGTGACCGATCTGTTTGTCTTCCCTCCTCCCCCACTCCGCCCTGTCGCTCATCTTCGTCTTGTTTAGCTTCTACTTTTATAGCCGTAGGTTCTACCTTTTGCGTTCTGGCGGGTCCGCTGTCCAGCAGCGTCTTGAATCATCGTTGGGTTTGTCTCTGGGTCAGTTTTGTTTTCACTGTTGTGTGTAGCATGTGTCTTCGCGTTTTGCGAACTGGAAGGGGGGTGGATGGGGGGAAGGGAGCGCAGCTTAATTTCCGCGAATCAGGAACATTATTAATGTTCCCAACGGTTTCCGTTCTTTTGCTAATGGGTTAAACCTGAGGCAATTCGATCAGGCATTCTCGATTGTATCAGGTGAAAATCATTTATACTTCTAAAGATAATCTTGGTATAGTGCTTAATTTAGATCACCAAATATGGATTACTATGCCGATCGTAAAACCTGCTTCGGGATGAATTTCTGTAAAACAAATGTCTCTGGCAAAGATCATGAAAGCCATAAAATATAAACCGATCTATTATGAAGTTCTATTTTAAGTACAGCATGTTTCATTTGCCACGGCAGATCACTGACCCATAATCGGAGCCAAAGATTTACGATCTTTTCTCATAATTTATGTCAAAGTTTTCCCTAAATATGTTGCAACTCCCCTCCTCCTCGCTCACACTTTCAATTGCAAAATAATCGGAAGAATGAGAGAGGGGAAGGAAGAGTGGGGGATAGCTGTCTGAGTTGCCGGATCTGGTATATATCTGGTCGATCAATCTGGCTAAGCGCATCTACCATAAACCTTATGACATTTTTATGTTAATGCAACTTTGCCTTGACTCGCGTCTGTGGCGCCTCCAATCTCAACGGTCTCGCGCCCGACGCGCCCGCCTGCCCGTTTTTATTACCTTCTAAATGTTGCGTTAAGTCCGCCATTAAACGATTGCCGTATGTTTACAGATTTGTCGTCATAATTGCTTTTTAATGCCTTATCTATGGAGCCTGGAATTAAGTTGAGGGATGGGGCCAGCGATGATCATCGTGATCGTCATTAGGCGCGACACAACTCATCGAACGCAGCCGCCGTTTAATTGTTTCAATGAGCTTTGGATAGCATCTCGGGTTGCCAACAGGGATGGGACTAGCTACCTACCTAGAACTGGCAGCAGCCAGTCGAGAAGTCTTATCAACGATCTCAACGAATTTACGCATTCGATTAATGCGACATCTTCGATGGGCATCTCTCTTAAGGTACGGTCCAGCGCGTGTGGCAACAATGAAACATGGGGAGGGCGACTCAGCTGTCTGTAAATGTGTGGGAAACCATTTGACAACGATGAGGAAGTTTTGGAGATCCCGCACAGCTGAAATGATAACGCAGTAGGAGGTGGAACTGAAGCTGTAAGGCTAACGATAAAGCAGAGTTGAGTCATATTATTGAAGAGTTACTGCAGCAATTAAGTTATGGATAAGATAGTATTGAGTAATATCGACATGGAACTGCTGAAGCTGTAAGAATATCGATAGAGCAGAGTTGAGTTAGAGCTTTGAGGAACTACTGGAGCTGTAAGGATATCAATAAGGAAGAGTTGTGTAATATCGAACAGGAACCCCTGAAGTTGAAAGGTTATAGGTAAAAGAGTGTTGAGTAAGGGAAAGTTGAATAATGCCGGCCAGTAACTCCTGAAGCTGTAAGGCTATCGGTAAAGCAATATTGAGTAATATCTTTGAATACCTCCTAAAGCCATTAAGGTATTGCTAAGAAAGAGTTGAGTAATAACGAACAGGAACTCTTTGAGCTGTAAGGATGTCAGTGTTGAGTAACATCTTAAGGAAATACTGGAGCCGTAAATATATTAAGAGCACAAACTCTAATATACATACATAAGTATATATGGTACAAATATTAGATTTATGCAGATATACAAAATATTATATAACATTTATTATATACCATATATACATGTTTTATCGTTTCACATCACTTTAGATCCTCAAGTTTGCCGATCGTACTGCAGACAGGCGTTCAGGTGTGCAATCAATGCCGCAACTTTTGGCTCATATCTCAGCACCTCTTAACCCGCTTTCGAGGCGCGAGCGCGCAGGCGAGCTACCAGTTATCGCAGCGATATCATAAATCAATATAAAAGCCGCTTAAATTGCTTAATTATCGGACATGCACGGGCGTCAAATTAACCCATATGAAATAAGTCATTTCGCTCGGTGTAATACACTCGTATTAATTTCAATTACACACAGCATACAATGCAATTATGCGTTTTACCCAAAAGGGGGTGTGGTTCTGTGCACCCGAGCGAGGGCAAAGAGAGAGGGAGGCGGGGGTGGGCCATAGATCGGGGTCTTGCTCTGTCATGTATACCGAAAATCTGGCAATTTATGTGATCAGCGTCTGCGATTTCAATCAGCGACAAAGTTGGGGTACCAGCAAAATTACTCAACACCTTCTCAAGAAAGAGAGAGAGAGAGAAGGAGAGAGAGAGAGAGGAAGAGAGAGACGCCAATTGGAACAGAGTTACAGCACCGGCTTCGGCCACGGCCTCAGGGCGGTCGCCGTTGCCATCGTCATTGCCTAGGCGCGTTTCAAATTTCCTGGCACCCAGTCTGGGTTCGGTTCTGTTCGGTTTGGTTTGGTTCGGGGCTCAACTTTAATTAAAGAACACCATAAAAGTGTCGCGCGAGCGATCGTAATTATGAATTTAATCTCAATTAGAGCGTTTATCTTGATTTTTCAAGTGCTCCATTACCAGTGTGTGTATGTCTGTGTGTGTGTGTCTGCGAGTGTGTGTGTGTGCAGACTTGTCTGGCCTGGCCATTTGTTTCTGCAACGTTTTTGGTCATTGAATTTATTAGCATTATCCTGAGTGCACAACAGCATCGGATTTAGATTCGGATTGGGATTCGGAATCGGGTACGCCATCGCTCTGGGCCCCTGGGGCACGTTCCTATCGTCGCGTCTGGCGAGTCAGGTTTGTTGCTTTCCGCCCGTTATTCGGTTGGACATGTGCAAACACCTTTACTGCCGTCGTTGCCACAGATAAACCAACTGCTGTTTTCATTATTTCTTACACGATATTTAAACGCGTTTTCACTTATCTATCGCGATTGCTCGCATTTTCGCATATGCTGCGATCTTATCTTGCGTTTGCTTTCATTTTGCCATTTCAATTTGTCACTATGCGATTAACTTGTACAGGATCTGGCGAATATGATTTAAGTTGAAGAGCTGGTAGTGTTTTTAATGTTAGGAATGAGTTGCCTGCAAGTTTGTGGTAGACTTAAGAAAATAATGTTGGTATAAGAGATCATCATTTCTTATATCAACTGAGTGCTGAGATGTTTTAAAAACCATACACTAAGCTAGGCAGAAAGTCATGAGGTCTCTAAGAAGCTTTAACATATATCTCCGTGTTAAAATACTTTCATAATCAGAATCTATTAAAGCTTCCGTGTGCTTTTGAAGCTCTTGTCTGCTTTTTAATAACTAGAGGCCTTAGATACCTCAGTAAATTAAAGTTATAATGCATTTAAATAATGTATAATATATAATGTATACATATAAAGTGCAGTATATTAGTTTCCCATCATTATCTGACTGTTCCATAAATCGAACTTTCTTCATTTGAAGCTTTCCCCGTCGTTCTTATCCCAGTTGAGTTTTACACATCCGCATGCGACTTTGATTAGTTATATGTCAAATAAAAAATTATATATGATGCATTAACCTGAGCAGAAGAAAGCCTGACTCTCTGTCTGTCTGTCTGTCTGTATATCTGTCATTTATCAACAGAGTCCGCCTACTCGTTTGCCTTGCGTGAATACGAATACGAATACAAGGCGAGTACTCGGAAGAGAGCTGCACAAACAAACGATTATTGGCTTGTAATTTCGAACTATTAGTAACATTTTGCGACGACAACAAGCGCAACATGAAATGATCCACATCCACCATGAAGGAGGATCTCTCTTTCTCTCTCTATCACTCTCTTGATCCCACTCTGTTCCGGCTGTGCAAATTTGACGGCAAAAATCAATTTGAAAACGATTTAAGACGAGCCTCGTCTCGTTGGCCACAACGTAGGCGTTGCCCGCCAGAAGAGGAAATGCCAATATGACACGCGCAGCAAGCGGGCACAGCAGTTGGCCAGTTGCCTTGCGAGTGGGCCAGTGCATAGCGCTACACTGAAAGAAATGCAGCAATATATGCTTCATTTACAAACTATAGTTGAGCATAAATAAGAAAATAAGTGGCCATTTTTGAGGTAATTTCCAAGTTTATTTTTACAACTTTGCTAGTGCATTTCTCTCAGTGCACCCTGTGTTGCAAGCGGGTGGCTACGCGCTGCGTATCGTGTTACCAAAGCGGCAAAAAGGCACTGGCAAAAAGGCATTAACCAGCTATCGACGCGCCGACGCTGACGGATGGGCTGAGGCGCAGTCAAAGCTAGACCCGACGCTGAGAGAGAGAGGGAGAGAGTCAGAGAGAGAGAGAGAGCTGAGATAAGCGCCGCCGTCAAAGACAAATGCGTCTTGTGGGTTCAGGAATCGCAGAGATTATTACGATTTTCATAATAAATTGTGGCAAATCAGGCGCGCTGGCATTATAAGGCATCATTAACAACGACAACAAGAAGAGCAGGGGGGGGGGGAGTAGGAAGAGAAGGAGGAAGAATTGCTGGAGAAGAAGGTGGAAGCAGGAGACATGCCATGGCATTGGAGCATGCCACAGGATGAGGCGCAAGCTTACACTGTAGGCCAAAGCGTTAACAAGTTGAGACTATGACGTTGCACGTTGCACTCTCTTGTTGTTGCTGTTGCCTCAACTCATAACTGCAAAACGAATGAGCGCGCAAACAAGTGGGAAGTGCAGCCCAGCAGATCGAGCTGGAGCTGGAGCTGGAGCCGTAGCTGGCGCTGGCCAACGGTCTCTCTGGCCAAAGATCAAGCCACCAAAGAAGGCGCCAGTTGGTGGCGTGTGGTGCTGCAGCTGGAGTTGGAGGTGCGGTGTTGGTGGTGGTGGTAGTGCGTGGCTGGTGCTGGCACTGGCGCTTTGTCGGTTTTTCAGGCCTTTGAAGTGCCACGCAGCCAGCGCAGCCAACGCGTCGCGTTGTCCATTTAAGAGCGAAATGTGTGTGCGCGTTGATGACGCCGAGTTGCAAGAGTGTGTGCATGTGTGTATGTGTGTGTGGCAACATCATCTGCAGCTATTGGAGCAGAAATGCGAACCCACCTAGGAACCAGCAAGCAAGCAACAACAACATTCAACTCGTGGTCCAGCTGGAACCAAAAACTCAGCCATGTGCCGCATTTACTTGTCAATTTGTTTTTGGTCAACGTTTAAATAATGAACTCATATTTGCAACATTTGCCTGGCTCTTGTGTTGCACATGCGGCGCATGTCATGTTGCATTATGTGAGAGCTGAGTCTCCTTGTTGTTGTTGCTCTCTGCAGACTTGCAGTGAGAGTTTGGACCCCTTGTGCACTTGCCGTAACTCTACTCCAGGAAGACTTTTGACCGACCGCAAAACTAGGAAATGTCATTGTAACTTCGCTGGTTGAACGTAATAAACCATGGGTGGGTTGACAGTGCGTAAAAGAGGTTATGAGAACGGTAACTCTAACAATAAACAGACAAAAGACTGTAATAAATCGAACTATATCCGCTTTGACAACCTTTATCTGGTTGGGATCTTAAGTTGGACACACATTTAATCAACTTCGTGCTGCAACTCTCCCACTTTGCCTGCTGGCCAAATCACACTCACTTGAGCAATTAATCAAATCGACAAACGAGATCAACTTGAAAGATACGTAGTACACCTCCATGTACTACCAAAACTTTGACTTTGAACTATATTTATATTGGCATCGAGTTGGGACAGAAGTTGCCCAAAAGGCAACAGCGCAGTAATTGGCGATATTATCGGGCGTCGCTGCGACAATGACAGTTTGACAGAGTTCTAAAAGCTCAACTCGGCTCGTTCTTATAAGGTTTATGCTCGGCTCGATCTATGCAAAATTATTGAAATAAAGAAATCAGCGACTCGGGGGCGTTTGCATTGCCATTGTCAAGTTGTGGGCAAAATTTCAATTTGTTAATGCGGGGCCTGAACCTGGACTTGCGAGGAGTACCTCCCTGCCTTCCCCTCCCCTCTCCTGTCGATGGACTTGGCCTGGTAGTGCAACTGCAATTGAGTCTCAGAGACTCGCTGTGGAATGGGGCTTGGCCACTTGTTTGCATCAATTTGAATTTTAATTGAAAAGTCTGTCGAATGCAACGCGCCATAAGAACAACTTCGACTTCGACTCTTCGACGACTGTGGCGCCAGTTTTTGTGGCGTGCTGCACAGTGGCATGTGGGTGCAATTGCAAAGACACACACACACACATACATACGTATCTCTGTGGATGCGAGTTCGTTATAGATTGTGTTGCCACCACAGATTCGATGGACAGTTCCGCTTGTAGAGCAGCAACAGCAGGTTCCATTTCGCATTTTAAGGTGTTAATTCGCATTTGTATCCATTTCCATTTCCATTTGTTGCCAATGCAAATTCGATAATTAATTGCATTCACCTTTGATATGCAAATGTCACCTATAAGTCGTACAGAACATATTGAGCCAGTCAGTCTTTCGATTTCGTTGCGGAAACAATAAATCACAATTTAGTTGCAGATAAAATGGAATGAAACTAACCCATAAAAATAAAGATATAATATTTTATAGTTCTCTGTAAGTTGTGTTAGTTATTGTAATAAATGTCGTGACTACATATTTATCATATATGCATATATATATATACATATCACATTTACATTTAGCATATTGTTTTAATATTTCAGCCTAATTTTCCATAATTCCTTGTGCTACAAACTCCTACAAATATTTCTCTCCATTTCCTTCTACCCTTCTCCATGTTCTACGTGCTCGTGAACCCTTTAATTAATCTTTATGCAGAGCCCAGACAAACAACGTACAACCGCTTATCAAAACACGATCAAAATATACCGAAATACTACGCCAAAGAAATGAAGGAGTAACATAAAGAGTCAAAGAGCGCACAGTCGCCGCTAATAAATGTCGGACACACCCGATAAATTCCCTAGAATGCACAATCCTTTAAACAATTCCGAGGAATGATGGTCAGGCATACAATAATAGGGAGAGAGACAGTGAGAGAGGGGGGAGAAAACAGAGGATAATGAACTCCAGTTTACAAGCAAGAAGTGAAGCGAATGAATTCATTAGGGAAAACTGCGGGCCAGCAGAAGGACTTGCATTTGACCAACTGTTGTTGCCCCTGTTGGCCCTTACCCTTACCAAAATTGATGAAAAGTGAGCTATGACCATATTCGAAACACCCACTACGACGAGAACGAGTCCTGTACGATATTAGGCACGGCGCACGAACGGCACAAGGCTCGAAGCGTGTCGTGTTAATTGCCACTAACTAAGCGGGTTGAGAAAGGGATAGCAACAGCACAGTGCGCAGTGCACAGTCAGAGGAAGAGGGACAGAGTACAGGACCTTATCGAAGAGGGGCAGGACTCGTGCAGCGCCATATGGCGCACAGTGTGCTTGCCCCGCTATGAGGAGGAAGATGTATCTATTTTGGCTGCAATGAAATTAATTACGAACTGACCAAAATTTGATGAGGCCGCCGACAGCAGCAGCAGGCTATCGGATCCGAGAGCCCAGAATGAAATGACCTCTAATTTACTCTCCCTCCTCCCTTCTCTCTCCCTTTCTCTCCCTGAACTGAAGAAGCCGACACCTGATGTTTGATTTGATAGCCAAAAAGGCGTTTGCAGAGACCCTTGGGCAGAATTTACGGTTTCACTTTCAGTGCTCAAATCAGAACAGGTAACAGAGCAAGAGAGAAAGATACAGATAGGAGAGGGGGGAAGGGAGCAAGATGGTAAGGTAGCACATAAGCCGACAGCCGGGGCCAACTGTTGTGTTAGTAGATAATGTTAATTATCTGGCGAAAAGACGTTATAGCATTTTACAAACTGTTAGTTTACGATGTGTGGCATACGCACTTCTGTTCTCCGCTCATAAAATGCATTTTAAAGAGAGAACACACCAAGACGAAAGAAGAAGCAGAAGGAGAACAAGCAGAGAGTGCCGGGGTAGACGTCATTGGTGTAACGGAAACGGAAGAAAGTCTTTCTTTCAACGGGCTGAAGATATACACCATCTCTACCCCCTGCCCCCACCCTTGCGATCTCATGCATATTTCAATAGCCCCTCAACTATGCACGTCATCCAGGTGGACCCAATCGATCGACCGATCGATGAGTCTTTCTTCCACTATAGATTTGCATAGTCAGCATTTGTCTAGCTTTCTTTGCTTTCTTCCAGGGGAGGAAAGGTAGGGAAAAACTGTTGTTGACACATGTGGAAGGTTCAAAACACGTGCAGAGAGAGGTCTTGCAACAAATTTCAGCATATATTTTAAATGCATTCTATAGACAACAAAACTACCGTTCTATGCACTTATTGCTCTCATACACAAACAACAATTCTGGGAAAATGGGGAAATGCGACAGCGAACAACAACAGATTCGCTTACTGAATAAAGATCAATTTGCAAAATGCGCAGCAGGTTCAGTCTGAGATATTCTTATATAAGATCTTACATAAGATCGCTAAAAGTTCCATCAGTAAGTTGCTGATCTTGGATCAATGAAAGTTTCAGTAACTGGTGTTCTTAAAGAATATTCCTATTATATAATATATTTATATATCAATATGTAATATATCAATAAATATCAAACCTTCTTTTATTCTGCATGAAAATTGTTTGAAAGGGTTATCAGAACATTAAACCACAACGTCTTCCTCATAGCTATCATAAAGTTTAAGTGATTCGTTGTGGCGTTGAATACATTAGATTATTTTATTGATTCCCTGTTCATGTATCTGCTGATATGAGCCAGAGTAGGCCCACTTTTGGCGCAAAGAAAGTCACATACATAAACCATTTGTTTGATCGTAGGCTTTCTTCTGCTCTCTTCTGCGTCAGCTGGCTGGGACTGCGCTGCGGTCAGCTCTGCTTGGGGCTATTTTTGGATCGCACTGTCGCATCTTTAGCGAGTTGTTAAAGCAGGCGTGGCGGGATGGGGGCGAGGGGCACTTGAGAGATATAAAATATTTTGTAAGTGCTACCGCATCGATTTGCGTGCGATGTGTGTCAAGTAGATGCAACCACAGAGCGTGGAATGGAATCGATTTGCCTGCAAATTACCAATCGGATATGCTGGCCCGCGTTACTTTCTACCCACTATCCCAGAGGGTGTGTGTGAGTGAGTGAGTGTGTGTGGGTGCTGCTCTTTATGCAATACATATTTATCTCTTGCGGACTTTTATGAAATTCAAATTTGACGACTGAAGATGCGTCCGCCTTTGTCAGAAGCAGGAAGTAATTGCAGCTTATCGCAACTAACTAATTAAGCTGAAGAAGAGGCAGCGGCAGAAGAAGATGAGGCACAAATCATAGCCACAATTAACCGTTGCAGGGGTAACAAGAGAGAGGGAGAGGGAGAGAAGGGGGGCAAAGAAATACCAACTTGTCAAGGGCAATCAGTGTGGCTGGGGCAAAGTCAGGCCACGATCGCCTCTGAATCTCTCTCTGGATCTAACGCGGCCTGCTCACAGTGCTCATTGATCATGTCCCTGACGACGACGACGACGACGATGATGATGATGAGCCATAGGAAACACAAAACGACATGTCAACTATAACCACCCATCGATCGGGAGACGTTTGCAACGACTTGCGACCAGCAACAACAACAAGAATTACAAAAACTAGCAACGACAAGTAACAACATTTATCAACGCTAGGCGATCTACAGCAGAGCCAAAGGCACGAAGCGAGCTGGTGTGGTAAGAGAAAGAGAGAGAGAGAGAGAGAGAGAGCGAGATAGAGATTTCATTAGAGATGAGCTTGAAAATATGCTTTGAAGAATCACCTAGACCCGAAGGCCAGATAATTAAGCAGAACCTAAAGGTGATGGAACCTGAAGAGAACTCAAGATGACAGCAGAAGATCGTAGTGCAGATCTTCAATATGCTTAAGCTAGGAGTAATCTCTAATACCCTACACCCCAGCTTCAATCCTTAGACACGCACGATAAGCGCAGACACGCTGTCATCTCTAGCAAAGAACTTAAAACAAGTTGATGTTGTTGCAGGACTGAGACGAAAGCCGAGACTGACTCAACGAGTTGCACTTAGCGACAACTAACGCCACGTTTCGCGTTGTTGTTGTTGCTCCATGTACTCCTCGAACTCGTAACTCGTCGTAACTCGAAGCTGAGAGCAGAACTTGATCACTGAGCCTAGAACTTAATGCGGTCTGTGGCTCACTTTACAGTTAAGGTCGCTCACACTGTCTGTCTGTCCGTCTGTCTGTCCGTCTGTCTGTCCGTCTGTCTGTCCGTCTGTCTGTCCGTCTGTCTGTCTGTCTGACTGACACTGGCTAAGATCGCTGACAGGTATATGCTGTATATAAAGGGAAATGGGTGTCGAATGCTGGCCACGATCATTTTGCATATGCCAAAGCCATAAGGTACGCGACTTGACTCGGCTCGGCTGATGAGATATCGGGACAGTTGTCCACGACAACTAAGACGATGACGATGAGGAGCGCAATTCGTGGTTCCGCTGTCAGTTGCAATTTCTCCAGGCAGGCATTTGATTTATGCGCTACGATCATTGACGATCATCATCGCTCACTTGTCGAGAGACAGATCTCTCTCTCTCTCGCTCTCTCTCTCTCTCTCTCTCTCTCTTTCTCGCTATCTCTCTATCTTGCACTGTTTGCTCTACATCTTGGCACTGCGATTAAGCAATATGTTTTTTGGCCATGTTAAGAGTTTGGCAGCCAAGCAGCAGCAGCAGCAGCAGCCCCCACACGAGAGACACCCGCTTCACTAGTTGCTATTGGTTGTTGCTGCTTTTCGCTTATCTGCAATCTACTCTCTGGCGGGGGTTACGAAATCCGAATCCAAATCCCAATCCAAATCGAAATCGAATGCGGCTGCAGGAGACGGCGACGAGTGCGCGCCAGAGTTACCAAGATTAATGTTGATGCTTTTTCAATTACAACTCTGGCAGCATACAAATTTGGAGTAAAACGTAATCGTCGTAATCTCAGACGTCCTAAACGACGTCAACCACGACGACGACGACGACGGCCACGACTCGAGCAGAGCCGAAGCGCGGCCTAAGCCGGGACTGAGTGACTGCCTAAGTGGCTGCTGCCGCTGCTGTTGTGGATGTGACTCGGATTCGTATTCGTATTGCATTTCCTAATGTTTGTTTTGCATGAGCTTTGCATACCCTGTAACATCAAGGCAGTACAACAGGGTATGCTACTTCACATTGAGGAAAGATAAAGAATGCATTCAATTTCTCTGCTGATCTTCTCTAGTTTTCTTACTTCTTATAATCCCTCTCTAGCAAGGGGTATCCCATAGTCAATCACTTATTCGGCCTCTCTTTCTCAGCCATGTGACATGCGCCGCCGCTCAGTGATTGCCCCGACTTTTGCCTGTGCAACGTTCCGCTCGCGATCTTCTATTCGTTCACCGATCCTCCAGCTCCACATCCAGCTCTGATCCCCATTTGCTGTTCCCCTCCCTCTCTCCCTCTCCCTCTTCAATGCCGGCAATTACAAATGCTGCGACTTGTATCATGGCCAGCCATCGATTTGTATGGCAAAAGTCTCGTATGTTTGCCAGCAAATTCGATGGGATCTTGTTCACTCCCCGCCCCGCCCCGCCTGCCTCACCGATCGATTCGGGGACTTGGGTTCCACTGTCAATTGCAATTTGTTATCTCTCCAGCCAATGTGCTGTAAGAGCTGCGCGATCGATCTGCTGCTGCAGCCGCTGCCGCTGCTGCTCCTCTACAGGTTCAGGTGGCCGTCGTTGTTGTTGCTGCCTTGGATTACCTTGTGTTACTCGTATTCAATCAAAGGATTCGGCCTGACTCTGTGGACGCGCACAGACACAGATGAGTCGAATGTGGTGCGCCCGTTTGGCTGGTTGGCTCAGCTCATGATTAGCTACGAGTTTTGCGGCAAACAGGACAATGCTGAAACGGCCCAGAGCCGAGCAAAAAGGATGCCGCAACAAAGAGGCCAACACAAAGACGGCAAAAGATCTGAAGACTGCACGCGGCAGGAATTCTGCATTCAGTTTTTAGGTCAGTAGGTGACGAGGCAACAAGACAAGAAGCGGGCAGACAACTGGGCGACAGGTATAATAAGTACACTTAGAGAAAAATTCAACCAATACAATATTGGTATAAGTTATTTATGATGTTAAATGATAAAACTGTGAATTACTTATTTCCTAAATAAATTTACATATAATATTATATTTTATTGGTTTACCTTATTTGAAGAAGGCGTGGCTGACCCCACAAATTAAATTCAAAGAATATTTTATCTAAGAATCAGCATCAACAGAAGAATGTCCGTCCGTCCATATAAAAATGTGGATCTCAGAGTAAATCGATAAAACCCGAATTCCAAGCGTAGTTTTAATGCAGGAGAGTTCATTTTTGGTAAACACAATAACTATAAACGACCAAATGATTTCTCCAAATTTGATTGCGATCGGATAACTAACATAGAAGTTATTTATGAAATTCTTTTAAAGAGGTGCTGACTTCCAAGCTGCTCCCTGTAAAGTATGCAGCACAAAATGTTGACTCTTTATATATATAAGAAGTCGTTTTGGTCAGGTGCCGTATATGTTGATATTTTTCCTTTATTTTAAAATCAAATATCTTTTTTTATATACAAAATATAATGTTGAAATATTAAACCAATATTTAAAATTATATATTATATTATACAAAATATATTCAAACTTAATGATAATTTTCTGAAAAAGGAGGTTAGCAAGGTCAATCTGAAGGCAATGCAGAGAATACGAATATAGATATTCTTTCAATAGCCTGTAATTTCTTGCAGTGCAATTTGCTCAGCATAGATTTCAAGCTGACTTTTGTTTTCTTCGCCTTCTCAGCTAAAGGTGCGCAAGGTGTTTTCGTCTTCCCATAGCGGTACCTCCATTGTTTTGGGTTTTCTTTCCAGTATTTTTTGCAATTGCTCTGATTTCCGCGCCTAAAAGTAAAGCAGAAACCCCGACTAAAAACTGTCCTTTCTTTGTCCTCCATCAAGGTGTAGTTCGGGGAATGCATGATGTGTTGTGTGTGTGATATTTATGGTCGAAAGGTGTTACCCATTGCAGCAAAAGATGTCACTAATCGAATGTCGAATCCTTTGCAGGAATCTCTTAAAGACTACCGCCTGCTTCGAGACAAACGTGACCCAGGACCTGTCTGGCATTTCGACTGCTTATCAGGCAATTAACAAAGTACAATAAACGAATTTGTTGCATTTGCATTATCAGAGAGCAAATGTTGTTCGAGAGATAAGCGAGCAGACTAAGCAGAAGTCTAGGGATGGGATTGATATGCTCGAAAGGAGCAGGATAATCTCACTGTCTACTGTCTGGCAATAGGCAGAGTGTGTAGTCGGCAATCTTCGGGTCTAGCGGGTCTTGGGTCTTCCGTCTGTCAATCAGTCAGTTCAAATAGTTCTACGATAAGCAGCCGCACGTCTATCACCTGCGCAAAGGACGACGCATGCGCCGCACTTCATGGTATCCTTTGGGTAAATACAGAACGACAACTGGATCCACAAAAGGATTGCAGGCAGCAATTTCGGTTCTGTGCTGGGGCAGCTAATTAAATATTTGCCTTGGCAAAAGGTGCAAATTTTCCTGTGATATCAATTGATGAAATATTAGGGGCGGGTTGAGAAGGAAATCCTGGCAAAGGAAAAGTGCAGGTTCTGCACAGGACTCTTTGTTTGCATTCGCAAAAGGTGCAGCAGATGACATTGTCATGTGGCATGTGACAAAGGCAGTTGGGGGAACTACGAGAGGGTTGCTGAAATTAAAGAACGATTCATATATAACATAATAACGAAATGGGATTTCCTGTTTCCCATGTAGAAATTTGATCAGTATGGAAACACCTTAATAATATTTCCGTGTTTCTTTTGGCAAAATGAGAAAACCATTTGAAATTCTGTTGTGTTCTTTCAATTTTATTATCATTATAATAAAGATCTTAACTATAAATAGGCTTAACATGAACTAAACATAATAAAAATGGCATAATTTAAATGAGGATAGTAAAAACTATAAACTAAACGATTCGATTTGGTCAAATGCTGTCTGATATTTTCGGGTTGACAAATTTACACAAACTTAAGAGCTACAAATGAAATAAATAGAGAGAGAATGAGAGTATTATACCTATGATAAGCTTATCGTATAGCACCGAAACCGAATAGATCTTAACTTAAGCTATGAGTTGTGGCTTGGGTTATTGTCGTCCTTTGTTTGGTTTGTTTAGTTTACTTGAGCTAGATCCTTGCCAGCGGAATGTGTCTGCTTTGGTCCTGGTAACTTCCTGAAGGTGCACAGCCCCTTCTTCTGCCTCCCCCTTCTCGCGCTGCCAGTCTAGACAATTGTGATGGTGCAATTGGAGCTGGTGTGCTTGTTGAGCAGCGACATGCGAGAGAAGGATTTGTGGCACACCTGGCAGGCATATTTCTTCACATCCACGTGGGTCTGCTGATGGGCACGCAGATTGGAGCGATCGGCGAAAGAGCGTGGGCAGTCGGGGCACTGGAAGGGCTTCTCGCCGGTGTGGGTGCGAATGTGGCCCTGCAGTAGCCATGGACGCGAGAAGGCCTTGCCACAGATGGGGCACTTGCAAGGCAGTGTGTGGGTGCGGATGTGCATCTTCAGGGCTCCGATGGTGGTGTACAGTTTGCCGCATTCCTCGCACGAGTGTTGCTTCTTCTCCTGGTTGCACTCGGCAGCGGGACAGTGGAACTGACGATGCTTCGACAGGCCCATCGAGGTGGAGTACATCTTCTGGCAGTTGTCGCACTTGTAGCGATAGTTCTTGGCCGCAGCAGCAGCAGCTCCAGCCGAGGCTGAGGCAGAGGAGCTGATGTGGTGGCTGCTTGAGCTGGAACTGTTGGAGGCGGCGTAGGAGTAGGATGAGTTGATCGAGTTGCTGCTGCTGTGGCTGCTCTGGCTACTGCGTGCCTCGTCGAAGAGGTGGAACAGTGCCGGCAGCGGAATGTCGTTGCGCACGGAGAGATCCTCGGGCTCGGAGCTGGCATCCGAGCCGGGACTCGATGGTGGCGTCATCTGCTGGTAGCTGTAGACCGATTGTGGCGAAGCCAACGAGCTTGCCGGCGACGGGAAGGCAGCCGTGTTCAAGTGTGGCTGATAGCTGCTCCACAGTGCCGAGATGGGATTGCAGCCGGCGGCCATGACGAAGGCAGACTGATACGGGTTCGTTGTGTAGCCGGCAGTGGCAGCGGTCAAGCCACGCATGTGAATATCAGTTGGCTGGTAATCCTCCTGGCTGGAGCTAGACTCTGCAGGCGGCGACAGCAGCGCCGAGCTCAGCGGCGAGCTGGGACGACGTGGTGTCAGCGGAGTCTTGGAGAGATTCAGCACATATTCACGCTTCGCGGGCAGCTCGTAATCCTCAAAATCAACTGAGCTAGCTTTGCGTTTCAGTGAGAGATCTTGTGGCTGATCCTCCTGCTGCTGCTGCTGCTGTGGAGCTGAGACTGGTGCAAACTCAGAGGTCTTGGTCAGGGCCAAGGCCTCCGTTTGCGGCAGCTCGGCATCCACAAAGACGATGGGGCGCTTCTTCAGTGGGCAACTCTTGTAGTTGGCAGCCATGTTGCGATGTGTGATTCAGTTTATGGTTTTTGTTTAAGGTTCGAAGATCGTTTCGTAGTGACGCGTAGTCCGGGCACTTTTCACGTTGCGGCGGTGTAGATATGATGAGTACGAGATCAAGATCGAGCGAGAGTTGCTTACTCAACGAGCGCTGAGGTTGCTGTGACAGGTCGAGGGCCGAGCGTGCTCTTTTTATATGCCCGGGCCCGGGGCAGCGCTCGCTCTCGGGGCTGCTGCTGCTGTCTGGGCATTTGGTGGTGGTTCTTCTTCAGTTCACACACTCTCACACGCGCGCACGTGTATGACGCTAGGTAGCAGCAACAACAACAACCACACACAAACACACATTTTCCCATACCCTTATTGCGTGTTTCCCATTTGCTCTTCCTCTCTCTCCTTCTCTCTCTCTCTCTCTCTTTCGCTTGCTTTGCTGCTCTCTCGCTCACACTACCTGCCTGTCTGCCTACCTGACCCCCTGCTCGCTCAGGGAAAATACTCCTCGCAAGCAAAGGGACGCAGGCGCACACCCCTCTCTGTAGCTCCAGCCAACTCGAGTTCCCTGATCGACTCATCTCATAACTTATGACAACTTCGCGCTTCTCGCTTACACACTGATCTCTCTCTCGCGACCCCGTGAGCTGCTCCAGTTACTGCGCACATCCGTGCTGCAATAACTCGTCAAACCATGTGTCGATCTGTCTCCAGCCACTTGGCGTACCTTATCAATCTCCAGGTATGTGCCAGCATTGCCAGCATCCATGGAATTTGAGTTCAGTTTCGCTTTCATTCGCCAGCTCAGCGACATCAGTCGCGTAGAATTCTATTTATAAAGTTCTGGCATTTTTCACGAGTCAAATTGGATGAACGACGTGTTGTTCCCTCTTCGTTTCACCGGGGTAGTTTTTCAACAATACTCAAAACTCACATCTGCCGCGACGGCTGCGGGGGGAGGCAAGTTGAACCTGAGCTGTGCAGGCTTTACAATTGATATTGCACCTAGAAGTGGGACTATAAATAGTTGAAGTGAGTGCATAAGAGAGAGAGAGAGAGAGAGGCAGCACTATCATCCATTTGCTCTGGGGTGCACTTCGTGCTAACTTATTATCCCAACAAGGCAACTGACTCGATCAAGTTCCCAAGAATGCAAGATAAGATCTTCTTGTCCTAACTTCTTATCCCATTTTCCCCACTAGTGCAGAGATCAAACTTTCAGCTTAAGCTTGTAATACCAAAGAAATCTCAGCTGAGCTCCTTTAGTGCCTCCCTCGCTGTCATATCCCGCCAACATCTCCCACGCTCGGCGTTTGACTCGACAGTTTGCCACATAAACAATTCTCCCACATGTTGCAAGGACTCTCTCCCATGATCGCAAACTGGGAGGCACTAGATTTGTTTTTACCCATGTCCTAAAGACTTCCTGGCCGGAAAAACAGCTCACGGCCCACAGTCGCCCGCATTCGAGAACTGATTTCCCAGTCATCAAAAAAACCAAATCACACACGATTTCCCGCGGGCAATATGTGTGAAAAAACCTAAGCAAATGTAGCAAACCCAAAAGTTTTGATAAACCCAAATCATGACAAAAAATTCCAAATTCAAAATTCAGATTCCCAACCCGCGAATGCGTGAGAGATCTCGCGTGATAAACGCGAGACTGACCAATCGACCAATGGGTGTGATGTCTGTTTTTGATGTGTGGAAGTGATGGAAGATGTTGCAGTTCTAGTCTAGTCAACCCGTATTTCCATTTCGTATTTTCCCTATGGCGGATTTCCCTCCCGAAGTCGTCGTCGGCCATGTCCGGATGTGGATCAGCATTTGGATTTAAAGTAATTTCCCAGCTTATCCAATTACGCAGTCAGCGAAACTCAAGCAAAACAAGCGATGCGATTGGTCGATGCCAGCAACGTCGCGGGATTTTCGTCCTGTCCGTCCTGCTCTACCTGCCGGGCGATTCCGGCCATTTCGGTTATTACGTGTGTTATTCCGCGCAATTACCAAAACTACCTAATGATCACTATGCGTTGCCTCGCAGCGCGGAATTGCCCGCCAAATAACCCGCGATCCACGATCTGCGGTTCATTCATTACGTGGATAAGCCCGCGAAACACACGATCAACCCGGCAAACACTTGTCGCCAAGGTACCTGCCTGAATTTGGGCTTAGGGTTTAGCCCGCTCATTAGCATTATTTTGTTAGGTACTCGAGTAACTCGCGATTTTTCCACTCTTGCCACGTTTCATTCATTAGGAAGGGAAAACCCTTTTCCCTTTTTCGTGATTCCGTTAGAATCTGGGCAGGTGCGTTGCTCTCTGAATCTGCTCTCTTTGTCTGTCCTCCTCCTCCTACTCCGCTCTGTCTCTTCTTTTTGCAGACAATGGGCCCGTCCCATTTTTGCACCTTGTGCTCTCTGCAATTGTTGTTGTTGCTATTGCTGTGTGGTTCACAAAAGGAATGTTGTTCATTGTTGGTAGAGCATTAATAGGTCAGCAGATGATCATGGCAAATGGAGCGAATAAGCGAAGAGAATAAGTAAAAGCAGTACAGAAGAGGCAGAGATTGGATGCAACTATAAGATTCGGAAAGTATCTTGAAGATATTCATATGTAGATGAAGTTGAATAAATCATGATATAGTCTATATTCTTATACTATATACATAACTTTACTCTTCTGCATAACCTTCTTCCTATCTTCACAAGACCAGAGACTACTATTATTATAATTAAAGATAAAGACGAAATGAACCTGCTGCATTCTTAATCCCTTTAAAAGTCTGGTAACTTTCAAAGCTCTTATAAACTATCAACAGACGCTCCTGGATCAAAACTTCTACATCATCTATACTCTCTCCTTTTGACCTCACGTTCGTTGTCAAGTTATCCTACTTGTTTCCCCTGCAGTAGTTGCGTACTTCTTTATATCGTTACACCCTGGCCCGGTGCACGGGCACACCTTTTGCCAAAAACAGCAGAGAGCAAAGCAAAATAGAGGGAAGAACTGAAAAAACACGAGCAAAGAAAACAAACTAAGGACCCAAGATATACGATGTGTGATGTCGTTGACAATGAATGGTTGATTACAACCCCCAGCGCAGATCTTGGAACAACTGCAGACCTTAGGCACGCTGCTGCTGCTGTTGTTGTTGTTGCAGTTGTTGTTGCTTTTGCTTTTTTTCGCACAGACAAAAGAATCTCCAATCCATAAATCGAAATCGAAGAAAGAGCAGAGAATGGAGAGAGAGAGGGAACCCAAGAAGCAAAAAAGAAATCACTGCCACGGGCCTCGGACCGGGTGCATTGCACAATCAATAGATCCAGGACCTTATGACACAATACAGGACAACGGGACGGAGGGAAAGACGCAACGACTGAGCAGACACATTGGAGTAAATGTTTTGAAAAGCCAGCGAAAGGAATTGCTTCCAGGAATCCATCGCTGGCGGCTTCGGCGGCGACGTATCAATGTCCTTAGCCAGAAAGAAATCAAAAAGTTGGATCACCTGGCTGTATCGAGTTGTCTGTACAGCGATTGTGTGCGGGTGCCGCCGCTTAATCTTCCAGTGCTACCTGTGGCCCATTGTTCTCGCCCAATTGTGAATGACCCCGCAATACACGCACATACATACAACACACACACACACGTTCAGGGGGAATCTGAACCCCCAAAGAAGCTTGCCGCGTTCTGCCACTTGCCATCTGCCTTGACTCCTGCGTGCTGCGTCGTGCTCCTGGATTCGACTTTTGTCCTGGCCATTCGCGCAGGTTTCGTGCCTATTCATGCTTCGTTATCCTGTCAATGCGCCGGCATTATGGGCATTGTCTGTCAGCGCGTTGTCCCCCGTCATCCTTCCCGGAGTTTTTCTCCCTTTTCCGCTCTTTTAGTTAGCTCCTGTCGTCTGCTGTTTGTGCCGACTAAGCGTGCTGTTTAGCCTATTAAACGTGTCTTCTAAACGAAGTTTGTCAATATTTCACATCAATGTTGCGCCGATTAAGTGTTCAGGAGGTCCTCGGGAAGTAATGGAATATAAAAGTAATACGATATAGAGGGAAAGGAAAGGAAGAAGCCAACTATGAGGAAACTTACTTAACTCAATAAGATCGTGAAGGAACTACGCTAAAGTATGGTTACAAATATTTCGGATATTCAGAAAGTGAAAAAAGGGCAAGTACATTATTGTAGAAGACCTGAGGAAAAAAGAAAAAAATAGACTCTAAAAGCTTAGGATTTGTATATTTTAAGGTCCTCAGTAAAGTTAAGAGTCGTTTAATTCGTTACTATTAAAGAAAACCTTTAAAACAAGACCTATAGGGTGTGTGCTACATAGTTAAGCACATTTCTAGGAACTGTGCCACACAAACTAATGATCATCATCGTGACATTTATAGGGCAGGCCGCCGGCTGAACTGATGCAATCACAAAGCTAGTTCAAGCCGAGCATTACGCCCCATATTAACAGCATTTTTAACACCTTTCCGAAAAATCTCAGATGCTGCAAAAAGAGAAATACCCGAGACAAAAGTAAAGTTGAGGAAAAAACTCATTACACCGGTCGACCCGGCCGACAATGCAAGCAAGGAAAACCAAGGAAGCGGCACACAAGGATTGCATCTGCCTCCTACAGCAGGCAGCATGCAGCACAAATCAGTTTAAAAAAAAAAAATAACGAGAGAAGAGAAATACGAAATTCTGTCAACGTTGATGGTTCAGGCTAATGCTCTCTTGAGGGTGTTGGCTGGCGCGTTGGTGGCTTGACAGCTGCTCCTTTGGCGCGTTTCTTGCTCCGATCTTGGCCAGGGGTTTTTGGCAAGACGTGCATCTGTTTGCACAGTAAAACGAACGAAAGAGACGAAAAGAGAGAGAGAGAGGGAGGGAGGGAGAGCGAGTGAACTCGGACGTTGACTTGCATCTGCGGGCGCACAATGGGCTAAGGAACAAAACGATCACCGTCGTCATCAAAATAATCACAGTCGGAGCAGCAGCAGGCCGATCGGGAGAGAGAGAGAGAGGGGGCAGACCTACAATACAGACGACAATAGTGCACCGAATGATGGCAGCGCCTGCGCTTGCCTTGCCTCGCTTTTTGGCGGCATGCCACCATCGTTCTTATCGTCCTGGTACCTGAGCTGCGTCGACTCGACTCGAGTCCTTTTGTTGCTGTTGCTGTTGCCTCTGCTGGGCTGCCTTTTGATTCGAAATTTTTGTTTGCATTTCATATTCTTATTCCCCCTGCCCAACCCTCCTTCCCTCGCCTGCTCCTCCGTCGGGGGTAATGCAACCGCAATTGTCTTGCATTGTTAATCTGCGCGTTTTGGCATGTGCACAGCATTTCAATGGTCTTAGGTAAATGAGTTTCTGTCCCCCTCCTTTCCCTCTCCTTCTTCTTCATCATATGCAGATGCGAGCCATTAGATGAGGAGCTCGAAATTGCATAAGAGCAGCTGCCGTCGAGGAATCTCTGTAGAAAATCTGAAGTAATTATTTCAGGTGGTTCGGAAGTGAAGAAAATAAGGAAAAAAATAAATCTCAACAACAGTTCCAATTCCTATTTATGATTTCCTTAGTTGCTTCTCATATTAATACAATTTATTCTTTAATTAAATAGAATTTCACACAAATTAAACTTTAATTTATCTTTCGAACTGTGCTCAGCATATAGACAAGCTACAGAATAAAAGAAAACATCCTGAGCAAACAGTTTGAACACTTTATATACATTTTTACCCATTTCTGCTGATGATATAGAAAATGCTTGAAAACCGATATAAAATTCACAATAAATAAAGTTAAGATCTTGGTAAAATGCATACAATATCGAATAATTTGTATTTCATTAACGGTTGACATTAATTTTCAATTCATTAACAGAAATTGAAATGATCCAATGCACAATTTTCAATAACAATCGCTACCCCATTAATTTTGATCGATCCCAAAACGCATTCCCACCGAATTAACCAAATGATTTCATGGGAAATACGCCTAAAGGGCTGTCCAGTAGTACCAGTAGACCAGCCGCATCCTTCGTAGAAATTGCCAATCCTTTAGGGAGTTAACATAATGTGCCCACATTAACACGACGAAATCTGAAATGAAGATTTCAGGGGAAATCTAACAGTGTGCCCCGTCTTGACAAACTCGCGTATTTACAATTACAAATTACACAAGTTTATCGCCGACTGTTTTGACTGACAAATGATCGGTGAGTGATCACACACCACGCCCCCAGCCTTGTCACTTTCCCTGTTCCCTTTTGGATAATCAATAAACGCGTTAAAGTGAGAACAATCAATCCAGCACGTTCTAACGATTTACATGTCAACTTGACAGACTGACGGACGCGGGCAAAGCCTGTGTGGGGGTAGGGGAGAGAGAGAAACAATAGGTTGTCCAGGGTTTAGGTTTTTTGGAGACCGGCGCTATGTGTGTGTCCAGGTGTCCCTTTTTTTTTTGGTTTTTTTGTCGTATTTTCACTTTCATTTGTCAGTGGCGTCTGACACCTTGTTGCAAAGACAGAAGAGGAAACAAGACCATTGCAAGTTGAGATACCCATCAAGCGGCAGACCCAACGCAGCCCAGCCCGCCCAAGCGAACCCTCATGGGTTCTGTGTAAACACAGTTGTGTCGGCTTTTGAAAAGTTTCCTATGCCTCCGACTCGGCGACTCATCGAAAATTTGATTATGCTCGCGTGATAATTATGCATGGCCAACTTATGGGGCAATCGCTGCTTCTGGACTCTGTTCCCCATCTCTGTCTCTGTCTCTATCCCCGTCCCCGTCTCTGTCTGTCGATGACAATCGGTCTCATTGTTTCCGTTTCCCACCATTTGCCTTTGTGTGTGAATTGCGTCTTTGGATATCGCATAGTTTGGGTATACGAGTATGTATGGCATGGAGCAACCTTCCCGACAACCAACCAGCTGTGTGCCAGACCGTGTGGCTGGCAGTAAATTTTATGGTTAACTACGCTCAACGTTTGCGCTATTTAACCTTTTGTGCAACGCTTATCGAAGCTCTTACGATCCCCCATCCCTCCCTGTGTCAATCCTGTCCCACGTGCGTTTCAGACTGCCCCCGTTTTAAGTGATTCTGTATACGTGTATGTTATGTTAATTCGTGCCAAGTGTTCCGATAATACTCGAGTAATTCCGACTCGTGTGTAAGTATGTGTGTATATTGTCAACTCAACTCGCAAAAGGGGGGCTGGACTTGATGATGACGATCGTCGATGATGTTAATCATATGCAAGTTAAGTAAAGAGTAGGAAGCCATAAAATTATTAACTTGGAATGCTTTGAGTTGAATGAGAATCGGAGGTAAAGGGTATATAGAATTATAATAACTAATGAAAGGAACCAGTTAAGTAATGCAAAGAAATATACGGAAACTAAGATGTACTGAAGAGTTTTTCATAGTATGTATAATATTAGTTATTTAATTGTGTTTGCTGCTATTTTGATATATACCTGCATTAGTCATCCATTTGGAAATAAATATATGGAATATATAATTTGCTAGCTACTTAGTTCATTTTTAATTTTTTTCTGCTTTTTCCGCCTCACTTAACAGTCATAGGAAAAAGTGTCATTAAGTTCAATATTCTCCAGAAACAGATTCATTTTCAACGGTGCCCTGGCAGGCCAGGCGCTACCAAGCTTATTTGAATTTCAGACTCTCACTTTAATAAGTGTCATGTTACAAGCACGTTCTACTTTCAAATCTCGAATAAAGTCAATTATAATAAACAATTGAAAATTTTGCTAAAAATTTACAACTGCCTTGTGAAAGCAATTGGATCGAGCTGAATTCTGGGGTTGCTGGCCGATTGCGATAACCATGGAGGAATATTCCCGTGAGCCATGTCCTTATCGCATTGTCGATGATTCGGGGGGTGCCTTCGCCATGGGCTGCATTGGAGGCGGCATCTTTCAGGCCCTCAAAGGATTTCGAAATGCCCCACAAGGCTTGGGTCGCCGTTTCGTTGGCAGTCTGTCGGCGGTAAAGGCGCGATCTCCGGTGATTGCTGGCAATTTTGCGGCATGGGGCGGCATGTTCAGCACTATCGACTGTACTCTAGTGCATTTTCGCCAAAAGGAAGATCCGTGGAATTCCATTATTAGCGGTGCAGCAACTGGTGGCATCTTGGCAGCACGAAATGGTTTAGCATCCATGGCCGGCAGTGCCATAATTGGCGGAATTCTGCTCTCACTGATCGAGGGTGTTGGCATCCTGTTGACCCGCATTTCGGCCGACCAATTCCGGAACCCGGGGCCACCCCTTGAAACGCACGATGGCAACCTAAATATTTTGGATACGGAGCCGGCAACAAATGGATTTGGTTTTGGTGCACGAACTCCCAATGTCCAAACCTAAATTAAAAATTATTTAAAGTTTACATCATAATTCGTAAATATTATAATCTGAACTGGACGTAGTAAAAGATATATGTAGTGTCGGTGTATTGGGAAGATGTATCAAAATTTAGTCTATCTGCATGTTTATTAAACTTATCATTGGGATATTCAGGGAAAAATGCACACAAATATGTACATATGTATATCTTGTTCCTATTAATATTTAATATGTATATGTTACATATACGAAAATTGACTGTTATACAAATTGTTTATAACTAAATACTGGTAACTTATAGCTAGATAGATAATAATTATGATAGAAAATAATATTGATTTCATTAGAGAAATGGATTAAGGAATATTGTAAATATGTTAGATACTTTTCCTTAATTTGAATTTAAGCCAAAAATAGCTGATGGATTCAAGTGAGATAAGTGTCATTATTCCCAATTGATATCAGATGATATCTCAAGTCTTTGATATAATAATTAATATATGTTATACACAATATAATATAATCAATAATAATTGAGAACATTTGTTTACATTAATTGCTGTTCAAAGTCTTTGCAAACTACAATGCAACAGGTAGTTAACATCTACACTCGACTCTCTCTCGCACAAATACACACACAAACACTTGACACGCGTCAGAAGCAACAGGCTGTTTTATTGGCAAATGTTTACCTGTTGCGGTCTGTTTACCTGTCGCTCCGCAGGAGAGCCTGCGCCTGCGCCGGCGCATAGAGTCAAGTGGTCGGTGCAGTCGTCCCAGTCGGCCCAGTGGTCGCTATTTGTGGGTGTGGCAAGTTCGTTTACAACCTGTCCACTCGAAATAACCACAGTGTGAGCCGGGGAAGCTGCTGATGAGCTGGTGATGATAATTGCCAGCTCTAGCGCTACTGGCCACGTGTTGGCAATGTTTTCGTCTTCGTCCTCGTCTTGTCTCGTTCCCTCCCTGTAACTTGGCTGCGATTTCCCAGCGCAACTGTATAGAAAAAAACCAATAGCAAGGGAAATCCTTGCACACACATGGACACAACGCAGAGGACGGTGGGAAAATGAGACGCCCAGTTATAAAATTGCTCTTTACGATCATTTTGCTAATGTCGGGAGAAACGACGTTGACGTCAGCAAAAATTCCATGTAGAAATTTCTTGAATAACCGGCAGACAGCACGGAGCCATGCCCGGCTGGTGGGAAGATCCTTTGGCACGAACCAACATATGCAACTTTGACTCGTGTGTTTTTTCTCTTCAGTTTTTCTCGCATGCCAAGCGCCGTCGCTCTCCATGCGTAATGTGTGAAATTCTTTCCTTGAGAATTCCCTAGGGGCCTGAACTGCCAGGACCGGCGCTACGGGAAAAGCACAAAGTACATTTACTTTTACCATGGAAATTGGCATTATCATGTGGTACAGCAGCAGCAGAAGATCGCACCTACGCTTGGTACGTGCTCTGCGTACGATGCCAACTTGGATTCTCACACATGGTCCCGCTTCCTCAGGGTCCCGTGTCCAGCACATGCCCAACAACGTTTGTTTTCCCAAGCAGCTCGCACTCTCACATGCGTTGCCAAAAAGGTAGAGGCGCTAGAATTTGTTTAGCAAGGCGCTGCTGGAGAGTTCCTCATGGGAACCAGCCTGAGAAAGTCGAAGGTAGAGCAGAGGTGAGCACAAGGCTAGATCTGGCTAAAATATGGTGTGAATTATAGCGAAGAGGTATGAAAACTGAACATAGAACTAACTAGAAAACTAAGAAACTCTTAAGAAACTCTTATGCCCAATCAAATTTAAGAATCTAAGAATTAAATTAAATTAAAATTAATAAAGTTTATTTTTGTCTTAAATATAGATATATTCCTGAGACAAATTAAAGTTGAACGTAACATAGAAAGATATTTTCTTTGGATAAATTAAATATTCCATAGTTAAGTCCTTATGTTTTCCTAAGACTTCTTACTAAAGTTATTCAAGGTTGAGGCACAGTGTGAAAGTTAGCGTTATTAAAGAGTTGTTCCTAGTGCTTAAAATGAGAGCTGAGAACAACCTTATCAGCTGTTAAAATGGAAACATACCCTTACACCCCGAGCCAACTGCTTGGACAACCCTCGGACTCACACCTACGCAAACGCCTGGTGCGACGGGCAGGCACGAACCATGCAATGCACACACACATGCCGGGCACATGTTTGGCCAGCCAACAAAACACCTCAATGCAAACACAACACAAACAACGCGGACAGCAGAAGGTCCGCAACAATTGCTATAGGAAAGAAGAGAGAGAGAGAGACAGAGAGAGCGAGAGAGAGGGGCAGTGAGAATCGGTTTGGGTTTTTAGAATGGGAATTGGAATTGATTTTTGCATGCTGCGCCCGCATGGCGCTAAAACTAAACCATTTGGCGAGAGAACCAACAGCAATATACGTGCATCTGGTGAAGATCTACAGATTGCAGATATATATTGTAGATGGAACTTGTGACCAGCGGAAGAATACTTCGACCCGCAGCAGAAAAGAGTTGCGATCAATATCAGAGGCGCATTAAAGGAATTTCGCCGACTTGATGGCACCTTTCGTTCCATCGTTGATCGTTGTGCATTGCATTAGAATTTTGTTTTGTGCGATCATTTCGTATGCTCGTATGATCGGCGCCAAATATCTCATGCATGTGTTCTGGATATTCTGATGCAATACGTATATTCTGGCGCACTCGAGAGTATTCTGCGATTTTAGAATATTTTATTGTGTGTTAGTATTTAAATTAAATGATCGTACACACCTCGACATCGCTCGATCGCGAATCAGGTTCAAGGGTACCTGATAATTCTATACTACATATGTATATACAATAGAATCGCAGCTGTCAAAAACTCGTGCGTCCCTGAGCCGACAGGAGGCAATGCACGTACCGCACATGCCGCCAATCTCTCCTCGCTGCTGCACACTTTGCAGGCAATGACATTTTCACACTTCGTATAAATTTGCATCGCTTATATAGTACACACATATCTACATATAGTAGAGATCACAGCGATAATCGTCTCTTCAATTTTTGACCGACCGGCGTAGTGCATATACTTAAATCAATAGACCCATTTGCGTTTCATCGTCGCGTCGTCCGATCGATGAAATCATTCGATCATTATTCGAGCCCCTCAATGTTCTTCGACCTAAGGCCAAAATTAAGCCCGTTATTTTGGCATCATTTTCAGGGCACTTCCACTGAACTCATTCATATAACATTAAATGCAATTGGTTCAACTGCAGAGCATGTAAATATTGATAATATATGGATCTGTCTGCGCAGAACATCGGCTCAGGTGTGTGGCAAGATGTAAAACCCGCGGATTTCCAGGAAATCCAACAGCCTTCACAGCGGAGACAGTCTTGGGTATTTCCACGCTTTTTTAATGGAAGTGAAGTGAAGGCACGTAATGCTTGAGCCCCCAACTTTAAAACACTCTGCGCTGATAAATGAGAACTTATCTATCTGCAACAATGAGGGAATAGCAATGGTAGAGTTCTTGGTAGAAATTTCGATGTTTATTCAGCCTAAATCTTAAAGCATTGCCATTCCAAACTGAATATACCATTTGCAGTTGTGTAACCTCAGGCAATCCGTGTTCAATATTTAAAAAAATAATAAAGTTTTTTCATGATTTCATATATTAATTAATATTTAACATAGATGGCAGTCGATTCAGCTTGATTTATGTAGTTTTAAAATACATTTTTTATATCGTAACTAAACCTTTACAGCTTATATACCCAGCTTATATACCCTAAAATACTTTACCCTGTGTATTGAATAAAATTGAAAGTAAAATTGACTTCGAGTGAAAAGTAAAAGTAAAGATCATAAACTGAGTTCAATCGAAATGTGATTAGACATTTTTCAAGATGTTCTGGAATAAAGCGAAGCTCTTTCAAGTCAACTTATCCATAAGAAAGTTATGGATTGCCTCAATTAAGTGTGCCAAATCAGTCGCTTGAATAAATTAGTCGCACTTGGTTAGTTTTTTTTTTTTTAGATAGAGTTTGAGACGAAAGTTGAATAACCGATTTCAATCAAAGTTGAAAGTCGCAATTCATCTCGCTTGCGCGCTTTCCTTAGGAAACGAATAACCTCAAGACAATTTGTTGATGCCTTGCCATAGCTCATCATGCACAATGGGGACTGGGACTGTGACTGGGACTGGGACTGATTACGACTGAACCTGATACCTGGCTGCTGCTTGGAAACCCAATGCCGAGCACGGTGAGCGCGCTCAAATCCGTTACAAACTCGTGAACTGACTGCGACAGCTCCTTGGGACTTTGGGAAGTTGGTGGAAAGTTCGTGACATGGCATCAACAGTTTGTCATTAAACATTTCGACAATAATTTGCCTTTGCTTTGTGTGTATGCAGGCACACTTGAATCTACAATATTTTATTTACTTTTATTTCGCTTCTTGTTGTTGCTTTTTTCTTTTGTTATTCGTTTATTCGCATTTCTTCTTTACGGACTCGGAGTCGGTTGAAAATTGTTATGGCAGGTAATTTACATAAAAGATAAGTGGAATACGAGGCGAAGAGACTATAGAGCACTACTTACAATTCTGATTAGCCTGCGCGAAGGCGGCAGAAGAAGAAGATGAAGGAGAAGAAGAAGAGAAACAGAGAGAGAGACCTGTCTCTATTGTGGAAGTAGCAGGAAAAACACCACGAAATGCGCCTTTTGTTATTGTAAATACACTTTGTGATCTTTTTGACTTTTTGTTTTGTACATTTATAGTTGCTGTGGACTCTGACTTCCTAAAGGTATTAAGAGATAGAAAACTACGGGAAAACAACTGGAATATTTAGCTACTTGTTGTCGTCGCGTCGTCGATTGTTATGGAAATTTGTACGCTCAGGTTGCGTATACGACGTGTGTGCACATACTCATAAACATGTGTGAACTCTTGACAGCAGTGCACTGTCCCACTCACACTCTCTCTCTCTCTATCTCTCTCTGGTCTGTACACAATGGAGGCTCCAGCTGCGGCCAGTGGCAGCAGTCCCTGACCCGCTTGGTTAGCGTTATCTGCATCGTTCAGTTGGCGTAGTCTGCGCCAATAAAACAAATTAAAGTCAACAATTGACGGCAGTTAGGACCTGAAGCTACTCGCCTTGAATCCACCAACAACAACAATAACAACAGCAACAGCAACAATAACAGTAATAAGACCGACTCGACCGATCGTCTGTGTTCAATTGGGTTTCTTTTTGGGCCTGCAACTTGGCCTGCCTGTGGATTGGCGCCTTATCAGCGACCTCATCAACTTGGGGGTGGTGGTGCCGATTGAGCAAGGCGAAGGGGGTGAGGAGAGACAGAGACAGAGCGAGGGGAGGGGGTATCATTTGGCAATAATATTTCGCTTGTGCTGCTGCAATTGTTCGACTGCGGCAACATTTGCATTTGCTGCCGCCTGACAGTGAATAATTTGGTTGCCATTTAGCTTGCTTTGCCGCAGCAGTTTAGCCGTTTAATTTGGCTTTAATGACTTTGAAAAGCGCAAATCAAAAACGCTGCAAGCCCTTGGAAAAACGCCAGGAAAAGCAGCTGCGATTAGGAAACCATTTTTCAAGTGCTTTGCTAATGGGAAGCCAAATCAAAAGAGGAGATTAAAGAGATTTGCTACATGAAACTGATTTACATATTGATTGGCATTATAAACATAAATCATTTACAATCATTTGTGTAAATATTTAAATAGGTAAATGTTAAATATCATAGATATATTTTATATAAACAAAAAACGTATTTCCATCTAAACTTATTGTAATATTTGTACAATGTTTCTTACCAGTTTCAAACTTAAATTAGTGAGTTATACTTAAATTTATATTAGGGATATATATTTCATATTATTCATATTTTGTATCTATCTTAACAACCTTGAATCACAGTCGAGTCAAGGTCACGGGCCTCCCACATCTGACCGAAGGCAAGTGCTTGCGTAATTTCTCAAGCGAGGGAGGCGCTTGCGAGTCACCTACTGCGCCACTCCTGCTAGCCCAATAACGTTGACACAACTGTCAATGTTTATACCGTTACACACACACACACATCACACACGCACACACACACAGATGCGCATGCACAATGCGATGCTGGCGCTACGCATTCTTATCAAAAATGTATAAAGAAATTTCTATCGATCGACTTTAGTGTGTACCCCCATGTGAGCGGTGCACCTTCCTCTCTGCCCCCTCAAAACTGGGATGCGGGATGTATGCGTGTGTATGCCTGCCCGTGTGTGTGTAGGTGTGTGCGTGTGAGTCTGTGTATGCTCTGGCATTTGGGATACGCAGGCTGGCAACGAGCTTCTACGTACGCGAGCTTTATGTTTGCCTGAAACTTTTGGCATTCTTATCATTTCCCAAGAGAGGCGTGTGAAAATCGATAGCACAGTGTGGAAAAAACAACAGTTAACGCGCCGTGACGTCACAGCACGTAGTAGCGGCAGTGGCAACATTAGATATTTAGATGCTGCAGCTGAGAGAAAGGAAACGTAGCTCAAAAATGTTACACGTGTTTGCCACTAACTGATGAGTGCAGGGCAGCTGCACTGAGAGAAATCGTCGGGAACAGTTGAACGTGTTTGATATTTACAAGGAGTTTCAATTCAATTTATTTTTTACTTAATTTATAAATATTTCAGTAATCTCACATATTGTTTGCCCAAACTTGTAAAAAGAAATTTATTTATAATGAATTTAAAATTGTAAGTAATTTAGCAAGTTTCTTTTTCTTTTAGCCTCAGCTTTTGAGCTTAATTTATTGCATTTTTATTTATCTCATATAGATTAAATCCTTATACTGTAGTTTAAGAAAAGTTATGAGAGAAATCATCGAGAACAGTTGAAGCATGTTTTATTTATATGGAATTTCAAATCTGTTTACGATTTCTTTACGGTTTCTTTTAATTTTTAATTTATAATTTTTTTTAAGTGTAACCTTTTAAATCATATTACATTTCTAATTCTCATAATTCTCAAGCATTTCAAAAAAAGTTCTGAAAGTATTTTTCATGCTCTCGAAACTTTTAAGTTTTTTCAGCTAAGCTTTTCTTCCACTTCTTGACCTTAATGAAGATTATTTTTATAGTATTTGAAAGAATTTTAGCTAAACATCCGCTCTGTTAGCTAAACATTAGTTATATTTCTTTGAGTGTAGAGTACAGGCAACAGTGTTAGAGAATGTGAGATAGAGAGAGCAAGAGAGAGAGTGATTGTGGGGTCTGGTGACTATTCTCATTTCGGGATACACAGGGATGCTGCCGGTGTCTCTGCCTGTCCGCTGCTGCGCTGCTGTTGCTGCCTCTACACGAACCGCAAGTTTGTCGCGGCGGTGTGTGCGTGTTGCGTGCACATGCGGGATGCTGTAACCACCGTTGGGGCACCTACAGTGGTACCACCACGCACTCTCGCTGCCCTCCACCCCCCTCTCTCTTTCCCTCTTTCTCTCCATCTCTCTTTGGCTGCACTTAGTACGCGTAACGCTGTTGCCAGCTTTGTTTGCCTGTTCGCCTAAAATGCGTGTGCCTGTGATAATGTGTGCGCTCGTCGCGCTAGTTGTGTGTGCCGAGTGCGAGTGTGTGTGTGCGAGTGTGTGTGCGAGTGTGCGAAGTGTGACTAACATCCCTCTAACTATGCGAGCATCGTCTGTCGTCGCATTGCTGCGCGCCGAATACATTTGAGAAGTAAAATCTACGCCATGTCGCGCACTTGAGCTGAATCTCTCGCTCGCTCGCGCTCTCTCTCTCCCGCTCTCGCTCATGCTCTCGCTCTGCTTTCATATGTATTTAGATAAAGCAAATATATACGCTTTTTAAATCGCCCCAAATGGGATTATCCGACGAACTGCTCGAAAAGTGACTCCGCCGCAGTCGCAGCAGGAAGCTCAAGCAGAGAACCCAACTCCGAATCCACCACAAGGGTTGGGGTTGGGGGTGAGAGAGAGAGAGAGCGAGCGACTGAGGTTGAGGCTGAGGAGAGACTCTTGCTGTGTCTGTCCCTGCTGTCTGTCTGTCGATGGGTGTGGCAGCTGTGGCAGCGCTGTTGCGTTGCACGCACACAACGAAAAATGTTGAATTTTGGCGCCTTCGTCAACCAGGCGTGCAGCAAATTGCAGCAAGGCGAGAAAGGAGAAACGTTGCCATGACAGCAGCAGCAGCAGCAGCAGCCCTTGCTGGCTCTGTCTCTCTGTGCTGTAGCTCTCTCACTCTCTGTCTCTCTGCTCTCTTGCACCGCCACTCTCTCGCTGTCTGTCGACTCGTGTCCTTGCCTCATTTGTGGCTCAAGGACTCAGCCGACAGCGACAGCAACAGTCGCTGCGCGTGCTAATTTTATATATCCTGACCTTATTTCTCAGTTGCGCTCTCTCTCTCTCTCTCTTGCACCCTCTGTTCTCTCCCTTTCGCATGAGTGTGCAAATTATTTTTTGTTGGCACGCTTTGGAATGCCGAAACCGGAAGCATCGCTTGCCATCGCTTGCCACCAACTGCTGTTCGCCTGTGCCACAGGATGCTTTTTGCGTTTGATTTCAGGGACAAATCGTATGATTGATGGAAGCGGTTGCTATGGCAAAAATGGCACGACAGCAGAGACAGACGGATGGACAGAGAGAGAGAGATGGTAAGAGAGCAAGAGAGAGAACGCATAGGAATTCGGAAGTGTTTGAGGAATGTGCAACAGCTAAACAGGAATGAAGAACGTGAGCAGCTGACGTAACACTTGAGAGAGTTGTGGAAGGAAGTGGAAGGGGAGTGATGAGGGGAAAAGGTGGAGAGAGGGGGGGAGAGAGAGAGAGAATGAGAGGATGAACAGGACACAAAGAGAAGCGCAAAAGTGGAACAAGAGTACAACGATACGAGTTATTTGAGGTCAACTTAATGGAAAGAAGTAACCTTGAATGCTTTATATAGAAAGTGAAAGATATGGGGAATAACAAGAGGCATGATAGAAGTAAGATACATTTTGAGTATCAAAGTGTATACAACAAATTAGTGAAGATAAAGTGCAGTTCCTCTAACTTCCAACACTCCTAAGTAGGTTTCAACTGGTTAAAGTACACACTAATTAAAATTCTTTATAAATAAGTCAAACACGAAAGCTACAGTCGAGAGTGCTCGACTGTGGTATACCTGCTACCCTGCTGACCAAACCAATTTCTTAAATATATAACTTTGCGTATTTTGTGTTGCATACTTTGTAGGGCAAGGCTTGGCGCTTTAAAATTATTTCATAATAATTCATAATTCATTTTATGTGAATTATCCGATTGCAACTAGAAATCAGAAATCATTTGTTAATTGTTTTCCATTAATTGGGAAAGACAAAATACAAATACAATTCAATAACAATTGTGCAAAATATCGGATATACTATAAACCCTCCTCTTCTAATATCTTGTCTGCCACATCCAAGAATGAAACTGAACAATAACAAACCCACATGTAAAGACGTAAATCTCTTGGAAGGAAAACATAAATTCTTATTTATGAGTCAAATTGCAATTTAAAAAGCTATAAAAACTTTTGTTGTGGTTTAAAACTGACCTACAGCACTCGCTCTACAGCTGCCCCCTCTCTTTGCCACCTCCAGCTGCAGCTACGCCTACTATGCAACCTCCTGTTGCATGCCCCTTTTGGCGATTGTAAAAAAATACAAAAAAGAAACCCCCCAAAAAATCATTGAAAATATATTAAAATGTTTTGTCGGGAATTATAGATAAATGTTACACCCTCTGCCTCTGCCTGTCCCTCACTCTCAGCCTTTGCCCCTCCCTCTGCCTCACGCTCTCCCTTTAACTGCCCCTGCCTAGCTACGCCACTGGCTGCCACTCTCATTGATTGCATTCCATTAAAAATATGAAATTAGACTTTAAATTTGTTGCTGTTGTTGCTATTGTTGTTGTGATAGCCCTGGCAAAGGTCAAAGGTGCTGGCAGCCACTGGCCAAGCAGCCGGCCAGCAACAGTTGCAGCCGCAGCAGCAACATGTGGCAACAGCAGCAACAAAACTGGCTGCAGCAAAGTGTTTTTGTTTTTTCTTTTTGGGTGGGTGGGCGCACAGTCGCCTTCTCTCCTTCTCCCCCTCATTCGGTCTCCCCATTCCCCTCTGCTGCTCAAAGATTGCTGCACGTTTTGCTCATTTTACTAACGTGATAATAAAGTGCAAATAATATGCCTCAGTTGCAGTTGCAAGTTGCAAGTTGCTTTGGCCAAAGACAATGCGGGGTTGTAGCTGGAGAGATCAGTGGGGGGCGATAGCTGCCACGGCTGCCACGGCTGTTGCAAGTTATTTTCCGCAATCGAAACAGGGAATTATCGCTGATGGAAATGCACCTGACGCTTGATTTGTTGCCAGTGTTGTTGCAGTTGTTGTTGTTGTTGTTGCAGTTGCAGTTGGCATTTGCACGACTTCGAATTCGATTTCGGGTTTTGCGGTTTCTCCGACGTTGGGGCGTTGGTCCGACGTTCTAACGCACTCTTGGCTTGGCCAATCCGCCAACGCCAATTCCTTTGCCCCCAGGGACAGCAGCGGAACCCACTCCCAGTCTATGCCTGCTCCCCCCCTCCCCTCCTGCCTGCGTCTCCTGCTGCCTCGTTATGTGGCAATTACTTGGCAAACAATTTTTACCTTTAGCCTCAAGTTCAAATTTCAAAATCAAAATCAGCAACAGCAGCGGCAGCAGCAGCGGAAAAAAGGCTAAAAAAAATAGCTGACTAGCTTCGCTGGCGTAATTGGTCTCGGGCAGGTTTTCCCATGGGTAACCTGTTGCTGTGGCGACCGACTTCCAGCAGCAGCAGCGGCCCCCACAGCCACAACAACGGTAATCACTCACTCAAACAGATCTCAGTGCGCCCCCTCTCTCTCTTTCTGTCTCTGTCTCTGTCTGTGCACTTGGCAAGGTGTTGCGAGTCTTGGAGTTCGCATAGGGACACGAACTTCAAATCAAAGCCAAGTTAAGTGCCAGTTGCGGCTGTCTCAACCCCTCGTCCTGCCCCCGCTTCCACACCAAGTGTTGGCTAGAGAAAAGGGCGCGAGACTTGGCCGATTTGCATGTGGCAAGTTCGCTTTTGGTATGCAGCAAATTGCAGTAAGCCAGACGGGGGAAGCGAGGGGGGAGGGAGACACTAACTAGAGGGCTGGACCTAAACCATATAAATACTTAGTCAGTCATAGATTGTTGGCTACCCTATAGCCTTGGCAGCTTCTTCTTCTTCTTCGCCAGCATCGTCTTCTGCTCCTTCTTCTTCTTCTGCCTGGCACAGGTCAATCGAGTCTAGATCTGCTCGTTCGACTCATCAAAGGCAGGCAGCAGACAACTTAATTGACCCCCAACTTGTTTGCGCAAAGTGGCATGCAACTGATGTGGAATGTGTGTGCTTTATGCCACAGTCTGTGGAAAGTATGTTGCGAAAATGTGAGCAACATCAAAATGATTTAATTCATCAAATTTTAGCTTTATAAATGCAAAATAAGTTGAAAAAATGCAAGCAAATATTGATCTATAATTTCTTTAATCTATTTGAAAACTTTAAAAGGTTTTAGAGTTATAAACTTGATAAAGTTTGACTTTAAAAAAACTACAAATACAAGTCAGGTAACTTTATAAACTACTTAAATTTTATTTCATTATTTATTATTTAATTTTATTACATTTATTTTACTTTTATAATGAAGTTTTCCTAACTTATTTGAATATCATATAAAAGTAATCTTGTTTCTTAAGAAGAAATTTGTTTAGAGATGAATAAGAAAGATTCCAAAGAATACTAGAGGTTTATCTTAAAGATCTATTCAAACGTGCATACTTTCTGTAGATTTTAATTTGTATAATATTATCCTTAAGATCTCATTAAAGTTAGCTAATGTTAAGTAAATTTACAAATAAATTTTCCGAAATTAATAAATAAAATTTTCTTAATTCAGCAAACGTCGATTCGATTATAATGATGAACAAGAAAGCATAATTAGCCTTAGCTTTCTTCTAAAACGGATTCTACAACTCATAAATCTCCCTCTCTATACAGAAACTGATTTTTTTATTGGTTCAATCTTGTGAACTCGTGTTTTTCTCTATTTTCTGTTGAAGTGAAATGCGATTCCATTCATGGAATTAGTTCGGAGTCGTTCTGCAATTCTGCGGAATCAAAGATCAATTGTGCCCCCAATTGGGGCTCTCTGGTGTGTACTAGAAAAGGCAGCATTTTCACAATAATTTTTCCCAACATGCAACTTGCAACTTGGAACCCGTGACTCTCCACTCGCGACTAGTGACTTTTGTTGCTGTTGTTGTTGGGCTGCCGCCCACAAATTAGTTGGGCCAATAAAATTGGCAATTAGCAAAACATTTGTACGCACAACACAAATGTGATGTTGTTGCTGCTGCTGTTGTTGTTGGTGTGGATGTTGCTGCTGCTGCTGCTGTTGATGGCCAAAACGTGAGCGAGGCGTGAGCCATAAATACGATTGCAAATGGCAGCAATTAACGCCGAGTCCGAGTCGAAGAAAACCGAAACCGATCTATGCCACAGCAGCCAAGGAATACTCTAGTACTACTGCAACACCCTGCCTCCCCCGCCCGCCCCTGGAATCTCAAACTCTGCCTCTGCCATTAAGCGGCCGTTTTCATAAACATAAAAAGCCAATTTCAATAACATTTGCTGCAACTGCAACATGAGGCGGCAGCAGCAGCGGCGGCAGCAACGATATGTTGCTCGCAACACACGGCAACAGTTGCAACAAATTTGTTGATGCCTCCTCCCCATGCTGGTTGTTGATGTTGGTGTTGCAGCTAGAATATCGTTTATTGAAACATTAATTGCCCATGTGAAAATCACTTTCGAATGGCTTAACAACTTTTCAGCCACAGCAGCAGCAACAGCAGCTGCACACGTTGTTGTTGCTATTGTTGCTCGAGTTGTTATTGTTGTCGTTGCTATAGACATTTGCATTTCGCTCTCTTTCTATGTCTGTGCCTCTCTTGCTCTCGTGTTGCTTAGACACTTGTTTCAGTTTTGGGCCTGGGTTGTTGCTGCTGTTGCTAATGTTGTTGCTGTATTGCTGCTGTTGTGTTGCTGCTGCTGTTCTTGTTGTTGCTGTTGTTGCTACTTTTATTGTTGTTGCTGTTGCTGTTGTTGGGGTCGTTGTGAAGTTTTTTCTTCATTTTGCCATAGCGATAATTGAAATTTGATGTTATTTGCGCCTGTTCCTCAGTCTCTGCGTGTGTGTGTGAGTGCAAGCGAGTGTTAAGTGAATAACGCAGTGCATACTCTCAAAAGCTGTCGCATAAGGTTTAAACAAAAATATAAAATAAATATAAAACAAACAAATTTTCTACAGCAAACAAAACTGAATGTTAATCGCAATAATTCCTATGAAAAATGCTTGAAGAAGTTCAATTATAAATATAATTGTTATATAATAATATAATTGTTATAAATATATACATACATTATATATAATATAATTTAAATATTATTTAATTCTTATTGAATATCAAATCTATTCTCTGCTGACTCACAAATGGCAAACAAACTTCAATAAACCCATTTAAATTATGCCTAATTCGAGCTCATTGCGAGTGATTGACAATTGTTTATGCACTTCAGTTGCGGTTACCAGTTCCCGTTACCCGTTCCCCGTTACTCGTTCCTCATTCCCTGTTCCCGTTGCTGTTCACAGCTTAATCACATGTTGTAACACCTACGAAGGAGTCAAGTTGAGTTTTACTTTAGATACACAAAACGATTGACAGCCAAAACTGTCAACGCATTTGAAAATCAGTTGACTGAGTGCCCTGCCACGCCCCGTAGTTAGTTGTTGTAATTGTCGCCTGAACTGTTGCTGTTGTTGTTGCTGTTGTCGCCGCCGGTGGCAATGGCGAACGACACTTGGCCCCCAGTCACAAGTCGCATAATGAAAATGTCAACTTCGCTGCCTGCCGCTGACTGCCGTCAGCCGTAAGTCGCTTGCCTGCCTGCCTGCCTAGCGCAAAGTCCACTTGAGCGTCGTCGGGCGAGCCAGGCGGGCAAATAATTAGCACTAACACTACGAAGTTTGCATGCCCTATAAGAAGTTTACGAAGTGATTAGTCTGTATGTCAAATTTGTGCTCTGTAGCTCTTCAACTAACCGAGTTAATGCGCTGAACCACTTTTTGAACCACATTGAGACCAGTTCGGACCAGTTTGAAGTCAATATTGAAATAAAAAGAATTTCAAATTCATTTATAGTTAAAAGTCATTTAAAGCAGAGTCTTGATCTTAAAAGTAATATATCTTAAGTTGTTTTTAACTAGTTCCACGACAGAATCAGAACCGGTTCAAATCAGTTTTGAGGTATAGGTTGCGCAACATCATTCTACAGGATTTTTGATCATTCCCATTGAATTGCCAAATATGTAGGTTACGTACTTTTAAAATGGAAAGAAAGTATATATATTTGTTATAAAGAAAGTCCGAACCAATTTTAATCACTTAAGTGATAGAACATGAGCCATTTTGAACCATTTTAAAGTTGCAGCTACTTGCACGTCTTATGACTGAGTTTTTCATAAAATTATTCCCAAATTCTCCTTGAGCTGTGTTGAATTTTCTCGGTTCACTTGCATTAGAAATTCCAGCGACCCCTTGGCAAGTGTATTTTGACTGAGAGAGTCGAGCAAAGTTCAGTGCAACGCAAATATCACGCGTGATTCATCGCCGACAACAGCAGCAACAGCAACAATTGTTGCTGCAGAAAACACCCACACGCACACACTCGCACACACATACACACACTCGTATGCAAATGTTGCTGGCATTGCCGTTAGACGAGTCTCATTTCAGCGCGTTTTTATGCTTGTTAGAGCAACGCCCGCGTCGGTTTTGTGAAAATTGGGTGGCACCAAGGAGGTGACGGGGAGGTGGGATCGAAAGGAGAGGAAAGAGACGGCGCAGATCTGCACTTTTCTTATTTATTAAGCGCACAAACTCGTAATTATGCAAAGCGACAACAGTTTATGGCCCAGAAAACGCTGTTGCTGCTGCCTCAATTTGTTGTTGTTGTTGCTGCTGCTTACTGATGAGTTGCTGCTGTTGTTGTATGTTACACAATTTCCCAATTTAATTACCAAAAAGCGACAAAATTTAATGTGGGAGACAAGTCTCGCTGTTGTACTTGAACCCTGAAGAGCAGACAGATCCAATCGTTATACCAAAAGTGCAAGCTGCTACAGCAGCAACAACACGATTAAACACAGCAACAACACTAGACACCAACAACAACAACAGGATTTTTGGCATTCAATTCGAAGTGGAAAATCAAAGAGCAATAAGTCGCCGATGCCGTCTCGATGCTGTCTCTGTCGGTGTCTGCGATAAGCGCGATTCAGAATCTTATTCTTTTTTTTTCGGGCCAATCGATTGGCCAATTCTCAGCTCGTATTTTGCTGTGTATGCCCTTAGGCTAGAGCGGGTATAACGACTACGCAATCGGGCACGGGTACTGAGAGTGGGTTGTGCTGAGGCGGCTGTGCTCGATTGCACCTGCCCGATAAGTTTAAGTTTTTGAATTTATTACATGCATCTGTCTGCTTTACTATCTATGCATAATGTACGATTTTTATCTGCGTATCTTTTTATCTGTTTATCTAACTGTTTGTTAAGACCAATATATTCAAAGCAGTCATTTATATATTTAGTTACGAGTATATGCACTATATAGGCATATTTATATTAGGTTGTCAAATATCTCCCTTCCGCCTTTTTGTCTTTTGAATTTCGCGGCTATGTACAAAGCGCTACAGAGCTCGTATCTGGCAACACTATACATAATTTGAAAGGTCTTGACATAACCTACAAAACGACGCTACGCATGGTTAGTTTGGATATTTCGTTCAACAGTTATAGACGTGTAAACATGGAGTTCAATAACGCCGAAATTCGCGCTATTTTAAAGTTTTCCTTCGTTAAAGGCAAATCCGCTAGAGAAACGTTCCGTGAGATTAATGGTGTTTTGGGGGATGGTACTCTATCACTTCGAACCGCGGAGGAATGGTTTCGACGATTCAGAGCCGGTGAAAACGACACCATGGATAAGCCAGCCGGCGGAAGACCTGTGACGACAAATACCGATCAAATCATGGAATACATCGAGTTAAACCGGCATGTGGCATCTCGTGACATCGCCGATCCGATCACTGTATCACTTTTTATAAAGCATTGAATAAAGAGCAAAAAGGCGGAGATATTTGACAACCTTATATTTTCGTATTTATCTATTCGTCAGGTTGGGTCTTGTCAATATCTTTCTATATAACAAATGTAGCAATTTTCCTCAACTATCTATCGTTCTAAACTTTATTAACTGTCTATTAACTGTGTATTTACTTCACAGGTTTCTCTTTCTTTCTTGTAAGTAATATCTTTCTATACAATAAATGCATGCTTATATATATCTTTCTATCTATGTATACATCTATCTTTCTAACTGTCTAAGTATTTAATCTACATATCTACAGATAAGAAGGTATCTATAAGTCTATTCATATTCAAATCTATAATACTTATCTATCTCACCTAATTGACTATCCAACTATCTGTCTAACCATCAATTATATATCAATTTATTTCAATATCTAGTTGTATGTATGTATATTCACTATAAAGGTATAATTAATTAATCTATTTATATATATGATGTATCTTTTATTCTAACGTTTTTTCATTATTTGAGGTTTCCTACATGATACTTCATATAAACCCGAAAATGATCACCAAAACTGCATTAGAATTGAAGGAGCTTGCATATTATAGTAATGAAAACAATTCCGAACTAAAATTTATCCATAATTACTCCGGTTTACCTTCTAGGGTATTTCGAGTGCGATCTGTTCTTCCGTGCTGCTGCTGGTGTTTTTGGGTGCCGCTGTCGCCGTCGCAAACCAAGATCGCAGCGACGTGACCCGGTTTCTGGGCTGCCCCCTGCAGAAATCAAAGGGCTAGGGCTGACAGTAGTAGTAGCAGCAGCAGCAACAACAACGACAGCAGTAATAAATACAGCAACAACAACAACGATAACTGCGACGATGACGACAATTTGGCAATCAATTTGCATATCGATGCAGCAATCGAAACGAAGAGGGAACGTGTTGGCATTTTGCATACGCTGCTGCTGCTGTGCTGCTGCTTATCCCACACATAATAAGCTATCGATCTGACTGTCGATAGGTCGATAGTCTCGAACTTTAAAAAGATATCGGAAGATTTGTCATTTAACTTTATTACGAATTGCATGGGAGGTTGTATATTTGATTGTTGTTACTCCTCTTATTGTTGTTGTTATTGTTGTTGCTAGTTCTAGACTTATGGTTTTTGTTGTTGCCCCATTGCGTTGTTTACTTTAACAAATTCGACGCATAATTTTTATTTGAGTTGAGTTCAATGTTTTGTTTTCAAAATCTGTCTACAAAATCCTTGAAATGAGTCAATAGTCTTTCTTCTCATGATCACCATGATCATGACGCTGATAATGATCATCATCATTGGGAACATCATCTTCGTCACTTCACTATCAACTTCATCATCGCCACCCCTACCCCCTCATGCTCCTTTGGAGCTCATTTACAAATTGTTCAAATTCTTCCGTAAATTTCGTTTTCTTTTCTTGCATATTTTTGTACGATCGGTCAGACAACACTGTCTTATAAGATTCCCAGTCTATATAGAGAGGCCTATTGCCCAAGCCGCAAGATGTCAACGCACTTTGCGGGGGCCTCATGAATTTTACTACAATTGCCGCTTTACGCACTTTTTTCGTCGTAGAAACAAAAACGACTTGACTTGATATGAGTTTTCGTCTTTTCTTTTTGTTTTTGCTAGAAGTCTATGGAAATTTATTCATGAAACAATATACATAGACAATGAAGTCGGAAGGGGTTGAGCATAAGCACATTTCTGGTTAAAGAGTTGGAGGTGTTCTAGAACAGACCTTAAAGTATTTCATTTAGTACGAAAATATAGAAAAGATTTTATTTTCAACTTTACTCTAATTTGAATTTCCCGCATTAAGCAGTTGCTTTGCAAGTATTTGCACTGCTTGTGCTTGTACTGCTTTGTGTGAACGTAAAGTTGGCTAAGTGTTGCCAACCACATTTTAAACTTAGGGTTTTCTTAGTAAACTGCCATACCATGACTGCTAACTTTACGTTAAGACTTTTACTTTATGGACTGTGAACACGTGCCCGTCGCTCCGAATAGAATAAATGTAGGAAATTCAAGGCTGTCACGAGCATTGCATATGCAAAAACAAAGCATAAGCGGCAATTGCGCAGCTGAAATGCGCAGATGTCGGTAATGATGTGGCTACTGTGATGCAAGTCCATGACACGAACCCAGGTTTTTGTATTAGCTTATTCATTCTTTCATGTACAATGGGCGAAAACGGTTATCTAACGATAATTTCATAACATTAGAAAACATGTGTATAGTCTCTTAGCTCGCAACGCAGAAAAATAATAAAAATTGTGCGCATGAAGTATGTGTCAGCCAACTCTGTTTGCTACTAAGAGCAGAACGTTACCCGAGTCTTCTCTTTTCATTACTTCATTGCTGGCATCCAATAAAAAACTTATTTCAATATAAAAGTTATGTTAGTCTGCGGTGATCGCTGCTGATGTTAACTGTTGCAATTATATAGTAATGGTGTCGGAATGTGTTCTCTTTATACTTATGGCTGTTGGTGTGCCTTGGACTACGTTTGCAGATTACAAATATCCTGATGACTGTGGGAGAACGGGAATGTATCCTAGACCACAAATCGTTGGTGGAAATAAAATCCCTCCAGAGGAGTATCCTTGGCTGGCGAGTTTGCAATATGGCGGAAAAGAGACTTATGGATACTGTTCGGGAAATGTTATCAACACGCAATACTTGTTAACTGCAGTTCATTGCGTAACTGGGAGTCATTACTTTGGGAGTCTGTGAGTAACTTCACCAATCTGGATAGTTATCTTACTAATATTTAATCTGCAGGTCTGAAGTACGCTTAGGAAACTTCACTCATAAACCGTATTGTGACTACGGAGCTTCAAACTGCAGCTCCTACCTGCATTTCGGCATTGCAGATATTCGTGTGCACGAGAAATACTTTGTTGACAGTAACTACGCTAAACACAATGACATCGCGCTGATTCGACTGGATAAAAGTATTGTGTTGATTGATTTGATTGTTTGTACGAATACTATTGCAACTCTCTGTTCCAAATCAGTAAAATCGAAAAAGAAAAAACATTGCATACTTTTATAAGTATTGTTTAAAAAGTTCAGTTCACGTTGCTTAAATAAATGTAATAAAATGTAACTGGAAAACATATTGCAGCCGTTGCATGCACCACTGAGTTTAATTGTAGTTCAACCCACTTATACCCTGTGGTGCGTGATAAGGTGTGTCTGAATTAAGAACCACATTCAACTTTATTTTGGCACGTTTGGTCGTGTCAAGTGACAGTCTTGATTGACACCTGGCCCTGTCGTTGTTTATCTAGCCACTATAAAATCCAGCAAAGTGGGGCCAAGTGATTTAGTTGAAATTCGCAAGGAAATCAGAAAGAGAGGAGAGGAAAAATGTTTGAGCTTGTGCTGCTGCGTTGGCTCTGCATAACAATCGCATGGCAAGGTGAGAGTGTGAGTGTGTGTGAATGTGTGTGTGAGTGAGAGTATGTGCTGACCGACTTTCCAGACATTGAACAATCACATATTGCCCTGGGTCCGATCAATATATACAATCATATGTATTTATATACACAAGAAGTATTGCTGGAGAGTCAGGCCCGTTAATTACTCGCCCAGCAGAACTGCTTGCCCTGGAGCAGAACCAGTTTTTTAGCTGGGGAAAGGGCAGACAAGGATTACAAATATGTTGACACAGAGATAACTGCGAAACGGCCTGAGAACCTTTCTGTGTCCACGCGTAAATTCTTAATGATCAGTCGCGTCGCAGCAGACGAAGCAAACGGTCAAGATGCCCATGAATGCTCTCGCCTGCATCTGCAATGTCGTCAATCCGTGTCGCAACGAGGTGTCCAACACATTTGTGGTGGTTCAGTGGCTAATCACAGGATTCGCTGCACTGGCTCAAGTCGTACGACCTGTGCTGCTGCTCTGTAAAGTTTTGACTCCAGTAAATTAGAAAATACAACGTTATTTTATATAGCTTTGTTTCTATTCAATCGCAGTTGGCATACGCGGTGATGTAGTGCTCAATCAAGAAGATTACAACAAGACCTGGATCTATATGCCCAACGGCGAGGGCAAGCCCGAGGTGGCTTATCTGGTTGAGCCACCGCCAGAGAACCGCATTAGCTTACCACAGCTAATACAATTCGAGTTTTATGGCAGGTAAGTTTACAGTTCGAATTAAAACTAGTTCCATATTTGAAAGAAAGAACATTTCCTGTTATTGCAAGTAACTCAACTCTTGCTGTTATCGATCATTGTATGGTAAATTAACATAGTCAAAGAAGTCAATCACCTTCTTGCTGTTATCGAACATACCAAGTTAACAGTCAAGAAACTGGATCATCACTTGCTTTTATCGGTCAAAGAAAGTTAACAGTCAAGGATGTCATTTAGCGTTTTCTGTTATTGAACATACTCAAGTATGTTAACAGTAGGAGCTTTCTGGTTCACTGTTTGTCAAGTTCACTATGTTAAGTCTCTGCAATCTGACTAATTTCAGTGATGCTCCTGGGGATATGCGCAGCTCGGGCTTCTGGATTGATGACAACAATTTCGAGCGAGTGCGTCATAAGCGTGACACCTGGCAGGAGATGGCTGAGAAATTTGATCCGTCATTGGACACTAAAATTCTTGTGCATGGCTGGAAATCGAGCACAATGAGCAATTCCATACAGTCCATACGTGGCGCGTACTTGCAGCGTGGTCAGGTAAATGTATTTGCCATTAATTGGCGTGATCAGGCCGATAATATATACTACTTGACGCCGGCACGGTACACGGTGCAAGTGGGTCGAGCGGTGGCCAAACTTATCGATCTTCTGGTGGAGGAGAAGGATGGAGATCCGCAGCGTATTCACCTGATCGGACATAGTCTGGGGGCGCACATAATGGGTTATGCCGGATCGTATACAAAGTATCGTGTGAATCGCATTACCGGCTTGGATCCAGCACGTCCCGCTTTCGAAGACTGCATTGGGCCAGAGAATCATTTGGATGAAACAGATGCCAATTTTGTGGACGTCATCCATAGCTGTGCCGGGTATCTTGGATTTCGCAAGCCAATCGGCATGGTCGACTTTTATCCCAATGGCGGAGGACCACCGCAACCAGGTTGCAAGGAATTATCCCAGATTTTCAGTAGGTATTTGGGATAATCCTCACTGCAATTGGGGTCTAACTTTCTTATCTCTCTCTCATGCAGCCGGTTGCAGTCATGGCAGATCGTATGAGTACTACGCCGAGTCGATCAACAGCGAGAAGGGTTTCTATGGTCATCCCTGCAATACACTGGACCAGCTCAAAGGCAAGAACTGCACGGGGGGCAAGATTCTAATGGGCGATCCGGTGCCACGCGATGCACGTGGAATTTACCTGGTGAAGACCGCGAACAAGCCGAGCTATGCCCTCGGCATCGACGATCTACTGCCCAAGGACTACAACGAGGAAGAGGAACAGGACAGCCAGTAAAAGAGTTTCGATTCGATGGATTAATCATTAACTTAAGTTTGAACTTAATCTAAGTGAAATACAAGAGTAGATTCTGCAAATGTGCTTTAGGCTATGACATCCGTGCGGCGTCGTATGATATTGCTGCTACGGTGGCTGCCATTTGGCTGCAGCAGATCACCAGGTCGCGGCTCGATCTCGTAGTGCCTGTAGCCATCGACATCGGAGAGTTCCTTGCAGCTGAAGTTGCCCAGCAGGGTGCCACGACCGGCATAGGGAGGCACGTACTTGAAAGTCGCTGCGGCAGTGCCACCCACAGGAATCTCGGCAATCTGCGAAGATCGGAAAGGGAATTAAACTTGAATCTATGGGGAATATCTTCACTTGACTGTACCTTGAACTTCAGTGGCTGTGCTATGCCGGGTCCTTCGACAGTGAAGAGACCCTTGTGCAGTGCAATGGGCAGCGGGTTGGCCAGGCGCATTATAACATCGATTTCCTGTTGCGCCACCACACGCGCCTCCGGTCCTCCGTCGCCAAACTGGAATTTGATATCCGGTTTGCGTACACGGAAGTCATCCTGAGCATAATAATCGTAATCCGTATCCTTGACGCGACACGCGGCGGAGATTTGGAAGGCTGCTTGCGAGGATAGCTTGTCGAAATACTCCGAGAAAGTGACCTCCATGCGCACATGCTCCGTGCTCTTTGGTTTCAGATCCAACTCGAAACCCATCACCTTCACCTCCTGCGCCCCCACGCCCGTGTAGAGCACCGCATCACAATTCAGTTGACCCGACGCCTGATGGATGCGCTCCTCGCTCTTGTTGCTCACCGCGAGCACAACGCTAAATGCCTCGCCCACCTTAATGTCGTCCTTGAGCTCGAGACTGAACTCCACCTCGTTGAAATTGTCATTCAGATAGTACCGACTGAACGCATGACGGGATTGCTTGAGTGCCTTCAGCATGTAGCTGCGCTCCTCCTCGCTGCGTTCCGCATACTTGTAACTATCGGTGATGTCCTCACGCTCCCACTTCAACACAGCCTTGGTGCTGATCAGCAGCCCGATGGCCAACGTATCCTTGCGCAACAGCTTCAGCGGTTGGCTTGGGCCATTGTAACGCCAGTAAAGCTTGTCCGCATTCACCTCCGAGTACACAAAGCCACAGTCGAAGGGGCGCAAGATCTCGCCATGTTTGACGGCCAACACGGCAGCGGGACCCACGCGATACATGTCATCCGAGGCTTCCTGTGGCGTGGCATCCACAGCCTGCCAACCGTCGTAGGCTCCAAATTGACCGATGCCCAGATCGGGTCTCTGCATCCAAAGTTCGTCCCACACATGATAGTTCCATATGGAGTCCGTGGTCTCTGCATCCAATTTCTTGTTGTTCGCATCGATGAAGACGTCCACGGTGAGCGAGGCTTGTGTGTCGTGCGCCGAGGAGTAGCAAGTGACAATGCGTGCTGGGATGCCAAGCGCACGTGAAATCGTGGCGAGCACTCCGCTGAAGTTCCAGCATTGTGCAAACTTCACGGACTTCTGTGTCTTGTGGAATTGCTGGAGAATCTCTGCAGAGCCTGTCCACTTGGTGGGCGCAGTGCCGCCAGAGAAGTCCTCCGTCCAATTGCCGAGCAACACGCCATCATCGTCCACTGAGTTGACAAGCGCGGAGAGGGCACGCGCCACTCGCACAGGATCACCACGATAGGCAGGCGGTATCCTGCCCACAGTGCCCAGCACACGCAGGCTGCACTCGAGCACATGACGCTCGAATTGGCCAATCTTCCACACCGACGGACGCAGGCGATTGTATTGACCACGCCAGATGAGCGTTGTGTCGTGCATCACGTACTCCTTGCGCTGCTCCCGGTTCTCCATGTAGACCTGATCGTCGGGGCACCAGGGATTAAACAGCACATAGATGGGCAGCGGCACAGTGTAACTGCGTGATCCGTCACCCAGCAACTTGGTGTCGATATCCAAGCGCCACTCCGTGACGGGGCACGTTACCGGCGGCTTCACGAGCACCGTCAACGTTTTACCCTCATGCAATTCAATGCCTGCTCCCCATTCGAGTGGATCGCCCAGATAATCAATGCCATCGTGTGGCACCAGAGCCGTCAGTGTGCCATGTCCTGGACTTGGACGACTGTCGTCGGCCACGCTGAAAATGAAACTGATGGCATCCTTGCTAGGACTGTAGTCGCGAGTGAAGTGCAAGCGTAGGCGGAAGGGTTCACCACGTCGCACGATCAACGCCTCCTTGGCGGCTGCGGCGTAGAAGTGACTTGTGTGATGCTCATCATGATTATCCTCCAGGCACAGTTCGACACGCTGCACGCCCAGCACGGCCGAGTTGCTGCCGTCAACTGTAAATAGACGTGGAACCCCAGACAGACAGAGATTAGTCAGAGATCTTATCAAGCAATGCGCGGGTCAATTAGGCCGATGATCTCACGCGGCAACGCGGGGTAAGACAAGGCGAGGGGCTTGTCGTTTGATTAATTCGCGTTGACCATAAACAAATAATAAAAATTGTGGCCAAGCTGCCCAAAAAGTTCAATGCCAATGAGATTAATTTTCATAGTGCACGATCGGGCGTATACATAATTTATTCTATTATTGTTTTTGTTGCTGTTTTCGCTAGCGACGCCCACAACAACAATCACAGCTAATTGCCGCAAAGCGTCATCTCAGTGTGGAATTTAAAGAATTAATTCGGGCATCATCCACACTTGATGGTGAAGGCTTTTTTATTCCTTTAGTCATTATAATAACAAGTAAAACTCATCCCAATTTCATTAAGACTTCAAACACTTGACTACTTAATTATAGTATATATAGTATGGTATAATATATAATAGATGTGTACGTAGTTATATGCATGATTAATTCTTTTCTGCACAGCTGTCTGGGCTGTGTCAATCCATCGAGCAGAAATTCAACTGCTTTATTTTTCCAAAAACCTAAGCGATTGTCCAATTTATTTTTATTTGTTTTTGGCTTTTAGTATTTTTTTGTGGACTTTCCTATTGACCATTGAATTTTACTACATATTCATAATTTTAATTTTTTTTCTTTGATGTTTTCGATTTGAAAATGTTGAAATCTATAAAAATCACTTCTAGCAGCCATCATTCTTTAAATATCTATCTTTATGTTACAAAATATTGATTTCATTGATATTAGAGATCTTACAATTCTACCCAATTATTTGAAATACGGATGAATTGTGTTTAAAAGTGATTTCACGAAAAATTGCCCAAATTCTTCATAATTCAATTTGTTATACAGCAAAGTGCACGTAATTATAGCTAAGTACTTTTAGGGCTTTTAGAGGCGTTTCTAAACTGAAATGGATTACGGCACGCCTTTGATATGTGTGGGCTAGATGTAAATGGATTCCACAATTCCACATGGCTGCACCTAGATCAACATGGCTCGCTAGATCTAAAAGTGTTCCGCACTAGATTTCAATTAATTTTTTAATCTCTAAAGTGCATTAGGCATCTTCTAGGGATGCTAAATTCTATTTAAGAGAGATAAGATAAGAACAGCTCAATAGAGATTCGCCATTTAGCATTTCTGACGATGATTTATTAACCATGTTGCTTAAGCAGGAAACAATAATGAAATCAAAAGTGTGTAAATACGAATAATAATAAAGAATTTGCGTAAAATTAAAAAAAATCACAAAAACGTGTCAAACAACTACTCGTAACAGGCAAATACAAAAACGGAAAACGAAACAAAAAAAAATACGAAAACAAAACAAAAACCGAATGAAGTCATTGACGAAAAATAAATACAATAAATACCTATCTACATAAGAGCGGACCTGTAAAATACTAATTGTGCCACAAACTGTTGTCGTACATTAATCATGTATAAACTATATACCCTATAGAGGTAATTACTTGAAATATCGGGATCGGGACGTGTGTTGCGGAAGGGATTCAGTGGCCTGGGAGGCGGTGCAGGTTGCCACCAGCGTTGTATCCAGCTGGGCGCGTAATGTCGATACCAATTGGACATTATTGTGCCTCAATCACAAGACGTCTTAACGTATTTAACTCACACACACGCACACAAACACACACGTACTGAAGTCTTAACGGAAACTGCGCTTTGGTTTTCTTATGCTGTTCTTTAAAAAATAGCGTTACTTTTAATAACCTAAGCGAGAGAGAACCACAAACAGAAGTAGAAGCAGAAACCGAAGCTCAACCGCACGCTGTGACGCCTTAAACCGCACTGATCTCTATCGATCGAGATAGTTTCGCTTGCCTGTTTGCCTCTCTCTCGCTTTACTCGCTCTCTCATCTAGCGCCCTGACAATGATCAGCGATGTCGCTTTTTTCTCGTCATATTTTTATAGCTGAATAATGTGTTGCACAATGTATACAAAACTTGTATCTAAAATGATTATTGATTATAATCTCTGGTTATCAAATAAAGTGTTGCACAATGTATGAAGAGATTGCAGTACAAATGTAATTTATCGATTTTAAACTCTCAAGTATCAGCTTTAAGTGAACACTGATCAAGCTGAACAAGTGTTGTCTCTACAGCTTTTTTCCCACCACAGTTGGCAACACTGCCCTAACGCTTTTTGGCGCTCTCTGTTATTATTAATTATGCACGCTAAGAGCCGTTGGCGTTGCTTTGGCAGTAGAATCTACCATCAACATCTGCTGCTGCTGCTGCTGCGCTACGTCATCGTTGGCACATGCAAAGTGGAATCTTGATTCAGCGCCATAACGAATGAGGCCAATTTAATTGATTTATCTCTGAGCAACAAAACCTGGAGCGAGTTCAACAAGATCAATATCAATATCAACACAATCATCATTAACATTATCGTCATGATCATTATAGGCAATGATTTGCAAGCATGCGAATTTCGTATTGATTTAGCGATTGAACAAAAATATTTTAAACACATTTGCGCGAGTTTCGTGAACTAAATTCAAAGTGCCTTATTTAAACAAACAAGTGGGCTAGTTGTCAGGGTCTTATTTAGACTAAAAACAAACCAAAATGTTTCTTTACGATTGTATCCAAAATTGTATGTATCATTTCGGTTCTTAAAGCTTGGACTTAATATTTGGACCATTTCAAATTTGAACGTACAAGATATCCAAAGTGCTTCTACAATTTTAAAGTTCTCTATATAATATAAGTTATCACCAAAATAAATCAAATAAAGTAAAAATTCGAAGTTCGTAAGCCAAAGCAAAATTGCAAAATTTGTTTATAAACATGACATAATAAATATCTTTTGCTTTATTTCCCAAAAGGATTGGCACTTCGCTGAATTGCTTGAATCATGCTTATCTTCATCTAAGGTACATATTGTATGTATTCATATAGTATACAAATATTCACACACACATATTTGAGCACTTGTAGAATTATTTTTTTTCGGTACTGCTGTTGTACAACAGCTTCCAGGTGTGGATTATTCGAAGAATTTCCAGTTTCAAGTTATTTTTGTCTAATTGCATAATTAAGTAAAAGTCATACACACATATATGATATGAAAAATGACTTGTGGGTAGATTTATTAGAAATTTACACGTTCACCCACGTTCAATATTGGAACTTTGCATTCAGAAATGGCAACAGCAACAGCTAAGCACAATAATAATTGCACAATTGTATGCACAGTCATTGTCGCGTTGGTTTTAGCTAAATATTTACTATAAAGACCGGACCTAGACCTACCTGGGGCAGCTAAGAGATTTGCATTGACATTGCGTATACGCAGTGTGGCGGCGTTGTCACTTCGCAGCGTTGCGTCGCGTTCGTCAGCGCATTGCAAACAAGAGAATTTCTGGCCCATGATCGGAGTTTGCTTGGAATACCTTCGCTATCAGGCGTACTCAGTCAAACCGGTTTCCAAACACAATGAATGATAAGCCAACTCAAGCCAACGGGGTGCAGCAGTATGGAAATTTTGTTTGTTTTGTTTCTTAACCCAAACTTGACACGCGCGCAGTCGACAATTAACTGACAATAAATACACTTATTCAGTGTGCCTGACAATTATGTCGGTTAAAACTGTAACAGTGATGCGTTCGAAATTACATCATCATCGACATGTTCAGCGATCGCGAAGTGTGTGCGGACTGAGCGACAGCATAGGCATTTGTAGACTGGTAGAAGCAACATTTGCGTCTCGCATTGACCCCCGCGACACGAAGGTGGCTGGCCTCGCTTGTCCAAAAAGAAACCAGACATGCGTATATAAATTGATCGGCTTTAATGGAACACATCAGTACAGATCTCAGTGTTGGACTTTTGATTGAATTCATTTGACATCTATGCCTCTCTCACGTATTCAAAGGCTGCAGCAAAGTCGAGGCAGCTGCGCTTTCTGCCAGCGCCGAAGCAGTATCTTCTTTGCTACCCGTTTGAGATAAATGCTTAACAATATCAACCCAATTCCAGCCACGTGCATGATCACCCTTGTGATCGGTACGATCCCATTGCCTTCGCTTCTGTGCCTTAGTCAGTTGTTCTTTCTTGGGTTCCTTTTGCTTGGCATCTGCATCCACATCGGAGATCTTCAGCGCTTTGACGCCATCGTCAACAACTGCTACAGTGGGCGCAGATTCAGGCTGCGCGGCTGTCAGTTGGTCAATGTTGTCTTTAATGCATTCAAAGAGCGTATAAGTCATGCCGCAGCCCAACCATTGTGAAGCTTCCGTGCTTAGTGCAGTTTGTATTTCCTCCTTTACTGCGGGTAAGCTTTAAAAGAAGTTCGACATTAAAGGGTATTCATTAGAAATTCCGTTTCTACTTACAGATTGCGATTGTAGAACGCGTTCATGTTGATCGTGGGTGCCTCGTCTGGATAGTTTTCGCCCCATTTCAGCTCCACCAGAAACGACTTGTAGTTATCTTCTTCACCATACTGATTTAAGCATTTTGCTAATTTAATATATTTAATTTAATTTATTTTCAATTTTCTTACTTTGTACTGAAATGTCGTCGGGTCAATTTCTTTGAAGTTTTCATCGCCCTCGTAAATGGACTGTAGGGCTTCACGTTCATCTGTCTGCTGTTCCAACGGTGTCGACATTATGTTTTGCTGTTCTACTGACAATGAATTTGTTTATTCAGCGTACATATTATGAAAATCCACACAAAAATTAAAAGATTTGTATTTTTGTGTTGTGACAAAACAAAGCAACAGCTGAGTGCCGCCGGCAATGCAGAAGAAGCACATTTCCATTCGATTGCAAAATACTATCGAAAGTGTTATCGAAGAACATTATATTCATCGCTACCTATGTTGCTGCAAACGTACACAATTGTATTGACTTAAATTTAAGTCTTGTAAAGTCATTAATTAGTTCTTCTTCAGTTGTTTACTTTTTATAAAATAAATATATCTTCATAATCAGGACATGCTATAAAAATGTCAGTCTTCTGTTAAAATATTACCCGCCAAATTGTCAACAGTGCAGTAAAATGTTAATATTGTCTTCGAACAAAACATATGTTTGATGAACTGGAACCGATGAACGCGAAGAAGGGAATGAGGCTAGTTCGTTTAGTTTGGTGAGAATAATATAAACAAATAGGAGCATTGCGTAAAAAAAAATGCGAGTGCGGGTGAATCATCCTTAACAATTACGAACAAAATTAACACATGCGTGAGAATCGATCATAACAACAACAAAACAGCAGCAACAGCTGACACTCGAAAATGTCAACGGACGCGGAAGCAACGGAATGTGCTCAATTGCTGGAATTTAAAGAATTCCTGGCAAGCGGCGGCAACAGTGGCATCGAACTGACCTCTGGCAATGAACTTGCACGCAATGGAAATTGTGTAACGCGCAGCAGTAGCGATACCTACAAAGTGACTGTGGACGAGCAGCGGGCTGAAATTGTTGCTGCTATATGGAAGCAACTCCAAGCGAAGGGATGCCCGCCTGCGTTCCAACTGAAGCTACTGCACATGGCCACGAATCAGTTGTTGCAAGAGATACGTCATGCCAAGGAGTGTAAGGTCAATTTGGATTTGGGTGAACCGCAATACGATCTACTGAAATTGCAGAAATTTGTTAATAGCCAGTTGGAAAAGATTCTGACTAAGTTAACCGATAATGCGGCCATAGAGAAGCTTCAGCTCTATGCCGATGATGATGCACTGTGCTCTGAGCCCGTCAGTTGTCAGTGCGCACTGCAGCCTGCGGCACCTGGTCACAGTGCTGCGGCAATTAAGAATAAACCGCGTAAAATGGAAGATCGCCATGTTTGCCTAGAGCGCTACGGCGCCATATATCAAGTGGAACATGATCCGGACTGTCGATTCTTCGCCGTCTTTGATGGACACTCGGGTGCTCTGTCCGCCTGCTATGTGACCAGCCAAATTCCACAGCTGCTTGCACATCAGCTTCAGCGTGTTCCCGCTGCAGGTCAAAGGGATGTGGATTTCTATCGCGATGCCTTCGAGACTACCTTCTTGCAGGCAGACGAACGATTTGCAGAGAAACGCATCACTAGCGGCACAACGGCAGTCTGTGCCTTAATTACAGGCCTCAGCGGTGAACGGCGGCGGCAGCTGTATATCGCATGGGTGGGCGATTCCAAGGCACTGCTGGTTGGAAAGCGGACGCAGCTGCAGCTGGTCAAGCCACACAAGCCGGAGTCTGTTGACGAACGTCGTCGCATCGAGATAAGCGGCAGCACCGTCATCCATGCGCAGGGACAGTGGCGAGTCAATGGCATATTGAATGTCGGTCGTTCCATTGGTGACTACAGCCTCGAGGCGGTCATTGCGGAACCAGACTTTGTTGATGTCCAGCTGAATGATGCACATGATTTCCTAGTGCTCGGCACCGACGGACTGTGGGATCATGTGCCGGAGTCTTTTATTGTGGACACTGTCTATGAATGCCTTGCGGAGAGCACAACAAAACTCGAAGACATTCCCAAGTTGCTTGTAGAGGCTGCGAAGGATGGTGACTCGCAGGATAATATAACCGTTGTGCTGGTGCTGCTCAAGCCACGTGACCAAATTGGCCTTGGCTAGTGTTGAGCCCCCTGTCCAGTTCAATCCAATCCAATCCATACAGCGAACGAAATATTTGATTAATTCATTGTTATCCGCATATTGTTGCATTGTTTGATTTGATTTATGTATATTACACATAGCTTTAAGTGCCCCCGCATTTTGGATGGAATCAACGTTCTCATGTGCCTGCGGCATCTTGGGAAAAATGTTTCCCCTTGGTTGCCTTTCGAATAAGCTCAATTCCCGAAACAAACATACAAATTACACAAATAGTTAAAAGTATCAAATATGCTAATCGTATGGAAACTATCGATCGAACTATCGTGTCTTTGGGCATTCAACATGCGAACAATATCGTCGTGTAATTAGTAACAGTATTTACAAGTCCTCTGACGTATTCTGCACCTTTGCGATAGTACTACCGATAGTTTCGTACAGCTCTAGTGCATTTTATATATACAAAAAGAGAAGTTAACATTGATTTTTGGTCGCTTTTCAATAGCTCGCAGTGCTTCCGCTAAATTTGCATGCTGTATATATAAAGCATAAGCATACAGATATATTTATATACACCTATAGCTATACATAGATATTTTACTTGCTCCCAGTTGACAAACGCAGCGAAAGTCCAACGAACTCTCTAAGATGACATATAAGGAATATTAAACAAATTTATCTAGTCTAAAATGAATTCAATCAAAAGTAGATCCCATTCGAATTCGGGATAATTAATACAATATGAGACTTCTTTCTCTATATTGATAATCAAAATGAAAGTAGATTTTACACATATGGAGGAATCGTAGAGAACTAGAAACATCCATTAATACGTATCATATATGACAAATTATTAGACTTCCTTTCCACTTTAGATCAAACTCGAACATTTTAAAATATCTATATAGTTTTTAACTGAGTTGTTTGTCAACTGGGTCGATCGATCGATAGATTTACCTACATATATACATATGTATATTTACAAGGCGCACACACACACGCACCTGTAATCAGCGATATTGTTGAGATGCCACACAGATTAAGTACCTTTTTATACAAAAACAATATACTATATACGATATTCAAGCATTTTAACAAAACATTTTACCAAATTGTTTACGAATTTTTTATTGGAATAAAGCAAAAGCGTATAGAGAACTAAATCAAAAGAGAGACAGACTAGACTAATTTCCTGATCTTGGCGGTCCATAGTGGGGAGGCGGGTGTTGTTGATTGTATGGCTGAGGATACATGTGCGATGGAGGCGGTGGAGGTGGCATTCCCATGTGCATCGGCGGTGGCGGCATGGCATATGGATTTGGTGGCGGAGGATAACCGTAACCGTGTGTGGGCACTGGGAATCCCATGCCAGGCATCATGTTGAAATTTGCCGCTGGAGGATGATAATTATGATAGTAATTGGAATGCCAGCTGCCAGGATTGTAGCTGGGATGGTAATTATACTCAGAGTCACGCGACTGGGAGCGAGATTGGTGATGGGGCTGCTGCTGCTGCTGATACTGATGAGGATTTCCGCTGTGATTGCTATTGGGTTGTCGACTATCGCGCTGGGCACGTCGACCACGCTGTCGAGACGCCGTCGTAGACGACGAGGGCGCCTCGGATGTCTCAGTGGTAACGGTCGAAACCGTTTCCACTGACTCAGTGGAGTTGGTGCGCTCACGTTGACGCTTCTTGCGCAGCTCAAACCGTGCCTCACGTTCTGCCTCATCATCGGAGTAATCGACAAAGCGTGCGGGCGGCTCTACATCATGTTCCCATGACGCATCGGAACCGCGTACCTGCATAAGCTTGGACAATATGACGAATTGCGTGTGCTCCGTTTGTGGAGCGCAATACACGATGTCGCCGATGTTAATGCCACGTTCCTTGATTTGCTCATTGCTGTTGAAGCGCACACAGTAGAGGGGGTCAGCCACCTGGCCCAGTACATCGAATACCTGACCGAGAACCTTGCGTCCCTTCTCAAGAAACAGCACTGTGTCCAGATCGAAGAGCATCGAATTGGGCAACACACTCACCAGCACCAGCTGATCGACTATCGACTGCACCTTGCCCAATTCAATGCACTCATCCTCCGGCACTGTTATCTCCAGCTGTTCTATGGGCGGCAGCTCATCCAGTAGCATTTCGCCACGTACTTTGGGGGGCTGACGTCGACGTGGTCGTGCATCATCACCATCAAAATCATCGTCATCATCATCACAATCCTCTGTGTTGATGCGTTTCTCAATTTTCTTACGCAACACCGTCAAATACTCGCCCTCAGAATCCGAATCCGAATTAGTGCAGCTGCTGTCGCTACCTGAGCTTAAGGTTACCACTCTGCGTTGTGCTGAGGTGGTAGTATTGGGAATGGCATCCGTAACAGGCACTTCCACCACATCGTCGTTGTCATTCACTTTGGTTGCATCCTCCTCGTCAGAGCTGTAGGCAGCTAGCAAACTGAGACCATTACCTGCTTCTCTTTGTCCTGTAGTTGATGGTGCTGCAGCCACTGTTGCATCTTTTGTTGCAGCTGCCTCCTCTGTTGCCACTGCCTCTGCTGCTGTTTCACTTGTTTCGCAGTCCATTTCAATTGGTGCCTCCACCCCGTCGGCTTGTTTTGTTTGTTCTGCAACAATTTCGGCTTGTGAATCAGTATTCATCGGCTCAGCACCCTCATTTGCTATTTGTGGAGACTCAGGCAACTTTTCTGATTCAATTGGTACACTGGTAACACACTCTGTGGGTTTAAAGTTATAAAAAATGTGCCATTTTTGAAATGCTTTAATTTTGTCATACCTGTTGAGGCTGTGGGCTTAACTACATCTGATTTCTTAGGAGTCTCCGTAGATGTTTCCTCGCCACATAATTGAGATAGGCTGCTTGCTGGTTCTGGTGCTGGATTGATGACCACGTTGTCCACATGCTCTACATGCTCCACTGACTTAACTCCAACTGTTTCTGGCGTGGTCGTTTTGTTTGCATCTGACTCTGCAGTAGTAGTTTCTGCTCCAGTACTTGCTGGACTCTCTGTTGCTGCACTGGCTCCACTGACCTCCGCGTCCACTGGCACAGCCGCTGGCTGCACAGCTTCCATTATTCTTTCGTTCTATAGCTTTTCCAAATTGTTTTCCAAAACGAAGCGCGTTGTCGTTCGCACGTGTTTTGTGTTTGAAGACAGATAAGCGATTACACTTTCGATTATTATTATCGATTATAAAACTAAATGAATGCTACGTTCAGACTACTATGTTAATGTTAAGTCACTGTTAACAGTCACAAGCTAACAGTCCCAGGCCAACAGTCACTGTTTTCATTAAACAAATGATTAAATGATTGGAAATATTTATATTGCGTAAAATTTTGAAGAACCTTATTTATTCTTCTATTAAAATCATTTGCGTTTATGCGTTTAACTACTAATCCGCATCATACGAAAGCAATTTCAAGCTAATTTTAAGTGCTATGCTAATGGACTTGCTGTACGCCAAATAAATACAATATATAGTCACATTTCTCAAAGCTTATAAATAATATTACACAAAAAAGCACTGTAAAATACGTTAAATTATGAAAAGCTTAATAACTTTGTACAATTGTGCTTATAAAATTCAATTGAAGCGGCGATTTTTCGTTGCGCAGATAGATATTTTTCTTACTTTTGTTTTGTTTCTTGTTTTTTTTTGGTAAAAAGTACCTATTCGAAATTTACATTTGGTAAGTTGTTACAAAATACATTTTGTATGTTTTATGTTCTTTAAAGTTGTTAAGTTAAAAATAAGCACATCTTTATAATTAAAACGCGTGTTTCAACGTGTTTAAATGGCTAAGCGATTCTAAATGACTCCGCACGGATGTCTGAATGTCTTTCGGAATGTACATATAGAATATCGGTTACAAACGTTACTTTGTGCTAAGGCAGAGTTACATTTTTGGAAGATGTTCGCGTAATATTCGACTTTCACGAGACAGGCGCGAACTATTTTGTTCAGAGTTTATTTCGCTTTGTTATTAAATTTAATAGAGAATTTTGCATCGCCTTCAATCTTAATTGACTGTCGTTAATTTTTAAGTTATGTTAGTGTAAATATGTGTTATCGCAATATACTTTGCTAATATCAATGTTTGCCTTATGCTTTTATGGTGATACCATGTGAGATATGTGTGAATGTGTTGTAAATGTTCTAAGCTAAATCAAATTTAAATAATATCCTTCGTAGCAAGCATCATAGCATCATCTTTGGTCCGATAGTACATCTTGAGAAGTCTCGACCTACACCTTCCAGTCCAAACGATACTCATCGACCAGCAGCAAATGCTGACTGACTTGCCAGCCTGGCGAGAAGAAGAATTAAAGCATTAGAGAAAAATAAATAAGTACAGGCAACTTCGAGACCTACCCTCCTTTTGTGCCAGGTTGAAGAACTCCTGCCACTTGCCCTGTATGTCCCAGTACTTTTCCTTGATCTGATTTCTGTCCTGCAGATAGGAGACACCGAAAAAGTATGCCTTGAGCACATCCTGCGGACGCGTATCGAAGTGTAGATAAACGCCCAGATACTTTTTGCTCTCGGCAATGATGAAACGCTCGTGAGGATCGAACGAGGAGACAATGTTTTCAATAACGTTGCTACTCTTATACTCATCAATCAGATGTTTCACACTCAGTCCGAGCCGAATGTTGAGGGACACCGACACCGTTTGTCCCACAGTGACGCGCTCCATTTTGTTGACCTAAAATGGGAAATGATTAGAACCATTCAGGAATAGGTGCAGCAGGAGTGGAGCTATCTTACCTGCTGTGGCGTCAGCATGCGGGACGAGCGAAAGAATTCCTCCAGAGCAATAAGATATCGCGACTCGTTGAATGTACGCAGGCAGACCGCACGCACAGCTCTCAAATTGGCATAGAGATGCAGCGTGACCACAATGTAGAATACGGTGTACAGCATCGCTTGGCTCTTGATCAGCGTGAGTAGATAGAGACCCACAAAAGAGGCCACCAAATTGACGCAAGTCTCCTGCGAGCTGTCCTTGGAAGAAACGTCGGCCAAATTGCCGCGCAGCGCATGATGCTGAGTAAGTGCGGCCCGCGTCGCACCACCAGCTACGCCCACAATGGCTTTTAGCAGGGTGGAGCCGCATAAGATTTGGGTGCTTAGATGTGGATATTTGGGAAGCACATAGATCTCAATGCCCATGGCCAAGTCATTAAGAAAATCCGCTCGCAGGCGCCATTTCTTTGAGTCCACATCCAGCTGGCTGCCCTGCCACCAGGCGAAAATAATACGCCCCACATGTCCACTGCCCTCTTTCAGTATCCAGGTAACAGTGGCCGAATAGGCATTGATATTCTCGCTCCCCACTCCAATTCCCTTGAGTATGGCATGTGTGCAGAGGGTGCCGCAAATTGTGCTGCAAAAGGCCTGCAATGTGTCCCAGATTTGATAGGCGGCATAGTCATCGGATACTGAGTCCGGATAGCCCTTGGGCAGAAATATATTCTGCAGCAGCCGGAAGAGCAGAAACTTCTCCTGTATCACCAGCTTATCGCCACGTAGAGGAACACGCACAATGTTGCTTTGGTCTGAGATAATTGATTAATTGCATAATTGGCGCATATTTGTTTTGCTAGCACTCACCTGCCGGCGTTACATAGAGAATTTCCTCGCCTTTGGTGCCATATTGTTCGCGAAAATGTATCTTCATTATTGTACATCAATTGAACTTTAGTTTCTGTTTACGCAAATCGCGAGCACCGTGCGTGTGTCCACCCTGCGCACAAGCCGTCTACTAAACAAAAACAGCGGCAGTATGACCAACTCTTTTGACTAATGTATCCCAAATTGCAGTGCATCCCGGGCACAAATGGGTCGTGTCGTGGGAATGCACTGAAATGTAAGCAAATTAAGCAGTGAACTGCTTGTTTGACTGAATTCAGTTTCAGCAGCAGTTTCAACTCTAAGTTGTGGCGCAACCCTGCTTTGTTTAATCTGTTAATTGTTTTTTTCTTTTAATGCATACAAGTTGTCATTTTCGGAAACTCTCCAAAAGGTTTGCACACGTATTTCAATTTGACCAGGTTTCTGCATTTTTAACTTCAGTTCAAGCAGTCCCACTGATAACTTTTATTTATAAAAAGAATATTTTATTGCCACACTGCAATACTACTCAACACTGTTGACATCAATCAGCTGTTCATATAACACTCAGCAGTTGTCAGCTAGCAATGAGCTTAAGCTTATCGATTGCAATCGGTATTTACGGTATTGCCATCGCTTGTCTTTGCAACACTAACGGCACGCAGCAGAGATCATGTTCGCGTATAATTATTTAGTTAACTTATAATATACAATCATATCAGTGCAATAAATGAACAGACTACGCCAAAGAAAGTGCTTACACCATTAGCAGCATCGATATTAAAAAACAAAAGAAAACCTATGCAATACATACAATGCTATACGCATAGTTATTTTCAGCCTTGCTTGTGTGGGTGTGTTTGACTGTGTACGTGTGCGTGTGTGTGTGCGTGTTGTGCTTGATTAACGAAAACAGTTGTGTTGCGTTCGTAGTGGTGCAAAGTGCAGCAATAGCAATTAAGTTTAATTAACTCGTAAATTGAATGTGAAAACAGCTGCCAGAGTGCATTTATATACGGATAGAATCAGTAGAAGTCGCAATGCCACCGCTGAAAAGCTATTCCATACACCACGAATTCAATGCAAATGCAAATTGTCACAACGGCAATGACAACACCACCACCGATAACGATAACGATTACTTCAGCCAGCCTGCAGCTGCTGCTGCTGTCAGTACACAACGCACAAATCTGCCCTCGTACTGCAACGCCCAATATCCATTTAAGGTGTTGGCCAACCTGAATCAGCTACGGGAACAATCTCGCTTCTGCGACGTCGAAATTATCGCAGGAGAGGCCACTGTCAATGCACATCGGGCCGTTCTGAGTGCAGCTAGCGCCTATTTTGAGGCAATGTTTCGACCCGAACTGGGCCTCAATGAAGTTAAACAAAAGTCGGTGGTATTGCACACAATCGATGGCGATATATTGCACATTCTTCTGGACTTTATCTATACAGGACGCTGCGAGATAACGCAGGTGAATAATAGAAATTCATTGGCACTTGAATTATGAAATTTACTTACAATTACTATTTGTACTTTCAGACCAATGTGCAGGAACTACTCGCTGCTGCGGACATGCTGCAGCTGAACGAAGTCGTGGACGGCTGTTGCGAGTTTCTCTGCAGAGAGCTCCATGCAACAAATGCGTTGGGCATTTTACGCTTCGCAGAAGCGCACAATTGCGAATCACTGGCTACAAGTGCGATGAACTTTGTGCAAGCAAACTTTCCAGCGGTAAATATGCAAAACACTAATCCAATTAGGCAAAAAAAATTTTAGACTTGTTCCCGCCCGGGTTCGAACCGGGGACCTTGTGCGTGTGAAGCACACGTGATAACCGCTACACTACGGAAACTTCGAGTCACGATCTGCCAAAAGGCGTCTGGTTGTTTCGGAGTACATAAGATCGTGTGTAAAACTAATACTAATCCCACGAAACAACACAGTATTTTTTCAATTGTGACGTAGATCGATTTCAATGAAAACTAGTAAGGAAATAAAATTTGTAGTCCGAACATTCTTTTTACGTTAGGTAATGTGTTAATATAACACATCTTTTTTAAATGTTATGCATAAGCACTTGTCAAAACCCGTCTTAACCAATTAAAGAAACGGAAGAATTTCTCATAATATCAGTATATACAAAGATCAACACGCTAGCATAATGATGATTTCACTGTCTAATTACAAAATGTATTTATCATGACCCAAGGGAAACCCTCAGGTACAACTAAAAATTGAGTTTAGACTCATTAGAGTGCTCCTCTCCACGGAAATCTTTAGTAAAAGGCGAAAGATTTATTCGACAACTGAAGAGAAGCCAGAGTAATTTGATCACAGAATTCACTCGACTCTTCAACCTAAGTGAACGTAAACTGGTTGAGAATTATAAAGTGCAAAATGAGCGTCGTAAACTCGACTGCGACTGTCAACCGGTATATGCGCTCCCCATTTAGCTCCGAACAGCGTTCGGGCTCGTGTGTGTAAATTTCAAAAAACAATACCACATTGCAGAAGTTGTTGGAAGTTAATATTTTATCAAAAAAATTATTATTTTAAAAACAGATTCGGTCAACTTAATAAATAACAGTTCTTGTAATTGCACAAGTCCGTCGATTCATAATTGTGCCCGCTGCTCGGAACTTAAAGTACTAAGCTAACTTAAATAACTTCTATGTTTAATGTCCGATTTGGAGGATATGTAGATTTTATAGTCAACTATGAATAGGAATGTATAGACTTTATAAGGTCTGCAATGCCTCCTTCTGCCTATTACACATGTATATTTGTACAAAGTTAGTATACCATATTTTTTGTCAATTTTGAATGGTTCTTATTAATGATCTATAATGAATTAAGTTATGACCTTAATTCTATATTTTACATCTCAAACTGTCCATCCCAAATTTCATGCGTCTTTCTCTGCTTTAGATAACACTTGAAGATGAATTTCTGGAAACACCACAGACTTTGCTATCACAGCTGCTCAATTCAGAGCTACTGCGCGTGGACTCCGAATCACAGGTGTTCCAGGCGGCACTACGCTGGATTAAGCACGATGTCACTCAGCGTCGTTGTTACGTCTTCGATATACTCTCGCATGTGCGGATGGCTCTGGTTCCCGTTAAGGTGATCGATAAAGCGCTTAAAGACGACTGCCGAGACATGTCGGTGAAGATCGCACTACGTTCCATTTGCCGGGACATTGCCTCAAAACGTGGCCAACTAGTGCCGTTGCGCGTCTGTCCCCGTCAGTTGGCCAAAAAAAATATCTATATTATTGGCGGGTCACATCGTGATACACCACGCACTTGGAATTCGGCGGACTGCACCTTCGAGACGGTCGCAAAATTCGATATCTTTCGACGCGAATGGACTGAAACGGCGCCCATGGAGGTGGGACGTATATTGCCTGGAGTTTCGGCTTTAAATGGCAAGATTTATGTGGTGGGTGGAGAGCGTGGCTCCCAGATACTGGCCAATGGTGAAGTCTATGATCCCCAGAACGATGTCTGGCAACCCATTGCGCCCATGATTGTGCCTCGTTGTGAGTTCGGCCTATGCACCATGGGCGGGAATCTCTTTGCAGTGGGCGGTTGGATTGGCGATGACATTGGCGGCACCATGGAGTGCTATGATCCTGAAAAGGATCTCTGGAAACTTATCGGCAGTATGCCACAGCCACGTTTCAGCATGGGTGTGGTCAGTTTCGAAGGACTTATCTACATTGTAGGCGGTTGCACCACAACAACTCGACATTTGCCGGATTTAATAAGGTCCGAAATAAATCAAATAAAATACATGAATCTGTAACTATAACAGCTCATTGCTTCTTGCAGCTACAATCCCGTGACCAAAGAATGGACGCAACTGGCACGAATGCAAACTGCTCGTTGTCAAATGGGTGTGGCTGTGCTGGATCGCTATCTGTATGTGGTGGGCGGCAGCAGCATTAGTCAAGATATACTCAGTTCCGTCGAACGCTACAACTTTGATGACGACAAATGGTCAACGGTCTGTGCGCTGAACGTGCCACGCGCCATACCCGCTGTAGCAGCCGCAGATGGTTTGCTTTATGTGGCCGGTGGAGATCAGGTTAATATACAAAGAGTTCAATATATATAATTGTGTAATAATTCACCGAATTCTTTACAGCCCTGCGAAGTAAACTTTTATCGTGCTCAGGTAACCATCTGTGCCGTAGAATGCTACGATCCACTTTCCGACACCTGGAAGAACTGTCCCGACTTGCCGGTTAGCCGTTCTGAGGCAGGGGCTGTAGTGGTATAAGACATACCATGAGCTTTACAAAGTTCACCTGCCTAACGTTCTCACGTCCGAAAACTTATTTTAAGCACTTTCAATATAACCAAATACCAGACACACAAACACTCACTCACTGATTGTATACGTTAGACCCACTCACACATACATATAAACAAACGAATCACGAAAGGAAATCGTCTCGTTTTTCTCTATCAAAGTTTAACGTAGTGCTATCTATAAACTAAAGCTATGCAAAGCTTTCTAACGGTTAACGTTTTCGAAATGTAGCTCAGCTATTCTCACCCAATTTAGTATTATTATTATCTAGTAGTTAGTTTGGAATGAAGTAATAAGCAAACAACAGCAACAAAAACAGCCGGCCTCTGATTGTTCTATAGTTGACGTTGAAATTGAAGTCCTTTATAAAATCGAAAAACCAAAAGTAAATTCAAATGGCAAAAATGTATATCGAATCGTATCGTAATTGCTGAAAATTGTTCAACTCGAGCCTCTTATTAGTTTATATTTAATCAATTTATCATGAAAATATGTAAAATCAAACAAATAATCGCCAGCATTGTTGGTGCGCTCTTGAGAAGTGCGTGCCGAATAACTTCGTACATGTATGCATTAAAGGTACCAATAAAAAACGGAGGAAAGAAATAAACATTCAAAAGAAACCAACTGTATTAATATTAGATGTATTTACGAATAATAAATGTACGACCTATTAACAAACGCTTTTATTCTCTGCCATTTTATTCACACACATATCGAATTTACTTTTAACATACTTAATTTATTATTTCTCCGCAGGGGAAATTATTACAGTTAATTAGTAAAATCGCGCCCTTCAACCATATAAGCTTTTTCTCTAGAAAATTACCAACGAGCTCCCACTGTAAAATGTACAAAGCAAGTTAAAAAAGTAACGGTTAATGAAAACGAAGCGAGAGCGAGAGAAGTTTTTATAGCAAATTACAACTACAAATACACTAAAGAGCGGGAGAGTGCAAGTGAGCACATAAGAGACTGATGCGCTCGCAAAAGAAAAACATAGGCCCACAAAAAAAAGTGTAATCATCTGGGTATGCGGCATATGCAGTTAATATATTTTGACTCGCTGAATCTAAAACGGACAGAATTTTGCCTTCACGTCTGGATTTCGCCTTAAACCCAAACAAAAAATAACTTTAGTTGAAACTGAGACATGCTAGGTATTGATGTTTTTTCATGTTAATACATGACACGCCGGGGGTTCGAGCTGTGGCTGCCGCCTCTACGTGGGAATTAATGATGACCTCGGTATGTCTCACGGCCACCTGGGCCTTGAGCTGCTTCACCCTTCGCGGCATATCAGTATCACATACCCGGCATCGGTATTTAATGACCACTTATGAGTGGCGCCGGGTTATGTGCTGATATGCCCAGACCTAGTCGAAGTATCCATGCATATGGAGCAACGGAAGCATCCCACGAAGGGGTAGGCGAATATGTGCACTCGCTGGGAGCTCATCGCCATAACTACCACTAGCAATTAATACGAACGAAGATCCAATTCTCGCTATGATGAAGGTTCAAGCTGACCGATATCGAGCAATACTACATTTATATGTAAGTATGTATGTATATATAGAACAAAAAAATAAAAAAAAAAATCACTCTAAGGCCGAGAAGCGAGACAAGCGCTGGAGGCGCCATAAGGGCATCGCTGTAGACAAATGCATCTCCGTAATTAAGTGTTCCGCAATGCTTCAGACAATGCAGTGTTGTAAAACTCCTGAACCAAATCTCTGGGCACTAAGAATCTAACATATGTTCGATGCTTAGTGCTCTGGGGTTGCTTTGTCGGAAAATGACAAAAACAAATTAAAATTTTTGTTTACTGTATGTATGTTTTGAATAATATTCATTCCAAATGTAAATTTCGTCTTTCGGATCTAAATTATGTTATCAAAATTTATCAATTGGAGAACTGTCTTTCACAATGCAGCCTGATTGCCCCCTTGATCAAAAGGCAGCCAAACTAGAGACCAGGAATAAGAAGCGGCTTCGTCGACTAGAAAGACGCAAGAAACGCTTGGAGGAGACGTCACTCTTGGAATATACCCGACCCTTCTCAAACTATCGCTTGCCTGTCCCTGTGCCCTCGACAAATTTGACACTGGTCCACTTGAGCCGCCATGAATCCTTCCTGGAGAAACAGCGTCATCCTCCACTCTATGTGGTGCCGGATCAAAAGTCACGATGGGCTCGCTTGCGAATGATAACATGCCCGGTACATGGTTGCGGTTGCTCACTAGACCCCAATGGCTTGTTAGCCCACTATCTGACTGATCACATGTGCCAGTTGGGCACATCCTTTACAGAGGTTCCCATGCCTATCGAATCACAAACACTGCGTGCCTCCTGTCGCATAGATACTCTCGACTATGATATAAATAATTTGCTAGGTGTGTTTGGCTATCAACGGAGCGGACTCAATCCGCTGAACTGTTCCAGAAATACGATGCTGCCAAGGGATTATCGCAGGTATTCAACGCACGGCGTTCTAATGCTCTTTGCCTGTCGTACACGTCATGCTCAGCTGTGGCAACGCCAACAAATGGATGATGTGATTGTCATCTGGGTATCCACACCTCTTCAGGACGTATCTGTGTCATTGCGCTGTGTGGTGCAACCAGTAGAATCTACTCGCTACTTTTCTAAGGTTCTAAAAGCGCGCCCCATACCAAAATCATCAGCATCAGCTCCACCTTGCCGTGAATTTATCAAGACTGATTCCAACGTCTTGGTCATCAGCTATCGAGATCTGTGGCCACAAAAGTCACTTACTGAGCTACAGCAGCTGTTGAGCGTGCAATTGCATGTGATGGGCGAAAAAAAAGTCTAAGTTCCATTCCATGTCAGGCAAATAAAGACAGTCTCACAACTTATAGTTTATGTTGATCCCATTAGTGACTGGTGAATCTGCATTTGTTCTCCTTTAGCCTGCCCAGAAACAAAGGGTCACACAACCGTTTAGACTATAAATAATTTTAATTTCAAATTTTTTGGCAATAATTATAATACACATAACTGTGCAATTTTAACAAACTAAACACGGAAGGAAATATTATATTGATACGTAGAAGTAGATTTTCACTAGGAAATTAAACATGTTTAACAAGCGAACATAATTCTGGAGATTACGTAGGGTTTATCCAATGGACAGACGTCCATCATTATTAGCAACACGTACAGATGAGTTGGTGGGGGATGGCGAGTGGGATGGATGACAGCATTTGCATTTGCATTAGGCCTTATATATACATATATATATTTCGTACAATTTTGGTTACACTTACAACATACATAAAAGGATTTACAAATCTTTGAGCCTACATACATAGAATTTAGAGTTTTAAATTTACTACTATAGAATATATGTATATGTGGTCTATATACTTAAGATCCGTTCTATATATATACATATACATATGTATATAAGGGTGTGAGTGTATGGTGCATCGCGCAGCAATATAAATTGCTTAGCTCGGATATTATAACGCAAAATGCAAAAGAACAGACAAACGATTTGTGAAATAAAATTACAACACGAAACGAAACACGTAACTAAACAAGAAAATTGGATAAACTTAAAAAAGAACATTGTCTAAATGTGGGTTTAAAATGAATGATGCAAACAAATCCCGTATTTAGCCCGCCTTTTGCGTTTGCTTTTGGCGCTGCAATGCCTCGAATGCCTCGATCTCCTTCTTCTCTTTGGCTTGGTTGCGGCGCTCGTATTCCAGCCGATGCGAAATAATGCGTTCCACAATGCGCTCTGTGGTCATGTCGTTGCCCGAGTCTAGCAGCTCAAAGATGGCCCGAGTCTTGGGCACAGCATAAGGATCGATTTTGCCATCCTCCAGAGCGATAGGAGTGCGTCCATGGCAGACAGTATCGATTTTGAAATGATCAAGCAACTCCTCGGTGACACAGTAGGGTGCTCCAATGACTACCTCATTGACAAACTACAAGAAATGAGAATAACTAAATCATGGCTTTCAAGTCAAGCATCTCAAGGTGACAACTCACCTTGCAGGCTAACACGCTGAGCACACGCTCATGCAGATTCATAATCGGATAATTGCTGCCCTTATAGGAGTTAACAACGGGATCTGTGTGCAGGCCCACAATCAAATAATCGCCTAGTTTGCTGGCCTTCTCCAGGAAATCCAGATGTCCAACATGGAAGAGATCAAAAGCGCCGGCGACATAAACCTGTAAATTGAATTTGAGTTAGAAAAATATTCTCTTTACAAAACAGATATGGGATGTTCGTTATATTTACAATCTTGTCGCTGGGGTTTGGTGCTTTGCCATCGCTGAACTGAATTATCTTCTGTGTTGTAGGCAAAAACTGACTGCAACCGGTCCAGGGACTCTTGGCTGCCGAGTCCTGACCCATGTTCGACGAACCTAAACGGGATTGCAGTTGTTGAATTTTTAATAGTTTTGCTGTGTTTGCGAAATATTGGTTTGTTTTTGTTTTTTGATTTCGGCAACAGATATACATATATTAGCATAATATTATAGAGCGCAATTTACAGTTAGGTTCGATTAAGATATATTTCATTTTGACATTTGATTGCAGGTTTGATTTGGGTTTGATTCGTTCATTATGTATTCGGCAACACGCACGGGATTTTTGATATTGATTTTTAGTTCATAGGTTTGGTTTTTGTTTAGTTTTATTTTTTTGGATAGTGGTTAACAGTGCGTACATAGAAATAAAAAGAAGAGAAATAGTAAAGATGTAGAGAGCAAAAATAAAACAAATGTTTTCGTTACGTTACGGTCTAGGTTGCAACAAAAAGTTAGGAAAACAAGAGAGAAATTGACCTAAAAACTAAGCGTGCGTTTAGACCCAAAGTTCTTATTTAAAGTACTACTGTAGGTATAGCTAAATTGGGTACTTCTAAATAACTCTGCCACGATCTGCGTACTTGGAACTGTTCTTCGGTTTTATGTGTTTGTGCATGCATGCGGTGCAATAAAAGAGGTAAAGACAAAGACGAAGACAGACAATTGCAAAGTAAAAGATAATTATATTAGTTGTTGGATTAGAGGAAGGTCAAAACTAGCAAACAAATGGAAGGAGGGGAAAACACATTGATGAGAATGCAACTTAAAGTTAAAGAAAAGCGATTTAAAGTAATTAAAACAATCTAAGGGGACTACCTTCTTTCTCGATATCATATTCGGCGGATCCCTGACGGAAATGATTGCGTGTCAGCAACAACATGCGACCCACAAGGTCTGTGGTTGAGACGCCGGCGGTGCGTTTGACTTCCCTATAAGTTGGAGGGAAGAGAGAAAGGTTAGAACCTTGACATACTTTCGTGCTAAACTTGAACTTACTTGTAACGATTCGCTGATTTGACCAGATGATACGTATCGACACCCTCTGCTGTCATTGTGATGTCATCTGTAAAAATACGAGAGAATAAGAGGGTTATTTGTCGAGTACAATTTGTATCCACAGCTAATGAACTGGAACCGTGAAACAAGCAGTAACAACCGTTGAATCAGCAATTCTAATGATATCAAACCGACAGACAGACTAACGAAAGTAATTTTCTTCCGATATATCGTGTCAATTTACTGGAATTAATCGTCTCATTATTCTACAATTTGTTCTTAATATATACCTATTTTGACTATTTGAATTATACACTTACCACCATGCACACAAAAATCACAGTTATTTTGATCGAGAACCTCGAGTGTGGTGACGTAGGGCGCACCGAGAACCACCTCGTCAACCCATTTGATGCCCTTGACCATCTTGACGCGCTCCTCCTCGGTGAAAACAGGCGGGCCCTTATGTTTGGTGATCTCATCGTCGGTGTGTATGCCCACAATTACCTTATCGCCAAGTGCTTTGGCTTGTCGCAGAGAATTGGCATGTCCGAAGTGCACCATGTCATAGCTATCGCGAAACAAATGAGAAAGAATTGAGGTTAATTTGATTATATCTCTGGTGTCTGCGTGTCTGTCATCGTATCGTCTCTTCATACATTTCATTAACCCAAACAAATTATGTTCTCTCATTACACAGCCCCCCACCCCCCTTCGAACACAAAAAAACATTCAAATCACTTCAATGAATTCTTTGGTTTATCAACAAGTACAACGGAAGTATGATAGGAGTACCACAGACAGGATATGCTCGATTCTTATCGGTTGTTCATAGCTCGTGCTGCCGACAACATTGTAATTAGTTTAACAACAGTACCAAAGAAAGTATCTCGCAACATCTTTGTGATCCCCAGTTGCGCAATGACCTTGTCGATATAGCACGATTGTAATCCCTGGCGCTTATTCACTGGAGACATTAGCAAGTTTTGTCCGATAACCCTGAACGATTGTGTACACTATCTGGCCGTGTTCTACTTATAGCAACTAAATTATCACTTGTTTCGCTGAATATATGCGCAAGTTTTCCATTCATTTGTGCTGAAAGACGCATTAAGTGCCGCACTCCGAGCCGGGTTCAATATACCTCGAATAAAATTGTTTGAAAATTTACAAAGGGGAGGTTGAAATCGATCAAGGCGCGTGTTTGACTTCTGACTTCGACTACTGAGAGAGGGTTAATTGATAGGCAAAGTGCCGACAGTTGTATACAAATAAGTTGCAAATTTGTGCGCAGTTTTCAATGCAACATCTTTTTATGAATATTATATTAAACATATGGACATCAGTGTACATCATACATGATAGTTCAATTATCTATATTTCGATAAGAACTATATGCGATAATTACCATAAGTTCTCAGAATGGGCGTTATTTCGAAATGTTAATGAGTGAATCACTAACGATATTATTATGACTTGTATAAGGAATACACTAATATCATTGTCATTCCTCATGTCAAAATTGGCAATCAAGCTTACTATCGATAGTTTTAGCAACGCATTCAATTACATAATTGATTATTTACACAGACGTAAAAGAGCAATTACCTTACGGTACTTGTGCTTGTCTACAAATAAATGAAAGCGCATTTAATTAACATAATTTGACTTAGAGTTCCGACAACGTCAGTTGTCAGTATCTAACCAAGCTTGGCTTGATCAACAGATCCCCTCTCCACCCCAGTCAACGTCACTGCACTGTCCTCTCTTGGTTTGTCCTACTTTTTCTTTGTGGAGTCGAACTTTGGACGCGATCATCTGTTGCCGCACACACAAAGAGAGATATGTGTGCGATGTGTTGATGCTTTCATGAATTTGTCTTTTACAATTTTCGCATTTGCTATTTGTGTTTCCATATAAGCAATGCATTTACGATTACTATTCAAGTATACGCATTCGTAATCGAATGTGTATATGTATTGACAATTAAAACTATGCCTATGGAATGTTATAATCGCAAACCCGATTCTAGTCTCAACACGTGCCAGACTTCGGGCTCTTCTGTCTTTCGATGTGACGAGAGACCAATAAATTGTTCATGTGTATATATAGATTTTTTTATGTCTTTTGTGAAGCGTGATGAATGTATTAAAATTAACGAAATATGCGAAAACTGTTGACTTTTTATAGCAAATGAAAGTACGACTAATTAGTCATGTTCAGCTAAATACTCTTACATTTGGAAAGCACCGACAATAGTTGGCCTTACTCTTGATATCGGGATACACAACAAACAAAACAAATGAATGCTAAATGTAATACAAATACATATGTTTTACAGATCGAAATAAGTTACAACAATTAATGCCGAAATCATGTTTCATTTAATACGGTTGCTCGACAATCAATTGATATTGTTACTAGACTCACACGCTACAGCGAGTACACTGTAAGTACCTTTTAAAAGTTACTAAGCCATTCATTCTGATAACTCATCCACACGCGGCATTACGATCGTATTTTTGTTATTCAGATTCCAATGAACACACGACGACGATAACAGGTTGAAACGTCACCAATTTCATATCGCTAGGCTGGCTAGCCGCAAACCGATGTGATTGGGCCCCGTCAATTAGTTAATGCTAAACGCGTCTACAAATATAGGCCAGTGTATTATATAAGTCTACTACAATGGTATATAAATAGGCGAGGGGAAAAACGTATTTTTAGTTGTCCTAAAGACAGGCGAATTAGTTGTCTAAAGTTAAAAAGATAATGAGCATGAATGAACACTAACATTAATATAGAATGTTAAAAGGAATTGGGAATTAATGATTATGATGAATCTAAACACGTTACGGTACGAAATATCTTGTGTGCGAAGATTATAATTGTTATTTTTGCAATTACCAGTCGAAAAAGATTACATATATGTAGAAGACACCCCACTTGTCCAATCAGTTGATACGTCATTCAATCAGCGTCTCTTGGTAAATAACGTGAATAACAATCGAAAATATTTATATAATTACGAATGGCATTAAGTTGATAAAGAACGCATTGAATGCCCTAATAACAAGAACAAAAACTGAGAGAGAGGCAATGAAAGAAACCGAATGCGCTTTGTTTCGACCATACACTTTAGAGTAACCTTTGCTCCCGGAGATTTTGCTAAATCCAAGAAATCCGTGCCGAATGGGAAGCATCCATATGTGGATTATGAATTCTCTATATGCTATACCCAGTACACACACACACACATACACACATGTATTATGCGAGCAAGCATTGAGTGCAGAGGGGTCTTAATCAATTGAGTTTACGTCGACGTCGGCGCTGCTGATTAAGAAAATATCACGCGATTCAGGGTAGAATTTGCGCTCGAGATAGCTGGGTTTACACAGAAATACCAGAGCGACAAAGCTTAGACATACATACATACATATGTATATGTTGATAGACCCGTTTTATATATGGATTATATAGTACTCGAAGGCAGCAGCGATTAAGTAATGGGTTTACAATTTGCTGGCTCTGTTCAAGTTCATTGACTTAATGGCAAGAATATTTTGAAACTACGCCGCGCCACGAACGGGATCTTTTGGTTTACGTCAATGATCTTTGCTATTGATAGACGGCGTAAAAAATTAAAGGAAGGGGGAGTACGAGGACAGATTTAAATTCCTACCCGCCTTGCCTTATCTCTATCTCTCTCATTCTTTAATTCTGTAAGCATATTTTATAACAACAAATTGAGACAAGCAGCTGGTTGCCTCGAGGAGGCTGTGGAAACTGTTGAATGAATTCTGCGTGATTTGATTATGTTCGAATCTTTGCTTATCAGCAAACTTGTGTTCTCCCCCCGCTGCGACCATTGACCCAGTGCCCTTAGCATTGATGCTGCCAGTGATGCTGAAGCACGATTTATTAATATTAAATCCACCCGGAAATAGATTACAATTAATAGATTTCAGTTTTTATGCGCGTGACAATTCTAATTTTAAAATTATAATACGAAAACTAAGCACTAGAATATTAATTTGTGTAGTTTTATTTAGTATTATAAGCTACAAATTAATCTATTGTATTGTTTTTAATGGGTTAAGCCAATGTTTAAGGTATTATTATTATTAAGGTATTAAAGAAAGACTGTTTACTTATATGATATTCAACCAAATTTCATTATTGTTTGGCAACAAGTTGAATATGTCTGCTGCAAATAAAAAGAAAGGAGTGTGGTCGATATGGTAAGAAATTCTCTTGTAGACAAATATCTAAATTGTATACTATATATATGTTACAGTGCATTTTAAATTGTATGACTAATTAGGAAATTGTTCTTCTATTTTACGATGGTATTTAAACCTGCCGGCCGGCCGGTTCTTTCACAAAAGCCGGAGTAAAAGTCGCTATTAACTGCGCTGACCTCCAATGCAAAATGTCAATTTAATTATGCAAGTGCACAGCAGGGAAAAAAACCCATAGCAACTAAAAATAAACGCAGTATATGACGGCGTCGGCAATGACGTCGTCAACTGGGCAGCAGTTGGGTCAATGGCGCAACTGGGACATCGTCTGGTGGCATGGGGCATGCGCGGAAAAACGAAAACACGTGATGTTTGCCGTAACACCCGCCGTCCCACAGTCAACAAGGGCCACGTAGTGGCGAAAACGTGCAGCACAAGAGAGAACACAAAGAAGCGGACACACAACATAAAAAAGCGTCTGCGAAGAGGGGGTGAAGGGAAAGAAGCAAATATGCCGCTATGTTGGCTGGCTGCGCATATTGTACATATGAATGTACATACAGAGAATCACGCGAGGCTGCCTGTTTTTGGGCGTGTGCATCTCTTAAAAGGAGAGAACAACATGTAGAGAGAGCGCGATAGAGAGAGAAAGAATATAAACAATTGTTATTTATACTTGTTGTTGCTACAAACATACACACACAAACACATACAAATGCATACGTTCTTGTGGATTTGTTTGGCTGTTGAGGAAGTCTTTTCTATGCCTGTCTGCTGTGTGGAGGGTGTGTGTGTGTTTGCTTGAGTCATTATTTGTCTGTCTAACTTGATCAATCGATAAACCGGTCAAGCGAGCTGCGGACTAAATCTAATGACGATAATCAAGCAATTTATGCACATAGAGGCATACATATGAGTACATTAAAATATTTATTCATTATGATTTATCACTGCATTTGTGTAAATATTAACTCAACCAAAGCTTTCGCTTTTCATTGACCTTGAACCTGAACTATACAAGCATAAACACCTGCACACTAAATAAATATTTATACATATACACATAGACCATGCAAAATCAATCTGCGACTTCTTCGAAATGTCAAACGAGCTTTGATTAGCGAAAGAGTGACGCAATGGAAATGAAACTACCGCTAGCCAAGAAGAGCAACAACACACATGTACACGTATGTACATATATGTATGCGCGGTATGTGTGACGGCCCTTTTCAATGCCAATATACATAAGTTTGCAGATATGCCCATATAGTTTTAAGGAACATACGCACATACATACAAAGGTACAGGTAGATGGGTATATTTCCAACTGACTCACCATCCATCGCACCATACGCGTACTTCCTTTTTAATGCCGTTGCATTTGTTGCTGGCGCCATCATCGTTGTTGCCATTGCAAGTACCGTTCACTAGTTCCTCACTCATATTTATAAAATTTACTTTTTTGAATTTTTATCCTTTTGACTACAAAAAAATCACATACGACGCATATAAATAAGAATATATGCTAAATTTCCGATTTATATATAAATAAATACACCGAACTAATTAAGAGCACATTTGATTATTATATACGAAATAGTTAGTTGCAAGACTGATCGACGACGTGCACAGTTCGAGAGCCGAGTGTTTTTTGTGACGAGATTTGAATGCTTTCAATATTTTTATTTTGACTGCCTCATACAGCAGCTACTTAGTTGCCTATTTTGTTCTTTGTATGTATGTATATGTGTTTGTGTATGTGTGCTTATCAGCGCGCGCTAACGCCTCGGAAATGTTTCTTAATTGTGTGAGTGTGTGTGTAATTCTGATATTTCTAGTCGCGCCTGTAGAGATGTGTTGCTCAATTGACGAACCCTTAAAACAAAACTGAACAGCTGATCTGCAGTGTGACCGTAGCAGTGAAAGAGGATGAATGCCAAATTGGCCATTCACACAAAATTTGTACATTCTTATTGGCAATTTGAATAACATAATAAATTGCAAAATTGCTTCATCAAGAGACCGGCAACAACGTGTTAACAATAATAAAATACATTGTAATAAACTAAGAATTTTTAAATTGTTTTTTCGATACATATAAATGTGCATAAACACTCAAACAGCAGTGGTTTCACGATAACAGCGAACGCATAAACGATAGGCAATGCTTCTTCTTAACATACCGACAAGTGCCGCGATTTGTTGCTCCGCAAAAGAAATTTGTTTTTTCGTATTGTAAAAAGAGCAAATAAATTATATACAAATTTAAATAAAATGCCTGAAGACAACAAAGGCTGCGATAATCATGTCAGATTTGTTTTCGACATTGTTAAGTAGACAAAACTCGAAAGATTGGCATATTTTTTTATTTAAATTTCACGTGCTAATTTTCCAAAAAAAATCTACATTTTTATAATTTGTCGCAATAGAAACTCTCTTGTCCTCGTTTGTTTTTGACGCTGCAATCGCTATCCCCCCGTTTAGAAGTTTCCGATTACCTTATGCGCATTGCTGCGTCCTCTCATCAGTGATAGGCACTAGTTATAAAACAAATTAATGTAAATAAAAAAATGTCGAATCAACTAACAACAACGACGACGACAGCAGAACCTGGAACCTCGTCACTGAGTGAATATGCAGCCGCCGAGGAGCGTTTGCTTGACTTCTTCTCGCCAACCAGCGCCACAGCAGTGGATAATACCAGCCAGGTGGATCCATCCAGGGACAATATAGTACCCCTAATATCGGATGATAGCGACATACGCAGCCTGCTGTCCAGATCAGAAGACGGCTTTAAGGGATTCAACGTAGAAAACGATGAGGGAGAGAACAACGAACACAATTCTGCAGGAGGAGATCAGGCATTAATCTTTGGCATCCATTTGAGTGCCGACAACCGCCTGAGCTGCAGAGCCACAAAGTCCCAAATGACTGGTGAGTACTCTTCCCGATTTGCCAGTTCACATCTTATCCCTCTATTCTCTGTAGCTGCACCCGTTGCACTTTTGGAGGATAGCTCATCTATGGGCTACATACTCACCAATGGCAATGAGCCGCACGACGGGCAAGAAGAAGATCAGAATGAAGAAGAATGTGTTATCTATGAGGAAAATGTAATGCTGCTGACCGATGATCAATGCTGTGAAATAATTGTGCACACAGATCAAGATATCGAGCGTACCTACCTCTTGGGAATACAAGCTCAGCAGCAGCAACAGCAACAACAAGAGCAGCAGCATCACTTGCAGTTGCAGCAGCAGCAACAGCAGCTTAATGGTGCCAGCTATAACTGTGAATTGTTGCAAGCCGAGGATGAGGAAGAGCATGAGCTACATGCGTCACATGTTTATCTGAGCGATGCGGCACTAGTGCCACAGCAACATCATCTGCAACAGCAACAGGCACAGCAGCAGTTGCTGCTTGATGCCTCCGTCGAGGAGGAGGAAGTCCAACAGATTAGTGATTCATATGTAGATGATCGACCAGACATTTGTGAGGTCTATGATCATGAACTGGAGGAACACGATGTGGATCATCGGCACGTGGATGAAGATGAAGAGCAGGAACAGGATTTGGCGGCAGCAATACCTGTTGCAGCCACTGCCGTTCCACGAAGCAGCACCACCGAGTTCCCAGTTAGCTCAACATCGATGCCCAACGGCAGTGACAATGATGATTACGACGATGAACTGGGCACTGCGGCGACAGAGGAACGTTCGCCTCCACAGAGACGAAAGTATGTGGGGCTACTAAAGAATACCCTCTCCGCAGACGCAATGGATCGTCGTCTGGCAAACATTTGTCAGTCGCAGCCACAGATGAGTGTCAATGAGAAATTGGCCAATTGGAATTGCGACCATAACTGTGATGTAGTCGAGGATGTTGAGAATTTCGAGGCTGAGTTCGAGCAACACGAGGCCGAACCAGCCATTCAACCAAAGTTCAATGAGTTCTACGATATACTGCGACAGGGATTTACCAAATTGACGCATGAATTTCAACAACAAAATTCACAGAACGAGGATTTGACGGCGGTACCTAAGAGACCCAACTATAGACGTCTGCTGCAGCATGCGACGCCAGTTGAGACCCCCATCGAGGTCGACATTGAACCAGAGCCCATTGTGTTGGATGACGATGATGACGATGATTGCGTTGAGGTTCAGATAACGTCATCGGATAAAACATTAATACCAGAACCGTCAGCCGTACATCAGGAGACACAAACCAGATTTGAGTTGGCACAATCTAAGGAAACATCTACCACAGATCTGATTAATCAGAGTATGGATCATGAATCTGCGGAGCATGAGCAGGAGATGCAACAGGCTCAAGTGGAAACTTTGGTTATCGAGGAGCAGCACATGGAAATGGAAGAACAGCATTGTCAAGTGTTTGAGCACCAAATGGAGCAAATGGAGCAGGATGAATTGCCAGAAGAGATAGGTAAGTCCCCCAATTACACTCTCAATAGTGTCTCTCACTGTGTGTCTCGCTCTTTCTCTTTCATATATATAGTGCGCTCCGATGGTATGGAAGACATGCACAGGCATGCCCAGCTTTATCAGCAGCAGCAGTTCTGCAACTATTTGGGCCTCACTGAGTTGGCAACGGCGAATGCGGTGGCCACTGCTATGCGAGAGCTGGCCAATAGCAATGTGGCCCGACGCTCGCTGAGAGTTCGCACCCAACAGCAGTTGGATAGGATGCGCGGTGATGCGCGTGGCAAGCGTCGTCAGAGGAAACGAGAACGGGAGCAGCAACAGCAGCAATATAATCAGCCAGATAATGTGGAACAGCATCAGCAGCAGCAGCAACACGAAGACGGGCAGGAGTCAAATCAGTTGACAAGTAGCTCTAGCAATAGTAGGAGAAACAGCAGTAGCAGCAGCAGCAGTAGTAGTAGCCGGAGTGTAACCAGTCACTCCAATGAGAATCAGCAAAATCCCTCCCTGCATAGTCATAATTTTCAAAATGCGCAGAAAATGGAATTCGTTTATTGTCCACCGAGAAATAAGCCAAATTTGCCGCTGGAGACAGCCTTTGCCAATGTCTATGCCGCCGCAGCACCTGTCCATGTATACGAGTCGATCCAAGATCGATTGCGTCAAGCGCGCGAATCGAAGCCTGCCATTTACATTGTGCAGACAGTGACAAACAATGGTCTGCCCAAGCTGCCAGTGCGTGAATCTCCGGTAGTGGAGGAGGTAGTGCCTCCACAATTAACTAGAAAGACACCAGAGAAGAAAAGCAATTTTCCAGTACAAGTTGTGGTAAAGAAGGCGTCGCCGCGCAAGTTGCCAAAGAAGACAGCGAAACGTCGTCGCACCACGGGTGCGGGAGCATCAGCCTCAACAAGTGCGGCAGCGGTGCCCGAGCGGGAGCTGATAACACGCTCAATGAATTCCAAAATGCTGCGCAATCGCAAGGTGAACATGCTCAAGACATGCGAGCTGTCCGATGTAGCAGCCCAAGGACGTAACAGGCAGCGACTGGCTGGTGGCACAAATGCAGCAATCAGTGGCAAACGTCGCAAGGGCGGCAAGAAGACGGCAAAGAAACCAGAACCGGAAGAACCAAGGCAACATGAGCAAGATCAAAGCAGGCAGCTGCAGATACAGAAGTATAAGAAGGAATTCGAAAAGGAGCAGCAAGAGCAACAGGAGATATTGGCGGCGAGCGTAGTAATGCTAAAGACTGAACGGGGAGCACGTGCCAAATCACTGCCAGCTGACTTTAATGAAGCCTCCGATCGGACAGAGGCACTCGTCGATGATGATCAGAAGGACAGTGCCACGAGCAGGCAATTGGGTGGAATGGCAAACAATCGCGTGATTGGCCCTCCACCATTTTCAGCTGCAGTGCGTCGTTGTGTTAATCTGGTGCGCCAGTCCAGAGAACGACCACCGGCTGAGTCCAGCGATCAGCATCAGTATAATGCTTCCCAAGTGCAGTTACCGCTTTTGACATCGCCGACGGCTTCAACACATGGCATGCCACACTTCTCACGGCGTCCACAACATTCGGCCAGTGCACAAGAGAATTTGCGAATCCAGAGCAGCATTCAGATGACACCACCTGGGGGACTACTCTCACTGACGACATGCCCCACGATGCTGCGCAATCCACTGTCGGGTAAATATGGTAAAGTACTTCATGTGTACTATGAGCTGGATCAGCTTATAGCAGTGCAGGAGCGTTTTATTTCGTTTTGGAAGTGTTCGAAGATTTTCGATATACTGCAAAACAAATCCACAACAAATGATGTGACAGCTACAGCATCAGCAGTAGGAGATGCATTCGGCAAAAACACAACAAATACAAAAACAGCACGTACAAATTTCGGTGAATCAGATAAATTCGAAAGCGTTGAACAGCGTTGGGTTTTCTTAGGCGGCCTGCGACGTAATGTGAATGGTATGTTACTGTTTTCCGTTTCCAATTCCATTTATTGAATATTAATTTGTCATTCTCTTGCAGATATTGAGATAAGTGCTCCCTTTGAGAATCGTCTCTGTGGGCATAACTCCACGCCCGTCTATATTGAGATGCGCTCCCATGCGCTGGACCATCACAGACGTGAGGCCAAACTACTGTCCCTCTATGTGAATGTTTACTATTATTGCGAAGAGGCAATGCGTCCAAAGGTGCACTCGGTCCATCTGGATGCGGTTAACTGGTAATACATTATTATCATTATAACATATATATATATTCCTTTCTTTTTGGTTGTACATAAACTTTATGTTTATCACTCTTTTTTTTCTTAGCGAACCGCGTCAAGTTATCTACACATGCATCGCCGAGTCGCGTTACTTTGTAATGGCTTGGCAACAGGATACCACGATGGGCAAAGCGCGTGCGGGCATATGCAAATACTCGCTGACACCACCACTGGACACGCTAGCAAGCATTAGGGAGTTCAAACAGCTGCGACACGAGCTGCTGCACATCGAGGTCCTGACCGATGATCGCTTGATTGGATACGGCAAGACGCGCATCACCATTTGGGATCATCGCAGCGGCGACACGCTGATGAATTATGATTTTGGCTTCACATTGGGTCTCAATTTGGGCGTGATGCATCTGCCCAACTATGAACTGGATCAGCATAGTATGTTGGTACTGTACCAGTATAACATGGAGGCGCAAGGCGGGGAAGTGCGCATCATTGCGTGCGAGTTGACACATATGAATCCAACGCATCGTGTACTGCACGTACATCGTTTGCCTTCACCACAGTTTGACAGTCCCGTTGTGGCTATCAATACGGGGGATCATTTGATATTAAGATCGCAGACTGATGATGAAATCTGGATTGGTAAAGCGGATCTGCGGGAGCTTACCTATATGGCGCCGCAGAAGACACAAAGGTTTTATAGCCGTGAAAAATCACAAATTATTTCGTTGACCCCAGATACACTCATTGTGGATACCATCACCAATCACATACTAAAGATGGCCGCAAAGCAACAGCAGAATCTTATGATACAGGCTGCAGCCTCGCGACAGTTTCCCTTATCCATATAAACCAAAATATTCCGAAAAAAGAAACCTAAACGCAAAAAGTAATGAAAAACTCCGTGTTTCACTGCATGGTATGTGTTGTGGGTGTGCAGATTCAATTTTAAAGCCTTTCTTTAGTTAAGCCTTTATCATATTCAATTAAATCGTGTTTTAGTTAAGCCAAGTGACATATAAACGTATATTATATATATCTTTATATTTTTAGTTAAGAGAGAGAGAGAGGAAGTCAAGTTATCGTACGTATTTTATGTAACATAGTCTATATAAGTATCAAACGATGTCTATAGAGAGCAGGAAAATGTAAAGTTTTAAGTTCAGTTGAATTATATTCATTATTTTGTAGGCTTAAGATTTTTGAAGTCAAGCTTTACGTTTTATATGGATAATGTCATTAATATTCTTTATTATTTTCTATAAGGAAAATCAAACGCTTTCGGCTTAACTCTAGCTCCGTCACGGAGCGTGTCATATTATTTAGTTACGAATTTGAAAAACAAACACCAAAACGTATATATAAAGCAGAACGTAAATAAATGATTAATTCTACGATATATATATTTTTGAAAGACTTTGCAGGCACCCATAGAAAGTAATTGGAACAAACGTTGGTAAAATTGTTTTGTTTTATATTTTTAATGATGTATTTTAAACGCAATTTGGTATATGAACTATTCTCAATTTTAACTACACATTTTTTCAATCGTTACAAATACATTATCAGCTATCGCATTATAATTATTATTATTTATTTTCCTTGAACTAACAGCTAATTTATGTACATAAGATTTACTTACATGGAAGTAAAATTTATTGTATAAAAATTGTGAAATTGGTTAATAAGACTAAGAAGTATCAGATGAAATCATTGACTATACACACGCTAGCATATATCTCTCTATATATAAAGTGCAGTGTATAGCCTGGTGATCGCTGTTTCTGGGAAACTGATAACTTGCCTGAATGTTATGCTAAGAATTTGAATAAAAACTAACTGATTTCCTGCTTGGTATAGTCTATGTTAGAATATAGAAAATGACGCAAGTGGAAGTATCAACTAGAACTTTTAATAATTATATATACTATATGCATTGTATATATACATACACACACAGCTACTAACTTATGCAAGTATAATTAGTGAAATGTTTATCGAAAAGCACTTTAGAACTTAAGAAGAGAAGGCCGTGTAGCGTTGAGTGGTGGCCAGACGACGATCATTGAGCAATCACTACAATTCCTTGTCTGGCTTTTTCTTTGGCATCGCCGTCGTCGTCGTCGTCGCTCCTGCTGCTGCTGCCGCCGCCGCCGCGGCTGCTGCTGCTGCCGTCTCATTCAGATGCGCCTCCTTGGCAAGCTGCCACCGCTTGAACTCCACCATTTGCATGATGCGTACTCGCAGCTGTGGTTGCCGCACAATTGCCGCGGATAGCTTGGAAAACTCTAGGTTGTACATAAAGACAACTGGTATGACGACATCGTCGGTGCCATCGCCAGACATGGCGAACATCGGTTGCGTCTCGCCGGAAGAACCAGATACATTATCACAGACAATCAACGCTTTAGCGCCCGCCTTTTGTGCCAATCGCGCCTTGCTCACAAATGTGCAATCCCCTCGCTCCGCCACGAGTATCTTGCCGGCAACATCTTTGACGTTCTGCAGCCTCTCCTCGCAGGCACGTAACGGACTGGCTAGCACAATGTCACCCTCAACAAACTGTTCGCCAATAAGTTCCGGACTGAAATGCGATGGACCGGCCATTAGTGCCGTCCAGTCCTGCAGTTTATCATCGAGGGCGTAAGCAACAGCCTGCAAAGATTTGAACAATGAATTCGTTCATAAAAAATACGATTGAACTGTTTAAAAACTACTGAAATACATTGAAACAAAACGAATCTAGTCTAAGATTATTAATTACGACACGTTACTTATGTTGAAATTTACATATTGTTTAAGATACTCATTTACATTACAACATTTAGATCCATAGTTAAAAAACATTCTACGTAAATTGAATTGAACTTCCTTATCATATCTCACCATTAGTCGATTCATCGCCCAATTCTCTTCAAAATTACGCACCTGCAGCTGTGCCAGCTGATTCATGCTCTGCATTTTGGTTAGCTCCAGCATTTCCTGCATGAACTGCAGACCCATTTCGCCATCCTCTTGGCTCTTGGCCTGTTGGGAGTAAAAATTTCATTGAAAAACTATTACATATTTGAAAATTAGAACTGCAAGAGAAAGCAAGGCAACCTTCTGTATACTCATGCATTAATATGCTTATCTTTACCGATGAAAAATCGGAATTATGGTTGTCCGATTTGTATAAAATGGAGTAGTAATGGAGAAGTATACATATGTTACTGTATACCATTGATTTAAACTGTTTTACTGTTAATTCAAAAATTCTGGTCTTCACATAAAATCCCTCAATTCAAGCGATTATTGCAATGATACAGTGGTTCAATATTGATAAGATTGAACAAATATATTATTTACATAGAAAACTAGCGATATAGTTTGCTGCAATATATTGAAAAATCTTCGGGTAGGTCCTTAGGTGCATTTTAAATGTCTGGCCTCAGCAAGAGTACAAAAATGTCAATTCAATATTATATAATTAATAGTATCCGCTTAGTAATAGTAAGTTAACAGCTAATCTTGTAAGGGCGTATCTAAAAGGGGAAACTTTCACTTTGCTCTTACAGCTCTAAATTAATATTATCAAAGAAAGAACGCATAATAAGAGATCATGAAAGAAAGAAATGCACAAACACACAAATAAAACTTACATTATAGAAACTATGAAACAGTCGCACCTTGCCTTGGCTACGGTCGCCTACCGATACCATGGTGATGCCCATGTCGTATACAGCTCGCAGATGATCTGCATTGCTTGCTTGAAAATCCAAGGCGCTGAGACGCTTTCCATTTGTGCTCCTCGGGCACGAGCCCGTAATGAAGTTGCGCAATGGTTTGCGTACTTTTTCAGGAAAAAGCTTATTGGAGCTGGGGCAGGTGCGCATGAAGTCGAGTACATTGTGCTCGTCCGATTGTCGAAAGCCTGAAGAAGATACAAAATCAAATATATGGAAATTTGGGTAATTTTTGTTTTTTTGGATACTTACTAAACGTGGAATTCCCTAGTTGTGCAATAGAAAGTGGCAGCAGATGCGCTTCAGTTGTGAACACAAACTCATCCACATTGATGATGAGATCCTGCGGCTCAGAGAAGAGCAAGAACAGGTACTTGAACGTCTCGGAGAGCACAAACGAGTCCATGCGATCCTCATGCTTGCCGGTTCGCACATCATTGACAGCCGCATAGCCGCACGAGACCTTGGCATATTGTTGTAGCGTCTTCAGTGCTCGCTTGCCCACCTGCAGATAATGATGATCGCCGGTGGCACGGTACAGGAAGTATGTGGACTCAATGAACTCGGGTCGCAAATGATGCTGACCCCAGTGGATCTGAAAATCAACTGTCCACGCTTCTGGAATGAGTTTGTGCATCTGCATCACTTGGTAGAGCATTTCGTGTGTCTGCACAGCCGGTTTCAAGTCACCGGAGAGCACCTGCAGTCCCGGCCAGAATGCCAGCAGGGAATCCATAAAGTTTCGCGATTTGGCATGCGGACGATGCATCAGTACGTCGAGCAGCATTGGCCCTTCACTGACATATTTCATCACAGCATTGTAGTGTCGATTAAAGCGCGCCAAATACTTATCATCTCCCAAGAGCACATACGACTTAAACAGATACTCATAGTAGCTATCAATGCCAGCACCAACTCCAGAATCACGACGCACCCAATCGCCGGAATGAACATTTAGTACAGTGCCCATTAGATCGGAGCCGCGATGCCTTAACTTCCATAGAGCATCCATGGCGGCATGGGCACGCACCTCAAAGATGGGATCTCCAGTCAGTCGCGATAATGCAGCAAACTCCAGCAAAATAGTGCCTGCACAGGCAGTGCACGTTTCTCGTGATTTCTTCAAATGCGGATCCTTCATGCCCAGTCGCAGATTGACACGCGCATGTGGTATACCAGTTGTGGTATTGAATGCCGGCAACAGGCGATAGCCCAACTCCCGGGCCATTTCAAGCATCTCCCCCTTGTACCAGTGCATCTCATCTGCCTGCTTCTGCAAATACTCAGCCAAAATGTGCGCTGACAGCAGTCCGCCCACCATTCGTATGTTTGTCTCAAAGACTGACACAATGATGTCGCTGTCGAACTGCACGTCGCGTATCACCAGCTTAACGGCGTGCTCGAATTCTGCAAAGTCACCGAGTAGCACTAGTGTGTCTAGCGTATCCACCAGTGTCATGGAAAAGCTGGAAAACAAATACAACATTAGTCAAGTTTAACTTCAGTTTCAACTTAAATAAATCAAAAGGGGGGATGCATTAAATACTTTAACAAATGCTAATGCCGGCTTAACATTGACCTACTTAATGCATGCACTGTTAATGAACAGCCTGTAATAATAACATGAGCTGTGCTGATAAGGTGAACACTTTGCTGTTAACGAACAGAAAAAAAGCTTAAAATTATACATATATGGGGGCCGAGGTATATTTAGACACAGATAAGATAAGAATTCCCTAAGAACTTATAAATTAGACCCCCATATTTCTATACCCTTGCTGGGGAAAGTTATTCTTTTTTCCTGTTTTTTTTTTTACAAAATATTCACCACACAGGGCAACTGTACTCACTTGCCCAATACATCGTCCATGTCACCACGCGATGGTGTCACGCCGCGATAGCGTCCCTTGCAGGAGAGCGGCATTAACTCATCAGCAGGATATGCGTTGTCCATGTACGCATTATACGCATGATAGAACATGTCGCGCGACTCCTCGCTGCAATGAAAAGACAGTTAATTAATTGCAAAAGGATTCAAGTTAATGCAGTTAATTAATTACCGCAGCTCAGCTCGTTCCTTGTGCGACATATTCTGGGTGGGAATCGCATCTTCACTGAGCACACAGATGATTAGCAGGAAAAGCGACAGTAAAGTCGACAGCAGTAGCCGCTCTGATCCTGACATCGAGCTCTTCATCGAACTCATTTTGAATTGGAAGTAAGGCTAAATTCGCTAGCTCCAACTGTTCCAAGTAGCTGGGGCAGTTGGTGATTTGTTTTTGGCAGCCACAGTTGCCGTTACTTATGACTTTGCTGTTGCTGCTGCTGCCTCTGCTGCTGATGGTATTGATATTGTTGTTGTTGGTGTCGCTGTCGCTGCTGTTGCTTGTGACGTTGACCTTCACTTTGAACGTGTTATTTGCTGTTGCTGCTGTGTGTTATTTGAATTAATCGCGTTCTCCGTTTTCGTTGTATGTTTCGCTTGGCTTTATTTAAATTTTAAACCAGAGCCTCAATTAACACACTGCCACAAAAGGAAGAGAGAAGAAATATTATGTATATATAACTATAAAATATCATAAATCATACATTTACCCGACAAAGAATTTCCCGTATTTACTTTGATGCACTTTTTCTTGCACTTCTGCATTCGAGAAGCATTCGGCTGCATGCTCTGCATTTTCTTCCTCCCATCAAAGTTGTAACATTCCGAAATGCCTAAGTTTATTTATAATTTTGTTTGCTGTTGCTGCTGCTCCAATAACAAAACACCACGACTGCAAATCGCCGAAATCGCCCGAGCTGCGACCGCCAGCCAGATGCCAAGTTATATAGTACACAAATCGTGTGCTTAATATGCGCACATTGTGTTTAGTTGAAATGGGATAAATGTGAAATTGTTAAGTAAGCTTAATTTCGCTTTGCTGGCAGTTTCTAAATCAGTTTAATGGCCAGTTCTTATCAATTCTATGCAGTAAAAATTATTGCAAAAAAGCACTAGTGTTGTAAAAACAGTGTGGAAATTAACAATGTATCGCTGGACTTATAATCATATGGTCACCTACAAAATTTAATTACGATGGAATGACACTTTCAATTTTCGTTACGCTAACATTTTTAACGCATGAAGCGATATTCATATATTTATCCACTGAATAATTATTTATGACGTAATAATTAATCATTGCCTTAGTTAATGAAGTTTTTTGTGTCTTTCTATGTGACTGTGCTGACAAATAAAGTTTAAAAAATACAGTGTTGGCAAATTTAGTTATGATGTCATTCCATTAAAAAACACAAGCGCAATGTGGCCAAGCAAAAGTGCGGCCAATTATCTAACAGCTGATTTCACTGTGACAACACCACTTTCCCGCATATAATTTAAACTATTTAAAAATGGTAAATAAACAATACCCAACCGAATATTGTTTTTAAATTCCGAATATTTGTTTTTACAGCGTCGCAGCTTGGCGCCCAGCCAAAGATTAGGTGTACGTATCAAAGCAAAAGACGCATTTACTCCGCCATTACTAAAGAAAAACAAACGCGCCTGTCAACAAGAACTGGAGAAACGGCAAAGTGCTCTGCGAGATGCTACCAACAATGTGGAACTGCCGCTTCCCATACGTTTTACAGCGAATAGCGAATACGAACAGGCAATTGCCAAGGTATTGGCCCGTAAATTTAAAGTACCCATAGCCAACTATGTGCCGGACTACGGTGGCAATCGATCGCTGGGCGTGCGGCGTTCTATTATTCGTCGTGCCCTGCACGATCCACAGGCCTGCAATGCGCTTGTGTTATATACTCCACCCGCCTACACAGAACACGAACGCATGTCGATGGATCCGAGCAAACTGCAAGTGCACGTCGTTGTGGATCCGCTGCTAAGCAATGTGCTGCGTCCGCATCAGAGAGAAGGCGTTCGTTTCATGTATGAATGCGTGGAGGGGAAGCGTGGCAACTTCAATGGCTGCATTATGGCCGACGAGATGGGACTGGGCAAGACGTTGCAGTGTGTGACACTGACATGGACGCTGCTGCGTCAAAGTCCCGACTGCAAGCCAACCATCTCGAAAGCAATTGTGGTGTCACCCTCTTCACTGGTCAAGAATTGGGAGAAAGAGTTCACCAAGTGGTTGCACGGTCGCATGCATTGTCTGGCCATGGAGGGCGGTTCCAAGGAGGATACAACACGCACCCTCGAACAGTTTGCCATGAACACGGCCACACGTTGTGGTACACCGGTGCTGTTGATCAGTTACGAGACCTTCCGGCTATATGCGCATATTCTATGCAAAACAGAAGTGGGCATGGTCATTTGTGATGAGGGGCATCGGCTCAAGAACAGCGACAATCTCACCTATCAGGCGCTAATGGGTCTGAAGACCAAACGGCGTGTTCTACTCTCCGGAACGCCAATACAGAATGATCTGACGGAATACTTCAGTCTAGTGAACTTTGTCAATCCAGAGATGTTAGGATCTGGTGCCGAATTCAAGCGTAACTTTGAGAACGCCATTCTTCGTGGCCAAAATGCCGATTCCACTGACGCAGAACGTCAACGAGCACTGGGGAAAACGCAAGAGCTTGTCAGCTTGGTCAATCAGTGCATTATCCGACGCACGAATCAAATTCTTACTAAATATTTGCCCGTCAAGTTCGAAATGGTGGTGTGTGCCAAGCTAACGTCTGTGCAGCTGCAGATATATGAGAACTTCCTGAAGTCGGATCAGGTGCGACGCAGCCTGGCAGGTGAGTCTCGAGGCTATCTTATCTGCCACCATGACATTTAGCTTTCCACTTATTATAGATTGCAATGAGAAGACCTCGCTGACGGCGTTATCTGATATCACCACGCTCAAGAAGCTGTGCAATCATCCCGATCTCATTTATGAGAAATTGGCAGCTCGTGAAAAAGGTTTCGAGAAATCCCAGAATATTCTGCCCGCCAACTACAAACCGAAGTAAGTTGGAATTCCATTTTAGTAACGAACGATATGAAACGTATTTCCTTTGCAGAGATATTAATCCAGAGCTGAGTGGCAAATTCATGCTGCTGGACTTCATGTTGGCCTCCATCCGAGCCAACAGTAACGACAAGGTGGTGCTAATCTCAAACTATACACAGACACTGGATCTGTTCGAGCAACTGGCACGCAAACGCAGATATACTTATGTGCGCCTAGACGGCACCATGACCATTAAGAAGCGATCTAAAGTGGTCGACAGATTCAACGATCCCAGCACAGATTGTTTTCTTTTCATGCTCAGCAGCAAGGCTGGCGGGTGTGGCCTTAATTTGATTGGCGCCAACCGTCTTTTCATGTTCGATCCCGACTGGAATCCGGCCAACGATGAGCAGGCAATGGCGCGTGTCTGGCGTGATGGACAGAAGAAACCCTGTTACATCTACCGCCTGGTGGCCGTAAGTCGCATCTACTCGAGTCTCTACTCAGTTACGAATCTTATTGTTTAATTCTAGAGCGGCTCCATCGAAGAGAAGATACTGCAGCGACAGACGCATAAGAAATCGCTGTCTAGCACCATTATAGACAACAATGAGTCGGCAGAGAAGCATTTTACGCGAGAAGATCTGAAGGATTTGTTTAGCTTCGAGGCGAACGTGTTATCCGACACACACAACAAGTGAGCACATTTAACAATTCAAGGAACTCTTTCTTCAGCATCTGGAAATTTAATATACTTAATTGTTTTAGGCTCAAGTGCAAACGCTGCTTCCAGGATGTGCAACGGCAGCCACCGCCGGAGAACACAGACTGCACCTCGCATTTATCACAATGGTTTCACTGCTCCAATAATCGTGGACTACCCGACAGTGTGCTCTCTGAGGCGTGGACAGCGAGTAAATGTGTTTCATTTGTGTTCCATCATCGATCGCAAGGCGAAGCCAAGAAGTCCAGTGCAGCCATTCCAACTGAAGTGGAATCTAGCACAGAGATTCTACAGCCAACGGCAAAGAAAAGAAAAAACAAAAAGGACAGTGACGCTGAGGATGACTCCGACTATGAGCGTGATGACAGTGCAGATGGCGATTTTATGGGCTTTTAATTTAAATAATATTTATTGTTATTTTTTGCATTTACGGAACCTGATTTAGAGTTAAGGCTAACCTAAAGCTATAATTCATTCGTTTAGGTGTTAACAATTAGTCTAGCATAAGTAGTATCAGTAGTTTAACATTTAAAATATGGAACCCTTTGGCGCACTAAGCTTCTCCTCCTGCTTCTGTAAACACAACTACAAGCGCCTAAAAACAGCTTATTCTAGTGCACAATTCAGATTTCATATACAAATACATATATATGAATAGTAAATCAACGCGGAGTTAACACAGTCAATAGAACACTTTTGTGTGTGTATGTATGTGTGTGTATATATATAAAGAATGCCAGTTAAACATCTATAATTTTATGTTCCAGTTCTACCCAAACGTTGCTCTTTTCTGGCGGCTTTTGGAGTGGCGATGGTTGCTGCTGTAGCCCGAATAAAAATATTCCGATGCTTTGGTAATAACTGTCAATAGATTGGGCATTAATATATATATTTTATATACGCTTGAAGTTAATTTACCCATCCACTATCCACGTATCGTTGTGTGATCCTCCCGGAAATTCAAGCATACGCTTCTGTTCACTACCGCAACCGGTATACAAGGCACGCATCATGCGCGGTGGCACTAGGTTATCCGCAAGACCCGATATAAATAGAAAAGGCACCGAGCACTTGCTTATCTTGCTGAGTGAATTATACTGCAAACATTTAAGACATTCCCATACATTCATTGATCAACATATAAATGGCATAGCCGACTCTGTGACTCACCTTATTTTTATACAACAGATTTGGTATATACTTCACAGACGGATGCACCAGCTCCACTGCCATTTCGCGAATGCTGGTAAAGGTGTTCTCCACAATGGCGCACATTAGCTTCTGACCATAGACAGTGTCGGCGGCCACATCGATGACTACAGCACCACCCAACGAGCGACCAAAGAGTATAAGCTGTGTATGATCGAGATCGTGACGAGTGTGCAAATAATCAATTGCAGCACGGGCATCTGTGACGAGGCCACGTTCCGAAGGCACACCTGTGGACAGTCCATATCCGCGATATTCGACCATCAGAATATTGCAGTGCAGATGATTATAGATACCCCATACCTTGAAAGAAACATGCAGAAGAGGGGGTGGATTAAAACATAAAACATGGCATTGGACGTGGCCAGTTTCTACACACGTTCTGCATGCGATGGCCCATGTTTCCGGCATTGCCATGAAAGTAGAGCAATGTGGGCACTGTTTTGCAGCGTTCTTCGGGCTGGCTTATCCAAAAGGCATGTAACGTCACGTCGTCTGGCGTCTTAATGCTAACGGTTAGATGTGGCAGGTTGTGCATGGTCGGGATGGGTATATAAATGCGCGAGTTTGTTGGCAAGTCCGGATGATACAGTAGCAAGTCCTGTGCATTGTAAAAGATCACTGTAAGCAATTCATTACTATAGATTTAAATCAAATATAAATATATGCATATATGTATTTAACATACGTAGTAATATTCCTACGAAGAGCGTCAGCGTCATATAACCCCCATAAAAGTAGTAGAAAATAAAAAATAGCAGAAAAGCCCCGAGAATACCGACGCCCACGCCCCGCGACTTGGGCAGTGCAATGCCCACTTCTTTCATATTTAACTCTTTCTTATCACTACTCAGATGCTACATGCTGCTATTCTGGCATTTTTAAATGCAAAGAAAAACAAATATTAGTGAAACAGAGCGTAGATGTAGTTAGTGTAATTAAAGCGGAACTGCCAACTTGATGCAAATGGAATACAGCCATTTGGAGATGGTGCAAAATCAGCTGATAGCTATCGTACTCGGATGTGTAGGGCATGGCTGAAGAAGCTACATATTCAAAATAAACAAAATAAAACAAAAATTATTTTGATTATATGTAGTATAATTTTATTTTGACTTAATTACTATGCCTGCAGACAACTACTAAAGAACTTTTTGATCAATGCAATGTAGAAGGGAAATGCATTAAGTAACTTAATTGCCCTCAATTTAACTAAGCAATATTTTTAGGGCGAAATTATACTTGGATAAAAAATCAAGTCTTATACCAATAATAAAGAATAATAAAGAATTATTATTTTTTCTATTAACTAGCTATGATATTTACTTGCATCCAATTAACAGCTAAATCTAGCTGAGAAAAAGCTAAGTTACATATACTCAAAATCGATTACATACTAATGCTAATCGGAATTGCAACTCTATATTTATCGATATGCTCCAATACAACACTGTAAAAAACAAAATGGCGTATTTTTTACTATAGACCCAAGACGACGTGAACATCTTTTGTGTGGTTGGTTGAAAACTGCATTTAAAAACAAGTGTTTCGCATATAAAACACAATATAAACATTTCCCAATTGCCGTTAACAAGTGTATTGCATGTTTAATGAGCGCTACAAGGCTATCAGGAAAATATAATGAGCCAGGTAAGTAGGCCTTGAAAAAGTTGTGACAGTGAACGTCGTGTAAGAGAGAACATAAAAATAACAAGAAAACTATGAATTTTTTCTATCACTCGAAACAAGGCGATATCAATCAGTTGAATTCGAGTCGTCGTGTGAGTATTATACTGAAAAATTGTGTTTTATTAAATTTCTACGCCAGTTTTGTGGGTGTGGCTGGTACCAGTCACGAAACAGAGAGTCCCCAAAGAGGTGTCTCCCCTCGTTTGAGACTCCCCGTCACTTTATACAGCAATTTGAATGTGCTAGCCAAAGCGGCATTTTTGCCTAAAAGTGCCAAAATATCATGGAATCAAACGGTGTTTCACATTTTTCACAACGTCAATGGATGCCCGAGGATTCTACGTGGCAGCAAGTGTTAAAAATTCCAAAATCCATTGGGTACCCATTTTCATAATTTTCGTTTGAAATTGGGCATTTCGGTTTGTTTTCATTCTATGCTGCATTAAAAATGCATTAAAATTCATCTAATTCATGTATTTCCAGTGACAATTGAAAATTTTCATCGATTACGTAATCACATTTTGTCAGGTGCAAAGTTTTCCTCGTGCCCAAATCCATGGATTTTTCGCCAATTTCCATGGATTTCCAGCCCGCCAAAAGCATTTGACTAAGAATTATGCCTATTTTCATCCGACTTTTGTATAAAATAAGTTTTAAAACAATTTTTACTTCGCACTTTTAATCGAAGTTGTGCTTTTTAGCCAAAAAAACTGCATTAGAGCCTTCCAATCTTCGTATTTTAATGAAAACTCCTGGTATTTCTGGCCAGGATCATGTGCAATGTGTTTTATCACGCATTTGCTTGTGGTGCGCCTGCGTACCGTTAGCAAACAACCTATCCAAGTATCCAATTTTGGTTAAATACTGCAGAATTGTCTCTTTGAAACATTACGACCTCTATTTCTGGAGAGGATTGGCTGCATATCGGAAAATAAACGCATCGTGGAGTGTTCCAGCAAACTATATTCGATTTGTGGATCTTTACCGTGAAAGTTTTGTGTACTTCAATCGCAGAAAGTGTCTTCTAACAATTGTTTTAAGGTTCATCCATTGCTGGCCAGGATTAGTTTTGTTCCTTGGTGCTTTTGTTATTAAAATACGAGTTTTTGTACTGGAAATTTTTCTGCAGTCTTAAGTTATCAATGTGATAAAGATTTTGAGGATCTGAAACTAATTTTACAAAGAAATTTATTGGATTAATTAAAAGGTGTGTCAGCAGCAATCTGGAGAGGATCAGGTCACAGCTTAGCCAAGCTATAGTATGTAACTCCAGTTTATCTTCATCACCGTTGATGAGAATTCGGAACTAACTACAATGCACGCTTTAGCAAAGTATTAATGCTGTTTGAATACAACTTTAAGATTCTTGCTAGGATTACCCAATCCTAACGTACGTAAAATCGGTGATCCATCTATAATAAGCTGTACTCACGATGAGTTGGGCTACTGTTCATTAGGATTCAACAATAGGGAGGTTATAGGAAATTATTAACATGGGACTTCCCTATTAGGTATTTTCTTGAATTGATTTTCCCGTATAAGAATAGATATTAAATGAAAGAGTATTGTACATTGTACGCTGCGGATTCCAAATAAGAATGCAAAAACATGGACCAATAGGACTATCCTTATTATAATATTTGCATTGTTTTAGAATTACATATGGCCTGAAACATTTAAACTCTCCTTGCTTGACGAACCTGTTTACATTTCTAGATTCTTATTTTCTGCATATGGTAATGATTTAACTCTGTTTACATAGGCACTCAATGAATCGTCGCATAGTATAGGCTCAGACGAACAAGATGATACACGCGAAGAGGCCAGTGGCAGTGGCAGCGGAAGTGGAAGTGGAAGTGGCTCCTCCGGTTCCGATTCCGATTCGGACAGTTCCTCAGGCAATTCTAGCGATGGACGCAGCTCACCGGAGCCAACAGCAGTTGCCAAATCGTTGCCGCCGGTACAGGCTGCCGGTTTTCCACCAACAGCTGCAGCCGCTCAAGCGGACACAAAAACAAATGGCTTTACTGATGGGAACGAGGACGATAGTTCCAGTGGTTCCAGTGCCAGTGACTCTGATTCAGAAGCAGAGACTGAAGGTCAACCAGACAGAACAAACAGCAATAACAACAATAAGAACAGCAGCAGCAAATTGCACACGAGTAGCAGTAGCAGCTCCTCAGGCACCTCTGCTGCAACGCACCCAAATACAACGTTGGAAGGAGAAGGGGACGATAACGATGACGACGAAGATGATGATGATGACGATGACGGGGTGCAACAACCACAACAGAAACAACAAACGCAGGCCGCCAGCGATGCCAGCGCCGATGAAGACGACAGTGACAGCTCTGGCAATGCCTCGCCCACATCTTCCAGCAGTAGCAGTAGCAGCAGCGTAAGTCCATTACCATAGCTGACTGCTCCAGTTGCATCTTAAAGATTTGTACTCTCACATTTCGACAACTCGATAGGAGGATGAAGAGGATGATTACAGACCTAAGCGATCCACGCGACAGCCGCGCAAAGCGGCTCCAACTGCTGCTGACAAGTCAAAGCGATCACAACCAGTCAAGAAGAAGAACAAACAAACGTAAGTAGAAGTAGTATTAGAATTAGTATTATAACTAGTAGTAATATTACATTGTTTTCCTATTTAATTTATTAATTATGAATTTATCTTAATGGTTTTGAATGATTAGTATGACATTGTTTTAGATTAAACCTGTTTAATTGTCTTCATTAATTTTATGCAAACTTGCTTAGTTGGGACTCGGACGAGAGCGATGAAAGCGACGACGCTGACAGCGATGATGCACAATTTGGTGGGGCACAACAGAAGCGCAAGAGCAATGTGCGTTCCAATAACAAGTCACAACAGCAACTACATCAGCAGCAGCAGAGACGTCGCGTGAAGTCATTCAGCTCGGAGGATAGCGATGATGATGATGCCAGCAAACGGTAAAGCCTTTTAACTTTAACTTAAATCTTCCTTCAGCTAAATATTTCGTTCATTTTAGTTGCGCCACACGTCGCACTGCCGCCGCTGTTAGTTATAAGGAGGCCTCTGAAGATGAAGCCACTGACTCAGAGGATCTACTTGAGTTCGAGTACGATGAGAGTCAGGCAGCGGCAAATGCAGCAGCAGCCGAAGAAGATGAGAAGTGTGAGACTATTGAGCGCATTCTAGCACAACGTGTGGGCAGAAAAGGATGCACTGGAAACCAGACAACGATCTATGCCATTGAGGAGAACGGCTGTGATCCGAATGCGGACTTCGATGATGCCACAGATGCAGATTCGTCTTGCGCAGAGGTGCAATATCTTATCAAATGGAAAGGATGGAGCTACATACATAATACCTGGGAATCGGAGGCGACATTGCGCGATATGAAAGCCAAAGGCATGAAGAAGCTGGATAATTTTATTAAAAAGGAACAGGAGTCGGCATGTTGGCGTCGCTACGCCGGGCCGGAGGACATTGATTACTTTGAGTGCCAGCTGGAGTTACAGCATGATCTGCTTAAGTCCTATAATAATGTCGATAGAATAATTGCATGCGGTACAAAGCCCGATGATGGCAGTGAGGAATATCTGTGCAAATGGCAATCGTTGCCCTATGCAGAATCAACGTGGGAAGATGCCAATTTGGTCCTCCGCAAATGGAAACGTTGCGTGGAACAATTCAATGAGAGAGAAAACTCCAAGTGTACCCCGTCACGACATTGTCGACTTATCAAATATCGTCCAAAATTTTCGCGTATCAAGCTACAACCAGAATTTCTTGTCGACGGTCTCACGCTGCGTGACTATCAAATGGACGGACTCAACTGGTTGCTACACTCGTGGTGCAAAGAGAATTCGGTGATATTGGCCGATGAGATGGGTCTGGGCAAGACAATACAAACGATATGCTTTCTCTATTCGCTGTTCAAGCTACATCATTTATATGGACCATTCCTTTGTGTCGTCCCACTCAGCACAATGACCGCCTGGCAGCGGGAATTTGATTTGTGGGCACCAGACATGAATGTCGTTACATATTTGGGTGATGTTAAGTCACGTGAGCTTATACAGCAATATGAGTGGCAGTTTGAGGGCTCAAAAAGACTGAAATTCAATTGCATCCTAACCACCTATGAGATTGTTCTAAAAGATAAGCAATTTCTGGGTACATTACAGTGGGCAGCACTGTTGGTGGACGAGGCGCATCGCCTGAAAAACGATGATTCGTTGCTTTATAAATCTCTCAAGGAATTCGAAACCAATCATCGACTACTCATAACGGGCACACCATTGCAGAATTCCCTAAAGGAATTGTGGGCTTTGCTGCACTTTATCATGCCAGAGAAATTTGATACATGGGAGAATTTTGAAGTGCAGCACGGCAATGCGGAGGATAAGGGATACAGCCGATTACATCAACAGCTAGAGCCATATATTTTGCGTCGCGTTAAAAAGGATGTAGAGAAATCGTTGCCCGCCAAAGTGGAACAAATCTTGCGCGTCGAGATGACATCACTCCAAAAGCAATATTACAAATGGATCTTGACCAAGAACTTTGACGCGTTACGCAAGGGTAAGCGTGGGTCCACGTCAACGTTTCTCAACATTGTCATCGAGCTGAAGAAGTGCTGCAATCATGCCGCCCTCATACGACCCTCGGAATTTGAGCTGTTCGGTCTACAGCAAGATGAGGCGCTGCAGACGCTGCTTAAAGGTTCCGGCAAGTTAGTGCTGTTAGATAAACTGTTATGTCGACTCAAAGAAACAGGACATCGTGTGCTTATTTTCTCGCAAATGGTGCGCATGCTCGACGTCCTTGCGGACTATCTTCAGAAGCGACATTTCTCGTTTCAACGTTTGGATGGCAGCATCAAAGGTGAGATGCGTCGCCAGGCATTGGATCATTTTAATGCAGAGGGAAGTCAGGATTTCTGTTTTCTGCTGTCAACACGTGCCGGAGGTTTGGGTATTAATCTGGCAACAGCGGACACAGTTATCATATTCGATTCGGATTGGAATCCCCAGAATGATTTGCAGGCGCAGGCGCGTGCCCATCGCATTGGTCAAAAGAATCAGGTTAACATCTATCGTCTGGTCACAGCACGTTCCGTTGAGGAACAAATTGTTGAGCGTGCCAAGCAAAAGATGGTGCTGGATCATTTGGTTATCCAGCGGATGGATACCACAGGTCGCACAGTGTTAGATAAAAGTGGCAATGGTCATTCATCAAATTCGAATCCCTTCAACAAAGACGACTTGTCTGCTATACTTAAATTCGGTGCCGAGGAGCTGTTCAAGGATGAACAAGAGCACGAGGAGGAGCTTGTCTGCGATATTGATGAAATTTTGCGTCGTGCTGAGACACGAAACGAGGATCCTGAAATGCCTGGCGATGATTTACTATCGGCCTTCAAGGTGGCAAGTATTGCAGCATTTCAGGAGGAGGAACCAAATGACCTGGGTAAGGATCAGCATGCCAATGATGACGAGGATGATAGTAAAGACTGGGACGATATAATACCTGAAGACTTTCGCAAAGTTATTGAGGATCAGGAGCGTGCCAAGGAAATGGAAGATTTGTACCTGCCGCCACGACGAAAAACCGCCGCGGCAAATAAAAGTGAGACCGGAAAACGAGGTGCCGGTGGGTCCTCTAAGGGGACAGCACGTAACGCTAAGCAAGGCGATGATTCAGCCGATTCCGACTATGAGCTGGGCTCGGATGCCAGTGGCAACGGCGGTGATGATAATGGGCGCCAGCGTAAACGCGGTCGTCCTGCAATGAAAGAGAAAATCAATGGATTCACCGATGCAGAACTACGTCGCTTCATTCGCAGCTATAAGAAATTTCCAACACCCTTGCAGCGATTGGAGGCAATTGCCTGTGATGCCGAACTGCAGGAGAAACCATTGTCCGAGCTAAAGCGGATTGGTCAGATGCTGCACGATCGTTGTGTGCAGTTTCTGGACGAGCACAAGGAGGAAGAGACCAAGACTGTCAAAGAAGAACAACAGCAGCAGCAGCAGGAAGGCGGCAAACAGCGTCGCCCGCGCGCCACTTATTCGGTTAAGCTGGGTGGCGTCTCTTTCAATGCCAAAACACTGCTGGCCTGTGAGGAGGAACTGCAGCCGCTTAACGAGCTAATGCCGAGCACAGAACAAGCACGCGAACAATGGACATTTAATATTAAAACACGTTCACCTAATTTCGATGTGGATTGGAGCAGCGAAGAGGATACTAATTTGCTGCGTGGCATTTATCAATACGGCATTGGCTCGTGGGAGCAAATGAAGCTGGATCCGCGACTTAAGCTCGGCGAGAAAATACTGCTCAACGACACACGCAAGCCGCAGGCCAAGCATTTACAATCCCGTGCCGAATACCTGCTTAAGATCATTAAAAAGAATGTAGAGCTGACAAAGGGCGATCAGCGACGCCAGCGTCGTCCACGCAAGCTTAAAACGAGCATCAGCTTGAACACCACAGCTGTGGGTACGCCGGAACGTCGTGAAGTTGGGGAGGATGGCAACAATTCCACAGCAACGGCTGATGGCAGTGCTGCCAGGCTGGCCACAGATGGTGCTAGTCATGTTACTGCTTCTCCGGCGGGCTTGTCCGCTACGGCATTAGCAGCAACAGATCCTGCCAGTTCGGGTCAGAAGAAGAAAAAGTCCAAGTCAACAAGAAGTAAGAAGACGAGCGCCTCAGATAACAATGGCAACAAGCCGATGCACTTCACCGCTAACAATGAGCCACGTGCTCTTGAAGTTCTCGGTGATCTGGATCCCAGTATCTTTAACGAATGCAAGGAGAAGATGCGTCCAGTGAAAAAGGCTCTGAAGGCACTGGATCAACCCGATCTCAGTTTATCCGATCAGGATCAATTGCAGCACACCAGGGATTGTTTGCTACAGATCGGACGACAGATTGATGTCTGTTTACAGCCATATGGGGAGTCTGAGAAGAAAGAATGGCGCAGCAATCTCTGGTATTTTGTGTCCAAGTTTACAGAACTGGATGCCAAGCGTCTTTTCAAGATCTACAAACATGCGCTCAAGCAGCAGACGCAATCAGCCAATCCCACAGATACAAAGAATGCATCAGCCTCTGGCGAGGGCGGTTCAAAATCAAAGAGATCTCGTCTTGAAAATGGCGCCACTGATGAAAAGGATAAGGAGCGGGACAAGAGTGGGAAAAAGAAGAAAAAGGACAAAGATAAGGAGCGTGGGTCACGCTATTCCGCTGGGGGTGCTGCTGCATCTGAGGAGAAATCTTCCCGCCGTCAATTTGCCAACGATTCGCCATTGAAACGGAAACGTGATGAGAACGATGCGGAGGCTGGAAGTGGATTGGGCATGCCCAATGCTATCAGTGATAATCTCAAATCCATGTCCTTTAAGCGACTCAACACGGACAACTCACGTCATGGTAGTCACGATGATCAACTGCGAAAGAAGCATCACCGACCCGCCGATGATTATTACGCTGGCGGTGCTGGCGGTCCTCCTAGCGGATACGAAAGCAGCTCTCGCCGTCCCGGTCTTAATTCACCATCGACAAGGCGCTTTGAACCGCCACCCGCATCCTCCGCTTACGCAGCAGAAATGGATCGTTGGCATGCACGTGACCGGTAAATAAATTATTTATTATAATATATAAATATGATATGATAATGACATACTCTATTATAAACATATCCGCAGCTATAGCTTTGAATATAAGCGCGATCGTTACGATCCAGTTTATGCACGCAGCGGAGGAGGTGGCGGTGCGCCTGCTGGTGGCTATCATCGTGATCACCGTGAACGCGATCGTGAGAGACGGCCAGACAAGCGCAGGTGAGTCTTCGCTTTCACATAATATAGAGCCAAATTAGTGATTTCCTCATTGCTTTGCAGATACCCTTCCGCCATGCCAGCACATGCCTACTCAAACCACTACCTGGCGCCCAGTTACTATTTACAAAATGGCATGGTACCTGGACTGCCGCCACCGCCATCGGGTTATAGGGGCGAACCGAGAAGCTACTCAGTGATGCCGCGGGACTATCCGGCTGATTATAGACGCAGCGAGTACGAGCGACGCACGCAGACATGAGGAGTGTCGCCTGATTCAGTTCTTGTATATACTATATATATGCTATATATAGGCTAGTTTTAAGCATGGCTGTGGTGTCTGTCTGTGTCGGGCGCTGCTAATTGATTAAATGTTTAAGTTCCGTAATGATCTTGACACAACATATGAGCAAGAATAAACAGACACACACCCACACACAGAAGCCACACACACACAGATACAGATTAGGGTACCATATATAGCTAAACATATGTACAACTAATATATAGCAGCTATTTATAAATTGTACTGTAAATTTAAATTATATAATTATATTTATATTTGTGTATGTATGTATGCATGTATACTTGTATATATACATATATGTATATGATAATAATATAAATGAACCGCAAATTCGTGTACATGTCGGCGTTTCAGGCTAAATAAAAGCAAAACGAAAGAAAGAAAATAAATCGAGTAAATAAGCTAATTTAAAAATTTCATAATTTCCTCTTGTATAAAGCATAGGCTTTAAGTTCTGTTCAATACAATTTTTATACTGTACAGTAAATAACGGGCCAATGCCAATTTATCAAGTCTTTTGAAAGCTTTTAATATAATAAATTCTCACTATACATATATATATATTAATAAATAAAACAGACACAATGAATCATTTGATTAAAGTATGATTAAAAAAGAACAAATACAAATTAAAGAAAATTATGGGACTTCCTATCTTTTATTTATTTCCAAGTTCAAATATTCGCATCAAGTTACAATTGACTTTACTTTACTTTACTTTTTTTAGTTTGCTTAAAAAATCCTGATTTGGTGCTTCGATCGCCTTATTGTATGTATTTAAAAATAACTCCTCGATCGTAAAATCACCAATTTGCAAAGAAAACAACTGATATCGACCGACTGTGTTCTTGATATATCTAAGAAGCTGAGCCGACATTGACTATACACCAAATATATCACGATCGTTTTTCAAAACCGAGCTTATTTGTTAGGAAAGCAAATGTTTTGATTTCAATTGCTCACATTGTATGTATATACCGTAGTCACGCGTAAGGTTGATTGATTTGTCGCGATGGATTTTTGAACCGCCCCCGCATTAAGGTCGATTGTCACGAATTCGAATTGCGGTGTAGCTGCGATAAGGAAGATCTAATTCATTAAAAACAAAATAATTATAATAAAATGCTAATTAATAACAATTCATTAACTGATTATGCCAAAGATTTCATACCGATAAACTTCATTGATACGTAGACGAAGATTCAACATCTTCTTCTAGGTTTACTACAGATAACAGCTTTGATGATTTTGTCCACGTAATAATTGATTCAATTTGATTGAAAGTGTATATTTATTTAATTGATTTAAGAAACTTTGAAAATACATAGATTGTCTCGGAGCATGAAATACAAGTAGTGCAGCCGGGAAGAAAACAACAACAGGTAGACTTTATGCTGACTGCATCTAGCAACAGATTGATGAGATTACATAAAATAAAATTACATAGGTACATACGTATTCGTACTAATCCTATAGGTATTACAAGCTAACGGAAAGCTACATGGCTCTTCGCTTGGCTGGGAGCCGCTTTGGAAATGTTTCGTTACAAATTCGATATTGAGTTTGTGTCATGTTCGGGTCATGTTCGTGTTTCCTCTCATTCAATTTCAATAACTAAATCGTTGGAAGCGTTCGAGTTGAGTTCGGTTGGGTTGTTATCGAGTGTGAAGCTGGTGAAATATGGCAATTGATGTACTCCTGCAATGGCCTGAAATTTGCTCGAGTCTGGCGTTTGAGCATCTATAAAAAAATCTGTAAGCAAGTAAAATTGATTAAAATACTTATAGAGAAATAATTGTTCTGTAAATGATATATTAATGACAACCTGATAATGAAATGATGATAATGTTTAGCTATGGGTGTGTGCTTGATCTAAAAGGCGACATCGTGTAATTCAGGTGTAGTTGGCATTATTTGCACTGTAAAATATGGTGAATGTGTTGTTGTTGTATGATTTATGTGGGAATACGGTGGATAGTCGATAGAGTAGTTTCATACTAACCAGACTCGACACCATTCCACTCACTGACAACAGCGTTGTGCGAGTGTTGCTGACGCGGATTAGGATGATCCTCAACAGAACCTTCATAGAGCTGTAAATCTGTAGCCTGCAGTTCACCGTTCTCAGTCATCTCATCGAAGTCAAAGATTTCGGTCACCTTGACATGATTTGTGCTGTTATCCGTGTAATAGTAAGCATACAAAGCGTCGTTGTGCGTGCTCATCTTGAGGACATGTTCGAAATTATCGACATCCACATTAAGTGGAGTGGCACCGCTGTAAGAACATATGTATACAGATTTTAGAGAACGATAATCAACGAGAAAATGCATACTGACCATTCATCAACTAATATGGAAACACGGGGTCCATATAATCGACTCGAGTGCAGCAGGCCCGTCGCATCGAAGTGTGGCTGATCATAGAGCGTAAATTTGCTGAAGAGTCGCATCTGTATTGCATTGTTGAACTGAACAACCAGTTGACGCATCTGTTTGGTCAGCTTGGGTGTCAAACTGGTTATTTTGTAGACTGTGGCCAGCAGAAAGTCCATGGGAACTGTGGCTGGCAGCGAGAGCAATTTGATGCCACGATGCCTGAATATCCAGTTGGCCAATCCCTTGTTCGCCTGCTCAATGTAATCCTGGATAACGTCCAATACAGTCTGTGGCATATTAGAGCTTAAAGCGTCCTGTCGGATAAGTATCGAAATTTACATAATTATCCACATGTTGTTGTTCCCGGTTTCTTCTAAACTTACCTTTCTATGCTTTTTACACTCATGGCACTCGGGATCGAATTCTGGCGGTTGTGCCACGGCTTCGGATACCACAAACGTAGACTGTACCGCCACACAGCGTCGGCAGTTGATAAGATTGTTGCGGTGCAGAAATTGCAGAGCATCATCGAACCCTTGTTGACAGAACTTGGAAAGGAATTCGGGACGTGGCGGGAAGAGTATGCGCACAAAACGATTGACATTTTGTCGCGAGATTTCGATGCTTGTATTGGCCCAATTAAAGTGGAAGAGCTGCGAGCTCTGATCGCGCGGACAGATGTCGCTTTCACCACAAAATGGACTCACAGTGATGGTGTTTTCGTCCAGAATGGGCAGATTGTTTGAAAAGGCACCATCCATATACCGAACGCCACGAAAACGAGGAGGCAAGATGCCCGAGAATCCGGGTATAAAGCAGGCACAGAGCAACGCCTGCAAAACTTCCTCTCGAGATTCAAATTCGGAGATAATCACATTCTGTCCATCATAGACACTGGTCAGTGAGATGTGAAGTCGACCATTGACACGCTTGTGCGCATCTTCCGGAAGATGCTTTTGGAGACCCTCCAACAGACAGGTCTGTATATTGAACGAGGGACTAAACGGACCCAACGAATGACGACGCGCCTCGTTAACCACTCGAAAGAAATCCGATGTCATGCTACCGAGCGGCAAATCGCAGAGTAGGCAACATGCCGCTAACGAACCTGCCGATGCGCCTCCAATTTTCTCTAGCAGGAGATGCGGAGCATAGTTCTTAAAACACACGGCAACACCGACATGATAAATGCCCAGGAAACCGCAGCCAGCGAAGGATAAATTCATAATTTGTTTTCCTTTACTTCTGTTTTCGTGTTTCCTTGTCGAAAATTTCTCAATCTCCAATGTCTTGATTGCCCTCCAACGCGTATTACGATCTTATTTTGTTCTTTTCTAATCACTGGTGTTTTTTTCGCAACGTTAATTGTTCTGATTCTTTGTTTGCTAACAGCTGTTTTGCTACTGCTATCAATAATTATCGATGCAACTGTAAATACACAAAACATCGCATGTATGTTTAAAAAATATCGATATTCCGATGTAGTTTAAATGCATGACTTTGGTCTCACTGTGTTTGCGTTTGAAACTAGATAACGCTTAATTTTCTTTCATTTCCAAGAGGAAAATCGACAACATATTGGTTGGGGTCATTGTGTATTTATGTAAATAAGGAAATGATCGAATTTTTTTAAAAATAATCATTATGTACATGTAACATTGATCCATATCAAAATCGTGCTACTTGCAACCCAGATATCGAACTTTGGCGAATGGAATGGCCCGTTCCTCGGCGAGGGTGAGGAAATCAACACCATAATGTTGCATGAGTTTGGTTATCATATTAACATCCCCTTCAGATTGATGTGCATTCACAACAGGTTGTTGAAATATGCGCTCGTACATTAGACTCAGCTTATATGGTTTGGGTTCAAGACAGTCTCGTTTCTCGTCGATTTCCCTAAAGATGCAAACGGAGTCCACACAAAACACCGAATCTGGAAGCTGTACTTTCAGCTTTTCAAATCCCTGCTTTAAAATGGGATAATCAAATCCCAAGCCATAATGAGCAAGCAGACAAACAGGTGCTGGCAAATGGTTAAGGAATTTCATTTTCATTTGACCTGCATTCTCATCTAGCTGTGATTCACGATCCAGTACAGAATTACTCAGCCTAAAAAACGAAAAAAAACATGTTGAGCTATTTGATGATGATTCATATGTAAATTAAGAATTTCTGGCCGAAAAAGTAAGTTTAATTTATGCAACACTCTTGGAGTTGTGGGTAACAAAGGTGGTAGGAGTACATTTTCTTTTAAAATATTTGAATCGAATGCGAAAATACAAAGTTCGGTAATCCCAACTCGATTGGAATTGAGTTTGGGCAAACCCGTTGTCTCCAGATCCAACACAGCAAACGTCGAAAATTTGGGTCTGGATCCGTTACCTTCTCCCGTGGTTAGTGATTTAGTAGCCATTTATGCTATATAGAAAAAAATAAAAAAATATTAGAGTCAACTTTAGCAGCAGAGCGCTCACTTATTATAAAGTAGACAAGTTGATCAAAAAACTTGCACTAAAATTTACATTTTCAGTTTTTGAGTATAACAAAAAGTTTGAATTCGATTCTCCTTTTATAAACTTTCGTATTTCGCAATGCGTTGCCTTCAACTTATATTTTGATCTTATTTTGCTTGTTTTGCAACATTTAGTGTTCTGATTAATTGTTTATGATCAGTATTTTATGTATCAAAGAGAATGCACTAGAGATTGCATGCACGATTACAAATATCGATATATCGAAGTGTGTAAAAATCTTTATTGCACATGTATATAAAAAATATAAAAATATTTTGAATATCAACATGATCAAAATTTGTTTAAGACTACCAACATGTATAAAATTCAAGGCTAAATACAACATTGATATATAAAAACGTTCGTGCTATTTGCTGCCAAGTGGTGCAACTTGGCCGAATGGAATGGACTGCTCCTCGGCAAAGGCGAGGAAATCGACACCATAATGTTGTATGAGCTTGGTTAGCATGTTGACATCCGCTTCAGCTTGATGGGCGGCGTAGGCAGGTTGCCGAAATATGCGCTCAAACATATGATCCAGCTTGTATTGTCCACGCGGGGGATATCGCTTAATTTCTGCACATTTTAAACCGGAGAAAAGCTGCCGGCGAACATGTAATTCACGGGGTCGCTTGGCTTCTGAACCCACCTCCTCCACATTACCGTCTTCATCTTCACAGCCGTCGTTAATTAACTTGCGCTTCCGGTAAGCTTTATTTGCCAGCAGGGTTGGGCGCTTTGGAGTCGTTTCGTTTAGTTTCTGCCAATCAATTTCCTTTGAAATGGGTGAGCTCTTTGATGGTTCCGATTCCACGCACTCTTCGGGCAAAACTTCTAACTTTAGGTTAGATTCATGATCGTTTCGCCTTTCGTCGATTTCCAAAAAGGCGCGCAGCGAGTCCACACAAAGCACAGAAGCTGGAAGCTCCAGTTTTAGCTTGTGAAATGCCTGCTTTATAATGGGATAATCAAAGTGCCAGCCATTATGTGCAACCAGACAAACGGGTGCGGGCAAATGCTCAAGGAAGTTCAATATCATTTGAGCTGCATTCGCGTCTAGCCTTGATTCGCGCTCCAGCAGGAAGTTGTCCAGGCCTAACAAACGATAAGAATCCCAATTGATAAGCTAATCATATACATACTTATATCTGACGATGAGTCAACAGTACGTACCCGTAAAATGTTCAGCCTTTGGGTCTATCAACATCCCCGGCCGAAAAAGTAGGTTTAATTTATGCAACACTCGCGGTGGTGCAGGTATAACAGGTGATGTATTAACTGTACCGAAGCCATCCTGTGAGCCGACACCATTGTGTTTTAAGGTTTTTGGATCAAAAGCATAGATACAGAGTTCGGTAATGCTAACTCGATTGGAATTGTGTGCTGGCAAACCTGTTGTCTCTAGGTCTATTACAGCAAACGTCGAGATTCCGGGTTTTGACTCATCCTCACCCGTGAATAGACTTTTTGTTTCCATGTATACTACGTAAATTAACATACATTCATATGTTATAAGTTGGGAAATCCCGACGTCGCTTTTTATAATGCGCCCTTCTATCTGGAGAGTTACTTTACAAATTTTTCCAATGACTTGCCTTTCTTGCAACTTGTGTTTCGATCATATTTTGTTAATTCTAATCACTGATAATTGATTCGTTGTAACGTTTATTGTTTTGATTATTTGTTTATGACCAACTGCATTTATACGATGCAGCTCGAAATACACCGAACATCGCATGCACGATTATAAAAAACTCTTGTTTTGCACACAGCATATATATGTATATCGATAGTTGCAGCTGTTCACAATAGACTATAAATCGACCAGCCACCACAATTTCAGATCATTACAAGCACCATAAAAATGTTTTTTTGAAATTTGGTCGATCTATTTATTTATGTAATTATGTACTTAACATTTTGAGAAAAGCAATATATATTATTATGAGAGCTTCTCACACAGAGAAGTAAACTAGAAAAAGAGTATAATCATAAAAATTGAATGAAAAGTTGGATAGCTTTTAAAAATTAATTTATTAAACATTTTTGTTAGCACAAAAGGGAAGAATGTGCAAACGTAAAAACACATACATATTGAAGTTGTGTATAGTAACGGTAATACACATAAGGTAAAAACGATACTTTTATATTTAATTGAGGGTGTACGAATACTTGAAGGATTTAAAATCCTTACGTGTCAATTAATAGTTACACATACATATATTCGAGCATATTCCTTTGCGTCCATGGCACGTACGAATGGCACGAGGAATTTTAGAAAGTAACTGCACTAACTGAACTCAGTGATTTTGTCTCATCGGTCTTGTGATCGTTATCAGTTTTGCGTTTGGTTGTTGAAAATTGTAGGTAGTCCATACGTGTTGCCGCCTCGTACTCCTGCACAAGACCATCCACAACCTCTCTTGACTCGTCCAGCTCGCTAAGATCATCCTTGAAAATGTCTTCTCGTCGAAATTGATCCAGAAATGCGCCACGCTTGCGTAGCTTGTCATATTGATTTAGAGTACGCTCGAAGAGTGAGCAAATGCTCGTATGATTGGCCAACATTAGGCCGGAGACACGATGACTGCTCTGCACGTACGGAGAGGACCGGGAAAGTGCCACTTGAATGGATGTTGGACCCCATGGTATAAATTGTGCCAATTTACGTTCTCTTATACGCTGCAGTGACTTGTGAACCTGCGTAGGGTCCACCTCGCCCTGTATGATGTTCAATATAGATATGTAACAATGATGGTTGCTCTTGTCGGGCCCAGTGGACACCATCATATTCTTTGGTTGCAACAGACGGCGCATCACGTCCAGCACAGTTGTCTTTCGTACGTTAACAGCCTGAAACATGAGGAATGGAATCACGGCTTATACAATTTTTGTTTAATTTATCTATATAAAAGTCCTACCTGATTACTGAGATTAGCATCGCTGGTGAGCGGAGTATACCCAGTCATCAGAAAGTGAAGCTGCGGCGTAGGTATTAATGGAGCCGTCAATCCGATGAGATTGTTATTCATATATGATGGATAACGCAAAGTAGTTGTGCTCACACTCATGATGGTCGAGACAAGAGTATTAATTTGTGTAAAGGTCGGATTTTGTATATGGAGGCGATCGCAAGCAATACGATTCAGTGCTGTGTTATCCAATACAACAACGCTATCCGCTGCCGTAGTCAAACGACGTAGCGTTAGCATGGAGTTATAGGGTTGCACAACGACGTCGCTGATTTCATCCTGATTGGGAAAAACACTGTACGTCTGGATCAATTTCTTAGGAAAACGATCGGCCAAGCGTTCCATTAAAAACGAACCCATTCCGGAACCGGTACCACCTGCAATAGAATGACAAAGCACAAATCCTTCAAGGGAATCGCTGCCGTCCGCTTCGCGATCGATAATATCAAAGATCTCCTCTTGCAGTTTATCGCCTTGGCTGTAGCCAGATGCCCAGTTGTTGCCAGCACCGCCACCATGTTTGGATAGATACACGTTCTCCGGATTATAAAGCTAAAAGAGTTTAGAAAATTACGTTTCTCTCGCTACTAAAAGATGCTGGTGCTCACAGACCTTTGAGTATGCCGATGTCATAATGGTATTAATCACTCGAGGCTCTAAATCCAGTAACACTGCACGTGGTATATAATGGTCGTCATCCGCTTGATAGAAAAATACATCCTTGCGGTCCATTCCATCTGTGGCGAATTCCTCCAGTAAGCCACTCGGTGAGATGCCATGCTCAAGGCACAATCGTTTCCAAAATTCGAAGCCAACTGTTATGTTAATATTAAGTTATTAAGTATTAAGTTTTAGTTAAGGGATATAAGTAATTCAACAATAGAATATATACATACTTTGATTGCCGCATTGACCCAGCTGCAGCGTAATTATTTCGCTTGGCATTTTTGCGAGATGTGATTCCGATAATCTCCAATAATACTACGGCTGTACTCTGAGCCTGTTGTACTCGTTTGTGCGTTTTCTTATTAATTTATGAAAATCTTAGTTTAATTTAAATGCTCATGACACTGAAAACACAAAAAGTTGTTTTAAAAATAAATTGTTTATAAGAAAAAACTTAAATAAAAGAAGCAGCGGGTAGTGTCAAGAAAAGAATCGATAGACTCATTCGATATTAAAGTCAAATTACGAAAAAGGTTTAAGAGTGCTTATCGATGATTTCTTAATCGCGAATGCAATAGTATTTAAATATTCCAACGACTAATTTCAATGATAAGTATTAAGTGCGTTGGATTTATAAAATTACTTGGGATGTACTGGATTGATAATTTTTAAAATAAATTTGTGAACATTTGTCACTCAGTTGTTGTTTTGAAGTGTAAAAAATACTAAATGCATTCTTGTTAACATTGTTATCGAAAATATCAATCTCCATATCGATGGTATTGCACAAATATCTCGCGCGTCAGTAAAAAAACCGGCCGGCTTCTTTTGGCATTGCCATTGCCCGCGCAGAACCACTGTCCAATTCTTGTCCTTGGCGATAGACACGCTTGGAAGAAGTGGGAAAAGTGCAAAGACGACGCTACGTAAATTTTGGGTTAATTTAATTTGCTTTGCCATTGGCATAACTTGCTAAAACATACAAAAGGAAACACAAAAATATGCCTCGCGTTAAAGTGCAAAAAAACCAAAAAGCATCAGACCTGCCCTCAACAAATGGCAATGATGCGTCGTCGTCGTCGACTGCGACCGCGACCGAGGCTGCTGTCAGTGACGTCGCGGATGCTATCGTCAAACAGGCACCCAAAAGCAAAGTACGCAGCAAGAAAGCTGTGGCAGCTGCAACTGCTGCTGGTGAACTGAATGGCGCCACGGAGGTGGAGGAGGCTGCTGTTGTTGCAACTGTAAAAAAGCCTGTGGCTCGAGGAAAAAAGAAGCTGGCTGAAGCTGAAGACGAGATCAATGTGGCAACAAATGGCAACGAAGCATCATCCACGCCACCTAAGAGCAAAGGGCGCGGCAAGAAAACAGCTGCTGTCGACGAAGCAGAACCCGCTCCTGTTGCTGCAAAGAAGGCAGCAACGCGAGGTAAAAGAAAGGCTGATCAAGTGGAACAAGTCGAAGAACCAGAGCATATAGAGCCGGAGCTAGTTAAAGCTAAAGGACGTGCCAAGAAAGCCACAACAAAAGCGGCTGAAGTGGCAACAACCTCCAAGCAGTTCGATGAAGTCGAAGAGGAGCCGGAGCCGGCCAAATCAAAAGGACGCGCCAAAAAAGTCACAACAGAAGCAATTGAAGTGGCAACAACAAGTAAATCCAAAATGGCCAAGAAAGAAAAAACGACGGTGACCAAAGGACGCGCAAAAAAGGAGAAACCCGACGAAGTCAAGGGACGCGCCAACAAAGCTAAAGTACAGCAGAATGAAACTGAATCCGAAACAGAATCGGTGGCAGAAACAGAGTTGGTAGCAGAACCAGTGCCGAAGTCCAAAGCGCAAGGCCGCAAAAAGAAGGAACCCGAACAGAGCAAAGACACTGAAGCATCACGTGAAGAGGGACGCGAAACAGTAGTCAAGAAGACTGTACGGGCCACAAAACGACACCTTGCAGATTCCGAAATAGCTCAAGTGTTGGAGGAGGATGCACAGGATGAACAGCTCGAATTGGCGGAGCCGACCACAACAGAACCCAAAGTAAAACCAGCAGCCAAGAAGCGCGGAAAGCAAGCGAAGCCCAACGACGAGAACGTTGAGGTGCCGCCGCCCAAGAAGCGTGGCAAGAAAACTGAAACTGAAAATGAGGAGGTGGTTACAGCACCAGCAAAGAAACGGACAGCTAAACAAACGAAGGATGAGGCACCGCCAGCCGAGAGTAAGCCAGGTAGGCAGGTTCAGAAATCAATTGACTAAGCTTGAAACTATATACACACTATCATTCTCTGCATGCCGATACCAATTTCTAGCAAGGGGTCGCAAACGACCAGCAGGCGGTACTGCTGATGAGGATGTCGATACTTTGGCAGAGGCAGAGGATGAAGCAGACGGTTCGAGAAGTACGTTGGTGGAGTCCGGCTGTCGTCTGGCGGTATTTAAAAGTTTGCAAAATGTGCTCAACTTATGTTTTCCAGTGACCAAAGCGAGCAAAAAGGCTGAGCCAAAGGCTGCCACAGACAGCTATGACAAATCACTCTTCCCATCACCAGCGGACAAGGCGTTCAACTTGAAGATCTCCAGCTGGAATGTAGCTGGTCTGCGCGCATGGCTAAAGAAGAACGGTCTCGGTTTTGTAGACGCTGAAGAGCCGGACATATTCTGCTTGCAGGTACAGATGACCGACATTAATCTTTATGTAGATGTTCATTCTGTTGATTGTTAATTCTGTTTCAGGAAACTAAGTGTGCTAATGAACAGCTGCCTGAGGAGATGGCCCGTCTGCCTGGTTATCATCCCTACTGGCTGTGTATGCCTGGCGGATATGCTGGTGTTGCCATATATAGTAAAATAATGCCAATAAATGTCGAGTACGGCATCGGTAACGAAGAATACGACGATGTTGGTCGCATGATCACAGCCGAGTATGAGAAATTCTATTTGATAAATGTCTACGTACCGAATTCGGGCCGTAAATTGGTTAATCTGGAGATGCGTATGCGCTGGGAGCAGCTCTTCCAGGCCTATGTACAGAAACTCGATGGCCTTAAGCCGGTTGTCATCTGTGGCGACATGAATGTGTCGCATCTGGAGATCGATTTGGCCAATCCAAAGAGTAACACACGCAACGCTGGCTTCACCAAGGAGGAGCGAGATAAAATGACCGAACTATTGGCCCTGGGCTATGTGGATACCTTCAGGCATTTGTATCCCAAGCAAACAGGTGCCTATACCTTCTGGACTTACATGGCTAATGCCCGTTCTCGCAACGTCGGCTGGCGTCTTGACTATTGCATAGTCTCGGAACGTTTTCTGGCACGTGTCGTGGACAACGTAATGCGAAGTCACTGTGGGGGCAGTGATCATTGTCCCATTACGGTCTTTCTAAATGTTTAAAAACACGCACAAACATCGACCACAACTAACGTTAATATTCATTAATAGGTTTTTCTTTTTTATTGTAATATTCTTTGTACTTTTGTTTTTCAAATTATTTTGTCCCTTTTTTGTTTATGTTTCCCACCCTGATTATTTACCATTTCAGGCAGATACACGTGTATTTGCTTGTCTCTTGTTACCAATTGATTCGCTTTTCTACCAATATATTCAGATGTAAATGCTTCAAACATTCAACAACATTTTGTATTTCAATAAAATAATAAAAGTAAAACAAAGTACTCTAAATAATAATAACGGACGGACACGCTCTTTGGTTTTGTCAGTTTGGCAATTTTCTGGCGATTTAGGCACGTTTATGAGCCACGTTTAATGAATGTATTCACTGTGTTCACGAGCTAACTGTACTTTGGGTCAACTACTCGAAATGTTTAGTAAAAAGTTAATTATAAATTATATGGGGGTTTGTATATAGTTAATGTATTACTATAATGCAAGTACATTTATATAACGGCTCTATCAAGCGCAATTTAACTTTACTCACCAAATAATTCCAACACGTAAGGTATATTCTTTAAGTACTTTATGGGATATTTGACAACTGTTAAGTAAAATTCAGCTAAATCTCCCGATTTTCTCCTGGTCGAGTATTTTAGTTACTATAGAAGTCACTTGTTCAACATTCTTTAAAGTTTTATCAATATTGCAGAAACTATAAACTTTAAATTAAAATAATTAATAGTAGTTTGGATAATTATAATTTAGGATTGACAATAGAATTCAATTCAGATTAAAAGCTTATTTCGTTTCGACTCCGGAAAGTAAACTAAAAAAAATATGAAATTTACAACAGGAGCATGGCTGAGAGAGAATTCTTTGACAACTCCTAGTAGGCGACATATTGACAGATTCCCACATTGCTTCTTTTCCCACTGGACTCTGATCCATTCTTCTGTAGTTGACTTTTTCTTCGATTTAGACAGTTGAGTTTGAATCTGTGGAACATGAAATAAGGAATATACAAACGTAAAAATGTATATAAATATAAGGTTTATTTTATTAAATTATATAGGGTAATGGAATCGTCTTTGTACAATACCCAAGCTATGTACAATATATCGTTATTTGATGGGCTCAACTTGCTCAGGCCTATTTGAATAGTATATTGTAACATTTATGCTTTCGTTTAGTTGGCTTTGTTTGAACTGCTTTAGAAAAGGGAATTAATTATGCAAGATTTCACAAAGTTGACCCAAATTCAGTTTATTTCGTGTCTTTATTTAGTTAATATATTATATACATTTATCTTTTGTGTCTGAGAACCAATTTGGTTGGTCGTTTTAAATTGCAATAAAGTGAATCTAGTCTGTGTATAGGGAAGAATCCACAAGCGGAAAAGAGAGAACGAGAGAGATATAGGAAAATACGTATATTGTTTTTATTTGCTGTCCACGTCCATTGTCCCATCATCATCATCATCATCATCAACATGTGCCCCAATCAGGAAGTAGAACGCAGCCTCTTGCCCGACTGCCACATTGCAAATCGCGTGTTCATGTACTCCATGCTGGATTATCTTCATGCTGGAGAGCGACGAAGTGAGGATGTTGACGCTGAGCTGCGCGATCGCTATGAGGTCTTCTGCCAGGTGCTGCATAACTTCCCGATGCCGCTGCACCCGGAGCCGGAGGGTGAATGCGATTACGAGTGTATGCTGGACGCACTCCATATGCGCATGCAACATCGCGAGGTTGAACGGGATCGTCTGCATCCGGAGCACTCGAACAGTAGCAGTGTCTCCAGCTCCACAATGTCTTTTTATCAGAGTGCACTGGCCAGCATTATCACAGACTCCGAAGACAATGAGGAGGAATCGAGCTCAGTGTAGTGTAATTCGTGTTCGGTTCTTCAGAATTTCCCATTTCCCCTTTCCTTTTTTTTTCGTCTCTTGTAAAAGTGCAATAAATGTCGTTAAACGCAATGAAAGTAAAACTTCACATTAACTAAAAGGGAAAAAGAAAACAAATTAGCTTCGTACACGCCGACACACACATGAATAGTATGTACATATAATATTTAGTAATGTTTGTGCAATAAAATTGTTTAATGTGCGTTTGTCGCGCTTGTTTTCACGCTCGAAAAAGTGGAACCTGCACTGGTCGCGCCGGACGGTTATCAAATCACAATGATCTCATTCCAGATATTTTATTATAATCTAACAACAACAAACTGTATGGAGCGAGTAAATAGCGGACAGAAGAAAGTTCCTGCTTACGGTAAATATTAATAAAATATTAAAATTTAGTATAAACAAAAATTGGTTTATTTATTTAATTTAATTGAAATATACAAATTTATTTAAATTAAATACAGTTACAATGTTTAGTTAGCATCCATTAAAACCAGTAAAAACAAAGAATTATAAACAAATTAATACAATTATATAAAATATTGATATTTATAAAAAAGTATAATTATTTAGAAAAAACTTATAATATATTTTTAATTGTGTAATATTGTTTGTAACGTGTCAATAAAATTTAGAATAAAGAATTTCAATTAATATTTATTAAATATTTTAATATCTCTTTATGCGATTAAATAATTTGCAGGCTGAAAAATTATACAAAATTGTGGAAGAATAAAAGTGCAACTAACTGTCGCATCATTTCCCGTACAGACTTGGCATCACGATTGATAATGTAATATGAATTGGTATGTATTATTACATTATACATAGGTATAAATATCAATGCCCAACCACAGTTCTGTTGGGTGTGTTGGAAAACTGCAACCAGACAATGCATAAAAATAAAAAGTGCCTCCAACCAACTAACCAAGCAACCATCCAACTAATGACTCTATGATCCACATAGAGCGCGGAGCAGGGAAAGGGGAAATTGGAGTATAGTATATGACTATCGGAGTTATAGAAACTATCTAACTAACCATCTCTACACACACATGAAACGAAACAACAACAAAATAAAACGGCAAGCTGGAAATGGTCGCGAATTGAGACCAAACTGTCATAAAAATCAGTTAATAACTAGAGGTCGGCTACTAGAGACCGTAGACCGGAGAACACACACTAGAGGCCTGACCATTAGCAGTTTCCCGCAGCCCCAGTCATAATCTGGCTATTTAAAATTTCGTTTTCATTTGACGTTACGATCTTTCTCCACGTTCAGTCGAAAAAGTTTAGTGAACGCGCGCGGTTTGATTTCCATATAGAACTGAAACTCGATCGGTCGAAGCGAAAAAAAACATAGTTCTATCTATCTATAGAGTGCAAGTGTTAACTATAATGCGATCCATCAACGCATTTATCGTGTTTATCAATATATTCGCAGGAATTCACAGTGAAGACGGACAATTCGGTAGGTTGTAAATTTAATAACATATAAATTAATTATGAAACAAATCAAAATCAAAGTAAAAACATTAGTATATGTGAACCAACAATATAATATTTTGTGATAGCTAAAAAGAAACTGATACTTAGTTTTCCATTTTAAAAAATTTGTATGAAACTTCTTTTTAGAATTCTCTGACTAAATTGTTGAATGGAATTTAAGATTTTTAACAGTAAAATGATAACCATCTTACAAATGTCCAATAATTTCAATGCCATAGAACATTTATCATATAATTTCCATCAATACTTTGTACTTCTTTAGAGAAATTGATATTACCGCCAAGCTATGGCAGCGTGCCGAAGGGTAATGCCAGTGCCAGTCACTCGATGTCAGCCCGCTCCTATATCGGTGGCCAGACAGTGGGTGGCACAGAGTGCTCCTTCGGCACGGAGTGCACACCGCTGCACGACTGCACTGCGATGATCTACGAGGTTGCCAAGAACTGTTATTACGGCGACAAGTCGCTCTATTGCGGTGGCGGCGAGGAGATGCCCTATGTCTGCTGTCCGAGTAGTCCGCTCGAGAAGAATCAGGTGTGTGGCAAGTCGCTGGTGCAAGGACATTTCTACAAAGGACTCGGCTCGTATCCATTTGTCGCCCGAGTCGGCTTCAAGCGTAAGTGTTGCCCAAGCCACCACGATGGGATGACCTATTCATTGCAAGGACTCTTTGAATTGCAGATGTGAATACGGGAGCCTTTGCGTATCCCTGTGCCGGTTCGATCATTGCACGACGCGTTATCCTTACCGCTGCCCATTGTGCTCTGGCCAAGGCCGAAGGACATCGACTGTGAGTAACGCACTTTTTAATTATATCTGGTATCCTAGAGCCAAATCTATTTAGATTCAAAGTTAAGTCTAGATTTCTAGTTAAATATTCATAAATTATTCTTTTTACATTATAATAGCATTATAATAGCATATACTATATAATTGTTTAATGAATATGCATGTAAATTAAACCGAACCAATTTCATGTTTAACTGATGTATATAATATATAATAATAAGATAAGATAAATGTGTTCCGAATTCATTTTGAACTGATCTGCTCCACTTTGGACTATACTCAACGCACTTTGTGAGCAATCTCTATGAACTAATCTGAACTTTCCCTTTTTGGCAGCTCATCCGTGCGCGTTGGCGAATACGACACCTCCAGCGATCCGGACTGTGCCAGCACTGGGTTCTGTGCACCACGATCGGTGAATCATGCCATCAGCCATGTGATTGTGCATCCCGACTACAAGCAAGGCCAATATCATCATGACATTGCGCTGCTCGTGCTCAAAACACCGCTCAACTACTCGGGTGAGTATCGTATATACGAGAAAGGGTTGGGTTGGGGAAGGGGCAGGGAAAGGGGCTGGCGAGGGGGCTCCCGGTTACGCTTCGCAGTGTCAACGTTAATTAAAAATCGTTTTGCTCTTTGATATTTGTTTTTCCACCAAGTTCAAAAATGTCAACTGTTTGCCGTCTCTGTCTCACATTGCATGCCGCTAATTTGAGGTTAGGGTTCCATTTCCATCACCCTTTTTCTAAAATGAGAGGGGCTTACCGTGTCCGGGGGCTTCAAACTTAATTGGCCAGCGTTGCGTTGCTTATGCTGTGCTTAGTGTAGCAAAAAATTATTTAGAAATATTAATCTCGGTATTTTGGCCACAGTTCAATGGTCACAGACTCTATTTAGATTATGATTTGGGGTTAATAGTGATTATAAACATGATTTCTATAAAGACCATTCATTATATGCTATATATGCTTATAATAACATTTAAGCTACAGTGCACAATTTATTTGGCAAATGTGTGAGTTGCACTACAATGCAGAGAGGTACAGTACTTGTATGCCAAGAAACACTTTACACATATAGTATGTACATAACACGCATAATTTTATTTATTTTTATAGCTTTCTGTAATATCAGGGTTTTCCCTTTCAAGATTACATTGACGCATGCGGGTGCAGCAACTGTTTTCTATAAGACTTGAAAGTAAATCGTGCGTTAAGCTTAGACCTCGACCAGACTACACTCATATATTAAAGTGGAACATTTTCAAAAACTAGCTAAGATTTCTTCGTCTGCCTTCTACGTAAGGGAAACTTTTTGATTGAATTTTAAAGCGTTAATATTAGCAGCATCTGAACAAATAAGACTCATTATTATGGGCTACTCCTCGGTGGTCGATGATGGACTCAGTGTGCCGATAGGATCTGGAAGGGAACTCGTAAACAACACATTAGCTGCAACACAACACAATGCGGAACGAAACAACGCAGAAAGTGGACTGCATAAGGAGATACCCTGCAGACAGTTAGTTAAGAAAGATATTTTATTTTGATGGGGGTTAGTGAATAATATTTAATACGCTGGATGTATGTCTATATTGTATTATTATTATGGTCTCATTTTTGAGTCAAACGAAATAGAAGATCACATTTGTCGCTTATGCTGATAAGAAATTCAAATGCTTGTGTTTTAGGAAGATTAAATTACACACTGAAGATACTTTCTAGTTGATGCTAATAGTTGTTACATCTCGCACACGCTCATATACCCGCTTAAGCAACCATAAACAAGGTATAACAAGAAAATTGAGTCTGGAGGCGGTGTCCGAATTACTGACCAGCTCGTTGTGTTTGCTGGTGATTTTATGGCTTTATAATGTTTTATGGGCGTACGTGAGCCTCAGATCGATCTTTGGGGCATTCGGGGCTTGCAACAATGTTGCCAGCAATTGATACCTGCCCAATGCCTTCCTCTCTTTCCCTTTCCATCACAGTCTCCCAATCAATGTATGATATATGTGTGTGTACGGAACCAATTCGCAAACTCTTCATGCCAATTCTTTTTTACTTATTTTCCTTTATTTCCTTTGCCTGCTTTATGATCTGCACCGGCGTCCTGCAGTGGCCACCCAACCGATCTGTTTGCAGAAGACACGCGCCAATTTGGTCGTTGGAAAACGGGCAACAATCGCCGGTTGGGGCAAAATGTCGACATCGAGTCTGCGTCAGCCGGAAATGTCGCACTTGGACGTACCGCTGACCAGCTGGGATCTCTGTCTGCGCAACTACGGATCGACGGGAGCTCTCGAGTCGCCTAACTCCATCGAGGGCCAGTGGATGTGCGCCGGCGGCGAGGGCAAGGATGTCTGCCAGGGCTTTGGCGGTGCGCCACTTTTCATACAGGAGAACGGCATCTTTTCCCAGGTAAGATGCCTATACATACATATGTATATATATATATATACACATACATACATATATAAAGAGAACTAACGGAATTGTTTGCCCTCAGATCGGCATCATGTCTTTCGGCTCGGATAATTGTGGCGGCCTGCGCATTCCCAGCGTCTACACGAGCCTGGTCTATTTCCAGGAATGGATACATGACAATACGCCCCCGGAATAAGTCTAGTGCAATGTGTCTTTCCAAAATTGCCTAAGCTAAGCTTCTATTTTACAATCGATAAATATTGATGTAAATTTCCCTTTTTATATTGCACAAATAAAAATCAAATCTATTTATAATCGATATTTATTTCCCTTTTATTTCGCAAATTAAAATCGATCCAGTTTAAATCGATAGATATTTATGTAAATTTCCCTTTTTGTTTTGCAAATCAAATCGAATCTACTTTCCCAGAGTCTTCCCATCGTATTTTCCATTGATCTCAGACTTGTTTTTCTTATGACTTTCACACACACATCACACACAGAACGATAACACACGCACACAAAATAATTTAATTGAATTAATTGAACTTTGACACGAAACAACAACAGAGGCCTCAAAATATGAAATGATCTTTTATACGACAAAAAAAACAATTACAAAGAAAATTCAGAGTTCAATTTTCTTAAGAGAGAGAGTTATGATCTTCTACTGTAATTATAAGTGTAGATGTAAAGTTTAGTATGAAATATAAATATGAAAATTAAGAAAGCTCCCATTCCTTAAGAATTTACTAAGTAAAGAAATTTGCTAATCTTTAGTTGTATAGCATAGTTCAGAGTATTAATTCAATTATAGCTTAGTTCAGAGTATTCTTCTTTATTTATTATTTGAGGTATAAAACACTGATATTTAACTAATGGAAGTCTTAACCTAAGTCTGTAAGTTGAGAAGATAAAACATTCCCATGCAAAAAAACACATTTCCAAGCAAACTGATGCTTTAATGAACTTTTAGAGTACAAAATGAATAAATAAAATCGCACATTAAAAATTGTTATTATAGCACGATGCCACGATTAAAAGCAGCGCTGGCAAGAGCATTAAATCTTCGTCAAATCGCCCGATCCTCGTAACTTTTATTTCTGCCTGTTTTATGCCTCGTCTCACACTTAAACGTTAATAGCTTCTCCGGCTTTTGCCGGTCTCAGCTGCTAGAATGGTGGACAGCAGGAGGAGGAGAGGTGAAGGGGCAGGAGGAGTCTCGAGAATGGGACTCTTGTCTCGTTATATCCAGTTGCCGGTGCCATGTGGCTAATTGGAGTCAGCTGTTCCAACGATCCAGGCCAAATCAGCTGGTGGTTTGGCAGGAGGTGCAGCCATAAAAATCGAAAGCCAGCATAAATGCACTGAGAGAAATTCAAATTTGAAAGCACAGATATATTTCTTTTATATCACACACACAGAAGTTATATAAGCCCGCAATTGAACTTGTACGCTGTCTTGCCTCTTCTCGGGTGCAAGTCAATCGATCGGGCGACGGAGAGGAGCCCCGCACGTTGCACAGTGTAGAAGAGACTTTACGTAAATGAAAAATCAATTTGATGTCTCGCACAGATCTTAACGATGCGCCGGTGCTGGTGCCCGGCGACAGCCCCCAAAACGCATTGGCCAGTCGGCAATTGGTCGTCGAGCCGTTGAGAACTCTCGGCTGCCGTCGCGTCAATTCGTTCGTGTAACAGTGGATCATTTCCGAAAATTCGTCGAAATTCAATTACGATTTCGTTTTAACATTCTTTTACAATAATTACAAGGAAATTCTCTCTCTCTCTCTGTGTATTTTCCTTTCGTTTCTCACGTTTTGGTCAGTTTATTGTAAATAATTATTAGTCTTTTATTGAGGATTACAACTATAGTTGTACAGTAAATAGTGATTCGATATAATTCTGTTTTGGTATAGTCTCAGTCAGCATCATCATCGCTTCGTCCTTCATCTACGTTTCAAAATTCATTGCTGAAAAATACAAATTTAAGAAATTTAGAAGATTTAGAAGCGACTTTCAATTTTTATTAAACAATTAAAACGAATTTCGCACTCAATTGGTCGATATTTAACGTAGCTGATTGGCTGACAAATTCTCAAAATATTATATATTCGTCAATTAATATCGCAAAAAAAGTGTTCATTTTAGGAGTGAAAAAAGAGCCAGACAAGGCAACATACTAGTACAGAAGTCTATTTGTGAAATTGTAAAACAAATAACAATAAAGTTTTCTCGAACGAAAGACAATTCCAAAGAACCTATCAAGTTGCACTTTAGTTTTTAAAAAGATAATTTGGGTTTATATTCTTTTATAATTTATTTATTTATTAACATGTTAAAACTAGTAACTTTGGCTGCTGTGGCCTTAAAATGTTAATGAAAAAATATGATTTTTATGCGATATTATAATAGATCTTGTATTTTAATTATTTACAGATTCCCATTTATTTGTACTCATCTCAAATGTGATAAAAATAAAAGTGATTATTTTATTGAAAAATTGCAAGTTAAGTTTTTAAATTACTAGCGAATGCAAATGGGGTGACAACCCTCCTCCCGACTGATAAAACTAAAAATCGCAAACACATCGTGAACAAAAACTAAAATCAAATCAAAGCGAAGCTCACTCAGTGCCGAAAGCGCGGGCAACGAAATCTCCTCGATCAATTGTTTTTAACTTTGTGTCCGCGTGTATATTGTCAGTGTGTGTGTGTGTGAGTAGTGCGGCGTGTCTTCTCGTACACTCTTTTTACAGTGTTTTGTGTTTGTGTGCGAATATTTTAGACAGCTAAGCAAAAAGCAATGACCAAAAATAAATGGCAGCAGAAAAGAACGTGATCGAGCAATGAAAAACCGAAAACTCCAGCGATTTTCGTTGTAGATTAGGTAAAACTCATAAATTTGTTGGTTAATCGGGATTCCTGGACGACCCGATCGCAATACGGGAAGTCACAGTGCGCTAATTAGGCAAAGGAGAGCGAAGAAACAACGACAGCAAGTGCTATAACGGTGCAATAAACACAATACATGCAAAAAACAACAAAAGTGATCGCAAAAGAAAATGTTGAAACGACGTCAATGTAAACAGAATCAGCAGCAGAAGCAACAACAACAAAAATTATAAACACGCACCACTGTCAATTGTCTGGAAACATGTTGCCAAGCACGTGCAGCAACATGTTGCTAGCCCTGACCTTCATGTACGCCGCAGCCGTAGGCCCTGGCATATCAATGGCTTCCACAGCGGCAAACACATCCACAGCATCCACAATCACATCAATAGCATCCACAACTTTAGCACCAATAACAACTATAGGATCCAAAAACGTGTCTGCTACAACCACAATTGCCCCAGCATACACAAACGCTGTAATATCGACAAACGGCTCAACAACATCCACATTACCAAGTCCACTGGGTGAGCGCAAGGAGTGCACCAGCATCGACATACGCAATGCGTGTAAAAATATGAATCTATTGGACAATTGCACAGTGGTCATTGGTTACATGATGATCACCCTAATGCCCATCAAAAAATGCAACTTCACTATGTTTAAATATCCCCAACTACGTGAAGTCACCGGCTTTATAATATTCACCGATGTCCATGATCTATATAATATACGTGACATGTTTCCCAATCTGACTGTCATACGCGGCCGTCAACTTTTCCTAAACTATGCCCTTGGTGTGACCAACATGCACGATCTTGAGTTGGTAAGTCAAGTATCGATTTAACAATCGATACATTTTGAAAAAGGAAAAACAAATCAAAGTTTTGAGTTTTATATTTAGTCATTAAGATCATGCAATTGAAACTATTATTTCTGCAATTACTTCATCATATTCATACATACTATCTTCATTTCTGTTTCCCTTTCAGTTGGAGTTTAAATCCCTGGTGGCCATTCAACGAGGTCACGTCTATGTTGGCAGCTCTTACAAGTTGTGCCAAACTAATGCGGTATAGAATATTTCTGTATCTTCGCCGATTCTTACTAATCAAACCGTTTGCAGATCGACTGGGATCGACTCACGCTAAGCACTGGCAAAAATAATATTCTGTTAGGATCCAATAACTGTACACACAAGGCCAGCTGTAAGGGGTGCGCATCAAACTATTGTTGGTCGGATTTCACTTGCCAACGTTTTGAGAACGATAATTTAGCGCATTATGATCGGTAGGTGAACCATTAATTAGTTATCGATCATTTTCGATAGTGACAAGTTGGCAATAATTCCATTTAACAGTCTGTTAATAACGATAAACATAGATTCAGATTTAGGATAATTTGAATCTTTCGATTATTGTACAGCAAGCAGTTCGAAAAGCTAAAATATCGATTAATTTCGATATTACAATGTTGACCACAATTCCACTTAACGGTCTGTAAATAACAGCGACGTTAACATAACAAAATTAGCCCAAAATGAGACAAACGCAATATTGAGCCTGGTTAATTTGATTATCTTGATTACTCATTTCACAGCAACTCGGAAAGCTGCCACGAGGAGTGTCTGGGCGGTTGCTACCATAACAACACAGCTGCCGGCTGCGTGGTCTGCCGCAGATTAACCGATGCCGGAGTGTGTGTAAGCCAGTGTCCCCCGCACAAGTGAGTTGGGTCTATCAAATGCCAACGGAGGCGTTGCTACTCCTTCATTTCCACTTAGCCCTAATCCCTATTCTCAGATATTTGCTAGAGAGATATCAACGTTGTTACACGCAGGAGGAGTGCGTCAAGCGTCACAAACATTTTACCTACGGACACGATTGCGTTGCCTTCTGCCCCAGCGGTCATAAGCCCAATGCGGATTCGCAATGTGTACCCTGCGCTCCGTCTGAGCCATGTCTCAGCTTCTGTTCTTCGGAACAGCAGGATGGGATGATAGTCATCTACAATCTGGCCGATGCCGACGAACTGCGTGGCTGCCAGATTGTCAACGGCAGTCTAATCATAACCATAAGGAATTTGGTGGACGAAGCGCAGCTAGAGCAGAGTTTCAACGCACTGCGTGAAATACGCGGACACTTGAAGATCTATCGGTGCGTCTTTCTTGAGCATCTTTCCGAGTTCCTAATCCACTTTTTCCTCCATTGATAGCTCCTCGCAGTTGACTAGTTTAAAATTCCTAAGCAATCTTAGGCGTATATATGGCGATCCACTCGAGAATCGTCATTACGCTCTAATACTCTACGACAACAAGCAGCTGAAGGATTTGTGGGAGCCCACAGTGCAGTTGGAGCTAATGACCGGTGGCATGTTCATGCATCGCAACAACAAGCTGTGCAATCAGCATATACGCGAATTCCAGTATCGCGTTTTGCACGATAAGGTGATGGATTCGCTGCAGACCAGTGATCAGGAGGTGCTCTGTGGTCCGGCCAAACTGCAGCTGTCTGTGAAGGTTTGGGTTACGACATTTGGAGCGTGTCTTTCCGATTTATTAACTAATGCAACTTTCCTTGCCTTGCCCTCCAGGTTCGTTCCCATCGTTCGCTACATCTTAGTTGGCCCAAAGCGCAGACAAGTGCGGAACTAGAACTTGTCTATAGACCTGTGCCGATGGGACAGCGACTTGAAGATGAAAGTGAATTGGAGGCCCCAATCTGCACACGCATCAAGTGGCAGCGTGTGCTGCTCTTTGTCGACGAGCTGGCTGAGAATGGCACAGATTACAGCTACGAGTTGGAGCAACTGCTGCCGAACACACAATATGCCTGCTTGCTGCGCACGTTCGGAGGTGAGAAGCTGCACCAGGATGCGCGCAGTGATTTGATTTACATACAGACACCGCGCGACATACCGCGGCCACCCAAGCTGGCAGTGACCAAGAAGACGGACACGACACTGACCCTGATGATGGGCAACAGTGAAGAGCCAGATTATTTTATGCTGAATATCTACCAGTTGCCTGACAATGCGGCAGATATCGATGAGCGAAACTATTGCCGCCAGCCAGCGTTCTTGTGGGAGGACATGGGAGTCATGCGCTGGCGATCACTGAAGGAATACGACTACGATGACTGTTGTGCCCACCAGGCGGAGTTGGCTGACGATAAACGATTCATAGATGAAATGCGAGAGATGTATCGTTGCAGTTTGGACGAGCCGGGAAATTGTGGGCAGGAGGAGGAGACGGAGGAGGCAGAACCGGAGCAAAAGCCAGTGCAGCTGAAGCTAGTGGGCAATACGACATTCTATGAGCTGCGCAATCTGGAACGCTATCGCATCTACTCGCTGCAGTTGCAGGCATGCAACAAGCTCGGTTGCAGCAGTGCCACCACAGTGAATGAGCGTACCAACTTCACCAATGGCGCAGATCTGCTGACCGAGCTCACTGCCTGCCGTGTGCCCAATACAATGAAGTACATCATGAGATTCGCTGAGCCAGCACATCCAAATGGAATGATTGTCAACTATGCCCTGCACTATCGCAGCAATGTTTCGGAAAACGTTAGCGAGACTTATCTGCGCTGTTTGACGCGGCGGGAACATGCGGCGGCGAACTATGTGAATGTGGCCAAGTTGAATGGAACGTACGCTGAGTGTGCGGTGCGTGTGCATTCGCTGGCTGGAGATGTGATGACACCCTACATGGCCATCACCATGTGCAGCGAGGAGGAGAGCAAGCTGGAGACCATTCACCACACCACGGAGCCGGCGGTTAGCGAACACCATGAGGTGCATTCACATGCTCGTGGCATCAGCATCTTCCTGCTGTGTTTCCTCTTCGGGTGCTTTATCGCGGCCATTTGGGTATTGTACAAGCGGCGCTTCTGGCGCATTTGCTGCCAGTGGCCGGGACTGCGTCATTATGTGCCGGTAAGGGAGCAATGGCTGCGCGAACGACAACAGACTGAGGATCGTGAGATACTTGTCGACGGTTTCGAGACGGTGCGTTTTCAGAACAACAACAATAATAGCAGCAACAACAACGTCAATAGCAGCAACGAAGAGTATTAACAATAACAAATAAAATGGTCATATATATTTTAATAAACTGAAATTGTAAACTTACCGTGTTTAAGCAAAGCACAATCGAGTCTTATGTGTCCTAAGAATTTTTAGGAGTTTGCGGTGCCTCATCTTCGGCGTTTGGGACATTGCTGTTGGCCAACAAAATGGTGGGCACGCTGCTCGAGGGCAACACTAATATGTTGCTGTCAGTGGTAGAGGCAGATGTGTTCGGGGTGCACACTGGTTGGCGTGCCTTGGCCCGCTCCAGTTTGGCAATTTCGTATTCCTTAAGCTCGGAAAGCTTCAGCTGAATAGTTTGCAGTTCGCGGCGACGCATTTTTTCTTTTTTGCTTTTTGTTTTGCTTACGTTGTTTTCAGTCAGAGATGCACTAACTTGTGTGTAAAATTCACTGCGAGCTATCTATCGAAATCTGTGTCGTTGTAACAAGTGAATGGCAAACAAAATGTATCGAAATTTGAATTGTTATCTAACAACAAAACTGTTATGAGCCTTGTATTTATTAAGGAAAGTAAACACAGTGAGAACATAGTCATGCATCTCAACGAGTCGAAAATAATGTTGATTTTACTTTTTGAAAACTGTTCATAGTGGTCATTACAGCTGACAAATTATAAGGAAAACCGTGACTTATCGGAGACTATATTTATATTTTTGCTAAATATTTTCTTCTTATCTATATGAATCAATCATCGGATAGCCTCAATCTCAAACTAATTTCCTACTGCAATCGTGCCCTTCAATAATGTAAATATCGATCAAATGAGCCACATTCACATTCTAAATATGCGATGCCCTGAGTATTCGATAATCGGTAGTTATCGATAGGCCAAATGGCCAAATTCGAGTCGCTCGTTACCATTCGTAATTCGTTCAAGATCGCTGGTAGCCAGATTAATATAAAAGTATAGTCTCTAAGAAAAGTATTCTATAAGAAAAGTATATTCTATAAAATACATTCAATCAACCTGTAAGTAATTAAATGAGTGCAAAACAATTAATAACTATTAACGAAACTTGCAAGCATCAAGATAAGACGCAGAAAATACTTCAATCAATCTTAATCGCTGATTTTCTTATCTCAACTCTATACATATATTACTACTTCCATAAGGGTAATACAAATCAATAGTTCCACAAGATTAGCTGTAGCAAGAACATGGCAATTACGAGCACAACTCCAGGCCGTGGCCATCAAGGGTCACTGACAATGCTGATTTGCATGCTGGGTAAAGTGTTTCTCCCTCTAGTTATCAACAAAATGCACCGTCGAACTGCGCTATAATGAACATTAACTAGGGTTGCCATATGCATGATATATGATATATGATATATCAGAAAATCAACTCATTTTGTGAGATGATTTTTCTAAAAAGAAAATTTCAGATTTTTTAAATTATTTAAAAAAAAATGTATTAAATAGTGATTTAAAAAAACAACTGATTTCACAGACCTATCTGGCAGCCCTTACATTAACCGTTCAACTTCAATTTTACATTCATAAGTTCGTCATAGTCAAGTTTGCCTGTATACGCATCTGCATTGCGCCTGCGCTTTACAGAAAGAGATGCAGGCAATTTTAATGGAGATTATCATCATCATTTCATTATTGTATTTGTATTCCCATTGCAGTTACATTGAATTACGCAGAGCGTCTTAATTGAAATTCATATTTTACGAATTCACACTGTATCACTCACTCACTCACACACGCACATACGCGCCGAAACGGTAAATGTGCCTGTATATGTATACACACTGGGAGAATTGAACTCTATTTGTGGGTAAACAATTCGACTGCTCTCCTCCATTCATGTGACTTTGTCTTGGTGTAGGTCGATTTCAATTCACATTGCCAGAGGTAAGAAACAGTTACCGCTCGCCCGCCCGTTTAGCCGTGTGGAATGTGTTTTGCTTTAATTATTATAGATTGTTAATTTTAAAATGTTGCTTTAAATAGCACTCGGTGTGGTTAGAATCAATGGAGCTGCTCTAAACGACAGCTTTTATTATTATTACGATACGGAAAGACTGCAACCTGTCGATAAATTTGTGGAGGAGGTACACGGGAATGTTGTGAACATGGGACGTTTCGACAAGGGCAAACTGACCGCCAAGGCGGCCAATTTGACGGACATCAGCTGGGCACATGCTGTCAACAGTCAGCAACTGCTCTCCGATGCGCTCAGCGGTAAGTATGCGCCCTCCCCTTCTCCCTTTTATCTTCCTAACTAAACTTGCCCTTTCTCTAGATGACATTGATATGATCGAGGCGGACATTGTGCTGGGTCAGCTGAACGGTGAAGGAGACACACTACCCGTAATGGCACATCCGCCAGCAAATGTGTCTGATCTGACGCTGGAGGATTTCCTATATCAGATCAGGGCGCACAACGAGGTGAACGAGGGCGCCGAGAAGGGTGTCAAATTGGACTTTAAATCCATAGAGGTCTTTGAAGGTTCGCTAGCCATACTGGATGAGACCATACCAAAGGTGAGTCGAGCCATCACAACCAGTCTGATCACTGACAAAACTTATCTCCTACTGTTCCCAAGATGACCTACCCCATTTGGATAAACGCGGACATCATCAGCGGACCTGTGGAACAGAACAGGACTGTGCCCGTGGATCCGGCGCGTTTTTTTGCCGGCTGTATGCGCTACAAACAGGCTGTGCTCTCCATTGGCTGGACAACCAATTGGGGTGCCGATTTTCGTGACGGCGCATACACACAAGACCAATGCGACGCCATGCTGCGAGCCATCAATGACAATAATGTCACCTCCACAGGGCAAGCTATCACGTTTCCGGTGCGTGCCGGCATTGCGGCCAACAGTGCGCAACAGCTGCACAGCTTGGTGGCAGCTGTGAATGAGACCAACGAGAGTACCCTGACCATATGGTCATCTGCTGGGGATTATGTTGATGTTACGTTGCTGCGTAAACTCATCTTCAGCTTTGGTCTGGACCGCGTCTATTTGGATGTACCCGAAGAGCTTGCTTCGCAGCTGGATTTGGGCAATGTCGGCAGCGGCGCTGGCACATTTAACTCCCTTGCCAGCTTCAGCTTCATCAGTCTCTGCTTTTGGGCACTCTCCAGTTGGCTGAAACATGTTTGAAAAAATGCAGCAACCACTTTGTGTTTCTTGTTTCAATTCGGTTTATTCTTTCTTTCTTTGTTTTAAGGAATTGTTGTTGTTGGTATTCACTTAAGGCTGCTCTATGAATACCCATTGATTTTTGATTTTTATTATCACTTCACTTTGTACAAAAAATTGATAGCTTAACTAGTATCGCACGCTCTATGCGTTGCTATCTTCCTTAAATCTACAAAATATATAAATATAAAAATACTTTGGACGTGCGCAGTTTTTAAATTTTAACAAGGGAGGAGGAGCAGCTAACTTTGGACCTAGGATACAATGTAGAGGATGATATAATCCATTAAATATGGAGAACATAATCCATTAATGTTAAATTAACCTACACAAATAGTTAATGACTTTTGTTTGTTTTCTCCTTCTTTCTTTCTCTCTTTCGTTTTCACGTTTTTGGCACTAATAAATAAATAATCTTATTAATCTCTCTCTATATTACTGCGGCATGTGTGTGGAAACCTTATGAGCGTAAAGTAGTTGTGTGTGTGTGTGGGGGAAAGTAAATTGTGTGTGTATGACAGTGTAGTTAACAAATGAGAAAACTTAATGGCGAGACGAGACGAGGCTCAGGATGATCTCATGCGGTGCCACCGTCTCTAAGGCATTTGATATGGTTACAGTTAGATATCGATCGATTGAAAATGCAAGATGCAGCGATATATAGTTATATTAGCTAATTATCACATCGGTTGAGCTACTGCTTATAAGGCAATCGCGGACTGAGCTCTGATCCTGCTCCTGTTCCAAGCCCGAACTGCGTCTGTACTCCACAAGGCGCACTCCGACACGCTCATTATGGCCGGGCGTATGTTGCACCATCATGGGCGGGGCACTTGGCGCATTGTAACCACTGCGACCGAATGTTGTCGTCAGTGGACACAGCACCGATGCCTTGGCCTTGGGATCATCACTGTGGCAGAGACGTGTCAATGTCCGTGTGGGATACCAACATGTGCAGATAAGACCGCCGGCAAGCAGCACGCCCGTCACAATCTGGCCGAGCATAACGAATAGTGGCACCAGAGCAATACTCGCTGCGATTTCCTCGGTAACACGCACACGTTCCTCAGCCCACATCAATGGCATCATGACGCGTCGCGCATTTTTAAAGAGACTGTTAAAGAAAAATAAAGGGAATTAATAAATTTGTCCCATTCTAGATGAGATTGAGAACTTACGCCACATCCGGCACCGGCTGCATGTAGTAATTGGCCTGGAAGCCACCACCCACATCCATGGGCACACCCGCGTTTGGCTCCAGTGCCATGTAGAACTCATGTTTCTCCTTCTCTGGTTGCAGGCCGTCCACAGCCTCTAGATAGCTGGGATCCGCCAGGTAGAAGTGTGGATATGACATATACACGGATGAATTGTACGCACAGCGTTTTATATTGATAACCCCCGCGGGTTTACATTCGTCCTCGACACAGAGACACTTTGCATCCGGGTACATGGTGCCATTGTCCACAGCGTGTCGGGTGCCGCTGAACTTGTACGCTGTGACGCCATGTACAGTGATCGTTTCCGTATAGTCCAGCGGTACAGCACGGCACATTTTGGGCATATACATATAGACAGTGTCGTTGGTCTTCAGATTGGGTGGAAAGAATTCACCCATGGACCCTTTGACTTCACCACACTCGCCCTCAAAGGCACTCGTGTGCGTCAAGTTATTCCACGTATGAATCTGACCCATTTTACTAATGTCATCGGCACCGGTAAACATATTAATATCACCATCAAAGCTTGTCGTGCCGTTACGCTGATATTGAAACCCAACACGATCGGCCGGCACTTCATTGGGACTTAATATCAGTCCGATGTTCACCAAGGTATGCTTGAAGCCTTTGAAGAGCCACTCCTCGACAGTTCTTGTCTCAGAAACATGCTGGAGAACACTTAATCCGGTAGCGAAGGTCCAACGCGCCCAATTAGTGATTGGTGCAGTGCCTAAACGAAGTGATCCAGCCTATAAACGAAAAGTTGGTTTTATATTGTTCTGAATTCATACGTCAACAGTGTAAACTTACATGTGCTACTGTATTAACGGAAGTTACTAGATCATCGAGCGTGCCATTGCTGCCGGCAGCATCAAAGTAGAAATAGGCCTTCTTGCGAAAGGACACCGATGCATTGTGATTGTGCCATTCGATGTCCACTTTGTCGGGATCTTCGCGAAACCGATAGGGTCCCATTTGCACGAAATGTGGCTTTCTGGGCGAGCCCTCATCGAGATCCTCAGGATTCGTCCAATTGAATAGATAGATATCAAAGTTTAGCGGCAGCGGCGAGACTTTCCAACCCTCGTAAGCTGGCGATGTGGGACTAAGCGCCATTTCCTGTAAATAATCAAAACGCCCAAAAATTAGTTCACATTCCTCTAGTTATAGATCAATCATAAATGAAAAAGAACCAACACTATCATATCATATTTCTGATAATTTATTATGTGACCCACTTGAAAATGAGTCAATTCCGGGAAAGTTACCAAAAATACAAACATTTAACATGGTTTTATAGGTTATAGACGGGGAATTTGTGCATATATGTATAGGGAATAAAGTTAATCTATTAAAAAACGAAGTTTTTTTTGCAGTTTATATGATTAACTAAATTTAAGGAAAGCATATCTACAGTTTAGTATTAAAAGTAGATAATTTTCCTAGTTTTAACTCTTACGATCATCAAGAAATTTTTATGAAAGGTGTACAAAGTTCCGAGTAAAGTTACAGAGTTGAAAATGGATACAAATTGAAAAGAAAACTCTATTACCCAAGATCAGAAAAGGGTGAGGAAACTAAAAATGTAATCATTTTATGCAACAAATGATTCAAATAGTTTACCTGAAACGATTCAATGATGATAAACAATTAAAATGATTACACACCATGAATATGGTAGATTAATTGACTATCCTGCACCATTTTAACAATGCTGACTTGCAGTTATATTAAATTATGGCTAATGATGATCATTAACAAGAGCGATAGATAGGTAGCCATACCTTGATTTGCCCGATAAAATACAAAGTGATCAAGATAAGATATGAACACATGTGTAATTTTTTGTATTCTTCAAACAAAATGAGGAGTGTGAGGTATTTCGACCCTGGTAACATGAAATTGAACATTCAAAATCCAAGTGCCTCAAAACAAACTAATTCTTTCATTTCCTCGACTTGGTTCTCTTACATTACGAAAGTTTCCAACGTAGGAATCTGTGTTATAAGAACGCTATGAATATGATTGTGATGATGATGATGATGATCTTTTGCAACTTTGTTGGCAATCAATGCAATTTTCCAGCCCTACAGGCAAATGTCATGTGAGTGTCATGTCATTATCAGCATAGATCCGACCATGGGCCATCAATCATACATACATCACACACAGTGTGTGTGTAATTATCATTGGGTTAGAATCTATATACATAAGTGGGTAGAGAATTTTTCAACAAATCCGCAACGGCCATTTTGAAATACGGTTATTTTTTTGTTCCCCTATATAATCTATCTATTGTCGGCTTTCAGGAAATGACTAACTGATAAAAAGCGATTGGTGTTTTTTCATTTCATTTCTTCTTTGTGTGGGATAGTGGCACGTGTAAATATGCGACCCATTCGCAACGGATAGATTGTTGCGAGTTCTGCTGATATAATGTTTCTAACTGAACAGGTGTTCGGTCAAGGGCAGCACACCTGTCTCTGATATACATACATATAGACTAGAGTATTACTAAATGTAATGGTTTCCTTTTGTAATTTCCAAAGCCTTTTATGATTCCCAGACAGTGTATGAAATACAAAATTAATAATAATAATAAAGTTCAAGCGATTTCAGGCTTATTTCTAATCGCACACCCCTTATAGCAGTTATAGCTCGGTATCGGTAAATGGCTTGCGCGATAAGATAAAGATATCTCTCTCTCTCCCTCTCGTTGGTTTGGCAAAAAACCCAAAAAACTGAAAATATTTTGTTTATTTGCCAACAAATAGATCAGAGCTGCGATTATGCTGCGCATAGAGGCAGCTGCTTGTTCCAATGAATCATAATATCATAAATCGATTGATGAGTGTAAAGATCCATCCAACCCACAGACTGAGCTTAGTCAGTCAGCGCCACCAAAAATAAACCATACTGTAAGGTTACCAAATTCGTACTATATCTTATCTGTCTTCCTTTTCCTTGGGTTTCTTTTGCGAACACCTGTTTCCAATTGATTTCAATTGATATGGAGTGAGACAATCGGCAAACCCATTCCCCTAACCCATGGAAATCCCTCTTCCATTTCAAGCCATTTAAATATACACATATGCTAATGGGACAGGGATCACGCTCAGTTGACCCCCCTTGAACGTTTTGGCAATTGACTGATTGAAGAACGACTCGACTTGACTCGAATCGACTCGACTTTAGAGTCCAGAGTCGGCGCATGGGAACTGCTGATGACTGATGATCATTTGTATGTAAATTTCTTGCGTATGCGTCGTAAGATAAGATAAAATTCAAAATGATAGCGATGAGATGATAATGAATTTTACAAAAATAAACAAACTAAATTCTTGGCTTACCTTGCCACGCATGCGTGTGAATATGTCTATCCAGTTGTTAAGCAGGTATACGCCGGCGCCAATGGCACAGAATCCCAATATGATAATCGCCAACTGCCAGACACACTGACGCACGTGTGATGTCATCTTGAGACCTTCTTCTTGCTCTCGCTCTGTTTCTTGTTGTTCTTGTAAATATCGATGACGATTGTTGCCTGTTTGTATTGTTGTTGTGCTTATGTTGTTAGTACAGCAAGCTCGCGAAGCTTTTGTTGCGCCTGTTCTCCTGCTCTTGTTACGCTGCACTGAGGCAAAGCGTTTGTGTAACATTGACCGGCTCGAAGGCGTCGCGCTGCCTGCAAATAATAAAGATAAGCAATGTGAGAAGAGAGAGAGAGAGGAAACTACAATTAAGAGAGAGAACATTAAGTGCATACTTCGCTCTCTTGCTCTCTCTCTCTCTCTTACTGCAAAGGGGAATTGTTTGTGTGTGTGTCTGTGAACTTTGGCTTATCGGCTGGGTGTTATCGATAGCGGCAGGCTCGTCTAGGAACTTCTTGAGAGCATCAAACGACTTCCAAAAGAGAGAGTGAAAAGACAGAGAGAGCGCATATCACGCGCCAAAGCACAGCAAAACTTGTCTACGTCGTAATTATAAATCTAAAACATTTTTATTTGAGTCGTTACAAATGCAAAAAAACCGCAAATGTCTAGTACGGCACACGCTCAAGTTACTCTGTTACGTTGATTTTAATACTAAATTAAATACAACCACAAAGAGAGTTTACCGTCGGTATGCCCAAGGTTTTGTACCCTTGCAGGTTTTGTCCTTTAACTCCTGCGATTTAAATAAAATGGTACAACTATAAATTACAGAATTTCTACCAGCATTTTGTTCAAATAGAAAAATACCGATGTATTACATCTGGTTCCAATATCTATAAATGTGGTATAACGGTCCGATCCGGCTGTTTGCGGCTTATTTACAGCGAAAACCAATAAAAAGCATTTGTGCCAAGCTTTATCAAGATAGCTTCAAGACTCAGAGACTAAACGGACGGATAGTCAGACATGACTAGTTGGACTCCTCTGTTGATGCTGATTCAAAATATATGTACATATATACCTCATACGGTCGGAAATATCTCGTAAGGTGCGTTGTAAGCTTCTAGCTAAAACTAATATACCTACTGCAAGAGTATACCAAGCTTTTGCGTACGTTTGAAGGCTCTCAAACCGGTTCCCAGGGAGTGGGAGTCAAAAATGTTGGTTATCGATAAGTTGTTGTGGTTATTGGTGGGGCTGGCTTTCGCTAAACTTGGCAATATCTCAATAAACAAATTCCTATGTCTGTACGTGAGTTTGTTATTTGTTATTGATGCACACGTAGCAAGGTTAAATAAACAAATTGAGAAACTCGTTTTTCCCAATGGCGCTTTTACACAGACTGCAGTTCGATGACACCCGCCTTCGATGCCTTCTCGCACCTTTCAAGCAGCACACGCCCGCTACTACGGTTAATTTGCAGTACTTGGCTCTGATTACTTCACGGGCTATATAAACATATTATGGGGCGAGGTTTTGTATATTGCAAATTCATTTGTGCCAACAGCAACAAATAAATCACGCGTATTTAACACTTAGTCACGAGATGGCAGCACGTCGCTGTTACTGGGGGCGTGTGTGGTGTAATCACATTGAGAACACATAAAGAAAGCTTTATGACCTTTTTATAGTTGGGATTAAGGTGTACTAAAACAAAAAGAGAGAGAAAGAGGGGGCGGACAATTTGGTAACTTGCACTAAAATCCTTGAGCTAGGGTTGCCAGGTGAGTCTTGTATGAAATCAGTTTTTGCCAGGCTCAAAATCAGTAGATAAATCAGTAGATATGGCAGCCCTACCTTAAGCTGTTGTTGTGCGCGTCACTTCCGCAACCTGTTGACATGTTTCAATGTTTATAGCGATTTTTTTGTGTTCTACATGCGCTATAATGCCGTTATAAATAGATCAAAACAGTGCAATGTGCCAAAATGAACCACACACACATGTACACGTATGTATACATGTGTGTGTGTGTGAGACTTCAATTTGCAAAAACTCACAAAACGATGCGTCACAACTTTAACAACAAGAACAATACTGTGTGTATTTGTTTAATTTCCGAGCAAGATAAAAACGAAATATTTTTTCAGGAGCGCTGCGCGTTTAACGCTCATGCGTCCGCGCCTTAGGCGTACGCTCTCTCACTCTCTTTCTCTCTGCCTCACACACACATATTCACACTCCCTTGCCAGTGTGCTGAGCAACAACAATTTTTATATTATGCGTAGGGATTTTTGGCTTACGTTTTAACGTTTTGGCGTTGTTTTGTTTTTGCCTTGGTTTATCACCTTTTGCACTTGTCACTTCTATTGCTTCAGTTTCGTTTTTCACATGCCATTTTGTAATCCAATTCGCCGTGCTTTCAAGCACTTTTCAATTGCTTTCAATACGATTATAAATATTCATCAGCAAATTGTTTTCAATAGTTGCCAATGCGCTTTTATTTTGTTATTGTTGTAACTGTATTCTGTGCACGCGCATTGGGTGCGCAGCGTTGTTGTGACGCGTCTATTTCTTGTCTTCTTCTTTTGTCTCACTCTCACGCACACACATTGGTTTTAATCATTAGACAACGACGCACCGTTAACTTGATCTTGAAATCGCCCGAACAGCCACGCGTCGTCGGATCTTCACGTCTGAGCGGCACTGCGCTTGGTCTGCGACTGAAGAAATTTTTTTCTGTTCGAAACGCCACCAAGCAGCAATTATATTATATATTCTTTATTAAAACAAGTAGGAGCTGCTTTGCGCTGCGGAGTCGACTTGGCAATACCCTGCAGAATTTGACATGTGATAATCGATAACAGACAAGTGATAGGTAAAATTCGATAAACAGTATTTAACATGTTTTTAATTGCAGTTAGTGTTGCCGGATCAATAAATTTATCTTGTGGTATATTTATGTTATGGGTTTTAATGATGTTATACACATAGAATATATGTATTGCCAAGCACTTATATGCCCGCAGTTTACAAGCTGTGCAGAACAGCAAATGAGCGCGGCAACAAAAGAGCGAGCACTCTCTCTCCCTCTCTATTTCTCTCTCCTGCTCATTATCTCTTTTAAGCGGTTTCCTCTCTATGACTTCACCGTTCTCTTTTATTCTTGGCCAGGCGAAACGAACCGGTTTCGTCTCTTTTCAAATCGGTAATATTTCGTTGCAATTCATGTTAAGCTGAAACGGTTAAAATTTAAAACATATTCAAAAGTTGTTTAACGATTAACTTGTTAAGCGAGTGGAAATTTTATTTCACTTGGAATGCGCACAATCTAATTATCAGCCGATTTTAAAATTCCCTTATCAGTAAATATCGAATGAGTGGGTTTCGAAGGTTTTCTATATCTCTCTTATTATTCATTTCTTTTTTTATACAACTGGTTAATTGCGGTCAGGGTAAAGTACAATTGTCGAAGGCAAAAGAAACTCAATCCAGAATTTATTTTTTAAATTATCGACGGGATTAACGAACCTTAGATTAAAGAATGCTGAATCACCTTGTCGTTTATTAAGAATAAAATTGAGAGAACTACTATAGAACCAATATTGGATAAATATTTATTTGAATGGACTCAGATTTCTTTTAATTAAACCCACATAGTGGGTTAAAAGTTTTGCTTATTTATATGAACAAAAATTAGCCATGGTAATTATGGCTTTAGCTGTTAATCTTATACCTCAAAGAAAGAGTCATAATTTGTTTACTTAAGTTACAAAGAAAACTTAAAAATAAACCCCTTATAAATGTAGACTATTCACATTAATTATTAAGAAAACAGATGAATACATGATGCTCTCAACTCGCATGTTCTGAAGAACCCATATATTGGACTCCAACGAGCAGAGGGGATCCTTCGATTTTGTTCTTTAGCTCGGGACCTGATGCAGCCGCCTGTATACGATTCTCAATATTTGTAATATCGATTTTACGCATGAAATGCTTCTTCATCAGCATTTTTCGTGGGTAATAGAGCAGCAGGACAATGCCCAGAGCTATTATAAGCAGACCCAAGACCTTTCCAGCGATCATAGACATCGGTAGCAATTTTACATATAACAGTAGATCAGGGGATATGCGAACCTTGTAGTCAGCCCAGATGAGGGGCAGGAAATTCCGACGGGCCTTACGAAAGATGCTGAAAGGTTTATCAAAATATTATAGAAAATCAATTTATTTTAGATCAAAATTTCGACTCACGATTCAGGGCGTGGTTCCACCAACAAACTGACCATAATGGTCGCCTTGATGTCCAGCAACATGCCCGTAGTGGGTTCCAGTATGATCACCATCTCATGGCGTTTCTTGTCAGGCTTAATACCCTCCACCGCATCCACATATGAAGGATCGGCATTATAGAAGTGCGGATAGGAGACAAATACGGGCACACCGTACCAGCAGGAGGAGACGTTGAGCAGACCTGAGGGCACCTCCTGGCAGTTTTCCTGGCAGTAGCATTTGTTATCGGGATTATCAGTGCCTGTAAATGAATATCGATTAAAGATTTACTGCTATCGATAACCTATCGATTGAGCTCACCATTTGCCATGTTCCGTTTGCTGCCCCTATATACATAGCCCTCGATGCCCTCATAGACTGTTGTGCCTGCATAATCCACCTGCAACTCGCGACAAATATCGGGCAGGAAATATGTTATCGGTTTACCCTTTTTCAGTGGAATCGGATGAAATTCCCCTGTAGTACCCCGCAACTTGCAGTGAGGTGCGCTCTTGGAAACATTGCCATAACGCCAGCGCGCTATCTGGCCTAGTTTACTAAAATCTTTTGCACCCGTATAGACGTTGTGGTGTCCATAGATCTCGGTGCTGCTATTGCGCTGTGGAGAAAGGAAAGTATATATAGAATATATGTCGGTTTTAAAATATATAAAAGTGTTTTTGAAGCCGTCTTTTAGATGGTATTATTTGTATAAATGTAATAAATTTCACTTGAGATTAAAATAGATTTTCATACACCAAAGTATGATAAGAGAAGTTTTTTCAGCAAGCTTAACTTTTCTAGAATATATGTCTCTTGAAGAAAGATTCAAAATTAAGATACATAATTTCAACTGAAAATATCTCTCTGGTAAGCTCTGTATCCCAACTATCTTTAACTTACCGGATAACCAAAGCCAATGCGCTCGTAGGGGAACTGCATATCCGGTATCATGTTGGCTGGAATCAGTTTGCTCATCTTGATCAGTGGCGTATCGAATCCCCGGAAGAGCCAATCATCAGCCTGACGCGTAAATGTCGGTTCATTGCTATACAAGTTGAGACCCAACAACATGAGGCTGCGCATAATGGGATTCCATTGTTGGGCCTTGTGCACGATGCCCACGTTGACGGAGTTAGGCGTTACCAAAATATCTGTAAGCTTTCCCCCACTGGCCTCTGCATCAAAATAGAATCGACTCTGACGCCAATACGACACGGTTGAGTTTTCATCGTGCCATGTGACATTCAACTTCGTCTGCCGCTCCGTAAAGGTGTAAGGTCCAAGCTCCTGGAAGCGCGGCTTGACATTGGGATTGTTATATTCTTCCGAATTGGTCCAGTTAAAGATATAAACATCAGCAGTAGTGGCTAGATTGGGTGATTGCCATAGATTAGTCATCATCGAGTTGGGTTTGAGCACCATTAACTGCGTAAATAAAGATATGATAAGCCTAAGGATCTCGGATCTCCACAAGGATGTGCACACTCACCCATTCCAAGGCACGTCGCTGTATGCGCTCCAGATTGAGTATATAGATCACACCTAAGGTGCCCAGGACCAGACCCAGCACACTGGTCAAAGCAATGCGCTGCTTTCCGATCATTCTTTGCTCCCCACTTGCTGTTTACAACTGAATCGAGATCAATGAAGGAAGTGTTATTATATTGAACAAAGCGTTAACCGGTTGTTCTTGTTCAAATTTACATACGCCTTATACAAACTATATAATTGAGGTTTTATATGACTAAACACGCGGCGTATCTAGTTAAACCAATAACAAACTCATTTTTTTATGAATTGAATTAAATGAGTGGATTAACCACATTCAAGTGTCTTCGAGATCACAGAGATTACAGGTGTAAACGCTAGATGTCGTTTAAGATTAACATGATTCTACTTGTATTATCATATCTATCAGGCATGTCAATTATCAATGCATTTTATTTTGTGTGGAGTATATTTTAAGCTAGACACGAGTACACAAAATTTTCATTAAAGAATTCTATTTGTTAAATCTTTGTTCACTTGCTTTTCGTATTTGAAGATCTCAATAACTTGAGAAAGTAAATAAAATGTAGAGATTTTAATTCCCAATCGTTTATAAATCTTTACAGATTTCTTTATTTGGTACTCAAATTGCATATGCAAATGCTGAGGAAAATGTAATTAATACGTTTAATTCTTAATATTTTCTATATATATATATTATTTTCTATTATGGTATATCGTAAATTCACTTAGAATATGAAAGTCATCTAAATCATTTTAATTACAGATAAAACATAGGCATTCAGACGTCTGGAGAGTTAGTTATTTCATTTTAATGATATCCGAAAAACACAGAAAAGATTTTAACCTTGTTCTGTTTGATCCCTTAAGTAAGCGCGTAACTATAAAAAGTTTCTATGCGGTGACTTACCCCGACGATGAACAACAAATGAATCACGTGTCGCGTCCGAACTTCAATGGAACCTTTAGGTGTTCCCGTCGTTCCAACTTCAATGCTGTCTGTCCCCAATGTCCGATGATGATCGTGTCTGCCTGTCTGCTAGAGATGGTAGTCAAAGGTCCCGACTAGGTTATCTTGTCTTCAATAGCCACGCTTCGGGTTCTATTAGCACTGATAATGTCACAAGTATCACAGTATTTACATATGTATAGCGAGTCCTTCGGGACTCGGGTTAACACACGAGATTCAGCAGACGATCCGCTGCAAGTGCCGACTTGATAACGACTGACGAGGCCGAGAAAAATGTTCGTCTACTAATACTGCACAAAAAACAAGCATTAAAAGAAAACTCAAGCACTCAACACATACATACATAGAATGATCGCAGGGCACATCGGGCGGATCATATGAGATACTGCAGTTAAAAAACTTAATTGATACACTGAGCGAATGAAAAGTGTTGCATACTTTTGGCGCAATCTCTGGCGATAAGCAGCCCCACAACACAATCAGCTTGACTTTGTCTATCGAGTATTGAATATACATAATACCCAGAAGAGATGTACTCTATATACACATTTGTTGTGTCATCCGAGCTGTGATCGGTCAATGACATCTCTGATTTTCCTCAGTGTAGTCGACATTTATTTTGTTTAAATATTTGTTTTTGCTTTTTACCCCATTCTGTGCACTCACAAACACATTTCGCGCTTGCCTTAATGCCCGACTTGGTTCAACAGTTCCTAATCTCGTCAAGGGGTTATCTTTAAACGATTCGATGGCAAACGGAGTCCGCTTTGGAGACGGCGACCCAGACGAAGAAATTGGAGCAACCCGAACGCACACATGCAACAGACACACACAAAACTCACACACATGCAGGCAAGTGCAATAAGTTATCAACTATAGACTAACCTGGCCGACCATCAATATATGAAACATATCAATAACGGGCCTGGAAGCCCCTTTGGAGTTTTTCCGATTTTTTCGGCAGCGCACACAACACAGATAAGACCTTCCACTTGGACCCATTGAACGATCTGATAAAATCAACACTCAGGGGACAGGTATATAAATAAAACAACAACAGGCAGTTTGGTAAACATATGTAGCACTTGTCACACGACATATATGGCATATACAATACAAATATATAAAGAGTATATTTGTACATATATAACAATAAAGGTAAAACCATTCCCCATTTGACTGTAGAGCCAAAGATCGTATTAATTGCCAGTGGTTAGTGGCATGTTTTGTTGTCTGTTGTCTGTCTAAGATCCCGGACAACTACAAGCTGTCAGCGCATTGTTAGTGTCAGTAGATTAACGCATCCTAATCAGCTTGAGGAGGAGGAACTTTGAAATCAAAATCGAACCGATTGACAGTGCAAGTGGCAATAAATCATACAGCAAATACCCTAAGTGAGTGTAGCGATAGTTGGGTATCATATTTAGTAATAATATATTTAGTATGTGGAATGTTCAGGCACTAGTATGCACTGCATTCTAAATAATCATACAAAACTATCAAGTGTCAGGGAGTTCGTCACATGCAGCGGTTTCTATTTGTTTTTTAAATTTTTTTATATATTTACTACATTTTTAAAAGAACTGTCAGTAATTTATTAAACAAATAAGTCTTAAGCAGATCCTTCAATAGAATCAGTTACTCCGCTAGATCTAAAAACATCAGTTTTTTGCAATAAGAACACAATTCATCAATATCTTCCTTCAAACAGTATCTTATTCTAAAAAACATGTCGTACACGGTATATGGGCAGTGTCATATGCCCAGCAACTGCAGCTGTTCATGCAACAAGCGCAGTGTCATAATATTTGTATTATATCATCGTCAATCAAAAGTAAAAACGTGTATTCCGATCAGTCTTCAATGAGATTGCGTATTAACTACATTATTATTACATAAATATCTATAGGGTATATAGTGTACACAGCGTAACTCGGATTAGGCACAGTAGGGCTGGTGCAGATTCAACTTAGGAAACTAAACTTGAGCACGCCGGGCACGTAGTCCAGATGTGGAGACATTTGTTTGGCATCGATTCGCAGCCATTTGTTGCTGACCAGGTAGTGTGGATTCTGTGGAGAGAGAAAGAAAGGGTATTCAATGGGAGTTATGTGTATAATGGGTATATATCTGATATATTCACCTGCGTCACACTGGCACTGATGTCGCTCTGTCTGATCCACAGCTCCAGTGGTTGTGTGCGCCAGCTCTGCTTCGTTAGCAGCGCCAGGCACCGTGCGACAAAGGCATCACCAATGCAGCGGGATCTGTTCATATTCAGCAGACGCAGCTGGCGGCAGTTGCTCAGGAATTGGAGCAGACCCGCCGGACTCTCCAGCTGATAGCCGCACAAATGCAGCTCACATAACTCCGGCAATTGTGGCGCCAATCGGCTGAGTATCTGATCACTCAGACACTGCAATTGTGCTCCGTCCTCCTTCGATTGGGCGTGCACCTCCAGGCGGCGTAGCTGGCGTAGATTGCTCAGTTCATCAAAGAAGCGTCCATAATCGTGTAGCATGCCGGCAAAGCGAAATCCCTCGATCTGCTTAACCCCTGCGCCACCAGAGCCGGGACGCGCTACTCGAGCCAGCACATCGAAGATGAAGTTCTTGGAGTATATCGATAGCTTCTGTAGGCGCGGCAGGCTCAGCAGCTGCTGCATGATGTCCGACTCCATGCACAGATGATAGTCGGCGATCTTGATGTGCTCCAGCGTGGGACACAGCTGCACATCGGCCAGGTCACAGCAATTGACCTCATCGCAATCCTCCATGATATCGAACTTGCGCAGCCGCAGCTGGCGAAAGATGTCGCGAAAGTGCTGAGATTCCAGATACTGACAATCACCCAGGCACAGATCGGTGAGTAGCTCCAGTTCGCAAAGGTATTTCCCAGTGATTCGGCAGCTACGCAGCTTCAGTTTGCGCAGCGCGGGAAAGACACGCTTCAACAGGCGCACATCTTCGTCGACAAAGCGGGCGCGTCCACCACGTCCGCGCGGCGGAGGATCGCCTCCAAGCCACTCCAGGCTAGTGACGCCGCGCAACTTTTGATCACTCAACAGCCGCAGTCGGCGAACTTCCATTTGGTGGTAACTTAGGCACTCCAGGTGCGGCGCCAGGCGCAACATGAACGCCAGATACTGACGCGAGGAGGCGCGCTGTAGCAATTCCTCCTGCAGCGCTACGTTGCGCACGCGCGTGCGCCACAATGCCTGGACAATGTTCTGCAGGCGGCTGTGCAGCTGTGACAGCTCGAACTGCTGATACACATTTAGCTGGGACACAATCAGGGCCAGGACATCGTCGTTGAGCTGCATCAGGGAGCTGCGCTGCGTGGGCGCTGCAAGAGGAGCATCAGTACAAGCAAAGACACACATGCTCAAGGTCAAGGCGCACTTACCTGTCTCTCCCTGCTCCTCCTCCTCCTTCACTTTCTTTTCTCTTCTGTTTGTAGTCATTTGCTTTGACTCTCGTTTTGTTGTCGACAGGCGCAACGCATTTTCGACACTGTCAAAAACATTTCACACTTTTTATACTGTTCCTCTCCTTATCCCTCTTCCTCTTTGCAGTCTTCTACCTATTTTAGGGGTGGTTTTCTCGGCCCACTTTACCTGCGTACACAACTTTTTGGTGCTCGCCTAGAGATGCGCCGATATTTCACGCTGCTAACAGCAACTATCGGTGCACTACTGTTATGATGTTCGGCATGTTAACAGTATGTTAAATTCAAATCAAACATGAAGGTGTGTCATGTTTTAACCAGTAGAATTAAAAGATATTGGTATTTTTTGTATTTATCTTTTTATTTGTTGTTTGGTGCTTACTACGTCATCAATTTGTATGTATTTGTAATTACATTTAACTTTTACAATATACTCTATGTTGCATGTTGTTGTATGTATAATGTATTATTACATATTATTTATCCAATTTCATTTCTCGTATAGGCATATATTGTAGGTATATATAGTGTTATGTATTGTATCTGCATTATAGTACATTATTGTTTCTATTTACTTAGTATTGTTACTGTTGTTATTCCTTATTTTGTTGTTGTTGTTTCTGTTACCGTTGCTGTCGCTTCTTCAATTGGCTGCCAAGCGTTTTATTTATTAGGAAACAGTTTTCGACACTGCAGCTTATTGTTATTAATTAATGTGTGACTGTATGTGTATGTGTCAGGGTGTGTGTGTGTGTGGGTTTTAAATATATTACTTGATTTATGCACTACGCAACTTACAAATTAATTGTTTTAATTTTGTCAAATATTGCAACAGAATTGAAGAGTTTCTTGTTGTTCGTTACTTAAAATTGCCTTTCGCTCGCTAAACATACAGTTGATCAGTTAATATATTAGTTAATAATAGTACAATATATATATATATATTGGTGTATATATAAATACTCTATATGCATTTCATATATTGCGCTCTATACACATCACCGATCTATTTCAAAAACACCAAAAACTAACACGGCTAAAACAACTACATAAATATGTATGCATGTGTTTGTATTTGTTTGTGTGGTTGTTATATCTGTGTGAGTGTGTGTGTGTATGGTACAGATCTATGCGAAGTTTTCTTCTATATGCTGTGTGTACTTTGCCTATAAAAATACATAAGACTTAAGCGACTCGACTCGGTTCTTCAGAACTTCGCATAAATGCTGTCATATCTCCTTCTATGCAATTGTTTAAACAATTTCAATTTATGCGCACAACATTTGTGTTTTTGTTATGTTTTTTTTTTTTTGTCTTTAGGTTTTTTCGTTATCGTTTTTCATTTTATTTCTTTTTTACAATTTTCAATTGTTCCCTGCATTCTTAGTACATATTTTAAAACTTTCATGTTATCTGCTGTCGATGCAAATGCCTTAAAAAGTAAATCGAATACGAAGTGAACAGGGGTATTCTGTTATTCCCTAACAAAATGAAACTGAAAGCAAAACCAACAACTGTTTTTTTGTTTTTTTTTTTAATTTTGTTTATGTTGTTTTTATTTGTGTAAATGTACATTTTGTTGTTAATTTAAATTATAAAGGTTTAATTAAAAGTATTAAATTAATAAAATGTTGCATTTAAAAGGAAGCATTATGTGTGTGTGTGTATGTGTTGGCTGTTTGCATGTGTGTGTGTGTGAATAAACTTGACTCAGCTAATAGGTGTTTGTTTTTGTTGTATTTTTTTTTTGTTTTTCATTTAGTTTTCCGCATTTTCCTTCGTTTATTTTTCCTTTATTTGTTTTGTTTTTCATTGTTGTAATGTATTTAAAGCAGATATGTTGTTGCTTGTGGCGCTTGGGGCATGCTTCGCTTTCCTTTATAATCTTCTTGCTGTTTTCAACATAAGCACAGTAATTGTTATAATTAATTGTAGAGTTGTGCCTAGTTGTATTTTTGTTGTTTGTAATTGTTGTTAACTTTAATAGTGTTTTCAATGTGTGTGTTGCCGGGGTGTTCTGGATATCGGGGGTTATAACCGTTCGATCTTCTGCTTTAGTTTAGTTTGTTTTCCTTTTGCTTTCTCTTCTTTCTCTCTTTTCTTGTCATATATATCATAATCGTAATCATAATGTCAGCGCGTGCGCTTCATCTCTCCTTCGCTCTACACACACACATTTCGTATATATGTAACTAAAACTAATCTACTTTCGCTCTGTCTCTCTCACCATCTTCATCTTCATCATATCTCATCATCATCATCTCATTATCGTCTCATCTTAATCAGTTTTAGTAGTTCAACTAACGTTAAATATAATAATAATAATAATAATATATAATTTTCTTGCATTTCTCTCATTTCTCGTTAGTTCTTGACTTAACCTAAACTTCTTGTTTCTCCCTTCTCTCTTTTTCCTCTTCGTCTTCATCGTGTCTACTTCGTCTCGATAGTTTACGGTTCTAATACGTCTTGCCTTAAAGCAATTGATTCATTTTTTAGTGTTTTTTTTTAGTTTTAATCCATTCTTTTTTCTGGTGATAAGCAACAAGTTTTCTCACTTAATTTTTAAAAGGGGAGTTTGGATATGGATAATGGGATGGGGACTGGGAGGGGAAATGGAGAGCTTGTTCTTGTTGTATTAACTGGGCGCTGCTATTAGCATAATATGTATGTATGTATGTTGTATGTGTATGTGTGTAGTTTAGTTAATATGTTTTTATGCTGATTCGTTTATCCATACTTTGCCTTTTGTTAAAATGCACAAATTAATACAATTTCACAATGTGTTTTCCAAAGTTTGTTTTTGCTGCAGTTTTATATACAAAGTATATACGATATATATGTATATGTTATATATATAATATAGTTATATATATAGTTATGATAGTTGTGTGTATGGTATGAGGATGTCTTGTTAGTCTAGCTGCAACACAATCGTTGGCATCCACTGTCGATAGACTCGATGCAATTCAAAATCTTTCAAATCAAATCAATTTGTTAAAACTCGAAACTATCGCTTGGCGTCATACAATCGATAGTTTTGCAGCTCTACTTGTAAGTATGAGTGTGTTTCTTTTCTCGCGGTTTCTAACTTAACCAAACATAATAATATAAAAAGTAGAATACAGTCGCGCCCATAAGCTGTTTACAAAGTTGTTGAACTCTCTTTCACTCTCTCTCTCTCTCTGTCGAGACGAACTCTTTCTCTTCTCACCTTTCAACTCACTTCGCATACACTTGGCCGAGTTAGCACAGCTAAGAAGGCCACGCCCAGCACCGGCAAAGCGCGTACATTTCATAAATGTAGCAGGGACGTGAGAAAATTAATATATAATCTACAAATATATATATATAAATATATATAGACGCTAGGCGCCTAAGAAGATCGGTTAGAGAACAGTTTGAAGGGTAACTATGAGATGTGTTTTTCTTTCTTGTATTGCACGTTGCGCAAGCGGTCGCCAGACCAGTAGAGTCTGCGGCAAAGGAGGCGAGAGAATCGAAAGAGATCTCCCGATGAGAGGAGGAGTACAATATATGTATATTGGGTTACACAGACCTAAACAGCGCACTGTCTATAAACTATATAGTTATAAATGTATATGTATGTATGTTTTGTTTTTTAATATGTATTACTAGCTGCTTATTATGGATGTGGGTTGTTGTTGTTGTTGTTGCTCTTGTTGCATCAATGTGGCCACACTCGCTTCACCATTGCGTCGTCGCTGTGGCTGTGGCGGCTGAGGCGGCTGTGGTTGTGGTCGCCGTTGCCACGGTGTGGCCGGGCAGCAGTGGAGGCTACTGTTAGTAAACCACGGGATGCTGCTCTACATTGCTGGGCAGATGTTGCAACTGCATTGCGGCACGTGCCAACGCACTCGGATCACTGATCAATGCGATGGGCACTTGCGGCGGCGGCTGCTGCTGTTGCTGCTGCTGCGGCGGTGCCTGTTGATGCGCCTGCTGTTGCTGCTGATGATGCTGCTGCTGTTGCTGCTGCTGTTGTTGTTGATGTTGCTGATGATGATGCGCCGCCTGCTGTATGGACAACTGCAGCAATTGCTGCTGTTGCAGTTGCTGTTGCTGCTGCTGATGAGCGGCCACAGCAGCCTGCTGCTGCTGTTGTTGCTGCTGTGCGGCAACCTGTTGCTGATGCTGTTGATGTGCTACCGCTGCTGCCTGTTGTTGTGCGGCCGCTGCTGCTGCTGCCTGTTGCTGGGCTGCTGCTGCCGCAGCGGCCTGCTGTTGAGCAGCCACTGCTGCTGCCGCCTGCTGTTGCTTTTGCGATTGCTGTGCGTTGTGCGAGATGAGTGTACTGGTCACCAGCGGCACCAGGCCTGGCGTTAGCTGGACGGCACCGGCGCCAGCCGCTGCTGCGCCCGCTGTTATCTGTTGGATGGTATGCATCGTGGTCGTCGCCGAGTGATGGGGAACTGCAAGAGGGGAAGCCACGTTAGTATTGACAATTACATTTGCAGAGGGGGAGGCACAACAACAAGACGATACACAACAGCAGGTTATAACTGCGCGTGTGTGTGTGTGCGCGTTAGTTATTAACATTTATTTGTAGTAGTAGTAGTAGTAGTAGTAGTGTATTTTGTGTCCGACTCACTTATGATCGGTTTCACTTCCTGCTTGACTTGGGTCAGCACACCAGCCGGTATTTGCGGATGCGGATGCACGGGTGGTGGCGGCATCATAGCATCCGGGTGATTCATCTTCATGTGGCGCTTCAAATTGCCGCGCTCGACGAAAGCCTTGCTGCACAGTGTGCACGCGTGTGGTTTCTCACCCGAATGGGAGCGCATGTGCGAGACCAAGTGACCTGCGAAACGGACAATGGAAGCGACATGAAGATTTCATTCTGCCGTCAAGGAGATTTTCGAATTTTGACAATACAACAAAAAAAATGAAGGAAACTAAAAACCAAAAAAAAAGATACAAAATGCAAACCAAACGTTGGGGGGGGGTGAGGCGGGTCGGTAGAGCGAGGAGGAGGCAGCTCGAAGTCGATGCGAGTCGAGCCATGCGAGCGGGCGTTTTTTTTAGTATTAGAATTGAATTATATTTGCATTGATTTGAGGGGGTTAGTCGGATTGGTAGTACGGGGGGATGACGGCAATCACTGCCAGGCGCACAGTGCAGCAAATACAGCTTAATAACTTAAAGGAAATACTTTAAAAATATAGAAACTAAAAGCTTTGCTTGTTTATCTAAACTAAGCCAACTTTTAAGCTACAGCTACATGTATTCTAATAGCTTTAAATATCTTCTTTTTTACTGACTTTAAATTTACGTTTGTTTTTTCTTAGTTAAAGCTACGCACGATAATATATATTGTAATAGGTTTTCTATTTTAGTAATTACTTAATTAAACACATTTACGCTTAATAACAAAGACCTAAGTCCGCATTCATTATGTATTGTAGTTAATAATTCATTAAGTTGGAGGTTTGTGTATTTAAAAAGTATTTAAACCTTAAGTTGTTAAGCTACAGAACTTATAGGAACTTATATAATTGAAGCTTAGTTTAATTGTAATAATCTACTTAGTAATTGTGTTCCGCTAAGATTTTTAAAATGTAATTAATATGATTTAACACTAAACACATTAGTTTAAATCATATATGATTAAGAAATTATGATTTACGTTTATGTCAGACTTTTAAACACTGACCATATTAGTTTAAATCATATATGGATAAGAAATTAAAATAAATATATTATTATATTAAAATTATCGATTTAAATTCAATGTAAAACGCACTGAACATATTTCTGTTTCTATTTGCTGCACTGTGTATGTTTAAAAAAGGAATTGATTGATTGATTTTTATTTGGATGGTATAATGGATAATGGATTGATTGGTAGTTGGAGGCGGTTGTGGTGTTGCTTGAGAGCAGATATATCGGCTAGACTGGGAGGACTACTATGCTGACGCCACGTCTCGCGTGCTACACACTCCACAAATCCGACAGTCCAAAGGGTGGGCGGGGGGATGGGGTGGTAGAGACTGGGACTCACCTTTGCATATGAAATTCTTGGGGCACTTCTCACAGGCAAACGGACGCTCACACTCCTGTCCCTTGGTGTGGCTGCGCTGATGGAATAACAGATTGCCTTTGAGGGGAAAGGATTTGCCACATGTCTCACAGGTGAAGGGACGATCGCCGGTGTGGCAACGGGACATATGATTGATCAGATGCTCCTTGCGTGTGAACGGCTTGTTGCACACATTGCAGCAATGGGGATTGTCACTCGAATGTTGGCGCATATGATTATTGAGATGCTCCTTGCGCGTAAACGTCTTCTGACAGTATTCACATTTGTGCGGCGAATCACCTGTATGGAGACGAACATGATTCGTCAAATGCTCCTTGCGGGTAAAGGTCTTCTTGCAATAGCTGCAACGATGCGGCGAATCGCCCGTGTGCTGACGCACATGATTCGTCAAATGCTCCTTGCGTGTAAACGTCTTGGTGCAGTATGTGCACTTGTGCGGCGATTCGCCTGTATGTTGCCGTACATGATTAACCATGTGATCTTTGCGAGTGAACGCTTTCGTGCAGTACGTGCACTTGAACGGTGTCTCACCCGTGTGCTGGCGTATATGATTCACCAGATGCTCCTTGCGCGTAAAGGTCTTCATGCAGTACGAGCAGCGATGCGGCGACTCCCCGGTGTGCTGACGCACGTGATTTAACAGATGTTCCTTGCGCGTAAACGTCTTGGAGCAGAAATCGCACCGATGTGGCGTCTCGCCTGCTTGCGTAATAAATATATAAGGAATCGTGAAAGAACAAACCGGAAAACGGTATAGATTAGTAATCATTGACAACTGCTAGAAGATGAGAGCGCAGCGAGTATATATTGCAAAGTTGCGTCAGGTCTACGTCTGTTCAGTTGTCATAGTAGTAGTAACTAAGTGTCGTTTCAATTGGGATCATATCTATCATGATTACATGTTGCACTCTGTACAAGTGTGAAGAAAGGGAATCATAAGCTTGGTAGACATAGTTTATGATAGAAGCACTTAATGATGTGTGTGATATGAGAAATCGAGAGTCTTGTATGAGGCCTTGACAATGTTGATACTACTCGGGAATCACTAAATTTAAGAAGTGTAAGCCTGGACAATGATGATATTGTACTACTCGTATTCGCATCATTTGGAATCACTAAGTTGCCTAATTCCTATAAGAAGTTTACGCGCAAGAAGCACCTTGTAGATCATATAATCCTCCAGCACATGGTTGAGACACCGTTCAAGTACTGCAAAAAGTTAACATGGTTCCTCTCTCATGTACGGCAATCCACCGAACCCGTGTGCTGGAGCACATCATGCTACGTATGAGATGCTTCTTGCTCGCGAACCTCTTATCGTTGCAGTCTGTGCGCGAATCACCCGTGCCCGTGTAGGTTGCCGTACACGATGAAACCATCATCATAATCATAACCATCATCATCTATCATTATCATCATCATCACTGGAACGGTACCTCACCCGTGTGCAGATGTAAGTGATTCGTGAGATGCTCCTTGCGGGTAAACGTCTTCGAGCAGTATGTGCAACGATGTGGCGACTCTCCTGTGTGTTGGCGCACGTGATTAACCAAATGCTCCTTGCGTGTAAACGCCTTGGAACAGAACTCGCACCGATGCGGCGTCTCACCTGCGTGCGTGTGGGAAAAACGGTAAGAATCGAGCAATAACAGAGAGTACAGATTAGTTGTCTGTCATTATCGACAAGTGGCAATGGGGAAGCTTCTCACACAACAATGACTCAATATCAGAATCAAGAACTAAGAGGATCAGAGAGACTAATGAGGACTATTCATTCATTTGATTATCATCTATCTAACACATCATTACTCATACTGTATGCAGGAGATTTAAGCACAAGACCGATCCCTGATGGATCATGGGTTGCAGACACCGTTCAAAGTGTGTGCACGAGTTGTGCAAAGTTTAAATGGTTCCTCATCTAATGAAAATGATGCGATGAACGAATCCACACCCATAATCCTTCTTGAGATGCGCTCCCTGTGATGTGATGCCCGTAAATCTCTTGCTATATAGTATGTGTGCAACGATTTTCCCTGCATGTAACACGATTAACCCCACTGGAACGGTGCCTCACCCGTGTGCGTATATGTGTGGCTTGTGAGATGTTCCTTTCGGGTAAACGTCTTCGAGCAGTATGTGCAACGATGTGGGGACTCTCCCGTATGTTGGCGCACGTGATTAACCAAATGCTCCTTGCGTGTAAACGCCTTGGAACAGAACTCGCACCGATGCGGCGTCTCACCTGCATGCGTGAGTAAAATGTAAGAATCGAGCAATAACAGTAACATATTAGTTGTCATCATCATCGACAAGTGGCATAAGGGGAAAGTAGTAAAGTAGTAAAGTTGCATCATCAGGTCAACATCAATTCAACATTCAAGATATAAAAGGGGAAATGGTCATTCGAGCCGTGGTCTATGGTAAAGATCTAATTGCATGTAACGTAGCGAATCTTTAGTTAAATAGTGCAGTCTAATTTCTAATATAATATATGTACAAAACGATGATCGAAATTTATCATAGTTTAACTATGAAACTTGACAATAATGATAGCACTCATATTCCATGGAGGGAATTACTGAGTTTCATTTGATATAAGTCACAACACAATTGATCGTTACCGCATCACAGCTTATACTACACATTAAGGTGTTCGACGCGCAAGGAGCACCTGGGGTGGATCATATAGCAAGCCAGCACATGGGTGAGAGAGCGTTCACACGCAGAGTTTCACATGGTTCCACACATGTACGGCAACGGTGCGGCGACGGCGATTCACCCGTGAGCTGGAGCACATGTTCCCATAAGAAGATGCTTCTTGCGCGCATGAACCTCCTGTGTGTGTGTGTAGGTTGCCGTACATGATTAACCACCACTGCTGGAACGATGGTGCCTCACCCGTGTGCTGATGTATGTGATTCGTGAGATGCTCCTTGCGTGTAAACGTCTTCGGGCAGTATGTGCAGCGATGTGGCGACTCTCCTGTGTGTTGGCGCACGTGATTCAACAGGTGTTCCTTGCGCGTAAACGTCTTGGAGCAGAAATCGCAGCGGTGTGGCGTCTCACCTGCTTGCATGGCAAAAAGGTAAAGGGAATTAACCCAGAGCAGAGAGCGAATTAGTAATCATTGAGAAATGATAAAGATAGTAGCTTTATTTCGAAATGCAAGACAAGTTCAAGAGGGTCATGGCGTAGTTCACTTCGGGAACGGGCGTCGTTTTGCTGAACTTTTTACTGCGACCTTGTAGATCTAATCTGAGATTGGCTTTGAGCTCCTTGTACAGAGAGACACACCTCGAAAGGAACAATGCTGGGCATATTGTTAGTATGTGCTCTGTCCCGTCTTGACCCGCAATTCACAGAAACTGCATTGATCACTATTTCTAGTTTGCTAGAATCTACTAAGGCCTCTAGTCAACAGATACCTTTTAGAAATCTCAAGAGATGCTTGTTTATTGATTTCACAAGATCTTGTTAAGCATGGGTATATTTTCTAATTGATTAGCATATGAACTGAAGCATTGATAATGTAATGAAGCAATGCGTTTTCTTTCAATGAAATTCCTTTTATCTTTAACAGATTTAATGACTTAATTATCTGTGTAAATCTCACTTTAATAGACAATTATATTACTGTTGTTGCTCGTTTCTTATGACGCCCTGTTCCTGTTCGTTATCGCTGCTCGTGCACCAAACGCGCAAGTGTGTGTATGTGGGTGTGTGTGTAGATGTTGTGCTAATTAGAATTTATAATCATTTTGCCTAATGACTGAACTTCAAAAGACTTTAATGGGCTCTCGGGGGGGAAAGTGTTGTGTGTGTGTTGTAGTGTGTAAAGGAATGTGTTTAACGTCTTGTGATCTGCGTTCTCGGGTTCTAGGTTCGTTGATTGTTATTATGGGATTTGACTGTATTGTCTCTTTACCTGTATGCCAGAGTATGTGATTGGTGAAGTGCTCCTTGCGGCTAAAGCTCTTGCCGCAGATCTCACAACGGAACGGCGTCTCGTTGGTGTGGGAGCGCATATGGTTGGCTAGATGCTCCTTGCGTGTGTATTTCTTGCCACAGACATCGCACTGATGCGGTGTTTGACCTGTTTATTGGTTAAGGTTAACACAGAGAGAACAAAGAACAGAGAGAGAAGAAAGTATAGGGTAGGGGGTTTGAATTTATCTTTGGATCAAAACTGATTAGCGCAAGCATGAAAAAAAAGACACAAATTAAACGAAATAAAACTGAAAAAATTAAAAGAAGTTTCCATTCTTCAAACGCGTCGTCCTTCGCATTAACTTTCCGATTGAGTAGTTATTACCCGCAACAATAAAAAACGATACGTTAAAATAAATATATACAATATATATCTATATGTATGTATACAAAGAAATGAAAATAGCAAAGAGAAATAATAAAAAAAAACAATAACAAATTTGTACGTTATCCCCCGGCACCGCTATGTGTGTGTGAAACTGGCCGTCGAACGAAGCGAACGGAGGCTCGGCTTTTTTTTTTTGTGGTGGTGGTAGTTGTTGTTGTTGGCGCAATGTGGGCGGTGTGTGGGCGTGGCATGGTGGTTGGCGTATGTAGTATGCATGTATGTATGGATAGGATATGTGGATGTGAGTGTATATGATGTTCATGTGTCTAGGTGTGGGTGTGGATGCGGATGTGTGAGTATTAGTGTATGAGAGTGTGAGCAATGATTGTTGTTGTTCTTGTTTGCCTATCACTCTGCTAGAGCTGGAATATAATCATTAATTTAATTTCGATAGAATACCCTTACTACTGCAACTATTTGCCTGTTAATTAAACACAGGTTTCAATTCATTCGAACGTGAAGTTCTTCAAGCTGAAATAAGCCAAAGAGCTAAGCAAGTTATGTGTGTGGGTGAGCGAGTGTGTGTGCGTGTATGTGTGGAATGGCAATACCTCTCCAGCCCACTGGGTGTGTCTCTGTGTCAATGCGTGTGTGTGTGTTTGTGTTTGTCAGGCACAGGCGGCACAGGACGTTGGCAATCGACAAGCAGCAACAACGAACGTTTCTTTTTCTTTTCTTTTCTCTATTTTTCTTTTGTATTTTGAACACCCTGTACAGCAGAGAGAGAGCGAGAGAGAGAGAAAAGGGGAGAGTAAACGTTGACAAATTGGGTGCGTGTTTATGGCTGGATGGACGAGAGGTGGGGGAGGAGAGGTTAACACAGGCAAATCTAACACAGAAATCGCAACGAAGACGATCGAAGTCACTGGTGGACGGTAGGGGGGAGGGGAATATGAAGTGAGGTGAGTTTGGTGGGTTGTTGATGATGAGCATGTGGATGAATTGAGTTGAATTTTGTGGTGAGTGTTGAGTTGAAGTGAGTTTGATGAGTGAGTAAGAGAGAGAGAGAGTGTGGTGTGGTGTGTGATGTTGGCTTACGGGGGAGGAGTGTTATGAGCGGTATGAGCGAGTATTGAGCGAGTAGTTGTGGAATTTGTACCAGAAAAGCTGAATAACAATCGATAAAGCTGATGATCGATAATGAAATCGATACGAAAAAACAACTCAAATCGATTAATTTTCGAAATAGGATCGATAACGATGAATTTAGCGCATTTAAAACGATTATAATTGAGCAACACGAATGTTCACAAATTGCAAGTGTGTGTTTTATCGATAATAACGATTGAAATGTTCGATAGTTATATAGCTTTTGAATAATTTCGGTACTTTTGTTTATTTAAGAAATATAGAAACGTTTTTTTTTTGTGAGTGTTGTGGAAGTGAAACATGTGTGTGAGTACAACAAATGCAAGGAAACTGATAGGCTACATTGTATTGTAGTATAAATATATGTATATAGTAGGGAAGCTACATATTGTATGCAGGAAGCACAAGCACAAGCAATGCAAGCAAAACAGTGTGTGTGAAGGAAGAAGGGAAGCAGACGAGGAGGAAGTATGCACGATGAGGTTGCAATTACTTGATTGATATTCGATTTGGTATTTTTTTTTGTATTTTTTTCGATTCGATTTGATTGATTTGATTGATCAATTGCGATAATTGACATTTTGATTTGGTTGGTGTGATGTGATGGCTATATATAAACATATATATATATATTGATATATAGATATATATGTATTTAAATGCAGACACATACATATATAGATATTATCTGTAGCTGATGTTTGATTCGGTACTCTACTGGAATTTGCTATCATTTATCGATATGTTTTTTGTAATTATTTTTTTATATAGAGTATTGAATATATAAAATTGTTTTTTTTTTGTTAAAATTTGTTTTGTGGTCTTGTTTGGCGCTCGCCGCTCGCATTTGTCCGCCCCCTGTCACCAAATCACACTCACCAGTGTGCCACATGTAGTGGTTAACATAGTGTTCCTTGCGCGTAAAGGACTTCTTACAAATATCGCAACGATGTGGCGTCTCACCCGTGTGTTTGCGCACATGATTGACCATGTGCTCCTTGCGCGTAAACGTCTTGGCGCAGTACTGGCAACGGAACGGCGTTTCGCCCGTATGGGAACGAAAATGATTGTCCAGATGCTCTTTGCGTGCAAATGTCTTTTGGCAAATAGTGCAGGCGAATGGTTTATCTGTCGAATGTCGCTTCATATGTCGCTCCAGGCTTGTATTATTTGCAAACACATTGAAACAGACAATGCAGGTGAACATGGGACCGCCAATATGAATTTTACCATGACGGGTTAAATCCTGCGATGTGGTAAAACCCTGACCGCACACCTGACACATGAACGGCTTACGCTCGCTGTGGTAGCGACGGTGCACAATCAGCTGATAACGAAATTGGAACATCTTGCCACAAATATCGCATACATGCGTACCAGTCGCTATCGGCGTCCCATCGGGCGCCAACGATACACTCGACTGACCATCGACGCCATGTATGCCGCCCTCCATTTTAGGCATTAGCAACTCACCCGATACCGTCACACTCGTTGTTGACGTATTATTATTATTATTGTTGTTGTTATTATTGTTGTTGTTATTATTACCTCCACTCTGACTAGCGCCGCCACCAGCGGATGAGCTAGTCGTGGTCACTGTTGCGCTACCCTGTTGTGTACCAGCATTAGTGCTAGTAACTGGCGCTTGTTGTTGCTGTTGCTGCTGTTGTTGTTGCTGCTGTTGTTGTTGCTGTTGTTGTTGTTGCTGTTGCTGTTGTGCTGTCGCTGCTGCCGATGCGGCAGCTGCAGCCGCTGCTGCTGCATTAGCCGAAGCCATTACAGCAGCGACGGCTGCATTATTTGTGGACGCCGCCGCTGCTGCTGCAGCTGCGCTCGCCGCATGCGTCGTCTGCGGTGGGAGTGGCGGTGGTGGTGGCAACTGAGGCGGTGGCAATTGGCTGCCATGCACCGCCGCCACATGATTAACCACATCGCCATGGATTTTACCAAAGACTTCGTGATACGTAAATAACTGTGATATATCCTCAATGTTCACTTTATACATTTCAATGCCGTGCGGCGGTTTACCGCTACCGTCCTCCTTATGATTATGATGATTATCGCTGCCGCCGTGTCCTTTACTGGGTATTATTGGGGGATGTCCTCCGCCCAAGGTGATGGTGGTGCCACCGCCAGTGGTCACCACCGGTGCTGAAACCACCGAAGGTGCCGAACTGGCAGCGCTCACGTGCTGCATTTAGAGTGGTACGAACGAATTTTGCCGCCCTTTTTTTGACGCTTGTGTGTCTCCGTTTTTATTTCTTTTATTTATAAATTGTTTGTTGTTGATGTTGAAGAAGTTGTTGCTGTTTGAAGTATTGCTGCTGCTGTTGCTGTTGTTGTTCTTATTGTTGTTGTTGTTGTAGCTGGTCTACATATTGTACTTGTTGTTGTTGCTGCTGTCGACTGCTTTCGCTGGCCGTCGTGGCTACAAAAAGTCAAGTGGAATTTATTGTCTCTGATTATTGAAATTGGACAATTGCTGGTAAGGATTGCTGGGTATGTGGTGGTGAATGGAGTTGGAGCAGGAACGCATTTGAACAATTTACCATGTAGCTCCTCCCTCTCTCTCCCTCTCTTTCTCTCTCTTTCAGAGTCCTCTCTCTAGGACATTACTATGCTGTGTGCTTGCTTGCTTTCTTGTTCTTGTTGCTGTTGCTCTTGTTGTTGCCTTTCCCCGAGTTTCGACCTGCAAGAAGTTGACGATGTTAGGAAGATCAGTAAATGAAACGATGCAATGCCACCAACTACTCTAGATTTTCACATAGTTAGGGGGACTAACTAATTATGTAATGCTTTCTAGAATTTTTATAATTTCATATAGTTAGAGGGTTATCTAAATGTAAATCTAAATTGAACTATGATATATGATATTAATTTCCATGAAAGAGTCAAAAGGAGGCGTGGTAAATTACTATTATAATTTACCGTTCTTTCACACACTTTTAAAAAATTGTTAATATTCATAATTTTTTTAGTCTTTAATGACATTCCATTTCGGATTTTAACTCATATTTCATTAAGCATTCAAATTTGTAGCATTTTTGCTTTAATCGTTGCAAAAATTAACAAATTTTGATGTAAATTTGAATTTATTATTGTTGTAAATCGATTAAGCAGTCTCAAAATACAATACAAATTTAGTTTGTAAGAATTCTTTGAGTGGCTTTGTAAAATATAATGATAATCTACATTTTTTCAAGTATTTCAACAAAGAAAGAAGATTTTCTGATGTTATAAGAGAAGTGTGCAGGGTATTTAACAGTCGGAATGCATTCCAAGTCAAGCATGACAAGAATTTTAAATAAATAATGGCGTGTCAAAAATTTTAAATGTCTTATGAACCAATTACGAACAAATATAAGTTAGCCTTCTATAAATCTTACAATTTGACATATTATATTATACTATACACTTTGGTATTTCAGGAGCTAATCGTTAATTTAATTATTTTAATTATTTTAAAATTGCAGAAGACATGTACCAATATCCAGTTTTAGTTAACATGAACTTAACTAACCTGGCTAACAGTTAGACGTGCTCAATCTAGCAAGAAATATACTTTACTGAGTAGGGTACTTCTTGTTCAAATTAATGTTTTTTTTGTTCTATTGTAACTGGTGCATGGACAAGTGTAACTGTAAACTGCAAAACGAACATTAACCCTTCTTCAGTTAAAACGTGCAAGTACAGTTGAGTAGCAAAAATACGCACTCATACGCACACACACGTACATATACAAACACACACACACACACACACACACACACAAATAGGCACACACACTAACAAACACATGTATCTAATAGTCGTCATGTGTAAAGAAAGATGTTCAAAAATGCTGCGCTGCTGGGCAGTTTATTGATTTTGTGATAGTAGAAAATGATGATATAAATTGCCCATTAGCAAAAAGGCAAATGCGAGAAAAGCTAGAGGAGGAGAACCTCAAAAGGGGAGTGGTGGAGCAGAGAGCATACACACACACACACACACACACACACACACAATGAAATATAACTTTATATAAATTGTAAAAGCAACAACACAAGAGCAACACAGCTGGAGAGAGAAGTAGAAGAATAGAGAGAAGGGAAACAAGCGGAGAGAGCTGATGGATGTTGGGTGTGAAGTGGCAAGTGTGGGGTGGAAGATGGATGGGAGAGGGGCTATGTCGAAGGGCCTCGCCTTAGCAGCAGCAGGATTCAGGATTTAGATATCCAATCAGAGTATGCAAGCACATTTGATAGATATGTTGAGAGCAAAACGAGGAGGAAAGGGTAAAGAGACAGAGAGATGAGGATTACGAAGGGAAGGTGTAAGGCAGGTGGCTGCATGTAAATATCAAGAAGTACAAATCGATTAAAGACAACGCGCTTTGGAGCATAAGTGTTTGCGAGTGTTTCTCATGTGTGTGTGTGTGTGTGTTTATATGTTTGTATCTTTGTAAGTGGTGTGCGTGTGTAAGAAAAACTCGAGCTGCCTGCGGGGGGTTAAAGAAGCCAGCAACGTACAGAAAGAGAGTGAGAGAGGGAAACAGAGAGAGAACAAATGAACGAGCGCGCGCGCACGAGTGGTGGTTGGCGGACGAGACGAGACGAGGAGAGACGTTTGTGTGTTTGCATAGGTCCTGACTGAGCTCTAGTAAGCGCTTAAGCAGCAAAACTCCCCTCGCGCGCGCTCCCACATCTACATACCTTTCTGTCCTTACCTCCCTTCTCTCTCCCAACCCTCATATAATCGTCACTCGCGCAAAGCTGCGCTCAGCTCTCTCACTCTCTTTGTGTGTCTTCTTTTTCCATTTGGATTGTTTTCACTCGCCCAGCAAATAATTCAGCTAAGCAGGCGACGACACACAAACACACAAATGACGTATAAACAGAGCAAGCGAAAGAGGGAGAGGGAGCTGAAACTGTGGGTTCATGTAATGTACGAAAAAGGGCGCCACTTTTTATATGGTGAGGTAGGATGTATATACTACACACACACACACACACAAATACATGTGTAAGATTATGTTATATTGTATTTGTATGTAACTCCAAGTTTATCTCGCTTTGAGACCCCGGGAAAATGGGCGGAGCGGGCATGGGAAAATGGCGAATAAATCAAAGCGCAAAAAATAACAGTGATAATGAAGAAGAAAAGAAAACAAATTGCCAATTTAGACTTTACAAAAGAGTAATAGATTTTGTATTGAAAGACCATTAAACAAATACTTATTTGTATAATAAAATAGCATTAAGCAAATCAAATGCGGTAATAGTTAATAATTAGACCACTGATTTTTTGGCAGTTATATTTAAATTCAACAAAAGTTAATATACCCTTTTAACCATTTTTAATGATCGAAAAGTATAAAAATTTAACATCTAACCCAAACTAATTCGTTCACCTTATTTCATTATAAATATAAAGCACGATTATAAAATATTTAAAAAATCGGTGAGGATTTGATTGAACTAATTATATTTCCGAATAATAAGACAGAAAATTAAATAATACCATTTAAATAACATTCTAATCGCATTTCCTATTGATGGATATTACAGTATTAATGCCATGCATTCTACTCTTCTTTTGCACTTACCTTATGCAATATTATCCTGAAGTTGTCGCCCTTCTGTCTCGCCAGGAGCAGAACTTACGTATTTTATATGTTTGCCTGTATATACATATATATATATGTGTGTGTGTATTATTTACTGTTAACCGGCTGCCGCGCTTTATTCACTTTCAATCAGTATTTTGTTACGTTCGGTTCTGGCCACCTGCAAAAAAAGAGAGGCAACGATAACAGGGAGCAAACGGTGAGCAACAGTTTGTTTTGTGTTTATGTTTACGCGAAATATAATCAAACGACAGACCGCGCGCGCGGTACAGTTTTACCCCCTTTCCCTTTATTAACGATTTTGCCCACAGTGCTAGCAAGCGAGACAGACGAAGAGAGAGGCATGGCAACGCTGCAGCGGCTGCGGCAGCAAAAGCAAATCAAGTGAAAATTATTTGCAGTCAATATGCACACACACACGCACACTTATACACATATGCCAAGACTGTAAGTGTGTATGCAAACAGTTGAAAGCTGCGTCGCAGTTAGCGGTGGGAAGAGAAGGAGGACAGACAATTGGCAGGGCTAACATGATTGAATGATTGAAATTGGAACTGTGTAAATATACAAACACACACACACATTAAATAAATGCATGAGCATGTCCCCATCAATCAATTTTCTACAGTCACAAAAATACTGAGTACTATCTAAAAAAAAAAGAACTCAATTGCGATACCCTGCTAACAAATCAAATTAATTGTATCTACTACAAAAGTACATACACTGTGTGCACACACATACAAACGTATACTGAGGCATCCATATGTGTGTACTATATCTATTGCGGTATGTGCGTGCATTGCCCGTCGTCTTCTTCTAGATGTTGGAGCCCTCCGCTTTTGGCTGCCCCGCCAACAAAATACGAAATACAAAAAAAAAGTTGTATTTCTTCTCTCTGCCTCGCTCTTTTCTTCTCGCTGCTCTCTATCTCTTTGGTTTTTCGGCCTGCGGTCTCGTCTCTGTCTCTCTCTCTCTCGCCTCATCTCTTGCTTGCTTTGTGCACTTTTATGCTTTTGCTTTATTTGTTATTTCGTTGTCCGCCATATCAACTCTCGCTCTCTCGCACGCTGTTGCCGCCGTTCTCTCGCTCTCTTCGCCGCTTACATTGCCTCTCATTATTCATTGAACGAACTACAGCGCTCCCCTTTGCCCCACACAGACACAAAAACACATCCCTCTTCTTTACCACTCCCCTCTCTTCGTCGCTCACTCTTTCCCCACACTCTTTGGACGATTTGCACGACGACGCTACGTACAATTCCAACCGCCTAAAGCGGAAAACCAATAAAAACGAATTGAATCGCAAAGCGTAAGTACAAAATAAAGCGAAAAAGGCTGAGAAACGAGAAAAAATGAAAGCTACGAAGCGAGAAGCGGAGAGCGAGAGAGAAACAGTACAGGCGGCGCATACAAGTTTTGCCTTTTTGCCCACATTCTATGCCGAACTCGAGTTATAGTTATAATTATTGCTGCCGTTGCCTCTCGTCTCTTTTTCTTCTTTTCTTTATTTTTAATTTTGTTTGGTTGTCGCTCAATTTTTCGCTGAATGGCGAAGAGGGAGAGGGAGACAGACAGAGAGAGAGAGAGACATATTTTCATTACAGCCAATTAGTGTGCATTTCATAATTGTTTAATAAAATACAAAATACGAAAATACATAATAAAAAGCAAAACTAGAAAAAGAATTTGAAATTCGAAAAACTGTAGCAACATATGGCTTGATAAATTCGAGAAACGACCCTGTAAATGCAATTGCACAAAAATTCTAATCGGAAATCTTTAATTAATGTAACATATGGTAGCCAAAAAAAATCTAAAAATGTAATTTCTCAACATACAAATATACACATGCTACATACACAAATATATTATTCACACACACATACAGTAGTATGCCTGCATGTATGCACGTTGAACGCATCGCAATTGCATTTGCATTTATTAATACGAAAAAAATTCATTTTTTTCAAAAAAATGCAACCCTGTGCCGCCTTGCAAACAAGAAAATGACACGATGATGACGTTAATGGGAACTCTGTACGTGTGTGTGTGCGTATATTTATTACGCACACACACAAACACACAGATACAATACATAAGCGTACAGCAGCAGCTCACGTATCTCAATATATACAGAGACACTCGCACACACTCATACAAATATATCATCGTCGCTCACACTCTCGCACGCATACACTCGCTCGTGCGAGGCACTCACTCACACTGACATCGACCGCAAAGTCATTTGATAATATTGTATTAGAATTTCACAAATATACACAATTTTTCCAATTAGATTATTTTACATATTGCACTACATAGAGACAGCACTTTTCACATTGTACAATGTCCCACGCCCCCGTTTTGTAGATTGCCAATTGCAATTTTTGCATAAACATTCGCTAAAATATGTTCTTATGACGCCATTATATGTACATATGTATGTATGAAAAATTACTTGATTGTAGTAGTGGTGGCGGCGGTTGTCGGTGCGTGCGTCTGCCTGTGTGTGTGGAAAAAAATTTAGCAGCGCAGCAGCAACAGTAGTAGAAAAATCAAAACGCCGCGCGGGTGAGAGGCGGTGGTGTACGGTGTACAGAGCAAAGCAAACTGAAAATTGAATGAGACGCGGAGGCAGCAGAAGCAGCACCAGCAGCAGCGGCAGCGGCGCGATGTAAAGTTCTTCGTGAGGCGCGTTCGTTTCGTGCACTGCACGAATACACAGTGAGCACAGCGCGTACACACACAAGCACACGCACATGTACGGTTCCAATACGGCAATGTTCAAGGAACTCCGTTAAATAGATTTAGAAGTCAATTTATAGTTTATATTTTTGTAAATTATTGCATAAATTTCCAATATCATATCAATTGGAGTAAAAAAATATTCACAAATAAAAAAAAAAATATGCACAAAAGTACAGTTGACAAAAATATACCACTATTTATAAATTCTTGCAATAGGAAATTTAATAATTATTGTGATACTATTCTTTAAAATAAATTGAATTATCTTTGTATGTAGTTTAAATTCCTTTCAGATATTTGTTTCTCGCCATATTCTAAACCCGGTTTTTGACTGCCCTCGCTGTGTATTCATGCAGGTCTCTTGTTTCGTGTTCGGTGTTTCTGTTTCTCGTGGGAGCGGTAGAGGTGAAGTAAAGAGACAAAGGAGAGAGCACGAAACGAGAGAGGTAGAGAGATACAGAAACCTATCTGTGTGTGCTCGCGGCATATCTGTATGTGGTGAGTGCGTTGGTGTGCGATTGCGTTGTTCTTATTGACTGGCGTTGACTGCCTGCCTGCGCGCTGCTTTTTGGGGCTTGTGCTTTGGCATAAAAAGGCGGTAAAAATATAAAGCTAAAATATGGTTGCATCCGTATTGAACTATCCACATACTGTATTCCCCAAGCGAGACTAAATACTATAGCTAAGCACACATACAAATTCATGTTCGTGTATGCGTGCGTTAGTGTGCAGTATATGCACATTTTACTTACAGCAGTCAGACCAGAAATCAAGCTCTTTTCAACTTCCCCCGACACTCCTCTTTTTTTCCATGTATGTTGCAGCAGCAGCAAAGGTAGCAGCAGGCGTCCCGCACCGCGACGCGTCAAATTCTTAATGGCGGCTGTAGACGGGGAAGGTAGACGACAACGTCACAATTTTTACCGCACGCACATTTACTAACTTGATATTCACAAACCTACACTGCATTATTATGCATATTTTTATTTGCAAATATTTTATTTGATGTTTTTCATAGTTTTTCTGCAGTCATTGCATTTTACACAACCAAGCACCTTGTTTTTATTTTTACAGCATATTAACAGAGACAACAAATTTTACATTTGCTTTACAACACTGTTAACTGGCATTTGGCATTACAAATTTGTTGGAACTTACTTAGCGTGTTTTTGATTTCCGATTAGCACTATTTTTGAAGAAAACCAACTGCGTTTATAGTTTTATAGTTTTTGCCGTTTAAATTTTTTAAATATTAATGATAAATAATTTAACTCAATTTAATTTTAAACAACAAAACCGGAACTGACGCTCTTGTTTGAAATGGGCATTTTTCAATGGGTGCGAGTAAATGTCTCTAACAGAGATTAACATAAGACGGAAATTTATCGATATGTTGTGGGATTATTTTGTAATATATTTCAACTAATCTTCATATTGTTTATAATTGTGAATTAATTTAATTACTATTTAATTTGCGTTTCAATGATAGTTCATGAAATGAAGGCATTTGTTTAATTCAATCTATAGAGAAGTTAATATATCGATACTTTGCGGCATTTTAACAGATGCTTTCCATATGTCAATGTAATGTAGTTTTTCGATAATTAGCGAATGTATCGATAAATAAATTAATCGTACATTCGTTTGAATACGATTAACCCCATTTATATATCGAAGTTCAAATGAAAGTAAAGTATGGAATTAAACTAGTAATTTAAGATCATACTGAATAAATATTCTCCAATGCTTTTCTGTTTTCAATAAGTTTAGTTTGTGATTTTCTTTATTTCGCGTTATCGAAAATAAATTACAAAATAAAATACATTTGCATTACATATGTAATTCGTATCCTTAAATGACTAAATATTAATTTACTCACAAATCTTGGGTTAATATTGCGCTGTGTGTTATGCTACATATAGTACGAAAAATCAAACAGATCTATTTTATTTCATTATTATTATTATTGACGCCGGCCACGACCCCTAAATTGTGCTGCGCCTTAAGCATAGTTTGCATTGTCGATAAGGAAGTCGTCTTCCTACACATACATTTACATAATGTTTATAAACAAATATCTGTTCTAAGGCCAAACTAAAAAATCACAAATTTAAATTAAGGATAAGAAATTAAATTCGTTACAAATTTACAGGAAACGATTCTCTTTCTTTATGGGGCGTAGTTCCTTTAAAAATACACATACATATACATATGTATATCTATATATGGATTTCCTTGAATTGGTCACGCTGGAATCCACTTGCGATTAATTCGTTTTGTTTTATGTGACCAAATCCAATTACAAATTACAAAATACAATGTTCGATATTGTTAACTATCTTCTTCTTTTTGTTTTTACAGTGCATTCTCTAAGTTTTCTCATTTTTTTGGCAATTGGTTACGCGCTTGTTGTTGTTATAGCTGTATTATTTAAAATCATCCAAATCCTTGACTGCAATCGGTAGTTTCGCTTACAACAATATACAAATTATGGTATATATTCTTGTTGTATTGTATATATAAAAAGTGGTCCTTAATTCGAGACGTATGTACGTATGTGTGTGTGTGTGTGTGTGAGAGAGGGTGTTAAAAACATTTCAGGGTTCATTAGATTCGATGTGTAATTGGCTAAAAAACTTTCTCGTAAAGTTTATTAACGAAATTACATGAAAATTAAATTATACAAAAATCGTTTCGTTTCTTTAGTAAATTTATATACTATATATATGTATGCATATATATATGTATGTACTTGTATGAGAAGTGTGTATAAGTTTTAAGAGTTGTGTCGAAAATAAAAATAAATCGTTTATCAGTTTTCTTCGGGAAGATAGGACAGTACGAATGAGGAACCGCTTGCTACGGTTGCTACAGAATAAAATACAGTTACTTTTCTTAGCGGGGGGTTTTCTGTTTAGGTTTCTTCTGTTTAGTAAGCTAATATAAATCACGATAATATGGCCACGCTGCGACGCGGACCGCCCTGACTGATGTTGTCCATTGAGGACCATTTCTTGATGCCATTCTTAAGCGCCTCGGCCGTCACCTTGTCCTGCATCACACGGGACATTGCCTCCAGTTTCTGTGCACGCTCCTTCGATAGCGGCTCTGTGGGGAAATTAAGCTCATTGGCCTCGGCAAGTGTTCGCAAATCAAAATAGTATTTGGCATAAACGGACGAGGGAACATTAATGTTGAACTGCAGCAGTTCAAGGAACTGACGCTCCAACTCATTCATATCCTCCACCGTAATATCCTTGAGTATCTGGCAGTAATCGACATTCCACACAGCCTGATCATCCCACACCTTGGAAGCCAGCAAAATGGCACCTAGTCAAGGGAAAAGGAAACGGACATAAGTAATTGGATCAGAATATAAATTCTCTATATATGCCACTCCATACCCAACACCATACGCTTCCAGTTGCATGACCCCACATCCAGCTCCGCATAGGTGAGCAGACGCTCCAGATAGACTAGCGTGATGATCGCACACTCTGCCGTCAGCTGGGCGGCATTGAAGAGAGTGCGCACAAACTTGTAGATCTGACGATGCTCGGGATTCTGTGTATCATAGTTTTCGGGCACATGATCGTGTGTCAACGGATGCAGCTTCTCATCAAATATGTCCAAACGTCGATCTGACTGACGGTTCTTGATGTGATAGTAAATTGCTAGTGAAACGCACTTAACGGTATTCTTAAGATTCGGTTGCGAGACGGTGCTATCATCCAAATAGATAGTCGAACACGATGAGCTCTTCTTGAGGCCACCTAGGCCACATGTGACAGTTCCAGAGCTATTGGCACCAGGTGTATGAGCACCGCCTCCTCCACCTCCACCACTAATGCTCCCACTTTGTTGTGCAATCTGATGCTGCGAACGTTTGCGTGTCATGCCGCCATTCTCAACCTTGGAGCGTTCCAGAAACATGGTAGCTGCCGTCGGATCAACTGATGGATCCTCTTCACCTTCAAGCGCTTCACGCTCTGAGATGTGTTGCAAATTCTGTTGGTTCTCAAAGTTATCACTCCCGCTGCCACCGCCGCCGCCGCTCTGATGATGCTGCGAATGATGATGATGATGATGTACAGACATGGGAACACCTACACCACCACCACCACCAGCACTGGAACCATGATGACCATCAAGCTGATGCTGTGATGTGTGCGGCAATTGATGACGCTCCTCGAATACAGGCGGTATATCCTTCGATTTGCGATCCGATTGTGGACTCGAGTAGGCACAGCAAGAGTTCTTGTTACCCATGTTGGAGAAAGAGGAGGCTTCTCTACTGGCGAAATTCGAAGTAGTTTTGTAAATGCAACGGCGTCTGACTAGTTGACTTCTCTTCCCTTCTCCTCACGCGTTTTTGGTCACTTCCTGGTGTCTTTATAGTGGCTATACTTGATCTCTATCTCTCTCTCTCACTTTCTTTCTCTTTCTCTTGTTGTGCTCACGCTTTCGTCTCGCTGCGATTTTTGGCACTGGCTCGTTTCGGTTGACTCCTCGTGGCGGTTTCTATGTGCATGGTGCGGCGCTGACGTATCGTTCAACAATAACTACTGCAACTGCTGCTGCTGCCTCCTGCTGCAACCAAGCGCCAAACTGGACAAGATAAGCTGCAAAATATATTGAAATGATATGATATGAGCTTTATTGAATTAGAATATGATTATTAAAGAGTCTTCAAAAGACTTTTGGGTAAGATAGCGTAATTTCCCTAGCGGCCTCTTTGCTCTAAAGTTATAAATGATATCGAGACTGCTGTTGATTATGCGAGGAGTATCCCATTGTTCCCCCACCCCATCCCAAACTGAATGCCAGATAAGATTCCGGCCTGCGGTTGTTTATTTACCAAAATGCTCTGGCGCTTAGATTATTGTGCAAATTAATTAAGTCCAAGCACGACAATCGCTGCGAGACTGTGTGTGTGTATTTTGTGTGGGTGTGTGCCAAGGTGGAACTGTTGCTGTTGCTGGTTAAAAAGCCCATTGCAAAACGAGACACATGAAATATACAATGAGGAAAATGGTAAGCAAATAAAATATTCAATGGGGCGGGGCCCGATTTGCATGATAGCCCCAGTTTTAGATTAGTGTGTGTCCTACTGTCACTTGACCCAAACGTTTTGGCTTCTTGCACATTAATCATGGTCTTTTTTTTTCAAAAAACAACAAATGACCAACAATAACAGCAACAACAATAAAAGCAACAAAGTTGTCTTCAAGTTGCCGCACTGTGCATGGCAACGCCATGAGCAAAAACTTCACACATACACACACATAGATGTGCACACATACAAAACACACAAATGCCGTGATTTTTGTCTATTTCGATTAATTAATATTTATATGGCATAACATCTATCACCTCATTTCACACAGCACAATGCAATTTTTATTAATTATCGACCATATCTTAAACAAACAAGAACGAGAAAATTACTTTTGCACTTTACCTACAATAAACTGGCAGTCAGCACGTAACGTGTACACAATACCATTCACTCGATGCGCATACAGGGCAACAGCTGTTCTGTTACAATGCTGGCGACACTCATTTTTGCGCAACTGTTAATTAACATACGCTGCTCTGGCTTAACAGCGCAAGTTAGCAATTTTTATCAATATTCGAAAGCCTATCGCGATTAAGGTAAACACAGGAGCGCTTAGGTTTAATAATATTTTTATTAGAATATTAAAAGTCATATGGTGTTATTATAATGTTCTTGAAAGTATTTCGTAATAAGCACAGACCTCAGCCCATCATCTAAATACTTTGCTACTTGTACCAGCCAATAAATATGCATATTAAATAGTATTCAGGATTTAACTTAGTCACAAATTGAAGAACAATCGGATGTGGCCATTAAAAGTGACAATCATAACAATAAAAATAATTATATTTTAAGTAAATAAATTACTTTAGTAGGTAAATGAAACAAAATTATTTACAGTTTAGCGTGCAGAATGTTTCTTTGTTAGGAATGTATTTAGTTTTGTGCCACTTTAAGGTTAAGTTCGATTTTCATCATTTTTTTTTGCGATTATTTGTTTTTTATTTACACAAAAACTCACGTATTTTTGGATAGCTTGGATTTACTTTGTTGTGGTTGCTTGGTTAAGTTAAATACGTTAATCGTTTAGTAGTTGTTCTCTTTAAATGTAATGATTGCTTTCAACTCATATTTTTATACATATAATATTATTATTATATTTTTTGAATATCTGCATCTTTCGATAGTATCGTTTCCGAAAGATATTCAAGAATTTCGACATTTTTGCTTGAGCTAATTTCTTGCTGTGAAAATGCGTGCAGAATATTATATTTTGAGTTATGTAGAAGTTCTTAGGGTTATCTTCTGCTAATATTCTATAAATATATATGTATATTTATTATATAGTATGCATATATATGTATCTTTGTTAAGTATTCATTGTTGTTGTTGCTACAAGTCTACAATTCGCTAATAACGTTAAGACATTTGCTCGAACAGAGATTATACAATAACAATTTAAATTTTCGATATAATATCGATCGATTTCACGTGTTTATTTTGAATTTGTACAGAGTCAAGAACATACACATTCATAGTATAGGGATAACTGTTGTGTAGGCGAATACGACTGACTATATCTGACTCTAAACGACTATATCCGACTCTAACTGTGCTGCCTAATCGCTTTGAGCGTTCACTTTGTTTTATTACACACACACATTGGCGATAACGATAAATATTTATGCTTATGTACACGTACATAACATTAACATGTACATTTGAGTAAAGAGTTACTTGACAGACTGTATATGTGTGTTATGTATTAGAATGTGTATTTGTGGTATATGGTATATGATATATATGTTTATGCTAGACGAGTATCTGCTGCAGCTAAGTACGATATATGATATAAGTACATACAATATAACTCCCTAACTGTATCATTCGGTTCGCAACACTCACACACACACATATACACAGAGAGATGTGCGCATGTGTGTGTGTCGGATCGAAGTACCGAAGCACAGTAGTTAATTATGAGTATTGACTACCTTAATAAAGCTATGATCCCAATTTCAGCTGATAATTTGGTACCTTACTGCTAAGCGCATTTACCACTGCCCTTTGCCCAACCTAACCTAAAACGGGAAGAATGCTCTTCCTTCTACAGGTCCTGTCAAGTGTTTTTCTTCTTCTTGTTCTGCTTATTTTATTTCATTTACGCACCTTGTAAAGGGCAATGGTAAATCTTAAAAGAATGGTCCCGCTATCAGACATTTTGAAAAACGTTGAAAACATTTTAGTTTGGATTCCTCTTCGAAGACGAGAAAAACACACTCAAAGAACTAAACCAAAAGAATTGTCTAACATAAAAGTTGTTGTAGTTATTCTTCTTCATTTTTTTGGCTTTTCTTTCTTTTTGTTTGTATAAAAATAAATATGCTTATTTTCACTGTGTATGTAGGTGTATATAGTAGTAGGTATATATCAGTATATATTATATCAATATTTTCTTAAGATTCATATAGACGATGCATTAGCCTGTAGTGCATAGTAAAGAAAGATCTGTGTATGTGTGCGGAAATCCTTGGTAAATAGAGAGTTCTCTTCTTCTGTTCCGGGAAAGTCTGTTAGAGGTCATCTTATAGTTATTTACACAAGTATACGTAGTATATGTTTAGTATATATATATATAGTTAGTTCATTTTCAGGTATTTTAGTTAGGTACTTATCAACTAGACAGCCCAAGGTGTCGTCACTTTCCATCAAAAATTGAGCAAAGTTTAGAAAAGATGGAAATACAAAAATAGAAAAGAAGATTCAAAAGAAATATTAAAAAATAGTTTTTGCTTTTAATGGGTACAAAATCATACAATAAATTCCAGATTTGAAACTTAGACGAAAACTTAGGTTTGTTCTAAATAAAAAACTACAAGAACTTAACTAGGTAAATGCTTGTTTTTTTCTATATATTGTTTTTTTTTTTTGTTAGATTTTTTTTTGTTTTGCGAAACAATCAGCTAAAAATGCCGCCTATTTACAGAGGTTGCGAAAATTGTGCACTGCGCTAATAGTTGAAATATAATAATGTTAGATAGTGTAGTTTGTTTTTCACTAAGTTGCAATAACAAATTGCACAATATATATATTTTATATATGTATGTTTGTTCTGGTGATCTATGTAATATATTGTTAATATATATTTATTTGTAATAAGTTTATTTACTTTTGATTTTGATTCGCTACTAACACATAAATCTATTGCGCGCGCTTTTGTTGCAACGGTTATCTGTGATAATCATTGGGTGTGTGTGTGTGTGTGTATGAGTGTTTAACCATATAGTTTATATAGCGTATATGTATATGTATGTATCTGCATATATTCTTTTGTTTTTATAGATATTGCGTACAGATTTCTGGTTATGCTTAGGGACTTATTTTGATAACACTTATTTAAGCTGCAGCGCCATCTGCCGACGCCTCTTTTTGTGCTTCCGTTTCCGCAGCGGGCTTGTCTTCAGTGGTTGCAGCAGCTGAACTTGTTGTTGCTGTTGTTACTTCGGCGGAGGTGGTGGCAGCAGCAGCAGCAGCTCCAGTTGTTGCCTCAGCTGCAGCTTTGGCTTCGGCTTCGGCTTCAGCTGCGGCGGCCAGCGCACGTTCCTCGGCATCTGCGTAACGAAATTAACATACAAATTTATCGACTATCGATATTTGATTGGGTAAATTATGGTTTATTTGAAATACACTGAAATGTTCACATTCCGTCATTGCTGCTAGGGAAATTTTATTCTGTAAACTTACAATAGACATGATCCTAAGGCAAAATTAAAATTCCTATTTATCGATAGTGATTTAAGAAATTATTTTTCTTGTATTTATCGAGTTTTGTAAGTAGGAATTCTGTTAAGAAAATTTATCATTGAAATATTCTCTTGCTTGTTATCGACTTTGACTAATATCGATATGCTGTATAGTAAAATTTCTTTTACGTCTGGTTCCCGGTTGTTTCTTTTCTTAAACCCTTGATGTACATATCTCTAAAAGGCATTGCTCTTTCTTTTTCGTTCAATGAGTTCTGAGTGTTGTAGATTAGATTAGCAATGAAATTACGTTAAATTAAGTGTAAAATTGAGGAAATTAAGAGATCAAAGCGAGAGACGTCGGCCACTTTTAATTTAGTTTCAATTAGGCCACGACTAATTTGACTAAGAGAAAAGCTAATTTAAAATGCATAGCCATGACGCCATCTTCTTCACCCCCCTCTCTCTTAGTGGACCCACATTCAAGCTTACCTTTAATAGCCTGCTCCTTCCAGATTTTCTTGTTCTCGGCCAGACAGGCCAGCCAGGGTTTGGTGATGGTGAACTTATTGACGGCGGGCGTCCCGCGCGATACGGGGCAAATATTTCGCTTCTTTTCATCGTTCTGATCTTCCTCGAGTGTGGACGAAGCGGAACTGCTCTCCTCGGTTAGCGTAGTAGGCTTTGATTTAACCGGCGCAATGGGTGACAATATATATTCCAACATGTCCGACATAATGCTCATACTGGGCTCCACAATGTAATCGATAAAGCTGATTTGAGATTCGGCAACCAATGTATTCTTACGATCGCATAGCGGACTAATTGGCAAATCAAGATCACGTTCCAGATCGCCCTGGCGAAAGAACTCCTCCAGCAGCAGCATGGTCCAGCGATGATGTACATCCCAATGTTTGGCCGGATGGGAGATATCACAACAGTGTAGGACCAGAGAAAGTGCCTTAGACTTATCGATTGACGGTTCCTGTATTGTCAGCAGAGTCCGCATCAGCTTTAGCTGATGGAAATGATAGGTCATATCGGTGGCCAGCACCATATCAATAATGAGGGTGCGCAACTCCTTGTACTCTTCACGTGACAAATGCGACAAAATATTGGCATCAGCGTCTCTCATTAGACGGAAACTTGCGGAGACATGATGATTCTCCAGCACGGCACGATCATTGTAGAGTAGCGCTGTCTCTGAACCTGACATTACATGGAAAAGATTGGTAGTTCCAGTGTGCTCATAGTCATGCAACAAGGCGGCGAGCAGCGAGGCGAATATCTCCAAGTCTGTTAGCCAATTCATCAAGCCTGTGTTGCAGAGACAATAATGCATCGATTGCATCACATCGACAGCGTGCAAATTGTTGTGATATGGATTGCGGAAACGACAATAGCCCTCCTCGACGCGGTGCAGGAAGGTCTCCAGCACGCCCGGTGAAATCTTGAATTTGTGCATGGCACCATAGCGATTCAATAGATCATAGGCCACATACTTGATCACCTGGCCGCTGGCGGCCTCCGTCAGTGCGAACACATCGAATGTCCAGTCGTCAAGGTTCTGCGATCGGGAAAGCAAGACGCGTCATTATAATGTAAATATACATATATGTATATGGTATATAATTGGGAAATGAGGAATATATGTAAATATGTAGAGCTGATATCGTTGTTAGTACGTCTAGAAAACTCTTAGATTTAATTTTTCACGTTGATTCTATTTCGAGGTAAAATCAATGACATTCCAGCTGGAAATCTGATGTTTTTTATTTAGATAGAGCTGTCAGATCAGAGACCTGCTGTGCTGCACCGCATTCTGACTAGGCTCGTTTCCACACTAAGTACAGAAATGATGCATCAACAAATAATGCGGTGTTTTTATAATCGTTCCTTCTTGAGGTAGCTAAACTGTAGCTCACATTTTGTTTGGCATATCAACGATAATAAGACTTATCAGATCTTATCTATCAGTTATCGTACTATTAATCAATATCAATTTATTCGTCTATCACGTAAACCTAATATTCCCACCTTTGTTCGTTAGTCTTAGAACTCACCTTGAGCAATTTGACCACATCGGGAGGAAACTGCATAAGCGTCGAGCTGGAGACGCGCCTGTAAATGCGATCAACAAAGATGCCGGCACGAATAGCGTGCGCCACCGAGCGGAACTTGGGCTTCTCATCGGTTCTGGAGCGTGTGGTTGCCATTTGGCGGGTGAAGGTCGAGGCCAACCATTCGCGCACCTCCGGCGGCACCGCATCCGGTTGCACCTCGGAGAGTTCATCATCCTCGTCTCCCAGACGCCTACAGGGTGTTATCGATATAATATCAATCGATACGTAGAGGTTGAATATAGAAAATAAATTGAATTAGTTCAATTCCATACAGTTCTTTTGCAATGTTTTCATTTCATTCTGTTTTGGATTAATTATTAAAGAAAGAATTACCAAAGAAACGTTTAATCGAAATATAATTATATGAAATCAAAATGAAAATACAAATGTTTTTATAGCGCAATTTTGTTTGTGTTTCGTACTTTTGTTTTTCGAAATTTTTGTTATTGTTTATTTTTTAGATAAAGCTTAAGAAAAAGTATAGAAACGAAAAGAAAACATAATGAATATTAAAATATATTTGTGTTAGGGAGAGGGGAAAGTAGAAGTAGAAGTAGTTTCGGATGGGTGCTTGGAAGATTTTTAGTTTTCATTTCTTATATGTGATATTTTTTTAAGTTAGGGTCGAACATAAACGAGAACGGGATGCAAAATACGCTAAAGAAGCTGAAACAGGCAGTGCAGGCGTGTGAGTGACAGAGAGAGAGACGGAGAGTGTGAATGGATGTGTGTGTGTGAGGTGTATTTTGTAAGTGTGAGTGTTTGGTAAGTTAAGAGATTGACTAATTGCATGCCGAATGCATCAATAACAACAACAAGAACAGGAACGTGCAGAATTTCAACTTTGTCTGCGACTTTTCTCTTTATTGTCAACAGCACAAAAAGGATACACAACAAAACACACAAAAACAGATACAAAGACAAGCTACAGTTACTCTGTGGGGCGATACCTCCTTGGGGCATTATGTGCACGTAATTGGCATTGATAACACACTGACTGACTGGAAATACCCAACTAATTGGTCAATTAGATGCTCTCGACTTCGAGGACGACTCAATCAGAGCATCTTCATGGCAACCACCGAAGAAAATTTCTTTAACATTTTCCAAGAAGCTCACAGAACACACACAGACTCACATACACATACAAACGCAACTAGACAATGTCAGGTGAAAAAGAATAAGTTGCTCGTTATGGCAAAGCTGCAAAGCTTCGCTTCAGTGTTAGAAAGAGAGAGAGAAAGCACTGCGAAGCACTTAAGCAACGCCTTTGCCTCTCGTTCCCCGAACGACTTAAGCAAATTAGCGCAAAATTCAATTACGGTTAATTAGACGCAATGCAGCAATGCGCAAGGGGGGTGGGACAGGGGCATGTGGGGTAGTCCTCCCCAGCGATTGCTACTGCAATCAGCAGTTATCGCTAGACAGTTTGGATTAGGATTGAGTGAGGGTTCGCTCCGCCAGGCAGAGGCTGCTGCACTTAACCTCAATGTCCATTTGCGATTGAATAAGAAAAGTTAGTCAAGAATTCTTAAGTTTAGAGAAAGCAAACCATAGCATACTTTAGAGGGTGAGCTAGTAAATACTTGCAGAGATCAGACGTGGTTTAAGTTTAAGTTACCTTACTCCTAAGTCAATTTAAACTAACAATATTTGGTAAAATACAAATAATATTATGTTTTTAGAGGCAATCAAATCTATGTTTATAGGTCCTGCATGAATTAGGTCTGTTCTTGATACACCTTCTAATTGTAAAATCTTGAGAATACCTAAATATTTTTATAACCTTTTTAAGTCATGGGAGGTTTAGGGACATCTGCTAAAATAACTTATTGGTTTTTTGAAGAGGTCCTAACCCAAACTGACCTAGTTTTCTGGACTTTAAATTTGTAAAATTGACTAGTTTATTCCAAACATGTTACAATTAAGGAATATCTGCCAACCTTGTGATTCTTTCAATTCTAATATCTTTCTTTTGTATATTACTGATAGAGATATCATTTAAAATCAGTTCATTTTGATTTAATACCACACTCTTCACGCTACTTGTTAGATATTTCTATACTTTAAGCTGGTTACGTTTTGTCTTTCGTTTACATATTTCCATGGGGCCTACTTTCTAAAACATTACTTCTTTATACTTCTTCATTCCTTGCGAATGCTTAAATATCTTACAATCCTCTGCGTTGGCTAGAGAATTCTCAGTTAAATTCCATCGCGTGGAAAGTCTAGAATTCCCAGTTAGTTCGCTTGAGCCACATAGTTTAGTTAGTTCCTGTCAGCTGCAGCCGTAGTCGCTGTTGGCCAAGAGTTACATAACTCTAGCTGCAATGGGCGATGGACTTTGGTGGTATGCGGCAACCCCCCCTTCCCGTTCAGCTCTAACCTCAAACCCGTCTCCTTTTGCTCTCCCATTGCCATAATTCGTGTGTGCACTTCCGCTACGTAACAAGTGACAAGTTCTACGACGTCTATTGCAAGTGTATTTCACTCCTGCTATCGCTCGTTGCTTTTTTTTTAACGGTAATATATTCTAGGTACTAGTAGTAGTATACTTTTGCGAGTCAGTGTTGCTTAGAAGTTATTGAATTTATGTAATACCATTCCGTTTTCATGGCATGCTCCGCTTCAATTGCACTCAACATGTTTCTCTTGCTTTCTTTCTTTTTGTTCACACACAGAGACAATATGCAATGCACTTATATATGTTAAGTACTATAACGATAGTTGGTCACACCTTTTCTTCTTTTCCTGCGTCTCCTTTGCGCGATACTGAATTATGAACTGTATTAGCTCGACCGTTATGACGCTTTGACGACTGCTTTCACGCCGCAGGCGACTCATCGCGACGATCACGATGTAAATGCGTCTGATTCTGCTTGTCACGGTCGCTGCTGGCCGCTCTGCTGACGTTGACGGTGCCGATGCTGCTTTTCCTGCTTCACTTACTGTTGTTATTGTTGTAGACATGGATTGGCGTCGAGTTACATCGACTTTGTGCCAATGTCATTTGTTCACTTTCTCCCCCACTCCTTCCTATCCTTATTTATTTGCACATTCGCGTTCGCCTTCGCAGCCGCGCAACATTCGAAATTAACCGTAATTTATCACCGCAGCCCGTGGACCGCGGGGGTGCGAGCAAGAGAGCGCGAGTGAAGTTTGCAATTAGCACCAAATGCGCTTTTAATGATGACAACAGAGAAAGAGAGCGAGCGAGAGAGTGGTGTGAGAGAGCAGAGCTGGGAGAGTGGGTAACGCTAGCCAGTTGACACAGGGTGACACGTGTGTAAATATTTGTGCAGCTATTTTTTGTTTGCTTCTTTTTTGGCTAAATAACTTTGTTTTTGCTTCTGTCTCTTTTTTTGTTTAAGTTTTCTAGCTGTTTTTTTCTTTTATTTTCACTTGCGTGGGCAGCACAGCGCGTCTTAATCCTTTGCAGCGCGTGTAGTTTTCTCGTTGCGAGTTAAATTTAAACTAAATGTTTGTGCCAGGCGCGCGAAAATGCCGCACAACATCGCGAAAGCGGCATCTGGTTGCGTGCTCAAGGAAGCGACCTGCACACTACTGTGCGTGCTGCTGCTCCCTGCCCCCTTTCGCCCTTTCTCGAGCGACCACACGCCAGGCAGGCCAACACTGTAAAACAGTACAGGCCATATCAATTATGTCAGCAGCGAAAAAAAAACACCAGCGAGTAAGAAAGGCAGCAGAGGTAACGTATCGACTAGAGGATGCGGTGTAATCAGTTAAGAAAACTTATTTTGCAACCTTTAAGTTTACAAAGATCAAAGTTTAAATGATATATTACTTAAAGTACTTACTATAGTTCTAAACTGTTATATTTTCAAAAAGGAAAGACGTATATAAGTTTTAAAAAGGTTTAATGTGTAATGGACTTGGATGAATTATCTGAACTAATTTGATGACTCAATATGTTGCCATGTCTAAGAATTATGGACACCTTTAATTTACTTTAAAGCATTGCTGAAATTTCTGGAATATTTATTATAATTCAAGAGTGGGATCTGGCAGTTTATACAATATAACTAACATGCCAGCTTTCACTTGTTAACAGGGTATAGAAAAATAAGTAAAATAAAACTAAATATGAAAAGAGCAGAGGCAACTTGGTAACTATTATGTACAAAGCGTCGTATATTTCTTTTACTGCTTCTTATTTCCACAAAACAATTACACAAAATGCTAAAGGCAACAACAGCAATAATGGCATAGCTTGGCTATAGCTATTGCTCTATGGTTATATCCCGACCAGTGCTGATAAACACGACAACGTCACGAGCACAAAAGGCTTTTTCCAGTTGGTAACTTCCTTTTTGAAGCCTTGCCCTTCTTATTGTGTTTAATGACTTTGCATGCCACTACTGCGAATCTCAAGATGGCGGACCTCACGGCCTTTGGACTTTGCCCCGAGGTCAGCGTGACTCGCACTGTCCAATCTCATTATTTTCTCGGTATTTCTTACTTTAATTAAATTACAACATTCTATTGGCTTTTAAATTTATCCGCAAATTGCGTGCATCAGTTATGAGCGCATTGTATATGAATATATGTATACATGGAACTATAGTGCACTTGGAAATCCCGCGAGCATCAATTAGTCAGGAACCGTGCAACAGGTGGCGCATTAGGCGAAATTCCCTCGCTAATTGATGTAATACGAGTCTGACGAAGCGCAGCTGTCTCGTTCGCACACACATAGAGAAGGAGGAGGGGAGAGAGAGAGAATGTGCTAAAATCTCGTTTGAAGTATCATATAGCAATTTTTAGTACTGGCAAATTAAGATGCAAACTCGAAATTCCCGTTAAATGAAAATCTCATTTAACAGAAGCTAAAATTCTACAAGAAACTTTGTTCATTTCTCGCTTTCAACTTTTGCAGCTTAAAGCCCTAAGAGACGCCACAGAAGACGGGGTCCGGCACGAACGATAATGCGCCCCCTCCATTGCCGGAAAGAGTATCCCACTTAATAGTTATGCGTGCAATTTCCTGTGCCTCGGCCTGAAGCGTTTTGTCGTCGTCCTCATCGCCGTTGTCGGTAGCAACAACACGGGAAATTGCTGCCAAATTGACAACATTGTTTTCTGTCAATGATTTTGGCATACCGTAAAGCGGTAGATACCGTGTATACCATCAGTAAGCGTAACCATAGACTGGGAAGGCTTTTGAAAACTCCACATCCACCATGAACCGCACATGGTACACGCATAGACCATTTGGCAGGACATGAGCAAAGCCAGCGATGCGAAGCGTCATTGCGTTTGTGTGTTGTGTGTGTGTGTGTGGAATCATTAGATTGAAATGCCTGGGAATGTTGCACGAGGGTCGCACGAGAAGTAACGACTGGTATATCTTAATTCCAACTGAAATCTGTATGTTGGCAATAATTATTGTGGTAGGTCTAAATTAGTTTGCGTATCAATGTCTATCCCTACTGCAAACATACAACAAATCTAGGTATTGAATTACACTATACGCTTTAAGTAATTTCAGCTAAAGTTTACGAAAACTTGACGGTTTTCTCTAGTTTCTTTTAGTTACCTATTTCAAAATGTTGTGTATAAGTTAGCTTCGGTTTCTTGCATGTCAATACTTAGTTATTACTTAAGCTACCCTCGCTATCTGCACGCCCACTGACTGATTAAACTCTGTGTTCGGCCCTGTGTTGTATTCCCCGACATTGTTTGGCTATTACCAAACGAACGGACAATACAGAATGTTAGTAGGTAGTGCAGGGCCGGAGGGTCCTTTCGATTTTGATGCGCCTATTTTGGCCGCGCTGCTTATGTGGCAAAAATTGGCAGTTAACATCATTTATTATTGATTTTCCTCTGTCGCTTTGAGAAACGAAACTCACCAAAGAGACAAACAGACCGTCCAGCGTCGTCTGAGACGGGTGTCTATCGATAGAATGAAGCGACCTATAGTCGCCCATTCTCCCCACAACGTTTTGGCTTGTTTGCTTGGGTTACTTTCGCATTGTAGGGGTTTTTTTTTTGGGTCAGTTAATGCGCCACGCGAAAGATGATTGATGATTGCGACCCACTGTCCATAGAAATGTTGTGTACGACGGCGCTCGCAATTTGCTAACTGTAACGTTTCCAGTTGTATCCAGTCGTAGTATTATATTGTATATTGTAGCTCGACCTTCAAACCGCCCCCAACCAATTTGACCTAATTCTATTCCAATATAAGGAGATGCGCGTTTTAATTACTGCAGTCAGGTGAATGATGCCACGCAAATGAATCATATTCATTGGCATATTTATTATGGTTGAATAGGTTGAATGCTTTTTGAATATTGGTTAAATCAAAGTTAATTTAAATTAATGATCAATTTGCAATTACTTTTTCGTTTTGGGTCGCTGCAGCATAATTGGATTCAATTCGCGAAAAGCGTTCCGATTTTATGCTAATTAAGATTTATGGAAAATGTGCGTCGATTTTTCAGATATTTTGTAAGTTGCACTTTATTTTACATTTTTCACACGCGCTGCGTCTGCCAGTGCGAGAGTCCAAAAACTGAAAACACATTAAAATGATTTCCCACCTTATCATACGGCATGAATGAAGCCGCTAAATGGGCAAATGGCATTTAATTTGTGAATTTCGTACAATTGATATCGACGGCAGACACACGCACACACATACACACACATGCATATTGTATATCTAATTCGAATTTTACAGAAATTGTGATTGCTCTTTTTTGAATTTTATTATTATTTGTTTTTATCATAATTAAACAATACGAAAATTGCGTCAGCACTGATAAGCTGTGCACTGGTGTACATATTGTGTGGGGAAGCCACTGTACAAACGATCAAAGCACAGCTGTAGTTATGTCATATTTTTTTGCAGTCACTGTACATCGTTTTTCCATTAGGCTTTACTCATTTGAGTGCGAAAGAGAGGGGGGTGCTTTTAAGAGCTTTACCAAGCTTAAGGTCTGCACCAGCTTAAGAGGCATTTTGAGCCTGGCTGGCAACGCCGTGTTGGTCGACAAATGACAGGATAAACTAATTTTTGGTGTCATCCGCACATGTTTAACATGGTTTACAAGTGACAGGCGGGTGACGCGCCCGCAAGTGACTTGTCCTGCGGCGTTGGCTTGATTAATTTTTGGCTGACAAGTGCTTAGCGAACGTGAGTGAAAGAGAGAGACAGACATAGCGTGAGAGTGAAAGACGCAAATCATACACAAATTACTGCTGTAGTTGCGGTGGGTGCAGAGAGTGGGTATGGTGAAGTATAATTTCACCATGGATGCGGGTAATTGTGTTTTGGTGGGTGCAACAAAAACAACAACAGACAAACAGTCACAGTGAGTGTAGAAGGTAAGACACTGTGCGTGAGTGTGTATGTGGGAGTGCAAAGTAGTAGGGAGAGAGAGAGAGAGACAAACCGCAAGCGTATGATTCGTTTACTGCTTTCGCTATCATGGATGCTGATTATGCTGCTATGGCGGGCATAGCTGAGCACATGAGTTGAGCTGCTGTGACAGATGGAGGCGGTGGTGGAGGACGATAGGGACTGGGTGGCGGAGTGGCATCTAGAGTAGGGAAAACATGTAAAACAACAACAGCAACGAGAGATATTTTCACACAAATTGGAATCAACAGAAACTGAACGAAACTTAATCAATTGTAGGGTTGCCAGACGGGTCTCGGGTGTGTGCAGTAGTCTGCCTAGATTAACTGATAAATCAGTTGATATGGCAATCCTAACCAATTGAATGAAAAGTGAGACAAAATAACTGAAATTAGTGAAGGCCAATAAGTGCATCCTTCTCTTGCAGAGCGACTGCACTGCCTGCGTTGAGCTTAATGCCAATGGCAACGTCAAACGCAGCTAATTACTCACATCCAACTGGAACTGGAACGAGGCAGTTCACAGGATTATCCCAGAGTAACAACAACAACAACGACGAAAGAAGAAAACCGCACAAAATGCAAAACTCAATCAGCAAACAAACGTTTTTTGGTTTACGACGCATTTTATACCCTCTACAAAATATCTTTATGTTGGCGCTTATTTAAATAGTTTGCAAATAACGGCACTTTGTTATTTGGTATGGTTTACAAAGTGAATCAGAATAAATATACATATACACATACATATATACATACATGTACACATCATATATCAAGGCACACTGCTCTGTCATGCTTAGGTATCCCCTTTCGTTATACCCTATGCCGTTTTGTGGCAAGCGCATAAAGAGCAACGCGGGACTTTGTCGCTTAATCAGTCCGCAGGGAGCTGTTTGGTTGATTGCTCTGGGTTGCTGCCGTTGAATCTTCGTCGTCGTTGTTGGCAGCTTCAATTTCAGCGCATTTGTTTCAGACTCGTCGTCGTCAAGTTCCACAAGTTGCAGTATTGCGTGGCAACAAAGTGCAGCAATGCATATAAATGGCAGTTAATGGGTGAGTCGTTTGTTATGCGACAGTTTGCTACACCATGCGATTAGAAAATATCCCGCCCAAGGTGGACTGGGGGTACAGCACTTGGAGCTATTCAATGCTTAAGCCGCGCTTTAATTGGCTTTCCAGTTGGAGCTTGGACTCGTGACGATATATCGCACACAATTGCGATATTTGTACACTAGTTAAATTGGTATTTTTCCGCAACATTTGAAAAAATACCAAGGATATGTGCTCTGTTTGCAGCACGTTGCCATCTCTAATGGGCACTTCCTGCCCAGCACTCTAATTGCGTTTGGCAGTCAGTGGAAAAATACCGTTTGCAGTTTCCGCTGTCTGTGCGGATATCGCTGCATGCAGTTGGTTGCGTTTTCAATTACCTGCCTGATTACCTGAGGGGTGGGGGGAAATAAATTGCAGAACGATGAAGGTCGTGTTATTAAATGGCGACTCTTGTTTACATCTACAAAGAGAGCTATCGGTATTGTGATCGATAGAAAATACATTCACTCGTTTACATTGCAATAAGACCTATCGATAGCGATTCGATGTTGCCACGGTGGGAAATTTATAATAAAAATACTTATACTTGGAATTCAAAACATGAATGGAATTATTAATACAGATATGACTTGTTTTAAGCTTTAATTGATGCGGGAACTAGCAACTAATTAGGAACTAAGCGCAAGGAAATGCAACGAGTTGTGCGCGCGATTTTGGCCACGTGAGATTTGGTTGTGGTTTGTTTGTAGGTGTCAATGAGTGATATATATTTTAATGAATATATATCTACGTGCATCCGATCCGTTTGTACTGCTCAAAGCGCTGTTGCATGTCGTCGATTCCAGCGCCAGACCGTGGCATCATCACTGACGTAGATCAGCACACTGGCATCGCGCGAGAAGGCGATTTGACGCACAGTGGCCACGCTGCGTGAATTGTGGAGCGTGGTCATGTGGGCACCCTCTGGATCACTGGGATCCATTTCCCACACATAGACCTTGCCTTGTTGGTTGCCCAGTGCAATTACTTTTTGCCATGGATTGAAACCGAAGCGCACAAACCAAATCTCACATTCATCGTACTCGAATTCGGCAATGATGGTGCAGGAGGAATCGCTCGGCTTCAGTTGCTCGAAATTCTGATGCAATTGTCCTGGCTTCCAGCACACAATGGCATTCTCGCACGATTTGGAGAGTACAAAGTTGCCGAACCACTGCACACAGTCCACATAGTTGCGATGTATATCGCGTGTCGAGAAGTCCGGGAAGTGTTTGGTGATTGTGGGAAAGGGAAGTGTTGATTTCTCCTGGCTGAATGTGTTGGACAGCTCAATCTTGTGCTGGAACTCCTGTGTATTAAGGCACCACAACTTAAGGGAATGATCCATGCCGCTGCTGACAATACGATCGCCACGCATATTAAAATCTATGGAGAGCACCTCATCACGATGTCCCTCGACGCCTCCAAAGATTGCGATGCACACGTGACTCTGTATGTTCCACAGTCGTATGGCGTGATCTTTACTCCCCGAGAGCAACAGTTGCAGCTTATGCGGATGGAACTTCAGTTCATTGATCGCCTGTCCGTGACCAATGTAATTCCCTACAGCTTCGTTCTGTTCGATGTCAATGACACGTATGACGCCACGATAACCAGCGGCGGCTAACAATGGTGCCGATGTTTTCAGATCATATGACCAGGCACAGGTATAGAAAACCTCATCGGGCTGCCAGTTGAAATGGAGTAGTCAGTTACAATGAGAATGGTCCTTTGCCTGCTCAGAACTGGTACTTACATCTGGATCCGCATAACAGTGCAGCAGAGTGAGGCCTCCCTTGCGTGGACACTCGTAGACAGTGCAGCGATTGCTGCCCGCTGTGGCAAACACCTGTGGCTCGTCCTTGCCCAGCAATGTGTTGAAGGCAACGCCAAATATATTCGCGCCATGATTCTCCTTGACATGTGTGCTTCATGTGTATATAAACGATATTTCAATGTGGATTTCATTTTAGCTTCGGCATCGTGGTCAACTTACTCGTATTTGTATGCGGCGCCGCTTTTGCTCTTCGATTTGGTGCTGCGTCTGCCGCGTCGCTTGCTGCGCGTACTGGACGCCGGCGATTTGCTACGTGACGTTGTACTATTTGTTGTGAAGCTAGCCGATTCATCCTATATAAGTATATACCGTGCGGAAATTGTATTGTTTATATTGGGAAATCTTTGCCCACTTGCGGCGCTTGACTTTGTTGTTTCAACTTACGCCGCACGATTCGTCCGATTCATCTGGCTCGTTGCCATTTTTCACTTTATCGCTGCTCATGGCACTTTTGTACACTTGTGTCGCACGCAACCAAATAGTAATAAACAATTTATGGTGTGTGCAAACAATTTAAACTACGAAAAACAAGTGTTTTTGTTCACTTTTGGCGGCAAATTAGGGACGTAGCGTTGCCACCACGCGATCGACAAAACAGACTAACAGTGATTGTTAACATTGTTCTGTTAGTTGAAAGATAATTTAAACATCGATAACATAATATCGATATATAACATTGCCCTTCCCAGTTAACGATATATGACTTCTGTCAAATTAACATAGATAAACATCGATAGAGTAATAATCGAATATACAGGCGCGCGCAAGATATTTAAACATGCGCAACAAATTAAAGCAATTCTTTGCAAAAATGTTAAAAGATGAATAGGGACAAATCACATGCCATGATGAGGGAACATTTACTGATATAATAAGGTCGATAGGGGCAGTACAGAGAGCAGAAAAGGTATGATAGTGTACAATAATCGGGAGTTATAGTTAGTTTATATACATAGTGGGTAGGTTGAAGCGAGAAACATAGGGGGACAGAAACGAGATAGTATTTACAGCTGTAGAAAGAGAACGCAGACAAATTGCAAGATATTTTACAGACAGAAGATATATATATATATATATTTAAAAGTTTATAAATAGAAAGACAGACTGACAGAGAAAGAGAGAGAGATAGAGAGAGTGAGAGAGAGTAGTAGTAGTAGTAGTAGTTCTTCTGTGTTGGTTAAGGTAACGTAACAACGTAAAAGACAACGTAAACGTTAAGTATTTGTACATCAACTGAAAATGCATACAAAATTACGCTAAATTTATGTAGTATAAACCATTTTCAAGTACGTTTTATTCGTCGACATTGATCTCGCCCAGACCGGTGTGCGCAGGCGTCTTTGTCGCTGAACGGTCGCTTTATTACTGCAACTGCTACTGCTGGAAACACTTTGACCCGCGCCGCCGCTCGTCGTCGACTCATTTGCTGCTGTTCCCGTTGCTACCACTGTTGTTGTTGGTTTTGTTTCTGCTGTTGTTGTCGTCGTCGTCGTCATCGCCGTTGTCGTCGCTGTTGACGTCTCTGTTGAGGTCTCTTCTGTAACCGTTTCAAGGGTTACCTCCGGTGGTCCAGTGGGTCCACTGTGAGTCTGCGGCGCCAGAGAGACACCTTTGGTGCGACTCTCTATGCTTGTCTGATTGTCTGGCAACGCAGGCTCTGCTGTCGCCTCTCCTTGTTTGTTGTTGTGTATGCTGCAGTTGCTGACAGAGTTGTTGTTGTTGACATTTTTGCAGTTACCATTGCAGCGTTGCTTAGCAGGTTCACTGCAGAGACGCAGTCGCAGTCGCCGTCGCAGTCGCAGAGGGAGTCAAGTGTTTTTTTGCACAGCAGTTGGCAGTGAGTAAAAGCGAACCGAAGCAGGCAACAAATTTTAAAAACGAGAGTTGCCGGATCGTTCGTTGGCGTAAAGTATTTGTTTTTGTTTTGTTTTTTTTTATGCAAATGTGGAATATCAGTATTTTTTAATAGAAAGAAAAAGTAAATAGTACATCAGTTGAGGTATTGTATTTCGTTTTTGTTTTTATTAGTTTTGCTGAGAGTAAATTTATTAGAGCGAGTGGATTAATTTTGCTTTGCAAAATGCCGCACACGCACACACTACACACACACACACAAACAAATGCAAGTGCAAAAAGTGCTGCATACTTTGCATGAAAGTCGCAGCTTTGTTTGTGTTGTGTGTGGCTGTGCCACGCCCCGCCCATTCTTTTTCCCACTTCCTTTTTCCATCTCCTGTTCAGCTATTTTCCTATGCAAATCGAACAATCGTGTCGTGATGTTGTGAATAATTTATGGCGAATCCACAACCAAACCTACATTGGGTATGCGAGTGTACGTTTAATGGAGTCCATAATAAATGTACACCGTGATTGAGTGACAGGCGCATCGGTAAATTCGACAAGGGAAGGGAGGGAGAGGAGCCTGTTCTTAATTGAAAGCTCGGCCATGTGTTGTAAATAATAAAAATGCAATATGTTTGTAACTGTATCTCTTTTCTCGATTTGTTGGTTGGTTAAATCAACTTAAAATCGGTATGCAAAAATCCTCCACGAGTCAAGTTGAATAAGAGATAGAGAGAAACAGATATAAAGAGAGAGAGAGAGAGATAGTTGTCATATGACAAACGAGGTGGGGCCAACACTTCATGATACTAAATAGATACATCGATAGCAAAATACACCGAGAGCTTGAGAGAGAGAGAGAGAGAGAGAAATGCAGAGAGAGTGAGATAGTACTTCGTTTATACGGTGCGGGGTCAGGGGATATATCACACGATTCGTAGTAGTAGTAGTAGTATATAAATAAATATATTTTTAGCTTAACTCGACTAAACTATTTCTCTGACTTATTAGATAGTTAGATGAGAGCGAAAGAGATAGAAGGAGAGAGATGATGGGATAATGAGAAATGATTAACAAGGCGAAAATAGTTGTAAACCAAAAAAGTACTACAAATTATAATAGTTAGAGAGAGATAGAGATAAAGTGAGGTAGAAAATTTAGAGATTGAGAGAAAGAGAGAGAAACAAAATGAAAGACTTGGATGAGGTGAATATAGTTTGTTTTTGTTTGTGGTGGGTAAGTTTTGTTGTTTTGATATGAGGTTTACGGGAGAGCGACAGACAGTAAGAGAGAGAGAGAGAGAAATAGTTGAAAATCAACAAAGTTAACGACATAAACCAAAGCTCAAGTTGACTCTATAAAGACTTACTCTTCGCTCTCAACGGATGAAGACGCGATCTGCCCCAATTTACCTTTACCTGATGTGGGGCTTCTGCTCTCAATAACAACAGACACACACACAGATATAAAAAGAAACAAAATATATAGATATAAAAAACGTGTGAAAGTCGTTAAACGGAAAAACAATCAAGGCGAGTAGGGTAAAAAGATAAAAATAAAAAATCATTTGTGGTGGAAAATCAATGAGATCGTAGTTAGCTAGAGTAGTATGCGATAGATTGGTTATGATAAATAATCGTATAGGTTGTTTTGCAGTTGTCGAGTTCCGATGGGAAATAGGCGCAACTCATGAAACCTGATTGAAGCTTGCCTTCGTGTGTGCACTCCAAATACGAATCGAGTTAAATTTAAAAAGTTTAATCTATATGTGAATATAGTATTCATTATATGCAGCATTATGTGGGAGAGAACCTACTTTAAAAGCCTCAACCAATTTGTTTTTGATCCCCGAAAGCGCAAATAGAATTTAGTGTTTTTTTTTTCATTTTCGGTATTTGTTTTTATAGCCAGTTTATGATTAGATTGATTAGAAATATAGCGCAGACCTTTTAGGCAACCGCAGCGTAATTTAACCTACCTGGATTCGTCTATAAAAACCGCTTCGAGCACGCGTGCCGCATAATGCAAATTGTGTTGCATATCCTCGTAAGGAACGGTCTCGTGCTCCATGCGTCGCAGCAGGCTGCGTATTCTACAAAGAAACAAGAGAATACCATCATAAGTTAGGAAAGAAGAAAAAAAATATAAAAACAAAAATGTCTTTAAACTAAACTAGTATGCAATTGGATTAAGCATTGATTCAAAGTTAAAAACAATAAAAAAGTGTATTTAGATTTCATTATATCTGCTGGGGTAAGTTTTTAGAAACTTTTGGATTCTTAAATTTGGAAACTAATATGCCTAAAACTTGTAACTATATCTGTATCAAACTATGCAGAACTACAATGGGTTAATCGAAAATCAAAAGACTGAGAACTTAAACCTCTAATTTAGAAGGATATATGGATAAATAAGCTTACCTGACAGCTGCCTTGTTGAGCGCATCTGGCGTATCGACAAGTGGCAAATTTACCGTATCCCATATCCCGGTTACCGATTGATTGGCGGTTGGTGTCGATACTTGTGACGACATTTTGTCTTCCAAATTGAGTTGATGTTCTATGGGTATTACACTGGAAACTGGATATTCGATAGTATCGCGACTCAATCGATAATCGATCGTGGGTCGCTCATTTAGCTGGGCAGGTTGAATATTGTCCGTAATGTAGTTTGTTTGATTCGGCGACGAGGGTTGCATTTTACCGACCGAACTAGTAACGTAGCCTGAATTGTTATCGATTGTTCGCTTATCGCCGCTTGCACCGGAACCGTTCGAAGTTGCCCTGGCACCTAAACGCTCGGCGAGAGTCTCACTAATCGGTGTCTGGAAGAAGCTAATGCTGCCCGAGCTGGGCGATCCGATCGTTTGCGCCTGTGGATCTATCTGTGTAAAGTTCTTGCGACTATTCGAGCGCCGTACAATGGTAAGTGAGCCGTGTTCTGTAAAATTAAAAAATTAAATACATATTAGATGAGCATCCATGAATCAAGTTCTTGATTGATTATCACCTTGCAGTCAAGAGTTAAAAAATGGAAACACTTCGGTTAATAAAAGCTTAAAACTGTAAATTTCATTTATGGGACAAGACAAAGCACAGTGGATGGAAATCAATTAAAAACTAACTGCAAATTAAATACAATAAGCGTATTATGTACTTTAAAACTCAAGATATATGTTTCTAAACGCAACCAAAGTCGAATGAGTAAAAATAAATTGTTTAAAAAGATGACAAGTGTAGACGGAGTAAGATTTTCGAAATTTGCTTGAATGAAACTGAAAAGCGCAGAAGATTCAATGAATTTACAAATTCAAATACAGTTTGCTGTACATCAAATCCCTATGTATGAATACAAAGATGATCTGCTGATAATATAAGTGAAATCGATTAGATTGTAGTATAACAAAAGATTTAAAATTTATTTAGTAAAAAAGAGGATGAACTTGATTAAACTTCAAGATAAAGTCCTTCTCTCTATATAAGGCTAACAATTTAAGGCCCAAACACATTGCTAGTATTTCAACTGAATTACCTCATACCTTTGGCCACTGTGCGACCCTCAGAACCTTGCTTGCAAATCAATAATTTATACAATGGCTTAAAGTCAGCGTAGCGGACAATTCCTTATTTAGTTTAACCCGTAACTGCAAATGTAACTGCTTAACGAGCGACCCTAGGACCATCAACCTAGCTGCCCGCCCTCTCCCTTCCCTCACCTCACCAGACAGACAAAGGCAAATCGAAGCTGAGCGCAAATTGCAAGAGATTTATCTGTTTGCTTAGAGAGTTGGGAATAAACAACAGGACGTGGGAAAAACCAAGCGGAAAACAAAGCGGAAAACTCACTTTAACCCATGGGGAAAGCGCGGTAGAAGGAGGGGGAGGGCTAGGGGAGGCTGTTAACTGCAACACATTCCTTCTTTTTTTGAGGAGCCTGGCCAAAAGGACGCACATAAAATCCGCTTTATGCGCTGCACTCAAATTTATGTTCCACTCGAGATTCCTTTGCTTAACTGCTTCGGACAGACAAGGAGACTGATGGATGGAGGCGTGGTGGGGGGTTAACTGCTTATCGAGTCTCGCCTGTAATGGTTTGATGCCTTCATGCTACTTTTACTGACCACCCGCCTCGAACTTTTTAATGACTTTTTCTTCGTTCTGTGGCCAAAAATCGAAATGAAAATGTGCACAAAATGTTGCCCCAGGTGACCGACTTCATTTTGAATGCAGACGTAGTGCAAGTCCAGGTCGAAGTTGAATCTTGGGGGTTTATTTTACTTACTTGCTACTTGACCATTTATTGTCGCATTGGCGCCCAGTTCGCAGTTCGTTGGGCTCTGCTGTTCAGCGTTATTTGGTGCAGTTGTTGCTCCAGCCGTGCCACCTCCGGCTCCAGTACCAGCACCTCCTGCCGCTCCTGCTCCGCTGGCTGAGCTGCTACCGCCTGTGCCGGCCTCGTCTCGTTTACTGGGCAACGTCTCTGGCGTGCTGGCAACTGTAAGTAGAAAATGGTATGCAAAATGCGTTTAGTAAAATAAAATCTTCTTCTTTTTCATCTACATTCAAATCGCATTTCAACAGGTCCCAGCATAACCATAAGTATAAGTACATATATGTAGTATGTATGTATACAGGGTATCCAGTTGTATATATTTGGTATATAGTGTCGTTGTTAGTGCTCTGCCCTAAAGGTCTTTCCGTCTGTGCCTCACTTCAGGCACTTGTATAAATCAGACCCTTTGAGAGGCTACTGGGCAGTACAGTACAACGGGGTGGGGAGAGAAGGCTCAGATGAGTACATAACGGGTGTGTGCTTGTAATGCCGTTAGGCTTAGCTAAAGTGTATTGTTATGCGAAGGGCCGAAAGGGTATCCAAGCGAGCCCACACACTCTGTGCATACCACATGAGCTGCGAGCCTGGCAAACTGCTGCTATTATCGTAAACCAAGATGGCATTGCAGTCTCATTTACAAACAGGTATAGAAATATTACCGAAATTGAAAGTAATTGAAAAGAAAGTTAATAATAGAGCAGAGCAATTGAAATGAATTATATAGAATTGGAATATATTGCAAGAAGACAAAGTAAAGAAAATAAACGACGAATAGTAGAAACAATTGAATGAAATTAAAATGTAGATCTATAAATATGCAATATTATATTATAATTTAAGAAAATATAATGATAAGCAAAGCTACGAATTTTAGTTTATCTCAAATCTATCCAAAATATCCCAGATAAAGCAATGAGACAAAAGTAAACCTATTCCAGAAACCTAAAAAAAAAAACTTCCTTTATTTATTCCCAACAAAGTAAGTTTCTCTTATCAGCGTAAAATAGATTAGATTTGGCATAGAAAGATTTACTTTTATAGTCTCTGGAGTAGCTGCCAATGCGAAACTCAATCAATGCAGACTGATAATCAGTTGGAATATGTACTTTGTTGTTCTTTTTGAAATATTTGCAAATGAGTCATAGTATTTCTAAAACAATTCCATCGAAGTTTCTCTTTTTGTAGAGTATTCCAGCAACGTGTTCCCCTTTTTTCTTTTGTTTCTGTAATTTTGTTATGCTTTAGACTTTATCCATCTGATGCTGTTCGGGACAATCCTTTGGTCTGTGAAAATTTAGATTGAAATTTCATTTTATGCCTTTTGTAAGCATTTAAGCCCGTTTACCCGAGCAAGGCCAACAGCTGTTGAGGGCATTTGCTAAGATCTAAAAATGTTTTTGCATCGCCATAAACAATTCTAGATAACTTTTATTTTTGTCTAGTATTATGAATTAGTAGTGCGACGTAGGTGTCAAAGTTAACAACAAACTGTTATGGTCTCTTAATGCCCTGTAGAATGTTTTTGAATTGGGTTTACATGGGGTGTTAATTGGCTGTACAACTGTGAAGGTCAGCGCTATTCTAACTATATGGGTTACTCTATTTACTTTAAGCAAATCAACTTATTTGTTACATTACGAGAAATTAACAAGTTTTTCAGACTTCAAACTTATCTCAGCTGTACTAGCTCAACTTGACCCTACTTTGTGAGTATTTTCTAGTCATGCAAAGCTTGGAACCCCTCCACACCCCGGGGCTAAACATTCACCAAGCTTTTGTACAATGAATTCGTTCTGAGCGATACTCTGGCTTTATCAGCCAGTCAGGTAAATTTATGTATATAAACAATGCCATCGACTGTGCGAAACTTCAGTCTAACCCGACCAGTCGAAAGGTTCTAATCACACATCATGCGATTCCTCGCTCTTATCGCCCTCTGCTGCCTGCTGGCATTGGCGGTATTCGCAAATGCCGCAGAGGAGGAGGAGGAGCCCTTCTGCCCCTGTCCCAGAAATCTGGATCCCGTTTGTGGCAGCGATGCTCGCACCTATTCGAATCCCTGTGAGCTTGCCTGTGCCGCCAAACGAGCTGTGCGTCAAGGTCGCAGCCTGTCTGTTGCCAGATCAGGAAGTTGTTAAGGATTTGTAATTGGAATATGGATAAAGAATGTAAAAAGTCAAAATGGAAATGAAATTAAATAAAAATTAATACGAGTATTTAATAATTTTTGTACACGTATTGTCTAACGAATATATAGTCTATACTATATACGGTATTTACCCAAGTGTTCAAGTTAATCAAATGTGAGCACATGTCAAAAACAACAACAACAACGAAAATAATAATAAATATATTATTTATGGCAGGGCTGGGTAAGGAAGCAAGTTGAACCAATTCGAACAGTTGATCAAATTTAGTGTGACCTTGAATGATGGTGTATGAAATAGTATATATTATATACTATCTGTATTATCATAATTTATATTTATTACATAAATATTGCAATTACAATTTCTAGCAATACGAAATTCCCCCAGCCAGCAGTTTCATTATTTATCTAGTTTATTTTATTAATAGAAATATATATAGTATATATAATTTAATCCAACTGCAGCTCGCTCAGAGAACATGAAGAAGTGACTCAGTGCAAGCTATTGCAGTGCCTATGATAGCAAATCTACATAAATATTATAATAACCTGTTTTATTGGACTACAATGTGTGTAAACAAGAAAACAGCGTCAGTTGTATATAGCTCTAACTGTTCTCAATTAAGCTCAGTCTGAGAAAGTGTAAATATTAATGCAAAAAATATGGAACACATTTCTAGAAGCTCTTTCGAAACGGAATCACTGGTTCAATATTGCCAGCGAACAAAACAAAAGGCCAAACCCAGAGTTTCGAGTGCTTTGCCATCTGATTTATAGCTGTTTATAGAGATAAAGCTCGTCGCTATCAAGTATAGCTCTGACGGGTTTCTTTTTTCACATACGTTACTTGCTGATAAGCAATATAAAATAGCACATTGCTCTATTGATGATTCAATGGACACAGAGAGTTATCATAATTTTTTTTTAGTATATTTGTAATTTGTAATTTTTTTGTGTTATATTTTATTTAATGTGGTCGTACATTTTGTTTAGCAATTTCCCTGTCTAAGAAGGTCCATGCTGCGTCCGGAACGTGCAAGTTTGCGACGCGCACATTCGAAAAGGCAGCGATTGGGATACGAGATCAGATTGGTTCCGCACACTGGCTCGTAATTCCTTCCACAGGGGCAGATCGCTTTGTGAATGGGTTCCGCATCGGGGTCCACTTGGTCGTCCGCAAAGGCAACCAGAATCAGGCACAGTGCCAGAAAAATACTCAACAATTTCATATTTGCCACAGGTTAATCCACAAGCTACTCGATATTGATACTGACATTGGGCTCAGTTGCGCCCGTTTAGTTTTACTCGATTCGGTTCGTTGCGTATGGGCTGTTGGACTATCTTATCAGCGCCCATGGCTCTCAGGTGGTGACTTTTTCCTTCTTTGGTTTATTTCTCTTTGTCTACCCTGTACTCAGAATTGTATATAAAGGGGTCTATTAGTCTATGATTCGCGTAGACCTTCGAAATTTCGAGATATCGTTTCTTTTGAATGCAGCTTTTAATTAATTTTACCAAGGTGCATTATAAAATATGGAAAAAAGATTAAAAAAAAGTCAAAGAAGTCAGTTCTCTTCTAGTAAGTCGACGGCAGCCTTACCCTATAAATAACAGTCCCTGGCAATCGTAATTAATAACAGTCCCTGGCAATCGTAAATATATTATTGTGTAAGAGGTTATGCAGAAAGTTTTGTATATTTCATTTGGTTAACAGTGCCGCTAGACATGTTGTTTTTGTATACTTGAAAAAGCTTCGAGCTCAAAGCTTTTTAGTGTTGCCCATCAACAGATATTTGTTGGAGATAGCCCGCAAGTTTAACTAGAGATGGGCACGTGATAATATTTTTAAGATATTTATCACACAAGACTCAAGTGTAATTAAGCTTAAGTTAGAATTCATTGTTTAACCAGTTCTATATATATAAAAATAAAGTTATAAGCTGTACGAAACTAAAGTCTTTTCTAATAATTACAATATTATGTAGATTGTGCTAGCGTTGGGATAACGTACATGAAGATTTTCAAATCAGTTATGCCATGTTATGCAATTAAATGTATAATATGCATTTCATTTAACTCTCGTATATTAGCCAAGCTATTTAAACTGGAAATAATAAGTTAGATTCGCTTGTTCTGCCAATTCCACAAATCAAAAAAATGCCATAGTGTGTGCAAAGGTGCAGTCTTATTCTATATATTCAAGGACTTTTAACGTAATGAATATTCAAACTATCATTGTCATATGTCTTGTATTTCTGCAAGCATTGCCTGGTAATGCAAAGCGTAAGCGTAAGTACAACTTCAATGAAACTCAATGAAAATTTGTAGTGTTCTTTTTCCCATTCGTTTCCTGATAGTGAGACATTTCCAGTGCCTTGACCAGTGTGATGGACGTCGTTTGAACCCAGTTTGTGCAAACGATGGCAGAACTTATCTAAATGCCTGTTACTTCTTGTGTTTTTATTTTGACCGCGACAGAACTTTAAAGCCAGTCAAGTGGGGAAAATGCAAAAATTAAATTCCTCTTTAGAGAATATAATTATATCAATTATAAGTATGATTATTACGTAACACATTATAATCAATGTATTGATACAAATTCTAAAAACTATCACTGGGATATGGAAGTTTCCGGGATTGAATTTCATAACTGTCGAGTATTAGGCAAGCTATTTAAACTGAAAAAATAAGTTAGTTACGCACGTTTTGCCATTTTAATAAATTGAAATGCAAATTTTAAAGTCTGTTTGAGAGGTACAGTGTTTTTCGATCAATCATCCGATTTTTACCGATATGAATAATCGATATCTCATTCTTATATGGCTTATCTTGCTGCAAATATTCTCTGGTAAAACTAAGAGTAAGTGTAGTTTCAATTTAATTCAATGAAGTTTGAATTCTCTCTTATCTTCTTACACTGCTAGAATATGATGGCAGGCGCCGTAAGTGTACTGACAGTTGCAATGGACTTCCTACTTTTCTACTTTGCGCAAACGATGCTAGAACTTATAAAAATCCCTGTATATTTATGTGTGTTTTTAAGGAAGCCAACAGCAGGTTAAAAGTGCTCTATTGGGGACCTTGCAGAAAGGGATGAAATTTAAAAATAACTTCAGAGAACATAATAAAATCAATCGTATAACAGCTATTGAATATATTGTATTAGTATACCATATTTTGTCAAAAAAAAAAAAACACAAAAAGGGGTTTTCTTTGGAAGATCAGGAAAGTTAAAATTATCCCTTGGTGTCATAAAGGAAGTTTTGGGCCTGAACTAATCGGATATTATCGTAACATATTAAAGCCTTCAAAACAAAGAGAATATGTTATATAACTTATTAGGTGTATAACAATTAGTCAAACCACTTAATCTGGAAATAATATGATCGTTTCGCTATTTTTTCCCCTTTGGTAAGTATATAAATACTCGTAGTATCGAATACTATGAAGTCTCAGTTATTCATCGCTTGTGTCATTATGTACATTCTTCTATTCATTGTAATATATCTTAGCACTGTGCTGGCGTATGAAGGTGAATCTATTAGGTGCTCCTGTAGTTATATCCAGTTTTATTCAAGTAAAGTTTGTGGCTCCGATGGCGCAACTTACGAAAATAGATGTAGATTGGAATGTGCTAGTAGACGAGGCGATGGCAGTTTGGTATATGTCAAAGACGGAGACTGTCATCCTGAAACCATGTAATTAAACTAAGGTCCTCAACCTACCTTAGTTTAAACGTTATTAAACGTTATTAAATCGATTCTTGACATGCTTAAAACTTTGCCTAAATCATTATTTAAACTGAAATATTAGTTTTTCGGTTAATAACTGTCCATGAAAGGGATCTGTATGTCTTATTATGTCATAATCATATTAAATCAGACGTTCTTCACTTTAGTAGCTATAATGCTGGGATGTAATTTCCCCTTTGGTAAGTATATTGTTTTTGCCATTTAATTTATAGACCGGCTTGTGGCACCAAAGGAGACTTATCCTAATCAATGTTCAATATATTTATTTACTTTTAATGTAAATGTAGCCAAAGAAGGAGAATGTTAATTACAAGAGAAAAGGCTTAAGTCCTTAAATGGTTAGAACTTTGCTAACATCAGATTGAATACTAGCATTTATAGTAGTTGAGACCTGTTTGATCATACCGGTCAAACGAACATCCGGATATATTTGTACGAAGTATACACTTTTTTGACCATTTTCAATAGTCGAAAGGTATAATTACTAAAACTGAAATATCAAATATCAAAGTTATCCAGTTTATCTATTACCAACAGACCAAGAAAGGGAAATTTATTCCTTGTTGTTATTAAAGAATATTTGGACCTCAGCTAATCGGATATAATCATACCATATCACAGGTTCTTCAACTATTTAGATGCGCTTAAGAATTAGTCAAGATACTTAATCTTGAAATGTGATCGTTTTACTTCTATTTCCCATTTGGTAGCTATATATATGGTGTCGAAAACTGTGTGAAGGCTCAGTAATTCCCAGAATATCATTATCTATTATTCTGCTGTCGTTGCATTTTATCTTTGCACACTGCTGGCCTTCTTAGTTATTGCTTCAGATGGTGATAAATTATGTTATTTAATTTTCAAACCAGTTTGGGGATCCGATGGCATAACTTACGGCAATAAATGTAGATTTGATTATGATGCTGAAGCAAATGTGACAATAGTCAGAGAGGGAAAATGTTAATTACAATGAAAATAAAATAAATAATTAAATGACGAAAATCTGCATACGATTTTCGTGCATACTAATCTAAATATGATGGAGGCGGGTTATTAAAAAAAGTTAACTCAATTCCTTTAAGTGTTAGAACTTTGTTGAAATTTAAAGTTATCCAGTTTATCCATTACTAACAGACTGAGAAAAGGAAGTTTATTCCTTGTTGTCATTAAAGAATATTTAAACCTCAACTAATGGGATATAATCATACCATACAACACGTTCTTCAACTATTTAGATGTGCTTCAGGATTAGTCAAGCTACTTTATCTTGAAATATGATCGTTTTACTTCCACTTCCCATTTGGTAGGTATATAAATTGTGTCAAAAACTGTGTGAAGCTTCAGTAATTTCCTGAATATAATTCTGTGTTTTTCTGCTGTCGTATTATATCTTAGCCAACTGTTGACCTATTTAGTTAACGTTAAAGGCGATTGCATTTGTACTCGTGAATACACTGTACTTTTTGCAAACGATGGCAGATCTTATAAGGATCCCTGTATATTTATGTGATTTTTAGGGAAGACAACAGCAGGTTAAGAGTGCTCTATTGGGGACCTTGTAGAAAGGGATGACAAAATAAATAAAATAACTTCAGAGAACAAAATTAAATCAATCGTATAACAGCTATTGAATATATTGTATTAGTATACCATATTTTGTCAGTGTTAAAAACAGAAAAAAGGGTTTTTCTTTGGAAGCTCAGCAAGGTTAAAATTATAACTTGCTGTCATAAAGGAAGTTTTGGGCCCGAACTAATCGGATATTATCGCAACATATTAAAGACTTCAAAACAAAGAGAATATGTAATATAACTTATTAGGTGTATAAGAATTGGTCAAACCACTTAATCTGGAAATAATATGATCGTTTCGCTATTTTTTCCCCTTTGGTGAGTATATAAATAGTATCGAATACTATGAAGTCTCAGTTATTCGCTGATTGTCATTATGAACTTTTCTCTACTCATTGTAATATATCTTTGCACTCTGCTGGCGTATCCTGGTGAGGCTGAGAAGTGCGCATGTAATAATATTTTGCATCCAGTTTGTGGCTCCGATGGCAAAACTTATGAAAATGAATGTTATTTTAAATGTGCTGCTAACCAATCCGATGGCACATTGACATTAGTCAAATCAGGACAATGTTAATCTCAAAGATGATGACAAAAAATAAAATTGCAGTATAAAATCAATTAATCCTTATACGAATTTAATATTGTATATACAAAACTAAGGTTGTTTGAGGGGTAAATTAGGATAAATTGACTCTTTACCTAGTTAAAACTTTGCCTAAATTATTTAAACTAAAATACTAAGCTATCCAGTTTCTTTGTTACTAAATGTCTATGTCTATGTCCATATTATGTCATAATCATATTAAATCAGATGTTCTTTAACTTTATTCGCTATAATGCTGGGGTATAATTTCCCCTTTGGTAAGTATATTGTTTTTACCCAATGGAGACTTAATGGATACAATGGAGACATCTAATCAATGTACAATATATTTATTTAGCAGGTTGCTTTCAATGTGAATGTAGCCAAGGAGGAATGTTAATTACAAGAGAAAAGGTTAAGTCAGTTCTTTAAATGGTAAGAACTTTGCTAAAATCAGATTTAATACTAGCTTTTATAATAGCTGAGACCTGTTTGTTCATACCGGCCAGACGAATATCCGGATAAATTTTCACAAAGTACACCCTTTTTTGACCATTTTCAATGGTCGAAGGGTATAATTACTAAAAGTGAAATATCAAATATCAAAGTTATCCAGTTTATCCATTACCAACAGACCAAGAAAGGGAAATTTATTCCTTGTTGTTATTAAAGAATATTTGGACCTCAGCTAATCGGATATAATCATACCATATCACAGGTTTTTCAACTGTTTAGACGCGCTTTAGGATTAGTCAAGCTACTTAATCTTGAAATGTGATCGTTTTACTTCTATTTCCCATTTGGTAGCTATATATATGGTGTCAAAAACTGTGTGAAGCCTCAGTAATTCCCTGAATATAATTATGTATTTTTTTGCTGTCGTATTATATCTTAGCCAACTGTTCGCCTATTTAGTTAACGTTAAAGGCGATTGCATTTGTACTCGTGAATACAGTCCAGTTTGTGGTACCGATGGTGTAACTTATGGATCTGAATGTGCACTTGATTGTTTTGCTGCCGACAATGTGAAAGTAGCCAAATGGGAAGAATGTTAATTACAAGGATTATAATAACAAAATAATCCCCATAGAATAAAATTAAATAAAATTTCCAATTTTGTGTATTAATTGAAGAAGGTGAATCAGATTTAACATTATTAAACCAACTTCATGCAGTAATTTTCTTTTGCTAGAGGATTTACATAAATAGTATCTTAAAAAAGCTGCTTTAATACCTTTTCTTACTTTTATATATACATTTTTTTGTTTTATATTTTTTTGATTGTAATAAATAACGGTGCAATGTCACGGGAGAAGCACAACACGCAACCATCTCTAAAATAAAACTTTCTGCTCTTACACTTTTTGCCTCTTACTCTCTTTGCCTCTCTCTCTGTGTCTCTGTCAGTGTTTCACACATTTTCCATTTACCGCTCTTATCAGCTTTGTGTCGTCGATCGAATTGAGCCCTTGATAACCAGCAGGTGGGCCACGCCAGAAGAAGAGAGATAGATAGAGAACTGGAGTGAGAGGAAGACTAGTTTAATTTATTTAAGTAATAGTTCCATTGTCCATTGTTGTAATAATCATTTCAATTTGTGAGCGCACTCTTTTGTTAGCCAATCAACAATATATTTTCAGATGATTCCGTCAATTCGTAGAACTTTCGGTCACTTGGGAAATCGCACTAAGCGCACAATCAGTCTATCGAAATTGGTCTTGCGATGCGCATATCGCGGCTTGGGGCTCGGACTCTACTTCTGCTGGCACTTCTGGCCTGCTGGATTGTATTTCAGGTGATGGCTATCAATTGTCAGCCCTGTAAATTGCTCGAGGCGCGCAAAACGCATGCGATTGAAACCCAAAACGTTTTCAATGAGACAACGACAGCGCCGACGACGACGACGACAAACAAAGCAAAGAGCATTGAAAGCGCATAAACATGTTTTTGTTTTCGCAGTGGAAACACACCAACGCAGACTCACTCACACAAGCTTGTGACTAATTAGCAAAACTGACGCATACCTAGATAGTACTCGGTACTCTTCAGCGTCAGTTTCTCAGTCAGTTTCTCGCATTGAGTTTCAACGTTTCTCTCTCAGTGCAAATTATCAACTCGATGCGCAACGTCGCATCTTGACGAAGTACCTCTCACGTAAAAATCCTCTTAATTAGCATCTTGTATAGCTGAAAAAGATGAGCTCCTTCAATTTCTTTGCTCTGTTCATGGCCTTTGTGGTGCTCGTCTTCGCCATCTTCGCGGGTCAAGCCGAGGCAGCGATGTGTGATTGCAATTTCAATGAGAAGGGTGCCGAGGTGTGCGGCACAAATGGGATTACCTATATAAATAGCTGCGAATTCAGTTGTACGCAGAGGGACTACATGAAGCTGCGTCGCACTCTCATGATTGCCAAGAAAGGACGTTGCTGAACTGGGAGTCTACATGGCCATGCCACTTGCTTCTATTGAGTGCTGTGACAGTTTTTATTTATTTAAAGAAAACTATACTTGATAATATTCCTATATAATCCACAATAAAAATCTTAAAAGATATAAATGATATAAAAGATATAAAATTCGAATAATAATAATGTAAGGTCTTAAACAATTTTTCTGTTTCTTGGAGGAATAATAAACAGTGTACTATATTGTAATGTAAAGGACTACATAAACTTCTGATAAAAAGTTTAATTAAAACAGTCTTTTGGATTCCAGAGGTATATTTCGATAACTCAGAGAGTTATATGTATAAGCGCAGTAAGCAACAAGAATCGTATAAGGAATAAATGCCAGATATTTTACAGAAGCATTGATGTATTTTAAGTATAAAGAAATATTATCGTTGTTTTGTAAGGTTTGCAAACTAGTCCCGGATTATACCAGATAATACTAATATTGATAAAGCAAACCCACTGTGAGTTCATTTCATAGCTGAACAATTCGAATATTCGCTTGAGCGCATCGCATTGAAAGAGAACATTTCCAATTGTGCGACAGAGTGACTCATTCATTCATTCATTAATTACGTTTCCCATTTGATTCCCTCGGGTAATGCGTGAGCTTAAACGCTTTCACCTGATAATTTACCAGTCGATTAATGTGCATGGATATTATTAATATTTATCGATATTCAGACTGATACATAAATAGGGGCGGATGAGTTTGAGTGGAAACGGGCTTAATTACTGAAAATTTGCTACGGTTTGCCACGACAAATGCGACGAAGCGCAGCCGTTGTACTTGTATGAAGGTGTCTATATATAGTATCGCATATACGTTTGTATGTGTGTGTCATTGTGTGCAACTGTTGTGAGTATATGCTAATTAAAAGTCGCTTCAACGACGTCATCAACTCGTCTGAGCTCGTCGCGATTGATATAAAACAACCTGCCTGACGCGATTCCCTCATTGAAGTCCCCGATTTTCTGATTCCATTCAAATCAGACAACATTTTGAGTATTCGCCTCACGCACATCAATCAAATTGTGCATAATTAATCGACGTCGTCAGGGTCTGCTCAATGTTGCTCACTCACTCCCACTCACTCTCTTTATCTCTCTCTGTGTCTGTGTCTCTTGGGAACTTGTGATTTCTCATTTGAGATTACCGATGATGTGATTTATCAAGTGTGTCTCGCTTTTGTTAATTGAATCTCAATACGTGCGACACAAATGTCAAATTATATGGTAACAAAACTCTGCATAATATCTGAATAACCGGATAATGGGGATCGAGATTCTGCTGTCTGTGGGACTGTGAGAAGAGTGAGTGAGAGTGTGGCCGGTTTCGCTTTATGACTAATGCAATGTAATTATTATTGTGATGAAATTATGTAAAGCTGATGACTAGAGTTTTTAGGTTAGCATTTTTAATAGCAGGATTTGCACTGCAACGAGGGCTACTTAGTGAGTTGATGGAGATGTTCAGAAAAATCTAGATCAATGCAAGATTGATTGGTTGACTTCTTTGAATATATTTAGTATATCGTATTTTATTTTTTTTTTGGTGATAAATTTCTTTGCATATCTTTAGATTAACTTGCTTTTCTCTTTCATACCTTTATCTTTTATCTTATCTACTTTTAGTATCTAATATGTATAAAGGTTTGATAAATCATGTCAACTTATTACTGCATACTTTTTGGATGGCCTACAAGAGTAGAAGCTATCGACATACCGTAATCGTGGCACACATGATTTATAGCAAACCATATTATGTGTGGATATTAATCGGAAAACCCTCTGTAAGCTGCATAATATAATTGAGCCCACTTTTCTAGCTCAGATTAAATACTATCTATAGTAATTCCAGTTCCAGTGTGATATGTACTTAGATTACTGGTGAATAATACAGTTTAATGGTGAGCAATAAAAAATAAAAATGTGATGCCCTGTCTAATATAAATATTCATATAAGTAGTTACTTAATCTATCTGCGTTTTATGTGCATTGTCGGGGCCCTATTAGAGGCTGACAATCTCAACGGATGACAACAACGGCGACGCGTGTTGTTGTAATCGATTTTGATAACAAGTATTTGATAAGCGTAAACGTATTCATCGTACCCGGGGTATGTACATCAAATGGCAAGGTAAATAGCAATCAGAAAACACGAATCGAACAGTTTGTCCTCGTCGAACAGAACCAATTTGTTGCCGCTTAAGGGTTGTCAGGCTCGACGAGAAATGCGAGAGTAAATAGATATGAAGAGGCAAACGAAATAAAGGAAACAGGAAGGGAAACAGAAAAAGGAAACCCATGAATGACTGGGCTAAACTGGCTGATACTCTGCAATCTATGGAAATTCGCCGGCATATCTTATTTTTGAGAACTTTGCATTGAGAGAGCGAAAGTTACAGTGTTTCATTTTGAATCGATCTTTATTATGCTTCAAAGTAATCATATGCCAAATTTGCTGAGGCTTGATTATAGGGTTGCCGCGATCGGCGAGTATTAATATTCTGCAAACCTGAACTGACTTTATACACTCTCTATCTGAACTGAAAAGTTTAGTTATATAAAATTGTTTATTAATTATTAATATATTTATTTTGTATGCTTTAGTATATAACAAAATTTTTAGGGTATAACAAAATTCTATCAAATGTTAAAGGTGCGTGCATTAAATTTGTAAGAGTGCCCGCTGGCTGAAACTAATCAAGCTGGAGTTCTGTTTTATTTTCTTTTTCGGGTGTTGACTGCATTTTTAATATGCCAAACTCGCGTCGCTTTGATATTATTAAATATTTACATATTTGCATATTAAAATGCACGTTATGTACTCTCCATCGTAGGCCTGGTATTTATTTATGTGGCTGTGGCTGCTGCTGCTGCTGTTGTTGTGAACTTGGAGGTAGGGTAGGGTAACCCCAAGATAGGCAGCAGGAACTGGAAAGGGATTCAGGCGGAGCTGGGAGAGCCAGGTAACGGGGACCACCAGAAATTGAAAAGTGCCCCGAAATTCCTTATCAAGGGTTCACACACACATACACACACACATCCACACAGACACACAGACACAGAAGCTTACGTTGTTGGTTCGCGACGCATTTCAATCAGCGTACGACACGGAAAATGAAAGGTAAGCCTCGTTCTTGTTCTCGGCCTTGTGCTGGGTCTCGACCTGCGCGTGTCCTCGCCTGATGGACAGCCGGTAAAACAGCCTGGACGGATTGACAGACAGACGACAGGCTGGGATTAGCAGATTTTGGCGTGTAAAAGTTGCCTTCCATAAGGAAGCGTGCAAAAAGAGAAGACGCAACTTTTTCCTTTTAAACGCGGCAGCCCACAGAATTTCACTTGATCGAAAGGAATTTCAATATATTATATGTACATATAGTAGACATGCATATCAGGCGCAGACACACGTGCAAAACACTTGAACCACGCCCCCATTTGGGCGCATGTCAAACCCTTTTCATGTCGCATTGCCCCCGTAACTGGAATTTAATAAATTGCCAAAGAAAATCTCGCAAATTATGCCAAGCTGGCAGCTGGCTGGGGAGAGTGTGTGTGAGTGTCTGCGAATGTGTGTAACAGTGTGTGTGTGCGCTGCCTCGGGCAGGACATGAGCACGTCGTAGTATATTATGCAAACAGCGCGAACTGAATTACAATGTTGCAAAATGTTTTAATTAGGCTAACAGAAGCCAAGCAAGTGTGAGCAAGGCGGTGGCGAGGACACCTGTTGGGGATGGAGGGGGTGCGACCTCAACCTGCTAGCCCACCTTGTCAAGGGGTAACATTTTGCCGCACGTTCACGCAGCGGAAGTTTGCGGCTTGCGCGTTCCGCACAAAATGCAAATGCGACGGGTCCACGTTAGTGGAGAAGGGGGGCAGAAGGTGCAGAGATAGCAAGCGACGATAACAGAGCAGCCTTATAAAGTCACATAAATTTATGACAAAACAAAAGTTGCGCCGTACAATTAAAACAACATATTCGATACAGAAAAACAAACTAACAAATCTCATTTAAAGTTTGCTGGTAAATAAAATAAAAAACATTTGAATGTAAAGTTATTTGAGTTTATGAACAAATTTATAATTAATTTTGGTATACAAATAAATGAATACATATGTGTGTTATAATACACTAATTAATTATGAATATAAATAAATGTAATTAAAGTTTTAAGTTTATTTTAATTTTGAAAATATTTTCCGATGTAGATTTAGTTGAGGTTTGCTGTAGTGCATATATTAAACATATACTATACTACTATTAAGATGTATTATACATACAATAATATACTAAATATATATTATATAATATATACACTATTTGTGGGGTCTTCTTCTAAAATTGTAGCCCGATACCTCATTTAGACGGACTTTCAGGATATATTTTAAATAATTAATTAAGTTTCATGGTTGTATCTGTGCCTATAGTTATTTAAGATTATCAGTTTGATGGTCTTCCAAGTGCCTAGAAACATTTAACAGAACTTGTTTGTTATTGTACAAAGTAAACAAAACAAATAATGTTATTTACTATTGATTATACTTGTAGAAAGAACTTTCCACTCCATTATTGATATAGTCCGATATATTGTCATGAAGTTCCTTCACAGTGCGATGTTGTGTAAGGCAATTAGGGAAAAGTTAGTGGAGCTTATCTACAAAGTAGTTCATTTAGACGTGCCAGGCCGGTCACACGCTGACCATCTGATTAAATATTTAAGCTCTGATCGGATCTGAAGGCAAATAAACAAAGCGGAGTCCAACGGAAGTAAATAAACGAGACTGCGCGGGCATATAAAAAGCCGTTACACATCGAGCATTGTCAGAGAAAACAATTGAAAACATCAGCGAAACAAGATGGGACTGAAATCGTATTTGATATTCAGTTTAACTGTAGTCCTAGCCGTGGGACTGGGCGAGCGACAACTTGTGAGCGGCGCTAAACCAAAGGATCAGGACACTTGGTGGCGTAACGAGGTCTTCTATCAGATCTATCCGAGATCTTTCAAGGACAGCAATGGTGATGGAGTGGGAGATTTGAAGGGCATCACCTCAAAGTTGCAGTACTTTGCCGATACGGGAATCACTTCGGTCTGGCTGAGTCCCATTTATCAATCACCCATGGTGGACTTTGGTTATGATATATCCGATTATAAGGCAATTCAACCGGAATATGGCACCTTGGAGGATTTCGATGAACTTATAGCTAATGCCACCAAGCTGGGCATCAAGATCATTCTGGACTTTGTGCCCAATCATAGTTCGGACAAGCATGAATGGTTCATCAAGTCAGCGGCCCGCGAGGAGGGGTACGAGGATTTCTATATCTGGGAAAATGGCACCGCTTCGGAAGGCTCGGATGCATCTGGCTCGCCCCCAAACAATTGGCTGTCTGTCTTCTCGGGCTCGGCCTGGGAGTGGAACGAGCAGAGGCAACAATATTATTTGCGTCAATTTACGAAGGGACAACCCGATTTGAACTATCGTAATCCCGCTGTGCTGCAGGCAATGGATGATATACTTCTGTTCTGGCTAAAGAGGGGCGTGGCTGGATTCCGTGTCGATGCTGTGATCTATGTGTATGAGGATGAGCAACTCCGTGATGAGCCTGTGAGTGGACTTACTGATGATAAGAACTCGACGGATTATTTGGATCATATCTACACAAGGAATCAACCCGAGGGATTCCAATTAATTCAACACTGGCGAAGGCTGTTGGACAATTACACAGCCGAGAATGGGGGCCTTCAACGCATTATGATGCTGGAGGCTTACACGGACATCAATCGACTGATGAACTACTACGAGGACGAGAATGGTGTTCAGGGTGCACAGTTTCCATTCAACTTTGACTTCATCACCGAACTGAATCGCAACTCTTCGGCCCAGGACTTTGTGATGACCATCGAACGTTGGTTGATCTATATGCCGCAAGGACATGTGCCCAACTGGGTGATGGGCAACCATGACAATCCGCGCGTTGGCTCCCGATACGATGAACGGGCTGTGGATGCCATGAACATGTTGCTGCTGACGCTGCCTGGTATTGGGGTAACCTACTACGTAAGTTGGGGAAAGCCCTCGTTGAGGAGAGCTATTATTTATCGCTTTTATTCTTTCGACAGGGTGAAGAGTTAGGTATGGTGGACTATCGTGACATTAGCTATAACGATACAGTTGATCAGCCAGCTCTTGATGCCGGCCCCGAGAACTACAAGTGGATCTCCCGTGATCCTGAGCGCACACCCATGCAGTGGAGTGATGATGCCAATGCGGGCTTCTCCAGCGGCAACCATACCTGGCTGCCAGTGCATCCCAACTATGAGGAATTGAATCTGCGTGCCCAGCAACGGGCAATACGCAGTCACTACAAGATCTATCAATCGCTGATCAAGCTGAGGAAGCAGCGTGTCCTGCAAGAGGGCTCCTATACGGCACAGGCTCTTAATCGTCGCGTGTTTGCCTTCAAGCGGTAAGGAGGAGTGAAAAATTTGGAATTGCTTTCCCGATTAATCTTCTATCCCTTTCCCAGTGAGCTGAAGGGGCAATACGATGTGCTGACTGTCATCAATGTGAGCAATCGTACTCAGCAGGTGGATGTCAGTGACTTTGTCGGTCTGCCCAATCGCCTAACCCTGCAGGTTGTCAGTGTCAATTCGCAGTACAGGGCTGGAGAGCGAGTACTCCCGGCCGATGTCGTCCTAGCACCCTATGAGGGTCTCGTTGCACAGCTTAGATCACATCTCTAGTCACTTTAAGTAGCATTCTACGTTGTCTAACTACTTAAATTATATGAACTAATTTATATTCGAAATAAATTCGCTTAAATTATTAAAAATATGGTATTATATCTGCATAAATTATAAAATAAATGTGTTAAATTATACGATATAATGTGTTTTTTCATAAAGTTCATTTCTGAAAAAGATTTATTATTTAAGGTATCTCAAATCCTATCACTCAGTGTAAATCGATTATTTATTGATTTATTTGTACGTTTCAAGTATTGTTTAAATTTATGTTGAACAATCCTTGAGTTGACACTGAACAAACTCATCGCAATTTCCCATCCATTAATTTCGCACTCGAAAACGTTTTCAACGGGTTTTAATTGCATTGAGAGTACTTGTTGTTGCCCCTTTTGTACGTGCTGTTGTTGTTGTTGTTATTGTTGTCGTCGCACTTTCTCCCGAAAATATTTCATAACTGTCAACGCGGCTGCCAGGCGCAGATAAATTGTCGACGAGTTTAATTAAAATCCCTTTGAGATTGCATAAATATAAATATTAATTTAAATCGTAAATTGAATCTGGCAGGTCTCATCTCTGAATCGTTGCCGGCTGTGGATGCTGTGTCTATGTGTGGATTATAAGTGGAACGCAAGCTTTATCAGCTGTTCGCCAAGTGTCGCACACGGCGCTCTCAGTTCGATCGCAGCTGTTACGGAGTGTGCGACGTGTTGCCGGCGTAAGTTGCGAAACCAAGTTGTTTATTGTTTTTTCTTTCTCTTTTCTTGTTTTTCTCTTATCGTATCTTTTGACAATTGCTATACGTGAGGTGTGTAATGTGTGTGAGTGCGTCTGCAGCAAATGAACAAATTAAACGTGCCTGTGCAGAACATCCAAGTTAGATCCCCAAACAAAGAAAAAGAGAAGAGAGAGCGCACGAGAAGCAGCGATAGGCAGAGAGTGAGTGCACAACAAAAAGCTCAGGCATACTTTGACCTTGTGCTTGCTCTTCAAAAGAACCAATTGCAACTTAAGGCTGGTATGCAGTTCTTATAAAAAATAATAAATAAATGAAAATTTACTAAAATTTCATATCTTATGAGGTTTATTGAAATGCCTGCAAAATAAGGTTAGCAAAAGTTTCTGAGACACATTGCTCAAATTACGCCTAATGGAACAAAAATCTATTAGAAATGAATATAAAAACTACTCTCACGAGATTCGCTAACATTGCTCATAAGTGCAATAATATTTATATAGTAACAACCCATGGCATTACCTGGTTTTTTTCTGATCTGAATTTATTAGCAGTCACTGTATTTAAGTGTTTTTTGATTTCAGTATATATTTTGTAAACAACAATCAACCATTTGAAACGTAAACAACAAGCAGTTAATACTCCAAATAAATTTCCGACAATTAACAGTTTTGTTTACGGTTTAATTTGATGATGTTGTTTGAGATAAGCGAAGGCGTCCCGACGCTTCAAATTTCAATTATTTATAATTTATAAATTATAGTAATTAATTCATGTTGTTTGGTAAATTGTTTACCCTTTAAAAACAGAGCACAACTCGAGTGTCGACTGTAGTCACGAGAGAGAGCGCCCTCTTTCACGATGTCGTCTCATCTGATATTTCTACTACTTTCCAGCGTGCTGTTAATACTCGGACCCGATCCCACAATGTCGGGACTAATGAGTAGCCAAGCGGAAGATTTTATTGACTGGTGGCAACATGCGGTCTTCTATCAGATCTATCCGAGATCCTTTAAGGATAGTAATGGTGATGGAGTTGGAGATCTGCAGGGTGTCACTTCAAAACTGCCTTATCTAGCGGAAACGGGCATCACAGCGACCTGGCTGAGTCCCATATTCAAGTCGCCTATGGTGGACTTTGGCTATGATATATCGGACTATCGATCAATTCAGCCGGAATATGGTAGCATGGCGGATTTCGAGCAACTCATTGCCACAGCCAATAAGCTGGGCATTAAGATCATCTTGGACTTTGTGCCCAATCACACTTCGGATGAGCACGAATGGTTCCTCAAGTCTGCCGCACGTGAGCCTGGCTATGAGGACTTCTATGTGTGGGCAGATGGAAAGAGAGATGAGCGTGGCGAGCGAGCATTGCCCAACAATTGGCAGTCTGTGTTCTATGGCTCTGCTTGGGAGTGGCATGAGCAGCGCCAGCAATATTATCTGCATCAGTTCACCAAGGAGCAACCGGATCTGAACTTTCGCAATCCTGCTGTGGTGCAAGCGATGGACGATGTATTGCTCTATTGGCTTAACAAGGGTGTTGCTGGCTTCCGCATTGATGCAGTGAATCATTTATTTGAGAATGAAACCATGCCGGATGAACCACTGAGTGGAAAGAGCACAGATCCGTTCTCATATGACTACACCCGACATATTTATACCAAAGACTTGCCCGAGGCACTGGAAATGGTGCAACACTGGCGCAAGCTGCTCGATGACTACACGGCAAAGCATCCGCAGGGACCCACGCGCATCATGATGACCGAGGCATATGCGGGACTGAGGCAACTGGCCGATTACTATGAGAGTGCGGAGGGCGTGCGCGGTTCACATTTGCCCTTCAACTTTCACTTTATCACCGATGTGAATGGCAGCTCGGATGCTCGCGACTTTGTGTACAATGTGGAGAAATGGTTGATCTATATGCCGCGTGGGCATGCTGCCAATTGGGTCATGGGCAATCATGATAATCCTCGTGTCGCGTCGCGCTTTGGCGCCGCCAGTGTGGACGCAATGAACATGATGTTGATGACGTTTCCCGGCGTGGCGGTTACCTACAATGTGAGTAACAATAAAAGGCGAAAGTTCAAGAGGTCAAGTCCAAGGCTAACTCATTGACAATTGCAGGGTGAGGAGTTGGGTATGCAGGACCATCGTGAAATTAGCTGGAAGGAGACTGTGGACCCGCCAGCGCGTAATGCCGGCGAACTGGACTACAAGGAGGTCTCCAGAGATCCCGAGCGCACGCCATTTCAATGGGATAACTCAAGCAATGCGGGTGAGTGCGAGGGGAAGGTGCAACTTTAAAGTGCATCTATATCTATATTCTTACTATCTGCAGGTTTCTCGAGTGGAGCCAAGACTTGGCTGCCGGTGCATCCCAACTACAAGGAACTTAATCTGCTTGCCCAGCAACAGGCCAAGCGTAGCCACTACAAGGTCTACAAATCGCTGGTGGCACTGCGCAAGTTGCCCGTGCTGCGCCGTGGACGTTTCAACATCGAGACCTTGTCTCGTGAGGTCTTTGCCTTCAAGCGGTAGATATAGATCACAAATCCTTTACCTTCTCTCTCCCTCTATCTCTTGTTGCCTCGTCTAGCTCACTCAAGGACTACGACACACTGCTGACCGTTATCAATGTTAGCGACAAGGAGCAGGTGATAAATCTGAGCGATTTCATTGATCGTCCTCGTCAGTTGGTAGTGGAAATTGCTGGCGTTGATTCTCGCTATGAACCTGGGTAAGTGGAGTGAGAACATTCCAATCATTGCTACCCCGCTTCTCTTCTCACACTGCTTCATTTCCTTCACAGACAAGAACTTTCCAGCAGCGCTTTAACGCTGGCTGCCCATGAGGGTCTCATCTGCAAACTGGTGGCTTAATAGTTCCCCCCTCCCTCCCCAACCTCCACCGATATAATCTAATCTGTGTTTCATTAATTGCATTTCGAGTGGAATAAAAAAGCAAGCAAACAAACACATACACATCGAATGACATGAGAATTAATGATTTTGCAATGAATTAAATTTGACTTTTCCGTGAGTTTTTTTGACCTGTCTCCAATGAGATTCAATTTGGTAGCTGAACTTGCCGCTACGCTGGGTGCTCAATGGCCACGAGGTCGTCTGGCCGAGTGCCCAATTTTCCACAATACACTTTCAATCAGAGTGTTCTGCATAATTGGGCAGAGTTGAAAGACCATTGATAATATACTTGTTACAGATGAATGTGTATAAATCAAGGCGAATTTAACTTAGATATATATCTACTATAATTATATCGTTTATTTCATAGAAATTTAGTGTCAACTCCAACCTAACCTCACATAACTCTAGCCTGACCTAACTAGTTAGAGTATTGCAACTTCTTCTTCTCTCGCGTTAGCTTTTCCATCATTTTCTTTGTTTGTTTCATGGCAAGTATAATTTTTCATGTGGCAGAGCACACGAACTCAAAGATTTATGGACCGCAACGCAGAGATTTGCGAACTGTCGCAGTGCAAATGGGCTTCCAAACTTGTGTAGGTTAGGGTAGAGAGAGACAGACAAAGGGAGAGAGAGATAGAGAGGGAGAATTAGGTACTCACTGGAGGTCCACGAGTTTATGTTATGCAAAAGTTTTAAAGTTTCAAATGTCATGCATTAAGCACCGCAAGTGAAGTGCGAGGGGGGAGAGTGGGACATTTATTGTCCAATTTGCCATGACCGCAAACTTGCCAAAAACTTGCTCCATGAAATCATTTGGCAACTTTTCCCCATGGAACCAATAAGTTTTCATGCTGAGCAGAGTAGCCCAACAAATGTTGCATAGAAACGCATAATGAATTAATGAAAAACCGCAAGTTACATTAAAGATTGACAGAAAGAATCTGTAACTAGTAGAAACCACGTGGGATACTGACTTCTAATGGGATTTCCACGTATTCTCTGGAACTTCCTTAATTACCTGTTACAACATCAAAGATCAAGCAAAGTCAGTACAAGTTTTAAAAATGACACTACAATTTTATGCAAGAAAGCGAATCTGAAGCACATTAATCATAAGAAAATGTCTGAGAATTTTCCATGAATACTTTATTTGCAATCTTGGGAATATTTTTACTTTCAGTCAGAGCAAATGGACCATAAAATGGCATAACAAATGCGAGCATTATTAATAGTTAAGGAGCTAGTAAATTTTACAGCGGAAAGGGGAAAAGTAGATGAAGAAAGGAATAAACCAGTAATGCTTCAGGCAGTGTAGCTTAAACTGCTACACAATTTAAAATGCTCATACGCTGCGTTGCACACCGTTATGCATGGAATTTTATCAGTCGTTTGAAGCATTTCACTTCCACTTCAAATCACTTAACTCTCACGTAATATTCAAATATTTAATATAATTTATGGAATGTTCGAAAAAACCCTTCAGGGATTTCAGCTTTCGCAATGGCAGCCTTCACTTGATACTCTCCCCCCGCGCTGGCATCGTTTTAACTCAATCAGCTGCGTTTATGAGGTGAGTTGAAGAGAATGATTAACTATGGGTAATACATTTTTTAATCCCTTTTGCACAGTGCTCGCCGTCGTGGTCTCATTAAGCAGCTAATCCAATCGTTCAATGTGGTCCTGGTGGCTTTGCTAATGTACAATTTGTGGCGTCACAAATGGACGAAAGTGAATTTCAATTAGCTTGTGTTTTGATGCATTGATTCCTTGGCCCAGACTGATTGATTGATTAATTAATAAAAGCTCACAATGACAACAACAAGCAGCAGCAGCAGGTTCCGCTGTTCTGGGGCTCAACTGTCATTAACAGCACCCAGGGCCGGATTGCGGTTGTTGGTTTTTCCCTAGTGAATTCAAATTAAATTTCCGTTCTCGACTGTCAAGTGGCACTGATAACTGGCAAGTGGGTGTTGAGCTTGATCGATGGCTCAGCGAATGTCATGTCAGCAAAAAGTTTAAAGACATCTGTATGAAAAGCGTGAACTATTGCTGCAATGCTTTAAGCATCACTTCGAAATCATCCTGAGTTCTGTAACTCGCATTTGTTTCTCGCACTTAGCTTGTCAGTGTTCTTAAGCAGCTTGGTTCATTTTACATTACACCCTGTAGAAATTGATGGAAGGAGTGTACTGAGTCAGCATATATACATCTTATTAAACGTTATTAGCAGAGATCGGCTCAATAGTCAAGTTGATTTCATATTGAACATTTTTTCCACTTGTTTGATCCATGGGATCTCGGTAACCGTATGATCTAGAGACATCAAATATGGTATGCAGATTTGTGTATATCTTATACATAGAGTGTATATTTTAAATTTGACATATTTACAATGATATTTGAATAATAAAGGAAACAGTGTTGCTACCCGTTTTACAGCTGTGCTGAATGTTTCATAATAGTTAAACTATTTATTTAAGTTGTTCCGTCTACCATTCCCATGCACTTATTTGCAGGGTATATCACAGTACAGTTCAACATCTATTCTACATATTTCTTATGCAAGTACTTCCATCCTATCATCTTCTACTTCTGTCTGAAACACTTGCCCATCATTGACCCAAAAACTGAAAGTGTCCAAGTGTAATTTTTATTCAATTTGTCGAGAGTATTTCGATTTAAGCGATTGTCATGGCAAGTTCTTAGCTGGCTATAAGAACAGGCGACAAGGCGACAGGCAGCACAAGCTGCAGCAGCTTCTCACTGTCTGCTTGGCTGGAAGTAAACTGCCAGCTGCCAGTGCAAATTTAACGCTTTGCTGACTGGCAAGTGGATATCCTTGTTGCCGCACTGATTGCCGGAACTTCCCCATGGGCGTCGTTTCTCCTCTTTCTCTTTCTGCCGGGAAGGGGGATGCCAATAGAATTACGAGGAAATGCTGCTTGAAAATTAACCGGAGCGCAAACAACAACAACAACTACATTGAAATGGGTAAAAACTGTGTGTACTTAAATATTCGAATTTGTCTGTTCGGTTGATTGATTGAACTGAATGCAAAAATGTGAGTACTCGTTAAATTAATTTGCTACAGCTTAAAAGAGTAAATATATTTGTAAATTCCTGTGCTTAAAATCTGAGTGTGTTATATATATAATTATGTATATGTGTATACTATAATGTATCCAAATATTTCATCATTTTATCATTGTGAAAATATTTCACTTGTAAAGCCAATATGAAATTTATAGAATAAGTATTGGAAATATTTTATATGCATTTAAATTATAAAACATATGAAAAGGAGTAGATAATATATAAAAATGAATGTACATATTTTAAATAATTAAATATTTACCAAGACTAAATAAGTAAACCAAGGTTTGTTGGCATATAAAAGTCGAAAATTTTGACTAAAGAATTCAGTTTGAGTTTACTTTTTAAGAAATAAAATTGATAGCATGTCTCGCAGTCTTGTTGAGCCTTAAATATTTATTATTTGAAGATAAATGCAAAAAAGAGAAGCTAGAGAGGAGGAGAGAGTATGAGAGAGAAAAAGAGAAGTAGCGTATTCCCATAGCAACTCCCGTTCAACGTTTTGTAAAGCTTTGGAAATTGTGTCGAAAATCTAAGCTGGAACACAATGCAGTTGCCTGCGCTCTATGGAAGAGCAAGAGGAAAAAGAGGAGCAGGAGGGGCAGGAGGAGCAGTATGATGACTCGTTCTTCGTGCGACGCCGCATTGTCTGGCAGCTGTACTTTGACATTTGAGCAGCAGCAGCAGCCCAACAAGGACATGCACATAGTACGTGTTGAATCCTTTGAGCCTAAATGTTGCAAAAATGTCGAGCAGCTCTGGGAAAATTGGCAGTACGCGCGGCGTACCTTAATGTCTGCAATGAAGCCTCCAGGCTTGGGAAGTTCAGAGAATGAAGAGAGGGGGACAGGGAGAAAGTAGCGAGAGCGACTGCTGCGTTAGCCAATTGGCAATGTTCTTGTTGCCCCATGAAGTTCAGCCTGCAACCTTTTACCTTTGTCTATCTTCTGCAAGTGTGTGTGTTGTGTTTGTGTAAGTGTGTATGTGCGTGTGTGCGTGTTTATTCTGTGCGCTGTTTGTGACAGCGCCATTTTGTTCATTTATCCGCGGGCTGCATAAATTGCACAGACAGACGCAAAGCTTGCGCCGCGTTTTAACTGTTTTTAATTAACAAGAAATTTTCGTAATATTGATAATCAACCACAAAAGGGGTAAGAGAAGAGAGAGGGGAGACAGAGAGATGGGGAGAGAGAGAGGGAGAGGGAGTAGAAGTAAGAGAAGATTGAGTTTGTAAGTGGCTTCAAAGGATTGTGGTAAAGTAATTTCGAGGCACAGAAAATGGAGATGGAATATTAAGAAAATAATTGAAAACATTTTCTGCAAAATAGAAGAAATTAGATTTGAATACATTCTGCATAAAATACTCAACTAAATGAAGTGGAAAGTATTCAAAACATTTTAAAGTTTGCTCTAGAATCTTCTTCAAGCAAACTCAACGCGACTATTAAAACAAGAAACATTTTGAACATTCGAAGCAACAACATTTGCTCTTACATACAACTATATACAAGCGCTATAATCTATACGTATGTCAAATTTTATAGCATTTGTATGGCAAACATAAAAGTTGTTCAAGAAACTGGCAACTAGCATTGTCGTGTGGGTTGCCCGCTTGTTCTGTCTTGACTTTGTCTTGTCCTGCACTCTCACACACGTTTGCCCTGTGCAGTGACTCTTTTTTTTATGACTCTGCTGTCACTTGGGGGCATTTTTGTTGGCATTCTGCTTGACGGCGGCCCGTTGAGAGTATAAACCAAATTGATTGGCAATTGAAAAGCTGCCGGGCATCGTCAGAGGAGTGCAGAATAAGAAAAACTTTGGCAAAAAGTTGCATACATTATCCCTTTAAGCGTGTTCAATTCAATAAAGCTGTTCCCAAGTTTGCCTTGTGGAGTAGGGCAGGGAGGGGTGGTGGCTACCCCTTGCAATATATTCTCGGGTGTAGCGACATTTGCCATTTGTGAAATATGCATTGAAATGTTTTTTGCGTTTAAGTCAATGACGGGAATTTATGCAAATTTTCATGGCTTGGAAGACTGTCGCCTGGAGTGAGAGAGGGAAAGAGAAAGAGAGAGAGAGAGTGCCTAAACGCCAAGGTCACTTCTAGCGGGGGCTGGGGGCGTGGCAAGTCAAAGACACTGGAGCATTTCAATGATGTGCGTGGTGAATTCGAGCGCGCGCCTGAAAGTATGCAGCGAATTTCGCTTTAAACCTCGTTAACCGTCAAATTTAGTTAACCGTTATTTGTTTCCTCTCTTTCTCATCTTTTGTTCTTTCAATAAATTAGCTAATGCCTTGGGAAATTCATTGAACCGCAGCCAAATGGGCCACTTAACCCTTTTTTTCGGGCTGCCTCACACACAGACACACACACATAGGCACATCAATTAAGTTGTCTGTGCCTGCGCTACAGCCTCCCCCGCTGTGCTGCTGTCAATAAGTTGAACTTGTCGTTCCGAACCGCTTGATCAACCAAGCGCTGCTCCAGCTCGTCCTTGTCTGCATTGGAAGTGAGACAAAGCGACCGCGACCGGGGCAACAACAAGTGTAATATGTCAATTGAAGGGCACAGACAACACTCTCTCACACACAAACACATAGAGAGAGTCACATACAGAGACAGTGGCACAGGGGCACACAGCGCACTTGACTATTTATTGCATTGTTGTTTGTCTGTCGCTGTCGCCGCAGGATACGCCACGGATATTTGCAAAATATTGCAGCGCCCATAAATTGTAGCCCCAAAGGAGGCGCCACATCGTCACTTGGCACCCGTGCCAGCACAAGGGTGTGGCAACAGGCCCCTTCAGGCTTTGTCCCTCCCCAAATCGGGACACAATTTGTGGCAGCTACGTGACGCTGCCAGCACAAGATGCTGAGAGAAGTAGTCCGAGCAATTATTTAAAGTTATTTATCCAAGCTTAAAGCGAGGAAATGTGAAAATGGATAATGGCAAACTGGAAAACTGAGAAAATGGCAAAAATAATACAATTATCTCAGCTCTCTGACAGTTTTGTGTTATTTTTGGTAGCTGCTAAAAGGAAATTTAATTGAAATAAACTTGCCAATTTCCAAGAGAAATCTCGAGTCAGAAAATTATTTGCCAGTGTTGTCAAAGTTATTAAATTTTTGCCTACTTTTTGCTGCCAGCAGTCGTGGCAGTTGAGCTCTCTGTCTAAAACCTAAGCTCAAATAGAAGAAAATTCAACTATTTTGCTTTTCTTTTGGCCTGTTGCCAAGTTCTCTTTCACAGGTGTTGCCAAAACTAAACAGATTTTCTTTGTCACACAAAGATAACTTGAGGGAAAACATGCGGAAAATAGTCTGGAATTAACTACCTGACTTTGGCTTCTCTTTGAGGCGGAATCCGTAGACAATTTTCGTGTTTACTTTTTAGTTTTCTTAAGGTTAAAAAATGTAAATAGCTTTGGGTACATGAAGTTTTCTATATTATGTTGCCTCTTCTTCGACGGCGCAACTGATTGAAATAGTTTGGTAAATTGACTGCAGCTGCCTGAAGTTAGTTTTTGTAGCAGTTCAGATTAGTTTTATCTAATAATTTTGCAGCACTGTTCATTTTTGATAAAAACAATAACTATTAGCGCACAAATGATTTTTAAAAATTTAATGTATTTTTTATTTAAGAAATAATTTAATAGATGATTTCCGTTCCCTGCAAAGTATGCAACACAAAGTACACTAAACATAGAAGTAATATATTTAAGAAATCGTGTTGTTCAGGTGGCTAGCGTGTGTATAACAGTCCAGCACACTCGACTGTAGCTTTTTTACTAGTTGTCTTTACTTTTCAGTTTTGTTAAGTTAAAAAATGTAAATAGCTTTGGGTATATAAAGTTTTCTATATTATGTTGGCTCTTCATTTACGACGCAACTAATTGAAATTTGGTTGGTTTGGTGAGTTGCAGCTGCCTGAAGTTAGTTTTTGTTTCAGTTCAGTTTTCTCTTATAATTACTGCAAATTTATGTAGTTTGTTTTCTTTTTAAATATCTGATTTCAAAATTGTTTTCTGTTTTTCAATTTGTGTGCGCTCATTTCAGGCTTCCAATTATATGATTTAATTAAGTTGTGTCTCTCTCTGGCCATATATTAATTCAGTCAGCCAGCTATGTCTGTTATTTATACCAGTTAAACCTCAACGCTTTATGCCACAACATTTTTCATCTGTTTTTCGGGGTCTGCTGCAAACTGACTTTGTTTCCCAGAGAGAAAGAGTGAGAGGCAGAGAGAGAGAGGCATATTTACGAGCGGCAGTTTCTACCTTTCTAAAATTCATTTGACCCCAAATTGAATTCATGAATTTTATCTAAAATGCACACTGGGCGTGTGGGGCAGGCTTACAACAAAACAAAATTTCTGTGGTCTGTGCCAGTTTATTAGCCCCAAACAGTGTTGCACATGAGGCATGAGGCAGGGTTGCCTGCTGCCTGTGTGCGCTGTGTACTTAACTCTGCCTCCAGCCTTTGTAAAGGGTTCTGTTTCTCTCCCTTTCTCTTGCCTGTGCTGTCTTTGTGTGCTCTTTCGCATGTAAACTTTGCTTGTGCCAGAGACAAAGCAATGTACACAGTACACAAGCTTTTCCAGGGGCTGTCACTCAAAAAGGGAAAGAAAGAAAGGCAACACGACTAGAAACTGAGCCTGGCTGCGTGCCTGCCAGGGCTGGCGGCAATCCATTTTCATTTTGCGTATTTTCTAAAATGTTTACCCACAGCCAGCGCGTCGTATACGCAATCTGCTGCAGCTTGCTGCAAGCATAAAAAAGGAAACCAAACCATAAATTCGACGGCAGCAATTCGAAATGAATTGTTAGCGGAAGTAGGAATTGCTGAGCCGGATGCGGGCAGGTAACAAGGTAGACAAGGGAAAACTCAATTTCATTTTCAATTTTATGCTGCAATTGGCCACGTACCTGTAACCGAAGGGGGACGGGAAGGCGGAAGATTGCCATGAGTTGACTTACCTGCAATGAAATGAAATAGAGAAACAGTTAAAGATTATTTTATGCGTTTACATGAAGCTAAGAAATTAAAAGTCGTATACGAGAGAGAGAGGAGTACCCTCTCCTCCTCTACACCCCTTAGACACTTAACAAAAGAGCAGCAGCTGCTGCTGCTTCAAGGTGACTCGGGGTCGAGCAACGTACAAGTATTCCCCGCTGCCTCAACCCATGCTACGTGCTCGAGTTGCGGCACTTGCCTGCTGTCTCAGCTCGGGCATAGGTACCTCTGCTTACCTATTACGTAGCTGTACCCGTCCAGCGTGAGCACGCACTTGCGCGTCGTTGTGCCCGGCAGACTGGCAGCGCCGCCGCCGCCGAGCACCACGCTGGACGAGTACCTGGAGACGGAGGAGGCAGCTCCTCCTGCTGACTGGTTACGATTGCTGCCTGTAGCCAGGCCCAGCACTTTGTTCAGACTGCTGGCCAACACTGGCTGTGTAGAGGCTTCGCTATTGAGACTCTCGCGTCGCGGTGGCGTCACCAGACCAACAAATTCGCTGCTCCGTTTGCTTAAGCCATCACTAGAGTGATCACGATCGCGTTCCCGTTCTCGTTCCCGTTCGCGATTGCGCGCATAATGTGCAGCAGAGCTGCTCGCGGCAGCATCGCTGGCAACTGCAGCTACCACGGCGGCAGCAGCAGCAGCTTCGGCTTCTTCCTCTTGCGTATTGTCGCGACGCGTTGCGGGCGGCGATTCGTCCAAAGTGTCGCCCATTTGTGGAGTGTCTTGTGTGGAGTTGCTTCTGCTCTGCAAGTTGAACGTGCGCGCGCGCAACTACGCACGCATTTTCACGAGGTGGCCGTCGAGGGGGGGCTAGGGATGTGGTAAATTTGCTCTGCCTGTCGATATCCTTCAGTTGAATTGATGTAATAAATTTTGTTGAATTTTGATTGCACTTTGAATTCACTTTTGACTTTTTGTTTTGCTGACGCGCTTCGCTGCTTGGCAAACATAAAATTTTAATTAAAACCAAACACGCTGGCTAAATGAATCAAAATCGTAATCCAAAACAAAATGAAAATGAAAACGAAATGAACAATCCAATGCTGTATGAAGAATGGCACAAGTTCGGCACGGGGGAGGAGAGTTGAATCAATTGAATATCACGCATACGCAACGTTGTAGAGGGACAATGCTGAATTAATGCAATTGCAACTGAAACTGTTCATATTTTATGAATGTCATTCAAATGAGTGGCATACTAGCTGTCTCGCTTGCTCTATCTCTTGCTTTCCCTCTCTCTCTCTCTCTGTGTATTTTTCTCTTGTTTTGATTATCTCTGCTTACACAGCAGCTGCAAGTTGAATGGGTTAGCTGCGTGTCAAGCCTAGAGTTGACTGCAATATTGACAGTTTGTAGTCTTCTTCTTACTCTGCCTCTCTTTCTGTTTCTCTCTGCCTCTCTCTCTGTCTCTCTCTCTTTTGTTGCATTGTATATTGCTTCTTCTGTTATTCTTTTTATTCTTTTCCTCTCTGTCACTCTTTTGTCTCTTGTTGTCTTGTCAACTAAAACTTTCATTTTTGTATTTTCCTGCTGCACTTTTGATTGCCGAACTGTTTCTAGTCAACGCACAGGCGCTGTATCTTTAGCTGGCACTATTCAATGTTGCTCTAATTGCAGTTTGTGTCCATGCTACTGTCAATTATTCGACACGACACGTCAGTCCCCCATTCCGACCTCGTCTAACCCACCAAGCTCTGCCCCTAACTGTTACCCCAATTTGTGCCCCTTTCTCAATCTCTCTCTCTCCTAATCTCTTCTCTCTGCTTTCTTCTCTGTCCCTGCCCTGCCTATGCCTTCTCTCTCACCCCTCTCCCTGTCTTCTCCACTTCCATTTGCATGCGAATGACGGAGCATTGTTTGGGCCACGTTTCGATTCTGATTTTTATCGCACAAATATTGACAAGCAGCATATGCACGTATGAGTGTGTGTGTCTGTGTGCGTGGGTGTATTGACCAGTTTGTCAGCCAGATACTTTTTGCACATTTGTCATGATGTCTGTTCATTTATCAGAATCCATCAATGCCAGAAATGAAATGTTCTACAAACTGCTGCAAGCAAGGTTGCTGCAATCATTTGAATCTATTCAAATGTATTCGTAATGCATTCTCTCTCTCTCCCACACTCTCTCTCTCTCTCAGTCGCTTAAGCTTTATGGAATTGTTGATTTTATTTGAGTGTCGTGAAAAAGTATTTCAATAATTTTGCAGTTTAATTTCTCAGTTTATTTCTATATTTTATTTACTCGGCTTACTCGGGCGCCTTGTGTGGCCCTGGCCATTTTTGCATGTCTTTGCAACGAGGCACGTACGGCAAATAAAACGAGGCGACACTTTGAAGGCATCACGTTTCAAAAGGGGGCGGGGCGTGGGCGGTGTAGCCTTTTTGGCATGACAAAATATGCCAGCGACTTGAAGTCGACCAAATGTCGGTTGCAATACGTGATACCTTTTCCCTTCAGGACTCGCCTTTCAGTGAAGCTTTTAGCCTTTTATTTAAATAAGATTTCTGCTAAAAGTCTTCACAGTCCTTTATGACAACCAAAGTTATTGTACTAGTTGCTCTGGCAACTTTAATTTGTTTACAGAATGCTCTGAAATATTGAGCCGACTTAAATCAAAAGTGAGAAGGAATTTTGTAATTAAGAAATTTATCAATTTCCAAAGGGTTCCTTGAGAAAGATTAGGCTTGTAAGCTGCTTATGCGCACACAGCTGGGGAATCCTTTTGAAATTTCCCAAAGAGTTGCTTAAAATTTAAATTCAACGAAATGAACTTGATGCCAGGCCAGACAGCAGGGGGAGGAGAGGGCTGCGCGCTGTCTTAGCTTGATAGTCATCAAATTTTAATTATGTTTTTATATCGCATTTTTTATTTTGCGCTCTCTCTCTGCGAGAGCTTTCAGCTGTCTGTGTAAACTTGAAAGCATTTTCCAGAGTCGAGTGTCAAAATGCCAGAGTCTCTGCCACACAACCCCCCACCCACTCTCTCTCCGTCGTTATCTCTGCCTGCCTGTCTCTGCGCTCTTAAAGTTGCCGCTTTAAGTTGAGCTGTAAATATTGCGCATACGCCGCGTTTATCGCTTGCCTAATGATGTATCAATAATGCATTTACGACACAATTAATGGCGGCTAACGGAAGAAATCAATGCCCGAGTCCATTAGGTACCTCCCTCACCCTCAAGTTATTAGCCGCTCTGGCCATAAATCGGCTTATCTTAAAGGCTACAAGCAGCACAGCACAATCGCCAGAAATGAATTGTGCCTCGTGAATATATCCCTAACATGAAGTCAATGCACGCTGAGTTCAGAGAACCTTGTGACATAAATTTAAAATTTGTATGCTGTCGCATAGTTTTGGCCATTTATCTGGCCATAATTTTGTGTCCCTTTGTTATTATCGACGAAAAGTTCTCGACCCGCAGAACGAACAAGAGAAAAGCGCGTTTATAGTTTGGAAAAGTTTCAATGAACTCTAGCGAAAAGACGAAGTTGTTGACTTGTTGTCCCGTTAATCAGCCAGCATCATTGGCCTTTTAATCCCTCTTTCTTCCTTTCTCTCTCTCTCTCTCTCTCTCTCTTTCTCACATACTTCGGTTTGTTTTGTCTTCGTCAGATGTAAGCAACAAGGCACAAGTCAATTATTTAATTAAAAGCTGTCACTTGCACGACTCGACTTGACTCGAATTCAGCTCTTAATGTCGCTCCAGGGCAGCTGCGGGGAGCTGCCTTGCTCTGTAGGCTGCCAAGGACGTGTGCCGCTGTCACAACAGCAATGGTAGTGAGAGGGGAGAGAGAGAGGGAGCTTACAACAAACAGTAGCAAAAACATACACAATAATTAAAAGCGCATACACAATGTGCAGAAGTAGCAGATGATACTGGAGTGAAGGGCGGGAAACATGCTCCCCCATGTGAGAGCAGAAATGTCACTTGGCAAAGTGAGATGCAGCTATAAAACACAGACAAAAATAGCTAAACTCCTATGGAAATCATATACGAAGTTGCTATACACTTGAGAAATGCTGCAGAGTTCAGTATCAAGAGTTTCAAAAAGGAAGAATATAATTGAATTAAGTTTGAGCTGAGGGAAATCAGCCACGAAAACTGAGGTTTACTTTGGCAACTTGTGAAGTTCTTTATAAGAATTCAGTAGAGATGGCAAAGAACCATGTACTATATTATATACTTTCTTAGTAGGGCAGAGTACAAGAGAGAAGATAATGTGGCAGGTTATATAAGGATAAACATATCATACTATGTTCGAACACTGATAACTTTTCCCGAAATTATCTAATGTTGTCATCATTCTTAATCAGCTTTATATAACATTCAAATCTGATGAACTGTGCATGTAATAATTATAAATAAGTTTGGTTTTTTAAATGCCTCGCTCTTTTAAGAACCTTCCAACTTTATCTTGACTTTCCTCACTTATAAAAAAATTATTAGATTTTTTTTTCGGTATATTATTTTCATCAGGATTGTCATGTTATAATGATTTGTTCTTCTAATTTGAGCAATTTCAATGGTTTCATTTTATTCCGATTTTTTCAAATTTACTCTATGCAATACTTTGCATTTAAATTGATTTTTAATAATTTGTATATTTATTTTCTATCTAGATTGATTAAATAAGTCAAAATTAGCATAAAAATTGCTTTAAAAAAAGCTTTCTTGGTTAAATTGCTTTAATAAACTAAGGTTTTTTGCCTTCTTAAATGAAATCAGTCAATAAATTGGCTCAAGTTTTAAGGAATTCAGAATTTTCAACCTTTCTCATTTGTTCGACCGCTAATTGGATAAGTTTTTCGGCTCACTTTTTTCCCCGTGATAATTTATGAGCAGCTGTTGTTGCTTTTAATTTTGGCTTCTTCAACAGAGAAATTTACGAACTGTATCCCAAAGTTGTCCTACCCTACTCAAGGCTGTTCTTATTGTTGTTGTTGTTGTAGTTGATAACCCATGGTGCTGCATTTGCCTGCGTTGTCATTTGCACTCGCCTGCCCCGCAAGTGCTTCCCCCTTGCCACACCTCCCTCTCTCTCTCTCTGTGTGTGTGTTGTGCATCCCATTTGGCCTGCCCGCCTCGTTTTAATTGTTGTAATTTCACTCTACTGCCGGACAATTTTCTTATTGTAGTTGTGGCTGTAGTTGAGGGCGCCAGCGTGTCGCCCGACAGTTTTCCCTTGGCGTAAATAAAAGATGAGTTAAAGTGCGATAGATGCGAATCGCTGGAAATGCCGTGGAAAATGTGGAAAATGTTGCGCAGGACTCGTTCTCTCTGTCCCTCTTCCCCAGTAAGGCAACCCGTTTATCAAGCGAGGCGGCTGTCTTCGATCGATGTCTGCATTGGCAAACAATGGCTGGCCAGAAATTGCATGTAATTGAATGTAATATACACACACATACATATACACACACATGCCACAAACATGCCGCACACACAGACACACACAGAGGCTCAGGTTGCTGACAGGAAGTGTGCAATAAATTTGCTTGCTTTAGCGAAGGACGCCAATGTGACACTTGACGAGAGAGAGAGAGAGAGAAAGACAGAGATAGACAGGGAAAGATATAGATAGATATACAGAGAGAGGGAGAGAAAGAGGTAGAGAGTGGCATAGTAAGAGAACAGAGCAAGGCTTGACTGGCTCATTAGCATTTGGGGCCATCAGTAGCATAAGGACATGTGAAGGGAAGCCAGACAGGCGACAGGCGAAGGCAAAGCCAAAGCCAAAGCAAAGGCAAAGGCAATGGCAGCCAGGCCCTAAAGTCAAATGGGCAAGTTTGGTTTTGTTTTTGTCATCATCAAAGCCGCATTTCAATTGCAAATTGTCCATTTCATTCGTTTGTTCGTTGTTTTTTCTCCTCTTTTCTTCATTCGTCTTTTTGCCTTCCTTTCACGTGTATGTGTGGCTTAGCAAAGTGTACGACATATGTTATTTTGTGTGTGTGTTTAACTTGTGCAGTGCGAGTGAGAGGGATGCCAGATGCCTGTGACATGAGCTAAAGTATTTTCAGTAGTTTTTTTTATAGTATCATTGATTGGTATTTAATGTGGAATATAAATAACATAGTTAGATAATCGAGAAAGCTCTGTGAAGGTATTCAATTGAATTAAATATCGATTTAGATAGGAAGCGTACTAAGCAGTATTCAGTATTTTTATAATACTTTGAAGAACTTCTTTTAAAAGTATTAACTAAGTTGTAAAATATTGTCGTGTATACACATAAATACTTGTGCTGAATAAGAATATTGTGTAGCTACTTTAAATTGCTAAACCTTTCGTAAGTACAATTTAGTTTTTAAAAAATACTATTTATATAGTACACTAAAAAGTGAAGCCTTAAATATATTGTGTTGAAATATCGTACTATAGAAACAAAGATTTTAGTGTAGGCATTTTATGATAGGTATTTTTAAACCCAAGGTAATAAAATTTACAATTTAATTGGCTATTGAATAATTTAAGATACTGATAAGTAGTTACGAGTAACTTAGCATTATATGATTGCCAGTATTTTTTAAATACTTAAGAATTTAGCATTTGAATTTGCAATATATTTTAGCTTAATATGCCTCCAGCGGTTGTGTAAGCGCAAACGTTAACTGTTATTTTAAAAATACCATAAACATTTCAATGCACTTTCCGCATGTCCAATAAAAACAATAGAATATTTTTGCAAACAAACAACTCTCACTCTCTCTCTCTCTCTCTCTGTCTCTCAAGTCAGAAGGCTGCCTGTCTAACTTATTCCCTCTCCTCCTTCCTCTCTTTACTGCCCTGCTGTCAAAGTTGAGAGCCCCAGCTGCGGATTCTATGTATGTGTGTGTGTTTCTGTAGTTGCAGGCAAACTCACAAATTCTATTTACATACGCGGGCAGCAAAACACAGCGCCAGCAAATGAGAAAGTCGCATTATTAATTTGCCGCACCGCACGACCATAAATAAGACTGTCTCGCATGTTCTACATACACAGACAAATCCATACATATACGTATGTGTGTATGTGTATATGATATGTGTACATACGCATACATAGTATGTACATACATGTATGTATAGAATTCAAAGGACCTGCCCACTTGGCATATGGCTTGTCTTTGGGTTTGGCTTTTGTGGCTTGGCTCATTCTCATTCTCCTTATCGTTTTTCTTCCACTTGTTCTTCTTCTTCTCCGGCTTCTTGTTGCGCCACGCAATTTTCCTAAGCAATTTATTACTATTTTGACTTGTAGATGGTGTGCAATACAAATAGGCAAGAGAGACGCAAGTTCCCCCCAGCAACTCTGCCGAGCAGCCTTATTCCCTGCAACATTCAGACAAAGGGAGAGCGACAATTTGTAAAGCAGGCAATTATCCTTATTAACTGCTTATTTATAGCCAATGTTTGTCTACTCGTTTTGCCATTGACGCATAAGCGATGAGTAGGGCAATGAAGAAGGACCGATTAGACAGAGAGAGAGAGAGAGAAAGAGAGAGAGGGGCAACAGTTGCTCGTTGTAATGAGTTGCCTGCTTTGTTAATCTAATTTTCATGAGACTCACTCACGCGCCTCTCAGGCGGCTTTAAGTCATCCAAATTTAATGCATAATATGTTAAGATGGAGAAGGAGAAAGCTAAATAAAAGCAGGTTTGAAGAGAGAGAGAGAGAGAAAGAGAGGGGGAGGGAGAAAGAAAGGGAGAGAAAGGTGGATCGAGGGAGGCAGAGGCACTCGGCAAGTTGCACGGCATAAAGTGCGAGTACATTGTCAAATCAGCGACATTTTTATTACTGTCAACAGGGAGTAGCCACGCCCACACATTCTGCACATGAAGAGGTGTGTATGTGAGAATGTATGTGTGTGTGTGTGTGCGTATTTACATGCTGATGATGTCGTTATTAAACGCATAAATAAATTGTCAAAAAAAGACGCAAACTCGCGATGGCAGCAAAGGCGTGTGTTACTGTGTGTGTGTGTGTGTGTACTGCTGTATGTGTGTGTGTGTTTACTGATGTGTGCTGTGCGCTTTTGTTAAAAAAATTTTTTATGTACTTTACAAACGCGACTGCTAAATGAAAAACTTGGTCTCTGTACACTTTGCCATGTTCTGTTTGCATTTCCTTCTCCCTTTATGACTTTATTTCGCTTGCCAACATATGCAAAATGAAGAAAAAAGGGGGTAGGGAGTAAGAGGTATTGTAGAAGGGGTCGTAATGCGGCAATTGACAATTAATTGGTTGGGGGACACACACACAGAGAAAGTGACAGCGGCTGAGAGACCTCCGAGCTGCGACCTGCCAGGCGAAGTAGACCAAATTGTCCCCGAACAGAGGAGCGCATCGAAATGACGCAGCATATTCATAATTTATAGCATACGCAGTGCAAAAGCGTTGAGGGATAATGGATAGTGAAGTGAAAGAGGGGAAAGAAAAGAAGAAAGACACAACTTGAAGTGGGGCAAAACTTGTTTAAATGGAAATTAAGCAAGTACGACACAAAGGGAAAGAAGGTAAGCAAAGAAGGTTAGGCAAATATAACAGCAATGAAATAGTATATTAAATATTATAAAGAGTATTATGGTAGATCTTCATATATGTAGTAACATAATCCGTGGCAGATCATTAGTTTCTTTATACAAAATACAATTAAAAAGGCAAAACTTTGGCAGCCACGTTAAACGAATTATAAATGAAATATCTCTCCCTGAATCTCTTCCACTTTAGCACAATTTCATAATGTCCCTAAGTGTGCAGATAATAGCTAGACTGTAGATGGCGCCAGTGTGTGTGCAGTGGGCAAATGAACTGACCAGAGCCAAGCTAAAAGTCATTTTGTGGCTTCATTTGCATGTGTCTCTGCATGAAACGCTTTGCTTCGCCTCGCTTGTCTCTAACTCACGTTCTCTTTCTCTGTCTTTCTATTGATTGTGAGAGGGGTGAGGCATGAAGATAGGGGCAGTCCAGTACAGTTGGTGATTAGTAGCCAACGTCTATCAACAGTTGCCCTAATGCCCGAGCAACATGCAACGCCAGTGCCAGAACTGACCTCATTCTGTTTACATTTGCAGCTGTTGCTACTAACAAACCAATTCCCTCCCTACTCCCTTTGCTTAATCCCTGCAACAGAGTGTGGAGCAACCCCTGCAGTGCGAATTGAGGCGAACAACAGCCCCGCTGGAGCAACTCTTCAACACTTTAGCTTGTTTCTGCACAATTGACTGGAAATGTTTTGCGGCCCCTCGACATCGCTGCTGTTCAAGTGGATCCTACCACTCCCTAGTCTCTCTGTCTCTCCCCCCCTTCTCCTCCTTTCCTCCTGACACCCTCTACAGTTGTATGGCAACACATTCAGGCTGGCAAATCAAAGTAGCATTGATGTGGCACGTTCCTTTCCAACAACTTTGCATAATGTGCAGGTTTGTTGCCAGCACTAATGACACCAGCTGAAAGTCCGAATTGAAAGCAAGAACTAATTGATATAAAGAAACTAATAGCTTAAGATTTACTCGGAATTTAGAAATAACAGGACTTAGGATTTAAGACTCTTTCATTATTTTGAATTTCAATTCATTCCCAAAGAGAAAAGGTGTTCAAACTTCCAACAAACATCTTTGCAATCTTTCGGTGTGAATTTCACTCAATGTCATTGCAGCAACTCGATTGCAATCATTGAAAGAACTTTTGCTTGTTGCAGTTGAGCACAATGCGAGTTAACCAAGAAGACCGAGAGTACTTTGCCTGTTCACAAAAGTTCATTGTAAGTTGGAATTTGTTTGGGGGCGGAATGTGCACTGTGTGCGATTGGAACTTTGTGGCGGGCGAACGCTGCGTATGCGCAATCTTGCAAGCAATTGAAGTACTCGATGCGACAGCAGTCAGCATACACCATTGCCAACGTGCTCTCTCTCTTCTGATATGATTACAATATTTCATGCTCGGGCGGGTTACAAATTTCGTTTCGTTACTGTGGAAATTGCAGGCACTTTGATCAAGTTACCCGTTGAGGGGGAAAAAGTGGAAGGAAGTGGTTCAGGGAGTTTCAGGTTACCTGCTGCCGACTGGGAGGGGGGAGGGCAGGGACTGGGGTAATTGCCTAGTCTGCAAGCGCATTGCGTCACATATGTTATGCCATAAAAAAATCAACAACGTCATGACAAACGTCTGACAAATATGCCAGCTTTCTAACTGCCACGCCTACGCTCGACCTATCTCGCACTCCCCTCTCCCTTCAGCCTGCTCTCTCTTTCTCTGTCTCTCTGTCGTTTATTGTGTGTGCAATACGCTTGATATGCGCGGCATGTTGTGTATTTGTGTTTGCCATACACAGCAAAGTTGCGACTGTTTTTCGGGTAAATAAACGAGATGGCGAATCTCGAGTGGGCGGCAATCTAGGGGAGGGGAAGGGGAGCCTCTACTGATGACTTGCCGAATCACTCGAGAGAGCCTCGACACTCGACACTCGACACTCGACACCACTTGGCCTGTCTGCCTCTAATGATGCGCCATTTCTCAAATCTTACGGCTACATTTGGCCCTGGCCCACAGCTAATGGCGTGAAATTCAAAATGACGCACAGAGGTTTCAGAACCCGAGCCAGCAGTTCCCATGCTCTCGACCATTTATCAAGTTTATTAGCGACAGGCCCTGAAAGCAGAGCCATGTAGGGGCATTATATGGAGCCAGGAATGCAATTAAAAGTAGCAAACGACCCTTGCTCACGTATTTGTGTGTAATTCAATTGTAAATCATTCGTCCGGAATTAAGAGGGCTATACAAATATTTCCACGCATCAGTGCAGGCCTCAATCCCATTTTCATTCCTATCTAAAAGAACCTTATTGATTTGCTTGCCTACTTTTCAAAGTTCTTGCAAAGTTGTGCTTATGATTTTGGGCCTGGCCATGCACAAACTTGTTAAGCTCGAAAAGTATGCAACACATATATGCACACCTGTGTGTGTGAGTGTGTGTGTGTGTTTGCCATGTACGTTTTCCATTCAAATGCACAATTCTGCATGGTAAAATTGCACCAGCTCTGACGCCTTGGCAGGTTTATCGCCACGAACTGTGCGAACTCTGCCCCATTTGGCACATTGCCAAAATTTTCCTTTCCCTCACAAATCCAAACTAAGTTTCGACAAATTCCCTGCATGGTGTTTTTTCCACACACCCCTGGGGAGGAGTACTTTGCCTGCAGTTGGCATTAATTAAAACCGAATTAGAGAGTTGAGTTCCGTTTACTTTTTATGTATCTTAAGCTGAGCAAGTTCTCTCTAAAACTGTAAACTGAAAACTTTTGCTGCAGCATCATTAAAAACTTCTTAGTCGTGTTGCGCTCTGTTTCTTCTACTTTTTATTAAATCAACAATATGATTAGCAATTCAAATGTGTTTGGTGTATGGTTTTTTCTGGGCACCTGCTTGGGTTCCCAGCACGACAATAGGAACGACGACGACAGCTGCCTGGCAGCAAAGTTTTCGCTAATTAGAATGGCATCAAAAGCCGCAGACCGCACAAAAAAACAAAAAAAAAAAACTGCACGAAAAGTAAAAGAAGAAAAGTCTTAAAATTCTGAAGAAATGTTCAATGAGAGTTCAAGTTTATGCTAAGTAAATTTTAGGAAAGATTTCAGAAGTTGTACAAGAGAATGTTGTATAAACTTAAGAAAGGCAGAAGCTTTAATATGCTTATAATAAGTAATATACAGTTTTTCATTAATGCTTAAGTGACTGTAACAGAAAAAATCTTTAATGTGCTCTCGATAAGTACATTAAAGTTAATTAAATTTCTTTGCTTAAAGATTGATCTTCAGATTTGATTATTTATGAAATATTTTTGGTATTAGGGGAACTCAGAGCGCACTTTGTGATAAAAAGCACATTAGTTAAATTTCACGAGTTACTGAAAATGTCCTTTATGAAAGCATAAACTGAAACTTATGGAAACTTAGCAAATTAAATTAATAATTCCCCAAGCTTTATCAGAATTATGTCAATTTTCATTGGCTAATAAAGTTCATTCTTAATGTTTGTCAACGAAGCGAATCGCGTGAAAAAGGTCAACCAAATTAGTCGTGACAGATTCAGCTCATTATGGTAGATTGGAAATATATATATATATTTAACCGCAAGAAAGAGAGAGAAGCTGTTTGGGGAGTGAGAAAAAAGCGCGGTAGGAGGCGTGGCCCATCACAACATTTGTTGCCGCAAATTTGCGGGTCGTGCATTTGAGCCGTCAAAATGCGCGAAGAGTGAAGCGAACACAATTTTTAAATGTGTTTACCCAAAACAGTTTGGCTGACAGTTGCTGCAGGTTTGGTTACACACACACACACAGACAAGCAATGAAGCCCAACTCACACAGACAGGCGCAGAGAAATGTTGGTGAAAAGAGGCTGCGACTGGCAGGCAACCAACAAATGTTGCATAGTTCTAGGCGCGCTGAAATGTGAAACCATTTTGGAAGGCTACACAAAGGCAACAACAGCAACAGCTACAACAACAGCATCAGCAACAACAACAACAACAATGATAATGGCAAACAATAACAATAACAAAAGGGCAATGAATGAAAATATCGTTGAGACGCAAAAAAGTTGAAAATTGTCAGCAAAAAGTTGGCAAACCAAACGCAAAGTGTGCGCGTGTGTCGCCAGCGTGTGTGTCTGTGTGTGTGTGTTTGAGTGTGCGCTCGTGTGTCTGTTTGGTTATAAAAAGGCATTTGCTGAAGTTTTTTGATTTTTGGCAGGATTGCCTTTTGTCTATTTGTGTTGGGCTCTATGGTGCTCTGATTTAAGAGACCTCTTGCCCCTCCCCTTCTTCTTCCCTGTGCCTTGCCGAGCCCCAACAAATTGTGCGGCTGCAGTGCATCAGTGGAGGAGCAACTTGGCTGCCAACGGGAATAAATGTTGCTAAAGTTTATTCAGCTATTTGTTTTGAAAAGTACTCGAACGCGTTATTCACTCAACAGCTACATTAAGTCGTTGTATGTGTGTGTCACGTGTGTGTATGGGCTGTGTTTGTGTAAATAAATTCACATACAGAGTATCTCATTACGTATACGTAATGCCAGTTGACTCGGCGAATTTCGGTAATTTAAGTTTACTTATTATACTTTACAAGTAGGCGAATCTCTTGACGTGGGGAAAGTACATAAAGACAGGCTAAATTACGGTAATGTATACCCGAGTATATAGTTAATAACATACTTTGTATGAGAATTTATTTAAAACTGAGTTATACTTTGCGTGAACTTTGAATAGGAAAGTCGATTGTACGGACTTAAAAAGTTAACAGCTTTTTTATAGTTCGATAAATTTGGTACTGAGGCAACATTACTTGCAATCCTAAATGAGACCATACTTTAGGTATATAAGAAAGGTAATCCATAGCTTAAACTGTTAGTAAACTAATGTATGTTTGGGGCTTTGCTATTATCGATAGTCAAAACAATCGATATTTATGCAGGGATTCGTTATAGAACAAAGAAATAATGATTGATGGTAATGATGATGTTAAACTCAATCAAGACACAAAAAAGAGCTTATAGTCTTGGATAATTGCGCTGCTTGTTGTTATCGATAACAATGACAATCGATATTTATGGTCAGTTTTGTCATTTAACAATCAGTAACTCAATCTGTGGCACTTATACTTTTCCAGAGTTGCTAGAATCATTCCCGACTGATGATATCGATAACTATTTCTATCGATAAGTATGCCTAGCTTTATCCTAAGATAAAGAATAGTTCAATATGCGAGAACTACTTTCAACATTCTTCTATGAGGTTATCGATAACCATTGCCAATCGATATTTATATGCAGACTTGCCATAAAATCATAAATAGCTCAACTGCCGCAGACACACCAAAATTGAGCAACGCATCAGCTCAAGAGCTTAGCAAACATTTACTGCAGCGCAAACACTCTAAACACACGTACACACACACAGATACTTATATATATGCACTCTGTGCATGATGTGCTGTCAGTCCGTAGGCGAGTCATTTGTCCACCTGCCCGAATTGATAATGTCATAAAATGCAAACACTGTCAGCGACATCAAAAGCGACAACGTTTAGCGCCGCTTCAAAAAGCGTTGCATAGTGCTAGGCGCTGGGCGGGGCTGCCTGGCTGCCTGCCTGCTCAATTTGAAGCCTGGCCGCCATGAAAATAACTTGATCAACTTTTCGTAGCGCAAAAGACCTCCAACGATATTATCGAGCGAGAGCGAGGGCCCCGACGGAGCCATCAATATTGCCAATTTTCGCAAACGGTGCTGACTTTCGCTCTGTGACTGTGTGTGTGAGTCTGTGTGTGTGTGACAGTGTGTATGAGTGTGCGTGTGTCTGTGTGTTGATTTTATTAGGCCGTTGAGTGCGGCCCGACAATTGTTTGCTTAAAAGTTTTCTTGCACACACACAGACACACGCTGAACTCTTGTCAGATTTTCGCCCTCTGTCGTTGCTGTTGTTGTTGGTGTTGCAATTTTAGCCATTGTTTTGCTTTGTTGCTGAAGCCCAAGCACGTTCGTTCACACTAACCAAACTAGAACTCGAAGCCGGAGAAGGGAGAGACGAGAGAAGAGGGAGGGGCAGAGATTGGGATAAGATCCCGACTCGTTCTTGTCACTGTCATTGTCCCCACAGATTTTGCACGTTTGCTATTTTGACATTTTTTGTGATTATTGATTAGATAAACGCTATCGACACACACACACAGATAGAGATAGAGGGAAAGAGAGAGAAAAAGACAGAGAGTGGAAGGGAGATAAAAAACAAAGCGCGTTAAGTCGTTGTCGAGAAAAATTTCTTGTTCTTGACGGCATTTAAGTCACTTAACCATGGCCAATGGGGAGATTCAGTGAGTCTCGGCATCGAGTCGAACTTAAAAACCGATTCATCATTGAAAGACCTCTCCTGATGTAGGAGAAACAGCAGCCGGAACTGGCAGCGAGCAGAGAGCCCTAAAATGGCAGCTAATCAAAGTTTGTCATGCAACTCACGCCCGTTTGGGGGGATTAGTGAAGGCATGTCCTGGCATCATTACTCGCCTCGCCTCGGACAGGTGTTCACTCTCTCTCTCTCAAATTCGTTTTGCCCTCACGGCGAGGCACAAATGGAATAATAAATACCCCCCTCACAGTTTGGGTTAATATGGCATAGTACATGTCCATATTAGAGCTGTAGCTGTAGCCTGTCTTTCGCTTTCATCACAAGAGCTTAGAGATTGAATGAAACTGTCGACAACTGGTCGCTAGGATAATCGCCTAAAGCTCATGGAACTAAATACTCTCTTTGCTGGCAGGGAATTTCATATTTAAAGCATGCCTTGGAATTAAAGGTATTTCATTTTCTTTATCGAAAATTACGATTTCTTGGGTATTCCTTTAGACCTTAGGGGAGTACGTTAGTATTATAATTGTGAATTATTTTAAAGCTTGGAAGACTTAATAACAGACAATGATATGCCATTGAATTCAAAGAAATTCTCCCCTGACACCCACTTTGATAGCTCGATTAACCATATTAAGTTGTAGTCTCATAACATTATTAATCCCACACTTGACAATATGTTAATTACATATGTTAAATCATTATGTTAAGTTTCCTTAAAAAGTAACAAAGTATGCCTTTAACTCCTGTGTCTGCCTTAGATTGCCTATCATAGCTATATTGATTCTTTTTCCTTATTCGATTAACTATGTTAAATTGCAGTCTCATAACATTATTTATCTTACACTTGAGATTATGCTAATTATATGTTAAATCATTATGTTAAGTTTTGTTTAACAGTCAACGGATAATGCTTTTACTTTCCCTGTATCGATTACGTTTAATTACTCATTCCTTCCAATTGATCCCGCACTTAACAGAATACATACTTTGTTAATGCATATTTTCCTTCCCTCTCTGACATGTTAATAAAACATTGCCTTATCAATGGAAATGCCGAAATCAAGGAGCGGGAATTCGGCTAAAATGTAGCTATATTATTTGTGATACCTGCCTCGGTGACAGCTGCCCGAAATCGCGTGGCTTTGTGTCAGTCAATCAAACTGCTCAAAGTGGCGTTTAATTTTTATAGTAGTCAGTTATTGTGTCGCCCCACAGTACAGTTCCCACTCCATACCAGACACCCCACAGCCCACACGCCACAGACAACAACACGTAGAGCGGGAAAACAATGCGAACAAAACAAAAGCCGCAACATTTACACGCCGTCAAGCAAAAACAAGCACAAATAAACTACAACAACATAACAAAAACAACAACAAGGAGATGGAAATGGAGGCAGAAAAAAGATGAAATTGTGCGCGTTTAATTTTTGAGTGAATTTTCCGAAACACCCTCGCACATTGCTCCCACAATTTTCACACCCTCTCAACCCCCTCCTCTACCAACTTTTGTTTCTTTTTGGCTTTTGTGTTTTGTTCTTTTTGTGGCCAGAAAAAAATGCTCTCTTGTTGTTTGCTTTGCGGTCTTTGCGATGCTCTGAACTTTTTCTCTTACGTCTAAATTTATCTATAAACAACATTTGTTGTTGCTTCTCCTGTCTGGCATAGTCAGGGCGACATTCGGCCTGTTTATATAGTAAAAAGCTGTTGTGACAGGCTAATTGAATGAATGAATCCGAATACCAGTTCGAATACTAATACGAATCTGTGCAACGTCTCTCTCTCTCAACATTTTTCCACAAATTTTCCACACAAATTTGTCGTTGCTTTTGGCAATTGTTGTTGTTGTTGTCTGTTAAAATTTCAAGGTCTGTCAGTTTCATTAGCACATTCGCGGATCATTCCGCTACACTTAATGACAGTCGATTGTCCAGATTAAATCGTACTTGTAATTAACACCCAAAGGGCATCGTTAACATCATTTAGGGCATTTCAAAGAGCACTGCAAGGGGTCCCGAAACACAGAGAACCACAGCGAACAATCGAACATCATTTTTGGGTGCCATCAGCAGAAGCAGCAGCAGCAGCGGCATCAAAAACAGGTTTTATTTCTTTCTTGTATATATCTTTTAATTTTTGAGGGCTCTGCACTTGACCAAAAGGCGATGTAGATATGACAAAGTGGAATATCAAAGGCAACAGCAACATCAAGTCGCGGCTTAAGATACACTTTGGGGTAGGGCAATCAAAAATATATGGGTGGGGATAGAACTGAGTGGAGCTTGAAATGAGGTTGAAAATGTGAGCATATTTTTGTAAATTAAATAGAATTTTTATCTGCTTTATCTACCATAAATAAACATATTTTGTGTATAATTTATATGTAGCTATAAGTCTTTTGCAGTCCACAAATATATTCAATATATGTTTAAAAATATATAAATATATTATTTTGAGTTTACGCGACACTTAAAGAAGGGAAGTAAAAAGGATATAATACACAATAATCATAAAAAAAAACCATAAATATATTCGATATATATTTGAATATGAATATGAATGAATATTATATATATTCATATCATTAATATTTTATATAATATACGAGGGTCGTTTGATAAGTCCGTGACTTTTTGAATAAAATATATTTTTTTCGTCAAAGAAGCGTTTTATTTCTCAACATAATCTCCTTTTAGCTCTATACATTTAGTCCAGCGTTTTTCCAATTTTTTTATTCCTTCCAAATAATAGGTTTTCTCAAGGCCCTCAAAATAGTCGTTTGTTTCTGTGATGACCTCTTCATTTGACCCGAATCTCTTACCGCCGAGCCATTTCTTCATGTTTGGAAACAAAAAATAGTCACAGGGGGCTAAATCTGGAGAATATGCTGGATGGGGTAGCAGTTCGTAGCCCAATTTATGAAATTTTGCCATGCTGACTACACACGTGTGCACCCGTGCATTGTCCTGATGGAACAGCACTTTTTTTTCGCCAAATGCGGTCGTTTCTGCTTCAAATCAATATCGAATCTGTCCAAAAGCTCTGAATAATATTCGCCGGTGATCGTTTTACCCTTTTCAAGGTAATCGATGTGAATGATACCTTGTGCATCCCAAAAAACTGTGGCCATGACCTTGTTGGCCGACAGACCCACCTTGGCCTTCTTTGGTGCACGTTCACCCGGAGAAACCCACTGTCTTGATTGTTCTTTGGTCTCTGGTGTGGTGTGGTGGATCCATGTTTCGTCTACGGTAACGAAACGGCGCAAAAATTCGTTTGGATTGCGGTTGAACATCGCCAAACACTCCTTTGAAATGGTCACACGGTTGCGCTTATGGTCGTGTGTGAGCAATCGCGGCACCCATCGCGCGGAAAGCTTTTTCATGTCCAAATATTCATGTAAAATGTGATGTACCCGTTCAGTTGAGATGCCTACAGCCTCAGCTACCTCACGCACTTTCATTCTCCGATCATCCAATATCATTCCATGGATTTTGTCGACGATTTCTGGCATGACGACCTCTTTTGGGCGACCTGAACGTTCGGCATCACTTGTACTGGTACGACCACAACGGAACTCAGTAAACCATTTCTTAACCATTGAAATTGATGGTGCAGAGTCCCCATAATATTTATCAAGTCTTTCCTTGGTTTCGGTGATGGATTTTTTACGCAAAAAATAATGCTTAATTAGCACACGAAATTCACTTTTTTCCATTTTCGTTAAAATTCACGAGATCGTCTGCTTTCAATGCCTATAAAACGCAAACCAAAAAACGCAGCTTTCTCAAAATTTTACAGTCAGCTGTTAATCGATAACTGCTGACAGGAGCAGTGTTGTATTTAGAGCAGGTGCGCGGCAAATACAAAAAGTCACGGACTTATCAAACGACCCTCGTATGAAATATCCTTTTATCATTTCAAGCAACTCTTGAAGAAGGGAAATAAAATAAGAAATCGCCGCAGTAGCGAAAAAAAAACAGCTTAAAGTGCGTTTAATTAAATTGCCTGAGTCGCCGCTTGTCTTCGTCTGCTGCTCTGTCTGTCTGTCTGATTGTCTGCCCGTCTGTCTGTCTGTCCATGCTGGTTCCGTTGTCCCGTTGTTCCTCTTTTATCTTTGTATGGAGCGTGTGTGTCTCTCTGGAACGGGTTCAGTTATTGCCCAGGCCGCCTGATGGGCATTGAAAATTGATGGGCCCATCTCGCTGGCAGATACTTTGTACCATGTATCTTGTATCTTTCTGCAAGTAAGTCTGTATGTGTGTGTAGCACTGCGCTTTTTGGGATGCGGCATAAAATTTAATGAGTTTTTTTTGTGTTGTGCTGCACTGGCAATTTTGGCTCATAATTTTAAATGTAGGTTAAATATTTGCGACGCCAAAAGGGTAACCAAAATCGGGCAATTATATGACATTACAATTGAGGCTACACAGATGCTATATAGAGAAGCTATATGTTATGTCTGAGGCTGAGGCCGAGCCGCGTTTAATTGATCCCCTGGGCTTGACAATTAGCTGAGCCAAGAAAAACACTTGAAAATCGCGCGCTTGACGCGCTGTCGTCGAAACACTCGAAAGATACTTTGAAATCTCAACATGTTTGCGGATTGTTACGCATCTCAAGCTGGCAGCTGCGCACCGATTCGGTATCTAACAATAGTCCAAATTAGAAATAGACAACAGCAACAACAGCAGCAACAAATTCCGAGTCACAGACACGGGACAGACACATTTTTTGTAAATGCAGTCACAAATTTTGTGCTCAGTGTTCGACTTCAGTTGAGGCTTGTGAGTGAAGATGGCGGAGGTGAGGGACAGGTGTAGCTATTGCTGGTTGACAATTGCCATGCGGGCAATTAACAATTTTTTTTTTGCTTGATTTGTTTTCTATGATTTTTTTCTCGTCCGGTTTTGGACTCGTGACGTCGGCGACGGCGTCGGCGGCAACTGTAAACGCTGAAAACGTGCGCAGCGCTAAAGAAATAAACATTTTGTATCTTTGTATCTGTATCTGAGCTTGTGCGTTCGCTTGTTGTTGATATTGCATCCGTTAGGTGTGTGTGGCTGCATGCAAATGTTGTGAATTTTCGGCAAACTAGAAAAGTTGTTGTTGTTGTTGTCTGCTCTTTGTCGCAGTCGACGTCGACGCGTGCGTCCGGTGCGCAGTTTAGCTTTGATCAGCGTGTTTGAAGCTATTTTCTAGCCATATTATATAATATTTTGTTGCCTGTTGTTGTTTTTATTCTGATAGTTTTGTGTTTGTCTAAGCAGGGAAAATTCATTGGAAAGAAACCAGAAAAAAAGAAATAACCTAACCACAATAACAACAACAAATTCTCATGGGATTTTTGTGTAAACAATTTGCGATTGCAGCGCCGTCGACGTCTGGCATTTATTTGGTCATTTTACAACAATTGTTACAACAATTGGGCACATAACAAGCTGCAAATACCTATAGAGGAGGTGGTGCTATTAAAAGTTTCTTGTGGTTTTGCACGCAAATCAAAACTGAAAGCGAATTCGAATTTATTTTACAGAACTACAAATCTGTTTTTAGAATTAAAGTGAAAACTATATGTGGTTTTGTCGTCTCATAGTTTCATTTTAATTAGTTTGAAATACAATTATTTTCTTGGAAAATTGACATGGATCAGTTATATGGTCTACTGTTTTTAGAATTAAAGTGTAAACTATATGTGGTTTTGTCGGCTTTTAGTTTAATTTAAATTAATTTGAAATACAATTACTTCACTTGGAGAATTGGCATGGATCATTTATATGGTCTACTCAGTGCTCAAAGAGCCATAAAAAATTTCAATAATTGACACTTTGCTTTAAATTTTATGGCATATCACATATAATGTACCTCACACTTTCGACATATATATATTTAATATATATTCCGTCATATTCATATCATATCGTGTGAGGAAGTTTCGCCTTCCTCTTGCTCTTTTATCGCCTGCACCATATACAGTATATATCGTTTTCTTTTTGGCAATAGCAACACGTACGCTGCAAATTATGCGATAAAATATACGAGAATGTGGTTACCTTCCCCGCCCTCTTTCCCCTGCATAATGGGCAGTACATGCGCTGAGTACTCGGCACATTTCTTTATGATTCGTTACATTAAACTGTTGAACTTTTATGATTTTACGACGCCGGGATTTGTAAAGAGTGAGAGAGAAAGAGAGAGATGGGGCATAAAAATCAAAATGTAAATCGATGTTAATCATTGTTGTTTGCATTTTGATGGGCTCACCTCGCCCAACAGTAACTCCCCCTCGAGTGGCAAATTGATTTGATGGCTTTTAGTATTTGCCGTTTGATTATGTACATATGCAAAATATAATGACGTCAAATGAGTCTGAAGAGGAGAGACAGAGAGAGAAGGGGGCAGCAATTGTTATGGTTTAACAGCGGGCCACGCGGCGTATGAGCAATGCGTGCCAATGCGGCGTATGAGCAATGCTCAGTCCATTAATTTAATTAGCAATTCAGATAATATCGCACATTTTGAATCTGATTCGGGCTTGAAATCGGCTCGAATTGATGGCAACTAATAAAACGAAACGAAACATTTATCACAGTTCCCCAAGAGCAGCGAGAGTGGGTTTAAGAGGGGTGTAGATGGTGAGGGGGAGGGGGCTGACGTTGTCAATGGGGCGCGGAGCCATAAGGCAGGTAACCATAACACCAATGATAAACACATGAAAAAGCTAATCAGACAGCAGAGAAAAAGGTGTGGGAACTTTGATAATGTGATAAGAGCTCACTGAGTTTTTTTTTTCTTTTTCTTTTTTGCTTTTTTTTTTGGATATTTTGTTTTTGATTTTGATGAATAATGTAGCCAAAGAAAATCATAAATAAGGGAGTGCAGCGAACACAAAAATTGTTGATTAACAATGTTGATTCGAAATTTGCATTACGATTTTTACACTTCTTGTAGTTTTTTGCTGTCTTTGATTATCGAGTTGTTTTACCGATCGCGATCGCGAAATTGATCTGCGATTGGCAAATCAAATGCGGTTTATAGCTACAGCAGCCACCGAAGACGCGACGAGAACACGATAAGAGCAGCTACGAAGACAACGGCGGCAATGAGAACGACAACGACAACAACGACGACGACGACAACGTCCGCACATGCTGCCTGCTGGGGATAAACTGGAACTGGATTTTTCGGAGTTACGGCAACGTCAACAGCGACTGCGACTGCGACGGCAGCAGCAGCGATGCGACAGCGACAGCGGCGTCGACTTCGGCAGCGGGCCACTTGTGGCCACCATACAGAGAATCACAGAGACACAGCCAACACAGTCTCTGCCCGTCTCGATAGAGACACTCTCGCCAAAACATGCAGCCAAAAACACACACACACACACATAGCATAACCCGTCCGAAAGCAAAGCAAAGCTCTCAATCTGCGCGCGAAAAACTCTCGAACTGCAAGCAGAGTGAAAGAGAAGGAGAGAGAGAGAGAGGAGTAGAATGTGAGCGTATCCCCGAAAAGCTTTCCTGCACACATTTTCATTACCAGCCGAATTTCCCGTTATATTTGTGTGCTTTTTTTTAGTACAGCCAAAGAGCTTTTGCAAATGAACAGGTTTGAATCATTAGAACTTTCAAGTTTTGCAAGGTAAAGCTTTTAAGTTTAAGTTTCCTTGGAAAGCTCTTAGTATTTGTCACAGTAATTGTTCTATGATATTTGAAATTGTGAATAAATATGAGAACATTAATATTATTAGTTTCTGATAAGATCAATATGCTTAGAATTTGCAAAGACAAGTTATCTAAGATTTACATATGTTATCTTAATAACATTAGATAAAATTATATAGGATCATGTGACAAAGATTTTTGTGATTTTCGAACTTTTTAAGATTTGTTATTTATATAATTAATGTGCAAATTTGTAAATATTTTAAAAAGCTCTGACTTTAGTTGAGCTAAATAGGTTTATTCTCTTCGAGCATAGAAAAGTCTCAATTAATATTATAATATCTCAATTTTATCTCCATGCCTGAGTGGAAAAATCACATGGTATATCAAAGTGCTGCTCAACTGTGGCCAAATTTAGCACTTGTTTTGTGCCAGCTTTACGCTTGGCGAGCTTTTGTCAAGGTGCTGAGTATTTTGCTTGTGGTCTCAGCTAGACCAGATTTCCCGTTATTAGGAGAGCTTCAAGTGAGCTTAGTCTCTCTCCCTGTGCTCTCTTTCTCTATATATCTCTATCTCTTTCGCTTTTCTTTCGGAGACAATTTCGTGTGTTTTTGTTGTTTACATTTTGGCGCCTCAGTCTGGGAACTTCAACAGGTTGCCACCCACTTTCTGTGGTTGTCTTTTGTTGTTGTTGTTGCTGCTGATGCGGCCGTTGCTAATGCGGCGAACAAAACAAATGAAAAGGGACCTACACACACACACACAGGCATACTTACGTACACTAACACCCACAATCATGCCCAAGCAATATACATAAGTACAGCAGATATAAAAGGAAAATGCGAAGAAAAAAACGGAGAATAAAGAAGAAAATTTTAGCGCCTCTCAGGGGGTCGCAGCTACAACAACAACAACAATGAGAAAATTTCAACTGCTGTTTCCTTAAGTTGTACAAGTGTTTTCATTTTCATATTCAGCTCGTCTCCTCTTCTCTCCTACACTTCTCTACTTGCCCCCGTTAAGAAGCATATTTTCAGGTATTTGCTTTGCTTCGGGTTTGCGACTTACCTCATGCCAAAAATAACTAAGCCCACAAACAGCGACGCCTTCGCTGCTGTTGCTGTGACTGATCTCCGTGCAGCACAGGACTTTGTTTTAAAGCCCCCCTTCCCCCCGACTTCCGCCCTCCACGGGTAGCACGTTAAGTGGCAAAAGTATTTGAGCGACTTACCTGCAAAGAATGAAAGAGAACGAGAGGGGGAGAATACATGAAATCAGTTATATTTATAGCGGGCCAGAGAGCAAAACATACATAGGATTACTGTTAGCTGGCTGTGCTGGCAAGGCTCTCATTAAATGTGGCCAGGGCTCAGCTCCGGCGAGCTCATTAAACGCGCACAACGCGCGCGCTCAAGGAGCAACCCATTAGCATTAATTGAGGCAAAGATGAGACGCGGCGATGTGCCCCGATGCGATGATGAGATACAACTGCCACACAGCTCGGCAGCAGCCTCTCTTTCAGTGCGTACGTGTGTTTGTTTATGTGCGTATGTTTTTGTTTGTGTTTATTATGTTGATGTTTTAAATTCACAACAAGACTGAAGCGGCTTAAGCTGCGCCTCAAAGTGTGCCTAACACAAGTTTGAGTGGCAGGTAAAACATATGGAAAATGCTGTCGATAAGCTGAATATAAACTAAAACTGAAATCAATGTATTGCTTTGGGTAAATAACATATTTAAGTTACTTTATTTGTACACATAACTCTCTAGAACTTTGCTTATATACTTCGTATTTAAGCCAGGAGATTTTTTATTTGTGTTAGGGATTTTCTAATCCACAACTTTTCTTGTAATCTATAGAATTATACAGTTTATCATCTATTTATCTGAAAGCTAAAGTAATTTTCCCTTCTTCATTCATACATTGTTATTGTTATTGGAAAGGGAGATTTGCACTGTAACCCACATGAACTATTGTACCCCTGCTGTGTTTAGATCTCCCATATCACTTCATTGTTTCTTATGAATTCTGAGACTCTTCTTTATTTCTTTAATTTCGAGAATGTGCCTGCTTAGTATTGCACATCTGATACGGACCAAGGGACGTTCAAACATTTATCTTTAGATATTTCTCAGTTGCAATTTTGACTCTTACTTTTATTTTCTTCACTTCTTTACCTTTATCAAGCTAAATTCTGCGCAATTTTACAGTCTGCAGGTGTTCAGGAATTATGCAAACTTAAAATTCTTATTGTCTTCCTTTCACTTGCCCGACCTTGAGCACCTTTTGCAACTTACCTACAAGCTTGTCAGGCAACTCAACTTTCCTTTATTCCGTTCTACCTTCTTTCCGCTACTCAATTCTCATTTTCATAGTGCACTTTTCTCTTTTCCAGGTCCTTTTAAACCTTGTCACTGATTGCGTTACAGTGGGAGTGGGAGACTCTTTCTCTCCCCTTTCCCCGCTGTATAATTGAGCTAATAAAGTCGCCTTTGCCTTGCAACTTGCAAGTGCTGACTAATTGTCAAATTCAATTTCGCATTCAAAATTTTGACTTGTCTGTGTCTGTGTGTGTGTGTGGGAAATATTTTGCATGCAAACTCAATTTGCGCATATGAACTCAGCTATTAAATATTTTTGGTTGCACTTGTTGCTGTTGTTGTTGCAAATGTTGTTGCTGCATGCAAGTCGTACGCTCTGGAATATAATTAAATTTTCATACAGCATCGACTGCAGTCGGGCACAACGCAAATGCAATTTACAGCTCGGCACTAAATGTAAATATTACTCATACGCAACGTTGAGCGCCAAGTATGCAATGCCAGAGGATGCGAGAGCAGACAGTACAACTTGCTGGGCTGCTCAGCGAGCCTGCACTGCACTGTACTGGGCAATACAATTAGAGCCATGATTATCTAATGAGCCTGCAGCAACAATTAGTGAAATGCTAATTGCCAAAACATTTGCAATTGGGGCCGAGCTAACTAATTGCATCGACTCACCTGGACAATCGCTGGCCGCGAGGGGGTAGCGAGAGGGAATATGGATGGCTAAAAGGGTTGCACTTGAGTGTGTGGGAATAACTTTGTGTTGTGCGCAGTTGTGGCCTGTGTGTGCACTGCCTAAGCGTCGTTTAACTTCTGCGGCAGCGGCGGCGCTTGCAACATGCCGCATGCTGACCGAATCGACGGCTAGGCGCAACAAGCTGGTTTTGCCCCCATTGGGGGGGCTTGGCACATTGCGTGCCTCGCGAAACGAAGCGGGTCAGGCGAGAGACAAAGACACGCAAATAAGCCGCAGGCGCCACAGTCAGGCTGTCGCAGTTTGCCAGGCGCTTAATCAGTGTTATTAATAAATCAAAAATGCACAACTACAACTGTAACTGCAACTGAAACGGAATCTAATTAAGCGTGCAGGCGTTAAATCGTTTTGCCAACTGGTAAAGTTTTCCCAATTTCACACAAATCAGCGCTAAATGTCAAAACGCATGTTGCACAAATGCGTCAAATGCCAAACCAGGCGAACGCCAATAAATCATCCGCTGCAAGCAACGACAGAGGCAGAGACAAAGAGAGATAGAGAGAGAGGGAAAGAGGGAGAGATAGCGAGCATGTGCAAGCGAGTGCGCGCTAACTGAACGTTCGATCGATCTGGCCAAGAGTCAAAATCAAAACCCGCTGACAGATTCCTGTGCAAAGCAGCGCGCACACGCGTTGTCAGTTGGAAGTAGTTAACCAAGTTAATGCACTATAAAAAGTGTCATAAAAATGCTATAAATTTGTTCGACTATTGAAGAAGGTTAACTGCTTTAGGGAAGAAGGTTTTTATGGCGCAAATTCGGTAGAGATGAATCAGGAATGCTTTAAAGATATAATTACTTGAAAAAGATATTGAAATGGAACTTCGCAAGTAAAAAGAAGTCGCATGGTAAGTATTATATAACTTTTATGACTATAAAAGCATACATTTTTAAAAGAAATTTAAAAATAATTTTATAACCTGCAAAGATTTAAAACAACTGCAGATGTGAATTATTCGACTCTCCTAATAGTGAAATAAAACAAATTATTTCAATAAAGGAACAACAAAATATTACTAAACTTATAAGAAAAACAATATAAATAAATACATGAATAGATATAAAAAATCCTATATTATATCTATATTATATATATATTATATTATTATTATATTTATATTATATATTTATTATACCTATCAATTCCCATTCAGCGCCTCCTAGCCCTTTACAAATGCCACATACCCTTGCAAAACACTTTAAAAATGCAGCGTATAAAAAACTAACAAATTTAATATACAATTTTTGGGCAACGACAACAGCGAACAGCAACTACAACAACGAGAACGACAACTACAACAAATAACAACAAGCAGACAACAACAACAACACGAAGCACTTTGTATTTTAGTTTTTGGTTGCATTAATTATCGCCTTGCCATGAAATATGCGCGCCACGCATGCGCAGATCAACAGACAGCGGGCCGCAAGCAAAGGGGGAGTGACAGGGAGGAGTGGGGTAGTGGTGATAGAGAGGGGGTGGGGTTAACATGTCAGTGACGTCGAATGGGATCTGCGATCGGCGGCCATTTAACTTGTTGTGCTGTTACTTTTATGGCAAACCAAACGCAGCAGCAGCAGCGCCGGCGCGTGTTTAAAACCCCCAACAAGGGAGAGGGGGGAGGGTCAACGTATCAGTAGGTGCTTGCAGGGGGGGAGGGGCGTCTCACAACATTTGGCGCTCTGACTTTGAGTGACTGTTTACCTGCGCCAATTAAATTGAACTCAATAGGCAAACGTCGATCGGCCAACGACGATACAACAAATTGTGGCAGTGCCACCACCAACAACAACAACAACAGCAACATCAACGTGATTTTTGCCTAATGAGCGACAGCGTTGCCATATCGCTGCAGTACCATCGCCGCAGAGCAAGCAACAAAAATAAAACTATACGAAATATTTGACATTTCTTGTGCGTTGACAGGCAGCGTTGCTAAACAGCTTTATCGCCGATTTGACAGGGACAGCAGCACTTGAAGTGCGAGTGCAAAGGAGTGCCTGAGTATCTCTCTCGGGGGAGAGGCTGAGACTGAACAAAAAAGGCTTAAAGTCTTATAAGCTCTTAGTACATTATTTAACTAATTAAACTGATTACATTTTTCGATTTAAACTGATCATATTTAGTTATATTAATACAAATTTAGTTCCAGCCTTAATAAAATATATGTTTTTAAAATTTTATAATATACATACTTTTATTGTAAGAATATTATATTTAACTATTTAATGAACTACTCGTATGTCACTTTTATCAATTTTTTCTAATATTTCTGTATTTTCTTTTTTAATTAATTTTTATGCACAAGAGCTGATGACATATTATTATTTTCTTACATATGGCAGCATTTATGCGATTTTCAACGGAATATTTTACCTGTAAACCTGGCAGGAAATACGTTTATTTGATTACTTTGTTGTGTTATCAATATTTACACATTAATGAATAATAATAATAATTATTGAGTTGTATATTTGGTATATCCATATATACTCGTATACTTTTTATTTACTTTATTTAACTACTTTCTTTAGTAATATCTTCCGAAATTCATTCACTTTTCTTTAATCTCACATCATATCTGTCTCATATCGTTGTCAGCTTTTGCCTTGTTACACTGGCGCCCTCTATTGGAAATGCTTGTAAAAGCTTTGCACTCGCAAGCGCAGCGAGGTGAAAAGCTCAGCACCTTAAGAGAGTGCGTAGCGAAGAGACAGCAAGTTTTAAGAGCTCGAATCGCGCGCTGTCTCTCTCTCTCTCTGTCCCATTCTTCCTCTCTCTCTCTCTCTTTTTGCTTCTCTTGCCTCTCCTTACCTTAGTAGCCAGACCGCTTGACGCATTGATAACGATAAGGTTTGGCCTTGGGTAACTTCAGAAAAAAATGAAAGCTGTGCATGGCCGCATGGGCAAAGGGTCCTTCTCCCTCTCTCTCTCCTTCCTCCTCCCCCTCGTCCTACACGCAGCTAAGCCCTGTCACAGCTGCATGTTCAGGCGACTTAATTGCAGTCATTAAACGGCCTTAGAGCGAGAGCGAGCTCAAATTGATATTGTAATATAAATATGAAAATGATAAGTGAAAATAATTCAATTTTCCTGTCTGGGTCGGAAAATGAAGCCACAAAAATGCCATAAAAGGATAAGACCGCAAATAATAAACAGGCCTGCGGTTGTCTTGGGTGTCTGTTTGTGTGTGTGTGTGGGTGTGAGTCTGTGTGTGTGCGTGTGCGACAAAGTGTTGCAAGTGTCGTGTCATCAACAAGGCATCCTCCACTTGCTTGGCTTTGCACCCACTCGCCACGCCACGCCTCCCTACACCCTCCTTTGCGCTCAGCTGCGACATACAGTCAATGTGCAAATATTTGCATATTTAAGTTAGTTGTTGTAGTCGAGGTTGTTGTAGCGAAGCTTGTTATAGCTCTGCTTGTTGTTGTAGTTCTGATTGTTGTTGTTGTTGTGCATTGCTGTAGTGCTTTGCTAAAGCAACCACAAAACTCATAAGCGCATTTCAGCATCCTCTGTGTGCGTGCGTGTGTGTGAGCTCTTTGTTTACGAGTCGCTGTGTGTGTGTGTGGTGTGTGTCCCTGCTTGGGAGAAGGTCAAGCGCGCACGCTTATGAAGTTGACGCGCGTCAACGTTTAATTATGTCAGGTGTTAAGATGCCGGTTATCATGTCAAACAGCGTGCCACACTGCGTAAGCTTAATACGGCTGTGGGTTGTGCTGAATTGAAAGCGGGCAGGCAGACAGGGAGGCAGAGAATGCCCCCCTGCGCCACCCCTTTTTAGACTGTTATACACCGAACCTCTTCCTCTATCCTTTCTCCTTCCCCTTTTTCTTCCTCTCTCCCCTGACAACTTAATTAATTAGTACTGAAAAGGATTTTAATCGCAGGCACACTGCAAAGGGGTCTGGGGTCCTTCCTGCCACAGCTTGTTGTTGAAAATCTGCTTTAGTTGGGGCACTTGCAGCTGCTTCTTTCGTTCTTGCTGCTTTGTGTAATGCGCTTTTAATGCGCCCTCATTCCCCTACACTTTTTGCCCCTTCCAAACCCATCTAAATGCATAATGAGCTGTGTTCTCAGGTGCTGTTAATGAAAGTTTTCGAAGGTTTTAGACTTGCTTCCCCCAACAATGTTGTTAGCTACCACTTGCACTCTTTCCTTATCTCTCTCTCTCTGTCTCTCCCTAATGATTTGCCTAATTTGCTGTAATGGCCAACAAATGCCAGTTGGGAAACTCGAGTTTGCGTTTTTGGCTCTTGGGTCCTTTGGATAAAGCCGTACATATTCCTCAAGCCAAATTAGTTGCATTGCTTGACGCTGCTGGCACTGACTGAATGTGAATGTGAATGACATTCTACTTACGCTGCCCTCCCACTTTCACTGCCTCTATCCCTTTCTCTTTGCAACTCTGACTTTGTTTGGAAGCGCAACAGCTGCAATTGCAAAAGTAAAATCAGGACTTTGGCTGTGCTTAAAGTTTGCTTTCAGTTGCCACTAAGCTGCAGTGTCTATTTATTTGTTGTGCATAAACAAGATGCAAATGGAAAAGAATATATAGTATATAAGGTAAGCAGGAAGCAGAACAAACTATGTAATGCAGTAAGAAATGTTGGAGAGAAGATGTGGAAGAACTTTCTGGAGATTACTCAATGTCAAACTGGAAATACTTAGTGTAAAACATAAATGATAATAAGATCTTTTATAATATTACAGATCAAAGTGTTATAACTAGACTGATTATATATTTATTCATTCTAAATAAGTATCTATTCTTTTTCCCCTAACCTTCATTTTACTTCGACCAACCTCTATCAAAAAGAGCCAAGCGCTTTTATAGGGTATTTGTAAAAGAAAATATATACTTAGTGCTTATGAAAATGGAGGTAGAATACGAAGATGGGCACTCGAATACGCTTGACAGTCTCGCAGCGAGTGCGGCGTACTCATTTCAAATTGAATAAATTGCATGCAATCTCATTTAAAGCGTCTATATATTAATGTCAAGTGCGGTGAAACGTAGACAGCAAAGGGAAACAGCAGGGACAGAAGCAGGAACAGGGATAACAACCGACACATCAATCACATTTACAGTTCATTAATGAATAACGACGTAATTTTGATGTATGACAAAGCATTTAACATAGTCCTTAACAACTTGGGATGAGTTGAGGTTACGACGAGGTTAGGTTGGGTTGGATGTGTGTGCTGTGTGGGTCGCTGAGAACGTGCCAACTGACAGTTAATGAAAGATATACGACGAGTGCATAACTCTCCAATTTTTGGGCAATTTCTGGCATGAGTTGTAGCCATAAAATTCATAATTCTAAATTGTAAATTCTCTTCTGTTTGTAATTCATAAATTGCCAACATTATGACCGACTGTCGTTGGCTTTGTTATTGTCCCTATTCATTACTGCGCTGCTTGTTAGCACTGGAAACGGAAGCGGAAACGAGACGACGGACAACAGAGAATGGCGAACAGACAACGAGTCCGCGAAATTTGGTTAGTTTTAAGTGCCTAAATGAGACGTCGTGGGTGCAGACAGCGAAACATCTGTTCCAATTTAACGCTCGAGCTGAGGTTCTTCTATTTTTGTTTTTGTTGTTTCTCAACTTGTTATTATTCTGACCACTGTGGAGGCAGTAACGCCTAGATGGGATCATAAAAAGTTATGCAAAAAGTTGAGTCTGCACATTGATTTATTATCTACTCACTGTACTTGCTGTACATTCTCATCTGCAAAGTCAGCGCCTTGTTGCTTTGTTCCTTGCCTGCCTAAACGTGCTCATGTGGCGCGTCTACCTTCTCCTCCCCTCTGCTTTCCTCATGTCACCTCATGCTAATCCATCTCAAGTGTCAATTCGTGCGTTCGAATCGACTCAGTCAGCGATTTAATCGTACTCCCTACCTCGTCCCCGTCCAGCTGATTGAGCACTTTTTTTCGGTGGAGCCTGGCACTTCAAGGTTTTTTATTTGTTTTTTTTGATAGGCCTTGACGTGGGGTACATGGATTAGTATATACAGTTTGTTGAGTTGTGAAAATGGTGAAGTTATTTCAATAAACATGATAATTTGTATGTTATGCGTAACATAGAATTATGAAATTGTTCGAATAGTCAAGGAACCTAACCTAACTTAACCTAACTTAACCTAACCTAACCTAGCCTAACCTAAACTAACCTAACCTAGCCTAACCTAACATAACCTAATTCAACCTGACCTTACCTAACCTAACCCATCATTATCTTATCAAATCTAACCAAATCCAACCTAACCTTACCTTACCTAACCTAACTTAATCTAACCTATCCTAATCTTATCTAACGTTATTCAACCTAACCTAACCCTACCTAACCTAATCTAACCTTACCTAACCTAACTTAATCTAACCTAACCTTACTTTCAAACTCTAACAAAACTTAACAGATTTAATAGGGTATTTCACAGTCTCCATTCCAAAGGGTTCGCCTTATTTATTGTTCCCCCTTCTATTTATCTTGCTCAAGAAAAAAAGAGCGAAAAAATGCTAATAAATAATGCATGCGTCTTTTGTGAATGTTGATTTCGTCTGGGGGGGTCTACCATGGGTTAATGCGCTGTCAATGGTTCCTGCCCCTCGAGTTCAAATGGCGTGCAATTGATTTTGCCACAGCCCCCGTGCTCTGTAACACTCGAAGGCAGCGCTCTGGCAGTTGCTATGTAAATGCCGCTGTCAAGATGCAGAGGCCCGCATCGAAGGGCCTGCGACTGTGAGAGACCCCGAGACGTAGGCTGAGACTAAGACTGCGGTTGGGGCTGCCACTGCGATGCTGAGATGTTCGAATGCCAGAGATTGCAGTCTTATATAGCGTGTATATTGACTGCGTACACGCGTACTCTTGTCTCTCGACTACTTCGCTAAGATAAACAGCTGACAAGTGGGCACAGGCTCAAGGAGCAAGAGGCAACAGCAGCAGCAGCAGGCTTTGGTCGCTGTCTCCAAGTGAGTCTCCCTTTGCCACTCTCTCTATCTCTTTCTCTCATTCTCTCTCCAACTGTCTGTGCAACTCGTCGCTTTGGTTCCATCTTCAGCTCTGACGCTGCGTCAAGCATGGACTCATTCAAAGTGATTTAGTGCTTGTGGTCAAGTGGGCCATGATTGACTTGGCTGTGTTAAGAGCTAAATGAAAGACACACACGCACACCATCGTACACACACACGCAGAACTACGTAAGCTTTAATTCAGTGCGGACTTTAAGGCTCTTTTACTTACAAAACTTTGAGGGAAATCCGACAAGTTGTGCAACTAGAATTAGGCAAGCATTCTACTTATACTAATTGATTGGCATCACCAATATTTGCCCTTCTTATGAAGGATCATGCATGAGCTGGCAGTTGAGTGCCAAATATCTATCAAAATATTTACTAAAAATATTTTCATAAAACTTTGTGCAGTATCGATAGAAGTTTATATAGATATAACTTTGTCATGAATAACAATGTTACAGTTGATAGAGCAGAATATTTATAGTGCACTAAGGAAAACTCTTGAATTTTCCATTTATTTTAATATTTCCCCCACATTCTCCAGTTTCCACTACACTTTAAAATATTCTGCATGGCAAAGCAACCTTAACATTATGTTAAATCTTAATTCCAGCTGCTTACATAACCTGTCAAGTGCTCAAACAGCAACTTAGCTTAGTGCGTACGCAACAACCCAATTGGGAGCCTTCTCGGTGCGACATGCAACTTATTTCATTATAACTGGATTAGCGATTAGTGCGTTGATTGTGTGCGTGCCGAATGCGGCCACAGTCATAATTTAGCTATGCTTGTCACGCCTACCAGTCCCTGAATGGCCTCTCCTTTGTCCCTATCCAACACCCTCGCCTTGGCCACTCCCAGTGCACAGTGTAATCGCATGTTTGGCTGCACTAAATGCAATTGCTTTTGTGATTTGATTTTGATTTCGATTTCGATTTGAATTCTTCGATAAGCATCAGAAAAACTTGAACATGCAAACGAGCAGCGCCAACTGCGACTTGCGACTTGAAACTTTGCGCATTTTAATTATTAAATAACTGAAGTGCGAGGGGCTTGGCCAGGATATCGTCGACCAACTTGCTCATTAGGGATTTAAAGAAGGAGAGGGAGGGCAGAGAAGAGGAAGTCGGTGCGCGGCAATCAGCAAAAGTTTTCGGTGCTGCCACAGAAAAATTGTTCAACGCACAAACTTTGCTGTCAATTAAAGGACGTGGCACATTGCCATTCTCCGTACTCCGCACTCGCCACTCTCACGTCTCCACTCCACTCTGGGCATTCTGAGAATCTCAATCTCGCGACTCATTCGCCTGTCCGGGGCGCTTAAGTTGTTGTCAATGACTTTTACTCTTTAACTGGCAGCTGTCTTTTCCCTGGGGAACAACAAGCAGCCAGGCAGAGAGGAAGCAGCTCCAGGGGAGAGGGAGAAAGGGGGGGGGTAGACTGTCGCCAAGTCATTAATGACATGCCTTAAGCGCAGGATTTTCGCATGCTTTGGCATCTTGGAAGCATTCGAATGCAATTGCTGCATGTCCTTGACATAATTTACAATTTCAATAACATTTGCCGCCGTCTTGCCAACCCTCTGCACCCTCCACCCCGTCTGGGACGCAATTTATTTGCGCATTATCCCGGCAAGAACTCCTTTTGTTCCTTTGCCTCGTAACTCGCAATCATCATCATCGTCATGAGACTTGTGGCTGCTCCCCCAGTCAGGGGTGGGGCAGGGTAGGACATGCGCATTTGTCATCATTAAAAATGGTCGGAGCTGAAATTAGTACTGCTGCTGTTGCGGACGCAGGATATATTTATGCGTGTGCAACTGCCAGGCCAAAGGCACTTCAAGTGTCACGCCCTGCCGCCCTTCACTTTTGTCTCACTCACTTCTTGTTGCTCTGTGCTCATTATGGCTTAAAAAATGTTAAGCACGTCGACTGCCTCGACTGCTTTGTGCCTTGGCCAGACTGGAAGCCACTTCAAGCAGGTCGTGTCGCCAGGGTCCGCCAAGCAGCAGCAGCAGCAGCACCAGCGTCAGCCACTTGATAGTCTGCGCTGACATCTCATTATGGTTGTCAGCGCTTTGCGCTGGCCCCGCGTCAACAGTGCGTATGTGTGATGTCTGCTGCCAGCAACAGCAGTAGCAGCAGCAGCAGCAGCAGCAATTGTCTACCCTCCCCGCTGTTCTCTTCTCCCTCTCCCACTCCTTGCTGCGTGCTCATGTGTAAGCAAAATGGCTACAACGTGAATTATTTTTATGTGCCTTGAAGGACCAATTTTCGGTTGCCTGCCGAGTGAGCTGTGCGTCTGCTTTGGGTACCGTCTGCATGTGTGTGTGTGTGCCTGTGTGTGCTGTTAGTGTGTCAGGCCTGTCTCAATTTAAATTCATATACATTTTTGGGGGCAAAATCTATTTTTATTGCCTGCCATCAGGACAAACTTGGCTTCTCCAGCCCAAAGCATTTTATATTTAATTAGATGCAGCTACAATAAGGCAGCCCATATATACTATATATACTATGTATATCAGCTTAGTCTGTCGAGCATCCAATTAATTTGCCAACTTGACAGATTGCAAATTCCCCAGGTGTAGCAAGGCACCACCTACCTGGCTCTACTGTGGGGCAAATCATGACTGTCAACAAACGCACCGCAATTGTCAATTCACTGAGAAAATGAGCAACAGCCGCCACAAGTTGTTGTTGTTGCTGCTGCTGCTGCCAGTTGCATCCCATTGGCAATGGCAAAGAGGAAACCGCATGTCCAGGATGAACAAACCCAGTCCACTTTCAATTGCTGTCGCATAATGCACACACACACACACACAATGGCAACAATTGTCGTGGCAGCACAATGGGGCAATGGGCAATGTCAGTTTGGCCGATTGTCTGGCGCGTTATCCGGCTGCCATTGCCGGCGTATCGTTGTGCCGCCTCTCGCCTCGCCTTGCTTCGCTCTGCCTTGCCGTTTCCTTCTCTAGCTCAATTCTTAATCCCGTTGCAAAGTGGCCGCCGGATTTGTCTACCGTCAGCTGCAAAAGGTGATGCGGAAACGCAGCCACAATGCATGATTCAATTCGATTCACCGTTGCTATACCTTTGACTTGCTGCTGCTGCCTCGACTCGTAAATCAATATTTGCCAAGGAGATTTAAAGACGCTTTGATGCTCGGCATAATATGAAAATTGTCCCAATTGAATTTGAAGTGAATGTCAAGAGAGAGTGAGAGAGACAGAAAGAGAGCGCAGTATAAGTCAACACAGCATTTGCCTATGTTTGCGCATATTCAATTCTATTAAATTTGTATGCCTGTTACCCATAGCTTAAAAGGGTATTATAACTTTGTGCCAATCGCAAGTATATTCAAAAAGGCAGAAGGAGATGTGACACAACTCACAAGCTATATTGCGATGGGATAATTCAAAAAGAAGTTATTTAAGAAATTATAAATATAAACTTACTTTGAAGCCCCTCCCTGAAAGTATGCAACACAAAATAAGCACAAAATAGAAGAATAACTTGTGCAGCGGGTATAACACAGTCGAGCACTGTAGCTTTCGTGCTTCATTTCTGCATATTTTGGGTTTTTCTGAAAACGAACCCTTATGATATTATTATTAATAATGCTCTAACCTATAATGGAATAAAATTTAAGCGCATAAAAGCTTGCTGAATTATGCACGATGCAAAAACATTTCCGTTCTGTTCTCGAACTATGTTGAAACATTTGCAAATCAATGCGGAGTACATTTCCGTTCATATCGTGTATAATCTGCACCCCCCTCCCCCCACCCTCTTGGGCTGGCTTCATTATTCATTCAGTTTTGCCTGTGTATTGAGGATATTGGCATGCAATATAAAAGTTTCACCAGGGACAAGCTGTAAAACACGACGAGTTGCACTGTAGCTGTCGACTCTGACAGCTAATAAGGAATTCCAGAGAAATCTTTTACATCTCCTGCTTCCCCCAATGTTTCTGCTTTCTTTTTGCCACACACGTGTGCTCCTTGTTAAAAATCTCTGCCTGTGCCACTTGACTTTATGGGCCGCGCAGCCCTCTCTCTCTCTCTCTCTCTCCCTCTCCCTGTGTACGACTTTGTGTATTAATGCACTCAAGAACCTACGCCAGTGCCAGCTGTAAAGTGAGTGTTAAAGAGCTGACAGGCACTGTAAAGTGTGCGAGAGAGAGGAGGGAAGAGGGAGCACAAGTGTGTGTTCGCCTTAAGCTTTATCGAGTTACTGCTGATGCGACCACAGCGCACTGATGAACTGAGGGTCTGACATGTTTGTTGCCTTTAATTAGCGCTAAGTAGCCTTAAAAGTTACCTGACGCACAGGTGACCCTTTGACATGAGTGCTGCCTTTCACTATCAACCTCTCTTTGTCTCTTTCTCATTCTCTCTCTGCACTCGCTTTGTGCGACATATTAAATATTTAACATGCAACTTTTACCTTTTCCGCATATACATTTTGCATTTGAAATGCGTCGCGAGTGGAAAACTTCAAGTTAATTTTGTCATCATAATTATGTGTGTGTGTGTACATGTGTGTGGTAAATTATTGAAAAACTCGCATGCATATCAAATGAAAATTGATTTGGTTAACTTGAAACTGGAACGAGAGAGAACATATCAGAGGCCTTCATTTTGATTATTTATGCGTACGCTACGAGGTCAGTCGAGACTGAACCGAAACTGAAACCGTTACTGTAACAGAAAGAAGCAATCATGACCAAAATGAAATCACTGAAGCATTCTGCAGCAGCCAGAAAGAAGGGCGGATGAGGGGAGGCTGCCTTGGTCAAGCTGCCCATTCGGCCGCTTAAAAGCAAATAAAATCGAACAGCAACAACAAGCAAAATGCGGAAGAGAAATACAACAAATAAAAGGGTTGATTCTCGAAATTCGAATCCTGTTTGTGGAAAGAGGCTAGGAAGGGAGGGAGGGAGAGGTTTAGGGGAGCAAGTGGGGCTGCTGCGCTTTCAGGTGCGGACTTGGGTTCCGATATTGCTGTCAGCCCGAAAAGGCGCTGCCGCATTTGATTTACGGTGCAGATTTTGTAACTGTTTAGGGTTATCCCATACAGGGTGTCTGTCAAGGTGATGCCTATCGATTACAACGCACACACTTGAGACACAATACAATGTAGATAAAGCAGCGACAATGATCTTGAAGTCGATTGTCCTGTTTAGCTCTTTAAATTGTTACTGCCTTTTTTATTGACTTTAAACGTTAGTAAAATTCTTACACATTTGTCTGAACATTTTGCTATAAACATTTCTCTCTGTCAATCAAATGTCATTCCAAATGAAATGACATTCTAATCCTACTTAAATTTCATATATGAAATTTCTATTGCATTAACACAAGTTTTCAATCTCTTCTACTCTTTCTTATTCTTTCTCTCTCCCCTTAAGTGAAAAATTGAACTGGTACAACGATTTTGCAGTTCTTCTATACTGCACTTATAATGCAATTATAAAGTTTAGTTCAGTTGGCAATTTCTTTAACAAGTTTCTGCTGAATGAGCGCACAACTTGTTGGCAAGAACTGAGCTTATCGTGGAACACCCTGTAGCTGTACTTAAATGGGTTGATGTGAACTAATCCGACAGGGTTGTCCAAAAGTTATCTAATCGCTTCATTGGGCAGTTCCCTACTCTTTGATGGCCCACATATCATTAGATAACTGTATTATGCTGAGGATAGACAGGCGGACACACATAGAGAGAGAGAGAGAGAGAGAGAAATACATACAGAAAGTGAGACAGTGAGACAGAAGGACCCACATATCATTGTGTACACACAGTTATTTTTATCGAAATGAGTTTACAAAACGAATCAAATCAAACGCACTTCTAGTTAAATGTGGGAAAGATAGAAAGAGAAGAGAGAGAGCGAGAGAGAGGAGAAAGTAATGATAAATACACGAAAAAAAGAAATAAATAAATAAGTAATGGAGTGCAGTCAACAATAAAAGTGATTTTAGTTGTTGTGTGCTAAAATACGAACAAATAAACACACACACACGCACACACACACACGCACATGCACACACTATTACACACACTTACTGTGGGAAAGGCAAAGCAGGGCCAGCATGTTGCCAGCGCCATTGATAGCATCCACAGAAAAGTTTCTCGACAGGATCTGCGTGCTCTCTCTCTCTCTGCTTCTATCTCCAATTTTTCTCTTATTCCTCCCCCTCCCTTCCTCTTCCGCTTTGCAACTAAGTGAGCTGCTGAGCTCTCTCTCTCGTTGTGGCCATAAACTTTTAAAGTTCGCAATTCAATTTCAATTTGCGCAGCAAACGTGTGCAGCACACGCGGCGGGGTCAAAGGGCGCCCTATCGGGGGTCACATGTACTTATACGTACACAAATATCGTACAAATAGTAATAATAATAATAGCAGCAGCAACAGCAACAGCAGCTGCCGCGGGCAATGCCATCCGAATCAAATTTCAAAACACGTAGTCGAACTGCAAGCGGGAGTTCCCTCTTCCTCCCCCTCCCTCGAGCTTCCAACTGGTATCAGTTATAGGAATTGCTTTTAGTTGGGGAGGGTGCCATCAAAATCGTTGGTCATCGCATAAATTTGATTTGTGTAGCACATAAAAAAGAAAAACAGCGAGAAGCAAACAACAAAATGTTACGTATACGCAGCGTGCGCCGCGCGAAGACAAGCTACGAGCGCGGCGCACAGTTTGACCATTTAGACGGTGTTCTGTTCGTTCATTTTTTATGGCTAAGCAGAGCAAGTAATTACGTTCTTATTAAGTTTGCAAATGCATAAAAAATACATCAACGCAACGCAGCGCAAACTAATTTAGACAGCGAAAGAAATTAGAAACGAAATCTAATCAGAATTTGCGGCAAAATTGTATAATTTTGTGAGGCCAGCTAAGAAAGGTTTTACTTGTTGATAAACAGAACAATTTAAGTGCTTATCCAACATATTGTGCTTACTTAACGAATAGATAAGTCGTTCAATTTGTTGACAAACTGAAGTAAAAATTCGTAGCTTTCTCTTTTTTTATTTCTTTTAATATGTACAATAATATCTATTGATCTTATAGAACACCCCTTAATCACAGACACACACACATGCTAATTTAAGCAACCTTTTGGAACGACCCCTTTTGTGTTTTTATAGCCCATTAACCTGGGTTTCTTTTAGCACTGCGCTCTCTTTGCTTGTTTCAATTAGTCGATTCTTATCGGCTAAGTACGAGTACTCGAAAGTACCGTTATATACACACACACCTACACACTGCTTAGTTGTTGTCTCAAGCCCCCAACACTTTTCTGGGTGTGTCGTGCACGTTGGTCATGTCGTTTATTTGTTGCTCCCGCGGCAACTTCTGCCAAAACGGAGCTCGACAAAAATAGTTGAGTTCCCTAAGGAACGCGACTTTAAGATACTCTTTAAAGCTTAAACGCGACTTAAGCTGCTTAACTAAGTTTAGGGGAATTTCGGGAGAGTATTTCCAATATAAATTGATTTGTTTATGCATGTTAATAATCTTGTAATATTGCTTCATCCTGCTCTGTTTCTCTGTTTGGGCATCAGCTCAATGTCGTCGCACGTCAGTTCAGGCGAACTTCCGAAATCCGTCAAGAGCTTTTGCGTAAGCCGCCACGCAGCTGGCCCGCGGCTGCTGGCATTGCCACAAATACAAAGTTGCCACAAGTTGTACGAGCTGCTTGATAAAACGCGAGCGGATAACGGAGCTAAAAATTGCCACGGGCTACAAATTATGTAAAATGGAAACGCGATTCACAATCGAGTGGCCACGTAGAGGGAATGAGGTGAAGGGGATACGGAGATGGGGCGTGGCTAAGCAGACTCGGCTAAACTGTTGCTCGGCTTATAGCCAGTCGGGGCACAAAGGCGATGCGGCCATATACGAGGCCAAGTCGTAATGCTAGCGCCACTTTCTACAGTTTTCCATTATGCGTGCAGCTCCCTTCTTGCTCGCAGCTCGCGAAAATTCAATAAACACGGCAGCAAAACTTTGCTGAGTGCTAAACACGGCAGTCCATTGTGTGGACCACGCCCACATAATTGAATAGCAGTTGGAGGTGGGGCGGAGTCGACACGTTTGCACTGCCAAATGCAGCTGAGCGTAAAGTTCTTGTGAAAAGCTTTTGCCAATGCAGTTGGCCATCAGTTTTACCTCCCCCAAAAACGAATCTTAACTTCAAATTGAAGTTCAACAATTTTATTTACGTGGGCAGTGGGGGGGAGGGGTGGATATACCTGTTTGCCAGGTGCTTAATGAACGCCAGCATCTTGGGCGAAGAAAAGCCATAAAAAGAAAAGAAAGTTGCCTATAAAAATATCACCTGCTGTGTTATTGTTTCTGTCTGCCTTTTGCCTTTTGCTTTTCGGGTTCCTTTTCGGTCCAAACGTTTCCCTGGAGCAAGCAGAGGAAAGCTGACAACGCCTCAACTTAAATAAAAGTCACCGATGATTGCCATAATAATTTATCCAGCCGACTCGAGCCAGAGCCAGCTGCCCCGTGCAGCCAGCAGCCACTTGGCGTGGCATGAGAAAGTGTTTGGTAAATTGATAAAATATTGCTGATGCTGACAGCTGATGTACCCAGTGTGAAAATATGAAGTACGAAGTATGCGTAGTATGCAATACGCGCTTGATTGATGATCCCAATGCCCTCACGGTTGGCCTTCGCCTTCAATTAGGTCGAGTAGCACTCTATGATGAGAAGCGATGAGAGTGCATCATTCCCTATCGCGAGTGCATTACACAATTTGAATAAACGGATAACATTTGAATAATACTCGAGTGTTGCGAGAGTAGAATGTTTTAGTGTCTCTGCTGGAGTGGGAACTAAATTGAATTCCACGACTAAACTGTATCATATTCATTACTATTAACTCAACTGTGAAGATATTCCACTGAATACTCTCCTGGCTACAATTGCAGCATAATATAAATCAATAGACAACAAAAATCTTCGATTTTTGCATAATTAAAAGTCTCTTCAGCTTTCAATTAATGAAAACACAGCTCACTGCTTGAATATGTTCGTTATTCGCTGCCATTCTCGCTATCTGATATGTGTGTGCATATATAAACACGATATACCATATATAGTATATATGCACTGTAGTATGTGTGCCTTTTTGCCAATTCCATTGAGAAGAGGCACGTGAGTTTGCCATCGCCTTTTGTTGATTCGATTGTTGAAACGTAAACAATTTTTTGGTTTTCCGTGTAACAACAAACAGACAGACACACACACACAAGTACACAGACAAACACACTCACACCCACAAACACAGCGTCGCTGTTCGCACGTCAATCGAGTTGCTTTTTAAATTAAATTTTTTGTTCTGTTCTTTATAGCTTAAAATGAATAAGAAGAAGTTTTTTTGGAATTCATGTGGGAACCACCTTGGACACCTCTCGCTCTCGTTATATTCCATCTGCCATTGCTGGTTACTGTTTCTGTTTCTGCTACAGTGTCTGTTCTATTTCAGGGCGATGCTGGCAATAAAATAAATATGATACCAGCGATAGATTGGTGAACTAACAGACACAAAGAGAGAGAGAGAGGGAGAGGGACAAAGGAGGAAGGTAACAGCTTTCACGTTCATTGCTGGCCATTGCCTTCTCACGCGTTTCACTTTCATTCCCTCCCCTTTGGGCTGGGTCAGAATGGATAGGGGAATATCTTGGCCGGGTTTGCGTTTCAATTTCCGTTGATTGAAGTTGCCACCTGGACAAGCAGACAGCCAAGGCCTGCTACCAAATTGGGGCGCGTAGTGAACTGCGGAAACGATGGCAATTAAATTGAATGCAGACACCATTAGGCCAAAGAGTCCAAAGAGAACGGCTAGAAACGGTTTCATTTATTATTATCTCTTGAGTTTGTCTACGGCTGATTGGATAGCAAAAGTTTGTTTAAGCATTTGAAAGCTCTCCCCAACCTCATCGAGCTGAGGTGGGCACCGTCAGTCTGTGGCTGCTGTCAAAACGTGTGGCAAAAATGCCGCACGAATTGTGGAGAAATTTTCAGGTAGCTTAATTCGATTAGCAACAGTTTTAGCCACAATTTACTTAACTTTCGCTTGTTATGCGAGAGCGACTAATAAACTTTTAATTGCATTTGAAGAGCGTCAACCAAAAACTGTGCAAATGTGCAATGTGAAATCCGTAAAATGTTTCCCCCTTCCCCGTGCTTAACCCTTCAAAGTGGGTAAACTGTCGCTCGCGCAGACGCCATTTTTGGCAAGCTAACGACTTCCCGTTATGGGAACATTTCAATTTCCTGTGTCCTGTGTGAAAAATTAATGCCAAATTCGAAACAAATTGCCAAAAGCGAAAGCGCTGCGAATGACAACAGGCAGGAAGTAAAGGATGCCGGCTGCTCCTGCCAGCAAACAGAGCACTCTGACAACTGTCTGGTCTGGTCTGGTCTGGTCTCGCTGGGTTTGGTCTCGTCGGGTTGCGACGAGTCTGGCTTGATATAAAAACATTCTTGCCAAAATATGCCCGCAAACCTCAACAGCATTTCGAGAGCAGCAACAGCAGCTCAACTCTGAGTTGCGTGTGGGCTGTGGCAAGGAGGGAGGGAGTGCGTTGGGTGGGCGTGGCAAATCCACTTTTTCCCACAACATCCACAACATAATAATGGATGTGTGCTGACAAGGACCTGCAGGATGTGGGCATGTGGAGATGGTGCACTGTGTCTGGCATTTAGCAGCATAGCAGAAAATCAATGTTACCAGCAGCAGCAACAACAACTACAACAACTACACCAACAACAATAACAATAACACAAGCAACGGCATTTACATCATGTTGAAGCAGCTTGGCTAGGTCGTCACCTCAAGGCGCCGTGGAATTTTCTTATGTTCCCAACGCTTTTCTTTTCTCCTTCTTCTCATCTTGTCGTTTTGGGGCGATGTCTGAGCCGCAATTTAAATTTATAAGCCCTAAAATTGCCAGGCGAAAATTCTTATGCGCATTGTTCTGTTTCTGCCTCCCCCACTTTGAATGTCTCTCCGCTTTTATGGCAGGCAGGCTGGCAGTTGCCATAAATTAAATGGCACCGCCATAAAAGCCAAATCAATTTGAGCGTGAAATCGATTTTCATTTCTTTCATTTTTGCACCTCTCTCCCGCTCGCAATCGATAAATTCTCGAGCAGTTAGCGAGCTTCAGCCTTTCCATTGCAACAGGTTATTGCCGTGTGTTGTGTGTGTGTGTGTGTTCAATTGCTGTGCAGATGGCAAACGGCAGTAAAGGGCAACTAAATCAACGCCACACTGAAAGTCATGGCTGCCTTGCAACAAAATGGCGTTGCAATTGTCGACCCTTCCTGATTAATGAGAAACAGAGAACAAGGAGAAACAGAGAGAGGAAAAGGAAGAGAGAGAGGAACATAAAGCGAGCAACAACTGGGAACTGTGTGCGACTGAGGTGTGTGTGCTGTGTGTTCGTTGCTGTGTGTGACCCGCAATCAACGTGAAATTGTGGATGGACTTCGATTAACAATGTCACAGTGATTGCTTCTCGCACACACACACACACATGCACATACGCTTTCCTCTCAGCAAAGTTTTCCAAGTACGTAAGTTCGCATAGCTGGCATAAGCAGTTATCGTTGAAGTGTTTGTTTTGCTCTGGTTGAGGTGGGAAGGGTTTTCCGGGCACTTCTGGCAAAGAAATGAACATTCTATAAATATGTTGCTCAGCAAATATTCAATATACCAGAGCACGTTGGGCGCCAAGCTGATTAGTTTGGCATTTTAATAAGAGAAAATGATTTTTATTAATTCAACAGTAATTTATGCACAGTAAATGGGATCAAACTACAATAAATTAGCAATCATCAACCCATCAAGTTACCACATTGGACCACAAAATAATAGTTTGGTTACTTTTCCTTATGATAAAGTTTTTCTTTGAGAACATTAAATGGTGGTTGAGGGCTGGTCATAAGTTCGTAGTTATAAGATGCGGAATATTTAATTAAATAAGCTTTATATGACCCTACGTTGGGCGCCAGCACGTTGCAATGGGCGTACAATAGGCGACCTTTGGTATACCACATTGTTTGCATGCCTGAACAACTCATCTTTTCAGTCTGGTAGTTTTGTAAATATTCGCACCTTTTGTGCCTGTTTGCAATCACGTAAATAGTGGGTGGCATTTCTGAAGGGTGTTTTCCGTGCGGTCCTTGCAAGTTTGCCGTACTGGCTTGTCATTATTTTTAATTTGCGCATCTATGACAACGGACGAGCAAGGGCAAAACAGGAGGTCTACAAGCAGCTTGTACTGGTAGTGCTGCTTGTGCCGCCTGCTGGCCACCAGGGCACCAGGGCACACCGCCCCCAGTTGTCGGCAACTTGGAGAGCAGATGAAATTGTTGGCCATCTCACATCTGGCGTTGACAATGCAATTTCCGCTCAACTGCAAAGTACACACGACAAAATGTGAAGGTGGATCTGCATCGGGAAATGTGCTGAAGACCATTGTCGAGGAGCACACACACACAGGCACTCATTGCACTCGTTTGTGTTTCCTGTTGCTGTCTGAGGACCTTCTTGTTGTTTGTTTGCCGTGTTGCTCAGCTCTGTGGTTACTTCCGCTTTGCATTACTTGCGCACACCAAGGCAACAATTAAAGATTAAACGAGCCCGAAAAATGGAGAATACCTGCACTTGAGGCTTATTAATTAAGCTCCCCCGTGTGAGAAGGCTGCAGTACCGCAACTAGACAGGGTAATGCCTTGAGATTGCTTTGCTTTTGGTGCAATTTTAATTGCATTACGCCTGTGGAAATTGCCGGCGCTACAGCGCACTGTTGCTTGCCAGGCACACAAGTTTTAATTGATGTCGCAGCTGATGCACTTTGCTTCCCTCTCTCTATCTCTTTCTCTATCTCGCTCTCTGTCCGTGCATCCGTCCATTGCGGATGGAATGCTGGCAATGGCAAAGACGAGAGAAAGAACGCGCCTGGTCCCCCAAGTCTGCTGCAGTAACTTGGCAATTTCTCATTGTCCGCATTGGCCAGCTTTGCTTTCGCTGCATTCTACATTCTGCTTGCCGCTTGCTTCACGCCTCGCCATTCTTTCGGTCCGCTTCCCCTGAGATGCATGACGACAATGGCAGCCATTCTTTAATTGCTCTGCGTCTCGATAAACTTTAAATGGCATTTTAAATGGAATCATTAAAAAGCGTTAAGTGGACAGTGACTGAGGCTGGCATTGCCTGCAATTATTGACAAGCGGGTTTAATTAAATATACAGAGCAGTCTGCACTTTACATTTCAGCAATCCGAAATTAATATTCAACCATTAATTGCCGAATTAATGCAATTATTGAGCTTCTATTTTAATTAAACATATCGAGTATGCATTTTAGAGGCGCAACATCAATCAGACATGCGTATCCGATATCAAAGTATCAATATAAAACGATTTATCGTCAATTTGAATGCACACACGCACTCGCAAAATCCAAAATCCGCTTTAGCCAGCTAAATCTGGCTGCGGATGCGACTCCTGGGAACGTCTGGGCCGTTGCGAAGTTGCGTGCCGTATCAAATCAAACACAAGCCGAGTTATCTTTTCGGGGATATCACTTGACTCAGCAAGGACACGACACAGAGAGGGAGGGATAAAGAGAGAGAGGGAGAGAGAGGGAGAGGGAGAGAAGGAACACACATTTAAGGCCCTTGGCACGTGAGCTTCCAGTTTCAATTTGTCCTATGCGGCAGACTTGAGAGTACATGAAAATTATGGCACACAAATCGCACTCAACAATGGAGCCAAGTAAGCTCTGGGAGTGTGCTCTGATATTTATGAGAGGTTGAAAAGCCAACCACATGGCAGCCCGCATGAGTATTCCTATTCGTATTGTACTTGCACGAGTAATTAAATTTGTCTGGTAATTAATTGAAAACAGTTACCGATTGTCTGCGGTTAATGAGCAGAAAATAACCAAAATGTATTTATGAGAGTATTTTAGATAAGCGCCAAATAATGCAAACAACAGAAGGCCAGTGTGGTCATTGTGGGAAACCCCTCATGGGTAAATTGTTATTGTATGGACAAATATTTTACCAAAGCTTACATATAATAATATAATCTATAAGTGTCAACTAGAGTTGAGTCTTGTGTGTGTGTTGTTTAGCCTGTAGGCAGAAATAAGTTGCGTAGAATTCCAAACAGCAGAAGGTAAAAGCAAAGTATTCCAAACTTTAGTAATTTAAACAGTGTATGCAAAACACAATAACCTTTAAATTGCTTATGCATAGAGCTTAAGCTGCTCAGCTTTGTGCAGCAACCCGTTGTCCAAATCCTGTTAATCCCCAAAGCTAATCAACAGTCACTTCGCATGTAAATTTATGCACAATTTGCCAGCCCGCAAATTTGTTTTCAATGAATTCCTCTTAATCAAACCGCATTATAAACTAATAAATCAATACTGACAATAATAAGTATTATTTGCTTGCATGATCTATGAGTAGTAGGAATAGTATAGTAAGTCATATTATCTGCGGCCTTTGCTGAGACAAGACGTCACCCGCAGTGACAGAACATGTCAGCGTCGTCGTCGAATTACATTTTCGGTGCAGCTTATGCGCCTGAGTAAAATCAATAACGAAAAAAGCAAGTCAAGAAAAAAAGGAGACAACTGTTAAATATTCTGTATAGAAACGGAACAATAAGAATCTTGAGAAAACAAGCAAGAAAGGTGTTCAAAATCTAAAATCAACTTGATCTGCGTGCAATGTGTAGACATTTTAGTCCCAGCTCTTATAGTGTCTGAGATATAATCTTGCAAATTCCCCCCGAAAATATCTATGTATTCAATTCTTCTACTACAGCCAACCTTGAAATTATTCTGTATTTCCACACATGTGCACAGACTGTATATACCTTCTGTGACCCTGTTGCAGAGTACACAAACCACACGAAACGTTGATAAAATGAACAGTGCGCACACCTGCCGCAGACTGGGACCAATGTCAATTGACGACCTTGTTTGCAATGGCACACACACACACACACACACACAGGCGCACACAAGCGCACATACATTGAGCTGAAGACAAAGAGCAAGACAGGACACAAACAATTGCCACAAAAAAGGGGCGCACCGAATGAAAAAAACTATCAATTTGCCATGTTGCATCCTTTCAATCAGCTGGCGCCCCCTCTTCTTTTTTTTTCGGGCCCTGACACTGCGCAACCAGACACTTGTTGACCTTTGTACTTTGTGCACTGGCCGAGGACAGTACCCTTTGTAAATACGCTTTTCTACTCACCGATTGTATAGGTGGCGCCATCTACGGTGAATGTGGCCGCTTTGCATTTGTTGAAGAATCGCGAGGCGAAATCCAATGCGGAGTTTTTCAGGCTTGACGAGACGCGACGTATGGGCGAATCCGGGCAGGATGTGGCTGCCAGGGGCGGCGGAGTGTGCCCGGGCTGGGGACGATCCAGAGTCACCGCGCTGCTAGTCACAGTGTTGGCGCCGCTCAACCGCGCAGTTAACACAGCTGTGGCAACTGGAGCTGCTGGAGCAACGGCGGCAGCGGTGGTGGCTGTGGCACCTGGCGCAGTTGGTGCCGGAGCCATTGTGACTGGCGTAGCAGTACCGGGTGCCAAGCGACGTGGCGGCAGCGGCGGTGGTTGCACATTCGACAGATTGGACATGTTGCACGCGCGTTTTGCTTTTGCTTTATGCTCGGCTGGACACTTGACAATCACTCGCTCCTGGTGGGGCACATTTTGCCAGGCACTTGGCTCTGCGATTGGTTAGGCACGCCCACACACACACACACACAAATACTTGTCGCGCTGCGCATTGAAATTGGCCATTAGAACGTGAGTCGAGAGCAGCCAAACCCAAGCGAAGTCAACCCAAGCCAGGCCGAGCCGAGCCAATTTGCTGCAATTAAGTTTACCAAATTGACAGCTTGACACAATTTAGTTTGGCCCGCAACGAGGGTCGCCGCAACACTTAACACACTCAGCTCTACACTTGCCAGCAACAATCTACCCAGACAATGTTGCCACTCCCATTTACACTTCCGTTTTGAATATTTTTTCATTAACCACAAAAAGTTGGAAATGCAAATTTTTGGTTATGAAACTTTTCTACAGTAAATTGATTAAAGGCTTCCAGAATGAAGGTTGTAATCCGTATTGAAATCTTAAAAGCCACCCTTCTGTTCAAAATTGTTGCACTTTCAATTTGCTGCACGAAAATTAAACCATAATTGCAATTACAACAACCTTCGAGCGGAGATCCAAAAATCTGCTGCACACACATGAGCTGAGCTGAGCTGGATGTTGGTGATGATGATGATGATGATGATTGAGCTCAATAAAAACAGTATTATCCGGACTACAGGCAGACACAGACACAAGCACAGACAGTTAACGGGGCAGGTGATGTGTGTGTGTGTGTGCAAGTGGGGAAACTTAAAAGAGACCCCAGGGCCACGGGGTGTGGTATGTAAGTGTTTTCATTCAACTGCTGACGCTGTCGTTCCTGCCATATGCCTCACTCTAAAATGCGACGAATTAAAGTAAATTGCTTGGAAATAAGCGGCGCACACACACACACACATGCACACACGCACAAACTCTAACTCAAATACAAATACCAGCACAGCGCATAGACACAGATACAAACAGACAGACAGACCTAGAGACAGACTGAGAGTCAGAGCGCAGACAATGAGTGGCTTTCTGTCGCTGATTGTTCATGTTTCTATTGTTGTTGTTGCCATGGTTGCCTATAGCCAGCGTACTGTGATAATGGCATTCAAATGTGTACATTAAGGTCTCTGCCATGGTTAGCTCTGCAGGGGAAGGCGGCTTGTGGTTATTTGTGCTTATCGCGTAGCGGAAGGCGTCAAAAATTGCCGCATAAAAATGTTAAAATGCCGCAAAATGCTTACAAAAAAAACCGAAACAGAAACAGTTGCCAAAGACAATAAAAGTCAATGGGCGTGAGAAGTTACAGGGCATGGCTTGCGGCATTTCGGCTGCACTCCATAAAATTAGCTCAGAGCGCCGCTGAGCTTTAATGTGAGCTCAGCTAGAAATTTATACGAAATTCGAATGACATTTTGTGCGATTAAAATGCCATTATATAAGTTGAAATTATGCGAAATAATTGTGCACAATTCAATGGCACATCAAACACACGGCGTATGTGTAATATTTGTGCATCACTCGACAAAAGCGTTGCCTACTTTGCGGTGCTGGCAAATAAATAAAAATCCGCTTGAAAGGTGAAGCGAAAGAGAGAGAAGACTGTCTGACTGTCAAGCGTTTACACATTCATGCCTGACACTCTGCATTCATTTCACATACTCATTCATGCATTCACTAACTGACTCGCCCACCCACTCACTCATTGCTTCATTCATTCATTCACTCAGCTCGCCCGCTTTTATTTAGTTGCAAAAATATTTAGACAGCGTCACGTTTGCCGTTATATGTTTGTCCCTTGCTTATCGGTAGATGTATATCTATACAGGAGTGTGTGTGTATGTATTTACGTGTGTGTGTGGTATATATTTCGCATGATGTCTATAACTGTCTTTGGCTTGTCGTGCAACTTGTCGCTGCTTTTCATACGAGCGCAGCTGGTCGTGAGAATGTCAACACCTTGCTGTAGGTGTAGCTGTAAATGTGTCGCAGGAGGTGTGAGTGTGTATGTGTATGAGTGTGTATATGTGTGTGTGTATGCATGAGTGAGTGTGAGTGACTCCACTGGCTTGGCAGCACGCAAAAAAATGAATGTAACTTGAAACCAGCTCGGCCATTATGGATTTTCTTTGTGTGTGTGTGTGTGTGTGTGTGTGTCTGGTGGTGGGTGTGTGCATTTGCCCGCCCTCTTATTATTATGTTTATTGTATTATAATAAGTTTTAGTTCGACGCAGCGACAGAGTGTGCCACTGGGCCATGCGGCGCTCAGCTTCAGCTTCAGCTCGTGGACGCGCAGTCCCAGCTCGTTGTGCAATACTAATTAATACCTTTGGGCGTTTGCTTTGTGTGTGTGTGTGAGTGTGTTTGCGTGTGTGCTCATGTTTGCAGATAAATTGCGAAGCTCAGTGGCTTGGATAAGCATGCCGGCTTTAATTTGGTAAATTAATTCTGAAATATTTAGGTCGCAAATACCCCTGCGCGCACAAGGTCACGCCATTGGCTCAGATAAAAGACGAGCGCCCAACAAAAGAGAGAGGTCGATGAATAAACCAAAAAAATACACAAGCACACACACACTGAGCTGGAGAATGCAGAGAATTTAAGGCATTGTGTAGCCGAGGCTCGGCTTTGATTTGCGTTCGAAATAATCAACTCAGTTGGAAACATTCGGCGAGGCAAGCTGTATGCGATATTCGGGATGTGCCAGGAAGTGTGTCAAAACAAAAAAGCGCTGACTAAAGACAGGCACAACTGGATCAGCAGCAGTAGCAGCAGCAGCCTGGAGCAGGCACAGGTCGAGCAGCCTGTGGACAAGGGTTCAAGCAGAGGCAAATTGACGAGCCGTTTAGGCCAAGCCAACTTGTCTGTCTGTGGGGCCAGAAATAAAACCAAAAAAAGAAGAAGAAATATACGAGGTGGAGAAGAGAGAAAGAGGAAGGGCAGAGGAGGGTAGGAGGTGTGGAAGAGGGGGCCATGAATGCACACAAATATAAACTTTGGGTATATTTTGCGGCTTAAGTGTTGCCAGCAAACAACAGCAATAACTACAACAGGAACAACGATAACAATTGGCTGTTCACTTCTTGAAGGCGATACAAGCTGCTAACACACTGTACAACAAGATAAAGAAACAGATCAAACGCGCTTTAATTAAAAGATGAGAAGTCTTTGCACTCAAAGCAGAAACGAAAACTCAATTTTCATCGTTTTAATTCGAGTCGAGAAAGGTTATTAAAGGGATTACACTGCGCAACAAAGGTGAGCACTGTAATTACAATTTATATTTAATTATTTGACCTACTCTCTTCATCTCTCTCTCTCTCTCTCTCTCTTGCTGGCAACACTCTCTGCACAACCTTGTTGAAGAGTGTTGTTTTTGAGTTTTTATTTCACCTCCGCCCCCCAAAAAAAGGTTGCCCAGTTAGATTGACTAAGCCAAAAAGGGTCAGGTCGCTGGTTAGGCCAGCTTGATGTGAACTGCCACGCCCGAGGGCGTTTATAAAAAATGACGACAGCCAGCACTGGCAGCGGGTAGCGCCTGTAGCGACGACGGCGGCCATATCATCATCAGTGGGGCAAAGTGTTAATCCGCTTTTGTTTTTGTTTCGGGTGGTGAGGGGGGGGGCAGCCTGTAGCAGAAGTTGCCTTTCGGGTGAGGTGGGAGAGGGGGCATTGCTGGGCACTTCCGGGGTGTGTCTGGGCTTGTATTCACTTCCCGAGGGTGCGTGTGTGTGGGTGTGTATGTGTGAGGGTGTGTGTGGGGTGTGCGAGGTGTTGGCAGGGCCCTTTGACTGCTCTTCTCAGATTTATAGCTGCCTTTGTTATTGTGGCTATTTATTTGGGTTACGTAATTGTAATTTGAATGTGTTTAATGTAATTTTAGTTGTCCGTCCGGGCTGTCTGCGCTGTCTGCTCTATCTGGTCTGTCTGTTCTGTGTCTGTCTGAACGTGTCTTGCTCTTGGCTCTGGTTTCAGTTCAGTTTGACTGTTAATTGTTTGCTTGCCCCGGACGTGCGCCTAATTGTCGAGCATCATCGAGGTGTGGGAGCCCAGAGCTGGCCAATTGATTGGCGTTTAGCTCTTTATTTATTGCCACTGAATGTGAGCAACAAATGTGTTGAGCAAATATTTGCAATTAGCATTCGTTTTGCTTGTTAACCCTTTCCCTTTCCCGTTCCTGTGGAAATGGGCAACAGGTTCAGTTGACACAGCAACAAGTTGACTTGGATTGGGTTGGCTGACACTCTCCCTGTCTGTCTCTGCTTCTTTCTTCTTCGTGTTTTTGTTGTTAATGGAATCACTTAATTGTTTAAATAACTTCACACACTGACAAACACAAACACAGGCACAGGCATACGCACTCACACACACACACACTGGGATTAACAGACGCGAGACGAACAGTTCGCACGTTCGTCGGCACGACGAGTTGTTGGAGTTGCAATTGTCACTTGGCTGCTTCCTGCTGCGCTGCTGGCTGCGTTAGTTGCCACCTTCCGGCAAACGTGTTGCCAATCAACTGGCAACTGGCAGCAACAATCATTTCCTTTGCCTGCGCCGTGTCCTGCAAGAGCAACGACGAAGCTCGAGCAACAAGAGCAGCAACTTTGCATCAATCAAAGCTGACGAAAGCTTTTGCTCACACAGAAAGAGAGAAAGAGAGCGCGCAAAAGAGAGCATGTAAGAGAGAGTGAACACATTGCTCAACTCAACTTCGGCAATGAATCAGGAAGGCCTTCATGGCCAGCAATCAAAGCGATTGCAAACATTGCGCTGATAAGTTATAATCAAAGGGAAATATAGTGCAGTTGTGGGTATTTAATTCTGCTCTAAATTATTTACTTTATTTAAATATTTTATTATATATTTAATTTTGGTTATTAATTTGTTTCGTGAGCTTCCTTGCTAACGCTTTATCAGTTGCATTTGAAGTTAACTATTGATTGAAAGTTGCCTGTGGCTGTTATCTTCGACAACAGCTGATTGGGCTACGCTCTTGCTCCTGCGCTCCCTCTCTGTCTCTGTCTTTCTCACTCTTTGCTTTGTTAAAAGCTTTTCACCACAAAGCTCGCAGTAGTGTGCTAAGCAGTTTGCTGCTAACCAACGCCAGATGGCGACAGCGCAGCAAAGACGTTAATCATGAATGGAATTTCAGATTAATTAATTTGAGATTAATTTAAACAGTTTCTATTAATGCAATTAACTATAATTTAAAACAATATTTGAGCAGTATAATATAATAATTAATTAATTAATTTATATGTATTTGCCTTGAAATATTAAACAATTTGAATTTAAATATATTTATCTTTGAGTCGACTGACTGTAGTCAGCATTAAGGAAATATTAACAACAAATATTCTCTTCAAAATTTAATTTCTTACATCTTAAGTAGTATTTACATTACAGACCTCACTTTAAATTGTAAAATGAATTGAAATATTACTTCCATTGTACTGCAAACTAGTTGAAAACACTACAAGGCACTTAATGTGCTTCAAGGCAGACGCTAAGCAGCAGCGACGTGTTCTACTTGGATCATTGGTTGCTAAAATATTTGGCAAGTCAAATCTCAGCGCCTCGTCTTGGTTCGCCAAGCTACAAGAACACACGAGTGTGTGAACTACCATATATGTGTGTCTGTGTGTGTGTATTGACAAACGCTGTGAGCAATGGCAATGGCGGCAGAGGCTTCTGTAATTTATAACGCCGCAACTGAGACGTGCCTGACAAAGCAACAGTGAATGTTGCCTGCAACTGCCTCATTTTCGGTATGTCGAGCATGTATCAGAGTAGGGGAGGGGGGGTACATGGGTTAGGGGGTACGCGAGATACTCCGCACACGTCGCCACAGATTCTGCAGGTGTTTAGTTATTTATGCCTTGTCACACATACTTCGTGCTTCTTATTACTGCTTCTTCTTCTCCACTTTGCCTTTTTCTTCTTCGTGTATTCTATGTGTGTGTGTGTTTGTGTGTGTGTACTTTGAAATGGTTAAAACAAATGTCTCATGCTGTGTGCGTGTTCGTGTGCGAATCGTAAAGGATTCGACCCCAAATCCAAATGGCAAACTCCATTTGCCATTTCTCATGTCTCACGTCTCTCTCTCTCTCTCTCTCTCTCTGAATAGAAATTCCAGACAAGCAAATGCGCAAATAAAAACATTTATGCATTACTTTTATTGCCAACCATTTGGGCGATTTAAACATATGCGCAAGTGAATTTATATTGAAGTGCCTCTAGAGCCAGAGCGAACCTCGCCAGACCACAGGGACCACGACATAATTGTTCTGTTGTGAAATTATGGAACATTCAAATAAATTAGCAAAGTTTTTGGTCGGGTCTTTCTTTGCTTTCTGTTATTGTTCTGTAATATTTTCTGAATTAAGTGGGCTTTGTTTTTAAAATGTTCAAAATAATTTAAAATAACTCTGCTATTTTCCTTATTTAATTACAATTTTTGTGCTGTACGGGGATTAATTTTGAGAAGTTTAAATGCAGGAAAAGAACTTTAAATGCAGGAAAATAGTTACAGTGTGTAACTCTAAATAATATCTTGGAAAAGGAAAAAGTCCATGCAGTTTATTTATTTATTAATTTATTTTTTTATTATTTAAACTAACCATAATTTAATAAATGATAATTAATGAACTAATTAATGTTAAACAAAAAAATATTTATTTTATTTATGTTTAGAAAAAGATGTAACTAAGAGTTATTCCTATTCAATTTGAAGTATTTGAATAATTATTCTGAACCTTCTTCCACTCTCCTCTTTACCTACACTCTTACTGCAATTCCAGGCCATATATCAGACTTATGATAGCTATGTAAATGCGGGTGCTGAGAAACTTATCTTAATATTATGCACAAAAGGAATATATATTAAGTTGGCAAATTGTAATCAGCAGCTTGGTGAAACTGCTCTAATTTGGAAAACAGCTGATTGCGGTGCCTTTATTTTCCATATCCATCTGTCAGTCTGTAGTCTGTAGTCACGAATAGCATATTCTTCACACACGCACACATACACAGGCACACACACACACACGCTAAATGTGTGCTTCAGACTATCATGACATTTGAATAATGCGCGCCCATTTGGCATTTTATTTTATCATCAGGCATTTTGCTGATGTGCCTCCCTCCTCTTCCACGCTGTGTTACGCTGCTGGCACACGCCTTTGCTCTACTACAATAACAATTGTGAAACGTAAGAGCAACAACAGGAATGAGAAAAAAGACATCTTGTGCTCTTGTGATGAAATTAAACTGTGACTCGTATTCCCCACTTCACTCTGTCTGTCCTGCCCTGCTCACTTTTATTTGCCTTAACTATTATTTTCTCATTCATTCGTCTCATTTTGCAGTTGCCTGCTGTCTTGCCACGCCCATCGCCCATTGCCTGGCAATCTACTCAGCCAATTTTTTCCCTCTGTTCAAATGACACTAAAGCTGCGAGTAAAAGTTGCCAGCTCTAATTACCACATGAAAAACTTGCTTGCATTGTTGCGCTCGTAAAATGAAAAACTTGCAAACTTTAAATCAAAATGTTAAGTATACGCAGTGTGTGTGTGTGTGAGTGATGCAGCTTACTTTGTATGCGGCGTGCAAAGTTTCTTGAAGTGAATTTCATCGAAGCATTGCCTCAAAGCATAGGCTCAGCTAAGGTGAATAACTATTTGCTGGGGTTTTGTTTACAGTTCGAAGAAATGAAGCCATTGCTGGCGGATGTTGTGTTTCGCCTTGGCCTGCTCAAGTATGCGCCGCATGCTCTTAACAATGCATTGGAATTTTGATTGCAACTATTAAAATGCAAGCACAAACTTGACGTTTGCCAACGAGCTACAGCAGCAGCATAATGAGAATGCCACGCAGTCGTCCTGCAATGCGCAAGGTCACTCAAGGACGACTCACAAATCTTGCTGTTGTTATTGTTACAGTTGTTTATTGTTGTTGTTGTTGTTGTTACTGTTGACTTGCTCGTTGCTGGGATTTTTTATAATTTCACACACAATGGAAAGGCGCCCGCGCTTGGGCCAGACAGCATCCCAAGCATCCCCAGCAGCGACAGCTACAGCAATTAGAGCTCGGCAAGGAATTCTCACAAAAATTGCCATGCCAGTTTCACAGAAATAAAACAAATTGTAGTCACAACATGCAAGCAGCAAGCTAAGTCAAGGTAGAACTTGGAATACGCTGAAAAAGAGGGGAATAATTGAAAGTGAAAGGCAACATGAGGTCTCACGTTGGGCGCCCAAATGTAACAGGTTTGTTTTAAAGTTGCTAAGGGGAATTTATTCTAAATTATTATTAAAAAGGGGTCTGTATTGCAATCTTTAAGATCTATTACACCCCTGCTGAGCTCCATTATCATACCATTGTTTTCTAATCTTTTTAATTCCAAGAAGGTGCCTTTTCCTTAGAATTTCTAGTTTGCTTAAGGGCTCTAAGCTTTATTAAATATTTATACCACTTTGCGTTGTTGCAGCCTTAGAGGGACTTTGATTGGTGTTAGATCTCAGTAAATTTGCCTTATCTTTGTCTCCTTAGTTTCTTCGACAAGTGCTTCATAAATTGAAGGAAATTTGAGTAGATCATTTAAAAAGCAGACAAATCACTTGCCATGATTTTTATTGATTGTGTATTTCATTTTATTTCTGGCTCATAAGCAATTTATCTTTAGAGTTTCCATAACAAGCTGTGCATGCGAAATGCGATACATATCGCACATATTGAAATATGTCGAAGTGTACTACAAGTGCCCTCTGTCATTTATTATACCCGGCGAAGAAGCAAAAGTGTGTTTTAAAAATGCCAACGGGCAATTGTAGAGAGGTTTTGTATTTGTTTTTTTATTTTGTTCTTGTCTCGGTTAGGCAAAATAATCAATAACATAAAACTAAAGTATAAGCAGGACTTGGACATGGACTGGCAGTGGCCTCGTCTGTCTGTCTGACGACGTCGTGTCGAGGCCCTTCTGATTTACAGTGCTAGCCAAGTATTGATTTACAGTAATTGTTGTGCTGATTAAGGCAGGCAGAAAAGAATGCACAGCAATAATGCTCGGCCAGCTGTGGCGGCGTATACGTAATGTTTATTGTCGCCTGCTCGCTCAATGTTGCACAGAGCATTAATATAACATTTATGAGTCATTTATGAGGCATGCCTGTGTGTGTGTGCAGGCATCAAATGACCCGCACAGCTGGCGACCTCTGCCCCCCTTCTGCCTCCTCTCCCCAAGCGGTTGCATTGATTGTTAGACAATTTGTTGCGGGTTATTTTACCAACAAATTAGCGGAAATTATGCAACAATAATGTTGTACAACATGACCCCTGCTGCGGTCGATTGACCACAACGGATGCGTGGCAAAAAAGGCTCAAGTTGCACGCTGCGAAATCAAATTGAAATCGCCCAAATGATTCTGATTTCTGCGTGAATGCACACATAATAACCATATAAGTAACCGTATGATATATGCCGGAATGATAATGCTTTAATTATGCGTCAAGATGTCCATGTTCTGTCTCTCTCCCCCTCCCTCTCTCTCCCTTGGCGAGTCAACCACGAGCAACGCATAAAAGCCCATAAAACTGTGCGGCAATTTCTGTTGCTGGCTCGGCCTGCTGCTGCTGCTGCCTCACACGTATTTGGCAATGGCAAATATATTTCATATTTATAACATAATTCGATATAATGCGAGTGAGTTAGGGGAGTGGGAAGGGAGACCCACTGGAGTCCTGCACGTTATGGGCATCGTAAACCTGAATCAGCTTTTGGGCATACAATTTGTGGCCGCATTGCGTATGGTGAAGGCGGGCAGCAACAACAAATATTAATACTGACCACAAACGACAGTAGCAGCAGCAACAACAATAACAATAGCAACAACAATAGCAACAGCGGCAGCTGAAAGGACACGCTAAGAGCGATAACAATGGGGCTGACTGTGTGGCCAGCGAGCATACAAAAGCGAACAGCGAAACGCACTTTGCTCACTGAGGCATTAACATCTGTTGTCCGCGTGTGTGTGGGTGTGGTTCTGTGTGTGTGTGTGTGTGGGTTGATAGTCGCTTCCCCTCCTCTCTACTCCTCCCATTCACCCTCTGCTGACCACTCGGCATGCCTATCTGTCTGTTGTCGCTTGTGCACAGTTCCGATTTATGAAGGTCTCCGAGGCAGTCGAGTAGATGAAGCCGCAGTTGACCTGCCTAAGACACCAACTAGTTATGAACTTCATTCGCAATTCGTGCATAATCGTAATGGCCAATGGATTTGGCAAATATGCCAAGTCAGTGAGCGGGTCAAGTCGGTACCAAGTGGGGCCAATGTGGCGTATGCGCAATTTGACAAGCAATGCGTATTTGATGCAATTAAACTGAATGTGTTTGTGTGTAAGCATGTCGTGCGTGCAGCAGCCTGAAACAGCAGCACAGTGAGGCAAGTTAGACAGGGGCCAACTGGGGTCAACATTGCGTATGCGCAATTTGGCAAGCAATGCAAATTGAGTGCGAATAAACAAAAGTTGTATGTAAGTTTTGCATACGGAAGGTACAGTGGCATAGTGGGGTGGTACTAAGGCACAGTGGCACAAGCAGCGACAGTAATTTATTAACCCTATAAAGCACTTGATGCTTTTTTAAACCTTGCTCACTCTGAACTAATAGAAAACTGTTTATCATTTGCTTTTTGTGGCAGAGTTGAATGCAAAGTCCTTGCTTGCAGCTCGTCAGCTTGCATGGTCAGCTGCTTGACCTTTGCTGCTGTCCCCTCTGACACATACATAGAAGATCCCCTACAATTGTCATTGGCATTGTGCCAACTGTCAAACCATTTCCCCTTCTCCCCCTGCAGTCTGCGCATATTTTAAGACAATTCTCCGCCATCTGATTTTATGAACTCAAGCTCGGGCTGCTTCTGCCTAATGCTGCTGCTGTTGCTGTTGCTCTCCACATGAGCCATCAGCTGCCGCTGCCTTCATCGCATCCTTGACTCCGACTTGAGCCCCGAGTTTATGTTGAGCATTCGGCTTTAAATATGCTAATAATTTTTTCGGCATTGCTTTATTAAATTTCTACGGCAACACAGTAAAATGAAATCCGCACCCAAGCTACGCTTCCCTCTACCTCACACCCGCACTCCCTCTCTCCTTCTGTCCCTCTTCTTCTCCCTCTTGTGTGCTGCCAAATGACATAACTTATTTAGCGTCTGAGACGGCAGCGTGCAAATTAACAGGGCCCCCGGAAAATTGAGCTCTTCGTCGCCGGCAGCAAAGAGCGAAGGGGGAAGGGGGAAGGGAGACGAAGGCGACCAAGGCGACGCAGCTCTGCGTTTTATGGCCCTCAGATTGGCTGCGGCTTTGGCATGCAGCAAATTTGACGTTGCCGTTGACTCTTTTATGCCGCAGCCGCGAATTGTCTCATTAAATTGACAGCCAGTCAAAATTTAATACGCTTTAATGCAAAAATAATTACATAATTGAAGGCGCTGCAACCCCCCCCCCCTGTTCTATGTCGGATACGGCTCCACTATGCCGGATGTAAAAGTAATGTGTGTGTAGTGCAGTGTTGTGTTCCGGAAATGACTTTCGCTTGCAATTCGAGTCGAGTGGAGTTTGCCAAAAGTTTAAATACTAATGCCAGATAAGCTTCAATGACAAAATTAACTGTTAAAAGTTTGTAAAATGAAAGTTTGGCGCAGTTTGCCGCTGCGCATGTTCTCATTTCCTCTTGCAATTTATTTAAACCAGGCTAATTTGAATTAATTAAGTAACAATCAATGCTGGCAGTGTCGTCATTCTCGCCACAGGTAAAAATTGTATGTCAATTAACTCGTTAATTTGTTCTGCCACACTTTGTTTAATCATGCATCAAATTGGCGTTAATTATAATTTCATACTCGATCGGCAATCTGTTTGCATATTTGCCAGAGCCTGATTGATGAGCTGCCCACACACACACACACACACGGAGGTTTCTCACCTGCTCCATAAATCATAATTGGCAACAGGCAGACGGGGCATAATAAATATTTACACACGCAGGCAGGCACAACAATTAATCACACACCAGCCCAGAGAACAAACTCTGTCTCTCTCTCTCTCTCTCTTTAATCCAATTTTTTAATCCATAATTCAATGCAAACACCACACGCATAAAATTGCCGAGCAGCAACTGATTGCATTGATTTTCAATTTGCGCATATCAAATGAGTTCACGGGGCACGCAATTTACGCAATAACCTCATCAATTTGATTCAATTGCAACATTTATGGCATTTAACAGGCTTTTAAATTGCCCAATAATGTCGCAAATTCTATGCCAAAAACGAACTAATCAAAAGCAATTTAAAATGTGTAAATGAATACAAATGAATTTAATGTAAATGCCAAATGAAAATAATTGGAAAAAAGAATTTATAGCATTAGACAAAAAAGGTTTACAAAATTTTAGAACAAAACAAATTGAAATTCAGATAAAGCGAAACCATCGGCATGCAGAAGGTTTGATACACTTTATACCCTTCTTATCGCCTTCGATCGTACCTATAATAGGTATATATAATGGAGCAAAATAAATAAATATTGTATGTATGCAGCTTTAATAGCTTCAATTGCTAGACAACCTTTTAAAGACAATCTGCATTGCTAACTGATTGTTCTAATGAAAGTTATAGGATATAGTTGTCCGATTTTAACATAATGGAAAAGGTAAACGTCTATTTTTGTCTTACTTAGTTGACACTGTTAGGTTAAGTTATTACTTATGCTTATTTATTATTATAGAGTCGAGGATGTCACCCACGCTGCTTTGCAGACTTCTATACAAGTTTAATATACCCTCTGCAAGGGTATAAATATATTCGTCAGCATATTTGCAGCATTTCCTTGTGGAAATGAAATTAAAATTCTATTTCCATTTTTATTTTTGCATTTCTGATTGCCAAGCGGAAATGCGGCATATCTTGCCTGAATCGAGCATATTCGCCATGCGCTGATGACAATGAAAAATGATTGTGAAGATGGCGTAAAATAAATAAATAAATATTTGCCAAGTCCCGATAAATATGCAAATAATGCGCATTATTCGCTCTGACTGTTCGTTTCTCTCCAAATTCAGTTTTAACTTACACGTTGCGTATACGACATGTTTGACTTACCTTTCTATTGCGACAACAGCTTCGTACTTCGTTCTGCAAGAGACAACAAGAAATTAGTTAGCGGGAGGGAGTAAGGGGGCAAGGAGATTGATTTAAATGCAACATAAACAAAATTCGCTTTGATGACTTGGACACGCATGAATATCAAATTATGTAGAACTAAAAGCTTAGCCCAACTCTCGAGAGCAGCTCAAGTGATGAGCTGTTTATATTTATGATGATAATGCTGCTGCAGAGACACACCACACACACACACACACATACACAAATAGAAGAAGGGACTCCCACACACATTGACAGATTAGGTTACTTAAGCTGGCCAAGTCGAAGTTTCTTGTGACGTTCAAGTGCCTTTCGGTTCGCATATTTTGGTCATAAGAGATTTGCCGCATAAATATTATGTTACGGCTCAATGAGCTTATGGAGAACAGCAAGCTGAGCCCGAGTCTCCACACTCTCCACACCCTCCACTGTGCTGTGATTGTCGCCATTAGTCATTAACAGCTTTGCAAGCAATCGCAGTGTTGATTTATGCCCATTCACTGTGAGCAACTTTCAGATGCCTCTGATAGATTGCAGCATTGATCAACGCACAGCAGCTGCTGCTTATACTGTATATACGTGTATAAGTGTGTGATGAGTATTCGCATATGGCCCACGGCCAATCTGCTTATTGTTGCCGACACACCTGCACTTAATTGCCAAGATATTTTCACGCCTTGGCAACTTTTATGGCAGCCCAAAAGTTAACGACAACCGCTCGTCAATTGCGACTGCAAATATATTTCAAGCACAAATCCCAGTCAAGAAGAGAGGAAGCAAGCAGGGAGCAGGAGCCGGGTCAAGTAGTCCAGTTCAGCTAATGAGCTGCGGAGGCAAGTAGAACCGCAGAGCAGGCCGCGCTAAGTTTTTGCTGCTCGACTGGTAATGACACCCATTAACGCAGCTCAAAGTGCTGCCCACTTTGCCCGCTTCTCTTCTCCACTCTCTCTCTCTCTCTCCCACTCACTCTCTTTCTGTCTGTCTCAATCTACTGCTCTGTCTCTTGCCCGCCCACTTTAGGCAGTAAGCCACGCCTACCGCCGCCAGCTTACGCACTCTTTGTGCTAATCGGTGTTTGCCTTTACGCTTTGCTTTCGCAGCGTTTGCATAATTTCAGGCGCCGCATTGCGTTGCATATACCCTGCAGATATGTGTATATAGAGAGGTTGCTTGTGCTTAAGTGAAAATTACATAGAAGTATGAATTTTAAGCAGTTAAACAGCAGCTTTTGAATTGAAGTAGATAGAAAATATTTATAGCAACTTTACATTGTTTGCATTAAAGCATATTTAAATTATTTTTTACAGGGTATATGTTAGTCACATTGCTTAGTTGTCTGTCATCTTACTTGCTATATCTATTTGTGTGTTGATTTTATTTTTAGTCAAGCTCTTTCCTGGCGCAATCCAATTATTGCGCTGCAAATTCATTAAAGCCAAGTGAGAGCGAAAGTGTGTAAGGGAGAGAGAGAGAGAGTGAGTGAGAGACAAGGAAAGGGAGAGAGAGGGAGAATGAAAGAGACAAGCCGCCGGCTCAACAAAATTAATTATCCATCAGCATTAGCAGGCAGTCCATGCTGGCCTCGACTGCGTCGCTGCTCGGCGCTGCTGCTGCGCTGTCACTTTGCATATTTTCACGCCTCACCATGGCGGATTTTCATTAACTTTTGCGTCAGGCTGCGGTCATCAATTAAAATTTAAAGATAAGCGCCAGTTGGTCGCCAGCCTGGCCAGTTCCGTTGCTGCAAAGCCGGAGGCAGTAACGTAACCGTTGCCAGAGCCCGAGCTGGAGCTGAACCTGGAGCCGGAGTCGAAGCCGGACATAACGCAACGCTGAGCATGCTGTGTACGGTGTCACACACATGGTTGGGCATATTGCAATTCGATTTAACGCGCGCTCCCCAGAGAATGCCTCCGTTCCTTCCTTCCCTCCCACCTCCACACAAATGTGCGGAATATGCGAATTTTTGCAGACAACATTTTAATGAAGTCGTTATGGGCCCTCGGGCCTGGACCGAGCACAGCCATGTACACTGACAGCAGGCGGACGATGGGCGTGGCTAACTGCATTTACGATCGTGATAGGGAAAGGGAAAAAGGGCGAGAGGGAGTGGAAGAAAGTGGGAGGGGGTCAGGCAAGCGGGTCGTCGAGCTAGCAAATATTTACCCATATAAATTACTCGCATATCTGTGAGCGACGATGAGGACGTGTGGCGGCTTCCTACGTGCCTCGAATTTCAAATGCAGTACTAAAAAAAAAAGGGAACCATTCTAAAATCTCAATTACTGACTAAGGGATGCTCTTAAGCCTATACAAGCTGAAAGTTCAACAGAAAACCACAAAATCCTTCAGAAAACAAAGTGCAACAACTTTTTTATTGATTTTTAAAACCAAACTCAAAACAACTTTAAAGTTTGACAAACTTTTCGACAGATTTACATTATAATATAATGAAATAAAGAACTATTTACGCGTATACCACATAAATATGTGTTATAATAAGGTACAATATTTACCATAGAAATATGTGTAACAATAGCCCAGCACTTGATGAAATTGTAGTTAGGTTTTTTAAAAACTTCACATAAAATTGTTCGCTGTGCAAACAATTGCGACACATCGCAGCAAGGCAGGGACATTTGCCGTCGGGTGCTTAGTTAAGTGAATTAAAGGCAGGCAGCGAGCAGGCGTTGCATACTTTGGGGCGTCAGGTAATTGAAATTTATGCATAAATTATGCGCATAAATGGACAAGGCGAAGCAATAAACAAAAATAAAAAATGCTAAGGAGGCAGCTAAAGGCAGAAGGCAAAGTAAGTAGGGGCACCCAGGCAGGCAGGCAGCCCCGCATAAAAAACAAAACACCAGTACGACGAACCATGAAAATATTTTTCAACGCATGAAATTTTGATGAGGCCACGTAAGGCTCTTTCATTATTAAGCTATTTCCATCTTCTGTTTTTTGGCAAAGTTTCTTCTTGTTTAGCTGCTTCTGGCAGAGAAACTGCAACGTCAGCGTGGAGCATGAAGTCGTCTGTAGGCAAATGCAAATGTACAAGGCACAGTTACAGCTGCAGATACATGTGCCGCATCAATAAGATACAATTTGTGGCGTCGCAGCAGTCCGAAAAGTGAGCAATGTCTGCCAGATGTGTTCAGTTGTAGCTGCAGCGTATACTACGTATGTCTGGCTTCCTTCCCCTATCCCATCTCTATCTTTCTCTCTCTCTCGTTCTCTCGCTGTCAGTCACACTTTATTTAAATCACACAATTTGCTGCACAATTTAACACTGGAAATTAACTGCAAATGCGACAGTGGCGATGAGGCAAACTCCATTAAAGAGCGCAGAATTTTTGCATCTCGCTTAAAGCGTGCAACTAATACAACTCATCTATATCTATATGTGTGTGTGTGTGTGTCTATTTGTGGGCGTATATCTTGAAAATACCCGGCAGCCCTTAGCTACTGGCCTGCTGCCATATGCTGGCTGTCCTGCCTGCCTGTCTGTCTCTCTGTCCTGTCCGTACGTGTGTTTTCAAGCAGCTTAAGGCGCTTACACTGTCACCTGACTGACGCACAGATATACAGAACCACAGACAGCCAAACACCCTCACACATATATCTACACACACAGAGTGAGCAACACTCAGCGGCTGGAGACGAGCCAGTGGCGTGTGCTCTTCTGAAATTGCTCGTCTCTTGCCTATGCTGAGTGCTTTTCGACCTAAATAAGGTGGCTGACATTTTTTAAAACAATGTACAGCGCTGCCTAGACTGAATGAGTGTGTGCATGTGTGTGTGTGAGTGTGCATAGCCTAAGCCTGCACAAATTTATCGAGAATTGTAGAGCACACACATCGAGAACGTTCCCTTTCCTATTTGACATTTCTAGTTGGGTTGGCAACAAAACCAACAGCTTCAGTTGGTCTTGCAGAGCAAGAGAATATTTAAAAATATCTGCAAAGAATGCTTTGTGAGTCTCCTTCACAAAGTGTAGAAACTATTTCGCCTGCCAGGGAGTTTATCTCTTCACAGCAGTTGACCTGCTACTGCAGCCCGGCGACAATAGACTTCTGCTCAATAAAACGTAGCTAGTAAAGCGTTCGAAACTATGTTAGAATTGCACTCAGCATCCCCCAGGCAAGTCCAGTCCAAGTGAGGGAGGGGAGGGGAGTAACTAAAATTGCAGACGGCCAGCGCGCAATCATCTGAGAAACATTGTATAGAGCGTGTTCGAGATATCGTTGAGGAGTAGCGAGAGCACTTTTTATGGCCGCTTGTTTATGGCGCATTTTGCTGAAACAAAGCAGCGTTCCGGAACATTGCACAATAATATAGCAGCAACAACAACAACAGCAAGAGTAACAACGGTAACAACAACAACGACAGAAATAACAACAAAACGTTGCAAGCTCAAAAATAGAGCGCCAAAATAGGCGACAAACTGAACAGCTTTCCCTCTGCCCCTCTGCTTGTTCAACGTGGTTCCCTCAAATTGATTTTGATAACATGCTTCCTCCTCCTTTCTCTCTCCTCTCTTCGCCTGCAACAAAATCGCTGAATAAGGCGCAGCGTTGGGAGCGGGGGACGAAATAAACGCCGCACTTTGCCTGTCACTTGTCAAGGCAGTAAAAGCAAATTACTTAAAGCTCATTGCTTTAAGCGTGAGGGCGTATGGGCGTATGGGCGTGGCATACACAGCGCCCAACTCGCTGATGCCTGATGATGGCTGATGAGCGATGACGAACGAGAGAGAGAGAAAGAGACAAGCGACGAGCGGGCTCAAGCGGCTTTCTTCATTCATTTCCTTTGCTGTCACACTGCGAGCAGAGAGTGCCATCAAGCGTATTTACCGTTGCAATGGCGCCTCTTCCTCTTCCGGTGTCGCAACGAAAGAGTAACGAAATGAAGTGACGAGTGTCAATAACAAGAAATGGCTGTAAAGAGACTGGACAATTGATGACCTGAAACAAGTGGGAATCCTTGAGATGGGGAAATGAAAGTGCTTGCCTAGGAAAGAACTCTTAAGTTAGTTCGATAATGAAGAGGATATCCTTGTATGCCAAAATAGTATAGGGATCTTGGGAGTCTATACTATCAGTGCTCATCTAGAATATTGATAAGAAAGTAGTCTTAATACTGTTGGATAATGAAACATATGAAAGAAGTTAGATGTCAAAGAAGGTACCCGTTTAATTTCAAATTGTAAAGGGATTAGAAGAGTCTATATAAATAAAATTACACCCCTTTTTTTAGCTCTACTAAACTGAGGCAAATATTAATAGGAAAGTAGTCTTAATTTAGTTACAGGTTGAAGATAATTAGATGACAAGGAAGGCACCATTGGACCTGGGAGTCTATATACGTATATAGTAAGAACTCCATATAAAGTCAGACTTCTACTCAGACAAATAGTTAGACTCATCTAGCTCATCTTAACTTAAAGAAACATAAAACAATCAAACTAAGTTTTATTATTTCCATTGATTTAACTTGTATTCCGTAGCCAGCTGGTGCTGTTCCTATACCCAATTTCATATAACATATATAGCACTTTGCAGCTGAGAGATCTAGTTGATTATCGAGCTAAGCCTTAGTATTGCTTCGTTTGTTGATTTAACTTTCAAATTCTTCCACGTCATGGCAACCTTTTGCTGTCTCGCCTGATTCTAGTTAACTTGTTCAATACCAATGAAATAAAGAAGAAGAAGACAAAGCCCAGTATCCTATTATTACCAATTCCTGTCGGCTTTATGCTAAGACCAGAACCAAAAGCTTTGCATGTCCATTTTCCCTGCTGTTCATCGATCAATTTCGATGCGTCCCCGAAGGATGCTTCACTAATCTGATGAGCTGGGCCTACGCTTGACCACTTTACATAGATGATTGGAACAGTGAGGGGAGAAAGAGAGGGAGGGAGAGAGAAGGAGAGTAGAGAGGGAGGGGGAGAAAGAAAGGCCGTGCTGGCGACAATTTCCATTTTTTTGTTTATATATTTAATGAAAAGGATTTGGCCTTGGTCCCTTTTGGGCATTTCATTCTTTCTGCTGTCTACTTGTGGTGTAGGCTTTTATTGATCCCCTGGGAATACAGACACATACACGGACACACACACACACCTAAACCGGTTCGAATTTGACATAAATTATGTCAATCGTTGGCAATTTGTTGGGCATTAATGAGCTCAACTGAATTATAGCCGCATGTCCTTGCGGTCTGTTCCAGCGACTTACTTCACATGCCCCTCCCACTATTAGCCCATACTCTCCTGCCTTCCCTTCTTCATGCTGTCAGTAAAAACAAAGATCCTTGCCGAAAAAACTGTGTCACGGCAACGTTTTTTTCTTTGCTATGCTCGTTCGCCTCGTGGTTTCATTGTTGCCCTTTGTCACCCGTGTGTAACTTGTCACCTGTTTAATTATGCACGAGTAGGCGACAACGTTGGGTGCAAACTTTACTCATATTCTATGCAAGATGTTTCTGCACTTGCTGCAAACTTTTGCGAAGGCACGCCCCACGAGGCAAGCCATGTATGAGTATTCCTGTAATATATGCTAAATTCAGGAGCACAACTTTAAATGAAATTTCCCCTCTCCCCTTAACAGGCGTTTGCTTCCCTCTGCTACTTCTTCTCACAACCCACTTGTGTATTCCCAGCAAGACTTTGTTTGGAGCTACTGAAAGCCAATAAATCAATGACACACTCTGCGGCCCTTGACTGCGCCCACAGAGGAAAAAGTTCAAGGCCATAATCCCACTTGATGCCGCCACAAATACGCCAATCATGTCATACATAATGCATGACTCAAAGCGAGGATGAGAGGGGGAAAAGGGGAGAGCAGAGTGTGCTGTGGGCAGAGCAACTGTTTCCAAGCCACAAAGCGTTAAATGCGCAGCAAATTGTCAGCGCAATGTCCGCAATCGCCAACAGGTTAACAGCCATGACAGAATTCGATTTATATTTATATATTTCATGCAGATAATATATCTGTGTGTATATCAGAACTGAGCAATTAGAAAATTTGCACGCTCTGCGGCTAAACAAAACTATGGCTGAACTCTTAAGGGTGCAGAAGAGGGAAGAACCGAAAAACTTTTCCCATTACCAGCAAACTGAACCGAAAGTCGACGCAGAGTGAGCGAAAATTGCGTCGAGGACGAAGCACCGAAAAAGGAAAACATATTTTGTGGGTCGCAAATTAAATAACAACAAACTCTAATTGAGTTTTAGTTGAGCAATTTTAAATATTAAAGATCTCTCCGGATATACTCTATATATATAATATATACGCCTTAAATATATTTATGTGCAATGTTGTCTCAACTGGGCGAACTGGCTTTGACTTTTGGTTGCTTGGCAATTGCCAAGACAGTTGAGTAAGTTTATTTTGGCATTAAATAAGAGATTACTTTTGAAGTAGAAGCTGGAGAATGAGGGCGAGTTGAAGGGGTTAAGTTAAGAAATTACAAGTAAATATTGACAGAAAGTTATTCATGCTTGAGACGAGTGCGAAATTGGTTTACCAAAGGCAAAACTGCTGTATACAAACATTAGAAATACAAAATGAATAACGTATTGTATATGTAAATCCCCAAATTATACAGCTTGTAATTCCCGTCTTAATCTGCCCTAAATTGAATTAAAATCAACTCTGATTTGTCTCATTCCAAGTCAGATTCAGTGATAAAGCTGCGCAATCAGCGCCTACTGTCAAGAAGTTATGGCAACCGAATTACTGTCTGCCTCTCTCTCTCTCTTTGCCTGCTGCCTGTCTCTCTTGTTCTTTGATTGCTTTTGGCCTTTGTCTTTTATTATAGACAAATCAATAAAAATTGACGGCAATCAGTCAAAGCAAGACAATTAATAAATTCGAATGGCCACATGAAATGAGTTGAGATTGAAACGGAAAATGTTGAGATTGCTGAACACCAAAAAGGTTCGAAGGAATACCTTATCCCAGGTGGAATAGGCAGGCTCAAAGGCATTGTTGTTACCAACTAACAATTATAGTTAACTTTTTGGCCAAGTGCGTGTTTCTCTGCCCGTATAAATAATGCAAGCAATCGATTTATTGACTGCTTGCCCCCAACACAAACACCAAATGCCAAAGTAAATGAGCAGCTTCGAGGACATAACAAACACACACACGCACTGAGGATAGACAGGACACAGGACAGACAGTACGGAGGACAGGCCCGAATTGAATGTGGCAATAAAATGACTCAACCGACGTCAGAGGCAAACTAGCGCACAAAGCTAACGGGAAAACGGACAAGAAATGGCCATTTTATGAAGTGTTTAATGGATGTTAACTATGTGTGGCAGTTGCCTATAACTGTGTGTGTAATATGTTTGTCTATCTGGCTGTCTGTCTGTCGGTTTATCTGTGTGTGTGTGTTCATCTGTCTGTGGCCTTATCTATTGAACACTTGACTGACCAAATGAGCGACAAGCGTCGACTGTGCCTCGTGGGGGTAAGGCTGCTGGCACTGGGAATTGAATTGATTTTCCTCATAATTGCGGAAAACTCAGCATAAATAAGTGTTACTATAAATACACATACATACGCGGGAAAGCGTATTTCGTCATCGCTTAAGCTGCCGTCTCTCAGGTAACGCGTAAATCTGCAGCTGCCTTTTTGCCATTTAAGTGCTCTGCACCGGCGAAGGCGAAGGCGACGTGAAACTAAAGCAATCCCATCAACTAAAAAGCATCTCAATGTGTGTCCACACACACACACATATGTATGTGTGCGTGTGTGTGTGTGTGTATCTCATTTGAGATGGCAACTTAGGCGCTTGCTGCAAATGGCAGCACTTAAGTCCCCCGGCCAGGAGGACGACGACGACGACAAGCGCATAAAAATGGAAATGAAATGCCAAAGCAGCACGACAGCAGCGCTCGTTTTTCAGCCTCTGCCTCCTGCCCCTGTCTTACAGCACCCTCCCTCGAGGTATGCAATAGAAAATGAGAAAATTATTGTGGCTTGATTGCATTAACGGCCATGAAAAGCGTTGATTTGTTTAACTAGACGACACACGCGGACAACGCCAGACTGGGATTCGTCAGCCTCATAGGCGCCAGCGGATACCGTGGCAGCCAAAATGGCGGGCAGCCAATTAATTGCGCGCGTCAGCTGCAACGCAAAACTTTGCAACGCTGCTGGCAGAGCTTGCAACTTTGTTGCATAGTTTCGAACTTGAAATATCGCCTTAGAGGGAATTACGTTCACACACACATACACTGCGTGCCATAAGTTTACGTGTTTAGTAAATTATTAAAAGCCTCAACTTGCTGCACGCGTATGGGAACTAATAGAATGTTATAATTGATGTGCTCATACTACAAAGTATCTACTCGTTTGTCTGCCTCATCAAACTGCAAATTGCCGGGCTCTTTTCGTTGCCTGCTACATTAATGCGGCTTTTACCTGCTTACGCCCTTGGCAACGAACTCCTGTCGACATCATTTGTCTTCTTTTTATAGCCAACTAGATTATAATTTTTTTCCCAGCTCTTTTATCGCTCGTGTTAATGTTCATCTAGCGGCAATGATGGGGCTCCTACTAACAGACATAGATATGTGTGTAACATATTATACATATTACATATTATACTTAGATATTACCCATATGTATGTTCTTAAATGAGCTTAGTTTATGATCTACTATTGCTCTCTTTTAACCATATGTGGTGAACCAGTAGTAGGCTAACTATGTTGCATAGATTCAAATACTCAAAACTTCATCTAAAATCATTTCTAGTATTTAAATTATTAATGTTTTTTTTTTCTTTACCTTTCTTTAAACTTTTTGAGCAATTTAACAATTATAATTCCCTTGATTATTAATTTCTCCTACCTAAAGGTCTGATTACCCTACTTACATCTTCTCAAAACTTAGTCAAAAATCATTAAGTTTTTGGTTCAGTGTTTAAAGTCATCATTGCTATTATATTTAAATTTATGGGAAGGATTTGTGTAATTTGTCGATTATTTCCTTGGTATATACTGACAAAACATGCAACATTTGCGTGTAACTAAAAAACCTCGTTTTATTCTTAAACACTTAAAGACTTAATTCGTTTTCTTAGCATCTCGTTTCATAACTGAAAAAACATGTTGCCTACAATATGTTTACACAGTAGAGTCTGTCTTAGAAGTATTTTATAATCAAGCTTGCTCAGCTATGACCTGATTCTATGTCTTGTTTGGTGATATTGAAAATATTCCCTCAATATGTATTTCACATTCTTCCATGGCATAAAAACAAGACTGTATTTCGCCAAGCCCATCCAACATTGTCTCTGGCTTTTTGTTGCGACTTTTGCTGACTCTTTCGCCTTGTATAACAATGAACCTTCTTTTCGTATTTCTGCACTCGAATGGGCCCACTTAGACGAAAATATACCCAGCGAGGATTTGCTGCAAGGTTAAACTTGTATGCCCTGCCCCATTTGCCAACTACCTCCTTTACCCTCTCCCTCTCTCTTTGCCTGCCCCATTTTTTTTTTTTGCTGTGCACTTTGGGGCGCAAGTGGCGCATTTAGCGGCAACTTTGATGCGAGTAGCGTCCTCCTCCTGGCTGGGTCTGTCCGGCCCAGTCAACGAGTTGCTGCAGCAATTGCACAACATGCAAAATGAAAATATGAGTATTCATAAACATGTGTGAGTGTGTGTGTGAGTGTATGTGTGAGTGAGTGCTTACTTTCCACTTTAGAGATATGTTTACTGTTCGCAAATGTGCGAAAGGCTCAGCGAGTCGTCGCCGGCGCTAAGCCCACTTTGGCCTACTTGATGCCGCCGGTAAACACACGCAGTGCCTGCCTGGCATGGCCTGGCCTGGCCTGCCTGCCTCCTCGAGCATATATTTTTCGCACGAAACTGTCGAGGAATGAAGAGGGCAGAAGGGGTTAAAAACAAGAGGCAGCTTCAGCTTGTTAACCTCCTTTTCGGGACGCTGCATTACACGGACAATCAACGCCTCTTTGGGCCGCCGTCGTCGTCGTCGGAAGCCAGAAAAGGCAAAATATTTAAGCGGCGCATTCCGTTCTGTCCGACACCCGCTTACCATGTCGCATCCCTTCCATCCCTGCCACTCCCCTCCACTTGCTTCAACACCCACATGAATTTTCAATTAAAAGAGTTTTCCATTCACATATTTTCCACATTGTGAGCGAGAGATTGCAAAAGAAGGGAACGATTTTCTCTGCTCTTTGGCACATTTTGTTTTGTTTTTTATTTTTGACAGCTTTGCTGGCCTGAAAATTAACAACTCGTGAAGCATGCCCCCTAAAAAAGTATGCCTTGTTATGCCCCACACCTTGCGAGTCATTTGGCCGTCGTCGTCCTGCAACAAACACTCGACCTTGGCAACCATAAGACATCTGACAACACGCCCGAGGCTGCAATTTAATCACCTGACAATAAAAATAAAAGATTTTAAAAGCAGAGATGCGGACAGGAGAAAGATAGAGAGTGAGAGAAAGAGAGGTAGAGAGAGATAGAGATAGATTGTTTTTTACCATGCATACAAATGGGGCAGTTTTTGTTTGGCGGGATTTGTTGCCTGGCAACCGACAATATCCACACTAATTGGCCATTTAATTAGTGAAATTTAACAGCGGAAAAAACAGGAAAATGGAAATCTAAAAGCAATTTTTTTAGTGCAGAAAATTCACGCAAATTGGTGGAAATATTATCATATAACATTATGGCAGACAACTTGAGCACTACGTGCAGCCCTCAGGGCTGTGGCGAGCAGGCCGTATATAGTTCCCCGAAGCATCCGTCACTTTAATGAGCCTCTCAATATGCATGACACATGGCTTAAATGTGTAATTACGAGCGAATGGTAATGCGACAGCAACGTGCTCCCATCGCCGGCAACTTTTCTGAGTGACAACGCGGCGTATGCTTAACATTTCATGCTCCCGCTCTTCTGTCATTCGCGCTCTCATTAAAGAGCTGATAAAATGCCTTTGTGAAATAATTTCCTTTTACACAAAGCGAATTTAAATGAGATGGGGAAATTCTGCTGGAAATTCTTTGACTTTATTTTAATTTCCTCTTAAATTGTGTGAAATTTTCCGCCGATTTCATTTTGCACAATCGATGCTGATATATCATTTTCCGCTAAAGCTTTCAATCCATTCCAATTCTCTAAACGGAAGCCATTCAATTAGATTTCAATCAGAGCAGTTTCGCCTTTTCAAAACAAACACTGATTGACTTTTGAAAACAAACATTTAATTTCGATTTACAAAATGTGCAAAACTATTTCAAAATAAAGTTGTTCCATTTGCCCAATAAAGTTGTGACAGCAAAGAAAAGTCATTGAATTGAAAACAGTTTTGCAATCGATCGAATTGAGAATTCAAAGAAATATTGACAAGTACACAGACAGGACATTCTGAATGCATTTGCCCGGGCACTCACAATTTGCGTTTGCCATTCAAATGAGGAACAGGAACAGAAGAAGAAAACCCAAAGAGAGAAGAATGGCACTCGATGCGGGCTTGGCCACTCTGCCCTCAGTTTCACAGTGTGTCAAAAGTTTTGTGCGACTGCCAAAGACTGTGCTTAAACTATCATAAAATAATCACAATGAAAAATCAAAACTTTCGCCGAGCCATAACCATAATAAATCAAATGGTGGCAAGGAAGCAGGCAGCGAAAGAGAAAGGAAAGGCGAGAGGAGGCCCAGGCAAGTGGCACACATGCATAATGGAAAGGCGAAAAACTGAACTGAGAACGAAGTGAAGGATGCGGTCCTTACACAAAACTTTTTCTCTCGAGCCATTGTTCGAGTGCTTGGAAAGTTCAAAGGGCACACCGGAGACTGCGAATGGCACTCTGCCACACAGGGGAGTACAAGCGACAGACAGAGGAGGGTGAGAGAAGGAGAAACACAAAGAGAGGCACATCTGAAGCAGAGTGGGCTGGCTGTCTGGCCCCGGAGTGCAGGTGATTAACACAAATCTGCCAAATGCCACACGACAGCCCCCAGGGCAGGTGCCATTAATTACTCACGACTGGCCACGGAGTCGGGCGGGCCATATTGAAAAATGGTTCTAGGATTGCTAATTAATTTTTGATAATTATCTTAGCCCAATGCTAAAGTTTTCACGGCCCGATCTCGCTCTCGTTCTAGTTCTCTATCACCGCCACAGTCTCGCTGCCGCTTCCGTTCCCTCTCTCTCTCTCTCCCTCTCCGTATCTCTCTCAGGGCTGCTGCAACGCTGAAGTTGAGTAATGAGCCAAGTGCGAGGCACTAAAATCAAATTACTTTTTCACGTGAAGACCAAAAACAACGCGCACAATTTTAATTGGAGCATTGCGCAAAATGTAAACAAAAATAAAACAGAAAACGAGAAACTAAAACGTAATGAAACAAACAAAAACAAAATAATTCGCTTTTTGCGCTCTCTTCTTTAGTTTGTACAGCAACAACAAATCAAAAAACAAATTGCAAACAAGCTACAAATTCAAATAGACTTGCAAAAAGTGTGAATACCCTTTATGATGTTAAAGAAAACTCAATTGAAATCAAGTAAAGATCAAATTAAAAGAGTATTTGTTTATTTCAACTTTTCGTTAGGTTGAGTTCAATTTAGACTCAACTCTACTGTAAATCAAAGTAATTTATCAAGAGTTAACAATGAGTTTGCAATTTGTGTGCAATCTTCTAATGCTTTCTGTCAATTTACATGTAAATCACAGTAGTAAAATCTTTAATTACAATTCGTTTGTTTGCATACTTCGTTCAAGTCGGTATACAACAAATATTTATGTACTGAAATCTTTAAAGCAATTGTAAATATTAAAGAAATAAATAGACAACATTGTACGAGTAAGTTGGCCACGTGCTCGTTTGCTTGGCCATTCTAGGATATTGCATGGGCAACTGGGCTAAAGCATCCTCGAATTGCATTTGCATTATGCATAAGTTTGGCTGCCTCTTTTTCGGCTGTTGCGAGGCCTGTATGCAGGCAGTAGTTTTTACTTAAATATAACGCATACGTCAAGGTTGCCCCTTGGCTGGCACTTACCCAGTTCTGCTTTTTGCGTTGCTCCTCGCGTTGTCTGAGCTTCGTGGTTCACTTGTTTTGCTTTTTAATTGAGTTTTCTTTTTGAGTTTTTGTTCTTTTCTCTTTTTAAGTTGAATAATTACATGCGCACTGCTTTGTTTGTTTTTGGTAAATTATTGTGACTTTATTGCTTCTGGTTTTGGGTTATATTTGCCTGCAATTCGTCGATGTCATGTTTCACTTATGCTATGCCAATAGGGGGACAGGGGGCAGAGGAGAAAGGGCATTGCCACAGCTTAAGGTATTCGCGAAATCAATTTTGTACTCGCTCGTAAAAATGCGCACACAGAAGTAATTTGCGCTGACACATGTGGCGTATGCGCAATATTTAATAAGCAGTTCCCTCTAGATAACATGTATCACTCATACGTCACGTTGCCAATTTGGTAGCTCCGTCGACAGACGCCGCACACACAAACCCACACACACACACGCTCTCACTCTCTCACGCAGACTCGCAGGGGATCTGAGCTCACAGCACGTGCACTTGACATTTAGTGTGACAAGTTGCAGAGCCTTGCCACGAAAATAAAATACACAGAAAAACAATAACAGTGGCAACACCAGCAACAACAATATCACACACAAATAAGCAAAACAACCAAAAAATTCATAAAAATTCAAAACAGATAGCAATCAATGACGTAGTAGAAGAAATTGCTTTGGGTTCAAAGTGTCAGGCAAGAAAGAGAGCGTTGCACAGTGGGCCATAGCAATTGTTTTGTAATGATCAATGTTGATAGTATATTGCAATGTTATTCTATTTTATAGCAGTATCAAGCAATCCTCTGTGAGAAATAAAGGAGCATTAAAGAGTTGTACGAGACATTAAAGTAAACCAAAGTTTGTATATAATGAAACCTATCAAAAATCACTTAAAAGTTAAAAGCAGCTATTATAATTTATTATAATAATAATAATAATAATTCAATGCGAAAACTTAGCCAGAAATCAGCTAAATATATTTATTTGCCAAAAAATGTTAAGATTTCTCTCTTAAGCAATTTATGTTTTCTCATTTAGTGTGTATACTTTAAAGACCGAACTTCTTTTTAATGGATTTCTAAAGAAAATCTCCCTCTTGTTATACTTATTCTTTCTCAGAACTAACAGCATAATTACTATGAAGCCCTCTTCAAGGATATTCACAGAAAACTGTGGGAAATCCGTTAAGAGTTTTTTGAGGGGGGTTTTCCTTTGAAAAGACGCACCCACTGTGCGTGATGTTGTTGCGTGCCTGAAATGTCATTTCCTTGTCCTTGGTAGAGCAATTGTCAAGTGCGCGTCAAGAATTTCCCTTCTGCCATCCCCAAAAAAAGACACACATACACACACTCACATTGTCACGCAGCAGCAGCAGAGACACTTCTGGTGCTATCGTGCGAAAAGCGCAGCTGGCAGTGCTCGTAGTGCTTGTTGGCTGGCTCAAGTGCCGCCGCCAATCATCGAGAGTGAAGTGTCCAAACTGCCAGGCACAATGGCGACAATGGCGCGGCTAAGCGCGTTCGCCAACTTCCTGTCCGGTCAGTTAACCTAATGACCGCCATTCAGGGCCACACGTTCAAGTGGTGCGTGGCTCGCATTGAGGAGGCGCCTCGCGTTTTTATGTGCTCTGCATTGAAATCGTCTTTTCGTCTTTTGTCATTCATCATAAGTTCAGTGCTTGCCCAAAGAAAGATAATGTTTCAATTGTCCAACGTAGAAATGAGAATGGAAAATGCTTAAGGAGCCTTGAGCGAGGCAGGACATGGCAGCCTGCTAGTTTTATTAGCCTGGAAGGCAAGAGGGAAGTGGTGGCGATTCGCCTTTCTAAAATTAAAACATATTTTTTCGTTTCAACTCAAAATATTGTCAAGTTATGTCAGCAATGAAAAATTATTGCATAAATTAATTACGAGCTGAGGCCGCAGAACGTGCAGCCAGCCAGGCTGGCTCTGCATGCTAGGATATCCTTGCCACACTGGCGACGACAAATAATTGAGCACGTGCCACAAGGCAGGCTGAGGCAGAGGCAAAGGCAGAGGCAGTCAGCAGCAAGCAGCAGGCAGCAAAGACACACGCCGCGTATACGTAATGTGACCTGCTAGTGCTTGATTTAACTAATACAATGAAGAACGCGCCTACATATCTGTGTCATGTGTGCCGTGTGTGTCTGTGTGTGCGTGCACACGTACACACATGAAGACATGCAATTAATAACTTGTGCATAAATAGGATCGCTTGTCGTTCGCAAGGGTTTTTCACAAATTGCTGCGACATGTAATTTAATTTTCTAGCCAACCAACTGTAAAGTTCCCACACGAGCTCGAGGAGCTCGCGTCTTGACTGCCTGTGGCGTAATCAGTTCCTGGATCTCTAATTAGAATCCTATTAAAAGTTGCCCTTCAGCTTTATTTAGCAAACACTCAACGCTGGCAAAGTGATTTACATACATGTGTGTGGGCTGCCATTGTATCGAGTTAGCAATTGGATTATGAAATAGAAATGTTATGCAAGTGGGGGAGAAGTTAATTAAATCATATAAGATTGATTGCGTGGAAAGCTGAGAAAGAGTTTCTTACGTATTCTGTGAGCAAATATGACAACATAAATATGAAAATATGTACGTATAAATAAATAAATAAATAAATAAAGTGAACAGAAGAGTTTGGACTGTTTTGCATCGTCTTCACTTCAATAAAACTACACGTCTCCCTCAGCTCAATCAATTAACACTTGCAATGTTCATTAAACTTTCAAGATGAACTTATCAATTTTGCATAAATTATTGATGATTTTCAAATACTTCAGGCTCAGGTGATTGTGTATATTGCGCATACGCTGTGTGTGTCAGGCAGTTTCTAATGGAAAACAAATCCGTCAACGCCTCATTTGGCAGCGTTGACAGGCAGCCAATGAGCGGGCGCATCAAGTTCGCTTCACGCTGCAATGATTTGTGTTGAGCTTGACATGTCCGACAACAAAAACAACAACAATAATTGAACCAACACGGAATAGAATAGGAAAATCAATGGCAAATGACAGGGTAGAGGGAAGAGCAGGGGTGGAGAAGGACATGACAGGGCAGGGCAGGGCAGGGCAGAACAGAGCCGAGCAGGACACTAAGCACACACGCCTGGCGGCCAATCCATCCATCCATCAGAGTCTAGGACACTTGCGGCGGGACTGTCAATCAGAGCAGGGCGTCGCATTTTTAATAATATTGAATTTCGTTTTTCGAATCTGTTTGTGTTTCTCTTTTGCTTTGTACTTTTTTCTTTCGCTTTCCATTCGATTACACACACACACACACACACAGACACAGAGACTGCAATTAGCTTTCACTTTTTGTTACTTTTGTTGCCGCATTCGATACGTCCGGCTAACCTTTAGTGGGCGGCGGGTTATTTAAAAATAGCCGCGCTTCCCAAGGACAAGTTATGGTTATTTTTGAAGCCATACAAACGACGAACAGTGAACGGCAAACGACAAACATTGCTGCAAGGGACGATGCTTGTTTTCATGTTTTTTATTTTGTTTTTCGATTTTTGTTTTTTTTTTGTTTCTTGGTTTTCTTTTGACTTTTATTTTCAGTGTGCTCTGTTGTTGTCAATTGAAATTCATTTGGCAAAGTAAATTAAAATCAACGCTAAGTCACTTTTGCCTGCTTGTTATTGTTATTGTTGGGGGTTTTTCTTTTGTCTCACACTCACACACACACACACACACACTCGTCTTGTCATGTCTTGATATTGTCTTCTATTGCTGCCTCTGCGACAGCTGCAAGCGCTTTCAGTACCGTTGGCTGCGATGGCTTCCATACAACTGAATCGGCAACGGAAACTCAAACTGAACCGTGCCGCCTTGCGGCGGTTGCATGTGGTTCGCACCATGTGCTTCGAACATGTTGCAAGTGATTATCTGTGTTGTGTTTTGGTTCGATCGGGCCATGCGGCGTATGCGTAATGCAATGCAAACTGCTGCAGCGCATACAAATGGCTCCTTTGCCTGGCCGCGTATTTATATCTGTGTGCGTGAAAGATTTGTGCGTTGCGTGTGAAGTATTGAGAAATTGCTTTGAAATCAACATGAAGTATACGACACGTGTGCAGGTGCACAAATTGATAAATGATATAGATAAGTTCCCATCTCAATTATAATGAGATCCAAGCACAACTGGACCAAACCACACAGCTACTTCAACTGAAGTCACACAAATATGCGAGTGCAGCGCATGAAAGTGTCGTCTTAAAGAGGAAGAGGTCCTCTCTCTCTCTCTCTTACTCACAGCAGAAATTGATGAGTCTTGGACCTGACCCGAAGTCAGCACATTAATTAAAGCAGCCGCCTCGCATCGGCACTTGTACATATCGCTGTTCAATTGAGCAGAGGCAGAGGCAACTGCCTCTATCTGGGGCATGAGCGAATTTCTAATCCTTGCCAGGCAGTGTGCCCACATTCTTCGCTGCCACGTTCAATATGCCAGCTGAAGGGAATTTTGTGGCATTGCTCGCATAGCTGGCAGCGTGTAAAATGAGCGATAAGCGAGCTGAAAGCCAGCCAGGCAGGCAGGGAGAGAGAAAGGAGTTGAGAGGGGAAGCCTCTTTGAATGGTGGCAAAATGTGTTGGCTTGCCGGCAATGTGCTCGACAGCGTCTGCACTTTATGTGCCCTGCCATTGCTGCTGTTGTTGCTCTTGCTGTACTTAATAAAGCACAAACGGAAGACCATAAGGCGCTGGAGCTGAAGCTGTGGTCGTAGTTGTAGCTGCACAATCAATTTCACGTCAATTGGTTCATATTTTATAGGCTGAGCTGAAGCTGCGAAACAAGAGCATCGACAGCAATAGCATCCGCAACGTCGTCGTCGTTGACGTTGTTGGTTGCGCCTTAATGACCGCATTTGTGGCTGGGCGTTAAGGTTATAGTTCAAGTGGCGCTTAACGGGAATTCACTGCCGAGTCAGTCGTGCCGCACTCACACTAATATCCCAGACCAATGCTTGACCCATAAAATTTTGTGGCTGGCCAAGAGCAGAGGCAGAGGCAGCTCGGGCACAATTGAAATGTCAGCATTTGTTGGCCGGCAATAATAATAATAATGCCACAGATACAACTACTACTGCAGCTCGCAACTGGACAGCGTGGAGTGAAGTTGCCTCTTGGCTCCTTCCAACTCAACTGAAACTGAGTCAGACAGGCGTGTCAACATGCGGACATCACTTGGGTGGATCAAGCTAAATGTGACAGGCTCATGAACAAATGCAATTGCACTTGAGGCGATTACAGGGTATACTATAGAACAGAATGAAAGAGTAAAAGATAGCCAATAAAACAGGAATTTAAAAACATTCAAATCACTAACAATCAATCCTAATCGAGTCAAAAATGAAAGCAAGCACTTTCAATTAGTTCACATAATTTCATAAACAAATTGTTGCTGAACATATCGCTGATATCTTCCTGATTTATAGACTCAACATCAAAATAAACAAATTGAACTTAATTTAGCAAACTAATTGCCTGATTTGCAAATGGCGCATAAACAAAAACAGTATGAATCATGGATGAAATAAACATATGTTTTATTTAAATTTTGTTTGCAATTATTATAATCATTTTGTCTGCAGCGTCGATCGATGTCTTCGCATCGATATGCCCCATTAAAGCCATCAGCTACCCTTCTACAACTGACATGGCAAAACGTTGTCTGGCAAGCATTGCGTTTATGTAAAATGAAAACCGGAAACAGTCCAGCCCCAGTTCCCGTTCTAGAAGGAAGAAGGGAAAGAGAACAGAGCATAATGGAAGCTACATGGGCAGCCAGCCAGATGACTGGAACTCAGCTGAATATGAGGGCATATTAAAGGCATAGAGGAGAGAAGAGTGTAGGCAGTGAGACACTGCGTCATTGTATTATTTGATTGATTGCCTTTTGGCCTATCACAGCGCCAGATACGTTCGTTCGTTCGTTCGTTCGTTCGTTCGTTGTAGTTAGCTACATGATGCCCTTCGTACAGTCATGGCGTATGCGTAATGTGAGACATAACAAATATGCTGAGCGCGTGACCGCCATTTCTTACTGCGGCTAGGCACTCACGCTATCTCTGGTTCTCTTTCCAGCCCCTTCTACTAACTCCTGCTACTCATGTTGCTTCCGCATGCAGGACGACCAATTAATTTGCATCCTTTTACAGCAGAGCGCTTTCAGGTGCAACAAGGCGTTGTCTACTTTATGTCCTTGCACACACATTTCACATTTTATCTACTTGTTTTATTCTATGTCCTGCCGACGGGAATATGCTGCTTCTAATTATGTTAATGTATTCGCAATTTGTTATCTCTCAATGTGGCAGCAATTTATTTTTAACTCGCATCGATTTTCCTTATCTAAAACTGGTTTGGGCTTTCATTAAAGTGCTTCGCCTCTTCAGTTTTCATAGTCTATTGATAGTTTTTGGTATCAACTCTTTGATTAATTACTGTATTTGTACTAAGTTGAATTGGTTTGTTTGTTGCTCAATAGGCAATTGACTTATGCATTCAATTTCGATTTGTCGAGATAATGCTTTATTCTTTTATTTTATTATAAATTTGAATATATCTTTGCACAATTTGCAACTATTCACTTGGCTTTCTCACACGATAGTGTCAGCTTTATTCTACGATTTTCTATTGATAGGAATATGGACAGGGTAATCGTTAACCAAATCAACTTATGATAATTTGTCAACTAGTTACGGTCACATTTCATAATATAAGACTTAACAAAATAACATAAAACTTAACAGATATTTTCCTTACAACAATTACTATGCAGTAGTTTACTACAGGGTATCCCTTAGTCATTCTTATTTAGGTGTTACCCTACACCACTTTCAGTTCACATTTTGAACATTTTAACGAGCAGCATTTTTATCATTTTGTTTACGCTTTCGCCTTTGTTTTTTGGGGCTGCTGCATCTGTTGTTGCAGCTGCACATGCCTCAGCCACTGCTGCTGCTGCAGCTAATGAGTGTCTTTGGCTTCCAAGTGCCTGTGAAGGGCAAAAGGGCGGCTGCTTTCGGCGACTCGGCGACTTACTGGCTGGGCGACAGTGGGCGGGGCAGAGTCCATTAGGCTAATGGCAGGCGACAAGTTCAGCAAATTGAAATTACATGCATGTTGCGACTTGAGCTGCACGAGTACTGAGTGTGTGAATACTACAATGAATACACTGCGAGTACTCTGTGCACTCGTAAACCACAACCGCAAGGCGAGGCGCAATACTGCAAAACACACACTACACAAATCGCTCAACACTTGGCAGCACTTAAACGCGGATAACCACACGATAAAATTAGACGATTAGCCACTGGCCTGACCAGCGCACACGCACACACACACACACACACACACACACACACTCATACACACCATACACAGACGCACAGCCAGCACGCATACACACCACACACTGCCCGCGCACCGACCCAGGCTAGACTAAATAAACAGCGCAGCTGGCAAGCTATGAAAGTTGCCACATGCCGCTAGTGTCCGCCCTTCGCCCTCTGCCTCTGCCCCTCTTACAAGCCTTATCGAAGGCAAGTGGCAAATAAAAAAGTATATAAAACAAATTTTCACTTTAGCTTTTTCTCTCCACCTCCCTCCCGCTCTCGCTCTCTCTCACGCTCCTTTGCCTCTTTGCTCTATGCGCTGGAAAATATTTGGCCAGTGAAAAATCGTTTGAAATTAGTTGAACAAAACATAACCGACGGTATAAAGATATAAACCAATAAATACTTGACGCCTCCTCACGACCAGCCCCCCCGCCCCCTTGTTCCGTTGCATAAACAAACACTAAAGTCGTGAGTGGTCTATAAGAGGATGTTTTCCCTGGAAAATAAGCAGCACATTTTCATTTTATTTACTTGTGTTTCTTTTAATACCCGCTATCCATAGTGAACAGGGGTATTATAACTTAACAAAAAGGTATGTAACAGGCAGGAGGCGTGGCAGACCCCACAAAGTGTATAAATTCCTTATCATCATCAGCAGCCGCGTTGATATAGACATGTCCATCTCTCCGTGTCTGTCTGTCTGTCCGTGATGATTTCATTAAATTTGGTTGCGATCGGATAATTAACATAAAAGTTATTTAAAAAATACTTTTAAAGATGTACTCCATGGCATTCCCTGCAAAGTATGCAATGCAAAATACGCTAAACATACAAGTTATTTATTTTAGAAATCGGTTTGGTCATTGTTTAAGTAGCGGGTATATCACAGTCGAGCACAATAGACTTTAGCTTTTGTGCTTGTTTTTTAACATTTCTGATTGATGCAAACAGTCAACCACAGAGTAGTTCATGCATTTATATAGTACTTTTCCTGAGAACATCGCTATCTTATGTGTATGTTCGACATAAACAACTTTTTTATCTAAAATAGTTTATTAAGTATTTTGTATAAAATAAGCTGCAAACTTGATGACAATTTTTAAGGGTTCCGCTAAAAAAACAAATTGCAAAAGGAATTACTGGAAGTATTTTTTAAATGGGTTGTGCCGCAAATATCTACTTTATATACTATAGTTTTTATTATCTTTCCCCCCATGTCTTGCGGTTGCGGTTTATATGCTGCATTTTATAGCCGAGCATTCTTGAAGCGTTTTTCTTTTGAGGTCTGGGAAAATTAAGCTTATCGCTGTGTTTCGCTTTCAGTTATATTTCCCAACCACAAACTTCTCGCCCATTGCAACGATAAACGTCGTGCGTTTTATGAGCATTAAATTCTGAAATAGAAATTTCAAGCGCGCAATTTACAGATTGAGTGTGAGGTGGGAGAGGGAGAGAGAGATAGAGAGAGGTAGATGGAGAGAGAGATAGAGGGAGTCGAGTGAATGCTCTCAGTGTGCTGCGATTCAAATGAAAAATTAATTGTTTACTTTGGCGCAATGTTATTGTGTGATGTGCAGGCGAAATTAGTTCGATTTGAATGCAGACTAGGGAGATATCAAATTGGTAGTGCGGAGAGGGGGAAGAGAAAGAGGAAAAACAGCAGCAGAATGAAATGCTAATAAATTACAGTGCAAACAACAAGACAAAGTTGAAATTGCTAACTTACTTATCGCCACTGACAGACGAAGCAAGGCGAAACAAATGCGGCAAACCGTGACACCTCACAGATGCTGCTTCAGAGTTCCCTGATTCTCAACTCAGTCTCAACTCAGTTGGCAGTTGCGGCTCCAGTTCCAGCTCCAGCACAGGATTCAGCTGCCATTTGATAAATTCGAAAACTGTCAGCTGGCTGATAAAAGTAATTTTTAGACTCTTCTTCCTCCTTTTTGCCTCTTTGGGCGCTGCCACGCGTAACGTGCAACGCGTGGCGCTCAACCTGCCCCTTGGCGAGCCAGAAAAATTAAATTACATTTCGCACACAGTTGTGATTTTCATTAATTTAGTGTAAATATAACACATTCACCAGCTCCATACAAAAAGTTTCGAATTCCAAATCAAATAACTTTTTGCAACTTTCATGCCGGAAACCACAAACGAGAGCGAAAAAAGTGAGAGCCAAAAAAAAGTTGGCTTTAAAAAAGTTTCCGGCCGCTTCTGCTGTTAAAATACCGTGTAATTAAACAGGTGAAAGAGGGTATGTACAGCACATTGCTGACTTAATGAAAACTTTAAATATTCATGAACAATTTTCGAAGCTTTTCCCTTATTGTATTTCTAGTTGAATTTTGTGTCAGCATTATAAGGAGTATCTAACTGATGTACTCTGCTGCCATCCTATCTCTATTTGTATTCCTCTTTTTTCTGTCACGGTTGCGCATTTTGGCATTACGTATACGCAGCGTGAACCGCGTGCTGTGAACTTTTGTCGCATGTTTTGACTGACGGCCAACAGAACAAATGCCAAAAGCGAGGCACAGTATAGAGACAAGAAAGAGCAAAGAGGAAAGTAGAAATGTACGAGCTGCTCGCAACGTTTGGCTGCATGCAACCAACGCAAAGTAAGCGTTAAATTCGTTGCCATCTTTGGGCATTTGTGGCACAGTTTCGCTTCGAAGACTGCCGGCAAGCCGGAAGCAGGCTACGTCATCTAAACAATGTTGCTGTCGCCTGCTTCCAAGAACATTTGCATGCAAGCTCATCGATGTGGCCATAAAACAATGAGACCTTCAAAGCAAAACGGAAGAGGAACTGATTCACTTGGCAAAGTGTCATTAGGACAACAACATACAGGCTACTCTTTATGCAATAAAATACTTATAGAAATATTTTCCCTTACAATGTAATCTCTTTTCTGCTACCAGCTCTGGAAACAGTCAACTTTGTTGACCCCAGCAACTGCAAACATTTAACCCATGCAAAAAAGTTGCACAAACTTTTTTATGGTCATCTCTTTTCAAGTTTAAATGAAGGCCATGTAATGTGTGCTTACTTGTATTATTTACTGGCAATAATAAGTATTACAAACTTTTCTCTGACACAAACCACAAACAAACAAAAAAGTTCATATTACATTTTTCAATATATTATTATTTAAGCTCTCACGTACTTTACTTTCACTTTGGAGCAACACTTTCAACTGAAGTCAAGTGTATGAAATGCAGTTCCGTCTGCGGCAAACCACTTGATGCGAGTGTGAGTCGAGTGCAGTCTAGGAAATTGTTCTAATTGGGAAGCAGAGAGTGCAATGCATCTTATTGGCCAATGGCCACTCAGACTTGCAAATGCTTGGCTCGCTTTAATTAACACCTAATGACAGGCTATTAAACCATTAGGCGGACTAATGAAAATTTGATTGGTGCGCTTAAATGTCGCTTAGCACAATGTCCATAAAAGCCACGCGCCATGCAGTGCAGTGCGAAAGGATTCCGTGTCCGTGACGCGAAATCATCATCGACAGTGCACACGCCTATCGTCCATTGTGGTCCTGCTTTCGGTTGCTGGCTCCGACATTCTTTGGCGCCAGGTCACGTACGGTTTATGTTTATGTGGTGCTTCTATATTTTCTCGTGACATTGATGTTTCCGCTGCACTTGCTGCTCGGTCTGCTGGTGCCTGCCACACCAGCTCAACTCTTTCAGAATCTCACCATGAGCCTGACCTGTGCAGCGTGCAGTCTGAAGCATGTAATGCATATCTGGCATTTGCGTGACATGTTGGAAATCGAATCACTCCTCGGCCAGCTCGAAGAGTGTGTGCAGAGCGACGAAGAGCAGCGATATTATCGCGAAATAATGCAGAGCAGCGCAAATTGGATTAATCGCTGTATTTACATCAGTTTCACCATTATCTACATTCTCTTCTTGCCGAGTGTGATTATCGCCCTGATGAGCGAATCACGCGAGTTACTCTATCACGCGTGGTTTCCCTTTGATTGGCGAAGCAATCAACTTACTTTCACTTTGGCATTTGGCTTTTAGCTGCTTGGCCTTATGTTCGAAGGTCTGCAGGGCTTAACCAACGATATCTACACCCCACTGACATTATACTATCTGAGCGGACACATTCATTTAATCGGAATACGCTTATTGCGTTTGGGATTCCATGAGGTTTCCGGCATCACCATACAGGAGCAGCTGTGTGGGCTTATGAGGTGGGATATATAACCTCAAGATATTATGGCATTGCATGGCAAATTACAATTAAAACTTTAAATATCATTATTAAGTAATTGTTTAAAATGATTTGATACATTTACTTTTTTGTGTTGCATGTCAATTATCGGTTTTAAAAACAAGTTAGTGAATAATTATTAATTATACTACATTTAAACAAATCATTACATGTTCAGCTGTAAAATTGTGGCATGCGAATAACGGAAACAGTTTCATCAATGTTAATATTTTTATTAGAACTTTATTAAATACAATTTATAATTGATATTTCACTTTTGAAACGTTCAACTTGAAATATTTATATTAACAACAATCTAATTATTTGTAACTTTAAATAACACTTTTCTCTCTCAATCTCTCATACTCTTTAGACTTCATCAGCTAACACGAAAGACGATCAGCATTGTGCAGCTTGTTCAACTCGTGTTCTGTGGTGCGACTCTATGTGCGATTGTGTCGTATGTCTTGTTCTTTGTGAGGGACACAGTCTCCTTGTCATACAATGTGATGTACTTTGCTGTCGTTTGCATTCAGCTCTTTCCGAGCTGTTATTATGCCAGTGTACTGGCCGAGGAAACGGAAATATTGCCCTATGCCATCTTTTCGGGCAATTGGTTCGAACAATCTCTGGAATATCAACGAAACTTGCTTATCTTCATGCAGTTGGCAATGAGACTCAGATGGCATACCATGATGGCCGGTGGACTCATCGAACTCAACTTGAAGGCATTCTTTGCCACTGAGAAAATGGCCTACTCCCTGTTTGCAGTGGTGGTGCAAGTAAAGATCAACGAATAAAATTGTACAGTATGGAACACCTAAGTGAGATTTGTATTCCAATAAAAAGAGTTTCTGCACTTAGGTATTGGTACCTATTGATAATGAGGTATTTATTTAAGTTCATTTTAGATATTTACAATAACAGATAGCATGTAAAAAACTTCTTTTTTCTATAACTATATGATTTGTTCTCGGGTTTTTTATTTATACAAGCGCATCCTCACATCTCATTGATATCTCATAACTACCAATGATTTTATTGACTTTTTTCATGGTGAAAATAAATTTGATAGGACCACGAGGTACTTGAGCCGGCCAGCCATCGGTCTTTATACTTATATCTCTGAAGTAATATGTACCCTTTGCTATTGGACAATTTTCTCCGCTAACTTGTAAATTAGTATTTTCTCCATACCTTAATGTTGACTCTGCAAGCCCACCAAACTCATTCAAAAGCTTACAAATTTTCATATATGGTACTCCATGGATTGCTCGATGGAAATACCCAGTACCTGATGGATCCATGAAAAATTCAATTTTAACTTTAAACCTTTCATCCAAATCTTCGAAAAGTTCGACAGTTCCATTAATAACACGATCTCTGCCCATTAGAAACAAATTACTCGTATCGATTGTTGTTTGATCTGGTTCCAAATGAAATGCCATATCTTCAAAATATATATTGTAGCTTATACACTGTGAAAAATAGAATATTTGCATAAATTGTAAAAATAATATTGTGTAAAAGTAAATATACTTGATTCCCAAAAAGCAGAGCGGAAAGAAACACTAAATAAATTTCCAGCTTGCGAAGCATCATGACTGAGATCTACTGCGAGTAGAAGGGTAATGATAATCCCATTTATAGGAAAACTCTCCTGATTAGAAACCCATGAACATGCAACATTGTTGAAAATTCATTCGTCAACAGTTTGTTTATTTTATCAGCTGATCATAACATTTTTTTATAAATTATTTTTTGTAATATTTTATATAAAAGTTACATTTGTTGATGCATCTCTTAGATCTAATCTCAATTGTTATTCAACTTGAATTGAACAATTGTCAGATACTTCGGAAAAAATTAAACCCGAACTTAACTTGGTTGAAATGTTACCGAAAAAATAAAAGGAATATGTTTTTATTTAGATATTTAACATATTTGTTTATTTATTGTCGACATAGAGCGGTCCAAGTAATACAATTTGATTGAATAAAAAAGTTTATAAACAGGATTAATTTATGAATATATAATAATATTTTTATTTTCTCTGCATGCTGAGCAGAGATTCTCAATTCTGTAAAAATTTATAGTACTTTACATTTCAATAATGAATACGCAGAATTTGACATTTAAAGATTAACTAGGTGCAGTTGAATTTTCATAAGTAATCTGCCTCAGTTTATGAGAGTTATTTAAAATACTTTGGGCATCTTTAAAACTTTGATCTCCTTTTACAAATACCTAACGCAGGTTTAGTGATAATTCTATTGATATATCAATTTATTTTCAATCCTCACCATCAGAGTACATTCAGTGACCATTTCACCATCTCTAAGCACAGTGTACACTACTTTCACAAGGCCACGAGGTACTTGATCTGGCCAGTCGTCGACGTTCAAAGTTACGTCCTTTAAATAATATAAACCTGCTGGTACCGGGCAAATATCTCCTTTTACCGGCAAATTTGTATTGATTATCGGTTTCAGTGTTTTTTTTATATATGAACCATATTTAGCCAAACCCTGGCATGGCGTTAACTCCTCCATATTAAAGGGTAATCGCTTGAAATCACCAACACCGGCTGAGTCGCTGTAAAAGTCCATTTTTGTTGTAAAATGATCATCGAGATCTTCAAGGATTGTAAAGTTTCCAGTAAGGACTCGATTACGGCCCATTATCTTGACATCACTCGTTTCGAAATACTTGGGATTAGAGACAGATGTAACACTCTCAAGATTAACCTTGTACGACTTGGAAGTACACTGTAAATACATATTATAATCATTGTCATTTTAGTATTTTTCAGAAGAGTCCTTACCCAAATGCCGTATAGATGCAAGTAAAACAAATAACAAATAAGTTCCAATTTCCAGTACATCGTTGCTAGGCTCCACTGCATAGAATAATCACGTTCTGCATTGTTCCCTTTTATAAGAGCCCTGAAAACGATATGTCAAGATAATACGTACAACTATAATTACTCATTGTAATTAGTGTAAATAATAACTTGTTATTCATTCCATGTTTAAGACCGGCGAAAAAATTAAAACAAAATTAAAAATTAAATGTCGGGGAACTCGTTAGATTAAATTATATTATTGAACAATTGTCATGAAATTCGAATAAAAATTAAACCAGAACTTGACTTCGTTTAAATGTTTCCGAACAAATTAAAAGAATATGTTTTTTATTAAGTTATTTATTTCTTCATTTATTTCCTACTTAATGCAGTTGAAGCAATAATAATTGAAAATAAAATTTGATTGAATAAAGAAGTTTATAAACAGTATTAATATATGAATTAATATAAAATACTTTTATTTTCTATACATACTCAGCAGACATTCTTATTTGTGTGGAAATTTATCGCACTTTTAATTTCAATAAAAATTACACTGAATATGCCGCATAAAAATTAAGAAGGTACAGTTAAATTTTCATAAGTGATCTGCCTCCGTTAATGTTTTATTTAAAATACATTGGTCATCATCAACACTTTGATATCCTCTTACGAATATCTAACGCAGGTTTAATGATAATTCTATTGATATATCAATTGATTTTCGATCCTACCCACCAGAGTACAATCACCGACAATTTCACCATCTTTACGCCAAGTGTACACTACTTTCGCAAGGCCACGAGGTAGATGATCTGGCCAGTCCTCGACGTTCACACTGACATTCTTAAAATAATATGAACCTGCTGGTACCGGGCAAATATCTCCTTTTACCGGCAAATTTGTATTGATTATCGGTTTCAGTGTTTTTTCTATATATGAACCATATTTAACAAAATTCTGGCACAACGTTAACTCCTCCATATTAAAGGGTAATCGCTTGAAATCACCAACTCCGGTTGCGTCGCTGTAAAATTCCATTTTCATTTTAAGATGATCACCGACATCCTCAAAGAATGTTATGTTTCCAGTAAGGACCCGATTACGGCCCATAATCTTGAGATCGCTGAAATCGCAATATTTCACATTCGCGGAAGTTGTGGAAATACTAATAAGAACAACCTTGTACGATTTGGACACACACTGTAAATGAGTATTGTGATCATTATCATTTTAGTAATTTTCAGAAGAGTCCTTACCCAAAAGCCGTATAGATGAAAATAAAAAAAAATACAAATGAGTTCCAATTTCCAATACATCGTTGCTAGGCTCCACTTCATAGAATAATCACGTTCTGCATTGTTACCTCTTATAAGAGCCTTGAACAGGGTGGGTCATTATAACACGTACAACTATAATTAACCATTGTAAATAGTAACTTGTTTTTCATTCCATGTTTACAGAAGTTTCAACGTAATGCACAGTTTATATAATTTAAGAGTGCTCAATTGAGCTGACAGCTAATTAGCTCACCTACAATTGTGGATAAGAATACAAATGTATTATCTTTGCCGTTGGACACATTATTCTACATTGAACATATAAAAGGTTATTCTAACTGGAAGCATATGTATGTAAAAGACAAACGAAGACCTGGCAAACACTAGAAAGTACGTATGTATATGTTATATTGTATATTCTTGTTCAGGATTACGAGCGGAGTCGATGGATTAATGTTAATGTCCGTTTGCCTGTCCGCTTGTCTGTTCGTCTATGTCTTCATCTGTCTGTTTGTCTCTCTGTCTGTCTGTCTGTCTGTCCGTCTGTACATCTGTCCGTCTGTCCATCTGTCTGTCTGTATGTCTGTCTGTCTGTTCGTCTGTCTGTCCGATTGTCTGTGTTTCGGTCTATGTTTCAGACAGATGTCTGTCTGCCTGATCAACTGTCTGTCCGTCAGTCTGTCCATCTGTCTGTCCGTCTGTTCGTCTGTCCGGCTGTATGTTTATCCGTCCACCTAAATGAAAGCTCAGCTATTATTAAAGCTAGATATATCAAATTTATTATAAAGGTTTCTGTATACGCAGCTGATGTTTATTTCAACTTTTGGATGTCATGCCTACCGCCGCCGTAAATCAAAAATTGAATTTTCAATTAAACAACCTGACATACTATCTACCTCTTTCCAAAATTCAAAATTCTCAAATCTGATCGAATTATAAGCACAGTAGTTAATAATATCCTTAAAATAAGAAACACCTGTTGACGGGAAAGTTCGTATAATCACCCTGCCATAGAGGCCCCATCTAAATATGTGTGACCTTCGTTCAGCAGATGCTTATATAAATAATTATTGGGGGATCACGATATACGAACACTAGTTGTTTATATATTTCCTTCTTAATGCAGTTGAAGCAATAATGTTTGAATATCACAAATAATAAAATATGATTGAATAAAGAAGTTTATAAACAGGATTAATTTATGAATTAATATAAAATATTTTTATTTTCTTAATTGTGTGGAAATTTATCGTACTTTTAATTTCAATAAAAATTGCGCAGAATATGCCGTATAGAAATTAATAAGGTACAGTTGAATTTTCATAATTAATATGCCTCCGTTAATGAGTGTTATTAAAAATACTTTGGGCATCATCTAAACTTTGATATCCCCTTGCAAAAAGCGAACGCAGGTTTAATGAAAATTCTATTGATATATCAATTGATTTTCGATCCTTAACATCAGATCCCATTGACAGACAATTTCACCATCTCTAGACATAGTGAACACTATTTTCATAAGGCCACGAGGTAGTTGATTTGGCCAGTCGTCGACGTTCAAAGTTACGTCCTTTAAATAATATGAACCTGCCGGTACCGGGCAAATATCTCCTTTTACCGGCAAATTTGTATTGATTATCGGTTTCAGTGTTTTTTCTATATATGAACCATATTTAACGAAACTCTGGCAGAACGATAACTCCTCCGTCGGAAAGGGTAATCGCTTGAAATAACCAACACTGGTTGGGTCGATGTAAAATTCCGTTTTTGTTATAAACCGATCACCGACATCCTCAAAGAATGTACAGTTTCCAGCAAGGACCCGATTACGGCCCATAATCCTGACATCGCTGAAATCGCAATATTTGATATTCGTGGAAGTTTCAAAACTAACAACATCAACCTTGTACGATTTGGACACACACTGTTAATGAGTATTATGATCATTATCATATTAGTAATTTTCAGAAGAGTCCTTACCCAAAAGCCGTATAGATGAAAATAAAAAATAATACAAATGAGTTCCAATTTCCAATACATCGTTACTAGGCTCCACTTCATAGAATAATCACGTTCTGCATTGTTACCTCTTATAAGAGCCTTGAACAGGGTGGGTCATTATAACACGTACAACTATAATTAACCATTGTAAATAGTAACTTGTTTTTCATTCCATGTTTACAAGGGGCGAAACAGAAGTTTCAACGTAATGCACAGTTTATATAATTTAAGAGTGCTCAATTGAGCTGACAGCTAATTAGCTCACCTACAATTGTGGATAAGAATACAAATGTATTATCTTTGCCGTTGGACACATTATTCTACATTGAACATATAAAAGGTTATTCTAACTGGAAGCATATGTATGTAAAAGACAAACGAAGACCTGGCAAACAATAGAAAGTACGTATGTATATGTTATATTGTATATTCTTGTTCAGGATTACGAGCGGAGTCGATAGATTAATGTTAATGTTCGTTTGCCTGTCCGCTTGTCTGTCCGTCTGTCTCTCTATTCATCTGTCTGTTTGTCTGTCTGTCTGTCTGTCTGTCTGTCTGTCTGTCCGTCTGTCCGCCTGTTCGTCTGTCTGTCCACTTATCTATCTGTCTGTATGTCCGTATGGGTGTCAGACAGATGTCTGTCCGTCTGTCTGTTTGACTACCTATCCGTCAGTCTGTCTGTCTGTCTGTTCGTCTGTCTGTTTGACTGCCGGTCCGACCCCTATAGTTCTGGCGACTAGTTCATAGCTAGTGAAATAAGTACTTACTAAGGGACTACCCCTACTTACTTTACACACCCTAAGCAATGAATTTTTTCATTTCGTGTTTTGTATGAAATGTCCGTAAATAGGGACAATCGCCACCACATAGTTTACCAGTAAGTGGAGAACTGGGTACCCATGATTGGAGTACTTATGTAGCTACTAGGATTGACTACTGATTAGAGTACTTATGACAGTTTCTAGCAGGACCTTTTGAGTAACTAAATATAAAAACAATGAAATGGTAAATATAAAATTGTGAAATGAAATGGCCTTTTAAATTATACTTATACCCTTTAAAGAATTAATTGCATCCGAAAGCTCGGAAACCATTTTTTCAAGGCCACAACAGCCACAGGCGTTAGGTTTTGGCTCTGTAAATGGTATTTTTAGTTGGCTTAAAAATTATAGTTTATATAAATTATTTGTTACTTACTAGTGTAAGCAAACTCCAGTCGTTTAATTTTTCTATCCGGACTATTTGACATATTTGATCTCTTTTTTTGTTTATTTCGTTATACGCAGTTTGAATGGCTTTTATTAAAAGTGAAGAAATCAGTTTAGTTTTGTAAATTGAGATCGACATACCACTTAATTGTCAATATGACGAAGTAAGGGTAATATTATTAAGCTATTAAAGAAAGAAATAACGACCGCCTTACAAAGCAACTGGCTTATAACTGATTTAGTTGCCGAAGTGCATTTGTAAAATGACGAAACATTTACATTATTTTTCTTTAGAACATGCACTAAGTGTTTTTGTACATTTTTAAAGCCAACTTAGACAAAAATGTTCATTATCGAAAATAGAGTGAAAAATTTAACAACGAAAAAAGCGACGAAAAGTAGGCGTTTTATTTCGTTTGACGCTTAGTGGTTCGCCGGTAAGCACCTAAGGGTGAATAGGGTAACTACCCATGTAGGGAGTAGTCGAGTAAGTTGTTTAAATATTGCTTAACGAAAATATGAGTCAGAAAGCATACACAAAAAAATTACGACCAAGAGGCGTTTTATTTCGTTTGACGCTTAGTGGTTCGCTTACTAAAGGGTGAATAGGGTAACTACCCATGTAGGGAGTAGTCGAATAAGTAGTTTAAGTATGGCTTATCGACACCCCTAGAACGAATGGGACAGTCTGTCTGTCTGTCTGTCTGTCTGTCTGTCTGTCTGTCTATCTGTCTGTCTGTCTGTCTGTCTGTCTGTGTCTGTCTGTCTGTCTGTTTGTCTGTCTGCTTGTCTGTCCGTCTGTGTGTCATTCTGTGTGTCAGAATATGTCTGTTCGTATGTCTGTTAGTCTCTCCGTCTGTCTGTATGTCCGTCTGTTTGTTATTATTTATAGCAATTATTTTAATAGCAATTTATCGTTCTGTCCACGTTAAACAAATGCAACTTGTCACAGATTTGGTTATCCTTAATGTACTCAAGCTATCTACCAAGTTGATAGCATTACCCACCACATTTGAGATTAAATTTCTCCACCACCCTTTGATTATGTTGTTACTCTAATATTTTCCTTTAGACGCATTGAACCTAGCACAAATATTTTGGCAGTCACTGTGAAAGTGGCCCCATTTAGTTTGTGCCCTGAAAATGTTGAGGTTAATTAAAGTCAACGTCTCTGTTTGATTTGCAGATGGTTCTGGCTCCATCTTGGCTTGCCACAATTGCCTACGCCGCATAGTAAAGCAGTCGTTTCCACGTTCCCACTCTTCCATTTTCACAATTTCACATTTCACACAAAAATTGGGGCAATCAAAGCGGTACCCGCACAGTGCGTTGTAACAAATGAAATAGAAATTCATTAATTGCCCCGTCCCAATGCGCAAATAAACATTTGTTTGGGTTTCTTTTGTTTTCCTTTTTAGCTTTCCCTTGCCCCTTCGCCCAGATTCAATTGCACATTAAACGCCAGCGAAATGTTTACGTATTAAAATCAAAATTTGATTTTTGTTTTCTCTAAGCATTCAATCTTTGCCTATTGTTATTGTAATTAAAACGAAAATATCATAAAGCCTGCTTGCGTTGCCTGTTACGCCTGTTCGCATTTGCGTTAGTGTTGTAAAATTTTACAGTCCATTTACTGGAAAAGTATGTTTACATCAGATAGTCAGCCAGCATTGCCACCTTTTATAATGTGCCAGCAAATTCCACATTATACGCTTCCCATTTAGATTAATGATTACTCTGGTATTCTTAAATATTTATTTTAATGATGCAAATGCAATTTTCATCGTAAGCGGATGCAATCCGACTGTTTAATTTGCACTATTCAGTTCTAGCCAGGGACCATAAAAATTGCACACTTATGAAAACTCAACAGTGGGATACCCTTCGACCTATGTTCCCGTGTAGTTTAATTTGTTAAATTCATACACAAATGCATATGCACATGCTTTGAAATTAATCCCGATAGATGGCGCTCGAGCTTCGCGCTCGTCCCCCTCCCTTGTTAGCTGACAGAAGCAATTGGTTTTATGCTCATACTTTCTTAAATAACTTCTGTGATTATTGTCCGATCGGATTGTAATTTGGAGACTACGTAGATATTTTATTCAGCATAGTATATGTTAAAGTCAGCAAGTTATATCTTTTATACAGCGCTTACAAATTGAGTTCAAAAATTAAATTATTTATTTGTGGGGGCGGTGGGCGTGGCACCTAACATTTGAAATAAACTTGATCTGCTTATAGTACAAAGGAGTCTTCCTGCCAAATTTGGTAACTCTAGCTTTTATAATAACTGATATCTGTGCGTTCACACAGACAGACAGACAGACAGACATGGCTCAATCGACTCGGCTGATCCTGCGCAAGAATATATATAATTTATGGGGTCTCCCACGCCTCCTTCTGCCTGTTACATACATTTGCACAAAGTTAGTTTACCCTTTTTTGACCATTTCACAATGGTCGAAGGGTATAACGAGAGCAACAGTCGCGCAAAACGCGACAGTGGGATACCCTTTGACCTATGTTCCCGTGTAGTTTAATTTGTTAAATTCATACACATATGCACATGCTTTGAAATTAATCCCGACAGATGGCGCTCGCGCTTCGCGCTCGCCCGTCTCCCTTGTTAGCTGACAGAAGCACTTGGTTTTATGCTCATACTTTCTTAAATAACTTCTGTGATTATTGTTCGATTGGATTGTAATTTGGGGACAACGTAGATATTTCATTTAGCTTAGTATATGTTTAAGTCAGTAAGTTGTATCTTATATACAGCGCTTACAAATTAAGTTCAAAAATTAAATTATTGATTTGTGGGGGCGGTGGGCGTGGCACCTAACATTTGAAATAAACTTCATCTGCTTATAGTACACAAGAGTCTTCCTGCCAAGTTTGGTAACTCTAGCTTTTATAATAGCTGAGATCTGTGCGTTCACACAGACAGACGGACAGACAGACAGACATGGCTCAATCGACTCGGCTTGTGATCCTGAGCAAGAATATATATACTTTATGGGGTCTCCGACTCCTCATTCTGCCTGTTACATACATTTGCACAAAGTTAGTATACCCTTTTTTGACCATTTTCAATGGTCGAAGGGTATAAAAAGTAATGATTGCTGAATTTTATTTTTTTCGTTCAATAAATAATGAGTTTTTGTTGACCGTTATTTTTATGTACCAAGTGGTATCCACTTCCATTATTTGGAAGAAGAATAATTCGAGATTATTAAAAAAATCATTGATTTATAGCAAAGCAACTGCGCCTCAACGTAGTGAGCCATCCCGTCCCCTTTTGGAAGAGTTGTAAAAATCCAAATAAACTTATAAGAAACTTGGTTGTTCCTATTATTCGACGTGCAGATGGTATATTAACGCACCTTAAGAAACATATTCGACCCCATAAACTATGTATTTTCTATGTTATCTTCAACAGAGGAATTGAACCAGCCCTGTCCGTGTGTCCGTCTGTTGCAACGCAAACTAGTCTACTAATTTAAGTCGGAACAACCGGGATCGGACCGATATATCATACAGCTGTCATAGGAACAATCGGCCGAAATAAAGGGAGCCATCGTTGTCGTAATATTGTAAAATATATTCCAACTGCTAAAATTGAAAATATGTAATTCGATTCCGACTGCGTGTTTTGTGTTAAGTTGGAGGAGAGCTCTTGAGGATATTTTAATTAAAAAATCATTTGCAAGAGTTTTAATGAAAAGCGCAAGAGCTTGAATCGATTGAAACTGAAGGCAATAAATTGCAACCTTTAACTTTTAATGAGAGATAAAATTAATTTGTTTTACGTACTCAAACAAAGTACCCTAAAGTTGCACAATTATCATTATTATTTTCCATTTATTTATATTTTTTAACCAAATAAGTAAAAACAATGAAGGCTAACACAGACAAGATAAATAAATGTTCCTTTTAATTGCACAATAAATTTCAATTAAATATTAAATAAATATTACTTTTTTCTATTGAAACCCGCCAATGTGATAATTAATATACATAGTTATGCATAGTTATTGCAGGAAAACATCAGGAAGGAAAATGAAAAACCAAAATGTAAATGTAATACGGCAAAGGGATGTCACGTGGAGGAAATGCAGTAAATTTTATGGTTAAAACAGTGAGGTAAATATCGGGCACATCAAGGACACACACACAGAGGGGAAAATTGAACAACAATGAATGCAAAACAAATTGGCATCCGATGGCGGAGGAGATAAGTGGAATTTCGAATTTCAGATCTGTTAAAGTGCCGACAATATTTTCATGGCATTATGGGAACCCGTCGAGAGAGATAGAGAGAGAGAAATGAAAATAGAAAATCGAATGCGAAAACCAAACAGTAAAATGTGACGAGTTTTGAATCAAGCTAAAAGCACGCCGGCTTAGGTATGCGCGCGAATTGCGTATACGCCCCATGGCCGGGCGGAAAACATACTAACCTCGATGTGTTTGTGTGTGTGTATATGTGTGTTCAACGCGCGCTCGAGGTGATTTAACTTTTCTGCCTGCCATTCATTTCCTTTTCAATAGCACAAAGCACACAGACGGCAAAAATATTGTTGGCATACTTTCGCAAGTGCTTCCTGCCGCATGTCCTGTCAGGCTGTCTCTTTCTCTTGCTCTCGCTCTGTGTGTGTGTGTGTGTGTACAATGTCGGTGTGTTTATTTTAACTTTTGGCATTTTGTGCGCGAGCCAGGAGGATTTCGCAGCCAAATAGAAAACTAAAACAAAAACAAAAACGCCAAACACACAAAAATATGAAATATAAATTGAAACAGTCAACCGAGGGGCCAAAGTTGTCTATCTCAACTATCTGCACTGGCAACTGCCAAATACAAACACAAACAAACAACACAGCCCAGCTCAATCAGTGCGGCAAGAAATTGTGACACCACCCACAGTCCACAGCCCCAACCAACTAACTGCCCAAATACGCAACCACGACGGCGGAAAACCATTAGAGCTGGACAAGAGCAGGAAAAACGCGACAGTTTTGCAGCCAGCCGCAGATTGAATTGCTTTCATTTTGGTCCAAAAACTGTTGACTAAATTGCAGTTGTCCCCTAAGGGGTGAGCAAACAAAAGCCCCAAATTACCCCGTGCTGCCCATAAAGATATTTCATCATTCTATCATGGCTGCAGTTTGCACTCTCTTTGCTTGCGGATATAAAAATTTATTAGAAATCAAATTGAGACACAAAGTAAAACAACGAGAATAAACTCTGATTCCATTTCCCACTCAATTGGCCAAATAGATAACTAGTTGTCTTTCTTTCAGCTATTAGGCTATATATTTACATCTGCCATCATATATGTGCATTCTCGATCAGCATACGCACCTCGAACTCTCCAAAATGCTGCCCGTCCTTCATGATGGTGAGTACACCCTTTACTGGACCACGGGGCATGTGCGTTGGCCAATCGTCTGTTTTTATCATGATGTCATTGAAATAATATTCACCCTTTGGCAGAGGACACACATCCCCCTTGAAGGGGGCATTTGTGTTGACACCCATTTGCAATGATGGCTCTGTATATTCTCCATATTCACGTAGTGCTTCACAGGGTGTCTTATCGGATATGCTAATCGGTATAACACGCCAATCACCAGTGCCAGCAGGATCGCTGTAGAATGTCACGTTCACTTGGAAGTCATCGCCGACATCCTCCAATAGCTTCATAGTTCCATTGATCACACGATTCCGACCCATTATCTTCAAGTTACTTACATCCACCAAATTATTGCCCATGGGACGATATTCAAATTGCTCCAGAGATACCGTGTACGATTTATAGCCACCCTGTTGAACAAATTTTCTATTATTTATTGTTGCTAATGCTAATCTAACTTCAGTATTTACCCAGCTGCCGCAGAGCAGAAGAGATAGTACAAAAATTACGATCTTCCAATGACAATGCATTTTCAAATAATATTCGTTGGTCGTGCTGCTGATCGCATTTATAGCTTAGCTCCACAATAAAAAATAACAGTTAACAGTTGTTTAATATAATTAAATTATTACAATCTACAATATGTTATAAATATTTAAGCATCGTTCTTATCATCATTAGACATATTAAATATATCAAACTGGCTGAATCGAGAACTCTTTTGCTCTTCCTCAAAAGTTAAGGGGTATTTAAATGTGAAGAATTGTTTTGTTTGACATTGTTTAGTTTCAAATTGATATAAACAACTAGAAGTTGACTTGTGTTATTTATTTTTATAGGGTACCTGTCTGTCTGATATCACTCGAATCTCTTCGCCGACTTTGCCCAACATTGCGTGCTAATTTCGAACTTGTTAATTGCCCTTATCGAAAAAAATATTTAACAATTTCGAAATTATTTGAAATACATATTTGATTATACCATGATTAACCATGGGTTATTTGAACTGACATAGTAATTAAGATATCCGATAACTGTCGCAAGTGATTGGCCCTCGTTAGGTTTTGTTTGAATGTTCTAGAGAATTTGCTGCACGTTTTTTTCAATTATTGCACCGCGAATTGGACACGTAAAAACGATTGTCCATGGGAATTCCAGGGAAGATTTATTCTCTCGACTGTTCAGCAATTCAAAGCGGGACTTGCATTCAGAACCCAATTACGCCGCAGCAGATTTTCCACATGCTATTCAACATAGAAGAGAAATAAAAGAAGGCTGAGAATAATGCGATATATGGATACCCTTTTGTGTTTCTTTTTTATTTGATGAGGGTCTATTTGCTTTCTTTTTTCTATGAACCTCGCAGAATAGAAACATTATATGCAATTGTTTTCATCTTCAAAAGGATGGCACCCTGTGTCAAGTACAGATACCATTTACATACACATCTAATACCTTTTTTTACCTACGACTGCAGGGTGTACAACAAGCGAAAGAGAAAAAAGACACAGCGAGAGAAAATGCGCTGAACAATGGCGACACATGGTCGTGTTGGCACCAGTTTTGCCCCTGGTCCAGTGCTGTCATGATGGGCCTTTTTGTCGTTACCAACACGGGCTGGCGCCTAAAACTATGCAGCAGATAGAACAACAAGCGCAGGGCTTGAATGGACATGCTGCTACAGCTGGAAAGGCCGGCAAGGGGACAGAGGGACAGTGGGACAGGAACACAGATGGAGAACAGGCCGGTGTGCGCCGTTGGTTTGTCGGTGAGCCACGTTGCCTCTTCTTGTATTTCAGTCATGCATGAAATTTTTTTCTTTCCAGCCAGTTGGGCAGTTGTTGTTGTTGTCTTTTCCTGTTTTTTCAGCGCATGCTGCTGTCGTTTTTATTTTCCTACGCATTTCTACTACAGATGTTGACATTGTTTTTGCTACGCCGGAGTGTCTCCGTGTGTGTGTGTGCGAGCGTGTGGGTGTGTGTCCTGGTAGTTGTTACAGCTGATAAAGCTTTCAGGCATTCACTGTCGCATCTAAATCAAGTTGACTCTTTTGCCGTTGCAGGCAACACTGTGCTACATACATTGTACACGTGTGTGTGACTGTAATGGAGAAGCTTGTGAACGTCATCTTTGAGCTTAAGAGGAAAATGCTTACAATGCAACTGATGGGAACGTCCTTACATAGTTTTTACTAATGTCTTCTATTAACATAGTCTCTACTATGGTATACTCTGTTTGCCTTCTCTTTGTCCCTTTCTCAATCTCTGATATGGTTTACAATGCCAGTTCGCATCCGACTTTATTAATGTCTTTTATAAAAGAAATAAATGAGTCCCTGCTACACCACTTCTTTTCCTCTCCCTCTCTGACTCCGTCTTCCTCTCGTTAGTATTGCATTTCAATCTCAAGCCGCACCAGCTGCCTATTAGTCTCGCGAGGAATGCGATATGGCATAGTTGCAGCCAGATTGATAATTGCCTTTGCCTGTGCCTGCAAATGGTCAAGCACTTTGTGATCCTGCAGCTGATTCCCCTTAAGCCGTTGATACTCTTTATATGTAATATTCATGGCAGCTAGCAGCAAATTGGGCATTAATTGTTGCACATGTCGTCCCAGTTCCTTAAGTCTTTGCAAGCAGGCATTCACTTCTATGTCCGAGGTGGGCAACAGTTGGCAATTGTTAAGGATCTGCCCGGCCAAGCGCATCTTGCCAGAATGATAGCATGCGAAGAAGTCCATTAGCTGCACAAGCACTGAATATGTCTCTTCAGTCTTGGGCTGTGGCTGTTTCTGGCTGCCCACCAGTGCCACACTCACCTCCTGCGTCAATGAGGTGAGCAAGTTACGCAAGCTGCTCTCACCCTCTTGCAATTGCAATTCCCCAGCGAGCAATGATGAGACCAATGCAATAGCCTTCTCTACATCTCTGGCCAATATATACATTCGAATTGCTGGCTGGTAATCGCAACGCTTAGCCAACTCGCAGGCCACCTGAGCAGCCAACGCATGCTTCTTGCATGGCACATCAGGTAGCTGAATGTAGATGCCTCTGAAAGGAAAGGGGGATAACGGATAGTCTTTGATATTGTGCCGGAGAGTGAAGAGGTTACCCGGAACAGATACTGGAATCAACTGATTGCGAAGCACCAAAGATATGTTCCACCAAATCCAACTTGCAACCATTGTCGGCCAGCAAATCAACGATGCACTTTGTCATCAAGTTGCAACCGTCGGTGTCCTTTAACTTGCGCAACATATAGTAATAGTGTAGCGCCTCATTAGTGTTGGTTAGCTCAAATGCCTTGGCATACGATATGATAAGTCGCACCACATTCAGACGACCCACAGGAGATAGATCCTTAGGATCACCGCTAAGCAGCGATGCCAGACGATTGCTTGAAGTGCCAAGCAGTTTCCGTTCACTCAGTGCGATAGCCATGTGCACAGCGTGCGAGCGAGTCACCTCCTTGCGGGCCAAGAACTCAATGGCCCCCTCGAAGTGGCCCGACAACACAAGCAGCTGGAAGTAAACGGGTGTCACTGCGCAGTCCGTCAAGAACTGCTGACCATATTTGACACGCATCGCCGACTGCAGGTACTCGATATTCAGATGAGTAGCGCTGCGATGCACAGACAATTGCAGCCATAGAAAGTCATCGATAGTGCGCACAATGTCGTTGTGCGGATCCAGCGGATTACAGCCCAACAGAATGGAAAAGATCTGAAATGTAGGGACAGCAAATAAGCGGCAGTCAATATGGCTCGAGTTTTATATGATTAGGGACATGACTTAATCTACAAAAACTCAAGTTACTCTCACTGCTGCCCAACTTACCACCTTCTTGTAGGGATCGTTAATTTGTTGGTAGTTGTTGTATTGGTACTGCATCGTCAAGGACGTCTTTAACTTTGTTTCACGCAGCAGCTGACGATCACTAAATTTATGTTGTAGCTGCTGTACAAGCTCGACCAGATCAGGGTAGAGATTGCCACCATCTTTGAAGAACTGAATTGCAGCTGACAAATCGCCGCAACGTAGACTGAAGTAGACATTTTGCCAGAGCACCTCCTGAGTCTTTTCAGCAACAGGGGAAGCGCCCTGTGGTTGCAAGATGAGGCGCACATAATACTTTACCTGATCGTACACTGATAGTAATGTGGTGGAATTAATCAATTGGCATCTACGGTTGATGTTATCGAACATTTGCTGCCTAAAGCATTGCTCCAGATAGACGCAAGTCTGTTTCAGAAATTGGGGCGACATCTGGCGTGTTTTCACAGCATCATCATCTGCGGAAGGTGGCGTCACCGTTTTCACCATATGCTCGAGTAGACTCCACATTTGAGGCAAATCCCCAACTTTTAATTTCTCCCGCGCCAATTGAGTGAAACGTCTTAAAAGGTCAAACTTCTCGCCGCTATTATATCGCATGAGTTCCTGGGCCTGCAATAGTTCAATGCCTGAGAGCCGAAGATTTACAGATTTATCACTCTGCGATTGTATTAGCGGTGCCACCAGTTGGCAGGGTCCTGCTACAATTTTCTCCTTCTGCTCCCAGTCATCTAGAGCGGTAAGCAACATCTGCTTCTCCTGTTCCCACTCATTATAAGTAGCGCGTTTTCTGCGCCGCTGCAGTTGATTGAATATGTTCTTATTGGTCTCAGTAATGACCGATATGATAGCATTTTCAACCTCGTTCTTTAACATAGCCTCTACATTGGTATCGGGCAATTCAATCGGTTTAAAGGTCTCGTACATTTTGAGATTCTCCACCTGTGCCGTCAGCTTCTGCACATCGATGCCATGTGGGGCCAGCAGAGTTTGTGCCCCCATTTTGGGATCTTTTCCAGTAGTTTGAATAGTTGGCTTCGTAAGTCGAACGTGCAGCTCGTTTGCCTCTTTCAGTACCTGTCCCAATGAGTGATCTAATGGCTGCGCCTTTGTCACTGTCTTTGGGCCGCTCGCCAGCAGCTGCGCCCGCTGCAGCAGTTCGTCGAGACTAGGATTCATGATCGGTTTGCCAGTTAACGATGTATCGAATTGGCACTGATATATTTATATATATTTAATTGAGTTTGTTACGATTTATTTTTATTTTTTTTTTTATTTATTTATTGCTTGCAGTTCAAAACTTTTCGATTTCAGTCGGAAACCAAGAAAAACACACTTGAACTCTACAACGCAGTAAAGCATTAGTTAGATTTGTTCTTGATTTCACTATAGATTTGACAGTTTTCGCAAGGAGAACTATGTCGAATGAATGGGAACAGGAAGGAAGTTTTGATACACGGACAGACGGACTGGCCTAGATCGACTTCCCTGATGAAACTGAATCAGAATGTATACACTTTATGGAGAACACTATTTGTCTTTTCCTATATAATTATTTTTTGTATGTTTGTTAGGTTAGCACTACCTAATTCCGACCTCATTACATATATGAACAATACAGTACACTTACAAATATTGAGCACAAGAGCTTAGATCGTCCTGTGTGTTAAACAGTTCTTCTTTTAATTACCAATCTTTAAGCCTACTAAATGAACTGAATGTTTGTCGACATCGCCCCCAATAAACATTTCAGTTACATGGCTCAAATTTCGCAGTCGTGTCTCGTGCCTGAGGTTAGTTCATTACTGTGATATTTTTGCGCATCGTTGAGGCTGCAGCTTAGTTGCAATGCAGCAAATTGCAGTTGCATGCTGCAAAATTGTCACCCGTTTGTCTGGGCCACCCGATGCGATATCCGATTTCAATGCATCTGTCATCATCATCATCATCATCGTCTTTCTCGTTGTTGTTCGTCGCTGCAGTTGCAATCGGAGCTATTGTTGTTGTTGTTGTGGCTACAACTGCAAATCAACAAAATTCCAAATTTGAAATTTCAAATTTGTTTTGGGCAACGAGGCGAGGCGCTTTCGAGTGCACTCGTCTGGCCAATTTCCAATTTCCGTAACCGCAATGTGCTGCCGGCCATTTTGCCTCAGCCACTTGACCACGTTCTCTGAAGAAGAATTCGAGCACACCTGGGAAAAGTGAATGCTGTGCGACAGCTTTGCTGGCCAGGCAGGCGTATCAGCAGCACCAGCACCAGCACCAGCCCCAGCAACATCTCGACTGACTGAGAAGGTCATTTGTAACTTTAACTAAACAAATTTGAAAGCCTCGTCGCATATCGAGTGTGGGCTGGTTCTGCCCGTTGGCCCGTTGGCCCTTTTTGGGCCATCTATAAAATGGTCAAAGCTTGTGGCGATTGGCATCAGTAGCACAACGTGCCACACAGTGAGCAAAGCAGCAACAGCAGCAGCAGCAGCAGCAGTAGCAGCTTAACAAATTACAAAACAAGAAGCCAACTAGTCGAATACTTAACGTCACCAGCCATGAAACGGGTGAGTATCCGCATCCGCATCCATGTCCGATGCCGTATCCGTCTCCACCTCAACACAGTTGTGGTCATAAATTATCGCCCAGCCAATTGCCTGCGGTCTCATGCAAAGGCAGCCCATAAATCAGGATGATCAAAAATACAAAACGATAAAACTCGTAAACATATTACGACAATTTGTATAGGCACTCAAAGAACAGAGATAAACTGTTTCATATGCAGCAGCAGTTGCCCTTGTTAGATCACATCAGAAGGTATTTAATGATTGTTTCTAAAAGTACAGTGTAATTTAAATGTAAAACAATTATTTCGATTTATTAATTCGAAATTATCAGTTACTATACAAGACAATTGAAAACATTTTTCAAATAAGGTTTCTTATTTTATTAACATTTTCTTTGGTATGTATTTTGAATAGATTGGGTAGATTCTTCTGAAATTATAAAATCACAATCTTGTTTAGTTAAAATGATTGACAATATCCACACACCATCTCAATCAGCACAAACCTCAGAGCAAACCAAACAAAATATTCAAAAATAATTTCATTCAGCAACTTTTCCAGCAGTTTCCCTACGTACAAGCTGCCTGTGCAAGTCAATATACCCCACTCAAGTGTCATGTTAATCCACAAAGACAGCAAAAGTTTCGGAGAACATGCTGTCAATAGAAACTGGGTGGAGTTAGGGAAGGCAGTCCGAGTTCAGTCGAGCATTCATTTCATTCATTTGCGGCCCTTGTAAAAAATGTGAATGGCAAATTTATGATGCCAACAGCAATTGGGCAATTTGATTTATTCGCTGCTGCTTTACCCCACCAAAGAACTTACTGATTCTCTCTCTCTCTCTCTCTCTCTTTCTCTTTGTAGACCTGCCTGTTGCTCTGCCTGAGCCTGCTCACCTGCAATGTGGCCAATGCGGCCTATTTGCGACCCATCGAACTTAGCCAGTTGAGCAAGTCGGCGACGATTCAACAGCAGCAGCAACTGCGCAGCGAACTGAACAACGATGAGTCCAACTTGGATGAGGCCACCACCATCTTGCCCGGCTCTAGCGAGGATTACGACAGTCGGCCGCAATACACGTTCGCCTACGATGTGCGTGATTCGTTGACTGGGGATGACAAACGGCAGGAGGAGAAGCGTGATGGGGATCTGGTCAAGGGACAATACTCGCTGGTGGAACCCGACGGCACGCGGCGTATAGTGGACTATACGGCCGATGATGCCAGCGGCTTTAATGCCATCGTATCCAAGCAGCGACTCGACGAGCGTCTTAGCACTAGCTCAGCCTCAGCCTCAGCATCATCCTCCTCGTCCGGCTCCTCCTCGACCTCCTCGCGTTACAACAGCATTGAGGAGCTGCAGTCCCGTCTGGAGGCACAGGCCATAGCCGAGGCCCAGCAACGAGCACAGCTGCAGCTGGAGGCACAGGCACGTCTGGAGTCGGCACAGGCTCGTCTGGAGTCGGAGAACCAGGCACGTCTGCAAGCCCAGCAGCTGATGGAGCAGTTCCAGCAGCAGGTGCAACAGACGGCACAGCTGCGTCAACAACAGGAGCAACAGCGTCAGCAGCAGGAGCAGCAGCTGCGTGAGCTGCAACGTCAGCAGGAGCAGCGTGATCGTGAGCTACGTGAGCGTGAACAGGAGCGTCGTCAGCAGAGAGAGAGGGAACGCACTGAACAGGAGCGTCGCCAGCAGCAGCGCCTGCTCGAGCAGACACTTCTGCTGCCCAGCTCCACGGCATTGATTGGCCAACGAGTGCAGGCCAGCGTTGTATCGCATCCACCCACATTGATCTCTCGCCTGCCCAGCTCCACCTCCACATCGACCTCCACCTCGACCACTTCGCTGCTGAGCCGCGACCGTGATGCACTCGACGCTTGGCGTCAGTTGCCCAGTGCCCGCTTGACTATCGAACGCACTGCTCAGCCTCTGATTCTGACACAGCCCGCAACCTCGGCCTCTGTGCAGGCACAGCTGATTAGCTCGTCGTCGCCACTGCTGCTGGACTCGAGCAACTTGAATGGCCTGATCTCGACGCGCCTCAATGGCAATGGCGCCATCAGTTGGGCTCAGTGGCTGGAGGACAATGCGGAGAACCGACGCGAGGAGCAGCGTCGCGACAGCGAGGAAAACCAGAGCAACAACAGCAACAACAACAATCGTCGCGCACAGTGGTGAACACTGTGAGAAAACATTGCCCACTTCAACTGACCTCAATATGGAACTCGATCTGCAATTGGAACCATGATTATGTCTCTAGGATAAGCTCATTCTCTAACTCTAAGCGAACTCACCATATCGGGATACGGGATCTATCACACTATCTGCGAACTAACCCAATCAAGCTCAAGTTTAATTGCTCAGCCTCATCTGTCCCTCTCTCTCACTCTCTCTCTTTCACTCTCTATCGCTTAACTTACTTAGTTAGTCAACTGCATTACAGCAAGAGCAGCAACAACAGCAACGTAATAAAGAAACCTGCGTAAAACGTGTGGAAAGTAAAACGTAGCTCGATTAAATTCACTGGGCAACAGGTTGGGATTACCCTCTGCCAGTTGACCCTAATCTCCTTTCATGCACTTTGACACTTCGACCAATGGCTGCTGCTGGCCTGCCCCGCCCACACTCGCTACGCCCACACGTGTGTGTGTGCACGCAAGTTGGCCATAAACCTTTGGAGCTGGAACAAGTTTCGTTTGGGGCAGCAAATGCCAACAAATTTTTTAATAATAAACAGCCAGACAGTGAGAGCACAGCACACAGGGCACTCGTAAGGGAAGGCAGGAGAAGTTGGGCTGGGGTAACAAGTGCTGCCTGGAATAAAGTTGATCCTTTGCCGACCCATAAACTTTGCACACTCTGCACACTTAAAAATAAACTTGCACTTGGTCCAGGGAGCCAAGCGAGTGAAGCTGTTAACGGCAAACGCTATAAAAACAATGAAAATTCTTAGCAGGTAGTCAACCAGGGGGAAGAGAGGGTTTCCCAAAGACTAGCATATACTCGATGCCTGCTTTTTAGCTTTATGCTAAAAGTTAGTCGAATTTGGAAGAAAAGTAATGAATTGCAAAGAAAAAGGCTTTTAAGTATTTTTAATATAAACTGCAAAAAGCATAATATTAGTTGGTTAAGTAGAGTTAGCTTGAATGGGGTGTATAAGATTATAGCTGAAATTAATTTCGAAAAAGCCAAGTGAAGGTTGCAGAATTTGTATAAAGTAATTACACAATACTTAAGAATTAAATCATCAAGGTACAGTGAAGAATATGTAAGTTATAAGTGAAGTTTTACAGTAAATCTCTGTGAATTAATCATATAATATTTACCTGCATGAGCGTGCCCAAAGCTAGGAGTGTGCAGGGTTAAAGAAGTTAATACTTCAATTTATTAAAAATAAATAGATTAATTTGAGACTTACATGTATTTAAGCAAAGCAATTAAACTATGAAGTTCCGCTAAGATCCAGAACATTAGGAACAGATTAGGAACTTTTTAGATTGCAATAGACTCGAAGTGCTACAGTTTAAATGATATGACGCAAAATATATAGAACTATCAGAAATCTTACTCCTCTAGCAGCCCTCGCTATGTCGCTAAAATCCTAAGCTAATTGCAAGTTGAAAAAAGTGAACTTTTTGAACAACCCTCGCTGTCAAACACAACTTGCTAATGCTTAAGAATTTTACATCCAGCTATCTTCTTGTATAATTGTATATTACTCTGCAGCACCTACAACTCTGCTAGCAACCCTCGCAAGTTTCAAGTTGCAGGTGAAGTCGCTGCTGCCACTGAAACCACCAAAGCAGCGCAGCACACACACATTTAATACAAAAATTGCCCAGTAAAATCGCTTGAAAGCCCGAAAGTCGAGCAAGACAAGCTCACCAGCTGGTGGCTATCGGGGCATCAGTTGCCGGCTGCCGGCTGTCGACTGCCAACTGTTTGCTGTCCTGCGAGCAGCTGTCTGCTGCTTGTACAAAGAGGAGAGAAAGAAATCACTTAAAAGTTCATCAGAACTGCAGCTTGCGCTGTCATGTCGAGTGACTCCTTTCACCCCTTCCCCCCGCGGGGGTCGCTGCAGATGGTTGACAGCGCATGGAGAGCAACCAAAATAGTTTGCCAGCTAGTTTCCAGTATCATTGTTAAATCCAAGAGCGATGCACACACAAGGATTATTGCTATGAATTTGCGGGAGCAGCTTGAACTCCAAGGAAGCTGAGCTGGCGCAGGTGAGCAGCTGAAGCAGACAGGCGGAAACGGAAACGGATATGCCAGTTGCCAAACAGCTGCTTCAATACACGGAAAACGGAAGTAAGGAGGAATGGGTGGACGGGAAAGGGAAGGAAAGGAAAGGGCAGGAGATGCATCTAAAGATTTTACAAATCTAAAAATTAAACAGCCTGACTTTTAAAGAATATATATTAAGAATATTATAAGAATATCATTTATTTAAGAAATAATTTGAAAGAGGCACTGATTTCCAAGCCGTTCCCTGCAAAGTAAACAACACAAAATATGCAAAACATAGAAGTTAAATATTTAAAAAATCAGCTGCGTAGCGTGTATATCACAGTCGAGCACATTTGAGTGTAGCTTTCTTACTAGTTTTTATCTTCTATCCCCTTTGCCACTATAACCTCCATTGCATGACTCCTTTTCTCTACAGTACCCTCTGCTCTTACCCTGTCTTTTCATTCCTGTCTTACTCCCTTTTGTTTCTATTATTGTTCCTCTATCGCCTCTCTCTTCAACATGCTTTTCTTTTAGCTCCTTTCCACCTGAGCTTCATCCACCTACGTCTTTAACTTTACAAACTGTTAAGCTTTTCCGGCACTTGCCCCACAATGAAAATGGCTAAAGAACTTGCCAAAAACTTTACGCTCTGCCCAGCTAACTTTAAATACATGTATCCAACCCTCTCCTTAGCTAACTCTGTCACATGCTGCACATGTGAAGCAGAGAGAAAATAAAATAGAATATAGAATATACAAAAGTAATTCTAGATTTCCTTGTAAAAGTATGTTCAGGTTTGTGCTGCGTCGCATGAGCTCAAAATCTTGTGGCAGCAAGTTGAAGCCGCCGCCAAAGCGAGAACTGCGCAGCAAGCCCTCGCCCACGCCACGTCCACCAAAGGATCCCCCGGAGAGTTACAACCCAAGCGAGGTCGGTCACAGTGAGATCGATGTGGATGAGTTTGTACGCCCCGCAGTATATCGTCAATTCACAGATCCCAGTGAGCAGCTGGGACCCGGAGCCGGGAAATCGATGGCCTACAAAAATGCCCAATACTTTGGCCACCATCGCTTCAGCTATGTGGAGCTGCAGTCGCAATCCGTGGCATTGCGTGACAATCGACGCTTGAGCGGTGGCGCTCTTTCCTCCAATCAGACAGAAGCGGCAAAGAGTGATGATGATGAACCTGCCGACGATTGCCTGCAGTCGATGAAGGAGCGCGACAAGGAAAACGATAGCAAGTTGGCTGTCCAGAAGCAAAATGCTGAAGTTGAGAAACTGGCCAAATGGTGTAAGCAGGTGGAAGAAGCACAGAACAAAGAAGGGGATAAGGCGAAGTTAGTTGAAAAGGAAGTCGAGAAAATTCTAGTAGACTGCGCGGATAAACTGAAGAAGGCTGTGGATTTGGTAGAGAAAGAGTGCGATAAGTCTGTCAAATCGAATAAGCCCATTAAATCCGATAAGCCTGTCAAATCCGATAAGCCCGATAAACCCGATTGCGATAAGAAAAAGAAATAAAGTGCAGACAAAGCGAAGACAACAACCTAGTAACGACTTTAACCGAATTCTAGCAAAGACATGCATCTAGAAACTGAACGAACGCAGTGCATTTACTCACCCCGCATGGTGTGTGGATTGGCTGATGCAGTTAGCTTGGCCTTCAACCGCACTGAGGCTTGTCCACAACTGCTCTCAAACTGTAAACTTTAAGTTTCCTCTTTTATTTGACCTGCTGTTGTTGTTCTTGTTTTGTTATTGTGTTATTGTATTTCACGCTTGCTCTTGAGTTTCTTTTCGCGCTGCAATTTGAATTGTTAATAAATCCATAGTATAGACACGCATATAATCAATTGATACGCTTTACAGCGGCATAACGGAAACTCGCAACGGGGTTGCTGCACAATTTCAGGGACAGAATCGTTAAACCAACTCGAATCCAAAGCGAAAGTAATCGACCAATCGCTGCTACACATACATACATATCTTGGCTCTAGCTGATTCCGTCATTCCCTCATTGATTTGTCATACTTAGATCTCCGTGTGGCGCTGGTTTAGAATTGATCTCCGTGAACCGATAGCGAACGGAACGGAGTCATCACGTGTTTTTTGCCTGCTAATTAGTTGATTATACTTGGAAATCCCCCAAACACCAGAAGCATCGACATGGAGAGGGGGATCGAAAGAGAGTCGCAGAGAGAGAGAGTAGGAGAGAGAGAGGGAGAACAAGAGAAGCTTGCATTAGTTGTCTATTTTCATTGACTGGCTAAGTTGTTGTCTGTGAGTTGGAAACTATTCAATGGGCTCCAGAACGACTGCTAAAAACGTCACAAGGTAGACAGCACTTTAGCATGTCCGGTAAGCTTTTGTATTTGTGAATAATATGGTATGTAAATCAGTCTTTAATCTTATATCGATAACTTATCGTGAGTCTTAACAAGTGTCTCATTGAATATAAAGTATTTACTCTCTTTGAGCAAGAGTTCCATTAAATCTTCAAAATAAAAATCCATTAAGTATTTAACAGCACTAATAATATCGACTATTTATCGAAGGGAATGTATCATATCGACATATCGTTGATTTAGAGAAACAGTTAACTCTTTAACAATGTAAATAATATGTTAAATTTATCGATAGCTAAGTTATAACATATCGATAACATATCGACAGTTTATTAAAATCGTTGTGAGCTTAATGAAAATCAATTATCTCATTTATATTTATATAAAATCGTTACATATCGATAAGTTATCGACTGTTAATGTATGTTTAAGTCAAGTTAATTTTCGCAAATACTATATGAGATATATATTTATATTAAATCGGTACATATCGATAACTTATCGACAGTTAAAAAATGTTTAACTCAAGTTAGTTATTGCATATACAATACCTGCATGCATATCGCCATCATTTCTCCCGTCATCCTTCCCTTTCTGCCGTTAAGCCTCTGCAGGCTCTTTAAACTTAACGATGAGTTCTGTTTATCTGATAGATGCGCTCTCCATGTAGCTTAACCTTACTTAGTTGTGCTATACCTTCCTTATGCTAGCACAACTTGAATGAGCCGACACTCTCCGCCAAAGGGTTAACTAAATTCCACACAGACAGCAGCGGTCAGTTGCAGTTGGCCATGACGACGCGCCTCGTTTTGGAGGCATTTAAGCTGAAAATTGCTGCTAAAATATTTGCCCAGCGCAAAGCCGCAGTCGCAGTTGCAGTCGCAGTCGCAGTCTCAGCCTGAGATGCATTTGCCGTCGCAATTGGCGTCGCAGCAGCAGCAGACTCAGTTCCAGACTCCACTGCCAATGCTGATCTTGGCCAGCTGCATTGATGCGTCCAACTGTTTGCCCACAGTGCATAACTGTGCCGCGCTCTTCCCCCTCCCTCCTCTCTCTCTCACCCTCTTTCTCTCTTTGAGCTGCAGTTTCGCACTGTCTCTTTCTCTCCTTCTCTTGCTCTCTCTCCCTCTCTCGTTGCTCCATGTAAATGCCTCTAATTTTGGGCCTAACGACAACTTGTCGCTTGTCATGGTCTGTGGCATTGTTGCTATAGTTGTTGTTGCTGCTGTTGTTGCTGCTTTGGTTGTGCCTCATCATCATTTGCAAACTGCGGACTGCTGGCGGCAGGTTTCCCAGCGGCAGCTGCCGCACTTGGCATCGGCATCGGCCTCAGCTTTATTTGTGCAGCTTTTAGATGCGCTCAAGTATTTATCTACCATTTTTGTTTCGCTTTTGCGTTTGTTTTTTATTTTATTTGATTTTTCTTTTTGTTTTTCATTTTCATTTTGTGTTTTTCATTTGCCGCCGCGTAATCGCAGCTCATAGATCAAAAACGAAGCGTGCTAAGTGCAGTTCTTGTCGCTCTCTCTCTCTGTCTCTCTGCTTTGCACTCTTTTCCCCCTTTTCTAGCTGTCTCTCTTTCTCTGCCTCCACCTCTCTTCCTCTCTGTCTCCCTGTCTATCTTCTTCTCGCTATAATTTGCATAATTTAGCCAGGAAGTCAATCAGAGTGCGACCCGCCGACTTCGCCGTGTGCTGTGTGTGAACTGCCGCAAAATTCTCATGGCACAAACGTTGCCGCATTCCGACAACAGCGATAAACAACTGGGCAAACGCAATGAGTACCCGATTACAGTGAGTAGTGCGATCAGCGAGTACCCGCGAGTGCCACCCACACACACCACTCGAGACACTTCAACTGGAGCGCAATTTCACTGCAGGCTGCAATTGCTGCAATTCCCACAGATTCGTAGATTTCTCTGCAGTCCCATCGGCTGCGGAATTAGGCAACTCATTTTCACTCTGATTAAAGGCAATTTTCCAAATTTTCCAGCGCCCTGTGTGACACTAACAACAACAACGGCAGCAATAGCAACAACAAGCCGGCAACAGTTGGACGGGGCAATTTGGCCTGTCGTCGTTAAATGGCCCCAAATCGGAGCAAAAAACATGTTGTAGTTGTTGTTGTTGTTGCTCATGTTGTTGTTGTTGTTGCTGTTGACTGCCCCAGCTTGTTGGCTGTCTTCTCTGACCATTTGTGTCGCCAGTTGGCCGAGAAAATGGTGGAAAATCGCCGCATTTGCAGCGCGTGTACAGCGAATTATGCAAAATTTGTTTGCCTTCCAATTGAATTTGGCGGAATTTCGTGTCGATTTCGGGATGCCAAAATAAATCTTGTTAGATCAATTGCCAGGCAAAGTGCGGTTAGAGATCGGAAACAGTAAGAGGAATTTTAATTTAAATCTGTATTCAATTTGTGTTTGTTAATTCAATTTACAGTGTATATTGATAATAAATAGGATAAAATGCTTAAAAGAAGAGAGAATTAGAATTTAAAATCTTTCTTCATATTGTTTAATTAGTTTAATATACTGGGTATGCCGAAAAGAGTATCGTGTTTAGAGTTACCTGTATAATACAATAAAAAAGATAATACAATATCTTGTACTGTAGATAGTATAACTAATAATAAAGTTAAGTAGTTGTCTCCCATTTATAAAATTCTTTCCTTCATCTCTCTTACTATTTCATAAAGTACTCAGTATGTTCTCTCCTTTTACATTTTTCGTTCTCTCTTTCATTAATCTCTTTGTAAATTTCTTCAACTCTCTGTTAACAATCTTTAAGCCTCCACTTGTTATCATCTTATGAATTTTGAACCTTTAAAATTCATCACACTGTCTACATCTATATACATCTATTTTTTTGACTATATCTATTTATCTCCCTTTTCTCGCTCTCTTCCTCTATCTCTCATTTTTCTCTCTGTTCATCTCTTCATCCATTCCCCTTTCCCTCTCGTTCCTTTTCTTCTACCACTCTCTGTCATAAAACTCTTTCCATCCACTTCAAATATAATTCCCAACATAAAACTCATCTCACACTCTCTTCAACTGCCTGTCTCCATCTGCAGCTCTGTTATTATCTCTCACTTATAAGCACATACAAACTCTAATAGTTCCAAGTACTGCGAGTTCTTTGGAATACATTAAACCGCAATTTGGCTACTTGCATAGCCCCTGGCGGCGGGGCATGCGGACAATTGATAGATATGTTGCCTGCCCCTCCCTCCCGCCCCATTATGTAAGGTGTCTCATAAATTATTGCAATCTGGTGGCAAACAGGAAGCGTCGCTGCTTGCACTTCCGAGCCTGGCCAAGTGGAACGTGCAGAGACCGAGCTAGAGTTGTCATCATCATTAAAGCGTTGGGGCAGAGAAAGAAGGAGATAGAGCGACAGAGAGAGGGGAGCGATCTCTCGCTCGTGCAGGAATTTTTCGCAAGACAAACAAAATAAATTATGCATGAAATCATTGAAGCGTACAGAGAGCTGAGGGAACCCTAGATGCAGACTACCCTGGACTGCGGTTAGGCTCCCAGCCTGACTGGCAGGCAGGCAAGCAGGCAGGCAACCCTGGTCAGCTCGGACAACACTCTCTCACATAGCGTGTTGTAATTTGTTGTCCGCCTGTGCGACTTGTTGACGAACTGCGTCGCTCTCTTGCAGTTGGCATACTTAGTACAAAAGGAAAAAAGTTAATTATCTTCTTTTTTTCTACCTATTCCCCTCTCTTGCTCCTCCCTCCCTCTGTCCCATGCAGTTGGCTTTTTTTTTGTACGCTTTCTGTGTTTTTTTCCCGCTGCTGCTGTTGCTGTTTTTGTAACATGCCCAACAGCTCCATTGGGCTATTATCCATGGTGCGGGCCTAGCTCGGCTCTCAAGTTCTCCGTTCTCACTGGCAGCGATTGTTGTTGTTGTTGTTGTTGTTGTTGTTGCTGCCACCGTGTTCCATCCGCTCGCTTTGGTTCGCAGTTCATTGAACTGTTAATTGTAGCACTGCCTTCAGCTCCGGCCCGGTGTGAAAGGTGATTTTTCAAGGCTGCCACGTCCGGCGAGGCCCCTCTCTCCCTCTTCCTCACTCTCTCTCTCTCTCTCTCTCTCTCTCTCTCTCTCTCTCTCGCTTCCAGCTGTAAAGTTCTTTAAGCTCTTTTTCGAAAGTTTTCTTTACAATGCGCCATATTTATGAATTAGATTGTTCGAGGCGCTAATGACAGCGCAGCAGCGAGAGCAACAATATAATTAATTTCCCACCAGATAGTTGGCAACGCGAGCGCGCGCGTCTAACCGATTTATTGCAGTTCGAGGCTGTTGCCAACTGACAAAAAACCAGTCAGATTTGACGTACGTTCTCGTATACAAATCACGCACAACCACAAATAAATCGAGAAGCATTTAGAAGAAAGATTTCACAGTTTTTTACGACTCAATTAACACAATTAACAAACAAAGCTCAGTGCCTGTTGAGGGCTGTAGCTTTCGGTTTCTGTTCTCTGTTCTCTGTTCTCTGTTGCTGTTTCGGTTATATATCCCGCACCATAGATGCCACTAAGAGATCACGGGAGCGTTATATCAACCCCGTGAATTCTTCCAGTGCCATTAACTGTGCCGAGATGCGATTCACACGTAACAAACACACACACGTAACACTTTGTATAACAGGTTACTTACCCAGTTAGAAGCTCCAATTGGGGCAGCCTAGATATCCCACGTGTGCTGGCCAGATATGGCAAGTGAACTTGCTTTGCCAGGACCCAACTGCGGCGGCATCTGCATCTGCATCTGTGATCCCACCATGCACACCTGTGTGCTGCGCCTGATAAGGCAAGACATCCAAGTAGTGCCCTCTCTCTCTCTCTCTCGCCTTCTCACTCTGTCTGCCTCTATTTATCCCACGATTTAATCAAAAACGCAAATTCAGCGTTTTCTGCTACGCGGAAGTTGTTCATTTTGTGCGAGAGGGCAGGGCAGGGCAGCATGCGTGGGAAATTTTTGAAGTTACCCATCGCATGTGGTTGTTGTTGTTGTACTTATCGCTGGCACTGTCTGCGGTTGGCCGCATAATTCTCTGTGAAAATCATTCTGTGGCGGCGGCGGTGGCTGCTGCGTGCTGCATAAAATTACAATTCAATTTGGGTTAAAAAAAACAAAAGAAATTATGATTAGAAAAGGCAGAGGAAGTGGAGGAAACAGGGCAAGGGGAAGTGGAAGAGTTAGAGCTGGAAAACGCAAGAGGAAGCAGAGGCAACATGTTGCCTGTGGGGCAATTAAAAAGTGGTATAATGTGAGGCACAACTCATTAAGTTGTGCGCTTCGCTGGGCAGCGGTAGACGGGCAGGAGGGAGCAAGAGAAAGGAAGCAGCACGGGGCAAGTAAAGGTGGAGGGGCAGTCTGCTCGCAGCAACGTTTGAGGCAGCCAAATTGAGTTGTTGCAACATGAACAACGCAGACGAGGCTACGACTGCGACTGCGACTGAGTGAAATTGTAGCATCGAAAATTGGTTTGGCTGGCGAATTACCGCGTTGACCTTTGGTCTCTGACTTTGGCGCTGGCGCTGGGAAAACGTCGCCTCAAATTAGTCACGAGAAAAGCAGACAGACAGAACGAGAGAGAGAGAGGTAGAGAGAGCGGGAGAGGGAGTGCAAATTGTAGTCGAGTTCGTTGCCTAAGTCTTTCGTTTCGGCTCCAGCCAATTTATGCAAATGGCGAAATGTCGATTCTCATTCCAACTGCTGCTCCATTTCATGTAATTGCCACGCTGTGTGTGCTTATCAGGCAACGGTAAATCAGTACGTCAGTCTCAGTCTGAATCTCAGTGCCGGGTAGCCAAGTCTCTCTCATAGACATGCCGAGCATGCGCCGTGAGGCGACAGCCATCAATCAAAAGCAGCGCCGCAATCAAAGCTCCACGAACAACAACAACAACAGCAAGTAAGCAACAACAAAAACAGCTTAAAACAGTTAAAACAGTCAACAGCTGCTGCTGTCTTTGGTAATCGCGTGTCGCAGTTACCTTCCCAACAACGTGTCGCCGTCGCCATCGTCGTCGTCGTCGTCGGCCCGTTTGCAATCTCCAACATGATTTTTAACGACAAATTTACGCGCTTAATCTCTGGCCCCGGCAATAATCATCGTCAACAAAACCGACAACAAAATATGCAAATGTGAGACGCGTTTACCCCCTTGTATCCCTCGCTCCTCTCTGCGCCCCCCCCTCACTCCATCTTTACACACATTCGCATCAGCATCTCCATCGCATCCACGCGCATCTCATCGCATCATTAGCGCCAACACTTGAAGACTGTGCTCGATTCGTACGACTGTCCCCTCTCTCTGTCCCCCCTCTGTCCCGCCTCTGTCCCACTGTCCGCCAGTCCGAACATCTCTTTAATGTTTAAGTGCGTTTTTCATTAATTGAAATGGTCAATTTGTTGCCGCAGCGACAGAGAAAGATAAGAGGAGTCGTTCGAGCTGCCTCTCATTGATACCTGCTCCAACGACTCCCATCTCCCTCTCCCTCTCTCTCTCTCACTCACTTCTTCTTCTTGCTGCTCTCGCTACATGTCCAGTTGCCCTACATGGCCAACACTTGGCTGCCTTGTCGCCGCCGCTCACTGGCGCCAGTTGCTCCAGCTACAGCTCCAGCTTCAGTCTCGACTGCAGCTGCGCACTGCCCAAGCAACCCAACTCATTCATCACGGCCCGAGCGAAGCGTCAACGCCGAACGCATAAATATTAATAGAAATGCCCAGGGTGCACAGTGGGCCGCTCTAACAACGAATGGCAATGTACACTAAAGAAAGAGATCGTAAGGAAAGAATGATATGAAGGATTTATAAAAGAATAAAGAGATATAAAAAAATACATATAGTTATAGCTCTTAGAATAAAAGCTACAAAGGAAACTAATTAAGATAAAGTTAGAATAACTCCTTAAAATATGTAAATATATTATACTGAATAAATTGCCTACTATATACAATATGTTCCCGTTCAGCAATGACAAATAAAATGCAATTCACTTCTACAAAAATATATAGAACTCTGTGATTATGAATTGATAGAGTTGCTTCTAGATTTCAGGCAAATTTAATTATATATTGAACAGATGACTATCAAAATATAAATACTAAATGGTGCCTGTAGATATTTCATAAGATCTTACTCTGTTTCTAATGAATTCATGTAGATGTAAGTATTCAACAAATACTTATTTAATACAAAAATACTAAAAAAGTTGCTCTCTTTAGTAAACTCAAGAAATTTATCAATACACAAGAAATGTTTAGGATGCCAAACTGCAACAGAAAGTTGAGCAATCCATTAACTTAGAGTAGACAAAAGCAAGAGACAAGAAAAGAAACTAGTCATGGTCTTGACCATGTCGCAGACAAGAACTGAACTGAACTGAGCTGAACTGAGCTGAACAGAACTGTGAACGGTACGCGGCGGAAGTCAGTTTAGCTCAAACATGATGTTGCTGCTGCTGTGGCTGCTGTTGCTGTTGTAATCGTATATGGCCAAAGGTAACAGTAACAGCAACAACAGCAACAGCAGATTGAAACTGTTTATCAACTGTTTATCTAGCGGGCCTTTTTAAGCAAATTGCAGTCAAATGCTGAGCTCTGTGCCAGTTCTAATTGTCTGCAATGACAATGCAAACGGGAAGGCGAGCTGAGATTGAAGATACTCGGACTGCGATGGGTCGTCGCTTAAGCCGACTTAACGGTAAACAGACGCACCAACTCCCCCCCCCTTCCTCTCTCACTATCTCTCTTTCTGTCTCTCCTCATGTTGTTGAAGAAAACGATTTCGTGTGCAACAATAACGAGGCAAGTCTTCGGTTTCAGCCAATTGGCATTTCAATCACGCATCAATCTGGCACGTTTTTATGATGCAGATCACAAGGCAGCAAAACCAGCACAACAGCAACAAAAAGAGTTGAGTATGACGAACTGGACACAGCACGCGGCATCCATCCATCGCACATTGCATGCAGCAGCTGCAATGCCAATGCCTCCTATCTCCTCCTCTCCTTCTCCGTTTTCAGATTCCTTATGAAAATGAAATTTTTATTGGTCGGTTATGTTTTCGTTACATTTCGTGGATTGTTATAAATTTCATTGATAATTGCCACATATTGATGGCATGATTATGTGCATGATTGTCTGATTGTTGCAACGCGGCAGTTGTTGCTGCAGCAGTTGTTGCTACGTGCGTGGCATATGCACACTGCAAACAGTTTTTTTTTCTGTTTCAATTTCTGCGCTCTTTTCCTTGTCTTTTTTTTTGTTGCAAATTGTTTTCAACGAAAATTGTTGCACGCGCAGAGTTATGAATAGAGTTTTACGAGGGGCAGCAGGGGCTGCAAGGGAGCAGCAGAGGCAGTTGGCAGTATATGTATGTATATAGGTCAGGCTGGCAGCACTGATTGTGCAAGCAGCAAACAGCGTGCGGCATGTGAAAAACTCAAAACTTTTCCCCAATGAGGCAATCAGAGCTGCGCAAAGATCAGGCAGAGCCTCCTAATGGAAGCATGCAATGTAGGTGGTTGCCAAGAGAGCTACTTGCTTAATGTAGGCTGGAATTTAATAGACAATTTATGTGTGAAAATGCCATGCGAAAGCAGATTCAAAGTATACCTGTCTTTAGGAAATTTATAATACAATAATATATTATAAAATAGAATAGAAATTCATAGAAAACACAATCAATATTTTGAATGTGAATGAAAATAGTTCTTAATAATTTTCCATTGAATTTTGATACTAATAATGCATAATATACATAAAGAAAAGTGTCATGAATCATTGAAAATTATAAAATTCAATCACAATTAAACAATATCATAAATTGGCATTAAGTATTTATGCAATTTGTATCATAAAATTAAGATACATGAACTTTACTATTGTGTTATTCATAGACTGTTCATGCAAATGGAAAGCAACAAGACAAAGTGAACATATATTCATTGAGTGCATACAGTTTAAATGCAACACTTTAACTCTCACACAGATCTGCAACCATCTAAAATGCCAATTTAATGCCACAGCTGGTCTTGCTCTGATAACCTGACGATTAGAAAACAAGCCAACAAATAAAAAACCGCCAACTGTCGCGCTCCAATTAAGTAAAGTTTTATCTGCTCTCTGTGAGTATTTCAATCGGTTTTTTACCTCTGGGTAATTGCTTATTATAAGCATATAATTTTTGGAATTCATTGAGATTATTCGTGATGAAATGAGGCGCACTGCAGAGCTGAGATTGGCTGGCTCGTAAATTAAGCAAGAACTGACGGCGATTTGTGTCAGCAGAGAGAGTAAGATAGCAGCAGTTTCAGCAGAGAAGGCAAAGCCAGGAGTAGAGCAGGAGGACAAAGAGTAGAGGAGTAGAGGAGTAGAAAGTCGTTGCTGCTGCTGGCCAAAAATGGTCTAATGCAGCAGGCAACGAGGCAGACAAACAAGCGCGCTCAATATGCAAATGCGGCAGCAAGACGAGGCCCAACGAGCTGCAGATGCAGCAAGACTGAGGTTGCCCCTCTTTATGCCTGTGTGTGTGTGTGTGTGTTATCAGCTGAACAACTGCCATGTGCATTCCGCGCGCGAGGGCTATCAAAAATAATTGACAACTAAATGCGCATTCAAGCAGGCAGCGAGGCAGGCAGCGCGTCGTGTGGCGTGAAAACGACGCCATTTAATGTGGCCCGCGCTGTCGCGCTGTGTCTTGACAAAATCGTTTGGCTCTGATAAGATTGTCGAGAGTTGTCGTGGAGTGTCATTGACTTGGAGGCCCACAGATTTTTTAGTGAGTGCAGCGTGGGTTACTTCGTTACGTTGCGTTACTTTGTTGCTGCTTTTGGTCATGAGAGCGTGCGCCCACGCTGCCAAGTGCTCTGCTCAAGTTCGTTGCCTGAGTCTTTTGTTTCAGCCAGCCTGATCCACCAACAATTGCGACGCATTTCGCTTTGGCCATGATTCATTGACCAGGCCAAGCCAGAGCGACTGGCACGACCACCGCAATTACATCCGGTAATTTAATGTAATTTTATATTTCATTTCAATCACATGCGATATCTGACGCAGACGCACGACGCAACTTTCAACTCTAGACGGGTTAGCAAGCAACAGAGAGGGCGGGAGAGAGAGAGAGAGGGCGAGGAGTGGAAAAGAGAGAGGGAACGAGAGAGAGAGAGAGAGAAGCACAGTGAGCAGCTCTGATATCACTGAGCTATTTCTGTCGCCTGCCCGACAACAGAAATCTTGAATCTTGCTATCTTTACAGATCTTTTGCTTGCTGTGCTGCCAGCGGTGCCTTTGATATCAGTCAAGCAAAAATGATTGATGATTGATTACTTAATTTCACAGTGCGTGAATCTGTTGCAGCCTGCCTCGACAAATTTGTCAATGCGTCAAGGCGAGTGGAGATTTCCAAACCGAACCGAACTAGACAAAGAGTTTGCTGCGCTACAGTTGAACCTGCTGCGGCTGCTGTTGCTGCTGGGGATGATTAATTGCCGTCGACTGTCGAAAACAATAGTTTTTGAACAAAACTGTTGTATCTTCCACGCACTCCCTACCTCTTCCTCCCTCTCTCTCTCTATCTCTCTCTCTCTCTCTCTCATCTCTGTAGACTCTTGAAATATTTCATTAATTAGAATTTTTGTGTTTGCCAAAGACCATTAAAAAATACCAAACTTAAGCTCGACTTGGCCCAGAGATTAATAGGCGGCAATTAACGAAAATCAAACAGAGGAGGAGGGATAAGGGGAGAGAGCGAAAGGGGAAGGGAGGGAGAGGCACAGCGAGAGCAGCTGAGCCAGTAAACTGTTAGAAAGAGGCGTTGCTGGGGGGTTTAAAAACGCATTTGAATATTCCCCGCAGCTCTTTTCTCTACATTCTCCGTGTACACTCTCTATGCCCCTCTCTTTCCCCAGTCTTCAAACCCTTCACAGTCTCAACTCTGTGCCTTCTCTTTACCAATCTTAACTTACCTTAATTATGCGTTTCGTTTTGCCGCTAAACCATTTGATAAATTAGTCGCGCCGTGTGGCAAAGGTCAACAGCGGGTCAGGGCCGCTGAGTGCGTGTGCTCGTCTTTGTCAATCGCGCGCACATCAATCAGGTAGAACAGGTAGAGCAGATACTCAGCGAGGCAGGAAGCGATTCCTCTGGCAATAGACGAGTTTCCTGTAGCAGAAAGAGACAGAGAGAGAGAGAGACACGTTGTAAGTCTGAATGAAATTCATGTAACTGTCAATTATGCGAGGGCAGTTTGTGTAGTTGCAAAAAAAAGAGACTGCATTTGCATTTGCTCATTAGTCAAGGGGAGTTTGCTGCTGCGTCTGCCACTTGTCCCATTCTCTGCCCCTTGCCCTAGCCTGCCCCGCCACAACTCTTTATGCCACTCTCTCTCTGCCCTGACAGCTGCTGCTGTGCCTGCAACTGATGCGCTGCTCTACATAATAGACACAACATTAAAGGCAGGAAACAGCAGCAGCAGCAGCAGAGTCAGCAACAACAAAAACATGCGCTGCCACAATAAGCTGCAAGCTGGACAGGCTCGACTCGCGACTCGCCTGCTCGACTGGCCGCAAGTTATGTGTGCAGCAGATCTCGTAGGGTGGCTCCACTTGGCTTGGCTTGGCTCGGCTTGGCTTCAATGCATTTGACAATTGGCCTGGTTAGTTCGAGCTGTGGAATGCAGTTTGCAGCCTGTGGCAGCTGCAACAGTGCTGTTTACTGGGAACTTGCCACATGCCACAATTAAATGCCAAGCATTGCGACGTTTCATCTAGCTGTCACACAGTCACCAGCACACACAGCTGCCACAACAAGTGGCAAGTGGCAACTCGGCAAGTGGCAACTTGCAACTGCAACTGTTGCTGAGGTGTCATCACATGTCGCTGCTGGCGCCGCCGCTTCTGCTGCTGCTGCTGCCGCGAATGCAAAGCAGAATGATAAACTGACAGCCTTATGACAGCATTACGCAAATTGCTCAGCCAAGTGGGGGCACACAGCCACAGTGGCAAGTGGCAAGTGGCAAGTGGCAGGCTAAGCAGGCAGTCCCTGCTTGCCACAGGTAGCACTGCAACGAGGTGGCAGATGCAGCGACAGCCAGCGATTGGCTTAATAAAATGATATATTAAATGCGATTAAAAGCGCGACGCAGACAGCGACAACATGCCCAGCAACAACAACATGCAACAGCAGCAACAACAACGTGCAACGCAGCGCAGTGGCTGCAATAAATATATTGGCAACGCAGACAGGCCGCGTGAGGCAGCAGGCAGGCAGCAGGCAGCGTGAGCCTCCTTGCTGCTCGGTAGCTGCTCGCGATAAAAATGTTCATTAATTTAATGCGTTGAGCATAATTAAATGCGTGTTGCGCCTCGGCTGCCCCATAATGACATTAAATATGTTTAAACATGCATAAATAAATACGCCAGACAGAGAGAGAGACAGAAAGAGACAGCAGGAGGAGGGGAGGGGGTAGTGCATACAACTCTTTCGCCTGGTCTGATGTTTTAATCAGTTCGACCCTGCAACAACTTGCTAAATTAATGACGCAACATGCGCGAACTGCAACTGCAACTGCTGCAGCTACACTTGCAACAGGTTGTTGTTGCTGTGACTGCAGCGGCTGCTGCTGTTGTTGTTGCCAGGAGATTTACGACAGTTGCCGCTGCCAATTGAGCGAGTTTGGGGCAACGATAAATCGCCAAGTTAATCGCTTGTCAAACTATTCGCGGCCAAGCTCAGTAGCCACGTTGGACAGTGTAGTATAGATTGCCGGCAATAGATCGCAGAGATTTGCAGAGCGATAGTTGTGGTAATAGTTGCAGATTTACGAGCTGCAGCTCATCCAGTTCCCCAGATCTATTGCCTGCCTAACGAGCTTATCATTTGCTCGATAAAAACTCATAAAATCGAACTGGTTCTCGATCACTCTTTCACATCCTCTCTCTCTCTCTCTCTCTCTCTCTCTCTCTATCACTCCTTCTCTCCATCTCTCTCCTTCTGCTCTCTCTCCATTCTGCTGCCAAGGCAAAACTCCTTTCTAAGCCGCGTTCGTTCTCTAGGGAGTCGCTAAGCAAGTTGACCTCGCTTGTTTGAATTTCAGATGCGCTTTATGCGACTGGCAGCAAAAACTGTTTGAGAATTATAAATGAAATTGTATAGCCTGACAAACAATGGCAGCAAACGCTATACAATAAATAACTGCAGTAGCAAGTGCCCTTGGCACTCAGTCAATAATTCTATAACTCAGCAGGGAGAGAGAGAGCAACATAGAGGGGGATAACTCATAGTGCAGATACCCAGCAAGATATTTCCCACTCTCTACTACTGCTTGGCTATATGACGTTTACGATTTACGATTTTTATGTGAGGCTGCGATTTGTACTGCGATATAACACTAGACTACACATATTTTCTCAAACAGTAAGACCAACTAAGCCAATTTGGCTGATTTTAGTAGATGTATCGTTCAGACTTCGCTGTCTACTTCGGAAGGGCTTATAATTGACATACTCGTATAAGGCTTAAATGCTTCTATATTCTTGAACAATATGACTAAATAAACCGATTTAGCTATTTTATGCTAATCTGTCGTTAAGTATGCAAAGACTTCTGATTCACAATTACAATGTGGTATATAAAGCAATAATGCTTATATATTCTTGAACAATATGATAAGGCAAGCCGATGTGGCTTTTTTGTGCTATTCACAGTTCATTATCTACTTCCGCTGTGCTCTCTTATAAGTTGCATAAGGTTTTTGAATTGATATTTAATGCTATAATGTTTATATATTCGTGAACAGTACGACTAACTTAACCGATGTGGAAGTTTCGAGCTGAACTCAAGATATACTCAAGATTGAGTTCTTAGACATGAGCTTGTTATTGTTGAGCATTAGAAACACCTATGCTTAGTCCGGCAAGTTTCCATCAAGCGCCTTACAGGGTACACGCAACTGTAGTTGCTGTCGCAGCAGTTCTCCGAGTTATTGGCAACAATATACAGTGTCAACAGCCTTGCACCCACTGTGACTCACTGCCAGCAAAGACCTTTAGCTGTTATATAGTTTATGTGCTGACACATACAATATATACTATACGATATATATAGGCACTATATCTAGCTAACTGTATCTGTGGCCTACGCCCATTGGAGGTCGCTGATAAGACAACTGCCTCACACGGCGAGGCACTTATCAAAGTTGACTCGAGTCAGGTAATTACCGTTGTAGTGTCTTCAATTGTTCGACATGTTGCTGTTGTTGTTGCGGCAGCTGGCAGACAACAATTGTGCATTTCATGAATTGGAATCGCAAGTTGTCGCTGCTGTTGTTCTTGTTGTTGTTGTTGCCCATTGTTTGTTGTATAGAAAATGTCATTCAAGTCGCGGCCCGTTGACAAATTGTCAACTGATATGGGAAATGTTGCAGCCAGAGACGGCAGCAACACTGCGAGTGCCTTTGGCCACAGTATAAACATGTGTAGATTTATGTGTGTCCGCTACCACACTCAGACTGCCCCCTCCCCTCCCTTGTACACAGTTTGCCTTCTCCTTTGCATATGCATAGGCAAATGCGGCGCTGTTGTCTATGTTTTATCTCTTGTTTCGCTGCGGTTTTATTTGGTTTTTGTTTTGCGGCTAAGTTCGCTGCTGTCTCAAGTTCAGTTCACACGCTTTCACTGTGCGCGTGTGAGCGAGATAGCAGCGTGCATGAGTGAAAGAGAGCGACAATGCATTGTCAGTTTGATTTGAATTTAACGATTTCGTTTGTTTGATAATGCCAAGAAAACAGAAACAGAAACCGTGGCAAATGCATAATTAACTCGACAGCTCCTTTAGTGCCTTCTCTTTCACTCACTCTTTCTCTCTCACTCCTTCTTCTTCTCTCCCTCTGCTACTCGCTTCACGCGCCGCTTTTGTCGGCATGCTGCAACAAATTGCCGCTAATGAGGCGCACCAATGTTGCACCTACCCCACAGCATGGCTTCCTGCTAGCCCCTCCTCCCGGCCCCTACCCCTTCCCGTCTGCCACACTGCGCACGCTTAATTAAACCCATAAAGAGAGAGAGAACACTCGATTACCTAAGTCGGCTTGCCACTTGTCTTGCGCCTCCTCTACGTCTGTGTTGCATGTTGTCAGCGGGCAAAAAGGACTCGGGGGAGATGCCAAATGCCACTTGGATGATTGTTGCAACCTGCAAGGAAACAACAAATTTGCCACAATTAAAAAAGTGCCATGAGATGAGAAAGCAAAAAGAGGGGAAAAGTGGTAGAGGGGGGGGGGGAGAATTGATGCCTTTGATCTGCGCTTTAAGATACGTCGAGGCCGACGCTTAATTGGATCATACAGCTATATTAAGCGACAAGTTGCAAACAACGCGCTCGAGGCGCTTGGGAATTATAAAGCAACAGCAGTTGGAAACTATTCAGAGCAGCTGCGGCATGTTGCAGCGGCGACTAGCCAACTTTGGTCTCCATTTTCAAATATGTAAGGAACTTAAAGGGAAAACTATCTGCAGCATTCGAAGTATTATCATGGGAAATATGTAATACACCCATCTAAATAAATATCAATAAACTAAAAAATTTTAAATAAAAATTTAATTCGTTATATGTTTATAAATTTGGTTTAACTTTCTTTAAGCCATTGTTACTACTATTTAATTGAGTAATTGTTACCAAAAAATTCTATATAAATCAAGCACATAAGCTATAGTAGAGTGTGCTCAATTCTACAGAGCTGACCAAACCTATGTTTAGCGTATTTTGTTTTACATTCTTTGCATCGGTTAGAAAATCAGCACAACTTTAAAATTATTTCTAAAATAACTTCAATATTAATTATCCGATAGCAATCAAATTTTCTGAAATCATTTGGGCATTGCTAGTTATTGTGTTTGTGAAAAATGAACTATCCTGTATCCAAAAAATAGTTTCTAATTTGGTTTTTATGCATTTCCGGAGGCGAAAGAAATATTGAATGCATGAATCCCAAAGCAATAATTTAATATATTTTATTATTTCCATATAATATTTGTCTGTAAGCCACCTAGGCTGTTCAGATATATTACATGAGTTGCAATTTCCTACACATTATTACATTCATATAGTTTAAAAATAAAAAAAAAATTTAAATATCATTGTACAACAATAAAAATGTAATTAAAAAAATAACATGCAAATAAATATTTATTTTTTGCAAGTGTTTTTTATATAGATTACTTTTATTTTATTGTTCCTGCACAATTATTTTTTTTTCATGTTTATTTTATTATTCCACCTCGTCAGCTCTGTAAATCTTTCCGTAACACTTACAGATCTGCATAAATAATACTCGAATTCTCTCTAGGCAACCACAAATTACAGAACAATTTGTGGGCAATCAAAATTTGTTGCCGGCTTATCAATAAAACCGAAAAGAAGTAAAAAGCCACACGGAAATTCATTTGGCCCGGCACAGTGCGAGGCCATAAATGTCATTCCCATTCCCGTTCTCATGGTACATTCCCATACCTCCATGCCCATTCCCCATGCACCATGCCCCATGCCCCATTCTCCACTTCCCATTCGCATTCTGCACTCTGCATTGCCAGACAACATTTTGGCCAACACTCTCAGCGTGGGCTTGTCAACAGGCAATAGGCTAAAGCTGCGAGTCGACAACAAGCAGCCGTAAATCAAAACAGCTTCAGCTCCCTCCCCTACCTTCCTTCCCCCGCCCCCTCTCCCCTTTCCGGCACTGCGCGGATGTCTCGTAAAACATTGAAAATTATGATTTAACGCAAATTTTGTAATTAATCTTGACAAATAAAGCGGCAACCCGGGGCTGCTTCCGGCTCCCACTACTGCACAGCCAGGAGGGAAGCAGAGGAAGAGGAGAAACCTCCTTCTTCTTCAAGTGAGAGAGAGAGAGAGAGACGCAACAATGTAGGTGTAGTTTCCTTACATGCATATAAATCTTGGCGGCACTTCTACGCATTTGTCTGGCTTGCCAGAGGCAGAGAGTCAATGAGGGGCAGAGGAAGTGGCAAAAGGGAGTTAGCCCCAGCCAGCTTGGCGTGCTTGGCCGTGTGTGCTGCCACAACATCATCATCATTATCCTTCATTATTATTTACGAACTTCGCTCTGGCCCCAAAAACTCGTTTTGGTTGAAGCCTTTCAAGTATTTCATAATTGTGCCAAGTTATGCACAAATGCATCGAGCAGGGAGCATTTTCGGCTGCCTTATTTACTAAATTATTGCATTTTAAATGCTGAGAGAGACAGAGAGAAAGAGAGGGAGAGGGGGGAGAGAGAGGTGACCTCTATAGGGGGAGTGGAGAAGACCTTGCCGCATCTCGCCTCACTCGACCAGTGCAGCTTGATCTTAATTATATGTTGGCAGCTCACGACGCTGATGAACAGTAGCAATTATTTGCCAGGCGAGCACTCAACACTCATCATTCACACACTCACTCACACACACAGTCACTCGCACACACGCACTGACTGCGCTGATATATTGCCATATTACGTATACGCCACGTATGCCCGCCTGCCTTAACTAATTGCCCAGTGAGAGAGCGAGAGACTGAGAGAGAGAGAGCGCGCGAGTAACTTGAAGCTGTCATTAACTTGGCAGCCTGGCGACGGCTGAGTGCCAATGCAGCAGCAACATCATAATCCTACCAGCTACAGAAACAGATACAGATACAGTATCTTGTATGTATCTGTATTTGTATCTCTGTGCACCTTGACTATTTTCTGCTGTGTAAGCAGCGCTGATGAAGCTGAGCTCTTGAGCTAGCTCTGCCTCCCTCTTCCCCTTCTCTCTATCTCTCTTTCTCTCTCCCTCTCGCTCTGCTCTTTCGCCTGTTGCTCTACCTTTCGCTTCTAATCTGATTCCGTAGATTTCCCGTTGTGTGTGTGTTTTTTTTTCGGCGCTTAGCTTTGTTTGCTCGCACGATGCGTCAGTTGTCGATTCGATTTATATTCTTCCACTTCTTCCTCTTCCTCTTTGGCTTCTTTTCTTTGTATTTTCTTTTCATTTCTGCTCGTCAGCAAAGCAAATAAAATACTATAACAACAACAACAACAGCAAAAACGTGACTGTTATGAAAAAGTCGTGTATGTAATTTTATTTCAGTTCTCCTCCTTTTTTTTTTTGTTATCTGCGTGTGTCGAGTAGTTGACAGAGAACAGCAGAGTGTAGGAGAGAGAAGGAGAGAGAGAGAGAGATGGGTATATAAAATTGTTAAACTGAACAATGCTCGCAATTTTCAAAGCTTTTTAAATGACAATGTGAACGAACGATCCGCACTATTGTTTGCCCCCTAACTAACTCTCTGTATCTGTTGGTTATTAACTATATATTTATATATAGAGACAGGTATATAGCTTGCCTGGGAACAGTAATAATAGATTACAACAATGACAATATATATAAAGCTGTTTCTCAAAACAGCCTAAACTCGTCTCTCTTCCTCAACTGTAGATCTCTTATCTGTTGGTCTATCGAAACTAGACTTTTTATCACAGCCCAGCTAATTTTGTAGTCGTATTTTCGATAATTCGACAATCTGGTTTCCTTTCTCGCGCCATTGTTTTCACATCTTTCACAGCTCAAACTGGCTTTGATTGCTGTTTAAGATTCGTGATGCTTATAGACGAAATTTCAGCTTCATCGAAGTTCATTTCGAGACAGTAGCTCGCTTGCAACCGAAACTCCATTAAAAACCGTCTCGGATTACGAATAAAGATTAATGATCTTAGTTTTGTATAGTCAGCTGAAGTCACTGATAAATCGGCCTTAAGTACAGCTCTATAAAATAAACTTTAATCGAGCGATGCAAGGTGAAAGTCAACTTGCACTTGAAATTTGTTTTCAACTCTTCCTTCTCCTGCTTCCCCTCATTCCATCGATCGATCTGCTATTAAATCGGTCTATAGACTCAAGATTCGTGCCGGGTTATTTGATGTTGTTGTGGCTGTTGTTGCAGTTGCTTCTTGCCTGTCTGTTCCCTGCCACAAACGCCGCCCATGTACGTAGCTAGCATTGCAATTCTGGCTCAAGCCTGCGGCGCGTGGGTGGGTGCAGCCGAGGCAGCATCAGCAACAGCCACAGCAACACAGAGCCAACTGCAACTTCCAGCTCGAACCTGAAAAGGCAACACACCACAACAACAGCAGCAACAACAATTTGAAGTTGGCTTTTAAGGCACGGCCAGCCAGAGCCTCCAGACGCGGCTCAGTTAATCAAATGCGGCTCAAAATATTCGACGCTTAATCAATTAACTAACATAATTTCGTGCAAAAGTAATTAACTACCCCATGGAGATAGTCAGCCGCTGCTGCCGACAAATGTTGCCTGTCCACAGTGTTTAGTGTCAATTCAGCGAGGGGCGATCGAGAGGGGAACGAGTGGAGACGATCGAACAGCGCCCACTTGCATGAGGGAACAAGTTTCAGTTGCCTCTCTTTGCTACAGCTGCCTCTCTCCCTCTTCCCCTCCCTCTCTCTCGCTCTCTGTCTTTTAATTTGTGCTGCACTTAATGGGACAGTTTTGGGGGCGGACAACTGCTGTTAGGGACTGTAACGAAGCGGGTTCAGAGATCGACGCCAAAAAGAGAGAAAAACTTGCGCAATGCGAGATCAAAAATCAATACATAATTCTTTTGACATGCCAATCGCACATTTGTGGCATGCAACACACGGACAACACACGGACACGGACAACATGTTGCCTGCGCGACTCATTCAGATAAAACAGACGATGCAGACGACGTTGCACAGCCGCTGGAAGCTGGTGAACGTTGCAGGAACAAAACGACGACAAGCAGGCAACAGGCAACAGTTGCAACTGTTCGAGCTGCACCTTAAAACCGTATAGCAACAACAACTGCAGAGGAAGCAACACTGAGTCAAAAGGAGCGTCGCAAAAAAAGTGAAATCTGCTAGAATTGATCTGGGGAGTCGTCGTCGTAGTCGTCGTCGTGGTGGTGCCACAAACTGGTTCTGTAGAGGAGGAAGCAGGCAGGCAGCAAGCTGCAGGCTGAGTGACCGAGGCTGCTCGGCGACCTCTGCCGCTGCCTTTCATTCGCTGTCAGCATCAATTGAAGCAGCCGGCAAGCGAGCGAGCTTCCTCTCTCTCTGCTCTACTCTACCCTGCCCCACTCCCATCTCTGTCTCCCTGTTGCAAGATATATGAGCAGCGCAGTGTTGTGACTACTGCCCGCTGCGCACCTGCGCCAATGCCAATGTGCAGCAGCCCCAAATGGAGATGAAGATGAAGTTGGCAACGCAAACGCCTCAGCTGAGGCTCAGTTTGACTTTGACTTGGCTTGATGAGCCCACGAAATGGACTTTTAAACGATGCCATTTGTTGTTGTTGTTGTTGCCCACAGTAGCCCGAAACCTTTTTTGCCTATTTGAATATAGCCATAACTTGCGTGCAGGCCCCTCTACCAACTTGGCCCTTCCCCTTCCTTGATCATTAACACCAGCGGTGCGCGGTGCTTTGAAGCGCTTTTTACAATTTCGGGCTAAAAAGTGACAACAACAGGAACAAGAACAAGTACAAGCTACAACAACAGTAACAACTATAACAACAACAACAAGTTACCACAACAACAGCAGCCTGCAAGATACCAAAAAAAGGTCAGCGCTACCGTCGGCAGTAAAAAATATAAAAAACAAACAAAAACATAGGTAGAACAAATACCCTAAAAAAAACAGCAAAAAAAACGAATCCAAATAAATAAAACATAAAATGAGATGGAGCGAGAAAGAGCAGGGGAGCAGGGGCGAGCGAAAAGGAAGGAGAATTTGTCTGGCTACTGACCGTGTCTGTCTCTCGATCTGTCCATTCCAGGAAACGCAGCTACTTTTTCAGAAGTGCTCGACATGCCGGAAAATAAAAACAAAAACTACAAAAATAAAACCACAAAACAACAACAACAAGAAATACAACAAACCCAAGTCGAACTTGGACTTGGATAGTGAACCTAATAAAAAGCCCTAACTGAATTCGTGAATGGGATAAAGTAAGCCCGAGATTGGAGAGAGAGACAACTCGAAGGGGACTTTGAAACCGAAACTGATTGTAAACTAAAGTTGACATCTTAACTTGGTCGCAATAGAACCTTAAATGTGATGGGAATTGTGAGAAAACTTGGCTATAAACAGCAGGTGGTATAAGCAAGTACAACAAGATCTTAACTGAGCTTAAATGTAAATCATTCTCAGTGTGATTAAACCCACTTATTGAAAAATAAAATGGAAGGATGATAACTTTGTGTCAATCGAAAATGTATGTAATAGACGGAAGAAGTCATGGCAGGCTCAACAAAGTATATATATTCTTGATCAGCGTCAACAGATGAGGCGATATAGCCTTATCCTTCTAGATGTATGTATGCCTGTCTGGCTTCTCTATCTGCCTGTCTGTCTGTATGTCCGTCTGTCTGTTTATCTGTCTGTCTGTACGTCTGTTTGTCTGTATATTTTCATGTCTGTATGTTTGTATGTCTGTATGTCTGTATGTCTGTATGTCTGTCTGTCTGTATGTCTGTATGTCTGTATGTCTGTATGTCTGTATGTCTGTATGTCTGTATGTCTGTATGTCTGTATGTCTGTATGTCTGTATGTCTGTATGTCTGTATGTCTGTATGTCTGTATGTCTGTATGTCTGTATGTCTGTCTGTCTGTCTGTCTGTCTGTCTGTATATCTGTATGTCTGTCTGTGTATCTGTCTGTCTGTCTATCTATTTGTCTGTATGTCTGTATGTCTGTATGTCTGTATGTCTGTATATCTGTATGTCTGTATATCTGTATGTCTGTATATCTGTCTGTCTGTCTATCTGTCTGTCTATACGTCTGTTTGTCTAAATATTTGCATGTCTGTATGTTTGTATGTCTGTATGTCTGTATGCCTGTCTAGCTGTATGTCTGTATGTCTCTCTATCTGCCTGTCTGCTTATCTGTATGTCTGTCTGTCTGTCTGTCTGTCTGTCTGTCTTGTTTTCTTACCATTTCTCTTCCTCAAAAGAATATCTAGATAATTCCAAACAATTCTCCCTCTTTCTCTTCTACAACCTTCTCATTATATGCTACATTAATTCTCCAACTAACTCATACTACGCCATTTGTCTCCCCCCTGGGCACGCTATTTCCTGTTTGCAAGCCGGAAAGAGAGCTCGAGTTCATCGTCTCATCGCTGATACTTGAACCTGAGAGCAAAGTGCGCAGCTCCATTGCGCAATATGCTGAAAGATCTCGAGAAGAAGTCACTGCTCACTGCTCACTGCTCACTGCTGACAGTGCACACTTGTTGGGGGGCCACCTTGCTCGCCTGTCGCTTGTCGGTTGTCGGTTCATTATCCTGGCCAAGTGGTGCTGCCAAGCTGCTGTTTTAGCTGTAATTCTCAGCTCATTCGCGGTGGCAAGTTAACATTCTTAAGTAGCGATCGTGCACGAAGCACGACAACGCTCTCAAAAAGCCTCGTTGACATGCGCAAGTGCCAGATAAAAGCTAAAGAAAAAAAGCTAAAACTGAAGCTCAAGCTCAAGCTGAGACTGCAGTTGAAGTTGAAGTTGAAGATGGGCTTAGCTGCTGGCAGAGACTTTCAACTATTGCGCCGGCTGCTTGACCCGCTGGCAATTATCACACACACACAGAGAGTGAGTGAGAGAGAGAGACAGAGACAGAGACAGAGTGAGAAAGAGGAGCTGGTTAAGTGTTGTGTGACTTTGACTGCAATTAGACATGCTGCTGCGGGGTCAACAGACTGGTCTGATGTGTTTACCTGATGGATTGTCTAAACGGCTTCAGCCTCAAGACGCTCTCCCTGTCTCTCTTGCTGTCCCTATCCCTGTCTCTCTCCCTGTCTGTCTGTCTGTCTCGCTCCTGGTGGGCACATCACTTGCACCTCCAGACACAAATCACGCACTTTTATTTGCCAGTCCCGGATGAGGCGGCCTTTTAAGGCTGCCATGAGTTGCAAATTGTTGTTGCAGTTTCCTGCTGCAACTTTATGGCAACTGCAACAGCAACAGCAGCAGCAACAACGGCAGCCTCTGGGTCATTTTAGGAGCAGCAAGCAACCTGAAACCTGCAACAGGAGCCCTTGCCGTACCGTGTGGTGCAGGAGGTGTCCCAAGCTGAGGCTCGAACTGAGGCTGAGGCTGAGGCTGCAATGAGGCTGTACTTGCCACAGAAACCAGTTACGTGCTGTGGCAGCGGCAGCAACTGCTCCTGTGGCATGCTGTAATTGATATTGCAGCCAGCTGGCTGTCTCTGTGTGTGTCTGTGTGTGTGTGGGACAGTGTATATGTGTGTATGTTAGCCTGTGTGTGTGTGCCATCTCTTTGTGCTCAGCCTCACACGTGTTGCTAATGAGACATAACTCAGCGACAACAACAACACACGCTCAACTGATAACCTAATAAAGCCCACAGCAATTAAGCCCATAAGAACCTCTGACTACCCTGACTACCTTCGACAACAACAACAGCAGCAACAACAACAACAGGCAGAGCAACAGCAGCAACAACTTCGAGTACAACTTGTTTGGCAAATCCGTAAAAAAAAGTTGCCCAAAATGATGTCACTTGCTTGGCTCAGAGCTGGCTCAGCAATTATGGCCAAAATGCGAGAGAACTCTCGATGTGCTGCCTTTTATTATAGAGTCTCTTCCTCTTACTCCTCTTCTTCTTCCTTCATCTACCTCAACTACACAACTTAACTCTCTGTTCAGTGTGGGCTGAGAAATCTTTTATTTTTTCCTTCTTTTTTTCTCATTTTTTATATTTTGTAAAATCATTATTTTAATCGTTTATTGACTTGTTTAAGGCGCCGCTAAATGTTTTTTCTTTCTCTTTCGCTTTGTATATTTCTATTTCTGCTGCTCCTCCCTATTATGAGAAATGATGGAGCAGAAAGTGCCTCGAAGGCAGGGGATCTACTATTTTTGGACAGGAAAGATCTTGTGTTCATTTAAACCTAAATTACACTGCAAAAAAAACGAACTTGAAACTCAAAGAGAAACTTGATTTTAGTTAAACTAATATATTATTATTATTACTTACTATTATGTTGAAATAATATATTATAGAAAATACTGAAAGACTTCACTTGCTCTAGCGACTTTATGGCCATAAATCAAATATATTATTTGCCTTTCTACTCACTCATATTCTCTCTAATCTTTTCAATTTCGCTTTAGCTGACTTAATTTACTCAGTTTTTATCTGCTTGTTCCGTACGAACATAAATCAATCAGAGCAGAGCGCTACAACTTTCGAAAGTCGCTAGAAACCAAAAAAAAAACATAGACGAAAAGATGAAAAGAAGAGAAAAAAAACCCCAACACGTTGATCTAATGTAGAAAAGGTACTTTCAAACGCAGAACTATTAGCGTGAGTGCACTGATTAATGATCAGTTTGGCATGTGGGATATGGGAAAGGAATAATACTTATAATAATAATTATATATTGTATTGGAACACTCACCTGATCTGCAGTTCTGAGGAGGCCAAGGACAAGATCATCGCTGCGATCATCTTCTTGTCGTTGTTGGTGTTTCGTTTTATAGAGTGTTTGGCTGTCTGGGGTCTTGTCTGGGCGCTGACGTTTATGAGGCAGTGTGTGTGTATGTGTGTTAGTGTTGGTGTGTTTGCCATGCTCTCTTCTATTTGATTGCTTAGACCTTTCAACTGTTGCTGCTCCTCATTCGCTTCGGGTCTCTTGCACGCTAATTTGTTCCTGGCCCCCGTCTCCTCTCGCTCTCCTCTGCCTCTCTCTTTGTCTTCCTCTCCCTCTCTTCTGCTTGTTTCCATTTCGTTTTCGAGCAGAAATTTGCAAGTGCTTACTAATAGAACGTTTTGTGTTGTGTTAATGAATTCGAGAGTTTTATTGACACTGCGCCGCGTTGACGTCGCTTTCTCGTTGTTGTTTTAGTTATATTTCTTTTTTTTTATATAGAGTTCTTTTTTCTTTTCTTTTTTTTGGGTTTTTTTTTTGCGCCACGTTTCGCCTGCGAGTCTGTTACTGTTTTTTTTTCCATTGTCATTATCAGTTTATCTAACACTTTTGCGTTCGCTCTACGCTATCTGCGGCAGTTCTCTCTCGCAGTTCTCGTTGTTGTAGTTGTTGTTGTTGTTGCTGGACTGGGAACGGAGTGAACTGCGCGCGCCGCTCGCTGACGGTGCACTGATCGGATCGTCACAAACGTGGCCAACACGACAGGTAACCCAAAAGCGACGTACACAGAAAAAACGCGCCACCAACAGCAACAGCAGCAGCAACAACAATCACTATATACCAAATACTCTATATAGAGAAGGTAGCCTAAGGTACTCGGGATGTGACTCAGACCGAACTCTCTCTCTCTCTCTTTCTCTGGCGCTCTCTCTCGGCTCCGTTTACAACTCGCGACTCGCTCGCTTGCGTTCCAATTTGCGACTTGGCTGAGTTCGTTTGTGGCTCGGGGTTTTTGTAACCTCGCTGCGCGCTCTGCTCTGTTCTGCCGGCTGCGCTGCTAGCTGCGCAGTCGTTGCGCTCAGTACTCAGCGAGCCAAAGCCAAACAATAGTTGTCTCGCTCGCACATGAGCAGCGCGCTCAGTGAAGCGTATTAGCACAGGTGTAATTACCTGTTCGTTTGCCACAGCAGCTGTGCATCTCCCTCACACACAGCTAGACTAACACTCTCATTGCTGTGCTCCCTCTTTGTCTCTCTCTCTCTCTCTCTCTTTCGCTCTGGCTCTGTCTGCGGCTCTCAATCGGAATGATCATTAGCGACTTGAATCGCTCTGTTCCTGACTCCAGTTTTGTTGGCCAAATTGTCGCCATGTGTGTGCCAGCAACCCCCTCTCACCTCCTCTCTTGCCCTTTGCCCTTCCCCTTAACCCTACCCTTCCCCTTCTTCTCTAGTGCCTGCTCAGCTATTGCCTAAACTTGCTTGCGCTTCCGACTTTTCGCCAGAATTTTAAAGTTTCAACTTGTAACATCGCCTCAACCCAACTCGACCTGCCTCGCCTCGCCTTGCCCTGCCCTGCCTCGACTCCATGTGAACTCGCACTCACAACTTCCGCTATGTGGTTAACATTTGCCTGCCATAATTTAGTATAATTCTATAATATAATTATGGCGACAATCACCTATTGCAACAGGAGCTACCTTATTAAATGTGTGCCCAGCCTCACCGGAACTAGTCGCATAGCTGAGGCTCCCTGATCGCATCGATTGCAATCGGATGTTGTTCGCCTGCTGCCAGCCACGCGCCCAGGCACCTCTCTCTTTCTAATGGCTCATGATGGGCATCATCCTGGGCAGGAATCGAACAACAGCAGTACCTACTCAATGACCGCTACTTCCGCCTCTCGATCGATCGATCGAACGTTGGATATGTCTGTCTGTCTGTCTGGCAGCTGCATTCATGTGGAAATTTGCGCTACTGTTAGTCGGATTGTTACAGGTACTCACAATGCAGTACACTGTGTGCACTATGCTTTGATTTCGTTGCTTATTTTCCTTCATATTCAGTTTTCTTTCAGTCAGTTTTGCAACGTCTGCTTAACGGAAGCAACCGTTAGGCGATCTGTTCCCCGGTGACCGTTGACTAAATGCAATTAGTTGCAGCAACAAACTGCAGCTGCTGCTACTAGTGCTGGAGCTGCTGCTGTTACCGCTGCGGCAACTAACAGTGCCCCTGCCTCTTCTCATGCCGCTGCATTTGCAGCTTTTTCCATTTGACTAAGCATCAGTTTCCCGGCTAAATATTTACCTTCTTCTCGCAGCATTAATCCCAGGCGTAAATATATAATACCATCCATCCAGCATCTTTCATTAAAGAAAACTCACTCCGATTTATTACTCTCATTATCGGAGAGCGAACAACACCCCAGCACTTCATCTCAGACCAATTGCATACCATACGGTATAGTTTGCTACACTTAACTGGATTCACATTAAAGTGCATACATTAATTACAGTTTTTCGGTATCAATAGCGGGTTCTTTTTTAATCATTACAGATCTTTACTTCATAAAGCTGCAGTACTTTTCGAAAAAATTTAAGATTATCAATAATATTGTGTATTAAATTGAACCCATTCCTTGTATTGAACCTATTTCTTGTATTCTTGATTTGAACCTATCTCTTATATTGAACCTATCTTTGGTATTGAACCTATTCCTGGTATTGAACTTATTTATATTATTAAACCTATCTCTTGTATTGAACCTATATCTTGCATTGAACCTATCATTTGTATTGAACCTATCACTTATATTAAACCTATCTATTGAATTGAACCTATCGCTTGTGTTCTTCATATCCCAGTTAAATACTTATACAATATATATTCTTTCATTCTTTGTTTTCCCAACCTGAACTTAAGTTTATAATGAAAGTACTTTGAGTTGCTGTTAGTTTATCCAAAATTTTCATATTCTATAATAAGAAACATTCACCGGGTTATACACCATTCTACATACACTATTCTACAAAATACTCTACGTAATAGATATCAATGAAATAATAAATTAAATTTCCCCCAATTATTATACACTACAACTATCTACCACTTTTAAGCTGCTGACTCACCCTCTCTCCATTAAATTTAGATAGCATATCTAGAGCATCTTTAATTTGCTTCCCCTTACCGAAATTCCACTTTAATTTTAAACTTTAATTCAACTCTGCTCTAATTACAAATTTTAAATATCAAAATATTATTTTATGCATATTTGTAGTATTCCCCATGCAAATTATTTCCCTGCATGTTATCATACTTACTATATACATATGATGGTATGCAAATGTATATGATAATTTGCCTCATAATTTCTTTGTGTTTAAGTTGTGTTGAAAGGCTTGTAAACTTCCATTATATTGTCTTTAGGCATTCGCAGGCTTTTCTGCATAAAATTAAGAGAGCAACCCATTTTCATATAATAATGATATAGGAACTCAGTGATGAAATTTTATAAATTTGTTATTTAGATCTGGAAAGCGACTTTACGACAGGAAGATGAGCGTGCTGGCATTCAACTCGTCTATATGTACAGATACACATGTTTATAATGCGACTAATCTATTGTTGTACCGACAGGTAGTTGTTATTGCATATACGAGATATATATGGAAAGGAAATATACTGTAAGTCGCTTGCAATATGAGCAAATTCGAGTTTAACTATAATTTTGGCTCATCATAGTTATAAGCATGTGTGTGTGTGTATTGTGAGTACATAATGCCATAATGCCTGAGTTCTACAGATGATGTATTCGGAACTCATGCGTTTTTATTTTATTTCTATTTTTTTACATTGTCATCGAACCGTGACGGCGCGTTGCTGTTGTGTGTGATGTACCTGTATGCCTAGGGCCTGGAGCCGGTGGCAGTCTAACCCCCGTTTTGATGATCTAAGTGTAGAACATGCGATAATGTTTATGACTCTGCCAGCCAGACAGGCCGCTTTATAGGGGTGCACAGCCGTGTGCTATCTGCGCCTGCATGAACAGCACCTAGAGTAGCCCAAATACAACAAGGTGTCTGTCAAGGAAGTGCTCAAACAGCAGATACCCTAGACAGTTTTCTTTATAACTCAGTTGTTTGTTGAACGATCGGCATGAAATTTGAGCTATATAAAGAAAACTGAAGAAACTACAAACTATTCAACGAGAGCTGCATATGAAATCCATATAAATAATATGATCACTTATACATAAATATAATTTTTTTGGCATTATAACCCCCCTTTCAATGAGGCTCGATATTCACTGGGTATTCAGAGAAGAGAAAACAATTAAAAACTGCAACTGACATTAAATATAATGCCCAGAAATAACCCACAAAACACCGCACAGTAGCCACATCCGTAGAAAAACGCCCCGAACTGAGGGATAATTAATTATGCCACTGGTGCCAATGCTGGTGACATTTTGCAGCTTGTCTTGATAAGGAAATGACGCGGCAACAAAAAAAAAAGAAAGAAAAAAAATAACAAAAAACCGATCTATAGAAAATTTCTAAATACTTATATGCTTCTATAAGGTAGTAGTAGCATATGCAATCTAAAGTCAAACTACGGAAGTTGTGCGCCCAATGCAAAGCGATTTTCTGTCATCTCAGCACTTTGTGCTCCAATTTCATCGTATACAGAGATACATGATATATAAATACAGATACACAATCGAGCATATGATATGGTGTGCTTCGCCGTATTGTGTGACTCAGAAAGACCCCTCAGACCCCTGCCTCTCCCTCCCCTCCTCACCTTTTTCTTTTCTTTCGCGACGATTTATTTGGACAAATTGTGCAATTGGCTTTGTTATTGTTTCGTTGCATTAGCTGCAATTATTGGCCAAACGGCGCGAACAGATTGCAAATTGCATTTCGGGAAAGCTGCCACAGTCGCATTTCCACGTATTGAAGCTACGGGAAATTTCGGGTGAAAGCTGCCAGCATCAGCAACAGGAGGGGCAACATCATGTGGAGCACAGCACAGCACAGCTGTCGGTGCTGTCCTGTGACGCCTCTCAGTTTAGTTCTCCCAACGACAATTACCGTAAACTAACGAGCTTTCACCAACAACACCAGCAACAGGAAAGATCATTTCCAGAACTTCCAGCCGGCTAACGGATGTGGGGTGTGGGGCGGGGGTCAGTCGGGTCAAAAGCAATTGACCGCCCAGCATGGCCCTCAGCAGCAAAAAAAAAGGGCCGCAACATTAATGTTGACGGGGCACGGCAACAAGAGGCCAACAAGTTGGAAGTTTGTACCCCCGAAAACAGAAAGAAAGAGAAAGAGAGAGAGAGAGAAAGAAATACAGAGTTATAGTAGAAACAAAAATAACAATAAGAACAACAATAGCAATAACAATAATAATAATCCACACACATGTCTGACCATTTTGACCATTTTTAAGTGAAGTCATCAAAAGTGAGAGAGAGCGAGAGAATTCTGTGAAACTTTTGGCCGACATAAAAGCCAGAAAGTAAATAAAAATATAAAAAAAAATAAAAAAAAAAACTAAGAAACAGAAAAACAGAAAGAGGATTTCTTAATTACAAGGGGCCATGCGCGGCGTTTAGGGTCGGTTTCTTCCACCATCCACAATTGGCCTCATCATAATTACGGGGCAGTTCTTCTGCCACTACCATAAGCCGGGGCCAATGTGATATGTCGCGCTCTATAGCCGACTCTCTTTCCCGTTCCTGTTATGAGCCGACAATTATTTTACGAGCTAACTGAAAATTCTAGCAACAACAACAACAACAGAAGCGAGAAGACACAACTCACGACAATTCAGTGAGCCCAAAATGGGTCTTCATTTTCTTTGTTTCGGCTTAGTTTTTTTATACTTTTTTATGTCAAATTCTGGTTAGGCGGCGTTACGCCCGGCTACCTCCAGAGATCTGCGATAGCGAAATAAATTTTTTAAATGCTGCACATGTGCGACAACAACAACAACACCAACAACCACTAAATGTCACCCAAAACCACTTGCTTTTTTTTTAGGAAAAAAGCGTTTAATTTTTATTAGACTATTACGATTTTCCAGCATTTACCTTGATGGTACAGTTGCAACTTGCCCCCGATAATGATGCAGAAGACGAAGCTGAAGCCGAAAACTTTTCCTGGGGTAAAGCCAGCGGAGCAGAAAATCAAAAGCAAAAGAAAAGTGCAAAGGCAACGTGCAACAGGTCCGCAACAGATCCCCAGGGTACCCACAGACCCTACCCTCTATATAGGTTGTTATACTATAGTATTTTGCTCTCTCTCTATGTGCCTCTCTTTCTCTGACTATGATAATAATTTAGACGCTTATCTCGCCAACATGCAATATGGCTGAACGGCTCGCTGGCTGCCTCAGTGGTTCAGTGCAGTGCAAAAAGAAAAAAAATTAGTATTTTCCGCTGCTGCAAATGGAAAATTGTGGAAAATTATGTGCTAAACACGCACACGAGTGCAACAAGGTACAGTTGCGTCAAAATTGCTGCACCACATTCTCGCTTCAAGCGGACTCTGCACTGTGCAGCAGGGCACTTTTCATTGGGTTGAGCTGTTCCGAGATGTGTGGAATATTTTTCAACATTATAATTATTTTTAATGGAAGAAGTGCAGCCTAAGCGATTCGTTTTAATTTCGCTTATAATTCGCAAGCTGTTTAAGCATAATTTTGCATAAAGACTCCTATATTTATATTTATATTTTAGATCTTCTATTACTTTGTTATAGATCAAGTTACTGTATATACTGTATATATTACTGTATATATTATATATTTTCTATATATTTCCCACTAAAAACCTTACACAGTCTGAGCTATTCCCTTTGATTTTACCTTAAATTCACAAACTGTTTAAACAAAATTATTGTTGGTCTTCAATGTTTTACAGATATTTTTTTTACCTTATTGTAGATCAAGTTACTGTATACTATATATTACAAATATATATTCTTCACTATAAACGTATTCCTTACACTCTAAGCAACTCCAATCGATAGTCTAAATATATGATAGTCTAAACTATCGATAGTCTCAACCTTGATAGACTTTCTATCATAAATTCATACTTCTTCTGCCACATAAGAGTCCCCTTCTCCATTCAGTTCCATTCATAATACTAATCCCCCGTTTCTAAAGAAACCTTTCTAATTGAATCCCAAATTTATGACGCATCCAACTTGCTCGACTTTGACTTTTATTGCCAACGTGTAGAATAGTGTAATCGGAACGCTAGATGGCGCCACGTCAGCTTTTCAATTAAAATGCAATAACAACTCCATTATTGTCCAATAAGCCAGTATCAATAAGCGTCATCGATGTGCCAGCTGCCCCGGACAGACAGACAGACAGGCCCGATGAGGCCCGGAGATGAGGTGAGATATGAAGTGATCTAAAAACAATAAAAGCTGAAATCAATTTTCCACAAAGTGCAACAGTTGCAATGATGCGTAAACGTGTTGAGCAGTTGTTGTTGTTTGCTACTGTTGAAGTTGTTGTTATTTAGTGCTACCGATTGCTGCGCGTTGCTGGATCGTTGTCTGGGCAGGCAAACACCTTAAATGGTGGCCCCAACCTCGCAGCGAAGCGATGCAAGCTGACAAGCTCGAGTAACTCGAGAGCCTGTGATTATCTGGGAAATATTTATGAACTGATGCCGAGGCAGCAAAGGCAGCGAGGCAATCATTGATGAGGATGTGGCTGCCTGGAATGGAACTGCGATGTTATCGAGTAAGAACTATGGCCACAAGGTATTGATATTGACGGGCATAGGCCACGCCGCAAAGCCAATGCTGATGATGATCTAGCTTATCGCGTAGCTGCAGCAGCAGCAGCAGGAAGCACGCTTTCTTGGAGGGGTCGCCAGGTAGCCAGGTAGCCAGCGAACAGGTGTAATAATTGCAATTGCCGCTTGCTCGGAAAACGCTAATCATGCTCTGCGTCGCACTCTGCTGTCAAGCAAATTATGAGCCAGGCAGCAACTCATAGAGAGCGTTCTGCGGTTACGCTGGCTGCCTTGTGGCATTAACTCAGTCAGCAGCTATAAAATTACAGCAATGTGGCAGCAACAACAGCTAGAGTAAGAGAAGCAGCAGCAGCAAGAGCTCTTCGCGGCGTGTGCTGCATCAAAAAATATAACGCATACGCCGCTTGGTACGCATTGTCCTGCTCGCTGCACTTTCCCACGCTCTGCGCACCCTGCAGAGAGAGAAAGAGAAGGAGAAGGAGCATTACAGGCTGCACCTTTAATTAGTGCGCACTCAAGCGTCGCCATTTGTCGCACCTGCAACATTCGGTGGTTGCTTCGCGAATGACTTACGCATTTCAAATGAACCTCATAGACAAATTTACATATCAATCGCCCGAAAAAGCTGCGCCTCATGCTGATAATTATCTGCGGCCACGGCGAGTGCCCGTATGAGTACCCGTCGCCTGGGTATGAATACACCCATCTGAGTACACGTTTGTGCTTGTACGGCTGTAATTGAATTGAAGCGCAGCCGGCCAAAAGGTCACAGACGCTGCGCACACACAGCGTAGCTCAGCGGACTTATCACTACGACTACACTAGGCAACAAAATACCGCAGAGGAAAAGGAGAGGGTAGGATGAAGGAAGTGTTATAAGTTAACCAAGCTGAAAATGTTTTTAATTTTGGTAGGAGATGTTTGATATAGATTGTAAGATAATCAACCAACAATACAATCCTTAAGGAACTGTAAAAACCATTTTATATATTTTATTTTTTATATTAACTATACTCTCTAGATTGCATGTTTTCTGTACCTTTCTAGTTGTTTTTCCCATTAGCTTTTTAAAATCTACCTAACCTTAAAACACTCATAAGCTCATCAAGAATCAAAGGCCTTAAAGTCTCTTCGCCACTTGTGAAAGAAATTCAAAGTGTTATTTTATTATTTTGTCCTGATTTATCAGACATCTTTGAATGCACTTTGAAATAAAGGTAAAAATTTCCCTGTACTGTAATATTTTCAGCATTCTTCACTTTTTAAACTCTAGCTATTCTTAAAACAGTCAAAACTTTTTTCAGGATCAGAGGTTTAAAAGACTTTCTTACACTAGTTATAGAAAATAACCTTATTTAAATGTATTTTCATTCTCATTCCAACAGTTTATGACGGAAATTGAGCAACACCTTAAGTTTTCTGGAAAGGAATCAGTGAAATCTTATCATCATCATTTAAAATTCTATGTTGTTATGATTATAATAGGATATAACGAAACACACCTCAAACGACAGGGCGTCAGTGAGTCAGAATAGAAGCCTGCGCCACCTCGGCATACAAAGTTGTGTGTAGATAATCTTTTTGGAAACCTGTTGCACGGTGTAATTTACGCGACCACGCGACGCGTGAGATCAACAGCAGCAGAGGCAGCAGCAGAGCCACCTGTGTGCACAGCGTACAAAATAATGCAAATTATCGGCTAGAATTGCACGAATGGTCAGGTGAATGCAGATGGGCAAATGGGCAAATGGGTAGATGGGTAGATGGGCAGATGGGCAACGCGAGATACAGCCGGAGTCGGCTCATAATTGAGTTGCAAATGTGGCTGACAGTAGGCAGTAGTCGGCAACAGTTGATGTTGTAGATGGTGTCGATGGAACTGCAAGTCGCCTTTACTCCTCTCCTCACTTACTATCATCCTCTCTCTCAGTCCCTCATGGGGTCTTCAGCGCTTGGGTTCCCAGGCTTCTGCTGCCATTTAGACAAAAAAAACTCAAACTAAACACGAATATTTAAATACTTATGCCCTTTCACAGATAATCATCATAATTATCTTGCAACAATAAATAAAATACGCGTCTATCTGAGCAAATCACAACAATTAGGCAAAACTCTGGGCCCAAACACGGTTGGACAACACCCAAAAATGGCCAGGGGAAAGCACACTAAGTAGCAGTATACAGTATGTATGCTGTGTGTGTGTGTGTGTGTGTGTGCGTGTGATGGTTACATTGTACATTGTACTATCTATGCTACATAATAAACATAATTTTCACACGCGTTTCATTTTCGGGGCGCGCACACACACAAATTAGGCAGAAAAACATTCGCCGCAACTCACGAGAGACCGAAAAAAACGCGAGCAAATGCTTGAGCTCTATTTGGCAGCGAGGGTTGCTCGATAAGTGTGTGCACGTGCTGGGAAGAGAATAGTTGAATCATTAATAACAAAAGTAACTAAAATGGGGCAGATATTGCATGTGAATGAAATAATATTTTGTTATTATTTATTTAATTGTTATTTTAGTGGGACAAATTAAAACTAAATTTAATTTGGCGCTACTCCATGATTTCTATACAGAACATTCCAATAACGATTAATTTAATTATCATAGGTCTGATAAAATATCAAATAATGATATTAAAGATTCTTCTACTTTGCTAAACCACATCAATTAAATAAAACTAAATAATGAATTATATAATCAATCCAATTTTTAAGACGTTTATGTACTTAAAATTCAATTTTTTAGTTTACTTTTCTTTTATTTAATTATTTGTAATCATTTGCATTACTTAAATTATTGTTAATAAACAATTAATATATATATTTATTACACTTAGTAGTAGTAGTAGTATTTAGTATTTATTTAGTACACTTAGAGTGCCTTTTTTCTATTTTAAACTTTATGAATATCCTTAAAAAACAATTATATCCTATAAAGTAGATTTTAAATTTAAATATAATTAATATTTCTATTCATTTCTATATAATATATAAGTGAGTTATACACAAAGTCAATTTTATTATACAAATTAGTTGTTGATCTAAAAATTGTTAACTATTTCTAAAATAATTCATTTATTATTTTGCTTTTCTTGAGGTCTTTAATCTAAATGATCTACCTATATCTATGTATGTACATATATCAACTAGTTGATAAAACGACCTGTTCTACCTCCTTTATTCCTCTCTCTTCCTCTCTCCTCTCCCAACTTGCTAAGCTACCCTCGCATCCATAATACGCGCAGTTGCTTAAACCATTGTTGAAATTATTGTTGCAGCGTTGTTTTCGTTGTAGTTATTGTTGTTTTAGTTGTTGTTAACTCAGCTGGTGTTGGGGTGTTGCGTGGTGTGCTGCCACGCCAACAACAACAACAACAAAAACGACAACGACGACGACGACTAAGCCCATGCCCAATGCCTCAAAAGCGGAAACTCATTGGCAACGCTTCGTTGCGTAAATTTCTCGACGCGACTTTTCGGGCAACAGGTTAACAACAACAACAATAACAACAGCAGTAGCGAAAAAAGACTGCAAAAAACCGAAAAATCTGACGCCAAAACCGCCAGCAAAATGGCCGACAATCTATGGCAAAGACAACAACAACAACGACTAAAAAAAAAAGGAAAAAAATGTTTTAATATTTCAGTTACGCTTCGGCGAGCGGCGACATCGCGATAGGCCGAGCCTGCCATAGACTTCTTGAAAAATCAACAACAACAGCAACGACAACATGAGCATTTGAAATTGCCAGCGCCAGAGCGAGACAGCAACAATGGGGGGAAGTAAAGCCGCAAAACAAAGGGTAAATCACGGAATACCTCCCGCACTCTGCACCGAACCGAACCCAGCGAAGATTCGGATCTCGTGCCAAGCGACCACAAAGAGGTAGAAGAGTCAGTAACAAGCATGAAGAAGACTGTACCTACGAACCTATATCCACTATATAGACCCCGAACACCTGAGCATTTCTTTATGGATCTTGAGCAGAAAACCTATCGCGGCGTAACGTCATTAAAATTAGTTGAGATCGGCGAGTTAAGATGTAAGGGTTACCGGAATGAAGTGAAGAAGAATCCCCTCAGCTCGACACGCAAGTCAGGGGCCCATATCGGTTATAGTTAGTCGGGCAGCTTACCGAAAAGAAAGAAGGAGGCAGAGGGAGAGAGCACTTCCTACTATATAGTCGAGTCATAGCTGTTCTATTGGTTACGCTTCGCTGTTGCGGGGCGATACAACAAGTTGGGCAAATGCGATGTCGAATCTGATTTCGTAAGAGGCCTCTATGGTTTCTACTAGACCCCAGCAATCCAACTTAAAGCTGCATGCGGAGATTCTCACGTAATTAGTGCCAACAATAATAACAACAACAATGCTATATAATTAGCCCAGCTGCGGCGCAGCAAGCGAAGCCAAGAATTATGCATAGTACGATACGAAAAGATACGGAATGAAAAATACAAAAAAAAATGGAGCAGAGAAAAAATTGTTATAGAATAGAATACCTGAATACGCAGGTGGCAGGGCTGGGAGACAGGCCACCCCAGAGCAAACGAAGCGAGAGATGAACCTGCTGCGATTGTCAGTTAACCGTTTAATGACTTTTCTTTCTGAGCCGATGCCATTAGAAGATTTCTCACATAATTGTCTCCGTACCAGCTCCTCCCTACTCCCTACTCTCCTTCTCTCGCTCTCTCTGTTTTCTCTCGCCACGCCTAATCTTTGCTTTAATTATCCACAGTGCAAGCCATAAAAAAGGAGAGAATCCAACTGCGACTACCGTTTTTTATGGTTCCGACAAGAATGCGATTATCTACATAGCAATATGAAATATACAGATCTTGACTACATTAATATTTTCAATCGTATCAATCAACTTAAGATTGTATCAAGCACAATCGTCAATTAATGCGAGTGCAAACATTTTGCTGCGATAAGAGAAAGCTAAATTCGCCGAGACAACAAAATAAACAATCAACAACGACTTGAGCATTGAGCAGGGGACCCCCTCGAAACTTATCAATTCTCGCAAAGTCGCGAGAACAGCCACAGCAGCAACCAGAGACCGAAAAGAGAATAATAATTTCAGTATAGTTGAAACATTCCCAGACATCGGATCGAATATGTTTGAGGCGTGTTTTGTATTGATATTCAGTCTCATCTGCAGCTGCAATGCGGCCTCCAATCGAGAACCTTACCTATTGAGCACAGAGAGGTATGTGTAAGCTATACGTACGTATACGTCGTATACGAGACGAGCTCAGTTTCAATTGAGGCTCATTTTCACAGTTCTTATAAAGAATATTCCGTAATTTGCCAGTTCATTCATATAAAAAGTCATTCACATGAAGCTGAAATTGCTGCAAGTTTATATCAACAAAATATCTCGAAGTTTTAGCCCCAAAGAGCAGAGAAACTTCTACAATTACAATTTAAGAGCGTATGCCTTTTATATTATAAAGTTAGAGCCTTGAGTTTTTATAAATTAAAAATAATAAAATTGATCTAACAGAGAGAGAGAGAGAGAGAGTACTACTACAACTCTGCAATTTCAAAAGCATATGTAAATATTAAAATAAATATAATATCTAAAAAGAAGAAATTTATCAACGTTATAACATTTCAGGGAAAGTACTAGAATAATACTACAATTTTAGGAGCGTGTCTCTGATATATTATAGCTATCTAGAAATTTCTATAACCCAACAGAGAGAGAGACAGGCAGGGAGTATACCCCTTGAGTTTTATTAATCTCCACTTTCAACAGTGTACATACTATAATTTTGTCTCATATATTCAAATATCTCTGAATTAAAAAAAATAATGACGGTCTTTCCCACTTCTCCATTGCTAGCCTGCCCTCCGATCTTATTAAAATAAATATAATATCTAAAAAGAAGAAATTTATCAACGTTATAACATTTCAGGGAAAGTACTAGAATAATACTACAATTTTAGGAGCGTGTCTCTGATATATTATAGCTATCTAGAAATTTCTATAACCCAACAGAGAGAGAGACAGGCAGGGAGTATACCCCTTGAGTTTTATTAATCTCCACTTTCAACAGTGTACATACTATAATTTTGTCTCATATATTCAAATATCTCTGAATTAAAAAAAATAATGACGGTCTTTCCCACTTCTCCATTGCTAGCCTGCCCTCCGATCTCAACTTTATGCCCAGCCTCGCGAATGGACACTTGGGTTACACAGTTTTTGGTGATGCCATCTTTATGAATGGTGTGTACAATGGAGCCGGCGGGAATAGCAAGCGTGCTCGTATACCCAACTGGCTAAACATAAGTGTAGAGCTTTGCGATCACTTCGGCTGTTTGGGTAGCAATGCAGCAAGCAATATCAGCTACGAAATGGATCTGCAAGAAGGTTATTTTCGATATCGAACAAGGTATGCTTCCATTGGAGTTACGCTGGAACAACGCACCTATCCACATCGGTATTATACGCGTGCATTGGTCTATGAAGTAGTCGCCACACGCGACTATGGGACTATGACTAATTGTGAGTAGAAAAAAAATGATATTACAATACTCGATTACTGGGAAAAGATCTTTAAAAAGTATATATTTACATAATTTATAATGGATAGAATGAATGTATTATTTCTTGTATGTATCTGTATATCATATTTGTGCGCTTCCTTTACCCCATAAAACATACTAATTCTACTTCATCTTTTTATAAATTTCTATTGTACAGGAAGATATACCTATATATGATATATACCTGTTTATTTCATTTGTCTGCTTTTTATTTTCCTTCTTTTTCCTGGTATATTGTTATATTATACAAGAACATAAACCTATAATACCTACTTACTCATAGTACACGCTTCCTTTATTTCTGTGCTTCCTCTTGGCTTTCCCCTTCCACAGCCCCTCAGTATCTTAAGCTAACACAGATGCCGGGAAACGATAGCGATGCCTTCGACTTCGTAGTGCTCAACAATGGTGGAGCTGCTCCCGAAGATTATCGCCTGCTACGCGGACGTACGAAGGTGCAGGAATTCGAGAAGTTTCAACCCGCAGCACATGAGATCTACGCGGTTTTCAGTGAATCCCTGGAGCAACCACTGCAAGTGAATTGGCCAGTTTGGAAACCGGAGATGCAGCATCGCATTGTCATCTGCATCGATCGACAGCAAAGTGTTGCGCTCAAGGAACTGCAGGATGTACTCAAGCTGGACAAGTTGCAGTTACTGCAGACACAGATCAATGCATGGAATGCGTTCTGGGACAAGGAGTTCTCCATTGAAATACTTGGCAATGGCGCCCTCGAGCTATCACGCATTGTGAATGCAGGCATCTTCTACCTGGCCAGTTCATTGCCCTCACCCAGCAGCAATCAGCCCAATGAACCCTACTACGGATTGAGTCCCACCGGACTGGCACGCGGCAATCTGGAGGCTGACTATCAGGGTCACAATTTCTGGGACACGGAGATCTGGATGCTGCCTGTGGTCACGCAGTTTGGCTACCATTATGGCAACCTGCTGCTCGACTATCGATTCAGGCATCTGGAGGGTGCACGCTACAATGCGAATACAACGGGGTACAAGGGAGCCAGGTAAAGGAGTTAAGGGTTCAGGTTTTTCCTTAACCCACTCATATTGTTTTTTTACACAGATTTCCTTGGGAAAGCGCCTACACGGGCACCGAGGTGACCAATCCCTGTTGCCCTGAGGTTGCCCAGCAGGAGATACACATCTCTCCAGATATTGTGTTTGCAATGCAGAAGCACTTTGCCCAGTCCAATGATTACGTCTGGCTCTGCGAGCATTCGTGGCCCATTGTCGCCGATGTGGCTGAGTTTCTACTAAGCCGAGCAAGCTGCGACGAATCCCAGGGACCTTGTCACTTTCGCAATGTAATGGGACCTGATGAGGATCATGCGAATGTCGATGATAATGTGTACACCAATGCAGTGGCCAAAATAGCCTTGGACTTTGCCGCCTGGACGGGTGAACGATGTGGAGTAAACAACACGGAATTATACCAAAAGTGGCGAGATCTAAAGGATCGCCTGGTCATTCTCCACGATGCCACTAGGGATTACCATCCCCAGCACTTGGGCTATGAGCTGAATGCCATAGTCAAGCAGGCCGATACGATTCTGCTCGGTTATCCACTGCAGTTCGATACCAGGTACGAGTTATCGATCAATTCAATCGATAGTTTTACAATATGTATCCATCTTTAAGCTCAACACATTTGAACGATCTGCATTACTATGCCAATGTAACACGCGAATCCGGCCCAGCCATGACGTGGTCCATGTTTGCTGCCAACTATCTGGCCACCTCGGAGGATTGGCGCGCCGCGGAGTACTTCACCCGTGGCTATCAGAGCTATGTGCGTCCCGAGTTCAAAGTGTGGAGTGAAACTCCAATTGGTTACGAGGGATCTGCCAACTTTCTCACTGGCATTGGTGGCTTCCTGCAAGCTCTGATCTTCGGCTACGGTGGCATCAACTTTGCTCGTGTCAACGAGACGTTGCAGCTGCAACTCCACGACCCACATGTGCCGCCCAATGTGGAACAGGTGCTGATCCAGTACATCAGATTCGCTCAGTGCAAATGCAGCTGGACATTTTCATATCAAAATTCCACGTTGGGCTGCAACGCTCCGGTGGATCAACGCTTTGAGCTGGTGCAGGGCGACAAGCACACGCAGCTGGGAAGCGATTTCAGTGGTAAATATAACCGATATATCAGATTATATAGGAAAAAAGTATGTATATACCAATTAACCATCTTTCATTTGCAGTAACACTCAACAGAGGCGATGCTCCGCTTTACATCAAAGCTGTCAACTAGAAACTTGCATAGTATTTTCTTTACTATCGATAACAAATAAACTTCCGATTGTCCATGAGAGGTATTAAAGATTTTTTATTCGTTTTTCCTAAAACATTTTCAAGTATTTCGAAGTCCAAGAACAAACTTAAAAAATCTTAAACTAAATCGCGTTTTTTGACTAATTAAATATTTATCGATGTTCCGATTAAAACTTGTAAACTTGCTTAAAATTAGAGAAAAGTTTTACGACTGAGCCTGTTAGTGGAATAGAAGCATTGAGTTGTTACTAGAGTTAAAGCTGGGTCGACCACTCACGATAGTTTCAATATATTCAATTGTTGTGTGAGAGTTCACTATCGATAGTAAACGATGGTATCTACTATACGACAACTATCGACAGTTTCCCAGCTCTAGTTAGGGGTCGAAAGTACTCTACGCTAATAAGCTGTAATAAATATGTGTGGATTAATCTGCTTGCTGTCGATTTGTGTGGGTTTCAGAAATCTAAACTTACGAGTGTTAAACTACTACAATAAGCATTTAGTTGTGGATTTTGGAAGTAACTATTGCATTTCGTTGTGGATATCTTGACAAACTAAAGGTGTGTGTATTCGTATGTGTGTAAATTCTTTACTTAAACTTGGATATTGAAGCACCACTAACACCAGCGGCATTCTTATTGCTGCCACTAAGCACCACATAGGGAGTTTTTGTCTCCTTCTGCTTCTGCTGCAGCATTGTCAGCGTACAAAGGGGCGTGTCCGTGGAACTCATCGTTTTCATCAGCTGTGCAGAGAAGGAAGAGGGGATTCGATTATGATCTGTATAATTTGTATTTTTTTTATATTAACTTACCCCATCCTGCTCCATTTTCTTGAGACGCTTCTCAATCTTATTCTTGCCGGGTCCTTTGCCATGGAACTTATGCGACAAATAGCGGAAAGCCTCCTTAAGGTTCAAGATACGACCATTATCATCGATATAGTCAAGCTTGACATTTGGCTTGAAGGTTTCCTTGTCCTTGAAGTCCATAATGGGACCAGCATGAAAACGATCGCGACGTCCAATCTTGTCGTCCTCACTGTGAATATAACAATATACTTAAGTAAATCATATATGTTTAATAATGACTCTCCTTCACTTACCCAGCTGCCTTGTCCTCGATGGAATAATTCTTGGCCTGCAGATGAGCCATTTTCGTATTACTCGGTCGATTCTTTTCCTCCTTCTCCAGGTAACCCTTGGAGAGAGCCAATCGCAGAGCATTCGCTACACCAGCGCCCACATCGGGCTCCTCATCCAATATGGCACGCTCCTCGATATCATCACCCAAGTTATCCAAATCAGCTGGCTGCATTACCTCATCGGGATTCACAGAATTCCATGTGCCATGACTCATCGTTGGCTCATCTTGATTGGTATCCATATGTTCATCCAATGCTTCGTTCTTATCGAAGTCCATCATATCATTGGAGTCTTCATTACGATTACCAGCCATGCCATAGGTAGGTATATCACCCAGTGTACGACAGAACTCCGCTGTGGCATTGAGCACAATGTTACCATCGGCACTGCTAAGCACAATTCCAGCTTCACTGCTGGCCTCGTCCACGGGTTCCGGTTTAATTTCATGTTTAATCGATGCAAAATCAATTGGCAGCGGCTTCTTAATGATGTTCTCCTTCTGTTTTAGGTTACGCGCCTTGGACAGCACACGCTCCAGATCATCATTATCATCCTGCTCTAACTTGACTTGTGTCTTTGCATCCTCTGCCATTGTGATGTCATCATCGTCAACTTCGCGATGGCGTCCATGACGACTACCGAAGTTAGAGGAACCCGCCTCCACAATTGGTTCCAAATCCTCCGCCTTGAGCTTCTGACGCAGTTTCTTAACCTTTTTCTTTGGCTTTTTAAAGCTGAGAGAAATAAAAATAAAGCAATTAAAAACAAAAACTAAAGTAGAATCGATGTAAACTTACGTTGTCAGCTCCTCAGCGCTGAAAGTGTCCGAGGCCAGTTTAATATTGATGTCGTCCAGCGTTTCTAGACGTTTGCCAGCCAATTTGGTTTTGATTTCTAGCATTTTTCGTCGATGTTCACGCTCCTCCTCCACATTCTCGCCAATCACAAAGTTCTTGCGCGCCCTGGGCTTGCCATCAAGATCCTCATCGTATTTCTCTAGAACAGAACGCTCAATGGGATTGCCCAGTTCATCATATTGCTCCTCATAGACATTATAGCCATAGCTAAGCGGATTAAGCTTCTTGTTGGCCACATTCTTCTTGTAACGCTCATCGTCGAGCATATTCACATTGACCAGAGTGTCGCCTTCCTCCTCATTGAGCACCTCCTGATCCTTCAGGGTCAAAATGACTGTGCGACCCTCACCAAAGTCATCCATGTCATGCTCCACTCGCAAGCCCTTCAAATTGCGATCACCATAAGCAGTTTGTCGTGCCTTTTTCTTCTCCTGCTCAACCAAATCTGCCACACCGAACGCCTCATCCAGTTCCTCGAGCTCTTTGGCCTGGGGAGAGAGATAAATTAGAAAAATCTTTAATTTATTATTTAAATTGAAGCTTACTTTGCGTTGCGCCTCCTCGCGTTCATTGATCACGCGTTTGTTGCGATCCACCCACTTGGACACGTTGTCAGTCTCCTCATCCGACTCCCCCAGCGTGCGTATGCGAGCCAAACGCTCCTCTAGGAAACGTTTCTCCTTTCGTTGCTTAAGCTTCTCTCGCAGCTTCTCTGCTTCCTTCTTCTCCTTTATGTTGTCAGCTGGTTTGTGCAAGAACTCGCCCCATTCGTCTTTGTACGAGGAAAGATCTTTATCAGCACCAGATTTCTTGCTCTCCTGCTGACCACTGCTGCTGCTGGTTGATGGTGCTGCTTTGCTGGGGCCCGAGTCCATTTCAAGAGGCTTCAAGCCAAGTTTGGCACGCAGCTTGTTAGTCTCCGCAATGGAGAGCACATCGCCAGCTCCATTCTCTGGTATGGGAGACTGACTGCGTGAACGCACACGCTCGCGTTCTCGTGCCTGCTCACGACCCGAATCTCTCTCCCGTCCGTTGCCTCGCTTACGTGCTGCATCTCCCTTAGGAGAATAGCCGCGTTGATTGTGTGGCGGCGCTTGCCCTGGCGACTGCGATCGGGAACGTCCTCGGCCACGTTCACGTTCGCGTTGTGCCCGTTTGCGTGCCTCACGCTCTCGTTCCATTTCCCTCTCTCGCCGACGCTCGTGCTCGTAGTCCACATGCTTGGATATTTGGGGAGGAGGTGGCGGCGAGAGTTCTCGATCGCGTTCTCGTACCGCTGCTGGTGGCTCTCGTGCACGAACCTGTGGCTCTCGCTCTCGTTCCCTTGGATCTCGCTCCCGCTCTCTGGGTGCAGGCTCTCGCTCACGTTCTCTTGGCTCTCGCTCCTTTTCTCTGACTGCTAGTTCTCTGTCTCTTGCTGACGGCTCTCGCTCGCGGGCTTTAGCTTTGGCAACCTGCTCCAGTGGCACCTCAACACAATCGGAACCTGCAAGAGAAGAGAATAAAACCAATTACAATTTGAATTTGGACACAAGCAACTTTGTAGAACTGTTTCAGATTGTGCTCCCACTTCTTAGTTACGATAGATTTGTCGATAGTAACGCGCAACTATCGTTAACTGCATAAACTCAAATAGTCCAGCCAAACACTCCCATATTTGTGTTCCCTTCATAAGCAATACTATCGGCAGTACTATCGATAGCCGTAACTCGATGTTGTTGTTGCTTTTTCTTCCATTCACACATACACACACACACTCACCGTCTCAGCCCACCTGCAAAACAATAAAGAACAACAACACTTTAGTGAGTTCCAGCCAGAGACAGTGCAGCACCAGGGCAATTGCACGGCAATTGCAGTCGAGAACCATTTGGAAACCATCGCTTTTCGTTTGTGGTCGAACTGCTCGCCTGGTACGCAATTGCCCCTTGTGGAGTGGGCTGCACGAGCACGATATATATGAATGCCTGTTGGCCGCACTTACTGTCCGAGTCCGATTCCTCCAGGGAGATAACCTCGCTGGGTCGCGGCTCTCGCGATTCCTTGTGCTTGTGATGCTTGTGCCGATGTTCCTTGTGCTTCTTGTGCTTGTGGTGTCTGTGCCGCGTCGAAGACGAATCGTCTGTCAGGTCCAAAGTGACTTCATCTTCAACGCTGCGATTCTGTCGTTCGTGTGAACGTGATCGGCGACTGTGTTTCTTATCTTTTTTATGTTTTTTACCCGACGACGAACCCATTTTAATAATAAAATTAATAAATTTTGTTAATTGCTGATTTTTATAAACGTTTTCGCCTTCTTCTTTTTTGTTTTGCTTGACAGGTTTTCCAACACTGTGCGCGGCTCAGAGCGTTGCCACTTGGCTTGAGTGTAGACAATCGACCGACCGCCACAATAACACTCGAGTAACTTTGGTTGCTAAATTTTGAATTTTGTTTATTATTTAATAGACATGCAATGGATAAGAATTGTATGTTTTGAACATACATATACTATAATATTAAATTAATATTATATTAAATAAATAAATATCAGCTTAATTAACGCGATCCCAGCGCCAAACGGTGCTATCGTCACAAACACAAATTAAGATCGATCCGTCCTTGGAGAACGAAGTTTGTCGAATTGTTGAGGTGCACTTGGGATGCACCAGTTGGCTGCACTTGGTCAGATTGGGGTCATTGGAGTCCAGCTCCCAGACGAATGTGGTGCCTAATTGATTACCCAATGCCAGTACCTTTTGCCAGGCATTGAAAGCGAAGCGAACAAACCAAATCTCGCACATTTTATAATCAAAATGATGCAGCACGGTCGTGGAATCCTGCGGCTTTATCTCGTGCCGCTGGGCCGACAGTTTTCCCGGTTTCCAGCAGACAATAGAGTTCTCACAGGACTTGGAGAACACAAAGTCCCCAAACCACTGCACACAGTCCACATAATTGCGATGTATATCGCGTGTCGAGAAGTCAGGGAAATGTTCCTTAATCGTTGGAAATGGTGCCGTAGTTTTGCTCGGATTAAAGCTGCAGCTCAGTTCGATGGCCTCCTTAATGTCAGGCTTATTGAGACGCCACAGCTTCAGCGAATGATCCATGCCGCTGGACATGATGCGATCACCGCGTAAATCAAAATCAATGGACAGCACCTCATCCCGATGACCCTCGACGCCGCCAAAAACGGCGACACAGACATCGCTCTGTATGTTCCACAGGCGCAGCGAGTGATCCTTGCTGCCGGAGAGCAACAACTGTGGCAGCACCGGATGAAACTTGAGCTCATTGATAGCATGACCATGTCCGATGTAGTTCTTGGCGCACTGATGCTTGATTATGTTGAAGATGCGTATGACGCCGCGGTAGCCAGCTGCTGCCAGCACTGGGTCTCCGGAGATCGAGTCATATGACCATGCACAGGTGTAGAAGCTCTCATCCGTCTGTGGAGCATGAGAGATTGGATAAAGGCTAGGTTTACTATATATTATAGATTCACTAACATCTGGATCCGCGTAGACCTGCAGCAGACGAATGCCATCTTCTTCCTCTGCTTCCTCGCCAGATTCGGACTCGACTGATGTCTTCACGCATTCATAGATGGAAACACGGTCCTTACCCACAGTGGCGAACACAGCTTGGCTGCGATCCAGAAAGGGATTAAATTGCACACCAAAGATCTGATGATTGTGATCCTCGCGTACATGGTGACTGCAAGGAGAATACATTAACTTCAGTTTACTTAACACCTTTACAACTTGACCCACCTGTATTTGTACAGAGGCTGCACCATCTTGGGCGCCTTGGCACGCCGGCAAAGTCGTCGCAATTTGCGCGTATTTGGCGATTTGCTTTTGCTACGCGTCGTTGTTGTTGTTGTGCTCAGCGCACTGGCGGAGTCCAGGGAAACAGTGTCCTCGAAGTCAATGCCGCTGATTGGCGCAGCAACAACTTGTGCCGCTTCAGGTGTAAGAACATCCTCAGTCACAACCGATTGTTCCTCTTTGCTTTCGCTCGAACTATTTTCAGTCATTGTGCGACGCCAAATTGTTTACTCACTGGCAGCGTTGCCACATCGAGCAGTACGCAAGCAAGTGTATTTATCGATTAATCGATAGCGCCACCACACTGCGCCCAAACAAAAACTCAACTTCAAATTAAATAAAATTACATTTAATACTATTTTGGAAATATTTAAGAAGTAATAATCTAAAATTAATTTATAATTAACGACTCTGTTTATGTGCCAGTAATTCATCAAGGTACTTCTCCACCTCCTTATAGGCCTTCTGACTGTGCTCTGTACGCGAATAGATCTCGTATATAAAATAGATGCGCAGCATCTCGGCCTTTGTTAGCAATAACTTTGCCTGAGCCTCTTGGATTCTCAACTCCTTGGCCATTTGTGGACCCATCTTCAATTCAGCTGCCTGTTTCATTAGTTCGCAGTAATCACGCCGCATGGTCGCAAGTTTCTTCAAGCAATCACGTTGATTCTTTTGCAATTCCAGTAGCTTCTGCTGTTCGTTGGTTAGCTCCAGCTCATCTTTATCGCTAGACAATGCATCGGGCAGTTCACGTCGTATCTTATCACCCAGTTCGGTAATTGGATTGAGGGTTAAACGCAAATTAGCCACGAGCTTAGTGCGCACCGTTTTGCGATCAAAATAACTTAAAAGCGGCGTGTCGCTTTCGTCCTGCAGGCCTGAAAGAATTTATATATATAATGTATTATTTATACATTTCATTAACTGAGATTTTCTATCTCACTTACCCAACACATTCCCCTGCTCTTCCCCCAATTTCCTATAGTCGCTGACAGACAACATTGTCATAGCCATTTTAATTTCGTTGCTCGCATCTTTGCCCAAATTCAATTGACGCACTTCGTTAAGCACCAATTTCAATTTGAGCACCTTTTGCAGCTCGGCGTCACGTGCCTCCAGCAACTCTTGTGTTTCGTTGCTCAAAATTGTCTTGGAAGGATCATCCATTATTGCGGTACAACTGAAAATACTTTCCTATTTTACAATTTGCAATAATCTTTGTCGACGCGCTGCATATCGAATATGCGCTGTGTGACCAGTTCAGGTTCAGAGCGCCAAAGTGGCAGCACTGGCAAGGGTATTGCAAGTGTGGTTACAACTGTGGAGAGAGGTAAAGCAACCTGAAGTATATTAAACCTTTTAAATTGGTAAGGAGCTCAAGATAATATTATTTAATTTTAATCTTATGGTAAATATATATCTATGTTGTCCCTGCCTTCTCAAACAGCAAATATTTGCCATAATCGCAACTTTATGCAAGGGTAATGCTCGCATGTCTGACGTCACAATCTCTAAGCCACAACCGTTAGGAGAGGGAGAAAACAATCTGTTACATCTTATCTTTTATTTAAGCGCGCAAGTTAATATTAAATTTTATTATAATCGTACATATATTTAATTGTATATTCCCTCTCAGTGTACGTTTGGTTAAGCAAATATCCTCTGTGGATGACAATCACTCTGGGAGTCGGCACTGCAGCGGTTGCCTGCAAGATTCTCTGGAGCTTCGGGAGAAAGATCTGCGCATCCAATGGGAAAGTTCTCGATGTGCTCATTTTCAATGAACTCTCAGGCTTTTGTGACGGCAACCACAACGACAATCATGGCGAGGGCGATTCACGTTGCACGAACAAATCCTGCACAAAGCGCAACATTAAGAAAATCGTGCAACTGATCAATAGGGCAAAATACAGCATCGACGTAGCCATTTACACGTTTACGCTGTCCGAACTAAAGCTGGCACTAGAGCAGGCACTGCAACGTGGTGTCCAGTTGCGTGTGATAAGCGATCATGAGATGAAGGTATCGTCTAATTCTCAAATTGGGCTGCTAAATAAACTGGGAATTGAGGTGCGTGCTCCGAAAACGTCAGCAATGATGCATCACAAGTTTCTGGTGATTGATGGACGCCAGAGATTGGCAGAGATCTTCAGAGGAGGTAAATCTGTGGATACCTGCAGCCTGGTCCTTACCGGATCAGCCAATTGGACCATGCAGGGATTCGCTGGAAACTGGGAGCTCTGCATCATAAGTTCGGACTCAGTGATGACTGCAAAATACGAAGAAGAGTTCTTTCGCATGTGGGAAGCCTTCGAGAACTCTACACACAATCTTCCAAAAATATAATCAACTTTATTGCCTAAATCTAGTTAAATCTCTTATAAACTACATATATAAACTTATCGTTAATTGTTATCGAGACTATTTGGCCTGTTGTTTTAGTTTCTCCACGCGACGCGTAAATGTTTCCTTGAGTGCATTAAGACGCTCCAACTCGGAGCGCATTTCTATATATTCTAGATAGGACACTTCAGATTTGATCAGTATTTCGTGCTTAAGCTGCAACACGTTGTTCACCACCTTCAGTTTGCGCTGCATCGCTGTCATTTTCAGTGTTGTCGCCGAATCCTTTGCTTTTTTAGGGGTCTTTGATTTTTTTGATTTCTATGGAATGTATTAATAAATATATAATTATATTTTTCATTTAAAATTACAATCAAATTTACCTCCATTTTTTGTCGCGTGTTATTGTTTTGCTTCTTTGATCATATGTGTGAGTTTCTTAGAGTGACCAGTCGTTTGACCAAACTACGTCAAATTAGCAGCTACCCTGCTGCCCTTGCAATCGAATTAGATAATTTATGTAGAGAAAGTGGAAACACAACCAAATTATATTTTAAGTTTAAATAATTAACGAGAACTTGCAGTGTTGTCGATTGCTTTGTTTTTTTTTTTTTTGTCTTGGATTTCTCTCACACTAATCAAACATAGCGTACATTTTGAAATAAAATGCCAATCAAATAAAAAAATTGAAAATTGTGCGAGTATTTAGAGTGACCAGTTGCTTGAACAAACTCCGGCCACCCTTCAGCAGCAACTGCAATCGATAACAGACGTCAATCGAATCAGCGAAAAAGAAAACAAAACATTTGTATTGCAATTATTAATGAATTGATTTAGCTAAATGAATCCTCTAACGGACAAGGTAATTGTGGCCAAGGAGGCTCTGGTCCTGGGCCTCGGCGACAACTGGGAGCGCTATAGGGGCAACATGAAGAACTGGTTCCGCAATCGTTGGACCAAGGAGGAATTCGACAGCGAATCAAGGAAAATTCTCACACCCGACAAGTTGCATCTACACAATCAATTCCTGCTGGCGCTGCTCAACAAAATCGATGCCTTTGCGCCGCCCGAGCAAGTGCTCACGCTGCAGCCGAACACGGTCGGTCGCAGCAGTGGCGCTGGCGGCAGTCGCAAACGAAAGCGGAGCTCACGCACCTTTGCAGATCGCATCAATTTCGAATTGTGCGATGTGTTGGAGTTTGTCAAGGAGGACAACATGCAGCTAATACGCCCGCCCACACTGGCAGGAGATACACAGGGACTGCAGCAGCAGCAGCAACAGTTGCCCACACAGCGCTACTGCGCACAAGAATTGTTCCTGCCCGACGCGGGATTTATAATGGGGCGCTTCCTTATTGGCGCCTGGGAAATTGGTCTCATCTCAGTGGATGACAATGTGGCCGAGTATGTGGCCATGGCTGTGCAGGTGCTGCTCAAGGATCTACTCTCGGCGATCATCAAAAAGCGCAAGCACTACAAAACCAGCGGCGAGGGTAACTTCTACTATGATGTGGGCGCCCAGTTGCGTGATCCCTCGCTGAGGAACACTGTCACCCGACAGAAAGTGGACGACACGCCCCTAGAGCACGACAAGGAGCTGAATACGGCCAACTTTATGCGGCGACAGAACGATGACATTGTCTTTCTATCCGCCTGCGAGCAAGTGTGAGTTGCAAGATCTCCCAGTTATTTAGCTATATACTCTATATATATTCTTGTTCCTCCGTCCCCAGTCTGCCCTGCGAGCGCACTGTGATCACGCTCAAGGATTGCCAGCGCGCCTTCAGGGATCGCAATCTGATTGGCTCCCATGCGGTCTATTCCATCAATATGGAGCGCCTCAACATGATGATGCACTGAGGGAAACCTAGCATAGATATATGATGATGCACTGAGAGAAATTTAGCATAGATATATGATGATGTACTGAGAGAAATTTAGCATAGATACACTGGCAAAAAGTGGCGTTAGTCATTAACTAATTTAATTGCTTTAGTTTTAAGTATTTTATTTTATATATTATATTTTTATTATAATTTTTCATAACAAACTTTTGACCTAAATTTAATATAAAGTTGTATATATTAATGTTGCTAACAAAGTTCTCGTGGCGGCGGCTTAAAGGGCACCTGGCCAGGTGCAAACTGTTCTGCCTTGAATGCGGCAATCTCATCATCTGTTAGCTCCTCCATGCGACTGTAGATGGATGTGGTGTTGTTGTTGTTATTGGCGGCAGGCTGCGCCGGTTGCTGTTGTTGTTGCTGCTGCTGCAGTTGCTGTTGTTGTAACTGTTGCTGCTGCAGTTGTTGCAACTGTTGTTGCTGTAGCTGTTGTTGCTGCTGCGGTGGAAAGCCTGAGGTGGCCGCCGCCTGACCAAAGAAGCCACTTGGCGGCTGCTGCTGCTGTTGCACAGCTTGGGCGAATATGTTGCTTGTGTTGGGCGCAGCAGCAGCGGCTTGAGCAAAGATGCCACCAGTTTGTGGCTGCTGTGGCTGTTGCATGTAGTTGCCTGTGGTTCCGCCAAAGGGTGAGGGAATCGCTGCTGCCTGAGGCTGAGCAAAAACGCTGTTGCTGGGCGCAGCAAAGCCTGGCGCCGTCGTTGCTTGTGGTTGCCCAAAGGGATTCTGCTGCTGCTGCTGAGGCTGTGCAAAGATTGAGGGCTGCGCCTGTTGCTGGCTAAAGGGTGAAGGCTGTGCCTGCTGCTGCTGTTGCTGTGGCTGACCAAAAGGTGATGGCTGTGCCTGCTGCTGGCTAAAGATGTTTGTGCCAGCAGCGCCGCCGCCAAAGATGCTCTGGCCTGCATTGTTGCCACCTGCAGCACCTCCACCGAAGATGCTTGCACCAGCGGGAGCACCTTGTGCTGGTGCTACGGCAGTGCCAAAGATGTTGCCACCGCTGTTGCCTAACGCGGGTTTGGCAAAGATGGACGCGGCCTGCGTAGCGCCTGCTCCATTTTGTCCAGCAAATCCAAAGGGATTCGGATTGTTGTTGACTGGTGCCTGTCCTCCCTCGGGTGTTTCGTGTATCTTGATCATCATATCGATAACTTGCTGTGGCATTTGCAACATGGTCTTCATCTTGTTGGTTGCCTCGTGCACCTCCTTGTTGAACTGCTGATGGAATTGCTCGTAGCAGTTCTGGCGGCGACTCTCGTACGCCTGGTAGCGCACCTCCTCGAACGACTGATCCTCAATGTAGTTGGGTATATTCGGTTTATCCTTGAACGGGCCATAGGCCGAGAAGAGCCACATTTTGCCATTTATGCAGGATTCTATGTCCGCTTTTAGATATTGCCTGTGGGGGAGATTTGGAAAACAAATATAAACAAGGAAATTCCTATTGTTTTACCACTATTTGCTGCACTCACTTGACATCAAAGTGTTCATTGTGGCACTTGCTGCCGAAGCGGCACGAGCCTTGTTGAAAAAACCGACAAATTCCCATTGTCTTCAAATAAAATAAAACTGTAAACAAAACTTGTTTGCGAATTTCATGCGGCACTGCAACGCAGTGTGACCAAGTGTGGCGTGAAGAATCAGCTGTCTCACATACAATCAACTACGCTGCCAACTTGTTAAAAACAATTACCCACTATCTGGCAATATTCTCACCTATAATCGACTATCGACTTGTATACGATCGTTGGATCGATAGATTATGTTACGTACTCTATGCTGTTGCACGTTAACAGCAACTGTAAAGCTTCTAACATTAACATTTAATTTGTTGTTGGAATTTGAGCGGTTCAGTCGCGTCGGTTTGTTGCGGACCAAACACACAAAAAAATGTTCGTCGTTTTTATATGCTATTATTGTTGGCAACATTAAACACACACACACACAGACACTACGCAAGTTGTTTGTGCTAAAATAAGAAAAGAAATAACAAATAAGCAACAGGTCGCTGCCCGTTGATGCTCGAAAAGGGCAGGCAGGAAAATTCAAGCCAATAAAAGATACATACAAAAAGCCGAAGTGCGCGAAAATTTCATGTGTGTGTGTTGTTTGCGTGTCCCTGCCTCTGTGTTTGTGCGTGCGTGCGTGCGTGTGTGTGCAATAAACAAACAAAACTTGGGGAAAATTGTGTGAAATTTCATTCGTTATTTAAACAATTAGTCGCGCATACGCCGCGCGCGCTCTCTGTCTGCGCCTGCGTCGTGCGTCTGAGTTTGCATCGGAATGCGGCAGCGGCAGCGCAGCGACGCATGCGTCTGCAAATATTTGTTCCTTCTGCGCAATTTTACACGCTAATTGCGGCGGCAGCGACGTTAGCTACGACTGCGACTGCGTAGCGTTTCCTTTTTCCTCGTCTATGCAAAAGCTTCACACAGAGAAAGCTGCACAGTTGTAAATAAACAACAATACGAAGGAGGAACGCAATAGGCATATGTACATGTATATGGGTAAGTACCCTCCCCTTCTTACCCCTCCCCTTTGGCAGTATGCCCATGCCCTGGCTGACAGATCGCGCCCACTTAAATTAACTCATAGACCGGGATAACACGACCAGCTATCTCTGTCTCGCTCCCACACAAATTGCTCTATTCTCTCCCTGTGTGAGTGTGTGTGACGCCCACTTGCTGGCAGCGCACACTGGGCGCGCCCACTGTTTTTGTTGTTTTTGGATTTCCCTCGAGACGACAACGATATCAAACCCATTTTCCACTTATCTTGACAACAATAAAATCTAAGTGAAAATCAATTTCCAAAACAAGCAGGACACAAAGTCAGAGCAGAGAAGAGAAGGAGGAGGAGATGTAGGAGTAAAGAATCTTAACAGCCCGAAAAGGGTCAAAATGAAAATGACAATAACATCAATTTTGAGGCATTTATATGCGCCAATAAATTTCACAGTGAAACAAGAGACTGCAACAACAACAACACACACAGCTACAGAAGATGCACGACCAAGGCTCAACAATAAGAGAGAAGATCAAACAAAAAACTGAAGTCGCTGCCGACGCTGCCGTTGCTGCTGCCGACGTTGCTGCAGGTAAAATCGACCGATTGAACGGCGGCCAACAACAAACAGCAGTGCAGCAGAGAGAGAGAGAGAGAGAGAGAGAGAGAAAAGAGAGGGAGAGAGACCAACACTGAGTGAGAGTGCCAGTGCAAGAGAGACAGAGGGAGAGAGGTAAAGCAGACAACCTGTTGCAGCGGCTGCTGTTAGAAATATGTTAAGTCAATCGTCGTGTATCGATAAACTGTAACTAATGCCAAAACAGCAGGCAGCAACAAATAGCAACAACAGCAGACGCAGTAGAGGCAGCAGCAGCAACAACAATAACAGTTATGCAAAGTTCGTTGCACGAGCTTTTATTTTGTTTTTGTCAATGAAACTTTCTTTTCCTTTTGCTTATCACGCAGCATCATTGCAAGACTGCGCTGCTGCGGCCGCTTGCGCTGTCGCTGCCCTTAGTCAGTTCCCTCTGTCGCACAGTGGACCCAGCTGGCTTTTTTATAGGAATTTAATTCAAAATATTAAAAAAAAACTATTGGCACTGATAGGTTAAGTTATTTCTAAAATCATAACTGCTCTTCATACGAAAAACATTAATTTCGGACAATTATTCCTATTATTATTATTCCTATGATATTGTATAGCATAAACTGCCATCAAAGTTTAATACAACTCCATGCACTATTGCGCTTGCTGTTAATCCAATTCCGCTAGTTGGATCTTCGGCCCACTGTGTGTCGCCTCACTCTGCCCTTGCCCTCTGTCGCTGCCCTGTGTTGCTCTTTTTTTTATAATTGGGCGGCTTTTTAGTATTTTTTACGCGGCTGCCGCATATCAGCTTCATGGTCCATTAAGACAATTTAGGTTGCCTCTTCTTGCGCCGCCGACTCACAGTGCTGCGTGGGAAGTTTGGAATGCACCTTTGTGTGTGTGTGTGTGCGAGTGTGTGTTTGTGTAGTGTTGCTGCTGCTGCTATGCTGCCTCTGCTGCTGCTGCTTTTGCTGCTGTCATCTTGGGTCGCATCTTTGATTTCATCCAATTGAGCGTTCAACTTGCCGCAACAAGTGTCCCAGTTTATGCCTCCTCTGGCTCGGGGCTGCTGGGGCGCAACTAGAACTAGTTTAACTTCCACTGTCCACTCACCTCCGCCTCAGTTGCAGTCGCAGTCACAGTTGCAGTCTCAGTCGCCGTCGCCGTCGACGACGACCTCACATAGCAGCACGCTCTTTTCCTTTAGACTTTCAGTTATTTTTCTTACGCTGCCTCTCCCCAATAACCGTTGGCAACATTTTCTCACAAGCAGAAACCAGATGAAAGCTAAGGTTGACGTCAACCGACAGTAAGATACTCTTTCCTACTGTTAAATTGAATAACTTTTCCTCTTTATTATTCGATTTGATTGAAATTACATCGATATAGTATTAATATATTTGTAATAAAATTGTAAGAATATTTATACTTTGTATTTATATTTATTCTTTGTGGGGTCTGCCACGCTTTCTTTTGACTGTTACAAACATTTGCACAATACTAACTTTTTTGAGCATTTTCAATGTTGAAAGGGTATAAAAATGTTGCTGGCAGCTTTTGCATTGGCGCGCCTTGGAAATGACAACGGCACATCAGCGCAGGCAACGCAGCAGTAGAGGTAGGCAGAGCAGCAGAGACACTAGAGACAGCGCAGCAGCAGATATAGGAGATAGCAAGAGAAAGACAGCAGAAGCAGCATTGCCAAATCAGCTGATTCTGGGAAATCAAAAATTGTTTCTGTGTTATTGATTAAAATTTGATTAGCATATGTTAGTTAGCATTATTAAGGCAAATTACCAGCACAGAATAAGCAGTAGAACAACAACAACAATCTAAACTTCCTGCAGCAACAACAACATGCTTTAGTTACAGTTATTCTGCAGCGCAGTGGTAGCGCTGCCACTTGATCTAAGCTGCCATCAAACAAATCGCTATTACCCGCCCCCCTCGAAGCTTTTGTGTCTGCTCGCACGTGTGTGTGTGTGCTGTGCAGAGAATGTTGCTGTTGCTGTCAACGTCAACTTCGCTGCTGCTGTTAAGCGTACATTGTGCGATAAACGTTGTAGAAATTTACATAAAATGTAACTGCAAACAACGGCAACAAATTTCTATTGCAAAAGAGAATATCGCATGCACAAATTAACATTAACACTTTGTTGCCGTTAAAAACAAGTTTGTGTTGAGCTAGAAAAACTAAAAAGACAAGAGAGAAATAGTGTCACTAAAGCGGCACGACACGACTAGTGAATACTCTGTAAAATGAAATCGATTCATATTTGCATTTCAACAATAGCATTTACTGTTAAGCATTACGTTTAACTAACATTGTGCTTAACAGCAGCTTACGCACTTTTTAACAGTGTCATTAGAGCACGTCATAGATGCACTTAATGTCAATAGTACGTAATCACTGTAAAAGAAAATCGATTGACCTTTGCATTTGCCCCATACAATTTGCTCTTGATTAACATTATGCTTAACAGCAGCTTACGCACTTGTTAACAGCGCAATAAGAATAGCTTTGAATAGTTTCCACACCTATCAATATAACTCTCAACTAATGCTGCTGCTGCTTACAGGGTATGCAGAGACAAAAACGGCAGCATCTAAAAAGTAGAAAAAAAAGTACGCTTAGAAATTAGAAAGTACGTGGCTCGGTGCGGTGTGAGTATAACTCGATTTGTGACTGTCATAAATGGCGGAAATTGTGGGTCTCTCTCTCTCTTGCAGACTCGTTCCAGAGACTTTCTTGAGCGCGCACTTTCCACTGCGCGGTGACAGCGACAGAGACGGAGACAGCGACAGCGATGGCTACTGACCGCGATCAGAGCGAAGGCAGAGCAAAGTTACTGCCGGTCTTTTTTTCTTGCCTATAATTTGTGCCATCAGCATTTTGTTGTCGTTATCGTTAGTGAAGGTAGAAAGAGAAAGAGGGAGGACAGAAAGCGGTAGCAACTGAGATTGAACTGCAATGAAGCGTGCGTTTTGTCATTTCTGCAACTGCGCCGCAAGTTATTAGGCTGCCCAGCCCCCTCTCCATAATTATCCCGATGCAACGGACTGTAACGGACGGAGGCAGGCACAGTGCGGCGGCGCGTTTTATTAATTTCGCCTCAGCCTCCCTTTAAATACCCACTGCCCGTGTAGGATAGCAGGGTATTTTAACTTTGTGCCAAAGTGGAGGGATCCCTGAACCCACAAAGTATAGATATGCCCGACTATGTTCGTATGAACAGCTAGATCTGAGAGAATATTAGAACTAGATCTATTAAATTCCAGGCAGGTAATGTGCATAAATTCATTCAGAATTTATTTACGCCGTCTTAAATCGAATAAAAACAAACTTAAATCGTTAATTTGAAAAAATAACCTTGTGGTAAAGGAATAATCCTGTTGGACAAAGGAGTTATGTTATTGGTAGCCGGTATATTTCAGTCGCGTAGCTTTCTTACTTGTTTTTCTTCCCTTTTATGACTTATTCAATTCGCCGCAGCAGATGAAAACCGGCTGCGCAGTTGGCAGAGCGACGCGATCTGCGTTTATTATTACGCTTAATGTGACTTGATTTATAAACAAGCTGCCGCTCTGGCTGCTGCAGCATCCGTCGTACCACAGCTGTTGAAAGACGAACGGCACAACAGTCTGCCCCTGCCCCTCCCCCCCTCACTCTCCTCTCAATCTGCCACACTTGAGTGGCCCCCACGTATTGAGTTACTCTGATTTTTCGTACCTTTCCAACTTGCCAACTGCCTTTTAATTAGTACAGCAATGTTGAACTGCTTTCCGAGATGCGTATTTGGGGTATATAACAATGTATATACTACACAGTATATACCAAAACTAGTATATACCACATAACACTTCCAACCTGCGTAAATAAAATCAAGAAGAAAATCTTTCAATCCGGAAGTTTGCGTCGCACAAAGGCGAGCACGTTTTGTTCCATATTCCTCACCTTTTCTCCGCAACGCCTAAGCGGCTTTTGTCCAAGAAAGGAAATAGAATTCTCCGACAAAGCCTCACACACACAGACACGCACGATTTGTATAGTAATTTTAATGGTTTCCGCTTTTATGGCATTGCCTGCTCTGCGACGACTACTGCGTCGTATTATGATGGAAAGAGAATCAGAAATCAGAAAAATTAATAGAAAATTAATTGGCCTGCATTGCGATTGCCCATTGGCTGTGGCATTTATTGCTGTCCCCCTCCTCAGGTCCCCCTTCGGTTGTTGTGGTACGTTTTATGCTTCGTTCACGCTTGCTATGAACTGTGAAAAGCGTGTCGCGTCAGGGAGGAGGGAGGGAAGGAGTAGGAACGAGGGTTAAAGCGTGCTAATGCTTACATAATGAATGGTTTTTTATTATTTATTTTGTGCACGTTTTTAAAAGGGGAAGAAGAGTAGGTAAACAAAATAAACAGAGCACACAAAAATAGCTCATTAAACTTGAACTTGTAATGTATAATATAATCAAAATAATAGTGTTTGAAGAATAATACTCTAAAGATATTTGCAATAATAAAGAACAAATAAAACTGCGGGCGCTGTGCTCCAATTTTGCTGCCCATTGATCACGACGAACTCTCAATCAATCATAGTTCTTTCTAGTCCAGTTAGCATTTATTCGATTTGCGATATATATAGCTGACGATCCTATATATGTATTGCATATTGTTGAACGCGACTTCGTGGTGATGGTGACACTCCCCAAGTTCCATAATGTGCGCAGTTCTCGAAACGATCGACGTTGGCTGGCTGCATATGATTACAAGAGTTACCCCACGATATACCAATCCCTGCCCCGTACCAGACCCAGTCGAAACTTATGTTTATGGTTTATGGCATCATTTGAATTTAACGACTGGCGAAGTGAAGTCAAAGCCAAAACCAATACACGAATGCCATAAACTTGTCGATTTCATGTCTCCCCCTTTCAGACAGCGAAGAATCTCAGTTGAAATAAAAAAACACTAGACGCAAATTATTTATGCATGTAAATGAGCTGTGCAGATCGAGAAACATGTAAAATACATTTTAGAAAAAAATCAAGAAACGATACGAATTTGATTTTGCTAACTTTCAAATTTATCACTAAACGAAAATCTCCCAAAATTGCCACGCCCTCTCCATTAACTTGGTTGGATATGCAAAAAGTATCTGAGATAAAGCAACAAGAACAGCAACACATCAATCTCTTGGCCCGCATTTTGGGGCACTTGTAAACAACTTCTTGGCCAAAAAACTAACAAAGAAGAAACAAAACAAAGAAGGAGCATCTGTATATGTATGTCTGTCTGTGTGTGTTCATATTTATTTATGATGTGTCTTGCTGGCCCCGTAACCCACTAAAGTTCAAATGTACAAATATTTAATTATCTTCTAGAAGTTGCTTGATACCCAGTAGCACTACCAACAAAAGGTATACAGACTTACAAAGCTATCGTGGCGTTAATACATATATTGGGTATACAGTTATAAAGAACTTCTATATATCTAAATCTTGATATATTTTATTATCACTATAATGTAAAGGTCGCGTTTACAGCGTATCTGCTTAACAAAGCAGTCTCCACTTGAAAGTTCTTCAACATTATTTTCTTAGCTTGACTGGAATTTTTAGAAGGTGTAAATTTGAATTCTTTAATTTTCTTTTCTCTATTTTTGATTTTGAATAATCATGCAGCTCATCATATGCATATGAGAAAGATTTCTAGCTGAGGGACGAGCTAAGAAATTTGTTTATGCTAATGCCGACGGGTTTGGGCGTCTGTTCAGGTGCTTCTTCAAACCAGGTACCTTTTCATTAATTTCTTTTTCTAGCTTTGCCGGCTACTTTCGATTTTTGTCGATTTCCATTTATAGCTTTATTATAAAGACTAGGTCCCCCCTTCCCCACAACCTCAACTCGTACACATACCGTGATTAATTGTGGCGCTGTTGGTTGGAGAATTGAACGGCATTTGAAGCTGCCCACGTGGCTTCGAGGTTGCTCATTGGGGGAATCGCCTACATTTATGGTGCGATATTTGGAATTATCTTTTGAACTGGCGAGTTGCGACTTCAACTGGCAAAGCTGCAATTGACGCAATGCCTAAGATCGTGGGTGAATATGCCAAGACGTTGTAAGCTTTACTTTTGTTGTGCTATTTTTTGTTATTTATCCATATAAGCAGCTAGATCTCTGGAACTATTGGGGCAAGCTTTACTAAACTTGGTGTGCGTATAACTGATTAACTCATATAGGCTATGGTTATCTCTTCAACTTGTTTTAGTTCATAATTAAGATGTTACTGGGTCATTTTGATTTATTTGTCTGTATGACCTCTGGAACTATTGGGGCAAGCTTTACTAAATTTTGTATGGGAATTACTGAGTACCTTATGCAGGCACTGAATATGTTTTTAAGCTGGATTAAGTTGTTAGTAAGTCTTTTTTGTTGTTTAGTCTGTCTAAACAGCTTTATCTCCGAAACTATAACGGCAAACTATACAAAACATGGTATGAGAACTACTGAATGCGTTATGTAGTGTATGGTTATCTCTTCAACTAAGTTTAGTTAAGATCTAAGATGTTGCTAGGTGTTTTTAACTCTAGAAAACTAGTTTCGCGGACTCCTGAGTACCTTATGTAGGGCCTACATATCTTCAACTAGAGTTACTGCAGGATTAACAGCACGCAGAAGTTCTTTTCGCTCCACTTTCGTGTGCTACACGAGCTTCTGTCTTGCGCTCCATTTAATTTCATTTCTTGCACTCCGTGCCACGCCCTCGCTTGACTCGCCGCTTAACCTGCGCCCTGAGAAGCTTTTAATTCTTTTGTTGGCGCCCGCTTCTTTTTTTTTGCTCTCTTTTATTTTTGTTATAAGTTTCTCTGGGTTTGCCTCGAGCCCTTCAGCATTAAATAAGAATAAACATGAACAACGAAAAGAATGAAAGAGAACTTGGGTGGCCCCAAGTGAGTTAGGTAGGTTTACGACGGGTTTATGACGTCGCGACGTTTAGAATTTAGTTTTAATTAGTTGTTCTTGCTGTTGTTGTTGTATGCTAAGCTGCTCTTGTTCTTCCTCGATTTGGTTTCCATTTCAAGTATATCGTTTTTCAACTGGTTCCTCCTTCATTCTCCATTCTCCATCCTTCTGCTGCTGATTGATAAATTTAGCCGCTTTTCTCGTCGCGGTGTCACGTGCAATTTAATCGTCTTACTCAATAGCATCCAGACTCTCTTCTCTCTCTCCCACACACATACACAGAGAGAGTTGATAAATGAGCCTCTTGCAGAGGTGATTTTTTTGGCTCACGAGTAAGCTCCCTCTACCTCTCTCCCTCCCTCTCTTCCTCTCTCTTGCGCGCTTCCTTTTGTTTGATGCGCGAGTTCATTCATGAAATTTTCGCCCGTTCTTCGTTTCTTCCTCAAGTCATCTGTCTGTCTTAGTGCTGCACTGTGACTGCGACGACGCGACAGCGACGTCAATGTTGTGTGTTGTCGTTTGTCATTCGATACAAGCAGCGAAGGCGTTTGAAAAGCGATATATGCAATCCACACACGTCGCTCTCTCTCCCTCTTCGTCTCTCTGCCTGTTTGTGTGTGTGTGACCACGCGTTTTTGGTGCGTGCAATGCAAATGCAATGGAGCGTGATGCAGAGCAGACGACAGCGCGGGTTCCCTCTCTATGCACTCTGCCGGTCTTTCTCTCTCTGTCTGTCTATGTGTGTGTGTATGTGGGAATGTGTGGGAGTTTAGTTTGTGCGGGCTTTGTTGTCACACAAATTCATGTGTTCTCAGTGCTGTGGGTGGCAGGGCTGCAAATCTGTTGTAAAATGTTAACAGAGTACAGGATGCACTTGAATAACAGTGCATGCTAATATAGTAAGAGAGAGAAAGACAGAGGCAGCTTTATTTGCAGTTCAAATGTAATTAAGTGTTTGCCAGCCCTGGTTTATCCTATGCAATCTCGCCTGCCTTCGCTATGTGCTGTGTTGTTGCCTGTCGCTCTCGCTGTCGTCGCCGTTGCGTCGCGTCGCTGCTGTCGCTGTCGCCGTCACCGTCGCCGTCGGCATCGTGAGCTGAGCTTTACCTTTCATTACAAATTTCATTGTCTGTGCGCGCGGTCAGTTTTGAATTGTGTTGTTAAGTAAGTGTACTTAACCCACATGACTTGTGGTTTTCTGCCTGCCCGTGTATCCGTATGTACTTCTACTTGTTGTTGTTTTTGCTTGATGCTTTTGTTGCTGCTGCCTGTCATCACATCCGAAAAGCTGTCGGTCTTGCCCCGGCACAGTACGAGCTCAGTGCGTGTGCTATTAAAGAGATTTCTTAACCTTGAGTACCTTTCAGCAGTCACAGTACATATTTCTCTTCTCCTTTCCTTCTCCTTCTCCATCTCAGTTTCCATCAACGTCTCGTTTCTTGTTTTATTTATTAACCAATTTTTTTTTTATTTTTACTTATTATTTTTTGGTATATTAAATTGATGTTTACTCATGTCGCTCAGCCTCTTTGTCTGTGTGTGTGTGTGTGCCTGTTTATTTATTTTGCCTCTACGCTCATTTCCTTAATTAAACACTTGTTTCAAGCTTCGTTGAGCAATGCCTCAAAAAAAAAAACAAGACAAAAAAATAAACTACGTCAAAATATGCCGACTGTCAAAAATTTGAAGACAAACCAAAAAGTTTGACTTTTGAATATTGCGAAATTGGCAAAAAGCACGTACACATGTTTTTCATTGTACAATCAGATTTTATAAATCGAAAAAAATTAAACGAAACATTGTTTATGTTGCAATAAAAATAGGAATTTATTTGTGCACAGTTAAACCTTCCCTTTTAATTTTAAACATGTTTTCATTTGGCCTTTTTTTAGAATTTTTTTATTTAGAGCTTTTTATTTAGAGTTTTTCTAATTGCATTTGAACATGTGCACTGCTTTACTTATAACAGCACAGCATATTGGTATACATGTTAAGCAGCTGTAAATTAACAGCCTACTGTGTATTGCTTTTGGCATATCGATTTATGTACATTTATGTAATCGATTTCAATCGCAATGCGCTGAAAGTTTTCGCAAGTGATTGATAGCATTAGAAAGGTGAAAGCTTTATCCAGCTGTGCTTTGCCTGCTGTCCTCGTTAACATATTGACAGCACACAGAAAGAGGGAGACAGAGAGAGAGACAGTGTGTATGTGCGCGGGTGGATTGGCTGCCAGTGTTGCCGTGGTCAGCAATAGTAATAGACAACATCTGCCTTATCTCTCACCTACACCCTTTACATGCAGCTATTTAAGCTGTCAACTTGCCACACGGCCTGCCTGCAACAGCTGCTGCGAGTGCGCGCAAATGACAACAGGTGTGAATGTTGCAAGGCGGTAGAACATTGCGTACAATTGGCAATGGGGCAACCCTTGCAGCAAAAGAGAGATCTGCCTGCACCCCTCTGTTAACCATCTTCCCCTTTAACAGTGCATTGTTCGCTATGCAAAATTACAGAAAAACAGACGCAAATGGCATCGTCGCCATTACGAAATAACAAAAGAATGCAGAGAGGAGCAGAGGCATAGGTAGAGGGAGAAGCAGAGGCAGGGCCTGGCCAGCAGGCAGGCTGTGGCAGACAGGCTGAATGAGTGACTGGCCCTTTGTTTTTTTGCTTTGAAAAATGATTGTTGTTGTTGTTGCCCCACACAACGACGAACGAGTCTGCGCTGCTGGCAGAGACGATGGCAGCGCAGTCGCAGCATTCTTAAGGAAAACTTACAAAACACAAGGCAACAACAGTTGTAAATCATCGAATTACCTTAAAATAATAGCAATCGCTCTCTCTCTCCGTCTCTTGACTCTCTTGTTGTTGTTGTTACTGTTGAAATTGCCAAAAGCACAAGAGCACAAAAACAATGCGAGAAGAGAAGCCAACAACTTCAACTTCACCACGATAGGTGAAGAGAGAGCGCAAGAGAGGGGGCGGCTGTGCTGTATGTGTGTGTGTGTGTGTAGGTATATTTCGTTTGACTCCAACACACAAACACACACACACAGACAGCGAAACAGACTCCGCTGTAGTTTTTGGCGACTTGCGAAATGAAGAAACCCTCCAAAAAAAATCACAGCAACAACAACAACGAATCAACTTCGTGTGTCAGTTACGCTTAATGAGCACAAATATTGCTCTCATTGCTGTTGTTGTTGTTGCTGTTGTTGTAGATTTGTTGCTTTTGATTGCCCTGCCGTGAGTCGAGTCGTCGTCGTTGTTGTTCTTCTCGGTCTGTCTCTGAGCCTGCGTTCGCCTTCGAACTGGGGTCGATTTCAATGAAGACGACACCGGGGCAACATCACAACTGCCAACTGTGGCAACTGGCAACGGTGACTCGTCGCTGCTGCCGTCGGAAATGCCAATACTTTTTTTTTTCATTTTGCCTGCGATCATTGTTGCCTTCCCCCTAACCTTTGTACCCGCGTGTACTTAGCCTGTTCCTGTCCCTTTTGCGCAGCACTTAAGAGTGGAAAGCTCGTAAGTGTGTGTGTGTCTGTATGGGTATGTGTGTGTGCGTGCGTGTACATACATATGTCAAAGCTTCACAGAACTATTCAACGAATGTTGAGCGTACATCGCACAGTGGATCAGATAGCGATATTTGTGCTCAACTAATTTTGAGTGACAGTCTTGTAGAACTGTAGCGCAGTAATTATAAATGAATGAATAAATAGAATAAATAAATACAAAATAAATAATGGCATAAGAAATAGAGAACAAGAAAAAAAAACAAACAAATAATAATGAAATAAATAAATAATAATAATAAAGAAACCTAAGTTATATATGTTATATGTTATGTTATATGTTATGGAATAAGTAATACAACGGCAGGCATGTTTTTATTGCAACCTCAATTAAGTATGGTTAATCTACGTTCATTTTGCAACACCTTCTCCAATTTGGAGATAATTTGAACTATGTTAGACAATTACCAAAGTCACTACGTTTTAAAATTGCACATATATAATACAAATTGTTCAAAAAAATTGCATATTTCATTTATTACTACTGGTACCATCTTATAAGATATAATGAGTAAAAGTGTGTAAAATATCTCTTCTAACTGCGATTCAGAACTTTTAAAATTGTTATCAAACTATATAGATCTCATGAAATCAGTTGTGAGTGTGTTTCGACTGTACACGCTCTCTCCAGAAGCAATTCAGAAAGAGAGATTCCAAAATCGAACCCGTTTTGCAAATGGCAAATCATCAGCTTATCCTTCGGCTTCGCATGCGAACGCACTTCGTAAATTATTTTTTTTCCACTCTTTTTTTGCCTACTTATGCGTGTATAGATGTAGGTAACACCCCCTCCCGCCCCCGCATTCGAGCGCTAATCCAAGTCATGTTTATGACATGGCATGTGGCGTGCTTTCAGGTCTCTTGAAAATAGTTTTATTTTTGTCTTTTTTATTGTTCGCACCCGAAAACTGGGAAAAAAGCTGGAAAAAAACTGAAACATGGCTGTAACTGAACTTGCTAATGGTTTCCATTGTCTCGCAGTGTATGTGTGTGTGGGGTGTTTTTCGGGGTCCTAACTAGAGGTGCCTTGGGTGATGAGGCGTTGGTTCAGTTTTGTTACCTCACCAACTCCACAATAAATTGGTGTAATTAGTCGCGTTTCTTCCCCCACTTGTGGCAGAGGCCTAACAAGCTAACAGTTACAGCTATAGCTACATATATATAGCTATATAGCCCGAGGTCTACGGCACCCAACTAAGTGTGGTGTATGTAAATCCAAAAAGCGGTTCTTCGCGGAGTCTTCTGCTGCCGAGCAAGGGGAGGTGTCGAGCCGCAAAATTGTTGGAGCCGGTTTCCCATGCCAAGTGGGTGGCATCCGCAAGTCAAAGTTGTGGGAAACCCACTTATAAGTATAAGGTATAGGTAACTCTTCTCGACTCGTTCGTTCTCTCCCTTACAATGGGCAATAAAAGAAGAGTGGCAAAAAGTTTGACGTTTCTGTTTAATGTGCAAATCACGAAATTACCCTAATATCAGATTGACATTGCAGATAGGTTGCCGCGCTGTCAGATCGAGATAAAATATAATGCGGGAAATATTTGAGATAGTTTGTAAAGAGGGAATCTAAGGAAGTCAAATTAAAGAGCTTCTTTTAGCTTCTACTTTACTAGAGTAGGAGTTACAAGATTGTCTTAGTTTCCCTTGGTTTCTTTGAGCTATTGTTATTATCCCCTTACTTTCCTTACGTTATAGTTAAGGATATCTTAGTTTATTCAAGTTATAGTCAAGATATCTTTAAGTTCCTTAGAGATGAAGTAAAATTTCTTAAGTTTCCTAGATATAAAGCTATCTTATTAGTGCTATTATTTGTATTTCCTTAGTTTCATAAAGATACTATAAACTTAAGCTTCCTATAAGTAAACTAATAAGAGGGAAAGCATAAATACAGCGAAGCATGCGATTCAAAGCCTACAGATCATAGAAGATATGATGTATTTAGAAAATAACTTCATTTAAAGACGGAGATTATGTGGTCATGATCATGATAGTTCTGTCTTATAGCGATGCATGTCACGCGCACACTCAATGGAAGGTCTCTAGCTTTGGGTATCCATCAAACCGCATATTAACTTTTCACTTTCAAGATCGAGTTGGAGATGGAAGATGGAAGTGAGTTGAAAGATGCACGCGATAGGCCCAACAACCCCATGAGGAATGAAACGAAAGTCAATGGGAATTGTAGCAGTGATTGGGATGTGATGATGGCAGTCACTGTCACGGCGAATGTGACTGTGACTCTGACTGCGATAGAGATGTAGTGGAGTCATCAAACCCGGTGACGACGCGACGTTGCGTGTCGACGTCTAGGAAACAATTGTGCGACTTTTTTGTGTACGGCATGCGGCATGTGGCATGCAGCCACATATGGCACGATGTGTCACAACTGCACTAGAGCGATAAATGCGCATTTCACTTTCTATGTACGTGCGTCATGCCTAATGACAGTTTAATTATGCTCTGCATAGATATGGAAAATGTCGCATAATGTTGCATGTGATTTATGGCAAACCCCGCGAGGGCTTTTCCTATACTACGATTTCCAATTAGTTTATCGTTTTCTGTTTGTTTCTTTTGCTAATGCCGAGCCCGTTTTTCATTTGATTATTTTGCAGTGACTGAACTCGGGTCGAGGAGCAGCAGCAACAACAACAACTAACGACAACAATCGTAACTAAAACAACAAGAAGGAACTAAACACATTAAAATGTCCGGCAATCAACAGCAGCAGCAACAACAACAACAGCAACAACTACAGCAACTACAACAACAATTGAAAACACAACAACAACACAAGGCGGCAACAATAACAGGGACAACAACAGCAGCAGCAACATCGACATCAACAACAACCTCCACTTTGGGCAACAATTTGATAAAACTTAATAACGTTGACAAAATTATACACAAAACGACGCCAGCAACAACAGCACCAACGCCGCATGCAATTAGTAAACAGCAGCAACAACAGCAACAACATCATCAATTTCAGCAGCGTCGCTCTTTGTTGCCACCAACAGCAGCAACAACAACAACAACAACAACAGCAGCAACAGCGGCAGCAACAACAACGTCAACAGCAGCAGCCCAACAAAGCGTAACAGCGCCAGCAGCGCAGTCGCATCAGCTGCAAACAGTTGCCACAATACATCAGCAACACTCAACGCAACAGCAACATACACACGCAGCAGCAACAGCAGCAGCATCATCGCGGTTGCCCATACAGCAACAGCAACAACTTAATAGCAACGGAGCAAAGGAGCTGCCGCCCACACGACGCAGCTACTATCAACTGCAGCAGCAGCAGCAACAACCACAACAACAACAGCAGCAGCAGCGTGAGCATCCCTTGAAGGCGCATCTAAAGGCGCCCGCCCACTCGATACCGCCCCGTTATCAGCCCCCGCCACAGCCAGGCGGCGGCATATTGAAGCCACATTTGCCGTTGAAATATCCGCCGGATATACCGCAGTTATCGAGCATCTATTTACCCGATTCTGTTAAGCAGCAACAGCAACAACAACGCCAACAGCAACAACAACAGCAGCAGCATCGCTATCTGCAACAGCAGCAGCAGCAGCAACATCAGCAATCCGGCAAAGCACAACAGGATATGCTGAAGTTTGTGCGCAAACCAGAACAAGAACATCCGTCGCCCGTCGCCTCCGTCACGTCCAGTGTGGCGGCCACTGGCATACCGACAGCCACCAACGGGGGACGTTTAACAGTCGAACAGAATCGCCAATTGCAGGTAAAGTGTTATCAATGTTACATACATATATGCCAATTATGTTAATTAACATTACGTGTACTGCTTTAACAGTCTCTGGTAAATGAGCTCCGCGCGCTGAAGGAACAGAATCAGCGTCTGCTGGATGACAATCAGGAACTGCGCGATTTATGTTGCTTTCTGGACGATGATCGTCAAAAGGGTCGCAAGCTGGCACGAGAATGGCAGCGCTTTGGACGATACACGGCCAGTGTGATGCGGCAGGAGGTGGCGGCCTATCAGGTGAGCGTTGTGGAAGGGGAGGGGAGGAGTTACTTCTACCAGAGTTAAACATTATGAGACATTCATTTAGAATATGTTATTGACGTATGCTGCAGTCACTTTGTCTTTCAATTACAGTGTCGATTATCTTTTAATTTAAATTCCGCTAAATGCAGCTAATGGTAATCAATATCAGTTTTACTGCAAGGACATGTTTACAGCCAATTAAATCTGTTAATTAATGTGATGATTATCGGTTAACACAAGTTCTGTTAAACGCAGCTGATCACAGCAATTTACTGCTGTCAATTACAGTGATACCTATCGATTGCCTTAAGCTCTGTTAAACTTAGCTAATGGTAATCAATAACAGTTCTCCTGCAAGGACATGATCACAGCAATTTGCTGCAGTTACAGTGCGCTGTCAATTACATTACCATAATACCTATCGATTTACCCAAGTTCTGTTAGGCGCAGCTAATGTAAACCAGTAACAGTTGAGCTGCATAGAAAACTCTTCTAATGTTAATCAATAACAGTCCTGCTGCTGCATTAGAGCAATTTGCTTTGATTATATAGAGTCATGCGACTGTAATGAAAAGTACTTTAGGCAAAGGAAACATTCAGACTAATATCTTCGCTTAGATGGTATAGATGCTTAGCTAAATCGTTTCTCTATAATTACATATCAAGCTTAACAGTGCTGCCACATAATTACATATCGAGCTTAACAGTTCTCTAACGTTCTCTCTGTTATTAACATATTTACTTACTCCGCCCAGAACAAATTGCGGCAACTGGACGATAAGCAGCAGGAGCTGATCACCGACAATCTGGAGCTGAAGGAACTCTGCCTCTACTTGGATGAGGAGCGCGCCCATGTGGCTGCCAATGCGCTCTGCGCCGGCTGCGGTGCGGCCACGCGCAACGCGCTGCGAGACGATGGCGATGGATCCAGTTCAAGCACCAACGCGGACGAGACAATCACAGCATTACGCAACTATGCGGAACAAAGGCAATTGCCGGTAAGTACCGTAGACATAGTAATGGAATCCCCTTCCACCTACACTCCCCTCAATCTAATCTCAATGCCAAATTCTATGCAGGATCTGCGCAACGCCCACACGCTGAATGATCAGACGTTGCAGTATGTGCGTTCACTGGAGCGACGCATACAGCAGCTGGAGGAGGAACGCACCACGCCCACGGCCAATCTGCAGCAGCAGCAACAGCAGCATCAACAACAACAACAGCAGCAGCAACAGCAGCAACAACAGCAGCAGCAACCTCCAGCCAAGCCAGCCAGCACCACAACAGCATCACCAGCCAAATTAGCTCCCTCGCCACATCCACACCAGCAACACACGCACACACACCCCCCACACACTGCACACCCCCCTCCCCATCCGCACACACAGCAGGACATCAGTCAAGCAGTGGAGGCCATCGCAGGACGCCCCGAGGCAGTTGTGCGTGCGCTGCAGGTGCTCGAGGTGCGTGAGCAGCTGGAACGGGATAGGCTGGGCAACCTGGCAGGGAGTGCACTGGATCAGATGGACGATGGTGAGAAGGCGCTGGTGCGTGAGATGTGCAACGTCGTCTGGCGCAAGCTGGAGGGGAGTCCGCATGGACCCACTGCCTTGGAGCCGCTCTAAGCATTTAAAACACAACTTCAATTATTAATTAAAACTTGGCTATCACACACACCCACACACACAAACACCTACTAAAAACATACACACATACACATTGTACAAAGTTCAAACTACGACCTAAGCTTAAGCGCTTTATTTAAAAAAAAAAAAACAAAAACTAAAAACTAAACAAGATGAGCAAAAATACTCAAAAATACCTATTTTTTTGTAATCCTTGACTGTTATTTTTTTACATTACCTACTTGCGTGCGCGCTGCGCTAATGTTAACATTAACAGCACCGCATACAACAGCTGTAAATTAACATAGGAGCTGTCCTCGAAATACAATGCAACAAATAATTTCATAAAATCAAACATGTTTTTTACTTTCTAGCCATAAACATACTGTTTATATAGCAGGAAAAACAAGAAATAAAGAGGGAAAGTGCATTTAACGACTGTTGAAAATGTTTTACTTGTCAAAGAATATAATAAAGTATCTTAAAAGGTGAAAACTTGTACATTTCCATAGGTCCATGTTAACGCATTTTCCACAGTAATTCCAAAACATAATGAAAGTGTTCGTTTGTTTATTACAACATGTGGCTAAATGGGCAACACTGTAGATTGCTATTTGAGTAGTCTCATGTAGTATATGTACAGAATGTTCAACGGCTTGAAAATGGCCAAATGCGCAAGACTAAATGGCAATTCATTTGCAAAAGTTTATGGACTCTTTACAAAGAATTAAACTAGACAAAACATTCATATACGAAACATTGAACTAACTTAAAATAATTTATCTTGAAATGGAAATAAAAATGGCTAAATGCGCTCACTGGTGTATAGGCAATTTATTTGATACGTCTCTTTTATAGTATTTACAAAATGTTTGCTCAAAATTTGTTTAGCTTGAAAATGGCTAAATGTGCAACACTGCCAAGATGTCGCCAAAAGGAGTCTCTGAGAGCTGTTTACACACAAAAGGAAATGCAAATCGCGCAAGCAGCGACGCAGCAGCAGAACGAACAGAGCAAGTGGTTAGTTTCCAATTTGAGCATGGCTAATGTTGCCTAAGCAGCGTACCAGCCTACCATGCAAACAGTGACTTCAACACAAATACTGTTACAAATGTTCTAGACTTGCCACACATTCGCACTCGCCATAAAATTAATCGCATTACACAGTTCTGCCGGCGCAGCTTTCTACGCTTTGCTGGACGCGACGCGAGCATTAACAGACTTGTTTTGCGGTTCATGTTAGTTGGTGTTGCTCTTGTTGTTGTTGTTGTCGAGACAAACGTAAATTACCACAGAGCTGTTTAACCTGATTTCCTTTGCCAATTGGCGGCCCCCAGAGTATCACATTCATTCACAAAACTGGCAGCGGCAGCAACAACAACAATAACTGCAGCAGCAACAGCAGCAGCGCAGCGGCAGAGCTGCATGCACCATGATGCAGCAGAAATGCAAGGCAGAAACCGAAGTCAACCCAATTTCAGCTAATTCACGTATTGTCCAGTCACAGACAAACCCGTGCAAGTTAATTTACTGGCATTATATATGCAAGAAGGGGCAAGGGAGAGAGCAAGGTAGGTAAGGTGAGTGCGCGATAAGCATCAACCGGCGGCGTGTGAAAAAAACGATTGTGTGGAATCGAAAAGAAACCAACAACAAGAAGAACAGCAAGCATGCATAAATTAACAGCCGACTGTTAGGCAACAGTGCCAGCCCAACAGATTAACATTGGCTTAGGCTAGGGATGACAACTGCTTGCAGTTATTATTAAGAGTTTGATGGAAAGAATAGTGGTGCAAGGGATAACGAGAGAGCGCGAGAGAAGAGGCCATTAGAAAAACACAAGTCATGCTTAGATTAACAGGCGACTGTTAGGCAACAGCAGCAGCCATAGAGCTTAACATCTAATGCAAATGGACAGGGCCGTAACGACGGACCCTTAGGGTAATTGCTCGTCTTTAAAATATATTATGTATTAAGTTCATAAATCTTTTCACATAATACAGAAACTTAGAAATAATTACATCGACGTTTTTCTCGATTTCATATTGGCAACAACATCAGTAGTTTTGCTATTCTTGATTGATAATATTATAGCCCATCTATTAAAGTATTCCTGGCCCATTGTGCTTCGTTAGTGATATACCCATAACCCATATGGTAGAAGGGTATTAATATCCTGTGCCTGCCGAATATACATATGTATATCTATTATTTTTTGGTACAAGGACCCTCTCACATCCTGCACTCGCCTAGATATGGGCCTGCACTTGACCTCTTGTTGCAATTCTAAGGAGAGTGATCGCGAGTGTGAGAGAGTGAGAAGACCAGGCTTGGTGTGTGCAGGGTGTGTGGTATACAAAGTGCCCTCAACTGCCCAGTTACCAAACATCAACATAAATGCGGATATATTTTGACAATTCAAATACCTTAGTAAACACATACATATATATTCTTTAAGTAATTAAAGTAAATATTACACCAGGGCCCGTTAAACCGACGCTACGGCCCTGTAGAGCAGTGCTGTAATTGTTAACAGAGCACGGTTGTAAATAACATAGCAAATGTCATCTCCAGTGGTTTGTTCTACTTAGGTTTGATCTAGCACAGTAACGAATAAATAAACGCAGATTAGTGCCGGCAATAACAGCAGCAAGCAGCGGGCAGCAAGCAGCAGCAGCAGCAACAGAGAAAAGCAGCTCAGCATCCAAATGGAGCTGCTGGTGCTGGTGGAGCTGCGCGCTGTGGAGACTCGCAACTGGCGGCACATTTATAGCTCAACAACGAGCCGGAACGCACGCGCAAAAGCGAAACGCAATAGAAGGAGCTGAGCTGAGCTGAGTTGGAGCAGAGTGGAGTCGCACATGGCACATGCTGAACATTCTCGACATGGAGGTCATTCAAGTGATGTTGTTGTTCTTCTTCTTCTTTTTGTTGTTGTTGTTGCTGTGGAAGTGCAATAAAGTCGTGAACTTATTACGATGCGCCGCCGTGACTAAAAAGAAAGTTATTGTCGTAGCTGGCACAGCCGGTTGTTGTTGTTCTTGGAACCTGCTGCTGCTGCTGCCGCTGCTGTTGCCAATGTGGCTCAGCTGCGCTGCTCAGCTGTCTCAGGCAGCGCCGCCGACTGCAGCAGCAGCAGAGACAGCTTGGCCACCCATGCAACATTATGATATCTGGAGCGAAGATTTGCTATCATCTGCACACGGAGATGAGCAGTTGGAAATGGATGGCGACCTGTTTGCGGGGAAACTGCAGCAGGAGGAGGAGGAGTTGCCCGTGCAAGAGCAACTGTTGCTGCAGCAGCAGGCCTACAGCTACAGCCCCGAGTGGAACTCAAGCAATCTGGGCAGCAGTCGTCGCCCCAAGGGTGAGTTGCGTAAGTTCAAAGTGGATTAAATTTTCTTTCCTCTCCTCCTCCTCCTGCTTGCAGTGATTCATCTGTTTCCTGTGCCCGTGGATGGTGAATGTCTGTCGGATGATGGACGCCGCTTGGGCAACTGTTTCAATGCCTACGAATGCAGGCAGAAGGGTGGGCAAGCAAAGGGTGAATGCGCCATGGGATTCGGTGTCTGTTGCGTCTTTGTGGCCACCTGCAATGGGACCATTTCCAACAATCTCACCTACATTGTATCCCCGGAGTTTCCCAGCTTCATGCCGAGCAACTTTACGGGTTGCCAGCTGAAGGTGAAGATGATGAGCGAGGAGATCAGTCAGCTGCGCCTGGACTTCTATCACTTCTCACTGGGTCAACCCAATCGACGCACGGGTGCCTGCGATGGTGATGTGTTCAACATCAGTGGCGGTCCCATGGGTTCCTTTCAGCTCTGCGGACAGAACAGTGGGCAGCATTGTGAGTACAGTGGGTAGAATGCAACGAGAATTCAATCAATTCATTACTCTTCTTTCTTACAGTGTACTACGATGTGGGAGTGCGTGCGTTGCCGCGTCAATCTGCTACGCTCTACGGCAGCCTGCGTCCACTGCTGGCTATCAATGCAAGCATCGGCAATGGGAACAATGGCAACATGGAGCAACTGATCGAGATCAGCTTGAATGTGTCCGCACGCTTTCTGCCCATACGGCTGTGGGAAATACGCGTCGCACAGATACCCTTTAGTCAGCGTGCGCCGGCGGGTTGCTTGCAGTACCACACTGGGGTGCAGGGCGTCATGCAGACCTTCAACTTTGCGGATAATGGAAGGCATCTGGCCAACCAGCATTATCGCATCTGTGTGCGCCAGGAGGCAGACATGTGCTCCATTGTCTATGAGCCTTGCGACGAGCAATCCTTTCGCATTGGCGGCGGTGGTGGAGGGGGATCCTTTATGTCCAGTGCAGCAGGAGGAGGAGCAGGAGGCGGCAGTGGCAGCCCAGCTGCAGCAGGAGCTGGAGCTGGACAGAGTCCTGCAAACACAATGACCAGCCTCATGCAAATGATGCTGAGCAATCTTAATGGCAATGGAAACACAACAACAACAGCAGCAGCAGCAGGAGGAGGAGGAGCTGCCACAGCAACCACTGCACAGCAACAGGCGAGCAGCAATGCCAGCACAACAGCAGCAACAGTTGCCGATACGGAGGAGGAGGCATGGCCCAGCTTTGACAGCGACGCTAGCAGCAGCAGTGGCAGCGGCAGCACGACGGCCATGACCACAGCAGCGCCGCCAGTACGTTCCAGCACAGCAGCTGCGCCGGCGGCAGCGGCAGAGAGCAGCACAGCAGCCACCACAGCGTCCACAGCTGCTGTCGCCGCTGATGATCCAGCAACATCTGCTGCTCCACCCGCTAACGATGATGTGGAGGGCTCTGGCGGCGCCGAAGACGAGGGATTCTTCAATTTCTTTGGCAGCTCAGCAACCACAGCAGCACCTCGGCCTGGTGGCGTCTCCCGTCGTCCACGTCCTGTACGTGGTGGCTTCGATCTGTTAGGCTTTCTGCGTAGCGCATTCGATTTGCGGGTGCGACGTCATCAGCGAAGTCAGCAGCGCCAGCGGCAGGGGCGGCAGTTCTTCAGCACCTGCACGGATCGCATCACAATGCCCTGCATCATTGAGGACTTCATTGGCACAGGGCTGGGTCCGCTGCCTGGTTGTGAGCCGGTGCATTGTGGCTCTCAGTTCTGCTCCTCAGGCATTTGGCCTTGTCGCATCGAGAGCACCGTCACACCCTTCTATCTGGGCGTGCACTTTGGCGACGGCGGCGCTGGCGCCGGCAAGGGTAGTGCCGAGGACAATATTGGTGCCTGCCTGCGGTACTCCCAGGTGCAGTGCATCTAGGCTGGGAGGCACAATAAACTCATATACGTAATCCCGTTAGTTGTAATTGTAATTAAAGTATTTATGGAACTGAGTTCAACCCAAGTAACTCTTGTCTATTCAACTTTACTTGGATGCCAGCTTGTTATACCCTTGCAGAGGGTATATTGATTTTGACCAGAAATTTACGACGTATAGTAGGAGAAATCTCTGATTCCATAGGCCAAGAATAGCTATTTTTGTGGTACACCTTATGTACTTGTTTTATACAATAGGGCACATTTCTGACATTATAAAGTATATACTATATATTCTTGATCAACATTCATGATTTAGTGGTGGCAAACTTGTCTCTCCGTTTTGAAGCTAACTTGATGAAACTTGACACAAATACTTATCATTGCAGCACACTACAAATTTGTCTCAGCCAGATGAATTGCACAGATATATCTTGTAGCTGTCATATAAATTGTCGACCGATTTTTATTACTTTTCAATATATGGCAACCAAATTAGGCTCATTGGTCCATTTCTGTGGACAGTTGACATAATTATATGTGTTCTTAAAATTTTCTCAACATCAGACCACTATATCATATAGCTGATATAGAAACAATCATAAGAAATAAAGGTTTTTGTATGAAAACCTGTATTATTGTTCGAGATAACTCATCAGAAGTTTTAATTGTAGTTATACAATAATATGTATATAGTTGTATCATTTAATCATAATCGGACAGCTACATATACCCTATAGCTTTCACAGGATCAGTCATTCATAATGAAGAACTGCCGTAAAAAATGTAATGTTCCCAGTTCTTTCGTGGACTCTCTATAATTATGTATAATTTACATAGGTAAAGACTGAAGTCAAAAACTTGAAAAGGGTATAAAATGTTCGGCAAGCCGAAATTTCTTTCTTGCTATCAGTTGTTTTATCAGCTGTTTTCCTAAATTTAAAAGATTCTTTCGTATAGTTTCAATGATATATTTATGCATATATATTTGTATGTATTTGTTGTTGTAAAAAGGTATACATTGATAAAAAACTAACTTGACTTAGGGGGTTACAGACGAAACGTTACACATACATTTAGTACTCTGTGGGTTGAGATGGGTGACGAACCCCGTGTATACCGCGAGACTACATAGCTAATTCATATGTTTCTTTTGTTCTACTGCTTGTACTTTTCTTCATTCATTCATTCTTCATTGAGATTGTGATACATAGTAAACTTTACTTTGCAAATCCATTAAATGGGACAGTCACAAATGGGTAAATGTTCATTGATAAGACTTGAGAGTACACAACTATTATTAAACTTGACAAATACACACACACCTACACAATAAGTATATTAAGCTTAGACAATAAATCAATAGATGCCCATATGCCCCTAAATACCTTTAACTTTGGGTTACGTTAGTTGAGTTTCTTGCGATTAACCACATTCGATTGCTCAGCAAATGTAATACATGTATTCTTTATCAGGATTGTAGTTTCGTATTGCTGTAGAGGGTATTCGATTCGATTCTTAATTCCTATACACATAACACATATATTATTCGATAAACTTTTACACACAGTTCTAAGAATAGTTTGTTCGTATGATTAGAGATTCTTAATTGTTAGTTAAACTTAAAATCAGTTTACAAACTACATACAAAAATGAAAAAGGGAGACGGACTTTGAGAACTGAAAGGAATTCGGGAAATCCGTTTATAGAGCTTATGCGAAATTAATAAATGTGCTGTATCCATTGGAATGTGCAGGTTCCTTATCGAACATAACAACAATAGTTGAACCTAAACGAAAATCTATCTATGCTTCTCCCGGTCTCTCTCTTTGGTATATTGCACAGAAAGCATTTGAGTTTAATATTCCCTTTAGAAATACTCTCCAGCTGCCGCATATGCCTTGGGGCAATGCTGCTCGGCATATTTACCATAAGCTGTGCTCGATCCCACCTTAATGGCCTGCTGCTTGGACAGTTTGTTCCATACATGCACCACATACGAATCCCGGGTGTGGGCGAGCGTCTGTTCCAGCAGTTGTGGTTCAAAGAAGTGTCGCCAATATTTCCAGGGTACTGCATAGAAGGCATTACGATCGAATACCCTGAAGCCCATGCAACGCTTTTGATTCTCCAGCATCAGCGTAATATCTTTGGTGCCACAAATACGTTGTGCCACACGTGTTATTACTCCAGGTCCATTGTTACCCCAATCGCTTCCATCGAAATTCTGTTGAAATTCCCGCAGACACGATTCGGCAATCTCATGCCCGAATCCAGTGGGTGCCAGGCTCATGACGCCCGCGGCTAAATGTGTATTTGATTCGGCACCTGTAAAATTGGGCGGCACTTCCTCCATGCTGCGCAGCATCACCACATCCATATCCAGATAAATACCGCCGTATCGATATAGCGTCAAGTAGCGCAGAAAGTCGGAAATGTGCGAGAAGAGATAACTGAAAACATTTTGTATATATTATAAATCATTCCCAAATGATGCGCATAAAGATATACCTCGAACGGAACAGTTCGCCGTCTTTGAGCCACGCCTCAATGGGCGTGCCGGTGGCATAACGCCAGAGATTCAGCTGACGTAGCTGTACATTCTTATAACTTAATATGGCATCGATCAGAGGCTGTTGACGTTGGCTTCCATTGCTGCTGCCACTGCTGCTGCTGCTGTTGTTGCCGTGGTGACGATAGGTGGGACCGGCGAACAGCACGAATACTTGAAAATTCGGATTATGCAATGCCGCCGACTCAATGGCGCACGCCTGGCGCGCTGTCAGTTGCAGCATGTTGTACTGTATCTCTGGACTCTGTCCTGGTCGTTGTCTGCGTCGCTTGGGCCGATGACAACTGGTCTCATGGAAAAATATACTACGACCTGGCACTGGTTTGGGCTCGCTGAGCAGCACATCATCGAGGGTCTTTGGTATGACGGTGACTGCACTCGTTTCTGTCTGTTCTGCATCCAACGCGTTGTGCGTTGGCTCCTGCTCCATGAAACAGAGCTGGGCATCTGTTTGCCATATGCCGTAGGCATACCCGATGCCCATTAAGAACAGCGCCAAGAGCAGCATCAGGAACACAAGGCGCAGTCGGCCGTTGTGCAAAAAACGCGCTAACAAAAGCGGCAAACGCAGAAACATGTCGATGCAGTCTGAAATGAAATTGCGATATATTGTATGTGGTTACAAGTACACTTTGTACCATATATATAGCGTTGCTTGGGATTTTCTTACTCTGATTTTATCGGCGACACCTCATTGGGTTATCATGTTTAATGGAACTGTGGAAATGTAAATTCTAAAAATACACATATGTTTGTAAATCTATATGCACACATTAATTTTACATAGGGCAAAAACAAAACTTAACATTGCCTAAAGGTGTTATTAACAGTTCAATGATAACTACACCTTAAGAAATATCCGTTACTTTTGGGGCTGTCAACATTAGTCAAAAGTATATGATAATTGTATTATAGTTGCGAAAAATGAATGAAAAACTATTTGGTACCTCAAATGCAATTTGTTACCGTGCAATGGATGCCGTTTTTTTTAATACTAAATAATATTGCGAGCGCAGCTGTTTGTTAACAGAAGTCATAAATACAACGAGCAGCAGCTGTTGCTTAACAGTAGTCACTTTGCTGTCACAGTTACTTAATAGCCGTTCTGTTAAATAAGGAGTAAGAAAAGAGCGCTCTGTTATTCTAGTAATGAAATCGATTAGATTTCGATAACACTCAAAAGCGCGCTGAATTAAAATTATTTTTTTATAAAGTCTAATTCAAAATATGAAATAAGCGCTATTATTGGATGTGACAAGTTTATGTTAATATTGTCAATATTGTGAATCATAAAAATGGCTAAACATTTAACTAAAACTCAAGTTAATAAAACAAATTACAAATTTTATTGAGTTCTAGATCTTGGACACGTGCAAAGGTACACAGACAACAAGTTAAGCTTATTGACACTTAACAATTTACTATTCTTTTTTGCATTTCTACACGCAAATATTGTTTATTCAGGTTTTTTATTTGATTATTTTATTGAATTAGTGAATTCGAATAAACGATGCAGTACGGCAAGTACACATTTCTCATTAAATTTTAAAATTAATTAAATGTTTAGTTAAACTTTTTTTTTGATGCTGCCAAGACACGTGGACAGTGGCGACGCGCCAGCTGAATGTAGGCAGCATTCGAATCGACTCTTAGGGGCCAACCAGCGTTGATGTGGCTCCAAATGTGTGCGACATATGAGTCCCGTAGGCGATGAAGTGTTAAATTAGAGAGTCTTGGTTCGAAAAAGTGGAACCATTGCTCCCAGTTGATCTCGTAGAATGAGCTGATATTGTGTACCCTCAAACCGTTACAACTGTCGGGATTACGGATCATTTCATTGATATTATCTGTAGCACAAAACTTCGACATGACACGCGTCAAGCATCTGGGTCCATTTTGAGCCCATATATCACCATCGTATTTTTGCTGAAAGTCTTGCAACACCAGCTCAGCAAGTTGATGACCCACTCCGTGTGATTCCAGCCCCATCACGCTGTTGCCAATGCTCGTATTCAGTTGGGCTCCCATAAAATTAAGTGGCATATCTTCCAGACTGCGCAGCACAACCACATCCAGATCTAGGTAAATGCCACCGAACCGATACAGACTCAGCACGCGCAGCAAATCCGAGGCGTGAACTGTAAGAAAGCTAAGAACAATGACTTTTAAATAGTATTGTAGAACGACCCATATTGCACTCCAGTCAAACCTTGAGCGAAATAATTCGCCTCGTTTAGTCCAGTCCTCGATGGGTGTATTCTTGGCATATCGCCAAAGATTCAACTGACGAAAATGCACATTATTGTAGCTTAGAAGTGCCTTTATCTTGGAATTCCTGCGTTTCGTGGCTTTCCATAGAAACGTGGGACTTGTGAAGAGCACAAATATTTGTAAATTGGGATTATTCAATGCCGCCGATTCGATCGAACATGCCTGTCGCGCATTCAAATTGAGAATATATCTCTTTTTCGGAGAATGACAAGGTGTTTCGTGAAAGAATATAGATCGTCCGGGAGTGGGCTTAACTTCCGAGTACAACACATCCTCAAGACTTTCGAGCTGTTTTTCCTCGCTCTTCTTTAACGGCTTTGCATCCATATAACATTGAAATAACGTGGCTTGTTCATCGGTCAGTAATACAATCAAAACCTCTAGAATGTTGCAGACTATAAAGATAATCAGAAAACGTCTTCCGAATCTGGCTAGACTCATCAGTGAGATTCCTACACGTATTAACATGTCTGTGCTCGTTAAATGTTCCGATATGACTAAAGTTTAGCTGGAACTGGACACTGCATTGCCTAGTCCGAAGTGCATTGCATTAATCGGTTATAGACATGGAAATAATATTTGTTCAGCTGAAAACCTTTAAAAGCCCAACGAGAATCAAGCGAGTCCAGCATTTCTTTATTATACTTTATACTTTATTTCCTTCATCGAACATTTCTTCAAGCGGTCCCTTTTAGTTAATTAAAAAGCTAAATAATTTCTGTTTCAGAAATATTCTCCAGCTGCTTTAAAAGTTTTGGGGCAATTCTCTTGTGCAAACTTGCCGAATGCGTAATCAGTACCAACTTTGACGAGGCGCTTGTAAGAGCCCTTGTTCCATAAGTGTATTAAATACGAATCCTTCGTTTTGTTGAGTACATCCTGAAGGAATTCGGGTTCCAAGAAGTGTGTCCAATGTTCCGAGGGAACTGCGAAAAATGTCTCCGATTCAAAAACCTTGAATCCGCGACATCGTTTTGGATCTGAGTGCATTTCTCGCACCGAATTCGTCTTGCAAATTCCTTGCATTACGCGGGTAATGAGGCTAGGTCCGTTGCCAACATAGAAATCCCCGTTGTAGTTCTTTGCATAATCGAGTAAAAATGTTTCTCCGATTTCGTGGCCAACTCCGTTGGGTTCCAGACTTATGACAGCATTGCCTAGTGTAATTTCATCGTGGGCACACACATAGTTTAGGGCCAGAGACTCCAGGCTGCGCAGCACTACCACGTCGTGGTCTAGGTAGATGCCACCGAAGCGATAGAGGCTCAGCAAGCGCAGTAAGTCCGAGGTATGTTCAGTGGGAAACCTACGGGATGAAGAATCACCTTTAGTTATATCGTCCAAGGTAGAAATAGAACTGGAGTCCTACTTTGAACGAGCTAGATCTCCCTTTTTGAGCCAATCTTCGATAGGCGTATTTTCTGCATATCGCGAAAGTTCCAGGCTACGGAGCTCCACATTTTCGTAGTTCAAGATGGCATCGACTAATGGTCGCTCGCCCACTTTGGGCAGATGGGTTTCACTTCCAACAAGAAGATATACGCTGAAATGTCTATTATGAAATGCCGCCGATTCGATGGCGCACGCCTGTCGGGCCGTCAAATTGAGTATATAGTGCGACTCTGGCGTATGTGCTTTGGTTTCATGGAAGAAAATCGTTCGTCCTGGTGGAGGTTTCACTTCTGCCAAGAGAACATCGTCCAGACCTTGGGCAAATCTGGTCCTCCACGTTTTGGTTTCGCTCTCGAACTGAGCACGATCATAAATAGTTGCTTGGTCAAAGGACTTGAATACAAGAACTATAACAACAAAACCACACAAAAATGTTAAGATTCGTCCACGTGTTAGAGAAAACATTTTAATTTATCTTTAGTAGCTTCTTGATACAAGTGCACTGACAACCGCCCACGGAATGATACTGTCCATTTCAACATAACAATAACCAATGTGAACATATTTCTTAAAACTACCGAGGAAGTGACAATCTTATCTGTTAAAGTGCCAATTAAAATTAAATATCTATGATGGCAGTGTTGAATGACACACTCAACTCCGAAATATTAGATAAACAAACACGAAAGCTACTGTCGAGCGTATTCGACTGTTATATACCCACAATCCTACCAAAATTTTCAGACAGATGGGCAGACAGATATGGCTACATCGACACGGCTGTTGATGCTGATTAAGAATATAACCGTTTTGTGGGATCTTCCACGCCTCCTTCTGCCTGTTATATACATTTTCGGTTGGTACATGGTTATAATACCCATATATACGATAGCTAACGGGTATTAAAAGTAATATAAGATAACGAAAAAGCGAATCTACTGTTAAACACAACGCAGAGAGATGCCCTTCACCATATCTTGAAGAAATTAAAAGCTTAACAGAACAGCGAAGAATATGTTTGATAAAAAACTATTGTATGGAAATCTCAAACCTCAGTGCCAACTGCCAATAAGGTTAAGTCCAAGTGTAGATCTGTCTGTCCGTCTGTCGATGTGCATAAATACTTAGATGTGAGCTTTTATAGTAGCTACGACTACCAGATTGGCTATCAACATGTCTTATTTTTGAATGCGGATCAAGTTTACAACAAAAAAAAAACCGCATTTGTTCCAGTGTGTTTAAAGTATAAGACCTGCCTCCAGATGAAATAATCTTTCCTGCCTAAAATTTTCTTTTTTAAAACAAATAATACAAAAAATAATGATTATGGACAACTATGTATACTGATTCCGTTGTTGTATTTGAAGGGCTTATGTATATATACTCGAATATAGTTATTCAAATTATAAATGAAGCTATTTCCTAGGCACTTTTTTACAGAAATTTCCGTTAGACATCGTGCATTTCGTAAGCAAATAATTGAATTAAAATTAAAATAATTAGAAAGCAAAAAGAATTTCTGATTCAGAAATATTCTCCAGGTGCTTGAAAAGTTTTGGGGCAATTCTCTTGGGCAAACTTGCCGAATGCGTAATCAGCTGTGATTTGTTGCGGCTGTGATGTCGAATTACTGGGTATTTCTTCTTATGCGATCCTTAGTTGGGGTGTTGTAAGTCAGATGAAAAGTCTCAGTTCCATTTCACCGTTCTATCTAGTATTACAGGCCCGGTCGTGTGTATACTTCCCAGGGTCAGGTTTAAATCAATCACATTATGCCAAATTCATGTGCTTTGTCGACAAAAAGCATCTGTACAACCTTATTGTAAATGGCATTTCTATTTTGATTACGTTAATAGCAATTACGGTGATTTTGGTATTTTTTAGCCGAAAGAATGTTCTAATATTCCTTGCGATAATCTCGATCATTTCTGGCTTTCTGCTTAACTTCGTCAAACAAGAGTTGCTTGTCGTTGGGAACTTTGTCTTTTTAACTGTTCCGCCTTTGTGTAGCATGCGATTGGCTATTTCGGTGCTCTTGGATGTTATTCCCACAAATTTGAGAAGTAAAGCGGTTGCCTTGGCAACAGTGACTGGACGACTTGGAATTCTGTTTACCAACATCTATGTAGGATATATGCTGACCGTGAACTGTTTACTCACATTCAACACCTACGTTCTGTTCATGCTTGTTGTTTTAACGCTCACTGTCCAAATTCCGTCTAATTAGAATCTCCAGACAGTTGGGTAATTAAACAACAGTCACAGTTACTCAAGAAGTAGTCTGTTAGCTGAGGAGTTTCTCTGTGGAGTGGAGGAGTAGGCTCTGCAATTTCACTGTTAATTTTAAAAAAATCGATTAATATTTCGATAACTGAGTGAACAAATTTAAACAGAAAAAAATTATAAAATTATTTCGTGCTTTAATATTTAAATTTGATGAATTTATCACTATGCATGATATAAGATCTAGGTCTCTCCCTTCCAAAGATATTTCAATTTGATTTTTAGTTTTGATTTTTATTATGATTATCAGTTAATTTCTTATGTTTTTGATTTTTATTATAAAATTCAGATCATAATTTATACTTTGAATTTGTGTATTTAAAATTAACAGGAAAGCTGTAAATTCTTCGATATTCTTAAATAAAATTTATTGTGGATTTTAATTTATTATTTTTATTATATAAACTAAAAATTAAAATTAATTTTTTTATAAATTATTTTGAGTTTGTTGTTTTAAAATAGTCCGTGAGACATTTTCCCACTCTTGGGCTTTGATATTTTTAAACTGATTAGAAATAAATATTCGTACTAGCGCATACTGAGTATATAATAGTCGAGCATCACTTCTGAAGAAATACGATTGCGCATTCAGTGCTAAAACTGATATGATAACGTTGGCTCTTAAAGAAGCATCGAACGAGTCTACAGTTGGAAGTCAGAAACCTTAGACCTGCATTTGCGTAGCTGGGTAAACAAATGCTATTCTACATTGTTCTTTATTGTCTCTTATCTTTGAACAGATATTCTAAGTGAAACGAAATTATACAATGAATATTTCTATGTATGTATTTAGTCTGGTATAAAATTTAATAAATTAAATGAAATATTTTCCCGAAGCCGCCAAGACTCGGGGACAATTCCGCTGCGCCAACTGGATATAGGCAGCGTTAGAATCAGTCTTGAGGGGCCACTGTGCATTTAGATGATTCCACAAATGAATTAGATACGACTCCTTTATCCGTTCTAGAGTTGAATTCGCATGTTGTTCCTCAAAGAAGCGAGTCCATTCATCCCAGTTGACCTCGTAGAAGGCATTTATATTGAAAACCTCAAAGCCGTGGCAAGTCTTGCGACTGTTCTGAAGCTTTTCGAAAATCTTTGTATCACAAAGTTTACTGAGAACCCGTACTAAGCAAGCCGGTCCGTTGTAAGCCCACCTGTCGCCATCGTAATTCTCTTGAAAGTTACGTAAAAAGAGTTCGCCTACATGATGACCGAATCCATCGGGTTCCAGACTGATGACACTATTGCCCACGCTGGTGTTGGTCTCAGCTCCCACATAGTTGAGTGGAATATCCTCGAGGCTTCGCATTAAGACTACATCCATGTCCAGGTAAATGCCTCCAAACCGGAACAGAGTCAACAGACGCAGCAAGTCGGATATGTTAAACATCTTTAAGCTGCGTGAAGAGGAATTGAATGGAAATTAAAGGTTTACTCTAAAATTAGCAACCCAGTTATCAGCTGAAGTAAAGAGCCGAACATATCACACACTTGAAAAAAACATTTAGTGTGCGTAGTTTCTACTCCTTCCTGATTAGAGAGTAGAGAACAAAAATGTCCATTCTTACTTGTTGCCCGTTAGGTTGCCGTTCTTAAGCCAATCCTCGATGGGCGTCCCCTCTGCAATTTTCATCAGATCAACGCGTCGGAAATGTACATTCTTATAGCTGAGAATCGCGTCAATGATGGGATCACTTCGTGGATTCACTTCTGACCAAGCAAACAGCACAAATACTTGAAAGTTCGGATGATGCAGTGCAGCCGATTCGATTGCGCAAGCTTGTCGTTCTGTGAAATTAAGTTTAAACTTTGATTCCGGCGGTTGCAGTTTGGTTTCGTGGAAGAATATCGATCGTCCCGGAGGCGGTTTGAATTTTGCACGGAAAACATCCTCAATATGCAGAGTTTCGTTGCGCACTTCTTCACTCCTGTATATAATTTCGCCAGTCAATTGAACTCGGAGATTTGCAATTTCTTGATTATATGTTTTTAATATCAATATCAACAGAACGCCGGTTGCCACAAGTACGAGCATAAGTCTATGACTGCGAAATGGAAAAACGCTTGCCCAAGTCTTCTTAACGTAGACCATTTTGATGTGAGCTCTGCAAGGTTCAATTACTGAATGCGTCTTCGCAGTTTGACAGATCGCCAAATGCACTTGCCAGGTGTATTCAGGCACACCCACACTGCTTGACGACGACACAACAGACAAAGAAAAATAAAAGTTAAAAGATAAATACGCTATCTAATGAGAAAAATAATATTGACAGTGCCAAGGTGAAGTTCAAAGCTGATAGACGTATTCCGCGGTTGAGGTTACTCTAATTGAACTTGTTGTGATAAATCAACCGAATAATTTAACTAAACAGATACGTATATTGCAATTTGTCCAAGTAAGTATCATAATAATATTATAACAACAAAACCACACAAAATTGTTAAGATTCGTCCACGCGTTAAAGAAAACATTTGTTGGTTCTTTTGCAGTAGCTTCTTGATGCATGTGCCCGTCCACGGAATGACACTCGGTCTTTCAACATGACCATTACTAACATATGTGCATATATTCCTAACAGATAATGAGTAACTGACGTTCTTATCAGTTCAATTTGTATTTTTTTTAATGGTTTTTAACAATGTACGTTTTGTGTCACACAAATTTTAGGCTCTGAGTCATGAGTCTTTATGTAGACGGTCAACAAAAAGGACGGAAACTTGTATACCTTTGCAGAGGGCATATTAATTTTTGCCAGGAGTTTGCAACACACCTTAGGAAATATCTCCGACCCATAAAGTATAAATATTCTAAATCAGCATCAACAGAAGAATGGAACTAGCCTTGTCCGTCTGTCCATGTGTCCGTCTGCTGCAACGCAAGCTAGTTTCTCAGTTTTAAAGGGATCCTAATGAACTGGTTTTTTTGCTTTTTAATTAACAGAAAGCAATTTGAAGAATTGTTCAATAATAGAAAAAAGTTTGCAACAGATGACGATAACATTAGATTATGTAAACTTAACATATGTAATTATGGAGTTGTGATATATTTTCAATTTTATTGATTGCTTGGTTTTTTAGTTTGTTCTACTAAATGTCACTTGTTTTTTTCAGAAAGCATAGTTTTTATTGTGTTCTGAATGTAGAGAAATATTTTGACAAGGTCCAGTTTTTGTTTGTATTTGCATTTGTTTTGTATTTGATTTATGGCTGATACGGAAATTGATAACATTATAGATGATCTTGGCTTTGGTTGCATGCAGTACTTAATTTCTGTTAGCTGTGTAGCACTACAGATGTATATAACTAACGAGCAATTTGGAATCGGTCTATTGGTTGTAGCCTCAACATGCGATTTTGAGATAACTTCAAAACGTACAGCTTGGATAATGATCGCCTTAATGACGACACAACTGCTGTCTGCCTTTTACATGGGCTTCAAGGCGGATACGATTGGAAGGCGTAAAGTGATGCTCATTACGACACTTGGATGTATGGTGTGCTCATTTGTTGCGGCTGTGATGCCGAATTACTGGTTATTTCTTCTTATGCGATCCTTAGTTGGGGTGTTGTAAGTCAGATGAAAAGTCTCAGTTCCATTTCACCGTTCTATCTAGTATTACAGGCCCGGTCGTGTGTATACTTCCCTATTTAAGTGAGTTCATAAAAATGGAGCTACGACCCACGGTGACCAACGCTGTGAACTATGGAATTGCCATTAGTATGCTGTATGTCCCAGTCTGTTCTCTGCCACTTTTACCAAAAGCAATTAACATCACGGTTTGGGATGGTTTTAGCATTACTGGATGGAGAATATTATCATTTATTTTTTTGGTACCTGGTTTGATTTCCTTTGTCATGCTCCTTTTCGTGCCGGAGGGTGCCAAGTTCTATCAGTCAAGAAATATGACGGATAAGGCGTATGATGTGTTAGAAAAGGTCTGCCGTTACAACAAAGGAAAGCATGTGACTTTAAAGAGTTTGGGTTACGATAGAATTAATCCTCCAAAAGATTTACCATCAGAAAATGGTATATGGACGCAAGTAAAACCTCTGTTTGGAAAAACATATAGGAGTATCAATGCAAAATTGTGGACAATTTCGTTTTTGTTATATGCCACTGGCGTTGGACTGACCATTTGGACGCCTCGTATACTTCTTTTCAATAGCATAATTGAAGACGATATGATTCTCTGCGACTTGATAAAAACAGGGTCAGGTTTAAATCAATCACATTATGGCAATATCATGTGCATTGTCGACAAAAAGCATCTGTACAATCTTATTGTAAATGGCATTTCTATTTTGATTACGTTAATAGCAATTACGGTGATTTTGGTATTTTTTAGCCGAAAGAATGTTCTAATATTCCTTGCGATAATCTCGATCATTTCTGGCTTTCTGCTTAACTTCGTCAAACAAGAGTTGCTTGTCGTTGGGAACTTTGTCTTTTTAACTGTGCCGCCTTTGTGTAGCATGCGATTGGCTATTTCGGTGCTCTTGGATGTTATTCCCACAAATTTGAGAAGTAAAGCCATTGCCTTGACAACAGTGACTGGACGATTTGGAATTCTGTTTACCAACATCTATGTAGGATATATGCTGACCGTGAACTGTTTACTCACATTCAACACCTACGTTCTGTTCATGCTTGTTGTTTTAACGCTCACTGTCCAAATTCCGTCTAATTAGAATCTCCAGACAGTTGGGTAATTAAACAACAGTCACAGTTACTCAAGAAGTAGTCTGTTAGCTGAGGAGTTTCTCTGTGGAGTGGAGGAGTAGGCTCTGCAATTTCACTGTTAATTTAAAAAAAATCGATTAATATTTCGATAACTGAGTGAACAAATTTAAACAGAAAAAAATTATAAAATTATTTCGTGCTTTAATATTTAAATTTGATGAATTTATCACTATGCATGATATAAGATCTACGTCTCTCCCTTCCAAAGATATTTCAATTTGATTTTTAGTTTTGATTTTTATTATAATTATCAGTTAATCACTTATGGTATGTTTTTGATTTTTATTATAAAATTCAGATCATAATTTATACTTTGAATTTGTGGATTTAAAATTAACAGGAAAGCTGTAAATTCTTCGATTATCTTAAATAAAATTTATTGTGGATTTTAATTTATTATTTTTATTATATAAACTAAAAATTAAAATTAATTTTTTTATAAATTATTTTGAGTTTGTTGTTTTAAAATAGTCCGTGAGACATTTTCCCACTCTTGGGCTTTGATATTTTTAAACTGATTAGAAATAAATATTCGTACTAGCGCATACTGAGTATATAATAGTCGAGCATCACTTCTGAAGAAATACGATTGCGCATTCAGTGCTAAAACAGATATGATAACGTTGGCTCTTAAAGAAGCATCGAACGAGTCTACAGTTGGAAGTCAGAAACCTTAGACCTGCATTTGCGAAGTTGGGTAAACAAATGCTATTCTACATTGTTCTTTATTGTCTCTTATCTTTGAACAGATATTCTAAGTGAAACGAAATTATACAATGAATATTTCTATGTATGTATTTAGTCTGGTATAAAATTTAATAAATTAAATGAAATATTTTCCCGAAGCCGCCAAGACTCGGGGACAATTCCGCTGCGCCAACTGGATATAGGCAGCGTTAGAATCAGTCTTGAGGGGCCACTGTGCATTTAGATGATTCCACAAATGAATTAGATACGACTCCTTTATCCGTTCTAGAGTTGAATTCGCATGTTGTTCCTCAAAGAAGCGAGTCCATTCATCCCAGTTGACCTCGTAGAAGGCATTTATATTGAAAACCTCAAAGCCGTGGCAAGTCTCGCGACTGTTCTGAAGCTTTTCGAAAATCTTTGTATCACAAAGTTTACTGAGAACCCGTACTAAGCAAGCCGGTCCGTTGTAAGCCCACCTGTCGCCATCGTAATTCTCTTGAAAGTTACGTAAAAAGAGTTCGCCTACATGATGACCGAATCCATCGGGTTCCAGACTGATGACACTATTGCCCACGCTGGTGTTGGTCTCAGCTCCCACATAGTTGAGTGGAATATCCTCGAGGCTTCGCATTAAGACTACATCCATGTCCAGGTAAATGCCTCCAAACCGGAACAGAGTCAACAGACGCAGCAAGTCGGATATGTTAAACATCTTTAAGCTGCGTGAAGAGGAATTGAATGGAAATTAAAGGTTTACTCAAAAATTAGCAACCCAGTTATCAGCTGAAGTAAAGAGCCGAACATATCACACACTTGAAAAAAAAATGTAATGTGTTTGTACTCCTTCCTGATTAGAGAGTAGAGACCAAAAATGTCCATTCTTACTTGTTGCCCTTTAGGTTGCCGTTCTTAAGCCAATCCTCGATGGGCGTCCCCTCTGCAATTTTCATCAGATCAACGCGTCGGAAATGCACGTTCTTATAGCTGAGAATCGCGTCAATGATTGGATCACTTCGTGGATTCACTTCAGACCAAGCAAACAGCACAAATACTTGAAAGTTCGGATGATGCAGTGCAGCCGATTCGATTGCGCAAGCTTGTCGTTCTGTGAAATTAAGTTTAAACTTTGATTCCGGCGGTTGCAGTTTGGTTTCGTGGAAGAATATCGATCGTCCCGGAGGCGGTTTGAATTTTGCACGGAAAACATCCTCAATGTGCAGAGTTTCGTTGCGCACTTCTTCACTCCTGTATATAATTTCGCTAGTCAATTGAACTCGGAGATTTGCAATTTCTTGATTATACGTTTTTAATATCAATATCAACAGAACGCCGGTTGCCACAAGTACGAGCATAAGTCTTTGGCTGCGAAATGGAAAAACGCTTGCCCAAGTCTTCTTAACGGAGACCATTTTGATGTGAGCTCTGCAAGGTTCAATTACTGAATGCGTCTTCGCAGTTTGACAGATCGCCAAATACACTTGCCAGTCAGTATTCAGGCACACCCACACTGCTTGACGACGGCATCTACGTTATCTGTCAAAGTCTGAGTGAATATACACAACAGACAAAGAAAAATCAAAGTTAAAAGATAAATACGCTATCTAATGAGAACAATAATAATTTATATTATATTAATTTATCCAAATATTGACAGTGCCAAGGTGAAGTTCAAAGCTGATAGACGTATTCCGCGGTTGAGGTTACTCTAATTGAACTTGTTTTGATAAATCAACCGAATGATTTAACTAAACAGATACGTATATTGCAATTTGTCCAAGTATCATAATAATATTATGTCCTTCGCCTATAATTGAACATCATGTTGCATAACTTCGACATCTTCAGTTGATTGCTGATCATGTTTAAAATGTACCGAACATCCGCAATACAAACAATTTCCGATGTTCATTTGAAAACTGTTTCCCAAAAGACTGATAAGAATAAATAGAACTAATTTAAGGTGGCAACTAACTGTTTCGATATCACAAAGAATGAAGGCTAACTTAGGCATGCCGAAGGTTCTATTATAGTGTTTCGATTTGGATGGAATTTAATATGCATATTAAATATATAGAAAAACTCCGATGTAGTAAATTTGGTTGCAACTAACAAAAGTCAGCCGATGTTTTGTGTGGCAGCTACTATATATGATATATCGGTCCCATCCGGCTCGTTTCGACTTATATACAGTGTTCAGCAATTAGAAGCATGTGTACCAAGTTTCATCAAGATTGCTTCAAACTGAGAGACTAGTCTGCGATGCAACAGACGAACACACAGACAGGGCTAGTTCGATTCTTCTGTTAATGCTGATGAAGAATATTTATACTATATGGTTCGGATATATTTCTTAAGGTGCGTTGCAAATTCCTAGCCAAAATTAATATACCTTCTGCAAGGGTATAAATAAAAAGCCGTATGTATGTGTTTCATAAATATTCTCCAGCTGCTTTAAAAGCTTTGGGGCAATTCTCTTGTGCAAACTTGCAGAATGCGTAATCAGTACCAACTTTGACGAGGCGCTTGTAAGACCCCTTGTTCCATAAGTGTATTAAATACGAATCCTTCGTTTTGTTGAGTACATCCTGAAGGAATTCGGGTTCCAAGAACTGTGTCCAATGTTCCGAGGGAACCGCGAATAATGTCTCCGATTCGAAAAGCTTGAATCCGCGACATCGTTTTGGATCTGAGTGCATTTCTCGCACTGAATTCTTGCAAATTCCTTGCATTACGCGGGTAATGAGGCTAGGTCCGTTGCCAACATAGAAATCCCCGTTGTAGTTCTTTGCATAATCGAGTAAAAATGTTTCCCCGATTTCGTGGCCAACTCCGTTGGGTGCCAGACTTATGACAGCATTCCCCAGTGTACTTTCATCGTGGGCACACAGTTTAGGGGCAGAGACTCCAGGTTGCGCAGTACAACCACGTCATGGTCCAGTTAGATGCCACCGAAGCGATATAGGCTCAGCAAGCGCAGTAAGTCCGAGGTATGTTCAGTGGGAAACCTACGGGATGAAGAATCACCTTTAGTCATATCCTCCAAGGTAGAAATAGAACTGGAATCCTACTTCGATCGAGCTAGATCTCTCTTCTTGAGCCAATCCTCGATAGGCGTATTTATTGCGAAAGTTCCAAGCGACGAAGCTCCACATTCTCGTAGCTCAAGATGGCATCGACTAATGCTCGCACGCCCAGAAGAAGATATACGCTGAAATGACTATTATGAAATGCCGCCGTCATAGACATAGCGCAAATCTCTTCCTCCTCCACTGATCTTGATTGTTCTAATTTCTGGGGTTGGAGAACTCAAACTCAAAAATCGTAAGAGTCTAAAAGCCCAATACAGTAAAAAGTCGTCCACGCGTTGGGAAAAACGTTTGTTGATTCAATCGCGGAAGAATCATGATGCATGTGCCTTGACAACCGTTGACGGAATGCTTTAGGAAAACATGTGAGCAAGTGGAGACTGTCAGACTTATAACTTACAAGACCATTTGAAACACCACTATCAGTTAATTAAATTGAATTGAAAATGTATTGTTCGGCAGGCATCGGAAAGGTTCAAACTTTTCCCTACACGTTAATACACTAATAAATAAAATAAAATAAAATACAAAAGTAATTGAAGATATTAAATTTTCATGTGAATTCTTCATTTATTACTTAACTTTATATTTTTAAAGCAAGCTAAGTGTTTGTTATAAGCGGGCAGAAATAGAGTTAACTGTTATTGACAGATATAAAGTAACATAACATTTCAATTGCTGATTAGAGAAGTAATAAATAACTGAGGAAAATACAAATTTGGTAAGGTTAGTTAAGTGTTATCTGATGTGCTTGCTGTATTGTGAGTCAGTTGGGCTACATATTGCATATTATCAGGTATGAAATTACACACAGACTTCACCACATCTCTCAGTTATACTGATCGAGTTATAGTTTCTTTACACGTGCGACACACTTGACTAGTTACGAGTATCATAATAAATATTTAAATATTTGCGCAGCCGTTTCAGACACTCGCATACGTATATACATATAAAAGAAATTGACTTCCTATTGATCAAGACGTCACCAGTTATTTTATGTCGACATTCCGTTAGAACTGTTTTCTTACATCACAACAAAAGTCTTGGTATAGCAAATCATATTTTTATTTATGTCAAGTTTACTAGAAGTTGTATTTATCCAATACTAAGTAAAGTTATTACCAGCTGCGGCCAAGACTTTTGGGCAATTTTTTGCGGCCAACTGTACATAAGCTGATTCCGGGTTGAAAGACAAATAGGTATTGAGATGGTTCCAGAGATGAATTACGTAGGAGTCTTGAACTCGCTCAAGGGTTTCTCGTTGGAGTGCTGGCTCAAAAAAGAGCCACCATTCAGACCAGCTAATTTCATAGAAAGCACTTATATTATATACTCGGAAACCGTGACAACGTTTGGGATTGTCCACCATGTGCTGAACTTTTTTGGTGTCACAAATCTTTGACATTACGCGTGTAAGGCTCCGGGGACCATTGTGGGCCCAAAGTGTCCCATCAAAATTATTCTGAAAGTCATTGAGGAAGTGTTTTCCAACCTCATGCCCGAATCCACTGGGTTCCAGACTTAAAACGCTATTACAAATACTTGTCTTTGTCTCTGCACCCACAAAGTTTGGAAGGACATCCTCCAGACTGCGCAGTACCATGACGTCCAGGTCTAGGTAGACGCCTCCAAAGCGATAGACGCTCAGTATGCGCAATAGATCTGAGATGTGTTCCGTTAGGTAGCTGCAAATATCGTAGACTAAGTAGAGAGCATTCCAATCGATGCCCCCATTTTACCTTGAATGGAATAGATCTCCGTTCTTAACCCAATTTTCAATTGGTGTATTCTCTGCATATCGCCAGAGATTCAACTGACGAAAATTAATATTGTCATAGCTGAGCAAAGCATCGGTGATGGGATCAGTAATACCAGGCAAATAAGTGGCGCTTGCGAAAAGAACGAATACTTGAAAATTTGGATTATTCAATGCGGCCGACTCGATGGCGCAGGCCTGCCTCGCTGTCAGGTTGAGAACGTGTGGCGAATCTGCTGAACGACATTTGGTCTCATGGAAGAATATGTTTTGAGCTGATGTCGGCCTTCCATCCGAATGCAGTATATCTCTTAGTCTTCTGGCTCCATTAGCGGCGTTCCAAAACGAACCGTAGGTATTCTCCTCCAAGTAGCAGCGAAACAACTTCACATGTGGATCATGTGAGAGGAATATAAGAAATTCCAGGACATTAAGTGCTAAAAATGGCAGCAGATAACGTCGTCCATGAAATAGAAGACTTTTCGAAAGTCTGCCCAACTTTAGAAACATGTCAGCACAATCGAACGCTTCCGCGATAACTGGAAACAGCTTAGTTGTAACTTAGACTCTGCAAACCTGCATTTGTGTAGTTAGATAAACATTTGATCAACTGCAGCGTCCTCTTTGTATCTTGTCTCTTATAAATAATACGAAACTTAATTGAAAAAGGGGTTATACATCTATTTATATTGTCTAAAATTTTTCATATGTAATTTACTAAATGAAATATTTTCCTGAAGCCGCCAGAACACGGGGACAATACCGCCGTGCTAACTGGATGTAGGCAGCGTTCGAATCAGTCTTGAGGGGCCAGTTTGCATTGACGTGATTCCACAAATGAATCAAATACGAGTCTTTCAATCGTTCGAGAACTTTATCCGCATATACCTCCTCGAAGAATCGTTTCCACTCCATCCAGTTGATCTCGTAGAAAGCGTTTCTATTGAACACCTCGAAGCCGTGGCAACGCACTCGACTATCGGGCATATTTTGAAAAATAGTTGTATTACATAGTTCGCTTAGAACTCGCACCAGGCACGCTGGCCCGTTGTGTGCCCATGTATTGGGCTGGTAATTGTCTTGAAAGTTACGTAAAAACAACTCGCCCACATGATGACCAAATCCATCGGGTTCCAGACTGATGACACTATTACCCACGCTTTTGTCGGTCTCAGCTCCCACATAATTAAGTGGGATGTTCTCAAGGCTTCGCAGCAAGAGTACATCCATGTCCAGGTAGATACCTCCGAAACGGTATAGACTCAATAAACGAAGTAGGTCGGATATGTTGAACATTTTTAATCTGTATGAACGAGATGTAAATTGAAATCGAATGTACACTTTATTTGTTGGTATCCAATACTCAGTGAAAGGAATAAGAGAAGTCCTTCGGAGGACTGTAATATCACTAGATTGTTTTATTAACTGCGAACTCTTTCACTGAGTACAGGGTACAGATTTAAAACATTATTCTTACTTTTCTCCTTTTAGATTGCCTTTTTTTAGCCAATCCTCAATTAATGTCCCCTGTGCCATATTCATTAGATCGACCCGTCGGAAATGCACGTTGTTATAACTAAGAATTGCGTCAATAATGGGATCACTTTGCGGATTCACCTCTGGCCAAGCAAACAGCACAAAAACTTGAAAGTTTGGATTATGCAATGCAGCCGATTCAATGGCGCAAGCTTGTCGTTCCGTAAAATTCATCAGATACTTTGAGTTCGGCAGATGAAGTTTGGTTTCGTGGAAGAAGATCGTTCGCCCTGGCGGCGGTTTGTATTTTGCCAGGAAAACATCCTCTATGTGCAGAGTTTCGTTACGCACTTCTTCACTCCAGTATACCAGGTCCCCACTCAATTGTGATTTAAGATTTTCAATTTGCTGATTATAGGATTTTATAATCAAAAGCATAAAAGTACAAGTGGTTAGAAGTACTAGCACGAGACGTACTCCGCGGAGTGAAATATAACTCGTCCACTTTTTCTTTGGATAAAACATTTCGATGTAAACCTAACGACGCGACGTTCAAATGATAAATGTGGCTAAATCAAAAAAATACGGAAATAGTCGCTTATCAGAAGACACGCAGGTGTGTGTCGACGTACTATCTACCAAAGTCTGTCAACTCTGCTTTGGCAAGCATACTTTATGAACTTTTTGAACATATATTGAATGATTGTACCTAACAGACACACTATGTAAATATTTCACAATCAAAGGTTCAAAGCCAAGAGACCTGATCGAAGTTAGTCTTAGACACATTTCTAAGAGACAATAACATGCAAATGCGAGCCAGAATTCGTGTCTTTTGATCAATTGAATCTAGTTTACTCAGCTGAAAAATAAAACTACGAAAATAAAAAAAAAAAATGGCGCTGTGACGTTCGAGAATATCATACTTACGTAAGAGACCTTAGTTTTAATTGGTCGAGACGAGGAGGTACTTAAACTTTCTAATCAGCTTTATGTAGATTCGGCATTTGTGGTAGAGTATATTTTTTAATTTTTTCTATCGTAGTATAATCAAGTGGGGCTGAAAACTTGCGCATACTTGTCGTGCACATTCTGCTGCTCCAAGTGGCTGGTATGTCTCCAGCAAGGTCTTTGGAGTTGTAGTCTGTCGCGTATCACAGATTATGGATTAGTCGCATTTGCAGAGGCTTCTGCGCTGTCGCCTGGTGAGAGAGGTTCTATTGCTGCATACTTGTATAGTATAGTATGGTCAGGCTCACTGACGCGTTGGCTCATCAAACAAATAATTTGTGATTATGTAAATAGTTTTTTATTTATTCACTTCGCTATAAATAAATAAACTTAGAAATATTCCCCGGCTGCAGCAACAGTTTTTGGACAATTCTTTTGAGCAAGTTTAGCGTATTCCGAACCATCTTTGAACCAAATAGGTTCTGCATTATCAAGCTTGTTCTGAAAGTGTACCAGATAGGACTCCTTAGTCTGGTTCATAACATCGTTTTTAGACTTTGGATTCAAAAATAAACGGGAATGATCCGAGTCTATGGAGTAGAAAGTACTTGAGTTGTACACTTTGAACCCGCAACTATTATTCTTTCCGATCAGATCATTAACTCCGTATGCATTACAAAACGACTTCAACACTGGGGTAACAAGGTAATGTCCACTCCCAATATGGACAGTCGGGTTATACCTCTTTAGGATTTCATGTAGAAGCTGTTCTATGAATCTGTGACCCGGATTAAGCGGTGTTACACCGAAAACAGCATTGTCCAAGATTTTATTATCGGGGGTTCCAAAATAATTCAGTGGTATAAATTCCATGGTACGTTGCACCACTACATCTAAGTCAAGGTAGATACCTCCATAGCGATAAAGAGATAGTAAGCGAAGTATATCCAAAGTGTGTTCTTCTAAATAACTGAAAATAAATTGATTTAATTAGTCTATTAAAATCGAAAAGTACAATTTTACCTTGATCGAAAGAGTTCGCCCTCTGTGAACCATTTCTGGATGGGGGTATCCTTGACATAATCCCAGATATTCACTTGTCTCAGATAGACATTCTTATAGCTAAGAATGGCTTTCACAATTGGATTATTTTTAGGCAGAATTGAGTAACTTGCGAAAAGGACAAACACGCGAAAATTCGGATTATGTAGAGCTGCCGACTCAATTGAACAGGCCTGTCGGGCGGAAATATTAATGACATGCCTCTGCTCTGGACGATGACAACTTGTTTCATGGAAGAATATTGTTCGTCCTGGTGCCGGTGCCACATTCGAGCGTAGCATATCATCAATTTCCTCTTTTAAAGTTTCCAAGCCCGGAAGATAGCATTTTGATGCGGTGTAATGTAGCGCCGTTTTAGGTTTAGATGTAGCGTAGACTATGAGCAATAAAACAAAACTTATTCCCAAAAGTGAAATAAGAATACGTTTTTGGCTGATCATTTGACGCGAGAAAATAGTTAGAAATTTGAACATAACTTTATCGGCTGAGTGTCACTTTCAAACTAGGCATTTAGTCCAACTAGAAGCATTGAATATCTTTCTAAATATCTATTCAATATTATGATTCGGCAGCTGCGTAAATAATAAAATAAAACAAATAAAAAAATAATATAATAGCTAAAGGTCGAAGATAATAAGAAAGCATTTCATACTGTGTCAATAACAATTCGAAAATTCCTAGTACGCGCTGTGCAAAATAAAACAAATAGAGTTTGATAAAGGTAAAACAAAGAAGATTTGTTAAACAGACAGAAAGAGATATCTGCGACTGTATAAGTTGTTGACATACGATATATATATTTTGTCTATGTAATAACAGCAAAATTTTTATTGATAATGCCAATAAAGCAAATATGTATCTGGCGTGTGAGCTAGCGAATTTTGCTAATAAAAACAATTTCTCGAGTTTATTTCTGGTTGAGTAAACTATTGTTATTTATTCAACTTTTTATAACAATAATGGTAAAAGATCTTAACCGATATATCAACTTAGAAATATTCCCCAGCTGCAGCTATAGTTTTTGGGCAATTCTTTTGCGCAATCTTAGCGTATGCCGAACCATCCTTGAGCCGAATTCGCTTTTTATGATCAGCTTTATTCCAAAAGTGTACCAGATAAGAGTCTTTAGTATAGTTCATGACATCGTTCAGGTACTTTGGATCCATATACATAGTATATCTACCCGAGTCTATGGGATAGAATGCAGTTGAATTAAACACTTTGAATCCGCAAATGTGACTCTTTGCAATCATATCGTTAACTGTTTTTAAATTGCAAAACCAACTCAACACGCGAGTTACTAGACTAGGTCCATTTCCAACATACTCAGTTGGAAAGTATCTTTGTTGAAAGTCAAGTAAAAGCCTTTTTCCGAATATGTGGCCCTGACCACGAGGTGTCATACCGATAACAGCATTACCTAAGGTTATATTATCGTGGGCCCCAAGATAATTAAGTGGTATAAATTCCATGGTACGTTGCACTACTACATCTAAGTCGAGGTAGATTCCTCCATAGCGGTAAAGAGAAAGTATGCGAAGTAAATCCGAAGTGTGTTCCATTAAATAACTAGAAATAAATTAGCTTGATGATTGCACTTATTAAAACTGATTAAAACCTATGAGTGTAACTTTACCTTGATTTAAATAGTTTGCCCTCGTTGAACCATTTTTCGATTGGCGTATCCTTGACATAATCCCAGATATTCAATTGTCTCAGATAGACATTCTTGTAGCTAAGAATGGCTTTCAGAATTGTATTGTTTTTAGGCAGAAGTGAGTAACTTGCGAATAGGACAAATACGCGAAAATTGGGATTATGTAAAGCTGCCGATTCAATTGAACAGGCCTGTCGGGCGGTCAAATTAAGGAGATGCTTCTCCTCAGGACGATGACAACTTGTTTCATGGAAGAATATTGTTCGTCCTGGTGTCGGTGACACATTCGAGCGTAGCATATCATCAAGGTCACCCATTGTACTTTCTAAGCCCGGAAAATAACATATCGATGAAGAGTAGTTTAGTTTCAATTTCGATTCTGGATTATATGTTGGTTTATGTATAAGAAACACAAGGAAGCTGATTCCCAAAAGCGAAAACAGTAAACGTTTTTTGCTGATCGTTTGCGCGAGAACGGATTGAATCTTAAACATATTCGATTGAGGGTAACTATAAAACTGAGAATACAGCTCGAATGTAAAATGTTATAAGTTCCATTATTCGCATTTCTATTAATGTCTTCGCAGCTGCATAAATAAGTCGATGCTGTTAACAATAGAAGTATATCATATGTGTCAAGATGGTGCATATTCAAAATTGTGTATTTTTATTTGTTACAGTACATTTCCAGTTGGCAACAGCATAACATGTTTGTAGTCGCCAACCTTTCAAATAAAGTTAAAACAATAACGCAGTTATTTGAATACACTGAGAATTAATATTAATTAAAGAACATTAATACCTTTGGTGCATTTTATTTAACATTCAACTTTATAAAGAAAATGTACCATATGCCATTTAAGTTATAGCTTACACCATTTTATTTATTGATAAATTTTGTCTTTTTCTGGGAATCAATGGTCTGTGTAAGTTTGTACTGTTATACTTCATGCGTCTGAGCTTAGCCGAGATCATATTGTCATATAGTACTTCATATGTCTAAGCATATCCGAGACGCAAGCCCTCCATGTGAAGAACTAGATATTTTTTCATTAGCGCACAAAAGTCTGCAACACATTTACAGTAAAATATAACAAACGGTTTTTTCGCCACTTCGCCCCTCAGAGAAGCTGAACAAAAATCGGCCAAACTTTAGATCCTTTTCAGGGCGTGCTATAAATTTTACGCACTTAAAAAACGTTGTTGTATTAAATGAAGAAAACACTATCAGATTAATGAAAAGCCGCATGTGGCACGCTATAGATCTTGTTGGAAAATAGCTAAATCGGCAGCACTGCTGCCCAGTGACTAGAGAGATTTAGCTAGATTTGACGGCGAAACAGCTGAGTGCGAACGACAATCGATGGATTCGATCGGATGCGTGTGCGAATGAAACATAGCGCAGGCAAGAACAAACAGCAACAACGACAACAAGGCAGCGTTGCTCGCTAGGTGGGCGCTGATTTGGGTGTTGTGTGTGTAGCGTAGTCGGTGGCTAAGCGTATAGCGCAGCGGACGACGTCGCTGCCGATTGTCGACTGCGTTTATCACTGTTTGGTTTTGTTAATGTGCAAATAAGTTTAATTTGTTTAAGCACGTTTGTCACGTGCGTATATTCGTGTGTGATTGTGTGTGTTTGTTCGTGTTTGTGTATTTGTGTGTGTTCAGAATATCACTGCGCGGCATGGACTACCACAAGGATTCAAAAGATGCTAAGCTTTTGTTGCCCACTTTGTTGCCTCCCCGTGCACCTTTGCAGAAAATCTTCATTGATGATTTGACCACGACGACGTCAACAGAGCGGCGACGTCTCTGGCGTGTGCCCTGGTTCATTTTGCAGATGTGCTTTGTGCAGGTACCGAACAACCATCGGACGTGATCCATATTTGATTGTCAGTTAGATGAGCTCAGCATCAAAGCGCATCCAACGTGTCGTATACGCAATAGGGGCCACATGTTTTTGGTCTAACGCTGAACAGACACTTGAACTGTTCGCAGAATTTTCACACATTGAATTTTCCTATAGCGCCACTTGTGGCTGAAAAATACTTTTACTTTTGTTTATGTTTAGCGTTTTGAACCAATGTTTATTTTTTGTTCGTTTGTTTTTGTTTTTTTCCTGAAATTATTAATGTTTTTCGGTATTTTCTGATTATTGCGAATGTCACGTTATTTGCATTTTGAACATAAATAAATGTTTTGGGCAGCTTATCAGTTGTTGGCAAACAAATAATTAACTTAAGTGATTTACTTATGAATATATGTATGTGCGGTCAGTGGTCTCGTTATCAGCATGTGGGACTTGAGCAAAGCACCATTTAAATTCAATTGCTTTCATGAGTGCTCTGAGTAGTTCCTATTGGAATAACTATTTATAAGGTGCGAGGGAGTTCAGCTAGAATGCGGAATATTTGTTTTTCAAAGTGACTTTGCGTGACTTTGGATTTTCATTTGAAATTGAATTTAAGCTAGTGAAGTTATGGTTGAGATATCTTGAAATTAAAAGGATAAAGTCAATTAATCTAGGAATAATACTAAAAATAATAATTACTGATAATGGAGCTCTAAGCTCAGCAGGGGTACAGCAGAAATTATAGATCGTTGTATAGATCCCCCTTTTCAATAGTAATAATAATTCAGTTGCAGTTCATTGGATTCAGTTCTTTCACTTTCTGATAACTTTCAAGTCATCGATCCGATGCTAAAGTATCTTTTACTTCCAGCAAGTGTTTTCCTGTGACAAGTGTTGCACATTCAACATGCAACGTGCTACACCCACCCACTGACTCTGCGGGGAAGTCGCACAAGTGCTTCCCTATTGTGGTTTGTTGCATCCCAGGCATGACCCATTTTGTGGCAACAATTGATCGTCTCCATGCTTGGAATACCTGCCTGGCTATGCACAGCAATGCGACATAGCCCGATCAGGCCACAAATCGATATTCATGCCACATTACACAATCTCGAACTCAATCAGCAATCAACAATCACAATTTCAATCACAATCGTCGGCGACATGGCTCAACTTTTATGGCCATTTTGGTCGGTGTTGTTGCTCGCTTAAATGTTGCAACTGGCATTTGTCATATTTGGTGTGATGCATGCTGCACCGATTTGGGCTTGTGTGGCAGTTGCAGTTGTTCTTGCTGTTGTTGTTGTTGGAGTTGCAGTTGGTGCTGTCATAGTGTGAGACATCTTGGCATTCGCGCTTGGAAGTCTCACACTTGCCGCTGAGCGAAAGTGACAGATTAGTCGACATCATTTGCTGCTGTTGCCTTCTGATCGACAGCACTGTACAACAAAGCAGATGTTGAACTAAGAACATGGTTTGATTAGAGTGGGGATAGAGAGATTGCTGGAGAGATTGCAGATAAGATAGCAATTGTAGTTGAAAGACATAAAATAAAAGCAAGTTTAGGAGTTTTAGGAACCCAATTATATTGGAAAGGTTATTAAAAATATGCTTTGTATTATATATAATATTTAAAAAGTAAATATTTTTAAAGTATATTTCAATGAATTGTTTTGTATGCTTTTTTTCACACAAATGCCCAAATACTGCTCTCAATTTAGTGTTGATGAAAATACCTTAGCGGTTTTCATGGCATACTCTTAGGATCTAATGCACATACAATCAACTTCTAATCGAATCAAGTTCTTACTTGAATGCAAATTTGTATAGCTTGTTGCACTGTGTAATTACTTGTGTCGCACTATAAGTTCATGTTCATGTCACTTCCCTCTTTGCAGATCTCTCTGTATCTGATTGCCAACGAGTGCATGAAGCGACGCCTCATCTACAGACCAGAGTCACAGCACGAGTACTGGCGCTACTTCACCTACATGTTGCTGCACGCGGACGAGTGGCATCTCACCATCAATATGTGTCTTCAGGTGAGAATGTCAACTCACCGCCACCTTCCAGCGCACTTGCCTGTTGACGCTTGCTTGTTTTGCAGTGCTTTGTCGGTGTCTCGCTGGAACTGGAGCAGGGTCATTGCCGTGTGGGCCTGGTCTACATTGTGGGAGGCATTTGCGGTGCACTGGCCAATGCCTGGTTGCAGCCGGGGCTGTTGTTGGTGGGCGCCTCGGCGGGCGTCTATGCCATGCTGTGCAGTCATGTGCCGCACCTGGTTTTGGTCAGTCAACTGTGGCCGCCTCATCGACTGCAACCGCAATTTCAAATTTCCGATTTGTTTTTATTTTGCTCTTTCAGAACTTTTCACAATTGTCGCATCGCTTTGTGCGCATTGCTGTGATACTCATCCTCTTAGTTTGCGATGTGGCCTTCACAACGTTTCATTTTTGCGTCAATCACAATCGCAATCCCCGCATCAGTCTTGAGGCACATTTTGGGGGAATTGTTGGCGGATTATTGTGCGGTTTCTTGGCTTATCGGCGACTGCCAACGACGATGACGACGTCAGCAGAAAGAAAACAAAGAGCTTGGTACTTTTAGAGGTATCGCTATATCGAATATAATCTATAATTAGTAACACATTACTTAAAATTCTTTTCCATTACCGATTTTATTCGAATCGTCGAAAAGTTTTCTGTTTCCTTTTATTTTGTTCCTTCCCTTATCGGGTTGGGGAACAGACGTTAGTAATTGTGGCAACGAGTACATTGCGTTACTTGTTATGTTATGTGTCACCATTCCATAACGTGTATGGCATATATCCAATAGGGTGTGTCACATAATCGGCTAATTATTCAGTGGAATTCACAATGTCGCAGTCTGTTCCATATTTATGTTAGATTTTATAGTAAGTACTTCCAGTTATAGCTGTAATAACTGATGACATGGTAAATTGTAAATCTTTTTTTTTGTATTTTTTGTTTAATGACCGACATTATCAGCTACGTTGGTCAAGAATGATTCTAAGATCATTTAGTTAAGCCAGTTGTTGTATAACTTTTTCTACTCTCCAAGGGTTTTTCTATAATTTGCCAGCAACTTAACATTCCCACCTTATGAATCACCAAGTTTATTTCAGAATAAAAATATATTTATTATTATTGAAGCTTTTTAATTGTAAATTAAGTATATTTATTATTATTTAGACTCAATTAAATTAAGTTTTAAATGCCGTTTAGAGTAAATGTTTTGTCTACACACAAGTTATGCTAGTTATGTGTCTATAATACAACTTATAGCTGATACATGGTTAGGGCTAAGCCTAAGTCTAAGCTAAGATCAACTAGAAATATATATTTTAATTATGTTTAAGGGGGTTGATTAAATGCACTACAAATTAAGTGGACCCAAAGCGAGGCCAGTAACTCACTCACACACGCGCACAGACAGACACACAAACAGACATTCCCAATGGGAGACGGTAGGGATAAAGAAGATTGGGGACTTTGCTTAAGTTAACAGTCTAATGGGCCGCACTTGACGCCCACCTCGGTGCATTTGCACTCCAGACACTGATTGGATAATTCGACTATAATGCGACCGACGCGATACATGCGTCCATAAATGTTGCAGCCGGCCAATTTGAGCATTCCCGTCGGATTCATTAGGTTGTCAAATCCCCCGACACTTCCTGCACCCTCTGTGGTGCTGCCGCCTTCAGCTGCTGTGGGTGTTGCTGCTGTTGTTGTACTTGTTGTACTGCTGCTGCTACTGCTCGGCGCGTGCTGATAATGATGAAATTGTTGCGGTGGCTGTGGCACCTCCTGCAGCGGTTGCAACAGCTGCTGCTGCGGCAGCAACATGTGCGGTCTAACCTCGTAGCTGGTGTCTATGAAGGGCAACTTGTCGAATGGCGACATTAAAATCGGATGCACTGTGCTGGAAGCAATTGCTGTTGGTGTTTCCACTGTTGTTGTTGTTGTCGGCGTGGCTGCTGTTGTTGTTGTCGGTGCAGGCATTGCTGTTGTTCTTGTCGATGATGTTGTTGTTGAAGTTGCTGCTGTGCTTTTGGTTTTGACACTTGTCAACGACGTGACGGCAATCGTGTTGTTCCTGTTATTGTTGCTGCTGATGTTGTTACCGCTGCTGCTGGCGGGTGTGCGACGCGTTGCCGCTTGAACTTTGTTTCTGGTTGGTTTTGTTGCAGTTGTTGTTGAGGCATTGTTGCGTTTGGAGTTTGCCGGCTTACCTTTTGGTTTGTTGCCCTTCTTGATGTTGCTACGTGTTGTTGTTGTTGGTCGTGTTGGCGTTGTTGTTGTTGCTGCTGTTGTAGTCGTTGCTGCTGCCTTTGTGCTGGCCAACGTTGGCAACGTTCGGAAAGGTGGCACTGTGCTGGGCAGCTCCATAGCCAGTAGCTCGTTCAGCAACTGGTCCAGATTATTGATTTCATTTTTGTCTATCAGCAATGTTTGCTTTGTAGCTGATGTTGTTACTGCTGCTGTTGTTGTCGTAGTTGCTGCTGTGCCTGTTGTTGCTGCCGTTGCTTTGGAGCCGGAAGAGTTGCTGATACTGTACGTGACGCTCTCAGTGTGTTGCAGCTGCTGTTGCTGCAACTGTTGCTGCTGATGTTGTTGTTGTTGCTCCTGTTCTTGTTGTTGCTGTGTCGGCTTCTTCTGCTGTTTGTCCACAATGAGCGCATCCAGATTTGGTGGTCTTTCGGTGTGTATGACATCTTTGAAGGGATCTGGCGTCGTGATCTCTGCAGAAGATGAGAATAACGGCATAAGTTTGTAGTTTCTTGTGGATTCTTGGGTGAATGGAACAGTAAACTACAAGAGTTTGGTTGGTAACCAGTCAAATTGGGAACTTATGAGAAGGAGGAAGTAGTTAGTTAACGTATGAAGAGAGATATTAGTATGAAGAGAGATATATGAATAAACAGTTCAGAGATCTAACATCTGTAACTTTTTAATAGATCAGTCGTTATTGATAGATTTACAACTATCATAGATTACTAGGCTTAAAAGATATTATTCAGCTCAGCTCAGACGATCTTTACTCACCTATTGATGCCGTGTCGTTAGCGTGCTGTGGCGTTGTTATATCGATTATATGCTGTGTTACATGATAGTTATCGACAATGGCGTGCAGCACATTTGAGGTGACATGGTCCTGTAGGACTTCTCCGTCGATAACGAGCGGTTCCTTGGGCATGAAGCCACCCTCCGTTTCGGTGGGTGGCGAGAAACCACTGTGCACTGGCGGCACCACCTGCTGATCGAACTCGTAGCTCACATAGTCGGCACTACCCTTGAATTCGCCACCCACATGAACCACTGGTTCTGGTGGAGGTTCAGCCACAGGTACCTCAACGTTGAACTGATATTTATAGGCTGCCTGATCGTTGTTCATTGCTGCTTGTTGTTGTTGCGGATAGGCAGAGGTGATGGCTGGATACTGTACTCCTCCCGTCTCCTGATAGTTTGCATCAAAATTGGTGTCCATTTTGTCGGATGCCTCCGGCGAGGGATAGTAGCTGTTGGGGCTATTGTAACCACCCGCAGGTTGTGCTAGTTTAGGTACAGTATTCACAGCATCCGTTGGTAAGAAAGGTATAATTTTTAGGTTAGGTAAACTGGGCGGTAAAGTGGGTGCGGTACTGTCACTATCATCTAAGGGTTCCGCTTCCAAAATACTGGGATTCGTTTGAATGATCAACGGTTTGGGGCTGCTTGTGAAGTGTGGCGACGTTTTGTGCCTCAGGGTGGATCTTATGGTGGTTCTTATAGTTGTGGTGGATTTAGGTGTTGTAGTGGTGCGTCTGCTAGTCTTCGGCTTAGGTTTTGCTGTAGTGGATCGAGGAGTAGCTGTTGTTGTTGTAGGTTTACGTGTTGTGCTGCTTGGCTTAGGAGTTGTGGTTGTTGTGCTAGTTGTCGTTGGCTTTGCTGTTGTTGTAGTGCTGCTAGTGGTGGTGCTGGTAGTGCTGCTGCTACTGGGTACAGTCCTGAAAGTCACGGGCTGTCCGTACTTGCTGGTGACCAGTAACATGGGCGGCGTCACTGTCAGATTAGCCAGCTTGGAGTTAATGCGATTGTGAGAGAGTGGACGGAACATCGGTGGTGCGCGCACTGTACTCGGCGGCCTTGCGGTGGTCGTGGTGCTGCTACTGCTGCTGGCTGTCGTTGCTGCTGTTGTCGTAGTCGTTGTGGCATTAACGTCAAGCATATCGGATAACCCATCCAGCAGCACATTGAGAAGATTCGGTGGTTTCGCTGTGGTGCTCGATGTCACCCAACTTGCCTGGCTGACCAGGGCAATGTGCTGCGCCTCAGCCGGCAGTTCACCTACTGCAATTTCATCGCTACCTAGCTCATCATTGAAATCATCTGCGAAACGTTTAATGCTGCTCAATGTGGTGGTAGAAGGTGGTTCTGGTTGAGCTAAGAACGTGCTGGCTTCCACAGCGGATTCGGTAACTGTAGCAGGCTCCTCCTCATCTGGACCCAGCAGTAGATCTACCCAGGACAAAGGTTTCTTGACCGTCGTCGACTCTGGTGCTACTTTCACCTCATTCTCCGTGCTGGGACCCAGCAGCAGATCGAGGAAACTCATTTCTGTGGTGCTGCTAATGTCACTAGCGGCCGGCGGTGGAGCCGCTGTTACCAGATCCAAGTTACTGACCAGCATTTGATTGTTGTTGCCATCGATGAACTCGAGTCCCTCGCGCAGTGTATCCATTATACTCTTCTCACTGCTCGCCTGCAGCGCATCTCCGGCGGATGCCTCAGTGGGATGACGATCAAGTGGATAATGCTCGGCCATGGTATTGGATGGCATCATTACAGATGCTGCCGCCGCTTCCGCCTCCTGTTCCTCTTTGCCGAAGAGGAGGTTGTACAGATTGAATTGTCTCGAGCTCTGCGATCGACGATAATCCCGCTGACTGCCGCAGTCATAGCTAGAGGGACAACACTGTCCCTTGGGCACGACGGGAATGCAGTTCTTAAGTGCAGGTGAACATTTCTTCGGTGCACAGCGTCGCGTGCCACGTATGCAGAAGCAGATGTCACACGGTTTGTCCGCATCCGAGCGCATCTTCTGACCCTCCGCATAGAATTGGCTGCCCACAGTGCAGCCGCGATTGCGCTGCAGTCGCTGCGACATGCGTTGGAAGTGCTTGTTCGAGGTCTTCCGATAGCGCACCTCCTGAGAGGATTTACCCGATGTCTTGCTGCTGCAGTCGTAGCGCACCGGGCAGCAGGTGGAGTCCACAAAGATGGGCTTGCAGCCCTCCACTGGCAACATGCATTTGGGCTTGACGCACTTCTCAGTGCCACCTGTAGGGGGATAGGAAGAGTTAGAAATTAACTATTGTTGGCATTACTCTTCCCACTACTGTGTCCACTGCTGTCCCACTCTTGCTCCCACTACTGTTCCCACAACTGTTCCCACAACTGTTCCCACAACTGTTCCCACAACTGTTCCCACAACTGTTCCCACGACTGTTCCCACAACTGTTCCCGACTGTTCCCGCTACTGTTTCCACTACTGTTTTCACTACTGTTCCCACTTATGTTTCCACTAAACATCTCAAAATGCCAGTACTCACCAATGCAGTAGCAATAGCTGCATAGATTGGATGAGGACATTGCCGATCCCGACTTGTAGACAGTTCCATTCTTCACACACACTGCCAGAAATAAAGAAAGTATTGCTAGAAAAAGTAAGCTAAAGTGTTCCCAATTGTGCATACCAAATAGGTCAACATCGGAGTCATCCGACCGTCGCTGCAGCATATTGTCATTGACCACGCGATCGATTGACTCGCGCTCATAGTGATCCAAGTAGGCGATGATGCGTCGCTTGGTGGGTATCTTGTAGAAGGCGTCCAGGCGGGCGCACGACAAGTAGGGGCAGCAGGTGTTCTTCTTCTGTACAACCACACAGCCTCTTGGTGGTGGCATCGGCATCTCTGGGCACACTTTCAGTCGGCAAACGAGAGTCTTGCGATTGCACTGACAGTTAAGGCACTTCTCCATGCTGGGGACTACCGATTTGTCAGCATACCAAGTGCCGTTATGATGACAGCCTGCAGCAAGGGACAAGACGGAAGGGAGAGAACATGGAGAATATGTTATAGAAAGTGGGAGAATGGTCAGGTTTTTGCTATTAAGCCTAATGACAGTAAAAGTTGAGGATCACTCGTGCCCTCACAAATTCAGGTCAGCAGATCTGTTCTCAATTTTTACTCAAGGTTGACTACTTAGATATCCCACTTTAAACTTTTAAAATATGCTTAAGATTTATTCACATAAAACACGAAACAAAAAATATATTCAGAACTTGTTAGGGTTCCACGTCAACATAGAGTTTTAATTATGGGCGTGATACCATGGAAAGGCAGCTCCAGATTTGAGCATTTCAAGTGAGGCACCGTAACGATGCAATTTCACAGGCGGATCTTGTTGCTGTGCTTCCGCTTCCGCTTTCAGCTGCTGTTGCTCCTGTTGTTCATAGATTATTTCTGTCTGTTCCTGTAGCTCTTCGTGCAACTGTTCCTGCTGCTCTTCTGCCTGTTCTTCTCCACTCTCCCACTGGCCATTGTCGATGAATGCAGGCAGTACCTGCTGCAGGGGACACGTCTGCAGGTAGCTGCCATTTGGTGTACTTTGCACGATATACGCCTGCATTGGCGAGGCCATCGATGTTGCCATTTGGGGCAACATATTGTGGGCCATCGAATGGGGCACAAACACTGTAGCCTGATAGGGGAACTGATCTGTTGACAACTGCACGTTATACTGTTGGGCCCACATGTCACATATATTATACAACTTTTATGCAATAAAAATATTTCAAATTTTTGTTAGCGAACTTAAACGTTAAGTTTTCAGAGCTATATAACTATATATAGAACGACGATGTTAACAATGAGAAGGTATGAATAGTTGTGAAATCAAATTGAAACTGAATTGACATGGCATTCAAAAGTCGGAGTCTGAAAGCAACTTCAGAGTGTGCTATGTCTACAAAAAAATTATCTTAACTGCAGTTAAGATCATGACTTAATAGAGTTGATTAAATAATCAAGCGATAAACCTTCACTTAGCATTACAACGGGATCGTGCAGGTTTAAGCTTCACCTTTTCGATTTTACCGCTTTGTCTTGCCATAATTTTCACGCATATTACCGTATCGTAACTCACCTGTATTCTGCGTGATAAATGCATCCAACTGTGCGGGCAATACTAAAAGTAATGCCATCGATAATATGCTGACTAAGCGAAGCGTCATCTTTCCCGTTTCTCTTCCTCCTCCTTCTCGCATGAATAATGCAACCAAGTTCCAAGTTGGAGACGGGTGGTGCGGGCTGTGCAGCTATGCTGTACCAGCACCTGAGTGCTGCCGAGTGCTCCAACGACTCTGTCTGGTCCCAGTCGAAGTCGCAGTTGTGGTCGAGTCCAGGTCTAACTCTGCAACAACTCTCCAGCTCTGCAGCCCGAGTTGGGGTCGTCTAATGCGTGAAATGTGTGTCACGCAGCGGCAACTTTCCAATGACAAGCGAATCGAAGCTTCTGCCGGCAACTGGAGACGAGCGCATGCTCAGGCGTTATACTCCGAATTAAACCAGATGGAATTACCCGCACAATTGTTCAGACACGAACCAAATTATACTGGTTGTATGCGTAGTTGTAGTTGTAGTTGTAGTTGAACGCCAAGTTCTGCCACACTTTTAATAAAGAAATTTGTACGCGCTGCAAGAAAGAGATGGCGGGAGAGATAGAGAGAGATAGGGTTAAAAGTCAGCTAAGTGCCATTTGTTGTCAAGTTTTCGGATTGTACTCGCATAACCCGAGTGGGTAAATCGCTTAATCCCCGCGCCGACCCCTGGCCAGAGGAGAGCATGTCGTACGACAACTCGCGGCTTTTGGCTTTCTGGTAGAAACTGCTAACTGTTTTTAATGGTGATTTTAACTGTTGTTTTCTCTACAGCTCATTCATTTAATGTGAGTTTCGTTTAGTTTCCAGTTTCGTGACTCATCAAATGCAAAAAGTAAAACTTAACTCGTATTAGATAAATAGATATTTATACGTTATGGAATTTTGCGAAAGAGATCGTAATATTCCCAAAGACTGAACAAAGTTGAGTGCACTCATAAAAACTATTACAGACTCACTCGAACATAAATCATAACCTTAGCTTTTACTCTCTGCTTCTCGAGAACACATAAAACTCTTGCAGTCTGTTCTTTGAGTCGTATTCGTAAACATATGAACTGAAACTAGACGCGATGAGGTTACATAAAGACCCCTCAGGAATGTGTGTGTCTTCAAGAATTCTTCGTCGTCAGACTGTCATAATTTCCCCTTTATCATCAGAGAGTATAGCGCACGTCAGCCACTCGTACAATAATTGGCATATTTCCCATAGCTCAATGATCTTGTTTACATTCCATAAAATGCCGGATAAATTGGTACCGGGAGACAGAAATAGGGCAGAGCACGCCTGTCGACAGATCCTATGCCAATGAGTTCACAACTTGCAGTACTTCACACGAACCGAAGCTATAAATAATATTAATCAACAAAAAAGAGCAACAAAATTAGGAAGAAAACTTGGTGCTATTTTGTAAAAACAGAAGAAGAAAGAGCTGAAGAAACTGGTACCCAGAATCAGCACAGCATCAAGAACAACCCAGGAACACGCGGTACGTGTTGCATGCGAAAAGCCAAACAAACGTACAAACAACAAATAAATAAAGCAAACGTGAAAATCAAACAACGCCATAGCCAATGGCGGTCATTGCCAGTGAAAGAGAGCCAGACCGACGACTTCCATTTGGATTTGGACTGGGGAATCGGACATGGTCGGGCACTTGGATGTGGACTTGTCCAGCTGAGAACGAAACACGAGCGAAGCTCGTCAGAGCATGCAGTGCATCCACTTTCATTAAGAACGTGATTACCAGGCGACTCTACAAACTTGCATGCAAATGCTGAACATAGCGAGAGGAACAAGAAAAGCCAGTTGACTGGGTGGCAACGACAGGCAGATACCTTAACTTAACTATGAAGAACATAAATGGATTTCTGGTTTGAGAGAGCATTGGATCTTCTATGATTGTAGGGTATAGTAACTCCCTCGACTGGTACCTGTAGCACATCACAAACCAACAGATCTACTTTACACACCCTCTGTACTACAGTCTCGCCTGTAACCTGATCGTGTAGCTTCCTTAATTGGAGCTCAATCCGGCTCTGGCCCCCGCTTCTGGCCATTCCCTGTGTTCCCATGACAACTTTTAATCAAGCTATTATCTTAATGTCAAGTTGAAGTCGCTCGCAGCCACATTGCAACTTTCACGCTAACCAGTAGCCAGAAGTCTAGAGAAATAAAGCCAAAATAAAAGCAAAGAGTTTCAGTTTCACACAATAAATCACTGAAGTTGGACTTTTAATTGAATTCACTTGGCTTCCATTTGCATGAGTCGAGGCGTACTTGGCCATGAAAAAGTCGCGGAGGCGATGAGTTTAAAGAGAATGCCAGAAAGTCAGTCAGGCAGGCAGACACTCAACATGGCGAGGAGATTTAAGATAGACAGAGAGTTTAGCACAGTGAGAAGTTCACACTTAATTTGGCACTTTCTTTGCCGACTCAACTTCCAGTTGTTCTCAATCTTCTAACTTAATTACAATGCTGGGGGCGCAATTTGCTTGGCTGAAACTATAGAAGCCTGATTCTCTCGCTTGCATCGTGTAGGTGTTTGCAGAACTTGTTAATAAATTACAGTAATTATTGTACAAAAAACAAAGATCTTAAAGAAAGCTGCCTGCAGAGGCTGTGGGAGCACGAATTGTCTCTCTCTCTCTGTCACTCTCTTCTATCTTTATCTGTCAAGAACTTGACACCGACTCATAATGGGGCCAACAATTACGCCCCAACAACATAATAATTTTTGACAACAGCCAAGAGCTACACTGAGAGAAATTCGCAACATATTAATAAAGTAATTATTGCTGATGTCTTCGAAGCGAAAGTCAAGAAATTAAATGACTTAAGATCGGATTATTAGTTTAGGAAATTAAAAGTTAAATTTCAATTTCATCAACCTAGTTGGAGATTTAGTCGAGATCTGTTGCCAAAGATTGCAGTTAAGGGGAAATTGAAAGTTTCGCTGGAGCTTGGGAAATTGAGAATTCTTTGTTTTTATTTGGAGAAAAGCGAAATCAGTAGCTACCTAAGAGCTTCACAGGTGTCTAAATAGTGTGAAATTCTATGCTTTGAAACTTGTTGAATCTTTTGTTTGAGATTAATCTTAAAGCACAAAAGAATGATGATTTTCTACATCGAATTGAACCTGACTTTTGTTTACCTTTTGCTGAAGAAATCAACCCAATTCGCAGCAGCTACAGCAGCCTCGACTGTTCCACAAAACCCAATAAATTTAGAATCTAAGAAGACAATGATGTGGCTCAGTTCGGGCAATCAAAAGAGCTGAACGGCAATAAATTCTCGAAGCGCGACATCAATTCAAGACAATAAATTTGCTATTGAGCACTTGTAGTATCTGCTGTATCTGACAGATGCTTTTCTTGTTATTTCGGGGCTGCAGCATCGTTTCGTTTCGCTTTGGTTTCGTCTGCCAGTTTCCCAGTACTGCCACCAACTCTGACACAGTAGCAACGCCCCACTGACAGATTTCTGTGTTTTGCCTATGCCAAGTTCGCTTCGGTTTTTTGATTGCATTGGGGGCTGTGCTCTCTATTCAAGACTTCAAGTTCAAGCCAGTTGAACGTTGATTTGTGAAAGGCAACAGTTGAGACTGGGCTGGGCCACAGGGGCCCCACTAAGACCCCAGACTCTAATCTGCAAAACTTGACTACTGGGCACGCGTTCTAACTTGTAATTTGTAGCAGTAACAGCTCAACGAAGAAAAAAAAAGAAAAACTTTCACCAACTGCGAGGCGAGTGAAGCCTGAGAGATGGAAACAATAAGTTCAGATTATGTAAATCTCAGTCGAGCAGAAAATAAAAGAAAATATCATAAAACGCAGATCAGATCGTGGCACACTATGCCTAGTATATTTTCACTTTTGCAAATTGACCAAGAACACGGAACGGAAATCGAAACCAGATACCAGATACGAGACGCCACAGAGCCAACAGCAAATGAATGATCAGTGAGTCGCATATGAATGAACTGAATAAAGAACTCGGTTAAGTGGGGAACTCGGCTAAAGTGGAGAAAGAGAGAGAGAGAGAGAACACAAGGCAGCACAAAATGGTTATTATAACACTTGCAATACCCTGCAATTATAAAAATCATCTTTATTAGGTACGAAACTCGTAACTATTTCAATTAAAGCAACGATCTCTGTAATTTGAAGTGCTGTTAGAAAGAAATGGCCCGTAGATAGTCAGATATATGTATATTATTATGGGTATGTTATTACTTTAGATTTGCTCGAGTATAAATTATGATATTACAGTATTTACAGCGTATTTACTGAGGGTTCTTGACTGCGAGTGTGCCTGCCTGCCTGCCTCATTCCACATATTGTACTTGGCCATTTCATATTTCTTCAGCCTTATCGAGTGAAATTTGTGCCAGTCCATTTTATAGTGTGCCAAACAATTTGTGGCCCACGCGTGCGCACTAATTTGGCCATAGACCGTGGCTCGGCACACCTCTCCATAAAGAAGAAGTCAGCCTCGTAATATACCAAGTTCGTAGTCGTAGCTCGTGTACCTACAAGTACCAGCAACTGTGCGTGTGTGTGTGTGCGTGTCTACATGTGTGGCTTCTTAAAAATTCTATGAGCAAACAGCAACAACAACAACGACAACAAGAAGAACAAGCTGAAGTCTCAAGAATTTTACTCTGAGCAATTTTCATGTCGAACACAATTGATGCGACTTTTGCCTGCTCGTCTGCACTGAGTACCTCCCTCATCTCTTCGTAACTCCCCCCCCCTGCTCGTGCCACCCCTTTGGAAAAGACAGACAAATGCCTGTCATTTAGTGGCAGGCAAACATGTTTCCCGCAGTACCCTGCCCCGCCCGCCGCACTGCGCCCACCACAATCAATCCACAGACGCAGCGGAGACTGAGGTTGAGGCTGAGACTGAGGCAAAGGCAGAGGCAGCTCCTCGTCCCGAGTTATTAAAGCCGCGAGGGCTCAATAAATGGGCGTCGTTTATGCACCTCATCATCAGCGATTGCAGTGATCGCATCGAATGTTTTGCAGCTCTTTTGCTTCACTCTTCAGTCTTCAGTCTACAGTCTTCTGCTGTTGTTGTTTTCCTTTTTTGCCAAGCGGAAGTTGTAAATGCAAAAAAAGAGTAGAACTAGAAAGGGTCTAGACAGACTGTGAGCGAAGTGTGGTTGCTCTACAAAACAATATTGATATGGGAAACAAATAGAGAATTGTTACAATAACAAAGGGGAAATCATGATTCTAAAAAGTATCTATATTCATGATAGACTCGTTGGGCCATCAACAGATCTTCAACTTAATCGTGTTTCCCATTCGTTATTTATCGCTGTCTCTTTCACTGAACTCTTCCAATTTCTCACTTGTCGTAAACTTTAATTGAATTTCATTGATCAACTGAGATGCAACTGAGACAGAAAGAGAAAGAGAGAGGCAGATAGATGGAGGAGATGTGCATTGCAAGTGAAGTGCCAAGCTGTGGCATGCAATGGGTGATTGTCTTAGCACGTGTTTTGTTTAATTAGCTGCACCTAGGGCTGGGGTGGGGCATTTCTGGACAAGGCTTTGCCTTCTGCAGTCCACTCTAGAGCCTGTATAAGTTAACTGCTTTGGCTTCGGGTGAAAGTCGCTTGGTACATGAAATTAGAACAACAGCACGACAAAGCGATTGCAAAGGAAAGGTACACACCAAGTACTGCACACACATACATACACACACACACAGAGCCCGCACACCTTTCACAGCGACGGTGGTGGCGGCGGATCCAAGGCAAGTTCTAAGCATCATTAAGTAGCGGAGCATTAAGTTCGCTTGCCCATTTCGAAGCTCTTGCCATAAATTCGTCTGTCTGTCTATCTGTCTGTCGCATTGTTCTGGGTCATTAAGCCAAATTGTTGTTGCTGCTCTCGTTGTTGTGCTCGTTGCTGATGGTTGCCATCTATTTTGGCAATGGCAGATCGTGATTCGCGCTCGCATTACAATAAAATTGTCAACATGACAGCTGCGATTAATATAGACTTCAATTTATCAGGCATAAATCATGACTGAGCCAAAACAAAAGACTTAGAGCACAAACTTGGCAATTTGATTCTAATGATGCGACCATTACGAAGACAAGTTGCAAGTTCCACAAAGCCAACGACCGAATCTCAGTCTCAGTCTCAGGCACAGTCACAGTCTCAACCTTAGCAGAGGCAAACTTGTTTCCACTGAGACACGAGACTTGGAGACTCTGGAGTTGCGCCTCTGCCTCTGCCCAATTGAAACAATGCATTATCAAAATACAACTTATGTTCCCAGCTCTGCCCAGTTTCCTTCTGCGTGTGTATGTGTGTGTGTGTTTTCCTGCACAGTTTCCGGGCACATTTGTCAAGGCGACATGTAAACATGCCCAAAATGCCGTTAGAAACCTGCATCGGCTAAACAAATTTGCGTGCCAAGCACTTTATACTATCCCGGACTCACTCACTGATCCTCCCAGCTCCGTAAATGGTGTGTACCGACACAGACAGCTCTGATAAATACTGACAGACTAAGAGTCTCTCTCTCTCGGACTCTTTGAGCATAATAAAATTTATATTTTGCAATCTTACAAGTCTTGAGTGCACTCTGAGAAATTTGTGTGAGTTTCGATTGATTGTTTGTGATTTGCCAAAGAAGAAGAAGAAGATCTTGAGCTTGTTTATATGATGGACTCTTTATAATTACCCGCACATTCCTGCATGACCATCTGACCCTAATCTCGGAGTGAGTTCTTTCTCCATAAGCATAACTCACAACTCATATGCTTATGCTCATCTTAAAGTCAGATCGGGTTCTGGTAGCTTATCTGAGATGTTTATAGCATAAAACAAAAACTAGACTAACTATGATATCTGTTTTTATGCAAGTAATTCTCAGCAGATAATTGAATAATTTTACGCATTGCTGACCATTGCGCACTTGAGATATGTACTTTGAAGATATAATCATATGGTGCTCCATAATATGATCCACTTTCCTAGAGAGCTGCGAATCTCTTAAGTTATTTAGCCGTGTGTATTCATCTCGAAGTTCTGTTCAAAGTGAGATCGCTTCTCGGGAACTACTGTAGGTTCTTTATAGCACCCAACGGTTGCTGTGCACATAAAAATACTTCTGCACACACACTTTGTTCGCGAGCACATCTTGATTTATATCTGCACGATACATGCACCTGGTTGTCATCTCTTCCGCTAACTGTTGCAGCACAGCACAGAGCACTGTGCAGTGCACTCGCCTGGAACTGCATGCACTGCCTCTGCCTACCTCTGCTGTGGCAGGCGCAGAGACTGAGGCTGTTTTGATAGAACACAAGCGAAACTTGAGACCAAACAAAGCCCCTCCTCATATGGAGTCTCCTTCGAAGCTTCGGCTTGCTTGTTGTTGCTGCGATATCTGATTACGTGTGCGGCACTTCTATCTCAAGTTCGGGGCCGAGTTCGGTGCGCTTTGTCTTGGCTCTTTGGGGCATATCAGATGTGGCAGTAACTGTTGCCAAAATGGAATTTCGATGCCAGGCTATTAGGCTGCAGCTGACCTTGAGCTAAGAAATACTGGACTGCAGTGAGAGAAGGGGAGCCGAGAGAGAGAGGGAGGAGAGTGATGGGGAAGAGAGAGAGAGGCAAGATAGAGTACTGGCGAGGGAGAGAGTGGGAGCAGAGAGAAGGAAACACGACTTTTATTTTATGCACTCGAGCAGAAAGATTTGCCGCTGAGCCGACGAGGCTGGTCGAAGCCTTTGGGCCATTAATTTAATGAGGCTTCCGCTCTAGCTCAGGTTTCTGCACAGCACAGCAGAGACCGTGCCGCCCCTCGATACCGTTAGACAATTGCTGGCAATTAGCAAATTCTGTGCGCTAATGAAAGACGCTTAGAAGGAGAGATGAGCGCACGAAGCGACTTAAATGGAGCTCGCATTGACTTTGATAGCTTCCGCTTTGAATTATCAAATATTATTGAAGTTGTTGCTGTTGATGTTGCTCTTGGGGATTGCATGTTGTCACGTTAGCCAGTGCTGCTGTTGCTGCTGCTGGCAGCAATAAAAAACACCCTTTAAGTGCGCTTCAGCAATCTAACGATCATCATTAAGAACGCGCTGTAATCACAGCAGCAGAGCCAGCTGAGGTAACCGCAGCAGCAGCAGTAGCAACGGCAGCAGCAACTGGTTGCCGCTTTGTCAACACTAGCGACACCAACAACAGCAACGACAGCAACAACAATGGAACGGTTATTTCTGAAAAGATTACCGTGAGCATTTTCACTCATTGCCAATGCAACCTACATTCACATGCTCCTCCACACACACACACACACACACATTCCCAGCCCGCTTGCTTGTCTTTCTTCCCCATGTCGAACCCTTTTGTTGCCGCTTTCAACTCTCCAGAGTGCGTTTCTTAGCCGCATTCTGCGACCATTGTAACGGCTTTGATTAGACTTAGACACAGACGTCGCCCTCTCACCCTCTCTACCCCCTCCCATGCCTCTTCTCTTTGTCTTTTGTCATCGCGTTTGGCTCATCTGCTGCTGCTTGCTTGGCCCACAGAAATCTTGTCTTCTTCTTGTGGCGCTGTCGGCACTTTAACAGTTAAATGTTTAGTTTACATCATTAGCATGCACAGCAGCGTCTGCGTGAGTGTGACAGAGAGAGAGAGAGAGATGCAGAGTGGATTGTCAGCTTTTCTTTCCAAATAGATAGACAATTTCTTATGACCTTTTTCCCTTTTTGTCTTTCGTCTTTCAGCTGTTGCGTTCAGCTGTTCTCCGATTATTTAATTACGGGAATTATTATTTAATTTGTGTAGATTTGCGTAGAATTCAAAGAAGAAGAAGAACTTGACAGTGACGTCTGCAGAAACTGTAGATCGTTGATAAAACTTTGTGATGGGAATGACTTATAATTATATGGAATACAAGAAGTTGAATTCGTCTGATATTATTGAAATCAGAATTGTAAAATTGAGGATATATAAAAAACAATAAAATGAATCATGCATAAAATTCTTAGCAATCTCTAGATCTCATTTTCAACTAATCTGTCTCACATATAGTGAAGAACAAACTACACATTTCCTTTATCTCATCTCTATATCTGTCTTAACACATTCTATCATCTTCATATATCATTATCTACATCCCGAATATTCTGTTTACAACTACACAAAATATTATCAAGTTTATATACTACACTATATTAAATCATGCAGAATATTCTACTTTCAACTACATGAAAAATAATCATCAAATCTTAGTAGAAAATTGTTTTCCAAGGCAATTAAGACTTCCTTATAAATGCATCTAAAATGTTCAAGAGCATCGTGGGAACTCCTTTTCGGCTGGCACAAGTTGCACTTGGCTTCCTTTCGCCTGTCTCAAATGCCGCTCGAAGTCGTCTGCCGTTTGTCGCTGCACGAGTCGCAACATTCGCGTCCAAGTTCGTTGTCTAAGTCATTTGTTTTGTTCGCCTTCTTTTTACGTTTTTCTTTTCCTTTCTGCGAATTGTGCTTGTGTTATTTGTTTTTGCCTGTCGTGTGCAGTGTAGCGAATCGTTTGCTGAATGCAACGAAGGAAACGAACGGGGGGAGAGGGGAGGCACTGTCGTTCTGCATCTCAATTATTTATTTAACTTGCCACCCAGTGCTGGGTTCTATTAACATTGTAAACAATACCGTTAACACGCCACAACATGTTGCACAAACAGCGTAAGGAATTTGCCAGGTTGTAACGACGACCACGAATTCAGCACTGACCCCTTGCCGTTCCCCACTCGCTTTCTCACTCTGGCACACCCCGTCACAAGGTAATGCCCCAGAGATTCTTACGCTCTGTATGCGAGTTTTTGTTGTTCTTTGTGCAAGGCAACCGCAAAGACAACACACAACAGGAAAAACTGTTAACTGAAATGCGACCAAGCAGTGGAAAAACAGCGCGGAAAACACTTATTATGTTTCAGCATTTTGCATGCCAAAATAGCGTGGAAAAACAAAGAAAACAGAAGAAAGAAAACCGCACTTAAGAATTTTCCTGGGACAGTTTTCAATGCGCCGCAGACCCAGAGAGAGACATTGCCATGCTAATGAGTTAGACACAGCCAGTCTCCAAGTCGTTCCATCTACACATACCTCTCTTCCAAGTGCTGCTGCTTCTTTTCCTTCTCCTCCTTTTCCTTTTCGTTGCTGTTCTCTGATTGTTTATCCACTTGTGTGTTTGGCCATTAAGTTTTTTATTTGTGCTTTGCTACTTTTTTTTGGTTTTTCCACACGCGGCGACTCAGTTTCTGATTTACCAAAACAATAACAAAATCGCAGTCTGTGCGTGTGTACGAGTGTGTGTGTGTGTTTGTTTTGCTGCGCTGCACTTCACTTCACTTCAGAATTCTTGCCTCATCCTTAAGCATAAAAAGAAGATCTTAGACCTTTTTTTTCTGTATTTTTATGGTCAGTTCTGAGCTCAGTCTTCTGCTTAGTTTCGTTATTCGCTGTCGGGTTTCTCTGTTGTTGTAGTTTTTGTTGCAAGACGTTCTGAACGCGTCGCGAGTTGGTCACAAACTGTTTCGCCCATCGTGTTGGCGCGTCGCTTTTAAGAAAAGCGCCCCCAAAGAAAGTTGCCTGCATACGAAAAAGATTCTTCATGCCTCAGCTAGAGATTCTTGTTTGAAAGCTGCAGCAAAGAGAGCAAGCGCTCTCTCTCTCTTTCTTTCTGTTGCTCTCTTTTGCTTCACTTGGTAAGAGAGCTGAAAATCAACTGTTGTCATTGTTTGCTTAGCTTGTGGGGGAGTTGTGCCTCGAAACTCGCTGGAAACTTCAGTTGATCATCGCATTCTCAAGTTTGTTTAGTTTTTTCACACAGCTCTGTTTATCTTTGACGACAAAGAAAGGTGAATAAACAACACTCAATGGTTTAGCTTCTGTGCAGAATTTAATTACGCTTCGTTAAGAACAGTTCTAAGATTAATCAAGTCAAAAGCTCCCAATATTCTTTAAAAGTGTAGAGATATTATTGTTAAAATTGAGATAATAATAATGATAATATTCTGTAATATGAGTATTTTTAGCTAACTCGTAGTCTATATAGTATATATAGGTTAGAATTCGAATTGAAGCTTGTCATCGAACTAAAATGTTCTGCCAAAACAACAACAAACTTGTCTGTTATATTTTATAATAATAATACAAATACCCTTCATATAATTCTTGAGATTTCAATAATGTCATTTAAAACTTAAACCTAATAATCTTAACAAGCCTATTAATATGTCGTACAACATTTCTATTAAAAAGAATTAGTTGTTTCCTCAAAACTCAGAGATGATTCTTTCTAACCGCAAAGCTCAGAGTTTCCCCCTCGATTTGAATGAAAAAACCCATAGAGCACACGTAGTGCGCTGCTCTGAGTTGTGGCGAGTTAAGAACAATGTCGGATGCCGGCAATGAAGCGCCGCAAGTAAACAAATTCCAGGCATTACTCCCATTACTCATAATGGCAGCCAGTCGAGCCCCCCCCTGGCACATCTCCATCGCCATCCCCATTCCCAACCTCCAACCCCATCTTCATGCCATGCTCAGTCTCTGTCTCAGCTGCAGTTCCATCCTCTCATACAAAAGCTGTTTAAGTCGGCGATTCATAACACAAAAATGGCAAGAGTGCAAGAAGGCATGGGGACGGGGGGAGGCGTTGGAGAGGAATGACTGTAGCGAGCCTTGCCTGCAGTTGCAGCTGACCAACTGTCGGTTGTCGGGACTGTCGGATGCAGGCCGCCTGTGGCTGCCTCTGGTCAGGCACTGTTTGATCATCGTCGTCGTCGTCGTCGTCATCGTCTTCATCGGCTGATCGCACTGCAGATTTTGTCTGTTCTTCTTCTTCTTCTTGTTGTTGGCTCGAGGAAGTTGCCAACTGAAGCAGAACCGTGGAATCGAGAGAACGTGGCGATAAGGATGGAGATGAGGCCGCCAATGGGGCGTGTCCATTTTGCGCGCTGTGCTTTCTGCCAAAATATATAGAATGAAATATTTATCGCCATTAGAGCCTGATTAGCTGCGGGGCGTGTTCGTTGTAGTTGTTGCTGTTGTTGTTATTATTGTTGTTGTTCAGTCTGGCGTGAAAGATTCGCTTGTTCCTTGTTCTTGTTCTCTTTCTCTTTTGGTGTAGTTCGATTGGATGTTGTACAGCACTTAATAAGATTTCGCAGCGATTGAAAATTGATATGTTCATTCAATTATGTTTGGGCTCTGCTTCTCTGCGTGTCAATAAACTGCTTCGATGCCCAATTAGCTACTTAGAGCGTAAGTTGAAGATATGTTTGAGGTACAATATATTCTGAAGTTCTGCTAACGAAAGTGCGTGACAATTTTAGTGGAAAAAGAGTGAACAAGCGACAGTCATCAGCTGTGTGCTGAAAGTGAGAAGTTCTAATAGGTCTTAAAATAAATAAAAAAAACAGTGCTGCTAACTTGATGCGGAAAACAAACCGTTTTTCTAGAAGGACAGGAAACAAAAGCTGGCAAATGTTTGTTATTGATAGGACTTGATTTATAATAAAATTATGTGAAATAATTATTTGGTGGAAGGTTCATTTTTTAATTTCATTTTGAAATGTAATGTAAAATGCGAAGACAAGCGTACTCAAGTGCAGTCCGCAAGAATGTCAGTAATACGATTGATGTGAAGCCTCTTTGATCAGATTCATCCGGGACACAAATGGTATTGTGTCTTGGGAAACAGAATGCTGTTAGCGAAGTTCGCAACCTTATACCGTGCGGTGCACTGCACTGAGGCACAGTTTGTTCGACGGTAGAACGTTTGCACTGCTTGAGTTGTACAGTTGAACAAGCAGTATATCACTCTGCGCACTGCTTAGCAGTTGATGTTTGAATTTGCCGCGCGCTCGAAACTCATTTAATATGCAAAGTGATTGTTAATTGCCACAAAACGAACCATTTGGAGTGCCAACAAAATGTCAGCCGTTGAATTATGATCTCTGCAGTGTTTACGCAGTGCACTCGCATAAGTATTCCAAGAATTTACTTACAGATTTTGCAGTAAGTTATGCAACTATTTACATACTTGCAACGAGCAGAAGACGCGCATCTCACTCTCTCTCCGTCTCTCACAGTGCGTGAAAACTTTTTCTCTAGTGGAACTTTGACAATAAACATTTGGCAAGCAACATGCTGCGACATTTGCCACTTGTAAAGTTCCTTTTGTTTTCTTCCTGGGACTTTTCATTTCTCACATTTATGCGCAAATTTTTCAATTCGTAAAATCGCAAGTTCTGTCGTTGCAATTGTTGTCGTTGTCGCTGTTGTTGGTACTGTCGTTGTCGTAGCTGCTATTTTGATGCCCCATTTTAAATTATGCATACAGCAAAAGCCAAAAAAACTACGTGGCACTTAGCGTGGCTGCGAATCCCCTTCAGCTGCTGCTGCTGCTGCAGGGCAAAACTTTTCCATTGTTCGACACCAAGCTGAGTTTTCCGCATGAGAAACACTTTTCACACTTTTCACGTCGAGAAAAGGATTACAAACCCAGCGACTTTTATAGCTTATTTGACTTTATTCTCCCCATTTGATCATCTTGTTGTTGTGTGTCGCGCCGAATCCTTTTACAGTTTATTAATTTTATAATTGTTATTGTGTTTGTCGGCGCACTCGACCCGCCTCGACGACGCATCGTCGGTGTCGACATCCTCATCAGCATTATCCATTTTCCGCATCAGCAGTTTGTCATTAATGAATTTCCCGCTGCTTCGCTGGCTGCGGTTAAGCTGCGAAAATGAAAACCCCACGCCAACTTTGGGCACTCGAAGGTGCTGTAAAACCAATGTGAGTGTCAGTGTGGATGCCGGCATGAGTGTCTCTGTGTGTGTGTGTGGCTTCGAGTGTAAGTGTGAGTGTGAGTACTCTTCGATGGCTTTTGGGTATCTGTGTCGTGTCGTGCATGAATTTTAAATAATTCATGTGCATCGTTTACGTTTGCAACTCGTGTCCCACTTTGACTACTCGCACTCATTTAATATGGGTGAAAAGGGTTCAATTGACCTGCTGTAGTGCATGCAACAGGCCAAAGCGTGTTGAAGGTTGTTAAGCAAAGGTTGTGGGGTGGGAATCCATAAACATGGTATGGAAATATACACTTCGATAGCATTCATAACTTTATAAATCATTACAAGGAAGGGAATGTTATTTTGGTTTAACATGAACATTAATGGTATTTAATGGTCAAAAAAAGGTATACTAATTTTGTATGCAACGGGCAGAAGGGGGCAGAAGGATTGTGCCATGTGTGAACACACAGATTATACAAATTATACATTAAGGTTTATGTAATTCCTGGACACAGCAAGTTTATTTCAATTATTAGGTGCCATGCAAATCAATAATTAATTTTTCAATTTGTTTGGTAAGCGACGCATGAGAGATAAAATATTCAAACTTTCACATATTACTAAGTTAACTTAAATAAATCTCTTCTTGGCAGGTGTTAATCAAGTCATGTACCCAAGGTGCGGTATTTGTGGGCAAAGATAATTATCTTACCGTGGGGCGTGCCCGACTAAATCGTTTGTCTGGCTTTAACTTAGATCTAAAATCTTTACTAACTCTTCTAAGGATGTCAAAAATCAATCAATTTCTTTTTGGTTTAAGGTTCGTTCCACTTTGTAATTCTGCATTAAAATGTTATTGAGCACAGTCTGTTTATTTTGTTGATTTGTTTAGAAATGGAAACTTATATTCAACGCTTCAAATCGATTGAGTAAGTCAAGATTAGTCTAATAATCAATGCCAAAACATTCAAAAATGGAATTAAAAGGAAATCAAGAAAATTTGCGTTATTTTGAAGTGCTTTCCGCTAAGTTCGCACAAATCTACAGTCTATCTTATCTTATGCGGAATACTCCTTAATTTAACTTATAAACATTGCAATGAATCTTTATATCTGGAGAGCGCTTCTAATCGAATCATTTAGGCTTATCTGCAATCTTGAATTCCCGTTTTGACGCAGTCGACAATTGATAATCACAGGGTATGCGCGCTACACTTTCAGCCTGGTTAATCATAGTTATAACCCAATTTGTTAACACAGTTGTTGGACAGGCTAAAAGAGGCAACTGGACCCCTCCCAGCCTGGCGCTAATTACAGTAATTTTGTCAACATTTCTCCGAGTTGTGCGATAAGTTGCACTTGGTGTTAACCACGTGCGCGCGGCCATAAAGTTTAAGTGGAGAAAAAAAGGAGAGATAAAGGATAGTCAGGCAATGCACGACAAGAAAATACCCCGTAAGGCGGCAATGTTTAATGTCGCTTTTTATATTATATTTCTATTTTATAAACAATTTTCGCATTGGTTTTCATATTTTTTTCTGATTTAGCAAAGTTTACGTCAAGCTACCTTATATCTTTTGAAATCTACAGGGTATGAACTGGTTTTTTTGAAGCATCACGTTGAGTGTAATTAGCCAAGCAAACTTGCAACTGTCACAGTGCCCCCCAGCACGCACGCCCCAATCCAATCTATCTCCTTCTCTTTCTCGCTGTATCTCTATCTCTCTCACACTGCAATAAGCTTGTAAACGTAAATAGATTTTGGATTAGATTAGGCTCGGTCTTTATTTAGCCAGTCGTGGGTTTGGCTAATCGCGATAACCTTATCGTGGATAACCTCCTTCACGTTCATGCCGAACACGAAGTCCAAGTGCCCCCAGCTGGGATCGGGTATTTCGTAGAGTTCCTTCAGATTGGGCAACAGCTCGGGCAGCCGTGAAATATCCTTAAGATTGGCAGAACCATCCGATGGTCCAGCATACAAATAGAGATCCGATGTGATCTTGGAGAGATCATACGAAGGTGGCACCTCTGTGCCGTACTTGACAAGGTTCTTCTTGGTACCCCAATCGTATTGCCGGAACTCATTGGACACATGCGACTGTATGAAGTGAATGCCCTGATTCGTGGCGATGCCAGCGGGATGTGTCTCTGCTACCTGAGGCAGCAGTGTCTGTCAAGTGAAAGGAGATTGAACAGGAGTAAGTTAAGATCGTAAATTGGCAGTGCGATTCTCTCTTACCCCATTCAGATTGCCCAAATCGCCGCCCCACATCATGGCAAGTATCTTGCAGTAGCTAAGCAGGTAGGGATCATTGCTGCAGGCTGTGTCCAGTATACGTTGCAACAGTGGATTCCAGGGCAGAAAGACCTGATTCTGCAACAGCTCCGTGGCCAATCCCGGCGTGCCTACATACTGGGCCAGCCCAGTCACAGTGCCATCAGTCACATTGCCCATGAAGATGGGCGGGGCCAACATGTGCGCCGTGTGTATCTTTGCATTGTACTCCGGCCGAGAGGAGCCCATGACAAAGAACACTGTGCAGCCCTGCGAGTGTCCAACATAATGCACACCCGACTCGCCCGTCTCTCCCAGAATGTAATCGATCATTGCCGGCAGATCGTAGGCGCCAATTTCGTGCCAACTGAATGTCCAGAAATTTGGATGCTGCACACTAATGCGAGTATTGTTGCGCGAATAGATATTGCCACGGGCATTGCCCAGCCAAACATCGTAGCCCGCATCCGCATAGTTGTAGGCCAGCGCATTGTCCGGCCCATTGAGCAGGAAACAATCGGAGCAGCTGAACAGACCGTGTTGGATGAGCACTGCCGGACGCTGGGAAGCTTTATTGTCCAGCTTGGGTGAGTATGGTATGCGAAACATGGTCAGCACATAGCCATCCTCAGTCTCCACCTGATGCGTTTCAGCCGGATAGCCATGCGACTCGATGCGTTCGGCCTGCAAATGTGAAGAGAACCAGGAGAACAGAAGCATTACACGGGTATCCAACTGACTGCATCTGTATTTGGGCACTCACCGAAGTCTTGATTCTCTTGAATGGTATGTCTATATATGCATTATAGTCCTCGTCATCAGGTGACACACTCCTGGCCAGCACCAGGCCTGTGCCCAGTGCCAGAATTAGCAACAGTTCCTTGAGCATGTCTCAGGTGGCAACGCGTCAGCTCGGCTGGAAATTTGCAACTTGACTAATCGCAATGAATGGTTTGCTGGCATAGAAGTTGTGCCCGACTAGAGGTAATCTTATCTATCGATTAGGAGTCGAGTGCACTTGAGTTTCCCTCACCCGATAACTCCGAATTGCCATCGAGATAATCCACACTAGATTTATTATGCACCTTAATCAATCAATTCGTTGTTGCCCGCGGGGGGTAAAAGCAATAAACAAACAAAAGCAATTTCTGAATTGTGATAAAGTTAATCATATGGTAACTACAGCTAATTAAAGGGGGTTTTTAGTGGCGCATTTAATGCCTTAATCGATGTATTTATTTATATGTTTGGCAAATTGATAAAATTCTCTTGCATCTTGTAGTTAAGTTTAAATGATATTTGCAATAAACAGAATAAAGAAATTTCTTAATAGTGATAAAGTTAATCATAACCAGGTACAAAAGACCGACTCTGTTTGCAGTACTACTTCTCCTTTTATTAATATTAATAATGATAATCATAACTAATTTAAGGGGTATTTAATGGCAAATTTAACGCCTCATTCGATGTATCTATTTATATGTTAAGCAAAGTGAACAGTTCCTGATTAGATTCTCTTGTATTTGAGATACCATTCAAGTTAGAATGACATATGCACTACCTTAAGATATTTGCATATTTTACTCAGGATTCCCCAAATCCCACACACTACAACTACTTTCAATTTTACCTAACCTCAATTTACCAGAGACTCTTTCCCTTTTTTTTGTGCGTTCAGTTTTGCATGGTGCACAAACCGCATTCAATCTCGGGGGTAACTCGTGGATATATGATGGTTTTTTCAGCACTCCAGTCCTACTCCTTTTGGGATTTGCAGTGGACGCAAGGGGTGGAAGAGGGCATGGCAGTTGAGGTGGGTTGAGCTGTCTGATGAGCGCGAAACACGCGTATCTCGTCGAGTTGCGCCTGAATTGTTGCGATTTTTGCATTACGTGGGAGAAGGCGCAGCCAGAAGCGGAGGTGGGTGCGAGGCAGCCAGTCATGTGGTTTGTGTGGCGCACTGAGATTGGCATTGAGCATGGCAAAAGCCGCAAACTACGAGCAACAGCAACAGCAACAACAGCAACAGCAGCAACAACGACAATAAGAACTCATCGAGCAATGTCTGCGGCATTGTCAGGCCAAAGCTGAAAACGACGAAACGGAAATGGGTAAAACGAAAGGGATGCACATATATTTATAGGACAAAGGCATGCAAAGTGTGCGGGAGTAAGAGAGAAAGAGAGAGAGAGAGAGAGAGAGAGAGAGAGAAGGGGGATAAGCCAAACGGAGATTCGGTTCATTGAAATTATGTGAAGTGGCGCAGGAAAAATGAAAATACATTCGCTTGCAAATTGCAAGGCATACGGAAAACTGCAACAATTGTGGAAAAAAATAACAACAGGCATAGACTTGGAGATACCCTGTAAATATTACACAAATATTTTATAGAGTTCAAGAAGTTGATCAAGTATAAAGTGAGAATCAAAGAAATAAATAAATAATAAATAAATTCCACATCATTATTATTACCGTTATGCAAAGAGTTAAGAGTTTATCTGTATTACTTCTAATGAAGCCCAGCAGATCTTTCGTCAAGACATCTTGATAGAACAAAGATAATTTTCTGTTTTCAGCATGTTGCAAAGAAGAGTTCCCGACTTTAAAATACTACCTTTCCCTTCCCAGCATATCCATATACTCGTATATATTCTCTACCATTTACAGGGTGCAAACCGAGCGAAAAAGCTGCAAGTGAAGTGGCAGACAGACGACTTTCAAGGCTCGTTCGTAAATTGTTTTGCGGTTTTTGTGGCACTTGCCGTGGCAGTTACGGCATACAGTTGCCGCGGTAGCAGTTGCACTTGCACAGCTGGTCTTTGAGGGAGGGTGCCCCGCCAAGGCACGCCTCGTAAGTCCATCAAGTCGCCGCTTAATTGGCTGCCGATGAGCGACAACTTCGTTTTGCCCAAATGATCTGGCAGTGCCATAAAAATGAGAAACGGGGAGAGTGTAAAAAAGAGAAGCAATTGTAAAACCTTTTGGCAAAATCGTTTAGCCCGCCTCAAAGTCGTGACTAATCATAAATCTGCAAAGTAATGTCTTGCAGGCCCAGGTGAGTTTGACACTGCTCACGTACAGCGTATCCCATATCCATAACCAATGCGAGGTGCCGAACTACCACAAGTGGCCAACTGTGGTAACTGTTAACGGGCTGACAATACGTCAAGAGGCGTCGCCAACGCCGACGATGGAGATGACGATGAAGACGACGAAGACGATGGCAGCGTGTCAAGTTTATGTTAATGGCCCAAAGTCAAAAGGCCACTTGCCGGCACTGCCTGCACATGAGTTGGCCACACTCACTGCGAGTAATACAAGTAGTCGCAGAGTAACGGAGACTGAACCTTCTCGGTTCATGCCACACACGTCACCAACAACAACAACTAAAACGTTGGAGGCCATTTGGTATCAATTATAAATTAATACCGATTATCGATTTTGTATCGCATTAATGTTCAGCGACTTTCAACTAATCCAGTTTTCCCCCGAAGATTTTTCCCACTGTCATGCCGCAGGCAACAGACTGTGAAAACCAAAGACCCGAAAATTGTTAATGAAAAGATTTTTGTCTACACCAATTTGCCACAGTCGAAGATTTTCATGTGCTTTTCACTTTGGTATGGGAAAGAAATTGATTCGAATTTAAAAATGATATTAATGAAAAGAAATCAATCAAATTTGGAGTTATTTTAATCAAAGAGTAAGATATTTCATTATTAAAATAGTTTACAAAAGCTAAAGCCGGCAAGGAACTGTGCTGAAAATATGTTAAATAAGTTTGAATTAAGGTAATTTAAATGATTTTTAACAGAATACATAACATAAGTAAAGCTTAGAATAGTTTCTTATGTCTTTAAATTTAAAGAGGAATATTTAAAGATATCAGGGGAAAGAAGCTTATACTTGTAACATATTGTAAGTATATTCATTTATGTATTTCATGAATTTTACTTTGAATTGAATACGAGTATAATCGAATTCATAATATACATATATTAAACAGGTATACCTTCTTTATACATTTCATGGATTGAGGCTGATTTCATAGTTCGTTTGTGAATTATAAATGAATTGAGTTTCGTATAGACAGCATATAAGAGACTTAAAGTAGGATGTATATATGATATGTACAATACTTATTTAAAATATTGAAGTACATGTAATTGAGTCTAGAGAGATATACATATATATAATTTACCCACAGGCAGATAAAGTTTGTTTCGAATTCAGTTTCACTATGCACACCTTCCAGTTGCCATGCCCCACTTGGCATATGTCGCCTTTGTCTTTGTCGAATCTGAGCAGCAAACTCTTTCGTTTTATTATACTATCTGAGTGTTCACAGGCACAAACTTTTTCACTGTATATTTTTTGGCACTGTGAAGTGAAATCAAAATGCAATATTTTCAGCAGAATAAATTTGATTGCAGCAGATCGCATAAGTTCTACGATATGTATGCCATATATAACATATTTATACTACAATATATGCTTAAGCCCCCAGTCTCCCTACTGCCTGCATGCCTGCCTGCTGGCAATTGACAGGCACAATAAATTGTAAAATATGACCAAAAGTAACTTATGGCTTGCACATTTTTATAGATACATACATCTATAAGTGCGTGCGTGTGCGTATCTGTGAGATACATGTACATAAATAATAAAACGCAGCTACAGTTGCAAATACTTTATGCTGGCGATGCTTGCGATGCTGCCAGCTTTGAGATTGTGCCGAGCAAGGATAAACGTGCTCGCTCTTTGTGCCTGTCTCTGTGTGTGTGGGAGGAGGTGGGGAGTTTGGATTGTAGGAGTTGAAATTGTAACTGAAGTCTTTGACACTAGTTGGCGCCATTTGCAGATACTCGTAAATCGCTGCTGAAAACTTTTGAGTGATTTTCCCAAAATAGTTTTCGAAAGAAAAAACTGCAACGTGCACTGTCATCAGATAACATATCTGATATTTGAGTTGAGCTTGCACTAAAATGAGATTTTATAGAGTTAGAGTAGGAGAGGAACGGCGCTTGTATGCACTGTGACAAGGGAAATCCTTCTAAATTGTTTTGGATTTTAGTTTACCATGTCAAAGTTGCTTGGCATGTCTTCAAATATGCCTAGAAATCATTTAACATATTTAAACGAAAGTTATTTAATATTTCAATATGCAGGTCAACAGTTGCCACCTTCTGCTGCCACATCTGCACACGTCCACGTGCCACCTTTATGTTTGTTGTTGCCACTTGGGTGTTGTTGAATTTGATTGTTAGCGTTGTTAACACAACTGCTCTAACAAATTGGCAACTCGATTTGTGTTTCCTCTTCGACAAGCTCCCTGTAGCAACTGTACTCTGCTTGCCCCTCCCCTTCCCACTCTACATCCCCCCACGAACTCATGCAAAACCAATTAGCCGGTCTCGCTCCTCTTCACATTGCACGAGCTTTAATTATTTGAACGTTTGTGGCACACAAACACATTGCCGCATGCCACCAGTTGTTGCATCTTGGGAGCGTCGAGTGTGCATCGAATTGTGCATTTTCCGTATATTGTTCGAGAGCGTTCCCCAGCTTGGCAACCTCTTGTAAGCAGCATCGACTGCCTCCACTGTTGCTTCGTTGCTGCCACAGATGCTGCTGCTGCAACCTGCTTAGCACCTTCAAGTTGCTTCCACTCTGCCACACTAATTGAGGCTTAGCTGCTCATCGACTAGACGAGTGGGCAACGCATTGAAAAGCAAAACTAATAAGTTTCGAATATTAACAAAATGTTGCCACTTGCGGAATGGGAACAGAATGTGGCAGGAAGGCAAAAAGTATTTGCTGAAGACTATAAAATATTCCTGCAACGCTTTCTCAATTAATTAAAAATCTTAAGAGCGTAAACGCTTATTTTCAATGCATTTAACCCACTTTTATTTTGTATTTTACGTATTTTAATTGCCAATCTGTTTGTAAGGAAATGTCTAGCAGGCAGTGTGGAATTACTGCTTGCTTGCTAGCACTCTTATATTTCAAAGGTTTTCTTTGCTTGCAACTATAAATTGATCTAAATACTACTTTAAATTTTCTTTTGAAATTGCATTAAAATTTCAACAAACTTGCAAAGCAATTTCCACACACAAAACAAACACGCCATGGACAATAACGAACAAGTTGCGCCGCACCGCATCGAACCCAACTGAAGCGAACGCAACCGAAGCCATTACAACTCTTATACGCGCACTCAAGCAGTGCATATGCTGTAGAAGAGTGGACTGACGCCCACACAAGAACTGTAGCAAATGCAAGAACAGCAGCGCATCATAGCCGAGACACCTACACACACTCGAACATATATTGACAGTGAGTTGAGCTGTTGCGCTTCTCGCATGGGTTTTTATACACTTGCAGAGAGTTTATACCTTTTGGTCAGAAGTTTGCAATGCAACGGGAAACATCTCCGACTCTTTAAAATACTTACTATATATTCTTATTTAGCATCAGCAGGGAAGTCGAAGTAACCATGTCTTTCTGTCCGTACATGAGTCAGTCTGTTTATTGAAACGCAAACTAGTCTCTCAGTTATAGAGTAATTTTGATGAAACTTGGCAAACATGCATAAGTGGGTACTAATATAAAACTGTATATACTGTATATAAAACTAGTATAGGAACGATCGAAAGAGATAAGGACCTGCAAGTGTATAAAACGTTCATCATGCCAAAGATAGCATTTCTTTCTGGTTTTTGTTGTTGCTTTGAGTAATTGTTTTAATGCACCTTTTGCCTTGCTGACCAACTCAATGCGATTAAGATTGGCACTAAACCGGGAAGAGGCCATTAAATGTTCAAGGGTTGCTGCACAGCAAACTGACAATGAAAAGGCTATTCAAATCCATCAAACACACACAGTCAGGCAGACATGATTAACACTCGTGGCGAGGCGATTCAATCAGCTGTAATTGCGCACACGCAGAGCAAATGTGACAAATTAAATTCATTAAATAAATTACAATGAAAAAACCAACAAATAGCAACAAAATAAATATGGTAAATACGTAAACAGTAACTAGAATAATCACGTTGGTCAGCCAGGCTAAAAAAAAGATTTTCCACTCGCCGACAGTGAAAATCAATTATGCATTTATTTTCCCCACATTAACGAACGATAAAGAGAGAGGGAGAAAGAGAGAGGGAGAAAGAAAGAGAGAGAGCGTGGAGCACAGTTCCCCATGGTCAGTGTAAAATTTTCATCTCGTTTCCTACTTTTGCATTATTAATTCAAAATGTCGCTGGGAATTGATTTAAATTAAGCAATTGAAATGTGCCCGCTGCTTTTGGCAAAACAGTTATTAATACCAGCGAATGGTAGGGAATATTATAGGGTATGGTGTAGGGTAGCAGTTGGGGGAACGGGGGCAACTTGGGTTGTATTATATGCGCTGCTAGACAATGGAGCCGGGACAAGACAATGGCACAGACAGGCGAGAAAGGCGCTGTCTCTCACTTCAGACTGCCTTCACCAGACACTCTCCTGCCTTCTCTTTTCTCTCTCATCTTCTCTTCTCTCTCCCATCTCCTTCTTTCTCTTCCTCTGCTCTTATGCTCTCCTGCCTACGCCTCCCTGGTAGCGGGTGTTATAAAATGCATGCAGAGCGAAATCAAATGACGGCAGCACTGAAGACATTCCACACAAATCAAGAGTTATGTTTTATGCCCCTTCCCCTTTCCTATCACACACACACAGCCAACGACAGCAGCCAACTGTTGATATGCCCGGCTGGCCAAAGAGTTTCGCATTATAATTCGCCGCTTTACTCGAGCGTTACGCCGCAGAGGGCACTATATGGAGCAGGAGAGGAGGAGGAATTGTTGTGATGACAAGAGAAGGGAAGGGACGGGAGCAGAACACACACAGTCAGCTAAGCGGCTACTTGCGGCGCTTCAACGCTTGGCTCATGCCAAAAGACGCGACGACAGACAAACAAAGCCGTGGAAAACTAAAGCGAGTTGGTCGAATTACGCATACCCTATGAAAACCTATAATTATTTGTTAAGTGTATATCAGTATTTGTTTGTTATGTTTTACTTGGCAGTGTAAACATAGTTGACACACTATCGTAGGTTAAAGAGATTAAGCTATCGATAACTCTTACGATAATCGTAGTGTTGAACAACACGAAAGTAAGGACAAGAGTGACGTGTGAATTTAAATTAATTTTTAAATTAAAATAATTGCGAAAAATACCAAGATAATATATTTATATATCTTTATGTTTATTTATCAACTCTCAAATAATCCCCCTAGCTTAGTCAACCTGCAGCACAAATCGCGCATACCTCAGACTGCAAGAGAGCAATAAACATAACCACAACAACAATAGCTGCAAGAGGCAACAACAATCGCGCCGGCAACCCACTCACTTTGCCAGCAGCGACTGTGTAAAGGGGAAACAGACGAAGAGGAGTGGAGAAAGAGAGGAAGAGTATAGTTGCTGGAGTTGGGGAACAGTGCGACGGCATTCAACCGTTCACCCATTCACCCATTTCTGGTGAAGAGTGCTCTGCCACAGTTTCGCTGTGGTGTTGCTGTTGCTGCTGGGTAATTACTCCATTAGCTGCGGCACTGCAGCTGCAGCTCTGGTTACCTGCTGCATGCTGTTGCTGCTGCATGCCACAAAGAGGAATTAGCAACATCAACAAGTGCAACAACAAATGCATAGCCCCAAAAATCATATCGAATTCGGCACACGACTGAATCGAACAAGTGTATTAGGAGCGTGGTGAGGGGCTGTCGTTCGGAGATTGGTCTATCGTCTCTTGTGGTTCATCGACTTGGAAAATACAACACAAAGTCGGCAACTAAATGACCAAAGCGAAAAGCCAACAAAAATAAAAAAGAAGAGAAGAACACAGAAAAAGTCATTGGAACACAATTTGTATGCTGTCGCCGGAATATCTAATGAATTTACAGAACCAGCATGAAAATGAGAACGAGAAGGAGAACTAGAACGACTAAGAGAATGGAGAATGAGGTGAAGTGGCAATGAGAACGAGAGTGTTTCTTGGACCAGTTTTGTGCCGATAATATTTGGTAACAAATTCGACTGAGTGCTTATTGAATTCTTCGACTCGGGGGAGAATTTAACTTTAATGTTCAACTTAAGTTAGAGAAACGAGAGAAAAGACTCAGTGGAAAGCATTAAAGATAAGTTCGAAGTAACACGATCATTACGTGGGCATTTTTATAGGCAAATTATGCAAATATAGCTATATATAGCTAGACTGCATTAGCAGTCGTAATAGCTACATAGTTCTCCCAACTCGATATGATTATTTCCGAACCCATCTACAGGTAAACGAACCGGACGAGAGTCAATGATCTATCGGAATTTCCCCATATTTTTATATTTCAACAGTCTCTTTGGGCAAGAATTCAATTAAATAATTGCATAAATATTTGCGAAATTAATATCGAATAAAATGATTTACATAATGTGCCTACACAAATATTATTTAGCACATGCGAATGCGAATACGAATAAATATTCATGAATATTCATTGGGAAATGCGTATGCAAATTTACCATAATGCAATATCCAAATGGGACTGCCTGTAAAGTTCATACTCGAAATCGTATGCAAAAACAAATTATTAATGGGCTCACACTCATTCAGTTACAACAACAACAACAACAGCTACTACTACTATAACTCTATTTATCTACTACTACAACTCTTTCATGCCTCTTTCAAGTGGGGGCTATTTTTAGACTCCCCTGAAGCAAATGTTATGCGTGCTCCCATTCATAACTCGCAGTTACTCATACTTCTCTCTCTCTCTCTCTCTCTTTCTTAAGCGAGTTAAACAACTCGAATGTATTCAAACACTCACACTCACTTTCATTTGCAACTCATTAAATTCATAAAGACAGCATTATCATATCTCTCTGTCTCAGCTTCGCTCATCAATCATAAGGTATTTTGTAGTCACCAAGCGCGAAGAGGGAAGGAGGAGAAGGGGAAGAGGGACCCACTTGAAAGGCGCCCCCTCATTATGACGCCTGAATGGATTTTAATGGTTTATTGGCGATTGCGAAAATTGCAATTTAATTGTTTGACAAATGCGGCGCGATTTGACCGGGTCAACTTGAGTTGCGTCGAGTTCGCGATGTCTTTGGCTTTGTAACGGTAATTGAATCGCATTCATCGACCGCAATCTTTGCAAATTTGAATTCATTTTAAATTATTGGAAATTTTCACCCAATTTAAAGCTGACGTTGTCTGGCATTCCTCCAATGCTCACTGAAATTCACTTTTGTCTTATAATTCCGTTTCTTCTTCATCTTGTATACTGTACTTGTACTTCTTTCTTTTATTATATTAGGTTGTCAAATATCTCCCTTCAGCGGAAGGGAGATATTTGCCAACCTAATATTTTACTTTCCGCTGTGCACCCGATGGATTTGTTGGGCCCATAACGACAGCCCAAAGGTGAAATAAAATCCAAATTCTCTTTCGTTGTTTGTCTTTTTGGTTTTAGAGTGCTTATTGGATTTGCCAAAGTTCAGCTGGTAGACAACAAGTTCCGCTATTTCCTCGGAAATGTCAACAAAATTGGCAAACTGAAGCTGCTGGGACTGGCAAATGCCGTCTCGGTCTATTATAGCATATATTTTTAATGAGAATCATTTTATTTACCAACTAGGCGACCTGTAATTCAATTTGACTCCATTTGATGTGGGTCAACTTGCAGTCAGTTGCTGGCAATTTAGCTATGAAATTTAATATCTGACTTTATGTTGACATTCATTGTAAGTTTGTCCAACTTTAGAGGTTGCAATTAAAGCGATACTTAGTACACATAAAAACCAATCGATATATTTGAACTTTTATTTCGAACCTGAGTCGAAGGCAAGGAGTCGCTGTGCAACTTTAACGAACCTCTCAGCGAGAGACGATAAATTTAATTATCATCGCAAACCAAAAGTAATTGAAAAAGGCAACACTGAGGGGAAGTACTCGCTTTGCAGATACCTGATATAGTTGTGGTTCAAAGTAGGTACAATATTTATGTTGAAGGATTCTGGGAGAGAAAGTTCACAAAAGTGAGATAAAATATTTTAATAAAGACTTTAAATTTTGTCGTTGGTGGTTTTAATCTTTATTTATATTTATGGATAGTGTTTTCGGCAAAGCTTGTATATTTTTATAGCTAATAAAATTACCAATCAGCAAACTTAACGATATATTGATGGCATATTAGTTGGTAGCTAATGAGAGTGAGAAACTGTTAAGTTTCATGTATTTATTGAACATAAATCAAGAAGTTATAAACTTTTACAGACATTATCCTCAGTTTCCTATTATAAATGTGATATAAAATTTCATGGTGATAGGATTCCAAGATGTTGCAAGTCAAAGTTCATATAAGTAACTGGGAAGAGCTTAGAGATGCCTGGGAAGAAAATAAGAAATAAGAAAATGGGAAGAAATAAGAAAATGCAGAGAAAGGAGCGAAATATAAATAATTATTACAGTATCTGTAATACTATAACTAACTTTGCAGCTCTTTTATTAGCATTCAGTATTTACAGGGTATTATGTGCAACAATTAACTTTGAAAAACGGAAACAAAATTGTTGTTGCTGCTGTTCGTTTTACTGTTGCTGCCGTTACTGCTGCTGCTGTTGCTGTTGTCGTTTGCTGTCATTGTCGACTGAAGCGCAGCGGCAATTGAATGACGGCAGTTGTTGTTGTTGCTGCTGCTGTTGCACTGGTTGTTGTTGATTGTCCGTGGTTGTCGCTGGGTGTTGTAGCTGTGCCTGATGATGTTGCTGCTGCCTGCTCGTGTTGTTGCTGTTGCTGTTGTAACTGTTTTCGTTTGCATTTCATATTTAAGCTCAGCCCGACGAAGAGTTAAAATATTTTGCGCCACACTCGAAAAGATTTATGCGCCGCACGAATATTTGACGATGTGTGGCACATGCAATATACACGACATGCCGAGGGGGATGAGGTACAAGGGGTGGGAAGCGGGCGGCGAGAAGAGCAACGCGGGCAGATGCCGTTGTCGGCTTTGGAATGATGCGACGTCGACTGCAAATCGTGTTTGCACGCGCGAATTATGCAACTCGCCCCACTCGTTGCATCCATTTCAAGAGTCGCCTCACTTGGGCAGTTTTTATTTTCATAGATGTTTGTTGACTTTTTCGCTGCTGCTGCTGCTGTAGTAGTCGTTGTTTTGCTTTTGATATACAGAAAATGCTATTTACGTAGTATTAACATCATCATCAACATCATCATCGTCAGCTCGGCGAGCGACCTTGAGCTGCGATTGTGCAAAACGTCACCAAAGTGTGCCAAGGAACCAAAGACTGTTAAACTGCAAGCAAAAGGTCTGCAAACAGTTAAAACAGTCGCTAATAGCCCAAGCTGAGGAAGCTCCTCAGTTGCAGTTGCAGTTGCACTTGGCGTTGCTATCTTAGTTATCTGATTGCAATGAACTTGAAGGGTCTCGTCGTGGGTTTTATTCATGAGGTAAGCATATTTTTCCAACTGATTGGATTGTTTTGGGCAACAATTTGATATGACAACAAATGAAGCGAAGCGCACACGAGTGGCCCCTTAATTACAGCAAGGTGCAAGGTGAAGTGTTGGAAATCCCATCTGAAAAACTACTCTTAATAGCCCACTTAATACCCCGCTAAATACCTCTTGAAATATCCCTCTTTATTTCCTTCAATGATACCCTCTAAAAACCTCTTGGAATACCCCTCATTATTTCCCTCTTTAGACCCACGTGACTTTGAAAACTCCCAATGATTTTGATCTTGAAAATCATGTAATATGCCATGTCATGCACAGGTTGCAACACTGCCTGCCGCCTCTCTCGGTAATTCTCAAACGTGTTTTGTTTAAACAAATTGGAGCTACACGCGCTGTCAATGTGTACAAAGTTTAATGCGATTGCCAAACGAGTTGATACAAATTAAAATCGCATCTCAAATTCACTGTTATATACTGTCTATATGGTGTCTATATATAGTCGCATTTCTGCCGATTTGGGCAGCATTTAAAGTGATTACAGCGTGGAAAAACATGTGAAATGCAACTCGTAAATGCAAATTATGGTTGCACGATATAGTTGAAAATTAATTATGCCACCGAAATGCGCTCGTTGTTGCAAGTTGTTGTTGTTGTTATTTTCACTGGTGTCCAATTGAATTAAAAGCACGCCAGGCAATTGCACACAATGTTTGCGCCGCCCTCGTTGCGCCGCTTTGCGCCTCAATTAACGGCAGACAGTGCCAGTGGCAACAGCCCTGTAGCTGTTCGCGGCCTCCAAACGGGGCACCCCCGAAAAAAGGAACACCCAGTAAGGACCCTCGGAAAAGACCCCTCGCATAGCTGGTGTGAAATGCGCGGCCATCGTAAATTTTGTACAATTTGAACTCGAAAGTCGTTAAATGTAACACACAGGACACCATACACACACACAGACATGCAGCACACATGCACTGAGGGAAATTGGGTCAGCGACAGCAGGCAGAGCAATAGAAATGCCTTCTCGGCATGGGATGCTGCATCCGAGGCAGGGCAGGCAGCCAGGCAGCAAGTGAGCAAATGCGTTCAAGTGCCAAGCAGACTGTGAAGAGAGCATGGCACAGGAGGAAGGTTGAAGGGGGGAAGAGCTTGCAATTGCAGGATTGCTATGTGGACAGCAGAGCGGAGCGGGAGATAGGCAGGATCTGCGTATAATAAGTGAACTTAAAGTTGCCCATAATGTTTTGCAAATTTTTAATATTCTCTGACTGAAACGAAAGAGAAACAGGCAAGTTGAGCTAACTAGACAAGCAAATACCCTGTAGGACACACCATAAGACAACTAGCAAGGCAGAGATAGAGAGAGGTAGAGAGATAGATAGAGAGAGAGAGAGATAGGGAAAGAGAAGAATAAACTAGTCAGCTTAAGAGGCATCTTTGCATTCCAAAACCTTCTCAATATATTCCCTCCCTGCCTATAGCGTATCTACTAGTCGAAAGCATAGTCTTCTCCACTTAAACTTACTTTTTTCATATTCTTGAAAACGAAATAAGAATAAATGGCGTCGCAGCAGCAGAAGGAGCAGCATGAGGTACTTCAAGTTTGCTAAGAAAAGTGCTGGAAAGTGGTTGGGCTGTATGGGAGGAGGTGGGGAGGTAGCTTATTGTGTGTCTATTCTTGATATGTGTATTCAAGTAGCAGGTTTACGGGCTTCTCTTCTATTGTTCCACTTGTAAGCCTTCAAAATGATTGTGTGCTGTGCTCAAAAATGCTGCTTAAAATGCATAAAAATAGCAATAACTTCCTAAATGTTGCCTATGAAATACCCTATAATGAGAGTTGAAAAGAAGTCTGTAGAGCAGCTAGAAGAAGAAGTCAATCTGCAGAATACCCATGCAAATCTCTGGCTCTATTTCAAATTATTGCAAAAGCTCTATCTACCTGCTCCCATGTGCATCCTTTAGAGGGTATAGTAAAGTAAACAAAACGGTTATCTCAAGCGAAAACAAACTTTGGTGGAACAAAACGCAAGCATTTTCTGCTCCTTTTTGGTTCATTTCTTTATTTGCTTCTCTTTTTTGTTTGTGCTCAAAAAGAAAATTGTTGGTAAATAGTGCGTGTGTGTGTGGCTGTGTGCGCTTATACATGTGTGTGTCTATGTATTTGCCTGAGTCTGCCTGAGTGTTTGAGAGCCATAGCCGTTAGCGTTTTTGCCGTTTGCAAGGTGTGTGCTCTGTTTTTGCATTAAAAATGTTGCATTTATCTGCAGCAAAACTCGCAAATGGCAATAAATATATGCGATGCAGTGAAGCAGAAAGAGGAGAAACAGAGAGAGAGAGAGAGACAGAAAAACTGAAAATAATTCAAATGATAAGATATTTTTTCTGCATTAAATATGAGCGGAATACATTAAAGTTTACTAAAAGGATTGAATATCAATTGTGCCAGAGAACTAAGCAGAAGAATGAGAATAAATATCAGGAAAACATAAATATGTACCCAATTTATATTGCTTATTCAAGTGAAAAACAAATGTTATTTTTAAACAGTAATACAAACAAATATCACTGCTCTTTGTTCACTTAAAGTTATTCAACTGATTTAGTTGAGGTCGCTTTAATTAAGCAGATTTTCATATATTTTCCTCATTTCGAGGATGCTTCAGAATTTTGTCAAACTTTTTGCCGGAATTTCTAGGTCTTCTTTTCCCTCTGCATGTCATTTCTCTCTCTTTTCCTCTTTCCATATCTCTCTGTGAAGAGCGGGGAAAATTGCATTTAATCAGCTTTTGACAAGGCAAATTGAAGTTTAATTAATTTTGTCGTTGCCCGGACAAAAGGCAAATACGTTGCTCATAAATATACCTTATACACATGGCTAACAGAAGTATATAAGTGTGTGTGTGTGCGTGAGTGTGTCTGTCAATCTCTGGAGAAAAGGGCAGCCCGCTGTGGCAAAATATTGGCCTCTGGCCTAAGCCAAAACCTTGGCATGCCGCCCAAAAAGGACCCGCCGTCTCCTCGCGCTCGAGTGAGAAAGAGAAAATATGTCATTTTTCTTATGACTTAAACGAAAAACACGCATAATTTATGAGGCAGCCTGGAAAGCCAGCTGAACGGACGCATCCAGCATGAAATCTGAGTTCCTTTTCTTTTTTGCAGCATTTACTTTTTGTATGCCAATGGAATTTGTTGCCAGACAGAGGGTCTGCAGGTCGGCCAGGTGATGTATTATGTTTCACTGATTTATTGCCTTATTTATGCGAAGCATTTGAAAAACCGAACTGTGCGACAGTCGGTCGAAAATATTAAACATTTGATTACACATTAAGCGCGAGTAGAAACTGTTTGACAGACTGTTGTGCTGCCAGACAAATTCTCTAGGATTTCTCTGCAGTTATGGGAAGTGGAATTTGTGTTTAATAATTGCCCAAATTGTGTTTAATATTCTTCTTAAATATATGAAATATTTACCTATATTTTACATGCTTCTATTGTCAATTTGCTAGCTATGCGCCAGAAAGTATGCTACGCAAAAGTTGGATGAATGCAGGCTAAATCGATTTGCCTTTCTCGAATTTCCGTGAAATTCCCCTGCCAATTTTACGCCTTGAAATTGCATTGAAATTGTTTTAAAACAGCTGGGACTGTTGCACTAGATGTGTTTAACATGACGTATACGTGATATGAACGACTTATGGCCGACTTGAGGCATTGTTGGCCATAGCAGTAGTTCATTTAAATGAATTTTACAGCATGAGACACACACCCACACATAGACAAGCAAGCAAACACAAACACCCACACACACACACACAGGCAGCCACACTCAGCCACAGCCCTTGGCAAGTGTTGACCACAATTTGTGCATGTGGCAAGCGCAGAGTCAAAGCTGAAGCTGCTTCCCATGCTGAGGCTGATGCTGGTGCTGCTGGTGCTGAAGCTGATGTCCTTGAACCTTATTTGTGCCTTCGCTTAGTCCTGGCATTTTATTTGTTTGCTCTGTTTGTTTGCGCTGTCTGTTTGCCACAGCAAAGCACATAAAATTTATGCGCTGACGTCCTTGCCAAACTGCCAGCTGACACTCACACACTCATGCAAACACACACACACACATAAAGCTCACCACACACACAGCCACAGTCGTCTGTCTTGGGCTGCTGTCTGCGTATTTGACTTGGCTCACATTTCAATTGTCAATCCGTGTGAGAAATCAACGTGTGTCTCGCTCGCTCGAGCAACTCATGTGTCCAGTTCTCCAGCTGGTCAACTGCACAGCTGCCATTGTTACCGGCTTGGCAACCGGGCTAGTCTTCTCTTCATCTGTATTTAAGCAGCACACACTTGCAGCTTTGCCTCTTATCATCTTGCACTTCCTTTGTCCAATTCTCAGCTTATATTTAATCAGGCAACGAGTCTCGTTATTTAATTACAATTCTAATTTCCAATTTCAATTCAAATCACATCAAATAAGGTTATCGAAACTCAACTGGCTTCGCACTCCAAAGAAAATGACTTGTACGTGCCAGAGGCTCAAACTTCCAGCCTGAAAATAATTTAAATTTAATCAAATTTCGTATTGAAGTTTCCCTATTAAATTGTAAGCAAAATTCACAATATTTGTTTGGTTTAATCTGTCTGACAAAAGAGAATGTGTTAAGCAATTGAGGGCGCCATTAGGCAAGCAAAATAAGGATTTGAATACTAGAGAAGGCTGAGAACGGATGACTAGTTAGGTCACTGACAGTCAAAGCCATCCAATTGAAATATTATAAAATATGTTTTTATACACAATACACAAAAGGTAGAAGAGTATTATAAGTTTGTACCAACCGAAATGTATGTAACAGGATTAGGATGTGTGGCAGACCTCATAAAGTTTATATATTGTGAATCAGCATTAACAGCCGAGTCGATATAGCCATGTTCTTCTCTCAATCTGTTCGTCCGTCTGAAAGAAAACCAATATCTCAAAGCTGTTGTTACATGTAGCTTAAGTTTACTTTAGAATAAAAACCAATTCCAAGCGTAATTTTAATGCTGGTCAGTTCATATTTGGTAAGCACAATAACTATCAATTACAGTCGATCACATTCAAATGTAGCTTTCGTGCTTGTTAGCTTAATAATCACAACTTCTAAAGAGATATGTCAAATTTCAATTGCATCATCATTTTCTCTCTATTTTGATTGCTGAAATTTTCCAACACTTCTCTTATTTGAGTACGAGTATAAGATAATTGAGCAATCACAGAATCAAATTGAAGTTGTTTAACAAGAGGCTTGTTAGCTTGAAGATGAGAGAGGCGTGCCCCACTTGAAGTGCTTTCTATTCAAAAGTCCTTGGGGTGTATCTCTGTAGTTAACATATTGCCATTATCCTTGCAATATTTTGTCTTTTATTATTAGAACAGCTGCTGGTCACGTGTACGTTGCACGTTTGTTGGCTCAACAAGGGGCACAATTGACCACAATTTATGTAACGGCAGCAGCCCTTACTTCCCTTTATATGTATGTGTGTGTGTGGGGTCAGTATATTTGTGTGTTGCTGTGAGTACTCGTGTGCATGTCCACTCCGACCTTTTTCACCTTAAAGAACATTTTACATATGAAAATTAAATGCATAAATTGTATTTAGAGATACAAACACGGAAAAAAAGAGAAACCATTGTAAATTGCACAGGATGTGTGTTATATGGAAATTGTTGCGTATTTTGTGGTAATAAAACATAAATTTCTTTTACAGGAAATTTATTCATTATTGATATAAATACACTGTGTACAATTGATGAGGTACAGAAAGGGTATGTTGAAGTGGAAAGAAAGAAAGTGTTAGAGTTGAAAAGTGTTTTAATATTATATATATGTATATGAGTAAGCAACGCCAATAATTAGTATAATATATTAATTAATTATGTTCATTTAACATTGGTTTCTTAGATATTAAATTCATAAAGTTTCAATTATGTTTGTTCTTATAAATATTTTTTCCTTAGATCTCAAGCAGCTGAAGTCATCCAATTTGGTATGCAAGCTCTATCATAAAACAGCTTCACATAGCAAATCTAAATTATTATTTTACTCTTATAAAGTTCCTCCCTTCAGAACATTAGGAAGTCGAGAAGTGTCTCTCATCCTATGGTTGTGTGCGCTTGAAATGCTTTAAACAAGGCAATGTTGTGTTATCTTTAGTAAATATTTGTTGAATTGAAATTTGAATATGTCGCTTAATATGCTTGTGATAATTTTTGCTGGCCATAGATGGAAATGCTGAAATTACAAATAGCCATGTCAGAGACGTCTAGTTATAATGCCGTGTCTCAAATGCCATGGCTATATAGCCATTTATGGTATGTACTATATCAGATGAATTGCCGCCCGGCTGGTTATGTGGGTTAATGCAGTGCAATGTCTGGCTCAGCTACAGTGGGCCAAAAATATATGTTTAAATTATGCATTATTAATTTAGTTAAAATTGTGTCGTTGTCATGTAATTCTGATATGACATGGCCTGGGCAGAGGGGTGAGGGGAGTGAGGGTGACTGTCAGTGAACATATTTTATGCGGGTGGCAAAAGGAAAGCATGAAATTTGCATAGCAACTGACGGGAAAGTGACGCCAGAGAAGACAAGCGAAGGGACGGGAAGGGGGACGAGGTCACCGTGGACAGAACTGCTGACACGACTGGACACAATGAACAACGGATGGAGATTGTACTGTGCCAGGATAATGACGATGATGATGCAATTTCATTGTGCTTCAGATATGTTAATTATGCGCAACTTTATAGTTTTATCACAAGTGGACAAAACACATAGATAGAGATGCTTTTTAGGCCATGGATCTGTCTGTCCGTCTATCTGTCTGTATTACACCTGGATCTCAGAAACTATAAGAGCTAGAGTCATCAAATTTTGTGGCAATATACGTATATATTGCAGAGTCTCAAAGTTTTAACTGATTATTAACTGTTTATTAGTTAAATAAAGTACATAAAAGTACGGTTACTTCAATGAACTTACGATCTGTAGTCGAAAAACAGTATAAAGTTCAAGTTAGTTTTAAGTTTAGCAACTGCAATTCTCATTCTTTCAGTTCTGCGCTGTTTAACTCAACTTGTCAAAAACTTAAACCCGTTTCGGCTATTTCGAAACTTGTTAAGAGAAGCGCCCCAAGGTAGCGCAAGAGTTAATTAGCAACTCGTCGAATAACTAACAATTAAAGATGAACTTTAGTGGAACACTTAATTGCAATATTAACTGTGGATGTACCTGAAGAAGTCTGCTGCAGTTTTCTGCCCCTGCCACACCTCCTCTTGGCTACCCCTCGCGGAAATGCAATTTAATTAAATTTGCAGTTTGCATTTGTTATACGCGTGTGTGTTTGTGTGTGTGTGTGTGTGCATGGTACAGTGTGCACTCGCATGCGCGGACTTCATGGTGGCGCCTTTGTGCTGGCAAACAATCTTTTGTTTAAATTTCACGCTCGTGACATGCTTAATTAATTCGTTTACTTCGGGCGGAGTTGGGGGTAGGTAGTGGAAAGGGGGTAGGCGGGAGGCAGAGAGAGAGAGGGGGAGAGATGGGGGGGGTGAAGAATGAGGACTGTGGGCGATATGCTTTTGTATGGAACAAGAACAAAACAATCAGATGAATGCAACAAAAACAGGCTGAAAGAGAGAGTAATGAAGAGGCAGAAGGGGGAGGGATGGGGGTAAACTACCAACTGGTTCTGCTTATTATTCTTGCTGTAGTTATTATTTTTGTTGTTGTTGTTGCTGTGCAAGCGAAGCAAACAAAGTGCCATCGATTATGCTAATGGATGGACCCGCAATGCCTTCGGGCGGTGCGGACTGCAGTCATCTAGTCAAAGGCAGCAGTTGCTGATTACTTTTAGTCCAGTATCCCCCACCCCCTCGCCGACCACCTCTCTCACACCTCCTCTTCCCACATCACTCCTTGTTTCCCTCTTCCACTCCCTCTTCAACTTCAGAACACAAATTAAGAAGCACGAATTGCTTTAATAGTTGCCTTTTATAGGTGCCCCTTGCCGAGGGGGTAGCGGTGTCTTTTTGCGCCTCTGCCACCGTTAGCTGCAACAACTACGTGACTTGTCATAAATCAATTCGCCTCTGCCCGTAAATTATTATGTGCAATATTCTCTGCACTTTAGCATTATGTACCGGGCGTATTTATAATGCAGCTACGCTAACGAGCACAGCACAGCAAAGGCATCTCCTCTCGCTCTTTCCCTCTCTGTCTTCCCCTCTCTCTCTCTCTCTCTCTCTCTCTCTCTCTCTCCATCACTTTAGCTGCTCTGCTTGCCACACTTTCGCCTGGCGACTGCCAATAAGCCAACAATGAATCGCGTCAAAGTTTACCAAGTGCCTTGCCAAGTTCTCATAATGACGACAAATTGCAATTCGAATATGCCGGCAAAATCGCATTAAATATTATCAACGATTTATGGCAAATATTGTGAATGATTATGGTGTGCTTCTATAAGTGGAACTATCCCACGCAGAAGAGAGTTGAAATGTTAATAGAAATACCTATGAAGTGTGCTGCACATCAAGTTTAAAATTGCTTATAAAATTTAATGAATATATATGAACTAGTAAAGATATTGTCAAGATATTATATGTTTATGCTATTAATTATAATAAAATCAACTCAAAGTACTTGTATTATTTAAAAGTTTTAACTCCTAACTCAATACTATTTTCCTAATTGTTTTCATTTAATCAACAAACCAAAAGGATTTCACTTTTGTTAATGTCAAATTCCAAATCACATTTGTAACAAAAAACTAATGATTAACTTGAAAATACTGTATAAATTATTTTATTTATTTAAATTATATGCTACTTTATATCTTAAAGGCACCAGCATATTTCTGGATATATAAATAATAATCATAATATTGACATCACACTTACTATGTACAATAATTATTTGATTTTTATTTAGAGTTCTCCTCGAGCATTTAACTATTAAATCATGTAACATATTATCTATACCATAATACATTATCTAATATTATAAAATATAAAACCTTCATTTTGTAAAGTACAATATTATATTACCCCTAGCTATGATTGTTTGTTTTTTTGCAGGATATGTCAATTATCATCATCATCACCATCTTCTCGTCGATTATTACACCTTGCTGGCGCCTCACGTACGTGTAATTACAATCACACATACTGAATATAGCGCACATTGCTCAGGCCTTATATATCAATTAAGCTATTACAGTGCAATTATTATTTTTCACGTTCGCATGTCAACGACATAACCAGCGAAAGGGGTGAAGGGGGAATGGGTGGAGAGTGTGATGAATCAATGTGACAAGTGAATGACATGGAAAAAATCTTCAGAAGGGGAAAAAGCGTTTTACCAATCTCTGCAACATGATTGTTTTTGATCGATGCCCCAACATGATGTGGCAGCTGCAGCTGCCGATGCAATTTGCGAAATGATGCAATGCGGATGATGATGATGCGCCAGGGGTGAAGTAGGAGCAGCGATTGGCGAGTCAGGGGGGCGTGAATGGAATGCGATTTAAGCGCTTTTAGAAATATGTTTATTAGCTGGCAGGTGTGTGTGTGAGTGTGGGGTAGTGTGTGTGTGTGTGTATGTGTGTCAATGAACCTGGTGCAATTGCTGTGTTGCAACTAGATGTGATAACATTAATGCCACGACATGCTTTGGCCTTTGTTGTGCAAAGTGCCCCCTCGCACCTCCTCGTCGCGAGCACGCGAGTCTAACTGTGTATGTGTGTGTGTATTGTCTGCCTTTCACTTTCCGCTCGCTGGCAGCAAACAGACGAGCCGACGAACCGACCCGACAAACAAACAACAAAGCGCAAACAAACTTGGCAGAGTAGCCGACGTTGGCGTCGCTGCCGCTGCCGGCCTGGGCTAGTCACGAAAGTGTCGTCTTTACCAGTTTTATGGCATTATTAACCCGTTTTCCTAGTTTTTCAGTTATTCAGTTTGGGTTTTTCGGTTTCATTTTCATTTCTATTTCGGCTTCCCAGTGTGCCCCCTTTTGGCAAAATGCGAGTCTAACATAATATTGCAATTACCAGATGAGGAAGTACTCCTTGTACTCGGAGTGCTCTCTGCCGTATTGTCATACTCTGTGCACTCGCAGCTGGCGCCCATAGTATCCATAATATATATGAAACTGGCGATATGTGGGTCACCTTATATAATCAACACACACAGACCCTGCGGCGGCACATCGAGGTGTACGTGGATTAAACAACTCTTAATTATTACTTACTGCACATTGTAATGGATAAGCATAATTTATGTTCATTCATTAATTTGGGCTGATTAATTAATTAAACTTAACTCAATAGAGTTATAACAAAAACATCATAAGCTGGAAAAGTCGAACATAGGTTATGAAAGGCGACTAAGTCTTTCTTTTTTAATTTGATTTCCATGCCATTCATTTGATTTATTTAGTTTAAACAAAAACTCAGAATCAAACATAAGGTCAACACATGTTAAAAAAAGCAATCCCCTCATTTATAAAAGCATATAATGTTGATTGGGTGTCTCAATAAATTCCAAGAATAATTCCAAAGAAATATTAAGTGCAAACATAATATGCCACACACACAATTTGAGCCTCTTCTAATTCCAATTGATTTCCCCGTCTCAAACAACTGGTAATTTGGCTTGAGATTCATTTAAAAATTGATCCATTTCAGCTTGAAAATGAAGATTCCCAATTAGGAGATGTACTCTCAAAATAGACCACTTTGATGCCAAGGAATAATACGTGGAAACAGCACTCGGCCTGTGCTCAGGCAATGCTCATGTGCTTTCTTAAAATAAACATACAAGCTCATCATCATCATCAACACATTATTATCGTAATCTCAAGGAGCTGTGGCACGAGTGGGAGTTGAAGCTTAAAACGGCACATGGTAAAGGTGGCGCATCTTATCAAAACGCACACAGACACTCCAAGGTTAAATAGGCTAAAACAAGGTTTGTGTTTTCCTTTTAATTTTCTTTCTCATCTCTTCTTCTCTAAACAAAAACAAAAACAATTTTATGCAAATTTCCTTTTGCGTCAAAAAGCTAAATGCGAAGAAAAACAAAAATTAATGATTTCCCATGTATAATCCATACAAATGACATGCAATGCGGAAGAGAGGACGCCAAGCAAGGATCCTCTAAGCTCCAAAAAGGGGTTAAATAGAAGGACGAGTATGTTATATGACGGAATATGCGTGTGTGCGGTAGGGGCTTAGTGTCAGTTCGGTTTTTGCGGAAATAATGCCACGAATTCTTTTGTCACTCTCCTTTGTTATTTGCGGTTGCTAGAGGGGAAAGGGGAGAAGACTGAAAGTGACATATGTATTTGAGGGAGAGAATTAATTTCAATATAAAATACTAGGCATATCTACGTATTGTTTGTATGCACGTATACATATACATATGTATGTACAACTCACGCATAGTTTCGCGAGTGTTTGCCTAAGCTAATGGAAATTGATGATATCTATTGAAATGAGTGTGCGGTGCGGTGAGGTATTATCTGTCTCTAGTGAAAGTTTGCTCAGGCCTAGGCACATGTTCCATACAAATGTGGGTATGTTTGTGGGTGACCTGTCTGGGAAAACAAAAGTTTTGACAGCACTCGGAGTGAAACTAACTTTAGTATATTTAAATTGAAGCTGACGCGACGCTTAAGCAAATTTGATATATGTTCCCATTAAACTATGCGAAGCGAGGTAATGTTTTTCTGATTAGTTTGGCAGATTTATTTTTATAATATTGCAGAGTAGAAGGTTAGAAAAATGGCAAGAATATAATGGTATACGGTACATATACATATACTTGGCTAATCAATAAACATCTACTTTAGTTAAGCTTAATATATTATGAAAATAAAAGCATTGAAATTACAATAAAATTCATAATAAAAATACACAGTTGAAAATTATATAAGAAAATAAATAAAACAAAATTTCTATTGTATATATGTATTAAATATTTATAATATATAATATTTATATAATAAATAAAATTTATATAATAAATATTATATATAAATAAGCCACGCTTATTATAAATATTTTTCTATACTTAGTTATATTTATCAGGTAAAGTGTAAATTTATATTAATTTAAATATAAAATTTATTTTTCGAAAATTCCATTTAAATTGCTAACGGTAAATTCAGTAGAGAGCAACAAAAGAGCGACGCCTGCGCAAAGCTCTCTTGCTCTGCACTCAAAGAGAGCACAAGACTTTGACAGCTACAACCACCCAACGAGAGAGAAAGCGAGATAGAGAGAGGCAAAACCAGAGAGTGAGGCGAAACTGCGACAAGGAAGCAAAAGGGTAGCAAAACACGGAAATGCGCGACAATGGCAAAGTTACTTCAAAAAACCGAAAGAAAGAACGAACCAAGAAAAAACAACAACAAACAACAACAGCAGCAACAACAAGAAGGGCACCAACCACAAGCCAGAAATGAGTCAAAAACAGAGACAGCAGCGAAGGCAACAACAAAAGCAACTGAAACTGAAACAGAAACGCGAGCGTCGCTGTCGCCGTTGCCGTCGTCAGTTTTGGCTGCGCCTGTCAAACGAAACGAAACAAACGAGACGCGTCGCGTTGTTAAATTTAAAAATAATCTATAAATATATGTAGAAATAAATAATTAATACAAATAAATATTTAGATAATAAATAAATAACTATATTTTTGCTATAACGAATAACGGTTACTAGTAAAACACCAAAAGTGCATTTAAAAACGCGAAACGGGAAAGTTCTTCGAGTGCGCCTAAAAGAAGCAATAGAAACGAGGAAGGAAGCGAAAAAGAAATCGAGGCAAAGAAAGAAGAGTAAAATTATAAAAGTGTTCAAATTATTTTCATATGTAAGCAATGAAAATCAATGTTTGTTTTGCTAGTGTGCGAGAGTGTGGGTGTGTAGTGCAGCGTGTACAAGTATGTGTGTGTGTGAATTATTGTAAAAATCGAAGGCAGACAAACAAACGTGGCGCGTGCAGTTTGCGTGCCAAAGCAACCGAATTGCTGCAGCAGCTGACAGCTTTGTTGTGATGATGCCTCCTGCAGGGGTCACCCGCAGGGAGAGAGTGGTGTAGAGAGAGGGGGAAGAGAGAGGCGGTATCAGCAGGGCAGGGCAGTGCTTGAAGCATGTGGCATGCTATAACTGTAACCGCACGCACTTTATGACAGTTGCTTTGCTCTGCTCCAAAAGTCACCCTCGAGTCGAGTGAGAGCGGGAGAGCGGAAGAGCGCAAGAGAGCGCACCAGGAAGGCAGAGACAGGAGAGCGAGCGTGGTGTGAGTGAGCGCAGCAAGGCCGGCAAATGCAGTTCTAAGCGAAACAGAGAGGGCAAGAGATAGAGAAAGACAATACGAGTTGAGAGCGCAATTGAGAGTGTGCGGCGTGATAGCATGACAAGTGCACTGCAAGAAATCGGGCGGGAGAGTGGGAATAACTTTGTGAAGTTGATAATACAAGTAAATAAATAAAATATAAAAAGCAAGAGGAAAATATATTAAAATAAAATGGAACAAAATATAAATAAATATTACATAAATATAAATATGATTATGAATAAAGTGGCATATAGAAATAAAATAATATTAAAAATTAAAATATAATTATTAAAAGAAGTTATAATTAATTTAAATAAAAAAAATTCAATCAATTCAAATAGAATTAAAATTAAATTATGCAAAATATAATTAATCATAATTAAATAAAATAATATATTAACAAGTTGTTATTTAGTTCAAACAAAAAATTATAAGTCATAAAAATAAAAATCTAAAAAATAAATAAATTTATATCTAAATATTTAATCGGTATAATTTATGTATTTAATTGGAGATAATCAATCATGATATATAAACTTACTCATTCCTCCCATATAAAATTCAAATTTTGTTAATGCGGCAATTAAAATATATACGTAACTTACTAACTTGTGCACACCACACGCTGCGTTTCGATGACATTGTCCCCTCCTTTCCATCTGCCCCTAAAAGCTGTAAACTGTCACAGGTCCCCTCCCCTCATGTCCTAGCATGCTACACATACCCTTTACACACCCTACAAACCACACACAGCCAAGGGCGATAACACTTAACGCCACTTATCAGCTTTATCCACCGCTTGTCATCAAGACATTAGGCAGGCACACACTCACACCCACTCACACACACACACTTGCATAGCAAGACAAGCCCCACTTGTGCCACACTTCCTGGCATTCCCTCTACCCCCGCACAGCAGATCCTTAAACCACTTTGCCACAACGCAAATAAATTGCAACAAATTTGGCGTCTGCATCCTTCATGCTCGGCGGAAGAGGGAGAGAAACTGAAGCCAAGCTTGGGACTCCTTTGGACAGACTCAGTTGCAGCGACGTCTACAATGACGACGGCGAATGAAGTGACAAATGCAATTATGCATTAATTTAGAGCGTTCTTAAAATATTTTCCAACATTTCCGCAATGGGCGCCAACTTTGTCGCCGGCAGTTGACAAAATACATTTGCACTTTGATTTCCGCCAGCTGCAGACGTTGTGAAATTGTGGTAACCAAACCAGAGGGAGGGGTAGCAGGGAAAGGGGCCTGCACATGTTGCAAGAAAAAGCCAGCAAGTAATGTAAGAGAGAGGGCGGTGGGAGGAGGCTGCCAAATGTGGCTGGCAGCAACAGAAGCAGCAGCATTCACGGATAGGTGAACTCACACACACCCGCAGACACACACAGATACACAAAGAGTCTTGCAGTGTGTGTATGACTGGCAAATGGTGTGCAATCAAATGTGCACTGCGCGGCAGCTTCGAGGATGCTGCAACTCATGCAACATTTAACCAACTTTTAATTATCGTACTTGAGCCAAGTCGCCGTTGCCACTGTCGACAGAGAGACTTGCAACTGCAGCTAAATTGTTTTCCACACACACACACACACACACAGACACAGACAGACAGTATGTGTGTGGCTTATGCATATGTAAGGAGAGCTGGAAAGGGGGAGGAGGCGGATTACTGTAGCAAGTCCGACTGTCTCTCGCTGCTCTTCTTCTTCTTAACTTTTTCTCTCTGCTAAATGCTCTAATTACGCCTAATGGAATGCCACTCATGCAGAGAGGGGATGGGGAAGTCGAAAGGGTAGGGGATGTGAGGTATGGCTGTAAGGAAGTCGAGTGCATACGTATACATATGTGTACTTGCTGTAATTGTTCGTCGAGTCTGTTGCGAGTCTCAGTCTGCATATTCATGACTTTGTTGCCCGCTCGCGTTTGTTCTCGTTGAGTTTTTAAGCCAATTTAAATAAGTGAGCGGACAGTGGGGAAATCACACACAGTACAGAGTGCGGGTGCAAGTGTGGAAAGTGGAAGAATGGGAAGTGTGTTTATCCTATTTGTGCAATGCAATCAAAGGATCAAGCGGGTATGATAAGAGAGAATTTATTGATGTTTACATGGAGTAAATATAGGAAATATATTGCTGCAAATTTATTCCATATATCACACCATATTATAAATTATATTTGTATGTTTTTATACCCCAATTCATTGAAAAAATCTTAAAATCTTCTACAATAATAATTAATTTAATTATAAGTACTTTCTTGCCACACTCTTGGGTATCTTTAAGTCTGGCATTTATACAGTACATCACAGGTTATTCCCTTAGAAATGTATACACTATACATACATAAAATATTTTAATATTGCTTTCCCCCATTTTATTTTATTTCAAGTAAAATCTTGTTTATATATATTATAAATATATTTATATTCCCAATTATATTCCTTATTAATTTGCATATTTCTTGTCAAGTGTTCAGTAGTTTACTTTCCAGTTAAGTTTAGCCACTTATTTCCCTTACTCCTAGGTAATTTCTAGTCCAGCATACCCAGCAATTCACAACTTATGTATTCTATTTGTATTCTCGCTTAGTTTCTTTCGCCTCAGTTGGTTGTATTCAGTTGCTCTTAAAAAGTTATGGCTTTTTGCTAACTACATACACACACACATAGACACAAACACATATATAGACACACTCGTTGCCGAGTCCTGCTCGAGTCAGTTTATAAATAATGCAGGCATTTATCTCAACACAACAACAAAGCGAATTCAAATTGACCAACTCCCTCAGCTTCGTACCAAAAAACGACTCTGCCTGCGTTTGATATTTTTCTCCTCTTCCACTTCTTCTATTTTGCATGTTTGTTGTGTGCCAAAAGTTGTGTGTGACTGTGTGTGTGAGGGTGTGCTTTTTATGGCAATGCATGTTGCAGCAAATTTGCATAATTGAAGTTTATTCTAACAATTTGAATGAATACTTAATTTGCTCTAATTGAATGCGGCAACATTTTGTTGCGATCTCCTTCATATTCGTGGCTTAGCGAGGCGCTGCAAGCTCATTAAAATTGGGAAATGGTTGGGATTAGAGCAAAAGCTCATTTAAAATATAATTTAAATGCAATCAAAAGTTGGACAGGTGATTGAGAAGGACACAGTGCATAAAGAGTAAACAGCAGGGGGCACCAAAGATGCCACTATAATTGAAAATGAATCCAATATTAATATGATATCGCAACCATTTGTAGTTGGTGTTGGGATTAATGTGTGCCCACCTGCAGTGGCAGCAGGTGTTGAGCCAATCAGCCCACGCAATGCAAACACCAACTGAGTTGACCGAGGTCTGGTATCCCTTAGCAATATTACGCATACGCAGCGGTTGTCCCCTCACTCAAAGTTTGTCGAAAGATAAACAAAACAGTTGCAACTGAGCAAACGGCACGCACCTCAAACACAACATGCAACATGTTCGATGTTCGATGAGCTCTTATACAGCGACTGGCGCCTCGAGCTTCTGTCTCTGCTGCCTCTGCCTCTGCTGGCAGCATAAAATATACCCGACTGCTGCGCTTATTGGCCATTTGTGTGTGCGACGCCGACGTTGACGTTGCCTCGTCTTGTGACTCAGTCTCAGTCTTTGCCACGGTCTTGCTCGGTCTCGGTCTCGGTCTCGGTCTTGGTCTCTGTGTGACAGTCTCTGCCACGGCGCGTGGAAGAGACTCGCGACTTGCGACTCGCGTGCAACGCGCCAACTGAATACCAATAATAATAATCATAAACGACGACGACTTAGACGATCGAACGGTAAATGCAATTGATATAAATACGTGAAAGACAAGCGACAATAAATGCCGAACGGCAAACATTCACAAAGTTATAAACTACCCTCTCTCTTTCCATATGTGTGTGTGTGTTTGTTGCCGGCATTATGCGATAATAAACTGCCAGTTGAACAGTGCAAACTCCGCCGGGCAACTAAAACTAAAACATAAACAGTACAAACACAAAGCAATCAACGTAAAGCACGATATAAAAACAGAATTCAATTTTAAATTCCATCGAGTTGAGTTTATCTTATCGCGTATGCGTAACACTGCATGCCCTTGCCATAAACACCCGTTTAATACCCATTCATTATTATAGCGACAACAACAAATGCCAGCTGTTAATTACTTTCACCCCGAGCAACAGAGAAAAACGAACACAACCAATTGATTTCCGACATTTGCCATTCAAAAATCGTTTATCGTTTATCAAGAAAACCGTTCGACATCCATTAATTGCTGCATGATGTAAGCGTTCTTTAGCATAGCCCAAAATATTGTATATAGCATCTTTCAGTTCACAATGGCACTAGTAACTGTAGCTGCCGCGTCGCGCTTATCAGCTCCGCTTTCAAGGAAATTTTGCCGTCTGTTGATAAGTGAACTGTTGGCTAATCTTCAATTAGATAAAACTGCAAGGCAAATAGGTGACATGTTTATTAGATTGCAGTTTGAGTGAGATAATTATATATTCGTAGATTAGGACAGATTAGTTGGGTCTTTTGTGTAGTTGGAAATACTCAAGACTTTCAATAAATTTAATTTCAAATATACTCTAGGTATATTTAGTCAACATAGTTCATATAATAGAAGAGGGAACTAGGAATCAGCTTGGGCATCTACTTATATCAACCGTCATATCGTTTAAAACACACTTCCTTCCTTCCTTCCTTTCTTTACTGCAGCAATTAAATCAGCATTAATATTTAACATATTCATAACAAAAACTTTCTAAACACGCGTGTTAGGGGTAGCATTTTCCCGGGTAATTAATCCACGTCTTCTGTGGAAGCCACACACACCTGGCTGGGCAAGCCAAGAAGAGACTTTGTTGCCCACGCACCCGACAGTAAAGTGGCTAATTAAATGAATTAAATCAATTAAACAAAAACAAATACAATTTGAAATTATAATAAAAAGAAGAAAAGAGAAAAAACCGATTTGCAATTCAATAATTACTTGCTGTAATTATGCACAGTATGTGTGTGTGTGTGTGTTTGTTGTGCGAATGTGTGTGTGTGTGTATTTGTCGAGTGTGCAATTAATGAATGAATGAATGCTTTCTGCTTTACACAGTGAAATACAAAGTCGTCAAAAAGTATTGCCAAATCAAATAGTTGAACCACAACAAAAACAACAAGGGAAACGTCCGTAACAATTGCTGTCCAATAACCAAAGAGAGATAGAAAGAGAGAGAAGAAAGCTGAAACATGCGTCGCAACATCAAATTGATCGTCTTCGTCAGCATCATCTGGATGTTCGTAATGGTCTATTACTTTCAGTCCAGCACGGAAAAGGTAAGTCAAGTTTGCTCGAAAATTGATTTGTATATTTGATTTCCCATAGCCCGCCCCCATAAGCCACCACAAACCCGTCGTCGTATCATTTCCTCCTTAGTGCAACCTCTTCCGTTCGATGGCCATAGATCATCGTTGCGTATGCACGTTGTGCATAGTAATTACTTATACCCGATATCACAACTACCGACTACCAACTACCAACTGCAAACAGATATACGGTCGCAACCTGCTTTTTCATTGTTTTCTCTCTCTCCCTCTGTCACTCTCTCTCTGCCCCTCTCCCTTCTTCTGCAGTTGTCGACAAGTTTGCGACTCTGGGCACATAATTAGCCTCACGTAGCAAGTTCAGCAACGCCCTGTGCCGCCCACAATGCTGCATATCTCTCTTTTCAGCTGACTTGGCTTATGTTTTTACCCTGTAAAGTGTTATAGCTGTGCCAGCGAGTAGCATGAGTGCTACATATAGCAAACTATGCCTGTTTCAGTATAACTTGTTCCACTTCTAAGGGGTATCGCTGCGTGCTTCTCTTCCACAAGTTCTTTTCCCTCATTTGCAATCTTTTTTTCTATTTTTAATTAAGCTCTCTAGGTTTTTTATGTGCTGACAGTTATGACAGCTGAGAGAGTTGACCGTTACACGTGGCGTATGAGTAATATAAAAAGGTAAATTGGGTCAACTGGCAATTGCTTATCTTACGGCCCAGCGCCACGTGTGTTTGTGCCTCAAAGTGAGAAATAACAAACTTTTGATTGTGTTGTCGTGTGCCCCTAAAAAAACCATTGTGTAATCGTTATTGTTATCGTTATCGCAATAAAGCTGTTTCTCTTTTTGCAACATATGCAAAAACTATTTTCTTTGTCACCACATAGAGAGAGAGGGAGGAAAACAATCGATGACAAAGCTAAAATTTATAAACATTGTTTGCCAATTGACAACCTTATCGAGGGGAGGAAGCAGAGGGGACACGGCGCCACTTGAGCAACATCAAAACGTTATCTATTATCATCGCTCATAAAAGGCAAATCAAGTGACAATCGACATAAATGTCATCAATAAACATGTGTAGAACTTGTTCAAGTATTCGACTGATTTATTGAGATAAGATGACACTGAAAATTGACCTCGCAAAAGGGAAACAAACTATTATTCCTTATCAACAGGTTTTCTCATACATTTTCAAGGTACAAGGTCTGCATATTATGATCGCTATCATTCTCAAATCTACTCCAATCAAATAAATGAATCCCAAGCTATTTACAGCGCATTGGCCTTATCGAGTGAGAGAGCACACTCTCTATTAGACTATTAAGTAGTTTATAAAGTTCCACTTGTTGTTGAGCTTATCACTTCACACAGTCCTAAATGTGAAAACAATAAATACACTTGAGAACTTTAAGAAGATTTGCAATGGCTTCTGCATTGGTTGCACACAAAAGAGAGACAAACTGCAACACAACCACAATGAAATGTGCAAAGAATTTTCCTGCATTTTCATGCATTTTCCTGTCCAAATAAGTATGCAATTTAAAAATGTGATTTCAGTTCGTTTCCGTTTTGGTTTCTCTGTGTCTCTCTCTCTTTTTCTGTATGGTCTGAGGTCAGCCGAAACTGACGTTAACCAGCTTAAAGTGCATTGCCACGCCTCCATTTAACCTTTTATGGGAATATATATAGTATTTACCGTTACTGTTATAATCGGATTTATTTGCACAGTTGCTCAACAGTTTGGCCGCCCTTTATTTTTGCCTGCTGTCTGCTGCCTGTTGCCATAATAATTATTATTTGGCTCAATTAAAAAAATCATTGCAAAGATCAAAAGTGTAATTAACGGGACATTATTGAATTACATTTCGCACTCATTATGCGAACGTGTCAGCGTATGTGAGTGCGTGCGTGTGTGGGTGGCAGAGTGTGTTTGAGTGTGCCATCAACAAAACGAATGAATGAACGCCTCTTTGGCCTGCACTTTCGAATGCCATTTACCATTTTAAAACATGCTCAATTTAATCACTTGCAGCAGCACAAAAAAACGGAAACATATATTCGAATACACTAACTGAGAGAGTTGCTTGCATTCAGTACAGATTGAGTAATAAAGTTGTTTGGTATCTTAAGTAACTAGCAAATGGCTACAAATATTATCTGCCTAAAACGGCACCATATCATCCATCTATAAGTTTACTTCTGTACTTATAAGTTTACTTTCTTTTATGTTCAATTGCAAATTTGCTTACTTAACTTTAGATGCGCAAACTAGGCTCTTCATTTTCTCTTTCTATTCTCAATTATTATATAAACTTTCATTTAATTTGTTTACAAGAGTATTCCCTCTGCGACCTACATATAGTCGTATAGTTTCTTTACATTTTTTCCAACTGTTTATTCACTCACTCGCGTTTGTATTTTATGTGACAGCTATCGAATGCAAGCTCCATGCAACCTCCACAGAGCTCCATTACGAACATCAATTAATTCAAACAGTTTTTTACTTGGCTACCGGCTTTCATTGTTGACTCCCTTTTGTATGTCTGCGAACGATGCGATTTTTCGGTTATCGTAGGAATGAAAACACGCCAGGCTGGCAAGTAATTTAATTGCGTTGCTGAAATCGAGGAGATAAACAAGCTAAAGTTGGTTTGCAGCTGACAGATATTATAAAAGAAGCTTAACTATGCCAATAAATAAATTAACGGAAATTGAATCATGCTATAAATCTGTTAATCAATCCAAACTTCTTCATTTCACTCTTTGAATACGGTCATCAAATCTTATACCTAAATACAAATTATACCAATGCAAAGGTATCATGTGTACAGAACTAGTCACAGCTCTTAACCCAAATACTGTTCAAGCATAATTTCACTTATCTATTTCAATCGTAGTTCAAGGGAAAGTTTCAAACACACACACACACTTGGCGTGTCCAGTGTATTCGCCCACAAAGTGTTAATGAAACCATAATCAGCAACTGATCCGACTAATTGAGTATTAACAGCGGGGTGTTAATTATGCAATAGTTGTTTGATTAAACCAAAATAACTGTAAATTAAAGTTTGTAATCCATCGACGCCACCCGCTGAAAGTGCTGAATAATGTAAAATACATCTCTATATAACATATATCTCAATATATACTACGCAAGCCTCTGAGCAGGCAACTCAACTCAACTCATCTCATCTCATCTCATTTCGTGTCTCAACCCACGCTGTCTGGCCTTCTCACTCTCGCTCTCTCACACACACCTACACAGATTCTCATCACAAGCTTGTGCATATAAAATTTTATTGCTCATATGCAAATTTGCCATCAAATATGGAAATTCTTGATAACTATTTGATAAGTTTTTCTCCAGCGCAGAATTTCAATTTTCGCACACTTCAAAATGGGGGCACATCATTAGATGAAGTTTTGCACAACTTTTTCGTCAGATTCCCGTAGTTTGTAAAATGCAGAATTCTTTATAATGCAAACTTGTACAGCTAAACATCCAATAAAACTCCCTAACGAAAAGAATTTCAAGTTCAAATCCAAATGCTTTCGAATAACTTTACGCATCGTTGCTTCGATTTATACTATAAAGTTAAGAGCTGCATTTTATTGTGGGGGCGGGCATGGGGGGAGGGACATTGAGCTGCGCATTGCGTGACACAAAGTTACGCTCTGTTTGGTGGCCAAATGACAATATAACGTGCTGAAAGCCAATACCAAACAAACAGAGCAACCCAACAGATATTTGAAGGCACTAAGAGCTCACTAAGTATCTTAATTATAACTAGTTTTTTACAATCTACAGCAGAAGAACTTGAACATATTTTACAATTCCTCATATCATATCATATTTGATATATTTTACTATCTAAAGAAGAAGCACAAGAACAACTTTTACAGTTCTTCATATATAATTTTATATTTACTGCCTATATTATTTTCAAGCAAGTGAATTAAAACACATTCAAACTTGAAGTTGCTCACTCGATGTAAACCGGTTTCGGTTGCAATAAAATCGAAAACAGATTCCGATAAACATTTTAAGTTTTCTACACAAGCTATGCACGTAACTAGGTGAAGGGAGTGGGGGAGGCTAAGGGGACTTAGGCGAGTTCTTCTTCGCTGACTTTCACAGCTAATTAACATTTTCGTCAGTCACAGTGGACAGTGACACGCCTAGTCGCTGAGAGTCTTGTTCGGGTGGGGGGGCTTGCAGTAAGTAAAACTCTTCGTAGTTGGCTTTGTTGGACATTTGGCATTTGACTGCGACTCAGTCTCTGTCTCTGGCTGTGCCTCTTTGATTTAGAATGAATAATTAAAGATGTTTATCCGAGGCGGTTGACTTTTGCTGCTGGCCTTTATTTGGTTTTGGTTTGACTAATTTCGGACGCAGCAGCAACAACAACAAAAATAACACCGATGAGCTGCTCGCTTAACCGGCTTCACTTTGAGAGCCACAGCCGGTTTACAGTCGCCTTCAGCTCTTGCTCTTCTCCTCACTTCTCTGCTCTTTACTGCTTCAACTCTATCGTCATCTGCAATTCCAACAACCCCTTCGACAACATTATCTATATAAGTTTTGGCCGCCAGCCGTTGGCTCTTCCTCTTCGCTTCTCTTCACTTCTCCTCGGCCAACTCTGGCTCTCCATTACGCAATGTAACCCAACGCATTGCCGCAAGGTCGTCCAGCTCGCTTGGCTCTTTAATAATTTGTATTGAACTCAAAACGGTGCTTCGAGTCCGCCTTCATCTACCAAATATCTTCACCTTCTCCACTTCTTTCCTCTCCCTCTACCTCATCATTATTATCATTATTGTATGTGTGCTTTGTAATATCCCATCGAATGGCAAGATATCATTAATGCTCGGTAGTTTCTGCCGGCACTTTCAATTTCATTTCGCTGAGTTTTTTTTATTGTTCGCTTACAACTTGTTTGTGCCTCAGTTGCTGCTGCTGCCGCTTGTCGTGTGTTCGCCGCAGGGCGACAATACAACAGCAGCAAAAACAACAACAACAATTGAGCACAACTAGTTGAATATACGAGTAAATGCATAAATGTAAGCTGGAGACAGGAAATAACCGTAGATTGTCGTTTGACATGCAGCCAAAGGCTTAGCTGGAGAGCAAAGGTCAAGGCTGTCGCTGCAAGGGATGTGGAAACTTTTAGAGGAATTTGTAGTCGGTAATAGAGTTATGGATATTAGATAAACTGATTACTTTGAAATATAGTGTAACTAAATTAAATAGAAAGTAGGTGAAATTAGAGAGAGTACAACATCTACACACGTTTCCAAACTTATTTCAAAGGGAAAGAACTGCATACGAATTAAAATAAATAGTTATGTATTCCTCAATCAATTATTAAATTTCTTATAATATATGAGCTATTTTAGTTTATTTGTTTCTTCAAAGAAATTGCAGAAATAAAAGAAAATAAAAAATATGTTACTACAGCATATTCATACATCTATATGTAGATAATATTATGTATTCGACTATGGTAGTGTATAATACATATATAGTGTTCACTGGCCTGTGCGAGCAGAAGCCTTTTTTACAGAATAGAGAGAATAAGTTCCTATGATCTCAATTCACTCGTCGTGCTTCGTTACTCCTTCATTGAAGTGCTTACAGATATACAAATTACATTGTACAATGTTCTTTATCTTTCCATCTGGCGCGTATACGAATAAAACTGGTAAAAGAGAAATGTTGTGTTAAAATTTCAATGCATGTGTACATATGAATTAATATATTATTAATTAATTAATTTAATTTAATTTAACACACGTTTTATTTTCTATCGTTAAACAAAATTCACCGCAGCAGGCCCTGAGACTCAATTGCTTGACAACTAAGCTCCTTAATATTTTTAGTGACAAACTGAATTTGTTTTTCTACTTGGACGGAGGCCCAAATAAAAAATTCTGAATATCTATAAAGTGAATAATCGTTATTCTATTTCTTTGATTTAGTCTTTTAATATTTGTACTTATATTTATATATATTCCTAAATTATAAACGGAACATGGTGCGTCAGACAAGTAATCATATATTTCGATGTGGTGCCTGCTATTTGCCCCTCAGCGATGAGGGCGAAGAGATTTGCAGTACGACGGGTTATATCATCCTGAACGATGCCATCAATATTGCCCCGCTACCGTTGGTAATTGTGGCATCCGGTCTAGAGATGCGGCCCATCACCTGCACCGGTTGCAATCATGCGGTGGGTTGTCGCTTCGAAAAGAATTTTGTCTTTCCACCGCACGAGGGCAAGATTGTGCTGGAGCGACAAATGGTGGCCGTGTGGCATGACATGGCAGGCGAATTTCATGGACTATATCACTGATTATACATACTATATATCAGTAGAACAAAAATATATACTGAGATGGAGATTGATTTCGATACATGTTTAATAATAAAATTCAGATAGGCCAGAAACAAGGGAAAAATGGCGTAAAATTTGTATATACATTTTGCAATTGTTGTGTTTCATTTTTGGCTCAGGGAGAATGCGAGAAAATGTTATGTTTGTCATCCTGATTTGCATAAACAAATTTCCATTTGACTTTTCTTGTTTTTAGCAGGATTTGCATACTGAGAAAATTGAGTGAGGTTCGAGAAGTCTCTAAGGTCTTTAAAATAACTTAATTTTCTTGTGCAGTTCCTTAAATGGTTGCCAAGAAATATTAAAGTAGAAATAGTCAAAGATTTCTAGCTATATTAATATATAATATACTTAGCTTTCTTTTTCTACTTTCTTGTGTTATATAACATGACTGGGCGATGATAAATATTTTGGTTACCTCAATCAATTATTGTTTGCAGTTTGTGGTGAATGATGAATGAAAGACGTGACGAAACGCGCATCATGCGGCTCAGCGATGATGACGATGTGGAAATCGGCTAATTTGTGAAATGAGATATGCAACTAATTGAATGATATGCTACTTATTTGGAACTGTTGATGCTCCGACTTCCCCTCCCTCTTCACCTTCTTAACAGCTTCCTCAACCCTCTTGATGCTTCTCTTTGTGGTGTTGTCAGGCTTGCAATTTTTAAGTGCTGCCAAAATGAAAAAACAATGATTAAAGCTGCCAGCAAGCCACACACACTCTCTCACAGACACACACAGATTGACACACACACACACAAACACACACACACACAAACATTATGTAGTAACCTATACAGAGCTCAGTGGCAGCCTCAGAGCATTCCCGAGGCGATAAACGGCAGCTCGCAGCTGCAAAAGAGCCGAAAAAAAGAACGAGTATTTCGAAAGTGAAATAGGTTCGACTACAGCATACCCTGTAGGGTTATATAGACTATGTAACGTGAAGTTCACTCAAAGAAATTTGTTGAATAACAAAATAAATTAAAAAATTTCAGTTGATGAAGATGAAGCTGAAAAATGTTTATAAAATAAGTTAAAAATCTGAAAAACAACTAAAATGTAATTGAAATTCAACAAGCTTCCGCAATGTCATACAGTATACCCTACTTGGCCGTTCGCTTGTGTAAAGGGTAACCGAAAAATAGGAGAAGCTGCTGTGCAGGAGGTGAATGCCACTACTTAAGTGGCTGAAATGGCCAAAAGTCGCGGCTGGAGAATGGCTTTTGTGCAGGGGGTCAGCGGAGAGAAAGAGCGAGAGAGAGAGAGGGAGGGAGAGGGAGCGTACCCAGGGGGATTTAATCTGGAGGGGCCTGTTGGTCATGCAGCTCAGCGGCTCAAGCGATTTTCATGCAATTCGCATTCGAATTTGAATTGTGTGTTGTGACTTTCTCAAGTTGTTCGATTGTACGAGCTGAGTACTTTCACTTGCAAGTTGAATGTTTTTCAAATGATTATCTTAACGGCATTTAGCTGGCATTTAAATGGCGAGCATATTGAGGGCCAAATTGGCCTGAGTCGCAGCGGGCGATGCGACGTGAGGGAAAGGTGCCAAGCCGAAATCAGGTTTAAATGTCAGCAGGGCAAAGAAGAGTAGGCGAGTGGGAGAAGGGGAGAAAGATAGAGATGGGGAGAGAGAGACAGAAAGAGAGAGACAAAATGGGATAGAGGGAGAGCAGCGTGCGAATCTCGTTAAGGGCACGCAACCTTTTGGCCAATTCATGTGCATCCGGCTTAAATGTTTCTCAACTTTGGTGCCTCAGCTCAGCTCAGCTCGGCTCTGTTAAACGAGGCAATGCAAATGCCATTAAATAATAATTATTAAACATTGTTACTGTTGTTGTTGTTGTTGTTGCTGTTGTTGTCGTTGTTTGTTGCTTGTATCTTCCTCTTTTGCTGTATTTGGTCAGCAGTTTTTGTGTGTGTTTTATTGTTGATGGTTTCACTTTTGTTTTTGTGTAATCGCTGCAAGTGGCACTTAACAATTCCAGCTGCCTTGGTGGGTGCGTGGTGTGTGTGTGTGTATATGTTTATTTGTTTATTTGTTGCCCGACTGTTTGTTTTAACTTGTATTTGTTGTTGCCCCCGTTTGTTGGCATAATGAACTTGAACTTTATGACGCAAAACACGTTAAGTGAGTGACGACAGCAGGGGCGCCCCTAAAGAGGCCACCGAGAGAAGTCGCAGAGCGGAGGGGAGAGTAAGGGGGCTCGTCTCATCTTAAGTACTACAAGTAACACTTTATGTTGTGCAGCAAACGGCCCCCGGGAAATGAGCGAGCTGCCTCGCTGCGAGCTATGTGGCCCATTTACTGAAGGGGATTACCACGGCTCGTGGATCTTTAGTGGTTTTTATAGTGTCGTACTTGAGAGTTACACTAAAATGCAGCCCATAAAGCAGGCAGGCATTGTGATAGAGAGACGAAGAAAGAGAGCAGGACAAGGAGGTGAAATGCAATGAAAATCGCAGGAATGTTAAACCAGAATACGACAAGTTCTTAGTCCAAAAAGGGACGAGAGATAGCAACTTTATGTAGGGACTATAAAACCTTAGAGTATGTTGTGCGTGCAGGCAACTTCTAGATATAGTCAGCATTATTTTTATTTACACAACATAATTTAAAGTTTAGTTTTTCACTTACCATTATCAGATTATTTGAACAAAGTTTATATGCATAATGAAAAAGTATAAAATGTGAAAAGTATTCGCAACTGAACTAAGTACGCAATACATAAAGATAAGCTTAGGCATATATATATTATTAATTATTGAATTTCGCAATTAAAATCAAAGTTGAAAATAAATAAATTAGAGAATCAAATTTAATTCCTGCACTTTAATTAAGTCAGCAATTTATGCAGATTTAAGCCACCGAAAACACACACAAAATACCCGTCGACTGTCATTAGATGCAGCTGAATAATATGGCATATATTTAAATGTATATACCACACTATATACATATTGCATATTAAATGTCATCGGCAGGCAGGCTGAGAATTATTGGAAAATGCGGTTAGAAAATTTGGTTGCGCAGATAAATCGAATTGCTAAGCTAATTGCATTGAAATTGGCTTATGGCCTAAACAGTTTTAGTGGTTGCACGTGCAACTGTAAGGAGAGGGGGGGGGGAGATAAGAAAAGCCTCTGCCCGCAAAAACAAATGAAAGTGTAAGTCTGTGTGCGTGTACACGCTGCGTATGCTTGATAACTGCAAGGCTGCTGTTGACGTGGTCTGACACGACAGGGCCATAAAATGTGCCTGGCCTGGCTAACATGCAAGAAATGTCTAATTAAAATGCGACACACTCGGCGCTAGATTCATTTGTATCCCTATCTATTATGCGCGCAACAAACAAGCATTTGCCACAGTGCGAATGTATTGTGTATCTGCATCTGTATCTATGAGCTCAGCATTTGAATGATGAGCGCACTCGAACTGCGGCTGGCCGCCTTTGCCCTTCACTTCGTTTGCGGTTCATGCAACATCTGCGCTCGCCACCATTGTGTGCTTCATCATGGAAATTCTTTTATCCACACATGAGTCACCAACAACAACAACAACGAGAGAGGGGGCAACAGTTTTCAGTTGCCAGACATAATCATGACGACACTCTCAACGCGGCTACTCTAATGAATGACCCGAATTGAGCAACATTTGATTGTCGAGTATTATTCACAAATTCGACATCGCTGTCTAATGAGTGCCCGAAACTATTGAGTGTTCACTTTGGGGCGTCACTTCATCATCAGCGACGATTCGTTGGGGTTCAGCTGAGTTGTTAAGCCGACTCGATTTGGTTTGCTTCGGTTTGGTTTGGAGGCATGACCCTAATTGATTCTCACAGCGAGAGAGGCTTGGCGCAATTTCGTCGGGTTAGTTGAGGCCGAAAATGTATGCCAAGCAGACTGCATTATATTTTATGAAGATCTCTTGCTCTGGTTGCAACAACCGCAACAGAGAGTGGCGAAGTGGGGAATGGCAGGAAACATGGTCACTTAAACAGTGGCAAAGTTTGTAGCAAGTCACAGTCAGAGCAGTAGAGAGAGAGAGACTCACATTCCTAGTGGCAATTTGGACACACTCTAACGCGAATGACATACAGAGAAAGAGAGAGAGAGAGAGAGAGGAAGAGAGAGGAGTAGGTTTGTTTGGGTAGATGCAACAGCTGCTGCTGCTGCTGCTGCTTCTGCTATTTATGCAACATGCAATTTATTGCAGCCCATGCGGCAGTTACTTCAAATTGCCAACCAGCTGCAGCAGCAACATCCTCCTGAACTATCACTCGACTGCCTGTGTATGTGAATGTGTGTGGACAAGAGCCAAAGTCAAGTCTGTAAAGCATCTTAAGGATATATTGAGGCTGACGTCGAGACTCAAGCGGGAAACTTGACTCCAAGAGCAATAACTGAGTTCCTTCAGCTGCTCAAAGACATTTTAACTTAGCTGGCGAAAGGAGACACACGAAACGAGTATAAGACGTTGCAGGAATTCAAGACTTTAAAGCTAAAAAACTATATTATTGCATGCATACATATTATATATTATAAGTTATATATTCTACTTATATGCAGAACAATTAAAAGCAGTTGGAATTAGGATTCCCCAATTCACAATTAAATCTCTTGAGCCTGCACCAAAAAAACACTGTTCACTTTTAATTTAATTTCTCTATCTGAGGTTTTCCGCACCAATTAAATAAAGGGCAAACACTTGCCATTTGCCACTCGCCCGAAACGTGCAACGTGCGGCACATTTTGTGGTCAACATCGGAGCGGAAGCTAAGCCCTCGCAACGATGGTTATTTAATTGAGTTTTCCATGCAAATTTGGCGACCCGAGAAAAAGCCACAAACATGTTTGCTCAGCCAAAGCCAAAGCCGAAAATGAAGGCTGAACTCACTGACAGTTGCAGCAGCTGAAGGCAAAGCCAAAGAAAAAAAACCTAAAGCCAAAAACTGAAGCCCGAAAACCAAAGTCGAAAACTAAAGCTGAAGCTACTTAAACATAAGACAGGAGGAAGCTTTTTGCGATGAGACTTTGTTGCTACATCACATACCCACACACACACACACACAGTAATACACACATGGTTTCATAGCACGTTTGGTACCCAACAATTTGCAATTGTTGCTTTGGCCGCAATTTGGTTGTGGCATCTCCCAGCTTCATCTCGCAGCAGACCGTCAAATGAATTTTCGAGTTGCGCAACTTGGAATTGCAACAATCTCCAAGAGGCCCCCAAGGTGGATAGATCAGCAAGAGGAAGAGAGAGAGAAAGCCAGAGAGAGGGAGAGAGCTGCAGCAGATCTACCTGCCACTGCATGTGAGACTTTCAATTAACCTCTGAGGCCAATCATCTGCAGTCTATCTTACACACACACACACACAGACAAGCGCTCTCTCTCTCGCACACTTGGCCTCGTAATAATTACTAAATTACGAGCTTATTTATCCATTGAGTTTATGCCGATTTTGTGGAGCACTGAACGCATTGAAAGGTCAACAGATCTGGCTGCGTTTCCATTGTTCCACCTTCAGCTCGAAGGAAAAACCAAAACCAACCGACTGTGCACATACAATAGATTCCCAATAAATTGTTTACACTGTCGTTGTGTTTATTGTCTGCACTCTTGGCCAACAAATTTGCGTGCGGCTTATGCAAATTTTTGGCCAAGCTGGGCAAAAGGCAACAAACTGATTGACAGGCAAATCTGATAAGCGGCTGCCCCTTTTGCTTTTTGAGTCTTGTCAACAATGCGTAATAGCTGTGGATGGCAAATGGGGAGTGAGAAGCAGGAGGTAAACTTATTGGCATAGACCTGGAAATGCAATCGATAAGTTGAGCGAGGGATCACTAATAGAGGACGTAATCAAAAATAGTTCACAGTGGAATTTATACTACATACATACATATATACTACGCAGATAATACTTTATTGTTTTATTTTAATTTTAAAATGTCTTCGCACAAGTTCAATCAATATGACTTCGCTCTCTCCTTTAACGTTATTCAACACTACTTTATCGACAGGGTTGTCGTTAACTAAATCAACTTACGAAAGTATATCGAGTAAGGTCACACTTAATAACAAAATACTTAAAATAATAACATATTATTTAACAATACCTAATTTCTCAATAAATTGAGTTGCTTGTGTAACTTATCAAACTACTTTTTATTTGCATTGACAAATATTCGCAGCAGTAACTTGAAGAATTAAGAATCAAATATATAATCTAAATATATTAACATATAATACTAAATCCCGTCTTTAAATGTCTGTACAACTCGTTATTATTCTCGTTAATTCAAGTCACAGCAACTTTAATTGTTTTATACGTCAAGTCTGTAGCCCTCTCCATCTCTTTCTCTCTATCTTTCTCCCTCTCACATCTAATAACTGTCTCTATTTTCTAATAAACTTCACTCTTTACACTTAATACGCATGTTGTCAGTAGAATTCCTTTCTAGCTCGCAGCCCCGTCTAATTTCTTTGTCGACAATTGTCGCACATTCATAACTTGTTCTTATCACTTTATGTCAGACATTTAACGTTTGAAATGTGAACGCGGCCCGCAGGGGAGCCCGAAAATTATACAATATGAAAAACTGAGAAAACTTAAAATGTTATTAATGCTGTCTGGCAGCTCGTTAAACGTAGAAGAGAAGCGAAGAGAAAATCTTGGCTTTCTGTTTAGGAAATTAGCCGTGGCCAAGATTTCGTGCTGTTAATGTCCCATAAAAAGTTGAAGATGCCGCATAGGAAATTGAAGATAAGGCAGAGACCAAAACACACTGAAAGAGATGTGAGAGAGGGAAAGGGAAATTTTCGCGTGCCCGGAAATGTAACAATTAAAGTTTAATGATAAACAACATGCAGAAAGCAATGAAGATCTTTCAATGCGAAACTGTTTTGTAGACAGTTTCAATTAAGGTTTGAATTCGAAATAACAGTTGCTTGATTTACGATAAACAGTTATGGAATCATTAGACAAATGCAGCAACCTAAAGCCGAAGTAGGCATTGATTGCCGTTAGATCTCGCACTAGAATTTAGTTTCAATTCAGAGAGTAACGAACAAATTTACATTATCAACAAAGAAATAAAGAATACCAAAATTCACATTTTTCATAAATAGGATGTCAACTACTTTAGATATGAAATCTATATTTATCACTGAGAAGACCGACGATCCCGATGAGCGCAACAAAAAGCAGACGCTTATCGAGGAAACTTTGCAGATTGTCAAGAAAACTAATTCCAGTCGTAACAGACAATTGCGATTCATCACCTTGGCCACTATCATAGTGTGGCTTCTAAATCCGTGGACCAAGGCCAAGAAGGCATATGTGGATGACTCCACCGATGTGAACCATTGGCGTTCATTGGCCTTAACCCGTGGTGAGAAGCTCGATCGTTTCTTGGCTGTCATCAATTTGCAGAAAACTCGTATCGCTTGCCTGGAAAGAGATCTACAAACTCTGGTTAATCTAGCACAAGATACACAAAAGATGTTGGCCGAAATTAAACCCAATGGCAATTCCTTGAAGGAAATGTAGAGTTCGTAGAACAAACTTTTCCATTTTCATTTCTGCAATGACAAATATATACTAATATAATATGATGATCGAATACGATCGTTACAAACTTAACTTGGTAGATACTTTAATGAAACTTGCTGGAGAGTTAACTGAAGTTCTGCATATGCAAAGATCAGGCCCGTTGCAAGGTGTGTGCAGAATGTGCGTTGCAAAAGGGCCTCCTTATACCAGGGGCAGGCATATGAGTAGATAGATATCATACAATTTTTAGGTTGTTTTCTTTTAAGATATGTATCTCGAGTTGCTTGAGCATTCATCTTTAATCCACACAAAGCTTCAATCTGTTGATATTTCTCATTTTCCATATTTGCTTACTTTGTTTTCCTTTTTTGTTTTTTTCATTAATTAGTGAAAATTTGCTGTCTGCAATTTCTTTTCATGTTTCTTACAATGTTTCTTTTTCATTATTTTGCCTTTGTTTTTTAATTTGCTGCGTTTCGTTTGGTTAGCTTTTAGCCACAGTTTCGGTTCGTTTTGGTATTCGCTTCGTGCTGTTTGCATTCTGTTTTATTTGCTTCTTCTCAACTCTGTTGTGCACTCTTCCAGCTGAATGATTTTCACATCATATACACACATATCAGTGTGTGTGTGTAAAGTTTCATGTGAAGCAGCAACTAAGTAGTGGGAATAATTTAGTAATTGGAACGTATCCAATCTATTTTCACCCCAAGTGTCTTTATTAGCGCCACGAAGAAGAAAGACTGAGAGAAAAGAGAATCTTCGATTATGTTTGACTGCTTATTCTATAAATCTTTTGATATTCTAAGCTGACTGCAACTGCGAAACCAGTTGGAGGCTTTCGTTGAGCATAAATTGGTCTGCAAATCCATTGCAAATCAGTCAAAGTTTTGCAAATGCTGCTGCACATGACAAACAGAAACACAACTGGGTGGGGCTGCCCCGTTCAACATGTGGCATTCTTGTCGTTTATGTGTCACCAAGTGAAAAATAAACTACATGAGGGTAAAAGAATGAGCAACAGCAACAGGAACAGCAACAGAATTCAATTAAAAATCCATGCACGCCCAAAAATATTGATTCGACAAAACACAAATATATTTCTCTTTTTCAGTCTGCAGACAGTTGGTGCCACAAATGCCAAAAACAACACAAACATACACAGACAGAGACAGATATAAAGATAGAGATAGGCTCACGCACAAAAATAACAGCAGAAGCAAATGAAGCGACGATGAAATGGGAAATGAGACATGACATGGGCACAGATTGGCACACAAATCGAATCTTAAGTACGACGATTTGATTAAAATAGTTGAGAGAGAGACAGAGAGAGACAGAAAGTAATCAAAGTTTTTAGTATTTTCTTACGTTTGAATAAATATTCAGCTGAGAATTTTAAAGCAAGTGCTGACTGAAAAGAATTTCATATTAGACGAAGTTTCTTGTTTTTCAAAGAAACATTTCTTAAGAATTTCTAGCAAACTTTGCTCTCAAGTTCATGCCAGAAATATATCTTGAGTATTTTTGATATATATCAATAAAATAGTTTGGCATTGGGAATTTAATGATGAAAACACTTTGCAAGTTCTTTAAATCTCAAACGAATTCATGCAATAAATCTACTTTATGTCTAGAGATGTTGCCGATAGAAGTGTCTGTTTATTCGTTCATTCCCATAGTTGTTTTGCTCTTTCAAATTGAACTTCAGGCTATTTATGTTGACTTGCTGCTCTTCACGAGTTTTGAACTAATTTGAATGATTTATTTGCAATTTGTTTGTCCCAAATGTGGCAAAGGCTGCATAGAGCAGACATTGAACTCGCGCTGTGAACTTTAAACGAGCTGCACGAAATGGCCAAAATAAGGCTAAACCATTTGAGGCAACTTGTTGCTGTTGTTGCTCTGGCAAAATGACCAAAATCGCCGTTGATGTTGCTTCAACTGTTGCTTTTGCTTCAGTTGTTGTTGTTGTTGTTGTTGACTTTGTAGTTTGATTGACTAATGACACAGTTTGGACAAGTGCATGGAAAAGTGTGTGCAGTGTAGGTCAAATTATAAGTGGATATTGATTGATTGCTAGGTGGCGACACACGCCCGCACTCAGTAAGTGCAACGTGCCACAATGTGGCATAGAGCTTACGCTTTTGCTACGAGGATCACGTACGAAACTCAAGGAGTCCCAACAGCTGAGCCATATATCAAATTACTTATGCCCTGGGGCAGTTGCTGTTGCTGCCTGGCTATTTATAACTTGCCACATGAGAACTTGCCCCCCCTTTCATTGAATGTGTATCGGCATTGCAAGCACGCAACGCAAAAACTTTCGCAATTTTTCGATATGTGCTGCGCGGTTTCATAAATCTTCCGGCAACGCAACACGCATTTGATTTATGCCTAATTAGAAGCAGTAACAAGTTAATAACCATTATCGATTAGCGACTCGGGGGGTTCCATTACAACAACAACAGAAACAGAAACATTAGCAAAATATGCATAATGATCTGCAAATAATCCGCTTAGCCCAGTCGGAGCTGAGCTTGTTTGCATTCAGCCTGCCTGGACATATCGCAACGCAGCCAATCAATGACCATAAATCCAGTTGGTCCCCCTGCTCTCACTCTTCTTTCTCTTCTCGCTCTCTGTCTCTGTGTTTCTCACCGTATCCACGTCCAACTCATCACTCATGCCACAATGCAAACAATGAAACTAATTAAGTTACACATGACCGGAGAGCAAAGCGAGAGCAGAAACCGACAAATCGATTGGCAGCATTCAAACAGTTTCCAATAGCATTTGCATGGCACAAAGAGAGAGGATGAGGGAGGGGAGGATTGGTAAAATAATACCCCATATGTGGCCCGCATGTAAGTCTAGTGTGGAAATCCTTGTTCCAATGCGATAAGATGCGTACTAAAGCCGGCTGTAGGCATTGTGAAGGCACGTTGCGTATACGCAATGTGCACGCAAAACGCATTAGACACGCCTGCCTGTGGTTGCTTCAGCTAGAGCAGGTTGTATAGCACTAACTGTTGAGTATTTTTCATATGTATAATATGTATCTTTTTAGTTTAAACTATAAACTATATTTTAAACTATATTTGCAATGAATTCTGTCCTCAAACTCCTGGGAAAGTGTATTTGATATTCGCCTTTTCTTTTCTCTCTTTCTTGTTTCCTTTTGCTGATTACATTGCATATGCCTTTTCTCTTGCCATATGTAATTAATAACAACAAGCAGACACGTTAGAGTAATCCCCATAAGCCAATAACCAATCGTAATCAAATAAGCAGCTTGAAGTGATAAAAGTAAATGAAATGAGATTGACATTTATTCAATTCCAGAAGGTTAGACATTATTTAAATTATAAGAGCTGCGAATCAAATTCAAATTGATGAGGCCAAATCGAAGTAAATAATTTCATTTATTCCCTTTCATTTCGCTTTTCAATTTTCCTTTTATTTTCACGCTATAAAATTCCAAAGGCAAATGCGATTGGTTTGCATTTGCGAAGTGTTTGAGTTGAAGTGTTTTTTGGCACAGCTCTTGAGAGGACAATGACAACGACGACGACGACGGAGAAGGACATCGCATTGTGACTTTTACAAGTCAACCTTGAGACGCACCGCAGACTCTCGATGTGAATGAGGTGACGGGAAAGGGGAAGGTTGCAGCTTGTCACATAATTCGACACTTAGAATCATTTGAAATATTTAACAATGCAGACACGTAGCACGAGTCCAACTCGCAATGCCCTTTCGAATGGCATAAGAAATGAGTTTGAATTGGCGCTAAAAGGGAACCACGTGTCGTTTGAATCCAAGGAGTATGCAAAATAAAAAATCGAACCGTTTCGAACGGTGTAACGGAAGTGAAAGAATTTGGAGTAGACGTGCCGGTTCGAGTTGTTGACTTGGTTTTTAAATTAAAAACACGCATACGCCGCGTATAACAAATGAGGGTCTCGCACACACACAGAAGTTTTGCCACAGAAAAAGCATGACAAATAGATCGAATGCAAAGCACAATTAATAATCGAGTCAGGGGCAGCCAAATGACCTGCTTAAAAAGCGAAAGAGGAAGGAAGAGAAAAAGCAAGAGAGAGACGAAGTGAAGCGAAAGTGACTGTGAGTGAGAGTGAAAGCAAGACTGGATGTTGAGGCCACTCGTTCTCAAGTCTGCTTGGCCTGCTTGAAATGCTTTTGTCGGCCAACAAAAACAACAATAACAATGCATCATTTGTTAACCCCAAAAGTTTATCCCTGCCCCTTTTTGAGAACCTAATGGCCGCCAATTGGGGCCCAACTCGCATAAGTGTGCTCCATTTACAGCTGCTTCCTTTTTTCCCGGGAAAGGCTTTAAAGCTTTGCCATTTGCTGGCGGATTGCCCTTTTGCGTTTTGCTTTCTTTAAGTGGATACCCGTATTGATGGGCATTAACATCCTTTTGGATCTGTGCACTTTCCTTCTGAGAAATAAAGCATAATCTGTTAAAATATTTTGCATTTCGTTGGAAGCACATTAACTAAGGCGCAGGATTATCAAGTATTACATTAGGAAATATGTCAAAAAAGCAATTTCTTTATTTTTTTTAATTTCCGCACTAATCCGTCAATCAAATTTCAAAGAGGAATCAAAAATTATAATGAAAAGATGCCTGCAATTTAGATAAAAAGGAGAAGAATTTAACAATTATTTTTCTTCACATATTTATATAAATTATTCCGGTTTTTAATCATATTTAGTTGCATTATATCTTTTGCATTTTTAAAGCCAATTCCGTCTCTTGAAATATAATGCTATCTACTATATAGTTTTAGCAAATAGTTCTCAGCATTTTCGCTGTCAGAGCGCTTATGAGTTTATCAGATTTATAGTGTGTCCCAAACTCTTGTGCACCACACAACACACACACATAATATTTATTCCTTTGGAAAACTAAAACTGGGTCAGGCCTTGGCCCTCTTTGCCCCATTTATAGATTGTTAATCTTAAAACAGAACACGAAGCTGGCTCAAAATTTGCCATTGTGCCCGTAAGTCAGCGTGCGGTGTCTGTGTCTGTGTAAGTTGTGAAGTTTACCCCACCACAACCTTCCCTAAGCCCCGCTCTGCTCCACCTAATCCCGTATTCTCCCCGCGCGCTGCACCGTCTGTTTCCAGTTGAGTTGAGTTATTGCTGCGCTGCGCGTCACCAAAGTGCCGCAGATTAAAGAAATAAATTAAATGTATCTCTCGTCTCACTCTGCTCTTCTTTCTTTCTCTCTCTCTCTCTTTTAGGTAGAAAACCGAGCACTGCGACTACGTGAGGTGGCCACAGCAATGCAGCAGTACCAGGACGATGTCTCGGCCGGCGCATCCACCGCGCGCCAATGGGCGCCAGCTGCCAACGCGGGCATTCGACTGGCTGCCGGCGGAGGCATTGCTGGCGGCATCGGGGGCAGTGGGGCAGACGATCCCGGTGGCAATGTCATTTTAATCGGCTCCATAAAGGATTTTGAACGCAATGCAGTGCATGGCCTCAAGTTGAACGGCATTGCGCCCATTGCGGAGGAGACATCGCAGGGCAACAGCGGAATCGGTGGTGTCGGCACTGGAGGTCCTCACTCTGTGGGTCGGCTGGCGATGGGCTCCAGCGGGCGTGCAGCTGGTAGCGAGGTGGAATATTTCGATGAGGCTGGCTACATACGACGAGGTGCGCTGCGCAGTGGCGAAGATCCCTACATAAGAAATCGCTTCAATCAGGAGGCCAGCGATGCGTTGCCCAGCAATCGCGAAATACCCGACACGAGGAGTCCCATGTAAGTTGCCTGATGGGAAGGGGAAGAGGAGGAAGCTCCTTACTAATCTGACACGCTTTGACTTGGCTTGGCAGGTGTCGCACGAAAAAGTATCGCGAGGATTTGCCCGAAACGAGCGTCATCATCACGTTCCACAACGAGGCGCGCTCCACGTTGCTGCGTACCATAGTCAGTGTGCTGAATCGCAGTCCCGAGCATCTGATACGCGAAATTGTGCTGGTGGATGACTACAGTGATCATCGTAAGTGTGCGAAGAGTTCATAAATATAAATATATATAAATAGAGATAAATACATTAGTTTTGTCACTGTTTTATTCAATATTATAGATTTGTTGCCATTTTGTTTATAAACGAAATATGCATTTCTTATTTGAACTTATTCAACACTTATTTATCGAAAGTGGCGGTAAGTCGATAATTACTGAGTTCATACTGAAGTAATCGAAATACGCCAGGACGGTAAGGCAGTGAAAATAAAAAGTGACTGCAATAAAATAGAAACTCCTGCTATTAATATATTTACAATTTATAGGCACATGTATCTATATGATAGATCAGTTATATATCTAGTGCAGCATTTGCCACTTCCGATATCCATGATATAACCTAATCTGTTTCTTCCAGCCGAGGACGGCCTGGAGCTGGCCAAGATCGACAAGGTGCGCATCATACGCAATGAGAAGCGCGAAGGATTGGTTAGGTCCCGTGTACGTGGTGCCGATGCTGCTGTCAGCAGCGTGCTGACCTTCCTGGACAGTCATGTGGAGTGCAACGAACAGTGGCTGGAACCGTTGCTGGAACGTGTGCGCGAGGATCCCACGCGTGTTGTCTGCCCTGTAATCGATGTCATCAGCATGGATAACTTTCAGTATATTGGCGCCTCGGCAGATTTACGCGGTGGTTTCGATTGGAATTTGATCTTCAAATGGGAATATCTCAGTCCATCGGAACGTTCGGCCCGGCACAACGATCCCACCACTGCCATAAGGACACCCATGATTGCCGGCGGATTGTTCGTCATCGATAAGGCGTATTTCAACAAACTGGGCAAATATGACATGAAAATGGATGTGTGGGGCGGTGAGAATCTGGAGATCTCATTCCGTGTGTGGCAATGTGGTGGCAGTCTTGAGATTATACCCTGCAGTCGAGTGGGTCATGTCTTCCGGAAGCGTCATCCGTATACCTTCCCCGGCGGCAGTGGCAACGTCTTCGCAAGGAATACGCGACGCGCTGCCGAGGTCTGGATGGATGACTACAAGCAGCACTACTACAATGCGGTGCCACTGGCCAAGAATATACCCTTTGGAAAGTGAGTGCAGTGTAGGGTATATGACTAGACTACTTTCTACTTAATTCTTCTCTATATTTCATCTTAAGCATCGACGATCGCTTGGCACTGAAGGAGAAACTGCACTGTAAGCCCTTCAAGTGGTATCTGGAGAACGTGTATCCCGATCTGCAGGCACCCGAACCCCAAGAGGTGGGACAATTCAGACAGGAGCAGACAGAATGCTTGGATACCATGGGACATTTGATAGACGGCACAGTGGGTAAGTAACAAAGAAGTTCAGCTAAATTTAAGGCACCAACTGCAGAAGGTTTTGGTCCAATTCATATCATAATTGTCCTTTCCTTGCCTTCTTTGCTCATCCTTCCCCTGCAGGCCTCTTCCCCTGTCACAATACGGGCGGCAATCAGGAATGGGCCTTCTCGAAACGTGGCGAAATCAAGCACGATGATCTTTGTCTGACCCTTGTGCAGTTCTCTCGCGGCTCGCAGGTGGTGCTCAAGTCGTGTGACGATACGGAGAACCAGCGCTGGATTATGCGTGAAGGTGGCCTTGTGCGGCACCACAAGATCAATGTCTGCCTGGATACACGCGATCACAATGAGCAAGGGATCAGTGCACAGCGCTGCAACTCAGCTCTTGCCACACAACGCTGGAGCTTTACCAAATACGCGTGAGAGACGCGTCTAACGACCAAGCAGAACTAAATCAAGATTTGTTTTCCAAGCAAGAAGGAGTGAAAGGGAGAGAGGAAAGGGAGAGAAGGCGTCGTGATATTTGTGCATGTTTATAAGTACTACCTACTCGGATACGCTAAAAAGTTGTATGTGTGGTTTCTATGTGTATTGTACGTTTTATCAAGTTGATTTAAACAGAAACAACACACACACACCAACACGAACATTCTCACAAATACACTCACAAACACTCACACACTCACACACAGAGACACAAGCAACATACTCGACAATGATATTTAAGTTGAAAGTTGATGTGTATAAGTCAAATTGCTGAGAAGGATCCGAAACGGTATCATTATGTATCTGTATCGTATCTGAATCTCCTTTTGCAATGAGGGGTGTGTGATTCTAGGATGGACAAGAAAAAAGAAAAAAACGTACTTAGACTGATTAATTTTTTGTATATGTAATGAAATATTTAAAAAATATATAAAAACAAAAAGAAAGTACATTATAGACGCGAGTAAAACAGAAAAACAAAAACCTTTGGAAGCTGCTTAACACATACGGAACACATCTCTACCTACCTACCTGATATGATTTGCATTTGCATTGCATCCAAACTGAACTCAAACTAACCGACGCATTCCACAAGTCAATTAACAATTAGGCGAGACTAGATAGCCCAGATCGATAGAGAGAACTAAGTAACTCCAACTCATGCGCAGAGTCTTCTACTACATAAATGTATAACTAACAAGGCGGAGAGAAAAAGGCGAACACACAATACGATGGCAGAGATGAAGATGAAGGAGAAGATGAAGTGTTATCATTAGTTTTAGTTTTACCTTTTAAGTATGAAACATTTATCGTGTATAAACAAATTGCGAAGATAAACGATTTAAGTGTATATAACATGATTATTTAAAACGTTTACAAAATGCCAAAACAATAATTGAAATCAATTTGTGAATTTCTCTATTTCTCTCCTCAGTGTCCTTTAAAGATATTTCATTTAAACTGTAATTTCAGTTCACACACAGTCTCACACATAAACATACATACAACATAAACATACACACACATACATACGAATTCATTTCATTTCGAGTCTTTGTTTAGGCGAATATGAGCAACTTTTTACAATATCTCATGCATCGATTCGACATTCCATTTACGAATTTCCATTGTTAATTTTGATGAGTTTTAGTTGTTGCGTGAAAAATGAATTTTTGCTAGTTTTTATGTTAGGCAAAAAACTCAAAAGAAATAAAACAAAAAAAAATAGAAACGTATATATTAAAACCAAATATCGTCTGTTTTGTTGTACTCATGTGTACAGTGCGTATACTTAATAAATTGAAATAAATTAAAATTTTAATTTACGTCAAATAAAAATTCCAGAAAACAATTAAAAAACTAAAAACAAAATGAGAACTTGTTTCAATGCGATTTGTCAAAGAGAAGAAGTCTTTGACGGCGTACCACTCGTCGCATACTTAATGTAATTGCTTGGAAAGGGAAAAGAGCCTGGCAGATGGGACCGCGTAGGAGGTTGAAGTGCTTCCTCTTTGTAGCAAATCTGTCAAGCACTAAGTACAAGTACTCGACTCGTGAAACATGTTAGATGGCGCAGGTATTCTATGTAGGTTAGGCGCCCCCTCCCCGTATCACATTCTCGAGAACATTTAATGCATTGCGTATACGCCACGCAGGGAAATAAAAAATGAATTCGTTGCGCTAATTTTGTCATTTGCTGAAGGTAAAGTAAGACATCATAAAGAGCAAACACACAGTTTGGCCCTGGCTCAGATTGGGGGGCCAGGACACTTTAAATTATATGGATGTGACTGGGCGTGGCGATGGGGCGGAAGAAGCAACGCTCTTTGCATGCACAGCATAAAGAAGAAAACATAAAATAAAGTGTCATGCTCGTATTCCTCAAGCCAAAACGAGACCAGATAAACAAAGTGTTTGCCGGGATGTTCCGTGAAACATTTACGATGGTAACGAAAATGAGGTGGGCGCATTGAGGGAGGATCTTCTAAGGAAATTGTAACTTGTGTTTATTTCAACTTTTTGTGGCCTTGATTTTGTAGTTTAAGTACAAAGGACTGAGTTTGACTGAGCTGAGATTAAGCTACAATGTGGAGCTAGGTCGAGTAATGTGAGGTTATGTCAGGTCAGCTTAGGTTAGGTTAGGATATGTTAGGTTAGGTAAGGTTAGGTTTCGTTAGGCTAGGTTGGATTATGATTTGTGGAAATGTGTTTGTATAGTCAATACTAAGATATGTAAAAGTAGGGTTATGGCACGATTTTTTTGTTGAGGTTAGGTTAAGTTAAGTTAGGTTAGGTTACGTGAGCTTAGGTGCGGTTGGGTTAAGGTGGGTGCGGTTAGGTCTGGTGAGATTAGGTTAGGTTAGATTAGGTAAGTTGGGTTAGCTGAGGTTGCTTTAGATTAAGTCAGGTTTGTGAAGGTTATGTCGTGTTATGTTTGGTTAAGTGATCTTCAGTTAGGTTAGGTAAGTTTTGAGGCATAGCTCAATAACTTAAGTAGAATCCCAATTCTGGAACAGCGACGAACTGAGATTGCGTGCGAGACTCAGCGTAAGCTGAAAAAGAAACCAAAAAACGAAGAAATATTGCACACATGCAGCGACATTTGCCAAGCCGCATGTGCAGGCAACCGTAAGACAAACCGATTTCCGTATGAAAACACCGACGGATGCGGCATAAGTCGCTTCTTTCGGCGCTCGCAACGGATATGGCAAGTCTTGCCAGAGAGTGCGGACGAGGACAAGGTTAAGCCAGAGACTGAGGCAGTGCGAAGACGAGGAAGTGGGCGGGAAAACGAAACGAGTCTCTGCACTGGAGATAGGAAAGTGGAACAGAATCTGAATCGTTTATACCGAGTGTCATGCGAAACGGCAGCCCCATATGGGCTATGCCGACACTGATGCTGATGATGGTTGGGGCGTTTCCAGCTTGTTTGTTGTTGTCGTTGTCAGACAGGTGAGTTACATTTTTCCCCTAATATTTTCCTTACATTTTCCTTATTTAAGGCATCGCATGTGTCAGGCATACAAAGGAGGAGCAAAAGTGAAGCCAGTTGACTATGCGACTTTGCTCTGACAACCCTCATACACACACACTCGCAAGGCACACACACCGGTACACACAGTCATATACGCATTTTCACATTTTCATCATTCGCTGGCAGCGGCGATGCCATCGGCATTTTTTACGCTTCCGCAATTTTATCGCGGGCCAACACTTTGCCTCCATTTTCGCCACCTCCCTGCGCTCGTTACGTTACGCCAGACCTGAGCGGGCCAAGCCTTACGTCGCACACCATACGTCATTGCCAGTTTACGTGGCACGTTAATAACCAACAACACACACAAACACATATACACACTATGCACACACGTGAGTCTCCTTGCCTGCCTCACGTGCTCTCTCGCTGTCGTTGACGTCGTTTCTCTTCTTGTTCTTCTGCCTTGCAGTTATTATCAGTAGCTGAGGCAGCAGCTGCCTCTTCTTCTGCTTCTTGCTCCACTTCTTGTTCTTCTTCATCGTCATACATTAATCATGGCCTCTTTGAGTCGGCCCTTGTTTAACGCCCGAGCAGCTCCTCCCGTAATGAGACTGTCTCGTTGAGACATAATTAAAAACACGTTAAGCGCCTCAGTTGACCAACAATAAATTGGCCCTAAATAGGCGCCCATGGCAAATGGATTCTACAGCCAGATAGGTGTGTGGAAATTATGACAGAGGAATGACTATCATAAAAAGAGCATGTAAAGTGCAACCAAGGGAAGTGTATTCAATCGTCAGAAGTTGAAGCTTTCAGTTTAAAATGAAATTTCTTGTATTATTGTCATTTTCATATTACGGTATTTTTAGCCTAGAAAAAACAGTAATAGCTATAATAATAATGTATAATAATGACCAATCATCAATCTCTTGAATTTCCTCAATGAAACTTTTTATGAACTTATTATTTTGTTGTTTTGAAACCAAAAAAAATACCTTAAAGAGCATATTCAAAGGTTATGCTCCTTATAATTATATCAATTAGTATATCCTACTATCCTAATTATATCATATCATTGCTCTCTAAAATGTTCACCTTCAGTTCTACAATTTTAACTTAAAAACATTCACTTTAAAAGTCGCGAATCCAATTCAAAGTTCCCTTTGGGGCTACATCCTAATCCCGCGACGCAGACTAATCCCAGTTTGGCATATGCAAAAACCCTTTTCAATAGGTTAATCAAAAAAAAAAGAATCTGCATAGCAGACGCTATAAATTCTGCGAATTCACTGCAAAATTCGGCTTATTGATGGCATATTAAATTTCAGCTTCATTAGGGCTTTGCCTTATCAGCGATTTATAAGCTCGGATTGCACTCGCGACCCGCTAAGTATTTGCTAAACAATCGCGGGGAAATGCTCCGCTAAACGGAAAGAAGGGGAGGTCAGGTCGAGACAGTGCACAGTTTATAAGACGAAGTTGATGAAAAAAGCAAATAAAGCTAAGCGGATTTTCATATCGATTACAGGCGCACGAAATATTTTCACTAAGCCCATGAAAAACGGTGTTGGCAAACGAACTTTTCTTATTGGGGCGAAGTGTGAATTTAAGCTGATTTATAGCTTGTTTTTTAAATTGCCAGACGGTGTGTGCGATGTGTGTGTGCGTGTGTGGGTGACTAGGGATATAGCCTGTGTGTGTCAACATAAGCGGCTTATGTGAGCAATTTGTGCGAAAATTGAATAATAACCTCGAGTCGCAGCGAGGAATACAAAAGAAAAAGGCAACAACACAATTTTCCAGAATAAAAATTCAGATTAGCTGAATGCCTATTGAAGCTGTTGTTCATATTGGAATCGGTAAATGTCGCGAGGAGGGCGAAAGGAAAGAGAGGCGAAATGTAGCGGCCAACCTTGACAGTGTGCGCCTAAAAGCAGGCAATGCTTTTTGCTTTCGCTGGTGATTTTGCACTATACGAGTATGTGTGTGTTTGTGAGCGTGTGTGTGTGAGTTGATTGTGTGTTTGCGTGTGTGCTGGTGTGTAACTGACATAACAAGCAAAGTTATTTTGGTGGCGCGTCGCTAGCATTGTCTCTCTTCGGCCTGAACAAACTTTGGCTTTCACCTTAGCTGCATGTTTTGTTTTATCTCTTAGGCTTAATTGGAAAGCACGCACACCACACACACAGACACACAGGCAAACACACACTCACACCAAAACACGCCTGGCAAACGTGCTGTTCTTAACGCACGCACGACTATGAAAACAATAACAATAACAAAAACGACAGAACAAGTAAAAGCCCGAACCAAATATTGAGCAGAATTGAGCAGCAGCTCAAGTGTGTCCCGTGTCCCGCGTCTCATGTGCTGTTGCCTCCTCTGCCTGTCCTTGCCACACGTAACAGCCGTAACTACAACAACAGCAGCCTGTAACGTGTTATGCCTTGCCATAGTCCTCTACCAACTATTTATAGAGAGCTCTCCCCCGACTCAGCTCAAGTAACTCATCCACTTATGTTGTGGCATTTTCACATGGCTTTTGCTTTTGTTTTTCCGGCCACAATATTAACATAAATGTGCGTGTCGCCAGGCGAAACTATGCCTAATGTATGTACCATGTATACCATGCATTAATAATGCTCATTTAACAGACTTCTCCATATGCTCAGCAACAGTTAATATACGAAGCAAGTCAACATGAGGATTTTTCAAGGATTTCAAGTAATTCCAGTTAAGTGATGAGTTGCATTCCTTGTGAGATGTACAAAAACAGAGCACAGATATTTTCTGTATTTTCTGTGTTACATTTTTCCTATTCTTTTATCTCTGTGATTGGCTAGACACTTGTGGGAATTCTGAGAATTCTGCAGACATAGAAAAAGTATGATAGAATTTGATGTTCAAGTTTGTAGTTTCGCATTTTAATGGAGTGTCAAACAAGCGAAAAATTCAGGGAACTCTACAGTTGAATGAAGTATGTCATATTAGATTATAACGCAGTGAAATGAAAAACTGAGAGATTTTGGCAAGCAAACAGATAATTGCGCAGGGTAGTGGATAAGCGCTTGAAAGCATATTAAGGTGACTTTTTGAAGTAATCTTATTGAAAATAAGTTAATTTATGCATTCATAAATGAAAATTAATTCAATCTGAGCTCAAAAGAACAACAGAGAATTTACAATATATTTGTTTTTAATAAGCTTGCTCGGTTTCTAAAGCCACATGAAAGAGCCTAGAAGACTACGACGTGGCATACTTGGAAAAATAAGAAAGAAGGCGTTCTCATCCTTTTCTGTGCTATTCTCAAGAAAACGCTGAACTCATCAAACTCTGGCTGAATTGTTTAATGATTTAACTTAGCTGGAATTCCGATCGATTGAATTTTCTCGAGTTTCGTATTTGGTCAACAAATTAGTTGGGTCGTGTGCAGAGCAAAACTCTTCCCTTACCCCATTGAATGTGCTAACGCTAACGCCAGCAATTTGCATTCTCCCCTGATTATATGCAAATAAAGCGATTTTCCCACAGCACACAAGAAGAGAGACAGAAAGGGAGACTGAAAGGGGAAGGGGAAGGGACGGGATACATCTGCAGCCAATTACAGGTTCAATTTAATTGAAGTCAAAGCATCGTGTGAATTGCACAACGAATAGTGGCAGGTGCAGATGCGAAATACATCGTCAGCAGCCACTTGGCCGGACATTTGGGATTCAGAGTCAAATCAATGTCCGTTCCGGGAGTTATGGCGCGCATAAAAGTCAACAACAAATGATAAATGAAGCGCAACATTTGCATGGCCAAAGAGAGAGAAAAAAACTACAATGAAACGGAATGAAAACAATTTTCTTGCTCTTCGTGCAGATTTCAAAGATGTGCCAGCACACAAAATAAAATGGAAGCAGAGTGGAAAGGGCGGAAGGAAGGTTAGGAAATGTTGGAACAAATTCATGTTCCATTTGGGCCAGACGACTGGGGGATAAGCAACCAAACGAAAGGATAACAATGTCACTGACACACGGTCTGCAAGCGAAAAGAGCACAAAAAGGAAACACCAAATGAACAAGGAGAATGCTAGATTACTGGCAACCGAGCAGTGAATACTCTAAGATATTTGTACGTATATAAAACATATAGAAAACTACAACACATGGAATAATAATTATTAATAATAAAACAATGTAAAGAAAACTTAGTAGACTTAATTTTGTACTATATATATTTTTCTGATTCTAAATTGTATTATATCAATTATATCAAACAAAACATACAAAAACTTTATCTAGTAGCAATAGAGCAAAAATTGTTGCATACTTTTCAGCGCAACCTCTGCTAGAACAACTTGCGACCTTGTTGCCCACTCTCTCTCGCTTTTTCTCGTAGCTTGTAACGGAAATTGGTGAAAAATGCATGTGTCATGATGCCGCATACTAAACAGTTGGCCAACTGGCAACCTGCTAAGCGGGTTGCTCCGCCAAAAACAAATCTGCTTAGCTCCTTCCCCAGACATTTGGTCTGCACTGTGGGCATAGACAGAGAAAGAAAGCTGTCGTTCGATTTCCATTCTATGTTTAACGTGCCCTCTCCATATTGTTGCCACATAATTTGCACTTGCCGTGCGTCTTAATGAAATCAATTACCAGTTAACAAGTTTCTCCGAGTTGAGGCTTCGCACAGTTGCCAAAGTAAATGAAATTAGTCGCACCAGGCGGCAGCGCCACAGGACGCAGGCAAAGCAAAGCAAGGACTCAAGACTAAAAGCAGTCGACAAATTGTTTTTACTGTCCTGCAAGTTTTTTTTATTTTTCTTTTTTTTTATTCCTTCCTTTTTTATTATTGGCTTCCATTCGATTTTTTTTTTCGAGTCTTGCTTATCGTATTGAGTTCTCTAGTGGAAAATTCAATTTGTGCAAATATTTGCGGTGCTTGGTTGCCTTTGATTTTTATGTGAGGGCACAAGTTGCTATAACTTGATTTTGTTCAGAAATTCGCAACGCAAAAGGTTTAAAGCAATTTCGATAGATAGAAAGTTGGCAAAATTGTATTAAAATTGTATAAATCGAGTGAAAATGTGACAAAAGTCGTTGAATCTTTTTCCCACAATGTTTTTTCTGTAATAAAGTTGCAATTTAATTAATTGCTGCGTTTAGTAGAGTTAAAGAAATTTAAGCAACACGCTACAATTTTCAGCTGAGGTTTGAATATATTATAATTTGAGCTGCCACAAGTTTTTCCACTTTTTCCGCTTCTTTTTTTATGGAAGCCACAAACTTTTGGGCTTTCAAAACTTAAGGCTAAAGCTTTGTAGTCTATCAAAAAGGGATGCGAAAGACAAACTAAGAATATTATTAGTTTTTTCTGCTGCTGTGTGTATCCTTTCTTCCTCTTTGTTCCCCTTAATTTTAGCTCGAGCTACATTGTTATCATATGTCACCATCTTTTATTTATACTTATCCCACACATACACACACACACTCCCCACATAACGAATATATGATCAACTTTATACCACAACAGACAATATTTATGTGTTTTTGTGTTAAAACCGAATTTATTAGCCAACAACAACAAGAGCAACTGCCAACGAACCGCAAAAAGAACCCAACTCATGGCTTCGTCCCTCCTCCACATTTGCCTAAGCATTCAGCAAAACAAAAACAATTTAAACTTTCATTACAGTCAGACACTCATCGCATTTGCCACTCTTCCTCTCTCACTCCCATTCTCTCTCTGCTACTCCCCCTCTCTCTGTCGCACATTTGGCCACTTAAATGACACTCATTCATAAAGTGTGTGGAGTAATTTTCCAGCTGCTTCACTTCCTTCGACGCCTTGGGATCCGCCTGGCGCTGGCTCTCAGCAACTACTTGGGAACGAACTCTCTCCCTCTCTTCCTCCTTCTCTATTTTCCTGTGCTCCCCTCATCTCACTCCCGCTCTCTTCCATGACTTTTTGCGTTTTGCGGTTACTTTATGTGCTTGCGGTCTCGCTGTACTCTGCATTGTTGTTGTTGTTGTACTTGAATTAGTTGTAGTAGTAGTGCGGCAACAGCTGCGCGAATCTGTCGCCCTTTTCTACGTATGTGTGTGTGAGTGAGAGGTTGTGTGTGTGTGCGTGTTATCATCATTGTTCATCATGCGTTTCTAATGAAGTCGTATAAATTGAAAACTTTCAACGCATCCGACGCGTTGCCCTCTCTCTCTCTCTCTTCTCTCCCTCTCCCACTCTCTCTCCTTCTATTGCCGTTTCTCTTTAGCTTATTTTTATGTGGCTTATGTGTTGCTTTATTGCCTCACACGCGTTCGTCTTCCGCTTGTCTGTCTTCTCTTACCACAATCATTTTTATTCATTTGCCCATTTTGCCTGCTTCGCTTCCGACATTTTTACCATACCCTGCAGTCGTAAAGTGTGTATCTGGGGTAGCACGGACTTCAAGATTAAAAGGAAAAAAATACAAATTTATTGACCTTGATTTTAAAGGCAAACCTTGCTGACCTTGTGCCAGACAAGCTTACAGGGTATGCACAGTTCGAATTGAACAACAGAAAGCACTTGAAGCTTTTCGCGACTTTTATTTCTGTTTGGCTACGTGTATCTTTCTCTATGTCTGTCTGCGTGTGTAACGTTGTTTATTTCTGTGTGTTTCGCATTTTTTTAATACATTTTTATTTGTTTCGCATTTCGTTTATTTTGGGGAAATTCCGTAATCAGCTTTAAGCTTAGCTGGAAGCTTAAATTTGCTAACAACTCAAATATTTGATGAAACTTTGATTGTTTACAACAGCTTTGGAATGAAAAGCAAATTGCAACACTCATAAGTTAAGAAGAATTTAAAATTGACTTGATATATCGTTAGATTTATCAACTTTGTCAGAGTTCAATTCGAATACATATATGCAATACATTCCACGGCCTTCTCGCCCAGGCCACTCACTCTATTGCGCCTACAGGCAATTCATAATCGCTTATGGGTTTTTAATTTAGGTAAAAAATTACTCGCTAGTTTTTATGGCTTTTTTCTCGATTTGATGATGGCAAAGCTGTTGCAAGTTAACGCGTTGCTACTACGCTGGGTATGGGTTACAAACATTTACAAATAATACTCCATTTTAAAATGCATAAAAAATGCAAGTTTTATTTTTATGACCATTTGATAGCTGTTGACAGAGTGTGTTTTTCTCATTGAATTCACTGGGAATACCCTGTGAACAAGTATTTTTATATTTGCTAAATATTTTATAATAAGAAACAGGATTCTCTGAGAATCTTCATAATTAAAACCAATATATAATATTATATTTTAATCCTTTGAAATTGATTTAAGAAATAAAAATTGTTTTTATTTGTTTACAGGAATATTATATTAGCTCATAATAGTCATTTCGTATTTATAATATAAAATACACTACATATTCATTATTTTAACAGGGTATCTCAATTGCATTTCCCACAACTGCAACGACAGCGATCTGAGTTCATTTTTGAACATGGACTCTGCAACTATTAACTTTGTTAGTCGTATGTCATCCATGGCAATTCGCATTTGAATTGCGTTGAATTTTTTAACAGTATTTTTGTTAGTATTTTTTGTAGTATTTTTGAGTGCTTCATTACGCCAGATTTGCTATGTGGTATAGAGGGTGTGCACGGGGTGCAAAGGGGTGTCTGCACATTCAGAACTTTTGCAACCATTTTGCATTTTGATGGCGCATTTCGCGTCACTTGCAGAGGCCGCAATTATTTTGCCGTTACTCGGCAATTTCGTTGCAGTTACTTCATTTCCCCTCTCCCCCTTGCATCTGGCACTTTTCCGTAATGTTTTATTGCCGCGTCAATTTATGCTCTTATCTTCGGCCCGTCCCCGATTGAAGGACCTGCAACGGCAGCCCATTTGCCAAATGTGGCACATTCACACACACACACACATATACATGCTCATGTAAAGCCCTGCAACATCAATATCGTGATGGGAGAGGTGACTGGGGAATTGGCACGCCCACTCACTCACTGCGCCCTCACATACGCAATGCTCCAAATTGAAAATGACAAAACAAAATTGTGAAAACTGTGAAAATTTGTTGCAGCGGATATCCGCACTTTTCTGCAGAGCGGATGTTGTTCGACAACAACTTCAACTTCACCACCCCGCCCCCATCTGACCTGTGCCGGTTACCTTCACCAACCAGGGCGGACCTGAAACCATTTCCTGGCATGTTGGCACTGCAAGATCTTAATTTCGATATTGATGTCAAATTGTCGCTCGGTTTAATTAAAAAAAACACAAGTTAAATGTGCATAATTTTGGAATATACGACTGTAAAATACCCTATACATATATGTGATTTCATAGGATATGAAAGGATATGATATGATGTACATATGTGGTCCCCAACTTTCTATTAAGTCTAAGAAATTGTTGATCTAAGTTTCTATTGCTGACTTAGCAGTATTAAACAGATCAGGAATATATATATTTAATACAAATATACATTGTACTTTATCTATGAATTTAAATATATTTGTATCATTTAATTTTACTCACACCACTGTAAACTGTACAGGGTATTCAAAGGAAATAAACCAACTGCAACAACTGTTACCTTGCTGCCTTTTTCATTTGAGTTGTTGCCACGTTGCACGCGTTTTGTTTTACGTGTTGTTGTAGTTGCGCCTTTTAGCCAGGTTTTTTCGCATTCTTTCGACCCCTTCACATATTGCGCATTTTTATACCCATCTACCATTGAAAGCTGTCAAAACTGGGTATATTAACTTTGTGCAAATGTACGTAACAGGCAGAAGGAGGCGTGGCAGACCCCACAAATTATACATATTCTTGCTCAAGATCAGTAGCCAAGTCGATTGACTATGTCCGTCTGTCTGTCCGCATGTCCGTATGGCCGTCTGACCAAATAAACACACAGATCTCAGCTGCTAGAGAAACCAAATTTATAATAAAGGGTCCTATATACTCTGCAAAGATGAAGTTTATTTCATATATTGAATACCACACCCACCACCTCCGCAAATCAATAATTTAATTTTTCAGCTAAATTTGTAAGAGACGTATAAAATCTGTCGACAATAATTTGAGAGTATGCACATATATATGTATAAATTTATCAACCTAAAATACTCCGGAACATAGGTCGATGGGTATCCCACTGTCGCGTGCCGCTCGACTGTTGCTCCCATTGCAACAGAATTTGCTTTTTTTCCATAGCAAGTGGCTCGATTTGTGGGCCAGCACGTGATGCTGCTGACTCCACGACACGTTTCAGATTTTCAAATTTGACGTTTGGAAAAAAAATAAAATAGAAAATGAAAAACTAAAGCTTTTGTTTTCGCTTTCAACAAGCGAATTCTCGATTAAATTATACACTTTTTACAAACCAGTTAAAATACGAATATCAGCGTTCAACTTGAAAAAAAAACTTGGCGGTATTTTATGCATACACTTTATTTTATACTATGGTATTCTGCAGAGAGAAATTTGTTATTAATATATTTCTTATTCGGAGGGTTCTTATAAAGTTATTTAATCCTGGCCTTATTTTAATATATCAACTATTGATACTTTCTTTAATCAATTGATATTTCAGTTAATACTTTAGTATATTTAATTCAAGCTTTTTTATAATTTTGTTATCTTTTGTACAGAACTCTTGTCTATCGACTGAATGTGCCTCCTTAAAATGCCATCCTTCTTACATTTTATTAGCTACTTAAATGAAACATTCTACAGCCGCCAGACACATAAATTGGAATCGACTTATAACAGATAATAAATATGTACTATACACACAGTCCCGTACCAAGGCGTGATCAGGGTGTATGGTGAACGAGGGCCCCCGCCTGCCCAGGGGTTCCTGCTATCCAGAATAAAAGAAACTAAAATATAGAATAGTTAGGGTTGCCAAATGGGTTGGTATAAGGTTTTTATATTTTGTGAAATGTTTTATAACCTACTACATATGTAGTATACATATATGTACATACTTTATTTTAGCACAAAGTAATTACGTTAACGTCGCTACGGCCCTGTACACATATTGTATATACATACATCTTTATATGCATTGCCCTGATGTCATGTTAATAACATTTACAGACCTGTCGTAAAAGCAAGTTTCGTCTCTGTGAAAAGGTTGTTAATAATTTGATGAACTATATGTCAGTAAAGGGCAATCATTGGCATCGTGAATGGCTGCTCATCAGTGGCCACTTCCAGTAGACAGTCGCCTTGCCATTATTACTATACCTCCCACACCCTGCTGTATTTAACTGAATACGTGGGTGCCTACCAACTTCGAAATACATTACTTATTGATTTCAATTTAAAATTATATGATTTTTTCTTGAAACCCCCGTTGTTGTTATTCTCGGCATCCTTCTGGGAAATCTGCTTGTCTGTTGTCAACGCCAATTTGTTTGGGCAGGTGAATAAAAATTGCAAAGGTTCCATTCGAATGCCATGAAATATGTATAAAATAATAAAAAACCATCAAGAGATAAAGCTAGATGGGCCATGTGTGTTTCAAGTAGTCACATAAACAAACACATATGCCACATATATTGCACATATATTTCTATATATTTATCTGTGTGTATATCGTTCTGGCCATAAAGCAGAAAATTCGCCGCCAACACCTCGTAAAATCGTTGGCCAATTTCATTTCATTTTTGCGGTTTCCTGCGGCGCAAAATGTGCGTGGTCAGAAAGGATTGTGAATTCAAATGGCAGGAAGGCAGGAGGATTGGTGAAGAGGGGTAAGGGAGTTGAGAACTCCAGCAGCTTGAAAGTAGCTGCTGGTTATAATGTTGCCCTTAACTCAGCTGAAGTTGTTGCCTTTTCCGTTATTGTTTGGCTTCTTTCGCAATTTTCGCAACTTGCAACTGGCAACTTGCAACAACTGCAATTACGTACAAGTTGTTGTTGTTATTATTGTTGCCGCCACTGTTTGCCATTTCCTTTTGCCCAGTTTTGTTAGCACAAGTTTTGACCAAAGTTTTTGCAGCATTCTATAGTGAAATTTTAAAATTGTTCCCTTCCCCTTTGCGTTTTGCTTTTCAATTTCCGTCGATAGTTTTAAGAAACTATCGTGTTAATAAGTTTTCCCTCAGCATTCGACTAAAAAGCCTCGCAAAATGACTTTTAATAACTGCAAGCTCTGGGCCAATGACTTGCTGGAAAATGTTCGCTGCTCATTAAGTCGAGGTTGACCGCGACTAAGTGAAAACAACTCGTTTGAAATAGGGGAAAATCCCAGAAGCGGGACTAATGTGTGTTAGGGAAAAACTTTAGGGTGCTGAATGTGACTTTTTGGTACTCGAATACCCTGCAATTGTGTATCATATCATTACATCATATAGCAGATCATCATATTTTTAAAAGAACAACTTCAGAACCACAAAAACTATTTGAAAAATTTCCAAAAATCTCTATAAATGTTTCAAAATTATTTTCTATGAAATTCCAATTTTATTTTAAATGTTTAAGGAGCCTTAACAATCCCATAAGGATACCAACTCGCGACATAGGAACGGAAACAAAAAACCGACTACAGAGCGGGTTGAAAAGAGATAGCAATAAAGACAATTTCTTTCAACTATTCGATGAAAGCAAAAGCCACACAAAAAGCCCTGCAATTTCCAGACATTTCCACCCCCGTTACATCCCCTCAACCAGTCATGCCCCCCGCCCCTCTTTCACCAGCATGACTGTAATTGCGCGCACTTTATGGCTCATTATTTTCAATGGAAAAGTGTTCACATTTTGTTCCACTTTTGTTTCATTTTCTTCTATGCACTTTATCGCACTTTTTTTCTGAACATTTTTGCTCATTTGCAGCATGCAACTTTTCATTATGTGGCACCTAAGCAACCGAAGCCGCAGCCAAAGTGTGGCAACAATATTTAAACTTGTGCATTATGCATAGGGACGATGTCATTAACACTAATGACGTCATGAAATTCAATGCACGATGCCATAGGAGCTGGCACAGACACCCACGCAGACACACACACACACACGCGGATACTAACACTGAGTACACACATAGGCCACATACTGGACCCACCCACGCTGAAATGGACCATGGAGCTGGGAATACTCTCGTAACTGTGAATGAATTTACCAGCCTGTTATTGGAAACTTTTTCATTGCGGCCAGACAACGTTGAGCATCTATTTTTATATCATGTATACCCTATGCAAAGAGTTAAAGCGGGGTATAATCAGCTAGATAATAAAGGATTATAGAGATTGTTGAAGAACCTTTGCGATGTTGAAAATGAATGTGAAGCTTTACTTGTAATTCTTTGCTCACATACAATAAATCTATTGATCTATTTAAAGCTGTCTTGTCCGATGGCATACATAAACTTCACTTTATTATTAAAATTCCGTCTAAATATTCTCAATATCTAACCCTAAATACTTTGGCCAGTATTGGTCTGCCATCAGCCACTTCAAACTTGCCACACTTATAACCCAATATTTTGTAGCATCTGCTGGGCGAGCTTATGCAATTGTATCTCTCTCTCCCTCCACTTGAAATGTGAGCTGCATAGCAGCCTGGTAACCTCGTCTAGTTGCTTTGCGGTTGACGACATAAAACCAAAAAAAAAAAAATGTTTCTGCAATATTTGAATTTTACTCAGGCGAGTAGGTAGGGTGGTCCGTCAACAGTTTTTGACCAGTGCACCATATGAATTTAATGACATCTCGGGGTGACTTTCCGATGTGGCTCTAACTACTTTGCAACAGCTTTGCGTGAGCAACAATAAAAACAACACAATGCACAATGGGTTGAAAAGTCAAAAACTTTATACAATGCTGAAAACAATTGGAACTTTGTTATGGAATATCCTATAGCAAAAGCAATTGCTCTCTCTAGAGAGAACTCTAACTCTTCTCACTGCCATTCCATTCTCTCCTGTTCTGTTCCTAGTGCTTTTCATTTAAAACACAACTCGATATCCAACTGAGTTTTTGGCAAAGCCTCGTTTTCTCATAACACAAGAAAGACAAAGAGTAAAGAGAGGGAGACAGTGAAAGAGAAACTGGGAGAGTGAGAAAGGGTGAACGGAAACCTATTTATGGTTGACCATGTGAATCAATTGGAAGGCATCGAATGCACAGTCAGACCTGGAGCTAGTCGAACAATTGGAAGTACTCCAGCAAAGAGATCAAAGGGAATCGCATGAACAATGTTCAAACAATGCAAAGAGCATGATAATAGAACTGACTATTGGACACCTACTGAACGGGTTTCAGCTACAGAGTAATTAAGGCTTGCTGAGGAGATGAAGAACAATGAGTAAGAGAAGTGCAAAAGCCCATGGGCAAGAACTTTAGTTTTAGAAAAACTTTAGTTTTTGCTTTTAGAAATTTTTTTAATCTAATTGGTATCCCTACTTTTCGCTTTTTATTTGTCTATTTTAACTCCTTATTCTATACAGCAATAAATATGTCTTCTTAACTGTCAGACAGCATAGAAGCCGTAGCCAAACGCTGTTTAAAGCTCTTCAAAAAACTCCTCCAGTTCGGATGGGGAAAACTTCTAATTTTCCTACGTCCACAAACTGAAAATTGGATTTCTGCGAGAGCTGAAAAAGCAACTGTATAATTAAAGTGCCTTGTCTTATATTTCAAGTTTTTGCATGCACAAGTTTGGCCAAAATAAAAATAAAAACAAAAAACCCGTCAAGAAATTGGAAATGCAATCGTTTCCTTCCCAATTGCTTTAGCTCCGAACTGTGCTGACAACATTCTTTTTCTCGTGCTCTCTCTCTCGCTCTCTCTCTCTCTCTCTCTTGTTGTCTTTATCTTTCTCTGGCCCATTGACAACATCTGCAGCATCAGCAGAGGCATCAGTACCGCACCCCTTTTCCTCTTGCACTCCCTACACACGACTTGCCTTATCCTCCATCTCAAGCTCATCCTTGGTAATCTTTAGTGTGCACAAGTGTTTTGCAAAGCCTCTTAAAATCCGTTTAACTTCAACAAAATTTCACATATGTTGCAATTGTTGTTGCGATTGTTGTTGTTGTTGTTGTATTTAGTATGCATCGCTTTGGCATTGCCGCAGTTGCACCCTACCCGGTACCCCCTTTTCCAAACCATTGCAAATCTCGCAACACATGCAAATCCAACGGCATTTGCCTCTGCTGCCTGCACTTGGCTTAGTCCCAGGGATGAGGCAGCAGGCGATTAAAGGGGTATACAACGCAACACGCAACTTATAAAACTCGCACATATATTTTGGACTAGATCCAACAAGCCATGCAATATGACACAAATATTAAATGCACACAACAAACAAGCGACAACAAGAGCGGCAACAACAAAAATCTGTGGACGCTCGTCTAAACTAGTAGGCATTGTAGATACTCTGTAAAAGTAAGGTTTCTCATACATAAAAACATTGAATTATTATCCCGTCACAGAAATACATCAAATAATTTGTTATATGAATATAAATAATAAAATAAAATACATTTTTACTTTATCACTTTTACTTTTATACTTTTTTATTTATACATTTACTCTTATGCGCGAAAGGAGTTTTATATTATTATATAAATTTCAGGCAACAACGAAGTATCAAATCCTGATTTTATATAATTTATAAAAGCTCCACATACATGCAATTTGTAAATATGAATTTTGCTTTCAATATGTCTCTTCTTTATTGATATTATCTGTTTCATTTCAAGGCCTTGGTTGCACCTGCGCTTCGACAACAATTGTCTTCGATATGATATCATATGTCGTTCGATTATTTCGCAAGAATATCGGGAAAAATAATGTGACAACGAAATTTTTGGTAAAGGCGCGTACGAATGCTCTTGTGAGCGTGAGTGATTCAGCGGGGTATAGTTTGACCCAGTATGATTCATGTAGCATTTGAAATATATAGAAAACGGGTATGATCACGTGTCGCCTTGGTACCACGGCCTCTACATAGAGTACACGCAAATGCATTATCTGTTTCCCAGGTGTTGCACCACAACTGTAAGTCCAGAGGCAATCGTAGCAACACATTAAAAGTCTCGTGAGTATTACGACGACAAGAAAATCGGAGTATAACTTGAAATTGATCGAGACATTAAAGACACTGAGAAAGATTCCCCTTTGCTTATTAAAATTTTTGCCAAATACCTTCTCCAGATCAACTTGGAATACATAGAATAGATCAACTTGGAACACATAGAACAATGTGAATAAGAAGATTATTTTGATAATAAGCATTATGAATTCATCGATCATTTCCGCAGTGATTCGCTTCCAAAATGGAGCAGCAACCGCATCCTTTCCGCCATAACGTTGCACAATCTCCCGCGACTCCTGCTCAGTGTACCAATGAAAATGTCTGAAACGTGGTCGCACAATCCGCGCCCGCACAGTCACAGGTCGACTCACAGGTCGATTCATTTGGGCCAAAACTTGGCAATTATAATTGAAGCACATGTAATTCGTGAGCAACTGTGTGGCGGCCATTTGCCGGTACCAATCGGCAAGGCTGGCAAAATATGCATCTCGTGTAGACTCCATAATACCATCCATGGAATTCTTCTCCAACCCATGATTGTTGTATTTGGTCTTCTCTGTTTCTTGCTGCTCCATCGTTTTTGATTCGTTTATTTCATTCTCTGGACCCATTTCGATAGTGTATTTGATTCTAAATTTGCACTCGATTCTAAATTCATTTAAATTTTTTGAATTTATGTAAATTAACTAGCCAGATACAATTATCGAGCGTTTTCTATATTTTCTGTTTTGAGAGCTTTGTTAAAAGTAACTAGATTTTTGTCAGAAAAGGGTTAAGGTTTAACTTCAAAAGCATAAAAGTAGTTAAGTTTATTGATTATTTCCTATTCTCCATGGAATGATTGAGATTTTCCTATAACTGTTATCAAATCAACGAACAAAAGTAAACGCAAAATTTTAATTTTTATGGTAGCTTTTCTTTCTCGTTTTTATTTCATACGTTTTCCATATGGCATCAGTTTGGAAGATCCGGCAACTCTTTGTAAATTTTTAACTCTCATTTCCTATTCAAACATCAATAGATTTTCAAAGTGTATATAAAGTTGAACTATTGATTTTGCAAGTCAAAATTATCATTTCCTTATTTAAATAGCGTATAATATCACACACTTTACAGGGTATATAAAATATTTGTGCCTGGCCCTTAGTTGTACATTTATTCGGTTCTGTTTCAGCTGTTTCTGCTGCTGTTGGCAATGTTCTGCTGGCTTTGCCAGGTGTTAATCAAGTGGCCAACATGTCGGCCATGATAAATGTCCCGAGTTTTGTTGGCTTTTGTTGCGGTCGCCTGAAAGTATGCAACACACTCCCCGAGCAACATTTGTTTGCTGCTGCAGGTAACGAGTTGATGCAGATGCAGCGTTGCAGTTTGCTGAAATGCGAGTCAGTGCAAGTAATTGTTACATGGATGGGACAATGCGAGCGTTATTAGTTACAGTCCTGGGCTCAACCGCAGACCTTTGTGTGCTGTGCTGCGCTGCATCGCCGACTGTTTTGCATAATAAATTAACCGCTTGGCTGGACAGGCTTCTCTTGCTGGTGCTGCTACTGCTGCTCATTAATGCGCATTTGTATTTAGTTGTGCATAAAGCATTATGCGAGAATGAGCCCGACGTGACCGCAGTGATCCGGCAATGGAGCATCGAACGCATAGGGTAGTGCTGTCCCTGTCTATCTCATATTGCATGCCTTCCTGCACCTTGTATTCTGCTCCTGTTTTACTCCCTGTACCCCTTTCTCCTACATGGCTAACCTCAACGTCTTATTTTATTATCCCTTACTTACTCATTGCTCTCCCTTCCTTCTCCCTCCTCTCTCCTCTCTCTTTATCACTCTACCTCTTTCTCTTTAACATTTACATCATGTTGACAAGCATTCGGTAAATCGCTTATTGTGGTACCACCACAGTCACAGATACATTACGTTTATTTTTGCTCTGCCCCAGCCAATTCCACTTGCTCCACTCCTCGCTCACTTCACCCACATTGGCCACTAATTAAAAATCGCTCTGCAACGTGTTTAATTTAATTTTAATGTCTTCCGATTACATTCATATTCATATTCATATTCAATTGTATGAATCGATTGCAGTGAATGAGTAATTGGGTCGTTGCCCAGCAAATGATCATTTATTGTGTTTACAATCGCCAGCACCACTGAGTAAGTAGACAATCGGGAATCGCATTATGCTCTCTTCACTGTAAATGGAAAAGGATGTCGCGTAAAGACTTAAGAGCAGAGGTTATTAAAGTATCTTACGAACTTCTTGCCAATCATTTTGTGTTCTTTCTTTCACATACCCTGTTCAGTTTAAAAATATATATTATATCTCTAATAAGTTCTTCATTCGCGTGGAGTTTGAATTGAAGGTCTTAGATTATGACAACATAATCAGTTGTGCCTTAATCACTTTGCATTTTATTAATAAAAGTTTGTTTAATGATTTATATGAAACTTAAGATACACTTACATAAAAATTAAAAGTGTTTGAAAATCACTCTGTATACTTTGCAGATAAGTCGAAAATTTTTGAAAAGTCACCTTAAGATCTGAGCAGCTTTGTATGTCATATCACTTGATTTATTGGCCAAATAAAAGTCGAGTTAAATTGGAAATTTCAATATGCTTGTAGTATTTACATTACAAGCTAGCGAGACATACATGCACATGTGTACATACGTACATACATACGTACACATACATGGAGATATACTCTTCTTGCTCTTGTGTCTTGCCTTGGGCGTTCGTCGCTCTTCATTGTTTTCTCTGACAAGGCAATTCGATACTGAGTTTTCAATAAACTGAGGACAAACGCACTTAAAACGCACCCAGGTGATTGTTTTCCTCCCTCTCCCTCCCCTCCTCCACCTACTTATCTTCCCTTTTATTCACTCCACCAGCTCCTCAGGCACTTTTTCGTTTCACTCAACAAGCTTGTGAAAATTTATCATATTGCCATGGAAAACTGCTGCGCAGAAATGCACAAGTCAACAAGCGTACAAGGCAAATAGCATAAAGCAAATGTAAATAGATAAATATAGAATATAAAGAAAATATTGTGTATATCGATAATATTGTGAAACAAATAAGAAATAAGTTGGGAACATTTCAAATATTTTCCTTACGCCATTCGTCTTGGATTGCTGCCTACGACTTGAGTGTGTGTGTATGTGTGCTGCCATGTTGGGTAATTGCTATTTGATACATGAACACACACACACACACAACAAGTTTGTCCTTGCTAACGTATGTGCCCCGCCTTGAGTCGAGCCTGTAGCGTATTTGCACAGCACCAAGGCAGCTGGAAAAGCGTCCAGCCAAGCGAATTTCAGAGAAATTCAAGTTATACTAATAACTGTACTCAATTAGAACAAACTGCAGCTGGATATACCCTGCAGTTGGAGTACTTCGATTATGATTAAATTTGAGTAGAATAATCTAAGATATATTAGGATTATATACTTGAAGAGTAGGAGTAGCTTTCCCTTAGGCATCACAATTGAAGTGGATCTCTTCTGAGATATATTCTATAAGCATATTTCTCTCACTTTATTCCAAGTTCTCTCTCCAATGCAGCGGAAGAACACGATATAGTTAAAAGCTGACTGAACACACAACAATAATAAACGGATGCAACATTGAGATACTTTCGGTTATAGATACTTTCTACAATTGTTGCAGTAACAGCAATAAAACTCGAAAACTCGCCGTCTCTCCAAAATGGACGCTGCAGAAGTTTTCCATTGCACAAGAAGGCTGCCGAGCGGGCCGCTTGTTAATTTACAATGCACACGCACCAACACACACACACACACACACACACACACACACACACACAAACACACACACGAGCACACTTGAATGCGCTGCAATTTGTTTGTTGGCACTCATAAACATTTCGAGTGACTTAACGTAATTAAAAAGTTTACAGCAACAAACGAGCGCAAAAACAACGTTCAAAACTTGAACAAATAGTTGCAGAAGAAAGTAGACAAAGAGGAAAAGAGAGTGAAAGAGTGGGAAGAAACAAGGCGATAGCATGAAAGTACTTGGCATGCAGCAGCTTCAACTGGACAGTCAACAAGGCAGTTAGAGTGCAATAATCAGCTACGATTCAGAGTTAAGTTTGAAAAATATGTAAGCAACCTTCTCTCTTTTGAGCACCTTGCAGAAACTGAGTTTCTTTTATCAACATTAAGTATTCCTTGTGTAGAGAACTCTCTACTAAAAAAACTCTGATAACCTGTAAACCTGTTAAATCGATTAAGCTTTGATATTTTAATGCATTTCTCCTGGATAATTTAAATAAAACTATATTTTAAAAATTTACATATACCATTAGACCATTAGCATTACATATACCATTAGCAAAGCTCAACAACAACATTAAGATATAATGCCAACATAAGGTATGGCATATCATGTTTTTAAATTTATCAACTTCGTTGCACTTTACCAAATCGAATACAGTTATTTCTTTTTCTAAACCTTAAAACTTTTCCGCCCACGTTAGACTTTTCTCCTGCCACTTCTTCTTTTTCAATTCACATTAAATTTGCGTTGCTGAAATGAAATGAAATGATAGAATTCCATTCCGGTAAGTATTCCGTATTGTTAAGTGAAAAATGTTGCCTACTTTCTGGAGCTGTCGCCAGGTTCAAGTGAAAGTTGCTCTCTCGCTCCGTGACGAAGACGTTTCTGGCGCTTGGCAAAAACTTTTGCTTCCAACTGCTTGACAGCTCGTTAAAGAGGGGAGTGCTCCGCCCCCCACCCCCTTTCTCACCCCCTCTTGCCCAACATGCGTTCACTTTGTATTCATATTTGAAAAAGTTGCGCCTGAAAAACTAAAGCCATGAAAACCTAATGACACCGTTCCGCCCTCCCCATAGGAAATCGTAGCTAACCGAGCTGAGCGACAGCTGTTGTGATGGCTTGAAGCTCTTTAAACTGTAAGAAGGAAGTACGTAGCGCTCTACTTAAGGCACCTCCAAGTGGTACAACATTTCAAGCATCCGCAATTAGCTCAAGTTCGGGAATTTCTTTATCTGTTTCTTCGAAGTGTGCGACAACATTAATTAGATTGTTAGGCCCACAAATCATTGTAACGACACCCGCGTGGCCCTTACAGAGGGAGGGCAGCAAAAGTAGGGGGTTTGTTTAGGAGCGAGGGCCGCAACTGCTATAAGCTCACACATTATTCACACGCCTCGCAACACACAATTTCGCACAAAATGCAAATTGTGCCCATTCCAAACCAAATCCGCGCCCAATTCGCGCCCCAAAGTCCCAGCTTGTTGGTGTTCCTCCTTCCCCATTGTTCCCCTTCTCTCTCTCTCTCTCTTCCCGCTAGCGTAATAAAGCAATTTGGGGCGGGGAATACGGCTAAACAAAGCGAATCTGTCGAAAAATAACAACAATAAACAACAACGCCCCAAAACAATTACAAAACTATAAGCCTCCAAAGGATTCGACGGCGAATAAACCAAAAATGTTTATGTGGGGAGATACAAGAAGAAAGGGGGAAAAAAGAATAACAAAAGAATTGGTGCTGCTGTGACTGCAGACTACTGTATACCCTGTAGGGCGACTTGAATTTCAAATTCCAACTGTGAAGCTTGCAGAGTTTTATGAATTAGGGTGACCGTATGCGTACGTGATTATCACAAAAATAGATTTTAATTGCTACTGAGTAGATACAAAATCTTCAGGCTGACCATATATTGTAAATAATAGGGTGACCATATAGTGAAAATACGCAGTACAATAAACATTTATAGAATTTCCACCACATGTTCGGTATTATTGATAAACCCTGTACTGTATATCTTACAATAAATGTGACTCTTTAGATTTGATGTGCAAGTCAGGGTGACCATGAAAATATATTTCCTATAATATCCTAAATTGAAATGTGGTTGCTAAAAGTAAAGAATAAGAAGAATTAAATAAATTAGAGTGACCATACTTTTTCATATTCTCTGCAATACCGTTATAGCCCTCTCTATTTAAGCCTAGAGAGCATTTCCCAGTGAGATTTTTGAACAATTGTGACTTCGCTTCCGATACGCAACGCTTGTAATCAGCTATGGGAGCTATGCGTCAGATCTAATTGGGTTGCCATGTGAGTGTCTCGAGTGCCTCCAAGCATTGTGTGAGTGTGGCAGCATCAGAACAGCAACAACAACAACAAGAACAAGAGGAAGAAATCAAAATGAGGCGTAATTAAACGAGGCACAAGAAAAATGTTGGCACACTTGCCCAGGGCCTGCATGACTAATGACATGGCAAGAGAGAAAGTTAGCTAGCACAAAGCTAATGTTAATTGGAAATTAAGTCGCCTATGCTAGGAGAGAATTCCCCGAGGCTATGTTTACTGCTGCTGCTGTTGCAGCGACCCCAGTGTGAAAGCTTACGCATGTCGAGCAATGAGCTTAGGCTGCTTGAGAATTTGCCACCAAAATCATAGGTAAGTCAGTTAAGCTCAGGATATGCCGATTTGTCGGAATGGAATTGAAAGTCAGCCTGCCTTATGAGTAATTGCAATAGGACAGGATTGCAGACAACTTGGAAAGTACTTATCATATATGCGATTAGGAATAATACTTTACTTTTAAGGCATTTAGTTAAAGAAAGCGAGAAAGTTAAAGAAAATTTGAAATTAGAAGAAATTAAGAAAAGTTTATGACTATGAAGAATATTTCAATTGCATTTTATTTTAAAGAAAGTATATATTTAATAATTCTGTTTTTCGGCTTAAAGATTAATATTTAACGAGAGCAACAGTCGCGCAAAACGCGGCAGTGGGATACCCTTCGACCTATGTTCCCGTGTAGTTTAATTTGTTAAATTCATACACATATGCATATGCACATGCTTTGAAATTAATCCCGACAGATGGCGCTCGCGCTTCGCGCTCGCCCTTCTCCCTTGTTAGCTGACAGAAGCACTTGGTTTTATGCTCATACTTTCTTAAATAACTTCTATGTTTATTGTTCGATTGGATTGTAATTTGGGGACTACGTAGATATTTCATTTAGCTTAGTATATGTTTAAGTCAGAAAGTTGTATCTTATATACAGCGCTTACAAATTAAGTTCAAAAATTAAATTATTGATTTGTGGGGGCGGTGGGCGTGGCACCTAACATTTGAAATAAACTTCATCTGCTTATAGTACACAGGAGTCTTCCTGCCAAGTTTGGTAACTCTAGCTTTTATAATAGCTGAGATCTGTGCGTTCACACAGACAGACGGACAGACGGACAGACGGACAGACGGACAGACAGACAGACATGGCTCAATCGACTCGGCTTGTGATCCTGAGCAAGAATATATATACTTTATGGGGTCTCCCACGCCTCCTTATGCCTGTTACATACATTTGCACAAAGTTAGTATACCCTTTTTTGACCATTTTCAATGGTCGAAGGGTATAAAAACTGAAGTCTTTTGTAGAGTTATGTTTTCTTCTGAATCTTATTCTGGAATATTGATAATTTTAATTTCTTCAATTCATATTTCTTTATTTCTTTTAAAGAAAGAATGTTTATTGCTTTGGGATATACTCAGTGTAGATAGTAGAAATATTTCTATGTAAGATTTGTGTAGAGTTTGTCATATATAAGTTTATTATATATCTTTATAAGCTCCAAATCTATCAGCACTCTCTTTAGCAATCTTTCACTCCATAGCATCCTTCCTTCCTCTCTTCCTTTTCATTTCCCTTTTGCTCTCTCTTTGCCGTCCCACCTCTTTGTCTAGCTGTTGCTTATTGCTTCTCGCACTTCAATATATATCAAACGAGAGCAACAGTCGCGCAAAACGCGACAGTGGGATACCCTTCGACCTATGTTCCCGTGTAGTTTAATTTGTTAAATTCATACACAAATGCATATGCACATGCTTTGAAAATAATCCCGACAGATGGCGCTCGCGCTTCGCGCTCGCCCGTCTCCCTTGTTAGCTGACAGAAGCACTTGGTTTTATGCTCATACTTTCTTAAATAACTTCTGTGTTTATTGTTCGATTGGATTGTAATTTGGGGACTACGTAGATATTTTATTTAGGTTAGTACATGTTTAAGTCAGAAAGTTGTATCTTATATACAGCGCTTACAAATTAAGTTCAAAAATTAAATTATTGATTTGTGGGGGCGGTGGGCGTGGCACCTAACATTTGAAATAAACTTCATCTGCTTATAGTACACAGGAGTCTTCCTGCCAAGTTTGGTATCTCTAGCTTTTATAATAGCTGAGATCTGTGCGTTCACACAGACAGACGGACAGACGGACAGACGGACAGACGGACAGACGGACAGACGGACAGACAGACAGACATGGCTCAATCGACTCGGCTTGTGATCCTGAGCAAGAATATATATACTTTATGGGGTCTCCCACGCCTCCTTATGCCTGTTACATACATTTGCACAAAGTTAGTATACCCTTTTTTGACCATTTTCAATGGTCGAAGGGTATAAAAAGGGAATTTCGCTTTCAGCTGAACACTTTAGTCGACGCGGCACTCCTTTTCGCCGCCTCTCGAGCATCGTCGACACCAAATGGAGGCAAAGCGTGAAGGCAGTGCAGGCAAGCGGAGGCAGCGGCGCCTTTGTTTTGTGTGGAGGCGCCACAAAATGCCTTAATCACGGCTCGTAAATCTTTGATGTTTCATTTGTGCCAAACACTAAGCGATTTTTAAAATGCCAAACGCGCGAAATGGCGAAACCAAAGCCAGACTAAGAGCCCAGGCCAAGTAACTGGGTCCAGACCAGGACCAACAACCACGACTTCACAGAACCCACAACAGAGGCACCCTTTCTACCCCTTCCACACACACACAATCAATCCACTAGTTATTTGTGCTCGGGCTTATTGCAAGGGGGCCGCATTGTAGTCCCAAATATATATATAATATGTAATGTACCCACTATATCGAGCCTGTACATGGTTATATTTGTATGTATATATAAATACACGGTTTATTTATTTCGGCCAATGGAATTTGCAGGCACTGCGCCACTGCCACTGGGTCGAGTGTAGTGCTAAGCGGCACCATAAATTATTCCTACATATAAGATAAGACTGTGGCAATCTGTGGCCTTATATTAGCCAGAAAATGAATTGAGGTTATGTGTGCGGTGCGGCGAGAAATACCGCAAAATATGAACTAATCAGCATGTACTTAAGGAGGAATGATATATGGCAAGAAATTATACAATTTTAATGCAGGAAAATGTGAAAATGATAGGGAAATATTTAAAATATACGTATTTAATCATTATAATTAAGTTACGCTTTAATAAAGGATACTCTTTAAATAATTAAAATGCAGAAACGATGATATTGTGGAGATCTAGCAATATCGAATTTCCCAATCACAAATACGTATATTTAGTTGCATAGAAATCCTTAAACTGCTATCTAACCTACAATAACTGCAGTCTCAATGAGCTTTTTATCTTATCAAGCTCAAACGAGCTTTTAATACAGTTGCCGAGCTCATTTCGTTTGATATTTCCAGTTGAGGCAATCAACTTGAAATTTCCTCTGCACAAAGAACTAAACTAACTGAAGATGAATCTGAATCCAAAGCCGCAAAGGCAGCAGAAATCATTGCGAAATTGAATATAAATACGAAATCAAATTGAATTTGATTCGTTGCGGATTCAAAAGTTCCTGCAGAAAAGGATAACAGAACAGAGCAGAGAACATTGCAGCCAGCAATGCCAGAGGGAGAAATTTCTATAAAATCAGCGTAAAATGCGAGTTGATTTTCCTAGCGAGATACCTCTTCAAATAATTGCCTGCTCAAGGAGTGGTAAGAGAGCAGGAGGGAGTGGGGATGAGAGAGGAAGAAAATGAGAGAGAGAGAAAGAGATGGAAGCAGTTGGAAATACTTGAAACAGTTTCAACTTCTAGAAATGCATTCCAATTAACTGCGGCCCAAGGGCTCATCCAACTCCTCTCCTGTCCCAACGCCTCTTAATGGGCACACCCACAAGTGTCGCTTACGTAGGTTGAGGTTAGGTTTTTGGGCTTCTTGCTGCAAATTGTTTTGCTGGCTTAGCTGCTGTCAAAGGCATTTGGGGTCGAGTCAGAGTTGAAATTGCAGTTGCAGTTGGAGTTGGAGTTAAAAAGGCTGAAAGGCAGCTGGAACTACGCCAGTTTTTTGTGGTACGCAAAAAGTGATGCAAGTTACAATCCGTGTGTGTGTGTGAGAGAGAGACAAGCGATATGCAGCATACTTTTAGGCTAAACTCTTTGAGTGATTAGTTGCTCGCCCGCATTGAACCCACACGCGCACACATGCACACAAAATAAAAGTGAGAATCGAGTTTGGAATGCGCTTTTCGACCACAAAAGCTTTTGAGTGCTGCTGAGTGACAAGGATGGCAAATTCCTTTTGAGGTTTCACACATCATTTGAGCAGCTTTTCTGTTGTTTTTGTTGTTGTTGTTACGCTTAAACGAAGCTCGATTTGTTGCTAGCTGTCTCACCTTTACTTTCTGCACTGTGCTAACTTAAATAACAGTTTGAGAAGCATTCAAATGGATCTCGATTAGTAATAATTATAATAATAATCATAATAATTACAAGCAATTGGATTTTGTTGGGTTGCGAGTCTTGTCTCACACTTACTCTCTGTTATAGCATATCTAGTAGAGTTGTCTCGCTCCTACACACAGTTAAAGCAGCAATGGGGACACTAGTCCGAGATAAAAGGTTTGAGGGCAACTGAGTGTTGCTCTTTTGAATCACATCACAGTTACAGCAGCTCTGATCTGATCGTTTCAAGCACAACTTACTAATCTAGTGCTGCTCAAACTGCACTTGCACAGTGTTGCCGAGCTTAAGCTACAGTTACAGAAGCACTAGCGCATCGCCTCTCTTGAGTCCGCTTCACAGTTAGAGCAGCACTGCTCTCATCTCTCTTCAAGTGCAACTAATTAATCCAGCACTACTCAAACTGCGCTCGCAGTGTTTCCGAGCCTGCACGAAATATAGAGTTACAGCAGCACTGTGTGTAGTGGGAAGCCGTCATAAATTTGATAGTGTTCGAAATTTTTTTGAGTTTTCCTGCATGTTTACAGGTATGCCACACTGCCTCCCCTCTCCCAACCACCTGCCACTGCATAATAAATCAAATTTCCGCTACTAAATTACATGCTACACAAATTGCTACAGTGTGCGTGTGTGAGTGTGTGTAGGCAGCAACAGCAACAATTTATGCTGACTCATAAAACGGTAGCGTGTTGCTGGGGCAGTTAAAAGTTTTAGACAGGCAGTTAGACTGCAACTGTCTGCAAGTGGCACTAAAAAGGGCAGCAATACACACTAAAAAGTAGTTTATTTAAGTAGCTGCCAATGCAAGGCGCGAAAAAAGGTATGTGCACTTTATAAAACGTCGACAACAAGGACGAGAGAGAGAGAGGGCAAGGGCAGAGAGGAGTAGAAGTGCTGCAACTCCGCAACACTGTCGTAAAGAATTCGACGCAGCCCGCCGCTCTGCCTGCAGCGCTGCCCACACTCTGCTGCTGGTGCAGTTAACCTGTGTATGCATGTGTGTGAGCAGAGTGCGTATGCATGTGTGTGAGTTTTCTCTGTGTGCGCCGTCTGTGTTTGCTTATTTAAGTCGTTTGCAATTTCTGCTTTGCTTTTCTTTGCTTAGTCAACGCATAAAAAATAATGTGCAACTGCTCTAACGGTACAAGTTCCGTTAGCTCTGTGTTTTTTTACGAGATCGTGTGTGTATGTGCGAGTGTGTGTGAGGTAGTGGAACACATTCAAATTGTATTTCGTATGCACTCGCACGGATTTCACAGGCACAACTTCAGTCGCTACCCCTTGCCCCTTCGTTGTTTCCCTCCTTTCTTTTTACTCATCTTTCCTCTCCCTCTCTTCTCCTTCTGTAACTTTCGTTTCATGTTTTAAGGCAACTTTTGCAATTACAAAACTTACAAATGCAAAGGCAAATATGATGTTTCAATTGAGTCAAAGAGAGAGAGAGAGTGTGAGAAGGAGAGGGACGGGGAGGAAGAGCGCATAAGAGAAACGAAGCAGGGATTGCACTGAGATGAGTGTGACTTTAACAGTTGACAGCTTAAAGCTCAACTTGACAATGCCTGCAGCTAACGCTGGCGCCGCTGTCGCCGTCACCGTCACCGTCGCCGTCGCTTCGAGCCGTCACTGCTTTGTATTGTCAGTCTGCTGCTATCAGCGCCTCTGTTGCACTACTGCTGTCCCCTTCTAACTGCAACTGGACTGCCTCGATCCTGTGCTGGTGCAGGGGAGGCGGGGTAGGGAAAACTTGAGTTGGTGGCCCCACTAAAATGCTATTTTTCACTCCATTCCAGCGGAAGTTGAGCGACAGCAAGCGACGCACGGCAGCCGGAGCCGGATGTTTTAGCATGCTAACAGACAGACAACAACTGCAGGCTACAACAGCAACAACAACAACAACTAAAACGACAAACGGGAACAGCGGGCAACGCGAATGCGAACGTCGACGTCGACGCTGACGTTGCCGCACAGTGACAACAATTGTGCATTTGAATGTCGTTTGCGGAGTCCGTGTTAGGGTTTCTCTCTTTCAGCTTCTACCTTCTTCCCACGCTCTCCCTCTCTCTGCTGGACCGAAAATAAAAAGCAATGTGAGCGCAAACCAGCATATGCAATGCACACACACAAGGGAACACACACACACACTAGAATACTGCATGAATGCATTCGAAAGGGCAAATGAAATAATAAAAAACGAAGTAATGAAAAATTGAAAAAGGAATGAATGAATTTATTAAGAACAAACGATTAAATAAATAAATGAATTAATGAGTGAATGAACTAATGTATAAATGAATGAATAAATTAATTAATGAATAAATGAGTAAATAAATCAATAACAAAATAATTAAATGAATGACTGAATGTAGAATGAATGAAGAAATTAATGAAAGAATAAATGAAAGAAAATGAATGAATAAATGAATGAATGAATGAATGAATGAATGAATGATAGAATGTATGAATAAATCAATGTGAGTGAATGTTGTATTTTTGTCAGGTTCGACAGCTAGTGAACTCATTCCCATCACACCTGTACAGAACTCTTAAAAATGGATGCATTCATGCTGGACTCTAACTTACACACACACACAGAATCCCACTTACATACACTCACTCACTGAACTGCACACATGACTGCATATGGAGCGCATATAACATGCCGGCGCGCTTTCGCAATCCGCGAAATAGGCAGTAACAACAAAGGAGAAGCGTGCGCTGGCGTTGCCACTGCGGCTTAAAATTTTCAAATGGAATTTTTGAGGCGACCACGACCAGCGAGTCTGTTACCGAAGGGAACGTCAAACGCCGCGGCGGCGACTGCAAGCTGCAAACTGTTGCTAGATAATTGACAAGTGACAAGTGACAAGCAAGTCAAACAAGTTGAAGCCGACAAACACAAACAGCGGCTTAATCCGGCCAGTGTGGCAACTCTGCTCGTAAGCTGAGCTTAAGTTTGTTAGCAAATGATGGCAAATTGCTTGAACATGTGCATTTATGAATATCAAGTAAGTTTATTGCTTATTTTAGCTTTTCATTACAAAGTTTGACTGTTTTTATGGACATTTCATACCTACGACGATCAACTAAGTCTTTTTTATTACAAAATTATGTGTTTATGAATAATAAATAAAATTAAGGTATTTTTCAGCTTTTATTTAAGCACTTTTGCATATGAAAGTTTAGTTTTGTATTTAGAAGTGTCCAATTTATAAATAACAAGATACGTCTAATTTTAAGCTTTTGTCTGAAACTTAGAACTTTAATAGTCAAGCGATTACTTTGAATTCAGGTGATAAACTAACAGTTTTGATGCGTTAATATACTTTTTTCTTAATTTAAGAGTTTTTGTATAGTTTTTGTAAGAGCTGAAAGCGTTAAGAAGCTTAAAAAATTAAAGCTCATTTCAAATTTAAAACCATTTAATTCAGTAAACACAAAGTATTCAGCTAAGGCAAGCAAACACCCTATATAAACTGCTCTTACAGGGTGGCCCAAGTAAATATCGTTTTAATGAAACCTGATTTGTTGCCTGTCTGGCGCAAAAAACAACTTAAACCTTCGTTTTAGTTCGATAAAGTGATTAAAAATGGCCCCGCAAAAACAAAGAAGTGAAAGAAAGAATAAAGAAAACTATAGAAAGCTTTTAGGGGCAAACACACAAACACATACACACTCCCACCGGCTTACACACATGTCGTGCACTTCGGCACGTTCCATTTGCTAATTATTAAGCCCGCCACCTGACCAGGAGGATGCGCTATAGAAGCAGGAGGAGGCGCCAAGGAGGAGGCGCTGATGGCTCCCAGGAAGCTGAGCACGTAATGCGCATAAAGAATTGTGAATGTTATTAAAAAGGGACAGCAAGACGCAGCGCTAGCAAACGGGTTGGCAACTCTTAAGTACGCACACGCGCGGGCTTCTTCTGCCCCCCCTTCCCTGTCACCCCTTCCTTTAGCAATATCCTGGCACATTTGGCCCGCGGCCAGAGCACATATCGATGGTCGTGTAATCCGCAGTCGGCAAATGCATTTGCAGCAGGTTGCTGTAGTGGCAAGCGGGGTGAGGAAAGTGTGGGAGGGGAGTAGGACAGCTGACTATTCCCAGACAGGAAGCGCACGGGAATCCGTCAAGGGAAAAAGGCAGAGCCAGGCAGCAAAATGAATTCGAAGGCAGCGAAGCAGCGTAGGCAGCCCCGCGGGCTGAGCCAGAGAAAATGCAATTTGCTGCGGCGCATCTCGTGTCCGACAAGTGATGTGGCTGCTCCTGCTCCTTCTCTTTTGCTGCTGCTACGCTTGCTCTTTCTACTGCTCCTGTTCACTTGCATTTCCTACTCTTATTTCTCTTTTACTTCTTGGTACGCTATTGCTTCTCCAGCTACTCCTTCTCTTTCTGCCCCTGCTCTTTCCTTTGCTTCTCCTTTTCCTCCCACCACTCTTGCCGTACTCCTGCTTACCTTCCTGCTCTTCCTCCTGCTCCTCCTTCTCCCACCCTTCCTCCTACTTTTCCTTCTTCTCCTACACTTTCTTCTACTTTTCCTCCTGCTCTGCTTCCTGCTTATGCCCCCTCCTGTGCCTCGTTGCATTTGCCTGCCAAGTCATGTTTGCATGACGAAGTTTACATCGTGGCTAATATTTTAAGATGCCGGCGCAGCTTTCTCTCTGATTTTTGCCTTTGAGATGACTCGACGGGAATCCGCGCGAGCCTCGAAACTTTTGCCAGCAACAACCTCAAGCCTGATGGCTTGATGAGCTCTGCGGCGTGGCTAGTCGAGCATGCCAAGGACGCCGCATACAATCGGAAATTGGCGCTAATCTTGGCAAGTTTAAAACCATCTATGAATGCCTATACCCTGTAACAAGTTTAAAGAGGGTTGTACAGGCTAAACACGAAATATATATACTTGATTAGCATCAATAACTGAGCTGATAGATATTAACTAAATTCTTCAATTCAATTTCTTCCTTTTTCTATCGTATCAATTCTTCTTAATATATTTTGCATATTCTTCTCTTTAAGCCAATAAGCTTTGCCCTGTAGAAATTGCAGTTTATTCTGTAGCTACCCTGTAAATTTCATCAAGATCTTGCAGTCATATTAAGAATTACCCAAGGATTCTCTGACTACCCTCGCCTCCCTTACTCTCACATTCTCCATCCCCAGTTTCCACTTGCTTTCTTATCCTTTTCTTGAGTTTTTAACAAACTTTTCATGGCTGATTTCAGTTGATTCGTTGATGAATCTGTCGACATAATCGCATCACATGCTCTGCGGCGTGCAATGCTGCGTATGCGTAATGTCAAGAGAGAGAGGGAACTAAGTGGAGGCAGCCACACACATACTTGCATACATAGCTAGCTAGTTAGTTGGCAGGAGCACCTCATTCAACTCTACGCGAATCTTTCACTCTCATCTTGATTACATTCGATTTGATTCTCTCAGCGTGTTCACGCGTTCACTCACGTAGCGTCGCGTGCCTCTTCGTGCCTGTCGATGCGTGATCCCACGTGCCGCAACGTGCTCAGACACGTGCTAAGCAAAGTTGCAGAGGCATAAAGTATAAGAAAGTAAACTAAACTTAAGAACTCGCATAGATAGAATTGACTTTAGAAAATCTGATAGAATAAGAATATATATACTATGTGGAAACTGTAGGTTGAACAAATATAATTATTTATTCATACATCTATTCATGTATATTACAAACACAAATACAATACAATACTTAAGCAGAATATATAAAAGGAACTTTAGTAAACCTGATGGAACATGAATAGGAATAAGCCTTACTTTAAATCACATTAAATGCAAAGTAACTTGTTATTAAAATGATTGCAGAATTGAAACAGTTCAAATCAACTTGGGAAAGATGAAATAGTATCCTTCTGAACATTTATAGTGTAAAGCTTAACCTCAATATAAACTTCAAATAATTTCATACCTTAATTAAGTTTTCTACCTTTCTATTTCAACTTGCAGTTTGCACTTTCTGCACCATTTCATACCATTTCCACTTGGATCCTAATGAAGCAAGCCTAAGCTAAGAGCCCAAGCTAACCCACATCAAAAGTCATTATCATTATCGTCTCAGATGCAATTCAATTAGAGGCAAAAGCAAAACTAAACTTGAAAACCTTTGAGGGCCTGACTAACTCACTCAAGCAAACTAATGACTCATAATGCACACATACACACACACATATATATATATATATATCTAGTATATATCTTCAGCTAACTTGTCGCTCAGTTTATATTGCTCTCATTCTCTCTATCTCTCTCTCACTCAAGTAGTGTAAGTTAATTAGAAGAGCTGGCAACAAATTTTGCAAGGCGCGACAAGTTTTCGATTTTGCTTTGAAAGTACTTGAAGTGCCTCTCAAACTGTGACACACACACCAGCACACCAGCACACACACACACATATACACAAGGACACCCGCTGAACTTAGCGTGTGCAAGTTGTCGCTCAAAGTTGTTTGGGGCCAAAATTAGTTATTGTCTATGGCAAATGCGTTACTCAAATAATGCCTGCCAAGTCAGGTGTGGCAGGGAGGGGGGCGAGGACAGGGAGTGGAAGTTGCCCTTGTTGCACCTTTTGGCAAAGTTTGCGATCAACTTTAGCTTGGCGCCTTTGGCTTTTGTTTGCACTTCAGACAGTTCGTTAAACGAGAAAAAATTTAAATCGAAACTTGGCAACTTTGTGACCCCTCACATAAGACCTCCATGCACCACCCCCACCCCCTGAACCTCTGCCCCAACTGAATTAAGTTTAAACCAAACTGCGTTTGCGAGTCGACTCTATATAATGTTGCAGCAGCTGACGCCGCCGCTGCCGCCTGACAAGGACACGCCCCAAAAAACACAAGCACAAATAATGAATGGCAAAAGGAGCTAGGGCTCTCACCTCACAACCTGCCTGCTCTCGGTTCCCTCATTGTATGTGTCACCACATCGGCAACAACATCAAACGCATTGTCAGCCCAGGCGGTGACCAGGACAACGCGCAATCCTTCCTTATGCCCCAACATGGGAACACGAACGCTGCAGCAACAGCAGGAGCAGCAGCAGTAGAAGGAGGAGGAGAAGGAGGAAAGGGGAAGGGATACCATAGCATATGCTACTACGGCTTGTTCACAGCTGGACACCCACGGCAGCCTAGAGCAGCAGTTGTTACTGGTGTATGTGTGGGAAAAGGGTCCTTCAATTTGAACAGATTTGGTTTTTGGGAGACGAACGGCACTTGCAGAAATTTTGTGACACTTTCATTCATTCGGAGTTCAGTTGGGAGTTTACAAATGCTGTTCACTTCAATTGAACTTGTCCTTAAGGTGATTTACAGCTATTTTTATAGTTTTCGGACTTTATTCAAGGTAGATAATGGTTTTCAATTGCTTTAACTTTTTCAAAAACGAACTTTTAGCTTTTTTATTGTTTTAGCACTAAATTGCCTTCCCTAAAATTGTACTTAAGTTCGAGAAAATCGTAGAAAATATTCCTTTAACTACTTTCACTATTTTTGGACTTAATTTCGGAGTAAAACACTGATTTTTAGTTCGATTGGCTTTTTAATAAAAAAACATACAACGGCTTATTAGATATTTTAACAATTTTACCATTTTCGGACTGAGTTTCGGAGATGATAATGTTAAATAACTACATTGTCATGTTGAAAAAGGGAGTACTAATTGTCTTTAATGTTCTCGCACTGTAATTATTATGTGGTTGAAATTGTATTTTATTTAGATTGATCTACAGAAAGGCCCTTTTAATTATCTCTATTATTTTCGGACTTAATTTTGAATTAGAAAACTTTTATTCAGTTGGATAAGTTATTATGTTATTACAATTATTATGTAGATTTCGTACAAAAGCTTTAATATTGAAAAAGAGTCTAACTTGATTTTACAATTTTTCTAAGCTCCTTTAGCAGCCAACAAACATGTCTATGGCTTTTCGGACTAAATTTCAAAACTTTATTGCCTTCAATAGATTCTCAAGATTTACGAAACAGTTGCATAAGAAACTCTGAATGAAACCCTTTTAATTTCTGGCATAACTCAATGTATTTTTTTTGGAAACACTGAAATCCCTAGTGGGCTTTTAGTGCTCACACATTCGCTTTCAGTGCGTCAATCATCATGTTGCTTTCGCTGCCTTTTTGCTGCTGCTGCATTTCCCCGGTTGAAAACAGTGCTGTTAACCCTCTAGGGACCTTTGCCCAATCTGTGCAGGTCGCTCCTCACTTCCACCACACCCCCTCACACGCCCCCCAACAAGCTTCATTCAATTTGCAAAAACAGAAAAGCAACCGGTTAAATCTGAGGTCAGAGTGTAGCCACAGGGCAACTTACCAACATCCATTCCCCCTCCTCCTTTCCCACTTCCACTGCCCCTTCTTCTCTCGCCTGCACAAAGGCTGGGAACATTTTTCGGTCTATTTTTGGATGCGGTTTGATTTTTGCCCCCGCCTCAACGAAGTCTTCAATCAAAATGCGTCGGCAAAGTTTTAATGCAGCCAACTAAAGTGGCTGAGGGGAGATGCCTGTATGAGCATGGGGGCGTGGCAAGCTGCTGCTGCTGCCTGCCAGCCTGCCTGCTGTGATAAATGACGTGTCGAAAATAAATGATTACGCTTCACTCTTTGTTTCTGCAGAAGAAGTAGAAAAAGAAACTGAAGTTGGCCAAAACAATAAGTTGATCTATTTGCATGGCTCATTGGCTCAAGCTGCTGCCAGTCTAGCTGGCATTAGCTGCTCCAGTGCCTGTCAAACTGTAATAAAAGCAAGTTTACCTCTCTCTATCTCACTTTAACTGTTTATATAATTTATAATTTAGTTTACATTTTAATCGAATGTTCAAACGTTTTTAAATGTGCCCCTGCTGCTGCTGCTGTTCTCGCTGTCCCTACTCCGGCTGCTGTTGCTCCTCCTTGGGTGGCTCCCTTGCCGGCTGCTTCTTATCACCGGATCCTTCAACCTTTGTGGGAGATTCAGTGCGCGGTCGCAGCACAACGCTATTGTCGCTGCTCTCGCTGCTGGAGTCGCCCACATTGGCATCCTCTGCTGGCGGTAGTGGTGGCGCCGCAACAATTGGTGCCGGCGGCACAAGATTCGTAGCAACTGGCGATGCAATGCAGATACGTTTCGGGGGCGGCGGCGCTACGTGACCCAAGCGGGCATTGCTCAACGTTGTGCCCGCTGCCACCGGCTCATAGGACATGAGTTCGCCGAAGTAAACATGCTGAATGACCGGAAATTTGGAGAGTATCTGGAAGGGAAGCAAGAGACGAGTAGTCTACACTCCTAATCCACATACTGTTCTCCTTACCTCCTTCTGGTACATCTTGACCAGGCCAGCATTGATTTTCACCCATGACGGCACCGCCGTAATGCTCCACAATTGATTTGAGTGCTCGCCAAAGTGTCCCGTCTTCACCTTGCAGATGTAGTCGATGCAGCTGATGAACATAAAGTGCTCTTTGAAATCGTTGATTATCTGTTCATCGACAAACTTGGCTGGATCAAAGGGACTCTTCACTGCAAGACAGAGATTAATGTACAATTTATTATTGGAAGGAGTTGCCCTGCCACTCACCCGCCAACTGTGCACTGCCCCAGATGAAGGGCACAAACTGAAAGTCATCTAGCGCCCAGACACCTTGACTGCCAGCAGGTTCCATGTTGTAAATGCGCTGCAATTGCCGCACAAAGTCCAAATATCGATTGAACAGACGCAGTGCAGCGCTGACAATGTCCTGTTCCAGCAGAATCTCCGCCTTAAAGAGCGCACACAGAAAGAAGACGAAGGAGAGCTCGTGCCCGGTGCCGTAATCGATGCGTGTCGCATTCCCAAAGGCTTCCATTAGATATTGCAGCAGCTCGTGCAGATATTTGTGTTTGGCCTCCGGCAAAAGTTGAGTCAACAATTCGGGCAACTGTTCCCGCATGGTGGCAGCCCAATCCCGATATGCTTTGTTGCCGAATCGCTGCGGCTGCTCCAGCGGCGGATGCTGTTCCACGATACGTTCCAGGGCATCGAAGAGAGTCAACAGTTTACGCAACATTTCCGATTCGTACATCTCATCGGTTGTCTTAATACCCTGTATGGCCGAGCTGGTGCCGTTGATATATCCAATTAGATCATGGTAGGCCCGTGAACGCTGCCAGCGCGCAAGATCTGCCAGATTATGGACGCTCTTCTCGCAGGCCGGCGATTTGCCTAGGCAGAGTAAAATGTTGAGTTTGCGTATGATAATTTATATATTCTATCTTCCTCTCACCTGCTGCCAATGCATTGGCATCTGCCATGCTTGTGGGGCACTTGTTTTTTGTTTTTTTTTACTTTTTTATTTATTTATTACGAACTACGTTTTGTTTTGACTATTACGAATGCAAGTGTGACCGCGATGCTCAAACAGCTGTTCTCACTTTTGCAATGTGACCATGCGCTGAAAACACTAGCTGAGCGATGAATTGATGATATCGAACTAAAAAAGGGAAATTTTAAATTCCCATTGCTGCTTCACTTGTGCAAATTTTGCGCGCTGTTCTAACATGCGCACTGTAAACAAGCGCTAATAACACTAGTTCAACGACAAATTAGTTAATGCCAATGTTATCAAACTAAAAATGAATTAACAGGGAAATTTATAATTTCCTTTCAGATTCAACGCGCTGCTCTTACTAGCGCAATGCTCTGATCATTTCAGTTCAACAATGAATCAGTGCCTCATCTAATGCGATAGTTATCGGTCGCTGTTATCGAACTAAACACGACGTCAACAAAAAGTGAGAGAGAAATACGCCTACGCCGGCTGCAGATTTGCGAATTTAAAATAACAATAATTTAATAATACATAAAAATGATTGAAACGCTATACAACCTGCCATTTCACATACTTGTGCCGCCGAACATAAAGGTGCGCCGGTTTGGCATACCGATGCCCTCGGCCATGACGGTGTTCAGTGTGGTGTTGCTCTCCTACTTTCTGGTCACAGGCGGTAAGTGAGAAATGATCGCAGAGCAGGCGAAGATTTTACTAATTAGACTCTCCTTTTATACATGTGTACTGCAGGCATTATCTACGATGTGATTGTGGAGCCACCTAGCGTGGGCGCCACTGTCGACGAGCACGGCCATTCACGTCCCGTTGCCTTCATGCCGTACCGTGTGAACGGACAATACATCATGGAGGGTCTGGCCAGCAGTTTCCTCTTCACTATCGGTGGCCTGGGCTTCATTATAATGGATCAAACCCATGCACCGGGCAAGACAAATCTCAATCGGGTGCTGCTTACTGCCATGGGCTTCACCTTCATCCTGGTCTCCTTCTTTACCACTTGGCTGTTCATGCGCATGAAGCTGCCCAGCTACCTACAGCCATAGGAAGCCGCATCCCAAGTCCACACGTTAATCTCTCTACTAGTATTACAAACTGTAATGAAATTGCATTCTCAAAACCCAAATAGAATCTTTTATAATACTCCCCCTAATTGTAGCGCATTGCGCAGTCTACGTAGCCGTGACAATTCTTTAGATTTTCAGCGTCTCAGTGCAGAAATAGTGCTCAGTCTCTCAGTTTGCGACGCGTTCCCTCGGCGGGCACAACGAAAACGTACCGGAAAAACATACTATTCTATATATAGAGCTATAAGAAATCTATTTATAAAACTCAATTTTGCATAAATAATTACAAAGATTCACAAAAGTTGCTCGAGTGCAGTTAAAAATCCAATTGAAATCAATCAAAGTTAGAAGGTTTTCTTGTGGATTCCAATTGGATGAGCGAGTGATGTAACACAGACCCAGAGCAGGCAGGGATTGAGGGAACAGCGAGTGGCAGGTGGCAACTGCGTCGCAGTTTGTTTACAAAACAGAGAGAGAGAGCGGGAGAAAGTCTCGAGGCGAGAGAGACTGTGAGAAAGGAAGAGAATCTCGAGGCAAGAGAGACTGTGCGACATGTCAAAGAAGTGCAGCGTGCGCAGCCTGAGCGACAGTTCGCTGGCAGAGCTGGCCAATCTGCTGGTGTCCACCATTAGCTACGTGCAATACGCACCCGATGTGCAGCTGGACATCAGCATTGTGATGGTGGAGCTGAATGAGTATTTGGCGCAGGCAGGCGCCACATCGAACATCTATCAGGATCTGCTGCGCGTCATACTCAGCTCGGATTATTTGGAGGCCAATATGCGTTTCACCTGCCTGCAGATGCTGCTCAATTGTGGTGTACACTTCCTGGTCACAGAAGTCTTTCCGCCCAGTTACTATGAGAAGATTCTGCAGGTGATTGCAGCGCAGGGTGCAGGGCTGCGAGTGCTGAATCTCAAGGGGATTTGGGTGAAGGAGGATCACATGCACTACATGTACGACATTGTGCGGCGTTGCAAGCAGCTGGTCAAGTTATATGTGCCTTATATTGCCAACGATCAGTTGCTCGAGGAGATCTCACTGAACTGCACCCGCCTCCAGATTCTAGACATCTCTGGGGAGACGGACATCACAGAAATTGGCATTGATCAGTTGGCGAGGGGAGTGTGCGCCCATGCGCTGACTGTGGTGGATGTGGGTATGCCGGGAGAGGAGAACATCTGTTACTCAGACATCGCATTAATCCTCGAGCATTGTCCGCATGTGGAGACACTATCCACGTACTCGTTTGTGGGAGCAGCACTCAAGTTCATCTATGACAACATCGACACCAGCTTCAAGTGTCGCCTCAAATATGTCCACGATACTGCGACAGATGAGTGCACACTGCAGGTGATCATACAGACATGTCCACAGTTGGAGACACTCTATTTGGACTCACCCAAGCTGGGCTGCCTGCGTGCTCTGCAGACACGTTCGTTGCGTAAGCTGAAGATATGCAAATTTGTTGTGGCCGAGTTGATGTCACTGCTGGAGCGACCCATTGGCGACAATCTGCGGCATCTGACCATGATCAAGGGCAGTGGCAATCTGGATCTGAGCAAGCTGGCCCGCTTCTGTCCATCGCTAATCGATCTTGATTGTTATGTGATCGAGAGCTTGTCCTATGCCCAGACCCAGGTGCGTTTCCAGCAGCTGGAGGGATTGGAGATACTCAGCTGCGACATGTTGACCAGCTCCCTGAAGGCTTTTCTCTGCAATGCAACAGATCTCAAGCGACTGGCAGTGGACTCTGTGGACTTTACCGATGAGGATATAATAAGGTAAAGATGGAAGATATGATATATGAAGTTGCTGCAATAACTTTGTACCTTCTCCATTGTTCAGCATGTTTGTGCAGCATGATTTCAAGGTGCTGGAGGATATTTGGTTCACACTGGCGCCGGAGCTCACAGTGCAGGCCGTGGAGGTAAGCCTGGAAGATGCCTGTGGGAACTGTAGGGTATTATAACTCCTCCAATTCTCCTTTTAGCTTCTTATGGACAGCTGCCCGGAGTTGCAGTCTGTGGGTCAATTGACGGGCTGGTCACTATCGCCGGACGATCTGGCGTTAATACGGGGACTTCTGAAAAGCGGAAACTCTAGCCTTGTACTGACCACAAATGCTTCACTTGCTTAATTTTCAGGGTATTTTAATAATGCGCATATTTGCAGGACATTAAAATGCACCTGACAATTGTTTTTTCTTCGCTTTGGACAGCTAATAACTTTCGATTAATTCTGTTTTTTATTTACAGCGCCTGCAATAGATACAACGGCAATATCTGTAGAACGTGGATTAAATTTGTTATTAGCTTTAACGTAAAAGTGAATTTTCTTTGTGATATTTATGAAATAAATTTCATTGTATTTAAAAAATCGAACCGTAGAAAGTGTGACCAGTTCGGTGGAAAACAGTATTTAATTGGGTATATTCTGCGGCATATTAGCACAGCTGTGTAACAGGGCTGTCAAAGTATTTTAACTTTAATTTCTCCCATGGGTACTCACATTTTTGACTTAAAATAGTTAATGACATACTTTATCTATTAAAATGAAGTTTATTATTTTATTACTTATATTGCTAAAACTGTTTATCGCTATTGTTTGCAGCACATATTCGTTTCTCTTTCTAACGCAATTGCTGTGCGCGACATTCGACAACTCTGCATGCGTCGAATACATTTCATGCGCATAAAAAACTTTGCATTGTACAAAAAGAATCTTGCCAAAGGCAAAGAAAGAATTTACAAAACGAATCTCATTTTAGGCTAGTTAGTTAAAAATTGCATTTTATTTGATAATAATCCACTTGCACACACATTGAACGGTCAAGCAAACGCAGTGTCAATAACTGAAAACTATGAAAAACTATAAAATCAAAAGGAAACAACTTCCGCAGACGTCAGCAGCATTAGCAGCAGCAGCAGAAGTATCCGTCGTCGTCGCAGTCACAACAGCGCCCCAACGCCAGCAGCATCAGTTTTAATGGGCCGAGCTTGAAGAACCGTTGCTGGACGACAGAAATAAAACCAAAATAAAAAAAAACTGCGCAAATTTCAATTTTGTATACTCAAATGCAAGGCAAATCTCATTGTAACAATTTGTAATTGAGCGTCGCGCGTGGGAGAAAGAGAGAGAGGGAAGAGTGTTTCGTTTGTTTTGTGTGCGTTGCTCGCGTTGTCATGCATTTTGTCACACAACAGCGGCAGCAGCAACAACAACAACAACAACAGCAGCAGCAACAACAGAAATCAGCATCCAATTCATCTCTCTCAGCAACAACAACATCATCATCAGCCGGCACACGCCGAGTGCCATCACTCTGTAAATCTTCCAGTCAAGGTGCTCTGCCCAAATCCTTGGCCACGGCTCAAAATCTCTATCGGCAATCTTCTCTCCAACAACAACAACAGCAACATCACCAGAAACACAAGCGCACCGCAAGCCTGAACCTCTACACATCGCCCATGTAAGTGACCCGTTCAGCTCTCTTCCCCCCCCCCCTGCCCTGCTCGTCCCACCTGTTTGTTCCACTTTTACTTGAACTACTTTAAGCCAAAACCAATTTCAAAATACTCTACTATATATGCATTATATTATACGTATTTGGTGTAGGTTTTTCTTGCTGGTTTGCATGTTATATACATTTACAGTTACAGTTTACAGTTACTCGCTCCTAATTTGCATGTCGTGTGTTTTTCCTATATAGTATACATATATTATACTCGTTATCGTGGGGGGTACGACTTATCAGCTAAATGACAAAGTGATAATCCTGCAATCCCGGTGCAATGCCTGTATATGTATTGCATTAATATATACAGAAGTATAGACCCGCATATATATTATTCGAAATGAAACTGAATCGGCATTGCATATAACATGTATATTTTATAATATTTACTGGATTCTCTATTGGACTCTGTGTGTGTAACAATGTTTAATCATTGTTACCCCCCTGTTATAAATGCATTTGAGTTTTCCAATTGGAGAATATTGCACAGTAAAATAAGAAAGATTCGCTGTATACGACTTGTAAAGCAGCTACACAAGATCTTAGTAAAGTTCTCTCAAGAAAAATAATGAGATAAGATAATATTCAACTGAATTTCAACTGCTTTTAAAATGTATATTGATTATTTGATCGTATATTATTATAGACAGCTTTCTTATCATCAAGAATTTTCCATAGTTTTATACACAATTTTAACTGTGTTAGCAAAGATCTTAAAAGAGTTCTCTCCTGAAGAAGTAAAAGAAATTAAAAAAAAAGAAGTAAAAGTTTTCAACAACGTCTTAGAAAATATTTAACAAGAGTTCTTACATGAAGCAGAAGGTTTTTAGAAATACCTTGAAAATCATATTACCATATATTAATGCTTTATTTGTACAGGTTGCTTGTCCAGAATTTTCCCAGTTGTATTCACAATTTTAAGTGTGCTATGAAAGTTACACAACAGTTGGGGGTCTGTAATTCCTGGAATTTGCATATAGCTTCGGCTTCTGCAACCAAATTCAGCGAAGCGTATACAAAACAGTCTCAAGCGCAGCCCCATAGCAATATCATTTGTTATTGTTATTGTTGTTGTTACTGTTGTTTTAGTTGGTGCTGTTTATTTAGCCGGGACTGTTGTGTGTGTGTCCCGACACAAGTCTCTCGTACACGGCACATTTATTTCGCCCGCTTTCTGAGTGCGAATTCAAACGTTGCGCTGAAATGACGTCGTCGTTGTTGTCGCCGCATCGCGTGTCTCTTCCCCGAAAAAGCACAAAAATTAATTAAATAATTAAGCAAGCCGTCGCTGCTTCTTCATACTTAATATTATTAATGGAACTTGCCAAAATGTGTTAAAAATAAATTCCGATTTTCTCTTTCGTTCCGTTTTGCTCGAATTCGACGTGTGTTTCGTCATCGTTTTTCCAATGATGACATACTTTTCTGGTGCTGTTCACTCAAGAATGACCCACAACAAAAGAGCAGTCGAACCAACAACAACAACAACAACAAAATAAAGCAGCAATAACTCAACAAACAATACGAAAAAAAATGTAATAGTTGTTTTTTTGATGTTCTCGGTTTTTGTATTTCTTTTCCTTTTAGTTTTGTTATTGATTTTTCGCTAGAAAAAGAGAATAAAACTGGTTTAACTTGGTAGCTTATTGCCTTATGGCTTTGCCGATTTGCTGTGTTCATAAATTGCCAACTCATTGGGTGGAGGAGGGGGGAGGTAGGTAGGCGTAACTAATCGAGGAGGGCTTTAACTACACTCACTCGGCATCATTAAGTCAATTAACTTGATTTCTAGCTAGAGTTATGCGATGTATGTTAATTATTATAATTGTTGTCATTGTGTTATACGCGCATGTTGCATTACCTTAGAGACCTTCCCCCAAAAATAAAAAAAAAAACAAATACCTCTCCCAATGCGCACCTTAAAGAGGTGCCGGGTACTATGACAATCACACACAAGTTCATGCGGTGAGTTCTGGATGTGTATCTTTCCATAGAATATTACTCGAGTGTTTTTTTTTATGGGAAATTAATTCGTTTTTATGGCATGTTTCCTTGGTTCAAAATAATCTCTAATCTCTGAGTTATTTCCGTCTCCTTCCCCCATTGTTTTGTTTTTATTCACATAATTTTGGTGCTTACTTAAATTATCATTACGAGCGGCGAGATTTATTAGTTTTTTGTTTATGCTCATTCCGCAATTATTTTCTGAGTAGTTTCTTTTTTAACTGGAAGTGAACCTGACTGATAAGGTCGTTTCAGTTGTGTGTTTATTTTTCTCCGATTTGCATATAGACCCAGTCAACGGGGGTAACTGAAAAGTCAACTACTTGAAAGTATTGTGGGAAACAAGGTAGAGGGAATTCGCATTTGCGCCGTCTCTACATTGTTCATAGGTAGCTTGTCATATGACTCAGAGTTGTCGACTTATCTAACAAATTGGCACTCTACAGCTATCGTCTAATTCAGTTGCTTATCAACATTAATAGCTCGACAGTGTAATAAAAGCAATTAAAAGTAGACAAGACAATTAATAATAGAGCTCAGCAAACTATCGATCGATAACTTCGCTGAATGAAGTTGAAAAGAAGTGAAGAACGATTCAACAAAAGAGCACTCCCTTTATAATGGGTAAGAGTTGCCAATGTTTTGTTCTTATCTTCACACATTTATATTTACCATTAACCCTAGAGAGCCTTAATTTTTTTGGAATTTACTTAACACAGAACTAACATTAATTTAGAGTTGTAGTTAAGGCTCGGCCCTAGTATATTTCGTATCTAATTAACATACGTGTATTCTATGCCATTGATATTTTCTGAACCTAAGAAGGGTGAAGCTCATAGTAAAGCTACTTAACAAAGGAAAAACTTTCTAAATAGGGAAGAGCTAGGAAGACACTTGTCGTAAACTATATAAACCTTTTCTAAGTGTAACTTTCAAAGCATTTTCCAAGTGAATAAACACTTGTTATTCAATAATTATTTCTGTTTCGTTAATAGAGTGCAGTCGAACTTGATACAGCTGTTTTAGCGTCAGCTGCAACAGTTCCTGCGTTACTTAAAATGCCAAAAACTTAATAAACATACAGCTCTAAATATAGAACTCTTATGAAGCGCTTTACTCTTTGAGTTTCTGGGACACCCCCCTTTTTGTGCAACAAATTAAACCCCTTGCAACTTTAATAATGATAATCCTAATCTAATTTGTATAGGAACAACAGTAATCAGACTAAGCCAGAAAGGTCTTAAACCCAAACCCCGTAAAGTTGGGTGTCTGTGCTGGGCATACACACGAGTTGCTCCGCCGTATAGAGATATTCCTTATCGCTCTTATCAGACAGTTGGTTTACTTCACTTAGTTATAGCTCTGTGATACTACCACGAACACCTGTGCAGAGAAAATTGATTAGCATCGATATGTGTGAGCGCGATTGGCAATTATATGGAACTTCATTAGTGGCTACCAGCTCAGTAGTCAGAGAGAAGTCATAGCAAGAAAAAGAGAGTGTCGTCGGCGGCGCACAAAGAGAGTGTTGACACACATGGACAGACAGACGATAGCAGAGCCCTACGTGGTTTGGTAAATATGATGCGATGTGTGTGATACAATTGTGGTTAAACTTTATGAAACTGTGGACAGATAGATAGATAGATTGATAGTTGGATAGTTGGATACATAGATAGACAGCTTGTTAGATAGATAGACAGCTAGTTACAACGTGTTCAGCATACTCTTTTTTTGGTTTTCCCTCTTTGCCATTTGTTTTTTATTTCCGTGTGCATTTTATTGTAGGATTAAAGACATTGATATAAACACAACAACAACACCACCAACTGCAGCAGCAGCAGCAGTAGCAGCAGCCACGACAACAACAATAAGTGTAGCTGCAGCAGCCACAGCGATAGCAACCACAACATCAACATCAACAGGTGCTACTGCTGTGTGCAGCTCTGAGCCTGCCAATGCCACAAGCATGATTTGTGATGCGCAACAAGAGCAACATCAGCAGCAGCAGCAGCAGCACCAACAGCAGCAGCAACAGCAACAACAGCAGCAGGAGCAGCAACAACAGCAACAGTCACAGCAACAGCAGCAGCAACAAGCTCATTCTGATGCTGATCAGGATGAAAGGTCCACACTGAGTAGCCATACTGACAGGTAGGTGCTGTCTCTTTCTCTCTCACTCACTGGCCCACCCGGGCACGGCAAAGTGTTAAGTATAAAATTGCATTTGTTATTTGGGTTCGCAATTACTGTACAAAATTTGCATGAGTTCTTTGTCATTTCAAATATGCATATCCGATATCATAAACACACCGCTATATACCCCTTATATGTAGCCTACTTTACTTACTATATTCATTCTTGTTCTAGGCGCGATTCGACCAGCGAAGAGATCACTATAACAAGCACACTAAGCACCAAATTACTGACCATACAGGAGGCATCAGGCACCCTTGAACGCAATAGCAGCTTGACTGATCCCACATCGGCGTCATCATCGTCTTCAACACAGAATAACACATCCGCTTCGATTGCCAATCCAGCATCACAGCCACGTCATGAGTCCAGCACCAATCACAACAATAGCAGCAGCAACAGCAGCACCATCAATGGCAGCAACAACGTAGCGCCTGCTAGCCCCAGCAGCAACAACAATCTCAATCTCAACTCAAGCAACATCAACAGCACTACAGGCAGCAGCCCCCAAACAGCCACGCCCAGCATACAAATTGTGCAGTCCGAGCAGCAGCGGGAGCAGCATCAGCAGCAGCCACTGCAATCGCAGAGCGTCGATTCCAACGGTTGTGCGTCTACTCAGGCTGCAGCTAGCTCCCTCACGGATAGTCCCAGCAGTCGCAAGAGCTCGACCAGTTCCAAGGGCAAACCAGCCAAGTTATCCACCTCGAGCAGTGGACGCGAAGAGGTAAGCTGCAGGACAGATGAAGCAACCAGCGCAAGTGCAACTAGTTAAGGTGCCAGGAGTCAGGGCATGTGAAACAAGTTAAGGTGCCAGGAATAAGAGCATGTGTAACCAGTTAAGGCAACAGAATGTCCTGAGAAACTTTAAATTCAGCTGAGCTTATAATCCCCATGATTAGAATTTTATGAACTTTTTCAAACACTAAACATTTGTAGCCTCCCTCTGCCTTTCAATTCTCTTTCAATTGTCTTTGATCTTCACTGATCTTCTAATCCTCATCTAATGATGACTTGTTAGATTTATCAGCAAACAAAACTAAACTCGTGTAGCTTCTCTGTGTCTCACAATTCTTTAGAGTTGTAGCATCTTTCTGTCGCTCAATTCTTCAGCTTAGCTTATCTCTGCCCCTCAATTCTACAGAATTCACACAGCTGAGCTTTGCAATCCAAATTTAATGATGACTTGTAGGAAGTTTACCAAACAAAACTAAACTTGTAGATTCTCTTCACCACTCGATTCATGAGAATTCGATTGTTAGCTCTCTCTCTATTTAATGGCGTTCTTGCCGAAGCTCTGCGAGCTTTCATTATTTATGGGTGCTATTTAATTAGCGCGTCATCAATAGTGACAACAAATACGAAATGTGTGAAAAGCACAAAAAAAAAACTATTTAAATATCAGAAAGATGCTACGCAATGATGATAGCGAATAGTCGTGGCTGGGTGCGTTTAGTTATCAGGTTGGATTATTTCCAAACCGGTTGGTTTGTTACCCCTATTGGTTTTTTGATTGCTTTGCGCTCCAATTTTTTTTTCGGCGTATTGCATTTAGAGGCCATTTGCTGATTAGGAATACCCTTCAATGTTGGCTGACAGTGTCATACAAACTAGTTTCAAACGATTGCCATGAAATATACGCTGTGTGTGACAGTGAATTAGTTCTTTGACACAACTATAGTATACCCTTTGTTGGGTAAGTAACAGTATCAGGGTATTCGAGAATAAAAAGCTCGAAACCTTTGCGAAGCTTTGCCACATTGATAACGCGACTGATATAGCGACAATTTGGCGTTGCTCGTGCGACTCTTCACCGCGGACATAGCTGCAAATTAGAATTCAATGAACGATTCAGTACGACGCGATTCGGGGGCCCAAAAGAGTTCTCTGCGTGTGCCGTCAGTCTTCGATAGATTATACAACAACAAGCCATAGGTTTCGTATAAATAAATAATAATAAAAAATTGTCGATATCGTGCTCGACGCGGTGCCTCTACTGATAAGACAAAGCAAGCAAGCGTAGCAAAGCGGGCACCACCTGCTCTGTGCAGTAAAAAAACAGTTTCCTTAAATTTATGTATGATTCAGTACTATGACTAATAAGAACTATTACAGTTATCCACGTTAATCAATTCCGAAATACTTTGCAGGACACACAGAGCAAACTAAGCGAAACTGGACTCAGCAACGAGGGACACTTTGTGCGTGGTGAACCCGCGAGCAGCAGTCAACAGGTGAGCAGCAGCTCCGCTTCGAATGAGAAGCCCGCCAAGAGCACATCTCGTCTCTCGGAACGCGCCAAAAAGAAGTCTTGGTATAACGTCATCTATCCCAATTATAAATCACGTGCCGAGGACTTTAAGAAACTGTTCAAAGATGTGCCCAACGATGAACGCTTAATTGTAGGTGAGTTGCCGAAGAGCGCGTGGCTTTAATATATATGAAATGGTTAATCTTTGACCTTTCAATTTATCTATAGCACATTTTACAGTCTTCATTTGATTAGACAAAGTTGTAGTTCTCATTTGCTTTATTCTCTTCTCTTTTACTCAGATATTTTTGTATAAACAACTAATAAGAGTGTTAATAATGCATGATGACTATAAAATCATATCAAATATTAGATCTTTTCAACAGTAAATGAGAACAGTTTCAATTTTAGATAGTGAGACTTGATAAGTATTCAATGTAATGAGCTTGTAGAAGGGTATCACAGCGTTGTGCCAAATGTAGGCGGAAAGAAACATTTCCGACTTCACATCTGACTCGATTTTGTCCATTTCTGTTCGTTTTAACAACAATATCTACGAGACTATAAAAGCGAGGGTTATCAAACAACGTAACGATATATCTTATTATTTTAGAATTTTGTCACGCCTCCTTCCGCCTTTGTAAATCGTTAAAAATCGCATTGCAAGTTTTATTATCAACCAAGTACAGTACATTTTGGTGTGCACAATAATTATCAGCAACCAAATGATTTCCATTTAAATGATATATGATATATAAGTTACATAAAAAAAAATTATTGCTCAATATTTTTTGTATTTCTTTTTCTCAGATTATTCGTGTGCCCTGCAACGTGACATATTAGTTCAGGGTCGTCTGTACGTGTCGAAAAACTACGTTTGCTTCCATGCCAACATTTTAGGCTGGGAAACATATTGGAGCATCAAATGGAAGGATGTGACTGCCATAACAAAGGAAAAAACAGCGCTTGTCATACCGAATGCCATCTCGATATCCACTGCCAAAGAGAAGTTCTTCTTTGCGACATTTTCATCGCGTGACAAGTCGTTTTTGATGCTCTTTCGCGTGTGGCAAAACACTTTGCTGAACAAACAATTTTCAACACAAGAGATTTGGGGTTATGTGCACAATTGCTATGGTGATGAACTTGGCCTGACCACAGACGATGAGGATTATATAGATCCAACGCTGGATGCTGCCGGTACCGAAACGGATGTAGATTTTCATACAGCAATTGACGATCTTGGCGGCAGCGCTGGTGGTGGCGAACAAAGCAACGCAAGCAACACATCACAAACGCAGCCACAACAGAGTGGCAACAGTAGCGCCAGCAGCGGTGGCGGCAGCGTTGCAACGCGTAAATCGAAAACAAAATATTTCTTTAACTCTAGCAAATCTTCAAATTCCGCAAACGCCTCGGCCAGTGGATCGGATAATAAGGCCAGCGATAGTACACGAAAATCCAATAAGAAAATGAAGGCAAATGCAAAGGAGCTGACGCTCAGCTCGGTAAAGGCCGCAGAGCAATCTGTGGCGGTCACACTCAGTGTGCCCAACAACAGTAATACCGGAGGAGGTGGGAGTGGAAGTGGCAGTGGCAGTGGCAGTGGCAGTGGTGGTGGTGGTGGTGGTGCTAGTGTTGCCACAAACAATGTAGCAACAAATGTTACCACCACAACAACCACAACAGCTAACAGTGGCAACACAACAGTCAGTGCTGGTGAGAGGAAAGCAGAGAAGCAAAGCATCAACAGTACTGCGATTCCAACTGCCTCAGAGTCCAATCATGGCTCGGACATAAAGCGTAAACATGGCAAAAATCAACGACAACGCGATGCGGAATTAGCTTCGAAAAAGGATGAGGCCGGTCCCACAGATGTCTCTGATTCTTCCGATTCCGAGGAGAACAATGTGCCGTAAGTAGCAGGGAATCGCTTCTACCGTTTGCAATCAAATAAAACGTTTCAATCTTTTTAGATTTGTGCCCAGCACGGAGTGCACATCGACACACGAGGGCCGTCAAATTGTGCACACAATTCTACCCCTGCCTGTGGACACATTGTTCAAGTTGTTGTTCTCGAAATCGAAATTCATTACGGAATTCCATGATGCACGTAAATCGACAGATCTAACCATGGGCGAATGGTACAAGAACGAGGACGGGCAAAATGTGCGTCTGGTGAATGTGACGGTGCAATTGGCTGCCTCCGTTGGCCCAAAGACCTCAAAGGTGCGTGACAAATAAATAGATATTTGATGTATATTTCAAGTTACTGTTGTTATCCTAAGGTCACTGAATATCAAACAATGCGAGAGTGCAGTAAGCCAGGTGAACTCTATTCGATCGATGTGAATAGTGTCAATGCAGGCATTCCATATGCGGATAGCTTCAGTGTGCTCATCCACTTCTGTTTGGCGCGGTAAGTGTAATGGAAGTCAGCACGATTGAGCCTTATCTAATCACGCTTCCTGTTTCCACCTCATTTAGCACTGTGGATGATCATACGATGTTGTCAATACATGCCCAAATCAAGTATAAGAAATCCATTTGGGGCGTTGTCAAGGGCTTCATCGAGAAGAACACGTGGGCGGGTCTGGAGGATTTCTTCTGTGCTCAGTTGCAGGCACTGCAGAATGAGACTTGCATACCGCCGGCCAAGGGAAAGGGACGACGTCCCAGACGTGGTAAGCATATAGTTATTAGCTTAAGCAGCAGCAGTAGCAGCAGCAGCAACAACAACAACAGTAACACAGCAAATAAATTAGTAATAAATGCAAACAATCATAAAAGTGCAAAAATGCAAATCGAATACGAAATACAAAAAACACTTTCAATTGCCAAAATGCCATTGCTATTGCTTCTTCTAACCACACAAAATGCACGCACAATCCACCACCACAACAACAACAACAACAACATCGACAACAACAACTAGAAATATTACCCTGCAATATGTAAACAACAACACACACAGGCTCAAATCAACAACTGCCAACGTTTGCATCAGCAACTGTTGCAACTGCAACTGCAACAACAACAACGACCACAATGACGATTGCAACAGTCACAACGACAGCAACTAGCAGCACGGACACTGACAGCAGACGTGTGACTTGTCATCACTCAAAGCATCATCAACATCAACATCCCCAACGTCATCATCATCATCATCAACATCATTCACAGCATCACCAGCACACGCAGCAGCAACATCATCGTCATCAGCATTCTCATCATCGTCATCATCTTGCTCATGACAGCGATCAGCAATCGAAGCATCAGCAATCGAAACAGCAACAGCAGCAGCATCATCAGCAACAACAACAAGAACCACAACAGCAGCATCAACTTCCCTTGCAGCCACATTCGCAATCTCATCCGCAGCATCGTAAGGCCATATTGCACACATGTAAAGGTATAAAGCGTACACAAGAGACGCTAATCAACCCATACCATATAAGCCAAGCGATTGTCAATAGGCTGGCCACGTAGAAGTTTGAGTATCAAGCTTTAAATGTAGTTAGGACTATTATTTATTGAGTATTCTAATAAGTAGTTAAGCTATTATGCTAAACTCATTGTATTTTGAGAGTCTGAATTAATGTAGTGTAGAATAATAGTGTAGATGTACAGATTTTTTTAACTTATTTTTTATTGTGAAAATAAGAGAGACTAATACAGTAGACTTATATAAAATATTTAAATCAGTCTACAGGGTACGCAAAGTATAGTGTTCATGTAACGAAAAAAGAGGCACCTCAGATCCCAAAAAGTGTATCTTTTCTTGATCAACGTCCACAACGAAGTTGACATATCCATGTCAGTCTGTATGAAAGCTTATATTGAGCTAGAACTAGCAAATTTATTGGCAATATATCTATTTATTTAAGTATTAAACTTTGAATACAAAAGAGATAAACAAAGAAAACTTATATAATATGAACCTAGTTAGTGTATTATAAATCAGTATAATTTGATAGTTCGATCTACGCCAGGCTTACTATGACAATCGCTGGTTTATTCGATACTTCACCCGTTTATTCGATCTACTTCTGCTTCTTGTTTATAGTTTGTTAAAAATAGTTGAGAACATTTGCATGTTACATAGCACTTGTTCGTACACCCCTTTGATTTTTGTATTTATTTTAGTGTTGTGTTGTGTTTCTGTTGCTCTTTAGCTGCGCATTTGATTATCCACATGATTTTGAATTATTGATTTTAATTATTTTTGTTACTTGTGCCATATTTTTCTGTGCTGCATTTGTGCGTGCATTTGTTTCCAGGTACTGCCACACAAATACGATCCACGACATCGGAGGAAGCAAGCGGCGGCGGTGGCACGGCACAGAATAGCAAACCCGACACGATGGAAGCGTGGGATCCCAAGCTGTTGTCGCCTTGTGGCTTGGCGGGCGCTGCAGCTGCTGCTGGCTTAGCACACGGTGGCCTCGCCAGTGCCACTGGTGTTGGCGGTGTGGGTGTGGGAGGCGCTGGCGGTGCAATTAGCCGGCAGCAGCAACAGCAATTGACCGCACAACAGCAGCAACAGTTGTTGGCTGCTGGCGGGGGCCAGCAATTGGGTCTGGTTGTTGGTCAGGAGAAGTTTAGACACAAGGGCTTATCGTTGTTTGTTATATTCTTAATGTGCTTGCTGTTGGCATTAAATGTGATATTATTACTTAAGCTCTGGACGCTGGAGGAACGCATTGACGTGGATCTCAGCCGGCGGGCGCGCATGCCCAATTTGGCGGCCCTCAAGTAAGTGAAATAAGCATATCAAATATGTTAACTATCTAATGCATATACTCTCTTACACTCTCTGTCTTTAGGGAACTGCCCAGCACGAATCAAGATTGGCTGGAGCTGTTGCGTCAGCAGGAGCTATCGCACGAATCGGAGCTACGCAAATGGCATCAGGTGCTCCAAACGGCCATTGAGTTGCTGAAAAAGGTGAGCGTCGTTTGCGAAAAGATCTATAACGATGGCGAGCTGCGTCAGAGCATTGAGTCAATGCATACGGAATTATAAGCAAATACACACAATGAGAGAACGTTAAGAAAAATTAACTGTAATTCATATTCATGGCTTGATCTCTAATCTAATTCTAATGAAAACAAAAAACCAAAAGATATTGTTGCATGTTCCATAGCATTAGGTTTTATACAGTATGCAAACAGAACACTAACTTTACATTCCTAATTTAATTTAATCTTCGTTTTGTTTTTATTATCTAATTTTATTTTTCGTTTTTTTGTTGCAGACTGAAAAGACTTTGGCTGAAGTCATGATACCCTAGCCCAGCACCCTTTCAGCACAAATCCCTCACAGTAAACCACGCTCGTTTAGTTCCTTTCGGTTAAAGAAAACATGTTTTAAACGAAGCCACCAAAAAACTGAAATTGAATTTCACAACTATCACAGAAATAACGAATGTAGTCACAAAGAGAGAGAGAGAGAAATGTTTGTGTTATATTGATTAGGTAGTTTACATTTTAGTTAATCCGTGTGTGTTATATCAAATTGAATTTAGTTTTAATTCATAATTTTAGTACATTTTGCATCGATTGTTTTTCGTCTCTGCATTTAAGTTTATTTGTTTTCGGTTCAACTTTCAAAGTATTCCTCAAGCACACAGACACACACACTCTCTCCAATAATAGAGAGTTCAAAGTGCGCCTTGAATTTTTGTTTTAAAAAGTTCATTTAAACAAAAAACAAATGCATCACTTTCCATGTCAGATGAGCGCAAAGATTGCAAAAAAAAACAAACAAAAAATAAGTAAATTTGATAAAATTATACCGAAAATATTTATGTACAATATTTTTGTAAAACTTACCAAATCCACAACAAAATGTGAGCAATGTTTTTTACGATATTTGTTTTTTCGATTTTTTCCCCATTTTGTACAAAATCTCTTTAATCCTTTTGGCGCCCGTTTACAGTCTCTAAACTTAAAAAAAATTACTAAATGAATGCTAAGCAAAATGAATAATACCGATGGCATACTATATATACCATATACATATACGAGTACTACTTATAGATGAAAGTATTGTTAGTTTGTAGTAGTTGCATTTTAATGTAAACTTATCGCCCAAAAAAAAAAAAACAACTTGTGCGAATTGTATGTGAAACATGTTTAAACAATATTTAGGAGAACATTATTGCTAAGCGTTTCAATTTCAAAATGTTGGTGAGACCCAAGCAAAAAAGAAAAATAAAGCAAAATAACTTATTGTAAAAGAAAACAGATCACACATGCCCCATATAAAGTAATATACAATACTATATAGAGAATACGGAGATCAAATCACGCGTCAAATTATTTGGGCCGTTGCGAATTGGAATTAGAACAAGCGAAATTGTAAAGCTGCAGCAATAAAACAAATTCTAATTTATTATAAAACAAAAAATATAAATAAAAATAAACAAAAAAAAACGTATTTATTAAGAAGTTCTCAAGACGAGATCTTTTATTTAAAATTCCACGAAAGGAATCGTTGAAAACCTGCAGTAGGTATGGTATATGGCAAACATATATGGCACACACTATGATTCATTCTTATATGACAATCACTATGATGCCCTCCCAATTAAAAATCGGAAAAGCTTTTGAGAAGTCACCTGCGATTTTTATAACAATATATTGCTCTCAAAAAACAAAAAAAAGAAATTAAACTACAGTCGATAACAAACTGCATTCGATTCATCGGACGTCGATATGCGATCCAGATCTGATATATTTTCCATCTTTGATTTGGGGAATTTAGAACGCCGCTCAGGACGATTGGAATGGTGATGAGCAGAGTCGGCGTTGGGAATGTTGAGATTAATGGGACTCTTAGCCTTTATGTTTCGCTCGCGTTTAGTATTCAAAGTGTTTGCGAGATTGTTACGCGGCGACAGAGCTTGACGTCGGCGTATTTTACTGGGGGCGGTGGTGGTGGTGCCCGTAACGGTAGGGGCATCCGGGACTGTTTTCGGCGATATCTTGGGTTGGGTTGGCTTGGGTTTTTTTATTTTCTTCTGTGGAACATTGGAGCCCTCAACATTCCCAGTAGCCGGAGCACGAACATTACGAACTTTCTTAGAAGTATCAGCCGGAGGCGGCACTGAGGGCGTCTCTGTCGGTTGCCCCGATGGCAGGACCAAAGACGGCGTTGGTTGGACCCCGCGCTTAGGACCGCCTCCCATCATGCGTGCCACTAGCTTGTCCAGCACTTCCTTTTTGGTCAATGTCGGTAGCATTGATCCAGTATTTTTTCTGGTCAAATGCGAAGCGGAAACCATATTGCCTCTCGGCCTCGAATCATAGGTTACCCTGGTGCGAGTGACTGGCTTTATGTTGGACTTCTCTGGCTCCACAGAATTGGACGTCGTTGTCGTCGACGTTTCATTTACTACTCCAACTACAACTGTCGTATCTTGTATTTGTTGCCTACGCAACTGCCTCTGGCGCTTCAAGAGCAAGTCATATATCGATACAATGGACTCTTCCATTTTTACACTACTGTCTAACTCGTCGTTTCTTTTCGTTTAGGAGTCCTGTGAAAAAATTAAAAAAATTAGATATTGCTAAAATTTAGTGGAACTCAAACTCCAGGTGTAGTTGTTTGGGTGTGAATGACAAGGTTATAACTTCACAATGAATGGTGGCACAGCAAGTGATGTACGGGGCAAAGGTAAGTAGATGGAATACATATATATATAATGTACATAATGTACATGTGTGTTAAGCTTACTTAAGTTTTCTTGAATGTTTTATAACGATAATCACATTTTGTACTGATTGTTCCTATGGAAGCTACATAAACATGTATGTGTTATATTGTAATATTTTAAACAATGTATTTGTATTATGATAAACTAAGTTATAGTTAGTTTAGCTTTGTTATCCTGCCATTCAATAAAAATCAGTCGATAGGGTCCTATTGTCTATAATTGCATATTACCGTTTTTAAATATTGAAAACCCTGTAGTATACTTTGAGGCGGGCACAGAAAAGCCTCTTTTTGCCGGTTACATATTAAAAAAAAGCTAGATTTCCCTGTGTCTGTATGGAACTTTGAAACCAGCTAAATTTGACTGGGGAAAAAGCTTAGTTAGCAACACTGGCAAGGCAACAGGAAAAAAACTAACTGAAACTAACTAAAGTACGTATATGCACAACAATTTGCTAAATTATAACAAATGATTGCATGCCATAATACCGAACAGTTCCTCAGTTTCTCTGGTTCCTCATCGCGCTCAATTTCAAACCGTTTTACTGCCTCTGCTGAGTTTAAGTTCAAGGTTACAAGCCTACCCGAAAGAAATAGACGTAATAATTTTCCACTTCTTCGTATTTTGGGTTACTGGATCTCTCTCAGTTCTCTGATAATAGGCCAATTAGAGGTCAAGAAACTGGACTGATCTCGTATATGGCAGTAAACGCAGCTCTCTCTTGTAAGTAAACAAATGAAATGCTACACGGAGATAAGAGTTCGTTAAACGTCGAAAAAACAACAGTAAAATTAATACAAAAACAAAAAAGTGTGAATAATAGAAGAAATTTTCGCCATACAGTCAAATTAAATCCAACGTAGAAAATTAGCTAGAGAACTTTTCTGAAGATATCTGCAATAATAAAACTATAGAAAATTCCACAAAGTACGCAAATAAAAATAAAAAAAAAAACAAAAATTTAATATGCTTTCATGCGTGTGCGTGTGTGTGCAGAGCAACGAACGCACAAAAAAGAAAGAAGAGAAAGCAACAACAAAATGTTATCAGCGCAGCCAAAAAGAGCCTATGTACAGTAAACACCTACACAGACGCACACACACACTTACACGCACGCATACAAAGTTGTTGTTGTGTGCGTATCGCTCAGCTTTAGAATTTTCAAGGTTAAGAGCAAGTGCGTGAGTCGCTGAGTGCGAAACGTGCGTGTGTGTGTGAGTGAGTGCGTGAGTGTGTGTGTCTGTATTGGTATATTGCCGTATCGGTGTATCGCCGTTGTCATCGTCTCGCAACGCACCAAATTTCACTAAAGTTTATGGCACACATGCTATAAAAACTGTATAGCACACTGAAACTAAAGAATTATTTGATATATCATCATTATAATCGCAGATTTACCATATAGGCCTAGGATAAGGGACCGTTAACTTACGAGAAAAGCTGCTCGAAAACAGCTGACACATTTTATAGCAGATATATCATACATACATATTCGTTCCAGTTTATTTCGCTGCCTTCTACTCACGCATATGCGAATTGCGCATACGTTGCGTTATCTTTCACATCAGCGTCGCCTTTCTATTGTCAAGTTTAATGACTGATAACGCATTTTTACAGCCCCCAAAACCCAAAGGTTCCTCGGTCTGGATTAATATGTAAATGTATAATTTAGTATATTTTCTCTCGATTATTCTCTTTTATCTTAACTTTACTTTATATGCCTTGCTCTTTTATATCAACTCTAATTTATATTCTACGTCAATTTCTCTCTCTCTCTCTTTGATCTCAACTCTTCGTTGCGTACCGGAAATGTTATACATAAATAATTCTACAATATAAAAGCGAAATTCTTACCAAACTTGAAAAACGTCAATCCCCACCAAACTTGTCAATTTACTTTTGTCGCACGGAGAAAAAAACCCCGTGAGTTTCCAAAATTTCGCTCGTTTTTTTAAAGCAAATTAACCATATTGTATATTCTAATATAGAGTAGCCATGTCTAAGAATGTATCTGTAAATCTACTGGTTTGAGTCTGTTTAACTGATTTTGTGAAAACATTACTAAATAATGCAAGTGAACTATTCTTTTTATATAATTTTAATATTATATTAATATTTATTATATCATTATATATAATATATTTTATGCATATGTATGTTAGCATGCAATTTACTTATTTCATACGAGACCCATCTGGCAACCCTAAAATCAACCATATTTAATATTCAAATTTCATCTTTTCTCTCGCGCAGTGTATTTTGCTGAGCTAATTTCTATCACCAAGTCGATTTTGTTGCTGTTTTCTTTTTTTGTGTTTTATCGGTTAACCGAAAAAGTTAACGAGGTTCACGTTTTAATCTTCCCTGGCTGATTACAGCGAATCAACTTTAACAGAGCCACGCACTTTACATGAAGAGAGAGCACTATTTTACTCTTAGGTGCAATGTAAGCTTACAGCGAAGAGAGCGCACCACACAGCATAAGCTCCACACGCACGTGCAGTGACAGTGGGGAGAGAGAGAGAGCGACACAGTGCGCCCACAAAGAGCGCTGTTAAAATTGTCATTCATGCACAAACGTGCGCGTTGTTGTGTGCTCTTCTCGACGTCGACAGCGACGGCAGCAGCAGCAACAGCAGCAATAACGACAGCAGCAGCAGCAGGCAGGCGAAGCGCGTTTAACGGTGATCAGTACGAGATCGAAATCGGCCGACGTTGGTTGTTCATAACGCGCCTCGCGTTGCTCGTTTTGTCAGAAAGTTGTCGTTGTCGTCGTCGTCGTCACAGTCACAGTCGCAGTCGTCGTCGTAGTCGCAGTCGTCGTTGTAGTCGCAGTCGCAGTCTCAGTCGCAATCACCGTTCAGCTTTCAATTCAGTTAGTCGTCGATCGGAGCAGCAGCAGCAGCAGCAACAACAACATGCACTAAAAAAGCCTTTTACATCTTTTCGTTACGTTTCGTTTCGGTTTCTGTTTCTGTTTCGGTTTCTCGTGTCCGTTCTTCCTACTCCTCCTCCACCTCCTCCTGTATGTGTATGTGCGTCTGTGCATGCATGCGTCGTGCGTTTGTGTGTGTGAGTGCGCCAAGAGAGTGTGTGTTTTGCTCACAATGTTCGACAACAACCAAACAAATGCATAAAGTGAATGAAAGAGAATCAAATAAGTGCGAAATCCTCTCGATGATGTCGTCGCTGTTGTTGTTGGCATGTGCAAGGCGCAGCTGATTTTAAATAAAAAAAAAAAAATTTTAATAGTCCCCGAGAGCTACAACTCGTCTGCCGCCCCCCACACTGCCTTCTCCAGCCGTGGTTCCTGTGCAGCTCGTGGAGATTCTTCGTCAAGTTGGGTGCGTGTTTTTGTTGTCCCTGCTCGTTGTAGTTGTTGTTGTTGTTCTTTCTTGTCACTCGCTATGTTTACATTTACAGACACACACATACACAGCATATGCAGAAAATGTAAACTGACATTCTGCTCTGGCGCCTTGTTTCGCGCGGGCTTATTGACAAATTATAACAGAACACAGTTCTCTTTCTTACCATTCTCTCGCTCTGCCGCTCGCACTCCCGCTCTGTCTCTCCCGGCTTAGACAGCAATTGTTCATTTCATTTCAATTTGTGCACCGTGCGAAGTTTGGCAATCAATTTAGGGAAGTGAGAGCTAAAAATACACAAAAAAATCATATATATCAACAAATGTGAACAAAAGAATGAACAAAAGAAGCAACAACAATTTAAACAAAATATTTAGATACTTTTTTTTTTGTTAACTTGGTACTATGGGATAAAATCAGCTATTTCAAGTGCGAGAAAACAATCAAAGAAAACAAAGAGAAGAATTAATATTTTATTTATATTTTTATAAATTCGAACAGTTCTTAATTGATTATACTCTATCAGATAGTTGATATATGTATCTGCATTATTTCTACTAGTTTCAGGGATTTCTAGAAACTTGCTGTAAACATTTTTATCATATTCAATCCAAGCTCAATTTCTTCCTAATTTCTCTATAAGATTTTCACTGCTTATAATAAAAACGTAGCCTAAAAAAAAAATGATCAAGAGATTAGTCGGATTACAACTGAACCTGATTAAATGCTATATACTGTCTTTAGTCTGCTTAATTCTTGGCGAAACCCGCTTTAAACTCTTTTTTTTTGCACACTCGCTTTAAATGGAAGCGAACGTAAATCTTTAATTATTGTATAACTGTTGTTGGATCATTTTAATCAATTTTCATTATCTTTGCAACTTGTTTTTCTTATTTTATTTTACAGGCAGCAGCGGGTTATGAAATAAAGCGAAAGATGCCAGCGAAATATGTTTAAAACGTGTTTTTATACAAAATCCTTCATCGATTGCAATTAATGAAGAGACGTTTTACATTTAATAAATAATATAAAGAAAGAAAAAGAGCAGAGACAAAAAGAAGAAAAAAAACTTAATCCATATCAGCGAAAGAAGAAGAAGCAGCAGCGAAAACAACAACAAAACCATCACAAAAAGGTGATAATGATTATTTCCAAGGATCTTTTCATATTTGGCGAACAAATTTTTGCAACAATTATACCAGAAGGTGGAGCCACTCAGCAGCAGCAACAGCAACAACAGCAGCAGCAGCAGCAACAGCCGGCAATTATAACTACAACAACAGCAGCAACAGGAGCAGCAGCAGCACCAGCAACAGCGACAGCAGCAGCAGCTGAACAAGTTGTTGAGGAGTCATTAAAAGCAGCAGCAGCAACATTGGCCATTGCTGCGTCTACAACAACAACTACAGTACAACAACAACTGCTGCCAGCAGCAGTTAATACTAAAACGTCGTCGTCGTCGTCGTCATCAGCAGCAGTAGCAACAACAACAACGGAGTCGCTGCCATCGTCGTTGACTAAACAGGAAACAGTTGCAGTTGCCGCCAGCAGCAACAATAATAACAACAACAATAGCGGCAAAACGGCAACAACAAAAATTCAAAAAATTCCAAAGGCAGATGAAGAATTGAAAGCCAAGCAGCAACAGCAGAAGAAGAAGCAGCAGCAAAAGGCAACAAAAAAGTGTGAATACGAGTACGAGAAAATGCCAATGAATTTGCTGGTGGTGGAAAGTGTTGATGAGGAGTTGGTGGCCAACAACAACAAAGCTAACAATAATTCAGATAGCGAATCATTAGCCATGGAACAGGTACCGTTGGTTGCACCCAGCCGACGTAATCTGGCCAAAATAGTTGCCGATTGTCGCCTACAAATCGACAACAACAAGCAGCAGCAACAGCAGCCAATTGCAACAGTAGCAGTAGCAGCAGCTACAACAGTTGCAACAACAACATCAGCTGCAACAACAGCACCAGCAGCAACAGCTACTTGCAGCTCTTCAGTCGCATCAACAACATCATCATCATCATCATCTTCGTCGTCGTCGTCGTCGTCTTCATCTTCCACATCCTCCGACTTTACGCACACATCACAAACGACATTGCCAAGTACGGATAATCTGAGCAAAACTTGCATTTTAGTTGATGCCAAAAGGTGAGTTTTTTTTATATTATGTTATTTATTATTATTATTATTTATTCTTTCAACATGACCCAATTTCGCTACCCTGTAACGTGCATGGAGTGGGATTTTGTAGCTACATCTTGTGTAATATAGTCTTATACCGAAATACAAATTAAAATATGAAATGTTTTACATTTCGCCTTGAATCTTGAAGATCTTCAGATTTATATCTGTTGAATATCGTATGCTGTTTACTCTCTTCGCTATATCAAATAATTTAGGTTAACCATAATATAAATTATATTTATCTATTTCGTATGATTATTAGCAATGAAACTTGCACTATGCTCTTTCCTTCACTCTTTTAGAATATACCAACTCCCACTGCATTGCCAATTAGACCTATTTTCAAAATAGGTTAAATCTTTTATGCTTTCTATGGCTGTGAATGCTTGTTAGGGTATCCTGAAACTGGGGCAAACTTAGCAACTTCAGTTGCAATCAAAGAACAAAGCAAGAGAGAGAGCAAGACAGAGAGAGCGAAGAGTAGAAGTAGAGGTGAAGAGATCAGAAGACAGAGGTACATATGTTATAAGGCGACACAGTGTGCAGTCCCTCCAGTTAGAACAACAAAAGCAACAACTTGTTCAGTTTTAAGCCGTCAATTCTACCGAAAATCTCCCCCAAAAACAGGTCAAAAACTGCACTCTGTATATAATTTCACCTACTAAATTTGGGACACACTCACACACACACATTCACACGATCAGACGCATGCACAGACACAAGAAACTGCATTCTGTGCATGCAAAAATCGAAGAAAAAAAAGTGTTTTATTTTGTTGTTGATCAAAATAAAAAGAGCGAAGCTAAGACGAAGCAGCAACAGCAGCAGCAGAAGAAGAAGAAGAGGAAGAAGAAGCAGGAGGCAGTCAAAGAGTTCTGGGCAAGAAAAGGAGCAGGTTTTCGACTTAAGCTCTGCCTCGGCGCAGTTGCAGTTGTCGCTCTGTTGGGGGGATTATGTCCGTATATAAGCTACACACAAACATACATTCTCGTATATTGGCGACTTGTCTCCATCTCCCTCTGGCACTCAGACTCTGTCTCACGCGTTCTCCTGCGCTCGCTTGAGTGTCTGCTGCATCGTAAAATTGAAGCCTGCAGGCTCCAAAATGTTGCTGCCACAAGCAGCTGCATTATTTATATTGTATTTGCTTCAAACATATTTAAAAAAGGGCTGAGAGAGAGAGAGAGAGAGTTTCAGGGTTTCGAAGTGTATTTTCAGCTCGTTTTCATGGGTAATTGTGAATGAAATGCATGGCACGAATATATGCCATAAATTTGCCATACTTTTCTATTCTAAAACAAAAGTATTGCATTCTTTTTTTAATTAACAGACTCACTATATATGAATGTATTTCTCATATTCACTTCAGCATAAATTCTTAATGCACTCATGAATCATCTGGCTGAGCTAGCGCAGAATCGCACTACGCGCTTTCTCCCATAAACATCTAAAGAAGAATTTCCCCCTCATTCACCCCAAAAAAAAAAACAAAGTGAACCACTTACTAAACCACAAAACAATCACATACGTTTCTTTGCCTGGTTCTGATCTCCCCCCTCCCCCCACCCTTCTCGATACGCTTCTCCTTGCGATGCTGCTCCACATCTTGCTGCAGTTTTTGGTACCAATCTGATATATGCTGTGTGTTTGTATATATATTGGCTTTTTTTTGGTAGTTGCCTTAGCCCGGCAGCTGCCAAACGAGCAACAGATCCATTCTTCTGCCTTGCTTGCTCCCTCTTCTCTTTCTCTCTCTCTCTCTCTGTCTCCCTGCCTGTCTCTCATTGAACTACCAAAAAAGTGGGTCAACTGTGAACCAATTTTCAGGCATTATTGCGACAACAGATGTACGAGATTTTCGACAACAAGGAGAGAGACAGAGAGACAGAGAGAGAGAGAGAATAAGAAACTGCAATAATAACAAGAGCAACAGGCAAAAGCGAAAATAAAACGTGCCACAAGATAAACAAAGTAAAGAAGAAGCTGAAGATGAGGCTGAAAAAAAGCTTCAAATGTAAAATGCACTCAAAATTTGCAGAACTCTTACAGTGCGCGATAAAAGTGCATGCGCGCCGTGTGCTTGCACTTTGCATTTCGAGTGCACTTTAAATCGCATAATAATTGAAAATTTATGTTAAATGCACATAATGAAGTTGCACACACACTCATACAAACACACTCAATGAGTGAGTGACAACAATGGGCACATTGTAATTTAATTTACTTAATCTACTCTGGCAACTAAATTGCCAATCCGAAACGAGGCTGAACTCAACAACTTCTTGTGGCTTTCAATGCGAAGAAGTAGTAGTAGAAGAAGAACATGGAAGAAATACTCTCAGCCTTCTCAGATTCTTCTTCCTTCTTCTCTAATTGAACTGTGAGACTGAAGTGCAAATTAATCGAAACATATTGTACTATATAGCACCACTATATAGTATCATATTGTATGCACTTGCAGCCACTTAAACTACCCAAGCGGGTGTGCAAGTGTGTGCATGTATGTGTGTGTGTATACGTATGTGTGTGAATTTGGTAATAGACGTCAGTCAGTTTAGGCAGTTAGATTGTCAGTCAGGTAGGCAGGCCGCAAGGCAAGTGACAACGAAAAAAAAGTAATTTTTGCTGCAATTGCAACAGCATCGCAATGAGGCAATTATTGCACTGAAAGAAATTAGTAGTAAGCTTAGGGACTTATAGAAATTAGAAGGAAACTACTGCAATAAAATATTCATCTTTAAACAAGTGTTTCTTAAGTTTTTAGCTTTTCTTGTTGAAAGTAATATAATAGTTTCGGTTTCATACATACTATATATAATACATATGTATAAAAAACATATATTATGTTTCTCTATTATGTTTTGCATATCATCCAATCAATTTCACTTGAAGTTTAACTTTCACAACTTGTTTCCGACGACAACCAGTAATATTTTACATAGAACTCTGACTACTACATATAATTTTAAATTTCTAGCCTATTATTTAGCTTATTTTAGCTCTAAATCGAAATCTTTCATTTCGTTTAAATGCCATTTGGCTGTTTTTATTTCTTATATAGTATGGCAACTCTCCAGACAAACTGCCAATCGTTGCATATTTGTGTAGATTGATTAGCTTTATTGTCTCTATCAATCAAATGAATAATAAAACTCGTTTTTAATTGATTTTCAGCTGGTTTCCTGAACTAGTTCATTCTACTTGACAAAAAAATAAACAGAAAAAAACGAACTATAGCTGCTCGTCTTTTATAAAAGTCGCTAAAAGCTGAAACAAAAAAAAACAACTTTGATTTCTTTTGTTTCTCTTTTCGCGAATGGTAAATTAAATAAATTGATTCAATATTTACTTAAGTAATACTCTAGCCTTTTTTAAGTATTCTTCTTCTAGTTTAAGAGCCTTTTTCAAGTATTCCACTTTAGATTTTAACTTATTGGTACTTTTCGAAATACAATACATGATAATCTGCTCCATCTGAACGAGTTTCTATGACCCGCATAGTCCCAACTTTGTTTATAGTATAAACACTGGGGAATTCGAAGCGAAAACATGACTGAAAATGTGCTCTATAGAAATGGATTTTTCTCCGATTCTTAATGGAGGCACGATGACGTTTGCCATGCGATATTTTAGTGCGTGCGCCTCGACTCGATTTCATTTCCATTCGATTGGCTCGGATCAATTTTGAATTCGAGCGGTTAATGCGCGATTAAAGTTTGTTGAACTCGCCCGAGAAATGAGAAAAGTACAAGAGAGAAACGAGAAGAAGCGACAGAAGAAGGAGAAGACGGGGGCAAGCAACGCATTCCTGCCACACAAACAAAACGCAAACACAAACATTTCATTTTGTGCTCGCTTGATTTTATTTATTTTTGTTTTGGTTTCATATTGAAGCACTATCGCCATAGCCCTCCCTCCCCACTGTGCCTACGCCCACGACGCGTCTAGCGTCAACGTCAGCGCCAGCGCCAGAAGCCAGAATGAAAACAAACAAATTGCGAACCAGATGAAGTCTCAACTGAAGTCGCTATCGGTTCACATCGCAGTGCATCGCATTGCTTCGGTACGGATCGGATCGGAACGGATCGTTTCCACATATATACAATACATACATTGAGACCGATATTTGTATTTGCCTAAGTAGGCTAATGGCTTCTAGCTGATGCGAATGCCCGATTGCCTTCGATTCCCCAGAAAAGGAGTCGCCAGTTCACACTGTAATCGATTCCAGAAACACTTTTGCATTATCGTATTGCATTTTGTTATTGAAAGATATTGCAAATAGTATTGTATATAACAGTAGATATTTCTATATATGCGATAATGAATAGCAAAATCATTTGACTTTTGACTGGATAATATTAAAATAAAGTTGTGATCTTTAAATCAACTCGATCAACCTTTTATGCTCAGTTTTTCAGAACTTTCATAGCTAAAAAAAGGTTTTTAAAATTTAAAAAATTAAAAGACAAATAATATAGAGCAGTAATATTTTCTTAACGCTATAAATTTGTTTTTTATTATTTTTATTCATTGAAAATCGATAAAGCAAGTGAAAATAAATTAAATTTATACATTTAAAGTGCATTTCGAATAAAAATCAAATATGTTTCCTCTTTTCTGTCACTTTAAACAGTTTATAAACACTGTGCACAGGGTATTTAATAGCCAGGTGCCCCTAGCTGGCTTTAGCTTTCTTTGTTTTGTCTATTTTCATTTGATGTCTCTGCCAAATAAATCTTTCCTGCTGTGCCAAAGGCTTTGCATATCTTTAAACTGGGTTTCTTGTGCGCTTGCGTGCCTTTCCTTTTCTGATTTCTAATTCAAGAATCCGCTGATCTTCTAATTTTTGCAACCCTTTTTTGCCAGAATCAAGAAACCGGTTAATAAACTCGTATGTGGGTCAAGTTTTTTCTTGATAACACACGCACACGCAACACGCATACAACGACAACACCAATAACAATAAAAATAAAAGCAATAGGCGTGTCAAATGCAACAACAACAACAAGAAAAACAACGAGGCGACAAGCAACATGCGACGTGCGACGTGGGGCAGCAACATCAAATGGCGCATTTGAATTCGGTTGCGTTGAGTTTGAGTTGGGTTTGGATTGGGTTGGGTTGGGTACGGTTTGCCGCATCGCGTTTCGATTCAGCTAGTTTTGTTTAGATATTATTAGAATACACGCATCGCATAACGCACATTGTTGTTGGCAGTTGAGTTTCAACTAGTTCTAGGTAGGCAAGGATAGAGGAATATAGTTGAATAATAGTTCAGGCTAGAACAGGAAGGCCAGGTAGTAAAAATGACCCCAAGAAGACCTCGAAAACTTTTGTTCTAAGAAAACAAACTGAACGCAACCAAATGAATTCAGTTGCAGCTGCTTAAAGCTATTTCCAGCTAGAAAAGTAAGGAAGATCGTTGGATTTATTTATAATATTTTAGACAACAGCTTCAGGGTACTGCAGAAATAATAGTTCTCTTCGATATCTCGTATACATGAATTGCACAGGGTTTTCGGCAATCGATCGGTCGGCGTGACTATCAGTCCATATGCCCTGATCTTCTCGATTAGATACAGCCGCTGGCCGCATCCCTTGTAGATGTCTATCATCGATGCATGAAATTGATGGCACATGCGGCAGCGATGACGGGCAAACGATAAATTCTCCATGCTGCCCATGTTGCACTGTGGAATCAAACGAAAACTGGAAGGTATTTCTTGTGAGATAAATAAATTGTACGATTACGAGACATACAATTTGACAACTCGAGCCAAGCAGTCTATTTTCGATTCTACAGTTCGCTTGCCTATTTTGTATTAATTTTCATCAATCTGCGTTGCTAATTCTGATTCTACTACATAAACATAGTGTTTGAATCTTTCATAATCGTTTGCATTTATTAAAATTGTAACTCTTATTTCCTTTATATGAAGTTTAAGATATTATTTAACGATTACTATCATATGATATCCCAAACGTAGGTGAATATGTTGGGATTATATCGTACTACTTGACATTACCAGCTTTGTCTCTAGTACAACTCATTACTCATGGCATATAATGGCTGTACCTGCTAGACATACGAGTATTGTATCTTTTATTTCTACTATCTCAATATAGAGCAACTATTTAAACATTATAATCGTACGACCCGTTGACTACGCATTGATAACTTTGATTCTACAGTTAAGTTTTATTTTTTGTGTGAATCTTTTTTAATCTAATACTTTACAAGTCATATATCTTAAGATTATTAGTGATTGTTATAGTACGACTTGATATATATGATTCGAGTATGATTGTTATGATATGATTGTATGCATATTATGTCTAAATCTTCTATTCTTATTCTTCTATTCGTATTCCAACTCTTGATTCGTTTTTCTTGAAGTAATATAATCGTTCAACTTGACATTTGCAGCTTTGTTTCTAGTACACTCATGGCACATTATATTGGAATCTTCTATACTTACAAAGAAGACAAATTCTATTTCCTATATCTCACCATCAAACAAATATTCAGCAATTATAATCGCTACTTCTGTAACTAACTCTTCAGTTCACTTGCCTATTATATTGTAATCATCTTCAATTACAGCTTGTATTTCCTATATCTCAAGTTTTGTGCATCCAAATGCGACTTCTATCGTGAGTTGAATGCACTTCGCCGTCGCGGATCACAAATCTTTTTCAATTTCTGTGTCGCTACGCGTTGTCAGCTCTTGTTATGATCTTGTTCTGTGTCTGTCTGTCTTTCTATATGTGTGTGTGTGCGTGTGTGTGGGCGTCTCGCGATGTCAACATTGAGGTCTGGGCCGGCTGGTCTGCTCTGTTCTGCTCTGCTCTCGATGGTGGCCTGGCCTGGCCTGGCCTTACCGATTTGCATGCGCGATAGAAAAGCGACACGATGAGGAGAAGTAGAAAAGCGCATTGCGCAATGCAAATTGCAAGGAATGAGCGCAGGCTCCTCCCTTTCTCCCTTGCTCTCTCTTCTTTTCTGGGGATAGAAAATTGCAATTTATTATAATTTAATCTAGAATAGGAAATTAAAGAGACGCGACAGCGACGCCACGCTGCATACATTGTTGTTAGTTATAGTCGGGGACTGTGGGGCCCGTTTGGGTTTTATCTACCGTTAGGCTGCGGCAGCAGTGTCAATATCACACAGCGTGTGCGTTGGCGCTACTGGCAAGGGGAAGGTAGAAAGGTGAGGAAGCGGCAACGTCAGTGTACACGTGTGTGCGAGCGAGACAGCGCGTGCTACTATGGTGCGGGGGCGTTGTCGTCGTTGATGACGTTGCGATGGCAACTGCAACCGACAACTGCAATGGAGGGCAACGCCAGCGTCGTCAACTGTCACTGTCAGAGTCACAGTCACAGTCACAGTCACAGTCGCAGTCACAGTGTGTGTGTGTGTGGCTGCGGTTGAAAAGTTACATGTCTCTATTGTTAGTTGCAGTTCTCGGCTGTTGTTGTTGTTGGTGCTGCCTGCTTAGTAAAACGAATAAAAATGAATTCAAAAATAAATTATTGCCATTGTCACAGTTGTAGTTGCAGTTGCAGTTGTTATTGTTGCAAGTTATTAGTTTAAATTGCGCTTGCGGTCGCTGTCGCCGGGGCTGCCTGGCAGTCAGTTCTTATTGTTGTTGCCGACAAAGTAGTTGACTCTGTTGAGTGCATAGACTTCTATGCAACGTTCTAATGCAGTGCGCTGTGACCTTTGCAAGTTCAAGACAAACGAACGTACTTGAACTCTGACGTTGGAACATAAAATAATAATGAATATTACACATTACATACACACACACTGGCAACGTATACTTAACAATTGTAATTACGCATACGACCCTAGGTTGGGCTGAGTTAAGCGTTTGGAAAACTCTTGTTATTATTTTCATAATTGCTGCTGACAAAATTGGCACTTGATTTTAAGTTGAGTGCGTGATTTAATTTACTTTTGACAATAGCAAAGCTGCATACTAAGTGCATAACCAATTGGAATATGCTTTAGGCAGCTGCTGCGATTGTGTGTTTGTCCAATTTGCTGTGCATGAAATGATGCAACATATGCACAAAAAAGGCCAAACAGGCAGCCATAAAATCTTGAGAAACTGCCCAGCTATAAAATAGTTAATGGATTGAAATAGAAATGAAGCGAATGATTGAGTCAAATTAATGTGAATGCACTGGTGTGTGTGTGGGAGCAAAATAAATAAATAAAACTGCAGACTGCAGCGAGAATTGTGTGCTGCCTGTTGCAGTCAGTTTGGACAACTTTATGAGTTGCAATTTTCGTTGTTTCTTTATTTGAAGCTGAGTTCTTTATTTGCCCAAATACACACATAAAAACTGTGCATACACACAGACAGACATAAACACACACATAGACAGACAGACACAGCGCTATTACATTAAGATCAACGCAGGCAGGCAGGCAGCAGCAGCAACGTGAAGCACAAACAAAAGAATCTAAAAATCAACCGAAAAAGGCGGCTAATAACCTTAAGTTGCTTTTGCTAAGAGCCCAAGCGACGCGACGCGACGCAACTCCCCGCTCCTAACATCCTCCCTCCAATCTCCTTAGTTCCCCCAACCCTTGTGTCTCCCGTCTATGCGTCGTTCCATCTGTCTTCTTTTTTTTTTTTGGAGTGTAGATCAGAGTAAAAAGCATTTGTGCACTGCGAGAAATGCAAGAGAGCAAGTTACATGCAATGTGATTAGATCGATTGAGCTTAAGAAGTTCTAGTTGGTAAAATTGTTTATAATATTCCAAAATCTGAATAATTATACTCAATTATTATACTCTGTAAAGTAGATGTATAATACAAATATAAACAAAACTGTCGTATCTAAATATAAAGGATAGAAAGGAGAAAACAAGGTTGTAAGTTTAGCATAGACAGAGAATTCTTCAAATTAGATCATTAAAATATCATCATTAAATAAGATCATTTAAAGATCATGATATATCGAATGCTAAACATGTATTTGTCATACTTATTCCTGGATAAGTTTTGACATATTGTAAAATATTTGTTTAGATTTTAAACTATAGTTTCTAACGAGAAAGAATATAAGTTTGATATGGTGTATAAATATCACTTAATAATAAATCTGTTGCTATGAAGATAATTATGATATTATATTTTGCAGATAAATATTAAAATATTGTAGAATCTTTCTTATTTTATCTTAAAGTTAAATTTAATAATGATCATTTTACGCTAGATGGAAATTGGTGAAAAGTGCTTAGTTTATAATAGCGAGTCAAATCTTCAATTGTAATTCGTTAAATTAATAAAATTGATGCCACTATATAAATACATATAATGCATTTCGTAGTACTCCTTAAAAACAATAATAAATAAGCTTAACATGGTAATAAATTCCTTTACAATCAGACTCTATGCTACATATGTACTTAGCCAACATTTCTCGCAGTGTAATCGCGTGTATAACATTAAATGCTGCGAGGCATGGCAATGTGTGTAGTCAAAAGATGAGAGGAGGCAGGGGAAGCGGCATGTCGAGTGTGCCTGCTTGTGTTGCTGTTGTTGTTGTTGTTGCTGCTGCTGCTGCTGTCGTTAGCCGGCTGTTGTTGCTGTTGCCATGCCAATGTTGCTGCTGCTGCCTGTTGCGGCTTGTCGTCTTTCACATGGGGGTTTCGAGAAACCTATAGACCTACATTTTAAACAAATTGCGTTTTTTCGTTGGTGTTGTTGTTGTTGTTGTTGCTGTTGCTGTGTTGTGTTTTGCCGTTGCTCTTGTGTGATGTGTGATGTGATCAACATTTGTTTTTCTTTCACTGCTGCTGCTGTTGGTTGTTGTTGGGTTGTTATTATTCGGCTGCGTTGGGTTTTCTTCCAAGAAGAGTCTGATAATGATGATGATGATGAACACAAGATGACGATCATTATCAATACAACAATCAGTCAGTCAGTCAGTCAGTCAGTCAGTTGGGCAGTTGGGCAGTTGGACAGTGTGGCAAGCATTGTCCGGCCTGCAACTTGGTTCTCTTTTTTGGTTCTTGCCTCTCCCACTGCTGCTGCTGCTGCTGCTTGCCCCTTCTAATCGCACTTTGTGCTGTTGTTCTTGTTGTTGTTGTCTCTACACCATCATCAGCTTTGTGTTTTATTGTTATTGTTGTTGCCTTTTGACGACTGCGTCATCACAGCGCACGACGCGACGCGAAGCGACGCAACGCGCGATCGACGCGCACTACAAAACGGCCACGCCTCCTCCTCCCTCTGCTCTTTCTCTTGCTCTTCTGCTGCTCTCACTCATCTCATCTTCGTCTCTCTCTTCCTCTCTCTCTCTCTGTCTGCTGTGGCGCTGGCTCTGGCTTGCGGCAGTGGGTCTTCACTTTCGCCAATTCTGAGCTCCACTTGGCAGGTTCAATGGCCGCACAAGCAGCTCGGCAGTGGCAGAGGCAGTCGGCAGTCGGCAGCCGGCAGAGGCAGCGACGACGCGTCGAGCGCCATTCGCACGTTTTTAACATTGTTTGACGCCGTCTTTGGGCCAACTTCGACTTCGCTTTGACTTTGGCTTCCAGCTTTGGCTACGACTTTGGCTTTGACTGTGGCAAGACTTGGCTCTGTTTCTTGTATTTGTTTTTGTTGCGGTGCATTGCTTTGTTGCGTTTCATTTCATTCTCTCTCTGCTGTTCTATTCTATATTAATTTTAATATTTACATTGCATATGCAAAGCAATCAAGAAGAAGAATCTCTATTCATGTGTTTTAAATTTAGCAATTAAAAGTTATTTGCAACTCTAAAACTAAAGCTCATTTACAGCTAGAGAACTTGAGCTACTTTGATGACTTTCAACTTCTTATCAAACTATACAACGTCCTGCCATATATACATAACTCATTTCACAACTACTACTACTATATAAAGCAAATTCATCATCAGAGCTGCCCACATCCGAAAACAAACTAATAAAGTTAGCTATTTTTAGCTATTTACAGTCGAAAATGTTATGCAGCTAACCACAGAGCAGAGTTCAATGAACTCTTGCTCAACTTTCATAGCTCATGAACTCGAAACACTTTCAGCGCCAGCTTATACTTGTATATATAAACATAGACGACTCTGACTGACATTATGAAACAATGTTGACTGAACTATAATCTGACAAGTACGCCCAAAACTAAGCCGATCGAACTGTAATGGAGATGTTGGCGAACCCCTCAATTAGGAACCCCCCATTTTGGTACAAAGTGACGTGATATAATAACATGAATTCGATGCATATTTGGAATGTCATGAAAACGCCCACAGAACAAGGTATCTATAGTTAAGTACTATATTCGGCTAATTGGCAAATTGGACAATTATTGGGTTGCTTTTTCGGAACCAATAATTATATAGACAAGTCGGAAGTGGCAGATGGAAAAATGTTAAAGCTGTTTTAAATTGGTGAGAACCTGCTGGGAATGTTTTAGTTGACTATTTAGCTTAAGTTTGATTTGTTGAAATATGATCTACATGCTCTGTATGATCTATAAGATCTTTAAGATCTATGTGATCTTTATCTCCTTCTATTTTAAACGTTACATCTTTTTTATATCCAGAAAATGTTCTGCATTTCTGTAGAAGGTCTTCTGCTTGCAGAGTTCAATGCACATTTAATTATTGCTTTGGTTGGATAAAAAGAGATGAAAATCTGTATATATATTATATATGTATATATCTATGTATATTTGGAAATACAAGGCCACGGAAATCGTTGCGAAGATTTCACAAAATACATGAAACGCTTGACTAATTTGAAGAGCATACAAAGTTGCATTATGGCTAGAAATGAGACTATGTCTCCCTCCCTCTCTATCTCTCTCTGTCTGTCTGCCTATCTTTGAGCTTTTCTCCACCTTTCGCCTATTGCATTGTTTATGACATTTCGCCTGCCTTATTTTTCCGCAGTCAAAGACATTTTTGTGTGACGCGTCGCATCGCAGAGAGACTTTTTCCCCCGAAGTTTCACTGAGTTTTCTTTTCGTCAGTTGTTTCTCTGCAATTGCTGTCTCTGTTTCTGTTGTGTTGTGTTGTGTTATGTTGTGTGGGTCGCATCTGTATAAACAAACTGATTATCACTTCGCGTTGTTGTCTGCCGAGCACGCGTTGTTATCACGCTGTGTGACTGACACAGAGAGCGACAAGGCGACACTCGACAGTGGGTGAAAATGCCAATGCATTTTCATTTGCATTGCCAGACCAGTGCCCTCTCTCACTCTACCCTCTGTCTCTCTCTCTCTCTCTGTCTCTCTAGCAGTTACTTCCCCCTTTTACAACTACATACAATTTGTTTAATTAGTGATAAGATAAAAGAGCGCCCTATACGCTGTTTGCATCGTTTGAGTTCAAGCAAAGTTTAAAGTTTTCAAAAAGTTACTTCAAATTTCTACTGAACTTACTTTCTTGTTACGGACAGACGGACAGACAGAGGGATAGACAGACAGAAGGACAGACATACGTACAGACAGAGGGACAGACAGAAGGACGGACAGACAGACAGAAGGTCGGACAGACAGACAGACAGACAGACAGACAGACAGACGGACAGGCACAGACAAACAGAAGGACGATCAGACAGACGGACAGACAGGCAGACAGACGGACAGACAGACAGACACACAGATAGACAGACAGAGAGACAGACGGACAGGCACAGACAGACAGAAGGACGATCAAACAGACGGACAGATAGACAGACAGGCAGAAGGAAGATCAGACAGACAGACAGACAGACACATTGATAGACAGACAGACAGACAGAAGGACGATCAGACAGACGGACAGACAGACAGACACACAGATAGACAGACGGATAGACTGAAGGACAGACAGATAGACATACGAACGGTCAAGGCTCAATTGACTTGGCTAGTGATCCTGAGCAATAAAATAAAGAATATTTAGGGTCTGCCACGCCCACTTCTGCCTGTTGCATACACTTGCACAAATAAGTAGAAGAGTATAGAAGTCTCTATGATATTAAAACTCTTCTTCTTTTTAGAGTAATTCCCCGTGTCGTCAGCCTATCCCAACCCAGATTGCTCAAGGCTCTTTTGGTTGTGGCACTTACCTTTTTTATTTTTGCAATTTCTCGCCGATATCTTTTATTTTTTTTATTGTTGTTGTTTAGGTTTTTAGTGTACATATTGTTTTTTTGGGGCTGACGAATGTTTACTTCCGCCCTGCACTGAAATGCACTCGAACTGCACTTTCAATATTTGCGCAACTAATTCGCATACGAGTGTTGCCTTTGTTTCTGTTTCTGTTTCTTCTCTTTGTTTTTCTGTCTATAATGGATATTTAACTGTTCAACTTTGTGATGTAACCCGTGTGTGAGGGAGAGAGATACCCCCCACACACACTCACACAGAGAGAGAGAGGCAGAAAGACACAGATATAGTACTCGTAGTCACTTTGTGGTGTCTCCAGTTTCAGCTGGATCTGCAGCTTGCTGTGGCAACAACAGCGCGACTGCAACTGCGACTCTTGACTGACCCAGTTGCAATGACACTTTCAAATGCCGTTGCAATAAAATATTTAAGTATTAAGTGCATTTTGTGGCTTTCTCGTAACATTTTCTGCATTGCATTGCAATGCGATGCGATGCGATGCGATGCTTTTGCATAGTTCATAAAGATCTCAATGGTGGAGAAAGTGCGTAGAACAGGAGAGAAGCAACAACAACTGGCAACAACAACAACTGGCAACAACAACAACAACTGGCAACTGTGTCAATTAATATGCTAAATTATACATACAAGTTGCAGAGACACCAAGACACCAAACTGATGGCCCAGTTGGCGACTGCCAATCAATTGCAAAAAAAAAACCACCATGGAGAAAGAGTCAAAAGGAGGAGGTGGGGAGAAGCGAGAGAGAGGGAGGAACAGCAATAGAGAGAAGGGGGAAGGGGGGCGGCGGAAGGGAGGAGGGAAACTAGGAAGCATAATTCCCAGCTAACTAATTACCACACAATGTGACGTGAAAGTTCGTGAAAGCGCGCAGTCGCGCAGCGCAGCAGTTGTCTCTCTTTCTCCATCTCCCCTCTCTCTCTCTCTTCCCCTCTCTCTCTATCTCTGTCTGTCTCTTTCCCATATTTATGAACTTCCTCTCATCGCTAATGTCAACAAGTTGCCATCAATTCCGACTAGCCTCGTTCACTTCCCGCCTCACAATGCCGCCCTCGCCTGCGGCATCAACTGTGCCTCCTTCTACTCTTTCTTCTCCTACTCGTACTCCTTCTTCTCCTTCACCTCCTACTCCTGCTGCTCCCACAACACAGACACAATTCAATTACGTAGTGCTTATATAATGTAATCTAGTGTAATCTTTGTTAGCCAAAGTTGGTCAACTCTGAAAGTAGTTGGTTGACTTTTGAGTTCTCTCTCTCTCTGCGCTGACTGCGCTGCCTGTGCTGCTTGCTGCTGCTGCTGCTGTCGCCTGCTTTCTAAGTCGCCTTTCGAATTCAATCTAAATGTGAATATATATAGCGATATTTCTTATATAGAAACACCCACACGGGGCGAGAACGGGCAGCGAGAACTGGAATTGATACATATACATAGAGTTGCCTCTGTGTTTGTGTGTGTGCACGCTGTGTGCATGCATAAATTACGTATACGACCCGCAGGCCAAGCCAAGCAAAGCGCTGTGAGGCGCCAGAGCGCGACTTTGACTTACCTGGTATTCAGACCGAGGGTTAATTAAAAAAACACAAAAAGTTGGTTTTTGTAATATTAATTAACACTTTTTATTCAATTCTATCAAAAAGAACCGAAGCCTTTGGATTATCTCGGGGGTTAGGATAATATACTTCTAATATCGAAGTTAGGCAGCGCTATCGCGGTTGATAGCGTACTCAGTACTGAACTAACGCCTGGAGGCGCGCTTGAGTTTTTATAGGCTATTTGGCCTAGCCAAAGAGCGAAGATTTAAGAGAGTCTGAGTTTGTAAACTCTTGTTCTCGTGAAGAGAGAGAGATTCCCGAAAAATAGTGGTAACTGGAGAATCCTGAGACGAGCGCGTGAGAGGCGATTCGGATGATTTGTTTTTATTATTTGGCTCGCCAAGTGGTCGACGCCAAGTGGTCGAAGATCGAATTCGAGTAGCCTAGGGGACAATTGTTATTGTCTCCGAATTTTGGGGGACAATTGTTTATGTCGGCGTGAGAGCTAACTCGGATGGTTTGTTTTTATGATTTGGCTCGCCAAGTAGTCGACGCCAAGTGATCGAAGATCGAATTCGAGTAGGCTAGGGGACAATTGTTATTGTCTCCGAATTTTGGGGGACAATTGTTTATGTCGTAGATTTTATGACATTTGTGAGGACGGACTTTTATGTGAACGACGACCGAGGTTAATCGAAGGGCTTTTGTTCTGTGGTACAGTGGTGTAATTTTACATGTTTATGTTTAATAGTTTTACATATTTATGCTTAGAGTAATTGGGGGAGTTGTGTTTACAATTATGTGTGTGGAAGTGTGTTGTTTACAGCTTGAGTTTTGTGTGGTGTAGGTGTAGTGTAGAATGGATATGTTACTTCCCCATCCTCAAGAAAAAAGCCTGTCCTCAGGCGCTTATTCTAGGGTACAATACCGGGGTGTCTACTGTTGGTATAACATTTTCAATTTCTGGGTTTACAATGGTTACATTCTCTGGATTTGGGTTTCTAAATTTTACAATTAGCCTCTGGGGTATGGTTTTATATTTGTAAATGAAATACATTAGGGCAAGTACAATTATTATGGCTAGTGCTGTGATTATTATTACTTGAAAAATATTATTTGTCTGAGCGTGCTGTTCGATTATTTCTTTTGCTTGAATATACTCTAGTGGTTCTAATTTAGTTACGTTATTATTTACATAAATGGTCTGAGTGTAGTCTAGCATTGTATTAGTGATCAATATTTCTTCTATTTGAACAGAGCAATTAAACGCTTTAATCATATTGTTGCCTTCTATTGTGATTTCTCTATTAATACAATTCTGATTTAAAACTGTCTTGGGAAGGTTCCAAGTTGTGATTATATTTGGTTCAACGTACTTGATTTCAAAGTTAGAGCGTGTTTTGCTGTATCTACATTGTGTTGCTATTTGATTCAATATACCCGTTATGCATTTGTTTATGACTAAGCTTTGGGAGCTTGCTGTATAGGTCTGGTTATTTTGTGAAAAATATTTATCATGAATAGTTTCTGTTAATGTATTATTTTGATTGTCTGGATATGGTACTATTTCAAAGATTGGAGTTTTAATTATTTCTCTTGGAATTTGGGAAATTATCAAGATTTCATTAGTGTCAGACTTGAGCCATGCAGAGGTTTTGATACTAAGGAGTTTTTCTGAATTTACGTGAGTTAAAGAATCGTGTCTTAGGAGTTTGGGGTTGAAGATACCTAAACGTGTTAGTTGTAAACCAAGTTCTATGTCTTCTATATATTCTGTGAATTGCTGCAGGTTAAAAATTACTAAAGCCAACATTTGCTCTTGTTCGCGGAGGTGATTTAGATGATTTGTTAATTCTATTCCCTTATTGATTGCGTCTATTACGTGATTAAGCTCACTTATCTGTATATTATTTTTGGAAATATCACCTATTTGTTGTTGCAACTCTTCTTTATCTTCTTGGTCTAGGGTGCCAAACAAGTACTTATAGATTGTTCCCATAAAATTAGCGAGACCACGCTTGCTGCGTTTTGCGATTCTTACGCCATTCATTTCCCTATTAAGTTTTTCTGTTAGGTACTTAATTTGCTGTAAATTCTCGAAAAATTGGGCCTGCTTAATAAGGTTTTCATAAATAATTTCGGTTTTGGTTAAGTTAACGGATAGATAATGGTATTCATAGTTTATGGGTAGGTCTATTGATCCAGTTTGAAATATTAGATAACCATTTTTAGCTTGGATAGGGGTTACTTCTAAGTTCTGTGCGTTAACCATTGTTAGGAGGCATATCGTGAGGATCATGCTCGGGAATAGGCCTGGAATTATCAATATCGTATTTACTTTTGTTAGTTTTCTTTTTCCTTTTGAATTTAGACTTATAGTGGGTTATTTTTCTGCCTCTGTTTGTTTCTTCGAAATGTTTGCTATCTATCTGCCTTATATTTCCTGTTTTTCTGAAAGGGTTGGTTGTCTTTGACTTGACCAAAGGGGATTCTCTGAAGTTGGTATCTATACCGAAGTCTGTTCTATTTTCATTTAGCTTGTCGATTTTATCTATTTTGTTCTGTTGAGTGTTATAGGCAGGTGTTCCTGCGAAAATAAAGATATCTGCTGGTGTTCGACCCGTTGTATTATGTTTTGTTTTGTGATTGTATACGTAAAGTATTTTCTCGAATTTTGTAAATTGATTTTCGGGTTCGTTTTCACTCATTATAATTCTTAATTTTTCGTTGACAGTTTTATGAAATCTCTCAATGTCAGAAATTCCATTTTTGCTTGTCGTAATGTTGAGAGTTACTCCCTCTGAATCTAACCAGAGTTTAAGTGCAGTGCACATGAAAGCGGAGTCTTTATCGGCTTTTATCTCTATGGGTTTGCCCATATCGTTAAATATGCGTAAAATAGCTCTTTTGGTTTCAAGCCAATCTCTACTGTTTACTTCTATCAGGGAGGCGTATTTAGAATAAATGTCAATACATGATAGAAACTGTTTGTTATTTATTAAATAGAAATCCATGACATATTTGTCTCTGGGGTTGAAGGTTTCTGGAGTTGTTTCGAAGGTTAGTTTAGTATTTCTATGTTCAGTTTTGGCTACATTACAGATTTCGCATTCATTTATAATGTTTTGAATAAGTTTCTGATAGTCGGGATAGTAATAGTATTCCTTGAACTGAAGAATAAGTTTCTCTATTCCAGGGTGTAATAATTCTTTATGCGTTTTAAGAATAATCTCTTTAAACTGGGCGTATGTCTGAAGATCTATCAATTTACCGCTGGTTCTCATTGTTTTAGTGAGGTTATCTGGACTTATTATTTGGACATAAGCTTTTTGGAAGATTTGGAAATCGGCCTCATTGGGGAAATAGATAACACTTTTTTTAGTGCAGAGGTATTCCTTAATTAATTCTTTGGCAAGGGTATCTGTTATTTCTTTGTAACTAATTTTTATTTTTGTTTTATGAAAATATTTTATTATTTGGACATCGTCGAAATTATCTCTTATAAATTCTAGCTGTCTGTTGTAATAATTAAGAGGTCTTTCAGTTATGGGGATGTAACTTTGGTTGTCTTCTTGTGCACTATGCACAGTGGCTGCTGTGGGAAGGGAAACTGTATTTTCCTCACCTAGGAAGTTTTCTTGGATCTGAACTCTGGATAGGGCATCAGCTACGTGATTTTCTTTACCAGGTAGATACTGAATATTGTAATCATATTCATTGAGTTTTATCTTCCATCTTTGCAGTTTCATATTAGGATCTTTAATGTTGTTTAACCAGACAAGTGGCCTATGATCGCTTAATATGTCGAACTTTCTACCAAATAAGTAGGACCTAAAGTATTTTGTTGCCCAAACTATAGCTAATAGTTCCTTTTCTATTGCCGAATAGTTGAGTTCATGCTCGTTTAGAGTTCTGCTTGCGTAACAAATAGGTCTATGTTCTTGGGATAATACAGCACCTATAGCTATATTACTCGCATCTGTGGTTAGTGAAAATTTCTTTTCAAAATTAGGGTATATCAAAATGGGATCGGATGTGATGAGTACCTTAAGTTTCTCAAAAGCGGACAAGTAATCACTATCGTTTATATTGATTGTTGCTCCTTTCTTTAGTTTTATTGTCATGGGTTTTGCTATTTTTGCAAAATTAGGAATGAACTTACGGTAAAATCCGCAGAGTCCAAGAAAAGATTTTATTCCTTTTGTGGTTTTAGGAATAGGAAAGTTGACAATTGCTTTTATTTTGTTGGGGTTTGGTTTGATGCCATCTGTTGTGATAATGTGACCGAGAAATTCTGTTTCTTTCTTCAGAAATTCACATTTATCAAGTTGCAACTTTAGATTGGCTGATCGAAGCTTATCAAATACCTTTTTTAGTGATGTTATATGTTCTTCCAACGAAGTGGAATAAATAATAATATCATCTAAATAGACTAAACAATCTTTGTAGATCAAATCTTCTAAGAGATTGTTCATGCAACGTTGAAAGGTTGCTGGTGCATTTTTTAGACCAAAGGGCATACGAGTATATTCGTAATGTCCATGTTTTGTCGAAAATGCTGTCTTGGGAATTGATTGCGGGTCCATTTGGATTTGATGGAAACCCTTAGCTAGATCGATAGTTGTGAAATATTGACAACGTCCAAGTTTGTCTAGTATTTCATCCATTAGTGGAATGGGGAATTTGTCATCAATGGTTATTTCATTGAGACTGCGATAGTCTATGACTAATCGAAATTTTGCTTTGCCAGAAGCGTCACCTTTTTTTGGGACAATCCAAATCGGAGAACAATAAGGAGACTTAGATTTTCTAATTATCTTTTGTTCAATCATTTCGTTAATTTGTTTGTTGACTTCTAGGTCAAAAGCTTGGGGATACTTGTAAGGTTTTTTGTAAATAGGGTCTTCGTGTTTTGTATGAATAGAGTGTTTAATCGTACTCGTGAAGGTCAAATTTTCACCTTCCTTGTACTGAATATCACCATACTCAAGCAAGACATGCGAAAGTTGTTCCCTTTCTTCTGCATTTAGATGTTCTAATCTAAATACATTGGATTCTCTTAACTCGTCGTCTAAGGCGTAGTTAGAGGAGGTTGCTAGAAGGGCTTCTTCTATGTAAGGGGTGATTTGAGGGTTTTCCTCAGTTTTAGAAGACTTGGGACATTCATTGGTAGTCTTTGACTCTTCTATTTTAGATAACTTGGGGCACTCATTGGTAACCTTGGACTTATCTAACTTTAAGTGGGATTTCCGCTTAAGTTTTCGGAGGGTTTTCTCTTTAATTGAGGTGTTTAAAGGGGTTTCCTCTGATTTAGATGATTTAGGGCACTCATTGGTAGCCTTTGATTCATCTGTTTGGATGTGGTCGTACCACATTTTGAAAGGGTAGCCATTTATAATGACTGTTTGAGTTGAGTAATCGATTTGAGCATTAGTTGACTCTAAATAATTTCTTCCTAATAGCAAATCATATTTCTCAGAAAAGTTGTGAATATAGAAAGTTTGCTTACTAGGGCAAAGTTTGCTTGGGTGGAATGAAACGTTTTGGTTCAAAACTATGATGCCATTTATGGTATGGATTTTTACTTTGGAGGTTTTAATAGGAAAGTTAAAGAAGTTTTGCTTCATGATGTTAATAGACGAACCGGTGTCTATTAAGCATTTGAGGGTGATATTATTTAATTTAATTTTTAAGAACGGGTTTCCTCTTCCTCTGAGTCGCTTTCTGACTCCGAGGCTGGTTGAAGAAAATTTTCACCTGTGTCCATTTTGTACTGGCCACTAGTGCTTTCTCTTTGCCGTTTAATTGGAGGGTTTGGTGTACTATTATTCTGCTGTTGATGGTTTAAGGGGTTCTGGGCTCTACCATGACTTAATTTCTGTTTGAACTCATTCATAGCTTGCGGATTGGTTTCAGCAGGCTTAGAATTGGTGTTCTGGTTTGGTTTGCCTGCATTATGCATGGCATTATTTGAGAAATTTTGATAGTTTCCCTTATTCTTAGAGTTTTGGGGTGAATTTGTGTTTGAGTTGGAATTGTTCTGTGATTTTGTTTTGTCGTTGAAGACTGTTTCGTAAATGCCTTCTTGCTGTGCTACCTGTTTAAGTTTGGACACAGTTGTTATATCGTGCCTAGCTAGGGTCATAAACAATCTATCGGGTAATTTCCTCATTATCACGTCTTTGACCGTGTTATTCATGGCATTTGTGTATAATATCGTGTTGTTAACATTGTTTTCTAACATTAACTTATTGGAAATAATGAACGACTTAGTCTCTAATTCTTCTACGAACTTACGGATACTTCCAACGAAGGGGGTGTTATAAAGGCGGCGAAGTAACTCCTCACATGGTGTTTGCGTCTTATACTCGCTGATAAGAGCATTCATCAGGTCCGGCCAAGTCCTGGCTCCAGATAGTTGTGATACTCTCTGAGCATCTCCTGCCAACTGCATTTCGATTGCGCTGAAGCACACATGTTGTTGCCTGGTGTCCGTTGTTGGGTATAGTTGTAAAATGAATTCGATCCTTCGGATGAAGGCGCTGAGCTCCTGGGTGCTGCCACTGAATGAAGGCACTTGTCTAATTTGACTCAAAGCCTGGTTCAGGTGTATCTCCGACAGTAGTTTAACTTGTTCTGTTGCCATCGCCATCATTTGTTGTTATACTTTTATATTTCGCTCGCAGTAAGTTGACTCGTATATGTCAACTACCGACTCACGTGGTTCTTTGGCGGATTCTAAGTTTTCGTCGTATTACGATTCACGTTCACTATAGCGCCGATTCGCGTGGTCTAATCTTTTTAAAGGATAAGTCTTGGTCGTACAAGACTCCTTTGTCACTAGATTAGTTTCTCGGAACGAGTCGCACGATTTTCACTTGAGAATCCTACCGGCTGCGCCAATTACGTATTCAGACCGAGGGTTAATTAAAAAAAACACAAAGTTGGTTTTTTGTAATATTAATTAACACTTTTTATTCAATTCTATCAAAAAGAACCGAAGCCTTTGGATTATCTCGGGGGTTAGGATAATATACTTCTAATATCGAAGTTAGGCAGCGCTATCGCGGTTGATAGCGTACTCAGTACTGAACTAACGCCTGGAGGCGCGCTTGAGTTTTTATAGGCTATTTGGCCTAGCCAAAGAGCGAAGATTTAAGAGAGTCTGAGTTTGTAAACTCTTGTTCTCGTGAAGAGAGAGAGATTCCCGAAAAATAGTGGTAACTGGAGAATCCTGAGACGAGCGCGTGAGAGGCGATTCGGATGATTTGTTTTTATTATTTGGCTCGCCAAGTGGTCGACGCCAAGTGGTCGAAGATCGAATTCGAGTAGCCTAGGGGACAATTGTTATTGTCTCCGAATTTTGGGGGACAATTGTTTATGTCGGCGTGAGAGCTAACTCGGATGGTTTGTTTTTATGATTTGGCTCGCCAAGTAGTCGACGCCAAGTGATCGAAGATCGAATTCGAGTAGGCTAGGGGACAATTGTTATTGTTTCCGAATTTTGGGGGACAATTGTTTATGTCGTAGATTTTATGACATTTGTGAGGACGGACTTTTATGTGAACGACGACCGAGGTTAATCGAAGGGCTTTTGTTCTGTGGTACAGTGGTGTAATTTTACATGTTTATGTTTAATAGTTTTACATATTTATGCTTAGAGTAATTGGGGGAGTTGTGTTTACAATTATGTGTGTGGAAGTGTGTTGTTTACAGCTTGAGTTTTGTGTGGTGTAGGTGTAGTGTAGAATGGATATGTTACTATATATATCATATGTATATAAATATGTGTGTCTGTGATAGAGCAAGTTTTGTCTTTGTCAAATTGCCTCGGAAGTTGCGAGCGCGACGAAAATTAATTAAAGGCAGCTGATCAAAAAGAGAGCACAAAATAAAAAAAGAGTAAAAAATCAAATAAATTGCAAACATTTTAATAGACAACAAAAAAAAAAAAAACAAAAATTAAAACTATATAACAACAAACAATTGGTGACCCAATTTCAATTTAAATGCGACGTTTGCAATGAAATTAAATTCGTATATAATAATAGAAAATAAATGAGAGCAAACGCATAAGAATGTGGAAGATTCGCTTGCCAAGCTCCACAACTGATAAGCTAATAGATTTGATGATGTTATAAATCGATACAACGGTACTGATATCTATAGGCTGATATCTTTCTCCCTCTCTCCCCCTCTTCCTCTCTCGATTTGGCACCTCATTTCCCTACGCGATAATCAAATTATAATACTCACAAATAATAGAAATATAAATAGAAAAAGCAAAACAAAAGCCGTTGGAGCTGTCAATGAACTCTGCGAGCCCTTAACACACACACACATACACTGGCACACCACGCGATCTTGTGTAAAAAAGGCAACTTGTTTAATATCGGTCAATGTATTTCACACACACAAAAAACAACAACAACACAGTAAAAAATACAAAACGAGATAAGAATTTCAAAAATTTTTCTTTTGATTGCGTGTGCTGCGTGTGTCTGTGTGCACGTGTGTGTGTGTTGCTGTTGTATGCAATGCCAAACTTTCACGTAATTTTTGCGTGTTTTTTTTTTTGTCTTTGCTCACCTTTCTTCAATGTGCGTGTGAGTGTGTGTGTGTGTGTGTGTGTGAATTATATTATTTCGCGTCTGTTTTGCTGTTGTAAAGAGTCAACAACCTTTTGCGTATTCAAGAAGCGCCAGACCTTCCTTCCCCAACCTAACTCTGGCCCCCGCTCAAAAGCGAACTCTATCTCCCTCTCTCTCTATATCTCCCTGTCTTTCTCTGTCTCTCTCTGGCGATTTGCAGCGCGCTCCCATTTAACTGTAGTAGCTCCCTTTAAGAGCAGAGCTAGAAAGCTGTTTGCCTTAGCATAAAAATGGCATCATACTCACTTAAGATAGTTAGTTAGTTGTTGTTGTAATTGTCTTACCTTAGTAAATTACGTAAATTATATAAAGAAAATAAAAACAAAAAACAACGGAAGTATTATGTGAGGGTTTCCATAGGGGAATGAATTATTTTAATGATAATCTAGTTATAATGTTTAATAATCGTTTTTTTATTTCATTTTATCTTTTGCCGATCTTAAGGGATTTATAGAGATTTCTTTTCATACAGACGCAGAGCATTTGCAGTGCGTGTTAAGGTTTTTTTGTTTGTTTGCAAATTAGTTTTGGATTTTTAGTTTCGGTTTATTATGCACTTTGTATTTTGATTTTGTTTTTATTTCTCAACACTTTCGCTGGACCTAATGACGTCTATCAAATAGAAATTTGAAACTTCAGTCACTTTCGAAACGTTTTGAGGCATGAGGCAATCTCCACACACACACACATATAGGGTATATTGATATTATATATCCTTTGATTCATTTCCCTATATATTCCCGTATCTAATCTAAATGAACTGAAATGTTCCATTGTCGTTATTGCAATATTCTGATAACCTTGTGAATGAGTTTTTCTTGTGTTTTGGCCAACGTTTCGCTTTGGGGCTTGACCCATAAACCCAAAGCCAGGTGCCATGGTATATATGTATGTTACATATATCCGGCACGCTTCCCAACTATCTGCAGAATTTGCAGAAGTCTTTTCGCTGACAGAGCGCTGGCAAACACGTGACAAGTTAGAAGCAAGAACAAAAAAAAACCGAAAGAAAAATATTTTTGAGTATGCAAAATCGGTGGGAGAAACTGTTGTTGTGATAAAAAACAAACATAAACAGTTCTACTAAAATAAAAGAAAGAGAAAAGAAAAAGAATTGTACTATATTTGGTATAGGAGACTGGCTTATTTCACTGTTCTCGAAATTTATTTTGAAAACCTAAAAAAAAACTTTACTTTCTTTTTACTTGTAATCGAAATTTGTCGTTTTTTTCACAAAGCTTTTCTTCGCTTAAGCTGTGGATGTGACAAGGCTCACGTAGGCAAAATAGACGCGACTCTCTTCCGCTCCCTCTCTCTATTCCTACCCCTCTCTTTTCTCTCTGCCTATCTGTTCTATTCGCACCCGGAAAGTTGAGATCAAAAGGTCGTTAAGCTTCGTAAATAACGTGCATTGAACTTTGGTTATTTGTGAAATCAATAAATGATCTAGGGGGAATTTGTATAATAGATAAATAGATAGTATCAAGTTATAGATAAAAGTAAAATATACTGAAATACAGACAATTAATTATCATATCAGTTATAGATCAAATGAAAAAGCGATACTGCATTAAATCTTCTTCCATGTTAAATTTCTTTATGAAGTAAAGCGGAATTCAGTTACAGTAGATATTCAATGTGTGTACCATAGTTCCGGGTGTATTGTTTATTATATCTGAAACAAATATGTACATATTAAATATTAAATATATTCACAAAAGAAATCCTTTAAAATTGTTTGACATTTTCCAACTTTTATATTGTATCTAATCAAACTTCTTTTTCACTTTCAATTTATCTTTAATAACTCTAGAAATTTGTTTAAAATGTATGAGAATTTCAATAGATTTTGCTACTTTAATATAACAAAAACTCCCTGTATTTCTGTTTTTTATTTCCATAAATTAAGTCGAAGGATCTCAAGCGTAAATTTTCTTATTTTGATATTTCTATAATATTCCTGCATATGCATATCACACCCGGACATAACAATGCTGCAATACGGCTGGGATTCTTCTAGTCAGTGCACAGACAGAGAGAGGCAGTAAGAGAGAAGGAGAGAGATGGAGAGAGGGTGGTAGGGGGAGGGAAGAATGGACTACGAGTTGTGCGCGTATTCAACAGATACTTTGCATGCACATGAAACGATTCATGTAACTGTATGCGTGAGTGAGATTATGTGTGCGTATGCATATATGTGTGTACGCGTATGCGTGTGTGCGTATGCGTGTGTGTGTGCTTTGTTTGATGTTGTCTCTTGCTGACTGCATTGACCCCCACTTGGGGCTTGTGCCTGACGTTATTGTTGCTGCTGCTGTTGTTGTTGTTGTTACGCGCGTTGTCGCTATTGTTGCTGTTGTTGTCTCGGCTGCCTCCACGCACGCACCATGCTCGGTTCATTGCACTCTCTATTTACTTTAGCTTCCCATTTTCAACATTTACATTTCTTTCTTTTTTTTTTTTTTTGGTTTTTTGTTGTTGTTTTTCTTGCCTCTCCTGAGGATGCTGCTGCATTTTGAATTGGTTATTCTACTCTTTCGCCCCCTCTCTCTCTCTCCCTTACGCTCTCCCTCTCTCTCTCTGATAAGTTGCGCAGTTCATTCGGGCGTACGAAGAACAAAACTGTCGGTAAAAAGAAAATATTTAAATAAATTTGATAGGTACAAAACAACAACAACTATAGCAGAGAGAGAGTGAGAGAAAGAGAGCAAGAGAAGAGGAGGAGAAGCAGAGGCTATTGACTCGATCGGACTGCGTTGGTATTCGTAGTAGGAGAAGGTGGTGCTGGACGAGGGAGAGGTGCGAGGCGAAGCATTGACCGAGAGTTGAGCTAAAGAAAACAGAGAACACACTGCGCAGAACGCAGAGAGAGAGAGAGAGAGCAGAGAACAAAGAGCGGAGAGAGCAAGTACAGCGTGTATGGAGTGCGTGCGTATAAGAGCGAAAAAGAAAGAGAGAGAGGGAGAGAGCGCAGCGAGCGAGTGATAATGCAGCGCACGACGTCGGCGTCGTTACACACATGTGATATCGCCGATAACAGTTGACGCGGTGGGAAACTGTTCCTTGTCGACAACAAAGAACATAACGCATACACACAGACAGACACACACACAGCCAGGCAAACACACAGACAAACACACACACACAGACAGGCACACTCGCCCACGTATTGTATATCAAATGAAGTGAACTTAAGTGCACACATTGATTTTAGTGAATGTTTAGATATCTGAACTTTTGCCCCTCTCTTATCGAGCTATAGCTATGGGAAATGTAGATTAACATGGCGTCATATGCAATACAAGACTACCGAGAATAAAACCTATCAAACCATACACTAACTAACCTTATCTACAGGGTAGTTTTGAGCAACATTTATGGAAATTTAAGTTTTAGTGTGTAAACCTTATTTCGTTGCATACTTCAAGGAGTTTACAGGATATACTTGGTATTTAGTATAAGTTTTGAGTATTTTAAAGTATTTAGTATTTAAAATTCTATTAAGCATATAAAAATTTACCTTTTTCATATATCTTTTGCATTTTATTCATCTATTTCCCTCTCTCTCTCTTTTCTTCTGCAGTGCTGCACCAACAGATTCTTTAACATTTCCTTTTATAAACACTGCACCACAGGAGCAAAAGCAGCAACATCAAGTGATCGCCATGCCCAACAACAACAAGCAACAGCAACAGCTGCAACAACAACAACAACCCACATTACAGTTGACATTTCAGAATATAAACGTGTTGCACAACGAGCGCAAAATACTTTCCGATGTGAGTGGATTAGTCAGGTAACAACAACAACAAAACAACAACAACAAGCAAAACAAACAAGTAAACAAACAACAAACAATAACAACAACAAGCAAGAACAACACTGCATAACACAGTGGCACAATATAAAGAAAGCCACAGCAACAAAAACATCAACAAAACCCACTGAACCAGTGACAAACCACACTGAGCCTCTCTCTCTCTCTCTCTCTCTCTCTCTCTCTCCTTTTCTCTCTCTCTGCACAGTCCCGGTGAAGTGTTGGCCATCATGGGACCCTCGGGCAGCGGCAAGACAACACTGCTTGACTGCCTCAGTGGCCAGCGGCATTTCGATAGCGGTCATGTTTATCTCAATCGTGAACCGCTCTCAAAGCGCTGGCGCCGCAAGATCGGTTATGTACTGCAGGAGGAGATATTCTTCACACAGCTGACACTGCGCGAGACGGTTATGTATACGGCGCTGCTGCGTCTGCCCGAATCGATGGCGCGTGCCGAGAAGATGCGCCTGGTCGATCACATACTGGAGACACTGGAGCTCACCTCTTGCCAGCAGACCAAGTTCGGAGATTATCTGAACCGAGGACTATCCGGGGGCGAGAAGAAACGCGCCAATATCGCATGCGAGTTGCTCACGAATCCGTTGCTCATGTTGCTCGATGTGAGTAGAAAACAAAGAAGACAAGAAAAAAGGTTACCTTTGGCATGCCGAAGGTTTTATACCCTTGCAGGTTCTTATTACCTTTGGTCGTATTTATAATATTTTACTATACTATATATTTTACTATACTATATAGATGGAAAATTGAATAATATTTTATGTATCGTATGTAAATTGTACAATCGCTGGACATTTGAAACTCTGTTTTAAACTGATTGTTGTTGCTATGAAAGATAGAGGATATATGTATATAGTTGTCCGACTTCAATGAAATTATAAAAGTATACGTGGATGACTATCTAACTAACTTAGATGGGCACTGATTAGTTGAGTTATTTCTGAAATGAAATCTGGTCTTAATTTCGATCGATTGTTCTAATGGGTCGACTCGTCTATTGATGCTAATTCGGAATATATACGTAGATGTCTCCTAAGGCGCATTGCAAACTCCTGGCCATTAAAAACATACCCACTGCAAGGGTATAAAAAGAGAACTAACGTAGTTCAAGTGAACTAGTTAGTGCTTTGTAGAGTTTGATATTACAGCCATTTATCGATATTTTGTTTGCGCTTCTGCAGGAACCCACCTCGGGGCTGGACAGTCACTCGGCCATATCGCTGATGAAGGTGCTCAAGCGTTACGCGCAGCTGGAGCAGAAGACAATTGTGATAAGCGTGCATCAGCCGTCGTCGCAGATGTTTCACATGTTCGATAAGCTGCTGTTGCTGCACCAGGGCTGCACTGCCTACTTTGGCGAGGTGCACAACATCTATCGCCACTTTGAGGACATTGGGGTGACCATCAAGCCGCACTACAATCCCGCTGACTTTGTGTGTAAGTAGAGAGATATGAGATAATATCAAGTGCAATCTACTTTATTGTTACTCTTCTCCTCTGCAGTGGAACAACTGAAATCGCATCCGGATATACGAGAGAAACTGTTTATTGCCGCTCGCGAATCGCATGGGAACTATTTGAATCGCAATTGCATACAGAGCAGCCAGGACAAGTCCAAGAAGCACGACAGCATACTGATTAACGATATTATCAACAATTACTACAATCAAAAGCATCATCAACATCATCACAACCACAATCACAATCATTATGCAAATTTACATCACACAACAAACGGCTGCGAGGCGGAAGATGAGGAGGCTGCACAGCACTTGGTCTGGTGCGGTGCGGATTCACAATCGAATTTCAGTTCCTGTGCCTCCAGTGATTGTCAGTCATACGGGGCTGCTGGTGGCAAGACATGCTCCGCAGATGAGGATTGGCTCTCGTATCCGACACGCTTTCATACACAATTCAGTGTGCTCTCGAGTCGCAACTTCAAGGAGGCGAAGCCACGCATGCTCTCCAAGCTGAATTGGTTCCAAACCATCGGGCTGGCACTGATGGCTGGCGCTATTTGGTTCCAATTGCCACGCACCGAGGAGTTCCTGCACGATCTGCAGGGATGGATGTTCTTCTCGCAGACCTACTGGATGCTCTTTGCGCTCTTCGGTGCGCTCAATTCATGTGAGTGATCTTTATGATTAAAGTTTATGTAGAGATATGATTAATGAGGCTTCTTCTTCGCCTTGCAGTCCCGTCGGAACGTGAGGTCATCAGCAAGGAGCGTCGCTCGGGCGCTTATCGTCTGTCTGCCTACTATCTGGCCAAGATGTGCGCCGAGCTGCCGCTGGTCATAACGCTGCCCACTGTCTACCTCATGATAAGCTATCCCATGCTCGGCTGCAGCAGGTAACTATCGATGATTATTCCATTCCATGTGATCAGATAACCATGTATTTTGTGTGTGTTCTGTTTCTGTAGCCTGAAGCTTTTCTTTCTGATGCTCATCTTTCTGCTGTTGAATACAATTGTGGCACAAAGCGTTGGCTTCTTCATTGGCGCCTGTTGCAATGACATGAATGTTAGCATTACGCTAAGTGCACTTTACACACTTGCCACGCAGCTCTTTGGCGGTTATCTTTCGTCACGCATTCCGGAAGGTCTTAGCTGGATACGCTACACATCGATGATACACTATGCATATCAGAATATGCAAATACTCGAGTTTCGCGAGGGACCAGCTATTAGGTAAGTACCCCCCCCCCTCCCCTTTTGTCACTGTATATAGTACTATATCTCATCTCTGTACATCTGCAGCTGTGGCACGCCAAGCAGCTACGAGATATGTAAGCAGCAGACAACCGAATTCATTCCATATGAGGAAATACTCAAAGCACAAAACTCGACATCACCACTCTGGCTGAACACGCTGATACTGATGATGTTCTTTCTGGTATTTCGCGGCCTGGGCTATGCGGTGCTGCGCTACCTGCGGTGCCCCAAAAAGACGTGATAAAGCTGACGCAACGAACCAGTGATACGTAATTAGTAACAAGTGTAATTCTATCTATCTTAAATCTAAAGAAAAAATCCTAAACACCTATACAGATACAGATACTATAATACCTAATGTTGAACAAATTTCAATATTGTGCGCCAATTTTTGTGATTCAAATTTCAAGCCACATTATATATATATTATAAATAATTATATATCAACAATATCTAGCTTATGTATCTATTATATACCTATCAAAATATCATATGTATGTACATGTATTTATGTATAGGGCAAACGGCAGGCGCTATATCCAAGAATTGTTTGTTACATCATTTTGTATACAGCATTTTTTGTTTTGTTTTATGCATTTTATTTGTTAGCCATTATCCTAAATCTTATTATTATTATTATTACAATTATTACACACATATTATGTTGCTGCTAAAGGAAGATTTTTTTTGTGTTGCATATGCGAAGAGAAATTTTAATGTTCGTTTTAAATCCGCTAGTAATGCAAGCTAATAGCCCATATTAAATATTATTATTATTATTATTGTATGTTTAAATATTATATCAATATCGCATACACACATATTGTACTGTATACATATTTAAAACGCTAGAAAGTTTTGTAGATTTTTGCAAATTTTTTCACTTGGGAAAAAACACTGTGATTTAGTATGCTAGTTTTTTAATTAGTTTTAAGCTGGAGGGGCTGCATAAGTGAATTATATGTTGCCTGCAGCCATGTAAAACATTATAAATAAATTGTCTAAGCATATGCATGTGCATAAATTATATTATGTTTGCATTATATAAATATATATATGTAATTAAATTTATTAAAATATACATGAAACATATACCCAACAGTTGCGTACACATTTTGAATTTCATTATGGGTAACGTACGTTTTGTTTACTTTATCGATAGTTTTATCGCAAGCTTAGAATTTGAGGCGTGCTTGTGATCGATAGTTCAAATGTGCACTGCTTACAAGCAGTGCAAGCTACAAGTTAGTTCAGATTTTAATAATTTTAATTTGTTGTAGCTGACATAAAAAATAATAAAATATTTATCCTTACAAACTATTTACTTGTATTAAAACCTGTCAGAACGTATAATAGATATATGTTCGTGTTATCTTTCGATTCACTTTGTTACATGCTGCAGTTTCATAGCAATTAGCTTTTTCGCGTGTGTGTCTATGTACATATCACTTTCGATAACTTATCGGTATCCTACTTTAAAAACACACTACTTTAGTTTCAGTTCATATTTAATCCTCTAGCATAGACTTTCCTTTGGTTTCCTTTAGGAATAGCAAGAAACAAACAAAACAGCCTGCTGTGATGCCTGACATTGACCACAATGTGGTTGGTAGACCCCAATACTCCATGCAAAGCGGGAAAATATTGAGCATCAAGAAGACGAGAGAGCTGCAGACTACAATGGAAATCGATGTAGCTCTGGCGCGTATCTAAATAATATTGACATGATTAAAAAATGCTATAAACGAATCAAGACTTACATACCTTTAGTGGGTACATTTCCACCATCAGGACAAAAATGCAACTGACCAAGCCGATGTTGCCCAAAAAGATATCCACCGACATAATTGCGGCTGGCACCCAACTCCATTCACTCAGATCGTACAAATGTGCGTAGTACGTGAAGAACGCAAAACTGGACAAACTGATGGCCACGCCCGCGGAGGAGATTAACATAAGGATGCGGCGTCCTATGACGTCGCAAACCAGTGTGCTTACATAGGCACCAAGCAATTGTACTGATCCTATGATAATCGTGCTGGTGTTCGGATCCATGGTACTGCCGGACCTAGCGAAGATGTCTGTCATATAGTTGACCATTGTAAAGACGCCGCTAAACTGATTCGCAATGACAATAACTAAGGCCATGCCGTAGCCTCTAATAGCGTTCTTCGTGACTACAAACATAGAAGAAGAATTATAATCGAGAATAATATATGGAAGTATGTATGTATCATATATAATATATAAAATAATTCTGTATCATCTGATTTACTTACAGAAATCCTTTATGGTAATCTTGTCGGGCTCGTCATTGTCGTCGGTTAGAGTCATCCTAATGTTCTTAAACTCAGCCATAGCGGTTGCCTGATCACTTAAGCTGTCGCTATCTTTTACGTTCTTGAAGTATCTAAACGATCTCTCGGCGGCCGTAAATTTACCCTTACTTATGAGATGCATAGGAGAGTCGTAAACGAACAGTAAGACGAATATGAAGTACGAGAGCGGCAAGATAAGAACCATGAATGGCACCACATAATATGATAAATAGGTGCCCAAAATGTAACCTATAAGAATGCCACTGTTAACCGACAGCATAACCATTGATGCAAAAGTTCCTCGGATACTGTAAAACATGATTAAATGGTTGTGATTATTTTAAGCACACCTAAGCAGGTATTAACTTTTCAGACCCCCCGTTTATGAGCCAAAGCTAAAGCTCTTTTTACTATCTTAATCTAATTTCCACACGCCTTTTTATGGTTGATGGTGATAATTGTTGTCATATCATATAGAAATGCTACTCACTTGGCGTCAGAATATTCGCTGATAAAGAGGGGATGAAGTATATATATGCCGCCGCCACAAATGCCCGCCAGCAGGCGACCAGCGATCAGATACTCAACACTCTGAGCAAAATAGACCAAAAACCATAGACACTGAAAGGGATCGGATAATAAAAGAATGCAGTTATAAAGTTATGTACATACTATATGTATATATGCGACCTACCGAATGGGGAATGGCTATGAAGAGCAGACATGCTTTACTTCCCAGTCGATTAATCAGCAGTCCAGAGAGCGAGTTGCCTATCATCGATCCAATACCCAACGCAGAACCTACCCAGGACATTTCCTTGACGCCCAGTGGGAAATTTAATGGTGAATCCGCAGTCTGCAGCTTGCGCAAGGTTGGCGACATCCAACCGATTCCGATGCCATGTGATATGCATATTATATTTACTAGAGAATCGAAATATTAAGTTGTTTTTGCTCTTCATATTCTAAATTTCCAGTTTTTTGTACTCACTGAGCACCGTGACCAGCGTTTGATAACGATTTCTTCGATTCAGTAAACAATTCGGACGCTGAAATAGTCTGTCGAACATTTTGACAACACTACGCGATCCCCCAGTCTTTCGCGAGCAAGTTTCTATTTCGTACTAAGCTCGATTGACAGAGAAAAAAGCTTTTATATGCATTTCTCAAATGGACCATGATCACCATAAAGCTAAATCTATTAATCACCATACATATAAAGTGAATTTCAATGTTTGCCAACAAAAAAAGGCTATGTTCGCGAGTCGAGCACTGAATACTCTATAAAAGACATAAGAATTATCAGGGAATTATCCTGATTTTTTGACTTTTCGTAATTATTTTAAAAATATTATATTTTCAATTTACAATTAAAATGTATATAGAGGATATTGCGTATTTACTTATTCAATACTATTTGCTGTAATGCGTCAGAAATCTAAAACTATCTCTCTACAGAGTAAACAAACAAGATGCCAGCCTCTCTCAGCAACAGTCGGTGCAGAGCACCAATCTATTAATACATTCCTTCGTATCATGATGAGAGAGAGCAAAGAGAGAATCATAAAAAATGAGAGATACAGTTGAGAGCATTTCAGGTTATGCTGCTTATTTGCATACCCTGGAAGCATAAGCAGATTGACTGGGTCTGCAGAGTGCTTAATAATTGGGTTTTTCACAACTTGCCTGAGAAACTAAAATTAAAACTTATTTTAACAATCTAAAACCAGAAATTGCATAATCTTATTTCGGACAAAAATATCATGTTGATCGATAAAAATCGAATTGCAACCGTATTCTTTTTTAAAACTAGCTAACTAACATTGAAAAAAAAGTTTGTAAACATAGCTTCCTTTGTGTGCTTATAAAGTTTCGCTATCGGTGCCGAAAACTATGCAACACAAAATGAAAGTGATGAACACTGAAAGTCGTTTTCGTTGGCGATAGGTTTAAGAGTATCGGGTATAACACTGTTGATCGCACTCGGCTGTAGCTTCGGTACTTTTTACGTCATAATTTATGTATACGTATGTATGTACTTGTACATATAGTGAATGTGACATATGCATGGAAAATCCATGGCCTCATACAGTCAAAGCTTTGCTGTAGCCGATCTTACTTGTTTTCAATTGAGTTTAATTGATTCGTCGAAAACGCAATTCGTGGAATATCGCAAAATTTTATATTTTTCGATGTTTTGATATTTTTCGATTTGCTTTCCATTCCAGTTTTCGACAAAAGTAAATAAAAAACAAATCTTGTTAATTCGATTCAAGACCAGCTTAGATTTTATTTCAAGTTTTTATCAGTCTTCAAGCATCGACTTGCCTTTAGTTTCTTTTAGGAAGAAGGCAAAGTAGACAAACCCAAAGGCGGTTATACACGCACAGCCCCACATTGTGGCCGGAACACCCAACTCTTTTAAACAAATTGGCAATATGTTAAGGGCCACAAACACCAATGAACCACATATCACGACCGCAATCGATGCTGCTCTTGTACGAATCTGTTGAGAAGACGATAATTAAATAATTTTACAAGCAATTAATTGATTGTTATACAACCTTAAGTGGGAATATTTCAACCAAGACTGTAAAGAAGCACCCGATGAGGCCGATGTTTCCCAGAAAGACTGAGAATGACATAGAGACCAATGGAACCCAGCTCCATTCTCTCAAATCATATTTCTGTGAAAAGAATGTAAAGAATCCAAAGCACGTAAGTCCCACAGATACGCCCGCCGAGGAGACAACCAAGAGAATCTTGCGGCCACAGATATCACAAAGCAATGTTGTCGCATATGTGCCCAGAATTTGTACGATACCAATGACAATGGTACATGTATCCGGGTCCATGGTACTTCCTGACATATCGAAAATATCCGACATATAGCTAACCATGGCGAAGAGTCCGCTAAATTGATTGACAATCAGCAACACGGCAGCCGGAACATATGCCTTCAGCGCCAAGGGAGAGTCTAAAAAAGTGTAGATGATTAACCTTTGATAAATGATAAAAACTTTCCATTGCAATTACTTACAAAAGTCCGCTAGGGTTATCTTATCGAGACCCTTACTTTCTTCAGTCAGCGTTTGTTTCATCTGCTCGAATTCTAACATTGCATGAGACTTTTCGCTTTCCTTAATATTTTTATAGTATCTGAACGATTTTTCTGCAGCCTTAAATCTGCCTCTGCGTATAAGATACATTGGAGATTCAGGAACGAAGAATAGAGCGCATGCAAAGTACACGAGTGGGCAAACGACCACAATAAAGGGTATGATGCTATAGGGAATATGGGTGCCTGCTATGTTTCCTAAGAGAATGCCAATGTTGACAAACAGCATCACCATTGCTCCGAGAGTTCCCCGAATTCTGAAGATAGTAAAAGCAATATGGAATTAAGTTTTCTTTCGTTTGAAAAACTAAAAGACTTTGAGTTATTCAACTATAATATTATTTTAAAGAAATGAAGTGATTCATAAAAATAAAGATAGAAAGCCGTAATGCTTCTCATTGTGCGATTCAATGATTTGCAAAAAGATACTCATAAGAGCAGCTAACGGCGGCATGTCGCGATAAATAATGTCAATATTTATTTTATCCGGGCGAGATGCCACTGTTTCACTGTTGTCGGAGTGAGCAAGATATACAATGGGGTGTTACTTACCTTGCATCCGAAATTTCACTAATGAACATGGGATGAACAATGTACATGCCGCCACTCGATATGCCCGCTAGAAAGCGTCCAATGATGAGGCACTCCACCGAATTGCCGAAATGTACCAAAATCCACAGGCACTAAAATCAGTTTAAAGTTTTGATAGGCTCTCTCTGTCTAGTTCATTGAACTTACTGTGTGTGGAATGGCTATGAAGAGGAGACACCACTTGTTTCCAACGCGATGTATAAACGTGCCGACGAGTATGTTTCCCGTTGTAGCACCTATACCCAGAGCCGAGCCTATCCAAGAAATCTCCGCGACAGCGACTGGAAAGTCGACTGGCGAATCGAATTCGGTTTGCAACTTTCTCATAGTCGGGGAGAACCAACCGATGCCAATACCATGAGCAATTGCCATAAGGTTGACTATAAGCGAAAAATAAAATTATTGGAAATTAATATTGATAGTTTTGGAACTGATGCATGCCGTTGCAATCTGAACTCACTGATAAATGTAGTAAGCGATTGATAGCGATTTCTGCTATTTAATAGACAGTTCGGTCGCTGCAAAAGGTTATCCAACATTTTCAAATCAGCCGCTCGGCTCGGACAACCTCATTGAGAAAAGTTTGCCTTGGTATTGAAAGTGTCCAGCGGCTGCTCTCCAGTTAAATAGATGTTCCGTGCACACGCCGCCATAAAGATAATGATCTCAGATCTATTTGTTTCGCAAATCTTCTGTTCTTATAGTATTTTCTCAGCTCTGGTGAAATGTTATCAATCAAGCGCGCCGCCAACGGCCATTTATCTTCTCAAAAATGGCTAGGCTCTAACATTCAGATAAGTATTATAAGACGTCACATTGAAGATCAGGCAGCCGGTGCCTGTACAAAGATTATTCTGAAGTTCGTAGTTAGTAGACTGGAAAGATTCTATGACATCACAGTAGTAAATTTGAATCTTGTGCAAGTCTTTTAAAACTATTACCGACTTGTACTAATAGTACATATGGTACATCTGGCATTTCCCTTGTGACTAACTTTTAGTTTTAGTAATAATTATACAAGATTTTATCTAATTACTTGGTAAGCCAATTGTATGCATATAAAGATCCAAAGTTTTACATTATATCATAGTGTAATTTTGAATAGACTACATTAGCCTTCAAAAGATTTTATAAGCAATAAAAGAATTGTGTTCATAGCTTTGTTTATTTATTTATCATATACTTTTTATTTAGATATAGGTTTAAGATAAAGCTTAAATGTATAAGTAGTCAGAGGAGTACAAATTTAGGTAATAAGTTGATGCTATTGTAGTTTTTATGATAAGTAGTTCAAAAATCTAAGGATCCAGCATTGATTTGCCTTTAGTCTCCTCCAAAAAGAAAATAAAGTAAAAGAATCCGAGCAAGCCAGATAAGCTAGCGGACCACATTGTCATAGCCAGACCCCAGTATCTTAAACAAAGTGGAAAGATTTTCAGAGTTGTAAACACTAAAGAGCTTAAGAATACGAGAAGTGCGGAGACTGCCACCGAGCGGATCTGAAAGCAAAGTACAAAGTTGTCAATTCCATTCAATCCTATAACATTATATGAAAATTGTTACTCACCTTAGCTGGCAATGCCTCAACAATGACCACAAACAGAATACCCACGAGTCCAATATGACAGAGGAATATATTGACAGAGAGAATAACTAGAGGTAACCAGTCCACGGAAGAGAAATCGTATCTCTCTGCGAAATAGATGAACGTCCCAAAGACAGCCAAACAAACACATGACCCCATCGAAGAGATCAATAGAAGAATTTTACGGCCAAATCTGTCGCATATTAGGATTGTCGTTAATGTGCCGATAATTTGCACAACTCCAATAACAATGGTGGACATTCCTACGTCTAGTGTACTACGGGATGCCTCAAAAATGTCGGCCGTATAGCTCATAATGCCAAAGGTGTAAGTGAATTGATTGCATAATAAAATAACTATCGAAGTAGTATAACCTTTGAAAGCTTTCCGGGTAGCTGAAAGTATTTACAAATTAAGCATGCATTTTTTAAAAACGGAATGAAGTACTTACTAAAATCTTGTAAGGTGTAGTTCTTTGAGTTTTGTTCTTGGGTTAGACTGTGCTTTATATCCTCCAACTCGAGCATTGAGTTTTTATCAGCCTTGGGAATGTTTTTGTAGAACCTGAAGGACTTTTCGGCTGCATCAAAGTTACCGCTTCTAATAAGGAAAAACGGAGTCTCTGGCAGAAAGAGATTACCAAAGATATAACACACGGGCAGCGGAATTACAAAGTACGGTGCAATGTAATAATCGACATTGGTTGCCAAAATATATCCCACCAGTACACCTGTGTTGACCGAAACCATAATCATTGAGCCCAGCCGACCACGAATTCTAAAACAAAGATTACGTAAGACTTATGTTGGGTAATGTAATTGTAAGCTTTACGCACTTGGCATCCGAAATTTCACTGATGAAAATTGGTAAGACCATGTAACAAGCACCGCCTGAGATTCCAGCCGCAAAACGACCCACATACAGATACTCTACACTCTGCGCGAAGAAGGAACACAGCCAGAAACACTGCAGAGAGTAATGAGAAAATATATAATAATGCAAAAAAATCATTTTCAGTTACTTACTATATATGGCACAGCCAAGCCATACAGAACAGGCTTACGACCTATTCGATCCTGAAAAAATCCAGCGACAAGGTTGCCTATGATACTACCAATGCCCAAAACAGAGCCAATCCAGGATATTTGCTCAACAATCAATGCAAACGTAAGCGGCGACTCATCAGTTTGCAGGAGTCTCATCGTTGGAGCCATCCATCCTATGCCTAAACCATGTGAAAATGTCGCTAAGTTCACTGCGAAAATAATAATACAATTAGCTCAACTCAAGATAAACATCTATTTGATCTTACCAATAAACGTGGCCAGTAGCTGGTAACGGTTTCTGCGATGTAGCAGCCCATTGGCATTTTCCAAATTTGTTCCCACTGTCAGCTTCATGGTGTTTGTGACGCGATGCACCTCATTCCTCGACTGACGGATAGCTCGTGGCGCGAGAGCCAAGATAGAGATTTCTCTAGACTGGAAAGCTGACTGAATAATATCTTTTACCTAATGAGAGATTAGGCCAGATAAAGCCTTTTACCGCTTCCAATAAAAGTTGTATGTAATGCCTTAGTTTAGTTCAGAGTTAATTTATTAATGTCAAACATTTAAACACTGCCTTAGCTTAGTCTTGGATCATAGACTTGCCTTTGGTCTCGGGAAGAAATAGCAAAAAGTAGACAAAAGTGAGGAAACTGGAAGTTGCCGAAAACCACATTGTTATCGATATTCCAAAGTAGTGCATCAGCAGGGGAAACAGCTTCAGAGTACAGAAGATCAGAGCACTGAGAATGACAACCGAAATGGACGTGGCCAGAGAGCGAATCTGTGTTGGAAAAGTATCTACAGTATGATTTAATTTGTATTTTCACTCAAGTTTCCTTACCTTGACTGGAAACAGTTCTACCAGCACAACGAAAAACAGTCCAATGAGACCAACATTAGCCAAATAAATGATGAGTATCATCAAAACCAATGGCAACCAGTTAAAGTTGCTAAGATCATAATGTTGGGCATAGTAGGTGAAGAGCCCAAAAACGATGCAGCCGAGAGAAGTTCCCAAAGTTGATATCAGCATCAGAATGCGTCGCCCGAGCGTATCCACAAATATAGTTGAGGTATACGAGCCTAAGATCTGTACAGCGCCAATAATTATTGTGCTGGTATTAACATCGAGTACAGATCCGGATTCCTTAAATATATCCGACATATAATTGATAAAGCTGAAGACACCGCTGAACTGATAGCCAGCCGAGAGCACTGTGGCTGCCGCGAATGCTTTTAGAGCTGGCTTGGTGACTAAGGATTAAAAATAAAAAACAAAAACATGCAAGAAATTAAAATACTTATATCAGAATTCTCAGTATGTAAAATGTTCTCAACTTACTTAAGTCCTTGTAGCTTAAAGGTGTTGAGTTCTGGTTGTTCTGAGCATCGATTGCCAATCGTAGTTCTTCGAACTCGGTATTTATTCCATGTTTGTGATTAGTATAGTACTTAAAAGACTCTTCAGCTGCAGAAACTCGACTTCTCCTCAAGAGATATGGCGCAGATTCGGGCAGAAAGAGACTTGCAATAAAGTATGTTATGGGCAAACTTATGCCCACAAACGGTACCACGTAGTAGTCTAGATGAGTACTGAGTGTATAGCCAACAAGTGTGCCCGTATTTACTGATAGCAGCATCATGGCAGTCAACCTCCCTCGTATACTAAAAGGCAATCCTTATCTATTAGTTTTAAAACGTAAAAGGGGCGTTTACAATACTCACCGGCTGTATGCGACCTCGCTGATAAAGATCGGTATTACTAGGTAGCCTGCACCCGCTGTAAACCCACAGAAAAATCGTGCAACATACAAATAACCAACATTAGTGGCGCAGTATGTCAGGACCCATAGGCACTGTAAAATTAGTCGGCTTAGGAAAACTATCAGACAGAGGAGTAATTATTTGTGCTTACCGCATAAGGTCCTGCCAGTAAATAGATACAAAACTTCCTTCCCAAGCGCTCCAAAAAGATGGCTATAGTCAGGTTGCCACACATACTGCCCAGGCCAAGCATGGATCCCAGCCAGGATATCTCGTCGATGTTCACTTGAAAGCTAAGTGGAGTATTGGAACTCTGTATTTTGGTCAGAGTAGGTGACAGCCAGCCCACTCCAAATCCATGTCCAAAGGTTATAATGTTAACTAATGGAAAAGTATATTTAAATTTCAGAATACAGAAATCTCGCTAAACATGACCTACCAATAAGCGTTGCTAGAAGTTGATACCGCGTTTTGGGGTTGAGTAATGAATTTTCTAAGAATTTAGTCATGTTGTATGATCTGTGGTTACGCCTCGACAGTCTCAGACAAAAAGTACGAACGGCTTTTATAGTTAGTGAGTTAGAACTTATCGTAGTAAAATTGTTGTTGTCTAGATTTAGTTTTGTCGATTCATAAGCTGTGACCCGATGGGAACCCGGGCGTCACTGGAAAACTCGGGCGTCAGTGGACGACTTGGATAAAAGAGATTAAGTGACTCAGCGATAAGGATAAGATTGCCTAAACAGATGGAGGATGAAAGCACATTAAATGTAATTATTTACATAGATTAGCTATTCAAATAGAAAAAGTAATCTTTGGTTGCTGGCATTGGTTGTTCAACATGGAGGCGACTTTGTCCGTTAGGTTATGGAATTCTAAGCATTCTGGCGAAATTCTAAGCAAACTCTCAATAAAAACGAACAAAACAAAGCAAGATTTAATATTTTAATATTTATTAAAACGTTTAAGGCAGGGTAGATAATTAATCAATCTTCAATCATTGATTTGCCTTTAGTCTCAGGCAAAAATATTAAAAAGTATACAAAGGTAAGAAGACTGGAAACAGCTGAGAACCACATTGTCACGGAAATTCCCAAATAGTGAAGCAAAAGAGGAAATAACTTTAGGGTGCAGAAGACCAGAAGGCTCAAAAATACCACAGAAATGGATGTAGCCAAAGAACGTATCTGAAAAATGGAGTCTGTTAATCAATGCAATACATTTTGCATTATATCGCCTTACCTTGGCCGGAAAGAGTTCCACCAGCACCACAAAAAACAATCCAATGAGTCCAATATTAGCCAAATAAATGATAAGAATCATAACCACCAAAGGTATCCAATTGAGATCACTTAGATCGTAGATCTGAGCGTAGTATGTAAAGAATCCAAAGCTAATGCAGCCCAAACCGATTCCCAAGGTTGAGATCAACATTAGGATGCGACGTCCAATGATATCCACAAATATTGTCGATGTGTAAACTCCCACAATTTGTACAACGCCGATTACTATGGTGCAAGAGTTAACATCTAGTATAGATCCAGATGCCTTAAATATATCTGACATATAATTAATGAAGCTAAATACACCGCTGAACTGATACCCCAACGAAAGCACTACAGATGCTGCAAAGGCTTTCAGGGCTGGTTTGGTAACTAAGGGAAAATGATTAAATATAAATAAATGATTAAATATTTAATATATCTTTATATCGCTAGTAACGGTGCTTACTGAGATCCTTATAGCTCAATGGCGTGTTATTCTGCAACTGTTGAGCATCTATTGCCAGTCGTAGCTCCTCAAAATCGGAATCCATTCCGATTCTTTGATTCTTATAATACATAAATGATGCTTTTGCAGCAATTAATTGGCTATGTCTTAAGAGGAATGGTGCAGTTTCTGGCAAAAAGAGATTTGCTGTAAAATACGCTATCGGAAGTATAATGGCGAGGAATGGTACGATGTGATAAGCCAAGTATGTGCTTAGTATATAGCCCACAAGTATACCCAAATTGACAGATAACATCACCATGGAAGTCAGGGCTCCACGAATACTGGAAGAGATAATTTGTCTGATAGATTACGAACATAATCTAGTAGCTTTCAAGATTCAAACCTGCTGTCTGCAACTTCGCTGATATAGATCGGAACTACCAAATAACCCGCACCTCCCGTAAATCCACAAAGAAAACGGGCAGCATATAAGTAGCCCACATTAGAGGCGCAATAGATGAGGACCCATAGACACTGTAGGATTTTAACAGCTTAGCGAAATCTTTTATAATGATTTGTATGCTTACGGCATAGGGTACAGCTAGAAGATAGATACAGAACTTCCTTCCCATGCGTTCTAAAAGGATTGCAACCGTCAAGTTGCCACACAGACTACCCAGGCCAAGCATGGATCCCAGCCACGATATCTCATCTATATTTACTTGAAAGTCAAGCGGAGTGTCGGGACCCTGTATTTTAGTTAGTGTAGGTGACAACCATCCCACACCAACTCCATGTCCAAAGGTTATTATGTTTACTGTATGAATTAAAAATAAATATAAGGTTCAAATCTTATAAAATTATCCAAAAAATATTCCTTAGCGATTTACCGATGACTGTGGCTAAAAGTTGATATCGCGTCTTAGGATTGAGTAGTGAATTCTGTCGAAAGTTTACCATCTTAAGAGATCAAGTAGCAACTCTTGACAGCTGTAGAACCAAGCAGTGAATGCCGTTCCAAGTACTTATTTCTAAAATTCGACGTGTACGGAGCTTAATTGATGGTTATCATCATAAAATTGTTTATTTGTTGCCTTAACTTATGGCATCTCCAATTAGACAGTGATTTTCAGATAACGGGTTCCCACAGAAAGGTAGGAACGTCTGGAATCGAGCAATTGTTTGGCAAATTCATACATCTTATAGTGGATTAAATCTTTGTGGACTATAATAAAGATAATGTGGCTTAGAGACAAAGCTTCATGCAAATGAAATTTTGGGTATAAAAGCTTAAAGGCTGTGCTTATTTAGGGATATTAGGAAAAGTGGTGTCATCATTTTTTTATATTAAATCTTTATAACATCGGTCAAAGTTAGGAAAGGTCAGGAAGAAATTTATATTATGTTTGAATTTCATCAGCCAAACTGCATGCTGCAAAACAGTTCTCGACGTGCCGTAGCAAGGAGCTTTCGGTCGTAGTAAAAGCTCACCATAGTTGTTCGTAAATGTTGAATAATTTAAAATCGTGTACACATTTTGTAACTATTTTAAGTAGATAATTTATTAGTAAAGGATATAGTAAATAAGATTCATAGCCTATAAGCTCTCTTGAATTGCTTCGATAGATTTCCCCTTTGTCTCGGGCACAAAAATTGCAATAAATATGGTAATCACAAAGGAAAAGCCAGCAAATATAAACACAATGCCGGAGATACCAAGAGATTCGGAAAGAATTGGAAACAACTGGAAAAGAGATAAGAATGAATTATTCACTATTCAGTATGGACGGGATAATATGCTCACCTTAACGATTATCGTAGCCAGGACAAACATGGTCACCATCTGCACTCTGACCATCACACTTCGTATTTTCGGGGGAGTAATCTCAGCTATAAAAGCAAACGTGACTGTTAGTACGCCGACAGAGGCAGTAAATACGATCAGACTGAAAGCAACTAATGGAACCCAATTGAATACGCTGGTCTCATAGCCCTTCGATGTCATATAATAATATGAGGCCATTGAGAATTCTCCCACACATATGCCAATGGTAGAGAGAAGAAGTAAAGTCTTTCGACCCGCTGGCTCTACGACCACCGTAGATGTATAGGCACCCGAAACTTGAAGGATGGTCACAATAATCGTGCACAACATGGGAGGCAGATTGGAACCGGCCTCCTTGAATATGACTGTCATGTAGTTTAACAAAGCCAAGCTGCCGGTCAATTGATTGGCGAGAACAATTATAAGGGCGATGAAGTAAGCCTTTCGGGCCTTTCGATGCGCTGAGAAAAAGAGATTAGATTAGATATCTTCAATTAATGTAAAACAAATTTTGAAAACTAACTGAAATCCTTCCAACTGATCTTCTGTGTAGGGTTTGCAGTTTTTTCACCAGCTTCAGCTTGTTGGTGGGGCTTGCACAGTCGCGTCAACTCCTGCTGGAAATCCTCACTGGGGTTTTCCTTTGACGAAATTCCACGATAATATCTTAGGGCTTTCTCCGCCTTGGCAGTGTCCAGCTTAGCCAGAAATTGAGGCGATTCAGGATTAAATGAGAAACAAATAAAGAATATCACAGGAAAGGCTGTCATAATCCAAGCAACGGTGACATAATGAAAGAAATAGCCCAGAACACTTATGGTCAACATGCCCAGGGCTAAGCTAAGGGTGAAAAAAGTACCCAAGGTGCTTCGCAGTCTGTCCTGAGCAAATTCCGTTACGTACAGTGGGATAACAGTGAAGCAAGATCCTCCCACGGCGCCGGCTAGCAATCGCGCAATACAGAATATCATTGGATTACGAGCAAATGGAATCATTAACCAGTGGATCTGAAGCAGAAAGGAATTGTAAATATATAGGAAAAGTGTTCAGTAAAAAGGATTGAAGTCTACTTACCAACATGGGAATAGCAGCCACAAGTAAACAACGTTTCCGTCCGATTTTATCGGCCAGCCAACCAAAGAATAGTGCACCAAAGATGGAACCTGGAAACACCGACGCAGTAATCCATCCCAGCTGAACCTTCGTTAGCGGTCCCGTTTCGAAGAGATTGGAATCAGCCTGTAGGTATATAATGCTGGCCGAAGGCCAACCGTAAACGCAGCCATATGACAGGCTCAGCAAGTTAACTATAAGAACAAAAAAAATTATTCCAGGATCAGATTTTTTTAGTAGGGTAGGTAAGATAATTGTTAGTTTAGTGTAAACAAATAGCAACGTATCGCTTTTATTATAATTAATATGCGCACACGCCAGTCACAATCTTATCAAAGATCTCACGACTAGATAAAAAATAAAACACTCTGCTAAATGCAAAATAAAGGGCAAATTTTGTTATTGTTATGCAGCAATAATTTGCATAAGCAACGAAATCTTTCATTGAGTACTAACCAGAGAGACCTGCCAGATACTGATGTGTGACTTTATTCTCTGGTCTCATTTTCTTTAAAGATTTTAATTTTCCAATTTATTTTTAAGTATTTACTTCACGCATTATCACTGCGAGGTAATGCGCCTGCCAACGGTCTGCGACAAACTAATCAGTTCTACAGGGAATTTGGTTCATTTTAAATTGTGAAGGCAGTGCAAATAGTTTTTGTTAATGAGGCAATTGACTAATCTGTCGGACATAAAAACTGAAAGTGTTGGGTGATAAAAATATCTGAGATACCGCATAAAGTGTTGACAGAGCGTATTATAAGAGTTTTCTTATCAACGACACTCACTACACGCTCTTATACATGAGATTTTGCAAAATTATCTACAAGTGTATCAACAAGTATTCCCATGGAAAACATAAACAGAGATAGGAGGCTCCCCATAAATAGGCAACACTTTTATTTTGAGTATGATTGTTGTTATCAAATCTAAAACTAAAGCAAAGATTACAGGCTTCCACAGCTATAGAAATCGTTAAGAAAACTTGCAGAATTTTTGATGTTCATTCAACTCAGATCGTACACAAGACAAAGGCCAATCTACGGTGACCTCATGCAGGAAGTATTCGTGTATGCTCATTAGTAGGTACCCAGCAGTCTATTGCCCATGGTCAGTTCCGTTACATTGACCAGACTAACCGGTGCCAGTTAAAAAGGTAGCCAAGTTAAGTTGGATTAGGTTACGCGAAAGAGCAATTAGGAGCCAATTAATCTGTTTGGGTTAGGTCAACAGAATCACTTATTATGAATAAAATGTATGTACTATATATAGTATGCTATACATATAGACACATAGCTCTCGCTTTATTTACGAGCGTTATCGACACACCTACCTGCTAAGTGGTGCCATTTCTGGTTGCGAAGGAGGCCAATCTGATTTGTAGATTACTCATTCATAAGCCTCATATGTTATTGGATAGACTAAGAGAGAGTGGTGACTAATTCTCTTTGCTTGACTATAAGCTTATCTTCTAGTAACCAGTTGATTTCATTGATTTACGTTTGATTCGGCTTATCAGCAAACACGCCCCTTTATAGGAAGCTAAATTTGATAAATTTTGAACAAACTGTGACACAATCATATATTATACACAGAACAAAATAGCTGACGACCTTGACCCAGATATTTGTTGTTATTTTAGAACAAGTTTCCATATATTGCACAATCGAACTTGCACGGTACAATACACTTTATATAGTAACAAACTTTACTACAGTTTATAATCTTTGCATTCAATGGAATATTGTGAATGCTGTACTCACCACTCAGAGCTGCGTACGACTGATGTAGTGTGCTCTTCGAGCAACTGAACTTCGGTATTCTCATTCCCAAATTCAAATAAAAATAAATCTGTCTGCACGCGATTTGCTCAAACCACACACTGAACAGACGAGCGCACGTTTCGCTCATATATATGAACGTCAAATTCTTTTATTGTCTAACGAGTAGTTCGATGATATGCTAATTCGATTCAGGTACAAACTCTCCAAAAGAAGAACTGTCGCCGTAGCTGGATGTATACATACCCTATAAGCAAATGCTCGGCATGATTATGGTACACTTATAATATCAATCGGTTATTTGGCAGCTACCTAAAGCAACGTCAGATTTATAGCAGTGAATAACAGATTCGACTGACACTTTCACTTGCAAGTTTAAAGATCTTGGCTCTGATTGCAGAGTGTAGTATCTTTAGTCGAGCGTTCCTATTTCGTTTTCTTGTAAAACTAGTTTTTTTTCTCGGAGAAATGGATTGTTTATTTTCATTTCATTTTGTGTGCGAGAGTTTGATAAATCTTTTGCTCTTAGTTAAGAGATTCAAACGAGTTGAGATTATATTCGGTGGCATAAACAGTTAGACAGCTAAAATCTCGAGAGCTTCCGCAGGTTGTGCTCAAGTCGTAAAGAATCTCTTATCTGTAGAAGTATTTAATCTTAACAAAGAAGGCTTTGATAAGCCTTCAAATGTGGGTAAGTTCAAGGCAGAAGAGAGAGAAAGAGAACGAGGGAGACGGCATGACAAGACCTTCAGGGGAGACAGCTATATAGAGTGTTGAGATCTGTTTGATTTACAACAAAGACGTGACTTGTGTGGGAGGTACTTCATCTGGCATCGATAATAGCCAAAGCAAAAGGTGAAACTTAAGTCGATTCGATTGTGAAAAATCACCAATTTGTTGTACTACCCATGAACTGATTAGACAACGTTAATATAACATTTAATAATAACAATATGGAATTGATAGAACTACAATTCGGCAAGAATGGTTTCAATCGTTTTGCCCTTCGTCTCGGGCAAGCAGATGGCGATGAACAGTGTGCCCAAGAGGGAACCGCAGGAGAAGATGAAGATTGCTGTGTGCAAGCCCCACATTTCATTGAGGATTGGTACCAGCTGCAAGCGAAGTTAGGAACAATGTTAGATTGGGTCAACTATAGAGTGCATGCGTTAGCCTTACCTTAATTGTGGACATCGAGAAAAGCCACAGGATGGACATGAGTATCATGCCGCCCTTACTGCGTATCTTCACTGGCAGTATTTCGAATATGACCAGGAAGGGTAACGTCAACAGGCCCAACGAAGCAATGAAGAGCATGAATGAGAATGCCGCAACAGGCACCCAATCAAAGAAACTTGTATCGTAGCCTAATGTCTTGAGATAAATATGCGTAGCCATTGACAGCTGACTGAGACAACAACCAACCGCGGAGATGAGCAGCAATAGTTTGCGTCCCGCCAGCTCCACCAACATGGTGGAGACATATGTGCCCACCAACTGTATGAGGCCCACAATAATCGCCGCAATAGTAGGGGCCAGATTGCAGCCCGCCGACTCGAATATCATTGCCGTGTAGTTGAGTAGGGCAAAGCAGCCGCAACCCTGATTGGCCATCAACAGACCCAGCCCAATGAAGCACGCCTTGAGTGCCTTCCCCTCAGCTAGAACGGGGGGGGAAATAAGATTAAATTTCTGTTCTTCGTCATTCTTCTTTATGCTGTAACTTACTAAAGTCCGACCAAGTGACAGCAGTGTCGTCCACTTCGTCGTCTAATGATTTTTCAGCGTTATCCGTTGCACGCAACTTATTCAGCTCGAGTTGCAGCTCCTCGTTGAGCTCCTTGGAGAGTCGAGAACGTATGTTGCGGTAGTAGCGCAATGATTTCTCCGCCTCATCGTGCCTCTGCCGCAATACCAAATGCTGCGGCGTCTCGGGCATAAACCAAAAGCAAATCATAAATAGAATTGAAAGCGAGGATATCAACCACGCCACAGTCACATAGTCATAGAAGTAACCCAACACAAAGGCCAGCAAGACGCCCACGTTGCAAGTGAGCACCAGGAAGGTTCCCAACACGCCGCGCACACTGAAATAGGGAACAGAGACCACATAAAGTTGTTGTCTAATACAACTACAATGTATGTACCTTTACCTATTATGTGAGAGCTCTGATGTGTAAATGGGAATAACGCCAAAGCAAGCACCTCCTGCCATGCCGCCAAAGAATCGAGCGACCACCAGGTGTGTTGGATTACGAGCAAAGGGAATAAGCACCCAGCCGAGCTGCAAGAAATATCTCGTTTATACTACAAATATCCCGGCTACAAACACTTTGCACTTACCAGGGATGGTACCGTTGACCAGAGCATCGAGTTCTTTCTACCAATTTTGTCAGCCAACCACACGAAGAACAAATTGCCAACCAGTCCACCCAGACAAAGGGTTGCGGCGACATTACCTTGGTCCTGTGGAGTCAGTGGGCCTGTCTCCAATGGACTGTCCGGACCGCCCAACTCCAGAAAACTTGCCGATGGCCAGCCGCAGTAGGCCCCAAATGATATAGTGATAATATTGACTGCAAAATATGACAGTCGAATTAAGCTCTTAAAAGGCTAAACATCATTAGGTTCGAATATTTGATCAGTTCTTCTCTGCTGCAGGTTTAGTTTAACACAGTTTCATTTAGCTCGACTGACTCATTGCTACCATCAGTACTTTTAGCTTTTCACAGCCTGGCAGATCTATTGTATCTATTTTTTAACGGGAAACTATTTAAGAAAATGCAAAACTCTCGTTTTAGAAATACCTAACCAGCTAATTTATCATAAAAAACAGGAAAATGCTTTTAATACAAATTATATAATTGGAATTACATATAGTAAGTTCTGTTAATAAAATTAATCATAACTTGCTCTTTTAGTTGATGATTGGCGCATTCATCCAGACAAACTGACGGACAGACAGGCATGGCTCAATCGATTTGACTTGTGGTGCTGATCAAGAATATATATACATATTTTATGAAGTCTGTGCTTCTGCCTTTTATGTACATTTGCACAATATTAATATATCCTTTTTTTGATAATTTTCAATAGTCGAAGGGTATACAAAGTTATCTTTAAAAGTTTACACTTTTGAAGGCTTTGAGAATTGTCGATGTTGTAAGGTGACTGCATAAAAAAATCTCCACAAAAATCGACAGAAGCAAAAATTTTATTTTCAAAAAACAACTGCTAAATTCACATTAAAACGGAGCCACATTTGATGGAAAAAAAATCGATTTCGACAGCACTGGTTACAATGCACCCGGTTGCAAAACTGTCAGCTTATTGCTGACAAATTTCGAAAGGATTTTGCTTTGCGCATAGTTGAAAGAGTAGTTCCGCACTACACTTTGGAAGTTATTATTTATTTGGAATGATACACAGCTCTGTGATTGGCAGTCATCACTGATAAATCGGTCTCTCTTTTGCACAAATCACACACACTTTTATCAGATTACCAACCGCATATTGTAGCCAGATACTGGTTTTTCACATCTCCCGATGTCCCCATTTGTGTTTTACGTATATCCATTTCGCGATGGCAATAGCTGTGCAATTAATCAGATTTAATTAATAATACACTTTACATTATCCTTTAAGCCTTTAGAATGTCTGGTATGTTATGGTTACGGTTACGGGTTCGCTTTCAATTTCAGTTTCGGTTCCGGAGTGTTCCCGGTGTAACGCTCGTGGCGAACTAATCCGGCGTCACTGTGCCATGATAACTTTTATATATGAAATTAAAATCGCAAAAAATCATGTACCACTCGCACATATATACATAGATTACAAAGGCGCCCAGCTACAGTCAGAGCTACAGATACAGATACAGACGCAGATACAGACGCAGATACCCATATAGCAAGAGAGAGAGGCGGGAGAATAAGCTGTGCGAATTGTTGTTATCATTATGCTCTGAGCTAAGTACTTACTACTTAGTACTCAGAGCTCGGTGCTCAGTACTGCCTAGAGGGTGCTCGGCACTCACTAAAGCTATGATGACAATGAACATTTTTTCTAATTGCCCCAGACTGTCGCTGCGCTTTGTACGGTTTTTGTTTTTACTATTCCTGCTTTATGCCGGCTTCTGTGATTATATTTGTTTTTGTTGCACTGCTTAATTCAATATTTACTTTATATCCATACACTCTTTTGCAAGGAGTAATCCGGGATATGTAGGTATTTGGTAATTGAGAGATTGAAGCATCACATTTAAAGTAGTACATTCACTATATTGTAATAGTTCCCTTACCTTAATGACTAATCCCGGATTAGTAATACCCTATACTATCATTTATTTGGTAGAGGATTGTAAGATTAAAGGGCAAATGGTCCTACATATACAAGTCCCATATTGTCTTATAACAATTGTATTTAATGGTGTCCTTACCATCTGTTATTTCCCCGATTATTAATAGCCTGAACTATTGTTCAACGATCTTGTCAGTCCTATATATAGAGTATTCGGTGTTCCCCATAATAACGAAAATTAAACTGAGTTAATTGTTATAATTTTTTTATTATTGAGTTATTATGTTTACTACTTTTCCTGATGCGATATGCGTTGTGAATAGTTGATGGGGCACATGTTGCCGACGTTACGTATTGGATGTGCCTTATAGAGGAGCGTCATTGTCGTGCTGTCGGTTGGGAATTAATCACGTTTTCAGGGTTCGGTCATATCAGCTACCGCTGCTGCTGCTGCTGCTCAAAGATTAAACAATGAGCGGAGAGCGTTGATTCTAAATTATAATAAAACACGCCCGCGCGATAATAGTCTGAATAAACATTTGTTCAACCTGTGTGAATGGAATATGTCCGTTTTGGGGGCAATCCGCCGGGTGATTTTCACGTAAATCTGGATTAGTGGGTGGGTATATTTTGGGGTGGTTAATTTTGTTTACTATGTTTGCCATGCGCCGCGTAAGGGGGAAAGTGTTGTGCGTGCTTGAGATATACGAATATGACTTGATATAGTGCGTGTTTGTTTTCTGCCAAGATAAGACACATCGCAACGTCAATTCACTTAAGGTGAACCAACTAAGAATATTATAACAGAGGAATTATATTAGTTCTGCTATCTTTAATTGAAATATGATCATTTAAGTTATTATTTTTATTATTTTAAATTTTAATTCACAGAGAAAGCAACCGATAGCTTTCTAGTTTCCGATCACTTAAGTACTACTGAACCTGAAACTAAACGATTCGAATTGATCAAATTGATTGAGCGCATGTATTGACTTAAATTGGGTACTAATTGTGTGTTAGTATGAGTGACTTATCTTACATCTGCTTAACTTGTAAGAAAGAGCCAGAAACATTAGATAAGATAGACTCACTCCGATATCTTCCGCATATGCGAAACGAATTTCATCAGAACAGAATTCTCAACTTGCCTTGTTGCCGAGCAACTTTCGGCTATGCATTTCTTCGTTATGCAAGGTTCAATAATTAAAGGACAGCATTTTCGATTTACTTATGTATGTAATTTAATAATTATTAATTAACTTACGAATTAAGATAAGGCTTAAGGATAAAGCTATTGTAGGCCCCTGGCTTGGTGTTAATCAAAGGTGCGTTGCAATATGGCCATTGATTACATCGACTACCTTGGCAACGTTGCCCTTGCCCTCCTCCACATAGCCCAATTCGCGTTGCACGGCCGAGGGGCGTCGGTTTCGTGTCTCTGGCAGCAGAGGCAGCGATATGAGCGCCACACAAATTGAGGCAGCAGCAAAAACCCACAGATAAAGCACCAGCCCAGGGCCACTTGTTGTCTTTACTGCGTTAAAACCCTGCGAATATTCACACAATAGTTTCGGGTTTTCAGGTAGTGATTTTATCTCCCTCTACTTACCTCAATCATGCCGAACAGCAGCAGCCAGGCAAATGCCGAGGCGAGCGAGTAGAGCAGGTCGTGCAGCTGGTAAAGGGAATTTAAGATATTATAATAATAGATAAAATATTATAATATATAGATATTATAATTATAGATATTGAAATATATATATATTAGTCAATACATCATCTAATATTACCGAAATAATTTTAAATTGTACACTGTGATTTTGTTTGAGTGAATTATCCAATTTTCATACGCGCCTTAAAGTATGCAACGCTTTTGTGTACCACCAGGCAGCTGTCACACATAGCACACAGACATACACACACAAACTATCAAAGTTCTCGCTCTCTTTTTACCTTCTCCCCACACGAACACTCTCCCAATCCATGCTTGAAATATAAAACATGATGCAGGTAAATCGGCTTACCTTTGTGGGCAAAATTTCGCTGCTGACAACAGCTGCCAGTGGATACAGTCCAAAACTGACAAATAGCAGCTGTGCGGCAAGCAGGATAATGGGCAGATAACGGTTAAGCCAGTCGCCCAATGCCCAACTGTGCCCGAACTCTTTGAACAGTGCCAGAGCAATGACAACCACAGCAGCCAGCAATGAGGAGAGACACAACAGGAGCTGCAACAAATTAAGCGATGATAGGAACACAAGAATCAGGAACATATATGTATGTATTGCTGCATCGTGGCACACACACTCTTACCTTCCGTGGCAAATGCGGTCCAAAGAGGCGTGCGAACAATGCGCCGACACACTGAGCTCCGGCAAGCAACATGTAGTTCATTTGCATCGAGTAGCCAGTGCGTCCCAGAAAATCAGCAGCATAGTTGAGCTCCACAAAGACGCCACTCAGCTTGGCACAAACGGTTAGCAGGAAGCTTACGCATATCAGACGTACCACATAGCCGTGCGTCAGTGGCGAAGTACCGAAATTCTTACCCTCTCCCTTTATTTCGGCCTTGAACTCGGCCAGTTCGTGTAGATATTCTGGGTTCTCTCTATCGTCAATGTCACGAATGCCGCGGTACCAGCGCAGTGATTTCTCCAGACACGGCACATTCCCGCGACGCAGATAATAATGCGGACTCTCCTGAACGAAGGGAAAACACAATGTAAACGTGCAAGACGCAATGCAGCCCACAATGTTTGTATAGTCGTAGGGCGCATAGAAACCCAGAGCAAAGCCAAAGAGGATGCCCAATGTGCGCCACAGTTCGATGGTGAAGGTCAGGCGGGCGGCCTTGTCGCGTGATTCGGCTATTTCATTTATGAATATTGGTAGCACCACAAAAGCGCCGCCAGCTGCCACACCCCCAAACATACGCGACGCGTAGATGTGCACAATGTCAAAGCCAAAGTGGATGCAGAACCAGGCAAACTGCAAATAGAAGTAAAATTCGCAGAAATTATTGAAAACATAAAATTAACATACACGATATTAATATTAATGAATTCAAATTCTTGAAAGAATTAAATTGATTATACTTTAAATAAGAAAATCCTTATTTAACTGTGGCAGAAACTGCGACAAAAGTTATTGATTACCCATCCATTAAATACAAAAGACAGTAAAGCAGTTCACAATAAATCACTCACAATCTGCAGGAGTCCACAGCAAAGCAACACGGATTTTGGTCCGATACGCAGTGCCAGACAACCGGAAAAGGCGGCACCCACGGCGGCACTTAGGAAGAGAAAACCAGTCAATAAGGCGGTGCCGGAGGGATCTGTGACAGAGTTTAGCGGCGTTGTGGCTTCCGACTCATAGAGACTCATATGGGCGGGCGTTATGCCAAACAGCAGCCCAAAGTTAAAGCATAGCAAATTGCCTGGGCGGAAAATCAAACTGAAATTGTAATTTACCAATCCAAACCACCAAAAACTCTTTCGATTCACTTACCGATGGCTGTGGCTATGCTCTGTATGGCGGCGCCACTGACACGGTTGGGCAGGCACATGGTGGTGATCCTAGTGAGGGCGGGGGCGGAGGTGGTGTTTCTGTTGTTGTTGCCACCGTGTGTAATCCAACGTGCGAAACTGCAGGTAAACTGAGGGGACTTTAGTGCATGTTGTGCGCTATTTATGGCAAATTAAGATCGTATCTCCAACTAGTTATCTAAGATTTAATAGCGATAAGGTCCTCTGCTTGGTGGAGATGATGTTTGGGGGGAGGGGAAATAGTGCGCAATGTTATTCGAGACCAGCAGCGGACGGTAAGAGAAGCCGTAGCTTGTTAGACCCAGCAGAAGTTGTTGTATGTATATACATTATTAATATATTTGCACAACGTGAGTCTACAAATGATGCCGCGATAAAATGCGTCTGTCTGCTGCCTGCCAACATTTTCAGTTACTCTTCTCGTTGATGTAGAAATATCTGTTAACCTGAAGCAGATAACCTACCGGGGAGGTTACTAACAGAATATACAAAGTACGCACAGTGCTCTTCGCGAGGGCTGTTCAGACAACTAGCAACAGTGAATATACCAAGGAGACTGGCAATCTTCTTAATTAATTGTGCAAAGTACAAATCAATTAACTTAATTGAACGTAAACGAAGCGAAACACGCTTTTACTTAGATGCTATTTGTGCTTTTCATAATAAACAGCTCAATTAATTAAGTATTATTGATTAAGGTAAATGTAGCTAGTGATTGGTTTAAAGGCGCTTTTTAATTTTGAATTTTATAAAAAGTTGATCTATGTTATCGATATTCCTATGCAGCACGACAAAAGCTGAATGTTGCCAGAATGTGAGTGAATGTAATTTTCGTCTGGCTATCGGCCATCCACCACACACAGCTCATATAAATCGGTCTGTTTCCCGCGTAAATTGTAATTGTCTTCTATTAAAAGTTTATTTCAATTGCATGATGAATGACGTTTGGCTTGATGCTTTTGCAATAAATGAGCAAACATGGTTGGCCACTGACACAGGCGTCAGCGACAAACAGAATGCATGGCGTACACAGAAATTGCTATTGGCGCACGCCACTTGGTAAGCAACAAAATTAAGTCTCAATATTATAACTGTACATTTTATTATAACTGTATATTTTATTAAGTGACTTACCTGAGACAGCACAATTTTCTGTTCTCAACGACCATCAAAGTAAAATGGAAAAGGCCAGTTGCACTGGTGTATATATGCAGAATCGCCTAGATGGCTGTCTGAAATTACTGGGCCGCAGCCGTCGCCGTCGAAAGGGATTCAAACCGGTGGTGGAATGGTCAACTCCGCCTGAAAACTACTTCGAGAGACCATGCCACGGCGTGTACGAAAGTTGCAAACATAGGGAATGCGTTATAAAAACAGCGAAGAAGCCAACAGAGAAAATCACGGATGATCGTCAGCCTTCCAACTCGAAAACAAATGAAACGCCAGCTGTGCCGCCCACTGGTGAGAGCTTTATCACTGCATGGAAACAATTGGAATTGCAGGTAAAAGTATTGTTATTTATGTTTCATAGGATGCACTACAATAACTTTGCTGTTTATTAAAGAAAAACAAAGATTATGCCGAAGAGCCAAGTACGTCCAGGGCGGCTGCCGAAAAGGCAAACGTTAAAAAAAAATCATTGGGTGGACGAGGACGACGAGTCAACCCACAATTTAAGCCACCAATTGTGGAAACCGAAGAGTGAGTACGAAAATTAAACTAATTGATTGAAATAGAAGACAGCTCTGCTCAATGCTACATTGTTTTACTAATTTAATTATATCCATAGCACTGATAGTGAAGGTGTGTCTCCTCCAAAGCAGTTGCGTCAAGAGCCAGCGGCACCCGCCTTCACAATACCAGCTAGCTTAGCTGATTTTGATGAGTCTATGGTAAAGCAAATAATGGCAGAAATGAGGGACCCTGAACAACACGAGTCCATAGGTGAATTGTTTTACGAAAATAAGTCAGTTGTTTCATAAATTCTCCTTTGTTGTTTTCTAGCTTGGGAGGATGTTGCCGGCCTGGAGAATGCGAAGTCAACTTTTGTGGAAGCTATTATACATCCTATGCTGCGGCCAGATTTATTTAAAGGCCTGCGTCGTCCAGAACGTGGCATTCTTCTATTTGGCCCACCTGGCACAGGCAAGACCTTGATCGCTAAGTGTATTGCCTCTCAGTCGAACGCACAATTTTTCAATATTCATCCATCAACGTTGACTTCCAAGTGGGTTGGCGAAGGAGAGAAGTTGGTTAAGACGCTTTTTGCTGTTGCCCGCGAATATCAGCCATCTGTAAGTGAAATTGTGAATCCCAACCAACTGCAAACTATTAAAATTGTTTGAGCATTATTAGATCATCTTTTTGGACGAAGTTGATTCACTGCTTTCGCAACGCTCAGATACAGAACACGAGAGTTCCAGGCGCATGAAGAACGAGTTCTTCATACACCTTGACGGCGTTTCGACAAAACATGATGATCATGTCGTACTCATAGGAGCCACAAATCGACCAGAAGAATTGGATGAAGCCGTTCGTCGTCGTTTTGCACGTCGTCTATACATTCCGCTGCCATCAAAAGAGGCACGTGTTAAGATTATCGAGAACCTTTTAAAGAGTGTGGATCATAATCTCACGACTGCACAAATTGAACGCATCGCCGATTTCACAGAGGGGTATTCTGGCGCGGATATGAGCGGTTTGTGTAAATATGCCGCAATCCAGCCATTACGCTCTCTAAGCAGCTCGCAAATGAGAGTAATTGATGCTGAGCACGTAAGACTGATCAAATATAATAGTTATTTTAACTTGATTGTTAATACTCCGTGTTGTTGTAGGTGGAAGCTGTCACCATTGAGGACTTTGAGATCGCTCTTAATCACATTCCAAAAAGCGTTTCACCCGACGATGTTCAGCGCTACGTTTCATGGAATGCAACTTATGGTCGTAAAAAGTCAAGTAACTCTGGTTCTTAATTTTTTATTTAAATCTTCTTCGTTGGGAGTGAATAAACAACATTTATGCTAGCATGTAACAATTCGAATACAAACAAATATCTTATATGCTCTCTGTATTTGTACATTTATTTCTACTTTCACTTATCACATATATAAATTGAAGTTGTCATATCGGAATGCTCTGACTTGTTTTTGCTCGTAACGTCTGTCTAAGAGAGTTATTTGAAAATATAGTTCTATTGTTTTGTTTCTTACTCACAGCACACAGTAAAAATAGCATTTTCATACGTCACATTTAATTAACATCTATATCGATTAGGACTAGTTTATATAGGGCTATCATCCAGTACTAGTCTGCTTTATAAAAGCATTACAAGAGCCTGGAATAGTGTCGGAATCACTAATGAATATATAATCTTTAAAGGAACACCTATTATAATTGAAACATGATATAATCGAACTACTTATTACGACTACTGATTCTACTCTTTAATCGGTGGAAATACGTAATCATCACTCAGACTGTTTATGTCCACGTAGGTGGTTTTCGGGCTTAATACCCTGTAGAGTGCATCGAAAGTGGGCCGCTCCTCGGGATCCTCCAGCCAGCACTGGAGCATTATCGTATACACCTGTGGCGTACAAATTTCGGGTCGCTCCAAGCGATTACCAGCCAAAAGGAAGGGTATCAGCTCGCTGTTACTTATAGTCGGATACGGCGATGCACCAAGTGTGCCAATCTCCCAAAGCACAACCCCATAAGCCCAAATGTCGCTCTTGCTGGAGTACAAGTTATCTCTGATGGCCTCAATGGAGAGCCATCGCAAGGGCAGCTGCATGGAAATTAATAATCAGTTTAAACTACTTCTCACTCTTGTTCCCAGTTACCTTTCGTGTTTTTGTGTTCGTATAAATGCCGTGTCTGGATAGACCAAAGTCCGATATCTTCAGTGTCTTGTTACTGTCAATAAGGACGTTACGTGCAGCCAAGTCACTGTGGAATGGAATAAATGAAGGGAATCGATGGTTAATTTCAGCAGCAAGTAACTGCAAATTGTGCATAAAGTATTCATAGTTTTTAGGTATTTCTCAGCATCATTTTTCCCCTTCGATTTCTACTTTGCTAAACCTGTAAACAAAGTTCAACATTTCAAATGCAAATGGAGGTAGTGCAATCGTAATAATCCTACTTTATCAAAGACATTTCATTATTAGCACAAGTTACGCAGTTATAGAAAACTAATTAAAACTTTTCTGTTTCAAAGATATTTGCCATGGGCTTACCGGTGTGTAATCTCTTGTTCCTCGAGAAATCGCATTCCATTTGCAATCTGTAGTGCAAAATTGTGCAGTTCTTTGTTGTCGAGAATATACCCGAAGGGTTCCTCGTCCTCGACAATTGTGTATGTGGCTAAATTAAAACGAAATTCATATTAAAATCAAGAATTTATTTCCCCTTTATTGCTTCACTGCTCCACACATACTTTCTGCAAATGAAGCCTTAGGCTGTTTGGGGGGCCCGATACCGTTGCCAGGCAGTTGTGTAGCTGATACGCCGTTGCCTGACGAGGAGTTTTCAGGCTCATTGCTTTGGCTGGATGCCTTTAATTCAATGTAGTTGACACTCTGCGGCCTTTGTGTGGCCAAATTAAAAGATGCACTGCCAGTTCGATGGTTTGCATTTCGAGTTTTAGGTTGTCCCAATTCCTGACGTACGGTTCGCAAATAGTTAAGCTACAATGCACAAATTGCACGTTGCAATAATCGATTAATATATGAAGTACAAGTATATGAGCAATATTCAACTTACCAGATTGCCACGCCCCACATACTCCATTATCATCAGATAGGGCGGCCGGATAGTGCAACAGCCCAGAAAGCACACCACATTGTGGTGCGTACCGACTCCTTTAAGCATCTCGATTTCAGACAAAAACTCAGCCACTTCGTCTGCCGTTGGGTTGGCTACACATGAAAATTGCATAAATAATTCAAAATATCCCAAAAATCAAATACACTTACATTTCAATTGTTTCACGGCAACAACTGTTGTGCCACGCATGCGTCGCAAATTGATGGCAGTTGCCTCATGGACCCTTCCGAATGCGCCCTCTCCCAGAATGCGCCCAATGTGAATCGCTGATTGCGGTACCTCGAATATATCAGCCAGTCCCAGTGCCTGTGATTGCTATATAACATATTGAATAGCCATGTTTATAAATTAATAACGAGAGAGAGAAAACAACATTTTTAATTAGTAAGCATTAAAAGTAATTAGTATATATTCTAATAACAGTCAATAATTATATCCATAAATTGCATTTCTGCAGTAATATTTTATAATTGCATTGAAATTTAATCTGCCTTGGAATTACCTCGACATACTTGTCCACATAATTGATGTTGTCCTCCATTCTGTGAATTTGTTAAATATAATATAAACCGCATAATTGAACTATAACAGAAACTCACTCGACAGGGGATGCAGCCAGAGATTGCAAATAGATGCGCTCCTTGTGCAGATGTGCCTTGGTTCGCGCCCGTCGGCGTCGCATCAACAGTATAACTATGCCCGCTATAATGACGACAATAAGCATCGTGGCCATAATGATGAGAGTGTTGCTCTGCAATCACAACAACAATTCAAAAAGATATCGAATAGGAATTCATCCTTTCTGCAATAAAGTACACACCAGAGTCACGTCGTTGTTTAACAACAGGGGGTGGGCGGGAACTGTTAAGAAGAGGTAAAATATATAGTAAGAAGTCAAATATATAATAAGAAGTAAAATATATAATATGAAGAAAAATATATAATAATAATAATCATCTGCGCTCTCACCTGGCACTTTCGTAACACTGCGCGGTCCCTCGCAGCCAGTTGGATCTATGATAAGAGCCTGCAGATTGAGGGAGGCCTTCTCCTTCAGCTCTGTTCCCAGCTTAAGTGTCATGTTGCCATCAAATCCCTTTGCAGTTGGCTTAAAGTGCAATTCGCTGAGATTGTAAATGCGGTTGATGAGGTTCTTTAGCACACCCCCCCACGGCAGGGAGGGATTGCTCTCCTCGTTGATTCTAAGACAATTGTAAGTTAAACATCTTTCAGTAGATTAGGCGCGACGCGACTCACTTTAATTGCATTTTATATGCCTGCAGAGCTTCGTGGAGATGGCTGTCCTGTTCCATGCGCAGCTGCTCGTTAGCCAGAATGGTGAAGCCAATGACAATGGTATCGTTGTTCTGCATTCTGGCCTTTGCATACACTTTTGGTGGCGTGGGCGACAGTTGGCAAGAGCATTTGCCAGCCACACAATCTGCAAAAGGGAAACCACAGCAGGGTAAATGAAATTTTCCACTTCCAGGGGTCACTGCAATTACGTGGAATGAAGACGCGCATCGAGCGTCGCACAAGTAAGTTGGATGTCTCCACTGTTACGTTGTATTGACAGCCAAACATGTAGTTGCAGTCACGAGACTCCACATTGGGATTTGGGCTCTGTGGCAAGTAGATGAAGTGTCGGGGCTTTCCCTTAATTGTGTACTCGCTGCAAGGGGCATCCGGGCAACGCGTGCTGTTTACAGCGCTAACGAGCACGTTGTAAGTGGTACCTGAAGAAGAAGAAAAAGAATCATCAAAAGAGTCTACACATCTCCAACTTGGCAATCGTTAGTTTAAAAACTCACCAGCCGGAAGGTTGTCCTTCCACTGCACCTGCAGACGTGGAATTCTCTGCATATATAGCGTCACATTTGTGCTCAACTCAAATATTTCTCCCCTCGTTGGCCTCACCTGCAGATTTGAATTACGTGGAACTATCATACGGAAGCTTCTCAAGTTTTGTAAAGGACACTAACATGATTGTCATATACATATATGTTATATATTCCCTACATTCTATGCAGTATATATTCTCATATACATTCACATTTCCGAACTAGGCAATTACTCTTTGACACATTTGACACCTACTTAACATAATTTATCAAGTAAAATTCGAGCCACAAAGAAGTTAATTAATTAACCAGAAGTTTGCTCTACTTACGTTTGCTTTGTTTCTGTGCACTTCGACCCCAACAGATTCAGTTGGAATGGTTTGTGGGCTACTCGTGGTTCTATTCACGTTGCTGCTGTCGATGCCTGCATTTGATATACCCAAAATAGTTGGCATCGTTAGCTTTTCAGCAGCTAGGTCCACGGGCAACGTGACGACAGACACTGTTGTGGGAAGAATGATGCTTGTCGTCCTGTTGGCCATCAGTCCGAGCACGTTGCTCAGCAACAGCAGGAGCGTCGTGTATGGGACAAGGAAATTGCAAATATTCAGCCGCGGCATTTTAGAATTGGCTTCTTTTCATACTTCCAGAATATTTGCGCCCGATATCGATGTTTTTCTGTAATATAAAGAAGGATAAGTTGGAATTTAGCTGGAATTCATTTTAAGTTGCAATGAATTTAACGTAAATTTAATCTAATTAATTGAGAATTTCAAAGTCGGATAACTCAGAAAGTGTTTGCAACTTAATACGAGCTACGAAATCGATATGCGCTTGAATCAACAGCAAAGACAGACAAACACTAATTAATATAATTTGTAAAAGTTAATTAGCTCTCTTTTCGCAAAGCGCCACTTGAACGCAAATTACTTTTACGCCTCGTCATCGGCCGCTATGCTCGTTCCCGTTTTGATGCCCCAAAATATCATTGTCAAAATGCAAACAATAATGTAAGCAATACTTTTGTGTTTTCATGCGCACAACCTGCACCCATCATTGTTTAGGCAAAAGGCTATCATAGACTGATCATAGACAGTTAACAAATCCGAAGATTTGTAACATTTTTCGTCACAACTTAAATATTGATACTGTTTTTCAATGAATCGATAGTCGATCGAGATACACTAAAAACAATCGAATAACAGTTTTGGTAAAATTGCCTTGAAAGTCACAACACCAACGAAAACTGTTCATGTTTGTGAGTATTCACTTAGCTAAGTTAAATTGTTGGCACAACAAACTGCAACACGCGACTACGAAAACGACGACGCAAACAACAACAATAAATAATGCACTTCACAGTTGAACTTGCACTTGCCAGTGCGCTGCTTGTGTATGTGTGTGTGTGCTGGCAGCAACTGTTATCTGGGCGTCAAAAGACGGAATGTCGTTGACAAGATTACAAAACGACGGAGACAGCATTTGGCGTAAGTATTATTCAACCGATGTGGAGTAGATCCTTGGAGACTTGGAAACCTGTTCTGCATAACTTGAATTATTGTTCGTCATTCGATTTATCTACTTAAACAATCGATAAATGCCTCCTGTTTCCACTGTCATAAAGCGTCATCACTTAGGATGATGTGCAGCAACAGTCAGATATTGCAGAGTGTTTCCTTGCCTTTGCTTCTTTTTTACTATCTGTTGAATCATGTTTCTTTATTTAAATAATTTTTAAATACACAATTTCATTGTGTTAAACCGATGTATTTGATAATGTATTATACTATTTTACAAATATCATCAGCTTTTGATATTCAAGTAGAAAACATCTGGAGGCACTTAGAAATGCACAAAGGAACCAAATACAAGGAGCTACTCCAGTTATAAAAAATAATACGCAATTCGTTCATCAACATTGTGTTATCCCAATGACGCATCAGAATTTGCAAAGGCTCTAAAGCATAATGTATGAATATGAATATATGTATGTTACTATATGCATTTAATAGTCCGAATTCCTGAACACATGGCAATAGTATTTGTAATAAAATACTATGTCGATTGAGTTTACATTATTCAATTTCAAGAAAACATTTTCTCGCTTAACGCATTGACACCAGTTTCCCAGCCACTAAGTGATTCCCAGATAGTATAATGTGTATCTCTCTCTGTGTGTGTGTGTTTGCCTCGCAGCACACCATTATGACACTTGCTGAACGTTGAGGCGTCACTTTAGTCGGAGGGATTAATGCGCGTACTTATAAATAATAATGCAAACAAAGCTAATTGTTGACACGACATTAACAGCAGCTACTGTAGCAAGGGAAGGGCAAAGAAAGGGCAATGAAAGCAGAGGGAACTGTGGCAGCCAACAGAGGCAACAGCGGTAGCTCGTCCACAAGGCAGGTCATAAATTAGGGCATGTCACAACGTTTTTATGGCTTGGTAGCAGTACGTTTGTTTTGGTTTAACGCCCCAAAAACACCCCACCCAGTTCACAGACGAAGCTGGTAAATGATTTTCATTTATTGGTCAAAGCAGAATCATTATTGCATTATATGAACAGTCATGTGTAAAAGCTGTCTAAACTAATTACAACCTGGTTAAAATCAAAATCATTAATTCAACAACAATTCCAGTTACAGTTAACTTTAATATCAACCATAACATACATACTATCTATTTACTATATAACATATTCTTTAACTGAAAACTAAAATAATAAACTTAATTTTTATATGAGTTGTTATATAAACTTTTATTTCATAGAATTTGTAAAAAACGTATATTAATGTTAAATGTTCAACAGCCCATTAAATTTCATTCATACATAGATTTTCCCTTGGTCTCAGCCACGAAGATAGCCACATAGAAGAGACAGAGTGCGCTGACCATAGAACAAGACCACATGGTGGCTGCCAATCCGAAGTGGAACATCATCAGGGGAAATGTTTTTACCGATGTGAAGGCCATGAAGCTCAAGCAACCCAGGCAGCCGCTAACCGCCACAGCTCGTATTTTCTGTGGTAGCACCTCCACCAATACCACAAATGTGACGGAAATTATTCCTACGTTGGCCAAGAAGATGATGAAGGCCATTAGGCAGACGGGTAGCCACGCGGCATAGGCCGACAGGTCTGTCTCCGTTTCCTCGGCATAGTATGCATACAAACCAAATGCAGCGGTACCAACACCACTTCCAGCACAGGAAATTATAAGTAAGATCTTGCGTCCATATCGATCCACCAAATAGATGGACGTTAATGTGCCCACAATCTGCACCGCCCCAATGATGATGGTATTCGTGTTGGGGTCCAGCTCGGTGCGCACAGTGGCAAAGATATTGGACATATAGTTGATGAAAGCAAATGTGCCCATGAAGATGTTTCCGACCATCAGCACAACACCAGTCAGGATCGCCTTTAAAGCCCGCTTATTACCTGATAAACCCATACAAAGTTACCAGATGTAAGACAACTTGAAGACCAGAGACTTAAACACAATTGTTGCTTACAGAAATCTGCAATAGTGAGGCCTTCCTTGTTCTGATCTGTCAGCTGTTGTTGAATGGCCAAACGCATTTCATCGAACGCTTTCTGAAATCCGCTCACAGACTCTTTACTGGGGGCGGGTCCATCGCAGTTCCGGTAATACATCAGTGACTGCTGGGCAGCCTCGTCTCGTTCCCAGCGCAAAAGTTGTTGTGGTGTTTCCGGGAATCGTGTTGTCAGCAGCAGATATAAAATCGGCAGAATGACCACAGCGCAAGGTATGACATGGTATGGCACATACGATGATATTATAAAGCCTGTCAGCACGCCAAAGTTTAGAACGAGATTAAACATAGAACAAAGTCTGCCTCGGACACTGTAGGAAAAATACATCAGCGGATTTATTCGAGAGCTCAGCGGGGATATGCTCTACTCACCTGCTGTCCGCTATTTCCCCAATGAAAATGGGAAGCACTGAATATATGCCACCACCAGTTAAGCCCGCACAGACTCTGGCCACATAGAGCCACTCAACGGATTGCGCAAAATAAAAAATAAACCAAATTCCCTGCAGAATTTCCGTTCGTCAATTTCGATGTTAGGTTGAATAATAAAGGTGACAACAAACCGTATTTGGTATTGCCAAACCGTAGAGTGCAGCCTTGCGACCAAAACGATTCATTAGATAGGCAAAGAAGAAATTGCCAGTTATTCCGCCCAGGCAGATGATAGACCCCACCCATGATGCCTCGTAGACATCAATCACAAAGTTCAGTGGGGTTTTCTCCTCCGACTGCAACTGGGGCAGCATGGGTGACAACCAGCCCAGGCCGATGCCATGACAGTAGACAATGAGAGTGGCTACAAGAACAAGATATTGTATTTTTTCAATCAGCTGCACAATACTCGCATTTAAAATTTCAAAAGATATCGCATTTTCATTAGTTTGTTATAGATATTCTTTTCATCGAAGACAGTGGTTACTTCATGAAAATAGATATCTCTGACTGGTATTAGTGACTGACAGTGAGTTTCAATGAAAGATACGAACTAATGACGTTGCATTGTATTGATAATTCTTTATATTTCATTTTCTAATAACGGACTTCTTAGTTCTATTGTAGTTCGTGCTGCTTGTGAATTCACTGTGGGATCATTCAATTGAACTATTATTCCTCTGGTGAATTCAATGACGTTGCATTGTATTGATAATTTAGTATATTTCATTTTCCAATAACGGACTTCTTAGTTCTATTGTAGTTGAATTGAACTATTATTCGTCTAGTGAATTCAAATCGTTATGGAGCTGCAACTTTGAATTTCCTCAAAAAATATTCATTCAAAGAACTCACAGAGAAAATTCTTTTAAATTGAGGATACCTAAATTAATTGCGTTAACAATTATCCTTTTTGTACATATATACAAAAGTTAAAGGAAAGTTTTGAATGTTAGGCTCACGCACCACTTAATGTGACTAGCAGCTGACGACGAAAGTCTTTGCAAAAGATTCCTGAGTTGAGTATGTTGAAAAACATCGTGAAATATTTTTTAATGGAAAATATATGCACCCGAACGAGTATTCTTCTTATATTTGATTCGAATATCACAGTTAAATTGCCGCACGTTGAGGAGTGAAGTCCTCACTGTTCATTAAAACTTTTTCTTGAAAATATAAAACTTCGGTCAAGTTTTTCCATGCTATTCACTTCACTTTTACACACGAGTCTACCGAGTTCAGGGCGCGTCTGCTCCTCGCGAGCTATCAGTCAAGAGAGTTGGCCTAATATGACTTGTGAAATGGGGATGCTTGCTCCATTTATAGAAACACTCTCGTGGTAAATTTTGATATCTCTCGACGTATCTAAATCCCACAACAAATATCAAAATTTCATCTAAATCGGGTTTAGCGTCACCGTTCTCTCTCGTTTCCATTCATTTCATAGTGAACAGACGTGTTTTTTTTTGTTGCAATGCTCCCGCAGATTAAATTTTTGACTAAACAACCGGTTGTTTATTCAATTATTATACCTGCTTATGGGCATAAGGTAGAAGGGTATTACAACTTTGTGGCTACCGAAAAAGTATGTGCCAGACAGAAGGAAGTCGGAGACACAGCAACAACAACTGATTCGATTTTTGACACACATGACCAACTTCATATTGTGGAAGTTGTATTAAGATCGAACAAATAAATATGGAAGATATTTAGAAAATAATTTATATTACACGAACTAGACCCAATATGCTTCAGTAAAACAATTATTACAAATCTAATACAATTATTTAAGCGCACAGTTGAATTGTCTGAAAATGCAACTTTGTTAAAATGTGTTCTTTAATTTTTTATATTGCAATTTATTTTAAAAAGTAGGTTATTGGGTATATAACAGTCGAATTATTGCCCTGGTTACCCAAACTGTTTACTGTATTGTGTTCGGATTACGATAAACTCTAATTTGTTGTTTCAAACACTAACTCGTGTCTCACCTATGAATAAATTAGATCAACTTTTCTGCAAACCCCTTTTCTATATTTTTACGTTTCCTCTTTTTAAGTTGTCGGGTCGTAACATACGTTTTGCAGTAGTGCTTGTCGGTCTGGGAAACGGAATTCGCTTTGTCTGGAACGCGTGCGTAATAAGCATCAGCTTGGTATTGCATGGACCGCTTGAATATATGTTCATTGCACCCACTTATTCAGTTTCATTATCTTTATAGGCAAATAAATCATCGGAAAGTGGGAGCTCCTCGAGCTGGATACTAGATACTAGATAATTCGCAATGCGTTCCGGAACTGACGAAGTCTGTAAGTCGTTGTCGTGTGACACTTTGGCGGCACTCCAATCACAGACACGCCTCATGCCGAGTTTCTTGACCTAGGGGAATTTATTATGGTACCTGGCTGTATACTTGTTCGCCGATTGTAAAAGGAGGGTTGCGACCATTTAGAGCGGTTTAAGATAACAAGCTTTAGTATTTATATGGCAAGAGTCTGGGAAAGATCTTAATTTCGGGGGACTGGACTGCTGTGCTTAATCTCTAGATGAACTCAGCTTCATACTCTGCAAGTCATCAAGCAATTGAACGCAATAGATTGTAAATCAAACAGAATAACTTGGGGTTTTTTTTTATAAAATGAGAGTTTATTTCAACTTACATCTAATCTTAAGAGCTGCTGCTGGTGTTGGAATATAGTTGATATCGCTGACTATATTTTTTATTCATAAATCGATTTTCCCTTGGTCTCCTCAACAAAGATCGACACGTAGAAGAGACACAGTGCACTGACTGCAGAGCAGAACCACATGGTGGTCGCCAGACCGAAGTAGAACATCATCAGTGGAAAGGTCTTCAGGGATGTGAATGAAAATGTGCTCAAACAAGCCAGACAGGCACTTGTAGCGACTGCTCTAATCTTCTGTGGCAGCACCTCTACCAATACTACCATTGTGACGGAGATAATGCCAACGTTGGCCAAGAAGATGATGATCGCCATCAGGCTGACGGGCAGCCAAGCCGCATACGACGACAGGTCTGCATTCGTTTCCTCAGCGTAAAAGGCATACACCCCGAACGCAGCGGTACCAAGGGCGCTTCCAGCACAAGAGACAACAAGGAGAATCTTGCGTCCATATCGATCCACCAGGTGAATGGCCAGCAATGTGCCCACAATCTGCACCGCCCCAATGATGATGGTATTCGTGTTGGGGTCCAGCTCGGTGCGCACAGCAGCAAAGATATTGGACATGTAGTTGATGAAAGCGAATGTGCCCGTGAAGATGTTCCCGACCATCAGCACCAGACCCGTCAAAATCGCCTTTAAAGCACGCTTATTACCTGTCAAACCCGTGAATAGATACCAAAAATAAAGACAGAGTGCGGATACGCAAACACTTGTGAAGCTTACAGAAATCGGCCATGGTCAGGCCCTCTTTGTCCTCTTCCTTCATTTGCTGCTGAATGGCCTTGCGCATTTCATCGTACTCCTTCTGGAACCCGTTCTGGGAATCCTTGCTGGCAGCAGGTCCATCGCAATTCCTGTAGTACTTCAACGACTGCTGAGCCGCTTCCTCACGCTCCCAGCGTATCAGTTGTTGCGGTGTTTCCGGGAATCGTGTGGATAGGAAGATGTATAGCAACGGCAGAACGATGACAACACATGGGATAACATGGTAAGGAACATACGATGATATAACAAAGCCTGTGAGTATGCCCAGATTGATGGCTAGATTGAAGAAGGAGCACAGTCTGCCTCGAACGCTGCACATCGGAGAGCGAATTGGGTTAAATGGGCTCCTGTCCGCCAAATCGAGCAGAAACAACTCACCTTTTATCGGAAATTTCGCCAATGAACAGGGGCAGTACTACAAACAAGCCCCCGCCCGTAAGGCCATTGCACACCCTGGCCAGGTAGAGCCACTCAACAGATTGCGCGAAGTAGAGGAAGATCCAAATGCACTGAGGATGTTATCATTTCATTATCCGATTATTTTGGGAGGGACATGCGCCAAGCAGGCAAGAAACTAACCGTATTGGGAACTGCCAGACAGTATAGCGAGACTTTGCGCCCGAAGCGGTTCATTATGAACGAGAAGAGAAAGTTGCCTGCTATGGCTCCCACACTGATGACAGCACCCAGCCAGGACGCCTCGTGGACATCTATCACAAAGTCCAGTGGCGAATGATGCTCCGACTGCAACTGTGGCAGCATGGGCGACAACCAGCCCAGTCCAATGCCATGACAGTAGGTAATGAGCGTAGCTACAAGTATCGAATATCAAATGAGGTCCAAGAATTGTTATGCATCTCCTGACGTCACTACTACACTGAAGGGGAGTTATTAGGCGTAATACGCCAAGTACTACAAATCAAATGAAGATCAACATCGCGTGGGTAATCCATCCAATGTATTGTTATCTACTTGATGTATAAGACGCCATATTGAGCTTAAAGCTTCAACTCAGACGACGCGAAGTGAGATTTATTTTATCTTCTATTTGAAGAGGCATTAGAGCATCCGATAATATCGTGGAGGTGACCCGTTTGTAGTTCGTACAAACCAACTAAATTGTATTTCTGGCTCTTTATGAATTTCACAATTTGCAAAAATTCCCTCACACCTACCGCTTATTGTGGCCAAAAGCTGGCGACGAAAATCCTTGAAAAAGATTCCCGATTTAAACATATTGAGAACCATTATCCTTAACGTTGCAGGAACCTATCAAAGTAATATACCAACAGGTATTTTCAATTTATCCTAGACTATATCACAGTAGTTTCACACTCATAAGACCTTCTTATTGGGCTAAAATGGAGCAACTGTTATCCTCTTTCCATGCTATTCACTCTGTTTTAAATTGCAAACTAATTGTGCTTAGATCGCGCATTCTGTTTATACACAATTTTGCTTTGAGAGTTTATCTAAAGCAACTTACGCCCCTTTTATGCCTAAACAAAAAGCTGTGATATCTCGCAGCGTATCTAAATCTAAAGCAAACACCGATTGCATCCAAAAAGTTACACGTTCTTGTGCAAACCCATGCGTGACGTCTTTAGCACACTTTGAGCTGGAAAGATCTCAAAGTTTGAACTGATTTCCATGTTGTTTTTTTGAGAATTATGGTATATGGATATTTGGTCATTTATTAGTTGATTGGTCCTGCATGTTTCAAGTTTATTCAAGTTCTTATGCTCATTGTTCTGCTTGTAACGCAGAACTGCCAGAAGCTGAAGATAAGAAGATATATTATTTTGTACCAGGTGATAAGACATATACACACAGGCACAACTGCCAAATAATGTGTAATATAATCACAATTTGAGTACATGCGTAACTTATATGAATGTAGCGGACAGAACAGCATCATAAGTTTTATTTACGAATTCAACTTCATATTTGTAGTGGAAAAAAGAAAATAAAGCTGTTGTGAAAATAAATGCGGCATTCTCCAACGGGGGATAAGAACACAAACAGACACAATGGAAGTTCATTAATATTATTGTTGTTGCATGTCATCGTTGAAAAGGAAATCCAACAACCTGCATTTATTTGTCTGTGTTCGATGCAATCAATCCGAGCTGCACTGAGCTCAATTTATCCCTGGTCCTCAATTAAGTTTGCTTTTCATTTGTACCTTAAAAATGCAATCGATTCCAAGAAGAGAACTTCAACCACATCGAAGGAAAGGGCATTTAAATGCAGTTTAAATGCATGTGGTCGTTGTTGCCATTTTCCATTGTGTCGCATAAAATTATTTAAAAGTATCCTTTAAGACCATGTAAATGAAGAGGTTGCTGTGTCTGTATGTCAATGGTATCACTTGTCATTATTCAAAGGTTTCTTTACAGAAAATTGAAACAGCGCAGAGTATTAATACTTCAGTCCGCAACGAAGATAATTCCCCGTTCATTTACTGTTCTGTTCTTAGCTGTTAGAGACAAGCAGAACAAACAAGAAATGAGACGACTTTAAACTCTTATCGCCATTAACAGCTCAATGTCGTCTATTTTATTATATGTATAGAATTGTATTTTGTGTGATACTATATTCGATTCGACTCTGTTGTCTTTATACCCTGCAGTCTGATAAGACTTTATGTACTGTGGGGGGACTCTTTAGAATGGTAATCATCTATTTTAAGCAATCAGCGAAATCAGAGAAATTTCGATCATATTCCTTTGTTAATATATGGAAAGGCTTTCTTTATTAAATTGCTTAAGAGTACTTTGCAGGGTAGGGTATCTCGTATTTGTCACAAACTTAATGTTTCTATTTGGTACGCGTCATTGGGCGAACTTTTTTAATCGTTATCGTTGGCACATTCGATGCTTTGATAAGTTCAATTTGTATTCTATTTTATGCCAACTTGAACAAATTGTTTTTGGTTTTGCTAAAGTTTCGGCTTTGTTGTTGTTATTACTGTGCTCCCTCATTTAGTTGTGTGTGTGGTTTCTCTTTGTGAAAGCTATACATAAACAACGTGTAAATAAAAAGCAGTTCACAATGTGGGCGCCAAAATTGGTGGCGTGTTTTGGTTTCAATTTGTTGTGCTTCACTTTACGCACAATTCAGTTCCAGTTCCATTTACGTCTTTACTCGATGGCCATATTGGCAATGATGAGGGGTCCGAGGGGTGCGTGGGTTGTGCTTTGTCACGCGACTGGGGAAATTACCTGTTGAACATTGGGACACGCGTCTCCCAGCGATAAGGTTTGTTATTATTACCCAACAAGAACAGTTCGTTTCGGACTTTTGAACTTTATACTGTGAACGGGGGGTGAGTTACCTTTGCAAAGTGCACAAAGCGGGTAAATCACTTAAGTTAACTCAAAACTGCATGCGACATGGATTGAGTTTGCCTGCTGAATTCGCAACATGGCCTACGCTGCGTATGCGCAATGTGTTGGTAAAGTAAAAATAAATTTGTTTAAAAATAATTGGCAAAGCACATTTTGAACATTTTCTTATTTTGTTTATTTTCCTGTTTTTCCAGTTTCATTTGGTTTTGTGAAAAAAAGTGTAGAAAATCCACAACAAATTTTTCAAAATAGTTTTCATTCGATTTATTGTCGGTGTGCGTATGTTGAACTGTGTGATTGCGCCAGCTGCCACAGCGGGAGCAAGCGTGCAAGTGTGTGTGCCTGTGAGTGTTAATTGGCACCTCTGAATGTGCGCGTGTGTGTGTTGCGTGTGTGTGTACTCACAAGCTTTCCACTTTTAAAGCCTCGATGCCTGCAGCAGGCGAGTGTCAACATAAACAACTAAAATAAAATTGATGAGATATCAGTACTACATATACTCGTATAAACTATAATCGAGTGTGTGTATCGGGGTGTGAGCGTAGCGTGATAGTGTAAAATACAAATGAATAGGAAAAACTATGCGCCTGACATCTGTGCAAATTGTGCCTTGCTCCCAAGTGGCTTATCAACTGCCGTGCTCAACAAAAACTCACGTAAATTGGTCAAAGCAACGAGATATTCGTGAACTAGCAACTTTGTAAAAAACCAATTCCATTAGCGAATAAATCTGAGTCCAATTATCTTCATTTTAAGAGATTTCGAGATTAACCTCGTCTGATAAGCTATACGTGCAGTTCAGCATATTCGCAATATCAACAGATAATTAATGAAATTACTATCAATTGTTTGAACTTCAAACACGGCCAAACATGGCAAAACGTAACATATACAAATATACTTTAACTTTAATCAAAATTTGAATTTTTTTCTACAGTATTTTTTACATTTTATGAGGATTTAAACCGACCGCAGAGTTGTCCATTGCAGACATTCCATTGAGATTTATTGTATTAAAATATTCATGAAAGATATACGGAATTTCATAGAGATGACTTTTTAATTGAACAGAGAAACATACAACTACATATGTACGTCATATTTCGAACGCGATTTAACAGAATCCAGAAATAAAAATGTGTAAATATATTTTGTATTTTTTATAAATATATTTGTTTTCTTTATTTGCATGTGTGTTTTTTTCTCTCTTTTTCTTTTTTCTTTGTGGCTTCCTTTTATTGTTATTTATTCGCGCTGACCCGCAAAGTTTGTTTACTCTCAGGTGTATCGTGGCAAATGCAGATTTTTTAAAATCTTTCGTATACTTTTTGATGAGTTCAATAAAGTAAACACCGAACAATCATATATACTTATACTCGTACATGCATATGTACAGTAGTACTCTTCTATATATGCGTTCTCGATTTGAGGAATCGAAACATTAAGCGATCCCAGTTATCAATGCTAGCGCGAGTTAACTTAGATTAAATGTGCCCATTTCATCATGTGTGTGCTAATGCAGAGTACATACACTCACACACACACACACATAAATACAGCTAAAATAATGCGCTCAATAATAAATAACGTGCTTTTAAGCAGCGCCAATAAAAGAGCAGCACTAGAGAGGAGAGAGAAGCTCAACAACATGTGCCGCATTTAAGGTAGCTGCCAATTCGATAATTAATCGAACATTCAAACACACACAACCACACACACACACAGGCACAAATCGAAAATGGCGTCGCTTTGCTTATCACTTGAAGTGGCCGCTGTTCAGTTTGTCCACAGAAAGAATAAAATAAATAACAACAACAACATTAACAGCTACCACAATCAAATAAAAACACAACAACAAAATAATATAAGGAATACACTCAACTATATGATATCCAGCATAAGATGCATAAATGACGATCAGATTGTTACCTGTGTGAATTGATTTTCTATTATTAGAATCATCTTGAGGTTCTACGTGAGATGCCTGCATAGACCCGCAGTTAGTCGTGTACACTCGACTGTCACAGCTTACAGGGTGTACACAAATCGAAAGTGCGCCACAGCAGTAGTCAAAAAAGTGCCATAAAAACTATAACGGTAATTTATTAGACGCCACTGTCGCTCCAGACAAGCCAGAGGGATGTGACTGTTCGTTTGGGTGAAGGTCCTCCGGTCACACGACCCCACGCAACGCGCGTTTAATTGTCCAAAATGGCAATTAATCGTACCTGAATGCACACACAGCTCATAGACATCTCCCCTCTCTCCCATGAAAGGCATTTTGCTTGGCATGTGCCGCAAGAAAGTCAACTGGGAACTCATTGCGCTGTCAAGAAACTGAGTCATCAATTGCTAATTGACAACGATTCAATTGCTAATCGAATACGACGACGACGACACAATTTGACCAGCAGATGGCGAGCATAACCCCAACCAGAGGTATCGCACCATATTGCAAGGCAACTCTCAACCCACAAATATTTCTCCAATTGACAATTTTATTGCTTCTCCAATGCTTTGATTTATACATTTTCATAGAAGAGCACCGCGCACTTTGTGGTATTTTATACCCTGATTGAGGGGTTTGGGTTCATTGATGCTATCACGACTGTGTATTTGCATTAAAATAAATGAAGTGCAGCCAGAAATAGTTGCACATGTAATCTGACATTTCGATATAATAATGAACAGTTAACTCCATCGTTATCATATAAAAGAAAGATAAACTAATATAATAATAAAGGAATAATAAATATTATTATATATAAAGATCTTAGATATTAATACAACTAGTGTCGAGCAGCATAAGAAGAAGAATATCAATTGAGTATCAAGAATTTGATTTCTCTCCCCTTTGAAGAGCATTCCGTCTTCGTTATAGTCAGACTCTTTAGTCGCTTTTTTCCTTCTACTATTTTTCTTTACGCCGTGCTGTTGCTATCTAATCAAAGCGTAGTCAACCTTCGCCGTTGCCTTTTACCAATACAAAGCCAACAAGAAAAAGAAATAATAAATATGCACTCAAGTCTGAGACTAAAGTGTAAGCTAGTTGAGAAGGTTTTCGACAAACAACTGAGACAGAAAGGGTATTCCAATAGAGAGAGAGACACTTAACTGCACTAGAACCATAATTGCTTTTATTTCATAACGTACTTACCACTAAATCGGAGCGAAGATCCACTTAGATGTTGTGCAAATTTAGTTTTCCAATTATTTGGTTAACTGCTCGCAGGGGTTACCAGTAATGTGCATTAGGCCCTGTTGACTGTTGGGCAACACTAGGCGTATACTTTTGTATTTGCTCTACTATTGGCTAAGTTTATTTTCAACATCAAACACTTTGCACTTGCTCAAACATTTTGGTTAAATCTTTTATTTGGTATTCTCACTTCTTTGGTATTCTCACTGTATTTCGGTATTATATTTGATTATTATCATATTTTCACTGCCCACTCTCTCTTTCTCCGTCTCTTTCTCTTATTTTACTTGCAAAATACACAAAACGTTGAGCTGCATTTTTAGCACATAATTTTCATTTACTTTTCAGCTTTTCATAGATTTTTCTTTGTGTATTTAATTTGGTTTAGATGGATAATTGGATTCTAATATATTCGTCAGCTTACTTTCATTTGCATACGAATAAATCGCACACTCACACACACTAAAACCCTCACACACACACTCACTTGATATGCAAATATTTTCTTAGTTTACGATTTTCCGAATTTCATTTGCAAACTCTGCAATTTTCTTGCAATATTTTCATCTTCCGCTATGGCGTCACTTTTCCGGATTTCCTTTTCGAATTCGTCACGCGCGCAAATCAAAGCTCGTTAACGGTATCTTTTCTTTTTGAGAAGTCAGAGCGATTTTCCGCGCACACGTTGAAGCAACAAGCGTTTCCAGCGAAATGATAAAATGTTAACGTTTAACGTTTGCCGCCTGTCGAGTGCGATGGCAAAAGCTCCTGGAGAAAGCTTTTCAGATTTACGCATCGTTTGTGCCGCGTAAAAGCACCAGCTTTGCGTGTGAGTGCGTAAATGATTGTGTGTGAGTGTGTGTGTGTGCGTGTGAGTATGCATCAAGTTGTTGTACAGTGTGTGCCCAGGCAAGGAGAACATGGAGAATTGAAGAGTATACTACAAATACATTTATATATTTATATATATTCTTGTTCCTTATAGTGACTCAAAGTTATTATGCCCGTCTATGAATATTTTCAATTATTTATTCTAATAGTCTACTATTAAGTTCAATAATGATATAGAAGATGTACTTGAAGGAACAAAGTAGTTGTATATTCATGATTCATGGCATCAGCTGAGAGGATTTCCTTATGGTATTTAGTATTTGTTCCATAAGTTTAAACTTTAAATAGAATACTAATTTCACAAAAAGTTTGTCTTATAATTAGATATATTCATAATTTATAAATCTATAGTCGATCTGGTAATGTCTTTCTAAGAGCCCCTCTTTGTTCCTTATCGAGAAATGTTCGTTATCAATTTCCTTGGAAACAACAAGCCTAGAGCTATCGTTCATTCAGACTCGTATTCCCCGAGAGTTTTTTAATTTGGGCTGCCATTTCTTACAATATTTTGGTAGAAAACAGTAGACCTAAAAATAATATAATCGGCTCGAATATAACTCACAATTCGAATTGGCGGACGAAAGAGCTGCCACAAAATTCCAATATAAATAAATAGGTTATAGTAGTAGAATTTATAGTTTGTAGATAAGTTTGTAGATATACATTTGCAGTTGCATTGCTTACCCACTGAAATGAATACCTTCACATATAAGGATCTGATCGATGTGGCCATCGGATCGCCGGAATCGGGTCACGTCAACTTCTACGCGCTGCACGTGCTGCTAACGAACTTTGCGCATAAGCTCGACTGCATCCACGAGTATGTCGACCAGGATGATTATCTGCTGGCCAATATGCGGCTCCAGAGTAGCCTGAGTAAGTTCTTTTTCGAGTGTCTGGCAGGAAATAAATGGTTAAATTGTGGACAGTTGACAAGTCTTCCAGATTTCGTCTGTTTGCCGGCGGCGATGAGGAAGAAGCACCGTCAGAGGCACCTCCCGAGGCGCCGCCCGCTGCAGAACCGCCTGCAGAGGTACCAGCTGAGGCACCAGCTGTGGAGGCACCAGCTGTGGAGGCACCAGCTGCGGCTGCTCCATCACCAGAGGCGGCAACACCAGCACCAGCACCAGCACCAGCAGCAGCTGAAGAGGCAAAACCGCTATCGCCAGCACCATCAGCAGCACCATCAGCTGCACCATCAGCAACGCCAGTAGCACCACCAGTACCTAGTCAGACAGCCACCGAAGTGGAACCACCAGATCAGCTGGTCGGTTCGGGAAACGCGTCTCGTTCTTCGCGTGCTTCTAGGGCGGACGTAAAGGTGCGAACCGAGGGCTCCGTGATCGGTTCGCTGGCCAAACTGGAAAAGCGCATCTCCAAGGTTGAACTGCTGAAGGAACAGAAGGATGTTGAGTATGAAATTTTCACATCACACATGACGGGCCAAATGAAGCTAACCATGGAGCAGCTTAACAATGTTACCCACTTGATGCTCGATCGCCAACCAAATCCCAATCGCATGAAGCAGCTGCGTAATGTTGGACGCCAGCTGCGTGTCCTGATGCACGTCGCCGATGGATCCCAGATGTCCGTCAGCTGGAGCAACAGCGAAGAGGGTATTGAGGCTATAGAAGGCGAGGAAATGGAGGAGGAAATGATGCAAGGAGAGTCAAGCAGCAGCAGCAGATTAACCGATATCTCCAAGCCGCTGGAGGAGGAAATGGAAATAGAGCAGCTTCTCTGCTATTCCCCAGAGCGTATGTTGACCGAACTGCTCGAGCTCAAGTCGGAATTCTGTTCCCTCACCAATAAGGTTAACCAGCTGGGCGCCGAGTTGCTGAAGCAGGATGCCAAGCGGCTGATGGAGATGATGCAGGAAATGCAAATGACCATGCGCGACATAAGGCTGTCTACGGCGGCCAACTCCGAGGCCAATCAGTCCATGCAGACCAAGCTCATTGCGGCCGTGCTGCAGATCGCCACGCTAAAGAATTCTGTGGCCCATCTGGACGAGATCAAGATCGATCACGCAGACGTGGAGCTGTTACTGGCGGAGAAGGTTGACTTTCCACAGCTGGCGACAAAGGTGTCGCTGGAGCAGTTGGAGGACTACAAGGATCGTCTGGAGAAGCAGTTCTGCGAGATGCGCCACATCATCAATGTGAATGAGAAGAACGTGCTGCAGATCATCGACGATCTGCGCATGACCCTGGGCATCGATTCACTCGAGTTGACCCTCAAAGACTTCCGTGAGCTCATCGAGAAGCGGGTCGCACTGATTGCCGAGGCTCTCCACAAGTACATGGAGATGACCAACGATGAATGTGCCGCTGCCGCCGGTCGCGTGAAGGTTATGCAGGATTTGGCCTGCATCTCCTGCGACACGCCGTGCGTCATGCGCACCGTCGAGCGGTCCAAGCTGCCTAGGCCTAAGAATGCCTACGCATCGGTCAGCCTTGGTCCACTGGTCACCTACGAGCTGGGCCAGATACGCAAGTCCGGCATCATGGGCTATTATCGCAAGGATGAGTTCCCGCACTCCACCAATGCCTGGACACAGGGCGCCACCATGGCACCCGTCAGCAAGTGCGTGCCCCGTCATGCTGGAGGACTGCACACCATCCACACGGCCGAGGAGCACATGCAGAAGGTTGTGTTGTCCAAGAGGAACACAGGCTGGACATAGGAGATCGTTCAGTTCATTCAAAGAGTAGAGCTTTTAACACTTTAAAATCAAACAACAAATTTTAATTATTAACAAAACAACTTCAGCCCACCAAGCTGCAACGTTTAAAGACTAGTGACAAATTAATTGATTAGTTAAACACAACATTAATTATATGTTCAGTGAATAAATTGAGTCAGTACAAAATGAACAAGTTGATTACAAGTCTCACTTCACTTTCCCAGTGTTGTCGGCTCAGCCTTTTCCTACACAATCTACCTTTTTTCAAAGCTCTATAGCGGGAAAAATAAGGATGCAGTGGGCAGCGGGAAATATAGCTTTTTTTGCTGTTCGAATTCAATTCTTGCAGTGTACAGTTTGCCCTGGATAAGGCTTTAAAGTATTTGCCAGTTTTTACAGTTTAACTTTCTCTTGTCAAGTGTTTGGAATAGAAGGGGCCCCTCTATATAAACGGCTAGGTGGCGTGTTTCGTTAAGGGTGTAGCAGACGTTGGTCCCACTCGAAATGTTTTCGTATTTTATATATTGTATTGCATAACGTGCAGCGCTTTTTGCTGTTAGCGTCAAAAAAGCTGTCAATTTTTTCGAATAACGGCATTTTTTTCATTTTTTAATTCGAAATTGCAACGAAAGTAGAAGAGATAGCGACTTGCAGTTTTTTCAATTTCGTTCTTTTATTCTTCATTTATCAGTACACGACGATCCAAGGTGTACTGCTCGCCCTGGAAAAGGCTCCAAAGTTGTAGCCTGATTTTTTAATTTCTCTCGTTTTTTAAAGTAAAAAAAGTTTTAAAACCCGCCTCTTGGAGCCGACTGGGCTTGTCGGCGGCTGGGCGGGGAAATTTTAAAATTTAACATTTCACTGTATTGCGCAGCCCCAAAGTGTGCTGCAAACTTTAAAAAACGTACAGCTCAAAAGTATGCACCGGATTTAGGTTAAAGATTCCATCAACGTGCGTTTTAATTAATTTTTTAATTTTAATTGCTTTTCTTCTGTCATGATAATTTGCATATGCATTCACGACAACGACACCCTATGCAGTAATACACATGTCATGTAAATGATAAATATCTATCGTGACTCACTGAAAAGTCACACTCCAAAAACACACTTGTGTCTCATACTCAATGCTTAGCTCGGACTCAAACCTTTGCTTAGTTGTGGAAACTAATGACGAGGCGGACTGTTTTCATTGGAAAACTTAACGAAACGAACGTAGTGCAAGCAAATACACTGGGATAAGGCGAGATGAGTTTGTTTACCATTTTCGGAGTATTTAACGACAAAAAGATAATAAGAATAATACAAATCATTATACATTTATTATTTAATAGGTATTGTACTAGTGCAAAAAAAAGCGATAAAATTGCCTAGTATTTTTATAGTATTTAATTCAATATAACGATAAATAACATTTAATAGGTATATTCATTTAATAATTCATTTCGATTTCAAATTTACTTTTATTGTCTCGTAATTTCTCGCAGTGCAACCACTTGCGGCTGGCCGATGCGAACGTATGTCGTACTTGGCGCCGACAACTCCGAACAGTTTCTCTTTGAACGCGCAGCCGAGTGGTTGTCTTGTGTTCCCGTCCAGTGCGGCTCACTATCTCCCTCCCTCCGTCTCTCTCGCGCACTCTCTCGTTGAGACGATAAAACAGAACCAGCTGGCCTGGGCCCATAAGAGACGCGCTACAATCCAGAATATTATTTACTGGCGCGCGCTGCCCGAACAAGTTCTTGCTTTTTTTGATCGGATCGGAACGGAACGGATCACATCGGGTCGGGACAGGCAATTCGTATCGCACGCAGCTCATTCGTTTATTAAATGTTGCTGCGCTCTTATTGTTGTTATTATTATTCGTGTTGTTGTTGTTGGTTCCAATTGCCAACTCCTACCCGCGTGTGTTTTGGCAAATTTCCATTAACGTTTTGTTGTCCCACAAATCAATAAATTATTTGTTTAGTGATACGAAAACAAATTTCATAAATATTTCAACAACTTACGATTCTTATTTTCGCTGTGGAATTTTCGGCAAAGTCGGCGAAACACAAGAAACAGAGCGAACGTGCAAACAAAACAAAACAAGACAAGAGAAGAGAAGAGACAAGAGAGAAGCTGCTTCTTCTTATTGATCGACGTCCTCTTTGGCACGCTGCTTCGTGTACCTGAGTCGCAGCCGGCAATTAACTGTGCTCTACTCCGCATTCCTTTACTGTTCCTTCGTTCCTCCTTTCAATCGTGACGCGTGAGCAAAACAAACAGCAAAAATGACCATGCAGAGGGAGGTGGGCGTGCAGGACTTTGTGCTGCTGGACCAGGTCAACATGGAGAAGTTCATGGAGAACTTGCGCAAGCGGTAAGTGCAAAAAATCGATACCACAATCTGTTGCAAGTTGCAACTGCCATTGCCACCGAGTTGAGTCAGCCTTGTGCAACGGAGTTCAAGGTTTCTTCTCTTCTCTTGTGTGGGTTTGGCAAGATTTCTCCTTCCCAGTTTCCGCTGCTTGACTCGATTCTTATCTGGCTCTTCAAATTGAAGCAACTGTTTGTGGTCAGACTATCTGTCTAGCGCTGGTTCTAGTCGAGCGCGTGTTCAATGCCCCATCAAGGTGTTGCACTCATTTTGACCCACTGTCAATTATAACGATTTCATTAAAGTCGTTCCATTGTCTCAACTCTTTGCGTGTTACGTGAACCGAAACAGTAGCGAAATGTTTCGAAATTGACGAGAGTTCTGTAAGGTTTCGAGAAGGTAACTGGGGTAGGTAGAGAAAGAGAGAAAGGGTGGGAAAGGTAGAAATTGAGACAGACATATGACAGCTGAGGCTTGGCTATATGTCTCACATCCATTTCGACAGACTAGACTCTAAGCTGATTCAATCTATGGATGTATACATACAGTATTCTATAGTATATTTCACTCACTGTCTTATCATATCGAAAAACAAATGTTGCTACAAATTGCGTGTGACAAGTGATTGGGCTGTGAATCAGCTTTAACATCCGTTTATACCCATCACTTTCGATTGTCGCCAAATCATCGAACGATTCGGTTAGAAGGCATTAACGCCTTCGATCAAACAAATCACATTGAATGCAGATGTGCTAAGTAAAATGGACAATTAGTTTAAACATTTTCATTTTCATTATTATTATCGTTGGATATTATCGCTATAATTATCGTTATCGTTAGCGCTGGAAGCGCTAAGCAAAGCTGCGTAAAGTGCCGCATAATGTGGCAGAAGCGAAAACTATTTCGTGACGCACTGATAATGAGCTATACAAACACCAGCAAACAGAACCCAGACGGGGACAGAACTCGCACTCTGTGACTAGTTATGATAATGATCTGGATCGAAGCATCGAACCACAAACAGCAGTCGACAGACGGCGGCAGTCTGTGGCAGCCAGCGAGGCGTGCAGCGCAGCCAGCGACCCATGCCCGGCCCGGAGGCGGTGGCAAGTTAGGAGGAGGCACGTTGACAGTGCCAGAGCATGCAACAAGTTGTTGACACATGCAGCACGAAGTGAAATATGGCTCGAAAAAAGGAAGAACTGACCAGCGTCAACAAAGCCAGCGAGGCAACAATTAAACACACACGTTGATGGTCAGTTGAATATGAACAGTCTAGAGACATTTACTGAAATCGGTGGTAATAATATAGAGTGGCATATTATTCTGAATTTCTAGTGAACTTCTTTGCATAAGCAACAGTTGTAGTCATATACTAAATTTAATAGCTATAGGTTCAATCATCTCCTAGATCTTTCAGCTGAAAGTTAAAGTATTTAGTTTCGACATGTGCTTTACATAAGAGACTCTTAAGTAGCCTCCTTAGTCATGACAATTTCTATTCGCTTAAGTTTAATGTCAAACTTAAGTCACATAATTGCACTCATTTGAAGATCTTTAAAGACTTATCTCAAAAGCCAGTCTGAAGCATCTAAAATCACTTTGCTACTGTTAATTATACAATAAGCCCCGCGACCCCCTTTCGCTTCACTCCTTCGAACAACAAACAATGCGATAATAACACGTATTCGAACAAGTCTTCACATAATCATAACATACTCGTAACATAACACGAATCAATTTGCAATGAATTCGAAAACACAGCATGAAAATTGCAAAATCCAAACCCGGAAAATTTAGCAAACAAATTGAAATAACGAATACGAATATGAATCGACAACAATCGAAGAAAATACCCATTGAATGAAATCCAATTGAGGGTCAGTCAATGCGCCAAAATCAATTTGCGGACAAGCCAAAAACATTTTTTTTATTTATGATTCCAAAAAGACGCGGGACTTCATAATAAAAACAGACAAAAGAGAGATAGAGAGCGTAAGAGAGAGAGGGAGATGGAGAGAGAAAAGAGACGCGGCGATAAAGCTGAAGCCAAGAAATTTATAACTCACTTTCGTTTTATGCCCAGACAACAAACGAAATGAAACAAAGCCGAAAGAAATTAAACGAAATGAAAACCGAAATCAGAAAACTAAAAACTGAAAACTGAAATACGAGAGATATGGCAAAACTGCATTTTATGTACCCGACATGACTTTTATTTGATTTGTTTTCATTTTCTTTTCGCACTCTCTTGTTCCAAGTGTTTCTTATGACATCATGAGGCGCGAGTTCGAGTCGCGTCGCAACAAACAGCAATAAAGAAGAACATGAACACTTATTGTAGAGCCGAAGAGTAATTACTCTTTCCAAACTCTGAGATATGATATGTGGTTTTGCCATCACAATAACCTAGCTTTTTACTATAATTTTATAATATTCCTAGAATATTGAAATGCAAATTTCAAATAAATTAAAAATTATTTGTGAGCTATGGAAAATGAAATGAAGATTGCAGATGCCATAAATCGGGTTTAAGTTAAGTTATTTCTATACTATATCAAGATTTGGCACTGCTATAAAGTGAACGTTCATCTGTCCCAGCATAAGATTCAACCCACATCTGTATATAACATATAGCAGCATATATAGCAGATATGCAGATGTATGTGTATATATAAGATCCCGAAATAGCAGCACGATGTGCACAAAACTTTTACTTATACACAGACACACGGGTGTCTGTATGTTTGTTCAGCTAAAATATGTATTTTGAAAAATGTATCTTGAAGATGAAATGGAAAAGCCTGCGCTCTCTGCTGCAGTTATAACGTACGAGGACTGTGACTCACGACGCGTATATCTCGCAGATACTTTGGCGTACACACACTCGCACACACTTAATACGTGTACAAATGCCGCGTCGTAGCCGAAAAAAAGCGTCAGGCAAGCAGGCAGACAAACCGGTTGATGGCGTCAGTTCGCAAAGCAACCCACAACGAGGAACTGAAAAAAACCGAAGCCAAAAACAAAACTAAGAAAAAAGCTTGAGAAAACAAAAACAAAACAAGTTTCGGCTTCTTCTAATAAACAAGATACCACAATAAATACACCATCAAATTATAGTATATACCAGATCTGTTGACTCTAGAATTTCCCTCAAGTTCAGAGCACCCACTGGGAGAGGAGCCATTTCATTTCTCCCAGAATCGGCAAACTTTAACGATCCATTAAGTCAAGTGTCCTGTGCTGATGGCTCTCCGCTGTGCAGCCATAAATCTATTCTCAATATACAATACATAAATGTATATACTAAATAGTGATCGATTGCACTATTTCCCGATAAGTGGCGAGTGCACTACGAGTACACTCTCTATGTGTTCACGTATTTACTGCAGCTGATAAGTTTACTTCTTGTTTTCGGTGCGTCTTTGTTTATGCGCCTCTCATCAATTTGGCCTACATTTTGTGTGTAGTCTCTTTCTATGTATGTGTGTGTGTGTGTTTGTGTTGTTGTTATTTGTAGTAGCTCTAGAGATGCTACTCTATAGGGTCTATGTATCTGTTTATTTACCCAACTGTGTTTTCCCATGAACTGCCGTTGAACCCGCCATAAGTTACCCACTCTGATTGCAGGTGGTTCGCACCGATGACAATTGTAGATGACAGAGAAGATTGCAGATAACGCGAAGACACTCCTGCAGCTCGGGCAATTTGTTCTTATCAGCACCTTATCTATTATATGAAATCCCATGCCGAAATGAAGTGACTGTCTGTGACTCATCACAGTCACAAACTTCGCAATTGACAACAGTAATAAATCAAATAAATATAAACATTCCCTACAAATGATTATTGTTTTTTATAGTTTATTTAAATATTCATGCTGAAGTTGAATTTAGTATTCCATAGATGAAACTTAGTTTAATTGTTATCAGTTTCATTTGAAATTTATATTCACTTCAAGTGGACACTTTTACGAGGTTTCTTTCGTTTCTTTACATTTGGAAATGTGGAAAAATATAGCCCTTTGACGTTATTGTTGTTAATCTTATCTGTCTCGAGCCTTTTATAAGAAATCGCTGTTTATCGCTAGAAATTTTTGTTCTATTTCGAACAAACATTTATAGGGTATATAAAGTGGCTATGACTATGCGAGTATTTGTGAGTTGAGGTTCTATAAAATCCCGCGATAAGATTGCATGCCCGAAGAAGTGCCAAAGTTGCCAAGGTTGGCCCACAATCAGTTGTCGTGAGTGTGGGTTTAACCTTGGACAGCGATTTCTACCACTTTTGGGTACTATACCGCATACCCCATAGTTGTATTGACGGCGGGTTTACCGTGATAAGCGAGCTCTAGTCGATTTGTTATGCAACGAATACCTCGAATCGTAGACAAAGCTAATGCCGAAAAACATTATGGAATATCTATAGAAACATTATTTTTATTGGGTTTACCTACTTTGATTATTTAAGCTGACTGAATGTGGAATTTTAGATGGCACATGATTGTGATTATGACTGATTTCCATGCAAACCGGGAGTTTTCCATCTGTTCTCTGTCTATAAATGCAATTTTTATGGCATTCGCCCGGCGTCTCAAAGGGAATTATTAATAGAGGGCACCATAAGGTAGCACGATGTGAGAATAAAAGAAAATATCACGAAAGAAAGGGAAACTGTGTTTATATTGCGTCCCGCGTGGCTATTAAAAACTTCAAGAATTCTTTTCTCGATTTCCGATTGCAATCGAAGATTGTCTGTTTATTTGTGCAGTGCTACCTTCTTGCCATCGTGCCCCCCCCCCAACTCCTTTCTGAACCTGGCCAACTGGCAGACAATCGCTGGACGAGTAGTTCAAAGCGTTCTTTCATCTGGCTGCCAGGCCCCGAACATGGACACATTCCACATGCCCCGCGATAAGCGACTATCGACAGTGGCACCTCTTCTTGGCTCTTGACTCTCTCTGCCTCACCCTCTCACTCCCGCCTCTATATGGTACTCTGATAAGCATTGTGATAATGTCGCACAGCGGAAATCGAATCATTTACATAACGGCCAAATAGTTTGCCAACTAATGCCAATACCAACGGTTTCTGTGCTCGGCTAATTGAGCCACGTTCTGCACAGCCAACGTGCAAAGTCTTCCAGACTCGACTAATGCGCAATGCAATTGCAACTGGGCTGGGAGTGTAAAGTATGCTGGACTGTTGGTTGCCCTGTAGAACGAATCACTGTAGAGTATTCAGATATATGTAAACTTGCAATACTGTAAACATAAATTGAGTAATACTAAATGTTGTAAATACTCTCTGTACGTTTCTTATTGTCTTCTATCTACACTCTTTCTTTGCTACAGGGTATACAAATCAGGTAAACAGCTACCGCGCGAGTCAGAGACCCAAGCAAAGAAAGAGCCTAGAACTCAGTGCTCCCCCTCAGCGAGACCCCTTAGATCTAGAGTTGGCCAACTTCGTGCAGCCCATAGAAAACTTTAACGTCTGTCCACAGTCCCAAGTTGGCTGTCTACAGTCTCTGCATTGTTGTTTGTTTACGCTTCAGAGAACGTTCATGTTTGTCATTTGCGTTGCAATAACTTTTACTCCGAGGGGCATCTGCAACACGTTGTGAGAAGAGGAACGAGAAGGAGATGGCGCAGAAGGCAACGTTTACATAAAAGTTTATGTCAGTTCCATATTATAGCGCCTGTGTTTAGTCTTGCATTCATTCGAGACGGAGACGGGGCAGGGGAAGAGGGAGACTCAGGAGATGGAGAAGAAAGAGCAGGCAATGCTAATTGATTAGCGTCTGCCGCTTGGCAAATGATTCCTGCTGTAAATTGAAGTTAATTCGAAAAGCTGCAATTGTATTGCGCAAAATGAAGCGAAGAAGTGAAAAGAAAAACTAGAAAAGCTGAAAAGTTGTTGACTGCCATGGAAAAAAAACGAAAGTGTTGCGTTGCAGCACTTCTAGATTTGATGTTAAGCAGATGTGCGGACAAGTTTTCGAGTCATTTCCATTGCGCCTCTCTATGCAATTCTCAACAACAGCGCGCGCACGCTCTTCTATGCGCTTCTCATTCGCCGTTTGTCACCTCGTTACGCACATCAACAAATCGCAACGAATTCAATTAAATCCACAAAAAGCAAATAAAACATTGACCCACTTGGAGCCAAGTCTGTTGGCCATTATGACGTCAGCTGGCCAAACACTTCTGCCACTCACTGTCTCAGTTAACTGCGAAAAGTGCAGCGTCGTCACAGTGAGCTAACTTATTGATTTTTCTCGATTTTCCTCTATGCCCCCGCCAAGGCTTCGAATACTATTTGAATGAACGAATCAATGATTCATCGGCTGGCAAAATGTTTATGAGCAGATGCAATTTGCATACGCATAGACAGCGGCAATTAAGCAACTGATTAGTCAGCAGATCTATTACAAGTTAACGCGGATAATACAGTTACAAACATTATAGAACGATTCTCGAATAATTCACCAAGGAAGGTAGACAAATAAATGAATTGTGTAAACAATAAGTAACGTCTTGAAGATTTGCATAGAGTATTTTGTTTTTATTTCTTGGTGACGTCATTGTCCCGTGCGAATACTAAACATATCAAAAGGCGAACGACAATGAATAGCGACCTCTATAGTGAGTATGTGCGAAGGCGATGAGCATTCAGATATTTGAAAATACATATACTATATAGCATAGCAACGACTAGTTCCGAATTCCGCGAGAACTTGTTTTCAGGGTGTGTTAGGGATGAGAATTGATTGAACACGTTAATGTTTTCGAGCCATTAATATTCGAATAAACAAATACAATTTTGACTTGACCAAGGTCAGCAAATTATACTTTCCAGCTTGATACAATTTCTATATATTTTTGAAGATGGAATCGATTTTCAAATAGAACATTCTGTGACCTCTTAAGTCTGAACTGTGCACAGATTCGACACATCTGTAATAACTTGTGCCCCTTCTTAGCACTTGAACTACTTGAAGGGCAATTTCAGATGGAAATATGTGCCAAGTCAACAAGTTCCAAAGAAACTTAACATTTTGAAGACATAAAGTTCTTTCGCATGCTTCTATTGGTTCATTGATCTCTTCAAATTATGACAACTTTATTCGAGCAGAGATAGCATCGCATATGTTTGCATTGTTTCGGTTTTCAAGCACTTTACGCCTTAAGCAATTTCTATGTAACCTCATTAGGAATTCACAGTCAACGTTGAATATTTTTCGGAGCTGTCCATCAATCATACGCCGCGTGGGCGGTGGGTAAATCGCACCCACATCGTTGCCATCGTCTCAGGTGTCACTTGACGCACTCGTTTTACGCTGTAGGTGGGGAGGGGAACTGGGGGAAAGGGGGCTTGCTTGAGGAAATCATAGAAATCACACTGTTGTCACTTTGCTAAGCGGCTTGCTGACTGCCCTTTTCTTTTCTTATGCCAATTCCGATTCCGATTTTCGAATCAGATGTTGTGTGTCATATGTGACCTGCTGTCCCACAAAGTCAACTAGCGTGCTAAACGCTCTCTCCTCCTCCCCCCTGTACAGCAGTTCACCTTTGGGTCAACATAATCAGCTGCAAGAAGCTCTTACAACTTTGTTTGCTGTTATTGCTGTTGTTGTTGCTGTTGTCTCTCTGTCACATTTTGACCTAAATGTAGCGCCAAGCGGCGGCGGCTCTAAAAATAAACACTGAAAACTTAAGTAAAAACATGTGTTGACTGCCGTTTGCCCCCACAAGCAGCTAACTAACTACAACACCAAAAACAACAATAGTAACAACAACAACAATAAATACTATTATTAAGTGCTTGTTTTGTCTTTTGTTGCTGCGTGCCCCCAAACCTTTTCACTCTTTTCATATTTCCCTTTTTTGCTGTTATTCAACTATTTTCTCTAATTTTTGACGCTTTTGTCTTAGAGATTTCTTGCCGTCGCTGTTGTTGTTTTTGTTACTGTGTTTGTTGCTTTAATTTAGTCGTGTTTTGTTATGCTGCCCCACACCGACCATGTGTGTTTGGTGGGGGGCGTGGCAGTTTTGTAACAGAGCTTCCACCTGTTGCACAGTCGACACAGTCGCGCCGCGATTACCAAACTGTTTCTGCGGCTTTTTGCGCTGTAATTGTATTTGTAACACTTTGTAATTGATGATGCACTCGCTGCTGTTGCTGTTGCTGTTATTGTTGTTGTTGCAGCACCTTTTGTTGTTATTTTGGTAAATGCAGCCAAATGAGGCAACTGTTGTTGACCGCAAGGGCTCTGACTCTGTGGTTGAATAACTCACGCAGTTTCTTTTGATTTGACTGATTGAATCATTAAATTCGACTATAATCGATGTTAATGATTCATTTTCCCAGCCCTTTGCTCATCAGTATCACTTGGCATTAGAGCTGCCTGCCCCGTGATTGCTTGTTAAATTGATTCGACACAATCAATTTTGATTTCAAAGTTTACAAACTGAAGAGGCTGTTGTTGAAAACGAGATATAAATGATATAATATTTCTAAATGTACAACACTTGGCATATTTACAGAAATAGTCTTAAATTGCAATCAATTTAAAATAAATTAAAGTTCTTTTCAAGCCACAAATCAATTCTAATTAAACGATTAATTCACCTGCTCTAACAACAGCTCTCATTCGTCTAGCAAAACAAGCCCACAAACACCCTGTATCTACCTCTATATAAAGCCTGGCGTTAGCTATGCTTCGTGATCGAGTGACCCACATATTGACCTGCCGCATGTGCGGAACTGTCGATCTAAATCTGTTGGCGCCTTATAAATTGCACATTAAATAAACACACGCTCCCACTCCCACTCTTTCTCTCTCTCTCTCTTAACCGCATTTACGTACACCCGCATTGCAGTCAATCAAATGCAACAACAACAATTCAAATCATTATGAGCAACAGCTACAACAACAACAGCAACAACATCTACAATCAATTGCATCGCCTGCAGCGTCCCCTGACCAATAAATGTTCGTTTTCATTTCGTAAAAAATCCAAAAACAATAAAAAATGGAAAAAACTTGATTGTTCCCTGTTGAAAAACAAATATCGAATCAAAGCGACAGGTGCACAGCAGGGGGGAGCGGGATCCCCGTTGCTAAGATGATCTAGATTTGAAATTACTGGGGGAGAAATATAAAATGCGTTTAATGCAAATGAAAACATCAAAACATTGAACAATTTATGAACTAATGTGGAAATTTTCGTTGTTTCTTTTACAGTTTCCAGGTTGGCTCCATCTACACATACATTGGCGAGGTGTGCGTCTCGATGAATCCCTATCGACAGATGAACATCTACGGCCCGGAGACCATACGCATGTACAAGGGCCGTGAACTCTTCGAGAATCCGCCGCATTTGTTTGCAATTGCCGATGCAGCATACAGGGTGCTCAAACAGCGTCACCAGGACACATGCATCCTTATCTCTGGAGAATCGGGAGCAGGCAAAACAGAAGCCTCCAAGATCATCATGAAGTACATTGCAGCGGTGACGAATACGCAGGGACAGAACGAGATCGAGAGGTGAGTGAAGAAAGGGAGTTATTGATTCCGAGCGCAAAATGAACTAGTTCACTAACTTGAATTTTTACATATAGTGGTAGTTGCAGATAAAATTGGATTAGTACGCTTAATTTATATTGATGGAACTGAGGATCTAGTTCCTAAAACAAATAGAACTAGTTCACTAACTTGAATTTTAACCTAAAGTGGTTCGCAGATAAAATTGGAACTAGTACGCCTAATTTAAATTGAGTAAAATTAAGGAACTTGTTCCTAAAACAAAATGAACTAGTTCACTAATTGGAACATTTACCTATAGTGGTTAGCAGATAAAATTGGAACAAGTACGTCGAATTTATAGTGAGCGGAACTGAGGAACTAGTTCCTTAGCAAAAATGAACTAGTTCACTAATGTACAAGTGTACTTGAAACTTGAATTTTTAACAGCAGTAGCTTACAGAGGATCTTGTGTAGATAAAATGAAACTCTAAAGTACTAAAAGTAACCTGCAAAAATAATTCACTTACAACTGGTTCAATGCACGAACTTGTAAAATGAATTTTAAAACAAGCGTTGCTTATTAAAAGTAATTCGACATTAGTTGGAACTGGTTCAGAGACACACAAATACAGTTAGTATGCAAATGGATAGATTAGAGAGAGAGACTGAGACTGGGAACTTGACACTGGGAACCTACGACGAACCCGCATTCGTTCGCCATTGTGTGTTGGATTGCATGCAAATTTCAATGAAACTTTCATTAGCCAGGTCGACAGGGCCTCATTAGAGCATAGCGCGAATTCCCCAGGCCAGGTCTGTACCCCCACTACCCGAGAACTGATATAGACGCAGTACTTTCCTCGACCCATTGTTGTCAAATGACATCACTGAAAATACGACTGTGACTTTATAATAAAACTTGGCGAATTAAGTGACCTGCTAATTGCTGACGCTTCCAGTGACACCTCCTACCTCCCTCCTATCTCCTCTGTCTTTGTCCCTGTTCCCGTTCCGGTGTGCGTCTTTAATCGTTGCCAGGCAATTTCAGACCATGCAATAAAAGCGTAGTATGCCAAACCCTAGACAATGCCCATCCCCATTCCCTCCCTGCCCGAAACTTAATTGCCACTTTGGCAATTTTTAGTACCTCCAACCTAAACATTTTCAACTGACATTTAGTGGGGGATTAAAGCGAATGCCATTTGGCAAATTGGTTTCGCGCAGGGTGGGAATCCATTAAAAATTATGCTCGCATTAAGTAATCGGTATTAATCGCCCTGCATTTCCGATACTAGACACGATATTTATACTGCTCTTTCTAGGGTGAAGAACGTGCTGATTCAGAGCAATGCGATACTGGAGACATTCGGCAATGCGAAGACGAATCGCAACGACAACTCCAGTCGCTTCGGCAAGTACATGGACATCGAGTTCGACTACAAGGCGGATCCGGTGGGCGGCATTATCACCAACTATCTGCTGGAGAAGTCGCGTGTGGTGCAGCAACAGCCTGGCGAGCGCAATTTCCACAGTTTCTATCAGGTGAGTCGCACCTTGGAATACCCCTACTCATGACCAGTCGGCAGGGGTTCCAAACTAGTTAATGGTGTGAGTATCGTGAATGTGTGTGGGCGCGACTTTGTTGTTATTTACCCAAAAGTGAGTCAGCGGGAAGGCGAAATGGAGGAGGCGTCAATTACCTGGGGTGGAAGTCGCAGGTGAATGGTGTGAGGTGCTAATGGGGCGTTGCTCCCCCCACCTGCAGAACAAATCTCCCTATAGGTATTCCGAATATGCATTCCGAATATTCTAGCTGAGTTTCAGATTGCTTATAAATAAATATTTGTACCAGTATTTACATTTTACAATAGTTCCTGCCAGGCAAGACCCTTAAATACTTTCGCAATTAGTATCTGGGGATGCCAAATATAATTAACAATTCTCAGTTGATCTAAAGTATATTTCAAGAGTCAAAAGGTCTCCAAACTATTCACTAATTAATGAATTGAGTGCTCAATTCATCAATTGACTGTGCCCATCTAATGTTGTGGATGATATCATTGGAATGATACAGTAGATAACACTAAGTTCCATTCACAAGAAAAGCAAACGCGTCAGCCTTAATGCGATTATTCATGCAGTCACGTCTAGATAGGGTTATATCTAAAAACAAAAAATATAAAGAATAATAGACATTTTTGGTGTGCCGAAACTTGCATACCCTTGCAGAATGGGTGTATGGTATATACTTTTATTATTCTCCGTCTCTGATAAAATTTATGGGTAATAATATTTGATTTATTTGCAAGAAGAGATAAAAGAAATCCAAACAAAGATATCACAAAAATTTAACATGTTCTGTTCACACCTCTTTTGACACTAAGTACAAACATAATTATGTATATGACTATGTTTATAAAGAAAGTCCCCATAATGCGAAATATATTTTAGTTCGTGTTCATATCAGCGAATGCTGGACAAATTCCATTTGCGCACAACATGTTTTCTAAACTTTGCTTATCTTGTTCACTTCGCAATGAAATATTTTCGAGAATTGCTTAGTAAAGTCATCAACAAAGCACGCATTGTTGGGATTGTTGCGAATTGTTGTTGTTGCTAAATTTAGCCTGAAGGCGTTAATTGCGCTAATTGCTTAGTTACCATTAACATTTATGCAACCCCAGAGAATTTAACAGTAAATTTCTTAATTATTCATTTTATTTATTATAGTATTATGAATTGTGCAGTTATTTATATACGCACCCATTGAAACGGAAAAAAGAGGGTATCAGTCATCAAAATATAATTGTGCTAAGAAATAAGTTAAATATTTTACAATGTTTTCCAAGCATACGATCGAAATCGTGACAATTACGACAAATACCTTCTGTTGTTTATAATGTCATTATCGTCTGATCAACAAAATAAAAATGGGTTAACAAATTTGTATTTTATATTTTTTTTTTATTTAATTAGTTTTTTATAAATATCTCACTTTGTTTGCAAGGTATAAAACAGTCGAGTATATTATACTATATTCTATGCTTGAATATGTTTTGTATTGTTTATTTGCAGACACCTACACATAAGTAGTATATAGAAACAGATATAGACTATAGTTTTAATGAGCTCTCAAATACTTTTTATTTACTCTGCGTGCAAACAGTTTCGCACCTTTCGACAGTTTTGGCTCGACGATGGATGTTTTAATGACCCGAAAAGCAGAAATATTCTCTATAAAAACACATTTTATTTTATCTACCCGCGAATGAAATTCCATAGCTCATTAGCAGCATTCAAAGCGGAAGTTCAATTATGGTTAACATGTCTGCTAATTGTCGGCTGTACTAAATCGTCGACTACTCAACTTGGACATGGACATGGACAGACCAAACGTGAACGAAGTGGGCTTGGTTTGTGTTCCATGAGACCATAGCAAGAGCAAGAGACATTTATCATACTACTGTACACATATATAGTATGACTGTATAGTCGGTTAGTGCGTAATGCAAATGAACATTCTCTAATCGATTACAGGGTATTATCTTGAGTCGAGCAATTTTGCTTATACTTTCTTGTCTTTTTTCGCTTGCAGCTGCTGCGCGGCGCCAGCGATAACGAGCTGCGTCAATATGATCTGCACAAGGAGATGGCCAAGTATCACTATCTGAACCAGGGCAGCATGGACATCCTCACCGAGAAGTCCGACTACAAGGGCACCTGCAATGCCTTCAAGACACTTGGCTTCCAGGCAGATGAGGTGCAGACTATCTGGCGCACAATCGCATCCGTCCTGCACTTGGGCAATGTGGAGTTCCAAAGTAAGTCTCTTAAAACACTATAGCTGCAGGCTGACTAATATTTCTTCCCCTCCATAGCCATTGAGGATGAGCTGGTGATCACCAACAAGTCGCATTTGCAGTCGGCAGCAAAGCTGCTGCAGGTCACTGAGACGGAGCTGGCAACGGCACTGAGCAAACGCACCATTGCCGCTGGTGGCAATGTCATGAAGAAGGATCACAATTCCACGCAGGCGGAATACGGCAAGGATGCACTGGCCAAGGCCATCTATGATCGCCTCTTCACCTGGATCATTTCACGCATCAATCGCGCCATTCTCTTCCGCGGCAGCAAGAGCCAAGCGAGATACAACTCCGTTATTGGAGTGCTGGATATCTACGGCTTCGAGATCTTCGATTCGAACAGCTTCGAGCAGTTCTGCATCAACTATTGCAACGAGAAGCTGCAGCAACTCTTCATCGGTGGGTAAAATCAAGCCAAGTGCGAATCTCTTTACTGACTTTTCTCCTTCCGTGCAGAACTGGTGCTCAAGCAGGAGCAGGAGGAGTACAAGCGCGAGGGCATCGAGTGGACTAACATTGAGTACTTCAATAATAAGGTGAGCCAGTCGCATACAATCCACACTGGACACAACTTATCATTCCACTTTAATCTCAGATCATTTGCGACCTGGTAGAGCAGCCGCACAAGGGCATCATCGCCATCATGGACGAGGCGTGTCTCACTGTGGGTAATGTCACCGACGAGACTCTGCTGGGCGCCATGGATAAGAATCTAAACAAGCATCCCCACTACACCAGTCGCCAGTTGAAGCCCACAGACAAGGAGCTGAAGCATCGCGAGGACTTCCGCATCACGCACTATGCCGGCGATGTTATCTACAACATCACCGGCTTCATCGAGAAGAACAAGGATACACTGTACCAGGACTTTAAGCGACTGCTGCACAACTCCAAGGATGCCAATCTAAGCGAAATGTGGCCCGAGGGTGCGCAGGACATTAAGAAGACTACAAAGCGTCCCCTGACCGCGGCCACTCTCTTCCAGCGCTCGATGGGCGATCTGGTGGCAACGCTGCTGAAGAAGGAACCCTTCTATGTGCGCTGCATCAAGCCCAACGACATCAAGAGCAACACCAACTTCGACGACGAACGTGTGCAGCACCAGGTGCGTTATCTCGGTCTGCTCGAGAATGTGCGTGTGCGTCGCGCGGGCTTTGTGCATCGCCAGCGTTATGACAAGTTCCTGCTGCGCTACAAGATGATCTCGCAGTACACATGGCCCAATTTCCGTGCCGGCAACGAGCGTGACGGCGTCCGAGTACTGATCGAGGAGAAGGGCTTCGCCCAAGATGTGAAATATGGTCACACCAAGGTGTTCATACGCTCGCCACGCACGCTGTTCGCGCTGGAGCAACAGCGCAACGAGATGATACCGCACATTGTGACGCTGCTGCAGAAACAGGTGCGCGGCTGGATCGCCCGTCGCAACTACAAGAAGATCAAGGCCGCCATCACGATCATGCGTGTCTACAAGACCTACAAGCTGCGCAGCTATGTGCACGAGCTGGCCCAGCGGTTCCGTCATGCCAAGCAGCAGCGCGATTACGGACGCAGCATTCAATGGCCACAGCCACCACTGGCCGGTCGCCAGGCCGAGGCTAAGCTGCGTCGTCTGTTCAATCCTTGGCGTGCCTACATGATACTGCGCAAGTATCCGCGCAGCGAGTGGCCCCAACTGCGTCTGCAGATCGTCGCCGCCACAGCCATTGCCGGACGTCGTCCGTTCTGGGGACAGCAGCGCAAGTGGCTGGGCGACTATCTGGCCAATTCGCAGGACAACAGCGGATACGAGGCATACAATGCCAATGTGCGCAACCTCAAGAACAGCGGCGGTGGCGATGGCTTCCGCCAGGTGCTCTTCTCCAGCTTCGCCAAGAAGTTCAACAAGCACAACAAGCAGGCAGATCGTGCCTTCATCGTGACCGAGACGAACATTTACAAATTGGATGGCATAAAGAAGAAGTTCCGCAACATGGATCGTTCTATTGCCATCAAGGATGTAGGTTTCAGCTCTGCTCGAGTGTGTCCATTGCCTCAACTGTTATCTTTTCTGCTTGCAGTTGACCTCCATTAGCATAACGCCTGGTCGGGATCAGCTGATTGTGTTCCACTCGCCCAAGAACAATGATCTCGTCTTCTCGCTGCAAGGCGAAACGACGCAGCTGAAGGAGGATCGCATTGGCGAACTGGTGGGCATTGTCTGCAAGAAGTACTATGAGTAAGTCATCCTTCGGTTCGACTCCTCCAATTAGAACTATTAACACATTTCTATTCCTATGCTTTGCAGTGTCACCGGTACCGAACTGCGCGTGAACGTGGACAAGAACATTGCCTGCCGTCTGGGAGAGAAGGCGCGCACCATTGTGGTCGAGGCGGCGGCGAATGTGGAGGTACCCAACTTCCGTCATGCAGCGGGCAACATCATCTTCGAAGTGCCAGCAGCGTATTGTGTGTAGACAGAAGGGAAAGAGGGAAAGGAGAGCACGACGAATGCCTCACTGTAAATTATATTCAAAATAATGTTAAGAGATTCCTTTTTTAAATACAAATTCTATTTGTAGTCTAGTGCTTGTTAACCACTCTCTCTCTCTTTCTCTCTGTGTATACTGTGCCTTGGATAGACTTAGGCTCCACAATGCTGATCCCGGAGCAGCAGCCTTAATTCCCCAAATGCCCCAATCGATTTGTAAATTGTTCTATTAATTTATATGTATTTAAGGCAATATTTATACATTATACAAGCATATTACCTGACCTAAGAGGGGCCTCTCTTAGTTACGAGTATTAAATGTACACTGTGCATTTGTTAACTTCATTAAGCACGTATGTAAACCGACTACATACATATGCATTTTATTTGAGAGCACACGGAATTAAACACAGATATTTGTACTTAAAACAAGAAGCGAGAGACAGCTACAGTTGTCGCTCGATATGGAGGAATTTAAGAAGGAAACCTTTACAAATTCAATTTCACAATTAGCGTGTGCCATCTGCAATTATTTATTAATGCCTAAGCCTATTATTAATTTTAACTTTATTATTATATTTATATACAACAAAAAAATTAATAAAGTATAGAAAAAAAACACGAGTTCCGAGTAGGCTGCGCCAGTTTATTCGCTCCGAGAATCGACGTAGCTGGGCAGTGTAAAATATCATTGTTTAAAAAAATTAATAAAGTATAGAGAAAAAAAAACAGTTCCGAGTTAGCTGCGCCAGTTTATTTGATCCGAGAGTCGACGTAGGTGTGCAGTGTTAAATATCATTGTTCAAAAAGGATTTGAGAACGACACAATATTTCATTATATTTTTTGAACATCAGTTTAGAAACACATATATATTTTCAAAATCATCTCTGGTAGACAGAGAATGGATATCAAAGTGGAAGCGGATTCCGATGAGGAGCCACAATTTTATGGTTCGCTCATGAATTGGAGCAGCTTGGCCAACGCATTGCCTTCAATACACACAGATGTGGCAGACGTGACGTCGACCACTAGAGTGATGGTTGGTCGAAAAGCTTTGCGAAGCTGTAGGAAGCGTAAGGCCAAACGGCAAGGAGCGCTCTTAAAACACGGCCATCTTCGTCACGGATTTAAGAAGCCTACTATTTCGCGTCTGCTGCAGCAAAACGAAAAATTGCGTCGCACGATTAAGCGATTGAAAAAGAAAGTCAGATTAGCTAGGCGCTAACTTATCTGCTCCTATCGGGCCTTTCTACAACAAATACATGAAAAAGTTTTTTAGTTAACAATAAAAAAACACAATTCCCTTCGGCATTTAATGTTCCCTATTCCCAAGAGGGTTGGGAAATCATTTTGAGATCGATTTGTGCCCATCGTACACTCGCTCTTTTTGAGATACTTGCCGCACTCCGTTCCGTTCCGCTCTGCTCCGATCCGCTGCCACTTGACCACGCTGCATGCCGCTTATTCGATGATCGGCACAGACCAAAATAAAAGTGAACCGCGAGCGCTGCGAGCATGGCCCAAGTGCTATGAAATTGATAAAAGATAAAAATAAAGAGCACAGCAAACCGAGTCCGAGTACTTTGCAAGAATTCGCTTTTATTTGGCTGCGACTCGATCACGATCTCGATCTCATTTGCTTGTAAATTCTTGAGACGAACGCGCAGCGCGGCACGCGTGCATCGAACGAACGATTCCAAGGTGATTACATAAAAATCCAACAGCGGAGCGGAAAAAATGCAGAAAACATTGAAAAAGGAGCTGAGCTTCTCGCTGGACACACTGGAACGCTATAGGGCCAAGTATGGACGCAGTGCATCGCTGGATACAAACGGGCACAGCACACAGCAGATGGAAGCCACGCTACGCGAAGCGACACACACAACGATGGCTCCTGCACCAGCCCGATCTCCGCCGCCTTCACTCTTCAAGGCAAACTCGCCGCCAAAGTTGACCAAACTGCAGGAGCTGCAGCAGAAAAAGGAGGCCTATCTGCGGGCTCGCGAGCATGAACGTGAAATGGAGAAGCTGCAGCGTGCCGAGAAGGCGTCCAGCTTAGCCAATACTGCCAGCGTGGACACAGCAAAGCAAAGCACCAGCACCAGTGCTGCTGCCAGCACAAACAGTAATCCCACCAGTGCCACCACAAATGGCAGCAGCAGCAGCAGTACCACCAACAGCAGCAATGTTGCAGCCAAGAGCAGCTCCTCGACAGTGGCCACCACGGCTAGCAAAACGGCAGCGGGCTACACCAATTGGAACAACAACCACACAACGCTCAGCTCACAGCCCTGGTGCGCGATCAGTGATCTCATGTACTTCTGCGACAAATACGAGTTCAAGACTCTGAGCACACGTGATCTGAAGACGCACCAGGAGATCGTGGCCGAGGTGCGTACCCTGTTGTCAGGCAAGGCACCGTTCGATCAGCGCACACGCTTTCCGGGCAACATATACGATCCGGAGAATCTGTGGGTGTGCGTAGGACGTTGCGCCAGTGTGGAGTATCATTTGCAACGCATCATTAGCGTCTTTCGCAAACCACTCAACCAACTGACGCCGGACAAACAGCGCGCAGTGCGTCAGAACTTTCATCTTGCTGTGAGTGAGCTGCGTCTGGACATCTCGGCGCGCATCAGCGAGGTACGTCTCTACGATCGTCTGGTCTTCGAGCGTGAGTTTCGGCTGGAGTGGCAGGATGAGTCCTAGAAGGAGCAGCAACACAAAGTCCTTAACAAGCACAACATGGACAACAATTTATTTCATTTCGAATGTTCTTTTGGAATTGCTTCGTCTTGTGGTGCATAGTGGAAAAATAAAATATTTCAAAAATACACAGAGGATATACGAAACTTACACTTACACAGACATACACATATATAATTCAGAGTTGTCCTCCCATGGAAGTCAGTGGAATACTTTGGGGTCGTATGTGCTACAGAGAAAACGTAATACTACAACAACTTTAACTCAGAAACAGGCTCCAAATAACATTTCAGTGGAGCAGCTGCCCCCATACAGTCATATATCATATATATTGCTTTCAATAACTAAATCTATAAATTATCATTGGTTCAATTATGCAATTAGCATCACACGAGTCAATACAGTTCAATCATCTCTATACACAATCGCTATAATTGAATACATCATCATTTTACGTGTAGCTACCAAAAATAAAGCACTTGGTGGGCAATGTTGAAACTCTGCTCAGTAGGCCAACAATCTGTGTGAGTCTCTGGTGGTTTCTACAGGTGGTGGTTGTGCGTGTGCGCGTTGGTGCTTAAGTTACTAGCGGAAGATTTGAACATTATCATAGATATAGCTTTCAGTTAAGATAGTTAACTTTTGTGGGCTGGGCTGGGCTGGCTTGGCTTCTACGCAATGCAACGCAACGCAACGAGTGCTTCATCTAGTTAACAACATTGGTTTGCAACAATTATAATACAGTCTAACAAAATTTCAGCTTCATTTTGCTGGTCTTGGGCACATTGCGGATTGTTAGCGATATGCGTGGATTGCGCCGTACCAGATGATCTCCAATCTTGTAGGTATTCTCGCAGAGATCGTAGTTGCAGATGCGATCGCAGAGTGTGTCTTCGTTGATCTCGCTAATGGCATGCATGTAATCACTGTATAGGGTCTCCTTCAGTATGAGCAAACTGCGTGGTTCGAGCAGCAGCTTGAATAGCACATCGCCAGCGGGTTCTCCAGTTGTTTCGCGTTTCCTAAACTCCAAGACTGTGTGGCCGCCACACGAAATAGTCGATATAATGGGATAGAATAGAGGTCCATCTGTGTGAGGCAAGATACCCTGGCCAGGCAGATACTCGTTGACAAGCACATGATTCGCATTTTGTGACTCGAAGATGCCCAGATTGTTAACCTTGTCCACATAGTTTTGCAGCCATTCGGGTATCTCTTCGGCTATCATGCCGTTGGGATGTGGCACGCCACCGTAGTTGATGAGGCGACGATTTAGTAACTGTGTCCAACGAGGTTTCGGTGTGCGTTCTATGTGGCTAAGAATAGACTGCTCCTGGTCGGAGGTGATGAAGTTTGGAATGTACATGACTGTTGGTGGGCACTGGAAAGGGATTTGGCATGTGTAGTACTTATCATGCACACAGAGAAGTGTCCACTTCTACTTACCTTGCGCACCTCAAAGTCTGTGAAGTCCATTGTAAATGCTACGTGCTAACTGACTAAACTAAGTTGCAATAATTGCTAATCAATATTTGTATTCTGATGGCCCGGTCATTTGGCCTTGGAGATGCTATTTTTTCCCAGCTGATTGAAAGTGGCGGCGGACCGATAAATCTTCGCAACTATGTCTGAATACCAATCGAGAATCGATAATGTGTACTTGAACAAAGTACTCGATATACTTTTAATAATTAGTATTTTATCCACTTTATCCTATCGTCATGATAAACAAAGTGCAAGGACTTCGCAAAAAGCGATACTTCGCCAAAATGGCCAACTTAACGAAGCTTTGTGCATGGTATTTTCTGCAACAATCGATTATTCAACAGTTAACAGCTGCTCTTTGCAGATTCGCGCCAATTTTATCAGCGTCTCCCGCTTTTGCCCATTCGCCATAGGCTTTAGGTAGTGCCGGACGTGTTGCGCAGTTTCTTCATTATTTAATTGTCAAAAAACCAATTACAGATGTCTTCTTCTGTTGTTGACGAAACTCCAGCTGCCAAGAAAATGAAAATCGAACAGAAGTGCGTCTTGCGTTTTGCTAAACTCACAGAGCACGCGCTGGAGCCTCAACGTGGATCAGAACGTGCCGCCGGGTTGGATCTTCGCAGCGCCTACGACATTGTGGTTCCTGCACGGGGCAAGGCAATTGTCAAGACAGATTTGCAGGTGCAAGTACCGGAGGGCTCCTATGGCCGAGTGGCACCACGTTCTGGGCTGGCCGTAAAGAATTTCATTGACGTCGGTGCTGGCGTTGTGGACGAGGACTACCGCGGTAACCTGGGAGTCGTGCTGTTCAACCATTCGGACACCGACTTTGAGGTGAAGCGCGGCGATCGCATTGCGCAGTTCATTTGCGAGCGCATCTTCTATCCAGAGTTGGAGCAGGTCGACAAACTGGATGAGACAGTCCGCGGCGAGGGTGGCTTCGGCTCAACTGGCGTCAAGGAATTGCCAGAGGCCAAGGCCAAGAATGGCCATGGAAAAGAGCCTCTTGGAGAGAATGCGGCAACACCAGTTGCTGCTGCCACATAAGGGGAAGTGATACGCTGCAAGTGCGACTTAATCTAGATGTAAGCTCAACAATGGTCACAGCCCTACGGGGACTTTTAAGTGTCCCGAAAACCTCACCTAAAATAAATGAAAAACTGTATTACTTTAAGAATTGTAGAGTCTTATTGGGAAACATTTCTTAGCAACAGACAGATAATCGTGGCGCGCATGTGCACATCCACTCGAGTATTTACTCAAATTTGCGAAAGCAACTCCCTAAGTAAGCATAAATCAGCCTCGCATGAAATCAAATAACCAGGCGCGCAGAAAAATATAGCAGGGCGCAGCAAAAAATTCTTGTAGAATTCGAAGTCAGTTCAACCAACTCATTAATCTATGCTATGATCTACGATATTCAGACGGTTAGCTCGTAAATGCATTTTTCGGGCTCAGTTCAAATTGTATTGCATACTTTTGCGTGTACTTGGTTAATTCTGTAGCTTAGACTCCCAACCGCTTCCCAACACTAAAACCGCGGTTTTTAAACGTAGAGTGGCCAAAGTTTTCGAGTCATCTCCAGGGCTGGATGTGTCCTTTACGAATAAAACCCGCAGTTCGCTATCTCTTCTGATTTTTTTAAATTTTAAATTGAAAAATGTTAAACAAATGGCTAAGGGATATCTCTTGAGTAAGTAGAAAACGGCTTGGACTGCTAGCATTCCAAAGCAATCCCATGTCACGATCCGTTTTTGTGTCACGGCTATGTAGATGACAAGAACAGTTCGTGTTTGGGAGTTCTGACACGGGCCATCATTTCTTTTCAGCAACAATTAAATTAAAAAGATAGATCTCCCTCTGTCCATTGTTTTCTCCCTCCGTACGTTGTTTTCTTACGAGTAAGAAATCTGAGTTTTTATGGCCATATTTGATGAAGCAATTTAAATAAATTCCCTACTTTGTATTAAATTTAAAATTGTTCTTGTTAAAGTTTATCACAGGTCAAGTAACCCCAACATATCGCACTATTCTAGTTAGCCAGAGCCGAGTCGGAGTCAGCGAGTTATGACCAACCAACTGAGGAGTTGCGATATGAGTTCGGGCCACTGTGTTTAATCAGCTCGCGTGTCTCGAGTGCATAAGAGGTGCATCAGCGGTATATGCGGCAAATGCGGATTTTAATACGATTAAATTCAATGACTCCAATTTGTAATTAGACGTTGAAGTGCGCTCTGAAGTGCCTCTGGCTCTGGCTGCGTGTTTTTAATTGGCTTGCAGTCCATCCTTGGTTGCCTTTTGGCGCAACGGTTACGCTTGACCCGACTGTTGCGCCCCATGTGGTGGAGGTCAGTTCGGCTCCGTGGAGCTGCCACAGAGCAAGCAACCCACTTGACTAGTCAAAAAGGAAGCAAGAGCTATAGATACTTATGTTTGGTATATTAATTTGCTGCCTCTCATTTCGTTTTGTATTGTAACTTTCATAATTTATTTGCTTGTGAAAAATCTCTATATATTTGTTTAAATATACTTGTATTTCATAAAATAAATCATTTCTCTTCTCAGGCCTAAGATTAAATAATGTTTATATATCATTTTTAAGTTCTGCCGACTGCGCTTGGTCAGTTGAAGAGTTGCCTAGTGTGTTATACATAGTACGTCTCTATTTCATAGTTCTACATTATGCACTTAGTGGGTAAGATCTATAATTAAATAAACAATATATACAATGCATTTGTTGTTACTTATTTTTTGTGTTTTTTTCTTATTTGTTTTTCGTTTTTGTTTGTTGTCTTCAAGTCTTGGAGCTCTTAAGAACTACGTTTGCCTAAATTTGAATTTGAATTTTGAATTCCAATGTGCAATGGCCGCAATATAATTTGATAATTTTGAACAACAGATTTTTCGGGTGCTTTAATAACAAACGATACTTGGTACAGTTTACACTTCTCTCTCTATATATATTATGTAATTGTCTAGCTCTAGTTCGTAACTATGTTTAGTATTATAAAAGTATAAAATAAATAGCCTTTTCTTTGCTAAACAAATAAGGAAATCAAATGTATTTTCAACTGAAATTTGTATTTTAAGTTTTCTGAATGTTATCAAATAATATAAAATATATTTATGTCTGTATATATATATTTACTGACTAGCAGTTATAAACGAAATTTGCGGATACTTGAAATAAATATAAATACGCTTATAAATCATCGACGACAAATTTAAGTACACACTCGCTCGCTATTCATGTTATTCAAAATGAAAACTCATTACAAATTGACTAATTTCACGATTAAAATTATAAAATTGTGTAGAAAACTTTAAGTGTTCTTCTTCTTTCCCTTCTTTCTCTTCTCTCTCGCATGCAAATTGGAAGACTGTTGCGATTCTTGTTGCTGTTGCTGCTGTTGCTGTTGCTCAGCTGCTGCTGGTTTCTTAAAGTTTACAACTTTAGCTAAGATTAATTTAGATTAATGTTATTTTGTTTTGTTTTTGTTTTGATTTCTCTTCATGTTTTGAAAGCTCATTTGGTACAAACATTCGCAGTCGAAATGCAATCGCGGTTAGCCTGCATTGAACCACGTTTAATTAAGTCAAATTCAAATACAAATTCGAATTTGAGTTCACATTTGATTTAGTTAATTTCGATTTTGATTGTGACATATAACTAGCTGGCAGCATCTTTGTTGCTGCTGTTGTTGTAGACTTTGCTGTCGGCAGCATCAAAGCTGCAGTGCAACATTGTTGCAGCAACATCTCTGCCCATGTTGCTGGGTCCATTGCAATTGTCGGCCGTGTTGTTGTTGTTGCTGCTACTATTGCTGCTGCTGTTGCTGCTACTGTTGGACAAACTGCTGCAACTAGTTACAACAGTTGCTGCTGCTGTCGATGTTGTTGTGTTTGCCGTTGTTGTTGCTGTTGTTGATGATGATGAGGATGCTGTTGCTGCTGTTGCTCCGGTTGTGCTGATGTTGTGGCCGCCTGCTGCTGTTGCTGTTGCCCCACCCGTTTGCAGCGCCAACATCTGTTGCGCCTGCGCAACGCACGCAACACACGGACACGGCCCGCCCAATTTCTTCGCCAATATGGAGCGCAACTTCAGCGCGGGCCCCAGCTTCATGCCCAGCGAGCTAACCAAATGATCCTCGGTTAGCAGCGGCAAGCCCGTGCCATCTATGCTCTGCTCACGAAAGTGCTGCAAAGAGTAAGAGAGAGGGAAGAGCGTGAGTGAGTGAGTGGGCAAGAGAACGAGGCGAGAGGCAAGAATTAGTTATGTTGCTGCTGTGCTGCTGCTGGGTTGCTTATAAAATTTATGCATCCAGAATGCCCAACGGAGGCAGCAACGCAGGGCGTCTCAGTATGTGTGTGTGTCTGTATCTGTGTGTGTGTGTGATTAATGCGCAGCTTTTAAAATTGTTAATGAAAAACGATTTTTAGCTGCAGCCAGAGCCGCAGTAGCATTTTCATATTTGCAACGCACGACGCCAACAGCGATTGAAAGTGGGCTGGCTGCCAGTTGCAAGTTGCAAGTTGCCTGCTGCCTGTTGCAAGTTGCCAAGTTGCCAGTGCTGCTGGTGCCCCTCCACATGAGATTTCTATTATAGATTGGCCCTGATTGAATTCCATGGCCGTGGCCGTGGCCGATGCCTTCAACCTGTTTGCTGCCGCCTCCGTTGTTTGCCACTGTGCAGCACAGACACAGAGTGATCGCTGCCTGCTCTCCAAATGGGGCAAACCACACACACACACACACACACACAGCAAATCAAACAGATTAGCCTATCCCTAGACAAAGTTCAGTTACTAAACTGACTTAGATCCTTACTGCACTTTGGGGAGTTGGCGAAATAGGAGAGAGGAAGTTGTACTATAAGTAGCATTAGTCGAATATATGTTATATATATACAAGTGTAGTCGAATATATATTATATATATACAAGTGCATTGTAGTTAGTTTCATTCTCTCACTGCACTTTTTATCGGCCTTCGTTTTAGGCTCGGCACTTTCGCTGGCGAAGCAATCGAAATCGATTGCTGGCGAGGAATACGATTCGTTGCACGGTACGGACCTCATCTATATATAAGGGATAAAATCGAGCGGCTGCTGTTTAGAGCCTGTTGAGAATAGGAACACGATGACTCGGCTGAGCATACGCATACGCATTCTCGCCCTTGGCCTGGCGCTGTGGCATCTGCAGGCGAGCCAACAGATCGTGTCGGCCCAGAAGTATTACATGAACTTCGCTTTCAATAACAATAATCCGAATGCCAACAACGAGGATTCCCATGGAGTTGTGCCACCGGCAGCAAATAGGGAAGGTAGCGAAGAACTTGAAGATAGCCAAGGCATACACGGTAGGAACGAAGATAGTGACGATGACCATGGGGTCGATGCTGATCTGACAGAGGTGACACATGAAGAGGATGATGATGATGATGACCACGATGCAAAGTTCCGCAGCGTAGGTAAGTCGGAGGAAGAACATGGCAATGCCTCAGAGAATATGAGAGGACTGGATGGTGACGATGATGATAGCGATAGCCATGATCCAAAAGATCGTCGAGAAAAACTCGATGAACTAAATGAGAACCCAGATGCAGAGGAACACAATCATCACAGCAGCTATGAGATCAGTATCGATGACAGCTTTGGCGGCCGTTACGTAAGATCCATTTACGAGAGCTCCGAGAGTGCTGGTCATCCAGGCGCCAGTGCCCAGACCCGAGTGGATAACACTGACCACAGTGCATCCCAAAATGATAAGGCTGGCGCCAGGATGTATGGCGACGATGATTATGAGGAGTTCAATGGGGAATAGTAGGTCGTATGAATTCTACAACAGGTCAACAAAAATTGCAATTTATTAAAATGTACAATAAATAAAACAAAAACAAACAAGGATGAAATTGTGTGTTTGTATAAGAGAAATAAAACTGCAGGACCTGAAGGTTAAGCAAGGGCATTGAATAGTTAAGTCAGTTAACTTACTAGGTGGCAACGCTGGCAAGGCAAACAGTGTTGTATAACAGCCAAAGGGATTAAACGACCGAACTCAAGTTTGCATAAGCGAACAATGACAATGAATGAAAACCAGTTGTAAACTTTTTATTTAATACTTATTATTATTATTCTTATTTAAAATTCCGCATATCTCCAGCTAATTCCACTTATTTTCTCAACAAGATTTGCTAAGCACTAAAAAATAATTTCTATTTCTTTAAAGTGCTTAGGTCAATTCTCCGTTGGCGCCAATGTTATTTGAATAAAGTTTTACGATGCGCCGTAAATCGATTAGATCGATAGCACAATCAACTTGGAATCAATTTGTTGCGCCAACTTGAAGAGAGTCTTTAAAGAGTACCCAGAACTCATGCGTGCCACACACTGCGGTCTTGTGCGTCTCAGTGTCATGTTGTTCTTGCTGTGCTGCATATGGACGACCTCACCTATGATGGTACTCGGACAGACGTATTACGTTAACTTCGTCTTCAATAACAGTCCCTATTATCCCGGAGTTGATTCTCAAAATGAACCGACCAAAAGAGAGCATCCAAAAAAACCCAAACATAAACACGAACATAACACGCGTGAAATAAGTGAGAACGAGATATCGGATGCAAGTGATAAGTGTCCAAATACAGATGAACATTGTGGAGGCGATCATTCTTCGAATCAATCATGGGATATAATAGAAATTACTTCACCATCCACACGGCGAACAACGCAACAAACAACGAAGAAAACAAAAAAGAAAACAACGAAAAAAGCAAAGAAGACAACAACGGTGCAAACGCCGTGTGCAACAACGCCGCAAACAAATCAAGAAACAACAACGAAAGGCTCAATGGGAACTCAAGAGACAACAACGAAAGGACCAACGGGAGCTAGTTGTTTTTCAACAACCCCAGATGGACAAACATCCACAAAAGATACTTTGGTTATAGAAATCGCGACGACAAAAGGAACAAACTATACCCGGTTGATTGAGAACTCAACAACTCCGCCAGGAATTATCGAGATTACAACAACAACTTCTAAATGGATCCTACCAACGCCACGTCCTGCGAAATGTTTTGTATATCCGCAGGCTGAATGCCAAGAGGACATGTATCTGCACGAATTCTTTGGCATAACCTTGCACCAGGATCAGGGTCTGGCAGCCAAAGTATCGTGTGACTTCGAAAATGAATGGTCAGGTCCCTGGCTGCTGATGACTCGCATCGAGTTGCCAGTAAGAGTGCATACGCGTCATTGGTTTTTCGGCTATTTAACTGATGACTATAAGGATTTCAATATCAATCTAATGTCCTTGGCATATATTATGAATCATATGCGCCTGGCCTTGCTGATCATCGGTCAGGACAATAATAATGAATTGGTCTATAATCTTTATGATGATTTTGTAATCTCAGGCTTCAATGATCTCTTCATGCTGCGTAAGGCGCATCTTGTTGAGGCAAATACGACAGATCTCTTATACCCTTCGGTGGGTGAAGTTCTCGAAACGAATGCAGGACACAATCGATCGTGTCCATTTGCCGTCATGGGTGCCTGGTGGGGAACCAAGGGTTATTGGTAAGTTGCTAAGCCTTCCTTCCAATTGGACCTTCTTAATTTCGTTTGTTTTTACAGTGTATTTCCGGTGGATCGCAATGTCAAGCGACCTGGCTACGTGGCATTCTTTATAAAGCCGAATCCCTTTGAGGTCAACAATACCGCATTCTATGCTAATCAAATCACCACACGACGTCCCTGGGCCGTCACAGTGGATCCGCAATTAATGGCCCAGGCAAACAACGATTGGGGCACATACAATGACCTCAAGGAGCGAAGGTTCTTCGCCAACAAGAAAATAGTAAGACAGGAGATCATTCGACGTGGCGATCTCGTTGGAAAGATAGAGTTTGCGCGCAAGGCTGAGGAAAAAGCAGCAGCAGAGAAAACGTAGCACAAATCAGAGTCACATACAAAGGGGGGCCACATAAATATTAAGACTTCACTTAGACCTTATGGCATTTAACACTCATTAGATATAAAGCAGTACTAAGTCAGATCAGTGATCAGTAATAAAATATAATTTAAGTCTTTGCTTTTTTAAGTGTATTATTAATCAGAGTGCAAAGTAAATTTGTCTCCTCTTCTAATGCAACATAAGAAACTTTTGCAAGGGAAATATGAAAATAATCTCAATAAAAACTCTAATTTAGTTGTCCTACAAGCAGAACTAGTTCTGCCAAAACCTCAAGAGAATTTCTGCTCAACAATTGTTTCACTATAGCAAAAATTTCCCACCCATTTTCCATAGATGATGAACAAAAAACAAACAAGAGAAAAACTTGAATGAACTGAATGCATACCGGAAATTGGTGGCTTTTTGTGTGACTCGTACTTGGGGCCGGACTTGGACTTGGACTCGAACTTATACTGTCATAATTCGCTTAAGGGGAGAGAAGGGTCTGGACAGGGGGGAGAGAGAGAAAGGGTGCTTTGATTTGCTGCCTTTGTGGTTACCAAGTGTATTTCGCGTTCTAAATTCAGCTCTACCAATAATTGACAAGCCAGTGCCACAACAACAACAACAATAGAAACCAACTGACCGTCAGTAAGAACAACAACAACAATAACAAAAGAGAGTCAGCTCTAACTAGACGCCAAAATAATACTACAACAATACAAGCCACAACAGATTTGAATGTGCACCTCGGTCTTGACTTTGAACTCCACTTCCCGCTTCAACTTCAGCTTCAGCTTCGGCTTTGGATTCGACTTCAACTGCATTTGGAGGCCATGTGTGCCATGTGGAGTCTGCCGTGGCTGCTGCACGCAATGTAATTGGCCTGTGTGCGGCTTTGTGGCAGACTCGACTCGAGGGCAATTTACAAAAAAAATATGGAAATATGCAAATCATTTTGGTGCATCAAACAAAAGGCCCAACGCGCGCAACTTGTTAGCCTTAGAAATGGTCAAAGAAAGCGTCGCAGATTGTGCCAGATACAAGTTTTTAATACAACTATAGCTATGCAGTATATAATGAGCTGATATGAAGCTAAAGTTACTATTCATAGGAATACTTATAATTAAATATTATTGTATTGAAGTTGTCATCTTCTTGATATGATATATTAATCTTATAAAGAACTTTATTGTTCATCTAGGAATAATCCACGGAAAACCTTCTTCCCTCACACGTTAAACAGGTTCTTTGCCTTCGCAATTATCTATAAATAGTTGCTATCCCACACACCTTTTTCGAACCTTATCGTAATACTCACAGCCTGCGTCTGGCCTATAAATAATGCCCTAATGCGTTTAGCTGACAGTTTGTTAATCTGGTAAATAGTTGTGGAGCACCATTCAATGCAAATTTGTGTTTTGACTTTAGAATTGGAGGGGATTGATGTGTTCTACACCAAATTAAAACGATTTCAGACGTTTATCTTTTCTGAAAGGTCTCACAAATGTAACTTAACATAATCTGAACATTCCTAAGCTTGTGCCAAAATGATCAGCAGAGAGAGAAAAAAAAACTCAAATCGAGGGGGAAAAAAACATATTGCCCCGAAACTGATATTACTCAGCTGAACACAAAAGGCGAAAGACATAAAATTCCTCGAGTTTCGATTAAGTTTATGGATCCAACAACAACAGCAACAACACCATCAGGCCATGCCGCCTCAAAGTGATCATCGCACTGTGGTAACTGTGAATCGCAGCCAGACTATCAAGTTCGTCAATCTAATCAAGTTTATAGTTCAAGTTTGTACCTCTCCAGTTGAACTCTCCGGCTGCACGAGTCATAAATAGTTTCCATCAAGTTATTTCTTTTTGTTTGTCTTTTATTTTTAATAGTTCAATAAAATTAAAGCCAAATAAAGTCATTTTGTTGCGCAATATTTACATAGAATAGTCAAGTTTTTTGCTCGTAAAAATCTCAATTCTTTGCCATAAAACACGCGCTAAGAAGAGAAGAGGAAGCGAGCGGCAAAAATACGCCAAATAAAATACATAAATTTAAAATACCAAATCCGAAAATCCGAAATACTCTTAAATTAAATAGCTGTCCGTGCTCAAGTCAAAGATTTGACTGCAATCCTTTATTCGCGGGGCGTCAAATGTGAAACGTGCCAGAAGAAATGGAAACCATCTCGAAATGAAAGGGAGAAAAAGAAGAGGGGGGCGAGAGGAGGGTGAAAGGTAAAGTATACACAAGGGCGCACTAATAAGCAGATACAAAAGTGCTTCTGGCTGCTTCTGGTCACCAATGATTGCTGCTGCTGCCTTGCTTGCTGCAGATGTTGCTCATGTTGCTGATGCTCTGCTGATGTTGCTGCTGTTGAAATACATTTTAATTTGAACAAAAATGAATTTCAAGCTGCGGCAGCAGCAGCAGCTCAATTGTATTTCTGCGCTCAATTTAGTTGTACGGATTTTGACCTGCTTAACCTTACAGCCGGGGCCCAACAGCAGCAACAGCAGCAGCAGCAACTTTAAATGTACCACCAACAGCAGCAGCAACAGCCGTAGAGGGGGCACAAGCGAAGACAACAATTTGAATTCTAAATTGAACAGCTTTTTGTGCTACCTATGCCCGGGAGCAGTCTCCCCAGTCCCCAGTGCCCAGACTCCAGTCCAGAGGAACGTGGGCCGACCTGCTGCCAAGACACACTCAGACAGCGGACAACGGCGGACAGCAACTGCGGCCTGTTGCTGCCGCTGCCGCACTCCGTCCACGGCTCTGTCTCTGTCTCTGGCTATAGCTGTGGCTCTGGCTGTGGCAATTGTGCCCAACTACCTACTCATTGTAATTCTTCATGTCTGGCCAAAAGCGACTCGACTGCGCGGCTGCGCGTTCGACCTGATTGCCGTCAGCAGCGACGGCAACAGCGACGGCGGCAGCAGCAGCAACGGCAGCGACATCAACAGTCGCCGTGGCCCATCAACAACCTTTGGCTGGCCCGAGACTGTTGCTGCTGCCCAGTTGCTTCTTGTTGTTATTGTTGCTGTGGCGGCTGCTGCTGCTGCTGTTGCGATCTGCCCACCTAAAAAGTTGACTTGTTTGGCTCCACTTCACTTGTGACTTTGGCTTTGATTTTGATTTTGGGTAGCTTTACGCGAAGTACGAAGTATTTAATGATTTTGTATTTTTTCAGCCTCTGTCTCTCTCTTGCCCCCTGTAGTTGTTGTTGCTTTTGTTCTTTATGTTGTTGTTGTCCGACTGTGCTGACTGTGAGTTGAGACTCTGGGGCTGACCGTAGCAGGGCAACAATTACGCTTAATGCCAAACATCCTCTTCTGCGGTGGCTGTGGTTTGATCTTGTTACGCATTGAGCGGGCACCAAGCCAGCAATACACTCACACACACACACACACCCATACACACACACACACTAGGTGGGCCCACTTGAAAGGCTCAAGCTGCTGCAGTCGCAAACTGGGCGTGTGTGGAGTGATGGGAGTGCAGAGGGGAAGGGCACGACAGTAGCATCTACTTGGCAGTTTACACTGATAAAAATACATAGAAAATAACAGTAATTCAGTAATTCATTCATTCTTTGAATTTCTAACAATATATTCTGTCTATATATTTTAACTAGACTATAGATTATCTATTCTATATATTCTATCTGTCCTTTTATATACATCTCTTATATCTTTTCTATATATTCAATATGTTCTATCTATTCTATATTTACAATATATTCTAACTCTTCTATATTTATTTATTTATTTAATTTAATTTAAAGTCGACTAAATGCAGTCCACTGAATTAGATACAAAGAATTATTTAAAAACTCAATTTAAAAGAATTAAGCATTAAGTTTAAGTTTACAAAATTAAGGTAATTTAATTTAAAATTAATTTAATTTGTTTGAGTTAATTTAATTTGAATTAAATATATTCTATCTATGCTATCTATATATTCAAAATAATCTACAATAGAATTCCCGTTCATACTCAGAATTCCTTTAACATACTTAATCTTCCCACTTGAAATTTCTCTCAGTGCAACCACAACTATTGCAGACACTCTAGGAACACGTGTTTGTTGGCCACAAGGTGTTGAGGAAATTACAGTTGTCCTGGAATTTGCATCCAGTTTAACTCGACTTGAGCTTGATTGATTTGCGAGTTCTTCCTCTGCTTCCTCTTCTGCTTCTTCTTCTTCTTCTTGTTCTTCTCAAAACTCGCTTATTATATTAAATAGTTTTGTAAATTACACAAGGAAACACACCCTGTAGGCAAATTGAGTTTTACAGTCAGTTTGTAATAAATAAAGTTTTTCGATCTTTTTTTTTATACTTTTCTCCCGCTGGCGCTGCAAAATCGTGTTCCACTCAAGCTGGCAAGGACAATAGTCGAACGATATAGATATAACTTATAAAAGTAGTTAAGGAAAATATTAAGAGTATTTTTGAAACTATTTAAACAGTATTTAGACTTGTTTATATTATTTAGCAGTCTTATTAATATTCTTATAATAAATTCATTTAAAGTCAAATAACTTTATGCCTTTGCCAACTCAGTTTACTCATAAATTCTTGTACGTGGCCCATGGTGCAATCATGACCAGCATAATATTATATCTTAGGGTCAAAATATTAGCAAATTTGATGTGACCCGCTGGACAGCAGCAGCAGCAGCAGAACAAAAGGCAGCCTCGCAAAGACCCTCTTGAAGACCCTGGGCGCTGTTAATTTTCTTGCCGGAGCAGCTCGACGGAGTCAGAAGTTCGAGAGCGGCACATAATCAGTTTATTTTGTCTGCTTTTGTTTTGCTGGGGCCAAGAAGGAGAAGCAGCAACAGCAGCAGCAGCAGCAGCAAAAAGTGCCCCGGGTTACACGCCAAAGATACAATTTTAGATTATATGCCCAACTGTGCGCATGCGCATAATAATAATGCATGCAACAAGCTGTGGCAGCTGGGGCAGCCAAGCGGGCGAGGGGTGGGGAGTCAGCACAACGAGGGGCAGCAACAGCAACTCTGACTCCAACGACGAGTAGCCAATTGGCAATGGGCAGGCTCAGCTCAGCTCAGCTCTTGGCCGGCTTCCTGTTGGGCAGGCCAACACTGAGGGAGTGGCGGTGCGGGGGAGGGGCACACAAAAAAGGCGTGCAAGTGGGTATAATCATCATCAGCTTTGATAACACACCACGACCCGACTGGACTGAACAGGACTGGCCGACTGACTGTGTTGCTGCTGCCGTTGCTGCTGCTGCTGCTGCTGCTGCTGCCTGACGTGCTCGAACCTCGAGCCCCAGCGCGAACCCGAACCCGAACTCGAACTCCAGCTACAAAGCCGTCATGATCTCTTGGCTCTGTTGGCATTTGACTTTCGGTCTCGAACTCTTTCTGCCTCTTCTCGCGCTGCTGCTGCTGCTGCTGCTGATGTTGCTTCCAGTCATGCGCTGATCTCTCTCTGCTGCTGCTGCTGCCGCTGCTGGCTGTCAGTTTGCCGTGGCCACCTCTTAACCTTCGCTGCATATAACCTCTGCACCAGCATGCCGACTGTGCAACATTGGCCAAGGGGCCGCAACAGTTGCTGCAACAGCTTCTCCTCATCGATTGCAATCATTTGCTTTCGTGCTGTGATTTTTGCCCCAAAGTTGCCAACTTTTCAATGTAGGTGATTGTTCTAACTGCCCTCCGCCTGCCCCTCCTCCTACAGTGCCTGCGCCCCCGCCTTGTTGCGCCTTGGCCAGGCCAACATCATCAAACAGACGACATCATTATCGTGCAACAATATCAGAGGAAGAAAAGGCAGCAAAGGCAGCAAAGAGAGAAAAAAGGCCAGAAAAAAAGCCAAGAAAATTGCTTGTCGTTGCAGATTTTGTAGGCGGCCCCCAGCAGCAGCAACCGCAACGACGACGGCGACGACGACGACGCCGACGAGTTGCCAATATATTGAAATATGGCGGTAAGCGGGCAATTTAAATGTTGCCCCCTTTGCGCCACGTTTAGCGGGCGGGCACGGAATGTGGTTTTAAGTAATTCATGGATTAATGGCCAGCATATTGCTGCCGCTGCTGCTGCTGCCGCTGCTGCCCCAGTGCATCCGTCTGCGGGAGAGTGAATGGTCTGTCGTGTCTGTGGTAGCAACCTCCTCCTCTTGTTGCTGTTGCTATTGCCTTGGCCGTGGCAAGAGTAGGAGTTGCATGTTTAGCACGTGCCTCGCTTGTTGCTGCTGCTGCTGCTGTTGTTGCTGCTGCTGTTTGTTGTCTCGTGTGCGGTAGTTTCCCTCTTGCTGTTGTTGTTGACTGAGTCTTGAGCTGATAATGCGTTGACCGCCAACGCCGCAGAGCAACAGCAACAACAACAACAACAACGACTCGCAAAGATCGTTAAGTTTATAATCATTAGGCAAGCAAAGTTGTCTGTCTTCCCCACCCTCCACCTCCACCTCCACTTCCCCCTCATGCCTCGTGTGGTGATTTGTTTGTTACCCGAAATGCCTATGAAAGCTCGCTGCAAGCACAGTAAAAGCACCGTTAAAATGCACGTACGGAACTCGAGGCGCCACAAGCTATAGCACTTAAGAGATGCAAGATCCGAGATCGGATCTCTATGCGCCATGCATCGCTTGGGTTCACTTTGCTTGGGTTTAAGTGAAAGGAAATCGCGCGCGCTCTGAAAATTGATTCATCTTTTATTGAGGCTCGTAAAAAAGAAGTGTAAATAATAATACGCTCAAAAAAGATCTAACACGGATTGTAACAGATTAATGTATGCAAATTGTTATAATCCATAATTGAAATACAGATAAATATATAGTAGCTCTCCATCGGATCAGTTGAGTAAAGTAAATGAAACGTAGCGCACACACTCAATGAGCCTTCACTTTATCGCATCACATTAATTATATAGTAAAAGTTTAATTAGATTTACGCTACACACACACAAACACACACACACACTCTTCAGATCACTGCAGCAAGTGTGAAGTCTAATGGAAATGTTACGATAAGCAACCTATCGAAACTGGTTCGAGAAATAAACATAAATATGATACCCCCCCCATTTGAAGTAGAATGCGATTCCATGATCTTCATTATGTCATTAAGAGCTGCTTGGGGATAAGCAGAGCAAGCCAAGAAAGAGCCTCGTCATACAGAGTTCCAATTTCCCATAAACGAAAAAAAATCATAAGTATTTTTTTATTATCCATATCAAAAAGTGCACTTGCTGTCAAGTCATTTTCCGGCCAAACTTCCTGCTGAGAGACTTACAAGAGTTTTTCTTTTTTTTTTTTTTTTTTTTTTTTGGGGGTTTCTTTCGTTAGTTTTGTTGCTCTCTGCCCAAATTGCATTTTAATGCAACTTTCGAAATCAATTGAAGCAAACTTCAAAGACGAGACTTTTCCCTTTCGGAAAAGAGAGAGAGAGCGGGAGGAGAGAGAGATGGCAATACGCATGCGCAACGGGCCAATCTGCACATATGAAAGAAGAAGCTGCCGTAGCAGCAGAGAGAGAGAAGGAGCAACAGTAGAAGATGTGAAGGCAAATGATAATAAATAAATAAAACTTTAGTCAGGCAGGGTGACAGTTATGGATGGGAAGGTCTATGCGAAAAGCCAAAGTAACGAGTGGTTTGTGCGATAAAAAATCGAACTTTAATACGAGCATGAGCTGGAGCGAGACAGACAGACAGACAGAGAGAGGGATAGATAAACAAATAATTTGAGATAGAGATACGAGTTGCATGCGTTGCACACTGTGTGTGTGTGTGTGTGTGTGTGTGTGTGTAGACCTCTGGGCCCAAGCTCAAGTGACAAGTGCGCCCCTCTCATAGAGACGCTTTGACATTTGTGCAAAATAAGATAATGATGATCGCGATCGCGATCGTGAGCACGATGATGATGATGTTGCTCGTCGTCGTCGCCGTTCTCGTTGTTGTTATTGCTTTTATAAGGCTGAAATATGAAACTGTGCGCCTAATAATAGGGTCGACTTTGAAATGCATACGAGATACAGCAACAACAACAACAACAACAGCAACAGCAACAACAGTAACAAACAACTGCGACAGCAGCTGAGGGCCAACTGCAAATTATTTAGCGGGGGCGTTAACTGTGCCGCAAAATCTAGAGCTAAAGCGATCTCTACTCCATATAGTACAGTGTGTGTGTGTGTGTGTGCCTGCTTGACATTTATGTGAACCCAAGCAACAAAAACACGTTGTCTTGTGCCTTGTGCCACAGCAGAACGTTCGGTTCGACTCTCCTCAGCTCGATCGCGACACGACACCGTGGGCTCAAACGTACCACAGATACACAGACATATATATTTTAATACCCTCACTGTGGGTGGGTATAACGAGTGAGATATTAAATATATGCAAGTCATAAGGTCGACACTTTATGGTCGAAAAATGAGAGAGAAGGTGAGCTAGAAAGTTTTATGGTCTAATCAATTGTTGAAAGTCTGTCATAACTGAAATGTTTATGAAATTGCAACAGTTTTATTATCTTGCAAGCATTGAATATGTTGCACTATATACTATATACATATATTTTACTATATATTATATATATTTTATTAGTATATACTTTATCTTTTATTAGAGTATTCAACTGGAAACTCAGTGCGGCTTTTTGGTTTTCATTTTTCGTATTTTTCGGTTTTCATTTTGGAGTTCGAGTTCGAGTCGGAGTCATGAATCTTATGACGCCTACGTGTACTTTTGGCATTTGGCATGTCAAATACAATAAGTACGACTCCGACTCCGTCTCAGACTCCCAGTCTGACTATGACGGCGACGAGTGCGAGCACGAGTACTTGGCCCGAACACCCCAGCAGCGTAGAGCGAACACCGAAGATGGAGATACTACAAGGCAAGACAAACAAGGCAGCCAAATGCGGTGCCAAGGGCGAAGGGGCGAAGCGGCGGCACTGCGAGGGGAGGCACTGACAGTTCCGCGTTGGTTGCCGTTTTCTTCTCTTTTTTTGTCTTCTGTAAGTTTTTTTTTTTTTTTTGACAGCTTTGTTGAGCTTCAGCTTCAGTTGCAGAGCTTGTGTCTGGTGGGGGCTTGGGAAACATTCCTGAATGTCATCACACACACACACACGCACACACACACCTAGAGAATCGCATACTTATACAACTGTAAAAACTAATTCGGGCCATTTAGGGCAGGCAAGTTCAAAGCTTAAGCGTCTCGAGGTTGTAGAAAATGGCAGATCGTTGAGATCGTGGAAATTACACAGAGAGTATTACATTTTGATTAAGCCCACAAGAATTCACATGACAGATACGAGAATTAAGTGCGTCAGTAATGGGTTAAAGGTGCTATGCCATTGATGTAAAAATAATGATAGAACTTTACAACTTCCTGTGCAGTGTAGTCTATGGGAAATATGTAAAGTTTTGCGTCAATTTAGAGGCCTCAATTGAAATGTGAAATTCAAATGAAACTGAGAGAAAACTTAGCTGAAATTGTAGTTAATTGGAACTTACGCTAGGAAAGAGTAGTATTTGGTAATGTATTATTTTTATTTTATAAGTTGGGCAGAGTACTACGACCTCACTGATCTATATTACCCCTGGACACACTGGTGTCTGGTGTCTTTAATTTAATTTAATTTATTTATCTATAGTCGAACTATGGTCAGTCGATTGTTTAAAAGTAAAAAAACAATTAATAATTATAATTTAAGTTTAAAATTGAAATATTAAACTAAGAATAATTTTAAGTTGAAAGTAAGATCTTAAATGTAAAAAAAAAATAAATTAATTGAATTGAATTGACCTTAAGTTCACAACTTCAACTTATCAGAATTCCCAAGAAATCTTAACTTAGACTTATAAACCTCTTGGGTTTTTAGCAGCCTAGAAGTAATGTTGATTGCTGTAGGCCAGTTGTCAGAGCTAATTCAATTTCACAAATCCTTATCTCAGCTCATTTCAATTCTTTAGTTATACATATCATATATTTTTTAAATGTTATTATAGTCTTTCCCTTCACAGTTTCATTTGGTATTTAAAGTTTTACCAGAGTGACAAAGCTTGCCAAGTTTCTGTGCACTTTAAGCCAAGTCTTTATCACATATTGATGCACATCTTTATCAGAGATCTGCTAAGGGGAACCTGTTGCAGCGCTTCACTTAATCAATGCATAATTCCAGGCAACGCACACACACACCAAGTCAATCGCTGGCAATTTAGCAAAGCAATTCTAAAGAAGAGAGGAGATACAGAGAGGTAGAGAAATGCGACTGCAGCTGCACGCATAGAAATTATTATTGTGCCTTAATATAGCCATAAATCAGTGCATTTAAAATGCAAAAAAAAGAGGAGTAGAAGATCGCTATAGACTCTCTATATGCATTTGCAGCAGCATCCTGCTGGCACAGAGCTGTAGGGTGCAGCTTACGGTCAGCCTGGTTATAACTTCATCTGCATTTTAACGTTTGCAGGCCACCTGCCCTTCCCTTCCTCCCTCCCTCTCTCTCTCTCTCTCTGTCTCACTTTGGGGCGATAATAAACCGTCGCATCGAGCCACCCGTGCGTGGTCAGCAAGATCTCTCCTAATATACATACATGCACAGCCAGATAACTGCAGTGTGCGTGTGTGTGTGTGTGTGTGTGTGCATGCCAATCTGTGGCCAAAGTCTGAGCAATATCAATAACACTTGCTAGGCGCTCTTGGGCTGCGACTGCAACATGATGCGACAAGCGGACCAAAGACCCAAGACCCGAGACCAAGCAGAGACTAGCAGACCTAGCCTCTGTATGTCTCTCTCTCTCTCTCTCTGTCTGTCTGTCCGTCTCTGCTGGCTTTGGCAATGTCACTGAACCAGTTCTCAATGTCTTCATATTGGATTGCGAAAGCAACCTCTGCACTAAATATTTACAACCTCCGCAATATCTCAAAAGCGGAGACAAGGCAGCGACAAAGTTTCTAACGTGGAACAAGTTCATGCAGTAACTTGCAGCAAGTTGCAAGTTGCTCCACAGCCACAAAAGGTGTAAGTCTGGAGTGGAGTGTGGAGTGTAGAGTGAGCCGCGACAGGCTGAGCCGCCGCAAGAAAACTGGCCAAGTGTCGTTGTGGCCATAAATTCAATTGAATATTACGCCAATTGGCTTTTTGTCTATCGCAAAATGGGGCGGAGTTGTTGCCATCTCTCTTCCTCTCTCTCTCTCTCTCTCTCTCGCCCGCTGATAGTTAAACTGCGCTGGTTGCTATCAGCGAATGTCTGTCGGGATTTCAACTGTTTTGGCCAAGCTAAGCTGATTTCATTGGACTAGGCGGTAAGCCGCTTTGGGCCACAGCTAATTAGGCGACTTTTGACGCATCATCGAGAGGGGATTCGACGAGGTGAATTCCAGAAGGGGGGCGGGGGAGAGGAGTGAGGAAGGCAGTCTCCATGTTTGCGGCTAATATGCATCAAAATGTGTCAACACCTAAAGCCAGCTTCATGTTAATTGTTAACGCTATCTGCTTGCCACAAGGCGCGAGGCGAGGCGAGGCAAGGCGCGGGGCGCAGATGCAACGCAAGTCGAGGCCACGATTGCAGCCAGAGCTGGCCGTGTTTTCACCTCCATTAACGCGTGTAGCAGGATCTGGGACTGGCTCTGTCTCTGGCTTTAATGACGCCTGACGTTGACCGATCGTCGACCGCAAGCGGCTGACCGATCAAAAGTCGTTCAACTTGCCGGAACTGGTCGTAAAAGATCACCTGGGCCACGAACACAGACACAGCAAGAGCAACAACAACAACAACAACAACTATGTGGAGCAGCAGCCAAGCCAAGCCAAGCCAAGTCGAGCCGAGACAATACCAAAGCAGAGCACAGCCCCCAGACCAAGCCAGTTCAACTAGAGCTGTTGCTGTAGCTGGCCAGTTAGATAGATGCCGCGTCGGGCCGGGCCGGGCCAGGCCAGGCCGCACTTGGCCGCATTCGCATTCGCAGCTTTATTACAAGCACAAACACACACACACACACACACAGAGACAATATTAATGGCCGCCAATGGAGTTCAGATCCCGGTGAACAGTTCTCCAATCCCCAATCGCCCCAGCCAAGTTCAAGCGTTCAAACATAGTTAATCTTTTGCTGCTGCTCGACTCCACGCATGACTTTCAAAAGTGCGAATTGTCATTGGGTAAATGAACTTTGACAGGGACCGCCGAGCCCCAACTGGTGCCTGATAGTACAGAGTGAGACCAAGTGATATTTCTACTGATGATTTTGCACAATAATACAAATAATAATGTGGGCTACAGCCAAGGCAGCAATTTGGTTTGCGAGTTCGTATCTTATCTGTTTGAGGGCGATTATGTTGCTTTACTATCACGTCCATTGCCAGCGCTTGGCTAGGGCTGCGTGATAAGTTTGGTTTTTTTGAAATAGTGCCCACTTCAATTGTACCAGGTATAGCTAAAAGATTTATTGAAAGTCGCCAGATTAAGAACTTTGTAAATATTGGAAGTAAGTATTGCAACAAACGAATACTTTACTTTTTTAATTGTTACCAGCTTTAACTGAATTTCTACAACATCTACAATACAATGTCGAACCTTATATCAAGAAATGAGTTTGCTAAACAATCCTGTTATAGAATCAGCTTAAGAACTTTATAAATATTGGAACTGACGAATACTTTACTATTTAATTGTTACCTGGGGCTGTCCAAACAGCCTTAAATGGTTTCTGCATTAACTAAATTCCTAAAACATCTACAATACAATACAATACAATACAATGTCCAACCTTATATTAAGAAATTAGTGTACTACACACTCCTTTTGTACAAGTTTTCTACCACGACATAATCCTCTACTTTGCCTCCAATTTTTTATAATGCTTGCAGAATTAAAGGACTTTTAAAAATTTAAGATTAAAATTTGCAGTTGTCCTACAATTTATTATAATGCTTGCAGAATTGAAGCACTTTTAAAAATGTAAGATTAAAATATGCATTTATTAGATAAAATAAAGTTAAATGACTTCTTCGCCTGCTTGAACTTGTAGTTGTCTAACAGATTTTTAAGCTATTCTAACTATATTAGGTCTTTATAGGACCTTAGACCTGGTAAGGGAGTCTGTATTGCGATTTATAAGATCTATGGTATTTCTGCTTAGCTATAGACCTCTATTATCAGTCTAGTTTTTCTTATGAACTACAAGATTGTTCCTGCATTGATTGATTCTATTCCTTTACTTTCTAGAATATGCATTCCAAGTGTGGCACATCTCATATGGTCCAGTGTCTATTTTAAGTGTTATTTCTATAAAATCTCAACTGTTACCATTTGCCTCCAAACTTTTCTTTCTCAGTTCTCTAGATCTTCAAGATCTTCTCTGATTAGTTATGCAATTTGAGCAGATTAGTAATTGCTTTTTCAGTCATTGAGCTGATTTCTAAACTTGCATCGAGCGTGGGGGCCTGAATTCAATCGAGATAAACTAACTGTGATTGTTGAAGTAGTTTCATTTCTTGTTGTTGTTGTTGTTGTTGCTGTACTGTTACTGGAACAGCCCATAAACATTAATTAGGCGTGCGGAGCAATTTAGAGCAATTTGCATGTGACTCTAAAAATCGAAGCTTAATCAACAGCCGCTGCACAGTTTGGAAGACATTTTCCAGTTGCTAGTTGAAGATTTTCTTGTCTCTTGCGTTCTCTGGTTGCAACTTACCTGAACGTATGCGGCGCATATATCAATTCCACCCACAAAGGCGCAGACATCGTGGACGGACCAGGAGTTAACCTCCTCACTCTGCGCCTGACACTGACGCACTGCCGCTGGCGATGTTGCTGCTGCAGTTGTTGTTGCATTGGCGTTGGCGTTGCCGTTGCCATTGCCAGTGCCTGTGCCTTGGCCCTGCAGCGACTCCAGTGTTGGCTTCTGCTCCGTAAGTGGCGGGGATGGTGTGGATGTTGCTGATGTGGTTGTTGCTGCCGTCGTTGCCGTCGAGCTGGCACGACGTGCCGCTAGCAGACTCAGCGCGGCAGTTGCTGCTGTTGCTGTTGCTGCTGCAACTGTTGCTGCTGCTGTCGTTGTGGAAGATTCAGCCTTAAAACGTTTGGCGGCCGGTGGCTGTGAGCTCAAGTCCAGCGGCGCCGCAGCCGTTGCAGCATTGGGCGCCGTGGCAGCCTCCGCATTGGAACGTGGACTAGACTGGCGCGAGGCGTGATGCGATTGTTGCTGCTGCTGTTGTTGCAGTTGCTGCTGCTGCAGTTGCGCCGAATAGATTAAAGCGGGTGTAACAAATTGCGCCGCCTGCTGCAGTGCCGCATTTAAACTGGGACGCGGCGTGCCCGATGTGCTGGCACTGGGCGAGGAGGCGTTCGAGCCGCTGCCTTTCAGCTGCAGCAACTGTTGCTGCTGCTGCTGCTTGCCACGTAAAATCTGCTGAATCGCGGCATCTTTTGCAGCACGTGCCTAAAACAGATACAGAAGGAAGGCAAAGAATACGAGGGGAAGAGTCAGTTTCGAGAGACAAGCGGCAAGTCAAAAGTTGTTGGGTGGTCAAGGTGGACAACAAACAAAAACAAAAACAACAACTCACCAGCGTGAGCAACGCTTGGGTGCTGCTCATGTCCATCAGCGGCGGAAACATGCTCGGAAATTGCAGAAAGCCGGGCATGAAAGGAGAAACACTCGCGGCAGCGACCACAGCGGCCATTTGGCTTTTGGCCTGCTCCGTGGGCGATTGCGCTGCAGCTGGCGGCAGGCTGCCATTCCCGCCGGCCACCACAGCAGCACCACTTATGCCAGCAGCCACGCCCACAGACGCCCCCGATGACACTGACGTCTCCTTTGCATCTCTCAATGTTGCCGACGCTGCTGTTGTCGTCGAGTGTTTTTTGCTCGCATTGTTTGAACCGCTGCCGCCGCTGCCAACGCTGCAGTTGGCTGCACTGCTCGATGATTTGGCGCCTCGCTCCGTGCCGCCGCTTGTGCTGGAACTGGCGGCAGGCAGACTGACGCCTCCGTTACCGCCGACGCCGCCGCCACCAGCGCTGCTGCTGCCGCTGCTGTCGTAGTAGGAATTGCGACGCGTTGCATTGTGGCTGAAAGAGAAGGGAAAGGGTTAATTAGTTTGGCGGTTGTGGGTTAACTAGGCAGGTGGCTTGTGGCGGAGGGGAGTGAGGGGCGAGGCTAAACTGGTTGACAACTTTTAGAACTATCGATAAGCTTTAAAAACACTTTGAAATTTGATACACTTGTCGTGATTAAAATGCTGCGGCGCTATATATATTCAGATCGGTACAGCTGCAGATCGTGTTACCAGCAACTTAGGTACACCAACTGAATTTCGTATAATTTAAGTTCTTATGTGAGATTAAGAGAACAGAGGAATAGAGAAATATGTAATGTTTATGTGGGTTTCGAATGGATTCTTCTATCAGTTATTTAATTCTATTAACTGAACATTATAATCAACACTGATTCAGCTGGCAAATCATTGCTGTTTATATAAAGCTGCTATATTGTATTTCATTTATATGTATTCATAAACATTCATTCCTAGCACTCTGCAGTCCATAGCTAACCTTTTTCCAAACCTAGCTTAAAATTCAGCAAATATTTGTATCATTTAGTTTATGTTTTCTACTCTTCCTTGAATTGGCATAAAAATATAAAGTATATTTTCATATAAATCTGACCATATCCTGTTATATATTTTAATGAACTTTACTTATTCAGTTCAAACTAAGTGAGAAACTTTTTTAATTCAATTTTCATACTAATCTGGACTTAGTATGAAAATTGAATTGAAACAGTTTCTCACTTAGTTTGGCTTAGAAATAATATTTATTAACTGCTGGAAGCGGCCCTTAAATTGTGAAATATTATTTAAAAACCAGCACAAAAGCTACGTTCGGCATGTCAAAGGTTCTATACCCTTGCAGGTTCTTATTTGCTCCAATTTTTCTAATACTCGCGATATATAATGGTGCAGAATGTTATGTCTAACTCTAGAATATATATTATTTATGGGGTCGGAAATGTCTCCTAAGGTGCGTTGCAAATTCCTGGCAAAAATTAGAATACCCTCTGCAAGTGTATAATAATCACGGGCTTCCCCTTATGCAAACTATATTCTCTATATTCAATCTGCATTTAACTGCAAAGTGTTTTGATCAGTTCTCAAACAATTATAGAGAATCGTGTTGGAATATTAATGCACGAGTCTGATATCATATTTGCCTATAGATACGAGGGTCGTTTGATAAGTCCGTGACTTTTTGAATAAAATATATTTTTTTCGTCAAAGAAGCGTTTTATTTCTCAACATAATCTCCTTTTAGCTCTATACATTTAGTCCAGCGTTTTTCCAATTTTTTTATTCCTTCCAAATAATAGGTTTTCTCAAGGCCCTCAAAATAGTCGTTTGTTTCTGTGATGACCTCTTCATTTGACCCGAATCTCTTACCGCCGAGCCATTTCTTCATGTTTGGAAACAAAAAATAGTCACAGGGGGCTAAATCTGGAGAATATGCTGGATGGGGTAGCAGTTCGTAGCCCAATTTATGAAATTTTGCCATGCTGACTACACACGTGTGCACCCGTGCATTGTCCTGATGGAACAGCACTTTTTTTTCGCCAAATGCGGTCGTTTCTGCTTCAAATCAATATCGAATCTGTCCAAAAGCTCTGAATAATATTCGCCGGTGATCGTTTTACCCTTTTCAAGGTAATCGATGTGAATGATACCTTGTGCATCCCAAAAAACTGTGGCCATGACCTTGTTGGCCGACAGACCCACCTTGGCCTTCTTTGGTGCACGTTCACCCGGAGAAACCCACTGTCTTGATTGTTCTTTGGTCTCTGGTGTGGTGTGGTGGATCCATGTTTCGTCTACGGTAACGAAACGGCGCAAAAATTCGTTTGGATTGCGGTTGAACATCGCCAAACACTCCTTTGAAATGGTCACACGGTTGCGCTTATGGTCGTGTGTGAGCAATCGCGGCACCCATCGCGCGGAAAGCTTTTTCATGTCCAAATATTCATGTAAAATGTGATGTACCCGTTCAGTTGAGATGCCTACAGCCTCAGCTACCTCACGCACTTTCATTCTCCGATCATCCAATATCATTCCATGGATTTTGTCGACGATTTCTGGCATGACGACCTCTTTTGGGCGACCTGAACGTTCGGCATCACTTGTACTGGTACGACCACAACGGAACTCAGTAAACCATTTCTTAACCATTGAAATTGATGGTGCAGAGTCCCCATAATATTTATCAAGTCTTTCCTTGGTTTCGGTGATGGATTTTTTACGCAAAAAATAATGCTTAATTAGCACACGAAATTCACTTTTTTCCATTTTCGTTAAAATTCACGAGATCGTCTGCTTTCAATGCCTATAAAACGCAAACCAAAAAACGCAGCTTTCTCAAAATTTTACAGTCAGCTGTTAATCGATAACTGCTGACAGGAGCAGTGTTGTATTTAGAGCAGGTGCGCGGCAAATACAAAAAGTCACGGACTTATCAAACGACCCTCGTAGCATGCAATTTAAGTGTGCAAAAATAATCGTTTTATGGCTGCTCGGCAAACATCAATCAAATCGAAAACGAAAACGAAATCAATTCAATTGTTTGTTTGCTTTGGTTTGGTGGCAACCCTATTTCACACCACGCCCCCCTCCACCTCATTTTTGTTTCTACTTACTCATTGGGATGGGCGTTGTTGTATTTGGCCGCCAGGCATCGCATAATATCCGAATAGTTGCGCGTGGAGAAATCCGTGGCATTTGCAGTTGTTGTTGCTGCCGCTGCTGCTGCTGCACTTGTTGCTGCAGCTGAGCTGCTGCCAACTGTGCTGCCACCTCCAATTGCATTGTTCACTCCGCTGCCAGCTGAGCTGCGCTGCTGCTGCTGCTGCTGTTGACTGCTGGCCGCGGCAGCCTGTTGGATGCTGTTCAACAGATTCGTGGACAAATTGTGCAGGGGCATGTGGGCAGTGGCAGAGCTGGGCGGGCTCAGGCGTTGCTGTTGCTGTGCTGTGTGCTGGTTGGGTGAGATGCCACCGTTGCCGCCACCACCACTGCTGCGATATGTTGCGGATGAGGGCGTGGCGCTGCGAGATCTGTCAAAGAACATATAGAAAAAAAAGAAATGAAAACAAGTTAAATAACAAATAATGTGATCGAGAGATCGAAGCTGACATCATTTTGCGAACCGAACTAAACTAATTTGTGTGCCATAAATTAGCATTAATATTTAATTAGTTGTCACCCCTTGGGTATTATAATCCATGAATCATGTCGCATACAATTGGATTATTTGCCACTTCTGCCACTTCGTCGTTTGCCTCTGCTGCCATTTGACATGCTAATGAGGAGCTTCCGTGAGAAGATCGAATGGAACTCGAAGCCAGCAACAGAGCCTCGTCGTCGATCTGATCCGTGTTGACGTTTGTGATATTTAGCAATTTATTTCTACCTCTTTTCTCTCTCCTTCTAAGGCGATTACGATTTGCAATGTTGAGTTATGGCTGAGAAGCTCAAGTTGGCAGCAGAGAGCCTGCGGCTTTTCCGGGAAATGCAGTGACAGGACTGTGAGAAGATCGCTTCTAGATACCTTCTCGATAATGTCAGTTAGGGTTTAAAGCATAAGGCCTGAACAGTTGACACCGCTTTGAAACTTATTTTAATTTGAGTTTAATGGAATGAAAACTGTTAAAAAAGCGCGAACTTATGCAAAGTGTTGCAACAAGAGCAAATTCAGGTTGAACTCTGGAGTCTGGCAACGCTTTTATCGATAAATATTGTCGCAGACCATTTGCGTGTTTTTTTGTTGTCGATAGTTTAGATTCGATAACATACCTAACTGAAATGCGAACTGAAATGAACGATTATAAAACTGGCAGCACATTTGGGATTCTGGCAACGTTAAATATTCGTTAAATATTCAATCTCAATCTATCGATTATTTAATCTAACTGAAAAGCAACTGAGTCTATTTGAATAGTTTGTTTACAAATCTAAATCGTATCAACTTTAACTCTAAACGTTCAGTTAATTAAAAAATATAGCTCAACATTTCCTCAGTATAAGCGCAACTTGTCGAGGAAATTGGTTTTGGTGCGGACTTTGCCATGACACGACTGAAAACTTGACTTTTCCGACAGTGATAATTTACCCAAAAGGGAAATAGAACATTTTTTTTCAAACTCGACGTTGAACTCGCAACTCTCACACGGGCCGCGAAGTTGCAACGCGATGTGTGTGTGTTTGTTACAGACTCCTAACGTGGCCATAACTCAAACATGCCACCAGCACTCGAGGAGCCCCGGCTGCAGATCGAGTTGGGGGCCCCCTCAAGCAAGGCCCAGCCCAATTCGCAGTCTCCCTCCCAGTGGCCTGCCCGCACCACTCACCCCCTCTCCGGTCTGTGCTCCTACAGGCTGCGAAGCACACGAGCCATGGCTAATAATCAGCAACGGGTCAGATTCAGCTACAACTTCGGCAGCAGCAGCAGCAGCAGCGGCAGCGGCGTCGGCGTCGGCAGCTGCAAGTGCTTGGCGTGCAAGTGAATCAGTTGGCGTGAGGCAGCAGCAAGAGGGGATGGCAAGTGGGGGGGTGAGTTTGTAGCCTGTGAGGGAGGGGAACTTAGTTGCAACTCGTGCTGCACGTCGTCGGTCATTTCGTGTTGCTTTTGGCTGCTGCTGTTGCTGCTGCTGCTGTGGAGGCGCAGATGCATATAAAGCGGGCAAGTTGTTGTTGTTGCTTTAGTTGTTGCTATTGCTGTAGTTGTTGTTGCTTGGCTTTTTACAGCCATTGATTTATCGTGATCTGTTTGGCTGTCGATTTTATGTTGCTGCTGCTGTTGTTGCTGTTGTTGTTGCTGCTGCTACACTACAACATTTTTAGTTGCTGTTGTTGTTGGTCGATTTTTTGTTTTGTTTTGTTTTAGTTTTTTGTTTAGAAAAAAATGTTGATTATTGCAAATTGCTTTGGCTATTGGTAGCAGCTACTTAGTTGTCCGTTGTCTCATTGCTCATGTTGTTGTTGTTGTTGTTGTTGTTGTATGTTTTGCTTGTTCTTGGCAATTGTTCAAATTGTTTATGGTGCGATTATGTTGCCAGATCTATAATACGTACCCCAGCCCCAGCTATAAGCCCCCTTACCTACTCCGCCCCTTCCCAACCTCTGCAACAGTAGCGCTGGCGCATGTAGCGATCAATTTGATTTCTCTCCATGTGAATGTGTGTGTGTGTGTGTATGTTTCTCTAGAGTGTATCTAACGGTTCTGATCTATGGCATGGCTAATTGGCAACGGGGCGTGGCCCCAACATATGCAAATGGTGTCTTTTGTTACGCCTACGCGAGCTGAAATAAATCGCTTTAAAACAAAACTCAAAAGAACTCGCTCCCGCAGCATGTTCCCCCTCCTTTCCCCTTCCTACCAAACAAGCCAAAGAAATCTACATAAATCAGCAATCAGCCAAAAGAAAAATGTTTATCAATGAATGTCTTGCAAATATTTTTGGGAGAGGGAGAGAGAAACGAAGCAACAACAGCCGTAAAAGAAATACGATACACAACCATTTAGCAGGCTTTAGTCAGCCACAACAACAACAACAAGAATAACAATAATATCAAATAAAACCAAAATAAAAAACTATAGAAAAGGCAATTTATTGCTTTATAGCAAACTGAATCATCATCTATCTATGTATCTAGCTTGAACCTTATGACAGCGACTTGAACTTGACTAGTCGAAGTTTGTCGACATCGATTAAAAGTCTCAACTTAATGTAGTCATCTCTGAAGAGTTGTCCCCCACTTGAGTGCAACTCCACAGCCAGGCAGGTATACTCAGGCACTTGAGGGTTAAGCCTTGCCTCGAGTACGACTTGCAATTGAGCTTGTGCTTGACGGGGATCTCAACTTGATATGATACTAAGCAAACGCATGCGGTATCAAAGATTTTAGTAGATTTCTCTTAATTCGTTTGTTTAATGCATGAGAGAATTTGGTGACGAAGGCGAGGACACTGCAGACGATTGAGTGCAGAATTCTCAAATAATTGCTGAGTATTCTTTGTGAAAAGAGAAGGAGCTTAAAAATAAGCTCAACTAGGGTTAAAGTTTGAGCAAGGAAGCTCAACTTGGATGAATATAAATTAACATATGTATAGGTTACTCCATGTAGTTTAATACATATAGGTTAATGTTTCCCAGATTGCTCAACTGAGATATATTTTATTTTTGTTTAAGATATAAATGATAAAGTAATGAATAAACTAATAAATATTGTGATGAAGTCTGAAAAGATTAATTCGTCAAGAATACTTAAACACTTCTAGGAAATTCTAATATATATGTATATCAACTTGAAATATACCATAAACTATACGGGTTTCTCAATACATCAATTCCTAATTTATTTAACTTCTATCCAAAGATATTAATGACATTGAAAGTTGATTTAACTCGTTAAAAAATAAAACACCCACACAACGCAGACATTCGCATACGTATTCATCACGAACTGCCTCAATAATCCGTCACAGATTAATTGTATTTATTAAGTATTTAGTTAATTGAGTTTGCACACACATAATTAATAATATTAAATGCGACACGCTGTCGGACATCAGCCCAGCACCATCTTCGTCTTCATAGGCAACTTAATTATGACGGGGAACCCATAACTCGTTAGCGCCCAACAAGCTATGCGTTGATTCGCTTTGCTTAATCTCAAGAACAAAGATAGAAAGATATAGGAAAACAAAGATACAACAAAAAAAAAATAAAGACCACCCTCCAAGCGCGACTTTGAATGGAGTGCCGGAGACTAAGGGGAAGGAGGGAAGGGGTGTAGTCAGAGTATTCGGAGTAGGCAGTCAGATACAAATGGAATATGTTTAAGGCAATGACAAGTATCGTGACTTTGTCTATGAAGATTTAGGCACACACCTCAGGTGCCGAAAGAGCCGAATGCCATCGGTGTGTCTCATTAATATTAATAAGCCAATAAGCCCAGCCACAGTCACAGCCAGACGGAACCAACTGGGCCGACTGTAGATTGTCTCCTCTATGTAGACAGCCTCAGCTGTAGTTTGTATCAACATACATAAATACATACATATATCTCACGCTTTGTCCGCCTGCCCAACAATTTGTCGTCTTATGTCATGGGGGCTTAAGGTCCCCGCCCGAGTTGTTCTCGAGTTTGTTACGTTTCTCTAGATTTTGGTATTTTGATAAATTGTCTGGTATTAGTTAATCTATGCCGTCATTAATTTGCCCACTGTGCGTATTAATTGCTCTTTCGCTTTGAGTTTATTAATTTGATTTATATTTAAATTTTTGGTCTCTCTCTCTCTTGGTCTCTCTCTCTCTCTTTAAGTCTTTCTGTTTGTGCCCCTTTGTTTGTTGTTATATTTCTTGTTTCTTTCTTTCATCTTTTGACAGCAAACGCGTGCGGTTTCGGTTTCTGTTTAAGCGATTTGATTAATTTGCTGGCCTGCCTGGCTTCGAGGGGGCCTTTGCAAAGACGGTAGCCAAACGCGACTGATATCGATACGAAATCATGGTATTAATTTGTTAAAATGTTAATTAATTTGTCAGGCGAGAGACAGACCAACAACAACAAGAAGAACAACAACAAGAAAAAGAACAACAGGTAAGTGATGGATTAAGCGATTTGTTTGTTTGTTTTTCTGTAGCCTTTCTTTCATTCTTTCTCTCGCATTGTGTGGAATTTTGTTTTCCTTACAGATCATTCGAACTTTTACAAAATTGTCTGTTGTCATTTTTGGGTAATTCCTTTACAAAAAAAAAATTAAAAAAAAAATCATAATAAAGAAAAATCCACATTCATTCGGGCGTAATGAACGAGAAGACGGATAAACCCGATAAACCAACGCGAACGTCACCGACCTCCATATTGCGCTTAAGCGGCAGCTATCGAAGTAATCAGCTGACCAACCATCCCTCCATAACGATCACTTTACCCACGGACACGGCATCGGGCACGGCCGAGCAGAGTAACGATGCCAGCGATGCGCAGGAGCAGCAGCAGCGACGTCAGCGTCGCGAACAGTTCGAGCAACTGCGACGCGATCATTATCACAACATGTACTCCTCGGTCAGTGGACACCGGCATAGTCCGGCGGGGAGTGAGCGCCGCATAAGCCCGGAGCTAGTGAGTAACGAGAGCAGGCACAGCTTAGCATCCGATCAGGATTTGGAAAGGGAGACACAGGAGGATGCAATGAAATGAGAAAGCTTCTTGGCATGCGAAGGAATATCCAAAATGAAGTGCAGCTTCAACAAGAGCTTTAAAAAGCTTGTTGTAAAGCTTTCAAATATCAAATTATGTTTTCAAAAATTGAACTGCTGAAGAACCTATTCAAACTCGAACTTTGTTTGAAGCTTGAGCAAAGCTTTTCTACTTTGTTTTAATTATGTTTGCAGAAAGGAAATTTTAAGCAGTTTAGGCACATTTTGAATATTTCAAATATAAACATGATTAAATGCCTGATAAAGCTTTTTGAATTAAGTATATTTTGATTTGCTTATAATTTAAGCATATGAAAAGCTTTAATGCAAAATCTAAGCGAATTTAAAGCACGAGTTGGCTAAAAATGTTTAATAGATCATTCAGCCATTTACTTAAAGTCGTTTGTTATATTTTCGTTGCAGCATGATAAAGCTTGCAAAAGAGCTTTTGAATATAATATTCTAAGTTGCTTGTTATATTGTCTTTGCAGCATCATAAAGCTTGTTAAAAAGCTTTGTAATAAATAAATAAATAATTTGTAATAAATTGCAATAGTTCAAATCAACTTTAAAGCTAACGAAAAACTAAACAAAAGCTTTTGTAACATTTAAATTAACAGTTTGAGAAGTGCTTTAGTAATTCAAATATAAATGTGATGTAAAGCTTGGAAAGCTTTTTAGTTAAGTACAATTTTATAGTCAGTCAAAGTATATTTTTGCAGTGTAGACAAGCAACCCTGCAAAGTGGCATTATATGATATATAAATAGACTCAACTAAATCTCGTCTAAGCTCGACGTACAATCATTAATAATGTTGCCTCGACTCGTAACTCACCTGGCAAATGCCGCTGAAACGGACACCTCGCCGTTGTTGTTGTTGTTGCTGCTGCCGGTGTTGTTGTTGTTGTTGTTGCTGTTGTGGCTGGTGTTGCTGCTGGGACTGCGTCGCTCCCGTTTCACATTGCTGCTGCTGAGACCGAGCAACTGTTGCTGCTGCTGTTGATGATTGCTGCTGTTGCTGCTACTGTTGCTGCTGCCACTGCTGCTGTTGTTGTTGTTGCTCATTGTTACACTGTTATTGTTGTTGTTGTTGTTGTTGTGCATGCTCGAGATGGCTGTTGACTCCTTGAGCGCATCTTTCAGCGAATCAATCTGTGCGCCCGTCATGTGCAACGGCGACAACTTCTCGCGCTTCACCGTCTCAAAGTACAACGCATATGCGGCAGCTGCCGCAGCAGCAGTTGCATTGTTGCTGGCTGCCACTGCGGCAGCGGCTGCTGCTGCCGTCGACGAGGCTGAGCTATTGCCGGATGCCGTTGCTGCTGGTGTTGCAGCCTGCATATTGCTGTTGCTGTTACTGTTGCTGCTGCTATTGCCGGTGGCAGCAGCAATAGTTGCTGTTACTGTGTTTGTTGTGGGGCACGTTGCCGCCTCGCACAGCTTCTTGGCGGCGTTATCGATGCCACCGTAGCCGCTAAGCAGCAGCGAACGCTCGCTAAGCATTTTCGCCGTGTTGCTGGCGTTGCTGCTGCTGTTGCTGTTGCTGCTGCTGCTGGCTCTATATAGTTTCTGCTGCAGCTGCTGCTGTTGGTGTCGCTGCAAATCGCTGGCGAGGCGCTCAAGATGCTTCCGCTTGGTGGCCGCCGCCGCGGGCAATGAGTTGAACTGTTGCTCCTGCTCCTCGTTGTGGTGTTTTGTTGGTGTTGCCGTTGTCGCCTTTGCGGGCTTCTGCTGCAGTATGTCGGTGGGCGTGTTACCTGCAAGACCGAGCGAGAAAGACATTGAATGAAGGAGAGTGAGATGGCAATAGTTTTGATTGAGTTTACAGAGCGTGCCGTGGCGCATAGCACGTCAACTGCTTACTAAACTTTTCGCTGTAAACCATTCGAAATTATTTCGAGTTCGCAATTCGAATTCGATTTCGATTTCGAGCCCGAAACCAGCACAAAGCAATCGTGTGTGCAAGTCGGCCAAAGGTTAAAATAACTTATAATATGTTAACAAAACCGTTGACCTGCAATGTTGAACCCCCCAAGCTAATTATCGGGGTGCACAAGTCGTTGAGTCGCCGCCGAATCGGACACACATTGTATGTACCGTGTAACAACAATTGCAAAACAAGCAGCAACAACAACAAACAGCAACTACAACAATGATACGAAAACAAACAACAACAGCAGCATAGGCACAGCAGGAGGACTTGGACTTAAAAATGTAGACATACTATATACATATAAATACAAGTATAGTATATATAAGCAGACAAAGTGTTTTCGGACTTGAATATATTCGGAAAACTGCTGTAGTAGGTTGACCTCTGTCAAAGTGAACTTGCAGAGACATTGTAATATCTTTTTTAAGAGAAAACTATTTAGGGTTGAAGTTTCCTATATAACTATAAGATTAATCTGCCTTAAGAAATCATGCTTAGACTTATAATCTTTTCACTTTATAATACTTTATTCATTTAAAGAACTAGGAGTAGACTCTGTAAGGCGATCAAGAACCAACTGTTAAGTTTACTGAATACTTAGAAGTTATATCTTCAAGAGAATCTTGTGACTTTGATTATATTATCACATATTGATAACAATATCTCTTCATATATTTCTTCATATAAATAATGTCAAACTTCATTTAAGATCTTCACTCTATACTAGTTTATAGGCTCCATCTGTGTCACAGTAGTGCATACAGCTCCCTCACACATTCCTATGCACAGCTGCTCCCTCACTCATACACACACACACACACATCTATAGACTGACCGCAGTGGCATACATTGAACTTTATGATGCGGTTGAAGCTTCCGTCGCGCCCATTGCATAAATTGTTTATTTACATAGCACAAACATTATTTATTTCTCTTCTTCCTCTCTCCTCTTCTCTCTCTCTCTCCTTCGCTTCAACGCATATAAATTATTTAATTGTAATTTAACTGGTAAATATGAAAAAGGCAAAGAAAGATCGATCGTGTTGAGGCAGACGACAAAATGTGGCACATGCTACGCCCCACGAAAAAACATTGACCTTTTGCATGGTGCAGCAGCAGCGGCGGCCAAGGTGTAAATTAATGCCCAGCCCAGCCCGGTGTGCTGTGCACACACACACCAACACACACAGCAAACAGAAGCATAGATAATTAAATGAAATATTTACAAGCCAAATTAACAATTTGTTGTCGATGCTCGTTTCGGATCGCAAGAATTCTCCAAGAATAGTTCAAGAACCATTCTGGAAAACCTGCTGAACTGACCCTGTGTGGGGCACCCTGTGGTTTGAACGCGGCTCAAGTTTCCGACATCTCCCCATGAAAATTGTATAAATATTGTTTGTATTATTTGCCTTATCATAAAGTTGAGTTTATCATTGGTTAGCATAGATATTAAACTTGCCTCTAGATTTTCGCCTCAAACACATAGGAAGGTACAGTGGCACAATACTTTAATATTTCCATAAAATTTCATAGAACTCTCATCATCATATTTTTTAAAGAATATCTAAGATTTGCTTATGTTTTAAGTGTATAAAAAAATAAATTTACTACTATAATAAAGGATCTGCAGTAGACATTAAATCTTTTACTTTTTATCAAATGTAGAATTATTGCAATCTATTATAATCTATTATGGATCTTTACTACTTTTGCAGTAGCTCTTTAGTAATCACTAATATCTTTTACTATTGTATTTATCAAATGTAGAATTTTTGTAATCTATTATAATCTATTATAAAATTTTACTTCTTTTGCAGTGGCTCTTAAGTAATCAGTAATATCTGCTACATACTATATTGAATAAACACATTTCCTTATGGCCATTATATATTTTATTTATAGCAAAGGAACTTATACAGGACTTCTATGCCTAACTACTATAAATAGTTTACTTATAAAACTTTATTTGAATTTTTCGAAATATTCGTTAGTTCTTTACAATTTTTTTGGCATTTCTCTTAACACCCCTTTTCGTAAATAACTAGCATTTCTAACACCAATTTACATGTTTTGCAAGCCTCAACCCACTGTGCCATCATTTTGGTGTTTTGAATTGACTAAACCGAGTGAGTCTCTTCCGTCTTTCCCCCCCAGCCCCCGCTGAGGGGACCTACATGAGTTGCGGCCTGGGCTGCTGATTGGCATCGCTTGGTGCCAATGGTGCTAAGTGCCGAATGCCGAATGTCGAATGCCAGTGAACAGAGCAGGGAGCAGGGAGCAGCGGGCACGGCGCATGCAGAGTGAAGATCGGAGGCGAAGACTGTAAACCGTAGACTCTATGGAAGATTGTAAATGCGACATGCGCCATGCGCGGCGCGAAGGCGACACAATGTTGACTTTTCCAGTTGGGCTTGTGCTGTGCTGTGCTCTGTGTGTATATTTTTTATCATACTAGCCACATGAACGTGTGTGTATGTGTGTGTGCGAGTGTGAATGCGAATGATCCGCGCACAGTGACAGGCCGCATGTTGGGTCGACAAGTGTCAATAGTACTAATAGACGACCGACTCTGGGTCTCCCTCTCCCTCTCTCTCTGTCTCTCTCTCTCTCTCTCTCTCGACTGGGTCTCTCTCGTCTAGGGGGCTAGGCTACAAGTCGAGTCCGTGGCTGAAGCCGCGTCTAGGCACGTTCGATGCCTAACAGCGCGTTCTGGAAAAACAAAAAGGCAACGGTAAAGTTCATTGCCATTTGCCTGTTTGGCTGTTTGACTATTTGGCTTTTGGGGCACGTCACGGGGCCCTCAACAAGCGGCGACAACAGCAATAGCAACAACAACAACAGCAACAGCACGTCACGTTGGCAAACACAGCTGCCAGCGACCCATCGCATCGCCTCATCGCCTGAACGTCATGTGACCATTTTTCATAGAGCTCATATATAGAGAGAGAGAGAGAGAGAGAGAGACCTCATCTAGACCTAACCTCGCCTCGCCTTCGTCTGGTATCGCGTATGACTCTCTGCGCCCAATCCAATTTCAATCTTTAGAGTGTAATTTGATTTTGATTTGATAAATAGTTAGCTTCAACTAGCAGCTGTCGTCAACGTTGTCTAGACGCTGAAGACCTTGCGAGAGAGAGATAAAAAGAGAGAGAGAGAAAGGGAGAGACCGAGAGGGCAACACGAAATCCACATTCGGCCGCAATTTGACTTTCAAAAGGCAGGCCACGGGTTCGAGTCGGGGCGTTAAAATTATACATGCACACACTGCCACACACGTGTGTAACTTACACACACACACACTTACACACATTCAGCTTATCAGCTTTTGACCTCATTTAAAAACCAAATAAAACGCAACGCAGAGCAAATAGCGCCCCGCCGATTTATGCGAACTTTGAGACGCCTCACAATTCTCAATTGTGTGCGGCTTATCGCGTAGAGAGAGAGAGAGGGAGAGAGGGAGGGGAGAAGAAGAGGGCAGCAGAAGAGGGGCCGGGTAGATTGAGGTTGAGGGCGAGGGCAAAGGGTAGCTTCAACTTTGTGCCGAAATCAAGTTGTTGGGACTCTCAGATAAGATACGCTTCGAGAATGGCTAAGCAACTATCGATAATAATCGATTGTGGACTATCGTTTTGCCAGCTAACATTTCTAGGAAAGTTTTGCAGCCAAATAACTCACGTATTTTCACTCAACTCTTGATAGGGATGCGTCTTTTTAGCGCTATTTTTAAGATTCTACAGAAAACAAAGTTCTCGGTAAAGATAATTGGGCTTAAAATCACATGGAAGTCGAGTCGAGATATAGCTCTCTAGCTCTAGGCACCCTTAGTGTCGAGATAAACAATATAAAATATTTCTAGTGAAAAAGCAAAATAGTCAAAAAAAAGTTGAATTCTCTGCCATCAACAAGGCCAAGAGAAACATCTACACTGAGTGGTATTCGAGGGGGTATTCGAGGGGTACTCGGGCATTATACGATAATTAAAAAATCTATTTCTTATGTATACTCAATGAATGTGAATTAATTTCTCAGTGTAGTTCATGGCGCACTGTTTTCTTTTCTATTCGTTTCTGTTTTGTCACATTTTGTAGATAAACATTTATAGGGCTCTATCAGCGTAACTGCATCACAGTTTCGGGCTTGTCTCATTTCATTTTCAGTTTCCATTTACTCGCACTTTGCCATTGTCGCTGTTGCTGTTGTTGTTGTTGTTGTTGTTGTTGTTCCCTTTCTTAACGTGATTTCTTGTATCTCAAGTGTTCGCTCGGTCGTTCGGTCGCTTTTCGGGGTCTTATCACGGTGTTTGTCCAAGTGCCAGTTGAACTACAGACACGTAAGTAGACAGACCATACGAGTACTATATGGTATATGTGTGTGTGGCCAGGGTGAGCTGCTCTCTGTACCTTAACTCTTGATAGCTCAGTGTTGTTATTGCTCTTCTTCTCCTCTTTAGTTCGTCTTTGCGTTGTTAGTTTGTGTGTTCTTAATTTTCGTTATGGTCGCATTTTTTGTAAATCATGTCGCATTTATTAGATCATCAAGGTGTTAAAGATTGTACTCCCATGTGTGTGTGTGTGTGCAAGTATGTATGTGTAGCGCGTTTCACTGATAATATTTGGTCTCTGACTGAGTCTCTGCTCTGTTTTCCTGTGTGTGTGCTTTGCCCTCCTCAACCGTATTTGTTGTTATTGTCGCCCCGTTTCGTAGAGAAAGTAATTCAAAGTTCATTAGAGTCCGATTTTATTTGACAGACACGCCCCCAAACTAAACAAAAAGAACATACATACCTACGCCCATTGCCAGTTTCATGATGTATCATTTATCAAATGATGTTTGCATGAAGCTTCACAGAGAGCGACAGAAAAAACAAAAACCCAAAAGGGAAACAAAAACAAAATACCCACAAAAGTTCTTTATCTTTATGATGACAAACGTGTGGAATGCAATTTTCATGGGGAAATTTCCAACAAAAAAAAAAAAAAAAAAAAAAAAAAAACGCAGAATCAAATATACAAAAGGCGATCATAAATAGAGTTCACTGACTTTGAGAAGGGGAGGGTTGACGAAAGTGAAGAATTATGACTAATTCTTTTACGTTTTATTTATTAGCAATAATTTTATATCAATTTCATTTGTGATGCAGCTTAAATATATAGAAAATATAGGAGAAATTGCTAGGAAGAACAAGAAACTTAGTGACTATGAGCACTATCACTATTTAATTTGTTGTAGAGCCTCAAATGGTATCCAGATTTCATTAAAAACATTACGCATTTCATATCTTAGTCTCCATTTTAGTTACCTTGGCAATTCCTTGGGGTTTGAGCATATCAAAGATTAAGAATTCACCCTAACTCAAGTCACACATTTAAAGCCCATTATGCTCTTTATTATTAAGTTGTATACCTAAGATACATATATATATATGTATTATAAAAGGTCTGTCAGGTTCTAGGCCAATTAAACCAAGTGGAAAACCAAGTTTAGATGTTTACTCGAAAGTTTGCCGTTATTTGATAGCCGCAAAGTGCTATAAACTCCGTTGTAAACACAATGAACACCAAAACATAATATCAACAAATATAGGTATGAGGAGAAGAGAATGGGAGGGAGATAGAGAGGCGGAAAGAGAGGGAAGAAAACTGTTGTATTGCTATGCTTGTGGGCAACTCGCGTCACACTTTTGGCCCACTCATAAACAAACTAATTGCAGGCACTGTACACACACACACATAGACCTTGCCTACTTGGCATACAGGGTGAGGTTGAGTGATAAAGCCCAAACGGTGTGCAATTAAATGAAAGAAGCAGCTAATAGACAGAAGTAAAGGTAAGGAAAGGTGGGCGGAGGTGGGGCGGGGCAGCGTCATGTGGGCATAGCGCACACGCGAATATGCAGCCAAGCAGCAACATTAGACATGCAACTGCAACAGCAACAACAACAAGAGCAACATCAGCGAATCTCTCGCAAATTTATGAACCTGAACCTGGGGGCCAAGGAAAAATAGAAGAAAAATAAAAAAAACCAAAAGAAATGCGACGAGGAGAAGACGGCAAGGAGAGAGGAAAGAGGAAAAAAAACTGCGCGCAGCCAGAAGAAAACTCGGTGTAAAAATCAAATTAAAACCAGAGCAGGCAAGCACGAAATTTCTAAGGAAATTTCACCCCGTATGTGGTTGGTGGCAGCAGCAGCAGCGGCGGCATGCAACAAATGGCTTTGGTGCAAGAGATGAAGCAGCAGCAGCAGCAGCAGAGGTAGCGGCAGCAACTGTTGCAGCAGCCTGTGGTGAATGACCAAAGCGCATTAAGGCAGCCAAGCGGCGACCAAACCGAACAAGCGAGCGAAAAAAAAACCTGTGCTAATTATTATTTAGTGCAGTTCAGGCAGCAGTCTCTATCTCCCTCTCTCTCTCTCTCTCTCTCACTCTGTTTGCCGTCTCGAGCCGAGCTGGCAATCTGCACCAATTTAACCAAATAAGGCGCTTTTAGCGGCCAAATGCATCGCATGCAACAACGACGACGACGACGCATTGCAGCAGGAGAAATCAGACTTGGGTTGAAAGGCCCCTCTCTATGCGGGTATCTCTCTCTCTCTGTCTCTGTCTCCCTCTGTCTGTGTGTGTGCACCTGTTTTACAGGAATTCAGAATCCGAGCGAACGTCTGTCGTCGTCGATAATAAACTTTAATGCTAATAGTAGTTGTACATCATCTGCAATGGACCAAAAAGCTACAGAGACAGCAGAGCAGCAAAGTCAGCCAGGGGCAGGGACAGGGGCAGCTACAAAGGGGGAGAGCAAGCTGAACTGAGCCGAGCTGAAAATCAAATTCCATTAAAGCAATTATGCGCCAAAGAGAGAGAGAGGGGGAGAGATAGAGAAGTGCAGCAAGCAGTGCAACTCTGGTGTCCCGCCTGATGGCCTGAGAATCACCGAGAGAGGCGAGAGGTGACGTCGCTCTCAGCTTCATGTGCAATGGCGCGTAATTAGAATTTTTGATTAGCCACAACCCGTCACAAGACGTCAGTGCTCAAGCTGTCTCCCTCTCCCTCTCTCAGTCTTGCTTCCTCTTTCCCTCTCCCTCCCTCCCTCTCTCCCTCTCTTTCTCTCTCTCTCTAGCAATTTGCCCGGCTAGTTTCCAGTTTGTCCAGTTCAAATGGCAGAAGGTGTTAATAATTTATGAAATTTGCCTTTTGCACCGATTTGAAATTTCAATTTGCCGCTTCGAAACTGACAGTTACCGTTAGATGCCGCAGCGCTGCTCTATTTTTTTTCTTTTTTTTTTGTTGTAACTGTCAACAAGTTTTCCATTTTCCCATTTTCCGTTTGCATTCGCGTTAATTTCAGTTCGTGAACTATTTAATCAAATGATTGTGAACTGATTCGCGTCGCGTCGAGTTGGGGAAACCAATCAAAATGTTGCCAGCCTGTTGCATGTGGCAGGCATGTGGTTGCATGTTGCAAGCCGCCCCATATACTCGTAGTAGTTTCAGTTGCCATCGGTTGATTGAATCGATTCATGTAGCGCACAGCAGGTGGCCCCCAGTACAGTTATGAGGGTCGTTATTGCCAAGACTAAGAGGCCTTCAGGCCCAGAGAGAGGCCTTAACAGTTCAGGCTTCATTTGCCGACTTAAGAGTGCGCTTAATTGGTAGTTAAATGAGAACTCAACGATACTCAAGAAGAAGTAGCACTTTGAACTCGAACGAGAGAGTAGAGAGAAGAATGTTTAACTCCTTTTTTGAGAAAGGTCAAAAGAGAAACTAAGGAAGGTATATGGAAGAAAACTAACTATACACTGCTATCTAATTATATGTAGTAATACATATGGTAAATTCATTATAATATTGTTGAAATTTGCAGGAATGGTATAGAACATATTTAAAAAGATAACTGCTGAGTTTTAATGAATAAGTAGTAAAAACAGCATGAAAATATGATATCAAGAAGGAACCCACAATAATAAGCTTGTAAATACATTATAGTAGTAACTGATATTGCAATTTTTAATTGAAAAATACTTAAAAATAACCCAAATAATATTGTGAATAGTCAGATGAATATTTGATCTATCTAACATTAGTTTTATTGGAAAATGTCCATTAAGGGCACATTTAAGCTAGATACAATCTTATGTATTGCATTATTTATTTTATGTTACGTGCTTTTCTATGTTATATGTGATGTATTTTATATATTATATACAAAAAGTTTGCTAAGGATATCACTGAAAATAATAGAGAGAACTAATAATTTCAGTATCTAAATGAGAATAGGTGACAGTAGATCAAGCAGTACTGCAGGTCAGCATAATTCAAAATCTTCAAGCTGTTAAATTGAGTTACAACTGCTTCGACTTAACCTCACAAATGTTAAAACACTCAAGAGTCAAATAAAACCTACAAATGTCTCAAATAATTTGTAGTTCGCAAAACATATTGATGAAATGGGCAAAATAAATAAAAGTTAAGGAAAACAATTTGCCAATTGTCAATGAGGAGCAAAGGGAGGGGGGCGGGCAGGGGGAGGCGCAGCAAGGTGGCACAAGGAGGTGCGGCAACTGCTGATGCCAACTGCTGTGCAGGCCAAACAAACCAGCTGCAACTCTGCAGCAGGTAGCAAAGTGGGTTGAGCCTAAAGGAGGCACAACGGGGAGGGCGGTGAGGCGTGGCTCAGTTGCTGCAAACTCAGCTTGGTTTCTTTTTCTGTGCCTTGCGGCTGCGGCGTAAAAAATCAAGTGCAGATTAATTAAATTCGATAATTAAATGAACGCAGCAAGCGCAGATCGTGTCTGCTGCAGTTGCACAGTTGTTGTTGTTGTTGTTGTTGTTGCACTTGGCTTGGTTGCACATCGAGGGTGCCCCGTTGCCGTTGCCGTTGCCGTTGCCTGGTCGGGCTCGGCTAATGCATTTCTGTGATTTGGGCGCAGTGAATTAATGCGCAGCGCTCTATAAATTTGTCAGCAATTAAATGAGGCAAGAAGCAGAGGCAGAAGGATACCGCTGCCCTCCACTGCCACCTGCAATCTGCCACCAAAATACCTGCTATGCTATGTAGACTTTTCCCCTTCCCACCCTCTCTCTCTCTCTCTCTCTCTCTCTCTCTCTCTGGTGCCTCGTAAACCCCTCGGCGAGTTGTTAAATCTGACTCGTGCCATATTTCAGTGCAACATTTGAGTTTCCTCAAACTGAAACGTTGCCACTTGCGGCACACAAACTCTGAACTTTATAGACTGTCTTCGGCATTGGCATTTGCAGTGCGCGCGCGCATCGGGGCCAACTAATTCCGCATGCAACTGCCACAAAACACTTTGATTGATATTTGGCGATAAACGATGAAAATGCCGCTGCCTCTGCTGCTGCTGCAACATATGTGTTGCATGCAACTGCAAATCTATTAAACTCGTTCAAAGCTGGCAAAAGCGGCGCATGTTGCACATAAATTTATCGAGTTCAAGCGCAGTTGTTGCAAATTTATGGCAACAGGCCGCAACTGAGGCTGCAACTACCGCCGCGAATGTGGCAAGCTTTGAGCTGCGGCTGCGGCTGCACTGGGCGTGTGCCCCTTTCCTGTTAACATCTTGTGAATGTTGCCAGTTGCCTGTTGCATGTGTGTGTGTGTGTGTGGCACAACAAGTTGCAAGTTGCCAGTACATGGATTCCATGTCGAAATGCAGATCAAACCAATGTGAGGGGAAAGCTTACGCCTTGAGCTTTTGAGAAAGCACATGCCATGTCTATAAACTGAGTTAGGATTAAAATTCCTGTAGGATTAAATGAAGTTCTGCTATAAAAAACTTGCCATAAACATAAGAATAAATTTACAAAAAAAACAAAAATATTTATTATTTAAATAAATATTATTTAAAGATTCTTAAGCTACTTTTTTAAGATTTTTCGGGTGTTTCCCTTCATTGTCAGCTTTAGTCAACCACTGCGTATGCTTAATATACAAACAAAATATCAACAGAGCACCTGTACACCCGTTTTGTCGGCACCTTTGCCACATGACATGTGTAGCTGGCAATTATAAATGAAATATATATTTCAAACCCGCCCCCAAAAGGTGCTTCGATTATTTCCCAGTTATACACGCTGCCTACTGCTTACAGCTACAGTTCTTATATAATATATACTACTTATATGTTATACATATATGTATGTGTATAGCTGTCATATATTATAGACACAAACACACACACAGAGTCACACACTCATCGTGCCTTGCCTCGACAAGTTCAGGCAGTTCAGAACCTTTGCACGCGAGAACTTATCGCCAATGTGGCTGGCAGTCGAGAGCATTGTCTGGTTAGGGTGGCCCCTAAAAGTTAAACAAAAAAAGGTAATCTATGCTCTTCTATGTGTATGTGTGTGTATAGAGTAGCAAAGATATAACTAAATTTATAGTTAATCAATTTATATATACAGAATTGCTTGTAGGTTAAAAATAAATAGTTGCTATCGATTATTTTAACAATAATTTATCGTTTTATTATTCGATAAAAATGTTTATATATATATAAATATATTTATATATATGTTATTTATAGCTGCAAGTAAACAAGTAAACAACACAAAATAAAAGTAAACTTTGAATAAATTAAAAAATGGAGTACCCCATATGTTGTTTGACCTCTTTGACCTCTTGCAAGGCACATAAATATGCTAGAGCTTTATATTCAAGTATTGCTGCTGATTGTTTCACCAAGTTTCTTAATCAAACAGCAGCAACAACAACAACATCAACAACAATATCGATGTCGACGTCGACGTCGACGTTGGCGACAATCAACAACGACGCGCTACGACGATGTCGCGCCTGATTATATTATATAAAATAAATATCTTTGACTTGAACTTTTGCTGTGTGTTGACTGTTCCCATTTTGCCTGCAAACACACACGCACACCCTCACACACATACACACACATGCGAGTCTCTGTTTGTGTATTTCAAAAAGCGAGCAAAAAGTCAAAGCAGCAACGCGTACAAAATTCAACAGCAGCACAAAACAACAACTACAGTGGGCTACATATAGTACACAGATCAGCCAAGAGCAGCAACAGCAGCAACAACAACTCGAACAACAACAACAACAAATGTGTACACAAACGTCAAAAAAGTCAACTGCGCCGCTGCCATTTGATAAGAGGCCACAAGTGTAAATATAGACGACGACACCAAAAACAACAACAGCAGCAGCGGCAGCAGCAGCGCAGCTGACGCCAACGTCAACGCCAACAACGTCCACGACCGTTGACTGACCGAGTCAAGCGTCGCCTTTTTCTATCTCTGTCTCGCTCACTTGCTCTGCGCATGCACTTCAAGAGAGAGCACACGTGAGAGGGAGGCCTCTCTCTGACTGGTTCATTCGCCGTGCCACACGACGTATGCGCAATGCGCTTCGTTCGCATTGATTGATACGCAGAGCAGTCGCCGTCGTCGTCGCTGTTGCCTTTGTGTGCCCAATGCTACCGCTGCTACTGCCTGCGTCTGCGTCTGCAGTTCAGTCGAGTTCATTTTAGGCATTTTCATTGTTGTTGTTGCTGCCTTTTTTTGGCACATGTGCAAATGCGGGTGCGGGTGCGGTTGCGGGGGGAGGGGGGTGCAAGGGAGTGCGAAAGGGAGTGCGCGCGTGCAAGTGCGTGTGCGAGTGGGTGGGGAAGCTAACGACGTGTCGCAATGCGGGATGGGTGAAAAGTGTGTTGAGTATAGCAGGAGGTGCTTGATAATGGGGTCAGCTGGGCAAGGAAAGAAGGAGCGAAAAAGAGCAAGAAAAATAAAGTGTCCTACAATTAAAGGGTTACCAGATTAGCTAGCTGTTAAAAGGGGTGACCAAAGCTATGAAAATTATGAAGGAAACTTGACTTAAAAGGGTTGTCTGAGTAGTTTAAATGAGAAAAGGAAAGGTTTGCCAAATCATTTAATTGTGAGAGAGGGTTGCCAGATTAGTAGAGTAGAAAATCTATAAAAACCATTCATATATTTTGATTTATTCTTTTTCTCATCATGATAGACAATTCTAAGTAAATTATAAGTAAGATGAATATATATTTTCTATATATTTAATTTCGAATATTTTGAAAATATCTCTGCACATTATGATTATGTTTTCTACTTTATCTTCCCATCCTAAGCGCATTTCAAACAAATAAAACATCCATAAACTTAACAGAGAGAAAGCATCATAGATACTTTTATTTGTATTATTTTATAAATAATTATTTATTTATGAATTTATGCTACTGTCCCTAGCAAAATTGTGCAACTTAAATAAAGTTCTAGATTAACAAATCTATAAAAAAAATCCATTACAAAAGTTGCTTTCATTATAATGAAAATCAAAATATGCCTCACATTATTATTATATAATATTATCCCCATCCCCTCCCCACATCTATCCCTCACACCTTTTCGAAATTCATAACCCCAATTGAAACTTCGCACTTACATTGTCATTTCTTGTCTGCTTTGTTTTTGTTGTTTTCCAACCAAAAAAAAATTACAATCAATTTTCACGCAAGTGACAAAAGATAAACGCTGTAATTTATGCAACATAAATGGCCATAATGATGCGGCAACAACTACAACAGCGACTTGGGCAACAACAATGCGTTGCTGGCGCATTGTTTGGAGCCATCGTCTCTCTCTCTCTCTCCCCTCCATATAGACTTGCAACAATGCGATTAAATGACGCGTGCACCATTCAATTTAACAGCTCAATATTTGCATAATAACAGCGCGTGACAATAACAACAACAACAACAACAACAACAACAGGAACAGAAAGAGAACCCAACGAAAACCTTCAGTAAGAACCAAACAAATCGAAGCGAATCGTTTCAATTGAACAAAGGAGCGACTCCAAATGGTACCAGTCACAAAGTGCGGGAGGAGCAGAGCTTATAAGAGCAAGGCAGGAGAGTGAGAGAGGGAGGGGGAATGGGGGGATATACTGGGGCGTGCGGTATTTCACTTGAAACTGATCATAAATTGCACTTGGCGAAAAAACGGCGCTCCAATGACGGATTGACAAATCTGGCGAGGGTCGCTTTATATTTTGTTGCCCCCTCTGTCTCTCACTCTCTGCACGTTTTGTGACAAATTTATGACAGACTTTTGCGTGCTCTCCCTGCTCTGTCTCTCTCTCTGTGTCTCTCTGGCAATGATCATCAGCGTGTGGCACGTGAAGACGCGCCAAAGTTTATGACTTTGGGAAAGGTAATAATTTGCCAACAATTTTTCAACAGCGAAGAAGGAGAAGCAGGGAGAGAAGAGGAGGGAAAGAAGTAGAAGAGACAAGAGGAAGAAAAGGAAGAGGAGGAGCAACTTGAGGAGATGCCCGAGGAGAAGCAGCCCAAGGAGGCAACGGCAGTTAACTGCAGAGCGGAGGCTGAGAGACGACTCCTCCTGCCACAGCATTATGATGATGACAACGTTGATGATAATGTTGCTGCCAATGATGATAATGATGACGATGATATGCCATCATAATGATGATAATTTGCATTTTAAATGCGCGACAATGCGGCACGTGAAGACCCAAAGGCAACAACAAAGTCGCCAGTCGCAAGACGCAAGACGACGATGGAGTCCGTTGGAGACGACGATGGCATCTTTTCTTAGCCATTTGAATATACCCCCGCACACCGAATCTACTCGCCTGCGTTTTGCATTTGGCATAACGTACTGCGCAACTTGCAGTCGCCTTATTTGGCCATGGCCCAAAAGATTGCGGGCTCTGCCTGCTTCACTCCCTCACTGCCGTCCTGTCTCCCTGTCACACAACAAATTTGTCACACGAAATTGGTGTTTGTGACAAATCGAGTAGGATCAGACAGAGATAGAGAGAGGGAGAAAGGAGGAGAGGGAGGAGGCACAGTTCGGTTGACTGACTGAAGAGTTGCCGTGCCTGCAAGTGACAAGTGATTGAACTATTATACTTCGCTTATAAGGAGGCATTTCAACTGTGTCTTTCTCTTGCATTCTCTCCCGCTGACAGGGGGATAATGAATGCTTATGCACTTCTCATATGCATTTCCAACAATACAGTTAACTTTTTTCTGGCCAAGCCAAAATACATTGAAATGGCTATTTAATTTGCAGCTAAGATTGTTGCGTATAAACTTGGAAATGTCTCCCAGAATTGCAAAAAGAGAGTGTGAGAAATTACAGTACAGTCCCAGCTGAGACTCAGTGGAAAATAAGCTGAGATGTTGAGAAGTTTAAGGAAATAATTGAAAAGGTATGTGGAGAATAGATACCAACAAACTTGTAATATGCACAAGTACTAAAGTTTCACTTAACACCAAATATAAAAGTTCTAGCATTTAAATTATGCTTAATAGCGGTTTATTTCGATTTATAGGAACGTGAGAGGCGTGGTCAATTTGGTAGCACTACCTTCTATAATCTCTGAGATCTAGGTGTTCATACAGACATATAAGATATGAAGTTACTGACATAGAGAAACCAAACACCGTTGTTAAGTTCCTAAGATGAACTGCAGTAAATTAATATCAAGGAAAGTAAAATTAACAAAGGAACATTGTTCATATAGTTTATTGAAGTTCTGTTCTAAAGAATCAAGAAACCTTTAAGAAACGTAGACTTTCTTTTTATTTGCAAAGAATGCAGACAGCTGAATTTATTGAAAGCATGAAAGAAAAAGTGAATCAAATACACAACAGATTTGAAGAGCGAAATTCTGCAGATTATCATATGAAAATGTGATAAAAGATTTAAGATCATCATCATGAACAGCAAAAAGATTCTGTATGCATACCCAGACTATATTCAGCAACATTTTCTGGGAATCTATAAAACCAACGCAAAGTTTAAGTTGAGTTTTATAGATCAGAGCTTATCTATGGGATAAGCCAAAGTAAAACTCATTAGCTTTGATTGCGATAGTTGAGTTTGATTCTCAGTTGCTTTTACCACTTCGTTTCTATTCCTCTGTGCAGTCAGTTAACCACAAATATCCACAAGATACCAACTAATTGAGACATCATCAGTGGCTAAAGTAGAAGAAGTGGAAGGGAGACCAGTCTACACACCCAGAGCTAGCCAGGTAAGTAAACATAAAAAACACTCAACGGGCAGCGCAGGTAAAAGGCAAGTGTAAATAGCGCATAAAGCGCCAGAGGAAGTCAATTGAGAAGAAGACGGAGCAAGAGACATAGACAGAGAGTGAGTGAGAAAGAGAAAGAGAGAGAGAGGGAGAGAGAGAGAAAGAGCGATTTGTAGAATCCTACTAGACAGGCAGACATAAAATCAGCAACAATTTAATAGCAATTTTTACAGCATGTGCTGTGCAGAGTCTTTCTCCCGCATCTCCAGCTGATAATGAAGATTAGATGTTGCTGCCAAAGACTCTGTTAATTTGCTACCCCCTTCTCCACCTCTTCTTGCCATCTCTTCCCTCTCTTTGTATCTTTGTCATTGCAGGACTCGAGTCAATGTGGCAGGAAGTGAGCTCCACGTTTAATGGCAGCTGCAACTGTTGGCTAATCTTGCCACTCTTAAAGAAGTTGTCAAGCCTAAAGAGTAGGAACGGGGCGGCCGGGGAGGGCGTGGCTCAGGGCAAAAAGTCATTAAAGTCGCTGGCAAGTGAAAAGTTCATTAGACGTCGTCGTCGTCATAAAACGTTAACTCGCCAAATGTGTTCAACGTGTCAGAAATTCAATTTGTATTCGAAAATTTTGACCAAAAAAAAAAAAACCCAGAGAAGACCGTATGAATGCCAAAGCAACTGTCATACGAACATTGACCTCTCCTCCAGAGAGTGGCTACTCTGTCTCCCTCCCTCCCTCTCTCTCCCTCTCTCTCTTTGTATCTGTCTCTGTCTATGTACTCTCCGGTAGCTGGAACCTTGCGTACGTGATCGAATAATGAATAACTTTCAAATTGAATGATCAAACACGACCAGAAGAACCAAAGACGAAGGCGAAGACTGTCTGCGACTCTGAGAAGCGTGTATTCTGATTGTTGTTGGGTGTCGTAAAATTAAATCTGGCTAAAAGCAGTTAGAGCCAAAGCGTGGACGCCTCTTGGGGTCACGCGCGAGAAGAAATCAAAGAGAAAACCAAATAAATACAAAAATTCTCGAGTTAAACAAAGATTTACAAATTTGTTTGTTTTTTCTCGCTTTAATATGTTTTATCCATAGTACTTTACAGCGACAGGTGTTGGAGAGTTTCTCAACTATTTGGGTCAAGCGTTTAAAATCAATTTTATAAGGAAAAGCAAAGCATTAAAGTTTACTATGCGATACTTAAAATAAACTGTCTTCAGATCCATGTAAAATTGTCATAGGTTATCTAAGGAATATGAACTTTATAAGGAAAGGAACAGTTCAAGAAACTGCCTTGGGGTCTTGAAAATGACAGCGAAATTTTTCTATAATAACCCCAGACTATTCAGACTATCTACAGACTCGCACAGTCACATGAACTTAGTATTATTTATAGACCTTTTTTACACTCGCGCCGAACATATCAATCTTTGCAGGCAGTTAGAGGTTTTTTTTTTTGTGATTTGTTGGGGTCGTAAAAGGCCTCACCTTAGTGCTCTGGCGACGCGTCGTAACCGCACCCCGCCGCCCTACACTGCGCGAAAAAAATATATGAATAATAAATACGACTGGCAATTTTCAGTGAGCGACACATTTGGGATGATGAGGAGAGAAGAGGGGCAGGGAGATGGAGAGGAGACGTGCCTCAGCTGCCTGCCTGCACTGTGACATATCTTATGCATAACTCTCAGTCTGTCTCTCTGTCTTGCTCCCTCTTCCTCTCTCTCTCTGTCTTTTCACTCGCTCTGCGCTGATTCGATTTGCCAATTCTCATCAATATTTCTGCTCACGTTGCGACATTTTGTCAATATCTGCGCCAATGATCGTCGCATGTGCCGCTGCCGCCTCCGCCAGTTCTCTCTACCCTCTTACCCTCTCCCTCTCTCTCTTTGCTACTTCTCTGTGGCTTCTCCATGTTTGAGCAGGGTGCCTGTTTCGAGCGTCGTTTCAATGATTCGTTTTTTAATTGAATTCTAAAAACGTTGTCAGTTCTTTTGTTGTTGTTGTTGTTATTGTTGTTGGGGCGCTACGCGTTGGTATCTACATATATAGAGAGAGAGGTGTATATATATAGGGTCTTGTAGGAGGGGTATGTGGCAGCAGTTGCCCCCAAAACCAAAGAGAGAGAGAGAGAGAGATAGACATAAAGAAAGAATTCAACCTTGTGGTATGCGTTGAGTTATGTCCCCGCCTTGTTGTTGTCGTTGTTGTATATTAAACATAAAACAAGTCGAGTTGAAGCCACAACTTGTAGTTGTTTTTGTTGTTGTTGGTTTTATTGAGCATAGTTTTTTTTCGCGCGCTCTTGGACTTGACAATTACACGGCTATCTTCGTCTGTTTCAGCTTTGTTTTGCTGTAGTTTTTGTTTCAATGACGTTCGTTAAATTTGTTACAGTCATGGTTAACACACACATAAACACACACACTTATAAAAACACTCACACACACACACAGCCAATGTGTGCTTCACTCCCGCCTCTAGTTTTATTACCCTTTATTATTATTGTTTGTACGTTTTATTTCTTTTCTCTTTCACACAAACGGCAGCAGTTCAAGTTCAACTGTCAACACTGACACACACATACAGATACAGCACACACACACACGCACACACTCACTTAACACCCGCACCTAAAACTCCATTAAATGTGCTTTTTGTTTTATTATTTAATTATTTACCAGTTTGGAGTAAAAAGGTAAAGAAAAGAGTTATAAGTCATAAAAGGTTGACTAGCAAATACCCTGTATGTCTATAGATCTATCATGATATTGCAAGATATTTTGAAGAGCTCTGAATACAGTATTTGCTACAAATGAAGCCAAGGTAGACTCAAAGTTACTCTACAGAAAGCCAAACTTGACTTATAAATAAACTGTGTAAATTAAAATGACTAAAAAATTTAGAATAGAATAAAAGCTTAACAAACTAAAATACATACATCACTTCATCGATATACTTTAAACAGTATAGGGTATTTATAGCACATGCAGAAAATTTACACAAAGTCACCTTTGCAATGGGCTCCGGTGAAGAGTGTCTGCTTTGCCTGAGACTGTATTTAATTAATGTCAATTATTATTCAATTAGAGCGCACTCAGAGAGGTTACTAAAATTAATGAACTTTTGCGAACTTTCCTCTGCACACACACAAACACATACAGACACACACACATTGACACAGTCAAGGCGGCAACTGTTTAATGTTTTTAACGTTAGTTTTCGCCAATTGAACTTTGACAGCGCTAGAGAACTAGAACTATAATAAGAACTATAACAAGAACTATATACAATACTTGAATATAATTTTATGTATAGTGTAAAAAGACAACAGACTAGATAAGACAACAGCTATGCAAATTTAGATATGACAAGCAACTTTCTAAGCTCATATAAATCTACTAAAAGTTTCTTGTTGGTAAAAGTTCGATTAAGTTTGTGCGAATTCTTAATAGGTTCTTTATTTGGGCAGTACAACTAATAAAGAGTTAGCTATTGTCTGTTGCCAAGTTCCTCAACTATTGACAATGGGCCTAATTAGACAAATCTCTATAGAAATTGTAGTTCAACTTCAAAATGAAGTTTTCACAAGCTGCTCTCGGGGGGCAATGGAAGAGTGCTGACCTTAATGATGGATAAGTCGACAAACTACATAAGACCGACTATCAAGATGTCGACTGACTATTGTAGATGCTGCTAAAGCTCCGCCAAGGAATGCGAAAGCAAACAATAAACATAACTCAAGAAATGCTGCCTAAAGTCAACGTCAGGTGAGACGTAGACGCGGTAACGACTCATTATCGATGTGCCAGAAGAGTTGAGGCTGATGAATAAACGTCGCGACGCCTTCCATTCCCTCAGCCTCCGCTGCCCACTGTGCTCTCTTCAATCTTTCCCTCTCTCTTTCTCACTCTCTCTCGCTCGCACAAATGGCGCGGGCGTCGCTTTGGGTGACAATGGCGACGAGAGAGCGCAGCCGGCTAAAAGTAAAGTTGGGAACTTGCGATGCCGCACAGTGGCACAAAAGTAAATGCAATAAATCAAATAAAACATTAAATTTTTTTTATAATTAAACTAAACTATGCCACAATTAATATAGCATAATATTTAGTATATAACTTATTTATGCACATTAAATTGCCAGCCTGTCCCACTGTGCGCTGCTGCGTTTTTGTTTGTGCTTTATTTGCGTTGGCTGTGACCGCGACGCGCGTATAATTTACACGTTTTGCTCATTTGCGATTCTAGGCTCGCAACTGAAACAAAACAAATGAATTAAAATCGCAAAAGGGGCGCGCGCGCCGTCGCAGAGTCGCGCACCACAAGGGCAGCAAAGCAAACGGCGACTGCGACTGCGACTGCGCGAACTTAAGCCAAGAGAGACACACTCAAGCCAAGTCGAGTGAAATTCCAACAAGTGGCGTAATTGCGCCCTGCGGCGGCTACCGTGCTGCCATCGATAGTCAGCAGTAGGGAAGCAAGAGGAGGAGGAGTAGAAGGAGAGAGAGAGAGAGGGGGCAGCAAGAAAATCGCAAATCATAACTACAACAAACAATAAATAAGTGCACCGACTGCGCTGCCAACCGAATGCAATAAGCCAAAGAGCGCAGGAGTCGTGGCAGCAAAAGAGACGAAGAGAGAGAGACAGAGAGAGAGAGAGAGGGAGGGCAACAAGAGTGCGTGTTTCAAGTCGCTTAACCGACGCTGCCTGAGTGCAAAGTTGAGCTGGCATAATAAACGAGGACGCGCAAAAGGTGAGGAAGCAACAACAGCAGCAACAGCAGCAGCGTCTGCGACTGCGCAGTCGTTGTCGTCGTCGCTGTCGTTGCTGCTCGTCATCGACAACCGCACGGCATCGGCATACAAAAAAGGCCAACAACAACAATAAACACTGCGCTTTCAGTTGCGCCGCTGCAATTGGGAGAGTGAGAGAGAGAGAGAGAGTGAACAGAATGAGAAAGAGCATGTGGACAAGTGCGTGCAGTTTGTGACAGAGCTTTGATTTAACAGGCAACAACAACACGGAAACAAAAAAAAAACATCCCCTAAGTCTGTGCATTTAAAACGTTAAGTAAACTAAAAAATTAGTCTAATATAATAAATAATAAGTGATTTTAAAAGTATAATAAATAATTAACTAACTTAAACTATTTATTATTTTGTTTAACGATCTACAAACTTATGCAGCTTTATCATTTGACTGTTAATTGTGGACTTAAAAAATAATAAATAAATAAATATAATATAAAAATTTATTATTTTTTCCCTGATACGTTCACTTGATACTGCTTTATTTTCTAGGCGTGGCCGACTGTTTGACCCTATATAGAATATACATAGATAATTTGCTACTTCAAGCTGGGCAACTTTTTTTTATAGATCTGTTTACTGCAACTGCAAAAGCTTAAAGTGCATTTGCAATTCGTCATAGGCGCCGTGTTAAAATCATTTCAGCTTCCCCTCTTTGTCTACAGTACTCCATTCTCAAGTCTCAAGACTCGGCTACGGCTACGGCTTCTCAAGTCTCCGAAGTTCTCCAGACAAGTCAACATTCCATGGCCATTTGCAGGGCATAAGTTCGCGTCAAAGGTTTCGCGACTTGACTCGACTTGGCCGTGTGCAAAAAGCAAAAAGCAAAGCAAAAAGCAGAGTAGAAAATAAAATAAACTAAAGCGAGCAGAGAGTGCAAAAGAGTGAAGAGGGACAGCAACAACAATCGACAGTGTCGACAGTGGACAGACGAAAGGTTATAACTGCAGCGCCGCAGCTCATATTGATATTGTATAAGTAGTTGTTGTTGTTGTTGTTGCAGTATTAGCCTCCACAAGGGGCACCTTCGACTCCGACTTCGGGTCGCTTCTGTATGGTGAGGAGAATCTTCTTTGCCTTCTTCTGTGCCTGCTCCTCCTTCTACTGCTGCCCCGGCCAAGCCCGACTCGTTTTGCATTTTAATTTTACTTCTGTTTCGTTTCGTTTTTGTTTTTTGTTTCCCGCGTGATCTTTCTCATCATGATCATGATCATCGTGATCATTGTGATGATCATCATTGCATGCTTGTTTATTTTTTATACTTTATTTTTGATTATTTTAATTTTAAAGCCGCGCGCCCGTCTCGATACTTTTTTTTATCGTCACTCGCCTTGCCTTTTCTGTCTCCCTCCCGCTTCAGGTGTGTGTGTGCTCGAGTGTGTGTGTGCTCGAGTGTGTGTGTGCTTGAGTGTGTGTGTGCTGCCTTATTTGAGGAGCCGGTCAAAGTCGCGTCGGGATCCCAAGTCAAGTGAATACGCGCCGAGGCTTTTTTCGGGCATTCTCATTGCGAATTTCACTGTATCCGTGTGTCTCTCAGTGTGTGTGTGCGTGCAGGTGCGTGTGTGCTTTAAGGTGCTTTGTTTTAATGAAAATTTGCATGCTGAATGCTTAATTTTTGCCCTGGCACCTTACTTGGGCGTGGCACTGCCGGTTCCCTTTCCCCTTCCTTCTCGAAAGGTTGCAACAAAGATGCAAAATAAAGTTATTTCTGCACAGATTGCATTAAGCTTAATGTGTATGTGAAAAGCTCTTGGAATGCAGCTTATTATTTATGTAAATTACAAAAGCTTTTAGTCTGGGAAGTTTAACTACAGTTTCGACAGCACCTTCACTACTCATTGCCGAAATTCTTAGCATGATCTTAGCTCTGTTGCTCTTCCCCCTCTCTTTCTCTCTCTCTCCCTCTCTTTATCACTCCGTCTTCCTCTTAGTTAACCTCTCTTTTGCCTTTTACTTTTTATGTGCATTGCCGGCAGCAGCAGCAGCAGAAATTCTCGTTTTTTTACTTCACGTTTTTTTTTTGTTTTTAGTTCATTTCGCATGCAAACTGCGACTGGCTTTGGAGCCAAAAGTCAAAGGTGAGTTCATGGGGCAGATTACGTCATTCTCTGTCGCAGTGTTCATCATCACAGAGAACATAATTATGATCACAGCGAACAGCTGCAGACACTTAAGCTTTGACATTCAACCGCAAAAAAAATAACATTCGAGCAGCACAAGGTGAACGCAACAGCCAGAATAATGCTGGTTAGAATGCAACCCAAAAAGGGAGACCATCAGATACCTATTAATGATCAATATTGATTTATATTGCATTTAATTCTTATAGTTTGTTTTAACATTGATTTGAAATAAATACTTTTATTAAAAGAGTTGGGTGCAAGGAAATACGAATACTTTTTATTCTTCAAAAAAATTTAAATTTAAATTAATATTTTTTTATTTCATTGTGTTTGAATCAAATTGTAAAATGAATCAAAATGTCAAAGTCTATTTTATACTATTTTTAATAGATTATATCATAACATTAATATAATGTTAATTTAGCTATTCTAACCACCTCTTGCCCACTGTGCTTATAGAGTATTTAACTTGAAGTAAACTACAGCAGAGCTAATTAGTTTATCAATTTCGAATACTAAAACAATCGAGATCCGGAAAGATCCCGAATCAAAGGTGCCTCTCTCCATCCACTCAATACAAAGTTGAACTGAGCTATAAGTTGGAACAAAGCTTATTGTGTTATCAATAGTTAAGAGAGTGAAACAAAGAAATTAATAATAAAACTGAAAACTGATAAAAATATGTCACAGCAATAAATACTCGAGGAGCTGCGACGACGACAAAAGGTCTGATGGGGTTCAGCCGGGATCTGTCTCACTCTCACTCTCTCTCTATCTCTCTCTATAAAGATCTCCTACGGTGCACAGTGGCTATAAAATGTGAGTAAATAGTTTACAGTGGACAGACAACGACGACGAACAATACGTATGTGAATGAATGAAAAACGAATTGGGTTCAGTTGGGGGGCAGTTTCAGGGGCGGGGATAGCTGGACAAAGAAGAAACACAAACCGAAATACAAATAAACAGAAAACAGAGAAGAAAAAAAAAGTTAAATGAGAAATAAATACAACAAAACAAAACAAAAGCGTAAAACGATAGTTGAACTTTCAACACCTATTTTCTTAGTTGTTCGGGGTCTTTAGGTGAGAGGAGGTGGGGACTGTGGGCAGTAGGGCGCCTGTAAGGGGGTCTGGTCTCGGTCTGGCTCTATTCATTGTGTTGTTGTTGAGTAAATGCGATAAATGCCGCTTTAGACACGGGAAAGATTGAAACAAAGCTCTAGAAGGGAGAAGTCTCTCCAGTATATAAGGGGCGGGCAAGGGGTAGGCGTGTCTCACTTACCGGAATAACACCAGGCTGGCCATACTACTGTTGTCTCGGTATCGATTTCCTTCATTATGGTGGGCTCAACATATTGTCAAAACCGCACCGCACCGATTCGATTTGCCGTCCCGCTCGCACGCTAGCGTTTCTCTCTCTCTCGCACCTGTAGCTGCATTCGTGCATAGTCCGGAAGTAAGCCACGAGTGAGAAAAAAGTGTTGACCAGAGAAAGAAAAAACAAAATAAGTGGAGATTAGTTATAAAGTTATTTGAATGAATTTTTGCAGTTATCATTGCGGTGTCTGTTTCTTTCCCCCGTTCCCCCTTCCCCCTTTTCCCCACCATTGCCCCTTTGTCCGCAGTTTGTCTTTTGGTTTTGCCTAGCCAATTTTTCAATTACAGGCAACAGGTTGTTGGCCATTTTCATGTCGCTAATTTGTCTTTGTATCCAGAGTCCGAGTCTGTGTTCGCGTTTTTGCCTTTCCATCTTGTCTTAAGTTGTCTGCGTTAATGTCTTTATGTATTTTGCCAAGCTATTAAATATGGCTGCAAGTCTCTCTCTTTCTTCCCCTTTCCACCTCCCTGTCCCCCTTCTTTCCCCTGAATGTCTCTAGGTGTTTCTCTAATTAATTCACTTGTTGTCAAATGTACAACTGTTTATTTTTTATTATATTTTGCCTTGTTTGCACTATCAAATGGAACGTAAGAGGCGGGTATATTGAACTACAGTAGCTTAGTGTAGTATTTTAAAATATGTGTTACTTTATGCTTGAATTATGCAGTTTGCTTTATTAAGATATTAGAAAAACTTTGCTAAAATATTAAAATGACTTTGAGGAACATAAATTAAAAAAATATTGCAGATAAGGTATATAGTTTCTATGGTATATCACTTTAAACATAGGCGTAGACAGTAGATGCTTGAGAAATGATTTTTATACGATTTCATAGTTAATTTACACTATATGTTGAACAATTTTTTCCAGTATAATTGGAAGAGTTTGAAAAAAGTGAACAGTATAGAAGGTATTGCAGTTATTGCATAAATTATATAATATACACTTTCAAAGACATGCAAATTACTTTAAAATACACAATAAACGATGCTTAAAATGCGATTACAAAGTAAGTTTGTAATAGATTTTTATAAAGTTCTACTTTAAACTTAAAAACCCCTGTAAAGAACTCACATATAAATGTAAGTCAGAATAAGTTTAATTTATTGTATAATAGCTAGTTTACACATTTAACAAATACTATATAACATAAGTATATTTCAATCATATTTATTGAAATTGAAATCCCACAATTAAATCTATTATGATCTTCACAATCCTCTACACAACAGTTACTGGGTATATTTCAAGTCACGTATCTCTCCCCACAGCCAACGTTCTTGTTTGCTTAGCTTGATCTTTGTCTAATTGAATACGATTTAAAACGCTGTCAAATTGTGTTTATCACATATATATTTATGATCGTCGCTGATAAGTAGACATTAAATATCACAGAGTGCACAGTTATAATTGCCAACCGGTTTTTTATTTGGGAAATGTGAACTTGTTTTCGGGTAATGAGTAATATCTCCAAAAATCGATGTGGCTTTTGAGGATTATGCCGAAAGAATGCGGCGACGGCTCAAGTCGCTGTCAACTTTTGACTCGTGTAACCTTTTTAACAATGGATCCGACATATCATATATAATATATACCGATCTCTCCGTATAATATACATATACATGTATATAAAGTTTAAGGTCACGATTGGCTATCAAATATTTGAACAGCTTTTTTGCAAATACAACAAAAAATGCTGAAAATTTACCTCTTTTTTTGTCGTATTTCGATTGTTTCACGTTGATTGCCGCCAACGACTTCTATTGTTGCTATTGTTGTTGTTGTTGCCGTAACTGCTGTCAATTTGTCATTCCAATTGACAAAGTAGCCGCAAAAGCGAGCGTAAAAACAAAAGCAAAACAAAACCGAAAACCGAAACAAAACACAAACAAAGCAAACGAATTTTGACTCTTTTCTTTTCGCTTTTGCAAAGTGAATTCTATATTTATTTTGATTTTTGAAATTTTTCCTCTTTTACTGCATTTGTATTTGTAATTTTGCATTTAATGTGCGTTTAAAATTCGAACCTGTTGCTGTGATAAAGAAAAAACAACTGTTATAAAATCACTTTTTGATAATTCCGGCGATGTTGTTGTTGTCGTATTTGGGTGCAGCCTTTGGATGCGCTTTTTGCAGCAGTTTGCACTTTTCAACTTCAGTTGTTGTTGTTGTTGTGTTTCCGCTTCGCAGTGTATTTTTAAATGAATATTTTGTTGTTTTTCTTGATGTTTATTTTTTGGTGTTTTGTGGTTGGTTGCCTGTTGAGATTTTTTAATGAACAACACACGCTTTGAATTTGATTTGCCTTTATACACCTTTATTTCGATATCGAATCGGGTATACACATACATACATATACACATGTATTTATTTATATTTTTGGCGACAAAACGTAGCTTTTGACCTTTAAAATTGCTGTGTTCTTATTGGATAAGCAGAAGGGGAAAGGGTAGTGGGGGAGTAGAAGGAGAGCAACGTTTGACATTCACTTTGTTGCTGGTCTGATTTGCATTTCACTTTGCACTTTTTTGGCTGGGATACAGATACAGTATCTCACAGATACACAACCTGTAGGTGTAGCTCGTTAATCGCTTTGGCTTGTTATTAATTGCTTGTCACGTGCAGCTTGACGTTTGACATCATCATTCGCACTGAACTTGCTGCATTTGTTTTGTTGTTTCTTTTGTTTTGGGGTTACGCGTTAGTCGGCTCAACACGTGAGCTTGTTGCACAAACTTCTTAATCCGTTAAGCATTCTTTTTGTGGGGGCGACACCGTTTGACGCATGCAGCGAGCACGTTTTCGGCTTTTCTTGGTTTTTTTTTAACTGAAACCTTTTTTATCAGCACTTGAGTTTGTTTGCGCGCTAAAAAACCGATCGAATTGCCGCTGCTGCTCCGATTATTCTCGCCACTGTTGTTGTTATTATTCTTGTTGTTGTTGTAGTCTTTATCGCATGCGACGATCGACTGAGCGAGCGCAATTCGCACGACTCGCAACGCAAACGACAACGTACTGAACGTACTAAAGCCGAAGCAGCTCCAGCTTTGGAGCCGCCGCCGTCGCCGCCACTGCTCACACGTGCAGCAGAAACGAAAGAGTAAAGAGCGAGAGACAGAGAGAGAGCGAAAGAGTGTGAAGTGGGAGAGCGAGTTAGCAAAGAGAGCGCAGCACAACGAGCAAAGCAAGTTGAAAGAGTGCTCGCATTGGAGCTTTATCAGTTGTTCTGTTGCTCTCTCGCTCGCTCGGTGCATGTGCTCGCGCTCACTCTCTCTCTCACACACACACACACTGTTTGTCTGGCCTGCTGACAAAAGGGTTCAATGAAGGTCAGCCGGTTCAGAGTTCACAGCAAAGAAAAAAAGCTGCACTCAAACTCGGCTCAAAATATGCAACTCAGCTCGCGTGTGTGTGTGTGAGTGTGTCTGTCTCTGGCTGACTGTGCGTACACTTATTACGCTGACTGTATCGCCGGCCATTTGATACTTTGGCCTCGTCTGTCAATTGTTGTTGTTGCTGTTGTTGTTGCTTCCTATTTGCCCAGTTGTTGTTCGTGCGAACAGAAGAGAAAACATATGCATATTAATTGCATCTAATGAAATATGGTAGCTGGCCAGACTGTCTGTTATACTGGCCATATATATACAAATATATCAGTAGAACAGTATAGCACAGTATCACACAATAATTCAATGTAAATCAATAACATTTGATATATCGCTCGACGACCCAAACAACCTTTGCGAGAACGCACGCAGTAGAGATACGCAGAGACATACAGAGGCGTCAATACAGAGAGAGAGAGAGAGAGAGAGAGAACATACAGACAGACTGACAGACAGACAGACATATATGCAGATATATATCAGGCCCATAGGCCAGTCGCCAAAAGATATACAGCTACAGATACAGCTACAGCTGCAGATACAGATACAGATAGAGAGATACTCTGATACAGATACAGATACAGATGCGCCGCACACTTAACCCAAACGAGACCAAACAGCGAAAACAGGCGGCCATCGCGACCGACCAAACGACCGAGCGACCTGAAATATTTTTAGAACTGCGCAAAGCAACGACAACGCCGACAGCGACGTCAACGTCGCATGCATATATTGTAGATCCCCCTCCCGCTCCCTACCTCGTTTCACCTCTCCTCCCGTTCCTGTCGCGGCAGCTTTTTTAGTGTCAGGCCGCCGTAGCCCCCAAGCTCCCTTAGGGTTGCGACACGGAACGGGACGACATTTGCCAGGGCGCTGCCACAGACAGAGAGAGCGCAAGAACGAGAGACAGAGAGAGAGAGAGAGGGATATCGAGACTGAGGTCAGAAGGTCTGTGATCTTTTCTGCGAACTGCACAAGAACAAAGCGTAACAAATACGCGAGCTAAAAGATCGCAAAATGAATAAGCGACATATGCCATACATACTTGAGTAATAAACCCCAAAGAAGACTCTGAGATTCATTTCTGACATTTATAATGTGCTATATATGCTCAATATTCAAATAAAAATTATTATTACAATTATATTTTATGATTATCTAATCAGCATATAAAATGTATATTAAAATATCAACAGTTTATGATACTAAAGTTTCATATATGTTGGTTTGAATTTGGGTTATTTTCTGGAACAGATCTGTCTGTTTTGCTGATGTTTTCGCTTGTGTCTGCTCAAGATAATTCTCGATACATATTCGAAAAAAAACTGTTGATTTTGATGTGTTGGCGCATCTTTGGCTGGGACATATTTGAACACTCTCCGTGTGTCTTGGCCAAGCAAAAAGCCAAAAAAAAAAAAACAAAAAGAAATTATCACACTATGAGCATTTTATAATATACCCTGTTGCGGGTAAAAACTATCAAATTATTATGAAATTTTCAAGATATATAGAGAAAGTTAATAATTTTCATATATGGTAAATATTAATTTACTTTATATATTTAAGTGAGATAAGAGAAATATATTAAACATATTGAGTATAAATCTATCAAATTATGATAACATTTTCAAGATATAGAAAGGAAATTATTAATTTGCATATAAATAAAAATCCGCAATATATCTAAGCAAGAAAATAGAGATATATCAAACGTGAAGTGTCTGTTTATACTATCCCTGCTGTCACTTGATAAACACAGGGTATACAGCAAGAGATGAGGGTAAATATGTATATGGAGGTGCATATACTGACAGATATATGTATGTATGTACGTATGTCTAACCGTACATATATCTATATAGCGCGCCCGAGCGACATCCACGCAGCACATCAATGAATCAAAAATACAAAAAAACAACAGCAAAAGAAGACAACGACAAGGAAGAAGAGGAGACGGTGGAGGAGGGGGAGGAGGAAGAGGCAGAGGTGCACAAGGTGAGAGGGCGCAGCATCTTTTGACGTTGACAACGACGAGACCGAAAAGTCCACAGCGAGTCTCCAAGTTTATTTGTACCGAGGGGGCACTACGAGTGTCTCAGTATGTGTATGTGTGTGTGTGGGACGATCTTTAATATTGCAAAAAAAAGGGGAAAATAAGAAAAAACGCGCTGTATGCTAAGATCTCGAGTTGTTGTTGTTGTTGCTTTTTCCATCCTCCTCTTGGTTATATGTTTTTTCCCATTGCTCGCTCTCTCGCTCACTCTTTGCTGCAGACAGTTCGACGGCCACACAATTGACTCGTTTGCCAACACGCGTCAAAATGTTGCAGCCAGCCAAAGCTGCAAGGCACACAAACACACATGCATATACACATACACACACACACATGAGGCAACATTGTACACAAGTTGGACTTGCAACCTGTCAGCTTGTCTCGCAAATTTCGGGGCGCACTTATCAAAGGGTGTATCAATTAAATGTATCCTCAGATTGCGTTTGTTAATGAGCTGCCCACCTTCACTAGAGACACCTCTTGATAGAGTCTAAGCAGATATGCGATAGTGTTAGCCATCACCAATCAAACAATATATCGTAAATGTATCTTTAAGAAAGATAAGAATACCTTAAAATGCATACCTACTTTGGGATAACTCTGTTTTACTTCATTAATCTGTAACTTTCTGTATAAATCTCTACATTATTAATATCATTGAAATACATATTATATCTTCTTTCATTTTGCCTTGCTGGAAACCCTAAGGTTTCTCAATGTTCCCTTTTTGGAGGAAAACAATTTGTTCTACTTTCTGTATCGAGACAACGTGGAATGCATCAACTTCCATATTCAGAGACGAACATTATCCGCAAGTTGACCTCCATTCCAAACACACACGCACGCAGAAGACGCACGCAGGTGTCACCATTGCGGCGAGTACAGTTGCCACACGACCTGACCCCACAGCAGACTGAGCGTAGGATCCGTGGCCAGTCTGAGACTGAGTTGAAGTTGGAGCGTCGATCTTTGTCGCTGACTGTGCCATGTTTCGGGCCATGTGCCAGAGACAGGCCTCAAAGCATAACTGGTGCAAAGACTCAACACGCGCCTCGCACGCTGCCCACACGTCTGACTTGAGGCTCGTACCTGGCCCGTCTGGCCACCGCCTTGACACCCTCTTGCACTCTGCAACTGCAGTCAGTCCGTGCCTGTCTGTGACAGAGTTGAGTTGTAGCTAGTTGGGATCGCAAAACAGAAACAACGAAACTTTCGCAACGAGCAGAACAGACAGACATAGACAAAGATCCTAGATCGAGCTTGGGGGACAGCGTGTGCCATCTACACTGAGAGATATAATGCAAAATTTAAAGTAGAAGATATTGAAATTTATATTTATTTATATGCAATTTGCAGAATGCTCTGAATTTTTTATCAATATTTAAATAGAATTTGAAGTAAGTTCTGATGATCAATTTAAATGAAATGCATATCATATTAGACGAGGTTTCTGTACCTTATGATCTAAGTGCAGGCACATTCCTTGTTAGTTAATACATAAACTCCATTTAATACATAAACTCTTTATCCCTATCGCTTTTTTATTTACTCTTTCAACTTGTTTCATATTTCAAACCTCTATGAAGAAGGCAATTCTTCGAATGTCAGTAAACTTGCAATATAAATATAACGATATAGGTAATAATATCTATAGCATTGTGCATTGAACAAAGTTCAATCGTATTCCAGGGTATTTATTTATACGTTTTACCTTTCACAAGGTTTCACGAGACGGAAATGGAATACTGAACAGATACAAAGGGGTATCAAGTTCACAACACTAAAAAACACTTGTCAAAGTTTTTGCACAGTGTACCGAATAGAGTATACTATCGGTACATACATAACATATGCATATATGAGGAAAGTACTCTATATTCAGATCGGTTCAGTGTTCAGTTTTCAGTTCAACTAAATGAACTGAACTCGACGCTGTTTGTCGCTGTCATTTTCGGGGTGTGCGTGTGTGCTCAGTCTCTGTATCTATGTGTGTGTGTTTGTGTGTGTGAGGGCAAACGGGCGTTCGGCTGAGGTCTGGCATCGGTCGCCTCGATGTCGATCGGTTGTATGTGGTTGGCGGGTTCGGTCGGTCGCCTGGCATTAGCATTTTTCAGTGTTGTTTTATTTTTAGATGCGCGCAAAAAACACACACACACACACGAAGGGAACTGCAACTGTGTGTGTGGATGTCTGCGCTGCTTGGAGGTGACTGACTAACTGACTGAGTGACTGACTGTCTGCCGGCCTGGCTGAGGAGACGGCATTTTTTGACAAACGGCTCTGACAGCGCCCAACGACATTTTGCACCACATTCACAATCACATAGTCGTATTCACATACACTCGCGGTCACAATAGTATCTGCTATGGCCCGAGTGCTGTGAAGACGTTCGATTCCCACGCAGAAAGTAAGAACTAAAGCATCAAGTTAAGATCAAGAGATCTCAAGCAAAGAACTCGATATGATCTCCACTTGTTTTCTGTAAGAAGTTGCATTTCATTTCGATTGGCATACGAAATGGAATGATTTATCTCAAACGATCTTTCAATAAAGCGCATTTCATTCTGATCTTTTCATTTCTATAATTACTTTGGGCATAATAAGGTGCACAGTATTAACTTAATTAGGCTGATAAAATGAGTATATAATCTAGGAATAATTATTATATTTAATAAGCCGATTCGCCAGTGGATCCTCAAATGATCAATCAATTCAAATTTGACCTTTAATATCCTGTAATTACTTTTAGCTTAATTAAACTTCAACTGATCTCAGCTGATCTCAGCATTAGCTGCAACTGATCTCAACTTTAGCTTTAAGTTTTTCTGTTCTGATCCGCCCACGCTGTAAAAACAATATAAACTGTTTCTCATAATTTTCAACGCGCATTGTTCAGCTGCAACTCTGATCCGATACTATCTACAATATTATCTTGATCTACTCGTCATGATCTTTACCGATCGCAGCTGTCGCTGTTGCTGTCGAGTAACAAAGTTCACATTTCGAAAATTTGCACAACACACATTCGCGCGCGCTTTAATTAAAGTTCAGCACCTCCTCAGCCTCAGTTACAGCCTCAACCCACTCGACTATATCACGACATCTGCAATCATTAACAGCAGCAGCAGCCAGAGCACACGGCTGACTGAGCTGAGCTCGGGCTGAACTCGACTCAGTTGAACTCGCGTTGCGTTCACCCGATCTCGGTGTGGGCGCCAGTCACAGCTGCAAGCTGTGCAACTACATAGGAAAAGGGGAGCCAACGAGGGTGGGGTGGAGGGGGAGGGGTCACCACTGACACCAAACAATCATCCACTAAACAACGAAATAGTTTTCGTGTTTGAGAAATCACCGACAAAGTGGGATGGCTTTTGGATTTATGAATCCATTTGGCGGCACAATTCAAACGAAACCAAAACAAATCAACAAAAATACACTGTGCAAATAAGTTGACTACGTTACAGAATTTGTATATATCATATCAAAAGGTTTTATTGTATATGATACTCTTGCTAGCAAACACATAAAGTCAGTTTTCTTGTATTATTTCTTTTAAAAAGCAACACGAAAATTGTTCTTAGTGTATTTGCAAAAATTGATCGTTGCGGTCAGTTCAAAATGCTAAACCCTGAACCCGAATAGGGCACAATTAATAAACCAAACAAAAAAACGATGAAGAATATTCTACTGTATGTGATGAACTTGAAAATACCTTGTACTAAACGAGTTCCAGATAAGAAAGATAGATAAATATTATAATATTTCAACTCTGTTAACTTAGTTGCTTATGATTAATTATTCAAGTATAGCTACCATTAGTGCAACTATTCTAGAATACTTTCTTTTATTCTTAACTATAGGGTATATAGAAAATCAACAATAATACGAGAGCGAAAAATAAATCAGCAACTGTTAACCTAACCGAACGATCTTTGATCCGCAGTTGAAAACTGTCAACGGATCAAATTATAAGAGAATGACAAATGCAAGATTAACTCAACATACAAACATATATATTAACGATATATGTATATATGTACAATATAATAGAGCGTATGTGTGTGAGTGGTCAATTATGAAGGGTGATCAAACAAACTGCGACTGTGATTTCTTTTGCCTTTTTTATTTATTATTTGTTGTTGTAGAGAGAGAAAAACTGCTGACAAAATATGGCCAAGTGCGAGTGACTGACTGTGAGTACATAAAGCATCGTCAGGTTTCAATTTCAGTTGGGGAGGATCGCCCCGCAGTCGCTGTCGGAGTCGAAGTTGCCGTCTCCGTCGCAGTTCATGTGACAAAAATGTCACAGTCAGCGTAAAGAAACCAAAAGATCTGCTATATTTCACTCTCATCTCAAGTGCGCAAGATCTTCAAAACATCACAACATCACCCCCTCGCGCTTTATCATCATTTTTCTTTCTCTTTTTTCGTTTGTGTTTTTTTTTTTTTTTTTGGAAACGGGTTATGATGAAGTTTTGTGTACGTTCGTTTGTCTTCGTCAAATATTTGCTTTAGAGACCGCTAATGACATGAAACGGCAAAATGTGAGGCACTCTGACTCTCGGCATCGGCTTATTCCATCTTCTTGCCCATCTCCTTGTTGTTGTTCTTCTTCTTCGCCGCCGCTATCTATGTTCCCTAAGTCCTCAGGAAACTGTTGAATCTTTAAATATTATTGCCGGTGCCGCTTTTCAGAGTCCGCCTGTGAACTTATCAAGTGACAAGTTGGACTTATGCGGTAAGCACTAATATCATATACGATATATATGTATATAATTGTACATGTGATAATGGTGACATATGATATAGGTCTGACTGATATGGTTATGCTGAGCACAGCGTTTATCATCGTTCCTTCAATGAACCGATGAATTCCAGTGACAAACGGAAGTTTGCATGGATTTGCGGGAATTGAAAGAGGGGAGAGAAGACCTTGCCAAAGGTCATAAAAATTCGTGTTCACAAAATTAACAAAAATTTCGCACCATTTTGGGATTGTCTTGGTTTTTTTTATGTCTTTACGATGCTGACCCGAGTGAACAATCAAATTCGATTCGTTTGAAATCTTATTCCGATGCGCTAAATAAATACGCAAAATAAAAACCATAAAAAAATACTACTAAGGCAAAAAATACTCGTCTAACCTGTCACAACAAATGGTCAAATATTTGATATTTTTCTGACTTTGATTATACAATAGACAAATCAACGAAGACACACAATGACAATGACTGACATGACGACTGACACCAGCACCACCAACTATGAGTGCACTGAGCGAAAAGTATGTCAACGAAACAGAAATATACATACTTAAGATCCTTAGAATACTCACAAAAAGAGAGAGCGAGACTGGGAGGAAGCTTTGCTATTAAGTTAACTGCTCCGGTTTTTTCTTTCAGTGTCATTGGCTTTAACTGGACGAGATTATCTCGGAGCAAATAGTGGACACGCCAAATACCTTAAGCCATTGAAATTCTAAAACCCGTTGACCCGAACTTGTTGATCCACTTTCGGATTAGTTTAGACGCATAGTTCGAGAGAAGGTTAACGTTAGACATAGTTTTATTTAACTTCTCCTCCTCCTCCTCCTCTTCATCTTCTTCTTCTCCTCCTCCTCCGTTGTCTTCTTTCAATCCTATCAAGGCCAAAACGGCATGTGGCGTTAAAAGTTCAAAATGACGCCTGTCACATCGTTACAGGTATGGAAATTATCCGATAGGGGCCGACCCGATTGACGTCAGTAAATCGATCGAACGATCACGAAAGGTTAATTCCGAAACTATCACGTCCATTAGGTCAAAAGATCGTTACAATATTTGCATAAGGCAGCACAATAAATATTTTACTTCACAGATACTCAATAGTTGCTCAGGGCAGTATCGATGTAAGTATCGAAGTGTGTGTTGAAGGCTTGTTTGTTTTCATTAATCCGTTTCGGTTTGCATATATAATCGAGTATTTGTAGAATATTGTGTAAATAATGTGCATATTAATTTGAAATATACTAAACTGCTTAGATCAAACTAAATGTGTCAAAGAATCAAATCTCACATGATGTTTATATAAAGAATGGGTATACCCTGTAGAGCACAGCTACGAGTGGCATATTAATTTGACAGCTAAATTTGCATAATTTTTCATTTTCTCTGAAGGTAAACTGATCAAGCTTTTAATAAAATATCTATAAAAGTTTTATAAAAAGTATTTAAGAGTATCGTTTAGTCAGTCAAGTGTTTTGAAAACTATTTCTGTAAGATATCTATATATAAATATATATTTAAATTAAATGTGATATGGGATGCGACTTAAAAGGTTTATACGATATTTTTGCTGAGATTTTTTATGGTTTATAGCCGAAACGTGTTAATGAGTGTGCATAATTTAAGTTCCGATTATAAATATTTATATTAATTCGGTCTTTTGTCTGTGTGGTAAATGTTGTGAGCGAGGCTTTGTTTCCGATTATCATGCCGATATTTATGAATGGATACACGTCGTGAGTGTACTACCTGATATCTGTAGCGTGATCTGCGACCAGCTAAGAGAAAGTATTTTAAATTTGGGAATATTTTAACTGAATACTGTGATTTACCTACGAAAATGGCAATATTTATAGACTGAAATGTAATTAAATATAAGAGATCCAATAAAAGGTGAATACAAAATGAATTTGATTTATTTTTAAAATAGAATCTATACATTTTCTTTATTATTCAGTTATCTTTTATCGTTACCACCCAACAACTTACAGAGGTGTAAGGTTTGTCCTGTTTATGTTTTTATCGCCTTAGATTGCGTTGTCAACCACTGTGCACCACTTGAAAACTGCACACAAAATAAAATCAAATGTTTTTTTTCCTCTGCTAACACAGTGCTCAGTGCACACACACTCACACACACATTGAGGTGCAGACACCCACGCATACTCCCTGAGCCATTTGGCCAAAACAGTTGCGCATTAAGCGCCCTGAGAACTGAATCATTTCGCCTCGAAACAAAGTAAAAGCCACAAAAAACAAAATGTAAAGTCAAAAATTCGCAAATAAAATACGATAGGTAGCACAACAACAATGCAAATGTAAGAGACTTAACTAACTACAACAAACAACAGAAGGGACAAAGAGGGAGAGAGAGGAGAAGAGCGCAAGAAGTGCGCTTATCAGGCAGGCAAAGCAAACGCCAGCGCCGGATATGAGCGCCACTTAAAAACTGTAAAAACAACCAACGGCAGCAGCAACAAGTGTGTGTAAATGAGCAAGAGAGAGAGAGAGAGAGCGTGCACTCGATAAAGAGAGAGAGAGGGAACTCAAGAGCGCGGGGCAATCAATGAGCGCCTGAGTGTGTGTGTGTGTCTTCTGATAGCAGTAACAAAAGCTGCCGTGTCAGGTAGCCGACGTCGGCGTCGGCGTCAACGTTGCCGATTTTACACCAGGCCAATTAATGAAAGCGACAAAATGGCAAATAATAATAATAATAGTGTGAAGGGTATGTAAAAGGCGTAAAGGCAAACACGTAACAAATGCACGCACACACTCTCAATCACTCCCACTAAAGAGCGGGAGAGTGTGAGAGAGAAAAAGAAAGAGAGCGCAGTGTAAATGAGTGCGCGTGCTACTTTGTAACAACAACTGCGTCGGCGTTGCCGTCGCCGTCGACAGCGCAGCAACAGAAATCATAAGCAGTGCAGACTAATTGCAAACATGCGTTCAAGCTTTGTCACTGACAGCGACGCCGCCGACGCAATCAGAGCAGAGCAGCGCGCTGCAAGTACTTTAACAATTTACAGTTGCTGTTGACGCGCAACAATTGCTGAATCATTTGTTTATTGCCAAATCAAAAGTATGTTTATATTAATTACCGTTTTAAGCTGCTGCTGCCTCTGCTGATGTCGCTGCGCTGCCTGCTTAAGTTGTTGTTGTTGCTGCTGTTGGTGGTGGTGCCGTTAGTTTTATGCTGTCAAACACTTCAATGAAACTTTTATGTGGAGCAATTGATAAAGCCGCGTGCACACTCACAACCACAATCACAAATATGGTATAATAATAAACACACACACAGGGACACAGAAAAACTCATACACTCACTATTTGTACATATAAATTAAGTACAATAATTCACTGGCACTTGTTGCTGTTGGTGTTGTTGCTTTTGTATAAGTTTCATTGATCGCCGCGTTTTGATTAATTGTTTAAATTACGTTTATTATTATTACTATTTGTTTGCTTGCTTGTTTGTTCGTCTCGTTGCCTCGCCTCGCTTTGCCTCTCGCAGAGAACTCGATAGAAAAGCTGCGGCCAAAAAGCTTCGCCCCATTCAACCGTAAACGACCCGCACACGAGAGCGTCGCAAATTAAACTGACTGGCCGATCGTGTCGCTTTGCTCTTTGGGGCCGGCAATCGGGGGCCGCGTTCGGCTCGTGCTCAATGCACCTCGTGTGTGTGTGTTTGAGTATGTGTGTGAGAGAGCGAACGAATATTTGTCGTAGGTGCTTGCTATGAATGAATTTTGTGTTACAGCCAAGAGAGAGAGAGAGAGAGAGAGAGCGGCACTTTAAGAGCGCTGTGGGAAAGAGCGTTCAGAGCAGGTTGTTTGCTTTGTGATGAAGAGATCAACCTTTTTCCCTTTGTTATTGTTGTTGAGTATTAAAGGCGAAGCAAACTGATTTGCAATTAATTAAGCATGTAAGAAGTTCGTTTGTTTGATTAATTAATTAACCAAGGGTTGCCTGCCGGTAAATGAGTGGGAGTCGACGATCGATCATTCATAATATACCTATATATAATATTAACATTCCGTGGCTACCTGAAAGCCTTAACCAACTGAATTCCATTGCATTCTCTTTCTCATTTTCCCTCTCCTGCTCTCTGTGTCTCTCTACCTCTCCCTCTACCCGTACCTATACCCATCTTTCTCTCTCTCCCACTCCCTCTTCATGCAACGATCTGCTAATTTATTTTCATTTCCAACCAAACAATTAAGCAAACAAAACGACAACGCGTTGCCTCTGCTGCTGTTGACGTCGCTGCTGATATCGCTGCTGTCAAACAAAACAAACAACAAGATATGCTGAAAGTGTGCTGTGATTTCTTCGTATTGTCTTCGCCTTGTCTCTCTCTTCCTCTCTCCCTCTCTCTACCCCTTTTTATAAGGTTTCTGTCGACATGCCATGCAAATGGAGCTAAGTACAAGAAAAGGCGTCAATGACGACGCAGCGCTGCCGCTGCCAACGTTACTGCTTCTGCGACGGCTGCTGCTGTCAGTCAACGACGCCAGCGACGACCTTAAAGAGCAAAAGGAAGCAAAAAGCTTGCAGAGAGCAAGAGAACGAGGGAGAGCGAGGCAGAGAAAGATGGCATCGAATATAAATTAACTGCCATGAACGAAGTAATGGAGTAACTTGCAACAACAACAACTGCAACAACAACAATAACAATAGCAAAAGCAACGAGGTAACAATGAAGGTTGCACAAAAAGGCAGAAAGCAAAACGGCAAAAGCCGCCGTCGCCGTCGCAGTTGCAGTTGCAGCGCCGTCTGCGTCGCTGTTGCTGTCGCAGTTGTCTGCTTCTGTTGCTTGTGGGCGTCGTTGGCGTTGCCTCTGCCCGGCTTAATCTTCGCCTGCGATCGCCCAAGTACAAATGGTTAGAGATGCAGCAGCAGAAGCAGCAACAACAACAACAACAATTGCTCGACGAGGTCAAACAGCAATCAATAAAGGTCAGCGACTACCGCCACGGCGCGGCACGCCTGAGTGCCTGCTGCCAATGCCAATGTACAGGCAGAGCAGGCAATCGACCCACGCCCCACCTGCCACCCTCCTTCACTTCGCCCGCCCCCCTGTTTGCCACCCTCTCCACACCTGCGCCACTGATGCGCTGTCCATTCATGCGGCCCACGATGAAGATGCTTTATGTTGCAAATTGAAAGCTGGACGTCCAATAATCGAGACGACTAGCTGACCAAGCCGAACCGGACAAGACAACGCAGCTCCCTCCCACTCCCTCTCTTTCTATCTGTCTCTTGCTCTCTTCAATGCAGCTGTAGGCAGCCAGACAAATGTAGACAGTCGCGACTGCGCAGCCAGCAGCGCCTAGACGCAATCAACTTAACCCTACAGCGCATGCAATTTTATGACATAGAAAAACTTCTACAATTTGTACTCTCTTAAAAATACTTAACATACTAAATCATGCATTTATTATTGCATTTGTTGCTGTATTTCTATGCAGATAAACATAAAATATATTATATGTATTTATTCACAACTTATTGATGTATTTCATTTATAATACATCACAAATATACTCAATTATATACAGTTCAAATACTTTAAATACTGTTGTATGTTAGTTCTTTTAAATAGACCAAATATATATTAACTTTTATACTCATAAATATTTTTAATATTATTATGCATATCATGTTGCTATATTTATTTTATAATATATTATATATATACTCAATTTTATACTGTTCCAAATACTATTGAATATTCGTTTTAAAATATACCAAAAATATATTAAACGCAATACTCTTCAAATACTTAAATTACTAAATTATGCATATCTTATTTCCTTCCAAATATACCAAAAGTATATTTTCTTTTTATTTTTTGCACAACATTTCCATTGGGGTTAACAAGTTAAATGGCGGATGTCGATGGCTGTGGCATTAGGCGTATGTTCGCAGCACTGCGCGCTATCCAGCTGTATCCTCAGCTATCCGTTGTGCCCATGCGTCGACGACGCCCCCCTGCATCAGTGTCCCGCCCCCGCAGCTGCCGTTTGGCAGCAGTAGAGTAGTCAAGTAGCTGCCCAGCCCCTGCCGCCTTGTTATAATACCCAGTACTCAGCAGGCGTAAGGGTATGTCAGAACCTACAAGAAAGGAATAAATGATATACATAGTACTTAATCAGCATAATATTGTGAAGGCATAGACATGTTTAACTGCTCAGATCTTGTAAATTAAAGTAGATTGAACTTTAAAATTTAGCTGCACACTCTGATAATAATAATAATAATATCATAAAACCTTTATTCCATATGGGATACGATCACAAATATTATTTAACGCCACATTACTCAAACAGCAACATTGCTAATATTTTGTATATATTGAATTTGTTATAATATGTATTGAGCTACTAAGTTTAAACAAAATTGCAATGAGAACTCTGTATCTAAAATAACAAAATAGCGTTAATTGTGTGTAATCACTTGTAATATCTTTGGAGCTACCAAATTAAGCCAAAATCGGCTGAAGAATAATTAAGTTATAGTAAGTTATAAAGCATAAGATCGATTTAAAGCACCAACTACTGGGTATGTTGAAGCCATGTTCGTGCTATTTAATCCTTTGCAGGCTTGTTGAGCTCGTTGTGTTTGTGTCTCTCTCTCTTGCCATATGTATCTGAAGCTTTGTGGCATGCACAAGATATTTTTAATGGTGCCGCTTCCTTTTAGCTGCGACTGTTGCGTCTCTGGCGACTCCGTTGCACTGACTTCATGTTGCCTTGTTGCTTTTTTCGTCAGATTTTTGTGAATGAAGTTGTTTTTAGACACAGCGCACCATTATCGCACTGACATGTCTGGGGGATATGCCATGGACTTGGGATTCGACTGGGATTGGACTTGGACTTGCTTGGACTTGCCTAAGGTAGAGCAGCCTCCACCTGCTGCTGTTGCTGCCACTGATGTGGCTGCTGCATGTTCTTGCTTGTTGTTGCTGTGTCACCTGTTGATGGATTTCGTTGTTTGATTAACATGAAATGGCATCGCATTGATGTATTGAGTGGAGTGCAGAGCGAATCCAACTTTGCATTTAAGTGACTTTATCAGCAAAGCGTTCAAGAATGAGACGCAGTGGGGGCAGCTCGAACTGAAACTAACCAAACTTTGAATGTATCTTGAATAACAGTCAAATTTCCTTAGAGAATCTCAATCAATCTGCATAGTATTTTGAATATTTAAGTTTACAAATATTTTCTAATGAGATAAGCGCACATTTCTTAAAAGATCGAATATAGTTTGCACTAATATCCATGAAATATCTCTCTTTTTATTAAGAACAGAAGTCGTTGTAGTACTTTTAAAACAGTTTAATATATTTTAATAAATATCAAGCAAAGAATAATATAATATGAGTAAGTATCAAAGTTCTCAATTTCTTAAACTCAAATTAACAGATGTCAAATGGCAATCAAGTTTACTAAGTAGGCCGAATATGGTTTTCAAATATATTTTGTATTCTTAACATTTCATAAACCTAAACTCTTTTTGTTTTTTGTCGTTTTTTTATAGTGTAATTGTTGCTGGAATGTTCCGGCATATGAAGAATCCTGGCTACTTACTATACTGAGCAGAACATGCCCACCTCGCAGGTAGCTTAATCCCGCAGCAAACCCAACAACATCTGTGGGCTCAATTAAGTCCTCATTAGAAATCGCTTAACAGCCGATTCACCTACCTGCGCTGCGTATATAAACCCAATGTCCTGACCAAATCAGTAGTCATTCCATCGAGAACTGTCAGTCACTTAAGATGTCCATCATTCAGACACATTTGATGCTGCTGCTCATCGCCTGCGTGGTGCTCTGCTCCTGGGCACTTCCCAAGCCTCTACCCGGAAGAGTTCCCACCTTCAGCAACTACAACGAGGTGACCTCCCAGGAGGATGAGGACATCCATAATGATATATTGCGACAACTAGCGGCACTACGAGCGATTACTACAGAATCTTCATATCAAAAGAAGCGACGCGCTCATTTTCCACCTGGAACACAACACGACGAGAGATCCAGCTACTCCCGCTTCTTGGGACGCGTCTTTACCCAACCATCCTTCAAGTATACCGAAGATGCTTCCGTGCCGCCAGGTGGAGCCAACTACTACAGCAACTATGTGCCGCTGTCCACCTACGAGATCAGTGAGCCGGATACCGTGTATTACTAAGATGCGATTTTCCAGATTATAACAATCAAATTGTGACTTAGTTTTAATACATTTTTTTTGTGTCCGCCAATTCAAATATACCAATAAATATAAATAATTAAAACAAATCGAGTGTTTTATATCATATCTAAGTGATTATTATATCTGGAGTTGTTAAATTTAGTATGAACGACTCTAAACTTTTTATACAGCTGTTAGTTATCAGAAATACTGATATATGTCGAGATACATTGAAATGTTTGGTATATCTCAAGGATTATTATATCTGGAGCTGTTAAATTTTTTATGAATATTTATACAGCTCCATTAAAATATTTGGTATATCTCTAAAATTGTGAGATTAAGCATAATTAAATTAAGTATAAGAGTCTCTCAATGTCTTATACAGCTTTAAGTTATAGGATAGTATGATATATGAAACGTTTATTGGTATAAGCTTTATTTTCTTCACTGTTCTCAATGATTATGCGAGCGAGACCTATATAATTTGATACGAGTATAAGAGCCTCTTAACTTCTTATACAGTTGTCAGATATTAGAAAGAATTATCAAGAATTATTAAATTTGGTATGGCAGATCCTTTATGTGCTTTACAGCAATACGTTATCACAGCATAAGTGAGTAACGTATATTTAATCTCATATCCCATATATATATTTAGCTAGAGTTAGTAAATTTAGTGTACACATCTTTGAACTCTATATGCGAGAAACGATCATACAACATAATTATATATGACAAGTTTAATTAAATGAACTAGAGAACTTTATATGACTTTTTATTAAAATTAAAAAATCTGATTAAATGAATTCCAAATACTGCTAAGCCCCATAAAATCCGATGAAGCAAAACTAATCAAGCTGCAAGATTTATAAATACAGTCCACACACATACATCACACACACACACACATACGTGTGTGTATTCGCTTCGGTCTAATCAAAGAGCGCGGCCTTTGCCCACCTACCGCATTATGTTGCAACAACAATCAACACTCAAATCAACAACAATCTGTACAAACTACAACAACATAATCGCAGCAGCAGCAGCAGACGCAACAAGTACAACAGTAACAACAACAACAGTAGAGAACAAGAAGAGCAGCAAGCAAAGCGAAACAGAAGCTAAAATGAAGCTGAAAAGGCCGAAGCTGCGTACACATCCCCAAGGAATTTTGCGAGGCTGCAGGACAAATCCTAAAGGCAGCAGCAACAACAAGAACAACTGCGAACGTGCAAGAGTTGCAACAAGTGTTCCAAATCAAAACGGAAGCCAGGCCAAGTTGTGGCTCTGCCCCACGCCCTCCTGCCACATGCCCCCGCCTTGGTTGTATGCCACATATGTACATGGCTTTTTGGTTGGACATGGCAAAAGCATTTGGAAAATGTAATTTACAGCGCGCAGCAGCAGAAGCAGCAACAGTTGCTGAGGCAACGGCAGGGGAGGGTGAAGGGGCAGCTCACCTGCCACCGATCTCACACTGTCAGCTTGGCGCAAAAAGCCATCAAGTCAGCCGGGAGCCAAGTTCTCCTACAGATGAGGCAGCGTTGATTTTAATTTTAACCTTTTTGCTGGCAGCGTGTTGCTGCTGCTGCCTCTGCTGCTGCCGTTGTGTGCTGCTGCTGCTGCAAAAGTTTTTCCTTTTTAATTTGCTGCTCCGCTTCATAGAGCATTTTTCATTAAATTCCTGAATTAAGGCATTCCAGCGACCCATACAAACGATGCGAGTTGCTGCTGCTGCCTGTTGTTGTTGCTGCTGCTGCTGTTGCTGCTGCTGTTGTTCATGTTCTGAAATAAGAGCAACATTGCAACAAGCGATGTCCAGAGCGACGACATGGTGACGACGACCGGGAAGACGACGCCGCCAAAGTCTCAAGCCACCAACAACTGCAGTAGCAACAACAAAAACAGCAACAACAACAACAACAACAGCAGCAGTAGCAACAGCAACAACAACATTAACAACTACCGGTTAGCTTGGTCGCCTCAGTTGGCCCCGCCTTGACCACCTCAAGTGTCCCGCAGTTGTTGGAATTTCATATTTCTTGCTGCAACGTTGTCGATTGCCCTTTTGTGGCAACTCGTGGGCAACTCGCCTGAACCTGCAACCCAAAAACAACAACAACAGCAGCAACACTGCAGAACAGAACACAAAAAAAATCGCCGTGTCAAGTTTTCGATTACTCGCGATATTTGATTTGCCTCAGGTAAAGCTGCAAATTGAGACGAAAACGAAGGAAGAAAGAAAGAAGGAGAAGTAAGAAAGAGAGTGCTACAGCAGGGAGGCGAACATATAGCAAGTTCTTCTCAGATCGTGTTAGAAACAAAAACTGTAAGTTGAATATTATATTGAAAATATATAAAATATTGAACTTTAATATAATTTGAAGTCTTAAACAGGAGATTCTCTATGCAGATTCTCAAAATATACAGGAGTTTGTGAGATATTTACAAAGTTACCTTAGCATATCCAAGAGGATCGAAAGAAGAGAGATAAGTTTTAGTTATAGTATTTAAAACTTTACCTCAGCATGTTGGATAAGGTTGCAGGGGATCATATTAAAAGGAAAAAGCAATTTTACTTTTAACCTTTAAGTAAAATAAAGATTTGATATAATATGATATAGAAATAATTTGTAAAACTTTGAAATAAGAATTATACCAGTTTGATCTTGCTTTATAATATAGCTGAAACTTTCTAATCTCTTTATAAAGATAATAATACAATATATTTTATTTTATTTATTATTTTGCACTCTTAATCTTTTTTGATAATCTTGAATAATTTCTATAGTAGTAATAAATAAAATATTCTCTATTCATTCTTTGTTTTAAATTAAAGTTTTGATTAAATATGATATTGAAATAATTAGTAAAACTTTAAAATAAGAATTATACTCATTTGATCATATTTTATACTATACTTTATACAGTCAATGCACTCCTAAACTTTTCAAAGGATCGCTTTATTAAAAACCTTGACAATCTCGGGAGTAATTTCTATAATACTAACAAATAAGACATTCTCAATTCTTTGTATGATCTTGTGTTGCTCTTTGCTCTTGTTAGTTCACTTCAAGTGCCCACTGTACTCATTCCTCTTCATATTCCGTCAAAGTGGGCGCCGATAACTCAATAAGTCTCTCTGTCTCTCATTACGAACTGAAGATCCTTTAATGCGCGCCAGGCCTCCCCGTCGGTTGAGTTGCATTGGGTTGGGTTGGCTCTTCTAAGATCTATCACAGAGCAAGGCTAATTCCAGTTTAGCTCAGTTGTTGTTGCTGCAACTAAGTAAGTAGAGTAGCCCGAGACATCCGCATGCGGCATGCCACGCTGCGCGATCTGCAATCAGCTGCAGTCGCAGTCGGAGCCGGAGCCCACATGAATTCAGAGCATTCTCTAACTTCCTTTTGCCAATAGAAACGCGCAGCAGCAGCAGCAGCACAAAAAAGAGTAGTAGATAAAGCAAGAGGAGCAACAGAAACAAGGGGTGGGCAGGGGAGGCAGGGAAGGAAGAGGAGGAGCAGCAGAAATCGAACGCCGGCGCGACCCAAGCAAGCAATGCGCGCAAAAATGGGCGCAAGATCAGCCAAGTCACAGAACGGGCGGTTGCATAGTTGACCAGATCAGCGAGAGAGAGAGACAGACAGACAGAGAGAGAGAGAGAGAGAGAGGGTGGAGTAAGGGGAGACGAGGCCAGGCCAGGCTGCCGTCGAGCAGGCGAACCAACAAGTCGTAGATACAGATATGCGCGTCGTGTTTGCAACAACGACGACGATGGCAACTGCCAACTGCGACCAACGGCGACGGCGACGGCGACTGCGCAGTCGCAGATACACTTTAGGGGCCATGACATGACTCGCATACGAATTATTATAAACGATCTGGCGCAAAAACTAACAAGCGATGGGTGCCTGCCCCCGGATCCCGGTATCCCTCCCCCCTGTCCACCGCTCCTCTTCCCTACTCCCTCTCTCCACTCTGCCCTCTTCGCGCTCTGGAGGTGACCAGGCAAACGAGCGACGGCCGGCTAAAAGTTATGGTGGCCAATTGCAAAGTTAATGGAGTTTGGCTACTCCAGCAGCGCGACGGAGCGCAGCGGATGCTGCTGCTGCTGCTGCTACCGACTGGACTTGCCACTTGCCACATGCTGTATGCTGCATGCTGCATGCCGCATGCGCCGCGCTTGCCAAGATTGAACTTAATTTTGCACAAATGCAATTTATAGAAAATTGTTGCCACTTGTTTTTACGTTGATGGCACTTGAGCCAAGCCAAGCCAAGCCCGACCAGAGAGTTGCACTGGGCGGGGCACCGGGGCAGACGTCGCAGTCGCAGCCGCGGCCAGTGCAAATGATAATAAATGCAGGTAGCACAGCCTCGACTGCGCTGCCAGTGCTGCTGCCTGCAGCGCATCCATTATTTAAATTTTTGCAAAATTAACAATTAAAATGTCTAATGGTAAAACGCGTCTCGCGTTCCGCGTCTGCATCATAAAGCGGGCTCGGGCGGCGCCTTTCCAGGAACTGCTGCATGCAACAACATGCTGCAGCATGCAGCATGCGGCCGTAACTGATGATGCTCGCAATTATTGGCCTCACAGTTGACTGGCTAATCGCGGCAAAGGCCGCGACGTCGCCTGGCAGGAAGTGGAAATTGCCAAGTGGATTAGCGCGACGGATTTTATTGACGCACACACACACACACACTGCGGAAAACTCCGAGAAATTTTGAAAATCCGCGAGATGGTACGCGAAAAATCCCTTTCCTTTTGTCCTGCTTCCTTCGCTTACTCCCACATTTCTTCTTCATCTTTCTTCCTCTTCCTTATCCGTCTCTGCTCTTCCTGTCTGTGGCTATAAAAACGAAAATTCACGCATTACTCGGACACAGTCAATTCTCTGATATCTTGCCAAAATGTTAGTCGTACGCTACCTAATCGCACTGGTCTTCTCGATCTTCGTCGTGGCCACCTCGCTGCGCATCGAGCAACGCTATCGTGGACGTGGCAATGGGGACTACAAGATCTCCACACCGGATCGTTTGGTGCTGCAGATGCAAGAGCCGCGTGATGCAAAGCAGTTGCAGCCCAGGCGATTGGACATTTAGAAAGAAAGAAAGCGAGAAAAAGGGAGAGTGGAAGAAAGAGAGAAAGGGAGTAAGCAGCAAGTGTGATCAACCCTTACGGTAAAATTGGCACAAGATCTTTAACTAGCCAACTTGCCAACTTACTTAACCTTAATGACATTTATATTTTCATTCGCAGATCAACTGATGCTGACTTTTTAAAAGGTCTTCAGCTACCTTCTCAACATATTCCACTTTTTCATGAAGTTCGAACCCAGCGAAAACAATTTCAATGCAGATCTACTGTGAACAGCTTTGCAATTACTGTAAACAACTATGAAAATGATCTACTTAAGTTATTCACAATATTTCCCATAGTTAGAGCTAGTTTTATGCAGTCCAGTCCTAAATTAAGCTAAATCTGTGAGTAAATCTAATATTAGCTCCATTTAAGTTGCTATAAATAAGCTACTTAAAGTCTGACTTCCTTTCCAACACTTTCAACTCCCAGAGTTGCCACACACTGCGATCTGTTGAACCCAAAAATGCATTTGAAGCCACTTTATGTTGTTTCTTTTTTTTTCAAACATTGCGTGCATTTATTTTATATTTTTATATATTGTAACTTTATTGATATTTCCATATATTATACAGATAGCATTTTCATATACGTATGTGTGACTCTATTCGTGTGTGTCCTTTCGGTTTCATAATATGTATTATACAATAGCTGAAACATTAAATTTACAAAAGGAAATTTGATTTCGTTTCAATAGGAATAGAAATATAACAGACAGAGATACATTAGTATTATATTATAATAAGTACATTGAAATATTTGTATAGTTTATAAGTATATTACTGTATATTATTTTACCACACCATATGCAAGATCGAAATAAAGAGGAATCTTAATCAAAAAAAAGAAACAAAAAGAAAATTTTCATTTGAAACTTTCTTTTATTGTACGACATTTTTTAAGTATTTTTGTGTGTTTGCTCGTTCTTTGTTTCTTGTTTTTTTGTTTCGTAACTACAATGAAGCATTTTGTGTTAATAGACATTTATATAGTTTGAGTCTTAACTTTATGTAATTGCACTAAATATTTTTGCATTCGATTTTGGCTACTTTCATTTGCGATATCATTTATGTTTTTGCGATGTTCTGTTTGAAATGTTAATTAATCAACGGGCTGTTGTTATATTGTGTGTGTTATATTGTAGCTGCTGCTGTTGTTGTTGTTGAGGTTTATGGGAATTTACTTCCTGAAGCAGGAGATGGGATTGAAGTAGCACTGTCGGTACCGCACCTGACGCTTGCTCTCGGGCAGGCGATACAGTTCATTCATGTTGCCATAGGTCGGTGAGCGTAGGTAGGCACTGTAGCTGGAAGAAAGAGATGATAAGGTAGGTAAGAATGAAATAGAATAAATAAATACTATAGGCAGCAAAGATTCCCGGACTTACGTGGGTCTGTACTGTGCGAAGAGCATCTGCAAGCGATCCATGGGTATGTTAGGGTAGATGGCCTGGGCAGGCATCTCGTAGCCACCATAGGCAGCCCGCACCTCTTCAGCATCGGGTGTCTCCAGTCCATCAGTATCCTGCAAATTAATATAATATATTTCTATGTGTAAAATAGTAGTTCACTCTGTACTTACAGCACCCGCTTCGCCAGCGGAGGAGGGACGTGCCTCGTTCAGTTCAAAGCACATGGCAAGGAGCAGACCGTAGCACAGCAGAATTTGCACAATTTTCATCATTTTGAATTTGTTTGTTGCAGCTGAAACTAAAGAAATATGAAACATGTTAAAAAGATTAAAAAGATAAATAGAATAATTGCCACTCTAACATAAAAAACAAGTCAAATAAGTTGATAGTTATGTTACATAAACAAAACATGTCAGAGATAATCCCCTAAGCTCTTCAGCTTATTCCCCTGCGATGCATTGCTATCTCGCTCTCACGATTTTAATTAAAGGACAAGCAGATTTCTTTTTCATACAAAGCTGCTTTGGCAAATCTGTGCGGGGGCCAAGGACATAACGAGGCACAGCTCGAGTGGACACGGAAACGGGACACTTGTTGCCACAAACGTGACCCGCACACAGACGCCAGACTCACTGTGTATGTGTGTGTGTGAGTGTGGGCGTTGTTGCATTTCCGCAATTAAAACCGGATATGAACTTGAATTTTCCATTTAACGGAGGCAGACAAAAGTGCAAAGCTACAATCGGCCAAGTGCAGCACTGCAAGCCACCTGTGCAACCTGCCATGTGCAACGTGCTGCAACAATGACGAACATTGGGGGCTACAAGCGAAACGGACTTCAAACTTTAATTGAATTTGCCGTGAACGTGATTCTGTGATTCAAGCCGAGGCCGGACAAAAGACCCCCCCACCTCCACGGCATTTCCTTTGTAATTGATTACGTATTCTCTGTGCAATTCTGCAAGAACTTCGCCATGCACAGCTGTGCCACATACGAGTATGATGGTGGTGCACTCAGTTTTGTGAATGCTTAACTGAATAATCAAGCCAAAATTAAACAATCTCTTCGAGCTAAACTACTCGTACTTAGAAAGTTGCTAAACTCTTTGTTAATCCATTGCACTGCCTGACTTTTGCTGAGTTATTTGCGGAGCGCTGTAAATAACTAAGGCATGAAACAATTTTAAGATGTGTGTTCAAATATGAGAGTCTACACAACAATTTTAATGTGTCCATGAATTGTTTTTCTTAAGGTGCAAACATTAAAATAAGTAGAAGAACAATTTGCCAGAGCATAAAATTTTTGTTTCTTCAGCAAACTACATTCATTCACCCTATTTAGGTTTATTTATGTAAATATGTACATATTATTTAGAAATAAGATTTACACTGTAGTATAAGTTATTAAATATAGTAACAGTAAGCTATAAATAAAATTAAACAATATAAAAAAAACCAGTAAGAAAAGGAACAGTGGCGCAGCACGCGACAGTGGGATACCCTTCGACCTATGTTCCCGTGTAGTTTAATTTGTTAAATTCATACACATATGCATATGCACATACTTTACAATTATTCCCAACAGATGGCGCTCGCAGGCCCTCTTGTAAGCTGACAGAAGCCTTTGGTTTTATGCTCATACTTTCTTAAATAACTTCTGTGTTTATTGTTCGATTGGATTGTGATTTGGACACTACGTAGATATTTCATTCAGCTTAGTATATGTTAAAGCCAGAAAGTTGTAGCTTTAATACAGAGCTTACAAATTGAGTTGAAAAATTAAATGTTTGATTTACGGGGGCGGTGGGCGTGGCACCTAACATTTGAAATAAACTTGATCAGCTTATAGTACACAAGAGTCTTCCTACCAAATTTGGTAGCTCTAGCTTTTATAATAGCTGAGATCTGTGCGTTCACACAGGCAGACGGACAGACGGGCAGACATGGCTCATCCCACTCGGCTTGTGGTCCTGAGCAAGAATATATATACTTTATTGGGTCTCCTACGCCTCTTTCTGCCTGTTACATACATTTGCACAAAGTTAGTATACCCTAAATTCAGCAAACTACATGTATTGTTTTGAGTTATTTGCGAAAATAGAATATAATACTGGGCACGAAAGTCAGTTATGCACAGAAATTTGATGACTCTGAAACTTGTAACTATAGAGATGCAGCTGTTTAAAGAGAGAAGAGAAAATGAGAATATATTGTAGAATAAAATTGTAGAACATTTCTTAAATTGGTCTGCATAGTTCTTGTAAGTCTCAAACACTATAGAATCTGTTGGTTTTTAGGATTCTTTTACAGTCAGTTTCTGTTCCTCTCGCATGGTCTGCATGCGGTACTGCAGCAGCACAACCATCCAGCTGATGATGCACGCGATGTTGCTGAGCAACGTTGCCTTTCCGCTCACAAAGAGAGCGTAGGGTTTGATTTGAAGTGGACAGTTGGCGATTTGCAGAGCTAAAAGTTCACACTGAAAGAAATTATTCATAAATTTTTGGATACTACAGATGCATTCAACGTTTTACCCCTTTAGCAAGCTGAACGTTGCCTTGGTTAACCTCATTCCGCTGCCACATCGACCAAGTGCTCTCACGATAAGCATTCACAGTCAGATCGCAGATCAGATCAATCATATAGTAATCTAAGACAGTGAAAGCCCACAGTCCAAAGCCCATAAACTGATATTGGAGACTGCGAAAGATGCAAATGTAGTAACCCAGTGAGGCGACTGAGACAATCAACGAGAGACGTGAGCTGAGCAGAATTAAGTTGTAGGCAACATTGAGGCGATGCCAGAGCCTGCCCAGCTGCCAGTGTTCCCACCGTATATGATGAAGTTCCAGCAGCGATGCGGAATCAGTTTGACGGAGCAACAGCCCGATGCGTTCATTGAGCAACATGAAGCAACCACAGATGCGCCATGTAAAATGAAAATGTATCTGCATCGCCACAAGCGGCCCATCCATGGCTAGGACATAGATGACGACGATGGCGCGCTTGCCTAGCATATTATTCAGCTGTATGCCAAATAAATCTGGAGTAAGCTGCATGAAGCCTGTAAGGAAGGCCATCAGCATCAACAACTGGCAGTGCTTCAACAGCCAAATTCTCTCCAAATGTGGTTCGTACCGTCTTTCGCCTACTCTAAATCGATAGATGCGCTGCAGGCGACACAGACCTTGGGCAATTTCATTGGTAACCTTCTCCCTGGGCAAACGATTGAGTACTTGCATGAGGCAAATTATATCATTCACTGATGTATCCCAGCTTATTGTCAGATCTGTCACCGTTTCCAGCGACTGCATCCAGACATTATACAAATCCAGCAAGATAAAAACAATCACTATAAGGTTGGCCAAACTGGCGATTACTTGCGACCACTTTGTCTTCGTGTACCGGCGCCTCTTGAAATCATAGCGATAGCAAGTTGTGCCAATTAATATTGCAAAATAGTCGAACAATAAGTGGAGCCAACGTTGAACTCGAGTCTTTGGTAACATTTTCCAACTATTTCCAAAAAACTACTCAGACATTGGGCAAAGGTACAAAACGTAAAAAATTTGATATTAAAATGCGATTATTATCAGCCAAAGTGACTAATTGCCAGTCGCTGAGGAGAGAATGCGTTCATTTTTTATACTTGCATTTCAAATGAGGTTGGAATAACGCAGTATGAATTGTAGTTTGGCTTATTTGACAAATAATATTATACTTTATCGGGCCATACCTTATCAAAGTAGTCTGAATTTGATAAAAGTTGTATAAAAAGAAACTTGGTCAACCTTTTGGTCTACCAATATAATTAGTAAATTCAATTCATTCACATTAACCAAATTAGTTCTAAGTGAAAAAGTTTAATAAACTAAAAGTTTGAACTGTTGCAAGTTAAAGGCTGTCTTGTAGTTGTTTTTACATTCTTCACTTCGCCAATTTCAAATTTTTCTCTACTATTCAAAAATTAAGTGAACTTCACACACTTTGCGGTTTTTGGCTAGCCAAATGTTTAAAGTTTCCAAAAATAGCTAACTTTATAAATAATTAAATATTTTAATCAAGAGATTAATGCAAGTAATGGCGAACCGCATAAAAAAGTCAATAAAACATCAAAGTCGATGCTGGCAAACACTGCATTTGTTTGCCAAAAAGTTGAAAACAAAAATTTATTATGCAAGCAATTTGGCCGGAAAATAGTTCAAAGGGCACGTGAATGAGAAGGAAAAGTTGTGAGTTAGAGAGGCAGTGAGAGAGAGAGAGAGAGGGAGCTGGTCAGATTGCTAGCCAGAGAGAAGGTATGAGTTACTAATTAGTGTAGGCGCTTTAAGGGCACTCGACAGTACCCCAGACAGCACTCGGCGAAGCTCTTCATGTCTGGACAGGACTCAGCAGGATTGCACACAGGCCTCGACTGGTGACTGGTGACTGGTCTAATAACCATCGGCAAATAGATGCGGCCATGTGTGGATGCCAATTTGCAGGTCCTGATTTAAGTGCAGACCGTGCCACAAACTGCCTAATTATGCGCGCCGACGGCAAAATGACATCATATACTGTGGAGGAGGGGGACGACTGACTGGGCAAGGCGCGCCATCAAAAATGCCAGACATGAATTTGTGAGTAGCAGAAGTAGGAGCAGCAGCGACAGCAACAGCTCATAAATCGCCTCAGGAAACGCTCTACAAGTCGTTAGCTTGCTGCGTGCAACAAGTTGGGGGCGAGAACGGAAGCTGGAGGCACTGACTGCGGCGCTGTGGCAAATTCGAAACCAAAACTCAATGACGCAAGCGGTAAATGTTAATGACTTCAGCATCAACTGCAGCACATAAAATGTTGCGCCTGCCACCCATTGTGGCAGCTACCGTGTGGCAAGTTGCTGCGTGTCTACTTGGCTACGCGTGTGAAATTATCTCATTTTTTATGGCTATGCATTTTTTACGCTGCCATTGAAGGTGACCAGAATATGCATAGAAAGTACACAGACACACATATTATATATATATGCATGTGTAGGTATGTCTGTCTATAAATGTAGGTATATTTACTCCAACTCAGATATATGAGGCAAGCAGCCAGTATGAGGCAAAATTGCATTTTCATATATTCTACTAAAGGAAAAGTTGCTTCACTGTCTGCCAATTTATCTCTGAATATATATATATCATATAAATCATTATATATTATTTATATAGTTGCAAATTAAACATTCATAAAATGTTTAGCAAATTTTTAAATAAGCAACCAGAATAGTCACTAAGCTCTGCTGAATTAAGCGCAAACTTAAAACTTTCTTTTGTATTAAGTTCATAAAGAAAATAAATGCAAGCCCGGCTTAGTTAAGTTCTATTAAAAATGTTGCAAAACTTCAGTGTACTAGGTTTTCTAGAAAGTTTAAAAGTTTTTCTTTTTTAAGCTAGTTAAAAAGTATATTATTTTTATACAGAATAAGCAATAGCACTAACCAAAATCTTATAAATATCATAATTAATTCTCAGATTGTGTAAATTGTATAGTAACATATATTGTTTGCCTTTCCTCTGTGAAAACTTTATGATATGTATAGAAAATCGAGGCCTCTTTGCAACTGAAGCTCAATTTGAAAATTTTCATAGCATACTTTTTAGGGCAATACAAATTTGCTGCCTTGCCTAAAGCCCCCGCAACAGAGAACACTGTTTAACAGCTTTAGAGATGCAAAGCCACTTCAGGCAGTGTAAAGCCCCCGTTTATCACTGATACAATCAGATAGTGCGCAGATAAAGTCAACTAGATTCGTCATAAAAGTGCAAGCGTAGTGCAAAACTATAAATGTGTCGCACAGTGGGAGACGTTGCGAGGCGATAGTGGGGCATGTTGAGGCGCCGTCGAGCTGTCCCGGTAGTCTGGCTATATATGTAATACCTGGGGCATAGATAATTATAATGACATATAAGTCATAAAAGCCATGCGGCTCGACAACAGGAGGAGGTGGCCATAAAACGTTTCATAGCTAGATTAGGCAGGCAGCGAAAAAAAACTGGCAACAAATGCCCGCGCTGCAATAAATAAAACTAATAACATGCAGCATGGGGGCAAGGTCGGTGGCAACAAGCGGGGGCGGCACTACGAAGCAGTGCTGGAGGGCGGCACGCCCCAGAGCGTTTGGCAAACAGTGTGCGGTAGTGAGAGATCAAATGGAATAATAAAGCGATGGTAGGAGCAGACAGTGCAGAGTGCGAAGAGAGAGAGAGAGAGGGGGGAGAGGGAGAGGGAGAAAAGGGAGAAAGTGCGTTAGAGCCAACATAATCAGGACACTTTTATAGCGCCTGATAAATAATGCTCGAATGTTAATTGGAAACTTAATATGAAGCAGGCAAAGGGAGTAAACGATAAAAACTAAGAGAGAAAGAGTAAGAAAGAAGGAAAGAGGGAGAGAGAGAACACTAGGCACGCACAACGACAATGCAATTAGCTGGCAAAAAATGCAATTTTCACATGTCAGCTCACAGCCTCTTTATAACTCATATCAATCTCTTCTTCCCCTTTCTTCAACCTGCTCCCTTTCCCTCTATCTACGCACAGTTTACAAGCAGATTACGCGTCGCTCTTGACAACAATCAGCTTAGTGTTTTCATTTAGCTTTAGAATTAGCCAAATATGCGGCAGGTTGCAGGGGAAAAGAAAAGGCAGAGTCTGCTAGATAGACTCATGATTTATAGGCTTCCTTTTTTGCCGGTCATTTGATATGATTTTTGATATTCTTGATGGTCTATGCGGATTATGCGACAGCGACAGCCGGCACACCCGGCCCCATTTGACAGTTTGCTTCCATCAGGCGGCGGGAAATTTAAGGAATTTCCACTGTTGTAAGTTAATATTTTGCGACTCTTGTCTTAATTTTAAGGAGGCTCAAAGTTACTGCGAATTGGGGAGCAAGGAAGAAAGAGAGAGAGAGAGAGAGAGAGAGTGGGAGGCCCTTCAGGTCCCTACAAACTTGTGAAGTCCTATCGTATTACAGCTTAGCTTGAGGCTTGTGGTTGCTTTGCGGCTTTCGATAGAATGCATCGATACCAAAAAGGTGACATCAAAAAGGGATGGTGACAATCAATTAACGAGAGAACGTCTCCAAGTTGTTGTCAAATTGTGGCTAAACATGAGATTTTTAAGTGTGCAAAGACATATCGAATTTCGGCCAAGAAATGAGTATGAAAGGTAACGAAATGATTTATGTTTTATAGATTATTTATGGAAATCAAAGGAAATTTATATTTGAAGAGTGTTTTATACAAATGTAATATTTTGAAAAAAATTGAATTGGATTTTGTATTATTTTACATTTACTTGAACATTTAATCACTTTCTTTTTTAAGTTTTGCACAAATTTAAACAGTACACTCTGTAATTTTTAAACAACCTTTCAGCGGCCTTTAAGGCCTTCCTCCTCCTTTTTCTCTCCCACATCTTATTAATATTAAATTCAATTTGATTGCGGCTGCTATCAAAACAAGCCAGTTCTAGCAGGCATTACTTATAAATGAGAGGCAGTCTGGATATCAATGAAAAATAAGAAAAACAAAGCGAACTATGAAGCTGCAACCTCAGCGCGTGCTCCCTTTTTGCCATTTGCATTCACCAAAGACGAAAAAAACAAAAACAAATGATGCGAACTTTTCTTTTACACATCATAAATAATTCACATTATTTTCAATGAATCGCGACCCACGTAACTGGCAACTTCCCCCGAGCAAAATGTGGCAGGGTAACACCAAAAGGAGTTTCCTCCTGTTGCTGCCTCCGGTGGTTTTCAATTTAAGGTGAAACGTAAATGCAGCGTGGGAAAGTGCGGTCAATGTAGATGATTCATTTGATATGATTTGTCAAACAGAGTTGTAAGTTTGTTACTTAAACTGATATTCCCACGCATTGCAACCAAACTTAATGTCAATTTGACATTCAAATTGTCGTCGAATTAATAAATAATAAGGTACCGGCGATCCCTAGCAGATAAATTGCAACATATTATATCACTGTTTTTTGTCATTTTTAACAAACAGAAGCTTTGCATTTTTAAGCACTTTGCAAATTCATAATTCAGTTGATATATCTTGTAACAGACGTTCTTTTTTTCACACTCCAACAGAAATTTATTACAATTCTTTTGACGAATTTGAATCCTTTTGAAACCTACTTGAACTTACTAAATTGAATAACTTTTAATAAGGATGTTTGTCATTCTTCTTCGAGTAATATAATATTCAGAATATAAAGTTATCTACTTCAAAATATTTTCGCATAAAATAAAGAAATATTGACTCTTATTACTCGCGTAACAGTATTTATTCAATATGTTTTTACACTATTTAAAAATTTGTAAAAAATATAGACAACTTTCAAAGTTTAATAAGGATTTTCACAATTAAAAAAACGTAATATATGTTATTATTATGCAAATAAGAAAATAACGAAAAGAAGTTAAACAGGAAACTAGAAAGTTCCTTTCTATATTTTCTAGTATACTCTTTCCGAGTTCTAAACTGTTCTCAAACCTTTAAAACCTTTATAATTACTTTTATCAATAAAAAGATTAAAATTATATGATTTAAAAGCAGTTTAAACAAAAAATATATTTTCCAATTAATACATTTTTTCCCAAAAAATTACAAAAACTCAGAAACCTTTCGAACTTCTAGAACTCTTAAGAACTTGAATTACACAAGCACCAAACAGGAATTTAATCAATCAATTAATTTCGCAAATTTGCCAAATAAAACCCGAAACTATAAGGAAAACCACAACAATAAAGGGAAAAAGTAATTGAGTACTCACCGCTTTTATGCACAGGAAACTGGAAACACACTCGAATCGAGGCAAAAGGTGCTAAATGCGCGATGCTATTTATTTATTGCGCTTAATTGCGTAATTTATGGAACTGCAAACAAGCGATAAAATGCCAAAAATGTCGAGATATCGAACTGTGGGATCTTCAGTTGCCTGTTGCGTGCTGTGTTGCCTGTGTTGGTGAACGATGTGAACGCCAAGAAGTGAAATTGTTAACTCGACGTTGGCTATGCACAACACTCGGCTTTATATACAAAATAGGAGCGCAGAGACGAGACGACGACAGCGCCGACAGCAGCGACAGCACAGCGCCGAGAGGGTAGTGAGGGGAAGGGGGGTCTGCTTGATTTGAGGGCTGCTACAGGAAACGTTAACGTTAACTTGGCTTAGTGTGCTGTTGTTGCTGCCGCCACCCTGCTGCAACACTTGTTCGTTATGTCGTGTTGTGTCGCTGCCAACGCTGCGTATGAACAACGTGCGGCTTAAGAGCTTGACTATTCACCACACGCACCCGCACACAGACACTCGCGCACAGCACGATAGCTGCCTGTGTTTGGCTGTGTGGTGAAAACCAAAGTCACCTGTTGATTAGCCAAAACTTGTTGCATACACTCGGGCGGGCGAGCGAGAGTCGCTTCAACCATGACGTCATTCGACTAAAACTTTGATTTATGGGCCCCACAGAACTGATTATATAATATTGTTGCCGCTCTCTCACTGTCTCTCTCTTATCTCTCTCTCTCTCTCTTCAGCGCACATCAATTAGCAAACGCCAGCGCTAATAAATTCGTAATGCAACATCATTAATCTCACAGATTGGCCAATAAAACTACCTGCCACCTGTAGCCAATTCAACTTGGCCAACAAAACGAGCTACGTGCGCTGCACGCGCAAAACGATCGCCTGCACTTTGCATGCATATAAAGCTGTATAAACCTGCAACAGACATACTATAACACCCATATTATATCTATATTCCGGCAGCGATAATCATATGCATTAGCAAAGGGCGACGCCAAAAGTTTCCTTTGGACTTTGTGAGTGCAGTTTTTGCATCCATAATTGTGGCTTTTCTGTGGGGTTATTCACTCTTACATAAATCATATGGCTTGGTTGCGCATGATATTGAAGGTAGAAAGGAGCATAATCATTTAAATATCTTGCATTTTGTAGCTATTTTTCGCAATTTTTCTCTCAAATTTTAATAATAATAAAGCGATTTACATTGTCAGGTATCGAAAAAATGAAGAAAGTTGTATATTCCATAATGTTATTAAGCGGCAATTCATTTTTAAGGTATAACTTTGAGGAAAATTTAATTTTTAATAAATACTGTTTAACTATCAGCAAGATGGAAATGTTCAAAGTCTATGTATGAAAATATGATAAATCTTAGATATTTCGTTTATTTTAAACTTGATTTCCATATAAATTTCATCTTGTTCAATTATTTTATGAGTTTGCTATGAGTTTGCAAATTAAATAGCTGCTGCCGTCTGTTATGTGCAAATTATGGAAAATTTTCAAAAATACGAAATTCCAAGTCATAAAATGTTGGTTTTAAGTCAAACTAGATGCAAAACTGCAGTCAAGTTGATATTCCGAATGAACATGAGTTCACAACCAGCTATAATTTAATTCCCGTTCAGACTATTAGAAAACAATACTTAACTTTTTTAAAACAACAGAAATGAATGAGTCGAAATAATATATATTATTAAAGAAATAGTATTTCTACTTTTAAATTGATTTCATGTTAACACAAACTAGTCATTTGCTAAAGATGTACCTCATATTACCATAAGCTGTAAATATAACTAATTCTCTATAAGCTACACTTCCGTTTCATGACAATCTCAATCAGGTAGTTATGTTCAGACTGATCGATAAGGCAGCGGGAGATATGGCAAATAAAAAGCCGTGCACGTGTAAATGGAAGCTAAATGAATGATTTTGATATATTGTAGTTAGGGATACGAGTGTGGGCCGCAATGAGTGTGTGAATTAAGTTTTATGGGCTGCCAATCAACAGAAAGTAGTGCGAATTAGTGTCCACCCACACACACACACAGCAACAAATCCGGGTGCGCTTAGGAAAATTATATATACACATATAATTAATTATATTACTGATACGAGTAGTAGAAGAAGATCCATTCTAAAAGTCAATTTCCAGTTTATTTATTACGCAGCGCACACACAGCTGCATCGATATACACAGAGAGAGAGAAAGACTAAAGTTCGCACATTGGATGATGTTACAGATACATTTACAATTACAAAGTTTGAGATACATTTACTACAAATACAGATCATTTCAGTTTTACATTCAATAGGTTTGTAGACGATTTCAGTTAATTACGCGAACAACTTTCATAGCAGGCCAAGGAAACGTTACATTTTTAGTTGACCTTAAAAGAGAACCCTTCTTTAGGTTGGGGTAGTTTTGTGATGATGTACAGAGTGTTCTGTAGTTTATGTTGTCATTTGTGGATTTACGTTGTTAGTGGAATGTTTCGAAGTTTTTCGATGTTTCAATGAGAGTTTTAAGATGATTTTCAAAGTATTATCGTAGTGTTTTTTATTTTAAAAACAGCTTACGGCATTGAAATAGCAACGCCAATACATTCGTCCACCTCCATTCGCCCCATGATGAATACGCCTGCCACCTCCAGTTCCAGTTGCCATCGCTGCATCACCATCCCCGCCAGTACCGCCGGCTCTTCTCTGAAAGCTCTTTGCCATTAACTGAAATTTTCTCACACATTTCTCCATGCTAATTGTGGTTCTTAAAGTGCAAATTTAGGTTTCAATATCCAACTTACTGTTTCGCCAGTTGCGCGATTTATTTGATTCAAATCTTTGAAATCGTAATCCAACGTGACGCCCGGATCATCATCGCTGTACATGTTGAATGTTTGACTATTCGCGGGTGGGTTGCCACCTGGAAGAGTAAGGAAACATTGCATTTCTTAGTTAACCCACTTGTACCGATTATAATACGCTGATTCGTACCATCCTCTGTGGGCTGTTCGTTTGCGTGTTTGTATTCTGTGGGCTTCATTTGCATTATGTTCTTGTTGCCATAGAAATCCCCAATGCGATGTCCTTCGCGTTCGTTCTCCAGCGCATGATGCAGGGCAACCATGAGACGATCTAGCAGCAGGGCAGCGCGTTTGGGCACCACCATCTGCGGAACACAAATTGAGTTGTTTAGCAGATTAGAGATAAAGAAAGGAGAATGGAAATATAATATATGAGATCTGAGTGAGAAAGGGATTTTGAGTATGAAAAGTAAGTTGCCATATTAAAATGGAATTCAATTAAGTTTTTCTTGGTACAGACACATTCAAATAAAACCAACATAAAGTTGTTCTTGTTCTTCTTCTTTTCTCTCTTAATCTTTCTTGTTCTTTTTATACCTTTGCAGAGGGTATATTCATTTTGGCCAGGAGTTTGCAATGCACCTATAAAAGTTCGAACAAGCCGGATCGTAGAGATATATCGTATAGCTGCCATACAAACCATCGGACGATTTTTGTTATTTGTCAAGATATTGCAACCAAATTTACTATATCGGATTTATTCTATGTATTTAATATGCATATTAAATTTGATTAAAATATAGCTCTCATAGAAAAAATCGGCCGAAATGAAGATTTTTGATTTTACAAGTAACTTATCAGTGCCAATCAAAACATAATATGAAATATGCACAAAACCATCCAATTCTGCACAGATATATATAACAATTGTAGTATTGGAACAATTGCAGAATAAAAAAAGCTGCAAGGGTATAGAACCTGCGGCATGCTGAAAGTCATTCTCGTTTTGATTACAATTTAAAGTTCATTATTTAATTTTGAGATTGAACACTTCCTATACCATAAAACTGTTATTTCTATAATGTGAGGTTATGTGTGACCTAACATTATAGAAATAACAGTTTATTACATGTTCAAATTTGAGATTTCTTTCTAAAAAGAAATAATAATCCACAGACTCATGCACTTTTCGAGTACATAACCTCAAATAGAAAAGCCCAGCACACATGATAATATAATAAAATATCAGTTTTCTATCATTCTCGCTCCTTTAAAATCTTTGCTCATTATGTTTTGCTGTTATGTTTAGCTTTGTGCATTAAGTTTTCCACCTTTTCAGTAGATTTCCACGCACAGAAAATAACTTCAAGACGCCCACGACAATCTTTGTGTTTTTTGGTTGACATTTTGTTGAAACAAGACTTGGTCAGTGTCTGTCTCTATTTGACCACCAGGCCATCAAATTATGTGACGTCAGCGAGGCAGATAGTGGGTGTGCTAAGCGTGTAGGGCAAGGGAGACAGGAAGGAAAGGCAGCTGGATAGAAGGTGCCCCAGTTTGGGGCATATCAAAGCAGCGAGAAGCAAATACACCTGCAGGGCAAGCAATCAAATGCAAAATATACAATTACCAACAAAATTTCGTGTGTAAAACGATACGAGATTTTTTGGGTTTGACCCCTGGTGAGAAGTGGACCAGGAGCAGGAGCAGCATAAGAAGGTGTCACTTACCGGATACTCATCGTAGCTCATGTCGGCAGCATCGTTGGGCGCACTGAATATCTCCTCGGGCTGACTAACTGAAGGTTCTGCCACGCTGCGCTTGTCCATCGGTGCCACGTGGACATGGCGACTAGTAGTAGTAGTAGGATTCACCAGCTCTACTGCTGAATCGCTGCGTCGCATCAGCTGACGGCATAGATGCAACTCGAAGCTCTGCAGCAGCACCAGCAGCACAATCAACATGGCCGGAAACAAGCTCAACTGGCGGCTACTACTGCGACGACGATGTCGCTGCTTTTGATGACTGCGTGGCGACATTTATGGGGGTTTGGTGATGGTGCTCTTAACACTCTCGACTTGAAATTGTTCTTGGATTTTTTGGATGCAGTTTTCCACTTTGCTGCCGCACTTTGAAACTTTCAACTGAAGCGTTCGCCAAATGTGTCGCCTGCTTTTATAGCGAATTCTTTGAGCTTCCTTCCGTTGCGAAGATTTATCGTTATTATTTGCTGCTCTTATTTTTTTTACAATAATGAAACATTACAAACGCTTGTTAATCGTCTGCAAAGTAGCTGCAGGATTGGCAGCACCAGCAGCACCGACGGAGGGGAGGGGCAACAGTGAAATGCTCTTTTCAGGGCAATGATTTACGCTGGGTCTCCTGTGCCGCGTTCCGCTTCTTGCTGTTGTTGCTGTAATTATTGAACATAAAAATCCATGTCCAGCCTGCAGCCACATTATTAACACACACATACACACGTACACATGTACACAGAGAGGCTAGAGCACACCCACACAAACCCACACACACAAACACGCGCAACATGTGCCGCCTTTGTGCTTGTTGCAGTCGCCAATTGATCTGCTGCTGGCCGCTTTCATCTTTGCTCCTAATGAGCTGCACTGCATGAGGTCCTTCTTTTTGGCCGTATCCTTGACGGATTTGCATCTCCTTTTCAGCAGGACTTAAGTGCAGCCCACGCGGCCATTGCAAAAATAGTTTTTAATGCCATTTTTAAGTCCACTTCAAGGTGAATTGCGATTGAGAGATTTGTCAAGTTTTATGCATTAATTGCGAACACGCGTTCCCCCCCTCTCCCTCTGCCACTTCTTCTTTTCTTCCCCTGCACTCAAGCACAGCGGGTTAGCTGTTCAGCGAGTTCATTCATCCATAAAAACAGTTTGCCGTAGTTTCTTGACCCTACAAAACTCCACAAAACGTTGCGCAATTAACCCACCGCAACATGCAAATCGTAATTAACCAAGAACATAAAAAAAACATCTCCAAATGTATGTACATAGTACACCATATATTCATACATATGGAAAGGATCTGCACATAGTAAAACATTCTTAGTATTGCAAACCACGGGAGTTTTCCTTTTTATACCCCATAAACCAAATGTGTCAATAGAATATACGAATGTTTTCTTAACTTAAGTTGCCGAGGGAAGGATTCTGATTTATTTGAATAACATTTATTGGTAACGAAACGAATTAATTTGGCATAGGTCTCCAATAAGTATGCTACGCAATTTTAAAGATTTTTGAATGTTTAATAAAGGAAGAGATTTTTTTTATCTTTAAACTTAATTTATTTATTTATTTCACTAGGGATCAGAATAAAGGAAGAGATTAAGAAAATATTTTTTCTTGGGATTTTGTCGGATTAAATCTAATATGTTTTTTTGCAGAAAATTTAAAATAAAAAGAGAAAGAATGTTTTGATATGATGAATAAATAGTTTTCAAATTTCTCGAAAACACATTCTCAATCACATTAAAGGCAATTGCCTGCAACATTATTTCAATATCTTTTAATGAAGTTTTAAATCATCATGACTACTCATCAGTAGTCACGAAGAAGTAACAAGTCCAGAAACTCATTAGGTTATAGATAAAGTTGAATTTCTAATCTATAAAGAAAAACTTTTGGGTTATACAATTTTTATACTGTTTTCTTTTACTTTAAATAGTTCAGATAATACTGATTAAGATACTGCTGTGTAAGCATAATTCTAGGTATAATATGACATTATTTATTTATTTAATACACCAACAATTTCTCGCCGTGTATCATCCCATACAGCATCCCTGGCAGCTGTCAAAATGGCGTCTTGCGCACTACGCACTGCTGCTCGCCCGCCCAGGCAACTGTCAAAACATAGAGAGAGAGAGTGCGGTAAAGAAAGAGAGAGAGACAGAGATGGAGACTGAGAGAGCGTAGCCTGTTTGGCGTCCAAAGGGCTGCCCTGGGCCGCAGCACAGCACAGCATCCAGCAGTGTTTGGTAGGCTGGCAGCCGAGGTGACTGCAGGCTGCTCTCCAGGTAAAGCCAGAAAATTCCGTACCACACACAACACACTTCTTTCGTGTCGTGTCGTGTCTCTCGAGCCGAGCGTGAGGGCCGCAGGGGAAAACCCAGTTGTGTGGAAAATGTTCCATTGAAAGTGCACAAAAAGGCAATTGCCACAAAATGTAGCACACACACAGACAGACAGAGGGACAGACGCAGAAATCAAAACCAATTCGAGGAGAAATAAGTAATGAACAATGCTACAATAAAATGTCAAGGATCTAAACAGATCAGACTTTCGCCAGCTAAGATAAAACCCGAAGATTGCCCCTGCCAGAGGAGGCATTAAAGGTGCGAAAATGCGTGCCTACTACACCACAAAGGATACGCGCAAATACGGCGACATGAGCTATGAGTGAGTACACAAAGTCTCTCTATCCGCATGTGTATGTGTGTGTGTGTGTGTGTGTGTGTGTGTATGTGTGCTTCTGTGTGTGTGTGTTTGTTACTGCATACCTGCAGTCGCTTGTTTGCCTTAAGGACCAAGTCGAATGCCATTTGCACGTTGAGTTGAGTGTCTGTGTGTGTGTGTATGTTTGCACTTGCAAGCTGCAATTTAAAGAAATTGTCATGCAAACAAATAAAAGCGCTTAAAATTGCAGAGAAGGACGAACATTTTAGGCTAATTGAAATGACGTGAAGGCAAGAAAATAATATAAGAAGGCCAGATATTTATAGATTTTTAAAGAAAGGCTATATCAAGATATATTTAATAACATTATAAGAATTTGCCGATTTTTATAGGATCGACCAACTTGTTTACCTGCAATTTAAGGACTGAATTATTATAATATTAAATGTTTCCTCCAAACTGCTACCCGCCCCTCCTCTATGTTGTTCTTGCTGTGGTTAAATAGCTCTTTTTAGGCTCAAAACAGGTGTGGGGGAGCGGGGAGAATGCATCAGCAGCTGATGAATAGGAGGGATCGCGTCATGGATTGGTGCAAGCAGTGCAAGCAGTTCACTGCTTACTTAACAGCGCACTATTAGCGATAAGTCAAGCAGTTTTTCATTTGGAATAACGGCAGTTTTTTTCATTTTCAATTCGAAATTACGGCAAAACTAGTAGAAACAGCGGCATGCAGCTTTTTTAAGTTTGTTCCTTTTTTTCTACTTTAACAGTACACAGGCTTCCAAGTTCATAAGACGTAAAGCTGGCCCTGCAAAAATCGACAAAGTTTTGGCCCTTATTTCCAATTTCTCACAATTTTTTAAACAAAAAAAACGTTTTCAAAAATTTTTGTTGCGCCGGGGCGGGGGGCAGAAAAATACAATTTTAACATTACTCTGTTAGTATGCAAAAGTATGGTGCATACTTCTGGGCAGCTGATAAATAAATAAAGCAAGGCAATTGGTAATTTACGTTGCACTCTTTTGCGCGCACTTGATTACTTCTGCTGTTTGGTAGGAAAATAACTAGGAGTGATTGGGAGAAATAGCTAAGTGTGCAGCACAGGTAACGCTGGCTGCACATTTTGGTACCTATAAAGATGTTTTTAAAACAACACCCCAAAATTGTTATGGACACTTCTCGAAGTAATAAGCACAATAAAATTCCAGTGTATCTCCGGTAAGGCGCTTCCTGGTGCCTTGTTCTTTGCTCTGTACTCAGCAATAAATTTGCATTGCATTCTCCAACATCCGAGAGCTTGTTGCATATGCATGAGTCAGCGGCTTTTCTGCTCGACTCTTCTTGTCTTGCTTCATTCACATTTGCGAAGCAGCAAGAAATAAAAAATAAAAAAACATTGACAACGTCACGTCCTTGTGCTCATAAAAGTACGCCTCAGTGTGCTTGTCCATGCTTGTCTAGCCCGAAAATGGTATTGGGGGGAGTGAGGTACAAAATGTGGGTCCTGCACGGTTGAGTGGCGCCTTCTCTGCTGCTCCTGCTGCTGCTGCTGTTATTGAAGTTGTTGTAGTTGTCCATTATATTGTTTGTTGGCTTAATTAATGATAGTCAGCATAAAAATTGAGGCTTGTTGAGACACGATACCCAAAGACAATGAACTTTGTCGAAAGTCGAGAGAAGGAAGCTGTGAAATATTAAAGATTGATTATAATAAACCAAAAATAAGACAGAAAACTGTTAAAAACCATGAACGCAACTAAGATTATTTATTAAAAAACTTCTATACATTTTATCTAAGTGGAATACATATATTATCAGCAAATACGGAATTCGTAACTTTTATAGTCTGAACAGAGCATATAGCATATTTCATTAATACTTTACCTTAGCAAGCCTTTAAATTTCTTTCTATTTCACTCTAATAATATCATCCAATTGTCTAAACTCTCTCGTTGCAGAAGCAAATACCTGATGGATCCCAAGTATATGACCAAACGTGATCTTCAGCATTATTATCGGTACACCAATATGACGAAAGGTCGTGGGCAATTTAAGAAAATTATAATTGTTATATTTTGCGTGTGCATCTTCTCATATCTCTTTGTGGACTATAATCTGAGGACGAAAATTCTGAGATTACGTGATCGATTGGATTTCATAGCACGCATCGAAGATGATTATAACATAACACAAGCGTATTTTATCGATACGCCCGGCTGTCGGATGCCCTACTTCGAGGTGCTGGACGATAATATAGCACAGTTTATGTTCAAGCCAAAGTCATTTGTTTGCCGCAAGCCTCTGATGCGTACCAGCGATCAGATTCAGGGCCAACTATTGCTCAATGTCAATGCCAGCGAACAGTTGAGGCTGTACAACATTAGTGATTTGTCTGCGATCAATTGCAAATACGCGGAATTGAATCGTGTGTCGGACATGCAGAATGACTTCAAACCAAAAGTGTCTTTTAAGCTTGCACCAAAGATGCAACTGCCAAGGAATTTGGAATTTCTACTCGTGGTATGCTACTATCCCGAGAATGTGGTAATCTACAAGGATTTGCACTTCTTTGCCATCGACAAGCCCGCAAAGAAAGCGACCAAGCTAAGGAGATCAGTGAATGATACGCAACCAACGTCAGATCGCCTTTCGGTCATGGTGCTAGGCATCGATAGTGTGTCCCATTTGAATTTCCAACGTCAGATGCGACGCACTGCATCCTATATACGTCGCAATTTGTCACATGTCGAATTCTGGGGATTCAACAAGGTGGGCGACAATACGTTTCCGAATCTGGTGCCACTGTTGACTGGACTCGACGATGAGGAACTAAACTTGTCGTGTCTGGGCGGGCAGTCGAAGCCCACTTTCGATGGCTGCTCACTCATCTGGAAGCGGTACAAGCAGGCGGGCTACAAGACAGTCTTCGCCGAGGATGTTGCCTTCCTGGGACTCTTCAACTTTTTTCGTAATGGCTTTCGTCGTCCGCCAACCGATTATTATCTACGTCCGATAGTGCTGGAAATGGAGAAGCAAATTGCCAGCAAGAAGGATCTCAATGTGCATCTATGCATGGGCGGACGACGCACAGCGGATGTGCTGCTCGAGTATATGCGCAAGATGCTGCCGCACTTGCAGAAGGAACCGTTTTTCTCGTTCTTCTGGTCGGTCTCGTTGACGCACGACTACTTCAATTCCCCCATGCTGCTGGACCCACAACTGGCGGCCAATCTGCAACGGCTGCACGAATCCGGTTTGCTCAATCGAACGCTGGTGCTGCTCATGTCCGATCACGGCATGCGTTGGGGTTCATTCCGCAAGACCTATCAGGGCATGATGGAGGAACGTCAGCCGCTGTTGAGTGTTCTCTATCCGGATTGGATGAAGACGCGTTATCCGCAGGCAATAGCGAATCTCGAGCTGAATGCCAAACGGCTGACAACGCCCTTTGATTTGCATGCCACGTTGCTGCAGTGTCTCGATCTGCGCAATCTGGAGGCGGAGAAACTGCAGCGCACTGCCGACGAGCTGACGGAAATCGATAGCACACTGCCACGTGGCATTAGTCTCTTCCTGCCGATTCCGCCGGAACGTAATTGCGAACAGGCTGGCATTGCGGCACATTGGTGCACCTGCCATCAGCGCGAGGAATTGCCCACCAACGATGGACGTGTCCAGCGGGCAGCACGCTATCTGGTCCGCCTGATCAACGATCGACTGGTGGCGCATCCACAGTGTCGCACTCTCTACTTGAACTCCATACTGCAGGCATTCATTGCGGCGCCGCATCGAAAGATCGTCAAGGAAATAAGTAGCGATTATGCCGTCGATATAACCCTGCGCCTGCAGACCAAACCTGGTCTGGGTGTCTTTGAGTCCACGGTGCGCATGTCTGGATATGCTAGCGCCCTTACCGGCACCATCAGTCGCATCAATTTGTATGCCAGCCAGAGCTACTGCATCAATGACTCGACACTAAAGATGTTTTGCTATTGCCACCGATAAGTAGCAACTCAAAGCATCCTTCATTCCGTAGCCTTTGAAGTGTCTCTCTGTATGTGAGTGCGTGTCTGCAAGTGTGTGTGCGTGTGTAATTGAAGTTGTATTTAATGCATTAACCGAGCTCCTAGTTTAATTAAAAATGAACATAATTGTATTTCTATGAAATATATATTCAATGCAGACTTTCAACAAAGTCCTCTTATTAGTACTAACTCTACAGTTTATGTTAATTTAGCGACAATAATTGAGAGATGTCTATAAATAGACAACAACAAATTTTTGTATATTGAAATTCAAAAATAAAACCAATATGTCTAATACTCAATTGATAGATTTATTAAAGATTATAATATTGCAAATTACCTGAGAGTTCTTCAAATAATTTTGATAATGCTGGGCTTGTCTCTACCATGACTTGATCTCATTTCCTTAAATATAAAATATATGGCACATTTAGATAAATGTACTTTTTGTATGTACATATATGGTTCATATTAACAAGGACTACATTTATTTTTTATGTTGGATGTACAACTAACAAGTGGGCAAAGTTTTTTTAAAGGCTGTAAATTTTATAAATTAAAATTTATCAGTAAGGACAACCGAAAAGTAAATAGATGCATTTCAAATACACATTTTCCCGGCTTAGTCGATATTCTTTGAACCGCGAATCGTAACAATCGATACGCCCAGAATCGTACAGCTCCTTCTTGAACCAGGCTTGTAACCCTGGAAACTCGATAAATGTCATGAAATCGATTAGTGTTTCACTCCCTCATTATTTAAAGCCTCGTTTACAAAATATTTGTTCAACGGTGAGCAGATCTAATGAATGTTCATATACAAACAAAAAATATATTCTAGATTTTCGATAGTTAAAAGACTTAACAATATTTTTTGTTAGGCAGCTATCAGTGGGCGAAGCTGCATATGCATGAGACCATTGTAGTTACTCCTCAAGGGCAGTTGCCGGAATGAAATTAATAATTTGGGATGTATGAATCTGTTTCCGATCTGCAATAATATAATCAATATATAATGAAAAATATAGCAAATAAAGTTATTGAGCATAAGACTCCGTAATACTCACAAGATGTTCGACGCCCGTATTGTGACAATGTAGTGTCAGTGGTTCCAAACGATCCCTCAGCGCTGTGTCCATGTAGGGTCTGCTGAGCTCAAAGAAATCTCTGTTTAGATGCATTCCTGATATGTTTAATATCTTAAGCGACGGACATGCAGCAATTGTTTCCCAAAGCTGTTTCTCAGTTGAAAACAATTGAAAATCAACCAGATCGAGTTGTTCCAGCAATGGCAATCCAGCAACTAGAGTTTGCAACTTCTTCACCGTTAAAGACTCGATTATCAATGTAAGTCGGATTAGGCGTTTAAGGGACTGTAGAATCGTTAGATCGCACTGCTCAATGCAAGAGTGGAAGCCCAATTCGATTATATCATTGCGACGCTCTTTAATAATTATCTCTAAGTATTGCTGACACTGATCATCACATGTCAAAGCCAACGTTCGCAGCTTTGGAAAACACATCAGGGCATTCCAATAAAAACTATTTTCATTAGTGCCAACATCGATTATTAGTTCTTCCAGAGACTCATTTCCAAATATATTATCAACGTTAACACAACCCCAGAGAAACAATCTGCGCAACTTTCTAAATTTCTCGATTCTTAAGTAGTTGGCGTCAATATTCCACATGTGTGTAGGTCTGGAAAGAATTCTACCAATAGGTCAAACTCAAGTTGACTATTGCAAGACCAATCGAAGAATGCCACATAAAGGTCACGCACATTAGTAAAGTTGTATTTATACAACAGGTTCAAACGATTCGATGTAAGACAACTAAGCTCAAGTGTCTCGCATGTTTCGCAAATACTGGACAGGAATGCGTCTAGAATCTCAGGATCATCCTCAAACTCACGTAAGACCCAATCCACAGAATGATTCTTTGAATGCTCCAAGCCAAGCAAATATTCGCATTCCAACGTTCCAAGTTTCTTGTTACTTTCCAAAGTGTTACTTGATTTCTGAAATCTAAACAGTTTATTATACGCAGTTGACAGCCGTCGTCAAGTTGGTCCATCCTTTTGCGAGTTTCAATTAAAATTTAATTGAATTTAAGTTTCTCTGCTTTTCGTTTTACCGACTAATGATACAAAATTTCATTTGGTAATGAAATTTTACAATCAGAACGATTAGTCACATTTCAATAGCAGCCTTGATTTTCGATTCGCATTAGACTATCGATAAGCAATTTAAATTAATAATAAATATAATTAATATTTTATTCTATATGTGTTCATACGTATTTCCTCAATGGAAATGACTGAAAACAAACCTTTAGATTGAGATACATTTTTTGATTGAGAAAGTCGACTGACCTTAGTCGACTATAAACTAATTAAATAAATAATATAGAAAATTTTTTTATTCTTCGTGTCAAGACTATAAATCGGAAAAGATAAATAAATATATATTTTGCCTTTATTCAACAGATAAACGTACCTCACTTGCCATGGCTAGAATCAATTGAATTATGTATCTTATTCTTCAAATAATTCACATATGAATAACATATTTATGTTACATTTTTCATCGTTCATGCCGGTTATATTGTCGCTCTTCGTCCAAAGATGAGCACAATGTTCGGCGCCACCCAAATTATTTGGATTATTGACGGGATACCAAAAGAGAAATGGTGCCCGGCGTCCTGTGGTGAGTGAACGGAATTCGCCCTCCCGCGATAGATCATTCACATCGATCCAATATCTCTTCTGACGATCCAACATGGGGACTATCGCATCGAATTCTTCCTGATTCTGCAAACTAACCAAATGGGCACCTAGCTCGGTGCACTTGTGCGCCGCAGCATACCAATTGATTTCCTCCTTCTTCTCAAGATAGTAGAATTTCCTACCGATTTTGTTAAACATTTTGTACTTATCTCCCAACTGTTGTTCCGTCAATTTCTTCTCATACTCGTTAACTTTCGATTGTAGCTTTGCCATTTCGTTCTCGACCTTTTGAAGTCTTGACTGGAAATCCGCTTGATTGTCATTATCTTCACATTGTTGCTTCAAGTTGGCCGTGTGCTCCAAGATGGGCTTAACAACCTTGAAGCAGTAACCATCGCAAGTATTTTCATGGCACGACTGTTAAATCAAAACGACTTTTAGTTTAAATAAAAACGGCTTTTTCGACATGAAACTTACCGCATTAATACTCAAAGCAAAAAGCGTAGAAATTACCATTACGTTCAAAATAAATGCCATATTATTTTGTGTTCAACTACTCAGAGACGGTGATGATAGGAAACTGAACCGTCGTGCTGGATGACGCCAGCCGAACAGCAACCAGTGGATTATCAAATTGGAAATTCCCAAGTTCACCTGGATCGATGACCTTATAACACACACAAACATTTTTTTTTGATAATTTTTCACGAAATGTTATTTTTTATTGGTTTATTAAAGCATCCTACATAAAATAGACTTAAAGTTTTAAAGCTTTAAAGCTTTCCCCTTTACTAGCTCAATTCACTGGAAAAGTTAACAATTATTTAAATAAGTATACAATAATGGCTGCATTTTTATTTATAAAATAGTCAACTACATTGAACAGTACACATAATTCAACAATTATCAAAAAACTACAGAATAATAAAACATTTCAAATCAAGGCGCTCACTGTGGCAGGTGTCATATGACTGCTGTGTGGTGGAAACCGATTGTCAAACTCCAGAACAAATATCGATATATCGATAGTTAAGCATTCACACGGCAAGAACACGTATGTGAGCACATATGTGCAGCTGTGTGTGCGTGCGGCAAGAAGAGCAATAAAAAATTAAATATCCAGTTATGTTGCTAGTCAACAGCACAGTAAGACCAACCGCCGCCTAAGGTTATACGTAAGTACTGTGGAACAATACGATATAACCAAACAGTTACTAATAATCCCCATTCCAGGTTATGTTTTGGTACAACAGCAGCAGAAGCAACAACACGCCAACAGCAACAACAACAAAACGAAAAAAAGCAACAGGAACTCCGTTGCCCGGCACATCGAAAATTCGATTAAAAGTCCAATATTTTATATAATCTACACCTGTAATCATTCCTATTGCCTCCAAAATGATGGAAACTCTGTGCACAATAATTAGCCGGCTACTGTTGCTGACCATCGGTGCCTGGGAACTGCTGGAGCAAGTCTGGCATCGATTGCATGCGCTCGCCAGCAGGTCATATGACTATTGGCAATGTGATCAGCAACGTGTGTTGCTCGCACAGGCCGTACATGAGCTACAAAAGTTGCCACAGCATCTGGTACTGATTATTGGACCCGATGAACGTTACGTTGATGTGGCACAATTGAAACGTATTTTCGAATACACCCAAATTGCGAGCATCCCCTATGTGAGTGTCTACGATAGACGCACGGCCCGCAATGGTTACGTGGATCTAATGAAATTCTGTCAGTCAAGTGATAATGACAACAGATCCTATCTGTGGCCGCCCAAAAAACAAACGATAAACGAAGAACAAAAATTGCAACAGAATGGCTATAAAAGTGATCATATTCATCCCATGACTAATGGTGTTATGAACGGCAACGGCAATGTAACAAACGGTACGAAGTACGCTCCGCAGCTACAGGTAAGTTATCGCTTTCGGCTATAGACCGATAAGCGCTTATCAAAGGCTTCACGCACTTGAGTTCCGGTAGACATATACAATGCGAGTATCCATTGAGCAGCACTTTCACTTGTATATACATAATAACAACATACATATAGTTCCCGGAATTGTATTCTTATCTGTGTTTCACATTGTTTTAGGTCTATCAAATTGGTTCCCCGGATGGGCATACTCTCATAGCTGATGTCTGTCGCGAGCTGTATGTGCAGCGTAAAACCAACGAAGTGCAGGAGCTGCTTAAAGATCGTCAAGCACTTACAGACGGTATCGATAAATTGCTAAACAAACGTCTTGGCTTTGCGGTAGCGGAACCCGAACTGTGCATTATTTTCTCCAGACAGACCTGCACCTACGGTCTGTTGCCTTGGCATTCTCGCTTCACCGAGTTCCATACGCATCGCACGGGACAATACTTTGGTCCCAAAGAGTTTTCCCGAGTGCTTTATAAATACGCACGCTGCGAGCAGCGGTGGGGCAAGTAGTCGCCCTCGTTATACCCTCATCATCTATTCACTGCGTTAGTTAAGTTTATTAATTAAATAATATATATGTACACGTAGTTAAGCAAGTGTTGGCGCCTATTACCAATTGTAAGAAACACCATTTAGTTCTGTAAGTGTAAAGTGAAATATGAAGGAAAAGACAAAGAACGAACACAAAACTTATGTTATAAACGAATTTTGTATTTGTCATGGGAGTTTTTATAAGATTGTTCATTTTTTGGCACAAATATTGTTGCAGTTTTGTTCTTGTTCTTGTAAGTTTGTTCACTTAGTTGCTAATGTTATATTTATTTTGTAAAATTTCGAATTGTATTTTGAATTTACTGCTGAACGTTGACTACTCCCGACCTCCGGGCTGAGCATGTCGCTTGGAAAGAAGATTCACATCCGTATGATACTCGCTCTTCTCGATGTTTTGTTTACCCGAGCGATAGGAGGGCATGCTACCTTGTATCAACTGAAAGGAGTTGCGTAAATCTGTCAACGAATCGGCCAAGCCCTGCTTGATGTTGGCAAACTCGGTAGACATCACCGACAACTTGCCCATCAGGAAGTTCAAATTGGTATCCATGTCGATCATGTGCTTCTTGGTCATATCCACTTTGTTGCTCAGCCCAGACATGGCACTGAAAGTGCTATTGACATAGCCAATGTGAACTGTTTGCATCAGTTCCAACAGTTTCTTGCTTTCGGTCAGTTCGGTGCCCATTATGAGTATCTGATGCCACACCTGCTCAAGGGCAGTGTCCATAGATGCACTTATATTGCGCTTGGTATCGATCTGCGTGCTGATCACTGTGTTGTTCAGATCAGTGAAGTTCTTCTGCAGTTGACTGCCCAGCTCGGCCATTTGTTGCTCCACCAGAAGGCTGATTTGTTGTACAATTTTCAGTGTACCAAACTCGACCTTACGTTGTGTGTCCAGCACCAGATCCGAGTTGGTCATTATGATGCTGTTGAAGTTCTCCAGGGCATCGAGTCCTTTACCCAATTTGTTTTGACTGGCATTGGCCTGTTTGTTGAATTCGTTTAGGGTGCTTACATCGGTGATCAACTGCTTGAGGTCGCCAAGGATGTTGGCCTCGGTCTGCTGCAAATGCTCGGTAGTCTCACGTAGACCTGGATGAGATCAAGAGGGAAATAAGAGAGACATCATCATTCGTTACTCCACTTCGATCACTTACCCGTCTGCTGTGCTGCAGTTGCCTCCGTTTTGAGTGCGGCCAGTGCATTGAGGGTTTCATTGTTCAGTTCCTGAATGTACGCCTTGTCCTGCTCATTCAGACCTGCTGCCGGTAGTGGTGCTGGCGCTGGCTTTGCTGTAGCCTCACGCAGCTGAGCGAGATCAGAACTCAATGAACCTAAGCGTTGCATGAGCTGCTGTTCGAACTGATCGTTGTTCTTGGGCGGCGCTGCTGTGGTGACTTCAGTGGCAGCGCGATGCTGTTGCAACTTAGCCTCGAACTTGTTGATCAGCTCGTCTGTCTTGGGCATGCGCTCGAAGCTCTGTTGGTTCTGCTCCGCTGCCTGCTTGCTGCTGTCGAGCAACTTGTTCACACTGGAGCCAAGCTGCTTGAGCTCCTCAAGCAACTGCTTATTGATCTTCTGCTGCTCCTCGACGAAGGCGTTGGGCAGTGCAGCTGCTGCTGGTGCAGCAAGTGCTTTGGCACCTGGTGGATTCTTGAAGCACTCGTCATTCTCTCGCATCCATTTGAACATGTGCTCCATGGCCTGATTGAACTTATCCGACTGCGCATTGTACTTCTCCTCTTGCTGCCAAGGAATCACAATTGGAATTGGTTCATAGAAGCAGTTTAGGCAAGTTTTGTACTCACTGTAATCAGCATGGTCTCTATCTGACTGACACGTTCGTCCAGCCGACCAAAGATGCCATTGATCGGCTCCAGACTCTTCTGTCCCTTCAGCAGCGATTGCAAGGCCTTCTTCTGTAGCTCGCCCAATGCACGTTCGCGATGCTCATGCCGCTCCAGCTTGTTGTCCAGCTGATTGTACGAGTAGATCAGCGATTTGAGGGTGCCACTAAGGTCCTCATTGCTTTGGAGGGGGAATAATGAGAGCAATAGGTAGAGATTAATAAGTTGAAGTGGAACAAGAACATAATTCTTGTAATGTTGGAGTAATGAATAAAATTTTCATTTATTGAGGGCTTCAGATCGATCTTTCAATACGAAACTATACAACTCGTGTCGATCGTTATTATTAATACATATTTGGCAAATTTTCTACATTGAAATTGGAATAATAATAATAAATTGGAAAAAAAACGAAAAACGCAAAAACCTCCATTACTAAATAAATAGAGTAAACATATAATCAACATATATCAACTATGTTTATTATGGTATATTTATTTAACAATGGAGGTTTTTGCGTTTTTCGTTTTTCTATATATGTATATATTTTTATGATGAAAACGTCGCAAAAGGCCAGTGATCTTAGTATTTTCTATTAATTAAAAATGTTCTATATAATAATAAATTTCGTCCTCGGTTCACTTGTAATCTTATTAACATATAAAAATAATATTAGAAATGTTTTAAAATATTTCCAACACTCCATGCAGGAAGTACAATATTTCTGCAGCCGTTCTTGAAACAAATTTTCAAATTGCCCTCATTAATCATCGGGGGGTTGGGACCACCACAGCCGCGTTTATGGCTGGTCATAAATGTTGATCTCTCCCTCTCTCTCTCTGTGTGTTTCTGACGGCGGGGCTGATGAGATCGACGCGTAGATCTCAAGAGATCAATTCTCGTAAACTTGCCAGAGCAGCCCACCCTGACTGCTAATAATTTCGTATGGTATCATGCACATCTCAGCGCCAGTCTCAGGGTCAGAAACCCTTTTAAATTATAGATGCATATGTCGAGGTCTGTCCGCCCGTTCGTGTGTGTGAAATGCATTGATGCTGATAGATATGCGGAACGGGCGGGGGCAGCACAAGGGGGAGAAGTGCGCGATAGACAACATATGCTGCATGCTGGCAGTGCAGGCAGCCCGTCGTTACTCATCTGCCCATTTCCATTACGATACCAACTCCCCCAACTCTCCCAGTCATCCCATTTGCATGAAGTGTGTGCTCAGTCCGGGCCAAAAATAAACAAACAAACAGGCGGAACAACCAAGACGGAGTACAAGATGAGCAGCAGGAGAAACATCTCTGTTTCTTTGAAGGCAATAGTCATTAGTTTTGGCAGTGCTGTCAGCCTAAGGGGGAACTAGGGAACTAGTAACGGGGTAGCGCTCGATGAAGGCGTTGCCCTATGCCAGCAGCATGTGGCGTAAAGTGGCCAGCAGCTGGGGGAGATTAGGTGTGGGAATCGTCAGCTACAAGATCGACTGCATCCTGGCGCCGCATCCCCCTCCTGCTACCACTCATGTGCAAATATTTTTAGTGCATTATGTTTCAAATCCGTTCGAGAAATCCGAAACCAAAGTATGAACAATTTTACAACTTGTCTCAGTTTGGAGTTGCTTGTCATTTTTATCTTTACTTGGAAATAGCGCCACATGTTCAAAGAGTGTTCTATTCAGATTTTTATGCATTTCCTCAAAACTTTCTCAAACACTTCAAATGCATTTGGTGCACTTGGAATCAAAAGTTGTATAATTAAATCATGAAAGAGATTTAAAGAGTATTTTGATAATATTTTTAAGTGTTTGATTGAGATTTATAATTAAACGCAAGATACAAACTGTAATATGATCATATAAAATTCTCTTGAAAATAATTAATAAAATATGAAATTTCTTAGAAAGATTTAAAAAGGGAGTAATAAGGTTGAATTGAAAAGCCTTAAGAGCTTAAGATCATTATTTTTTGTAAGACTCTAATTCATTAACTTTTAAATACTGCCAGATAGACAGCATTATAATGCATCAACCTAATCTGTTAAATTATTCAAAGAATTTATGTACTTACGAGACGGGAACTGCCACGGCAGACGTTTGCCAGAGGGACAGGCCAATTAGGGCCAGGAACACCAGGGCAATTGATGATGATGCTGGTGGATGAGGATGGTGAGCTGCAGTCGCCATTTCGTCGTTGCGTGCCGATCGTCGTTTTCCGGCTGATCTCCTCAATTAGCAAATCTCAAATGAGGCAGAAGTGCGTGATCTGATCGGAAATTGAAGCACCAATATATATATATTTAGTACGGAATATATATGTATATATTGTAGTAAATTGAAATCAATTGCTATGGCGCCATTGGGAACTGTTCGGTTTCCATGGAATGTGTTTGAAATTAGAGGATAGTTTATTTGAAAATGCAACGCAAAAATGTTTAAACAATGCCAAAAATATATGCGCAGCAGATGCAGTAAATGCAATTTTAAAGTTTATTTGTTTAAACAATTTCTTCGCTTCATGGATCGAACAATGCGTCAATTTGTTCCCTGCTGCCTTTGCCATTGTTTATAATTGGGAGCATCGTATATAGGAGATGGATGCATGTGGGTAGATGCGCATGCATATCTGGGGTGTATATAGATGGCTATAAAATTGCCAATGGGGTCTGGCGTGCAGCAGATCTTTTATGGAGGAGGGAATGCAATGGAACAGAAATTGGGTCAGAAATATACAAGTGAAATGTCGTTAATTACTGTTAATGAGCACATAACGGACAGATTTCCAAATAAACATATACCATGTTATATAGTACATCTGTTATTGATTATATTTCAATTTGCTTTTACGCACATAACAACACAATGTGTCCTTATCTCGCAAAGATACAGTTTATTTAGGTTAAAGGTTTGATTATTCAGAAACGCTAAGATCGCGACAACTATATATTATAGACAGCGTGCTGACACAATGTTAAAAAAATGAAAACATTACTAATAAATGATAATAATAATAAGAATAATAACTGAAATTATACAAACTTTGAGAGTTAATATAGTCTGCAGTAGTTGCAGCTCAAATATCTCTCTTTAAGTTATCTTCCGATAACTTTTCTGATACTTTTTAAATCCAATTGATACAAAAACTTTCACACTTCACTATTTCTATAGAGCAGAGCCGATAACGTCCTCACTGCACGAGCAGCACACACTGAATGAGCATAAGATGCTGGCGCCTGGTACGAGGTTGAGGTTCTTTTTGATAATGTTCGTTCGGTTGACGAGCGACGCAGTGAGAGAGAGAAGGAGAGAGCGTGAGAGAGAGAGATGGGGAGACCTCACTCAGATGTTTCTAATAAAATGTAATTAAAAGAGCACACTCGTTGCATAGTGCAAGAGCGCTTACATTTTAATCTTCCCGCATCCTAGTTCTAATCAAAACTCAATTTGTTATAATACAAATCTATTAACTATTCAATGCACATTCAATATAAGGGTCATCAATCTGTTGTAGTGTTTTATTCTGCAGCGGCAACATCAAACCAATAAAATTGTAATAAATATGCATATAGCAATTTTATCACTTTCGCAATTCAAATTTAGCAAATTTTTAATTGCTCACAACATTTGAACTTGGCGGCAAATGAATGAATGCCATTCACTTGTTAAGCGTCGCTGCTGTGATCCACTGACGTTGGATTTCAAAACGATAAGCAAACCGTTTTATATCGATATGAACAACCATTGCATCGAAAAACTAACTTAAACGATGTTTGTTCGTTATCGAGTATCGATTATTACATCAGCTGTGGCCGGCTCTTGTTTATATTGCAAAGTGATTAGAAACTAACATATACGCATATTTATTTTGAAAGTTGGACAATATGCCAACCATAATCGCTTTGGATGCATCGCTATCGATGCTGCGTCCAGTCCCCGGTCGCAATGAACACACCTACCAATCTCTCGCCCTCAAGGGCATACAGCATCTGCTGGACAATCTGACGGCCGCTGGAAAGTTGGAGCACTGTGCACTGGTGACATATACCACAGTTTGTGAACTAAAAGTGGATTTTACACGCGATTATGATCAGATACGACAGGCTATCAAGAAAATAGAGCCACAGGACAAGGCTTGCCTCATGACAATGCTGAAGACAAGCGTCAGTTTGATGGCCACTTGGGGCACTCAGAATCTGCTACAGTTGGTGGTGCTAACAGACTGTGGTGCTGGATTTGGCAGCACATCGATTGCAGGTTTTCTGGAGGCTTACGCAGGCAAAGAGGCTGAGCCCGAATATGCCTGGTTGAAGATGCTGGCCACATACAATTTGAACTTCGTCTGCCTGGGACTACATGCAGATCTGTATTTCAGCCGAGGCCTGACGCTGCATCAGCAGCTACTGGACGCCGCCTCGCTGAAAGGTAAGGGAAGTGAAGTTTTAAATAGTTTCAACAGTAACTCAATCTTTTTCTAGGTCAAATCTTTATGACCAAGCCGGTGAAGAGCTCTGAGACAGGTGATGCCCCGCCTGGTGGCAGCCACAAGAGTGAACTGGGTCGCACAGCAGTGTTTGAGCTGATTGAACGCCTCTGCGAGAGCAGCTACAAGTCGACAGAGGTAACACTCAAGTGTGGCCACTATTTCCGCATGGAGAGCCAAGTGCTGCTCTGGCCACCACCAATGCCATACGAACAGCTTGGGCTCTATGGTGGCGAGTCGACCATACGTCACATTGAGCAACGCATTGATATTTGTGGCTTTCTGGCTCTATCGGACATTGGTTCTCCGGCTACGTTCAGTCGTCATTGGGTGCTGGCAAAGGTTGAGCGAGAGAAGCCAACGCGTCGCTCCGGAGGCATGACAGCAATTGCCAAGCCGCCGAAGCTAAACCTGGACACCAGTAATCCTCACTATGAGCTGGAGAAGCTTGAGCAAGACCTACGTGACTTCTATATGAACAGTTCCAAGGAGGCCGAAGAGAGCGGCGATGATGCTGATGTTAGTGTGGTGCACAAGCACAACACCAGTCCACAGACGGAGCAACAGAAGGATACTTTATGTGTGTTGCTTCATGGCGCACTTAAACTGGAGAATATGGCAGCACTTGTGCTGGTCGGTGAGAAATGGTATGGCTTCATTTACGCGTACACGGATGCCAAGAAGAAGTCCAATATTATATTAAACATTCTACCGCCGGGCTCCAACGTTATACCCTGGCTGGGCGACCTCGAACTGCTGGGCTTTCCCGAGGATTTGGCAGCCGGCGAAACGGCCAGTTTTCCCGTACGTGCCGAGCGTCGTTCCTACTCGCAAAGCAGTGTGGTTTGGATACGACAAGCCAGTCTGCAGTCCGATGTGCAGAAGGTGTTGCGTCATGCAAAGAAGATGCCCGACAAGACGCAACATTTCTACAAAGAACTGAATCGTATACGACGTGCTGCCTTGGCACTTGGCTTTGTGGAACTGCTCGAGGCGCTCGCTCTCTTGCTGGAGAAGGAAAATGCGCAACTGACATTGAACGGAGCTAGCACTGAGTGCACGTTGCAACTGCAACATGCTGCAACGGAGCTGCGCAAGACATCGAATCGCGACATAAAGTCGACAATTGTGCCTCTCCAAAAGGCAACAGCAGCGGATGCAAGTGCAGCTGCGCCGTCGGCCCCAACAACGTATTTGTATTAAAATACATAAAATCATAAATATTATATACTTTTTTACTGATTAAATTAGTCTTAAAATTAATAGTCGTTTACTTTCTTTTTCAATTAATTTATTTTGAATAGACATACATATGTATTTTGAACCCGGCTTTGATACTCCGTTTTGCAGCACTGCACAACTCTGACTTGCCAATATCGCCCCAACAACATACTTGTTTTAGAATTAATCATTATATATTATATATATATATATATTCCCGCTTAAATTTTTCCTTAAATGAGGAGTGAGTCATTTCCTTTTTTATTTGAAAATGGATTAATTTGAATTTGGTCGTGTCGTTTTACAGCACTGCACAGCTGTGACATGCAGTTATCGTTATCGATAGGCAACCGAACATTATTATTATTGTTTTCTTTTGACTGACAGCAACAATGGGCGGTCCTGAGTTACCCACAGATCCTGGAGATGAGCACCACTTCCCAACACCGGTAATAGAGCATCCGCGCATTGGCGCTGAGCAGAGCGAGGATAGCGATGATTCCGATGCCTACGATGGCTACCAGCCGCTGCCGATGGATGCAGAAGATGCGGGCGAAAGGGAAAATGCAGCAGACCCAGTTGTGGCTGAGGACAACGATGCGGATATAGATTTGATGACAGCCGAGGTGACACACAGCGATCCAAACATGCCGCCTATTGAGAGTGCGGATGCGGAAATCGAGCGACAGGTGTGGAACGAACCACGTCCCAAGGAGTTGCAGCTAGAACTAGATAAAACGCGCACCGAGCAGGTGAGTGGTAGTATGAGATGAAGAGAAGTTTCTCTTTACATATGCTCTCTCTCTCGCTCTCCTTTTGCAGATACTCAAGGCCATGTCGAAGATAACTTTGCCGAACGTAACCGTGCCCGACTGGGCAAAGGGTGTGCCCGAAGAGAGCTGGAAGCATGAGCTCCTCCAGCGCATACAGACACGCAACACACCCGACGCGGGACAGTTGCCACCGTCAACCCAGCAATAAACTAAGCTAAGCAAAATGTATTTATTGAATTAGAAACTCGACACACTCCAGAAATATAATCTATATATATATATATAAAATTTGTTAATGTTATAAATGTAGGCAGTGAAGGATTCCGATCAGAATGCAGCCAGCAATGCCTGCCCGACCAAATTGACCTTGGCGAAGTTCTCATCGTGCGGTGTGTTTGTCAGCTCACGCAGCTTATCCATAACATAATCGACAGAGATCACCTGAGCGATAGTCTCCTGGCCACAGGTGGTGGTAGTCAGATTACCAATGGCCTGCATGGCACGATACCAGGCCTCCAGATCATTGGCCCACTTGAGCAGCTCCACAATGCCGGTGGTGGTGACATGACACACCTCGGGCCGCGCCACTTCCTGGGTCTGCGTTGTGGTCACATTCAAGTAGAAGGTAGCGATGGCTATTTGCAAATTGGCACTGCCAGCACGAATGCTGCTGACCAGCTCAATGATCTGTGGCAGTTGCTGCTTAATCTGCTGCCTTCCCACCGAGTGACTGAGTGCATTTGCCAAGCAACGGCAGATCATCAATTGATTGGCAGCCGATCCATTCAATTGAGGCACAACGTTGTTCAGGAAGTTGTAGCTGTTGTGCAGCAAACTGAAGACAGCTTCGTGGCGCACAGCCAGACGGAGTACGTCCAGCACTGGGAACAGCATGCCCGCTGGCCACTTGAGCAGCAGCATAAGCGCCTCCAGTGCAGTGGCATCCAACTCGGGTGTGCTGTCTGTCAATCGAATTACTGCACGCATGATCTCCTCACCCACTTTGCCTTCGGCGCTGGTTAACTTGTTGTTGAACTCTCTGCGGGAAGAGTTGGGAGTTGTATGAATAGAAGGTACACTGGGAATTAGGTACTACACTACTCACTTCATCTTCTCCAGCACCTTGTTGGCATCACAGGTATCAAAGGTGCGATAGTTGCTGACGGGGAAATGTTTGTCGTTGCCGCTAACAAAATTCACATCCACCTGCGATGATTTCTTGCTGGCGGCAGTGGAGTAGCTGGAGCCTCCCGTGAAGGGATCCATGTTGCCGCCGCCCTGCACATTGCTGTTGCTAGAGCCGGGTACATAGCGTGAACCACCCGTAAAGGGATCCTGATAGCCACTGCAAGAAAAAAGTTGATTATCCTCAATTTCTCCTCCTTCTGTGCCTCCTCTAGACTTACGTTGTGGTCTGGGTAACCACTGGAGCTGCACCTTCAGAATTGGTAACTATAAAATTGGCCACCTTATCGAGATACGCCTGTGGAAGATTGTTGCGATGTATGAACGATTGTGCTGCTTGCCAGGGATCCTCGCCGCGATTGTAAGGCAACTTGATGGGTGGCTCTGTGTCCGAGATATCCACATTGAAGACATAATCGTATTCCTTTCCCTCATGCATCTTCTTGCCTGACGTGGCCTGTGTGCCGCCCGTTGCGCCGGTTACATCGCCCACTAGATTCCATTTGCCCAGTTCCCAGGAGTAACACTTAACGGAGCCGTCCGCATGACGCACCATTTTAGTTTGACCATCGCGAGTGCCATTAGAGAGCAGCGCCTCAGGTCCAGGTAGACTGGTAAAGGGTAAAGATGATTAAGCAACTGTCTGTCAATGTTCTGATTACGATCTGGGTTCGCGCACTCACTCAGTCTTCTTGACACCTCCGATTTCCTCGCTGAGCTGAGACTTGTGTGTGGCGACGGCCATGTCAAAGGATTGCCTGAGATTCTCTTTGGCCTGTCGAGCTGGTTCCATTGTGAATACACGCACCACACCATCGCTGCAACCAGTGACAATATCTCCGTTCTGCAGACAGGTTACAGACCACACTGAAATCGCTGGATGATAGATGGGCTCACCCAGCTGATCCCCTGTGATGACATTCCACATACGCAGTGTGCTATCTTCGCCGCAAGAGACGACGACATGTTCGCCCAGTGCCTCGTTGCGTGCCAGCGCATAGATATAGTTCGTATGGCCACTCAACTCACGCACACATTCTCCATCCTCGTTCCAGAAACGCAGCACAGCATCATTGCCGCAGGAGAGCAACGAATTGGCAGGCAAGGGGACCAGAGCACGCACACAGTCAGTGTGTCCCTTGAGCAGACGCAGCTTCTCACCCTGCTCATTCCAATAGTAGATGCACTTGTCAGCGCCACCAGTGACATATTTGCGCTGGTTTGGCACTGTGGCAACTGCCCAAACGGCCGCCTCATGCCCCTCCAGCTTAATGAACGTAAAGTCACCCGTCTCACTGATTGTCCAGACGCGTGCAGTCTTATCCCAACTTCCACTGATAATGCTGCGCGCCTTTAGGCCACCACCGAGGGCACACACCGTGGATTCGTGTCCCTTGAGCTGTAGCAATGGTGTGAATGCTTCTTGATTGTAAATGCAAATGGTTGCATCGTTGCTGGCCGTGCAGATCCATTGCTCGGAGGCAAGATAATAAATGTAGGATATGAAGTTCTTGTGATCCTGCAGCGTCACGCTCTCAATGTACTCGTTACTGTAAAAGATAAAAGTGAAAATCAGAAATTGCCACCTCCCTTTGTTCTTCTACGCACCCCACTGGCTTCCAGAGTTTTGTGCTCTTGTCTCGCGAACCGGATAATATTAATTGACCACCGTCTGGTGCACTGCCGCCGGCTGCTACGGCACGCACGTCCAAGCTGTGTCCCAAAAGTTCACAGCTCAGTTTAAAATTATCCAAAGTCGGCTCCATCTTCTGCGCAATACTTCGCTGACTAAGCTATTTTTTTCGCCGGCGTTTTTGGCAATAGTATTTTATTTTCATAAAGATGTAACTAAATTTATCGATAACTATAATAAAAAACATCGTGTGCAGCGACAATTGTGCATGCAATCGATGTTTTATTGCAGCCCTGGTACAAACACCGCAATGCACTGTGCCCTTACGCAGCGAATATAAATGTGCAGCGTCAAAACAATATGCGATGTTTGCATGCAAGAGGCGTAAAGTAGTGTTCCTCAACAGACCTGTCGGTGCAGTTCAGCTCAGTGTGCACAGCAGTCGTGCGATTTGTTGTTATTATATCAATGCAGTCACTCATTGAGAAGAATATAGAGAATGGCGCCTACACATTGGCACCACGCAGAAAGGGCAAGAGTTTCGTGTGGAATGTTCTTGCGGAGGTGTTGAAAGAAGATGGTACAGTGGTGCTGGATTATGTGTACTGCCGTTCGTGTCGACATATCTTAAGATGCGTTGGTAATCAGACATCCAATTTGTCGCGTCACCGTTGCTGTAAGGATTTAAAGAATACAAAACTAAAGCAAGTTGGATATCAAGATAAAACGCATGCATTGCATGCACTATCCAATTGGATTGTCGAAGATTGTCTGCCGTTTTCGGTCGTTAGTGGTTCAGGATTTAAGGCAATGGTGCAACTTTTCATAAAAATTGGCAGTATCTATGGAGAATTTGTAGATGTTGATGACTTGTTGCCCGATGAAACAACAATTCCCCGAAAATGCAAAAAAGAAGCCGATGAAAAAAGAGAAACGTTCAGCATAGCCTTGAAAGAGGTCGAGAGACGCAGTGGAATCTCCGTGACAATGGACCTGTGGACGGATAAAAATGCGAAGCGAACATTTTTGGGAGTCATGGTGCATTTTGAACAGAACTATCAAATGGTGAATAGAATTTTGGGCCTCAAATCAATGGAAACTGCAAGTCCTGCAAATGTTTTAGAGAAATTACAATCACTTTTAAATACATTTGGTATTAATTCATTGGAAAATATCAAATTTATAACGGATCAAACTGAAACAAACATTGTTCAGGCCTTAGAGTCAAATATTCGACTTAATTGTAGTACTCAGTTATTTACCCAAGTACTTGATACAGCTTTTAATGAAACAACAGAGTTGATAGATTTGTTACAGGAGTGCAAAAGAACAATTAAATATTTAAGAAAAGAAAAGTTAGAAAATAAACTAAATATTTCCCTGAAAAGTTCTTATATGTCAGGTTGGCATTCAAATTACATTATGTGTGAATCATTTCATGATAATTGGCAAGAAATAAACAATATATTATCAGAGTCCAATAAGAATCACAATTTCATTCACATCGATCTTAACACTTTAAATGGCATAGTTGAACTATGCAAAAATTTTGAAATCATTTTTAATTCCTTAAAAAATTCTCCTTCATTATGTTTTGTTTTTGCATCGATATATAAAGTTGAAAGCTTATGTGAAGCTGATCCATCAGACTCTGTGGGCGTTTTAAGTTTGAAAGAAACCATACATAAATATGTCAATGAAATTTGGGAAAATAATTTATCCATATGGCATAAAATAGCCTTTTTCTTATATCCACCGGCGTTAAATATGAAATTGGATGGTTTAGATGAAATTAAAAGTTTCTGCGTTTCTGAAATTGAAAAAATTCCTTGGACAGAAAGTAAAAATTCAAATCCAAAAGCGCCTCCAATTGAATTATCCATAAAATCAGTACGCACAATTCCTACAGAAAAGTTTACTATAAAATCTGAAAATATATCCGATTCAGAAAATTCAGGTTCACAATCTCCTACTCCTTCGGATAAAGAAGAATGTCCTTCATCTTCCAAAAAAGAGCGCATTGATACAAATACGTTTTTTTTCTCAAGCCTGATCAAAAAATCTGAAAAAACTAAAGAAACTACTATAGATGAGATAGATAAATATTGCAAAGAAAGAGTAAGTATAACGGAAGATTTCGAAGTCATAGATTGGTGGAAAAGTAATCAACATTATTATCCGCAGTTATATAAATTCGCATTACAAGTGCACTCGATTCCCTCAAGTAGTGTAGCAGCAGAAATAAGTTTTTCTCTTGCTCGGAGTATAAGAACCGAAAAACGAAATAGATTAACTCCGCATTCATTGGATAGTTTAATGTTTTTGCATTCCTTTTATAAAAGTCAAAAAGACGAATAATATTTTTCTATGTAGTGTGTACATATGTATTCTATTTTAAAATAATATGATTCAGTTTTAAGTAAATATGACGTTTTTAATTTATTTAAGCTTATGAATAGAGTTCTACATATGTGTATTTGTTTTCATCAATAAACACATAATTTGATGGCAAATTTTTGTTTAAATATTGTTCTTAATACATGTATAGCATGTATACACAAATTTGCAGAACTTCCTCAATGTTCAATGGTTATTAAAAACCACTCATACTCAAATAAGTCCTACCTGGCAAGCACCATGCTTCAACACGTCATTTGCGGTGCAGCTTTTGTGAACACATTTGTTTGCGGTTGCTGATTGTGCAAATACATACAGCAGGGGAAGGAAGAAACACAAATCGGCGCACTTGTCCGATATATCGTTTCACTTGTGTGTAAAATTATCGATAGTTGGCGCATTGAATTGCTCTGTTATGTTAGCAGCATACTAGTCTGGTCTGTTAGTTAACATACGCCGAAAGTTACGTTTGTAAACATTAAAAACCAACGTAGAGTAAAAATAGTTTGCAAATTGTTTGTTATTTGATAATAATATTAATTGATTGTTAAAGTAAACTATTAAGAGAGATGCTGTCAATCAGCGCAATCTTCAGAGTGCCTTTCGCACGGCTTCCACGGCGTTTGCTCGCCCAGCGCAGCGTAGCAACTGCGGCAAAAGTCTCCGATGCTGGAGACCCGGCGCCGTCGTCGCCCACACCGCCTGCGCGTCCGAAGAGCACACGAAAGATGTCCGGCTGGCAGTTGCACTGCTATGGTGACATCGATGAGCTGCAGTTCTCGGATAAGTTCAAGTTGCCCTCGATACGCAGCTCGGAGGAATGTCTGGTGCGGGTGCGGACCACTACAGTAAATCCCATCGACCTCGCCATGTTGCGTGGGTATGGATCTACATTGCTCAACAAAATTCGCTGTCAATATGACGATGACATTGAGTTCCCATTGACGCTGGGACGGGAATTCTGTGGTGAACTGGTGCAAAAGGGAATGGGCGTGCAGAATGAGCAACTGGAGCTGGGCAGTCGCGTGTGGGGTGTTGTGCCCGTACACAATACTGCGGGAGCACATGCTGACTACGTTGTTGTCCCCTCATCTTGTGTAAGTGATGCACTTCATCATTTAAATACAGATTTCATTGAGTAATTCTTTCTAGCTTGCGCCAGCGCCAAAGGAACTGGATGACAACGAGGCGGCCAGTGTGCTGTATGCTGGTCTAACTGCATGGTCGGGTCTTTACCTGACTGGCTTTTTGGGTGGTGCTTGTGGCGCTGCAACGTCAGCCGGTGGTGGCGCCTCTAAGCGCGTGCTCGTCTTGGGCGGCTCTGGTGGAGTTGGCACTTTGGCAGTACAAATCCTCAAGTCGCAGGATGTTCAGGTGCTGGCCACGTGCAGTGAGAATGCTATGGAGATGGTACATCAACTGGGCGCTGATTTGGTGGTGGATTATTGCAATCCTGCAGCTATGGAGGAGCTCTGCACCTACGCACCCTATGACATTGTGTTGGATTGTGCCGGACAGGGAGGGGAGCATGCGACGGAATTGAAATACGACTTCCGGCAATATATAACCTTCTCCTCCCCACTGCTGGCCAATATTGATAAGCAGGGATTGTGTTTGGGTGCGCTGCAGAATGTCTCTGATCTTCTCCAAACCAATGCAAAGGCGGTCACGCAACGCGGCGGTTTGGTCAAGTGGGGATACTTTTATCCGGCGGCACATGGCATTGAATTCCTACAGCGCCTCGTTGAGAAGCGTAAAGTAAGTTTTGTCTTTTATTCTTTATTAATCCTATAAAAAAAACTATATATTTCTATATACATTCTTAGCTCATACCGCAAATCGACAGTTCCTTCGATTTCGCCCAGTTGCCCAAGGCATTTGAGCGTTTGAAGGAGGGACATTTACGGGGCAAGGTGGTGGTGCAGCATTAAGACTGAATGTTATTGTTGATATTGCGTTTGTATGATAATAATAATTTTTAAAATTGCATTTATTAACTTTGAATATTAATCGTTACTTATCGCTTTTGCAATGCAACTGCTCTCAACGATACCAATTCGATAAGTTCGGCAGTTATCGGTCGACCTCCTCAAACCAAAGGTTGCGTTTTGTAATACGCTGCTTAAAATAAACTTTAAAAGTTTATTAAACAATGTAATAATGAGTCAAATATGTATAACAAATGTATAAACAAACCAACGTGAGTTAGTTTTGACAAAGAAAGTGTTTTTTGTACAATAAACAAACAAATACCGTAAGGAATGCAGTGCAAGTCGAGTTTCTTATTGTTTTATTAATGTGATGAATTTGTTTATAATTTTGCGCGGTAAATACGGTACCAAGCACAAAAACCGTGATTGAGTGTGTTTGTTGATTACACGTATTGCGAATGGAATGTGCCGCAATTCAATACAGACATGCATTTTCTTGTTATTAAACAATTGTAAATTATAAATAAACCAATACACATGCACCGCCGGCAAAAACAGAGAACGCATTCATTGAGCAGGTCACAAGTGAGAGAATGCCAAGAGAGAGAGAGAGAGAGGAAGAAAACAGCGCGTAGTGAGCTCTAGAGTTGTCAGCTGTGCGAAAGCCGCTAACTAAAATTATGCACTTTGTTAATATGTTATTGATAAATTGATAAAGAAAAGCGAAAAAGTTCAAGGTGATGTTTAGTATTACATATATGATCTCAATTAGCACGTGTAGCTATAATAACAACAGTTATTTGAACTCTGATTGAATTAGAGCGCAAACTCGCCCGCCCAAAGAGCGTAATGAGGAATACGGGAATCAAAACAACGGAAACCAAAGACCAATAAAGAGGTTGTCATTTTAGCGCACTTTCGGCAATTTTAAAAATTCAAATATATGGTACATACATACACTTTTTTAACTTCTTAAATTTTGTATTGTTAGAAAAAAAACATACAAATAAATGAAAACACACATTTCATTTCCCACAATCGTTCGAAATTCGAAAAATTATTGCTTGTCTTGGATAAACAATATTTTAAAAATACTGCTTGCCGAATCGAGCCAATCCACAATTCAATCTCTTTTATATTCTTTGAATGAAGAGAAACTCTGGAATTGAAACAACAACGACAACTCTAGAGTCCAATCGGAGAGCTCTCCCCATCGTGTGAGAGAAACAATAACAAAACTGCCGCAAACATGCGCAAAGTGTAGCAACATGTTGCTCAACATACGCGTAGTAAAGTGCACTGATATTGTTGTTGCCCCAGCAGGAGGGTGGGTGCTACCGTGCGATAACCAAATTTCGCAAGCAACATTGTGCCCAAACATTTGTTGCCAGCACATTTGTTGCCAGCACTTTTTGGTTGCCGTTGTCTGCCGAATCGAAACTCCCAATGAGTTGTTGTTAAGTCGTCGAGAGAGTCGCGTGTTCCATGTGTCGCGTTCGCGTGTTCTGATGTTGTCTGATGTTGCCACGGGCTTTGTCTGGTCGTCGTCGTCGTCGCAATGCAGCAGCCTGACTGACTGACAACAGAAGAAGAGATAAACAACAAAAAAAATCAGTGAGAAATAAAAAAAGTGCGTGTTTCTTTCAATTGTTGTACGGTAAATGCGGCAGTCCCGTTAATCAATTGCTTTAGTTAAAGTCTCTTGTTGTGTCTTCTCATTCGCCCCATGTTTCTGTGTGTGTGTGCGTGATTCTTATTTGCCCGTGTGTGTGTGGCTAAACAATAATAATAAAGCAATCAAATTGGCCCCACGAGTTTCACTCTTACAAATTGTGTTAAATTCCAATTGCGCAAAAATCAAAAGTGCATAAACAAAAAAACAACAAATGAGGGTGCAGAATAACGGTACATATAGGCGGCACAAACAAATAATACAAACATTTTTTGGGCAATTTTTCCAGATATTTTTCATTGATTTTTCTACTGGCGCGCCACACACACACACACACACAAACAAACGCACACAAACACGCACACACCTCCTGCCGCCGCTATGCAGAGAGCGAGAGCATGCAAGAGAGAGCAACGAAAAGCGATAGAGAGAGAGAGAGCATGTTGCCATGCCGCCTTCTGTTTTGTACACATTTTGGAATTGGAACACACATTGACTTGGGTGTTTGTGTGTGTGCAGATTATCCTTTTTTATATATGTATTTTGTTTATTTTCAAGTGCCTGTTCCATTTTGTTGCGCACATTTTGTGCTGTCCATTCGTTTCGCTGCATTTCAATCTCGCCGCGTTTCAACACAATAAGCATGCGAGTGTGTGAGTGTCGGCAGCTGCCCTATGTAAATTTTGTTCTCTCTCTCTCTGTCTCTTTCTCTGCCCTCTACTGCCGTTTTACCCCCCTCGGCGTATGGCCTGTGTGTGCCTTGTTTTGAACTCTGCTTTCCTCGCCCATTCGCATCGTAGCTGGCGCCGCTGTTTCGAACTGGCGCCGCACTCTCTTGCTCTCTTGGTTGCTCTCTCTCTATCTCTGAAATTGAAACTCTCTTTGCCTCTGGCTCTCCCGTACGCTGTCACTGACTGCAGTCGTTGTCCTTTGGCCGTGCGTTGCGCTGCGCGTTGCCAACCAATTTGCCGTGTGTGTTGTCATTGTCATAATAAGAAAATTGTTGAAAACATTTATTAGTTTCAAAATGTGCAAAATTTTAATCTCTCTGAAATTTTGCAGTGTTCACGGCTAATTAAACCGAAAAAAGGAGCGGAAGCTACAATTGATAAAAATATAAATACAATAAAAGGAAAAAGAAAAATGAAGCATTTGCATTGATAAACAACAAGAAATATACAAATTTATATTGCATACTTTTCGCGTCGCGTGTGTGTGTCACTTAGTTTATTTCGTTTTTCGTCTTCCCCCGCCCGCGTTAAACGTTTAATCTCTCACTCTCTTCGCCGCCGCCGCCGTCGTTGCCGCCTATCTTGTTCTCAGTATCTAAGTGTGTGTATTCCTGTGTGTGTGTGTTTGTGTATATTTTATATACAGCCTCTGTACATATGTACAATATTTGTCGTCGTATTCACATCATCATCGGTATTGTTGTTGTTGTTGTTATTTGCTCGGCATTTCTCGTATATAAATAAATAATAAAAAAAAATATAATAAATTTGTGTTCTTCGGTGTTGTCTCGTGTAAGTGTCTATAATTTGTTTAAATACGACAAGCGATCTGCAACGAACAAGTGGAAAAAGAAGAAAAGAAGAAAGCAACAGCAACAGCAAGAGCAAAATACGCCGCAACATTTATCGATAATCTGCATATGCGATATGGAAAGTTGTTATCAATTCAATACGCCCAAGCAATCATCGATGATTCATCAGCAAATACAACAACAACAAGAGCAGCTGTTGTGTCTAGAAGGAAACGCCTAGCAGGTTAATCGATATAGAGAGAGGATCGATTTATGTTAAATTTAATCGAACTAAAGGTGAGCTTATCGATATGTATTTTATTAAGCACTTCCCTCATTAGACCCTCATTATTTGCCACTTATGATTATCAAAATTGATCAACCCACACATATCTCTATAAGAAATTAACTTAATTCCATCATAAAGTAAACACAAAGGTGCAGAGGCGTGCAAGAAAACAGAGAGAGAGAGAGAGAGAGAGAAGAACATCCCATTGAACTTACCATTATTTCTTCTTTGTAATGCTCACGAGCCGCTTAGCTCCATTAAAAAAGATAAGAAACATCAAAAATGTTGAACGAAACAAGATTCAAGATATTCAAATAGATTCGTGCGTGCATTTACATATAGACAGCCAATCAACTGTGTGAAATCGGTCAACTAATTCAGACATAAAGACAAATCAAAATCAAACTAACTAGATAAGAGGGGAAAGAAGCAAACAAGCAAGGTAGAACGAAACATGCTCTATGAGGTCATTAAATCAGTGCGAGGCGATGCGATCCGTGAGATACATTTCTAGGTGTCGTCTTGTCTTGTTGTTGTGCCTTAATTTCGTGTTGTTGTTTCGCTGTTCTCATCGCCTACATGCAGATGCAATCAGAGATACAGATGCAGATACAGCTGCAGATAGCAAAAGAGAACTTGAAACTGGTTACACGGCAAGAAAAAAGGTCTGAAATCTTGTTGAGGTTCCTCAGGTATTGGCTAGAAATATTAGCAATGATTTGCGTTCTGTTAGATTTGTATCTTATTTAAGATCTGCCAATTTGTTCTCCTTTTCATCTCCAATTTTTTCTCTGTGCACTTTGCACTTTTATCTGCATCTTTTCTAATGGTTTTGTGGCCCGAAAATGTGCGGGCAACATGTTCTGTTTTGTTTACATTTCAAATGGAAATTGTTCTGCTATCTGCTGCAAGCATGTCTGTGCGACATACGCCGCAGATACGAACAGCTCTTGTTGTTTCTGTCTTGTCTGCAAAATGCATTTTGCTATTTCGGTTAACTACTTAGCTTCAGTCTGTCCTGCCCTGCCTCAGTGTGCCTGCCTGCCTTGTCTCGTCTCGTCTCAACTTGCCTCGAGTGTGTCCCTCGCCTGGGGTCCACTTCTAATGAGGCGAACGCCGTCGTGCGTATCGTGTGACAGTAGGCAAATATCGACGACGACGACGACGACTCTGGAAACCATTACCCAGTGATTCCTCTATCTTCTATCTCCATATCTCTATCTCTATCGGCGCGCGTGTGTGTTTTGGCTAAGGACACAACGTGCAGCAAATAAAGATTGGCTCGACAACCTCCGCCCCACTCTCTGTGCCTGTGCCCGTGCCTCTGTCTGTGTGTGTGTGTTATAGAACGCATTAGCGTTTCAGCAAAGCAAAAAAGAAACGGAAACAACTGCGCAGAGTGTGGAAGAAGTAAAGCAACAGTAGAAGAGACAATCAGCAGGATGTCAGCCACACAAAACGTCACGTCCAACGTCACATTTGAAATTCCAATATCCTGAATAAGTATCTTACCGCATAGTGGACACAGCAACGCACACACACACACACCCTTGCTTTGTCCAATTAATGAGGCTTCGCTGTAGATGTACTTAAGCATGTTTACACATGATTAGGAAGCACTTTTTCAAGAGAGATCATTGTAGAGATCGTAGAGCTGTAAACTGTTGACACTTGCGAAGGGAATAAATCGTATAGGGAGAATCATTAGATCACGTGTTATAAGTAATGTAAGAAAATTCAATTAATTTTCTTTTATTTATAGAAAGTGTTTAAGAAACTCTTCATAAAACTGAATATAAGACTTCTACACTTAGGGAATAAATTATATAGGCAAATAAATATTGATTTATATATGCAATAAGGTTTGATATAGAAAATATTAATATATCATTTAAGATCTTTCAACTTTCCACTTTAAACTCAAATAAATTGTAAATGGTTCCCTAATTTCCGTTTAAATTAATATCTCATCAGCTGTTAACACTTTGTAAGGGAATAAATTATATAGGTGTCAAAACATATAACTTGATATATAGAGAAAATATATATATCTAACAAGATCTTCAAAATTTTCACATAAAATTTAAATGTATAGAATTTTAGTAGTATTTCTACGTTATTATCTTCAATGTTAAAGTTTTCTTTCTTTTCCCATCTCATCTTAATGTATTTTATGTATGTATTGTTGAAGATCACTCATAATATCATCAGATCTTCTCTAAAAACCTTGTTAAATATCAAATTTCTATTTAAGTTACCACTAAGCTGCAGTTTTCTTTCTCTAACTCTGCACAAATTATATCAATGTTTTTTGTATAATTGCCTAATAAATGTTGCATGTGCCTCCTGCTAAGCACCCCCGCCATGTGCATATTGCGTGGCACTGTCTGGCAATCTCTAAGTAACTGTAAAAGCACCCAGCGTTGCTTCCACGGCTGTGCCTCCTGCGCCTCTCCACGTATCTAAGCTATGTATCTAAGTATAACCAAAGAAGCCCGTATGTTTTGTATTATGTTACACAAATATTTAAGCTGCCTTAAGTAGATACAGCGAAACGCGTTTAAGATATACAAATAGAGAGAGAGAGAGAGAGGGAGAGCGGCAGGGAGCAGGCAGGAAGGCGAGTGAAAAGCGAGGAAAAGCGCGAGCTGAAAGAAAAGTTACATTAAACTTGTGTTGTGTGCGGGTGCTCAGTAGGAGGCAAAAGTCGTGAAAGAAGTTATCACTACTCAAGATATATATATGCATATGTGTATGTATGTGCAAGTGTGTGTGTACGAGTGTGTGTTTGTGTGTACACATGCCACGACTCAAGCGGGTCTTAGTTTTTGTATGCTATTTGTATAAGTTGTCTGCTGATGCTCTGTTTTTCTATTGATACGCATATCGTTTGCCATTTGCCAGCCCCAGCTCCAGCACCCTCCCTCAACCTACTCCTCCCTGCTCCTGCCCCACACACAGAGTCGACACAATTCACTTCAATTCAATTTCTACGATTTCATCTTGGCAAAAAGTCTTTCTGGCCAAACGTTTGTTAGCCACTTGGCCGTAGCCTTTTGGCCAGAGTAAGAAAAGCTAAGAAAAAAGGAAAATCGAACTTGAGTGGAAAGTAGACGTGCATCTATAAGATACATTTGCCTGCTATCGCCTTATTTCTATGCATGCTTATAAATTTCAATAAATTCATGAATTATTTTACATGCTATTAGAAGGTGGCTATTGTTGAGCCGTTGTTGCTGCTGCTGCTGGCTCTAATCCCCACTAATACGCTACGTACAGTTACTTTAGGCCATTTCTGATATAGCCGGAAATTTATAGTCAACAAACAGTAGGAGAAGAAGTGGAGGATGGAGGTGCAGGCGGAATCGGAGAGGCATCGATTGGTTTTTGTCCTCGACTCGCCTCGTGGGCGTTTTTAATCAAGATACACGAGCCTCGATTGCCTCCATGTGCTGCTCTAAAATATTATTGTTATTTGTTTATGCAGTTCTTGCACACGAGTGAGAGAGCGAGAGGGGAGAAGGAGAGGGAGAAGCACAGAGAAGTATCGTGAGTACGTGTATCTCGTAGGTAGTTGTGGGATTTATGTGCCTTTAACATTTTTATTTCAATTACCGAAATGGGTGTGTCCAACAATATTATGGCCTCAGGCGAGAGATTTTGCTGCATCCTCCGCTCTCAAGGCAAACAAAAATTGGAAAATACGTTTTCAGTTTACGTTTTTGCCAATTCAATGAGGATTTATTTATGTGCGGGGGCAATGCTTATGAAATTTGTCAATTTCGCTGCAGAAAAACACTTTGATTTGTTGCATAAGAAAAGGTTTATGGCTAAAGAAGCAAGAGATTAAAGATTCGAGGTAGTAAATAGTGAAAAATAGTAGAATTAGTAGTCTACAGATTTTAGATTGCGGCGAGAGTTCAAGAAGAGATACAATGCAATATTATGTGCAAGTGTTTTTGAAAGTCATATATATTTGAGCAGCTATTTAGGCTATATAATGTTTATTTACAACTGAAAATGGTGACTCGTATGTCATTTTCTAATGTCATAACAGGCAATTACTATATAGATCTTGGAAAGCTAAAAGAATTTGCCAGTTGTATGAAATTTCATTTACAACGTGTTTGTAATTTCTTCCATGCCTAATTATAAATATGAAGACTAAGCTTGACTAACCTGCTTAAAGTAAGTCAGCCCCCTAATTAAGTTAGAATATTTTATATATAGAAACACATATTATTTTCGTCCTTCAATTCAATGAGCAAATTTTGACGACAGTTGAAGCCCCAACAGGAACATTATATGTGAGGTATGAACGTGTGTGCTGTGTGTGTGTGTTCTTTGTGTATTTGTCAGGTGGCGCCTTCATTAGTTTAATTATAATCATTTTTACTTGTCAGCAAAATTCCAAAAATAAACAAAAAGCAAAAAATAACAAGCAATAAAGCTCGTAGAGAGAAAATGGCCATCGAACAAGCGATAGGCCCAAAAGAAAGACGAAGAAGAAGAAGAAGACTGATGTGATATAGTAGAATATACAAATATTCCACCTCCAAATTAAGTTGCAAGTGGCTGACTGCCCCGAAATGATTGATTTAATGAGGCTATCATTGACACTTTGCACACACACACACAGAGCCAAGGTGGCCACACCTTGTGTATCCAGATTAGGGATTGCCAAATTAAAGGCAAGACCTTGAAATATGGGACTGATTGAGCGTGCCGGGCATGATAAGTCTCGCCGATTCTCGGGAATGCCAAACCGATTAAATTAAAGGAATTTAATTCTGCGTTCTTATGTCACTTGAAATTAGTGTGTATTTTTTAAACATTATTTGAAAAAATATCAAATTTAAACATTGCCAATAATTCAACGTTTCGTAAACACATTTTTCGTGGCTTTTTCACCGGCTAAAATGAACTCAAAATAGTTTACGCACACGAAACTCTCGTTTTCTTCTTTTTTTCCAGTGATTGGCCCAGCTCAATTTTGTTGTTGTTGGAGCTTTTCGATCCAGTTTATTATGCCATAAACAATTAGGCGAAAAAGTTGCTTGTCCTTGCGTGGCCAGAGACCATTAAATAACACGCAAGTGACCCGCTTCATTGGAGGGGCCCCAGCCCGCACCCACCACCCGACAAAAGTACAAAACAAATTGTGAATGTCTATTGAAATTGGACAATAAACACTTTGGGTGGCATCAGTGTGTGCGGGTGTGTGTGTAGGGCGTGGTATTGGCATAGCATAGAGGGAATATGGAGAGAGGCAGTAGTAGCCGATAATCTAGTGAGATAAAGCGCAATGGAAAGAGAGAGAGTAGTTGCCGTAAATTTAGTTGAACATTTCATTGAGGCAAACTAATTAACTATGCGCGAGTTGCTAAATATTATAATAAATACCATATATATTGTGCCATACCATACCATATGTATGCCATATATATTGTGCATATTTTACTGCTATTTTAAAACATAAAAATTCGAAAACTAATTTCAATTTTCCACATAATTTGCAAAAACTATGAAATATGCCGCATTTTCTAAGCTCAATTTGCGCTCGATTCCGCTGGAAACCATAAAAAAACCACTGCAGACCATTTAAAATTCCAACTGCCTGTTGTTAATATGCAGAGAGAGAGAGAAAAAATAAATCGGTTAAAAATACATGTTCATAATTCGTAAAAACCATAATTTATAATATCAATAAAATAGAGCAGCAAAAACATCCGCTGGGTAAAAATAATTCAAGCTTAAAACAAATGGAAGGAGCATTTTTACAAAGCGTAAAATAGAAAAGCGATGGGATGAGAAACTAAAGGGTAGTCGACTAAGCGGTTACCTTGTAAATAACTTTTATTTAAAGAATTTTATAAAATTTGAAGCAAAGAAAAATAAAAAGAAATAAATGTAGATCAATGGGAAATCAAATATTGATTGAAAGCTATAGAGATGAATAAAATGTGTTATTAATGAAGGATTTTTTATGCATGTTCTAAAAAATTTTTAATATAAAATAAAAAGATTAAGGTATTTAAATTTGAATAAGATGAAATATACAATATTTAAATGGTTAGAAATAAACGATAAAGAAGAATAAAATAGGATATATGTATATTATAAGATATATGTATATCAAACAAAAATAACCTAACCATATATAAACAGTAATAATTGCTGCATATACCCTTTAGTAAAACAATATCATACCCTTTTTTTGCCAGCAATTTTAATGCATTGGGATATAAAAATTGCAAACATTGAATTTTTAATTGCTGGAAATGTGTGTTCTTTGGTTTTAACGGCTTTTCATAGATGCATCAGGGCCATGGTGTGGATATATGAATAGTACACTATACATAAATGCAGTACGTGAGCATCGATTGTATGCTGTATGAGTGTGTGTGAGTATCTGTGTGTGGTTAGCGTTAAGCGTATTTGTGCATTTGCGTTTATTTATTTTTCAACTTTTTATCGCACACTATTTTTTCCGCTTCTGCCGCAGCGGCATTCAAAATATTAACTGCTTTTCATTTGGGTTTCGTTTTCCCATTTTTTTTCTTTTTTTGTATTTTGGTCTGGATAAAATTGCAACATGCAATATTTATACGTGCCAGAAATATTGTATGAAATCTAAATTGTTCGTGTTGAAATCATTCGCAATAACTGTTTCCATATCACATATAGACATACACATATAGATATATATTTATATATATATATATACTATACATTCATTTGGTTTCTTTTGTTTGTGCAGGTTGCAAATGTACGTGAATTTGAATGTCATTTGTTTGCTTTTGTTTGCCAATTTATAGCTTGCAAATTTTTGAATACGTTTTCAAAAAGAATAATATTTTTTCTATTTGTTACAGCAGGGGATTAAATATTTACACAATATTATGCAGCAATATTTCCTACAATTCGTATTTGTTTTACAGTTAATGGATGTGGGTTATTTGTGTGGATAAAGAATATATATGTATATTTTGGCTTAATTAAAAGGAGTTGCCCCAAAACTGTTCAATTTTAATCGAATTGACAGAATATGTTAATCAATTGAGGCAATAAATAAATGCGGCAACAACGTGTAAATACAACAAAACTCAAATTCCATTAGGACGTTCAAATAGAATTAAACGAAATTACAAATGCATGGACCCAATTGTAATTTCAACGTTCTGCGGTTTATCACGCATTCCTCCTACAGTCATACACACACACACAGAGCTGCCCTTTTTTGCACCTGTTCATGAGGCTGATTAGGGTTGCCGCCCAATGTTATTGGCCACTCTCATGTAATTTGTCATTTTAATTTACCGCCTAGTTTGTGTTTTCGTGTTTAATTAGCAATTCGATGTGCATAAATATTTGATAATGTTGCCTTTCATACTCCAGTTAATATCTTTGTGATTTTATACACTCGCAAAAAGGTATTATAATGTGCAAATATGACTCTAATAAGGATCATATATATTTATGGTTTTTATTATTGTTGTGAGGAACAAGAAAATATATTTTATGCTAACGAACAGATATGATATGCTATATAAAGGTTATTATGATGATGATTATTATGCACTCTACTTTGAGACTTTATTGAGGTTTGTATTATTGTTATCATGGTGATGATGAGTGTAGATAACAGATTTCTAATAATTGAACGACTTTTTACTAGAATATCATATAAAAGTCAGTGCAACTTCATCTCTGATTGCTCTGCTGTTCTCTCTTCTTTTCGAGCACTTTATTAATAAATAAGTTTGTTAAATATGTTTTACATAAGTGTTTTTATTAATTCTCGTTTTTTATCTCCTCTCTCTCCCCCTCTCGTTTTTTTGATTTGCCTCAATCGCATTGCGAGTGTTTTTTCCGTACAATTAACTTCACACGCAGCTTTGTGCCACAGAACAATATGCACTTTCTGTGCTGTGTGCAGCTGCTGCACCAAAAAAGAAAAAATCGCTTTAATTATAATTTAATTAATATTTTAATTACACAGTTCCAGTTGATGTTCATACGATTTTCAGAGGTTTTAGATTAAGTGGAAATTTTAATTGGATTTTACATTATTTTTTAGTGCGAATCGCTATTTTGTTTTTTGTTATTTACATGAATTATCTGCATTCATTGATCGAATGTCGTATTTAATCAGGAGTATAAATAATGGCTTTAAACAGGGTTTATGGCATTAATAAATCTGATGCTGTTGATTGATGTTGTCGACAAGGGTGAACTAAAAAAAACCTATGAAATCTAGGCTACGACAATTGTCAACTCATTTTTAATGATTTATATATTTAGCAATTTAATTAAGCTGAAATTAAATTGACAGTTGTAAAGGGGGAAAAATATAGACAATACTCAAATCTTTCGAAAAATATATAGAAAATTACTGAATACTTAAATAACAAGCATGAAAGCTACTGCGAGTGTGCAACTCACTCCATTGAAATTACGCTTGGAATTAGGTTTTAACGATTTTCTGGTTGTCAAACACTATAGAAGGGAATATTGCTTTAAGAGAACAAATCAACACTATAGAAGGGTATATTGCTTCAAGAGAACTTTATAACCTTCAGAATACAAAATCAGAATGGTTCTCAAATTCATAAAAATCGCTCAAGTGAATCCAAACCGAAAAAGATCAACGGGAAATGTTCAATGCTTGAGCTTGTAGTGCACTTCAGTGCGAAACGAGACGAGACGAGAGAAGCGACGATGTATTTGCATTTGTCAGAAGCATCATTAACGAGACCGCATCCAAAAGGGTGCAACCCCAAAAAAAAAACCCGAAAAGCTGAGCATATCTGCATAACGCAACGTTATTGTTGTTGTTTCTTAACAACCCCCGAAAAAGAAAAACTGGAACGTCGACATATTTCATAATACTAAAGTGCACTCGTCATTGAGGCGCAGAAGAAGCAGAAGCAAGCGATGAAACTGCGACAGCTGCCATCATAGCCCGAATGGAACAACCCGTAGCAATTTGGCAGAACATGCTGAAGCCCTTTGGGCAACGATGGCATTGGTAACGCATTTAACCTGAGGCTAAATACGGGGGTACATCTTAAGTAATACACGTAATTCAAGGCGTAATTGAGTTCGAAAATGAAGCGCAAATGTCAGTTTGAAAATGCAAAAAAAATAACGACATTTGTGTGGGGGAGTTAACCTAAGCAACAAGATCTACTACTACTACTACTGTGTGTGTGTGTATGCGTATTTAGTTTGTAAAATAAACACTTTAATGCCTGCAGATGTTGCTGCTCTCTTACACTCTCTCGTTCTCTCGCCTGCTCGCCTGCTAATGTGCTATAGATCAAAGTGAAGACTGCAAACTGTTGTTGTTGTTCTTGTCTGTTGAGGAAATTGAGCGCATAGTGCAACAGCCTGTAAAACTAATAAAAATAAATTGTTTTACCAATTTCGTAGACACACTTGTCAACTTATCATATTTGTGTGGTAATTTTATCGATAACACAAGCGGGCAGCCACAGCTACAGCCACAAGGCATAAAGTTATGGTGTGCGTGTGTGTGTGGTAAATCGATAGCACAGCAGGCAAAACTTATTTATTTCTTTTATGTGTTATGAAAGCAAATATGTGTAGAATATTTGTGACGAATATGTTGCAGAGTTTGATACTGAGAGTTTTAATTAACTTAGAAGGCAATCTTTAATGTCATTTATCTGTGCTACTCTTTGGGCTTTTAAGGCGATTAGTTATGCTTTTGGGGTTTTACTTTGATTAACAACTCTTTTTACTTATCATTTCATTGTATTTTTGATTTGTATTTTCTTTTATATTAATTTGTAAAACTACAATTATAACCTTGTACATATGTCACAGTCGAGTAAACTCAACTGTAGCTTTCGAGCTTGTTTTTGGTTGAAACAACGTGATTGTGTTTTATTTAAAGGTAAAAGTATAAAGTTGTCATCTTATATTTGAGTTATAATACAATAATTTAATATCTATTATAATCTGTTTCCATTCTGAATACTTGTAAAGCTTAGGCCTTCAAACTTGCTAAAGTTTTGAAACTGTTTGAGCTCAGTTTTCCCAATTTCCAGCTCCACCTGACTCGCACTCTTCCGCTCTGCCCCCATCCTCTTCTTCCCCCCTCTCCCTCTCTTACTTCTTTATGAACTGCCAGGGTTTAAAGCCACTCCAAGTACTTGACACTCCCACGCAAACAGCTTGCGAAGAAGACATTGACTTTTTCTACACTTTGTCTCTCTTTGCTGTAAGACTTTGGGCAAAGTAAAATAGGAGAGTTGAGAGGAGGTGCTGCGGGGGAAACTGCATTTCACCCGCATTAAATAACTCAAAATATATACAAAGTCCGAAAAATTTTTCGGACTCAGCTGAGAGAAAGACAGAAAGAGAGAGAGAGAGAGAGAGAATAGTAGCAAACAACTTTTCTTTTAAAAAGTTACGTACACTCTGAATGACACTTCTGTTTGCGGCCCTTTTGGACGGCGACAAAGACGGAGATGGCGCTGCTTTTCCAGATGTTGCAGCAGCATCAAAAGTGCAGGCAGGAAAACTTATTTAGTCATTTTCCACATCTTCCACAGCGCACACTTGACGTGGCCTCTGCCGCCGCAACTGAAGTCAAGCTTCGACCCATGTGTCTTCGTTTTGTCTCTCATTTCTGCTGGGGCCAGGCAGCTGTGGCAGGCGGCAGCGGCTACTTGACAACTTTGAAATTTCAATTAAATTCATTTGAACTGCGGCCAGAGTCGGTAAACCGTAATGAGCTGTGGACAGCAATAGTAGCATCTCTCTACTGATGTCAGCGCATCTCTCTTTCTCTCAGTTGCAACTCCATTGGGGCTCCACATGACCTGCCCCAGAAGCAGCGGCAACAGCAGCACCAGTGTCCAGTCAGTTGATTACTCGACTTGGAGACCGCGTGGGCGGTGCAAATTTCTGAAACGGAAAATGTCTTCATCAATCAAATACTCTTGGTTCCGACACTGACGCAGTCACTCAACTTAACTCAACTGAATTCAACTGAACTGAACTCGTCGTCCATCGCACCGAACTCAATTCAATTCAATTTCATAGAGACCCTCTCGCTCCTCTGCTCTCTCTCTGTCTCTCTTTGGCCTTCTCTTGGCAATGTTTTGTTGCTAAATTTCAATTACAACTGCAACTACTAAGTACATCAAGTCGACTTTTCAAGCTGCAATACTCCAAGCTGTCCAGGCCAAGATACCATACACATTCGCAGCACAGACTCGATTCACATTCGTTACTGAGCTCGAAGAGGGAAGGATGGAGGGGAGGGGGATACATCATCAGTCAGTTGGGTTCATTCATTTTGTGTGCTGTCAGTAAGAGTTGTGTTCGTCCCCCCACTTTCCCGAAACTTTAGCCCAAAATCCATCCATGCCATCATCAACAGCAAGTTGGCAGTCCACAAATTGTTTGGCTTTAGTTACCAAAATGTACCAAAAATGCACATTTTGTTTGCTAATTGCCCATGCAAGTGTAAACAGATTGCAATAGAAGTGTTCACTTTGGGGATTTTCAAAAATAATATAAATTATTTTCAATTATTTGCAATTAGAATATATAAGAAAAGTTGTGGAGAATAGGAAGGAACGATAAGAGTTTATTTTAATATTTTTATAGGGCTTAATTGCTTGTTATCAAAATTAATTTGGTTACTTGACTTGCCTAATTGTTTAAAATAAAATAAATACATTTATAAGAATTATAAACCTAAGAAAAATCAGATGGATTGATAAAGTTATAATACGATATAGAGTTGGAGAAGCATCGATGATTTGCTGAGGCTTTTCATATAAAACAGCGATGTTTATTGATGTAACATCGATGTTTCTGCAGCTCGATACAAGATATCAAAATAGTACTTCAAACTAAAATCAGTTAAAATTTTGATAAAGTTATGATATTTAGAAGTCTGAGAGTTGTGGGATTTGCATTTAATCAATAGGAGGCAGCGTGAACTGCATATGAGCATAAAGTGTCCTGGCATAATACTCACTGTCTATAGGGCTGCCTCTACTCATGAAATATGAATACCAATTATGTATAGTTATAGCAATAATTACCAGCCTCCCATTGCGCTGCAGCAGCAACTGTTTAATTTACAATTCCGAATTGCCGAGTCAATTTCAAATCGAAACCTCAGCCTAGAGGAACCTTCAGAACCTTCCCCTGCCCTGTCACTGTATATGTGTTGCCGCTCTAGATGGTTACAGAAAGCCGTGCTGCCTTCGCCTTCTTGTTGCCCCCTCACCTCATTTGGTGCACGCGTTCTTCCCTGCCCCCCTCTAACCAATTTCAGGCCTGGGCTGTCATTGTGGTCGACTGATGCGCCACCAGCTCCTTCTTCAGCTGCACCACATGGCGTCCTATCGAGTCAGTAAATTCACGTATATATCTGTGTGTGTGTGTACGTGTGTCATACGTTCTCAGTGTGTGTCTGTCTGTCTGACTGGCCACATTTCCGTTCCCCAGCGACATTTGACTGTCATTGTTGGTTTGGGGTCTGCTTGGTCGGTGCCTTGGTCTGCTGGTCTGGTGCTTAATTATTACAGCATAAATTATCTGAATACGCTCCTTCTCGGTCGTCGTGGGGCTGCATCTTGAGATGCGTCGGCGGTTGTTCTCTGCATGATTCACATGATTCACTTAACGACTGACTCTCGATTTGCATACTAAGAGGCTTTTGTTGGCCCCACAGACTCTATAGCTGATAAGCTGCTGCCACTTGGTGCATGCTCTCTATCTCTCTCCTCTCTCTCTCTCTGTTGCTCTTATCTGTGCATGCCTCTTTCCCTCTCTCTCTGTCGGTCAGTCCAAAAACCAGTTGGCATGCATTGTCATACAGCTTGCTGGATTTGGAACTGAGCCTGAAGCGGACGATGAGGTTCCATTTTGGCATTGACATCGGCGACAGTTGAACAGATAACACACATAATTCTTTGCTTTGTTTGTAAGCATTTATTTACGTTTTTTCGTATACCCTATAAAGTGATGAAGAGAGAAGTGCAGTATAGAGTGATGAAAGTAAAATTTTTGAATGTTTAATATTTATTTAAAATGAATGAGTAAGATTCGATTTTATTAATCACGTAGCTAAAATTATAAATTAAACAATATAAAACATTTCTCTTATGTTATACATAAAATAATAAAATAAATGTTTGCTGAATGTTTGGGTAACATTCGCTTGAATATTTACAGAATAAATGCCTTCATTATAAAAAATATTCAGGAAAGATTATCAAAATTATCAACAACAATTTCGACACTTACTTTTTTCCTTTCTTTAATATTTATTTATTTTCTGTTTCCATTTATTTATATTCTACATTTGTTATTTGATTTTCCTTATACTATATTTTCTCCGTTATTTATTTATTGTACTTATTAATAATTGATTTTAATAGGGTATCTTATCTTTCACTCATAGGCATCTTTCTGCTCACTCCCGCATACATCTGTTTTTTCATTCTCGAATCTTTATCTGCATTGCGCTGCTATTACAACGAACATTTAGGCAGGCGGCAATTATTTCTTTCTTTTTTTCCCTTTCGTTGTTTTTTTATTTTTATTCGTTTCTTTAAATTTTTTATTGAACTCTTTGCAGTGGCACGTGATTTATTGATTTGCTCGCACTTTACTGCTGCCGCTGTCGCAGTCGCAGTTGTTGTTGTCCGACTGAGAATCAATTTTTTATCGCTAATGGCAGTGAGTTGAGTAAGGTTCGATGGGGAACGATTCAGACAGGGATAGACCCGGGGACAGGGACAGCGAAAACAAGTTGGAAGTTCTCAGCATTTGATGAGTGTGTTAGCGAGTGCTAGAAACATTTACCATCAACTACCATATAACATATCCGTATAGAGTCTCCCTTTGCTGTATCTCATTCATTGGTTATCCAAGCTATGTATCTGCTGATGTATTTGCCGTGGGAATTTGTAATTTCGTATGCACATTGTGTCTGCGGCGGTGTTTTATATGCCTGCACACACTGTCTCTCTGTCTGTCTCTCCGTCTGTCTGTCTGTGTGCGGATTTGGTTACCCCAAGTAAATATGATGGGTAATTTCTTTTTAAAGGTTTTGCGTGAGCCATTAGCTAAATTGTAATACAAGTAGGCCGTGAAAGTGCGTTGAATCAAATTAAATAGCCGGGTGTATTGAATTCGAAACCAGAGAGACCTCTTGTTGTGCCAAAGGTGGTGGCGATAAGGTGTTCGATGGGAGTTAAGCGCGCTTCATTTTGAGTGAATTCAATTAACGTTTTGAATTGTTTTCTCTTCTCTTTGCAGGTAATTTTAAACGATGATTAAAGCTTTGAATTTACAATAGAAACGATGCAAGTTTTTGGTATATAATGCGTAAGTTTGAGCTTGTTTAAGATATTCTGAGCTCATTGGAATTTGGTACTCTGTAACATTTCTTGCAGCGGCTACATTTCAATGCAAATTTGATCAAATTTGCGATCTTGAGCTAGTTAAAAGACACTCATAAAATACTAAAAATATATAATCTTTATATTATTTTTATTATTCTACGAGTTTCCTATGCAATTTGTAATAGATCTGAGTAAATTAGCTGCCATATCTGTTTCTTATGTTCAACCAAAATATTTGTCAACTAGACACCTGATTGATAACACGTGCAACCAGAAGTAGGTTAAGCAGGAAATGAGAAAAAATTGAAAATTCCTGAACATGATTCCATGTGTGATTCAGTCAAGGCAAGAGAGGAAGATAGTGAGAGAGAGAGAGAGAGAGACAGCTCCCTTTTTAAGAAGCCCTTCTTGGCTCCGAGCTTGTTTGAGGTAAGCGAAAAAAACCAAAACGCAAAGCATTCAAGCAATGACAACAGAAATTTCCCTAACTCAGTGCCTTGCCTCACTCCCTACCACCACTGCCAGATTTTCGAACCGAAAAGCAAAGAGAAGACGAAGAAGAAGTGCAAAAAAGAGAGCTAGAGAGGGGGAGGGGGTAAAAAATAATCCCCTTGGCACGCGGCGGCGACACTTCCAAGAAGCAAAAATTTGCCAGTGTCGTGAAACGCAGAACAAGGCAGGGCGGGCATAAGGAGTCGGGACAAGGCAAGGGCACGAAGGACTCGTGTGCATGTTATGGACTTTTCGCATGATTGGCGAGCGGGAGGGAGGGGAAGGCAGAGGACACTGGCAGGGGCAGTAAAAGCGTACCGTTATACAAACATTACATAAAAATATTAAATTTATGATGCAATAAAAAAAGAGTGTTAAAAGAAAGAGAGAGCGAGAAGGCGAGAGGAAAAGCAAGGGGGAGAAAGAGAGATAGAGAGTGAGGAAGGGAAGGAGGAGAAAGGAAAGAGGGGGTGAATGTCGCATGCGTGCTGGAAGGGTACGTGACATGGAATTGGGTTCGGGTTTCGGATATTTTTTTATACCCTTCGACCATTCAAAATGGTCATAAGAGGGTATACTAACTTTGTGCAAATGTAGGCAGAAGGAGGCGTGATAGACCCCATAAAGTATATATGTGCTTGCTTAGGATCACTAGCCAAGTCAATTGAGCCATGTCTATCTGTCTGTGTGTACACACAGATCTCAGCTATTATAAAAGCTAGAGATACCAAATTTGGCAGCAAGTGGCAGCAAAATGTTGGTCGCAAATCAATAATTTAATTTTCTAGCTCTATTTGTAAGCAACGTATACAAAATATAACCTTTTGACATTAACATATACTAAGCTGATTGTTATATCTACGACTTCTCGAAATTTCAGTACGATCGGACAATAAACACACAAGTTATTCAATTAAGTATTAGCATAACTCCAAGCGCTTGTGTTGGTTAACAAGGGAGGCAAAAGGAGAGGGAGAATAATATAAAAGTATGTACACGTACACCAGAACATAGATCGAAGGGTATCCCACTGTCGCGTGCCGCTCGTTTGTTGCTCTTTATTTTTTTGGGCTCGTCTGTGTTGTGGAGAGGGAGCAGCAACAACGGCCTGTTGGGAAAAGTGGAAACGAATTAAAGAAAACGCGCATAATGAGAATTGAACAAAGCGTGGCAGCAAAAAGGAAACACTTCCCTATATATCACACAGAGAGACAGTGACACAAATGACCCTAGAAAAAGAAAGACTCGACCCCGGAATGACCAGTTTCAATGATCTACTGGACAGGGCAAACCCGTTTTAGCACCCCGCTTAAATGATCTTTCACCGAAAAAAAACAATATCAATGGCAACTGTTCGTTAAGCCCTCGCGTCAATGATAATAAAGGGATGACACAATTTGGGGGTTGCCAGCAAGGAAAAGGGTAAGAGAGGGAAAAGAACTAAGAGCGTAAGAGAGGTGGCAACACTCAAACACACCACACACGCAGGCACAAACACACACACACCGACACTGTCGCACAGTCGTTTCTTGCACGTACAACTTTAGTCTGGTGTGTCTGGAGTTTTTGCAGAGCAGAAAACTGTCACACGCCGTCGGCTTACTTTGACTTTTGACAGCACAAAGTTGTGCAAATTCATGTTCGGGGCTGGATTATGGATGGGGCAGGGGGTAGGGTAGACTACCAAATCCTCTCGTCTCTGAATTATATGAGAGCACGTGCCAGACACGACAAAGCGGCATCAATTTGATTGGTTTGTCGCAAAATTTTCATTATTTCTAATATATAATCAAATTCACTGAGCTACCAAATTGGCTTTATGTGCGTGTACACAAAGGGGAGCAAAACAATTGACTTTACCAAAGGGGAATGAATGAAAATCACAAGTTACGATCTATTATTAGTGTTGAGCATAAAGTGGGATTGACAGAGATCTAATAAATATCACAAGTTAAGCTAGAAACAGAGAAAAATGAAAACGAAGGTTACCTTCAGCATACCGAATGTTCTATACCTTTTCAGGTTCTTATATCTTCCGATATTTCCTATACTAGTGATGGAATGGTGCAAAATATTATTTCCAGCTTTAATTGGCGCTGATAGGTTAGTTAATTTCTAAAATTTAAACTGTTCTTCATATAAAAATCTCCATTTCGCACTATTGTTCCTATTGCGTCTATCTGTTATAGTCGCTATATAGAATATAAAATATAGAATATTCCATTCCATGGTATTCTGTTCCATTCTCCTGTATTTCGTTCTACTAAATCGTTTTCCATTTCATTCCATCGTATTCCGTGGTACTAAATAGTATTGCGTGCCATTCCATTGTGTTTCTATCTACTAAATTGTTAGAAGTACAAACTAACTTAATGAATGCTTTTAGTTTTAGTCAATTAAATTGTAAATTTATATATAATGTCCATCGTTTTCTTATTATTTGAATCTTTAAACCTTTAAAATTATTTTCTTGCCTTAATATAAATCTAGACTTGTTTGCAATTTCCCCAAGCTCGCTCTTTAAATGTCAATATATTATGCTAAAATGCATAAATCTCTGTTTCCTGCCGTTGCAACACCCACTGAGACTGCAGTCCCTCATTTAATTTACGCCATTTGCATGGATTATGTGCATATACTATATATACGGCTATATCCCTTTCCCCCAATAAGCCGTCATTATGCAATCACGGACATGTGTTCTGCCCTTCGCTCGGACTTCTAGTTACCGCTGTGAGTGGTTAAGGGGAGAGGGAGAGATTGGTTGAGGATATAAGTAAATAATCGTAAACACGCGACGTTGCAACAACATTCGCATTGGAAAATCTCGTAAATCAATTTTTATACATTCTAATTATGTGATTAAGTGATTTATGACCTTTTTGCGATGCGCCACCCGGTGGCATAGGGCGCACCTTGTGTGTGTTGTTTTCCCTCACTCACACGCTATCATCTTCTTCCGCTCTCTCTCTCTCTCTCTCACACATTTATTTCGCATGCTACACGCCTTGTGCGTCATTTTATGGTCAGCGTGACGTAGTGGCTGTCCCCTTCCCCCTACACCTCCTTCACCGCTCTTTCTATATACATTTAGCGCTCCTTGTGTCGCTCTTTTTAACACCCTGTGGCAGCATCTCTCATCTTTACTTTTTGGGATTGTTGACCCAGCTCAAAAAACCAAACAACGAAAAAATAGAAGTCGGGAAGAAAGAATCAACAAATATTTCGCTCTACATTTGGCTTCGTATTTCATTTCTCTCATTTCGTTTCGTTTCGTTGCGTTCTGTTTGTTGTTTGCACTCTTCAACAATTTTTATGGTCGCACTAAAAACGCACAAAATGTGTCCGTGACATTTATGATGTGACAATGTTACCTAACCAACACCGCAGATACTTGTACCGTCGTCATACTCTACTCTGCTCTGCTGTGTGTCCCCCCTGCACAAGTCACAAGTCGCTACTGCTCGCTTTCTCTGCTTGGTACCCCCTTTTATGAGTGTTGTCCATGACCCACACAAATTGTTTGCACTTTGGTTACTTTTATGCGGCTCGTTTAGTTTGTTTGTTCGAATTTTTGTGGCTCTTCTCCCCGAGGCAGAGAGTGAGAGAATCTTTGCTTGAGTTCTTCCTTTTGAAATATGATTGGGTTCAATTTAATTGATGGCTTGATTGATGCATTACACTCGATTCGAGTAGGGTGTGTGAGTTTTCAAGTGTGTGTGTGTGCCTGTCTGAGCATCCATTTGCCGTTGATTTATTGCGGTGTCGTAAAGGAATTAGTACGCGTACGGCATTTTTAAGTGTCTTCTTTGACCCTGTTCCATTCCATTTCGTTTCATTTACGGCAGGTTAAATGCTCAGTAATGCGTGTGGCATTTTTAAGTTCATTTTCATTGCAATTAGATTAGGTTCAAGTTAGGTTTGCTTTGCTTGATTGCCTAACCTGTAAAAATGAAAGTTTTATGCTAGTTTTATTGGTCATTTAGAGGGAAATTAACCCTTAAACTGCTCTTTCAGTTTTTGTTCTATACCATTTCATTTCTAACCCAAAACTTCTCAGACTATTTATCAGCTTAAGTGGTAAATATGTTTATCCCATTCATTTATTACACGAAACCCTTTTAGATTCTCGACGATTCGCTTTGCATTTCAATAGATATCGATTCATAGACCGCACTCATTAATAACTCGCTTTGCTTTTGACAATCTTGTAAATGGCATTGTGTCGTGAAACCCAAACACTTCATTGATTGATCGTTTAAAACTAGTGAACGCTTTGTAAGTGTCAACTTTGGTTAATGATACGCATAAAATGCTTGAGTATTCATAGGCAAAAGAGTTGAAAGGGTTAATTGAATTGATCTTAAAATAGTCGTGGAGTTTCTCTATTGTGCACTAAAAGCATGAATGATTAGTGAATTGTTCGTATAACTCCCTGATCTGAAACAAAAGCAAACGCTTAAAGTTTATCTAATTTCATAATATCTATTCAAAGCAGTCTCCCCTTCGCTATAGACAAGTTTTTGGGGTGCATATTTTCGACCCTTGAACATAATTTATGAGTTTTTTAATGCAAGCCAAACAAAGTCAAATGTCCGTCAGTTGTCACGCCTTGAATGCGACGACCATACGCAAATTTAAAGGATTATCAAATGCAAAACGAAAGAGGCTGAGCGAGACTGACTACTGAGAGGGTTCCTTGAATCTCATAAATCATGGAATCAAAATGCCACGTCGGACTAAGCGTTAAGCTCTTTGGATGAGGCGTATAACATGCTGTAAAATATGCAAAGAAAAAAGGGGCGACAAAACTCCCAGCGAGGGGGGGAGAAAGGGGGCGGAGAGGGATTTCTGGGGTAGCTTTATGGTCTCCTGCTACAAACATATGCTAAAACATGCTAAGTAGAAATTTTAATAAAACAAAATATAAGGCAATATACATAAGGCGAAAAAATGCTTACAATTTGCTAAGACTTACCAAGGTAATACTTAAATTTCGTAGGGAGTTTTCAAGTTATTGATGAGATTTTCTGCAGAGCCAAATGTGATCTCTGTGTACAGCAATTTTCATGACGATTCGATTAAAGGATTTTTCTATAGACACTAAAATTGAAAAAGAAACCTTGCAGTTGAGTGTTTTTCTTACATTTATAAACATTGAGTATGTTGAATAGTATTTAATTCTGTTGCTTAAACCAATACTATAGTTTAATGAACCAACTGAGTAATAGGTATAGTATTTATCCACTTGGCTAATTTATCTTGAATACTTTTCAACTCTACACAATTTGCGTACGCGCCGCGCCCAGTGCGAAGGCTTAAGATTTAAACCTGACTAACGTGCCGGGGATTTACATATTTCTTATGCCATGTCACGTTCGCGCCGCAGCAGTCCTTGAAGCAAGCAGGCACCCAGCCCCCTTCAATTCACCCCCCTCTGTACTCTCTTCAACTTTCCACACAGCGCAAACTTTGTGCGCGTTGGTCGCACTTCCTGCCTTTCTTTTTTGTGACTTATTTTTAGTAAATAATAGTTAGTTAGTTGAGGTTTTATTTATTTATATTTGTTGTTGCCCGTATACTTTGCCTTTTTGCCGTGCTTTGCTTTGTTGCTGTTTTCCTTCATAATTATTATTCCTCTTGGCTGTGGTGGCAAATGGCAGCTGTTGCCTGGCAGCTAATGCTTCCTGCAGCAACAACTGAAGGAGCAGCAGCTCAAGGAATGGCTCCACAAGGGGCGTGGGGGTTGGGAGGAGAAGATTGGTCTTCTCTTTGCTTTCGCCATTTTGTTTGGCCTGGATTAGCATAATGCTATTTATTGTTGTGCTTTTGTTGTCATTCTCATTCGTTGTTTTTGTTGTTGCCTTTGCTGGTTTTCAGTTAATGTTGTTCCCAGCAGCTTCTTGTATTTCTTTTCTTTTGTGGTTATGTAAATAAATTCTCAACATCCGCATTGCAACTGCGCCAACACCAACTGCGTTTTCTTCACTCACTCACTCCCTGTCTCTCTCTCTCATTATTGCTATCTCGCTCTGGCCATCTCTATCGCAGCTTGTTATCGCAAAGTTTGTTGCTGATTCTCAATTCATTAATAATTCCGCCGCAAGTTGCAACAGCTCAAATTTCCAATTTACACTTTATGAACATGTAAATTGACGACCAACCCAACCCACTTTATAAAAAACGCTAGAAAATGTATGAAAGTAGATAGAGAGAGATAAAGGGAGAGAGAGAGAGATAAAGTGGGGGAGAGAGACAGCGCAGCTTGTGGGAGTTTGTTGTTCAAGTACTTCAGTTTTGGTCGCACTTGGAGTTTGCTTTCGACTACGGCAAAAAAAAGACTTCAACTCGAATTGCTGCATAAACAAAATTGGATTGAAGTACTTCAGCTAAGTGGCCGACAGAATCTGCAGCAAATGGCCAAAATCCCTACCGCAGAATGCCCAAGACCAGATGCATAGCTTCCCCTTCAGCTGCAATTGGTTTCAGTGCAACAATGCAGATCTTCGCATTCCTCTATCTCCATTTCGCTTCCTTCCACATTTATTCTCTTGGTTTTTTCGCAAGTGCAGCAAAGAGAATTGTAAAGAAATTGCTTTGAAATTGATAAATAAGTTCGTCTGATTGGTTGCCACCAGCAAATATTACGCAAATTTAAGTTTATATCTAAACTTACTCGACCTGAACTTTACAATTGATATTTCAAATCTATTCAAGACTTTAACCTTTATATTATGAATTAAAAAGTCTTTGGGTTAAGAGACTTTGATATATTCCCAATTCCCAAGTTTAAACTCTCTATGAGCACATTTACCTCTCATACGTCTCTCTTAAACCATAAAAACAAGTACGAAAGCTTACATATTTACATATTTAACTTCTGTATTTTGTGTTGCATACTTTCAGGGCAGTGCTTCGAAATCAGTGCATATTTAGAATTTCTTAAATAACTTCTGTCTTAATTATCCGATTGTAACCAAATATGTATAATAGTTATTTAATAGTTATTGTGGAACTGTCCGGCATTAAAATTACGCTTTTTCGATTAACGAAGGGCAAAAGGGCGTGGCCAAAATCTAAAATAAACTTGAACTGTGTGCAAGAATAACATTTACAACATTTCTTAACATATCTTGAGAATTGCACAAGGTTTTCTGCATTTTTTGATCGTAACAAATAAAACGAACTTCAGACATTATTCTACAATATAAATTTCATTGAATATTTAAACTTTAAATTTTATCTTTACGACGAACAATAAAATGCAAAGATAAATATATAAAATCTTTATAGAAAGTGTCTGTAAGCTACATAATAAATACAAATAAAAACCATATCAGTTGCGCCGCCTTACTCCACTTCACCCCACTGACTCCAGTTTATTTATGACATAAATTCCAATTAAGTGCAGCAGTTCATATAGGAATGTTATCAAAAAATAAAAAGAAAAGAAAACCACATAAGTCATTGTTAACCCTTAGGCAGCCAACTGTATCGGAACCCGCACGAACACACACACACACAAAATGGGATATATCTTGCACACAGGTTACATGTTAAATTGTCATAAGCCTTAAAAATTCCATTATGATTATTTACTCAAGTGCCAGCAGGTCTCTTACCCCCAAAAAACGAAAGAGAGAGACATAAAACACAAACAAAGCAGAGGAGAAGAGGGAGAGTGAGATAAGGAAACAACGTTTTCTAAACGAATAAATCTGTTTGTCCTGGTGCCAGGATACGTTCACACACGCAGAGTAAGAGACATGTGCTTATAAAAATTGTAAAATATTTTTACACACACAAACAGAGAGAGAGAGAGAGAAAGGGAGAGAGGTGGAGTGAAAGAGAAGTAAAGCTAATAAATGAGAAGTTTACGCGACGGGCCCAGGCAACAAATCCCATTTACAAGGATCCACTATACAGTGGAGAAGGCTGACGTCGACTGCAGTCAAAACAAAAACAAAAAACAGTAGAGAGACGAAGGCGAAAGAAAAAAATCGCTGCAGGATATGCAGACAAGACAAACAAGTCACGAAACGAGGAGCAAACGACCAGCAGAGAAAATAAAACAGAGACAAGCGCAGAAAACAACAACAAAACAACAACAACAACAACAAAAGAACAACAACTGCGAGAGCCGCAAAGATTTGCAACATAAATATTTTCGTTTCGCAGACAGTCCTCGTCGGCGCGTAGCACAAACGATATAAACATGATTGTACACGTATTTACACAGAGACATAAACACACACAGATGTATAACTGTATCTGCATATATGTATGTAGTATATCTCCCTTGTTCTCTATCCGTATCTGTGTATATGGAAATGCGGCATTTATTTGTGCATTACGAGTTGATTTTTACCCAAAAAATGCCGGCGCGGCCATGTTCTGTGTGTCTGTGAACTGCAACAAAATGGCGGCCGCAAAACAAATGGCGTCGTTGATGAGTGTTAACAGTAGTGTTGGACAGGGTACTGTGTGTGTGTGTGTGTGTGTGGGAAGGGGAGTGTTGGAAAAACTGTAACTGAAATCACACAAACTGTGCGCGCTGCCGTTTTTCATTATTTTTTGAGTAATATGCGGCAATGCATCAGGCTCAGCAGCAGCTAAGTATTGAGAGGGGAAGGGGGAGGAGAAGAAGCTGCTCAGTCGTTGTTATTACTGCTATTGTTGTTGTTGCTGCTCAGCTGCAACCGGCCGCACTTGACATATTCCTGCTGCATTTATTTTCGGGCTACCATTTCCACAGCCCAACAACGATCCTAAGTACACACGCACACACACACAGAGAGACAGAGGTACACACACATTCCCTACACACACTGCCTACACACCCTTCCTACACTCGCGCACACACACCTAGAAATTACGTTGACCAAAAACAACCGCAGACAGCAGCAACGTTTGCTGTGCAAAATGCAATTGTCAACAGGGCCAGCAAGTAAGGAGAGGGGCAGCACCAGTGGGCAGGGGCAGGGGCAGAGGAGGAACAGAACTGCAGAGTGAATGGGGGAGGGGGGTCTGTGCTTCCTATTTGCGCACTTGTTTGTGTTGTGTCGCATTTTAAATGCTCGACTCGCCATTTTAATGCCATCGCTCTTGTAATGTTTGCCAGGGCAAAAACAAAATAGAAATATGAAAACAAAATTCTGCGTACCATAATCGTATAATATCTGTGTTTGTGTGTGTGTGCGTTTTATTGGGCGAAGGGAAAACAACAACAAAAACAAAACATCGCGTACTTTTAATGATGTTTTTATGTCTCTGAAAAAATACGAGACTCTGCGAACTTGTAAAAAGAAAATTATTTTAGTGCTTCTTCGACTTTAAAAAAACAAATATTTTATTTATAAAATATTTATATTATGTTGTTGAACTTTAGTGCTGAAATAAAAGAAAGAAAGTGAAGCATTTCAATAAATAAAAAAATTGTTTCTTGAAAAATGTATAAACTGCTAAATATTTATAAAATGTTTACGAATTTTCATTTAACCTATGCAAAAGTAACCAAAGTTTTTGGTTTTTTCAATTAAATTCCTTAGTTAAATTGTTGAGCTCATAATTTTAAAATTTTGTTAACATATTTCAATAACTTCTTTCCCATATGCACTGAAATTTTATTTATTATTTACTGCGATTTGATTGTTGATTTTGGTTTTAATTAAGTTTATGGGATTTTGTGAATTTTTTTTTGTTTTGCACTGGCAACGCATAAATTTAGTGGGCGAACTCGAATCGGCTTATTGTGCAATCATGTGTGTGCACACACACTCACACACACTAACACACTGACACGCATAGCAAATGCACGCAGAGGGGGCATTTCGAATTGCCATGCAGATAAGTTGACGACCTTAGCCCACAAAAAGCGAGCAAGAAAAGAGAGCAGAAAGGGAGAAAGAAAAAGAGAAAGAGACTGAAAAGAAAGACTGCAAAGAAAGCAAAGTGAAAACAAAGCGTGCGAATGTGTGGAAGGGTGGGAGGCAAAGCAAAGTGAGAACAAATTGTGAGAGAAACTGGCAAAAAAATGAAGAAAAAAGAAAGAAAGGTGCCAAGTAGCGTGCACAGTTAATGAGTTTTTCAACATTTGCCACCCCTTATATACCCCATCCTCCACAGCAAGCGAATTAAAATGTAGCACGAAATGAAGAAATGTGCTACATATAAAGAGAGGGGGTAGGGGGAGAAAATAGGGGGCAATGCGGTGTCATAAATCTGTGCAGCAGGGCACAAAAGTGCAGCGCAATTTGTTTGCAACTCATGTGTGAAGCGGCCAGTGAGAAAGTGTGTGTGTGTGTGAGTGTGCAGGTGTGTGTATGTGTGTGCTAGTGTGCCGGTATGCTAATGTGTGTTAGGGTGTGTATGTGTGTGTGTTTGTGTTTGCCGGTGCGTTCTAATTATGATGTCAACAATGCGCGTAGCTAAGGTGCTTGCCGCTTTGTGGGTGTGGACGAGAAGAGGGTCGTGGGAGGGAGAAGGGGGCATAGCTGCAGCCAAGTGTGCGCCAAGTGCTAAAGTAGAGTATCCACTTGGCACTCTCCACTTGCCGCACTCTAATGCCGCGCATTCATTCATTTAGCTGGGGGGCCTCTAAAGTGCCTGCAAGTAGGCAGAATTAATGCAAACTGAATTTAGTCTCAGCAAATAAGATAAACTTCAAACGAAGTTGAATGGCAAATGAGTGGAAAAGATACAAATATGTGAATAGCACAGAAAGAAAGATTCAATTTTGCAGTTAAAAATGCTTTATGCAATATATAAATCTATATTTCTATAAAAACTTCTCCACCAAAGCTATCAAATATTATTCACATTAAATTTCCTAGGTTAATGTAGAAATATCATCAAATATAATATTTGTAATACTTCCTTATAAATAATGTAAAATAAATCAAGCTACATATAATATATAATTTATCATTTATTTTACATTTAATATATTGTATTAAAATACTCGTAATAAATGATTAAAACAATATTCAAACCACACTAACCTGCTCTCTTCTCTTTTATCTCCTTGCAGCTATGGCTTTATAAAGAACTTCCTCCCCAGTCAGTTGTTCGTAAAAGTTATCCCCCAAAATAATAATAAAATAAAATCCCCAAACAAGAAACCAAAAGTAAATCAAATAAAACGTAAAACGCGCTCAGTTTTTATCGACTTTGTTAAAGCAAAATTTGTTAAACAAAAAATAAAAAAAAACAAAAGAAAAAAAAACAATAACATTATATTTGCCATAATAAAATAGCGTTTAAATAGTAAGTAAATAAGCAGAGGCAGTTAATAAATTCAATAATAATCCCTACGATACACACGCAGAAAAGCAAAAACAAAATACACACACACACAACTGAAAATAAAAACAGAAACAATCAACAAACAAACAAAAGAGAATTACGTAAATTTATGCAAAAAATAGAAATGTTTCATTTTCACAACGCGGCAAATACAACAGAAATCAATAAGAAATCCCCACACAATAACCACAATATAAGAAACAGCAACAATATAAATAATATTAATCAATTGAAAAGCCACAAAATGCATCTGGAAAGTGCAAAGAAATTACGTAGCCATCATCAGGAACCTCATCATGGTGTTGCAGCTGTGGGTTTTGGATGGCTACAAGTCTTCCTATTGCTGACACTCTTTGTGATCGGTAATCAAAGTGCCTGGCAGGAGAATATACGACCAAAACTCTATGTGGAATTAGGTAAGTAAAACCTGCACACGATTCTCCATACTCCATTTCCCTATAGGAATGCCAATCTAAATTATGAGAAACGAGCTGCGTCTCTCTCTCTCTCTCTCGCAACTGCCAAAAAAACTTTAATAGTTACTTTGTGCACAAGCTGCAAAATCTAATTTGACTGCACTCACTCTACAGACATAAAAGATATAAGATACAAGAGGGAGACGCAGAGGCAGAGGGACTAGAGAGAGTAGACTAACCCCCAAACTGAGAAAGATAGTTGAACTGGCGCCCGTTGCTGTCTGCACATGGCAAGGTGCGAGTAAGAAATGAAGCAATAACTTGTGAAGGAGTGTAGCATACATACAGGCACACACACTCCCCTACACCCCCCTCCCCTCCCTTTCATACACACTCACTTACACTTGGCTCTGAGGCGCATCCACACGTTTGGTATCTTAACTATAAATAGCAAAAATTCCTGCAAGACATTATTTGCATAAAAGTGGCGAAGCTTTTCACACACACATACATACATACATACATACATATAAATATAGTAATATATATATAGTGTAGTAGTGGGGACAGTACGAAACTTGCCGCCAGGCATTCCTGCTGCACAGTCAGGGGGTAATTCCTGCTGCCTCGAGCTACGTCATCATCGTCAGTTGCATATGCAAATTTGGCTAAAAAGTTCTGCGACATCCTCACGTCGCCAGACAGAGAGAGATATATACACACACACATGTGTCATGACATGAGTCTCTACCCTGTGGAGATAATATATATGACTTTGTTTGTAGATGAAGCAGAAAGTTGCCAAAGAAAAGAACTAAATTCTAAAAATATCTTTTGCACGCTTCAGAAATTACGTTATTAAATGTGCATTTGGCACACACTAAATGTGAACAACACGCCCACACCCGGGAGGGGAGAGTGAGCGGAGGTGGGAAGTAGGGGGGCTGCACTGAAAAATGGCAACTGGATGTTGCTGTGGGGTAATGGCAACTCTGGCTGAGCCTTTTTAGACAAGTCACATCAGGCGCACATGTGCTGTTTATAAATGAGCCAACGAAATGGAGTCAAGACTCGCTTTCCCTCTCTCTCTCTCTCTCTCTCTTTTTCTTTCTCCCTTTTTCCATATTCTTACTCATTTTTACCGTTTCTTTACTTATTTTTCTTTTTGGGTGCATGGGAACTCATTGCAGGCAGGAAGTAATTCAAATGAATGTGTCACTGCTAAGGAAAATGCATAAAGAAAATGCAAAAGATATCATGATGATATGAATAAATGTAGTGCTATAACAGAGTGGGAAGAACAGAGGATGGCAGTGGGAGGGGAAAGAGTGGAGATACGTGTATATGTCCTAAAACGAGAAAGGACTTTTTAGTTTTGCTTGCCTGATGAACCAAATGCGGGAGTGTTTGGGTAGTATCTATATGTACCTTATAGAGAAAGAGGCACTTGAGCAGAGAAATCTTTGGGTTCTTTGAAGTGAAAACTAAGAAGAGTTTGAGAAGATTATAGATTATTGTCGACAGATTAAAGATATGATTGTTATCCTACTCTACAAAACAGTGGTGTGATATAGAATATTGTTTGATCTTTGAGTAATGGCAATGAAAGATAAGAAATGCCTTAAGATCGTATGTATATTGAATCGTTGTATACGAATCGATTCACAAAGGAAATATTTTGAGTTTCTTCTTGTTTTGAAAAAACCCGATATGGGTTAGAATTTTTTTGAAGTGTGGAAAATGAAGATGCATATTTGGAGATCAAATAAGATCAGATTTATAAAAGTTTTTAAGAACTTTCTTTCTTCTTACATTTACGCAATATTTTGTTGAAGATCAGAAGACGTTTTAAGATTAATAATCGAAACGTTATATAAGAATCGTTGTACACATAAAATCTTTGGAATTTCTCCCAAATCTTCAAACCATTTCCTTAATAATTTGTACATTTAATGATTAAAGATCAGACAAACTATAAAAAGTTCTTAAGAACATTCTTCCTTCTAAAAGATTCTTTCTTCAACTATACAAAATATTTGGGAGATAAGTTTTGAAAGATCCTTGAATACAAATTGAAGATATTTTAAGACTAAAGATCAGCTAGTTCACTTCACAAACTGTACAAAATCTTTGTTTTCTTAATTCCGCAATCTACAAACTAACTCAAACTTCTCATACTCCCCAGCAATATTCTGCCTACAAATTTTGATTGAGTTTACTCTGAAGTTTTTCAAGCACACTCTCTATAAGGTTACTTTGCTGATTAGCTGCATGCGAGGCGACGCAACGTTGCACTCTTGCGACGACGATGACGCGGCCTCTTTATCAGTGTTAAGTCAAGGTAATCTCTGTGTGCGCTGCCCCGTTAAAACCAATTACTTAGCCAACGCCCATTTCGGGCCAAGGGGGAGGAAGATACTGTTCTGGCATGTTCTGGCAGGGTAGGTGGAATGTCAGTTTCGTGTGTGGGCGTGGGGCGTGGCACGTGGCATGTGTTAAAGTTCATTTAAAATCCATCAAGAGGCAAGTTGTAAAAACCTTCGGGGCTGGGTGACAATTTTTTCGCACTCATGCATAACAGCGAAATAAGGTTAATGTGCAAATTATGAATGCGCGTGTCGTGGGGGAGGAAGAAAGAGAAAGAGAGAAGCGGAGAGGTAGAATGAGGGAAATGAGGAGCAAGGGAGACAGCAAGAGCTGTAACTGTAGCAGTTGACAGGGCCGCAGGAAGACGTCGTTGAGGACATTTGTGACCAAGTAAAATGAAAGTGCTGCCAGGCAATGAAAGAAGAGAAAGAGAGAGAGGGAGAGAAGTAGAGAGTGTGTGTGTGAGAGAGAGAGAGAGAGATGCAGCTGACGACGAGGTTATGTGTGCTCTTGGTAATGCATTCATATGCCATTGTTGGGGGCCAACGCGCAAAAACAAAAAACCTGGCCATGATGTTCTTCGCGTTACCGCCTTCTCCCCCTTCCGCAGCGTGCAACCGCACACGCATAAAATATTACAACGCTGCGTGGCACGCCCCAGAGTTGCATTTGACAGCCGCAAGTGGTTGTCATTAGGCAAAGCTTTTTGCCTCAACAACAACAACAAGAAAACGACCATTTAAATGCACACAGCACTTGGCCAAGAGCATGAAGAGCGTGTCCTGTTTCGAAGGGGGCACGGGGGGGTTGTCCTATGCAAGGACACTGTGTTGTAAGTATGTATGCTCGCTCTGAAATTACTTCTATCAAGTGGGCGGTTAACGTTGATCGTTTTGCGGCACTTTGGCGTTGCATTCCCCTTTCTATGCCCCACTTCAACTTCACTTTGGTCCACTTCATTTCGTAGACATTTTCCAAAAACGCTGCTTATGCTGATTCTTTTTGAAAAGCTACGTGCCAAAAATGCAGACATTGTAGATTAGGGTTGAAACTGTGGGAAGGGAACCCTTTCCAAAGTAGCCCACTCTGCATTATCATCAGTGACTCAGTCAAGGCAAAATGAAGTCGACTTTAATGTAGAATTGATTTGATTATTTAGAAAGCTGAGAGTGAATCAAGACAAGACTGCGTTGAGCTAATGTTGTGATGAGCAGGTTTCCATTTTCTGGCATATTTTTCACTGTCTAAAAGAATAAATGAACGTGGGTTTCTGCTGAGATTCCTTTTGAAATACTAGAAATCTTCTGCGTATTCTTGGAAGTAAGTGAAACTTAAGTTGCATATTATATAGCAGGTGACACATTCAGTATTAAAAACAAACATAATCTGTTCATGGTATACATGAAGCTATATATCACATTTTGTAGCTTTAGCTCCAATAATTACATACAAACTTTAAGACCCCTTTGATTATTTTCAATGGTAAAGGGCTCTAAAATATTGCAATTAAGCGCACGATTCATACATAAGCTTTTCTTGTTGCTGATATTTAACGATTCCTGAGCTGTTAACTTTTTAAGTCATAACTAATGATAATTATAATTTACCAAACCATATAAAGAAGGTGTTGAAGAGCGCAAGGCAACTCTATCAGTTAATTTAATCTCTCTCATCTGTAGCAATTCATATATCTACACTTTTTTTCACAACATTATGTTATTTACATTAGCATTAACATTAACATTTTTCTGTTAACGTTGCTGCGTGACACACCAATCTTCAGTATAAAGTTAAAGTTAAGAAAATAAATCGGTATTTCTTTCATACACCCTCAAAAGGTCATTCTTGATAGATTAGTAACTACTTGATGAAGTTTTCTTTAGCAAATATTATAACCATCTTATATTATAATAATATCTGTATATATGTGAATATTATTATACATTTCTCTATTTTAGATAAGAGAACTCTCGCCATAGTTTTCCACATAATACTCGTAATAATATATCACAAACATACCTTGCTTATCAAATCATATTCTCTACATTGCTTGAATGCCTAGAGTAGTTCAAAGCGAAATCATTCTCTTCCTTATAAGTAAGGGACAGCAGTTGCTTCTCCACAATGCCCACGAGACACCAACACTGCTGCCTCCTATGCTCTCTATATGGAGTGCCTCGCCCCACATGAAGACAGAAATCCCCACAGCGCGACTCGGGGAAATTATGAATTCCACAATTTGCTCAAGATGCCATTCCATAACAGTCCAACTGTGCCTACTTAATATAATTTGAATAAAAGTAATATGCAAATAAGTGCGCAAGATGGGAAAGAAGAAGATATGGAGGAGGAGGAGGAGAAGAGACGGAAGCAGAGAGAGAGAGAGGAAACAACAGTGGAGGAACCAATGTCAGACATAATATTTTTAGTTGTCGCATTTCCGTTGACTACCAAAAATGCATATGCAAATCAACGAGAGAGAGAGAGAGAGAGAGAGGGGGAAGTTGTGGCTGGGGAAGGAAAGCACATATAAGTACAAGTAAGTAAGGCACATGAGACGTGTGTGTGGAAGGAAGGGTAGGCAGAGGAGGGGGGGGGGCGAAATTATGTGAGGCGCGTGTCAAGTGGCTGACTATACAGAAAACTATACAAAACTTCTCTCGACGGTCTTCGCGAGTTTGCCTTGCAGCGTTGCGCGTTCCCTGCTGCTCCCTTCCCCTTCCTCCCCCCTCTCCTCTTTATGCCAACCAACTGCAATTACATTGTGAATTAAATTGTAATGAGGCGCATGCGGCGGCGAAATATGAAAATGAGAAGCAGAAATGTGTATTGCATGGGAGTGTGCATGGGGAACAGGGGGAGGAGGAGGGTAGAATTCGGAATAGCTCTCAAGAAATGGCAATTAACAGTTATGTTTGCTGTTCCGACACGTTGCAGACAGTTTTAATGACGCCGTCGCCTCGACGCGTCTCAAACTATTTTTAGGCGATGCAACGAGTCAGAGGCAACTTGCCTGACCCTCCCCCTGTCCCTGCCCCCTGGCACCGGACAAGGTCTTTTTCTTCTTTCCACCAACCAGGCAGGCAGTCAGGCGCATTTCGTTTCATTCGCTTAATTGGCTGCAACGGAAGTTCACGTAATTTTCAAGTCGATGCCACACTGTGTGCCACAAGCGACCACTCTACAACGACGTTGCTCAATTTCAAGTTAAATTGCGCGGAAGATCATCGATAGCTTGTTCCCCCACCCCCCACTGGCCCCCATACATATATAATACTTGCACGTCTTGTAGTCTAGTCACTGTCGATGTGGATGTCGTCGTTGCCTGTTGAATTATGCGTGATAGTTTTGGCGAGATAGCCAGCAAACAGGTGGAATGGGTAACGAAGTGGAAGAGACAAGGAGAGGAGGGGCGGAGAAGGAGCAGAGGAACAGAAGTGGGGACGTAAATGGAAGAGGGCGTTCTCTATATATGAGAAACTGAAAGTCGACGCCATGCATTCATTTAAGGGTCAACAGACTAGACAATATTTTAAATTAACAGCGTCTGATTGGTAACGATAAACAGAAGTCTGCAGGAGTAGATGGCAGTAAGTAATATATGTTATAACAGGATATATATATACCATATATCAGATAAAAAAGAAGGCTAAGAACACAGTGTGCTAGAATGAAGAATAGATAGGGAAATATTATAGCTTGAAAGAAAAAGATGAAATGATTACTTTGAATAGGAAATGATAACTTTGTTATAATTAAAGAAGATTACGAATGTTTAAGTTTCGAAACTTGATAAGACAGTTGGATAAACTTAATCATTTATATTCCTCATAAATAGTTCGATAGGTTTGCAAAGTTTCTGCTTTTGAACTAGTTTAAAGTGCAAGATACACTAATTTATAATAAATATTATTGTTAGTTTTATTACTTTGAATAGGAAATGAGAACTTTGTTATAATTAAAGAAGATAACGAATGTTTAAGTTTCGAAACTTGATAAGACAGTTGGATAAACTTAATCATTTATATTCCTCATAAAGAGTTCGATAGGTTTGCAAAGTTTCTACTTTTGAACTAGTTTAAAGTGCAAGATACACTAATTTATAATAAATATTATTGTCAGTTTGACCATATTGTATATATAGACTTTGACAACTTATTAAATTTAATACTCTACAAATTCTGTAGTTAATGTAATTGAAGATATTAAAATATAAGTTCGTAAGTAAGATAAACTATTTTCTAATTTACTAATTGACAAGAAGTGAAACTGCGCACGTTTTACAACTTGTTATGTAATATTTAAAATACTTCAACCCTTAAACACCTTATCATTGAAGTACAAATATTAAATTACAATGTTTTTAGAATTTGCCCTTACTGAACTTCAATTTTCACTAGTTAAATAGACAACTTCTGCTTTATTTAACAATATATTCGAGCAATGCGAAGCATTTGCCATGTAATTTGAGCTGGGAATTACAAATCACTGGAATGTGCTTTAAAATAAATCCAAAAGGAGCACAGACACACACACACACACACGCACAGAGACACCCTATTACACCCTATCAATTACGACAACCAAACGGCAATTTGGAGAGAGAAAGAGAGAGAGAGAGAGAGAGAGAGAGAGAGAGAGAGAGAGAGAGAGAAAAAGACTTTTCACTCGTGTGCAATTGTAGAGAATTTCATGGATTGAAACGGCTTTCTTAATTGAGTGCTCATTTTCCGGTTAGGAAGTTTTTATGCCGAGAAAATAAATTACACACATGAGTGCAATTTGGCAGGAGTCGGAGCAGGGACAGTAGAGACAAGAGGAGGAGGAGTTGGGGTTGCTCTGCGTTGCAGCAGAAGGACACGAATGAGCTGAGGCAGGAGCAGCAGCAGGCAGGCAAGCAGGCACTGAAGCATTAACCTGGGTCAACTGAACAATCAGCTCATAATAGCGTTAATCAAAAAGTTGCACACGTTGCAGTGGCAACAACTGCAGCAGCCGAGGCAGCAGGCAGAGACACCGACAAGAACTCCCAGCAACCTGCCGCCGCTGGGGCAGATTGAACGTTTAACGATGATGCCAGAAGATGCGCTCTCTGACTCTGTCTGAGTTCAATGGAACCTGCCACTGAGTGTGGCATGGCTGAGCACGGCATGTGGCATGGACAGTGGCGGCTGCTGCTGCCCTTGGTCGCCAGGGAAATTAGTAATACGACAAGCGCAGAGGCTGCCCGCTGTGCTGCAGTGTAGCTGCCTTCCCTCCTCCCTCTCTCTCTCTCTCTCTCTGCCCAACTGCTTTTGGACAAATGAGTTGCATGTCGCCAGCACACACACACAGCCTGCCCCACTCTCTTGGCCATTTTACTTATTCTCTTTGTTCTTTGTGTGTGCAATGTCTTTGGCTTTTTGTCTCTATAAATTTTGCCACTGATCGTCCCCGGCTTGGCGCCTCGCCAGTAATTGAAATGGCGTAACGACAAAAATTGAAGCGAATTTTCGCAACGCTTTTCCTGCAGCTCCTTTCTGCTGCCTTTTCCGTCTCTCTTTCTGCTGCTGTCCGCTGCAACTTTGCTGTAAAAGTTAAAGCGCAGAGAGTGAAAAACAGAAATGGTATAAAAAAGTTGCTAACAAAGTTTTGCGCACAAGTAAAAAGTTAATATTGATAAATTGATTAAAAGTTTAATAATTGTACATTTTGTTTTTGGCCTTTCACGTGCGACACGAAGCTCTCAAAGCACAGCTCGACGATTCTGTTCCTGATTAGTTTGGCTAGCTATACGGAATATGACAGAGAAAGAGAGAGAGTGAGAGAGACAGAGAGAGAAGGGAACTTGGTCTCTTGCCTCTGCCCTGTCCCGCGCCTCATCAACGTCATCGACAGGAAAGGAAACTTATTGTCTCGCCACGCAAAAGTTTGCTTAGCTTGCAAAATTAAAAATTAATTGCCCAAGTGCAACTTATGCCGCATTGTTGCCCCATTGTTGTTGTTGCTGTTATGATTGTTGCGTGCAGTAGTTAGTGGCATCGATTGGCAGTCTGAAACTCATTTTGCTTTCTAAAGCACTTTAATGTTAATGACTGAGGAGTGCAGTTCAATAAAGTGGGGGGAAAAGGGAGGAAGAGGGACTCTATAGCGCATGAGTTGGCAGTTTGTTTGATTGAAAAGTTAAACATATTATTTAGTTTGGCTTATGCTTTTTGTTCTAATGAAAATGTTAACTTTACTTGAGTAATATAAAGTTATTTAGTAGATTTCATTGTATATCGAAAATTCGAAATTATCTACTTCATTTTATAAAACAAGCAACAAAGCTACAGTCGAGTGTGCTTGCTACACAGCTGACTAAAACGATTTCTGAAATATATAACGTATTTTGTGTTGCATACTTTTAGGGAGGTCCTTCGAAATCAGTTCATATTTAGAATAACTTAAATAACTTCTATCTTAACTATCTGATTGCAATCAAACTTTTTGAAATTATTTGGTTGTTAAATGTTATTGTGTTAATTACAAATATCCTGCAGTGAATTCACGCTTGGTGGCGGCATGGCCGTGGCCACAAACTAAAAAAAACTTGATCTGCGTAGAATCATAATAATATTAACAAGAAATTTGGTAGCCCTAGGTCTTTTAGTTTTTGAGATCTAGGTTTTCATACGGACGGACAGACAGTCAGACTGGCAGACAGGGAGACAGACAGACGGATAACACAAAATACGCTAATCATTTAAGTTACATGCTTAAGAAATCGTTAGGTCAGGTGGTCAGTAAGTATTTCAGTCCATTTCTCTCTTTATAATAATTATACAGTGTTCTGATATACTCTCTATAAATAATTCTGTTTTATTGTGTTTTATAATATCAGAAAAATAATTCTCAACATTTATTTATGATATTCATATCTTAAACTTATCAAGACCGTCTATGTTATCTACTTTGTTTGTTTATTTATCTTTCTAACTTCATTCTTCATTACTTGCCTAATGCGGTCTTTTTCTTATTGATCTCTTTCCACCCGTAAAACTTTAAAACCCCCACTCAAAGTGTAGATGATATTTCACTATTTATGCGCTCTTAATATACTGCAAAGCCAAGTGAGTAAAGTGTTAAAGTGCCCGAGACTTGAGAGTGGGCAGAGAGAGGGTGAGAGTGGGAAATGGAAAGGGATAGCAAGTGCGCGTGTACCCACGCAGTGTTAGACACTTGAGAGCTATTAGACATTGAAATGTAATTATGCATGTCATTCGTACATCAACTTACGCATTCCTTGGCACTTCATTACTTACATCATTAAAAATTAAGTCACGCCTGGAGAATACTTTATAGATGTGCAGATGAAGGGAGAGAGAGACTGCACTATTTTACTATTATTGTGAACCATAGCGATGTACCATGTAACATACACACAAATCACAATAGGAAGTCAGAAGTTTTTCGGGCTACAACTTTTCGCAAAACAAAATGCAAAAGAAGTCGGCAAAGAGGGGGAAGGAGGAGGAGGAGAAGAAGAAGGAGGAGGAGAAGAATTCTTCGAACAAGAGATGTGATGTTGGTAAATAGTTGGAGGGCAAACAGAATGTGCGCAAAACGCGAACAGGAAATCAGCATGACAATTATAATGATAATGAGAGTGGTGAAAGAATGTGTGTGGGGGGGGGGGTCAGGGAGGGAGGGTGGTAGGCGGCTGATGAAAATGTCAGTGAATGACAGTGGGGAATGCACAAAATGAATCCGCAGCAGAGCAAAGTCAGAGCCTCAACTTCAGCAGTGTCATCAACTGACAACAACAAGTCTATAGAGCTCCTCTTTCTGCCCCCCCCCCCACACCTCTTTGCTGTTTACAAAGTTCCTCTCGGTTGGCAGCTACATTGAATGCAATTAAAAAAGTTTCACTTCGGTGGGAGAAGGGGCGCTGTTATATATATATATATTTTTTCATGCATATATTTTGGGGTTGTCTACCCCTTCCTGTTGATCTGCACGGGTTAAGTGGCACGTTTGCGCTTTTCTTTTTTAGCTGTCTTGTGGAAAATGTTCTAATTAAATTAATTAACAGGAAAATGAGTTGCTCAACAGTTGTCGTTGTTGTCGCTATCAATGTTATTGCTGCAGGGTGGGAGGTAGAGGAGGAGGTGCTGCTGCTGCTGCTGCAGGTGAAGATTTGCATGTGTCGGTTTAACTATCTCGACATCAACTGTCAACGTAATAACGTACCTTGTATGTGTGTGTGTGAGTAGCCAATTCACATGCACACCAGCAGAACGAGTGAGGGAATTCTGTTATTGCCAGCAGGCAAATCACGTCGGTGTGCTCCTGTCACTCCTGCATCCTGTTGCAGACTGTGGGGATAAGCGTATGTTGAAGTAATTGCAGAGCACTGAAACTTATAAACATGCAATTAGCAATATGCTCTAATTGGTTTAATCTGATGTCAATCGGATTACGAACCATTAAAGTCAGCATTAAAGATATGTGAACAGGAATTAAAACTAATAAGAGCTTGCTGAAGTTTTCAAGAACAAATTATTGGCAGAAAGAGTTGGCTAAATTGGAGAAATAGCAGAACATCAAGTTTGTTTTAATAAATCTTAATTCCATATTAGAAAACTAGAGAATAAAGATAAAGATTTAAAAAAAAAAGAAAACGCAGACTCAACAATTAATGAAAATTAATTTCATATTCATATCCGTAATCATTAATTTAGTAACAACGATTTTTCAAATCAATGGCGCATAAAATAAAAGCAGCTAATGAGAATTTGAAAATCAAATCAGTTCAAATATTCTATTGTATAATCCAATGAAGCTGAGAAACTTCGCTTCTAGCAGAATCCTGACTTTCATCTAATAAATACACTAGACTAACTCATAAATAAACAACATATAAACTTAATCTGTGCATATTTCTACTATTTATAGAAACTAACTAAGGCACTGACTGTGTGCTTTGCGTCGTAAATTTGTGTATCAAGTCGATCTGATACGTAGCGAAATGGAATTGCTTTAATCATTTGCTCTAACAAATTGAACCATATAAATTCCTGAATGAAATCCCATCACACAGTCCTCGCACACGTATACACACACACAAACACACACACAGAGCTATTTGGTCAGCTATTTTATTGGTCGCTCAATTGAGCCCATTAATACCATGATGGAGTTCTGCTTGTTCTGTTTGCTGTTGGGGTCACTGGAAGAGTGCAAAGGGGAAGAGGGGGGAGAGAAGCGTTGCCTTTGAGCCAAGCCCCATTTTAGGCCCACGCTAGCTGCTTTTTATTGCCCACTGGCGGTGTAACGTGGACATCGATGCGTCTCATTTGCCGTGTTGGCCCAGTTAGGCATGCCGCACAGTGGGATAAAGTGAAAGAACTCTATTCAATTAATAATTGAACTGCTAAGCTACAGTGCCTGCAAGTTGTTTTCTTTTTTTTTTCTGCAGTGAAATCCTAGTTTAGCCCACTGTGCAGCACTTCCAATTGAGCTGCCGGCTAGTTAATGGCATGTCTGCTTGACAGCGCTGCTTATCACGCTTCCCTACACCTTCTGCCCCACCTCCCTCACTTGCTGGCCCCTCTTGCTGGCAGTGTTGCCTAACGAAGCAGCCAACGAGGCGTTTACAGTGCTCGCATTAAAATAATAAACACTTGGCGACAGCCATAACCATTTTGCTGTTTTTAATGCTTTGCCCACAGACATAAATTCGTCTTTGTCTTTAGGACCTAGAGGTGAAAATTCAACCAACTCAACTGGCTTGGCACCTTTTTTTGTGGTTAAGGAAAGAAGAAAGAAGAGAAGAAGCAAGACGAGCTAGGAGCTGGAGACTCTTGCCTTTGCCGCCTCTCTTCCTCGGCAGCTGTCGTCATTGCCACACGCTGTGGCAGCCTGCGCTAATGATCTGCACCATTGGCGGCGCCCACGTAGCCTGCGCCTTCCTTTTTTCTTTAACTTCTTGTCATTGTTGTTGTTGTGGTTACTGTTGTTGTTGTTGTTGTTGTCGCTCACGTGTTGCCTTAAACCATTGCCATTGTATTTACACTAGTCGCTGCTTCTACTCCTCCTCCTGCTGCTCTTGTTTGGGGGCACTCGTTGCATACAAATGATTTGTGTTTTTGCTTTGGCGATTTCAACTTTTGCTTGATGATTTCGCATTGAACTAAAGTGCACCAAAGTGCTGATTGTGTTTGTCCAAGCGAAGAAACTCCGCAAAACGTTGCCTTAATGTATTTTTCCCAAATCAAACGAAGTAGAGTAGAACTGCAATTATCGCTATATATACAAAGTCCAGGAATTGTCTACATTTGAGAAAGAAAAGTACTAGAGGTTTGTAATATCACTCCGTACTAACTTTAATAAAAATATCTTTGAAATTGCCAATTTCTAATTTTCTATATGATATAGCTAGCTATAATAATAATGATCTTAACTAAATTGGATATCAGGTTTATCTCATTTTAACCTAAATCAAACCAAGACAACTCGACAGTATTGAAGTTTAGTCCAATTCTTATATTTTGTTTGGGAAATATATCTAGCAGAGCATTATAATAATGATCTTAACTATATTTGATGTAAGGTTTATATATGTATTAAATGCCCTATGACAGATAACTTTAACTTTCTTATGCATTTCAGAACAATTTAGATTTGAACTTCATTTTAAACTATTTCCCTGTATCTCTTTTGGGAAAGATTACTAGCACTGCATTTTCAACTTACTATAAACAGAAATCAATATCAGGCTTACCAATATCCTCCATTATAACTAAGATAACTCAATTTTTCTTTTTGCATTTTCGTATTATAGATTTCTACACTTTTTATTTATTTCACTTTCATACTTCATCAGATAAAGATGATGAATTGAGTTGCATGAGAAATGACCACAAAAAATAATATAATATAGCAATATAATGTCTTTAGCAGGGTGTGCTGAGTATTATTATCTTATATCTTGCAGCCTCACCCTCTGCCTTTCTTTCATGCTTTAGTGATATATTAATGCTTGATTGAGACATCTGTTGCGGCGTGCTTCATTCATCATTGTTAGTTGCATGATTGTGTTGTTGTTGTTGTTGTGCCGGCAACTATTGGCGCAACCCTCGCTGTCAATGTTGTCATCTGTGGCAGCCCACGCATGCTGCGTTTCGCTCACTTTGTACAAATCAGCGCACGTCAGCGGGCCAAAGTCGGGCTATAGTCGAACTGTTCAGTTGCAGCCCGCTGGCACAGACGCCGCAAGACCTCATGTTCCTCCCCTTTTGCATGCCCCTCCCCCTATCCTGGTTCTCCTCCCATTCCAGTCATTTGTTTTCGTCGCGAAGCCTTCAGCCGGGTCTGAGGCTTGAAACAAATGTCTTCCGTCTTTGCCAGCTTCCGTTGTGAACAGTGGCCCCCTACCCTTACCCCCTTTGTGCCACCACCCCCTGCCGGTGGAAACCCTTCCGTTGCTGTTACTTTTCTCTCTCTCTCTCTCTCTCGTACCTTCTGTTTTGGGCTCTGGCGTAAATCCGTCGCACAGTTTTCTTTACGCGTTTGTTGTTCTTGTTTTCCAAAGGTTTTCTTTATTTTTTTGTGCTTCTTCTTCTGGCCAGATTTATCGTCTTTTATTCATCATTGTCAGTCAGGCGTTGTTTTTGCGGCAACGAAGACGTGGAAGCCGCGGTGAAACGTTGTCAACGCGGCGTAGTAAGGCATCGATGGGTGGCCGGGAGGGCGGGAGGCGTGGCCAGTCTGGCAACGCAATTTGCCGCCACGTCGAAGGCCTTCAAAATTGTCTGCAACTCCAAATCTTTCACTGGGAGAGGAGTGAAAGGCGTAGGGGGAGTGGCGCCTTCTGTTTTGATGAATTATTGCTACGCATGTCGCACTGACAATCGGCAAATCAGCAGAAGCTTTTTAATATGCCAGACTGTAGCTGTGTGTATCTGTGTGAGTGTGTGTGTGACTGATGATTTTCTAGGATTTTCTTTAGTGTAGAAGGAAGAAAATGCTTAGCTACCTTTAGCTGCTTCAATCCTGTTGCCGGTTTTAAAGCAGTTTAAGATTTAAAAGTCATTTACGAGTTTTGACCTAAGCCGCTTAAAAATGTGCTTAAGTGTTTGTCCACTGTGTAGGAGTTTGTCTCTGTGCTTGTGTGTGTGTGTGTGTGTCTCATTACATTAATTTGCGGGCTTATGTCCTGGTCCGCTGTTAATGAAAAGCTCTTAGCTCTCTTCCTCTCTGGGCCCCGAGCAAAGCACTTCATGAAAACGTTTTACAATTTGCGCTGAAGAAGAAGGACAGTGGAAGGGAGGGGGACGAGGAGGAGCTGGGCACAAGCTTAGTTGGTGGGTGGCATTATAGAAAGAATAGTTGTTCCAGTAATTGAGTTTGTTTGTTTGCGGTTACAACTGGGTCAACAACAGCAGCAACAACAAACAGCGACAGCAGCAGCAAGTGCCGCTGTGGCAGCCAGCAACATGGCTAATTCATTAGCCAGTTCTCTTTTTATATATATTTTTTTTTTCAATTTTAATTTAAAGTTTGATAGACTAAAAAGTTGCAAAAAAGGTTTGTTACATGTATAGAATTTCATTATTGTCCTAATGAGCACTTGCATTTGGGTTAACTTGTCGTTGTTTTGCACATTTTAAGAAAGGAAACCAATTGGAATTCAAATTTAATACTTATTTAGAGTTATCGTTCCTACTTTAATGTATAACATGCAAAACTTTAAAATAAATATCATAGTTTAAGTCCAAAATGGAAAACGACATATTCCCATTAAAAATCGGGTTAAATTGGCATTTTAAATTCGGATGAAGAAAATTAAAAAAAAATGTTATGTATATTTAAGTTTTTTTTTTAAGTTTTGATGTATTTAGAATTATAAGAATTAAGAAAACTATATTTCGAACTAAAATTTGAGTAATTTTAGACAAGTTTCTAGTGTTGGGCAGCGACAAAGAGCAAGTCTTGTTTCACCGTTCAAATTAATCATTAAAGTTCTACCTGAATTAAAAAGACTTAAATGACATTTTCATAGACAGAACAAGCAAATTTCAGTTACTATTCCTTTATAAAGAAACGCAGAAATCAACTCGTTAGTTCCCCCTTGATTTTTTTCTATCTCATAATCGTCGCTAACATCATTGGATGCTTTGGTGAAAAGAATTGCTTAATTTTTTACTGAACGCAGCGAAACGTTTTTCATAATTTACGGCTCGTTAGCTTTTATGGATGAATGCATTGCATCGCATCGCCTTGCATCGCCTTCTATATGTATGTTTGACAGCCAGCGTCGGTGACAGCTTTTCACTTTTCACCTTTACAAGAGGTGAAGTGAGAGAGAGAGGGCTGGGGTAGGCTACCAGTTCGGTCAAGGATGCGAATGAATTTTTTTCTTTAAGCGATTTCCCTTTTTTGGTGCTTACTATGGCAATGCATCTGCATCAAATGCCTTGTCGCCTTGACGTGGCCCCCCCTCACACTCCACCATGCTTCCTCTTATTTTTCAATGACATCCTCGAACGGGGGGCATCGTTATGGCCTTCGGATAGCTTTGAAGTTGGCCCAAAAAAAGAAAACGAAAGAAAAGAAATGCGCGCTGACATTTTCTGTCTGTGGCTGCCACTGACCCTCTACCGTTTATGGTAGGTGGAAGCAGCAGAGGAGGAGGTAAAAAACATTTTAGAATTTTAATGTGCCGCCTTCTGCCTTTTATGGCTGCACAATTGACAACAACTACAGTAGCAACAACAACAAACAGAGCGAGACAGCAAGACAGCTGCCAACTGACGTTGTCCAAAAAGCCGCTGCTCGGCAGATTTGACCATAGCGAACCGCAATGCAATGCAATGCAACGCAACGTTTCGCATCCAAAAGATACTTTGCTGTGGCCATGGACCAGTCTCAGTCCCTGTCCAATCCCAGTCCAAGCATCGTTGTCCACTGTTAACATGCACATGACGTTTGTCTTTGGACGTTAATCTCATTAAATAAGCAATGTGGTGCAGAACGAGGCGCCTGCTGCATGCACCGTGTCTCTCGCTCTCAGCGTGTGTCTGCTGAAAATTTCAGATTCTTTGCCATACAGTGGCATAAATTAGCTTGTTTTTGGAAGTTTTAAAAAAGGATTTATGGTGGCATACTTTAGTTTTGTGCTGTATAACATTATTGTCAAATGGTTCATTTTTAAATTAAAAGAATAAAGATTTAAGATTATTATTTCTATATCTATACTTTACAATATTTCTCAGCTCTTAAGCTCAATACAACTTTAAACATTCCATTTATTATGGCCTTCATATTAGTTTTTCTCTTTGCTGTAAAAATTAAAAATATTGTTTTTCAAATAAATTGGAAACAATTTGTTCTCTGACTTAAGAAAGGGTTTTCAGGTTGATTTTGTTCATGGTTACCAATCTTCTAGTACTGGCGTTAGCCCGTATTTTCAATTTTCAATTATTCGCTGTAGTTTTAGTGCAACTTTATAATATTATTATGAACTTTTTTTTGTCTAGTTTACAGTGTAATTAAAATATTAAGCCCACATATTTATGACAATATTTATCTTCTGCTTTTTAGTTGCTCTTCATTATAAAATTTCTCCATAAAATTTTTCCTTGCACTTTGCTCAACTACACACCACTGTGCGTGATTTTAGGCCCATGCTTGTTCCTGGTTTTGTGGCTACGCTTTTAATGCAAATGCAAATGCAAAAGCGCATTAAGCGCAGCACAAACGAACACGGGCCGCAAAGTAAGCCGTAGCCAGAAGCAGCAGCAGCAGCAAAAGCAGCAACAGCAGCAACAATAACGACAACTGCAACTGGAAGTGGCAGGCAGCCTCGGCAGAAGTTCTGGTCGATGTTGCAGCTGTAGCTGCAGCTGAAGCTGGAGAATGCACACTGTGAGATACAATGTGCATCATTTATGACATGCATGTGCATGCACAGTGTTTAGTGGGCGTGGCAGTAGGAGGGGCAAAGGAGGCAACGCAGTTTACTCGCTTTGTGTCTGGGTAAATGTTGAGCCATCGATTAGTTTGCTGCCAAATTGCCAAAGCCGCACATTTGTGCAGAGTTAGTTGCGTGTAAGTTGAGGGGGGAAGAGGCGCAGAGATGGTGCAGTAGATGGTTCTGCTCCTCATCGATACCGCAGCAGCTAAAAGCCTCACCTGACCCCAAAAACTTGGTAACATTTGCATTTGCATTTACTGCTGCTGCCTATGCCAATTCCGATATCTATAGGTAATTCTATAAAGGCAGAGTTGAATTGATGAATTACTGCATTGCACTGAAATGTATCTGCAAGATACAAATGCCTCACACACACAGACACCACGTTGGCTGTCAGCGACTTTTGCGGTCTCATTTCAACCATAATATATGTGTGCCTAGATAATTTAACATCAGCTGCTGATGCCGCAGACTCAGCACAGTCTGCACCTGCCTGAATCATCACATTTCAATTATACAACATAAGCTGTCAAATTGTTGCAAATAATTGTAGATGCAAGCGCCTTGCAGCCTGTCTCCCTCTCGCTCTCTTCCTCCCTTTATTTGTGTGTGTGCGCCCGATTACTCAAATTGCCGCCCAAAGATTCTTCAAGTAAATATCGGTTAGGCAAAATTGCTAAATTTTGCTGCAGACTCTCGTAATGATTTCACAATTTAGATACAATGTTCTAAATATAATTACGTATTTGAATTAATGATTAGACAGACAGAACAATAATTAAAGACAGTCTGAGCTTGAATGTGTGCGTTGTGGAAGGGTTAATAGAAGTTGGACTTTTGAATTCTATACACAGTTTGGACTCAGTCTACTCGATTTATCTATGGAAATAATGTGCACATATTTTGTATATTTAAGAGATTTATTTCTATTGAAATGCGAAGGTTTTTTCTATAATTAAAGATTCATTTAAAAGAAACATATAAATTTAGAAAACTATTTCTAACAATTTCAATAATATGCATTGAGTTTTTTTCGCATGCATTTAGCTTGATTTTAAATTTCCCCAATTCTTTCTCTCAATTCATATTTGCATTATTTTTCTTACTACTGCATTCGCATTCTTTTCTTACATGAAGTCTATGTTATTCTTGAGAGTTTTGTCTGGTCTAAAAAATGACTTGCTTTCGCCGCCAACATGTGTAGAAAATTAGTCATTGTTAGCCATTTTGGCTCCAGTCTGTCTGCACAGCAATCAGACGCGGAGTTTGGGTTTGGTTCAAGTTGGGGAGGAGTAGGAGGTTTTCAGGGAGGTTCAAGCGTAACTAAATCGCACATGTCATCGCCAGTGGACGACGCAGCAGCAATATATGTGCTTATATGTATGTGTGTGCGTGTGCGTATGTGCGTAGTCAAGATGCCGCACACTCACTCACTCACTTACACTCATACACACTCACAATTGCATTCGCTATCCGTCTTCACTGTTGACTTATTTGCTTTGAGATAAACGCCAAGTTGATTTATACAACCCACCGACAATTCATTCAACCATTTGCACCAACAGCCAAGGCAGTCAGTCATTCACCCACTCACTCGTATACTCACTCACTTGTACACACACACACACACTCACTCAGTCAGTCACTCATTCATTCATGCAAACATGCAGTCAAGCGTACAAAATTCTTGTTTGTTTGTTTCTTTATTCATTGAGGAAGCATGTCCGACTGAGGTCTAGACCCCCTTGGTGTGCCAGCTCTCTGGACTTGGACTTGGCGCGGTAGCTGCAAGATACTTATCGTTCAGCCAACTAACAAACTAGCAAACAATTGAAGCCAAACCGGGCGAGAAACTGGCCGCATGTCTGGCACAGCTCCCTAGAGTGCTCTCTTTTTCTATCTCTTTTCTCCGTCTCTTCTCTCTCTCTTGTCTTTCTCTCTTGGCAATCAATCCGCATTCGAGAGGCGGAAATTATTCAGGCGTTGCCTTAAGTTGCATTTGAATGTGGCCGTTTTTTCTCTATATATGTGTGTCTTTCTATATATAAAACTGATCCGAGGTCGAGTGGGGCAACGCACAGTGAAGATGGCGCCGCCAGACAAGTTGTCGATGTGGCGCCGGTTTTCTCCTTCCTTCCCAGCTGACGATTAGAGGTCAAAGTGCACAAATTAGACCTCTAATCTTGATGCGTGTCTGTCTGCCATGTTGCAAGTGTGACCAGCAGCTGTCGCATGATTAAAGCTTTTTTTTGTTTTGTTTGTTCTTCGATTCCATTTACTGTTTTTTTTTTTTTGGTTTCGGAAATTGATTTGTCTATGTGACATTTGATGTTGCTTCGATTTTTATTGTCTGTTTTTGTTGCAGCTGTTTGATTTTCAGTTCCATTTTCATTTTCGTTTTGATTTCGTGGCGTGGCGAGTTCATTTGGTATTTGTACTTTTTCCGTGTCACTGATGATTGATCGCATCTGATTAATTGGCTGCGACACTCATTTGGGGCGATCCATTACTATGTGTGCTGTCACAAAGTAAGAGGAGTTTGGTATCTTTTATATTTTCCACGATTTTTACTTTTATTTGAATGGGCTCTGAAATTCAATGGGTAAATGCGCAATGTGCGCCTAACTAAACCAATTATTTATTAATCGTGTATTCAACATAACTACTAACTTCTCTATTTGTGTTCAAGGGGATTATATATGTTACATGATTTACTAATTGGACATTCTAACTAGGTTCTATAGTACTATATAGTTGTTGGGTACATATATTTCAATTGAAGTCCGCGTAATACATGCGTGCATATTGAATTTATTGCATGCTGTTTGTATAACAAGCCCGATTGAACTCGTATGTACCCTATATGAACTCATTGAACTTGGCAACGAAGCGAGTGAGGGTGGTGAATTTTGGTGTGTATGTGTAGTTAGACCTAACCATAGTTACTATTTATAAAGCAGATCCATAAACTCTGTGCATCATTCATAAATCAAGTATTGCATTCGGTATACTTAAGATTATGCAACGAAAATGCTTTAAAGTTGAGTCAACTGCTTATGAAAAAGTTTAATTAACTCCAGAGAGTATCTTTAAGTACATCAGCCTGTATACATTACAGCACATACACATGTTTATGTTGTGCGTAGGGTAACGGGGCAGCAACAGCGGTTGAATAATGTCGGCTACGGCTTGTGTGTTTAACAGCAATTAATCAGCGGAACTGTCCGCGCCCGAACATGCGTAAACACCAACAACACACGCACACCCACACACATACAGAGGAACACACACATAGAGTGTAATACACACACCCAGGCATAAAGTGGTAGCTGCTGGACCCTTGAAACGGCCTTTTCAGGCCTGCAAACAGCTGCACGAGCCGACCCTAAAAATGTTTTGCTGTAATTAACTTAGATAAACAAAAAGCAGACCAACCGACCATGCGACACACTCAGAAGGAGGCAAGGCTAGCAACCTCATTGGCCAAGAGACTACTACTCTGGTAGCACCCACACAGAGCTCTGGATTCGAGGAGGGAGGGAGAGAGAGAGTGGGGAGTAGAGGCTGCCTGCCTTCCTTGCTCATTTGCCAAATGCAGTTGAGAAAAATGCTTGCACAAATAAATCATAATTAGACAAGTAAACAAGAGAGGGAAACGGAGGGTGGTTGAGGGAAAGAGAGGAAGAGGAAGAAGTGTGAGAGTGGAAGCAAGAGACAAAGACAGAGACTAAGCGACAGTCAGTGTAATGTAGTGTAGCAAAATTAGTGTGGGAAGTTGACGATAACATTAATCGTTGTGCAGACTACTAAATAGATCATTTTTGTGGACAGTGCTGTAAATGTTAAATATGAAAAGAAATTGATAATTATCAATGTGTATCTTTATTTTCCTGTTAACATTATGTGTTTAATGCGACTTATTAATTAATTAGTACAATAAATGCGAATTCGATAAGTAATCGATAACTTTAAATCATAGCTTTTGATTAAGAATTAATGCTTATGAACTACAGAATAAATATAGTTCATTTGTGGATTAATTTCCCCAACTGCAAGTGTTCTATTTGAATTTGAGCATTTATCGATATGCAATTTTAAACTTTTTCTTGATAGTAGATGAGTACACACGATATGCAGTTGATTTATTCAATGAATAATAGCAGATTAATTGAATATTGAATAATAAATGCAATGAATTAATTTTATTATTTATCAATAGGTAATTCGAAACATATTATTGATAATGCATAAGCACAATCGATATACAATTGATGTATTAATTAAATCATTGATTATTGTATCAATTGGCACTATCAATTGTTATCGATAATAAATCTGAATATTATTTATTGTTATTGCTTGCTATTGACTTACAAATCATTGTGCGAAGGGAATTCTCTGTCTTACGACTCACATTGTGGCTATCGATCGATTGCTCATGTCGTGCTCCGAGACAGGTTTAATTGCCACGTGCGAACGACTTGACCCTTCACTCCCCCCCCCCCCATTCTCTATTTCTACGGGGTCATTTGGTTCGTTTTATGAGTCTGTCGGACTTTTGCTTACATTCTGCTTGCTATTTTCATAAGCCTAATTGCAACTGTTCTTGTTGTAGCTGTTGTTGTTATTGTTGTTATTATTGTTTTATTATTGCTCGTAATACTGTGGTATTTCTCTCTGTCTGCTGCCTCTTTTAATTTCTCTTTCGCTTAATGAGGCGTAAATTACTAGACAGCAGTACTTTATTGACGCCCCAATGAGTGGGCGTGGGCGTGTCCAGTCTAGGCGCAGAGGAGGTCGAGGTCAACGACGCGTCGTCATAGTCATCGTCATCGTCGTTGTCCCGTCTTGTCATGTCATTGCATGTGGTTCAATGGTTCTATAAGCGCTTCTCTTCCCCCCTAACCACTGTGCATAATTGATTTCTTACCTCTTTTTACAAAGAGAACTCACTTGGTAATTACAGTTCACAATTGTTGTTGTTACCATTTACCTCGTCTAGTCTTCTTCTCCCTCTTCGACTCTCTCTCTTTTTTATTGTGTGCACCCCATTGTGTGGTAAATTATAGGGTTTACGAGGTCTTGAGGCTTGTGGGTCGGGCAGGTCTGGCTGTGGAGTGTCGGAAATAGGGCGTATGCTCAAGCAAACGAATCTTTTAATTGGCCTATCGCTGTGATTTTCCAAATGTTTGTTGTTCCTTTTCGAAGGCCTCCTTTAATGATCTAGCGGTATTTTGGGTTCTTTACCCAATTAAATATGTATTTATTTAATTATATATTACACAACTAATTATATGTTTTCTTTCTGTTTGTTCTTTACTTGCAGGTACGTAAAATTGATGAAGAAACTTAAAGCATTATAATGGAAAAGCCATAAGTATAACAGAAATATTATCTGGCTTTATTTTATTGACAATTTTGGTATATGAAATGTGAGTTTTTTGCTCCGAACTCCCAACTCTACGTAAGCTGCTGTCGTATCACATTTCATGGATGAAAAGTTAAGTCGCACTTCGAATGGACTACGTATCGTATATATAGGGCAGGTAGTTGGGTAGCTAGGTGACCTTATGCTGCAATTTATTTCAACAGCTTATCAAGTTAAAGTTTGGCGGGATCTTTCATTGCAACAGCACGTAGCACGAGAGCGCTTTTTGTGGCAGCTTAACCTTTTTGGACGTCATGAAAAGTTGACTCCATGGCAGGGCAGGACATGCTAGATAGAGGGGGTGCAGAGTGCTTTTTTGCACTGACTGTTGTCGCCATTTGCGTTGAATGTGGCAGCAACAGCAACAACAAGATAGCGCTGTGTAATAGAGTCGGTTAGTTGAGTTGGATTGGGGGGGGGGGGGGAAGGGGTTGTGCTAGAGGGTCGTGGCCCTGTGTAAGCGAGCGCTGAATTAAGTCTTTCGTAGCTCTACAACAATGGAATGCTCTCTGGGCATCTCTCTCTCTCACTCTCTCCCAGTGGGTGCACAATGTTAGAGTTGCACTTAACTTCAGACACAGGAAAGCCGAGAGAAAGCCGAGAACGTTGTGCATGGTGGCACAATAAGCACAAGGACAACGGCAATGACAACGACAACAGCAGCAACAACAATAACAACAACAACTGCAGCAACTAAATGGCAATGGTGTGTGTGTGGCTGACAAAAACAAAAGTCGCATGAAAGTAGCATGAAAATAGCTGCAGTAGTCGGTGCTGCTGCCGCTGCTTCTCCTGCCGGCAAAGTCAAGTCAAGTACCAGGCGATTTTTCTTACACAATAATACACTTTTCCTATTTTGCTGACAGGTCGCCTTTTTTCATCTTCCACTTGGGTACGGTTCGGGGTTTTTTATTTCTCTTGCCGCTGCTGCATGACGTCACTTAGCGCAGACAACTGTGATAATGATTAAATTAGATTATGGATGCTTTCCATTTTTCACACCAACTTCACATCAGATACAGCACTGCAGCGTGCAGCAGTTCTCAGTTCTACCAGTTCTTTTTTCTCAGAGCTCCCAGTGCAGTTGCCGTGCCGCCCCCTCCAAGCTCTCGCGCCCCCATCTGCGCCCGTCGTGCGAGTTTCAATTTATGGCGCATCCCATGTGGGAATACCATGCGGGTGTGTGTGCCTGCCTGTCTGTGTGTGTGTGTGTGTGCTATATAAATAATTACCAGCAAAGTTTTATGTTACACACACACACACACACTCGCATATAGAGAGAGAGTAAAGTATCTGATAGATAGAGATAGATTCAGCTCGGCACATAACGCAAGCAGGCAAGTGCAATGAAGCGAAAATTAAAGTTTATTGACAGTTTTCTTAAGCGCATTTGTTGTTCAATGTTCAACTGCAATGCCCTTTGACTTCTTAGCTACACATTGTCCTAACTTATCGATAGAGAAAGAGACAGAGAGAGAGAGAGAGTGAGAGAGAGTGTGTGTGATATCGTGCTCACACTTCGATAGTTGGCTTTGTCTTTGGCGACAACTTGTGACAATTGCAAACCGGGAGGAAAACACACATGGGAAAAATGACTGAAGAAAATCATCAAAGTTTTCCGTGTTGATGTGCACACATTGAGCTCATTCCAAGTGGTGGAAGAGAGAGGGGGAAAGAGAGAGAGAGAAGGGGAAACGAAAAGAAATTAAATACATATCTATCGATATCTATATCTTCATCTATATTTGTCTTGTGAGTGCTTCAAGTCAGTTTATGTGAAATTTGACACACAACGTTAACGTTAAGTAATTGAATTCAATTGTAGTTCGTGTTCTAACACAAAAGTCAAGATAAACTAGAGAGTAAACAAGCAAATGTGTTCATTCCTGTGGAGAAATGTATCGAAAACTCAATTCTGAAATAGATACATCTGTAGAAACAATAACATAAAGAAGTCTCGCATGAAAGCTGACCAGGGGTTTATTGAAGCAAGATTTTTGAGATGTAGCAAGGTGTAATTTGATAAGTTTTTGTGGCCAGACGTTGATGTGTTTTCCGTTAAGTTGTAAATATAATGTGACTGCTTAATGGTTTTTCGTATAAAACACGTGCAGTTTGTAAAATTGGAATTGGGTTGGAGAATTTGTAGTGTTTAAATATGCAACTATCGCTTACTTTACTCCTAATAGATACATCGTATAACTATCTCATCTATCAATATCAACTAAGCAGTTAAATGCGCTTGATATTTCTTTATTAATAATAGAAATGTATCGAACTATCGCATTACTATCGATTATATTGTAATCAAATCTTTTGTTTTTTTAAATCTTCAGCTTAAACTCATTTTGATACTTAACTTTTGACTATATAAGGAAGAACTATCGATAGTAGAGCATATACAATCGAATAAACTATCGAAAATATTTTGCTATTAATAATAAATCGATTTATAATGAAAAACTATCGCAAATACCTTTCCACATGCAATTTGTTTGATATAAATAGTTTACCTTCGATTCCCACCTCACTTAATAAACTTGAGCTATTTAAACTTGTGTCTAAAACCGCAAACCATTTACAAAGTATTCAAAACACTGGCCAACAAACAAACAGACCAAATAGCGGGAAAAACCTTCGATGTTTGTCCCCCACACACACTCATACGAAGTATAAAAGACTAATTACACTTTACTGAAAACTTTAACGATGAGTGCCAGCCAGGCAGCAATCTTTTCAGACATTTATAGGGGCGGGGCAGGGTAGGGGGAGATGCAACCGCAATGCTATAAAACGAAATTTTTGAGTGTAAACACACTCACACTCGCGCAGTCTGGTTACGTCTGGCGTGTTGAGCGAGGCGCCACAAAAGTGTTTTAGGGCGTTGCAAGCCACACACACACACACACAGTCAGAGTAAGATGCAGACCGACAGCAGTTACACAGATACATTTGTATCTCTGCCCGTAGGGGGAAGGATTGGGACTGCTGTAAATGCCCGTGTTGGCCCTGCCTACCGGTAGATCTTTTGCCGTTGCCGTTGCCGTTGCTCTGGTACTGGTACTGGTTCTGTCTTTGGTTCTTCGGTCTCTGCTGCGGCAAATTGAAAAGAGATACAAAGCGAAAGATGCAAAACGCATGCGACGTGCTGCAGCTAGTGACAAAATCTCGCTGAAGCAAGGCACAGGCTTCTTGTGAGGGTGTGTGTGTGTGTGTGTTGTGGCAATTGCTACACATGTTCGGGAAGTTCGTTGTCTGCAACGTGGCAGGAAAACTATTTGTCACGACATTCCTTCAGCGCCGGGATTAAGTTCTCTCACTCAGCGACATCAGCGCGCTTCTGTTCCCACTCCAGTTCCCGCTCTAGTTCCTGTTTCTGCTTCTGCTGCACTGCATCTCAGATTTACTTTTCAAATGAGAACTGGGGAGCAAAAATAGAAAGATTTTTGAAATGCGCAAAAAAACGACAGCTTTTTTCACTCCTCTCCCCCTAGGGAATTTTTCCTACCTTAGAAGAGTTTCGGGCTTTTCAGCTGCTACTGCAATTACCGCACTCAGTTGCAAATCAGTGGAGGTGAATCAGGCAATCAGGTGTAAAAAGTTGTACAAGTTCATCTCGTTTGCAACTATCAAATAGAGAATCGCGTGTAACCTTTAATTATCGCAGTTTGTAAACAAATAAAACAGGGAAGTTTGTAAATATTTCAGTATTATAATTGATATATGCGGTAAATGTGGGAAACTTTGGTTATTAGTTATGTTAACTGATGAAATTTACATACTCGTTGAGTGTGGAGAACTGTAGATATGATTAATGAAGATGCTTTTCATAGCAATATATAGTAATATACAATAAGTTTGTAATCATCTTTTGTGATTAAGATATAACGTATTAATATCAACCATGAATTTAGATAGTCTAAGAAATCGTCAAACGAGATAGATGTGCTGATCTGTTATGTGTGTTAAAAGACATCATGGGATTTTGAAATATCTGCTAGAAAATATTAAACAATTAATGAAACTTTTAGATTCATATAATACTCATGTTCTTATATATTTATGTACATTCTTAAACGTTGAATAATGAATCAATCAATCATGATGTCATTAACCAAACAAAATGTTATCCTCGTTGAAAACCTGATATTTGATAAAGTTAGGTTAGGTTAAGGTTAGGTTAGGTATAGGTTAATGTTAGGTGTAGGTTAAGGTTACGTTTAGGTTTGGATTTAGGTTTAGGTTAAGGTTAAGGTTAAGGTTAAGGTTAAGGTTAAGCTAAGAATGTTATTCAATGCAGATACAGTAACTGCAATATTTTAAATATTCCCATAATCACACATAATATAAATTAATTCCGATGATTTTCTGTTTCGCACTCTTCTCACAATTGCAGTGCTTCTTTTTTGCCCAGTTTTATTGCCTCTCTCTTTAGGTGCTCATTGGTAGCAGTTTATTTTAATTTAAGGACAAGCGTGAATAAAAACAGAGGGCAAAATTGCAATAAAACTCGTTTACATGAACACATAACACGGCAGAAGTTCTGGTTATGTTGACGTTTGATATGTGGCACACACACGCCCTCGCTGCAACTGGGTGTGGCATGCAACAGCGAACGAAACATGTGTCTAAATTCGCATTGGCGATGCCAGCAAACACACCCACACACTTCCCCCCATTCCCTCTGTTGCTATTAAAAATCCACGCTTCCGGCTGAGAACTCTGCAGTGGCCACTCCTCCCGCCCCCTGCGTTGTCTGCTCTAGCAGACAAAAGCGGGACTCATCCCGTGCTTAGAAACGCAACTCAGATCCAGCTTCAGTTACAGGCTGGAATGGCAAATGCATTTGGAGTGTTTTGCGGCAAAGCCAAAATGAAATACATAATACTTAGCAAAGAAGAAGAAGAAAAAGAAGAAAAAGAAGAAGAAGAGTGAGTAGAAGATGAGAAAGAAAAGAAAAGTAAAAAAGTTTGTATTTTGTTGCTGAGTTGCATATTTGTTTTTGTGGTACGGGATACTGCATAACAAGCCTCTCCCCTTCTAACCTTCTCCCTTGAACCTGCCCACACATGGTGGTGTTATACTATATGCCAGATTTGCTCATGGGGTTGCTCTGGGTTTCTTTTCTTTTCCCTTTTTAATTCAATATTGCCGTAAGGCATTTTCATCATTTTTTTCGGTAGGCCCCTTGGGGAAATTGGAAGGCGAACATGTTTAGTAATCCGCTTTTAAAATAATGAAAAAAATGCATTTTGATATATTTCCAAAAACAGCAAAATATGTCGGTCATATAAGAACCCCCCCCCAAAAAAAAAAACAAAAAAATACTATAAATTGTGCCTTAAAGCAGAGACTATTTTTTGTTTGCACAACATTTCTCGTCTGTTTGTTGAGTAAAGTTTTTAGCTTCGCCCGGAAAAACTTTGGTGTGCGAAAGTTTTCAACTACTCGTGTATTTTTCCGCCTGAGAACAATAAATCTTCAGCAGCAAATCAATAGAAATTGCTAATTTCACGCTCCAATTAACAGATTTTACGATGAAAAAACCTTACGAGGTAAGAGAAAATAAAAGGAAAATATGTTTGGGAGAAAACGAAATGGGAAACAAAAGGAAATTGCAAAGGTTAAGCTCAGAGTATAAAAGAAATAGAATGTTTTGTTTTGTGGATTTTTCATTATTTATTGTTTCTCATAGCGTACATAAATATCTTGCAAACTTATCTGATTTGTTTTCAATTTTGCTCCAAAATAATAATAATAATTTTACCCAGCTGTGCGGAGCAATTGAAACATTTTGCTTTATATGCGCGATATCTCTGATTTTGTGCTCGCTGCTGTGCTAGCAAACATTATTCAAGCACATGCATATATATACATACGATATATATAGTATAGTATATATTAATATATAGCTTGGCATTTGTGTTGCATTGCAACCGATTTTGGCCACCAACGACGACAACGATAGCAAAAGCAATCCATGTTTGTAGCTGATTTGTAGCCGTTGCAGTTGGCAATAATTCAATGTGCTATGAAGAGCTGCGGAAGTGTGGGAAAGGGAAAGAAGAGAGAGAGAGAGAGAGAGAGCAGGGAGAGTTGAACAGAGCTTCTATGCAACACATTACGGAAAATCCAAACACCTTCGATGTTGTCGTTGTCAGTTAGGAAGGAGCACGAACAGGCCTGCCTGCCTGCCTGCCTGCCTTCCGTCTAACTGCAACTGCAATCTGTCCCTGGCCTGTCTCGCTCGACTGTGTGCCTGTCTGTCTATCCGTCTCTCTGTCCTGCCGTCTGTCGCTCTGTCTGTCTATTTGCCATGGGGTTACAGTTGAAGTTGGAGGCAACTCTGGTGCCCCCGGTTGACGCCTTGAGTGCAATCGCTTGCACCTTTTGAAGCGTGTCCGTGTCGCACCACCAACAGCGTCGCTTTTGTTACCCAGTTGCATATTTATGACGATGACGACGGATTCATTGTGTATGGTCGCAACAGAAAATGGCCCAAATGCCTCAGACAGACACATCTATTGCTGTGAGGTATATCTGTTTATAACTTGCTGTCAAAAGTCAACTGATGGAGGCCTCGCATCGCACTTCCTCACTGCAAATAATTATACTCAGAACGACATTTATTAAATATCAGACGAAAATATCAAGATCATTGAAATTAGTTTTGAGGGCAACAAGGCGAGGGTCAAAAAGATTAATCGGATCAGATTGTCTGCCAAAGAAATCTGCTGATTAAACTATCTAGCACGCACTAATTCGCTTTCAACCCAAGCAGGTAAAAAGTTAGCATACCATTTTAAATAGTCGAATCTTATGAATGAAATATTCTATAAAGCTAAATAGTTCTAAACAAACTTGAACGGCTTAACTGTAATAAAATACAAGCGACGTAAATGCCACCAAATTTGTAATAGTTCAAGCAATCATTCTATTAATCTACAAAATACAAACCTAGAAAAGTTCTAATCAGTTTACTCAAATTTAAATTCCAATGTCAGATTAAGATGTATATAGTTTATAAATCTTTACATATTTAAGTTCATCTGTCTATACGCGTGTCGTAAGAGTATACAACATTGGGCCTCGTTTTCTTTCAATTCAGGCTGACTGCAAACATTATTTTCATTGTTCATTGTTTTCTTCACAAATATGATTACAGTCAAAGCAACTAAATTAACTAAAGAAAGTGTGGCGTCGATTATTAAGCTGTATACCTGTAAAGCTGTTTCAGTGCAATCAAAATATATTCAACAGAAATAGTTTTAAATATTAATGTTTATTGAAGTTTATGAAATGTTTTGGAACGGCATCTGCTATATGGGTTAACCCACTAATTTGAGGACCACGGCCACTTTGACGAATATTTCATTTTTTGCAGTACACCTGACGCTGTCCTCATAGCACGGGAGCATAAAACGCATCTTCTGCGCCGCCGGCCAGTACCTTCAGAACATTCATAATCGCAGAGCGATATATTTTGCTCTGGCGTATAGTTAATTGTATAATGGCGATTTGCATTTGTTAAAAACACGTTGTTAACATTATAAACAATATCGCCGCTTTCCGTTTTATAGGCAGCTTCGTAGCTTGGCGCTGCTGGAAGAACCTTTATCAGATAGAGAAGCACGAAAAACTGAATAATATTTCCACCCATCGTAATGAAATGTAAATCAAGACTGAATTGCAAGCGCTGTAGATGCATCGCAATTTTTAATATTTCGAGCAAGCATTCTATTAATCTATAAAATAATAACATAGAAATGTTCTTATCGGTTTACTCAAATTTAAATTCAAATGTCTGATTAAGACGTATATAGCATATATGTATATACATATATTTTTAATCAGATCTTAGAAGAGAGTCAAAACAGGTGTGTAAGTTCGTCTGTCTATATGTGATCTATTATTTTTAGTTTTAGTTAAAAGTAATTAGTAGAATCAGTCGAGTTAGTGAGCAGTCTAATAATGCATGCGGTGCAAGAAACTATCGCATGCAATTGTAATCTTGCTTAAAATACCTAAAATCAAAATGAATTCTATGCAACAGGGTATTTGCTGGTCATACCTTGCATTAACTTTCGTGTTCTTCCCTTGTGCAGTTGTCTCTGCAAACACATGTGCGCATTTTCAATGCAACATGCAATTTGTCAGGCTTGCAGCCGTCCACAGGGTGTTCTTCTCTTTGCCCCTTTTGGTCTTCATTTGCAACTCTCTTCTACATCATCTTCACCTTGCAACTGTGTTGCCTGCTCTGCTGTTTGTCATTGCCATTATAATTGATAGCGTATAATTTCGTAGCTGCTTTCCACCAATTCCATTTTCCCTCGAATTCACTGGCTCTCTTTCGCTCTCTCTCCCTCTCTTTTATTTGTCTCTTTCGTCATCCTTTACTTTTATGCAAATTTTCGTGCAAATTGCTTTTAATGCATTTTGAATGCAATTTGTGTTTTGTACGTTGGAATTGAAGTGGCACAAAAACTCGTAATTGAAACTGAAAGATTTTAATTTAATTTGAGTTTCTGTGTTTCTCTCTCTTATCTCCCGTATCTCTTGAGCATCTCTCTGTATCTCTATCTCGCTCTTTCTCTCTCTGTCTGTCTGCCATGTTCGACTCTCCCTCGGATTGTATACAACTCTGTCTGTCTATCTGTTTGTTTTTAGGGGAGTTCTGTGTATGAGTTGTGAGTTGGGTGATATTTTTAGCTGCAACATGCGGGATGTATTTTGTATTCTGTATTTTGTATTCTCTATTCTGTGTAAAGCCTGCACTTTTGGGTATTCATTAAATTGATTTAGATAGAATCATGTTTTGTTCACAATAATTACGATACAAATGCATGTGTGTCCCTCCGAATGCAACTTAATTATGACAAAACGGGAAACGTAAATGCCAAATAAATTTTAAGCTGACCCCCTTTCTGTGGACAAGAAAAATTAGCACTTGTTCTGTGATTTATTGTATAATAAATACAAGTTGGAAATGTGTAAAAAGATTAATTGCTGCGGAATATGTGTAATTTGATTTAAGGTTTGTTAATTGCAGCTATTTGAATGTGATTTTTAAATCTTCTTGACTTCCCAAACTTGAAAAACTTAATCTACGCAAAGTGACTTGGAAAGTTCTTGATAAATATTAATTTAATTTTAATTTTAATTTTTTTTAAATTTTATTGATTACTTATTATAAACACATTCTTCAATCAAACAATCAAAATTTAATGTAATTTTTGTTGTTCATTCTTATTTGTCCAAACTTCCAATGGTATTTCAAAAATGAACTAGGACCACGTATAATATAATATAACTTCCATATAAATTCAATGTAATTTTCATTTATCCATAACATGGCAGAAAAGCCTGCGGGAAATCTTTTGTAACAACACACGCACACACCCGTCACTTATTTATCCATATGCTGCATATATGTCTGAATAATCCCCATTAAATACGGTTTAAATGCAGCACTAAAATAAATTGTTGCATAAATTCTGGTTTAGGCTTGGTTCCAGGAAGGGCAAAGAACGGCAAAAAAAAAACAGAGCAACCATGTTGGGACCCTCTCGAAACATGATCCCAACGGCAATGGCCAAAATTTGGCTAATTTTGATTATTTTACTGCCACTTTTGGGGATTTTTGTTAATTACCTTCTGCGCACACACACGCACACACAGCGCATAAAATTTGTTTTATGCACTCTATTAAAATGGTATGTGAAAGCGTTTTTAGGGGGCCCCCTTGTGTGGGCGGCTGCTGTTCTGATAGAATTTTCGGGTACACTTTATGCTTTTTACGGACTTGCCATGAATGTGACATTAATGAGCTCTTAGCTTATCCCACAGGCGCAGTCACAGTGCACAGAGAACAATGAGTGAAAGAGAGCGAGGGAGAGTGAGAGAGGGAAAGTGATAGAGTGGGTTGCCCAGCTGGGGCATAAAGTTGTTGCCATAATTTGTCCTTGAATTCAACTGCCACACACACACACACACACTGAGAATGTTCATAATTAAATTGTTATTTAGACTGCATGCTAAACTGCGTGCTCATTTGGAGGTTATGAAAGGTCGTCCTCGCAGGGTACCTCCAAACTCAGCGACAACCCTCGTCATAAATGAAAACTGACGCACAGGATTAAAAAATTATTATATGCACAAAATGAATTGACCATTTTCAACTTGGCTTTTTGGACAAGTTTGATTTGGTTACCTTTTTTTTTTGTCTGCTTCTGGCTACTGGAGAAGTCCATAAAATAGCAACACGCTCAAGCCGTGCCCACTCGACGACTTGAGGCAGCTGTTAAAAGTTTCGATTTTCCAACAAAAGTTAAACATAATCCCAGGCAAGGTAAGGCGCCGCCAAAGTTGACTATAACTTGGCATTAATTTCATTAACATCATTGTGTGTTGGTCTGGGCGGGTCGGCGAGAGTTTGGGTTCGGTTGGGTTCGAGGTTGGAAGTTTGGGTCTGCTTGTGGGTCTCTGTTTGGGTCTGGCTTTGGTTTTGGAGTCGGAAAGGGTTGCCTCTCTGCATGATCTAGCAACAAAGTGCGCATTTAATTTGATTGTTTATTGTTGCTTCCTTTTATTTGTTCTTTTTTTTTGAGAGAGAGGGTAGAGCTTTCTGAGGTGTCATAACAATCTGAGACTGAAGATGATTCTCATTATTATGCAGCGAGGGGAACAACTTGTAAAGAAACTTTAAATAAATTACAAAGTTGTGCAAATTACTTGAATCAAATTATGGCAAAATTATTATATTTTGCAGGGGTAATGTTTGTTATATTAGTTGAGAATTTTCTAAGGTTATTGAACTACAAGTTGGGTACAAAACAACCTATGTATATTACATTTTGTTATGTGCATGTGTTTGTTGACATTAATGAAGTTCTGTGATATATCTTTATATATACATCTGATATTGCTTTATTTTTTTTATTTATTTTCTTTATTATTTCAAACTTTATTGAGATCGTAAAACGACCTATTCTCCCTGCAGATGTTAAGTAATTTCGCTTCATTATGAACAAGTTTTGAGTCTTTATTTTTAGTACGGAATTTTGATAAGAATAAATTTAATAATGATTCATGATTTTTAACCCTAAAGAACAAGTTCATTTCACAAAGTGATTCAAGACTGGTTGAATACTTCTTCAAGGCAAAGTTCGGCAGACGGACACAAGCTGGCAGCTATAAAACTAGCAGGTGCCGAACGCGCTCTCTTTTATGCTACGACTTTTACTATAGTTTTTGTAGTTGTTGCTCTGCTTCATTGTTGTTGTTGTTCTTCTTGCTTGTGAACGTGAAGCGCTGCCCGTTGTACTCCTCCAGTGGCTGAATTTATGTTTACCGTCGCTCTAATTAAATTTAATATGCATATTGCCAGGCAGTTTGAAGTGGGCAGCTGTCCAAGTTGCCCGCTGGCAGCTGTTGGCCAGCCAGAGCCAGGAGTCAGCCCATGCCGGAGCCGGAGCCGGAGCCGGAGCGGGAGTAGGAACAGACATAGACGTAGTCCGAGTGGGAAAGGAAGCTTCTGGCTCCGGCTGGCACTCTGACTCCACCTGTCAGTCGAAGCAGTACGTTTTGGTTTGCTCTGCTTCGAGAAATGAGCTTGTGGTCGCCAGGCTGAGCGTATGTGTGTGTGTGCCGTGTGTGTATGTGTGTGGTGGAGAGAGGTAATAAATTTGATTAGTAGGATTTACGGGCAGACGGCAACGTAAACGTCAAATGTTCGTGGTGCAGTAAATTTTATGCTAAACAGAAAAGGGGTAGAGGGTAGAGGATTGAGGAAGGAGTAGGGGTAGGGGCTGTCTCTTGTGGGGACTGAGGATTGAGGCTTGGCTGCCTTAGCTTGGCTCCTGGCATGTCCTGCTGCTGTTGCTCTTTTATTTTAATTTTCTTTGCTTGGGTTTTTTTGTTACGTTTAACGAGTTGTTACAATAAAATGTTATTGCATACTTTATGGCGCGCTCCATGTGCGACAGACTAAAGCGGAAGTGCACGAAACAGAGAGACAAATAGACAGAGACAGAGGGAGAGAGAAACGGAGATAACGAGGCAATGGGGAATAGGGAAAACGGAAGGCTAAAGCCAGCGACAGAGACAGTGCAGACAGATAGACAGACATAAGGAGAGACAAAGAGACATGCTGAGAGTGAGAGAGAGAGAGAGATAGGAAGAAAGAGAGCAAGAGAGAGATACACGGCATATGCAGCGACTAAGCGTTTTCTCGAGCGTCAACGTCAAAGCTTGCCGCAGCACGCAGTAAACTTTCGCGTGCCATGCCCCATTGTAATTCTAAACACAAAATGGCGACACGACGCCATTGCACAGCGATGGCGAAAAAGAGAAAGAGAGAGAGAGAAGTAGGGAGAGAGAGAGAAAGAGCGGACAGTGCAAAGTGCTGACTGCCTTTGACAGCATTTCCGCTGAACAGGCGCCGCCTCTTTTGACTGCGGTCGTCGCATTTAAAGCATTTTCGCATGGTCGTAATTAGTGCACCAAAAGTTGCTTCCCTTTCACTGCCTGCCTTCTCTTTTCTTTCTGCTTTTGGCATAAACAATTGCAAAGTAAATTGCTTGCATCAACAAAGCCGCCGCCGCCGTCGTTGCTGCTGCTGCTGCTGCCGCCTTGGCGTACACGCCGCGTCGTGTCCATCATTAACATCATCGTCAGGCCATAAAAAAGTGGGCAGCGCTGTCGAGATTACGCGATAAAGCACAACGTGAAATGGACAAGCGAGACGTGGCTAAAATGAAATTTATGCTGCATCTACGCCCCTCTCACTTCATCTTCATCCTTTGCCGCTTGCTTTTTGGCACATGGCAGCGCACTGTGCCTGCTGTGCCGTGCCGCCATTTTGTTTGCTGCCATTTCACATTTTCCTGTTTTTTTTTTTTGGGGGGGGCCCGCAAAACTAAAATGAAATGCAGCGTGGATCGTGGAGCAGCAGCAGCAGCAGCATCTCGTGAAATTATGCGCATTTGGGCTTTTCTTTTGGTATTGAAATTTTCAGCATTTTCCTGTTGGCATTTGGCAATGGATTTTCCCTGGACTGTGATGGATAGCTGTGCATGCCTTGAGCCTGGCTAAGGTATAGCTCACTTTGAGCCATCAGGAAACCCCTTTTGCATCTAAGGAAAATGTTTGTTTGTTCATCTGCTCGGATTGAAATGCATTTTGCGGTTTAGGGCGCTGTGTGACATAAATCGACATTTTTAGTTGAATATATAGAGGCTGATGAAGGGGGGAATAAAAGACGAAAAGTATTCTGCAAATTCTCCATCAGTTTCTAAAACTAACCACAAATCTAATGCCAAAGTTTAATTCAAATGAAACCGCATCAAATGTTAATCGAAAATTAATTGAAATGATGATGGAATTTTGGAAGTTCCAAAACAATAAACTAACAATAATTTCTTTTCTTTTTCAGGTAATTATCATGAACTATTTTGATGAGCTTTACTCGAGGAATCGGTGCATAATAAACTCAACAGGGTGAAGGAGTATGACAAATGGAACGCGTATAAGAATAGCTTTATATCCTATAACAAGGAGACTAGGAAGACCTAAAGAACTTCTGCCGGGCAGACACCATTTTCTTCCTTGCTTCCTCTCATTTACTTTATTCAACTGCATTTGTATTAATCCATTTGCGGAACTAGCTCATTTGAACAATTCCATTTACCTTGCTCCAACTTCATTTTCTTCTTTTTGTCGCCTTGTTGTCGCACTCTTTGTGATTGCATTACGCATTCATTATTATCGAAGCTGGAAACTGGAATGGTTGTTGTTGTTGTCGGCATTGTCACCACAAAAAAACAAATTAAGATTTATATGCACTTAAATAAGTTGAATTTCAGCGAACAACGTATAATGAAATTACGATTTCATTCAAAATAATTAATAATATTATTGAAAACGGAATATTTAAACCACAAACACACACACACACGAACGAGCGAGCAATCTTTGCGAAGAGGAGGTGCCAGCAGGCACTTGAAAACGAGAACAAAAGCTACTTTCTCATGTCGATGGTTCTACACCCTTGTAGGTTCTTATATCCTGCGATCGTTCCAATACTAGTGCGGAATTTAATGGTCTTGCTTATATTTAATATTATATCTCACATTGATAGGCACTTATAATTTATTTCTTGAATCAGAATTAGTTTTATTACAAAAACCTTCATTTCGACTGATTGTTCCTATGGCAGCTATATGATATAGTGATCCGATTTTGATAAAATTGTATATGCAAAATAAATATATAGTATAAGTCTGATGTAGTAAATTTGGTTATAATATCATGACAAATAACAAAAGTAGACCGATAGTTTGCATGGCAGCTATACGATATATCGGTCCGATCCAGCTCGTTCCAACTTATATATAACGTGCAGAAATAAGAAACATGTGTACCAAGTTTCAACAGGATACCTTTTAAACTGAGAGAGTAGTTTGTGTTGCAACAGAGGGACACACGGACAGGCGGACAGGGCTAGCTTAATTCGTCTGTTGAGGCTGATGCTGAATATATATACTTCATGGCGTCGAAGATGTTTCCTAAGGTGCGTTTTAAACTCCTGGTCAAAATGAATATACCCACTGCAAGGGTATAATAATGTGACACATTTTCCGTATTCATTAAGTGAAAAAGGCTAATAAATCAACGCAAATGAAATAACTATATATGCATACCATACATATAGTATGTGGTATATATATTGTCATAAATGACAACGACACTTGTGGAAACGGTGAAGCTACAGTACTGCGTATGGTATTATAATAACTGCGCATTATGTACAATAAGCCAGACTGTCGAATGAGAAGACATGAGTTTAATTAGTTGCAGACGTAAGGATGCTCTACATAAAACATTAAGGTTTTGCTGTAAACTGAAAAGTGAAATACGTATTCATTCCAATATTCCCATACAGATTGTATAATTCTTGATAGGAATATTTATCTTTAAACTAGACTTACCTTTATCTTCTGCTTCATTATTTCCAATTACTATATTTTACATTTAAAGTACTCTCAGCTAGTGTATACCTCACAGAATCGCAGCAAAATGCGGAGAAATTTACGGAATTTTCTCGTTTTGGTTGCGGCTGACGTTCCTGTTGTTCTTGTTGTCATGTGAAGCGGCGTAAATCGCGAATATCGAAAATATTGTCTTGTCACTGAAAATTCCAATTAAACTTGTTATTAACAATTTGCGATGCGAAGAGAGCTTAATGTATTTATAGCGTGAGGTAGACAAAGAGATGCTGAAAGAGAGATAGATAGAGAGAGAGAGAGAGCGAGCTGCAAAATGCGAATTTGCATTTTCCATGGCGAGTCAATCAGTTTGCACTTAGTTCCAATTGAGGTCGCCAGATTAGCGGGGCATACAGAAATAAATAGATTATAGACGAGTTCGTATGCATGCTGTGTGTGTAAAGTATCAGTTACATTATGTGTTTATTATTTAGTTCAGAGAACTTTTTTCAGAATCAATTTATAATGAACATATTGGGGTAGTGTAAAAAGCTGCTGTTGAGTAGTTGAATTTTCCGGGGTCTCTCATCGTTTCTTACTTGCCGCCATGTACATTGCAGACCTTGCAGTCTCCATTGATGATCACATTGCCAGGTTTCAGTGGCGAAGCTGCAAAAGGAGAAGAAGCAATTTGGTATTAGTTCAGGAAATTCCAGATACTTTTTTTTGGAGGTATTTCAATGTAAGTAAACTCACCGCTAGCCAGAGCCAAAAGACCGAGCACAAAAGCGAGCGACAGGAATTTCATTGTTGCTTTTTTAGTAGGGTTTTTACAAACTCGAGAGAGAGAGATAACTCAGATTGTACTAGAACTGCACTGAAAGCTGAACTGATGCTATTCAATCGATTGCATTGCGCTTTTATACCCAACTAGTCTGTAGGAGATACTACTACATAGTACTAGGTACTATCATTCTGGGAATTACCCCCTTCTGGTTGATTGCAACGAGAATTTCCCATGCATGGGAAAACACGAGACGCGCGATAAGCCCGAACGGCATCTAATGTCGTTGTTGTCGCGTTTAAGCGGCGCTAAGTTTTAGCTTGAATCAAAACTGGATTTTAGTTCTAGCTATTTAGCTATAACTGCAACTATTATTATTATTATTGCACCAGGGCAATCAACCTGGGGGAGCTCACAATGAATTTTTCTTTGGAAATGAACATAAAAATAGTAACTGGTTTCACACACTCTCCTTACCTCATGGAACTGGTCAATTAGCAACGCAACACACGTAGTAGAGCTGCGTAAAAGATATTTGCATAAGTTCTTGGCTAGAAAACTGTTTACAACAACTTGTAGAATTTGCATTCCCAGTTTAACGTCAACAATTCATAAAATCTAATTTCATCTTAACTTCAGCTTAGCTCTCTGTCACATTGTCGTCAAACAAGAAATCAATTTTAACATAATAATGCGTTGCAAATTTTATTCAAATTGAATGGGCAAAGATTGTTCATGTAATTCTTATCTATTGAGTGAATATTGTATGCACTGCTCTCGTTTAATGTATATAATATATGTATATTATCTAATATTACTTGATCGGAACATATTATTTAGTCATTGAACTTAAGTTCAAACTAAAACATTTGTTTTCGCACAATCGAAAATAATTTTATTATTAACTTTCGGAAAAAAATGTCTGCATTAATTCGCTATTGTTCAGTAAAATTTACCAAGAAGCAGTGGCTCCTGGCGCGTGATTTATAAAACAATTTTAGTTTTCTTGCAAAAATTCGATGAAATTTAAAATTGCAATCATTGCACCGATATTTGAAAAAGTGCAATGTTGGCAGGCTACCAGGTAAATTGCGAAACGAAATAGACAATTTTAATGGAAATGGAAGTGGGAAAAAGAATAAAGTTGCTGTAAAGTAGGTAGAGAAAACGCAAACATAAATCAATTCATCATCAATTGGATGTTCTGTTCTGTTTCCTTGTTCTTCTGTTGTTTGCAAAGCGAACTTGGAGCATTTTTCAATTTTCCGGCGTTTGTGAAAATCAAACGGAAGGTGTACAGCAAGGTGGAAAAAATATAAAAGAAACTCGTGGCGGAAAGAGTAAATCAAATGGGAATTCTGCTGCAGCAAGTGGTGACCGAATGATAAATGCACAAAAATGTACCATCAAAATCACCACAGCAAAGCGAACTTTTATTAGATTAGCAAAGAATGCTGGATGAGTTGATGCTATATAAATTATATATATGCAGATAACGATGATTGGTAGGCGAAGATGTAATGCACTGAATGAGAGAGAGTCAAGCATTTCTTATCTCCTGTAAATATGCTTTATACTAGACGTAGAGTGTCTTCTGGTCCCTTATGCCCTACCCAACGCTTTCTCTTACCTACCTTTTGTTATTATTTGATGCGACAGGACCGCGCTGCACCGTGGCAAGGACACGCATAGCTCAGCGATTTTTTATTCGCAACGCTGATGCAATTCGCTTTTACATTTTCTGCTGCGTCTTCAAGAGTTTTTAATTTATTTTATTTTCCGCTGTGTCTTGTCCTCATGCTGTCTCTTGCTCTTCATCTTTCTTCGTTTTTACATTTTTCCAGGAACTTTCTTTTTTATTCGGGGCGAGTTTTGTAAAGCGTCAATTCGTAATGCAATTTATGTGCATACAAATGAGATATATCTGGGCGAAACTTTTTATTTCAAATTCATTTCGTTGGGGTTATTCAAATAGTCCGAGAGAGTTGCATTCAGGCACGCCCCTGCCAGCCCCACACAGCTTTTCATTAGTGCAATTGTCCTACGTAGTATATATATATAGTCGTAAATATATATGTATGTATATATATTGTATGTGCATTCAGATCCAATTAAGTGGGTGCGAAATCAGCATTAACTGCTGGCCAGATAAACATTATGGTGCGTTCATTAATTTGCAGAGACTTTGCATTAAATGTGCATTAAAAAAGCTTTAACATATGTAAAGTGCGGTTGAGGATGGACAAGGCGTGGGCAGACAAAAGACAATTTGTGCAAAGGGTGGTTCATTACAGAAAAGTACTGAAAACTTGCATAATTATTTTATTGTCTGCTGAGATTGATAAATGTAGCTTAGGGATTTGCATGGTATAGCATTGCGTGGTCTTAACAATTTAAGCATATTAAATGCATTGCAAGTGCATTCCTCATAAGGAATTTACTAACTATTCCCGCTGGCGAATTCACTTAGTACTACTGTTTTCCTCTTGCATTTTCTCTTCTCGTATTTCAATTGCACATTTACTAAGCTTTTCAATTTCCGCTACTGCCTTCTCCATTGACAGTCCTTATTATTATGTATGTCATTGTCTCACTTAAGAGAGAGAGAGAGAGAGAGAGAGACAGACAGCGTATTGTGCACTCCATTATCCTGCAGACTATTCAATTATAGATGGAATATCTAATATACCAAAATATGTACTATATGTATGTGTTTGTCCATGTGTGCGTGTACGTGCATGTAAAATATGAAAAGCGAAAAATGATAAATGCTCTTATCGAATTGATAATGAAATGTATAAAATGCTGTAAGCTCTTTAATCAAATTAAGCTCTCGACCATGCAATTTCCTTGCATTGGACAATAAAGTTAATTAATTTACTTGCCAGTAAGCTTAACATGCCTTGGCGTCGCTCTGTGTCAGGTTCTCAGTTCTCATGCTCGTCCTCATTCTGTCAGGCTGTCGACTTGAATTCTCAAATTCCAGCAACGTCTTGTCGAGTCTGACAATATGCAGTTAATAACGGCGTAGATGCTGTTGAGTTGTCTGTTCATCAATTTGACTGTACGTCATAAATATGCAAATCACGATACTGTGAGCTGTAACACAATTCGATTATAAAATATTAATAAATTAATTGAAATTCAAATACCAAACTCGAAATGAAATTGTTATCACAAAGTCTTGAGCGCATAAATCAAAGCAAGTGGGAGTAATGGCTGAAGATGGTTTAAGGAGTGTGGCGAAACCCTTTAATACCCTTAAGAGTTTATTTCAATGCGCTGTTGCCAATTTTCAAATTCACAATTTAATGCGCTGTTGCCAATTATTTATTTTATAATGTGAATAACCACAATAAAGAAATGACTAATTGCCTTGTACTCCTACTACCTGCACCTGCACATGCTTTAAGTAAATAGCTAAGCAACTCTCATGTAACCCTTTAATTGAAATTGACAACTCAATGCGTTGTTGTCAATTTTCACGCATGAATTTATGTTAATGTGGCAGCAACCTTTGATGCCGTAACCGCATAAGCTTGAGCTTAGTGGGGGCAGATGCCAGTTCATTTCAGTGATCCCAGTAGTATCCATTAAGTATACGCACACACATACACAGATACACACCCATAGAGGATGACTGGCAACAATCCATTAGTGGGTTACTAACGGTGCCTTTTGGATGGCGCCATTTTGTGTAACAACTGCAAATCAATGCGCTGACATGTGAAAAATGGCAATGGCGCTTTTGTATGCCATGTCTATTATTATAATATCCCTATATTATTTTATGCATGCAACTCGAGTGTGTGCGTGTGTGTTCGTACATGTGTGTGCGTGTGTATGTCTGCCATACACATTTTGTGATTGTGTCTGCAGTAATCGTAATCAACCTCATGATAAATCGTTTGCGTAAAATTTATTGAGTTTTTGCATGACATTGCCAAGCAGCAGTGTGCGGCATGCGGCATGCGCCAGCTGCAACAACCAATCATTGAATTGAGGCAACAAATTTGCGAAACTGCTTTTCAAGTATTACGTGTCACAATTGAAGTGCTTTTCAATCTAACTAAACTCCTCTTGGGCCTTGGATTTATGCAAAACTTGCGAAATTCAACTTACAAACTTAACTAAGTCATCCAGCTAATGTTGACCCCAGGCGAACTATACTATACTATTTGCGCCTGTGCGTGGTCATATATCATATATAACTTTTCGACAACAAACTCGTAGGGTGAGAGGCGAAGAGAGAAAGTGAAGGATGAGAGAATTTTCTCAGCAGTTTGTAATCAATTGCAAATACGATTGCAATCACAGATTTTGTAATCAAATCTTATGCAAGAAAATATGTTTAAGATTTTGTTTGCTCTCTGCGAAATTCCCAATTCGCAATAAATGCTTGAGAAGCCTCAGCCAAGGGAGCTGCAAACTGTAATAGTAACTTTTAATTGCAATGACAATTTGAGTAGAATTTATTTTTATTGCGGCAGATATTCGTATGGAGAACAACTTATGGCAGCTTCTAATGCTCGTATACCCTGTAAAATTGGGTAAAATGGGTGTGTAAGATTAAGAGAGAGAACCTTAAAATGCCAAAGGGAAATCCATTTTAGAGTAACTCATGGTCAGTCTGTTAGACTCACGTCTAGCGTTGCTGAACTCGCAATGAAAGAATTTAGGAATATAATATTTGCAAGCTGTGCTTTAAATACTAACTTACCTTACAGACATGTGCTTAAGTGTGCGTGTATCTGCATCTGTGTCTACATATATGTGTGTGTGTATAATTGATGGCCGACTGCATTTGCTAGTCGTATAGCCCTGCCTGGTTCAATGCCTTTTGTCGGCACGGCAAACCTCAAAAATGCTGCAGCATAAGCAAATTTTATTTGCTTGAATTTTTGGTATTTGTTTCCATTAGGGGTAGTCAGTCGCCCTGTCTGCATAGTTCCCAGTGCTGTCCTCAAACTGTCGTGATGATTGATGAACTATTGAATTTTAACATTTTCCTCTTCTTATTTTTTACACATAATTGAGAGTGAGAAAAATACTTTTAATAGTTGCAGAGATATCTGCATTGAAATTATATAAATTGAGGAATTTTCATCAATTTGTTTGTAATGTGCATTTTGCCATAAAAATGCTTTTAAATGCTCGAACACTTCAAATCGCCTCATCATCGACAGGCGTTGAATGGAAAAGTTAAATATTTACAAGCTTGTACTGCTATCTATCTTTCTCGCTCACTGTGTGTATTATGTGAATTGTTTTTTAAGTGACACGTGTTCGATGCTTGACAAATCTGTGCACTGAATTGTATTTTATATTCTTTTTTAATGTCACGAAAAATGCTATAACAGACGGAGAGTTTTGTTATAGTACCTCCTTTAACTACCAATCGAAAACATGTATGCGTTACCAGCTAAAGTTCTTGTTTATTCTTCTCTTTCAATTTATCATATCTGGCTTCAACTAAAGCAAACCATATTTACCAAAGTTCTTATGTTGTAAATATCTCTCACTATTTCAATTTCCCTCTTGCTCTCATAAGTTGTAAATATCACATACACATGTCTGGGAACATTCCTCTTTCTCTGGCTTCGCTCTCACTGTACACCAAAACCGCTTTAAAAACATTGTTCCTCATGCAGATTAACCTATTCTACAACATGCTAAAAGTGCTGCAATTACAACGACATGTAGAAAGAGAGAATGAGAAACACTTGCAAAATATAAACAGATATAGTAACAGTGCTCTCAGCAGATAGCTCAACTTGTTGGCCACAAGTCAGCCTCTGATGGTCGTCAATAAAGTTTAAAATTACGAGCAAGAGAGAGGGCGCTAGAGGGTCCTCTCTTCAGCTCTCTGGAGATAGAGGTTATTATGGTTGATGTGCCAACTATGCGTTATGTCCACTCGACAGGCCACTCGACTTTTGTTCAGCTTCAGCATTTCCGTTTTATGCAATTTATGGTGGAGTACACAGTAGCAGACGGAGTAAGACAAAGAGAGATAGAGAGATAAGGAACAGAGTGAGAGGGAATTTTGGGTAGAAATTATTTTGAAATATTGCAGACAAAAGCTGCCTGTACAGAAGACAAACGACACTCTGTGTGTGTGTGTGTATAAATATGAATGAAAAACTATTAGGTGTGTGTGTGTGAGAGAGAGAGAGAGAGAGAAAAGGAGAGGGGAGTAAGAACGGAAGTAGGCGCTTAGTCTGGGAGCCTTTTCTTCCTTTCCTTTCTATTTTCATTTTTTGCTTTTTGGACAACATCTCGGCTGACATGCAAAGTGCTTGGAGGAACCACAGAATGGGCCCAGAGAATGGAAGTGGACATTGCCGCTTTGTGGCGGTCACTTCTCGGCAAGGTGATTCACACAGTTCACGCAGACAATCGACCATAGTTGTTGTTGTCGTTGTTATTGTTGTTGTTGCGAATACTGTTGCTGTTACTTTTGGGTTTTTGTGCAGTTGAACGACCCCGTGCCGGAAATGTAACAAGGCCCAGTCTTTTGTGCCGACTAAATACACACAGAGAAATAACTATAGATATATCATCTGCCCTTTTCGCCTGCCTTGCGCCTCGGCTGCAGCATCATTGTGTTGTATTCTGTGTTCCTGTCGCGTTTCGTTGCATGTTTTTGCAAATTACAAAACACCAGGCCAGGGAACATATGAAAACAAATACGGATAGACTGAAAGATATGCTGTAGATCAAGATATACTTTATTTACTATGTTATTTATGAAGCAATTCCTATGAAATTTACAGAATAGTCAGCTAGTACAAAAATACAAAGGCAGGTCGAGTAACAGGGTTGTATTTTTATACCCTTCGACCATTGAAAATGGTCAAAAAAGGGTATACTAACATTGTGCAAATGTATGTAACAGGCAGAAGGAGGCGTGGCAGACCCCATAAAGTATATATATTCTTGCTAAGGATCACAGGCCGAGTCGATTGAGCCATGTCTGTCTGTCTGTCCGTCTGTCCGTCTGTCCGTCTGTCCGTCTGTCTGTGTGAATGCACAGATCTCAGCTATTATAAAAGCTAGAGTTACCAAATTTGGCAGGAAGACTCCTGTGTACTATAAGCAGATGAAGTTTATTTCAAATGTTAGGTGCCACGCCCACCGCCCCCACAAATCAATAATTTAATTTTTGAACTTAATTTGTAAGCGCTGTATAAAAGATACAACTTTCTGACTTTAACATATACTAAGCTGAATGAAATATCTACGTAGTGTCCAAATTACAATCCGATCGAACAATAAACACAGAAGTTATTTAAGAAAGTATAAGCATAAAACCAAGTGCTTCTGTCAGCTAACAAGGGAGTCGGGCAAGCGCCATCTGTCGGGATTAATTTCAAAGCATGTGCATATGCATATGTGTATGAACTTAACAAATTATACTACACGGGAACATAGGTCGAAGGGTATCCCACTGTCGCGTTTTGCGCGACTGTTGCTCTCGTTATAAATACAAATTTTAGCCATTCTCAAAACTTAACATTGGAAGGTATAGTCAGACAAATTTGTGTAAACTAAGTTTATTCTACTTAGTTAGTACTTGGATAACCTCTGAGCTATTAAAGCCCTCATAGACAATTCCAAACGATTGCCCTTTGAACTAATATACCCACTTGTCATGGAGTATTCCCCCGCAGAGTGTAAAACAAAAACATTTGACAGCCGTGACGTTGTTACCAAAAATATTTGCCAGCTCAAAAACCATTGGCCATTGTCAACGAGTTTTTTGTTGCTCCTTCTGTCGCTCATTTTTCTCCATTCTCTGCACAGTTTTGGTATTCTGTAACCTCCAGTTGGCAAATACAATGGCTCGTGGTATTTGCTCATTGGATGCTACTGTTGTTGTTGTTGTCTTTCTGGTTGTTTGTTTTCATTTCGTAATCAGTTGAGTTTTTTCTCTGATGCGCGCGACCAAAACAAAATATGAAAAAAAAAAGAAAAAATGTTTAAAGTTTTTCTTTTTATTGACTTGTGTGTGACAAGTAGATATGTGTGTGCCTGTGTGTGTGTGTGAGTGCGTGTGCCTGCGATAAATGTGCAATAAATTAGCATCAAGTGTTATGGTGCGTGCGGCTTGGTACGCTTTAAATGTTGCTGATTTACGGGTTACTCTGCCAGGCGGCAGTCTGGTAATCTCCCTGTACTATAGTCTGTACTCAGCTTGCTGCCTCATCGCATTACTCCTTTCCAGTTTTTATGGCCTTTATCGAGTTAGTTGCGGGCTTATACTCTATTTAAGTTTCATTTTGTTACTGCGCGGCATTAAGTTTTAGTTTTATTGGCTTGCCAACGCGCACTTAAACTTAATTTATTGCTTAATAATGACATTGTCAGCGCGCTGCAAAGCGATGCGAAAGTTTTCCGATTCTCCGCAGTCCCGACAAAGCCGCGTTTTAACCATGACCCCAAAATCAGTGAGTTTGGTAATCAAACCAGTTTTTTATGGCTCTTAAAAAGTAACTTGAGTTATTTAAGGGTTTTTGCAAAGTTTCAAAGGGGAAAGAACCCCCAAATATTGATGTAGATCATTTTGTAGTTATGGAATGATAATGAGGTATTTATGAAAGTGATGTAGTTTGAGATAAATTGAACAGTTTTGTATATATATCATTGCTGAACATATCATAGCCAAAGTTTTGAAATAAGTTTGTTAAAATTGCTGGATAAGAAAAGTTTGTCTTTTTATTTTTATATGTAAAAATTTCACTTTCTTCAATAGAAGGGTATATTAACTTTGTGCCTAACCGAATGTATGTATGTAATAGACAGAAGCAGGCGTGTCATACCCCACAAACTATATACTATATATTCTGATATTGGATAATTAACATACAAGTTATGTAAGAAATAATTACCTAAAATGTCCTAATTTGGAAGCCGCTTCCTGAAAGTAGGCAACACACAAGACGCAAAAATAGATATATATTTGAAAGGAACCGTTTTGGTCACGTGGGTAGTGGGTATATCAAAGTCGGGCGCACTCAACTGTAGCTTTCCTACTAGTTTTCAATTCACTTTAAATTAACTCACTCTTCTACTTCCTAACTTTATCTACTGTTCGACCAATGCCCAATGCTTCTTATTGGAATAAATAAAAAAAAAGAAATCGTTGCAAATCTTTTTAAATGATGGCCATCGTTAGGAGTCTCCCCCACAGTTGAATCACTGTGGACCAATTGTTGGGTACTTATCTTCGAGCATGAATGGCTACATTTCTTTGATTGTCTGTCATCAGTATTCATCTTTCTCTCTCCGTCGCGCACTCACATCATATGCAGGGAACGTCGTTCTACAATAAATAAATAAATATGGCGTCGAAAAAATATCAGAAAGAAAATAGCAAGAAGAAGAAAATGAAAATATAAAAAAAAATTGTTGTGTTTGTGCCTTATTAAAATTCCATGCAAATGCGCTTATGTGGCCCTGCGGCCCAGCGCAGGAGGGTCGTCATGCCTGGCCACGCCCACTGGCCAGGGCCACTTGCCGGTGCTGGAGCCGGGACGACACGCGCACGCCCTGCAAATCCTCAACATGCTCATCAGCCTGGCCATACAATTTTCGGAAGCACTTTGGGACATGTGTGTGCGGGGGAGGAAGTGTGCACTGGTGTGTATGTGTGTGTGTGTGTGTGTGTGGGGGGTTGGAAGCTTTGCGGCAACAATTGTTTCGCCGCCTGAATTGCGCAAAAAGTGAAAACCTAACCAAAAGTTATTTCATATGCGAACAAGGACGCACAAGGGGGACTGTGTGTGGGAGTGTAACAGGGACAGCAACAATTGCAGTGGGCGTCGGCGGCGGCAGCTGCGCGCGTGTTAAGCATATTTAGTTCATTTATTTCAAATTAGATTTTTAAGCGACAACAAAACGCGGCACTGGGACTGAAGGGCGCAAAATTACGAGCTGTGTGAGTGTCGAGACTGATAAGAGAGAAGCGCAGTTTCCACTACTTTACAGCTAACTTGGTGGTGGAGAAAGGGGTGTAAGAGATGGAATTATGCTGCTCTTTTTTTGGGCTTTGCATACATTTTAAAATTATGCCGCATTTCCCAGTCTTTTCCACTCTTTCTTACTGTATATTTTTCCATTTGCTGATTAAAGCGCCCTTGACAAGGGTGTATTTATTGCTGTTGTATCTCAGCTTCTTCTGAAGCAATGTTGTCCTGCTGCTGGTCCTGCTCAACCAAATAAAAGGGTTAAAATAACATGGCAAATTGTTTGATGTGGGCTGTATAGTTTTTCGTTGGTTTGGTTAGGTTTTTCACCCGTCTCCTGAATGCTTCATTAAGCCATAATGTCTGTCGAGCGGGGGGTTAAATGCGCAATGAAATGAGTATCAAACGTGTATGTGGGCAATGTGGTCAGTTTGTTGAGCTCTTCAGAACGAGTCTACTTGAGAAAGGCACTAAGGAAGGAAGGAAACAGATTATAAGATGGAGGAAGTATGAAGTATGAAAGAGGCAAAGATTTTATAGTATATGTATATTTTATACATATTTTATAGTATAAATATGAAATGCCTTAATATTTTTGATGAAGTTATTATTAATTTATGATAATTCCATGAAGTTTAACTTCTATTTTGTAATTATAAAACTGAAATTACTTTTACACTTAATTGATTCTTAGCGACACTTAGAGCTATACTCACAAAGTCTTGTCGAATGCTGTGTAAATCCAATCTAATGCTCACTCAATCTATATAGAAATTAATCATAATCTAATCTTATTTCAACTGCATGAAGGTTAATCATAGAATAAAATTAAAAAAACTATTTGTTTATAAAGTAAACTTTTCAATAATCTACCTAGAACACTCCCAAAGCATTTTAAACTCATTTGAGACACTACTTTATCCATGTAGGTCACACATGGTGTTTATTTTTGTAATCCTGCTGCACCCTATGCAAAAATCGTGTGACTTATTCCCTTTATCCTTCAAGCTACTTCAAGTCAATGTCTACTAACATTGGCTCGCCGCCTCATCGAGCTGTCAAGCTGGACAAGCTATCACAATGTGTCCATCTTTTAACTACAGTAAACATTCCACGTTGTGCGCAGTTTGTGTTCAATCTAGTAAAGTGAACGGGGCAGGCAGAGCCAAAGGCGGAGGCAGAGGCAGGCAGAGCGGTAAGTACCGCAAGCCAAATGCCAAAGAAGTACAGCAAAAGCGACAGCACAAACAGTGTGGAAGAAGGAGGAGCAATAGAAGTAGGGGAACTGAAGAGTGTAGAATGCTGCTGAACAAGCAAAAATTTTATGACATTGCGAACAAGTGATGAGAGCCAACAGCAGCAGTAGAAAGAGGGGAGAGGGCAGTGAGGAGACGGCGACCAGCAAGAGAAAGAAGAAACTGAAAAACGCAAACACAATTATAACAAGTGCGGGCAATGGGAAGCAGCAGCAGGGGAGACTGAAAAAAATTACAACACAGCCTGGGAGTGTCTCTATGTGTGTGTGTGTGTGTGTGTGTGTGTGTTGACCAACAATGTTGGTCACAACGAACACACACACACACACACTCGTGCACACACCCCGGGCAGCAAGTGGCCCCACAACCACTAACAAGAACTAATATTTGACAGCTGCCTCATCCTGCCTCGTGCGTCGCATGTTGCCTGCTGCTGCTGCTGTTCTTCCTGTTCTGCTCTTCGTGTTTTGGTCCATGTTGTCGACGGGGTCGCATAAATGTCGAGCTCGAGTCGAGCCTGTGCCTGTGCCTGCTCCTCCTTTCTGCTGTGCTCGGCGCGTTCAACGACTTTTGGCTGATTTCCCGAAAAAAGGCCAACAGAGCGAAAAAAACGAAGCGAAAACAAAAGCAACAAAACATGAAAATGGGCAAAGAAAAGTTCAAACTTTGCAGGCAGCAACAAAAGTCAAGTAGCCTTTGCCAAGAACAACAAAATATATACAGACCTATATCGCTTATATATGTATATATATAACTGTACAACACATGCTGCTCAGTGCGATGGAAAATATATTTCTTTTTATGAAAACAAAGCGGGGCGTGGCACAGCAAAGCAAACACACATTTTTAAGCACTTGAAACACGCAGCGTGTGTGTAAAAAGCGTGTGAGATAGCAAAGGGCAAGAGGAGTGGGAAGGTAGATAGTAAAAGGAACGAAGGTACTCGTCGTAGCTTCTCACAATAAATGCGAGTCAGGTAAAAAAAATATTCTAAACGAGCAAACGTAGTGCACACACAAAAATGTTGCAGACTTTTAGGCGCATGTGAGAAGCCCCAAGAAGAGGAAGAAGCAACAGGGAAAGAGAAGCTCCAGCAGCGCTGAATTTCAAGCAGAGCATATTGAATAAGTGTGTGTAACATTTGTGAAAAGTTGAAATACGTGTGTGAGATGGATAGAGGGGGCGAGGGGAAGAGGAGAAGCAAGCAAGCAAAAAGCGTAACAAAAGTTTTAAACGTATTTCTCAAGATCCGAATAGTAAAGTTGAAATGTAACTAAGATGGGTGAAAATTCTTAAATACATATATGACAAGAGCTATGCATTTCTGCCATGATTTCTTTGATAAATTCACATCAAGAAATGAAAAGTTGTGCAAGAATTCAAGGCAAACTGAAGGAAAGTACAAGGAATTGATATACAACAGGAAATATAAGTATGCATTTTAAATAAAGTATATTATTTCTTATTTAAACAGTAAGCTAACCTCAATCTGCATTTATAAATAACTTCTTCATTAGTTCCCTTCCATCAAGCTCAATAAACTATTATTAAGATCCTCCAAAAAATAGAAAAAGAAATTCATAAGTCAAACTCAAACAATTCTCTATAATTGTAGAGCACTTGAGGACTAATAATACTTAATTTCCACACTTCAGCTGCCAGTTCTCCCTCTCTCTCTCTCTCTCTCTCGCCGGTCTGTCCCTTTGGCATCAAGGCTGGCAGATTAATTGCTTTTCAAATTCAAAAACTTTGCTATTTGATTAAAGAGTCAAAGTGCGAGCTGCAAATTAAATACCTTCTCAGCACTACGAAATTGGCTAAGGGAAAGGAAATCAAAGGGGGGAGCAAGAGCAGAAAGAGAGAGGGTAGCAAGCATTGTTCATATTTAATCAGAGCTTATTGTTGGGATTTGGCTAATAAATGCCTGACGCTTCAATTAAACGAGCGGAACTTTTTACTCTCTCTCTCGGAAGATGATTCTGATTGCATAAAAAAAAAACTTAATTAAGTTGCGCAAGCCAAGAGAAAATTGCTGAGTAACTTTAATAGTTTTACACGCTAACCCAGTTTTGCAGCTAAAGAGAAGAGAGGGGGAGAATATGTAGAGAGGTATAGATGGCACGACAAAGTGTCGAGGAATTTGATGAAAGAAAAGTCAAATGCATATTTGAAAAATTGCAAAAAGTTGATTAGCGATTTGTGTGTGGCATACACACAGAGAGGGAGAGAAAGAGTCGCTGCCACTCAACTTTACTATAACGTTGCAGCTGCAAATTTGCACAGCTGGGGCAAAGTTTTTCCTGATTTTTCGTGATGTTTTTTTTTTGCGAGAAAGCAAAGCTAATCTCACACCAAACTTGGAGTGCGACCGAGAGGCAAGAGACGCCACCTGGGCAGCTCGAGCGCATTCATCACAGACGCGGAAGAGGGAGAAGGAGTGTGTGTGTGTGTGAGTGTGTGAGAGAACTTTGCCGGCATCCCAAAGTCCCAGTTCACTTATCCATTTTGCTGCAGGCAAACCATCGCATCGTACTCCTTGCCCGCCCCTCGCATAATGTTGCGCCTCTGCAATTCAATTCCCATCGAGGGGGAGACTACTGCCGGACTTGGCATTCGCATTTTCCGTACGTATTTGCAATTTGTCCAGGCGCGATAGCGTGATTGAATGGTTCCTCCTGCTCTCCTCCTTCCTCCGGGCTGCACTCTGTCTTTGGCCACGTGCGGCGGCATAATGAGAGTTATTGCTAATGCAGCAACTGACTTTTCGGTTCAGTTTGATAGATGGTTGGTTCTCTGACCCACCCGACTTGGTCTCCACAACCCGAAATGTGCCGCAGCATGCTGCTGCCTTCAGCTTTAGCTGCACTGAAGCGCAAAGCTTCTAATGAAATTCTAAAATGAAACATAAAACTTCCGTTTGGACACTGCAGCTGGACGAAGGTTTTGCATACGCTTTGTGAGAGTGTGTTTGAGTGTGTGTGCAGGTGTGTTTGAGTGTGTGCGTGTGATTTGAATTGCTTCTCTGGCCACTTTGTCTGGCCCGAAACGTTGGCGTGCCCTTGGTTTAGGTGAAAGTTGAATCAATAGCAACCCGTGGCAATTCAATATTTTTTCTTCATCTACCTTCCTTTTTCTTCTGTTCTGTTACTGGCTTTCGCCCATTCTGAAATCGATGTTGTTTGGCTTTTAATTTATTTAATGGTCGGCAAAGGTCTTAACTCCTTTATATTGCCCGTCGAGCACAAAGGTTGCTGCCCACTATATCATTGTCCAGACTGATTAGAATGAGGGTTGCCTGCGGGACGAAAGCACAACAACAACAACACAGAAAAAAAGGTTTAGTCAGCAAAGTGAAAGAATGAATGAGTGAAAGAGTTTTCCAGGGCATTTCCAAATGCGAAGGCACAATGCGAAGGCACATTATGGCAAAGGTTGTCGAGGCATGTTTTATGCATGGCAACCAGTTAAAAAAGTCATAAGAACCTGTGGGGAACAACATGAAGATAACTTTAAATTTGAACTTTGTTAATGGTTCAAGCATTTTGTGATCTTCATCAATGTGACAACTTGAGGTGATATTTGAGAAAGACAGTTTTGAAAGTTGTTATTTTAAAATATAATATATATTATATTATGTATTTATATCATGCATAAAACTTACACAAAACTCTTGTGAAGCATGTATACAATCTTGGGAATCCTTATTAATCAAGCCAAAAATATGTTGAATATTTTAAATTATTTTATCGATTGCCCGTTTCTCATTTAATCCAAATCCAAATTCAATTCTGACCATAAAAGTTTGTAACGCCAACAGCATTTGTAGAGTATTGTTTATCTCCCTCTCTTGTATATTAAAAAAGTCACACTCTTTCAAATTGACACACTCTCTAACAAATATTTATCCAGCTTGAGGCTGGGATTTCTTTACATTCTCTCTCTCTCTCTCTCTCTGACTGTCTTGATATATAAATGACATTCCGATTGTGAACATTATTTTTTATTGTGGAAAGTTGCCTAACCATTTATATTGGATATTTTGTACATGTGTGTGTGCAGCAGCTTAACGGGCACGCATACAAATAAATAAACTCACACGAGACATCTCTTTTAGCCATGTTTATCAGGCCGAGAGTCCAGAGAGTGAGAGAGAAAGAGTGAGAATTCGCACAACATCATTTATATTCAACTTGTTTTCGAGGCGTCTGGAAAACTTTGAGGACGGCGACCGCATACACAGACACATAAATACAATTTATATATGTGTGTGTGTTGTGGCAGCCATTTTTGCGTATTTTTACAGTGTGCGAGAGAGACAAGGAGAGAGGTTGCCTCACGTTGCACGCTTCACTTGAACGCACAAGCAAATGTTGTTGCTCAATCGAAAGTATCAAATTGCCCACAATAACACTTAAATCCAACATCTAAGCTGAACTCAACGAGACAGAGAAGAGAGGGATGGGGCAAGAGCAGAGGAAAGAGGAAGAGAGAGAGAAGGCAGAAGCTAGAAAGTAGGGGTTAGTGCTATATAAAGCTGTCAAGCGACACGGAAATGAGCAGCAATAATGAAAATGTTAAATCAAAGCGCCATTTTGAAGCCCAGCCAGTGTTGTATAATAGCTGAAGGAAAGCAATAAAGGCAAATATGTGATTGATGAATGAAATTGAGAAATCTATAGAGAGAGGAGACGAACAACAGAGCAGAAATAAATGAGTGGAAGGAGCAAAAGAAAACAGTGCAATAGAATTCATTCTAAACAAAGGTTTTTAAATATTTATAAACTAACAGAAATGAAAATCAAAACTACATACGATGTTCAGGAATTCAAATAAAATATTCCACATGAAAATTCATCTCTTCAAATTCAAATACAAGTCTAATTTGAGTCGTAAAACTTTTGGTTTTATGCGATATTTTACAAGGACAAATATAATTTTTACTGTTTTGCATTGATTCATTGTTTTTCATTTTTGGTTGTTGGCAGCTCAGTCACACAATTGCACACACATACTCGTACACACACACACACACATACTTCTTATGCAGCTGCTTCGTTAGCCATTTTCTGTTTGGGGCAGTAGCAAAAACTTTTCACTCATTTCTCACACAGCTCGTTCACAGCGCTGCGCTTCATCTTTAGATATTTTGTGTTTTTTGTCTGATTTTTGCCTCCTGCTGATTCCTCCCTCCCTCTCTCTCTCTCTTTCTATGTACATTTTTAGTACGTGCATCATCACCGACTTTTTGCTTGATTTCTGGCATTTGCTGCTGCAACAGCAAAAATATTGTAAATATTTTGCAAACTTATTGTGCACAAGTTTTCTTGTTTATTCCCCCTCCCCCTCTCTCTCTGTGTCTCTTTCTCCTGCTGCTGCTTCTCCGCTGTGACTGCAGCACGTTTAATATTTATTTCATGTTTTAATATTTGACACGATTGCACAAAACAGTTGCGCTCTGTTTGCCAGTCCACTCCCCTCCTACCGTCTCTCTCTCTCTCTCTCACTCTGCCAAGAAAGTTTCGGCTGCTCGTCATGCTGCCAGTGAGATTTGTACGAATGCCAATTTCTATTTGTTATCCCCCCTCCTCACCTCACTTGGTATTGGAATAACTTGGCATTTATGCCAGCGGAAAAAGTTGTCGGGCCGTCAAGAAAACGACACTTATTGGAAAGGTCGAACAGTTTCTGAGAACTCTATATAAAATGTAGATTGAGTTGGTGTGGAAAATTGATGCTGCAAGCGATTCGCAGAACACTTGTAGCTTTTTGTGAATTTTGGAATAAAGAACGCAGTGAAATTTAAGCGATGGCGAGAAATAGAATAATAATAATATGATGAAATATTTTGTTAAAACTTGAAAAGGCACAAGCAAATGCACACCAGATATTGATGGTATTTAGCACACATTAAGATGCTTGTGAGAGAAGGCTAAGATTCATTCATCTTTTATTCAAATCATATTCATATTTTAATATAGTTTTGCATTATAGAAAAACTTCTGTTCGATAACAAAAAGTAACCTATTTTTCTATAGGTTCTTTCTAGCCATAGCCTACTTGATGTAGCAAGGCAGAATTTAAAATTCACTTCGATTTGCACATGTTTCCAATATTTTCTTGATTTATGTTTAAACTTCATTCCAATCAGAAATTGAAAACCTTTTTCGCTTATACCATATGCTGCTTGTTTGCTTTGATATGTGTTTGCAATACCAAAATGAACTTTAGATGAAATGAGTTTTCCTTCCCTCCCGCTCTCTCTCTCTGTTTTTCCCAGCTGAAAACGAGCAAATTTTAATGCAACTGCAGACGCTGGCCATCAAATCAGCGTGCCTCGCCGCAAAGTATGCAATATACGCCAGAAAAAAAAAGAATATATTCTCTTGAAATATTTTTGGCAACGCACTTCGTGGCCAGCAATGCCTGCCGCGAGCAACACTTCAAAAATTCAACCAAAAACCAAAAGACGAAAGAAGGAGAAGCTATAGAACTATAGCTGCTGCTTGTGCTTCGACACGAACTGATTTATAAAGTTTACAAATGCGTGGCAAAAAACCCCCGTGACTTGACTTGACTGACAGTAGCTGCAGCAATGGAGAGGGGAAAGAGGAAGACAGAGAGGAGACGGAGTGACTGAGTAACGCAGCTTCGTTTCGTTGGCAGCTTCTGGGGCTGAAAAACGTTTGCCACTTAACACGTACGCCGCATATTTTGCCACGCCCCCCATCTCCCTCACCGTCCGTCCTGCTACGCCTGCTGCTTGTGTTTCTCTGCTTTATTCTTGTTTTGTTTTACACTATACGAAAAATTTTTGCTGATTTGGCAGAAGCCAGAGCGAAAATTTATACGCCACACACACAGATGCGCCACAGCGAAGCCAAGCCAAGCCCAGCCGCATGCCACATGCGCTCTGTGCTGTGTGCTGCTTGCCTAGCCATGTGCTTTGTTTGGCTGAGCTGATCCTTGAATAATCAACAACAGCAGACAAACAGAGCACAGCAGCTGTAGAGGCGGAGTAGAGACGCAAGGGGGTACAAAAAAATGACTCAAGCGCAGCCAACGTACGTTGTTCAAATATTAATGTTGACCCTCGACTGCTCGTTAGCCCAGGCCTGGCCCAAAAAGTGCAGAAAGTGCACAAGTGCCTCCCAGACGCATCTGGTTTTGTCGGACTCATGTCTCGCTTGTGTTCTGTGGCTGCAGTTACTCATCAGGATCGCAGCTCGAGTTGCAAGTTGAGTTTGCGCTGCACTGCAAAATCAGGCTAAGCAGCCTAATCAAAGCCAACAAGCTGCGACCACGCCCAAGACAACAGAGTGGGTGAGTGAGAGAGGGGCAGGGAAAGAGTCGTCATTGCAGGCAATACAGTTCGTGCCATTAGTTTACACTCAGTGTGTGTTTTTTTGGCTGGTAATTGAGTTTGCACAGTGCAGTGCACTGAGAGGAAGTTCTGTTGGACTTGCTTGGGATTTGAATGGGATAAAGATTGAGTAAGGATTGATTGTAAAGCTTTACCACATTTACCACACTTTAATGCTCATTTTTCTAAGTTTATTACACAGAGAGAATGCTCATACCACATTTCTTCATCGATAGAAAAGTGTAGAATACTACGGAAGTCATCTTAGCATGTCTATTTAGCTTTTTCTTTTTACTTTCAATTAATTAATCACACATAACCTCACTTTCGTTATCTATTTCCGCACCCTCTCATACTTTAGTTATTACAATGACAATTTGTACACATAATCTTATTTTCTCTATCTATTTCCACTGCCAAATCTTTCACTTAACCTCAATATCTCACCATATATTTATTTCAATGAAATTTCTTACACATTTCATAACTTTCCATATGTATTTAAAATATTTCTCTTATACATAACCTCACTCATTCTGCATATTCTAACTTAACCTCACTTGTATGCTTTTCCAAGCAATTACGGCTTATGAAACTAATCTGGCAAGTAATATCAAATTAATTGGCCAACAACCTGCTCAATATTCAATTGCAAATTTATTACCAGAAATCATATTTTCTGCCCGACCGAAACTATGTATAAATATTTATGATCAAGGGGTGGTGAGGGTGGTTTGGCCGATAAATATTTATAAATGAAATTTGGTTTAACCTGCTGTCGATATTGTATTGTATTTTCTATATTGTGCCCTGTAAACAATTGTGATTCTAATCAAATTCACCGTTTGCTTCTTCTTCTTCCTCTCTTTACAGGTATGTGCAGAAAACTTATGCGAAAATCTGAGAACGTACAATCAATTTTGAAAGACGCTGGCGAAATTGAGTATGAAATTAAATTAGAGACACAATGGAAGCAGTCCTGAGAGAGAGAGAGGGAGAGTGAGATGGAACAACTGTATGTGTGTGTGCGAGTGAGACAGGGAGAGCGACCACAATACGTTGTGTTGGCCAATAAGAAATGCCATTGTTACAAGTTTAATTAATGGCCATTAAGCTGAAAATGCCAGGCCATTTTATACGGCTCTAGACAGGCTGGCGACTGCTCCGGACATGGACACGGACACGAACTACGAGCCACACCCGGCCACGACACACACTCGCACACACTCTGATTCAGACAAAGCCAATTGCCGGGCTATTTACGAGCTGCTGCGGGTGTTTTCTGCTTTAATAAGCAATTTTTAATTTGCAATTACTCGAGCTGCTCTTGCATTGCACTGGAATTATTTTTAATGAAAGTGCGCATGCAAACATATTACGCATACGAGGCGTGCTGCATACAAACACACAGACACACACACACACACGTAATCACACACAGAGCCACATCCTTGTTTCGTCCCAATGTCGATTGCAGGCCATGCCACAAAACGCCAATCAAAGTCAGCAGCTACACAGCGAGAAATGTGGGGGTAGATTTCTTGAAGCTATACAAATAGTAAAGGTTACTTGATAGTTATAAAATGGCAGAGATAGAGTGCTGCAGTCTGCAATATATGCTGGCTGCTATCTAGAAACATAGGAAAGATGTCGTATTTGTCAAGATCTAGTTTGCTACTTTTCAAGATCGAGAATATATATGTATATATTTATTCATTAAAGTAAAAGTCTTTATTACTTTTACTCTTTATTAAAAGTTTCGTTTTATTAGGTTTATCCTTGGTAGCATTCTAAATCTCGCCCATTTCGTTACAGGTTCAGGAATATATATGCGCTATAAATAATAAATTAAATTTATATTCTGTCTGTTATAAAATTAGAATTATTTTAAACAGATTTCCTTTAGCAATCTTTGCAAAATATAATAAACTTGCCTAATTTCATTCTGCTGTTCGTGAATATATATATACATATATGCACTATAAAGTCTCCCCAATTGAGTTTCGCTCAGTGTATGCATGCACATAAGTTTAATAACTTTGCTTATTGCTCTGCTTTGCCCTACCCACAAACAATGGCGCGCAATAAGCATGCACAATGTGCTGCCCCTCTTACTAGTCTTGCACCTTCCCCTTTTCACCGTCACTATTCTTCCTGCCCGCAACGTCATGTCAGCTAAGTCGACAAGGTGGTCATTAGGGAGCTTTGGGTGAATGTTAATCACATTACCGCAAAACGTTATAATGTTTGGAGGATGCGGTCCTCATTCGCTCATCGACGCGTTTGCATCAACTGCTCAAGTAACAATAACAATTATTTTGACCACACAGACACTCTTAAACACAAACTCACACACAGAACAGCACATCCAACACACACACACACACACACTAACACTGTATACACTCATCGTACGTGTGTCCCATTGAAATAGTAAACCGCAATTTGGGCTGCCTCAGTCCCGACAACTAGTTGCAAGTGCAAACAGAAACCAAAGTCGAGGCCTGCAGTTGCAGTTCCCCCCACCCCCTACTGCTCTACGCCTATTAAGCCTGCGGGGCTGCTACTGTGTACGCATAATGTGCCAGCGCACTGTAAGCTGCCTGCAACACAATAACAGCAACGGCAGCAAAGGCAACACAACGAACATAATCAAAGTCTCAGCTAACCAAGCTAAGCCCCCTCGAATTTTCGGGGCTGCGTCTCCCCAAAGGCGCAAAAGTTTTTGGGGTCGTCGTTTTGGGGGCGCGCTTAGTTTGATCTGAAACACACACACAACACAACACAAATACACATACAACACACAGACAGACCCAAAACGTTACACACGCAAGCGAATACATAGGAGCATTCTCATAATTGTCGGAAAGTTACATTTCCTGTGTGTGTAACAGCGCAAACACTGAACGAAATTGAGGGATTTTCAAGTTGGCAAAGAAGTTTACAAAATCGGAAATGGGTTGCAATTATAAACAGCAGTTAGTGGAATAACTTTCATTTAAATTTCTACCACACATTTGTGTGCCAAATCTTAAGATTTAGAGATGGAAAACAACGTGAGAACTTTATAGAACATTGGTAAATACGAGTATTGTATAGTCGTTTTCAATAGTCTTTAAAGCATAGCAATTTGGAAATAAATGTTCACAGAGTTTGAATATGCATATGCATAATATGCATTAGTTCTTCTCTGATTATCTCAATATTATGCTGCAAATATATCTAAATATTCAAATAAAAGCATAAGTAATTTCTACATAGATTGAGTTGGCAAAAACAACTTATTGATTATAGATCTCCTTGAATATTTAAAATACTATAAAATCGGTCTACTCAATTTTAAAGACTATATTAAGATACCATCAAACTTGACCTCAAGCCAGCCAAAATGAATCTAACAATTAAAGTTCGCCAAATCGCTATTTTAATACTGACCATATCTCTTAATTTCTCTCAAGTTTTTTCTGTACCAAAGGCAAATTAAAAAGCTTCAGAGATAAAATCTCAACTAAACCTTGACAGACTTCAGCAATCACTCCTTCCTTATTGATTCCCATCTAACCCCAACAAAACTCTCTCTCTCTATCTAACTGATATTAACCTTTCTCTACAGTCCGCCTTATAAACAGAGACATATTCAATATCATATCTTAAAGTAATTCTCACATTTCCCTCAGTTATTATTATAACAACGCACTTAAAAGACACTCGAGAACAATAGAAATGCACACACAATGATGTCATTAGTATATGGTTCATAGGCATAAAGGAAATCCAGCAATTTGCCATGGTTCCAGCATATTTTGCACAGTGTATAACCGCGTTTACAATTGGCAAAATGTGATGCGCTTCTTCTCTTGCTGCCAAAGTAACAAAACATCCAAATCGATCGATACAAATTACAAAACCAACGTCAGCAGCTTTCTGCTGACTGTCAGCCTGAGATAGGGTGAGAGAGAGAGACGGAAGGGGGATGCTTACTGTCTCTCTCTCTGTGTCTATAGGGGCATCAGGGAAACGAGGGTTGTTGTGCTTGAGTCAGGCTGATGAAGGAGCGAGAGTTATCCCACAATTTGCGTCACATGGGCAGCCTCCCTTGGGGTGCATAGTTCCGCATTGATGGCGATGCCTGGCACTTTGTTCCGACTGTTTTCTGATTCCTGCCAGACTGCTTGTCTGAGTGTGTGTGTGTGCAGTTCTGCGTGTGTGTGTGTGTCTCCTTTGTGCCGTTTGTGTTTTACTTCCACTTCAATCATAACTGTGTTCAATTGTTGTTTTTATTACCGCATTTCTTTCACCTTTTCTCTCGTTCGCTCTCTGCGGCTGGGAAAATTGGTTGGCTTTTCCTTCCCTGCCCCTTACCATTGCCTGTTGTCCATTCGGTTTTCTGGTTTGTTCTCCCTCTCTTTTCCTCCTTTATTTTTTTGCTTTTGTTTTTATGATTTTGTGCTGGCAAGCGTTACATGCTGCTTATCTCCCCCTCCTTTACTCCCTGCGCACATTTTCCGTACATTTCCTTCACGATTTTCCGCATGAGCAGCAGCAACAGCCAGGCAAGTGTGTGTGTGTGTGTGTGTGTGCCTGTTCTACCGTGTGCTCAACAATTGCGCATCATATAAATTAATAATGCAACAATTGCATTTTGTTATGCTTCTTTCTCGTTGTTATTGTTGTCGATTTCATTAAATATTTGTCGTTATCAGTTTTTGAAATTGTTTTGCATCCGTGTAGGAGCCGTGTCTCGTGCCAGAGAACACACGCATTTTCCTGCTTTTATTGCGACTGCCTCCGCCCCTATTCGCTTTTATGACAACACAAGTCCGTGTCCAGTCCGTATCCGTGTCGAAGTCCTTGTCCACTCCGTGTCCGTGTCCGAGTCGGAGTCGCAGTCAGAGTTCTTGTTCGGCCACTCGTCATAGACCTGTACAGCGACTGACCCCGCTTCTCGCCTCCTGCCACGCCCACGACTCCGGCATACCAACCACGCATCCTGCGGCACATTTCCTTCAACATTTTACGAGCGTGTTAAAGTCGATTTGCTTTTGTTGTTGCTGTTTGTTTTAGCAACATGGAACATGCTACGTGTTGGGCTTTTTAATTTGCAACACTTGCAACTGGAACACACACACAGATAAATGGAGAGAGAGAGAGAGAGCAAGGGAGAGGAAGAAACGCCAACGTGTAACGCAATTATGAGTGTTCCCTGACAAGGGAATTTCCTTTTGATCTGCCATTCGGTTTATGGCGAAAAACATAACTAATTAAGGCAGCAGAGAAACTGAGAGCTCCAGGCTAGGCTAGGCTAGGTAGATGTACAGTTAGAAATTAACCCAATTACAGACACGAAAAGTGTGAAATTACAGTTGTATTTGAAAGCGACAGAAGTAGCCTGCAAATTTATGCAGATCAAGTGTGAAGTTCGGCAGGAACAGAAGAGGGAAGGAGTTCACAACTTGAATAACTGGAAAATGTAGGTGTTATTATGGGATTTCTTGAATATATTTCGATATATATACACAATATAATGGTTCAAGTGAAATTTTTCTATTCGATGTAAACATTTTCTAAAAGTTTTCCGAACTCAACTTTACCTAACCTTATAATATTATTAAAAAGGGTAAGATGTACTGCGACCTTGTTGATCTGCGATATTGTAGTGTAGATACTGCTGGACTCAGAGCTTCTAATCCAATGCAATTAGGGGTTATCCATCATTTTTCCTAGACTGATCAACCTAATTATCGTTAAACCTGAGAAAGTGCTTGCCTAACGACACACTTTATAATATTAACTTGCTAATTATTTTAGAAATCTTTTATTGATTCAAAAACATTCTAAACATAAACCTGAATTCAAATTCTCGTACTATGTTATATTCTTTCATATCTGAACAATATTCTATTCCAGTTTCTCAATCGAAACTCAACCAACATTCCCATTTTTCCTGCCATTACGATTTCAATAATTCCCTCGAAGGTCTTTGCTTCCAATCAATTAATCCTTTCAACTACATTCATGCAGCTCATTAAATCGTAATTTTCTCAGCCAAAAATATCTGAATCAGTCGTTTCAATTAACGCTTTAGTTATGAAATTACAACAGCGTGAATGTGGAAAGGGAACAAACTTTATCTCTGTCATGATGATTTTTGGTATACTACGAATGGTTTTGTGGCTATCAAAAAGTCATTACTAAGCACAAAACTAGCGTACATAATGAGAGCTGCGCCTCATTACGCGTCAGGGCTCAGCTGGACTGGGAATAACAGGACTCTACGGGGACGTTTTGACCAAAATATCAATATTAATTAGTATGTATTACGTGACAACTTGCGTTTTAGCTGCTGACTCCACTCCAGGGGCAGTGGGAAGAGAGAGCACTAAGTCCATTCCTGACTATAATTTAGCGATTCATCAGGGCACGAGGCCTGTGGAAAGCTGTGCTTAATTGTTTTCGATTTTCTACTTGTGCACGGAATCCGTAGAAAAGTAAAAGGAAAGAAAGATGAAGCTGGGGAGAAGAGACAGAGAGAGAGAGAGAGAGTAAATCAACTAACCCACACTGGGACGGATTAACAAAGTGATTGGCAACGACATTAACATTTTCATCAGGCGCACAATGAGTCACAGTATTTCACGATGGTAGAGAGGGAAAGAAGGAGATGGAGCATGAAAATGTGAGGCAGGAAGGAGGCAGCGAAAGAGTCAGTTGACGGGCGTAATCCATCATCATTGCCAGTTGGTAAAGGCTTTGAATTTTTATTATTATTATGTTTATGTGTTTGTTTTCCTGCTAGCCTGTGTGTGTCTGTGTGTGTGGGCGGCAACAATGGAACCTGAAGATGAAAACGCTGCGATAGGCGCGCGTGTATAACGAGTACAATCAGCGATTTCGCTGTGTTAGCCATTTATCGCAACTCATGCCGCACATTTCTCATTAGTGAGTGTGTGCTGGTGTGTGTGTGAGTGTGTATGGTGTTCCTATCGTACCTCAGCTCCTACTCAATCTATCGTTGTGTCCTTTTCACGGCACAATGGACGCCTTATAAGCGATGACATGCTTTGACAGCTTACAAATTATCGATATACATTTTTACAATACGCTTGGGATAGCTTTCGCTCCATGGCATTGTCATGATAATTGCCAAGCTATTTTTGTTGTAGTGAGAAAAGATGTTAAAAAGATATTTGAAATACGTATATATCCATGTGTAAGTAGGTCACTAGTTTTGCAATCGCAATCGGTATAAGCGTTGAATTGTTCTGACACCTCAGAAAATGATCGATTTGTTAACAAAACAATTGAAATAGTTTCTGTGAGAGTTGGTAGGAATGGTTTTATGTGAAAAATACATTGAAGATATATAATTGTATAAATGCTATAGTGGATATTTAAAATTTCAAGTGTTTCGGATTCATTTTATAGTATTTTTTTTTATGCAAATTCTTTTAATACTTATCGATAGCAAAAAATCGCAGAGCACGCAAAACACTTATCATCTTTACGCCTTTCACAACCAAACAAAAAATACTATACACTTGAAACTTGGTACAGATGTTCGGGAAGAGTGTACCAACATAACAAAACAAAAAAAAAATCGAAATTCGATTATACGTAACGCGCGAAAATTTAAAATTCGCGATACTTTTTGAACACACCTCGTATATTCATATATAAAAATATTAAAGGTTAAATAGATGCCCTGGTCACCGATTTGTATACCCTTGCACAGACAGAAATGGTTCAATTGACTCGGCTAATGATACTGAACAAGAATATATATATTTTATGGGGACTGCCACGCCTTTTTCTGCCTATTACATACATTTTGACCCTTTTCAATGTTCGAAAGGTATAAAAACATAATATTGACTATAAATCTATATTCCAGTTGGAATTATAAGCAAGTTTTATAGTTAACACATTAGGGAATTTAACTCATGATAATTCAAGGAATTCAGAAACCATTTTCCAACACTGTTTTACTTAGTGCTGTACACAATTCTTGCATCTGCTGTAGCTTGTCGCTCAATTTCGTAAGTAGCTGAAATTAGTTTGGCATCCATTGTGCATGTGTATCTGTGTGTGTGTGTGTGTGTGTGTGGAAGAGGCCTCTCCTCTTTAGTTGCAGCTAGCTGGCGGGTGGCAAAGTGGCGATAATCATGACTGACTTTTACAACGCTTCGTTGGCGCGACTGCTGCCAGTGACAAATACAACTTCAGCTCAGAGGGACAGCTACCTTCCTCCCTCTCTTCCTCTGTCACTGGCTGTGCCACGCCCCCACACCAAGCCACCATTAGTGCCTGGCTTCAGCTTTCAGCTGGAAACACGTTTAATCTGCTTGCCGCAGATTTCTATCACTGTCACTGGTTGTCGCCGCTGCCGTCGCTGTCGCAGTCGCTGTCGCGCTGCCATTGTCAGGCATCAGACTGAGGTTTGGCTTGGGGGAGGTGGCTTCGGGGTTCCTCTGGACTCATCGATAGGGCGCGTCTGTTTGTGGCGCTGCTGCTGGGCCCTGGGCTCCGCTGGATTAACATCAGCACGAGTTGGAGCTGGAGATGGAGCTGGAGATGGAGCTGGAGCTGCGCCCTGCAGCGTTTAGTCCGAGTTTGCTTCGTTTTCTTCTCCTTTTTTTTTTGTAGTATTTTTAATGATACACAATTAGTGCGATGATAAATGGTCTGTCAAATGCAGCATCAATGGCTGACACAACAACAACAACAAGGAGAGGGGCCTGACAGATTTTTATTTAGCTTTTTCTTAGCTTGACTCTATTTTCTCTCTCTCTCTCTCTCTCTCTCTTCTCTCTTCTCTCTTCTCTCTCACTTTGCGCCCTTGCTTTTGTTGTAGTTTGTTCATTGATATCATCGTTGGCAAGATATATATATATATATATACAATATATAGTTTTCGCAGAGTGAAATATCCATTCAGCTCAGCTCAGACAGTCAGACGGGCGTCGAAGCAAGTAGAAAAAAAAAAGAAAGTAAAGAACTAATGATGGAAGAACCAAAGTTGTGCCAGGGTTGCTGCTGCAGATATTGGATATTAATTGTTACAAATAACAAGAAGCTGAGCCAGAAGGCAGCGACGTCTTAGCGTCGGCGACGAAATCAATTAAAATGACGGAAATAAATTGTAGACACAAAGTACATGGTACAGAGTACAGAGTACAGACTAAGCTAACTATTGTTACACTGCGAAAAAGCAGAAACACTAACGTATTACTGCACTTTATAACACATATTTCTGTTAGATAGTAATAAAGTCGTATACGAGGTGTGTTCAATAAGTATCACGAATTTTGAATTTTCGCGCTCTTATAACCTTTACGCCTCTCACAACCAAACAAAAAATTCTATACACTTGAAACTTGGTACAGATCTTCGGGAAGAGTGTGTACCAACATAGCAAAACAAAAAAAATCGAAATTCGATTATGCGTAACCCTCGAAAATTCAAAATTCGCGATACTTTTTGAACACACCTTGTGGGTTTTAGTTTTATTTACATTCCTTGCGAACAAATTTCTCACTTTGTATGACTGCTTAACACCCTCTGGGAATGTGCAGCAAAAGCATAACTAACCCTTGCTATGCTGTGTATCTTAAGCTATACATTATATAATATACTTTGTTACACTTATTATATATCTATGTATATATATCCAACTTGTCAAAAATCACTTTGACTGCATTTCGAGCTGGCCAAATTGACTTTAACAATGAGAGACAACTTCGCAGAGTCGTAATTGATATTGATACGAAATGTGGATAAATTTTGGATTAGTCTCAGCATTCTAAGGGGTGTTTGACCTGCCTGTCATACCCATTGCAATTTCAGTTTCGAGTACTAATTGAAGTTTACTAGACAAGTTCATTATTGAAGCGTCCATTACGTGGGGCTTGCATAACGCTTTGAATCGTCGAAACTTAGCAATGTCTATAGCATGTTTTGGGGGGATGTTGGTATTAGTTTGCTAGTGCAGAGTTGCCAGCAGTTTTGTGCTGTAATCAGTTGCCGCTTGCAAACTCCAAACTCCACTAAATGCGATTGCTCTGGTCGCGATAGACAGCGTGGCACATAACTGTAAATTATCGTTACCAAATCAGTTTGCCACATCGGCTCAGATAATGTTGCCCCGCCGTTCTCTGTGTGTTGCGCGCTCTGTGTCTTCTGTGTGTGATTTAATTGCGTATTTCGAGAGCGAGAGGGTTGTGGGGAGGGGTACGCGGCACATCAAAGCCGCAGAGCATAACTTCATTTGCATCGGGCAATCGCAATCGCAATGGGCAATCGTTTGTTTGCCTCACTGTGCCTCTGTCTGTGTATGTGTGTGTGTGTGTATCGAGTAACGCACCCGCATTGTTATCGAACTGCCAAATGCAAAAAGGGGAGTGCAGAGTGTGGCTTGGGGGTTGCTGGGTAGGTTGCGATGGTTGTTTCAGTTTACAGTTTGGTCGAACTCTGCCGGCGCACTCTGCCTCCTCTGCGGACCCGGCGAACTTTGAACTGCGTAATAACTGCGCTGCTCCCTTGTCCTGTACCCCGCTCCGCGTTCCCCGTTGAAGCAGCAACTGACGCATTTAACATTTTGAACTTTATTATTAGTTTTTGCGGTTGATTTCAATTCGAATGCAATCAGAGCGCGAGTTGCCGCAGTTTGCGGCACGAATGACACATTAACCGACATCGGTGTGGGTGGCAAGAGTCAACAAGATATTGAAATGGGGACAAAGAGAGATGGAGTAGCACGCGAATGAGATTGAACTTCATATCTAGTTTTCTTAATTTAAACTGCAGTTTATGTAAAGAAAGATAGAACAGTAATAAATAAATAAATAATAGATGCATTTGTATGTGCAACTCGTACAAAAGCAGGGACCGTAACGGTTATAATTTTTATTAAAAAAATTGCAAAATAAAAGTTATATACTAATTTTTTAATTTAAAAATCATTTTTAATTATTATATTTGATTTTTGAAAATAAAAATCAATTTATAACTTTTATATTTGATTTTTAAAATAAAAATCAAAAAGTAAGAGTTATAAATTGATTTTTATTATAAAAATCAGAAATAAAAATCAAATTGAAATTGCTCATAAAAGAACAAAAATAAATAAATAAATAATAGATGCATTTGTATGTGCAACTCTAACTTAAGAGAGATATTAAATGTATCAGTCTTTTATAGTAAGTTATATTATCATATATGTGTACTAGATATCCCTAAACAAATTTTAAAATTCCTGTAAATTTTTTAGTAGAAAAAGAATTTTTTTTAAAGTTTGTTTTTTATTTCAAGCTTTCATGTTCGTCATTTGATCTTTTCGTTTTGTTTTTTTTTTGGGGTTTTTTTGTGATTGCAATGTAAAATTAAAAAGAGAACTTAAGAACTACAGCGAATAGGGTCTCTAGTACTCAACAGAGTAGTCAAACGTGCCGAAGTTAGGGTACTTCTTCTCGAAGTACTTGGCAAAAGTGTCCTCGTAGTAGATCTTGACATCCTCGAAGTAACCATTGGGCACGAAGAAGTTATATTCATCGATGGAGCGGTCGAAGGGATAACCGAATGGTTTGCTGTCCACAAAGCGGGTACCGCTGCCAACACCGGATGCGTAGGTGTAGTCGAAGTTGGAGAACTGCTCGTATTCCTCGGTGTAGGGCGAGACGAAGAAGTAGAACTGCATGGGCAGACCCTGTTCCCAACCACGGGGCAGCACCAGACGATCGGGGAAGGCGTTGTGTGGCTCAGTGATGTCCAGAGGGAAGTCGTAGTTACCGCTGCTAGCGAGCATGACGTATTTGTAGAGTTCGGTGTAGGTGATACGATCCTCAGCAGTCCAGCTGAACTCCTTGGAGCTGCGCTTGAAGGTGTTCTCGCCGGCAACGAAGGGGTAGACGAAGCTGTCGATCTGGACAAAGTTCTGGAAGTTGTTCTTCAATGGGATGACACGACCGTATTCATCAAACTTGGGTCCCAGGAAGATGCGCACAACACCCTTCTGCACCTTGTCGGAGACAATGTCGAACTCAAAGTTGAAGGCTTTGTGGTTGAGGCGAGCCTGACGGGCCAGCAGAGTCTTGTCCCAGACGTATTTACCATCGACGAAGGTCATCTTGTCGTTCAGCAGGTTGGTCACATCAGTGTCGACGAAATCGAAGTAGGTAACCAGTTTGCTGACAGTGACATCCTTGATGGTGACACCCTCGTAGATCAGGTCCTGCTTCTGGTAGGGGTTCAGGTAGAATTTGAACTTGTAAAAGACATCGGTGAACTTCTTGTAGAAGGAGTAGAAGAAGGGATCGCGCATCATCGTCTCGAAGTTGAGGAAGACATTGGGGAAGACCTCGTAGTCAGTGTAGTCCACATCGGCGAAGTACATGTGCGACAGCACATACCAGTAGTTGAAGAAGTACTTGTCGTAGGTGTCTACATTACCCTGCAGGTAGTTACCGATGAACTGGACAGCCTCGGGCTTGTGCAGATCGATGGTGACACCGTCAGCGGTCTTGTAGTAGCCGGTCTCGAGCACGTAGTTAATGCGATCGAAGAAGTTCTGGATCTGCTTGAGCATATCGAAATTGCCGTAGGTCTCGTACTCGAAGTAGTTCTTGCGGTAACTGTAGCCGATGCCATTGTAGTAGATCAGCTGAGGGTCGTAACCGTATTCGACCTGTTGGTACCAGAAGTACTCGGGAATGTCACCAAGACCGTTAGACAAGCGTTCCTGGTAGTAGCGGGCCAAGATCTGCTGAACGTTGTAGATCCACCATTCACCACGACGATCCTTCTCCAGGCCGAATTCCTTTCCATTCAGGAAGAAAGCGTAGTCCAAGTTCAGGTAGTACCAGTATGAGTTCCAGCCCAAATCTTCGGTGAAGTAGCTCAGCTTGGTGTCGGCGTTGAAGAAGTCAATGTCACGCGTGTAGTCGACAGGCATCCAGAACTTCTGTACACCCTTAACGATCTCAGAGTACTTGGCTTCCTTGTTGAAGTCAGCAATGTTTTCGCGCAAGAAGAACTTGTCCTCCACATACCAGTGCTCACCCAGTCCCATCATCTTCCACCATTGCCAGGTCTTCCAGTCCTTGGTGTAGATATAGTGTTGGTCGGGAATTTCGCTGACATCCTTGTAGAGGATATCCTTGTATTCCTTCTCGTACATAATCAACTTGCTCCAGACATCGTAATCGAATTTCTCAGCTTCATAGACGAATTTACTGTTGAAGAAGTACTGTGGGAAGATCTCGTAGATCATGGGCAGCATAAGTCCTTGGTATTCAGGCTTGTGGATGACAGTCATGGTCAGAGCATAGATGAACATGCCCTCGTTGACATGGATGCGAGCCCAGGCAACGTTGCTGACAAAGGTTTCCCAGTCCTTGGCATAGTAGAAGAAGTTGAACAGACCCCAGGCCTGTTCGTGATGAGTCTTCACCAAAGCACCGAAGAATTCACCCTTGGGCAACAGGGCATGAAGTTTGTAGTATTGGTAGAATTTCTCCATGTGCTTGTCGAATGTCTAAGTGGATAGGGATAAGTGAATATTGAGGATCATTAGTAACTGGTGGAGTAAGGTTGGTGGAACCAAGGTTGGGTACTGCAACTCACCGTGTACTGCGACTTGTTGTAGATCAGCTCCTTGCCCTGCTTGATCCATTCTTCGAACATCAATGGGTCCTCAATACGGTACACGATCTCCAAAAGGAATTTCTGCTTCTCCAGGAATGCAGCATCGGCTACCTTCACTTTGGTTGTTGTGGGCACACTGAAAGCGGCCACACAGCCCACCAGGGCCAGCAGGACAATTGTCAGTTTCATCCTGTAGTCGTACTCGAGGTTCAAGTTTTCGTTTCTTCCTTGCTAACTGCTCCGGCTTTGGTCTGCTGCTCTAGCTCCAAACACCTAAAGACTGTTGATTTTACAGTGCTGCACTTGGCCTTTTATAGCACAAGCAGCCTCTGGCTCGGGGTCTGCTGCATCATATCAGCATTACGCAGCAGCAACAGAGGCAGCCAAAAATAGCCGTCGCCTAATTCGCTTTGTGTGCAGTTGACGCCCTCCGCTTATCAGTCTGCACGCAGGTGCCATCCGTCTCTCTGCTGCCTGCTCCTCCTCCCTCACCTGTCTGATAAGCGCAATGGCTGCAATTCGTATTGTGTAATTGCGAATAATGAATGCAGCATTGCCATCTATAGAGTCTCTCTATGCTAAAGATAATACGAATATGTTTAATGTTCCATTTGAACCTTTCAATGACATCGCATGGCGACGGTCGGACGCGTCGCTTGATCGATTTATATTTTGCATATTCATTTTGGACTCTGATATGTTTTCAGAATGCGTTGTCTGTGCCACCGTCTGTAAGCGTAATTGGGAATGCAGTAGAGATGCTGAGGCAGAATAACCCACTAATGAGGTCAAATTACTAGCAACGCCTTTTGAGGTTGACATCCAGTTGATGACAGAAACATTGCACACTTCTCTCGCATATGGAGAGATGAGAATGTTTTTCAGACTTCTGGAAAGGTGGGAAATATGGAGCATATGAATATGAACAAGTTGAGATGAATCACACGTCTCAGCACTCGGTATAAGATACAGTACCGAACGAGTACCTTCCACTTATTAATAGTTTCTATAACATACGAGCTGTGTTCAAAAAGTATGGCGAATTTTGAATTATCGCGGGTTACGTATAATCGAATCTCGATTGTTTGCTATGTTGGTACGCACTCTTCCCGAACATTTGTACCAAGTTTCAAGTGTATAGCATTTTTTGTTAGGTTGTGAGAGGCATAAAGATTACAAGTGTTTTGCAATTATACGTACCCGCGAAAATTCAAAATTCGCATTACTTTTTGAACACACCTCGTACTAGCCAGTAGAGTCGCTCTCGAAATAAACGCAGCCAAGACAAAACCAATGAGATTCCATTTTTTTGTCTTCAAGGTCGTATTAGCTTATAGGGAAACCCATTCGAGTTCGTTATAGCAGTAGCAACACTAAACGAAATCTGATAGATGGTCTCCAATTCCTAAAACATTGTTAAGTTAAAAATATAAAAAAAAAACAAAATGTTTCAGAGTTTTGTTGTTTTGTTTTATTGTAACCTTTTTATATTTGCTTGTTTTATTTTTAATGACTGCATTTTAAAAAAATGAAAGGCAGAACTAAATAAATACATAGAGTGGGGTCTCTAAAACTCAAGGCTCGAGAAGTTCATTGGACTTGTAAGTTTCGAAGGCTGCTTCGTGGTAGATGTAGACATCCCTGAAGAAACCGTTGGGCACAAAGAAGTTGATTTCATCTATAGGGCGGTCGAAGGGGTAACCGAATGGCTTGCTGTCCACAAAGCGGGTACCGCTGCCAACACCGGATGCGTAGGTGTAGTCGAAGTTGGAGAACTGCTCGAATTCCTCGGTGTAGGGCGAGACGAAGAAGTAGAACTGCATGGGCAGACCCTGTTCCCAACCACGGGGCAGGACCAGACGGTCGGGGAAGGCGTTGTGTGGCTCAGTGATGTCCAGAGGGAGATCGTAGCTATGGTTTGATGAGAGCTTGACGTACTTGTAGAGTTCGGTGTAGGTGATACGATCCCCAGCGGTCCAACTGAAGTCCTTGGAGCTGCGCTTAATGGTGTTCCTGCCGTAATCGAAGGAGTGGACGAAGCTGTCTATCTGGACAAAGTTCTTGAAGTTGTTCTTCAATGAGATGAAGCGGCCGTATTCATCAAATTTAGGTCCTAGGAAGATGCGCACAACACCCTTCTGCACCTTGTCGGAGACAATTTCGAACTCAAAGTCGAAGTCTCTGTGGTTGAGGCGAGCCTGGCGGGCTAGCAGAGTCTTGTTCCAAACATAACTGTCATGCCAGCTATTGCCATAGTCAAAGGTCATCTTATCGTTCAGCAGGTTGGTCACATCAGTGTCCACGATATCGAAGTAGGTAACCAGTTTGCTAACATCAACGCTCGTTATGGTAACACCCTCGAATATCAGATCTTGCTTCTGGTAGGGATTCAGGTAGAATTTGAACTTGTAGAAAACATCGGTGAACTTCTTGTAGAAGGAGTAGAAGAAGGGATCGCGCATCATCGTCTCGAAGTTGAGGAAGACATTGGGGAAGACCTCGTAGTCAGTGTAGTCCACATCGGCGAAGTACATGTGCGACAGCACATACCAGTAGTTGAAGAAGTACTTGTCGTAAGTGTCTACATTACCCTGCAGGTAGTTACCGATGAACTGGACAGCCTCGGGCTTGTGCAGATCGATGGTGACACCGTCAGCGGTCTTGTAGTAGCCGGTCTCGAGCACGTAGTTAATGCGATCGAAGAAGTTCTGGATCTGTTTGAGCATATCGAATTTACCGTAGGTCTGATACTCAAAGTAGTTCTTGCGGTTACTGTAGCCGATGCCATTGTAGTAGATTAAATGGGGGTTGTAACCGTTTTCGACCTGTTGGTACCAGAAGTACTCGGGAATGTCACCAAGACCGTTGGACAAACGTTCCTGGTAGTAACGGGCCAAGATCTGCTGAACGTTGTAGATCCACCATTCACCACGACGATCCTTCTCCAGACCGAATTCCTTTCCATTCAGGAAGAAAGCGTAGTCCAAGTTCAGGTAGTACCAGTATGCATTCCAGCCCAAATCCTCGGTGAAGTAGCTCAACTTAGTCTCGGTGTTAAGGATGTCAATGTCACGCGTGTAGTCCACAGGCCTCCATATCTTCCGCACACTTGATTTGATATCATAGTATTTGGAATCCTTGTTATACTCGTCCATGTTATCGCGCAAGAAGAACTTGTCCTCCTCATACCAGCCTTCAACCAAGTCCATTACTTTCCACCATTGCCAGGTCTTCGAGTCCTTGTCATTAAAGTATTTAGCTTTGTTGATTTTACTGGTATCAAAGTTGTAGTTGCTGTATTTGTAATGGCTTGCGTACATGTCCAACTTGCTCGACACATCGTAATTGAATTTCTTCGCTTCATAGACGAATTTGCTGTTGAAGAAGAACTGTGGGAAGATCTCGTAAATCATGGGCAGCATAAGTCCTCGGAGTTCCGGCTTGTGGATGACAGCCAACGTCAGCGCATAGATGAACATGCCCTCGTTGACATGCATACGAGCCCAAACCACGTTGGTTTTGAAGGTATCCCACTCCTTGGCATAGTAGAAGAAGTTGAACAGACCCCAGGCCTGTTCGTGATGAGTCTTCACCAAAGCACCGAAGAATTCACCCTTGGGCAACAGGGTTTGAGTCTCGTAGGATTCGTAGAATTTCTCCATGTGCTCGTCGAATTTCTAAGTGAACATTGAAGAAGATTAGAAAATGTGTGGTCAGGTTTTGACAAAGGTTGATAACTGTATTGTAACTCACAGTGTATTTTGAGTGTTCGTAAACCAGATCATTAGAACTAATCCATTCGTCGAACCTTAAGGGGTCCTCAACACGATGGACGATCTCTAAAAGGAATGTCTGCCTCCACAGGAAGAAATCATCAGCAACCTTCACTTTGGTCGATGTGGACTCACTGAATGCGGCTCCACAGCCCATTAAGACCAGTAGGACAAGTGTCAGTTTCATCCTGTAGTCGTACTCGAGGTTCTAGCCTTCCTTTTTCCTTGCTAACTGCTCCGGGTTTGGTATGCTGCTCTAGCACCAAATCCCAAAAGACTGTTCAATCTAAAGTACAGAGTGCTCTTTAATAGTTCGAGTAGCCTAAGGTTCAGAGTGGGCTGCTTCATATCAGCATCTCGCGGCGGCAGAGAGAACTAAAATTGCCTTCGTTTTATTGGCATTATGAGTAGTTTGCTCTTTAAGTATTGCGAATTTGCGAATCATGACTATAGCATTGGCATCTTTAGCTCTATAAAGATAACACAAATGTTTTATGTCCCATTTGAACCCTCCGATGACACCGCGCGGCGATGGTTGGACTGTGATTTGTTAATCTAACAGTAAAAGTATACAAAAATAATTTGACCTAAGCCAACTTAAAGCATTTTTATGTTTCTCATAGACTAAACCAAAAACCTAATACCTATTTAAACATGGGTCTGCCTTATCAAAAATCAGACCAGAATCGACTCTATTATTCTATAAGCAGCAAAACGTGATAAAGACGGAGCAGCCAACAAACACGTAATACCTCTCATGATTTGACAACATTTTAGATTACCTACATTAATCATTGGAACAATGGGTTATTTAACATACATTTTTAAATATTTAATTAATTAGTAATAAAGGAATGATTTGCCTCTTTCAATCTAAATCTGTTTTCTTATTAGAGTATATAATAATAATAATATTAAAGGTCTTGATAGAAGGAACAAGGTAGCTCTCCTCGAGGCATTGTTACGCCTTTCTAACTATTTCTTCATTCTTTCTATGTCTTCTCCTTATATATCTTTTTTTTGGTTTGCCTCCGCCAGAGGTTAATATGTAAATTTCGACCTCCTTTTAATAGTTTCCAGAACTGAAACCCCATAATAGTTAACTGTTTTCTCTGTGAAGTATGCACGCATAAACATGTCACCTGCTGCCCAGGTTGGTTAGCACTCGCTGGCAAAAGAAAAAGCTCTTCAGAGCAACGAATACAAAAGGCAAACAAAGCGTAGTATAGTATGTAATGCAGAAAGTTGTACAATATAAGGAAAATACAGCTGCTTTAGTTCTTTCCTTCTTTTTCCCTCTTTCTACTGACAGTGCAAAACTCACTGAAATAAATGCGCAATTAATTTTCGAAAGGAATTCTCGTTTCGGAAGCTACGCTAAAAATTGTTTTGGTACACAGCAACATCCGCAGCAGCAACAACAACAACGACTTCCACTCAAATTCAATGGAGGACAACAACAACAAGATGAAAAGCGAAAAACCCTTACGGGTAGCTTAGAAAAAATGCAAATACTAAAAAAAGAAGAAAAACTCAGCAGTAAAAGCAAACTTTTTTACCTTTTCAATAAAAACAAGCGTGTGAAATATTTATATAGATTTCTGTTGTTGGCCAGCCAAAAATTGTATAACGCTTACCGCGTGTATACCCTGTACATGTTTGAAGCTTAACAGGGGTATATAGAAAGAATGTAGCTGAATAATTGAAAAAAATAACAGAATTTAAGATGATAATAAACATGATCTTATCTGAAAGTTATGACAACTTAGTATACCCTGTAACTTGCATGAGAGAACACACAAGTTGTAGAGAGAACACTTTTTCAAGTTTCCTTAAATTGCAATAAATTTGTAGGTGCTGAATGCTAATTGTAATTACAGGGTATATTGTAGTTACTACACTCTACATGTTTTACCGTTTGCAAAATGTTTTTGCACGCAAAAGTGTTTATATTTTTATTAAAATATTGAATGTGTTTACTTTGTGTGTTACTATCAACTCACCTCAGCTCACCTCACCACAGCCTCAACCTCAACCTCACCTCCCTCTTGCCATAGTGCCCCGGTGCCATGCACTGCCCTACCCCACGGAACGGAAAGTTTTGCCTTACTTTTAATTTGTTGTTTTTTTTTTTGTATGTGTGCGATTCTTAATTTATTTTCGCCAGTTGGCCCAGGGGGTGTCTAGGAAAGGGGAGGAGTAAAATAAAAAAATCAAAATCGCGCAAATGAGCAAAGTTTCGCATGGAACTTTTGCAGTGCAAAGCTGTAGAATTTATTGCTTTCGAAATGCGGTTGCGCATAAAGGAGAACTACAACAAAGAGAAAGAGAGAAAGAACTATGACAACAACAACAGGGACAACTCGCAGTTAGTTCAAACAGCCAAGGGGCAAGCGCGATGGCAGCAACATCTGGCATACTAAGAAAAATAAAATGTAAACAGCAAATTGTTGTTCTTGCCCCACTGTAACAAGCTGCGGTCCAGCTGTCCGCGTCCGACTGTCTGTCCGTCCGTCCGTCCGTCCGTCCGTGCATTCTTTCACTCGTCGATTTCAGCAAAGCCACAAGGCCGCAACGTAAATGAAATGAAGAAATGAAACTGGAAACGAAGTGAAATGAAATGAAATGAAAAATCCGCACATAATTGCAAATGCGTGAGATATTTTCCAAATGGCGAAATTATGAAAATGAAATGAAAATGTTTTCTCCCACCCACTTAGTCAGAGCGAGAGCGCCTTCTTCTTTCTCTCCGTCTTCCCCTGCGTTCTACTTCGCCGACTTGGGCTGCTACTTCAACCAGTTTCAGTTTTTTAAGTATTCCATTCAGGTTTGAGTCCTCAGGGCCATTTTGACGCCTCATTTTTGGGGGGAGAGGCCAAACTTTCATATATTCTTATTATTTTGATGGGACCCCAAGCAACTTGGCACATTTTGATTAAATTGCCAATTGGAAAGGCGCACAAAAAACGCACATAAGCACATAGTATACATATGTATATATTCTATCTACGCTGTGTACTTATGCTTGCCTATAAATAAACAAGTTCTAATCTCCGGATTGACCTTTGTCTAGTCAAGTCAGGTTGTCACAAAACATTTCAACAGTGTGATAAGCACATAGTTTATGTTCTGAAAAAAGCAACTTAAAGCTGCTTTAGCTGTGAGTCACATGACTGTGAGAATACTACAGATGAGCCATATTGACAGTTTCATATTAAAGTTTAAACTGTTCAACAGTTTCAAAAGTAATAAAAAGTTTGATTTTAAGTAAGCTAATAAATAAACATTCTGAAAATTATATAAATAAATATAAATATAGTATAATATATATTGTTGATTTACTGTATAGACTTGATATGTACAGACGGACAGGCAGACAGACGGACATGGCTGCATGAACTTGGTGCTATACGAGTATATAGTTTGTGGGGTCTGCCTGGCGTCCTTTTTGTTACATTTATTTTCGGTTGGCACAAAGTCATAATACCCTTCTCCTCGTTAGGTAGCGGATATACATAAAAATATATACCATATAGGGTCAGTGGCAGTCGGACCTAACGATAAGTGCATAAGAAAAGAACATAATGTAGCATATTATAATATAGCACTGTATAGTATAGTTAAGTATACAACATATACCAGTATAGGTAGTATATTCTTTAAATATACCATACAAATTCGTGAAAGCTTGCTCAGCTTGAACAGCAGTTTTAAATAAAATACAATAGTTAATATGATAATGTGTTATAGATGTGTTAAAGGTAACTGAAAATGCAGTGTTCCTAAGTTAAATCAGAAGACTTTAATATACCATCTAAATGTTCATCATATAAAACCGACGTGCAACAAAAGAAAACCACTTGAAACGATCCATTGTTGTTCTTTTGTAAAAAGTTAATGATTTTAACAGCGATTTGTATTACCAGAGAACGTCTCTCTCTCTCTCACTCGACCCACATACTACTTAATTGAGTGGAGTGCTCTTTTATTTAAAATGCGAAATTAATGACCAGACTATGGCAAAAACAAAACATACAAATTGAGGATATCATAAAAAATACCATTAAACTATTAATCAATACTCTCATTGAATGAGAGGAGCACAAAAAAATATATATACTATAGAACAACAACGTCTGACGATGATGATGATGAGAACTTTTGCCCACTTTATGAAATTTAATGGGGCGCCGCTTACAAAACCAGCGCGGCAATTACGAGTATATTTTAAAAGTTTTTTACAGCTTTTCGTTCTTTTTTTCAGAATGTGCAATATACAATTTTGTTTTGTGTGTTTTTTTGTGAGGCTTTCGTGCTGTTGTTGTTCTGTGAGTGGAAGTGGGAACTGGCGCTGGTACTGTGTTACTGGTTCTGGTACTGGCCAAGATTCACTGAGCCTGAAACATAAAAAAAATGCTGTACTGAGAACTCGCACAGTTAGTGTGCGACGTATGTGGGCAAAGTACTAGGAATACAAAAAACACAGAGAGTGAGAGGGAGGTGGGGCAGAAGAGGGAGCGAGAGAGAGATAGAAAGTGAGAGAGGGAGAGGTAGCATAGCAGTACATGACGCTTGGGGCACAATAGCGCAAAAGTTTCAAGTGGACTCTCCTGGGGGTTGGGTTCAGTTGCTCTAGGGTGGTGTTTGGGCATAGAGGGGAGGAAAAGGGGGAGTTGTGTGTGTGTGTGTGGGGCTGTGAGAGTGTGTCGGCATCTGTTCAACGTTGTGGCACATATTCCACTTTTGCCTTTTATTGCCTGTTCTTGCTTAGCTCAGTCTCAGTTGGGGGCTCTTCTGCACTGAGCCTTTCCCTCCATTCGCCTCGTTCCTCTCTGCTATGTATGCATGTATTCCATTGTTTCAGAACAATGTTATCCATTTGGCTGCGCGACTGACTTTGATTCTTGCCATCTCACTCGCACTCACACTTGCACGTCCATTGTTGATGTTGTTGTTTCTCTACTCTGTTTTATTTATGCGCTTATCCTGGCCAAGGCAATTTAAAATCAAGCCAATTGACCAAGTTGGGCAATTTTTAGAAACTCTTGACTCTGTTTTTAGGCGTGGGTTTTTTTGTTCAAAAAAATACATAAATTGCAAATAAAATCACAGGAAAAATACAAATTTAGTTGGTATTTTCTTCAGTCTCTTTAAAAACTCTTTAAAATGCTTTTTTGGTGTACCCCAAAACAGTTTTCGTGTTTGTCGCATGCGATTATTGCGCAGCGCGTAGGCAGCGCAGCGTCGACGTCAACAGCGCTGCTTTGACGCTTCTTTACATGTCTGATTAGCATTCTGTGTGTCGCTGTCGCTCGCTAGCTTCGTGTCGCGCATTTGACGCGGGGCGAAGACAAGTCAGGATGGCCGAGTGGTCTAAGGCGCTGCGTTCAGGTCGCAGTCTACTCTGTAGGCGTGGGTTCGAATCCCACTTCTGACAAGAACTTTTTTTTTTTATTATTTATTTTTGTTTTATTTTTTTTTCTTTTTTTTTATTTTCCTTAAAACACTTAAAGCTAATGCAAGCTTTAAGACTAAAAACAAAGTGTTGCCAAAAACTATTTAACACACACCGCAAATGCAAACACACTTTTACAATGTTTGTTGTTGTTGCCTGTGCTGCTGTTGTTGTTTGGTTTCGTTTTTTGCCCATCGGCACTTGAAAATGTCTGTGAGCTGCTTTCGGTAGCACATGGCTAACATTAACAAAGTTTCACTTGGAAATTAAGTTGCTTTTCTGGCTGCACTGCAAGAGAATTCAATAAATTTGCCATGGGGCATGCCGAGGAAAAAAGGCTAGACAGGGAAAGAGTGTGAATGAGAGAGTTGCAGGAGGGGGCGGGGAGGTGAGCAATAACAGCAACAGTGCAAATAGCAGCAGCAACAGGAAGCGGCAACTGAAAAGTTTGTGCAGGTTTTTCTACTACATTCTTGTTGTTGTTGCTGCTGCTGCTGCTTGCAACATGACGACCACGATACGGAACCTCCAACACAGACACATACGAAAGCTCATAAAATATTTAACTGCACACACACACGCACACACACACATGTCCGTTGGGTCGTTTGAAATTGTAGCATTGCGCAAAAAAGTGCGTTCAAAACAATGAAAGTTCTCAGGGCTCTCTCTATCGCTTCCTTTGGCTTCTCATTTTCCGCTGTGCTGAAATGCAAACGACACACGCACACACACACACACCCGCACAGACACACACTCTGTCACACACACCTGCTGCCCGTAAACACAAAAATATCGAACAGCAAGCGGAAAAACACACACACACACAGACAAAAGGAGCTAGAAAAAGCCACCGCATCGCTTCGTTGTTTGCCGCACCCTTTGACCCACGCCCTTTCCAAAAAAAAGAACCCGAATCTGGGTTACAAAGTTTTATTTCCAAATGTTGTTTTGCGTGGCTGCACCGCCATGGGCTGTGGGCGGCGTGGGCGTGGCGTGTGTTTCAACCCAAAGCGAATTTATGCCAAACGCGAATATTTCCATTGATTTTGGCTTCTTTATTGCCATTTTTTGTCCTCGTTCTGGCATCTTAAATGTTGTAACAATTGTATTGTTGTTGTACTTGTTGTACTTGCAGCTGTAGCAAGCATATAAATTGCACAACATGATAAAAAACACACAGTAAGTGAAAAACTCAGTGAAGATAGAAGAAAAATGCAGCAAAGAGAAAACTTTGTTATTCATGAATCCTTTAGTTGCTTTAAATATCTATGAACCTATGGATATATCTTAGGTGTTTTTTTATATAAAAAATAAATCTTTATATTAATTTATTATACTATTTATATTTATTTAAACCAATTAATTTGTAACTGTTTTTCTCTCTCTCCTTGTAGGTGCGTATACGTCATATCTGTGACTGGCAAATCAAAGCTAAGTATACAATGCAAATTTATACACTTTCTACGTGCTTGTGGCATAGTTATGATGCAGACAAACTAAGTATATAAAGTATATATTTAAGATTCCAACAGAGTCGTTAAAGTTGCACTTAATAAATGTAAATAACGAAACGTTCTTCAACTTCCGTTTGTCAGCGACGGATGATAAATAACCGCAGCGAGTTCTCAAGCGTATTTCTCTTGCTTTCTCGCTCTTACTGTCTCTTTCTCTGCTTATTTCTCTTCTCAGTATGATTCTCCATTTTCATTTCGCTGGAAATTTTGCTTTGGACGTGGCCCGACGTCATCTTCATCATTGTCTTTGTTCGTTTTCATTGCCGCTGGCGCTTTTATCTTTACATTCGGTTTACTTTATTTCTTTCTGCTACTCTCTACGTCTTTTGTATTACGTGGGTAGCTACGTGAGCACACGACGACAACGACGACAGTGTGTACACACTCAGAGTCGTAAAGGCCTTCAGCAGAGCACATAAAAATACCACCCCCCCCCCTGTCCACTCACCCTTCCCGCCACTCCTTTTCTTGCCTTACCTGCAGTACTGCCCCCCTTCCACTTGTTTTAAAAATGGCGGCACCATCACAGAGTGAAATTATGAAAGGCCTCTCTCAGTGCTGAATGCCGTTACAGGCTCAAAGCCAAACGCTTTTTCACCACTTAAGACTTTGGGCTTCATCGGGTTTTTGCCTTTAAATAAATAAAACCAAAGTCGCTGAGCAGTCAAAGTGAAGAGGGGTTGGGATGGAGGCTACGATACGGGTTGAATCGGCAAAATGCGCTCTGTAGGGCTCTCTCTCTCTGTCTCTGTAAAAAGCAGCCACAAGTAGCTCACGCTCAGGCTCAGGCTCAGGCTCAACTCCCATACTGTAAAACCGCAGCTGCATAATGATGATGATTATAATGATGACATTGACGATTTCAATTGTTCAACATCATCTGCAGAGCGCGTGGGTGTGGGAAGTATACAATGCGAATGTGGTCGGGTAAACCTTTTCAGTGCGCCCAGTCAATCCCTTTTTCGAGGTCTCTGACAGGCATTTTGTAAGTTATTTTCGCCAACGTTTCAACTTCCGCGTAACAAGTTAAGTCCCCTCACACCATTCACATCAACCTCGACCAGGCTTTAGCTTAGGTGTTCTAATGAACCTATAAATCTTGTGACTTATGTGGAAAATATAATAAAGCTTTTTATTCAATCTAAGGGAGCGGATTACTTTAATATTTTGTTGGGTAAGCAGATATGGCAATTTTATAGAAAAACATTATTTTAGGTTGTTTTTTGAAGAACTTCAAAGCAGGGGATTATTTTGAGCTATGTGAATATATTTTATGATTACTTTGAGCTATGTGAATATATTTTATGAAGAAAAGGGAAGAGAAAAGGAATGGAAGAAAGAATATACTTGAGCTTTTTTTGTCTGTTATCCCTAACTTTGTTCATATAATTTTAATATTTGTCTGTCTTTTATTTTCTTTATTTATATTTGTCTCTCTTTATTGCTATTATTTTCGAGACCTCAATCTTCAGCCATATATTACTACATCCTCCTTCTTTCTTTCGTTAATTCCTTTACTTCATACGTTTCTTATTACTATGTATATCAACACATATACATATTACTTCCTATTCTATGTACCTTTTTCTGTGTCTATCACTATCTCTACCATCTCTTTGTCTGCCATCTCTATCCTACTGTATATTCTTCTCTTGTTTTAAATACCTCCACTTCTACCTTCACCCATAACTCTGTTTCTGGCATCTATCCGCATCTCTCTTCCCTCTACCCTTCTACTTCACCCTGCTTCTTTGAAACTAAACTAATCCCTGATTATAATCCCACAGCGTAAAGTGCGCTCAATTTCATTAGGGCCAACTCAATCGACTAAGCCGCATCGATGCCAATTGGCACGATGCACCTGCAGCAGCAGCAGCATCAGCAGCAGCATCAGCTTTAGCTCTGGCTGGGACTGTAGCTGAGGCTGGGAGGGATCAGGTTCAGTTGTAGTTGGCAGCGCTAACGCTCGATTTGACATGACCCGCTTTATTTTTGAGCGCGTGCCATGTGAACCACAAAAGCAACACTGTCGGATTGAGGGATAGGACGGAGAGAGAGAGAAGTACAGGGTGGGCCATGTGTCTGGGCGAGCGCGTCCGTTTTATGGGTCATTGGAGCAGCAGCAGCAGCAGAAGCAGCAGCAGCATCAACTGACGTGCTTCAGCCTTCCATCGAGGCAATCATTGGGGCTCGAGTTTGATGAAAAGCCAACGGGAGCATGCAGCGACATAACCTACATGATAATGTTCATGTCATGTGAAGCAGACGCACAGCAAGGGGCAAACAGAGAGAGAGAGAGGGAGCCAGTTAAGGCGATGTTGCAGCTGCAGCTGAAGCTGGTTGACAGGCAAACGGCATCATTAAACACGAACAAAGTATCATCGTCATACTCATCGCCATCGCCATCGTCGTCATCGTTGTCAGCCGCCATCAGATGGTATACATAAACTTTAGCACGTGCCTCTTGTGCAGTCTCTCCCTCTCGTCACGCTACACTGAGAGAAATTGACAGTGAAATCGTAAAAACTTTAACTGCTGGTTAAATTAATTGTTAATCAAGTGCTTCCGTTGCTACTTTACGATTACACATGCACTGAGCATGTAGACAGCACGAAAACTTTTTGGTAATCTATTTGTAAGCTTGGGATAGGGCAAAGTAATGGGAAGAGTAACCCCAATAATGCTAGGGATAATGATAGTGTTTAAGAGCCACAGGGTTTTTATGATGGCAAGCTATAACTGATAGTTTGTTATTATTTATTATTCTAATAAAGCTCATAGATTCTCTGTGAGTTTTACAAAGATCTTAATGAATGAAAACATGGTTTCAGAGGAGATTTTCCTATTACAATAAAACTCATTTATTCTCTCGATATATATACATTTATTCATTCATTTATTCTCTCGCTATATATACAGCATCAACAGCGGAGTTGATATCGCCATGTACGTCCATTCGTCCTTCTGTGTGTCCTTCCGTCTATCTGTCCGTCTGTATGAAAGTCTGGATTTCAGCCATGACTACCAGAATTCGATAAAAACCTAATTTCAAGCGTAATTGCAATGCATAAAAGTTCATTTTTGGTAAACGCAATAACTATCGCTGCTCAAATGATTTCTCAAAATTTGCTTGCGATTGGATAATTAACCTAGAAGTTATTTAAGAAATAATCTTAGGAGTTACTGATGTCCAACACGATCCCCAAAGTATGCAACGCAAATTACACTTAAAATATAAGTCTATATAAAAGAAATCGTTTTGGTCAGGTGGGTAGCGGGCATATCAAAGTCCAGTACATTCGTCTGTAGCTTCTTTCTTTCTACATTTTTCTTCTTTAACGCACACATTCTCTCAAACTACATACACCCTGTTTATCTCAGTGTATAGCAACATATTCTGTGCATATGTTAAGCTTCGTGCTGTGCATCTCATAAAGACTTCCCATGCTTCAGCTCTCACTCGCACAACCCAGAAAAGTTTGCGCCAATTTATAAGGCAATGCAAGTCATTGTTTGATTGTGTGTGTGTGTGCCAAGAGGTGTGTGTGTGTGTGTCTGTATAGGTGTGTATGCGTGCCCCAGCTCTAGGCTGGCTCAAGTGCTTGAGCTTGATCAATTACACCCACTGACACTGCGAACCCAACACAGGAACACAGACGACCCTCCCGGACGAATCATATTTGCAAAGGCAGCTCCTCATGCTCCAGCTCCAGGCTCCGCATATCATTGTCAGTGTAATAAGTGACGCGTGGGCTTAATGCACACACCTGTGCAGCAAACCTGATCTCCGCACGTCTCTCTGTCTTCCTCTCTGTCTGTCTGTCTGTCCCGCTATCTATCTGTCTTTGCCTGTTTGCGATTCATTCATGCATGCCTCACTGGCCCAGTTTGTGCGACTGTGCTCTCTCTGTCTCTCTCTATCTATCTTTGGGTGCGTGCACCTGACATCAGGTGAGCTGAGCTGAGGTGAGGTTGGAGCATGCCGGGCATGTGTTTGTTTAGGCACATGTAAAGCGTCTTATCTGGCCTCGTGTTAATGCTGCCAGTGCCAGCAACACCAGCAGAGACAGTGGCACTGCCAGAGCCAGCCCTGAATCTGGATTATGCACAGTGGTAGACATGCGGACTCCAGCTCCATCTGCCCAGCCTCACCTGCTGTCCCACATTCCCCGCTCGAGTTCAGTTTTGAGCCAGCTCATGCCGAAAATATCATTTAGTTTCTGTTTTGAAGAGCAAGTCATACAGGCGTGAGTTCCTAATGAAGGCAGACAGGCAGGCACAACTTGTCGAACGAGCCAAAGAAAAATGAAAATGCATTACGACAGCACTTAGCAAACATGTGCGAGGGCTAAACAGAAAGGGAGAGAGAGAGTGAGAGAGAGAGGGATTGACTTCTTGAAGGTCAAACAAATGTGCTGCGTAAAGTCAAATAGAATTCTTGAGGTGTACACGTGTTACACATTTTAATCTAGCACTGCAGAAGGTTCTGTATATGAAAAGTAACTTTTCCTTTGCTATCATATGTTAAGGCATCTGGAATAATAATATGATGCTTAGATTCTTTTATGTTCTATTGCTTTCGAAAGGTTCTAACCAACGATACGATATTACAATATAAACAAAAGGATATTTTTATAAAGAAACTGATACAAAGAAGGAAAGCTTAACATTTTCCGGAATTTATCGATTGCTGACTTATATATGATGAAGAATAAAACAGATAAGCTGACAAATATACAAAACTTTTGGTATTTTTACTCTTATTTATATTTGTTTTGAAATGTTTTACTTTGCAATTTCTGTGTTCTGTTTAAAGAAATGAAAACTAGATAATTTTAATTTAATGATATATTAAATCATAAAAACTTCCCCTTAACAATACGATTTCCATTTCTGTGAATTTCCTTTGCATTTCTATCTGCCTTTCCCATTCCCCCCAATTGCATTATAATCTTCACATTCCCCTACTTATTTTTACGCTACATTAAAAAGTAATTAAATTCACGCACATTCATCATATCGTATTTATCGTATCTTACTTCCCTTATACATATGTAATACATTGATATACATCCCCGGCTGTTTTTCATCCGCATGATTCTCGAACTTAACTTGGGCTCTTAAATAAAACACCTGCCAATTGCTTACAACAATTTGTTGTCATTACGTTTGGAGGCGGGTGGCACGAGTGCTGTATGGGAGGCCCTGCTGAGGCCACCGCTGGTTGTCTGACCTCAGTGCTCTGTAACATAGTCTCCCCCCCTTGCTCTTTCCTGTCGCAACAAGCCGCAGCTGACAGAAGTTCTTCATCATTAAGAGGCGAATCGCTTACAAAGGAAGAGGCAGGCAGACGGATCGGGGGCGTGCAATGAGCGTAAATAAATGCAAAATAATACAATAATAATTAAAAGTGCATAAAATACTCACAGAAAGGAAGGCAGCCGGCAGCAGGCAGTCAGCATGCGTTTGGTCCTTGGCCTCAGTCTTTCTCTTCCTCTCTCTCTTTTGCTCTCCCCTCACGTTTTCACTTGACGCAAGTTGCGTTAATTGCAGCATAAATGGCGTGTAGTCCATATCCTGTCACATTGCGTGGCAGCCACAGTACACACACACACACACACACCCACACCCACACACATATACAGACCTGGTCTCTTTTCCGGCCTAAATGAATTTAAAGGCTTTTATGGCTTTTCCTTAACGTCTGTCGATTAATTTCATTGCACACGAGGCACGTTCGACAACAAGGTTATGTATATGGTATATTGCAGCAAGTGGCCACCAGATGGCGTACAAGCCTTTCAAAAATACAGTTATTCCACTCTTAAAGCGATAGTGACATTTCAACTGCTTTGCAATTAATCAAGTTGATTAAATTCTTGCACTCTAAACGGCTGTCGAAACTTCACAATATTTATTAATTCTATTAATACCATTGTACTAAATTTTTTCAACTACTCGGGAAAGTGAGGAAAACTCTTAATTATCGCCATCACATGCATTTCTCTGCTCCGGAAACCGCAAATCCAATACAATTATACGCGTAATTCGATTTGAAACCGTACACAATCGAGCAAACCTCATCTTCGCCCTCCCTTCATTCTAGCCTGCAATTTTTTCTACAATTTCCCACCATTCTACCCCACTGTAGGGTTGCATTGTAATGCAAAAAGTGTAGACGAATTAAATTTAATTGCCAACGATTTGAAATATTAACGAAGTTTTCATTTCAACGCAAATATTTCACATGTCCCCGGGGGAAAATCGAAGGATATAGTGGGGGTGGGGGGAAGGGGAAGGATAGTGTGAAGGGCACCTCGGGGCGTGTTCGTTAGCACACAATGCACATAAATTCAATTTTGTTTGCACTGCAGACGATGACTGTATATAATAAAATATTGTGTGGCCAAAAATGATTTGTGATTGAATTGATTTGTGTGTGCGAATCGTCTGTGTGTGTGTACGGGTGTGTGGTTATGCGTGTTGGTGACAAGGCTTATTGCATGATTTATAAAGGACACAACTCGTTGACAATGTGGCTTGCGAATTTATTTTATATATCATAATTTAAGTATATATACATATATATAATATAATTAACATATAATTAATGCATTGTTATTATAAATGCGGTGCAATTTTATTTATAATATGACAATCTTTTGACATATTTTGTGTTGAATTCTAATGAAGAAACCGAATAGAAAGTACCAGAATACATATCTTTAGAGTAGTGTCAAGATCATATGCCACATATTATAGGTACTTAAGTGACAATTCATTGCCTCTTCTCATATCAAATGTTTATTTGCTTTATATTAGCATATGGTAGTCCTTTGCCATATCTAGAAGGTCGATATAAAAGAAAGAGATAGACAACCAAATGGTATATCTTCATATACCAAATGGTCTATCCTAATGAAATATCTTTTTTTATCATATCAAGACCGATAGAATTTGTTTGTCATATTGTCTATTTATGTATACGATAATATATGACATACTATGACAGCATATGGTATACCCACCAGCTGAAATACTTTATTTTTAATGACGAAACAAACTGAAGACTATGTTGAATTGCTTTCACGATATAACAGGCTGTTTGTTATGGATGTTTGTTCAATTTGTTCTGCCTATCAGATATAAGATAGCATATGACGGCCCTTTGCCATATCTTCAGGCTGAAAGAGGATACCAAATGAAGACTATTTTGTATATTGTTGTTCCTCTAATATCATATGATATGTTTATGTGTTCCTTATCACAAAGCAGCCCTCTATCATATGCCATACGAAATCTTCATTCGCCATATCAGCTCATACTTCAATCTGCAATTCCCAAAACCTTAATAACATCTTTCCCTCATTTCCCTCTGACTCTACACTGTAAGCAATGCGTAAGCTCTGCTGATCCCAATTAGCTCTGGCTATGACTATACATTATCCGTTGTCATATTGCGGCTTAGGTCTGGCATCAAATGGACAAACGAAAGTACACACACAGTACACACACACACACACACAAACACACACACAAACACACAGGTGATAGACAAAGGTGTTAGCAGTCGATCCAGTTACAGTTCGGGCAGCTTTTTTGCTTTATCAAGATGCAAACGACAGCAGAAAAGAAATTGGCAGAACGTAAAGAAGAAGCAGCAGAAGCAGTGGAGACTCTGCGACTGGCACATCAATTGCAAAGGGAAACAATACAGAAAAGTAAGAGGAAAGCAAAAGAAAAACAAAGCAGCAGCAGCAGCAGTAAAGCGGCCGAAACCAAATCAAACAAACAGGCTGCAACAGGGTTTGGCTTGGATGGGGCACGTGGCATGCCAGGCACAAGGCATGAAGCTGGAGGCACGAGGCGAGTTACCGATAAGCCTGTGGCCAGAGAAGAGAACGTTACGCCACAGATAAGACTGTGCTGGAAGGATGGCAGAGCTGTGGGAAGGATGGGAACGAAGAACGAAGGACAGCGTCGATTTCTGATTCCATTTCGCAACCAACTGGCGGCTGAGGCGGCTCTATGTCTAAATGATTCCCTTGATTCCCACACTTCTTCTTCCTCTCTCTCTCTCTCTCTCTCTCTCTTTCACTCCCCCTTGGTTGTGTGATGTTTGCCTTTCGCTGTGCGTTTCTTTTTCATGCCTTTTATGCTGCTGCGACGGTTCGGCGTTCATTTCAATTAAATGCAAATCTCAGGCGAGGATTTTTCCCATTGAACGCCGTTCAGAGCGACCGATGAGGTGGGAGCAGCGTAACAGTTGGGCAGGGGACAGTGGCAAGAGAGAGAGAGGTGGCATGCTGGACAGGATGTTGGTGCTGTTGCCAGCGCCATCGTACCAGCACCACAGCATGGCGTTGCACAGAGTCGTGGAATGTTTTTCACGCATCACTGCGTTTTGTTTTCCGGCATGCGAAAAGCTCCCTTTGTCACCCCTCCTCTTCCTGCCCTCCCTTGCCCCTTCTTCTACTCCTCTTAGTCTCGCTGCGTATTTACTTTTTTCGACTATATAATTTTTATGTCGTGGGTTTTTTCATGACTATAAGCCAAAGGGGCGGAGCATATCGCAATTTTAAAAGCGGTTTAACGATTCTTCTTTTTTTATGCGGTGCAGGCAAAATGAAATGCTATCAAATTAATTAATATTCTATATGAAATATTGTGGACTATTTGTCATTCTTCTATGAAATATTTTGGGTAGATGTGGATTTATATAATACCAGATAAAGCTGAAGTTCTTTGAAGTAACTGAAAAAGATTTTATGCGACTAAAATATGAAATTGCATGAAAACCAATTTTAGAAGTTTTGATAGAGTTACGAAGATTGTAAAAAACCAATGATTTAAACTTGCTGTAATGTTATATAATATATAATAATAATAATAATATGTTATTTTTATTTAATGGGAAGATACTCAAAGTTACCTTCAGTATCCATTTGAATATCGTGAACTGTTGCAATAAAAGTACCTGAAACACAGTCTAATAACTAAATATAGTATACTCATTTCGATTATACAAATTTAAACAAATCAAATTGAAGCTCTGGAGAATCACTGCTGCAATTCTTCTTATTGTTCTCAACTCTCCGCTGTCACTTGCTCTTGTCTTTCGCATCAACTTTGAGTAGTTCACTTTGGAGCTGCCTTCACTTCCATTAGGGGCCCGTTTTATTATTTAGTGTTTTTTCTGTTCGACCAGTGGGCAATCTCTCTACCTCTCTTCCTTTCTCCCTCTCTCCCTCTTTATTCCCTTTTGAGTGGAGTGCAACATTTTGCTTGCATTTATAAGGTATTTGCATTTTTAATAAACACTGTCTTTTGCTTGCCTGCACTGTGCCTCCTTTCGCCCACTCCCACGCCTGCTGTCTCTCTTTCTTTCTCACCTTCTTGCTCTTATAAAGGTGCTGCCCATACCTGACAGTGCTTATTTATGAGAAGCAGTCAGTGCTGTTGTGTTGGTGGTCAGTCAATGTGAATGTATATTCCGGGTAAATATTTCCTTTTCCGTTTCGAAAATATTGCGGCTTTCCATGGTGCGTGTGTCAAGAGTTTTTCCGCAGCAAGAGAATGAAAAATTCATTAGGAAATATTTAATAATCAGCTTGGTAGTGTTGCCTTTCTGCTGCTTCTCTCTCTCTCTCTCACTCCCTTTCAGTGTGCAGTGGGTTCCTTGAGTTGGCCAGAGTTGCGCATAAGTTGTACGTTGCTTGCGTTGTCACGTTCCGGTTACACGCTCAAAGTCAAACATGGACACGTTGTCGCCATTGTTGCCACAAAAGAAGAGCACAGCAAGTCAGGGGCAGTAGGACAGAGGCAGAGGGAGGAGGGAAGCAGAGAGCGGGTTGTCCGGCATTTGTAGATTTCGAATGTCGGAATTTCACGTTATTTTCGTTGAATTTGCATAATTTGCAGTCGCAGCAGTGTACAGGACCATGCAGGACCCTGCTGGACTCTGCATGAGTGAGCAGGAGAGAGCATGAGAACGGACAGCAGCCAAGCGGAGCAGTTGATTAAAGTGATAGACTGACTCTCTGGCTCTCTCCCTCTCTCTCTCTCTCTCTCACTCTGTCAGAATTTGCCTTTTGCTACGGTTTTTTATGCAGACTCCCCGACAGGCTCCGCTTCGCTGAATCGTCTGGCGGATTCGGCACGGTCTGCTGCGCCTTTGTTCAAATATATATATAGTTATACAAGTGTGTGTGTGTGTGTGTGTGTGTGTCAGTATGGGGGCAGGAGTCTATCCCTATGGGGTTTGGGTACGTGTTGAGTTGCAGTTTACTTTGGCGTCGCATACATTTTGAAAGTCAAGGTAAATATTAGATTTTCGGTTGTGGAAATTTTTGACTGTTTGCTGGCCGAACAGTGCCTTGCTGCCAGTCTTTCACTCTTCCCCCCTTCCCTCTCCTCATCCATCTGTGCTGTATTGTAGATGTAGGTAAAGCAAATATTAGCTTACAATTTGTGGGCTTACATAGTTTGCCGGGTCGAGAGCCAAAAGGCCCGCGGTGGCATTAAACATAAGTTAGGTGCGACATGGTTTCCGTGGGGAATTGAGGGGGGCGAGGGAGAATGTACTGCAATGCGTTTTATCGGAGCACCCTAAAGGCTGCTAAAGTGTGATCCCTATCAGAATAGGGTAGAGCAGCAGCTGAGAGAGAAGGGTTCCTACTAGAGAGCAAAGAGGGAGAAGCAGTTGAGGGCAAGATGGGGAAGAGGAACTGTGCGAGTAGAGTTTCAATGCTAGAAAGGAGGCTAGCGCAGGTGAGAGAGTTAATGTAAAAGACAGATGTATTCAAAATGCAAATTAATCGTAGGGGTAACGAAGTAAATAAAGGTACAGCAGTAGGTGCATGGGGTTGCCATAACAACAGACTCTGCCCAGCAACATTGCAAATCTTTTCCCATTTGTAACCAGAGATACTTGAAGGGGTTAAATTCTATTTATAAATCTATAGCTTCAGGCAGCATATTTATAATATGATATGTGATATGGTAAAGGGTATTTTCTGTTTTGCACTAGTATATGATATGGTAAAGGGTATTTTATATACTCAATCTTCTCTCCTTCTCAAATTATGCCATAACTTGTTCTATAACTTTATTTCTTCTGTCTCTCTTGTCATTTGCTATTCCCTTTTGTCTCTGTCTTTTTCTTTGTCTTTCTTCTGTCTCTCTTCACTTTTCGGTCATTTCCACCTGTGCTCATTTACTGTCTGTCTTTCTCTCTCTCTTTTTCCACTTTTTCCATCGTTTTCAGCATATTTCATTTCCAATGCAACTGTCTGTTGCCGCTGTTGCTGCTGTTTCTCGTTTCTCTCTCTTTATCTTTTTCTGTTTCTGCTGCTGTTTCAGTTTCTTCTGACAACTCGGCAACTCTTTTCGTTCCAAAGCTTTTTGTTGCCTTTAATTAAAGCAGCAAATTAAAAATGTCGTGAGTATATGTGCCGAAAAGCGTGAAACTTTTGCTGTACTTGCGTGAACCTTGCCACCTTCTTGCCCTGCTCCCCCTCTGGCAGCACTCTTCATTCTACCAGCTGAAGAGTTGCCTTATCAGGCAGACAGTTGCGCACATGTCTGTCTCACGTGTCACGTTAAACGTCAGGCAAACAAAAGGCCTGTCCTATTTGAAAAGCTCGTGAATAAAAGCTTTTTTTCCGCCCATTAATTTTGACTCTCCACCGAAATGAAAAGTGTGAAGCGACAGGAAAAAGAGGAGATAAAGAGAGAGAGGGAGACTGCGGCACATGTACTCTGTTTCCTCCTTCTCCTTCTCCTTCTCCTGCTCCCTCGCGTTTATCCGCAAAAAAAAAACAACTATGTGAACCCAAACTCGCGTTGAAACTTTTTCGCTCTTTGTGGTTGACCGCTTGCAGTCAAAGTTAAAAGCTGAGGTTAAAAAGTTCCCGGCGACATCATTGATCAAATGAAGGTACCGTGTCACGTTAGCCGTAATAATGCCACTGCGGCCAGGGGGCAACGTGCTAATTGTAAGCCCAAAAGTGGCTAAAACGTATAAACGGATGGATCTGGGAATTAAGTAGATACTGGATAGAATTGAATTTGAAAAGGGAATCGCAAGCTGTGGATGTCCTTTAAATGGAGGAGATATATAATTAAAGCTATTCAATTTTTACCGAAGATTAACGATATTTTAAGAGTCTTATGGAACATATTGTTCATATGTCTGTTGATGTTCCAATCTTCTGATTATACCCTTCGACCATTGAAAATGGTCAAAAAAGGGTATACTAACTTTGTGCAAATGTATGTAACAGGCATAAGGAGGCGTGGGAGACCCCATAAAGTATATATATTCTTGCTCAGGATCACAAGCCGAGTCGATTGATCCATGTCTGTCTGTCTGTCCGTCTGTCCGTCTGTCTGTGTGAACGCACAGATCTCAGCTATTATAAAAGCTAGAGTTACCAAACTTGGCAGGAAGACTCCTGTGTACTATAAGCAGATGAAGTTTATTTCAAATGTTAGGTGCCACGCCCACCGCCCCCACAAATCAATAATTTAATTTTTGAACTTAATTTGTAAGCGCTGTATATAAGATACAACTTTTAGACTTAAACATATACTAAGCTAAATGAAATATCTACGTAGTCCCCAAATTACAATCCAATCGAACAATAAACACAGAAGTTATTTAAGAAAGTATGAGCATAAAACCAAGTGCTTCTGTCAGCTAACAAGGGAGACGGGCGAGCGCAAAGCGCGAGCGCCATCTGTCGGGATTAATTTCAAAGCATGTGCATATGCATATGTGTATGAATTTAACAAATTAAACTACACGGGATTATAGGTCGAAGGGTATCCCACTGTCGCGTTTTGCGCGACTGTTGCTCTCGTTTTCATTAGTAGAATAGAAGCAAAACATACTTAATATGTTAGCAATTGAAATAAAGAGAAAAAGAAAGTAATTTTCAAGATATAAGTAAAGTAAACCATAGCTAAGACTATTCTTTTCTATGATTAATCTAATCTAATACTCACTCAAAGTAAAAATACCTTCATAATCAAAGTAAATATATCAAACTATCTTAAGAGTTCCAATTATTCTATGTCCTTAAGCAGTATTGATGAGAGCATTACATAGATATTGACAAGAAGTTAAACACATTGAAAGAAAAGTTGCAGATATGTCAAATGGCAACCTATGAATTCAAAGTTTCCCTTTTCAACGTTTATTTCTGTTTCTCTTTCAATTGTCTTTCATATCTCTCAGAGAGTTGTAAATCCTTAAAACTCAAATAGAAGCCAACAAACTGTTTCTATTGCCAATTCCCCCTTGATAAATACAATATCATTTTACTCCATCCAATTCATTATATTATTCCCACTCCCCCCCTCTTCCACCAAATCTCATTATTAGCAAATGAGCTTGCCCCGCGCCCCACCTGCTGCCTTGCTGCCCTGCTAGTCCTGCCTTTGTCTGCTGGTCTCCAGTGCAAACACCTTAGCATGTAATTACCGACAACTCCCTGGGAGATTTAAGGACTTGCCTGGTTTTATCCTGGCTATACCCACTGCCAGCTTCAGTTTGTGACAGCTGACAACTATCAGCGGTCTCGCCTGGCAACAGCAACAACAAAATGGGAGTGAAAGAGACAGAGCGATAGAGCTAAATTGCAAACTAAGCTAAAGTAAACAAATGATAAAAACTTTGCAACGTCTTCTCTGCTTCTTTTCTACTTCGTTGTTGTTTCGTTTTTTCGCCGCTAAACGGGGTATCCTTTGTGCAGACAGCTGCCCGCATAACGTATAGTCTATCTCGCTGTCTCTCTCCCACTCTCCCACGCTGTCTGTCGTGCGCCATTTGCATAAACGGGACAACACAGGCAAATGGCGACCGATGCTGCCTCTGCTGCATTGTTGCGCTATTTTGCAGCTCTTTAGCTGCGCTTTTTATCGCCTTTAACGCCGTCTAATTGCCTAATTAGGCACGCCTTGCCTCCCCTATACCCCTCTCTCTCCCTCACTCTTTTTTGTATTTATTTTTCATCAACTCACTGTCTCTTTTTTTCTCTTACTCTCTTGCAGGTCCCGAAGATATACTGAAATTTCTGGGCAACGAGAGTGTTGTGGATCACTTCAAGCTCGTCACCAAAGATGGCAACAGCCTTCTCATCGGTGCCAGGTGAGTTTTTCCCTACTATTTACCTTTTTTGTCACGCTTCGCTGGAACTGAAGCAGTTTCCCCCTTGGCAATACGGGCGTGCCACTGCCTCCTTGTCGTCGTCGTCCACTCAACCCAAATCCCCTTGAAGGGAGGCCTTTGCAACTGGCCGCCTACTTTTTCACTTTTAATTCAGCTTTGTGTTGTGTTCCTTTGTTATTGCAGCGGCAAAGGAAAGTTTCTTTTTCCGCTGCTCCATTTCGCATTCAAGTTGGGCGTGGCATGCACTTTATGAGTTTTATGCCCCTAGTAGAGTCGCATAGAGAGTCAGATTAAAGTTTTATAATTGCATCTGGTCAGTTTCGGTGAGAACTGTAAATGGGAAAATAAAGAAAGTGCACAGAGTGGGGAATTGTTTAGAGGTGGGAACGATTCGCCTTATTTATTGATGTGTTGCACTTATTTATTGTATGAGGAAGTAACTTTATCTAAGGTTGTGTATACGCAAAGAACTGACAGAGTAGGCTTTTTAATTACGTTTCGTTCTATACAATGAAAGTATAATTTGAAGTAAAAGCTTTGCAAGTTTCCATTAGATGATATTAAGTATTTGGGGGTAGTATATTTATACCCGCTATCCATGGGGTAGAAGGGTATAATAACTTTGTGCCAACCGAAAATGTATGCCCACAAACAATATATATTCTGAATCAGCATCAACAGACGAGTCGATATAGCCATGTCCATGTCAAATGGCTAGCATAATATCATTGCAGGACTGTTCATTTTTGGTGAACACATTAACTATCAACAGCCAACTGATATTATAAAATTTGTTTGCAATCGGTTAATTAAAAATAAGTCATTTAAGAATTTTTAAATATGAACTGATTTCGAAGCTCCTCCCTGAAAGTATGCAACACAAAGTACGCAAAACATAGAAGTTATATATAGAAAAAATCGTTTTGTTCAGGTGTGTATCGGGTATAACCCACTCGAGCACACTTAACTGTAGCTTTCGTTTTTATTTTTGATTCCATTTGATATTTTTTTATACATTTTGTCGGTGTTTTAAGAACTCTACCGATTGGCAATGATAACGTTGATTGTAGTTAAGTAATGTTATATTTACCAGTTCTTGTTGCTACTATTACCACTTCTTCTACTACTTCTACTACTTTTTCTACTACATCTAATACAACTTCTACTGCCATTGCTACTTTTACTACTAATTCTTTCTTATCTCCTTCTACTTCTTTTACTTCAAGAAGAACCGAAAAAGCAAAGTAAAATAGCAAAAAGTTTGTATTTTCAGGCACTCTATTTTAATTAGAAAACTATCTACTACTGATATGATCGAATTTATCTCTCAGACAACAGTTCAAATCAGGAAACCAGTCACATCAAGTTTGCGGAACTTTTATCAATGCACGCGTAGTGAAATTATTTAGTTAGTTTAGTTATTTCATATACGTCGGTTCGATTTTTCTAGTGTTTAAGTCGTTTATTTGAAACATTAAGAACATGTTTATAAAAATCCAGTTAAAACTTTTTAAAAGTATTTAAGTAACGGAAATCCGCTAGAGTTTAGTTAACCTTTTAAAATGCGACCAGCGTGGCTGCTGCGGGGCTTTCGAACACAAGGTACTATTGGCCGAAGACCCCAAAATGATCCTGTGCTAACGAAGCTCATCATTTAGGTGTTCAATGGAAGAAACAACCGATATTTATCTTTACTGTCGGCTTCATTGTGGGCTGTTGTCTTCTGAAGATTTGCAGCACACCTCTAACGGTCGACAGATTCGATACGTATGTTGCACAAAATCGATTCAACCTACGAAGCACCTCCAATGAACTCACTACTCTCCAACCAGAAGTTATCTACGAGCATCCATGGGACAATTTTACTTTGGCCGAACAGGTCAAGAAGGAAGTGCGTTTGCTATGTTGGGTAATGACCAATCCAAACAATCACAAGGCGAAGGCTCGCCACGTGAAGCGCACTTGGGGCAAACGTTGCAACATTTTGCTTTTCATGAGTTCCGAGGCAGATGAGCAACTGCCCACGGTAAAGTTGAACGTAAGCGAGGGTCGTGATAATCTATGGATGAAGGTGAAAGAGGCCTTCACATATGTGTACCAGCATCACTATAACGATGCCGATTGGTTCTACAAGGCTGATGACGATACCTATGCCATCGTCGAGAATCTACGCTACATGCTCTATCCCTATCACCCGGAGACACCCGTGCACTTTGGTTTCAAGTTCAAGCCGTATGTCAAGCAGGGTTATATGTCGGGTGGTGCAGGGTATGTGCTCAGTAAAGAGGCATTGCGTCGCTTTGTCGTCGAGGGTATTCCCAATCCTGAATATTGTAGGCCTGGAACCACAGAAATGGAAGACATAGAAATCGGAAAGTGCTTGGAGAAGCTTAATGTGACGGCAGGTGATTCGCGGGACTACAATGGACGTGGTCGCATGTTTCCCTTTGATCCAGAGAACCATCTTATACCATACAGTAAAGACTTTTGGTATTGGAACTTCATTTACTACCAGACAGACGATGTGAGATGATAATGTTGATGGCGAAACAATGTACGGATTTATTTTGAAAGTGCCTTTGCTTTTTAGGGTCTTGACTGCTGCTCGGACAATGCGATATCCTTTCATTACGTTAGTCCTAGATTGATGTATGTCTTGGACTATTTGATCTACAATTTAATGCCGTTTGGCGTAGTACGCTCTCCTGGTCGTTTGCCCAAGAAACTGGGTGTGGGTGAGTTTATGCCGCCACCTAATGAAGCTCTAGGCCTTCTAGACAGTAGTGAGGACTCTATGGAGGATGAGGATCGATTGGTTGAGAATACAACAATCAATTCAACTCAGACCATACCTCCAAACGAAGAAGGAGAGGGCGAGATGCTGTAAAAGTGTGCCCTTGAATGAGATGCTCAATTATGTTTTTCACTAATATAATAATATATGAAATATCGGAAGATATCAACATTTGGTTATCTAACCTAATAAGAAAGCTAAGTCCACTGAGCATAAACCTCAATAAACCAAAGTTTAATAACAACAAACAATACCAAAATCTCAGCTGCTCAATAACTAACTTAACCTTTCATCAACTGGAAACTGCTTGAACTTGTAAGCATAAAAAGGTTGCTCCCACAAACCTCATTAAGTGCTCCTTCGGAAGGCATACAAAACCCTTAGTTAAGCATTTTAAACTTTTCCCATAAGGATTTTTGATGCGTTTACCCAAAAACAAATACGACAACGAGCATTAAACTGTTGCCGTTAAAATCTCTAACCAAAAATAGGCGAAACGAAGTGAGAGAGAGTGGGAGGAAAAGAGTTCAAAGTTGAAAGTTGAAGCCTTTAACAAATTGCCAGGCATTCTCCTTTCCCAGTAGCTTCCGTCTCTCTCCCCTTTTGCCTGGTACCGGCTCAGGTAATGTCAACTTTTTGGAAAAGTACCAGGAGGGGATTTCGACGTGTGTGTAAGCCTCGTCGTCAGCATTTGTTTAACATGTTTTAAATGAAACTCCGAAAATGCAGTTCGCCTTAGACGAAAGGAGGTAAGAAGAGGCAGCGTTGGCATAAAGCAAACTTCAATTTACTTTTCGCACACATTGTATTTAATTTAAGTAGAAAATACTGAGTGGGCGAGCAAGCAAAAGCGAGAGAGGAAGAAAGAGAGAGACAAGCTGACTATATGAAAAGTTCGCAAGGGCAACGCAAGAAGACAGTCGAAGTTGTGGAGTTGAAGTGGCTACAAAGAGGGAGGAAGAAAGGAAGGGTACTCGAAGAGGGTTACGGGGGCCACAGTCAGTGCCAGAAGCTAACGTGCGTGGTAACTTTGATTTTGCTGGTGCAGGCAAAAGAAAAACAAAACGAGGGCAAAACTTTGCAGCAGGTGCCCCAAGATATGAAAGGTTGACAGAGGGTAGAGCGTAGAGCGTGGTAAGAAGAGGCTGAGGGGGGGGGGGGGCTGACAGAGAACTGAGTGCGGCGCTGTTAAAGTTTGAAGCCCGGCTGAGCCTCAAGTGGTGAACTTAAAGGGTTGCCCGCAAGTTGAAGAAGTGGCAGAAGAAGCAGTAGAGAGAGACACAGAGAGTGGAAGAGAGAGGGAGATAAAGCGTAGCGTGTGCGTCTGGCTGCCTGGCATTGTGTATGAGCATTGTAAATTCTGTCGTTGGGCGCAAAAACCGCAAAAGATGCTTTCTGCAAATGTTGCCGTGCCCAGGTTTATTATATGCAGTGCCATAGACAATGGGGGCAGGTCTGCTCACACCTCCCTTATCTCCCCCCCCCCCTCCCTGTCGTACACATGCAAATGTGCGCCAGCTGACACACATATTAAAATGTTGCATACTTTCTGGCCACAGCCCGACGTAATAAACTTGTGAGTATGCGCCTGTGTGTGTGTGTGTGTGTAAGAAGCCAAGGAATTTGTGCCAAAGGAATGCGTGCAGCTGGTAAGACAAGACGTCGCCACTGCCACGCCTGCCTGCCCCGCCTTGTGCCTTCTCTGTGCCAGACACAGCAGACAGTGCAAAACTTTCAAAAATTGCAAATAGTTTTTGGTAATTTAATATTAACACGAGTTGGCAGTCCACTCTCCTTCTCTCTCTCTCCCATTCCATCTCTCTCTCTCTTTGCTCTCTGTTTCCTCTTTGGCCTGTGTTTGTTGCGGCTTTCTCTGAGGTCACACACAGGCAAACACAGCCTCCCACACACCCTCCCACACACACGTTGAAAATTTTTGGAAAATTGCAGAAAATACATTTTGAAAAGGCGCTGTGGGGAAATGTTTGGTTTTTGCAATTAGTGCGGTTTGTGCCATCGTTTCATTTAATATTTTATGTTGACTTTGGCACAGCACCAAAAAAAAAGAAGAATTACAAGAAGAGTGGTGGGATTGAAAGAGGGGGAGGGGAGGAGCAGCAGTAGTTGCAGCTGCTTTGGCCACAGCTTGCGGGCTGCAACGCTTAATAAAATAATATAGTTTGGCTATGAGAAAGTGCAATCTCGGGTAGGAAAAATTAGGTTTGTTATGTGGGAACAGAAAAAGAAAAAGCATAAAGAAGGATTTTCATTTTTAAACGGAGCTGCAAGTTAAAGTTCGCAATGTTTGTACAGTACAGAAAAGTTGGGGAAATTATTAAACACAAGTTAAAACGTTGTTGTAGTGTGTATAAAGTATTTAAAAGGGAAATTATAAGGATATAAATATGGATATTTGAAGTTAAAGTTAAATATTTATTAATGAAACTGAGATTGTCAAGCTTATAGAAATTTCAGTACATTTTTTTATGTTGTGAAGAGAAATGTAGAAAAGAAGAGAAGAAATGGAAAAATATTTTAAATTTTATTATGGTTTCAAACGGATATAAAAAAATGTTGCAGGGAGTTCTTCATTGATTTTTACAAAAAACAGCAATTATTTCTAATTCCTCATGCCACTTTTCCCCCAGCAGCAAAATCAAAATATGAAATATGAAGCTGTACATGTTGTTTGCTCTCGCACCTTTCTCTCTCTCTCTTTACACGTATGACACTCACACAGGTATACATACATACATATATGTATAACGTACCCACTGTTTAATTTGTACATTTGTACAACTGTTTCAAAACTACACCCCACTTAAATACTCTAAAAACGTTTGAAAAATCAACCAAATGCGCCACTAAAACATTTGATTTATTTTCTTTTCTTTTTCTTTTTTTCTTTCGAATTTTCTGCACTTTTTGTAAATTTAATTACATGCATAATTTCCGGCTCTGCTTATTTAGTGAGAGAAAAAACTAGACTGATGCTGCAGAGCGCGAGAGGGAGAGTGTGTGTGAAAGAGAGAGGGAGACAGTTCGCCTGGAGCATAATGAGCCAGCAAAATGCAAACACAATAGAAACGCAAGCAAGGCAGAAAAAATGAAGTGAGCGCACCAAATACACGCATACAAATTAGTGTTGTATTAGTATTTGTGTAGAGGGAGAGAGACTGTGGGCGGGGGGGAACTACAGAAGGGGGCCTCGCCCCGCTTGCCTTGTCGGCTTTTTGCTAGCTGAGTTTGAGCACGCATGAACGCATTTGTATGCTGGCTTTGTCGTTTGCCAGAGTTGCCACTTACGTGATTAATGGATTTTTAACAAGTTACACACATTCCCAAAAGCAGCACACACACACTACACACACTCACACACAGCTGCCCACTTATCCCAAGCCGAGTCAAAGTAAGCAAAGGACCAAAGGCAACTGTTGGTGAAAGCCAAAAGGCAACGTTAGTTGTGCGTGGGTGTAATGGTGTGTGTGTCTGTGTGTGTGTGTGTAGGGTAGGGTGTACACTTGTAAGGCCGTGGCAAGCCTGACTACAACTACAGCATGACGGGGCGGAAATGCGAATGTGACACGCGTTTTGCATGTGAAACGTCATGCACAATGTAGAGCAACGAACGAAAGAGTGAAGAAGGAAACCGAAACGAAGGAAACGCAGTGAAAAAAGGTAACGAAAATATACGCATAAGTTGCCTTTTCCTAACGGAACTTTCCCACACACACACACACACATACACTCGCTCACGTAGTCACACACACCTGCAGCTGACAATCACCAAGTTCTGCTTCCACATGCAAAGTCAAAGTGAATTTGTTAAGTTGCCAAAAACAGCAAAAACTCTGAGACGAAGGAGGACATGGCGGAGGGCGGGGAACGGAACGGGAACTCGATATACGATATAGAAAAAGCAGGCCACAGAAATGCTCAAGGTAATCGAAAGGCAGCTCAACTGAGCTCAGCTCAGCAGCACCAGCGGTTTACCATTTTCCCCTTTGATATGCTGTCTGAGGCTGATTTAATTATGCTCCAATTGATTGGAAATTGTGGGAGAAAGGAATCAGTATAGAAGAGAAGGAAGAAGAAGAGGGGTGTGGTGCTATTAAAATCTAAAAATAATAGTATTGACAAGAGATATGTTAAATTTGTGGAACTTTATTCAACGTTTAATATAAGAATTCTTAGTTTGTGCAATCAAAGTCATCTCAAGACTTCCAACACTTCTATAACTTGAGAAGAAATCATACTGAGTAGTAAAAGCATAAAGATATTTATTTCCATTCTTTTTGTTTTCTTTTACTATCAGTTGCAATCTAGTCTTGCCACTCACCTAACTTTGTCAAACTTCTTCTTATTTTACTTGGAGTATTGTTCTGTTCATGGTTCGATGTCCAAAAAGATCTACCATCTAAATATTCTATACTTTGAAATTTCAATCTTCATATCATGCACTCTAACCTCAAAATCCTTGAGGCCATAATGCCTCCAATAACACCTTATCTAATCATGCAATACATTCAAACCAAGAAGAACTTCTTAAGTTCAACTTGATACCCTGTAATCACCAAGAAACTTCACAACAGTCACTCTAGTGACACACTCTCTCTCTCTCTTTCTCTCTCTCTCTCTCCTTATCTATCTCTCTCTCTCGCCTTGTCAAAGGAAATGCATGGTAATTGCCAACGCCAATGCCAGTTTGCAGTATCGTCACTTTAATCCTTCGTCAGTTATGCAAATCAATCTGGGAGGCCTGCTACCTTATTCCCAATCTCTTTTCCCTTCTTTCCTGTGACTTTTGAGAGAATTGTAAGTGAGGGGACAAATAACCGTAATCGTAATTCAGCGCTAAATTTGTTATTCACGGATTTTGGTGCTTGTCTCGTTCTCTCTGTATCTGATCTATTTTGTTGGGCAGAGCCTTTCAGTGACTTTCAGAGCGAGGCGGCTCAACGTGAAAATTGGGTTAACACATTAAGTCGTGGCATAGGAGTGTGCCTGTGTGTGCGTGTGTGCAGCAATGTACTCGTTCCACATGCTCGTTCTGGCTGCCATTCTCCATCCTTGTCAGCGTCGCAGTCATCAGCTTGGCAATCGAATGAATGGCGACAAAGGCGGAAATAAAATTGCTAAACGAAAAAACCATTTCAAATGTGGCTCCTCTTGCACTGCTGTCTATCTCTGTCTCCCTCTATCAGTGCCTCCCTTGTGCTCTGTTTCTTTCTCTCTTACTATTGCTATCTCACTCGCTTCATCAAGGCATATGTGGGCCTATCTTTTTGGCTTTTAACGTCTTTTTCACTGTGCAACGAGGCATTGCACAGTGGTGCAGGTAGTATAAATAATTGTTGAAAATCGATAACCTTATTGCTGAGAAGATAAAGAAAAGAAATCAAGGAAAATAAATAAAACACCTGTGAAATAAACATTAATAAAAGAATACAAATTTAATAAGGAAAATATATAAAATATTAACAATAGTTTCCATACATTTATATTTTCTAAATACATTAAAAATGTATTTAAAAATTTAAATATTTTTTTATGAATTGATTTTTTTAATAAACATTGTTTTATATTAATTTCATAATAGTTTGTTTTTTCCCATACGTTGGCCTAGAAGTATTTTAAAATGTGTTTACTCCTTGAATTCCTGATTTTGCCCACTGTGCCTTGTTTTGGCAATTCAATTTTTTGTATGCAATTTTCCTTTGGCATTTTTCAAGCGTAGCACAAATTCGTTTACACACATGCACGCACAAGCACACAGACACAACACATGTGTACACACACACTCGCAGCAAACACACACATACACTCGCAACTTTTATTTCATTTCAGTCTTTGTCTTTGTGCAACTGTGCAACAATCATTTTTGCGCCGCAAATTCATTTCCGCTTGCGCTCGTTTCACTTGGAGTGTGCACGTGTGTGAGTGCGTGTGTGTATGCACAACAATCGCCAGCTAATTTTGTAGGATTTATATACGCGCACTGTGCAACAGCGTTGCATACTTCATGGCGCTCGCGGCGAACCTAAATGAATTTTCATGGCAATTTTACCAAGACGAAACACCCTGAAACCTCCATTTACCTACCCATCTACCTATTTCCCCTGCGGCTCCAGCCCGCACCGATTTTAATCTGCGTTCCACGCACCCTCTGGCCATCCCCCCCCCCTTTTTTTCCGCCCCTCAGCTTGATTGAAGATTGTAGATTGAATTGTGAAACAAATGTCCTTCCACACGCTCGTACTAGAACGCGCGGCTCGATGGCGTCCTCCATTGTTGGCCATGTCGTTTGGGCATTGTTTAGTGCCCCATTCAGGCCGATACCTTGGCACGAGAGTGCTGTCACTAAGAGAATAAGAAGAAGAAGCACAAGCAGAGCATGAGAATAGCATAAGAAAGCAAACGAGAAGTGCCCGCTGAAAGTGCTCACTGATTCTTTTCAGCACAATGGAGCATCAATGATGTCAGTGGGTAATCGGAAGTGCTGCAAGAGTAGCTGAGTAGTTTGCTTGCTATATAGAAAATAGTGGTGTTTAAGGTATGGGAATATGCATAAGTATGGCTTTTATATATATTTGTAGAGTCTTTTGTTAACGATAACGATAGTACTATCGATTATTTTGAATACTGTATATATGTATCGGTTTTTGGGTTGAAAGTTCTTAAATTTAAGAATCTTTCGGGATTTACTGAGCATACCATATGTAAATCAGAATTAATGCAATGATCTCATATATACTATCGATAACATGCAAAACTTACTATCGATTGTCTTTAAAACTCTTGGTATTCCATATTTAGCGCGACATTTTCAATAGTTAGTTAAGTATGCGAATATAATAAGGCATATTTAAGTTTATAATTCATAAATGGACAGAATCAGCTTAAGAAAACCATCGATAACTCTCAAAATACTTTATTGTGTCTCTAAATCGATAATTGAAGTACTGCTAATCCAACAGAGCTACACATAAGAAGCTGACACATACCTACGCATTACGTTATTCCTTCGAATACCTTAACGTTATTAAGTCATCGACTTGAGCTCAAATTCTAAGCTAATTATATAGCTTGCGGTGCCGAAAGGTCGCCGCCCTGCCTTAGTCTCTAACAATTTGCTTTGTGTGTGCTCAAAATTTTGTTGTTAATAATAATAAACTAGCTGGAGGGGGCAAGCACAAGGCGACTTTGCTGTCTTTATTGTTATAATTAATATTGCATTCATTAGCCAAATTGAATTTACCAAGAAAGGAACAGGGAGCAGGAACGAAGAGAGAGAGAGAGAGACAGAGATGGGATTGCGCCTAAAATATGCATCGGAAACGTAAACCAGACAAATCAAACTCCGGCAAAGTCGGACCAGAGGAGCCTTTGATGCGACTAAAAGCTCGCAAAGCTTGACAAATTGGAAATGACAGAGCTGTAGGTAATATTTTATGTAGGAGGAATGGAGCGAGCATTGATCAGGGGTCGGGGTAATTGGCTCAGTGAGTGCGCTGCACTTGGACTTTAATCATGCTTATGAGTCGAATAAGGCTGCCAGGAAGGCAAGGGGAAGGGAGGAGGCTGGCAGGTGAGTAGAGAGAGCGAACGGAGGCGAATGCAATTCGCTTTGTCATGTCGCCGGTGGTCAGCATCACCCGGTTTGAGCCCAATGGTGACACATGGCCAGAGGTGAGCACTGGCATGTTGGCAATGGCAAATGTCGAAATCTAGCAGCTAGACCCCCTCTTCCTCCTCCTCATCCTCGTGCTCCTCCTGCACCTGCTCGTGGTCGTGGCTTCGACTTCCTTCACACAGCTCTCGATGGCATTCACATTTTGCTTTTTGGCATTTGACAGTTTGGACATTTTCTGCTTGCATTGAGTGCTGACGAGGGAGTCGAACTAAAAGGATGCGACAGCCTGTGGAGAGAGTGAGAGAAAGAGAGAGAGAGTAAATGAGAGATGGATGCCGAATGGAGAAGGCGAGTAGGGGTACCCGAGGTGGTGCCACAAAAGAAAAACGTCGGTCAATAACATGAAATTCAAACCGTCAATTCGATGCATGCCAAAACACAAGAACCGACCTCGACTGAGCAGCAACGAAGGCAGAAGACAAGAGAGGAGCAGTTAGGAGACTACAGGGAGAGAGGAGAAGAATGAGGAGGCGATGCCAGTGACACAAACTCGAATGAATGCATGAGCTGAACAAGTGTCAATGCCTGCTAGCAGCCAAGGCGACTAATAAATACACTCATGAATCAATAATGGCGAAAGATAAAAGTTTTTTAATGCTCATAGAATATTTGAGGTTAGCTAAAACAGTCTCTTGAATATTGAAAACTTTAGGAAACTGAGGAACCTTTTAGTTCCTATAAGATGAATGCAAATTAATGGAAACTTTTGAAGTTGAAACCATAAGACAGTAAAAAACTTAATAAATACTTCAGAACTGAAAGTTCAATGATGTTTAGGAATTGTATTTTCAATATCAGAAAGAAAACTATACAACTTCTGTTGTATAATGTAGAATTGAACTTATTTTGAACTGAAACATCTTCAACTATTCCTAATTTAGGTATACTGCATAAAGAACTTTGCAGAATATACCATATACCATATGCATCTGGGAAATAGACGAAGTTTCGAATACCTTATAGAAAACTTTGGTCTAGCAAATATAGTCCCGTGACTTGAGAAACAGAAAACCATCTTCTAAAAAACTTTGATTGTCTCCTTTTAAGGTTTTTCAGTTCTCCTTTCTTTATACAAAACTCAAACAAGTATTGCATACTTCAGGCACTCTCAGGCTATAGAAATACCTACGAAGAGAACAGTGGGTAGAGGAATTTGTTGAGGCAGACGGAAATGAAATGAAATTGGTTGAGCTAGGCGAGTGTAGGGCAGGGAGGGAGGTGGGGGTAGAAAAATGGGCGACGGGGTTAAAATGTCAGTTGCCTGCTGCGCTTCGATAATTTTTTGCATTGGCTGCAATTGCTGCGCATACATGTAATGCAATATGTGCAGAGAAGAAGGTAGGGGAAGAGAAGGAGAGAGAGAGAGGGAGAGAGAGAGAAAATGAGAGAGGAAGGCAATTGGAAAGTGGGCACAGTCAGCTTAAGAGGAGGCTTCGTGTGTAACAGATGGCAAATGGCGGCGACAGCTTCAACTTTTTACTTTGTCCAGCTGCCAAGCAGCAATGCACACACACACACACACGCACGCCCTTACACACTGGCAAGCTAAATGGCAGAGTGAGCTACATGAGAGGAGCGTTGCCATATCGGGTAAAATTTGCTTGATTTGCTTAGCTTTCGGGCCATACAGCAAAGCCATTTACCGTTATGTCAGCGTTGCCTGCCAACATGAATGCAGCTCAAACGTGAGCAATGAAAGGGAGATGAAAGGTGGCAGAAGAAGGAAGAGGAAGAGGAGAAGAGAGCGAAAGGGGAGTTAGGAGTATGTAGGGACTGAGTGGAGTCACCCAACAAAGGCTGTCAATTCGTATGCCTGGCCAAAGTCAACTTCTTTTCATGCCTCAAGTGTGTGTGTGTGTGTGTGCTGGCAATGGGGATACCCAAAATGGATGACGGCAGAAGCAGAAGCTAACGGTAAAACTGAACTAACGGTACAGTACAGTACGAGATGCTGTCGAGGCCACCCAGCTGCAGCTGCAGAGCACCAAGTTTGATGACGTGTGACATTGAAAGTTGACTGGCAATGCCAGAGCAGAGGCAGACCAAGAATGGATCCAATGCCAGTGACTCCACAGAGTCAACCTGCCACTCCCCTCCCCCATCCCTACTCTTGCTACCTAATGCAACTGACTGCAGCCGTCCATGAATCGCATTTGTAAAGTGCCGCAATTTGCCATCTCAATTGCAAGCGATTCCATTCAGCACGTGCAACGGGCCTGAAGCTAGAGAAATGGATGAAGCAAGGTGAGAAATGCAAGCAGGAAAAACAACTTGCGACGAATTGACAGAGAGAGAAAGAGAGAGAGGCAGTGGGAACAAGAAAGAGAACGAATGAAGAAAATCCGATTCCGATCCGATCTGTAAGTCGGAAAGTTGAGTTGATATTATATGGAAAATGTCGAGTGATATGAAATTAGTAAGGTCTTTCTTATAACATTTCATTGGAGAATAATATTAAAAGATATTATATAAATTGCATATTATATATTAATTAATATTTAATTTAGGTTTTCGTCGTTGTAACGCATAGAATTAATTCTATAATAATATTGTGTATAATAATTAAAAAAATGCTTGATTTCTTCAGAGTTTCAATGATATTTTGAACTCTCCTATTATAATAAATTGTTTCTTATTTGTTTCTGTACAAATTTAATTCAATTTGGAATTTTAAAAGTCCATAATAAATTCATTAATAATTTCATTATAATTTTACACAATTCTCTTTCTTAATTTTACGGCTATCTCAATTTCTGAGTAATAAATCGAGGTAATTTCTGCTTGACAAGCGAGATTGCAATTCCAAATTGAAATTTGAGTCTTGAGCTTTTTACAAGTTTTTTTTTTTCAATTTGCTTTATTGGCCAATTTGCTTGACACACTGTCGAGATGCCTGTCTAGCTAGCGACGTGTGTGTATGTGCACTCACTAATAAATAATCAAGTGGCATAACAACAAATAAATTATGAACATTATTCAAATGGCGCTAATGATGCTTAAATTTCGCAGAAAACCATCAGCAACAACAAAGCGTAATGCGCCATGGAAAATGCTTGTTTCTTTTCCATCTCTCTCACTCTTTCTCTGTCAATTTCATTCTCTTCTCTCTCTCTGTCTGCTGTGTGACAATGGCAGCTGTATAAGTGGAGAAAAAAAGTGAAGAAAAAAAGAAAAATATGAAAAGAGAAATATGAAAATTAATCAGATCTAGTAGGCATAAGCAAAAAAATGCATAATTTATATTCATCGTATGCGCACGACACGCACAGACTCCCATTCTCTTGCTGTCTCGCTCTCTCTCTATGGGCGCCATCTCGTAGCAATATACGATATGGCAAAATCTGCCTAGCAGTGTGCATAATAAATTTCCACATTTTATTGGCCACACGCGAAACGCAGCCACGAACCTGGCCCAAAAGATAACTGTGCCTAGGGATAATGATGAGCGAAATGGGCTGCGTTGTCTGGGCAACCAAAAGGATACAACTGCCGAAAGAGCCAAGGTCGTTCTGACAGGCAGTATATGTGTGTGTGGGTGTGTGTGGGATACCCTGCAGACCATAAACATTTTTGATAAAGTGCACATTAAGGTTGTTTTGTAACAATTTCAAGACTTGCTCGGTTCGTTACTAGAAAATCACAAGGATCTTGAGTACTTGAGGAGAAAAAGTAATGAAATTTATTATTTAAATATTGCATATTAATTTTAAATCTATATATGTAGGGTATGCTTAAGTCAACTACCTCTGCCTAGACCTCTTCCTACTTGTTGTTCGATTCGATATTGGGCTCATTGTCGGTCGCCTTGAGGCAACTTTGCGTCAACGGGTCGTATGAGCAATTTGCATGCTTTGAGCTAGTCTAGACAGTAGCACGAACGAGTAGCAGACGCAGAAAGAAAAGCTGACTTAAGGGGAGAAAGATATCAAGAAACAAGAAGACGAAGAAGAAGTAGCAGAAGATACCGCGACTGCGGTCGCTTTGTTTGGCGGCTGCTGCCCTCGCTCTGTTTTGTCTACTTGATACTTTTTTCTGTGGGTCAAGCCACAAAATGGCGGCGATGCTGGCGACGATGATTTTATTCCATTTCTTTGGGGGTTTTCCCTTTTATTCTCTTTTGCCCTTTTTGCTTTGTTTTCCCTTTTTTTTTTGGCGTTGCGGCAAGGTTTCCTCAATCTATTTTATGGCATCTCATTCACATTCTCTCGCACTCTCTCGCCGCCTGCAGTTCTTAACGTCTTTGAAAGCCCGACAACCACAATGCCGTTATTTATGTGCATGTGGCTTTTGTTTTGTTGCCATTTTCAAATATTTGAAATGGGTACCCTTTTTGCCTGCCGGTTCTCTCTCTCTTTCTTTCTCTTTCTCTTCATTTTCCATGGAAAAACGATGACTTGTTACACATAATTTTAAAATTATGGCCAAATCATGTGAATGGCTTCGTGTCAAGGCGACAGCGACAGCTGAGGTCGAAAATGTGCCAAGAATAAATGTATGAAATAATGAATTGCATATTAACTAATTTATACTGCCTGAACTCGGTTTTATATAGACCAAGGTTCAGGGAATTGATCTTAAACATATTAAAAGAGCACATTTTATAGCTAAAAGTGCAATGGGAGCTCTTAAGACTTGGCTACACTTGAGATAACCATTAAAATAGCAAATCCTCTTCAAGATTAACCCGAAATGTCTACTTGATAAATATTAAAACTCTTTTATATATCCAAAATTCAGTTTAATCTTAAATTTGTATATAGTTTCATTCTCTATGTTCCTTTAGCTTCTTTTTCTGTTTTATTTTTTCGGAAAAAACCCGTTTAAATATTCGGTAAACTTTAATTCTGAATGCAAATGAGTATTCAGTATGTGTGTGCGTGTGTCTGCATGTCTGCTCTGTGCGCGATAACTAGGCAAATCAGGCAAATGCATCGATGCATTTTGGGCTGCACCCCCACCCCCCCCACAGCTCCTTTGCCCTCATTGCGATTGGTGATATAACTGCGGTTTTGCCATGAATGCCGTCAGGCTCGAAATGATTCGCGGTTTTGTGCCACAACTTGTGCCAACTCGTTGCACTCTCATGAATAAATCGAAAACAAATTCAAAATGCGACGCATTTAACATGCGAGCATTTACTTTTATTTTAATTTGCAAAACATTAGCATAAAACAGACGACGAAAACGAAGATAGACAGCGTAAAATGCAACTGTTAAGCGGATTTTCATATTTGAAATGCAGATTTGAATATTTCCAAAGAGATATTGAATGCATACTTTATTCGCTATAAAGTCGAAATGGGTTGAGTGAATTTAAAAGAAAGTCTAGGATAGGACAGTTAGAAAGAGATTGAACAGAGTTTGTTGAAAAGGTTCACAACGATAGTTTAAACCTATATATCGCAAAGAAATACTATTGTATATTTTAAATAAGAACGAGAGCAACAGTCGCGCAAAACGCGACAGTGGGATACCCTTCGACCTATGTTCCCGTGTAGTTTAATTTGTTAAATTCATACACATATGCATATGCACATGCTTTGAAATTAATCCCGACAGATGGCGCTCGCGCTCGCCCGTCTCCCTTGTTAGCTGACAGAAGCACTTGGTTTTATGCTCATAGTTTCTTAAATAACTTCTGTGTTTATTGTTCGATTGGATTGTAATTTGGGGACTACGTAGATATTTCATTTAGCTTAGTATATGTTTAAGTCAGAAAGTTGTATCTTATATACAGCGCTTACAAATTAAGTTCAAAAATTAAATTATTGATTTGTGGGGGCGGTGGGCGTGGCACCTAACATTTGAAATAAACTTCATCTGCTTATAGTACACAGGAGTCTTCCTGCCAAGTTTGGTAACTCTAGCTTTTATAATAGCTGAGATCTGTGCGTTCACACAGACAGACGGACAGACGGACAGACAGACAGACATGGCTCAATCGACTCGGCTTGTGATCCTGAGCAAGAATATATATACTTTATGGGGTCTCCCACGCCTCCTTATGCCTGTTACATACATTTGCACAAAGTTAGTATACCCTTTTTTGACCATTTTCAATGGTCGAAGGGTATAAAAATAATATTGTCTGAGGACAGTGATAATAATACCATCGCTTATTACAAATATCGAACGCTTTTAATAGTGTATACTAATAGTAATACTTCCAAAATTTTATTTATTATTATGGTTAATATTCTTGTTTATTTTCAATAATTATCAATAGGTTAAGTACCTCTAAATATATAATTTATACTTTAAACGATAGTCAAGTATAACAATATTGAATGCTTATACCAAGTAGAGCCTCTTCTATGTTGATGTAAATTGCACTTTTCTTTTTAATAACACATGAATACCCTTCATAATCGCTTTTGGAAAAGTTTTCTCGATAACTTTTGCAAATCCTTTCACAATTTAATTTGCACAACGTGTGCAGGCATTTTACCTGTAAGTACAGTTGCGTATGCCACTTAAGCCAGCTACTTGAACTAAACTGAGCAACTACTGCTGCAGCAAATGCAGTTAAAAGCGCAACAACATCAGCGCAACAGCAGCAACAACAATGAGGCAACAACAATGAGGCAACAACAAATGCTGTGGCAACTACAACAAAACATGTGCAAAGCAGTGAAAATCCTACGTAATCGTTGCGTACAACGCGACGCCGACAGCGTTGCTTGCAGGCGCAGCAGCTCTGGCAACAACAATCACTACAGCAACAGCAACAACAACATGTAGAGTGAGAGAGCAACACTTACTAACACGCTGCCGTGTGGAAAATATTTATGAGCGTGGTTTTAACGCCAAATGCATTCTATAAAATGTTGTTGGCACTTTACCTCTCTCCTCTCTCAATATAGTCTCTCCTGCCTCTTTCCCAAATGTTGTCTCTCCTACCTCTCTCCCTCTCCCTGTCCCTCTTCCACTAACTTGTGTCACCTCTGCAGTTGTCTCTGCAGTCTGTGCTCTCGCGACACGTAAATTGCAACGTCTGTCTGCATGTGTGTGTGTGCGTTAAGCAGTGCGTTAAAGTATTTATGTGTGCGTGCAACAGAGATAGCAACAACTAGCAAGCAGTGCGATTTAAATTTTTGTTGTTTCTTTTTTGCATTTTATGCATTTTGGCACTCAACGCAGCAGCAGCGCCACCTGCCGTGCCTTGTACGCAACACCCAAGCTCACACACTCCTTACTCTCCTTATTCTCACTTCCCCTTCCCCCTCTCTCTCCGTCTCTCTGCCTCTTTGCCCGCTCTCATATGCTAATTTCGCTCAACACATTTTATATTTATACGCTGCTGACAACAGCAGCAGCAGCGGGCAACATAGCAGCAAACTGCAGCCAAGTTAACTGTAAAAACCGCAGGGTTGCATTCTCGCTCGTTTTCGTTTGAAGTTGCCTTTTGCCATTGTCGCTGTCGCTGTCGTTGCGCTTCTTCTCTCGCTGCTGTTGTCATAATTAAAACGCGCTGCATAATTGCCAAACAATGGCACAATGCGAGTGAAAGAGAGAGAGAGAGAGAGAGAGAGAGGGAGAGGGAAGAGAGAAAGGCAAGCAGGCACTGCCCTGACAACAGGCAGTGCCGCTTTTCGGGGCTTGGCTGAGCCTGTGCTCAGTAGGAGGCCCCATTGCAATCACATCCATTTATTCGACTGCCTAACAAAGTGGACAATGTGCAGGCTTTTTTTCCGCTGTTTGCATTGGCCAGGCCATCAGCCAACACACACATACACACACACACATAGGGGACACTTGTAGTGAATGCAACGATGCGCGCTGCAAAATGTTGCCACATTTTGGGGCGTAATTGGATAACGTTGCATGGCAGAGCGCCAACAAAACTCTTAAACATTGTTGCACACACTACACACAGAGAAAGAGATAGATACAGAGAGGAGGGGACAGGCAGAGGCAGGTTGTGTCACATACGGGCAAACTAGAAATATGCCGTTAGAAAATGGGAGCACAAAATGATAGCGGAAAATGAAAAAGACGACAAAAAAAAGTATGTAGAGATAGAGAAAAAGTCTGCCGACAAAAAAGAAGGAACCCAAGTGGATACAATTTCCTAACACATTCAAAGGTATTTAAAGGCCGGAAAATGTTGCAAGAAAATGCACAGAAGAAAAGTATAAATTCAAATGAAAGTTTGGCATATAGACTGGTGCAACTGACTTTCGGTAGAGAAAATATATTGTTAAATATGACTGAAAACCTTCGGAACCCCAACTGCCCCAATAAGTATGCTATAAATCTGATCCCCATATCGATTTGCAAGCTGAGAACTTTTCTCATTTCAATTGAATTTAATTAAATGGGCTAAAATATGAAACCAATCTATTTGTGCCCCTTCTTACAACTGATACTTCCTCTTCTCTTTCTCTCCTCAAGAAGTAAGCCAAGTGCACTCTCTCGCTTCTCGCTCTCTTAATATTATCTCAACTTTGGCTTGGCATCCCGGAACTTTGTAACAGGGAAAGATTCACTTTTAACCGCATCATTTGGCCCAACGACCCACAGTCTCCCCCATTCCACCCCATCTCTTCTCCTCTTTCTTTCTGTAGCTTCACCTATGTAGATATCTCTAGCCAGGGCCAGGGCCAATTTGCCCCGAACTCTATGCAAAGTTAACTACATATTTATTTTAAATTTTCCGCTCTCTTTGCCTGGCTGCATTCAACCCGAAAGCGCCGGAAGTTTCGATAAGGTTGGCGGCAACTGTCGATGGTTTTTGCAGAGTAAATGGTTGGGGGTGCAGGGAGGGAGGAGGGAAGGAGTGATGCTGGTTCCGTGGGTGGTTCGTTAGGTGCTTCGACTCGGTCTCATTTTGCCACATGACACGGCAGCCATAAAATATTCGACCAAAGTGCAACACACACACATATGCAGCACACTCACACTCCCACACACTCACGTAGTTGCGGTTTCAATAATCAATGAGTTGATTTTATGAAATTTCTGTTTACCTCTCTTTCCCTCTTTCCCTTCCTCTCCCACTTTCTCTCTCGCTCTGCCAATGTTTTTTGCTTAAAACTCTCACACACACACAAACTCGATAAGCTCACAACGTGTGTGTGTATGTGTGAGTTTGGGGCAAAATTTTATTAACGAGAATTTTGGAATTTTTTGCATAAATTTTCACATTACTGAATCCTGCTGCCTCTGCTACGGCGACAACGTTGGTTGGTATCGTGTTGATTGCGCCGCAAAAGGTCAAATGAATTTTAATTAATATTTTAATTAACAAAACCGCAAGTTGGCCCCAGCGAAGAATTGATTTTCTCACACACACAGAGATACGTGTGTTCTTTATCTATATATCTTTACTGACTTTACTTTGTTCTTTCTCTCTTTGTTTCCTTTGCAGAAATACCGTATTTAATTTAAGCATACACGATCTCGCTGAACAGCAGCGTCTTGTCTGGACATCGCCGGAGGATGATACGAAAATGTGTCTCGTCAAGGGTAAAGATGAGGTAAGTGCGAAAGATGAAAGTAAACTTGTTAAGTTATATGTTATTATATTAAGTCTTATGTTATTATGTGTGACCTTTCGTAAACCCTATCGATAGTATAATATTGAATAACGCTAAAGGAGCGGCAGAGCGTCTCTATCGTTTAAGAGAGACAAGTGAACGCATTGTGAAATTGAAAAGAGCGAAATAATAGAGCATTAAATAATTATCTCCACAAACTTTAGATAGATAAATAAAGAATAAGCTATGAATGGCAGGGATGATATGAGTTTGAGAAGATGTCAAGAAATGAAATGGAACGTTAATGTATTTTGTCATGCGATAATGCAGCGAATAGAGGAACATGTGCGGAGTAAATAAGTTGGTATTGAAGATATATAATATATAATGATAAATATGACATTGGAAAACAAGAAGCGCAGATTGAAGAGCAGAAATGAATTATTATAAGAATAGAATGTGATAGTAAAAGTTCTAATGTGTCATACATGTACATACATGGTAAACAGATATTACAGCATCTGAACCACAGAAATCTAGCCCTTTTCACATTATAATGATTTATATATATGCAAATCATTATTATATATCAGGTATATTGATATGCCTTCTTAAATCTTTTGCAATCTACAAAAATTAATATAATCTCTCAAGTTTTTTTAACCTTACAAGTACCTCAAATAGTTAAAGTTCATATGTTTTTATGATGCCATAAAAAAGGTGACCTACTTTTCTATAAAGATTTCCAATCTTCAACTCCCCATACCATTTAGTATTCGATTCGCTCAAGTTTAATCATTTTGTTTATGTTATTCGATCAAGTTTTTTTTGGTTTTATTTCGCGTTGCCTGGTTTAATGGTAATTTCAATTTTCGTTTTCATTTCCAGTGCAAATTGTATTTCACTACGTGTTGTTGTTGCTGATGTTGTTGTTGCTGTCTTGTTTTGGGGCAATGCTTCCGTTGGCAGCTGCAGCAAGAAAATAAACGGAAAGCAAACGAAAAACAAAGCAATAAAATGTTTAGCACGCCACCCACGGTGTTCCCTCTCCTAGCGCTTCTCTCTCTCTCTGTCTTGCATTCCTCCCCTTTCCTACTTTCTCTCTCTGTTAGTCACTGCTGCAGTTGTAGGGAAATTGATTTATGCAACTGCTTCGTTTGTTTTCTTTCTTGTTTTCTCGGTGACTTTGCTGAGAAATCGAAATAAATTTATTGTTTGCATTTTAAGTCCTCCCCCCAAAGCCAGTTGACCCATTAAGAAAATGGCCAAGAGGGGTAAGGGTGGGGGGAAAAAGGTGCCATAAACAAGGCCAAAATGTGCTTTTGGCTGGGTTAATGGAAACATGGCGAACATTTGCGAGTGTTGCCCAGTTTAATTTGGTATTGGCGAAACGCAGCTGCTGTTGCTGCCATTGCTGCTGCTGTTGCGCCTTCCGTTTCCGGTCAACTAAACAAAATGGCGCACACACCGCAGAGCCAAGGAGAAATGAAGGACATGCCCCCACTCACACGTTGCATGCCCCAGTGCACTGCTGGCGTTGCCAACTCTGACGTAATTAAGCAACACTTGTTCGCATTGTTGTTGCTGTTGCTGTTGTTGCAACTGCAGCAACACTAAAACAGGTGTAATTTGTTGAACTCAATTGCCCCCCTCAACTTGACTTGTGATGCCAACTACCCTACTCCCCCCTCTCCAACTCTCTCCCCTTTCTCTCTGCCCTTCCGCATTTAACTTGTTATTTATAGCTTCAAGTTTTGGGGGGCCCGAAAATAAGGAAAGAATTAGCCTCGCTTTTCTTTCTTTTTAAATAAATCCCCTGCCACGCCCCCATACCTACATGCCGCATAGCGTGCAGCATTGCCATTGCGGCAAAGGTTTCCCCAAAAATAGAAAGAAAATGTGCGAGGGCAACTCAAAGGAAAATGCACTTGGCTTTTCTTCTTGCTGTTTTCTTCTCTCGCATGGACGCTAATGAAAAGTTCAAAATTTACAATTTTAATTAGCTGACATTTCACTAATTTGCGCCAGGCACCGCTAATAGAGATAGCAATCTGCAGCTGACGGCAATTGGCCGTGAGCGGGTGAGCACGCCTAAAAGCATGCCACACTTTATTGCCGCCTGGCAGTGCAATTAGAGCGCCCCCCTCCACATGGAGAGAAATATGCTAAGAACTCACGCTATTTGTTATCTAAACAGTGCGAAGGCAGTGTTGGAAAATGCTAGCACATGAAATTGCTTAAAAATAACAATTGCTGATTAGACTTTTATGGTGAGGTAGTTTACTTATATCTTAGCGTGATTATATTTGAATAAATGCTGTGAGCTTGAGCTGATTAGTTTTGAAGTATTAAATACATACAAGTTTATATTTGTGCAGGTATATAGTTGATAGGTATTAATTATATATTCCAATACTATTTTGAGGCATATTTCTCACACGCAAAATGCATTAAACGTTAAGCTTAACTGTTTTGCGGTTTATTTAGGTTTGCGTTTGCTTATTTCTTAGACATTAAACTAAATTATAGAAAGCAATTTAAACTTAACCTATTTTAACTATTGTTGGACTTGGGTATAAACTGTTTTGTTTAAAGTTCAAGTCACAGTTGATGTGTTAAATTCACGGTTGTTTTAATATTAAATTACATGATTTTATTTCATAATACTTTAATGTAGTTCCTTAAAATTAATTAGTACTTTAGTTTAGTCTTAATATTGTCTTAGTTAATCTTTTAATTCTTTAATATGATCATCGGTTATTGAGCGTCAGCCTTGCTCTTTTACGTCTTTTCTCTTCGCGTCGTCAACTCGAACTCTTCTTCTTATAAATCTACTTCGTTGCCAGTCCGTCGACTATCACTTGGGCCATCTGACTCAGTGTTGCCAGATCATTCCCACACTATTGCAATTAGAATTTGAATTTATTCAAGTATTATTGCTTAAGATCTTTGACAAAATATGTGAAAATAGAACATGAAATATGAGAATGAAAATAGATCTGCTTGAGCATCTGGGCACACACTTTAAATGGTTTATTTTCCCATGGAGTCTTCATAGATCAACCCAATATCACATTTTCTACTAGTGATTCCTAAGCTTGCGTCTTTTTGAAAATGCTCGCCCCCTTTCCTCTTTTCGAACTGCCTCACTGTCTCTCTCACTCCCTCTCTCCCTCCCATTCATCATCCTAACCTCACTTCTGCTAATAATATTAGCATTTTACTGTAATCTCTTTAGTATTCTATTGAATTTTAAATTATAACCCTCGCCAATGACTTCATATCAAAAGCGATTTGCCACAATCTGTTGCGTCATCGCAAATTGCGGCTCTTCATCGTTTTAATGCATCGTTACGCAACACTGCAAATAATTCGACCAGCGCAAAAAAAAAATCAAACAAAAACCGGAAAAGAGCGAAGAAGAACACAAAAACAAACATGCCAAAAACTTTTCTCATTTGCGCTGAATATTTTAAGGCCAATTCAAACCGGAGGGAAAAAAATGCATGGCTGTTAAATTTGTGTTGAGCGTGGCTTTTTTGCGTGCCGCCAGGGAAAAAAAAGAAGAAAAGTTCATTTTAATAACACGCCTCAAAATGGACGGCTGCGTGTTGTTTTCTTTGGCCCATACCCTGTAGACGATGCCAGACCAGATCAATGAAGGGTGTATGCAAGTTGGAAGGGAATTGCAACTGATTGAACTCGTTTGTGTGTCATAAATGATGGGAAATATGTGCTTTACAGGGTATACTATAGTCTGAGCTGTCTGGCAATTTTGCATATTTGTTTTAAACGCATAATGGCGGCCATTTTGTGAAAATGGCCAGCCCCGGATGCTGCAAAGTTGAATCTCAAAGCGCTTTATATTGCCCATATCGCAGTTATGGACGGGCTTTGCACAGAGAAAGAGAAGAAGAAAGAGGTGCAGGCACTATAGGTGTGATTATAGCTGCACCGTTGGACACACACACACGCACACGAGTATTTGCGTTGTCGCCGCGTGGAGGAGGCCGCACTGAAAGCCGGTTGTAAATTTTTAATTGATTTATTATTTGCCACAATGTTTTATTAAACTTGCGTAAACAGCGGTAAAAACGACGTCAGGCATCAGGCGTCAATCCAGCAGTCCAGCAGCTTGCCCACAGGCCACGCCCACTCCAGTAGTGGTGTGGCAGGGTGAGGGCGTCGTGTTGGAAAATGAGCAATTGGTCAGAAAGCACCTGAAAACACAGAGCAATGAGAAGTGTGAGAGAGTGTGTGATAGGTGTCTGTGTGTGTGTATAGTATATGTGTGTGCTTGGTACGTGTGTGGGAGTTTGTATGTGCCTGTGTGTGTATATATCTGTGTCTGCTATGAAAAATGCAGCAACAAAATGAGCATTAAACATGACTGAACAATTCACGTGCTCTGTGTGTGTGCAAACTTGCATATGGTGCGAATTAATTAATAAAAACCAAGTTAAAATATTTGATTAAATTGTGAAAGCCAAATATTAACGCAGCATACTTCACTGATTGCCCACTTGAGAAGGGGGACGAGGAGTGGCAAAATATTTGCATGCCAACTTTCATGTTGCTAAATATTTGTGCAACGAATATAAATTGGTGTTAAGCAGAAAATCAATAGAATATGAGTGTGAATAAGAGAGGAAGAGGCAACAATAAAGAGAAGTAGAAAGAGAGAGGGAGAGAAAGAGAAAGAGAGAGAGAGATAAAGAACAACTATGAATTAGCCAGGTCAGTTCTTTCCTATTGTCCGGCTTTATGTGTGCTACATTTTTGTCTCTATCTGCTTCGTAAACGTTTTACTGGCTGCAAGTAAATAAAAATATAATTCTTTGGGTTTGGATTCAGTAGGGTCCATTTTTGGAAAAAAAGTTCTTATTGAATTCGGGCTTAAGTTTTCTATTTTCCCATGCTTCTTCGTAAACGTTTTACTGGCAGCTGCTAAGGCTTTCTTCTTTGTAAATGTTTTACTGGCAGCTAGAAAAACAATTTCAATATGTCCTGTTTAAGAGTGTTAGATGCCTGCCAAGCACATTTAAACTTTTCTTATCTGCTTCGTAAACGTTTTACTGGCTTCTAAAGAACCTTCTTGTTCACACACTTCTAGCATCTCTCAATAGCTTCAGCTTTCATAAGCCCCACCTAACTTTCCATGTTCTTTTCCATCAACTCTTCCTCCAGACACTTCTTTTGTCCTTTCCACTCACCCTTCCTAAACGTTTTACTGGCAGCCAAGTTGCTTTTCACAGCAAATCGAAGTGGAATAAACGTTCTTTTAATTTCATATTGGTCCAAGACACATTAAGAGCTTTTACTGCATTTACAAAACTAAAATCAATCATCTAGTGAAAATAAAATGCTGTCACCTTTATTGTTACTGCAGGCAGGGAAAGGGAACGAGACGGGAAAGGAACACAGAATGGAAATCTGCCTGTACCAGTCAAGGCAGCTCGCTCAACAAATGAAAGACAAACAGACGATTAATTTTGAATGGCAGACGAAATTTGGTCAGGCCTTGGGCCAGGCCAAGGCAAAAAAAAGTAAATAAACCAAAAGGGGGTGAACGGGGGTGGAGCAGGTCAACAGATTACGTGAACTTTGTGGAGAGTGGGAGGGCGAAATTAAGAAGGAAAGGGGAACTGGTCACGACTTTAGTCGAATTAATGAAATTCCGAATGGCAGAGCAAAATGTCAAAACGAAATGAGTGATTTGAATGGATGTACGCATTTGAATGGACCACGCCCACTACCAATCCCCCTCTCCCATGCGCCTCCTGCAAGCGAAATAGAGAGCAAGATAGTTGAATGGCTGCCCGACAGTTGGACAGCTGGGCAGCTCTACAAATGGATGGATGGATGGTTGGATGGATAGATTGGACAGATTGGAGACCAAAATGCCAAAGTACTTTTGCGGTCGAGGCAAGGCGAGTCTCCATGTCGATGCGATGCGAATGTCGAAAGTGTTGGCCACCTGTGCATAAATTAAAAGCACTTTCACAGCACACACACACACACCCACACACACACCAAAGTGAACAATGAACGCCCCCAAAGCCTCTTTCGCTCCCCCAGAAATGAGAATGAGAAATGGTATTTCTGGTTTTGTGGCCACAGCTAAACATCTTCGGCGATACCAATGGCAATGCCTAATGATGAGGTTTAACTGCACAAGAATGACACACAGCAAGAAAAAGAGAGAGAGAGAGAGAGAGAGAGAGAGATATATATGAGAAGGAGCTAGAGATTCTCTAGCGTTTGGTCAGCCAACGAAACGAACTGGAAGCTTGTCCCCATGTTCTCAGGACAAGCCACAAAAATGCGTCGAGCATTTTGCAACGCATTGCTCGAATTGCTTTTTTGGTTTAATAAAGCGAACCGCAAATGATTTTCCAAATTGATATTGGGGCAGAGCAAAGTTAGAGATTTTAAGTAGGTGCTAGCACAAGTTGAAGATGCGTTTTTCATGAACTTTCAGGAACATCTCAGGGAAAATTTCTGTGGAAAGTTGCGAGAATTAAACAAGTAGCAAAACCTAAGAGGCGGAGATGCTTTTAAGAGAAGAAAAATATGACTTATAACATAAGATATTTATCTAGGAAATGTATCAACTACATTGAGATGCAAATACAGTTTCCAGATATACTTAAAGTGTCTATATTATATATAGAAATATATATATTGAAATCTGAATCCCGAAACAAACAAGCGATACGAGTAGTACCAAGTTGAAGTAAGTTAGATAGTTCCTTAAGTCTGGTTGACCAATTAACAGTGACGCCATCATCAGTTAGCTCTCCTAAATAAGCAGACGTTATTAACATTCGTAAGGCGACGTTCCAGACATTTCAACAATGTCCGAAACTGACACAAAAGTCATAAAGTAAAAACCTTAAAGTGAACAGGGCAAAAAAAAACTTTACAAAGAACACGGCATAAGCCTAGTTAATATGGCCGAGAACATTGGACCCAGCATATTGTTTGCACCATTTGCCTTATGGCAACCTGTCCCTTGTTGTTCTTCTCGTTGTTGTTGTTTTGGAAACTTGTCTGTCATTCATTTTTCATGTCTCTGTGAAAATTATAAAACGAGATGCTTTTGCAGTTTTGGCAAACTCATTTGGCATGAGAAGAAGGAGGCAGAGGAGGCGGGGGTCAACGGTAAAGGCCAAAAGTGTGCAAGGTCCAAACTGGTCTCGCATTCATCTCTCTCTCTCACTGTGTTTGCGTATCATTAACGAAATTGTTGTTGTTGCTGCTTTTGCTGTTGTTGCTACCTGCAGGCTCAGTTTGGTCTGTCGTCTGTCAGAACTTAAGTCGTATCTGTAGATACTTCGGCTAACCGGACTCTAACCGTAAGCGTGTGTTCTGGAAATTGATGTGCGCCTCTTGTGTCGCACCCAAACCAACAGACAGAGACAGGGCTCAGGCTTCTGGTTCTGGCAATGTCAGACATTTCTGAAATTTTCCAAAACGTTTGCTCTGCCAAATTGCACAGCAATCTTCCACTTTCTGCCCCTTCCTCCCACTCTCACTTCATCCTCTGTCTGGCTCAACTTAACCTCACTAAAGCTGGCAAACAAATTTCCATTGTCGACGTGATTAATGCCAAATTTACTTTATTTGTTGCCGGTCACAGATTCGGAGATTATGTCATGCCTTGGCAAAATGAAGATTTCCCAACTCTCTTCAAAATATGCCAAACTTTTGGGCAACTATTTGTTTTAGTTAATGTATGTGAATACCCTGTAGAAGTGGAGGTGAAGGATAGTATGGGAGAGCAATAAGTTTTCAAATTGTTGTTTTTAAATTTGTGTAATGAAGAACGTAAGAGAGAACTTTATACGAAATAAAAATAATATTGGAACTGACATAAAAAACAAAAACCTATTCTATTCATAAGAAAGTCAAATTATGTCAGAAAAGAGAAATACTTTATACGATTATATAATAATACTTTACTACATAATAATAATACAAAGTAATTGCCGGTGGATCATATCCAATAAACCTCTTCTATTAACTAAAGCAAATTCAATATAAATAATGCTAATTTATCAAATCTGATAAATTGCCAATTTAATAAACATTTGCGCCAGATGCAAATTAAATAAATTCACGAAAAATGCCGCATAAATATAAAATTAATTTTCTCTAAAAACCAAACAGAAATTATTTATTAAGCAGTTAACAAGCAACAACAGCAGCTAACGCAACAACAACAACTACAACTAAATTTAGCATGTGGAGCTAACAAAACAATAAAAAGCACCAATAATTTCCACAGTGGAAAATTCATAAATTTCCCACTTAATTGCGATCGCAACTCGCGTTGAAATTGCGCTCCCTTTGTACTAGAGAGGGGGAAGGACAAGGGGGGTAGCCTCGTCTCGGGCATGTTAATTACAACGGCGATAATGAAAAGTACAACAACAATGACAAGAACAAAGGCACAAGTGACATTCCAGCAGTGTCAGGCATACACACTCCCCTCTCTCAGCACCCTCTGCTGCTGCCCACAATTTGCTGTCCCAGTTTTGCCGCATTCCTGGGTAATTGTTGTAAAATGTGTTTTGTTAATTTATTTAAATTTATGCTCAAACGCAGCACAAAACCAGACAACAACAACAATAACAAGAGTAACTACATCACTATCACATCCTGGCAACAGCAAAACCGCAAACTAAGCAACAACAACAAGAACAACAACTTTGGCAGAAGGCAAACAGTTTAAATATTTAAAACAATAAACAAAACGAAATGGAATGAATACGTTTTGTCTATTCCGAGTCCCGACCGAGTTCCAAGTACGAGAGAGCTCCCAAAGGGCAGTTGGCCGAAAATTATTATGAAACAAGTTTGGCCCCGGAATTTCAACAATTTCGAATTAAAATATTTTGTTATGGATATATGCAATGTTACAACAACGTTCAACAGAAAACACAACAGCCACGATTCTATGCCGGATCAAGTATTTTAATTAACTCTGTAACCGTGCAACAGATTTTTGATTAGGTAGTAAAAAGTATTTTAATATATGAGTTTACTCGAAAATATAATAAAATAAAGAGTTGAAAAAGTTTGTTCAGAATTCTCATCTCTGAGTTTTTTTATAGAAATGCGAATACTAAAAGTAACTTTCTTTAAAGTGTTCGATCTTAGCTATGGCAAGCGCTGCAGCTATCAAATTTGGTTTGAAGATTGCTATAAATCACTTTTAGACAGCAGATGTTTGAAATTGGATATAACTTTCTTAGATTTCGAAATATATGCAATTTTTCGATTATAGTATTCTTGATCTCCGCTAAGGTCAATGATAGAAAGTTACAATTCGATAATTATGAAGATTTTAATCGTCGGTATATAATGAGTACATCAAATTCTATATTCTTCACTTTATATGTGAGATTTATGGAATTTCTCAATAACTGTTCTCCCGATCTCAGTTATTGTAAGCGCTAGAGACAGCAAATTTGGTATCTAAGTTGATACGGACCATTTATAGGCTTAGCATATTTCAAATTTCGAATAGGTCACTTAATATTCAATATCAACCAAAATAAACAGTTATTAATCTTCTATACTAAACGCCAGAGAAAAAAAATTCAGTATGTAGCTTATTATAAGGCTGTTACGCGTCTGATGTTAATATATTCTATATCACATTTAGTATAAATTCCATATAGCTTTTATGCTATGCGAAATATAATAAACTTTTTGATAAATATTTTTGATTTTCGCAGCAACTTATTGGCTAAAATTCTATTAAGCCTTTTATGCCGTTAGATAGTTTTGCTGCTGCTGCAATCAGGACAATGCAAATGTTGTGGTTGAATGGGGGAACTTCGAGGGGTGGGCGAGGCAACAAAACGAAACGACAAGCGACACTAAATATGCAACATGAATTGTGTCTGCTTTGTTTACACGCAAAACGATGCCGTGGGTAAATTGTGAAAATTAGTAGGCAAACAAACGAAATGTTTAAATATTTTAGCAAGGCCTAAAGCGAGACAGAGAGAGCGAAAGAGAGACAGACAGAGTGAGAGAGAGAAAGCACATACAAATGGAAAATGTAGTTGTAGTTGTAGTTGTAGCTGCAGTTGTTGCAATGCCGTGGAAAATTTTCAAATGATTTGTCATGTCACAGTGCACTGCACTTCCGGGCTGAAGCGGGCAATTTTCCGCACAAAGTTTTCCTTCCATATGCGTATGCAAAAGGTAAAGTCGGTATATGGAATGGGTAAAATGTGAAAATGGGAAATTGTGGAAATGGAAAATGGCTGCGCAGTCAGGCAGCTGCAGCAGCCTCGTTCTGCCTTTTAATATTTATTGAGTTGCAAGTTGGTCTCTCTCTTTCTCTCTCTATCGCCGTGTCCCTGTGTCGCTTAAGTGTATTTGTTACGCATTAAATATTTCAATTTGCAAAACATTTATGCAGTGCATACACACACACAGTCACCCTGTTGACACACATTCTGTGCTGTGCTGCCTGTAGCGGTTCCTTTCCGGCATCTCGTTAGGCCAAAAGTGCGACAAACTCGGGCACATTCAGGCCAAATGGCAAACGGAAGTGCAACTTTTTGATGAACATATGCATTTGTTAGCACACCATGTATCTCTCTCTGTGTGTGTGTGTGTGTGTGTGTGAGTGTGCACTTCATTTCGCATTTCCACTTCCATTTCCATTGGAAATTAGTGCAGCAACTTGATAAATGTTTACCAACTAATGCAGGCAATTGAACGAGGCCGGAACTGCCTGCATTGCCCATCTTGTTGGCATAGCAAATAAGGTGACCATATTCGCTAATTGAATTGAGAGTTAATTGAAGTGCAGGAAATTGGAAAGAATCACTTAATGGGGAGAAGGTTGAAGTAGTTTGTTACTTTTTGCAATATCTTTTATCTGTTACTTTCTAATTCATAAAATTGTCAAACATTTTCCTCTCGCTCAAATTTCATAATCTGTGAATCTACAAACAGGATACTCTTAGTATTGCTGGAATTAAACTCAATAGAATTATAATTTGTACTTTACACAATATATAATATATGCCTGGAATTATAATATAATATAATATATATAATATAATATAATATATCCCTCTATAGAATCTCATCCCGAATATCTTCTCTCGTTTCTAGGAGGCCTGTCAAAACTACATACGAATCATGGTGGTGCCCTCTCCGGGTCGCCTCTTCGTTTGTGGCACCAACTCATTTCGGCCCATGTGCAACACGTACATGATCAACGACAGCAACTATACCCTGGAGGCAACCAAAAATGGTCAAGCAGTCTGTCCCTATGATCCGCGACACAATTCCACTTCAGTGCTAGCGGGTAAGTTAACGATTTGATAATATATTTTCCCCTTTATACCATACGTATTTCTCCCCTGACTTCACTTGACTATATATAATATGCCTATTATAGACCGTTATTTGCTATGTACAATTTGGAAGCATTTGAAAAAATGCAATTTCAGTGGAGGAAAATTGTGAGTAGAGTGAATGGAAGGAGGGTTTCATATCAAGTGGAATACGCGCTTAAGTATGCCAGGTATAAATTGTCACTTGTCATGCAATGCAACCCTGCACACAAGCTGGTGGTACTACCCAGTCTATGCGAACTGCTAACCCCTGTTCGAATTGGCTTTCTGAAACGGTGGCATGCAACTGTTGCAATAATGTGTTGATGGGAAATTTATTTCGAAATATTCTCGCATACCCTGTAGAAAGTAAATTGAGACAGGGATAGGCGACTCTTTGCAGAGATATATAAATATAGCTTAATAACTTATTTCTACTATTAACAGTTCATGCAGGGTATTTGCTAGTCACTCATACAGTTCTTTATTCGAAGAATTTGCATGCGACTGTGGGCACAATTCGCGCTTTTTGTTGCTTCACATTGATTTTGTGTTGTTTATTTAATATTTTATTGCAATTTATGACAACATTTTGTGACTGCTTTTTCTCTGTGCTGCAGTCGTGCAGGGGGGGGAGGGCGTACAGGGGCGTGGCACATTTGGCATTGTTTGTCAGGCTCCAAAGAAGAATAAAGCCAATAATAAAATGTGAAATTGATGGATTTCAATAGTTGGAAAAAGTCCATTATTTTGCACATGAAATTGAAAAAATCAAATGGAAAAATATATGGAGAAAGACAATGGAAGAGCAGATAGAGAATAAGGTAGTGAGAGGGAGAGAGCAAGAAATAAAGGGAAAGCGTGCTGCGTCAAATTTGATGAACTATTTTGCAGCGCATTCGATTGCAGCAATTTCAAGCACCAAAGGTTTAAGCTGCTTGGGAATTATAAAGCAAGTAATATTGAACTATACAATACAATATACAACACAATAGAATATTACGCAGTTCTCGTTAACTTTGTAGAATAGTCTTAAAAATAAATTGAATACGTAAAGCTTTTGCAATTTTGTCTTTGATTCGATTTTAAATCCTCAATAAAATTCATGAATTTTCACACTTTACAACGTCAGTTACAGTTCCCAAATTCTGTTATTATTTGCATACCAGTAATATCTCTAACATTCTCACAGAACTTTACGCAAACTGCAAAACTAAACTGGGTGAGGAGGAAGGGGGACAGAGAGAGAGAGAGGGAGACAACGAGAGCGAGAAATCAAGCAATAAACATGCAATTTTGGCAGCTAACTGCCCTCGACAGCAGCAGCACCAAATGTTGATAACTCTGGCCGGCAGCTGTCCTTGGCTGACTGCCACGCCCCTTGCCTTCTCTCCGCCCCTCTTCTACCCTCCTCTGTTCTTCTGCTTGTGATAATATTTCCACTTGGCGCCCATAAATCGACGCTCTGCGCGGCATTTTGTTGAAGTTTCGCCAACGTGATTTGTTTGCATTTCATTGTCTGCAGACAAGTTTAAGGGGGGCAGCTGGGATAGGGGGCAGGAGAAAGGGTGTCGAGGGGAGTGTGCGCTTTTTAGGTGCCTGGCTAAAAGTTTTGCGCCAAGGCAAACACACAAAACTGACGCTGGCGCCTCTTGTGCCATAATATCGATAAACGTTTATAACTAACTTGAGAGTGTTTGTGGTCATGTGTGTGCCCCCCCCCCTTGCCCCTCCCCCTGGCACACCCACTCCCTTTTAGGGTCTGCCAAGTGTTGCGGCAAACTTCCGGCGGATGCAGCCAACATGTGTGCCACGTCGTCGTCCACAGAGGGCGCTGCTGCTGCTGCTGTTTGGGGGCCAATGTGGGTCATTGAAGTTTATCATCAACAAGCTGCCACATCCGGCGTCTCCCAGGCAACCTGAAGCTGCCACCGCCAGTTGCCACTTGCCATTTATGGCTCGTTTTCCCCCTCTCTCCCCCTCTCCAGCCATTCCCCTTATTTTTCTTATTTCATTTTGATTTCGTCGCTTCTTTATGGCGCTAATATAAAATCGACTGCGCTTCTTCTTCTCCATCGTCTTCTTCTTTTTTCTTGCCTGTCGATTTATCGCCAGGATTTGGATATTTAGCTGGGGCCGCCATGTTGTTTAGATTACAAATTGGTCCGGGCGGACTAAAGCAAGAAGAAGTAGCAGCAAAAAATGTTATCAATTCAGTTGTGGAGGGGCGGGGCCGTAACTCGCGGCTGCGGTTGGTGGTGGGCGTGTCTGCCGCGTTGTTGGGTGCAACCAATTCTTTCTTTTTTTTTTGCTGTGCACAACTTCAGTACACAGGTTTTGCAGTATTTTCAGTATTTTTTTTTATCGTTTTCCCTGCTCCTCGTTCTGGTGACAGTTTTCCTAACGCTTGCGAAAAGTTCGTGGACAACATTTTTGTGCCAATTTCGTTGTGAAAATATTGTTGTAACCATGATGAAGTTTTCAATTGGTTTCGCTCGACATTCAAGCGAAACGGCCCATGCCACTTGGCATGGCACCATGCCCCATGCCCCCATGCCACATGCCACCACACGGCAGCGCATCTATTTTTGTTCGATTTCGGGAAAGTGCACGCGAAATAAATTTCAATCCATCTCGGGCAGCCAAAAAAGAGGAATATAAAAACTTTTGCAATAAAGAATTAAGCTACAATTCTTTTTTTTGCGACTTTCTTCAGGCACAATGGGGGAAATAGAAATAGAGATTGAAGCAGTGAGCAATTGAGTGTGGGGGGGAGGGAGTGTGCGGAATGAGTCGACAATTTGCCTGTCTTTGTCAGTTAATTGGCTTAATGCTTTCTATAGCAAATTGCGACAGGGCAAAGGGCAACGTTGAATTATGAATGAGGTGGGATGGTATCGAAGGGATGTTATGAATTTATGGAGGGAATTATGTGGGACAAGTAAATTGCAGTACTTATAAAGTATAACAGTTGTTGTATAATAGTTAAAGTATAACAGTTAACGTATAACAGTTAGAGTATAACAGTTAGAGTATAACAGTTAGAGTATAACAGTTGAAGTTTAACAGTTAAAGTATAACAGCTCAAGTACAATAGTTAAAGTATAACAGTTACAGTAAAATACAATAGTTTCAGGTTAACTTGAGCACTATTACAGTTAGCAGTATAACAGTTGATATTATAACACTTATTGTTAAACAATTACAGTATGCTAGCTAGCGAACAACAGTGAAAACAAAATGGCTTTCTTCAAGCAGTATAACAGTTACCATATAACAGTTGCAGTATAACTGTACCAATATAACAGCTAACAGTTGTTTATAAAGTTTTGCTATCGATGGCCTATCAAATCACTTTTGGACCCATTCGTGCTTAGAATATTAAGTATACGCACTTATTAAAATATCCCCAGAAAGTAAATGAGGCAAAACAAGGCAGGCAAAGTGAAAGGAAGGCAAAGTGAGTGAGAGAAAAAGGGAGAAAGGGTACGGGGCACTTCAAAATATGGCTTAAATGTCTTACCAATTCGCGCACGCCCCAGAGAACAATGCGAGCGCAATAGTAATAAATAATTTATAAGTGCGCATTTGCCACATTAATCACGAGTCGACGCTGCTGGCCTGCCTGCCTGACTGGGAAAAGACGCGAATGCCGCCGCCGCCGCCGCTAACGCAGGCCGAAAACAAAAAGCAGCCAAAAGAGCTAACGGGAAAATCCCTTGGCAAAAAGTTTGCCCTCCTTCCCCCGTCCTTCTTCCCTCCTCGAAGAGTCGACGCATATTAATTTCGGCACAACCTTCAGCGGTGGGAGGCGGGACTGACTCCGGCTCTGGGCTCTGCCTGCCTTCCCACTGCTTCCCCTTTCTCTTCTCCTCTTCCCACTACCTCTCTCGCTTCCTCCCTTTTTCTTCTGCCTCACCCCCTCCCCCACCTTGTCGCCTCGTCGGCGAAGCGTACAAATTTCCATCACTTGCGTTCAATTTTAGACTTTTCCAAGCAAATGCACAGACGCGATTAAAACGCTGACGAATGGCGACGTGGACGTCAATGTGAATGTGAATGGGGATTGGGACTGGCACTGGCACTGGGATTGGAGATATTCTGAAAGTTGGAACCGGGCCCGGGCACTCTGGACGCGACGCGGCGGCTGTGGCCCGAAAATGTCAAGGGCCAACGGCAGCGAGTTGAAACTGGACAAGGCCGACAGAGCCTCCGACATGGCGCATTCACCCCGTACCCATTTTCCTATTTGCATATCCCAACAGAAACAACAGCAAAACAACAATAACGGCAACAGTAAGAAAAAAGAAAAACAACAACAACAAGAATTGGTCCAATTTTGGTCGCGTTTGTCGTTTTTGGGCGGCGCTTTAAAGCTCGAAACGAGCCGAACGGGGACTGAGAAGGCGGTATGGGAATATGACGCATTATCGCATTTGCATATGACCGGAAGAGTGAGAGGGAGGGCAAAGGGGAAGGGGAAGGCACTGCCTTTGCGTGCTGTGAGTATATGTGTGTGTGTGTGTTTGGCAGCAGCTTGACCTTTTTCGTCATATTGCCCATGGGGCAAAAACTTGATGTTGCCACATGCAAAAAGGGCAGCGGCAGCGGTGGCATTTAAAATGAGAATTTATAGAAAATTTAATTCGAATTTGAAAAAATGCATGAATTTGTTTCATTTCCCTTTGGTTTATTTATTAATTATGTTTAAAGAACATTTTAAATTAATATATTTAAAATCTGTTCCCACTGGGAGCAACCCGCCCCAGCTGCGTTTCTAAGTAGCACAAAAGTATGCAATGACTTATTTGATTGGCAAGCAATGTCAAGTGGTGAAACCAGCAAGTGAACTGCTTGTTCCGACAAGTCATCATGCATCTCAAAAGTATGCACCATATTTTTGCATACTAACAGAGTAATGTTAAAATTATTTATTTCACGCCCACCGCCCCCCTGCGCCCACAAACTTTTTTTTAAAACGTTTTTTTGTTCAAAATTGTGGGAAATTTAAATTAGTGGATAAAACTTTGGCGGCTTCTACAGGGCCAGCTGTAGTTGTTACGAACTTGGAAGCTTGTGTACTGTTAAAGTAGTAAAAAAGAAACAAATTAAAAAAAGCCACATGCCGCTGTCCCTTCTAGTTTTGCCGGAATTTCGAATTGAAAATGAAAAAAAAACTGCCGTTATTCCAAATGAAAAATTGCTTGATTTATCGCTAACAGTGCGCTGTTATGTAAGCAATGAACTGCTTGCACTGCTTGTACTGATGTCTAATCCACGATGCGATCCCATTCATCATGCTGCTCAAAAGTATGCTACAAATAAATGCAGTTTATTTATGGAACAAGGTCGACTCATCACTGATGCATTCTCCCCACCCTCCCTCACCTGTTTTGAGCGCAACAAATGCTGTTTAAGCAAATAAATACCCTGTCAATTGTCGTGTTTGCCTTTCCCTTCACAAATCACATTAATTATTTTCTTGCCTGCTGCTGTGCTCGATTAATTGCAATCCATATGCGTTTCAAGTGCAAAAACAATAAAGTAATGCTGCGAATGGCTTTAAGAGTGCGCAAGCAGATGTTCCACAAATGCAAATGCTTGGAAACTGCCAGCATATGGGGGCGTCATTGGAGCAGGGGCGTGGCACAAACGGCATACAAAATGAATATCAATGAACTACAAGAGCGAAAACAACAACACAATAAAACTGACGCTCAAACAGCAACAACAATAACTGCAACAGTAAATAAAAGCAACAACATACAAAGAATCCGCATCGACGCGAAAAACGAAATGGGAAATGGCTTTGGGCAGGAGAGCAGAGAGTGGCACAAGGAGTAGGGGACAGTGACAGCGAGGAGGGGCTAGGGACAAGGACAGTGGCAGCTGGGCAGGAGGCGGAGGCATGTTTGTGAAAACTGGGACAACGCTTGCAGCAGTTAAATAAATGATATCCCGACATGTGTATGCACGTGTGTGTGTGTTTGTGTGCTGGAGTGTACTTGTGTGTGCTGTGCTGCAGAAACTCATTAACTTTTGCTAAATGAGCACGGAAATAACAACAGTCCCGGAAGAACAAAACCCTTTAACAATGTTCTCATTGCTCTTGTTGTTGTTGTCGTTGTTTTGTTGTTGCTGCTGTGATGTTTGATATGATCAGCATTAGAATAAGAACTGCTTGACTATGAGAAAGCATTCTGCCGCACGGCATTCAACATCCTCGATAGTATAGTGGTCAGTATCCCCGCCTGTCACGCGGGAGACCGGGGTTCAATTCCCCGTCGGGGAGAGATGTGAGAGCATTTTTTTTTTAGTTTTTTTAATAATTAAACTGTATTTTTGTAAATAAATAGTATATTTTATTTACGCTTTCAGTCTAATTACAAAATATATTCGAAATTAATTTTGTGTTGCTCTTCAAAGTATGCAGTAATAATAAACTATAATAATAAACTATGACTTTTTTTCGTTCTCTACAAGTGCCTGTGTAATTTAATTGTATATTATGTATGATTAATAGTTAACATTGTTTTAAATAAATAATTCAAACAAACAATTTAAATTAATAAAAAAAATAAATTAAAAAAAAGTCTGACACATCTCCCCGACGGGGAATTGAACCCCGGTCTCCCGCGTGACAGGCGGGGATACTGACCACTATACTATCGAGGATGTTGTTTGCCGCTCGCCAAAAGCCAAACTCATAATCAAGCAGTTCTACTTCTAATGCTAATCATAACATCTAACACGCAACAATATTATCAAAGGAAAATACAAAAATAAAACGATTATTAATTAATTAGAGATGTTGATATATTTTCCAATGGGCACAGCGCTCTTACATGAACACTAATTAAATCGAGAAAAAAAATTGAGCTTGCATCTCTCCCCGACGGGGAATTGAACCCCGGTCTCCCGCGTGACAGGCGGGGATACTAACCACTATACTATCGAGGATGTTGTACCCGGCTCAGCCAAATAGCCAATTTATTTTCGGGAGTGCCGAGATCGTTAAGGGTCGTAAGTAGCAGGAAAAGAATCTCTAAAGTGATGTTTATATAATAATTAAGCGACCCTTAGATTCGGTTTAAAGTTGTTGCTGTTGTTGGCGGCGCTCGTTAAAAGTAAAATACAGCTAATTTATTTGAGCCAACTTAAATTGGCTTAAGCGAATGACCAGAAGAAAACAAATGGTGCGTTATCTGCAAACCAGAAAGACAACACACGGAGATGGCGAAACAAAGAAGGGCGAGGAAGGAGGACGATAGAAAGAAGCAGAGAAGCACAATGCGGGTGCAGTGCGAAAGAAGCCAAAAAGAACAACAAATGCGACTACTGTCAGTTTCATTAAAAACAATGAAATCAGCTAAGAGCCAAGAGTTTAAATGAGCGTCGTCTAAGAGCATAAAAAAGAACTTAAACAGCACACCCACACACACACACAAAGATATAGATACTGGCAGGCACACATATATACCGACACAATGACCGCTGAAAACTGGTGGAAAAAAAGCTAAAAGCGGCGGCTACAGAAGTATATTCTATATATACTGGCAAAACAAAGTCTAAACACAATAAACAAAATGGCGGAAAAAACAAACAGACAAACGAAACGAAACGAAAAACCCGTACAAAGAAGAAAGTACAAAAATAAGCACAGCTTGTGACCCTTTTTTTTCTGCGGACAATGCACGAACTGTTGCCCATCTGCCCCACTCCGCTCCGCCCACTGCTATTTATTTCAATTCTTTCAGTTCTTTTAATTTGAAGCAAAAACATTAACAAGAACAATTAGCTCTTGAAATGAGCACAGCTACAACAAAAGCAACAACAAGAACAATTGTATTAGGCAAGTTCAACTTTTGCACCGAGATGCTCCTGCGTATGAACTACATCGCAGTTGAACAATGGCAGAGCACAGAGAGAATGAAAGACCTTGAAGGGCAGCAGAGAACAAAGGCGCTAAGTGAACTCAAGTTTATGTCGACATCTCGAAACATGTACAGTCGAGTAAACGTCTCAACTAATTGATAACTCTCTAGCGAGGTATTTTGTGTTCAGAGATTTAATTAATATGCCAAAGGCATCTAATGTTTACTATCTGTATACATGTTCTCATCGGTTCCACTATAAATTTCTAACAATTTCGATGTCCATCCCGGAACAAAACGTTTTAGTTATCAAATTATTCAGTCTCGAGAGAACCACAAGCACAGCCTGCAACTAATTATATTTCAATCTATTGTGCTGTCGACTCGACATATAGATAGTTAGATAGTTTCAGCTACTCTCAGTCTCTCTCGCAGTTTTAAGACTGCGGCCTGTTCGGACCGAGTATCCTTTGGAAACTTTGCAGCTAATTACATACGGTTCGGTAAAGTTTCATGGGCTTAGGACGTGTGCAAACATTTGCAGTTACTGTAGCCAATGGCAACCAAAGAAAGGGAGAGGGGAGGGTAGAACAGACCTAAGCAGGTCTCAATGATTCATGGAAACAAACGAAACACAGATGAGCAGTCAAAAAGGACATTCAGTCGAGTCGAAGAAAGGAACGCTTTGAGCAATGGCTCTCTCCGCATGCTTTACATATGTCGAAGAAACGGGTATTAAAAGCGTAAGCCTTAAAGCAAACAGCAAGCAGAAGGCGAAGAAGAAGGGAGGGGTATGGTAAGGGAAAGCAGGATTAACAAGCCTGGTGCTAGGTGCTGACACTGGCGCTGTGCTCTCGGTCCTGTGCATACAGGAAGGATGGAGGAGCACGGAAGGAAACAACACGCAGAAGGCTCAAGAAACGTGTCTACTCTGTTGCCGTGGCAGCTTCCCCCGCATTGTTTCAACAGGAAATGCGTTCAAGTATGTGTGAGTGAGTGTGCCAGTCTCTCTCTGTGTGTGTGTGAGTGTATGTGTGAGCGTGTTTATGGCAGCCCGCTGGTAATTTATAGTATGTTTAGGTAGGCGACGCAGCAGGCAGCTCTCTTCGGTTTATGTTTGCTTTGGCTCATATTTTTAACACTAAACTCGAGTAAATAACAACAGGCAAGCACACTCTACCACGTGGCACGCCCCTCTCCCGCCTCATCTGCCCAAACTAGCTGTTCTGGTTGTGCCATATGAATTATGCTCTGCATTGCCGGCGTCGCATCACAAACAACTCACAGTTGAAACAGCAATAACAAAGGATCAACGGAAGGATATACGAAGCTAAAAGGATTTCGAATGTCTCACGATGCATGTGCTTGCCAAGCTAATTGGCAGAGCAACACGGTAAAAGAGTGGGCAGAGTGGAATGGAGAACCAAAAACCGAACGTAGGGAAAGCTGAAAACTAGTTTGGTCTCTTTTTCAGCTGAGCTATGATTGACGCATCAATTTGGGTCAATTTGGCATGCTAATCGAAAGAGCAGAGATAGATAGAGATATGGGAAAAGGGAAAGGAAGGCAAGAATGGAATTAGCTGAGGGTTTATTAAAAGAGAGTAGTGTGAGGCTGAGCAAGTGCAGGTCAAAATGATTGTTCGTTCGATATCAAAGATGGTATGATTATGGGAGAGTATAAGGAGAGGAATATGAAGTTACTTATCTCTTATAGTTATAATTATAGATATATAAATATAGATATAAATATATAGATATAAATATATACATACAAATACCTTAAACCTCCTCTGCAATTCAATCCTTTAAACACCTTCCAAAATACTCGTTTTCTTATCCTACTTCCCACAGTTAAATCAAAGATTAAACTAAAAGTTTTGTAATTAAACCACAGCTTAAAAGCATCTTAAGGGTCTGCTTGCTTTATCTCTAATTGAATCCATAATCTCATCTTTTGTTTATGATATTCGCTTTCACTTTGTACCAATTCGAATGCTTATGCTATTAATCTAAGCGTTTCGTGAGCTCCCCAACACAAGAGAAACATTGTATATATAATCTAACACAATAACCTTCAGCATGTCAACTGATTGAGATGACAGGCCCAAAGTTTTGGGTCGCCCCGAACCCGAAGGGGGAAGTGGGGAAGGTTAACTTAATATCCGGAAAGCTGAAAAGTTTTGCTGTTCTTGTTTCTTTTTCTTTTTATTTTGGGCGCCGCAAGACAAGGGAAAACATCAATATCGATGACGACAAATGGTTGGGAAAAGTAGTGTGGAAAATGGGCGGTAAAGTGCGAGCATAGAAAACTAAAGAAAAGGGAATAATTCATAATTTGAAGGAAGCAAGAGAGAGGAAAACGGAAATTTGGAAAATAGCTAAACGAGTCAGACAGGCGCCACTTACTTGGGGGCATTCACTTTGCGGGCTATAAATGCCGCAATGCATGCTACAAATTTGGGCATGTGTGTGCAGGAAAGAGAAAGAGAGAGAAAATGAGCAAACAAGCAAGCAGCAGAGGGTTGTTTTTTTCAGAAGGGAACGAGAGGGAATGAAACACAGCCGCAACTGTCGCGTAAACAAGTTGCTCAACTTTTAATGTTGCACATTTTTCGTAAAGGGAGATTTCTTTCGCCTTCAAGTGGGTGCCAAAGTAAAGGAGGATGAAGAGTGTGCTCCACTCCCACTTTGGGGCATTGCCGGCTCTAAGGGTTGTTCTACTGCGACTTAACCTTAATGAGCATCAAACTGTGCGCCATAAAACCAGTTGATGCCGCATCAGCCCATCGAAAAAGGTAAAAAACAGTGTTGCCTTTTTCGACTGGGGTTGGTAGAGTTGCCTGCTCGGGATCTACAGTCTAGGTCTCTTGCAATTTAGCCCGCCCAGGCAGCTTAATGATAAACAAACACAATGATTTCAAAATAAATGAGTGGCATAAGCTCTGTACGCCGTGTGTAAGTGGAGTGATTTGTTTATGGCACCGCAGACTGACGGCAGCAGGAGAATTGTGTATGGCCGTGTACGGAGCAACGAGCCCAGATCATTTGTCTATACGGGATTTGTGGGTTTCGCGCTGCTCTGCTTCTCTATCTCTCTATCCCTCTCTCTCATGATGCGACTACGGCTACTTTGTACTATTTGAGTACTTTAATTATGCGTCTAAACTTGTTGTTTATTAGGGTCTATGAAAGTAGCAAAGGCTACTTATTAGGAGAAGGGTTCTTCATAAAGGTGTTGCTGCAAAAAAGGAACAGATTAAAAGCGAATCAAGCGCTATAATTGACTGTTATTCAACTTGATTGGACTTAATTTGGAAGAGTTGTATTGGAATAATTGGAGGACATAAGAAGCTACAAGGTAGCATTCGTGCTCATTTTACTTTAACTTGATTGGACTTAATTTGGAGGAGTTGAATATTCCTTAATACTATTATAGTATATTGTTATCAATATATATTAACAAGCTTTATTTATATATAATTCTTCACCTTTTGCACGCTTAACTTCACCTAATTAATGTCTGAACTTGCTTAATGTTCTTAGCACAAATTTAAAAATATTTTAAAGGTTTCTGCTTGATGACTTTACCCAAAAGCGTTTCTATTCCTTTATCATATCTTTATTTATGTTGTCTGAGTTTTGTTCCCCTGCTGCTCGTTAATGCATATGAATTCTGATAGCTGCATCAATATATCTGCATATAAAGCTTTGATGTCTTGCCAAATGGATGGACAAAAGAAGCAAATGGAAAAGAAGAAGAAGGAAAACTCGACTACCGCAAATGCCATTTTCATGGCTTAAGCTGCAAAACATTGGCCATTAGCTTCGGGGAAAATGGGGAAAAGCGTTTGTTTTATGCCTCGCCAATGGCGAGCCAAGACATTAACTTTTAATTTGAACATTTCTAAGCAAAACGCAAGCCGGGCACAGATGCAGATACAAGATACGAGTGAGAGTGGCAGAGAAGAGAGAGAGAGGCGAGAAGAGAAGAGTGAGAGAGGCAGACACAGCTGCAGTGAAGAACATTTGGAATTGTCTTGGCCTCGACGTGGGTCGTGCTCGTCTCAGTTGAGCTGCGATTGTCGCAAAAACTGGAGCAGCTTTCTGCACAAAAAGCCAACAGCTGATAATTGTGGTGCGCCAATAAAAAGCAAATTAAGCTAATTGCAAAATTTGCAAAATCCCGCAAGGAGGAGAGTGCAGGAAGAAAGGAATAAAGGGAATGGGAGACTATCGCAAGAACAATAAGCTAATAAAAGTTACCCAGCCATTTATGGGGGTGGCATAGGGTAGTTAGTATCAGTATAAGTTGGTAATTATGCAGCACATATAGAGAGAGAGAGAGAGAGAGAGAGAGAGAGAAGGAGAAGGAGAAGGAGAAAGGGCGTGAGCTCAAGTAGAAGAAGACATGTTGCCAAAGTTGAGAGATCCTGCCGCGACCTCCGCAACGCCCACTTGGCAGATGTTGCCCGTTTGCTGCAGTCCTTTGATAATTCGCTTTTGGCCAACTTGGCTGCACATTTTTATCGCGGCCAAAGTGAAATGTAATTAGGGAGAGAAAAAGAAGAGAAGCGACTGAGCGTAGCATGATAATCCCTGGACTGATGCCCAAAGTCTGTCACTCGCTTAAAGCCATCAAATAAAGCTCTCATAAAGCAATGCCTCCTTTCTCCATCCCCCCTCGTGGCCACACTGCAAGAAAGTAGGCCAACCACATGGCCGCAATTATCGTAATTAATACGCATACAAATACACGCACACACACACACAAGCGAGGCACATGTGTGAGTTTATTTGAGATTAATTAGAGAGACCTAAGCCGAGTGAAACCCCAAGCCGATGCCGCATCGAGAAACTCAAACCCGACCCAAACCCAAACTCAACCTAACCCCAAAGTGAAGCGCAGCGAGGCCAGTCGAGCATGCAAAATCCCCAAAACAAATTGTGTTTAAATATTGGCCAGCCCAACTGCCCCTTTCCCCTCCTCACCTCTGGCGACTGAAAGGATTGTGGCGCTGTCAGTGTTAGAGAGGAGCATGGGGGGGGGGGCAGGAAGGGAGGTAGACAATCCGTATGCAGCTACTGCCTGCGGTTTAGATTCGGACACATGATGAAGGCTGCAGACCAGAACAATTTTGACATGGATTCACTTCTCTGCAATCGCTTTGAGCTGGGCATGAAATGAAAAACGGAAAAACAAAAGAACAAACTAGAAAACATAAAAGTTCATAAAAGCGAATTGTCATCAAAAAAACAAAAGAAATGAAGACAAAAAAAACAAATATTGTAGAGGAATGTTGAGAGAAGTCAAGGGCGAGTTTAGAGATAGAGTTCTCTACAGGTTATGACGTTGCATTTTAAAGAGATTGTAAAGAAGTTAAGCAAACATAAAACAATGTTCTGACGATACAGAGGTAAATATTTACCATAAAAATTTATTTAAAATTTAAAAAGAGGGTATCTAAATAAAAGAATATTCAATTCATATTATATTATAAATTTAACATATGAAGTGCAAGTCTAAATTTAATTGGTTCTTCATGTCTAGTGCAGTATCTTTAAGTATCAGTGTGCTACACTATAACTTGTATAATATAAATACACTAGAATAACATGTACATAAATCTTCATTTTAATTAAAATGCAAAACATGTTTAAAGAAAACAACCGCGCGAAAGTCCATAAACTCTCGAAGGAGACTCAGGAGACTCGCATTTTCAACTTTAACCTTAAAGCAAAAGTTCCGCTATAACAGCCCTTATCTCTTAGGCACATCTAGCTGTCATTACAGAGTTTGTATGTCTTGAAGTTGTTGAGCAACCCATCAATTAGACCCCCTTGCCCCCGTACTTCCCATCACCTGTTTCCCCTCATTTGCCAACGTATGTGAGTGAAATGAAGTAATTTGCAGTACACGAAGCTCTACCCCAATCTCTAGGCAGCTAAAAGGTTGGGTAGCCCATTTAAAATGGCCATTGTACTTGTACTCACACTCAACTCACTCATCACTCACACTCACCGGCACTCACACTCGTATCCGCACTCGCAATTGTATTCATACGTGTACTCTGGTATTGCACTTGTTTAGGGTAGCCTCAGTGTGTGGCTGTGTGTGTGTGTGTCCCTGTATGAGTCTCTGTGCCTGTGTGTGTGTGTGTGCATAATTATTCCTAAACGAGCTATTTAACTAACGGCTTTACACTCGACACACACGCAGGGCTCGTAATTAAAGTGCCACAAAAAGTGCACGTCGAAAAAGCTGTCCGAAAAATATGTTTACATAAAATATTTGAAACGCAACTGCCGCCGTCGATTCGTACAGGCCACAAGCAAAGCACATAGCATATCCTGGGGGTAACTACTATGGGTTACCCTTTTTCGAATCGGGGTACCTAGTCGTTGCGGCATGTGGCATGTGTAATAAAGTTACGCGTGCTTAAACACTCGCCTCGTCTCGCTGTCATTGCAAAATGAGTGTAATTTATGTATTAGTGTGAAGCGGGCTGTGTGTGTGTGTGTGTCTGGTGCATAGTAAAACATGCAAAAATATGCAAATTGCCGCAGCCAACGCGATGAACTTTGTCTCTCCCTCTGGAACTTAAAGCGGCGCCTCTTTAAGGGTTTATCGAACTTGTCTGGCCAGACAGACACTGAGCGGGCAAAGTCGGTCAAATATTTGCACAAGTGACTTTGCGAGAAGCGTCGAGAAGCGCCGAGAGAGGCGCGAGTGAGGGAGACAGCCTGCTTTGGATGTGCATAATTTTTGCACGCTAGATTGTCATTTAAAACAAGTTAAGCGCTGCAATTGCTGCAATGCGGACAAGTTGGCCAAAGGGAGTGGGCAAAAGAGGCGTGGCAGGTGGAAGGGCGGTCCAGCTTGGAGTCGGCACGGAGTCAACTGCGGTGACTTGGTCCTTGTGCGCGTTGTCGTCGTCGTCGTCGTCAGGTAATGAGCAAACAATAAAAGCAAACGGCGCTGCACGAAACAATGGCGACAAGTAAAAAACAACAAAAATGAAAACCAATTAGATGCCGACAGGCAGCAAGAGAGAGAGAGAGAGTTACAGAGAAAGCGAGAGAGAGAGAGAAAGAGGTGCAGCGAATGTGGGAATGTCTCCCTCTACCGAGTGCCGCAACTTTTCGTGTTCTGTCGATGTTGTGACAAGCGACAGGCGCAAAAAGTGGCAAAGAGAGAGGCAAAGGGAATGAGAGAGAGAGAGAGAGAGAGAGAGGGGGGTTCTTTGGGCCGTGTTTATTGTGCGCCTCGTTAGCTGGCAGTGGCGACCAACAACAAGAACAACGGCAATAACTACAACAACTTCAACTACAACTACAGCAGCAGGAGCAACAACTATAACAAACATCGTCGACAATGGCAACTCTGGTCGCGTTGTAAATTGCATTTCCATTGTTAATTACCTGCGATTCATAAATTTTGCATTGCCCTTTGACCTCAACCGACGCTGGGGCGTACCCTTTATGCTCGACAGGGGCAGGAGAGGGTCGCCTGTGGCCTTTGACAGCGCATATTGGCCAGAGGTTGACTTGAGGTTGACAGAAATGTTGCAATAAACTTAGGGTTGTAAGAATGTTACATTTATGAGGAAGCGAGGGAAAGAACGAGGCACAAAGAGAGTGAAAAGAGCAGAGATAGAGCAACTGCATAAAGAAAGAGTTCTTGAAAGAAATATACGATGGTTATTGCATACGATAGTATAAAAACGTTGACAAATAAAGCTCATTACCTTAAATAAAATATGTGAATTCAATCTCAAACACACCAAAGACAGGGAACGAGCAAGAAAGCAAGCATAATATATATAGATAACGTTGTTGAAATAAGTATACGATAGTTAGCGCATGTGATAGTATGTATACGTTTAAAAGTAAAGTTCATCAGCTTAAATAAGCTATGCGAACTTAACCTAAACATACCAAACCCAAGAGAAATAAAGAAAGTATCTACAGTAAAAAAGAGTTGTTTGAATAGTTATACAATATAATTCCCATACGATAGTATGCACATAAGTATGGTAATAAACAGCAAAGAGTATTACTTGAAATATAAGAACATAATCAAGAACCTTTCAAATATTTCCTACATTTCCTGATAAAAATTCTGCCCGAACTTTTTTTGGCTTCATTTCTTCTGCGCCTCGTCAAATCAAAAAACATACCCAAAATGTAATTATACTAATTACCTAAATCTGAAAACTTCATCAGTGACATCATTTTCTAGGAATTCATCCAGAAGAATATGATTTTGGTTACGCCCCCCCGCACGCCCCCCGCCTGCGTCCATCATTGTTATGCCTCGTTTCATATTTCAATTTGTGAAATTTGCATTTTCTACAATTTTCGAAAAAAGTTTAATGACAAAACTTTAAGCTCTAAGCAAAGCTTAAAGCAGAAGCGTGTCGACCCCCGCTACTCTCTACTCCCTACTCTACGCCCCTGCTTCATAGAGAACTGATGCCTGCCTCCTTCTCTCCCCGTGCGCATATTTAGCAAATGTTTTTATTGGCCGTTAGCTTCACCTGGCCCATGTCGGCATTTCCAACTTGCCCCCCGCCCCCCTTTGTACCTACATCCCACACTCACTGCTGCGTACGTCCATCAAGCTGCCCCCCTGCCGTGCCCGCGCCCATGATAGAAAATTAGCATTCGTTATTTATCACCAGGGTGAATGAAATGCTCGAAGCTGCAAAGCAGATTTCTATAGCGGATCGTGAAGCGGAAGAGTGGAAGGGAGGGAGGTACATAGCTAAAAGTGTGTGCTGAGCAGGGGCGTGCTGCAGTGTAGAGGGAAGGGGGAGGGGGGAGTCGTGCATTTACTTTTCACTCACCGCGTGACTTTTACAGCCTCTTAATTTAAACAGTCGCCCGTTAAGAGGGCGGATTCACGGGCACATTATGGGCGCCTTGGGGGGGCTGCTGCTGCCTGCGTCGAGTGCCAAAATTAATTTGTACCAGACGACATTTTTAATGTTGTTGTAGTTGCTGTTGTTGTTGTTGTTGTTGCTGTTGGGGAAAATTCTGTCGCTTCGCATTTTGGATTTGTGTGTTGCGTTTTTAGTTTCCTTTTTCGACAGCAGTCGTCGCACTCTTGTCACGTAATTCAAATTTTATATTCACTTTTCGAGTACCCCTACCCTAGGCCACATTGGTTGCGTACACGTGGCCGTGTGCGTGCGGGCGTGCGTGCCACTGTGGTATACTTTATCGATTTGCCGCACAGATTTTCCACCCACGTTCACGCTACTTCACGCTCTTGTCCCCCCGTTCCCCTTTCTTATCTGTTTTCCCTCTTCTAACTACGCCGCTGGGCTACATGTGCATGCGAATTAACATGAAATTATAATGCACGCATCAAATTCATGTAAGCTTTTTATAATTATGCAATTTTCACAGTTTTGCATAAATTGTTGGACAGTTTGCGGCATTTACGTGTCCAACACCAGACAGACAGAGAAACAGTGAGAGAGGGAGGGAGGGAGAGGGATATTGAGGGAGAGAGATAGCATACCCCTGCCTTAGCTGAACCTGCGGCTTTGTCTATTTTCGTTGCTCTTTTTGTGTGATTTTCGATGCGTTTAACCATGTGGAAAATTGTTTGATTATGCGATAATAGTTGGCAAACAGTCACAATGGAGAAGGTATTGAAGAGCTATTGAATCATAATACAAATTGGGAAATCTAACATAAGGTAGCTAAAAAGTTGCATATATAATCATATTGTTAACAGACGTACACACATAATCCTAACATTTCTGAGAAAAGAATAACAAAAGATTAAACGCAATTTAATGAAAAAAAAAAATATTACGAAAGTTATATATACTATACATAGATTAGATTAAATGAGATAGATTTTCCATTGCCATATCGTGTATCTGGAATTTTTAATTTGACACAGCGCGATCAACATCCTCGATAGTATAGTGGTTAGTATCCCCGCCTGTCACGCGGGAGACCGGGGTTCAATTCCCCGTCGGGGAGAGATGTGAAATCATTTTTTTTTAAATTTTAAAATTTAAAAAAAAGAAATGTGAAATTATTTTTTTTAATTTTAAAATTTAAAAAAATATAATAAATTAACAAAAGATTTAATTGCTACACCAGCATCTGTATTTAATTTAAATTCCGTCTTCAGTGTTAATTTGTGTATTGCGCTGAAAAGTATGCAATAAACATAAATAATAAGTGTGTTGATAAAATTAGTTAACAAAAAAGTCAATTCTAAAAACATTTCTACTAATTTTAAAAATTTTAAATGTCTAAAAAATGTTGTTATATATATAAAAAAAAATGGAGATATAACTGTACTTCTTATCTCCGTTACTCCCCGACGGGGAATTGAACCCCGGTCTCCCGCGTGACAGGCGGGGATACTAACCACTATACTATCGAGGATGTTGAGAGCCGCGATGAACTTGTCAAAACTTGGGATTGTGTCTTACGGCTGTTGATCGTTCTACATTGCGTATTTTCTATTTATGTCATGTTTCAATTGTGTTAGCGCAATGTTGATTAATTAAAAAGATAATTTATTGTCAAAGTTTTCGTTTATTCCAGCGCAAGCTGTGAGTGTATGTCTGTGTGTGTGTGTGTGTGCGAGAGTAATTACACAAATTTTATACGATAGCTGGAAATTACTTTGGGCTGTAAAAAGCTTTATGAGAATCAAGAATTTTTTTTCGTTTTGTTAGAATGCTGCAAGATTTGTTAATGCTGAGTTGTTCCCTCTCTATCACACTCCCTCTCTATCTCTGTCTCGCTCGTTTTGTTTCCTTTTTCTCTTCATGCCATGTAGATGGTTGCGATAATTCTGCATTTGGCTTTTTCTCTGTGGTGCCCCTGCTCGGCTCTGTTGCTCTCGAACTTTTTGGCCAAAAGCGCCTGCAGGCAGCGCACAAAGCCAACACAGGAATCGATTCTGTCATTGAGAGCCGCCGGCTCGCAATGAGCCTCATTGGGCAGAGGGTACAGCAGCAGAGCAAGAGGAGGTAGAGGAAGGCGGAGCAAAGGCAAAGCCATTTCCGGCCAGACAATAAACGGGCAACGTTGCCAGCCTGCTCGGCATTTCCGGTCGCGCGATTCACTTGTTGTTGTTGCACAACTTGTTGTTCTTGTTGTTGTTGTTAATGTTGTTACTGCTGCTGCTGCTGCTGCTATTGCTGTGTTTTTTCATATTTCTTTGGTTCGCTGGAATTGAAGTTTGACAATGCCAAAGCCAAAGCCAAGCGACGAGCAGAGGCAGAAGGGCAGACAGAATGGACAAAGACGGAATGAGAGACAGAGAGAGAGACAGACAGGCAGGCAGGCAATTCCAGCAAGTAAAAAGTTGAGGCAGAAAAAACTCATTTATCTTATGTCTCGAGGCCGAGCACAAGCAACAGCATAAGAAGGAAGGGGAGTAGGGGGAAGAGGAATCTTTACTGTTCCCTGTGGCCGCGGGGCCATTCAATGTCGCCGGAGACATGTCAAAAGTTTTCCTGCTTGTCTCTACTGTTGTTATTGTTGTTGTTATGTTTGTCATTTAACTTAATTAAATTTACTCGCAAATTCGCATTTTCATTTTGAGCCGCACGTTCTACGTGGCGTATGTGTAATGCGCATAAGGCAAACAGAGGGAAGCGCAACAATTGATTAAAATTTTATTGTCTCTTCCGTTTTTGCATATTTTAGTTGGATGACGACACGCGAAATGAAAGTTTATCGCATTCGAAGTGTAATCAACGAAATTTGCGCATAAAAAAATCATTTACAGTTAATAAAATACCGCGCATAATTGACATTTATTAGCGTGTTTATATTTTCAGCAGGAGGCTCAGCAAAGTTAACAACGCGATAATGTTAATATTGCTGTGATGCATAAACAATTTAGGGGTTTATTTATGCAAAATGGTATTGGTAATGTCAGGGGGAAACGTATTTATCGATGGTATTATCAATTCCCTAAAAGAAAAAGCTAAAGAGAAGGGACTTTTAAAAGTACAGAGTGCTGACTTTTGATTAGAGTGTTGGCAGTATAAGTCAAAGAATAATTTGCAAAGAAAAAATGAAAATATTTGTTGAATAGGTTAAGAAATAGTTGGAGTAGTAAGAAAGATGTTTGAAGACATCGAAAGTGGAATGAGTTAATTGTTTAGAAATATTTACTTTAGTAAGCAAAATGAAATTGAAAGGTATTTTAATGATCACAATTGTTAAGAGCAGCTGTTGACTTTCATTTAATTAATAATGCTGAGTATCTCACAGTCAAAACTCCACCTTTATACTTGTACTTCTTATAAGTCTTTATACAAAATTTCCTCTATACTAAACAAAATTGTTTTCTTTCTTCTTCTATTTTGCAGACAACGAGCTTTATTCCGGCACTGTAGCCGATTTCAGCGGCAGTGATCCGATTATCTATCGTGAGCCTCTTCAGACTGAACAATACGATAGTCTCAGTCTCAATGGTAAGTTGCTTTCAGCTTCTCAAACTACGCCTATCTTGTGCTTCCTTTGACAGACACTTCGCGTAATTGAAAATGTCGGTTTGGTTATGTTTGTTGTTGTTGTTGTTGCTGTTGTTGTGTTGCTTTCAATATTAGTGAAATGTTCGCTGCTTGAATTGAATTATGGCGCGATTGTATCAATACGTATACGCACCGTCTGCCACACTATGTACGGCTTGTGGATAAGTTTCCCTCGGTTATCTGTAAGAGAATTGACAATGTATCCCACCATTGGCATCTTTCTGCTGTCCTGCAATCAGGACAATCGACAATGGACATCATATCACCGCTTGCGGTTTCCTTTTGCATATTTCAAGTGCCTCACCGACTTCACTTCGATGCGATGCGATGCGAATCGTTCATATGGCAGACGTCCATTAAGCGAATAGACATGACAGTCTCCAGTCCATCCGCCTGACTGTCCCTTTGCATACCGAGAGAGATATACCACACGGAGAGAACTGTCTCATCTCCTGCAGGCGTGTCTTGTTACGCGCATGATGAATATTTTATGAAATTTCGCGACGTGTTTGCATGCAGCTGCGGAAATTAAGCAGAGAAGGCTTTAAGGCACTTTAAATTCAGACGAAAATGCGAGGCAAAATTCGTGGAAATTTTCTAGTGAAAATTCTAGTGAAAAGTGTCTCGACACCGAGAGAGAAACGCCTCCAGGGTTTGCTGTCTATGCTGCGTGTAGTCTGCTAATGAATTATTAATAAATTAGCTGAAAGTGAAACTGAAGTGAATTTCAATTTATCACACTCTCATTAAGTTGTTATTACATTTGGAGAGTGGCAAATTAAAGAACAAAAATGTCTGAGTAAAGCTAGAGAAAAACGTTGCTTGAAATGTTTGAGCGTTGACTAAAAGTAATAATCAAAATAGAAAATCGTATTTAATGCGGGAAAAAAAATATAAACAAATTTAAAAATAAAACACACAAATAATATACATAATTTAAAAACAAAATTAACCAACCATAAATATCACAAATGAATGTGAAATAAATATGTTTATTTACTAAACTTACTCTATTTATTAAATAGATAATTTCTAAAATTCCAGTCGTCATTCAAAACATTCAATAAAATGGTATATCCATGAAATGGAATATTATTCAATATATGGATAGTTTATGCGCATATCACAATCACTTTGTCTCTAATGCAACAACAACAATAACAGTAAAATTAGATAAGTAAACAAGCAAATGACTATCCTAATTTTATGGCAACATGTTCTGTGTGCAACTCATTCCAAGGCATTCGCCACATTCGATATGTATATTCGATATATAGATGCGGCAAATCGATTGTCGTGTCATCGGCACGAGTTGCTCGTAAATCGTCAGAGCGAAAAGCAAAACACACACACAAACAGACAGAATGTTGTCTATAAAATGTTTTTACAACTCGAACTATAAATGAAATTTATGACTTAACTTTGGCATATTAACAATTTTACTCGTTTTCGCTTGTTTTTCTCATCTCTCTGTGCTTCTTCTTCTCTCGTCTCCTTTTAGCGCCAAACTTTGTGAGCTCATTCACGCAAGGAGATTTCGTCTATTTCTTCTTTCGCGAGACGGCGGTGGAATTCATCAACTGTGGCAAGGTAAGTGGGGGGTGAACTGAGTACATAATGATATAGATATAGATATAGATATGGATATAGATATAGATGGATGTGGCATGTTTATGCATGTGGCTATAATTGAATGTGGGCAAGGGTTTGGCCCGAGCGATTCAAGCGGAAGCGCGTCCACATCGACGCCATATTTGGGCGGCCATTTTGCTCGTTTGTGTTTGCGCTATTCGTGCACACTTCCGGCATCGACTTGGGCAACTGCGATTTTGGTTTTCGGGTTTTGGTTTCGGCTTTGGTCCATGGCCAAATACAGTTATCGGCTTTGGAATGGGAGGCTTATTTGTTTATGGGCTCCGTTTGTTGGCTTTCTATTTGGGATTTCGTAGCAGTGCGGGATGGTGGGGGGGAGGGTTTCTGGCTTTACCTGCGCATTAATATTTATCTTTTATGCTATTTCAGGCGATTTATTCGCGCGTTGCACGCGTCTGCAAATGGGATAAGGGCGGCCCGCATCGTTTCCGCAATCGTTGGACATCGTTCCTCAAGTCCCGCCTGAATTGCTCCATACCCGGCGACTATCCGTTCTACTTTAATGAGATACGTAAGTGTAACCTCCCCACTCTCTGCTTTTCCCCTTGATAACCTTGATTTCGCTTTGCCCCACACAGAGTCGGCCAGCAATCTCGTCGAGGGACAGTATGGATCCATGAGTTCCAAATTGATTTACGGCGTTTTTAATACGCCAACAAATTCAATTCCCGGCTCAGCGGTTTGTGCTTTCGCATTGCAGGTGAGTGCACAATTACGATTACCTTCTCTCTCTCTCTCTGTCTCTGTTTCATCTTATTTTCATCTCTTGAATTTTCTTGCTTTCTTGCTTTCTCCACAGGACATTGCGGACACGTTCGAGGGACAGTTCAAGGAGCAGAGCGGCATCAACTCCAACTGGTTGCCAGTGAATAATGCCAAGGTGCGTACGCATTACAAGTCTGTGTGTGTGTGTGCTTCAGGGCCAACACTTGCACGCAGCTGTGCCACAATTTATGGCCACACAAATTTGTTCAGCCTTCGAAAAGCAGCAGAACTTTTCGTGTGCCAAATAAAAAAAAGCAAAAGAGAAAAATTCGACAAGAAAAATAAAATTTGCATTTGAATTACGAATGCTCTGCCAGATGACTCCGTTGACTGCACATGCTGCCAAACGATTTCAGAAAGAGATGGCATGCTAGTTCTCTGTCTCTGTCTCTGTCTTCATCTCGTTGTGGTATCCAAATTAGAAATTGAAGATGTTGGCAAATTCGAAACAATTCCAAAATGCAGAAAACTTTGAATATAACACTTAAAAGTGCAACAAGCTGTTTCCAAAACTGAACTAAACTGCAATTTCGAATGGCAGTAGTTAACTATAAAGCTAAAGTAGAGAAACTGACATTAGTGAGGTTATGTTAATGTGTTTTCAATGTATTTTTGAAGATCCTTTGATGTTATTTTTGTTATGTATCAAGAGATACTGCTAAAATTAGGTAATATTTGTTGATATCTTTTCAGTATTTGCTTAGTTAATAGTGAGATTTATAAAGTATAAGAAATTTTGAGGTTAAATTGAAGCTATTTATTAGGTTATGTTATTTAGTGTATAGCAAAATATTTTACACTCAGCTGGAGTTGCATTAAATCTTTAACAAATTCAATTAGAGAGACTTAAAATCAATAGAGAATTGAAATTTACGGCATCAATTCAAAGTTCCTAACTTCAATTAAATCAGTAGCCCTGATCTGAGCAGAGTTTTAAATCGAAACACAGTTCATTTTCCGCTACTACATTCGTCTTTATACAGAACATATTTGGAATATATGAATCCGATTACGAGTAACATTTTGTCGGTCCAAATCATACCGCAGCACCGTACAGAGGTTTTTCGCTCTAGGGGGGAAGCGACAAAAGGAGACGAGCTGCGCATACATATGAATGCTGACTTAGTATTTTTCACACACACACACACACAGAGAGCCAACACGCACACACACACATGAGACAAGTCAACAGTTGAGCGCGCAGTTTCCGCTGGCGATTCATAAACCAAATCATTGCCAAAACAGAAAGCTCGCATCGCAGACAGCTGTAGTATATATACTATGCTATATAGTATATATATTTATGTGTGCATATGTGTGTGAGTGTGTGTGTGAGAGGTTGTACGTGAGCAGAGCCGCACAAAGGACACTTCCCGGCGTTGCTTTGTCCGGCTGCACTTGCCCGTGCTATGCAATTTCCGGCGAATTGTGTGTGCCCATGTATGTGTGTGTGTGTGTGTGTGGCTGTGTTTATGGCTGTGTGTTGGTATTTGATACGAGTGGCGCGAGAGCAGCAAATGCAATTTATACGCTTCTTTTTGACCGAGCTACCATAACCATAACTGGGGCCACACTGCAGTCATATCGTATAACGTATACGCTCCGTATGCTCACTAATATTTTCTGTCTTTCATTTCAACTTCTCTTTCTCATCTCCTTCTTGGTCTCTTTTATAGGTACCCGAACCACGACCCGGCGCCTGTCACAATGATTCACGAACACTTCCGGATCCCACATTAAATTTCATCAAAACACATTCGCTAATGGACGAGAATGTTCCGGCATTTTTCGGTCAACCGATTTTGGTGCGGACGAGCACAATGTAAGTACCCAAGTGGGCAACCTACGCCCCCACCAAACCCCTCCTTTCACTTCCCCGAGTACCCATGGGGAACAGTTTGGGCAACTCTGCCCCCCTTCCTTTTACTCCCCTTGCTTCCTTGCTTCCGCACTGTCTGCCTGCCTTTTGCTGTTGTACCTTCTCTTTCAGCGGGTTATTTTCTGCTGCACGGGCACGTCGCAAAGTGGCCCGAATTGTTGCCACGCCCCCCTTTCCCTGCCTTCCCCCTGCCCGAATAATGTTGCGGCAATGTAAATATTATTGCACAAAGCCAATACCACAGTCAAGCGCACACCCAAACGGGTTCGCTGTGTGTGTGTGGCCGTGTGTACGTGTGGGCGTGGCACATGCCGTGTGTGGATTGTAAAAAGTTTAACTGCAACTGCTGCTGATGCTGCGGCTGCTCGAAGTGAATACGTGACGATCCAATCCAACTAATTTCATTTAAATAACAAATTCCTCGCCATCTGATACGGCACAACTTTGTCCATGTTCGTATACCCTGGAAAATGATAGGGCAGTGGGTATGCTGTGGAGAGAGAGTGAGAGAGAGAGGGAGGTGTTTTATTCTACAGTCTTTTAATTAATGCATTGTCGACGAAAATGGAAAGAAGGATGAGTGAGGGATGAAGGGAAAGAGAAATAGAGTGAAAGTAAGTGAGAGAGAAAGAGTTAAAAATGCGAAAGAGAATGCGAGACAGTTACTGAGAATATAGTTATAATATATGTATAAAGTATAAGGCGAAAGAAGCAGAGGGACCTAAAGAGAATACGTGATAAAATAAACAGAAAAAGAACTGCATTGCTTAAGTTCAATTATCTCGACTCATTTCTATTAGTAACCTTTATAATCAACAAAAATATTTTTTATTTGAGTGATCTAAAAATAAACCCAAAGCATATAATTCCCTATTCAATTTTGAACAACTTCTTGCATTTCTACTGCCAATTTGCCAATATCAATAAAAGAATCCCCAATTGAATATGATTATATAATGTAAAGCTTCTCACAATGATATTCTAAATGAATTTGCCATATTAATTTAATTGCATATTCATGTTGAAGGCAATTTTATTTGATTTTTAATAGTCCGGGAAATATTATAATATGCAAGAAGAATTCTGCTTTTATTTTCATGAATTTTCATTTATGATTTTCCAATGTGCCCCGAAGCCCATCAAGGCCTTTCTGCCCCAGAAAAGGCTATTAAAATGTTGTGCGAGCTTTAAGAATTTTAGAAACATGTACATAAATGCGAGTCAAAGAGGCAGACACTCAGACACACACACACCCGCACATATAACAAAGGCAACCTGCTGATAACCAAACAAGAAATTGGCTGATGCTTTTTGGCCGCAGGACAGAAACGAAGCCAGCCACAGGAGAAGGAGAAGGATGGGGAGAGAGGGCAGTCAGGGAGTGTGGCATATATGCAGATGTTCTCTCATTCTAGGGCTTTCATTCTGCATGCTCATAAATTATTTTCAAGATTTTCACTCAGACATGTGAAAATTTAAAAATTCAATTTGGCAACTTTTCCATGTAATTGAGCCACAATTATGGAGAAGGAAGAGAGGTGAGAGATGGAGTCTCCACCTTAAAGAGTAAATCATAAGCGAGCCACTGAGCAGGCAGGCAGGCAAGGAGTGCACACTGTAGAGGGGGGGAGGGGGGATGGTGCTGCAGTCAAGCGATAGTTGAACCAAACGAACCGAGCCAGCCAGAAGGAAATGCATGGATGCGCCGAGGCAACCCGTAACGAAAATATGCATGCACAACTGAATAAATTAGAATGAAATATGGAACACGTAGGGACAAGAGCAGCCAAGAGACCCCGCCCCCCTTTCCCGTGCTCCCACACACACACAACAGAATTGCGGACGAGCAACATTAGCGAAGTGGTTGGCGCGTATGTTGCGGATTGCAATGGGGTTTGCTGATGGAGGGGAAAGAGGGAGCAGGGAGCAGGGTCTTCTGGTTTCGGCCACTTATACCCACAGCTGCAACTGACTGCAGGAGGGTGGGCAGGGGGTGTGTGGTACAGGCACACGCATCAGAATTTAATCATGCTCAAACTCAATTGAAAAGAGCACAAAAGTTACTACAAAATTTGTGCTGAACATTTATTTGGCGACCCACTTGGGCAGTAACACCACAACTTGTTCGCTAAGTCGGTCATGCACAAATGCTGCTTGCAGTCACTGTAAGCCTGGTTAACCCCTTCGCTGCAACAATTACAACTTACAGTTGAAAAAGCACACACTCTCTCTCTCTCTCTCTCTCTCTCTTGACTGAATCTGGGTTAAAGATTTACTCGAGCCACAAAACTAAACGTAATTGAAATATAAATAAATTTGAGAATTTTAGCTGCAAAACTTTCACACACTGCACACTGTTAACTTATTAACAGTGTTTGTGCGCTAAGTGAATAATGTTATGTGCGGCAACTGTTATAAATTGTAGGCATTGTAAATTGAGAAAGCTCTGAAGAAGTTTAAAGAATGAAAGAAAGAAATTGAAGACATTTTTGGGATATATAATGAGTAGTTTCTTCTGTTATTTTCACACTGGTGTTTAATCTTAACATAATATGCAACTGCTAGTAACAGCATGACATAAAAACTGTTATAGTTTACAGTTGTTCCAGTTCCTTATCGCACAGAACTTTGTAACTAACTATATTGATGATATTAACTGTAGATATATTTAATAGTTTCTTTTGATATAAAACTCTCCTTTTAAATAGTGCTGTTAGTTCTTAGCACAACATGTAACATATTAGTAACAGCACGCCATACTCGCTGTTAGTTTACAGTGTTAAATTAACTTAGTTTGATAAAAAGATAAAAACTTTAAGTGTAGTGTAAATTACTTTAGGGCGGAGCGGGAGCGCAATAAAGTTCTCTCTTCGTTGTTTTGAATTCGCCCCACTTCGCCGCCGTAGTTAAGCTAGGCTAAGCAATGAAGTAATTGTAAAATATAACTTGAATCGTTTTCGGCCAGAATTACAGCCACCACAGTTTATCGGTAACAAATAGTTAATTAGATAAACTAATCTAATTTTTCATACAGTTTACCAGTTCGTTGAATGAACCTTCTTTCTATACAGCTCTCCCTCTCCCTACTCTTTGCCTCTCTCTCTCTCTCTCTCTCTCTCTCTCCACTTCCTCTGTATTACTCCTGCTCTCACTGCTGGTCGCTTCTTTAAAATATATTCCTTAAACTGATTCGATAATCCCCTTACAATACTATCAACACTATCCCACAAGTCCTTACAGCTTACCTACCCGTCTTCATCTGCAGATCCTTTTAAAGCAATGCTGGTAAAGTCCCTAAAGCCGATAAGTCCACACTTAAGCAATTGCGAAAAATACATTTATAAAATATTTTACATAGATTTATATTTATATTTACATTGGAATAATGTGCATAAATTATTCAAGGTTAAAGCCGCAGGTTCAAAAATACCACAAAGCGACCCCAGGAGGGAGAGAAAGAGGGGGAGAAGAGAAATACCTTCAATTGGATTCGCTGTGTGTTTCTGTGTTCTCTGCTTCGATTTCTGTTTCACAGTTTTGTGCGAGAACGCAAATGTCAAAATCAAATCAAAAATGCACAAAATTTATGGCATTTCTCTGGCTGAGGCATAAATTTATTATAATTTTATTTGAGCCGGGGTCCAGTGTTGCCACACACACACACACACACACACACACACAGCAGCAGCCACAAACGCTTCCGGCAGCCATTTTGTTTATGTGTGCGTGAGCAAATAAATAAATCACAAAAAGGAGGGAGAAGGAAGGAGAAGATGGAGGGAGGAAGGAGTCAAAAGTAGCTAGAAAACTCTCATACACCGCAGGTTCCTCATTTGCATATGCTAGCGGAAAGTGGGAGGGGGCGTAGAGTTGCCAGGTCTAACAAAGTTTTTGCAAGAACTTGAAAGTTTCTCACAGCATCTCTTGGCGAAAAGTTAAATGCTTCACAGTCCTTGCCAGACTCAGAGGCAGTGTCCGGGTTCAGTCGCCGGGCTCCGTAACAAATTGTTTCCTGGTCGACCCGGAAGTATCCCATAGTCAACAAATTTCTGGCAGCTGGTTGACCATATCCTGGCTTCATTCAAGGCAGCCCCAGCCACAATTGGGTCTCTCTCTCTCGCACTCTCTCGCTCCCTCTCGCACTGTGTGTGTGCTTATCTTATCGGTCAAGTTTTTTTTTCCTTGAGAGTGGCACAGGGGGGAAGAGGAGAAGGTGTGGAGCAAGCTTTACTGTCCTGCTAATTTCATTCCACTGCGAATAGAGTTGTCTTCCACTTGTGACCCTTGTCACCCACTTTCCTCTTGCTGTTGTTGTTGTTGTTGTCACCCATCGAGGCGTGGCTCGAAAGTTAGCAAAAATTGTGCAAGTTTCAATTGCCAACTGCGCCCAGCACCTGCCCAACTGCCTGTCTCTCCCCTTCCCCGTCCCCTTTCTCTTCTGATCTGTCTCTGTCTGCACTTCCTCTTACTCCCACTCTCCCCATCTTCTTCTCCCTCCCACGCACTTGAAATGTCCCTTTTTATTTTGTTTTTATTTTCCATGTGTCTCCTTTCATTCTTGTTCTTCTCTCTTCTCTCCTTCGTCTCGTGGCCTTTTGCCGTTTTGTAATTTTCGGCCAGCAAAAGTTTTTGCCAGCACTTTTTGCATCTCCATTCATTGAATCTTCCTCCCTGCCACCCTCCCCCCCTCTCCCTATCTTTCTTTCTTCTTTACTGTTGCGTGGGGAATTAATTTATAAGCTGGCTCAACTTTGTCTTCAATTCGCATTGTATTAAATATTTTATTTCTTATCGCTGCGACCATAATTGGTTTCTTCTTGGCCTTTACATAAACGATTCACACACACACATAAAACATTTCCCAGATTGCAATTAGAAATGTATCAATTTCGTTGACAAAAAGTTTCAATGTCGTTTTTGTTCACTTCTAACTTGTTAATTTTGTAATTGTTAAATACATGCAAAAAAATGAAGTAAAGGAAATTTAATTATTCACCACACAAGCAGCGAAGGAAATTCAATTAAATCAAAATACTAAATTAAAACTCCCTCAACTTGCAAGTTCTTAAAGTTTAAGCGGAACTTGCCTCAATATTCTGCTGTCTCTCTTGTTCTTCCTCAACGTCTCTCTCTCTCTCTTTTTTTCTGTCCGTACAAGCATAATATATTCTGCAATTTCACATACACATTGTTTATATGTATGTTATGTGTGTGTGTGTGTTGCCATTTCAACAAGGCAACCGCAACAGTTAACACACACAAACTGAATGGGCCCCATTTAAGCCAAGCCAAAACGAGCCCAGACAAGCCCCCGCCGGACAAGCCAAAATGCGATGCAATTCTTTTGCCATTTAGAAAATTGAGCAACATAACTAAAACTCAAAAAACGAGATTTGTTAATTAACAATAAAACAATGCACAATGCCGACTGGGTCCAGTTGCTGGCAGTAGTTGCTGATGCTGCTGTTGCTGTTGCCGCTTCAGTTGGATGCGGCCATTTGCATTTAAATCGAGGCAGCAACAACATACAGTCACACACACACAAACACACACACACAGCCAGCAAGGCAAAACCAACATGGAAGCAACAATAGACAAGGCAGTCAAGCGCACAGCCACAAATGTTGCCTGCAACAAGGACAACAACTGCAGCAACAACAACAACAACAGCAGCAGCAGCAGCAACATCGACGCAAACGTTCAACATTTTTGTGGTGAAATCAGAGAGAAATTTCCGTTTTTATTTCATGTCTTTTTGGTTGTTGTGCGCTCGAATATGTTTTTACATATAAATGTTGCAGTTATGTGTGTGTGTGTGTGTTGCAGCAGTAGTTGCTGCTGCTGCTGTTGTGTGTTGTTGCTGCTGCTGTCGCAGTTGTTGCTACCGCTGTTGCGGTTTTCTGCCATTCTGTTTGTCATTCTCACCAATGCTACGGCAGCGGCTCCTCCTCTTTCCCCACTCTTTCGCTACTAGTGACCTCTTCCCCCTGTCCCCTCTACTCCTCTCCCTTTTTCTCTCTCTCCTGTTGCCACACTCAACTCTGTCTGTCCATTATTAATGGTGTCTAACCAAAAAACCAGCCGCCCCATCCGGAATGTCCTGTTATGTCATTCAGCTGGCAGCATTGACATGTTGTTTGTGGTTCCAATTTGAGAGAGGCAGAGAGAGAGAGGCAGAGCAGACAGAGCAGCCATGAGTTTTATGCATATGCTATACATTTATTCCATAGGTAATCCACAAATGGATACAGATCGAAGCTTAAGTTTACAACAAATGTTTCAATGGGATTCTGTCGGAATTTAATTCTTCTTTTCAAAGCTCTAAATATTCTACTTCCCTCCCTTCCTTTCTCTTTATAATCCCTTTCTTTCCAGTTTTAGTTTTTTATTCTTTATCTAATGTTCTCTTTTCGTTCTCTTTCTCTTCCTCACAGCTATCGCTTCACACAAATCGCTGTGGATGCACAGATCAAAACGCCTGGAGGCAAAACATATGATGTGATTTTCGTTGGCACAGGTGAGTTACACACCGTTACAGTCGCAGTTAAGGTTTAACGGTTTAATGGTTTACCTGTCTGCGTACAAGGCACACTTTATGGCTCCCTAGGCCAATTGCCGCAGTAGCCTGACAGCGATTGTCGATGGCGCAATTGTTCAATATGCCTAAGGGGCATCATAAACTTGGGTACTCTACACCAGATAAGCCATAGACAAGGCGGTCTGTCTGGTCTCCATGAATAGCTATCACAGACTAATTTAGTAGAATATAAAACATATCTTTAACATATATGTACACACATATGCATATGATATACATACGTATATTATTATATAATCGAGTGTATAAACGTGAATATTTGATTTACCACAAACATTTAGTATTCTTTCCAATTTCAATGGCTATAATAGTATGATTAAATAAGGATTAATATTAGGAGATATTTTATAAAATATAAGGTATAATAGTATGATAAAATAAGGGATAATATTAGTAGATAAAATAATAGATAAATAATAGAAAAGAATAGGAAAAATATATGGAATAGTTTTAGGAAAAATACAAGGAATATTCATGTAAATTATATTTAAATGTTATTCAAACTTAAGATTCAAAAACAACACCAGAAGTTTTTATTATAACTCAGAACTTTTATTAGAATTTGGATTATTCTATTATTATTATATTAAATTTCTTCCACACTTTTTCTTCCTTGCATATGAATTCAAATCTTCTTCTCTTTCTACTCTATAGATCATGGCAAAATTATCAAATCGGTTAATGCCGAATCGGCGGATAGTGCGGAAAAGGTAACCTCAGTCGTTATTGAGGAGATCGATGTGCTGACCAAGAGTGAACCCATACGCAATTTGGAAATAGTGCGAACAATGCAGTACGGTAAGTGTGGGGGTAAAGGGTAAGGGGGGCGCTTTGAATGGGACTCAATTAAAAGTAAGGTACAAGGGGTGCTACAAAAAAACGTGTAACGAGCTGACATTGTAAAATGAATTCGCAATTTTCACAGATCAACCGAAAGATGGCAGCTACGACGATGGCAAATTAATCATTGTGACAGATAGCCAAGTGATTGCGATACAGCTGCATCGATGTCACAACGACAAAATCACCAGCTGCAGGTAAGTGTGGACTCTGTACTCTGTACCGAACTGGACTGGATGGCACTGAACTGGACTGGACTGAACTGAACTGAGCTGAGCTGTAGTGGATGAACTTCAGTCGCAATGAATTGAGATTGAAGCGAATGCAGACAGAGGACAATGGCATTTTTATTTCATGTAACAATTTGCGTGACTTTCATGCGTCGACTGGCAGACAGACAGTCAAGGGGACAGGGGATAAGCTGGAGGGGGAGCAGCTACAGCTGCTGCCAGTCTGTGTCTGTCTATGGCCACTTGGCAGCAGCAATATGCCAGCACTTTCAGCGCCCATTTATGGCGTTTTACATTTCACAATTTGCAATATGTTTACAACACCCTCCCCCCTCTCTTGTTCCTCTCTCTGCTACTGCTTGCAGCGAATGCGTCGCATTGCAGGATCCTTACTGTGCCTGGGATAAAATTGCCGGCAAGTGTCGCTCGCATGGCGCGCCACGTTGGCTCGAGGAGAACTATTTCTATCAGAATGTTGCCACGGGTCAGCATGCGGCATGTCCCTCAGGTGAGTTAAATGGCCAATACGCTGCAGCACAAATTAAGGTAAACGACTCAACTGACTTCCATTACCCCTCTCTCTCTCTCTCTGTGCCTGTCTCTCAACACGTAGGCAAAATCAATTCGAAGGACGCCAATGTGGGCGAGCAAAAGGGTTTCCGCAACGACATGGACCTGCTGGATTCGCGTCGCCAGAGCAAGGATCAGGAAATCATTGACAACATCGATAAGAACTTTGAAGGTAAGTTGCAAGTGAAAATAAAATCACGCCCTTTTTCTCTTTCCTTCATCTTCTTCACGTTTCGCATGCCTTTTTTATAGCACGAGTGTAGCATATTTTCTTCACCAGTTTCGCCGTCAAGTTTATCACATTTACCAGTTTTGTTGTCATTTTTCAAATCACATTTTCATTTCACTCGTTGCTGCAGCTGCCTGTCTGCCACCCTCTACTTCTCACTTGCCACTTGCCACCTTCCACCTGTCATTTTGCATTTTTATCGCCCTTTCTTTCCCTCGTTCTCTTGCCTGCTGTCCTTCACCTGTTTGCATATTGCCACTTTATGATATTCAATTTCAATCAACATTTAGCCAGCACTTTACGCTATCTGCTTTATTATCATCTTCAATGTCGCTTAAGTATACAAATATATTTACTTTGAAATATTCTTTTTACTTTTTTTTATTTGCTTGTCATAGAAATGTATTTCAATTTAAATGTACAATACATATGTACATTATGAATTCATTCTACGCTCTTTATCTTAAAAAATGTAGTGACCCAAGTATTATTTTTAATCGGGCTGAAACATAGAATAAGTTATATACATATACATATAATACTGAATTGTACTACAATACCTTGTCTGCAACTGATAGTTCTTAAAATTTGTCGTCCTGATGCTCAAGCCTGCCATGCTGGCCCCCAAAAAGAAAACGCAAAGTAGAACTGCAAATAACTTGATCATCTCTCTTAGACAGCTGCAGCACAACTGAAACCTTACCATCAGATACGACACTAACCATATAAAGGCTATCAATAATTTCGCCAGTGCAGAGGGCAACGCAAACATTTTTAACAGATAATTTTGACAAGCAATTAAATTATTTTAGATTAATTTGTATTATTCGTTGACACAATAAATTTAAAATATATTGTCTTTATTATTGAATTTGTTTTTATTAACAAAGGTTCCCAGCCAGAAATATCGTTTAATTACATGGAATACTAAATACTTTTGGCATACCAAAAGATTATATTTATATAATAAACATACTAGATTAACATTCCATTCTAGTAAACGTTTCATATTTGCTGATCTAAAATAAGAAACATTTATATACATACATATTGTGTATATATAGAATACAAGTTTTATTTAGAATGCATGTTATATTCATAGTCAGTACTTGAAAGAATCACTTTATCACTTACAAATTATATTTGCTATCATTCCTTTCACATTTAATGTGGACATACGCATACATATTTATATTTATCCCTTCCTTTCAATACCTCGAAAAAATATTTTTGTATATAAACAAAAAAAAATTCTTGTTGTTAATTGTATTAACTCAATTTTATCATTCTTCTTCTTGTTTCATTTCATTTTTGAACTACCAAAAAAAAAAAACAATTTGTTCTATTTTCGATGTTTGGATGTTTATTGATGTCGTTAAAAACAAAAACTAAAACGGAACTTATATGTACACGCAATCCTACTCTGAAAAAACTCTTAAAAACATACTATATGTCGTGTACTATTTGGTGAATCCCTAAAAACAATTATCAATGTTTCTTTCCAACCTATGAAAAATGTTCTTTGATCTAATGAAGGTCCACAAATTTCCGCAGATATTATCAATGCACAGTATACGGTGGAAACTCTGGTTATGGCCGTGCTGGCCGGTTCGATCTTCTCGCTGCTTGTGGGCTTCTTTACAGGGTACTTCTGCGGTCGACGCTGTCACAAGGATGAGGACGATAATCTACCCTATCCGGATACGGAATACGAATACTTTGAGCAGCGTCAGAATGTGAACAGGTCAGAGGAGAGATATGCATATATAGATTCAAGTACACTAAGAAATATGATTTTGTTTCTTTAGTTTCCCCTCGTCATGCCGCATACAGCAGGAGCCCAAGCTGTTGCCCCAGGTGGAGGAGGTTACGTATGCGGAACCTGTACTCCTGCCACAGCCACCGCCACAGAACAAGATGCACTCGCCAAAGAATACACTGCGCAAACCTCCCATGCATCAGATGCATCAGGGACCCAACTCAGAGACGCTCTTCCAGTTCCAGCCCGATGGCTACAATACCCAGCAAACATATCGTGGACGCGACAACTTTGGCACGTTGCGATCGCATCAGGTGATGGTGAGTCCCTAGCTTGAAGACCAGCGATTGCTTTTCTAAACTATATATATATATATATTATGTTTTTTGTACCTACTAATATTGTCTTTAATCTGTTTACAGGGCGACAACTATCGACGCGGCGATGGCTTTTCAACCACTCGCAGCGTCAAGAAGGTGAGTCGCGATCTCTAATGCCTGATTGTGATATTTGAAATTCACTTTAATTTTCCTCATTTATATATATTGTACTAAACTAATCTCTTATCTAATCTAATCTCTAATTGTATCCATTGAGCTCTTTTCGATGTTGTTGACATTTTGACATTTAGTGTATACTAACTAAAATGAATCCTTGTGGTGCGCTTGTATTTGATTGAACTCTCACTAAATCGTCGATTGGTGTATTTCTTTAGATTCACACGTTTTCAACTTTGTTGTGTCTCCACTATGTGTGTGTATGTGTGTGTGTGCGACTGTGTGTGTGTACCCTTTGTACAGGGTATTTTGTTTATGATATTCCCAATAGTTCACCTGCTTTGCGGCAATCACTGAATGCATCTGTATCTTTTCACATCATTAAGCACGTTATAAATGTATTCTCACTAGTATATTTGCATCTCTGTTTAGTATTTCTGTTCTTTATTATTTTTTTAAGTATTGTGTATCTTTATTATGTATGTTAATTATGGTTTTATAACTAAGAAAGACTTTGTTTTAATATTTATTTTATTGAAATATATTTCTTTAGTTTTCCTCTTCTAATGAACATTCATGAGCATAATTGATATCTGTGTATATAGTAAAAAATCACCAATAAATATCACAATAGTATATAATTGTATAACTCTATATGTACGTACTCCTCTACATTCCATATCGAACCGACTTGAACTCATACTCATACCATTGTCCATTCGCATGCCCATGAATAGAGTATATAAGCCCATAATATGTATATGAATATAACTCATTGTATATTGTTCCATATATATAGTTCTGCTGATTCTACTAAACTCATTTTGTCTGGGGTGCTTTTTATTGTGTAATTGTGTGCGTTTCTCGCCAAAATTCTAGAAATACACCAATCCTTCGAAACGGGCGAGAAAGTTGATCTCTTGCAGGCGTCTCTCAATCGCTCTCCCTCTCTTACTCTCTTTTAAACTTCGTACTGTAAAGAATTTGTTCGTATAGTTGGATTTTCTTGAACTTCTTGAATTTCTGCTCTATGACACTATCACCTCTCTATGCTTTTACTAACCTTAAATCTCTTCACACGAAACACGAAAACTACTACTAAAAAATAAAATACTAAAAGCAAAACAGTCAAATGTGGACGACAACAAAACCCAAAAAAACTCTATCTATCTTTTCTTCTTCTTCCCTTTTTCATTAGGTTTACCTTTGAGACGGGAGTGGGGCGGCTGAAACCAGTCAGGGACTAATTACCCAAAATATGGTAAATACTTACGCATAACTAAAGCAACTTTGGTTCGTTGTCTTTATTTATGGTGATTCTTTGTTTTCATTTGATTTGATTTATTTTTTATTTCTTTTTTAATTTACTCCAACTTTAAAATTCGTTATATTGATACGGAAAATAATTTGCTCAATAGCTGCAATATGGATACCCTCGAATTCGTGATCAACTGAAATTCGAAACTTAAAAGTAAATTTTGCAAACATTTTGCTACGAAATTGTTTTTGTTTCTTTTGCCTAATTCCAAATATTCTGCAATAAAGTTCAGATTCACTTTCGATTCACTTCTCGAACACTCCGCACCAAAGTTACATTTTGGAATGCCTTCTATATATTTTTTGATTTTTGTGTTTTCTACTAGAGAGCGCTCCCCCCTGCCCCCTGTCCCCCCGTACCCCCTATGCGCCCATTTAGAAATTATTTTAGATGAAATTTGATCAGCCCAGTGAGCGTAGTCAGCCATCCCGCGCCCAACTCGACGTTGCAGGGTTCCAAACTTCTTCGGTTATCGGTTATCGTTAATCGATCTATGTGTATGATTGTGTCTATGCGTGTGTGAGCTGTGTGTGACTGTACCTCTTTCGTCTCTCTAACTATCGATAGGTTGAACTCTTCTTCTACTGCTGCTGCATGGGCGATATGCGACAAATGATATACGATATACACCCGACAATCGATCCAATCGAAACAACAACAATCCCCCTAGTCAAAGAATGTGTGTGTGTGCATTTGATACCTACCTACTAGCAACCGTTTACACGTACTATATGATTATGATAAATGTACTTGCAACACTCCTAATAACTCTCAATACTACAACCACAACCCACAACAAGAAACATAGAACTACTCACTCGTAATATTCATTTGTAATGCCTAAAAGTATTCATTCAGTTTTCCGTTTACTGCCTGACAAGTTCAATATTAACACAACAATTAAAGATCAGAATACAAAATTTGAATTAAAAACCAAAACCAAAATTATCCTTTGAGGTCCGTCCGTGAACTGGGCTGACAACACTAACTGCTGCTATATTGAATTGGATCAAAATTGCTGAGTACCTAATTCCGATCTTTAAGACTAGAGAAAAACAAAATAAACAATTTCTTGATTTTCGATTTGATTACGTACAGTAAATGCAATATTTTGCAAATATTCTTTGCTTCTGTTTTATGAGTAATACATATTTAAAATGGTATCAACGATTATATATCACCAATCCTAGGCTGTAAACAACACAAACACACGTAACAGAAGTCTTGGTCGTGCAAGAAGACAGCCGCCCCGTCATGGTATCGGTAAGTTTTTCTGTTCCAATTGCGTTTTCCAATTCTTTTTGAATTTAAGTTGAAAGAAGACATATGAAGACACGCACACAGACACAGACCAAAAGCCCCGTCTCGATTCTATTGCGATGAATTGTCCCGTTTCACTCTGTCTCTTCTGTCTGTCTCTCTATCTCTTTCTCTCATTCTCTCTATCTGTCTATCTGTGAATTGTTCTCCTAACTCTATGTATTGGATAACCATGAAATTTGTCTATGTTTATTAAATTTAAATATCTTTCGTTTACATAATTATTCTATAAACTTGAAAACAAAACTCGCACAACTCAAGCAACAACAAATTGGGTCAATGCTTAAAATTCATGAACATTCTTTTTCACATTTTTCTCAAATAATTTGAATAATCTAATGAATATTCATTAGTATACTTATTATTGGCCAATTTGGTGTTGCATATAGAGATGATTCAATTCAGTTAATGACGTGTTAAGAGTTGAGAATTCTATGAAATAACAATCTATTCGAGATTGATAATTATTACATTATATTTTAAGCTAAAAAATATGAATTTCTTCAAAAAAAACCTATTAAAAAATTGAGATACTTATTTATTAAATAATATTCAATATTTCCAAGAGAAAATGTAAAGTAAACTTCTGCCTTCTGATTATTTAGTTTGGTTAAGTTTTTTGAGTTTTTTGAGTAATCAGTTATTTTATCTTGGTGTGTATCTGTGTGCGTGTACGTATAGTTATGCATGTTGCAACAGAACTCAATGTTGTCAAAAACCTGTTTGAAATAGGAACCAAATGTATCTCAATGTATGTTTGTAACTATCAATGTATCTATAGAGTCTGCTAGCTGTGTACAAGTATTTGATCTATCTTTGTTGTTGCAACATGACATCAACTATCTCTATATGTGTATTTGCGAAACTGTGCGAATGTGTGTGCGAGTGTGTGTGTGTGTGTGTGTGTGTGTGTCTATTGTGTCTTTGCATAACTTTGCATAAGTACGCGAGCGACATCTGCTCTCTCACCTGTCCCCTTGGTTGTGACCTCCATTGACCTTCGACTCTTCTCTGTTTTTGCAGTAACTCAGCACCGTTCAAATAGCCCACAGCAACAGCAGCAGCAACACCAACAGCAACAGCAGCAGCAGGCACACTCCAGCTCTGGCTCATCGCCCGTAATGTCAAATAGCAGTTCCAGCCCAGCGCCGCCATCCAGCAGTCCTAGTCCGCAGGAGAGCCCCAAGAATTGCAGTTACATTTACCGTGATTGATTGATATGTAACACCAAATCGATGCCACTCATCCAGGCGATGCCCACGCCCCCAACACACCAGCAACAACAGCAACAGCAGCAGCAACAACAGCAACAGCAGCAGCAGCATCAATACCAGCAACAGCAACCAGCTCGAATCCTGGCCAGCAAATCCATGCCCGTAACCCCAATCCAGCCACAATCGCCCACAGATACAATGCCCTCGTACGAACTGTACGAGACGCGTCCTGGGCTCTTTCGCAATGCCCACTCCGATGCCACTTTCCACATGCCACAACCCTACGACGACGACGTTGAGCAGGACGACGATGCCGAGGAGGAGGACAGCTCATCGCTGGCCATGATTACACCGCCGCCGCCGTACGATACACCACAGTTGGCCTTTGCCAGTTTGGCAGCTGCGAGTGCTTCAGGAGGAGCTGCAGCGGCGCCTCCTTTGCCGCCGCCACGTAAATTTCGCTTTGGCAATCGCGAACTGTTCAGCATGAGTCCTGGCACACCCAAATCGAATGCCATAACGCCAACGAAACTAAGCGCCGCAGCCGCTGCAATGTTCTCCACACCCCAAATGGCGCAACTGAATAGAAAGTGGGCTCATCTGCAGCGCAAGCGCCGGCGACGTAACAGCAGCAATGGTGACTCCAAAGAACTGGACAAGCTCGTCCTTCAGTCCGTCGATTGGGATGAGAATGAGATGTATTAGTGGACAATACTGGATGCTCTCCTCCTCCTCCTGCTTCCCAATTTCTAATCGTAGTAAACCTCTAGTTACACATGTAGCTCAACAATCGTATCGATAGCTTGTGACAACTGTACTTTCTGTAAATTCTATAAGCCTGCGATACACACACACACTCCACGCAGTACATAACTGTTTTTTATAGCCATCCTAAATTTGGAGCTGATATATTTTTGGTTTTGCCAATTTTAGATGCGACTTTACATTAAGATTTACAAAATACAAAAAGCAAATAGAAATGATCACGAAGCCAATCGATTACAATTGTACTCGAATATATCAATCAGTCTAAGCGAATAGTGAGGAAGTCTCTCGAAGGGATATGACATCAGTCTGCAGGAAGAAACAGAATTCTTTAACACGAGATTTTACTGGATAATCATAGTTCCAGTTTTTAAAGATTTTTAGGTCGTTTTTAAAGTTCCCTGAAATAACATTTATAAGGTTTTTCGTGTGGACTCCGAGAGATGAATGTAAAATGTAATTGCTGGAATGGCTCGCTGACAAAACTGGGATCTCTTAGCTAATTGCCAAGGCATATATATACAGATATATATACAATACATATATACTATATATACAAACACATAGTGCAGTTACAGTTGGGATACGTTTTTTTTTTTGCTAACGAAGACAGACATAAATACATTTAGTATGAAAAAGATATATAGGCATTATCGCGCATACAAACCCGAACTATACTTAGACGCAATGAAGTAAATAGTTTGCATTTTTGAAATTATTACAAGTTTATGATATATCTAACCACACAAACAATAAACAATGAGCAACAAAAATAAAATGATGAACATAACAATGAGAATTATACACAAGATTTATAAATAGTTATATATAGCCTATACATATATATATACATATATATACAAATACATACTTATATACATAATATACCGAGAGCCGCTGGTTATACGAATCGGAGCATTAATCTGTTGTGAGCCAAGCGAAAAAGCAAAAACCAGCAACACTCGTAGAGAGATGAAGAAATTAAAAGTAAAAGGTATAACAAAAACATATTGTTAAAGGACATTCAGAATCGGAAGTTGGCATATTTTACACATGAGATATAACCGGAAAAAATATTTAGTAAACATGTATAAAACAAAAAAGTTTCGAACGAGAAATATTAGGGATTTCCAATGCAATTTGTAAATACAATTATTAATTATATTTATCGATGGCAAAAAAATTGTGAATTAAGCAAAGAACACAACAAAAACACTAACAAATATTATACAAGACAACAACAACAATTTTTTGCATTTAAAACGACAACAAAAAAATAGTAAAAATATACAAAAATCAAGTGCTAAGAAAAGAAGAAAAACAAAAATGGAAAAAGGAAAAAAAAACGAAACGCTTATTACCGATTTACAATTAAGTAACCCAAATAGAAGGGACAAGTTAGTTCTACAAACATAATAAGGATACGAATAGCAGAAGACCGAAATATTGCTCCTTTTTTTGCTTTGATTTGTTGATTTTATTTCGGATTCTATGTAAATAGCTATATAGATGAAACTGCATTGTGCATTCTACTTTATACTATGATGATATACAATACATAAGCTTAAAAGGAACTGCCAACAGCTAACAATTCTTTACATACAGTCATACAAATACGATACCATAGAGCGTTGCTTGGTAAAACTCTATTAACGAAACGTACATACTATAAGGCTATCAGTAGACTTTCTAAACACACACACGATGATACCTACTACATAGTATATTAAATAAAATAGTAAACCAAATACAGAAAAGGCATACCTAGTTGCATTTTCAGTTCTGATCAAATCAGATCAGATCCGAGAACATTTACCTTCTAACGGTCAATTTGATTTGCAGCCTTATGCTTTGTCTTTCGATTGCTTACGCCAATAAAGCTTAAACTCATCATAATCAACTGATCTACTTAGTATACAAATTGTATAAAATGTACAGCCTGATATTACCAACTGTACATATGTGCGATATGTGCCATAAATAACATAGAAGAGATAAAAACAATACTGTTTCTTAAATTTCATGATTTGTTTGCCTTTCTGTGACATTGAAATCCTCAACTAAACTATTGGCTTGTTATATTTCTATCGTGTACATACAGATCGGAAAACCCATAACACTCAAAAAAAAATCGTTCTCCTTTTGTTGTAAATAAACCAATACACACACACAATTTCTTATAAAGTGATCGATCAAAACATAGTGAAAATCATAACGTAACATTAGATATAGAGACTTAACTGCATAGAATATGAAGAACCTTTGCAAATATTCAATATTAGGGCGTTGGCATCGCTAAATGGAACACGTTTCTCTTTCATAGTATAGTAGCATAAGCAAGTGAAATATTTTGTATAAAGCTTAAACAGAATAACTAAGATTAATGAAAACCGAAAACAAATTATGATAAACATCAACATTGCGATTTTGCATTGCATATAAGCAAAACGAAAAGAAAGCGTAGTAATATCTAAATCAAAGCAAATGTATAAAGTACGGAAAAACAAAAGATACAAAAGAAAACAGAAAACGTTAATCAACTAATCCTAGTATAAACCGTAACTCCAAATATTTATGCAAAAGCGAAAATAAAAATCAATAAATATTTCCCCATTTCATCTATTTTGGCAATTTTTTGCATTTAGAGAGCCAAAGACACGTTTTAAGTATTTAAGTTTTGATTTATGCTTTTATATTATTACTGTAAATACAAAAAACAAAAGAAGATTTCCATGCTTAAGTTTTATATTATTTATCTTATACCAATAAATATGATATATGCAGTAAATTTCAGTTATTGTTTTCTTTTTTATCATTCGCTACATTATTATTAAATTTAAATTTGTTTCTGTTTTATGTTCAACTCGTGTCGAATACTTCAAAAGCAATACAAACACGTAAATCTATCAACTAAGAACAGCAAATGAACAACAAAATGAAGAAAAAGATGGGGCAGAGAACACGTAGAAGTATATAGACTAGCGCCTCTACTAACATCTAGTACACGTACATTTATAGCTGCATACAAATACGAGTGCATACTAAGTACATATGAGAACTAAACTAAATCAGATCATTAACTTTTATACACTTTACAATTACATACCATACTCGTATACAGATAGTACATTCTATACATAGTGCATAACCAATGCAAAGACAAAGCGAAGCGAAGCGTATTGTAATCTAGATTCAAGCTACAACAATTCAAAGGTTTTACGAAGTATGCCTACAAGACAACAACAAGAACAACAAATTGAAGAATAAGATGAAGAACAAATGAAATTATTAATTATACACTCACATAGATGCTGCATATAAGTACTTATATATATACACATTCTTATACTTATACTTAGATACTTTAGAAGACGAAACCGTCTCCCAATGCTTTTAAAAAGAGAACAACAGTGAAGAAGAAGATGATGAAGAGATAGAGCAATAGTATGTATTTTACTAGTGTGAAGAATTTTCGAAATCTTTCTGCAAATGCGAAAATTGTGAGACAAATGAAAAGCCATTAAGAAAACAAAGAAAAAATACTATGAACAACAAGAAGAAAATCAACTCAGCAACTTTTAGAGACGCAGCACATGATAATTACGTATATGATGAATGATAATGATGATGATGAAGAATACTTTAAAGATATACCTAAGCTAAAGGACAAGATTTTTAACTTTCTCCCGATAAGACGATGCGATAAACGATAATTAACTAATTATGTCTGTATGAAACAATTGTAGCGTGCGCATATTGCAACTTAGCGAGAAAATACCAAGTATAATACCACGAAAGGCATTACCAAATTAGTGAGAAAACATTGAGAGAAGAACAAAGCCCTAAAGACAACAAAAAGAAAACAAAAATAACGATAATTATGGATAATTATGGATGATTACAAAGAGAAACCAAACATAAACACACTCAAGTTTTCATTTATCATTAAAACGATATATATTCAAGTGCTTCTTACATAAAATAAATATATATATATATAATTACATATAGTATATATATTATTAACAGGCATTACATGAAGATAAACATAATGATAATGAAGGAATACCTACTAACTAGACATAAGCATTAAATTTACTTTGTATTATTTATGAACACGAAAGCGAATGAGAAACTATACGAACTAATGTAGATTCAAATGCCTAATCGTTTTAAATTAGAACACGATGCCCGCCCGGACCGGATTCGACTCGGCTCGGATTTGGTGTTCGGTGTTCGGGGTCGGATAGAGAAGCGTTTGGTTTTCTAATTTGTAAGTAGCCTGCTATTAACTTGCAACGTAATCAATGCATTTTACTTCGACACTTGCGAGAAATCAATTTATATAGTTATGTTAAGATTTTATAACGCAGCAAATCTAAAGTAACAGAAAAAGTTCATCAATACTTATATAGTGCATACACCAAAACACACTTCTTCACACACACACAGACAAACACACACACAAAATACTTTGTAAATACATGACATTGAAACCCATTGAAGATGATAAAATAAATAATAACCTTTTTCATTCGACCCAACACAAAATCGATTTTCTCTAAACTATCTATTTTGGCCATCATAAACTGAAACTGATACTGAAATTATACACCCATTATCCACAGTCCACAATCCACACACCATACACACGTCCCACAAAGGGTTCTTAAAGATTTGACAAGTTTGTAAGGTTAATTGAAAATTTCAATTTGATACAACAAATTGAAACTCGGTTTTAATTCATATTTCAATTCGAATTCAAATTGTTGAACATGTAGCGGAAAAGTGAAGAGAATTGACTTAATCGAGTAAAGCCACATTACGAACGAGTATATGCATAAAGAAAACGAATAAATAAATGAATATTTAACCGAATAAGTTACGATACTACGTAGACACAGACAACAAAGAACACAAGGAACGGTACTTCCAAGCAACTATAGAGCTACACCAGAAACACAAGCCCTAATACCTATTCGCATTTCCTTACCGACAACTAACATGTAGAACCCCCCGTATAGCCAGTCTGTAGCACAGTCAACTCTTGGCAGTCCGTTTAGAACAAGAAATCATAGCCCAAGCATCAGAAGTTTTGAGCACCTCTTTGAACAACATTCTTCTTAGTTCAACCAAACGCTTAAGCATATATATAATATACATATATAATAATTACAAATGATTCCATAATAAATGAAGAGAAGAAAAACAAAATGTTAGTAAAAAGACTGAGCCACAAATATAAATAAATGAAAACAATTAATAAAACGAGGTATCTATGAATTATATCATTTATTGTGTGAATGAATGGAGATTAAAAAAAAAACCATTTTCCTTCCAATTTAGTTGACTTGAGCTCACTTTATAGTTCTTGCTTTATTCCCGACTTGTTTGATATGTATACTTACACTTATTCACATCTATTGTAAGAAACTAATGTTTAATACTCTGTTAAAATGCAATTATTTGTTAAGAAGTTCCTAAACGAAATGCATTTAAGTGTTGAATCGAAAGCGAAATATGATATATCCCTTAACAGTTAATTAAAGGAACTTCGGCATTTCTTTGAGGATGATTTATTTCGAATTCTCACTTATATCAAATAATACATATAATATTACGCACAAGTCTCTGAGATCAGTGAAAGATAAATGCATTTAGGATTTTGAAATTCAAAAGTCAAAGGAAACTGCATAAAATGAAAGCAAATCATGCGATAAGTTTGTACCCTAATATACGTAAAGCCGTTGAGAATTATTATACAGTGAGAGAAGCATTCGATTTGTTTCTTAGATTATGATTCGGCAATGAATTTCTTTGAGCCAAGGCCGTGAGGTTACTGTGGCATAATCCAGATCTATGAAGCAAACAACTGATTACTATATACACTATATACACGAACACGTTCGCATCAATTGCTTTTAGCTTTCCTAGAGTTCTCATTTCAATACGTACACAACACATACTTGGCTGTATGAAAACAAACACACTTAGGTAGAGGGGAAAGAAGAAGATGAAACATGTCTTAAAACAAAAGTGTAATCTCAATTTAAACCAGGCGAGATGAGAGAAGTCAAAAGAGATAACAAATTTGTTAAAATAATAATCAAACCGGCATGAATGAGAACTAAACGAGAGGTATGAATCGAATAAAGATGATGCTACTTAATGATTGATTGATGCAGATAAAAACATACATACATAACATACTTACATTCAAATAATATTGAAATGAGATAACAGAACAGAACTTAACCGAAGCGGAATGAAAGGGGGCATTCAAGTGTTAAATTAACGAGAAATAAAAGCAGCACAACAAGACAAGAACAACAAATTTAACAAGATATTATTAACAATTATTATATTGTACTATTATAACTGAAATATTTAGATGAAATGAAGATTCTTAATTATAACATATTATTATAGAAACATACTGAAACAACAACAAGAAAAATGAAACGAAAACGATTAATAAATGAAAATATAGAGAATATTATATTATGAAACAAGTTGTGACTTTTTCTACAAACTTAGTCGCATATATCGAGAGTGGAATGCAGACTTAAATATGCTATATATTTGCGATTTCATAATGGAAAATTTGGTAATTCATTTAATGTAAGTATGGGGATTAAAACTTAACGGAATAACGTCTATAACTCTTTCTATCAATAGAATCTGAACCCATTTATGTACACAATGAATTGAGCAATTGGGTTGGCAATTAAAAATGTGTGCTTTTCAAATAGTTTACAATGAATTAAGCACATTTGAATAAGATTGATGCCAGAAATAGGCAAGCTAAGTCTCTTCGACTTGATAACCCCGATTATCGCCTCGCATAGACAGCGATGCGGATAGAAGGAAGGCAAAATGTGCCGCAGTGCAGCAACAAAACTGAAAAAGTGTCATCACGACGACGAGATTAGGACTGGCGACATCGAGAACTGGAACTACATTGTCTGTCTGTCTGCGTATATACTATGCATGTGCGTGTATGTGTGTGTGTGTGGAGTGGAGCATGATTAGGTTTGAACTTTTTGTTTCCTGCTCGGAAATCAGTTTCACTTTAGCCACAAGGGAGTCCACAACATGCGGCTGCCTTCGTTGCTGGTACTGCTGTTAATTGTGGGCGTATGCCACGCCCAGCCATTGAATTTCGACGATGTGCGCGAGGATAACGATGAAAAGGATGCCTGGTTGGCCGGTGTCTTTAGGCCACAGCCACTAAGACCAGCCCCCTGGCAGTCGGAGAATCCCGAACCAGCTCCCACACCAGCCTCCTCAGGTGCTTTGCAATTGCCCGGCGTGGGCGAGCTGCACGGTCGAAGGGGCTACAAGACTATCAAGAACCGACCTATCGACGCCTTCCTGGGTGTACGCTATGCTCAGCTCAACGCCGGTGGCCTTGGACGCTTCCAGGCAGCAGGAGCTGTTCCCTACCAGGGCGCCATCGATGCCACCCGATCGAGCGCCAACTGTGCGCAGTTTCCCGAAGTGCAGCGCCTGCAAGAGGCCGAGGCACGTGGCGAGAACGTAGACGATTGCCTTACCCTGGACATCTATGCACCTGCCGGAGCACGTGATCTGCCCGTGCTGGTATTCGTGCACGGCGAGATGCTGTTCGACGGCGGCGCCGAGGAGGCACAGCCCGACTATGTGCTGGAGCACGATGTGATCTTGGTCTCTGTCAATTACCGCCTGGCCCCCTTCGGTTTCCTCAGCGCACTCAGTGAAGAACTGCCCGGTAACGTGGCCCTGTCCGATCTGCACTTGGCTCTCGAATGGGTGCAGCGCAATGTTCGCTACTTTGGCGGCGATGCCAGCCAGGTGACTCTCATCGGACAGGCCGGAGGTGCCACATTGGCCCACGCCCTGAGTCTGAGTCCACGCACACAGCATCTCTTCCAGAAACTCATTCTGCAGTCGGGCACTGCCTTGAATCCCTACCTGATCGACGAGCGTCCACTCGACACTCTCACCACCTTTGCTCGCCTCGCCCGCTGTCCGGTGCCCGGTCGTAATCTCGGTGCGCTCTACGAGTGTCTGCGTGGTCTGAGCACTTCGCAGCTGGTGACCGCTTTCGAGCAGCTGCTGCAGCAGAACGAGCCACGTGGCCTGAACGCTCTGGGTGGTTTTAAGCTTGTCATCGGCGATCCACTGGGCTATCTGCCAGCACATCCTGCTGCGCTGGTGGCCAGCAACAGCAACAACAACAGCACGAAGCCTCTGATTGTGGGTGCCGCTAAAGATGCTGGTGCTTTCATTTTGTCACGTAAGTTTTGTTCATATAACACACTAAGTATATGCCTGATAAGACGAGATTCTTAAAATTCTATACCGATATATTGACTTGCTGACAAAGCAACTATCGTCATTTCATCGCAATTCGACCACTATCACATACTATATATAAGACTGCCATAGGAACAATCGGCAGAAATGAAGGTGTTAGAATAAAATCATGTATTGTGGTTAGAAATAACTCTTACTATATATTTGATATTAGTTTTCTATACTAGTATTAGTATAGTATACTATAGAATTCTAGCTCATATAGAAACAATCAAACAGAAATTAGGCTTTTCATTTAAAAATTTAACATTTCATCAATAAGAGTTTCTTAACGAGCACCTTAAATAAATTAGAAACTAACCTTCGCCCAGTTATGTCAGCTAGGTATGTGTTAAAGACAGAAAGTGGTATCTTTAATGTATCGCTTACAATCAAATTTTGCCAAATTTGTGCCTCTAACTTTTATAGTAGTAGAGATCTGTTCGCACTGGTCTGACAGACAGACGGACATGGCTCAATCGCTTCGACTAGTGATGCTGAGTAGTAATGGGATCTGCATCTGGTATAATGAATAATCGACGAATACTAAGGCTAAAAGCTTACAAACCCTAAATCTTGTTGCTACTAAACTAAAACTAAGCTACTAAATATAATATAAGGTATAAATATACATATTTAGCACAGAAGGCCTTTGAAATTAGTGAACGCGTATGCTCTGTTATCAATAACAATGCTCTGTTATCAAAAACTACAAATATACTGCCTTGACTTTGTAGGAAGTTAAAAGGTCGTTCTTGATTAAGCTTGGCACATTCTTGCAAAACATTGATTTTCACAATAAATAATTTACATTTACATGCATATGTGTGTCATTAATAAGAGATACAAATCAACTAACTAACTATCATAATCAACACTAAATAATTATACATATAGTAACAGCATAGGAACCATCGAAGATAACCTTTCGTCCTTGTTGTTTTTTTGTTGTTCGTAATCAATATGATATATGTTATGTACTTATATAAGTATTCATTCTTCTTCGTAGGTTTCTACGACCAGATTCAGGGCCTCCAGTCGCAGAATCTCAGCGATTATATCAACGTGGTGCTGCGTCACACAGCACCGCCGCAACATCACAAGATCTGGCATGATTGGGCATTGCGTGAGATTTTCGGACCCGAACAGCAGCGATACGTTAGTGCACGCAGCGTTACCCAAGGGTTGCTGGAGTTGAGCAATTTGATATTGTACAGGGCACCCGTTATCAATTCGATACAGTCGTCGTACAAGAAGAGTCCCGCATATCTCTACACCTTCGATTATCGCGGCGAACATCATCGCTTCGGGCATCTGAACAATCCCCTGCCCTTCGGAGTAGACGCATCGCTGAGTGATGACAGTGTCTATCTGTTTCCCTATCCGATTGAGGCAAGTCAGTTGAATCCGGAGGATCTGTCCCTGGCTCGTGCTCTGACGGCCATGTGGGTGAACTTTGCCCAAACCGGCATACCGAATCCCAATGCAAACGTCTGGCCCAAGGCAAGCTCCGAGTATGGTCCGTTCCTGCGCTTCACGAATTCCAAGGAGAATACTTTGGAATTGGATCAACACTTCGGCGAAGGCATCAACATACCCAATCTATATCCGCAGTACTTCAAGGTCAATGCTACAGCTGCAGCACCGACTCCAGTGCTGACTACTCCAACATATTCATACGAATATTCGACGCCACCTCCATACTATGTGAATACGTATACGGCGCCCCGCAGATACGACACCACAACGACATCTACGACACCTCCTCCATACGTTGTGAATACGTATACGCCCCGACAGCCAGTTAGACGACCACCCAATTGGCGACCCATGGGCACGCACTACACCAGAGTGCAACAGATGGAGTTGGAACTGGAGCAGAAACGTCTGCGCGCACTGCAAGAAAGCGACGAACGTGCGCGACAAGAAAAACAACAGCAGCGAGAACAGCTGCAGCGAGAACAGCAGCAGCGAGAACAGCAGCAGCGAGAACAGCAGCAGCGAGAACAGCAGCAGCGAGAGCAAAAACAGCGTGAACAGCAGCAGCGAGAGCAATTGGAACGTGAGGAAGCGGAACGTAGGCGACAGCAGGAACAATTTGAGCTGCAGCAGAGACGAGAGCAATTCGAACGTGAACAACTGGAACGAGAGCAGCTGGAACGAGAGCAAAAGCAGCGAGAACAGTACGATCGGAATCAACCTGATGGCGAACCTTCGCAGGAAAATGGACCTTCGGTTGACGCACGCGATCCTTACGAGGAGCTAGCACGACATGAAGAAGAGGAGCGAAGACGAGAACAACAGCAGCGAGAGCAGTTGGAACAAAATCAATGGCAGGATCCGCAACCTCAGGAAGACGATCGCGAAAGGGAACAACAGAGGGAAGAGGAGTTGAGAAGAGAACAGGCAGAACGAGAGCAATACGAACGCGATCAAAGCCAACGAGTGCCATACGAAGGCGAACAACAGCAGGAAACGGTGCAGCAAGAAGATGAAGTTGCGTGGGAACAACAACGGGAGGCAGAACACAGAAGGCTACTGGCAGAACGAGATCAATTCGTACGGGATATGAGACAACGAGAGCAATACGAACGTGAGCAACAACAAAGGGAACAATTTGAGCAGAACCAAATTGACGCTGAACCATCGCAGGAAACTGAACCCCAAGTAGACGAACGTGATCCATACGAGGAGCAGAGACGTCAGCAAGAGGAGGAACAAAGACGAGAACAGCAGCTGCGAGATCAATACGAACGAGAACAACAAGAACGAGAACCAGCTCAGGAATCGGAGCCACAAGAAGAGGATCGCGAACGGGAACAACAAAAAGAGGAGCAGTGGAGAAGAGAATGGGAAGAACGAGAGCAGTACGAGCTGGAGCGTAGGCGACAGCAAGAGCAACAGCAACGAGAGCATCAACAACAACAAGGTCCTGAATCCCAGGAGGAGCATCAAGAAGAGGACAATGAAAATCAGGAATGGGAGCAGCGCCAGCGAGAGCAATTGGAACGAGAGCAACAGGAACGCGAACAGCAACGACGTGAGCAGGCAGCACGAGAGCAGCAAGAGAGGCAAGAAGAACCGCAGCCCACTCAACCGGAGGGTCCTCAAGTATATCCCACATATGAAGCATATATTGAGGCCTACAACGCTTGGTTAAGTCAACAAGCAAATCTCTACAATCCGCAAAGCTATGCCAGTCAAGAAGAAGAGCAGGTAGCTCCCGTCGACGAGGCACGCGAAGATCCATATTCTGACGACTATTAGATCAGTTTCATAGAGAGGTAGTCGAAGTAGCACTCAGTTCCATTTACTATACAGAAATATTATCATAATGGGTTCCAATTATGCCAGTAAAATTGTTCATCAGATTAAAAAGTTCAATTACAATTTACAATAAATCACCATGTAGGTCAAATTCTATTTGAGTTTTGACTATTTTAATTCTTCCTTTTCATTTGAGCAAATTCCTTGTCAATAATCAGCTTCACATGCTATTTACGACATAGGTACTAAGACCTTCCCACTAATCGCACCCACCGCAATATAAAATTTTTTATTGAGCGCTGGTATTAGCTTCGCAAAAAAAAGCCCATTAAAAACAGCAACCTTATCATATACATTTGCCCTACTGTCTGAAAACATAGATTTGCAAACAAAATTGTTGACCTTATGATCACTAGCCGAGTCGATAAAGCCATATCTGTCTGTCTGTCTAATAACAACTAGAAACAGCAAATTCGGCATTAGGGTTTCTGTATTCTATACGCTGATCAAGTTTATTTTAAATGTTACGCCCACCGCCCTAGAAAATCAGTTATATAATTCGATTTGAAAGCAACGTATAAAAAATACAACCTTCTTTGACATATTCTTAGCTGATTGAAATTTCTACATATCCTCCAAATCCGATCGGACAATAAATACAGAAGTTGTGCAAGACAGTATGAGCATAAGAGTAGTTAACAAGGGTAACAGGCGAGCCCGGGTTATAGTTTTGTATTTGTCTCCAACATATTTTAAGATGTAGGTATGTGTAGTAAGCTAGTGATTCGTCTACTTGATTCCGTCTAGAGATTAATTACTTAAGTTTGCTGCCATTGCCGCGTCATGCTTTGTGACCCTAAGTCTGAGCCTTGGCCTGAGCATAGAGTTGCTGACGACTCGGCTTTCTCAGATTGCAGATCTCGTTGTCGCTTCTGCTGTTTAATGTGGGCAAAACAAAGTAAGGATATAAACCAGCAAATAGTCTTTTTTTTTGGCGTATGTTCATATTTTATTCCAGTTGAAATTGAGTTTTCAGACACCATTAAACTCACAAATGAATCCATAAGGGATTCTGCAATTCACATCATTCATAGCAAACTTATTATACGCATACTTTAATTGAACGCAATTCTCTTCACCAGCATTATTTGGCTCGCCGGAATGCCAATTGGTATACTTTGGAATACTATTATCAACTGTGAGGAAATACCTAAAAATTGTAAAGTCATTCAGGCCAATCCAGTAATCCAAATTGTTATTTAAGTGTGTGATCACATTTCTATATTCCTCAGCACTCTCAAAACTAGCCAAATGTCCGTTTAGCTTCTGACATTCTTTGTAAGCACCAAACCAAACGAATGTTCGCTGGCTCTCAATGTAATAAAACTTAGATCCGATTCGGGTAAAAAGTGGCCCGGGTAACACCTTGGAGAGCTCAGGGCCTTCAAATTTTAGAATAAGCTTGTCAAGCTTATCGAGGATATTGATCGCCTGACTGCTACTACAGTTCTCAAATCTGTCATGCATAAACTTTGTGTGATCCAAAATGGGACGAATAGACTTAAAGCAATAGCTACCACAGTAGGACTCTATTTCCTTATCGTCTTCGCAGGACTTTAAGCAAAAAAAATATGCACAATTTGTTAAATATTGAATAATTTTAAAAAATATTTAACTTACCGTAAAGCTGCCTGGTGCTGCCAGTATTGAAAAAATGAGCGCAAGTAAAATACCTTTCATTTTGATAAACCTCGTTTTGAAAACTGATACTTTATGTTGAAAGTCTTCATCTTATATAGCCGACAATGCCAACAATGAACTCATTGTCATTATCTGTCGGTTCGCTCTATTGAACCCATTATCAATTTTGTGAATTTCCCTGTAGTCGACCCTTAAGTCGCCATTAAATAAATATGTAGTAACGAGAGCAACAGTCGCACAAAACGCGACAGTGGGATACCCTTCGACCTATGTTCCCGTGTAGTTTAATTTGTTAAATTCATACACATATGTATGAATATGCACATGCTTTGAAATTAATCCCGACAGATGGCGCTCAAGCTTCGCGCTCGCCCGTCTCCCTTGTTAGCTGACAGAAGCACTTTGTTTTATGAACATACTTTCTTCAATAACTTCTGTGTTTATTGTTCGATTGGATTGTAATTTGTGGACTACGTAGATATTTCATTCAGCTTAGTATTTGTTAAAGTCAGAAAGTTGTATCTTTTATACAGCGCTAACAAATTAAGTTCAAAAATTAAATTATTGATTTGTGGGGGCGGTGGGCGTGGCACCTAACATTTGAAATAAACTTGATCTGCTTATAGTACACAGGAGTCTTCCTGCCAAATTTGGTAACTCTAGCTTTTATAATAGCTGAGATCTGTGCGTTCACACAGACAGACGGACAGACGGACAGACATGGCTCAATCGACTCGGCTTGTGATCCTGAGCAAGAATATATATACTTTATGGGGTCTCCCACGCCTCCTTATGCCTGTTACATACATTTGCACAAAGTTAGTATACCCTATTTTGACCATTTTCAATGGTCGAAGGGTATAAAAAGTATGTTATGTTTATTTTAAATATATAGTACATATGTGTGTATGTGTATTTGCACATTATTTGTACATTAGATTGAACCTTTCTTAATTGTTGAAGTTTCATAATTTCCATAATTTTTCGTAGTGCAGTTTAATTTGAGATTAATTTATAAAAATCATATTTTTTGTTTGCTGAAACCTCATTCCCTCTCAATAGGCCAATTGTAGTGTACCCAAGAGAATTCAATTCAGTTTTTGTTTTATATTTTCGATGCTTACACTTGAAGATAGAACGGGTAAAATTATTATACGAGGGTCGTTTGATAAGTCCGTGACTTTTTGTATTTGCCGCGCACCTGCTCTAAATACAACACTGCTCCTGTCAGCAGTTATCGATTAACAGCTGACTGTAAAATTTTGAGAAAGCTGCGTTTTTTGGTTTGCGTTTTATAGGCATTGAAAGCAGACGATCTCGTGAATTTTAACGAAAATGGAAAAAAGTGAATTTCGTGTGCTAATTAAGCATTATTTTTTGCGTAAAAAATCCATCACCGAAACCAAGGAAAGACTTGATAAATATTATGGGGACTCTGCACCATCAATTTCAATGGTTAAGAAATGGTTTACTGAGTTCCGTTGTGGTCGTACCAGTACAAGTGATGCCGAACGTTCAGGTCGCCCAAAAGAGGTCGTCATGCCAGAAATCGTCGACAAAATCCATGGAATGATATTGGATGATCGGAGAATGAAAGTGCGTGAGGTAGCTGAGGCTGTAGGCATCTCAACTGAACGGGTACATCACATTTTACATGAATATTTGGACATGAAAAAGCTTTCCGCGCGATGGGTGCCGCGATTGCTCACACACGACCATAAGCGCAACCGTGTGACCATTTCAAAGGAGTGTTTGGCGATGTTCAACCGCAATCCAAACGAATTTTTGCGCCGTTTCGTTACCGTAGACGAAACATGGATCCACCACACCACACCAGAGACCAAAGAACAATCAAGACAGTGGGTTTCTCCGGGTGAACGTGCACCAAAGAAGGCCAAGGTGGGTCTGTCGGCCAACAAGGTCATGGCCACAGTTTTTTGGGATGCACAAGGTATCATTCACATCGATTACCTTGAAAAGGGTAAAACGATCACCGGCGAATATTATTCAGAGCTTTTGGACAGATTCGATATTGATTTGAAGCAGAAACGACCGCATTTGGCGAAAAAAAAGTGCTGTTCCATCAGGACAATGCACGGGTGCACACGTGTGTAGTCAGCATGGCAAAATTTCATAAATTGGGCTACGAACTGCTACCCCATCCAGCATATTCTCCAGATTTAGCCCCCTGTGACTATTTTTTGTTTCCAAACATGAAGAAATGGCTCGGCGGTAAGAGATTCGGGTCAAATGAAGAGGTCATCACAGAAACAAACGACTATTTTGAGGGCCTTGAGAAAACCTATTATTTGGAAGGAATAAAAAAATTGGAAAAACGCTGGACTAAATGTATAGAGCTAAAAGGAGATTATGTTGAGAAATAAAACGCTTCTTTGACGAAAAAAATATATTTTATTCAAAAAGTCACGGACTTATCAAACGACCCTCGTATTTGAAGTAATTATGAAACTTTAATACTTTTCATTTTTGTTGATTTACATAATTTAATAATTCTATATTTAAAGCTTGCTCAGATATGTTTTACAGTATTGTTTTTAGTTTCTGGCACATTTCCAGGCATAAGTCTATAAAGTAAGCTAGTGATTCGTCCATTTGGTCCAGCCCTAGAGACGTATCTTGTTGCGATTCGGACGCTTAACCAGACTCTTGCGCACTTCCTGTTTCTTCAGCTTGCTGGCCACAGCCGCGGCCTGCTTTCTGCGTTGTGCCTGACCCTCAGCCTGCGCCTTGGCCTGGGCATGGATCTGCTGACGGCCCCGCTGTCGCAGATAGTAGATCTCTCGAATAAGGCTGGAGCCCTGCTCCTCGTCGCGTAACGTGGCTGAGAACTCATTAAAGTAGTTGCCTCCAATTGTGAGAGTCTCGTCGATCTTCATGTAGGGACCGTACAATGTGGTCATGGGTGGCCAGTAGCCCGCATTGTAAGAGCCCAGGGGATTGCCAGTGATAACGAAATTCGTCCAGAGATCTACCATGCGATGTGCCATCGCCACGTCGGGTGGACTCAGTCGCTTCACATGCTCCGGATAGGGGAACAGATAGAGAGCCTCGTCCGTTAGAGAGACACCTGCCTTGAAGGGACTCTGCATGTTCGTCTCCTCATCCATATCCCGGTAGCGATTGAACTCGCCCGCATAGTCGAAGGAGTAAAGGAACGTGTTGTCCGGATTGTGCTTGTTGTTCATATTCAGAGCCAACAGCACTGGCAACTTGTGGTTCAAGGTGCTCGCCACCTGCGAAGAGATTGAATACGAGTATATAGTAAATGGCTATAAGCTTCCTCCTTTATTGATGCTACTCACATCAACCAGCCGTGGAATCAGTGTGTCGAAGGTGCCGTTCTCGAGTAGCTGCCGATTGAAGAAGTCGTGGGTGACGAAGCTGGTGAGGAGCATCGTCTTATCGGTGCCCACCACCTGCCGGATAATATGATCGATGTAGCTGTAGGTGTTGTACTCATCATCGGGTATCTTGCCCTCGAAGTCGTTCTCCACAATCTCGTTGAGGATACGAGTGCCAGCATTTTTGGGGCAACCGCCCATGGCAGGATATGAGAAGTTTGACTCCAACATCAGGTCATATGGATGCTTTGGCAAAACGCCACTGGGTCCGCCAATGGTGAACTGTATGCCGCCTGTATGACCAATGCCCAGATCTGATTTCTCCAGCTGTAAATAAGAATTGCAGTTGAAAGCTTCCCACAGCAACCTTGATTCGTCTACGTACCGCATGATCCATGAAGGCATTCAATAGTTCCAAAGCACTCAGCTCCATGAGGCAAGTATTGAGATCTCTCACGGTGACCATTTGACAGTCTGCCTTCTGGGCAATCTCTTGGGCATGTTTGCGAGGATTGTCCTCGAGGAAAATGGGCATAATGGCCGAACCGGAATGATAAATAACCTGACTGAAGAGACCACGTTGCACAATGGGCGACAGTGTCAGCAGATGCGCCATTGCTGCCCCTCCCACCTGGCCCGAGACTGTGACCCGATCCGCATCTCCCCCAAAATACTTGATGAAATGCTTCACGAACTGCAAAGCCAGAAATATGTCCAGGAAACCCGCATTGCCGGGTATCTCATCAGTCTTGGTCGACAGGAAGCCGAATGGTCCTAGGCGATATTGTGGTGTGACCAGCACGATATCCTTCTCGAGCAGGTAGTCGGGCGGTGCCTCCGAGTTGCTGCCCTCGTACAGATACTCCCCATGTATATAGACCAGAACTGGCAGCTGCCCCGTTACGTTCGGCGTGCTGATCGTCATTGTCAGACAATCCTCGACGTCCAACACATCGTCCAGTCTCAACAGTGACTCCATGGAAACGACAGACGGACAACCAATCTTCTCGCTTGTGCCATCCATCAAGTCTTCCCAGGGCTCGATCGGTCGTGGTGGCTAAACAAGAGATAGAGATGAAGAGAGAGAGGGAGAGAGAGAGAGAGAACCATAAATAACTTTATCATCATGCTTAGCATTCAAAGATGGACAACAATCTCTCCATATTGATTTTCAATTAGCCCATTTTACCTTTCGCTATAAATATCTATTTGGAACTAAGTTGACAAGAATTGAGAATAATATTTCAGATGATAGTTAAACACCTTTTTGTAAAGTGAGCACCACAAAATGTGTGGGTGCGTGAGCTTATAAATAAAACACTTAATTATATAAAATTGGGTTAAAGTTTGTTAGTCAACAAAGAACGACTGCAAGATACCCTAAAAACCTATGTCAGACATTAAAGAATCAATTTTAAAGTGAAGTCAATTTGCTAAAAATAGAGTATCTAAATAATCAAGGTTCTTACTACCAATTCTCCAAAGACATTACACTTCATTTTATACTTCATTTGTATCCAGAGATTTGCTGAGAAAAACTAAGTTAATATTTTGTATACATACCTTGAACCGATATTTTCCCGTCGGTGGTTCAGCATATCTTATATCCACAAACTGCAGAACCTCTCGCTTAGTCCAGGCTGTCTCGATAGTCTTGCCCTGAATCGAACCCAACTTGGGCAGCTCCACAATTGTCTCATCTTCCTCGTCGAACTGTCTACCGCGCACGCGTCCCTCGCACAGCCCAAGTCCAAGGTAGAGTAGAGCGAGAATAGAGATCGTTTTAATATGCATATTTGCTGAATCGCACAATCGAATCGGCAATTCCGGGACGAAATGCGACTACACGCGAAGACGAACGAGACTCGACTGAAGTTGGTCAGAAGTTGGCAATGTGATTTTAGTCGATGGGTCGACGAAAGTTTCACCCCGCGTGGCATAGATCATTGCGAATTATGCTAAGAAAAAGAATGCGAAGCACAAAATGGAATACACCAAATGGAATATACGAAGCGATGTCCCATTGTCTTAATAGTGTGTAAATAATTAATTTCGAATTTCGTTTGCTCCGGTTTCTTCATCTTCTTCATCTTCATCCACTTCGCATCGTGTGTAAAAGTAAAAGGGAAAAGGGAAACGGGAAAAGGGAAAAGCGCCAGCAAATTGGTTAATGGTGGCGAAGAGGTCATCTCCAATTTGCGCACAGCTGATCCTCTATTTGGGCCCGCAGACGGGGCCGAGAAATTAATATTTGTCGGCAAATAAAGGCAAGTCGGCTGACTGATCTCAGTTTATCTTTCTCACGACGAAAGTTTGCCTCGAATTGACTGTGCTTCAATTATGGATTTGTTTTGGAGCTGCGGGCTAAAATGGTTTGATATTTAAATTTTAAATTTTTACCAATTTCAATTTAAAATTCCCCCCACCTAATGCCGGTTCTTGATTTTGATGATGCGGCTACCGGAGTTTAAACTTAATTCCATTCATTTGGGCGCCTCAAAATTAATCACTCTCTGGGCTGCGGGTGAAAGCATTGCAACGCCATTCGGTCATTTAACAGCTCCACAGTTCAGAGTTCATAAATAGAAATGGCAAGCCAGCAGTTCGGGTCAACGACCTCTTACTGAAGCAACGGCTACAATACTATTTATATATAATTGTATTATCACATAAACGAGCTTAATATCTTAACATAAATTATACGCGACGATGATAACATAATAACAAATCCAGCAGATTAAGTATGCATAGATCAATAAAGTAACACATGTATTGGGGAAACTGATCAGAACGCTTCCAGAGTCTGAATTCTTCTGGGATTGCTATCTGTCTTTCATTATATATGTACGAGTATATTCCACATTCGGAACGGAAACTCAAGCGGAAGTTGAATGAAATATGAAGTGGATAAGACTGAAAATTAATTGGTGGTAGACTTGAAATACATATTTATATTTAAGGGGAAATAGGAAAATATAACTTAACTATAAATTTCAAATATATATTCTGCTATATCTTCTCTTAGCTCTCAGCAAACTCGTCATTCAACGATTGACTCACAGATGAAATACTCGGGGGAACTACACTTGAAGTCGTTCATCAGGGAACTTGGGCCAGTCAGATGAACACAATGTTCGATATTTCCGGCGTTGTTTGGTTCTCCAGTATTCCAGATCTTGTACACTCCCTTTAGACCTGTGGTTATCGATAGAAATTCACCCTCATTGCTCAGATCGTTGAGATCGATCCAATAGGAGTATAGAGAGTTCAGTTTCGGTCGCAATGCATCGAGTTCTTTCTGATTGGAGAGACTTATCAAATCGGCTCCATATTCACGACATTTATGTGCCGCTGCAAACCAATTGAGCTTCAGTATTTCCTCGATGTAATAGAACTTTGAACCGATTTTCTGAAACGGTTTCCTCAAAGTAGTTTTCTGTTTCTCGATCAGTGTTCGTTGTTCCGACAGTTTCTGCTTGTTCTCTTTGATCGCAGCCTCGAAGCCAACTTCCTTTTCCGCCTGTTCCACCAACTGAGCCTCGATCTTGTTCAGTCTCGATGCTGTAGTCGACAGTTTGCCAGCATCACAATGCTCCCAAAACTTCTGCATAGTACCAATGTGCTCCAACATGGGCTTGAGCACCTTGTAGCAATATGCATCACAAGTATTTTCCACAGCCTCCTGCTACGAATGTCAATGATTAACACAGGTTCAGTGTTTAATCTCATAAATCACAAACCGTTAAACAATTGGATGCCAGCAATATCGGTATAAGTATCCTTATAAAATAATGATGATCCATTTCCTTGGAAAATTTTTACTTTACTCGTGACTCACACTCAAAACGCAACTGAACTCGACTGAGTTTATTAAGCGTCATTAAGTAAGTCAGCAGTTGAGAACGGACTTGGAAACAAGACTGTGTCGAGCATAGTCGATTTTAAAACACCCTACAATTTACTTTTCGTATATTCATGAATAAGCTATGCTTTCCTACAAAGTTATGAGTGCTGTGAGGCGTGATAAGACCATTTGCTTAAGCCAAGCGAATTCTCAAAGTCGTCTGACTGTTTGTAGAGCAGTATTACAAGAATAAGAATTGTTGATAAGTATTTCGCATTTGCTAAAGTAAGAGAAACTGAATTCTCTTCTTTACACTGAGAAAACAAAATACTGCTTGAAGTGTGAGTTCAGCTGAGTTTATATCTCTTTATCCATCAATCATATTATTTATATGTGATATGAAATAAAAGTATTAAATAAAAACAGAGATATTTAAAAAATGTTTAGAGTTTATTTTAATTCCTTATTGGTTTTCCTTTTAAATATGCATTCAATAAATAATATTATAGAAAACCTCTTGAGTTCTGCGATTATTGTCTTTTTCCGACAGTGCGCGAAGACTTCCTAGCAATGTACACTAAATTCTGTCCACGCGCCTCATGTTCCCCAAAATCTTCATCGCTGCCCTGCTCCTCTTGTTCGTCTTCGCTGTGAGCAGCAGATGGCTTGGCCTTCCTTTTAACAGCATCCTGAAGGAATGCCTCCAGTTCGTAGTAGTCATCGTTGACCAGGCTATAGCCCTGCTTGACCTCCTGCACTGCAATGCTATACTCGTCGAGGTAATTATCCCCGAAGGTAACTGTGCGTCCGATGTGCATGTACGGTCCAGTCTCATCGTTCATTGCCGGCCAGGCGGGCACCCCCTCGGCGCTAGGCACACCATCAGCCGCAAACGATGTCCAGAGAGCGACAAGGCGCTTGGCAATCTTCACGTCGCGGTTCGTATTAATCATGTGAATGCGTGGCCAGGGGAACAAATACAGATTCTCATCGGTCAGACTGACACCCATGTCGAAGGGCACATCAATGGCCTCCTCCTCGTCGGTGGCATAGCGATTCAGTTCACCCTCGTAGTCGAAGGTGTAGAGGTACGTGTTGTTGGGCAGCTTCTTGGCATTGGCCTGCAGCACTAGGAGTACAGGATTCTTCAGCGCAATTGTGCTGCAAAGCTGAGAAGAAATATGGAAATATGTTAGTATTAAGTATGTATATCATATAGAAATCCTTCCCAATCTTATACTCACATCAATAAGACCCGGTGTCAGGCGCCTGAAGCTGCCATTCTTGATGTCCTGTTCGCTGAAGATATATTCTTCGGCAAACTCGCGCCACGAGTTCGTGGGATCAGCTCCATTGACCTGCTCTATGATGGTATCGATGTACTTTTGCCCGTTCATTTTCGGATCCACAGTGCTCTCATTAAAGCTCTCCACGAAAATGTCTAAAAGACAGATTAAAAATGAATTCAAAATTGAACTGTCAATATATTTAATTTTTTGAACCCGCAATCCTTTCAAGCTGAGATATTATGCAGCTAATTGTGACCTACTTTGTGATGAATATAGATCAGTATTAAGTTTCATTTCAAACCGGTTGATAAATTGAAATTTGAATAGACATAACAGGTTTCAGATTTGCGAATTCATATGCAGATCTTGAACTTGGTGGGGAATATAGATATCAATTCAAAATACAACTTGGTAGAATCTTCTCTGAATAGAAATTCTTCTCCACTTACCTCTCATCATAAAGGTACCGCCATGCTTGACACTGCCACCCAAGCTGGGATAGGCCTTGAAGTTCTCCGCAGCCAGCAGTTTTCCTGGATGATCGGGTAGAATGCCCGACGGACCGCCGATGACCAGTTGAACTCCACCGTAGGCGCCGGCACTGAGCGAAGGATTCTTATCGGCCTGCAGACTGAAGGCGGCCAGCAACATCGTGGCATTCATGCGATTGAGGCACCTGTGCAGTGAATCCATCTTGGTCAACTGCTTGCAGCCTGCAATGCGAGCAATGTCCTTGGTCAACGGCATGGGGGAGTCAGTGATGAAGGCCGGCGACAGTGCCGAGCCAGACTGATAGATGACGCGATGGAAGAGACCCTCAGGCACAGCTGGACTCAAAGTAAGCACATTGATAAGTGCTGCTCCGCCGACCTGACCGAACAGCGTGACACGCTCAGGATCTCCACCAAAGGCAGCAATATGCTCCTGTATCCACTTAAGAGCCACAAGAAGATCACTAACAGCCGCATTGCCGGGCATGTCCTCGCTGAGCGTAGATAGAAAACCGAAGGGACCCAAACGGTAACGCACCGAAACCAAAACCACATCGTGCTCCAGCAGATAACCAGGTGCTGCCTCCACAGAGTCGCCATCATAGAAGAAGTCGCCGTGCACGTAGACCATGACAGGCGCCAGTTCACCCTCCAGCTACATTTCATTGTAGAGAGAGAGAGAGAGACCCTTGATTAGAGCATCGCTCTCTCACCATTTTCTCTGTGGGTTAAACTTACCGATTTGGTATTCACAGTCAGACGCAGACAGTCCTCCACATCAAAGCCATTCTCCTCGAGGCTAGAATACTTCAGCAGGTTTTGTATGGAGGGGCAGCCAGCGTGGTGACTATGTGCTTGCAGTACACCCTTCCAGGGCGCGATGGGCTCAGCGGACTGCAGAAAGTGTTGAGTATTAGATAAAGTACTAAGTACTCTAAAACTCCCTCTGTCAACTCACCTTAAAGCGCTCTGCCTTGCCGTAGGGAATGTCGAGGAACTGCATCACATTCTGACCGGTCCATTCTGTCAGGGTGGAGCGACCACGAATCTTTCCCAGACCTGACAACGTTGTAGTGAACACCTTCGGACTACCCGACTCTTGCACAGGCTTATTGGGTCGGTTCTGGTGCTGATTCTGTTGCGGCTTGGGGCGCTTGTTAACAATGGGTCGCTGCTGCTGCTGTTGTCCCTTGTTCTTATTATTCTTATTGTTCTTATTTCTCTGGGCAGAGGCGCTGCTGATCAGCGCCAACGTCAGGAGCGTCACCAGAAGCAGCAGGAGGATGCTGCGCAGATTTGCCATGCTGTGTGTGATCCGTTGTCGATGCTTGTCCAAGTTGAACTGTTACCCACTGTGCTAATCTGTTCAAAACGAAGACTTTCTCAGCTCTCACTGAGCCCACTTGGCGGTGGTTCTATTTTGGACGAGTGCCCCCTTGCCTAATGGGGTCAAGTTGCCGTCAACGATCTTCTTCTTGAAGCTGTTTCTCGATCTCTTCGATCGATCGAATTTGATTTGTGCCAAGAATATTTCTGTTGAATATTTATCAAGTTGAGAGTCGTCGATTTCTGTAGCGCCCCCAGGGGAGTCTCTTGTGGCAATCTATTTCTTGACCTCTTTGCTTGACTAATCCCGTGATACGACGACAAACTGGATAATTATGTTAATTATTTCGATATATTCGCATGCCTATTTGGCGCTCTATTAACTACTGTCCAACTGCCAAGATTTATAAGCCCCATCATCATTATCTATCAGGGAGGGAAACTTATCATTTAAGTATAAAGAGAATTCTCAGTAATTTTATGCTAGCGTATTACTTTCGTTAATACTTTATTAATAAGTTAAACAATCATTGTAAATTATAAGTAGTTATTAAAATGCATTAGTCTAGACTCATATACATATGTATGTATGATAATAGTACGATGTACGATGATGATTTTCACTAGCTTGGAACAAACGCACAATAACAATTGCATTGACAAATGCGCCGAAAGAATTTCCATATAACCTTCTCAAGAATTAATTCGAGAACATTTCGTAAACTTTGTTTTGCAATTCAGAAAGATGAACAGCGGCAGCAGAAGATCATTATGGGGTATAGTATATATGTATGACGAACACCTGACAGTGGGTATATGAGTGTGTGTGTGTGTGTGCGTGGGCGCTGCGCCCACAAAGTTTATATGTAGTACAAGCGCACAACCGACTTTGTGATGAGTGTTTCGTTGTCATAGAAACTGGTTTGAATTGTCACGTTGCCATTTAAGACTTTTGCTGGCATCATTTGGGACTCTGGTGCTGCCTCGATTGTGCTCTGCCAGGTGTTTGTGGTATTGGCACCGACGAAACCCATCTCGAAGAACCATTCCTCCATAATGCGGCCCTTGAAGAGCACCTTCTGATCGAGCCTAAAATTGTCCATTGCTTCGATTGTGCTAAAGTTTATCTCACGCGATACCGCCCGCATATCCAATATTTTCACTGGCACTCGCGCCTCGTGCTCCACATCAGGGGCCGAGAAGTCCTTGTTCTCCTGCCAGATCACCTTGCCGGTGTCCGCATCGCGTAGTATCATGTAGTTGATCTGGAAACCCTTTTGGATTTTATCGCCCGTGCTGAGGTCATCGGAGCCCATGATAAGCCACTGTCAGTGTCACAACCGCTGAGAATAAGATAATTGTCGCCTTTTTGCGCGTTATGGCTTTTCCTGCAGCTCCAGATAATATATTTTTGGAAATAAATCAATGTTTATTTTTAATACTCCTATATGTGTATGTGAGAGAAGCCGTGCGAATAGCAGCTGTGCCAGCTGCCGTTTAATCGATGGGCAATGTTCTTATCGATAGCTCTCAACAAAGGTCAGTGTTAGAAAGCACGCGCACATCGATAGTCGCTGTCCAACATAGATAAATATTTGTTGCGTTTTCTAAATTATAATTTGGCTGAAAATAATACATTTGAAAGCAAATTTTGTCTAGAAAGCCTGAAATTCATTAAAGTAGACTTAAAATGTTAATTCATTGACGCTTTTACTTAAAACAGTTTGAATTATTGCCAAACCTGTGTGCAGAGCCATCTGAGTGTCTCGCTGTTAATAACAGCTGTGCACAATGTTAACTTTTACATCTGTATAAATCAGCTGTTTGCCACTCGCACTGCAAAAGAAAACATTCCAAAAATGATTATTTTTGGGGTTTATATAGTGAGCAAATCCGGTGGCCTTATATTTAATCTGGATAATAATGTGCCAAGAATAGAGCATGAGAAGACGTTCACATACCCGCTAGACTTGGTGCTAGACTACGATCCCAAAAAAGTTTCCGTGGCGTTCAACCGCAAAGATGGCATCAATGGTGGGTGTTTCCCTTAGATTTCACTTAATATTTCATTAATTGAGTTTCCCTTACAGTGGGTCATGTCCTTGTTGCCGTCAATGGAATGCCTGTTAGTGGTGCAACGCTGGAAGACGGACGGGACGTGAAAGCAACACTTGAGTCTGGTGACAACTATCCCATAAACCTCAAGTTCAGTCGCCCCAAAATGACGACAAATGAAAAAATATTCCTCGCCAGTATGTTCTACCCACTGTTTGCCATTGCCAGCCAGCTTAGTCCGGAACCAAAGAGTTCAGGGATCGAGACTCTTGAGGCAGACACATTCACGCTGCATTGTTTTCAAACGTTAACGGGCGTCAAGTTCATTGTGATCTCAGAAACGGGCCTTAACGGCATGGATCTGCTGCTGCGCAAGGTGTACGAGTTGTACTCGGACTATGTGCTCAAGAATCCCTTCTATTCCCTGGAAATGCCCATACGCTGTGAACTATTCGATAATAAGCTGCAGGAGTTACTGTTGCAAGTGGAGAAGACGGGGATAAACAATATTGATAAATAAAAATAACTATATACTTTGTTAAATCTGGGGTGTTTGATTGATTCGTTGATGGCGATATTGCAGATTTCAAACTTACTTTGATTACATTAACAAAAAGATAATATTTTGGATATACATCATTTATAGTACATTTTTTCTTCACGGACAACATTTCTCTTTTGATGCACAATAAACCATATATGTAGGTGTGTGTATGTACACAAAATAACCGATTTAGCAGTGATAAATTCAAAACTCCTGAAAGATCGTAAATATTTGCATGCGAATAATATCATTTGGAGAATACACACTATCATCATTATTATTAATGATTTCAAATTGAATACATTATGAAGCACAAAATTTATTCAAGAAATAGTGTTAGATATTTTTGTACGAGCTTCAGGCGGTTAACTTTGTTGTAAATAATTCTCTAATTTAAACAATATGTCTTTTTCCAAGAGTGTGAACTACTGTTTATATGTATTTGGCCTCACATATGTAACTCATATAAGAATATTGACAACGATTGTCGTTCAGCCCAGTTTTCAATACTTCAACGCAATATTCATCTTTCTCTGAGTTGTTCGGTTCACCGGGAAGCCATCTCATATATGGCATCGGGTATCCTGTAGTGGACGAAATCCATGAATTAAATCTACCCAAACAGTTTGCAGAAACCCAATAACGAAACACAGGTGCTTTGGCAAGGACCGCATCCATTTCATCCTTGGATTCAATGTTCCACAAATTTCCGCCCAGCTTGCGGCAATTTTCGCCAGCCTGGTACCAATTCGCCTCCATTGTGGTCTCAATATGGTAGACTTTATTGCCAACTTGAATTGGGAAATTAGAAACAGCCGCAATCAATGATTTAGCTCGGAACGGCTTATTTGAATCAAACTGGGCAAGGGGTTGCGCTTAAAAAAATATATCAGAATAAATAAAACACAAACTATTCGATAAATTTAACTTATATAACTTACAAGTCTTATTTGGCAATGCAAAGTGCCACAGTTGCAAGAACAATAAGAGAAACTCAAATTTACCACACATCTTGATGATGCGATTCGAACTAATGTCTTTGCAACGATTCCTTGTGAATTTATACCTGTAGATTGTCCCCAGGGAGACGCCTTATCAGCAATAGATTGGTATAATTATTCGAAAATTGATAATTGAATGAAAAAAATCAATTGGATTGTAAACATGTGCTCAAGTTCTCTTTTAATATATTTAATTAATGTAATTACGCATCACTATTGTCAATCAACTGTTTATTTATACTTGTATGGTTTATCTATTCTTTTCAGTTTACTGCTAAAGCAATACAAAATTGCTTACGCTCCGAGTTGCATACATTCCTATACATACTATATATAATTATAACACCTACTGGCATACTTAGTTAAGAGTAATGTATTTTATATTCGCACTAAATGTGTATGTACAAAATTTGAATATGTCTATGTACACACTCGCTTGTATTCATGTTTATATCATCATCATCATGTTCTGTTTTATTGTTCATAATGCTAAAACGCACTTTTCATATACGACAGACAAGTCTCGATCATCTTGTTTACTTATGCTAGATATGCTGCACAGTAAGCAATATAACATAACAGATTTAAGATCGTAAATATTTGCATGAATAATAGCTGCAGGTGGTTAACTTTGCAGTAAACAATTTTCTAATTTAAACAATATGTGTTTTGCCAAGTGTTTGAACTAATATTTATATGTAATTCATATAAGTATGTTGTCAGTCAATATTGTTTTGTTTATGTTTTGTACATGGTGAATTTCATGCTGGTAAATACTGTAGTACACAAATAAGGAAATACAAGAAAATTGTAAATTAAATTTTCTAACCATTCATACTGACGACCATATGAACTAATATTCATACATATATGGCCTCACATATGTAACTATTCAAAGCCCTTTGACAACCAATGTCGTTTAGGCCGAGTTCCAATAGTTCAACGCAATATTCATCATTAAAGGCATTGTTGGGTTCACCTGGATACCATTTTAAAAATGGCATTGGTAATCCTGTGCTAGACGAAATCCATTTCTGAAATTTAGCTAGACAATTTGCAGAAACCCAATATACTGCATTTGGTGCTTTGGCTTGGACCGCATCCATTTCTTCCTTGGACTCGATGTTCCACAAAAATCCGCCCATCTGCCTGCAATTGTCACTAGCCTGGTACCAATTCACCTTCAATTTCGACTCAATATGATAGACTTTGTTGCCAATTTGATGTGGGAAATTAGAAACAACCTCTAAAAAGATATTGGTACAAATACTGTACAAAGTGTTCAACTGAATTTACTTAAAAAACTTACCAGTCTCCTTTGACATAGCAAAGTGCCAAAGTTGCAAGAACAATAACAGGAACTTAAGTTTAACATTCATCTCGAAGATGCGAATTGAATTAATGTCTGTGTAATGATAACTTGCGAATTTATACTTGTGGGTTATCTGACGTGAGAAGTCTTATCAGCAATTATTTAGAAATATGTAAGATTAAGAGGTAACTGGATAAGATGGAGTACTATATATGTTATATCATTTACTATGGTCATCAACCTGAATACGAGAACCTGTAAACGTAAAATAAATTTGTTCATTTCTTTTATAATTACTTTTATTTGTATTGCTTATGTATGTGTTCTTTATTGTTATTTATTTATTGTTAGATGAGAGAACAATCTTTCTCTTCGTTTAAATCTTTTAATTATTTTAATAAAATTCATACATATTTACATCTGTGACGGGGACACGTTTGTTTTATTCATGATTTGATTTAGTCTTATTTATTATTTATCTTTTGGTAAAGGCGCAGCGAGTCGCAAGTCGTCTGCCTAATCTCCCCAAGTGTCTCATCACTCGAGCAACACTGCAAATCAATGTGCGCCACACTCGTTCCATTTCTGACCTAACACTAACATTAATTGAATCTGCGACAAATAATACATACATATGTATATACATATATATTAATTTATTGATAACATAGCGCCTTAAAATAATTTAAAATTTTCCAATCCCGGATTTGCTTATGCTTTATATGCATGAAAGATATTTTTGCATTTTAAGTTCAAATCCAGGTCAAATTTGGCTGGAATAACTATGTTTCAATTTATGATGAAAGATCTGAAACTGAACTGAAGTATGCTTTTCCTGTTCTTGGATTGAAATACATATATTCATAAATTCATTACATTGAATTTCCGCGTCATAGTCAGTAATAGATTGTCAAGTAAACGATATAGAGCATTCGGATTCTGTGTGCTGCAATACATATAGAACATGTCGCATTATTAAATGATAATAAGTCGTTGAATACACTCTGTTGTAGTTGGCCAAACTAATCGGGAAGATTATTTCCGAAAAAAAAAGATTATTCCCGGAAAAAAAAAATCGTTGTCAAATGTCGCGTCGGCACTGTAGAAATAAGTTATCCGTACTATTTTAAAATATTAAAAAAAAAACAAACAATTTAATTCACATTCAATATTTATTTATTTTTAATTTAAAAGTTACTCAAAGTGTCTTCTCGCAAATAAAACAACTTTTAAAACTGCAATCCATGTCATTCATTGTATAAACTCTGTCGGAATTCCTTGTTTCCAAATGAACACAATCCTCTTCACCACTACTTGGTTCCCCGGGAAACCAACTAAAAAATGTCTGAATTTGGTTTGAAGTCGACGATTTAAATTCACCTTCTTTATCCAAATCATTAATATCTAGCCAATAACGCCATTTGCTTAGTTTTTTAATAATTGCGTTTAACTCATCTTTATTCTGTATACTGGCCAAGTGTCCACCTAACCGAGCGCATAGGGTTCCCGCATCCCACCAGTTAAGGTGAATATCATGCTCAATATAATAATATTTTGATCCGATTTTTTCAAATGGCTTTAAACTATTTCCCGCTTTCTGCTCAAATTCATCTACCTTCATCTGCATCGCTCTCGTGTGATCTAGCATTGGCTTAATGGCATAGAAACAATAAGCTGCACAGGTAGACTCCAGTTTCTTATTCACTTCACAGCTCTATGGAGTTCAATAAGGACGCAATTAGTATTTTTAAAATTCTGTTCTATTCATCGTACTTACTGAATTAGCGGCTTGAAAGACTAAACTCGCGATTAAAAGTGCTATCAAAATTATTTCCATTGTGTTTCGATCGAAGTCCGCTGTACAAATGGGCAAATCAAATGATTCTGTATCAGTCCCTGTACAAAATCAAAGAAGACATAAATTGCGTTGGGCATGCCGATGGTTTTATACTCTTAAATTAATTATACATTTATTAAATCGGACCATTGCTTCGGTGGCGCCATACTCTTAACTAATGATGTTGATAAAGATCATATACATATGTATGTACATCTGTTATATTGGAGGGTGTAAAGAGCAAAAAAGCCGATTTGGTTGCGATAATTGCAAAACTTCACCTTTTTCATGTGCATAAATTTATTTGGTGCATACCTACATAATCCATTTTTAAAACAATTAAAATTTAATTATAGAAACAATATTATATATTTTAGCGGGAGCTACACGCGTTTAATATTGTAGTGAACAAATAAGATAAGTACTCTAATTTTATATTATAGTGTATTCTCTGCTTTTCATATTGATACGAGCTCGAAGTAATATTTACTTATATAATATAAGATTTGGCCTCACATATGTAACTAGTGTAAGCCGTTTTACAACCAAGGTCGTTTAGCCCGGTTCTCAATACTTCAACGCAATATTCATCTTTCTTCGCGTTGTCCGGTTGACCGGGAAGCCATCTCATATATGGCATCGGGTATCCTGTAGTGGCCGAAATCCATGAATTAAATCTACCCAGACAGTTTGCAGAAACCCAATAACGAAACACAGGTGCTTTGGCAAGGACCGCATCCATTTCATCCTTTGATTCAATGTTCCACAAATGTCCGCCCAGTTTGCGGCAATTTTCGCCTGCCTGGTACCAATTCACCTCCAGTTTGGTCGCAATATGGTAGACTTTATTGCCAATTTGAATTGGGAAATTAGAACCAGCCGGAATCAATGTTTTAGGTCGAAACTTATTATTTGAATCGAACTGGGAAATGGTTTGCGCTTAAAAAAAATATCATAATAAATAAAACACAAGGTATTCGATAAATTTAACTTATATAACTTACAAGTCTTATTTGGCATTGCAAAGTGCCACAGTTGCAAGAACAATAACAGAAACTCAAATTTACCACACATCTTGATAATGCGATTCGAACTAAAGTCTTTGCACCGATACCTTGAGAATTTATACTTGTGGATTGTCTTATAAGATAAAACATATGGTTAAAATGGAGTATATATTGTACAATATGCTTTTGTAATTAAACTGCATACAGGAAGCTGCAAACGAAAAATAAATTTGTTCATTTCTTTAATGATAAGTAATCAAAAAAATAAATTTGTATTGTTTAAGTATTCTTTTCAGTTTACTGCTAGATAAGAGAACAATCTTTCTCCCTGTTTTAATCATTTAATTCAATTCTAAATAAATTCACATATAGACGATTAAATTATTTTATAGACGAACAATACTAGACTGTTAATACTGATAAAGAACACCAGATTGCACTGGAATACGATCCCAATTTTAAACTTCATTATTAATTAGATTTAATAGAGTATATGTAAGACAAATCAAGTACGAGTATATCACAACATATATTTTTCATTATTCTACCTTATTTTAAATAATAGTTCTTTTTGAAAAAAAAAATCTTTAGTTCTGAAAACATTGATATATATTTTTGTGGTTTGTTTTGTAGTAAACAAATAAAGCAAGAGTTCTAATTTGAATTAATAGAATATACTAAATTAGAACTAATATTTACATATATTTGGCCTCACATATATAACTATTCAAAGCCTTTTCACAAGCAATGTCGTTAAGACCGATTTTCAAGAGCTCAACGCAATTTTCATCTCCCGAGCCGTTCGGTTCGCCAGGATGCCACTTCAAAAATGGCATCGGGTATCCTGTACTGGACGAAATCCATTCCCGAAATTCAGCCAGACAGTTTGCAGAAGTCCAATACTTTACATTAGGCACTATGGCTTGGACTGCATCCATTTCTTCACTCGATTCGATGTTCCACAAGTGTCCGCCCAGCTGGCGACAATTGTTACTGGCCTGGAACCAATTCACCTTCAAATTCGATTCAACGTGGTAGACTTTCTTGCCAAATTGATGTGGGAAATTAGAATTTTGCGCAATCGAATTTTGTACAGTTTGAATGGTTTCATTTGAATCCAACTGTTTATGGGTTTGCACTAAAGAAAGATATAAGGAAGAGTAAGCTATAAAATTGTCGATATAAAGTTCTTAAATAACTTACAAATCGGATTTGCCATTGCAAAGTTCCAAAGTTGCAAAAATAATAAGAGAAACTCAAATTTACCACTCATCTTGATGATGCGATTTGAACTAATGTCTTTTCACCGATACCTTGCGAATTTATACCTGTAGATTGTCCCCAGGGAGAAACCTTATCAGCAATAGATTGGTAAAATTATTCGAAAATTGATAATTGAAAGAACAAAATCAAGTGTATTGTAAAGATGTGCTCAAGTTCTCTTTTCATTTCTGTTATCAATCAACTGTAGTCAATCAAACTATCAAGTTGTTTATTTCTTTTATGAATACGTATATTTGTATGGTTTATATATTCTTTTCAGTTTACTGCTAAAGCAATACAAAATTCTTGTTTAGGCTACGAGTTACATACATTCCTATACATACTATATATAATTATAACACCTACTGGCATACTTAGTTAAGAGTAATGTATTTTATATTCGCACTAAATGTGTATGTACAAAATTTGATTATGTCTATGTACACACTCACATGTATTCATGTTTATATCTTCATCATCATGTTCTGTTTTATTGTTCATAATGCTAAAACGCACATTTCATATAGGACAGACAAGTCTCGATCTTCTTGTTTACTTATGCTATATGGTGTTTATTGCGTACAAGTCTAAAGAAATACAATATGAGTGGTGCGTAGGCATTCGTTGAATGAATGTGAATAGGGGTATGGAAAATTAAAAGATACGCTTTAGTATAGTACATATATGTATAATCGTGTAGTTGATACAGTAATATAGTTTACAATAGTATTGCAATATGTTTGTTTTTTTTTTTGTTTTTTTGGGACTTTTGTTACCATTTTTCATTGAGCTATTACAACTGCGCCCCATCAAGGTTTAAGAGTAAATACACTAAATAATATTGGAAAGAATTTACGATTTGAGATACGTGACACATGAAGAAGAAAGTCGATGAAACAAAGACAGGCAAATATAACTCTAGGGGAAATATGCGTATCACAGATACATCATCATACGGTTTCCCACAATAGAGTGTACAAATTGATTATTAACAACATTAACATATGTTTTTCATTTGAATAATTATTCTCGTTTTCATTTGTTTTTGTTTCTCGTTTTTTTTTTTTTTGATGGCAGGAACACTTTGCGGTTGGTTCGTTTCAAACTGTTCCAATTAACAAAGCACAATACAAAATGCATTTATGGTAGACTTTAGTTAATATCCTTATATATCATATAGCTACGATATTCTACTCAGTCGTTAAGCCTGTTTGCTGTTCAGTGATATTTGGTACGTTTAGCATAAACTAATGAAACACATTTCTAACTGAATCCCCTTAAGTGAAATGCATTTGTGTATTGTCAATGTTAATTTTCAAGTCTCTTACACCATATTCAAATTGGTTAGGGTTCGTTTTATTTTTTCTCTTCTTATTTTTCGTTGTTTCAAATAAAGTTTCGAAAGGCCTTTGCGAGTTGTTTGTTTGATTTTCATTTGTTTATATCATAATTGCCAAGCAAAATTATTAAGCAGGCAGCTGGGATATGTTTGAAAGCATTACAAAATATTCATCATTATATATGCAAATGTATAAACTATATGGGGTAGAGGGGGTGGTGGTGGGGAAGAATAAAGACATTATATTCGTGGACTTATTATAATATAATTTGCACTAAATTGAAAAATTGTATTTCTTTTCTCGGTTTAACATAGTATATTTCTGTTGCTTTCATTTCTTCTTTTTTTTAAATTCTTAATGTAAATAAATTATATCACAACAATAGAGACAAAGTTTGTGGTGTGTGTGTGCGTGCATCTGTCTGCGCGTGAAGTGTGGGTTGCGCTTTGTTCGTGTGTGTGCGCATCTTGGCTAATTAACAAATTCAAACTGCACGCAGACTAAATAATAGAGTTAAATATACATACGAACGATACTTATATACAAAAACGTTGGGCTTAGTACAACATGCCGAGCATGTACACACACTCACACACATTAACACCTATGCACACACAAACAGTAAGAGCTGCACACACACACGCACAGACATATTGGTGTGCACCCACAAACACGCAGGCGTGCAGCAGCATTGTTCCACTGAGATCCAATACAAGAGGCCAAAGGGCCCAAGGGGGGGCCTCGTCCAGCGCCAACTTAATACTAACTCTTGCTGAGCGCCTTCTTTTTCCTTTGTACCAGAATATCGTAGAACGGATTGTGGCTTATGGATTGCGTCAGGCGCTTGATCCATTCCTGTTGATCCTCCTCCGTTGCGGCAGACATGCGATACACAGTGTGCTTGCCCTCCACCACCTGTGCGACAGAGAATGAGAATCGTTAGAACATCCAACAATCTATATATATGAATATCTTATGCTACTCTCTGCATACCTTGCCCTCGGAGTCAGTCTTGCATGCCTTGATAATGTCGGCGCCGCCTGTGGCAAATAGCTCGAAACAGTGCGGCTTGCTGCGATCCTGTATCTCACGCACCGATATATTTTCTAGCGGAATGATGCCACGCGGCTCCTTATCTGTAGTATACTCGAAGTAATACAGGCAATTGTCGTTCAGTATGAACCAGCGACGCTTCCACGATTTGTATCTGTAAATGATGAACAAATTAGTAGTTAGAATCAATCAGGAGTAAGTTGCAGTTGCAGTTGTGTGTATCTGACTGTATATTACCTGCCACCCTGCTTCCAGAGCCAACCCTCCTTGTCGGGATTGAAGAAGGTATGCATCAGATCATTGCCATCGTCTTGGGGTATCTTAAAGGGTTCAGTGCGTATGGAGTCGTACAGTGATTCAAGCAGACCGCGCGGCAAATCGCCGCCGTTGTTGATGCCACGATTCATTGAGATGAATTGCTCAACGGTGGGTTTGTCTTTGACCTGTGCGAGAGAGATAGACGAAGAAAGAGAGAGTGAGTAATAAACTTAATCAGTAAATTGCATAAATAAATTAAATGCCCATCAGGGAACTATGCGCTGCGGCACTTGAGTGCGCTGCTGATATCATTTTCAAGTTGCCACAAGCCAATTAGTTGGCACTCGGTTCTGTTGAGCGCGTGTGAACTACTCTCTAGACATGACCTATTTATAGCTAGAGCTCATTGAGGGAAGAAACAGGAGGAGATGGGGCCATAGGGTAGAATGCGGAAGTGCGAACCCCTCTAGTGATAATTGCTGGCTGACAGGCAAGAACAGACCGAAACCGAGACCGAGACAGAGATAGAGAAGAGAATTCAATTCCGCAATTGCAGAACGCATTTTGGTTTGGCTTGGGCCACGCGTCGCACATTTCGCATTCGCGTTCGTTTTCGTTTTTGGCAACACACACACACAACTGTTACTTCCTGTCATTGGCAAACACTTCCGGTTCGCGAAACCGTGACAGTGAATTGTAATTTGCTGCCAATAAAACGAGGCAAGCGAAAAAGTGAAACGATCCCCACAGAGATGAAAAGCTTAACTGCTTAAGAGATTAAGTTTTGGCAGACAATAAAAAAATGATACTATTTTCCCCCTGTCTGTGGCACTCTGCTTACTTGCTTTTTTACAGAATTCATTGTACAATTTCTGTTATATTACTTTAAAAGAACGAACTCAGTTGAGCACAGGGAACCAACTGCAGTAGGAAAGTGAAATAAGTGTAAATTTATAGCAAGTGGGGATGAGGCACAAGTGAGTAATGTACCATACAAGAAATTATGATATATATTTAAAAATGAATCATCTTGAGTCTAATGTGGTTGATAACCGCAAAAGATTTACATTATTTAACAAAAAGAGACCTTATTTAACCCCCTCAGAGATTAGTCTCCCGACATCAGTCTAGATTTCTGATTCACCCTATAACTTACCGATGGATTGTGCAGCGATGTATTGAGCATAATGATGGCAAAGCTGAGCACATAGCAGGTGTCCGTGTTGGTAAATATATCCGGATTGAGCTGGCAATAGCGTTGTGCAAAACATTCCATCATGCGATCAATCTTTTGCGCCTCACCAGGCAGGCGAAATGACCACAGAAATTGCCTGTGAGAGAGAGATAAGATCGGAGAAGGTAAACATTTGATTAAATTAGCCAAATTGAGGTGAGAATTGTATAGAGAAACCTACCTTAATGCCTGCACCAGTAGCAAATTGGTGAAATCGTGCAGGGCCACAAATGCTTTTAGCACATCCTCGTTGAAATCGTTTTTCTCGCCAAGGTAATCGCCTGGAAAAATAAATGAAAATTTATGTTATGCATTATGAGGGTTTTAATTGAATTTCACATTTTTTCTCTTTCCTCTCCTCTCTCTATTTATCTCTATAACACTCTTTGTTCTACTCACCAATTGCCGTTTTGTTCAGTCCCTCGCCCTTGTAGAGGAAATGCGCCACATCCTGTGAATCGTGACGCAGCAGTCGGTTCTCTATGAGATACTCAATGCCTACAAAAAGATAAAGAATAACGAATATGGAGAATTAGTTATGACATTATCAAGCTAATGGTATATTATATATTCATTCGCATAGTTAGGCTAAGCAACAACCCAGATAAGTAGGCACCCGGAAACTCAAGTCGTGTGGCGTCGCAATCCGATGCAGGGCAAACAATGAACGACAGCGACATATAATCTATCCATATATGTGCATATACATATACAAAAGTCTTATATGTAGTATTGTCAGCGAGGCGCAACATAAGCCACAGCAATCTCAATAAAATGTGTGTAATAATATGAAAAAGGGGGAGAACAAGGAGCGGCTGCAAATGGCGAGAGACATCGAGACATCGATGTCATTATTTGCCAATCAAAACGCGCTTCGGCTCGAGGCTCGGCAATTTGCGATAAAAGCCGGAAAGCAACAGAGCTCCAAGCAGAGCAGGGTAGGGAGGGGAAGTATAGATATAAAGTAAACACACATTGGAAGCGAGTGAGCAAAAGAAAAAAGGAACGACAACACAGAAATGGGCGAGAAAGCTAAGAAATTTGGTAATCGCGTGTGGTTTGCCCCATTCAGCGATAGTTTGACGCCCATTATAATAATAAAAACTTAAGTAATAATGATTAGGGTGACCATATTATAAATGTTGTGGTTTAAATGCGAGTTAACGAATCTGTTTCTTGAGTTTATAAACGCTACTTAGGAATTATATGGTAATTATTGATATTAGAGTGACCATCTTGTGAGTAATGTGGTTATTAGGGTGCTCATATTATACATTATTTTGTTATGTGGGAAGAGACAAATTTATTTCTTGGAATAAAGTTATCTTCAGAGTTATTTTGTAGTTTTGCAAATTAGAGTGACCTTACAATTAGCAAAAAACAGTAGTACACAAGAAACACCAAAGGTGGCTTGCTTAGGCCTGAAGATACACATTAATAATAGATATATTTATTTAACTATGAGAATTGCGAATTTCATTAGGCAACCCTCGCATGGCCAACAAGTTGAGCGGTTTTATTCTTCTGCTGTTCGCTCAATCCCAGACAGATTGGCTTTTCAGATTGAAGCTTTTGTAGTTTTCTTGTTGTTGCCGATGGGAATCCATATAAACAACAATGACAACAACCGCAACAACAACAGCAACATCAACAACAATGACAATAATAATGCGAAATGGCAACGATAATGACAAAGGAGTCGCCGCCTCAAAGCAGAAGGAGCGGGAGAGGGAGGTAGGCAGAGGGAGGTAGGCAGAAGGAGGGTAAAGTTTTTCCTCTCGCTTCTTATTTTTGTTTTGTTGCCGCAGCGTGTTGCGGCAAGGCGCGTCACACGCGATTAGCATCAGCAAGTTAGCAGTCCCCCTCCTCGCAAACTACCCCCTCCCCATACCACCAACTTCTGCCTGCTTGCTGTGCGTTATGGATGGCACATTTGTGTGCTATTAATTTAAGTGTGTGTGCGTGTGTTCGAGTGTGTGTGTGATATACTTGATGTGGATAATCGGCCGATAAAGCGACAAATGACGAGCCACCCCCACCGCCCTTAGGGAATGTTTCACATTCTCGTGGTGCAAGTTTTTAATAGGCGTCGCGCGTCTCCTACGTTTTGGAATTGGACGCGTCGCTTCCCCGTGGCGCGCTTTGTTATCGAGTATCGCTTCTCGGTCGCTGACTTCCATGTGGATTAGCATTTTTATTGCACCCCCTACCAGCACCCCCAGCCCCCGTAACTGCCTCAATTGGTATTTCATGCAGGATGCGGCACATTCTGTCGGCCTCCCTCTTACCACACTCCGCTCACTTGTGGCCCAATTTCGCCTTGTCAACGTGAATTTATTGCCTTAAAGTTCGATGAAAATATTTGATTGGCTCTCAAAGTGAATGAGGAGCAGGAGGAGGCTGAAAGCAGGTCGATGGTGCTTTGCCAGCGGGTGCAGATCTTGAGTTACGGGTCACATGAAGAGGCAAAACATGTTGCAGATACCATTAGTATCAGTTTGAAAGCAGCTAAAGTAATGTAGAATGATGTGGGTAGAGACGGGCAGACCAAAATGTATTATCGATATAAATGAACAATCGATGTTGGTGCTGACTATCGATATTACAGATATCTATCATTTTATTCAGATAAACATGTATATGTTTTATATTTTTTGCTATTGAAATGTATAAACTATTGCTACAGGCGCAAACCATTGATATTAGTACTTACTATCGATAAAGGGCTCACTATCATATTATGCAGAGTTTGAACAATCATGCTATGCAATTGATATGTAGAAACCATCGCTACAAGCGCTGGATATTGATACGATTGCTGACTATCATTCTATGATAATATATTTACAATTATCCATGTACTTCATAGTGTTCTCTCATGTCTATCGCCTTTTTAAAACACTTGAATAACGTGCCAAATATCAATATTAATAATAATCCCTCTTTGTAATGTTATAAATATAGATTACAGGAGAATAATTCAAGTCTGCAGCTGACTTACGTTTCAAACTTATTTTGACAGCACACACTACTATCGATCTGTGTAAACTATCGTTAAGCTCGTATACTATCGATAGGCATAAATATATATGTTATATTTATCTCAATCTCTCCAGCCACATCAGACAATGTTCACACATGTTCATCGTCAATTTACTCAATAGCAGCTGCCGCCTGTATTGCTGACCTTGTCCAGTTTGTCAGACTGGGCGTGATACCCTTCACAGATCTCAAGCAGATCTCATTGCGACATTGACATTTCCATTAAATGAAACGCTCTTAGCACCCGCCACAGACGCCCCGCAGCGCAAGAAAGCAAAGCACGCAGATGTCAACGAACTGTCAAATTTGTCGGGCAAAAGGGAAAGCGGGAGTACTAAAAGAGGGTGGAATAGACGGTGGAAGGGACGGCAGGGAGGTGCCTGCTTGAACTGCAGCGAGCAGCACGTGGCATTCGCTGTTGCATCTCATTTTGGGGCTCATTAAGTTATTAAATTAACGTCGAGTCAGAGAGAGAGATAATCTCACTCTTTGAAGACACCCAATTATGTCTCTGTGGAAATTTGCATGATAATTTTGGCGCCCAAGTCATTCCTCCTCCTCCCTCACTCTCCCTCCGCACGGAGACAGCCCAATTATAAAGCATTCCATTTCGTCGTCATTGAGATTTCATTTACATATCTTGATGCGGTTGACGCCAACTGGTGATTCCCCCCACTGAAGCTGGGTGGGGCGAGGCCTTCATTTTTGGTATGAAAATGATATAATTTCGTGTTATTTTCAGTTCGGTAATAATGCATAAGATTCTCGCGTAAGAGTGGTGAGTCAGGTGATGAAGGAAACTGGGCGTATGATATTGAATCTTCAGAGTTATCTCTGTGGTATTAACCTTTATATCAGGCATATATTATATAACAAAGATATACTTTCTCGCGTATCTAGTGAATTATGTGTGTATCTATTATATCATGCATGTCTTATATTATAGCATCTGTATCTTTTATCTTTTGAATATACAGCTTTCTCGTCACATTTCTTTCTTTCATATGATTTCTTTATCTCACCTTTCTTGGGATCCATGTTGAACTTTTTGCGTCCAATCGACATCTGTTTATCCTTATTGGAATGCTTGTCTTCGGGCACATCGAGCGCCTCCATTTCCGAAACGACCTCGCAGAGTTCATCCTTGATTTGCTGCAAAGGAAAGAAAGAAAGACGAAAATTAAATTCAGTTTGAACTTTCACTGGGGAAGGGAGGTCGATTTGTATGCACAGCTGTAACTGGAGCCAACACACATTTACACACTCCCGGGGAATACCTAAATATACTATAAATAGATAAATAGTCGGAATGTATTTGTATAATTTGCGGAAATCAGGCGACAATTGTTGCTATAAATACAATTGCCTCAACTGTTTACGGAATGCGAAAGTTCAACAAGATTTGCCGTTAACTGCGTAAGTATGTAAATGTACACACACTCTTTACACACAAACACTCGCAATTACACACACTGATAGCGAGTCACAAGTGCGAATCATTTGCATTATTCCAGTGGCATCGAGTGGCGTCGGTGGCGGTGACTGGCGCCAAATGGACGACCGAGTTCGACTCACTTGAAACAATTTTCGTGATTCGTTCAAGTGCTAAAAATACAACAAAAACAAATACAACAAAAGGCTGAGAGAAATAGGGAACAAGAAGAAGAAGAAGCTGGAGAAGTGCAGGCAGAGAAATTAAATGAAATTCATAGCGTATTTGATTTAATTAAATTACAAGTGTGGACAACAAGTACCTGACACGGTACAAATGCGGGATCCCTACTTGGGGAGGATTTCCGAGATACGACACGATACTATTACTACACGATGCAATGATGACACGTAGTCGTATGTAGTGAAATTTGCGACGCTGTTGTATCACGAGACCATCTCTAAGCATGGCGAGGGAAAATAGGGACATAAAGCAGGACCGGATCTAAGCATCTACTGTAATATTTGCGATGTTGTCGTGTCACGAGGACATCTCTAACCGTGACAACTGTGTAGTTCATGTGTCACACTACCATCACTAAGCGCCGTTGCAGGCCCAGCATATTCCCAAGAACTCTAGACTCGCGCACGCTCGACTTCTATTCATCTTATGCTCGTAATGTGTATTCAAAGAGGCGTGACAAATTTGTCAAACATGCAATTGAAGGCGACAACAACAGCAACAACAACAATTACATGTGTAGCCATAAGATACATGTATGTAAATGTATCTGTATCTGTAGCACATTTCGAGCTACAGTTGCTGCAATCGACTGTTCGACGTAGTTATTTGTCAGCCAGTTGACGCTTCACTGGCTACAGAAAGAGATCGGAGCAAGAGCGCCACGAGACCGGAACATATCAATTGCCCCCAGTCGTGGCCCCCGTAGGCTGCGCCTTGCCTGCCTGACCTTCTGACTCATTTGCTCGGCCTGCATGCAAATCGTCAGCGGAATTCCAATTAAGTTGCCGCATGAGAAAAACAATTGACAACAACTGCAAATTACCCGTACTCACACATAGATATAATATATATATGTATGTATATGTGTACAGCACTATATAGTATATGTGTATCTGATTTTTTTGAATACAGAACAGAGTTATGCGATGAGCTCACTGTCTCATGGAAGTTCGCATCTCGTCTCGCCTTGCCTTGCCTTGCCTCATCTCATCGTGTTGTAGTTGACCCCAAGAAGTGTTGCTAATTATAGAACTGTCTCCAATTCGGATTGAGCTTCTGTCTAGTGACTACTTTGGGTCGTTGACGTGTTGTTTGCTCAGGCATTTGCAGCGCATTTCGCGATGTCATGTGGCAATTTTAAGTCCCAAAAAATTCAGGTAGAGTTGGAAAAGTAAAGATCGCCGAAGCAGCCCTAAAATAAAATTCTATGTTTCTGTCTGACAGTTTTATAGCCTTCTCGCTGCGCTTCCGTTGGGCATTAAAAGCTCATTAAAATCCCAAAAAAGAACCTTTCAATTAACGGAGAGTTTGAAATATGTAAATTTCATTCCTTCATTGACTTTAATGATCCAACACAGGAGCCCTTTAACAGGGCCGTTTAGACCGCTGGCTATCGGAGAGAATCATTTAAGAAATGATAGGAAATTACATGAAATAGGAGAGGGAGAAAAGGAGGGGAAACGGGCCTGTGGCTGGACAGAGGTTATTGATAGCGAGTTGGGGACGACGTAAAGCTAACGACGAACGTCAAGCTTAAAAATAAACTCGAGATATGTGAGAGACAGAGAGACAGGTAGAATAACGACGTCATACGATGTGTGGTGGGAACAAGGAAGAATCAGTATCGGAATCGAGAAACCTGTTTCAATGCAATGCAAATCCATTGAAAGGGGCGCACACACACACATACTAACACGAGTACATTAAAACAAAGGCACGTCAGATACAATGAGACGAGCGATTCGACTCGACTTGATTCATAAGACTTATCAAGAAATCACTTAAAATAGAAATTGTATAATAAACAATGCAATATATATAGATGGAATATAGAAATAGATAGAATATATAGATATTTATTATATAGGCATATGCATTATGTATATTCATATATCATTTATACCTGCCATGTCTAGCTGCTGTCAAAGAGCAAGTGTCGAGTCAATTAAAACTGTGTTCAATTTTAATTTACATGTTTGTCTAAAGTGACCATGGAGGACGCGTAGAGGTAATTGAAAGATGTTCGACCTTGCTGAGGGGAAAAGTTAAAGAACTTTTGCTTGAGTAAAGTCAATGGCAAGAAATACTGAAGGAATGTACATAAAGAAGAGCAAATGTAGCACATCAAACAAAAGATGTGGGCATAAGTTGAAGAAGTTTCATCTAGGGAAGTAAATAAAATAAATACTTGACAAAAATGCAATGCATTAGTTATAATTTGATGATATAAAGAAGCAATAAAATAAAAGGCAACAAATTAAAGAAATTTGAAGTAAAAGAGACGATAAGGTAATTTAAAGAATATGTAGGAGAATTAAGATAACATCAAGAATTGTGAAATGAAAAAGAAACTATATGAAAGGAAATAAACAAGTCAAATAAAATCCAAGAATAACTACAAAATTAGGAATACTCATGAGCATTCCGTGGAATCCAATGAGTATGGAAATTTAAGAATATATTCATCAATATAACATGCAAACATTGCTATTAATCATTCCACTTAAAACTCATTGAATAAATGCCAAAACTTTCCCCCTTAACGTGCCTAACTATATCAAAGATATTCAGTAAATTCCCCTTATAGAATCTCGGGTATATCCCCCTAGCCAAAAGGGGGGCGTAGAGAGCGGGTACCCCTTCTGGTCGACCTCGCATACCTGTGGTCGCCGCAGTATGACGCTGTTGTTGCTGCCACTTAACTCCGCATTGTTGCGATTTCGCTGGATGAGCGTGCGACAACTTTCGCAGAGATTCGCTTGTTGTGCATTGTTGTTGTTGTTATTGTTGCTGCTGCTGTTACAATTGTTGTTCTGCTGTTTGCTGCTATTGTTGTTGTGCTCGGCAATGTTGCTGCTGTTGTTGTTGCTCTGACTGATTGAATTACGCTCAGATTCACTGGGTGAATTCGAGCTGTCATCGATGAAACGCAACTCGCCCGCCTCAGGTGTCAGCGGGGAGCAGGAGCTGAGCAGCGAACTGGGACTGACAGCCTGTTCCCGCTCCACCCTCTCGTTCTCCCCTTCCAGGCCAGGATTATCGAAGCCCTCGTCGCCATCATTATCATCCACTACGTCCAGCATGCAACCCAAGGAGTTGGAACGCGTCTTACGCGGCGCTGGTGGCAAACGCTTCGAGATGATTTCGCCACGCTCATTGAGCAGCAGCTCCACAGGCCGCGAGACGATCAACGTCCGTGTTGTTGTTGTTGTTGTCTTATGAGTGACCTCACAGCGTTTGTTATACAGCTGCGTCTGTGGCTCGTCGCAGGGCAGACGTTGCAGTTCGACCTTGCGACTGACATCGCTGCATGTGACTGTCTCCGTGCTGAGTGTGGGACGTGTCGGACTTGTGGGGAGGGGAGCAGCAGGCTGAGGAGTTGCTGGACTTGCCGGAGGTGGACTCTCTGCCTCCAGCTCAGTCACCTTATAGGTGGCCACACTGGTAAAGGGCGACAGCGAGGGGGAACGTGGTGAACGGGGCGCAGGATTCATTTGCAGTGGAGGAGGTTTTCCTGTCTTGATCCCCAGCTTGGGGGAATCCTTTTTGGGGCTACTGCGCTTGATGCCACCACCCAAATTACAAAAGCAACGTGCACAGACACCACTGCTGCCGCTGCTGATGGTGGTGCTGCTGCTGCCAGCGCTGCTGTTGCTACTCCCTCCTCCTCCTTCTCCAGCATTGCCCAGCAAACGATGACGATCCCCATCGCTGCCTGCTGGTGGCGCTGTGATGTAGAAGGTGCTGCTACTGCGACTCCCGGGCAAACCACCTCCAAGTGGGCTGAGGTTCCCCGTCGCTGCTGTGCTGCTTAGATCGAAGCAACTGCGTTGCAACTGCTGCTTGCTACCAAAGCTGCCTCCACTGCGATCAATGTTCTTCTTTGCCTTTGGCTGACGGCGCAGCGAACTGAACCAGTTGCTTATGCTGGGACGCTTCTGATGCAGCGTTGTTCCCATCCCCGTCGTTGTCATGACTTCAATTCTTTTGATTGCTCACTTCCTTTGTCAGTCTAGTTTTCTGCTTCTTATTTTGTTTCTTCTTCGTTCTTTCGTTGTTCTGAACCCCCAAAACGGGTTCGAGAGTTGACTTTGCTTCTGTTCTTTGATTCTCGGTAATTATTTTGGCTTCTCCATGGCGCAACACATCTGTAAAATTGTAGAGTATTTGTTGTTGTTTTTTAACGCTGGTTTTCATTCCACGTGAGGAGAGTTTACCAGCAATTTACAAGTACAAAAGTCGCGACGCGTTGTGTTTACAGTAAGGGAATTGTGTGGCACAGTGGGCACACGTTAAGAAGAATGATGGTTGAAGTTTATTTAGGATTTATATATTATATATATTTATTTTTTACAAAACAAATATTTTTAACGGGCTTCAGTTATTTTCTTATTTATATTCTGAATATTTTAAGTTATCAGGATATTTTTTTATGATTTTAAATATTTAAACTAATTTATTTTTTCTTTTAACGGTTTTTATACTTCAATTTATTTATAAAAATTTATTTTTATAGTTTTAAACACTTTTAAATTTTTGTAGGTGTTTTTTTTGTTAATAATTTTCTTTATTAAAATTAAAAATTTTTTGATTGTATTTTCTGGGTTTTTTATGTTTAACAAATTATTTATTCGTTTTTGTTTTTTTTTATGTTTGGTGAATTATTTACTTTTGCATTTCAAAAGGATTTTAAATTTGGATTTAATATTTATTTAAAAACATTTTCGTAAACAAATTTCTTACGTTTCAACTTCACTATATAAAAGTAAATTTACCGCTATAAATTGTTCTGAAATGTTTACAACAGGCAACTTTGCTTACTCGACACTCTTTCTACAATTAACGAGTTGCCACCGTATCATAAATTCATTAGCTAATTATTATGATGCCTACAAAGTGCTCGCCAGGATGGCAACGACGACGACAAAGGCGACAGGAAGTGTCAGAAGACAGAAGGAGACATAACCTCAGAAATTGAATTTGTCGACATTTTTCGGGTTTCACATGAAAAAAACAGGCAGGAAAGAACAAGCAGAGGAAGAAGAAAGAGAGGAAGAAGAGTAGGAGGCAAAGGGAAGCGCAGACACAAAACAAATTACGCTAATGGGGGAGCAGGTTAAGAAGGTGCTGGCGTTACGTTAATCCCAGCGACAGGACGACGACACTTTCCTATCGAGTGAGCAAGTGACTGTGTGTGTGTGTGTGGGTAGTTGTGCGTGTATACGTGTGTGTGTGTGTGTAGTTGTGTGTGATTTGTAGCCAGAGTCAGGCAAACACTTTGCAGTTTACAGACAGCAGGGAGAAGGAAGTGGGGGGAGAGAGGACTCTGTGGCAGGAACAAATTAAAACGCACATTCCCTTTTGTGCCTGGCGTTGATTTATTGCGCTTTCTTCTCAGCGCGTTCTCTGTTCTAATGTTTGCTCTATGCATTTAGCTTTTGTGTCCGGAAGGAAGTGAGCACGATAAAACTCTCTGGCAACTCTGGCCAAAACTCTAATTGGAGGCACACAAACACAAACACATTGTGCCCATGTGGCTCAGAGAGAACTTAAGCTGATGCGCACTGATCCGCATGCAAAATTCTTGCAAAAGACGTTTCTTTTTCCCCTCGGCTTATCATAATTTATGACATGCTTACCCCCCGCCAACTGTGTAGGGTTGTCCAGCAAAGTGTAGAGCATTTCTAGGGTTATCAACTGAAGAGTAGTGAATTTAATATGACGTAGACTTGTTTAACTCGCAACGAATTCCTCGAAATCACATCACATCATCAGTTTTTAACCATTTCCTTCATTTCTTTTCTCATTTTCCTCTTTCCCATTTCTCTCCTTCAATTTTCCACCTTTTATTATTATTTTCCAGCTCTTTCACTATTCCACTTGATTTTCTTCAATGTCAAAAACGCTTGTCACAAAATGCTCTACACAATTCTCTCGACGCACATTCGGAGGGAGGGGGAAAACATGACAAAGTTTGGGCACATTCCCTTGACAGCAAGTGCGCTGACTGCCACGCCCACGCTTCCACGTCCCACGTGGGTATTAACAAGTTTAAATAACGAGTAACTTCGACATTACTGTGGCAGAGTGTAGGGAACGAGGGAGGAAGAAGGAAGAGAGGTAGGCAACCTTTAAACGCCTTTTGTATCCTTTGGCGCGCGAACGTGATGCGAATCAAATGAATTTCAATCTTGATTCTTTTCTCTATATAAATGAAAAGGTATATGTACTATAGTTGTTTATATACGAGTGTGTGTGTGTGTGTATTTAAAGGCGCGGCGTGGACGGCGTCGTTGACCAGCGAGCAAAGACAAATAAATACAAAGTCAGAGTACTGAGGCAGCTCAGGTGGAAGCCGCAAAAGACATTAAAAGAGAGACGAGGCAAATGAAATTTGTAAACAAACTATCAATCAAACAAATGAGCTGAATAAACACAGACAGCATAGCGACACACACACACACGCGATAACTACAGATAGAAGCTTCTCAGATACAAGATACATGCGATGATATACACACAACGAGAGACAAGACGCGCCTCAAGTGCCGCTAACAACAAAGCAAAACTACGTTTGCTACCTGTGAAAATCTTTTCAGCTCGAGATCCTCAGTTTACTGAGAGTGTGTGCCTGTATGTATATGTATGTATGTCTGTATATATATGTGTATGACTGCACAAGTATCTGTGTGCGGGCAGGAAATGCGCTTTAGTTATGCCAAACTAATATGGCATGTAAAATTTTGTCCGCTTTTGTAAGTGAGAAAACTTTTGTTCCAACATTGATGATGAATGGTTCCCCAAATAACAAGAAAACTAAAGAAAATTTCAACTGTCAGACAGTAGCCAGAAAATGTAACCCCGCCCTTTCTCCCCTGTCCGTGGGCGTTGCTGACGCAATTTATCTTGACAATTTAATCTGTAAACTGCAAGTACAAGTCGAGTGCGCGCAGAGAAAGAGAAAGAGGAAGGAGACTGGCCAACGCCCGTGGGTTAACACATAGTGTCACGCCCCTGCTGCCACTGCCGCCTCCTCCCTGAAACCCTTTCGCACTGCTGCTGCCTGGAATCCAATTAGACAATCAGACACATAAACAAAAGGCACCAAAAAACAGAAAAGAGCGAACGAAACAAAAGGCAGCTCAATGAAGATATTGTGCGGCATATGGAGCCAAGGGAGGGGGCGTGGCATGGGTAATGGGGGGATGAGGTAAGTATCTTTAGCCAAGTATCTTCTGCTGACTTTCACTTTCACAGAATGCAATTAAACGCAAGCTTTGCTCCTCTTCTCCTCTTCTTCCTTTGCCTTTTGTCTGTGGCAGATACAAAAGTATCTCAAACCACGTTAAAATGTATCTACAAGTGCAAGAATGAACGTGGCGCCGCAGCGCAGCGCGGTCATTGCTCGACGTCTAGAAGTCGAGAAAGTGTGAAAAATGCTTTTCTTTTGACTGCTGCCGTGGAGTGGAAAGGAAAATATGCGCTGACTTTAAGTAAGTTAAGCGCGTCTTTTCACTTTTCTGTAAATTGTAAGCGCCTTACAGAACTCGAACAACTCGTAAGTAGCTGGAAAGAGGGCGTTAAAGAGTGTAAATACCATAATAAATACTAAAATAAATACCATAATGTATAAATACTGAGTAAAATTGAATGATTTCTAGCTTGAAGTAAGTGTTTATTTGGAGTATGTCTTGGCTATGATAGAAGTAGTGCAACTATACTTAAAGATACATTTCAATAAGTCATAATATATCATATATTATACATATTACACACCGAGCATATTTTAGTTGAAGGCAATTTGGAATCATCATTTGGACAGTGTCATAAATCAGATGCCAAAGATGCCAAAGTCTTTCGCAATTCTGGCCTAATGCATAAAAAAGTTGACCATCATTTTTACTAGATAAACAAATGGCAAAACGAAGGCCAATGTCGAAAGAGGGGAGGCAGGGGTAGGCGTGGCGCCAGCTGTTGCCCCAGGGGAGGTCGTTTTTAGATTGCGTCAGTTACACACAGTAGATGTGCCTGTATTTGTATCTGTATCTGCCACTGTATTTGTATCTATTACTATATTTGTATCTGTTGCTGTATTTGTATCTACACATATCGATATACGCAAATGTATCTTCCTATTAAGGAGAAGTATACGTTGCTGTATCTAAATTGAAGTATACTGTTTTATGGGGTTAAGTATCTGTTACTAGCATTGTATCTTAATAGCTGTATCTGTATCTTATTTATAAGTATAAGTATTTGTTGCTAAATTTAGAGAAAAATGGGTTTATATATTTCTATGTTTTGTATAAACAGAAGTATCTGTCACTTTGTCCTTGTGTCTACGTAACTGTAACTCGATGATAAGTATATGAATCTTTTACTGTCTGTATCTGTATCTTGTTCAAAATTACCCATATCTACAGTAAATTTCATTGAACTAAACACCTTCACATATAGATACAACACAAATGTACATTCAACTTCCAATTTCAGCTGCCCAAATTATAAAACAACTCAGGAATTTCAAATTTCCTTTTTTCCTCAAATTTTAGCGTTTTTTCTCCAGCCAAAATACACACACGCGCCGAAAAAGTTCAGAAATGTAAATGGAAACTAAAACAAAAAGCAAAATGCCAAATTTGCATTGCACTCTCCCCATCTCCCTCTCTTCTTCTCACCAGCTCTCTCTGGATATAGACAAATGACGCAACTAACCGAAAACGAGCGAACCAAACAAAACAGATCGAAAATAAAATAACCAACCATATCCTACATATGGTCAGGCAGTTTATGCTAAAGCGTCACTCGCCGCTATTAAAATGAAGCTTTTATTTCAGCCGAGAGGGAATTGGGAATTCTTTGTGATTGGCAGAAGTAAATAAACCCAGACCAGTTTGGGGCATTAGCGAAAAATACATTAAAATCAAAACAAAGGTATAACGTGAAATTATATTCCATTTTTCAAAAAATCCCAGCCAAAATTCAATCAACTCGAGAAATCTTTCGTTAAATTTTCTATATTCTTTTTATATCAAGGCAACTTTAATATTTTCTAGCCACTTTTTAACAATTTTGTAGCTAGTTATCAATTCTTTAGTAATTTACTTATAGATTAAATACACAAAAATAGAAAATTAGTGCAAATTGCATTAATTATGGACAGGGAACATGTGTTTTTCACGCGGTACTCGCTGAACCATCAAAACACAAGTTCGTTGTCCCAGTTCGCCAACGGGCGACAAACAATGGTCAAAAAGATGAGACAGAGACAGAAAGAGAGAGAAGGAGAAGGGAAAGGGAATGAGAAGCAGCACAAAACGGGCGCCGACAGAATGTCTATTTAAATGTGTTTTTAATTAAATGCCTTTTGTTGCTGTGAAAGAGTATTTTACGATTTGTGAAAGACAAAAGCAAGTGGAACATTGAAATAATAGAGGTAACAGAAGCCAGAGTAGTCTAGCTACCTATAGAGGTAATATAGGCAAGAGTACCTTCTCAACCTGTCTCTCTCTCTCTCTCTCTCTTCGTCTCTCTCCATTTTCAATCCTGTTCAGAATTTCACTTATGTACTTAGCTGTTATTCTAGCCTCTTTTTTGGCGGGCATTTCCCACAGCTCATTACAAATGCCGCAGAGCATACTCAAATAATGTATCTGTATCTTGTTTGTGTGTGTGTGTATTCTATAGATACATTTTTTGTATCAGTTAGAACAGCGCGCTGACTTCTTTGGAATTTCAAATTGTATAATAAAAAGTTGCACGCATTCTTTCTCTCTCTCTCTACCTTCCCCGATCTCTCTCTCTCTCTATATCTACCTGTCTCACTCTAATGGCATGCGTGTGTTTTATGGCGCCAGCAACAGGTGCACTGCACACTCCCCCCCGGTCTGAGTAAACATTTTGCTGCCACATTATAGCGCATAATCAGACGAGCTTGGCAACTTTTATGGGCTATACCATTTATCCAGTGGAAGGGGCATATTCCGAATATATATTCTCCCCCTTTCTCACCCCCATTCGACATCAATTGCGCTAATTGTGCATGTCATTTTGTCCCATTTGGCAATTGGCTTCCGATACTTCCTCTAGTACATAAGCCAAGCCAATTAGTTGATCAAGAAATATTCCACAAAGAATTTCGCACAAACTTTTCCACGTTGCAATTCAGCAGAGAAAAGAGAAACTTTTTTGTGGCTAAAAAACCAATTAAGATATTGAAAAACCAATTCAGTGAAAAGTGAGTTAAATATTTCAGAGTTTCTTTTGTAAGTTTTACTTCTCTGTCACGACCTTTTTGTGGATTAGCCTCAAGGTTTTGGCGACAACAACATGAACTCATTGAGCAATGGTGTTGATAATGAACAAATTGGTTTCTTATAAATCTAAAACAGGTTGTTGAAGGCAAGAAGAAGAAAGCGAAGCTTGTCAGGTTGAAAACGAAGAAGAAACAAAGCTTGTTGAGAGCTTGATAATCGTTTAGCATATCTAAAGACGCAGTCAGAGTTGTGCGACCAGTTCAAGCCAAAACAAAATATAATATAAAAACCACACAAAAATATCGTATAATAATAAACTCAGGAATTCTGTGTGTGTGTGTGATATGATTGTTTCTGCGAAAACGAAAAGATTCTTTTTTGAGAGCGTTATTTCCTTTTTCAAAATGTGATAAAAATGGGAATTTTATGCGCTTGCGAAACTCGAACGGAAACTCGTGCTTAGTTCGAGATAGAGACAGCTCTGAGAATATGTGTTCTGTATTGAATTCCATTTGGTATACGAACTTAGTTGCTTATGAGTTTATCAGGACCCGCAGCTGTGGCCGGACTTGGATGTGACTTGGCTTGCGCATTATCGAGTCGTTGACATTCGTATAAAACCCTCAAAAAATCCACAAGATAAACAGGCAGCGTCGTCACGCACAAAGTCAGACAAACTTGCACAGCAGCAGCAGCAGCGAGGGCTGCTTGAGAAGTACGGATTGCAATAGAAGGGAAGTTTATAAAGAGAATTCTGCTTTGATTTGTTGACAGTGAACCATATATTAAAAAATAAATGAATCTATTTTCTACTTTATTTTCTATTGTATGAAAAGTTCTTTCCTTTCTTCATATGAAAAATGTTACTTTATTTATTTATTTATTTAGATTTTACTATAAATATTTACTTATTTATTCCATTACTTATCACGTTCAAGTTCTCTTCAACTCTCTGAAAAATCCCTCGCACTGTCTGAGCACCTTGTAGAACACTTTCCATTTTGCAGGGACAAAGGGAGGGCAAAGGTTGACAGTGCACAGACACAGGACACGATATAAGTAAGCTATATAGACGTACTTATGTGCAAGTATGTGTAGAACATACATATATATTTAAATGTCGCCAGACGTGCCTTGTCTGCAACGTGATTTGCACACGCAAAACATATCCGCACTTTGTCTATCTTGCTCTCTTACTATCTCTCCATCTCTTTCTATTTGCCACTTTTTCTTTCTTTTGGCCTCCGTTTTTTTGGGTTCTTTTTTTTGCGTTCTCTTGTCAGACTGATTGTCTGTCTGTTGCTTCCTAAACGCGTCTGCAGACACGCGTCGTATCGCATCGCATCGCTTTGCTTATTCTTTCTTGTTTATAAGTTTGGGGAATTTCATGTTGAACCCGAAAAAACCAACGAGAAGAGTAGAGACTGTGCCCTTTTTGCGGGCAATGCTTCTATTTTCAAATGCAGCACACATGGGAGTGCCTGGGACTGTGTGTGCGTGTGTGCCTGAGTGTGTGTGTGTTTGGAAAGTGAATGGTATCTGGAAGTCCTTGAAAATAGCTGTCAGCAGTTGCAGTTTCTCGACTGCAACTATGCGGGGCGTGTTAATAACTGCAATGCACTCCTAAGTTGCTTGAAATTGCGTCGCAGATACTTTTGTATCTTTCACGCCGAGTTTTGTTTATGCGCCCCAAACTGACATGAGACACACGACGTGTGAATTGCTAGGAGTGTGTGTGTACATGTGGGTGCATATGTGTGTGTTTGTGATTATTTTTGGTACCGCTTCCGACACATGTTTCGGATTTAAAAACTCATTTTGTGTGTCAATTCCTTCACTACACAACGATGACATTTTCCCATTTTACAATTTTCCTCACTTTCCCAAAATTTTCTACGAATTATTTCCATATTTGAACGAACAACAAAAAGGGAATGGGAAGTTTCCTTTTGATAATTTCTGGCTGCCAGTTGTCTGCCGCGTTTCCCATCGAACAACGTCGAACTGTATCTATAAATATGTATCTTATCTCTGATGATAATAATATTGATTGCAACACTCGAGCTTAACTATCGATAGATAACATTGACGGCACAATGTGACAATGAGGCAAGTCAATTAAGTTAGTTCGATTAGTTTAGTAGGAGAATACAGACTGAGATACATTTGTATCTCAATGTAGTAACTGTCACCATAAACAAGTCAATTTCTTATTCGATTAATTGTACAATCATTTATAGAGCATGTGAATAGGTTTCCCAATTGTTTCCTCTTCTCTGATATCAAACGCTATTTAAGATTTCTGTCACGAACAAATTAAATTTAATTTCATTTCTCTGTTCCTTCCTCCCTTTCTCCTTCTCGGTTGTTTCTTCCTTTTGCCTCTTTGCAAACATTATTTAAAGCTATTTGCCAAAATACTCAAGGTCATTGAATTGTTCTCTATGCGCGCCAAATAGAGAAATGACTCACACACAATTCTCAAAATCCGCCGATTCTCGCAACATTCCAATGTCGTCTCGCGCGTCGCAGTTAACGCAATTAATAACAATAAAAGCAACAGCAACAAATACAAAATATTAATAACATTCTACTCTAGCAGTATTTGCAGACTGGCAAAAAGCAAAGAAAATATTTTTTTGTCATTCGAATTTTCGTCAAGAACGTGACATGAGTGGGAAATTTCACTGTCGAGTTAATTAAGAGACATAAATAATATTTTCTTTTGATTTTTGCCTTTGTTTTGGCTCGCTCTATAAAAGAAAAGTACTTATATATCTTTTTTATTGACAGTCCCAAAAGAGAAAAGTGGAAGGAGCTGAAATTCAACAGGCCAAGAAAATAAACAAAATGTATAACGAGCCGGCAACAGCAGCGGCAATGGCATGTGGTTCATACTAAACAAATAATAAAAAAGGCAGCAAACGTAATACAATGTGCCAAAATTGATGAAGAATGCAATGCGATAAACGCAGAAATACGCTATAAAGTTGTAGTGGAACGATAAACAAAACCTCTTGAAAACTGCGTAGATTTGCATCTAGTTAAGAAACTGTTGGTAAAACAATAGAGTCCATTAAATGTATGAGAGATGTGCAACATTAGGTAGGTTGGCAACTTCTCCAGAGACACGCTCAATCAGTGTAGGAAAAATCGTAGAACTCATAAGAAACACTATACTAATAAAAGAGTTCTAACCTCAGCAGGATTGCAATTGATTTTTACCTTTGTAATAAATATAATAATATAAAATAATCTATAGATATTCCATCCTATAAAGAAAACGAACTAGATCTGCCAAGATTAATTTGCATCAACACCTCATTTTCCCCTTTCTTTTCCAGGGTATTTGCTCTTTCCTCCTCAGCCTCAAACTGAAACCGAAAGCTGAAACAAAGCGCAACAAATTGCGTAAATATTGCGGTGAAATATATTTGCCACGCCTTCCGTACGTCTATTTATTCATTCCAATATTTATTTATTTCGTGCTTGTGTTAATTTATGCATTTTGTCAATAATTTAAATATTGTTTAATAGTTTTGTAAACTACAAAGTAACGACACCAGCTGCGTCAATAAGGTTGAACTAGTAAACAAACTGACTATATATGACTGATAGATACATGATATATGCATATATAGTACAACCGCAGTGCGGCGGTGACCGCAGTAGCAGCAGCAGCAACTTGTGGGAAATACGAGGCGTATACGCGATAAACAAATAAAAAAGTAGCACACACAAAAATTGTTTCCCACGTGCATTTAAACAGTTTCACCTAATTACGTTTTTGCACTCATCCCACGTGAGATCGCAGGGCACGACGAGGTGACGTCGCTATAGGACCCGCTCCCACATCATCTCCCCCTTCTCCTTGCTCCCGAACACATTTAATGTGGAACCCAATTCCCCACGCAGAGTTAGACAGGCTATAAAGCGACGATGCTCATGTTAATTTACGATCTTTACATGACGCTAAATCGCACTGCGCTGTAACTTGCTATAAAAGTATCTGTATCTGTTAGCTACAGCAGCAAATGTATCTGTATCTCTCGCTGTGTGTGTGTATCTTTTCTCACATTCTCTAGCGCGTCACTGGATTAGCGTAAAGTGCTACAACATAAATAAAAAGCGTCGGAGCAAATAAGAAAAGTGTCAGGAGTTTTACTCTTAAAAAATACTAAACTTGCTTGATATTTTTTTTTGCTATTTTTAAAGTGAGTCCAAGAAAGTTGAGTGTTTTTTTGAGCATTTACTTTGGGGAAAGCCCTTCAATGTGCTTTGTGTTTACCACAAAAACTCAAAAGACAAGAAAGGCAAATGCATTTTCGGGGGCCGTTTGCAGGTGTTCAAATTGTAATAAGATTTCAAAGTTGCAGTTTATTTTGATATATTTATGGCTAGAAATGGTTCCGCAAAGACCTCGATAAAAACAATAGAAAGCTAATAGATGGACTGCTTGTAAATCAGTTTAAATAAGAACTGCTGTTAAAAGTTTCGATCAGAAATAAAAAGCAAAAAGATTTATCTCTTTTTCTTAATCGAATTATAAAAGTTGTTGTGTGAGGCGATAAACATTAATAGTAATAAATTATACTATAAATGTCTCTACAAAATCCTTAATTACTCGTATATAAATAATGACTGTGTTTTCTTTTCTTTTACTTTGCAAATTCACCTACAAGGAACTGATCTATTCTCTTTCTTTTTCTTTTCTTAATACTCATAGATAAATCTCTGTATCTTTCGAAATATGTACTAGAAAACTTCCACCAAAAATCTATAGAAACTTTAAACCCCAATGGAACAACAAAAAACTGTTCCATTGTCTTTCTTTTTTGCATCTTCAAACCTAATGGCAAAACCATTTGCAGCACTTGTTGCAGATGATGAAAGTGCTGCAGGCACAGAAGGAAATCCTGCACGGCTCCTCGAGAGTTGCCACTTGACACAGAAAGGGAATGCGACTAAAAGCCTGTCGCGAATAGGCGAATAGTGTGTGTGTGAATACTATGAGTGCAGGCAGAGAGAGAGAGAGTTGTGAATGAATGAATGAGTCAATGCCGTAGCAATGAGTCATGAAAGGGGCGCAAAATATCAATTGGATTACGAGCATATATAGATAAAGAGAGAGAGGGGCAGGCAGACTGAAAGAGTGAGAGAGAGAGAGAGAGAGAGAGAGAGGGGGGAATATCTCAGTCAAGTTATGCGAATTTTATGCAAATTTCGTAGACAATCGTGAGTCGAGACGAGGTCAATGCAACTGCGAGGAATGCGAAGCACAAATTGAATAAGACAGAAGACAAAAGTAAAAGAAGCGAGGGAACAGGCGAACAGGGGGGGGGGGTAATTACGCGTGTCAAGTATCTGTAAGATACTTTTTGCATAATTTACACTCGCATGCAAACGAGCTGGGGCAACATTAGCACAAGTGGCAAGTCGAGCGACCAAATGAGCAAATCAAACAAAGTCAAAGCAAACACAGTTAGATCAGCAGCAGCAACAGCAGCAGCAACAACAACTTGTTGCAACGTGCCCCAAGTTGCAACTACAGCAGCATTTGTCATCCAGCCTGCAGCTGCAGGCACTCTAAGTGGCGTCCATTGTGCGCAAGGCCTATTTGCATAGGAGCAAAGAGAGAGGGGAAAAGGAGAGAGGGGAAGGAAAGTGAGGAAGAGAAGAGAGCAGGAAAGGGGAAGAGGCAGGGGCAAGGGGGCATAGCTGGCGCATTGCAGCTTAGATAAAATGGCCGCAGATAGCAACGGCGACAGCGCATGTATCTGCAAGCTAGCAGCGCATGTATCCGCTACTTGTAGTTGTATCTACAAGTTTGCTCTGACTCATTGACGATATTTGCACGCGCCTTTATGACATGCACACACACACACACATTGGCATACACACACACTCATTAAAGTAGCCGTGCCCAGAGGCATTTGTAGAGACTCGTGGAGACTTCTTCGGGGCATAAATCAGCAACAGATAAAGCAAATCGCAACGCAGATAAAGCGTCGTATTAGCGCCTTGTGCTGCTGTGCCACAAACTGGAGCTAGCTGAATGTGCAACGCCGGATGTGGACAAAGACAGAAAGAGAGAGAGAGAGAGTGAAGAGGGGAGAGAGCTGGAGAATGCCAGCTGGGAAAGGTGAACAGTGCATGCTGCTTGTTGTGATCAACAGCAATTTGTAAGTCAATATTGAAAGCAAACAAAAAGACAAACAACACACACTCATGTACACAGCACACACACAGCTGCAAACACATAGCGGAATATTTCTGTTCGCGCTTATAATTCACAAGCAGTTTAGGCTTGACTGTGTCCAAGAGTACGTGGAATTTATGCATAAATTACTCAATAGCAATTATGATATTCTCTCTGTATTTATAGAAAGTATAAACTAAACCAGGCAATGCCATGAGTAAAAGGAGAAGCAATAAAACTAAGTATACTATAGAGAAGTAGAAACATTAATGTCAAGTATACATATAGAACTATATTAAGCATTTTGACTAACAAATAAAGCTTTTTCTTATTAGAAATCAATGCCGCAAAGTTTTATAGCTCAATTTGCAGTCTTTCTTTCTGCATTTCAAGCACTTTACAATCTTTATAGTATAATGTCAAGCATTATACTATAGAAGATACTCTCTGAGTTTGCTCAATTCTGTCTCTTTCTACACTTGCTATTCCCATCTAAATAAAGCTACAAATTTGTTTTGGTGCGTAAAACCAAAGTGAAAATGTCGCAAAAGCAACACTTAACCCACAAGTATATGTGTGTGTGTATGTGTGCGTTGCCTATGTGTTGATCAAATAAAAACAATTACAATAAATTAATTTAATGGCAACAAAAACAAAGTTGCCCGCAGCACACAATGCGAAAACAATAAAAGTAACAAAGAGCAAAGAATAAAAAAAAACAACAACAAGAGAAGAAGAGTATACATATATTTTAATTGTTGCAACTACGACTTCACTTCTGCTGCCTAGACAGAGACCCAAGTCCAAGTCGCGTCGAGTCATTGATCTACGTCGTTTCGGGGCGACATGGAAATGGAAGATGGACACACACACCACAGACAATCGTAATAACACCAGACAACAACAACAACAATTACTAGTGCAACAACAAGAAGAGCAAACATAGAGAAAACATACATCAATTGAGCCTGAAAAAGGTCGGTGTAGAGACCTTCTTGCCTGCCAGGGGTTAAGGTCGCCCAATGCTCTATCTAGTTCTCATTCTAGCTCTGCTGCTTCTTCTATTACTTCGTTGTTGTTCGATTTTATAGTTTTTCTTAAGCATTATCCATATGTGCGTCGAAACCCTTTTTCTCTCTCTCTCTCTTCCTCTCTCTCTCTGTTTGACTTGGCGCCATGTGTATGCAAATTCCACAGACACAACCTTTGCCATGGGCTTGAAGCGCCGGATTGGCTCGGATTGCAGACACATCAGGCAAAGGCAGGGAGAACGAGGGATGGGGAAGGTCAGGGGATTGAATTGGTTTGCTGTGCGGCACGCGAGAGGAAGTCGAGAATGTAATAAAATTGTTTTGTTATCGTCGTTTTGTTATAATTAGCAATGGGACGCCTGGCAGCAGCTGCTTGCCAGACCAGCAGACCTAGAAAGGGAGAATAACTTAGGGAGAAACCCAGGCAGAGCCTTTTCTGCCGTTTCGAAAATGGCCAAAATGCATTGGCAAACTATAAACAGCATGTGAGGCCATCTAATCTACTCTAGTAAAATATAAAGAAAATATAGTATTTCTATTAAATATACTATTTAGTATTTTACTTCACTTCAATCAATATTCCATGTATGTTATGCTCAACCTTCTTCAAAACTGAAACTATCTTTAGACAACTCTGATAAGTACCGAAAATATAAATGGAAAAACTATTTAAACATCTCAATTAAATCAATTATATGTTATATAATTGTTTGATATGTTTGTATATGAAGTATTTTAAGTATTTGTATTTAGTACATTTATTACTTTATACATAGCGTATCTACACTTCGTTATGGCATGTTGGTTATAATGTTCCATCCACTTTTCGTTGCATTTGAGAACAACTTAATAATTTTCAAGTTTTTCATTGCATTTTCTCCCCCTAAAAACATTTTCCATAGTGCACACCCTTCTTGCAACGTTTCCATATTGAGCGAGTGCCACAAAAGTCATTATTTTGAGTTGCCCCTGCACCCTGTCCCCCTCACCTCTCCTCTCCCATCGACACCCAGACAAGGCACATGCAATTAGCCCGAGACGGTTGAGACCGTCATGCAGGGTGTCGTTTGGAGTCAGCGTCGGGTCTCTGAGGCGAGTCTCGTCTCGGGTTGCCTTGCCCTTGGAAAATGGAAAATATTGTTATGAGTGCGGATAGTTTTTATTGTCTAGATAGGCACACAGACATACATACACACACACACACACACGCCTCATATACCTCATATACCATATGCAGTCTCGTAATGGACCCGCTGGGGCTCCTTGTTTACCTATGTGCCGTGTTCGGGGACTATTAAATTAATTATGCCCACTTTAATGGGCGCTGCTGACTCGTTTCTATTTTATAGATTTATGAAAAAAGCCAACACACCAACACTAACAACAACAACAACGGAAACACCAGCAAATATTTAGAATCTATGTACATTACTTATAGTTATCTTTTTTAAGCAGAAACTTGGCAATTTCAGAGTTAGTTTGCAGCCTAAGGAAGTATATTTCTCTCATTTGGTAGACCATAAATTTATTTGCTTTATAACGACGACCCTCGATGTAATCTCGCAAATACTTTTTTATTATTATTATGTCATAAATTCAGCTGCAAATGGGAATATAAGCGTGTTGCGGCCTAGCAAATACCCAGTGTAAATCTTTCTAATGCATCTCTCAGAGGTTGCCAAGAAATTTGAAATTGCCAAGTAGACAGGGCAAAGAAATTGTAAAAATATCTAAGAGTTGAACCAAGTAAAGGCAGCTCAACGATGTATTGAAATGAAAATATACATATAAACAGGTTTGTAATAAGATCTTTCTACAGGTTTATAATGACATCTTCTTGCATTATCAACCTGTTTATAACCCAGGGTATAACTCGTGGCATATGATTTCAATTCCATTGAAATGCATTTTAATTGACTTTTTTCTAGCCAGAACACATTACGAAATCAGCTCGTGCACGGCCAGAAATATTAATTATCTGCTTAAGCGTTTTGTTTGCACAGTTTTTCTATTAGCTATATAGACAAATTGTTTGTTGTTTATTATTTTTTCAGTTTTAATCTGATGTGAAATTGAAATGCGAATAAAATTGATGTGCGCAAAGTGCACAACATCGTGACACGTGAATGGAAATGGGTCGGCAAATGCAATTGAAATGGGTACAAGGGATCTCTATAGACAGATGAGACCTTCTCCTATCGATCAGCCGGATCTGTACATTCGCGTGGCTGCTGTGCCACAAGGGGGTTTCCCAAGTAATTTTCACGCCTTTTGCTTTCAGCTGTTTGTGAATTGTTTATTGTTTTGCTGCCACTTTTAGCGCAACAACACTAACAACTATTGCCAAGTTCAGCCCCCCTCTCCTTGTTGACTTTGGCCTACACTGAGAAGTTTGCCATTTGTTCGGATTCAGATTCAGAATCGGATTCACGTTCGTGCTCGACATACAAAAAGATTGAAATATGAAATCTGGGAAACTGTCTGTGATATACCATATGAAATCTGGGAAAACTCACATTACATACGACAATAAACAATTAAGTATTGCACGCGCCTTGTTCGAGTCCAAGTTCTACGAGTTTTCCCCTCTTCCCTTCTCTTCCCACCTTTCTGGCCCTGCCTGGCAACACTTTGTTAAGTAATTCCGAACCCATACCAAGGAAAATATTGAATTTCAGCAAATGCAAACAGAAAACAAAATCAAAAACTTGCTTGTACGTGCGAAATTCTCTATGAGGTCTACGCAAAATGGGAACAGGGCTAAATTGCGATGGAAAACTCGGAAAACTTTGTGAAGTGGGAGCAAGAAACGTGGCAAAGAGATCATTTATGAAAGGGATAAGGGCATAGAGATAAAATAAATTGAGACTCAACTAATTAGAAGCTGTTGAAATAGGCGCAACCTTATCTACTCTCTCCTTATTTCTAAATGTTAAAATGACCTACAACAAATGGAATGGAAACTTGTAACATTTAAATTTCATAGCTTTACTTAATTTAGTACTGAATTTCTTAACTTAAAAGTTGAGCAATTCCGAATGCAAAATAAATCGTAAAAAAACTCTTGCAAAAAGTTTGTGATAAGAGAAAAAAGGCAACTACAAATCGAGTTAGATATTGAGTTTGCTATTGCGTAGTTCTTTGAGCTTTGCTTAAGTTGTGCCGGGCAAAAAGTGTCATTAAAGCAGGTGCAAATAGCGCTTGAAATATGCTATAATTATGGTGAGTTGCATACAGTATGCACTCTGCACTCTCCACTCGCTCCTATGTGTGTATGTATGCCTCATGCAGCAGATGCCTATCTATAGTTTTAACCCTTTCTCGCTTTCCCCCCTCTGCTTCTCCGAGTCTGCGGTTTGCCGCCTGGCGACGGTGTCTAGTTTTCGCACCTGCAAGCGATTAATATCGTTACACCCCTTCCACCACCCCTCAGGCTGTTGTTGTCTGTGCAACCAACTTTAAACAGAGTTGACCACACGTGCAACACAACAACAACTACAACTGCAACTTGCAACTCGCTGGGGTCGCTTGGCTAATGCATGAATTTGGAAATGGAAAATGTGAAGAGAAAATGCAAAAAGAAAAAAAAATTGTAAATGGCAAAATGCGATTATTTTTAACGTTGCATGGCGCCGCCGCTTGTGGCAAGCGCACGCGTTGCGCATGTTTGTTGACAATTAATGTGCACCAGTTGTTGTTGTTGTTGTTGTCGATGTTGCTGTCACTTTTGTTGCTATTGTGGACACACCACGCCCAGACAGAGGCAAAATGCACCACTGTCGTCCATTTGCAGTTGCACTTTATGCATTAATTTCCGCATAACTTGAACACAGGCAGCAGCAGATAAAAAGCAGCGACCCCAACAACAATCAGCTGCAACTACAACAACAGCAACAACAATAACACGAGCACAGAAATTGACCAATTGCACAAAATTCTTGCACGGCAGCGCGGCAAACTGTAAATTTAATGAACGCATCCGCCGATGGGGTCAGCCCTTGCCACACTTGGGTGCAGTCAATCGAGCAGAGAGAAACCCCTCACACACTCCTCCTCACTCTCTCTCTCTCTCTCTCCCTCTCTATCTCTCTCTCTGTCTCTCTCTTTCGGATCGCACACACTTTGATGTTGTTTCAGTGGCTTCTGCTGTCAACGGCATCGGCACTGGCGATGGCGACGAGGTTATTATACCCTGATAGACCGCAAATTGCGGCTACATCTTCTTGCTCTCTCCTCTCTGCAACTGCCACCTCCACCCCTCTGTCCTCGTCTCACTCTTACGCCCTTTGACTTTAATGTCTTGTCACTGTCACGCATTTAATGTTGTTGTTGTTGTTGTTGACTTCTCTCTTGGAATATATTGGCTAATCATCGTTAACTCTGCTGTATGAATGGGCGTGAAGTAACGGTAATTGGCAATATCATGTAAATTGTGTGTGTGTGTGTTTGTTCCATTGCCAAGTGTTCCATGTGGCAGAGTAGAAATTAACTAAACATATTTTACATTACAGTTTACTGTAACTACTAATTCACTATTTCATTGGCAGCTGTTCTGTTTTCAATAGTTCGACTTTTTTTCAAAGCAACAAATGTTCCATTTACATATTTTGCAAATTTTCTAATTTCTAATGCAAATTTCAGTGTTGCAAAATGAATTTTGCCCAACTTTACTAAATAAATATTTCATTCCCAGTTGTTTTTAATCAATATGTAGCATATTTCATTTTCGGCTTGTGAATACTCCACACTGTGTATGATTTCACTCTATTCTGTTAATCAGGCATTTATTTATGCACAAGATTACGCATTATTTCTATATTTAACCAGACTTTACAGTTATCCCCGGCACATAGTATTGTAACGTTTTAGATACCGAGTTTAAGGTATTTTCCTATGATTAGATAAAGTATCGCAAATATTCCCAGAGAGACAGAGAGAGAGACATGTAGATATGTGAGGGTTTCAACTGCGAATGCATAAAAAGAGGAGAAACAACAACAACAGGCACCATTTTTATAGCACACAATTTCAGAGGACTTTTAATCAAATGAAGAGGGGCGTAACAGGGGAGGGAAGTGGAGGGGGAAGCCACACGTCGATTGCAATGGGCGAACAAAGGAAAAAGGAACAACCCAACGCATAATTCCAGTGTCACCAAGTGGCACCTATTGATTTTTTGTACTTCTTTTATTTTGCTGTGTCTTTTATTGTTCTTTGCTTCTTCTTGTTTTCGCGAAAATACTCAAAAATATTCGCGGAATCGAGTGGAAATGCTAAAGTGGCCCACAGAGTCAGTTGGAGCCTCTTCTTGCCGGGGCATGCCGCCAGCGCGCGCCATTTGCATTCTTGGCAACAACAAAAAGTTGGCAACACTTAACGTACAATTTCCCTGCAGATCGCACCACCTCCTACCTTCCCCCTCTCACCCTCTGCACTTGTAGTTTGCTGTGTTTTTGGCATGTTTCATTGGCAGGCGCGCTTAAAATATGCAGCAAAAAGTCGCGCGGCACCGAAGACGCGCAGCAGGTGGATTCAGGCAGAGGCGGTGTGTCAAATGGGGTAGAGGGGTGCAGACGGGTGTGCAACAGGAGCTGCTGCTCCCACTCCTCAGTTTTGTGGCAGCGTTTATTGTTCACTTGATAAAAAATGCCAACGATAGAGGTCGCCACCCATGACAATTGTTGTGGGTTCAGCACTGAGAGGGAGAGACAACCAGACAAACTGTTAGACAAAATTATTGTGAACATTGTTTAGTTCCAGTGTGCAAAAACACCAAAAACAACAGACAGTTTTTATGGCATTTATAAGAAACAATAATTTAAAAGTGAATCAATACAATTATAGCAATATCTTCCCTTTAGCATAACTAAATTAATTCCCTATATAAATAAACCTTTTCTTTCGTCAGTTTTCAATACTGTTCCATTCACAATTCATTTCTTTGGCATCAAAATCGTCCGTTGCGCACAATGTGCCGTTTCTGGGAACATCCTCAGCTTGTGTGACACATCGACAGGGGTCGCGGCACCCACTTCGATTCGCACACACACACAGACATTTGCATAGATATATCTATGGGTAGCTCTGTCGAACAACTACTGCATTTCTCGCCTTTGTCTCTATCTCCGTCTCTTTCCCTTTTGGCGCAGTATATTTTTTTGTTGTGCATTTATTTTTTGGCCAAAACTTTGTTGGCCTATTGGGACGAGGTTGTGTTTCGCCTTCGACTCGAACGCCTCGATATGACCTAGCCGTAATTCATGCTGGGCCCAAAAGGGGCAACCAAAACTAACCTACGTCGCCGTCCCCGTGCTGTTCACTGGGCCGCATCATCTGACCTTTTCTCGACTATGATTTGTTGTTCTTATTCTGGTAAGCAATTTTCATGAGTTTCGCATCGAATTCGGTTTACTACTGCATTATTATCTGCCCCAACATCAGTTTGTTTATTTAGTGTGCATATATTGGAGAAAAAAGGGAAAAGTTGATTGTTTTATGAAAAGGTAAAGGTAAAAACCCCGATAAGGTTTTTATTTTAACCCAGTTCTGTATGATTCATGGTTTGTGTAAGATTGAGTGATGGAAAAACTGATTAAATGTTGTGCAAATATAGGAGATATATCAACTGTCTTTACTTTATAGGACTAATCTAATTCTACTTCTACAATATATCATTTTATGCCACTGCTTATTCTCATCTTCCGCTTTCTATCACGTGCTCCCTCCCACAACCGCACACACACACAGACTCAACACTCCCCAACATATTCACGCTTTGGTGTTAATTATTGCCAATAAAGAATTGTCTCATTTCAAGATTCTCCGCAAAAAATCACGCAGAGCGTGTCCGAACATGTTTTTCCATTACTCACAACATGGCAAACTTTGGAGCAAAGTAAATAAAAATGCATAAATAATAAATAAATAAATAACTGGCGTCAGAGCGAGTGCTATGAGTGCTACGAAATCGCGTATTCTAAATGACAATAATTGATAAAGGCGACACATGAAAGCGGAAACATGCAAGTGACGTCACAGTTTATCATCAGGGGCTCTAGCAATGAATGATTAATCGAAGAAGGAGATTTAAAAATACTATAAAGAGAACAAATTGTCGACCTTGTTGTAAACATTTATAAACTTTTTCTTCTTCTATTTAATTATTTTCACAATATTTTTTATATCCGCGCGTTTTTTTGCTTTTTCGCTTGTTGTACTTGTAAATTACTGGCAAAGGAAATTCAATAAAAAATTTGTAATATTTTTTTGGCATATTTACATGAACATATAGCAGGATTGACGGTATAGTGGCCTTTATAGAATTAATTTAATTCTTTCGCTCTCGATTTTTGCACACTTTTCTCACTTTTTAGCTTATTTTTTGTGCTGGCGATCAATTTGATATGAGGGCCTTCTTATCGCTAGATTTCTCTGGCTTCTTTCATAAACACTTCACACACACACACATACACTAGATTCATTTGTTGTTATAAATATTTATACAATTTTCAATTTCACTTTTCTCTTTCAATATTTTCTTCTTTTTTTGCACTGATTCCCCTTGAGACACGCTGCCAACGTTATTTTTTGCTGCCGTTGTTGTTTTATTTTAAATAAAAAACTATAAATAAACAGAACCGCGCGCCGGGCTCAGGCAGCAGCACAGTAAATCTTTTTGTATGTTTGGCACTCTCCGACAATAAAATGCGGGATTTTCTTATTCCGTCCAAACGCGAACGCGAACCAAAATAACACGAGACGACGCGCGACGCGAGTTTCGTCCGTTACGTTGACATTTTGTTTTGGATTCTCGACTGTTAATGCCAGGGGCGTAACAACAACAAGTGTCTGAGAGCAGCAAACGCGCTTAACAGTGCTTTAACATGCGCTGTATACACGCTGTTATGCTCAATTTGCACTGTTGAGGTGAAGAGTAAATGTTATGCGACTGTTATGCTACAGTGAGCGGCATGTTAGTACGCTCTTGTCTTTGTTAATAACAGTGACACGGACAGTTGACCAACAAGTGTCTATAAAAATTTAAGAGTGCAAATTTCAAACAATTTTAAAGGATTAAATTAAACAGATATACTTAAATATGGAGGGGGATGTGCCACGTCTGTAACGTGTGGAAACAAAACACGTGCCAAGTGGATGTCCCCATTTGCATGCAGACGCCATAAATGCAATGTTAGCCGCATTTGCTGGGGTCCCACTTCGATTAGTTTGTCCATTGTGTGTTCAGAGAACAGAGAAACGACAGGAGACCAACACACACACACACTGAACACGTACATACAGCAACGGTCATTGTTGCCACTCGTCGTCGCAGTCGTTTATAACCTCAAAGCAGACGCCATAAATCAAAGCACAAATTTGCACTTTAAGTGCGCTTTCAATAAGTTTAGCACCCGCCTTCATTGTTGTTTTTGTTGTTGTTGCCCTTGTTGAAACTTTTCTGTTTGCTTTTGTTGTTGTTGTTCGTGTTGATGCCCCCATAAATCATAATTTAAAAGCTTAGCAAATGCAAAGCGCACTAAAATATAAACAGCAACTTAATGAAGCAGAAAACAAAAACAAAACTTTGCAATTTGCATTAAGATCTTGAACATTTAAGAGAGCAAGAGAGGGATGGCATGAGTGCCAAAAGATCAAATGACTAAGTCGCGCAACAACAACTGTGAGGGGAATATCAATAAAACAACAACAACACGGCGAAAGTTCAACGGAATATTTAAATTTCGCGATAAAAAGGTCTGAAGCGCTCAAGGCGCTTTTTTCTCTTCTCTCATCGAACATCATCAGCATCTGACAACGTGATAGCGAGAAAGAGACCGGGAGAGAGAGAGTGAGCGCGTGTGCAAAACGAAGCTCTGTTATCTTATCAGCTGCTATGCAAAAAACAAGAAAGAAGAGAGGAGGGGCAGAAAGAGAAAATAAATGGAGGCTGATCCATTTTTAAGAGAACTCTTAACTGAACTCTGCTAGTGTTAGTATCTCTGTAGTACAAAATTTGTCGGAAATACAAAATTTGATGCATACTTTCCGCGTGAAATGTTAAACACAATTTTTGATCTGCTTGTTTGCGTAAATTAAGCAGTGAACTGCTTGCGATCTAACAAATGTGTATGCACAGCTGTTGCTACAATTCAGAGCCAGAGGGAGCCACATCGTGGACTATGGTATATGGACTTATCATTCCAGGGTATTATAACTTAATGCCTACAGAAAATGTTTGAAACGGAGAGAAGGACAAGGAATTCATAATCAACAGTTATATACCCCTCTCTTTCTCTGTCCTGAAAGCCTAGATCTCAGAGACTTTAAATTAAAACTACCATTCCGCCCCCGCAATTTTCAGTTATCTATCAAAAAAACCGCTCGAACTAGTTTAAAACATTTGTTTAATTGCTTGAAAGAGAAATTGTTAACTGGAAAAGTTCTATTTTTAAAGCTGCACCAGTTTTTTCTAAAAATTATCGAGTATCATTAACAACTTTAAATGAACTCGGAGTGGAACTCAATGTGCTAAAGATCAGGGACAGTCTTTGTTTACTTTTTCACTTCGAAATTCGCCTCGAGGGTTAAACGAAATGCGAGCACAAGCCAAACAAAAAACTTAACCTAACTTAACCCGAAATTTGAACTCGACTAATTGCCGAAAAATTGAAACGAGAAAAAAAGCATTCGGAGCAGTCAAAGGGGAATTCTTATTCTTCTTCTTCTTTATTATTTATGCATTGCGGTAAACGGTGGCAGAGAGTAACGCAGGTAGAGCTCGAGTTGGTGCAGGATGCCTGCAGAGGGTAAGTCGCGACTGGTTCGAGGTGTCGATTATGGGTATTGCTTACCCTGTCCAAGGTACAGCGCGGCGCGACTGAGAATATCCAAGAAATTAAACCCAAAATTATGCGTAATAATCCGCGTCGAGTCGTAGAAATTTGGAAAACAATGCGAAAACGGAAAAACATTACAATGGCAGTTCGAGAGGGAGAGTAAAGGAAAGCAATAAACGATATGAGTGGAAGTCGGGCATGAGCGCAAATACGACTGGACTACCTGTTAAGGATCTGTTGGAATAAATAACATAATATTTTTAAATATGTTGAGAGATTTTCAAACGGAAATTGATCCATATTAAAAATGCAGGAATTATTATTAATTTGACTGTCCATAGATTAAGGGTATCAGATTTGAAGGCATAAATTATAAGAATATTTAAATAAGTTGACGATCAAGTTCAAGTTAAAATAGGAATTATCCGTATTAATTACAATTAATGTGTGACAGTATACATTCAAGTTTAATCAGGAATTATATGTACATATTATTACCATATTCATTTTAATTAATATCCCAAATTATCGAGTGCCCACTGTAGTTTGACCGTGGCACACTTACGCGCAGTGGCATGTGTACTTCTATTATCAGAGTTTAAAGACTTAAATGGCTTTCACAAATATTTTCGCTATCAAGCCAGATAAGAAATATAGCTAAAACTAGCTACAATTTCCAAACTGCCTTAACATGCGTAAATAATTCATTTCATTCATTTGTTTAATCAGTCATTTATTTACGCATTCATTGTATTTGCTTGATAAGAAATTCAAACCAGACATATGCTTCTTGTCATGACTCAGACTTACCTTGGGTTTGGGTGTTTTCTTAACGATCTTGCGATATAGAAACTTATACATAGCACAATACAAATGCAGCACAACAACCACAGCAAAAATAACAGCAATGCGTATAAAACATTAAATAGATCACGTTTTCTTATTTTCGCATTTGACGCGCACGTTTTGCAAAAAATAACAAACAAGAATTGCAAGAACTGGAAGAATTATTTATAACAATTTATCGCCTGCGATACAAACGACGTCGCGACGCGTCGCTGTCAGTCTCTCTCTTTCCCTCTCACTGTCAGTCTGTCTGTCCGTTTGTGTTTCTGTCCCACTGTCTGCTGTGTCTGATGTGTCTGCGGCGCGCGGCACGTCATCGATGACTAAGGCCGCGGGACGATCGACATTGTGATAGATGTGAGCGACGCGCATTGCCGGCGCAAATTTTTGCATGTGGCCGTAGCACAGGAGCGGACTCAGCCGGTAGCCCTGAAGTAAATAGGCCGCACTTACATTTGTATATGGGCGCCACACACTGGGCAACTAGTGAAATTTTGTAAAATATGAGATAATACAGTTTTAATCCAAAGAACTGTATTGCAACGTATTCGTAGAAAAGGCCATATTTGACAATGTTTAGAATTCATTTAAATGAATTATGAAACATTTGTACGGATAAGCAGTAGTTTATTACAATAGTCAGAACTTTTTTAGATTATTCATTTATTATTTAAAATTTTTTAAAACATGATGCTGCAGTGTTTACAATATCCTGAAGTATGACACAATTTCAAACTTTTCGGTTCACTGTGCGCTGTAACAAACTGAATTCCGCTCCTGTATTCGCATTGTTTACAGTTGCTTTGGCTTTCTTTGCTCCCACGAGAGCTATATAACAAAAACAACAACAACAAAGACGATCAACAATAAATGTCACACAAACAAAAAAGTTCAAAGCTTTTCTGGGCACACTTCTGCCTAACGGTATATGCTCTTTATGGCAGCGCTCCTCATTAGGCGGGCATTGAAGTTGAAGAGAGAGAGAGGAAGCGAGGAGAGAGCGGGTAGACGTGAAGAGAGTGCGCGCAAGAGAGCGACGATTGAACGATTGTCAATGAACATTAGACCAAAATTGGAAAAGAAGGAGGAGGAGAGAACATCAAAACGAAACGAAGTCATTAAAAACAATCAAATAAATATGACAACAAAATAGACTAACAAATTGGAGGCAAACGTGGCAGAATTGTGAACACACTAATTAGCCATAACGAAGCAGGGGGGAAACAACAACAGAAACTAAAGAGGAAGCGCAGGTGCTGCGCTGCTGCGGCGCTGCTTTGGGAGCTTTGACATTTGCGCGCTGGCCAAAGGTGACGAAGAAGAGCAGAGCGAGATGAAGAATGAAGGACAAGAGGAGATAAAGCTGGAATATGATGTCGATCTTGTTGTTGGAACACTCACCTGAATCTCGAGCAAAAGCTCTTGTTTTTTTCTGCGCAGCTCGATGAGAAGCTTCTGCTGCTCTGGCGTCAGTTCTGCAAGAACAAAACATAAAATGCTTTAGCATTGTTGTTGCTGTTGTTGTTTTATTTGGTTAATTGGAACAGCGACATTCCACACATACACATACATACGAGTCACGCACGCACGTAAACAGTGAACACACACACTCGCACACCCACATAGCGACACATACAGACACGCGACTGCAGTCTCGCAGCACGAGGGCGAAGGCAACGAGGCGACCGCGGCGAAGAGAGAGAGAGAGAGGAACAGTGCCACAGCAGCTGCCAGAGCTGCCAAATCAATACAAAAAACACACAATAATTAAACTTTTATTTGTTGCTGTTGTTGTTGACTTTTGCACAGTTAGTGTTAATTGGGTTTATTAGTTTAATGTCGCATTACGGATTAATTCAATTGAAGGCCAGTTTAATGGACACACTCACACACAGATACTTTCACGCACTGACACACACACATGCACACGTCCACTAACAGCGCGTCGCTTGTTGCTTGTGTTGCCATACACATACACATAAACATTTTTCTGTGTTCTGTTGTTCTTTTGTCGATTTGCATTTTGCGTACAATTTCACTTGAATTGCAGCTTAAACTAATCTTTATTGAGCTTCTTTGTTTTCTTGTTTACTCATTCTCCTCTCTCCGCTTCTGCTGCTACTGCTGCTGGCGTCGTAATCACCGTTGTATTAGTGTGTTTACCTGGCATCGAGAATTCACTGCGCCCCTTGGATATCGCACCATACGATCTGTTGTCAAAATTGTCCATTGCACTAATCATTGTGGCGGGCACGGGCACAGCTTACACAGAAACGCGCGCGAATCGCACTAGTTAAACATAATTTACAACTTGCGCCAATACGCTAGCGTTTTTTCATTAATGAAATACAATTTAATTTTTAAAAACAAAAAAAATCACAAATATTCTTCGACTTTTTTCCCACTAGGGATGGACAAAGAGTACTGCATAGCGATGGACAGAGCAATATATGTTACGATATATCGATATTGTGCTCGAAATAAGTGCAGTTAAAAGAGGTACGCAAGGTATGCAGCTCATTTAACATTAATAGAAATGTTAAGCCATCTACAAAAAGTTCCGCGCACTTATTTTAATTGTTGTATTAAATTAAATGAATGTTAAAAAGATACATAGAACATGCAATTTAACTAATTAGAAAGTGTAGTTATATGTAAAGCGTATAAACTTTAATATAAAGAAAGTTCACTAATAGAAGTTACAAATTATAATATTACGATATTTTCATAACTTAACAGAAATACATTCCATTCCTTATATTATTGTGTTATTATAATGGCGTCTTATAATTTTAATCATACACAACTCAAATGAAGTCCTTAACAGATAATTTAACAGCGCTTATGTTCGTTTACATAATTGCTCCACACGAGCACATTGTGTTAAGTCAAGTAAGTGTTACTGCTGTCACATATCATTTTTCGCCCATCACCAAGCCGACACTGACTGCAAAGGCAGCGAGAGAACTAACCAAATTCTAGAAAATTCCAAATAACTTAAAACCAAAATCAAAAACGCACTGCCAGTCATTTGTAGAGAACGCGTAATAAACACTGCCGGCACCCAGGACTAGTGAATGAGAGTATCAACGACACTTTAATACAGTAAACACCTAAGTAACAGTAACACCTCAACGACATGGCCAAGTGGGGAGAGGGTGATCCACGCTGGATTGTTGAGGAGCGACCCGATGCGACCAATGTGAACAACTGGCATTGGACGGAAAAGAATGCGACGCCCTGGTCAAAGGAGCGGCTGCAACAGTTGTTTATTGACTTTAAAATAGGTAGGCATTCCTTCCCCGTCCCCTCCCTCTACCTTTTGATCTCTTCCAACAAGAAATTCTAACCTTAATTTGCAAATTTCAATTTTATTTGCATAGAACAAAATGATTTGGAGTGTGTAGTGGATGCGGTAGACAAATGTAGCGGCGAAGCAACTGTTAATAATCGCAAGGGTAAGCTAATCTTCTTCTACGAATGGGAATTGGTGCTCAAGTGGTCTGGACGCCTGCTCAGCAACAGCAAGCTAAGCCATAAGGGCAAACTTACCATACCGAATCTGTCGGAGGAGAACGATCTGGATGATGTGGAGATCACTGTGACCATCGATGAGTCCAACGACGAATCGGAAACCCTCAAGCAGTTCATGTACAATGTGGGACGCGATCGTATACGCCAACAGTTGGGCACATATATCAAGGAGCTGAAGGAGGAATATTCCCGCAACTTGATATTACCAAAGAAGGGTGCCGAGGGCAGTGATTCTTCGACGGCCCTTGATCAGAAGAATGCGGCGAAGGATACAGCAGCGCAGACGGCAGCAGCAGCAGCAGCAGCCTCCGCATCGAAAGTCACCTCCAACTCCAGCTCATCCAACGTCGGCTGCAAACTGGACGTGCGCACCCTCTCGATGAGCGTAGAGTTTCATTGTAGCGCCAATGACATCTACAATGCCCTTACCAAATCGGACATGGTTACTGCATTTACACGTGCCCCCGCTAAAGTGGACGCCGTGCGAGGTGGAGAGTGAGTATCATTGGCAAACACAGCTCGTCTACCTTATCTGCATCAGTATATCTATATCTCGTCCCTACTTCATTACAGGTTCGTGCTCTACGGCGGCAATGTACTGGGAAAATTCGAGGAACTCGTGCCCGAGAAGCGAATCCAACAGAGCTGGCGCCTGAAAAACTGGTCATCTGGTCACTACTCCAATGTCGTCATCAAGCTGGAGGAGACTGTAAGTGGGGGTATGGTACAAATCAATAGGTTATACTGTATCAGTATACTTGATTCAGCTGTGAGGAATATTCTTATTGGATATAACTTTCCTTCAAGAGATAAACTTATTGGACACTCCCAACCAAATAATAGTTACTATAGGGTATTTCGAAAATTAGATTAGAAAATTAGTCGAGGATCTATAGAGATGACCATGTATCAATCGTACATGTTCAAATTTCATTCTAGAAGATTGAACAGTTTTATAAATAGTTCTAATTGGACTTAAAATAATTGTAATCTTTAAATTTGCAATGAAAAATCTCATTAAACTTCTTATAGGACACATAGCGAAAAATTCGTTGAGGTTGCTAAAACTCAGTAGAAGTATAATGCTTCTACTGTGAATGAGTATTATTATTATTTATTAACAAAAATATTGCTATGTATGTTGTATTCACATCTGGAAATATGATCATAAGACAAAAGAGTATACAAGACAATTATAAAGCAGTGTTCTGCTGTGTATCAGTATAAATGAGAAATCCTATTGGCAACCTTTCATCAACTTTGCCTTAAGTTATTTTGTTGATCGTAGCAACCAAGATCATATATCATATACCTGACTATAATGATCGCAGACGATAGCGTGATCAAATTTAGATAAGAATGCAAGTGATAAGGCCTAAAAACTCTGTGAAATCTCCCATTAGTTAAGTACACAGAAAGAGAAATCAAACCGATTTAAACGATGCTTCTTATTGTAAACTGATCCTTACCCTTTGATCTGTCTCTGGTTTTTCAGTCCTCTGGCACGATGATGTCCCTTAAGCAGACCGGCATTCCCGCCTCCGAGTACGATGCAATGAGGAGCAACTGGCATCGATACTACTGGCACAGCATCAAGCAGACCTTCGGCTTTGGTAGCTCCCTTTCGGATGTCTTATAAATAACAAACGATCGTCGTAGTGCCTCCGATCATCACCCCCAGATTATGTGGACACCAATTTAAACAATTCAACTTGCGCTCTGAAAATTTATTGATTTTCCCAAACACACACACATATGCACACACTGCTACACTCAGATACACACAGACACACACACACACGCATATACACACCCCCTCTAGCTGTAATATCTGTGCGCCTATGTGCACTCTGTTAACATTTTTGAAAATGGTATTAAAGTACGAGCAAATAACTGTATGAAAATGAATGTATGTATACCCTGTACGACAGCAACAGCAGCAACATGGACATCAACGACTACAGCGACATGTCAAATTCACTCGACATTCATGCACACATCCAAAATGGCGAAATAAACGAAAGATTTAAATTATTATTAAATTTACACTTTCTCAAATTATAAAGGAAAGCAGATACCCTGTAATGGTGCCTAGCCTTATTGCCATCTCTATTGCACCCGCTTCAGCTGCTGTTGAAAACTAGTTCAATCATCCGATCTCCCGTGCAAGCATCGGTGGTTCAGTGGTAGAATGCTCGCCTGCCACGCGGGCGGCCCGGGTTCGATTCCCGGCCGATGCAAACGAATATTTTTTATTTATACTTTTAGTCAAAAAAACGTTTATTTATTTTTTACATGGAAAGCTCGCAGATAAATCCTATTTTATCAGAGCACACGCCATCATTCATAAGATGTTCATATTTAGTATACCATAAATTAACACAATGCTCATCTGAGTTGTTATTGTTCGGTTCGCCCGAATGCCAGTTGGTGAACTTGGGCTTGAGTCCCGTCACTATCGAAATAAATTCTCCCTTAGTTCCAAGGTCATTTAGGTCAATCCAGTAATCAAAAGCAGAGTTTAGATGCTCCTTCACAGCATTGAACTCTTCCTCGTTTTGGAAACTAACTAGATGACCGCCTAATGTCAAACATGTCTCAGCTGCCACAAACCAGTTGACCCTTTTCTCGTGTTCAATATAATAATATTTTCCTCCGATTTGTTTGAATAGAGAACTCTTAGGTGCCTCTGCACATTTGGAAACGCTCTCTAAAGATCTATCTATCTTTTCATTCAGCTGCTTCTCAAGACTATTGAACTTTTCAATAATACCATTAAAGGTCGTCTTGAATACTGTTTCTATGAGTTCGTATTGATCCATTAGTCCTTCGCTTAACTTCTCTTTTAAAGAATCACTCGTTTCCAGATGCTTTTCAATTGTTTCTAGTTTGTTATAAGTTTGAGATATATGCTCTACAATTCTATCGATCTGGTTCTGTATTCTTTCTAGATTTGATTGTAATTTAACTTCTAAATTATCGACTTTGTCGAAAATATTCAACCTCTGAATATTCTTCGAGTTATTAACTTCCTGACTGATGCAATTTGTGTGATCTACAATTTTTAAAATTGACTTAAAACAATAACTACCACAAAAGGATTCCATTTGGTTGGTCTCTTCACAGTTCTGAAATGAGAAACTCAGAGTTAACTTCAGATATCACAAACTACAGTTCATAAGATAGATATGAACTCACCGAGTAGATTCCCTCCCCTACAAACACCGAGACGATTAAACTGAATAGAATTATATTCATTTCTATTCTCAAAAGAAATGATCGACAAATGTGAGTCGGACTGAAATGAGAGGACTTTTACTATGGGATTTTAATATGTACATATTATGTATACACACTTATTATAGTAATTAGCGAATTTCCCCAACGAATCAAGTTATTCCGTGTCAAATGAAGTTTGTCGCTTTCTGCTGTTGCTTTAGTTTTCACTTTAGTTAGAGGTTGCTTTTGCTTTTCATTCGTACAGCTTGATGCTTAGAAAGTTTTATTTTATCAGATTAAAATAAAGTTGATAAGTTCATATTATAATCAGCAAGGTGTGTGGAGAAGCAATTTACTGATTTCATAACGTACAACATTTTCCAAGTCACAAGAAAGCAATCTGTTATCAGCGTGTGCTGAAAGGTTATTGAGTTATTTAGAACTGAGAATGAATTGCAAATCGATTTAAGAACGTACACGTAATGCTACTGTAGATTCACGTATAGTACGTATGTATATAGAACAGTATATTCTTACAGCTCTTATCAGTCATACGGAAATCGTTTTTATACATAGCTATGAAATTGGTCACAATTTTCAAATTTCCCGCTGTTGTTCATTGTTTCATATTTACCATAGTTTCGTTGTTGGAATTCACAATCGATATCTAAATTTTATCGATTTGCATGGTCCTACTTATTTTGATTATAGTATACTCTTTGTATCTTTTTACACTCGTCAATCTTTATTTCTCCCTATATTGGCGTCGTGACTTAACCCCCATTTCATCCTGAACAACCAATATTTCGAAAGCTAAGATTTATAAGCATCGGTGGTTCAGTGGTAGAATGCTCGCCTGCCACGCGGGCGGCCCGGGTTCGATTCCCGGCCGATGCAAAACAATTTTTCCCTTTTTTCTTTTATTAAATTATAAAGCAAGGAACATTTATTCATATTTTTTGTACATACAAATTTATTTAGTTAGTTTTTGCCGGCTCGCAGATAAATGCCTTTTTTTTAGGGCACTCGGCATCATTCATAAGATGTTTATTATCATGATACCATAAATCACCGCAATGCTCTGGCCATTGACCATTCGGTTCGGCATTATGCCAGTTGGTAAAGTTGGGCTTGAGTCCAGTCACCATCGAAACGAACTCGCCCTCAGCTCCAAGGTCATTAAAGTCAATCCAGTAATCAACATCAGATTTTAGTTGGGTCTTTACAGCATCGAGCTCCTCCTGATTTTGGAAACTGACCAAATGTCCGCCTAATTCCCGACATTTATCGCCTGCGACAAACCAATTGAATTTTTCCTCATGCTCAATATAATAATATTTAGATCCGATCGGTTTAAATGGTGGTTGGGCTACTGAAGGAACTGGATCTCTACACTTCTGACATTTGGAAATAGTATCGTTGATCTTTTTCATAACGCTGGCTATCTGTTCGTTAGCATTTTTATTAATTGCATCAAACTTTCCAAGGATACTCTTAATATTTGAATTTACACTGGATTCAAAAGTTTTTAAATGCTTATCCAGTTTTTCATTTACTTTCTTCTCTAGAGTCTCAATTTTTTCTACCTGCTTCTCAATATTTGAAAAGGTATTCAATATCTCTGCGGCCCTACTATCGATATGCTGTTGGTTTTCTTCAAGATTAGTTGCTAACTTTTGTTTCATGTTCTCGAGTCTTTCTAGGATACTTTTTTGTTGAGCTTCGTGACACTTATTGAATTCCTGGTGTAATGTCTTTGTGTTGCACAATACTGTCAAAACTATGTCAAGGCAGTGACCCCCACAAGTTAATGTTTTGTTTTGATGTTCGCAGCTCTGTAAAAAAAAATCAAAGTGTATGTATATATGTTAGATAGATTATAAAACTAAGTTCAAAAGCTAGTTGGACTCACCGAGAGGATGCCCTCCACTAAGAACACCGAGGTGATTAACCCAAATATAATTATATTCATTGCTGGTTTCAAAACAAAGATCATCTACAACTGAGACTTGCACTGAAAAGGCAGCTCTTTTATACCATAGCATACATAGGGTTTTACTATGTACTACAATATGTACATGTATTTATTGAACATAATATTTGGCAAAATTTCCCCAACGACACGCGCTTCTGGAAGATGGGGGTTACGCCAAGTTATTCAAACATTTTATTGAATTCGTACAGCCTCTTGCTCAGCAGACAACGCCCTCAATGTGTCACGGTTTGAGTTAGCGTCATCTAACAGCGCCTGATAAAAGCTACAAATAGCGTTGCTGAGCACTAAGTAAAAGTTGATAAGCTCATATATATGAACAATGTGTGTGGAGAAGAATTTTGAATATTTCGCGTAGTATTCAAAGTCAAATACTTCAAATTCATGACGTTTATAAGTGTTGTCACACAACATTTGCCAAGTCGCAAGACAACAATCTACTAAAATCTACACAAGCTGATCTACATTGACAATTAGACAGTATTTTTACAGGCCACGTTTGAAAGGTTATTGGGTCGAAGGAATGAATACCACTCTCGCTTAACTCTCGACTGTTATTCTCGTCAAATTTTTCATGATTTTGATTTTAGAAGTTGTTTCTCATTGCGAATTTTCTTTTTTAAGCTCGCAGATATACATAGGAATCAGTACAAAGATCCCAAAGTTTGCATACGTTTCAAGCACACTTTATTTTAAGCTCAATCTTTTAGTTCTCACATACATGTACATATTTTTTTATACGAGTACAATTATCGTAATTAATTAACAGATTCGCAAATGAAGGATCTGTTTATATTGCAATTTTCATCATTCATAAGGTGATCAGATCTCCACAATTCAACGCAGCGCTCGTCCCGATTTCCATTGTTGTTCGGTTCGCCAACAACCCATTTAAGATAGTTTGCATTTAGTCCTGTACGCATTGAACGGTAGTCGCCCTTAGCGCCAAGATCGTTGAGCCCAATCCAGTAATCCACATCAGATTTTAGATGCTCCTTCACAGCATTGAACTCTTCCTCGTTTTGGAAACTAACCAGATAACCGTTCAATCTCAAACATGTCTCAGCTGCCACAAACCAGTTGACTCTTTTCTCGTGTTCAATATAATAATATTTACCTCCTATTTGGCTGAATAGTGAATTCCTACGTGCCTCTGTACCATTTGAAAGGCTCTTTAAAGATCTATCAAGCTGCTTTTCAAGACTATCGGACTTTTCAATAATACTACTAATAGTCTTATTAAATTCTGTTTCTATGAACTCATAATGATCTGTCAGTTGTTGACTTATCTTTTCTTCTAGAGTATCTCCCTCTTTAAGACGCTTTTCAATTGCTTTTAATTTGGAATGACTTTGCGATATCTGTTCTAATAAGCTATCGATCTGCTTCTGCTTTTCTTCTAGATTTGATTGTAATTTAACTTCTATATTGTCGACCTTGTTGAAAATATTCGTCTTCTGTATATTGTTACACTTATGAACTTCCTCATTCATTAATTTTGTGTGATCCAAAATTGGTAAAATTAACTTAAAACAATAACTGCCACAAAACGAGTCTACTTGGTTGTTCTCGTTGCAGTTCTGGAATGAAAAAACTGAATTTATTTTAGATGCCACATGATACAGTAAGATAGATAAGAACTTACCGAGAGGATGCCCTCCACTACGAACACCGAGATGATTAACCCAAATATAATTATATTCATTGCTGGTTTCAAAACAAAGATCATCTACAACTGACACTTGCACTGAAAAGGCAGCTCTTTTATACCATAGCATACATAGGGTTTTACTATGTACTACCATATGTACATGTATTTATTGAACATAATATTTGGCAAAATTTCCCCAACGACACGCGCTTCTGGAAGATGGGGGTTACGCCAAGTTATTCAAACATTTTATTGAATTCGTACAGCCTCTTGCTCAGCGGACAACGCCCTCAATGTGTCACGGTTTGAGTTAGCGTCATCTAACAGCGCCTGATAAAAGCTACAAATAGCGTTGCTGAGCACTAAGTAAAAGTTGATAAGCTCATAATATGAACAATGTGTGTGGAGAAGAATTTTGAATATTTCTCGTAGTATGTAAAGTCAAATATTTCAAATTCATGACGTACATATGTAAGTTTTGTCACCCAACATTTGCCAACTCGTAAGACAATAATCTACTTTAGCACAAGCTGATCAACATTGACAATTAGACAGCAAAATATTGTTTTCATTCTTTCATTTATTTAATTAGAAAGCAAGAAATATTTATTCATATTTTTACATACAAATTCTTTTAGTTATTTTTTGCCAGCTTTTGCTCTAAATCTTGTTTTATAAGAGCACACGTCATTATTCATAAGATGTTCATTATTATGATACCATAAATCAGCACAATGCTCCATTGAGTTATGACCATTGTTCGGTTCGCAATTATGCCAGTTGGTAAAGTTGGGCTTGAGTCCAGTCACTATCGAAACGTACTCGCTGTTAGTTCCAAGGTCATTTAGGTCAATCCAGTAATCAACACCAGATTTTAGTTGGGTCTTTACAGCATCGAACTCCTCCTGATTTTGGAAACTGACCAAATGTCCGCCCAATTCCCGACATTTATCGCCTGCGACAAACCAATTGAATTGTTTCTCATGCTCAATATAATAATATTTAGATCCGATGGGTTTGAATGGTAGTTGAGCTACCGAAGCAACCAGATCTCTAGACGCCTGACATTTTGAAACAGTATTTACGATTAATTTATCGCTATATCGATCTTTTTCATAACGCTACCTATCTGTTCGTTAACTTTTTATCAACTACATCAAACTTATCAAGGATACTTTTAATATTTGAATTTTCTTTGAATTCGAAAGATTTTAAAATGACATCCAGTTTTTCATTTAGTTTCTTCTCTAGCTGCTGCTCAATATATGGCAAATTTGAAGTGGTATTCCATATCTCTGCGGCCTTACTATTAATATGCTGTTTCTTTTCTTCAAGAATTGTTGCTAACTTAAGTTCCATGATATCTAGTCTTTCTAAGATACTATTTTTCTGAGCCTCATGACACTTATTGAATTCCTGCTGTAAAATCTTCGTGTTATCCAACACAGGCTTAATTGTCTGAAGGCAGTAAAGACCACAAAGGGATTCTGTTTTTGTATTCCGTTCGTAGCACTGAAAAGAGAAACCAAAGGTTATCTTACATATTATAACTATAATATATTATAACTATAACTAAGTTGAAGAGCTTGTTGGGCTCACCGTGAGGTTTCCCTCCACTACAAATACCGAGATTATTAACACAATTAGATTTATATTCATTATTGATTTCAAAATAAAGATCATCGACGACTCTCAGTCGTACTGAAATGGGCAGGTCTTTTATACCATATCAGCATACATCGGACTACTACTAGGTACATACATATTGTATGTATATACATACTATATTTAGCTGGAGGTTATGTAGTTTAATTTCTTAAATTCATACACACATGTGCATGCCTTCGAATTATTCACGCCAGATGGCGCTCGCGCTTCACGCGCGCCTGCCTTCCTTGTAAGTTGACACAAACACTTGGTGTTATTCTCATACTTTTTTGAATAACTTCTGTGTGGTTATTGTCCGCTCAAATTGAGAATACGTAGATATTATAATGAGCTAATAGGAAGTAGGAAAGTTGAATTTTTTATATGCCGCTTGCAAATCGAATTTAGAAATTAAAATATTAATTTGTAATAAACTTGATCAGCGTATACAGAAAACTTTTAACTAAATTTTGGTAGCTCTAGCTTTTATAATAGCTGAGATCTGTGTGTTCACACAAACAGACAGACAGACTTACATACATACAGATTCAATGGACTTGGCTTGATCCTGATATATACTTTACCTCCCACGCCTCCTTTTGCTTCTTACATACATTTGCACAAAGTCAGTTTACCCTTTCGACCATTTTCAATGGGCGAAGGTTTATATTTTCATAGAAATAAAAAGACTCAGCGAGTAAGTGGGTTATATTTAATTTATTTGCAAACTGAATCTCAATTGTTAAACATTTTTTTTAGTTATGGTGTGATTTACACATTTTTATTTCGATTTAGTTTCAAAAATCTCGAGGACGAATCATCATCTTTACTGTTTTGAGAGAGTAGTGAGAAGCCCACCAGTTATAATGTGGATCGTTCTCTTCCTTGTGACGGTACATTCCATTTAGGTTGCTAAATAAAAATAACAAATCAGACTCGATTAATTTATAAGAAACTTATTATTGTCAATCGATTACTTACCAATGCCCACACGCATCGTACCACCATGCACCACCATTTTCTTTCGCGCAATTGCAGGTGTGTTGGGAGTTGTCTCTATCAAAAGTGGAAAAGTTTTTATTTTCGCTATATCTCATTCTGTCCCAGTCGGCAGTTCCAGAATATGTTCCCAAACTGAGCAACCTATATTTATCATCTTCTCCTGCAATTCTAAAGTTATCGTAACGAGCATAAAAAGAATTCGTTTTATAAATTTCGCTCCCCCCAAAACCTTCCAAGTATATGTAGAGCTCTTGAGTCTTTTCGTTGGTAAGGCGATGTATCTTCTCGAGGCCGAGGAAGAAGTCGTCTGTAAATTTGCCAAAACCATTCTTATAGTCCTCCCAGTTCCTATAAAAATTCTCTTTTCCATTTATCCGTTGTTGAATAACTGTCCATCCTGGACCAGCTATATCACTATTACACAGTGCATCAAATGTTTTCAAATTGGGTATTTTTACATTTTGGACGCCGTTAGAATTTCCATAAGAAGTGCAATTATTCTGAAATATTTCATTTTCCTTCTTTAATTCATCTTGAATCACTGCAAATTCCTGTAGTATATGATCCTTTGCTTCGACTTTCATGTATTTCGAAATAATAGCATCAATATCGCCAAGGATGTTATTTAGAATCTCTTCCTTGATAGATGTTTGATGTACGAATTGTGAGTTTTTGATTTCAGTATTCCTGGTCAAATGCGTATGTTTCGTAAGGGTACCGGACATATGGTATACTTCCTTGGCAGCTTTGCAATGCTAATAGAAGAAGAAAAGACACAAAATTAAATGAAGCTGCTTAACATAAATCCTTTATAATGTTTCATAGTACCGAATCATTATTTTAATACCCTTCGACCACTGAAATTGGTCATAAAAGGGTATACTAACATTGTGCACTGCAAATATATTTAACAGGCAGAAGGAGGCGTGGGAGATCCCACAAAGTATATAAACTCTTACTCAGGATCACAATGTCCGTCTGTCCGCCTGTCTGTCTCTCTGTCATGTATAAACACACAGAACTCAGCTATTTTGAGAGCTAAAAACACCAAATTTGGCATGAAGGTTCCTTTTTACTATGCGCAGATCAAGTTAATTTACAATGTTAGGAGCTACACCCAATTTGCAAGTTTAAAAGATACAACGTTTTTACTTTGTCATGTAGTTAGCTAACAAATATTGTGTCTCCAATTTTCAATTTAATCGAACAATAATAGGTTGTCGCGTACCACTCGACTGCTCTGGTTGTATATATTCTCTAATATGTATTTTGTTGTTCAATTAAGCGCAACTTGCATAATTTTATCCACGCAAAATTTAAGAAATAATTATTCAGTGATTTATTTGTTTATGGGTGCGGATCCTTAAAATGCAAAGAACCATGAGACTCTCGCCAAGATACGTGACATGCGGGGAGGCTCCTCAAGTCCCATTTTGGAAAGACGTTTTCCTCTCCTTGTACACATTTTCAATTTTCCTATTAATTGAGCCTTCTCTTCAGATATATTCCGATTCAAATATTCTATAGCTATGTACGAGTATGTACTGTATTTGCATTCGATCGACTTAGCCATGCCTTTGTGTCGGTCTGTCTGCATTGATAGGTATATCATTCAAGCCTTAATACTAAAAACGATACTTTGCTTAATAGTTCTGGTCAGGCTTGTTTAGTTGATTCATGGAAATTTCAAGAATATTTACTGCAGTCAGTGAACAGAATAAACTAACACCACTCCGAACGGGCTTAAGGAACTAGGAACTCCAAACGCTGATCTCAATCGACATACACAACTTGGCCCGCTGTCATCTGTTGCAATTGTAGCAGAGAGTCCACTTAGGACGAGAGTCCACAAAAGGACGAAAGGAGTCTCCATAATTTCTCACTTTTAATAAAACTCAACTGCACTTGATCTTGATCAAATTACGACTGAACTAATTTCAGACAATGCTATTTTATAAATATATTAAAGTGCTAGAGAGATTTGAATAAAAGACAACAGGTTTAAAAGATGCAAGTTGCGAAAGTTGAAAGCAGCTACCACAAAGTTGACAGTGTTTTCGTGTTCATATTGATAATAATCATAAATATTATCTGCAATTTGCATGCATATGAAATTGCTAAAAATGTTTTAATGTACCTTTGACCTTTCAGTTGCTTGTCAACTCTATACGACTTTTCAATGACAATACTAATGTTTTTATTAAATTCTGGTTCTATGTGTTCTTAATTCTCTTCTTGTTGTTCGCTTTGCTTATTTTCCATAGAATTGGCCATTTTCAAATGATTTTCAAATGTTTCTAATTTGGAATGAGTTTGAGACATCTGTTCTATTATTCAAACGATCATTTTTTATTTGAAATGAGCTTCTATATTGTCGACTTTCTCGACAATATTCAAGCATTGAATATTGGTATAACATAGTTTTAAACTTCCTCATTCATTTACTTTGTGTGATTTATAATTTTCACAATCAAAACCTTGCATACAATAAAAGAGAGGTTTAAAAGATGCAAGTTCCGAGAATTGAAACCAGCTACCACAAACCAGTTGACAGTGTATTCGTGTGTTCATAATAATGATAATAATCATAAAAATTATCTGCAATATGCATGCATATAAAATTGCTAAAAATGTTTTAATGGACCATTGACTATAGCACTTTTCAATGATAATACTAATGTTTTATTAAATTTTGGTTCCTGTGTTCTGAATTCTCTTCTTGTTGGTCGCTTTACTTATCTTGCAAAGAATTCATTTCTTACACTTTCAAATGATTCTCAAATGTTTCTAATTTCGAATGCGTTTCTGCTCTATTATTTAAACGATCTCAGCTTTTTTGATTTTATATGTGCTTCTGAGCACTAAATATTGGTATAACAAAGTTTTAAACTTCCTCATTCATTTACTTTATGTGATCTATAATTGTCACAATCAACACCTTGCTTAGGCTGACGGCAGAGTGCGCGCGAGAAGCGAAGCGATAATATGAGGCGAGAACCGGCGATAAACCACTGCATGCATTTTTAAGTGCAATCGCTCGAAAGATGTCAGAGTGAGAGCGAAGCGAGTTGCGAGCTCAAGCGATAAAGCGAGAGAGCAGTTTGCAACCTGCTTTTTTCAGAGCGTATGATTGTTTTGTTGTATTCTGTGCTGTTTTGTTGTATTCTATTCTGTTTTGTTGTATTATGTGCTGTAGCTCGTTTCTCGCAAAGCTCTCACTCTGCCATCTTCTCGCTTTGCTCATAGCTTCTCGCTTCGCATCGCATTGCTTCCATTCGCTTCTCGCGCGCACTCTGCCGTCAGCCTTAGCCGATAAAAGCGACAGACAGCGGTCCTAAATGCTATGTTTATTGTCTGCATTTGATTTTGTTTGGATTAATATTTTCGCTGTATTCACTTTCAGCGTTGCGCAGAATCGATAACACATTGCATTCTAATAAAAATCAATATCAATTACAGATAATTTTCTATAATCAGCGCTTGTCTCAAACACATTTTTTCCTTAGCATTAGCTCTTTTACATAGCCAATTAGTCATTATACTTACACTTCACATTTAAATGACTTAGGCGAATTATGGAATGAACTGGAAAAGAGAGCTATATATATGTGTATATATATATATGTGATTGAAATAATCATAACAGATGTTGATCATGATAAATATTTTAATGATTTCTTGATTTTGTGCGTTATACAAACATTTGGCCACGTTATAAGTTCGAGTACTCGCAAATAAAAGAATTCAAATAAGTGCAAGTGGAATCATTCATAAGATGCAACTTATCGTTGTACCATAAATCACAACAATGCTCATCTGATCTACCGTTATTTGGTTCGTTATCATGCCATTTCTGATACCGAGGCTTGTACCCAGTGACTACCGAACGAAATTGACCCTCGGTGCCAAGATCATTGAGGTCAATCCAGTAACTTGTATTTGACCGTAACCGAGACACTACTGCATTGAACTCCCATTGATTTTGAAAACTAACCAAATGGGCACCCATTGTCCGACAAATATCACCTGCAACAAACCAGTTGACCTTCTCATTATGTTCAATGAAGTAATATTTATCTCCGATCTTCTCAAATTTCCCTACAGTATTGTTATTTGTGCTAACTTTTGGACGTAATTCCTCTAGTTTTGCCTCAATACTATCCAATTTGGCAAGAGCTCTAGAGTTCTGGTTTTGTGTGTTCATTTCGATACCATTGAGTCGAGACTCGAAACTCTCTAGTTTCTTTAGAATATTTGACTTCTCATTAGTATCCCCCGCCTCCACTTTGTTCTGCAATTCGTTGGTGCGATCAAGTAGAGGATTCAGCACGTTGAGGCAATACGATCCACACACCTCCAGCAATTCGCCTTCGTCATTGGAGCTCTGATTGATATATCACATATTTAGTTTTACGATGATTCATCTATCAGTACATGTACTTACCGAACTGTAGCATGGCACGACAAAAAGAATTGCGGCAAAAAATCCAATTAAAATGAATTTCATTGTTTTTTAGTTGACACACAATATGAAACTGAAACCCAACATGATAGATTGTCGACTTCAAGCATTTTTTTTGGCAAACTGAGCGAGAGTCAGAAATTTCTTACGACTTCCGCTCCAATTCTCTGGAGCGAGTGTGAAGAATGCAAGTATTTGTATATATATAGAATAATTTAATGGGTATTTTGATAGCGATTATTTTTTTCTTCGTATTTATTTTATTTAAGAATTAATAAGTAAACAATTTCAAGAATTTTCCCTGAATTCATTTATTCCTTTGCGTTAGTAGCCGCCTCACAAATAAAATGTTTATCATGGTTACATTTAAAATCGTTCATAAGGTGCTTGCCTTTGTGGTACCACAGCTCCACACAATCCTCGTTAAATAGATTGTTTGGACTATTCGATTCCCATTTGAAATAGGCAGCTGGCTGGCCAGTCACTACAGAATGGTACTCGCCCTCTTTGCCGTGATCATTGATGCCAATCCAATAGTTATGATTAGGCTTTAGATGTAATATCACCGCGTCAAACTCTTCCTGATTCTCGAAGTTGACAAGGTACCCGTCAATGGAACGACATTTATCACTCGCCGCGTACCAGTTGTGAACTTCGTGTGATAGATAATAATATTTCGAACCGATCTGTTTAAATTGGCTTCCTACTTGTTGTTTTCTTCGGTCACCTCCGATTTTCGCATGCAGATCAGTAAATTGATCCCCAATGTGCTCGAATTTTGTTAAAATATCAGCACTCTGATTGGCACTATGATCGAACTGCTGCTGCAACGTCAACAAATTTCCTTCGATTTTTCTCCCGTGCTCAACAAACTGTTCTTGTAGCTGCAATTGCATTTGTTTAAGGCTTTCTAGGGTATTCTCTTGCTTAACACACTCGTCAACTTTCTTCTGCAGTGCTGCCGCTTCTTTCAATACGGGATTCACAACACTAAGGCAGTAGTTGCCGCATTTCGCATTTCCTGGGATCTTCAACTCATTGCAGGCCTACAGAAAACTAGACTATATACAAATTTGTTTATACATATAAGTATATTCCATTTTACCGAGGGGCTGGCATAGACTGCGAGGGCTGCGATAAGAAGGCTGACTTGAAACATTCCCATTTTAGAGCGCTTTCCGTTCTCAACTTGAGGGTTATATAAAACTGAAATTGTTCGCAGAAACCAAACGATTTATATACCCCAAGAGTCACATATTAAATGTGTGGCAGAGAAAATGAGAAAATAATATATACATAATAATATATAATATTTCCAAGAGCAACTTGATTACCAGCTTTTGGGAATTTATGAACTTGGTGTTATCAGTGTTGGGCTATATGTACTTGTATATGTATGTATTTATGTATATGTTTATACTTAGGGAATGCCCATAAGAAAACTAAACGATATACATTTAACTTCCAAAATAACCCAATAATTGTCGTTGAGTTGCAAAAAATAAGATTCCAAACACAATTCAAATACTATGTAGTATTAATAGTATACTTATTATTTGTTGAAACCTAGATACTTTGAATTTGAGCGACATGTTGTTTACTTTATTTAATGATATTTTCAGTTTAACAATTTTTGTTGGCCCGTCATGTTTTCCATTAAAAGCAATCGAATAATTCTTGTTAGGTTGATGATTTTCCGATAAATACTCGTAGTAGAAACCATCTTCTTAAATTGTTTTCCAATAGTAATATTTTCGGAGCTAACCATTTTATTTTGTAGCTCGTTTAGTTTTATTTTCGATATCCTCTAGTTTTGCAAAAATATCCGATTTTTTTTTATAATTTCTATGATACTATCAATTTTTCACTTCACTTTGCCATTTGCAATTCTCCTCAATGAAACTCTGGGATAAATTATAATAAGTTTCGTTTTAAAATTTCTGAAAAAAAGCTAGACTTTGCTTAATGCCAAAATTCTTGAATGATATCACATAATGAGTAATGAAATGGGAATTAAAATATCTAGCAACTCTTTATGAATTTTCTTTTCTGAGTTTTCTATCGCAACAAGTAGTTGAAAGCCCTAAAACAAGGTCTATAAAGAATGGCTTCAATTTTATATTTGATCAACATATTAGTGGGTGCTGTCCATTAGTAGATTAGGAAAAGCATGTAACAAGGTCTATAAAGAATGGCTTCAATTGTATATTTGATCAATATATGAGTGGGTGCTGTCCATTAGCAGATTAGGAAAAGCATGTAATTTATATTTTATATTCTTTATCAATTTCAAATTATATATTCATTTTTATGTTATAAATAAATATTTAAAATAGATGCCGGTTTCTATGGATCCAATGATTTGATCAGTCTTGCACATTAGCATCGGTGGTTCAGTGGTAGAATGCTCGCCTGCCACGCGGGCGGCCCGGGTTCGATTCCCGGCCGATGCAAAAGAATTTTTTATTTTTTTATTGATAAGACATGTTTTGATTTTCAATGTTTATTCAAAGTTCGCCTTTTGACGTACCATATACAAATTCAGTTCGCGGATTCGCATATATACAATTGAGATTTGATACAGTTGTTATCATTCATACGGAATTGATTTTTATGGCTGTGCAATTCACAACAATCTTCATTATTGTTGCTATTGCTGGGATTGCCCTCGTGCCAGTTTATAAATGTTGGTGGCAGACCATTGACTATCGAAAGAAAATTGGCTTCAGTACCAAGGTCGTTGATATCAATCCAGTAATTCTCTGATGCTTTCAGCTGGGGTAGCAGTCCATTCATTTCAACCTCACTCTGAATACTGACCAGATGTGCGCCTAGTGCAAGACATTTGTGAACTGCTTCAAACCAGTTAACCTTTTCGTTTTGTTCGATGTAATAAAATTTAGACCCAATTTTATTAAATACTTTCCCAGGCGTATTTTTTCTAATTATGGTCGTGCCACCTAGATCTTCTGATTTCATTTTATTAAAGGAATCAGCAAACGATTTTGTAATATCGGCGATGTGAGTCATCAACGTATTATTTAGTGTCCTACTAAGATTGTCGTATTTCTCGTCATCATTTTTGAGACGATTTTCTACACTCTGGAGTACTTCTAGCGTACGCGTGGTCTGTATCTCAGTATATCCGTCAACCTGCTTCTGCAATACCATCGTGTAATCAAGTATTGGCCTTATGGATTTGAAGCAATAACTACCGCACTCAGCTTCCATTTCAGGAGACATTCCGCAGGTCTACACAAGAAATTTTTGAATAACGTCCAATATTTTAGATGTTATGAGATTACATTTTGAGGAACTCACCGAAAGACTTTCGTACACTGCAAGAACTACGATGAGAAACGTAATTAGAAATATTTTCATTATGACCCAAGTATTATTTGCAAACTGAAGTCATCGATGTAGATGCACATCTTATATAGCTAAATCATTTACTGTGTGCTATCAACAAACAGAAATAATATAAACAAGCTTGTCAGCGGAATATTTATTGAGGTTATCGGTGTCACGTCATATTTAACAATAACAATAACCTCACGAGAGGTCCCTTCAGTGTAATCTCTTAGAAAATTATTATTAAATTTATTTATAACTCACCAAATTCTGAATTCACACAACTTAAAGAATGAGAGTTTTAAAAGCCAAAAACCAGAAGCATCGGTGGTTCAGTGGTAGAATGCTCGCCTGCCACGCGGGCGGCCCGGGTTCGATTCCCGGCCGATGCAATGATCTATTTTTATTTCAATTATCTATATTTTTGCCGGCGAGGCGAAGAGTATCTTACTGTCGACTACGTTCTCCCGACTGCTGTATTAATAATATAATGCAGATAATTATGAAAACTTTATTTAATTCAAAGTAGATTATATGATAGAAACGTTATTAATTAGCGTATTCGCAATTTGATGAATGCCAATGACACTCATTATCATTTATCATTGTCCCACCAAAAATCGCAACAGTGGGGGCAATTAGGGTCGTCAAAATTCTAATTGGAAGTATGTATGTAATATACATATATATAATCACTTAAATATTTGATCCGTTTTTTTAATATCTTATACTACTTTTAAGAGTCTTATACTACTACATGAATTTATTAAAATTCCTACAATGTTTATTAATATATCTATATAATAAATGATTGTATATGTCAAGACCCAAACTTACCCGAAAGTTAAAGTGTGAATATTTTCAGGATTTCTACATACACGCATCGGTGGTTCAGTGGTAGAATGCTCGCCTGCCACGCGGGCGGCCCGGGTTCGATTCCCGGCCGATGCAAAACGTTTTTTTTTAAATATTTAAAACTATAATTATTTTATTTGATATGTTCTATTATTTGTGCGTAGCCAAATGCGATTGATACTCCTTAAAACTGTTGCTCTTAAAGATGCTGTTTGCCTCTTGCTCTGCACAGGCGGAACATTCGTAGATAAACTTGCCGGGGTGTTTGCCCGTCTTCACGATGTGCTTGCGAAGATTGTCGAAGCTGCTACACTGGAACTCACAGTGCGGACACTGGTGAGGCTTCTCTCCAGTATGCCGGAGCATATGTCGCCTCAAATGTCCCTTGATGCGAGCCCTGAAGTCACACTGATCGCACGAGAACCATTTAATGCCCCCACCGACGTCACCTCCAGCCTCGCTGATCTCCTGTTCGTTTACATGCGATTTGAGGTGTCTACAGAAGAGAGCGAGAGAGAAAAAACGAGAGACAGAGATAGAGTGAGCGTGAGAGAAAGAGAGAGAGAGCGAACTGTGCGAGGCCATATTTAAAATCTCAAACTCGATTAGGTGGTAAATTCCAGTGGCGGCGACTCTGTCCGGGAACTAATTGCTAATTTCGCATTCGAATCGCACGCCCGAAATCAAAATGCGAATAGGTTGGCAAGTTGGCCGCGTTCTCCAGCCTGCCCTGAGTTGCCAACGACTTTTTCGGTCACAAAAAGGACGCCTGCCTGCGTTGGGTACCGGTTGCAGTAGTTGCGGGTGAGGCAGTTCGAGTGGAGATGAAGATCGAGCGGCAACAGCGAATTCAATCGGCTTGAATCGTGTCGAATGTGCTATGCGCTATTACAAATAATACTTGATCGGAAACTTATTAGGATATAAACAATTTTCAGTAGCAGGGAGTCGGGATTCGGATGCAGAATTATAAAACATATACATATCTAATCGTGTACAGATCGAAAACAAATTCAGATATGAATACCATGCAGTAGTTCTAATTGCAAAATCCTTAAAGTATATTATAATAAATACTGTAGTAGGAGTACTTTCTTTTTAATTACAAACTACAACAGTTTGATTCATCATTTGAATTTGAAATGTATTTAAGGTCGACAATGTTCCTGGCATCTTCTGTATTTTAAAGACATATGTTTCTCTAAATATATCATTCACTTAAATCAAATAAGTATCTCCACTATATTTACTATTCTATTGCATGACCCTCAGCAATGAAGAACCTTCTTTACAGCTGTTCTAGATGCAGACTCAGCTGCCATGTACCATATTTCCGATACAATGACTAAACCTAGATGAGCTTCTCAGCTAATGTGCCCAACTTTCTTGCACACGAACACGAACGTAGGGTGCACACAGTTACGCGCCTTCAATTACGACCGATTCCAGTCCTGAGTTGAGTTGTGTCCAGAAGCAAATTGCGACTTCTCTGGCGTGTGTTTGTATGTGTGAGTGTGTGTTTGTGTGTGTTGTCCACTTCACTTATCAGCTACTGTCCAAAGCGAAGAGTCACAATTAATTGCCAATGTTCTGCGTGGCCGTCGCCGAATTGAAATCTGTGTGAAATCTCAAGCACAACTCGAGACCGACAGACTCATGCGCACTCGGTAGGCTTAATTAGCGGCGAGTAATGGACGACGACGGCGACGACTACACAAACACCCACACACACATATAGATATGTATTGCATACAATGTATGTGCATCGTGCATCGCCACAAGTTGTAGGAGTTACCTAGTCCAACCTTTCGCTCGCTTTGAGGCGACCGACAATGCGGCGATCGAACGAAATGAGACCGAAACCGAAGTCCCTTTGGGGCAGACCGCTAGTAGTTGTCGCTGCTTCTTCTCTTTTTGATAGCTAATTGAAGATCTTGAGAGCGAGTTAAGCTCAGTGGGGAATTGCGATATGCTAGCGGCACCTTTAACTAACTAACTGTAATTTAGCTTAAATTTTATTTGAGAACTCTTCAAATGACATTTAGAAGAATAAAAAACAAGTTTAAATGATTTAGATGAGATCAATATAGATAGGATCAATGTGGCTATACTATAGAATTGCAGAAACAGTAGAAGAATTACTGTTATCCATTGCATAAGGTTCTCTATACCACCCTCTATTAAGTAAAACAAGGTTAAATACTGTAGGTAAGACAATTGTAGGTAAGATCAATGTGGCTGTACTATAAAATAGCAGAAACATTTGAATAAACTATATAATATACTATGATACGCTATTAAGTAATTCACAATAGACCTGGACAAGGAGTTCAATATTCAAATTCTACGATCACAGGAACAGTCAAAAACGACTTCTGTGTGCGTGAGTGTGTGTATTGCAGTTTGGACTGGGGCGGACAGCTGCACAGTGGCAGGCAACGGTGGCAGTTGCAATTGGCCCTGAACGAGCCAAGTTTAGCAGCAGCAAAAGAAACAACAGCAACAGTAACAACAGCAGCGACAGCAACAACTGCAGCTGCTGCTTTGGAAATATTACAAGAATTCAATGCGCATATCAAAGACGATCGATAAGTCACGATTTTCAGTTACGACTCGGGCGGCTCCTCTTCTTTCTCTGCCAAAAGACTGAACAGCTCCTTGTTGCTGCTGATATTGTTGTTGTTTCTGATGTCGCTGTTGCTTTCGTTCAATTTATGCAATTGCAGTTGAAAGTCTGCAATTATGGATGACATTTTTGCTCTTGTTGCTGATCTCTCCCTACTTCCAATTGCATTTCCTTTCTCATTCTCATTCCCATTTCGTTTTCTTTTTTGCAAGATATTTAAATTTGTGTAGATTATGTCTCTTGTCTAGAAATTCCCTTAAGTGAAGGTACTACCTTCAGGATGTGGTAGATTGATAGCTTAACTTTAATACATTGCAGAAAATATTGTATACAAATATTTAAAGTATTATTCTCTAGATGAACCCTATGCATGATCTCACTTATAATTATGTTGTGCGTATACAAATATTTAGATTTTCTTATCAGTAAACTTACCGTTTCAGATGTAGCTCACTTTTGCCCACGTAACTGCAGTTCATATGGGGACATTCATGACTGCCCTTAGCATGTGAAGCCCTGTGGATTTTAAGTGCCTCAGGCGTAAGGCCCGCATAGGAACAACTCTCGAAATCGCAGCGATATCGTCTTTCTGTTTCGGTGTGGCTCAGTTCATGTTGTTTCAGGGAGTATCTGAAATACGACAAAGCATTAAGATTAGAAATGAGAAGAGAGAGGAGTGAACAACTGATATAGAGGTAGCGAAATCTATTTGTTTATGACATATGACTTGACAATCTGCGACTGAGTTATGCCCTGTATTCAACATTTAAATAAGTAGATTAAGCTTGTGTAAATATCATACATATTTTTTAAGATCTTACACTAATATCAAAGTCGTTTATTTTAAATAAAATCTGAAAAGTATATTATAGATTTTTATTTACATTTCTGAACGATTAAAATTATGTGCAGGGTATTCAATCGTGTTTTACTTGATATTTTTTCTATTTTGCATTTCATTTGAAATTTTTTAATTACATTAAATCAAAGCTAAAGTAATTCGCACCAAAGTCACGTCCCATTCACATCTTCGAGGCACGTGCAGTGGCCAACCGAATCGACCTAGGCCATGTCCACTTCCACATCCACGGCCATGTTCATGTCCATGTCCAGGGCCACTCAAAGCGGACCCGTCGAGTTGTCGGCCCACAAAAGCCGAATGCAAACTCGTAGGCAAAACTTTTGTGCACATCAATTACGGATGCTAATTAATCGAAACAGCTGAGAATCGTCCTCGTCCATGTGGACTTTAAATAAGGTCGGACATTTGTTGGCCTTTCTTTTTCTCCCTTTTTCTGTTTCTTCTTCTTCTGCGTTAGTCAAAAACAATTCAACACTTTAAAGAGAAATCATCATGAAAGACGTATGGTCAGCTAGCTTAAGGAATGTACTTAACTAGGCATAAGGAAACATATAATAAATAGAAAATAATAATAAATAAGAAAACCTAATTCAAACTTTAAATTGAAAGCGAAATCAATCGAGAGACTTTCGTTCCATTGAGAGCTTGGAAATATACGATATATAAATAAATATCAATATAAATGGACTTAACTCAAATGTGACTGCCTTAGGCTGTTCAAAGATTAACAATATACGAGTAGGTAAGCGAATATTTAAAGTAAAATCAATTGAGGTGCATCAAGGTTGATTAAGTTCTAAGGAATATAGCCAGCCTTCTACCGTCGGTAAAGAAAGTAAAGAAACCAAAAAATAAACTTAATTTACTAAAGAAATCTGTACTACAATAAAATATATACACAATATACCTAATACAGAAATAATTAATGGCGTAAATTAGCTGCGAATTCACAAGAATTTCCCTACAAAATATATCTCTATGTATGCTGCTCTAAATCAGAATAACTATATTGTTAATACACGTCGAGCTAAGTGCTTCGACAGCGATTCGCATAAATATTCAGCGGGTTAATTTCCGTTTCTCATTCGAAATTTATGCGACGTTGGCTACAGAAAAAGATTCTTCTTAATAATGCGCGACATTAACAAAGTTTCAATCTTTAATCTAAATTCCTTCTAACGGCAACAAAGCCAGCAGAGAGAGTCAGAGGCAGAGGCAGCAAGAACAAGCAATACGCGATACGGCAATGGAGGGAGAAAGAAGTTCGAGAAGGGGAAGGGGCGGTGGTTGTGGGCGTGGCATGCTGGTGTTGGGGACATTGTCATGCATTTCTAATGATGCCGTCGCGTGGGCGACAACAACAACAGCAGCGTTGATATGTGAAATGTCACTTTGTATGGAGTTTGAATAGCAACGACAATGACAACGACAACGGCAACACAAACAGGCGGATGGGCGTGGCAGTGGGAGGTGGTGAGGGAGCCCTGATAGTCCTGTCCAAGTGCAAGTCGATGCTGCCGTTTGAGACTTGACAAAAGGATGCCATTTCACCTGCAGGAGTTTGCCGTAAATTGTTGTTGTTGTTGCTGCTGCTGCCGGCGCCATTATCCCCGTGCACGCCAGCAACAGCAAAAGCAGCAGCAGCAGCAACAACAACAAAGCGAATTAGATGCAACAACAAAATTATCTTTCGCTTCGTTCGTTGCCGCTGCTTGTATTTTCAGTTATAACATTAACTTTTATTTGCCCAACTGCATTTTGTAATCTCCTACCCCATTCCCTATCCCAAACCCACTTCCATCCTGCTCCTTTCTTAGCTATACCAACTGGGCTTGCTTTCTCGCCACTATCCTCTCTCTTTCTCTATCTCTCGTTTCCTCATTCAGCTCCGATGTTGCTTACTTATTGGCAAAGACATTAGCGTAAATTGAATTGATTGTTAGCTCAGCTAATTGGCAGGCGCACTTTATAGCAAGTTTATGGCGGACTTTATAGCATATATATATAACATATATTATATATAAATTATATATCAATTTTCGTCATTTTGTTGGACTCACTTTTAAGATTTTGCTTTGTTTCTTGTTCATCAGCATCAGTTTACCATAAAAATTTATCGATTTTAAGTAATTTTATAGCGAATATATATCAATATATATCTTTAGCGTAAATGCTGTGTTAATTGGCAGTCAAGCCTTAAGCATTTGTACAATTCTATATACATTTTTGACATTTTGTTTGGCATGATAGCATTTATAAATTTTAATATTTGAATTTTTATAGTTTCTTGTTCAGTCGCGCACCGATTTACACCAAGTTGATAGTTTTACAGCAAGTTTATAGCGAACATATATGATTTATTGACTTTTTTTTACGACATTTAAAGAAATAACATCATTACTGTTATGTTGAAAATTTTATAAAGCCATATATACAATACATATATAAGTTCCTCTTCAGTAGCACAAGCTGAACCGATTTATACGGATTCATGCATTAGAAGGTATTTATGGTAACCTAATCGAAGTATACTTATTTTATCTATTAATGATATAACTGCATCGGACCATTGATACAGATATATATATACCATATACATTACAGATATATAAATAAATATGTCTATATCTATTTTATATAGTAGCAGAAATATGTACGCTTCAATATCCTAAGCTGATTATAAGCCCAACTGTCTAAGTCGCAGCATTTAAAATCTAAACACGCCCAAGACAAACAAACGATGCCGGTCGATGTGAATGTGGATGCAGATTGCGAATGGCGCATGCGGATACGAATACGGATGGCGAATGTGAATGCGAATCTGAATGCGGATGTTTGCAATGCAGGCTATACAATGCGATTAGTTGACGAAACGTTTCACGCCTTGCGACGAAAACTTTGCCCTTTTGTTCTGCAGCCAAAGCGCCACCTGTGCGAGGGTGCCCAGGAAGGTTCTATGTGTGAATGGGTATGTGCGGATAGTGTGTGTCTGTCTGTGTATGAGTGTGTGGGGTAGTGTCTGTTTGCCCTCAAGGTGCTGCCTGCCTTGGCTGCCTTGGCTGGAGTTGGCTTCAAAGTGGAGCAAGAGCAGCAGCTGCACGCGGCAAAGAAGCTGTTTGGCTTTGGCTGGCGGGTGTTGTGTCAACTTTTGCACGCCATCCATTAGGAGGAGCTCTCTCTGGCAGCCCAGAGAGAGTGGTGGGCGTGGGGCGTGGCAGCAAAAGGACAAGCCAAGACTGGCGGAAGCCCAAGACGCTGAGCAAACATGTCGCGGGTGCGGCAGGTGCAAATGTATCCTGCTGCTCATTGTCAGCTGCAAGGGAGCAACGGAGTGAGTGTGTGTGTGTGTGTGTGGGAGGAAGGAGTAGGGGGTGGGGGGCGTGTCAAGCAGTGAGTATGGGGAACTGTCTTAGACAATCGCATGTGCAGCTGCAGCAGCATCAACCGTCGCCGGCATTGTTGTTCCCAAAACTCGCATAAATATTTATGACAGCCTTCTGCTTGTCTTCCTTGTCGTGTCTTGTCTAGGGTGTATCTTCCCTCTTCCTCTCTCTGACTCATTCTCTCTCTCTCTCTCTCTCTCTGCTGTTGCCGCGGGTGTTAGTCAGGCAGTGCAGCGACAGCTTCCGGTGTCAGTCACAAGGATGTGCTCAACTTTGCCAGTAGCCACACCTCCCCCCAGCCCCTTCCCCAGCACAACATATCCGTACCATACACACACACACACACACACGCGCACTTGTCCAAGTTTCATGTAATTGGTACGTAAGTCTTGTGCCATCTTCGGAGTTGCAAGTTGTTGTTCGCTTGTGCGACATTAGCTGGATTTTGATGGTTCGCCCCGTGCTGCATGTGAAATTAGTTTTTATCAACCCGTCCGGGTTGGCGGAAGGCAGTACGTGCTAAAGGGGGAAGTGTTGTGGTGGTTTGGAGGGGGGGTGAGTGAGCCATGGCATGTGTAATTAGGGAAGTGCCCAACACCTTTTCTTCATTTCGAGCTTATCTCGCCTGCCTCTGATGGCAAAAACTTGAATCGTTGCCGGAAATTACCGTTAAGTGTCACCCTTGGCCCCGCACTGCACTGTGCCCTGCCTCATTTTGTTGCTAGACCGTCTCTTAAGACTGGCTGATATGTTTTAAGAGCTGTTCATTTGGTAGACTTATAATATTGCTAATAATACAATACTTTGTACTGAAATTTTCCATTCAACTAATTAAAATTAATTAATCGGATATTTTTATTGTCGTAATCTAAAAAGCTAGCTTATTATGCTATATATTTATTTATAAACCCGAAAATTTCCATTTCATTAAAATGTATGAACACAATATAGTAAACAAGAAGACAGTATAGCATTATAAAAGCAATGATCAGTCGGCAAATATTTCAGTTGTGGGAAAATATTCTTTTAAAACAGAACATACATAGCAAAGCAGAGCAGCAAATGGCAATGAAAATATTTATTCATTGGCTTATCATCTCAGTGTTTGCAGTCCAGCGAAGTTACTCGGTTGGTTAAACTATTAAAATTTGTAATTTATAACGATTAATGGAATAAATTTTCGCAGAGCTGCGAAGGATCTCGAGAACTTGAAGAGCAATGTGCAAGCTATTGCTTCAAGGCCGTGCGACCTTTTATGGACTACGTTAAGGTTTTACAGAAAAAGGATGAAGAAGCAGATGAACCGATAACACAACGTTTCTATACTCGATTCGATAAGTTAGACAGCTTTATGGCAAAGCAAAACTCGACTACTCTGGACAAGTTAGAAAGTATTGAGAAAAAACTAAAGGAAGTAATTCCAAAAGTAAGCCCAATAAACCCAGATGTAGGGAAGTTTGAGAAGATCGGAGATAAATATTACTTCATTGCACATAATGAGATGGTCAACTGGTTTGTTGCAGGTGATATTTGTCGGACAATGGGTGCCCATTTGGTTAGTTTTCAAAATCAATGGGAGTTCAATGCAGTAGTGTCTCGGTTACGGTCAAATACAAGTTACTGGATTGACCTCAATGATCTTGGCACCGAGGGTCAATTTCGTTCGGTAGTCACTGGGTACAAGCCTCAGTATCAGAAATGGCATGATTACGAACCAAATAACGGTAGATCAGATGAGCATTGTTGTGATTTATGGTACAACGATAAGTTGCATCTTATGAATGATTCCACTTGCACTTATTTGAAATCTTTTATTTGCGAGTACTCGAACTTATAACGTGGCCAAATGTTTGTATAACACACAAAATCAGGAAATCAATAAAATATTTAACATGATCAACGTCTGTTATGATTATTTCATATATATATACATATATAGTCTTTTTATACCCTTCGACCATTGAAAATGGTCAAAAAAGGGTATACTAACTTTGTGCAAATGTATGTAACAGGCATAAGGAGGCGTGGGAGACCCCATAAAGTATATATATTCTTGCTCAGGATCACAAGCCGAGTCGATTGAGCCATGTCTGTCTGTCTGTCCGTCTGTCCGTCTGTCTGTGTGAACGCACAGATCTCAGCTATTATAAAAGCTAGAGTTACCAAACTTGGCAGGAAGACTCCTGTGTACTATAAGCAGATGAAGTTTATTTCAAATGTTAGGTGCCACGCCCACCGCCCCCACAAATCAATAATTTAATTTTTGAACTTAATTTGTAAGCGCTGTATATAATATACAACTTTCTGACTTTAACATATACTAAGCTAAATGAAATATCTACGTAGTCCCCAAATTACAATCCAATCGAACAATAAACACAGAAGTTATTTAAGAAAGTATGAGCATAAAACCAAGTGCTTCTGTCAGCTAACAAGGGAGACGGGTGAGCGCGAAGCGCGAGCGCCATCTGTCGGGATTAATTTCAAAGCATATGCATATGCATATGTGTATGAATTTAACAAATTAAACTACACGGGAACATAGGTCGAAGGGTATCCCACTGTCGCGTTTTGCGCGACTGTTGCTCTCGTTTCTAGTTTATTCATTTATTCCATTCATTATAATTCGCCTTAGTCATTCAAATGTGTAAGTATAATGACTAGCATTGTTGTGATTTGTGGTATAAAAATGAACAACACCTTATGAATGACTCTAATTGCAATTTGCGAGTATTCGAACAGATAACGTGTGCATTTGTCAATAAATCAATAAAAATGCAAGATAAAAAACAACTACTTTGAGTATTTTATTAGATGATATTAATGCTCTTTGGTATGAGTAAACTTATGATGCTGTATGACATATGATCAACTTGTTGTTGATAACTTGACTGAGTCTGTCTGGTCAGCATTATCAGTGTTCAGGGTATAATCGAAATGGAACATTTAACCATAGAAAATAAAAATAAATACATATGTTTAGTTGCATCTTCAATGTAATCACTAAATATTTAATATGAACTTAAACGTGAGTATGAATGATGGAATAGTGAGTAGTTTTCTCCTATAATCTATTAAGTATTGCAATATATAGTGTAGAACTGTTATTGGCAACGCCAATACTGTTGGCAATATGTCTGTCTAGGGCACAACCAAATCCAACCCAATCGACTGCCCACATCAAGTCAGCAAGAGTAAGAAAATAGTGTGAGCGGGACAGAGAGAGAGTATGGTGCGCCATCTGTCGGCTGCAATTGAGACTTGCCGATTGAAAGTGCAAATGAGACAAGGCCCAATCCAGGCGAACACGTTCGTCTGTTCGACCACAAACCGAACAATGTTCGAGTCAATTTCGTTGATTCATAAAAATGAATGAATGCACTGGCAGGCAGGCAACGAGCAATCGTAGCGAACAATCCTGTAAATCGATGGATCCAACGATGCAGGCAATGGGAAATCAAGTTTTCTGAAATTGACTCTCAAGTGACGACTGAACAGAGAGAGAGGGAGAGAGAGAGAGAGAGAGGGAGTTAGAGCTGGCTAGGCAGGGTTACTGGGAGTCGGTCTGGTAGCATCCATTAAAATGAATTGCACTGCACTTTGTGCCATCATCAACAGAATCAACTGGCGGCGAACGAATGATGCAGCATAGCAATGACTTAAAATACAAAACAAAATAAACTAAAATCGCAGACATCGCAGGAAAAAGAGTCGCAGTCGCAGTCGAAGCCAAGCCAAGCGCACCATCAGGGCCAAAAGAATCCGATTCCAAACAGTACAGTACAGAACAGAACAGAACAGAACCGAGCATTGCACGCCATTTCAATAAAAGTGAATTGCTCAACGACGACGACGACGACGACGACGACGAGGACGCCTCAAACTTTGGACTGATGCTGATGCTGGGCAAAGTATCCGCACAGGACGCATCTAAGCGGCAGTTGGCAGTCAGCACCCTGGCTAGAGATGGACGAAATTATTAAAGAAGAAGATCCGTAGATCAAGGGAAAGTAGGCGAGTGAGAGAGATAGGGCGAGAAAAGAGAAGGAAGAGAGTTCATATCTGTAGCTATATATGTGTTGAGATACTCGTTTTATATTAGTTACAGAAAGATGTACAGTGCAAATATAAAGAAAAGTGAGAGAAGGAAGTAGAGAGAACTTTTGGATCTTTAAATATCTTAAAATAATTAAAATGGTATAGAAAGAAAAAGAACGAGTCTATATCATCTGATATCTATTATTATATCACATTGTACAAATTACAAAAATGTATATAAAATTTCAATTATACGTTATACGTTAATACCAAATAATCGCTTGAAACTCGCGAATTTAGTGTACGATATTTTAAAAACACCATTGTCTGTCAATAGTTTTTAAGTTAAACTCAGATAGACCATAATAATTTATCAAGTATTTTAGAGCACGAGCAATTTCTAGTCACAGCAAATAGAGTCAGTCATGCGCAAGTCAAAGAAATCGTAATCGTTGTGCGTGTCACGCGCCCATCTCTATTGCTGCTGCGCTCTACTCGCCGCCAGCAGCCGTAAAAGTTGAGTTAGTTCAAGTCTGGAATTCCGGAAGTGAGCTGCGCTGCGTTGCGCTGCGCTGTTGACATGACTGACGACGTCGCGTCGTCCTTTCCACGACGTCGTGCTGAAACTTTGTCGGTTTGCCTTGTCCCCACAGCCTCTGAATCTCTCTCATCATGGTAAAGTCTGGGCACCAAGTCGATCTGCTTGCCGGCCACTCGCACTCGGTCTCGTTAGTCGTAAAAGCAAAGTATCTACATCAAAGCGCGCTCGACAATAACTTCAAATGAGCATTTTAATAAATTTTTCAAATAATCACTTGAAAAGTGGAAAATTCTCTCTGGCAGTTGCCAAGCCCAGTTGCTTTATGCAGCACCCTCTCCCCGTCAGAGCTCAGTTGAGGGTCTCTCGCCCTGCAATTGAACTTAATGTTTGCTTTAGGAATTAGTTGCAACTTGGCATGGAATATGGCAACTACTGGGCAAGCTATAGTATGATTAGTTATGACTTAGTTGTAATTAGATTGGATCCAATGCCAGGCGAACATTGACAGATAAACTAAGACGTCATTATACTGCGACAGATCACTTTATATATTCTTGGAATTTGATTGATAACATTTGTATATTGTACATACAACTACAGTACACATACTCGTATATTCAATTATAAATACACCGATGTTATTACTTTCAGATTCCCATAACAGAAACGACTCACAATCGCTTTCAATTCTTATCAAACATAATACACCATTTTACACTCCTAACAAAGCTTCGACCTAGTGGCTTAGCATCACCCCTGGCTAATTTCAATAGTCACAAATTAAAATTCATTTATGAATAATCTGTGTTTCCATTCACTAAGAATAAACTCAGTTGAGCTTTATAAGGTCTAGACATTGTTCAATACTAGATCCGAGAATAAACAAATGATTGATGCTTATTTCGGGAATCGCAATTCCTTATCAGCCATACGACTCCCAACCTAGGGTTTTTGGCAGTGAGCTTGACTAGTTTTAAATTACAATCAACAATTCGTATTTCAGCTTATCAGCGCTACATTTAAATGAAAATATTATCGTCATAGTAACAAATCGAATGTATAGGTATAATTATACATGTATACAATATATTTATATTCATATATTTATGTACATATATTTTACTGTACAATCCCCAACTTTGACTTTATTTGATTAGTAATATTACAATCGCTAAAGAACAAAATTGTCGACTTAGCGTGTTATAAAACAATTCTATGGAAATTCCAATCAGAAACTTGTTGTAAAATGTAAATAACATGCAAATTGTAGGCTTGATCACATTTTCAATTCGCGGAACTGACAGTTTTGAATGCATTCTGCGATTGTAAACACTATGAAAATCATCTTGCTGGGACTGCTCTTCAGTGTTAATTCCAGCCAAGGATTCACTACGGTTAGTATGGTGCAGATAAGTCTATATATATAAACATACAAATAAGAGTGTGCTCGATTTATTTCCAAAGAACTGCGATGATTCACACGAACTGGAATCAACCTGTGGCGGTTATTGCTTTCAGTCCATAAGATACATATTAGATCACACAAAGTTCTTGCAACGTCACTATGATGAAAGGAATCAGCTGATGGAGACGTCTACAGAGAAAGTACTGCGAGAGCTGCAACAGGAACTGCACGCGCAGGGAAGACGTCTACAAGATGTTGGAGCAAAGTTGGGTGTACCAGCTGCAACTGAATTATCTACAACTCCGTTTCGTAAGATCGGAAATAAATATTATTACATTGAGGAGAATCAAAGGCTCAACTGGTTCGGTGCGCACCATTATTGTCTCTCTTTGGGTGCTCATCTGGCGAGTGTGCACAATCAAAGTGAAATGGACGCACTTGTTAAGGAATCAAAGAATAATTTCTATTGGTTAGATATAAACGATCTGAGCACCGAAGGTGAGTTCCTATCATCTACAACGGGAAAGAACCCAATATATTTCAACTGGGCACCAAACGAGCCGAATAATGCGTTGGGTAAAGAGGATTGTGTAATATTGGTTTCTTATAATGCCATCAACAATATGAACGATGAGGTTTGCGAAAAAGTTTCATTTTTTATTTGTGAAAAAGATTTTAGTGAATAAACCAAATGCTATAATTATAGCAGACTATTGTGTTGTTAATATTACGAACAGCACTGAACACTTGCCTTGGGCAAGACAATTCGAAATATCGCATACTGGCGACTTTGAAATACCCTGTAATTTGCATGTTCCTTTGCCTCCTGTTGTTCTTGTAGTTAAATAACTAGTACTTAACTATTTATAAACATAATTCAATATGATTCATTTGTCGGGATTGACCTGATTAACTGGATTTTATGTATTGCTAACTGTTTGCAATATTTTATTGAATGTAGATAAGAATCTGGGACAACCTTAACATTTTTTTATAGCAAGAAAAAACAAACAAAACTAATAAGGGCATGCCGTGTAATTGGAATTTCTATGTGTGTAATTTGCATGCTTTCATAATCATTTTATTTTTTGTCTACAACTTATACTACCTCTGCATACCTTACTGAGTATAAAAAGAAACCTCAAAAATTCACTTAAAATTATGGTTCAGCTTATGCATGTAGTACTCTATATGCTGTTGATATCTTTTACACTGTAGTTGCAAATAATTCAAGAGGTAATAGAAAACTGTAAAGAAGAAAGGCTATATCATTTATAAAGGCTATATAAGGCTAGTTATACAGAAATATTAAAGATGAATATGTTTCCGGGGCATGCAGGGTATAGCACAGTCGACTACCGTTGTTATGCTGTTCATTTTACGGTTGTGCGATTGCACTTTTTCGTGGCATGGCCGCAGGCTTGATTTGCGAGTGCATTGCATACTTTGCGGCGCTGCACAAACGTATGTGAGTGTGTGTGTTTGTTGTTGTCTTTCTTTTGCGTAATTTAGCCAGGGAATGTCCAGCACTTAATGAGTTATTTTTTGGTTACTTATTTGGCAAGTCGCTTGCAAATGCTTTTGGGTCTTTTGGAATTTTTAATTAATGCAAAATTCGCAATGCAAAATGCAAAATGCGCGCTTGCATGGATTCATTTCTCATTCTCATTTGTTGCACTTCCCTCACTTCCTTCCCAGAGAGTGGACAACTATTTGGCTGAGGAGGTCGAGGAGAATCTGGGAGGGCCACCTCACTGAGAGGGACACACAATAAATTGCATGACACTTGCATGTGAGCAACATATTCGCAATCGCAGCGCGTACCCCGCGGCAAGTTTCTAATTAGCGCACCACACAACACAGATGGCCACTTCAAACCTTTTTGTATTATTGCGATATTTATATATACATATACTATATATGTATGTTTCCCTTTCCAAAACATTTTCTCTTGTTTTTTGTTTATCGCACATGAACAAGAAGAAGAACCTTAGTAATTCATGTTATAAGTGTGGTTTGATTTTGTTTGGTATAAATTTAGTAACTGGTCTTGTATAGATGTTTTTTAAGTACCACAATATCTTAAATATACAGCTTTTTTTGATAAAGCGGCTTGGACAGCGGACATACCTAAATTGATAAAGAAAGTCTATAGTTACGAACTCTCGAAGTTCAGATAGATAGATTAAAAAGGAACAATTGATAAGAAATACACGTATGTGTAATTTTTAAGTGAATTATAATTAAATAAAAACCTAAAGATCTGTATAGAGGTAAAATAGCGGAAGAAATGCCAATTCTTAAGAAATGCAAGAAATATTTAAAAGAGTGATAAGTTTGGACAGTCAATTTTAAAAGAAGTCAATATCGTAACTTACAACCCTCGCGAGTCTATAATATTAGATGCCTAATAAATCTATTCTTGAATTGAAAATATGATGATTAAAGCAAGTTTATAACATTAGCAATTTAGATACGATCTTATGGCTATATTTAGTATAATGATCAGCAATACATAGCGCTGATCAAATCACAGTCATTAATCTTAATCTCTTTTATAAGCTCGGTACTTACTTCTTGGCCAGCACCTTGCCACAGATGCCGCACTGGAATCTCTTGCCGGTATCGGCTTTCTTGGCCTGCTTCACCGTTGCGGAGCCAGTGCGCTCTCCATGCATGCTGGCTATGTGATTCTTGAGATTGTGTCGCCTGGCGAACTTGGCCAAGCACTGTCCACACTCGAAGATGCGCTCGTCCGTGTGATTGCGCAGATGAGCACGCAGCGAATGCTTGCGGAAACTCTTGGGACACAGTGGACACTGGATTAGTTCGTTCTTGCCGATTGTGGAGGAGCCACGCGTGTGAAAGAGACGATGATAGAGCAAATCTGACTCATAGTTGGCGCTGAAGCTGCACTGATCACAGCTCCAAGAAGGTGCTGCAGCTGGTGCAGTCGATGGTGCTGCTACTCCTGAGCTGGAGCTGGAGGCAATGGGTTGGCAGCTGCGCGTGTGCCTGCCCAGTGCCTGAGCTGACTGAAAGCTGCCACCACAACTGAGGCAGGCATGATTATCCTGAGGATGCTCTGCACGACGATGCTCTACCAGGGCCTGCGGCGTCTCGAAGCTGATGGCGCAGCTCACACACTCATTGATCTCTCCCACGCAGCGTTGCCGCTTCTCAATGGGCTCCTCCTCTAGCACTTCACGCAGCATGTGCTCAATGTCCCGTTCCGGTTCTGAGGGGGGCTCAGCGAGGGGCTGCCGACTGGGATGCCTACGATGCTGCATGAGGCTGCGATGGCGACGCGCCTGCAACGGTGTCTCGAACTCCAGTCGACAGAGGGCGCAATAGTAGCGGGCCAGACGATGCTTGTGCTTCTCGTGCCGCTGCAGCGCCACCCGAGAACGCTGTGCAGCGCCGCAGATGGCACAGCGGAAGCGACACTGATAATCATCCGAGGCGCTGCCCGTGGCCGGCAATCCTGCGTGTTCTGTGGCGAAATGGCGACGCAGCTGCAGATTATATAGAAAGCCGCTGGCACCGCACAAGGAGCAGCTCAATGGACGACGCTGGGCAATGCAAACGGGCACAGAACGATTCAAGGCGAAGAGCACCTCCTTGTGGGTGGCATGCAACAAATGCTGCCACATTTGCTCATTGCTGGAGCACTCAAACTGGCAATAGCTGCACCAGAATTGACCGCCCAAGTGCTCCGTGAGCTGCACATGGGACGTAGAGCGCCAGTGTGCCTGGAGAGGAGTAGGAAATTAGTCTATATCTAGTTAAAGTGGAAACCCTTTTCCCAATTCTCACTTGAAAGAAGGAGAAGGGTGCAGGAGGTAAGTCAATGTATCAATGTATCAATATCTCAATGTATCAATATATCAATGTATAAATGTATAAAAATATCAGTGTATCAATATATCAATATGCCAATTTATCAATATATTAATATATCAATATATCAAAATTTTAAAGTATTAATGTATCAATGTATCACTGTATCAATGTATCAATGTATCAATGTATCAATGTATCAATGTATCAATATATCAATGTATCAATGTATCAATGTATCACTGTATCAATGTATCACTGTATCAATGTATCAATGTATCAATGTATCAATGTATCAATGTATCAATGTATCAATGTATCAATGTATCAATGTATCAATGTATCAATGTATCAATGTATCAATGTATCAATGTATCAATGTATCAATGTATCAATGTATCAATGTATCAATGTATCAATGTATCAATGTATCAATGTATCAATGTATCAATGTATCAATGTATCAATGTATCAATGTATCAATGTATCAATGTATCAATGTATCAATGTATCAATGTATCAATGTATCAATGTATCAATGTATCAATGTACCAATGTATCAATGTATCAATGTATCAATGTATCAATGTATCAATGTATCAATGTATCAATGTATCAATGTATCAATGTATCAATGTATCAATATATCAATTTATCAATGTATCAATGTATCAATGTATCAATATATCAATTTATCAATATATCAATATATATCAATATATCAATATATATCAATATATCAATGCATATCAATATATCAATAAATCAAGATAAAAATAAATCAATATAACAATATATCAATATATTATTATATCAATATTTTAATATATCAATATATAAGTGAATCAATATATCAATATGTCAAAATATGAATAAATGAATATATCATATGATATCAATATAGCAACATATCAATATAAAAGCAACATATCAATACATCATTATATAATATCAATATTTCAATATATTATTAAATCAACAAATTTTAATATATCAAAGTGAAATCTTTGCCTCACCTGAAACGCACTCTCCGTGTTGGCATAGAAGCGACAGGGCAGGCACTGGAACGGCGCCTGTCGCACAATGCTGGCCATGTGCTCTAGGATCGAGTGCAGCGCGATCTGGCGACGCAGCGGCGTCTGTGGCTGCTGCAGACGTCGATAATGATAGTGCGAGATTAGATGTTTGCCCATCAGATGCCGTGGCATGCTGTGCCGGCAGAGCTCGCAGCGCAGCAGATTGGTGCGACGCTGACGACGTTGATGCAGCCGCAGAGACATAGGCTGCAACTGGGTCTGCACTTCCTGCTGCTGCTGCTGCTCCTGCTGCTGCTGCTGCACTGCATCAAAGTCTTTGCCCAGCAGCAGCTTATCCCCTTCAAGCTGTGCCTGCTCCAGCTGCCTCTCTGCCTCGGCGCGTCTCTGATGGTAACCACTGTGCAGATGCTGCTCGTAGTTGAGGCGCGTCTTGAGGCGGCGGCAGCAGATGTTGCACCAGTAGCTGGCCTGATCTGGCTTGCTCTGCAGCTTGGTCAGATCGATGTTCTCGCGATACTCCAGCTGCTTGCTGCCTGGCACCCACTTGCCGTGCGTGTGCTCCGCGGGCGGATGATCGTGCATCAACTCCTCAACTGGCTCATCCCAGCTGGGCGAGATGCGTGCCAGGTGCGTGTGGTGGCTGTGGTGATGATGCAGCTGTGGACGCTGCTCGGGACGCCACTTGCCACCCGTGTGTGTGGCAGGTACAGCGGGGGGAGAGTGACGCCGTGACACATCGACATCCTCATCCTCATCACCATCGTGATCCTGTTCGTGCTCGTGTTCCTGCTCAGGATCATCTTCACCCTCATCTCCTTCGAAGTCATCGCCTTCATCTTCGTCCTCCTCCTCCACGTCGCTTGCCTCGGGAGAGTGCACAAATTTCAATGGTTTAAAATCAGATTCCTCCTGTTCCCGCACTGCCTTCAGCAGCGGATCGGAGCATGTCGCCGTTGTGGGCCAATGCTGTTCGTCCTTAACCTGACTTCGCTCTGGTCGTGCACCTGTCTTGCCACCTGTGGACACACTCTGCAGCTGCAGCGAGGAGAAGAACAAATCTGCTCCCAGTTCGTAGCTTGGCTCGTAGGCATCCGTCAGTGGCGACTTGGAGCTCTTGCCACCATGACTGGCTGCAGTTTTGCGCAGGTAACTGCTTGGTGCCTCAGGCTCAGCAAAGTGAAAGCCATCGTAGCTGTGCTCCAGGTTGCTACGGTCTGTTGAGGTTGCTGCTGTTGTTGTTGCTGTTGTTACAGTTGCAACTACACCTCCTCCTCCTGAGGCATTGCTTTGCTTGCTCAGGCAGTTTGTCTTGCGATGCTCAATGTATTTTGACAGTCCCACAATGGTCGCATTGCACTTGATGCACAGGTGGGTGTCCTCCAGTTCATCGGGTTCGTTGTTCATCGTTAAGTTAAGATTGCATATGAATCTGGTATGGATAACAAATAGAGAAGGTTCTATTTTTAAGTTGCTACCTTTAGTTGGGATTATTTAAATATCTATGGAATCCATAGAGATATATATACAAAGATATCGTGATAATTAATTAAGATTGAATATGAAATCGCATTGGATTATTCATGAGCAGTGATGTGCCGCGTAGACTACACGGTGTACACTACACGATTGTCTACGTGTCGACAATCGAATGTCGACAATGTTTGGAGACGACACGTCGACAATGTCGACAATGTCTTAGTAAAGAAAATATACCATAATACATTTTATTAAATAAAGAACAATTTATTCATTTTTATTTTATTCGTTATCGTCATCTTCTGAAACATCTTTAACTCTTAATGAATAATATATATGTACAAGTTTTTTTGATCTTTCAAATAAAAGCTTATTTCTTGCATATGAATGAACATGAGCCCAGCTCGAAAAAATGCGTTCAATTTGAGAGGAGGAAGCCGGTATTTTCAAAAGTCTTGTAGCTAATCTTGCTAAATTTGGATATTTTATCTTCCCCAAGTTCCAAAAAACTAGTGGACGCTTAATTTCCTTATCATAAAGTACTTTAAAATATCTCCGCCGGAGACCAACTCTTCATATTGTCTACATAGTCGACATTGTCGACGCATTAATGACATTGTCGACGCATTCTTGACATTGTCGACGCATTCTTGACGTAACGCTGTCGACAATCAAAGATGACGCGTCGTGGCCCATCACTGTTCATGAGAAAACTTTCATATTGAAGTTACTACAATCAGTTAAAATCTGTCCATGATTTATGGACTGTATAGAAAGATATAGATCACAATGTTTCGCCATATATAGAGATGTCCTAACATTTAAATAATTCAATATGTAGTGTGCATATAGAATATATTTGTAAGATACTTGACAAACACCATAAACCCCATTAAAATGTTCCTTAATATACAGCTGATATATATATATATATATACATAAGTAAATTTATTGATATGCTTTCAATGACATATGTATGTACATCTGTAAGTCTCTCAATCTAGTAAAAATACTTGTAATATAGTCATAATAGATTTCTATCTAGTTTCGTCTCTGTTTGCTGATTGAGCTCACGGGGGCAATGATTTATTGAGATGCCAGTGGAGCCAGTCTCTCTATGCCAACTAAACTAAGCGCTATTTATCTTGCTATCTCATTCTACACTCTCTCTTTCTCTCTCCTTCTCTCTATCCAAGGCTAAAGCTGAACTGGTGCAACCACCGTGCATCCGGGCTGGGTCATATTTCAAGCCCAGTTTATTCATTAACAACGTTGGCAGCCAATCCTGCCCAGGCTGACTGCCCCAGACTGCCTGCATCAACATCACCACAGCGTTGACATGCCACGGCGCGCCTGTGCGTATCCCTGTTCCTGTGCAATGTACCCATGCTCCCCTCATCTTTTACCTCCCCCGGCTCCTGCTGTGCCTGCGCCTGTTTGTGTTCCTGTTTATGTCCGTGTCCGCCTGTTGGCATTGCGGCCTGTCACAAATGAAGTTTATTGCGTCTGTGTTGTGTACGTGTCGCGCTTCCCTTACCCTCCCCTCTACTAACCCCTCTCCACCTTCCCCTTTTGCTAACAGGCTTTCTCTCTTTCTCCATCTCTCGCTCTCACTCGCTCTCGCCTCGCAATGCTAAATGTAAAAGTGTCATTTCCGCCATATGTGAGCGCGATGAACGATGCGTCGATGTCGTCGCCGCAGCTGACGTCGACAGCGAAGCCAACGTTACGCGCTCGCGTTGGAAGCTGTTAATAATTTTACAGTACAATTGCAGTGCACTTGAAAAAAATTTAACTATAATTGTCGAGAATTAAAAGGCAAAGATTGCTCGATGGACTTCTATTAATTTTTATTTCATATCAGTAAAAATTGAGAATTTTACTAGTGATCTTTATTTACACGCTGGTTTTCATATTGAAATATGGGAATTAATATTTATAATAAAATTTTCTATAATGAAAACTGTTTTCTGTATACTTTTCCAATACTATAAAGCAACTTTTTTGAAATTTTCAAGAGATATTCAATGAAGAATCAAAGATATCTTAAAAGAAGGACATGTATTTATAATGGTAATAAATTTATTAAATGAAACAGTTTTTATTGATTTTAAGATGATATTTGAAACTATAAAAATTGTCTTTACAAGTTATAAAAGTACCGTAGAAATGTAAAATAAAATAAAAACGCATTTCGTTTTAAAAAATATGAGTATTTTCTTGTCCTATTCTGTAAAAAATGTGATGAAATTTTAAGGCTTAACTTTTCTATATTGTTTATTAGTATATTTTACACCTACCCAAGTATTTCTCTCTGTGCAACAGCAGCACCAACAGCTGTTGAAATTTATACAAACGAGGCCCATGTCTGAGGTTAAATACGAAAAACATAACAATTCTCGCACTTGCTATCTCCCTCCCACTGCCACCTAACACTCCATCTCGCTCTCTATCCCCCTTTCTCTCACTTCCACTCACTTTCTGTCTCTTTCACATGCGTAGGCGGATGTCAAAGCATTTGGCGCTGCTGCTGCTGATGATATGAATTCGGATCCGAATCTGAATCTGACTCTGAGTGTGAATGCGAATATGTGAATGTGAATACGAATGTGAAGCGAAGCGCAGCGCAGCCGGCGATGCTTTCATCCGTCTAACGACCAAACGACAAGGACAATATTGGCCCAGCCTGTGCTAACGGTACAAGGATGCGCCCATTGTTGTTGTTTTTGTTGTTGTGTGAGTGATAAACGCGCGTTTGTTTAACAATTAACGTGCCTGCAACACATGCACAGTTATTTATACAAGTACTCGCACACCTCCCAGACGTACTCAGCCTCCTCCCGCTCCCTCTCTCTCTCTCTCACTCTCTTTCCTCGCACTCTCCCTTGCCTTGTCTTCAACTATTCGACTGAGCTCTTACCAATTTTTATATGGCTAATTAGTAGGCCTGTCTGATTTTCAACTAGCTGGCAACACTTGCTAGGTAGGGGGAGTATGCTCGCGTGTGTGTGTGTGCTGTGATTCATGTTAATTGCTTATTACACACACACATACATATACACATGCAAATATTTAGAGAGAGGCCCTCCGCGTGGGCGTTTAAACAACTAATTGCCGTCTAATTGCACATATCCTGGAATTTATGTCCTGTGAACTCGAGTCGAGACTTCAAGACAGTCAAGTTGAAATTGATGATACCACGGCGAAGGAATGATGACAAGGCAGGAGTGAAGCATTCCCCACATGTAGTAAAGTGAAAGTGAGAGATGGAATGCCATGACAAATGAAACTGATAGTGTGGAGTGTTGGAAAGCGCTTTAGAGAAGCATGAAAAAGTTTGTTTATAGTGGGATATTTAGGGAATAGATCGTAGAACTTACTGAGATGCAAAGAGCATTAATAAGAGCACTAATTGGTTTTAAGTATTAAAAGGAAAGTGAAATTGACAGTTTAAAGTGTTGGAAAATGCCGAAACAAAACTTGTAATTAAGAGTTTGCATAGATTAAGAGAGTCTATAGAGTTTGAACGGCAAACAAGACTTTCTGTTACGAACTGTAATGCGGTAAAGCAGATTTATAGACTGATTCAGATGCGATTGAGAGACTTAAGGACTGATAGACTGTTGTAAGCAGTAGAGAGAGTTATTAGTGATGCGAAGTTTATTAAAAGGTATATTTTAATGATATATCTGATAGATAAATAGACTGACTGATAAACAAATAAATACTTGAATACTGACTACAAAAACCACTTAAAGTTTTTCTCGATTTTTAAAAAAAATCTCCTGAAAGTATGCAATAAAAATTCAAAATAAAATTCAGAATAGAGTTAATTAAATATAAAGAAAATAGTTTATTATCAAAGTCATATAGAAATGAACATATAATTGTTATAGAGTGTATAGTGCCATGCACAATTAATGCGAAAGTGGAACGTACAACGAATGGGGCGGGGCAGGTGCCCAGCTGATATTGTTCTTCGCAGACTCGCGATGTGTTTGTGTAATGAAAAGAGTGTAATGAGCACTTGCGCATGTCGAAATGCAAGCATCACATACCAGTACACACGCCTCTCTCTCTCTATGTGAGTGTGTGTGTGTGTGTGCACAGTCGTACGCAACAATATTGAGGAATTAAATAATAAAAGCAGTTAAGAGCTGCACAAACACAATTGTGCCATTATTTGCATTTGTGACAACGGCGACGAGCAACCAACGAGGCAACCCATCAACAACAATAAAAGCAGTGGCAATGCCAACAACAACAGCAACAGCAACGAGTATGCCAAACTGTCGTTGGGCATACACAACTGAAGGATATCCTACATAACCTATGCATGCTTGTTTGAACTGCTTTATTCGAATAGGTTAAATTTCTTGGGATTGTAGGCGTGGCAGCACATTCTTCAAAATAGTTTGCATTGTGTGAGGTTTGGATAAACTTATATATTTAATTTCCTATCCCTACTTTCTATAATTCCAGAGATCTGCGCACTTATAAAGACAGTTTATATATAATCAACTAATTTTTTGATGAAACCCAAGAAAACCTTAACTTTAACCTTAACAAACTTATATGCCCACTTTGACCACTTCCAACATTTACAGGGTACAATTACAATGCGAGCAACACAACATTGCGCTGAGGACATCATCGGCAAACAGAACAAACCGACAGGCAGGCAGTTAGGCGAGGATATGGACGTGAAATCCTCGTGGTTGTTTGATTCGAAAATTGAGTTTTAGCGGGGCAAATAAAAATAAAACTTAGAACAACAACGACAGCAGCAACAACAAGAGCAACAGCAACAAGAACAGAGGCAAAAGCTCAACCATTAAAAAGGAGTTATCACCCAATTTAGCACCACAAGCGCGAAATAACACACACACAATCACAAGGATGAGCACACACTGCGTGTGTGTGTGTGTACAGTGAGTAGGGGTTAATGTATGTGGGATCTGTTGGGGCTCGGTTGAACACCAAATAGACATACTGTACAACATGGCATTTGTGTCAAACCCAAACGGTTCCATATGAATGGCATGCGCAGGGTGCGAGAAGGTCAAAGTGGGCAAGGGGGTAGACGGAGTGAGAGGGAGGTAGATATACCAAGACATCTTCTATGTGAAGTGTTGTAAATGATATTTGTATGTGCCAAATGGGGCGCTGTTAAGAGGCAAAACATTTCCAATATATTGAAAATTGTACAACGCTGATCACATTCAATTAGCTGAGCGAGATTTGAACGAAATTACAGAATCAAAATTTTATATTATAAAACAATGTGATTTTAAAATATAATATAAATTATTTCAAAATCAATAACCAAATAGATTTATTTCATTTCATCAATATTTGTAATAATTAAACTGCAAACCTACATAGTTGAAACTCCTCTCGATACGAGTATAAGCATTAAATTGATAAAATAGGAACCCATTTACTGTACACGTATATAACCTATCTAGTGTATATAGTCTACTGTATATAATCCAAATAATTGTCAATCATCTGACTAAAACGCTGGCAATCCTTTAAATCCGCTGAGGTCTGACGCAACTTAGATCTAATCCGATTGAAATCATCGATATAGTTGAAGAACACTGCCTGCATATGGCCGAGCACCCAGTTGAACCAGTAATCTGTATCATCATTATCCGGACTTGGTTTATGCTGTGTCAGTACTGCTGCACATTGTTGCACAATATTGAGCAGTAGACACTCGAGGCGACCTGACAGCTGCTCATTCTCGTCATTTTGATCCACTGACTGCAGTTGATACTTTGTGTGCCTGATGATTGAATTGATCAGTTCCCAGAGATACATTTTACACAGCTCTTCCTTGAGACGAAATATCCAGGAAATGATGGTATTGCTATTGAGTATATCCATCTTCAGCAGCCTCTCGGTCAGCACAGACTTGAGTTGCTCGTTGTTTGCCCAAACCTCAAAGATCGCGCCCAGCAGAGCAAACTGATTGGCCTCGTCGGTGACCAACATCTGAGCGTGGGAATAAGGTAGGCAAGTTTATCTCCTGAAACTGTGCACTGTTTTTGCCGGCAAACTTACCTTCAGCACGGCCTGAAACTTGCGGAAGATGGCAAAAATGTGCGTAAAAGATTTGCAGCCAAGATGCAGAAAGCTCTGCACCAACACGTTGATCTTGAGCGCATTGTCCAGATCCGTAGCAGCCTCAATAAGGCCACCAACCACTTCAGGGTTGCATCGGCAACGCATCGCCACCAACAGATGTTTGGCCAACTTGGCACCGGGCAACCTCTCGTTGAAGTACTTGAAGATGGGATCAGGTGGGGGTGGCAGTACCCGTGCGAAGGATTCCGGCACAAGCTGCACGATATGCTTGTAGTAGCTAAGCCTGTGGGACGCAGGATATGCATGAACAAATTTATGGCTTATCGAATATATCGAATTAAAAATCGAAGTATTTATCGATGGACATTTTGAGTGAAATCGACAGATAAAGCACTAACGAAGAATAGAAAATCGAAGAAAGTTCCAAAATATCCCAATATATCGATAAATATATCGATAAATAAATCGGTTGGTAGCAAAGCGAAACATTGTATTTCAATTCGCACAAAGCATGTGCATGACCTATTAATCGACCAAACGGATGCAGTATCGAGTTATCGATAAACAAATCGATAGTAACTAAATCTTCTACCCACCGTACGCACTTCTTGAGCAGTTCCTGCACAAACATCGCACTAGGATGCAACAGCGGCAGCTTGGTGCAACTCTCCCAATCCTGCCAGTTCCACTGATATCGAAAATTGCTCAAGTGATGCGAGAACCAATTGACAAATCTATGGAAGCTGGTGACACTCATCGATTCCAGTTGATTGAACAGCACATCCGCAGAAAGGGCGACAACACGGGGAAACTTGAGTGGCTGCATTTTGCAGAGTTCGATGATGATGGCGCCGTAGTTGAGTGTCATATACGGCGAATTGGGCAACTGCAGCATCTCGCCCAGCAGCAGCTCAATGACGCAATGCTCCAGGGCAAACATGGGCTTGGTGGTGCAGAAGTCAAGCATCTTCTGGGCACACTCCTTACGCTCCAGATGGTGCAGCTGCAGCACCTCGCGTATATGTGCCTCGATCACATATCGCTCGATATCCACCTCCTCGGGCAGGCTCATGCGATTGGGGAAGTCGATCAGTTCGAAGAGGTGAAAGATGAGACGCGCTCGTGGGTAGCGGATAGAAGATAAGGAAAGATGCTTGGGCGGCTTCAACACCGACAAATGATGCTGCAGTGCCGGACTCAGACGCTCATCGAAGGCAACGTAGGGTCGTTGCACCTGATGCTCGATCCAATGATCACGTTGCAGACGCAAGATCTGTTGCCACAGCAGATCAAGTGACTCATGTTGCGGCATCTCGCCATAGTTCCAAATGCGTAGCAACTGCACTACCGGTGCCTTGTTGCGATCCTTCTTCACATACACCTGCAATCGCTTGATGAGCAACTGCAACGCGGTTTCCTTCTTCTCGTAGAGCTCTCGACCCACTAATGGCAACGCGAGGAGTACCAGCTGTGCATAGAAATCACGACGTCCCTTCGTGGCCTCCTCTTCCTCGCACACATCCGCAAGCACATTGAGCAACTGCAGCAGCGAATCCACTGTAACCACATTTGTATTCACCAGATCGGCCATCAACATTATCAATCCCTGTGCCTTCTTCCAGCTGCCCTCGTAGAGCGCCACCATAAATTGTTGCATTGCCTTGGCAACGCATTCGCCTCCAAACTCGTAACTCTTCACATTGAGCAGCCCCACAAAGGTGGCATAGGTGCCGCTCTGCATGGGATGCTGGGCAACGCAGCCGATCAACAGACGCATCAGATCCTTCTTGTAGCTTTCCAGTGAGTCGGCCACGAAGAAGTAAACATGATCGATGCGTCCGTGCAACGTTTTGCTATTCGACTCACCCAATTTAACCAACAGAGTCTCCAGGGTTTTTAGCATTTCTTTCGAGTCGGGAAGACATGCCAATTTACCCGCACGCGTGGACTTAACCAAGCTTACATCATCCTCATCAGAGGTATCCTCACGAGCACGACGATTTTTATTCATTTTTTCTCAATTAAAAATTCAACACAAATTTTCACAGTTGTCAGCTTGATTTGTCTGCGACGAGAGCTGAGAGACGAATGACTTGCAATTTGCTAGTTTCACATTTAACTAGACTAGACCAGGGGCCCAAAGCCTACTCAATGTCCACATTTGTTAGCATACAAATGATGATAGCCAACACTGAATTATAATTTATAACTGAAAACATCGGACCTATTTTCAATGATTGCTTTCTTGCCTGCACTACCTTATATAAGCGAAAAAAAAATATTTTGGGGCGTGGCATTATTAATTTTAAAAAACCGTTCTATGTGTATCTCATTTTAGAATCTAACTTCCGAATTTAATGACTCTAACTTGTACAATAACAGAGATTCTGACGAATCACTAAAGATATTATGAGAATATTGAATATAATTATAAACTGCATTGATATATTAATCTACAATTAATCAAAAACATATTTAAACATATATTGTATGATCATATTGATCTATACACACACATTTAGATGAGTTTAGTAAACCCTTTCCCATTCCATCTGCACAACTAAAGTTTTAATTAGTTTATAGTCAATTTCGTTAACCTTTTCATGTGTGTGCTAAATATAATTGTTGAATGAGGTCAATTCGGTAAAATATCGTTTAGCTGAGTTTCAGAATTGTATGACATAAATTTGTTATTTTATGGCAAAGAAAACAAGCTGCAAATGAAATGCAGTTTGTGGCTCAGCTGGTGGGGGGAACCGCAGAAGAAGCAGAAGACGAGGAGAAGATACGACAACCGACAACGACAACTGCAATTTGACGAACGTCATCAAAAATTTTACGATCCACTTATGAACGAACCAAATAAAAATTATATGCCACATAAACCTGATGACTGATCCCGACGCAGATACAGTCCGAAAGGGCAGTCAGAGGGAAAAGGGAAAGAGGCAGCTCGGAAAGGGTTCTCTGTAGGCACAGGTAAGTTGAGGAGGAGAGTCATTATCGCCACAGCTTGTGGCTGCGTATGTAAATGACACATGGCCATGTCGAGAGCAGTTGCTCCGCTGGAGACGACATCGACATCAACATCGACATCGACATGGACATGGACATCCGCAGAAGTTGCGACAATAAAACAGAGCTGAAACAGGCCGCCGCCTGCTGCAGCTGACGGCGAGAAATCAAGAAATGAAATAATAATAAATTCTGCACGGTAAATTACATTGAGGTCGTAAAAGAAAATATGCAAATCGATTGCATTAATTTAATAATGATGTGAATAAGTTTTGTTTCACGAAACGATTGGGGACGCAATACAGCGAGTTCTTCTTTTTAAAGTAGCTTTTGATATTAAAGTCGCCTTGTTAATGCAGCTGTGCTTATTTACAGCGAATTATTATACCCTTCCTGCATTGAAAATGGTCAAAATAAGGCATACCAGCTCTAACTATATATGTTCACATATTTATTGATGTCCTCTTGACTAATAACACATTTCACAAACAATTTACATCACGACCCCGAATCAAATCTTTAGTTGTGTTAAGCACACTTCATGGTTCTCAAATCTTAAGAGCCCTTGTGATTGTTTGCGTAACAGTGTTGTCCAGAATTCAGGTCTATCCATGCAACGCTAATGGAAGTAAAATGTTCCTGTGGTTAACAAAACTGAACAAGTAATTCATCTAATAGCATACAAAAACCTAGTTTTCCACGAAGCGGAGATCGGAACATAGATTGTGGGTATATGTATAGCGGTGGTTGAGACAGGTACTGATCCTGCGGCTCGTACTGGATCTGGTACTGTGGTTCGCGTATGTACAGTGGCTGTATCTGGTACTGTGGTTGGCACTGTCCAACTGCAATGCACATGGCCACAACTATCAAGAACTTCATTTTAGACTCGAATATACCTTATCGACTCTAGGGAAGCTTCATTTATATGGCTGTCAACGTGACTTAAGCAAATCTAATTAAATTATAGCTAACAATTTGTAGCAAATTAATTTGAGTCTATCTGTGAAGACATCCACGTGTCTTATCGGCAATTCCAAAGAAATATGGTTTAGTATAACGTAATGTATATTACATACACCCAAGATCCACCCACAGGTTCCCCAAAGGCAATTGGACACTTAATCCATTAAAAGTTTAGCTCAGTTTTTTATATTTTGAGCTAAGCTCCCAACGCAGTTCAATCTCCTTCAATTATGCTCGTTTCCCATCGTCCAATCTACTTAAAAATCAACTTTCAAAAACCCATCGAGCCATTGCCATTCGAAATAAAGTCAATAAGAGGCGATCTGTAAAATCGCAGTACAAAGTTATAGAAATTAACTGCAAATAGTTAACTATAACTTATTGGACAGGAGTGTAATGGGTTGATTTACTTACAGAATGTATGTTCAAATACACAGCATATACATTTATTGATTTACTGATTACACAATTCAACTACACAATTTTCACTACTTATCAGATTGCATTCTCTTGTAGAACTCAGCACACTTCATGATTCCTGAATCTTAAGACCACTTGTGATAGATTGCGTAACAGTGTCATCCACAAGTCAGATCTATCCAGCCATCGCTAAGGGAAGTAAAATATCTCTTCAATAAATGATGCTCAAAAAGGTTTTCATCTTCTAATAACTTACACGCCAGTGCTCCTGCAGAGAGCGGAGATCGGTAGTACTCGCGCACGATCGGCACGATCGGGTCGTACGGGATACCAGGCAGGTACTCTGGTTTTACCTGGTACTGTGGTGGATCGGAGTATAACACTGCCTGTAACAGATTCGGTGGTTGGCACTGTCCAACTGCAATGCACATGGCCACAACTATCAAGAACTTCATTTTAGACTCGAATATACCTTATCGACTCTAGGAAAGCTTCATTTATATGTCTGTCAACGTGACTTAAGCAAATCTAATTAAATTATAGCTAACAATGTGTAGCAAATTAATTTGAGTCTATCTGTGAAGACATCCACGTGTCTTATCGGCAATTCCAAAGAAATATGGTTTAGTATAACGTAATGTATATTACATACACCCAAGATCCACCCACAGGTTCCCCAAAGGCAATTGGACACTTAATCCATTAAAAGTTTAGCTCAGTTTTTTATATTTTGAGCTAAGCTCCCAACGCAGTTCAATCTCCTTCAATTATGCTCGTTTCCCATCGTCCAATCTACTTAAAAATCAACTTTCAAAAACCCATCGAGCCATTGCCATTCGAAATAAAGTCAATAAGAGGCGATCTGTGAAATCGCAGTACAAAGTTATAGAAATTAACTGCAAACAGTTAACTATAACTTATTGGACAGGAGTGTAATGGGTTGATTTACTTACAGAATGTATGTTCAAATACACAGCATATGCATTTATTGATTTACTGATTACACAATTCAACTACACAATTTTCACTACTTATCGGATTCAAATCTTTTGCACAGCTAACTTCATGATTCCTGAATCTTAAGACCACTTGTGATTGATTGCGTAACAGTGTCATCCACAAGTCAGATCTATCCAGCCATCGCTAAAGGAAGTAAAATATCTCTTCAATAAATGATGCTCAAAAAGGTTTTCATCTTCTAATAACTTACACGCCAGTGCTCCTGCAGAGAGCGGAGATCGGTAGTACTCGCGCACGATCGGCACGATCGGGTCGTACGGGATACCAGGCAGGTACTCTGGTTTTACCTGGTACTGTGGTGGATCGGAGTATAACACTGCCTGTAACAGATTCGGTGGTTGGCACTGTCCAACTGCAATGCACATGGCCACAACTATCAAGAACTTCATTTTAGACTCGAATATACCTTATCGACTCTAGGAAAGCTTCATTTATATGTCTGTCAACGTGACTTAAGCAAATCTAATTAAATTATAGCTAACAATGTGTAGCAAATTAATTTGAGTCTATCTGTGAAGACATCCACGTGTCTTATCGGCAATTCCAAAGAAATATGGTTTAATATAACATAATGCATATTACATACACCCAAGATCCACCCACAGGTTCCCCAAAGGCAATTGGACACTTAATCCATTAAAAGTTAGCTCAGTTTTTTATATTTTGAGCTAAGCTCCCAACGCAGTTCAATCTCCTTCAATTATGCTCGTTTCCCATCGTCCGATCTACTTAAAAATCAACTTTCAAAAACCCATCGAGCCATTGCCATTCGAAATAAAGTCAATAAGAGGCGATCTGTGAAATCGCAGTACAAAGTTATAGAAATTAACTGCAAATAGTTAACTATAACTTATTGGACAGGAGTGTAATGGGTTGATTTACTTACAGAATGTATGTTCAAATACACAGCATATGCATTTATTGATTTACTGATTACACAATTCAACTACACAATTTTCACTACTTATCGGATTCAAATCTTTTGCACAGCACACTTCATGATTCCTGAATCTTAAGACCACTTGTGATTGATTGCGTAACAGTGTCATCCACAAGTCAGATCTATCCAGCCATCGCTAAGGGAAGTAAAATATCTCTTCAATAAATGATGCTCAAAAAGGTTTTCATCTTCTAATAACTTACACGCCAGTGCTCCTGCAGAGAGCGGAGATCGGTAGTTCTCGCTCACGAGCGGGATAGGCTCGCCCACGTTGGGATAGTATTGGTAACTAGGCAGGTACACTGGTTGTATCTGGTACTGTGATGGATCGGACAATAACACTGCCTGTAACCGATTCTGTGGTTGGCACTTTCCAACTGCGATTAACATTGTCACAACTATCAAGAACTTCATTTCAGACTCGAATATACCTTATGGACTCTAGGAAGCCTTCATTTATAGGGCTGTCAACATGACTTAAGCGAATCAAATGAAATTATAGCTAACAATTTGTGATTATATGTGGCAAATTAATTCGAATTTATCTGTGGAGACATCCGCGTGTCTTATCGGAAATTCCTAAGAAATATGGTTTAATATAGCAATGTATATTAAATAAAGCTATGATCGACCCACAGCTGACAACATAAGGTTCTATATTTTAATCTAAGCTCCCACCGCAGTTTAATCTCCTTCAATTATGCTCGTTTCCTATAGTCTAACCTACTTAGAAATCAACTTTCAAGAACCCATCGAGCCATTTGTATTCGAAATAAAGTCAATAAGAGGCGAACCGTGATATTGCAGTACAAAGATATAGAAATGAACTTCAAATAGTAAACAATAACTCATTGGGCAGCAGTGTGAATGGTAGCTTTCGATTGATAATGGCTAAAAAATAAGGTATCTTAACAGAATGTATGTTCAAATACGCAGCTAATGTATATGCATTTATTGATTTACTGATTACACAATTCAACTACACAATTTTCACTACTTATCAGATTGCATTCTCTTGTAGAACTCAGCACACTTCATGATTCCTGAATCTTAAGACCACTTGTGATTGATTGCGTAACAGTGTCATCCACAAGTCAGATCTATCCAGCCATCGCTAAGGGAAGTAAAATATTTCTTCAATAAATGATGCTCAAAAAGGTTTTCATCTTCTAATAACTTACACGCCAGTGCTGATGCAGAGAGCGGAGATCGGTAGTAGGACTGGTCCACAAACGGGATAGCCTGGTATTGGATCTCTGGCTGGGACAGGTACACTTGTTGTACTGAGTACTGTGGTTCGGGGTAAAACACTGCCTGTAACCGATTCTGTGGTTGGCACTGTCCAACTGCAATTAACATGGTCACAACTATCAAGAACTTCATTTCAGATTCGAATATACCTTATGTACTCTAGGAAGCCTTCATTTATAGGGCTGATAACATGACTTAAGCGAATCAAATGAAATTATAGCTAACAATTTGTGATTATATGTGGCAAATTAATTCGAATCTATCTGTGGAGACATCCGCGTGTCTTATCGGAAATTCCTAAAAAATATGGTTTAATATAGCAATGTATATTACATAAAGCTAAGATCGACCCACAGCTGACAACATAAGGTTCTATATTTTAAGCTAAGCTCCCACCGCAGTTTAATCTCCTTCAATTATGCTCGTTTCCTATCGTCTGACCTACTTAGAAATCAACTTTCAAGAACCCATCGAGCCATTTGTATTCGAAATAAAGTCAATAAGAGGCGAACCGTGATATTGCAGTACAAAGATATAGAAATGAACTTCAAATAGTAAACAATAACTCATTGGGCAGGAGTGTGAATGGTAGCTTTCGATTGATAATGATTAAAAAATAAGGTATCCTAACAGAATGTATGTTCAAATGCGCAGCTAATGTATATGCATTTATTGATTTACTGATTACACAATTCAACTACACAATTTTCACTACTTATCAGATTGCATTCTCTTGTAGAACTCAGCACACTTCATGATTCCTGAATCTTAAGACCACTTGTGATTGATTGCGTAACAGTGTCATCCACAAGTCAGATCTATCCAGCCATCGCTAAGGGAAGTAAAATATCTCTTCAATAAATGATGCTCAAAAAGGTTTTCATCTTCTAATAACTTACACGCCAGTGCTCCTGCAGAGAGCGGAGATCGGTAGTTCTCGCCCACGAGCGGGATAGGCTCGCCCACGGTGGGATAGTACTGGTAATTAGGCAGGTACACTGGTTGTATCTGGTACTGTGATGGATCGGACAATAACACTGTCCGGATCCGATTCTGTGGTTGGCACTGTCCAACTGCGATTAACATGGTCACAACTATCAAGAACTTCATTTCAGACTCGAACATACCTTATGAACTCTAGGGAGGCTTCATTTATAGGGCTGTCAACATGACTTAAGCGAATCAAATGAAATTATAGCTAACAATTTGTGATTATATGTGGCAAATTAATTTGAGTCTGTCTGTGAAGACATCGACGTGTCTTATCGGCAATTTCAAGGAAATTTCTCTTTATATAATGCATATTACATAAGGCTGCGATCAACCCACAGCTTGCTTTATGAGTTTCCGTAAATGGCAACTAGGTTCTTTATGCATTTAAAGCTTAACTCTGTTTTATATCTTTTGAGTTTCCATCTACGCACTCTGCGCAGTTCATTCTCTTTCAATCATGCTCGTTTCCTATCGTCCAACCTACTTAGGGATAAACAGATCAACTTTCAAGCGAACTGATCGAGCCATTAGCATTCAAAATAAAGTCAATAAGAGGCGAACCGTGAAATCGCAGCACAAAGTTATGAATCGAAATTAACTGCAAATCGTTAACAATAACTCATCGAACAGGAAGGTGCAAAGGGAGAGGGAGCAGAACAGGGGGCAGGGGGCTTCAGGGGGTAGCCAAGGAGATGTCTAGTTTGCATTCGCATTGGATCGCGTCGGCTACGCGTACATTTTATGTGCATATTTCACGCCAGTCGCGCCGCCATCTGCGGCCCACGACGAATTCATAAAGTATCTGGCACTTTTAATGATTTCTGAGTTACAAGCACCGACCAAGTGGACCAAGTGCAACCAAGTTGAAGCGAGTCCAAGCGGGGCATCCGCTGCACGCAGCAGGTACAATGCAACAATTTGGCGGCAACTTATGACAGCGCCCCGATCGCAAATAAACCCAAATGGCCCCCGATCCTTCTGATCTTCAAGCCACAAGCGCACTCTCCTCACAGCCTCTCCAATCTTCCAGCCTCAGCTTCAAGTTCTGCCAGTGTGGGGCGCGAGAATTTATGCAGCTCTTTGGCCGCGACGACGTTGTTGTCGTAGTTAAAGTTGTTGTTGCTGTTGCTGTTGTTCTTCCCCTCCTTCATGTTGTTGTTGTTGCTGTTGTAGCGGCGGCTTTCGTGCGCACTTAAATTATGAATATTACCAAATGGGTCAATTCGAAATAAATAAGCAACGGTCCCAGTCTCAATCCCCAATCGCAGTTCCAATTCCAGCCCAGCCCAGCCCAGTCCAGTCCAGTCCCCATCCAGAGAGTATACGCAATGTCCGCTTGTCCGCCAAATAGAGTTGTCTCTGTCGCAATTTCTCATTGAGCTGTCGCTGTGCGCCGATCGTCGTTCGCATCGCATCGCATCGGATCGTCGTTGGGCACTTCGGGTTTTGGCATTGGGCGGCGTTTAATATCGCTCATGCATCTTGTAATCTATGCGCAATTAGCTGCGTACATCAGATTTAGTATTCTGATTGCTTTACCCCCCACTCTTACCCACTCTACCACTACTCTCTTGCCATCTCTTTCTTTCTCTGTCCGCCTTGCCGTTTATTGGCCATAAATATGATATGAGATTTTGTGCGCAAATATTTAGTAGACAAGCGGAAATCTATTTAATTTTCGCAATAAATGCAAAATTTGTGTCGGCAATCGGTTAAGCGCGAACGAGAAGATATAACTGCGATTGTATGACATAAGAGGGGAGGATGGGGAAACGAGTGGGAAAAATTTATAGTAAAATGCAAAAGGTCTTATTAACGATAATCGCAGTGAGTGAGTGAGGAGTGGCCACAAAAGAGTCCTATAAGTAGGTTGTCTTTGTATGCATTTGTTGAGTATTCAGAGGAATTCTTAATGGAAATAATGATTGTACTACTTGTATAAATTTAAATTAGCATTGCGTAAACATGAGTATAAGTAACATTTGCTAAATATTGATGGAATATATTGAGATTAAGTAAAGTTAAGTAAAAAATCTTAACTAAATTAGGGGCTATAGTTATATTCGTTCATAGTTTATATCACATAATTCTGGGCTAACGAATCGTATAATACTTTAATTACTGAAGTAATTAACAAGTAATTATTAAGTATTTATGCATATTATTAACTTTATATTGAGTTGAAAGTAATAAACTTTAGAATTTAAGGTAAAATCTTAACTGAACTCAGAGCAATAGTTCTCATTCTTTCTTTCTTTTATAATTATTGTTTAATTACTAAAGTAATTAAGCACAATAATTGTGTAATTAAACATATGACTAAGCTTAAAATCTTTGTAGATCACTAAAATAATGTTCACCGAAACATAAAACCAATTTTTATTGTTCTTTAGTTGATTTCCTTAAAAATAACGACTTTTTGACTATCATTTATCTTAGTTACAGATTTGTTAGTTGAAAGATTTTTCCAATTTAACGTGTTCTCACTATTTTTATGTCTATATAATCAATTTGGAAAGCGAACTGATGATTCCATTAGTCCAGGCCATGCATGGTGATGATCGTCCCACAGCCTGACTACATCGACTGATCTTTATGGCAGCTCTTAAATGTGGGTGGAGGTGATAAATCCGCGTTAAGTGCACACTTAACGACACATGAAGCGCGTGACTGCACAGACACAGAGAGAGAGAGAGAGAGAGAGAGAGGGGATAGAGGGGGGAGAGACGGAAAGAGAGAGCTCACAGGCGCTTCCGTTTTTGACGCATGCGCAGCGCGTGGGATCCGCAACACGATCGTGTCGAGGATCATCGTCGTAAATTCAACAATTTGTTGTGAGGATGCTGCAAGCTGCGCTTTGTTTCAATCCGGCAACATCAACATAAATTGCCAAGTGCCATAAATTTTTATTAGGGGCGTGTGGGCGTCACATCCAATACAAACCGATCTATATACTTAGTATACTACAAGTATATAGTATACAGTGTGATAAGGGCTGTTATTACCCAAGTTATTGTTGTTGTTGTCGTAGAGTTCTAATTAAATAAACACCAAATGCCAAATGGGGGCCTCGACGGGGCCGTGACCAGGTCCCGTCAGGGTCTTGTCTTAGATTTAACGATCCTCTTTAAGCGCTCGTAAAGTGACACATTTAACGACCTTGGCCATTATTTGACAGTAAACAAGGAAGACCGACAAGAAGAAGAAGAAGCCGCACCAGGTGAGGCGTGAGGTAAGGCGTGACAGATTTGTTGTCCAGTTGCAGTTGCACCGTGGGCCACAACCGACTTGTCACACGTCAAAATTGTTGATGCTCGTTAAAAGTCAAACAACAACAGCAGCGCGGGGCAGAGTGGCTTTTATAGTTCTTTAATTGTTGAACTGTGTTCCCCCCTCATCTCTTCCCTCTCCCTTGCGCACGCATATAAAACTTAATTTTATGTCAGCGCATAAAGCGAATGAGTCCCGGAGCAGTACCATAGTCCAAGTGACCCGCTGGTTTTTAGTGTGAAAATCACTTAAGCGCGTTTACCGAATTTACGACCCGAACAACGACTGTACAATCGTTTCCGTTTTACGAGCTGCTGCTGCCTCGGTGCCCTCAAAATGATTTAGAACCATTAGAAATGCATATAAAAGTAAATATTGCAAACAGTTATGGATATTGCGGACATTGACAGGGTATACAAGAAGGTATAAAGAGGAAATTGCGAGTAATTGACATAGGAATATAATAATAGAATATATAATATCAACAAAGATATCGATAAAGATAAAGTATGATATGAGAAAAACATTTACAATTGCAGATTCTTCTTCTATTTAGGTTACTTCATGGATTAATATCCAAAGATATAGTTTAGTTTAAAAGGAACAATTTCAGCAAACGAATTGCGAAGAAGTCTGAAAATATATCAATATATCGTATGGAATTTGTAGGCACACCTCTTAAAGTTCTATCAAAACATTCGATAGTCCAATTCGAATTTGTTTCATTAATCTGCTGATATATATATCTTTAAAATTCCTCTGTTTTATTGTCTCCTGTCTGTTAGTTTCTTTCAAAACACCGCTAATTATTGTGACCGCCCTCGCTGGGCGTTGTCCCGATGTTCGATTTTAAGTGTCCCATTAAATTGCCATCTGGATTTTTATAGTCCTCTCGCAACAAGAGATTCGCCTCCCTGCAGTTGCTCTATTGTTGCCCAGGGTTGTCAATCTTGCATAAATCAGGACCACAAACATTGGCGCAAACGATTGCAGCTTGGCCAATAAATCACTCAAGTTTCAGCTGAGTTTGAGGAACCAACTATAAATATTTTTGTGTGAATGACGCCGCACATAAAAAGGGAATTAAAAATACGTTAAATTTAGTGCATTTATGGAACACACACGTTGTGTGTGTGTGTGCGTTCTTATGTCAGCATTTGTGTGTGTGAGTATCCATTTGCACATGGCACAAAAAGTGGAGGAAGTGCGTCCTATGTCAACAAACTGATTACCCAAGAGAGGAATAGGAATATATAACTAACATATTCCCTATTAGAGCTGAGCAGAGTAGAAAGTATATTATACCGACATGCTGTATTATGTTTACCAAAAATGAACTGCATTAAAATTACACTTGGAATTGCGTTGTCCCAGTTTACAGTCAGCACTATCACAGCTCATTTCCGAAACAGTGGCAGAGGCTGAAACTGAATATGAAGCTGAATTTGCGGCTGAATCTGAATGTGAATGTGACACTGAAGCTGACGTGGACTCCCAGGCTGATGCTGAGTCTGACGCTCTGACTGGATGGCATCATAAAAAGCATAATTACGGCATTCTGTGTTAATGTGATTTTCTAGCCGCAGGCGGAGCAATCAGTTGTTATCAAGGCGCAGGATGTGCGATGCGAATGTGAAGCCAAGTCAAAAGGTTCTCTGCACTCCTTCCACACCCATCTCTCTCTCTTTCTCTCTCTCGAAGTCCCCAGTCGGAACAGTCGGGCAAGCCCAAGCCGAACCCGAGCGCAGAGCTGAGCTCGCATAAATCACTTATTATGAGGCGTAATTAATGCGACTATATGGCGACCCAGAATTTCTATAAATCATCAGATTAGGCAAACTCTCTGGCGCATACGTCGTACATGTCTCGTACTGCTCTTCCTTGCACATCCTTTGCCGACGGAGCAGCATATGATGTGATGACGATGTCCTGGGCTCAGTCTATTGGCAACAGACTGACTGAAGATTGTCTAATAATGTCGCAGGAAATACTTAATGGATGCCGAGATGATTAAGCCCAGAGTTGCCTCGTTAAGAGTGAAACGTTAAGCCAGGGTTGGGGAAACATTTTCGCATTAATCGCATGAAATGGGAAAATGTTAAGAAAAACGTGGAGAAAACTCTAAAGATTTTTTAGAAAATTAAGGCATGTATAATGTAAAAAATTTAATTAATTTTAAGGTAGAAATTGGGTGAATAAAGTTAATATATATTTTAATTAATTTATTATATATTTTAATAAAATTTATTAATTTATTTTAATTTCCAATAAGCTTTCAGAGAAATATTCTATATTGTATCTAAAAAATTTACATTATATTATTGATTGATTTGTTATAAAATATCGGAAAGAAATTTAATAGTGCTTTCATTGTGGATTCCAACATATAATCAATAATGAATCAATGATCTTATTAAGGAGTCAACTAGGTAGCAAAGATCTTTTTGATACAGAAGGATTTCCATACATTTCTCTTTTTATACATTTCCCTTTATTACTATATATATCATACATGATATCATCCAAAATTTTGATATGCTTCAATTCTAAACTCTACTAATAATTCTATTTTGTTTTGTTCCCTCAAGTTCCCCTAAAATCTATTGCCACAAGGTTCTGGTCGATTGGGCGATTGCTCTGTTCACTTTTCTTAATTATCCGATGTCATTGCAGCGAGCCAGGCGCTTCAGCTCCTTTAAAATAACAATAAACTAAAAGGTCCAGTCGTGCATAAAGCATTCACATTTCGTTCCCCGTTACCCACCCGATTCTAGCCGAATCTCTCTCTAGCCCAATTCCAATTCAAAAGGCGGCCAACGGGGCCAAGCGGGCTGCGTCGCGTTAATTTATCACTTAACCTTCTTTAGCAGCCAAGTTTATAATTTCAAAGGAGGGGGAAATGGGGAAAATGGAAAATGCCCAATGTGAGTGAGGGAAATGGAGAAGGCAGCGCGAGACAGCGTTGACGATGGCCTGGCAAATGCGGCACTTGAACGACTTGTGCCCATCAGTGACCAGGCAAGGACGAAGTGCCTCCCTTTCTCTCCCTCTCTCTTACTCTATCCCCCTCTACATCTTTCTCTCTCTCTCTCTGCTGTCGCGCACAAATAAAGTGAAATAACAAACGGGACAGCCATTTGCCAAAGTTCCATTGTAGTACTTAGCCGAGTTGGGCCTGCGACTGGACCTGCCGCCCTGACGCCGTCGTATTTCTTTAGCTTACGCTTTAGCATATCCCCCTGTCACTCTCTACATCTCTCTCTCTCTCCATCTCTCTGCGCTATCCCATCTCTGTCCGGCACAATACTCAACGCGTCTGTGTTGTCCTTTTTGTTGATGCTTTACGCTGGCTGGCGCTCTTTGCGAAATGAAAATGTAAAAGGAATATTCATGAGGAGATTAGAATTATTTTTCGTACTGTCATTTTCATTTTCACTCCACCTTCTGCTTCTGCTTTTCGTCTCGCTTTGCGCTACAGTCGCACTGAGCCTTACAGAATTCTAGTTTAACTTAAGATCGGTTGAGATTAAAGAGATTTCACTTTGTGGCTAATATTGAGATTAGTTGAGAATTAAGTCAACCATTTCCTGTGAAGCCTTTACTTTATATAGTTTAATATCTGTACAACTTGTAAAATGCTTATTCAAAATATAATATAATATATATACGATATAATTTATTTCTACTTTTTATATAACATACGTGTGTGTACATAGATTATTTAGTCTCTGCTGTCGCACTCAAATTGCGATACATCTGAGTTGTTATTCATCTTTGTTGTAGTATGTATTTATCGAAGAATAATTCTTTATAATATTACCAATTCCAATTATTACTCACTATATCAGTGTAAATTCCTTATAACATAATCGTCATTATATACACATTCTATATATAAAAGTTTCTAATGTTTTCCATATTTTTCTTTAATTTGCTCCCTTTATCATCGCTAGCAGGACACTCCAAAGTCAACCTAACCGTGAGTTAAGTACGCATTCAATTTCTTTCTCAATTTTGTGTTTGTTTTGTGCTATTTCGTGTTATTGTTGCACACTCGCTCTATCTCTCTCTCTCTTTCTCTCTCTGCCTTGCTTTTTTGAGTTTTCGGCGAGAAATTATGATTTTTCTGCCAAAAGGGATTAAATTCACGCTCGTTTGTCCTGTTTATGATGAGTGCTCTTTCTCGTTCTTATTGTTGTTGTTGCCCTTCGCGTTGTTCCTTGCATAAATGTTTAATCATACGCACACACCAAGGGAGAAGAGAGAGAGAGGTAGAGGGAGTGGAGTGCGCGAGAAAGAGCAAGACAGACAGAATGGTAAGGGGGAACTGACATGAATCACCCGATGGCAGGCGTCGCTGTTACGTCCTGTACGCCCCTCCCCTTACCCACCCCCGGCCACCTCTTCCCTCAGCTCGTCCTTCGTCGTTTCGTACTCGCATTTAAAATATTTTGTGAAATTATTATGAAAATGCGTAAAGGGATTTAATAAATAACTGTAACTGCTTCTCGCTCACACAGCGCGACGCTCATTTGCCATCGCTCTGCAGCGTTATTCATGTTGTTTTATTTCTGAGATACCCTGTAGCTTGAGTTTCAAAAAGGCACGTACGACTAACCATAACCAGAAGAGAGAAATATAATTTAAAACCAAAATAATAAAAAATATTGAAAGTAAAAAGTGTTTTTTAGTCGAAATTCGTACAATATACATGATATATTTGGTAACATATTCCTAATAAATCAAATGATATAGCTATACAGTACATATAAATAACAATCGATGCAAATTCGAATATTATTAAAAAAAAAAACAATTTATCGTCCAGATTTAAATATGTAAGCTTCGATTTTGTTGGTTTACTTGTAGTTTATCAAAAGACTAAGATATCCTGAAATTATCATACATTCGCATCAAAATATGATATTTTAAGAACAAAAATGTTTATAATCCCAATTTTGAATCTAATACTTCGATTTTAATGGTATGTTTTATTTTAATAAGTTATAAACATATAATGAAAGTTTCACAATAATCGAAATAGAATTAAGCAATATTTAAACAAAAAAGCGAATAATAATACTGAATAATAGAATAATTCATTGGTGTTGCTAACAGAACTGTACATAATGAAAATATAGGACTATAGTTAAGGTTTCACAATAATTAGAACATAATGAATACTTCTTTTCGCTGTGGTTCCTAACTCAAATGCATTATACTTTTCGACCGCTTTCTTTTCGCCTATGTCTATGTATTCTAGGGTAACTGATAGTCGCATACTATTTCAGCCACTTGTTTTTTGCGCTTTTCATCCCGACTTTGCTCCGTTTTCTTTCTGTGCATCTGTGTGGGCTGCCTCGGTTGCCTTTGCCTTTGCTTCTGCCTTCGCTATGTGGAATTATGTTTTATCCTGAATTATGGATTTTGTTTTGTTGTTTTCTGTCAAAATCATATTTTGTGCCACTGCCAGTGGCAGTGTAGAGCCCCCCCTTCCTCATCCCATTCTCCTCTGCCTGGTCGACTCATTTACATGCTCGGGAAAACGCTTGGCGCGTTCTTCTGGCAGCGCTTTGGGTGCCATTTCGGGCGAACTCGCCCCGGCTCAGACTTTGCGCCATTAATGAGAATTTGTTTGTATCGACGTCAGTCTGGGCAGGGTGTATACAGCACCAGGAAGGGGGTGCGAGGGAAGTTATTGTACGCCTCTGTGCGCCATTTAGTTGTAAATTTTTCCGGCAAAAGTTTTTCAAATAATTTCTACTTAATGTTTAGAATTATTTTTAGCCGGAATTAGAAATTATGAAGAATACCCAAACACATTCATATATCTCGAGAGCCTGTAGAACACAACACAGCACAATGTGCAGCGAGAGAGCTCCGGCATGAATCATGCTTCGTCTTTTGGCTCGGCTTCATCTCTAGCTCTCTCTCTCTCTCTCTCTCTCGCTCTGTTTATAATTGCAAAAAGCACTCGTAAATTGTGCACTTAACAAATGAAATTGTGAATGGAATTGTTTGTGCCTTTGTTTTTTTGTGTGCTTGGGTGCTCCTAACTTGTTTTTGTTCCCAGCTGACCATGAAAAGCTGTGGCAGCAAAAACTTCTGGAGTACAGTCGAATGTCGCTAATAAAGATTGGGTTTGTACAGGTTTATTGCTCATGAGTAAGTTTATTGTGAATACATTTCTAAAAGAGGCAATTGGAAGAATTCTGAACTATCTTGTTCTATATAAGTGAGTACAAATAGTATAATGTTATGTAATATAAACTGTTTTCACAATTTCTGAATTTAAGAAGTCTTATTGTAGTTCAGATTTTAACTCAGATCTCATTACCAACTTAGCTATCAATTCAGATAAAGATTCTACCCAAGTAGACCGAATTGTTTTATTAAAATTTGTATATTTTATTAGTTTATCTACAATATAACCTTATCACAAGTCAAATTTTGTCAGCTGATACAGCAAACCTTCCAGAAATCATATTGAACAGCGATGGAAACATTAGGAACCCGTTGAAACCCTTCTACATCACAAAGTATCTGTGATTTGTATATAAATTTCATATAATCTCAAATCATAAGTATCATAATATATAGCCTTATATCATACATAGAATCTTTCACAAAATCCCTCATGATATTCTCCCCCTAACAACCTGTACAACTCAAGTCTCCTAATAGGAAAGGAGCTTAAGTTCAGCTCTTGCACTGGCAAATCATTTCAAGGACCTTCACTGAATGTCAGACGAAAGCCGCACAGAACGAGAAACATAAACATAAAACTAAATGGGGGCAGGAGAGTGTGGGGGAGAGAGAGAAAGAGATGTGCCAGGTGCGCCATTTTAGGTGACAAATTAATGTGAAGCTCATTAACGCACTGAATAAGGATTACGCGTTTGATTGAAGGTCCTCTGGGCATAAGCGCAGACGTACGCACAACAGGATATATCACACACACACACACACACACACAGAGACAGCAGCAGATAACAAACACAAATAACAGTCGGGTATCTGTGTGTGTGTGTGTGTGTGTGCCCGCATATCTCGCCCCCATTTGCAGCGCAAAGTGTCATTATATGTACACACACACACACACAGCACAAGCGGAGCCAAGTCCTGTCCTGTGCGCCGGTCCCCCTACTGTCACGCCTCCCTTCTTCCGCTCCCCTCTGCCTCTTCACAACTCGCCTCGGCTCGGCACCGAGCGAAACAAGGAGAAAATGTGTACATAAAACAATCTCGTTATGTCGGCATTATCCTGAAGAATTCTGGTTCGTCCTCGTCACTCGCAGCGCCATAAATCACTCACACGCTTGGCATATTTCCTCTCGCCATCTCACTCACTCTCATTCTCGCTCTCTCGCGCGTGTCCCTTTCCGCCCTGACTGTGCGACGCTGCCTCGCGTTGTCTCACTCGCTCCTGCACTGCTCTCTCTCTCTCACACACACTGCGCAGCGTCCCTCGCACGCGCTTTGTGTTTCACGTTTTGTTTAGGGATTTTTCCTTTCTGTTGTTCTTCTTCTTTTTTTGCATTTTCTGTGGCTATTCGTGGCTGTGCATACCCTGTAAGTGTGGGCAGTGACTGATAACTTTGAAATTGGGAATGGATAAGGAGCTAATGAATTGTTTAATATGGGAAATTGATTATTCCTTTTTTAAATATGTACAAAAAGAGTTTTAAAAAGGCAATTAAAAACTCTTTTAAATAATTAAAAACTCTTTTACGTTTGTGAAATTTATTAAACATTTTGAAGAGAATAGAAGAATCATTCTTAAAAATATATGTATAAAAATTCTGAATGTTTCTTAAAGTTTTCAAATTAAAGAATTCTATAAAATGTATGCAACTTGATAGATAGAAGAACATCTTATAAGTTAATAATATATACATTATTATAGCATATTTTTTTGGGATATTTTTTATATTTCCATGCAATATTTGCACCTCTTCAGAGTTTATCAAGTCAAAAACATTCTGCAATATGTTCAGAATATATCCCTAATATTTCAAAATAGTCGCACCTTTACAGGGTATACCAACAGTTCGTCTCACGCAGCATTTAGAAATGTTCAGCTCGTCGACTTTATTGTTTGTTACTGTTGTTGTTTCTCTGCATTTTTGTCTTCGCCCGTATTTCACCCCGCGGTGACATTTTGGTGTGACAGACAAGACGTGTCCTTCGTCCTTTTGCATTTTTCGCGCTGGTCTGTGGGGAGGGGTGTGAGGGAGTGGAAGAGGGCAGTGTGGTAGGCGAGTTTATCGTTTCACTGTTGATACAAGAAGCCGAGGGTCGCCTCAGTCGCGCGTCTCGTCAGACACACAGAGGGATAATGGGATGTTAAGTAAATATTTTAAAAAGCTACGCGCAGGACCTCCTTATACCCCATCCCCCCCTCCTCAGTCCCTCACTCTGCTATCGTAGGCGACCTCAAAGTTGGCCGCTCATTTGCAATGAGCAGGAGGGGGGACTATGAAGTGGGAGTAGAGGACTCGGGGCTGGCACAATCTAATCCAGTTTTGCCGGGCTGCCAAGCACTTTTTGGCATAAATCATTTGCATACAAAATGAGCGTGGCCTGCAAATGAGAGCCCCAAGATGAATGCTCCAACAACAACAACAACAACAAGCAGGCACAACAACAACAAACAAACAGGACGAGGCGAGCAACAACTCAGGATCTCTGGATGAGAACTCCGAGCAGGGAAAATCCTTTCAATTTTCGCACACATTCAATTTATTAATTTAAACATTTTTTTCCTGTTTTTGTGATTTCCATTTCCAATGAGGGAGGGATAGAGAGAGAGTGGGAGTGGGGGGTCTGATAGGGAAGTTCTGTGCAATTAATTCCAAACATTCACGACGCTTTTTCTTTGTTAAGTTGGGTGCGCCTGGGCGCAAATTATCCTCGCTATCCTTGCGCGAAATAAAATATCACAAACAGTTACTGCCCCATAAATAATGGGAATTTATGCCTGGCATAAACTGCTACCTCCCACTCCATCCCACCCCCTCGCTGTATCCTTTCCCTCTATCCCTCTCTCGTGCCCTCTTCCTTCAGTAACAAAACAAAAGGCAGCGCAACTTTTCTGCTGAAATTACCATTCAATCATTGGATAATTGCCTCAGCAGTTGCCCTGTACCCCTCCTTGCCGCACCCTCCCCTCCTTGGCTTACCTCATTCAACTCATTTCTTGTGTTCATTTAGCTTGCCGCTTAATTTCAACAATCTATTTTAATAAGCCTCCAGTTCTACGCAAATTGGATACTCGGCTACACGTGTCCTTGCTGAGAACCCTCCTAACCCCAACCCTTCCTCCCCTCAGCAGAAGGTGCTACTGCTATGGCAGCTTACCCCTACTAAAGGTCCTACGCGTTGGCTTAAAACTATCGATTTTCTGTTCAGTTCGCACTTTATGTCTGTCATAAAGTTTTAGACAAGCTTTGAGCAGGAGAAGAAGCTTCTTCTTCTTCTCCTCTCTAACCGAAAAATATTTCCATCAAATGCGCTAAGAATTTATCTTTATCGAAGTCTGGCGTTGAGAGGGCATAACAAAGTTTCGAAGCTGGCAAATTCAATTTTGAGCAGCGTTTTAGCAAAACGTTGTGTTGTCAAAGCTTGTCAAAAACTATTCAGGAAAACTTTGGAGATTAAGGTAGAGACAGAGCTTAAAATCAATTAAGATGAAATACAAAAAAATATACAAAAGATCTAAACATCATTGAAGAAGATGCAGAAGTAAGATATATGATATTTATTACTAACTAATCTCAAGATGAGAGTTTTTTTAGGTTTATATCTTGTACAATATTGATAATCTGTAGGTTAAAATTAAGGAAGGTTTATAGGATATAACTTATAAGTCTTATCTATTATATATATTATATTATATACATATTTATTATATACAATATATATTTATATCTTATATACTCGTACACTATACGAGGATAGTTCACGAGTTCCAGATCTGCCCTATTTTCTACATCTCTATTTCCCTCTTTCGACTGTCCTTCAATTCTACACTCCGCTTGCCTATTTCTATTTCAACACTTTTGTCTAAACGTGCCTCCTCTCTCCTACTTCGTCTCCCTTCAGGAATTTATCGGAAACCCTCAAAGAAGGAAAGGGCAATGAAACAAAAGCAAAACACAAATAAATAAGCATAATAAGAGAAAACAAAACAGCAAAAAAGAAAAGGAATAACCGTTAAAGGGGTGGCACTGCGTGGCGTAGTTAAAGGGAGAGGGAGAAGGGAAGGGGTTAATGGCCGAGTTCGAGTTACGTTTCGGTCGTCTTCGTCTTCGCTCTCGTCGTCTTCTTCCTCTTCAGGGCGAATGCCACGAAAGGCAATTAAAAAATATTTAAACTGCCAAATGGCCAACGGTGGCGCAGCTTGACGGACGCCTTGAAGAGCAGAGACCCCTCTCTCCCACCTCTCACTCCTCTCTCTCACTCTCTCGCTTCTACTTTATAGCGCGGGTGGGTCAAGAAAATTTATGCATACTTGCCTTTGCTGCTTTTCTTTCTTTTCCTTTGTTTCTCTTGAGTTCGCTTGAGTTGTGTGATTGTGTACGTGAGCATAACGGTAAAATGGCCCCGGTCCATGCCACCCCCCCACACAGGGTGGGCAATCGGAGACCCATCGGGTGGTTGGCTGTCAGAATTGATTGATTGAATTGCCACTTTATGAAATTTGTGAGTCTTCTGAGATGTGCGTGAAAATCGTGAGCCAGAGAGAAGTGACTGGCGGGAAGGAGGGGAGAGAAGGGGGGTGTGCTGCGCACTGAGGGTGCGTGTAGTGGGGGTGGTGGCCACCACCCAACGAGGGTTGCTGCTGCTGCTGCTGCTGATTTGTGTTTGTGTGCGTTTTGGCTACCATTTGCAGCATAAAATACATAAAATTATGTGCAGTCGCTGAGGCGGCCATTAAACTTGATAGATTTATGACAAGGCAACAGCAACAGCGGCATCAACAACAAGTCCAACAAGGCGGGAGAGGGAGGCGGGTGGTGTGGGGGGTGTGCCACGTGGGGAGTTCGAGCACACTCTCGAGCCATCACATAAAGATAAAGCTGATTAAAATTGCAAAATTGTTCAAATGAGATTTGGGAAATGTCGTCATATTGCAGGGGCACACACACACAGAGACTACACACACAGACACACTGTGTCGCACATTACAGTTTTATCGCTTGTTGCGTGTCAATTGGATAATACAAATATTATGGTCGATTCAGCTCGTAAAATTAGTGAGGTTGGTTCCCTTTGATAAGGTATCGCAAGAAATCAGCAAGCGATTAATAATCGATAATTATGAAATTAGATTAGATAAAATCGGAGTCTGATCTTGTTATTAAAATATAGTAGATAATAAAAATAATAGATAATAATTATATTTCTTATTATCAATATTTTTATGCTATTTAATTTTTTAAGTATTTTAGTAAACACATTTATTTTTAACATTAGTATTACAGTATTTTATACAAACTTAACTGCAGATAAAACATTTTTCGATTTTTAATGGAACATATTATTAGAGTGACATTGAAAAAACTATTTCGGTGGCCCAATAATTGCTTATTAACTATTGCAATAGTTTTAAAATGCTTCAAATTTTAACTTAAAGTTATTGCAAACTTGTTAAACTTCTCATTCACATTTACACGCTTCTATCTATAAAAAATGCCCTATATTTCTACCTTTCGCACTTACAATACTATCTATACATTTTTAATTCAGCTCAACAAATTAATCATTCAAGAGAAATGTTTATAAGAGCAGGAAACTAAAAACTTACCAAAAAAACACATTTTAAATATTGCAAAGAGTCAAGTGTTCTCTGGGGCGCAACATTTTACAACATGTTAAATGCACAAAAAACTACACATATGATAAAATATATTTAGAGAAATCTTAGGTTATTCACATGCACACACACATACACACTCAACTTATTTTTATAAATCATGCTATAAATCAAAACAATCGAAACCGAAAAATGCCAATTTGAATGCTCATTCGATTCGACAATCAGCGATGGTGGCTGCCATTCGAACTGCCATTGCGCTCAATTCGAAATTCTCCTTGAATGTGTGTGTGTCAGTTCGCTCAACTGTGTGCATGTTTGCATGTGTGTGTGTTAGTGTGGTGGACCAGTGAGCGTGGCCACGTTGACAGGTGATTGATTGACAGGCGAGAATGTTGAATGTGCAAGCAAGATGGAACGCATGTGGATGCTCACTCACTACGCGAATGTTGGAAGAGAGAAGCGCGCTTCACGTCTAAACACACAAAATCTCTGCTCCGCCCTTGACCAAAAAGAGGAAGCAAGAACATAGTGGAAGAACAACAACATCAGCAAGTGCAGAACAGGTTTTCGTTTATAAAGTGAGAGAGGGATGGGGGAGGAGTGACTGTACATATATGAGCAATAACCACATAATAAAAAGTAATTGATTAAGTAGATAACAAAGTCTTTTTACCTTAGAATAAAGATAATGAATGACTTTATTTTCGTTAATAAATGACGTATGAAAATATTTAAGAAGTTCTTATTAGAAACGATTCATTTACTAAAATTAATTTTCTCCCGGTTTATCAATAAACATGAAGATATTAAAACATGTATTTACTTTAAACTACACTTTAATCTTAACGTGAACATAAAAGCATATCTCAAATACAAATTTTTATTGTTATAACCCTCAATCTAACCACACAAATATTTTTTTCGAATACGAAATACATTTTGAATTTTAATTTCTTATTTTAAATTTTAATTTCTTAATTTAAAATTGCTAAATATGTCGTTATTAGTGTTTCTTATTTAATTCCGATAAGAAATACCTGTTTTAAATCTGTAATAGCAGTTTAAAACTCACTCAAGCACGCTCTACTCGTTGTCCACATTGACAAATACTCATATGAAACCCACTCATAATACACAATGCAAAAGCAAAAGAGAGCACGACGCTCACTCTCTCAACGTCACGCGCTCTCTGGCGCTCGCACAACGAACTAAATCAGCTGTTTTTCGCACAAGCGGCAACTGTCTTGCACGGCGTCCAATTGCAAAGTGCAATAAACAATGAAATTTGTTGTTGTTTCTCTACTTTATAAATAAATGTATAAAGCATTTTTGTTTGGTCTTCTGCTATAGCTCTATAGAGACTTGATATCTACATTATACAATAAATTATCCAAAGTTCATTCTTTTTATTTTACTTGTGTTCTTCACTCACTTACCCGCGTGCTTTGTCAGAATACGGTTTGGGAATAACTTAGAGAGTTCACTTAATTGCACATTGCACTCGCGTATTACCCACTTTCCGTTTACAGTTTAGTTACATTTATAAAACTTCCGCACGTTGTTTATAACAAACAATTTAAGTTTATTTCAAGCGGGAACTTTGCACAGCGCACTTTTCGACAACGCGCGTTATTTGACTCTCTCACAAACAGCTGGTCGCTCTCTTTTCGAAATTCGAAAAAACAAGTAAGCGGTTGAGAGAGGCAGAGCGTGAGAGCATGAGTGGAAGTTAAATGAGTTCGAATAGAGCGCTGCGAATGTTGAGTTGCTCAAATTGAGTGGAAGTTTAGTAGGGAGTAGAATATATTTGCTATTCCTGAATTAAAATCTGTATAAAAGTATATAAATTGAGAATAAATAAATTAAAATAGGTACAAATAAGTGCAATTAATGTGGAAAAATATGAAATATAAATAATAAATAAGCGAAATTTTAAACAAGTAACGTGCTTATCCATTTACCTCATCTTGGTACATTCCAAAATTGTTAGATATTAATTAACTTTATTTATTCAATACGTTTCAATTTCTTTATGAATCATCTAACTATGACAGTTAAATCAACTGAGTTCTTACGCGTCACATATTACTGATTAAATAAAACTTGAATCGTTCCTAACCTCACAAATGGTATAGCCAACAAATGCAACAAGTATTTCCTGCATCATTAGTCTTCACTTACTCGTCTCATAGATATCCCCTTGCGAAATCAAAGCCACTTCTCAGTCGAGCAACAATTTCATGTTCAATTTCTTGTCGGTTTCTTTGGGTTATTCCATTTTATTGGATTCTTTTCTTCTATCTGTCTCTCTCTCTGTTTCTTCTCGATTTGTAGCTGTTTTCATATGCGACTAGAACTAATTGCGTGTTCACTGCGAAGTCGTTTCAATTTATCGCCTCGGGTTGATTTTATGCCTCACATTCGCATACATATTAATGAAGCCCCAAGTGCAAGACATGGATCGGGTGAGGATCGGTTGAGGATCGAAGTGGAGCCTCCTGGTTGGTTGCTTGGCTTGACTGACTCTTGGGGGCTTCCAGCCGGCGTTGATTTATACGCTTCAATCCCACATTTTTATTTCTTTGGCTGCCATTTAGCTAAAATATTTCATATCTCCCGCCATCGCGCCCAGCTTCAGGCTGCGCCCTGCCAGAGAATCATTCCAAGTCGGACCTGGACTTGCAGTTGGACAGCGGCTGCCCCGTAATTATGCGATTTGTTATTCGAGATTTGAGGCGATTGTGACTGTGAATCATGTGCGCTGGGGCAGACGAGGCAGACGACCAAGTCGTTGGACAAGGCGAGGATGATTTAAAATGCGATTTCAATTCTGGCATTTCTGATTCGCAGACTCGAGCGAAGAGTGTGTGTGTGTGTGTGAGGGCAGCGGGTGTTAGGGCGGTGCTGGTGCAGGTGGAGCAGCCTCTGTTCCACAGGTATCTGCTGAGCATCGCATGCTGATCCTGCCACAAGCAGGAGGCGAGACCCAGCTCCATTGCCTGTGCAGACCGGACAAACGGAAAAAGAGAGACAGACAGACAAAGTGAGGGACAAAAAGACGGACGAACATTCATTCGCATACGCTGACTGAGTGACGTACTCAGCCCTGACTGATATGGGAGGGAACCTCTGCAGCTTACCATGCACAATCTGTGCACTGAGAGAAAAACCATATTAGGTTTACATTAGAAGATACAGAAGTTGAAAGCAATTGATATGAATTAAGCAATAACCTAATGCTTAATTTAAATATAGATATATATGAGTATTTATATTCTCTACAAATAAGTAAAAGGGTAGTAGAAAGGTTAAGTCATTAATGGAGATTCAACAATTGAACAACTGTGTTATTTAAATTGATTCTCATTAAATTTATGGCAATTTAGATTTTATATCAACTTTTGAATTTTTCAGACCAGGTTGATTATATTTTGTTGTCAACATTTTGTTAAAGACTTTATTTTTTCTATTGTATGTGTTTCTTCTTTATTGCGATTTCAGATTTATAATAATATAATAGTTTCTATATAATTCAAAAAGTTAATACAAAAATTATAATCTCTTTTGGATTTATATACTTGAAACTTGATAATAATTTAATTAAAATTGATTTATTATAAACCATTTGGCATTACATTTTCCCCCTTTTTAAAAAACATTGTTTGCTATTCTTATTCATATGACACGCTATTCAATTTCTTTCAGTGCACCCTCGCTTGATTGCGACTTGCATGAGGCCTTCGTCAGTCGCCGATGCGGCCTCGCCCGCTTCGCCTCCTCCTCGGCCTCGTCGTCCATCTTGGCACAACGTCAGAATGTGCGATTCGTTAGCTTTGGCGGTCGTCGGGGCATAAATCACTCCTCGGCTGAGCTCGCTCGGTTTGATCGGCTCGCGATCCTCCTCCTTCTCCAGCTCCGTCTCCTTCATCTTCAACTCTCCCGCGCACCTTCTCTTATTCTGGCTGCGTTTCGTTGATTAATAATTAATTTGCGTCTTCTGCCTGCGGTTGTCTTCGTCTTCGTCTTCGACTTGGACTGTTCTTCTTCTTGCTGTTCTTGTTGTTGTTGTTGTTGTTGGCTCACCTGACGACCTGACTCCTTTATAATGAACGGTTTGTGTGTGTGCCAGGACATCCGTCGTACATCATCGAAATGCGCGCCCAGTGTGCCCCATCTCGGCCTGATTGCCTCGGCTCACAGGTTGCTGAGGAACTGAGGAGACGATGAAGCTCCTCCTCGGCTTAATGCATAAATTCTTTTGGGCCAGGCCTACTACGACCCGCAAACGGCAAACCGGTATTTAAAGCAACAACAACAACGACATAAATTAAGCGAGAGGTGTTTGTACACTCGACAATAAATCAATTAGCAAATTTGTAATTATTATGTTCATAAATCTCCGGCGGGAAGGCCGTCGCATCATGCGATTCTTCTGATCATGGCAACAGAGTCAGACTCAGAGAGAATTCACGATTAAAATATATTTTGATTGCCAGCGGAAAATAAAATTAAAACTTAAAACTTGTTGCGCGTTTCAGGGCGTGGCATATACTATCAAGTTGCTGTCGATCTAGAAGATTGGAATTAATGTTTGGCATATTGTAGGGGAGGCAACTTAAGGAATATGAATTTCATTCGGACTTTTCTGATGGGAAACTTTAAAGCATTTCGAGTTTTATTTCTTTTCTAATGACATTCAGAAATATTTAATTTAGAGCTCGAATATTTCCTTGAAGTAGATACTTAAGCTCATAATATGTTAGTTTATAATATTGCTAAGAAATTCTTGAAAAGTTTTAGAGAAATATAATTTAAACTAAATTGATGCAATACGAGTATAGAACCTTCTGTCTCAAAACCCTGGTATTGTTTAACTGTAGTCTGTAAAATATATTAATAATATTTACAGCAGGTTTTTGACTTATGACTGAGTTGCTCTATTAAAATATTAAGATAGATAGTACATATTTTGACATTTTCATAGAGAAAAATTAAAGTTATAGGATCTGTTATACGAGATATAATATATAAAAGTCAAGCTAGATGCTTAGAGTATCGTCATAAAGTGACGACAGTCAATGCTTACAGTCTCTGAAAAGAAAGATCGAATTGTAAACTTTGCAATATCTCTCAATAGTATCATATTATCTATTTTTATCTATCTATCACATAATGCCTTTTACTTTCCATAGCCCATTAGATCAGTTGACTATCAACTAAATAAATATAACATCAACTTTAATATCTTTTTAAAAATATGTAGATTTTTATAATTGTTCCTAATTAAGTTTATATATCATCCTTCTATCTACTTATTTAGCTATCCATATATGTTTCTATCTATTTACTTATTTATCTCTTTATTTGTCTATTTCTATTTCTGTTTCTATTTTATTATTTTAATTCATCTATTTATCTTACCCTTCATATATTTATTGCATATCTCAACCTATTCTTAGCTCATTAGATCCCTTAACTGTAAAATAGAGTTCCCAATATTTCGAAAACTCAATCACATATTGTGCATATCTATCTAAAATCCCCCGTCCATTCAAAGTGTTTCTCACTTTTGAAATATGCCACTAAACTTCAGCAATCTGCCGCCCATTAATGAGCTAATCTCGCTGCGCTTCCCCATTTCGGTGGCATGGCCGCTGGCGGTTTGTTAATGGCTTCGCTACCACACACACACACACATAGCGTGATGAAGAGGCAGAGAGAGGGGGGCAGCAGGAGAAGCGCCATCACATCCGTCATTGTGGCACACTTTGGCTCAGGTCGAGGCTCTGGTTTTCAGGTGACGCCCACCCGAGTTCTGTGTGTTTATGCGCCATTATTAACACGTCATAACTCAAGCACGAAAAGTTGCCCAAACTTGGAGGGAAGCAGCCAAAAGCGGCCAAAAGTTGCCCATCAATCACGGCCCAAGCAAGGATAAACAAATGACGAGAAGATGAGCAGAGAGAGAGAGCAATGGGAGGAGGTAGAGAGAGAGAGAGAGAGAGACATGAGGTGTAGGTGCTGCTCCTCTCTCGGCGACTCATGGTGTTTATTTATGCATAACACGACCGTGTTGAGGCGAGGACGATGGCCACAAAGTGATTTTAAATGGAACCCCTCCCTGGACCTGGAACAGGCCTTCAAATTTGACGATGCTCTCGTTGATGATGACGCCGCCTGACGCTGACGATGACGATGAAGCCAAGTGCCCTCAGGCACAAGCTGGTTAACAGCCCAGAAAGGTCATTAAAGTGTCCAGAGAAAAAGAGAGAAACACGCAGAATGCAACGCAAATTGAATGGAAAAGCCAAAAAAGATCGAGGCAGGATAAAACCGTATATGACTTAATTAATTTTAGATGAATGTTTACGATGTTAAAAAAGGATTAAAAGAAAACTGATTGGAGTATTAAAACTGATACAACATGTAGATAATGAAGAAGGTTAGATAATATATTTAACGATTTCTGTTAACATAATTATAATCTGTAGAACTTTCTTCAATGTTTCAAGATATAATGAGGACAACAAGGGGGAACAAAAGTATGGACAATGTGAGTTATTTTTTTATCTGACATAATATCTTATATAAATTACATTGAACAAAGCATTCAACTCTTATAATAAGGAGGAACGATATAAAATATTTAAAAGGTTTCTACAAGAAACTTAACCTCTTAAAAGTGTATTAAAACAAAAAAACACACTCAAGGCTGAATCCTTTTCCCTCCTCTTCCCCTCTTCTACCATCCCATCAAAGAAATAGCCAAAAAAAATATTAATCCAACATTTCGTAATGCCAAATTGCCTCGAGGACTTTCCGAGTAAATAGATTGTCCGCAGCTCTCTTTGGCTTTGGTAACCTGGCAAATTGCAGAGTGCTCTCAAAGTGATGCCCAAGGATAATGCGAGTCGCTGCAATTTGCTTGGCAATTATCTTTAAAGGATATGCAGGATATGCGAGCAGGATAGACAAATCACAGTGGAAAACACAGCAGAATGTTGGCAACGCGGCGACGACTGCTTTTTTCGATTCGAATTCAATTTCAATGCGCTTCGCAATTCCCAGAGAGCAAAGGGGCAAAGGGGGGGGGGAAGAGGAAACCTCCTCTGCCCCAGCAGGATGAACCATTCCAGGCCAACGGGCAGTCGAGATTCAATTCGCAAATATTGCAAGTACAACGTGGAACGAGAATGAAATTATGTTCCAGCTGCTGCTCAGGCGTCGCTCTGGGAGAGGGAGGGATAAAGAGAAAGGGGGGGGAGAGGGTGCAGGATTGCCAACTGTATTCAGGCTGGGGAAAACGCCGTAAAATGCTACGTGGAGTAAATCTAATTTTGCCGGACAAGTGACTGTCATTGATTGCCGATATTTAGAGTGCTGCAGCAAAGCTTGCCATCTCCCTCCCACTGCCTGCATGTTGCCCTACCTCCCTCTCCCTCTTTATCAGCCTTTTTAGCTCGATCTCCCTTGCTCTACAACTCCGTCTTCCCTCTCTCTCTCTCTCTTTCTGTGAGCGACAGGATTGTGGCAATCGTCAATCGTGTTGCGTGGCCAGCAAAAATTTTTCGAGTGTGCTGCACACAATTGCTATCTGTGCTGCACAGTGGCACAGGTGTTGGCAAATACTGGACTACTGGATTTATTAAAATAAAAGCTCTCAAAAATCTGTTGTGTTATTTAGCAATTCATAAATACATAAATGACAAATTATCATCTATCTTCTATCTTCTATAATATCTTCTATCTTCTATCTTTAATATTCTCTATTCTCTGTTCTTATTTCTCTCTTCTATTTATCATCTATCATTCATTTTCATCTATCTATCTATCTATTGAATTATATGTATATCTATGTTTCAAGTTTCTATGTTTCTATGGATCTATTTATCTAACTGTAGTAGTTAAACTTTAATATTTCTCTATCCCCCTCAATCAGTTTCTACACAAATTTCACTTTATTATCACCCCATCACCGTCCACTGTGCCATCAAGCTGCCTGATTAGTCGTCCTGCCCGAGAAGGCATCATTTCACAGCCGATTGGACAACGTCCTCCTCCAGCGCGCTGGTCAACCCAACTCTGGCTGCGGATTGGAGCTGCTGCCGTTGGTGCAGCTGCAGCTGCAGCTGTGGTGGAATGTGTACTGTACACTGTGTATATATATGTGTGTGTATGTGTGTGCGTCTCTCTGTGTTTTTAGAAAATAAAATTGCATTTTCATGAACCTTTGGCCAGGAATTTATCTGGCGCACAGATTTCACAGGCCTCGCTTGCCCCAAACCAGAGCTGTGCATAGGCTGCAGCAAATAGGCACGCACGCAGCATAAAACGCATAAATAGCTGCACAGGCAACCCTCAGCACCCCCCCCCCCTGCCTCTCTGCCTACCATCCCTCTGGCTCAACCCCATCAGCAATTGTCCTGGCAATGGGGCAGGACATGCGTGCATATTTACGAGTCGACTGCGGCGGCATCAGCTGCACCAAAAACTCGATTGCCTTGTGCCCCCTCCCTTACCCCCCTGGCTTGTCCTGCTGTGGTCGCACACTGTGTGAGTGTGTGCAAGTGTGTCTGTGTGTGGCGTCACAAAATAATTACCCAGAGCCTGCGCCTGTGCCTGTGCCTCGCTTGGGTCGCTACGCTCGCTCGGTGATTGAGTTGGCAAAACGTTGCACTCGATTTGATTTTTTCTCCGGGGGAGGAAGGTGGCAACCCTGGCTTGCCACAGAGTACCCCTTACCCCTTGCCTCACCCCCCTGTCTACTTCCCTCCTTAGCTGCAATTTATGCGTGTGCCAATGGGGCCCAAAGTTTGTCGGTTTTTAAGCTAATTTGGCGAGCATCCTGGCTGTAAAACGGCTAGATAGGGAGAGGCAAACAGAGGGAGAGGATAGAGGAACAACATTTGAGTGAGTGAGCAAGATTTAGTGGCACACATAAATGCCAAAACCGAAATGCTCCAACAGCAAATCACGGCCAGCACGACACGCCCACCTCGACTGTCGCCCACTCCCTGTCTCCCCATCTCTCTCTCTCTCTCCTTCACTCTGTGGGATTTTTCGGTTTCGGCACACAAAGTGCAGACAGATGCGCCGGCACCCAGAGCTACTGGGACTGGTCAGTGCAGCAGCGAGGCACCTCATGATTTGCCCATAAATGCAGCAGCAACATCACATTGGGGCACGAGATGAGGCTGCCTCTGGTATATGAGCATGACATGTTGATGCTGCAGACAAGCACCGAAAATTCAGACGAAAATCTGAATAAAACTGAGAGAAGGTGCTTGCTAGAACGGAACTTAATGGCAGACTTCAGCATGATGCCGATAAGATTTGGGATGAGATTGGGAAATGTAGAGGGCTCTTCACTGCTTACCTGTAATGGAGATTGAGTTTAAAGACGCACTTGTTGTCATTTTAAGGTTACTTAAAATTGAACAAGTGAAACGAAATTATTTATGTAATACATTTATAAATGGTTAAGTAATGTATATATATTATATATTAAGATATAATATATGTATTTATATTCTAGACTACATGTTTTTATATTTTACACAGATAAATAATATCTGAAATAACTAAGTAGACGTGTAATCGCCTTGACTAACTGATTACACTTAATTTGCCAAGTATAATACGAGATTTTCAGCTATATTTTGAATGGATTCGCATCGACCACTTTATATACTATATAAAGCCTTCCTATCGACTATCGAATATATTCGAAACCTATGTTGTTTTGTTCAAGTCTAAAATGAAGGTGTTGAAGCTTGCAATTGTGATCTTGAGTATGGGAGCTAGTCCGATCTATGCTGAATTTTCAGAGTAAGTAGTCGAAAGATGAACACTTTGGTTAGTTTCATACACTCAACGGATATTTTACTTTATTTAGAAACTGCAATTGGTATTGGCCGCTGTGTTTACACTTTTTTGCATTCAATTGCAACTGGTTTTAGGATAACAAGAAATTCAACCACAGAATTACTGTGATGAGTGTAAGCAGAAATGATTGACTGTATTGTGTAGTAAGTGAAGCATCTCATATATCTATATATGCATACTACTAATACTACTTTATACTTACTACATAATATACAAGTACTATTCTATACTTTGTATACTGTACTATGAATTCAATATGTTTCTATCGTGTCTTTTCTATAAACTTATCCACATAATAATAATAACTTGCCGCAAGTTATTACTTTTCATATTATACATGTTATGAACACAGCTCTTTAATGTCGAAGTATCACCTGCAGCCTTTCTCCCTCTCTCTCTCTCTCGCACTCTCTCGAACTCTCTCGCCCTCACCAAGCAATCCGCTTGCCAATTGGGCAACTTGAGATGCAGCAAGTGGGCATGTCTGCAGCAGCTGGGCATGCCACTGCCCCCGCTCCATCCCCCTACGCCCCTCTTTACTCTCACACCATACCCCTTTGCCATTGTCTTAGTGTCCGTCTCCGTCTTTGTCGCCGTCGTCTTCGTCGTAGCCGTCGCCGTCGCCTTCGTCGTCGTCATTGTCGTCGACGCCAATAAATCAGTTTGATTTATTCACCTTCTGCTCAGCTCGTTCATTTTTTGCTCGTTTTTGTTGCTGCTTTTCCGATTGTTGTCGTTGTCGTCGCTGTGGTTGTCCCATTGGGTTTGTTGTTGTCTCTTAACGCGCGTGCTTGCATCTCTCGCTGGGGCTCGCTCTTCTATGCATCGATCTCCTCGAGGCAGCACAGATACAAATACACTGGGACAGTCTCCGACTGCGCCGAGTCCGAGTCTCACTTGGTTGGCGATGTGCTAAAGATCACCTGAGCTGCGACAGTGAATGTCTAATCCAATTTAGCATGGAACAACACAGCAACAACAACAACAGCAGCAGCTGCATATGGCAAATATCCATATCGTGACACTTGATTTCATATTAAGATTATTCCCATTCCGAATACCCCAAAGCACAAAGCGATGCGCCCTATGGCCTTGCCATGGAATTTATGTAAGTTTATCGATAATTTGTTTGGCATCAACACGAAAGAGATGAAGAACTTTACAAATTACATAAGGAGTAAATTGAACTTCTCTTTTTAATATAAATTTAAGTTTCATTGTTGATTTTATTACGAATATCATTACTTTATATTCATTATTTATAGCTACTGTTTTTAGCTAGCAGTTTATTGCATAATTTATTATATATTTTCCATACTTTTTGATTATTTAAATCATTTACTGTCTATTTCATTATATTTATAATTTTTTCAATATTTATATTGTTAATTATTTATTTCATTAGTTTTTTTATAGTTTTTCATTATTAAAAATGTAATGAAATAACCAATTAACAATATAAATATTGAAAATAATATAAGAAATTTTATAAAATACACACTTAATGAACTAATCATTAAGTGTGTATTTTATTAAATTTCTTATATTATTTTCAATATTTATATTGTTAATTGCTTATTTCATTACATTTTTAATAGTTTTTTCATTATTTATTTCATTAGTTGTGTACTTCATTAGGTATTTTATTAGCTCTTTTATTCTTAATTTTATTAATTGCATTTCTAAATTATTTGTTTCTCTTTTACTAACATGTTTTTTCCATTATCTGTAGAACATCAATTCAATATTTCATTTCATAATTGTAATTGAAACTCGAAATTAGTATGTACTAAAACGAAGGAACGAAAGGACACTTGATTTGTGGATACAATATTCAAAGATCTTAATTTACAGACCTGTCGAAGGTTCAACATATCATTTCAGCCATCACTTTGTGAATCTCTGCCTGCCTTCTATAGCGTATTCCGATCTGCATGTGTGTTGGACGCTTCTTTGCCAGAGAATATGCAAATCAAAATTCATGACAATCTCGAAAAGTGAACAATGGGTTCTGTCAAAGAATAAAAGCGACTCACTTGTTCATCGCGATTGTCGTCTGTCTCATTCCATCCCCATCTCTCTCTCGGCAAGCACTTGTAATGTTCTCGCGTCTCTTCTTCAGCATTTCCCTTCTTTTGGGGGGCATTTTGGTTGACAAGAAATTTATATTAATTTATTACAGTTCAACTGACAGAGAATTAAGCGAGAGACAATTTATGGCTTTGTTTTCAGCGCATTAAGCAGAGCAGAGAAATCGTTTATGTAAATATATCGCACGAGCTCAGCTCAGCGATGGCTTAACGAGAGCTCATCAATCCCAAGTCGAAGCAAGCACGTGACAAATAAACTATTACTAGAAATCTATCGGTAACTATTGTAAGCTAAGTATTTTTATTGAAGAAATAAGAAATTCAGAAGTTTTTGTAACTGTAGAATGTTCCAAAACAATTTAACGTATCAATAAAACTATCGCAGATGCAAATTTTATGAATGTGTAAGACCCCCTGGCAATCGTTGACCGATAGTATGCAACAATCCCTTTTTTTTATACGATAATATTATAATATAAGATATGATATATAATATTATAGCCCTAGGCAATAATCAGATAACAAAATTGTATGTTATGCGATAGTAATACCGATTGTTTTTAATATATGGCTTCACCGATAGTGTTTCCGATAGTTCTTACCAATAAAGTTAGTCACTTTTATACATACGATAGTCCAGGCGATAGTTCACAGCCCTTGCGCTTAATTGCCACGACCCACATTTGCGAATGGATTCACATTCACTCGTCATTCATCTGCCCTGGCGACAAGAGACAGCGACAGCGACAGCCACTGCCGCAGCAACAGCAACAGCGACAGTTAGCGACAGCAACATTTTGTCGCGACAACAGCAGCAGCAGCAACAGCAGCAGCAACAACAACGGCAGCAACATTTCGGCAGCAGCGGCAACTGTCGCCAACTGTTTGCTCTGCTGTCTCCGAGTCATCTTCTCTCTCACTCTCTCTTTCTGTCTCTCGGTCTCACAGTGACATCTCCTCTTGATTTGGGTACAGTCACACACACACACACATGAGATAGAGAGAGAGAGAGAGAGAGGCACACATTGGCAGCATCATTAGCAAAGAGCTGCGGCGACGTTGATGCTGTTGGCAGCCTTGTCGCCTTGTCGCAGCCTCCAAAGCTGTCAAAAGTTGATTTACCGTTTTAATTTTAAGTTAAAAACCTGTCAAAAATAAATCATTCAATCGCTCGCTTGCTCGTTCGAGTTGACTCTTTTTGCTTCCTTTAGTTTGGCCCAGGCCCAGCCCCCGACACCAGCGACAGCCCCCAAACCCAACACCAGCACCAGCACCAGAGTTACTTTCCCAGCCCCATCCCCATCTGCATTTGCATTCTCCATTTCGCATATTTACGCATCTCGCAGCGCCACTCGGCTAGACACTGACCCAGTTGCCGAGCCCCTTCCACTTCCCCTGCACCCTCTCTCTCTCTCTCTACGCACTCTCTCTTCCCCTCTTTCGTTGCCTGTTCCTCTTCATGCCTCACTTTCGCGGCCATTCATTAAAGTCTTCAGTTTTAGTGCGCTGTCTGAAGTTGCAGTCTCCCCTCGCACTCTTCTTATCTGCCTCTCTCTCAGTCTCCTCCCCTTGCAGAGGTCGCTGCATTCATTCATTCATGAATCGCACTCGTAATTGAAGTACGAGACGCTTTAGACACATTTTAATTGACTAATTAATTCTCGTTTTCTCTATTCATTCCCAAGAAGTCGCATCTATGAGACTTAAACTCGTCTAACTTTGGGATTAAAGTGAATGAGGTCGAGTAAGATGATTATCCAGTAAGATATGAGCTTATCGATAGAACTATAAATGACAAATAAATATATTTATCGATAGTACTATTGACAGATAGAGTTAGAGTTTAATTATTATAGTTTTTGGTCATCTGAAATGGATTCATGTTAAACTGATTCACAAGATATAAAACTAAGCTTAATGTACTTTATTTATATACATTTTAGCAGCAATCGATAGTTATATCGATGCTTAATCTTACTTATGATAGTATCAATTTCATACCATCAATGAGTAGATCTTGAAGGCCAGGAATATAAAAGGTACCATCGATATTCTACTATGCAAGAGTAGATATTTTATCACTACTTGACAAAGTAAAACTATCGATAACTGTAGGCAGGTCATTGATATCATATTTTGGACTATATTATTAACTACAGACTGTTCCCTTGATTATAAGTGGTGCAGTTAGATGGAACCCATCCCACCGCATCGGTTCTATCGATTGTTAATCATGTGGAAGATTTTTAACTACTCCCTGTGCACCCTATAATCTTATACTATATGATGTCATTATTTATTAAGCTCAACAACTAGTTCAAACTTAAGTTATAACTATCTTTGACGCCGTCGTCCGCTTCAAGTTAATCGCTTCAGTCTGAACCGGATGCCGACTATCAATATCAAGCCGGTCTCAATTCGTCTCGTTGCCGTCTCTGTACAGTCTTGTCTATCAATATTCATACGCCAAGATGCAGATAAGTCAATTCAGGTGGAGCTGGCGGTGGAGCACGCAGAGTGGGGAAGGAGCAACGGATAGTGGAACGTTCACACGCGCCCAGTTCGGGCCGATAATTGATGCATTATAATCGCGGCGCGATGTGATCGATTATGACAGGTGTGCGCAGTCACGTGGAAATGCAGCGAAAAAAATTCCAATGCCGCCAAAATGATTTGCCTGATTGACAAGCAGGTCAGTCGATCAGTCAGTCGACCAGTCAGTCAGTCAGTCGATGGGGCAGTCGATCGGTCTGTCGCAGTCAGTTCCAGTTTCAGAGAGTGCAGAGAGAGAGAGAGAGAGATCTTTCGATCGAGGGCAGCTGCTGATCTCCCTCTCTCTCTCTCTCTGTCGCTCTGCACTGGCGACAAATTTACGCATGGCGCGACAGGTTCATTAATTGATGTGCACACTGTCGCCGCACGAGCTGCTGCTGTTGCTGTCCCTGCCCCCTGCCCCCTGCCCCAAACTGGAGGCAGCTGCGCAGGCGCCGCACATTGCGTGCGGTGGCCCGCTTAGGTGGATATTTCTTAATCGATATCGAAATGATTTACGTTTGCTGCCTAATGAGTTCGCATACACAAACACAAGCGGACAGACAGACAGACAGCGAGACAGACAGACGGATGGAGTGACAGAGGGACCGACAGTGGGGCAGATCGGCAGTTTTCCTTTCACGCAACTCTTGTTGCTGTTTCTTTTTTGGGCCCCTTCTCTCGCTGTCTTTACATCAAGTCGGCGGCAACTTGTGGCTATCAATCTCTGACATGATGCGGCAAAATGTAGCAGCTTCCTTAACTCGTCTCTCCCTTTTCCTCTCTCTCTCTCTCCATCTGCTTCTTCATTAGTTGATTGGCATTTCAATTAACGAATTAGTCATTTGCATGTGGTCGCTGTGTTCGTTGGATCTGTTGCCGATCTTTAGTTTCTTCGTTTTTCGTTTCGTATTTCCTGCCATCTTGTCGCCTTCCTCTTCTTTGACTCTTCTTCTCTCTCCTCATTGGTCGCCTTTGAGCCACTGTGCAGTAGCTCGAGCATCTGTCCCTGGTACTAATGACAGCAATCCATCAACTCTGTCTTCCTCGGAGTCTGCTCTGGGGTTGCTGTCGGCTACACTTGCCGTTTCTTTGAGGGATGCAAAATCAACCCTTAAATTTTGATTGATTTCTGTCATGGTAGCAAAAGGGAAAAATGTCTGCCTGCCTGAAACATGGATGAGGTTTTATGTTATAGGAAATAAGCCATTACAGTTTACATAGAGTAACTAAGAAAACAAATGCATTGGACTTTGGTATTTATGTTATACATTTGTTTATATTTATAATAGTTCTGTGGTTTATATAAGTTGTAGCAATTTAATCTAGTAAGTTATATGAATACTAATCAATTAAATTCATCAGAAGATACTAAAGATCTTTCAGATTCTAGAGTTTCTAGAGTTCTTTTTACGATTCTTAAGTTCTTTCACCGTCTTTTGTTTATCAACTGTAAGTGTTTCTTTTATTAATTTGCATTTTATTGTATGTTTAATGGAATCTTTGGTAATATTGCCAACACATTTTTGAACACATGGTATATTATTATAGTATGATATATATTATATTATATTGATAACTTTCAAGGTGAATGTAATACAAGATTTCCAAGATTTTTCAAGTGTAAAGCTTACTTAAATTCAACTGTAGATATCTTCAGTCATTCGGGATTTCTTTTAAGGTTTCTCCAAGGCACTTATCTATGCTATATTATAATTCTTCTTAACTGCAGCCCACTGTAGTACAGTAAAACATTCTCTAATTATGAACTGTCTCCATTTCGGCATTAACATGTTTCACTCGTTGTCCTTTGCAGCTGGAGAAACAGTGTCACACGTCTGTATTCGCACACAACCCCTATCAGGCCAGCTACAAGCACACTCTCTCTTCCCTCTCTCCCTTTCTCTCTCTCTTTCTCCGTCCCTTGAACGCAGCATTTTATGCTGAGGCGCGTTTCATGTGCGGGTGCTGTGGACATATTTATGTCGCTTTTGGGAACATTTCATCCTCATAAATATTATTCATGGTCTCGTTCACTCTTTGGGGCTGCTGTCAGGCAGCCCTCTCTCTCCCGCCTCCCACCTCCCCCCCGCCCAGGCCGAACCCATTCTATAGCCAATACTGCTGAGCTTTCAAATTGCACACAACACGAAAAGTTCGTTTACTGTGAACGATGAAAATGGAAAGAGGCAGAAGAAGAAGAAGAAGACACAAGAAGGACAAGCATGTGAAGAAAAATAGCAAGGAATCCATCAGATAAGTGCGAGCCAACAAAGTGTCTTGCTCTCCCTACTGCTCTCTCTCTCTAGCTCTCTCTCTCTGTTTCGTTCTCTCGCTTCGCTTGGCTTTCAGCGTTTTTGCCAGTAAATTGTCAAAGTGACAGCTAAAAGAAAAAAAAGGAATCCCGGCCATCATTTACTTCACCCTGCTTGAAGCACCCCTCCTCGTAATATCCTCCTCTACCTCCCCCTTCCCCCTCACACACCTTGCTCGTCTTGGGGCCGGGGCAATTCCTTGGGTTTGATTTAATGTTGCGTGTGATATATCACAGTCCAGACGGCACAGCAACCACCGAACTGAACCGAACAGGCCTCTAGCTCGGCCTTTATTTTACGCTTATCGAACTCTTCATTCCCCCCTCCCCGCTGCTGTTCCTGGGCAAGCACTTTGCCACATTTAATTTTTGGAACGTCGCAAATGGCGTCGCCTTGTCAGTCCGCCTGTCCCTGCTGTCCTTCAGTCTGTCAGCGCTCACACAACTTATTCTCGATTCCTCAGTTGCCAAGCCCAAATATTTTCTCTCCCTTTCTCTCTCCATCTTCATGTTGCCGTCTCTGTCTCGTATGTCTGTCGCCATCAACTTCAATTCAATGCCCTCTCAATAAATCACTCATTCGCAGTAGTTTTGTACGCTCCTACGCTTATTGACCGAAACAGAGGCTACTGTCCCCCAGGCACAGTGGGACAAGAGTGGTTCTATAAGTAAGAAAAGACTGTTGAGGAAGAACTCGTATTCTCGCGCGCTGTTGCAATTAATTTTAATTTACAAAACAGTTTTCTACACGTCTTCTTTCAAGTTCAAGAAGAAAGATATTCATGATAATAATATTATCTTATTTTAAAATAAATAAATAGTTCCTAAAAAATGCTTATTTCATTTTCAGTTAGATTTTCCTAAGAACATTAGGTTATAATAGTAATATACGATTTGTTTGGCCTTTACTGTTCAACTTTTTATAATAATATATTATTAATCCCAAGTTGTTAATAATATCTTGATAATATTATCTGACATTTTAAGTGAATAAACAATGCTAACAAAAATTCAACTCATTTTTTTTGAAACCCAACTATAACTTGTTTTAAACTAAACTAAAGACCTTTTTAGTTTAATTTTCCTAGAAATCAATGCTTATAATATTTAATAATATCTGATTAATCTTTCGCTTGTAATGATATCTTGCAATACTATCTCTTTTTCTTTCTCCACGTAATATTGCAGCTCATTTGCTTAGCATTTCCATTTACTATGTGATTCGTAATTTTCAACCACTCACTGCCCACTGTGCCACATCAAAGTCAGACCACGCACTGACGACGTCAGTATGTCATTGGACTTGCAGAAGTTTGCTTCGCTCCGGCGCTAGACACTCCGATACTTGGATACTTGGGTGGTGCTGGGTGGTTCGCTTCGCTGCGGTTCGAATTCGTCTTTGATTTGTCACTGTGGGGGCTGCTCTGGGGGGTGGACGTGTATCGAATGCGGCCTAGCTTTAAATTGCAATGACGTCAAGTTGGCATGCTTCACGATTATGTCGCCTGTCGCCCCAGACCTAGTCCCGGACTCAGATTCAAACACACAAACCCAATACCAATTCCAGTCCCCAGTGAGGAGGAGGCCGGACGCGTCTCTTCCTCTACTTCTTCTCTCTCTCTCTCTCTTTCGTGCTTGGTTTGTTTGGCAACTTGTGCGCGGTGTCTTCGAGTTGTGTAAAAGTGCGAAAACGAGACGAAATGGTCTTATCTGTCGGGCCCCATCGATAGATGTCATCTTGAGTGATTTACCGTCAATTGGGGATGTTGTCTTCAATGAGTTTTTTCCACTTCTCTCAGTCCCATCTCTTTTTCTTTAGTCACTTCCACGCTTCAGATTTATGTTTATATTTATTTACGGTACGACTCGACTTGACTCGAGACTCAACGATTCGCTTGGGTCTTAGTCTCTCTGTCTTGCTTGAGCACATGTATCTGCTGTATTCGCCCAGCTTATCTGTATCTGTATCTGTATCTGCGCATCTTTCCATCACTCGGCCGTGCCTCGGCGTCGCTATTAAGAAAGAAAAGGAAAAGTAGATGGAATTAATCAATATTAAATGTCTGACTCGAAATTAAACTGTGCTGCGAATTTCAATTTATGTGCTCGGGCAATAATCAATAGGTCTAACTTAACATCGATTCGAATCGGTATCTCCACCCCAAAGATTTATCTGAAAACATTTATGACTTGAGCTGGCGACAGCGTGTTTTGGTTGTTGGTCTTTAGTTAAACTAGATTTTAAATTAAGATTTCGCTATGTTTAGTAATCATTTAGAGGTTTATATCATTTGTTTAGGTCGTTTTAGTTTCACTTTGGTTTCGGTTTTTAAACTGAAGATGATATACAAACTGGAGAGATTAGATTAAGAACTTTGAACTCTCACTTAAAAGTCTGAAAATATAAAGACATGATCGTTCAGAATCTGCTATAAATATCATTAAAATTTCCTTACAAAATAGCATTCCATTCTTTAGAAATACCAACAGTAATTCTCAATGGAATCCCGCGAGAGATCAAGCAATTATTAGCTCAGCTGTCAGTCGGCATTGACAGGCTTCATTTATATGGCGAAACCAGTCTAAAAATAATTTAGGACTATAAATGCAACTGAAAGTCGATGCTGAGGTCGGATGACAAGTGGACAAGGCTGGGACACGGACTTGGCCAGATCTGGTCTGAGATACAGGTAAATTGAAGTCTCAAACAATCTATAAATGTCGCTTGGATGATGCCAATTTATTGATAGATTACCTCCAAGCAATAGGGAGTGGCAGGGGGAGAGGACAGGGAAACACAGACTGCTTTGGCCACGATTAATTGCATCAATCAGCTGAGCTCAGTTGAGGCGGAGGCACAAGCTATTCGAAATGCATTCAAAACACTCAGCTGAGACTATTTGAAATTCATAGGCAATTTGCATGGCGATTATTAGCATTGACATTCCTCCCGGGCGAGACCCCAGACAATTGTAAGCACAATCAATTAGGCGTTGAATTGATACAAGATATACACCCACACACACACACACACTCACATATATTGGGGCTGCCTCCCACATATGAATATGCAATTATTCGCATTTGTGTGCAGCCAAATTGATTCCTCATTCACTTGGCCAGACGAGACAAAGGCACGAGTACTCATGTGATTGCCCCCTAAGCAATTCAATGGCTATTCGTTAAGTGTCACAATGCACTCATTAAATTACTCTCTAAATAGGTGTCAGACCCATTCAGTCGCGAATTAAAGAAACGAATTCAAATTACTAAATTATTCAACCAATTTGAGATACTTAATAGGATTGTTTCATACCTAAAATGTTTATATAATTAAGGATTAGCAAAGCAATTGAGTAGAGAACTAAGAACAAACGTTATCATACGAAGAAAGCTAGAACGCTTATTAACGAAGAATAACTTTTCGTATTTATATTCTTTCTACGTGTATATACGAATTTTTGTTGTATCTTAATTTATTGTTCATCATTCAGCCAATTTCCATTATTAACTATCTCTTTTCATTATAAATCACATATAGTCTATCTATATCTCTTTCTATATCGATGTCTTGCTCCTTGTTCATCACTATCTCCAATCTAATCCGATTGAATATCTCTAATTTTATTTTTATATCAATCTCTACCTCAATCCTTAGCTGCATCTGTCAATCACCTCTCACTCAATATTAATTCCTCTCTCTCCTTCTATCTGTAACCTTGCAATTCTTTACATTTCTATTCCTCACAACCCACTCTACATTTACCATAATCTACCTATTCTCGCCTCTCGCGAATTTATCTGGACTTCCCATGGCGTTTTCTCAGCCCGTCGAAGCTTCTACATTTTTACGGTTTCTCCGTGTTCTATATTAACACCAGAAATGAAATGTGGCCGGAGAAGAAGACGCCATCGATTGGCGATCGTCGATCGGCGAACGTTGATCGTCGTTGTGATTATCGCAGTTCCCTTCTCCAAATGGCCACATGTGGCGCAAGCGTAGCGTTGCAAATAGACCTCAAAGTACTCGTAGAAGGAGGAGAGGGAGACGTGTAGATGGAGCTTGAATGAGGCCTGGATGTGGCATGGATCATTGCATGCGGATGCTGAGCATGGCGGCGCGTCGATTGCGTGCACATGATGTGGGCAGTCACAGCTTCACTGGTTGTTGTTGTTGCTGTTGCAGCTGCCGCTAATGTTGCTGATGTGGCTACGATGATGGTAGTCGTTGCAATGTGGTTGCTAAAACGCTTCTGGGTTGAGAGCGGCAGCAACAGAGTCAGAAAAATTCATAGTATGTAATGACTATGAGATACTGTGTAAGAAAAGGATGAGATAAGCAAAAATGTATTGTATGATATAAATATATACTTTACTGTAAATACATAAATTGGATAAGATCTGCAATAGTGTACTAAAAATAAGAAAGTTCTTAGTGCTGTTTCGACTTTTTAGAAGAGAAGCAATAATATAAACTTAGTTTAACAACCCCTAAAATTTTCTAAATTGCTAAGGAATCTGCCCTGCCAAATTACAGAAATCTAGCTTTTGTATCAGCTGAGATATTCCAATTATGTAAGTTCTATACTTGAGAATGTATAATTGAACTGTATACAAAATTTCATGACTGTAACTATAGGAACAGCAGAGATCTGCGCATTTTTCTCTGGCAGATGCTGAAAACTATCCACATTTAGTTACTAATCACAGCTGTACCTCTCTCATAGCATTACAATCAGTTACCAGCAACCTTTCATGTACGAGTACAGGGTATTACTAGTTACAAGCACCCTGGACTAGAGAACAGCGCGTTCAACATCAACGAAAACGATGCGATGCAATAATTTAAGCGCATTTTGAATAATTGCCGGGCAGCCGCAACATGCTTTGACTTTTGCTTGCTGGCGGCTAATCAGCAGCGAACACACACTCACACACACACACACACATACATATACATATACATATTGGCAACATGCACGACATGCGCATGCAACATTTTGAGGCACAATGAAAGTAAAAGCAAAGCAGCAATCGCCATAAATTGTCCAGTTTTATGCTCACTCACAGTCGCCATATCCCGCGTGTCGGAGGCATCAATGTCCCGCGGTTGCATGTTCATCATAAAAATCAACCTCATTGCCTCATCCGAACCGAACTCCAGACGAAAGCCAAACAAACAAATCCCAGTCGATTGGCAATTGCCGCAGTTGCAGCCACAGTAACAACAACAACAACAACAGTTGCCCCGCAGCAACAGCAATAACGATTGCTGCAGCATAGGAAAAAGTAATCGGAGATGTATTGGATATACACGGTATAGATTCTATAGATTTCAATAAAGTATACACGAGTATATATCGTATATTCTTAATTAATCGAGTCCATAAAGTTATGTCTGTCTGTCTGTCCGTCTTTTTGTGTGTCTGCCTGTCTGTTTGTCTCTCTACTAATCCGTCTGTATGATTGCCTAAAACTCAGAGAATATCAAAGCTAGAGCCTCTTAATTTTGTGACAACAATGATATGTATTTCAGTGTCACAAAACACTTTTTAAGTAGTTGGTTACATCCTTTTCAGTCTCGGTAAATTGATAAAAAAAATCCATTTGCAAGCTTAATTTAAAAGCTAAAATGTTCGTTTTTGGTGTGTTCAATCAGCATCATCAACCATTTGATTGTTGTCAGTAGCAAAATATAAATTTAAGCTCTGTAATACCTTCCCTCTTAAATGGATACGAATTAATTCCACACATTTGTCAGCTCCGATCTTATTTAAAAATGAAGTAAAAGTTCAAATAAGTTAGGCATTACCTGAAGCAAACTACAATAAATAAATTCATTATCACAATATTTTTTGTATGTTCACATTTGCAGCTTTTATATATAGATTTATTTATATAATATGCTTTTCAATTCAAGAATTCAACCACAGATTGCTGCATAAACTGTTCCTCAGATTTCAATCTGTTGTAGTCTCTCTTCCAGCCACTTCTTGTTTGCGAAATCGTTAGACTAGATGTGATCGATTGTTCCATCATACCACGGGTCTATCCTTGTCTCTTTTTTTTATTTTTACTTAAGTTCTTAGCCGAGCACAAGAATACAAGTGTCAATACAATTAAAATTGTCAGCAACTTCATTTTAGAATCGAACACAGCAAGAGCCACTTTCAATATACATGATAGACTAATGAATGGCTTCATTTATAGAGTCATGAACGCCAATCCAATCAATTTATAGCTTAACATTTCGTATTATACTTGGTAAATTAAGTTTAAGCATTTAGTTAAGCCATCCACATCGCTTTAATTACATTTCCCATGGCAACTGCAGCCTTATGTAAGAAAATGACTGACAATATAAAGAATATATGTAAGAATATGACTGACAATATTGTTTACTTCTTGTATATATAACTTGTGGGGCAGTCAATTTATAATACATCTATACTTTGAGTATATTTTAAGAATCTAAATTCCACTTCCCACAGCATATATTTCGAATTTCAATTTATTTCTCCGTTTGTATTATACCAAAACTGAACTCTTTCTCTCATATATTTCAATCCACATCTCTCTTCTTTTTATTCTTTAAGTCTCTCATATTTCAAACAGCCTCTCTGTCTGTTCTACTCTGCCTCTTTGTGCCTCTCAACTTTTATTACCATTATCTTATTAGGGTCACACATGCAAATCATCGCTCCACCCGCCTTAAGATTTAAAACTAAGCCCGATTTAATATTCATAATGTGAACAAAAGGTCCAATTTGGAATGCGATTATAACATATAGGTGTGTATCGTATGTGTGACGATGATGACGATGATTAGCAATGCAAATGTGGCTGGCGCAGAAATCAAAAATCAATTCAAATATGCCTAATGACAAACCAAATTGGCAGCGCCAATTTACCCCTAACAAAAGTGTCAAATTCAGTCTGAAGCCAGGACAACGCACACACACACACACACGCCTGTACCTGACACACACACACACAGACACAGGTTCAAGCAATTTCAAATGCTGTCAATTTCCAAGTCAATTTAATGCAAAAGCGATAGACCACTCTATATATAATATGTATATTATATGTATCTGGTCTGTTCGCCATCTTTTTTGATTAACAATAAACTAATCTCTCAAAATGCTGTTCTTGCCAGACTCGACAAGGATGCCCGGTTCAAGTACTCGTTCTCGATTCGTTTCCATTGTTGCCCGTCACGAGTTTGCACATTTTTCAACCTCAATAGCAACAACAAGCAGATACCAAAGCCACAGTCGAGTGTTACCAACAGTAAAATACCCTACGCTCGATTTTGAATAGGTTGTAATGCTTAATAGGAAAATGTGTATAAATTCTTATTCAATCAAATTAAAATTTGGGGGATAAGTGGAGCAGTCATCTACATATATGTGAATGCAGAAGTTTGTGACTTACATAGTTGCCTGAATATTCAAAAATAAACTTTTTGTATGGGCAGTGGGAGTGGCATTCAATGCTTGAAATTTACTTTATTAATGCATGGTATACATGAAACTTTATGCCAAATTTGGTGTCACTAGCTCTTCAAATAACTGAGATATTGACGTTCATACAGACAGACAAACAGACAAACAGATAGACAGAGGAACAGACGGATGAGCTCGGCTAGTGATACTGGGAGCCTTCTTCTGTCTCTAACATACATTTGCACACAACTTAGTATACCCTTTGTTGATCACACAATAATCGAAGGGTATAACGAGTCGAATTGACCATCAAACGGTGGGTGGTCGCATCGCTGGGTTAGTTTGGGTTGGGTTAGGTCCGTTTCGTTCTGCCTTCTCGCTCTCTCTCTCGGCTGTTGCCTTGTAAAAATATGTTTATTTAGAATATCAAAACCGAAAGTAATCGATTTAATAAACTGTCACCGACATGTGGCTCTTGCTCGGTCTCGGTCTCGGTCTCTGTCTGTGCCTTGCTGCTACTGCAAGCTCAAGTCACGATAATTGCAAATGTATCTCAAAGATACACAAGCGCACACACAGCGCTGTGGAAAGGGGAAGAGGAGAGGGGGCTGCTGACGTCCGACAGCAGCAGCAGCATTTCATAAAGGGTTCTTCGCTCTGTGGTTGTGGTTCTCTTCTTTTTTTTGCCCCACTGTGGTAGGTGGGAGGTGGCTGTGGTGCATCGTCAATGATATCTACGTGTATCTCGCATCTCGTAGCTACAACAGCTACGTATCTGCTGCGACTCACAACGTAACTCGTTAAGCGTTCCAATGCGCACAGCAAAATTTCATACACAACTTTGTCTGTCTCTCTGTCTGTCTCTCTGTCTGTCTGTCTGTCTCTCTGTCTGTCTGTCTGTCTGTCTGTCTGTCTGTATGTGTGTGTGTGAAATCCTTTATGTTGATTACATTTCTGGGTTTATTTTATTAAAAATACTCGCATCGCATTGCAAGGATACTCAGAGAGAGGAAAAAACGTTGGCTCAGTCAATATTGGCAGCGTCTGTGGCTTGCAGCAGCCCCTTGCCCACCGCCTCTGCCTGCCCCTGCTGCCGCTGCTGCACATTGTGCGGACTGCCAAATGCACGTTGCATGTTCAGCTGCAAATTTGCAATGCAACCTGCCAGCTTGCAACAGCAGCAGCAGCAGCAGAGGCAGCAACAACTCAACTGCTCAACAATAAAAAGGTAGCCATGTAGGAGTATCCTTTCCAACCCCCCCCCCTCTCTCATCCTCTTGCTGCCTCGTCCTGCACTCATATGTAGGTATGATGAGTGCACTCGACAGCACGAAATGTTACCTTGCCTCAGCTCCTCTCCACCTCCCCTGCATTCCTCGCTCTTTTGATAAGTTCAAAAATTAATTTTCTTTACACACACAGCAACAACATGCGAAACATTTCAATTTTATCAGTCAAGCTGACCTAATGCAGCCCGGTCAGGTCTCCCTGCCCCTTTCAGCATTCTTCCCTCACTCTTTGTAGTGTGCCCAGTCGATATATGGTTCGGTTTAATAAGATTCCTCATGCTTCCTTGAGCCAATGAACTAGAAAATATTTTATTTTTGCCTTCTCTTCATTTGCATTTCTGAGTTCTCAATGGTTTTTTCATGCATGTGTCGAATGCATGTGCAAGGGTGTAAGGGGGTGCTCGATGGGCATATACTCTGCAGATGGTAGTGGGAATTTTTAAATACACTTTTGGAGTGAAAATGAGGACAATTTAAGCGATTGAATCAAATGAACTTTGTTATTTTATTAAAGATTTAAAAATATTCTGTGATTGCCTTGAAGAAAATATAAAGAGTAGAAAATTTTATGATTAGATAAATAGATAGTTGTTGAATAGGTAGGTAGTTAGATAAATAAACAGATATAATATATGTGTCAATCGATATAGAAAGAGAAGTGAGTAATAAGAGTTAGATTGGAGGTGGAAGTTTATACGATAAGATAACTTATAACTACAATAGATACATTATCTACAAAAATAGAATAATTGATCTATGTATAAATGAATATATAGACAGACATAGATACAAAGAATTATAGATAAATAGATAAATTCATCAATATAATAAAAGACAAACGGAAAATCAAATTTATCGATACAATGAACAACATATATTGATATCTTGATAGAGTATAACACAAATAAGCAAATTGATTGCTACCTAGAATGATTAATTGAAGGAGAATATATAGAGTAAATATATAGATTAAATATCGGGTAACAGTTTATATTTTCCTAACACATTTCCAATAGTAATACAATGAATCTGTTTAATCTTATAACAAAAAAAAACTGTTCGCGATACTATCGATAACTTTGACAAATGTGCGATAATTCGCACTATAAAGAACTCGCTTCATTATTGCAGTCGCAGGATTAGCGAACTATTTATCAATTTGACATTGCGACTTCAGAATCAATTTTGATAAAAGTTTTCGTCCCTGTGTCCCCAAGGGGTGGGCAGTATTGCGCAAATGGGGCAGGCAACAGCAGTTGCAACACGGGGTCTGTGGCAGCTGCCACACTCAACACTTTCCGCATCAATTACGTCATGTTAATCCGAGTGTCCACTGCATGTCCGCAAACTGACCGACCATACATCACGCACTGACGCGACAAAAGGGTTGAGCCAGACGAGGGGGGGGAGGCAGTGGAGGTTGCCTGCAGCATTGTTGCAATGTGCAGTGGCAGCCGTAAAAACAAAATGCCAACGAGCCAACAATTCCGAATGCTTTGATGTGGCGCACAAAACCCTCCGCAAGTGGCGCCTCTTCAACCCCCCATCCCCCACCGCATGCCCCCTTCTCTGCCACCCTGTGCTGGACAGTTGCAACGCCAGCAAACATTTCAATCAAACAGGCTGCAAAAAGTGCCCAACCAAAAAAGGGCGCACACACTGTGCAGAGAGAGAGAGTGGGCGTGGCAGAGGGAGGGAGAGAGTCCATGGGGCAGCTCAATGACGCATATAAACTCCCCGCGTCAGCGTTAAATGCGTTCGTGTCCATGTCCCTGCCACGGCATGAGTTGCGATTCACTCACTCACACTCACTCCTCCTGCACTCACACTCAGTTATTCACTTTGCCTCATTCGCATGCAAAGGCGACGTGCAAAAAGCGAAACAGTTTGCCAGAGCGAAATGACGGAAAAGAAGAGAAACAACAGAGACGAGCTGCAACGGAGAGTGGCAGTGGGGGGAGAGAGTGGAATGATAGAGGGGCAGCTACCACGTGGAGGGAAAAAACTCAATTCGATTTAATTAAAACCAATTTTCGACTTTGAGCTGGCAAAATTTGTGCTCCTTTTTTGAGGTACCATGGATGGGAAGAGAGATGAGAGAGATAATATACAGTATAGTGTAATACGATACGATGATGATTAGACCTTCAATAGAAAATTATATACTTTATATACAAAAATAATGGAAGTGTATATAGTTCTATCTGATAGATCTAGCAATTTCAAAGAAGTTTTGGGAAAAACTATATTTTGATATTAAAAAGGACATTCTTTATTATAATTGAATCTTTTTAAAATTTGTAGACTAGATCTGATAGATTTCCTCTGTATAGTAGTAAACATATTATATTGTGGTATGATATGATATATAACATAAGCTGATATGAAGTATCAAATTTATAAATTCCTTCATTAATCATGAACAAAAATCAAGATGATTTTGATTTTCCATGGTAAATATAAGATGATATTTTGGATGTACAGGAATGTTAGAAAGAATGAGGCCTCAAGTCTTTTAATTTCAAAAAAGAAATGAATGATGATGATATTATAAAGTACTTTCGTGAATATAATTTAATCTAAATATTATTATCAATATGATAATCAGCAAAGGAAACTTTGTATCATATTATATTTACAATAAACACCCTCTATTCCCTCTTCATTTCCTTGCGGATCATACAATGTTCGTTTAGTTTTCCCTTCAAATATTTGCAACCTTATTGGATGGATTTGAAGCTGCTTGGGATTGCAAGTCCGTCCCAGGGATATTGAGCTTGGGGGCAGCTAGGGGGCGCCACTGTGCACTGCGCTTTGCCTCTGCTGCAACTTGCCGCAATTTACATTTTTATGCAAAGTTTCGACGTGCAGTTGAGTTTTTTACCTCCCTCCCCTACCCCCTCTCAGTTTATTTCGGAATGTTGTTCTGCAAAGGAGAAAAAAAACGCACACTATATTTGTGTAATTTTTTCCAGTTGCAACGTTCGCTGATTAAGTCGATGAAACGTGTTTGGGAAGTTTAAATAAAAAATGAAAATATTCACGTTGAAATCTTTATAAAGTGTTTTTTAGCATTTCGAAACTAATTTGTTTCTGTCAGAAAAGAAAAATCTTGAAAATCTGTAAACAAACTCAACTAAAATTGATTTATTGACCTCATGCTGTGAATATAATATATGGAGTTCTTAGAAAATTTTGATAGCTTCGATTTGTTATGTCGAATATCTCAAGTTCGTTTAGAAGTGAAAAACAGTTAGAAATTTTAGTCACCTGCTTTGATTTTATATGTTTCGACTGAAATAAGTTATCTTCATATGTTTAACATCAATTTTAGATCATCTTATAATACTCCTAATACTCTAATTCCAATAAACCTTTTGGAATTAGTCAAAGATCTCAAAAAATCAATTTTTTTTATTTTGCATTTTTAGTTTACATTTAAATATGAAAAAAAAAACATTGAGAACAATATTTATTCATTATAATTAAAACAATGCTCTTAAGTTTTTTGGATGTTTATGTTTGTAATCTTTCCAATTATATAATATATACTTCATAATGTGCGGCCTATCTCTGTTTAAACTCTTTTCTCTTAGTCCCAAAGATCTTTCCCTGTGTGTAAATAAACTAACCTATACCTTCAAAACACCCTGTGTGCTACATCAGCACCCTGTGCGGATAGGTTCGTCATGACAGATATTTCTTATCTCATCATATCAGACCTTTCTGTCCTTTACTTGCAATTACCGTAGTCAGTCTCTCACTTGGAAATAACCAACCTGTGCCACAACAGCACCCTGAGTTTCATTTCCTGCATGTCACATAAACACCCTGTGTGCCACATCAACACCCTGTGCGGATGGGTTAATCAAGGCACGACGACGAGACATGCTGGGGACACACATCATGTTTGCCTCTCCCTCTGCCTGTGCCACTCCCTCTGTGGCTGCCTGTGCCGCCTTATCGAATACTATTTTCGCACAATTCGCATAATATTTTCGCCTGGTCACTTGTCGAGCTGAGTTTTCCACATTTCCACATTTGCAATTGCCACTCGGCTCTGTCTCTGGCTCTCGATGCACGACGCTATCTCATTCAGTTGGATTCGCGCTGCTCGCTGACATCGCTCTGAGTGCATTGAAATCCACTTCATTTTGTGCGTGTCTGTGCGTGTCCCTGTGCATGTCTGTCTGTGTGTGTGTGTGTGTGTGGCGAAATGGGCACATTGAAGGGTATTAACAGTCATTATTCAATGATATCTGGCTGCGGACATTGCAGGACGGGGACATCATCATTCGTGTGGAATATTCGCTGCGGCCTCTCTATCCCTCTCTCTCTTTCTCTCTCTATCTGTCTCTCTCTGTAAATGGATCGATTTACCAGTGGCAGGCAAAATAGCGAGTTGTTGTTTGCTGCTGGTTTTGGGCATACGACAGAGGATCAAGTGGGCGGCCATTTTGCAGCCCACACACACACACTCACACACTGGCACACACACACACTGGCACACAGCTGCAGTCTGCATATGCATATCCTTAATTATGATTATTGTTATTTTCGACTCTGAATGGCGCATTTAATGCGCACCACCTCCACCCACTGCCACGCCCCTACCGCACTGCCCATTGCCCTCCCCTTGCCTAGCCCCTCGTCTGGCTCGTTATGTTGTCATAAATTTTGCGCTTTGGCGGCTGCGATGGCTTCGAATGGCGGCAGAAAATGACGTCTGGCCCATTAAAATATCGAGCTGAGAACGAGAGAAATGAAGACAGAGAGAGAGTGAGAGAGTCAGTTTCAGTCGTCACTGAACTGTCGCCTGTCGACTGAGGTTACCCCTTGCCACTCCCCCTCCGCCCTGCTCCCTTTACCCCCTTCTGTCATTGCATTATGACGTCATTTTTTCACTCGCTTTATCCCACTAGCCGCCATTTGCGTGTTTTACTGTTATTGATGTGCGCCATTTTGTTCGATTTTGAGTCGAGGCGTTGAAATTACAACACAACTTTCAAAATTGATAAACATTAATACATTTTTTAAGTTCTGGAATCAGTTAAGGCATATACAGGGCCATCTTGAATCATTCAAAACCATAAAAACAGTGCCTTGAAAAGTTTCAGCGTATTTTGGCATTGATCTCTGGAGTTCTAAAAGCTAGGCCCATCAAATTTAGTAGAAATGTTACTCCATATGAGACATAACCAATAACATTTAGTAGAAGTAGTTAGAATTTTCGTTTGTAACTTATTTATTAATTTTCCCTTGATCTTTGCTGTTATTAGAGCTATCCTTATCAAATTTGGTATAAGAGTTTCTATATATCTAACGCTAATTGCATTTATTAAATGTAAATGTAAATGTGTCGCTACGATTTTCTATGTGTTTTTACTTCTATTTCTGCTGTTTAAAATGTCAGATGCTGTAAATTTCATATATAACTTTCTATATATCATACAAATCCAAATATTCATAAGCTTTTGCTAGCTTCTCTTTTACTAATCTTAGAACATTTTACTATTACTGGACAGCAGCTGCTCTGTAAATACGTATAATTAAAATAAATGAAGCTCAACCTTAACTGTCACTAGCATTTTTCAACCCGTTCTTAAGTTGTTCTTATCCAAAAAAAACGAATTTGCCTGCCAACAATAATCACAGTACAAAGCACAAAAGGTTTTCCTGCTCTGTTTACTTCAATTTATACGCACTCGTATTTTTGAAAGAGTTGAGCAGGCTTCAGGGAGTAACAGAAAGAGAGAGAGACGGGGGAATGGATCCCGATTCCGTACGATCCATTGAGCAAACATATGAAAAATCATTAGTTTTTAGTGCGGCTGGCAAACAATCAGAAAATTGGCACTTGAAAACCCTTGCAAACAACTGATGTGCATGTCGATGTGGGAAGAGTAGGGGCAGGGGGAGGGGGCAACGGGGTCGGTGTTGTTTAGCCTGTTCGATTTTTTACGGCTTTCCGGATTTTTTCACACTCTCTTTTTGCGCCTCATAACGTATTCAAAATCAAATTGGTTTCCCATTCAGCTCGGCTCGGTCGGCTGTGAAAACTTTTACTTTTACTTTCATTTCTAACGCGTTCTAACGACGCCCCCTTCCCTTCCCTCCCCCTCCACCCAAAATCAAACCAGAAAATTGAAAATAAAAAATCATTTTTCGCACAATAAAATATTCGCAATGGGGAAAACGCAAAACCAAACCAAACCAAACCGAATCGAACTGGAACTGGAACTGGCAGCTGGACAAACCCCATCAAAGTGGGAAGTAAAGGAAGAAAAGAAATGTCCAAATAGTTTCACAGTTCGCATCGCATCGCATTGGGTTGTGTGTGGAATTAGTTGCGCCTGAATTGGCGAACATTTGCCACGCCCCCTCTACACTCCCCCTGTGGCCCAACACCATCACCATTCCGGGTTACATTTCCCATTCGCAATCCTAAAGCGCTTTTTACCGCTGGTCAATTTGAAACAATGTTTTCTCGCTTGTTTTGCGTTTGATTTTATTTGATGTGTTTCGTTTTATTTTCTTCCCTTTTCCTTCTCCATTTTGCTAACCCTTTGCTTCCACAAACACCCCCCCTGCCCTCCTCTGTAACCTTTCATTTTTCCAATTGCATTTGAAGCTTCGATTGTTTCGTTCGATTTGAAAGTTGTGCGCCAGGGGGCGCCAGTGTGCAGTGAGACGCAAATGATGCGAGCTCAAAAGAAAACGCATAATTCGGGATTAGGTTAAGGCGAATTTAGGGGAGAAGGGGGCTTATTTGGAGTGCAAAGTAGTGTATACCTTACATACACATTGTTGGCAACGAACTTTCAAAATGTAACATAAGTTTCTTTGTAAGTTTCAGCATCATCATCAAGAAAGAATGCTGGAACGAACTATCGTTTCTTAAATGATACGGGACCATAAAGAAAGTATTCTAGATCCTAATAGTTCGTTTCTTATATGCTCTGCTAATATAGCTGTTTTAGCTGTTATTAAGCTAAGTCATGAAATGAATAAAGTATAATACAAGGCAAAATATACAGAAATATCTCAACAACTCAAACAACTAAGTCAATTTGTAGCAAGTAGGTCGTCGTTTGGATATGATCTAATTATAAGATTCGTCTGATTATAGAATATATACATAGTAGCTGCAGTAGTAAGTATCAGCCACACCAAACTTCACAAGGATAGCGCAATACCAGCATCCATTTTTAGCATGAAAACAGCAACTTAGTTATGTTGATCTACAGAGCTTCCGAAATAGCTATTCATCGATCTATCGATAACATATAAATGGGCTATGCCATCTTGCTGATATTAAGGTACATATAAACTGCAATATTATGTATTTTACACGTTTAATTTCAAATTATCATAGCTTAACAATTTCAGTTCTTCTTCTGTGGAAACAGAAACAGACTAACGTGGATTGCTCTCACAATAATTTTAAAAGAAAGCACAATTTGTTGTTTTTTAAATTTTCTACATAATAACTAAAGCCATGAGATTATTTCGGTATAATTTTTCTGAACTACAGTTCGTTTTTACCATTTCATACATTTTTTTTATAAATATATCAATCTTAACATTATCTAAGCTTATTTTTTCTCATATCTATAATGACTAGTCTGCAGCTTAGCGCATGTAACTTTTAGATATGCCACTAGCTATATATTATATATAAACTATGTATATTTGGGAACAACACACACACTCACTCACACACACTCTTTCACATATCTACACCGCATTTCATCAGTTCACTTCGCTTCGAATTTTCTCTCTGGCTGCGAGAGTCATCTAAATTTTCATTGGCGTTTTGTGTGTTGTGCGTACTGCGAGTGTGTGTGTGTGCCACTGTGTGTGTGTGCTGTGCGTTGTTCTTTCGCTTTGGCCATTTGCCTGTGTTATTTGACTAACTGCCTGACGTGTTTTCCTCACACTGGTGATAACATAAAATTTTACTATTATGCGTTTTAGCTGCTTTCCAGCATTTTAATACAATATTTGTTTTTTCCGTGCCGCGCACAAAGCCAAGGGAAAACTGCACACACACCCGCACACAACAAAGGGCAAATAACGTGCTGCTCTCCCCTCTCTTTCTCCCCCTTTACTTGGCTGAGAATTCATGGACATGCAACGCGTCTGAAATTTACATTCAAATGTGTTTCGCTTAGATGCGAAACGTAACCAACGAGCTACCCCTCGCAACACCCACACTCTACCCACTCTACCCTCCTGCTCATGTTCTCTGCAAGGAGAAGTACCTCAGTGCAGCCAATTCCCCCGAGCAGCATATGGTAACCCAGCCTCGATACGGATTCGGGTACGCAACGGATTTTTGATGAAATTTCAAAAATTTCCCACTTAGCGGCAAAATGACGGACATTAAATTGATTTGCAAGCGAACGACATGACGAACGGAAGAAACAAGGGGAGAGAAAGAGACAGGGAGAGTGGGAAAGAGAGAGAGAGGGAGAAAGGGGGCTCGAAGGATTGTTAGATTGGCGGCGAAAATCAAAATTCCGTGCACACTTGAGCATTTCATTTGGCGTCTAAACTGCATGGCAGAGTGTGGGGGGGAAAGAGAGTACAAGGTGGGCAGGCAGAGAGAAGAAAGGAGAGTGAGGGTAAGGGAGTGGTAGCGAAGTAGTCTCGGGGCTGGTTGGGGGCACCGTTGGGGTCTCTGGGAGTTGGCAAAAATGGAATTCAGGTTTTTCTTTTTCTTTCTCTGTCTCTGGCGCCGTCTTAACAATGCCTTAGCGGGAGTATGGGAGTGTGTGAGTGTATGTGTGCGGCAGTGTGTGTGTGTGGCTCATTGGGCTCTTGGCAGTAATACAAATTTAAAGTTATGTTTGCGCCTGCACAAACATTTTCTCTCATTTATTCATTTCGTCAGCAGCTTTTCTTCTTTTGCTTCTCCTTTGTTTGCTGCTGCTGCCCCTCGAGCAAAGTTTCCCCCTTTCCCTTCTTTCCCCCTCTTCCTACTCCGCATAAATTGTTGTTTGTATTTTGCATTTCATGAAAATGAGAAATGAATAAAATAAAATTTTATTTTATGCGTGCAACATGTGAATTCTTCTAACGTTCTAACGTTTTTCGTACGTTTCTCTTTCTCTCTCTCCTCTTCCCCCTCTTCTTCTTTACTTAGGGGTATCGTTCATTTTGGGTTCCATTAAATTTTACGTTTAATATTTATGCTGCCCCCCTTACAGAACTGTTTGCTTGATGATGATTTGGCAAGGCATTTAATTAGGGGCAGAGGATCTGTGAAGTCTTCTAACAAAGAAATTTATTCTCTCTATTTCCAACACTTTCTCTTGCGAGTCTTCACTGTACTCTCTGTGCTTTCTCATATGACTCGACAGCTTTTGCGATTACAGTCCCAATGTGGCCTAATCATTTCGATTAAGTATATCAACAATTGAAATAATGACGTCCGATTTGTGAGCCACATTATCTGGGCCAAGCGCCACAAAATATAACGAAATCGGATTCGGTTAAGTAAATTTGCGTTGGGCCTTTGAACGTCATCGTTCGTTAATGTTGCCAGCGTCAGCTCTTATTGTTTTTCATACTACTCTCCTCCTCTCTCTCTCTCTCCCTCTGTCTGTTTTTTGCCTGGCATTCAGCTATCAATCAAACAGTAACCAGGCAGTCTGTATGTGTGCGTGTGTGTGTGTGTGTGGCGCAGTCTGATGGATGGCTGGCTGTTTAACTGATTGATCGATCGATCGCCGAGTTGACGTTGGCCAAAATGTCAAAGTATTTCGTAGAGCTGCGCCGTAGTTCATCTACAACTGATTAAGCTTACACAGGTGGGCGGCAGGTGGCACTCAAGGGGGGAAGGGAAGGGGCACACAGGTGAGTGGAGAAGGTAGAGGAGAAGGAGGGACAGTGCGGGCACTCACGCAACATTTATTCACTCGCTTGGTCGCTTAGTCATTTGGACATCCGCCAGTTTATTTTGATTGATGGATGACTGAACCAAAACGCACAGATTGAGATACCCAATATCACTCGAAGTGGGTCGCTTAACGCGCCCGCAGTAGCGCCGTGACTGAGCAGTTGGGGGAATTGAAATCAAATGCAATTGAAACGGTTAAGTAGAGTTGAGAAAGGGAAGTAGTGGGAAAGAGTGAACGCTGCAAAAGATATATCAATAAATATAGATATAGATATACTATATAAACTATGTTATATCCCTTATAACACTTATAACTTAATTTGAACAAAGTTAACTAGTTCTTTACTGTGTTCAGTTGTTATTTAACTTCCGCAGAATATAATATAATGGAAGATCTACAGTAACTTAACTCTTAAAACTTTGTAAATATAACAACGTAGTAACAGAAGAATTGGGCAGCTGAAGTTTTGAAGAAACTAAGCCTGATAAAATAACTTTGAAATCAAAAAATAATGTGAATTTTTATGCTTTGCTAAATTTATTTGATGCAAACTCTTTAAAGTTCTTTTATATACCAAAATATTGAGGACAAAGTGAATTAAAATAAGGCAAGTCGAGCAGAATCTAATGTAAAGTGAGATCTACATGATCTTGACTCTGAATAAAGGTATAGTTAAACCATATACACGTTACGACATACAAGAAACTGAACAAGATGAATGATCTACTAGGAATTAACATTGTAAAGTAAAGTTAAATATTCTAAATCTAAGCAACAAAATAATTAAGCATGTCAAACTTGAGTGAAGGAGCTTCTAGATCTTAACTGGCGAAACTTAAGATCAATTCACTTGCAGTTTGATCTTCCATACCTTATTATAATATACAATATGATATCTTGATTAACAATACCTTATTATAATATACCAAATTATATCGTTATAATTTTGACTTTAATTTATCAACATTGATCATCAGCAACAACCAAGTAAACTGTTCAAATTAATTATAATTTTATGGTAATTTTTCTCAATCAGTTTCGGCTGTCTCTCTCTCTCTCTTTCTCTCTTCCCCAGAGCAGGGGCGGTTCAGTGGCTGGCAGTCGCTCTTTGGGCCCATCGTTGACGCATGCATCGTCTAATACCTGATAAATCTGTCAGCCAAATGTTTAAATTGAAATCTCTCACCACGCTTAAGAGGCTGCGCGACGGGAGAGCGCCAAACAGAGAGAGAGAGAGTGAAAGGGAGAGTGAGGAAGACTGAACTCGGAAGCAGAGGCAGGAGAAGCGCAATGGGAGCACTCAACACGGGCCAATCAAATGCCAAGGCAAGAGGGACGGCAGGGAGTAGAGGGAACAGGGAATAGGGAGGAGCAGCGCTGCCACTTTGAACAAAGAAAACAAACAAGGCAAAAAAACAAACAAATCCACAAGATGCATTTGCTACGAGGCACAGATACAATTTAGATAATTTGTATCTCAACATTGTTGTCAGCACGCAAGCGTTGACTGACAGATGTTTTGATTTAGAATCTGTTGTATCTGTGCGATACTTTCACTAGCTCTCCCTCTCTCTCTCTCGCGCTGTTTCACTCGCTCTCAAATCAAAACAAATATGGGAGAGAAATAAAACGCTTAAGCAACGCAAGTGAAAGATTTATGAGCAATGTGCGGGGTATTTACGCGCTGTGCTCTTAAATTATTTTGCAGCCGCGCTCATCGCTCAGCTCCCGCGAGGCCCCGCAGGGCTGCCAGCCCTCTAGCCTCCCTCACCCTCTTTCGGCCCATTAAAAGTGCATAAAATCGAACTTCAACCTCAGGTCGGAAACGTTGCCATGCAGCTTGTTTATTTTTTCGCAACGCAAGCAGCGCTGAAAATAAATAAATAGCCCCAGCTACGCTTTCACCTATATATCAGCCTATATATCTAACTTAAGATATATATAATTTTGAACCAATTAACGCCAGTTGGAATGGGCACACCCGCAGAGAGCGAGAGAAGACACCTTGTCGATTGGGTGAAGCTGGAAGGGGTGATTGAAATAAATCGAATATGGGATGTATCTATTGGATTTCCATCTACAATATATAGATGCTAACATATATATCGAAAAGGTGCCTTTACTATCTAGACACAAGGTGCAAGGTTATATATATCTTTTATATATGATAAATACACCAATTTATAAAAGACTTTCTGATTTTGATCTCATATTCCTAACTTAATTGAGAAAATATTTCAAAATGAATAAAATGATTTGAATATTGGCTAGCTCTGTGCTATAGATATTGATATTCTCTAGACTTAAGGTTCAAGGTTTCTTCTGTCATTAAAATATACTTCTTATATATCATATATATAAATAATTAATAGTGCAGTCTTTCTAAGTGGAAATCATTTCTTAATCAAATTTTACATTTATAGATCACCTTATTGAGAACATAATACCCTTAATAACTTTAAAAATAAACCTAAATTGATGTTACAGATCGTTCATAGCACCCACTCTCTAATTCCAACTTCAACCAATCAATAAAGTGGAGAAATTTTCCTACTCAATTTAAAAATTTTGCAATTCAACAAGATCGATTCGATAGGTTTTTTGGGGGGATTAGAGAAAACCCTGACTTGTACGATTGATCAACTTGCCCAGTCATGAGTCTCAGCGAGTCATGAGTCGCATTGAGTGTACTCATTCACGCATTCATCCATTCATAAATCAGCGTCACATTGAGACGTTTTATTTGTTTAATTTCAACTCGATTTTGTTTCGCACTTGGCACTTGTGGGCCGTAGATTGTGGATTGTGGGTGCCGTTGTGTGTGTATCGCATTCTTCGCTGACATCCATCAAGTGTGAAGAATCGTGTATTGAAAGGTCGAAAGAATGGAGCGAATGGAAACGAATGGAAACGACTTGGCAGGCGGACAATGCGTAAAGCGCCACCCCAAAAACCAAAATGAATTATTGGCGCTTTTCGGGGCCCAGCGTACCTAGAGAGGGATATATCACACACTGTACATATATCACCTGCTAAAGACCCAAGACTCCACGACACAAGTTGCTCAATCAATTTTCAGGCGAAAACTTAAGCCCAGAAAAAACTGAAAATGAAAACGAAACCGAAACCGAACTGAACTTTCATGATGGAAGAGCGATCGCTGGCTCGATCCATCTATCATTTATCATCTATCATAATGCAGTTTTAGGCCCGAATCGAGTCTTAATCCGTCAAAACAGTTGCCTGCCTGCCTGCCGACTCTCTCGGCGATTGCCAAATTCACAATCGATCAAATGGGGGATACCAAAAGTAGAAAGAAGTAGAAGTGTAGAAAAAAAAAAAATATGTTGGTCAGTTCGGGAGCTTTTCGCTTGTTGGTCAGGCAAAATTAAGTGATTTACCGTTAAGGCCTTTGATGGATGTGAGCCGTGAGTCGGAGCCAGTTCGGAGAGTCGGAACGGGGCCAGGCCGTACCGGACGTAGCAGACAATGCGGTGCTTAGTTCGGGCACTTATCAATTACAAAAGGCAGCGCAGGCGGAGCAATTAGCCCGTTCGGGGCCGATCAAAGGGCACCGCACACTTTGACGCAGCCGACGCTGGCGCCGCCCTTTGAGAACAGAAAGAAAAACCAGCCCCCAACTACAGAATATACCCCAGATCTAGTGGTACATTTGCCACATAAGCCGGAGCCAATCGGCGCAGTTTTTCACGATTTCCCATTTTGCATCTGGCCAAAAACCGCAACAACAACAACAACTGACGTCATAATTATGCAGAGATACCCTTGGAAGTTGTATAAAGAGGTATATTAACTTTTAAGAGTCTATATAGAACAAAATGTTGTACGTACAGTTAAAAGTAGCTTCATTGTGCCTGTTTGGCTTTAAAAGAGCTAGATCTTGAGAACTACAAGAGCGATGATCGGAAAATTTGGCATGTAAATATAAAATATACTAGAAAATTTTACGAACTTTCAAATATTCTAAAAAATTAAATGAATATCAACAAAATGCAAACAATATTTATGTAGAGTAAGATATTAATAATGATAATAATTGGTATGTTGACTTTTAAGCCTCTAAACACAAATTATTTAGGTCAGCACTATAAGCTGAAGTTTTAAAGATTCGTTTCTTAGATAATCGTGTAGATCTTGGGAACTATAAGAGCTAGGCCCATTAAATTTGGCATATAGATGCCCTTATATCAAACCTAGTTAAGGCACTTTCCACATTTTAAATATACCAAAAAATCTTCAATATTTTTAAGCAACAAAAGTAACAAACTGTATAAAAAACTTTACAAATCTGTGTGACAGTTCTCTACAGAGTATCTAAGAGTCATATACACCCAACTATAGCTAAGCTAACTTGCTGTTGTTGTTGTTATTACTACGTCGTGTACTAGTTCATATTTTTTTATCGGCCTGCGATAATTGGCGGCGTTTCGCGTTGATTCAAAATAAACAATGACCCACAACCCGAAAGTGAACTCTGAACACCCACAACACGATTTCAAGTTGTTCTCGTTGTTGTTGTTGATGTTGTCAGTAGTTATTGTTGTTGTTGTTGTTGTTGCTGTTGTGTGTTGACTGCGGCGGCTGTTGGCGACTCACGTCGCTGTCAAAAATTAACAACCGCAAAAGCTGAGTTATTATTGCAGCGAAATATTTGCACTGTCGTGTGACAGCCAGAAAAAATCCACTTGAAAATAATTTAACTGGGCGTGTTATAGTGTAAAATAAAGCTAGAGAAAATGCCATATAAAGTGTGTAATACAATAAAACTGTAGGTAGAACAGAGGTTTATCTAGAGATCAACTAGAGCGGGAAACAATGTTGATATTCTTTTTCTTTATTGGTTAAAACAGAGTTATGCCATAAAAAAGACATTCCTGAGTGGGAATAGAATTTTATTATAGTTTAACTCGATTTTATGCGATCTGTGAACATGTCAAATGTCAACTGAAATTACCTATAGAACCCAAAACAAATAAACTAAAGATGATAATCGCAGAAATCTCGAATCCTAATTGGAGATCAGATTGAACATGATCGGGTTAATAAAATCATTTAGAAATTTTTCAAATCGATAAAGAAAATAAACAAGATCGTAAAGATTGAAAATCAAATGGAGATAGTCGAACATATTGAAAAGATTTTACGATTTTATGAGTACATTAAACAAGGCTCGAGACATCATAAGGGGGAAGACTTTCTCAAGACTTTCACAGAGAGAGAGGGAGAAGAGAAACAGAACTCAGAACAATTTCAACAGAGTAAGACAAGAACTTAGGGTTCAGAGCTGGGATCTGTGGCATCTGGAGATGCAGCATTGTTCAGCGAGAAAGAGAGAAAGAAAGAGGAAAAGAGAGAGAGTGTGGAGAGGGAGCTCGAAAAGTGACGAGCGATTGCCGCCTGCAAGTGTCAATATAAAGTAACAACTTTATTGTGCCTTATTTATTCGAGGGCGAACCAATAAAATGGGCAACTTTATAATGATGCACATAAATAACACCCCCGTAACCCCCGCCACAGAGCCAGAGACAAACAAAGCGACACGCAAACGAAACGATCAGTGAAGACAAAAAACCAAGCAGAGAAAGAAGAAGATGAGAAGTCGAAGACGAAGACGACAACATGTCATCGACGAATGGCATTGAGGATGTGAATCTCAAGATTAACTGGCGACCGTAGATTGCGGACCCGAAGTAAGGCGACTGTAGTGCAAGGGCCAAGGGAGACCCACCAAGGCGGGATGCGACTTTGATTTCTCAACAGCCAAATCCAGTAACAACAACAAGATGAGCTCAAGAGAGCCTCAGATGAGTCACATATCGCATGGCGGATGTGTTAATCAAGTTGAAGTTGCCGCCGAAATCGAAAGGTTGCTTATATTTTTAGGTTAACTGGGGAAGGACTGGTGATTTAAATATTATCTCTGCTTAAAGAAATTTCTTAATTTCCTCGTTTTCAATCGATTATAGCCATTATAACTAGAAGAATTTGGAATCAGATATAAATTCATATGAACGGAGACTCAAATCTTTTTGCAGAACAAGAATATATATTTATACGTTTAGTTATATACCTTATGAAATAAATATGTTTTTAAGCCTATATTAAGTATATTAATGTTAAAATGTGATAAAATACAAATAATGTGATAGGATCCATAAAGTATATAAATTTGATTTGAAAAATCTTATAAGGATTATAACTACAGAGATTTTTACTAAATATAGTAATACAATATATAAACCTTAATTTAAATTCTTTTCTATCCTATTCCACTCTTCTCTAAAGTATTCTCTCTATATAACCACTTTCTATCAATCTAAAAACAGTCAAAACATACACTCGCAAATTGAAAAACCCGCCGCTTTTTTCTACCGCCAGATGTCGCTCGATAGCCCCCTACAGTCTATGCAAAAAGTCAACTTATGGCACGACTTATCTGCCCATATAGCCTATCACTAATTACGATATTAAGCCATGTGGTCGCTGGATACGCGATGTACTCGCTCGCCGGCGGATAAAGGCCACAAAACACAAGGCCCAAAAGCGTGAAAAATCGACGCAAACAACGCACAATTTATAGAAAATATATGCAAAAACTCAAATTTACGATGACATTCCCAACGAGTTGTTGTTGTCGTAGTTATTTTTTTCGAACAACAAAAACAAATTAATGGTTTGTAGTTTATAACTTGGCGGGATTTAATCGTGTTACGATGGGTCCAGAGAGACTAAGAGAGAGAGAGAGAGAGAGGGAGATATATTTGCAAATAGCAAAAATCATATCGAGCGCAACAAGGCGGCGAGTCGTAAAATTATGAGAGACACTGTTAAGCTCTGCGGGATCAATGCAGCGCCCAACGGTAAATTACGCACCACATCCCAAATGGCCATGGGAGAGTCAGGGACTGGCTGTAGGGATTTAGGATCTTTCGGTCTTTTTTTTATAGTTCGCCAATTCAAACTGAACAGGGGAATCTGTCCGCAATTTACGAGCGTCCGCTTGATTATGAAGCGAGGCGAAAACAATCCAACGGGTACAATAAACAATTTTAATTTAATGCAAACGATTCGATTTTCAACCGAATGTAAAGCCGGTTCAATACTGAATCAGTCTCGCATACTCACATATTCACACTCACATTCACACTCGCACTCACTCTCATATGCAAATGAGATGGTAAAACAAAATGAAGGATTTCAAAAGGGTATATGAGAATTATGTACGGTTTGTTAGGGGGCGTGCTGAAAACGTGAGTAAAAGTGAAGAAAGAAAAAGTAAATTATGGAAAAGAATTAATAAAGAATTCAAACTAGACTTGACCTGATATGATTTAGCTTTAAGATTTGTTTTTCTGCATAATTAATAATTTCTTTCGGTGATTTCGACTTAAATGTTTGAGATATTTAATCTCTGAAATTCACTTGAATTTGATCAAATATGTATAAGTCTACATAGCAAATTTCATGATCCGAACTCTTGTAACAACAGAGATCCTTGTATTTATATGAGTAGAGAGATGATTAAATATAATATTAGCCATTGCCTAAGTTTATCATATTATAATGCATATATGCAATATTTATCCCAGAAATCTTCAACTATATCTATATATTTATATATATTAACTATACATCTTTCTTATCCCACCAGGGAACCCCTAAATCACACTTAAACAGTTACTGCATCTCATCAAATTTCGCTCGTGCTCATTTCACGATCTCGATCTCCGTTGAAATGTGTCCCAATTTAAACTTGATCCACTGTACTAATTACTATTTAATTATGCCTATTTAGGAATGCTAAAAAGTTTTACTGTCATCGAGCACGGCTTCGCCTCTCCACATCCATTTAAATTAATGTTCGACCATTTAAACCGAAACACAATTTACCATATGGGCTTAGTATTATCTTTCTTCTCTCTCTGCTTCTTTTCAGTGTTTATTGTTGTTGCTTTTATTGTACCTTTTGTATTTTAGCTTGGCGTTAATTAATGCGAAACTCGAGTGATATCTTTGGGATCGTCGACGTCAGCGTCATCGTCATATTGTTGAATAAATGTTTTACGATCTGAATTGTTTGCTGCTGAAATCTTTTTGATTAAGACGAACTTGGAACAAAAACGAAACCAGATTTCAGTCAGCTATACAGAACTAACTGTTGATGATCAATTAGGAGATTTGTTTTCGCTACAGTTCGCTTTATTTCTGTTTGTTGCTACTGCTTCTTCTTCCTCCTTCGCCCATAAGTGGCGCCATAAATTTCTAATTTATAATTATAAAGTTTGGTATTTGTCGATCGCTTTGGGTTTTCTGACTGAATTCGAAATGAAACCGAAAAAAAACGAAACGCTTCAAGTTTATTGCTTTTGTTAATTGTAATTTATTTGATTGATTTATAGAAATGAATAAATATTTATCAGACACATCGCCACGCAGACGAGTTTCGCAATCGGTTCGCCTTTTAGTTCGTCATAATATCATAATAATATTAGGCATAATAAACCAAAAACGTCTTTGGGAGAAATCAAAAGACACGTGGAGGCCTTTAATTACTTATATAACGCGTAGGGTTGCTTGACTTGGACGGAAGCTGTACCTGACTTCAGGAGCACCTAGAATATATGGGTTGTTGGATAGTTTTATACTTTTTTGTCTGTTAATATCTTTTTGAACAGATTTTATAATTATTTTTACAGATTCTTCTTTTTATTTGATCGACATACTATAATATATTATTTTCGCGGAAATTAGGAATCAAAATTTATATTCTATTTGGAGAAAACGCATATTTTTCAATAAAATGTCACTTTCTGTAAGTAAAACAACCTAAATAAAGCTTATCAACCTAAACCCACATATATCTATATCTTCTATAAAATATTCTAATAACGTTCTAATCGAGATACTAAACTAATAGGAAACAGCAATCAAAAATCACATTCTTATGTAAAAATGACTTTTTCTATTGATAATCTACATTTATCTTTATATTCTATAAATATTCTAATATTTATCGATAGAAAATCTGACAAATCCAATAGTGTATACTGCCTTCGGCACATCCCTTCTCGCCTTATACGATCTTTTGATGCCAACGTCAAAATCATATTTCAGCTTTAGTTGACATTTGCGCATTGATATATATATTCTCAGTCGCGAGGAAGATTTACGCGTCGTTCATAATTCAAAAATGGAAAGTGTTAATCCGCGGGCCACATGAAATCGCCATTAAAAACAAATCCCAGGCATGGCCAGGCCATCAAAATAACTCGTAGATCTCACGGCCCCGCGGATCGGGATCGTTCCCATTTGGACGCGAAAATAATTCAACGAAATCTTAAGTGGGTGGGCGACGGAACGGGTGCAACATCAAACCGGTATGATCTGTTCTACAAATATTTAAAAAATATACTATATCTTACCTTCAGCTGTACCGATTTAAGAAAGATTCGCGCCCGGAAGCGTTGACAGGCGACGACAATGACGAATGCCGCTCACAACATTTAAATTTGTCTTTAATCTCTTTACGGGTCTCTGTCTCTCTCTCTCGAGTCGTGAGCTTTATGCCTTATGTCTTTTCATAATTTCATTTCGTACAAATGCCTTTTTAATTCCTTTATTGCGTTGCGCTTCTAGGCTATTTATTTGATTGCTTTATCAGAGAATAATATAATGCAAAAAATTTGCATGTGAAAAATGAAAAAATTGAAACTTTATTTGTTTTGTCTTGGATATTTATAGATCTTACTAACCTAACTAACAACTTTTGTGATTTATACAACAAACTAAGTGATAACTGGATCATCTAATGCAAATAAAAGAATGTTTATGGGAGAATGGAGAACATAATAAAATATTTCGCGTATTTAAAAAGCCTTAAAGTTTTTATTTTGGGACTTTAAACTGAAATGAAAGAATGAAATGTATAACGAATCAATAGAATATAATTGCTAGGGAATAACAATATTTTTGAATTTGATTTTAGATGTGAAGAACAGAAATAGAACTATATAAAACACACGAAAGTCAACATTTTCTACAATTTTCATTTAGATTTTCTCCCTCCTAGGTTAATTAAATTGATATTGAAATTTGTACACTTGTTTTTTTATAACCAACGACAGGTTTCGGTCTATAAAACTCGGATAAACTCTATGTAAATGAGCGAACCGTAAAGCCGAATCTTAAGACGAAATGTTCCATAAATTATTGTAAACATTCGCGACTTCATTAGTTCCAAGCTAACCGAATGTTTTACCAAAGCACGGGATACCAAACTCGATTATGATTGCCCATTAAGAAGAGTTCGATGTTATTTCGCGCAGTGTAGTGTAGTCGCGGGGCTGCATTAAGAACGCATTATCGGAGTCTTAAGTCCATAATTGTTGACGAATGCTGGCCGTAAAAAAGCCAACTGCCGAAGCTCGCTCGACGACAGTTGAGTGAAAATGGTGGAAGGCTTTATTGATGGCCAATCCCAGAGTCGAGCTGACTCCTCATGCTCATCATCATCATCATCCGAAACTTCATCTTCTTCTTCTTCTTCTTCTTCAGGTCCGTTGAAATGCACTTGTTGCTCCAATCGTGCCCACTTAATGCCCGACCGCGTGGATCGTAAAAGTTTTTACGAGTCAGACAATTAACCGATGATAATCAAATCACTTGAGGCCACTCCCCCAAGGCACCGCCCCGTCCCCCTTGACCCGCTACAGAGCAGGACAGGCGCGACAGCCATTGCTCCTGTCGCCGCATAATTCTTGTCTCTGCGCGATTGACGACCATCGTCCCCTCGTACCTTCCTTTCGTCCCTCTCCTTATCCCGTTCGATTGGGTCTTTGCTCGCTGGGTAATAAATACTTTTACGATTCTATAATTTGATTTGGGCATTTTTATTTAATATTTCTTCCTCTTCTTCTACATCTTTGACGGGGGAAGACGACTCTAAACTGGCCTTAGTCCGAGAGATTCTTGTTCTTCTCGTTCGTTCTTTCGTTTAGTTTTTTTTTTTTTTTTTGCGGCACATTAATTTTTTTATGTTTTCGCCGATCGTAAAATCTGTTTGATAAATTATTATTTGGAATTCGTTGCTAAAGGTACGCAAAATATACCCAGAGCTATTCGCCTATTTTGATTTTGGAATGTGCGCCGCAAGATCAAAAACCAAAATCTGCATAGAAAACTAATTTGGTTAACATTTGAAAAGATCACAACATGTGTGGAATAGGATCAAATAGTTTATTTAGGGGGTTATCTCGTAAAATAGTTCATTGGGTTCGATATTCTTGGAGATTGTTTTGTAGTTTGCACTTTAAAGCGAGTGTCATATCATATAATATCATGGAAATCATTTTGATTGTACTTGAAATGATATTATACAATTGGAATCATTTTGAAAGTACTTGATATTTAAAATAGTTATAGGAAAAGTACAAAAATACATACATAACATACATATGTTTAAATATTATTAGATTAATGATAAACAATATATTTATTATGATATAGTAATAGTAGCATAATAATACATGCAAGTAATAAATATATGTAAATTGAATTGTTTTTATACTCTTTATTATCAGTAATTTAATAGAAGAATACCACTTTATAGTATTAAATAATAGAAGTCTAATACTGTAATAATACTGTAGAATAACATACACTTATTTGTAAATAGAATTCTGATTATTTACTTACAAACACAAAACAACTTCACCCACCCACTGTGCAGGCTCACAATATGCTGATGCTGCTGCGCATCAAATTGACGAACAGCAGCAGAAGACAGCGGCAGCGACGGCGATGAAAGCGCAAAGCAACAATCGAAAAGGCAGAAGCAGTAGCAGCACTAATATTGCTATTTACACATTTACATACAAACAAACAACGTTACATACTGTTACTTCTATTACATTGTCATTCGTGCACACACACCCACACACACGCACAGAGACGCAAACGAAACACCCGCACAGTGCAAAAAATGTCAGACAGAGAGACAAAATGTCGAAAGCGCGACAGCTGCAGCACTAGCAGCAGCGGCGGCGCAGGCGACAGCAGCAGAAACAGCAACATCAGCAGCAACAACAAATTAGAACGAGCCACCTACAGCGAGTGAGTGAGCACGAGTGGTAGGGTGTGAGTGAGACAGCGCATGCGAGTGAGAAAATTTGTTTTGAACTGTCATAAATCTTAATTGTGGCGGAGTGATGGAATCGGAATTGGAATGTGAAGCCGACCTAGCAAAGGGTGACGCTGACGTCGCGTCGCCGTCGCTGCAGCTAATTTGAGAGAGCAACGTCAAAGTCATCACCACCGAAAGAGATTGAGAGAGAGAGGAAGAGCGGGAGAGCCACAGTGGGAGAGCGAGCACATGTTTCCCCTGCGCTGGCTTGTTTCGTGTTTCGTTTCCACTTCGTTCGCACATAAACAAGATTTATTGCACTTCCAATTGGCGCGCAGGGGAAGAGCACATGCGCATGGACGTCGATCTCTCTCTCTCTCTCGCGTCAAACGGGCGCTCTCTCTCTCGTCTCGCCGGCCGCGCGCCACAACAACAGTCAGTCAACAACAGACCGTTACAGCGAACGATCATGTTCGAAAAGCTTTGCGTGACGCGCCAAATAACTACGTAAAACGTATAACGTAAAAGGGTAAAAAGCGCGTGCGACAGATTCGCGCTGTCAACGTCGCCGTCGACGCAGCCGTCTTTGTAATTAATTAGCCAGCGTCGCTGTCAGCGTCTGTGTGCGAGCGAGATAGCAGCACATTTAATCACAGCACTTGTGACAGGCAACGTGAGTGTGTGTGTGTGGGGGGAAGAGAGGAGAACAACAAAAAATAAGCAGCAGCAAAGTAATCAACACGCTGCGCTGTCGACGTCGGTTGGGGGCGCCAAACAACAGTAACAAGCGGCATCAGGCAGCGGCGCATTGCGTTGCGCCGTCGCTTAACGCAATCGAATCAGAAATTGCCGTCGCCAAACGCGCGCTTCGTGTCGTCGTCGTCGGCGTCGTCATCGTCGTTGTCAGCGTCGTGTTTCAAGTCCAACTCTCGTCAAAGAGGAACACCAACAACAACAAGAACGACGCACCGCCAACGCAGCATCCCCCCCTTAGATGCCATTCCCCCACTAAAACAGACAAAACGAAACGAAACGAAACGTACGCGTCGCTGCCACCGCGCTTGAACTTCATTTTTTTGGTATCAATCAGCAGCGTCGGCAGCAGAGTCAGAGGGACCCGAAGCAGCGCGACAGCGACGACGCAGCGAACGACGCATTGTTGTTGCTGTTTCTGTTTGTGTCTGATTCTTGACTGAATCAGTTTGACAGCCGACGCGCAGCTACGCAGCAGCAGAGGCAGTGGCAGCGAAGAAGAACTGTGTGTGCGAAGAAGAGAAGAAGCAGCAGCAGCGACGCGACGGGCCGCAGCCAGTGACGACACGGCCGACGCCGACACATTCATTCGCTGTTCGACTCTCAAACGAGTAACGACGGAATCCGGATGAACCGCACAAGACACGACGGCAGCGAAAAAGAAAAGCAAAAGCAACAACCAAAACAGCGCTGCGACTGCGACGCGTGTTCTTTACAATACAACAACAGTAGCAACAAGAGATATTCAATTATTTAAATCAAAACGCCATTTAAAACGTGTGATAAAAATAATTAAAGATTAAAAAATGAAAATGAAAAATGAAAAATGAAATGCACAATTAAATGTGAAAAATTAATTAATTAATCGCGACAACAACAATAGCAACAATAACAAACACATGCAGCACATCTAGTCAAAATTCACAAGAAAAGAACGAAGAAGGAGAGAAATGAAAATAACAATGGGAAATGCACGTGAAATGTTTTAAAATAAAGACTGACAACAACAACAACAAAACAAACAACAACAGCAAGAATACGAAGCAAACTACAAAACAACAACAACAAATGGTTCAACAAAAGTATACGTAAAAAAACAACAACAAATTATAGCATATATATATTTATTAAAAATAAAGAAAAATATTTATATTTAAACAATATTTTGCTCACCAAAAACTTAAACAAAAAGTTACTTAAAAATACAAAATACAAAAAACCAATCAACAAATTAAAAACGAAGTATACGATTCAAATGCAATTATTAAATTAATTAAAACAAGAAAACACAAAACAACAAATATTTAAAATAAATTTTCTGTCTGCCATATGAGAATATTAAATATATTATATGTACGAGTAAATGTAAAATATTAAAACAAATTATAAATAATTAACAAGAAATTAAATTACACTATTTAACACACAAAAGTTATACGAATTACGAAAGGAAAACGTACCAAGTGCAAAATACAAAAACAAATTTGAAAAAATTTCATTATTGTGTCAAATTAAACTAAGTTAATTATTAAAGTGTGCACTAAGGAGCCCCGAGGTATACCAAACCCCCCTCGATTCACACATCCCATCAAAATTCAGCAAAATCTGAAAATGTTGCACGAGGTGATGCTCGAATTCTACAGACAAGCGCTAAATGCCGGGTAAGAAAACCTTTTGATAATAGTGGGAAATAAGAAAATAATTTTAAAGATATAAGAAAAATCGAAACAGTTAGGAACGTAAGTTATGTATAATACTCGTTTCAAGATAAATAATGTTTTAATTCTAATGAAATTTACTCAGCTCAAGCTTTAAAGTGTAATATTTTAATTTACCTATAAACACATGCCATAATTTAGTTCTACTTAAATTAATATTAATAACTATATATATTCAAATTATTTCCATAAATTGTGCTCTAGTTGAAGCAAGTTTTGCTGTAGTAAAAACTGAAATTAATTTATTATTTGTAATGAACTTAATCGGTCTACAGTTGGTATACTATATAGTACTATAATATTATCTGAGATATGCTTAAGTATTTGTTTTTATGGCATCCAAGTATGTGTGAGTTGCAATCGATTTCAGGTCGCACTTTCATCACGTTTTACTGTTCCGTTTATTGACTTGTTGATTTTGAGTTACAGTTTAAGGTTTATAGAGCGTGAATACTTGAAGAGTTGCGATATAACTTAATGAAAATGATTGCTAAGGAAGATAAAAAAATTGTGCAGAAAGAGTGAAAAATTATTTATATACAGTACGATTAAAATGATAAAAGTAAATTAGTCTTCCCAATTCTTCTCAATTGAAATTGCTAATTCTTGAATATTCCCTTTGTATCCATCATCAAAATTCATTCCACACACAGAAGAGCATCCATAATATGTACTTAAGATATGCTAATTGTCTTTCTCCATTCACTGACTTAGATTATCTGCTCTAGAGCTTAAATTGTGGCATTATCTTTCTGAAATAATACTTGCTTTCAAATGCATTTCCAAAACTGGTTCCCCATATGTGAAATATCCATCAGCTAATTAGCCTTAGCTATTACTCAAACTGGTTAATGTGAGCGAGATATATATCGTGTTGTTGTTTGTGTCTGTGTTGTGTGATCCATAAAATTATTACCCCCTTTCTTTATAATTCGATTCGATTTCGAAAATAATTCTGACGAATATGCGACATCGCAATGCCAGATCGACATCGTCAGCCGATGTCGTCGTGCACCTGTCGTTATAAATTTTAGATCGCAGCAATATAAAGGCCATATATCATCATGTTAGCGAGGCAGGCAGGCAGGCACCCACACCCACCACCATCTCTATAGGGGCACTTGGTGACTGAAAGTTGTTGGATTCAGATTCTTGCGCAGTGTTTTTGATTTATAATGTGCGGGAAGAAAGCGCGAATAAAGAGTGAACTTATCAGGCACACAGTAATATTATCATAAATACGTTAACTGTTCTTGTTGTTGTTGTTGTGGCTGTTTCGGTTCTATTGAACTGGTTCGAAAATAATAATTATCTGTTGCTTAAATGTTTTCATAGGCATTGGCAGATTAAACTCGTTTTGAATTGCGGGGGAAACGAGTTTCTGTCTCGCTCAAGTGCGACAAAGCTTGCCGCGCAGAGTTTTTCTACACTTTTTCAGTTTTCTTTATTAGTTTTGAATTTTCCATTTTCCGATTTTCATCATCATCATCAGTTTTAACGTCGATGATGACGTACGAGTTGAATAAATCATCAGCAAAAGATTTCACGTATCCAAAAAAACCAAATCAAAAATTGTCTGTGTATGTGGGTGTGTGTGCTTAGCTGCGTGTGTGTGTGTGTGTAGCTACGTGTGTGCCTATTACTGAAAGATTTATGCTCGCAATTTGCAGCTAAACAGAGAGAGATGGCAACAGTTTGGAGAAGGCCGCGTAGTAATATTCAGTTTGGGATTGATTAGTCATGCGATAGATCGATACGTATCTGTATCTATAGTTAATACAACTATCTGTATTCGTATCTGTATCTATAACTACTACAAGTATCTGTAGCTGTATCTACTGCTAATACAACTATCTAGCTACCTTTTATAATTGCCCAGCAGAGATCAACTCGTCAATCTCTGATTATTAATGAGACAATTGCATCTTGTAATTAACTGCACAGTGTGCAGATGCCGAGCATAAATCAAAATGATTTAAACAGCCTCATCAAACCCAACAAGATTCCGCACTATGATTACTCTACGGGGAAAACTTGTTGTTGTTATTGTGGAATTTTTCAAAAAATGTTTATACACGGATTGCAATCTGAAAATCCAATTAGTGAGAGAGAGATAGCGAGAGTGAGAGAGAGAGGGGGCTGATTAACCAGGTATAAAATCTATGCAACTAAATCACAGTCACAATCACAGTCTATCAGCTGTCACAGTGAGTCACTGTTTTAGTTAAGCATTAATTATAAAGATAAACAATGAGGAATACATATCAAACGGCCCATCAATTTTATTGCACTTAGCCCCCGACTAGACGACGTTCTCCTCTCTTAACAATCCATCAATAAGTTTTTACTTCAATAGCTTCCAAATCGACAACTTAAGGCAACGTTAAAACAAAACAGCCCTGTGACTGATCGTTTTCCAGTTGAAGTTGACAAGCCATAAAAAAAATAAAAACAAAAAATAAATAAAATACCTATTTAGGTTGAACAAAGGGGCTGAGATAATGTTCTATCTGTTGTGCATGTTCTACAGACTAATTAATTACAAATTTCAATATTTACTTAATGTATCTTAACAAAAAAGGGGTGTCAGTTATGGGAAACAATAGTTAAATGAATAGGTCACGAGATTTATTTATCACATTTTAGTTAAAAGTGTCTTTGTGACTTGTGATGAAGGTTGGGGCAGAACTTGGAATTGTTCTGTAACTAAAAAACACATTGATATTGAAGAAATATTATTTCACTTATCTTTTATTTTTAAATCCATTACAACTATCTTCACTAATATACAAATTAGATTTAAAAAGTTTCCACAATTTCAAAAAATTGTTTCTTGCTTTTAATCAATAACAATGTTCTAATGGTCTTTGCAATATAACCTCTCTCTTTCTTTTTATTTATTTTATCTTCTGTATATACAATAGTATTTAATTCAACCTTAATATCGTTTCTATATCAACTATATATAATTTCCTTATATCAAAACCCATTTATCAACTAATATCCCCTTGCAAAGCCACTGTTAAAGGTCATTTTATGACAATAACTCAGCTCCATATGCAACTGACTAATGCCATCATTGCTCAGCTCACTTATAAGTCACATAATTCTTCTGCTTCTTCTTATAAGTGTCATAATTCTTCTGTATTCTTGTTATTCTCTGCGCTTCTCACTCAAGTCATAATACGTCTTTATTATTGATCAAGTTTCGCCATTTCCGCACAAATCATCAGCTCATCATGTCACAAAGATTTTGCACTGCAAGCTCCGCCTCCCACGCTGAATACGCTAAAATAAAAATCAGATAAAAAAAATTAATTTTTTTTTGTTACAAATTTTTGCAAATGAATTTTTTGGAGTGATTAAAGAGACGACAAAGCGGGTAGCTCGTAAAAAGCTCATAAAATGTAGCGTAACGAAACGTTTGAATATGTTTTTTGGAAGTGTTGTAAAATATATCGAGAGTGGAAAAAATATTGAGGAAACGCGCGCAAAACAAATAGTCCAAAAAGTAATAAAACTTTTTGGTTTTTGATTTTGATGTGAGGTTTAATTTATGCAAAATATTTGGAATATGGCTTTGTCTGGCGCTTTGTCGTCAATTTTATGATGCCCCTTAAGGAGAGAGAGAGAGAGGGGGAGGGAGAGATCGAAAAGATCACAAGATCGACTGCGATGATAATCACGATGATGAGCTTCGATCATAATTCACGGCAATCGAATTAAACGCCATTGTTCCATTTTAACGATTTTTACGAGCAAAACTTGTCAGTCTCCCCAAAGTGGGGGAGGAGGGGTTTGTCACAATGGAGTGACACGAGGGGCGGTGAGGGTAGGAGGGGAACTTAACAGCTGGGCACAGTTTCGTTTTGGTTTATGGGGAGATTTGAATAACAAATGAAATGTTGACATATGTTTCATATTGTTGCCATTGTTATGCCACTTGCTCGAGTTGTTGTTGTTGTTGTTGTTCTCTGATTATACATTGTTGCAGCTCTATATAGATATATAGATATATGTATACTATATTGTTTATCGAGAGCAATAAAGATTTCTCGTTTACTTGTGTGAAAGTCTCTCTGTGATAAAAGCTTTCACTAATGATCTATGCCTAGATAGATAGAAAGAGATAGCAAGAGTTGCGAATTTGCAAAAGCTTCGCTTGTGATCATTGATTTTAACTTTTGACTTATGGTTTATGATAAACTATAAGTTTAATAGATTATTTTCTATATTAATCCAAGCTGACTAAGTATATTTACTCAGATTGCCTCAAATATTTTCGTATTTATGGCACCCCCTTATGCGATAGCTGATCACCAAATTGATCGCGTAATTTTGCTATAAATATAAAGTACTTCTAGCTAATTAATTATTACTCAGATGTTATCAGAGTTTCGATTAGTTCTCACGAACTCTTCACCTGCCGAATCGATTGATGATCCACACAGAACGATTGCATGATCACGTGGATTGCTTTGGCTAATTATAGAATTATAGTATAATTAGCACAAAGTAAAGTACAAACTGATGACGAACTATTAGTCTAATCAGTTGCTGTTTACGCTAACTTGCTGATTACGCTAACCTGCAGGTTAATTGGGGTTTCGAGGGGTTACGACAGTTGATTCTCTAATCACACAACGATATGAATCAACAATATTTTGAAAATAAGATGGAATTTCCAAAAGATTCTAGTGAAATTGTATTCAGCTTAGTTAAGCTAGAGTGCATTGTGATAGATCAAGTAAGAAATAATATATACTATATAGTATCAATGCCTTTTTTCGAGCTTTATAAATTATTTGTTTAATCTTGTAGTAATTTTATTGCATTATATATTAATATAAGTGCTAAAGTTATTGATAAGAAAGAGCTACATGTATAAATATAACAGTCATTTAATATGTATATGTTGTGCCAATAAATTGCTCTCAGTGTTGAAAACAGATAACCTCAACTACTTGAAATAATCGTATATAGAAAAATATTTAAATATTGCTTGGAATCTTATGGAGAGTATGTTTAATTTGTTAGCTAGCATATTGATCGTCATTTCTTCCGGTGTAGTATTTAATTTGAACAATAATTATAATTTCTATCAGTGTAGAAATGAGTTAATTATTTTTTAACCACTTCTGCGAGTTTCTTTCAGTGTAGAAATTAGTTGATTTAACTACCAACATATTTGGTATAATTTTTCACAGTGTATTACATATATTTATGCTATTAAATAGTAATTTAATGAGTTCTCTCAGTGAAAAAATAATTTCTCTTAGTGCAGAAAACGTTTAAATTAATTTAAGAGCAGTTAAGTGATTTTTTTCAGTGTAGAAAAAGCTGAAATTAATTGATAGGCACATTTTAAATAATAAATACATTTTCTTTCAATGCACAAAAGATTTAAATGAGTCATTTACTTTATAAAATATGATAAAGAATTTCTCTAAGTGTAGAAAATGAAGTGAGAATAAGAATATTATTACAAATTTCACTCAGTGCACAAATGAGCTGCAAACGATCGTTTATCGATTTAAGTTGTCGATAGTAAGCTAAAACTAAACTAACCTCTTCCCTCTCTCTCTCGCCCTGTCTCTTTCTCTTTCTCTCACCTGTAGCGCCCTGCCCACAGCACGTCCACGTTCCACGGAATCGGCAAATTCCAGCGAGCGCTGCCCCTCGCACGATTCCAACTCCTCTGACAACGGACCGCGCGACAGCATGGGCAACAACAACAACAACATGTCCGTGGGCGTGGCAGGCGGAGGCGTCGGCCTGCCCGGCATCGTGCCCGGCAGCCTGCAACACTCGACATTCCCGGCGGTGCCGCAATCGTTACCCTCTCAACCCTCCTCGATGGAGGCGTATCTGCACATGGTCGCTGCGGCGGCACAACAATATGGCTTCCCACTGGCGGCAGCTGCTGCCGCTGGAGGCGGCGGACCACGCCTGCCGCTGCCATTGGCCAGCGAAGCAGCGGCGCCGTTCAAACTGCCCCCGCAACAGGCCTCACCCACCGCATCCAGTAATCACTCGGAAGCCCTCGACTTTCGCACAAATCTCTATGCACGCGCCGAGTCCGCAGAGCCAGTTGCCTCCGAGGGGGAGGAGGAGGAGCTGGAGGATGATGGCGGAAACAATCCGTTGGATTTATCTGTGGGCACACGCAAGCGCAGCCACGACAGTGTGGACAATGGAGCTGGCTCCAATTCGGTGGGCCAGATACAGGTGAAGAAGATGTTCAAGACAGAGAGTCCACCACAGAATGCTTCACCCTCACCCGCCCATGCAGCTGCTGCTGCTGCTGCCGCCGCCGCCGCTGCTGCGCATGCAGTGGCGCCTCCCATGATGCCTGGTGTCAATCCCTATCTGGCAGCGGTGGCTGCAGCGAATATATTCCGCACTGGACAGTTCCCCGACTGGAATGGCAAGAATGATCTGGTGGTGGATCCACTGGAGAAGATGTCGGACATAGTGAAGGGCAACTCGGGGGCAGGTGGGGGATCACTGCACAAGGAGAAGAAGCCAACGCCACCCACAGCTGCAGCGGTGCCAGCCAGCAAGAGTCCAGCGGGCAGCAACAATGAGGCAGCAGCAGGAGGAGGAGGAGGAGCAGGAGGAGGAGGAACAGGAGCTGGAGGTGGAGGTGGAGCTGCCTCAGGTGGTGGCACTGGGGTAACCAAGGCCCGTCACAATATCTGGCAATCGCATTGGCAGAACAAGGGCGTTGCCAGCTCCGTGTTCCGTTGCGTGTGGTGCAAGCAAAGCTTCCCCACGCTGGAGGCACTTACCACGCACATGAAGGACAGCAAACACTGCGGCGTGAATGTGCCTCCCTTTGGCAATCTGCCCAGCAATCAACCCAATGCAGGCGGCTCACATCATCATCATCATTCCCAGCAACAGCAGCAGCAACAGTCGCATCATCATGCACAGCAGCAACAGTCGCATCATCCACAGCAGCAACACCAACAGCAGCAACAGCAGCAGCGCAAGCAGCAATCTCCCTCGGCCAATGTGAAGAACGCCTTCCAGTATCGCGGGGATCCACCGACGCCGCTGCCACGTAAACTTGTGCGCGGCCAGAACGTGTGGCTGGGCAAGGGCGTGGAGCAGGCCATGCAGATACTCAAGTGCATGCGCTGTGGCGAGAGTTTCCGTTCCCTCGGCGAGATGACCAAGCACATGCAGGAGACGCAGCATTACACGAACATACTCTCCCAAGAGCAGAGCATCAGCATCAAGTCGGGGGGAGGCGGTGCTGGCGGAGATGCGCATGGCAAAGATGGTGGCGGGCAGAACAGCCTCAGCTCCGAGGAGAGTCGCACACTGTCCGCTGTGCTGACGTGCAAGGTGTGCGACAAGGCATTCAGTTCTCTGGGTGATCTGAGCAATCACATGGCCAAGAACAATCACTATGCGGAACCATTGCTGCAATCTGCTGGAGCACGCAAGCGACCTGCGCCCAAGAAGCGTGAGAAGTCGCTGCCAGTGCGGAAGCTGCTCGAACTGAAGGCCAATCCTGAGGAGCAGCTGGAGAAGTCGCCGGCGCTGAAGCAGGAGAAGACAGAGGCAGCGCTGTTTGCGGAGCGCATGAGGCAATATATAACAGGCGTGAAGTCACCCGAGGAGATTGCCAAGGCCGCTCAGCTGCTGGCCAAGCACAAATCCTCGCCAGAGCTTGAGCAGAAGAATGGCGGCGGTGCAGGAGCAGGAGCAGGAGCAGGTGGAGCAGCTGCAGCTGCGGGTGGTACAGCTGCCAAGTCTGGCTCCTCTGTACTCAGCGCTATTGAGCAAATGTTCACCACCAGCTTTGATACACCGCCACGTCATGCCAGCCTTCCTGCCAGCAGTCCCAGCAATTCGTCCACCAAGAACACTTCCCCGGTGGCCAGTAGCATACTCAAGCGACTGGGCATCGATGAGACTGTGGACTACAATAAACCCCTCATCGATACCAATGATCCTTACTATCAGCATTACCGTTACACCAGCAGCGAGCGCAGCGGCAGCGAATGCAGCGCTGAGGCACGTCCACGGCATGCGGAGGCACCAACGCCAGAGAAGCGAGAGCAACCTCTGCCGGCCACCACGACGACAGCGACGACGTTGATGGAGCAGCAGGTGACACCCAGCAGCACCCCCACCCACTCCATCAAGCAGGAGAAGATGGAAATCAAAGCAGAGTTGAGCGGAGATGAAGCGCAGGAGGAGGCAGCTGCAGGAGGGGGCGTGCTTACGCCCAAAACAGAACCTGAGCCTGCGCTGCTGCTCAATGGCGGCTCCAGCTACAACAACAACAACAACAACAGTAGCAGCAACAACAACAACAACAACATGGGCAGCAGATCACCAAAGTCGCTGCCTCTGCCCGCGCGCAGTCCAGCGGACAGTCAACGCTCGGCCACGCCCAAATCGCCCGCCTCCAGTCACAGCAGCAGCCATGAGGGCGCGGGCGGGGGCGGGGGAGGGGGCAACAGCAGTGCAAGCAACAAGAAGTATCCCAGCGATTCCCTCAATGCACTCTCCTCCATGTTCGACTCCCTCGGCAGCAGCGGCAGCAGCAGCGGCGCCAACACACGTGCCAAGCTGGCAGCAGCAGCAGCGGCGGCAGCAGCAGCGGCAGCCTCAGCATCGGTGGCAGCAGCGGCGGCATCATCTGGAGATGCCTCCTCACCAGAGAATCTCAGTGCGAGCAACTCTCTCGCTGCACTGCGGCAATTCTGCGTAAAGAAAGAGAAAACCGCCTAAGCGAAGTGGGCGTGGCGCTAATTGCCTTTGCCGGATTCATTTTTTGTTGGTTGTGTTTCTCGTGCGGAGCGGAAAAAAACAAAAAAAAATAACAAAAACAAAACAAAAACACACACGCGATTTTCTTTTTGGTGTCACAACTTTTTGTTTGCCCCTCGCTCAACTTTGCGAGAGATTCATACGATACGATAGGATCATCATCATTATATGATATGATATGAGATTATATATATATCATGATGATGATGAGATATAGCGCAGTGGATCGAATGCCGAATTCGACCGGAACAATGCGGGCGCAGCAACGTGTGCGCGCGCGCCCCCTCGGACACGCCCCTTCGTTCAGCCATGGCGCAACTGGGCCGACTTTTTCAAGGTAAATATCATATTAAAATATTAAATATTTGTTCCCTTTACTTTCCCAATTTTAAAGAAGACTTTTAGTTTCCCCTTTACTGCCCCCATTCATTTCTCTTTTCTTCTTCAACTTCTCTCTCTTTTCTTTAAGTCTTCCAGTTTTGTCATTTCTAGTTAATTCTCCATCTTTATATTAAGAACTCAAGTTGTATTTATTTTCCAAGCTTCTTCTCTACTTTACTCCCTTAGAAGAATTCCCATCTTATTTCTGTTTACTTATTAAGTTTCTCTCTTCTTTCTTCTTCTTTCAGGATTCCCATTGCGCCTCGGAGTTATCCTTGAAAGACTGTGGCAACTCTCTTTGTCCGCTGAAACAGGCATTTGGGTCACCCATCCCACGTTCTCTGAAGAATTGCCCAAGCAAATTGAAAACAAATTATGAATATTTAATGAAAATATAGAAAAAAAGAAAAACATGATTAAAAAAAATAATAAGAAAAGCCCTTGTCAGGGCTGCCAAATGCCTGGGGCAAAGAGAAAGAGAAATTTGGAAAAAAGAATCATTGTGATCAAAATAAACCGACTTTTATTGAATTTATAAAAAAAAACAAACGATATTTTTACTGGGAATGGGGAAGAATTATTGAAGGGAATTTCAGTTGCAGGTCAAATTGAATGAATGGAAAGAAAATCCATATAAGGAATCAATTGAAGCTTATAATTTCTATATAGTATTCATGTTCAATAAATGAATATTATAGAATATCGTTTACAGAAGATGGCAGGAGAATGCATATAAAATATAAATATAATATATACATACTATATATAGAACTTCTTAAAAATGAGCTAAAGAATAAGTTCTCGGTACTCCAATGAGTTCAAGAGATTTAATAGAACTTTTAAACATAAATTTTAGCAGGCAAATCTGATATTCTGTATATAATATGTATGTAATTTGGCAACCCTGTTGGTATCGATCGAGAGGACAGCCCTTTAAAAACTAACACAATAGTTGGATTCATGTGTAAAAGTTGAACACAGCGGTACAAATATAAAGTTTTTAAATAATTATCTTTATCTAAAAACTATTGTAATAAAACTAGAGTAATATGATTTAAAGTACATCTTAAATCGAATATGTACAAATATAGCTGCAGAAGTTAGGTTGCTTCATAGTTGTTCTCTGTATAAAAAAATATGCCATGTTTAGAAATTTATCAACCCTTCACTCGTAATTTAGGATTCTTGGAAACGCCTCCAAAAACGAAAACAAGATGAGAGATGTGAAGCAGTTCTATATTTATTTATTATTTATGGCGTTCTTTAGCTATAAATAGGAATATATTTATGATAGATAAAGCACAGAATCATCTTGATATTTATTTGTTTATTCTAATATTATGCAGCATTACCCTGATCAGGCTCTCTATACTGCTCGCTTCTTGTTAGGTGTACCCACTATTGGCTTTTTCGGCTTTTCGGTGCTACGTTTGCCGGCCAGAAAGCTACTCAGCATATCGCTCAGATCGGGCACTCCATTGGGTATTCTGGGGAACTGTATGTTCTCGATTTCTCGCTTCGTTTCGGGATCGTTGATCAGTCGGGGCAGCAGCAGCATCAGCATGAGGGGCACCACCATCAATAGCACCATGGGATTCAAGACATAATCAGTAATGTTCCACTGTTCCCGCATGCGGAAGTACTTGCGGCGCCCGAGGGGCTTCAGGTACAGTGGATAGGGTAATTTCTGGATCTGCTGTGGACGCAAGTAGCTCAACTTGCGTGCTCGAATCTTGCCTGATGCATTGATCTCGACACGCACCGATTTAAAGTGTATATCGGGATGATATATATCTAGTATATAGCTTCCAGAAGGAACTCCACTAATGACAAACTTCCCATCGAGGCGTACAAATCCCTTGTACTCTCCACCATTAATAGAGAGTGTTATATCTGCAGGCCACTCGGCACTCACAGTAACCTCTGCATCGGGTTGCATTATAACACCCTCAATTGTGTACAAGGAGCGAGTCTCTCCTTCTTCTTCTTCCTGCATATCATTAAACATATCACTCTCTTTCAGCTGCACCGGCTGGAACTGCGCCAGTGCCACGCCCCCAGCATAGACCATAAGGAGTAAAAGTTGGATTAAGATTTTCTGATTTTTCAACATTTTTCGATTTTGTGCTCTGTGATGAAGTTTTTTATTTACTAATATATATTTTATTTTATATTTCGTTTGAGTGAAGTTGGTGAAGTGCCTCTTTTTCTATAAATTCAAGGATTACTGGGGATCTCTAATACAATTGAGTTAGGGTGTCTATGAGTCATTTCAACCTTTTATTTTACTTTTAGTTTTTTATATAACTTACTTAAATATTTATATAAGAATTCTCTAAAAACTGGGTTGATATTATATTATAAATCACAATTCAACTATTTATATTCAACTATATACATATATATTATATATACTACTACAACTATATATTGCATTTTATTAATCGTATGTATGTATCATATATTATGTAAGTATCAAAGTCAAAGTTTAGTTCATATCAAAATTTTTAGAAATTTTGAAATAGAAATCTTTGAAGGGAAAAAAGGTTTTTCAACTGCAAGTTGAAGTTCAAGGAATGTTAAAGAAATTTAACCACATCTTATTTTATAGTAATTGCAGTAAAGAATACCTCGTATATATCTTATAACTATATCACACCTTTATTTCTGCAAGAATTTCCCTTAATGTGTCTTAAATATCAGCAAAATTCTCTTCGGTCCTTAATAAGCACTTAGTTAATCGCATTATTTAGGCATTAATCATGTCTCTCGGCAATTTATGTCTGATTAGAAGATATAATAACCTCTTAAGTCACTTCATGCCCAGTCACTTCAACTCTCTTAAGTTCCTGCCATAAAATAGTACTTCGTTTTATAGTGCTATAATTACCTTAGAAAATCCCTCGTGCATGACTCAGTGTGCCACGCCTACTGTAGGCAAGCTGTGCCTCGCTAAACGTGACCAAAGTGACTTTTCACGCGACACATGAGGTTGCAAGTCGAGTAGCTGCCACAAATTTGCACTTTGCAGCGGCAGAATGAGAGAGGGAGAGGGAAGAGGCAGCGCACACGATTATGCGATAATTTCGCTCTGCCGACACACACATGAGCTGCAATCAGTTTTTTTTTGGCATTGCAACTGTTGCAAGTTGCAGTTGCAAGTAGCGTTGAGTTTTCAGCAAGTGATGCCACTGCTGCTGTGGCTGCAACATTTGCGCATGCTCAGACGATTTTCCAATCATTTTTCACTGATTATTCGACAGTGTTCGCGAAGCAGCATCAGCAGGGCACAGAGGCCGTCGCAGCGCAGTCGCAGCAGCTGCCTTGCTCTGTGCTTCTCTCTGCCGTCGTCAGTCTACTGCGCTTCAGTTGCCGCTGCGCCTCTTGCTCTGCTGTCTCTCTTCGCCGCGCAGCCTTCGCCTCTCCCATCAATATCCTCGTCTGCTGTCGCTGTTCGCTGCTCTCTCTCCCTCTCTCATCAACATTCTCTCTTCGCTCTGCAGTGTCGTTCGCTCATCATGTTCTGCTGCTGCTGCAGCCTCGTGCCCTGTTGCTGCTCAGCCACTGCCTCTGCCTCTGTCACCTCTCTCTCTCTCTCTCTCCCGCTGTCGTCATTATGGCAATTTCGTGCGCACTCGTTTGATTTAGCGCCAGCCTGCCTTGTCCCACTGTGCACTGCGCCTGTTGTTTGTATTCAAATTTCCTCGCTTCCTTTTCCTCTCTCCCTCCCTCTCTCGATGCCTCTGCTGCCTTTGAACTGAGTTGTTGGCTGCGCTCAATTGACAGGCGCGTCGCGGCGGCGCAGGGAAATTTAAATTATGGCTGCCGCTTTGGGGAAGTGCTACCTATTCACAACTGCAACCTGAACTGAACTCGACTTAGTTTGGCATTTACCGGTATGCGCGACGCTCCTCACTCCCCTCTTCCTCTTCCTCTTGCCGTCCCTCTCCACCTCCTCTATTGTGCTGTGCAGCCGATTAAGTTGCTGCGATTTGGGCACATATCATTTGCGTGATTTGCCATTTAATGCACAAAAAGTGCAACATCTTCGACGTCAACTATTCAATTACGGTTGAACTTGACTAAAACGAACGAACAGCAGAGCCCAGAGTCACAGCTAATTGGTTAATTAGAGTGATATGTTGGAGTTGTAAACTGTAAGAGGAGATAACGGGAAAGTTATTAACTAAGGAAATAATTAAAATAGGTCGAAGTTTTGTATATAATAGGTCTATTTAATATATACTTAATATTTATTTAATTATATTCATATTTATTGATTATTGAAATTTTTATTATGCATTGAAAATATCTTTTAACACTTCTTCTTCTATACAGATGTCACAAGATAAGGAAATTCCCTTAATTGCATAATATATTACAATAAGATAGGAAACACTATGAAAATACAATATAATATGATGCTACATAGTGTTGAGTCTCTTCTAAATTGAATAAAAATTGTTATATTTTATTTAATCATAATATATATGATATTTAATAATTCATTAATTTAATTTTTGTATAATTCTCTCAATTAAATAAAATATAAAACGAGAAATGAATAAAAATTTATTCAAATTATTGCAACCTATTTTAATTATTCATTTAGTTCTCTTATAAAGTAGATAACTATTCAAATCCGCAGAAGATTTTCTAGCATAATTAATTTCCTTCATTTGCGATTGTAGATCACGTCCAGGGATTCCGTGTTCTATGAAGCGAGTTTTCAGGGAATACCAAATACCGAATACCGAATTCGGAATACCGAAATGTGTTAAGTTATGCAGGAGCCGTCAGCACGACGACAAAACTGAACCAAAATGGATTTGGTTGCTTTCGTTTTGGGTGCAATAATTTCAAGAATTGACACAAACTAAATAAATCACTCAGGCAGGTTCCAGGGACAAGGACAGCAACAACAGCAACAGCAGCCCAGGCCTGAGGACCTGAGGCGAGGCCTGCTCTGTAGAGTCGTGCAATACTTGTTGGCTGTCAGGATCGGTAACGTTTTCGGTAAGTTAGCAGAAGCAACCCAAGAAGGGAGGAAGGAAGGCAGGCGAAAGGGGAGGATACGAGAACGCGGACAGCGACTAAATGACCCATTGTTATTGGCATTTGGTTCCTAAACAACAAACAATCGAGACTGGCATTGGGGGCTCTGAGGCCCGAAACAAAGGATCTTTCCATGGACAATCGATCGACAACGACGACAACGTCTCTCGAGCAGATCTGTCGCTTCGACAAATATCGCGCATGAATATTTAAAAGTTTAACAAAAGATTTCAGTTTTGAGTCCCAGAGAATTTATGGCTGTCAGTTTGGAGGACCTTTCATTGGAATCGCCATGCAAATCATTTTCCCCCATGCAAGACTTATGACTCCGATAAGGCACTGCAAAAATATTCGAGTTCTTATCTTTAGCTGCAGGTTATTAAACGATTTTTCCCCGTTCCGGAATATATACGATAGCTATAGAGATTAAAGAGCTCACGCTGAGTCACTTTTGGCAATACGATCGATTCATAATACGATCGTTTTGTATGCCAATCTCTCTGCTTGATTTATGAGTATAAACCCCATAGGCCTCGTACGCCTCGGAGACCTCAGAGACCCCGCAGTTGTAAATCCGTCAATGGGGGCTATCAATACGCTTTGATTGATTTAGAAGCTTTTAATCATCGCAGCTGATCATATTTCTTCTGGGCTTTATTTCCATTGCAACAGATTAGATTAAAATTGTTTTGTTTATGGGGGCGAATCGCAACGTAACTGATATTGACAACTGCGCTAAAGAATCGAAATGGTTTGAATTGGAACCGGTTAGTTCTTCACATTCACGTGAGGGATTTCAGTATTTATTGATTGAACTTGAGATTAATGCAAAAGCTTTATTTTTAGAGGAATTACGTGGAGGCTTTTAAGTAGAAATAGATGACTTGCAAATATATTTATAGTGTGTGTTTGCAGATTACTTTGGGATTTATGGGTGCATTATTTTGAAGTTTGGAGAGTGGAGAGATATTATATTTAGCTAGACGTGTGCCAAGTTTCAAGACAGTTTCTGTTGAGATAAATGAGCTATTTATATATTTCTAAATAATTATGAAACATATAATTGAATTCTTTTCACTTTTGGAGAGTGGAAAGATCCAGTTTTAAGCTAGTACCAAGTCTGAAGCAGCTAACTGTTGAGATAAAAGAGTTATTCATTTATTTCAATATAGTTTATTTATTTATTTTTAAAATATTCTCAAGGTTGGAGAGTGGAGAGATCTACAAATAAACTTAAGGTAAGTTTAATGAAAGTATCTGTTAAGATAATCATATTATTCATTCATTCCTATAATTTTGGTATTTTTTATTAGTTTCTTTTGAAGTTTGGAGAGTAGATAGATCAAATATGAAGCTTTTTGTCTAGCCATTTTTGCGAAAAGTGTCTGCTAAGTTATTTTGTTGATAACTTCGATATTTGCGCTTCTTAGTTCTAAAATTTGAAGATAAGTAAGGAATTTATCTAGATACATTTTTAACACCAAACTTAAGTGATAAACAAGCTATACACATAGAAGGTATTGCGAAATATTGGGTAACTATAAGTTAATCCCTATTCATTCCACTTTAGTGCTGATCTCTACTGTTTTTGGTTCCACAATTTAACTAGCTTATTCCCAACTCTTTCCCATTAGAGTGTGCACTCCTAGTTCACCCCACCAGGTGGCCCTGTCCAGCAGGGAATGCGCTCTGCTGTGCTGTGCGAGAATTCCTTGAGTGACGTAACATATTCTAATAGGCGCAAAAATATCTTCTAATTAAAAGAAATTGCTGAACATGTCTTCGGGATAGCGCAACAATTTCCACAGTCTTCTCTCCTTTTTTTTGTTTTGTTTTGTGGCCCAATGAATCAGCCCCAGCTCCAGTCCCGGCTACAGTCCCTGCTCCAGTGTCCAGATATGGCTGCAGCCGTTGACGACGGCTGAGGATGATGAGGAGGCAACAGCAACAAGATGGAGTGAAATGAAGATTGCCCAAGGAGTGCAGGATGCAGGAGGGGGAAAGAGGGTAAGAGGGGAACGTGTGTGAGTGCGCGCGCATTTAAAACAAGTTCAAGATGCAAACAATGGATCATTATCCAGATACAAAGCGAGAGAGGCAGAAGAAGAGCGAGATACAATCGAGCTCGCCTCAGCTCAGCTCAGCTCAGTCCAGGCCAGGCCAGGCTGGGCCAGAGCGCGTCCAGGCATTCCCATAGGTTACACGAGATGCCTGTCTCGCAAGGGAGCAGAGAGGGAGCGAAGAAGAGGGTGCCCAACTCGAAGGGGGCATCGGATCGTAGCTTCGATGGCTCTTGTTGTTTATTGATTACACGCTTTTTGGGGAATGCGATGCGATGCACTGCCAATGGTGGGATCAGGAGAAGGCAAGATGGGCTCGGGAGAAGGGGGGTGGGGGGCATGGCATCTCGTTCAGACTGGGACCCGGTTGCCAGTTGCCATAATGGTGCGGATGCCAGCGGCTGCAACATGCGCCTGTCATGCGATCGCCGCCAGAACATAACATCCATTACAGCGCATCGGGCCCAGACGACCATGTTGCCACAAGTGAGACAGAGAGAGTGAAAGAGAGAGAGAGGCCTGCAGCCTGCGATTGTGAATGCCATAGGGGAGTGAGTGAGGAGGGGCAGGGAGCTTGGGGAACGGCGCGAAGCTGCTGCAGCGCGCAATATGAAATTCAATGCCACATTTGCAGCATGAACTAGAAAATAACCCTGTGCAACATAGCAGTGCATAGTTAGGCGACTAGCGAATGCTCTACAGATTAAGAGAGCTTTGAAGTTTGCTTAGATGATTAACATGTGCTTTAAAAGCTCAAATTGAACTGATGATTGCATTCTTTGTTAATTAAATCTCAAATTACAGTTTAAGTTCTATTAAAGCTTTGTCAATGTTTCAAAGTTTCTGAAAAAAATTTGGCAAGCACATTAAGACTAATAAAATTCTTTTAAAATTCCTTTTTGTATTATTAAATTACTAGATATAGCAAAATATTAGATTGGCATTTGTAGAACTCACTTTATTATACTTTTAGAAGTGCAGGAAAAGCTTTAGCAAGAGATCTTAATTATACTCAACAGCTTGTGAAGTCTATCTTAAAGATTAAAGTTAAATTTGTCTTCTAATTAATGAAACAAAGAAATAAATAAGGAACTTGTAGAGTTCTTCTAATCTTGCTCAGTGCAAGAGAATTGCAGCTGATGTTAAAGAAAGGCTTAAGAAAGAAGTGAAATTTAAAGTCAAAAGCTTTGAAAGCACATTAAAGCTGTTTCATTCTTCACAACTGTATGTTGAAAGGTAAAGAGCTTACTTAGAGGATTGCTAATTTGTGTTGATATTATTTATAAATATAAGATTTCGAAGTATGTTAAAAATACGCTAGGCTAAGATGAGCTTAACCTCATTTTTGTATTTATTTAATTTAAATTATATTGAAATTGTATTGAAATGTGTTTATATTTTAAAAGAAAGAAAATCTATGAAATTGTTTCCTATTTAGTTGGAGAAGAAAAGATTTCTTATTAATTTGAATTATATCAATTAAATTAACAATATTCCCTTTCTTCATCAACATTAAGCTTCGCCATCTAACGCATTCCAAACTCATGCCACAATTGCAACAACCTTTCCCACTGTGCCTCGTGTAGTGCAGCAGCAGCCAAGGGTAAGGTGCAGCCTAGATAGAAGGCACTCTGCTCCATCCTTCGCCCTGCACCGTGTGCATTTAAATACAAAATATCAAAATTAGCATTTGTAACAATGGCGAATTGGCCGGAAAATAATGGAACTGACCTGGCATAACCAAGCGAGAGAGCAGGCGAGGCTGCAAACTGGCGACGATCTTGGCCACGGAATCGGAATCGGGAATCGCCAGCAACCACGCGCTGCCTCGTAAATCAGACATCGAGTGGCCCCCAGACCTTGCCAGGGGGAGGTAGGGGCAGGGGCTGCAGTGAGGGCGGCGGCTGCCACGACAATTGCACCAAATTCTGCACGGGGCAAGTTGCAACTTGCAACGGGCTGTGGTCAATGTGTGATGTCGTCTCTGACGACGACGACAACATTTACAACGGGAGCAGGCTGCAGGTCGTTCGACAACGACGCGACAACAACTGCAACAGCAGCGGGCAATGCAATAGGAGCGGGACACTGCCTGCGATTGGCACAAAAAGCTCTTGGCTCGTTGAGGCCAATCGGCCGTGACTGCAACAGCGACAGCTACAGCAGCAACAGCAGCAACTGCAACAAGATCAACTACATTGCACAGTATTCGAATTTCGCATTGCCAACTGTTGCAACTGTTGCCACTTATGCCACGCCATATTTGTAGCACGCTTGTTTGCGACCTGCCTCAACTGGCTGTGATTGGCAAAAGTCAAGATCCTTTGGGGCAAAGCTATTTGCCTGTCGCGATCTTAAGAGTTGTGAAGAAGAAGTAGAGTAGGCCATGGGGAGGGGGGAAGTGGAAGGTGTCTATTGAAGAATGCAACTATGATAGTAATAAATATAATATATAAAATGTATATATCTGTAAAATATAAATATAATAATATATTATTTCATTTTCTTCATGTCTTAAGAATGAGGAATAAAAAGAGATCGTATATTTGAATGATTAGAACAGTTTCTGTTGATGTCTTGTATTCTATTCCCTTTTGAAGTGAAGGCCTAAAACTTGAAACTATTTCTTAAATATATTATTTATATTTGTAGCGTATTTTGTATAGCATACTTTAGGAAACCTCTTGGAATCCAGTAACTGTTTAAATTATTTCCTAAATAACTTCCATGTTAATTAAACGTTCGCAACCAAATTTACAGAAATCATTTGGGCATTGATAGTTTTTGTGTTTACCCAAATTGAACTGCCCTGCATTAATATAACGCTTGGAATTCAGTTTTTATAGATTTACGGGGGCGGATAGGTACAGAAAAAAAGGGAAAGAAATAGAAAGCTTTATTGGAGTGCAATAATAACACAAAATTTGGTAGTCCTGGATATTATTGTCTCTGAGATCTGAGAGCCACAGACAGTTCGCACAAAGTCATAATAAATTCTTAACTTACAAGGTTTTTATTGAGTACTAGCTGGCAGGACTATCCATTCAGAATTTCACAATTAAAATAGTTTCCTTTGTTATATATATAGTCTCAAGACCATAACCTTTTTTCAGCTCAAATACTTGGGAACTCTCTCAGCTATTGATTGATTAAGGTTGCTATTGATATAACAGAAATATAAATGCTACCTCTGCTTCTACTTTCGGATTTCTACTCAAAGTCTTCTTAACAATTTAAAAACATTTATTTGTATTCAAAAAATTTAATTTAAGAGCTTCTGAGATCTATACGGAATATAAACGATCAGCAAATTTTAATATACAGATTCTTTTCAATTACACAGTCTGTTGTTAAAGTCTGGTTCTACCTTTAGAGCCCACAACACACTCCCATTAAACATGTGCCCAATTCTTCTGGTTCCGCCAGACTGCGCACAACAAAATTTGAAGAGGTTTCTCTACCGCTCTCTGCCACTCTATCTCTTTGCTTTCCTTCCCTCCCTCTCTCTATCGTGCTTTCTCCCTCTTCGTAGAGTCGGAAAAACATTTAGTAGTTCGTGATGTTTGAACAAGATGTGAATGTATCTTCAACTCAATGCCCGATCGGGCGTATCGATAACGGTAAATCGATTTGCCAATCGATTGCAGAACTAACAACAACAAGAACTTGGCCTTATCTTAATGACTTTTGATAAGCTTAGAGGAATTTGCGCGAAAATTAGTAACAACCACAAAGGGGCAGGTAATGCGAGGGGAGGTTGAAGGGGGGCGCGGGGAGGCGTGGCTGGCTAAAAATTAAGTAGCGCTTGCGAATGTGAACCCGCAGGTCCTTGCCGCGTTGACGACGATAAAAGCGATCTCATAAACAAAGCCAATTTGGAAGCGGGCAATGGGCAACGGCAACAGTTGCGACTTGCGGCCGTGGGGCAAGCAGCAGCACACACAGTGCTGCACAACAGTCTGTGCACACCATTCCCCCTCTTCCCCTTAACCCCTCCCCTTGCTGCCTGCACAGAAGCAGCTACTTTAAATGAACAATTTTATTTTTATCCCGCAAACAAATCTTGCAAACGAAATGTTTTACAATTGGCCATCGAGGCGAGTCGAGGCTGAGGCTGAGCCGGAGCACATGGAGTCCACATGCAGTCCACACAGCCGGTGCAGGTCCAGTTCAGTTTCAGTTCCCTCTACCCCCCACATCCTCCCCCGCTCTTGGCTGCAGCGTATTTAAGCAACATTATTGCCAAATCGTGACCATAGTTCCATGAAACTGATATGGACCAGGCGCAGTTTGTGCTGCTCCTCCTCCTGCCTCCCCTCTCTCTCTCTCTCTCTCTGCTTAGTCGCGCTACCTTGCCACGCCTCCCCTGCGGCCAAAATCGCTTGATGTGGCGCTGCAAAGTGAACTCGGCGCTGTTCCCCCCTCGTTCCAACCTCCTGCTGCATCCTCTTGCCTCCTCCTGCTCCTTCCTTCCTCCTCCCCCATCTGCTCGCCTTCTTCTTCATTCGTTTGTTTGCCGTACAAATTAAATTAAGTGCAAAATGCTTCGACTGCCTGCGCCGTCGCCGTTGCCGCCTTGGGGGCATCAAGCGCACATCATAACGGGGCTTCAGCTGACATATGCCCAGCCCTCCCTCTGCCCCTGCCCCTGCCCCTCCCACAGCTACTGACTCACAATTTTGGCGACTCCATCTTCAGCAACAATTGCTGCTGTGCCCAACGGCTGCAACAGTTGCTGCTGCTGCGCGTCGCATTTGCTTAACGCGAAATCGATCGATCGTAAATTGCAGCTTACCACGGCGCACATTGCTGCTGCATTTATAGATTTTCCATCGTTTTCCTTAACCTCTCTTCCTCTCTCTCTCTTTTCTTCCTCTTCTCCTGCTTTTGTTTGCACTGCAAAACGAGGCGCAGCTGGCGTCTTCAGCCTGGTCAGCTCAATGGAAATACGCGAGTTATGCCGAAAGGAAAGGAAAGTCAATGAGAAAACTCTGTGTGAAAAAGAGAGAGAGAGAGAGAGAGTGAGAGAGTGAGAGAAAGAGCAGCATACGGGCAAAGGAATGTGTTGTATGAAGTAAAGATCTTCGGGAGAAAATGTGAGATTGTTTAAGTTATTATAGCAAATATTAGGAAAGTTATTTCAGGTAAAAGTCCTAAGAATTTCAATATTGTAATATTAGAAAATTTAAAGTATTTGTAATGTGAAGAAATAATATAAAATGATGTGTTGGAAAGTTAAGTATTTATGTGGAAAGTATAGATATATTATGTGGAAAGTATAGATATTCAACAGTCTGAAGTGCGACCTCAGCTTAATAAAAAGCAGAGCAACATCTTCCAACTGAGCGTATGTTTAGTTACTTGAGGAAGATGTGAGCAGAAGCAGAGGAATGGTAAGAAAAAGGGGAGAGAAGTTACAGCAAACCCTTTTCGTAGCTTAGCCAAGGTAAGAAGGAGGTCGGCAGGCGCACACAGATTGAAAAGAAACTTGCCACAGCCTGGCTTCCTTTTCCTGTCCAGTCAGAAGGGGCGGCTGCTCCAACTGAATCTGAAAATGAAACCAAACCAAATCCAAACCAAAATCCTCAATGTGCTGGCGGGAGGGCGTAACGGAAAAAGAAGAAGCAGAAGAAGAAGAAGCAGAAGCTGAAAGGCGAAAGAAATACGAAATTTCGTTCGTCTATTTCGATGGCAATAATTCAAAAATGGGAAAGACTCGGGCTCGATAGTCATAAATCTGTCAAAAATCCATTTCTTCCATTTACCAACTGAACAGAACTGAGCAGAACAGCTTGGCATGGCGTTTCCTGTGTCTATGTGTGTGTCTGTGTTTAAGTGTGAGTGTGCTTGCTAAGCGTATCTTTCAGATACATAAACTGGCACTTCAAAAAAATGAAATACTGTGCGCTGCCATCGCCTTCTTCTTTAGACACATTTCACTGGCTTTTGGGTTCGGTTCGGTTCGGTTTGGTTTTTGGTTCGAGGTTTGAATGCACTCGCATTGTTTGTGCTGCTTCTTCTTGCTCCTCTTGCTGTGCATTGTTGTTCTTTTTGCCGTAGCTAAAACGAAAGTGAAGCAAAAGTATCTGTAAGATACTTTACGCTGCCTTCCTCTCTCTCTCTCTCTCTGTCTCTCTTGCTTTGTGTCTATGTGGGTGTGCATAGCCCGCACAAAAATACATATACCCCCCCTTATGTACCCCTGCTATATCCCCTATATGTACCCCTTGCTCTATATAGAGTACGCCCTGCTTCGCCATGGATGATGGAAAGCAGCCATCGCGCCATATTTCAGTCAATTAGAACTGTCATAATTCATTCTTCGGAGTTATTTAGCTGCCTCGCACTGTGCCTACCCTCTCTCTCTCTCACTCACCCTCTCACTCTTTCCCTCTCGTCTGTTCTTTTTTTCTATATCTGATAATTTATGGTTTCGCTTATGACGAGTTCCAGAAAATTAAACAATTTTCCTCTTTCTCTCTTCAGTTCTTCAAACAGAAATTTCTAAATAGCACAAACGATGCTCTCTGTGTGTGTTAGTGTGTGTGTGTGTGTTGCTGCAGCTGTGTCGGCATCGTAAAATTTTGAATTATATAATTTGTAGCCTCAAGTATCGGTCTGGGAAGTACTACGATGGATGTTACATAATTATAGCACGTAGTTGAATAGATATTACATGCTGGGGAAAGTGGGACTGGGGAGAAGGAGGGAAAGTAAGGTGGGACTGCAGGAAGAGACTTATACAGAAATAAAGAAGTACTTTACGATGGAATGGGGACATTATTTGAGTACTTTCTATGAAGAAAACACATAAATTTAAACACAAAAACGAAATGAAAGAAATAAGGAAATACTCTGACCTTGATACGTTGAAAGTATTCTAAGAATATGGTACGAGTAGTTATCAATATCTACAGTATATCAGTAACAATATCAGTATTATAATTATATCTGTACTAACATCAATATGGTATATCAAACTATTAATATATTACTAATAATGTGTTTATCGATAGTTTTAAACGCATATTTTACAGTCGGGTATTAAAATTTCTTTCAGTTGTCACTACCATAGCATAATTCGATTAAAGACCTGAGAAAACAGTCTATAAATTTTTCATTTACTAAGGAGATATCGCTATAAAGGCACATTCTCGTAACTAAAGAGATAAAATCAATTAGTCCAAGACAAATCATAGAATTATTAAGAAACACTGGACTGTTAATTGACCTCTAAGCTCAACTGGAATAAAATAGGTCTAAACATATAGGTCGCAGTACAAATCGCCTTTACAATAATAATCAAGGGAGATATATATATATATGAAAATATGTATTAATACTTTAAAATCTTTCTTTATTAAATTAATTTCAAATTTCCTCACATTAATAGATATTCAACAGATATCAAAGCAACCTGTAATTTATCACTATATAATCTTTCTATATCCTTCAGTAACATATTTGTCTACTTTAGAAAATATTATAGATACAAGTATAATAATATATATGTATAATATAAAACAATATTACATACTATTTATTATACAAATTGTATAATGAAATGCAGAAATTAGTTTCAGCTAGATAACCTTCAATATCCTTCACCATTCCCCTCTTCCCCCATGCCCCCTCTCGAAATTGATCTGCTCCATTTGCTGTTGAAATCCTTTTTGTGAAATCCTTTTTTGGAATTGCAAATTAAGCTGAAATTATGATGCAATTTGCCGTTTTAGCGCGCAATGTGCAATGTGCGATGCGATGGGCCCCCATCAAAGTGCAACTAATTGTGTTGGATAATAAACCACGCCCCTCGCCCCCTAGCCCTGCCTTGCACGCCACTGCTTTGGCTAATTTCAAATCGCACAATTTTCACTTAAGGACACTTAACATAAATTAACCGCGCGAATCATTAAATTTCTTTAAAAATAATTTCGAATTACATTACTGGAGAGTGGGGAAAGGGGAGGGAGCGGGGCAAGGGGACACACACACATAGACACACACACGTGGCAAGTTGTAATTGCCATTAGCGCAAAATAATTTCAGCAATGGGCAATAAGAACGACAATTGGCAACGCGAACGCAGCAGCAGCAGAGACACAAATTGCAGGACAATCGTCACGGGCCGACAGAGGCGGCGACGCGACGTCAGCAGCGACAGCGACGCGCATAAAATGCACTGCGAAAAAGGGACCAAAAGGATTTGAGTGTGTGCAAGGGCAGTGGGAGGGAGACTGAGGGAGGCAGTAAAGAGAGTTGGGAGAGTGTGAAGTTGGGAGAGCTAAAATCCACTCAAATGAATTTGTATTTGTATTGCAGGCTGCACATGTGTGTTAATATGAGAGAGAGAGAGGGACTGAGTGAGTCTCCCTTGTCACTGCGTGAGTGTATGAATGTTTGCATGCATGTGTGCGAGAATTGGTTTGTCTGTGGGTGCGTATGTGTGAATGCGTCTATGTGTGCGTGAGAGTATTCTGTGTGTGTTGTATTTGTTTTTAGGAATAATTTGCACAGCGTTGAGGCAATCAAAATTGTTGTGGGAGAGGAGGAAGAGGGGGAGAGCGCAGTAAGCGCGAGGTGCAGTTAAAGGGTTTTACAGAGTCGTGGGCAAAAGAGTTGTAAAGGGGGAGGGGAAGGCCGTCGAATTGGTCAGCAATGGATTTTTATGCGGTAATCAACATCGGATTGTGTCGGATGTTGTGAGTGCTGATATGTGTGGTTGGCATTGGCAAACCTCCCCCACCCTCCTCACTCTCTCTTCCCCCTGTCTCTCTCTTCCCCTTGTCTCCGCCTCCTTCCATGCCTGGTAAACATTTCGCGCAATGTTTTTCGCGCCTCTTAATTGGCGGCATCAATTTCGAACCCGCCAGAGACACTGCACCAATAATGCTCTATATAACGCAGGAGAGGAAGTGGGGAAGAAGAAAGGGTAAGGTAAGGGGGAAGGAAAGGGGGCATCTGTTTTTATTTTGGGAGCGTATGACAATGTTGTAATAATGCTAACAAAATTGGCTTAAAATTTGGCTATAAACGAGCTAAACTGACGTGCTTAGTGAAGGATTAAATCAACGAATAAAGCAACTGATTAGTAACAGATTTCGGGATAGTTGGGTTGCTTTACAATTTTAGAATATGCATAGAAAGTTAGGAATAGATAGATTCATAAAAGGACATAAAAATGTATGTATGTATATTATTTGTATATATAATAATACAAAATTTTGTATATTGATAAAATCTTCTCTAGGATTCGTCTCTTTGTTTTTTATATATACCCAACTCGCTTTCAATTCGTATATCTATGAATGCCACAACTAACTACCCTAACCTAAGTATTATGGTATAAAATGAGCAGCACCTTCCTCAACAGATCTGGGACTGGGACAGGGTAATTTCTCGACTTATCTGCGCATAGAAATGATGTTGAAATGAAACGTTATTTAAACTTTCCAACAAAAAGCCGAAGCCAGACGCTGCCTTCGATTCTGGCAGGTAGAAGAAAAAAGGAAAACATAGATAAAGAGAGAAATAGAAAGAGGAAGAGAGAGAGGGGGCAACTTATGAGAGGATGCAGCGGGGTTTGAATGAAACGTTCGGATTTTCTAGATTGGCCGACAGCGAACGAAATGAAGTTTGAACGTTGCAAGTTTAAGGACGATGCAGAGAGAGGGAGAAAGGAATGGGAGTGCGGAGGGGAGGAGGCGCTTGAAAACTTACAGCCAGCGGCAGCCTCTAAAAAGGGGCGGGGTGGCATTTTGGCAGACATTTGAAGCAGACTGAGGCGGAGGCAGCAGCAGCAACAATGGCAGCAAACGACGATGGAGACGAGAGAAAATATCGAAACAGCAAACGATAACAACGAGCGACAGCAGTAGCAGCAGCAACAACAACAACTAGAAGAAGAAGAAGAAAAAGAAGAAGAGCAGCAGCAGCAGCAACAACAACAACAAGAGAAGGCAGCAAAAGCTCAAGTGGCAGCAGAAGAAGCGCAGCCAACGAATCAACGGCAGCAGCAGGAACAATGAGAGACAACGGCGACGTCGACGGCGATGACGTTGAGCAGCAGTGGAAGCAGCAGCTGGAGGAGTAGCAGCAGCAGAGGCAGAGGCAGCAGTCAACGGCAGCGTCAGCAGCAGCAGCACAAGACGAAAAAGTCAACGAAACGAGACAACGACAACAACTTCATGTGTATTTTTTGTTGCTCTTCTTCTTCTTCTTCTTTAGCTGCTGCTTTGTTCGTTCTCTCCTGTTGTTTTTGTTGTTGCTGTGCACATTTTTTGATGGACAGAACAATGAGAAAAGGGGTGGAATCGGCAAACAACTCACCACACATCGCAAGCTCAACACAAAACTCACCAATACCAAGGCGAACACAACTACTCTGCTTGCCTATGTGTGTGTGTGCGTGTGACGACGATATGAATTTCGATTTGCATTTTACGAGCCTTGGAGCAATAGCAATACGGCAAAGAGCACAAAACGGAATCGACGAAAATGTCGACCGAGGGCAACATAAAAATTGATGGATTCTTCTTCAACGCGTTCACCACAACAACAACAGCATGAGGATGGGCCCCAGCAGAGCGAGAGCAGCAGCAAAAGCAGCACCGCTGAGGCGGAGTGCAGCCTTTTTTGCAGTACGCTTCGCTGCTTGCGCACAGCAACGGTCAGTTCGATAGAAACATCTAAATGAGGAGGAGTTGGTTATAAAATATTTAATGCAAAAATAAACCGACAATTATAATAATAATATCAATATTCGAGAAATAGCCTACGATAGTTCAAAGTTTTGTTCCAAAATACAAAGATTTGCCACTTTAGTTCATGGACTTAAGATTTTTAGCTATATGGAATATGTTGGAAGAAACCTATCTATATTTTATATAACGGTACCTATTAATTTAGTTGTTACAATAAAATAAGAAGTTTTAGACTATTTTTAAATATTATTTAATAATATTTTCAGTCCAACAATACTAAGGTTAGTATTGAGTAATAGTAAATGAACATAATATTATTTACTAAAGTAGATTTAATACGGTAAAGTAAGCAATGACAATAAGGGCATTCAGTAAAAATAAAACAGCAATAAATTAATAAATTGCAATGAATAGAAAAAAAAAATTATTGAGTATTTAAACATTACAAATAAGAAATTCAGTTTTTGATATGTTTTTTATTGATTTTGGAATTCATAATGAAAATATTCCCATATTTTTATAGAATGCATCTGCATTAGATTACTTCATTCCCTTCTTAATCCTTCCTCACTCACCTGCACTATTGAGCTGCCTTTGATTGTTTCTGCTCCCTAGTTGTTGATTCTTTTACGTTTTCAGCGCACTCTTCGCGTGTATTAGTGTGTATTGTATGTGCAATGTATATCTGTGAGTGTGTGTGTGTAAGTGTAGTTATAGTTGTGACTGTGTGTGTGTAACTGTAGCTGTATCTGTGAGTTCTGTTCGAGCGCATTGAGCTGTCAACTTCATGTCTCAGCAACATTTCGTTTTCGTTTGTTTGCCTCGTCTTCTTGTTGTTGTTGTTCTCATTGTTTTTGTTGCTGCTGCTGCTGCTTCTGCTTGGCTTTGTTGTTGATGGAATCTGGCAACACGACGAAGCGGCAGCAGGAGCAGAGCGAATGCTGATGCTGATGCCGGGCTTGGAACAGTCAACTACCAATCAGGTCGGCTGCTGTTGCCGCTGCCCCTTGCCAAAGGATTTCACGTGCACTTCACACACACACACACACTCGCACACAGAGAGAGAAACAGACAAAGATACACCCGGTCACACACAGATACAAAATGGCAGACGTCTTGCTCAAGTGCTCGTGCTATGCAACCTGTATCTGTGTGTCTCTCTATCTCCCTCTCTCTGTCTCTCTCCCTCTCTGGCTGTCTGTCTGTCTCTGTTGCTCGCTCTGCTTAATTGAGTCACTTGAATATGCAACTTCTCGAATGCACTTTGCCACTTTTCCGCTTTTCCACTCTTCCACTTTTCCCTATTTTCCTTTGCTAATGAAAAATCGACCACATCACAACATCGTTAGGAGCAGTCACTGTACAGAGGCTGAGGAAGAGGTAGAGGGAAGGAGGAGCGGGGCATGGGCGAGACGGGGTCATGATATGATTTAATTAGGAGTTTCCACGCGCAATTAATCTTCGGCCCGTTTGAGGCACTTGAGATGGAGATTGAGTTGCATGCAACGTGCACACGATACAGTAAAATCAAGAAAAACCAGAGGAAAGTCAATTAGAGAAGAAAATTAAGAAATTCTTTAGTTTTCATGGGATTTTAAAAGAACTATTAAAAATACTTTGAACAACGGTATTTATTCCTTGAAATACTGGTTATACATACATATATTCAATTTAATACGATCTACAGGACATACTTAAGACCTTATGAAGAATATGAATAGTTATATACACACAAGGTCCTCATAAGGTCTTTAGTATTTCTATAATTTTTAATGAACTATTCTTTATACTCTCAAATATCTCTCTTTAGCTACTCCAGCAACTCTCCCTACTTAACATGATCTTTCCTCTGTATAAACGCAGCAACTGCTGCCACCTACGCACTTTTGGACTACCCCCTCAGCCAGGCAGATGCGGGTACCTGTTTCTGCTTCATTGAGTGTGCCACTCAAATAAATTCTTTCAGCTTTCTCCCTCTCTATCTCTTGCTTTCACTCTCTCTTCCTTTATATCTCACTATCTCTCTCTATCTCCCTCCATTTCTTCCTTTCTCTCCCTGTCTGACTTCAAACTGACATTTCAATTATGAAAAGGAAAGGCAGCAGTGCCTCACTCACACATGTTGTAACCTTTCCTGGCGAGATTAATGCGCCAATTGTTCCCTTCATCATTTCCCATTTCCATCTCCATCTCCATTTCCCCCGCCTCAGTGTCCGCCCGCCAGAGTCGTCGTAGTCGCCCGATAATAATGCAATTACGATTTGAAAAATTATGTCTGACAGTTTTGAATTTGTCATGGTATTTATCAAAGTCGACTCAGCACCGTCTTCTACTCCGACCCCGACTCCAAGTGGAAGTCGAAGTCGGAGCTGCGCCATGTGCAACGCAGCAGAGTCGCCTCCGATTGCCTCCATCTGCTGTCCGCAATCTCTGGGAAAATGTTAAAAAATTAACATGTCACTTTCATCGCAGGTAAATCAGTTGTTCCTTTATGGCTGAAGGATTTATCCCTCCTCCCTCTCTCTTCACCAATCTGCTTCAATCTTCAAGGCTGTATTGAAGCGGAGCCCCAGCCATGTTTTTTTTTATATCAAAACGACAAAAGACTTATTAATAGCTCTATTAATTCAACGATAAGAGCAACATCTTTCTCAACTCTGGCCAAGAGCAGCCTGAAAGGATTGCGACGAAGCGGGTCATTTGTTAGCGGAAGAGCCGATTCTCATTCTCTGGTCCTGACATATGTATTTGTTAAGAGCTCCAACTGGTTCTTGTAAGGGGCAGGGAAAAGGGTTAACAGATGCCTTATACCATAGATATAGTTCTATATAGAGAATAAATCTATGCGTCTGGCTTATTACGATTTATCTTAATCTATTTAAGAACACTTCCAAACAATACTACAATATTTAATTATTCATTCAACATTGACTAAACAATATTTCGATTAACATAAAAGTTAAACAGATTATTCCCTTAGCAATCTTTTTTGAAGTACACAATATATGTTAAGTTGTGGGTTTGGCTCCTATACTATGAAAAATGCAATGTTATTTGGCTTATTGACTAGACTGTGTGATTATCAATTCAACAGATGGACAGACAGTTTGAGACAGACAGAAAGATAAACAGACAGACAGACAGGCAGACAATTTATCATAAAGTCGATATTTATCATAAAGTCGAGTCGCCGATGTTATCTGTGCTTGAACAATATTTATATACCTCTTTACAAGTGTAAAAATAAATTTTAATTCTTTTCAGCTTCCAAGACTGCGCTTCTTAGATGAGGAGGTATTGTCACAATAGGTCTGAAAAATTAACAAAATTATATTTCTAGCTCAACTTAGAAAAACGATGTTGCTTTACGTTCGAAATTTATAAGCCAAATAATTATCTGGTCTAGTGCTGAAAATAAAAAAATGATATTTCTCTGTCAGCTTTGAGAATCTAAAATACCTACCCGGAACTAAATATTTCTCTCTTGTCGATAAGTTTGTCTATATCAGGAAGACTTTCATTTTGTGGGTTTGGTGGCATTGTTGGGAGCGTTGCGATTCCTGGCCACAAACTAAAACCACAGAGGAAACCTAGAAGATACTTCAACATCATGCCTTGACTTATAGAACACAATTGATTGACGTTGGACAACTGCTTCTGCCCATATTATGACGTACTTTACATACACATATGGCAAAGGCGATAAGCACTCATGTTTTCTCTTATTTTTTTTGTAATGATCAATTTACATTGTAGCCACGTTAGGCTCTCAGAGAATACGCCCATCATTACTAATGCAACTGGTTATATGCAGTTATCAACACAATTTAATTTGCATATTTCTAATTCTGTTTGTTTAGTAAGATATCAACTTTGTTTATACGAATTTTTGGCGTATATTTATCTGTTCAAGTTAACAAAACATTTTTTTAAATAAACATTTAGTTTGACATGCTGTAGCTTTTGAAGTTGTGCAGATTATGGCATTAGTAAAATTCGCTTTATATGTAGAGACGTATCTTGATGCTTCATATGCATAGAGTTGTCGCCTTTTGATCGCCGACCAAAATTCTGTATAAATTTGTTCCTCATTTGACCATTCTTCCTGGTCAGTATTTCTTCGGCCGGACGGTTATGTCACTTTAACTCTAATAAGCTAACAAAAAATAATTGTAGCTCAACTCAGGGATATTTAAATTCCTAACCCGATTTGAATTACTGAAAAATTATTACCCAGTGTTGGTAGAGAAGAGATAATAGTCTGTTTTGTTGATATTTTTGTATATTTTATATACGTATTTTATGTATGAAGTTTTTCAAGTACAATTATTATATTATAAATTACTCAATTAAACAGTTATCTTTCTAATGTAAAGCAGGCACTCATAAATAGATATAATACGTAACCAGATACTACAAATGAATACTCTCCAATGATTTATTTTTCAGGGAATGCACCCAACTAATTTCATATTGCTAATTTCAAAAATATCCATCTGTTTACTGCATTATCTTAAACAGTTCAGTCGGAAACGTACCTTATCATGGTATCTTGGTATTATAATGCCAACCCTAAATCCCAATAGAGCTAGACAATAAAAAGTGAGAAACCTGAAATTTATATACATCATTTGTATGACGTGAATTATGAATATGTTATATAGTGCATGCCCATTCCCTGCACCCCCTTCGCACAACGTGCAACATCATCTAAAAACCTGTGACGCAATAAAATAGAATTAATGGAACCGGAATTATGCAGGGCGCAGGGAAGAGAAGAAAGTGCACTCTAAGCGCGCTAAGCAGCAGGGTCTCTCTTTCTATCTCTCATTATCTCTCCCCTCTCTCTCTCTCTCTCTGTCTCTCATTCTCTGTATCTATCTCTCTCCCTGTCTGTCTGTCTGCCCCATCTAATATTAATAAATATCTTCAATCTGCTGTCGCAGAGTGCAAATAGTTATAGCGCGATATGCAATTAAAATATTGCTAAAAACGAAATGGCAGAAAGTCAATGGAGAAAGAGAGTGAAAAGGGGGGTGGGTGGAGAGAGGGGGGCATGCTTTGGTAAGTGCGCAAATACCCCTGACAGGTAATAAAAGTAATTTATGCGCGCTAAGGGTTGTAAATGCGACGCCAGGACGACAGGACGCCGGGCAGGACATGCCGACTGGCAGCTCGTTTATGCTGAATGACGTTGACACCAACAGCGCACGGCGACGCCAGCAGAGGCAGCGACAGCAGCAGCAACTGTGGTAGCAACAACAACAAGTTCAACTCACAACTTGCCCGGCAAATACACATGCACATTCTATAATTCATATTCGCTATCAAAGATCACAAATCAAATTATTATGCCATGTGATGGTCGCACTCACACACACATACACGTACACACACTCACTTGCGCACACACACATACACACACTCTCGCAGCAGCTCAGTAATGGCAACGGGACAGCGCAACCACCAGAAAATGGACAAACCGAAAAAATGACTATTTAAATAGCAAATTATACATAGCACCGACGCTAATATACCCTATAGGGGTACTTTACGATTGGTTACTTTGTTTAATAAATATCCCTGAAAAATTGGTTGTAACATGCTTTAAATATTCTTACCATAAGTTCTTAAATTTTAAAATGTATTGACTTATTTTGAAAATGTTTGATGTTATTTTTAAGAGGTTTTCCGTTATACTTGTTATTTTTAAAATATTTTTGCAAAAGTATTATTTACTTATATTTATTTGGTGAATCTACAAATATGTTTCATATAAAATAATAGTTTTCGCATACTATCTCTATAAATCCTTATAAGCTTTATTTATTTTATAAAAATTTTTAAAGGAGTATCACAATAATGATAGAGTTTAATATAATTAATTCAGAAAAATATTAAAATATAAATAAAACCCAATAGTTACAAATGTGTATTGAAAATCGCATCATCAAATTGAGTTTATCATTCAGAAACATTTGAAAATATAAAATAATAATAATATAATAATCGGAATTCCATACTTCAAAATATGCACACTACTCAGTCTCCGTCTATAACACATTGTATATTTAAAAGAATCTGTAGCTTGTTAATAAACTGTTTTTCATATTTTCACATTTTCTTTATTCAGTTAGTGCAGTTTGATGTATTTACCCCAAGAAAAGGGTGGGTTGGTCGCCCAGATAAACTGTGACAACTGCCTAAATACCCTTCACATTTCATGTTGACATGCTTGTGCGTGTCTATCGAAGAATGTATGTGTGTGTGTGTGTGTGTCGAATGCTCATTTACGCCCTCCAAAATGCTGCGTAAAGCAAAAAAGCCGTGAAAATGTCGAGACAAGAAGCAGGCAGGGCTTTCAGTTGTTGGCTAGGGGAGGTGGTACTGCGGGCAAGGACCCGTCAAGTTGCGACGTCTGCCAGGATGCAAAGGATGTGCACACACACACACACGGGGAGTGCAAAGGGATATATTATTTTTATGATATCTGTGTCCAATCTCTTGATTTATTCGGCCTCACGAATCAGAATTATTTTATTCGTCGTCGACGGCGTCGTCTGTCTGCCATTTTGTTTGTCGGTGTTGCCTTTGCAGCGTCCTTTCGGCTCGTCCCTTTTGCGCTTAATTTTATACAATTGAGTGATTTATTCGTGTCACAAAATAAAAAAGAATTATGACTCGACGAGGTCGTCCACGAGGCATATAAGGGTCGTTTTCTCTCGCTCGATTCTCGTTTTTCGTTTCCCGATTTAGTCAAGAAAACGCTGCTGCACGGTGGTTGGAAATGACTTTAGTTGTTGTTGTTGTTTTTCTTTTTTTTTTCTTCCATCATCATCAGCACAGCCCGCACATCCTGGATGTGCGCCTGTGTGTGTGTGTGTGTGTGTGTGCGGTTGTTGCCCTGCCCCCAGTTCGTGCAGGGTTCGCTTGCCTCGTCGGGGTTCGTCTTGACGAACTGACAGACTGTCAGCTACGACGTCGTCGTCGTCGTCGTAGTTGTCGGCCATGATGGAATGAAAATGCTGTCACTGTGTGTGTGCGTGTGAGGCTCTGTGTGTGTTGGTGTGGGGTAGTTGGACTGGCAGTCCCCGTTGATGGCTTCTCTTCCCTCTCTCTCATTCACTTGTGCAAAAGAAAACTCAGCCAAGTTCTCGCTCTACTCAGTGCGTGTGTGTGAGTGTGTGTGCGGGGGCAATTTTCCCCGTCTTGATGCGGGTTTTTCATTAAAAAGTTTCGGCGTTAATTTTGACGAAAGCAAACGATTCTTGAACAATGATACTTGCCTGGCCTCGGGAGGGGCAACGTGGTCAACGTGGGAGTTTCGATTATATTCTTGATGAGCACAAGAGAGAGGCTAAATGCAAACAGTTTCAGCTCTTGAGCAACTTTAAGCAATGTGAAAAGTTATCCAATATTACTGGGCTTATGGATAAGATAAATATGCTAAAGTGTTCAAGATATTTCGAATAAAAGAAAGCTAGAAATAGCTGAGGCAGGAGTTGAAAAGGGATAGGTAGAAATGATATTGATCAAAGTTGAACAACTATATTTCGTGTAAGTCTTGTACAACTCTTCATAAATGTGTAGAAGGAGTGAAGGAGTTTTACAAAATGTTAGATATAGATCAAATATATATATAGAGATATGGCAAAATTTATAACACGAAATATGTAATATAAATAAAGTAAAGTATTACTTTATATATATTTTAAGAAATATTGTACAATTCTCAAGGAATATTCAATATAAATTCAATAAAGAAAGAGAATTACACAAAGTTAGAATATTTAAGGAAAACTCCATCAAAACTCAAGAGTTACAATGAGAAAGGTGTCTACGATATTGATGGTAGTAATATTGTGTGTTAAAGATGAGTTATACAATATAAAATATTATATTCGCAGAATAAAACTGTAATGTTATATTATTATTAAGCAATTTACAATAAAATATACATAGAATCCCTTTGATATTAGTATTCTATAGAGAGTTCAGTTAATCCCTCTTAAATTGGTATATAGAGACAAGCTCAGCTAATTACTAAAATCAACTTTATAAGTCCGTCTCGAAAGACAAACCCAATCTATTTGACTACCTTAAAAAAACAATAAACTCAGCATACCCCGCTTGGAGACACCATACAAATTATTATTCTACTCTCTTATCGTATTTACATAAAAGTCTTAATGATTTACTCTTTTTTCATAATTCCATTTTGGATCTTCTTCCCATGGGGCGATCTGAACTGAACTGATTAAAGAGGTCTAATTAAGGCGACCTGCTCTTGCCGTCGTTGTCAGCAACCAAATCGGGGGGAATATCGAAAATTATGACTAATAACTTAAAATTACAAACAAATTAAAGAGCGCAGATGCGAGAGGCATCAAAAAAAGAAATACTACATAATACCATATATACGAAATACACCATAAACCAAACACAATATACATTTATTCAATTCCGATGTGGGAATGAGAAGTAATAAAAATGCCGCCACCAAGGAAAAGTCCCAGGGAGAAAAGACCATAAATTTGATAATTGACTTTCGAGGATGGAAAAACCAAGGCTTACATAATCGAAGAAACGCATAAATCTTCCTCGCCACCGGCAGCCTCGTCGTCACTCACAGGCGACAGAGCTAGAGTGAGCGAGAGAGAGAGTGTGAGGGAGATGGCAACGGGAAATGTGCGTCATAAAAATATTAAAAATTTTCTGTTTTTGGGAGCGAAAAAAGATCAAATGGTTTTCTGGAGTGCGACGCACAGATAAAAGACCAGACCCGGCTGGGAGTCCAAGCGGAGTCCGACGGAGTCCATTTCTCCGTTCGTTCCACTGCATTAGAGCTCGATGGACGATTTCAATGGGCTGTCAAGGTCATAAATCTGATTAGCTCGCACTCGCTCTCTACACACACTCTCTCTCTCATTCTTCTTCTTGCACTCATCATCTTCATAATTTTCATATTTCCAGCTGTTCACGCGCGCCTGCGCAAAAGTATCTGACGGATGCGCGATACTGCGATCGCAGAGTCTCGTTTCGTTCTGCCAAATTAGACGAGGCGAGTGTTTTCAGTTCTACGTGATTTATGTCGTCCTGCTGCAGGGTGTGTTTGTGTGTGGGTGAGTGCCGGCTGTGTGGCATGTCCTTTTTCTATTTCGTAAATTTGCCTAATTTACTTGCAGTTGCCCACGGGGGTTCCTCGCCTCGCCTCGTCTTGCCTTGCCTCGGTTCGCTTCACGACACTTTCTTTCTTATACACATAAAATTATGAACTCCTTTATGTCTGCGCTGCGAGAGAGCATTTTCCAAATTCAGAGAAACTTCAACAGCGACATCTACTACTATATCCATCCCGTAACAACCCGACTTGGACAGGGCTCGCCTGTAAATCACTCAATTTTTGACATTTCTTTAAATTGCGTGACATTGTTTTATTGCCGGCATGTGTGCGAGAGAGTGAGAGAGATGCGTAGAGGGTGCTGTGTCAGCCATGCGGGGTGTTTGTGTGTCGTGCTCATGCCTCATGGAGGCCATTTCCCTAGTTAGAAACTCACACATTTTCCAGCGTCAGCGCCATGTTGCTTTCGCCACTATCAGCACGTGATCCCGAGACTCCGTGCCCGATCTGTGGCTCCCAAATATACTAAGTATTTCTGCCCCCTCTTCCCTCTCTTATTTTCCCTTATAAACCGCAGTACCTCAGGCATTTCGAGGTGGATTTTCCACTGTCAAAACTTGATTAGTTGCTTTTGATTTTATTTCATTTCGTTTTGGTTTTGCTTTTCTTTTTGTTTAGTTCTTCTCCTTCTTTCATTTGCTTTCCTTTGGCTTTCAGTTCCGCCCATCATAAATCTCCAGAAGGGGTTGCTCTGCTGTGTCTCAGACGTGTAAAGTATGCCTTGCGCTATGGATACATATTGTACGTATTTCGAATTCTGTCACTCCAGCACTACCCACCACTGACGTATTACCGGGGGGAACTTACTTAACTGAACTGTGATAAGAAGAGCGAAAAAGTTTAGCAGAAGCTTTATTAAGAGCTTAAGGGGGTTTTTGGCGAAGAGGGGATAAAAACTGAAGTCAGATTCGAGTTTGGACAGGGAAGTGCGTGCATATTACTATATATCATATTATAACAGGTTTGTTTATGATATAATGCCATATTTATTATATAGAACTTTTTCATATTGTATTATATCAATGTGAAGCTTAAAAAGCTTATTCGATTTATGTTTTGTCTAAAATTATAAAGTGGAAAATCCTTATAAATAATTTCCCGACTTATAATAATTAATTTAGTTTCTTTAAATTTACATGTTACAGCTATAAAAACCATAGTTTCTTCTACTTGTATAAAACTTCATTATAAAACTCTTTATACTCCAGTTATATCAGTCTTAGTATATTTAGTTAAAGAAAATAGGTTAAAATTACAGGAAAATAGGTTAAATTTAAAAAAAATTAAAAAAAAATAGATAAAATTTAAAGACAATAGATAAATTGCAAAAATAATATGTTAAATTGCAATGAAAATAGGTTAAATTTAAAAACAAATAGGTTAAATTGCTAAAATAAATAGTGTAAAATGAAAGGAAAATAGGTTAAATTTTAAAAAATTAGATATTTTAAAAAGAAAATACGTAAAATTTAAAGACAATTGATAAATTCAAAAAGAATAGGTTAAATTGCAAAGAAAACAGGTAACATTTAAAAGAAGGTACCTTCTTAAGTTTGAAATTTTTAATTAAAATTCAACTCGATATTAGTTTTCGGAAAGAACAACCTAATCGAAGTAGCTAAGAATATCTTATAAACTAAGTTTAGAACAATAGCAGAGATTGCTCCTGGTATCGTGTTATGCAAATTCAAATCTTGAGGCGACTTTTGTGCTGAATGAAAATGGTCGAGAATTTATCGAGATGCGCTAATCAGGAAAAGCTGCCCGCACTGACTGAGGGCAATTAACTAAATCCACAAGTAAGTCGGGCGATGAAGGGGAGGTGAGGAACACACCCCAAGAAATGGGTGGGTGATGCCGTATGGGCTTCCTTATGTTTCTGGGGTCTCTTTCGGGTGGACATTAAAATATAATTGCGACTATTTAATGCCATTAAAGTCAGTGCGGCGATTAATGACTAATGGAGGCGCTGCGCGATGGGGGTGGCAAGACCGGGAAAGTGAAAGTGGACAGCAGAGAAGGAGAAAGAGGAAGAGAGGAGAGGGAGAAGGGAAACTTTGCTCGTGCCTGGGATTGATAGAATGATTTAATGTCGCCAATAAATGGACGACTAAACGAAACGTGCGACTCATTCGTAATGCACGACCCGCATCGCAGCAGATATAGCTACAGAGCTACAGCTGGAGATACAGATACAGATACAGGCAGAGCGGCAGCTACAGATACATTTCGGGCAAGATGGCCGACCATTTGGCTCGTTCATCGCATGCTCAAATGACATTTAATGTGTCAAATAAGGGTTACTCCCACCCCAAAGCCAGCCACTCTCTCCTCCTCCTTCCCCCTGCTGGCAGTGTGACTGTCATCATCATCCACTTTCTCGACTCGGGCCTGGGCAGAGAGTAGAGTAGAGTTTTATGTGAAATTGATATCCGTTTGAAGGCAGACATCATGAAGGGAGAGCTCTCTCCACAAACACACACACAGTTACACACATTCCCTTAGTTGGTATGCGTGTGTGGTTGTGCGTGTGCGTACATAAATCTGTCAGTTTGCTTTCTTTTTGTCACTGCGCCTGTCAATTCGCACTGAAATTATGATCCTGAAAAGTAGATTATCCTTGATTTATCGCCGCATCATTCGAAAGTTGAAAGCGAGCAATGAAATTGCCTTCTGTCAGTCCGCCTCTCTCTCTCTCTCTATCCCTTTCTCTCTTTCTTAGTGTGTGTCTGCCTGTGTATCTTTGTATCTTTTGTTGCCAGCATGTGTCGTCATGCGGCTGCCTTTGCCTGTCCGAATTCCATCTACGCAGCACACACACACACACACACACACGCTTTATTTGTTGACATTTCTCTTTGTGTCTCTCATTTTCCTCGCTGCTTTTCTTCCTTCACATTTCGTTTTATTTATGGGGTTCCTACGGGGCGTCCTACGTCAAGCGATAACATAAGAACGCATCAAATCGTTGCCTTTTGGAGTGAAAGTATCTGACGGATATCTCTCGGCATCCGTGCACAGGCAAGTGCTCATCAGCGTCCATTCAAAGGATAACTTGCACACACTCACAACATGATTCACACTCGTACTCGCACACACATACACACTCGCACACACTCTCGCGCACATTCTGGCGATAATAAATAAAATTAAATGTGCTTTTGTTTGAGCCAATTGAATTATGTGCGTGTGAATGCCTCGTTTACCCCCCCTTCCTCCTCTCCTCCCTCCCTCTTTCTCAGCTCCTGCTGCCCCTTGCCATTTCCTTTTTTTATCCAGTTTTTTTCTTCACTCTTCGTCGCTTTTATTGCCTTACAAATGGCGACTCTCGCCTTGTCGCATCTTCACGAGTTATGACTGTAGCGCGTTAATTTTGATGGAACTGTTTGCGGTCTTGTTGCCTAAGGGGGAAAGGTAAAGGGTTCCTCGGATGACGAGCTGTATTTAGGTGCATCAATTTGTATTTGCTGTATCTCTTCCTGCTTATGAGGGGAGTTTGCTGCCATTCTGTACGTTTCTATGTTAATGGTTTAAGAATTTCATGCTTGAGCACTTTTTAAACAGGGAACAGGGAGTTGGGAAAGAGTTGACATTTTATGAGAAGGTGTTTGCGATTATTTATGTGCCTACAATATTATAAATATGCAAATCTTACTAACAAATTGTATTCAAATAAAAAGGTATAATATACAATAATATTAATAATTAATTTAATGGGTGGAAGGTTAAAAGGCGTAAGAACTTTCCTAACTGAGAAACGACTCGGTGAATTTGCAAGAATTAGAATTAGAATTAGAATCAACTCAGAAATATCGTATAGAAAACCGAAAATATTTATTTTGGTAAATTAAGAAAAGCACAAATATAATTTTTGGTTTAAAACACATTGACAAAGTTATGCTGCCTGAAAGTCTAAAGTCAGTTTTTAGATCTGGAAAGGATGTAAATTTGGAACACATATTCGTATGTATGTTGAATAAGAATGATGTTTTTTGACACATCATTTTAAAGTTCGAACCCTAATAGAAATGTTTAATGTTTGATGCAAAGCCAATCTAGAGATCATAGCCTAACAGAAATGAAATATCAGATAAATATCGATTTCTTTGGCACAAAGTAATGGTTGCTGGAAGACTATTTTCATGTTTTTTAGAATATTTGAAGGCATTTAATAATATTTTAAAGTGAAAAACATCTTGATAACAAAGAAATTTACAGATTACATTGATGATTAAGTAACTTCTAGCAAAGTTGTGAATTTTAAAAATACTGATACCATATCATAAACAGTTTTCAATATATCTAAGTAAAACCTTATCTTGAGTCCAAGTTTATTGTTTACTAATTAGTACTTTTCAGTCAGATAGAACTTGGAAATGCCCTGATTGATATAATTCGCTTCTCTCCAAGTCGATGCTTATCGGCAAACTGGCATTAAATTATAGTATTTAATAGCTTCCGGTTTTGAGACATGCGCAATTTTCAATCATCGCACTGTGCAAGTGACTTCGCAAAGGCGAAAGACAAAGCACAAGAATTGGGAGAAGGATAGAAGTAATGGGGAGGTGGGTAGGGGAGGCAAAGGGGGTAGAAAAATATGCGCATTTTGTAATAAATACGCTGTCAAGCCCGCATCGATTATGGACACTCACGGATGCACTCACTAGCACACACACTCATTCGCACACTCACTTGGGTATTCACGAGCAGCGGCAGCAGCAGCTCCAATAATGTGAGTCAATAAATCGCCAATCAAGCAATCATACACAATTTATTTCCCGTCATAATTATCGAGCGAGTGTGTGTGTGCGAGTGTGTGTATATATACATATATATGTGTTTGTGTGTGTGTAGTTGCAGCGTGTGATTATGACGCTGCCGTTGGACGCCCTGCAGCGGCCTGACTGACTGCAAGTTGAAGTCCCCATCCAGGTTCCATTCCAGGCCAGAGCAGGGAGGGGAAAGCGGAAGGGGCGTGGACACGAGGCACAGAGACAGTCTCCATCTGTGTGTCTAGAGACGGCAGCAGTCGGCGGCATCTTGCAGCGCTGCTGGCGTTTGATTTGTGGCACAGACAGGCGACGCTCGGCTCAACTCGACTTCGACTTGGACTTGTGGAGAGTCCGAGAATTATTTGATTCTGTTTTGGTTTTTATCATTTTTATTGCCCGAACTGGGTAGAGAAGAGATGCCTGAGCCAGTTGCCTCTCCCCTTCGCCAGCATCTCCTGCTCTTCTCCTTCTTCATTCTCATCCTTCGCTGCTGCGCGCGGGTTCTTCATTTTGTCTGCGTCTTTCGTGTCGTTCATTTGACATTCCGCCGCGCCAATCGCAGCTCCCACCTCGGCATTATTTTAATCGATTTTCAGTCCGAGCGGGGATTGAGCCTGTGTCCCCGTACCCCCTGCCCAGACCCCTTTCCCTCTCTGGCTAAGCCTTTTAATGCCTTTTTTCGGGTCGTTTAATTTGAATTTGGGCTTGAAATCTCTTTGGCATTGTTTGCCTTTGATTTTCGCCTAGCTGCCCCACACTCTTTCTCTCTCTCTCCACCCCCCTCTCTCCTCTCTCTTTCTCTTTCTCTCGTTTCGCTCCCTCATCATGTTGCCGGCATTTGTCATTGGTCAATAAATTCGATTGATTTATGCAGTCAGCGGCAATTTCAATCCCAGCTGCCTCCAGTCTCCTCATCGCAAGCTCTTTCCATGTTGCTCAAATTGAATTCCAACATTTTTATTTATTCGACTTGAAACTTGAAATCTTTTTCATTTGGATTGCCAGTTATTTCCCTCCTTGTTGTTGTTGTTGTTGTTGCTGCCCAGTTCACGGCTGGACGTCGCGTCGAGTTCAAGAGTTCAACGTCTTGACGCACGCATTTTCCATCTTTATAGCGCTGTTTTTCAAGTTCCAAATCAAATTGTTTCAAGCCGAATAATTTTTACAGCAATTTGATTATATTTGGATATAGTTTATAATATTGTAAGGTTTTAAAACGTGCAAAAAATTGTAGAAAATATATTAAGCCAAATTCAAGTCAACTTTTTATTTGTATCCTTTGTTTGTTGCTCATGTTTTGAAAATGCTGCTGTGTTCAGCTTAGTGGTGTTCCACTGTACTTATGCAGTTTATAATATAGTTCAATATATACTAAATTGGTATATTTTATTTCAGATTTTTGATGGAACAAGAAAATGTAGAAAAATACCAAATAAAATGTAGGTTTATTTTTGAATTTGTATCGTCAATTCGTATCTTTACCATTGAAATCACTGCTGTGTTTATATAAGATCAGTTAAGTTCGATTTTACATTATTATTATATTAATAAAATACCTTTAAAATATTCTAAAATTTATTCAGATTCTTACTATTTTAAATAAGTGTATAAAAATACCAAAAACTTAATATGAAATCGTATATTCGCTCTTGAATTTCCGCTACTTTTGTATCTCATGCTTGCAAGTGCCAGCTGGTTCGTCTTAGCGCTGTCTGACCGTACCCTGCTACCCTTCACATAGCTATTTAATGTCTTTCGCTTAGCCAATTGAGTTGCCTCGTTTAGCGAATCGGCGAAAAAGAGCAGATCCGCAGCGCGCAGCCGTCGCGACTTCATTAATTGCTGTAATTTTTCACAGTGTGCGAAGATGAAAAAAAAAAATTAAAATAAAAATCTGCCAAGAAAGAAGAGGCTAAATTCGAACGAAAAACCAAACATTTTCTCCATTAAGAAGCGCACAATAAAAATAAATCAATCAATAACACGAAAATTAAACATAAAATGGAAGAGAGAAAGAGAAAGAAATCGAACTCAAAACAAAATAAACAAGTTCGCGGGGGGCTGCTGCTCAGAGGCTGCTCACATATTGGTGGAAACAGTGAGAGACAGAGAACGAAAGAGAGAGACCGAGAGAGAGAGTGAGAGAAGGGAAGGAGAGAGGGGAACAGAGTCAGCTCATTGGATCCTAATTCCGAATAACGAATAACGAATTTAAGCAATTTACTCAAATGCTAATTTATGGCCGATTGATGCGCAGGTAGTCGCCCAGAGAGTGCAGTGCCAACTCGGAGGCGACTCGGCTGCAGCATGTTGCACACACACACACAGGCAGGCATGCCTGGGCAGACTCCATGCGGACACGCAATCAAAATGCGTGGCAGGGGTAGGCAGCGGCAGCGAGGCAACACATCATTATCAGCTGCGTCTTCGTCTTCGTCAGTGGCAGCCATAAACATGGAAGCTGCACACACACACACACATACAGAGGCAGCTGCACAGCTACAGATACAGATACATTTGGAGCTGCAGGCCGCCACTTGTTGTGCTGCCTGCTACGTGACGCGGCTTGCCTCGCATGAATTACGACGAATCAACGCGCAGCAGCAACAACAACAACTCGAACAACTCGAACAACTCGAACAACCCGCACAACAACAACTTGACAGCTGAGCAACTGCTGCCATCGTTGCCACCTTCACAGCAAGCGATCTGCGCAAGAAGCGCCAAAGTTGCCCAGTGGGAGGCAGCATCCACTCGAGGCCCTTGCACAGTTTGCTTGAATGCTTGCCCTTCTCCTGCCACGCCCCCCCTCAACTATCCCCCGTCGATGCGGCATGCCACTAACCCATCAATTTGCAGACCCCTTATGCCCTTCAGCCCACAACAAACTTACCTCATGTTGATGCACTCGCAGTCGTCGTCGATGTTCCACTTGACAGCTACAATCCAATCAGATGGAGTCCACTGCGAGTACCCGAAGTAGCCCAGCGAGGCAGCTCCAACTAGGTGTTAGACACAATACTGATAAATACATATCGTATGTACGTAGATCTGCAACAGAAGTAGGGAATATATTGTAGTGTGTAAATATAACGTGGAAGATAGTCTACCTTCGGCATGTCATGGCAGGTTCTTACTTCTTCCGATCGTTGCAATACTAGTTATATAGTGTATAATGGTGTAAAATTTTATGGTATTGTGTATATTCAATATTCAGACAGATAAAGCTAGATGAACTCCCCTGGTGATGCTGATTCACAATATATATACTCTATGGGATCGGATATGTCTCCTAAGGTGAGTTGAACACTCCTCGTAAAAATTGATTTACCTTCTGCAAGGATATAAATGTAACAGATCAGCTCACAGCGAATAATGAATTTGTTGTTGAGGATTATTTATATTCTTGAGAATTTAAATGTGTTTTTTTTTTCGAACTAATTAAATTAGATTATTATTTTTCCCAAAAATTGGGTTTTTTTTAAATCTCAAAAAGTCTTTTTATTTTTAAAAAATATTCCCCAAACATAACTTAGCAAAAACGAACCTCATTTCCTCTTTTATATATGAATGTATATATTTTATATATACAATGTTATGTATATATTGTATATAATATTATCAGTGTCAAGAGATGAGACGAGCTAGAATCATCCGTCAAACTAATCTATCAGTGGTAAAACCTGAAACAAGTGGGAAAAAACCAAAAGATAAGACTTATACTATATGTACGTACATATATTGGAACTCAGTGCTTAAAAAGGCCCTTCTTTGCAACTTGCAGTGCAAGTCAGCTAGAAGAATTGCCTGCGATCAAAATGAAATTAATTATTTTTGCTTTACTGATTCTAGTTCTCTTCGTTCTTGAGGGCAATTGTTCGGTAAGTTCATCTAATAAATTCTATGGTAAGCATATTATAAATATAATCATAATTCTTTTCTCAAGAGTTGCTTTGAGTCCCATGAACTTGAGACGCGATGCAGTGGCTATTGCTATGATGTCATTAAACCTCTTCTAGATCATACTAAAGTATGTTATAAGCAATCTGAGGAAAAGAATGCTATAACCATGGAGGATACGGAAGAACGCTTTAAATCACACTTTGATTCTATTCAGGAGCTTACTCACGAAAATAACGCAATTACATTGAAATTTTTAGCTAACCTTGAAATCAACATAAAAGAAAAGATCGACAACGCATTGCAGAAGCAAAATCAAAAGATAGATAGTGTCATTACTGAAAAACTTCTAAATCATGACAAAACTTTAGAAAAAGCTCTTCAGAATATCCATGAACTCACAGGAAAACTTGAAAGCTTAAATAAAGTCATGGATGATATTTTAAAAGTGCAGGGTGATCAATATAAGACAAAAGCCATTCCAAATATATTTACAAAAATCGAGTCGAAGTACTATCATATATCTGTGAAAAAGGCCGACTGGTATAGCTCTATTGCACTCTGTCGATCATTGGGAGGAAATCTAGTTACTTTCGAATCTGAGTATGAATTTGATGCAGTAGCGCGACACTTAGAGAAATCCAGAATTTACTGGACTTCCCTCAATAATTTATCCAAGAAAGAAAATTTCGTGTCAATATCGACTGGAAAGGGGGCCCCCTATCTCAATTGGCACAGTGGAGAGCCAAGCCATACTTACAAGGACAAACTCGAAAACTGTGTTCAAGTTGAATACAAAAACGGTTTTAGAATGAATGACAGACATTGGAGTAACATGGCAAACTACATCTGTGAGGCAGAAAATTAACTTAATAATAATAAATAAATGAATTAATAATAAAATATTGAATTGCAATAAAATATTGTGAGACTGGAGAGCCCAATTAAATAAACTCAAATTCCATAAAATTATCTCCAAAATTCCCAACATTTATTAATTGAGAGAAGTAAATTTAATAAAGTCTGTATAATAATTGATAAATATTGAATGTGTTATGAAATAAATATGAATTTAAATTATTCTTACCTAGAAATTCAATTAAGACAACAAGGTACCACAACATGTTATGTAATCTTGCTGTGATGGAGGGAAACGTGTTTAATTACCGTTATTGATTGATATTGACTTTGCACTTTAATGAAGCGGAGACTGCAGGCAGACATAGATTCAGATATAGACATTGTCGGTCGGAGGCCCAATTAATATTGGATAAAAGTGAAAGATAGTAAAAAAGCGAAAGATACTTGAGCGGAAACCTGCTGCAGGCACACGCGAGCTGCCAGATACAAATGTATCTGCAAGTGCGCAGCAAGTACTATACTTGTGCCGCGTCAGCTTGCTATTCATTCATTCATTCACTGATTCGCGAGTGCACTCAACGCGGCACTCGGACTGGAGACTGTCAATTTATTGTGCCGGCCCAGTTAGTTGGGCAGTTGCCTCTCAGTTGCCACAAAGTTGGTCAACAAGGGACACAATCGGGACTATCGCGCGGGCCTGTCGAACTGCCCCTGATCCACTGTGCACTTGAAGCGGAAGGCAGCTGCCCATTGGAGGCAGAGGCAGGGGGCAGGGGGATATGCTGACAACGACGGGGACAGGAACAGATACAGATACAGCGGGACATGCTGCTAAAAAGGCAGCAGCGGCGAGTGTCAAAAACGCCACGACAACGACGACGACGACGACGAATGTGGCACAGCCAAAGAGGCAGCAGAGTCCACAATGCAATGTGCAACGTGCTGCAATGCGTTGCAACTGCAGCGACTGCTTGTGCAACTTGCAATGGGCAACGTGCAACAAGTTCCAGTTCCAGTTCCTGCTGTCGTCGCCGCCACCGACGCCGTCGCTGCGCTTTAATTGACAGCAACAAACATCGCGCGGGGGCAATGCCACCCACCCACACACAGCCACACACACTCACACACACACACTGACACACACACAATCTCGAGATTATTTCTGTGCGTTTCCCACAATTGATTCGGACAATGCGACCACAGCATCAGCCACAGCAGCTCAGGGAATGGGACTGCAACTCAGTCTGACACTGGTTTGGGATTGGGTTTGGGTTTGGGTTTTGGGCTTGGGTAGGGGCTCTGGACTCCATCGTAGACGGGCCTCAGCTCTCGGCTCTGGCGGGGCTAAAGTGCAAATGATTCTTGGGCTTACTTAATGTGAGCTGCGTGTGACTCTCTGCATATTCTGTGTGCGCACACCAGACAAAAGTGTCGAACCTAAATTAGAATCAATTGGAAGTTAAGGAAAAGAAATAAATATAGGATAAATTCTGGACACTATAAAAATATATACGTATATAAATAAACTATATATGTTCCATATAATGTTTTTATTTGGATCATGATCGACAAAACCAAAAATATACAACAAAAACATAAAAATATTATTTTGTAATCTACTCTTAAAAAATATTACTAATAATTACAATGTACCCGTGAAATTATTTGTTAACCTGTTATAGGTTTTACTAAATATTTATTGTACATTTACTGGTTATTCAAATAATTAATCTTAAATTTTTAAAGTTTTTAGCATTAAAATCAACATCAAAATAGTTGGCATATTCATAGATTATCTGAAATGCTGATAATCCGAATCAATGAGAAGTAGTTTCAAAACAGCTCTTTTATTTTACATTAAAAAAAAATGTATCTCTTTTATAAATTATAGACAGCAGTTTTACAATATCAAAATCATAGTTATTTAAAAAAAGTCTTAACAAATTATTAAATTAAATTATGATTACAACATAAAATTGATCAAAAAATATACAAAATTTATTGAAAACATTTTTGAATTCTATAAAAGTTGCGTTTTTATTCAATAGTGACAAATTTGTCGCCTGCCAGCCGTCACAGCATAATGAAATGCATTTTAAAAGATTCGAGTGTGTTTGAAAGTGTGTGTGTTTCTCTGTGTGTGTGTGTGTGTGCTTGGGTGTGCAACATATGCAACAGGTTGCCTCGCCGAGGCTGTGGTCGCCTTTACTGATGTTGTTGTTGTTGCTGCTGCATTTTGAAATGTGCCACCCCTTGCTCTGTCCCCGTCCCCGTCCCTCTACCCCTGTGCCACTCACCTGCACTCGGGGGCTTTGATTTTATGGCATTCGTTTGTCGTTGGAGGCAGTTTGATGCATGTAACTTGTCGTGCCCGAGATTTCCGAGCATATTTAGCATTGGACGTGCAACAAGAAAACAGAGAAAAAATGAAGTTTCTGACATGTTGCGTGTTGCAAGCGGAACGGGGAGTGGCAAAGAAGAGGGATAGAGAGAGGGGGATGCGGTTTATTGTTTATATGTTTTATGTGATTAGTAATTTGTGCTTAAATTCGAACAGGCGCCGAGCCAAGCCCCCGCAGAACTACATACATAGTTGCCTCAAGTGGCAGCATCCACTTGATGTGGCAACTGTGGGAAATTCTTACACAGCTCGACTTGAATATACCCAACAAAATGTGACACAAAACATGAGTGAAGGACTCCGATCTTGTCTTTGATCTCTAAGCAGTTTCCCCCCGCACCCGATATTATCGTATATCGATTGTCAAATCGGGTATCGAGGAAGTGCGCAGCGATTCTTTTGAACTCAAGGGTTAATAAATTTCGTTATTTGTTTGTGAAATTGCCTCGCGGTTCGCTTGTTAAGAGAGCAAACAGGCCGCCCCTCTCCCCACACCACCGCGACTCACGGCATTTTGTATCTACCGGATACATTTTTATCTTCAGCACGAACGCAATTATTGTTTGTCTGCGCCAGCAGCGGCGTCAGCAGAGCAATTAAGCAATGAACTATCGCCGCGTCTGGCGACGCCGACGCTGCATACAGAGAACCAGGTGGGGATCGTTCTCGGGGATCGCTTCAGCCTCCAATTAGGCACCCAAAGTCATCGCTGATATTTGCTGAAGATCTTTCAGATGTGAAACTGGAGCCAACCCCAGTTTCCTCCCCCTCCCCCTCATCACACTCCTCACTGTCCTCTTCACCACGTTTCGCAATTTTCTTGTGGTTTGATTTTCACTTTGGACATTTAATTAACTCAAAAATGCGCACAAGTGTTTATATTGCCCATATCGGCTCCAAAGAGGGAGGGCGATTACGTTTTATGATCGCCTTCCGCTTGCAATATTTACAGTTGAGTTTACCAAATCATAAAGCTTCCATAATTACCCAGTTTATTGCTCCGCTCGAGATGGGTTTGGGTCGGTACTTGCTGTCTGAAGAGGGGCGCAGTCACGGGGGTTGTCATGGGGGTATTCACTGGGGCCACATGTTCAATATTTGCACATCGAATTCGAGGCAAACATATACGAAATATAATATGTTATGTGTGATAACTTAGGTGCAGTTAACTGCTCAGTCTGATGCTACAGTTTATAATGTTTGAAAGTTTAAAGGAAAGACGACAGACTTTGCTTTTTCTTAAGAGACGATGAACTTAAGGTTCATCAATATTATTTTCAGTATTAATAAAGGTTTTCAGAACTATAACAACTCAACTGAGTTGTTGGGGATAAATCTACAATTCTTTTGATCATTCCTTAAAAGAAAACAAGCCTCAAGTTTTTTTCAAGATTTAATAATTTATTATATTATTTCATTATTATTTTTCTACATAGTTTAATGCTTAAAGATTAAAGAAAAGTCAACGATGAGCTGAAGTTTCTTCATATCTTAAAGATTTTAAGTATTGAAATGGATGTTCCATAACTATACCAACATAACTGAGTTAATTGGAAATAAACCTACAAATCTGTTCTATAGTAGAGTATACTATCTATAGTATTGAAAATTTTTCTCAACTCATCTAAACCAATTTAAATAGTATTGAATTAAATACGATTTATTGAATATATTAATGTAAAGAGTATAATAAATATTAAAAATCGATTGTAACTTATTTAATTTCAAACCAGAGCATATCAATCTCTACTCATAAACTTAGTTCTAGTTCCGTCTTCTAATGAGCTCTAAAGGAATTGACTAAGCTTAGTGCAGTTCCCACTGGCTATAGTTACTGAAACTGGTTAGCTTACGCTATGGAAAACAATGATATTTCACCTTTGCTGGAATTCAATTGAGAGTTGACGAAGCAATAAAGCGAAATGAAAATAAATACAATACAATAAACAAATAAAAATGCAATTATTAGTCAACGCCCAATTTTAATGCGCCACGCTTGAAAAATGCACAACAATTAATTTGCTATAAAAAAGCAACAATCAGAGCTGCCATTGTGTGTGTGTGTGGTGTGTGGCGATAAAAAAAATATAAATAAATAAAAATAATGAAAATCAAATCGAATGAAAAACGATAAAAATCTCGCGCTGCTGTCGGAGGCCGCCGGAGGCCGCATGCAAATGTGACTCGCACTGCTTTGCTTCGATTTGAAATGTTGCAACAATAATTGTCACAAATTGAACTCATGTCATGATTTACAAGTGGGCGAGGGAGGGGGGGTGGTGCGACTGGGGTTGGGGCGATTGCCTGACAGGTGCAATTTAGTCGAGGTCCAAAGCATAAAACCGTCGGCCGATTGAAGTTTGATTGGTTGCCATTTAATGAGAGAACAACTTTCGACGCGCTGCAACGTGATGAATTACGGTTCACGATGGAATAGCTTGCAATAGAATAGATATATTGTACATATACATATATAGAATCAATGTTGGATTAGAGCGTGAGAGTCTGCGACAATAGAATTGTATAAGTAAGTGCACGATGTAATATGAATTTTGTTAGTAAATGTATGAGAAAGTTTGCTTTATATTGTAAAACAGACAGACAGACAGATGTGCAGATAGGCAGACGAACAAACAGATAGACAGACAGGCAGACAGACAGACAAGCAGACAGACAGATGGACAAACATATAGACAGACAGACAGACAGACAAACAGACAGACAGAGAGACAGACAGTTATTCTGATCAAGAATATAAATAATTTGTGGGGTCTGCTTCTTCTTCTACCTGTTACATATTAATTTGTACCACCACAATTTTGACTAACTGTGCTAGTAACTGTGAAGCTCCTGGAACTAGAGCAAATGCATATACAGAGCTTTAAGCTTTCTTACAGCTCTTTTGAATCTCTTCATCGCCTTCCCACATCCGTTTGTCGTTTTATGATTTCGTGATCTTTTATATCGTTTTAATGGCCTAACAAATTTCAGGCCGCACACTGACTGTCCTTACCATACGATACAGTCTCTGCGCGCAGTTAACGTATCGTGTTACATGCAGCCTGCTGTCGCCTTGTGGCAACTGTAGCCGGCAACTGTGTCGCACCTGTTGGCCAATTTGAAATGAGGTTGTGAACCCAACTGTAGTTTCTCAACGCTTGCAACGTCGCGACGCGTCGCTTGCAACGCTGCCTTGCAACGTCAAGTCAGTCAGCCAAATAGGCGCAGCAACAGCAACAACAGCAGCAACGATGGCCAACGCATTTGGCCACCTTTTAGCCGGTTTTCCATCATTGCAGCGTCGCCTTTGCCACAGTCTCTGTCTCTGCCTCTGCCAGCGTCGCAGCTTTTCCTTTTGTGGCCACCAAAGAACTCGTTGCACAAATGGTCGCTTGGCCAGCTGGGGCAACTCTCGAGCCGGAGATTGATGTTCGCTGCCTCTGACATTTGTTTCGCGCTGCACTGCTCTCCACCGGCAGCAGGCTGTCTCGCTCGCACCCATTGCCCTGGCAGGTGAACCGGTTTGGCCGTCCACATTTTTCGCCGTGTGATTTAAACGATTTTTGCACATTCAAATGGACGCCCGAGTCTGAGTCCGAGTCAGCGATGCGGAGCTACCTTCTCTCCCCCCCTCCCTCTCTCTCTCTATCTCTCTTTACCTGTCCCTCTCTTCCACTCTGACTCTTTTCTTGCTTGCGGATTTTCTTGATTTTTCGCCGTGAGTTGAAAAATTGCACAGTTCGATCATGTAAACAAATTCATTAGCCCGCACAAATATTTTAATTATTTAACAAAACCGACAAAAAAAGAGAAGAAAATTGAATTTTCATGCCAAGTCGAGTGCGAACTGCAAATGCCGCTGCAATTGAGCGGGACGACACCTCGTCTAAGAGGTGTGAATGCATTTGCAGTAGTTGCAAATATCTGAGAATGAATGATTAAGTGAGTTGAGCTAAGTTCAAAAACAGAAGCTGCAGTGATTGTAATAATAAATGATACATTATATAGTATATGTAGTATAGTACAAATGTATGTGATAGAGAATATGTTAAAATATAAATACCTAAGTGATTCATGATAAATGATATAGTATACTATAGAATAGAACATGGGTAGGGGATTGATAGATGAATAGTTACATAGACGGATGGCTATATAAATAAATAGATAGATAGATGGATAGATAGATGGATAGATAGATGGATAGATAGATATATATATGAAATAGTCAAGTCAATTAATTCTTAATTAATGCTTTAACATATTCTTTTAAAGAAGATCATTCTTACTTTTGAAGAACTTTTAAAAACTTTACTTAAAACTTTGAGTAAACTGAATCATGTGATTGCTGTTCATTTTTTGAGATTAATTACTTATAATTATAATATTTGCATTATTTCCTCCAAGTTATGGCTTTATTTTTTGCATTGATGATGCCTTGATTTAACCATTTAAAGCAAAATCTTATAATTGTAACTTTTAAAATTGAAAGCAATATTTAAAAATTTGAATTGTCAGCAATATTCAGAAATGAATTAGTTTCTAAAACATTTCGATGAAATAAAATTAAAGCACAATTAAAATTATTTAACAAGCAAAAATTTTATATTTTATATAGAATATTCTTACTTTATCAATCTAAGGATCAAAACATTATTATATTTCCCATTATTGTTATTCTATTATATTAAATTTCACATTCCAAGAAAATAACTGAGAATTCTCAATAGAACTAAAGTAGTTTCAATTCAATGCATGAAATGTTCCGTCTGCTTCTTAACCAAACCTCATGATTACTAAATCTCCCTAGCAAATATTACTCTTCAAGTAACCTAGAAAAAACAGTTTTCAATCTATAAAGCGAAACGCTTTAAAAGTATCGAACGCTTCTCGCTGGTTGGGCCACTTCCAGCTGCGGCTTTGGCTTCCTTTAACGAGTGCGGGCACACACACACGCAGAGCTGGCCGAACTGGCAATTATAATGGCCATAAGGCGGCGTGGTGGCCTCCTGCTTTCAGTACATGCCAGGCGGAGGCAGTGGCAGCAACTGAGGCAGCGACAGTGGCAAAAGCGGCGAAATTCAACAGGTTAATTCGCGCGCGCCGTTTTCTGGCCAAGTGCGTTGGGGGTAGAAGCCAAGCCGTGGACAAAAGCCAGCTGCTCTGGCCAAGGGACTGGCAGGAAGGGGACAGGGGAAAGCAACTGGCATGGGGGCGTGCTATGGCTGTGGCTGAGGCTGCGGCACGGTGAGCGAAATGAGCAAAAGTGTCGGCCTTAAAAGGCAGCAGTGAAAAAGTTTTTCGAAAAAAAACATGCAACTTCGCACATGTGGGAGACGACATGCAGGGCGTAGGGGGAGTGGCAGCAGTAGCTGCGACAGCAGGAAGAGGGAGAGTAAGAGAGTGAGATAGGGTGGGGTGGGGGAGGTGCATTGAAATGTCCATTGAAACAATGAGGCGGCCGTTGCCAAGCGACCAAATTGGCAACATGTTGAGGCCGACCAGTTATGAGCCAACTAAGGGGAGGGACAGGAGATTGCAGGGAGAGGCCCACTGTGCACAGTGTGTAGTGCACATGAAGGTGTCATTTGTTGGTAACATGCATTTTCCGACTTGGCTACAAATCGCGTCGACGGCTACGCAAAACAGCAACATGCAACACAGTCGACGTCGACGTCGACCGAGAAGCGGCCAGACTGTCCATTGGCTATCTAATGGCTGCGAACAGTGGGCCAGGGTGTGGTGAGAAATGTATGAAATGCACAAGTGAGGTAGGCAGGAACTGAACCATAAATAATGATAGAAAATTAAATTTGGATTGGGTTCTTAAACTTCATTTGTGAAATTTTTGCTGATATATAATATTTTAAAAAATTTCAATAATACGAAGGAATTAAAACTAAAACATTGATGATTATTCGTATCCCTTAGATCATATCGGGATATATTGAGATACTATAAAAATGAAAACAATGAAAAACTAATGATTTTAAAGAGTTTTTAAATTTTTCAATTGCAATTTTGTCACAAAATAAACTTTATCGACTTAATTTATTATTATTATTATTATATTATTATTATTTCAACATTTAAAATTCAATTTTAAGAAAAAATATGCTTTTCTTGCTAGCAACAATTTTGGCCCTCACTTGGTACCACTGTGCATAGCTGCAAAACGCAGCCTGATGTAGGCCTTCTGTTACTGGGTTACCTGTGACCGCTGCACACGCTGCGCAGTGTACGCTGTGCCAGCGTGTACCCTGTACGACAGTGTACCACAACTGGAGGACCCTTCGATCCGCCGTGAACATGTGTCTAGCGAATTAAACGCACATGTCCAGTGAGAGCAGGAAAGGGAGCTAAAAAGAGAGGCATGTATAGAGAGAGAGGGAGGTGTTGAGAGAGGGAGTATGGATGTGTGTGTGTGGGGCACAACTGCAACTTTGGGGCATGCAACAAGCGGCAGCTTGAGGCCGAGTCAGCTTGCAGCATTCTGCGAACACGTTTCGCCTTTGTATCGCGATTGTTTTCGCTTTGATTTCGCTCGCACTGCCCTTTCCTGTTGCCTGTCCGCTTTGTTGGCCACTCTCGACTGTCAGCCGAGTTTCCCCAGAGTCTTCGCCTCTCCTCACCCTACCCCCTTCTGCAGCTGCCCCCTATTTTTGTGCCGTTTGTGCCGCTTTTGTGCGGCGTTTTGTTCGCTTCTGACACATTTTAACAATTTATGAGGCGCACCCACCGCGACCCACTCGCAGCAGCAACGACGACGTCGGCGCTTTGACAACTAAATTCAAAGCAATTCATACATCACCTGCTGGCAAACACACACACCCCACCCCTCTATGGGGCGCACCTGTGTGTGGAAAAGTGCGTGTGTCAAAGTGCGTGCTTGGCGGCTTGACATTTGCAGCTGCAACTGTGTGTGTGTGTGGCTGTCTGTCGGCATCCGTGCACGGTGCGGCGTGTCTTTTCCTCTGGCAGTTGTCAGCTGCGCTTTGATAATTTCATTCCATTTCGCCCCACTGCACCCCACTGCCTCAATTGAGTTGCAACTGGTCTTGCCGCAATGGGGCAGCACTTGGCCGAGGTTAGTTATGGGCTCAGTCCAACTGACATAACAGTACAACTAGCGGTACTTTTTGTAAGGGGTAAAAAACAATCAATTTTGTTAACTAGCTTCGTTGCTTTCTTATTTGAACTGGTTAGGAATCTGAAGCGAAATAGTTAAAACATCATTATTGCAAAATATTTAAAGACCTTTTTTTTTTTGTACATCATTATGCAAAATTAAACTATTTTTTCATTTATTTCTTCAATTCTTCGATTCTTCGATTCCTTAAATTCTTCCTTCAGTTCTTTCTTTAATTTTCACTTAATTTCTTATTTTAATTCTTTTTTTAATTGAGTCTTTTATTTTTCCTTCTATTCTTACTTCAATCATTCGTTCAGTTCTTCGTTCAATTATTTATACAATGCTTCATTCAATTCTTCATTAAACATTTTCGTCAATTCTTGTAACAATTCATCTTTAAATTCTTACTTCAATTAAACCTTTAATTCTTCCTTCAATTCTCTCTTCTATTTCGATTCTACCTTCAATGCTTTTTTAAATCCTTTCTTCAATTCCTTTTTCGTTTTTTTCCTTTAACAATCTACGATATCTCGCTATCGATCGTTTCAAGAAATTTCAGTATCTTCTCTCCACGCCTCCGACATTCCATCAGTGCCGCCAACAAAACGATTATCGTAGCTTTAAAACAAAAGAAATAATCTTAAATTTATGTCTAGTTTTTTTCATCGTCGTAAATTCATAATTCGTCGTGCGATCGATCGTTCGGATCGAACTCTTTAAGCGACTTCCTTGTTCAGCGCGTAATTTACATAAATTGAAAACCGAAAGATGAAACGGCCCGAGAAAGCCCAAGTCTCTCGTCTAGGGCATCTCCGAAATGAACCCCAGCTGGACACGGGGTCTCAACTCTCGACACGAGCGCGCGAACGAACGAAATCAATTTCAAATTATTTTCGATGGCTCTTCAAGTCCGACTGCGAGATCTCTTCGATCTTCGATCGTCGCGTCTCTCAGCGCGACTGTCATCGCACAAATGATTTGTATTTTTGTTTTGCTTATTTATGTTTCATAAATTATCGGATATATCTACCATACGTTATGCCGAGTCGAGCTAAGCGTCGCTGTCGCCGTCTCTGCTTGAGTTGCCGCTTGCCGATCAAGATTTTATTTAAATGGAACTCATCAGCGCTCATTTGGGTCCGTCTCCCTCTTCCTCTCTCTCTTTCTTTCTCTCTCTCTCTTCCCCACTCTATCTGCGTCTCCATGATGATGATGAAGCTCTGTTGTCGTCGTGCCTTTTGTCTCTGTTTGTCTTCGTTGACTTCGTCTCGTCGCTTGTTTTTAGATTTAGAGCTTTAATTATGGAGGTCGTAATCCCCTCCCCTACTCTGTACACTCCCTCTCGATCTGATGCTTCGCTGTCTCCTTCTGTTTCGCTCTCTCCACACCCGCTTCTTCTCATCGTTAATTAATGGATCTCGTCGTATTAGACTCATTAGTTTGCTTTCCGAGCATAATTTTAATTAATCACTCAAAATCCATGGAGCGCTACCTGAGATCGGGGCAGATCAGGCGACTAGTAAAAAATGTAAATGGCATTCGTTGCTGCTCGATCGACAGTTTGCTTCGTTACTCAATCGCTTTTTAATTCCAAAATGAAATAAATCAAAATTAAGAAAAAACCAACGAAAAATGAAACAAAAATCTGCTTCGCAAATTAACATGCGGCTCTGAGCTGAGATCGCTGCGATCGCCCGCCATTCGCTTTGATATATTAAACTCAAAATGTATATTTCATCATTAAAAACAGCGGGCAGAAATACTAAAAAGAGCAACAACAACGAAGTGCACGAAGAACGAATGAAAAAGAGAGACAAAAACAAATATAAAATGTTGAAAATGGAAACTAGTTTTACAGGTAAGCCCCGGTCGATCCGATCCGTTCCGATCCGATCCGAATTCGAAATCCGATGAGATGCGAACATGGTTCTCACTCACAGCGAGATCTCTCTCGGATTCTCTACCTTTCTCTTTCGCGTTCGTATGATAAATAACAAATCAAACGCTAAAATGTCGGTAATGTATGTGGCATGTCAGAGGCTGTGCTTATTTATGGCCTGGATCAATAAGAATAACGCCCCAATCAGAGACGATAAATTAACGCAAAGACAAAAAACAACGACGAAATACAACAACAAAAATAAAATACATTTTCGTCGACGGCTGAGAATGTTTCTTATTCGATGGGTCCAGCTTCAGTTCCCCCACCCCACTGTCTCCCATCTTGGGCTCAGCTTGTGGCATTGGAATTGGAATTGAAAATGTTTTGAAAACGTTTTAGGAAATGTCGCTGACGGGTCAGACTAACGATTATGAATGTGACGCCTGATGTCGGCTGGCTCTGATGATCGTCGGCTGACTGCGATGACTCCCCGATCACCCTGATGGGTTCTTTGACTAGCGGCAGGAAATTCCGTACAGATGCTGAGACAGCTTTATGGAGATTGATAGAAAGTTGCGTGATACTCTAAAGGCAAAGATCATTTTGGTTTAAGCCAAGTTTGGAAATATTTAGAGCAAAATGTATAAGAAGTTATTTATTGATTTCCTGTAGAGTGTGGAATGTTAGAATTAAATCTTCAAGAATTCTTTATGTTATTTTTATGGTACCAGCAGTAAATTTTGCATAAGAGTTGAACTTTTTATTATGGTTATATGATAATATTGAGAGACGGGTACAAAATGTGTTCATTCTTTATAACACTACTTGCTATAATAACTCTGCTATAATAAATATTTAAGGCAGTGGAAATTTAAACTTTGTTTGTGTTTACAAATAAAACAAACTACTAAACAATACTCTTCTTTATAATCTTCTTGATGAGAGTTTAATAAACAACTATACTAACATTTTATAGGTAACAAGACATTGAAGTTTTGATAATTCCAATGGAATAAAGTAATAAGTTATAAGTATGTTACTTTATATATTCTTTGACCTTATTTAATTGCCTTTTTATTTATTTAAATATATTTTTTATTTGAAAAGCATTTAATTTTTTCGGCTCCATAAACTTAAGACTAACTTACAGTGTCTATTTTCTTTATAGTACATATTTTCTCCCCATTAAAACAAGATGTTTCTCCTTTCCTCTTATACAGTGTTAATTTGCCAGAATTCTCGAGCTCATCAGGCAACTCAACAGGGCCAAGCAGATCTAGCATACTGGACTAACACTACAGTGGGCAACAAAAATATGTTGCCGCCTTCAATTCGAAGCGGGGCAACAAATCAAGTGTGAAATATATTCAAATCGCACCGGGAGCGATAATAAAAAATGAAGAAGAAGCAGAAGAAGTAGGAAAATAGTTGAAGAAATGAGGCGAAGCCACAAGCCACAATAAAAAGTACTAAAAATACGAAAATGAAGATGTAAATTATACTAAATGTGAAGCATTGACCGGTCAAAACAACAGCAGGAGTAGGAGCAGGAAGAGGAGAGAGGGGAGTAGGAGTAGAGACAGAGGAATATGTAGTAGGAGGAGTAAGCAGAGGAAAGGAAACAAGTTGCCAGGCGAAGCCATTTCTGAATACCAGAGGCAGGTAATGCTATCAATCTACAAGTTGTATCTAGCAGAGGGAGAGAGAGAGACAGAGAGAGAGTGCAGGAAAGACTGAGAAAGAGGGGAGTCAATGTGAGCAAGAGCGAGAGAGGAAGACAGCGAGCGAGCTAGCATGCACGTCGTTTGGGCAACACCCTCCACTCGCAATGATTGATTGCTCATCATTTTTCACTCTTAATGAAAATGCACCCCGCTGGCAACGAGCTGCGCTCCCTGGTTGGCTGGCATTGCCAACTCAGCCTGTGCTGGCCAAGTGCGCGCACATTCACAGAAATTCTCCGTCTCTCTATCCGCCTGTCTGTCTGTCCGTCTGTCTGCACACACACCTGAGCCGAGTTGAGCCTGCTGCAGCGGCAGCAACTTGCGATAATCGCGCAAAACTTGGCCGAATTCCACCTTGGCGTGCATAAAAATGGCTGCCAGCTGCGTCCCTGCCTCTACCCTTCCTCTCTGCCAGCCATCTCTTAACCTCCCCAGGCGAGGCCAGCTGGCCAGGCTGAGCTTCCTGCCTGCCTACCCTGCTCTGGCTGCCAGTCAACTGTCAACTGCGCCGTGGCCGCGTCATGCTATGCATCATCTTCTGGCAGTTATTAACCTTTGTCTCTCTCTCCCTCACTCACACTATCTCTCATGCTCTTCTACACCTCGTCTCTCTCCCTCTCTCTCTCTCTCCAGCCACCTCAAGTCGTATCTGCTGTTGATTTACTCGCTCGCCTGAAATTAAACAAACTTCTCAGAGCAATTGCTGAGGTACACCCCACAAAGTGGTCGACTACGATTAATGAATGAGAAGGAAAAACAAATTTATAGCAAGTTTATTATAATGTACAGCTCATTGAAGTCTGCATAAGTCTGCAGTTCTATAGTCAAAACATTAAGAGGAAGGTATTTACAGCTAGTTCATTATCATTTGTGAACAATTAAAGCCATATGTGTAATTTATTTAGTCGTTTTCTAGCCGAAACGAAGAGGTTAACTAAAGATAATAATTTATTGCAAGTAATTTATAATTTTTGAATTTGCAAACCTTTATCCGGCAATTATTTAACTGTTTTATAACCAAAGTAAATATGTTTTACAAATAAAAAGAATTTATAACAAGTTTATATACCATTTTTAGCTTTTTTCTAGCCAAAATTCAAATATTTAAAAAGAATAGGAATTTCTAGCAAGTTTAGTAACCTCTCAAACCTTATCTGGCATATAGTTATATAGCTGTTTTCTGGCCAGTGTACAGTGTCTACCACTCACGGTGTCCAGCAATCATCGCAGTCATCTTCGACAACCTTCTCGCAAATGAAGTTGAACTGCAGCCCGCATCCCTTCACGCTCATCACGTAGTCACTGGAGCCAACACGCTGTAAGTCGACGCAATGGGAGTCTTCAGCTGAGTTCTTCGGTTCTCCGGGACCCCAGAAGAGCACGCTGGCACTCTGTCTCGTGTACGCTAGTCTAAACTCATTTGTAGTCTTCAAATCGTTGAGGCTTAGCCAATAATCGGACTCGGTTAGCTTTCCTCGCAGCTCTTCCAGTTCATCCGCATCCTGTAGACTTGCCAGATGAGAATCGAATTGACGACAAATCTGATTGGCCGCATACCAATCCAATTTCTGTTTGTTGGCAATGTGATAATGTTTTCGACCGATCTTCTCGAAACCATCCGAATTGCGTTGATTGAATTCGCAAGTTTCGTTTATTTGACGAATCTGCTCCAAGTTGTCTGCGATCTTCTTCTCTAGTTCGTCGATTCTCTGTTGCATTGATTTCTCGAGCATGTCCAGACGAACCGTAGTATTCGAAACATACTCTTTGCACTGATTGGAAATGAGCAAAGCCTCTTTGATCTGCTTATCTTGATTTGATCCCACTTGGGCCTTCGTATTTTTTTCAAGACTATAGAACTGAGCTTTTAAACTATTTTGAAAATTAGTAAACTCGATTCGTATTTGATTTCTGAAAGTTTGATGGTCATGGCCAATATTAGGATAATATTGAGGATAATATTCCTGAAAAATAAAATTAAAGTAAATAAAGTATACCCTGTACAGTGGATTCTGTGACTTACCGCAAAACTTTCTTGCAACACGAGGCATGAAATTAAAAGAGGGACAAAGATGATTCTCATTGTGATCGAAACAACTGGAATCAGACAACTGAGGCTCTTGCTGAAAAAAAGCTAACTTATAGGCTCATGTGCTCCACACTCTACCTAAAAATATATAATATAAAGACTAAGTACATTAAGCAACAAATGGAGAGAGCTCTTTCTAAGTTGATCTGTGTTATCAGTAAATAGACTGCTCTGAAGAGCAGCTACAGTTGACGATTCGGCTTTACTTTCTATAAATACTACAGCAGATCGATCTCGAACAATTCTCTCTTCCAGCTTTTATTTTTGGCTGTCGCTCTATCGTTCTCTGAATTTCTAGCTGAATCAGAATTTTATTTACAGAAAATCCCAAGATAATGTTGTGTTATTTCCAAACATTAATTTTAATAGCAAATAAAGACAATTATATAGATTTGTATTGGTTTTTTTTATGTGACACGCAACTAGAATTTATAGTTTATTTCGTTCAAGAAAAGCACATACAATTTAACATGTGTACAGTGTATATACCACAAGGTTTATGTGTAGTGCAACTCAATTTCTCTATCGATTTGACCAGCAGCCTTCGTTTGAGCTCTCACAGTCTGCGAAGACGACCTTCTCGCAGATGAAGTGGAACTCTAGCTTGCATGCCCTCGTGGCCATAGCGTAGTCGGAATCATGTCGCTGTAACTTGACACAATGCGATTCGCCGTCATCGTTCTTCGGTTCTGCATCATCCCAGAGGAGAACTTCCGCTTTCTGTCCCGTGGTTGAGACACGGTACTCTTCCGGCATACCAAGATCACTGATGCCCAACCAGTAGTCGGTTTCGGTTAGATTTCCTCTAAGCTTCTGCAGTTCCTCCTCATCCTGAAGACTTGAGAGGTGCGCACCCAGTTTCTGGCATCTTTTGTTGGCGGCAAACCAATTCAACTTCAACTGGTTTTCGAAACGATAGAACTTATTTCCGATCTTCAGGAAATTGTCTGTGGTAGCTGTTCGACAATTGCAGGTTTTATTTGCGTGAAGCAGTTGATCCACAGTCTCTTGGAGCTTTTTCTCCAGCTGTTCGATTTTTGTTTGCATTGTGTTTTCAAGGCTATCAGTCTTGAGTGCAGAGTTCTTAATCTGATCTTTGCACAATTCGGAGGCAGTCAAGGCGTCTTCCATCTTTTGCTTGTCGTAATTTCCAATTGCGCCTTGTAGATCTCTTTGAAGAGAATTAAAATATACTTGCAAACCATTCCTATGTTCATTAAGTTTGTTGCGAAGATCTCCTTCGTAAGTTTGCTAGATAAAGACAAAGTAGTTGTATTTCAGTTATATTTAGCCTCATGGTGTGGTCTTAATATGTAAGAGTCGTTTGCAGTTCTCATAGTTGATTCCTTAACTCACCGCAGAGATTTCTCGCACTACGAAGACTGAGATTAGAAAACTGACGAGAATGATTCTCATTGCGTTTAAAAGATTTGCCACCTGGGCGCAACTAGCGATCAAAAACAACTGAGGCTGAGTTGGGCTACACGTACTTGATATACCTTTAAATTATGTCAGTACTAATCTAAATAACTTTCTCTTTACACTCTTAATCATAAGCTGAATTTCTGAAGAGTAGCTAGTTGCCAATGTAGATTAATCTCTTGAGTACTACACATGAACTTGACATAAATACTCTTGGCTTATCTCTCCTCAAGCTCTCTCGCTTTCTCTCTATTTGATTCTGCCTGTGTGGCATTATAAACAAATTATCAACTGAGAGCCCAACATTATAATTTTTATTTTTAATAACAAATAGAGAAAAATATAGAAATGATTTTTTATTATTGGCATTTTTTGCAAGGCGACATGGTCCTATCGGAATGCCAGGCAGTCCTCATTTGAGTCTTGGCAGACTTCGGAAGGGATCTTTTCGCAAATGAAATTGAGCTGTAGTCTGCATTCTTGAGTGCTTATGACGTAGTCAGAGCCCGTTCGCTGTAGCTTAACGCAATGTGACTCTCCTTTCGTGCTTTGCTTCGTGTTTGGTATAGCCAGATCATTGATACCCAACCAGTAGTCGGTTTCGGTAAGTTTCTCTCTAAGCTTCTCCAGTTCGTCCTTATCCTGCAGAGTTGAGAGATGTGCACCAAGTTTCTGGCATCTCTTGTTGGCAGCAAACCAATTCAACTTCGAATTGTTCTCGAAATGATAGAGCTTATCACCAATCTTCTGGAAATTCTCCCTTGGAGCTGATCGACACTTGCAGGTTTTGTTGATGTGAAGAAGTTGATCCACAGTATCCTGTAACTTCTTCTCAAGCTGATCAATGTTTGATTGCATAGAGCTTTCCAGCGATTTCGAGTTTAGTGTTGTCTTCGTAATTTGTTCACTGCACAATTTGGAGGCATTCAGGGATTCCTCCACCCTTCCCTTCTCGTAGTTGCCTTGCACACCACTTTGAAGAGTATCGAACAAAGCCTTCAGTTCTCTCTTATAGCCATCGTAAGTATTGGCAAGTTCATTGTAGAACTCACCATGACCAGGAATGTGATTGTGGTGGTGATCGTGATGGTAATGGTGATGGAATTGCTGTTAGGTAAAGACAAAGCTTATTTGTATTTTGTTTAGCACATAGTATCACTAAAATACAACACTAGGCAGCGTAGCCAAAAAGACTGTCTCATAACACAAACTCACCGCAGAAATTTCCCGGACTACGAGAACTGAAATTAACAGACTGGCGAAGATAACTTTCATTGTGAATCATCGAACGATCACATACAACTGATGGCAGAGATGAGCTATACATACTTGATATAGGAATATATATACGAGAAACTAAGAGAAACGACGTCTTTAGGCAAATTGGGTCTTCTCACTTAGTTGCTGATGAGCAGCTAAAGCTACCGATTCAATTTCATCGATTGTAGTACACAAGCTTGATCTGAATGCTAAGTATTACTCTTTAAATTTTTCTCTTCTACTACTCTTTATTTTTTTTCTATCCTCTCTCTCCCTCTGCAAGAATATAGAAATTGTTTTTATTGCTTAAGCTTCATTCGGTTTTTTGACATTAAAATGATTATTCACCCGACACGCAAACAAAATGTACATATTTATTTATTGCAATTTAATAAAATTCAAAATTCCACCCCTCGTTTTGCACACCTGCACTCACTTGGGTTCTTCAAAGACGACTTTCTCGCAGATGAAGTTGAATTGCAGCCTGCATGCCTTCGTGCCCATAGCGTAGTCGGAACCATCTTGCTGCAGTTTGACGCAATGCGATTCTCCGTCATCGTTCTGGGGTTCTCCGGCATCCCAGATAAGAACTGTCGCTCTTTGCTCAGTGGTTGAGACACGGTACTCGTCCGGTATAGCCAGATCATTAATGCCCAACCAGTAGTCAGTTTCTGTTAGGTTTCCCCTAAGCATCTCCAATTCGTCCTCTTCCTGTAGACTTGAGAGGTGCGCACCAAGTTTCTGGCATCGCTTGTAGGCGGCAAACCAATTCAGTTTCAACTTGTTCTCGAAACGATAGAACTTATTACCAATCTTCTGGAAGTTCTCTATGGCAGCTGTTCGACACTTGCAAGTTTTATTGATGTGAAGAAGTTGATCCACAGTGTCCTGCAGTTTCTTATCAAGCTGATCAATGTTTGATTTCATAGAGTTTTCCATCCTTTCCGAGTGGAGAGTAGCATTCGCAATTTGCTTACTGCAAAGTTTTGAGGCACTCAGGGATTCCTCCACCTCATTCTTGTTGTAGTTGCCTTGTACTCTACTTTGAAGAGTATCGAACAAAGCTTTCAGTTCTCTCTTATAGCCATTATAAGTGTTGGCAAGTTCATCGCGGAACTCAGCATGATTATGATGGTCAAAGTAGTGCTGTTAGAAAAATACAATGTTTATTTGTGCTTTGTTTAGTTTAATTAACTTAAATAAAACAGTTTAATGTTGTCTTTACTCACCGCAGAATTTTCCCGCAATACGACAAATGCAGTTAGAAGAGTAAGGAAGACGATTCTCATTGTGATCTAAAAATTTTTAATTCGTGCGCAACGGACGAGCAATGTCAACTGATGGGATCGATGGGGAATGCATACTTGATATACCTTGATGCTTTATGCCCTCATATTACCTTTCTCTCTTCGGTACGAACTTAATGCTCATACTATGTCAAATTTATTCTATTGAGAAACTCTCTGAAATAAACCGATTAGATTTTTGCCAATTTCTCTATTTTTGTCTCTCTTTCCCTCTCTTTCATTACTACCGAGAGTGATAAGCAAGCTCCGGGAATAACCTCGCTGATTTGGAAATACCAGGCATTTGTGTGCCTTTATCAAGTTTGCTAGATCTCGGATGTTTCGTTTGCCAAAAAACCCAGAGTAGTAAAAAGATGACACATACCAACAAGGACATTATTTAACAATTTATTTATTGTGATTGAAGAAGCTTAGATCATCTCACATATAAAGTGATATTTAACGTTACAATTATCATCGTTCATTCCATAGTTGCTGCCAACACGACGTAGTTCAACACAATCTTCATTATCATTTAAATTATTGGGTTCATATGGCAGCCATGAGAAGAACTTTGGAGGTCCACCAACTTGGGGGATTTTATCGACTCTAGACAAACCCAGCCAGTAATCCCTCTTGATTAATGCGGCTGTTAATGCATTGAATTCATTTTTATTTTCTACAGTGGCCAGTTTTGCCCCGATTTTTTCACATTGTCTGCGTGCACCCGCGACTCTGGCAGTGAGTGTATTTTCAATATAATATGATTTAAGACCAATTTTTTGAAATTTTTTGCTGCTTTGCAATTTCCCTAGATCAAGTGATATTTGCGACATGCGCTCATCGAGCTTATCGAATCTCTTATGCATCTGTTGAATAGCCTTCAATACACGATCTACATCAGAGATTTGCCTGCGTGGGGACAATTCAAAATATTCGGCGCTATCACTAGGCTGGTCATCTCCAGAACCTTCAATTGAAAAATAGCTCTGCAATGAAGATGTTTAAAATGTTTTCTAATATAACACATTTTGTAAAAACACTTTGCCTATATGTATTTACACTTCTATATGCATGTATATGTATATATAGGTTAACACATTCATGATATATGTAATATTTAAATTTACCGTTTGTTCTGTGAGGGTTACAAGCAAAAATAGCGCGAAAAGAATGTGAATCTTCATTTGGAAATATTGTAGAAACTAATAGAAGCGACAGCTTGAGACAAACTGAGTCTACTCGACGATCTGCTTCGTGTTATAAGTATAGTCTTAATCAGTGGTATAAATAATCAGTATACGAAGATAGTACATATTTATACCCTTCGACCATTGAAAATGGTCAAAAAAGGGTATACTAACTTTGTGCAAATGTATGTAACAGGCATAAGGAGGCGTGGGAGACCCCATAAAGTATATATATTCTTGCTCAGGATCACAAGCCGAGTCGATTGAGCCATGTCTGTCTGTCTGTCCGCCTGTCCGTCTGTCTGTGTGAACGCACAGATCTCTGCTATTATAAAAGCTAGAGTTACCAAACTTGGCAGGAAGACTCCTGTGTACTATAAGCAGATGAAGTTTATTTCAAATGTTAGGTGCCACGCCCACCGCCCCCACAAATCAATAATTTAATTTTTGAACTTAATTTGTAAGCGCTGTATATAAGATACAACTTTCTGACTTTAACATATACTAAGCTAAATGAAATATCTACGTAGTCCCCAAAATACAATCCAATCGAACAATAAACACAGAAGTTATTTAAGAAAGTATGAGCATAAAACCAAGTGCTTCTGTCAGCTAACAAGGGAGACAAGCGAGCGCCATCTGTCGGGATTAATTTCAAAGCATGTGCATATGCATATGTGTATGAATTTAACAAATTAAACTACACGGGAACATAGGTCGAAGGGTATCCCACTGCGCGTTTTGCGCGACTGTTGCTCTCGTTTTTTGATAATCTTTCAACCAAAAACAAAACGGAACGAGAACAACAGTTGAACGGCACGTGTCAGTGGGATACCCTTCGACCTAAGTTCCGGTGTAGTTTAATTTATAAAAAATAATATAATATATATAATAATATGATAGTATAGTTCGCACTGTGCGTAAAAATGGGAGAGAGAGATAGACATAGGAATAGAGATAGATAGGACAAGAGACATAGACAGAGAGAGAGGTGAGTTGCTGAGTGCAAGATTTAACGGAATCACTAGTTATATTTTGGTGTGTTTTTTGGCTTTTTTTCGGCTACTTTCAGAGCAAGTTTTGCAAGCGTCGACGCCGACTGCGACTGTGACTGTGTGGCGCAAAGGTCGACGTTGACGCCTGCGTGGCGGCCATTACAAGTGCTACTGTTGCTGCTGCCACAGTTGTTGTTGTTGTTGTAGTTACTGTTACTGTTGCTGCTGCTGCCAACGCGCATCATCATTAATCATTTTTATTTGCACGCCGCCGCATTTGTTGGCATTTTCTGTTTGAAATGCGCCCTGTCAGCTCAGGGCAGTGGCAAAGGGGCGGGGCAGGGGAACTCTGTGTGTGCGGGGGGTTGGGGGTTGTGCCACCCTTGTCAACGAAAATTCCAGCAAGTTTGTCACATGCCTGACCAGCAGTAGAACCACCCAGTTGCCCCACACCCCGCGCAGCAAAAGCTTCCGCCCACCCCCCATCAAACCACCTTAACTACACAGTGGGAGGCAAGTAGCAGCACCGGCAGCAGCAGCAGCAGCAGCAGCATCATCATCGCCGACGTCGTCAGAGTAAACAACAAAGCGTGGACAGTAAATTGTGAGCGTCATAATGTAGAAAGAGCATGAGAGAGAGTGGGAGAGAGTGAGAGAGGCATAACAGGGAAGGAGGAGGGGGGAGGCTGACTGTATAAATTATTACATTGTGTACTCTTAGCGCACATAAAAATACATTAATAAATATTATTTATGTATATTCTGGATTCGGAATACTCGCGCACATTACACAAGCGACTGCCGCTGTCGCTGCCGGCGTAGCTGCTGCCGGCGCTGCTGCCGCTTCTACTCCAACTGACAAACGCAACCAGATGAGTTGTTTAATACACTGCAAGAGAGCGGGTGTGAGAGAACAAACTAAAGGAAGAGAGTGTGTCTGGCTGATCATAGTGAACAGCTGTGAACAGCTTTTGCATCTTTCATTCACTCTCTCACTCATTGTCCAACGAAACTGAGCTTACGGCTTTGCATATGTGGGAGACTGACAGAGAGAGGGAGAGTGAGTGATAAAGAGTCAGCCGAGGTAGTCAGAGGAACATAGGCAAGATAAGAAATGTTTAGTATTGAGTATTACAAAATTTATTTACTAATCATTATTTTACTTATTTTATTTTTTTTTATAATTGAATATAATAAATATATCTGACGCATAACATTTAAATATATATTTATCATTTTTTCAAATAAATATCTCTTTTATTGTTCTACATATAATATAATATAAATATTCGTAAATTTAAATATTTTAATAAGTTAAAATTAAAAAAATTATTATTTTCAAATCAAAGAATATTTTAAAATATATTTACGGTTTTTTATTATTATATTTTTTCTTTTTCTTAACTTTTTTTTTTAGGTTATCAATATTAATAAACTTAATATGAATTTCCACCATGCCTTTTCTCTCAGTGCAGCTTCATTGAAAAGCTGTACATAAAGCCTCGTCTTCATTTCATATTTTTGACATTCGTTAAATCAAAAAAATGTATTTGATTGTTGTTGTTGTTCAGTCTTTTTTCTCTTTTTCTGCTTTGTTTATGTGTCATTTTTGCCGTTTGAATTTATTTGTTTGTTTGCCATTTCGCGCGAATGCAAATTTGGTAATTGTCTTTGCTTGTGTGTGCGAGTGTGTGTGTGCTTTATTTATTTGAGCAAAAGGAATTTATTTTATGGCAAATTGAGCTTAAATCGCGAATATTTCGCACAGTGAATTATGCCCGTGAATAATGAACACTTTCCCAAACAACTTTTAGTTTTTTCAAACTCGAAATGGGCCTACACAAAGTAATACACCCGTATTTATAGCAAAATATGATATAGAGGATTATAAAAAATAATTTGGAACAAGCTTTTAGTTAATTGAGCCGCGACTCGAATCAATATTCCCCGACAAAGGATAAATCTGTGAATGAGCTCAGCGACAACGAAGACAAGGAATCAATGCCAAGGCGAATCTGTCTCTCAGTCCGACATTTTGTTTGTTTTCGTGTGGAAAGGGGAGAGAGCGAATGGGGCCATTAACTTGATATATGTTAGTGGCTTGTCCGTTCTGTCCGACGACGATCGGGCGGTTCTAATGATTGCCCAATTTCTAATTATACGCATAAGAAATTATATCTGTCAATAAATTTGCCACTGTGCAGGCGAAGGGCGGACAGAAAAAGGACGAAAAAGAAATCAGCCAGGGCCATAACTCACTCAAGCACACACACACACACACACAAACACACACACAGAGGGAGAGTGGCAGGACTAGCGTAAATCCTTCCACAACTGACAACGAAATGGCGCACAGTGCTTATAAATGATGAGTCCAAGTCCAAAGCGGGCGCATAATGACCTAGGCCAGAGCACTGGGCGGGGCAGCAGAGCGATGAAAGAAGAGGAAGGGGAGCCAGAGGGAGGCAGAGAGTGACTAAGAGAGAGAGAGGCAGGAAAAGAGAAGATGGCGAGGGGAGACTGGAAATATTTTGCCGCATGACGCATAAAACAAATCCAAGTCGGACCTGACCCAGGGTTGCTTGACGAACCTAACTTGATGAGCATAAGCAGAAAGACGATGAGAGATACGGCAGGGAAGAAAGAGTCAAAGGGAGAGGCAGAGACACCCCCAAGCTGCTCCAAGTGTTGTCCAAGTAGGCGACGTCATCATTATCAACATCATCGTCATGATCATGAAGGGCCGAAGACGTGAAGTTTTATGAAACCCTCCAACTTGCAGATACTTTTCGGCTAAGGGCAGTTGCGAGGGGGGGGGGAGAGTTGGGGCAGGGTGACCATGGTGGTGCTGGTGTGGGTGCCATATATTTTCGCTCGTCTGACATTAACGGCTGCTATCGCCCAAGACCGAGTGAAACCGAAGCGCGCTGCCAAGGCAGTTGCTCGCCCGGCATCATTACGGCCACTGGACGATTTATTGACAATGCGAGGCGAAATTTAGAATCGTCTAACGTCTTGGCCTGCCAAAAGGATTGCCCCCCCCCTTCCCGTTCCTCTTTCCCTCTTTTCTTGTGGGTGTGGCCTAATGCGACGTCTGCTGCCACAGAGCAAGCGCCATTTGTTTCGATGGCTCGTTCCGTTTGACGCTTTGTCGACCACGCCAAGGCGCAATTGACGTTTCGGAATGGAGCAATGCGTCAGCACTAACTGTGAGGGTATCTATGCAAACCTGTGAAGTATTCCATGAAATAGAAAATAGACCAGTACAAGGATTGATATATCATTAACAGCTTATTAAAGTTAGCACTTCCTGCAAACATTAGGGAAGATGATTAAGGAAGAAGAGCCTAACTCGAAAGAGAAACTAATTAGAAATTAGATAAGACCTCAATCTGAAGTCTATATTCTCAAAATAATTTGAGAACCAAATGCTTATAGTATTTCGGTCTTTAATATTTTGTTTAAATAGTCTATAAAACGATTTTTATGATTTTTTATTTAAGTTTTCGAATATTCATGATAAGTAAGCTTAATTCATGTTGATTTTGTAGTGTCGCCGATTCTTTGCGGATTACTCTGTATATTCTCAGTAACTTTCTTTAGCTGTGCTTCGATTTTCTCAAATCTAGACAGAATATCCCCATTAATCTTGGCATTATTTATGACCTGTTCCTGTAACGTGCCTTGCATTTCAGTTTTCAAATTCTTCAGTTGTGTTTGGAAGAGCTCTTTCACTTTTCCCAGTGTATGTAACGCTTGACTATCCTCCCCTTGCGTGTATAACATTTTGGTATGATCCATAAGGGGTTTGGCAACTTGATAGCAATAGTCAGCACACTGAGTATCTTCTTGATCACAATCCACACCATTCTGCGCCGGAATTTCTCCTTGTACTGTGAGAACAGCGATAAGTAGCCCAATAACAATTATATTCATTCTGAAGTCGATTCTTCTAAAAGACTGACGGTATTCGCAGACAAGAGCAACTTATATAGCCCAGAGATATGTATTATGTATGCATTATCATTAAATGCATGAACTCAGAACCGAGATCTCTTTTGGGTTATCGACTTGCAAGTCTATTCATTGTTTTGCAACTTAGTAGGGCATTTCTATATTCATTTTATAAATCCTATTAGCTTTCTAGATTTCTATTATTGTTCTATACATAGAAGTGTTTTAAACTTGATCATCACTGTTCTCTTTACTGTCCGTCAGCTAATCAAGACAAGTTACTCCATGGCTTGTTCCCCCAAATCAGTTGAAGCACCCTACCAACATCCTCTCCCCTACAGTATGAACGGTATTTAGGTTTTGGCACAGCAAGCGACAGTACACATTCCGCCAAGTTCCCGAAAACAATAAATAAATACTACTCGACGTAGTTTCGTTGCAATTTCAGTGATATGTGGGTGAAGTGAGCAGGGAGAGAAGGTTGGGAGGGAATGAGGGTATTGCCCCAGCTACAGCGCCCTGCTCCTTCTGCTTCGTTCAGTGCCAGTTGGCTAATGTGACTACCGCAAGCGAGGCAAGGCAATTCCCATTCCCACTACCCTCTCAGTGAGCTGATGATTCATATGCCTCTCTAAGCCGACTTCAGGCACCCGCTCCTCCCTTCCTCCACTCCATTCCTTGCCGGCTTCCATTCATCTGAGTTGAGAGCGCCTTCGGCATATTTTTAATTGCCTAATTCTGCGACTTGAGTGATGGGCCTGCTCGCTCTGCCCGGTACAGCTCTCTCGGTACGGCAACTCTGAGGGTTGTTGCTTCCTTCAAATGTCGCCGTCGTCGTGTTCGGCGTGATAAACGCTGCCGCTGCCGCTGCCACTGCCTCTGCCGCCGTCGCCCGTTTGGCATTTTAAAATTGTCGCCAAAAAGCAGGCAGAAAGCATCCCCGGAACCCCAAGCCGGTCTACATTCTCCACCTCCCTCGGCTGGCAAGTGGCTTCATTTGGGCATATTTCAGGGTACCCCCATCGGAAGGGCGCGTTGTCAGCCAGCGCTCGCGGCAAATTATGGGACAATATTTTAGGCTAATGTTAATGTTTTCCCAAAAATTTTCTCATTGTGCCAGGAACCCCCCAAACCTTCTCCCTCTCTCTCTACCCTCATCGTATGGCACCCACAAACGAACGCCTCGGGGCCAAATCCGTTAAATTATTGAGCTGAAGGTACTTTTCAATGCGGTTCGCTGGCTTCGCCTTCGCCTCTTCGACTCTGGTTGGGGTTAAATGAGCAGCGACACTTTGTTCTTCTTCTTGTTGTTGTTGTTGTTGTTCTCTCTGCAGTCTGCCCTGGGTATTCTTTATTTGTTGGCAGCGTTGGCAATTTCGCGTCGCCGTTCCTCAGGTTCTGTTAAATGTTTCGGAAAGGCGAAATGAACAAAACGGCGCGAAAAAGGCTTCGCGAATGAATTAGTTTTTGAGTTGACATTCGTGAGGAATTTCTATGCAAGTGGAAGAGGGGAAGGAAGAGAGACAGAGAGAGAGATATATATAGATGAGGTGCATTGTGGGTAGTAGCACTCAATCTGCGATAGGTTAGGTACGGAACGGTTTTAGTCGTCTTAGGGAATATTTAATAATTTCATTTAAAGTCGATGATCCTAGAAAGTTAAGGGGAGAGTTCAAAGAGGAGGAGGAGAGACGGACATAGAAATAAATAGAGTGTAGAGTGGGTAGTTGCAATCAATTTCAGACAGTTTAGGGTCAGTTTTGACCACAAGATTGCAATTCGTTTGTTAAGTTCGAATCTCTATTAAATGTCAAATCAAAGTTAAAACTCTACTAAATTTGATTTCTTAGGACTTTTTTTTGGATTGGGAAATGAGCTTTAGAATATCTTATTAGATTATTAAAAGCCCTATACTTGCTATAAGCAAGCCAAAGTTATCCTCCATCTAGGCTTACTTTAACCCTCCCAGACATTCGAATGCGAATTCGAAGTGCACCACAAGACGAATGCATGCAGAGTTTTGTTTTGGTTGGCAAGGGGGAGGAGTAGTCACGGGTTTCGGGGTTGGGCTAGGGGCACTACCCATCAGTCCCGTGTCTGACTGTGTGTGGCACACGTCGCGGCAAGATAAAGTCCCGTTGAAGGAAAACACCACAAAAACCTGAGACCCGAAAAGCTCTAAATCTTTTGGCTACTACACGAAGTACAAGCGAGAAGTGTGCAAAAAGTGAAGTAGGAGAGGGGGCGAGGTAGTGGCAAGGAGAGTGCAGGGGGTGGGGTAGAGGCAGAGCTCGTCCAGCCGTATTGCCATTATTTTCTCTAGCTGCTCGGCTTGTCTCGAGCACCATAAAACACTTTAATAGTTCTTTATACCGCAGACCAACCCTCAGTATAGTCTGCCAGCAGCAGCAGCAGCAGTGTGAGAAGAGGGGAAACGTGGGAGGGGTGGTTAGTGGGCGGGGTAGGGTGACTGACGTTCTTCTTTCGATACTTTTCGCGTTCGCCATTCTCACTCGACTTTTGCTGCGGGTTCGCGTTTTTCGGCGCGTTTTAAAATTATGGCAAGGCTGTCACCCACGCAGCTATTCTCCACCGCCTTTCCTGGCACCCCCCCTACACCTGCAGCCGCAACAGCCACACCCCCTTGCCCTGCCTGCTGCTGCCCACCTGCTGCTGCCGCGGGGCCGCTTGTCTCAATTGTTTTCTGCTTTGGCAGTTGCTATCGCCTTCCCTCTCCCTCCCTCTCTCTGTCGTGCTCTCTCTCTCTTCCCCTCTCTCCTATGTCTATCTTGCTCGCTCTTAATTTAAGGCCAGACACGACGCGACTCGTTTCGTCTTGAAGTCTTTTTTGTTCTTTCTTCTTCACTTGCTTCTCTTCTTAATGATTTCTGCTTAAGCCTTTGGGGACTAATTCATTGCACGCGGCATATGCTGCGACGCAACAAATTAACCCCGCGGCCGCAGCAACTCAACCCTTAACCCAAACTTGCCTTGGCTTTTGCCCTGTCCCCGGCCCTGTCCCAGGTCTACTCTCTCTCCCTCTTGCTCTCTCGCTGGTATGCCAGGCATTCTTCTTTCCTCTCCCCCCTTTCTGTAACTCTCTCTCTCTCTCACTCTTCCCCATCTCTCTTACTCATCTCCCGTCTCTCTCATTAATCTGCTGTCTCCTTCAGCTCTCCGCCTCCCTCTCGCACGCATTAAGTCAAGTGCTTAACCGCTTCAACACTTTGATTTGATTTCGCCTGCCTCGCTCTCTCTCTCCCCCCTTGCCTCTCTGCTTAATCAATTGCCAACCCTTGCCCCGACCCCCCCCCCTTGAACCCGCAACTTGCCCTCTCTTGCCACGACCTTGTCACATGACACCTGCAACCTTTTGAGCGCGCCGCGTGTCGATTTCCGTTTCCGCCAGTTTTTTGGCTTTTGCTCTTTTTCCGCTGGCTTTGCATAACAACAACAACAACAACAACAACAACAGCTTGAACAACAACAAGGGCCACAACAACAACAGCAACAACAATTTCGTGATGCCTTTTGATCTTCGGCTGGTGCCGTTGGACTTGGCGTGTTTTTAAATTAAATCCAGCGCCCTCATCCTCAACGTCCTTTGCCCCGCCCACAGATACCCTCTGCCTACCCCTCGCCCACACCCACTGCTGGGTATCTCCAGCAATGGCTGCCGTTGTCAGGCATAATACGACAAAAAATTGCACGCTATGTTTGATGTTTAATTTTATTAAAAGGATTTGTTGTTATTCTTGTTGCCGTTGTCAGAATCCAATTAAAATTAACCGCCGGCATTGTTTGTCAAAAATCGTATCCAAGACGTGCTCCGGCAACACCCTCAACGCTAAAACAAAACCAACAGGTGCGCCCCCAAACAGGTGGAAAAAACCAGCTTGAAGTTTCACTGATGATTTTCCTTTTGGCTTTTTTGCGAGAAACTTCTAATTAAAATACTCCTACACGCAGCAACTTAAAGACAATGAAATGATATTATATTAAATATAATATTAAGATTACAGTTGCCGATATATCATGCATTGCCTATAGCGTGCTATAATCTAGGTAGAATTGATTACAACTGCAGCAGAATATTTTAGACTATATCTTGACTTAACCTTTACATACATCCTATTCAAACAACAACCTTAGAACGTTTCATTACGTTTGATTTACAATTTATTAAAAATAGCGATAGACCCACTCATCTAATAAATCGTCTAATAAGAAGGCTTCATTTATAGGGTCGTCAACCAGAACTTCAGTGCCACAGTCGACGCCCCTGTTCAAAACTTCTCGGGCCTCTAGTGTAGTCACCTTGCTAATAAAGAACAGACGAATGCTACAGTCAGGCACAACTGACAGTCTTCTAATGACATCGTCTGCTTTACCTACCTTTAGCATTCTCACTTTCTTACACACATGTGCGGGTAAGCCGACAAAAGACCTGCGCATGCAGCACTCAAGTGACTTAAGTAACTTCTGTGCGATCGAAAACGAATAGACAAATTTAATTACAGTTTAGAAATAAACTTGATGTGCAGGAACCTCCATGCCAAATTTGGTGTCTCTAGCTTTTGTATTAACTGAGATCAGGTAGAAAGGCAGACAGACATACAGAAAAACGGAGAGACAGACAGAGAGACAGTGAGACATTTTTCAATCGAATCGGCAAATCATCCTAGCCTAGAATATATGTATACCATATACTAAGTACACAACGATAGTATATACTCTTTTGCGGTCAATTGTCAATGGTTAAAGGGTATAAAAACAATTTCCTATCCACGAAACTCAGATGTAAATTTATCTTCTATAACTTAAGAAATCGACATTTTCAAGTAAATACCTTTTAAGTACTTAACTTAAAATTGGCTTATTTTCGTTAAAAATGAATTTAAAACTGTTGGTCAAGGCCTTACATTTGTTCTCCGTATTTTAAGAAATGCATATTCATGTGTATCCAAATATTTGTTTTACTGATTAGGCATCAATATATTTAAATTTCCTATTATAATAGCAACCTTAGAACGTTTCATTCCGGTTGATCCGCAGGTCAATGAAGATAGCAAGTTTTACAATAAGATATGCATACATGTCCCATTAACATAAAATATGTAACACATACATATTCAGTAGATTCTATGTACCTCAGTCTAAGCGGACCCTCGATTGAAAATAAATGAACATTCGTAAATCTTAAGTCAAACGGCACCGACGTTCCTTCTTCCTTTTAAGTTACACGGGCATAGCATTTCAATGTCTTCAGCACTTGGTTCTAAGGATGGCATTCTAATCCGAGTAATGCGTGTGGAGGACTATCCAGACGTGATGCGATTCTTGGGAGAAAACTTCTACAATGGTGAACCTATTTGTGCCGCTTCCGGAGAAAATTTGCAAAACTTCTGTGAAGAAGTCCTTTATGAAAAACACATCTCGATGATCAAACAAGGCACCTGCCTCTTGGCGCTGAACGAGAAAGAAGGTGGATCTATTGTAGGCATAACGCTGGCAGGAGGACAGACTCCAAGCGACGTGGAGAAAAATCGCCAGTTTGCCGCGTCCTTAAAGCAAAACGCATGGGGAAAGACGGATGTGTTACTGTCCAAGGTGGAGAGGGAGATAAAACTCTTCGAACGTTACGGTATCTCAAAGGCCCTGTACACAGACACGACCAATGTGTTGGCCTCAATGCGAGGCAAAGGCCTTGGGTCGCGCCTGACTGCTACACTAATAGAGGTAGGTCGCTCCAAGGGTTATCCCCTCCTGTATGGATTCGCCACTAGCACCTTCTCGGTACGTTCGAAAGCAAAGGTCGGAATGGAGTGTATCTACAAGCTCGCCTACAAGGATTACAAGGATGACAAGGGGCAGGTGGTCTTCAAGATACCTCCTCCTCACACCCATGTCCAAGTTGTGGCCATTAAGCTTTGATCGGGCGATAGCTCTTTATTGTGCCTTTCAAATCAAATCAATATAAGGTGCACTAAGGAAAAAACTTATGTTATTTAATATTCTTGGCACAAAAAATACATTATTCGAGGCGTACATATTGAAATTTTACTGTGATCTACCATGTGTATATTATTGTATATTACAATATAATAAATAAATAATAACCAGTAAGAAAAGCAACATGCTTTACAATTATTCCCAATTATCTTCTCTTGTTAGCGGACAGAAGTATTTAATTTTATGCTTATACTTTCTTAAATAGCTTCTGTGATAAGTGTCCGATCGGATTGCAATTTGGAGAATACGTAGATAATTCATTAACTTTAGTATATGCTAAAGTTAGAAAGTTGTAGCTTTTATACAGCGCTTACAAATTGAGTTCAAAAATGAAATTTTTGATTTACGGGGGTGGTGGGCGTGGCACCTAACATTTCAAATAAACTTGATCAGCTTATAGTACACAGGAGTCTTCCTGCCAAATTTGGTAACTCTAGCTTTTACAATAGCTGAGATCTGTGCGTTCACACAGACACACAGACAGTCAGACAGAGATACAGACAGACGGAGAGATAGACAGACAGTGAGACATTTATCAATCGAATCGACAAATGATCCTAGCCTAGAATATGTATACTAACTGTACAACAATAGTATATACTCTTTTTGGGTTCATTTTCAATAGTTGAAGGGTATAAAAACAATTTTTTATCCACGAAACTCACATGTAAATTAATCTTCTGTAACTTAAGAAATCGACATTTTCAAGTAAATACCTTTAGGTAGGCAGCCGGGCCCCACTCCATCGGAGGCTCCTTGTGCACCACTCACCCTTCACACGCTTCGCTATGGACCTTTCATCAGCGTGTCAATCGAACCCTATGAAATAAAAGCTTTAAAATAGGCATATTTTTGCTTAAAATGAATTTAAATCGGTTGGTCACGGCATAACATTTGTTCTCCGTATTTTCACAAATGCATAAAATATGTAACACATACATATTCAGTAGATTTTATGTACCTCAGGCTAAGCGGACCCTCGAATGAAAATAAATGAACATTCGTAAATCTTAAGTCAAACGGCACCGACGTTCCTTCTTTCTTTTAAGTTACACGGTCATAGCATTTCAATGTCTTCAGCACTTGGTTCTAAGGATGGCATTCTAATCCGAGTAATGCGTGTGGAGGACTATCCAGACGTGATGCGATTCTTGGGAGAAAACTTCTACAATGGTGAACCGATTTGTGCCGCTTCGGGAGAAAATTTGCAAAACTACTGGGAGGAGGTACTTTATGAACACAACATCTCGATGATCAAACAAGGCACCTGCCTGTTGGCGCTGAACGTGGAAGAAGGTGGATCTATTGTAGGCATAACGCTGGCAGGAGGACAGACTCCAAGCGACGTGGAGAAAAATCGCCAGTTTGCAGCGTCATTAAAGCAAAACGCATGGGGAAAGATGTCTGTGTTACTGTCCAAGGTGGAGATGGAGATAAAACTCTTCGAACGTTACGGTATCTCAAAGGCCCTGTACACAGACACGACCAATGTGTTGGCCTCAATGCGAGGCAAAGGCCTTGGGTCGCGCCTGACTGCTACACTAATAGAGGTAGGTCGCTCCAAGGGTTATCCCCTCCTGTATGGATTCTGCACTAGCACCTTTTCGGCACGTTCGAAAGCGAAGGTCGGAATGGAGTGTATCTACAAGCTCGCCTACAAGGATTACAAGGATGACAAGGGGCAGGTGGTCTTCAAGGTACCTCCTCCTCACACCCATGTCCAAGTTGTGGCCATTAAGCTTTGATCGGGCGATAGCTCCTTATTGTGCCTATCAAATCAAGTCAAATCAAATCAATATGACTTGATCAAGTGCACTTAGAAAATAACTTATGTTATTTAATATTTTGACACATTCAAATATATCACATATTCGAAGCGTACATATTGAATTTTTACTTTAATCTACCATGTGTATATTATTGTATATTATAATATAATAAATAAATAATAAAAATATTCATAGCTTTAAATTTGATGTTATATATGACAAATTTACTTTAAGTAGGTCAAGGCATACAAATACAATGGAAGGACTCACCTATTTCAATAGAAGGACTCAACTATTTCAGTGTTCATGTATGTTATATGTTACATAAGGTTTCTTGACTCCAGCTTTCTTTACTTGTTCTTTCAGTATCTGTTCCTTTTCTCATCAATATCGTCAAATATTGTTACTACCCAACTTATTCTAACTTTACAGTGCCTCACTCTAATTCATTTCCAGAGTCGCCTACTACAATAGAAATTCGTCAAGGCCAGGAAGAAGAATAGGTCAACTTTCACTACGGTAGTCCTGTTAATTGTGAGCGGATTGAATATTGTCTACGGGTTAGAGTGAGTGATTTACGAGGCGAAAGCAAACACGACATCCTTATTCATAAGGTTGCCAGCTGAAAGGAACTCATGGAAGATCGCTAGGAGCATAACTGTAACAGTTTATCCCTTCTGATCCTGTTCGAAACGAAAGTGAAATTCGGGTCATAAATCTGAGAGGGACTAAATGACCACAAGGGGGAGGAGGCGTGGCAGGGTATTGTCTGGCAAATGCAAATTGCAACCGAGCGAATTGTGTTGTGTCAACACAAGAAGAAGAGCGTGAGAGAGCGAACTAGAGCAAGACAGAGCACGAGGCCAACACGTTGCAGCACAGCGGGAAAACGTGTGTGTTGTGACTGCGCTGCAGTTGCCGGGAAAATCGGGGAAAATCGCATTTGCCAACATTGCGACAGTCTCCGACAGTCGCTCTGACGGATTAGTGCGGATTACTCGAGACCGAAACGAAGCGAGAGACGACGATCCCGACTAGTGAAAGTTGTGTCAGGTAGTTGGGCAAATCTTGTTGCCGATTCTCGTGCCGTGACGCACGCAGCGTGGCTCGATCAATTAGTTTCAGTCCCATATTGTTCTCTTTCTACGGGCGTTTTGTTAACTGAAATGTTGGTCAGGTTCTTGAGACTTAACTGGAATTCATTAGGCACGAAAGTGAGAGTAAGAAAAAGGTGGAAAGTGAAGGTCAAGAGATAGCCAAAGAATATTGTAATACTACGAAGTAGTTGTGATATAAGAGAAGGATCTTACATAGCTATTATAGATTATTTAACACACTTCATGCCTAAAGTTGAGCTCATTCCTAAGCGAAAAGTGCAGAATACTTCTTTAATCCATTGCACACTCAATCAGTTTTTGCTTTCAATCAAAGTTATGCTCGACTAACCAATCGACTTATATCTCTTGGTTTCACTCATGATCGAACGCAGAAAAGTTTCCCAGCTACCCCGAACAGGAACTTGTCGAGATGTCCAAGCAGATAGTTGCATTAAGTCAGCTTTGCGCTTGGCGGCAACTCTATCAGGCGAGGATCGAGAAGAGCAGGAGGATGAGATCTGATGGGGCTGTGTCAGACGAGATGCGCAGTCAATTATCAAATTAATTAGCTAAGCCTATCGCAGAGCAATTGCTAATTGCACTGGGAGTCGGATCGGCAGTGCAGGTTGAAGTTGTTGGAGTTGTCTGGCGGATCAGGTGCACAGCAGAGGAGGCTCCATCGAGAGCGACAGGCGAAGGAATTTATAATCAGACTATGCCAAAGAAGAAGCTGACAACTTGAGCTGCTAATGAATGATTGATGTGTGTGGCGTTGCAAGGGGGGGTTGGCGGGGGGCGTGGCAGACTGACCTTGCATTTGCATTAATCAGCATTGATTGATCACTGCAGGCAAAGGAGAAGGAGTACTTAGTGCTGCCACAGATCGCTCTACAGATCGACAGACTGCAGGGCAGACTGACTGACTGTCGGATTGACTGAGTGACTAACTGACTGAGTGACTGACTGACTGACTGAGGCACTAACCAACTAGGCACTAAGTCGGTGACTAATTAGCGCGACGAGCCGCAGCAGTATCATCCGGGGCAGCTCTGATTGATGGCACCGCGAAATTCAAGAAGGATCCAAGAGGCAGCTGTCAAGTCATTGCGAAAAGGATTAGTCCGGCGATCAAATGGAGCCGACACGCCACAGATGCGGAGCTTCTACATTATAATAAAGTTGACACTGCCGACGACCCGAGACTACACTCCCGAGTCTTCACTCTACTCCACTCCACTCCACCGATGATGGATCAGACTACACATATAAACAGGCAAAGACACACAGACTGAGATCAGGAACATCAACTCCGCGACCCAACTCCAACTGCGGCATATTCCATCAGCTGTCACAAAATATGTCACTGTCAGCCAGATGAGATTTGCGCAGAAAAAAACAGTGAAAACGAGAGGAAGGGGGAGAAAGAGAGAGAGACAGGAGAGAGGAGAGAGAGAGAAGCCTCTAGAGGAGCCTCTGCGAGTTGTTTTTCGGGGCGCGTTTTTGGCCGCCAGATTGACAAGGGAACTCGCGGCTAATCCAATTTAATTTGAATGTCAGTTCGTCTGGAAGACGAGAGAGCACACACACACACAGACACACACACACACCCAGTTGGGGCAAGTCGGTTTCCTCTCCACATGGAATTAAGAACTTCTGATTTGCCTTTCACTCTTTCTACTAATTTTTTTTCATCTTGTGGCGGCATTTCAAATTTGCGCAGATTCCCAGCTCGAATGCCCCTGATCATCGTCCTGCTCCACCTCCCTCCACCTGCCCCGCTACCTCATCGACCACATGTTCGACTTAATCTGGTTCAGTGCATTTCTGGCGTAATTTACTTTTGGCAGGGAATCAAATGCCCGACGATGAATCCGCTCCAATCGAGCAGTCAACAGAAGCTAAATACACAAATCTGCCCCGACCAAATTGTCTGAAATACGATATCATATGTGGAGGAGAGGGAACTCAACTCAACTCAACAGTAGTTTGTTTGGATTCAACTCGAATCTGACTCCGATTTCGGTAGCCGTTGCACAAAGTTTAACGGAATTTGAAAAAACATATCGGGAAGTTGCACTCGAGACATTTCGCTGGAATTTGTCACAAATTGTTGAAATTGTCAAAATATATTGAAAAATAAAGAGAATTGAAATGTATGAATATGAAACATATCTCTAAAGATACCATGTTTCCAACTTATTGATATTTCCCAATTCTTCAGCCAATGATAATCCTTCGTAAAGCGAAAAACCATTTAAAGTGTTCTATAGACATTGTTTAAGCTTCGACATTAACAGATTATACATATCAGGTCTTTAATAGGTGCAAATAAGGGAAAATTAAGATTATTATTTAGAAATTCAATATAATTATCATTGCGAATGCTTGAGTGGAGTGAATAATGATACGAACATAACATATAAGCATTGCATATTTAAGGGCCAAAATATATAATAAGGGATACCTTCTTGAGATTACGAGTATATTCTATATATTAAAATACATGTGTGTGCCATCTGTGATAAGTATAAGAGAAGAGTAAATACCTTGACCAACTGAATCTAATTAATTAGTCATATATATAATAAATTTTAAGCTATAATTTCATAGGGTTCGCTTGATGATTGTATATCGTATTCTAAACTGTTCCTGCTGTGTTCAGTCTAAAATGAAGTTCTTGATAACATCAGTTTTGATTTCGTGCTTTCTGATTTCCAGCTCTGACGCACTAAAAAATGGTAAGTTGGCAAATGAGGAGAATCTTTATGAGTTTTATTTACTGCTGAGATATACCATATAACTTTTTTTAGAGGTGTGTGGACTGCCCCATAGTGAAGAAGAAATTGTTGATGAATATGGAATTAGATTAATCTGTATTCCCGACATGTACGAATTTTCCTACGATTCTGAAAACAAGAAGTGCGTTCATTTCATCTACTATGGAGGATGTGGCGACAATGCCAATAGATTTTATACCGAGAAGGAGTGTAAGGAGAAATGTGTAAAGTGGTAGTGAAATTATTCCAATAACATCATTCATCCGAAGCAATCAGTATTTTTATTATATAAATGCGTCTACTGTGTTTTTTTTTAATTTTTTATTAGTCAAATGATATACCTTTAAGTGCTATAACAAAAATCGGTCATAGGAGTGTAAAATCATTTCTATGCTGAAGATAACATTAGTGTTATTCTGATGCCAACACTATATTATTTGTGTTTCAAATGGTGAACCAATAGTACCTATCTATATCTTTCTCTGGCTTAATATTTATACTGAGTTTTAGATTCTTTTCTCCTTCTCCGAAGAGTGATAGGATCGCTCCGCTGGTCGAGCTGGTCGGAGCTAATCACATTGTCAGATGGTGGCTGCCAAAACTTCGGCAGTTCTTCTGCTGGCTGTGAAACGAACTCATTAGTTACGCGAAAAGCTGAGAATTCTTTTTCTCTCTGTCTTTCTCTTTTTCTCTTGACTAAGTGTCGCGATGCTTATCAGCTTTGGTTCCAGCCAACTGCAAAGAAAAGCTGATAAAATATTTAAAAAGAAAGAAAAGACTCCAAAGAGGGGAAGGCAGGTCGAACATTTGTACCAATTTTCAAGTGTATAGCATTTTTTGTTTGGTTGTGAGAGGCGTAAAGGTTATGTCGAAAACTGTCGAAAATCGATTATACGTAACCAGTGAAAATTCAAAATTCGCGATACTTTTTGAACACACCTCGTATAAACATTGCATATTTAAGGGCCAAAATAGATAATCAACGGTATGTATTCAACAACCTTCTATTGAACTTGAGACTTTTTACCATAAGAATGCTTTTGCCTTGGAATATGAACATACCCATCCATATGTACTATATATTAATGTGTGTGCCATCTGTGATAAGTATAAGAGAAAAGTAGATAGATGCCTTGACCAACTGAATACAATTAATTAGTCATATATATAATATGAAATTTTAAGCTCTAATTTCGCTTGATGATCCAATAAATAAAGCACTCCTATCGTCTATTAGGTGTATTCTAAACTGTTCCAGCTTTGTTCCAATCTAAAATGAAGTTCTTGATAACATCAGTTTTGATTTTGTGCTATTTGATGTCCAGATCTGACGCACTAAAAAATGGTGAGTTGGCAAATGGAGAGACTCTTTATGAGTTTTATTTACTGCTCAGATATACCATATAACTTTTTTTAGAGGTGTGTGGACTGCCCCATAGTACAGAGGGATATTTGGATGAATATGGGAGTAGAATGATCTGTTTTGCCTGGAATGACAGATTTTCCTACGATTCTGTAAACAAGAAGTGCGTTTATTTCATCTACGGAGGCTGTGGTGGTAATGACAATAATTTTGAAACCGAGGAGGAGTGTAAGGAGAAATGTGCAGAGTGAACTATTAAATTATTCCAATAACATCATTCTTCTGAAGCAATCAATATTTTCATTATAGAAATGCGTCTACTGTGTTTTTTTACATTTTTTATTGGTCAAATGATATACCTTTAAGTGCTATAATAAAAATACTAACGCTACAGTCAGGTGCTGACTGTACAAGGCCATGGATTATCATATTATTATTGAAATTTAATTAAATAATTTAATTTGTTTGACTGTAACTTTTCTTTTAGTTTATTAGAATAAAATAAATAAACAAAATAAAAAATAATTAAATAAATGAAATTTCGCACCCGCCTCAACCGGGAGTTGAATTGAACACACGCACTCTTCCGCAGGAGTCCGCCACTCTAACCACTCAGCCATTGCCTTACTCCTTGGCCCATCGGCAAAGCTGCATTGTGAACCAATTCTGTTACCATACAATGCAAATAAAAAGTTTAATAAAATGCTGTTTGACGCTAGATTTGAACTTCGGTATGCTTGCGTAAATTAGGTATGCTTAAGTACGAGTATATACATATGTTCAAAGTGAGTTTAATTCGTATAAAATCTCACTTATTTATAGTCCGATTTAAATGAAATTTTCACATAACGCCCGTGGTAAGGTATTTGTCATGTGAGATATACAACTTTGGTTGTTGAGCTAGTATTGTAGTTTTTAAATGGTTATTACTGATTTTCAGAGGCGGGAAGGGGCGTGTCCAAATTTTAAAAAAACTTTGTGACACTGCAATATATACGTATGTTGTCACTAAATTTGATGACTCTAGTTCTTACAGTTTCTGAGATCCAGGTGTTCATACAGACAGACAGACAGACATGGCTCAATCGACTCGCCTACTGATACTGCTTCATAATATGTATAGTTTATGGGGTCAGATGCCTCTTTCTGCCTGTTACGCACATTTCCGTTCCGACAAACACAATAGACCATGAGTTTTTTTTAAATCCATGGCCTAAAAATCGGTCATAGGAGTCTAAAATCGTTTCTATGCTGAAGATAACATTAGTGTTATTCTGATGCCAACATTATATTATTTGTGTTTCAAATGGTGAACCAATAGTACCTATCTATATCTTTCTCTGGCTTAATATTTATACTGATTTTTAGATTCTTTTCTCCTTCTCCGAAGAGTGATTGGATCGCTCCGCTGGTCTAGCTGGTCGGAGCTAATCACATTGTCAGATGGTGGCTGCCAAAAAACTTCGGCAGTTCTTCTGCTGGCTGTAAAACGAACTCATTAGTTACGCGAAAAACTGAGAATTCTTTTTCTCTCTGTCTCTCTTTTTTTCTCGACTAAGTGTCGCGATGCTTATCAGCTTTGGTTCCAGCCAACTGCAAAGAAAAGCTGATAAAATATTTAAAAAGAAAGAAAAGACTCCAAAGAGGGGAAGGCAGGTCGAACATCTGTACCAATTTTCAAGTGTATAGCATTTTTTATTTGGTTGTGAGAGGCGTAAAGGTTATGTCGAAAACTGTCGAAAATCGATTATACGTAACCAGTGAAAATTCAAAATTCGCGATACTTTTTGAACACACCTCGTATAAACATTGCATATTTAAGGGCCAAAATAGATAATCAACGGTATGTATTCAACAACCTTCTATTGAACTTGAGACTTTTTACCATAAGAATGCTTTTGCCTTGGAATATGAACATACCCATCCATATGTACTATTTTTTTATTATTAATGTGTGTGCCATCTGTGATAAGTATAAGAGAAAAGTAGATGCCTTGACCAACTGAATACAATTAATTAGTCATATATATAATATGAAATTTTAAGCTATAATTTCGCTTGATGATCCTATATAAAGCACTCCTATCGTCTATTAGGTGTATTCTAAACTGTTCCAGCTTTGTTCCAATCTAAAATGAAGTTCTTGATAACATCAGTTTTGATTTTGTGCTATTTGATGTCCAGATCTGACGCACTAAAAAATGGTGAGTTGGCAAATGGAGAGACTCTTTATGAGTTTTATTTACTGCTGAGATATATAACTTTTTTTAGAGGTGTGTGGACTGCCCCTTATTTCAAAGGGATGGACATGGGATTAAATTTATATGTGATTTCAAAGAGTCCAGATTTTTCTACGATTCTGAAAATAAGAAGTGCGTTAATTTCATCTACGGCGGCTGTATAGGTAATGACAATAATTTTGAAACCGAGGAGGAGTGTAAGGAGAAATGTGTAGAGTGAACTATTAAATTATTCCAATAACATCATTCTTCTGAAGCAATCAATATTTTCATTATAGAAATGCGTCTACTATGTTTTTTTTACATTTTTTATCGGTCAAATGATATACCTTTAATTGCTATAATAAAAATTGGAGTGTAAAATCGTTTCCATGCTGTTATTCTTACTCTGTTTTATTTGTGCTTCGAATGGTGAACCGATAGTACCTGTCTATATCTCATTTTCTGGCTCTCTGGCTTAATATATATGTATATACCGATTTTCAGATTCTTTTCCCCTTCTCCGAAGAGTGATTGAATCGCTCGCCCATCGAGCTAATCACATTGTCAGATGGTGGCTACCAAAACTGCGGCAGTTCTTCTGCTGGCTGTGAAACGAACTCATTAGTTACGCAGAAAGCTGAGAATTCTTTTTCTCTCTGTCTCTCTCTTTTTTTCTCGACTAAGTGTCGCGATGCTTATCAGCTTTGGTTCCAGCAAACTGCAAAGCGAAGCTGATAAAATATTTAAAAGGAAAGAAAAGACTCCGAAGAGGGGAAGGCAGGTTGAACGAGGAGAAAGAGCCAAAGAAATAGTCTCGTGGCTGGGGTTGAAGAATCGATCGCATAACAATGGTGCAGCAGATCGAATGGAGCCTTCGCCTGGTGCCTCCATTGGCTCCTTGGGCTGCCCGAGTGATAGACAGACAGAGAACACAAGCCCAAATTCCAGAGAGGAGGCACCAATAAATTTCATTAAATGCGCACGCGTGCGCAAGGTAAGAAAGAGACAGCGATAGCGGTGGAAAGAGAGGAAGAAGGAGCCAAGGCAGAAAAGTATAAGCTGCAGCTACTAACTCAGTTAACAGCAGACAATTGCGATGGACATCTCTCTCGCCCGGCTAAGGTGCCTTGCCTGCCTCGTTCCCTTCCTTCCTATCCCCAACCCCCCTCTCTCCTGGATGTTAACCCTTGGAGTACGCCTAACAAGCTGATGAGACATGAACGCGCGCGCTTACCGAATTCCAAAATGTCAACGCAAAATCACATTGTGCGCCATTATGTGGCAGCAGAAGGTAAAGAAACGATGCTGGAGAGGGGAAGCAGGGGGCAGTGGGGGATGGCAGGCAACTGGAGCCGAGGCAGTCAGCCTAATGCAATGCAGTGTCGTCGTGTCTCATAAGCCATAAACATAAATAAAGGCACCTACTCCAGGAGCAGCTCTGGAGCAAAAGAAGAGGAGTCATTCCATGGATGACAAGCCAAACGGCCCTAAGAATGATGCAACAATACGAGCAAAGAAATCGAAATCAGCCCCTCTCCCTCTCTCTCTCTCTCTCTCTCTCTGGGGAAGACAATGGACTGTCTGCAGATAAATCTGTCTCACGACGCATCTTTCCTATCCAGGCCAGCTCAACTTGGCGACATTTCGCTTGTGCTTGTGCTTTATTCAGTTTCCAAAATTTGTTCGACTTTGAATCATTCAACTGGCCGCTGCTCTTCCTGCTTAGTCTGCTCCTCATCCTCCACCTTCTCCATAGACTTCCTTTGTTGCTCCTGCTCATCGGGCATATCCACCTCGAAGCTGATGATTTGATCTCCCGGCACCATCACTGTACCATATGAGGTGGGCTCAAAATTGTCTGGTGTAAAGGTATCACAGTTGGCAAGTACCAAATTCTGATTACGATCGGTGCAACTGAAGATCCCCACCAGCGTCAGTTTGTTCTGCAGCGTTACGCGGACCATGCGACCCAACCATCGTTTGATATTCTCACGTCCCTCCGAGAGTTGTTCCTGCTGCTGTCTTGCATCTTGAATAGCCTCATTGGTGAATATGATGGGCTTAAACTTGGATTTGACCCTGCATGATTTGGATACATCCTCAGTCTCCTCGGAAGACATGTTTGGCGATAAGTTACAATTTTGAATTGAAAGTACTTTTGGCTTTAGTTGAACTTCAATTGGAATTTTGAATACATTTTTCTTCTGGCTTTGAGTTAGCTTACTACGCTTAGTAAGTAACTAGTTTATCATTAATTTATTTTAATGTACTACATAAATTGGTATATACCATATACTGTAGTTAGTGTATACTATATAGGTAGTGTCTGTCTTAGCTAGTCTCAGCGCTTTGTACATACTTAATGCAGGACCTTTATGTTTCTGTCTATAGGTGTATTCAAGAGGTGTCTTTCTGAGAGCTTCATTTTTCCGTCTGAGTTTAGTCTCTTATCTAGTAGTAATTATTCTGGATTTAGTAATAAATGATAGTCTTTATGCCTTTATTCGTTTATCTGAAATGGATCTTTATCATTTTGTTTATTTGGTATTGTTTCTGTCTATCTGAGACCTTCATCTAACTGTCTGATATTCTCGATTCAGTTAGCCGTTATAACTTCATAGTAATGTATAATGTGTGGTTCCATGTGTATGTCTGTCTATATCCAATGTACTCCAGGACCTTTCTTTGCGTATCTGAGAAAGATATTTGCATAAGTAATATATACATTGTCTGAGGCTTAATATAATTAAGAGAATAGATGAGGCAACATATTCTCTTATAGTTTCGTACCTTCATAAATAAAATAGTATATCTATTTGTGACAATTTAAGTGCTTTATAGTAGGTTCTATTTTTCAGAAATATTTCTACATATTCTGCGGTTTCATCTGCCTAAGATAGTTTGTTATATAGAGCCATATTGTACTGTAACATATACTCTTCAGTTACATCTGCCTGTAGCATATGCTAATTTCACCTGAACTCAATATCGGTCTGGACGAATCTGTAGCAGACAATGCGCGAGGCGCAAGAAAAGTGTCGCCAGCCTCCGCATCAACAACAAAGAAGAACAACACGAATGTGCAAGTCTGTCTGTCCGTCCGTCTGTCCACTTGATGAGCACAACAAACTGAAAGGCGGCACAAGTCGCAAGTCGTCCTCAGTTCGCGTTCGCGTCCGCGCAACAGTTTAAAGTTTTGAGCGCCCGCTGCCAATGCCAATCGGATCGCATCGCATGAGGTAGCCCAAGTTGGACCAAGTCACCTTCGCGAGTTGCCAGTTGCAACGGCAGCAGCAGCAGCAGCAGTCACTGTAGCAACCTAATCCACAGATCGCCAATCTCGAAAAGTTGCCAGTTTTGCTGCAGCGGCTGCCACGTCGAACAACAAAAGCATTCGGCACAGATCAAATTGGATTTACATTCCCCAATTGCCTCTGGTAGAGAGTCGCAGCGACTTGTGCATGCAGCTTGTAACGCCTCTGCAGAGCACCCCCTTATGAGGCAGACTCTCTCTCTCTCTCTCTTTCTCTCTCTCCTTCTTTCACGGCGAGTTATGACCCAATTTGCACTGGCGGAAACTGCAGCGTGAATTAAGTTGCAAATTTGTTAAGAAACACTACGTGGTAAACAATTGTGCGAATTTGAACTCCTAAATATTTATATCGCTACTCTTTATGGGCTTTATTGAGTTCTGTACAGTCTATAATAAATTTATTTGGTATATTAAAAGTTCCTGAAAAATATAAAATATAGAAGTCATGAAAAAATATCAATACTCGTATATTGAAATAAGTAAACTAATTAATAAATTTCAGCAATAATATAAGGTTGTCAAATATCTCCCTTCCGCTTTTTTTGCTCTTTATTCAATGCTTTATAAAAAGTGATACAGTGATCGGATCGGCGATGTCACGAGATGCCACATGCCGGTTTAACTCGATGTATTCCATGATTTGATCGGTATTTGTCGTCACAGGTCTTCCGCCGGCTGGCTTATCCATGGTGTCGTTTTCACCGGCTCTGAATCGTCGAAACCATTCCTCCGCGGTTCGAAGTGATAGAGTACCATCCCCCAAAACACCATTAATCTCACGGAACGTTTCTCTAGCGGATTTGCCTTTAACGAAGGAAAACTTTAAAATAGCGCGAATTTCGGCGTTAGTGAACTCCATGTTTACACGTCTATAACTGTTGAACGAAATATCCAAACTAACCATGCGTAGCGTCGTTTTGTAGGTTATGTCAAGACCTTTCAAATTATGTATAGTGTTGCCAGATACGAGCTCTGTAGCGCTTTGTACATAGCCGCGAAATTCAAAAGACAAAAAGGCGGAAGGAATATAAAATATATATAAATAATTAATATGTTAAAATTAATTTTTTCACCATCAATGAACTGAACATACTTCGTAATAATAAATTGGATATTCCACATTTTCAATAATAATATGTAAATAGGTAAATACTGTATACATTATTAAATAAATAAATAAATACTTTAAATAATTCTCACATAATTCTTGTAAATTAATATTATTTTATTTATCACAGATTTGCCAAATATAATGATATATCTCATAGCCTGCAGCTTTTATGAACTCTATAACATGTGTGTACATTTTAGTTACAGGGTATACACCAGTCGTCATGCATATTACTTTCTGCTGCTTTGTTTCGCACTGCAGCGTTGCACAAAATGAAAACAGCAACAACAGCTCCCGACATTGGCGATCGATCGCATTTGATATATTTGCTCCTCCAGCAAAAAGGAGGAGGGTGATCGCAGCAGGGGAAGGGGGTGGTGAGCAGGGGTAGACAGGGGGATGGTCAGTTGCCGCTTGGGCCTCGTCGTTGTGATGGCAATGGCGATGGCGATGGCGTCGTCGCGTCCGCAAACTGCTGAGTCTGTAGTCGCTTTTGTTGTCCATCCGCGTCGTCAGCAGCAACTGTTGCTGGTTGCTGGTAGCTGCTGCAACGGCAATTGCAACTGCAACGGCAGCAACGGCAGCAGCAGCTACACCTTCGCCCCGACCTGCTGCCGATGCCGATGCCAATCCTCGACGTGGTGTTTATGTCGTTTATGTGAAATATCAGCTGCTCATGTTGAGAATGTTTGCTGCCTTGTTGCGTCTGCCACTTTTTGTTGCAGTTGCTGACTCTGTTGCTGCTGCTGTTGCCTCTGTTGCTGCTGTTGTCGTTGGCGTTTGTTGTTTTGGTCCCGAGTCGCTGGCAACGTTTTGTTTATGGCTCTGGCAGCCATTGGTCAAGCTGTAGCTGCTTGAATTTCAAATCTCATGCTGCATGTTCGTTACCCACTCGCTGCTTGCAACGGGCAACGTGCAACTCGCCACACGCCACAATAAAGTAAATTATTGCAAAATGCCGGCGTTTATTCCCTCCATGCATAGATTTGCACCACATTTCGGGCTTTTGCACTCAATAAACCCCGCATAAAGATCGCAGCTAAGCGAATCCGATCGATCGCGCCTTGATTGTGCCCCAGTGAGGGTCACGAGATCGGGCCACGTTTGTTATGTGTATAAGTAAATGGATATCAAATGAAAATGCATTGAATAAATTTGGAATAAAGAAACGATCTATATAGTTATTGGATATTCGGTATATTAATTAATTCATTTAAATAATATATTATGGAAGATAAACCCGAAACTCAATGAACCTCTCGTTAATAGTTAAAAAATAATCTAGATAACTGAACTAAATCATGATCAAAGTAACATAATTTCTATTAATAAGTAGTTATAAACATACGATTCAGGTCTACATAGATGTAGTATAAGTAATGGAATATATTCTGGATAAGTATGCGCGAAAAATATAAAGTAATTGTTAAATTTACTAGCTGTAACTACGCTCAGAAGGGGGTACAATCTGTCTATAAGTCTCAGTACATCTCCCCCAATAAATAATCTATAATTATTTTCTAATGATTTAGTTGTAAATATTGTTTTGTTAAATGTAGCTAAGATTCTAATAACTAAGATAAGTTTTTCATAAGACTTTATAAATACTCGTAGTAATCACTAATTTCATCTTCAGTAAAATTTTAAGAAGTCCAGAAAATTTTTCCTACTTTTATTTTAGTTATTATTTATTTATTTATTTTCTCTAGTAAAAGTACTAAAAAATTGTAAAATTAATTCTAATAAATCAACATATAATTACAAAATGTTATTATTGATCTATTAAACTTAAATTAAAAAGTTTTAATTCCTTAATATGCTTTACAATATGAACAGTTTTATAAATACATATTTTCATTCCTTTAACCTTCTATCAAAAACAATACTAACTAATATACATCATCATTCCCAATGTCAAAACAAAAACAAGAAAATTTCCGTAGTATTCCCAAGTGAACATTTTGATGAATTCTTATTGCGATTCTGTCCACTGACAGTTTCAGCTCGATTTATGGGATGTTTTAGAGGCGACACACAAATTGTGTCGTCGTATTTATTTTTGGCGATTATTTATGGCAGCGTTAACCACGGTGCCACAATCTACGGGATGCTGATTGACTTTCAGATACTTGTTGTTGTTGTTGTTGGTATCTAATGCATCGTCCCCCCGCCAACAGTTGCAGCTGATTTAGCTAATTGTCGCGAGCATTTTGAGGTCTCTCTCTTATTCTAATTCGGTACCATAATAAAATGTTTTTCGGTCAATTTGAAAATGTTGCGTGCTATAAAACAAATATATGACAGACAAGGGTAATAAATATGCTCGGGTTTCGCTTTTTTTGTTGGGATTTACTATCCCGAACGAGCTGATTCGATGATGAAATTGTCGCAGGGCGACTAAATGTCGCGACCAACTGGCAGTGAAAGGCGAAGAGACAGAAGAAGAGGGGAAGGAGGAGGGAAGAAGAGAAGAGACCGACACACAGAAATTATAAATAGTGGGTGTATCTGACTGTTGGTATCTCTTCGATTCGGCTTGATTGTGATTTACAGCAATTTTTATATTCATTCAAATTTCTTTATACACACAGCCCCCCCCCCCCTCTCTCTCTCTCTTCCTCCCTGTCTTTCTTGTCTTTGATATTCGTTTGATTATGTAAAACGCCTTTCACGGCCCATCAACGGGGCTCATCAACATTCAATTATGTGCGGGGCAATCAAACATATCGAGATCGCATTCGAACTCGAATCCATATTCGAAAATGAACGACGCTCTTTGCATCTCTTCTCCTCTCTCTCTGTTTCTATCTCTATCTCTATCTGCCTCCCCCCACCACACAGTTGCTATTTATGCGTCCTGTTTTAGCTTTCGCACTAATAGAGACATTTTCGCGGCGCTCTCAATTGCCCGCACGACGAATTGCAGCACCCAAGCAGAACTAAACATCAGCACAGTGGGCTAAGACCTATTAACCTGCGTGAAATGCAATCTTAAATAAACTTTTCGGCTAATTCACAAAAATTTATACATATATTATATATACAGTAGATAAACATGCACAAGTTACATGGAAGGAAATATTTAATAAATTATTTTGTTAATTTTATGATATATGCAATTTAAATAATAATAGCGACTATATATTTATTGTATATATATATATATATATATATATATACAAGATACATATAAAAGTTTGTTTTAACATAATAATTAAATAAAATAATTAATGATGAAACAGATAATAATTAAATAAAATAATTAATAAAATACCGATAGATATTATTTGTCTATAATATTTTCGATCTTATTGTATAAGTAATTTATATATTTTTTTATTTAATTATTTTTTATTTTGATTTCTTAAAGTTTTACTTATTTTTATCAATTGCATTTATACTTTCATTTTATTCATATATTTTTTTTTTACTTTGGCAGAAGTATCATAAGAATTTCATTCATGTTTTAGGCTTAAGTAAAAATTCATGTTTTATGACATGTATTGATACCACTGTCCAACCGTGGCAAGCATTGAACTTGCAGAAGGCGACACTGTTGCATTGTGCAGCGGGAGTGGGTGAACGAGGGGAGAGCCAAACGACGGGCGGCAGCTTGTTCTCATTTGTCTTGGCTGCGCGCCGTTTTGTTTCCCTTTCCAAAAACCGTTTTGTGTGTGTGAAGGGGGAGGGGATTGTGAAGGGGGAGGTGGGCAGACAAACGCAGCCATCCGTCAGTTTTTAATATTTTCCATTTGTTTTACACTTGTTATTTATTGGCTGCCTCAGCCATCTCCTCTCTTTATGTGTCTCCTCTCCCTCTTTCTCCCACGTTTTCTCTCTCTCTCCGTTCTTTCTCTCCCTCCCGCCTGTGACTGTCAACGCGGCGGTTTCTTCTGCTGTTGCTGCTGCTCTGCTGCTGCCACATTCAGTTGACATGCAGTTGTCATTGACTGCAGCCAATTTGCATGTGTTGCACTCACAGTGGGCCGCATCGTGTTGCTGCACTCGGTGATGATGATGATGATGATCATGTTCCACATGATGATAATGATGATGATGACGCCGGCTCCTCCGGCAACTTTATTTGCTGTGAATGCAAAATTTTTGCGAGAAATTTGTCGCTTGGATGCAATTAATAAAAAGTTGGCGCTGTTGTTGCTCCTGCCACATGCCTCGTGCCGCCGTGAAGTAGCGGTGCACTCTTCCCCTCTCTCTTTCTCTCTACCTCTCTCTCCTTCTCTATCTCCCTCTCTCTTTTAGTCTCGCTTGCTGCTGTCTCCTTCTCAAGTTGTTAATATTTTGTAAATTAATGTTCGATGCAAGAATGCGGACGTGCAGCACACATACATACAGACACATGCACACACACACACATATGCACGAACACTCACACACGTATTACCACACAGTCTATGTGGCATGCCCCCATCTGTGGCTGGGCCAACAGTTTTTATTGAAGTATAACATTAAATTTGGCATTTCTCCTGCGTCACGCTAGTTTTCCCATAAAATACTCATATTTTATTCCCCATTCCCTCTCTCTCAGTATTCTCTGATTTACTCTCTACTTTCTTTATACCTCTTTCCACTATATGCACAAATCGGAGCCAATTATCGTAGAATGACAAAAGCCTTAGCTACATTTGTTTGCATTAGATCGAGATGGATCAATTGAGATGTGCGGGAGTACAGAACTTCTTGTATAAACTTTCTAAGGTACTAGAATTAACAAATAAATATTCTCTAATTTTTTATCAGCTAAAAATTCATATCCTTATCCATATTTAGTTCATTATTCGAAAAATTCTTTGATTTAAAAGATAATATCAAATAATAACAACCTACAAAGAGTTCACCGTCTTGTTTTGATTACAAAACCCTCACGTTAGCCCTGTAAACAAAGTGCTTTCGTGTTAATCCTGTAATATATTTTCGCAGCTAATCCACAAAATGATTTTGGTTATACCCGGTGGAACGGGGGCTTGGACTCTGCCCTAATGGCAGCTGTCTATCGCAACGGGCAGATGTAAACTTGAGGCTGAATGACAGCGAACATGCCGAGCATTTTCCACATACACATGTTTCCATTCTATTTTCATTTGCTGGCGAAGAAGAAGACAATGAAGAAGACGAAGAAGCCGACTAAGACGAAGTGACCTCAGATAAATATTCGTATTGTGCCAATTTAACATAATGATTTATTAGCTTATTTATTTCACAAATATTTTCTTTCACAATCCCGAGATCTGTTTGGTTCACTACGCCTCTCATTCTTATCCACAGTGTGCCACCCACGCGACAAAACAAATCCAAAAGAACCAGAGAAGATGTGGGAAGAGGGGGGACTGGGACTGAACCGAAGAAATGTCTCCGAACTGTGAAGCACACTCGACCGATTTACGAGATATTGACGAAGAAGAGACCCAAAACGATCGCAAAGTGCAGCAAAATGCGGAAATTCAAATGTGTGGGAGGTGATGAGAATCGTCAAGAACGTGAAGAAGGGGATGGGGGGAGGGGGCGAATGGAGATCGTTTAACAGTCGCCGAGAGTTATGTTAATTGTCCACACGTCAATTTGAATCACGACTTACACTTGTCCGGCGACGACGGCACTCTCCTGGCTGGGATTATTTACGGGTCGGTCGGGTGAAAATCGCAATTATCATTTTTTATTATGATTTAATGGCGACTGGCACCAGCAAGAGCCAAAAAAGCTTTTATATTTAGCACATGCGAGCACACATACGTCTGTATCAGTATTTGTATCTGTTCTATATGTATATAGGCGTCTCTCTTGCGATATATGTTATGTATGTTTGTATATCGTATATGTTTAATTTTTATTAATTTTCACGCATCATCGGCAAATATTTCACGATGATGGAAGCGTTCTTTTCACTCGCGGTAATTGTTGTCGCCAGGAACAACAAGTTAATTAATTTGCCTAAATGATTTCTCTTAATGGGTACAACATGTTTAACGGCCTCTTCGACGAGGTCTGTGGGATATATATATGCACAGATACCACGTGACTAATGGTTCTATATAAATAAATAAATAACCCTATTCAATAAGTTGTAGAAAGAGAATGAGATAGAGAGATAGAAGGCGAAAGACATATTGTACATTGTACGGTCAACGTACGCTACTTTTTTGTCCATTTTTTAATATGAAATACCCGTAAAAAAAACGCAAATCATCTATTATGTAGGTCAAGATCAAGAGCAAACGCGATTAGACATTTGCAGAGGTTATAGGAATGTTTGTCAGGTGACTTCTCTGAACCTTAATTATGCTCTATATTTTTATACAATATATGAACATTGATTAACCTTCAAATTGGTCAAAATGACCGACAAATTGCGTAATTTACACTTAAAATGTCCTCCCATTGCGTCTAGTTTTCTTCTCAAGTTTTCATAATATATCGGTTTTATCTATTGTAAAACCAAATCGGAACTATTTCCAAAAAAAATCCTTACAGTAAATGAAACTAAAATGGTGTTATCATTACTATATATTGTTTTATTGTTATATATAATCTGTGAAGAGTTATGTCATAACTCTGCAAGGGTATACAACTTTCGGCATCCCAAAATTAACGTTGAATAATTCATTTTTAAATGTGTTATATGAAAGCCTATTCTACAGAACGTACATAAATAATTTAACACGGATAACCTTTTAAACTGCACAAAAACGACCTTTAAAAGCTTTTATAAAAGGCGTGCTGATAAATAACAGAAGACGTATAGTATTAATTTGCTTTATAAGAAGCTTCATTTCAACCAGAATGCACAGTCTTTACGTACATCAAAATGAAACTTTTATACGTTGCTTTTCTAATTTCCATTCTCTTCGTTCTTGAGGGAAATTGCTCGGTAAGCTGCTGAATCATCTGAATAGTGAGAAGAGAACTTCATTATATAGTCTTCTGAATTTTCTATAGAGTTGCTTAAAGAGCCAACACCTTGATTGGCAATGCAAAGATTACTGCTATGACGTTGTGAAGCCGTTGCTCCATCATGTGAGAGTTTTAAATAAACAATTTGAGGATAAGCAAGCGGATACTCTAGAAAAACTTCAAGTACTCATGGACAAAGAGTCGAAAGATTTTTTGACAGTAATGAATAACGCATTGCAAAAACAGGTTGACACAAATAATGCATTCAATGTGAATACTTTTGATAGGCTAGACAAAATCGAGAAATTGCTGGAAAGCTTTGGGAGTAGGAAAAATATTTCTGAGATGGTTATTGATCATAAACACAGTCCAGAATCTACATCAAAACTGGAATATTTAAGGAATTTACTGCCAAATATTGTTACACTTCAGAGTAGACTATATAAAAAGATAGATACTGTTTTGCAAAAGCAGGACGATCAAGTTAAATACACAGCAAAACTGGAATATATGAACAATTTACTGGCAAATATTGATACACTTCAGAGTGGACTGGAACAAAAGATAAATACTGTCATGCAAAAGCAGAATAACCAAGCTTAATCATGTGCATTGTAGACGGCACCATTCAATGAGCTGTAGAAAGAGTGGTAGAGAGATACATTAAACGCAAAGAGGTGTTCCCAATTAGGTGTCAACGGCAGTATACCCTTATTAATGTACCCTACGTAGTCAACATACTGCATGCAAATAATAAACTTTCCTGTTGAGGAATTCTCCAAAAGATAATGGTTTTATTATATAGAGGCCAAAGAACGCAACGCAATCAAGGCAACGCATAGAAGGTTAATTCTTCGACATCTTCAGTATACGTATACATATATAACATATGAACATAACACATATAAGTCATTTATTTTTTTGTATTAAGTAGCGTATTTTAGGAAATATATATTCTCTTATTATTTATTGATATTTATTACATATATGAAAAATGAATTTACCTCGGATAACCTTTTAAGCTCCCCAGAAATTGCCTTTAAAAGCTTATATAAATGTTTTGAACCGTGCATGATAAGCTGATAGAAAGCAGAAGATATATAGTATCAATGTGCTTTATAAGCCGCTTCATTTCAACTGGCACAGACAGTCACAGTCTTCACAGTAAGAAAGAGATGTCTTCCATTAAATTTAGAACGCGAACCTTCTTTCTTGTTCTACTTATTTCGCTTCTCTCCGTTCTGGAGGGAAACGGTTCGGTAAGCTGCAGAATCTACAGAACCGTCAGAAGATAAAAATATTAAATAATCTTGTTTATTATCTCTAGAGTTGCTTTAAGAGCCAACAACTTGATTCGCAATGCAGAGGCTACTGCTATGACGTAGTAAAGTCCTTGCTAGATCATGCTAGAGTATTGCATAAACAATCTGAGGGTAAGCTATCGGAAACCCTAGAAAAACTCCAAGAACGCTTGGAACAAAATATTAACGAGGAGTTGACGGCTTTGCAAAATGTAATAAGAAGCTCATTGAAAAAGCAGGACGATATGAATAATGCGTTTTATACAAACATATTAACTAGGCTCGATGAAACCGAAGAGCTCTTAGAACTGGAATATATAAACAATTTAGTGACAAACATAGATACTCTTCAAAATAAGTTGGATCAGAAGATAGATACTGCTTTGCAAATGCAGGATGATCAGGAGAAGTCTGCATCAAAACTAGAATATAGTATGAATAATTCAGTGGCCAACATAGAGACACTTCAAAATAGACTGGACCAAAAGATTCATACTGTCTTGCAAAAGCAAGACGATCAAGATAAATCTAAAATCTACTTAAATCTTGGGTATCAAAAAATTGGATTGAAATACTATTATTTTAATTATGACAATAGATTAAACTGGTTTAGCTCAGTTGGATTCTGTCGAGCAATGAAAGGAGATCTAGTTACTTTTCAAGATGCAACTGAGTTCTATAACGTACAGAGTAGAATATATACTAATATGTGGACTGGCCTGAATGACCTTAGTTATGAAGGGTTTTTTTATTCAATAAAAACAGGTTATTCTGCAACTTATCAGAATTGGCGTTACGGCGAACCAAACAATGCTGGAGGTTCAGAGCATTGCGTTGAATTAATAACATATCCTTATTACTCAATGAATGACGCACCGTGTTTGGAATATAAAGGATGCATCTGTGAGGCGCAAATATAATCTAACATGTCTGTAATAAAATTCAAAGAAACTTGTAAGAAAGCTACAGTCGAGTCTGCCTGACTGGATAATACCCGCTACCCTGCTTGTTAAATTAAATTTGAAATTAATATTAAATAAACCAAAATACAAATTTCATTTCAAATGGCAATTTAACTTAAACTAAACTTCGAACAAATTTATTCGACTTTTCATGCCCATCAAATCTTCGGGCAAGGGTATTCCCAAGTCGAGGTACCCTGGCATTCGATTCAAAACTGTCACAATGACAACTGTCAAACTGTTTTCAGCTACGAGCAAATGTTGCAACTCATTAAACAGCAACAACAACGAGTCGACCCAAAAACAACTGACAACAAAATTGCGACAAAAAGTTGTCTCTAATTAGAAATAAATCGAAAATGTTTTGCACAGTCCATTTCTAGAATTCAAGCCCCAATGGCATTTCAACCATTTCCATTGCCATTCTCTTGACACCTCCACAATTTCCACATTTCCCATCTTTCCCATCTTTCATTTTCATTTCGATTTCAACAATTTTCAAAATTTCAACTGTCAAATTTTTGCTGCGAACTTAACTCACATTTCCAACCGTCGAGTCGTAGTCCACATGTGTCTCCATCCCAGGGAGGGGGGCGTGGCTGGGCGGGTATACCCGGGTCTGGGGCACAGGGAGGTTGAGAGGCTGGTTAACATTTTAGATTGTCATTTGCCGCAGAGCACATCGTGCTGACAATTTTTTGACGCAGCTGAAAAATCTGCAAAATTTTCGTCTCATTTTTGTTTGTTTTTCTGCCTGTCTGCTTCCGTTGTTGTTTTTGTTGTTTTCAGTCTGTCTTCTCAATTCAACTGAGGCTGTCTCTGTGTGGGCGTGGCACTTGTACATAATTATGCCTGGCACTTCATTCAGCCAGTCCAGGGCTACTTACCCGGGAACAAACAAAGCATCTCCACATGGCTTGGGTTGCTTTTCGTAACAAGGAAAGAAAGACAGGGGGGAGGGTGGCGAAACGAGGCAGAGAGTGTGAGTAGGTGAGCTGGAAATTTGACATTTCATCTGCATTCAAAATGTGCTCAACATTCTCACAAATTACAATGCAAAAGTCGAACTAAATCAGTAGATGGGAACTCCATAGAAGATAAATGAAATACGTTCTTATATATGTTTAGATTTTTGTAGTTAAGTATTGAAAATAGTAGTTAATATAACGTGATATAATAAATGAACAAGAATCGATCCCAGCAGTAGTTACATATATATTAAATCTGAAAAAAAAAAACTCCATTCTGAATTCACAGATACCCCATTGGGAACATCTATGTTATAACACATATATTTTGTATATATAGAAAACTGAGTACATACTTTGTTTTACAAAGAATTACCATCCCCACTAGACATTCATTTCTATATTTTATCACTTGATATATACCAAACTGAGTACTTGATACTAAAAAACTAAACAATATAAAGAATATAATTATATTTCACTTTCTACAGTTCCTATCACAGTTAGACATTCCTCCCTTAGACATATTCTCTATATAAAGTTACTTTCTGCATCTCTGTTCTTCTTTTAATGTCATAGTACAGCGTTCCCTTCAACTTCTTGAAGTGCCCTAACTTATCTGCTTTATAAGCAGCTGCCCGCAATAAACACTTATCATCTTGTCATATAAACGAAACGTATTTCATAGTGGGCCAACTTATGCACTCGCCTATATACTGTATACTATATATATAGTATATGGACGTACATAAAGTAAGCTCGCCAGTTGGCCATATACATAAATATTTATGTATTTCCGATACGGGAATTTGTCGAACAAATCGTCGCAAATCGACGCAAAGTGCTCTAATTTACGTCGATTTCGGAACAGAGACGAGCGAAACGATGTCGCACAATTAGGAGAAAGAAATATGAGAAATTGTGCGAGGGAAAATTGGTCGACAAACCCAACGAGAAGCTCCCATCCTCCCTCCGCCTTTGCCGAAGGCGAACCACGATGTCTGCAAGAGGCGAAATAAAATTAATTTATGAAAACTATTTACCCAGGACATTGGACAGCGATAAGGACAGAACACTGCTGCCCCTGCCGAAGCCATTGTGCTGCCTCGATGGATAGACACGCGCTCGTCATAATTCTGTATAATCTATGTACGATTTGAGTAAAAACAAAGGAAAGCCAGACATAAATTTCGCATTTTATGTGCTCTTTTCCCTGCTTCAGTTTCAGTTTCGGTTTGGGTTTCGGTTTTTCCTTTTCCTTTTTTGGGTTCCACTTTGGCTCTCGCTTCCCTCTCGTTCCTTGGAGACATTTTGTGTGCTATCATTAGGGAAAATAAAATATGTTTCAGCTACAGCTTTAGCTCTGGCTTCGTTCTGGCTTTCGGCCATGTCCTGCGGAATGTCAAACAAACGAGGCAAACCATCAAGTTTATGGTCAAAATAGCACAAATTACACAGAGAAGCCAAAAATGAAAACACAAAGGAAAATTGACTGCAGCCAATACAAGAAGAAGACGAAGGAGAAGCAGACGAAGAGGAGAGTTTCGTCAATATGCCAAGCATTATATAAACAAACCCCAAGTTTCCTTCCAGAACACAATTCGAGATCAGCCCTAATCCCGCTGAAATCGAATTTAAAGCTCCAAGATTAAACATATTTTCTAGCTGGCAACACAACTTGATGAGTTGTAGAATTTCTTGAGAATGACCAACTGTAAAACAAATTTCATTAATGTAAACAAAATACTATGGATAAATGTATTTTCTAAATTTTTAAAAGTTAATTAATAACAGTTTGAAATAGCATCGTAGAGAACAATATTGAAAGCAACTTTAATCCAAATTTCAAAAGCACAACTAGAAGATTTACAGAGATCTGCAGATAAATGTACATTTAAAGGGTTAGAAAAGAAAATTATTGTAGTTCGAAATGGAATCCTAGAGAACAATATTGGGATTAACTAATAGCCAAATTTCACCAATTTACACAAGTGATTAACAAAGAACTACCGATAAATGTAATTTATATTTAATTTTTTTTTATATGCAAATAAAAAAGTTATTTTCGAAATTAATTTATTTTTAGTTTTTCAAATAGTTCTGCGTACTTGACAGAGATTACACATACGGTTTATATATTATACGTATATGGTGTGTGTGTGAATGCGTGTGCGTACACTGACAGTTGCCACTGTGGTTTGACAGTTACATAATGCGAGAAGTTGCAAACCAAAACTCGAGCTTCGACTTGTATTAGTTTCCGGGCACAGCCCTTTTTTGGCAATTCCCCCACCTCTGCCATCCTCCCCCGCCCTGCAGAGACATTCCAACACGCGTAGGGACAACCCACTGGAATATCATTTGCTGCTGGTGCCGTTCTACTCGCTTCTCACTCGCCACAATGCTCGTCAAGTGTTGCCAGCGTTGTTTGTTTTGATGGAAACCAACCGAAGCTCGTCCGAGTTGACCTGCTCCCTTCCCCTCCTCCCCCACCCCCTAGTTGCTTTCCTAGATTGTGCTGAAAACACCCACAAAATGTCGCTGTGTATGCGTGTGTGTGTATGTGTGTGTGAGAGTGTGCCTGGCTCTGCTACTGCTGCTGTCCACTTGTCCATTATCCTTGTGGCGCATGTTTGTCTTTCATCATTTCGTTTTTTTCTCTTTTTCTAGTTTTGTCTCCCTCTCTCTCTCTCTCTCACTCAGTATTTGGTGTGTGTTATTTTTTCTGTTTCTTCTTCTTCGTCCAGTGAATTTATGTTTTTTATGCTCTGCTTTTCATCTATCTCTGTGTTTGTGTGTGTCTGTTTTCCCCCTACATTTCTGCTGACCACACTCGTCCTTGTTGTTATCCTGTGCAACACACACACACACACACTTGTCCTGCAAGGACCTCTGCTGTCTTCTGCTCGACTCGCTTCTATCTGCTGTCTGTCCCTCTGCTCCCCCGTCTGTCTGTCTGTCGCTCTGTCTGTCCATCGTGCTGCGGACATTTTTCTTATTTGCAATAAATTTGGTTATGAATGTTGCTCTTGCTCTGCTTCTGCTTCTCCTTCTTCTTCCTCTCGCTGTTGTTGTTGCCAGAGTATTGTACATAATTTTCACAATTTTGATGTTAACTGCAAAATTTACGATACGATTTTTCCAAATGATGCTTTGACCAAGCAAGTGAAGTGGGTGCGCAGCGAGTGGTCGAGCTGCAACTGCTCCTGTCCCACTCTTTATAGCAAAGACATCACTAACTATCTATATTTCTTCCCCTCTTTTTTTCTTCGTCTATCTATCTTTCTATATATCTTTCTATCTATCTATATATCTCTCTTTCCCTCTATCTTTGCATCTCTGTATCTCTAATACTAAAACTCTTGTTGTCCCTCTATCTCATCATTTTCCTATATCTTCTATCTTTATCTATCTCCAACTATCTCTAGCTTCAACTGCTTCACCCTTCACTTGTCAGCTGATTTGTCAGTTGTTCCGATATTATCCACTTGGATAATAATACCTCCCTTTCCCTCCCCTTGGCAATTACTGAGGCTAATCATCGCCTGGTTCAGCTTCAGTTAGTTCCGCATTTGGCAACTGTTGCCGTCAGTTCGCATTTGGAGGCGCTGTCAGGCAAAGAGATCTGGCAAACATATATAAATATACATATATATGTATATACGACATACTTGTCTGTCTCTCTGTATCTCTGTCTATCTCTGTATATCTTGTCTGCCTGTCTGCGGCACCTTGAGGCGCATGTTCAAAAATATTCTCGCATATAGAACAATTAATCTCTAATTATGGCTGAACATGTGTCAGGCGAATTATGAAAACGAAACGAAACCGAAATGAGATGCGAGTCAAGTGGGGCGGGCAGCGATCATGCAACGTGCAATTTGCCCCATCCCTACCTATGCCCTCCCCCTGCTTTGCCTCTGGTTGTTGCCGCTGCTGATCGGATTATGACAGGCAACGACAGCGTGCCTCCGTCTCTGCATTTGCAGACAATGTTGACGGAGCCAACAGATGCAACAGTCACTTGCCACAACGGCAGCCAGTCGCCTCAAGGCGGCACTCTCTCCCTCTCTCTCTCACTCTTTCGTCGGTTGATTTGGATCAAGTGAAAACTCATTAGATCATTGGAAATGATCTCGCGCTGTGAGGCGCACTGCCGCGGACGAAGGATGAGAAGAGGAGACTCCTCGGTACAGGGAAGACAGACTGAGTGGAGGCTTGTCCAAGAAGGAAGCCTTCAGCTGACAGACCCGATGTAAGCTCATTAACCAGTTGACGGCAAAGAACAGAGAGAAAGAGAGAGAGAGAGGAAGACAGATCCAAACAGAACCCGCTAAAGAAATCGAAACAGAAATCATGTGAGTGCAAACAATGTTGCCGCATTACGATATCCGTCTTATCGCAGATTTATTATATGCGCTGATCAGCTGTGCTGGGCGTGGGAAAGGTGTATCCAATAGTTATCGAAAGACATTGTAAACAAGAAAGTACGCATGCATAAGATATACTAAGTAAGAGTAGTCAGCTGTCAGCGGATCTTTCAAATGTAATGGCTGGGATTGATTATGTGGGAGAAGTATCTTATCTCAATTGAGCTATGTATGTATTTATGTTCCATTATATTGTCTCATCTTTATCTTTAAATTATTTATAATACCAAAGCAAAAGTAATTGTCTATAAAGTATAAGTATAACAAATTACTCGTATATGTATAAGTATGAAATATATAAGTATGAAATAATACGTAGTCTAGTTATCATATAATCTACTAGAGGAAACAGTATCTACAGTATCGAAATCTATGATAAGATTGTCCTATTTGTCGTAATTTGCACTGTAGAATTAAATACTGTAAGTTAGCTTAATTAAATAATCGTTTACTACCGATAACTTTTCATAAATTTGCCTTTTGCAGAGCCATGATAATTTATACTATTTGAATTCCCTCCTAATGGATGTTATCAGATGAAAGCATGTCTATCTCCCATGCACCTCACTATATCTTTCTCTCTCTCTCTCTCTCTCTCTCTCTCTCTCTCTCTCTCTCTCTCATTAGCAACAAGAATCCTTTCTCGTTCTTCACTCCTTCCCTTGTTCCATCGATAAACTCGTAATCGATTGCAAACTTCTGCCCAACTGGCAAAACATTCGGAACTCTGCAAGAATAAATCCTGTGGCGAGTCAAATAAACATGCAAATGACTCAATGCAGGAGTTGACGGGAAGGAAACTCCTTTCTGGCTGCCAACACGTAGGCAAACAGACTGCAGAGACTGTTTCCAGCTCCCAGTGCTGTCCATCTGTCTGCAGTGGAGAGACCAGTGATCAAAGCGGACAAGTGGAGTCCATTAAAACACTAACGTCACGTCAGGCGAGGCGAATGATGGATGTGCCTAAGGCCAAGTGGAAGTGCAGGCGAAAAACGGCGCCCAAAAAGCAACGCAGGACAAGGCAGGACGTGGCGCAGTGTCTGACTGACGGATGGTTCAAGTCCAGCTGGAGCAGGAACAAGAGCAGCAGATGAAGGGTGGTGGGAGTAAGAGGGGGGGCCTCTCTGTGTGCCTCTGTGTGATAACTGAGTTGTTGTTTGGCTGCTGATGCTGCAACGCGGCGTATACGTAACGTGCTACACTGCGTGTGTGGATGGATGGAACTGAATACCAATCAGAGAAACAATTGCAGTGCAGCCCTCCCAGCACTCCCTGTCCCTTAGTTCCCCTCTCAACAGTTGCTGCTGCGACAGGATGTGATGGCAATTTAAGTCGGACGGACGAGGATAAACCGAAGGGGGCGTGTCAAACGCCTTTGCCAAGCGACACTGGCCAATTGTCCGCACCAGTTGCAAGTGCAGGGAGTAGCAGGGTAGAGAAAGGGGAGGGGGGAGAGTGGTGTAGAGGAAGTGCGTCCTGTGCGCTGCGCTCATGAAGTCATTCACTCAATTTATCGTTTGATGAATGTCCTGGCAGATAGCTGTGCCCCACCAGGCACGACACACACTGTCACTGCGTGCTGATGCCATCACACACACACTTGCACACACACGCACAACACATTTAATGGCCATTTGAGCAGTTGATAAACGTTTCGCTCGTTTGCGTTGATGAAATGTTGTCGTCGTTGTCCTCTCACGTTGTACCACCCCCCTACCCCTTCTATCTCTATTCCCCCTCGCCCCCTCCCTGCTGTCTGTGTCCTTGTTGCATTGTTTATTTATGCCTGGCATATGGGGCAGGCACATTGCCTGGCGGCATCCTCTGTGTAGTTTTTGGCGCTTATTTCTAATTGTTTTTGTTTAGCTTTTTCTCTCCCTGTCTCCCTGTCTCTCTTCTCGCTTGCTCTCTTCCTGCGGCGCTATTTGATTTACGATTGCTAAAGCGCTTTTTCCTCTTCTTGTTTTTGGCAGTTTCAGCTTGGTTCGTCTTCCCCCTTTCACCATTTCTCCCCTCGCTGTCTGACTGCAATTGCGCTGCTGACAATGACACTATTATGATGTCAGACACTGACAGGCGACACACTCGTTCACAACTCATGTGCCTACCCTCGCACAATGCCCATCCGCCCAACTGCATACGCTGCGCGGCAGTTGCGCTTCTTTTGATTGATGACATAACCTCACATTGCATAGCAAGTGGAATAGTTAAGCAATGAATACGAAATTGTAAAATGGAAATTTGTCAAGGGATTTTTTAGTCAGTCAAATTTATTTGCTTATGAATCTATAATAATTTATAAAATATTTTAAATTCGTAAATTTATTAAGAAATTAATCAAACTTAACCATTAATATAATAAAATTTTATATTTAAATTTTGATATATATTTAACAATGTGAAATTGCTTATTAAAAACTTTTGACATAAATGAAAAGTAAACAAGTAGTAAAGTTTATTGAAAATACCGGTATTTTTAGTGCTATAGAATTATCGAAAATTAACCTTTTTAGAAACCCAGTATCAAATACTAAAATGAAAGTTTATTTAAATTTGTTTAACACTCCTAACACCAATTTCCCCAATGATTCTTCCAATCCTAAATATCTTTACAACATTTTCTATTGTATCTCTAACATACTCCCCCCAATTTGCCACTCTCAAATCACAGCGAATACTAGCTAACCCACAATGCCATCTCATCCGCCTCTAAGTGCCAATTAATCATAGCGCGAATTTCGAATTTCGCGCGAAATGGCGAAAAGCCATAAAAAAATCTGCTATAAATCAAAATATTACAACGAAAACGAAAGAGAAAAGAAAAGAAAATAGCGAGATAGAAACATAAAAATTAACAAAAACGTGATAACAAATTACAATGCAAATGTGAATTCCAGGCAAATGAATAAAACGAATGCAAATGAATACAAGCGAATACAACAACGAATAAAATGGAATTTGGTTTTTAAATTCGTAATAAAAATGCATTTGCACCTCGAAAATCGAAAAACTAAACAACGAAAGTCGAGCAAGCCCCCGCGGGGGGACAGTTGGAAAGGGGTGTGGTCTCGTAAAGGGCACGAAAAAAACTAACAGAAATAACAACAACGAAAGCAATTCAACACTAATAATTCGCTTTTATTGAGTGTTTCTGGTGCAATAAAAAATATTTCTGTTTCTGTTGCTGGCCGTAAAATGCATTTTTGTAAATACCTTGTAAATATGCAATGGGGTATATTGTGGTATGGACTGAATGTGAATGTATTGGTGAGTAAACGCTTCTAAATTGTTTAATTATTTAATTACAGGGTATTTACTATTCTGTCAATCATAAAATACTTTGTATGCATTGAAATTCAATGAAGTGCTTAAAATTTGTATAACTCGCAAGAAAGTTATATGCAAAATAAGCATACAGGGTGTCTACTAGTCGAGCATGCTTGCTGATTTCATTTTTTACCAAAGCCATCGAAATTTGAAGTTGCCGCGAACGGATTGTGCATTTCATTTAGTAGGGGAATCAATAGGGATGCGGTTTGCTCTGAAGGAGGGCATCGGGTAGTGTAGGATGGCACACAGTGAACGTAGAGGGAGGTAAAGGAAGGTGGGGGGACCTATTAAAACAACTTAACGAGCCGACAAATTACTACACGTCATAAAAGCAGAATCACAGATGAAAAAAAAAAACTAAAAATAAACGCAAATCTCGAAGTGAACGCGAGAGTGAGTGAGTGAATGGAATGAATGGGTGAGTGAGTGCACTCATGAGTGCCAAGCATGATTTAGGGCCACAGCTGTGCCACTCTCTGTAGGCTTTACCTGGGATTTTCCAATGCCAATTTATGTAGGCTATTCGAAAAACTCAAAACAGACCAAATGTGGTGACACAGATCGAAAGATAAAAGATAAATTTATTGGGCATATACATTGTATATAGAATATAGATATTTAGGAGTGAGTTATATTGACAAGAGCGATAATCTTTTATTGATAAACTATCTATTTCCTTTAGATATCAAGAATATATTGAAGTAAGAGCCTATTGGTAGTTTATAGATACAAGATTTCCAAGCAGTCAACTTCACAGTATAGAAAGCCCTCTAGAATGCCGAAACGATAATCTACAATCGATAAGCGATCAATATATGTTCTAGTTTACATACATATATGGCTTTAATTATCTCTTTATATACAATTTTACAATTTCAATAGTCTACACGACACACTTTATCTTATACTATATGTGATTTCCGATTACAATTTACTGATTTCATCAATGGAAGAGCTAAACGACTATCGACGACGACGATATTTGGTTCTGACGCTTGGAGTCCTTCGCAAAACTTGGGGAATCATTTCAGAGCTCACGGAGTTACGATTGGAAGGATTGTATTCGGATTGCACGGACAAACGCTTGCGAGCCTCGGATAATTGATTTATTACCGATTCACGTTTATATCGGGTTATCGGTTTATCCTGTACAATAGTTAAATCGCTGCCACCAAATCGCATTGGATGCGGGTGACGACGTATCCAAGTCGCGGGCTTTCCGGCATCAAAAGGCTCATGGGCTAGAATGGGGACTTGGGCGCCATAATAATATCGATTATTATGTGTGGTGTCAGAGGAACGGCTATCTTCACTTCCATTCTTGGCGGCCATATTCATGGGAATGGACTGAAGTGCCTTAATAGCCTCGGCATTTTCCTTGGGTGTCTTATATAGATCTTTTTTATAAAAACTACGATTAGATCTTCCTTCGTCATCTGTCGGTCTATTTCGTCGTCGATGATGACGGAGATATTCAGATTCAAGATAATCTCTAGCGAAAAGATCATCAACCAGAGATATACTATTGTTATCCACCATAGCTCGGCGACGTTGTCCATTCTCGTATGCCAAGGAGCCGGGCTGCAACCAAGGGAATGATTTACCCAGCTTGGACTTGGTACCTCCAAAGAGGGCGTCCCTACCATTGTCCAGGGGTTGCTGCTTGGTCAGCTGGCTTAACAGATCGATGAGCTTCAACATCGCTTCGGGTTGCATGGGAGAGCGTAGGTTCCTTTTCTTATCGAAGATCGCTGGGTAAAAATCGCAGGCTTGGAATGTCACTATTGGAACCTTGCAGCCATGAAACTTGGACTCCAACGTGGAGACGGAATTCAGCAAATCATTAAACTTATTCACTGTCATTCCGTACAACAGATGACTGATCACTTCCGGTTCCACTTTTACCTCTTGTGCTAGAGCACTTAGGACCTTGTAATTCGTCTCTATCCATATCTCAAGATCCGTGAGTTCCTTCACACGATGCAACCCTATCGCTGTCTGGCAACGAGCTTGTCTTATACACTTCTGCAACGCCATCGATCCGTCAGGGTTGGCGCATCTCAAGATGCCGCAACTGTCTAAAGCCTTGTGGCCATTTGCGGGTCTTGAGATGCGACTACCCTGGCGGATTCCAGACGTCGGATATTTTCGCATGCACATGTTCACACCATGCCCAGTGGAGACTTAACAATGAAATTTTGAGTACAATCTCGAAACATTTGTTAATTTTGTTTCGAAATTTCATATATCTAATACTATTTAAATTGAGGTTAAGTTCCTCTGTGACAGCTTAAAAATTGAAAATACAAATTTCCCAATAATTTTCCTTTTTTGTTATGTTTGATCTATTTAACATTGATTTGCATACAAAATATATAGATATACTTTTATATAATATATTTAAATTATTTTATAATATTTAAAACTTTCTAAAGGTGAAGTTCTTTTACATTCTTTCGCATAGGAAATATACCACGATAAATATCCTTACACTGCCCATTGGAATTAAACACTATCGATATTTAAATCATTTTTTTTTATAAATGTCCCAGTTTAAATTCCCAAAATGTCACCAGTGCTGCTTTAAGACAAATCATAATTTCCCATCAAATCGATAATTATCGACGCAAATTGCCAATTGGATGAATAAGAGTGCAAAGACAATTGCAAAATAAATGTCAAATGAGAATTGCAAAAAATAAAACACGTCAAAAAATGACTGTCGCGTCACTGTGTACGTGTACGTGCGTGTGTGTGCCTGTGTGTGGTCGAGGGGTGGGGTATATGATGTTTGTGTGTGTTTGCAGTAGCTACAACAAAAACAATTAACGCGCACACACAACAAGACAAAAACAACAAAAGCAACAGCAAAAAAAGAAACGTAACATGCCGCGCGAATAGCACAGCTCATTGGTTGTGTACAAGCGAGACGGCACGAGGCGCTGCTCAGGTTAGTGTGAACGGGGCAGCGCAAAGGCCGAAGCGAATGTCGGCAGCGCGAGAGCGCACACATGAGAGAGAACGCCAGTGAGAGAGAGCGGATGGACTGTCAGCGTGAGAGCAACTGCAGGGGTAGCGCTGCGTGATGGGGAAGCGCGGAACGGCCTGGCAATGAAACCGCGTCTGCAAAGGGGAAATTGTAGCAGAGCACAGTGAGAGAGAGCCAGGCAGAGAGAGAGAGAGCGTACTCGTGAGAGGAGAGCACACTACGTTACCAATTGGAACTGGCTGCACGAAGAGAGCGCGCGAGAGAGATTTGTTATTGTTGTTAGCACATACTCTGAGAGCAACACACTCACATGGAGCCGCTGCATGTGCAAACTTTGCCGGCAAACGTTGGCAGCGACGTCAGCTGCAGCAGCGCCGGCGACCTCCAACCTCACATGGTGTGAGTAAAAAAGCAGACACCTTTATTGTTGTAATACGCTTAAACTAGTATTTTCTATCTTTCTTTTTGGCTAATAAGTTTATTGTTAAGTCCGTTATGTAACAGTTAGTTGGAGGCAGGTAAAGTGGTATTTCCTTATGGTTGAATTTACAGTGGGACAACTTAATGTTTGATCTGATATAGAAATGTTTTATGTTGACAAATATTTTTATTTTGCTTCTATTTGCTATTAACACAAACTAAGAACAATTGAAATAATTAAATGATTTAATTTATAATAAAGGGACATTTAAATATTAAAATGAATTACATTTATATTGAAAAATATAAAATTAGGCTGAGAAATTAAAATTAATTTGGGTATTATCATTTATCTTAAGTTCTTGAGAATTTGTCAGGAGTATACTATAAAGAATTAATAAGGAGCAACCATTTATGTTTCTCCATCTATATAGTCCCCGAAAACTTCACACTATCTTTGCAATTATTTTCCTACTTCGAAATTCGACCGTTACCAGAAGATTCTTCAAAGGAAAAACTCTTCAGAATGACGTGCAAATTAGAATATTACAAAGTGTTGCTTTATAGTTTGAATAGTTAAGAACCCCGCATAGCTCATATTATTTAATCAGCTGACAAATCAGACTGTGCTTTGATCTGAAACTTGAGTTATGATTCGCGGATGATTAACACCTTATACAGAGACTATCGCAATCTATCTCACCTCCCCCTCCTCCACCACCCACTACTGCTGTCTCTTTCTATGTGCTTTCTTTGGTTCATCAGTTCACACCTGAGTTCAATAGAGTTGCAAGTTCAAAGGGCGCCGCCGTCGCCGCCGACGCACAATGCAAACAAATAAACAGTTGCCCATTGTCTCAGTCTTTCTCCCTCTCTCTCTCTCTTTCTCACACTCAAATTGTTCAGATTATAATTAGCGGCATCAACAGGTTCATCATCAACAACAGCAACAACAATACGCATATTGACTTCATATCTTTTGAAGTCGATCCACGGAAGCGATCCGCCTTTAATCTCGACAAACCGTCGATGGTTCCCATTGAAAGACACTTCCGTGTCGGTGGCTTTGAGGCGGTGTGTGGGTGGGCCCCGACCTAGCAACCACTTACCCAATAATTTCTGGCGCCCATTGTTGCCTTCTACATTATAACAGTAATTTTTAATATTTTATTGACTGCAGAATGAACTTTGCTTTGAACTCTGTCTCTCTCGCCCTCCCCTTTCACATTGTGATGAAATTTTAGTAGAGTGAAAAGCTGAAATAATATAGATCGTAAATTCACAGAAATAATGCGGGATAGGGTACAACAAACCGGGGCGGAAAAGTAGAAAGAACTTTTGATCTTTGCCGTATAAATGTAGAATGTTCATATTTCGATTATAGTTTGTCTTCAATCATATCTGGTATTTCCCTTGGATGAAATCGGAAATCGGAAACTGAATTCTGTTTCATAAAAATCTGAAATATGTCATAACTCGAAATTAGCTCAAGAGAATATTTATCTATCTAAAGAGAAACATTTTAACTTTTCTACTTTTCTAATTCGTAAACCTAAAAATCATATATTCTGGTATAGCATGAATCCTGTGACATCGTATAAGCGAAACCTGGAGAATAATTCGAATAGGCGACAGTTCTTACCACCATTTTATGGCGACTATGTCGAGCAATCCTTTCAGACAGAGACGCGACAGGAGAGAGTTAATTCGAATCAATTAAGTATAAAGTCTCCCATGGGAAACAGAACGAAACACCCCACAAGTGACATGCAACAGATGCAAGAGCTATCGAACAGGAGCAACTCCTTCTGGGTATCGATAAGTGGTTATCCGCCAGAACAAACCTTACTCGTCTATCGTTTCTTTCAAGATATCGGACACATTGTGGATAAATATTTCACCGATTCAAATTTAATGTATCTCAAGTACTCCTTGATCTCGGATTGTAAAATTGCCCTTAGCTATGACAATCAGAAGATCGGATATGGTGGCGATATACATGTGAGGATAAGGCCAAAGGGTCCTGCGGAACAGCAGCCTATCCGATTGTCGAATGTGGAGAAGGTTGCTTGCACTACAACGACTCCCTGCCAGTCCGAACGTTCTTCTGTTGCTGCTGTCCAACAGTCAAATAATCGCAACACTCCATTGGGCAATATCGAAATGGAGGTACATAAATCAATAACAATTTTACAGCGCGCTAGTACACAAGTTCCAGCTAATTCCATAGAACTTCAAGAAAATTCCAAAAAGAATCTTAGCTTTATGCAATGGCTTAAGCAGAAAGTCTCCTACATATTTTACCTTTAATAGAGATAAGTATATTTATAAAATATTTAAAATTTACTGATAAGCCTGCGAAGAGATCGATAATATGTACTGAGATGAAGGATTTTTATGAATACAAATAAAGTTATCGATAAATATTCATGAGAAAGATAAAAATTGTTATAAACCAATTGTTATTAAACCAATTATAATCGCCGCTGTACTGATTGAGATAATATCAAACATATAGCCAAAAGCTTCTATGTATACTTTAATACTTGTATATAAACATATGTAGTACGGTACGATATTAACGTATTTGTCAGATATCAGCGTTACGCGCGGAATTGTAATATGTGTAGGTGGTGGGTACCGATAAAATGAAATTTCTAGCGGCATTATGGAATTTTTAATTACAATAAATCAATTTAAATAAAATGTAATTTTTCAATTTTATCAAATTGTCATTATGCGTAATTAATTCCTATGCACAAATGCAATTCAGGCCCGCCTCTCGTTGCGCGCCCCCACGTGGTGTGTTGCCCGATTGTCGAAGCGATTATGGCACACAGCATACATGGTGGGGGGGGGGGGTGTGTGTGTGTGAGTGTAGAGGGATTGGGTTTGGGGCAGGTCTGCGCAAACTAATCGGACATTTGTTTTGTCAAAAATAATGCTGCTTAATTATTATATTTGTAATTTATTTGCGCCCGACGCTTATCAGATCCAAATGCTAAAAAGTGCGCGCGTGTGTGTGTTTGTGTGTAGCCTTAATGCCGCATTAATCCCGCACAACAACAGCAACTAGAATAATAATAGCAACAAAGACTAAAACTGAAATGACAGTAACAAACAACAAAAGCAATTCAAATGCAGCCCATAGAATGCATAATTAATTTTTATTTTGATGACAACGTCAACGCGCAGCTCTCGATCCCCATCCAATTCGACGCAATCAAACCTAACCTAACCTCACACTCGCGCAGAAACTAACCTCACTTTCCTTCCCGCCCGGTGCACACTGACGACAGGTTGTGAATGTGTTGCAATTATTTTAGATTGCAAACACGTCGAAACGGTGAAAACTGGAATAGAAGAAGGAACTTTGAGTGGTTGTGTATACGTGCATATGTATTTTCAGATCGAATCTGTTATAAAATATGTATTATGTTTAAATATATTTATAAAAAAGTAACTTATAAAGGACTTCTAATAAGTTAAGTATACCGAATTTAATTGTACAATTAGGCCAAGCATTGATGGCCCCTGACAGTCTATACTTTCTGCGCTCATTTCCTATTTAAGAATCACCCAACTTTAGTCTGGAACGTCATTTTCTATATGGTTGGGCCACTTTTAAAAGGTTATGCTCCTTACAAATGCAAATTGTTTTTTTGCATTTTGGCTTCTCCTGGCAGATGCGGTTACGTGGCCTGCAGTTCTCCACATTCCATTCGGTTGTGATGTTATCTCCCATATAGGTCCGTATTGCATATGGATTCTTGGATGGACTTGAGTCTGCATTAACTTCTACAAATTTTTTTTGCATTTTAAATATAATTTTTTAGAAAAACCAAATGTTCGTTTTGATTGAAGAAAAATCAAATAAAGCCTACTGTAAATATTAGCACCGCCTGATTGTTAAAATATGTTGTAAATTGTCTACAGTAATATCGATACATCGAATTCTTTGGAATGCCAGTAAATAATATACAGATATATTCTAGAGAACTTATTGTTTTGTTTTTACAATCTCATAAGTAAAATCTTTTAAAATGAAAAGTTTCTGACAAATTCTAGTTCGGCTTGTCTATTCAACTTTGTATAATCTAATTCTCACCAAATGTAAACTCCCACTACCCTCCAACGAGGTGTCAATATATACCGTACCCATATAAAAATACATACAATATATACGGATGCAGATCTGCTGCTGCATGCCAGGTTAAACACAAATTAACCTCATTTGACAAAACAAAGCGAATAGCGTTAAAATGGATAATTTGTTAAATAAATTGTGTAATTTTTATTGTGAATGCGTTTGTTTGTTGTTGTTGTTTTCACTGTTATTTGCAATGCAATAAATAACATGAAATTCTAAGCTAAACGATGTGACTAGTGTATACTCTAATTTTGAAGAGGTGATCCACATTGATAATCGATTATACAGAAATATGTAAATATTAATCAATCATAAATAGAAATATCAATTTAAACGCAATTTATATAATTTATATCAAATAATTACTACTTTTTAATATGTCTATTGAAAGAATATTCAAATATTCGATAAATCTCTTAGCCTTATTGTTCCGCATAGAGTTTGGGGACATTTTGCGTTAACAGCTACAAACCCGTTTGTTTGTTTTTGCATTTAGTTTTTGTTTTGCTTATGCCTTTTTTTGACCAAATTCTGGCTGCTGTCAGCAATTACTATCGAAGAAGGTCTCAACCCAATGCGATCGCAACCCGATGCAGGCCGTACCGGATCCACGCAAATCCTCGGAAATTATTGCGTTCATTAAATTTTAAACAAAGGTGATTAGATTTTATAATTCACACTAAAAACTGCGTACAGTTGTGCTTATTATTTATTTAGAACAATTGCGAATTATACCTATTTGCTACCATTGTTTTAGTTGTATTCGGTGTGGGTTCAACTGGTTCCCAATTTATTGCCAGTTAGCATTATTATGCATTATGTTTGTCATATCGGAATTTGGGATCAACAATTGTTTCGTTCGTTTGTTGGTTTGTTTGCAAATTTAATTCATTTATGTTTTCAATTTTTCGCTCATTTTTCTAAAAATTTCTATTCGTTTGTCGATTTTAATTAATTTTCGCTGCGCTAACGGCTACGGTTGTCATTGACTATAGGGAAAGCGATGGTGTTTTTCATATTAATTCAAAACGGAATCAAGAGAAAGAGTTCTAAAAATTGGCAACAAATTCGCATAGTTTCTAATAAACATACTACACTCTAAGGTTCATCAATACGAGTCTCTACTGTAGTGTGGAAGCTGTTCTAATCTTCATAGAAAAGAACATCCATTTTTGTTTTCTATTCAATTATTCAGAACCAGCATAATTTTAATTACTGTACTCGGAAAGTAGATAGTGCTAGATAGGGCAATGAGGCAGTACTCTCATTACATGTGTAACCTGTTACTTATTGTAAATATTGCTGATTGAATAAAAGTCCTTCATAGCGTATTATAACTTTTAAATATTATTATATACAATTTATATAATCATTTGTTAGCTTTGTTCAACATTTTACTCTATTGAAAAGTATCTAAGTTATCTAAGCACTTAACATTAAAATTATATTGATGTTTTATATTTTAAATACTAACTGAAAATCGCTAGAAATGAATTCATTGGAACTCTTTGAGAACTTTAATACGACAAACCAAACATCACCGTACTTCGAGGCGCACAATAACTACGCGAAGCCAGTGGCACCGGTAGGTATAGCCAAAGATACCTTTGTTTCCTTGGAACACTCTGAGATCTGTGGAATTGCTTGCAATGATTTTTTATTTTCACAGGATCGCTGTGAGAAAATCACTCTTTTGGATAAGAGTGAACGCTGCGATTACGTAAAGACATGCAAGCAGTGCTCCGAACATGTGTTTTTTATCGCCTACAATCGGCACTTTTACTGTAGTTGCGATGACAATGATCTATTACGAATAACCTGCATTATTTTAATCTTGGTCTGCTGTGCTTTGCAATTCTGGATTATGTATGTGACCACAAATGACTTGTAAGTGAAATCTATTGTAGTTTACAGTATAAGGAGGGTACTCTCTTATAGAGAGGGTACTCAGGGTACTCTCTTATAGAGAGTGTACTGAAGGTACTTTCTTATTTTTCATTATTAGCTTTGTGCCTGTCCTTCAAAACGCATCGAATATATTGAATTTAAATGAATATGTTGCTGGCGCAACGATCCTGGCCTTGGGCAATAATGCCTCCGACCTAATCTCTACTTTTTTGGGAGTTGACTCGAGAGCACGACACATTTACACCGATTCCATGTCGGTCAGTCTGTTCAACGTCTTAACTTCATCCGTGATCATGTGGTCCACACCATTTGCTATTGAAGGATCCTTCTTTTTACGCGAAATCGGTTTTGGTTTGTTCTATGTGAGTTATGTGGATTTAATTTTTAAGATCAGAGGCGGAACTATAAACATTGAGATGGCTTCTTCAATGATCGCCATATATTTTGTCTATATAATAGTCATTATACTCGATGAGTATTTTCAATATTTAGAAAAGAGAGGTAAGTAACGACTTAATCGACAAGAGAGAAAGATAGATGATTCTCGTTTCTGTGACAGCATTGACTAAAAAGAATTTATTGAATGTTGAATCGGTTATGTCTCTTGATTGGACTCTTACGAAGAAGAAAGCAATGTTGTTTGATATCTATGAGACTCCGAATAAGAGACTGTTTAAACAGTTCATTGAGGCCTTCGACCTCCTGGACAGGGATATGTTCAATAGCCGTTGGACTATCTTCAAGATATGGGCATTGATTAAGTTTCCTACTCTGATGTTAATTCGACTTTTGATACCGCAAATGAATATCGCTTCCGAAAAATATAAATGGTCCAAGTTGCTCAGCTGCATTCAGGTTTCGCTGACGACTTCTGCAATCGCTTTTTTCTTAGGTAAGTGGACGATAACAAGATCTTTCACGTAATAGGTTATATAGATTTATTTTCCTTCAGTACGGTATAAAAGTGTGTCAATCCTTGGCTTTCAAATACCCATCATTATATTGATCTTTTTGCCCACTATACCTTTTGCTATAATTGCCTTCTACAATTCGCGTACTGATTTAGTACCGCGATGGTATGTGTTCTTTAACATATTGAGCGGCGTTGCCGCTATGGTTGGTATTTTTTTGATCAGTAATGAGCTTATATCTTCACTGGAAACATTGGGTATTACCCTCGATCGGAGTCATACGTTCATTGGTTGCACCTTGTACACTTGGGGAACGGGTTTGTCGGACATGCTGGCAAATCTTGCCATTGCTCGCAGGGGATATCCTCGTATGGCCTTCTCCGCCTGCCTTGGTTCTATCATACTTGGTAAGTCTGACTCCTGTAAAGATCAATATATTATGCTATAGCTATACATTTTCTAGGCATTTTTACCTCCATTTGCGTTCCGGTTTTTTACCACACCATAAAGCGAGGCGAAATTGAGGTATGTTATCTGTTCTTGTTCACGTTCTCCCTCTCTCTCTCTCTCTCTCTTGCTAACATCTTTCTCTCCTAGCTAAACGAGGGAACCGTTGGAGAAACTAGCTCTATTCTCCTCATCATATCACTCATTACGCTCGTGCTTTACGGCATCACAACTAACTTTATGTTACGCCGTACTGGGGCTTTGATCGGTATATCACTCTATATACTCTTCCTTATCTTTGTCGTCTCCAGCGAATTTGAATTGACTCATGCATTTGGTACAGAGCACAGCTTGGACCGGGGACACTACAATGAGATGTATTTGGAGTTGGAAAATAGTAAATAATCAATCAAATTATAGTTATAACTTGATATTTCAGTATACTGCAATATTTGTCATTGTTGTCATTGCTTGCCTTCTTAAAGAAGACAGAAATAATAAAATGTGTAAGCCGAGTACGAATTTTAGGTCCTGGGACCAATGGATTTGCTTGATTTGGTTGGTGGCCATATTCCGTTGCCTGATGTACTTTGTGATATTTAAAATACAAAATACGGAAAACTAAAGCGCCATCTGTCGAGCATAATTTTAAAGTACGTATATGTGTATAAATTAAACAAATTAACCTACACCGCAAAATAGATCGAAGGGTATTCCACTGTCGCTCTCGTTTTTTGTTGGCCTGTGTAATCATATGAATACATCTGTCGCTACAATTGATAGGGTACAATTGATAGGGATCAAATTTAAGTGTATTGTTACTGCGAAGACTTCAAAATTAAAATAAATGGTTGCCTTGACTTTTTAGTCAACACTTTTTGGTAGTACAAAACATGATGTACAACAACATGTAATGTACAGACAGAAATACTAAAAATGGCTAATTCAAAAAAAAAGTTTATTTCTTTGAATTTATTGATGCGCTGGATTATTCTGGCATCCCTATTTATCTGTGCTTTGTTATACCTCAAGATAGATGGGATTGACAATGACTCAAATCGGGATCACTTAGTTGAGGGATACTTCGTCAACACGTCCGGCTGCCATATACTGGCCATGAATCCGTTCTCGAAGACTGCATTACGTCACCTTCAGCATTTTGAGGAACTACAATGTACCGAACTACAGTTGTTGTCGGCTGAAACTAGAGCGGGACAAAACTATTTGGAGTTGATGATGTCGCCCGATGAGATTGAAGAAGCTTTTAATGTAAATGATATGTCAGATATCCAGTGTGTCGTAAAGATAGTCAAACGAGCAACTGAAAAATGGAATAACTATACAGAGAAAGGAACTTTTCGACTAAGGACCGATGACCAGAGACAGATTCGCATCCCAAGTGGACCGGCAATCGTAAATGTCCTGTGTTTTGAAGGATCGTCGACTGTTTATCGTGATGTTCACTTCTTTATACCTCCACCACCAATTCCTCATCAAATAAGACACCGTCGTGAGTCGCTGTCTGTCATGATTATCGGAATCGATTCCGTTTCCCATATGCATTTCAAGCGCACAATGCCAATGCTTGATGCGTATATAAAGCGCTTGCCACATGTTGAATTCTGGGGATACAATCGAGTGGGCCGCAACTCCTTTCCCAATCTGGTGCCAATGTTAAGTGGTCTAAACGACTCAGAGTTGAACGATTTGTGTTATACGGGTCGAAAGGACTTTGACAGCTGCCCCTTAATTTGGAAAGACTTTAAAGCGGCGGGCTACAAAACTGTATTGGCCGAAGATAGTATATACGGGACATTTAACTATGGACTATATGGATTCTATCGTCAGCCTACCGACTTCTATATGAGACCCTTGATGGTGGAAATAAATAGATACACTCGCTATAGCATTGATGAGAGTGAAATGATCCATTGCACGGCTGGTCGGAAGTATGCGGAAGTTCTTTATGAGTTCATGTACAAAATGATGCCTCATCTGAAGGCTAATAAGCATTTCTCGATGTTCTGGCAGACGCAGGGAGTACACGACTACTTTAATTACGCCCAATTTCTAGATGCACCTTATGTTAAATTGTTTAAACGTTTGAAAAGTTCAGGTATTATGGACAATACTATAATATTTCTAATGTCCGACCATGGTCTACGGTTGAGCCATTTTCGATCGACCTACCAGGGAATGATAGAAGAGTCGCAACCTCTTTTGACAGCTATCTATCCGTATTGGATGGAGCAGGAATACCCTTTGGCCATGGAGAATCTTGAGAAGAATGCGCATAGTTTGATCACTACATTTGATTTGCACGCTACGCTCAAGGATCTCACACACGAGGATCGACTTTGCAACGAAAATGTTGCAAAACGAAGACAGGTCCAACAAAAACTAGGTCGAAATTTACCGCGAGGCCTAAGTCTTTTTCTGCCTATACCAGAGGAGCGTGACTGCGATATGGCTGGTATTCCTTCGACCTTCTGCTTGTGCCACACCTTCAGGCAGATTGACTCTGATGATGACAGAGTTCAGAAGGTCGCCTACTTCATTGTACACAGTATCAATCAATTGATAATCGACTATAGGCAATGCAAGAGACTGCGACTGGATGCCATACTGGATGCATACAAGCTCGATCGATGTAAGAATCAATTTGATTACAAGGTACAATTACGCACCATACCAGGACAGGGACTCTTCGAGGGCACCATAACTGTTACGGATCATTCGCTGGCACTCAATGGACCCATTCTGAGAATTAATCGATATGGAAATCAATCGTATTGTGTACGTAATGTTCATATTGAAATGTATTGTTACTGCCAACCGTAAATTACTTGTAAATAAATAAAGTGCTAACTTGAATGCACTTCAACTTGGCTAGTCGAATATTTCCTGTTCTTTAAATACTGAATTATTGTTCATGCCGTTAAGCACTCACTCGCTAACGGCAATTACTGTAAAACATTTATTCATTTCGAAAGCGCCAAAGTTATCGCCCCGTCGACCTCTTCCACAGACCCATTTTCAGTTTGGTTTGCAGCGAGCTGAGCTCCGGGCTTCATTTCAATTTGACGAACTGATAAATGTCAAATGGTTTATGACACGCGTCGCTGGGCAAGTCATGTGTATACCCTGACAAAGGGTATAGTAAAATATCTATGAAAGAGGTAACAACTTGATAAGTCTCAAAAGAACACGGTGTAAATTCGATTCCACTACTAAGCTTTTCTACCTTTGAACTCAGCGTATCTTCAAACATATTGTTAGAGTATTGCAACTTCGCCTGGTCAATCACTGTCTCTCTCATCAAAAAGAGTATTGTTTTTTTTGATGTTTCTAGTTCATGTGGCGCATTGGCTGTGATTTTTCTGTGCTGTGCCTCACTTTATGATCTCTTCGGGTTGTCGTTTTTTTATATTTATTGTCATCAAATCTATTTTGTCGTAGCTTTTTGTGTGCATTTCGAATTTATGATTTTTATTTGGGTTATAATTTCCGATTGTCGAACTATAAATATATTTATTTGTGTTCCATGTCGGAATGCGTGACTCTAAAAGTGGTTTTCAAAGTTTAACAGAGTAATTTATGTAAATTATACAAGCTTGAAATGTGACGGAGAGTCGGAAAGATGTTCAATCTAATTTGTTCAATGAGAATAACGTAGAGACTGAAGAGATGTAAGCTCTGTTTTGTTCACTTTGGCGCCAGTAAAATTGGAAATGAGACAATTATTGTTATTATAATTTAAAAAAGGGGGAACTGTACTGCGAGCTGGTAGATCTATTGCCGTCCTGCTGCACCTTGAATTCTTAGTTAACTTATTTTGTGTGAACTCTTAGAAGGTGCTTGCCGAAAGATGTACATCCCGTAGCGTCTATGCTGGATATACTATAATTATGATAAAGTTGACAATGATTTGAAAATATATAGATTGATTACTTGAAGAAGAAGACTGTTCTTTCTTTGTAGGTTAACAACATTATGAAGGTTAAAAGACTGTTCCCTCACTTTATACCAGTTAACTGCAATTGTTATTATTATTATTACTATTTTGCTGGTGATTTAGCTACTGTAAAAATGTCATTTAAATGGCAGCAAAAAATTCAGCAAAATCCTTTGCATTAATCAACTGATTAAGGCCAAAGACAGCTGACCGAGCAATGAATGCGGGCAACTCTGCCGCTGCCGGTGGCATCAGGTTGGCATTGGGATTGCCCGCAGCGGATAATTTGCGTCAAAATGTCAGTTCATTTGAAGAGGCAGTTCCCCGCAGCGCCCCCCTTTCTTTGCTGCCTTTACTGCCCCCGCAATCCCCAAGTGAAGAGCGATGAGCGACATGCAATTGAATTAAAATTAAAATATATGGCGCAAAGGCAACTACAAAATAAAAAAATTGCATTCGTTATAATTTGCAATTTATTTACGAATATGTGCAGACACTCACTCGCACACACACACACACACGCGCAAAAATTATAAATTTAAAAAAATAATTAAAAACCATTTGACTGCACGCTGCTGTGGATGCCAACGAATGGATTCGTTTCGTTTCGTTTCGGTGTGCGGGCACAACTCGCTTTCAATTAATGCAAAATGTCCTAAAATGAACACGCATTTCCCACTGATTGTTGGCGATTGTCAAACGGGTCTCTCTGTCTCACCTCGCCTCCTCTCTTCCCTCTCGCTCTCTCTGACGCGCTGACAGCCTCCGCGCAAATTGAAAACGTGATCTCCCCAGTGGACTACTGGGTCCTGCCCTTTCCCAATTCTACATTTCTCTCACGCCTTTGTTATTTTTTGTTGCACTCCATAATGGGATGAAAGTATATAAATTAAGCAATTCCTCTCGCCGTCAGTCGGTGCCTGCCAGTTGCCAGTTGCCAGATGCCAAGTGCCAGATGCCAGTCAATTTTTGAAGTTTTCCAAAGTTGTCACATGATATACAAATGGCTTAATTGAGAGGACCGAGTGAGCTGAGTGCAGAGTAGAATCGACATGTGCAGAGGAGGCTAATGGTGAAGTTTCAGTGCAAACAGATGACTGGGAGACCATCAATTTAAATAATATCATTGAATATATCGTTTAAGTCTGGCAAAGACTTTAAAACACTGGAAATTTAACCCATCGAATAAATACTAGTTTACAGTTGAACTAGAACTTATTAGTAATGCAACTAATATAAGGTTTAGAAATGGAAAGTTGAACTTAGCTAAAGAGAATTATCAAATCCACAAGCTACTACCCACCTCTCATACACCCAAACTTAACCTTGATATCATATACGTATGACATTCAAATGTTAATGTTGAGTTTGTACATATAAAAAATATATTATAAGGAAATAAAAAACTTAAAATATCTCATATTCTTATGTATTTTTTCCCTTTGTATAGTCTTCATACTAATCCCAGGTTTCACTACATTACAATAGTATTAGTAATTAAAATCTTCCATTACTATGAGAACTTCTTCCCATTTCTTTATGAATTTGCACTAAAGAATCTCTGTAATCCCACCAATCATGCTTACAAATGGGTTTTTCCCTTGGAAGACAAAATCGATTAAGTCCGCTGAAATAGACCAATATATTTCTTGAATTATCTGCCATAGAATTTCGTGCAGACTCGCGTATCGCTTATCTCGACAGTTCCAATCGATATGGCAGCCCCCAACTCACAGACGTGCTCGGTCGGTTGTAAATTCTACGCGCTCGAAATATAAATCTCAAATTGGGCAAAAGGGGTAATCACTCAAATCGTACTCTGATTTGGTTCAGATTGTCCATGGGGAACAATAAATATAAAGCTTCAGATTGTCGTTGCGTGACGGTGTCGATCGTTGCGTTGCTTTGGGTCATAAATTAATTCAATCAATGTCAAAACAAATTGATATTACACATCACAGAAAGAGTAAGAGAGAGAGAGAGAGTAGGTATATAGCCTACGTAAACGGATCGATCTTATCGCTAATTGATGTTGTGGGTCGTGAGAGTTGGGGGGGATGACACATATATTATTAAGAGAGGTCGTAAATTCGGGCACGTTTAATTCGCTCGCTCCATTATGTAGAGCAGTGTGATAAGCAGCAGGTGGTTTACGTGTCAGGGGTCTATAAAGTGAGTAGCAGCTCTTCCTCTTGCCTGCAGTGTGATGTATTCATACTAGTATTCATGCTGAAGCTATTGCAGTCAATCAAAGGCTCATCTGTCGACTGACAAATGATTTTAAAATCACTTTGCCAAGTCGGAAGAGACTGAGAGAGACAGAGAGAGCAAGGAATAATCGTAGATAACGGATGCGGGAAACAGACACTTTAAATGCTTGCGATATTGTCAATCAAAATTCAATCGAAGCCATGAATCATGACAGCCGAGGAATGTTATGCTGATGATGGCCTCAAGAGCGTCTCTCCGCCACTGACGGATGGATGGCACGTTGGTAGCTTGCTTGCTTGCCTGGATGGATAGCTGGAAAAAAAGGAAAGAAGCAACTGAATTCACTCACAGTGCGCACAGTGAATGTGTGCTGAATGAGTCAGTGGTGAGTGAAGCAGCGCGGTGGGGGGAGAGGCGCTTTGTACGGCTGCCGCAAAAAGCATTTAGCATTGGCATCCTGCCACATGAGATCCTCGACGAGTGTCAAGTGCTCCTTGTCGTCGTCGTCATCTCCCTTGTCTACGTCTCCTTTTCCCTCTGCTGCTTATGCTGCCTCGCTGCGTCGTCATCAGTCAACGTCATCCAGATAGTTTTGACATTTTTATGAGCGCATGATAAGTCTCGCTCTGATGGCCAATGTTTGACACTTGCCAGCCAGCATTCATACACACACACACGCACTCATACATAGACCATACTTTAGCCTCTCTTTGCAATTTATGACACCGAATTGGCGCCTCTCTCACAGTTTATTGCACGCGATGTTTCTGTTTCAAAATTCAACACGACTCTATCTGCACTTCAGTCCCGGTGCCATCAATCAAGCTGTTGACCTTATCTGCAGCATTGCTGTGGTACTAGTGGAGAGCAATCAATCAAGATGTACCATCTATGTAGAGTGGCCCACAATGAATTTATTTAGCTACAAACAGAATTTATTACTATTTATTTATGGCAGTTAGCGGACTAATTAGTTGAGTAATAATATTTCAATGTATAATATAGTTGAGTACTATGCATTAAGGAGTATCATTTAATTTGTCAATCTATTTCTTCACCTTCTCCTTTAAAAAAAGTTAAATAACAACTAGTTCAAATATTTCAAATTGTTTGATTAATTGTCTGTGAAAATAATGTGAAACTTAACTACCTTTTTATACCCTTAGACCATTGCAAATTATCAAAAAAGGGTATACTAACTTTGTGTAACAGGCAAAAGGAGCCGTGGCAGACCCCACAAAGTATATGTATGTATTCTTGCACAGGATCACTAGCCGAGTCGATTGAGCCATGTCTGTCTGTCCGTCCGGATGTCCGTCTGATCAGATGGGTACTCAGACCTTAACTAGTATGAACGCTAGAGACACAATATTTATCCGTTAACAAGGGCGAAACGAGCGCGAGCGCCTTCTGTCGAGAATATTTTGAAAGTATTGCAATATGCTTATGTGTATGAATTTAAAAAATTAAACTACACCGAATCATAGGTCGGAGAAGCCCGGGTACCGCTCGACTGTTGCTCTCGTTCTCACTCTCAATTTCGTGCCTAATGAATTCCAGTTAAGTCTCAAGGGTGAGAACATTATGGGACTAAAACTAATTGCTCGGGCCACGCTGCGTGCGTCACGGCGCGAGAATCGTCAACAAGATTTGCCCAACTACCTGACACAACTTTTACTATTCGGGATCGTCGTCTCTCGTTTCGGTCTCGAGTAATTTTCCCGGTAACTGCAGCGCAGTCACAACACACACGTTTTCCCGCTGTGCTGCAACGTGTTGGCCACGTGCTCTGTCTTGCTCACTTCGCTCTCTCTCTCTCACACTCTCTTCTTCTGGTGTTGACACAACACAATTCGCTCGGTTGCAATTTGCATTTGCCAGACAATGCCCTGCCACGCCCCCGCCCTCTTCTAGCACCACTCTGATTTATGACCCGAATTTCACTTTCGTTTCGAACAGGATCAGAAGGGATAAACTGTTACAGTTATGCTCCTAGCGATCTTCCATGAGTTCCTTTCAGCTGGCAACCTTATGAATAAGGATGTCGTGTTTGCTTTCGCCTCGTAAATCACTCACTCTAACCCGTAGACAATGTCCAATCCGCTCACAATTAACAGGACTACCTATTGAAAGTTGACCTATTCTACTTCCAGGCCTTGACGAATTTCTATTGTAGTAGGCAACTCTGGAAATGAATTAGAGTGAGGCACTGTAAAGTTAGAATAAGTTGGGTAGTAACAATATTTCACGATATTGATGAGAAAGGGAACACATACTGAAAGAACAAGTAAAGAAAGCTGGAGTGAAGAAACCTTATGTAACATATAACATACATGAACACTGAAATAGTTGAGTCCTTCTATTGAAATAGGTGAGTCCTTCCATTGTATTTGTATGCCTTAACCTACTTAATGTAAATTTGTCATATATAACATCAAATTTTAAGCTATGAATATTTTTATTATTTATTTATTATATTATAATATACAATAATAAACACATGGTAGATTACAGTAAAAATTCAATATGTACGCTTCGAATAGTGTCTTTTTTGTGTCAAAATATTAAATAACATAAGTTATTTTCTAAGTGCACTTGATCAAGTCATATTGATTTGATTTGACTTGATTTGACAGACACAATAAGGAGCTATCGCCTGATGAGAGCTTAATGGCCACAACTCGGACATGGGTGTGAGGAGGAGGTACCTTGAAGACCACCTGCCCCTTGTCATCCTTGTAATCAGTGTAGGCGAGCTTGTAGATACACTCCATTCCGACCTTCGCTTTCGAACGTGCCGAAAAGGTGCTAGTGCAAAATGCATAAAGGAGGGGGTAACCCTTGGAGCGACCTACCTCTATTAGTGTAGCAGTCAGGCGCGACCCAAGGCCTTTGCCTCGCATTGAGGCCAACACATTGGTCGTGTCTGAGTATAGGGCCTTTGAGATACCGTAACGTTCGAAGAGTTTTATCTCCATCTCCACCTTGGACAGTAACACAGACATCTTTCCCCATGCGTTTTGCTTTAATGACGCGGCAAACTGGCGATTTTTCTCCACGTCGCTTGGAGTCTGTCTTCCTGCCAGCGTTATGCCTACAATAGATCCACCTTCTTCCTCGTTCAGCGCCAACAGGCAGGTGCCTTGTTTGATCATCGAGATGTTGTGTTCATAAAGTACCTCCTCCCAGTAGTTTTGCAAATTTTCTCCCGAAGCGGCACAAATCGGTTCACCATTGTAGAAGTTTTCTCCCAAGAATCGCATCACGTCTGGATAGTCCTCCACACGCATTACTCGGATTAGAATGCCATCCTTAGAACCAAGTGCTGAAGACATTGAAATGCTATGACCGTGTAACTTAAAAGAAAGAAGGAACGTCGGTGCCGTTTGACTTAAGATTTACGAATGTTCATTTATTTTCATTCGAGGGTCCGCTTAGCCTGAGGTACATACATTTTGCAGCATATGTATGTATGGATGCTTTATATGTATGTGTAGGAATAGGAGAGTGTAGGCATAACAGTGCTGCCAATTTATCTCTTTTCCGTGGCAATTCTATCTATTTTTTCCACTTTTTTATGAGTTGTTCCAATTTATTTTCGGTTTCGCAAGGATGCAGCTGTTGCAATTTGGAGTAAGATGCATCGCTGTTTCTATTTGGAAAACTTATGCAGAACAAAACGAAATTTCATTATTAAATAAAGTTTCAGCCAATTGTTTGTGGAAAAAAGTTATGCACTGCATAACAGAACAAAAATATTGTAAAAAAAATAAATTAATATTCTGTTAATTCTGTATATATTGTATATATATAGATATGTTGGCTTCATTTAGATTTTTTCTGAACATTTTCAGCTGTTTTTCGCTTTTCTTCCCGTCGAAAACGGCTTGTTTCTCTCAATAAAAGTTGGCAGCACTGGGCGTAACAGCATACCCTCCTCGATGCAACGTTGTTTAAGCCAACGATACTTTTATGTTTCAATAATCGATAGTTCACATTCAATAATTTAGTTTCGATCTCAGCTATATAAAATGCTAGAGATAACGAATTTGGCATGAATATTTCTGTGAATTGTCTACGGATCAAGTTTATTTAAAATTTTGGATGCCACGCCCACCAACTCCACAAATCAATATTAAAAAATGTCCATGTCGATTTGTAAGAGCAGTATAAGAGATACAATTTTCTGACTTCTAACTATCTATCTATGACTATCTATTTTTCTTCCAAATTTTAATCCAATCGAACAGAAGTTATTCAAGAAAGTATGAGCATAAAAGCGAGTGCTTGTTTGAAGGGAAGCGGTCAAAGCACGAGGCGCGAGCGCCATCTATCGAGAATAATTTGTATGTATACTCGTATGTGTAAACTACTTTGGAACATAGGTCAAAGAGTATCCCACTGTCGCGTGCCGCTCGACTGTTGCTCTCGTTTTAATTTATATTGATTCTCTTCATAACCAAAATTTTTAAAAACCTTAATAAATTCATTTAGATTTATTATAATTGTATTCTTCAGTATTTTGTTATAAAGTTTCTACAACAATTAAATGGTCTTACTCTTCAAATAGACATGAAACCCTTTACAATCTCAATTTCCCAAAATTCCATTTGAACTGCTCATAATAAATTTGGTAGTATTTAGTCATAATAAATTTGGTAATATGATTTCCTGATTTGTCTATATAAATATAATTTCTAAATCTTTTTTTACATTTTGCGCTACAAAAATAGCGACAGTTCTCCGACCATTAATAATTGTTGTCGAATATCACGTAATGTGAATTGTTTGCGAATTTGTGAAATTCATTTTTGCCTACTAATATTGACTTCCGTTTCCGCTCGAGAGCCCAAAGTATATTTCCGCAACTACTTGGCCCTCCTGCTCTCTGTTTCCATTCAGTTTTTTCTATTTGGCGCCCAGTTGTCCCAGCGCCCTCTTGTCTACCCTATGAAGGTCTTTCGCCCCCTCAACGAGCCGTGAAATTTGTTATCGGTAAACGCAGAAAAAAAAGAAGGTAGAAATCAATTTTGCGTGAAATGCAACAGCAAAATGAGAAGAAAAAATGTTATATACACATATCGTTTATATATATCTGTAAATATTACAAATCAGACAAATAAATTTGCAAATAAATTCACATACGCGAAGCATTTGACATTTATTAATTAAAAATGGGCAAAATGGCGAAAACGGGGCGCAAAATTTATATTAATTTTATTCAAATTGTCAACGGCAACAAAGGAAGCTAATTTCGATTTATTTTATTTGTCTGTGCAAATGCGAGTGAGGTTTGTCAGGGGCGCCACAAAGCGAGCATAGAGAGACAGATAAAACTGACGTTTCTAAAAAAGTGGAAATGCATAACTATTGTTTTTATCAAAATCGAAATAAATCACGAGATATTAACCCGATATTAACCCTTTCAAGTGGAATGAATAATAAATAAATTCGGGATTAAATACCAGATAGATAACGTAGTGTCAAACTCTAATTAAGCTAAGTTCTCAAGGTCTCTAATTTATTAATTAAAAGCCTTTTCCTATGTCATATATTCTAAGTCTGGTGCATTTGGGATATATCAGATTCAGATATATCTGCCAGATCCAACCGATATAAAATAAGAGTATGAGCAACTGCACGACCAGCACAAGCCAGTTGAGCGCAACACCGAGTGCCCTTATTGCCCAAAAGTTATACTCAATGTATGTCTCGCAGCCTAGAGTAATCAGGGTACCACCCTCAATGTCGTTCAGGTAGCAAGATGGGTCCACCTTGCGCAGATACTCCAGATACGTGCGTGGTCCCTCCAGGCCACAGCAATGCAACTGCAATTGTACCAGAAGTTAAACAAATAAACAATACACAGATACCTATCATATACGTATACATATGTATATACTATACACTTACATCTTCTTGTATTCGCAACCAGAACAGATCTTTTTTCTCGAAATAATTCTGCCAATGTCGGAGAAGGAAATTGTTTATCTCCTTGTCGTTTAAGACTTTATACATATACGCAAAGTAGGAGGGATATGTGCTAAGTATGCTATATGTGAGAACGGGTATATACTGTAGAAGATATAAAGAAGTTATATCTAAAAAGAAATATAGATATATTATATATTACTCACAAGCACAGTTATCCATTCAGTTGTTGCAAAGATCAAAGCGATGCTCAGATAGAACAACATCATCTCCAGCACCAGCGCAGATACCACATATAAATAGTCACTAATCACTGCCATTTTGAGGGATTTCAGATAAGGTGGATAACTGTAGCCTATAGCAGTCACCAAAGTTATGCGCAATGTTAGCACAATAGCTAACTTTAAAGAGCAATGGTATAGAAAAGTATAGTCGATGTATAATCACATTTAGTGGGTACTTACGGAAAGCACTAACATTGAAGACAACTTGATACAACTGCGAAGCATTTTAAAATTAATAAAAATACAGTTTACTATATAATATATTTATAATATATATTTATAGAATAACTGATATTAGTTTATTAAGGTATTTAATATTGATAATTCAATAAATATTTGATGAAAATACGATTTGTAATGAACTTTGTGATTGTTGGTTTCTCCTTCACAATTTTTAATACATTTTTGGACACATTTTTGATGGATGTAAAAAGGCACATATGATATTATATGATAGCTAATATACCAAGTTTTCCAAATATGTATATCGTATTTTTTTTTTTTTCAAGGATATACCCAACTTATTCACCTGCATTTTTAGGTATGTGGCATGTTGGCGGACTACCCGCTGAGAGATAGAATCAAAAACTATCACGCATTGTTGTTTTAAGTACATGTAAATAGTTTTTGTGTTTAATTTTTTGTATTGTTTATGGCGAATTTGTTGCTGTTGTTTGTGCTCAATTATTTATTTATTGCATTGCAAATAGAGGCCTGTTTTTGTGTGTTTTATTTTATTGCATCTCTTTTTTTCGGGCTACACATTTCCATTGTTGATTTATGGGATTTGTTATATTTGACAGTTGTTGCTGCAGAAGAGAGAGAGAGAGAAATAGAAGGGGAGGGGTGGCTATGCTATAATCGGCTTTCTATATTAATTTAAATTTTATTTTTGGCATTTTATTATAATTACTCTTGATAAATGTAAATAGTCATCGTTAGCGCGCATTGTTCTCTCTGTTTGCTGTTGCTTTTGCTGTTGTTGTTGCTATCTACTGCACTTGATGTTGGTTTGTTTCACTCACTCCTCATCCTCCCCCTTACCGATTCGAATAGCTCGTTAGGGAATTTTACCCGCTCTTTTCTTTTTCGCTGCTGACATTTTATTTCTATTGCCCCCATCCCTCCTATGCCCCTCTTTTCCAGCTCTTTATCGCACTAAATACCAAAAATATTTTCGCGGTTTTGAATGTTTTTAATTGTATGTATTATCAATTGTTGTTGTTGCTGCTGTTTTTGTTGTTGTTTAGCTAAAAATTAACATTATATGCTCTTTGTTAGCTCTGGCCCAAAAACGAGGCCAAAAAACCGCCTAGGCATTATAATATTTTGACCAAATATTTATAATATTTTAATGCTAATTTCAGCAAATCCAAACGCAATCGCCCTTCCCCCTCCTCTACCATTTGAGGGCTGCATCTGCATCTGTATCTGTTGTTGATATTTTAATTTTACTGTCACATTTGATCATAAATTTGCCGATTAATAAATAATACGCATTCACGTTTTTGGCTGCGGGTGACAACCCTGCACCCTCCGCTCTCTGTTAGTCCGATTAGTCGCAGAATATAATTTAAATTTAATTGGCTTACTTATGCCAGAGCAGAGTTTGGGATTATTTCAGTACTTTGAAGTCACAAACCAAAAATAAGTATTAACTATGTTGTGGTATTTAAAATATACTAAATAGGGGATTTACCTGAAGGAGTATTGTAATGCTTTTGCTTTGAAACTAATTAGGAAGATTTCGCAATGGGTAATATAATTCGGAATAGGAATATGGGTAATATAATGGGGAATAGGTCAATAATATTAAAATTATACATACTATAAAAAAATACTAACTATAAATTATACAACACTAGTGCAGCATAAAGTACATTTTCTATCGAGACTTTTATCTATTACTTTCTACTAACTGACAACTCAAAGTCAAAAGTTCCGAAAAATCTATTTAATTTGTTATTTTGCGATTGATTTCTCTTTTCCTTTTTGTCAATGTTTTGACAACCTTCTCATAAATAAAATATTAATTTTTAACATCTACTAAAATAGAACTAACCTAATTTTTGTAATATCGTAAATTGAAAGTATTTCTAACCGTTAGAGAAGAACACACTGCCCCAAAATGGATGAAGGACGCATGGCCGGTAGTTACGAAGCAATTGAGATACCATCGTGCATAACGCTTGATGAAGAAATTGAGAGTTCATATTCCAATAGGGACATTCGTATCACCGAGAAAATGGTGAAAGTGCCAACATGCAATGTAAGTCTTATGTCCATACATGCACCAACGCCAGCGATGTCAATGTGCAATGAGGCCGATGGCAATTTATCGATGCAAACGATCAACGTCGACAGCTCGGAGCATGGCGATGGTGTAACGACACCGCAGCTAATGATCGTCTATGCAGGCGGCGATTTCAATAGTGCTTTGTACTTCCTTTTGAACTCGATTAACGATCCATTTGGACCAAATGCCATATCCGTTCTGCTAGTTGAGGAGTGTATTCGCGATGAGTTTGTGGAGCGTCTGCAGGATAAATTATATGAACTGGATCTTGAGACGTACACACATCCGCATTATCAGAGTACTCTCAAGATACTGGACAAGTTGAATGTGAAAATCATAACGAAACCACAAGCGGATGCGCCACGAGGATTCATTACCCCCATTATAGTGTGTAATATTCCGCAGAGTGAACTGGGTCCCGGTACTTCGGGAGTCTTGACCCTACACACGTTTACCGAAAATCGGCAAGTTGTCGAGATAATCAAGAACGAGGCTCAAGCCTTTGTCAGCATATCCATGTGGAATGAGTCCGTGGAGAAGCTTTACCAGGTGGTACTGGCGCTCACAGGGTGTAACACATTCTTCTTTAACTGCACCAATATATGCTTGCAACCGATCACACGATATGTGCAAAAAAAGCAAAATGCGGCAATTGTAGAGGATGGATATCATTTCGAGACTATGCTGATTGGCGAAGACCTAAAGACCATAGTATTTCCTGTAGGTGTTCTTGCCTTCAACCCTGTAGAAAAACAAGAAGAACAAATCGAACCGATCTCGTTTCTCAACGAATAAAAGCCGATCCCCAAAAAGTGCTTCCTCATTTCGTATACGATATATAAGTATACCACACATTTATCGTGTTTGCCAAAAATATACGTTTTAATCAAAAATTTCACGGTTATTTTTGGTAACATGATAAGAAATTTAATGCTAATTGAGTTCGCTGATGCGATCCGATCGAATATGATGGCACCTGTCATCGGTCGTAATGCGCGTAATATTCGTATAATTTATGTGCCCTTTGGGGTTTTTTTGCGATCGATAATAAGTGGGAACAGCATGTTATGTAAATAAAAACGCTTTTTGGAGTGGATTGTGTGTGACTAACACGACTCGACGGCGATCACAACTAGTGAGGGAACTTGTTTCTGGAAGAAAGGTAGTGTCAGAACTTGTAACTCATTGTCTGATGAGAACTAAGTTATATTTTTCCAACAAGATTTCCGATATTCAATTGACGATATTTTCCCTTTAGGTCACTAACTTATTTCATTTTAAGTTTGATGCATCTGTATATTATAAGCTTCTGAACAGAAGATCATATGGAAATGTATCAGATGAAAGTCGTACACTCCCTTCGTTTTGTTTGCCACTTGCCTTACAGCCGCTGCTTTGTTAGCCTTTTTTTATTGCAATATTCGAAAATTTACGATCGTCATTTAAGAGCGCCAGAGCCGGACTTAACACTGGGAAGGGCAATAAAACCATCAGTTTACGAGTACTCACACTGACACTCATACGCGACACTCATGTGAGTGACGGAGGCGTCGTCATCGTCATTGTCGTCGTCGTCGTCGGAGACGCACCTCCAGCCACTTAAAGGCAGCCAAAATAAGCCAGGCTCATCATTGCGATTATCGTCGATTGCATTTATATATGGCATAAATCTTGTGCGAACATAACAGACAAGCGACAGACACACTGACGGACCACATGGATATCGTATTTATATATCGTATGTGAATGTGTGTGTATGGCAAGCTCTTCAGGCAATTTGTGCCTGTGTGGCTCCTAACTGGGTTGGAATTCATTATAAAATGCGGCTTGAATTATTTGTCAAAATGTCTGTCCGTCTGTCTGCCTGTCCGCTTTATGTCTGACAAGCGCCCACACAATGGCCAAACGCTGACATTGATGTTGACATTGACGGACAGCCGGGACTGAAGGGCGCCACAGTCAGGAGAGGGGTAACTGCAATTCGATGCGACAAAATAAATGAAATTGTTAATGGCCAACGAGTCAGTCAGTCAGTCAGTCAGAGAGGCATACCATCAGTCAGTTTGTCTGTCATTGACTCTGTCCGCCTGCTAGGTAACGCTGCCTTTCGTCTCCCCATTTAATATGTTATTTTATTGTTATATTCCATCAGCATTATGCAAATTGCGCATTAGTCTGAATAATTGCTCCACTGCAGCATCGTTAAAGCCGTCTAGAGTCTCCTACCTCTGCCAATTAACGCTCATTTCAACGTGCCAAATCGATCGGCTTACATTAGTTTTGTGGTCTCGTTAAATCGAACTACCTTACATGCCTTATTTCTATGCATATTCCCATTCTCAACACTTTAACTTCCGTTGAGTGAGGCAAGTAATTAAATTCGCTAGATTGCAAAACAAAGTTTTATTAACATTTAAAATGATTAAGATACGGGAGTTAAACAGATGTCATATAAAGTAAATTCGGTAAAGTGAACTTGTTTTACGTTTTCAGGTTTAGAAACTTATAATATTTCTGTTGTTTTAAACAAGAACTAAAATAGATTTAATTGATTTGTGGTTGATATAATCCAAATAACTTCATTCTTATTATGTAGTTTGCAATTTACAGAAAAATTGTGCAAAGTTATGAGTTTAAATTCTTACAAAATTAAGCTTTTTAAATAAAAAAAGATGTAGAGATTCTTTAGTATTTAATGAGGAAAATATAAATACAAATTTGTTTTAAAGTTTAATGATTTTAATAAAGATTTAAATTAAGTTTACTTTTACTACTTCCAATTTGTGATTAAAGCTAAGTTTTATGTGCGGCATCTTGAAAAATGTGTGTTGCTAGGCAAGTAGCTTCTTAGGGTTAAAGAGGTAAATAATTTTGGATTTTTTTAGAATAACTGGACTGGTGGCCTGATCAGGGCCAAGTATAGTATATTTTAATTAAACTAAAGTGTATTTTAATTATGTATCCTATCATGTTTTATTATTATATCGTCTTATTTTATGTACAAATCTTGCTTCTTTTATCTTTACATCCTTATGTTTGCATATGTGATTCACATAGTGCTAATCACAAGTTACTCCGAAACTCCAGCTCCTCGTCAAAAAGTAGTATAACTTTCGACTTATCTGCCGCCAATACAATAAACCATGTAAAACTTTGTAAAGTCAAGTAAATAATTGATGGCACCGCCATGCATGAAAGGCTTAAAATTCTCATAGAATTTATTTAAGTTCTCGCAATGTTCATTTGGAGTCGCAGTTGGGCTTAAAGCGAGAGCTTTGCTAACCCGTTCGCCGGGCAGGCTAAGCCAGAGACTGAGGCAGAGGCAGACCAAGTCGAAGGAAGTGTGACTGGCCCTTGGGTTGCAGAGAGAGGGAGAGGGAAGGGTGATGAGGAAGGGAGAGAGAGAGAAAGGAGGAGGGAGGCGAGGCCAGTGCAGCGTACAGTGCGACGTAGCTGTCAGTTTCAATCGTGTCTGCAGAACTTGTCACTCATTCAATAGTTTGAAAATTGCAAATGTCACTTACACGCACACACACGCACTACCCATATGTGTGAGTGTGTGTGTGTAAGTAGTTAGTTGTGTGTATCCATGGCCATGTGTAAACACACTCGAGCAGGATGCGATGCCATGAGATGCGATGCGACACACAGACTGAGACTGAGACAATGTTGCTGGAGACGTTGGCAAAGGACGAGAGCAAGACAAGCAAGTGCTCTGCTCTCTCTCTCTCTCTCTCTTTCTCTCTCTCTCTCTCTCTGGGAAGGAGGAGGATGACGCGCCAGAGACACAGACGCTGTGAATTAAAACAAGGCCAGGAATAAAATAATAAAAGGACAAAAGACAAAAGCATAAGAAAACTTGAGCGTTGCCTCCTCTCACTCTCTGTGTGTGTGTGTGTGTGTGGTTGACCCATATAGGAGGTTGGGTTGGGGGTGCACTAGTTACACACAAAGACAGACATTTCTATATGTGTATATATATACTATATGTATAACTGGTGCATCGCATGTACGCATCAAAATCAGACTTGTAATCCAAGTGCAAGTTGCGAATCCAAAAATCCATCCATCGGCTGCAGCGAGCGAGCATCCTTCGCCTTGCCTGCCAAGGCATCCTTCGGTCTTCGGTCTTGGGTCTTGGGTCTTGGGTCTGGCAAGGAGTGCGCAAGCAGTCAGCCCGGGCTGATGTCACGTAGATAGACACAGACAGACATGGAGACTGACAGACAGATGGAGAGACACTGTGACACGACACATTGACTGACAGCTGCAGGGCCGAGTTGTGCTGCAGTCGAGCTGGAGACTCGACTCAACTCCACTCGATTCTGCTCTAGAGTAGATGGGGGGCTGGTGTGAGTGTGTGGGCGTGGCATGACGAGTGCAAGGATTGTGCAAGAAACGGCGTGTGCAAACAAAACCGAAAGACAAAAGCAAATGACGAACGTTTTGTTGGTAATACTCAGAAACTGACAAACTCAGCGAAGGGCAGAGTATGCAAGGCAAGAATTGAAAGAGTCGGAGGGAGCCACAGAGATGGACAGAATGAAAAAGAGAGAGGGAATGACACTTGGCTGCATATTGAGCGCATCAAGCGCTGGCGACCAAAAGGTCGATTAGAAATACGCAGTTATTTGCCTTGCAGCTGGTCAGTTTTGCTCTCTCCTCCCGACTAGTTGAAATAAATCGAATTAGTTGGTGAAGATTTAATAAGAGATTTAATTAAATTACATACCTAAGTTATGCTAGATTAAAAATGGTTTAGCTTAGCCCATAAGCTCTGTAGATGCTTAAAGTTTTCTAGTTATCAACAAAAGATTCGATGCAAAGTCTTATTGAGGAGTAAGCTACAGCAAAGTTATATAAGTGCGCTATAAAGGCAAGATTAGAGTAGCTATGCGTATACGTAATATGTGTAGAAAGTAGCTTCTTAAAGCTGTTAATCAAAAGTTTTACAAAATCACATTAAAGCTCTTTAAAAGGTATTGTTGCTATGTAATGACATTAAATTTAAAGAATATGATATAAATATAAATTTTTTTGAAAGCTACTTAAAGCTCCCAGCTGCAAAGCTCATAACGCGTGGACTTTACTATGAAATAATCATCATAATGAAATAATTTAAAGAATACAAATTTGTTAATGGGTTAAATGAAGCTTAAAGCTCACTGAGAGTTCTTCTGCTAAATTTTATTATTAAATATTATTCTTAACTAAAAAAACAATTAATCTTAGGTTTTTAGTTATAACATGTTGGTATTATTTATTATTCCTATATTATATTTGTCAGATTGACACGTTGTTCTCTTTAATTATCCTCAAGCACATCTTTTTAAAGCTCTTCCAAATCCCAGAGGAAAAAATCAAAGTGTAAACATTAAAAAATTAATCGCGAGTGCAAATGGAGAACATTCTCATATTTTTTGGGTGGTAAAAAACAAATTAAGGGCGCTCATTATAGAGTGGCAGAAGGGAGGAAGGGAGGGGAGGAAGGGAGGACATCTGGGGGTAAGCGGGTCAAGTGCAGCGCACTGTGCTGTGCTTCGCTGATTTGTCCTTTTGACGAAAACATTACGAGGACAGGCGAACATGAGACCGGAAGTGAAAGCAACAGCAACAGTAAAAGTAGTAGAAGAAGCAACAACAGCAGCAGGATGAGAGCGAAGCCAAAGAAGACAGCAGCAAGGACGCATCCTGGACAACAAAAAGTGTTTTTTAATTTAATTTTTTTCACATTTCATTTTTGTGTTTCGCATTTTTTGATGAAGTTGAAAATCATAAAACGCAACAGCAGCAAGGACAAGGCGACGAAAGGGAGCAGAGGTGGAGGGGGATGTGACGCTACGAGGACGAAAAATAAATAAGAGTAATTAAATTTCGTAGCAAACATGACGAGATAATGGACCGAAGCCATTAACAGTGCCAGAGACGTAGCCGGGTCCGTCAGTGTCAGCGCGTGCTCCAAAGATGACGAGAGAAGAAGTTGCTGTTGCTGGACAGGACAGGACAGGACAGCAGCTGCAGCGCATCCAAGAGCAGCTGCTTTCTTAATGTCTTCTTGCAGTTCTTCCTCTTACTCTTCCTCTCCCACACACATACAGAGACAACTAACCTATGCCAAGTCTCGCCTTGTTCGTAATCCTTTGGCGCAGAACCTCAACTCCCTGAGGCAAATTTTTCTTGATTCTGCTGCTGTCTCAAGTTTAAGAATTATTGCATCATTTATAGCGGCGACAAGGCGGAGCACGCGGAGTGAGATGAAGTGGGTCAAGCCCGTTGGGTTCAGGGGTCACGGGCTGAGTGACAGTCTGTGGATGAGCCAACTGATGATGCTGGGCATCAATAAAAGTTTGCTCTTCACGACATATACAAAATGTTTAGCAGAAGGTAATCCTGTGAGGATGATCACAAAAGGTTTCGAGAGGAGATTGCTTGAGATACATACATATATGGATAAAAGAGGATGAGTAGTTAGGAGAGAAAAGGTATTGAAAGTGGGGAGTATAGTCGAAGGGAACTAAGCCAAATGATAAGAGACAAGCCAAATCTTTCTGCCAAAGAAAGAGGCGAATATCTTCTATATGCAATTCGAATTCAAATTTGAAATAAAATCAAATAAAAAGAGAAAAGAATTATTTTCAAAATAAACAGAAAATGAGTTGTAACAAAGTACAAATTTATTTAAAATTTAAATTTTGCACTAGAATATCGGGAGTTTTCCAAATTTATTTGACCATTAAAATACATCAAAATGACTGTGCTGTAATAAAGACCTTTTGCAGCACTGCACTGCTTGAGTTGAGCTGAGTTCGTGCTCGTTTTGCCGGCTAGTACGCAGTGCTTGCGCGCTGCCTACTCCATCAAGTTTGACGTGCAAGTTGCTCTAGTCGCAAGATTTGTGGAATGGAATGGCGCCAGAGCCTGAGGGGGGAGAGAGGATGAAGGGGCACAATCATCCATCCAACGCTGAGCGACAGCTGCACAAAATTGGCCAAGCAGCAGGCAGCCTCAGTCAGGCAAAAGGGCGAAGGATGGGAAGAGTAAAGCAGAAGGGAGAAGAGAATAGAAAGACGAGCGAGTGCAATGCGCGGCATATGCAGCGCGACAGGCAGCGCCAAGGACATGCAGTAAGGCGTTCTACGATGGATGACGCTGCATCCGTTGACCGAGGGGGGATGCAAAGAGAAAGAGACAGACAGAGAGTGAGAGGGGGATTGCCTGTTTACTCGCGTTATCCTTTTGGCACTGACCGCTTTTGTTGTTTTGTTATTTTTCATGTCAGTCAAGAATTGGCAAGCAGCGAGCAAAACAGGACATGCCCGTTGAAATATGTTATAGAATAGAGTGCGAGAGGAGGGGAGAGAAAGAGAGGGGTAGCCTTGCTGGGGTGCTGCAGATTTGGCAAGGCGAGGCGGAGCACATTGCATCAATATTGAAACGTCAACATCAACTCGCCAGCGGCGAAATGGCGCTCAATGCAGAGACAAAGCGCTGCAAGAGTGAGGCAAAGAGAGATGGAAAGAGGGTGAGAGAGAGAGAGGCAGAGGGAGACAGAGAAAGAGCAGATAGACAGAGCACAAGGACAAGACGACTCCAAGCAGACAACGACGATGTCGGAGACGACCCAAAAACCTGATGAAGAGTTCAAATTTTTCTTTGTGTGATTTGACGAATGAGCTGTCATCTTGCATTGGAAATGCTCTCTGGCCCTTACTCACACGCACACACACACACACCGAAACACACTCTCTGATGGCTTTTCTTGTTTGTTCTTTTATAAAAAGTTGCTGACCATTTCTTTTGATGGTTAGTTAAGAGGATGTTGAAAGGCGCAACCTGCCGGTAGAAAGGAGGAGGGGATGAAGAGATGGAGATAGAGCGACTGCCTGGACAGCTGCTTGTTTGCCCCTGGCTAAGTTTCAAATTGACAAAAGACGAGAGAGAGAGAGACACGTTTAGGCTGCTTAAACGAAAGAAAACCTATTCAAAATTCAAATTTATTCAGAACTCAAATTGAGCAAGCTCCAGCACTAAACGAACTTTCTGAAAACGGAATGTTTATAAGGTAAAATTTATATATTGCATATGGGTTCTACAAATTTCAGAGATAACTTTAATACCTAAGCTAACAATTTACAATATTTGCAAAGAAGTAAGGATTTCATAGAAAGTTTTAAGAATAAATTCAATTCAACGACATCAAATTGGTTAAGGTGATAAATTAACTGAACTATTTGAAAAAGGAAAGTTTATCTAGTACGTTTAATAGATATATTGTATAGGTTTTAAGAATTGCGTAGAACATTTCATAACGTTCATAATGTACATGAAGTACAGAGCTAAAATTGAACAATTTACAATAGAAAATCAGTCGAACTATCTGAAGAAGTAAAGTTTCTATGGCAAGTTTTCTATATTTTTTAAAAGCATCTTAAAATTCATATGAAATTTTGCAGCCTTAAGTAAGCTATCATTTATTTTATGAATAACTATTGAAAATTATAATTTCTAAAGATAGAAACCTCTAAATGAAGTGCGAATATATAATTAGTTTATTTTATTTCCGATATGCAGCACATATATAAAAAGAAATCTGACTAATTTAAATAAGTTTTCAATTAGTATTAAATTTAAATTTTATGGTTTGCAAAAAAAACTTGTTGAATTTCACTGCACTATGTGCTCCAGACACTGAGCACACTCGGATCTGGCAAAGCTCTCTCCGCAACCCCAAAGCCAGTTGCACTGAACTAAGGTGAGGCTGCTGTGGCCAACGCCGACGCCATTCATCGAAGCGTGGACGGGCCCATCACTTGGCTCGTTTGCTCATCGTCAAGACAAATGGAGAATAAATAAATTACTTTTTGGGCCTTTTTGCAATACCAAAACGTCACTGCAGATTCTGGTCAAGCCGGCGTCGGGGCCAGACTGGACCGGATTGGACTAGGCCAGGAGGGGAGGAACGAAATGGAACTGTGAGAGGTCGCTGTGTCCACTTGCAGTTGATTTTCTTGTGGTCTTTTTGTTGTCTCCACACAATGTTGTTGTTGTTCTTGTTGTTGTTGCTGGTGCTGCAGGCAGCAACACGCCTCCTCTCCTGGCTAAACTTTTAAAACGTCAATCAATTGTCCAAAGTTGTCGGAGTTGTCTGACATGTTTTAAATTAACTGACGAAGACGAACCAACATGCACGATTTATGGCCCATGCTCAAGATGGCGAAAACCCCCTCTTTGCCCCCCTGTACCCCTCTCCACAGTGCCCTTTTCCTTTTATCTTTCTCATACACATGACTAAAATCGAGAAATCCAGCTAAAAACATATGTCTGCAGGGGGAGTGGAGAGAGGGGGAAGCTAGCAGGAGCAATCGCCATGAAAATGGCCATCACTTGACATAAATTGTTGTCGTACGAGTTTTCGGCTTGAGGCGAATTTCTAGTTAACTTTGGGGAGAAAAGAAGAGGGCGAGCAACTTTACTTTGATTGGAAGAGTTGTAAGCTCAGAGCTACTGAGAAAGTTCATATATATTTTGCTCATATATAATATATTAAATATTTATCTTATATGGTATGCTAAAAATGATCTGAAGCATCAAATCGAAGAATTGTTTTGGCGACCTTTCATGCGCACTATGATCGTTCGTCATTATTAGAGTAATTCAAAATTATTATAATATATTTTCAAGTTGGAATTAAGAATCTTTCTAAGCCACATACAGTAGACATAAAGTATTTCAAAAATGTTAAAAGCTCTTTTTATTCTTAACATATTTCTCTTTTTTTCAAAAAAGGTAATAACTAAAGTTTAAAATAATTCAGGAAATAGTTTATCTGGGTATTTTCAATTCAAGTTTTTACTGTACGCATCTGCCTATATGTATAATACAGAATGCTCAATCACAGTTCTACAATTTCAACAAACAGCATTAGCTTTCGTACTCTCAAGTTGTATCTTCATAAGCTGTTTCAAGCTTCAATCAATAAACGCTTCACTTCAATTAAGTTTTCAGTGCTCATTCCTTAATCGAAGCATGTTTTGCACATGTATCAAGTATTATTCGAATCAGTTAACAATTGTACCCAAAATCATTTGCACACTAAATAGCCTCAAAGAATGGCAACAGGAGAGAGCGAGAGGGGGGCAGTTAGAGAGGGAGACAGAGCACAGACATGCAACTGAACAGCGACAGGATGTGTTATTGCATGCAGCATAATTTGTGCATGCTTTGTCTGAGTGTCCCTATCTCTACGTGTGTGTAGAGTGTGCCTGTGTATGTGTGTGTCTGTGTGTGTGCTACAAAACAATGCAAATATAAATTATAATATAATAATAATTACTGTCAAACAATAGAAAATTAATTGCGAAACAATCAACGTTTCATTAAAACAAAATGGATTTGACATAATTCAAATGCAGAAGTGCATAAGTGTCCATAGCCCAACACCACCCCCCTTTCGCCCCTTCTAGCGTTCTCCCTGCCACGTCTCTGTTCAAAATGGCAACTCAACTGTTCGATCCGATTCAATTCTGGTTCTGGTTTAGGCTCTACTCCTGCTCATTCTGATGCCGGAGAGAGTGACCTGCCAACGCGTTGACCCCCGCTCCACACTCTCCCCCCCTCCTGTGCACCCCGCATGATTGTTGCGTTGAATCATTCATTCGGAAAATATTTAATTAATTTTTGCCAATAATGTCGGGCAACGCGGCAAAAAAAAGAACACCAACAACAACAACAATTTCAATCCACACGCACAGAGACATAACCGCAATTACGGTATGCCCCGCTCTCTCTCTCTCTTTCCCTTGCCTCTCGAGGGTTCTGGCTGACTTTTGGCCATGTGATATATTAATGCCAGCATAATGATGGCCGTCCAACTTGTCGCCCGTTTAATGAGAACCGACTCGACCAGGTCGCCGCCCTCTGCAACTCCAAACACACAATATTCAAATGGACTTTGGATTCGCTGGTGACAAATTGAACGATTCGACGGTGAATTACTCAAAGTACTCAAAGTATTTGTGGTTGATTTAACGCTTTAATAGGTACTACGTGAGTATGGTCATTGGTATATTCCAGTGTTCGATATAGTCCCTATCTATCGAATTTTGCTAGAATCAAATTCAACATTTGAAAGTTTTCCAGTTTGTTTAAAAATTTAAAACTTCAGTTTAATGTTCAGATCAATAAAACAATTAAAAATTATTATAAAAATTGAGTATAAAATAATTGTATCTTCAAACTATTTAAATAATCAGAATGTTCTTCATTCCTCATTGCAATCGAATAATTTCAATCTTGCAACTAGCATTAGATCCTATTATCCCTTTTCATCTTTTCATCCAACTCCTTACATACCGATATTTCTATTTCTTCCTTAGCTACAATTGTTTCTTAGTTCATTGCTTATCACTTGCATCTGCCTCTTCTTTCCAATACACTTCTCCCACACATCGCACACATGTACCACGTCCACCTCCAGTAGCTTCTCTCACTCTCGTTACTCTCCTTATTTATTGCCCCCTTCTTGTTCAGTATAAACAGACTGCAAGTGCCAGATATGCGAAGAATGAGCAAGGAAGAAGAACTGAAGGACAACATCAACTGGACAGCAGTGACGGATGTACACTGCGAGATGGACGGGCTACACAAGCGAAGGCCGAGCTGGAGTCTACACACAGAGAACAGAGACAAGTGCAACTGAATTATCCCGCTGAGCAGTGTAAATGACTGCAAAATGTGAAAATAATAATGGACTAAACACTAAAATTTACAACTAAAGAGAGACGAGATAGACAGAGAAAGCACACAGGGAAGGAGGAGAAGGCATGTCGTAAGGACATTTCTTGTTAGGTAACCGAGAAGAGGGAGGAAGCTTGGTCATCCGGTCGAACTGACTGCTGCAATTAGATGGTCAGTTGAATGGACACTTTGGACAGCTGAGCTGAGCGTTTTGTGCTAGATGGATAGCTGAAGCAACGGATGGACAGCCCGACAGTTGCATACAGAGATGGACAGATAGAAAGATAGATAGATGGATGGATGGATGGATTGGTGGGTGGCTGCAAGGGTTAATGGGTTAGGCTAAGGTGGACAAGTAATTGCCAGACTAACTGCCTGAACCCTTTGCACCGTAAGAAAAAACTCTTTGGTAAACTTGAAAGGAAAGTTAATTCCATTTGTACCTTATCAACTGGGACGATGCCAAGGCCAATCTCTCAATTGATACCCAGTTCCATTACTTTTATTTAATTGACAACGAGCAAAGACAGAGAGAAAAGAGCCAGAGAGGGGAGAAGAGAGACAGAACTGAGAACGAAAGCTATTTTGATAAATGAAAAATACATGGCGAACAATTATTTTATTGTTGAAAGCTCGATTGAAGCTGGCCCTAGGCCGCAGGCAGTGGCACATAAGTTAGGCAGTGGCGTAGACAGAGACATATTTCAGAGGGGGTTAGTAAAGTTGTTGAAATAGGTTGTCAAAATAGGTCATTGAAATAGGGATAAGTTAGTTACAGGTAATACAGGAGCTACCAAAGTCAGAAAGGTTTCATAAAGGAATCATAGACAAGCTACTTATGGGAATACGATGTAAGTAGACTTAGCCTTAAACATATAGCCGTCAAAGTAGCAGTGGCATAGATATAACAAGAATGATACTGGAACAGCTTCTGACAAATAAAAGATAAAGAAGACATTAGCATAGTCTGTAATTACTTAATTGAAAGGTCTTAGGTCCCTCCATGGGAATACCACAAAAGTATTACCACAAAAATATTTACCTAGAACCAATTCCTAGTTTGTTAACATGATCCCTCCCATAGTTGTAGTTCGCATATCGCCGCCCCTGACAATCATAGGACATAACCCTTCCAATTAAATGCATTTGCATGCCTGTCAGTGTCATCAGTTCGAGTGGAACATGAGAAACAAAACACAGACGCACACTAAAATAAAACTTAAAATGTCAACTATTTTTCAAGCTAAAGATTTTATAGCCAAACATTTTCCAAGTATGAACAAGCACTAGTTATTCGCTCGACTCTCTATATATTCACTTGAGAATCACAAATGAAATAAAATATTTTCATGTACATGACAAAAAAGACGATAGAAAATGAAGAGCGAGAGGGGGACCAAAAATGGAAATAAACTTTTGTAGTTGTCAAGCGACAGGCTGGTTTTTTGCTCATTTCATTCGCCTTCCCACTTGATGATGAACATCTTTGAGAGTCGAAAATGCACTTGCCCCCGCTCTCTATTCCCCTACTCTCACTATTCCATTGAATCAATGTGATTCTAGCTTTCTATGCCGGCTCATCATTTGCTTGTCTTGCCCTGTCGCCGACAAGATGGGGTCGTGTCTGCTGTCATTTGTCCGAACTGCATCCGCCAAAGGCGTGGGGAGGAGTGAGAGAGTGTGGAGGAGGGTTCGATAGGGATTGCAGTTTTGTTATTGGCAGTTCTGTAGCTAAAAATCTCGAAATACTTTTGACATACAAGTATGTACGTGTTTGTTTAGTTAGCACTGTCTATTGCGCTACGTGAGTGAGTGTGCGGGTGTGTGTGTGTATGTTACGAGTGTGTTTGTGTGTGTGGAGTGTAAGTATTGCCATCTTAGTGTTTGACTATTTGAAAACTGAACATTGTCGGCTGTCTTGCCGACTGTCACTCAGTCTCACAAACTCTTTCTGCAAATGTTCATTTGTGCAAGTGTCTCTCCGGCTCAGTCACAAGTCCGATTGTAAAATGTCACTGGCCTTTTACAACACACACAATCTCTGTCGCTCTCTCTCTCTCCCACTCTCTCACATATTTTGGAAATAAATGTTTATCGAGTAATATAAAACATGTGCGAAGTTCTCTGAATGTGAGTGTGTGGCATCCATTAAATGGATTGTTCTTATTTTTGGCCAGCTACAAAACTGAGAAGTCACTTGGAATAGCTGATGACGCTTTCGCTTTGAGAGATAAGCCCAAAGCCAGTGAGAGGTTAAGGATATGATGGCTAAAGGAAATGGGAAAGACATGTGGAGAGAAGATATGCTGAGATGGAGTTAGACAAAAAGAATGTGGTGAATAACTTTAAGAATACAATTGGATGTGTACATGAAATCAAAAGGAAGTCGGCTGATATAGGTAGGAAAGAAGTTAAGGATAAGATGACTTAAGGGAATGAGCAAAATACACACAGAAAAAAGAAAAGAAAACTGTACAAAACAAACAGGTAAAGATTGTGATAAATATGTAGAGAGTGAGGTTAAGGATATGATGGACAAAAGGAGTGGTAAGAAATATACAGAGGCTGAAGAATGGTTAAGGATAACGAAAAACCAACTGAGAAAGTGGAAAATAAATAAAAAAAAATAATTTAAAACTAACAGAAACACAGGCAACAGAGAAAGGATAAAGAACAAGTTAAAGGAATGGAAATTGAAAGAAAAGAATCGCACAACTTATACTAAAACATAAATAAAGCACAAAAAGAGACAGAGTCAAAATGATGTAGAGCTTTGCTTAAGAAAACAGTTAAGAATGCGATGCACAGAGAAACCGCAAAACAAACATAACTGTGATTCACTGCAGCTTGTCCTCCTCCTCGACAAAGTCAACCTATTCCCAAATGAATATCGTAATCAGGCTCGCACTCATTAAGCCGTAAAAGTGAATGCATTCATGAAGGATGCGTGTCATCCTCTGCCACCCAGTCAGGCTGAAGACAGTTGGACAAACCGCGAAAACGGGCCAAAGCAGGGCATGGGCAGGGGAAGGGGAAGGGAAAGGCGCGTCATGTGACTGGAGTCCCAGCGCCATTCGCATGACGTTGTTGACCCTGTTGTCCGGTCCTGTCGGGTTCGCGTCCTGTTCGGTTCGTCCTCGAGCTCATCGCGTCGCTTGGTCAGTTTGCAGCTGACGTTGACATGGCGTGTGATTTTGATGTGCAAAGTTTGCACACATACACACATACACGCGCGCCACTGACCGCCAGGGGGCGCTCCTCGGAGTTCTTGAGGCCAGACATGACGAGACTTCATTTTCTTTTTTTCCCCATTTCAGTATTTTTTTTTGCTTTTTTTCACTTTTTTTTGCAAACAGACGCGCGTATGACATTTTTCACTTAAGCTGACAGTTATGTACAATGCAGGCAACAGCAGAATAAAAAATACACACGCCATGACCCCCCCCCCCCCCTCCCCCTTATCCACCTCCCATGGCACTCGCTCAACTGTCATTCATGGCATGCCGTTTACCGTTATTAAAAAATTATATACTTACGTTAAAAGTGCAAAAAAAGTGGACGAGGGGAAAAAAATAGAAAAAAACGAAAGAAAAATAAATTCAAAAGTTTCACATGCAGTCAAGATATGTTTGAAGTGGCTAGGGAGGGAAGGGGAGGGGAGTGGCAAAGGGGGAGCATTTGGGGAATGTTGTGACGCTTGACACGTCACAAGTTTATAGTGGCTTTTGACAGCTCTTGGACACACTTGGTATAAAAAGTTCTCAACATGCTGGGATACCACTCTACCCTGCACACTCTCCCTCTCCCCCTCTCTTCCTCTCTCTGTGTCTTTCTCCCACTTTCTTTACTCCTACTCGATGGACACTTTTTGCTTTTGGCATAGCATATTCCACAGATCTAGTAACGGTTTGCAGCTTACCCAAGCGACCACTGTCCCCTGTCTTGGGAACATTTTCAACATATTTCAGTTCAGTGCCACGCCTCCCCTCCTCCGCCTTCTTTGGTTGCTCGTCAATTGAGTCATCGAGCATTTTTATACAAAAATTTTTGCAGTTTTCGGAAGCAACTTTCACACAGCTTCCGCTCAGACACACGTCAAACTTCGTTGCACCTGCCTGGTACCCTTCTCCCCTCTCTCCACTACCCTAGCTGACCATCAGGCAACTGCTTTTGGCCTTTTTGTGCTGATGATGATTTTGTGGTCAGCTCTGTTAATCCTCGGAGACGTGTGTCGAACATGAATTTCGTTCGCAGCGCATATAAATAATAATTTCTGGCACACACTCTCAGTATAGTATGTGTGTGTGTGTCTCTGTCTGTGTAGCATACCCTCTGCTAGCTATTGCCGCAGACAGCTTGTCGATCTTTATAATGTTGTAATTGAAAACTTTTTGCAGCCGAAAAAAAGAAAAATAGCACGAGCATTTCTTTTAAAACATATTTCATACTTTTGATATGTCAAGCTGCCTGAAGGCTGCCAACTCGACCCCAGGCGAGAGTGGACAGGCCTCAAATTGGCACCCAGTGGGAAGGTGGAAGGTGTCACAAACTTTGGTATGCAAGAATACACAAAGGAGAAGATACATAGAATGTGTAGGTACAGAGAAGAAGGTGGGAATGTTGGGCAGGAGGTGAAGTGAAGAGGGAGAGTGAAACTCTGAAAAGCGTGAGGGTTTCTCTTCTAAATTTTTAGTTTACATTTTGGCAATTTTCAATATTATGAAAGGTGAGAATATATAAAACACCAGAGGAATATAAGTGCGAAATTATACTTGGATTTACCAATAGCTTAAGCTCCCTCTTTGCGTCTCTGAGGAGTGGCATGCGAGCTTCCCATTTTTCCTCATATCTTCTTTGGCATAGGATTCTTCTAGGTCGTATGCACTTATGTGTAGACTCCTCAATTCCTTAATCCATCATCTAAGACTGTACAGGAATCTGTAATAAGCATGAATCAAACAACTTTTAAATACTCTTTCAAAAACTTAAAAACTTCCCAATGTTTTTCAACACTTATTAAACCTCCCTCTGTTTACTTCATTATCTGCGCCTCTTGTCAACGTAGTTCTCCCCTTTAATAGTAGAAATCAACAACATCAAAGTAATTCAAATAGTATTCGGAGGAGGCCTTCGAGAACCTCAGGGCATTGCTCAAAGTGGAACAAGAGGAGCTGCTGGTGATGCTCCTCCAGCTTGGGTCGTGGTCAGTTGATGGTGCTGGCTGACGAGATGCCCCTTGTGGCTTGTCGCCTCGTCTTTGTGCTAAATAATGATGGAAACTTAAACACGACGACGACGCTGCCCGGCCGACCAACGCGATGAGGCGAGGCGAGGGCAAAAGGCAAACTGACAGCAAAACTTTAAGCGAATGTCCTGCATTTTATTTTCATTCCTCCCTTTTTTTTTGTTGCCCACTGTGCCACTGAGAATATGTGTGTGCGACTAGTTGGAATGTTTCTAGAATTAAACTTGTACAGCAGCAACGTGGCAGTAGATACCAACAAAAAAATACTAAAATAAAAATAAAGAGAACTTTAATAGTTCTCAAGTTTTTTGACGTTCTGCTCGTTGAGGCTGTCAATTTGCTGCCTTTCAGAGTTGCCCTGCCCCATGTGAGTGAGTTCGAGTGAGTGTGTGTGCAAGTGTGTGTGTGTGCGGCTGTCTGGCAACACTGACCAACGTTTAGTAGATTGTGACCAGCGGCAGTGAGAGTGGATAACGTGCTCACGAGAGAGCGATATACGAAGATAATCGGAACAAGAGAGGAGACAATTATTTATCGATTTCTTTAAATTACTCTACAATCATTGGGAGTTATTTTCAATTCTGCTATATATTTCTTTTTGAATTGCTTTCAGCATTTCAATGTATAACTTTATTGGAAGATCAGCTAAAAAGGATAAAGAAACAAATTTATCGATAAGTTCACTGCAATCGGTGTTATTTAATTGCTTACTTGTGTCTTCTGCTCTTTGTTTATTTTAGTCTCTCATAACCTCACTTAAATTAACTTTCCCTGTGTTCTTCAAAATTTCCGATTCTTTTTATATCGATAGTTTTAGTAATGTCGACTATCGATCTTAATCCCTGATCGAATCTCTTCAAGTACTCTTAATTTCAATTTGATTCACAGTCCTTTAAAATAGTAGTATTCCTTTATCGATTTACGATTATTTTCTTTATTATTTATCGATACTTTCATTCTCTCGTGAAGCGATCACGCGTGCTGCAGCTTTGGCGGCCACCTCTGCTTGTTGGTCATTCTATGCTGCATGTTTTGGTTTAAATCAACCCGCTCCTTCGTGGCCTCCATGCCATGTGCCACCGCATTGTCCTGCGTCCTGTCTGTCTGTCCCTGTCCCTGCGTCCGTTCAGTTGTCCAGCTGGCAGCGCTGCCACCGCTGTTGCTGCTGCTGCTTCTGCTGCTGCTGCTCTTGCTGTTGCTTGTCCAATGTCCTTATTAAAGTCCTGACGGTCCTGCCTCAACTTGTGCTCGTCGTGGCAATTGTTGTTGCTGTTGCCGCTGTTGTTGTTGCCTGCACTGTCACTCCTGCTGTTGATGCTGCTGCCGACGTACTCGTTGCTGCTGCTGCTTCTCTTGTTGCTGTTGTTGCTGCTGTAGCCCACTTATCATCCCCGGTGACACTTTATAATTTCTTTACTTTTAGTGATGTCACTATTTATTTCATTTTTCCATCAAAACTTTTAAGTTTTACAATAAATTTTCAGAGCAAATACAAATAGAGTGTCCAGCAACACACACACACACACACACACACGTAAAGGTTGCACTAAGGGCTTCTGCAGGACACTTTGAAAGCAATGCAGTCGCTGCGGTGTGTGGGCGTTGGAGGCAAGGGGCAGGGAATGGGGGCACGGACAGTGTACAGTGGGCAATGGACTTTCATTTTGTAAGTGACATCCGTGTCACTGTCAGAGTTGCTTCTCTCTCCCCCAATCTTCCCTCACAGTACCTCTGCTCTTCATTCTCTCATTCTGCTCAGTTTTTTGTTTTAAAACTTGACATCAAGTGATTCAGTGCAATTCGCTTATTTCTTCTATCCTTGAACGTTTTGCGATGCCAGAGGGACAAACAGAAAAGTATTTATAGATTAATATTAAATTGATTTTTAATCAGGTGCGAATTTAATGAATATGAGTTGACTGAATGGGGTTGAAAGATTCTGTTGATGTTTATTGCGATAATTGGATTGCAATTGAAAGTTTATCTAGTAAAATTGACAGCTTTGTTGTATAAATTGTCATCAAATTAAATGAAAGCAGTGAAGCACAAGTTACATTACAATTTGATTACAATATATCTAGAATACAAGATCAAAATTTTGAAAATTGAAATATTCAAGACATAATAAAATCTAATATAAAACAAAGATCTTTTGAGGTTCCAAAGTCTTTTTAAGATTACAATAAATAAATAACTAATTAATCTGACTTTATCTTCCAAACTTGAAACATGCTGTTTAATTACTTTAACATACTTGATAATTTTTAGAAACTAGTCTAGTAACATCTATTTAAGTCCCAAGTTATAAACACTTAGAAAACATGTAGAAAACAGGTCGCTAGGAAAGTATGATTCGTGATAAATCCGGATTCATGCAGGTTTTCAATAAAGAATACTCTTTCAAAAAGACAAACCCAAATGCAAGCAGTCAAGAGTCAAATCCGCTGCAGACGATTACATAAATTTGCAGCTTGTGGGGCATCTCAAAGGCCTTCCCACTCGTCCCATCGGCGTGTCCAGGAGTGCAGTCCACAGCTGGCACTTTGGCTCATCTCATTATTACTTTAATATGCAATGTGCACTAGCAGGGGGGGGTGGGGAGTGTGCTGGGCTATGTGTGCGAGCATGTGCATCAACATATAGAAAAGTTTTAAAGAACTCACATTATGTGCCCGATCCCAAAACATTTTGCACTTGATGGCCGCAACACTGCCTGATGTCTGATGGCAGTTCTGCTCCTGCTGCCGTTGCTAGTCCAGCTCCTGCTGCTAGTGCTGCTTGATGCTTCTCCTGCTGCTGCTGCTCAGTGTCCACATGACTTTGTTTGAAGTAACTTTTGCTGGCATCAAGTAAACAATTTACGACAACGCTGATGATGACGTCGCCGTCGACGCGCCTGATGAGGCTAGCCCAGAGTTGCAGATGAGGCCGAAGGGGGCGTGGGAGGTGAGGTTGGTCCACACTGCACAGCTGTGTCCGCTGCACTTAACGCCCGACTGGAGGAGCAGCTGGTGGAGGAGCTGTTCACCACTCGCTTTTGTCTGTTGCATTGGAAACTATTTGAAATCCTGCGGCGCTTTGTGCGGAAAGCGGATTCGTTTCAACGCGCGTCTCAACTCTCTCCGCGGGCCCTCAGGGGCGTCGAGCATAAAAGTCAAATGCACTTGCATTGGGCGCCACGCCCCTCTCTTGTGTGCCCCCTTTATGCCAGCATCACTTGCTGAGGGAATCATTTTTCAACACTTCATGCATTGCCGACATAATGAAGTGGCCGCCCGACAGACCAACCGACGGATCCCTTCCGCAGAGTCCCTGGAACAGAACCGCTCATCTTTCCGTCCATGCCTCTGTCCATCCGCCTGCCTTGTGCTTCATCCGTCTCCCTGTGCTGCTATTACTTCGCCTGCATTTAGCCACAATATCCCTTTACGCGCATTTGTTTTTCCCATCATTTTCGCTCGACTCTCGCTCTTTGTCGACTTTTATTATTTCACTTGCCGTTTGCTTTGCTCCTGCTCCCTCTCCCTCTGTTCCTCTTCTCCTCCTGCCATAGATCATTGCGGTCGGCCTGCCTGCCGGGTTATATCCTGCTCCATTTGTCCAGTGTAATGAAGAGTCCGAGTCCGAGTCTAACCCCAGCGCCAGCTCATTCAAAATGACATCTTTCCCTCTTCCCTGTGGGCGAGGGGGGAGGGAATGAGTGGGCTTTTTTCTGCGTTGCTTTCTTTCTTTTCTTCCGCGCTTTCCTTTTCATTTTTTTTTTTGGCGCCTGGCACAATTTTTACATCTGTTTTGTATTTATTTAGGTTAATCCTTTGGTCTATCCTTCCTACTTCCATTCTTCCTTTGCTGCGAGTCACAAATCCGCTTTTTATTTCAATATTTGTGCCGCGCTTTGTGGATTTTTATGAGTGGACTTTTTCAGGCTGAAAACGCGTGCTTTGTAATGCAGTGTACACTGCACAGTCTCGACTTGCATCCATTACGCAAAAGTCAACATTATCCTCAAATGAAAAGCTATAAATATTGCAAGAGATGGAGAAGGAATGTTTTCTCCAAGAGGAAAGTACGAAATATAGATAAGTGTGAAAGAATATATCGTATAAAGCATATAGATAAGTTTGGTATACTTTAATTAAACAAGAAAATTAGATACGTAGAAAAGGAGATATAAGTTGAGTAGGCACAAAGTAAATAGGGAATAATAACTGTAAGAGGTATGAAGATAAGTTATGAGAACGGGATTGGGCAAATTAAAAAACAAGTTTAGTTGAAGATTTAACTTATATATATATTCACATATATAATAAATTAAGATATAACTAAGTTATGTTTAAGATCAACTATACGGTTCAAGCCTATTTAAAGAATCTTAAATGTATAATAAAAGTATTCACTATAGAGCTTCATAGATTGTGTAGATTCCTTTTCAAGTCATCATCCCTATTCCATAAGTATTGATAACCGAAATCTTCTTCACGAATACACCAAGCCAAAGTGCCAGTCTATATTCCCGCCCTACCGTAGTTGAATTTGAATCTATATGACTTGTATAATAGTTTTCTTCCTATTCAGGCCCATAATTAATTTCCTTTAACAACCTTCCCATTAGGGCAACATGTGAATGTAAATGTCAACTCTGTCGACAGAATTGGCAAAAGAATTGACTATCAAATGGTCGAAGAATGCCCCAAAGGTGCCAGGTTTCCTAGGCCTCACACAGATGTTGGCTATAAGTACACGTCATGCAGGCCGCGCAATAACAAGCACAAGGCGCCACCAGGCAAGGGCAGAAGAAAACCACAATGTGCTGTAGAACTTGACGATGCCGAAGCTTAGTTACTCTCCCTTCTTAGGAATTGAATCAAATTAAAGTTAAGGAGTCTTCAGACTCATTGCTGTGAAAGTGTTAACTATGACCGATGCTTCTATTGATGATATGTATATTGTCTTTATAGGATCTTAACCAGAGAAATTAAATGTAATAGAATAGAATAGAAATGGAACACTTTATTTATAAAAAATTACACAAGTGTGAGTGGTTATAATGCATGAGTATGAAGAGTACAGACAGTTTTTAACCTTTTCTACTTAGAAATATGTTAATACAGAAAATAACTTTTGATTTAATCATTGATTATAATGAGGGGAAAAATATTACAATATTTTAGTACTAAAAAAACACCCATAAAAAAATTAAATGTAATTATTACTGAAAGTGCTGGTTAAATACAATTAAAAGCTAACTTGCCTAGGTACAACAATAAGTACCTCAACAAAAGATCTTTATCTCTTCCACACCCTCAACAATACCTTACAAACTGCATGTCAAAGTCATTATACCCTCTCTCTCTCTCAGCCTATACAAACGATTCGGCAGTTATCTGGCGGGCAATAGGATATAAATGGCTACATGAGCGCAGTTACAGATCCATTGCACAAGATTGAAGAGGCAACTCGAAGTATCGCGAGAGAAGCTGCTGCAGAGTCATGTGCGGGGTGACGGCAGTGACGTGTCGCGAATTATGAGTGCCCCCACAGTTGCACACACACACACTCACTCACATGTTGTGTGTGTGTGTGTGTGAGTGTGTCTCTCTCTCTCGTTTATCGCCCATTCGCGCATAGTTGGCAACACTTAATAATTGAAAAGGAAGCAACGATCCGCCAGTTCGCCCAGTTCGCATCGCTGCATCTGCCTCGCTGCCCCTTTCCCTTCCCACTCTTCTGCCCCTCTACTGCTCTGCCTGGTTGTGCCTCGTCGCGTATCGCGCAGTTTGTCTAGTCGACGCCGACGCCGCCAGTCGCTTGTCCCGGCGCTGGCTGTCCAAATGTTTGTCGATAAATTTACGGATGTGCCGAGTGTCTTGTGCGAGTCTCCCTCTCTCTCTCACTCGCTTGGCGGATGCCATCATTCGCTGGGGCACCCCTCCCCCTCCTTCCCTACGTAACTGCATACTGCATGTGAAGGGGGAAATTTGAATTTGATTTTGGAACGGGGCAATCTGCGGCGCGTAAAAGTTATTGACAATGGGATGTATCTGTCGGGCTGTGTCATTAATGGCGAATGCTTTATGGATCGCATTGCTGCGCAATTTTCAACACATTTTGCGCTCGTTTCCATTCCGTCTGTCCAGTCTGTCCGTCCGTCCAGTCTGTCTTTCTGTCCGACCGCCGTCGATGATTTTCATGTTTATTGAAGTGTAGATATTTTTATCTATTTTAGAGGCGCAAGTGTTTATTTCGACTGATTACGTGCTCTTGCCGGCTCCGGGGCCGTGCCCAGAGAACTGCCTACAAAATTATTGCCAAAATAATATGCAAGCAACATCTTTCCCATTGCCCCTTCCCTCCGTCAATCTCTACCTTCCTCAGTTCTTTTGAGCAAGTTGATAAAATTATGAGCCAATGTTATTCCCATGTGTGTAGTCTGTACTCACATACGATATTGCCATATCGTAAATTCTCCATTGTAATGGACCATTTGCCGAAATTATTGCCAACAGTTGAAAGGAAAATGCATTTTCCTAGCATTTTTCCTGCTTGCAGCTTGTATTCACTGTTCGCTCACGACGAAGACGACGCAGACGACGACGACGACGTCAAGGTTACCTCGTAGCATACTCGAAGCGTTTATTATGATAATGAGATCGAATAGCAAATAACACATACACGTAGTCAAGGTGCGATGCAAGATGCGCAAAGATGCAAAGAACACGCTGAATAGAAATCGTTACTTTCGTAAGCAAATGGCAAGTTTATCTGTGGATGTTGATGCAGATGTGTCTGTATGCAGATTGTTTAACAATCAAGTCAAGGTAGAAGTGAAGCAAATTATTCTGAATTTACATTTATCTATAGATCTCTGGAAGTGGGAGGGATATAAAACTGAAATTTAGCAAAATAACTACCTAAACATACAACTTTCCATTATTGCTCATGTTTAATTCCATACCACGCATCATCTATTCTAAAATTACATTTATCTACAGATCTCTGCAAGTGAATGTGATATGAAGGTGAAATTTGGTGTGGATGTTGCCAATTCATTAAACTATCTGTTATTTAAATCTTGTAGTCCCTTAGACTGCATCTTCTGTTCATATTATGGCATTTATCTATAAGGAAATTTATATTATATAATGCTGAAATTTGTTAAAGTAACTCATAAAACATCATAAGTACTTTTTGTTGTTGCAGTTTTACAATGTATTTTATATAAAATTTTCACTAATCTAACTAATCTCTACAATTACATATGCTACCAAGCTGAAATTTGGTCTAACTATACGTATAAACATTACAACTACTGTAATTGCAGTTTGTCAATCACTAATACAGAAAAACTAACATTCAAAATGTACAATATGAAGCTGAAATTTGCTATAAGCTGCTTATCTATCATTCTTGCTGTACTCTTTGTAGATTTCAAGTCCTCTCTCCCCAATAATTGAACTTACAGAAAGCAACGAGTTAAAAATGAACTCAATCTGTTGTTATCAAAGGCGACTAAAAAACTTCAACTGATGGATAACAAATTGCAGCTGGCCAGGCACATACACACACACCCCATCACACACGCCAACATCAACATCAGGACATGGAGAAGGATCCAAAGCATTCGAAACAAGCTGTGACACATTGCGATGTTGGGCTTGAGCTTTCGTGGTATGCAGAAATCTGGACGAGTTGGCAATAACTCGCCGACTGATAAATGATGTTGGGTCCGCGTGGCGCGAAGTCTCTCTCAAGCTATAGAATTTCTCTATTTCGGTCAATCGAGCTGATGCTGTGATGTGATGTCTACCCCTTGCGGAGGAGGAGGAGGAGATGGAGGGTGGTAGCGGGTTCAAAGTCAGTTGAAATGAATGTGCGGGCATTCCGACGGTTGACAGTATTGTGTCCTCATTCGACGTCGCTCGACAAGCAAAATATGTGGCCAAGATGTCACTCCGGGAGTAGTCGGAGAAGCAGTCCAAGTCCAAGTCGTGGCAGCAGCAGCTCTACCGATATGTGGGCTCATGTTCCCTAATGTTGTTTACCACCCGTTCCACTACCCCCCTCTGCTCCTGCTCCGCCTTCTTCTCACACTTCATGCATTGGATATTTTGCATGTTGTCGTGTTAGTCTCGTTTCATCCTCGCTGCTGTTTCTACTTCTGCTGATGTCCTCGCTTTGACAGCGCGACCGCTGTCCTCTGTCGCCTCTCCCTGCTCCACCTCCACCTCCTCCTCCCCTTGCATTGTCTTATTGTTTGGCGTTGCCAGTTTTGTTTCATTTTCTGTTCTTCTTCTTTGTTTTTTTTCGCATTTCATTCGCTTTTTGCTCTCGCTCCGTTTGACAGTCGTAAGATGAAGCGACAGTCCGCGCGCTGCGACAATCGCCACACATTTGAATTTTATTGGCTCGCCTGTCACACTTCCATTTCGCACACACACACACTCAACAAACAACAACAATGAAAATGCCAAAAAAGGCAAACAAGTCAAGCTGTAGAAGGAGCAAAAACAAAGCTGTTGAAAGATGCCAACGGGATGGCAGGATGATTAGTTTTTTGATGCCATATCGAGAGATCTGAGATGATTCCCAAATAAGTAGTCGATTGTGGTGGTTCTATCTGGGGTATATCCATTTCTCAGTTCTTATTTCTATATATCTATATAGGGACATATTCTCATTCTGTTCTCTACAACTAGAAGGATGCAAAGGCTTTCAGTTGGGCATTTTGAAGCCGATTCAAGCTATAAAATCACAACCTATTTATATTCATAAATAGTTAAATTATTAATTTATTATTTTATCCATTTCTGAGCTCTTTTTTCAGTATTCATTCTAATTCCCTCTTTTATTTTAAGTATATATTCTCATTCTAGATCTATGAGTACCTTTTCAACTTTAACCATGAAGAGCATTTCACCAAAGATACCTTCAATTCAAATTACTACCAAACCTACCCAAATTAGTTGCGAATTAAAAGACCTAAGCAAGACAAAGTGAATTGGAAGACAGGTTTGCTAAGGACTGGCAAGGCTGTGTTGTAAAGAGTTCCCCCTAGCAGAACCTCCTTATCGCACTGCATTATCCCATTGCATATTAATGCAGACAGTCTCGCATATTTCCAAACTTGCTGCGCCTTAACTGAACTTTGCGATTCGCTTCTAATAAAGATATTCATCTCTCACTTTGCTACAGCCAGAACAACAGTAACAAACAGACTTTCAAATTTGTTAACAATTTCAGCAAACAAGCGTCGCTGCTGCTTCTGTCTGACTGTCTGCAGTCGAAGAGCGATGGCAACGTCTTCTTCTTCTGCTCCTTCTCCTACTTGCTGCCGTTGTAATGCAACGCCTACGATCTTGAAATTTGTTGCAGGAGTCTTGCGAGAAATGCGGGTGACAAAAGTTGCTGTTGTACAACGACGCGTCGCACTTGTTGTGGCAGAAGCTGTTGCACGGCAGCCCGAGAAACAGAAGATGCACCAAGACGATTAGAGGACATTAACCAAGTGCAGAATGTCGCGTCGATCGCAAAACGTGGGATAGTCGAAAAGGAGTCAGGGAGAGGGGCAAGAGAGATGGATCTATGTAGAGGTAGAGGTATAGGTACAAGTAAATATATATAGAAATATAAATGGAATGGATTGATAATATAAGATAAGTCGGAAGAGAAGGAAATAGAGTATGAGGTGTGTTCAAAAAGTATATCGAATTTTATATATAACTATATAAGCTTTGGATTCTACATAAAGCTAATAGATCGAGATTGTTATTGACCTTGTAAGGCTCTTCAAATTCGCAAGAGTAACCACTCTGACTTATTTGGCTAAGGATTCAGTACCATATCTTAAAACTAAATATGCTTCTATCCACATTAGAAAGATTTTAGTAGAATTCATAATAATAATAATAATAATAATTTGTAATAAACAGACACCTTTATAAGGACCTTAAAATTCTAAATTTATCACTGACAATTTTACACTCCAATTCCATTTCTCCCAATATACGTTCAATAGCTTTTCTCTCCCAAGTCTCTCCCTCTCTAATGAACGTAATTCAATTCTCTGTAGTGCCAAATTACTACGAGTATCTAATAATACAATCTGGAAGCAACTTTTTAATTGAGTTCACGCCGAATGAACCCTTGATTGAGATGCGCCACTTAAAAGTGCGTCAAGCAATAAGCTGAAGCCGGACCGAAGGAATCAGAGGGAAAGTCCTTGCCAGGCAGACAGGACAGTACAAAGGCAGATATGCTTAAGGGGGAAGGGGGAGGGGGGGTGGCCCGGGGAGATGATGTCGCATCATTCGCATTGTCTGGCTCAGTGGCCATAACTCTGGAACTGGATCGGGCGGCGGCTGCTGCTGCTGTTGCCCATCAAAGTGTTGTCACTGTCAGTGCAAATGTCACAGACACATCAGGGATTAGCGACAAAGACAAGGCGCTGGGTGAGCTGGTGCGGGAAAGGAGGCGCGAGGGGAGCGAGTTGGACCAGTAGCCGGATTTAAGGGTTTATGCGCGCGACTGACAAATACTCGCAGCAGCATCGCAAAAGCGGCGTAGAGCACCTGCCCAGCCGCTGGTCTACCCCCCAACCCCCCCCTCTGCCCACTCCACAAACTGCGGTCGTCCTTTAGGCAAACAAAACGATGTCAACCGCAATAACAACAACAACAATAATGAGGGCAAACATCAACAACAGGCGACGGCTGAAAGTCAAAGGATTGGGCCAGGGGTAGATCAGGCTCTGCTGCCTCTGTGTGTGTGTGTGTGCGTGAGAGTGTCGGTGTGTGTGTCTGTGTGTGTCTAGTGCCCATTTCGTCATTACTTCAACCACATTTACATGTGTCAAACCCGGCGAAACCTTTGAAGCGTCCTGGCTTGATGCCAGCGCGCACCAAACTGTCAGCGAAGCCAACCCCCGTCTGACCAGGCGGGCTGCCCCTCACCCCCCCCTCTATCGTTGACTACTCCTGCTCTTCTCCTCCCTTCTCTTGCTGCTACTGCAGCGCATCTTCCCGCTGTCGCGTCTCTGTCAGAGTGTGTGTGTGTGCGCTGCCTTTCAAGTTGCCCAAGCCAAGCAAGTTTCTTCGCTTTTGATGCACGCATCAAGCTACCCCCTGCCCTACCTTCCCCCAACACTCCTGCACGCCTTTGGCATTTCCCCATTTGCCTCCTCATTACGAATGTCCTGTGGCATTGTCAACATGTCCTACGCATTATAAACGAATTACTGTCGTCTCCCCGGTTCGTTGGGTGCCCTCTACGCATGTGTGTGTGTGTGTGTGCATGTGTGTGTGTGCCTCTATACGCTTCTGTTTTGAGTTTTAGCCGGCAAGTTGGTTAATCGCCGGTAAATTTAATTAGACATCAGTGTGGGTAAATTACGGTAAATAAATGTCTAGCGTATGAACCCCAGACCAAGCCACCACACCCATCGAAAAGGGCGCACATCTCTCTCGACTTTTAATGCAATGCGATGGGTAAATAAAGCGCCACATGAAAAAGCGTATGAAATGCAAATTGACTTGGGGCCACTCGATGAGCAGGTGTATCCTTTGACCACTTAAGGGGGGGGCAAGAAAAGCTGAATGGGGTACTAAATGAACTTTGAGGAACATATGAAAATATATATGAAAATATATATTATATATTATATGTAACTTAGACAAGCACAGGTAGTTGAGTTACACTAATCTCGATATGAAGGATCAACAAATGTATTGCTAGTGAGGAATTAAGATACCCTTTAACCAATCTACCAGATTTCGAGGAGATTTCGGTGTGGCACCTAAAATAAGAACCAAACGTTATCTGCGTATAATATGTGGGAATCTTAATGACAAAATTGGTGCCTCTAGCAGTTACAGCTCTTGAGATAAACGCGTTCATACGTACACCAGAATATTGATGGTGAACTAGAATATATATATATATTTCTGCGGTAGTCCGGGCATTTCTGCTGATTACATTACCAAGTGGACCAATTAACATGTTCAAACACATTGGTTTTGTTCAACAAATTTGATTTCCAATAGGTGTAAAAGGAATATTGGGGAGGATATTATCAATGTATCATATATATGTATATATCATATCGTATTATATTACGAATATAGTTTGTAAGACCTTCTTCCATTCTACACTAGTTGATCGCTGGTTTTTCAGTATATCTTTAATTTTTCTGTATCTTAAGTAACTTCTTCATGCATTGCCATTTCGCAACTCAAATTACTTTGATTATCAATAAGCTGAAGCTCTTCCAGGCTCTGCCTTCCCATATACCAACGCATTATCTTGCTGACACCTGCGTAAACCAAATTAACATGAAACGCTCGAGAAGCTCCGCAACTTTCATTTGATTATCGCGAGTTTTTTCGTCAACACGAACGACATGAAAATGGACATGGACATGGAGTGAACACAGTGGGAGATGAGGGAATGAGAGGAGGGCAGGTGGAGTGTAGTGGGGAGACTGGCAGACTGAATGTGCGCCTGGCAATGGCGACGCATCGATTGTCAAATGTCAGTGTAAAATTTTATTACTTCAATAACTTTGCCGTTATGAGGACTTAATTTATGAGTCGCAACAACAAATGACACGTGGATGGACGTGGGCCAGCAAGGGGGGAACAGTGCAGTAGAGGAGCAGGAGCAGCAGGACCAGCACCAGAACCAGGACAGTGCAAGAACAACAATTGTAAAAGGGCAAACTGCTGCACATTTTTGCCCCGCGGTGCTGCTGTCCACGTTGACGGTGCGAACGGTGAGTGGCACAGTGTGTGTGTGTGTGTGTGTCCCAGTGTGTATGTGTGTGTCCGTGTCTGTACGAGTACATTTCCCTGTATCTGTGTGATAATGTCCTGTTTAAATGCAATAATTTCAACTGCAATTTGCCCTGCGTGACCCCCGTCACTTGACCCCCTCTCCCCCAGGGGTCAGCCGTGTCTGCCTGTCTCCTGCGTCGTCCTGTTTGTGTGTGTGTGTGACGACCAACTGACTGCCAGCTTGCATTTATTTATGTCTGACTGACGTGCCTCGCGCCCTGTACCGTCAAGTTGCTCTGTGTAGCCTGCCACGCAGGTGATACCCCCCTGATGTGCTTCCTCCCTCCTCCCCGCCTCCTTCTTGCCACACACACTGCAGCGTCACCGTGTCTAGTTGCAGTCATAAAAACGAAAGTTATGACGTCGCCCGCTGGATTTATGAACGTTTTGCAGAATTATTGTTATTTATTTTATTGATGTCTCTGGCTAAAAAATATTTTGCTGCATACATAACGGGGACGTAGCACCCTGTAGTAGCAGAGGGGAATGGGGGAGGCAGTGGGGTTGGACGTTGCATTACAACATTTTTCGCTGTCAGCGCAATTTATGTCCTTGACAGCGATAGGCATTTCCTTTGAAGTTGCAAACTCGTCGAATTTCGCGCAGGGAGAAAAGCTCAAGTCCGTTTTGGGGTCCAGGCTGCAGTTGTCTGCCCAAGTAGAGGTGGGCGAGAGAGTAGAGAGAGGGAGAGAGAAAGCATGGGGAAGAGGGTGTACCAACGAGTGCACGTTGCACTCAGTTCCTGGCTCGCAAATCGCGAATATTTTGACGGAAACGTGTCATAAATAGCGTCGCATGTGGCCATAAACCTTAACCCCCCCCTAAGTCAACCCCTCGTCTCCCACATTAGACCAGCCCTCTTAACCCCTATTTAGAACTAGCCGTTGTCTTTTTTTACCCGACTTTGCTTTGATTTAGTTGTTTGTCTGCTTGCACGACGAGTTGGCCTTGTGGCAGAGAGGGTGCACTGTGCTGTCGAATTGGAAGGGTGGCAGAGTGTGCCATATAGGGTGAAGGGTAAGATGAATATGCTAAAAAGTGAGGTTATGTTTATCAGACTTGCTTTAAAGTACTTTAAATAATATGTCTTGATTTCGATGGGAAGAATAATTCCAGGTTTGGTATATGCATGAGAGTTAGTTGTGAAGAATTGTAGGATACATAGAAGTGCAACCGGGACACCACGTTAACGCTGTCAATGTCCCTTTGAATTAGGTTATTTACAAAAAAAACTATACCAAGCATGTTTCCACGGTTGGCTAAAGAAAGGTGAGTAAAGTAATCCAAGTCTATAAGGAGGAAGTCTTGAATTTACATCCAAGTTAAGGCATCGCAAAGCAAAAAGTATAAAAAATTAAAATTTAAAATGTAATATTTTTAACATTTTACTGTTTAACGTAAATTTTAACTTTAATTTTACATATATATTCCTTGTTTTTTTTTAACTTTTAATTCATATTTAATTTTAATATAAAATAATGTAATATTAATTTTTATATCTAATTTTTTTATATTTTTCTTATCTACAGTCGAATGTTCTTCGTTGACTTTAAATAAATAAATAAATAAATAAATAAATAAATAAATAATGTTATAATATTTTGTACAGATTCAATGAAGTGCCTGTGAATCGCATACTGAGGAGAGCAAACGCATTTTCCGTTCCGAATATCTGAAATTTAAAATGTCAGGACTATGAAATCTCTACAAGAAGATATTAACTATATATTGTATATATCTCTTTTGTCTTACCTATCTCTCTGCTCTAATACATATACACCGTACATCAGTAATTCCCATAATCCTCGAGGTCTTTGCCTGAGGGTTCGCCTGCGCAACGATTTAAATAAAATTATAATTTGATTTTTTGCGCAACATTTTGCAAATAAGCTGATAAGCGAGGCCCAACGACTCTTCACTCCGCCCTCTGCCCGCTCTCTTTCTCCACTCTGTTGAGTCTCCAGCTGGCACTTGATGATGACGGAATCGTGTCAATATCCAGTGGCATCGTCGGGCACGTGTGTGGAGCGTAAATTTCTGCCAATGCTAATGGGCCACAGCCGCCAACTGCCACGTTGAGATTTCAGCTGCAAAGGAGAGCGAAGGGGGGGGGGGGTTAAGCAGGGGAAGGGAAGGCTGCACTGCTAGCCTCATGTTGATGTTGGCGATTTTCGTTGACTCCGTTGGCCATTAGCACGTGCGAACATTCCAAAGATTGAACCGCGTTGGCAACTCTGGGCTCGCAACCCTGGTGTGGCATCGGCGTCGGCGGCACATAATTTGCGCAAATTACCGACAGCGCGTTGCCATATTTTCCATTGGCAACGATGCCGCTGGGTCTCTTGACTCGCTCTCTATTTATGACTCCCACTCCGTCTCCGTCTCCATCGCCGGCTACAACTCTGGCAGGCTGATTGCCCCAGTGCAGCCCGGCACAGGTGCAAAACAAGCACGGCCCAGCACAACGTTTATCAGCCACAGTCGTCCTGCTCGTCCTGCTCCTGTTCGTCGTCCTTGCCTCGACTGCACGAACTGCACAAATCATCTCCGAATTGCACGAAAGTTTGTCTCGCACTCCGGCTCCGGCTCGAGCGATGCGCACCAGCTTGGCAGGACATAAGCTGCGCCCGTAACTTTGCCTTGTTTATGTTTGCGGGATGTGATGCGACCAATGCGAGACGACGCGATGCGACGCGGCGCTCTATGCTGCTGCTGCCACAGCTAACTATGCAACAAAACACGCAGCAAGAGCTTCCATTCCCCTCCCTCCTCTGGAATTTTGAGTTGTTGAACCATCATTTTGGTTGAACTTGTTATCTACCACACTGTTTGCTCTGCGTAGAGATATTTGCTATACTATCTGTAGAATGTGACGTAGATGCGCAGAGGACTAGTCTAAATGGCTAAGATATTTTTAAGTACTCAGTAACTTAAGTAGTGTATAAGTGTATAGTGTATAAGATCTATATACCTACATAGTAAATCTTTAGTTTAATTTTATGCTATTTATCTGTATTATGTATTTCATATCCATAACTCTTCAATTCATTAATAACCATACGATTTATCTCTCAGAATTTTAAATTTTTTTGACTTTTTCATTCTTTCAATGAACCCAAAGTTTCTTTCTGACTTTGAACACGTTTGGCTTTATCGAAAAGTAATTGATTCCGTTTTGTTCTCTAAATTTTTTCATGGATTTCTCTATTTAATTATTTCAGCACAGGCGATCCAATATTTCTCTCTACTTGCACTTTATTATTTCAAATTTGTTGTTTAAAATCGATAAGACAAGTTGATAATGTCATTAAAAACTATTGAAAAACTATTTCCAACACTAATGTAAGAAGGTGTTAAGATTTTTCATACTCGTACGAGCTCTCTCATTTGACAGTCTACTAACGCTTTCTTAACTCCTTAATCTATCATATTGTATATTTATATTAAGTTCAGTTAGTTAGTTCAGCTTGCCAACACTACAAGCTCAAGTTGTGCGTCCGCTCGAAATATCTGCCTAATGTGCGTCCCTAAATGTGTCCTCCCTGTGGGATTCGCTTTCGTTCTCTCTCTCCCTTCTCCTTCTCTGCTTGCGATATGTATGAGTGGTACGTGCGAATGGCAAACGCAAACAGCAGCAGGAGCAGCAGCAGCTGGCAGTGCTTTAGTGTCTGGAGAGGGTGCTCAGCAGTCGATACTACTCTCGTCTGCTTCTTGGCGCCACTTTCATTGATGCGATGTGATTCCGATTGCGATGGTGATGTCGATTTGGATGCAGGCATCAGCCGTCGCCGTTGTCAGCTCTTGTTATGCTCGACGCGCTTCCATCACGACTTTCATCCATTTCCATCCAGGATGCAACGTCACGCACGCCCATATACAATAATATCCAATTCGCGCATCACTCGCAGCCGTCTCCGAGCTACGATTTCGACTCCCGTTCCGACAGAGAGTTTGCTCTGACGTGTCATGTCGCATGCGTCAAATGAATGTTTCATACTGAGAGACATTCCACGTGCACTCCAATTGGAGGGGTGGGCACTGGGCGCAGCTGCTTCCTTTGGAGTAGGAGTAGGAGGTGGGCAGAGAGAGAGAGAGAGAGAGGTAGAAGTCTAGCGACATTTGATTAGTTTTACTAGATCGACTTGTGTCTCTCTCTCTCTCTTTTGGTAATTGACAATGCCCCAAAATAGACATGAAAACGGAATGTGTTCAGTGCGTGCGGTAATTTAACGGGATTATTTATGAATACTTTTACAACACTGGCAGAAGGAGGGCCCCTTGAAATATGCTATGTTGGGCTTGAAGAAATCCCTCTCTCATGCAGTCTATCAAATGTGGAAAAGGTATTTGGTTTAAGAAATTGGTTACGGGTCGAGATGATTCTTAAGATGGTTGAATAACTTGAACGCGCAGCTCTTTTATCCTGTGAAGGTCCTACTGAACTTCATTAAGGTCCTCGAAGACAGTTACTGGCTTAGTTTCTTCGATAATCCAATCGATTGTGCATTAATGATTTTATTTGTTTTATCATATTATTATGTTCTGCATATATTACGACATTCCCGTTTAAAATAACACCCTAAAGAACTTCCCTGCTGACTTTAACAATACTTAAATTAACCGATAACACAACAAAAGCTTATCTAACATAGATTATACAGTATCTTTTCAATATCTCTTACTTCTACTTTGCATATTTCTATCTCCACACAAACCGCATGCATCTCCTCCATTAGCGATGACCTCATAGTGCACATTTGGGATATTTTTTGCACATTATCCAACACTGGAGTGAATAAATGTGCGGTATATCGATTTGAAGCAAAAGTTTTGAAACAGTTATTGGCATCATCAATTGAAGTGTAAGTAAACAACATTAAAAATAATTGCAACTAAATCCAAGCGATTGCGCCGCCGCCATCGCAATTCAGCGTGGAAATGGCCTCAGCAAGTACCCGGGAGAAGTGCCCCTATACCCCCTAACCCTCACCCAATGGGGTATCCTTTTGAGCGAAGCTCACTGCACTAGGAGCGACGTCTGCAGTTCGACGAGCGAATGTAACGGCGCAAAAGCTTTCTCGAGTGCATAAATCTGTCGTTGGAATTTCCTTTTTCTCCGAGTCATTTTATGATTATGTGAGAGATTTTTCCGGCACAACTTCTGCAAGCCATCTGTAAGTGTGCAGAGTATCTGTGTGTGTGTGTGTGTGATTGTGCTGTATAATGCAACTGTAAATTCGCTACGCTCAAAGTCGTTGCCGCGCTGCATTTGAGGCGACTTTGATGCCGTTTCTGACTTTAATGTACCAATAATTATTATAATCGTTTCGAAATCGATACTAAAATGGCATCGCACATTGGCAGGAAATGTACTTCTCTATATAATATAAACAATGTGTGTAGATTGAGAAAACTAAACTGAAATTCCATACAGACTTTCAGAACATTTGCAGGAGATACGATAGAAGAGTTCTTGTTTAAGATTTCCCGATATTTTAATAGACAGCATCTCTTAATAAAAGAAATTAGACTTCTTACTGGGGGTTAAACTGTGACTATGTATTGCTATAAGTTTTTTAAGAATTTTCCTATATTGTAACATCATTTCATAATTTCTTTACTCAATTTTATCACATAATGTTTCACATTTTTGTTATATTTCATGATATCAAAGAGATGTCACTGAACCGGATGCCAGACGCGAAATGTGTTTCCCCACGACGGATGAACGAGTAGAACGAAGCACAGTTCCATAGTGCACACTGTCAACAACGTCAGTCGCATCATCATCATTATTTTAGTTGCACTCGCAGTTGCTGATGTTGTTGCTGTTGTTGTTGCTGCTGATGTTATTAGTTGGAAAGAGTTGACGTAAATTATCGATAGCCATCGATAGTTTATGTCACACCATTGACTTTGATATACGACGAGATTTCGCACAAATCATAAATAACGGCAAATGCGATAATAAATTTGAAATTTCCTGGCGGCAGCAAATGATCCCCTCTTTCTCACCCCATTCCCCTCTCCCTTCGGCGCCTCCCTGTGTCTTGGCCTGGTCCAATGCCAGCGATTGTTGCTCCCATTTGGCATTGGCAACTCGAAGTCGCGTCTAGGCCGGCCAAGTGGGCTGACATGACGACGTGGCTGCTGCACCGAGAGTAGTGCAGCAAGTTGAGAGGGGGGGGGAGCACCCAAGAGGTGTCGTCGTACGTGCAATTTATTCATAAATGTTGTAGCCCACATTCAAAGCGCAAGCGGCCATGCCCAGCGATTTGACGGAGATGAATTCGTCTTTGATAGATGATGGATGTGCCGGCTGCAGCATAAGTCACCCAACGCAGGCCCTGCCCAACCCTGCACCCCCCCTGCCTGTCACCCTTTCGCGAGCCCTGCCCAATTCCCCAGCAGTTCGGTCAGACTGGTCGCAGCAGCAGGGCTGGGCAAGGCGTCGTCGTGACGTCTGAGAAATGTGCAACATCCACGAGACGTGGAGCACTTGAGGCAGCCACACACACACACACACACATGTGTCGTTGTCGTCATCGTCATCGGCTATCAATGATATATGGGCGCCGCTATGTGCGACAATAAGGCTAAATAATGACGCAGGTGTTTCACCAAGACGCGACGGACCAGAGAGCAGACCAGACGCGACGAAAGAGTTCGAATTACGAATCAATCATAAAGATTCTGGGTTCGGGTTGCACACTCGAGAAACTTATACGTTTCACTTGTTGTTGTGAATGTTCTCACATTTGTCTGAAACTATTTTCGATAGTTTTCGAATTTTAGAGAAATCAATTGGGGAAAATAAATTGCAGCAAGTCTGCAAGTGATCGTGTTGAAAGATGTCCCTAGAGGAAAGATAGCAATGTGAGTTGTGTATAAGGTAGACAACTTCATTGTGAATGTGGTAAGGCAACCCTGACATGAACTAAGATGATCCACTCCCCTTGCTTGGTTCCTTAACTGTGAAATAAAATAGTCCTAAGATATTCACTATAAAATTGTAAGACTCTGATAGGAAGTAGACAAAATAATTCTTTATTTCTGACATTATATATATAGATCTGCATATCTATAAAATATGCAAATGCAACCTGCCTATTCTTTCCTAAAAAGACTCTTCTTCAAACCGAATGCAATCGCTGCCTGCCATCAAATTTGCAGATGAGTAGAAACTCATTCCTTCTGGTTCAAAGTTCGTTGACGACGATCGCAAACTGATCTCACTGAAGACCTTTTGGAATTTGAATTTTTCGTGGAACTGGAGTTGAAAACTGTCGAGGCTATAAAAAAGAATTTCTCACGATCTGCTTGGCTGTGCTGCTGTCAAACGCTGCGATGCCGCTGGCACAATCAAACTGCGATCGATGCTGCAATGATCACTCTCAGATAGCTCAATTCGCAGCCCAAGTCTTGCCGGCACCTTGACAGGCCCCCTGTCGAGTGAGTGGTCCCCCTCCCTCCTCTCTCCTCTGCACACTGCCTAAGCTAACGTATTTATTTGTCTTTACTTTGCATGCATTTCTTTGGCTCTGCTAGTTTCCGTTAAGTCCAATTAAAATTGCCCTATCTGCGATCGTCGCAACAAATTGCAGCGCCCCATTGCAGCAGCAGCAGCAGCAGCTCTCCAGCTGCAATTGCAGACCAACAGCAGCAGTACCCGATACCCGATACCCAATACCCAGTCCCAATTCCCGGAGCAACCGATAGCCAGTCTTGCCAGCTGCCTGGAATGGGACCAGACTCAGAGTCGCAGTCCGAGCTCGAGTCCGAGTCGAGATCGAGGAGAGCCAAACCAGTTGGAGCTGTCCGGCCTAAGCAACTAACCAACCTGCAGCGACAACAACAAATTAAGTGACAAAATGTCAATGCAAACAAGCAACACACACACAGCACACACACGCACACTGCAGGCACACACAACAAACAAACGGACCAAGCAAACCCAATGGCCAAATCATCGATCGTTGCTTGCTTGCATTCAGTTGGTGGACAGCAGCAGAAGAAAAAGCGCGACGACAGGCAGAAGAATGGTAAATGCTCTGTAAATGTGGAAAATTGTAATGGGTGTAGATACTCGTACATTGGGTGGGTGTAATAAGGGTTTATAACTGCGAGCTTAGGTACACAATTCAAGGAAGTTTAAGTATACTTGAGTACAAGATTATTGATTATAGGTTTATCTTTAAGCATAAGAAAAGGTAATCTCATATATATTTGGGTACCTCTCCTATAAGTTAATCATTCCATATATAATACCAAACCGATCACAGTTCAGTGCGCCCCAACAAAGTCAACAGCTCCACCCAAAGTCATTAGCCGCGACTGATGCCATATTGTGAGAGAGACTCCAACTAAGATATAGAGCATGTGTGCATGGCAGGAGGGAAGCGAGTGTGATGCACGCGAAATTTATTAATGTAGGAAACTTGACACATTTGGCAGCCCTGGCAGCGCTGATGTAGCCTGTCTGTGGCAAGTGTCATGTGCGCACAAAATTTGCAAGCAACTGCGACAACAGCAACCAAATTAACAACAACAACTGCAGCAATATAGCCAATCATTCAGATCGAGTCGATCGCCAAAGAGAGAGAGCGAGAGAGAGAGAGAGAGAAAGAGAGAGAGAGAGGTAGTGAGACTAAGCGAACGAACGACGAGGCAGGCGACAAGAAAAATCAATTAGTGAGCGACATGTGACGATAATAATGCCAACAATAAAAATTGCACAGTGCCTCAAAGATCGCAGCTAACAGAGATTGAGAGAGAGGGAGGAGGAGTAACTGCAAAAGAGAGATGGTAAGAGAGCGAGAGATACTGTATCTCTCAGCTTTATGCCAGAGTATCGCCTGAGCCTGAGTAAGTGTTACGGGCACCGTTGACTTTGATCGTCGCCTGCAATCGATCCGCCTTCACTTTGTGGTCGGCAAATTTCAATTTCCGCAACGAAAGAAGAAACTAGTCAAGATTTTCGCATGTTGCTGTCTTCTCTGTGTCTCTGGGAACTCGAATCAAACTTCAAGCATAACATCAAGTTCGCGCGGCGTGCGGCGGAATGCAAATAAACAAAATGAAATATGTAAGTGAATGTGTTCGGCTCTTGTTATTGGGGGGTGTGTGCCGAGTTGTGTGTGTGTTGTGTTGTGCTGTGTGTCTTCTGGGATCCCAGCGAGGCTGGGCCACAGCACGAGAGAAGCCTAACGAATGGGGGCCAAGAGTCAACCTGCGATCGTTCGATACGAAATTGATTGTTCGTCGTAAATTGAATTTGTGGCATTTGCCAGTCGCGAAATTTATGTGCGCTTCGTATACCACGTTCCCTGTTTTTCTTTTTTCAATCAACTCAAGTCAATTCGTATCCCGCAAACGGATTGCAAAACGAATAGACGAGGGCGAGGCCTTGAAAGCGGGGCGTTCCGGTCATACTTTTGGGCATTAGAGAAACAAGTTCTGACGGGGGGGAGGTGGACTTTGGGAATGGAAGAATGGTGGATTTAGAAGGTCACGGTTACACCAAAGGATAAAATATATATTGTTATGTAGTTGAAGAAAGAAAGCTTAAGAAAACTACTAAGAACTAAAGCATGTATGAAGCGAAGTCGACTCAGATATTATGAATTAATTGGTAAACATAACTCTTAACATAATTAAACTTAAAAATACAATTAAAATTCTCAGCTAATATTTATTATGTATGTAATCTGGGTTGATGATGAATTAGACAATCTAACATTTGTTGTAAAGGATTGAGGAAAACCCAGACAACCACAATCATATCCGATTGAAAAGTTCAAATTATACATAACTGATGATCGTTGATGTATTCGTTAGGTAAAAAGGTGGAATTCCCAATTAGCACTAAGGTAATCCGTTATAAAATGTAAGTATTTATTCAGCTAGCCTGAAAGAGAACTTCAGAATAGGTTAGCATTTTAGTATATAGTTAATAGAGTTAGATTATACTACAACTTGCCTGGATTCATTTAGGAAATTACCTTTTCACATTGTCAAATCTAGAAAAGTATTGACGATTATTGGTTCGGTGTTTAATACTACAGTGTGAATTCAGGGAACTGCCCATGTAGGGAGTAGTTGTATAAGTAGTTTAAGTATGGCTTATTGACACCCCTAGAACAACAGGGAAATTACACAAAGTTTAGCTGCTTAGCCAAGTTCAACATAATTCATATTTGCCTTTATACAAATACGCCCCATAGCAATATTAGCCGCGATAAGCTTAGTCCTATTACGCTGCACAATATTCTAGCAATTTAAAGATATTTATCTGCACATTCTTTTTGTCACTGTAAGCCCCCTTCCCCTTCCTTCGCAAAACAAAAAAACGCGAAAAAGAACTCCGCCTCCGACTGTCTGATTACTGGGAAAAAACCTCCGCCTGACATTGGCTGCGGAAATGTCTGAAGTGTCGTCGAGCCTTCAAATGCGTCTTCGACACGCGATGAAATGTTCCGACTGCTTTCAGCGCGCCCCCATTTCATTTTCCTCAGCATTGTCTAATGCCATTTTCCATTTTCATTTGCCTGGTCTGGGCCTGAGCCTGGCGGGGTGCAAAGTTTTTCGTTCGCTTCGCTGCTAGCGACAATTTTTCGCGGCGGCTGTTTTCTTAATTTCTGATTGAACTTTTCTGTTGACGGAATTGAGTGTCGCCTCAGCCACGCCCCCCACGCCTCCTCTTTCTGCCAGCCTGCCTGCCTTTCTGTCTGTCTGGCTGGGAACAATCGAGTGAATGAAATTGTACGAAACAGATGTGTTATTCCATTCAGTCGCCTGTTCCGAGCATTGTCTTTGCAAGAAGGTCTCCCCCCGTCCTCTTTCTCATTTCTCTCCTGGTACCTCTGACTATCTCCCAGCATTTTTGTCAGACCACAAGACGCAATTGTCTGTGCTGCTTTTCCAGTTGGTAGCCAAAAAATTAAAGTCCAAAACAGTCTACGGGGAAGCTGTCTACGGTTTTGACTATTTTATGCAAATAAGTTCAATCACCTTTCAGTCAATCAGACAAACTGTAGCGGAAGGATCCCTCGATAGAGAGGGGTACCCTCCCCCCTTCGTTCGTTCCACTGGCAGCTCGTCAATTTTCGTTCAGAGCACTTTCAATTTATTTTCACAGCCCCCTCCACAGCCCGTCCCTCATTGAGTTATTTACCCTTTTGCCGCCTGTCACAATCTGCAACACCCATCGAGGGTGGAGGACCGTCCAGTTCTGGTTATGGTTACCCCCGTCCCCAGTAGATTGGCTGTCAGTTGGCCGGTCAGCTTGTCCGTCCGTCTGTCACTCACTCAATCGAAACGAGACGAGGCGAGTGGCCAGTGGCCAGTAACGAGTTCGTCTTGTGCTTGCCCAAAGGATTTTCAATCGAATCTGTCAAATATCACAACCTTCAATCAAACCCAAAAAGCTCAGCAGCTCATTTTTCTTTCCTCCTCCACGTTGGCCGGCGACGATGAAGATGATGAAACAACCCTGCAGGACACGCATGTGACAACAAACGAATTGACAATGGACACAGAGACAGAGACAGAGGCAGAGTAAACGGGAGTGCAGGCAAAGGGCAGGTCCAGCTTCAGCATTACGGAAGGATAAATCATCCGCTATGGCATCCTTCGATATTTCATATTTTTCAATTTATTTTCGCAATTTATTCGAACACATCCGCTGCCTGAGATATCTGAAACAATTTCTCGAAAATTACCCATAGATCATATCTGAAAGACAGAGAGAGAGAGAGAGAGAAAGAGTTGTGACTGCTCTGCTCTATTCTAATTAAAAACCCGCACAATCTGTTCACCACAATCGGAGCCAGTTCGACCGGGACACACATCAAAGTTAAGAGTTCTGTCGCTGACGCAGCTGTCGGCACAAGGAGCGACAACAGGATAATGCCGGACCGCCAATGAACCAGTTCCAGCTCATCTCTGGATGTCCTTCTGTCTGTCAGTCGTGCGACACACATATTTTTCTTTTCTTTACGTTTTTGCTTTCATACGCCACTTGCTTTTCATTTATCACAAATCCTTTATCTATCCACTCAGGGACATCATCTTCCACAACAACTTCGTGCCCGCCACTGCTGCTGCGACTTCGTCAGGCCAAACGTCTTGGCCACTGGCAACGTCTTCCTTGCCTACCTCCCTCTCCCCTGGAGGGCAGCTGGCTGTGCCACCCGCATGTGCATTGGAGCAGATAACAAAGATCCTTCAACGGATTGACAACTGGAGGCGAGTAACTTTGTAATTTCTCATGCTTCAAAGTCGAGACGCTGACGCCACCAACAAGCACACTTCAGTTTATCTCTCTCACTCTCGCTCTCTCTCTCTTATACCTCTACTTACTTTTTCAGATCCATTTTGTTGCTCTCTTCTTTGTGGTATATTGATGGGGTCAGCAAGCTTGTAGAAGGCGAAGAGTTCACGGTAGATACTTAAAAGATCTGCAAGGTAAGGTTGTTGAAAATATAGAATAGTTTTCTGTGGCTGTATACAAATTTGACCGAAACAAAAAATCCAAGATATAATTGCGAGTTCCTCATTGTCTTATTTCTTAAGTCAAGATTAAGCGGGGTGAAATTCACTGCAACAAAAATATATATTATATATTAACAATATGTAATGTATACTTACATGCATGTAGTGTATATTGGATAATTAGTTTCATTTAATATACTTATGCAGTTCTCATCTATTTCTTGTTTATCAAACTTTAAGATTTCCATTATATCTATCATATATTATTGCTAATCCCCACTCTATGTCTTAAAACTTCCTCATTTCAAATCCAATTGAATGAGTTAAATTGCCCGCAGACCTTCCTCACACCCTGCCTGCTTTAATTCTACCCAATCCTAGAGTACACAAGCTTCGGTCTATGGTTTGAGTGCTGGCGTAATGCAAACAAGCTGAAGGATTGGAAGAACACCCTGCAACCTCTGCTCCTCTTTTCATAATGCACACAGCTATATATGCTATGCCTGTATATAAATACGATATGTCTGTCCATCGGTTTGCATACCAGCCTTGCTCTATGTGTGTGTGTGTGTGGGTGGCATGTCCTTTGTGCGGCAAAAGGTCCTTCATTAGAAAAATTTTCAACTTGTCATCTTTTTCGTCATCAACTCAATCTCAAGTCAAACCAAACCGGCTGTTGCCTCTGCCTTTGCCTCTGCCTCAGCTCGACTGGCCTGTCGCTTTACATCTCGTCAGGATGTCTACTGCCCTTGCTTCATCTTCCCCTCCTCTCTCTCTCTCTCTCTCTCTATCTCTCTCTCTTTCCTTCTCCCCCCTCTCTTTTGCTCTGCCCGCCCCTTGCATGTGTGCCAACTTGTCCAATATTGTCCCTTTTCCTTATGCTTTTCATTTGTCCATCTTCTGCTTGTATTTTTCTTCAGCACGTCGCCTGCTACAGCTCCTTCTGCTCCCCCACCCGTCCCTCTGTTGTGCCAGTGCGCTCCTTTTCAAATAATTCCTGTTGTTCTTGTGTGGGTCGCCGGGCTGATGATGAAGGGTCGACGTAGCCGTCCTCCTTGTCGTCCAGAGTTCGTCACTTTTGAGTTTTGGTTTGACGAACTTGGTCCTTGTGTTGAAATTAAATAGAAATTTGACTCGAGCTGCTGCCGACTCTGCTGGCTTTGCTGCAGGTTTTTCAGCAAAAAACTTTATCAAATTCCTGTTAATTGAAATGTTGATTTTAGTTGCGAGGCTAACAAATTGCAGCGACACAAAGGACAGTAAAAAAGGGCAGGAGATGAGGGATGAAGAGGGGGGGGGGCTAGCTACATCAATTTGAAAATTGCAGCAGATAATGGAGTAGGAGCTACGCAGAGCTTTGGCTTTAAAAATGTTCCTTAAAGTGGACTTAGAATTTGAAATGGATTAAAGACTTTAAAGGTGCAGATGACTTTGAATTTGGATTACGTATAAAGATTTAAGATTCTTAATAAATATGCAATTCATCTGCATGAACTTATCTTACATGATTATAATGAGGATTGCAACTCTAAATTCTAAATCTAGTCTCACATTTGGCTAACTTTAAACCGCTTTATGCTACTTTCCAACTATTATATAAAATATAATACTATATTCCTCTCTTTCAAGCTAGCTGCTCATCTCTAATTTCTTGACATACATATATAAAAATAACTACAGAAATCGCTAAACCTTTTTTAAATCTCACTAATTCCCTTTAAGTTCCTTAGTTATTTCTCCCTCATTCCTTTGAGTTTTCATAAATTCTTTAAAAGTTCTTATATTTTTATTGCACAAACAAATTGTCATCATACACACACACACACACACGCATAGATAGACATGTGTGTGGGGTCTTTGTCTGCGTTTATTGGACACGGTTGACATTCTGTCCAGGGCTGGACATTAACTGTACCGTAACATTATATTGTGCGGCAGTGTCAACAGCATCAGCCCAGCATGAGGACGAGGAAGAAAGCAAGCAAAATGAAGCAAAGTTGACAAACTGACGAACTCAGCGGCGCACGGTTCATTCAATCTCTCAGTCGGTTGGAATGAATGACCAAACACGGATGCCCCAGAACCACCACCACCACCTCCCCACCCAGTCGAGCAACGGCAACAACAACACAACTAAATACACTTCAAAAGAATAAGTTGACAGCTGACGATGACTTGTCAGAGACAGGTTTCTATCCTTTCATACACACATAATGTGCAGAGGTCCCTCCTCCGGTACAACCAGCCCCTTGCCCCTTGCCCCACACCCGTTCAGTGTGTCCAATGTGCAGACAATCAGCAAGGAGGGCGAGCCAAGCGAACGCATGTCCTGCCATCGGTTGACGGACATCGCCTGAACTTTTCTTGCCCATCCTCTTTACACTTTGCTCCTCTTTCTTTGCCTTGACTCCTTCTGGTCCTGCTCCTGCTCCTGCTGCACACTGTTACCTTAGGGATAATGATTTTTCAGTCAAGTGAAAATAATTTTTAAAGTAAACAGACAATTTCAAGCTACCCTTTGTTGTTGTTGTTGTTCTTATCGAAGGCGACTTGCATAAATTTCCAACAGAACGCGACTGGCGCCGCCTGATGTCCAGTGTGGGCAATCAAGCTGACCTCGTCTGGGGTTACGAGTCTCGAGTTGACCAAATAATTGCCCCTCTTATGAAAGACCTTCATGCCAAGTGTCTGTTGAGCAAGAGAAGTATCAATATACAGTACAGCATATAATTATCTCTATGGCATATATATCACTGTATAGTACAGTCTATAATTATCTCTATGATATGCAGTAGCTGCATATCTACAACAGACATCAATCATATTTAAGGAAACTGAAAGTAGCAACTATTCCCAAGGATAACTGCATATGCAGAGAGACAGAGACAGAGACACCCCTTGAAATATACTATAATTTGCAATTTTGCGCCCTGAACTCGTCCTTGAGTACAGTTTAATGCAACCTGCCAATTGAAAATCCGTTTTCTCAACTCAAGTTCAACGCTAAATAGAAAGCCATGGCGAAAGAGGGAGGGGGGGACGTAGCAGGACGTCAATCTGTCAACTGCCTCGACCCGTTCGCTCATTTGCCCAGACAGGATGTCAGTTTGTACGTCCGTCTGCTACGTCTGTCCGCCCCGTCAGTCCGTCTGCTCCGTCACTCAATCCATTCAATTCCATGTTCCATTTCGCAAGGACCTGAGGTTGAGTGCCTCGGTTCCGTTTAGTTTCAGTTTTGGACGAGGCGCTGTCAATTTAAAATAGAAAATTTATAGAGCAGACAAAATGATGGACAGCCATCGTAGTTACACAATGTGTGTGTGTGTACGCCAGCCAGCTAGTGTGTGTTTGTGTGTGTGTGTGTGTGTGTGGGGGCACAAATGCTTGGAAGGTGGACTACTCACATTGTTATGCCGTGGCGTCTCTGGGTGGCAGAGGGAACTGCACTCGCCTGACGGACTGACTGACTGGCAAATTGACGGACAGATTGATAGACAGATGAGATTAAATAACTTGTAGAGGTTTATATAATATACTATATAGTGTAGTATATATTGGGAAAGCATGTGTAGTATATGTACGCACGTACAAACGGAATGAATCCTGCGCCGTGTCCTGCGAGAGAGAAAGCTTCTCCTCGTGCAAATGCAATGCGCAAAGTTTTTCGACGCGTCGCTCGGTCGGACGATTTGTCAGAATAGGTCGGGGAGGGGGGGGAGTGAGACGATGGGCATGAGGAGAAACTTAGTTTCGAGTTCTGCTTTGTGCGCTTGTTTCGTCAATCAAAATTACGTGACGTTTTGCATTCGTTGTCGTTCAATGGACGTCATAAATACCGTTGCTTTAGATATATATATATATAGAGTATATATAGTTGGAACAGCATGTGAGCCAGCAAACGGATGAGCCAGGCACGTGTTACTGTCCATTTAGGTGAAGGAAGAAGGCTCTCCCTTCACACACACGGAAGTGAAATAAGAGAATTCATTAATTAAACACACAATTTATTTAATTTTATTTAATACTTACCAAGTACTTGAACAAACTAAGCAAAATATGTGATGATTATTGAACAACTGCACACATTCCAATCGCATATTCATGATCTAAAAATTGCCCACATACGATGATTGATTGGTTCTGCTCGCACTTGAAAGGAAGTCGGGGCGGAAGTGGCACTTGATCCCGACGAGACGAACTGACGATTTGTGGCTCGGTGTGCTTTGCCGCTGTCCATTTGCTCGAATGATATATCACTGACATCTGAAAAATATGAAAAACTAAACTAAGAACGTTCGTCTCTGAGGCCTTGCGACGAGTTTTGGATGCGGATTTTGCAAAACAAATGAAGCAATAAATTTTGCTGACAAAAAACAAGCAGCCAAAACGAACTGCAGATGCGAGTAGGAACATATATATATGAAGTATATAGTATATGTACCTGTTATATAGCAAGTACAGACATGCCGCTAAGTACGCGGGAATTTAGACTAAGTGCCTGCGCTGAGCAGACGAATGTGGATAGCGACGGCGGACGTGAATGCGGTCGGGATGTGAATGGGATTGTGGATGTGAATGTGGACATGGCCAAGTCAAGTCGCAGAGCCGACCGACCGACCGTGTGTGTTTATATATCACTCACATGTATGTCAGATGACAAACAACTGACAAGTGACAAGCTTCAGCGTCAACGTCGTCGTCGTCGTCGGCGTCTTCTTTCGCGGGTTCTTCGGCGTGGACGATGCTGCTGTTTCTGGTGCTCCTCTCTCGACTGTGCACAGTGGAACATAATTAGATGTGGGTGAGTGAAAGTTGACTGGTGTTTAATATTTACAAAAAAACAAGGGAATTAATATGAAATGAGATTAGGATAAAGGAAGATAAAGAATTGGTTAGGTTAATGCGGTGATAACTGTTTTATGCAAGTTATATATGAAAGTTTATATAAAGGATTTTAAGGGAAATATTGTATAAAGAGAGCTTATATGTACATATGGTAAGGTAGTTCTAAATTATATTACGTTACGTGATGATATGTTTTTAATTAAAATTTATAACAAAGTGAGAAAACAATTAGAAAATGGTAAGAAATGTTAGAAATAGTTAGAGATCAAGAATATATAAATATGGCTATAACATTAGTAAAAAAAATATTATAAATTTGATAGTTATAAATATGAGAAGACAGTAAAGTAATAAATCGGTTAGAAATTAAAAGAGTAATGAGATGAAATCAAGGAAAAAGCTAGATTGTTATATCACAAGAATATAGTCTGATAGATTTGGACTTCTAGTCGGGAACCTTGAAATAATTCCAAATCCACCTTTTGAATCAATTTAAACTATGCTAAAAATACTCACAATCAGTTCTTCATGTCCATCCGCATTTCATATATTCCCCAGTGCGATCGTCAATCAATTCAACTATTCCCACTGTGCCAATGCGACAAAACTGACGTACCTCATGGTGACATATGCTTCTTCTGTGCTCTCTTTCTTTCTTTTCGCCTGTTCACTTTTGCCAGGGAATTATGATGATTATGATGATGAACGCGTGGTTGTCCGATTTGCTCGACCGCCTCTTGCCAATTGCAGCAGTCTCCCTCCCCTTCCTCCCCCTTTTGCCCCACTGTGGCAATCGCGGATTGTCAACATGACAACGACAACCACCACAACTGAAGAGATGTGGCAATTCTGAGGAATTTACTCGACCAGTCCCAGACTCAGGCAATTGTCTGTATCTTCCTTGCGGTCTCTGTCGGCGCGACGCATGTAAATCACTTGATGCGCACTGTGACAATCCGAGTGTCAAAAAATTAAGAAGCCCAATTAGACGTTGCCACCTGTCAGCAGTTCGTCATCCTGGTTAGCTGTGAATATGACATTCATTCATATGCCAGAGTGACGAAGTAGACGAGACGACTCAGCTGACGATTTATTTTCTCACTCACAGTTCGTCAAGAACTGAAGTCGCGCAGAGCAGACTGTCTGCTCCCCTTCCGTAGTACCTCCTCCTCTCCCTTTTCTCTGTCCATCCGTCAGTTAGTCAGCGTGCTTATGTCCCCGGCGTGGACCATAAAAGTTTTGTGGCCAAATGTTGCGCGGATTTATGAATTTATGTCTTTTTTTAGTTCTTGGACCAGTGCGACACATTACATATTTATGGCATCTTCTCTGCTCTGATATCACTCTTCACTATATCCGTGGTGGATTCCTGGAACTGTTTGTCAACTGTGATTGATTGCAAGGGATGTTTTCATATTTTCTAGTTATATATAGAAAGTGTTTCTGGCTTTTATGGCAAACTGACATAATTGGGTTATAAAAATGCCAGTTCTGCCCACTGTACGTTCGAATTGGCCAACGGCGGCGCTGTTCGTCAATCCATCAAAGGGCTGCGCGACAACAGAGGGCGCTGCCAAAAACAACAACAACAATGTGGGTACATTTAGCATACAATACATACACACACATACGCACACACATGCATATGCACATACATACATACATTGTCTGCCAGAGTAGATGAGGCATTCCTTTGCTTCGACTGAGTTTGTTGTGACAGACACGGTGACAATTTGCAGCAAAGCGTTGCAAATGACAACATCGCATGATGCAAGATGGCAGAGATAGGACGACAGATGGCAGAGGGGTGTGGCGGAGGTGCCCTCAAACTGACGATGAGAATCGCCAAGTGACTTGCACTTAACAAAGTTGTCGCGGCACCCTGATTTGACACATGAATGCAACCATGCATGTACTTTGCATGCATGTGTGTGTGACTGTGCCTTGAATATTTTGGGCCAATTTGTATACGCCTAATTGAGCGTTAATGCACACTTGCACATACATTAATATACATTAAGAAATCTAGGTATATATTATGTATAATAAAATTGTATACTTTCGTAAATGAAACTTAACAATTTCACTACAATGTGAAGATTCATTCATAAAAAATTATACAACACTGTAAAAAACTGAAAAGCTGCAATGACAGCCAGGACTTTAAATTTATCGATACTTTAATCAACGTATCGCATTGCGCATTTGACATATTTTGCAACACTGTAACGTATGACGCGACAGAAAACTGACAAAAAGTTAATTGGCAGCTGCAAAAGTTCTACGAATTTTCTTTAATATTATTTTTCATAATGTTCATGAAAAAATCAGATCGTAACGCCATCTATCACGTGCTTTTCCACTCGGGCGTACTGTTTGCAGAACGCTCGCCACAAAAGCGTCATTCGGATGAAGATCTGAAGCATTTGACGAATCTGCAAGTCATCAAGACTCTGCAGTCGCTCAAGTCACGTGGTTACGTGTCGGAGCAATGCGCCTGGCGCCATTACTACTGGTGCCTGAACAACGATGGCATTGAGTACCTCAGGGGCTACCTGCAACTGCCTACTGAGGTGGTGCCCACCACACTGCAGCGTCGTACAGAGCCAGTACGCATGTTACGCACGGCAGATGATGGACGCGCACGTGCACCACGTGGTGATGGCAAGGAGCGCACCGATGATCGTGCCAACTATCGTCGTCCGGAGCGTGGCACGGACAAGACTGCAAGCGTGGGAGCCGGCACTGGATCGGTGGAATTCCGCGGCGGCTTTGGACGTGGCAGGAAGTAGTGACTGGGAATCTGAGCAGTCAAATTTGCATATTATGTGTACCTAACCTGCACTAATTAAAAATACTAATCATTTGATTTACTTAGTTTTTGTTTTCATACTAAAAACTGATTTATAATCAGCGGAACTAATTTTAAAAAGAATGCTCTACATATATGAAAGCTATCCTCTAACTTTAACCCCTTTAAGCCTTTAGTTCTCTCTGTAAGTCTTTCCTCGCCCCTTTAAGGTTTCCCTTCTCTCTTGAAGTCTTCTCTTTTCTCTTGGAAGTTTTATTTTCTTCCATTAAAGCCTTTTCTTCTGCCTGGAAGTCTTCCCCTCCCTTATGCTTTCGTTAAATTCTTCCCTCTTTCCCCATCAAGACACGGGGTCCATCATTCTGTGGCTCAACTCTTGCTGTGCTGCTCAATCAACTTAATGTTTATTGTTTACTTAAATACTCTCTAAAATATGTGTGTCTGCATTATGATAAACAATTCGCCCCGACTCGGATAACGACAATAAATCCATTCGCTGACGTTGTGCCACGCCAACGCAACGCGGAGACGGCGACGCGGAGATGGACTCTGAGGCGAGCTTCGGACCGACGCGAGATCCCTGTGCAGGCTGTGAAGCTGGAAGCGCATTTATTATTTGATTATAAACAGCAGCGAGTTGCTGCAGAGAGACGAGGAGATAGGAAGGGAGGAACGGGGGCAGCGGAGAGTGTCGAGCGGGGCCATAAAAATCACCTACTGACAGATTTATTACACAGCGAAGCTCCGACTCGACCCGGAGGTTGTCTGGCCGCGACGGACGGGACGCGACGAGACGTTCGCCTCGGCTTTGACAACAAACAGATACGGCAACAACAAAACGAGGAAGAGGGAAACAACAACAGCAGCAGCAGCATCAACAGCAGCAATCGCCGCCAGTGAGCAACTGCAGCAGCAACGAGCCGGCGCAGCGACCGCGTCCTCGAGCTCATCATCGTCATCATCAGGCAGCGATGCTGACAGCTACACGGCAACGCCATCAGCGTAATCAACTTGGTGTCGAGCTGCGCTGAAGCTGGAGCAGCACACTGGCAACTGGCAACCACTGTCCAGTTGTCCCGGTTCAACTCGGGACTGCGCTGCACTTTATGGGTGGCATGTGAAGCGTTTGCCGCCGTCGAAACAATCCCTAACTCTTTAGCCTCATTAAGCAAAAATTTCACACAAAAAAAAATGGGAAAAATCAGAAGGAGCGTTGGTGGCGAAAGAGGAGGAGGAAGAAGTGAAGGATAAACCGAGAGTATTATCGACGGCATGTCGAAGTTGAGAGACTCTGCGATAGATTGGCATGCCAGTCGATTAATGATGGAGATACTGGACTATAGACTGTACAGGGGCGCGAGGTGAGTGTAGGTGGAAGAAGGCGAAGAGAAGAATAGAAGAACGGAGAGTAAAGATAATATGAGCGAGATAGATAGGAAGAAACTAACATAAAGATATTTGTTCAGTTATAATTATACATAGTCTTTCTTTGGGGAAATTTGTTAAAGCCTTTTTAATAAGTAGACTTTCTTTAGTAGAGACAAATTATAAAGATTGATGAACTACTTAACATTTCTTAAAGTTCATAAAGTTCTTCTAATATCAAGAGATACTAAGTTAATGATTCTATGGTGTAGATTACTTTAATACTCGTATAACAATGGTTTTCCAAATTTGATGGATTAGTTTAAAATTTCAGAATGAATACTTAAAAAAAAAAAAATAAACATGGTCTTAAAATTGGGTTTCTTCTTCTAAATTATATGGCTTATTTGTCAAATTAAATGAATATTTACTAAATCTAAAAAAAAAATAATTACAAAGATAATTATAATACGCTATAAGTGTTGCAAATCTTTTCTTTTTAGATTATAGATTAGATCCTTTTCTGCTGACGTTCACAGCACATTGACCTCATGGCAGAGCATTTTAAAAACAAGCAGCAGGCGACACTTACAGTCAGTCAATCCACATTGACCTCGGTCAACGCATACACTCCCACGCAGCAACACAGTTCCAGCTGCATCTGCCAATCCCATCAGCTTCAGACTCACCCCAATGCCTCCTTCGTTTCCAATCATCATCAATGACGCGAGCTGTTTTGCTTAACTACTACAAAAAAAGTAAAGTTTATCAAGCATTTCTCGGGGAGATGGTGACAGGAGACAGGCAGGAGGGGGATCGCATCCAGCCCGGCTGCAGTGGCATCCCAAAAGTGTCAAATGTGTTGTGTGATTTATGCAGTCAGTCGCATGATTTGTTTGCAGTCCGTCTACTTTTCGTGTTTATCTGCGCAAAATATGAGAAAGATAAATCGACGGCGCGATGCTGTTGAGCCTGGTGAGAGACCTGGTAGTGCCTCTCTGTCTCACTGTCCATCCATTCTGTCTGACTGTCCGTCCGTCCGTCCTCCTCTTGTCCATTTGACCAAATCGCAATCAGTTGGCGCGATTTTCACTCGCCAACTTTTACTGCTGTCGGCAACGGCGGCTGCTTTCATTCGTCACCTGGTCGCATGTAATTTTTCAGGTAAATTATTGAAACGTCCCTAACGATGCAACGACGATCTCCAATGCGATGTTTCGTACTAGCGATCCACGAGCAGTTCCCGCGCAGAGATCAGGAAATGTCCAACTTTTCACAGCGCTTTGATTTGTGTGCCCAGCAATGATATATACTCATGAGACTGAGTGTGAGTGCGAATGTAAGTACGAGTATTCGTATGTATTCACTTGCAGATTCCGATCTTCATCTTCCTCTCTTTCCTGGCTGGGTGCTAATTTATTAACGCAGCCATTTTTGGGGTCGCCGAGGAAGATAACTAGTCTTATTGGGCATCGAGCGAGAGATGTAGATCCTTAATTGGTATATCTTGGCAGAATCTGCGTAATTGACAGAGTTATTAAAATGTCAACGGAAATTAAGTGCGTAGGATTCTTAAGGTGAGAGGATTCTTTAGAAAGTTGATTTACAACTCCTATAATGGAAAGTTTCATAACAGTTAAAGTTAAAGTTTTTGGGTAGAGAAATTAAATGTGTAGAATTCCTGGGGAATTCAAAGGTTAATTTACAAAGAAAGTTTATATTTAAATAAGTTGTATATTGTAGATTAAAATATGATACTGTAATATTGTTTGGTTTTGTATATATAATAATACAATAATTTTGTGCATCTGGAAAAGGATAAGGACAACTACAATTACATATACTGTGAGTTCTAAAAGTATTTCTGATATTTATCAAAATATGTATAGATATTTTATAGTTGATCTGAGGTCTTATAACACTAATTTATGTATGCCTTTACTTATATATAGTTTTTTAATACTTTTCACTTATTATGTGCTATTATAATGTTATATTATATTCATAATTCCATTCATATTCCCGATATTGCTTTGACCTTTGTCCGCTATAAGTAAATATTCTTTTAGTAGCACCCAGAGTGCACGTTAGTTCTGGAGCAGGGGAATGACGAAAAAAGAGGGTGAAAGAGAGAGAGAGCGAGACAGGAGGACTAGTTCGTTGCGACCCTGGAATGGCATTTCTAAATGGACGCCATAATCAAGCGCTAATAACCTCATTTGTATGTCCAAGCGGGCCATTAACTTTTCATTTGCCACGCGAAAAAGTTTTGCATTGAGCAAATGCAGCACTAGCTCCAACCAGATGGAGATTGTCCAACGAACCAACGGACCAGTCAGCGATCCATCTACACAGCTATTCCCCCAGCACCTCCTCCGCTGCCCCTCGCGGCAGTTGGACATGGACATGGACGCTCGCTGTCAGAGCTCGCACTCAGGCTGGCCTGGCCTGGTCGGCCATAACTTGCGTGAAACATGTTAATAATTTACAATTTGGTATTCATAAATAAAATGTCATCCGGACTCCTCCAACGACTGCAGCGGACCTGGCCAGGCCTGGACGGCGGGTAATGAGCGAATGTTGATTGAGGTTATATTTCATGGCAAATGGGTGCCCGTTCCTGTCCAGGTTCGAGCTGCCTTCGCTGCTGCTTGGGAAAGTCGCGCCATGGCACAAAGCAAGCGCATGTTAACTCTCGCGCAGTTCCCGTTGACGTTTGACACGCCGCCGTGGCAACAAAAGTTGCCCCGTCGCGTGGTGGCAACTGCGTCTGCACCTCCGACTTGTCTTGACTTGGCTACTGGCAAAGTTCCAACCCGGTTGCAGTTGCGCACTGAGCCCTGATTAAACACTCAACCCATTTATCGTCATTTATGGTAATTGTTCGAATCGCAGCCGCTACTCCCGCAATCCATTCCAGCAGAGCTTAAGCAGGACAACCAATTAGAAGGGGCAGCTAAAGAAATCGAAGAACCTTCTTCAGATATGCACTCAAAAATATTTGTGTAGCTAAGATTGAAGATATAGCAGACTGAGAATTGAATTGAGTGTTAAGAGTTGCGTTGCCAAGGTTTATATTATTTTGTGTCCTTAAACATACAAAATATCGATGTGATATATTAGTAACATAATATTCATATAAGACTATAATATGATAATCTTAGAAGTAAACTTAAATATTTGTCGTATAATTATGATATGTAGACTGTAGATATAGTAGAACCTTATTAATTGTACTTCTATGCAAAATATCTATTTTATATGTTGTATAACGTTCTCACAATTATAGTATGAAACTCTTAGAAATAGACTTAATTATATGTTTTTGTACAGGCTATATATGTTATATTATGATATTTATCTGTTATGCTCTATCTGCCAATGTTTTATACTAATATGCAGTTGCGAATAGAAGACATATCTTTTTCTTAGCTTATATAAAATTGTTTATCGACTTGCTCTGCATAATTTGTTAAAAATATCACAATCCACTCCAATATAGACATACATACAATATATTTTAAATGCACCATATTATGCTTATAATATATTCTAATCTAAGTTTTATTAGTTTATTTTAGATCTCCTTGATAACAACGCAAGTTTTCTTTCACATAATCGAATTCAACACATTATCAGATTCCTGCACCTCATTCACTGCCACACATCGTAGAAATTCATGTAACAAGTTCCGAATGTAACCTGTGGTTAATTTGTTATTTAGTCATTGCGACATATTGCTGTGGCATGCCGCGTTGTTGCTAGTGCCATATCTCTGGCATTCCTACGTCCGAACTGCGCGATAATGTTTCGCCGAGGGTAGGGAGAGGAGGAACTGTGCTGAGGGGCTGTCAGCAAGTGCCGTTAGGCAGGCGCAGTCAGCATGGGTGACATTTAATTGCAAACAGATACATTTTGTCAGGGCCAAGTGACGTGAATAGATGCAGCAGCAACTGCCAGAGCAACATGAGGCACGTCGCATCCGCTGCCTCCTTGTGGCAAGTTGCGCTGCAGGCGAATTAGGTGGCAGAATGCGGCTCCAACAGCGTTGAGAGCTGCGACTGGCATTCAGTCAGCCAGTCTATCTATCACGACAAATGTATCTGCCAGTTCTATCTGTATCTGTATCTGCTGCAGCTGTAGCTGTATCTGCATCTGGGTCTGAGTCTGTCGACATTTCCGCGTGAGAAATGCGCAATTTCTGTTTATTTAATGCCAATGCATCTCGCGATGCGCCGTCGCCGCCAACACGCCATCAGTTTTCAATCACACGCGCCCACACGCCTTCTCTCTCCCTTCCTTCTGCTTTCTCTGCTGCTGCTGTTACATTCTCCTCTTGCTGCAGCCGCCTTGATTTACTGCGCACTTGTTGCGCCACAAGCTGCTGCAGCTGAAAATCACTTTGCAGCAACTTTTGCATCTTCTCATGACGACGCTGGCCCCCAAAGTGGTGTCAACAGCTCTCGGCGCGCTGACTGATGAGTTACTCATCCGGAAATGTTTTTCACTTGCCACTTTGCGCTTTCCACTTGCCACAGTCGCAGTCGCGACCGACGCGTCGTCCGAAAAAAGAGCCAACAAAGCGTCTTTGTCAACAACTGACAAATTGGCCGAGGCAACTCGCACGCTAAATATTCTCTGCCTGAATGCGCCTCTCAACTTGTTTCCACCAGAAAAGAGGCAGAGGTGGATGTGCGATGGGGGAGGGAACTCTTTTGTCATCTTTTGTTCCAGCAAATGACTGGGAAACCGTTTTGGGATGTGCCCCTTAGGCAGCTGTAGTTGTAGGTCTAAAAGGAGAAAGGAAATAATGAATTGGAATATAATAATACTTAATCTGCAGTGTATTATATAGTTTTCTATATAGTATTATATACAATATTTAATGAGTATATATCTGAATAATATAAGAAAGAATAATGAAGGCTATGTTCTACGTTAAGAACAATTTTAAGAGAGAATTTATCAATCTTAATGATTTGTATATTTTTTTATATATATATTAAATAGTACTACAAACTATTTAAAACTAAAAGATACAGGAAACTTAAAGAAAGTAAATACAATATAAAATAAGATTGTATATAATCCTATTTTATTTATTTATTTAATTAGTTTATAGTCGACTAAGGTCAGTCGACTGTTTAAAAGTAAAGAAAAAAACAATTTATAGTTATAATTTATAATTTTAAATTACAATTAAAATCTTAGCTCTGAGAAATGAAAGAAAAAATAAATTAATTGAAATAAATTTGACTCTGGGATGAACAAAAATTAAAGAGCCGATCCAACATTTGTTGCAGAGGATTGGGGAAAACCCAGAAAAACCCAATCAGATCAGGAGAGTTAGTGTTAGTAACCAAAGCCTAATCAAAATAGCGATTAGAATGTTCTAAGCATGCAGTTAGTTAAAAAGTGCTACTGTTACTAGAAAGAAGGTAAGTGTGTATTTAACTAGCTACTAGAAAGGTGAGTGAGGATTAGTGATTTTAAGCAAGATACAGAGTTACTGTTGTTGTTAGATACAATGTAATATAGATTATTATAGTCCGAACATAATACCCTGAAAGGCTCATGCAGGGCATAATTCGAGCTACAATAGGAAAGTTTTAGAGGAAGATAATTACGGGTGATTCTACCAGGGACAGAGAAGTGTAGTCGACTTAGCAAGTCTTTACTATCAATGTCCCCTTGTATAAGGTTATTAATAAATACAACACCAAGCATAGTTCTACGATTGGCTAGGGAAGGCAGATTTAGTAACAAAAGTCTACTAGGATAGGAAGGAAGTCTTGAATTTACGTCCCAGTTAAGGCCTCGCAAGGCAAATATTAAAAAGTTTTTCTGTACGGATTCAATGTGATCCTTGTGAACTGTGTACTGAGGACTCCAGACACATGATCCATACTCCAGAATTGGACGAACAAGCGAGGTGAAAAGAGTCTTAGTTAGGTAAGGATCGTCAAACTCCTTAGACCATCTTTTAATAAAGCCGAGCACACCCATAGCTTTATTAACCATTGATGATATATGTTCGCAAAACTTGAGCTTGCGGTCCAAACGGACACCTAGATCATCAACTAAGGAAATTCTTTCCAGGGTACACCCACAAAGAGAATAAGATACGTACTTTGGACAGGCTCGTGAGAATGTCATCAGCTTGCATTTGGAGCTGTTCAGATTAAGAAGATTTGCACGACACCAAGAATAGAAACAGTCTAAGTCAGATTGAAGGCGGGAATGACAGGAGTCATCTTTAAATTGAAAACATAACTTGACATCATCAGCATACATGAGAGTACGGGAGTTAAGTATGACCGTTGGGAGGTCGTTGATGAAAAGTGTAAAAAGCAGGGGACCTAAATGGCTTCCCTGGGGAACACCAGATGTGGCATGAACGGGGTAAGAAAGTTTATTCTTAAAGAGGACCCGTTGGGTTCTGTCACCCAAATAACTCACAATCCAACTAAGAAGTTTTGGTGAGAAACCGAGGAGATTCAGTTTATGTGCAAGAAGAGAATGGTTGACTGAGTCAAATGCCTTACTGAAATCAGTATAAATGACGTCGGTTTGAAGATTTTTCTGAAATCCTTCTACCACAAAGGATGTCAGCTCAAGCAAATTTGTCGTGGTAGAACGACGTTTCACGAATCCGTGTTGAAAAGGGGATATAACGGATCTGCTAAAATGTTGCAAGTGAGGAGTTATAACATTCTCGAAGAATTTAGGTATAGCCGATAATTTAGAGATACCTCTATAATTACTTGCATCAGCCTTGCTGCCCTTTTTGAGTAAAGGGATAATGAATGATTCCTTCCATATGGAAGGAAAGGAGGCGGTGTCTAAGGACAGCGAAAATAATTTGAGCAATGGCTTACATAAGGAGTAGGCACAATATCTAAGTACGCAAGCGGGGATACCATCGGGACCTGGTGAAAAGACTGGTTTAACTAAGCTAAGATCCTTAAAAAGTGAACTTTCGTTCAGTAACGGTGTGAAGATGCCATTTGAACTTGGTACACTATATGGATAAGAATGAATGCTCGGCGTAGAAGAGGAATAAGTTGTTTGAAAAAACTTAGCAAACATATCGGCCATGGCCTGATCAGTGTCCGCCTCAGCGTTATCAAACGAAAGTTTAGAAGGGAAGACCACTGACCTGCGCTTCATGTTAACAAAACTATAAAACTTTTTAGGATTCTGAAAAAACTGAAACCTACATCTGGTCAAATAGTTTTTATAACATTTCGCGTTAAGCACGGTAAAATTTGCCCGAGCAGTTAGGTAGCGGGAAAAGACAAGCGGTGAGTTTTTTTCTTTATATTTCTTGTATAAGCTACTCTTTAAGTTTTTTAAGCGAGACAGCTCTTTTGTAAACCAAGGGGGCTTGCTTGAGCATGTCGGATAGGATAACGGAACACAGATATCAAAAGCAGAGTTTAGGGTGTTATAAAATATATTAGTTGCAACTGACATATCAGTTGATGCATAAAAATCAGACCAATCACAATTTGAAATTAAAGAATTTAAATTTTCAAAGTCTGCTTTTTTGAAGCAGCGCACGCGATTACACGGCCTTTCATTTTTATCCAAAATACTAATACCCAAGTCGAAATTCACTTCGAAAGTGGGATGATAAGGATCTTCCGGAAGGGAAAGGGGTTGTACCCTGTCTACAATCACCTTGGAAGGGTCAGAGGTGAAACATAAATCTAGCAATCTGTTCAGAGAGTTTTTGACATGATTGACCTGCGACAAAGATATGTCAAACAAACCATCTAATAGGTCATGTTGCCGGGAAGGCAAAAGGAAGTTTCCTTCAGCACTAGATGTCCAATTACATTCTGGGATATTAAAGTCGCCCAGGACTATGAAGTGATCTCTGTCTGATAACAGGTTAAAAATAGTCTTAATTGCAGACAAGTGTTGCGAGTAGACTGATAATTCCGATGACGGCGGAATATAGGAGCAGGTTATATACATGAAAAAACCGGGAAAGTGTAGTTTTACACAAATTAGTTCAATGTCAAATTGAAACTCCGGTTGTAAAAGGTCCGACTCAATGTTGGAGTCTACTGCAATCAGTACTCCACCACCTCGGCGGTCAGGTCGATCAAGCCTGTATGTTATATACCTATCTGGAAAGACTTCAGAGCTTAGGATCTCTGGTTTTAACCAGGTTTCGGTAAAAGCAATAATTTGGGATGAAAAGGCAAGACTATTAAGATAAAGGCTAGAGATTTTACTACAGAGACCTCTAACATTTTGATAGGAAAGAATTAAAGAAGAAAGTTTTTTTGTAGGACACCTAACATTTTCGGAGGCATGAAAAAAAGAAAAGTTCAGTTTTTTGAAGACTTTGAATTTTTTGCATGTTTAGGCGATGTAACGGCCAACGTAGGAAGATTAACTGCAATTCGGCTTTTTTGTTTAGGAGTAAACTCCTTAACAATAAGGTCCGGCGGCCAAAAGGAAGTAGCGCAAACGTCTTTAAACTGTTCTGCTGGGAGACTAATTTTAAAAGAAGAAATGTCGCGCTTGAATTTAAAGTTGAATTTTTCAACTGTGAAGTTATTTGACTGCAGCCTTGCGAAGATGTACGATTGTACATCTTCTGTGGTAGTGTCCGGCGCCAAGAGGAGGAGCAAGAGGTTTGGGTGCGGCAACTTTGCTGCTAGTTTTCTTTTTTTTTGTGCAGTTGGAAGAGCAAGACGGTAAAGGCGAAAGTAGGCTTAAAAGATCAGGAGAAGAAGCCTGAGTAGAAGGTAGGTTGGTGACCTTTAAATTCGTAGAGCCCGAATCTAAAGGAACACTCACAGGTGCCGGTGGTTTGCGAGGAACCGTAAAGGCTTTGAATTTGGCCTCCATCTCCAAGAATTCAGATTGGAGATTAGAGAAAGCTGTGCGTATCTTATAAAACCCAAGTTTGGTTTTATTATGGATTTTCCGTAAATCGGATTCAGCCACACGACACGTTTCACACGACCATTTGAGACCAGTATTGGCTCGGATGGCGTCACTAACCCGCACAGTTAGGCCACAGCATTTTAAGTGACAAAAATTATCACAGAGCCAGCAACCAATATAATCCGCCGTAGGATCAGAAGAGCATAAGCAAATTGCTGCGGAGCACGACACCATGGTTGTAAGAATTAATATGCCTTTAAAATGTAGGTGACAACGAAGACCAAATAGAAGACAGAGTAAAGAAATAAATTTCTTGAGAGAGCAAGAAACAGTTACAGCGCCGAACCAGGCAAGCAAGCAAGTACGACAATAAAACTGCAAAACTAGCGAGCACAACGAAGTAAACAAAACAACAACAGCTGTGGCGTTTACAACAACAGCGCTACGCAGCTTACTCAGAGAGAAATATAATTTCGGAAGAGCGGGAGAGCGTGGGAATGTTAATCAAAACAGAAACGAAAACTTGACGCCAAAGACGCGCAAGTGAAAAATTAAGAATATTAGTTTAGGAATTTGCTAATAAAAGTATTAGTGTGTTACTTTTACGGTTGTACTTACAAGGTTAGCACTAATAAAATACCGCACTAATAATTACACCACTTAGAGATTTAAAAACGCAAGAATTATAAAAAACACAGGGAGCAAAGGCTAAACACGTCTGACCACCAAGATAGCTACTGTGTTATTTGATTGTCTAATAATTTTACTTATTTAAACTTATTGATATTTAACCTGTATTAACATTATGATACAGCATAACATTCTATTATTATTATTTGATTGGGTAAACGTTCCACTACCTAGAAATCTATTGTACTCCTGCTAAGCTTAGAGCTCAATTATCCACCGAGTTTTCTCTCTTAAATTTATAAATAATCGTCATTAATATAAATATAGTAAATAATACTTTGACTAGTTCATATTTTTTTATCATAATAATCTTTCAGCTCAAAATAATTTTAAGAGAACGAATCTGAAAAGATAGTTTCACATCAATTACTGTAGAATGTGTGTAGTAAAATAATAATGAACAATTCATAATCAGCAATCCTTATCAATTGCAATATGAAGATAGAATCTAATCTCTGCTATGCATAACCCCACATAATCAGGGCGGGGATCCACAGTCCCAATCCAACTAATACGCTATGCTTACAAATCTGTGCGCTACAAGGCATGCAAAATATTTATTCACATCCATCCAAAATAGTCCACGCGAGTCGTAACTCATTTGCCCGCCAAAATCCTTGACTTGCCAGAGACACACAAGGCAGCAGCAGCAGCAAGAGGGGGAGGACGAGGAGGCAAGAAATTGCAGCCGAATGCGAGGCGAAGTGACATGAAGCGATGCAAAATGCATTCCCAGTGATGATGTGATATGTTGTGCCGTGGCTGAAGCTGATGTACCCCTCCCCTGCTCCACCATCGTTCCCTACTTGCCGTCATCGTCAAGAACAACCGCGTCGAGGACGAGCTTGATGAGCATGATTACGAGCAGAGTAGTAGCAGCAGCAGGCAGAGCAGAGCAAGGGATACACAGATCGGGACACGAGGCAGACGGCGCTGCTGATGGTGACAATCTCAGCGCGGCGCGGCTCTGAAACTGATGAGGTTAACAACGACAACATCCACGTCCTCATCCACATCCACAGAGCGCGCACATCGCACATGGCACGCTGGAGATGATGAGCCGTATTATGTTACGTTGTCGTCTCTGGCCCACTCGCTCGGAGCGGAGCGTGTCATAAATGTCGCACGCCACGTTACTGATGCCTGTGATTACGTCTGCCTTCTCCACACACCGTCTCCTGTTCCTCCTCTGGCTGTATAATACGCTGCGCTTGGCTTGACTTTGCATACACAGAGTAGAGAGTAGCTGGAAGAGAGGGGAAAGGAGAAGGGTGGTTAGTAAATTTGCATGTGCACGAAACGTCATCGAAAATGCATCATTAGCAGCTGGGAATTGGGCAAACAAGTCTATTTGTCGCCTCGCAGCTCGACTCCGACACGACGACCATGTCGCGATATGCAAAAGACCTGAGGCGGCTTCTCTGTGCCTCCCCCCTACTGGGGCACCCACGACTCGGGGAACACTTGTTGCCAGCGTGTGGCACAACTGATCTGTGACCCTGCAACTTGTACCGGATTCAAATGCAAATTCCCATGCGCCCCCAGGCATGTTGCAAGTAGTGTCCCGCGGGGGTTCGTCTGCATATAGTTCATTCGAATCCGATTTATTCCTAGTCAATTACATGAACTACATTTCGAACTTCACTTCTCCCTGTCACGCTTGGGATAGCCGCGGAAGTTCATCCAGTCTGTGCCTGTTCCCGCTGGCCATCTTGTTCATGTCCTGTTTCGCATACGATCGTCGGTATCCTTGTTATTGCGTGATCAGTGTTCGTCATTAACAATGAATAACATTTGCACATTGAATATAATTCTCAAATTGCAAATTTTAAAATTCGAATTTTCGTTCTATTTCTTATTTGTTTTTACAGTGTTGCATTGCGCCGAAACTAAGCTCTCTATTTACCGATAATTATTACTTGCTAAGGCAACGGCTTAAATATCGATACTCCACTTACATTATTCCTTAAGGGATTATGCAACACACAGAATTTTAGTATATTTGAAGTAGCCAAACTATCGATATCCAACATACTTGATACTCACAAGGAATTATGCAACACATATTATTTTAGTATATTTTAAAGTATACGCAATGCGCATTAATTAACACACAGAATTTTAGTATATTTGAAGTAGCCAAACTATCGATATCCAACTTACTTGATACCCGCAATGAATTATGCAACACATATTATTTTAGTATATTTTAAAGTATTCGCAATGCGCATTAATTAATATATTTTTAGGAGTTTTAACATTAATTCAGTAAAATTAATAATAATATTTACATATTTTTACCTAGCATTAAGACCCTTTCAAACTGCCAATGATCTCTTATAATCATGTGCCATAATATGCCCCCATTAATTCACGTCTGTCACTTTAATTAAAAGCCTTTTCATAGGGCAAGCCTTCTCGCAGTCGGGTTTAACACCTTCGCCTTGATTGGGGGTTATCAAGTTGCCTTAAGTATGCAAGTAATAATAATTCCATGCCCGGGCATTACTTTAAACCCCTTTTAATGCGTCGAGCAACGCATTAAATGTTCTGCATAAGGAGCAGCAGCAGCAGCGGCAGCGAGTCGAATCGTCGTCGTCCTCTGTCATTTTCATAATTAAAGGATTCTAGCAAGATGGCCGGGACTGTGCGCGCATCTATATTCATATATTGATAAAGTTGTAAAAGTTGAAAGTTGCGCAAAACAATAAAAATAAATTCTAATGAAGATGGCCGGCCGGCATGGCGCACACAGAGCGATTGAGGGAGAGACGCTGGGAGAGGTAGACGGGCGCCAGGACAAGCATCATCAGGACATCAGGCCGGGCGCCATTTGTGCCAGCAATTTTCTCTTCTTACATAAGCAGACCAGCTGAGGCTGCCTCTGTGGTAGGGTTAGGAAGAGGGGCAAAAGGAGGAGTAGGTGGTGGCGTTGCCGGGGTTGCTGCACTTCCGTAATTTGCCGAGCAAAAGCGAGAAAAACAATCGAATAAACTGTCGGAGCATCAAAATTCAAACGTCAAAAAGCAGGCGAAGTCGAGGCAGTTGCTCCGTGCCAGCTGCCAGGGCGGGAACTACCCCTGCCTACCCTCGCTCTGCCTGCTACTGTTCCGGCTCCTCCTGCTCCTGTTTCGTCTCCTTCTCCCCTTCTTGTCCACCCACTGACAGCCATCCAGTCAAGCGTCAAAGTTCCTAATGCACACAACAAATTTCTTATATACAGAGGGGTGGGAGAACAAGTGGGAGTACGCAGACTAGCAGGAGGAGGAAGAGGATGTGGTGCAGCAGCCTCCTGCAACTGGAGGTGCTGGCTGGCCACTGACGGAGACGTCAGGCAGAATGTCGTGGACAAAATGACGTTGTCACGAAAATTGCAGAATATAAAATTCCTAGTTCCGGCGCCAGTTTCCCTCCTCCCTCTCTCTCCCTCCCCCCTTCCCCTTTCCACCTTCCTTGGTCCAACCACATGCACTTCCGCCTGCGTCGCTTCGATTTTTGTCCAAGGACGTAGCGCAAAATACACTATAAAAATATATAGAAATAAAAAATAGAAGAAAATGGAGAAGCAAAATAAGTAGGAAAAGGCGGCAGAGCTAAAGAGAGAGAGAAAGAGAGGAGAAAGGGGGGAGCGTAAGAAACTTTTCAAAAATTATTGAAATGTCACGTAGCAACTTCTCAAATTGCAAAAATCCTGACGCTGTCGTTCAATGTGCCGTGCGGATTGATAGAGCGAGTCCTGAAGGAGGCGAGGGACAAGCGCGCTGCACTTGTCGCCTGCACTAGGAGAGAGAGAGAAAGGAAGGTAGGAGAAGCAGGGAATCCGCTGCCGCAGTCATGGCTCGGACGCTGACACTAAGACGAAGCCAGGGCAAGGCGAGGCGAGGTCCAGGTCCCAGTCAGGCGCAAATCCAATACACAAGTTGCTGCCCCTCTCTCCTCCTTCCTCCTTACTTTCCTCCTTCACCCAGCGAACCGCAATTCAACGTGCGAACGACAGTTTGACCCGAGACATTTTTGGGTGGCAAATCCGGTGGGAGGAGCAGGCAGAGGCTGACAGCGTCTTGGCCATTACGAGCACAATAACAACGCATGGAGCAGCGGGCAGAAGAAGAAGAGTCAGAGGCGCGGGGTAGCTGGCGTCGAGACAAGGACAGAGTCGTCTTCGACGTCCTCGTCAATCGTCAAATGTCGCCAAGGCGCTGTCAAATGCAGGCAAAATGACGGGTCGAAGGACAGGATGCGGATGCGAATGCGGAAGATGAAGGAGACGAGCAGACGAGCACGGAGACGGAGCCGGAGCGACATAGTAGTTGTCGTCGTCGTCGTAGCCGGAGCCATGCCATGTTGTCGCAGGCATTAGGCAACTAACAGCAAACCCAGACCTGACCCAAGACCCGCCTCCACCCCCTGCTGCCTGGCGGGAAATCTGCGAGCAGCGCAGAAAGTTTTCATGACTTTTCTTTTATTGCACATTTCAACAAAACGATTGATGGCTTCCCTGACACACACACACACACACACAGCGAGACAAGACGAAGACGTCGACGCAGTGTGGCATGGCAAGGGGGTAGGGGAGGTGCAGGGCTGTGGAGGGAAGCCTGTCCTGCTGTACAATATTCACAAGTTTAGCTCGTGCTGCGAGGCGAGCCGAGGATGCTGTAATATGATGGCGCAAGGATTAGTCTGACGTGGCGCATTTCTTTTATACTTCTTAGTTAGACATTTTGTTTCATGTCGACTAACCCACCATCTCCACCCACGTCCCGTCTCTTCCCTACCTGCCCCTCTTTGCCCAGTGTCCTACTCCATTTTATTGACGTGGCCCTCATCAATGCAACGTCCACCAGGAAAAGCAACTACACATATGGACATATGTCGAGTCGGCGATGTGGCAGCAATAACTGTTGCCCTGAATACCCTAACCTCACAACGGGGCAAGAACTATCGATAATCAAGAAGGTCTTTTTATAAGTATAATATGGCATATATAACGGGAAAAGTCCCAAAGGGTTTTCAAAAATCATATATGTTTAAGACTATTATATTGAGATTATATTGAATCTATGTTGAATAGTATTTCATCTATTTAAGATTCTATCAAGTCCAATTCTATTCCAAACCATTCCCTTGAAGCTTTCCCTGAGATATTCCTTAGAAAGTTTCATATAGTAGCTAAGAGAACTTACCTAGTTTTTCTCAACGATAATTCCTTATAATACTTATACTTTTTCCCCATATGTATATCTGCATTATTATAATATTATCAATATATCTTCCTTTCAGCGTATTCATCCGTCGACCGTCTCTCAATTTGCCTATCTTGCGGTCAGCTGCAAAGTTTCTTTCGTGCTTGGCAACATTTCCTCATGCTTTTCCAAACTGTTTCCACTTTTCTTCGCTTTTCCCTCATTCCAACTCCATCTCCAAGTCCTTCTGCCTCTACTGCAGGCAACACGCGGACGTGGCACGTCTCCGATGACAAGCAAGAACAATTTTTGACTGATGCGCTATATATGCTGGACGTCCGAGTCCGAGTCTACAAGGAGATACCTCCCTCAGCTTTTCCCTCTCCTCCATCTTCTCGTTATGCTTCTTGTCCTGTGTCCACGTCCGAATTCGAGTTTGAGTTGTGCTTGGTTGAAAAGTTTAAGCAGCAAGCTGGAGGCTTGAACTCTGACCCCTAACCTTTCAGCACAAGGAGAAATGAAACAAAGTATCCAGCTTCTCTTTCTCTTCTTCTAGTTTCTTTTTTGCTTATGATGCATGCGACTATGTTTATTTCATTGCGTATACGTATTGATTGATGCGCCAGTGCAGCACTTGAAAGTGTAGATGCAAGGAAGATGGATGTATGCATGTTTGATATAAATACTTATAGCTAGTTAAAATATATAATACTTATAGTTTTATTTAATCCTTATTATAAGAGGTTCTGTGTATATCATACATATTAGAATAGTTTCAATAAGTGTATTCTAAAATCATCCAACTATATGTATATTAAATATACCTTAGTGCGGTATGACTACGAAGTGTTGCGAAGTGTTGATATTCGAATATCGATGCTTAGGTTACCAGCTCATTATAATATTATATAATAAAATAGGTGTACGTTCTACTTATATTTATCCCTACTACTACTGTTTCTACAATACTATATTTTTTATTTATATATTATATATATTTATTTATATATACTGAGAATTTTATTAAGACTTCAAGCCAGATTCTGTTGGATTTCTCGAAGTACTTTCCATGTTGGATGCATTATTATTCTCAGTTAGAGTTTCTTTTTTGATGAGAACTCAATTCTTTCCATCAAATGTTTTTCTTTTCTTAAAATATTTTCAATTTCTTACTCTCTCTTCTAGCTCTATTCCTGATGTGGTAAATGAATAAGTCCATAAAGAACAGAAACTGTGGCTCATAATATTGTAGGAATCTGAAGTATCCTTTAAAACTGAAAAGGAAAAGAGGAGTTTGTCTCCAGGATGCAATAAGCGCACGGCGCGAGCTGACAAAGTGACCAGCAAAAGGTCTTTGGGACACCTTCAAAGCAAAGAAGAAAGTCAGAGAAAGAGTACGACAGACAGAGAGCGAGAGAGACAGACGTCTGGCAGGCGACAGCGTGTTATGCAACGCAGAGAAGGAGAGTGGAAGCAGGAGAGAGAGAGGGGGGGAGACATGCACATCAGGCGGCTGATGCTTCCTGCCATATACTTAAGGATTAGAAATTTACTGAAATGCTGCCAGAGACAGCGCCAGAACTTGGAACATACTCGTAAAATGCAACGACTGCAAAAGGAGGAAGCGAAGCAGAAGCGCCAAGGCAAGAAAGGGTGGAGAAAGGAGGAGCGGGAAGAAGGAAAGGGGGGACAGAGACGAGGCAAAAGAAAAGTCAATGCGCAGTCGAAGAGAAACTTGTCAGTTGCCGTCAATCAGCAGACAGCAGGAAGGACATCGTGCGACCCAATAGAATAACATTGCGACAGTGTGCGGGAGGAAGAGGGAGCATGATGAGGAGGAGAAATAAGAAGACCTTGTATGGGTGTGCGTGTGTGTGTGTGTGTGGGCGTCTTGGCAGCACTGGCGGACCTGAAGCCGGAGCTGGACGAAAGAGAGCATTGCAACTTTTGCTCGTCAGCAACAAAAATTGATGCGCTGCAGATGAAACGCCAAAAAGTTTGCCCTCAGCTAGACGAGGGCAGAGCAGGACAGAGAGATGAGAGGAGAGTGAGAGAGAGCGAGAGAGGGGACACTAAGAAAGCAAACCAGAAGCAAAAGCAAAAGATTAAAAAACGGAAAAATGTGCATGGCTAAAGAAAAACATTGAAGGCAGCACAGAGAAAGCAACAGAGAGGTGGATAGAGGGGTGGGGGGTGAGCAAGACATGGAGCCCAGTGCAGGCGACGAAGCGTCGTCCTTGTCTTGCTGACCCCGTCCCCTCTCCTTGCTGTCGCCCATCCAACTGACAACGACAAAGACGAAATGAGGTCGTCCCCGAAGGATGGCCAAAATATTTTACTGATTGTGTGCAAACTTCGATACAAAGTTGAAGCTCTCCATGCGCGCTGGCGCTGACGCTGGCGTCGCAGTTGACGTCGACGGCGACTGCAGTGAGAATATTTTTGGTGATTGCACAAGATGCAAAGTGTCAAGCTGAGGCAAAGGAGAAGTGAAGAGTAGAAAGAAAAGAAAGAAAACTGACGAAAAGGAGTGACCATTGATTAAGGAGCTCTGGGGATGGAGAGGGAGGGTAGAGAAAGGCAAAGAGATAAAGAAGAGGCAGCCGATGGGGCCACAGCATAACACTTAATTATACTGTAGTCTCATTTTGTTATTGACTCAAGTCTATAATCGAAATGTGTGAAGAGTTCAAAGAGAAAAAAAGAAACAGAATGAGAGAGATAGATGAGTTTTCTTAGCAAGACTTATAGGTCACTTTGTCTTTCGTCTCTCTCGCTTTGCAATCAATCAATTTCATGAACCAAATTAAGTTTTTAAGTATTTTAATAGTTATAGAGAGATAGATACGAATATTCCTTATGTATTTGCAATATATTTTAAATATTTGCAATCTTTTACAAAAGTTCGAAAGAAATGCAAAAATATGTAAGTTTTCTACTTGAGATTGTATAAGCAAGTGAGCCTGTTTCTTAGGTAACTTTTTAGTTTCTCCAAATGTTTTCGCAAAACTGCAGAAATAAAAATTCCAATCTAAAATCTACCAACCTACCAAATTTAATCAAAATCAGACAACATTTTCTCTAAGTTATGACTAAAAAAGAAATTTGTACTTTATGATATGACAATCAAATTAGCGAACCATTTTCATTGCTGAGCTCTCCTTCCACTTTCTGTCTAAATATTTCGTTCTGTCGAACTGACAAATTTGCTACGGACTTCAATAATTAATCCATTTGCCGACGACATTCTCCACATAGCAGACATACCTGTACGACACATGCTTATATATAGTATATATCGTTATATTTGTGAGTATGACAGCTGGATGCGATACATAAATGTTTTGTCGCTCATCCAATAAATGTCAAATTTGAAAAACCATGAGACTATGTGGCCAGCATGGAGACAGGTAGACAAGGAGGGGAAGCGGAAGGGGGGTTAGGTAGCAGGAGGGGTTTGTTGGTAAGCCAAAATGGCCAATGGGGCCAATTGTCAATGGCCGATCCGATGGTCGTCTGACATGTCAAATAAATTAATTTGTGCAACGAGAAACGTCAAAACTAATTACAACATCGCTGCAGCTGTCAATTGAATGAACAGTCCACTGTGGTTGTGCTGAGCCAAAGAGGGGGAGTGGGGCAGAAGAGGGGAAGAGAGACAGAGGAAGAGAGAGAGAGAGGTGAAAAGTAGACTGGAGCTGGTAGAGAGGGGGGCTACCCTATAGAGGCCAACCACAGCTGGTTGGGAAGGCAAAATATATTAATGACGTGTCAAAATTAACATTTCATTAAGCGAATTTATGTGCGAGCTAAAGCCAAAGAAAGAGAGAGGGATAAGAAATGGGAACCGGGGGTAATAGAGAGAGGAATAAAGAGAGTAGTAGAGAGTGACAGAGAGTGATGGAATAGATGAAGTCAGAGAGTTAGCTCTCTTAGTTCTTTTCTGTTGCTAATTTCAATCTGTCGCGACAGTGCAAATCAGATGAGAAAAATAAAACGTCAAAGAGTAAGATAGAAAGAAAGATGGGGGAATATATATTATATTAAGTCTGTGTTTCTCAAATTTAAGAATAATTTGCTATTATAAAAATAAGCTAAGAAAAAGATTTAAATAATATATATTGAACTCTAATTTCTTTGGAGATATGAATAGATAGAAAAGTATAGTAGACACTGAGTAACAAAACAGAGGAGCTTCTTTGTTTCTAGTACACGTTATAATTTACCACCAACTATTCCAAATTATTTTGGAATGTATAATATACATATATAACATTATATATTATTCTTTCGCCAATCGAAAGAGAAAGGAAAAACGAAGGAAAACGTAATAAACTAAAACTAGACAGTAAGTAGAAAATGTGGAAGAGCGAAAACTAAAGCAAAGGGAGACATAAGCCACATATCTTTCTCTTTATACACTAAGCCAGTCGATTAACGTTTTGTTTTAGCCCACTGGTTATAAGAACAAAGGGATAGGGAAGAGGGGCATCCATCAATCTTTGTGGGCAGCCCAATATGTCTCCCGTCAATCAATCAATCAGGCGTCGCGACCGGCAGCTGACCGCCAATTCCAATTGATTTCGTCAATTGATTTTAACACCCATCAGATGTCAGAGCCAAAAACAAAATGGCCGACAGACGTGCCAGAGTGTACGAGACACTGCATGAGACACATGAGTGTGCACGTGTGTGTGTGTGTTCGTCTGTGTGTGTCAGTGACACGTCAATATTTTATTAAATGACATTAAACTGTCTCTATCGGCTTAATTAATTTATTGTTGCTGTATTGTCGACTCACACACCCAGACACACATCGTATGTGTGTGTGTGTGACATTTTTATTATGCAAAATCAATAAAACAATCTCTCACTCACTCACTGTGAGGAGCGCTCTCGGCCGTGTCGGTCATGTCCTTTTTGACACCGACAGCCCCAACGGCCGCAGGACATCGTCGCGAGCCGAGAAAAACAGAAATTCGCTTTAAATTGTTCAATTAATTTCGAGTTTTTTTCGATTCTCGGCCTCCCTCTCCTGCACCTTGCGTTGCATCTGACAAAACGAAAATGAAAACAGCAAAATGCGTCGCTTGACAGTTTGTCAATCGCACTTTGCTCTCTCTCTCTCTCTGTGACAAATGAGTCCCCCTTCGCCACAGTCTTTGCTGGCATGACCCTTCATCAGAGGGCACAGAATGCGTCAATTTTGCTCGTTCGTTGAGTTCATTATGTGCAACGTTAGCTTCGCTTTTTTCCGGGCGCAGTTTTTTCTCTGACTTTCATTTCCAAAATTATTTTAATCGGTAAAGAAATAATAATAATAAAGTTAATTTAGGGGATTTCTATAGTAAAGGCCAAAGTCTATATTAATATAATCTTATGAAGATAAATAATACATTCATACTTGAGTACATTGGATGTTAGAATCTTTTCAGGATATATAAAGTTGGTAGTCCCGACGTTGAACATAGGCAAAGATTTGTGGAATTTCCATTGTTTGTTTAGATTGTTAAGTTATACTCTATTATGTTAAGTCTTATGTTGTTAAGTGTGACCTTAGTCGATACACCATCGTAAGTTTATTTAGCTATCGTTAACCCTATCAATAGGATAGTGTTGAATAACGCAAAAGGAGCGAAAGAGCGTCACAATCTTTTAAGAGAGTTAAGGAAACGCATTGAAAGAATTGAAAAAAGCGCAATAAATAATTAAAACATTGAAGGATTATCTCCACAATATGTAAATATAATAGGAATCTCTTGTATTAATTCATATGCATCCCTAAACCTCTGCTAATTTACTCGTAATAAGCTACCATATAAGAGACGTATCAAATTTTGATGAAAGGATGAACTTATTTTAAAGACCTAAAAATATACGTTCGTCTAAATTTATTTAATTTACCATAATTCAATAATATCTTTATATATTCTTTATAAATCTCACTCAAAATATCCTTTTAAAAATCCCCATGCAAATTGAGTTTCATTCCAAATTCCACATTGACATTCCTCATCATTAAGTTCCATTGTGCTACGCATAATGTGAAATATAAACAAATGTACAGTTATTCCGGGGCTACCCGAGCCACGCCACCACAGAGTGCTGCTGCTGTTCGGCCTCGTTGACAGTCTGTCAGTCGAGTCGCAGTCCGAATTTGAGTTTGGTTGGGGTACGAGGTCTGCTGTCATTGTCATACAGCGAAGGTCCTGTCCTGTCCAGTGTGTTCCGTCATTGTTGTTGCTGTGCCAGACTGCCTGTTGATGAAATTTCTATTTGGGATTAATATGTCAACGTTTTCATCTCGTTTTTTCTTTTTTGTTGCGTTCCTTTCTTTGCAGGTGGAAAACTTTCATTCACATGAGGAAACTTTTGATGCTTCTGAATGATGTGACGGACAAGTGTTACGCACTCGTGCAAATGACCAGGGACGAACTGTAAGAAGGTGCTGGGGGAGAGGGGGGGTTTTGTATGGCATTGAGTGGAGCTGACATGTCTTACACTTGAACCATGAATGGTCGCTGACAGAGCGAGGGATGCCTGTTGATGAGGATGCACCAAGTTCAGTTACGTACTATATCTCGGTCAGGTGAGTCAGCCACCAATCCCTCCCCCTTGTGTGTGTGTACGCAGTTTTTATTGTCATCGGAAACGAAATATGAAATGACGCATTTGAATGACAATTGGTTGGGGGAAAAAACTCCATTTGTCGTCGAAAAAAAGTCTGGCTTATGTAATTAGTTGGTCGTTTGACTGAGGGTGGGAAAATTGTCCAAAATAATTGATTCAGCCGTCAATCTGAATGTCGCTGTCATTGATTGAAATGCGATTGAGTGAAGTTTGACTAGGTTTGGTGATTGGACAAGCTCTCGATATGTAGAAATGTGAATGTAGATGGAATTATATTGGTTTATTGAGTAGTAGAGACTCAGATTAAACGAGTTAGGGAGATAGATACCCTGCATACACATTCTTGGAATGGTTGTGATAAGCTCATTGGATATTGTATTATTGCTATCGATAATTCTACTGAGAGTCTGCTAGATAATCGATCTTAATCCGTTAAGATTTTCATATATTTATATATTTTGTTTTTATATATTTGAAAGAATCTACAGAAGAATTTAGAGACTAAACTTTAAAAAATGTAAGGCACTAGGAACTTAAATGAGATATTGATAAGAAATGATGATAGGGGAATTTAGGGTGATAAATAACCTACAATAATATTGGTAATCGATTTTAATCAGTTAAGTTTTTCATATCTTTATAAATAGAATTAAGGGACCTAAACGAAGCTTGCACACTGTATAAAAGCTTTTCTTGGAAGTAGTGCAGTGAAAAGGAGAGTGGCGAAAGAGGAGTGGAAGGGGCGGGGTTTATTTGCCCTAAGGCAGGCTTTATCTACAGTTGACACCACATGCGAAATGGGCATGCACCACATGACACAGAGCTGGGGCCTAAGGCGCTGTAGAAGAGAAGAGAGTTGGGGTGGAGAGGGTGCTGGCTAGCGGGGCATAATGCCATAATAAGGCTGTCAGCTGTTGACGTTGACATTGTCAACTCACTTGTCAAAAGGAGCACATCAAAGGCAGACGACAGATATGGAGAAGGCGCCCGTTTCTTGTTTAGTATGTGTATATACAAATGTGTGTGTGTCTGTGAGTGTATTGTTGCTTTAGCTGCTGATGGTAGCTGTCATTGTTGTGCTGCTTGGGCCATTGTTGTTGCTGTTGTTGCTGCTGCTGCTGCTCCTGCTGCTGAGACTGAGGCTGGCGATGACGTGCGATAACAACGTCGAATGGTTTGCGTCGCGCTGATTAATTCGCTTCAAACTGCGAAAACAAAAGGACTTTTCCGATAGCCGCAATTCAGCCACGTTGCCTTTCAACGTAATTAGTGGCCGCTGCACGTTGCACGTTGCTGCAAGTCGCTGCATGTTCATGCATGCTTTGCTAATTAACATTTTAGCTGGCGAATCGTTGACGTTTATTGAGTTTAGGACACACAGTTCAAGCACGCTTCCCTGCGCCTGCTATATGATTAAAGATGTCCTGCTTGGCTTTGACAATCCGTTTTTCAGCACCGCCCCCGCCCGCGCCCTCTTTAGACTGTCCTCGCCTTGCCGCTCTCTCTCTCTCTCTCTAAGCTTGTTCCCTGCGGAGCAACGTTTGATTAGCAACTCGTCGGGCTGTGCGTAATCCTTGCAACTTCAAATGTCCCTTGGCGGACAGCAGAGGAGAGTAAAACAGTGAGGGAGGGGGAAGGGGAGGGTAGGTGCCTTGCCCACCTGGCCACTTGACAGTAATTGGCCAACGGTTTTCGCTAATGCAGCAAATTGGCTGTTGACGCCAAAGCTCACATTCGCTTGAGCATTTTGGAGTCACAGCCAAAAGGCGAAGATGCCTCACAGCGGACTCCGGCACGGATTGCTGCGTGACACACGAGCAGCTAATTATGATGCTCTTATTGCATTGACTATGGGTGTGCGCAGGTGTGTGTGTGTGTGTGTGAGAGTGTGAATAATTTGGCTACTGCTTAAGCAAGCACTGTGATTCATTGTGGGCTTGTAAGGCATTTAAGCAGTAGCTCTTGAGTTAGGAGCAACTAACTTTAAAGAGGGTGGACGAGAAGACAGTTGAAGAGAGACTAAGAAGATGATGAGAAGGATAGAAGTAGCTCTTAACACAAACATAGAACGGCAATGAATGATATAATAAATGATAATGAAAATAAGCGAATTATATTAGAAGAATACTCGTATGTTGTTCTTTGCTGAATATCTTCAAATTTAATTTTTACATTATTTTTGCAGAATATTATATAACTTTTCAAGTTGAATAATCTTTTTAGAAACTAAAATGCATATTCTTAAAATTTTGTAGAATTTAATTACTACTTACTCAGTATACTAGCAATATAATCTTGACATATATTTAAATGTAAATTGAATGAGAAAGCATCTCTTAAACTACAGTTGCAATGAATCCCGGAATTATATATATTCTTGATTAGTCTACTCGATTTTTATCAAGAGATAAGAGATATATCATTTATGCTACAATATCATTATCAATATGCTATCATTGTAATATATTTGTAGGCATGTAAATATGAAGAGAAAGGACCTTTTTACCTTATTTAACAGCTATAATAAGTCAGTATATAATATATATATTCTTGTTCGGCATGACTAATCTAACCGATTTAAGCTTCTTTTCTCATTCCTTTCCTCTTATTGAATGCATTTATAGTAAATTAAATAAGATTAAATTCTGTTAGAAAAGTACACATAACCTTCTTCTCTTCTTCTACATACTTTAAATATATGTTATCTATTTGTATTAATAATTTAATCTATTCAATATCTCATGCACATTACTTCGAAATTATCGCTCTCTCCAGCTTTAAGTTTTAACCCAAATTGCGAGCATATTTCAGCAGAACAACGACGACACACATTCGCAGAACACACACACACACGTAGAGATTTACGCAGACTAACCGGGCAGACGTGGAACTACCCTCTCAAGAGGGTCCGACGCGAGTACCAGACGAGTCGAAGGCAAGGAGCAGAGAAGAGAAGAACGAGAAATAAAGCAAACAAAACAAATTGCGAACAAAGTGCGTCCTGCACAGCGCCCCGCGTAGCCTTCTTGCCAGGCTTGGCTGTGCGTAGTCCCAGCACAGGGCGTGTTTATTGGGAGGGAGCAGGAGGGAAAGAGGGAGGGGTGCCGTCGTCTTGGTAGTGCAAGGACAATGAACTTGTCGCTTTCAACGTCGCCGACAACGAAGCTCGTCAGCGTTCAAGTCAAATGTCAGTCAAAAGGCGACGATGAAGGACTAAGGAACAGAAGGAAAAGGGGGCCAAGCAAAGCAGGGGAGGGTAGGGGAGTGGAGTTCGCTTGAAGCAAGCACGTCAGTCACACGGCGCAAAAGGATGATGGATGAATTTGTGATTTGCAGGTTAAATAAATATGTCCCTGGGACTCTGAACTGGGACTCAACTCAGCTCAACTCCGCACCGTGATATCGTCCGGCTGCTTGAGCTAATGAAGTGATTAGTGCAACGCCTTCACATGCAACAGGGCGGGGTCGCTGAGAGGGGGGTGGCTCTAATAAATTGCCCCTGCCTGTGACTTGCCCCAAAAAAGAAAAGCGAACAAAGCATTTTCCATCGATCACAAATATGAAGCACATTTGTTATTAAGCAACCCCCGCTCCTTCTCCCTCCCCCCTCAAACCGCACAACAAAAACTTCAGCAACTACTCAACTAGAGTCGGCAGAGGGGGCGGGGCAGGCATGGTTGCCTTCTAGTCGCATATGTGACTCGACGAGATGCAGATAAATATGCGAAACGTGCATTGGGCCAGCATCGAAACTTCAGGCTGCGAGGAGGGAGAGTGAGGGAGGGAGACAATGAGCAGGGGGGGGGGGAGCAACGTAAGCAGGGCAACTCTCTGCTAACTCTGTCGTGGGCGTTTGCCAGTCTAATCAATTCCAATTAGCAGTCCGGGGGCCTCTCTCTCTGATGTATTCAACGAAATTATTATTTATCATTTGGTTATTTGTTATTTATCTCAGGCATAATTCGTGCGTTGCACAGACTCGCCTTGTCTCACTATCTCTCCCTTCCTCTCTCACTCTCTCTGTCTATTTGCAGAGAATTTTACGCCAGGTTTGTCTGACCATATGGATAATTATGGCAAATAGAAAGCTTAAGTCACAAGACAAATGCGAGCGAGCAAATAAGAATAGTTATAGCATATAAAGCTTTATATACCCTATGAATAGTATAGTTATAAATTAGCGAAATATAACTAAGTATTTTTTGGTATTTTGTTGTGATATAAATATTATATCAGATTTTAACTTATTTTATAGTTTGGTTTTCTCATCTGATGAAAATATTTCTTTAAATACAAAATACAATAAGAAATATTCTTTATCAATATAGTTTTATTGTTCCAGACTCTAAATTGTAATATATACGTTATAGAAAAAATACATTTATATGCCATAAAAATGTGTAGCATGCTTATAAGCGCCCTACAATACATATCCTTTTTTATTTTATGCTAGCCCCAAAAAGTATGCAAGAAAAAGTATGCAGAACCCTCTCGGACATTGAAATTGCCTAAATCGGCACAGAATATATGCAGATATATAGCACAATCTACCATAAATTCATAGTATAACCTCTTCAACTACTTATAGCGGTACTTTAAGTCAAACTTCAGTTTGCTGCCGAAGCAATTGACGGACCGATGGCAGCAATGGCGAACGATCCCAAAGGACGCGTCAGACTCAAGAACCTTTAGACGTGTGTGCACATGTGTGTGTGGGTGTGTGCCAACTTGCCTTATTATGTATTATAATTGTTGTTGTTGTTGTAAGTTGTTGATGTGGCTATTAATTAATGCGTCATGGAATGACACACCCAAAGCAGCCCGAGCGAATTTATGAAGATGTATGCGTAGCTGCGAGTGTGTGTGTGTGTGTGTGGTAAAAGCATATTTATGGATTATGAGCGCATAAATCTGAGCTGGAAAAATATCGTCAGCCCTGCCCGCGCCCCTCACACTGGGCTAGAAATGATGATGGAATATGCGTATTTTTTTAATTAGCCGCATTTCTACAGATTTATGAGAGTGTCCTTAGTCCTCATTCGGATGTCTTTGATTTCCACGTGTGTGTGTGCGAGTGTGTGTGTGTATTTTCGCACTCTAATGCGCACATCGAGCTGGGGACTTTCGGGAATTATCTGCAGACGTCTTGGAAATGATTTATGCATTCGTTTAATTGAGAAGTTCGAAGACTTTGACGGCAAATCCTGCGAAGCTTTGATTATAATCGCACCTGAGCACAGAATCGCCAAGAAGAGAGTGAGAGGGACAGAAAAAATGAGCAGAGCAGCAATGCGAGTTGGGGGCGATGGCAAACGAAATCGAAAAATAAATAATTGAGATGATAATTCCACATAATTAGCAAAATCTCGAGTGATGATTTTCAATTATTGGCGTCGTGTGCGCTTCGGATTTCTCAAGGGGGGACCAAAGCTTGGACCTGTCTCTCTCTCCCTGTTGGCTTACACTTTCCCTCTCTCTCTGTCTCTGTCTCTATGCAGCCAACTTTGGTCGCATCTTAATTAATTCCTGTTTGATGAAAAACACTTTTACAAATGAATGTCGCCCTGGGCAAAGTTTCACCTGCTTCACCTGTTCGGCATTTCCGCAACGACTTCATTGGAGTCACTCTACTCACTCTCTCTCTCTCTCTTTATCTCTCTCTCGGTCATCCACTTTGTCAACTTTTCACTGCGATTTCAATTTTTCTTCATAATTTTTACCGTGTGCACACGCTGAATGCGAACTTTCAATCAGGCCGGACGCGCCTTACCCAGGGACGCCTCCGCTTTCGACTCGGCCACGGCACAACAATCGTCTCTGCCCACCCCTGGGTCCGCGTTCAGCTGTCAGTCAAGTGCCCGACACTCAAACGAAGACCAGCGAGTCCTTTAGCCAGGACACCCCTCCACCCCCTTCTCCCACTTCCACCTCCATCTCTCTGCCTCACACGTCACTCCCACTGACTAACTGTCTGTGCTTCCCTTCCTCTCTCTTCCCTTCTCTGTCTGTCTGTCACTTCAGAACTTTACTCGCAGCTACAGCTCATCCTTGTAGCACAAAGAGAGAGACAGCAAGAGAGGGAGAAGGAGAGAGAGAGAGAGTGAGAGGCAGCGCAAGCCCGAAGCCAACTCGCTTGAGAGACATTGATTGACTTTCTTAATAGACTTTATGTCTTGTCAAAATTAAAGAAAGCGTCACGCTGAAAGCTCCCAAGCCACGCACTTCAAGTGAACCGACATCCCCCTCCTTACCCCCCTTCCTTTTGCCTCCTGCCTAGCCCATGTTCTGTGGCGACTTTGGTGTCGTCTGTGGTTTAAGCGCGCCTGACAGGCCCCAAATAAATAGCTACACAGCCTGCGTAGAAGGCGTAAAACGTGTGGCTTACACGAATAAATATCGCGAGAGGCAGGGAGAGAGAGAGATTGGAGCAGGGGCTGCACAAATCTTAAGTGAAATATAAAAGTTTTGACACATCTCTTTTCGTAGAAAAAGAAGCACCCCGACTAAGCGACAAAGTTCCAGTTGCAAATGTCGTGTTAATTCAGGCGCATATGAACGCGAGTTGACATATTGAGCACAAGAAATGGTTTGGGTTGCCAATGGGTTAAATACTCGAAGGGCGAATAGTTGAGTGAGAAGTACAGGAACTACAAATATTTTGGTTATATTTATAGTCATAAGATATAAGAAGAGAAGTCTTATTACGATGTGATGCGCTCAGGGAAGTTCATTATTAATTTACATTCATTCATTTTCATTTATTTATATCTAATGCATCAATTTGAAAGGTAGAAGAGTGTTGAATAACGCTGAAGGAACGGAGAAGCGTCACTATCGTTTGAGAAAGACAAGTAAATAGATTGAAATTAAAAATTAAAATAAATTAAAAATTAAAAAAAAAAAAAAAATTAAGCAAAGTAGTTTCTTCACGCAAGAAATAAAGTTATTTTATAGTTTTCTTATTCAATTTATTTATAATTTCTGAGAGAGCAATATTTATAAAAGTCTTTTCAGTTATTTATATATTTCACTTCGCAAATTTTCGGAATTCCTTAAACATTATTATAAGTACTCAAATCTGTCTTGTGCCGGCTTCTTCTCTCTCTCTCTTTTTCTATCTCTTCTTCAAGCTTTCCCAAGTGCCAAATCATTGGCATATCACGAATCTGTCTATTTCATGGGCTTGGCAATTGGTTAGAGATGTGAAGATTGAGGAACAGAAAGAATCAAGCTTGTAGAGAGCGGCTACAAAAGCCGCTTATGAATTATGACACTTCAATCATATTAATTGGCAATAAATCAGGGCAGGGCGAGAATAAAGAGCGAAGAATTTGTGCTTCGCTCATAGAGAACAAAAGCTGCCGCCAATCATTCAGATTCGCAAATTGGCCAACATTGAAACAGACAAGGCAAAGCTGCAAGCGAATTGGAGCAAGCTCCAATGCCGGCTTCCCTCCCGTCTCCCCTTCCTCTGCTCTTATCTCCTCTGCTGCTCTGCTCTGACAGATCTTCCATCAAACGTGCGCTCACGTCAAACGTCAAATCGGCGTCGTGGCCGAGGACAGATGGACGTACAGACGGACGCTTGGGAAGTGTTGTGAGTTATGACGAGGACGTGCGCAAGTTGATCCATCAAACTGTTCAAATCCGTTGCTCAGTGCACTTGAGCCATGGATAGGGGACAGGGGGGAGGGAGGGTACGAAAAGGAGGTACTCACTGGGGCCCTGGCCATGTCTTCAATGTCAGCTAACATGACGGATGGTTGTGACTGTGGCCGACGACGAGGCCAACACGAGTACAGGTAGTTCGAAGCTGACCATGAGAATGACGTGGAGAGTGGGAAAGGGGGGGTCTATCTAGCACCTCTTGGTTCCCTACTGCCCCCACACTCCTCTTCGCCCCTTCCTGTTGCTGTGACGAATGTGTCACGCTGCTCGTAATTCGATTTGTCGGTTCAGATGCAAATACTCGTGTAATTCCCAATCCATAAATAACTCTGAACCGAAAAATTGGCATTAGAAATGTTTTGCTTATAGAGCATGAATAGAAGAGCGGATTATTTGAGGCCAGAGTATGTGGGGAGGGGTGTATTATTTATGAATATGATTGGGATTAGTGAAGAGTTAAGAGAAAAGGGTGGGTAGTTAGAGGAACCTTAATTATATATAGGAATGTTATGTTTGTAAAATGATTTTGAGATAGTAAGATATTTAAGTAAGGTGTTGAAACAATAGGATATATTTTCTATCTGCTCTTAAAGCTATAAGGTCAATTTGTTTTTTCGGTTATAGCCCTATCAAAGTCAGCTCTGTATTGCAACAGGAAATCCAACAACCTACTATAAATTCTTAACAAGTTGTATTGCTAGAAAAAACAATTATATATTGTTTAAATCATTTGAGAAATAATCTATTGTCACTCTAATATATCATATTAACTATAGGCTATCGACCTATTTGTTATTTCGGTTACATATCAAGCAAAGTCAGCTCAATACTGTACAGTAAAATCAAGCAAAAGTCTCGGATAAGTTTTAACAGTACTGCATACAATTATATATTATGTATATATTAAACTCCAAAATACCATAATAACATACTACTTTAAACTGTAACCTTAATTTTTAATCTTATTATTATTATTCAATATTTGATACCAACTTAAGTTCCCCCATTAAAGCAATTCACACTCTTCAAGCAGCTCGTTTTGCATAAACCGTGCACACTCAAGGTCTTCTGTCTCACTTGCCTATGCAAGTTCACGCTGTGGCAACCTTTAACCCGCGCCTTACTCACTTTAACACGCACATAAAACAAATTTCGCAGAACCTTTAAAGGCCAATGGCATCGGCGACGGCGACATTACGAGAAATCGAGCAATCGATTATTGATTTCCTTGCCGAGTCGGAGGCAGCCTAGTTCAGCGTAAAAATGTGAAAAGGAAAAGCTGGTAAAAAAAAGAGCACACAAAACAAACACAGAGAGAGAGTGGGAGAAAGAGAGGGAGAGAGAGAGTGGAAAAAAGGAAAGCCGACCGGCAACTGGCAACGTCGCAACTGGCGCCCGCAAATGAAGGGCGAAATTGGTTTGGTTTTTGCATGTGAATTTCCACACAGAAAATCAACAAGTTGCCATCGGTTCGATGAATGGTGGAGCGTGAAGGCGAAGCAGGAGGAGCTGAGGGGGGGAGGTAGGCAAGCAGACGGCAGGCAGACGCTTGGCAAGTTTCCCCCTCCAGCTCACGCACACATTGCGGGTGTGTGTGTGTGGAAGTCGAGAATGCCGAGTCTGGGTAGAGGTAGTGCGAGGCAGAGGCAGGGCGAGGGGCAGAGAGAGAGAGTACTGTGGGGAGGCAGCACGGCAACATTAAAACGTAAAAAAAATCGCTCGCTATTTTTGGGGAAAAAAGGAAACTGAAACCGAAACCGAAGCGAAGCGAAACGAGGAGCAACTGGGAGCCAAGGCTAGAAAAACAATTTTTCCCTGAACTTTTTTCCGCTTTTGTCTCTTTTGCGTGGCCTTTGCCACAGTCTGCCCCTCCCCCCTCCCCCTCCCTCTCTGCTGGCACACGGCGCGCAGAGCATGCGAATTTAATTCCTGCGGCCTTGCCCTAGTCCCACTCGAGAGTCTGAGTGTCTGCCCCACTGTGCGTGTGTGTGTGTCTGTGTGTGCGAGGAGGGAAGTCAGCCTGTGTCTGTGGCAATGTGTTGGCGGAGCAGACGTTGTAGGCTCAGTTCACACACAGGTTGCTGCCTGCCACACGCAACAAGCGAGAAGGAGCGAAGCAGCAAAAAGCGTTTGGCATTTTTATTGTCTCACCTTTTGCAAGGGGAGACGAGCAGACAAACTGGTGGACAGCGCGTGAGACAGACGCAAATTGTTCGGCTCTCAACATGAATTACGGCAGCTTGCCTGCACCGACCAGCCCCGCCCCGCCCCGCCCCGGCCCTGCCCGACGCGTCATCAATCAATCAACGAGTGAGGGCCAAAAGAACGCATACGCCCTGTGGGCCCGCCACAGTTCGCACACACTTATCGTCATCATCATCAATGTGCGCTCTCTGATGCCCTGTTCTTTACTCCCCTCCCTTCTTCTCTCTACTCCCCTCCGTCCTCTTCATCTGTCTCTTTGCTCTCCATCATTGTTTTCAGCTTGTTCAATTGATCTGCGCTCTGTTTTTCAGAGTCAGGTTAGCATCGGTTTAGGCTGCTATATCCTACTCTGTGTATGAGTGTGTGTGTGTGTGTTTGTGTGCTCGTCAATCAGCTGGCATGATTGAACGTGTTTATCTTTGTCAATTTTTATCATGAATCACACGTTAAACTCTGTAATTTTATAATGTCGCAATTTGTTGCGATAGAATATTTATTACGCCGACATTTCATTTGCCTATCGATTGGCCCAGCAGCACGTGTGGTTTCTATGTGGGCAGGAGGTTCAACTATTTATAGAAGTAGCTGAGTTAAAGTGTATGTATTTTATAGAGGTTTGTTTGAAATACTAGTATATTATTTAATGGCGTACAATAGCAGGCAAACGAACTTAGGATAGCTTCGCTTCTAGGAATATATATTTATAAACTGATTTGTTTAAAGTTGAGCTAAATAGCATGTAAAAACATTTCCAAGTTGATTATTTATTAAATATTATAGTTACTCAATTAAAATTTAAGATATACTATAGAATTTACAACCCAACATCTATGACTTTAATTGAGATTTTCTCTATAGAATTTGAGGAAAGTTCAACTTTTATTTTTATCCGATATTAATCCCACTCAGGCGTTACATTATTATCTAATTTCCATGTTTGCTCGCTTAAACTGTCTATTCAATATTATAGAACTTATACTTCATCTTATACTTATATCTTAACTTAGAACTATATGATTTTTCTATACATTAGTTACATCTTTAGTCTCACAAATCTTCAGCTGCTTTATTAACTAATTTTCAAGTTTACTCGCTTTTACTGTCTATACAATATTATAGTACTTATACTTTATCTTATACTTATATCGTAACTATATCTATATGTTTTTTCTATACATTAGTTACTTCTTTAGTCTCACAAATCTTCAGCTGCTTTTAAATTTGTCAACTTCGTTCATAAAAGTCAGCAAAAATGCCTATAAACCTCCTTTGGGTTCGCTTACCCAACTCTACTTCTTCTTCTTCTTCTTCTCATTTGTTGCATTCCCCCGCGTTCTACAGTCAGTATTGCAGAAATCCTGCACTGTGTAACCCGATACGGAGGCGAAAGCCAACCACAGCCACATACCACGATTTACTGCTCGTTCATCAAGTGTGACATCGGCTCAAGTAATTCCCTCGGACATTTCACGCCAAACTGAACTCAGACGACACCCAATCAAAGTGGAAGCGAGGCAAGTCGTAAACGAAGAAGAAGGTGCAACAAAATAGTTGCCCAAAAATAAAGAAAGAAAGACAAGAGAAGCAAAGCAAAGTGAAGCGCGGAAGCTGCGAGAGAGAGAGAGAGAAGGAGAGGGAGGTTGACTGGAGTCTGGGACTGCTTTCCCCCTTAAATTTGCTGACGTTTATTAATTTCCGATTAGCGACATGGAATTTATGCGCTACCGTACAATTTTTCGGGGTCCACAACGGCATCGAGTTACCCACAAGACTAAAGCCAAGACTGGAAGCTGAAGGAGAAGTTCTTCTAATGCCGCCTGACACTTGCTGCCAAGTGTAAAGTGCCCGAAGAGATGCGAAGATCATACGTCTCTCTCTTTCTCTCCCCTTCTTTCTTACAGTCTCTCTCGATCTACCGACTATCTATCAGTTTGTGCTTTGATTTATTACACCAGAAAGGCGCAAATAAATCACAGTTGCAAACCTTTCTGCAGGTTTGATCTAAATGCGAGGGGGGAGGGAGGTAGAGAGAGGGTGGTAACTATTTAGTTGTCTGTCCCGCTGATCGCTTAATCGAGGGACCAATCGCTGTCTGCGATACAATTAACCCCAGGGGGCCCCCCATAAACGTGATATCGTCGGTGGTAATCACCGCGACTAGCGCGACTAAACAACCTACGCGTTGCCTTCAGCTTTGTTAGCTCAACTTGTTGTTCCTGCTGCTGCTGCTGTTGTTGTTGTTGACTGTTAGCCTGTTAGCCCGTTAGCCTGTTACCTGTTGTTATTGTTGGGTAATTGGAATGTCAAAAGTGCTGAAAATCACGACTTTATTTACATCGCATAGCGGAAAGCGAAAACGGTAGCCAAAACAATTCAAGCTAAATTGTTTGCCTGGTGGGAAAAGCAAAAAGTGATGCGTTGCGAAACTTTAATCTATCAAAAGGTCTTTAAATCGATGGAATCTGTTGGCTAACAGAGCGTTCAAATAGATCAGTTGTTGTATGCAAACTGATTTTTTGTGGCAAGCATTGGCCAATTTTTTTGAAGCGATTGACATCTAATGATATTTAACTCTTTTATCATTTAAATCTTGAAATTGGTACGAGACAGCGTTCTGAAATTTGAATGGTACTTAGCTGGTACCTTTCTGGAACTGGTATGCCTTTTATACCAATGATTAGATAAGTTTTTTAGGTGAAAATTCAGCAAAATTTACTTGTCTTTTATGTTGTTTAGTTCATTTATAGCTTGAACTTTGTATGTAAAATACTGAAACCATTTTGTAACTAATTTATATTTTTTAGAGTCGATTATGTAAGATTTGTGCTTAATATTGAATGAATCCTGCAAAGTATAACCTTGAAAATGTATTTCTTAGATATCTTATAACTTAATAGTACCTTAAGTAATTTATTTACCTTAAATGTATTTAAAGTTCCTAATGTTTCAACTCCTTTTCTTTTCCAGGTTGAAAATATAACCTATGAATTTTAATTTTGCCAATAAATGTACTTTAAGTGTTTAATATTTCTACCTTTTTCCTTTCCCTTGTTCAAAAGTCAAAGGCTTTCAATCATTTATGTTTAATATACTCTTTCCTTATTCAGGATGACTATCTTCTGGACATATCTTCCATTCCCTTCTCACTGTAACTCTGGCAATAAATCGCATTCTGCTTAAGTTCATCAACTGTCAATTGCATTGACTCATTTGGCAATGAAATTAACCTCAAACAAGGCAGCTGCTGACGCACTGCATGCGTCTGCATATTGTCCACATTTCCGTCCCGAGTGCTGTCCAGGACTGCTGTCCAGAATCCTGGCCAGGACTTGCTGTCCTGCATTGTTAATGTCTTCGTTTAGCATTTAATTTAACTGCGGTCATTCAGGGATAAATTGCGAGTTTTTCGCACAAACTCAGAGGCCGACAACGACTGTGACGATGACGACGACGATGGCGCCTGTATGTTCTGCATCCTGCAGCAGCTCCATGAGTATGTGACGGATTACACGGCATGCCAGGCGAAGTGAGGGGATGTGAGACGAGGCAGAGCACAATGACGACAGGCGTGGCGTGCGTTTGGTCCTGTTGCTGATGGCGCTGGACTGCAGGACTCATAATTCACCAGGATAACAACACGAGGCGGCAGTCCGAGCAGGAGAGGGAAGACGGGAATACAGTTGGGCCTCTGCTGACGTTTTGACACCATTTTCGGTGCGATGATATGGCATTCATCTTGACAGGCATAACTGCCTGCCTGATGTCCTGCCCGTTGCCCGCCTGCCTGCTGGCCATGATGATTTACTCCACACTACGCTGCAGTCGCTCTCGGTCTCCCTCTCTCTCTCTCTCTCTCTCTACTGTCTGTCTGTTTGTTTGTGCGTTGTGTTCGTGATGCATTTACGTCACTTACTTGAATGTTGCAACGCATTTTCAGGCACACACACGCAGGCATGACAACATAACCTCACAAGGACAGGCAGCGGGACAGCAGCAGAAGGGGAATGAGGAGGGAGAAGCATAAAGCGGGCAACCGTCCGACTGAAACATGTTGCGTCGTCACCAGCAGCAGCAGCAGCAACTGAATGCAACCAAAAAATGTCCTTGACACTTAATTCACGCTGCATTAATGTGAACTGAATGAAGTTGTTGCCGCTGTGCCATGCACAGTGGAACAAATTGCAAAGAGTAAGTGGCAAATTATAAAATTTAACTGTAGATTAAATTGACTTATACATTGCGTTACACTTGATACTGCATACTATACTAATATAATCGACTGAAAATGATAAAAGATGATGTAGAAGAAAAGTTTGATTTTAATACAGGAGATTAGGAAACCTTCATGTAAAATTTATTTGATAATGTTTATGTTATATACCAAGAACTGCAAATAGGTTTTAATGATATTATATTATATTATATATATTACCATATATTATATTATGTTCTATTTAATTTGCCAATGTAAGTAGCTTTTAGGTTAGGTTACAAAAGTTAAATAGGATAAACTTATCTAATACTGAAATGGGTAATAAAACAGAAAATGTTCATCTAGTAAATCATAACAAAGTAACTATATATAATTTTAACAAATTCAGATTATATATAAATTCTCAATAGGTTGTGATAATGGTGAATACACTAAGTACAAACACATGTATAGTCCTGTCAAAGATATGTTACAGTCACATCAAAAAACTCTGACAGGGAAGTTACAAAGAAACCAAAAAAAATATACATTAAAATATACGTAAAATATATATTATATATAATATATTTGCTGGCTCGAGGTCAAAATCAAATAGTATATATATATATTTTTATTTTTTTTTTTTTTAAATATAAACAAACTGTTTTTATTTTATTTTATTTTGACCTCGAGCCAGCCACCAAGATGATAAAATATATAAATACGAGAATAAATTATATAGGTAAACTGTTAATAAATGAAATAACAAATTACACCTTCAGTTTTCATCAAGTCTCGCCCACTGTGCGCGCACACACCGCACGCATTTAGGCGCCGACTGAGAGGGTTGTGGAGTGTTTGCCCATTCAGGGGGTGCGCCACTGAAAACTTGCAACCTCAAAACACTTTCCCAAGGACCTGGACGATGGACCATGCCTAACCCATCTATGAGTGTATGTGTGTATGTGTGTGTGTGCACACACTGTAATATTTGCGACAGCGTGCAGCCAACACATGCGTTAACCGAAAAAAGCTCGTAAATTACTGAACAAAGTGCGGGAAGAGGGTGAAGAGAAATAGAGGAACAGAGCCTGCTCTCAAATATAAACATCAACGCAGGAGAGCAACAACAACAACAACAATGAGAACAACAACAACAGCAACAATCATCGCTCATGTTGGTGATGATGCATTTTGCGGTCTGTCACACCAAATGCAATTTGACGGAGCTGTGCGAAAACAGTTTTTCAAGCTATCAACCAATTTGGCCACGGCTGCACGCCGGACCCAACGAGAGAGTGACCCCTACTCTAGGAAGGGAGGGAGAGGGGGAGGCTAGAGGGCAGAGGGTGCCAGTGCTGTCCAGCACTGTGTGACATGTGAGTGCTACTGAATGCCATATCATGGCGAGGAGCTGCTGCATGACGAGCAACGGGACGAGCCAGTTGAGTCTGGCCTGGACTGGCTGTGTGACTACTACTATGTGTAGTTGCCCCTCTCCCCATCCCAGCTGCTGCTTGTTGTTGTTGCTCGGCTTGTGCTGCATTTGTCCACGCACCCACTAAACACATTTTTCGCCTGGACTAGGAATTCCTCTTTTTTTTGTGTTTCTTGCCTGCTGTTGCCCTTTTGGCCATGTTTTTTCAGCAGCAGCTCTAATATTTTGCCACGCCCCCCGCACTCTGCACCCCACTCCCCCCAGCTAGTCTATCTCTTCTGCTGTCTGTCCTTGTGCGTCCTGGACGAGTGTTTATGTTGGCGGATTCATGTCGTCACTGCGTGAAATGTGTGTGGCAGATGAGGGGAAGCACTGTACTGTCTCCTTCTGCCCCTGCCCCTCTGCCCCTGTCTATGCGCAATGTCCTGGCTAGTTTTGAAATTTATGTAGCGCTCGTGAGTTGGTTTATTTTTTGGTGGCCACTGTTCACCAGCATGACCATTAACTGCCATTGTCCGAGTGTGTTCATGTCACTGGGACACGAATAGCGATGCGCAGGGGATGTAAGAGGAAGGTTGTACAGCCTCAGAGCCTGTTACCAGTTGCCGGCTCCATCTCATGGCGATGCTGCTGCTGTTGATGCTCGTAAATGTCAGCTGCGCGTGTTCGCCTGGACACTAAATGTCTTCAGCTGCAATTACAGCTCGACACACTGAAAATAATCGTTGCGTTAGTTATTATAGAAACTGGTTTCTTATTATTTCAAAAGGTTTCAATGCTTATCTTATATGTAGCTTTGGCTATTGAGAAACTCCTATTAAGATCTTCAGATACATTTATTTATTCGAAGTTCATTTTATAAAATATTTATAAAGATATATTAGAATTCCTTAAGAAAACAGACAAATTTTGTAAGTTAAGCTATTTGATATTTTACATGTTTAAAATTCAATTATAAATTAAATATTATTATTATAATTATTTTCTAATACTACTTGATGCTTTCTTCAGTGAGATTTGCTCAGTTTAATTCTCAAAAATAAATAGATTTTTATTTGTATATTGTTAATATTGGTAGCACCAATCTGCTTTAATCAATCCCCTTCTTTATATCGTATGTATATCAAATCTCCCCCAACGAGAAAACCTTATTATTGTAAATGCCTGACAAACTGCTGTAACTGTTTAGCAGCTGAACAGCTGCTCTCATACTCTGCAACTGAAATCCGTCAAGAATTGCTTTTAGCTGACTCACAGCCTTCTCCACCTCCCCTCACACACTTCTGGCACTCGTGACAGCGCAGGCCATCAATTTATTGCCGATCATCATGCGATGCGCCAACACCAACGATGATGCCTGCCTGCTATGGGGCTGGGCCTCCTTTTCAGGGTTCAGGTTCAGGTTCAGTTTCAGGTTGAGCTTGCAGTTCGGTTTGGGTTGGGCTGCCTTGTGCATCAAACAAATCATGTCATGTCACAATATTGACGGTTCCTCAGATACGAGTGCTAAAAATACCATCGCAAACCTGTAATCAGAGCTGCATTTTTCTAGCCAGCTGCCTGTTGCTTTGATTTACAGAAATTCTCGAATAAAAAACCATGAAAAATAAAGGGAAAAATATAAATTTTCCCATTGCATATCATCATCAACTTGTTAAGCGAGGAACGAGTCAGGAAAAAAATACACTACGAAAGAGAAAACTCTGATCTGATGAATATTTCATGTTGCATAAATTGCCCAAAAAGCGTTTTGCTTGAAAGGAGGATGAGGGCAGGAGCATTTCAGGATTTCTCTGCTGCTGGCTCTGCCGCCTTCGGGTTAGACAAAAAGCGAATATGAATGCACTCGGAGAAGGAGTAGGGCTGCAAGTGAAATGCACGAATCGAATGAATGAACAAATTGACGTCATTTTGTTTGCATTGCAATGATTATGTTTATCATTTGCTTTAATCTATGCGGAGCAGGGAAAGAGACAAAGTAGAAATGAGAGTAGAAAGGTGCACGGTAACTCAAAAGGAATTCAATCTTTTATTACTGGCCATAGAACTAATCAACTAGTATGAAGTCTATAGACCTTTATATGGGATATTGGAAGTTCAGGAACTGCAATGAATTATACGAAGACTGTTTCAAAGTACAATAGGTTCAATAAACCTAATTTAAATCTTATATCTAACTTTGGGTACTCCTGACTGTGTTTATTTTCTTATTTATTTTATCTTAATTATTGTATTGTTATTGTATATGTTTTGTATTTATATTTTGGATATACTTTATATTTATATTTTGGATATACACTGAGAGATGTGTACATCCAAATATTTAGCTACTTATCTTTTATAAATATTACACATTTCTAAAAGAGTCCTAATCTGAAATCTGGAAAACTTCACCAATGACCAATCTCAAGAGACATCAAAACGTATTACAATGGGTATGTTCCAGTCTGGCACCAAGCCACCAAACGACTGTAACCCTATCTGACTCATAATATAAGAGCTCATCCATCCATCCAGTAACGCTCTTCGCGCTCAAAGCAGTCTGTCCAAAGCAGAGAACTCCTTCGATTTGATTTTGTTATCAACTCTCCTCTGCAACAGGGCACAGTGCACAGAGCACATTGCCAACTGTAGTAAATGTTGCATTGTTTTTCTGGCAAAATTATCAAATTTCTTACAGCTGATTGACTGCACTTGTGATGAGAGTTGCCAGTTGCCAGAGAGAGAGAGTGCTCTGTTAGTCAGAATGCCAAGCCCCAGTCCGGCCAAGCAGATGCAGCTGCAGCAGTAGAGAGGTAGAGAGGAGCAGAGAGAGGCTTGACTGTTGCTGCCCCACTGGTGTTACATGTGTGTTACTGTGTGCGGCACCTCAGCGGGCATTGGCAATGGCAATGACACTCCCCAATTCTCCACACCTCCACCCTCCCCCCGCCTGGTCCGCTTTTTGGCTAATGGACTTTCGCAATCAGCTGTCAATGGCTGCGTGATTCGTGCTTCGAGCGGGCTATTTATTTTTGCGCACTGCCAAATGTCACCGACTTTGCGGCGATTCCATCAATCAATCGCCGCGAATTATAAATAACCAAAGAGAGCTAGAGCGAGACAGGAACACTGAGCTCTGCCTTGACCCGATACCAGTTCCCCGGCTCGATGACTCCGGTGACGATTTTGAAAAATTGCCAATCAAAGAAACCGCAAAGAGTTCCGAGAGTTGCAGTTGACATCAACATCAATTCGGGCCATGTGCCAAAAACAAAGAAAATTTCTCGATTGCTGTTATTGCTGTTCCACCTCCCTCCTTCCCTTCACTCTACACTCCCCTCTGGAATTTTGATGAATTACACGGTGAATTGTGCAGTGACAATTGTCGGTGTCCGTGTCAGCGGCAAATTGTTTTGTTGCTTTCCTTTGCGGGGCACTTAATTGCCCCGATTGTTGGCTCACACGATTCCATTTAATGCTCTCACTCTCTCCCGATTTCATTAAGTGTGCAAATCTTTGCAGATCATTAAATTAGTTGTAGATAGAACAGATGAGTGTGGATTCTACAGTTACAGTTGAATATTGTATGTAGTTGGGAAGAGTTTTCATTGGGTTTCGTCTGTTAAATGGTTCGAATTGTCTTAGATTAATTTGTTTATATCGGTAACTTAAATTTGCAAGAGAGAGAGAGATCTGTACTTTTTAAATATCTGTATAAAAATATAATAGAAAGGTATAAATACCAAATACCAAATTTAATGTCACTAGCTTTACTTGAAATCTTTGTGACTAAGTTATTATTGAGATGTACTGCGACCTGGTAGATCTACTGACCCCCCCCCTAGGCTTAGAGCTCCCTAGCTAGTGCTGTTATTGTAAGGAATTTCATTATATTGCCTGGTCGATCTCAATATCTCGGTCTATAACTGACTTTAGTCTGACTGAACATCAGTATTCTTAGATTTACAAAAGACAATAGGCGTGATCTTTGTGGAATACCATAATATATTTATTACTATGTTATATTTTTTTATTTATATATAACATATTTTCAAATAGAAACACCTAAAATTAAGAAATAATATTCAAGAGAATATGACAAAGGAAGTGTATACCAAATTACATTACTCCTACTCTTTCCGTTTAAGAGATTAACTATTTCAACAGAGCAAGATGAGTGAAGTCTGATTTGCCTTTTTGTAGTTTCAAATATACAATATGTTCCTTATCAGCTTTACAATAAATCAACTCATCTATGCTTCACGCATTTTCCCATGTGAAAAATGCAACTAATTAAATTAATAATCTTCCTAAACAATCTAAAAACACTTTGAGATTAAAATGCAATTGTTCTCGATCTGGTCGAGTTATCAGTTTCATGTGAAACGAAGCAGTCACATCACACGATGAGATACAATTGCGAGTACCCATTGTCGTTCGAGTGCTCGCACTCGCACTCGCACTCACACTCACACTCGCAGAGAAGTATTACTAATAAATTTCCACTTGCTTTCACCACTTTGGAGTGGAGTCTCTCGTCGCATCGCGTCCCATTGCTGCTTATCGCTGTCAAGTGCAGCGAATCAATCAAACCAATTGAGAGCGCACTGCTGATGATGATGAGTGGGGGATGAGAACGACAAACTGAGCCAAGCTGAGTGAGTATCTGAAAGATACCCACGACTGCAAACAATTACAATGTGCTGCTCGCATTATCATTTACATGAGATGTGACTGAGAGTGTGCAAGTGTGTGTGTGTGTGTGTGTGTGTGCGTGTAGTACAATTTAAAGTGTCTCTCGATAATGTCAATATCATCATTCAACTTGAGTCGAAGCGAGAGCAGCAGAAACGCGGGGCACGATGATCATTTCCATCGAACTGTGCCGGATTTCGACAACGATTGACAGGCCCTACGCGCGCCCGATCTTCGGTCTACGGTGTACGGTCTCCGATCAAAATCCGCGCAAACAATCGACTGCATTCGCACTCGAGAGATCGAAGATCGAGACGAACATGGAGAAGAGTGAAGGAGCGAGCAGCGATCATCGATCGTCGATGATCGTCGGGCACGAAGTCACATAGTCACTCAGTCGAACTCGATGCCATCAATGTCATTATCAATATCAACAACGTGATTGGACACAAAAAAAACCAATGCTCAGGCAATGAAACGATCCATACTCCTCTCACTCTTCTCTGCCCCTTCCTTCCCTCTCTCCCCACCTTCTTCCACTGCGTGATCGTGTAAACACAGACGCACTAACTGCACTCAATCAAAATTTTGATTATTTTGATTTGGAGGTGCTTCAGACGCCGCTCTGCCTGCGCCCCGCTTGCCCATTGATAAAGCCCAAGAGCAGATCCCAGCAACAACATAAACACACACTCACACACATTCTCATACACACACACACACATGCACACACTGCAAGTATTTACTCGGGACCAGGGACTCGGGCCTAGAATAACAACGGCGGCCTAGGCACAACTAGACGCAGCATGCGCAGTGTTTCTCTCTCTCTTTCTCTGTCTGTCTCCCTTGCTCTTGCCCAGCTGCAGCTGCATCTCAATCGGCTTGTCAGGGCAGTGTATCCATATCCATGATATTCGTGGAAGTTCCACTTGAGCGCCTCAATTGTAAGAGAATACGAATTTAATTGCAGAACACAAACATTAAGCCAGAAGACGGAGGAGGAGCAGGAGAAGGTAGCAGAGGGAGAGGGTAGAACGCAGTACGCAGTGGGGATAGTGCTGGTGGCTGGGAGAATTCTGCAGAAAGAAAATATGTGGCAAGTGCGTGGCCAAATCGGAATCTTCAGGTTGAAGTATAATTGGATTAAATGTGAGAGAAAAGGAAATGGCAAAGGAAATGAAGGGAATGGGAATAAAATATAAATATATATAATATAAAGTATGATTTATATGATTTGTACGATTTGATTAACCAACATATGAAATATTATATGGTCCTTTATAAAAGTAGAGAGCAGAATATCATATAATAGGACTCAAGTTCCTTCTTGATAAGCAGCTAAAATAAAAATGTAATAAACAATAAATGTTTAAATAGGGGTTTAAAATATAATAATATTATATTGAAGAAGGAAATAAAAAGATCATATGAAGATCATATATGTAAATAATGTAAATGGGAATAAATTTTAAATATGATATAAAATAATATGAATGTTTGTAGGTTATAGACGATATTTTACATAGAATTATATCATATATGTATAAAAAATATTAGATATATTAGTGTCACATTTTCAAGTAGATAACAACAGATTATGTAGATCATACTTATAAATATATGAAAGAAAAGCAATTATAGAAACTAAAATTGGAATGTTGAAGAAATATTACAATTTTATATACTTCGAATTTAATTAGGTTTACAGATATGATAATATGATCTTGCAGAAAACTACTCAACCTTCTTCAATTGATTTTTAAAATTCTTTATTCAAATCAATCCACACAAAATGGAAGTACGATATTTGAAATTTTTTATTTGTTGTTTTTTAATTATTATACCCTTCGACCATTGAAAATGGTCAAAGGGGTATACTAACTTTGTGCAAATGTATGTAACAGGCATAAGGAGGCGTGGGAGACCCTATAATGTATATATATTCTTGCTCAGGATCACAAGCCGAGTCGATTGAGCCATGTCTGTCTGTCTGTCCGTCTGTCCTTCTGTCCGTCTGTCTGTGTGAACGCACAGATCTCAGCTATTATAAAAGCAAGAGTTACCAATCTTGGCAGGAAGACTCCTGTGTACTATAAGCAGATGAAGTTTATTTCAAATATTAGGTGCCACGCCCACCGCCCCCACAAATCAATAATTTAATTTTTGAACTTAATTTGTAAGCGCTGTATATAAGATACAACTTTCTGACTTAAGCATATACTAAGCTAAATGAAATATCTACGTAGTCCCCAAATTACAATCCAATCGAACAATAAACACAGAAGTTATTTAAGAAAGTATGAGCATAAAACCAAGTGCTTCTGTCAGCTAACAAGGGAGACGGGCGAGCGCCATCTGTCGGGATTAATTTCAAAGCATGTGCATATGCATATGTGTATGAATTTAACAAATTAAACTACACGGGAACATAGGTCGAAGGGTATCCCACTGTCGCGTTTTGCGCGACTGTTGCTCTCGTTTTTTATTTGTTATAATAGATCACAATTTCATGATGATAATTGAACCCGGCGTGCGTAGCCAGCTCATTACACTTCACTTCAGCAACAAATAGAAAAAAGTTATAGATAAACAAAAATAGAGTAAAAGGTAAGGAGAAGGTGGTGGGTGGGGGGACAGGGGAGTGCTAGAAATAACAAGCAAAGAAAGAGGAAAACAAGAGGTGAGAAAAAGCTCATTAACCTTTATTTGTGCGCACTCGACAAGGCGCATTTGTGCACTTGAAACACGAAGCGAGACGAGACAAGAGACGAATAGAAATGAGTGGAGAGTCGTAGTCAAGTGGGGTAAGGGGTATGTAGATCGGGATCGACTGTTCGATGATCTGTCATATGTGCGCCATTGTGAGAGGAAGCCAAACCCGTTCTTGGACTTTCGCAGAGACATGCGACGTGTGTTTGATCTGTTCGATTGTTTGATTGATTGATTGCTTCAAGACGGAGACGAAGCTGATTCTCAAGTAATGATTTGTCGAATTTTGCGAGAGAGACAGAGAAAGAGAGAGAGAACTGGCGTGATATACAAGTTTCTGGATTGGTTCCCACAAATGATGACATTGCAATATTTTCACGCAACATCGACGCGCTGGTGCTGGTGCCTTGTTGCCACATTGCGTTGCAAGAGCTGATTGACAACTTAGTTGAGATCGAAACAGAGGATCGCATTGGAAGCTGCTGCTGACTCTGGCGACTTAACTAACCCAAATATTTGGCATGCCAAACTTGCCAACTCTCTGTGAATGCTGTCCTGGCGACTAATCAACAATGCATCGATACGGTTCCCTTTTTGTGCCGTTTCTGTGAAACGCCGTCAGCTGATGCTGCAGATATCCCCGTCTTCATGCTAAGTAATCCCTGAAGCTCATCCTCTCCACCTCTTGTGCTCTGTTTCTGCTTCTTCTTCATGCTCTGATGTGTCGTCGTCGTCGTCGTCGTCGTCTGGCGCTATATCTTCAGCATCTCTGGCCATAAATAAGCGCAGACAGTAGAATGTATCGCGCCAAAAGGGTTTCCAGCAGCCTGCAGTGTTTCGCGACCCATGGCTTGACATACGAGTAACCAAGTAGGCAGCCAGCTAACCCGCTACCCTCCTCCCCCTCCTCCTTGGGTTACCCCTTGCAAGTTACGTGCATTTTGTTTACCAAGGCGCAGGCGAAGCAGTTCGCACTGTCGATGGCAGATTGGCCCAACTTTTGAAGTTGAGTATTTTAGTAGAATGCAAACTACTTAAAACACCTGAAGAAAAATACTACAACACAACTTTAGAACTTAATACACATTTGTAAGGCAAGTAGCTTATGTAAATAAGCGGAGGGGAAAGGATAAAGTAAAATATTATGTTTGCACTCTGGGATTAACAATGTAATACGTTATATAGTCCGACTCAGCAGCGGACAATAAAAGTAATATAAAAAAAAAATATAGTCCGACTCATATTACTCTTGTTCCTATGTAGAACCTTTCCGGCAGCATTCGGAAACTAACTCAGTAAATATATAAATGTATAGTAGATCTCAGTTTATTATCTTGTTTATTATCTCTGTTTATAATAAGTATACAAATACTGTATAGTATATAACTGTTTATTCCCTTTTACATTCCAGGCAACATTACTATACAACTTAAAGATTTCTGCATATTTCACTGCACTTTCCAGCAATGTTTTTACCACACTTTCACTACAGATCACAACATTTTTTCACACTGACTGTTAAATGTCAAAGTTGACTCTCGACAGCAACAACAAAAACAATGCCAATTAGACAACTCGTTAAGCGAATCCCCATGTACACAAATCGCAGTCCCTAAGTCAATCCTTGCGAAACTGAAGACGAACACGAAGACGAGGACAGAGACAGAGACCCGAAACAGAAACAGAAACCGAAACCGTATCGGGAAGGCAAAGAAATATCGCGAAATGCCAAACAAAACTCGTGAACTGTCAACATCGACGCTGCATCGGAATCGGCATCGGAATCGGGATCGAGAGTTAGAGCTGCAGAAGAATGGAGAGTGTGGGCAGGGAGTGGTAAAGGGAACAGGACTGAAGACGAGGCTGGTTTGCGTGTATGTCGCTTGGCTCATATCAGTCAAGACGAATCTCTCTCTCGCTCTGGGCTGCGCAACAAGCAGACAAACACCCAGACGGACAGACAGACAGACAGAGGGACAGAAAGTGAGAAGCCGCAGAGAGATTTTAATTACAACTGCAATAGTCTGGGGAGGATTGTGGACTCTGTGTAGTCTGTACTGGGCGCTGGAGCGCTGGCAATTATTTACATTAACACGATCACAACTCAGAGACACTGCACATGCATCATCGTGTGCTGTTCTGTGCTGTGCTGCGATGTCGATCGCCGAGAGAGATCGCCAGACAGAGAGAGAGGGAGAGAGGGAGAGGGTTGTGCAGACGGCGACAGGCATCGTCAGTCGTCGTAGTCGGGTTCTGAGTCTGGGCTTGTATGCATATTAATTTATTGGAATCATGTTAGTGAGTCGATATTGATACAAATCCATTTTCGATCGCTGCGATGCGATACGCGAGTACGCGAACGAGTAGTACGAGTACCCCAACGAGTACCCGATGCGTTGCGTTGCTAACCCAAGTAGGTAGCCGGGTAGCTGGGCGCCTGCTGTGGCACAGACAGCAGGCAGCAACATTGCACAACAACTCCCTGCAAATCGCATGCACTGCGATCGTCTCGCGATGGGCGAACGCATCATGCGATGGCGGACAGAATGGACCAGATCGACCAGATTGGACAGCAACACGGGGAGCTGCAGCAGCAGCAGCAACAGCAGCAGCAGCAGGAGCAACAGTTGCTGTAGGAGGAGCAGCTGCTGCATGCCACATTTGATGGTTGCCTGTTTTCTAATTAAATCCAATCGATTAGGCACTTGATTTACGGCTGCACACACGACTCACAGCACAGCAAAGAGAAGAGGGAAGCAGAGAAGAGGAGGAGCTTAGATTCAACTACTAACTTGGATGGCTTGTCTTCGAGCGAGCAACTAAACATGCTGTGTAGTTGACTGCTTTGTAAGTCTGAACTATGGAGTGTGAACTTTGCATCTTCGACTGATCTTCACATACAATTCAACTTATCGGTCAAGTCTTACACAACATGATTCGCTTTAGAAGTCAGGCTGAAGTTCAGATCAAAGATATAATGGAATGACGGAGAACTCCAGTTGTGTTACAGATGTCTAACTAAGTATAAGACGAAGTTAACCAAACTAGATTTGGAACTCCTTGTAGGGTTCAATCTTTCAACCATGAAAAGAAAGAACTACCACCTTTACTTTTGTTGTAGCATTGTACTCCAAATTCATTGAATATTCCTTCAACTAACTCACGATAGTAAGGATTATGTTATTAGTTTGTTTAGCTCTACTATTAGTAGCCTTAACCTACGAGAAAAGTTCTTCATTAAGATCACTATATAAATTATTAACGCTTAAGAATTTTTGATATGTTCGTATCTGATGACTTTAAAAACTGTTTGACTCAAGAATAGATCTTTAAAGTAAGTTCATTTAAAAGTAAAACATCTTGTTCCAACTTGTCAAAATCTTTTTAACAATTATTTATTTTTCAAGCACTCTGAATCTGCCTTGCTAAATTCTTCCCATATCTCTGCTATATCTACCTTCTTACCCTATTCTTGTCTCTCTATTTGTACATCTTAAGCCTTCTATTAGCGCTTTACCCATATCTATATATACGGTATATATTTATCACACCTCTCCCTGTAGACCTTCTCTCATTTCTCCCTCTCTCTCACAATTGCAGTGCTACTTCCTGTACCACATTTGTAGCGTCTTCATGCGCTTGACTTTCCTCTGCAGCTGAAGTATGGCATACATGAGTGCCTCCGCTGATGGTGGACAGCCTGGCACGTAGACATCCACAGGAATAATGCGATCACAGCCGCGCACCACTGCGTACGAGTAATGATAATATCCACCTCCGTTGGCGCAACTGCCCATCGAGATGACCCAACGTGGTTCGGGCATCTGATCGTAGACCTTACGCAGAGCAGGCGCCATTTTATTAGTCAAGGTGCCAGCGACGATGAGCAAATCCGTCTGACGAGGCGATGCACGGAAGACGACCCCAAAGCGATCCATGTCATAGCGTGGCGCTGCAATGTGCATCATCTCCACAGCACAACAGGCCAGGCCAAAGGTCATAGGCCAAATAGAACCCTTGCGTCCCCAGTTCCATAGATCATCCAAGCGCGTCAGAGCCCATTCGCCCCAACCGACCTGATCTCTGCCAAAGGGTGAGTAGCCCTTCCTCTTGGGCACTCCACATTTGTCCACATCATGCATCGTTTTCTGTTCTCGCACCAGCAGACAGTTCGTCAGCGGACCTAACTTGATGGGTGTTGCTGTCTTGGCTAGAGCACCACGCAACAGAACTGATAAGCCCAACATCTGGAGCTGAAATGGTAGTCAGAGTAGATAAAGATGGTATACTATTTAAAGAAGTTGTAAAATGTATTACTTCGTTCTGTTTTTGTGCTTGAATTGTGATACGTCACTCGAAATGAATGAGTGACTTTGCTTTTTGTATTATACCTGAAGTTATATGTATCGATAGCTTTGTTTGAGAATATTAAATGTATATCATGAGTATCAGGATTATTATATGTATTTATATAGTATTGTACTTATATAGTATAGTGCTAGTAATTAAGCTACTTACTTTTTAAGTCTTGTAACACTTTATATACCCTTACAGAGGGAAGTTTACAACGCACATCTTCAACTTTATAACGGACAGGCTGTATATTCTGCATTAGGATGAACAGAAAGATTGTATAAATAATAAATAAGTGTTTGCTGAATAAACATAATGCAAGTATTTTCTGTTTTCTGGATAAAAAGAAATAAAGTACAATATTTTTGGTTAATTCTAATACAGAATAAATATACTTTATCTGTACCTGTCTCACTTAGATATTATTCGAGTCTATGTTAGTACTATCCATCTAGAAGGGATTTCTGTTCATATTATATTTTCTTTCTAAAGAATGTTCTTGTATTTTTCTGCATTTAATTTTCAAATACCATTCTATATATATTACTTCATAAACTTTCATTCAAAATCATAAATATATAAATTAAAGATATAGTAGTGAGTTGTCTATAGATTCAACTGCTTGACATATATCATCATATAAGGTAAATAAGAGAACCTAAGGGTCTTATGGAGTCTGAAAGTTTTTTCCCACCAGTTCAGAGGTCAAGTCATCATCAGTTTGCACACATCTAACACATTCTCGCAAGGCAGTTGACAAATGGACGCAACTCGAGCTGAAAGTTTTGCCAACTCTCTCGCTCTCTCTCACACTCTTTCGCCCTCTCACTCTCTTTTTTTTTTGGGGCAATTTCGTTGAGCCTTTAATCATTCCAGTCGCGTCATGTCGCACTAATTGCGGCAATTAATTGTGCAACATGATGGAAACTTTCTACGGCGAATTGATTAAAGTGGGCGTGGCAAGGATTGGGAGAAGGGGCAGGGCGATCCATCAAATCGATTGAGCGAAAAGTGCTGAGCGAGGGAGAAGAAGAGAGAGGCGGGGACAACAATGACAACGACACGTTGACGTCTGAGTTCAAGTTGATGTTGCTGTTGTTACTGTTGCTGCTGCTGCTGTTGCTGTTGCTGTTGTTGTAGTTGTTACTGTTGCTGCCTGCCTAAGCATGCTGGGCATGTCAACAAGACCTGCTCGATGCCTGCTCGAACCTGGCAAGCAGCAACAAGTCAACGCGCACTGACAGCAACATGAGCGCAACATCAGCAGCACCAGCAGCAGCAGCAACAGCAACATCAGCAATAGCAACAACAACAACAGCAACAACAAGAACAAACAAGAGCTGAACGATCGTCGATGATTGGGATTGAGATCGGCATCTCGGGATCGGCATCGGCAACTGTTGCTGTTGCTGTTGCTATTGCTGTTGCTGTTGCTATTGCTCTGTTTGCTCTGTTGCTGTTGCTGTGCTGCTGCTCTGGAGCAAAGTTGCTCATCTTCATCTCGCGGAGCTGATCGCACGCACCGCATGGCACTGCACCGCGTGTGTTTTTGTCGCAAATCGCCCGATTGCGATCTCATTAAAGCGAATTATTTGTGTTGTTGCTTATGTTCGGGCCTGTTGCATCTCTCACTCGCTCGCTCGCTCTACCTCTGCCTCTGCCTCAATCTCTGCCTCGCTCAGCAATTCCAGATCTGCGATTCGGGAGCAGGCATTGCTCTCAGTCAGATTGCAGTTGTTGTTGTTGCTGTTGCATTCGTGATTGTTATCGCAGCAACAAAGTTGTTGCTGCTGCTGCTGTTGCTGCGCATCGTTCGCATTCGCCGATTTGCCAATCGTTTAGGCTACCATTCCCCCAATTGCCATGTTGTTGTTGCGGTTTGTTGTTGCTGTTTGCTGCTGCTGCGAGTAAAATGTGCGATTAACGCGCTGCCAGCGGCATAATTTATGCTCTGCCCGCTGTCAATAAGTTTTAGGGTTGTCACCATTCGTTGTGTCACACGATCGCTGAACGTAGTCAAATTTATGCACATGTGAAAGAGAAAGAGGCAGAGGGGGGAGGGAGAAAATGTAATGACTGTGGACACATTTTGTAGGGTTCTATATGGGATCAGCCTGAGTAATGGTTAAGATCCTAAAGAAGATAAAATTGGAAATAGAAGAGCTTGAAATAACTGCAAGTAGCTGAGCTTGATTGAGTAGTTATAAAGATTAAAGGAACTGTATTAAAATCAATCTACAAAATATTTAAAAAATTTGGTACTTTATAGAATTCGATTTGAGTTTTGAAGAACTGCTAACATAAACTTATGGAACATTATCGAGTGACGAAAGATAAATATACTTATGGAACTTATGGAAATATGATATGAAAACATTTTAAAAGTGGAAAATTTTGGGATATTAATAAGAATATTTAATGACAAAAGTAATTAAACTAAGGATTGAAGGAGGAAATACGTATTCAATGATATATAAGGATGATATAGTATAAAAAACCAACTTTAAGTGGTTAAGTTGAGAAGTTATATTTGAAATATTTTGGGAAAGGGGAAAGAAGTTGAGATATCTTAACAGCATTGCAATTACAGAACAACTCCATGTTTCAACTAGTATTTTTTATATGTATTGGAATTATGTTTTATGATTTTATGTTTATATATTTTATAATTTAGATATTATATACTCGCAATACTACACTACACACATGAATACTCGATAAGATATTCACGAAGAGATGGAAAAAGCTTATAGTAGAGTGTGACCGAACTTCACATTAACGTAAAATAATTAATATACAATGTACAATACTTAATGTAGTGTTGTATAATGATATTTGTGTATGCTTAAAGAGAGGTATTTCAGCATGCACTCAGTCTATTTACACCACCCTTATGCTTCTAATGAGCTCACTTTATTCCCCATACTACGTATTCCTCATATAGTTTAGTACTGTTTAACCCATTTCAAGCATTCAATCAATGCCTGCTGACCGAAATAAAAAGGGTTGCCAGACCAATTTATTAATAGACACAACAATTCATTGTCCCGACTTGGTGACACTTGTTCAACTACCTGGAGAATCGGGTGAGCTATTAGAAGCGCCGTAGAGCGCATCAATTCTGGTTGCTGCTGCTGCTGCTGTTGCTGCCGCTGTCATGTTGCTCCCGTGTCAGCCACAACAGATGAGCTTGGTCGACAGCAGCAGCAGCAGCAGCAGCAACTGTAGCTTTTCCCACGAGTCTAATCAGTTGGTAATTTGAAGGGGCCCGACGAGTGATAGCTAAGCATCAGAGTTGCCACCGCGCTGACTTATTGCAGGTGACTTTTATTTTCAAGCAGGCAGGGGAACACGAGGGTGCTCAGCCCTTTTCAGTCTGGTCATTTGTCCAGTGCCCAAAACGAATGACCAGCGATTTGAGGCGAAATGAATGAATTAGTTCCTTGGAGAGTTCGCCGCATTCTGGCCGAGATTTCTCGCTGATGGATGAGCCAAGCCAGGCGAAGCAACTTGCAGAGAAATTTGCTTTATTGGTAATAAATTTAATTTGCTTACGAAAGTTAAGTGCGAGAAGAAGCAACAGCAGCAGCAGCAGCAGGTGAAGAGGTTGTATTTAAATATTTATTTTAATTTGAAATTGAATTATTGCCTACAATGGGGAAGTGGAGCAGGCACAGGGCATGGGGGAGGGAATGGGGGGAACAGAAGTCGGCGGCGCGTTGAGAGATTCATGCGTTTGCATCAAACTGTGAGATATATTGCCAGCAATTGAGTGGAGAGAGAGAGAGGGGTGAGTAAGAGAGAGGAAGGGAAGCAAGGGAGAGGGGAAAACTGTTTACACTTGCAGGGCATAAATATTGATAGATATCGCTCGGATCGGATCGGGTATGAGAAGCGGATTAAGATCGCTGCCTAATGAAATAAGTTTAGTGTTGCTGTTGCTTCCATGGCAGTTGCTGTTGCCGGTGCTGCTGCTGTTGTCGTTGCTGCTTCCATTGCTGTTGATTCCACAATAGTTGCTATTGATATTTTGCGCTGCTATTATTTTGTTGCTTCCACAGCAGTTGCTGTTGTCACTGCTTCTGTTGCTGAAGTCTTCGCTGCTGAAAATGCAGATTCTATTAATGTTACTGCTGCTGCTGTTGTTGCTACTGTCATGGTAGTTGCTGTTGCTGCTACTGGTAAAGTGCCTGTTACTTTTGTTGCTATTGCTGCTGTTGCTGTTGCCACTGCTACTGAGACTGTTGTTGGTAATGTTGCTGCTGTTGCTATTGGCAGTGTTTGCAGTTTCTTCTGTTGCTGTTGCCAATGATGCTGTTTTTTCTGTGGCTCATCCACATTTCTGCTGGTAAGGCTACTGCTGAGGTTGTCGAGGTTGCTGATGTTGCTGCTAAAGCGACTGTTCTACCTTCTGCTGTTGATTGCCATTTGTAATTTTGGTGTTCCTGCTGTTCATGCTGTTGCTACTGTTGCGATTGATGTTGGCGATGCTGCTGCTGTTGCTGGAGGTGCTACTGTTGCTAGTGGTGTTGCTGTTGCTGGAGGTGTTGCTGTTATCCTTGTTGCTGTAGCTGATGCTGTCGAGGCAGTTGCTATTGCCGCTGCTGCTGTTGCTGTCACTGCTGTTGCTATTGCTGCTGCTACTATTCGCTCTTGCTTCAACTACTCCCGCAGTTGCTGTTCCCACTGTTCCCACTACTGTTGCTGCTGCTGATGCTGTGGCATTTGCCGCATTCAATTGTAATTAGGCGCTAGATTTGGCTGTCTCTGCTGGCATCCATCCCAAAATGGAGCTGCGCGTACTCCATTTGAGTGCTCCGCCAAATTCCGTTGTCGCTGCACGTGTCTACCAAACCAGTTGTTGTTGTTGCTGCTGCCACAATGTTGCATGTTGCTGCTGTACGGCGGTTGCTGCTGCTGTTGCGCATGCGTGGCTACTTTGACTTTGGCTAGTTTTCTATTAATTACACTGATTTATGTGCTCATTGTCCATTGTTGTTGCCGCCGTGCACATTCGCTGCAGCAGCAACTGCACTGCCCCCACTAACCCCCCTCCTCCCTTCCTCTCTTTTCCTCCTCCTCCTACGCCCCTGTCTTTATGACAAAAAGAAATTCGGCAATCGAGTCTGAAGTCGAGTGGAGTCAAGTCGAGTCGAGTGACCATTGTTGTCGTCGTGGGCCGAGAAAGTCGTTCGCGATTACCCGTAAGTGAATACCCCTAACTAGTTGAGCAGATAAATTGGCATTGCGCTGGGATTAGTCATAAGTTCATAGCAGCTTGAATTTGCATATGCTAAGGTATTTAAGAGCACTTGTATACAAATTTATTGGTCTGAAATTGTTAAGATTTTGGAGTAATCTTTTTTTGGATTTATAGGTACTGTGACATTCACAATTAACTTAATTTCTTATAGACATATATTCAAATATTATTGACATTTATTATATATTTTCTATATAGTTTTATTATTTTTTTTATTTCGAAAACAATGTCTAAATTTTATCTTCAATATCTAGAAATATTAATACGTTTTTTGGTTCTTCTTCCTTGGTAGTTTACAATTTGTATCTTAATTTTTTCAAGTGGTTTATCATACATATTATACATATAATATTATATTAACAGAGGCTTAATATTAATATTAATTTTAATTTCAAGTTGCATTCCTTTTAAAGCATCTTTAATAATTAATTTATTGTTTTATTATATATAATTGATTTATTATTTTATGCATTATATAACTAGTATATTTATCCTACATCTAAGTTCTGTCCAAGTTCTGAAACTTGTAATAGTCTCTTCACAGCAATTATCTCAATTTCCACTGAAATTGCCGCTGTTTATTTGTTGAACTTGCCGAAATGCGTTGGCCATGCGTGGCCAAGTGGCGCAGATGATGATGATGATGATGATGCACTCGTCGCGCCGATTGTTTTGACGGATTGTAAACCCATCGACAGCGCATTACGCACACGCCATGCGGACAATCGATTGCGAGTGGAGTGGGCAGAGAGAGAGAGAGGGAATGGGGAGTGAGGGAAGAGGAGGTGCGACCACAATTGTGGCCAAAAGGCTGGCGTCAAAAGCGGCAGCGCGAGGGAAATAATTCAAATATCGCACTCGAATGCCGCAGAATGCGTGCTCGCAGGCAGAAGATACAGATACAATTGCAGATGTGCAGATACAGTAGCAGCAACAGATACAGATACAATTGCAATTGCAGTTGCAGATACAAATCGGATGTTTATTTGTGGGCTGCGTTGAGTGGGAAATTTGTGACTAATTTCAAGTATGAAATTCGCATGTACAGGCAGCAAAATTGTCGACTTTGAATTGAGAATTTTTAAGGGAAATAGTAATAAAATATTAAAGGTAGTTTAAAATACTGGTGAGGTACTTTTGAACTATTTTTTATTTTATTATTTATGAAATATTATAAAAGAAATATTGAATATGTTATTAATATTCACATGAATAGCTAAAAAGTTTGTCGAGTGTTGAAAAATTGAACAGATATGTTTAAAATATTTTTCAGATTTTTTTACGGTAAAGATATACCGGCATATTTATACAGATTAAGTAAGAATATTGAATAATTATATTAAAAATGCTTTGCAAAATTTTCTTTGCTTATTTCCAGCTGAAAAATCCTTTAAAAACATTTTTTGTAAGTATTTCTTTGCATTTTTGTTGCCTGTGCCTGCGACTTGTTGACTCAACGCGCTTGTAGCTGTATCTATTCGTGTGCACGTTGTTGTGTGTGTGTGGGTAGTTTGGCGGCCACTTTGGGCCAATAAATTGCATCTATTTTGCAAATCATAAAAATTATTATTTATAATGCGTTAATTTTTCGAGCTGCCTTTGCCGTGAAGCCATAAAGCAGTTGGACTCATAAATTGGCCCAGTCCACAGGCCCCTCGACTGTGCCTGGAGAGAGAGAGAGCTCTGGTGATGGAATCCATGAGATACAATTGTAGCTGCCACAGCCACAGTGTTGGCTGAGATATTCCATGCACATCGTCAGCAGCGCCGACAACTTCGCCACCGCCAACAACAGCAGCAGCAACAACAAAAACAACAACAGCGCATGAATTGTGCGAAAAATTATTTCTGTTGTTTTATTTATGTTTACAAACTGATTTATTCACGCGTCTGCGCTCGTTTGCCTCAAATTTATTTTGACAGACATGCAGATCGCCAGGATTGCGTACTGTATCTGCATCTGTATCTGTATCTGCAACTGTATCTACATCTTTAGCTGTGCATCGCATCGCCTTGCATCAACTGCATCCGCTTCAAAACTGTTTGGCATGTGATGCGCGAAGTAATCAAGAAATCCCAATGCCGATGGGGCTTGATAAGATAGATGGATATAGAGACTATTTATATACATTATAGTGTATGCAAAGTAGGGAATTCATAATGCACTGGGGGTGTAGATACTTGTAGAAGTAGAAAGAGTTATAATGGGAGTAATAATCATGTTGAAGAGTGTCGAATGAGTTTAGTTGGGAATCAACACTTCTTGAAGGTGTTTTTCTCCCTACATCGTAACATAACATCATACTTATCTATATATCTTTAATTAGACATAATATATATTAATATATATTCCTATACAGCATTAAAACCAAAGAAGTTTGGAGTTTTATCTATTAACATCTTCAAATACTTTTAAATGTTTTGCCATGAAACAGTTTCAAATATTCTATAATTTCATACTTGTAGCTGCTGTCCCTGTCTCTTCCTACTCCTTACACTACCTCTCCCTGTTCTGCACCTCTTCCTCCTCCTTCATTCTTCTGCTTTTGTAATTGATGTCCCCATGGATCGCTCAGCCAATGAGCATAAACTCAGCCTCGCGGCCTCGTTCGCCCGGCCACGTAGCAGGAAGCCAATTGCAAAAACCTGCTCTGCCAGCAGTAGCAGCAGCCAGAGGAGGCGGCGGAGTAGGAGGAGCTGCAGCAGCAGGAGGCAAGAACAAGAAGGAGAAATGTAACAATGGTAGCAGCTATCAAACTTACAGCCTGGCCATGTATCAATGTCAAGTCGCAGCGAACGGGAGGCAGCTTCACGGGCTGCTGCTACTGCTGCCATTGGTGGAGCCTGCCATTGTCTGTGCGGGTTATGGAGAGGGAGGCGGGGGGGGAGTGGTCGAGATCATTGCTGCCTGCTCCTGACCAGGCCCAGCCTGGCCGTGGTCAGATGTCAACTGCAGTAGCAGCTCATTGGTGGAACGCGGCTGCGCCATTGTTTATGCGCCGATCTCTCTCGGGTTCGCTCTCTCTCTCTATATGGACTCGACTTGTCGTCGCTGTCGATGTTGCTGCTGCTGTTGTTGCTGCTGCTGCTGTCAGAATGTAATCGCATGCCAAACAAAAACACTCCATAAGCAATAATAAACAAATCATTGCGGCAAGGCGTTGATTCCTAGACAAACATTTGCTGCAGACAACACCAGCAACACACAACAGCAACACACATCAGCAATACACACATTGCTGGCCACCCGCACACGACGCGATATTGATTCGATCGCGCGAGCCTGTCATCCCAGCCACGAGGTAGGCTGCTTGCCAATCCCAATACCAATTGCAATCCCAATTCCCATTTGTGCATGTTGCATGCCTCATGCCTCTCGCTCCAACTGCGAGCTGTCAAGCCACTTGATTTGAGTTTCCATAATTGCGCTGAAAATTGTACACTGCGAGGGGGATAGAATGGGAGGGGCAGATTATGGGAGAGAGAGAAAGAGAGAGAAGAGAAGAGTGGAAGCGAGAGGAACAGAGAGTGAGAGCGCGAGACACACATGTTTTGGGTAGCCAGCACGTATTCACATAATCAACAGCACTGAGATCTTGCGGTGCTGCGTACAGTGCAGGGCATTGCAATGGGTTAGGCAGATATTATCGATCTGTTAATAGAACAAATAAAAATCAGAAAGATAAGAACCTGCTTATCCTGAATATTCATACTATATAGTACACTTTATAGCATTGCAGATGTCTCCTAAGATGCCTTACTAAATAAATCCTTTGCAAGGGTATAAATATAATATTATTATATAATTATATGCTAAATTTCTAACATTTTCAGATCGTAGGGTAGCCACAATCGAAGATTAAAGAACACTTAAGCTTAGGGATAGTAGTCTCCACTGGCTTATCAAATCATGCTTACCCCTTAGTCTCCATTATTAAGTCCTACAATATAATTCCGTCCTTACCGTTCTATCCTAAGTGTGAATAGATGTCTGGAGAAGCAACATTGACATAATACCATATAAGAAACCATAAGAACCATCATTGGGATACTCTGGTACATCCGAATCAGAACAATCAAAGGGACTTTAAAGGTTTTAAAATAGGGATAAGTAAGTACTTCCTTATATATAGAAATTAGCCTTAGTGTAGAGTTGTACCCTAAGCATAATACAAATGACTGTATGTAAACACAATCAGAATCATTACAAGAATACCTTGGTATATTCGGCATGAGAACATGCTCAAATACTTGACTATTTTATCCGTTAGAGAGCAGATAGCTCAACAACAGGATAAGTACCTAAGTAAAAAGTAATAAAGCAGTTACGTAACCTAATATATTTCGACTTATCGAAAGAAAAATGATATCATAACATTTGCAAGTCTATCATAATAACAGAATATGCAAATGTAGAACCTGAATTTTCACTGCTTATAACCTGTCGAATTTGAAATAGAAAAATTTAAAATAAAACAACTCAATACATTAATATCATAAGTAAAGTATTCTACTTACATAACCTGTACTGTGCACACTTTGGCAACGCTTCGCAATGTCTATCAGGCTGGCAGCAATGCCAACTGCTGTGCAGAAGACAGCAGAACTTGGCTCCCACAACACACACACGGAGAGCAACAGCAACAACAACCACAACCAGATGAGAACAGCAACAGCTACAACAACAACAACAATAACAATAATAACAAGGGGTATTGCCTCGTCGCGCCTGTTGATTGCTCGAGTGCACATCGAGAGTATCGCAGCTGCTGCGCCGCCAATCGTCGCCGCTTGTGCTCAACTTGGCCAAACTGTCAAAGATATCCCAGCTTGCCGCCTCGACCCTATCCACAACACCCCTTGACTCCTCCCCCCCCGCATTCCCTCCTCAGCGACGATCGACTGTGGCATGGAGATCGCCTGATTGATGATTTGTTTATTTTGATTGGGTGAAAATCTCTTTTAGCACTCGTGCAGCGCGTCGATTTCGCCAATGTGGCAGGTCCAAAGTAACAAGTACGACTAGGGGTATTCCTCTTCTTCTCCAAATAGTCTTTGTTGTTATTTTGCCACCCCGTCGCGCATTGTGTTTTTCTAATTTATGAATTATAATTTATTTTTTTCCAACAGTTTTCGGGGCAAAATATGAGGCCACATTTCACACACGCCCAACGAATTTTTCACAATTTGATATATCACAGCAATTAATTGAATCTTGCTAGATCTGCTGGAATGTTGCAGATAATACTCGAATTTGATTTTCCAGTTTATCAATCATGAAAATCTCTCGATGAGAACTGTTGATAGATGTGCATCATATGTGGGCAAATTTTCAAATTTTGAATGTTTTGGAAGATTTGCGCCAGCTGATGAATCATTCATTCATTTCTAGTGAAATTAAATAATGAATGAAAGAGATTTTGGCAATATGTGTTAGACAGTGTATGTATAGTTTTCTGAATTTCTCAGAGTAAAAATAATAATTTTAGAGTATCTGCGAGTATATTAAAGCTCTGATCTTAAGTTTCTACGGGTTAGTTTATTCGAAAAACGTATCTGCAAGATGAGACTAATAATAATAATAATTGATAAGGTTAATAATCTGTTATCTTACCTCAGTATATATGTCAATATTTTGGCTTTATACAATAATTCGTATACGTACATTGTGAAAATAAAAACTTATCAGTTCCTAGAGTTTTCAGAGTTATATTTACTAAGTACCTAAGTATATTTTCCATATTCTCAAACTAATATCTTTAGTAAGTAAATCCTTAAAAACTTGTCATACTTGTTGTTCATCGAATATTAAGTAATCATTTATTTCGACTCAAGCTAAGTACTTTCCGTAAAAGCGATGAGTTTCCTCAGTTCCCTGAGTTCCCTTAGTATCCTAGGTTCCCTGAATTCCCTCAGTCACTTAGTTCCCCTATTCCCAACTAGGCTACTTCTTGCTGTTTCTTTTCGTAATTCCCCTTACTCCAACACCAACTTCAGTCCATTTTGACTGTTCCATTCTCTAGTCGACCCTTCTGCAGGCCTAAAAATCCAGATCTGCATCCAAATCCGAGCAGACGTCTTGCGACACCCTGTGACCAGAAGCAGAGGCCTGCAGAAGGGACAGCGCCATGGTAATTGCTTGGGACACATTTCTTCTGTCTGTCGCTGACACTGACGCCCAGTGGCTATGCGCGGGGGAAGAGTGCACGGGATAAGGGGTAACCCAATGTGGAATGGGGCACTACGCGAACTGGGCAAGCTGTTATCAGCGGAATTTTAAAGCGCATCTTGCGCCGCAGCAGCAGCATCTGAGGCGACTTGGGACATGGAAATGGACATGGACATGGACATGGGCAATTCATCGCTGTGGTCGACTCCGACTAGCGACTTCGTCCGTCCGTCCCCTTATCCTCCAGTCTTTGGTCTTGGCGCGCTGCTAATTCGCTGGCATTTTCTTTATTTTAGCCAAATGCGTCTGCGATAGTCTTCGTTGTCGTCTTCTTTGCTTCCTTTTCCTCTTCTACTTCGTGCAGGCGTGTGTGTCTGTGTGTGTGTGGGAGTGCCAAGAAATGAAATTCCTGATATCTTTTGTTTGTTGTCACTGCCGCCTGCCTGTCCTGTCCTGTCCTGACGCATCTTTGTCCTTTTGCCGCGTCTCTAATTAAAAAAAAAAAGCCAAGAAAACCCAAAAAAGACTGTAAAAAAATACCAAAAAAGGGAGCCCGAGTGACCGCACTAATTAGCCTCAAAGCGGACGCGTTTGGTATGTGCCGCCGCCTTCTCTTGCTCGCAGTTGCTTTTGATTTGTAAAAGATTTGTGCTCTGTAAGCGAACCCGAATTACTTTTCCTCCACCCCCCCTTCTTCTGATAATTACACAGCAGATTGCTGGGTAACCCCAGCTACCCTTCTCCAACTCCAGCTCTCTCTATCTCTCTTTCCCCCTCTGCTGTTCCTGTCACTTGTGCAACAATTCGGCAAACATGTCACATGCAAGCGGAATCAATTTTCGCATCAATTCGTGGCACATTGTTCAAAATCGAATCGCATGACAACTGCTTGGCTCTTGGAACATGTCTCGACATGTTCGACGACGAGTGCAGCATTTAAAAACTGACCATACCACACACAAGGCAGGCATCAAAAGTCGCCAAATATCCCAAGAACTAAAGACAAATAATGCGGGGAGAATTGAAATTGAAAATGGCAAACAGTGGCGGTGATTGAGAGAGGGTGTAGCGTAGGAAATATAATAGTTAATATAGAAATGGAGTTAAGTTGAGTGAAGATTTAGAAAATATAAACCATAAAAAAGAGCCTCTAATAGACTGTTTTGAAGAGGAAACAGGAAGTAAGTAACCCTCTACCGTCTAAAACACCTCACCTTCTAATGCAATACCAGCCAGAATCTGAGTGTTTCCCCTCACAATTCAAGAGTGCTATGCTTGTCTTTCCCAAGATATAGTTCTAAAGCAGATAACCATAAACAGTCTAAGTGGTTAGACCCTTAAAGTCAAAGGGGTTAGGTCCTTATGCTCACACCGAGTCTAAGCAAAATATTCCCATAGAGTCTTAGGAGGTAGCCGCCTTTTTATTTTAAAAATATATTCAGTCTACATTTAGCTACCATTTTCCCTAACCTATATCTAGACCCCCTCTCAAACTAAGCCCCTGTGCACGAGCCAAGCAGGATAACAAGTTGCAGTGCGATTTCAGTTGCTGCTGCTGCTGATGCAAGGATGACGCTGATGGGATGCCTTGCCTGGACTTGGCTTGTCGACTGTAATTAAAAGCAATGCACTAAACAGAGAAGAGAGTGAGAAAAAGAGAGTGAGAGAGAGGGAGTTGTAGAGGAAGAGAGAAGGAAGAACTTGCAACTTGCACTTGTTTGCACACATCGAAATTGCGCAGACACTTGATGACAATTTCAGTTAAAAGAAAACTGAAGACGCAATACGATTGTCAGCTCGAGCAGTAACATGAAAAGAGATGCAGAGGGGAGTGGTGAAGTCTATGGCCAGCTGGGGATGAACATTTTAATCAGTGTGTGCAGGGGAAGGGAAGGGGGTCAAAGAAGACGAATAACTTTGCTGTGTCTGCGTCTTTTCTCTAGTCACGAAATTAGCACGGGGCAAATCGAAATCACAGCGAACAATAATGTCGGCAAAGGTCCTGCTAACGTTTGCTTTCCAACTAATGATGGGCAGTAGCAGCGTCCTCCCCTTCCCCTCCCCTTCTAGCATCTACATCCCACAGCCTGAAAAAACGTGTGAAGCAACGCAACAAACAGGCAAAAGAATCGAAATCAATTAGCCAATTGCACTCGAAGATGCCCATCGCCTTTGACTTTGACTTTGACACAAGCCTTGCTAGAGACTCCAGTGTCCACTGTCTGCAATTCAGAGTGTCTTCTGACCACCTCCCGCTGTTGCTGCTACTTCCACTCTCTCTCTCCTTTACACTGCCGCAATTGTTGTGTGGCCCCCGTCTGGTGCTTTGAACCGAGGGTTGCGACACAGAGTGTGTGAGTGTGTGAGTGTGAACGTGCCGTCGACAGGACCACAACAATTGAGGTGATTGTAAGCGAAATCCTTGGCTTCTTTTCCAAGCTGAGCGAGCAAGGGAAGGCAGAGGGCAGTGCTGGACTCAAGGGGAGATTGACCTGGGCTCACTTTATGTTAGGGGCTATCATAACTATCGCCTCGCCTGGCCTCGGTACTGAGAAGCTCTTGACCGCATTGCGATGCAACCTTTATGCACAAATCGCAGACGAGAAGAGCAAAGACGAAGGAGAAGAGCAGCATCAGCAAACTGAAGCAACAACTACAACGATGGACACCAACGAGGTGGTTGAAAAGGTGCTTGAATTATTGATGAATTTATCCCAGCTGGATTGAGTCCAGCTGAAATCACTCATGGCCAAAAACTACACAGCTAAGGTGTGAGCAGGAAGTGGAAGGAAAGCGAAGGTTGAGGAATAGACGGAGAGAAATGAGTGTATCAAAAATAATATTTGATATTTATTAGATGAAGAGGAACTAAGTATAACTTTAAATCAAATGCAGGAAATACCTTAATAATCAATTAACAAACAAGCTAAGAAATATTGAAGAGCTGTGGAGAAGAAGAAGAATGAAGAAATCTTTATAATCTAAGATATTATTTAGAAAATCTAAAATATTGTATGTTTATGTTTCTATTTATATTTAAACTAACTCAAATTCTATAACCTACCCTACTCTTTCTCTCCGTGCACTCGAAAGGATTCGTGCAGTGTCCTTTGAGGTCTACGGCGCCCGGCGCCGGCGTTCAATGGGAATGGATAATGTATTGCACATCATCATGAACAATGATTTCATGATTTTCTCGTTGTTGTTGTCGCTTTTGTTGTTGTTTTTGCTTTTTTTTTGGTTTTGTTCTCTCTGCGCTGGCAAGTCCAGTCCAGTTCTATTTCCATCCACACAAAACTGAGCTGGTCAAGCGGGAGATGGAGCGAGGGTAGCGCGATGCCACCCGAGGGAGGCTTCTTCTACTTTGGGCATTCGACTAATGGGTCAAGCGTCACTCGGACGGACGTCAAAGTGTCTGTAAATCACCCACAACAACAACAGCAACCACAATACAGAGAGTGCGCTACCCTTCACCCGCAAAGGGGGCAGAAAGTAAAATAAAACCAAAGTCTGACAATGGGATATCCGAGTTTGAGGCAGAAGGCTTGAGGTGAGTCTCGACAACAAATACATCATGACAAGTCTGGGGACCGTCCAGAGAGCGCTCTCTACCTCTTCTCTACTCTCCTCTTTTTTTAGTGTTTTGTTTTTTGTTTGGTTTTTCGGCCATCCTATCCCATTGAAGCTTCGCTGTGCATCTAATAAAGAAGGAAAGCACGTAAATTACTCTCGAAGGTATAATTTAGTTCCCCCTTTCCCCACTCACTATTGTTCTTTCTGTTGTTGTTATTCAGTGTCCAGTCGAGAGCTTTTGATATCCCTGCGCATCAAACCCGTGTGACATGCAACACCATTTTTATACGAATTTTGCTTTAGTCTGAATGTGCTTTGACCTCCGACGAGAGTGGGTTGTTGTTAGAGGTCTAAGCCCTTCTATTCATTGTACATATAGAGCAGTGACTGACAGATTGATTGATAGGCATGAAGGAACTGTAAAAGTGAGAGGAGGCAATGAGAATAGACAGAATAAGAGAATAAATAAGAATAAGAGAATAGTAATAAATACCATAAGAGAATAAATATAGAAAAGGGGTAAGCTAAAATAAAGACACCATGGATAGCTACAGATATGCAATGAGAAAGCTAATTATATATAGGATATTGTATATACCATAGTTGTTGAATATGGAAATGATTTATTAAATATAAAAGCTAGAAGGTGACATTGTATCATATAAAGACCTTCACTTTTATTCTGTATAAGAAAAGGGCTCATTGGGAATAAGTTAGCAACATCTTCAGGCTTTTGAAAACAGTGTAATGCTCAACGGGCTCAAAAATAATGACGATATCAACCTTCAGCAATCCTTAACCGAAGCTTTTGCTGAACAATCGCAAAATTGTATTATATGTTTTTATGGAATTTCATAGAACTTCATTATAATACTACATAAGCCCACGTCAGTTTACCTAGAAAAGCCCAAACTAATGAGGACATCGAGATTTCAGTTTCGACTTCTACTTGGGCTTCTTCCAAGCCCACAAATATTAAAAGCCAAAAGTAATATTCATTAAAATGACGATAAAAAGTGCCCACTTTGTGCTCTCTCCCCACACGAGAGTTTTATGCACTTTTTTTTTGGTATTTTTCCTCACACAAATTTAATTCATGACTCGTCAAAGGGTTGGGAATGGGAATGGAATTGGAGTGGGAGTTGCAATGGGGGAGTTGGGCCTAGACGATGACGATGAGCCGTTGGCAACGTTGTCGTTACTTGACTGTGTGAACATTTCATTTTAATGTGTGTGAGGGGGAGGTGGGGTAAGGGCGTATGGCATGTGAGAAGAGTTGGGGTCCGCTTGGACCGTTTGGCTTCTTCATATTTCGTACTTGAAACGTAATTACTTTAGAAAATAATCGTTAAAAGTAATGGTCTGTATCAAATATATTAAAATATAACGCAGACGCTGGGACGACAAGAGTCGGCAGCAGTACCAGCCAGGACCGTCGATGTTGGCAACGTCAGCAAGCATAGAAGAGGCAGCAAGAAGAGAGAGGAAGGCAGAGCTACTAGTCCGAGTCCGACTGGGGCACTCGTCATGTCAGGAGTCGTCAAAGCGCACGCTGGAGTTCACAGTGGGCGCCATAACGCTTCATTGCATAGCCGAGCAGGGGCGGAGCGGGGGCAGAAGAGAAGGAGCTGCCCCCAGTTGAAATGAGTTTTTATCAACGTCTGTCTGGACTATCGCCCCGCACATTAGAGCGCAAAATTTTATTGCACCTCCGTTGCCAGCTCTGGCAAGAGGAATGTATAGATGCTATATATACAGTATATGGTATATATAATATATATAGTATATATATATACGATTCTCCCGTTGACATTAAAAAAACAGCGGAATGAAACGAGGCTATTCGCGCTGCAGAATAGTTTGTTGTCCGCGCAGCTTTCTAACTGAGACATCACTTTCATAATGCATAAGGCAATTTCCCTCAAACCCCCTCGACTGGCCACAGGCCTCTCCTCTTAGAAAGAAAGAGGCAGGGGGGAGGGTTGGCTTGTCCTTTTGTATGTTAAATTTAATTTCTTTTGTTTCGTTACTCGCACGTCATTTGCAAAATGAAATTATTACAAAATGTGTTTTTCTCTCTCGTTGCCTCATTTGGTTTCCCATTTTCCTTTTCTTTTCTTCTCTTCTTCTTATTTTCTTGTCTTTGCAGCTTGACTTTGGCAACGTCTTCTGCTGCCTGGTTTTCTTTGCTGTCTCTTGCCTTATACCATGTTCTTATTCTTAGCTTCATCTCGGCCAACGATTCCCGCGGGCATATCATCTGCTCCATCAGAGTAGCCAACGGGGGAGGTATGGGGGAAGGGAACTAGGGGGGGATTAGCTTTGCCATTTTCCATTTCATTTTAGTTTTTTGGTTTAATGCTCATTTCTTTTGTGCCCTCTTCACTCTCCCTCGCTCTCTCTCTCTCCTCCCCCTACGCATTTCTTTCCATTTGCCTTTTGTTTTTGCATTTCTTAATCATTTTTGAGTGTCTTAATTTAACTTGTATATTCCGCTTTTAATTTCAACTGTAGGTGTGCGAGTGTGTGTGGCTGCGAGAGACGGGGAGTGCAGAGGAGTATGTCTGCAGCTGGCCCTTAACTGGCCCTGATAGTACCATTAGTACCGTTCGCCCTTCCCTGTAGAGAGCTTTCTCTCTTCCGTTTTGCGCACTTGCACAAATTGCTTGAGAAACTCAAAATTAAATTCGCAAATAAAATTTCAGTTCAAGAGGAAGTGGTGGGGGGGGCAGAAGAAGTCGAGGGGTAAAATAAAGTATCACTTGTATGAATTTCGAAGCATTTTGAAAGTGAATATTTGCTAAATTGGGAATATATATTATAATATACTTTATTTGTTCATCAAAATGTTAATAAATTCTGTTCAACTTTTCTAATTCTTATTAGAATTTTTAGAAATATATATAGGAAGCTTAATTATATCCCAATCTTCTGTTAAATCTTGAATATTTAAATGTTTTTCAGAGATATATACTATGCTTCTGTGTTCAAAGAATGATCAATTTTAAAACAGATTTGAGCATAAACCTTTTAATTAATGTTAACCTTAAAAGTAACTTATTAGATATTTATATAATATTTATATATTAGAAATATATAGATTATTAAAAACGAGAGCAACAGTCGCGCAAAACGCGACAGTGGGATACCCTTCGACCTATGTTCCCGTGTAGTTTAATTTGTTAAATTCATACACATATGCATATGCACATGTTTTGAAATTAATCCCGACAGATGGCGCTCGCGCTTCGCGCTCGCCCGTCTCCCTTGTTAGCTGACAGAAGCACTTGGTTTTATGCTCATACATTCTTAAATAACTTCTGTGTTTATTGTTCGATTGGATTGTAATTTGGGGACTACGTAGATATTTCATTTAGCTTAGTATATGTTTAAGTCAGAAAGTTGTATCTTATATACAGCGCTTACAAATTAAGTTCAAAAATTAAATTATTGATTTGTGGGGGCGGTGGGCGTGGCACCTAACATTTGAAATAAACTTGATCTGCTTATAGTACACAGGAGTCTTCCTGCCAAGTTTGATAACTCTAGCTTTTATAATAGCTGAGATCTGTGCGTTCACACAGACAGACGGACAGACGGACAGACAGACAGACGGACAGACAGACAGACATGGCTCAATCGACTCGGCTTGTGATCCTGAGCAAGAATATATATACTTTATGGGGTCTCCCACGCCTCCTTATGCCTGTTACATACATGTGCACAAAGTTAGTATACCCTTTTTTGACCATTTTCAATGGTCGAAGGGTATAATGATATAATATACATTAAAAACTTATTCAATTGATTCTATACTATAAATATATATCATGTATACATATAAATCTCTTCTTGTATATCTTAAGTTCAGGATCTCATTTCTTATTTTTATTACTTTAAATTAACTTCCATCTACTCAAGATGAATCTACTGCTATGCTCTATACACAATAACCTCTTCAGCATCATAGACTATGCTTTATAATACTTTGCAGAGCATAACTTTAGGGATCTTCTCGAATCCGACGCCCATCTAACAATCAAGTCGAGTCGAGTTGAGTCGCGTCGCCTCGAGTTGTGTCCAGTGGACAAGCTGTGGGTTGGTATTAATTTCAATCATAATATCACCGCCCCTCTCTTGCTGTCTCTCTCCCTGTAGCCCGCACCCCCCTGCCTGCTGCAGCTGATGCCGCTGCCGCAGTCCGGCTAAGTCGGCAACAAAAAGGTGACAAATGACATGGGCGACTCAAAGTAATTTCTTTCAATTAGGACGCTGCGCATGCGCTCTGCCTCAGGCGTCTGTCCCAGTGTCCAGTTTTTTTGTTGCCGCTGACATTGACATAGCGCGCATGTGCAACACACTCGCTCTCTCTCTCTCTCGCTGTCTCTCTGTGTCTGAGGCACGAATCAAATCGAGTCGAGTCGTGTCAGTTATTAATGTTGCACACTTTGAGCCTTAATGGCTAATTCAAGAGTTGACAGATGTGCGTAATTTATTCGCGTTTCTCTTTGCCAACTATGCCTCTCCCTCTCACACAGTCTCTCTCTCTCTTCCTCTCTCTCTCTCTCTCTCTGGAGCATCTGCTGATCCTGCACAGTGTCCACTTGATAAACGACACAACGCATTGTGGTGTTGAAAAATGTTGCAAAAATATGATGAGGCCATCACGATGGCGGATACTGCAATAAAACTGAAAGAGGAAGAAGAGATAGAGGAAGAAGAGGGAGAGAGAGCTCTATTCTGTGTTCCCTGACAAAGATTTGTTCACTGGCAGCTTGACAAACTGCTTAACATTTGACAGCTTTTGTGTGTTGGTAAATGCAATTTGAGGATCAGTTTCGAGACTATAAAGGTTCTGCTAAAAGATTTTTAAAGTTATCATAGAAGTGTTGCAATTCTTAGGTGTGTTTCCATCATTGAACTTGTTTTAAATCATTGGTAATTGCTAGAAAAGATCTATCGTGTGAGATCCTTAGTGCCTCATCATATACTAAACATAATTAATGCTGTAAGTTTGTATCATTCTCTTAGATTTATAATAAGATGCTCACTGTGCTATGGCAACAGTGAGCATCCATGAAAGCTTTTAAACTCTTTTCAATTAGTCTTTAAACTGATTCATTCCTTAGTTATACCAACGAATTATTCCTTCTTTAAAGAACTTGTTCTTTCTGTTCCTATCTCCTATCTTCTCAAATCCTTCAATTAACATATACATTTTCCGTCCTAATCCATTTGAAGTGCCACCATTTGAAATCCCCTCCTCTTCACCCCCTTTCAATTTTAGGAAATCAAAATCTCAACTCAACTCAGTCGATGTGGCAATCAAAATTGTTGTTGCTGTTGTGCCCGCTGACGGCCTTGGCCTCGACAGCAACAACAGCAAGAAGGGCGTAGGGCGTTGTGTGTAGAAGGGGTCTTGGGGATGGGGGAGGGAGGTTGGTATCGTTGGTTGGTTGGTGGCAATGCTTTGTGGTACACACAAATTGCCAGTGGTAGCCAAATCGTCAAACAGCAGCAGCAACAACGGCAACAATGCAAATTGCTTAGATTTGCGTTGGACCACAAAGCGTCCCGACATGGTCGGACACCTGACTGGCCAGGGAGGGAGGGAGGTAGGAGGTTGGGGAGTGGCAGCAACAGGGCAACAGTCAACGGGGCAGCGAACGAGCGACTGTTGTTGAAGGATTCACGATGTGACAGTGTCCGTCCTTTGACATGCGGCATAATGTTGCTGATGTGGAGGCACCAACAGCAGCAGCAGCAGTAGCAGCAGCAGCGACAGCGAGACAAAAACTACACACAAATACAGTGGGACAGATGAATGGACAGACAGAGCTTACAGAGAGAGCTCAAACTGTTGTTGACAGCGACAGCAACAAGGACAACAGCAGCAGCAGCAACAACAGCAGCAACAACAGCAACAACAATGTCGCCAACAACAGCGGCAATAAACTTGAAGTTGACAATTGTAAAAAGCGAGGCACATGTGAGGTTGCCCCTGCCCCAGCAGCAGCAGCAACATGAACTGAAATGTTAGCAGCAACAACAGCAGCAACAGCAACAGCTACAACAACAACGACAGCAGCTAACGGCAATCATAAAATCAACAACTATGAAATTCATCACCGGCAACTGGCGCTGGCTCTGCTCAGTGAAAGCCGCCTCGTTGACACTTCCGCCACATGCCACATGCTGGAGCCGATGTTGCTGCAAGCACAGTGGAGTCAGTGGATCAGCAGCAGCGACAGCAGCAGCAACGACAGCAGCAGCAGCATCATCATTCACGGCGGCAACTGCGACGGGGGCTAAGTGAAATTAATTGCATTGTTTTTGGCCAATGAATTCCTAGTTGCCAGTTTTTGTTGCTGCTCTTGTTGTTGTTGTTTTTCGGCTTAAACGCCTTGACGCCTTTTTGCCAAAAGCAACAACAACAACAGCAACAACACAGCGGCCACAGCGTATTAGCCTGCCTGCCTTCTCCTTCCCCTTCCTCCCCGTTGCTCCATTGCCGGCCTGGGTGTCCCTGCAGTTCATCACACGTGATTGCCGCAGTATGTTGCCAACCATTTCGGGCATAGTGCGCACAGTGGTGCAGCAGCTAGGAAAAGTGTGCTAAATTAATATGAGAGATGAAATGATATAGTAGAACTTTCAAATTAAAAGCAATTGAAGATCATTTTTGGAATGTTTGTATATAAAATGTTGTCATAAAACTGATTAAAATGAAAAATGAAAATGAAAATCTCTTTTACGTATAATTTGTTTAACTCAAAATACTAAACTAAAAAAGCTGTGCATGTTCGTTTGTCTGTAACTCAACTTTAGGATACCCTTGGATCTATGTTGCCGCAAAAAAAAATATAGCTGCGTACCTTTGAATAGATATGTTAAATATAATAAATTATTTGATTGTACTAATACAAAGTAAGAAAAATAAACAATCATCATATTCGAGTGAAGTTCTTCTCTTGTGATTTAATATCAGAGCCTTAACTCCTTCCTCCCTTAATGTTATGCTCATACTTTCTTTCTTTATGCCGAATTGAAGGTTTTTTTTGAAAAGCAGTTTTGACTTTAGAAATACGAGTAACATAGCTTATCAGTGCCAATCAAAAGGAGACATAATATTGAATATACACAATACCCTTCAATTCTGCACCATTATATATAACTAATATTAGAAAAGGAGGAGATACGAGTATGAGCCTGCAAGGGTATAGCACTTTAGGCATGCCAAAGGTAGGCTTTTTTCCTCGTTTTTTATTGTATTCACACTACTATTGTATTGTATTTTGCAGAAACTTGAATACATAGTTTTTATAGTTATTTTCGGCAATAACACTTTCCTTTCACTCCTTGCCTAACGTTGCTAGTCCCACTGTGCAGCACTTTGAATGTGTTTAGAGTTGTTCGCTCTGCTGCCTGCCGAGTTTATATCGTCATCCAGCGCAGCCTGCCACGGCTGTCCTTCATCTCCTCTCTCTGTCTCTCACTCCCTGTTTGGCCTTTGCATACTGGAGCAAACATTCAACATGCGCTGCCTCCCACTCTCACTCTCTTCTCCCTTCCACTCTCTTCTCCCCCCTGCCTGCCTGCCTGCCTGCGTTGTCCTCTCGCTTCCTCATCGTCGTCGTTTTATCGCGCTGCTCTAGTTAGTTGCCATCATCAACATGTTGACATGTCTATGACTGCAGCCCCACTGTGTGTGTGTGTGTGTGTATAGTAGTAGTAGTTGTTGTTGTTGTTGCAATGCGCTAACCAACGCTCAACAGCGTTTATCACTCATGCTTATGGTCTTGTTTTTGCGGTGATATATCACACTTGACACTCATTCATTCAGTTTCAGTTTTGCGAGCTTAGGCAGCGCCACAGTCACCCTGTGCCCCTCCCCCATCACGCCCTGTATCTCTCACTGTGCTGCCTTGCTCTATCTCTTTCCCACCCACTCTCCCTCTCAAACTTAGTTAACGTTCGCAACTTAGGCGTGTTAGGATGCACCCTGTGTATGCCTGTGTGCCAACCCATGCCACCCTGTGCCGCCGGCAATAATTCGCCTGGCAACGCTGTCCTTGTTGTTGTTGTTGTCTCTGTTAATTTGCTAGTGCGGTGCCACACACACACGCACACAGGGTGGTTACGCTTACAGGGCAATTCATCTGCCAGGCATCACTCAACTGCATTTCGACACTTCTCTCTCCCTCTCTCTCTCTCTCTCTCTGTCTCTTTCACTTGTGTTTGTTTTTCAATTGCTTCACAAATGTTTATGCAGATGAATTTTGTATTTTGAGTTGTGTTTTTGTCTGGCGAGCGACAGGGAAAATGAGGGAAAGGGATATAGGAATGGATAGAGAGTGAAAGAGAGAGAGATAGAGAGAGAGAGAGAGAGAGAGGGAGTGGGGTACTGCCTGTAAGGTCCTTCTGCAGTTTTTGAGTCCTTTTGCCGGTTTGATGAATGTGGCACTGTTTGCTAAGCTTTCCATAATACGACTGTAAGTTGCGGCACCACAATGAAGTGTGTGTGAATGGGAGAGAGAGACAGATAGAGTGTGAACTGCTCAAAATTTGTCTGCATATCGATTCAGGCTGAAGATATGGCACAAATAAATGAACTGGATGAAAACGTAGGCAGCAAAAAAGTGAAAAATAAGAAGAAGAGAATAAGAATAAGAGAATGAAATGTTAGCTATGAAAAAGCTTCAGTAAATCTCAAGATATGGAATTTATAAAAGCAGTACACAAATTGCTGGAACTTTTAAAAGTCTTGAGATACGATTAGAATAACTATAACGAATGTTTTGACTATGAAATACTGAAGAAAATTCAAATTAATGAATGATATAAGGAAAGTTGGCAGGTGAAGAACTGTTCACTATGAAATATACTTGAGAAATAAGAAAATTATGGGGAGAGTATTAGAATATATAAATAATATAAGAATATTAATAAAGAGGCACCAAATGAATTGGATAATTAATCTAATAAGTAATAAAAAATAAAGATATAAAATGTAAAACAAAAAAAAACATAAAATAAAATGTAAAAAAAACTTGTATCTAACATATTCCTGGGAATAAAAAAAAAGTATATATTAACTTTCACTTCATTACAAAATCGTCTCACTTTATGGAGGAAATTGAAAAAAATATTCTACAAATTGAAGAGTAAAACCTGAAGCTGTCGACAAGTTCCAATGCCCTAAGCTGAGTTATCAACAACATGTGTTAACTGACTCTCCCTACACTCCTGCTACTCATTTGGAGCTGCATCTTGTGGGCAAATTAATTGGTAAATACGCATCCGTAAAAACAAAACAAACCCGCTGGGCTATCAACATTTTCCAGAGTTGTGAAAAATCAAAAAAATAATAGGAAAACTGACAGATGCTTTTGCCACAACTCAAAAACAAATGCAGAAATTTTTGGAAAATTTTGTATCAAATTTTATAGCACATGAGGGGAAGGGAGACAATTGTAATTGCAGGGGGAAATGTGATAGTGAGGGGGAGAGGGTGCTGCCAGTTCAAATATGAAGTTATTGCCCGTTGCTCTCTGTCTCCCTCCCTCTCTCTCTCATGTATCTCATGGATGCGTGAATTGTATCTGCAACTTGCTACTCTGGCCGTCTAAATTTAACTGCAGCAACAACAAAAGTAGCAACAACGCAAAACAAATGTTTTTGACGCATTTTTCGTAACGTCGAAATGTTGAGGGCGTGCACGTGGGCGTGGCATTCTGGCGCCAAGCACAGTTGCACAGTTTTTATGACATTGCGTCGCCGCGACGGCGTCAGCAATCGGCGTCGGCGTCAGCGTCAGCGTTGCACGCGTCCGTCAACCGCAAAAGGTGTCAGAAATTGCATGCGGCAATTTTGCAGGCAGATTTGACAGATGGACAGTGGGACTGAGACGGGTGCAGACGGAATGGGGGGAGGCACAAATGAAAAATGAGGATGGCAGGCAAAGGGGAGAACAGATGGGAGACAGTTAGGGGGCAGGCAGGGGCCGAATGTTGTGGAATGGAAACGCGCGTGTGATAAAATCGTGTGTCAATTCGATTTTTTGACGTTAACCGCTGCCTAAACAACAACAACAACAACAGCAACAACAACAACAACAGCAGCAACAATTGTCACATTTGTTTTTTATTGCCGAAGGGAAAGAGAGAGAAAGGGATGGGCAGGGGGGAGTGACGGGAGAGTGGGAAGTAAGGGGCTATTGGGGTTGCACACAGTTGTTGTTGCTGCCACAGTTTGTTGCAATAGAAACGGACGCGCAACATGACATTTTGTGGCATTGAATTGGCAGCTGCTGCCGCTGCCGTCGCTGCTGCTGTTGTTGTTGTTGCTGCTACAACCTGCAACGCGCGACGTGGGCGAGCGAAATAAACCGTTAACCGGTTCGGCCTGAGAATCGCGAAACGGTCATCAAGCGTTGCAAGTATTTGTTGAGTGACAGATGGAGTAGAATGAGGAGAGGAGGCGGAGGGAGGAATGACAGGGAAGAATAGAGGGAGCATGAAAGAAAAAGGGGGATTAAAGGAGAGGGGGTGAGTTTGTTTGTCAATTTATAAAAGCTGTTTAGTGTGGGACGTCACTATATGCACGAGGTGTACTAATATTGTAGGCCAGCAGTGTGAAAAAGAAGGTAGAGACAAAATGTTAAGAGAAGTATTAGTAGTAGAAATAGTTAAAAGGAAAACATTTTTCAATGAACTGCACTGTATACACAAGGTGCACAAATATTTCGAGCCGCCACTGTAAGCCTGCTGCGAGATGCGCTGTTAATGTTGTCAAAAACAAAGAATAAGTAATCATTTCGGATAAAAAGTAAATATTTTATTTTATTTAAGATCTATTAAGCTGCATTATACCCTTGCAGAGGGTATATTCTTTCTGGCCAGGAGTTTAACTCAATGTTTATCTTATGATTATAAAAATATGTCTAACAAGTCCTTAAAATTAAATTCAAAAAACGTACGTATTATTTTGAACTGTCTTTATCAAATATAAGTAGTTTTCTGGATCTAATTTAAAGTAAAATTGAATGAAATAAATTTGCTAAATTGTTAACTTTTATTTTCTGTGTGTTTTGTAACTGAAATTTAATATTTGAAATTTTTCCCGAATTGTACAAAATATTTGCATTATAATTTGATCAAAACGTCTGCAGACTTTGTACTCCTTTCTCTTTCTCCCATACTACCCCGTTGCCCCCTCCCCTTCTCCGTTCATCAATGCAAACACAAAAAATGCATTGAAATCATTTTACAATGCGCACGTTGAGGGGGGGGAGTAGAGTGGGAAAGGGGTGTGGCAAAGGGGGGTTAATGGAGGGAGAGTTGGTAACATTCCGTTATGTCACATTTCTAGCCCACAAATATAAAAAATATCACAGCGAGTAAGAGAATGAGAGCGAGAGGGGGGGAAATATGTATAGCGAATCCAACTTTTGACGTCTGACAGCAGTTGGCGTTGCATTTTGGCCGCAATTGTCAGGTGCCGCGATATTCGAGGACCTGTCAATCCATTTTCAGATATTTGAGCATACGACAGAGTGGCAAGGGAGAGAGAGGTCTATTCTCTACATGGCAAGCCTTTAATATGGCGAGTGTGAAACAAAAGAACGTCAGCTTAAAATATTTTACGTGTGAGTTATTTGATAATGGGAGAGAGCTAAAAAGTCAAAACCTAAAATGCAAGAGCTTACAAATTTAACATGTTGTCAAATTTATGAAAGGAAAACCATCCAAAAAAATTCAAATTTGAAAATCTGATAATTTTATTAGGAATATACATAATATATAGAATATCATAAAAACTATTTAAACAGAGAGTTCTGAAATTTGTATATAAAATTAACAGATAAAAAACGCTAATGCTTAACAGATAAAAAAACTGAGCATTTGGATGATAAATTTCGACAAGAAATTAAAAATAAAAAAAAGAAGGCTTTTAATTCTAAATTTCCCAAGAATTTTTAGGAAAACAACAGGCAAATTTTTCAAAATGCGATATATTATGAATTTAGAGGAGAAATACAACTCTATCGTTAACATTTCTTAAAGAAAGTTACAGTTACAAATTAAGAGTTTTCCACAACTTGTTAGAAAATAATTAATCCATATAAAAAATCTGTTAGGTTGGGTATTTCTGATTTTATTAATTAATTTCTAGTTTCAAAGGGTTCATTATTAGCCTGGAAGGCACTTAAACCATCTCGTTTGCCTGGAAAGCAAAGTACAAAGAACTTTGCTTGCAGTACGTCAAGCTTTCGTCAAGTTTGAGTCGAGTTGAAATGAACGAGAATAAGGAACAGAACAAACTCATAAAGATGCGTAATGGATGCCTGCGCACAAGTATCGGAAAATAATTATAGAAAACTTAACGAAACGAACTTAACGTGGAGAATCGAATTGAGAAAATTATTATTAAATCGAAGCAAAAGCAAAAGAAATTTGTATTTAACTCGTTTCCACTCGTAATTACCGTTTGAACTCAACTAAACGAAATTATCACGTGCAAATGCTATTTCCCTCATTCTACTGCATTTCTCCCATTGTCTCTGCCGCTGTCGCTGCCGCAGTCGCTGTTACGCACTCACTGCGGTCGCCAAAAGCAGCGCAGCGCATTCAACAATTGGGCTTCTTTGTTGTTGGTAGAGAGGGGAGTGGGGTGTGTTGTGCGTGGTGAGTTCGCGACTTGATTTAGCATTTTATTTTGCAGAAGTTACAAAAGACTTAAAGTAAAGCAAATTTTTGTTTTGATGCAGTCAGGAGAGGCAGCGGCAGAGGCAGCAGCAGCCGACTGCAGTCCTCCTTCGCTTCATTTTCAATTTCAATAAATAACCTTGATTTAAGCGACTGCGACGCCAGCAGCGACGCTGCCGTAGCCGCCAACGCACTGTTTGGCACCCACCCCCACACACACAGTTGTTTGACCAGCTGCATTGCAAGAGAAAGACAGAGAGAGAGAGAGAGATGGCGGGCCAGACCGGCCCCCACACACAAACACCTGTCACTGCACTGCACACATAGTGAGAGAGGAGCACTGCTCTGCCGCTCTCTCACACACACATGCATATGTTGTTCGGCACATGTGTGCTCTCTCATAAAGAGAGAGTTGTTGTTGTTGTGCCGCTCTCCCTCCATATGTCTCAGTTTCATTTCAAGTGTTTCGCCAAAGCTTTTCTCCTCCCAGAAGCCAAGCGGCGGCTCATAAATCAAAACAAAACTGCAGCCGCCGTCGACGCATGCGCAGGCAACGGCAGCGACGCGTCGGCAGAGGCTGCTCTCTCTCTCTCGGAGCACGCGTACGCTCTCTTTCTGTCTGCTGCCGGCATATATCAAATTAATGGGGAAAACGTCGTCGGGTCTCTCGCACAATTCATTTTGATTGCCTTCGTCGTCGCTCTCAACGACGTCGGCTGCCTCTGCTGCTGCTGTTGCTGCTTCCTCTGCTGCTGCTTATGCTGCTGCTGTTGCTGCTGTCAGCTCTCGACGTTGTCAGTGTCAAAAAGATGTTTTAGTCGACAACGGCAACGCTGAACGAAATCATGTCGCATATTTTCATTGTTGGATTTTTCGCAAGAAATTCAACGACTGCGACGACGACACTCGCAGTAGCAGCGCAGTAACGTAGTTGCGCAGTTGACGTCGCTGCCGGCAGCACAAACAAAATTGCAACGTGCGCGTGTCAATCTCAGTCGACGCTAATGAGTCGCCTGGCCCGGTTAACCGTTACAAGAAGTTTTGTCGAGTAAACGAGCGCCAAAAACAAAAACAACAAAATACGCAAAACAGCAAAGTCGAGCAACGCGGGCAGCAGAAGCAGCGACAACGGCAGCAGCAAAAGAATAATAATAAATTTTGTGGCAAGCGTCAGTAAATCATTAAATTAATAGCCTTACACACACACATAGGGACGTACACAGCTGTTGTGGTGGTGTGTGTGTAGTGCGTGTGTGCCAGCAGAAGAAGGTAGTAGTGGCAGAGAGGGAAAGGAGGCAGCAGAACTCTGCCTTGGAAATTGGCGGCAGTTGACCGCAGCAGCGACGCCGCTTGCACTATACAAACATACACACACAGAGAACATATTGAGCAAGCGAGAGTTCGTCATCATCAGCAACGACAGTGACTGTGGTTGAGAGAGGGGGCAGGAGGAGGAGTGTCGCCGTCCCGTTTCGTCCCGTTGTGACATTTGATTTATTTGACGTGTGTGTTTTTGATAGAAGCTCAACACGAAACTGACACGTTCACACACAGGCAAACAAACACGCGCGCGGTCACACATACATGTAGACAGAGACACAGAGACGCCGCTCTTAAGAATTTCAACAGTGAAAACGAAAATAAAATAAAATTAAAATAAAATTAAATACATTTAATTTGTATTTGTATTCGCATCTCTCTTCACACTCGTATTCGCGTGAGAGAGTTAAAGTGCAACAACAAAAATAACAACAATAATAAACGCAAATCGATGAGCGAAATTAATCAAGAGAGGCGAATCTAAGACATAAAGTGAAATTAGTAATAACAACAACTACAACAAAGAGAGTGACAAGGAGAGCAGACAAAATGATGCTACACGAGGCTGTCATGTTGGAGATCTATCGCCAGGCGCTGAGTGCAAGGTGAATTTACAGTTATTTACGATTATGCTACATATACATACATATGCAAAGTGTTTGTTTGTATTGGTGTACGTTATGTTTTGGGCTTTAAGTAGTGTTGTAAAGTGTGTGCATGTGCGTGTGTCCCTCTCCAGGGATAGAGCAGGCAACGCATGGGCTGACTATAGTAGGAGTTAGGTGTCGAATTTGTCGGTTATTTGAAGTGTTTGTTTATTTGATATGCAAGTTGGGAATTACCATTGGAATTGGAAGTAGAATTCGCACTAATTGTTTGTTTTTTTTTTATAAATCTATATAGAATCAACTTATTACATTTTATGGTGAATTCGTGTATTTTTAGAAAATTATCTAAAGTATAAATATTTGTTGATATTTTGGGTTATGACTATTTATTAATAGAAATGTGATTTATAAACATGATTGCTAGATTCATTATAGTTCCGGCTTGTTATTAAACGACATGTAAAGTATTTATTTTTATTTGTTATTGGTAGTAAAGTTCTATAGTTATAGTTCTAGTTCTATCGGTTAATATTTCCTTATAATAGAATAGACATAATAATAAAACTTGTAGAATATATTAAATTATTATTGAACAGGCCTCATCTCCATGGCTTTATTCTTATCCTCATGACACTTGCGCTATGAAAGTCAAATAATTATTTTAAAGTGCCTTTTTGACACACTTTGCTTATCAATTTGTCTTAAGTGAGGTTCGTATAGCTAATGTTGATAATGGAAATCAAACTAAAATGTGAAATTGTACGTTGAAAGTTGACACTAAAAGTGTTTTGTCATGATTCCATTGTATAAAAATATTTAAAAAGACACTCTGGATGTGTCAATATTATTGTCAGAGTATCTTCACATAAAAATACCTTAAAAATTACAAAAAAAGTAAAATCAATTAAAATTTACAATTTAAAATGCAAAAATTAAATACAAATAATTTTTGCTGTGAGTTATTTTTATATTTAAAGAATTGTATAACAATTAAAGTAGTGTAGTAGTAGTGTTGATAATGTATTTAGAAGATGCTGCTGTCTATTTAGCATTATAATCTTTTTATATTGTTATACATGAATCGCCTTATCTCATAGAGTTCAACCGAGTACACCTGGTAATGGGAATATTTGTGATTAGAACCTTGGATTTCCGGTTTTTTCCGATTTAATGGTGCAGAGTTATTTTTAAACTGCGGATTATTCACACCTAAGCAGTTGGAAGTGGTTTATTTTTGATAGTCGTTTAATCGTCGCACATTATATTTAAATTTAATAATGTTTCAGTTATATTTTGATGTGATCATTACCTAAAATAAATGACTGAATGAATAAATAAATGACTAAATAAAATAATAAATGGATTATCAGTAATAATAAAAAAAAAATGAATGGATTTTAAGTGGATGCAAAATAGTTGATATTGCAATAATTATTATTATAATCTTTTAATGTAATTTATGTTAGATTCTTTACTTGCTGTACATTTTTTTCTTAAATTAATATAGAACAAACTTCATAGAGTGTTAAAGCTGAATATAATAATATTTTAATTTTATAAAAATATTAAATAATAAATATAATTTTTAAAATGTTTTAGTTTTTTAAGAGATAATCAGTTAATCAATCCCATAATTAATTTTCATTTAAGAATACATCTCTTAGCCCCACTGTAACTTCCAAAACTTACCTCTCTCTTTACCTCCCTCTTTCTTGCTGCAGTGAATTGGCCAGTCCGCGCTGTCAGTCGCGCGAGTCAAACGCTTCCGCTGCTGGCGCTGGCGGCGATGCTCGGTGTCCTTCAAATGAATCCCATTGCTCAGCCAACGATTGCTTAACGCCAGCGCCAACGCCGACGCCCTCTGCCAGTTCACCGCTTGGACTTCCCTTGACCGCAACACTGGCACCATCGGCAGCGGCAGCGCTGTTGCCACCGCAGTCGGCAGCGATGGCTGCGTATCTGGCAGCAGCGCAACAGAATCATTTGCTGCTGACAAATCCTCTAGCAGCAGCAGCGTCACTAGTGCAGCAAGCCACTAATCCTCACCAGCACCAGCAGCAGCAGCTGAAGCGGGAGCAGGAGGAGGAAGAGGACGAAGCACCTGCACTGGATTTCAGTAGGAAACGCGCGGCAAGCGTAGCCAGCGTGGATGAGGAGCAGGAAGAGGCAGTAGCAGCAGCAGCTGAGCAGGAGCAGGAGCAACTGGATCAGGATGCGGCACCATTGGATCTATCGGTGAGCACGCGAAAGCGACAGACGCCGAGTCTAGAGCAGCAGGAGGCGCCACCACACAAGCTGCCACGTGCTGCAGGGGACTACAAGTCACCACTGCCTCCAGGCAGTTGGGTGCCACCAATGAATCCCTACCTGGCTGCAGTGAGTGCCGCCAAGACGAGGCCCAGCGAGGCCAGCAAAGCGCTGGAGAAGATGAGCGAAATGAGTCGCCTGGAGACGCCGCCGCCGAGCAACAGAGGAGGGGCAGGAGCAGGAGCAGGCGGTGCAGGAGGAGGTGGAGGAGGTCGTCACAGCGCCTGGCAATCGCATTGGCTGAACAAGGGCGCCGATGCTGCCAAAGATGTGTTCAAGTGCGTGTGGTGCAAGCAAAGCTTTGCCACGCTGGCGCTGCTGACCACGCACATGAAGGAGACGCAGCATTGTGGCGTCCAAGTGCCCTCGCCCACTGGTGGAGGGGGGAATGCATCCCGTAGTGCTGCCCCCAACTCCAGCTCTAGTTCCAACTCCACCTCCTCCACTAGTTCCAACTCCACCACGAATTCCAACGCCTCCTCCTCATCCAAGTCAGAGCTGAATATGCTCATCAAGGAGACAATGCCGCTGCCACGCAAGCTGGTGCGTGGTCAGGATGTCTGGCTGGGCAAGGGCGCCGAGCAGACGCGCCAGATCCTCAAGTGCATGTGGTGCGGGCAGAGCTTCCGTTCGCTGGCCGAGATGACCAGCCACATGCAGGAGACGCAGCATTATACGAATATCATATCCCAAGAGCAGATCATCTCATGGAAGTCTGGGGATGAGCGACCACCCAATGGCACAGCAGCTGGTGCTCCAGCTGTTGGTCAGTCCTCCTCATCGGCCACGCCCACCGCTGCTGGCACGCCCAGCAGTGTGAGCGCTGTGTTGACCTGCAAGGTGTGTGATCAGGCCTTCTCCACGCTCAAGGAACTGAGCACGCACATGGCGCAGCAGTCGCACTACAAGGATAACGGCTCCAGCTGCAGCTCCTCTGTGTCCCCACCAGCTCAGCTGCCACCCAGCTCCGGCGGATCATCAACGGGAGGAGCTGCCTCCAAGCGTGGCCGACAGCCGCGTCAGGAGAAGCGCAAGAAGTCGCTGCCAGTGCGCAAATTACTCGAACTGGAACGCTCTGGTGGTGGCTCCGGTTCTGGTTCCATCTCCGGCTTGGACTCTGCGTTGAAGCCACTGCGAGATTTCGCTGCAGCCACCAAAATAACATGCGAGAAATGTGGCACCAAGATCGAGACGGCGCTGTTTGTGGAGCACATCAGGAAGTGCCTTGGCGACTCGATTCCCATACCACCAAGGAGGCAGCAGCAGCAGACCCAGCACACCCAGCATAGTCAGCACACCCAGCAGGACAGCCCCAGCTCGAGTGGAGGCGGCTCCTCTTCCAGTGCTCCCTCTGTGCTCAATGCACTGGAGCAGCTCATCGAGAAGAGCTTCGAGTCGCGTGTGGGTCGTGGCCTTGCCACGGGTTACTCGGAGGCGGGCACGCCCCTTGGCGCTAGCATACTCAAGCGCTTGGGCATCGATGACAGCAGCGATTATACGAAGCCACTGATGGATGCCCAGGCCATGCAGATGCAGTTGCTCCGCTCCACGTATCCCAACAGGGATCGCAGTGCCAGCGAGTCGAGCTCAGCGAGTCGTGTGGAGTCCACCTACACCCCGGACAGGCAGCAACAGGCGCCAACGCCGCGTCGCACCCCAGAGACGACGACGGCCTCGTTGCCTCCGCCTCCAGCCACAGTCAAGTCGGAGCCCCTCGAGGCGGCAGATGTGGAGGAATTACAGCAGTCGCCGCAGCCGGCACAGCAAATGAATCGTCATTTGATTCATGTCAAGAAGGAGTTCAGCATGGACGCGAGCACGGCTAATCCTCGCGAGAGTCCTGGCGCGGGCAGTGAACGATCGAATGCATCGCCAGCAGGTGCAACTGCTGCGGCGCCATCGCTGGCAGAGAGTGGCAGCTTGCTGGCTTTGAATTCCATGTTCGATCAGCTGAGCGGAGTGGAGCACAACAACAACAATTCAGGTGAGTTGTAGCAGAGGGAGGAGATGAAAAAAAAGGAAAGATGCAAGGGAAAATATATATCTAATAGAATTATTCAGAATTTTTGGGTTATTTCATATCTTAGTTGATATATGGCTCAAGGAACTTTAGCTTTAAAAAGGCTAGATTTTAAAACAACTCTGCTGAGTTGGTAGAGTTGGCACGGCGAAAGGGTATAGGAATTATTAAAGAGTAATTAAAATTCTAATGCAATTCATCAGAATCTGAAGTATATTAACTTTATAAGCATGATATTGTGCTTTAGGAACTTTGACTATAAAAATAAGTTTTTTATAAAATTCACTTGATTGAGTTTGAGATGTAGAGCTCGATAGATGTAGATCCCGATCTCTGGCAAAAAGCCCTGAAAAATGTCCGATTATTGCTAGCTTTTTATGGATTTATAAGTTCGTAAATAAATAAAATAAATATAAATAAAAATAAACATAATATTATATATAATAATTTACTTCTTAAAGGAATTATGTATTAGATTATCTCCAACCTTTATTCTGAATGAATTTAGGGGAAATTATCGTAAATTTCTTGGCCTTTAAGAATTATATTCCATTCTCTTTGCCACCCATACTAATCCTCTTCTTCCTTTCTCTTTTCCTCTTTCCCCCGCAGGCCACTGTTTCAACAACAACAACAATAACAATCAAGGCAGCACAAAGAAGCCCAAGGCGCATCCCTTGGCAGCGCTGCAGAAGCTCTGCGAGACAACAGATCCGCCGGCATCGAATACACGCAGTGCTTCTGGTTCCTCTGCCAGCGGCGCTGCCAACTCGATAACTGCGGGCAGCGGCAGCGGCAATGACATGGTTGCCTTCAGTTGGGCCTGCAATGAGGCAGTGCTGAGCGCTTCTGCCGGCGCAGCTGAGCTGATCATCAAGTGTTCGTTCTGTGATACTCCCTTTGGGTCAAAGGGCGCGTATCGCCATCACTTGTCCAAGGTGCATTTCGTCAAGGAGGCTGCCGCGGCGGGTGGGGAGGACACACCGCCGCTGCTTAAGTCGCCGGCAACTGCGCAGTCACCGAAGACGTTGCCGTTGGCATCGCCAAAGCGCTCTGCGTCGCGTAGTCCGGCAACGCCGGCGGTGCAGCCACTGCAGGCACAGGCAGCAGTAACAGCAACTGCGACGTCGACGTCGCTGTCGCCATACGATGAGAGTCCGCAGTCGAAATTCCTCAAGTACACGGAGCTGGCGAAGCAACTGTCCTCGAAGAATGCCTAAGGAGTGAGCGAGAGAGAGAGAGTGAGAGAGGCGAAGCTTTCGTCTACATTGATTTCTGATCACAGCGGGAGAGAGCAAAGCACAAGAGAGATAGAGAGAGAGCATAAGTGAACCATCTGCAAAGTGGGCGCTCTCTGTCGTCGCTCACTCTCTGCTCACACACGCTCTCTTTTCCGTTCTCCCGCTCTCTGCAGCCAAATTTCCCCTACTTTGCTGACTCAGCACATTTCCCCAGTCTGCCTGGGGTAGCGCTGTGACGTCACGTCGTTTCGACTCTTCACTCATATTTATTGTTTGCCAATTCGCCAGCATCGCAACAACAGCATCACTCTCTCACACTGTTGCCTGCTCACTCGTACTCGCAGGCAGTACACGAAATTCAATTACCACCACTTTGACGAACTGCTGTCCATCAAACGGCACACAACCAGACAACACACTCAACTCGCACGTACTCACCCGCAGTGCAATGCAATTGTGCAGGCATGCGTGCAAGCAAGACAGCTATAGTGTGCGCCGCACACTTGACGAAAGGCGACGACAACAGTTCGTCAAAGTGAACAAAGTAAAAAGGAAAAAAAAGCAAACACACAGAGAAAAGCAAAAACAAAATACAAAAGCAATCGGCTGACCCATGCGATTGGATGATGATGTGATGGGAGCAAGAGCAAAACAACAGCAACAACTACATAGTGGGTGGGGGATATACAAAACTGAGCAGAAATTGAGCGCAAATCGAAGCAGGTTTCGAGCGCAAATTGAGTGAAATTGAATTGAATTGCGGTTCCTGGTCAAAAAGAGCGTGCCAAAAAATACGGAAATAAAAGAAGTAAGAATAAATTAAAATAAATTATTATTAAGCCAAATACAAATACAATGCAACGCAGTATACGTAAAGAAAGAAAAACTTCGAAAAAAACACTCAAACTTAACCTCAATTTTAAAATTTAATTTACAAATATTCGAACTAAGCTCAGAGGCAATATTGATGAATTAATTCAATAAATATTATTAATGTTAAATGTAAATAACGATTAGAAATTAGCAATTTTCCTTCCAGAAGAAAATCACTAATAATATTACCTTATTATTAATTATTAAACTATTAACGGAAATCAAATCAAAAATTGTAATCACAAGGCAACTCATGTATACGCGTAAATTATACAAATAGTATATATATATATATACGATATACCTTACTATGTTATATATAGTGTACACACTCAAATCTCAACAACAATAACAAATGTATACCTACTATATACGATATGAAATATGTATGTAACCTAAGATTAAACCTAAGACTTCCAAAAACGCAAACTAAACTAGAGACGAAAGAAAGAACGAAACAAAAACAACAACAACAAATGTCAAACATTTCATTTAGAAAGAGAAGAAAAACAAAGAACATCATCATCATAATTTAAAAAAGATCTAACTTACGATATACGATATATATATATACGATATACAACCAACTATGTATATGATAAATACGATTATGTATACGACTTGTATTTGAGTTTTTGTGATATTATTTTTAACAACTCCTTTTGCTTCCTTTTTCGCCTAGCTCCTAAGTAAGGTTTAAACTGAACAGAAAACAAAAAACTATAAAAACGCAATAAAAACTTCAATGCAAAAAGAAACACTTGAATTTAATTTGAATTTGTGTGGAGTATTTGAAATCTTGTAGATTTTATATTTACAACTTGGTTAGCACATAGAGAATTCATCAGTAAATTGAGACTTGGTTGATTTCAGTGAAAAGTTTTTCATTCTCAAGAAATTATTCTTTTAAATTGGGTTCGGTAATAAAACTGTTAAGATCTCTACATATGTGGTTCTATAAACAGTTGAGATCTTCAAGTTGCTTAGCATACCCCTTTGGCAGCTCACACTGTTTACAGGGTATGCAAAGAAAGCGCTGAAGACTCGATATCTTTTCTTTGCATCTCCGTTATGAAAGGCTACTCCCACAGTGCCTTGTCCACAAAGTAGCTCTACTTCACATCGAGTTGTGGCACAACAGTTCTATGTAAGAGGGGGCGCTGGGGGCGTGGCACCTTATGAAATCCCGCTAAATTTGTGGGCCTGCCATCAAATTGTAAACTAATATTTGCTGCTAATAAACACGGCGAGTTAATTAAACCTGAATTATGTGTGCCACATGCCACATGCCACATGCCGCATGCTTATGTAAGCTACGGTCCGAGTGGGGGCTGGAGACAGGGGCGTGGCAGGGGCGGGCAGAGGTACATGCGAGAGCAGGACAAAACGTGAGCGAAATTCGCTGATTTATGGGCAACAAAGGATTAAGACGCGACACAGACACAGATACCAACTTACACAGAGATACGACATGCGTGTGTATGTGGATGTATGCGTGTGTGCCACGCTGATGACGATCCGAAAAATCTCCACGAAAACTTCAATTGCCAAAGGATTCATTTTCACTTAAAATTTATGACGTGTGCCCGCACGGGGAGGAGGAGGTGGGTGAGTGTGTGTGGAGGGGGGCGTGGCAAAATGAGGCGTTTGGTGTCACATTTGTGTTAAGAGATAATTTTGGGGCCACTGAAAAGTTTTCCGCCTCAGCTTCGGCTTCAGTTTTCGGCCTCATTGACGCGGTGCTTCTTCTCCTTCTGTCTCTCTTTCTCACTCTGTCCCTGTCTCTCTTTCTTGCTGCCACACGGCTACACCTTTGGGCAACCACTTCTGGAGCCTGCCCCTCCCCCTTTGCCACGCCTAATGAGATACAAACACATAAATTGTGAAAAGTGTCAGGCATCGCACATAACGCTCGACGTTTTTTGCCTTTTCTCGCCGAGCTTGATAAGCCAACGAGCAGTTTCACTCTCTCCTGTACTCGCCCCCTCTCCATCATACACTCCCACATATGTGTATGCCACGTGTGTGTGTGTGTGCGACAACAAAAGACGCCTCCAGGCGCTGACGGCGTTGTCAAATTTCCCATAGACCGAAATGTTTTTGTATTTTGCATTTGCCCAACTTCTTTTTTACGTAGTATTTGTGGTACATCATGTCTTTGGAACAGTGACAAAATTATGTGCTCACATGGCAAATAGATATGTACGTATAATTTAAAAATAAATTACAATATCTGACACTTTAAAAACGCCTCAATCAGAATCTAACTATTGAAAGTGATAATTTCAAAAGAGATTTTTAAAAATAAATTATTATATTAAGTGGCTCTTCAAAGATATTTTAAGCAGGTCTTATAGGTTTATCTATAAATTTATATACTGCATAAGTAATAGTTAAATCACATCAAAAGATAATTAGAAACCTCAAAATTAATTCAATATTCTCCACATCTCTAGTTTTTTCTTTTGTGTAGATTTTTAGATCGTTCTGAGCAACCTTTTTAAAAGGTATCTATATGTACATATATGATATGTAAATGTATATATATGTATGTAACTGTCTAATATTGTTTTCCACATTCTTCCACTTCATTTTTCCCCAAATCGAATACCGTACAGTAATATCCTACGAGGTCTAAGTAATACCCATCTTTAGTTTCCTTCCCAAGGCTCTTCAATTCATTTCAAGCCCTTCGTTCCATAATGACTTGAATCTGTCGCCAAAGTCTGAGAAAAAAGTCTTATAAACTTATCAGCAAGAAGAGAGAAGAGTGAAAAAAGCGAGAGAGAGAGGAGAGAAGAGAAGAGGAACTGCTCGAGATAAATGTATATTCAGTATTTTCTTCAGTATATTTTCGTAATTCGCCACAAAAAACATACGCAGAGACGGACGGACAAAACGAGGGAACCGCCTTCCATTAGCCACCACCGGAGCGAGAGGACTAATGAGACTAACACACACACACATGCACAAAGAGGGGGAGGAGGGGCTGGAGAGGCGTGGCAGAGGGGGCAGCAGAAGAAGAAGCGCCTGCAGTGCGAACAGCAGAAACTTTTGCAAAGTGTCAGAAAATGTGAATGCGATTGTAGGGTGCAGAAGAGGGTGGGGGAAGGGGAGGGGAAAGGGGTGTATGTGTATGTGTGTGAATCCGGTGTGGGTAATGTGCCGAGGTAAACGCCACACAACGAGATGGATGATATCTAGACGAATGATGCATGAGTCGCACTGGGCCAGAGACGGGGCCAGAGGGGAGTGCAAGAGAAGTGTGGGGATGGAGGAGGAGGGCAGCGCCATGTTGCCGTTGTGTCATGTGTTGCCGGCGTTGCCAGAGTTGTTGCCTGGCGGGTGGGCGAACGGTAAATTCCGACGCTTCATTCGCCGGATAGACTCGAGTCGTGGAGAATGGCAGGAGAGAGAAGGGAGAGGGAGAATGAGGAAAGAGAGGGGGGGGAAGACATGGCTGCCATTGCCAGGCGAAGGATGACAGAGGACGCAGACGCAGGCAGCGTGTGTAAGCAGGCAGCGAATGAGCATGCGAAATGCACAAACACACACTTATACACACTCACACACACACACAGAGAGAGGCAGCGCATATCCAGCTCGAATCTTGTCTACAATAAATCAAATTTTATTACACTTTTCTTTATGCATGCCACAGGATATGGCAAGCGTATGGCGCACTGATGAGCACACACACACACACACACACACAGACAGTAGCTGAGATTTTCACATGCTCATTTAGCAAGTGGGAGTGAAGCAGGGGGAGTGGAAGGTGGGTGTAGGGTGAAGGGAAGTGGGTGGCATTACAGAGGACAATCCGGGATTGGCAGTGCGCGCAACGATTTCGATTTTAATGACAGAGGAAGAGAGAGAGAGTGGGAGAAAAAGAGAGGTAGAGAGAGGGAAGGAGGCAGAAACAGTGGAAGAGTGAAAGGGAGCTGTAGAGCGATAAACGTAGTGACAGAGTGAAGGAGGAAGAATGCGAGAGAGGGAGACAGAGACGCTTGCGTTGTTAGTTTTATTTTAAGTTATTTTTAAGTGCATGTTCTTGATGGAAAACCCCTGTGTGTGTGTGTGTGCGGCCAAGGATAATCACTGCTATGGGAAGAACTGATTGCGATCTATTTGATTTATTTCCATGTAGCCACAGCAGTTGAAATATTTTAGAAAGTATAAAATATAAATATAACTATTATAGAATATATAAAAAAACAAAGAGTTAAATGAACAAATACATAAAATAGATGAATAAATATTATTGATATAAAATAATAATAATTAATACAAAAATTAATTAATAAAATTTATTAATTAATAATAAGTTAATCTTCAATAACAAATTAAAAATTAAAATCAATTTAACAAAAATATTTAATTTCTTCGTTTGATTAGATAACTATATTTAATGAACAGTTTATTTTTTAACTTTTCAAGTATTTGCACAGCCTAAATCGCATGTTAATTTATATAAATATAAATATAAAATATAAAGGGAAATAAATATATGTAATTAATTAATAGAATTGTTCGCTTATTACACAATATAAGTATATTTTTAATACTAACAATATTATAATTATATTTATTAATTTATAATATTTAGTCAAATATTTATTTTTTCTAGAAATATCTTAAAAATATTTTGTTTTCAATTGTCTGTAAATACTGAAAAACTCAGAAGAAGTTTTAAAAGATATTTGAAGGGAGTAAAAAACAGGTAAATTCCTTATTATATAAAATGTATGAATATAAGGTATTTTATATTTCATATTTTGTATATAAAAAGAAATCCATACACAAATGTCTTCCTATGGCAATCTCTACAAGCAAAACATCTACCCACCTGATCGCATTTCGCAATTAAATCATGCACTTATCGACATGTTCTCTCGCGCCATCAATATTGTGCAGACATTACGTATACGTGCCGTGTTGCACAGCACGGAAGTGCGAGAAGCAAGAAGGAGTGGGTGAGAAGGGGGCTACAGATATCGGTCGAGGCATTATTTAAAAATTTCCAAGTGTTGGCCACGTTTATTGTGAGACAGAGAGAGAGAGAGAGTGAGAGAGAGAGAACTTTTGCATTATGCCGTTGTTGAGGCATAAATCAAAATTCCATTACGCCCGAAAGGTCCCGCCCATATCAGAGACAACCCATGCCGTGATTTATTAGAAAGAAAAAAAGAGAACTGCAGCAGCCAGAGACAGAGAGAGAGAGAGAGAGAGTGAGAGGAAAATAGCAGCAGGAACGCGTTTCTTTTGATAAAAATTTTGAACTAAATCAAAACTTCATTTCACATCGGTGGCATTTCTTGCCGGAGCCAGCTTCAGTTTTCAGTTGAGCAGAGACGCCTCCTGGTGCTCCTGCCGCTGTTGCTGCACCCCTTGCCGGCCACGGCCACGCCCACCAATCTCGGGTTGCAGCAGCGGAGGCAGCAAAAAGTGTGGCGAGAAAAGTGCACAACATCGCAACAAGAAATGGCGGCAAAACTAGCAAGTGTAGCTGAAGTGGCAGGCGGGGCAGGGGCAGGGGCAGGGGAGGTACAGGGGAGTTAGTGGAGTAGCAGCAGACGTCGACGGAGTCGTCCTTGTGCTCAACGGTGTCGCATGCAGCGAGCAACGTTCGTTGTCCTGCGACTTGACTCGACAAAATTCACTCGCTCTCGCCTCCTCTTCCTCGCTCTCTCTTCCTTCTCCTCCTGCTCTCTCTCTCTTCTCGCTGTCAGTTCAATAAATCATTTGCGTTTTGACACGACGTCGACGACGACGACGACGACGGCGATGGCGCGCAGTCGCTGCTGGCGTCGCTGCCAACCAATGAAAATCCATAAATAGAAAAACAAAGCAAAAAGCGTCGGCGGCGTCTGCGACAAGGACAAGCGCCAGCTCCATGTGGGCTGCACATAAATTGCACACACACACACCCCTGCCCCCTCGCCGCACCTCCCCATAGCCAGCCTGCCTCCAAGTGGAGGCAAAGGAGTCCATAGATCAGAGCATTCCTTGGCAGCAGAAGGCGCGCAAGGCGAGCAAGACGATGATGAGATTGTCCTCACTGGCATCAAGATGCAGCAGGGAGAGGGAGCGAGAAAGAGAGTGAGCGTGGTGGAGGGAGGGGTAATATATGGCACCTGGCATGGTGCATGCTGCACTGACACTGACACTGCCACAGCCACTCGAGCAGTTGCCCCCAGCGTCCATAAACAAAATGTGCAATAGAAAATGAGTGTGTGTGGGAGAGAGATAGAGAATAGACTGTAGAAGACAGAGAGCGAGAGAGAGAGAGGAAGAGAAGTAGAAAAAGGGAGAAGGAGAATGCTGCTTGAGTGTGGGTGCAGAAGTGATAGCGCGACTCTGGAATTTGGGAATTGACAGCAATCGAAGCTGATTTGGCTTATAATTCCCAAGTGGTTTTGGCGCAAAAACGATATGGGTGCTAAGTTGGTTTGTGTCTTGGATAAAATGAATCAAAATATGTTTATAAAAGAGTTTGTGTGTTAATAATGAAGATCTATATAAACTTGGCGCGGATTGAGCTACACTCTACAATTTCAGCTGCAGATTCTACGTTAGTTTCTAGATTTGACAGATAAATAGTCCAATTTTTAGTGTATGGTTAAACTTTTTAGACCTCCACATTATTTGTGATAGTAAGAGTTTTTAGTAAGTAAAGAAATCCGTCGACTTTCATAAAGTTGTGCAAGATGTGAAATATAAAAAAGGCCCAAGCTTTATAAAGTCAAGCAAGTATAAAGTGAAGGTCGAAAGTTTATTCCCAACTCTCTGGTTCTTTTTAAATAATCTCATTCGATTCTTGGAGATATTTGTGATAATTTAGCTTTCTTCGGCACATTGACTTTCCAAATAGTTTCACCACAGGTATAGAATAGATAAAGGTATAGAAGACCTTCTCCAGTTCTTTGCCTTTATAGTTTCATCAGAGCTGTCAATAATTTACCCACTTTGCTTACCAAGATATGAACTACAAATAAAAGAAATAAAATCGCAATGTAGGGTTGCAACCCCTTTAGGTTGTTTGCTGCGTATTATCAGCTCTTTGTTTATCTCTGTGCCTCCCTTCATGCATTCATGAATGACTCATGAATGAGTTGTGGCACATTATGTAGTGTTGCAAGATTTATGACATTTCCCAGTTATTTTTATAGTCAACAATCTGGCGAGGTCTCTTTAAACTGAACCAGAGCTTGAACTCGAATTCGAATTCGTCGTGAATTCGATGAGCCTAGAGAAACTTTCAGGCGAGAGCGAGTTAACCACAGAGATTTTTGCGACGTCATTGTCAGGCAAAAAGAGGGAAGATAGGCAGGAGAAGGGAGTGAGGGGGCTGGAATAAAGCACAAAAGTTTGTGATATAAATCAAAGGCCCCTTCGGACATTTATGATCGTAAAGTTGAAAATAAAAATAACACATTATATGAGCGCGCTCTCATGGAAATCGGCATTAAAATGTGACCCTGTAATAAATTCGCCTGTATTCGCTGTGCTGTGAATAATGGAAACCCCAGACGAATAAATGAATGCATGGTCCGAAATGAATACACTCAAACATTCACGAATATCAACCATACCATCTACCAGTTGTAGCCGCCGTCTCTGTCTTTCTCTTTGCCAAAGAACAGCAATTGCAACAGGCTGTGGGGGCGGGGCAGGGGTTGAGGGGGATAATCAGTTTTGCCGACCATATGAAGACATAATTTTCATCGTGGAAAATGCACACAATGTAGTTAAATGAAAATATTGAAAATAATGAAAATGAGCAAGTGAATGAACGGCAGGGAGAAGTGAGAGAGGAGAGAAGCGAGGAGGAGGAGAAGGATGGAGGAAATATAGAGCTGAGAGATGGAGGATTTATTGACGATGCTGGCTAGCAAGCGAGCTGAAATACAGTGTCGGTCAGTGGCGTGGGGAAGCTCACTGGTAAGTTGGCTTTGAGGTGAGCTTTGCTCTTTTAAGTTTTTAAATTTTACTGTTATCTATATATAGTACCATATTTACCACATTATATGCATATATTATATACTTATTATACTTCTGCTTAAGGAAATTATAATATAATAATATAATATGCTCAACACTTATTTGAAATAATACAGCAGTAAGTATCTTATTTATTGCATACTTTTTTGCGCTGATGTTTACTGTGAAACGTTCTCTAACTAAGCCAATAAAAATATATTCTAAACTACTATTAATACTCTCCAGAAAAATACTACATATACTGATATTCTTAGAGCATATTTAAGTACTCATACTGACAATGAGACTCTATTCATTATTGAGATTTTATTATCGCAAGTTGATCTTTAATTTACCTTTTCTTCATTAAATATTCTTATATTTTCCTACTTATAAACTGTATTTTCCTATTTAATTATTATTTTATTATATAAGAAATTATCTGAAGATTTCATCAAGATAATTTAACATTACTTTAAAAAGTTTTCGTAATTAAAATCCGAAAAACTGAAAAGTTTGAGCCTTAAAATTATCTTAACTCATATTAAACCCTTTTTTTCATATGTTCCCTTGTAGTTGTGTGTTTCTACTCCATTTAAACCTCTTTATATCTCATCATTTCTCTTCAAATATTATCCCTATCATATGTAGCTCAGTCAGACTTATAAATACCTCACCTATTTCAAGGTTTTCTCTAACAAAATTCAAATTTCCTTTCTGCTCCACCATTTTTTGTAATTAGAGAAATTTTCGTAGTTTTTGTCCTGTTAACTTGAATAAATTATTCAAGACAAGAAAAATCTGAAACTAACAAACAGCAAAGTGAGTGAGGGGTGGCAGGGGGTGGGGACGGAGAGGTGGAAGGGCAACCCCTCGCCAAAGGGGCGTCAAACAAACAGAATGAAATGCGCCAAGCGACAATTTCTAATTACAAATTCGCCACAGCATTTAACCCGTTTTTGCTGTTTGCAAAGGCAGTAGGAGGCAACACGGGCGGGGGGGCAGGTGGTACTCAGGACATACGCGCACATACGTGGATAATTTCCATTTGGGGCACAACACACACACACACACACACACACTGAAGAGTACACACACCTTTCGGACAACACTGCAAACAATTGAGGGGCAACATACTATGGGAGAGAAAAGGGAAGGTGAAAAGAGAGGGGGCGAAGGGGCGTGTCCGGTTGAAGAAAAAACGCTGGGTTGGAAAAAGCTCAGCTTGCAGCATTTTATGCTGATCCCTGTCAGGCAACAAAACACACATAATCTTCAAAAAGGAAAACAACGCAATGATGATAGAAGCGAATGCAGAGAGAGAGAGAGAGATAGAGAAGGAGAGGGAACGAGAGAGAGAGAGAGAGATAGCTAGAGCTGAAGGTGCGAAAAGCTGGTGTGGAGAGGAGGGAAAAGGAGGAGAGAGAGGGACGAAGGAGCTAAGCAAACAAAATATTTATGCCCCCCAACTGCAGTCGAGGCGAGCGATAAACGTGGAACAGCACCAGGCAAATGTGCTGCTGCTCCTCTACACCCCCCCCCCTTCCATTCCTCCTTTCCCCTCGCCCTCTTCCCAGCCATGTTATGTAAAAAATGCACAACAACAGCAGCAACATCAACCAATAATGCAGACGCGATTATGTCCAGCTCGAGCTGCTACTGAGCAGAAGGACAACTCCGAATGTGAAGTTGATGCCACAGGCAGTTGCAGGGAAGAGTGAACGGCAGGGGCAGGAGGAACTGAGGAGTTGAGGCAGTAGAGGGGTAAGACTACCGCAGTTACAACTGGGGGGGGGGAACACACACAAATCGCCGGCGTGGCGCAAAAAGGACGTGCAAAAATTAAAAGCAAACAAAACACGATGAAAACGACAAATGGCACCTAAAATGAAAAAACAACAAAATGAACAGCAACAACAAATGCGAAAGCAAAAGAGGAGAGCGCAAAAAAAAAACAACAACAACAAGAGGAAAATGAAGCAAACAGAGAAGAGTGCAAAAAAAAATTGAAAGTGTTGCACAATGGGCGTTGCTACAAGTCCAGCGAGAACACACACAGAGGTAAAGACAGAGAGAGACAGAGAGATGGAGAGGAAGATTCAGCTAGGACGAAGCTGTGTCCTGATTTATGTCACTGACGAACAGCAAAGTGCACTGCGCAAAAAATGCAGTGAGTTGGGAAACAATTGAAAGAAAATGAAATGATGAAACTGTAATAACAAAGTTTGAAAATGATAAGAATCAATTATTTTAATTTTGCTATCAATTAAAATGAAAGAACTGAACTATTTATATATCATACAAAAGCGAAGACAATATTAATTATTATTATTATTATATTAGAAAAGGATATCTGTACCATATTGAGTCTAGAATTCTATAATCAGATCAGTATTTCTTATGAATAATTGACCTTATCTATTTATATTCGTAAAGGTGACTGCCCAGGGTACAGTTTAAATTATTAATTATAAGTAATTATTTAAATATTTTAATGAAGTATTAAGTGATTTGTATATTATGCAAAATATAATACATCTTTATTCCCAAGATGATCTAGATCCTTTAGGGTCAAATATAATAAAATAATAATACATACATATAATATAAAATAGATTTATGTTATTCCCAAAATGTTTTGTCTCCATTACCTTTGAGAGAGAGAAATCGTACCAATTGGATACATTGTTCCTATCCATAAGATCAAGTGTTGGTCAGCACTCTCTCTAAATGTCTTGCTCTACATGTCTAAAATTGTAAAGCACTAGTGATAAAAGACTTAATAGAGTTCTTCAATTTTTCCTTTAGCTGTTAAAGTATATAATACTATAATAAATAATAACAATATGAATTCAATTCTACAGTATGAATTAACCGTGATTGGGTTAGAAATTCACATTTTTTAATGCAACATTTAATTGATTTATAGATTTGATTTTCAAAGAAAGATCATTCAAAAACTTCAACTGTTACACAAAATATTCATCTTAAATCATTTTATCTAATCTCAATTAGTAACAGACCTTTCTTAACTTGCTTAAGATTGATCAACACTCTTTTGCAGTGCACTGTAATGCCAAAAAGTGCAAATAGATGTGCGCCTCAAAAATGGCAAAGAGAAACAGAAACAATAAAAAAGCAAAGCAAGTGACAAAAGGGACAATATGAAGGAGAAGGAGAAGACGAAGAAGGCAGCGCAAACGAAACGAAAACTTACGATGACGACAGCAGCGACGATGGCGACGATGTCCGGGATGTCGTGGATGTTGGCTCGTTTCCGGCTGGCGATGGAGACGAGGGAGACGAGGCTGCTGTGATGCCACTGACGAACAGCAGTGACCAGAGACGGACACAGGAGCGCAAAGAGGGGGAGGGGAAAGGGGCAGCTGGGGTAGATTGGTCGCCTAAGCGTAGCCTCCACCAAGAGGAGCAGCAACTGAGCTGCGCATTCGTCGTCAGTGGTGAAGCAGAGGGAGTGGACGAAGGGATTGGGGGGGAGACCAGTGGAGTGTCCCGTGTCCTGTGTGCGTCCTGTGTGTGTGTGTGTGCGCGGTTTTGTGTGCATTTTGGATTTCTTTTGTTTCCCTCGCTGGCTCGACAGCCAGTCAGCGGCGTCAGCAGCTACTGCTCCATCCTCCTCACCCTCCCTCTGCCTACGCCCCTGGGGCACTACTCGCTCCTGTGTGTGTCTTCTCTGCTGTCTTCTCTTCTGCGCCGAAGGACATTTTGCGCCCTGGCCTGCAGGTCCTTCTAAATTTAATACTTATTGTTGTTGTTGTTGTTGCTGTTAGAGATGTTGCTGCTGTGCGAGATGTTGCTGCTGCTGATGTTGCTGTTGCTGCATAAAGAAACGCAAACAGAATTTATGTTGTGACATTTTAAATTGCGCAATTTTTATGAAATCCTTTTGCCGCTTCGCCCCTTTCTCCCTTCTCCCTTCACCCTGCCTACACCATCTTCCTCCCCCTTCTCCCGCCATCCTCTAGCTGCGTTTTGAGTGTGCGCGCCGCTCGTTTTGTGCTTCTGTTCGTGAAATACAACACAGCAATAACAACAGCAACATCAAACCCTTCTGTCCGCTGTACAACAGCGCCATCTCGCGGCCAACTCTTGAGCCAGAGAGAGAGGGAGAGAGGGAAAAAATGCGACGGCGACCCAATGAAATTTTTGTGTGCTGCATTTCTCGCCGAGCTTCGCCGAGAACTGAAGCCGCTGTCAGGACAATGTTTATTTATTCTCATGTTTAGAGTCCTTCGTCGTTGTCCGAAAACCGAAATGTCCAAGCCAAGTCCAGCTTGAGTACCAGCAGCAAAAGCCCCGCCATGATTTACGATGATGATGTGCGAGAGAAGAATGCGCGCATTGCACTCAGAAGACATGGCGTGGACCTGGAGCTGGATTGCTCTTTGAATTCTGGAGAGGGACCTAAGTAAATTCGGCAGTTGACGCATTCTGATTCAGGTGAGTTTATCTATAACAATGAGACATATACATACTTATACATACTATATATACATATGTGTGTTAAGTATAGATTAAAGTGAGTTTAGAACTTGCCTAGAGATATTACACTCTTTTGATCAATAAAAATCGAGTAATTTAATACAAATAATAAAAAGTTACCTATACTGACATCTACACCTGATATGTGTACATATGAATATGTATCGTATATTGATTGCTTTTGAATAACACCTTGTCTAATTACACAATTCATTCCACACATCGCTCTTTACACTCCGCCTCGGAACCAAACCTATTAGCATTACCGTGAAAGCCCGCATAGATGAAGGGAACACACTTCTTCTTTTCCGAATCGTAGGAATACTTGGTACCGTATTCCAAAGAGACAACACCGGGTAATGAATGGCCAGATTTATTATGGGGCAATCCACACACCGCTACATAAATGAAAATATAATAAAATAAAACCTTAAATAAATCGCCTCATCTGGCAACTCACCATCTTTAAGTGCGTCAGAACTGGACAAAAAGTACCACAGAATCAAAACTGATGTTAGAAAGAGCCTCATTATGAAGAGCTTTATTATGAAGTGGAACCGAGAAAGAGAGATTTGCAATGCACTTCATAGACGTAAGGAAGGTCTTATTTATTGAGTCTCAGGTGCACCAAATGAATTTATAGCCTAAAATTGTTTATCATATATTATATAACAAATTAATTTTAATCGGTCGATCAAGGCATACATTTTCTTTTCGGTAATTTCAGATTATATAAAGGGTGATTTTTTACGAGCTGTAAGAAAGTTAAAAAAATAAAAAACTCATAAAATTCAGAGAAATGCATGAAATCTTTATTTGAATCGATAGTACGGTCTATACAATTTAATGTTTGAAGACTATTTTATACAAATGTGGACCGTGACTGCGGCTCAAATGGTCCATCCTCTTAGTGCAATTTTGGCATACTCTTTCCAACATTTCGGCCGTTATCTCACGAACAACATAAGTGGTTCAATGTTGTCCTCCTGTATAGACATTCGATTTAACATAGCCCCACAGAAAAAAGTCTAAAGGCGTCCAATCGCACGATCTAGGCGGCCAATCGACCGGTCCCGAACGTGAAATAAAATGTTCACCGAACTCGACTCATAATAAGTCCATTGTTACGCGTGCTGTGTGGCATGTGGCACCGTCTTGTTGAAACCACAAGTAATGCAAGTCAAGCTCTTGCATTTTGGGAAAGAAAAAGTTTGATATCATCTCACAGTAGCGCTCACCATTTACAGTTACGTTTCGATTCGTATCATCTTTGAAGAAGTACGGTCCATTACGGTCATTAATACAGCTGCGATATTTTCTTCAGTTTACACATTAAACTGACCATAAAAAGGAAGAAGCGAGCGATGAACTTTCTTAACAGAGCATGAATTTTGATAGTAAAATTCAGTAACTTGCAAGCGTTGTTCGTTCGTAAAACGATAGTTAAAATATAGACCAAACTGAAGATCTTTCACAGTGTTACAAACCATGGAACGTTCGTCCGCTATATAAACCAGTGTTGCAAAATGATAATAACTACAAAATTCCCCTTTTTATGTAAATATAAATGATTTTTATGTAAATATAAATATTTCTGGGTTACCTCATTTATTATTATATCCAATTGGACCAAATAGCCGCTACAGGGAATTCAAATCACTGTCAATCACTGTCCTCATTCAACGCAAATCCATTGCAATTGAAATTGGTGGGCGTGGCACACAATAATTGAAATAAACTTCATCTGCCTAATACATAGCAACCTTAATGACAAGTTTGGTGTCTGTAGCTTTTATAATAGCTAAGAAATGTGTGTCATCCGGACATCTGCACATCCGGACAGACAGACAGACAGCGGCTAGTAATTTAATACAAATAATAGGTACCTAAGCTTACATCTGCACCTGATAATTCTTTAGTAGAATACATTGTTTAATTACACATTTCATTCCACACATTTCTTTTTACAATCCTCTTTGGAATCAAATATATTGCCATTACTCCCGCAGCCCGCATAAATAAAGGAAACACACTTCTTATTTGCCGAATCGTAGGAAAACCTGTAGGCGTTTACCAAACACATTATACCAGATACTGGATCGCCTGCATAACTATGGGGCAATCCACACACCGCTACGTAAATTAAAATATACTAAAATATTTAGTAAATAAAACCCAAAATAAATTGCATAACCACCAGCTCACCATTTTTAAGTGCGTCAGAGCTGGACATCAAGTAGCACAGTATCAAAACTGATGTTAGAAGAAGCTTCATTATGAATGCACTTGATAGACAAAAAAAAAGGTCTTATTTATTGAGTCTCAGGTGTGCCAAATTAAATTATAGCCTAATATTGTATATCATATATGACAAATTAATTTTAATCGGTCGATCAAGGCATACATTTCCTTCTCGGTAATTTTAGATTCTATATATATATATAAGATAATGTATGTAATTACTCATGTATCTACATTTTTCGTCTTTACAGAGATATAGTATATGTACATCGTATGACAATTGCAACCTTAGAACGTTAATTCATAAATAGTTTATGATTTATAAACTTGACAAGTTTGGTGTCTGTAGCTTTTATAATAGCTAAGATCTGTGTGCTCATCTGGTCATCCAGATATCTGCACATTCAGACAGACGTGGCTCAATCGACTCGGCTAGTGATCCTGACCAAGATGTGACATATGTATGTTTATATATATATACATATATTCATATATGTAAGCACAAATAAGTACAGCTTAACGTTAGCATCAGCAAGTAAGAGATTTTACACTCTTTTGACTAATAAAAATCGAGAAAAGACAGAATAGGCGTAATTTAGTACAAATAACAGGTACCTAAGCTTACATCTGCACCTGATATGCAGAAGAAGAATTCTTTAGTAGAATACCTTGTTTTATTATACATTTTATTCCACACATAAGTTTTTACATTCCTCTTCGGAACCAAATCTATTGGCATTACCACGGCAGCCCCCATAGATAAAGAAAACACACTTCTTATTTTCCGCATCGTAGGAATAACTGGGGATGTATGCCAAACATATTGGACCAGATACTGGGGCACTATGGGGCAATCCACACACCGCTACGTACATAAATTAAAATATAGTAAAATATTCAGTAAATACAACCCAAAATATATTGCATAACAACAAGCTCACGATTTTTAAGTGCGTCAGAGCTGGACATCAAGTAGCACAGAATCAAAACTGATGTTAGAAAGATCCTCATTATGAAGTGACACCGAGAAAGAGAGATTTGGAACGCACTTGATAGACGAATGAAAGGTCTTATTTATTAAGTCTCAGGTGAGCCAAATTAAATTATAGCCTAATATTGTATATCATATATGACAAATTAATTTTAATCGGTCGATCAAGGCATACATTTCCTTCTCGGTAATTTTAGATTCTATATATGTAAGATACATACGAGTATGCATTAACACGTGTATCTAAATATTTCGTCTTTACTGAGATATATACATCATATGACAATTGCAACCTTAGAACGTTAATTCATAAATAGTTTAATAAAATTATTTATGGTTTATAAACTTGACAAGTTTGGTGTCTGTAGCTTTTATAATAGCTATGATCTGTGTGCTCATCTGGTCATCCAGATATCTGCACATCTGGACAAACAGACAGACGTTAGCATCAGCAAGTAAGAGGTTTTACACTCTTTTGACTAATAAAAATCGAGAAAAGACAGAATAGGCGTAATTTAGTACAAATAACAGGTACCTAAGCTTACATCTGCACCTGATATGCAGAAGAAGAATTCTTTAGTAGAATACCTTGTTTTATTATACATTTCATTCCACACATGTGTTTTTACATTCCTCTTCGGAACCAAATCTATTGGCATTACCACGGCAGCCCCCATAGATAAAGAAAACACACTTCTTATTTTCCGCATCGTAGGAATAACGGGGGATGTATGCCAAACATATTGGACCAGATACTGGGGCACTATGGGGCAATCCACACACCGCTACGTACATAAATTAAAATATAGTAAAATATTCAGTGAATAAAACCCAAAATAAATTGCATAACCACCAGCTCACCATTTTTAAGTGCGTCAGAGCTGGACATCAAGTAGCACAGAATCAAAACTGATGTTAGAAGAAGCTTCATTATGAATGCACTTGATAGACAAAAAAAAAGGTCTTATTTATTAAGTCTCAGGTGAGCCAAATTAAATTATAGCCTAATATTGTATATCATATATGACAAATTAATTTTAATCGGTCGATCAAGGCATACATTTCCTTCTCGGTAATTTTAGATTCTATATATGTAAGATACATACGAGTATGCATTAACACGTGTATCTAAATATTTCGTCTTTACTGAGATATATACATCATATGACAATTGCAATCTTAGAACGTTAATTCATAAATAGTTTAATAAAATTGTTTATGATTTATAAACTTGACAAGTTTGGTGTCTGTAGCTTTTATAATAGCTATGATCTGTGTGCTCATCTGGTCATCCAGATATCTGCACATCCGGACAGACAGACAGACGTTAGCATCAGCAAGTAAGAGGTTTTACACTCTTTTGACTAATAAAAATCGAGAAAAGACAGAATAGGCGTAATTTAGTACAAATAACAGGTACCTAAGCTTACATCTGCACCTGATATGCAGAAGAAGAATTCTTTAGTAGAATACCTTGTTTTATTATACATTTCATTCCACACATGTGTTTTTACATTCCTCTTCGGAACCAAATCTATTGGCATTACCACCGCAGCCCCCATAGACAAAGTAAACACACTTCTTATTTTCCGCATCGTAGGAATAACTGGGGAAGTTTGCCATACACTCATCACCAGATGCTGGGGCACTGTGGGGCAATCCACACACCGCTACGTAAATTAAAATATAGTAAAATATTCAGTAAATACAACCCAAAATAAATTGCATAACCACCAGCTCACCATTTTTAAGTGCGTCAGAGCTGGACATCAAGTAGCACAGAATCAAAACTGATGTTAGAAGAAGCTTCATTATGAATGCACTTGATAGACAAAAAAAAAGGTCTTATTTATTGAGTCTCAGGTGCGCCAAATTAAATTATAGCCTAATATTGTATATCATATATGACAAATTAATTTTAATCGGTCGATCAAGGCATACATTTCCTTCTCGGTAATTTTAGATTCCATATATATATATAAGATAATGTATGTAATTACTCATGTATCTACATTTTTCGTCTTTACAGAGATATAGTATATGTACATCCTATGACAATTGCAACCTTAGAACGTTAATTCATAAATAGTTTATGATTTATAAACTTGACAAGTTTGGTGTCTGTAGCTTTTATAATAGCTAAGATCTGTGTGCTCATCTGGTCATCCAGATATCTGCACATTCAGACAGACGTGGCTCAATCGACTCGGCTAGTGATCCTGACCAAGATGTGACATATGTATGTTTATATATATATATACATATATTCATATATGTAAGCACAAATAAGTATAGCTTAACGTTAGCAAGTAAAAGGTTTTACACTCTTTTGACTAATAAAAATCGAGAAAAGACAGAATAGGCGTAATTTAGTACAAATAACAGGTACCTAAGCTTACATCTGCACCTGATATGCAGAAGAAGAATTCTTTAGTAGAATACCTTGTTTTATTATACATTTTATTCCACACATAAGTTTTTACATTCCTCTTCGGAACCAAATCTATTGGCATTACCACGGCAGCCCCCATAGATAAAGAAAACACACTTCTTATTTTCCGCATCGTAGGAATAACTGGGGATGTATGCCAAACATATTGGACCAGATACTGGGGCACTATGGGGCAATCCACACACCGCTACGTACATAAATTAAAATATAGTAAAATATTCAGTAAATACAACCCAAAATATATTGCATAACAACAAGCTCACGATTTTTAAGTGCGTCAGAGCTGGACATCAAGTAGCACAGAATCAAAACTGATGTTAGAAAGATCCTCATTATGAAGTGACACCGAGAAAGAGAGATTTGGAACGCACTTGATAGACGAATGAAAGGTCTTATTTATTAAGTCTCAGGTGAGCCAAATTAAATTATAGCCTAATATTGTATATCATATATGACAAATTAATTTTAATCGGTCGATCAAGGCATACATTTCCTTCTCGGTAATTTTAGATTCTATATATGTAAGATACATACGAGTATGCATTAACACGTGTATCTAAATATTTCGTCTTTACTGAGATATATACATCATATGACAATTGCAATCTTAGAACGTTAATTCATAAATAGTTTAATAAAATTGTTTATGATTTATAAACTTGACAAGTTTGGTGTCTGTAGCTTTTATAATAGCTATGATCTGTGTGCTCATCTGGTCATCCAGATATCTGCACATCCGGACAGACAGACAGACGTTAGCATCAGCAAGTAAGAGGTTTTACACTCTTTTGACTAATAAAAATCGAGAAAAGACAGAATAGGCGTAATTTAGTACAAATAACAGGTACCTAAGCTTACATCTGCACCTGATATGCAGAAGAAGAATTCTTTAGTAGAATACCTTGTTTTATTATACATTTCATTCCACACATGTGTTTTTACATTCCTCTTCGGAACCAAATCTATTGGCATTACCACCGCAGCCCCCATAGACAAAGTAAACACACTTCTTATTTTCCGCATCGTAGGAATAACTGGGGAACTTTGCCATACACATATCACCAGATGCTGGGGCACTATGGGGCAATCCACACACCGCTACGTAAATTAAAATATACTAAAATATTTAGTAAATAAAACCCAAAATAAATTGCATAACCACCAGCTCACCATTTTTAAGTGCGTCAGAGCTGGACATCAAGTAGCACAGAATCAAAACTGATGTTAGAAAGATCCTCATTATGAAGTGACACCGAGAAAGAGAGATTTGGAACGCACTTGATAGACGAATGAAAGGTCTTATTTATTAAGTCTCAGGTGAGCCAAATTAAATTATAGCCTAATATTGTATATCATATATGACAAATTAATTTTAATCGGTCGATCAAGGCATACATTTCCTTCTCGGTAATTTTAGATTCCATATATATATAAGATAATGTATGTAATTACTCATGTATCTACATTTTTCGTCTTTACAGAGATATAGTATATGTACATCCTATAACAATTGCAACCTTAGAACGTTAATTCATAAATAGTTTATCATTTATAAACTTGACAAGTTTGGTGTCTGTAGCTTTTATAATAGCTAACATCTGTTTGCTCATCTGGTCATCCAGATATCTGCACATCCGGACAGACAGACAGACGTTAGCATCAGCAAGTAAGAGGTTTTACACTCTTTTGACTAATAAAAATCGAGAAAAGACAGAATATGCGTAATTTAGTACAAATAACAGGTACCTAAGCTTACATCTGCACCTGATATGCAGAAGAAGAATTCTTTAGTAGAATACCTTGTTTTATTATACATTTCATTCCACACATGTGTTTTTACATTCCTCTTCGGAACCATATCTATTGGCATTACCATAGCAGCCCCCATAGATAAAGTAAACACACTTCTTATTTTCCGCATCGTAGGAATAACGGGGGATGTATGCGAAACACATTGGAGCAGATACTGGGGCACTATGGGGCAATCCACACACCGCTACGTAAATTAAAATATAGTAAAATATTCAGTAAATACAACCCAAAATAAATTGCATAACCACCAGCTCACCATTTTTAAGTGCGTCAGAGCTGGACATCAAGTAGCACAGAATCAAAACTGATGTTAGAAAGAGCCTCATTATGAAGTGACACCGAGAAAGAGAGATTTGGAATGTACTTGATAGACGAATGAAAGGTCTTATTTATTAAGTCTCAGGTGAGCCAAATTAAATTATAGCCTAATATTGTATATCATATATGACAAATTAATTTTAATCGGTCGATCAAGGCATACACTTCCTTCCCGGTAATTTTTGATTCTATATACAAATATGTAAGAAACATACGAGTATGTACTAACACGTGTATCTAAATATTTCTTCTTTACTGAGATATATAAATCATATGACAATTGCAACCTTTGAGCTTTTGTTATGAAAAATGTATTTTGACTTTCTAAATATATTCTATTCTACTCTTTTGCAAATCTAGATATTTGAAGATTTAGAAAATACATAAGTAAAAACATATGTAAATGTAAATTACCAGGTACCTCTGGGTTACCTCATTTATTATCATACTCAATTTGACCACATAGCCGCTATAGGGTATTTAAATCGCTGTCAAGCAATGTATTTTCCTCATGCAATGCAAATCAATTGCGAGTACATAATGATTCAATGTGCATTCACAAATTGGGCAAGAGAAAGAAAGATAGAGAAAGAGAAGAGAGAGAGAGAGAGAGAGAGAGAGAAGTAAAGAGAAAAAGAGAGTGAGTTTGGGAACATTTAATTGTGATTACTTTTTTGAGTGGAAACTGTCTGCGTCTGCTTTTTGGCAGTTGCCCTGCTTTTTCTGCCTGGTCTTCCACTTCTTCTGCCTGTCCCTCTTTCTCTTGTTGTTAATAAAAATTTATGATTATTGTTTTCACATTTTTCACGTTGTGTCAATATTAAAAACATTATTTTTCACGCGAATTCGTCGTCAAATGGCAACGAGGCCGATGGATAACGACGATGACAACGTGCAGAAAGAGGAAGAGGGGAAGAGGGAGGAGGCCTGGCCAAAATTCGTTATTGAAATTTGTTGATGGAATGCATGCAGAGCAGGGCAGAGGGTAAGGAGGGAGGGGAGAGAGAAAGATGAGAGTAGTGGAAAGGGGGAACAACGCGTATCCATTCAATCGGCTGTGCCAGTCATAACTCAAGCGAATGCAGGCGCCAGTGCAGCCCAGGGCAAGCTGGGCAGGCTGAGGGGTGGGAGGGGCCTGGCACTGGCCAGGACACAAATCCATTCCGTGCTCGGCATTGTTGCAGCAGAGGATTCGGGACAATTGTCAGGCAATAAATCGATGTGTGTCGCGCTGTAAATTTCACAGCGGATGGCAGCGATGAAAAAGTGCATATTATGCAATTCGACAATACGCCAAACATGTCGCAACCTACGCAACACACAGTCACTCAGACACACACACTGGCACACACTCGCTCTCTCACTCTCTCTCGCACACACTCGCACACGCAGTGCAGTCCGCAGCGGAAACGGAAACGCCGCCACACAAGCTCAGCCTCTTCTTCATCTTCAGCGGACCGCTCAGCCCGGCCCCCCCTTCTCCCTCTCTTCCTCATCTTTTCCTTCTTTCTTCCCCCTCCTTCCTCTCCTCCTGCATCCCCCCTCACTACTCCTGGTGCAGCGTTTTGCATATCAATGAAAATTCATAAATTTTTTTAACAGCGTTGATTTTTTGGCTGCACTCGTCGCTTGCATTTCCCCCTCTCCTGCCCCACCTCCTTCCCTTGCTCACGTCCATCAAGGCGCATAAATCAGTTCGTGGACATGGCCAAAAAATTGGCCAACACGCCAGGCAAACTGCTCCGCCTCCTCCTACCACGCGCTCCACAGCACACAGGAAGCTTCACATTTGACAAAAAACGAAGCGCTCTCTCTCTCCCTCTCTGCCTGGTCTCTCTTCAGCTACAGTTACATCCTCGTGCATACATTGACGAAACATAATCCCGCAACAGCAACAGAAAAACTGCAGCCGCACAAAAACATCGAAAATCCATAAAAATGCATCATAATCATCGTGCGCGCCTCGAACTGGAACTGGAACTGGATCAACATGAACCACCAAGGAAGTGCTCAGGCCTGTGACTGTTTCTCTTCTCTCTCTTTCTTTTGCACTAGGCCCTGAATTTGTATGCAGTATTGGGGGTATTCAGTACTTGGAGTGGTGAAAAGGAAATAAGCTAATAAAAATATTTTTCAATATGAAACAATTTTTAAAATATATTTCGAGTCTCAGAATAATTATTATTTAATGGTAAATTGATATTTATCATAATGATTTGTAGACATACAAATACTGAATATATTTGTATATTGTTAATTATAATATATATTAATAGAGAAAATATTCTTCAATTGTGATAATAATAAGTAAACTATATTTATTATTATTTATTATAGTATATAATTTATAAGTATTCAACTTCTAGTGATTCAAACACACCTGTATTAAATAAAAAAACGTATTATTAAATTATGTTTTGTGAAGAGAATATTTTAATATTGTGATAATATTCTTATATTGTATATATCAAATAAAGGATGTAATAAAATAAGTAAAGTGAACTTCGAACATTAAACTACTCTGTAAGTTTTTTTATTTTGCTTTCGGTGGACATTTTCCACCGTTGGTCTTAGGATCAATTGTTCGACTTGACACAAGATATTTGGATATCTTACACTCAATTATATTATATAAAGATTTTTATAAGCACTTGGAGTATTTTATTTTTGAAAATCGAAAAGAAATAGAAATTAGAAGACAACATATTAATTATTATATAATACATAAATATTTGAAATCCACACATACTGCAAAAATCTTTGCATATGAAGGAAATATTCTTGTTTTTTTCAATTATCGTTTATATATTATATTCATTAATATATTACAAATACTTGCTGTTGTTGAATAAGCCAATTCCTTTCTCTCCATCACCTGACTACCCCTACTGCATACACCTGCCCTCTTCTTTTTCTTTCCTCCTGCACACCGGAACTGCTGGACATGAGCAACTGCCGCATGGCTCTGTGCAACTCCAGCGTGGTGTGTTGAGTGCATGCGCAGCCTGCACTGTAGCTGGAGCTGCTGACGCGTGTCCTTGTGGCAAGGAGGACCTCACCGAACTGCCGTTAATAGATTTGAACTGATTCAGCTCCTGCAGGTCGCAGTTGCTGCAGGCGCGAAACGTATTTCAGCGACAGTGGCATCTTTGCCACGCGAATGCATATAATCACCAGCACGCAGGACACGCAGGACACTCTCGCCCATGGCCACGCCCCCGCTAACGTGTGCCTCCCTTCTCACACTCAGCTGGATAGGCTTTTTGTTTTACTTAACGAATGGACGACCGTAAATTTTACTTCATTCATTCCGAAGGACATGCAGGCCTCGTCCCCAGCCTCCGCCTCTCTGCTCGACCCGCGTTCGTGCAGCCGCAGCGCAGTTTTTCCTGTGCGCATTTGAGTGCATTCGCCGCGATATGTTGTCCCATTCCACTGTCCCACTGTCCGCCTGTCCACGCGTCCGCATGTCATCCTTGCATTTATTTATTGAATTATGGCTCTGCTCTGCCTCCATGGGCAGGTGAAAGTCGGCAGAGAAAACAGCCAGTGTCCAAGGAGGAGTTATGGCATGTAAGCGAATCCCGGGTCCAATGCTCAATGCCTTTAATGCTGATTGATAATCGCCAGCAAGAGCACTGCAGATATATCTCTGTGTGTATCTGTGGCAGTTCTTTTGTTGGAGTAAACATATATCGGGTGTGAACTAAAAAAGTAAGCAAGAGAGAGAGGGCGATAGAGCACTTCTTAAACTAAATAAACGAGATGTATTTTATGAAGTTTATTCTTTAAAAGATAATAATATAACAGAGCGAAATACAAGAGAAGAAAGGTGGTATGTCAGCAGATAGAGTATCACAAAAATGACAGCGTGTGATGAGGTTGGCAAAGGACACCCATATAAGTGTAGGGGAGAGGAGACGGTTCAACAGGCTTGGCTTCATTAATATAAAGGTGAATTACACAAAAAGAACGTAGGCATCTTCAAGATTCTATGGAAACCTTAAGATTATTTTATAACTCGAAGATTCTCAATGAGTGAGAAAGAGAAGCTTGTAAAATGTTAAAATCTAAATTATCGAGTGATGCAAGTGATATTTAAACAAAAATTCAGATACTTTTTGGTTAATATAGATTTAAAATTTAATTACCTAAATACTATACATACATATTTCTCAATTTCTTCTGTATTCGTCTCATTTCACTTTTGAATATTTTTACAATTTTACATTTGTTTATCTCTCCTACTCCCTCTCCCAATTCTTCTACTGCATCTTCTACTTCTTCAGCAAACATTGCACTTAGACAAAGATAGCGCCTTGATGGAGTGGCGGGGGGTGGGGGGCGATGTTGCGCGTAGACAAAGCAGGTTCTGACGCAGTTTCTAAGATTTTACACAACTCGCAAATATTTGGATATGTCGGCGTTGTCTTTTAATTGTTTCTAATTTCTGTGTTGACAATTCGCTTACCCCACCTACTGTCACTACCCCCACCCCTGTCTCCCTACGCACACCTACAACTACTACTTCTTCGGTGGCGGTAGCTGTATCTGTCGCTATCTGCTGTTGACAGACCCGTGTGGCAGCGCGCTCTATTTCCATTAGCCTCTTGTTGATTTTACCTACTAGAAGCCTCTACCTGCCTCCGCCTCGGTCCGTTTGAAGTTGAGAAACGCCGCACACGACATGCATCCACATTCTAATTAGGAATATGTGAAACTTGCCCCCTTCAACTCGGCCCTTTCCCTGCTACTGCAGAGCTGCCGTTGATGCTTCTTTGCTTTTCTTTGGTTTTTGCCGAAACTTTATGACTTTTCATTAGATATTCGCTTAACCTCTTTGACTCCATTCGCAAACACCGTACTACCCTAACGAATCTCCAAACACATCGGTGACTTTTCATCTTTTTCTTGTTTTCTTTAATTTTTCGTCGACTTGAGTTATCAACTTGGGATCAGCTCTGTTTGATTCTCGGCTAACTGGCGGCGCTTTTTAATTAACGTTCCTTTATTGTAGCTGTAAATTATGATATTATGATGTTTATCTGTTTGTTAAGATCATTTAATTGGTAGCACATCATATATCTTGTAATCCATTGATAAATTTATAAATTAGCAAAGAACGGTTTCTATTGTAGACAGCGGAAAACCGCAATATAAAAGTAATCCCAATTTATGAGGAAATAGATACGACAAACTGAGCATACTTATAAGAACTATAGAAATTTGTTATTGTGGAGAATTATTATTATTTTCATTATTTTCAATCAATTTCTGTTGTGTAGTGACCTTAAAGCTGTTGCCAATTATAAATAAGTTTATTTCGGTTCAAATTTCAAACAGTCAAGGCAATACGATGTAAAGTCAGATATGTTAATGACTTTATAACGAACTGTTAACTGGGAGAATTGGTCAGGGCCGTAACTTGATGTGTGAGGGGTATGCAGTACACATTGCCCCCAACTTTTATTTATTTGGACAATTCAAGTCCTTAAGTAAAAAAACAAATACAATCAATTAAATATTTCTCTTTTATTTAAGCAAGTAATTATAATTGGGGCCCCAAAAAGTTTTAAAAAGATCCCAAAGGCCATTGCCACAGCCCAGAACTATTTATATTATTTAAATGTGGAATCTACTTTTATATTAATAGATCAGTTACTCAACTCACATCTAATTCTAAAAATTAGAACAAGATCTTCTAATTACGACAGTGAGTATATTATGCAACCTTCAATTCATATTTGAACTTTGACACGCTTCAGCTGTGTTCCAAATTTTGCGATACAGTTCGATGCGTAGATAAGATCCCCATTAGTTCATGCTGACTCCCAAAATTTGTTTCACCAACTGACCGGATCAGTCATCGACACGAGTCGCGTCGAAGAACATGAACAATATTCGCGTGTTGCGCTGGTCGAATCTGCTGCTGCTGTTGACGGGTTACCAGTTGCACTGGTTCGACCGGAAGTCGCAGAGTTATCGTATAGCCCTGGGTTGGGTTATCAATGTGCTCTGTCTCGCTTGCACCTATGTCGGTTGCTTCACGGAGCACTTCAAGACGTCGACGGTGTTAAAGGTGATGCAAGATGCATCGCCATTTCTCTACGGGCTGATGAGGATGCAATTGTTTCTGGGAGTGAAGGCATTCTGCTATGCCATCTATGCCTCATGGCGTACTGTGGACGTGGCAAGTGAATTGACTAAGTCGCTTCCATTGACAAGTGGAGCTCCAAGACGTTGGCCACTGGAGGAACTGGTTGCTTACTTTCTGCTCTTCTCCACCAACTTTACGCTCTTCTTCTTCTGTCTTTACATTGGCTACGAAATGAACTTTGAACTGCCACCTCTCCAAGAGGCCATGATCGGCACAGCGCTCTTTATGCCTCACCTGATACTCGCTGGCTCCCTGCGCTTCTATTGCACCCTGGCTTGGATCACTCGCACTCGCCTGAGGCAGTTAAAGAATGAACTGGATGACCTGCTTAGTGGGAGTCAAGTGAAGAATGAGCTGGAACTGGTGGCAGGCACCTCGCTGGCCATGACATCCATGGCACCTTCTGGGACGGACAGTTTGAAGTGCCTCAGTGAGCAGCTGCAGCAACTTGGGGCACGCTTCGGCGCCTGCTTCAACAGTCTGCAACGTTCTCTTCTACTGCTCTTCGGCCTCAATGGGACTGCACTCCTCTTTGGGGTCTACGCCTATGTCTACTACAACAGTACGTGGCACGTGATGTTTCCGGATCGCAAGCAACGCGTCTTTTACGCCAGCAATGCCTTAATCTATTCCTGCATTGCCTGCGACTATCTTTGCCTGCTGCTGGTGCAATCGTTCCTGGAGCGTCAGGTGGGTTTAGCTACACAAGTATATGAAATTGTCAAGCTACTTTTAAGTGTTAGATGACGATATCAAATAAACCATACAGAGAAAAGTTTTTTGTACCCAATTTCAGATGAAATTTGAGCAATAACAAACATTTTATCAGTGCGCAAAGGTTGAGAAATTTTATAGATGAGCTTATAAGGACAATTAAAGCAAATTATTTTTGCAAATAAGATAACTTGAGAAATTTAATAAGACTTTAAGAAGGCTAAAAGATAAATAGAGTGGAGCGTAGCCGAGTCCCATGAGTCAATATATGTATTAACAATGTATGTTTGTGGGGTCTGCCACGCCTCCTGATGTCTGTTACTTTAATCTCAGTTGTCTCAATGTTTTAAGACTCTTCTACCCTATGGGTAGTGGGTGTACAAATGACTTACATTTTGTAACCTCATATTCCTTAATTTCTGTCTTTTGTCTGCTTTTTCTTTAGCGGCAACACTTTCTGGACAAACTAAATGCCACACTAAGTCAAAGATCTACTCTACCCAAACGTATTCGTATAATATTGAAGGACATGCGCTGCACTCTATGGAATACTTTACGTTGCAGATTCCTCTCGATTTGGCGATTTGATTTTGCCAACTTTTGGCTGGTAAGTCCCGGTATATATCATAGTATATAATCACTATATTAATTTGGTTATTTCCCCAGCTCATTGTGCTGAAATTGTTAGTTATTGCGCTCATCGTGATGTATCATTATCTGAACGATGCCATTTTGCAGATAAACGATATTCTGGCTAGCTCCGATGATGAATAGAGAGAGAGAGAGAGGGAGTGAGTGCAGGAGAGTCAGTGAACAGAAAAAGGAGAGAGAGAGAGAGGTACGGCTGGATAGCTAGTTTCGAATACTAGTTTCGGATTGCAGTCATCGGCGTCGCATGGCTAACTCGACTCGTATTAATTAAATGCATATGAAAACTTAATCTATAAATTTATACGCTGCCCAAGACACAGCAAAATTGGCCACAAATCACGATTAAGATGCTAATAAAATTGTTCCCCAATCAAAGTAAAATTTTGTGTTGCTTGGGATGGGAGCAGTGCAGGGCACAGCTCATGCGTGACACGCACGAGAGAAAGTTGCGGAGAAATAGTGATGGCAAAGTGAAGAGTTTGCGTCACTAGAGATGGCAACTTTTAATTGAGATGACACTTAGAATTTGATATTAAGAACTTGATAGAAAAGTTATTGAATTCATGGAGATGAATTCAATAAGAGTTGAGAAATCTGTCTTCATATGTGCAGAAGAATCTATGATATCTGCCTCCTCTCTTGGCAATTCTTTGCAGAACTTTATTAATCCGCCATAAATATAATCTCTGCACTAGAAGTGCAGTGTGAACTTTTGCACAACTCGCATATTTTGCGGGCAGAGTCTGTTTCCATCCCTAAAAGTTATGGCTACTCAGCCTCAACGGAAACAGCTGCTTGTGGGTGGGATGAGAGGTGGACCCTTCTTGCCCCGCAACCCACGACAACATACAACGGGTTTTTCATAAAGTTCTCACTCAAGGCAGTCAGTGAAAGAGGATGAGGGAGAAGGGTAGCAGTCTTGTGCCTGGGATAACAACATGCAACGCCGGCAAATGAACATAATTCGTGTTAGGAAATCTACATAAAATTTACTATGACTCTCCCCTACCCACAGAGCCAACCAATACACACACACACACAGAGAGAAGGAGTAACACGCGCCAGGACCCAAGCAGAGCACAGTAGCGATGCTGATGAGCAGATAAATTCATTAGGCAAAACCATGTAATTGTTCCACCAGGGCGACGCGACAGTAAGCACTGCCGGCGGGTTAAGACACGCAGTCGGAGCAAACAACAACAGTAGCAGCTACAGCAGGAGCTACTGCTCCAACGGGCAGCAGCTGCCAGTGCAGCAGAAAGGAGAGAAGGGTACAGAGAGAGAGAGAGAAAGGAAGGGAGACGAGCGACCGCAAGCAAATCTTAAGTTTGCGGAGGCACGTAGTGAGCGAGCGTAAGGAAGCGTTACTAAATACAAATTAAACAAATCCATAAATAATGTTTAATAATATTAACAAGGATATTAGCAGAAACCACACTCACACACACACACCAATACACACACTCATTGCAATCAGTGTGAGTGCACATTTTGCGGTGGCTTCCTTGGGGTTTACGGGGCTAGTTACGCCGTGCCGTGTATTCCCGGCGAGACATGGGCGCCAACACGAGTCGGGGATTTGTCCACAGCAGAGTAGCCAATCAATCGGAATCTAGCAATGGAAGCGAAGCTCAATGGAGTTTGGTTTTTGGGGTGTTTCAAGAGGTGATAGTGCAGTTCGACACGTGTTTGGACTATAAGAGAGGATGACTGTTACAAGGATTTATGCATTTTATAGAAGACTAAGCTGTAGTACAGTCAATTATACTTTTGTTTATGTCTTACGTTTCTTGTATGAAACTAATTCAAATGTTATACATATCTGATAAACTTCTACTACGAACTTCAAGAAATGATTCTATTATTTAGATAACAGTCTACTTTTAGTCTTTGTTATTTTAATTTCTATATTCTCATTTAAAACAAAATTCATATATTTAACGAACTGTTATAAAGTATTAATAAATTACACATAAAGTACTGTATAATAATACTCTACTCGATGTCTTCTTTATTTCTATGTATATTTAATTTTAAAATAAAATTTATATTTAATTAAACAGAACTTGAAAACTGAAAAAACAAACTTCAATAAAGGATTTTTGTATATAAAGAAATTCTTTATGAATTTATTCTCTCTAAATAGATATGGAAAACTAGATATACACACTTGATAAAATTCTGTAATTAAACATCGCTGCTTCTCTCTCATCACATACGTCTCGCTCTCTTTCTATAGATCTTTTCCTCAATATCTTTAAGCTTACTCTCTAGATATTTGAGGCGTGTGTGTTTACGGCGATTTAAAGCTCTAGAAGACACCCAGGAATTTTCTCGAAGACGTTTATGTCTCCTGCGTTCTCTATAGGAGAAGAAGCTCTGCTCTGAGGAGTGTGTGCTAGATGATTCACTGACGCAGGATGAGCTGCTGCTGAGTAAATGATGTTTGCCATGACGGCTTCGTGGACGTTTGCGAGTTCTTTCCAGAGATGAAGAAGAATTGGAGCTAAGCGAATTCGTTGTGGAGGAGTAATCGGGTGTGCTGCTGTCACTGTTGATCTGCATCGTCACCTGTCGCTGCGGCTCCAAGGACCAACGTTGGGCAGCTGATTGCTGCGGTGGTGACTGTTGAGAGTAGTAAGGATCTGTGTCCAGATCGTTGAATTCAATGAAAGGTTTGTCAATGACTTCGGGTTTGGAAACTTTGTAGCCAGCATTGTGCATAATTTTCTTTAGGTCACTCAGGTTGTTGTCGAAGGAATCGTTCTGTTCGGTCGGCGCCAGCCAGGTTCGCGAAGGCGGCGTTGGTTCGTAGTAAGCACTGGGTATAGGTAATGGCTTGGGTAGCTCTACTCGCTCGAACATGTTGTAGTTGCCCGTGCTCTTATAGGGAGCATGCTTGAACCGGCAGACGTGACCCCACGTGCACTTGTTGCGCACAAAGAAGCGGCAAACGGGCAAAGGATTCTTCATACTGCTGTTGCTACTCTCCTCGCTGGACACTTCACCTTCCTCCAGTTCTGTGTGTGCCTTGCGTTTTTTCTTGCAACATTTCGTTGCACGTTTCTTGTGATCATGCTCGACTAGTTTGCCATATTTTGCGCTTCGTTGGTCAGTTTCTTTTCTTTCATTTCTCTTTCTCTCTCTGCGCGGCGAAAGCATTGTGAATTTAACTTGGCAAATCAAATTAAACTGGAAAATGAATTAGTTTTCAAATAAATTAATTAATTATTTAATATTAAATTTGATATATTTTTGAATAGATTTATTATAACTTTAATTCGATTATTTAAGTGATTCCTTTAAGTTGCAGCAAATGTAACTTAATTATCGAAAACTATTTTGCTTGATGTGTTATCGAAGCTCGCCACATCTGAACGTGCTGGCGTTGCCAGACTGTTCTCTTGCAGGCCACTCCTCGTTGCCTTTTTAATTGCAGTGATGCCAATTAATCGCAATAGGTAATGATATGGAAAGAGTTTGAAATTACACGCCGATTAAAAGTAAAAATAAAATAATAAATTTCCGCGACAATAATTTATTATATAAAAAAGTTAATTAGTAAATTAATTAGGGAGAAACAAAGTGAGCCATAGAATATATATAAGTCAAATAAATTAAAATTGCGAAATTTAAATCTCAAAATTCTAAATTTACATAATGCGTGTACTGGATTTAGTCATGAACCTGGAAAGATATCTCTTCCTGACAGTGGCCTTTGGGATAGACCTGTTGATATTACCGCTAGATACTGTGGTATTGGTGTTTACCACAATAATGCTGAAAATACTTCAAGAAGTTGTTCTCCTTACAATTTATGTTCTCATACACACAGAGGAAGCTTGCAAAAAAGGAGATGAACTATTTAGTTTTTTTTGGAATGCAGCTATTAAATATTATGTCTTCTTCTTGGAATGTATCTGCGAAGCCGTCGAAACTGAATAGATTTATTATATTAACTTTAATTCGATTATTTAATTGATTCCTTTAAGTTGCAGCAAATTTAACTTAATTTTCGAAAACTATTTGGCTTGTTGTGTTATCGAAGCTCGGCACATTTGAACGTGCTGGCGTTGCCAGACTGTTCCGTTTGCAGGACTCCTTGTTGCCTTTTTAACTGCATTGATGCCAATTAATCGCAATTGGTAATGAAATGGAAAGAGTTTGAAATTACACGCCGATTAAAAGTAAAAATAAAATAATAAATTTCCGCGACAATAATTTATTATATAAAAAAAGTTAATTAGTAAATTAATTATGCAGAAACATAGTAAGCTATAGAAAATATATAAGTCAAATAAATTAAAATTACGCAATTTAATTCTCAAAATTCTAAATTTACATAATGCGTGCACTGGATTTAGCGAAGAACCTGAAAAGATATCTCTTCCTGACAGTGGCCTTTGGGATAGACCTGTTAATATTACCGCTAGATACTGTGGTATTGGTGTTCACCACAATAATGCTGAAGATACTTCAAGAAGTTGTTCTCCTTACAGTTTATGTTCTCGTACACACAGAGGAAACATGCAAAAGAGCAGATGAAGTATTTAGTTTTCTTTGGAATGCAGCTATTAAATATTATGTGTACTCTTTGGATTGTATCTGCGTAGCCTTTCGAACTGATTGCATACAGGCGTAGGGGAATTCATTGTAATATTCTTATAAAATTCTATAATTTTATAAATATTTCAACTAATTTTTCATTTTAAGAGTGTTATGGATACTCTGCAGTTCAGCTAATAAAAGGGTTTCTTTTGCTCTTTTAATGCATATTGAGCAAATTAGAAAGCAACAAAGCGAACTGTGTAACCTTCCTCTTGAGCAACCCCTGCCTCTGACTGGCAATCTATTCCTTGCAGCATCAATTTCCGCAAAATTGCTCCACTAAATTACCATAACGGGTGGCAGGGCGCCCCCCCAGCGCCTTTCAACTTGCCCGAAAACTAACGGAAACATATTACGGCGAGTTGAGAAACCGAATGAGGACGAGACAGGCACACGACCCCGAAAAAAGCAAAACAAAGAAACAAGCGCGAATAACGCAAACATCAGCAATGCGGCATTGAAGTTACCTGAGACGTAACAGGAGGGGAGGCAGACAGGAAGAGAAGTGGGCAGTACGGGAAGGGGGGCAGGTCCCACAGGACTTGTAAATAGCAACACGCAAACAAGTTAAAAAGTTCTGCTGCTGCTATGCTTCGCTTGGGCTCGGGCCCAACATAATCGTTTCTCATTTCAATGCTCCCTTCAACCAACCCCCCTCCCCCTTTGCCATGGCGAGGAGGGGGCGCCCCTGGCACTGACACTGCTCACCTTTTGTGCCTTGGCCGCAATTTAGTTTTGAGCGTAATTTCTTTTAATAGCGCCAGTCGACAGATAAAATTCACCACACTGACGTCTGCATCTTGCCGAGAGATGTCTCGCGCCCAGTTAGAGATGGGGTCAGGGTTGAGCGAGTGAGGGGGTTCAGGGGTCAAGGGTGTGCGCCGCGCAACGCTGGCGGATATCGCAAGTAAATTGCTTAATTTTGGCCATGTCTCAGCCCCAGGTCCCTCTCTCTTTCTTTCTCACTCACTCTCGCTTAGGCCCTGCCACTTGTTTTGTTTTATTGGACCTTCGGGTTGGGGTAGACGGTGGGAGGGAGAAGGTAGGGTAGGTAGCTGGGTCTGGGCCTCGACTCGAGGTTGACGTTTTCGGGCATGACGATTTCATTTGCATTTTATGATAATTGAACTTCATAAATATGTCAGGGCGGCATCTTAAAAGTGCCAACGGTAAGTACACACACCGTTTGTTGCCCGAGATAAATGCCGGATCCTGCGGCCCGCCATTGTGAGAGCTGCTCCTGCTTCTTCTCTTCCTGTACTTCACTTCCCCAGCCCCGTTCCGTTTCGTCGCGTTGCTCTCCTCCTTGTTCCGCTTCTCCTGCTTTGGCGGCATGTGCTTCATAATTATTTTGAAGTGTCCTCATTAATTTGAAATACTTATGGGCCGCACGGTCCGCCCCGTAAAGTGCTGAACCAAACTGGATTACGGTTACATTTTAAATATGCTAAATATACCGAGTGTATCCCGTATGCCATCGCATTGCATGCAGCAGATTGGACGCACATTATGAGAATGACAACACTCGGCTAGAGCCCTAAGTGTCAGGTGTAGTGTAATGTGAAGGGTCTGACTCGATATTAGTTTGTCAACGAAATGAGAGAGATGCAGAGAGAGAGAGAGTTAGGGGTAAAGCTATGAGGCAGCAGCTGGACAAGCATGGACTTTGAAGATCCTTCATACAATGTAATCTTCTCCTCATATATGCCCGTAGAAAGCATGATATATGATTCCATCGGCGTGCCTTTTATATACAGTTGCTCAGCATTATGTGTTCTTTGATTAAGATTGTTTCTTCTACTCCTTCTTTTGCACACAATACTAGAACTCTCTCATGAAGATATAAATAGCTCCTTCTTTATGGTTTCAGCTTTGGAACAAACATTTAACTTCTTTCTTTAACATGTTATAAAAGGAACATAAATGGATGACTTCTTTGCCATATGTGATTCTCTTTATCAATAAAGAATCTCTTCAATAAATCCTCACTGATCAAAACAATTTTTTCTAATTTTTCTTCAAAGTTTTAGAATTTAACATTTAACATTCATATTTCCCAAAAACTCATTCATCCTTTCTCTTTGTATGCAATAAAGAAGTTGCTGTAAGGTTAGCTACACTAACCTAGATCTCCTCAGCTTTATAACGATTATTATACTTTTTCTACGATATATTGCAGTAGAAACACATTTGCTTGACCCTTTTCCCATCTGTGTTCTCATTATTAATAAGGTTTCTTGGTATTAAATACTCCCTGATCAACTCGTTCACCTACGCTTGGGAACTCAAAAAGGTGCAAGATATTATATATGGCTTTAATTTTATATTAATCATAAACTCACCATTCTCCCTTCTAGGTAAGCTTTATCATAATAAATCTATCACATTCCAAGTGTCTCCCATCATCTTCAACAACTCAATCACTTCATAGTTCATGATTTTCCCATCAACTACACGGGCAACCCTCGACGTAGGGCAGTTTCAAACATTTTGGCATTTAACACCTCATTAGAATCAGGACCGGCTGGGACAAGCCAGGACATGCCACAACAGGACAACAACAACAACAGCTGTAACTATATTTGGCGCCGCCATGAATAAAGTCAGGCATAAACAGGATATATCGCCGCAAATCCCAGCGCCTTGCAGCGGCAATGAATATTAATGAGATGTCATCAGTCTTTCGTCAAATTAAAACGCACAGCGCAGCGGCCCAGAAAGAGACAGCAAGACGAGATGACAGAGAGAGGAAGAGAGAAAGGGAAGACTTGTTGTGCACATCCTGTGGTAACTTTTCTAATTGTTGCCAACACACAACACGAATAAATCAGCCGGAAAAGCGACAGGCAGAAGGGTGCGACTGCGTCTATAACTACGTCTAAGTCTTTCCGTCTCCTTTCCCCCTCTCTCTCTCATCCTACCCCTTCTCTAGTTTCCCTCGTTGACTGCTTGAGGAATTTCGGCAATTTGTTTAGCCGTCGCTGAGCATTTCATCAGGCAAAAAGGGGAACCCTTTTCCTTCGGCATTTTCCTGCGGGAAAATCACCTTGAGCACGTCACACGTCAGCGCACTATCATCACGCTTGTTTACACGCATAATTATGTGTGCCGACGGATTCCGGGAAATGCTGTTCCGGCCCCCCCCCCACATCCTGTGGTTATCCTGTGGCTGCCTTCGTCTTCGTCCTGCTGCGACTGTAATGCCTCGTGACAGATTTGGCGTGCTCTGATGTGAGTCGCGTCACAACTTGAGGCTGATATTGTGGATAAAATATGTTAATGAGGTTTGTTCATTTGATTTATATTCCCCACGAAGGCGAACTCAACTCGGCTCAAAGTCAAGTGGAATTTAATCGCCAAAGAAGGCGGCGATACTTAGGATACTTTGTCATGCCTCTGCTGTCAGATATTCAGTAACTATTGCCTTGATACTCTCGTCAGATCATACAGAACTTTGTAAATTATGTGTCTGTATTTTCAAAAATTCAATTGAATAGTTTAACGATAATCATCTAGAATTAAGTCTCCTCCATTAACCCCTTATCAGGTGAGTTCCCAACAGCTATATATCTGCAATAGTTTACAGTTACTCAGTATCTCCTCTTTTAGTTCACAATGATTCGCCTTAAGCAATTGGAACCGGATAGTATTGTGGAACGCGCCAAAGATGAGGTACGCGCCAATTTCATCGTTTTCGCCGTGCTCTGTGCCACCATACGATTTGTGCCCATTGTGCTGCGCAAGATCTTTGCATGAATGGACTCAACAAACAAACACACCATATGAATTTCAGCAATTTTGACCTTAGCAAACAAATTTTGGATTAGATAACGCGATGGACATTGAATTTATTGGCATTATATTTTTTTTTTTGAAGTAGAATAAAATCATTTAAAAGGGTTTCAGACTTCTCCTTGGGCTGCTTAAAAAACACATCATTTTATTATACAATCACCTCAATATTTTTGTATATATGCATATTTTATTTAATTTGATTTCCTTTATAATTTGCCCGCTAAATATGGTTCATTTGCACAGCACTTCGCGCCGTATACGCAATGCACATTTTGTAGCATACTTTTTAGCGCAGTTGTGCCCTGCAAAACAGCGACCTAACCTCTCTAACTGCTGGCTGGTGTAGCTGTTAGCTGGCTTTGAGTGGCCCTATAGCCCCATTAGTCGTTGCTGATTCTGCTGCACATTATTTCTGGCATGGCACGGCAGGGCACGTGTTTGAACCGCAAACAGATGAATTTCTGCAGTGGCCAAGCCGACTCCAACAACGACGACGACGACGACGATGGCGACGAATTATGAGCCACTCAGCGTACAAGAGAAAGAGAGCGGCAGGGAAAGGAAGGGCAGCTGGAGGCTGGGCACGCCCAGCAACGACTGCAATTCGTCCTCGGGGTCTTTTTTGTGTTAATAATAAATAAACGTGGCTCGACTGGGGCCAACTTGGTGTGCTTGTGTTTTGGACACACCACGGAGCGCATTTTAATGGACGAATGCAACGCTATCCATGGTCTCTCCTCTCTACCGCCTGCCGTCGCCCTCTATCCTCTACCTGTAGCACACCTTGCGCCGCTCCAGTTTCAGTTTCAGTTCGAGCTGCAGCTGCAGCGTGTGTGATACCCCATGCCCATTTCCGCAACCCCTCTCCCCCTGTCCTCTCCCCTCCTGAAGCACGCTTGAAATACGGCATTTGCTCGTCCATCTTTTGATTTAGCACCGACATAAAAATGATTTATCAGTGACATTAAAATAATGCACACTGTGGCGCATTTTATGTGCGAATGGATTTTCGCGCCTTTTTGTTTGCCATACCCCAAGCAGATGCCGCACCAAGCCACTTGCCACGTGCCCCTCTCCTGCCCTCCCCTCCCTACTTCTGTGTGTCTGTGCTGCATTTGAGCCTAGTCCATCCTGGAGCCCTGAGCACTGCAAGCTTTGCCTCTATCCCGCAAACAGCTGCCTGTCTGTCCCGCTGTCCGTCGTGCAGCTCCGTCAGTCTTTGTGCGCTGCCGTCAGGCGAATGTTTTACGGCCGAGGTGTCTGTGCTGCCCTGCCCCCCCTCCACACACATACACATACATACTTGCTCTGCCAGTGCGTGCATGTGTGTGTGCCAAAGTGCTCTGCACCTATCCGAGTGAACCTAGCGGGAGCATCATAAATGTAAACTTTTATGCGATTATCGCGCTCTCTTTCTGCTGCTGCCAAGCTAGGCAAAATTTATGCACTGAGAGAAATTTAGGGTTAGCTTAAGCATATTAATTATGTGACATGTTCAGAATATACTCGCGGTATTTATGGCATACAGTCAACATGACAAACTTTTGAAATCCTTTCAGTTTTCAGTTAGCCAGATTATTAATTATTTTTATTATTATTAATTTTTAATTGATATTATTAAAAATAATATAATATAATAAATATAAAATAATACAAACATAATATATATATATACATACACACACTTTAATACATACACTATAATGTATATATTTTGTTTAATTTTCAGAACTTCCCTTAGTTTCTCTCAGTGCACTTGGGTGCTATGTATTTGAAATGTGCCATAATTTGCACCCAGATGTGTGACACAGCAGACGGGCCAGCGGGCTGGCAATCAACTGTGGATGCAGCGTGGCAGCCTCAGCCAGGACAAGAGCCCTGAGCAGGAGGAGGAGCAGGAAGAGAACTGAGGAAAGGATTCACCATCCCGCAGCGAGCACAACATATGCCCTCGTGGGGCCTGGAACTCATTAGAGCGGGCGCTGGGCTACCAAAGTGAGTGTGTCTGTGTGTGTTTAATGAGGACTGCAACCGGAGGAGGAGGTGGAGAGGAAGCGGGAGGAGGAGCGGCGCTGCTGGGCTGGCGCAGGCGCTGCAGCAGATACGAGATACGAGACAGATACGAAGGACATGAACGGACATGTGTGTGCATGCACAACTGCAGACGCCGCTGATTGCCCCGGCAAATGGCAGAGCAGAGCCCAGGAGGAGGTGCTCACTCCCAATCCTGACCAGACCCTGCCAGGCCAGCAGTTGGCAGCGTCAGCATAATTTCCTGATGCTAAATGCCAAACGCAGAGCGAACGACGGGACGACGAAATGGAACGAGTCACAGTCACAGTCACAGTCGCAGTTCCAGCTCCAACCCGATGCCGAGCAACAGCACGAGCACTTAAGCCCATCCGCCGTGCGCTGACCGACTGCCGAGTGCAGCAGGAGGAGCTGGTGAGTGGGTGGACAGAGGGGGGGAGGGCAGGAGTTGCTGTTGCGGCTCTGTGTCATTGTCTCGCGCTGGGTTCATGCTGCGGCGATGGAGCTGGAAGCAGCCCGGGCAATTTAGAGCAGCGCACACACACCTGTTTTTGGGTAATTTATCTCGAAGAATTATTATTTCAAATATTTTGGGCTAGCTCCGTTCCGTTGTACCCCTATCCCCCCTCCCCTGACCTTCATCTCTTTCCACTTTCAGCTGCTTTGGCCCCTGCACAGTGCGACGCAACGAAATAAAAGGATTTTAAAATGGTCATTTGATATGAATTATGCGCGCTGCTGCAATTACAGTTACCACACCCGCCTGCTGTCCCGTCCCGTACTCTCTTCATCATAGCATGCCACGCCTCCCTCTCGCCCTCCTTCCTCTTTGCCAAATGCCACCCATTTTGATGCCTTTGTCTGACTCTGATGCGGTTGTCTGAAGCGCTTAGACGCAGTTCCCATTCCCCCCTCTCTCTCTCTTTCTCTCTGTCTCTCTCTCTCTGTCTCTCTCTCTCCCTCTTGTTTGCTACTCTTGGACTTCATTGTTTAATAATTAAATCGACTGCGAGACTAATATATTTCGCTTAATTGCGAAACTGGCCCATTTCTGATTTATGCGCCTCCAGAAGCTGAACGACTGACAGGCTGCATATGTCTGTGTGTGGCAAGTGCCACGTAGTATTATAAAAGAACATGAAAGAACAATCAGCATAGTCTGTTTCTTTTTAGAGATTAAAAAATGCTGGTAAAGAGAAGAGAAGTAAGATGGCGAATGAATTAGTTTAAGATTGTCCAAAAACAACAAAAAAAATTAATATCCCTTTTTGTATAGAATCTGTACGTATTAATGTTCTATATATATACACGATATATATGTATGTAAATATATGTATATATATTTATTTGTGCACGTATGTGCATTGTACATTTCCTAAGGGCACACTTACCATACTACTTTACACTTCATTCAATTAGACAACATTGTACTTTTATGTTGATATCTTTGCCAGTCTAGCCCAATGATAGGGATAAACTGCATTATTCATTACATTACATTTAGTGATTTTAGTTTTAACCTTGCCAGTTTATACAATGCGCCTTACACTCCCACTCGGTGTCAAATTTATTTTCGTTGCCTCCGCAGCCACCATATGTAAAAAATAAGCATCTATCGGTATCTATATTATAGGTCCACATGAGACGTGGACGTGAACAGAAGGTCGATACACTATGGGGCTGTCCACACAACTCTAAATTGAGTAAAGTATTTGTTCAATAAATTAAAGACGACACAGTATTAATCGTGTAACAACTTACCAGGATATTCGGAGAACATCAACTGATCAGAACCGGATATCATGAAGCAAAAGGTCAAAGCTGATATTATCAAGAACTTCATATTGGACTCGAACGAAACAAGATATGGATTGAATGTAATAGATCATAGAAAGGCTTCATTTATAGTGCCGTCTACGCTCGCAAGCGTACCTAATGAAGTTATATGATAGCTTAACATAGCATTTTCTATGTGGTACATTTGGTTTAATCTATCGCATATGATATTAACATTCTTCACGGTTATTTAACAGATACATTTGTATGTAGAATCTAATTACAGTATGTAAACGGAACTTTAAGAAAGATTCTTTCTATTTTATTTAGCTTTCCATGTGCAACTTTTCTTGTGGAGCCTTTTAAAACTTAACAATATAATATTGTTTATGAAAATATACGTTGTGCAGTATTGTATCTATATCGTTTGTTTTGGCAATAGAAAATTTCTTTCTATTTCATATATATTATATTTCATTCATTGCGTGCTTGACAATATCGAACTTTACTCATGGAGCCCGTTCCAGCTTAAGCTTAACAATATTATCTTGTTTATAAACATTAGTACATTCATTGTTATTATCCGTTACATATCATCCTACATTGCTTGTAAGATAAAAAATTTACGTTTCCATAACAGCCGCCGTTACATTTAGCTATATACAAGTATAGTAATAAATCTGTTAATTAAAAAGAACTCAATGGATTATTCATCTGATAACTCACAATAATCAAATGCCTCAAGGCCGGACATCATATGGCAAAAAATCAAAACTGATACTATCAAGAACTTCATTTTATACCGATATGGATTCCACAGAGTAACAATACTTTATTTATAGGGTCATCAAAGTGCTGTCAAGCGAATCTAATGAAATTATAGCTTAACATTTAAATAACCTATGGTGAATTAGATTAAATCTGTCGGTTAAGGTATCGGAATTCTTTTCGGTAATTTTACAGATTCAGATATGTATAGTATCTAAATATAAAGTAAATAAATATATAGTCTCAGAAAGTTTCTTTTTATTTTATTCAGCTTTCCATAATTATCTTTATTCATGAAGCTAGTTCTAGTTAAAATTTAACAATATATGTGTTTGTATTTGAAAATTAGGGTTTATTTGACTTAATTTTCTACATTCCACTTGACGTATTTATCACTATTAGTTATTTATGGTATATACAATATAAATATATTAAGTATATTAAAAACGAGATGAACAGTCGAACAGTGGGATAACCTTCGACCTTTTGTATATTCATTTTTATACCCTTCGATCATTGAAAATCGTCAAAAAGGGTATACTAACTTTGTGCAAATGTATGTAACAGGCAGAAGGAGGCTTGAGAGACCCCATAAAGTATATATATTCTTGCTCAGGATCACAAGCCGAGTCGATTGAGCCATGTCTGTCTGTCTGACCGTCTGTCAGTCTGTCTGTGTGAACGCACAGATCTCAGCTATTATAAAAGCTAGAGTTACTAAATTTGGCAGAAAAACTCCTGTGTACTATAAGCTGATCAAGTTTATTTCAAATGTTAGATGCCACGCCCACCGCCCCCGTAAATCAAAAATTTAATTTGTGAACTCAATTTGGAAGCGCTGTATAAAAGCTACCACTTTCTGACTTTAACATATACTAAGCTGAATGAATTATCTACGTATTTTTCAGATTGCAATCCGATTGGACAATAATCACAGAAGTTATTTAGGAAAGTATGAGCATAAAACCAAATGCGTCTGTCAGCTAACAAGACCGGCGGGCGAGCCCAAAGCGCTAGCGCCATCTGTTGGGAATAATTGTAAAGCATGTGGAAATTTAATTACACGGGAACATAGGTCGAAGGGTATCCCCTGTCGCGCACCTTTTTATATCTGCGTAGCATCTGTGTGATTTGATCAGCCTCTCTATATCCTAACAAGGCCGCACCAGCACAATCAGCTTGTCGCCAGCAAACACCATTCGATAAAGTTAATCAGATAAATTTTGTACATTCTTTAGCAACAGCAGGGCCGTAGCGGGGTGTCGGGGGTCATTGTGCAAAACTCGGGGTCCTTTACTGCAATTGGCTCACTTTAAAATCAATCATATATTGTAGTACGTTAGAATCAAGAACCTCTTGTTTTGGACTCGGGCAAAGGTAACAACTGAGAGACGATCGAGCAGATGTGTTTATAGTATTTTCACAACTCTGTCAGGCGAATCTAATGAAATTTTAGCTTATATTAAATGGTAAATTATGATTTCGTAAGCTGTTTCGAGATGCTACAAACTTATCAATCAACAACTAAAAACGACTCTTTTAATGTTGAATTTAACGATTTTAATGTTGAATTGTATGACTCACAGATCAAGTCACGATAATGTTGATGATATTTCAGGTGAATATTGTTTGATTTTGAATCAGTTTTATGTGAATATCAATCTGATTTTAGGTCCATATTGACTATGGAACATATATCAAATACTTTACTGCTTGCTCATCAATATTACTCAGATTTGTATGTGCAATCCATGCACATCTGTCGTCACATTTGTTTTAGTTTCCCAAAAAGGTGTCACATGACAAGGCACAAGGTCAGCCATAGGATGAAAGGATGTTTGGGTGAGCAAAGGGAAACGTGAAATAATCAATGGAAAATCAACAAAAATGTTGAAAGTAATTGCGATAGCAGTCAGAAACAGCAATTGAGAGAGTGAAGGAGGCAGAGAGAGAGAGAGAGGTCAGGCACAGAAATTGAAAAAGAAATGTAAAAATAATCGGCAATAAATTTAGCAAAAGTGTCGAAAACGGTTCACAGAGCATGAGAATGAGAGAAGCAAAGAGGGAGAGGGAGGCGAACACACACGGAAATTTGGCCACGCCAGGAACTCATAGTTCAATGTCCTGTGCAGGCAAAGGGTAAAGGGTGTCAGCGAAAGGGGGTGGCAACTGAAAAGGGGGGAGGGGTGTATGCAGCGAACTCGCAACCGCATTTATAATAAATTGAATTGCAATAACTCAACTTCAATCAAAAATCATAATTCATGGAATTCGACAGGCTGCAGTGCCACAGCAGGACTTGTGCCGCACCCCAGTTCGGAGTTTACTCCTTCCATTCCTCCCCTCCCCCAGATGTCCCTCTCTCCCTCTCTATGTCTGCCGTTCTCTTTCTTGGCCTTTTTTTTGGCGTTGCATTGCTTTGGTCGTCGCCCGAAAATTATAAATCTACGCTTTGACATGAAGATGCAAGTGAGAGAGGGAGAAGGGAGGAGGTGTAAGGGGGTAGTAGGGTAGCAGGCCTCGCGAAGACATGGATTTATAGACGAAGACATAAATACAAACGGAGCCATCGAAGCAATCGCAGCGAGCAGCGGCCAAAGACAGCAAAAGGCAGCAGCGAAAACAGGAGAAAGAAGGCGAAAGAGGGATGGGGAAAAGTGCGCAAGGAGGCGGAACACGCTCAATGCCCATAAATATCCTTTGCCGCTGGAGTTGCAGCCGTTCCGGTCGAGCAAGGCAGTCACGGAGAGAAGGGGGCGGAGGGGAACTGGGAACTGACGCAGTTTAGGTGAAAATAATCACCGCTTCACATGAAATCATTTTGCGGCGCAAAATGCCAAAAGAGAATGCAAGCGCAAGGATACGCAAGGATACCCAATGCAGGCGATATATAGTCTATATATATATACACATACACACACATATATATCTATTCTCTGCCTGTGTGTATGGCGATTGAAAGTTCTGTTCAGCCGTATCAAGGACAAACAAATCAAATGTGACAATTTTGCAAAACGTTTAAATGATTTTCAGCTTTGATTTGTGTAGAGGAAGAGAGATGGAGAGAGGAGGCGAACAAGGGGAAGGAGATAGCAAAAGACACATCGAGCAGAACTGAAAGAGAAAAATTGCAATGACAATTTGATGATAGTTTTGCAGTTAAGTGTATTTTTAACATTTGTGTGTGTGTTTTTGGCACAGCTCAGATAAGTTAGATTTTTTGATGAATGATATAGAGGGTATTTCTAGGGGTATCTAAATTGAAATCAGAAGAAATTTTGATGTTTTATTGCACAGAAAACAAATATCTAAATTGGTTTTTCAATTCATTATTCATTCCGCTTATACTAAAGAACATTTATAGAAAAGATCCTTCATTGGTTTAACGTTAACATTGTTTTTGCTCATCAGTTTCATTCTTTAATTAAGCTATTCTATTGTAAATGCTTTTCGAGCAGACTGACAAAAAACCTCTTCAAATAGTTGTAGTTTCACAAATAACAGAAACAGACATAAAAAACCACTCTACATTATTATAAACCAGAATAAAACAACTTCTGGTAAGTACAATAAAGCCTTGTCGGCGAATAAACACGGAAAGAAAATCACATAATTTTTTGCAAGTTTCCGTTGGCTTATTGAATAGAAAAGAAACGCAAGAAAAATTCAAAGAAACAGCAATGAGAAAGAGAAGAAAGACAAGAGAAAGTGGACTAAATACGAAGTTGGTATACACTATAAAAGGTTTTGATGAAACTCAATGATAATCGAAGGAAATTATATAATGAAGAAGAATTTTAAAATGGGTTGTCGAGGTGTTGAGGAAGGAAACTAAGTATAAAGTATTTAAAAATACTTACTGAAATTATTTATATACATTATATAATACTAAAACTGTCGCATAAGCATTAAAGATCTGTAATATTTTAGAATATGATGGATGAAATCATTTTTAAGAATAATTTCTATTATATTATTTATCATCTATTATTCTATAATTTCCACTATTTATTTTATTTTATATTTTAAATTGTCACTTCTTCCCCAATTTAGTAGAATTCTAAAAACGTTCTGACTTTCCAATAAGCAACTTCTCACAAGTCATTTATATATGTATATAATACCATATAGCATATAGATTTTTTATTTGTCTGGCATTGCAATTGGATATCGAAGGAGCGAAGGACTTTGTCGCAATGTTTTGCACCTTTTTCGTCCAGCGTGATATTTTATTGTGCGCATTACCCACTCTCCCACCATCCCTTCTGTGCCCCCTTCAGGATGTTCGCTTTTATTTTGTTCTCGCTGTTCTCTCAAATATTTTAATGTTTATTTATATGTAGATTTTGTTTGGTTATTGTAAAAAGGGATACGCGCAAAAAGGACTCGGCCGATTCGCGTGGACTTTGGCGGATGTTCGTCGCCGTTTGAGCGGGTCGAGCTCTTTTTTTTAATGTGTCTGCTGTCATAAAAAAATAAAAAAAAGCCAAACATGAACTTCGCATAATGCTGAATGCAAAAGCGCAACACCTTTCGTACAATTCAAAAAAAAAGGACACTCGACAAAAGGTCGCGGAAGTAATTTACAATTTGGATGGACAAAAAAAAAGCACGCACGCTTTCCCCCCCTACAAGAAACAGCATGTCAAATAAACTTTGCCCGGATCGAGTCTATAGACGATATCGGGGATCGGAACTTAGTGGTATGGTGGGTGAGGGGGCCGGGCAGCGCGGGGACTGTGTCTGGCTTTGCGGCGCAAATTGACAAGATTTATTTTCAATTAAAAACAAACATAACGAGCGAAGGAGAGGGAGGTAGGTAGGCAGGAGAAAGGAGAGGGGGTAAGAGGGGAGTGGGTTGCATTATCCTTTCTATCGTGCGGGGCAGACATTCAACATTTTATTGGCAGCGTGTTTTATGTGTGATTCGCAATTTGAGAATAAATCAAAAGGCGGCCGTCGCATTTCCAGCATTTCCAACAAAATTTTCACAATTTTCTCGTGGCAAAGCAACAGCAGGGGAAGGCAGGAGGAAGGGGGTAGCGGGACTGAGGCAGAACTATTGTGGGCACGGCATGGACGAGGGCTGCCACCCTTAAGCCTCAGCGCATGCCGCGTTGATGAATGACGAAGGACGAAGTACGACATGCAGTTCGGCACACACACATACACACACATGCACACACACACATACAGGGGCTGCGCTGCAGTTGAAACACGCACACCGATTGGCTGCACACGTCGACGTGCAATAATTTTATGTGTCCTGCGAACACACATGAAAAATAAAAAGACGAGTAACGGAAAGAGTGCGAGGGAGAGAAAGAGAGGGAAGAGAGAGAGAGAGGAAGTGCGGGAGTGAGGATGGTGAAGAGTAACCTGCCGCGCCAGGCGCTGCAGCCGCCTCATTGTTGTCCTGGTTATTTATGACCCATTAAGGCAAGCGGCAATTGCACATGTGTTCTTCACACAGTGCACCCCCTCTCCCCTCCTTGCCGTTCCTCTCACTGCCTTACCCTGCTTAACCACCCCTCTTAACGCCCTCAAGGTGCTATGTGTGTCAGTTCGACCTCGACTGATGTCTGCTTTGCTTTTAATTGTCGTGCAGGACGAGGACAAATGTTAATAACTGCGACTCAGAAGATACTCCCCCACAGTTGCCCCTGCCCCCTACTACATCCTGCTCCCACACACCCTGTGCCCTTACTCACACTGCTCTTTCTAATAATCATGGAGCATAATTCATTTTTAGATCGTGTTTGCCATTGAATTTACGACACTCTCTCTCTGTCTTTCATTTCCATTTACGCACGCAAAAAACAATTATGCCCCGTACCACCCCCTCACTCCCTGTGTGTGCAGATTTAATTGCCTGGCCAAAGGATTCGAATGGAGACATTAGAAAAATCTGTTGCCGCCAAACAGGACACACGTCGCTCGCAGTGGAAGTCGTTAAAATGCTAGAGTTACTCGTATGTTATCTGCCTGGAGAGGGAAGAGAGAAGGGGGAGGGGGAGGTAACTCAATGAGGGGAGAGTGAGAAGAGGTGTAGATACTTCCTGAAACATGTGTGCAGTTGCCCCGGGATCGTGCTCTTCTAGTTTATTGGCTGCGACAGTATTGTGTTTCCAATCTTAGTGGGCAAAGAACAGTGAGAAAGAAGAGGGGGTGGAAAAGGGGGTAGTGGAAGGCGGGGGGGGGCGAAATGAGTTGCTTGGTAATTCATTTGGCAACAACTTGCCTGAATGTGCAATGTGCGAACATGTATTTGAAGGATACTCGCTCAATGACAATGTGCTGCCTGTAAAGGCATTAATTAAGAAAGAAAGAAATGATGTTTTGAAATGGCAAACTGGCGAGGAAAATATATATGTATATTTATTAAATATGTATATGAAATACATAATTTCAAGCTTAGGCAATAATTTCTTTTAACAATTTTAAACTGATAAGTCAATGGATCACATCTATCCATTTGAACATGTGTGTATGAAGGAAAAGAAGATGCCAGAAAGTAATGTGTGAATTGAATGATATAACAGTTTGTTAAAATATAAAGATAATGTAAATCATATGCCATAAGTCATAGAAAATTATATTCATTTAATTTTCAAAGAATGTTTGGAAATGCTTAAAACTTAAATAATATAATTCTTTCCATTCAACTTATTTTTTCGATATATTCATTTAATTTATCCCCTCTTATGTTTGTTTTGTAAAGTTCTAAAGCTCAATGTTAATAGGCTGCTCCGTTGATCTAATTTTATCACCTTCTTTACTGAATCATTCCCCATAATGTATTGCATTCTTATTATGATTATGATTATTATGATTTATTGCATAATCTTACAGCTATCGCTTCCTATTATATACGAGTATCACATTGTTATAATTTCTTTCTATCGTATCCCACTGTCATCGCTTCTTTCATCTTTATTCCCCAATCTCAATCAAAAAAATTCAAACTAAACATTCCAAATCCGTTATAGACTGTGTAAAGATTTTTAACCCACACTAAAAATCTTCTCCATAATCAATTCAGAGATGTGTCTAAATAAACAAACACTTATGTGATTTACATTTACCAAGTTTTGACATTGATATCCTACACTTTCTCAAAACAGCCCTGCCCCCGTCCTTCACACACTGCCACCCTTATACCTTTCCAGCATTAACCAATAGGAGTACTGAAAAACTTCAGCTCCTGCTGCATCTTCTGCCCTCCCAAAACAAAAAACGATGCAGCTCACTGGCGAGAGGCGACTTCAAATCATTGCAAAGTGGCAAAATAAATAAGAAGGCAAATAAATTTTGAGCGTGCGCAGCCGAAGGACTTGCGTGTCAGTGCCAAAGGATGCCAAGAGCAGACAGGACATCGTAAGCCATTGCCTCCAGTTGCATTACGTACGCTCTGCTCTGCTCTCCGATTCCCCCTCTCCTTGTTGCATGCCACAAATTTATGCGACATCAAGTGGAAGTGGATTGCCGCCGTCCGTTGGGCGCCAGCTCCTCAAGCAGCAGCAGCAGCAGTATCCTGTACTGTCCTGTGCGTTATCCCTGTCAAGTTGGGGCAAACAACAGGAAAATCGCTTGACAAAAATGCAAAGAAAGTGACAGTCTCACGGGAGCAAGATGGGAAAGAGTATAAGAAAGGAGAGACAAGAAATGGAAGCATACACGAAAAATTAAGTTAATAATTCATTCATAATAATGGGTGTAATATCTAGAATCTATGGCAACTAACAAATAATATTCTCTTCCATTTGTCAATTTAATTATTGATTCAATTTAAAAGACGATAGAAATAAGATAATAAATAAATATAAGAATATATATACTATGAATATCTTCATGGGTTTTAAAGTTATTTAGGATAGAGTATTTCAACATTATCTAAGATTATATCAGAAAACTCAGAAGCTTAAGCCAGATTTTTAACCTATACCTCTCATCTTTAATTTAAGAAGCAAGTATATTTGTAGAGGAATATATAAGATATATACCTAAGTTTTAAAAGTAATAAAGTAATTCTAGATAATTCCTTTAAAATGTATTCAAATGTTTATCCAAAGTAAACAGAACCTTAAGTCATTCTTCCTTCAGGAAAGTTACTAATTTAATCTTAACAGTTGCCAAAACATTCTAAATTATATTTACCATGGATTTAATCTCTAGCATCTTTACCAGTGTAATATCAAGCATTATCGCATTATGTATACGCAACGTGGTGTTAACTTTCGAATTATTACAAACTGTTTGTGTGCTGCATATCAAATTGGCTGTCTTTGATGGCTGCAACATTGCTTCACCTGCTCTCCACTATCTCTCTTTCTGTTTCTTCGACTTCGTTCACTTCCACTTCTTCCACCACGTAGCTAATGAGCTGTCCCTGTCGCAGCAGCCATATTCAGCTGCCTTGTTTAATTTGCCTAGTAGTGAAACTGAAAAATGCATAAATAGCATTTTAATTAGAAAATTAGCTGGAAATATGCAGCTCACGTTAATCGCAACGCGAAACGAAACTGACTCGCTGCAAAAGAGCGAGATAGAGGGGGTAGAGGGTAAAGGGTAAAGGGGTATCTCATGCAATATCCAGGAGATGCGACAACAAACTGAGAGTGCAGCACGCTCCAATTTCAACGTGGTGCTGGTGCTGCCTGCCTCCTTGTGACACTCGGAAATCATTTGGCGACACCAGCAAGGACTACGCCAATTGCTGCGGCTCTTCTTCTGTCCCCGCTCCTGCCCCTGCAGCTGCTTGGGGGCATTGGCTTTAGCTTTGACTGTGTGCAGGCCGACTCCGGGGGGAGTTCGACTCTGGCCCGTTTTGTTGCGACAAATGCCGTTATAATTATTTATACCGTAAGCACATTTTATGGTGTCGCAATTTTAAAATGCAATTAGACGCGCAACTCTATGAAGCAGCGACAAAGCGGGAATGGAATGGTAGAGTGACTGACTAGGACATACTCTGTAAATCTGTTTACAAATGAAAAATTTAGAGCGGGATATGATTAGAAGTGGGTATTATAATACTGGTTGAATTGCTCGTATCACAAAAGTAAACGCAAAGTATGGGGAACAGTATTATAAAAATACGAAAGATTGTATTTTAAAAGGCCTTGCTGGAAAATAATCTATATACATATTAAAAGATATTATATTATCATTAAAAACAATAGAAGTTTGTATCGAATTTCAATTAACATTATGAAATTAAACATACAAGTATTACATATTGTCCTCTTCAATAAATTATAAATTACAGTTTAGTCTCTTTTTTTAAATAGTTTACACTATTATAATTTTTATTTGTATTTCAAACACAACTTAGAATAAAATAAAGCTTCCAAAATGCAAGCAAAATACCCCTTTTCACATTAGATTCACCCCTAGGGTATTAAAAAGCATTGAAATAACATGCAGAAAAGCACAATACTCGTTACAAGGACAGAAAGACAGACAGGCAGACAGACTGATAAAGAAAGGGTGAGAGAGAGAGAGAGAACTAGAGAGCGAGAACTGTAATTTTTAATGTGGTTTTGTATTTTGTACCCCAAATATTCTATGAAAGCATCAACAGAATTGGCTTTCCAGTCTACCATCTCGCTCTCCTTCTTCTGTACATCACTCTCACTCCCCTCACTTAATCCCCAACCCCTTACTCTTCCTGCTCACCTGGCTTATTAGTTTTTTACACTTATTGAACAGCCGCGCACTCTTCAATATGAATTTCCTCCAGTCTTCCTCTCCACATTCTCAACGAGCGTAACGAATCCAACCCGAAACTGAGAAACTGCAGGACGGAAACATCTGCTGTCATATTTTGATATTACAAAATTCATATACTCTTATTTTTGGTATTTGCTTATTTAGTGCAGTTTCAAAGCCTCGCATATGTATTTGGTTGGCAAACTCTTGCATAATGAAAAATTTTATCACGAAAAAATAAATTTGCATAAAACTTGATTTCAGGTTTAGAGAATATGAAGAGAAAAATGCAATATGTGCAAACATGTGCTTGGGAATTTACTGGAAAATGAGAAACTAAATAAAAAGGAAATGTATTTTATAGGTTAGGTAAGGTATTTCTCTAACAATATTCGTAGGGACTGTCATCATTAATTCTTATTCAATTCAATTATAATTGAATAATTACATTTTTATAAATATAAAAATATCAAATTTAATTATTTGTATATTTATTTCTTAAAAATTAAAGTGCTTAATTGTTCAACAAGAAATGAAGAAACCTCACTTGCTCTCCTACTTCTGCTCTTTTCCTTATATTCCTCTTTACGGACTATCGCATTATCGGCTGTGGTCGTAAACTATTTGCAGCAATTATCTTGGTAAGTTCGTTCGACGCCTTCGGGGAAATATGCGGCGAATTAATACGAGTTTACAGGGTGGCCCAGGCACACAACCCTTTTTTGCTCCCCATTCGCCCGACGGCCGTCGTCGAGTGCGTTTGGGTAAGCGCAAGTTTTCGCTTAATTTATAACGAGGATTACAATAAACAAACTAATCTATGGCAATAAACACTAAAAATCCCCCAAAGTGTTTGGACATTCAAGGGTTACTACAGTGATATAGAAGAGGGGTGGGTAAAGGGTACTGGCAAACCTGGGCAATGTCTTTTTATAAGTTAAATCGCTGCAATCCTTTCGCCTTTTAAATATGCCATTTCCGCAGCGAGATTATTTTTCGATATCGCAACGAAAATGTATGATTCGATATGTTTACGAGTGCCCAGTGACCAGTAGCGGGTAACGGGTACCGCTTAGCGGGCAGAGGGTAGCGGGTAACGACAGAGCAGTACCGAAAGTGCACAGCCGCCGGATGCGTTTGTCCGACCCGGCAGATAGGCATCGCGGCTCAGCTGGTCCCCCCTCCTGGCCTTGCCCAGTGGATGTTGGGCGTGGTTACAGTGCGTGCCTTGGCTGCATCCGTTTGATCCTTTTTTCTATTAACAATAAATTTGTACGATTTTTATTTGACCGCAAGTAACACGAAGAGACTCGTTGACATTCGTGAAGGTGAAGTGGTGAAGAGGGCCCTTAAGACTTTTATGTGACTATAAAGATGGTCAATAAGGGTTAGTTTTGGGATGACAGAAGTTGATGGCCAGATGAGACCAGCAAGTTACTAAAAGGAGTAGCAACTTGATAAACAGGAAAGTATTAAACTTGCAGAGCTTGTTCTAAAGTAAGCTTAGACTCAATACAAGTTGATTACTTGATAAGTTCTTGAGATAAGTTGATAACTTGTGAATATATAATAAGTAAAATATATATAACAATCAATCCATATTTGAATGCAAATGTCTTTAATATATATGTGTAAATTTTCATGAACAATCTGAAGATTCTCAATTATTTCAAATTGAAAATTAAAAGATATTCCCAAGAGCTTCCCTCTAACTTCTAATTACGTTAAGACATGAGAGCAAGATGTATTTTAGTGTCTTGTACTTTCATCACAGATAATGTAACTGCACACAGAGTGGGGAAGGAGGAGAGAAAGAGCGTGGGAAGGGGGCACAACAAATCGGGCAAAACGGGATGCGCGTGATGCCCGAAAGGATGCCATTAAGGACAACGGTTACAATCGTTAGTGAAGCCATTAGTTGCCCAGCGCCAATATGCGAAAATCACACATAGCAAACACACACACACCCGCACACACACAGGCACATGTGCAACCCTGCGCCCAGGAAAGTGTCCAGTGTTGTATAATTGCAAGTGCGCAGCTTTTGGAAAAAGTCCGAGTTATAACATAAAATAAACCGAGCAGAGGACAGCCAAATGTCCATCTTCCACTAATGTGGCCCTGGCAGGATGAGAGTGGGGAGAGGGAGAGTGAACAAAGTCACGAAGCTGCCGCCGTAAGGACATCAGGACAACAATAACAATAAAACAAAGGCCCGTTCCCGGTTGTCCTGGTTGTCCTGGTTGCCCGTTGTCCACATTGTACACGGGTAACTGAAAATAATTTCTGGGATATTATCGCAGTGCCGGCGCTGCTGATGTCCCAGGCGCGATATGAGGCCACACAAGGCTGAATGGAGTCCGAGACGGAGTTGGGAGTGAGAAAGAGAGCTCGAGTCGGAGATTCGCATCAACATAATGTCTACTTTACAATGTGGATAAAGTCGCCCGGCTGCGCTCCAAGAAAACGAAATCACATCCATATCGACGAAACAACCATTCAGCCTGGGCCCCCTTATTTCCTCTTCCGCACCCTGACGACCCACTTGACACCAGTGCTTCCCCAAATGTCCTGTCTGGCTGACCAACCCGCTGCTCCCACTCCCCTTTGCCAGCTGCACATGCCTTACTCCAGCACGCCACGTTGCAATAAGTTACGGCTGGCGGCCATTACGCCGCCATGGTGGCCAGTACTGAACTGGACCCAGCACAGCCGGAGACAAATCCGAAATCCATACTCGTAAACAAATGCAACTAATCGCCGTTCATGTCGAACGTGTTCACGGCCAGGCGAACCTAAACCTAAACCGAAACCTAAACTCAAAGCCAAAGCCAAAGCCAAAACCTAAATCCAAAACCTAACCTGAAATTGTGGCTGCCTTTCGCAGCGTGTCCAGCGCCGTCTCGCAATGATCATTGTGGCGGACTTAGTGCTGATTCGCAATCTGATGGCTATCGAAGATGGAAACGTTAGCAGTGGAGGTGGGCGAAGGTACTCATAAGAAATGAGCTGGAGCTGCACTTTCGTTTAAGATTCGTTGGAGTTCAAGATTAAGAAAAATTGCGAACATCTTGAAAGGAAGTTGCGTAAGAAATTTTCATTCTTTCCAACATTAAAGCGTTGGAATATTGATAAAATCTTATTCAAATAATCATATTTCTTATTTTTATATAATGTTGACAGAATCTGGAATCAATCTAGAAGCCAATCAATCTAGAAATCTACAAACCTTACCATGATCGAAAATGAACAAAACTTTTAGATTTGCTGAGAGGTCTGGAAGACAATCCAAAAGAGTCTGACGGCAGATTGAAAGAGTGTATCTTTATTACAGAGACTTCAACTGTGAATTATCTTCAACAATATTGAATGTTTTCTGCGAATTCAAGAGGAACTATGCAAGTTGCTTTTTGCAGACTAAAAACATTCCTAAGACCTACAAAAACTTACTACATTAAGAAGAGATTAGTTATATCTAGGGAGTCATCGTTGAGGACTTGCCAAACCGCATTAGTGTTTTATCAATTTTTACAAAATATATGAAATAAGTAGGCATAGAAATTAAATTTCAAACCTATCGCCCCAAAATGGAATATGTTGAGCAACGACTGCCGTTTTTGTTCTATTCATTGTGCTGCAATCCATCGTAGCGCATAGAGCTCACAACGCGAATCATTTCAAAAAATAGTTTAACTCATTTCTTTATCGAAAGAAGGTTTGCCAAGGATTGTTTTCTATTTTCTTTGGGGATATCAAAACAACAAATTACTTACTCTTAAGGCCAAGAAAAATACAAAATTATCCTTTAATTGTTTTTCTGTATTATAATCGCGATATAGTCTGCAAGGGTACGTCAAAATTTTGGAGTTTTATTCTTAAGTCTGATGATTTTGTGTTCCAGTTTGTGGCATGTTAACATCGCCTATGATGAAGGGCCGCCACCTGGAGGATTTGGACGATGCTGACATGTCCGAGAGTCTTCAGGATATGAAGAGACTGAAGCTAGCTTCCTTTGACGATGGTTACGACGATAATTATCTGGGGGATGCAAGAGATCGAGCCCGGTTGTCCTCGCTGAACGAGTTGCAGCGAGAGTTAAAGCTTTACGAGCGAAGTGTGAGGCGTGAGGAGCTCTCAAACAAATGGGACATCCAGTGCCTTATCCAGGCCAAGCAAGAAAAGCAGGCGGAGATAGCCAAAGAACAGGAAGAGCAGGAAGAGCAGCAGGAGTCGATCAAGGATCGCAGTAGTGTGCGCCAATTGGCGCCAGAGGCGCAGCGTGAGGCAGAGATGCGACGCAATGCCATCGATCGCCTTGTGGCAGGTCGCCAAACCAAGAAGCAAAAGGAAGAAGGCAATGAGCTACAGCTGGAGAACATAAGGACGGCTGGTCCAAGTGATTCTCCCAAGAGTGCCAAGCTAAGGGCACGCGACATATACTCGGATGTCTCCAGTGAAAATACAGATGAAGGGCAGGAGCATGCTCAGGCTGATGAGAGCAGCTCATCGAGTGATGCACCAGACACTCCTGTGACTTCCCTCATGGAGCTCAGCAAGGCGCTGCTCACTCGCAATCAGCTAGAGGATTTTGTGGACAAGCCCATCTTCGACCAGTGCGTATTGGGTTGCTTTGTGCGCATTTCTATTGGGCCTCCTCCTGGTCAGCAGGTCGCGGTGTATCGCCTATCCGTGATTGTGGCTGTGGAGCAGGCAGGGCAGGAGTACCAGCTGGGAGGGCGTCGCACCAAGCGTCTGCTGCATTTGCAGCATGGCGGGCAGCGTTGTAGATTCCAAATGAATCAGGTGTCCAATCAAGCGGTCACTCCAGGGGAGTTCTACTATTGGTTGGATGCCTGTGAAAGGGATAGCCAAGCGCTGCCCACACTGCGTGGCATAGCCAAGAAGGCGAAGGACATCGAGCGGAGTAGCAATTATTCCTTCACCGACGGCGATGTGGAGCTGATGGTGCAGACCAAGCGGCAAGATGGACAGAAACCTGTCAGCGCTGCCTATCGCAAGGTGTGTCTGATTATGGAACGGGACATGGCAGTGGACAGCAATAATCTGGAGAAGGCCAATCAGTTGGAGCAGGAGATCAAACAAATCGATGAGCAATCCCTGAGCGAGCACAACCGGGAGAAGCGTGTGCAATATATGTATTCATTTGTAGTAACGCCACCGCCGCCGCCTGCTCTTGAGATGACGACGAAGAAGCGTCCGACCAAGGCGAGTGACAAGTTCGACTGCCAGCAGTACATGAGGCGCCAGATTGCCGTGCACAATCGGCAGCAGAGTGAGCAGGAGAAGTTGTCAAAAATAGTGGTTCCACCGGCAACCTTAGCAGCAATTGGGAAGCCTCTTGTAGCTCTTTCTCCTCCTTCCAGAAAAAAGCCCACAGCTGTGGTGGAGCCTCAAAGCAAGCCAGAGGCGACGCTTGAGTCGATTGATGTGGATAAACTGGATCTCTATGAGCTGAACAACTTTCAAATCAAATTGGATCTTAGCAAACTGTGTAAGTACCACAGATAGAGAGATTGAGGAATTAAACATGGCGTATACTTAATATGCATCAATTCCTTTTCCCTCAGTAAAATTCAACGAGATATTCGCGGACAGTCGGGACTCGACTGGGGGAGAGATAATCACTGCCAGAAACCAGGAACAATTCAGTTCTTGCAGGCAATCACAAAAATTGCCAAATTCAAAACAGTCCACGACGCCGACGCTGCCTAATTGCCCCCGGGGCTCTGAACGGGACGCACCCCACTCCCGCGACCTTCCGCTTCAGTTTGAAAATGGAAAATATGAACAGTTGCCGGGGCAGTAGCTGTGGCTGTGTGGCTGCGGCATGTCAACACTGTGTTGTGCCCTGTGTGGCAACTGGGGACTCTGACTCTGGGGCTAGAGCTACCTCGCCACATGGTATACGATACTCTGGACACCAGTTTGACGCGGGGGCAGCGACGGGCAGGAGGATGCTTGTATTGGGCATCCAATTCCAATCAACCACAGCGGACACATCAACAATTCGTGCGCCGCCAAAAGCTTGTTCTAATCCAATCAAATCTCAAATGCGGTTGTTCCCCAATGCGTTGCGTGGAGGTGCCCAACTCTGCACAGTGGTCGCGATTCTATGTTGATGTGCTCAAAATGAATTAATTTTAACAAAGTTCAGTTTCATTTTATTTTATGCAAATGATCTTTTAAACTAACCAAACTAACTGTAATTTAAATAATGTAAATATAAAAGATTAAAAAAAAATTTTAACACAAATTTTTTAATATTATATTTACAATCGCTTTTCCGTAAAAAATAATGTTTTGAAGAGGAAAGCTTAAAAAGGAATGATTTTCTTTAGATTGGCATAGAAAAATGTAAGGTTTAAATATTATCAGTATTTAAAAAACTTTTAAAAATATACATTTTAATTTTTTTTTTTTTTTTGTTTTCAGGATTTTCTTTACTGAAAAATGTATTCCTTAAAAATTGAGATCCTCAACATTATTGGTGAGCTTTTTAACTGAGTATATAGCATATCAAAATGTTTGTATTTTTAAATAAATGATTCATTCATTCCACTGTGCCCGATAGACATTCTCGATTAACAACTGTGTCCTGAACAGAAAGCATTTATCTGACATGGAATTGTGGTTTATATCGCAGAGCGGGAACTGTGTGCCTGATCAAGTTCGATAGGGAAAGAGTCCACACTCGTGTAGCACAGTGTGGTCAGTTCTATTTGAGTGAATTAAAAATAGACCGCGTGCCTCAATCTTTGACTGCTCAGCAATGAATCAAGTGAGTGAAGTGGAGCAACTAATGCGACAAAGTTCAGGTGGGAAAAGGAACAGTAAAGTATCATTAATAATACAAATAGAAGACTCATTCGTAGTCCGTGCATCAAAGTGCGAAGCATTCATAAGTATTCCAGAAGCATCACAGTGAAGAAGACGAAGTAGGGGAAATGGAATCGAATCGAATTGAGGCGAGAACTGGTCATAATTGAAGCTCTGTGTGTGCGGCATAGATAGCAATTCACATAGGTGACAATAAAATAAATGCCATTTACTGATGACTCATCAACATAATTTTTACGATTCGCCCCCGATTCGATGAATAAACAAATAAAGGAGGCAGCAACAGGGAGAGAAGGAAGAGGAGAAGCAGGAGTAACCTGACTAGTTTGAGCGTGTCACGAAAACATTTCGCATGCATTGACTTTTTATGGATGCCAAATGGAGAGAGAGAAAGATGGAGTGTAAGCAAAGCAGAGCTAGATAAAGGAACACAGAGAGAGAGAGAGAGAGAGAGGGCTATGTGGTCCACAAATAATGCAAAATCATTTAGTGGAACTTCGGCACAGCATCCTGGCCTGGACAGACACGACTCCCCCGCCTGAAAGTCATAAAAATCCGCACAGAATGAAATTCTCATCAAGTCGCCAGTTGGCACAATTTCATTTGGCGCTAAGCAACTGAACACGGCCAAAAATGACCCCGACTTCACTCCACTTACACTGTGTGAGTGTGTGTGTTGGTACTGGTCACGAAACCACCAGCTCTGGCAATCGCGCGTGACTAACGTAATCAGCTCACGTAACGCTGAACGAGATGAGATGAAATCAGCATACACTCAGACTGCATAAATAGCGAATTTATACCAAATACCAAACTGATGCCCCGATTCCCTAGCAGCAGCTTACTTCCCCTCCTAGACCCCCTGTCCCCTACTTATTCCCTGCCCACAGCTGAGTCCTTATTGGGAATATCCCTGGCCAGCTGCTGTGGCATCTTTCTTTGTCGATCTGCCGCACGCGATGAAAACATTCTCGTTACTTACTGTTTAGTTATCGCCATAGATCGAGCGAATATATATATATGGTTTTATTAGATAGCTAAGGTTGCATAGTTAACTAATTCTATAACTTCTGGTCTCTTACACGAATTCAGTTTCCTGGTGGATTTAATTGTTTTTCTATTTAAGGAATTTTTTAAGTCAATGAATTGACTTTTTACTTTTTTATCAAATAAATTAAAGCAGAATAATTTAATCAATATTTTATTATATTAAAGTTAATATATTCTTTATTTCATTTTGATTTCATGAGTTCCTTTTTTGGTATTGTAAAACATTTTTATTTTTCATAATTCCACCAAAAAATTTAATTAGTTTTTTCAATTGTTTTAATATAATTCAATAATATTAAAAAGTTTTAAAAATATAAACTTTAAATAGCATACATCATATCACTTACAATTTTTCAATTACCAATAATTTATGTGCTATAAAAATTGCTATAAAACTCCATGTTGCTCTGACCCAATTTGACTGTCTATTTGAATGTAATTTCTATCATTAGTAATAGGAACAAGTGACCCGTAAGCCTCCATAACGTAAGCTGCAACCGCAGAGTGAACATAAAAAGCAGTAAAATGAAAGAGAGGACAAGCGAGAGAGAGAGAGAGAGAGAGAGACAGGTAGAGAGTGAGTTGGGACTGCAAACCCAATGAGAAAACGCAAACATCACGCATAAGTTTCATTTTATTTTGATTTTTACGACTGCCCGAGGCAGTGACAGTGTGCCACGCCCCCCTTTACTCCACTGCCACACAACCCCTGTAGAAACCTGAGCCCCAATCGGACCCGGACAGCGTGTGCATGTGTCCCACCTGGATCACTTGCTAAATAACCAAGCGAAAGGCAACAAAAATCAAGAAAAAGTAGTCACCAAATGGGCAGGACAAGCTCAACAAGAGAGGGGTGAGAGAGAAGGAAAAAGAGAGATAGGGGAGAGGAGGGGGATGGGAGAAAATGGGGGAGGGGAGGGGGAGGCAGCTGTTGTGTCCGGCTCGGAACTAAAGCAGAGAAAATGCCTATTTACGAGCTCGCATGCTGCCGGACACATGGTAATCATATATTTTGGTCATATCTGTGGACCATAAAACCAGAGTCCTTATGTGCCTGTCAATGAGTTGTTTCATGACATTTATTTCGCTTGTTCCTGCCCAGGGTTCAACATGCTGCTTGTGGGTGCTTTCCAACGGGGGGGTAGGGGAGTGAGCGGGGGATGCTGCGTGCAGATGGAAAATATTTTAGTGTCCATTTAATGTCCAATCTAAGATGAGCTCGTAACTTTTGATCGAATAAACGAGCAAAAGACCGACCTCACTCCCCTGCTCTTCCTATTCCCCTTACTCCTTACCTCTATAAAGGTAACCCATATGTGTTTGCTTATGTATGTATTGGTAGCTGGATAACGGTCAACGGGGCACGCAATCCTGTCTCCTGGGATAATTCCTTAATTTTCTCACTGATGCGCTGTGAGTGATAAGTGGAAATTATTTGCCAGCTATTTGCTTATTTTATTACTTAGTTCTCACTCTTCCCCTCTCTCCTCCTTAATCTCCATCTCTCCCCCTCTCAATCTTTCATAAATATTTAACAAAAATCAAAATTAGTTTTGCCTTCTTAATTTTCGTCGCGTAACTCTGGGAATTCCTTGCATAATGAAAAGCATTTGGTTTGTTGTATTTGGCCGTTTTTCTTTGGCCTTTTTTAAGCGGTTTTTGCACCAAGCAGCGCCCTTTCAAAAATGTCAAGCTTCCCCAGGCTGATACTAAACATGTCATGAGGGGCAGCTGCAAACGAAACGCTTCGTTAAAAATTAAACAGGCTTCGCTCTCGTCTCTTTGGTACTCGCAGACCTTTCAGCTCATTTGTGCCCTTTCTCTCTCTCTCTATCTCTCCAGTTCTCAACCTCTTTCTGCCTCTCTTTCTGAGCTGTTCCTCGTACATTAACAGCAATTTAGTTGCGAGCCACACGCCAAGTTCGCCCCCTTTGTGACCAGAGCAACCCTATAAAATAATTTTGCATGCATCGGCCCTGAGAATTATGAAGATCAATTGAAACATTAGGCAGTAGTATTGAACACGAAGGGAGCTAAGCGATGCTCGTGAGATTCTTGTAAGACATAGAACACTAGCTATGCAATTCTAGTAACTTTCACTAGGTTAATGAACTCATACAGAATCAGACAAGAAAAGAAAAAAAAAAGAAAATATAAATATTAACATTACATAACCCTAAGGCATGAATTATAATATTTTATGGTTTCTAACTTCATTAGTTACACTGCAGGGTATTGTCCATGCTATAAATTGAGCTTTACTATCGTCTTTTTAGTTACAACCCACATTGCTTTTATTGTGTTCGGTTTCAAAATGAAGTTCTTGTTAATATCAATTTTGATTTTATGCTTCATGGTGCTCGGTTCTGTCGCACAAAAGAATAATTTGCCATTGTATTCTATTTACAGAAGAAATATGTTTTATTTTGTAGTAACTTAGAGCAGTGTGGACTGCCTCCAAGTGTTTATGGAATTTGTAAGGGAAGGATTCCAAAGTGGTCCCACGATTCCGCTAAGAAGAAGTGCGTTTAGTTCGACTATAGCGGCTGCAAAGGCAACGACAACAGATTTGAATCTGAACAGGAATGTAAGCAGAAATGTGTGTAGTAAATAAAGTAATTAATTTAACTTCAGGTATTGCCTGATTAACCTAAGCCATTTCACTTCCAAATATAACTTATTTTCTAACCTGGTAGAGATCAAAGAGAGCACTACGTATGAAAAGTATCCCATTTTTATACCCTTGTATATATATGTATTTATAACCTATCCGTTTGACCGTATGTCTGTCTGTTGCAATGCAAACTAGTCGCTCAGTTGTAAAGGTATCCTGATGAAACTTGGTACACATACTTCGTATTGCAGCAGAACCTGCAAAGGTATACAACTTTAGGCATGCTGAACGTCGCTTTATTTCTCGTTTTAAATTACGTATCTAAAAATTACCGAGAAAACTTAATATACCACGGAATGATTACAAATTGCAGGCTATAACTCAATTAGGTTCGCTTGATAAAGCGTTATCAATCTTATAAAGAAAGCATACCTATCGTTAATTAACTAGTACCCACATCGCTTTTCTTATGTTCGGTTCCAAAATGAAGATCTTGTTAATATCTGCATTAATTTTTTGTCTTATGATATCTGGAATTGTTGCTCTAAAGAACAGTGAGTTGTTAGGCAATGAATCATTTGTAGGCTGTCGACTTTAATTTTAAGAACGGATACTTTACCCTATTTAGATTTGTGTATACTACGCCATAGTAAAAATGGAGAAGGAAAAGATAAATGTTCGGACAAATTACAGAGATGGTCATACAATTTTGAAAAAGAAAAATGCGTTAAGTTTACGTATGGTGGCTGTCTGGGCAACGACAATAGATTTGATTCTAAAGAGGCCTGTGAACAGAAATGTCTAGAGTGAATTTTAAAATATTAAATAATAAATATAAAATTGTTGTATGATACTTTAGTTTCTATATACCATACGATAATTTTATTGGTTTCGCCTAAGAGAGCATTGCTGTTCTATAAAAAAAAAGCCTTCATAACGTTAATTGAATTTAGTAGGTTCTTACAAACCAATCAAATTTTACACTTGGTATCCACATTTTCAGAAGCTCATCCATTATATACATACAGAACTATGAAGTAATCGAGAAAACTGCAAATTGTAGGGTATAACTTAATTCGATTCACTTAAGAAAGCGTGGACAATTCTATAAATAAAGCCTATCGTTTATAAGGCAGTATCCAGATCAGTTTTATTTTTTTCGGTTCCGAAATGAGGTTCTTGCTAGTATCTGCTTTTATTTGTTGTCATATGATGTGCAGCTTTTTGGCACTTAAGAATGGCGAGTTTTTAGACGATAAATACCATGTAAATTTATTGAACGGATAATTTACTTTATTTAGCGCTGTGTGAACTACCCCATAGTAAAAATGGACAAGGCAAAATGAAATGTTTACAAAAATTTAAAATGTGGTCCTATCATTTGAAAAACAATAAATGCGTTAAGTTTATATATGGTGGCTGCTTGGGCAATGCGAATAGATTTAATTCCAAGACAGAGTGTGTAAAAGAATGTGTGGAGTGAATTTTATAATATAAATTTACTAATTAATACGTAAATTATGTATAATTCAATCATTACTTTGTTCAATTTACGTACACACTCAATTGATGGCACTGTACTACTAACATATTGTCAAGCTTGCAGTGCCGTTTTAAAGGTATAACACACTTGTATATACAATAATATATTTTTAAATACACCATGAAAACTTTGGATGCCTTGATACGCTTTTATTTGTATATACGAAGTATAATAACATACTTTTTAGCAATAATTTAATTGGATACATTTTAGAATTAAAAAATATCAATATATTTCAATTGCAAATTTAAACATGCAAAGAATTTGTGATTTATTTTATTTGATTTATTTTTACAAATTTCTTTATTTTTACCAAAAAATAAGACTAACAATAATAAGACTAACAATTAAGTCAACGAATCATATTGATGAGTAGTGAAAAAATCGTTTGCAATAATTTGACAGACTTACAAAATTTTATTCGTAAACTAAAGAAAATAGAAACACTATAACGCACTTGATAATACAATAAATATAAAATATATGATATAACCAATAAAAAACACTATGTTAAGAAACAAAAATACTGAATACCAAATAAAGATTGCTTTCTTTCGAAAATGCATCTAAAAGCGAAAGTCCTTTGTGGTGCTTTCTAGGGCCCATTGTAGTTTCTTACATAGCCTGGTGCTGCCGCAGACGGTTTGGAATGGAATGCGGCCTCGCAGGCACCAGGCGATCGTGATGCGTGGATCCAGATATGGGAACGTGGCCTGCACCAGTTGATGTGTTTGCTGGGTGATTTGCTGCAGACGACGCTGTTCAGGGGAGAATCGTTTAAACAGCCGGCGCGGGCGTTGAAACGAACTACACCAAGATGGACTGTACCAGATGAGAATCTTCTTGAGCGCATGGTTGTATCCCTGCAGCTGCGTGCAAATGGATCCGCGTGTTGATATCAGATCAAGACTCTCTTGCAGTTTGCGCGATGCATTGCAGATGCGAAAGATTTGTGCCGTCAGCCCGTCCATGAGTTGTTCCAGATGCTCCTCAAGCTGCTGTGCGCTGAGCTCATCAAATATCAGCTCATCTACTTGTCTGCCCGCCACGAATGTAGTTAGATTGTAATGAATCTCCGGATGTACTGTGTATATGCGCTCTCTTCCATTCTCGAATTTCAATTTGAGCTTCCTCTCGCAGTTCATGCCATGTACCACGTTCAGCATGAGCTGCTTAACACGCAGTGCTAACAACTCCACTCCGTGACCAACTCCAGCTGTACTCATTGCCAGACGATCGATGCAGTACAGTGCCACGCTACGTTGCCGCACTTGCCAATCATCTGCGTACCACCAGCGACGATATTCGTAGCGAATCCTCTCCAGATGCTGCTGCAGTCGACGGGCCGTCTCCAGCTGCTCCCGACGTGGGGAAAAGTAGCCAATTTGCGTACTAGGTCGCATATAACAGAGGCGTCCCGAGCCGATATCGACCCATGAGCACAGCCAGCTGACTCTACGATCATGCACCACCTGCTGCCAACGATGTCCAGGAGGCGGTGTTGGTGGCTCGGCAAACTCTTCGCAATTAATGGTAATATCTTCGGGCAGCAAACGTGGTCGAATCATGCCCATTTGACAGCGATTGCTAACATCAGACAGTGGATAATAGAGACCCGGTGGATGTATGCGAAAATCTACAGCACGACGCTGCTCGCCATCCACAAAGCAATAGCCATAGTGCTCCTTCTCCTGCTCTTTCAAGGAGGCGCTTGCTCCATTGTCGCGCTGCTGGAGATGCTCATAAATTGTCCAAAAATCACATAGTTCGAAATCGACTATGTGCAGACGCTGCTCCTCACTGAGGCAGCTGCGAAAGTTGGAAAAAAAGTTTACGTATGAAAAGTATCCCATTTTTATATATATGTATATATATGTATATATATGTATATATATATATATATATATATGTATATATAAGCTATCCGTTTGACCGTGTGTCTGTCTGTTGCAATGCAAACTAGTCGCTCAGTTGTAAAGGTATCCTGATGAAACTTGGTACACATACTTCGTATTGCAGCAGAACCTGCAAAGGTATACAACTTTAGGCATGCTGAACGTCGCTTTATTTCTCGTTTTAAATTACGTATCTAAAAATTACCGAGAAAACTTAATATACCACGGAGTGATTACAAATTGCAGGCTATAACTCAATTAGGTTCGCTTGATAAAGCGTTATCAATCTTATAAAGAAAGCATACCTATCGTTAATTAACTAGTAGCCACATCGCTTTTCTTATGTTCGGTTCCGAAATGAAGATCTTGTTAATATCTGCATTCATTTTTTGTCATATGATATCTGGAATTGTGGCTCTAAAGAACGGTGAGTTGTTAGGCGATGAATCATCTGTAGGCTGTCGACTTTAATTTTAAGAACGGATACTTTACCCTATTTAGATTTGTGTATACTACGCCATAGTAAAAATGGAGAAGGAAAAGATAAATGTTCGGACAAATTACAGAGATGGTCATACAATTTTGAAAAAGAAAAATGCGTTAAGTTTACGTATGGTGGCTGTCTGGGCAACGACAATAGATTTGATTCTAAAGAAGCCTGTGAACAGAAATGTCTAGAGTGAATTTTAAAATATTAAATAATAAATATAAAATTGTTGTATGATACTTTAGTTTCTATATACCATACGATAATTTTATTGGTTTCGCCTAAGAGAGCATTGCTGTTCTATAAAAAAAGCCTTCATAACGTTAATTGAATTTAGTAGGTTCTTACAAACCAATCAAATTTTACACTTGGTATCCACATTTTCAGAAGCTCATCCATTATATACATACAGAACTATGAAGTAATCGAGAAAACTGCAAATTGTAGGGTATAACTTAATTCGATTCGCTTAAGAAAGCGTGGACAATTCTATAAATAAAGCCTATCGTTTATAAGGCAGTATCCAGATCAGTTTTATTTTTTTCGGTTCCGAAATGAGGTTCTTGCTAGTATATGCTTTTATTTGTTGTCATATGATGTGCAGCTTTTTGGCACTTAAGAATGGCGAGTTTTTAGACGATAAATACCATGTAAATTTATTGAACGGATAATTTACTTTATTTAGCGCTGTGTGAACTACCCCATAGTAAAAATGGACATGGCAAAATGAAATGTTTACAAAAATTTAAAATGTGGTCCTATCATTTAGAAAACAATAAATGCGTTGAGTTTATATATGGTGGCTGCTTGGGCAATGAGAATAGATTTGATTCCGAGACAAAGTGTGTAAAAAAATGTGTGGAGTGAATTTTATAATATAAATTTACTAATAAATACGTAAATTATGTATAATTCAGTTTATCATTACTTTGTTCAATTTACGTACACACTCAATTGATGGCACTGTACTACTAACATATTGTCAAGCTTGCAGTGCCGTTTTAAAGGTATAACACACTTGTATATATAATAATATATTTTTAAATACACCATGAAAACTTTGGATGCCTTGATACGCTTTTATTTCTATGGTATATACTACGAACTTACGAATCATATTGATGAGTATTGAGAAAATCGTTTGCAATAATTTTACATACTTACAAAATTTTATTAGTAAACTAAAGAAAATAGAAACACTATAACGCACTTGATAATACAATAAATATAAAATATATGAAATAACCAATAAAAAATACTATGTTAAGAAACAAAAATACTGAATACCAAATAAATGTTGCTTTCTTTCGAAAATGCATCTAAAAGCGAAAGTCCTTTGTGGTGCTTTCTAGGGCCCATTGTAGTTTCTTACATAGCCTGGTGCTGCCGCAGACGGTTTGGAATGGAATGCGGCCTCGCAGGCACCAGGCGATCGTGATGCGTGGATCCAGATATGGGAACGTGGCCTGCACCAGTTGATGTGTTTGCTGGGTGATTTGCTGCAGACGACGCTGTTCAGGGGAGAATCGTTTAAACAGCCGGCGCGGGCATTGAAACGAACTACACCAAGATGGACTGTACCAGATGAGAATCTTCTTGAGCGCATGGTTGTATCCCTGCAGCTGCGTGCAAATGGATCCGCGTGTTGATATCAGATCAAGACTCTCTTGCAGTTTGCGCGATGCATTGCAGATGCGAAAGATTTGTGCCGTCAGCCCGTCCATGAGTTGTTCCAGATGCTCCTCAAGCTGCTGTGCGCTGAGCTCATCAAATATCAGCTCATCTACTTGTCTGCCCGCCACGAATGTAGTTAGATTGTAATGAATCTCCGGATGTACTGTGTATATGCGCTCTCTTCCATTCTCGAATTTCAATTTGAGCTTCCTCTCGCAGTTCATGCCATGTACCACGTTCAGCATGAGCTGCTTAACACGCAGTGCTAACAACTCCACTCCGTGACCAACTCCAGCTGTACTCATTGCCAGACGATCGATGCAGTACAGTGCCACGCTACGTTGCCGCACTTGCCAATCATCTGCGTACCACCAGCGACGATATTCGTAGCGAATCCTCTCCAGATGCTGCTGCAGTCGACGGGCCGTCTCCAGCTGCTCCCGACGTGGGGAAAAGTAGCCAATTTGCGTACTAGGTCGCATATAACAGAGGCGTCCCGAGCCGATATCGACCCATGAGCACAGCCAGCTGACTCTACGATCATGCACCACCTGCTGCCAACGATGTCCAGGAGGCGGTGCTGGTGGCTCGGCAAACTCATCGCAATTAATGGTTATATCTTCGGGCAGCAAACGTGGACGAATCATGCCCATTTGACAGCGATTGCTAAGATCAGACAGTGGATAATAGAGACCCGGTGGACGTATGCGAAAATCTACAGCACGACGCTGCTCGCCATCCACAAAGCAATAGCCATAGTGCTCCTTCTCCTGCTCTTTCAAGGAGGCGCTTGCCCCATTGTCGCGCTGCTGCTGGAGATGCTCATAAATTGTCCAAAAATCACATAGTTCGAAATCGACTATGTGCAGACGCTGCTCCTCACTGAGGCAGCTGCGAAAGTTGGAAAAAAAGTTTACATTAAACTGATCTATCATCGCACAGTTTGTGTCCAGCACCATAGCATATAACGTGGCCACCTCCTCGGCCTGCTCGGTCAGCTCCATGGCAATGCTATCGTAGTAGAACTTCACATCGTTCGGTAAACGCTGATAGGGCGGCGCAAAGAGCGGTCCATTATGTCGTAGGGTTTGCCATTTGACTCTAGGAGTTTCCTGGGTTTCCGAAAGCTCAGAGAGTTCGTCTGGCAGTGCAACTGGAGCGGAATGACATCGTGGGCGCAGACGCTGTAACCAGCTCTGCTCGGCAACCTCCTGATTTAGATCGGATGATTCTTTTTCTACTTTTTCTTGATTGTTATTCAAATCGGATACTTCATTATCTAACTCCGTCTGCTCTACTGATTGAGCTGCGGTTTCGTGGTTTGCTGCGGTTTCGTGGTTTGCTGCGGTTTCGTGGTTTGCTGCGGTTTCGTGGTTTCCTACGGTTTCCTGAAAGATATCGGGCAACTTCCTATTTTCGCAGATAAAAGGAAATCCAAACATTTTATTTTAATTTGTTAAGCTTCTTTTTTCTAGTATTTTGTAAAATAATTTTAATTCTGTAGCTTGTTTTGTATCTGAACAAGCTCTTACTATATAATAATATGTTATATTATGTAGAATTTGTTGTTTTTCATTTCATTTACATGTCAACAAAAATATTGTGGGAGACCTTTTGAGCAGAGCGCTTAAAATTATCGATAGTACTAAACACTAATGATAATCTGATTACAAAGGTTTATACGGCAAATTGATGTTTTCAGGGATTCATTAGAATCTCTTCTTATTCATTATATTCCGCTACCCATAGTGTGGAAGCGTATTATAACTTTGTGTCAAGGAGGCGTGACAGACCCCACAAATTATATATATTCTGCTATATATATTCAGCTTCAGCCGAGTCGATATAGCCATGTCGTTCTGTCTGCCTGTCTGTCCGTCCGTACGAAAACCTATACCTCAGAGACTATAAGACCTAGGGCTACCAAATTTGGTGTCAATATGTGTTATTATTGTGAAACCCCTTCCTGAAAGTATGCAACACAAAATACGCAAAATAAAATATGCCCAACCATCGCATACATATCGTAGATATACTATCGATATATATAGCTGCAAGCGCACAACAGAAAACCAGTAAGATTTGTTTGTCATTTTACAACACTTGTCGTCGACCGATTAAAGATTTCGATACATATTCCCGGCGATGTTCAACTGTTGCGCTCGGCTGCGACATGTGCCATCGAAGGGTCGTAAAATCATGTGCGATCCCTGGTTGGGCATCAGTCAACCAGCCTGGTCGATGCTGCCGAGCAAGTTCTGTAGCAATGACCAGTCTGGCAACAAACTTAGCGAAAAGAAGCAGAAACCCAACTTAGTATCCAAGTTCAAGGCGAAATACGGTTGGAAGACGCTGGCGGCAAAAGTGATGAACAACACGTCCAGCAGCAAGGGAAACCTGGCCCAGAAAATCATGGAACCCTTTGTAGCAGACAAGCAGAAGGAGACGTATCCTAAGAAGCGTTACGGCTTGAAATTCTTTCTGGCCGGACTCTCTGGCTGCATCATGTGGGCCATTTACGAAATGGGCCAACCCGAACAGGATGCCTTTGGTCGCCCCATCGAGGACGAGCTGAGCCCGCTGCCCATGCCCCAACAGTATCTGCAACGTATGTGGCGCTCGCTCCACTATTACCAGCAGATGCTGAAGGAACCGTTGCCCAACAAGCTGTTGCCTGACGAAATGCATCCACCGTACATACAACCACGTTACACACTTGTCCTGGAGATGAAGGATGTGCTGGTGCATCCAGACTGGACATATCAGACCGGTTGGCGCTTCAAAAAGCGACCTGGCGTCGATCATTTTCTGCGGCAATGTAGCAAAAACTTCGAGATCGTTGTCTATACATCGGAACAGGGCATGACCGCCTTCCCCATCCTGGATGCATTGGATCCCAATGGATTCATCAGGTATCGCTTGGTGCGTGATGCCACTCAATTGGTGGAGGGGCATCATGTGAAGAACCTTAACCGGCTCAATCGCAATCTGAAACGTGTCATCGTCATCGACTGGGATCGTGGTGCCATCCCCCTACACCAGGACAACATCTTTGCCATAGTCCGTTGGCTGGGCAATGATGACGATGTGCAGCTCTTTGATCTAGCCGCTTTTCTCGGATTGATAGCCGAGCATAAGGTGAGTTCGTTGAGGTGTTGACGGATCAGTCTCAGTCAATGAAATCAAGATCTTACCTTTATCGTATTCAAACTATTTATTTCTCATTTAACAATCTTTCCACAGATGGACGACGTCCGCGAGGTGCTACATTATTATCGCCAGTTCGAGGATCCCATCGAACAGTTTAAGGAGAATCAACGATTAGTGCTTGAAGCGAAGCAGGAGACACCAGATACAAAGCAAAAATGATTTCTAAATCAAAACGTTTAGAATCGAATGTGCAATTTATTTTTTACCAGAGCTGTTTTAGTATTGCTACGTGTTTACAAAATTTGTACATAATTAAAAATTATAAAATTTAAAAATTAAATAAATTATATGGGTATATTATAATGAGATTGTATATAACTTTCTTCAACTCTGATTAAGCATTATTAGCTGAAAGCGAAAACCTTTAACACCTTACTCAACTCTGCCAAGACCTTCTCGAGAAATACTCATAAATACCGATTGGAAATACCAGAAATACCAATAACGTGTGGTGTATTATGCAAATTGTGTCGAAGCTTAAAAACACAAATTGCATTTGATGCAAACAGTCACAGAGGCAGCAGCAGATGATGAGGTGAAGTCGGATAGGGGGAGGACTTTCTGCAACATTCTCTGGTGATTATTTAAATGGCGTATTATCAGTGGTTGGCAGCGGGTTGGCCAGTCAGGCTCGTCGTATTGTCATAAACAATCAAAATCCATTTAAAATCGCACATGCAATTTGACTCAGGCCCGACCACCTGACAAGGACCAACAGGAAGAGCAGGAGCAGAACGAACACGACATGCATGAAGTGGATGCTGATGCGCAGGCACCGACAGCATCAACGCCTTGTCAAGTGCGTGGGTAGTGGGTGGAAGGTGGAAAGGGAAGGGCGTCGAATCATGTTGTCCTTCGACTCGCCCATTGGCAATTTGTGCATCTGCCTTCGCCACTTGTCGTGGCATCCGTGCATGTCCTGCCTGCCTCGTCCTGTGTGTGTATATCGTTGATATGATAATTGGCATGAGGCAATAATCCACTTGGATACGTTTACGTTGACAATCGTTTATATCGCAATCAGTGTGTCAGCCAGTCCAACCTGCCTCCCTGCAGATACTGCCTGCATGCTGCGCATAAAGTATAATTTGCAGTTCCAGTTTGCGACTGGACAAGGACAACGACGTGAACGTGGACGTGGACGAGGAAGAGCACGACGAGGACATATTAAATAACAATGAACTGCAATTGCCCGGCGAGTCTCGTAATTCGTGTGTAATGCGTGCAGACGCACAGATTTTGAGTAGCTCACTCCCTTCGTGCCCTACCCCCACCTGACCTGGAGCCTGGTACCAGCGGATTACGCCCACTTGACGCCACTACCCGTTCCTTACTCCTGCTTCACACCGTCCGTCTGGTTCCTTTGTTTTGTTTTATGTCGACAATTGCAACTCGTCTCGCATATAACTTCTGATTCGCAAGTTGAACTCGTCGCCTGTTAAATTTAATCACCGCTTGAGAACAATTCCACAACTCGATTGCTTACACTGCTGCACAAATCGCTTCACAACACTGGTCGGTATGGGTAACGATTTGCAAACAATTTAGTTGATGCTCTATGAAAAAAGGCAATTTACATTCCTTATACAAAATATGAACAATTAAATTATTATATGATGTTGTAAAAGGTTATAAATAATAATATAATAAATTATAGACCAAACTGAAAATGTATGATAATGATACAAAACACGAAACGTGTGTCAGCTGTTTAAACCAGAGTTGCCAAAAAGATAATAGCTAAAAAATTACCTTTTAAAATATGATATATGAAACAATGAGATATGAAATTCGTTATCATGAAAGAATATTACAAGGTTTAGTATGATATGATAAAATAAATAGATATAATACTAATGAAATATTATTTTTTGGTATTTTCAGTTATTTTTCTGATTTTTACGGTTACATCTTTGTAATCCTTTGAGTTGGAAAGCTAAAATTTGGTATGTAACAGGAATAGTTAAGGGAAATCCCAAGTTAGGATGTTAAATGCTGCTCTCTATATAATGAAACAAAGCTGTTTTTATTACATTATATTTTAAAGTGTTTTCTTTTCTGCGTTTTCCATAATTAAATCATCAATGTTATAATACTCTTTCCCCACTTAAGGCTCCCATTCTTTGAAATCTTTGTACCCGACTCACCACTTTTTAATAATTATTATCATATGTTCTTCCTACTTATAGAAGCTGTCAGCCCTTAAACTGAATATATATGAAATATAATTAATATGCTGGACAAATCAGTTGAGGTAAATCGCAATGGAAGTGTTGTAAAGCAATTGGGTTGAGTTAACGGTAAATTTGCTATGGAAGCGTATTAGGCGACACACATGAAGCCGAAGCAGGAGCAGTTGGTGATCCCCAATCCCGCAGTGCCCTCCCAACATGGATGGGATGACCATTTGGAGGACACTTTGCAAGACAAAAAGTAAAATTTATGCGCAAAATGTTGCGGTGTGAGGTGCGAAAGAATGAGAGGGGGATAGAGAAGAGAGGGGAGGCGAGAGAGAGGTAGAAAGACAGGGAGAGAGAGAGAGAGGGTCAGCTGTATATCCGACTGCAAGGAGCGGCACTTTCACGCTTGACCTCACTCACAGCGCGCAGCGGCGGCCTGCTTAGCCCCTTGACCACAGACCATATCCGAGTGTGTGTGTGTGTGTGCGTGCTACTCTTAGGCGACTCTGTGGGTGGGCGCTTTTTATGACCGACGACACCACTTGCGATGAAAGCATTTCCGCATCCGCTCAGGCTTCCTCCAGTCGTGGCCTGCAGCTTTGAGCTGCTTCCCACTCCTCTGCCCCTGCGCCCTCCATCTCCACCCCACGTGTATCCACTTTAATTTTTGTTTTGTTTATAATTTACGCGACACAACATCAATTAAGTGCTTGGCCGGAAAAGCGCATACCTGCAGCTGAAAAAAGCAGCCATAAATTGTCGCCCTAAAGTGGCAAACGTGGCCCCGCTGCGGCACCCTCGACCCTAACCCCTCCCTGTCCCTCTGCCTCCTCTCTACGTAGCACTCCCTGTGCCTCTCTCTCTCCCCTTCTGTCTCTTTATCCGTTCACCTGGCTGGCCGCAGTCCACCAGCTGCACTGGCCGTGTGCTTAAATAGCTGTTGCCACTTTATATGCGTGGTTCCTTGCGCGTAACCTCTGACCCCTTCCCACTCCGCCACATCTATTCCTTTCACACACAAATCATTTCATTGAACGCATGCAGAAAGAGGATTCTACGTAACTCCGGGTAGTCAACTAAAGAAAGAGCTAGTTAAATAATGTGGATTGCTAAGGAACTTGAAATTTGTGTTTTATTGCTGGGATTTTAAGGAAACTGATATAAAATCAGATCATAAATGTTTTCTATTAAATTTGCCAAACAAAAAACTAGTAAATCTTTTTCAATAGCATATATGTACATATCATACAAAATTGTTTATTATCTTTTATTACGACAACAATTAAATCAAAACTTACCTAACGTATCAAGCAATCAACTGTTTAAACTTTTAACTCATTGAGCTGTACAAGGCTTACAAATAGATATATCTATCATATAAAATAATATTATAAATATATTAAACAAAATTCTTAAGAAAATTATTATGAATATCTTTTGAAAATATTTTAATCTATTTCAACTGTACTCAAGCAAAAGCAAACTCTTTGTCACAAAATCGAACAGAACTTTACAAACAAGACGAGGACTTTAGCCCGTCCCCACATGGGATTACTTCATGAAAAATCAATTATCGGCATTTACTCTTCTTCGTTTTGCAACACTGGCAGACATGTTCTACCCTGTGTGCCCTCAGTTTGGAGCAGCAGGAGACAGCTGAGCGCCAGGCTGCCTAATTGGAATTAACAGAAGAATTTATGGGCCAAGTTGGTGTGATTTGTTGAAGTGACATTACGATGCGGTAAACGGGAGACAGCGGCAAGTGCGCCATAAAGTGGCAACTGGCAAGTGGAAGATGTCCCACTCCTTCCCAGCCTGACCAGGCCAGGCCTTGCCACGCCTCCCAGTGCCCCCCCAAACTTCGCCTGCAAGTGAGTCACATTTGCAGACGCAATTTGTTACACCAAAAAAGGACCAAGAAGCCATTCTACACCAACATAAACAAAACTCCAGACGGACCCTCAAACACTTATACTCACTCACTCACACACACAGGCACAGGCACAGATACACACACTCGATTAGACGAGTGTATTCACAGCTGGCCCAACATTGGTCGGTAAATTAAGCTTGGAGGAGGAGGCGACACTTGCTTTAAGAACAATGACAATATGTTTGCTACTATTCATCAATCGTCAGGGAGCTATTAACCTTTATGTCTGTAGAGTAATCTTCAGGTTTACTATAATGATTTCTTAGATAGTACTGAGAAAATATTTAATTACAAGTTTTGAATTTAGTTTAAGATCATTACATTGTAAATAAATAAATAAACGTTGAGATAATAAATCGATTCAAACAATTGTTAAATTAATTCTTCTACAGAAATCGCTTGTAATCAAATAGATAAAGTAAGTACAATAAAATACTCGAGACTCAGATGAATGAACAAACATTTGTGTAATTAACTCATTTCGCTGGGATGCCGTTTTGTCTAGTCGCGGTAAGCGAATTGGCGACAATTATTCAGCTGGCAAATGGCATGCGAAAGTCTAAATAAATAATTCCCATCTGGATGTGGGAGAGCTCAATGGGATAATACAAATATAGATGTATATATAAATATATATATATCAGTATATGTAGCTGTAGCTGGTATTTATTTATATTTGTACAGTGTTAGGTAATACTATTTAGCTGCAGCGCTGCGACAATCAAATGGTTAAATGAATGTTTTGCTGCACTCATCCATTTATTCACGCGCCATAAACTGAGGACGAATTTATTTCAAAGGACATGCGTTCGAACGTACCATAAAAATAATAAAATTAATGGCCAACAAACATACAAGTGAGGCAAGCCGCTTTGATGGGAGAGGCCTCTTTGCAGGTACTACAAACAGGAGCGCGTAAAGATCCCATAGAGTTAGGGAACGATAACTATGTGATGCTCTAACATTGAATATATTCTTAATCTATTTTGAATTTCATTTGAGAACATTTCGAAAACAAAATACTTTTAAATGCCAAAGTTTCATGCTTAAAACATTAATTGTTCATCATTTATTTTGGTTTTTTAAATTTATTTTGATTTTCCAAAGAGTGAAAGCATATTTAAACGATTTCTAAAATTAATAATAGGTTTTAGGTATATCTTAAACAATATAGCAAATTTTCTCTCTCTTAACTTGATAACAATAAAGATATACTATATAAGTATTGGCAAGTGTCTCAAAGCCTTCAAGCCATTAGCAATACCCCACTTCATGTAGTGCATCAGAATGGGTGTAACAACTGTGGTTATAGTGGTGCCTGAATTAAATATATATACAGATATAGCTGTATAGGAACCGACTATGTGTTGCCATTGCAAATTGAAGCCGCGGTCGAAAATAATTTCGGGCCATTTCGGTGCCAGATTTGCGCAGTTGCAGTTCCACTTCCACTTGATGCTGTTGTTATTGTTGTGTGGTGGAATGCTGCATAGATTTGCCCATTGTTATTTACGCGACAATTGCAATAAACATTAGTTCATTTGTACAGACGCATGCATTGGCATTATCCCGTCCTCCTTCCCCATACAGCTACTCTTGCCCTGCCTCAGTGCATTATACTGTCTCTGGCACATTAAATTAATTACTCATGTTATTATTCTGGCCGAAATGAAGTACGCAACAATTTATAATCGCGGCCAAACAAGATTAGAAGTACCTGCGGTATCCAATTCCCCGTATTCCCTGCTACAACTCTGCTCTGTTTGCTGCAGTCATTTTACTTTATTAGTCAAAATGCGCCAAATCATAGTCAGAGGAGCGCATTTAAATAGTTAGCTCTGCTCGGAATAAACGTAAATTTATGACCGACCAATTCCAAAATAACTCAAAATGCACATAAAATATCAATTTTGTTTTCCAAAATGGTATGGGTCCCCTCAATGGATCCCTTTCGATTAATCATAGAAGACACATGGATGCCTTGTCCGATTGATTTATTACGACGAAAAGAAGTCAATTTAATGTAAAAAAGAAAAAAAGAGTAAAAAAACCCTATCCTTTTTAAAATTATAATATAATATTATTACAATTACCAAGAAAACATGTCGGTCCCTCGACAAATTGATTAACGGTTATCTTTCATATATAATTTAATGTACAATTTTCAGCAATAATTTCATTAGATTCGCTTGACAATCATATAAATAATGCGTTCTACTCGTCTACCAAGTGTAGTCTTTCTTCAACGTTATTTCACTGCTAAAGTCCATAATGAAGTTCTTGTCATTATCATTATTATTTTGTTGCTTCATGATCTCAAGTTCTGTTGAACTTAATTTGAGTAAGTTATCAAATGAGGGCTTGAATTTTCAGTGAATATAAAAAATGTAATTCAGAGGCGTGTGGACTTGAAATGAATGATCCTGGATTCTCCTGTATGTATGGCCTTGTCAAGTGGGTCCACGATTTGCAAATCAACAAATGCATTGAGTTCCATTATGGTGGCTGTGCCCCCTACTACGAATTTAATACCGAGGAGGAGTGTAAGAAGCAGTGTGAAAAGTAATTTATGTAATTAGCCAAGCTATTCATCAAATGTAATCAATCAATGTCAAATTGAAATGTAAATATATATATACATACATTTTATGTACTTTCATATATGTACGTATACTACAAGTATAAATAATTACTAATTTCTGTGCTATCATTATGCTTATCCCCTTCGCAAATCGAGAGCCCAAGCTTAGATCTAATCTCAAGCTGATTTCTAGTCTTGTTGCACAGCATTTAAATAGTTAGCTCTGCTCGTAATAACCGTAAATTTTTGACCGATCGATTCCAAAATAACTCAAAATGCACATAAAATAGCAATTATGGTATGGGTCCACTCAATGAATCCTTTTCGATTAATCAAATGTTTTCAAAATACACAAATGAGGAAATATGCTTAAAAATGTCTGTATGAACTCGCCGATCTCAAAAACTATAAGAACTACAGACACCAAATTTGGCAAGATATTTGCCGTATTATTCGCAAGCAAAGAGCAGATTTTATTGGACTGGAAGACTTGGGGGAAAGAGGCTAAGGAAAGGGGTGTATCAAGGAAAGGAATCAACAGGCGGCAGTTGCAACACAATTGTCGTCGTCTAATGCATCCGTCCGCCTGCAGGCTGCAAGTGGCCCACAACACCCTATCCCTACCCTTCCCCCACACACCCCAACAACAAGTTGTGTCCAGCTCAGCATGCGGAAGGATGCCTGCAATTGTGTGTGTGTGTGTGCTTGGCCTAATGCATGATTATGTGCCTTAGCCCGGATACGGCAGCACAGAGAGAGAGAGAGAGAGAGAGGGTTGCATGCTTGTCCCGGATTGGTGGCGCCGCACTCATGTAGTCTCACAACGAGCCACATCTCCTGCTCCTGCTCATTTATTTGCATGCCGAAATTTGCACATGTTCAAATCGAGATTTACGACGCCGAGTGACATCATTAATCAAGCGTCTGATTGGTGATCCTGTTCCTGTTAATTAATACAATAATGGATTGCGTGGCGAGGCTCGAATCTCGAGACGACGAGGAGGACTCTACCGAGAACTACCGAGGCGAGAAGCAGCACCAGCAGCTCCCCAGCTGGCGAAGAAGTGCGTTTAGACATGAAACAGAAAAATGTGCAGCAACCTGGCCAGGCCAGGCCAGACCAGGCAGCAGGACATTGATTTCAGATTTACAACGCATGGGACAAAGGTTGCCTCAACATGGCCATATGTTGCATTGATTTATCATTAGGAGCCCCCAAGCCTCCTCGATGGCCTAAATGGAAATGTTGCAGCAGCAGACTGAAAATAAATTTTGCAAGCGCTCTCTCTCCCTCTCTCTGTGTTTCCCCTCCTTCTCACTCACTCACTCTTTCTCTCCGTCTCCCTCTGCCTGCACACACAAATTTCAATTAACAATTTTACCCTTAATTTGGCAAAAACAACAAAAGGTGACTAAGCAGCCGCTTCCGCTTTCCGCTAAATTACAATTTGAAATCCTCCCTTCCCTACCCCCAAAACACCAACTAACCAAGCCCATCTACCTATCTCTTACACCCATCCCCCTCTAGCCCCTTGCCACTCTCTCTCTCTCTCTTTATCTGCCTCCCTCATCAGACGGCTGACCATGCCAATTTGGCAGTCTCTCTCGAGCATCAATTATGATTATCGTCACGTTTTATGAGACGTTTGCCCAACTTTATGACTAACCCAAGGTGTGCAGCACTCTTATAATGAATATTGACAAAGGATATACGCCATATACATGTTATGTACATCCATACATATATACAGGGCAGTCGATGGGGTTGTATTATTCGGCACAGGTAAACTTTTTTTCTTTGCCATATGTTTGCATTAGTTGGGCTAAGTTTGATGAGGTTTCGGTTAGGTAACTATAAGTAGAAAGACACATTTTGACAATCTTTATCAAAACTATTCACAGATTGTTCATATGCTAATTCTATATAATAAAATATGGTTTTACTTAGTATATTCCTTAGTATACAGTCATAAGACAAAGTTATTAAAATGTAATTAAAGTTAATAATAAACAATAATTATAAGCAATAATATTATTTGATTTGTTGGTGAGTTTTCTTATATAAAATTAAAGCATTCTTACTATCTATCAGTTGTTATCCTAATCGGTCATATTTACTCTACAATATACATATTATAGTATAACATGAAGAGTTTTGTGGACTACAAACGATTGTGTTAAGCGCGCATCTTAACAAACTCATAACATATTCCCATATCTGAATAACCTATTTTTAAACAAAGAAAGAAAGCTTCAAACGACGATCTGGACAGTAAGATGTATTTTGTCCAGTTCGAAAAATGAGATAATGAGAAATAAAAGACATATTTAAAGGGTGTTGTTGCCATGGAAGTTATATAATGGTTGTATACACATACCTCATTAAAATACCGGGAAGACACATGGATGCCTTGTCCGATTGATTTTTTACGAAGAAACGAAGCCAATTTAATGTCAAAAAGAAAAAAAAGAGTAAAAAAAACCTTTCTTTTTATAATTATAATATAATATTATCATAATTACCATGCAGATATGTCGGTCCCTTGACAAATTGATTAACGGTTATCTTTCATATATAATTTAATGTACAATTTTCAGCAATAATTTCATTAGATTCGCTTGACAATCATATAAATAATGCGTTCTACTCGTCTACCAAGTGTAGTCCTTCTTCAACGTTATTTCACTGCTAAAGTCCATAATGAAGTTCTTGTCATTATCATTATTATTTTGTTGCTTCATGATCTCAAGTTCTGTTGAACTTCATTTGAGTAAGTTATCAAATGAGGGCTTGAATTTTCAGTAAATATAACAAATTTAATTCAGAGACGTGTGGATATGTAATTTTTGATCCTGGATTCTGTATGTATCGCCTTGTCAAGTGGGTCCACGAATTGAAAAGCAACAAATGCATTGAGTTCCATTATGGTGGCTGTAGTGAAAACTACGAATTTGATACCGAGGAGGAGTGTAAGCGGCAATGTGCAGAGCACCTTGTGTAATTAGCCAAGATATTTATTAAAAGTAATCAATCAATATCAAATTGAAATGTAAATATACATACATTTCATGTACATACATATAATTAATTACTTATTTCAGCGCTATCATTATGCTTATCCCCTTCGCAAATCGAGAACTCAAACTTAGATTTAATCTCTAGTTGATTTCTAGTCGTGTTGCACAGTTGCTTTTAATTGTGTGTACCAAAAAATAATAAGCAGAAATTAAGCTAGGCTAATGACGAAGAGGAGGAAAAAAGACACCCTTCTTCCCCCTTTTCTGAAAAACAAGGAGTACAAGTCGGCTCACAATTAAAAGCGGCAACAAACGAAATTTCAATTAGCGGCACTTAGCGTCAGCTGCCATTACCTAAAAAACCCAACCCGTAAGAAGAGAGAGAGCTGCGAAAAAAGTATATACGAGTAATAACAACTAAACGATATTAGAGAAGAAATTAGCCAAGTTCAGAAATGGAAGTTGAGAGTAGATTTCCTAAAATTGCCTCGCAGAAAAACCGCATTCCAAGTCTCTGTCGAAGGCGACACTTACCATAGAATTCGGCGATTTGGTTGTTCCGGCTCTCATATCCATTTCCATTTCCCGTTTTGAGCAAAAAACAATTTCATTTGGAAATTGTTGTGCTGCAATTCTGAGGGAAATCTTTTTGTGCATTACAAACTGATTTCTTTCTAATTGGTAGTACTTCTAACCCCCTCAATGTGTGTCTACCACTTGCCCAAATTGCAATTATGGAAATGCAAATGGTTTGCACTAATTGCAATTTACCGATTCGCAATTAGAAATGAACTGATTATAAAAAAAACAAACAGATTTGCTTTTAATAATCTGGCAAACTGGTTGGTTAAACCAATAGCAATATTACTTACAATTGAAGAAAATACTCTTTAGAATACAATGGACAACTTGGGTTTTCTTATTATATATACAGGAGAAAGAAAGAAGAATTTGATATTATGACATATAAATATTAAAAGGTTATCTTATATTTAAAATATTTTACATTATTCTACATAGCAATTACAATTTTTCAAAAACAAAATTATTATATTTATCAAGTGAAGAGAATCCATACATCATAATATTGTATCTTAAAATCACAGGGAAATATTCTTAAGAATTACCAAACACTATATCAAAATTAGTGAAGTAGGAACAATTGTTTTTGGCCTTGCTGTTTTTTTTGAAAAACCATGCACTCCCCCGGGATTCAAACTCCAAACCTCTGTATAATAATCAAACGCCTCAGACGACTCATCTACAGGGATCGGCAGTAATTACAATACTTCAAGAAATTAATTTTTAGGTCAATTCCTATCGCACCATAGAAGTATGCAATGGTTTTTTAAAACGTTACACTACATTATCTTGAAGATTCCGAAGCAACTCAAGATTAAAGAGACTCAATCATAATTTGCTTAACAAACTTCAAGTTATAAATAGTTTCGAAATAAATGTGATTTAAATTTGATATTTATGATATAAGTTGATCCTCTGGCGCGATTTACTAGATTACCTCCACCTCTCCACTGGCTGAAAAAGATTCATTTTTATTTTATTTCTAGATTTCTGGCCAACAAATAAAGTTTTTGGGCAAACATCAAAACATTCCGTACCATTACACAGATCCAATGCAAACGCATCCTTTATGAGTGTTGCTTGGAGGATGCTCAAGGGAGCTGAGCCCGGTTCGGAGTGGCTGGGCAGGTGCAGAGTATTTGGATGATTGTCGAGCATGTGGAAACTTCTTGAAGATAATAATAATTTAGTGCTGTTGAAATGACTTTTGACCATCACACACAATTGATACGGGCAGCTAGAGTACGTAACCATAGCAAAGGCGGAGAGGGGGCGAGGCTGAATGGGAGGTACTTCTACACATGTCCTGCGCCTGGCCAGGAATGCAACTCGATGGCAACAGCGACGTCGACTGAATGCAAACAAAGTCCAATGGAGTCGAGTAGTTTGCACAATCAAACACGTCGAGGGAGAAGAAGGAGAGGAAGAAAAGTCTCTTCTAGTGGGTGCTGGCTTGGTAGCCTGTTCCATCTCAAAGAAATAAACAAAAGGCAGGTTCGGGCCGCGGGCCAAAATGCCGGAAAATCCACACATCCTTCGCTGCATCGAAGCCACTTTGCATGCAAAATTCGAGCAACTTTTGCACACAATTTATCCCCTCTTTCCCAGTAACCTTCCACATCCCACACTCTCCTCTCTCACGAAATTTGTAAAAATTTCGTAATAATTTCTCGATTTTTGTGAAAATTATTTGATTACACACACGTGTGGAACGTTGCGGAGTCCCGATCTGCCATCCATAAAATAAACTTCATCTTCAGTCCGTATAAAATAAAAGGGAAATAGCCGGAGAGAGAGAGAAGAACACGAGGCCTGGGAAGAGGAACTCGTAGTGCGCATTCATTCGCGAAATTCCCAAACAAATAAAGTAGTTTCTTAGCTCAGTAGCTGTTGGAGGCGGGAGATAGATTGTAAGAAGAAACTGTAGAAGTAAGCTTAAAGAGGGAGAGAGATAGTTAAATAGCTCGTTTAGTCGATTGTAGGGAGCGGATTCTGAATGGAACTGCAATAGTTTTCAATTCGATATTTATTGCAACAAAGCAATGAAATCAAACTCATGATAGTTCGTTCTAGTGTGATCTTCCTAAACATATTTGGAGAATTTTTAAAACATATAATTCAGTAATATTTGTATCTCTTCCCCTTGACTTTAAATTATTAGCATTTCTTCATAACTGTTTGATCATTTCTATGTGCACTTTTAAACTGAGCGTGTTTTTTTCAAAACCTCTCTCCCATTTTTCTTCTCTCAATCCTCTTGGTGTCATCTCTCCAATTTTTCTTCTCTCAATCCTCTTGGTCTCATCTTTTAATTCTCTAACCTACACCGTATTTATTTCACATATTCTTCTCATATTTACTGCTCACAATCTCAAGTCGAAGTTGTCTATCAGTACTCTAACCTTCAACAAGTTTTTCATCACTTATTTTTCACAAAAACAAACCTTTACCAAGCAATTGAGCTACATGCTGCCCTCCTTGTTTTACAGGGTATATAACCACATAGCATACCACCATTTTCAACGAGAAACTCCCCTTTGGCCCTTTGGCGCAACAAAAAAAAAAAAGAGAAACATAATTTGCATTTGCCAAGTACAAAATGAACTAATAAACACACCGGAACCCGAGTCCACAAATTGTCGATGTTTGCAACGCAAATCGCGGTGACCCCAACGACCCCCTAGTCTTAACCTGGCTAGATCTCTCTCTCGCTCTCTCTCTTTCTCTGAGGAAGCACTACTGGGGGCAGTCGACTCAAATTGAAAGTTATTTAATGCTGCGGGAGAGGGTAGAGAGTCGCGGCGGCCTACGAGGTTACGGAAATTGTTATGCGATGCTCGACCAGGCCAAGAAAAACCTAACCCCAACAAGAAGAGACGGGGGCAGAGGAGGGAGGTGGAGGAGTAACTTGTGTTCTCTTTTTTTACAAATAAGATTCAAAAACTTTATGCCGTTGGCTGTCAAGACTTGGCAAATGGGCAGCAACATGAGAAGGGGACAGGAGACAGAGCAGGGGGAGGGGGTAGAGAGGGTATGCTGCGTGTGATTCGCATTCGCTGGAGGATTCCGCGCGGGGACACTGAATATTTAACAAGCGCCTGAAAGCGGAAGAGGAAACCAAATGGTGCAAGTGTTGCTCAGTTTAATCTATTTCCTGCACGGCTACAGCCTACGCAGAGTCTGTCTCGGTCTATTTCCCTTCCTTCTACCCATGGCTCTTCCCCCGATCCGACCAATCCTTAAATATACAAATTTATCGTTTCATAAAAATGCACAACTTCAACTTAATTCTGCGAGACAACGCAAATTTGTCGAGTTCGCCGCAAGTAAATTCATTTCACCGTACAAATTTATGCACTACGGCGAAACTTCATTTCGCAAATAAACCGAGAGATTATGAAAACTTTTCGTAGAAAATATTAGATATAAATATAAACAAGTAACCGACATTAGAGTGTGCTCAACTGTGATATACCCTCTACTCCTATTGACCATAGCTTTCCTTAATATTTAACTTTTACTTATATTCAGCGTACTTTGTATTGCATACTTGCAGGGGCGTCTTAAAAATCAGTAAAAATGTTATTAAGAACCTATATGTTAATTATTTGATCACAATCAAATTTTTTAATTAAAGTAAATTGAAATTGAGTTTGAAATTAGGTTTGTACACTTTGTGAAGTCGGTCAAGCCTCCTCTACCTGTAGTCCTGTATCTGTATTCCAAAACTTTTAATGTTCTGGGCATCAACAATTCCAAAATGATATTGTACAATTTTTCATCAAAAAATCGTAATATTCTAAAAATATTTTTCATTAAATTTTCCAATACTATTTCTACCTTTTTTATATAGTTATACAGTCTGCCATAAACAAACTCTTAAGCTCTGCCGGCCCTGTCCAACTTTTCTTACAAATTTTCCCCCGAGAAATGAATGTTTATGTGTAAAATTAAAAATTTGAAAATTGTGGAACAGCGCGAGAAGAAAATACGCTTGCCGCAAAATTGTTTTCAAATTAAGATGGCAATTTTCGCTGCCAAAAAAGAAGAAACACACCCCCAAAACGAACATGCTGGTCAAGTGGGGGTAAAACGAGAGATAGAGGAAGGAAGAAGAAGTACAAGGAGGAAGGAGCGGGGCCCGGGCAGGTAAGAACTTATGCTTGAGAGCTTACGAACGAAATTTGATTATGTTCGCGGTTACACTTCATTCGTCTCCAACTCCTGGTTCCAGTTCCAATCTGTTCCACCGCAAATTGACATAAATTGTTGCATATACCTTGTTGTTGTTGTCTCGCTCTCTCTCTCGCTCTTTTTCTCTTCCCGCCTGATTTGTTCTAACTGATGTTGGGGCCTCACTCAAACAATTTATACGATCAATTAAATTGTTGCTCAAAATGACCAAAGCGTGGAAAAGTTTTGGTTTTTTTCTTTTTGGTTTTGGTTTTTAATTTTCATAAATTTCACTTAAATGTTTTTCTTTTTTTTGGAGGAAAGATTGGGGTGCTCTACCTATTTTACAATAGTAAATTCGTGCGCTTAATGTGTCAAGTTTTCTTTATGAAAATGATAACAAGATTTTATGATGATTAGAAAATTGAGAGATATTCGAAATTTACCGCATTAGAATTTATTGCAAATGAGCTAAAGTTTTGAGAACAATTTCGAGAAGGGATGGGGGTGCGGGGGCGTCACATCAAATGTAAATCATCGACAAGCTGAGGATGCCGTCGTACCAAACTTTCATCTTTTGCAGAGAGTCCAGTCCAGTACAGGAAAATGATATACAACACATTTTCGAAGAGAGGGAGGGGTCTAAGGGGAGGGCGATGGAGGAGAACCTTTACAACTAAATGCGGATAATCTGTAAGTTTGCTTTTCGCCCCAAAATTTATGTGAAACGGGTGGAGTTTTCCCTTTGCTCCGAACGCTGCTTGTTGTTGTGCTTTTTCTTCTACGCTTCCCTGTATAGTTTTTCCAGCTACCCCTATCCCACTTCACCCCTTCCTAGGTACCCCTTGTATCTGCTGCCAAGCGCCCAAAACTAAAACATGCGCATTCAATGGGCGTCCGTCCCATCCGGCCAAGCTTTGCCCCGCTGTCCCGCTGTCCCCTTGCTCTGCTGTTGCTGCAATTCATTTCAAACAGACGGCTGTACTGGTGTGTGTGTGTGTGTGTCGGTGGGTGTGTGCTGCTCGGTATATGTGCGGAGATTTACCGTTTTATACTTGACATTTCCAAAAGTTTAAGTTTTAATTTATGACACCGCCACTTTCTATGCGGGGCGACAAGCTAAATATGAGCGAAAGGAGCACAGTAGGTGGACGAGAGGGATGGGGGCAAAGAGGCACGTACTCCTCTCCAGCTAGGAGGTGTCCTTAAACAGGATATCTAACCATTGTCGTTAGTCTTGAGTCGCTCAACGTCCAGCTCATCTTTAGAATATGCTCAGCTTTCAAAGGCCAGCTTGCTAATTGAAAACTAAAGGTCGTGTAAAGGAATAATATATTAACTTAATTTAAACCATACTAAATTATAATCCTATCAAATACAGAAGACTTATGATTTTACTTTTTTTAGAATTTCTTATATAGAGTCGGAGGTCTAGCTATTAGTACATTTAGAAACCAAATATCATTAAAATTAAGTATTGTATGTTTTTATTAATTTATAAATAAAATAATAAATAAATAAATATCCAACAAATTAACTTATAATCCTTGCAAACCATAGTTTAACGATAGAACTTTCGTTAAAGACTCAGTCACCTTTTGGAGAAAGCAGATGACGAGACCTTTATTCAATCATAGCTATCCAAGTGTTTTTAGAAATTTACAAACCATTTGTATTTCCAGTAAATATCATTTTCGTACCTGCTTTTGGACAACTAACTAATTTTCGGTTCTCAAAAAAAATAAAATAAATTTTTACCCTTTTTTCTATTGAAATTCCAAATTAAAGAGATGCAAACCTATGGCATGGCTAGTGTTGATGATGATCAAGAGATTGATGTAGGTTAGGACCTGTACCCAGATTCAATATCCTTCACCTTGTTTTTTTTCCTCCACTTCGACTGTAGTGTTATCATCAATATATTGCGCAAACTACCTACAGATGCGAAAGACCAGAGGATGGAGACCACATGAGAATGCAATCAGTTGGATGTGAAGCATATAGTCGACCAATTCCGAATGTCAATCATCATTCTCATCATTCTCATAATTATGGTGACACGTCCTCCTCTTATCAAAACGTGTCATATAATCCGATGAGACCAAAACGAAACGCGCAAAGATATAATTACCAACGCAACGGACTTTATTAGTTAGTATCCAAGATTATAAATCAATGTGGTGAACTAGTTTAATCTATTATGATCCTCCTTTTTTAGCAATGAACCAAGGGAGATGCGCGGAAGTGGCGATTGCTATAATCGTTTACCCGGTGGGCTACACGATCAATTGCATACATGGTATCCTTGAAGAGGTTGAATTAATCACCGATTTCAAGGGCATTTGTGTGCAGAGTTCATGGTTCATAGTTCATAGTTGGAGAATTAGAGGAATATAAAACTACAATTTTGGCAAGTATCTCCCATCCTGGCTCAATGTGATTAGTCGACTATGGATTGAATAACGGTTAGCTAATACTAATGTTTTTGTAATTCTGCTTGTGAATTGGATTGGATCCAATTTAATTAACGGTTAATGTTATAAGTGCGATTATTGTTCCAGTGCCCTTTTTAAGTCCGACAATAAATACTTTGCCAAAAATGATACTGAGTTCAGTTTTCCTACCATAGTCGATTCATTTTCACTAACGAGTCTAACTTCATCTCTAATCCTCATTCCTATTTGCAGTTATTAAACGGGTCTTATTACTATAATCCAACTACAACCACGAGCACCGAAACCGATCTGTTAACGTGATTGCTGGGATTTTACGTAGCATTTCCCATTTTTTATTATTGAATGTCGCCGATGTCGTAAATGTTAGTGCTCCAAAACGTAAATGTCTTTTACATCCATGATGAATATACATATAAAAAGAATTGATATTATAAACCGTCAATTTGCTAATCATTCCGGGACGGGATTCTTACCTTAAGTAACGGCAATTCCAGTGTCCAAGGCAAAGCTGGTTTGAGCCTGATGAATTCGGACGTTTTGTGTGTGCTGCGCAAAGTCTCCTGCTTAAAACTTGTCGGGGATTAAAAGAGTTGCGGCCAGGCAGGGTACGACGGCATGTACACACACATGCGTGTGTGGGTGTTTGTCGATGGGTGTGTAAACACCTTTGGCGAAAAGTTTCGAAATTACTAAAAGGAAATCACTTTAGACGCTACGAAGAAAGCGCAGTAAGCTAAGTTTCTGAACTACCCTCGCTCCTCCCCTCCTGATTCATACAGTGCTGTCCGCTGTCCGCTTTTAGGAAGTGTGAACGATTATGAGCTGCAATCCGGACACTTCTGATGCCAAGCGGCAACTTTTGAGACATCTTAATTCCCTGTGAGATAAATCAAAATGGCGAAGGAGCACAGACTTTGGGTCTGGGTCTCTTTTCGAAAATTTGTATTTTTATTTACAACATTTTTAACTTGTGCATTTTTATGAGCTGACTATGTATGTGGGTGTCAGTGTGTGTGGGTGTGTCTCGCTTCGTTTGTGTGTGTGTATGAGTTTATCCTTTCATAAATGCGTCCAGCGGGCAACTGATTTATGCCACCACAAGCTGGCGCTGCTGCTGGTGTTGCAGCAACCAACCCACTTGCCACACGGACGCTTCCTGACGACGACGACAAAGTAACAAAACAGCAAACAAAAATTCCAGAAACAACATAAAACCGATTGATTTATTTTGACAATGCTCCAGTGCAGTCCTGGGCAGCGACGGCATCGGTGTCCTGCCCAGGGTTGGCATTGTTCGTGCAGGCGTCGTTGTCATCCCACTCCTTCACCTCTGCCACTTCCATCGACATGTTCCGTTCGCATTTCGGACCGTCACAAAAGCCCGGTCACCTCTAGTATTCACCACACTCCCCTCTCTCAGCAAATCTTGTCCTCGTTGTCCGTTTGCAAAATATTTTATTTGCACATCTTTCTTATTTTAATCCTTCATTGCATTCTGCGCCTGGTTTCGGGCGACTTCTGTTCTGCCCAGACGGGTTCGACCTGTGCTGCTACTGTAGCTGGTGTGGAGCAGGAGGTGCTCAGGCGGCGACTGCGTACGGCAAATGGCCATAAAACACACGTTAATTACTCTACAGCAACCTCCTCTCACATCCTCATTGAAATTTACCATATTTCTGTTTTATCTCTAACGCAAAAACATTTTTTGTGCTGCTAAACAACAAAAAATGATGGCAACTCTGGCACTAATATAAACTACTGCCGTTGCCAATTATTTATCGATATATCACTGCGATAGGTTCTGCTCTGCAAGTTGCAAATTGCATCCCTGATTTAAATGCACAATAAATTACGCACAGTGGGCGAAATGGCCAATCTGGCGGCGTTTAAATTCACTTCTTAAAATTATCATTTCCATCAAAATCGTTTTGAAATCGATTATTATACTACATTTCCATTCTGATAGTACCAAACCATTCTTTAATCACACATTGCTATGAAAATGTTGAATCAGTGATTGGTTTATAGGCCAAAACGATTGAAGTGAAAGGAATAAATACTATTTTAATATTATTTTAATGCTGATCAAGGATATACAAAAACTCATATACATTTTGTGTTGATTGAATACTAAATGAATTTTTAATTTATTCATGGAAATTTAAAATTTCGCGACAATAAATTGGATTAATTGACAATTAATTGGATTAAGTGACAATTAATTGGATTAAGTGACAATTAATTGGATTAAGTGAAATTACACAAGAAAATTGGCTACCTAAATTAATCGGCCGAGAAGAATTCACTTAACCAAAAAGAGACCTTGGCACAACAAGTAGACATGGAGACTACCAATAGACATGGAGACTACCAATAAGAGTTTCGACGATTTGGATAGGAATAGTTATCTGAAAAAAATCATAGAATATATAGTATGTATTTAAATCAGGAGTGGAACAAACTTACCGCTATAAGTCGGAAACCCGTTGTGGTTGTTTTGGTTGCTATTGTTGCCATTTGGCTCGCTATAATCGTAAATTATACAGTTATATACATTTATTATAAATAGGACCAGAGTACTCACTATAAACCATTTCGTAAATTCATCTCTCGATTTTGGCGACAATAATTGGACATGCTACGGTATGCCGTCGCGGATCCTAGAGGAACCGATGAACCAGACGTACAATAATGTTGTGAACCGTAATTTATAATATGACTATCTCGACGGTTGTTTGATTGTTTAAAATCGCCGCCATCATAAAAATTATTGTGATCAACAGGAGACCTACTCCCACTACCACTTCCGTTCTGTTTGAAATCTCCTCCATCGTAGAAATCATTTAGATCAACCGGAGCGAGATTTTGGACCTTACTACTTGACTTATCATTATAGTACTCTTCGTCGTATGGAATACAACTATCCGGCACCGACCCGGTGTTAAACATCTTGCCGCCATTCATCTGAATACACAGAAGGAAGTCACTAAGTATTGGAAGTTTGGTTTGAGTTATTAATGGCGGCTTACTTACCTCGGGATAGTATATCTGTACTGCTGGCATGGACTGGCTTGAAAAACCTCCAATTTGTGCAATGTTATGAACATAATCCATCATTGGCTTGATCCTTATTCCTATGCTTTAGTAACAAAAAGTAAAATAAAAAAAAATTCGGCCAAAATATTACGATAACTAGAATCGAAACAGTTTTATATAATTTTTGATCAAGTACTGAATTTTGATAACAGCTGCAAGTTTAAGGTAAACAAAAAGTCTACTAGATAGAATTTTGTGTCAAATTTTGAGCTGAAAAACGAATCCAATTGTCGACACTCCGAATGTCTGTAATGTAATGTGTAGCTAAAATGTTTTGTTTATCATTGTAATGAATTAACTTTTCCATGCTTGCTATATCTCACTATTCTTGTTAAATATAGAAAATAAAAAGTTAACTACAATATGAACGGAACAGTTCTAAATAATTTCTGATCAAAAACTGACTTTTGGTAAAAGCTTCATATAAAAGGCTCACTAATACATAAGCTTAAGACTATTAATTTGTAACAACAGAAACTACATTTTACTTTGTAAAATACTAATCGTTTTTATAAATTACTATATTATAATTATGCCGGAAATCATATGCATACATAATATTTTCTACATTACATCAAGATCGGGCAACAATACGACAATATCTGCCATGTTGTATATAAAAATAAAATGTAAGGGTATAAAGCTCTCTGCAAGCTAAAGGTAGCCGATTTCAACATTAAAAACCCGTACAGTACTCTACAAATCATTGATTTACACCGTAGATTTCAAATTATATTACGAAATTATAAGATAAAAAGTATTATTTTTTGGGTACATCAAAAATCCATAAATTTTAGTCCGGCAAATAGTTTACGCCATCCATACCACATACGGAAGATATTTATTTTTACGACATTTATCTAGTAGTAGCGTTCACCGCCATTGTCCCTAGGTCGATATCCCTGAGCCTCGTATCCACCAACTCCTAAGAGGGGTTTAAAAAAATATTGAATCTGAAGATTGAGATACTTCACACAACTTACCGGGCAACGAATTGTAGTAATCGCCATTGCCGCGACCATTGCGATCAGATGGTGAACTATAAAGAGAAAACAGAATTTAACAAAATCTTATATATTCTGAATGATATCGTATAAACCCACTAGAGACCGTTGCGAGAGTTCATCTCTCTGAGCACCTTGTTGTACCGCAACGGACTGCGGTAACCAGATCCCCCCAAAGATGCTGAATTACCGCCGCGTCCCTCGTCGTACGAAGACTGCATTCCACTGCCGTAGGCTCGGGAATTGTCGTAATCATGGTTCATGTACTGGCTCTGGCCCTGTTCTCCACCGTGAGACGGCATGCCATAGCCGCCATCCAACGGTGAATACTGTCCATATTCGCCTTTGCCGCCATACTCCATAATTAGATAAGTCAAGTAAAGATACTACAAATTTTGACAAATGAAAAATTAAACTATATTTTTTTTAGGTTTTTTTTTTGTTTTTTTGTTTTCAAATGCTGTTTGTCCGAAATGTTAAATGTGAGTGAGGTCTATATGAAGGTGAAGCAACCAACTCATGTCGAATCGATTTCAATGAATATGTGATGTGATGAAAAGTTTCAAAAATTGGAGTGTAGTGTTTTAGAATGGAAGATCTCTCTGAAACTCAGCCGTTTCTTCTGCAATTGTGATACAACTTTCAGCATTTCAAGACGTTAAAATAATAATAATTATATATATTAGAGCTTATTTATATGCAGCATATCTCTCGGTATATCTCTTTCGTTTTCAGCTCTTCCTTCATTATGCCTTATATGAATAGTTCTCAACCATCTTAAGATTTATGAGTTCATTTTCTTTTGAATCTTAACCGTTTTTTCCATTCGGTCAGCTTATCGTAGCGACCACATTGCAAGCCAGTAAAGTTTTTCACAACGGCAAACAAAATAAAAATGAATAGAAAATAATGAAAATCAAAACGAGGTACCCCTTTCTCCAACCCCTTGGGTGCGCTCCGTGCTAAGCCAATGAATATGCAGCAGCATTGCCGAATAATTAAAATCGAGCAGCTCCTTGCGAGGGATTATTGCAATGCCACCTAGTCCAGCTCCTGCTCCTTCTTTCCCTTGCAGATACGGAACACCGTCTTCGCCATCGCCATCGCCGTCTTACGCGACAATTAAGTGCGGCCCCGTAATCTGTCTGTCGTAATTATGGCGCTGCGGCGTATTTATCTGCTGCAATTAGCGCTCTGCTCGAGTCGCATATTTCACAGATCCAGATAGATTGAATTGGCGCAGACAACATTTGCATGCGCTTAGAATGCTTGCCGAGCACCCTCTCGACTTTATGTGACTAATTAAAATGCACATTCACGTAAAAATCTAAGCCCCTAAAGAGGGAAGAAAGAGTGTGGAGAAAGATAAAGATGGGGAGCGAATAGAGGACACTTGAACTGCAAATTCCAATTAAGCTCGAAGTGCAGTTTATTGATCAAACTCAATGCTCTAGCTGGGAGGGGTCTCAAATACATATATCAAACATATTTAAAAACCTTTGCAAAACTTTTTTTCGATTATCGAAATCAATATTTTAATTTCTTTTCTTGTTTCCAATATTTTTCTAAAGTTCACATATTGATATAAAAAATATATTAAATAAAACATTGCAGGACTACAAGAAATATAAAGAAAGTTGAAGAAATTAGGAAGGAAGTTAAAAGAATTTATTTGTAAATATGTACCTATATTTATAAGCAGTATTTATAACAAGTTAATGATATTATAGTAATAAAAAATAGTGTAGTATGTCATGGTTTAGGAAATTATACTATAGTATGGTATTTGTCATTTAATTTTTGGGATATCTTTTATATAAAGAACATAAAAGCGATATATTTCTTTTTTGCTCTCTTTCTTTCATTTCTCATTCGTTTTCTAAAACGTTCTCCCTCTTCGACGTCTTCTTTTTCTTCTTTTTTTTTTATTTCTCACTTGAGGGAAATCTCATTCCCACTTCCCTCTATCTGTTTTCCTCTCTCTCTCTTCTCACACTTTTCTCTCACTTCACACTGCCTATTCTGTCCTTCCCATCCTTACCTCTTCTCTCTTACTTCTTCTATCCTTTCTTTGCCCTACCCAATGCAAATGGATCGCTTGATGAAGTCTTCACGTAGAAGATTCCAGCCTTTTCCACCGATGGTTCTCCACCCATTAGCTGTGACTGCCGACGGCTCTGATCGCATTGCCACTTGCGATCCTCCCGCTTGCAGGGTGTGCCCCAGAAACCTTTGGGGGAGTTAATCGACTCGGCAAACATTTGATAGGCTCGAATGTGCGAGCAACCCAAGTAGTAACAGCTGCGTTGATAGAGTCCAAAATTGGGATAAAAGGTGGCGCTGCCTGTGGGTCGCAGGAAACCAAAGTTACCGCTGGTGTGCATTGACTCCACATAGCGTGCATCGCTAGGATCGATGCGGAACTCCACGCTGCGATGACGAAAAGTCGGTCCAGCCGGATCCAATGCGAAGATGGTGTTATACCGCTCCGGTTTGAGGCGTTTGCCCGCCGAGCCTGCGATCTGTGCGCCCAACGAGTGTCCAATGAGATACATGTCATCATAGCTTGCACCCAGTTGACGATGCAGTTCCCGAGTGAACTGGACAAGCTGCGCTCCAAACTCTTCGATTAGTTTCACGACGGCAAAGTAATTCAAATTCGCTGAACTTGAACTCCAATCCGTGACAATGACATTATAATCTCCACGCTTTAGATAAGCGTTCTTCACATCCCGATTGAATGAACCCCGTGACTGACTCATCCATCCGTGGATGATGATGCGTGTGGGCAGAGAACTATTGAATCCTGTGTGGCGCCATTTGTGCTCATTGGCGAAATCCATTTCCTTTCCACACTCGGGTGATGCTTGACGGAAGAGATAGAACTGCATGCGATTGTATGGATTGGAGAACGGATTGAGATTGTGTGCCAATTTCTTGACGAACGGTAGATCAAGGAAGCTGCCGATGCCATTCGATTCACTCAGATCATTATCGCACTTGTTCCACTCACAGTGCTTTGCACCTTCGTACTCATCGTCCTCCAGACTGGTCAATTGTTCATCCGGCTCGGGTTGATCCTCTCCAAAAGCCGAACGAGAATCGATATCGACAGGTTCAGGATCTGCCAGGCGGGACATGAAGTCATTCATCTCTGTTTCATAGTTATCCTCGCTGCGTTGGGCTGTAAGTAAATGAAGGAGGGAGACACGTTAGCTGAACTGTAAAGACAATATCATTAACATCGCCTTGGATTCACATTGACTGCTGGCCAAGAGGAGCAGCATCATCACGACGAGCACCTGTGGCGACATTGCGTTCTATTCTACTACTCGTACAGCTGTAATAAACGTCTCGAGCGTCTATTAAACTCTGTTTGAACTGTTCAACATTGTGCGATCTTTTATATACAACACGCGATCAATTAGAATTAGTTTAATATTGATTAAGCCTACCCCAACCCCCCAGTCCCATCTCCTCTCATCAACACCTGAGCTTAGTGAAACTAGGCATTACCCACTCGAGCTATGCTGGGCACGCGTTTCCCACACGCTGCTGCTGCAGTTGATAACCGGTTACATTCTCGGCGCAACTCGTTATCGATGACGTAGTGCGGGAATTTCTCTCACTATGTTCTACCGTTGATTCGCTCAGAACTGATTCTAAACTCTAATTATCACCTTTGTGAAATGTCAGGTGCAATGGGAAACAGTTTGTCTACGCAAAATGACGTTTGACATTACGTCTTTGAAAACGCCCAAGTTTTTAATTGACCTTACCATTCGTCATTTCGGAAATCTATAAAACATTACCGGTTTAGTTAACTTTGCTTAACAACAACTTAACAATTAATTAACCTTGGGTACTTAGTATGTTACCATGCAGAGTCGTTCTACTTATTAGAATTAGTTTAATATTAATGCCTACCCCAACCCCCCAGTCCCATCTCCTCTCATCAACACCTGAGTTTAATGCAATTACCCACTGAAGCAATGCTTGGCACGCGTTTCCCACACGCTGCTCCTGCAGTTGATAACCGGTTAAATTCGTTATCGATGACGTAGTGCGGGAATTTCTTACATTATGTTCTACTGGCGATTCGCTCACAACTGATTCTAATCTTTAATCAAATGTCAGGTGCAATGGGAAACAGTTTGCCTACGCAAAATGACGATTGACAATACGTCTTTGAAAACGCCCAAGTTTTTAATTGACCTTACCATTCGTCATTTCGGAAATCTATAAAACATTACCGGTTTAACTTTGCTTAACAACAACATAACAATTAATTAACCTTGGGTACATAGTATGTTAACTTGCAGAGTCTATTTAAAATAAATTATCAATTATCTGATATTTAGTTTATATGTATCTACTTAATTTAATTACTTGTTATCTGATATCTAATTCCATTTTCAGATTTAATCTTCTTGAATTAACGGCTCTGATTGGTTTCATGTCAATCACCTTCGCGGCGTTAGCAAAATTCCTATTTACACAGAAGTGGCAACTCTTTTTTAAGCTGGCAGCTTCGAAACTCAATCGATTGGCGCTTGAACACCCACGCAACTATCGATAACGTTTGTTATTATTATCAATAATAAGTTAAGAAGAAGCAGACAATTTGTAAATATCAATTGCGTTTTCCATACAGCCAAGTTAGCCGCACGCTGCGGCTACACTACCAAAAATCAATAGAAATGAGCCTTGACGACGTCATCTACGTAATCTGCCTGCTGGCCTGCATTGGCGCCGGCAGTTATGTTAAGAAAATCCGTGATGAATTGCTACGTAAATGCGTTTGCTCAATGTTGGGCATTATTGTTGTTGTTGTTGTCTCGGGCTTCCATAGCCTGCATTGTGTCATCTCAGCGGCACTTGGCACGGCCTCCGTGCTATTAACACATCCCAGGTGAGTGGAGTGTATAGATTAATTAAGTATTTATTTAAATTACATTCAAATTGTATTTTAATAGCAAATGTCACCTGATTACATTTGGTATCATGTTTGGTTACCTTGTCTTCTTCCGACTTGCGTACGTCTTCGGACTGCCCGCTGTGCCTGGGCACACGAACATGATACAAATGTTGCTCACCCTAAAGGTTAGTTACATAATACATTAGAGTTATAGTGACAGACCTTTAACTACCATCTAACTTCCCTTAGGTCTCTGGCATTGCGTTTGAGAAGGCTGCGGCTTGGAAGCGCCTTCGCGCACGCGATGAGCAGAACAAGAATGAGGAACGCGACGTCAACAGTGAGCCCAGCATCGAGATAACCGACTATGATGTGGAGCTACAACAGCTGACAGCCACCGAGATTATCCAATACAGCTTCAATTACGTAGGCGTGCTCACAGGTCAGTCGAGCGGGGGCTGTCTATATATATTTCTATATATATGCATTCAATCTGCATCAATTCGCTCGATTGCAGCGTGTGCCAAAGTCCATTTATACAATTGTCAGCGTGTCTATCAATAGCTTAAAAGTAATCGGAAACTATGCGAGTTCATATGTCGCTTATCTGAACGCATTGTCAGCCTGGTCTGGTCTGGCCATTTGTACACTCATCAATGATTTATTATCGCAACGAGTTAATTACTAAGATTATATTTTATTATGTTCTCTTCACCCTTTGTAGGTCCCTATTATCGCTATCGCACATATCGTGACTACTTTGAGATGCCCTTTAAGGATCATGCACCCTGTGTGGAGGCAACTATTGAGAAGCTCAAGTTGTCTGGCTTCTACTGCAGTCTCTATCTGCTGACCAACTACTTATGGCCACTGGATGTGAGTGTACCAAGATATTTCTTTATAACCAATCTAATAATTATCTTCAACTACTTGCAGTACGCCCTCAGTGACGAGTTCTATAATGATCGCTCCGTGCTCTATCGCCTGCTGTATGTGTGGCCCACGTTCTTCATCTTCCGTGCACGCATCTACACCGGACTGACGCTGAGCGAGTGCGTATGCACCATGGCAGGTTTTGGTGCTTATCCAGACGATGCCGATGCCACCAATGGCGAGGGTCCACGCAAGCGTTACCAGCATTTGAAACGCGATGCCAAGAATCATAGCTACAACTTTACCACAATTGTGAACACGCGCATTTGGGATGTGGAACGGTGCTGGACATTCCGCGAGGGCATGAAGCACTGGAATATCTGTGTGCAGTACTGGTTGGCAGTCAATGTGTACAAATTGTTTCCCAGCAAGAAGTATAGGTAAGAAACTTCGTATTGTTTATGAACTGTAATCTAAAAGTTTCCCAACATTCTTAGAACCGGTGCCACCTTTCTGCTCTCCGCCTACTGGCACGGCTTCCGGCCGGGACATTACTTCTGCATCATGGGCGCACCATTCTATGTGCCACTTGAAGATATGTGGCACAAGCTAGTACGCAAAGATGCCACCGGCCTGCGACGCAGAATTATCGATGTCATCTTCTGGATTAGCAAGTGGTTTGCCTTCAGCTATTTGGGCACTGCCTTCCTGTTATCGTCATTCGATAGTATTTGGCGCTTCTATAGTTCCGTCTATCACATTGGCTACATTAGCTGGGCAATTATGATTGGCCTAGGTATCTTCCTGACCAAGCAGAAAAAGGCAGCAGAACGCAGAGCGAAACGTGGTCAGGACTCAGCTGCTGCTGGGGATGCAAGCGCAATTAAGGAAAAGGCGCAGTGAGGTCAAATTATCCTAATTAGATATGGGTTTAACTTTCCATCTTATAACTACTGTTAGACAAATGCTTCTACTTACTTATGTCAGCCCTAAATTTAAGCGAAAAGTTACTAAAGATCAACGATATTAATGATATTGAATCGAACAAATGAATTCCAATTGATCCATGTATATTATTTAAAGATATAATTCATTACCGTAATTTGTCTTCTATAAATCCACCATAAATCACATCCAAGTTATTCCGCAATTTATTTGCTTTTATTTATATATTTTTTTATTGTCAAACTTCAACATCATTATAATATTTAACAGCGACTTCTATATATTTTATACAAAATGCTGAGTGTTTTTGAGATTGAGATTGAATTGAGCTAAAAGCAATTTGAGGCGACGATAGTACGATATATAGAGAAATTCGAGATGTAAATAAAACATATATCTTTAAAATTTACAAGCAAATACCAAATATAATAAAATTCGAGTGCGAATGGGATTGATCTAATTTGTTTATGTTTGTATGAATTGTGTATGCATTATATATATATAGTAAAGTATATGTGCATACATTCTCTAGACAAAGGAATACTTTTTCCAACCAATCGCTTGGTCTCCATAAGCTACATATGTATGTGTGTTTGAATGTGAATTTGTTTAACGTTTCTTTTTGTATTTGTTTTGTTTTAATTTATATTCGATACCAGCTCGAATTTGGTCTAAATTCAATGCGTTTCAATTTCCATCAGTTTCATAGATTTAGTTTCTTCAATTCTAGAGCATGGCAAGAGATTTCCTGTTCTGTTTTTCATGTTGTAATGATTGTTGTTGCCCGTAAAAAATGTAAAAGCCAAAGGCAACGTAAGAAAAGCGAATGTCAGGCCGTCGTTGGTTCATCCGTGACCAGGGACAGACGACGCTTCACATCCTGCGTGGTGTTGTAGGCGCCACAGTGCACGCACTTGAGTCCGATAAAATGGAATTTGGTTTTTGAAGTCTGTAAATGAGGGAGAAATATTAGGTAGGGTATTGGGTTTGGTCATAAGGTGTACAGGGCTTTTAGGGTAAAGGATCTTTGGGATATAAGAGGTACAGTATATAAGGTGCATAGGATGTAGAGTCTTTAGGGTGTAGGTTATTTAGTGCTAAGCCCCTTTGTACTTTCGATTAGATTTGGGGGGTTTATAAAGGGTATGCAGATAGGCCTACCTTGTGACAATCGTTACAGAATATATGCACACGCTGATTCTCGTACTTGAGGGGAACGGGCATGCGCAATGCCTGCGCATCTAGGTACTCCCACAGTGCCGTCATATCAATCAGCGATGTCTGACAGGTGGGACAGGTGTAGTGGCCGGAGGCCAATAATTGATCGAAGCACATCTTGTGCAGCAAATGTCCGCAGTCCGGAATGTGGCATGGAATACGCGAGGTGTGTATATCGCCCAGACAAACCGGGCAATGCGATCGGGAAATGTTCTCCACGCACTGCAAAAAAAAATAAGAAAGGAGAACATAATGTTAATTCTGTATCTTCAACTATCATAGATTGATTGATGACTCTTTTAATTTATTAGGCTGATCCCCTCTACCGGTCTCTATTCGCGGTGCCTGTTACCGACTTACACGCAAAACGTTTTGATATCTGTTATTCCAACTATCCCCCATCAAATGTTTTCTATCTTACCGAAACTTGATTTTCAAGCGAGTAAAAACTTAAACTCAAATTCGAATACAAAATTGAAATACAAACGAGAGCAACAGTCGCGCAAAACGCGACAGTGGGATACCCTTCGACCTATGTTCCCGTGTAGTTTAATTTGTTAAATTCATACACATATGCATATGCACATGCTTTGAAATTAATCCCGACAGATGGCGCTCGCGCTTTGCGCTCGCCCGCCTCCCTTGTTAGCTGACAGAAGCACTTGGTTTTATGCTCATACTTTCTTAAATAACTTCTGTGTTTATTGTTCGATTGGATTGTAATTTGGGGACTACGTAGATATTTCATTTAGCTTAGTATATGTTAAAGTCAGAAAGTTGTATCTTATATACAGCGCTTACAAATTAAGTTCAAAAATTAAATTATTGATTTGTGGGGGCGGTGGGCGTGGCACCTAACATTTGAAATAAACTTCATCTGCTTATAGTACACAGGAGTCTTCCTGCCAAGTTTGGTAACTCTAGCTTTTATAATAGCTGAGATCTGTGCGTTCACACAGACAGACGGACAGACGGACAGACGGACAGACAGACAGACATGGCTCAATCGACTCGGCTTGTGATCCTGAGCAAGAATATATATACTTTATGGGGTCTCCCACGCCTCCTTATGCCTGTTACATACATTTGCACAAAGTTAGTATACCCTTTTTTGACCATTTTCAATGGTCGAAGGGTATAAAAACTGAAAGCAATTCGTAAACCGGTCTTGAGCGATGATTCTGCATAAATCTCAATATACTTAAGACTACGATATCTGCAAGTGATCCACAATCTATTTATATATGCGCTCAACTTGCTCGCTCTCTCAGTGTCATGGTAATCAACTAAGGCGATCCATTATGATCTACAAAACTATTTTATTTTAGAATGCTTCACTTGCATTACTTTGATTATTCAGCCAGATTAAGTAGCTATTCTTAATTCCTTCATTTTTTCAAAATTCTCTATACTTAAACATCATTTCGATGGTTACTTCTCACACGAATTTAAAAACTTTTGACTCATAGACATTCTTAAATATTCCATAAACCTTAATTAGTACTGTAGTATAAGTTTTCTTTTAACTAAACTTAATTTTTATTATACAGCTTCATTTGGGTTTCTGCAAAGAATCGTTAGGCACGTGTAGAGATCCATAAATTGCTTTATCGCTGCTGTTTCAAACTGTTTTACTTTTATAGTGAAAATATTCAAAAAGGTTTACAGCAAAACGTGTTTTACTAAAAATTCAAGAACTAGAGAATATCGTTGTTAAACTAGTTTAGGATATATAGAAATGTTTCGCAGAAACTTTTAAGGTGCAAAAAAATTAGTTGCTTGGTTAAATTAATTCTAAACTCTATGAATGCTTGCCATTAAAATATTCTATCTTTATTATATTAACACTCCAAGTTGATAAACAAATAAAACCTTTAAAACCTTTAGTGCTACAACATTTAAATAAGCTTCTAGATATTAGCTAAGAAAGTTTTATTACTTAGTAAATAAATTAAATTTGCTATATAATATCTTGCAATTACTTTATGGCACTACTTACTCTATGTCCGTCGATCTTTAGCTGAATGGGCAGACACATATTGCAGACTTCGCAGTGAAAAAAATTTTGAGCACCACCAATGCGGCAGATGCCACAGCCATGACAATGATATTGCTGCTTGTCCGCATCATCGAACAGGTTGCAAATGAGACACGTGTACTGCAAATAAAAAACATGTTAATAGATGACAAAACTATAAAAAATCAAAGAAAAAAGAGAATGAGAGAAAGACAGATGGAACTTTACCTTGCCAAAACGCACGCCACACTTCTCGCACTGCTCCTGCACCTTCTGCCGCGTGTTGCACTCGGAGCAGATGAGTTCCGTGAGGGTTTTACGATCAAAGTGATGCGATTCGTTCTCGTCGTGGCAGTAACGGCACTTGTAGAACTTGTTGCAGCACGGCGTCTATAAAGAAACACAAAAGAGAGAAGTTAATTTTCAGGTATAGAAAGCTACCGATTGACCGCGATCGACAGTAAGATACCCTTCACGACAGCATTATTGATTTCTTGAGTACCTTCTGTGTTGTAAAAAAGATCGAAATGAAATTTGGAGAATGTGATTCTAAAATACTAAACTATGTGTACCCTGCAGAATAGAGTTCCTACTTGACGGAGTTACTTCATAATTGCATCTAATGTCAAAGATCTAATCTGAAATAATCTTTTACATATAAAATCATCTTGCCAAATCTAGTATATACATATGTTGCATATGTATGTAGCTCAACTGAGATCGGGTCCGTACATAAACAAAATAAGCATACCCCTTATAGGGTATACAAACTTTAAACTTCAAATTTCATCACATAAACTGGAGCTGCTAATGAAATATGAGAAGGAGGAATAAAAGAGGGGAAAAGATGGAAAGAGCTCCGAAACAATTCCATTGACGGAGCACGAAATCGACATGCGAACCTTAGCGTAACCATAAACATTGCAGACACAATTCAATTAAGCCACCCATAAACCTTAATTAAATCAAACTGAAACCCAAAAAAAATAACCAACCACTGAAAACTGAAGCCGAAGCCAATTTACGGCGAACGCGAGAGAAACGCATCGGTTCATTAGAGTTGCGCTAATTGTTTGACTAAATACGCGTATTTAACAACTAGATGGATGTTTTTTAACTGCCAAAATATCGTTATAATAAAAAACGAAATAGCAAAGTATCCAGTATGCAGCAGTATTGCCATCTCCGCTGACATTAAATCAGGTTTCGCGACCTCCCTCGTAGCACAGTATCCATATAATACTATAGTATATACGCACGTCCATATATCGATTGGAGACACGCCTATGCTGACCGTGAAACAAACTCTTATTTCTATATATAAACAATTATCAATATTCTCAATTGACGAGCTAACTTTTCCAATTAAGTCTTGTCAATATATTTTATTCCAAATTCGTGATTTTTTCCAAGATTTTATTGCACTTGGCAACGGAAACTAAATTTAAATCGCAGGAACCTAAAAATTAAAAGATCTTAGGCATGCATATCTCATATATGTACAATCAAGAATATTCGTATTACAATCCAAACAACCAAAATATTACGAACACTTTATTAACATTGTATATCGATTACTTGGCAGTGAAAAAGGGAAATACTTTGTACCATAAACTTGGATTGTTATGCAATGCGGGTATTCAAGCATCATCTTCAATAGCCCTAAATTAATTTTAATGAATTTTAATATGTACACATGCATGCAGATACACCCATATCTATACATAGAGTTATATCTGTCTAGCTGTCTTTCTTCAAATGCCAGAGGAAGTTCTTCTTTTTGGTGTTTGATAAGAATGCCATAAATAATATAGACAGTAACAATATGTATATATCGTATGCCGTAATTAGCTCTCAATTCTCGAATTTAACCCCAGTTGCTAAGAATAACAGAAATAAAAAAAGTACCACGAAATCGAGTTACGTAACATATTTATAAGATTCGATATGTACAATTACATTGCTAGACTGTGTCAAGAATTAAGGTAATAGATATCGAAAATAATTTACAATTCTAAATCTATTAAAATCTAGTTTTAATCCAATTATTTATTACAATACAATGTACAATACTAAATATAGCAGAAAAAGTACCCCATAGTCCGACTACTTTGATAGTTTCTTCGAATCATAATATTCATAACCGTTAAAAAACCCCTCTCAATATCGTAGTAAGTTCTGGGGTGTCCGGAACTGTTTTGTTAAACACGAAATAAATTAAACACGAAATAAATTAACTATGCACTAAAAGGTAATGCTAACAATAATTATAAATCTGGCAAATTTTCAGAGCAAACAAAATTAAAACACGACTTTTGTGCTGCTTTTGTTCAGCTTTGAATTATTTAGCTATTTAAGTCAATGGAGATGGAAAAACTGCTCAATTTGGGCCGCGTGACACGAGTTTCCTTCGTTAAATAAGAATTAACAGAAGTATCTTTACTAAAGTATTCCATATCGTCGCTGGGATAACATTTTAAAATGTTTTCGAATTGTAATTAAAAGAGGTCTTGAAGAATGGGGATAATTTTTGATATTTTAAAACAAAGGTATCTGAAATTGTTATACTGTAGAAAATTATAACCACTTTAACTTCATTGATTAACTAAAATCAAAAAGGAAAATTCAACTGTTATTTAAATCCAAAATAATCTAACAGTTAACTAACTTAAGAGTTTATATCGATTACGCATATTCCAAATACATTTGTCACGCTTCCATCTCTAGCTTACAACAACAGCTCAGCTGGAAGCGTGCCCGAAGGGCACTTTGAACGTCTAACCACACGACTACGCATACTAAGTTCAATTCACCTGATTCAATAGTCAATTTGTCTGTACAAATAGAGACCACCTCCCGCTCGTATAATAATAATTGAACGTGTACACACAAACGACCTTTTCTCCAGAAAGCGAGAGCAAAGAAACAGAAACAGATCGAATACACATATCAATTTGCGTGACATTTTTCAATATTTCACAAACGAATGTTAAACCTGAACTGTGAGCTTCTCTGGGACTAATAAAGAGGGTATAATTAAGTACGAGTATAATTTTGAACATGTAAAATGAATACTGACATTCCCATTCATTATTCATTGACTTCATTGATGGGGCAGTAAATTTCAAAAGCGTGCAGTGAAGTTTATAATACATAGAACATTTTAAATATTTCTTTAGAGAAAGTTCTCTAAATAGGGCACTCAATAGATATACGAATAAATACTTGACTCTGTCGAATAATTTCTTAAGAAAGTTATTCCTTGATAGTGAATCTTCTTTATACGAAATTCCTTTAGGCACTGAATAACAATGAACCGCACCCAAAGAGCACGTTCTTATCGATGGTATGCATCGGACATTAAACCCAAAATTATTCCAACATGGAATCGTTAAATCTTTCCGTTGCTCATTACAGACATATTTAGATTATTAACGGTAGAGATACGAGAATGCCAAAGATAAACGATAAAGATTTGATTCAACAAGATAAAGATAAAGACTCGTAATATGAAGGGGATCAATGAAGGTGTTAAATGTGTATTCACTTGGAAAGAGTCGAAATTCCTGTGCTGAGTCAGCCGAGTGGGTTGAGTGGGGGAGGGATAATTGCAAAGAAACAGAAGATATAAAGTACATTGCAAATTGTGTTTTTGCTTTATCTGATATACTTGTTGTAGTTCTTTTTATTGTTGCCTTTGAAAGCACAATTCACAGGCAAACACTACTAATTCTTCCAATTGAACTGAAATTATGCACACAAAAGAACAAGTGTGTGTGTGATAGAATAAAAGAAGGATAGAGAGAGAAAGAGAGAAAATTAGAGGATGTGTGTGTGTGTTTTGGGAAGTGGGTATACTACGTTTTGTTTGTTTGTTTAGAAACGCATAAATAAGTTTAAATGTTCTTTTGAGCAGCGACTTCAGGAAGAAGCGCCACGAATGAACGAACGATGAAAACCAGAAGCGCCGACAAAGGCGCCATCGTCAACGTCACCGGCTCCACCTCCTCGAGGTATTGCCACGTGCTCGTTATAAGTTTGTGGGTATTATAATGGCGAACAAAGAGCCAGACATTCGCAACAAATTCACTTAAAATGGTCAGATATTTAACCTCATCTCTTGCAGATTTTAATGGAAAATTTTGTCAAAAACTATTGTTACCAGGCAAGAAAGCGATCTTTATATAAAAAGTATGGGTTTTATTCTGGTATCGTTAAAGAGAGATTACAATTTATGTACCATATTCTTAATAAGCCCTTCTAGATATGAATACTTTTTATAAGCAGAAAATACTACTCCTACTACTATTACTCATAATTCTTTTAATTACTACTACTCCTTCTTCTTTTATTACTTCTAATAATATTTCTATTGCTTACTATGTTACTAAGTCTTTCACTACCTGTACTACTAATAACTATATTACTACCTATACAACTAACTATACCTCTACCTATTGTACTAACTATACCACTACGTCTACTACTACCTATACTACTACGACTACTACAACTTCTTCTACGTCTTCTACCACTTCTAATTCTTCTACTTATACTACTTCTATTTCTACAAGCACTACTTCTACTTCTACGTCTTCTACCACTTACTTCTACGTCTTCTAATACTCCTACTACTATTACTACTACTCCCCTGCTCTTCTACAATTGCAATTGCTCTATAATTTACAGGGTATCTAATCTTACTCACCACAAACATAGCGCGTCGCTTGTAGTGCGTGCAACCAAAACGCAACGACTCCGGCGTAGTTGGTTGCGTTGCATCTATCGCATTGCACTTGTTGTTGTTGCTGCTGATGTTGCTGCTGCTGATGCAGTTACCGTTGCAACTGTTGTCGTTGAGGCGTGAAAAGTGCTCAAACTGCTGCAATTGTTGCTGCTGTTGATGTTGCTGTCGCTTCAGGTGGGCAACAACAGCAACATCCTTAATGGCAATGTTGCTGGCCTCCATGCTGCACTTGTGAGCGGGCAATTTATTATTGTTTTTGCTGCTAGTGATGCTGTTGCTGTTGCTCTTGTTGATGCTGTAATCATCCACAATGTTGCTGCTGACGTCGAATTTGAGTGCCGGTGTCGAATGAGATTTTCGCAAATTAACAGCAATTGTTGTTGTTGTTGCGACGCGGTTGGAGGCAGACGATGTTGCTGTTGATGACGCAGCAGCCGCAACAGCAGCAGCGGGCGATGCCAGCGCTGTTGGCGACATAATCAGCTGTTGTTGTTGCTGGTGTTGTTGTTGTTGCTGTTGCCACGCTATCTCAGTAACAGCAGCAGCAGAAGCTAAATATGATGATGATTTTATTGTTGCTGTAGTTGTTGTTGCTGTAGCTGTTGCTGTTGTTCTTGCTGTTGCTGCTGTAGTAGCAGCCTCCACTGAGGTCGCTAACGACGATTGCGACGACGACGACGATGTTGTTGTCGTTGACGATGAATTTAAATTGACTTGATTGAGTTCTTTTGTATTGGTAAATGTTTGTACATCGATGTAGTTGTTATTGTTGTAGTTGTTGCTGTTGTTGCCGTTGCTGCTGTACGAGTATTTGTTGTTGTTGTCGCTGTCACTTGATGATGTTCTGCGTTGCCTCAGCTGCTGCTTAAATTTGTTGCAGCTAATGTTGTTGCTGCTGCTGTTGTTGTTTCTGCTGCTGCTACTGTTGTTGTTGTTGTTAATTGCTACCATCGACGAAGCCTGCTCAATTGCTTCAATATTTAAATGATTTGCGGTTGCTGTTGCGACATAAAGTTTGTCTTTGTTCGTCGTCTTCGTTTTGGGCGACGTTGTTTCGTGCTCTGCCTCTGCCTCTGCCTCAGTCTCAGCTATTGCCTCTGCCCCCTGCTCCTCCTCCTCCTTTCCCTCCTTCTCCGTGTTCTCCTTCACAACGACAATCACAACGTGTGCTGCCTTAGACCCGGCAACAACAACAACTTCTTTGTTTTCGCTTTCTGTTGATGTGGCTTTTTCTGCTGGAGCTATTTTTGATTCCTTTTTATCGCCATTGCTGCATTTGCTTCCCCTTTGCAAACTTTCGTTTGTGTAACTTTTTATATTCATCGCGCGCGTTGTCCACGCCAGCAAATAACCGCTTCGAAAGCTTAAATAGGAAGTAACAGTGGTTCAAAAATCATTTGTTGTACGTTTTTATTGAGAAATCCTCATATAAAATACAGTTGAAGAACCTTAATTAAAGTTTGTTATTGAAGTCATAAGTTTATTTTAAATATTTCAATTTAAATTTATATTTACTTGAAGTTAAATAATTATTTTAAATTGTATTTTTGAAAACCAAATTTTACTTTTAATTTCTTTACGAGTTTTGGTTTCTTTATATACAATTTAAATTACGATTTGATGAATTTATATGTAGTAATTTATGTTTATATAATCTATAATCCGATTTATTTTCGAGTTCTTCTGCTCTTCACGCGACCATCTCTATTTGCAATTAAATTTAAGCACCACATTTATTTACAGCATGCACACATTTCTGCATTACATTATAGGTTGGTTCGTTTCGTTCGTTATCTTACAAGCACATTTTCATAATCTTTCTGTTTTTTTACAGCCTACCCAGAGCAAACATTAAATAGTATAATTAAGATAAGTAAATAAAGATATATTCAGATATTTTTGTATTTTCTGTGTCAAATAGACGTTGTCACAGTGTGCGCGGCAAGCGATGACGCGTCAGCAACAACACTTGTTGCAATATACCATACAAGAGAGGAGGCCAAGCCAATGAAGACTTTCGCTCAATACTTTAACTGTCATAGAGACCCCCGAATGAAGTTGAGCTTTTGACTAGGAATGAAGACACAATGTAAAGTTATTCACACGCACACACAGGCGATTATTTGCCAACTTCATTGTGTGTGCGTGTGTGTGTAATTTGACTATAAGATGCACGTAAAACGTATTTTTATTATCTCTCTCTCTGTCTCTGTGTTCGGCAAGAAAAGCCCTGAATCTTGTTTACTTTATTTGTTGCTGTTACTTTTCACGATGTTGTTGTTGCTGCTGTTTTTTGCAATTATAAGGGTAACACGCCGACGACAATAAATATTGAAACTGTGCACAAATTAAATACGCGACTACGGCGAACCGATAAAAAGGCCAAGCAACCAGACGACACCCGACAGCAACAACAACAACGAGGGGCAACGACGACAGCCGAGAGACAATCGAACAGCCGAAGGGGCAACGCGATAGGCAACAACAACGTAAACAAACCCGAAATTCAGATTTCGATTAACTTTCCATCTTTACGCACGCACGCACGCAGGCGCACACACACTCACGGCCGACATACATACACACACACTCACGTACCAATACTTGCATACGTTGCATTTCATTTACAATATTTTATTTCAAATTTTGGCCTATGTTCGAAATCCGTTTCCAACATGATTTACCCTTTATATGTGTTTGTGTGTTCACTTTGTTTTTGTTTTCTTTATGCAATTTGTTGTTGAACGTGTTTTGTGCCACTCTTCTTCATCTTCTTCGTTCGTTTGCATGAGATGATGATCATTTAACTTTTTTCGTTTCGTTTGATTTTAAAGCTCTTATCATCTTTTTCTTTGTTGTATTTGCATATTTATTAATTATAGTTTAACCATGAAAGACAAATAGTAAAAGTAACAAAAAATATAAAACACACCAGCGCATACACTACCCAACACACACGACAAAAACAACAACAACAGGCGTCAATTAAATTAAAAATTGAGTGCACCGCGTAGCGCTTTTAACGTCGCGCCGCCCTCTTTCTCTCCTCATGCGTTGCGCTCGGCGCGGGCTTCAATTTTCAACTGACAACGACAACGCGGACGACGACGATGCCGAGCATCGAACTACACGTGTGGGAGCGATCAAACGAGAGCGCCCTGAGGTTTGTAGCAAACAGCTGAGTTGTCTCAGATAAATGTGAGATAAACAACACAGCAAACTTTTGTTTGTATTTAAGATTTTCACAGTTATTTAATAAAATAATAAATAACTGTTTTAATAAAATTTTTAATTTGTATTATAATATAATAATTATTGTTTTGTAGCGAGAATCAAATATCAAAAAGTGTATGCCATATAATTATGGTAAACACTGTAGGCCAATGAGTGGCAGCCTCTCTTTTTCTCTTCATCATTACTCACGGCTTTGAACTTTTGTTGTAGTTAGTTCGCAATCACATTATCTGAAGCTTTCGCTTTCGGCGAGATAAATGTGCTTTCAGTAGAATCACCAATGTCAAGAAACTCCATAAATAATAAAAAATACAGTTATTACAAAAATAACAATAACTATTTCTCGTGCCAATCTTTAATTTTAAAACTTTCCCATTTAATATCGTAATTTATTTTGAATTAAATATCGATCCATATAAGTATTGCGAGTTAATCGAATATATTGAAGAAATTTAACGCGCGACTTCTGATTTTTAATATTTTTGATTAAAGTTACATTTGTTGACTTTATCATTTTATTGTTGTATTGTCTTCATTACGTATTGTCACAAAGTTTCATAATAAAAAATAATCTCATAGAATTTATTTGTAAGTTCATTTTAATAAATCACTTTCATTTTATCGATAGTTGGTATATTTTAGATTTTGCGAATTTTTAGCGATATATCGACTTGTGACTTGTGAATTCATCGGGTTGGAAATAAAAAAAGTGCTTTGTCATCGATAAATTCATGTTTCTTTGCTTTTTCATATCCATAGGAGGCAAGGTTAGTGTCAATTTAGAAGACTCGAGAAATATAACATAAAAAATGTCAAGTGAAACGAACAAAATTGATATATCTGGAGATGGCGGTGTCCTCAAAGAAATCCTAAAAGAGGGAACCGGTGACGCGACGCCAAACAATGGATGCAAGGTCTCACTGCATTATACCGGCAGATTTGTCGATGGCACCGAATTCGATTCCAGCGTGGGTCGCGGTGAGCCCTTCGAATTTGAATTGGGCAAAGGTAAATGATATGCAAAAAGTACGTAAGGTATATAAATATATCATATACATTTCCTTTAAGGAAGCGTTATCAAGGCTTTCGATATCGGCATTGCCACAATGAAGCTTGGCGAGCGTTGCTATCTGACATGTGCGCCAAATTATGCTTATGGCGCTGCCGGCAGCCCGCCAAGTATACCCCCAGAATCGACTCTCATCTTTGAGGTAGGTATATCAGGAAATTTATGATTTCAAATATCTTTATAATTTAACATAATTTTACTTGTCATCAGTTGGAAATGATGGGTTGGAAGGGCGAGGATCTCAGTCCCAATCAGGATGGCAGCATTGAGCGTATTATTCTAGAACAAAGCGATAAAAGGCGTACACCCAGCGATGGTGCCTTTGTCAAAGGTTTGTCGCCTCGGCCGCTCATGTTATCTTCAGTTTGCGGTTAACAGAATTTATAATATTCAAATTGTAGCTCACATTTCTGGAAGTCACGATGGCAAAGTGTTTGAAGAGCGCGATGTAGAGTTCGATTATGGTGAGGGCTCTGCCATTGGCATTGTGGAGGGACTAGAGATTGCTTTAGAGAAAATGAACATTGGCGAAAAATCCAAGTATGTAAATCCATCTTTATCTTGGTGATATACTTATCCATTATTTATTATTTCATTGATGTCATTTGTTTTTTAGAATTACAATTCAGTCAAAGTACGCATTTGGTAACAAGGGCAATGAGGACTTTAAAATTCCAGCAAACTCCATTGTGGAATACACTGTAAAATTGATTGATTGCGGCAAAGGCATAGAGGAGTGGAAGCTTAGCGATTTGGAGCGTATTGCCGAGGCAAAGGTGTACAAGGAGAAAGGTACCAACTATTTCAAGAAGGAGAACTATACTCTGGCCATCAAGATGTACAACAAGTGCAAGAATATGTTGCCAAGCCTTAAGGACAGCTCCACCGAGGAGTTGAAGGCTCTCAAGGTGGCAACACATAGCAACATTGCGCTGTGCCATCAGAAATCCAACAGTCCCTTCGATGCCAAGCAGGAGGTAATTAAAAAGTGAGATTGAGACTTCTTATAGTCTTATTATAACCCTGTTCTCTGTTATCCTCAGTGCAACTCTGTGCTCGAACTGGATGCCAACAATGTGAAGGCCTTGTATCGTCGCGGACAATGTAATATGATTATCAATGAGATAGACGATGCCTTGGCAGACTTCCTGAAGGTAAATACTCTAATCTTCTTCGATAGGTCTGTGTCTTACGAGGTCTATGTGATGTACTCTTGCAGGTCATTGAACTGGAGCCAGGCAACAAAGCTGCCGCCAATCATGTTGCGATCTGCAAGCAGAAAATCAAGGTAATCAAGGAGAAGGAGAAGAAGCTGTATGCCAATATGTTCAGCAAACTGGGTGCAGGCGAGAAAGAGGTACTAGAGAACATATAGTTAGATGATGCATTCGAAATAAATATTTATATAATTTAATCTTTGTTTGTGTGATTGTTTCGTTAGTCGGATCCTCCACGCGAAAACGACGTGCTCGATCAGTGCGGCGAATGGTCAGAGGAGGATGCAAAACGTGAAGCTGATTTGACGCTAGAACGCGACAATATAATCATGATTTAGACTCATATGTTCAATAATGTTATCCATTATAACTCATGCCTATTAACACCATTATTATTCCTCACTTAGAACCATCAAATTGATGGCGAATTCCGAACAGCCCTAACAAATGAATTAATTTGAAATTTAATAAAAAATAACATAGATCTATACATACATATATTATACTATATACATAGTCGCTTAGGTGTTTAAATAATAAATACGTTTAGCATTGGAAATTCCAGCACAGTCTTCTACTTATTTTTCCGTAATAGTTTAAAATTCGGCTTGGGTTCCTTGTCCCGCAGCCAGAGCGGTGTTGTTAGCACCTGCGACTTGATATATTCGGATGCCTTGAAACAGTGGCCGGAACAGAATTTCTTACGTTCCGTTAGATCGTATACTTTGTTTTTGGAGGCGCAGATTTGATACTTCTGAGTGGGAACTCTACAATATAAGATTGTATTAGAAAATTAAATAAATTGAAAATGTGTTATCTTACTTTTCTACAACAACGTTGCACAGTGGATAACCGCATAATTTATTAATATGCCGCTCGTCAACAACATCTACATAATTGTGTGGGCCAATTTCTGTAAGCTGGAGGATACGATGTCATCTATTCACTTTAATTATAAACATTTCATTTATTTACCAAAGCTAGAAAGATTGACTCTTCTATGTTTGGCTCCAGCAGTGTGACAACTATTTGTTGAGCCCGTGCAAGCGCTGCACGTTTCTTTACCACAGCTGCAATTAACTGCTCACTGTAAAACATTAAAAAATATGCTAAGTATTATATTTTTTTGTATATATCCCAACCAATTAAATTTACCGCAATTTTTCGTTGCCTTTGGTCGTCATATTTTGTTTATTAGAGATGTGGACATGCAAAACTTGCTACCAACGATAACAATTTTACTGAAAACACTGCCATCGATAACAAATGTCAGTCACTTGCATCACGGTCATCGTAAGTGCACTATCGATAAGGTCGGGTTACAATATCGTTAAGGAATTCAACTCTCGTCGTTTATCGATATTGTAGTTACATCTCTACCTCCGATAGCCTTAATCGTAGTTTTTATAAACAATAATAAATAAGCAAACAAAATGGTTTGCGAGAAATGTGAAGCCAAACTTTCAAAAGTTTCGGCACCAAATCCCTGGCGAACAAGCAACGCAGCAGCCGGCGGACGTAAAATCAATGAAAACAAAGCCTTATCCTCAGCAAAGGAGCGATTCAATCCCATGGGCAGCAGCTTGGCGCCCTGTCGGTATGTGTGGATAATAATAACAATAATGAATAATATAACTAATTGTTTTTACGTGCAGCATCTGCAGACAGAAGGTGCATCAAATGGGCGCGCACTACTGCCAAGCGTGTTCCTACAAAAAAGCAATTTGTGCCATGTGCGGCAAAAAGATTCTTAATACAAAGAACTATAAACAAAGTGCCACATAACGAACCAGGGAACCCAAAGAAACAATAGAAAACTAGCCTTAAACAAATAGTTTAACATTTTATAGCTTAGATACCGACAACAAATTAAATTTTAATACAGCAAACTTTGCACTCAAGCCTCGTTTGGTGATGTTTCTTTATCCTTGTCGCGCCTCCGCTTGGCGCTCTGCAACGAACTGGAGTAGCTGAGCGCATCCTTGTCAAACTCCAGTGGCATAATGCCCAGATCTCCAGTGTATCGATTCTTGGCAATCTGCAAATACTTCTTGCCACGCACCGAAGTCAGTCGTTTGTCTTGGATGATCAGCACATTGTCTGCCTCCTGCGTTGCCTTCGCTGTACCAAAGACAGAACTGGTGGTCAGCTCATCCTCCTGCCGTTCCTTACGCGGATGCATCACTAATGTCACATGCACATTGTGCTTGGTGGCAAAGCCACGAAATGCCGCTATGATCGCATCCTGTTCCCAGAACTTATCACCTCCACGATGGGAAGAGACGCCCATCATAAACTGAAGATTGTCAATGATCACATGGGAAATATCATGAACATATTGTGCATGCTCAATTGTCTCCAACACCGGCTTGAGTGGTTGCTGTCCGTGAAAGGTCATAAAGTACAAGGGAAGCCTCTCAAACTCCGTCGCCCAATGATCAAACTCCTGCAGCTTATCATCCAGTGGATAACCCACAAATTGGCGTAGCAGCGTTGAGGCCAAACGTGTATTTCGTATCTCAAAGGATCCCCAGAGCGTGGTCACACCCTGCATAGCCAGATCCAAAGAGTACTCACTGGTAAAGGTTGTCTTGCCACTTCCAGTTGGTCCAGTGAGGATGGTCAGTTCACCCTTGCGATGTCCCTTCAACAGCTTGTTGAGCACTGGAAATCTCTTCCATTTCACGCCGTTCACCTTCTCAATGTTCTGCAGTTCACTGAGAATATCATTGCGCAGCGCATTGAAGGTGGTGATTGCTCTATGCCGCACCGGCGTCGCCTTGGCCAGGATGTGGCGGATATTAAGACGACGTCGCAGTGCCACATGTGGCGCCGGCTCCGTCTCTGTGGGTCTTATAAGAAGGCAACGTTTCTCATCCATTTTCTGTGCAAACGTCCGCGCCGCATCCCAACTGTGTGTGGCATCGTAGTGCAGCCAGAAGACCAGTTCCTTGAAGCGCTCCAGCGCCGGCAGACATTCCTGGGGCAATTGCTGCAGCGCGTACGGCAGACAAATGATACAGTGCGTCTCAATATGCTGCGTGGCCAGCACGATGAAGTCCAACAGATTGCTAACTAACACCGCCTTTGTCTTGTTGCCACTCCCAGTCCCACAGTGTATGAGAAGACCTGAGCTACAGCTACCTTGCTGATAGGTCTGTTCAGTGCGGTCAGTCAGCTGGAGCACCTTCTCACCCACGACTTTCTGCGCCGCATTGCGCAGCTTAAAGTGGAGGAGATGCTGCTCGGGTTCATATTGTGCTCCGATTGCATTCAGCTGTGACTCCTTTATACCCTTCAGTCCCAGAGCCTCGCATGCTTCCGCCGGCACAGATATGAGATTATCAAAACGGGATTTATATTCGTCCAGCTCCGATTTGATTGGAATACGCTTTAAGCCTGCAGGGGGAGGTAACTGATAAGCAGCCAGTGCATTTGCTAGCGTTGTTTTTATATCACAATTGGGACAAATAAAGGCGCCTGTAAGAATTTAAAAATAAATAATTCATTTTCATTTGCATTTCGATACAATATAATAATTTACGTCATCAACAGCCCCCATAGACCTGGTACAAATACAATCCACATACTCAAACTTACCCGTTCGTTTATTTACGTACGCCTGTGGACCTTGTGGACGTAATGTGGATGATGTTGCGGCTGTTACTCCTGCAGCTGCTACCGGTTGATTGTTGTTGTTGATGTTACGCTCACACAGCCGGCATTCCAATTGCAGGCACGTGTGTCCATCCTTATTGAATAGATTCCTCTGTCGCAATAGTTTCTTAAAATCAATATAATCTTTGGTGTCCAATGCATAGTCCTCAGTCTCAACACTTGTTGCATAATTATTAATTTTAAGCCGGCAGTTGTTTTTATTTACGCGCAGCAGCAGCGGTTTTATGAAACCAGCGAGTCTCATCGCACAAGGTGACTCATGGGCACTGCGCTCTCACACAGGGTGAGTCGCAAGTAGAAATGGGGCGCTTTTTTTGAACTGCGTACGTTTTATTTATATACCACAAAGTACTAAGGGCTATGTTTATCGATAAATTAAGGTTTCTGAACATCTAAATTTTGATTTTAAAATACACATGCATTCAAATTTGCATTATAACAGATGAATTTTACTTTCGCCATACATTAAGTTTTTAAAATTTTAACGGATCTACGAACATATATTATTAACAGAAATGCAGAAATAATCTACTAATAGCTTCTCCCCAAAAAAGAGTATAAAACAAATCCCCAGTATATCTTTTCATTTCTTTAATAGCTTCTTTCTCCTTTCCCGGAAAACATACAAACCTAACTCGCCACTTACATTACTTTTAAACAAAAAAGGATATATTTTATATTTTTTAATCAATTTATTGTCAGGCATAGTTTTAGTTTCATATAGACTTTAAACCATCTTGCGTTGAATAGAGCCCTGGATGACAAACTGTAAAACAAAGAAAAGCCTTAATTAGTATAATACAACAGATAAATTTCAATGCAATTAAAATGCTTTAATCAGACACCTAAGCCCGTCTTTAAGCGCGTTAACGCTTTCCGGTGGAAACCGCAAAAGGAAGTAAAATATTCATCAGTTGAGCACTTTTCTTTTTATATCCAAACACGGATATGGAAATTTATATTAATGGAATGCTTACTTTTCATGATATCTGGAAAACATGGTCTAGAGGTCCGCCGTAACCTCAATTTAGGCACGTTTTCGTGGGGCAGCCATTTTGTTCAGCCCATGTGCTTGCAATTTCAAGACATTTCTAAAAAGAATAAATTGAAATCATCGATTAGTAAAAACAAATTTTACTATGCACAGTATATTAAATACTGATAGAATCAGTTTACAATTCTTCCACATGAGTCTTGTCTCAGTACAGGTCTGTGTAAAAGCTCATCATATAAAACTAACCACAAACAGCTATTAATTAACGCTTACTTTTATATTTTTGTTCAATCCTGATGTGTTTCCACATCATTTGAGTGCAACGTGTTCATCCCTGAAAATAAACACAAGAAAATTTAGTTTACGACTTTAAATATTGAAAATATGTAAAGATAATTGTGCCATCAGACTGCCGAATCATCTTAAATGAACAAATTATATACGAATTACATTGAAAGATACAATGCAAAATCGAGAAAATGTTCCTTCAGTCTCGTCATCTATTTTCCTCACTTTGTGGCAATATTTATTTAATTAACTTTTCACTTTACTTGAGACTTACCATTCTCGACGAAATTTCCACATAAAATGAGCTCTCATGTGCACGTGGTCTAGTGAAGAAAGTTCTTTGCTAGCTATCGATTACGTTTCCCAGATAATCATCGATTGACAAACTGCAGGGCTGCTATTAAATGATGGCGATGCCAGAGTTGATTTGATGAAATTTACAACTGATTATCGATAGCAGCTCTACGTAAACAGCTGGTAGCCAAGTATGAAAATAATCAACACGTGCAATTGCGGAATTTAAAATTATTGTTTACATTTGATTTAAATAACAAGCATATATAATGGTAAATAAATTTATAACATATTCATGTTGCAGCATTTAAATTTCATTTATTTGTAGGCCAAGCAAAAAAAGACTCGTAAAATACAGAAACAGAAAAACAGTCAACTGAAGCGTTTGATGAAGCCAACCGACTCTCGTATAAAGGAGCAAAAACGACAAATACGAAAGAAAGCCGAAAATCCTCATGAAATCAAGATCCATGAGGCAACACAACAGAGCTCGGCCCTCTTTTTCCAATACAACACACAGCTGGGGCCACCTTACCACATAGTGCTCGATACGAACTTCATCAACTTTAGCATCAAAAACAAACTGGATATTGTGCAGAATATGATGGATTGTTTGTACGCCAAATGCATACCCTATATATCGGATTGTGTACGAGCCGAGTTGGAGAAACTGGGCAATAAGTATAAGCTGGCACTACGCATCATATCCGATCCGCGTTTCGAACGTCTACCCTGCCTCCACAAGGGCACTTATGCCGATGACTGCCTGGTGGAGCGTGTGCGTCAGCACAAGTGCTATATTGTGGCCACCAACGACAAGGACCTGAAAAACCGCATACGCAAAATACCCGGAGTCCCCATTATGTATGTTGCAGGCCATAAATACGCTATAGAACGTATGCCTGAAGCCTATGGGGTGAAGTCGTAATTACACATTTTAGAATTAGGATTATAATGTATTGAATTATCGATATTTGTAATCAGTTTAAATAAATGTACGTTAAGCTTGATAAAACACTCTTTTATACTTGAAAATATATAAAAATAATATTAAGTATTGCCTATTGATTTTCCCCAATCCAAAACCCTTCACCACAATCTCAAAGAAAACTCGAGTGTATTTAAGTATATAGATGTTGTTTTTGCTTTTTATTCAAAGTGAATCAGCTTCGCGATGGTGCTTAAGCATCGGCGTTCAGACGAGCGGTAGGCTTGGACAGGAAGTCTGAGTATGCCTGGTAGGGGGTGGAGCCCAGCGGCATCTCCTTCCACAAGTCTGGGGTCAGGTAGGCGTATGTCTTGGCAATGGCAGCATAGGTAGCCTTGGCGAAGTTACCCAGAGTACCGGTGGAGCCACGAGCCGAGGTGTAACAATCCTCAATACCAGCCATGGTCAACAGCTTCTTGGGGACTGGAGCCGAGACAATGCCGGTACCACGGGGAGCAGGGATCAGACGCACAGAGACTGAACCGCACTTGCCGGTGACCTTGCAGGGTACGGTATGGGGCTTACCGATCTTGTTACCCCAGTAGCCACGACGTACGGGCACGACCGACAGCTTGGCCAAGATGATGGCACCACGAATAGCGGTTGCCACTTCCTTGCTGCACTTAACACCCAGACCAATGTGGCCGTTGTTGTCACCAATGGCAACGAAGGCCTTGAAACGGGTACGCTGACCGGCACGGGTCTGCTTCTGCACAGGCATGATCTTGAGGACCTCATCGCGCAGAGCTGATCCCAAGAAGAAATCGATGATCTCGAACTCTTTGATGGGAAGAGAGTAAAGGTAGATCTCCTCCAGAGACTTGATCTTGCCTTCACGGACTAGACGGCCTAGCTTGGTGACTGGAACCCACTCCTTGGAGTCCTCCTTGCCACCGCGACCTCCACGTCCGCGTCCACGGCCACGACCGCGACCGCCACGGCCACCACGAGAGCCAAAACCACCTCGGAATCCACTGCGCTGGGCTGGAGCTGCGTCCGCCATTCTGTAAATTGCAATAAAAATAAAATTTCATTAGTTTTATTGTTAGGTTAAATACGAACAATCGATCTAAGCAAAATGTATTTCAAGTATTTATATCAGACGCCTTTGGCCATCTTTAAGCGGGTTAACGCTTTCTGGTGGAAACCGCAAAAGGAATTAAGGTAATCATCATTTAAACACTTTTAAAATAATTTTTCACAATGTGCATATGCGTCAGTAGGCAACGTCGCCATTTTGAAACACGTGTCTGGCAAAGAAAATACTATTCTTTAATTTAATATAATATATTGAAAATTGGATAATATATTATTTTATATTGCAATTAATATCATATTACGCATAAGCACATTGAAATATTTTATTTTAATATATATTATATATATATATATATATATTAATTAATACGAATCTAATTTTCTCTTACTTGTTTTATGGAATGAAGACAAAAACCAAATGAGCGAGAAATTCCAAGAGCAGCAGCAACGAACCACACAACGGGCTGCTTGCATTAATATCGATTAATCGAATATGCATGACTATCGATGTTTGCTCGTTGGTTTTCAATTGAAGAAAATTCTGCAACGATAGTTTAAGCAAACTCACCACTCAACGTAAGAAGCGCAAAAAATTAAAATTTAAATAAAACTATTTTTTGACTAGCGTAGTTTTTATTACACATAATTAATATGGGTTTACATCATACAAATTGAGCCATATAAATGTAGAATCATAAGTTCTACCAGATGCGGAAAGATTAATAGAGCCGCTTACCTGTTCAAGAAAGTAATTTGGCCTAAGGGTCATGATAACTGTTTTTTATGGGGGGACTTGTAATGTGCATGTATGTATATAATTTATGCCTGGGTTAGTCATCTATCTATGATTCCAAAAATAAATATTGCTTACAGACTATATGTACCATTCAAAGTACGATAAATAGTTGCGTTTTGTTGCATGAGGACAGGCCTAAATGCAATTCGACCACAATAATAAAGTCTGCTTATTGCACAAATTGCCCATGTGCCCGATTATCGATACCCGATTAATTTCCCCGATATTAGTTGGTCAATTGTTGGTGTGTGTGTAGTAGAGCACTGTATTGCCAGGTAGCTGCCAGTGCGAGGCCTTCAGCTCGATCAATTGCAGCAAGGTGCGACGTATGGAGGCGGCAGCATCGCCGGCATTAAGGAAAGCATCGCGCACCAAGGACATAAGGAGCTCCAGCTGCTGCGGCAATTGCTGCTCCATATCCTGGCCAATGCAGGTCAAAACATAGAACAGGCACTCAATCTGGAAGGAGAGACACAAAGAGAAAGCTTAGTTGGGGCCTGAGGAGAGTATAAATTGAATCCCACCTCGGATAGTGAACGCACGGGGGGACGCACACAATCCTCGCAGCACTTGGACAGCAGACTGAGCAACACAAGCGGTGGTGGGGTGCCCTCGCTGTGGGTGCGTAGCTGCAGCTGGCGACGTTTAAGCTGGCAAAACATTTCCGTTAGAAATGCCATGAAGGCTGTAAAACGTACGCGTGATGGCGACTTCATGCCCTGAATGACAAAGAGAAGCTAATGAAGAGGGAAGAGCGGAGAGATATATTAATAAAACAAGTCAAGCTTGAAGGTGACAGGGCTACGGCGATACTCTCAAGTTAATCGATATACAAAATAAAGGGTAAATAAAGGTACTAGGGCTACTGGTTCTCACCTTCTCCCTCTCCTGATACCATTGACGGCATGTGTTGAGCAATGCCTCCAAAAACGTTTCCTTCTGTTCCATGGCTATAATGTTCAGACAGAGCCGCGATATAGGCAAAGCAAAGCGTCGACTCTCGACGGCGCGCTTAATGAACTGCGATGTTAGCTCCATGAGGCAACGTGAATTGAGTTTATTGGGATCCTCCAGTGCTGTGTCGATTAGACTTTGTATTTCCGGCGTAAATTGTCCAATGTCGGCAACCTCATTTCCCAAACCGAGTCCCAAACCGGCCATTCCACGTGTGAGTGCATCAGCAGAGGACAGGGACTTGGAGCGCTGTAGGGCAGTTCCATTTAGATATGGATCGATGCCATTCAGTTGATAAGCTTGTCCATTGCTGTTGTTGTTGTAGTGATTGTTGCTGCCGCCAAATTGGGCAGACTTTTGGCCACGTGGCTCCGGCGCAAATTTTACGCGATTTGTCGACTAAACGGGAAAATAAATGTATTTAAAATCAATCCCAAATGTCCAGAGCTTCGATTTTTATGTGCTGAATGATTGAATTTGAGTTTGAATGAAGAAATCTACCACAAGCAAATCGATACTTGTATTAAAAATACATATCGGAACTTTCATCATTGGAAGGTGAACGCAACTCGAAGCGAACTAGTTATCGGGCAAATTTTTTCCCTTTAAGTTTTCGATAACTAGTTCGAAGTATGATATTGAAATTTAAATATTGTATTTAGCAGTGAAAAATTCGAATTAAAATAAAATAATGCAAATAAATAATGTAATATGTGTTGGAGGGGATAGAAAAAAGTGCTTACATGAAGTATATTCCCACTGGAGGGTGAATTCATTAGGGGCAGCTGCCCAGCATTCAAGGCGCCAATGGGATGTGTTACCAATATGGACCGATGATGATTGCCCAGCGAGAGACCCGCCTGACGTCGATTCAAAATGGCATTAGAGGCTGCCGCATATTGTTGCTGCTGTTGCAAGATGCCTGGGAAGACCAGAGACGAACTGGAAGAATGTTGTAGATTGTGGTTTAGCTCTGCAAGAGAACGGGGGGAGGCAAGAGGGATAAAGTTTGGCATTAACTTTTGGTTGAATTTACCGATTACTGTTCAGTGTGTCCGCCGGTGGCGTTGCACGTGAGTTGTTGTTGTTGCTATTGTTGTTGTTGCTCATTGTGAACTCCTGGGCATTAATGTTCAGTTTGTTTGTCATACCCCCACCAACACTACCTGAGGTAGCACCACTGCCATCACCAACACCACCACCACCACGCACATCTGCACAAGGTTCGTTTTGTGTATTTGTATTTTTGTTCGGGATTAAAGACACACAAATGAATAAACAACATGAATTGATGGGAATATTTATATATATACATTTATATATATTCGGATTATAAGAGATAGACATACATATATGAAAAGAAGAAGGAGAGAGAAGATGGACAAAAATAATTATAGTGGAAGAAATTTTGGAGTTTCGATTATGTGAAAAGGCTAAGCGAAGGTTAGGAAGAATCTTGTGGCAGGCCGAAAAGCACTTTGATAAATGAATATTGAAAATACCATAATATGTGCAGGTGCTACAGTTAACCATACACAAAATTGTATAGATCTTTCTGCTATAATAACAGAGATTTACGAGTAACAAGTACAAAGATTATGAGGAGAGAGATAGTAGCGTGTGTTAGTAGGGCTAAGCTAAGCTGAAAGTGGTGCTTAGGTATTAGTTTCTATAGTTTGTAGACAATAGTTTCCACTTACTCGGAGGTCTGTATATATCCATAGCTGGCTTGCCGCGCATCTGTCCGCTCTGATTTCCAGGCACATTGAATGCCAGACTGCGCCTTTTATTTATGTTCTACAATCAGAAGAATTGCCTTAATTTAAAACAGACACAAGTAGATTAGTTGGCATAACTCACCTGTTGATTGGAGGTGCGCACAAAGCTGCGCTCTCTCGATATAACGCCAGGTATAATCGGTTGATAATCGGGCGATTTGCGAGACACCTTTCGAGTATCATTCTGTTGATTGTTGTTGTTGCTGCTGTTACCATATGTGGCTGCTGAGATTTCCACTTTCTCTGCCATTTTGTTGTTCTTTCTTCTTCTTGTTCTGTTTCTTAACCTTTAAACTATTTGAAAAACCTAATCTTTGGTTTTTTGAAAAAACGTTGGATTATTCCTGCGCGATTGTGTAAGTAATCGCTCTTGCTATATATGTTTTTTCAGTTTCAGTATTTGAGTAAAGTTGTACATATCACAATTCTTGTTTTTTTTTCTTTTGTTTCTTCTTTTTTCGTTTGCTTTTAATACGTTTTGACTATAAGTATAATTTGCTTTCGTAGTCTTGGGCACAAGACAAAAAGTATTCCTTCTTTTATAGGTCTGAAAGTAGACATCAGAGAGATTGTTATGATTATTTTATGAGTACTTTTCTTTATATACATCTTTATTCCTTGTAGTGCAAAGCAGAGATAAGAGACTTATTATTAATCTTTAATATTTAAAGAGAATTTTGTAAACCAATTTCTATCAGTATAAAGAAGAGATACCAAGATACTTAAGAAAATGTCTTCTTATTTCTTAAATATTAAAGAGATTAGAGAGTAATAAGAGAGAAAGTAATCTTATGATATTTAAACAATATTATCTGATATGCAGCATTACTTTGTACAGTGTACAGAGCTTGTTGCCATGCATCAACCCATCCCCAATAATACATATACAGATGCTACATAAATTCAATAAATTGAGTGGGTCTGCACTCAAGTTTTGGACCGGGAGACTGTCGCAGCTCGTGAAGAAAGAACGAGAAAGAGAGAGAAAAGCATAAACTATTTACACTCAGAGTGTACTTAACTCATACATCTTTATAGTGTTTATGTGTATATATTGCTTTTCATACATTAAACGTCTGTTTAACCGGCTTTGCGACTGCGCGTAGGAGTGCATCTGGTTTCTTTTTAAGACCGCACTTTGAAGCGACCAAAACACGATCGAATGACATCAGCTTTGAGCAATTTTTTGTCTAATTTTGTAGCGCTTGAAGTACTCATAATGTGTCAGAGTGTGTGTGTGTTTTCTAGCTATTTGCGACTTGTCGAAATTTACATACTCTAAACAAAACAGCTAAACAACAACAATAACAAGCTAACATTTAGGATTATTAATAATAGGCAAACACACCATAACAATTAAGCAAGATACAGTGGAAACTGCCTTTAATGAATTGTAGTTTGTAGAAGAGAGATATACGTATGTATATAAAGAGATATATATATATAATTAAAGAGATTTGTGATAAAACTTTTTGAAAGTAGAGTAATCCTTTTATTGATATCAATATATATTCTAAGCAATATAAATGAATAATTTTTCGTTCTCTTATAAAATTCTGTACATTAGTTTCTTATGCTTTATAAGAAAAGAGCATTAAATTAATCATAATCAAGTCACGATAAGCTCACGTCTCATTTAATTTAATTTCTTTGATAAACTTAAGAAGATTTTCAATGAGTTATCTTCTATTTTGCATATTTCAATAGAAATTATGAAGAATTTAAAAGAAATTCTGACAGATTAGATTAACAGTCTGACAAAGCTTAGCTATTTATTTGTAGTATAAAACAGTTTCTTTCTCTTGTATATCTTTGACAAGTTTATGATTATAAAAAAGATTTGTTTTCATAGTTTCACTAATTAACTTTCATTGATAACTCCGAAATGATTGAACTTGCAAGTATGAAATTTCATTGGGTTCTCTAGTTTTCCAAAAATATATTTTAATAGATAAGCTTGACAGTCTGACAAAGCTTAGCTAATCTTTTATTACATACGATTTTTTCTGTATTTAAAATACAATAGATTTGATATTGCATATACTAGATTAAGATATCTTTATCTCTTCTCGCTAAAATCATTGTTTAAACAGTTAACTTTTCTTAATAAGTTATTTGAGATAAACTTGGTAGTTTTCAAGTTAAAACACTAAATACATTGAAATTACGCCCGCATCAAATAATGTGTGGCCACTGTAGATATAATTTGCCATTATACAAATTTTACATTGGGTTCTCTTCTGTTATAGCATATTTTAGAAAAATTGCAGATAGATTAGCTGGACAGTCTGACCAAGCTAAACCCAATATCTTATTATATGAAACATTTTGTGTATCTTGGACATCTCTTTCTTTCTTCTTGCTTAAATGCTTTATCTTTGTCGAATATTTTCCTCCAGCTAAGCTGACTATTTCCGAATTATTTTCTTGTTTTTCACTTACCTTTTAATGCAAATAAAAATTGATCCAATAATTTGTGTTTGGGTTGTTGTCGTTGCTTTTAATAGCTTTGTTTACACTCTTCTTTCTCTCTCTGTCTCTCGAGTGCTCTCACTTACTCGCTCTTTCTTTCTTTCACTCTCTCTGTTTGCTGCTTTCCTAGTTCTTTAGATTAAAGAATTGTCGTTGTGGATCGTCTTTGTCGTCGTCGTTATTGCGCTTCGTTTAAGTTGTTGTGAGGTTGCTCTATGTGCTATTTCCTCTTTTACTTCTGCTTCTTCTTCGCGTCGTTCTTGGCGTCTTACTCGCTTAGTTATGCTCGGCACACTTGGCTAACAACAATAATAAAAAATTTGTATAATTATATATTTTTTTTTGCGCGAACCTTATAGAAACGACTGCGACTATGATGACTAAATGGTGTAGCTCTTTAGTTTTTTTGGATCGTCATGCACACACGCGCACACACACACACGCACAGACACCACACACACATAAACATACACACACAGAGACTGCTTCTCGCATCAGATACAGAAACAATTGATGATTGTCTTGTTATTCTTTGCAGTTGTTGTTGCTGTTTCTGTTTTGCTGCGAGCAGCTGTTTGTGCTTAGCATGAGTCAGTGGAGGGGTGTGTAGGAGGGGGAGCGACTGCGACGTCTGCTGCTGGCGTTGCTACTGCTGTGTTAAGTATACGCACCGTTGACGCTGACGTCGGCTGCGGCTTCTTAGTTTGCTCTGCTCTTGTCTATTTTTGGTTTGTTGCTTTGCGCTTTCTATTCTTTATACGTTCGTCGTTCTTTCGCGTAATTTTCGTTCGTTGTGTCGATCGCTCGCTCGCGCACGCACACACACACACACACCCAGAGAGACAGACACACCTACACTATGTATGAGTGTGTATGCAAGCATAGATATTAATTTATTTTTATGTTTTGTTGCTCTTCGCACGCGCTTCCTTTTCTACTAAATTCTTGCTCGATATTTTTGTTTGCGAATTGTTCACATGTGCAAAATATACATATATATTCCGTATATATAGTATATCGATCTCGATCTATTTGCGCGCTTGATTTGTGTTCTTCCGTTTCCGTCTGCCTTGGCTGTGGGGATGACGTCGTCTGCTTTTCCTTATTTATCTAATATTTTGCATGGATAGTACCAATATTATTATGATATTTCCGTTTGACTTAGCGCTCTTCTATTTATAACGAAGAACAGTCTCTGTGTATGTATGTACTCGATATATGAATCACATAATAGCAAACGATAGAAATTTAGCTACTAAAAGTGCTGCACATTCCATTTACCTATATACATACATATGTGTATGTATGTGTGTATATATTATATTATCTTATTTCGAGAATTATTCACATATATAACTTTCGATTCTGGTTACTTTTTCGTTCGTTATTTATTTTTTGTTTTGTTTTCCTCCTCTATTCGATTTGCACACTCTCGTAATTATGGTTGATGGTTAATGGTATATCGTATATATATATATGGCGTATATATGTATGTATATATTATATGTATCTTTCTATTTATGCATGTATATTGTGTGGATAGTGCGAGTATCGTTCGGTCACTTGCTGCGTTTATATATTTTATTTTGTGAAACTTAAAAATTAAATCATCGGCGCGAGCGATCTGTTTAAGACTGAAACTCTGATGAATCGGCGACGCTGTATAAAGCTCTGCGGAAGAGACTGCCCCGGCCCGGCCCTGTGTGATCTCACGCGGTAAGAGATAGAGACAAAGAGAGGAACGCAGCTCTCTGCTTACTCATTTTTAGGGTTGTCGAGTTGCGTAATGATAAACAAAATAAATATCAAGCAATTTTTATGTGTTTAATTGCAATCAAATTGTACGCATAACTTATAAAACTATCAAGCAATCAAAATCAATAAAAATACATTAGATTTCATCAAAAATTGCATAAGAAAATCTTCATTAATTTTAACAAATTCTAGAAAATCTACAACAATATGGAATTTAGAAATAAATACAAAATTTATTATAAATATCATTTGTTATAAAAGTTCCTAGATCATCTATTTTATTAGGTCCAATGTATCTCTAGACAGTTTCGTTAGCCAACCTTAGTTAAAAGACAAGATTGTCTTTCTTTTTTAGCTGTCGCCCCCTTTTCCATTCATAAATCATTCACACGCTCTGCACTTAAATGTGAATATATTATAATATATAATTTAATACAATATCGATTCTTAAGCTTAGACGAAAACGATCAACGAGCAAAATACTCTCGATAATAATTGTCGCTCTTTAAATTATAAAATGATATATACGCTACACCGACAAAACAGCATTCTCTCGGGGAAATATAAATGGAAAGTGAGTCGCGTGCTCGATAAATGAATCCTCTGTTTACTACTTCTTTGTTGGCGTTCCCAAGGAGTTGTTCAACGAGTTGTTCAGGCGCTCCTCCTCGGCTTCGTCCAGGCCCAATGCCATGGTCAATAATTTAACTACACAGCGCTGCTCATGCACTTCGCCCTTCTCCGTTGACGTAATATCCTTTTCCAATTTTAGCTTCTCTTCGGCAGCCATTAAAATGCCCTCCTCAATGGTACTCTCTGATATCAGACGATAGATGGTCACCGGACGACTCTGTCCCATACGATGACAACGATCCTCGGCCTGTTTATCATTGTATGGATTGAAATCGATGTCGTGTATAACGCAGGTATCTGCTGCTGTCAAATTGATGCCCACCCCGCCAGCCTTGGTCGATAGCAAGAAAATAAAGATATTATCATCGACATTAAAGTCAGTGATAAGATCCTGACGCTCCTTAACGGCGGTGGCACCATCCAAGCGACAGAAACCAAGCTTTCGTATTTTCAAATATTCCTCCACAACGTCCAGCATCATGGTAAACTGACTGAACAACAGCACACGATGTCCTTCGGCCTTCAGTTTGGGCAGTAATGTGTCCAGATAAAGAAATTTGCCTGAATCACATATCAGATTATCGGGTATCTTTACATCGTACAGTTCCTACAAGAAAGAACATTGTTATTAATTTATATATATCACACAGAGGATTGGGTAAATCTCAGAAAACCCCAATTAGATTGGTGGATTCATGTGAAGACTTAAGTTAATAAGGACTCTAAATTAAAAACTCTAAATAATCTAATGAAATACAGTACAAAAAAGAGAAGAGTTTTTTCTTAAAATACTCTCAACTTACGTATTTATTGCAGAGCTGATACACCTGAAAGTCAGACATGATGGCCAGGTCTTCGAATATATATTGTTCATTTGTCTTCTTATAGGAATTGCCGCGCGCCAGGCGCTTTGCGAAGCCACGCAGTTGTTCATCCGAGAAATAATGACGCATTAGCAGTGGATGATTTGCCATCCGACGCATTTCCATCATAATTGCAACGCCAGCACGATCGCTGCTGCCACAGACCTCGCCCTTGTTGTTCGAATAGTATTCGACCATCTCCTTATAGTACTGCTTTTGTAATGTACTCATGGGAACTTTTTCCTAATGAAGAAATATTAGTACCACTTCGAAGACAGAATATATTTCTACGGATACGTACAACAATGCTGTGTTTGGTGGGCAAATTGTTGAGCACATCCATTTTGAGACGCCTCAGCACAAAAGGTTTCATTATTCGCTTGGCGCGTTGCACTTGTGTCTCCTGGAACTGTGATACCTCCTCTTGATCAGCGTCGGTTTTGCTTTTCTATAGAGCAGAAGGAAATATTATTATTATAAAATAGTCTTTTATAGATCATGCTTCACTAACCCTGACGAACAGGCTTTTAATATCCTCAATACTCTTGGCAAAGAACTTAGGCATGACGAAGCACAGTAGGGAGATCAACTCAAGCAGATTGTTTTGGAGTGGCGTGCCAGTTAGCAGGATACGCATTTCAGCGTTTATAGTGATCAAATTGATATAACGTTGTGTTGTCATATTCTTAAGCATGTGCGCCTCATCGAAGATAACATAGTGCAGCTTGCAAACACGGAACATTTTACGCTCCTCGGGTGTGGAGCCAACTATGTGGTATGTGGTGAGCAACACATCGAATCCAGTGAAGCCATCCTTAGCGAAGCGAACACGCATTCTTCGGCGTTCATCCTGAGAGCCATGATACTTTTCCACAATAAGACTTGGACACCATTTGGCAATCTCCGCCTCCCAATTGTCCAGCGTAGATGAAGGCACCACAATCAGATGAGCACCCTTGCTAAGGCCATTCTCTTTGAGATACGCCAGGAAGGCTATAACCTGTATGGTCTTGCCCAGACCCATTTCATCTGCGAGAATGCCATTCATTTCCTGCTTGTGCATCACCGTCAACCAATTGAGACCGATTACCTGATAGTCTGCCAGTTGTAGGCTGTAAAAAAAGATCGCGTAGCCATTAGAATTATATAGATAAAGGAATTATAGAGCTCCTACTTGCTGCTTAGAATTCTCGGCTGTTCCACAATGCCAGATCCATTGGCTATAGCTGTTTCCAAGCGGGTAACCATCACTTTGCATTTGCTCAGAATGGTGGCCACCGTATTCTGTTTGTTAATCAGATCTTGTGTATAGTTAAGTAGATCTGCCGATAATCGATTCGATTCGAGCTTTTGTCGCAAATCTGACCAATCCTTGAATGGACGCAATTCAATAAGTGCCGTTGCCTTCTTCTCCGACAATGTCTTCACTGATTGCAGTTCCACAATGCTGGCATCGTTCATAAACTGAAATACTTTCTTACGCTGTCCCGTCATTTTCGATGACATTTCTGTGTCACTATCATCGCTGTCGTAAACCTGATCCTTGGATTGTTTAACATCATCATCGTCGGAATTATCATAGTCTGAGTAGTTGCCACTCGATTTGCCTGGCTTGCTGGAGGCGCCTGAGGCACTGCCATTTGAACTGGACTTGATTTTAGGTCGATCTACGGGACCATTTTGTTGCTTAGGCTTACAGTGTTCCTTAAGATAACGTATAGACGCGGCAACATCCCAATCAGTTCGCGCCAGCGAGTCCTGAATAGCCTGAAGAACGTAAAGTTATCGATTAGTCGATAGGTAGTTATATCTGCTATTAATTATGAATAATTTGAATGTACTTATTTAATAAAATAGAATCAATATTATTTGCACTATTCGTGACCTACAAATGATTTTTTTTCTTAATCGTTCACCTTCCCTTTTAGTGGACGCCACTGTTTGGAACAGCTGTTCACAATGCCGGGCCCGAATCGCCATATTCCGAACACATGTAAGCGTCGCGCGCGCTCTCCCCCCACTACCCACGAGTAACTCCTGCTCTCCAGAAACACAGACTACATACCATTGTATCGTAATGGGGCATTATTTTCGCTGCCGCCATGTAACGTTCTTCTTTTTCTTTTACAGTTAATATCATTTTCTGTTTCTTGGGCGTCTGACAGTCTGCACTGTCGCTGTCACTGTCGGCCATCACCTGGATGCGTTTCTTGCCAGGCACACGTTCTGGAAATTTAATAAGAATAAGAAATTGATCTTTTCCATACACAACAATGCACACAATGCGTACCAGTTCTCCCCGGGCTGGCTACGGCAGCTGCTGCTGTCTTATTTATACGAAATTGACGCAAATCATTTAGACTGGATTTGGAGACTGATGGATTTTGGCTTTCCGACATTGTTGGGCGAGGCGAATTGTAAATAGTTGTTGACGTTTAATTTATAAATACTTATTTGCAATTATCTTTACAAATTTAACATCTAATGGAGTAAATTTTCCTACAACACTTTTTGCATTCACAATTCACACAAAAAATAATCGCTAATCTGAATTGCAAACGATAATCGCAATCGATAAGTGCCGCTGTTGTTTTGTCGGCGTCACATCACGTAGCCCTCACCTTATTATTTTTGCACTTGCAATCGATAAGCACCGGCTTCATTATCGATGTATCTGCAACCCTGTGCATAAATCGAATTTTCGCGACGCTTTTGCAGCCCTCGTCAGATTTTTTCCATTTGTGTGAGGTTAATTGAAAATATTTTTGTCGCTGAAAAATTTACAAATTTTACCCGAATTTATTGCAAAAAGAGCAAGTAGAACAAGGCAAACATGGCGGGCGGCAATACACCGCGTGTCATACAGGTGACCAATATTGCGCCGCAAGCCACCAAAGACCAAATGCAAACGTTATTCGGGAACATTGGCAAAATCGAAGAGATTCGACTGTACCCCACCATCCGGGACGTGTCGTGTCCCGTCCAATCACGTATCTGTTATGTGAAATACACGGAGACAAGCAGTGTGCCGGTGGCCCAACACCTGACCAATACCGTATTCATTGACCGGGCCCTCATAGTCATACCCGTGCTGGCCATACCGGAAGAGTATCGCGCCCTGGAGATGCTGAAGAATGGCACCATTGTGCCGGGTCTACAGAAACCGGACTCCAAGCTGCCGCCGGAGGTGATCAATCGCATAGAGGGTCAACTGCCGCAGCAAGTAATCAAGACATACGATCCCAAGTTGGTAGAATTCAATCTGCCCGAGTATCCAGCTTTGCCCTCGTACTACGAGGCCCGTAAAATTGAGGAGATTCGTCGCACCATCATCGTATGTGATGTGCGCAACGAGTGGCGTCTAGACGACCTTATGGAGTGTTTCCAGCGTGCCGGCGAGGTCAAGTATGCACGCTGGGCGGAGAAGGACAACAAGACATACTGCATGATTGAATTCTGCGAACAGACAAGCGTCATTCACGCCCTCCGCCTCCAGGGACAGGAATTCAAGGGTGGCCATTTGAGTGTCTATCACTCAACGTATTCGATTACCAAACCGGAGGCCAAGTCCAATGAGGCGGCCCAGGCGGAGATCGAGGAGGCAATGACCATTGTTAAGGAGGCACAGAGCATGATTTCGGCTGCCATAGATCCCGTCATCGGCATGTTGGCCAAGGATAAACGACGCCGATCACGATCACGTTCCCGCTCCCGAGAGCGTCGCACCAGCACCAGCCGATCCCGTTCGCATCGCTCCACTTCAAGGCGACGACGTCGTTCAGGTTCTCGGGAACGTCGCAGCGTGTCGAGGTCGCGTCGCTCACGTTCGCGTGGCAAACACTCATCACGCTCGCGCAGTAAACGCTCTCGATCCCGTCATCGTCGCAGCACTTCCCGATCCCGACGTTCACGTTCGCGAGGAGGAAAACACTCGCGGTCGTCTAGATCACGTGGCAAGCGCTCCCGATCCCGTCATCGTCGCAGCACATCGCGTAGCAATCGGCGTTCCCGCTCGCATGGTGTTGCAGGTGGTGGTGGCGGCGGAGGTGGTGGTGGAAGCAGTGGAAATGGCAAACGCTCTAGATCCCGTGAGCGTAGCAAGAAATCGCATCGCGCTCGTTCGCCACGTTCGCGTAGTAAACGCAGCTCCCCATCCCCGCCACCTGTGAGCAGTCACAGCAGCAGCAGCAAGTCACGTTCCAGTCGCAGCAAAGATATCGCACCTGTGCTCTCCAAATCCTCCTCATCTTCATCCTCCCGAAGACGTTCCCGCACCCCGGAGTCGCGCAAACTTAAGTCCATCTCGGAAGATATTGAGGCAAAGAGTTCACGGAAATCGGTTAGCGTTGAGAAATCCGACAACATGGATATATCAAATTCACCCTAGGAAGAGATAGGGATATTCAGATGATAATCTCCCGATTCATACATTGCACACCAACACACACACACATTAATATTTTGATAAAAAATACAAGAGAACATTAAAGAACCTACCTATAAAATATGATCTAACTAACTTTTGCTATTTGAATCGACATTGCTTTGAGATTTATATTGCTACGATCTGTCCTAGATTCAAGTATAAAGTATATATATAAAGATTTTAATTAAAAGAACTCGGCATTTACATTCTGTATGTTTATTTAAGAACGACTATTCAATACATATACAATTTTTAGATTAAGTTCCTAAAACTGACTGTCTTTTTCAATTAAGAGGTTGTTTCGGCTGTAGATATATGGTAACCTCAGTGAAAGGCTGTAGATACAGTACTGAGAGGGGTTAGGATAATTCGAAACAATTCATTGAAATTTGTATTTTTATTTTCCAAGTCTTCTTTAAGACGTCGTAATTGTAATGTTTCATTTTACATATGCAACTTTATATTAAAAGTTTCCGCAACTTTCTCTCAGTGCACTTGAACAGCTGTGTAATCGGTTTGTTTGTTTTCTCTATCGCAGAAAAGCTTTCCTTTGCCGGCGTAGGCGAAGAGCTTTTTGTTGCGCTCTTCAACAAAATGTCGACGAGCCGCGAGCTTCGTTTGAGTTGCTATCGAGTGTTCATCGTCTGCAGTTGTACGAATAGAGAAAGAGAGAAAAGCGAGAGAGTGAATTACTTTGCACTTTTTACTTGCTCTATTAATATTTTTATACTTTGTTAATTCGTTTGATAAAACAACTTTTAATTTGTGCAAACATGTCTGCAGCAACTAAAGGTAATTGAAACGGAATTTGACTCCTGATTCTTTCGATTGTTGTCTCGCGCAGTGATTGATCAACTTGAACTTTGGACTTGTTGATGTCTAATCTACTCTCTCTGTCTCCCCTTTGCCCCCCCGCCACGCACAGTTGGCACAGCATAAACGCCGGCAAAGGGGGAGTGTGCACTTTGGACCTGTTGAACAAGCAACAAGATTTGCTTTCGTTTACAGCGACTAATTTGAATATTCGCGATAACGCAATACATAACTAATATATATGTTAAATATTATATACTACAGGTATCTACATTGTGGCCGCCAAGCGTACGGCCTTTGGCACCTTTGGTGGAGCACTGAAGAATGTGAACCAGACACAGCTGCAGACCACAGCAGCCAAGGCGGCACTGGAAGCGGCAGGACTGAAGGGCGAGCAGGTGGACACGGTGATCGTGGGCAATGTGATTGCGGTAAGTTGAGTTAGCAGGAGCTGGAATAAATATCCTGTCTACAGCAATTGAGAGATATATTGGGAAATTTCCTTGTTCCATATTTGGGCATTCTCAATACATTTTGTATTGACATATGGGAATTCTAAAACTGTTCCTGTTATTATTTAAAAGGTGGGGACTTAGAACTGGAATAAATGAACTGCCTACTTTAATTCCCTTTATTTTTAAATAGAGAAATTACCTATTCCATTTCCTATTTCCATATGGGACATTAATGAAAATGGAGAGCAAAGACAGCAGTTTCCATAATATTTTAAACTTTCTTCATTTTATTCATTTTATTTGTTTCTTCATTATTTTCCCCTTCTCCCACAGTCCTCCTCAACTGATGGCATCTATGTGCCCCGTCATGTGGGTCTTAATTGTGGTGTGCCTATCGAGAAACCCGCCTTGGGCATTAATCGCCTGTGCGGTTCCGGTTTCCAGTCGATTGTGAATGGCGCTCAGGATATTCTAGTAGGTGGTGCCAAGGTCGCCCTCACGGGTGGTGTGGAGAGTATGTCCCAGACGCCATTCATTGCACGCAACATGCGCTTCGGCACAACCTTGGGAGCCAACTACAATCTGGAGGATGCACTGTGGGCGGGACTTACAGATACCCACTGCAAGCTGCCCATGGCTCTGACCGCTGAGAACTTGGCTGACCAGTACAAGATCACACGCGAGCGTGTGGATGAGTTTTCACTGCGTTCACAAAAGAACTGGGAGCGGGCACAGGCTGAGGGCGTCTTTAATGCAGAGATTGCACCCACCAAGCTGAAGGTCAAGGGCAAGGAAGTGGACTTTGTTGTGGATGAGCATCCACGTCCCAAGACCACACTGGAGGGTCTGGCCAAGCTGCCCTCGTTGTTCAAAAAGAACGGCATCGTCACTGCTGGCACAGCCTCAGGCATTTGTGATGGTGCTGGTGCTGTGATCATTGCCTCCGAGGAGGCACTCAAGGAGTACAACCTAAAGCCACTTGCCCGCCTGGTTGCCTTCTCCTTTGTCGGTGTCAAGCCAGAGATTATGGGCATTGGTCCCGTTCCTGCCATACAGAATGTGCTGCGCGTAGCTGGCAAAAAACTGGAGGACATTGACCTAATTGAGGTAGGCCTGGGATGGGAGAGCTCTCTATAAACATATATCGATAACTAATCTTCTGCAGATTAACGAAGCCTTCGCCGCACAGACACTGGCCTGTGCCGATGCCCTCAAGCTGGATACCTCCAAGTTGAATGTGAATGGTGGAGCCATCGCTTTGGGTCATCCTCTGGGAGCCAGTGGCTCTCGCATCACTGGACATTTGGTGCATGAGTTGCAGTAAGTAGAAGGGGAATCCTCTCTGGATGAGCTGTTTAATCACTTTCTTTATCTTTGCAGGCGCAAAAAACTAAAGTACGGCATCGGATCCGCCTGCATTGGTGGTGGTCAGGGCATTGCTCTGCTGCTGGAATCCGTTTAGGATCGTGATACCGAATCCCTTCTGCATTTACGATAAGCTTAGCATCGATGATCGATATAAATAAAATTTACTTTATGGACTGATAACAATTTGTTGGTTTTTATCTGTGTATTTTTTCTATTTTTATTACAAATTTATTGAAACATTTTGTTGCAAATGGAAGGTAGTTTCATTTTAATAGATGCGCTTTCTACAAGAAAGACAACATATTGTTAAAAAATTGATCGATATCGATTTGATGAATGGAATCGCTCCCCTTAAAGGTTTATCGAAATAGAATCTCTTAATGGGCACCTAAACATTACGAGTACGTGTGTGGATGTGTTCAGTTCGTTTGGGCGCTGGTGGAGAATAACGCCAGGACACCACTGGCCACGCCAATAGAGAAGATGTAGTTGACGAAGGGCGTAGCGTTCTTCAGCAGGAAGAAGCTAATGAAGATAATGATGGCCAAGTAGATGGCATTGTTGTAGAAAATCGAGAAGGTAGTGGCCTCGTAATCAGCAACCTCGTTTTTCTTCCACAGAATACGTTCATCCTTCTCCTTGCGCGTGACCTTCTTGTCATCGCCCAACTGACGGTTCACTTCACGGGTCACTGCATCCTCGCGACGCACTGCAATCTTGTGCTTCAGCTGGAACTTGATGTTCTTGTACGCGGTGGCCATCAGGTAGGTGCTAGCTGCGGTGACAAGCACAAACAGGATGGAGCTGGGCCATAGATCCATGTTATGGATGCGCCAGAAGAGCCCTAAATAGAAGGAAAAAGAAAACATTGTTAGCACGGTGGGTGGAGGAGGAGGTAAACCAACAACGTGTCACTATTTTTGTTAGTGTTGCGCTTCACTTACAGATTGGCAAAGCGGAGACGATGAAAGCGTTGCCGTAAAAGATTGTCGCCGATTTGGTGGTCACATTGCGGCTGAAATCCTGCAGCAGCAGCTCCTCCTCCTTGGTAAAACCAGACGATTGCACTTTTTGTTGCTTGCCAGAACCCATTTTTTTTTAATTTTTATGTGTTTTCGTGTCTTTAGTGAAAGTTACAGCAACTCAGCCAGTCGAAGAATAAGAGTAAAGCGTACACGAAGGCAGTCCAATCGGCAAAGTGACAGCGCCGCGACGTAGTGACGTGTAAAGTAAACGTCAAAAAGCGATGGTGGTGTCGATAGGTGGTTGAACGTTTAATTCACGGAACTGGTTCATAAAATTGTACAATGTACGCACAAAATACAAGTTTATTGCTACAATAACTATTCTAAAAATTAAAACAATTTTTTTAATAGTGCGCTTAATTCATTTAGTCGCATATTTTAATTTATTTGTATTATTATGTGAACCATTTGATCGAGTTTGATTCCAGCAGATAAGCTAGTGCAGCCCAGTTGTTATCGACAACAATAATCGATAGATTTTAAACAACAGAAGTGCAACAGGTACTGTAACAGCTGTTTTGATAAAAGTTTAAATTTTTGGGTAAATAGATTAAATATTTAGCGCTTATATCTTATTAAATTACAATTAAATATCGTCTTATTTATTTAAAAAAATGTTATACATAAATTTATTTCACTTAAACAAGCCATAACCAATTTATACTGCCACTAGCCGATCGCGTCCAAAGGTCACATCAGTTTTAAAAACTTTATGTTTAATTTTAAAGCAAAATGATGCGCACAAAGATATTGAGCCTGCTGCCCCGTGCCACAGGAGTTGTACGACACTTGTCCAGTGCAACCAAGTTGACTACAGTGGAAGTAAATGATAAGACTGGAATTGCTACGCTGACCATGAACCGGCCACCGGTAAATGGACTCAACTTGGAGCTGCTGACTTCTATTAATCAGTCCATACAAGAAATCGAAGGCAACAAGAGTCGGGGACTGATACTGACATCGGTAAGAAGCATAAATGTCTGTCATGTATTTTTTAAGTTTATTTGGTCACTCTTGCAGTCAAATCCCACAATCTTCTCAGCAGGATTGGACATACTGGAAATGTATAAGCCCGACAAGGAGCGGATTCGCGCATTTTGGACTGCACTCCAAGACACATGGTTGGCCCTTTACGGCAGCAGTGTGCCCACAGCAGCTGCCATTAATGTAAGACCTCATCGATCAATGTTTATTCCTTACATTAATATCGATTACCTCACAGGGTCATTCCCCTGCCGGCGGCTGCTTGTTGGCCGCATCATGCGAGTATCGTGTAATGCTGCCGAAATTCACAATAGGACTGAACGAAACTAAATTGGGAATTGTTGCACCCAAATGGTTTATGACCACGTTTCTGAGTGTTCTACCGCGCCTCGAAGCGGAACGTGCCCTAAATCAGGGACGCATGTTCACCACAGAGGAGGCACTGCAAGTTGGCTTGGTCGATGAAGTGGCTAACAGCAAGGAGGAGGCTGTAGCCAAGTGTGTGGAATTTATTGGTTCCTTTGCCAAGGTAAATCCGCTGGCACGTTCACTCACCAAGATTCAGTTGAGGGCTGCAGAGCTGCAAGAATTGAAAGATGGACGTCAAAAGGATCTAGAGAAATTCATATTCTTTATTAACCAGCCTGCTGTGCAAAAAGGACTGGGCATTTATATAGAGAGTCTCAAAAAGAAGGCCAAGTAAATACACTGCCTTGTTTAACTTTTTTAAAAGAATAAAAATACAAATTGAAGTTTATAACACATTCAAAAATTATCTGTGTATTTTCTGTCTCTTTCTGTTGTTTTGCTTATCGTTTGGCCTATCGAAACAGAGAATGAAACGATTGGCTGCATGATCAAAACATGGTATAAATTCGATACAGATATCATGCGCAGTGACGATTGTGATGTCACAAGTATACAGGCACGCAGATAAGCTGTGACGTTTGCGCATAGCTTATGAAGTGTAAATTAAAGAACGACGACCTTTAATTGGTTGTATCATGTGATCAACAGTTCCAAAATGCTGCGTAGCCAAACAAGACTCTTGGATCTGGGCAGGCGCCAATTAAGGTTGCCTTGCCTAAGCAGATTCCTCTCTTCCAAAACCAGCAGTCTGACCCTTGTAGAAGTGGACGATAAAACGGGAATTGCCACAGTAACAATGGACAGGCCTCCTGTCAACAGTTTTAACTTGGAGCTGCTGAAGGATTTACATGAGTCAATCAAACAGGTTGAGTGCAACAAGAGTCGTGGTCTCATACTGACTTCGGTAAGTCTTCCAATTGTTACATGGTTACACTTAATATTGTTGCAATTTTTTAACAGTCCAACGAAAAAGTCTTCTCCTCCGGTCTGGATCTCAACGAACTATATAAGCCGGATAAAGAGAGATTGGAAGCATTTTGGACTGAACTGCAGGATATGTGGTTGTCGCTCTATCAGAGCAGTATGCCCACAGCAGCGGCCATCAATGTAGGTTCGCTTGTGATTTATATTCACTAATTAATAAGCATATATTTGCTCTCTTTCTAGGGACACGCACTGGCTGTTGGTTGTGTTATTTCAGCAGCCTGCGAGTATCGAGTTATGTTGCCAGGTTTCAATATCGGCATCCACGCTACCAAATTTGGCTATGTCGTGCCGCCTTTTATCTACCTAAGCTATTTCAGTGTCTTGCCACGTCCCGTGGCAGAGCGCGCACTGCTACAGGGAAAATTGTTTAGTACCGAAGAAGCCCTCGAAGTGCATCTAGTCGATGAGGTGGCAGCCAACAAAGAGGAGGCACTGTGTAAATGTATCAAGTTTATTGACAGCTTTGCAGGCACGCATCCTGAGGCTCGTGCCCTGACTAAGCGACAGTTGCGTGCGGCAGATGTGAAACCATTGCTAGAAGATCCACAGGGTCAACTACGTGAGAGCTTGGAATATATAAATACGCCTCAGTTTCAGCAAGGCCTAGAGGTATATTTAACTCAACTGAAGAACAAGGTGAAGAAGTGATAAGCCCCAAGGTCAGAGGGCATTTTAATACAATTGCATTTACTGTGTTCATCTCAGCACATTCTCCTAGGGTTGTGGGCTTTGGGTTTTTTATTAATATACTTAAAGAAGTGCTATATATACATATATACATTAAAATAAAATATATTTGTTGTTGTTTTTATTGAAAAAATTATAAAATAAATATAACTTAACTTACAAGTTTGAATAAAAGGCGTTGCAGCAAGTGCCATGGCAGCCCTGGTCAAAGTATTCAAATTGCTGTTATCGATAATCGATTAACACTGCAACAGGTTCTGTATTTTGTGTTTACAAATCGTTTGGCGTAGATGTGCTGATTTGTGTAATAGAATTAAGAGTGGAATAATTATTTTATTTATAATTTGCACAAGTTATTTGTTTAAGATAGATCATTCATTATATGTGCGTTATGATAATCTTTAATTTTCTCTATTTTAGTATTGAATCCAAAGGTTACATTGCCTGTTAAGAAAAAAATATGATGATCCGCAAGATCTTAAGTTTATTGCCCCGTACAGTGGTTATCAGTAGACAGTTGTCTTCTGCATCCAAACTGACCACAGTTGAAGTTAATGATAAGACTGGAATCGCTACACTTACCATGAACCGACCGCCCATAAATGCACTCAATGTGGAACTGTTGAAGGATTTGCATAAATCTATTCAGGATATCGAAAGCAATAAGAGTCGTGGCCTTATTTTGACGTCGGTGAGACCTTTAACATATCTTAATTTGATATAAATACATATCTTTCTAATATACTCAACCCTCAGGCACTAACTAAAGTCTTCTCAGCCGGCGTGGATATACATGAAATGTACAAGCCCGATAAGGAACGCGTACGCCTACTATGGAGCACCCTTCAGGATGTCTGGATATCCCTCTACGGCAGCAATATACCCACTGCAGCAGCAATTAATGTAAATTTGTAATTATTAATCTATATATTTAACTTTAATGCGCCATCTTAGGGTTCTGGTCCAGCCGGAGGCTGCCTTCTTGCTACATCCTGTGAGTACCGCGTAATGCTGCCAAATTTCTCTATCGGCCTCAATGAAACCCAGCTTGGTCTTGTGCCTCCGATATTTGCGGTATTTAACTACTTAAGTGTTTTGCCGCGTCGTCTTACAGAGCGTTCACTGACGCAAGGACGCATGTTCACCACAGAGGAGTCTCTACAAATTGGTCTGATCGATGATGTGGCCAACAGCAAGGAAGAGGCACTGGCCAAGTGTGCTGAATTTATAGGCACCTTTGCCAAAGTAAATCCTCTCGCCCGTTCACTGACCAAGCTACAGTTGCGAGCTGCCGATTTGACGCAGTTTGAAAACGAACGCTCTAAAGACTTAGACGCCTTTATGTCCTTTATTAATGATGAAAACATGCAGGCACAGTTGGGTGAATATCTTCAGAGTCTGAGCAAAAGGTCTAAATCTAAAAACTAGTTCCAATTAACATTGATTGAACGTAGGCAACGTTAATTCGCTTTTATTAGTTAAGCAACGTATTTAACTACAATAAATGTTGTGCAATGAAATATTAACTATCATTATTTCATTTAATATTCTAAAAAACGAGCAAACATAAAATATTGCAGAACAGACACGATATATATCGCAGAAAGTAAACAGCCCTTAACAAACATTAGTAATCATATTTTGCATCGGTAAAAGATTTTAGTTGCAAAAGACTTGAGATATACATGAGTTGTATAGAGCCGACAAGGAGTGCGTGCGGTTACTGTTTACAACCTTCCAAAAAGTCTGCCTGTCTCTCTTTAACAGCGACTTATCCACAGAGGCGGCAATGAATGTAAATATTTGCATTATTAGCTTTTTCTTCATTATTTTATGAAGATTCCTCCTGGCGGACGTTGGGACCACAGCAACAAGAGAAGAAGCAAATTTTCAAACGACACAGACACGTTTTTATAAAGACTTTATTTAAAAGTATCTCAGTTCTCTTTAATTTTCATCTGCTGATGAATCTCCTCGGGCAGATTGGCCAGCGCTTTGGTCATCATCTCCATAAACGAATTGATTTCCAATATTTTAGCACGATAACGCTCGTTTTCCTCTCTGTAAAGAAGTAAATGTAGAACGTGGATCATGAATGTGTATTCTGTTGCTCACTTTGATAATTTCTGTATCATATTATCTATGAACTCCTTGCTGCGAGTGGCCATGCGATCTTCACGTTCCTCAATGCGACTTGTATGGGTTGACTTCATGTTGCCCACAATATTCAGCACAGCATTCCGATCATCCAGACAGCTGCGCAGTTTTTGAGGCACTGCATCCAACTGTTGGAGTTGTAACTTCTGGGATAGGTAACGAGAGACCGCATCTATCATGTTATCTGCAAAGTACGAGGAAGTCTCGCGTAGCTGCAGGAAGAAGGTCTGAGCCTCCTCCACGAAACTGGCCATCAAACGGGAGATACTGCGCTCGAAGTTTAGAGTGGCTTCCTGCGAAAGAAAACCTTATAACAGAGAGAAGACCAGAAATATTTCTACACTTTACCTCAACTGCCTCGTGTAGGTGCAACTCTTGTTCCATTAGGTCCTGCCACATTTCGTTGAGTGCATCATCAAATTTATCTCTAATTGCATCCATTGCCTCACATAGTTCCGAGTTCTCCTGTGAGTTTTCCTCACTCTGTTCCATTTTGTGCAAGATTTCCGAAGCCTCTTCGAAGGTCGTGTCTCTGTATTGAAGAAAATCTTCGATTTTCTGCTGGCCAAGCTTCTGGTAATGTTGTTGACCTTCCTCTAGACTATTCGTGAACGCCTTGACCTCCTCTTCGCGCTCACTGAAACGCGCCAGTCCCAGTTTGTAGATACGTTGGGTTAACTCATACACATCCTTTTCATATTCTTCAGTAAGTTCCAGTGCTGATGACCCTATTAGCATCAATACTTTGCCACTCTCATCACCTTGCCACATGCTCTCGTACAACTGATCTCCATCTAGATGCTCTACGAAACTGGAGGCCAATCGCTCCGCCTCGGCGTGCTCCCTTGCTGCTGTCTCACGTGCCTGTATCTCTTTCTCCTGACGACCCTCGATATCACGCAGCTCCCGACTGGTGGTGAGTAACAAACAAATAAGACATGTTTCATGATTTATCCCTAAAGCTCTTACTAAAATCTCTTCTGCGCTGCTTCTCGCATTTCATCCTTGATGAATACATATTCATAATAGTTCAATTGGGGTAACATGGCGGTTATATACTCGGAGAGTGGAAAGTCGGCTTGCTTGGCTATGGGATTACCCTCCAGATTCAACACCTTCAAGCTGCTCACAAAGCGCAGTCGTTCAATCTGTATATAGATGGGATAGATATAGATAGTATATAGAACATTGAAGAAGTATAAACGAAGTTCAACTTACGCCATCCAAAGCTTCAATGAGGTTGTTGCCTATACTAAGTATAACCAACTTCTCCAGTGTTTGTAAGTTCTCAATTTTTGTAATGTGATTACTGAACAAAGAGAGAACTTCCAGATTAACCAGAGTTTCAAGATTCTCAATTTTGGTGATGTAGTTAAAGCTCAGATTGAGTTCCTTGAGAGCAGTTAGCATCTCAATATGTTCGATCACCTCGATTTTATTGCAATTCAAACACAGCTTGGTCAGATTAGGGAGAACCCACAAGTGATCTATGCGTAGAATATCTGTGGATGGGATGTATACATAATCAAAATATGGTAAAGTTCCTGTGAGCTAGTTCATTTGCCACTCACGTTTGAACTCCAGTCGCAACTCTTCGATGCGCTCCAGCACGACTGGTTCCAGCTGATGCAAGCGACGCGCCTCGCCGCGCTGTCCCTCCTCAAGATAGGAATTCCTAATCATCTCCAGATTAATAATTCCCGGTTCGGGATAATTAACCACCTGAAGAAAGTCATGATTGGGCTCCCTGCTCTGCTCGCTGTTCACCGTCGTATCGTCGTCCATTTCGTGCGATGAGTATGGAACATATGAGCCGGCTATCGCTGCCGGGTTGCTCTACGATGAGTGACCAACGCATGCCCCGTTGCCCTGACAACGCACAAACACAACATGGACTTAGTTACCGTACGGACGAAGGAACGGACAGACCGATGAAAGGAACTCTCTTGTGAGTCTCTTGCGGTTCTTAGTTGCCGAAATATTGTGAAAGCTTCAACCCCGTCGCGGGATATCTTGAAACAGGTGCAATCGGTACTCGCGCTCTCTCCCTGTTCTTCTCCTTCTCTTCCTTTCTCTTCCCCTGGCTTGTGGTGTGTTTTGTTGACAACGGTCGTAGGAGGGGCAGTTGGTCTAGTTAGGGTTGCGGTTGTTGTGGATATTGTACGTATCGTAGTTGTTAATGCTCGCTTATAAAATAGACCTCGGCTCGCTATAGAACTCGCTACGAAAACGCCAAAAAATATTAAAAAACACTACTATTATTCTATAAAATACTATAAATCGTACGCATAAATTTCATTCGATTTGAAACTACGTTTTAGGTAAAGTTTGCAAAGCTCATTAATCTGAAATGAAGTCTAATCGATAAAGTGAACACCGTCGAATAACTGAAAGTTGCAGTTGGTTAAAGTAATATATAATATAAGAAGTTTGCCAAATATATACTATACATATTAATTCCATTATGATGGCTGCGCGTGTGTGAAAAAAGCAATTGGAGAAAATGAAATTATAAATGTGTTTCAAGGCTGTGGCACAACATTCAAAAGAAAGCCAAAACAAACCTGTGCTGACTCAAGCATTAGCTACCCTACTTCATGCACAACACCCTCTCCCACTCCTGCCCACACACATGTCGCACCCAGAATATTTTCGACTTGGAACAGTCAACGTAGAACGTCTTTATAGCTTTCTAATTCGACTTGGTGTCCCCATGAATAAATAATAGTTGAAAACTCGTTTTCAGTTTTCAATCGTAATGCCTTACAAACCACACAGGGTGCTTCATAAGAAAAATATTTATTGTTTGCTACGGATTTAGTTGGACATCTCTTGGCTAAGAAATTAAACATCATTTCAGTTTTTCAAGGCTTGAGTTTTAATTGAAATCAAGAATTTTCTTATGAATATATTAGATTGTATACCACAAAGAAACTCCCTGTTAAAGCGATAACTAAAGAGTATCCTATTTCATGTAATAAAGATTATATACAACAAAGAAACACCCTGTTAAAGCAACCACTAAAGAGTGTTCCATTTCAATATAATATATTCGAAATTTACATATATGTATATATAAGTCACTTGAGCTAAAAGGTCAAGTTAACATTTCTATTATTATATTCAACAAGGAAAAACTTACATAGCTCCGCTAAAAGATTACAGGGTATCTAAATTCAACTTTCATACGAAATGACACTTGATGATATAGGGCTAACTATACGTATAAATGTCACCATTCAAACACTCAATGTTATCACACAATCAGTAAACAATTACTCCTACTTTCCCGACGTGTCAGACGCAATGCCCTTGATATTCTGGGTGTTATTTACCCCTAGCCACCAAAAATAATAAACAAAACAAAATATATTGGTCAAGTTCCTGAAAATATAATATGATTAAAGGCTTTAGTAGCCTTAAGTTTCGAAATCAATATATTGATTCTAAGCGAATTGATGGTGTTCATGAAAAATAAGTAAAAGGAGCTGACCCATGTAATTAATTGGGTTAATTAACAGTTGCTCAGCCTTTCATGATGATTAAGCACATTTTAGACCGACTGATTTGATTCGATTTTAAGTGCTTCCATTTGTTTTAACGACCTATTTAACAGGTCCCAATGGGAGGCGTTATTCATTTCTCATTCATCCTTCTCCCACTGCCACGAGTATCTGAGGACTTTGGACTGTAATTCATAAGTTGTAAATTAATTGAAATTGGGTATATGCGTGACCGATCCTTATTTCATTGCTCAACTACAACTTAATTTGGTTTATTTACTTTTATTTTATTTCATATATTTTTAAAGAGCTCTCGCGTGACTAAAATAAGGCTTTAAAGGTGTTTATACTCTTCGACCATTGAAAATGGTCAAAAAAGGGTATACTAACTTTGTGCAATTGTATGTAACAGGCAGAAGGAGAGAGGAAATATATAATTTTGTTCCCTATTTTATACAACAAAATTGTTTTAAATACTGCAATAAGTTTTAAAACCAAAATCTACAGACTGTGTTTTCATCTGCGAAGTATTATGCCCTAAAATAGCATTGGGTACATTTTCTTTTCTGCCACAAATTTCAAATTTATTCATATTTAATCTTTATGTTTCATCTTAAATCTTTGACTTGCAGAAATAATGTAATGAGCGTTTCCATGCCGCTTGTATCATGAATCGCTATATAACACTGACCCAGCTGGGTGATGGAACCTATGGCACTGTCGTATTGGGCCAGCGCAAGGACACCGGCGAAAAGGTGGCAATAAAACGCATGAAAAGGAAATACTATTCCTGGGAGGAGGCGATGAATTTGCGTGAAGTGAAGGTGAGCGAGGGTAGTTCGTTAACTTAGCAATTGAATTCTAAACCTTCTTCTTTTTCTCTTTGCAGTCACTAAAGAAATTGTCGCATCCGAATATAGTGAAGCTCAAAGAGGTCATCAGGGAGAACGATACTTTGTATTTTGTGTTCGAGTACATGAAAGAGAATCTCTACCAGATGATCAAAGATCGCGATACACATTTGCCAGAGCCGGAGCTGAAGAGTATTCTCTTTCAGGTGAGCTGTAGGGGGAGTGGGGCAGAATTATGCATAGGTACAAATACCTATAATTGTTCTTTCCTTACAGGTCTTAACGGGCTTGGCCTTCATGCATCGCCATGGATTCTTTCATCGTGATCTCAAGCCGGAAAATCTGCTCTGCTCTGGGCCAGAGTTGATAAAGATTGCCGACTTTGGATTGGCGCGAGAGATACGTTCACGTCCCCCATTCACGGACTATGTGTCGACGCGTTGGTATCGTGCCCCAGAGGTGCTGCTGCACTCTACTAATTATGGCAGCACCATCGATCTCTGGGCCATGGGCTGCATTATGGCAGAGTTGTATACGTTTCGTCCGCTTTTCCCTGGCAGCAGCGAGGTGGATCAGCTCTACAAGATTTGCTCGGTGCTGGGTACACCCGGCAAGGTGAGGCAGTATGATATATAAACAAAGATACTCTCTTTTAACAGTTTCTTTTCTCATTACAGAATGACTGGCCCGATGGCTATCGACTGGCGGCCATGATTCATTTCCGTTATCCGGACTGTGTGAAGGTGCCGTTGAGCAGCATCGTCAGTCGTTGCAGTCAAAACGGACTCGATCTACTGGAGGATATGCTGGCCTATGATCCCGAGAAGCGACCAACGGCACAGCAGAGCCTGAAGTATCCTTATTTCCATGCGCTCAAACGCATCTCGCCAACGGCTGCGGCCAAGGCCAATGTGAGGCTCAGTACCAAAGCCCATCATCATCAACTTGTGTCAAATAATGTGCTTCCGGTGCAGGAGAAGCTGCAAGCCGTGACTGAGCTCATACACCAGAGCAACAACAACAATGCTGTCTCTAATAATAACAACAACAACAACAACAACAATAATGGCATGGCGAATAACAACAACAACACAAACAGCAACAAGTCGCTGTACAATGGGCAGGTGAACAAAAACGTGAGCAAATATCAACCGCAGCTGAGCTTCCTCTCCAATAACGACATGGCAGCCAACACCACTGACTCCTTGTCGCAGCTGTCGGGTCGAGAGTCTATCAATGATATATATCTCAATCGCAACATTTCGCAGCTGTTTGGCTTACCACTCGCAGCCGGCGGTGCACCTTCACATGCTCCAGCTGCTGCCCCCGTTGCAGCACCCGGACAGGCCACAATTGCTTCGCATCCGAATGTTTCGTTCAGCAACACCTCGACACGCAATGGTGGAGCCATCTATGTGAATGGCAGTCAACTGAGCTACGAGACAGCCAACAAGAATGCCAAGAATCATCGAGGTTTGGGTCTACCCGTCGGCGGTTACTATGTCCAGACACGCCAACCTGCAACGCACCTGCTGCAGCCAGATGCCAAGGTCTACAATCTATTCTCCAAAGTGAGTGCCTCGCAAGTGCCGCCCAGTATCATTGTGCGGCAGCAACAGCAGCTGCCGCAGCACCATCACCAGCCGAATGCCTTTGAGGCCACGCCTCTGCTTAATGGAGCCGCTATACAACTCTCGGCACGCTCGCAGGCTCCGCCGGCACAGGGTGGCATGAAGGCAGATGATTTGGATCTTATATTGGGGTAAGTTATGCTTGAAGTTTGGTGCTGAAAGATCACGAATGGCAATCTTATGGTATCAATTTTATAAGCTAGACTATAAGCAAGATAATTGCAAGATTTATTAATATGATATTTGGGAATGGTATTTACTTAAAGGTATCGAATGAATGTCTTATTATATGCTTATTATTGTCTGATCATAGTTGAGGCAAACAAAAACTTGAAATTTGCAAAAAAAGTTGAGTTTTGACTAACATAATTCTGATTTCTTATAGATTTTTAGTAAGGGATTTAAAATGAAATTTAATAAGAAAAGATTTTATAGTTTCGCTATAAGGTATAAAGTGTATACGAATAGTATTACTCAATGTTTCTGGTTTATACGTTAAACTATCTTATTGTTCTTTGGCTGTACATGATTTGTTGTTTTCAATCTTGTTATATGTATGTATGTGCACTATACAACGTCTATATGTAACTGTAACTGTACGATCTTTCTTGAGTTTATAGCTTTAGTTTCTCTACTACATTCCGCAGCTCAAAACTGAAAACCTCAGCGAAACGTCAGCGCAATGCCAAAGCAAGTATATTACTCGAGGATCTGTTTGGTCACCTTTCCATGGACTCGGATAGCGATGGAAAGTATCCACATACAGTGCCTCCCACACAGCAAGCAAAGAGTGGACAAGCAGGGACGACGAGTTCGCACAATGGACGCGACTTCTTTGGGGAGAACTTCAAGAGGCCGCCCAAAAAGCGAAGTCCCAACAGTCTCGAGGTGAATCGGGGCAGTCGCAGCGATTCGTTGTCCACGTAAGTAGTCGAGCAATCGATGTGGCATGAGTATACTCTATATACAGATACATATGTATACATATTTGATACGTGATCATTGATCTTCATGTCTGTGCTTTGTTTGAGTGTCTCTCTCTTACTTTGTGTCTACTGTAACTGTCTTCTGTACTTTCTCTTTGCTTTTCTTTTACCTTCCTCCCCCCTTTTGTGCCTTCTTTTTGTTCCTTGTGTCTTTTCTCTTTTATGATTTGCTTCTCATTGAAACTCACTGAACATTTTGTGCGTGCCCCAAGCGAGAACCAAAACGACTCCTCGAACGATGACGAGCGTCGCTTTTGGCCCATAAGGTAAACATTATCAGCATCTTCGTAAAATGTTGTAAATACATAATACTAGTATACTCCATATATGTATGAACTGTAGTTCCAGTAGTATGCCTGTATGTCTATCATATCATTATAATATTTTATTTTGCACATTTCTCAACTGAAAGTTGTAATTTGGGCATGACTAGAAAGTAATTGGGTCTATTTAAAAACATCTGTAGAGACTATTCAGTTGCATAGTAAGGAATGGATAGATTACAAATAAATTCAAAAGCTTGAATTGAGACTAACAATTATCTGGAACATTTGATAATAATTTCGATTAAATTAAATCTATCCTAACATAAAGTATATGCCTTAACCCACGAAACTGCATGCTAGCTATAAACATAATCAAAATGCTAAAACATATCGTATCATAAATAGTTTTTAACTCCGCAATCAATCAATTTCAGAGTGCAAAAGACGCTCAAGGAGAAGGCGGCTACATTCCCATGGGATGAGACGAACAAGACGGAAGACGAGAAACTGACAGCGTGGATGGTCGCCGAGAACGGTAACTTGAATTTGGGTAATCAACCGCAAGCGTAGAAGTTGGCAGCACCACAGTAACATATATAAAACTATATAATCAGCACCCGACAACAGATTCGATATATAATATCATAATTACAATTGGGTGCACCTAACGGAATTCGGATACGCAAAACTCGCAACATAATTCCCAAGTTAATCTAATTTTCAATGATATTTTCTGCTATATTTGTTCATCGCCAGGATCTTTGTTGGAGAACAAGTTTTGAAACGGGAAGAAGGGATCGAATGCCCACAACATATTGTCGTCGTACCTGAAACTTCTGAAACCTTATGAAATATACAAACATATAGTAAATATATGTATAGAGTATATTTGATTGCGTGCCCCTCTATGTTTTCATCGAACTGAATATAGTTCTATAAATATAAATAAAATATCTTTTAAGCCGTCTTGTACATTATCCCTAGTACTAACTGTAAGCTCAATTAGATGTGTTTATGAAATCCATTAATTTTAACGCTGTGATAAAAAATAAGCTAAACTCAAGTCTTTATAGACTTAATAATGTTAATGGTTAACTTAAGTCGCAAATAAATTGTGTAAAATTCTGAAATTGATTTTGGTAACTAATTGACAGCAAGTAATACTTTAAGAATCTTAAGAACATTTATTGATTTAATTATATTACTTTCCTAATTTGTTGCCATTCTATTATTTTTATAGTAAAACACTTTTGCTCTTAAGTTTTTTTGCTGTTAACTTACTTATGATAAGTCGCTCGTATTAGGTTTCATTTCCTTTACGCAAACTTGCGGGAGACACCTTGCATAACCCACTGCAATCTCTTGAGGTGTATTCGGTTTCATTGCTGCAACTCTTCATAACTTGGCCAGTGCGACAATGGGCCATACATGTCGTCAGTATGTGGGTTAGTTCAAGATGCTATAAAAGAAAACCCCAACATTGTCTAGGCATCAGTCTGCGGGAGGCTCTCAAAGAATAACCATGAATACCATGGTAAGTTAGGGTAATCATATTATAATTTATAATTTACATTATATTTTTTTTTGTTTCTGTTTATTGAAGATCTTTTCCCTCCTTTTCGCTGTGATCCTGTGCGCTGGTGTCGCTGAGTGTGGCCTGATTGCCGGCCATGCGGATGAACTGATTTCTGTGCCGGCTCAGTATGAGTTCCATTACTCGGTCCATGATACGCACACGGGCGATGTGAAGGATCAGTTCGAGCATCGACGCGGTGGCTATGTCACGGGTCGATACTCTCTTATTGAACCCGACGGACATCGTCGCATTGTTGACTACAGTGCCGATCCCTTGCTGGGTTTCAATGCACAAGTTCGCCGAGAACCAATTGGCCTATTGACGCGTCATTGAAACGAACGGGGAATACGATTGGAAACGGAAATATATATCAATTGATTTGCAGGCGATTTAACCTAACTATTAAAAGGCTGTTAAAACTTACTTATGTGTCTTTTTTCTGTACCTCAATCAGAGTCATAAACAGTGCTGTCAACTTTTAATGAGAAAAAGTTATGGTCGAAAAGAAAGAAAGCAAAGAGAAAGACAAAGTTGTCGGTAATGTTGTGTACGTCAATCCTGTTAGCTCCTTTTTGAAAACGCAAGAAGAAGAAGTGCACTTGAAAGACAGTGCACTGCTTGACAATGCCCCCTAGCGAGTTGGCAGCGAAACAAACTTACTTTGCTTACCATGTTTTTAAACCAATTTATAGTTATAATCGGGTTTGAACTATTTAGCCTGTTTTTATACCCTAGCTGGGCCTATATTTATTTTGTTCAGTAGTTTAGGTGTACCCAGTCGTTCTAGGGGTGTTGATAGGGTACCTACAAGATAACTCCGACCATATATGTGGGGATTTATTATAATAGTATTAACTTTATTCGTAATTTAAAACAAACAATATACGATTCAACGAGCAAACAACAACTCTATTGCCGTCGTGCAGCACTTCGCTCTCGTAACGTTGCGCTCTTTCTCTTGATCGTCGTCTTTGCGAATTCGCCACCTTGCTAATTCGCCATCTTCATCATCTGTAGTCGTTGCTCATCTCGGTCTTGTTGTTCTCGTTGTCGTCATTGTAGTTGTCTAGGGATCAGCTGTATCATACTAGTGGGATTTGGATAAACAGCCAAAAACCAATCCCATATACATACATATATATGTATGTATTAAACTGTAAGTACTCGTATATATTCTCAATCAGCATTAACAGTGCACTCGAGATGCCCGTTACTGGCTGTTGCCTTATTGAAAGTTGTAACACATGCTATACATAAGTTGAAACAAAAAGATCTCTTTTAAGCTGGCACAGAAACTTTTTTATGTGATGAAGAATTCGTGCATCTTTACTTAAGGAAGCAGCTTCTAATGAAACAATCTTCAGCTGCATTTGGTGCATCTTTTCACGCATATCGTTGATTTCTTTTTCTTTGGCTTCATAGTTATTACTCAGCTGCTCCTTCTGCAGGTCAACGTAGTTTAAAATGGGTTTCAGAGATTGAAATATGTGCGTTCCACACATATCGTTTAGTTCTTTGGAAGCTTTGCAATTCTAACATAGCAGACCAACAAGAAAAGGCGACAAAACAGAGTATGCTGATTAAAATATATATACTAAGTGGTTTAATTGTTCCTATTTGGTATAGTTTTGAATAGCTGATCTCTTAATAAAGTATTAGGAGTATATAAAGCATTATTAAACCTGGAAGGTTCCTCTTATTTTACATGCTATGAAGAGGATCCGTGCAGGGTTAAATTCTATAATCCAATACATATGTATATGTGAAGTGAAATATTTAATGTTTCCATAGAAACTTTCCAAAATTACTTGCAACATTATATTGTATGTTTCTACACTTTGGCATTAGTCTTTTTTAGTTTTAGTTCACTTACCACTTCGCTGTCTGTAGCAGAAGTGCCGCCATTCAGGATGAGAATCCACAAAAAGAGGAAATAAATGTTCATATTGTCGTTTTATATTTTATATAGCACATATAATTTTACTGAACCACACTTGAGTTGATCAAAATTACGACTGATCTCACATTGATTCGAACTACGCAAGTAGAAAAACACTCGTAGTTCTGAGAATATATAAAACACTGAGAATAATATGCTCAGCGTTATCAGTGGTAATTTGTGCTTAGCAACTGACCCAATAGATTGGGTACATACTTTATCTGTGCTATTTTGTTTATATTTATGAAACATAGAAGGTGCTTTATTCATTGCGGCGCATCCCTAATAGCCGTGATGAATTAAATATTACTAGTCTCATGTTATTATAATCTAATTGAAATTTAAATATATTTCATATAATTATATGATAAAGGTAATCATAACAACATTTGCAATTTGATGTAGGGTATATTTGACTGTACCTTTCTTTACTTATTTGTCTTTCACTATCAAATGCTGGCAGAAAATACTCTCGTTCTCCCTCACTCTTTTTTTCTAACGCACTCTCTCTCTCTCTTAATTTTCCTCTCTCTGTATCTCTATGCCTGTCTGTCTTTTTTTCACACACACATACACCTGACTTTGCGGCAGACAGTTGAAGATTTCGATACTCGCAAAATGCATGCGAAATAAAATGGAAGCAATAGGTGAAGTGGGACAGAAAAAGTGTAGAAGTTGAAATGGGAGTAAAAGGAGAAAGCGGGTGTGGGAGTGGGTTGCGAAACAGACGCAAAACTAAAACGGACTCATTTATCATCATTTTCGGGGCATGCGATTGCAATTGGGATATTTTGCTGCCAATTGGCAATTGTTGTGATTGCAAGCAAACACACACACCCGCACACCCTCATGCCCACATATGTACATTGATTGGCACACACACATATTCGTACACATACAAAGAGACAGAGACAGGCGTTCATATGTAAGTGCATGATTGCTCATGCATAAAGCAAATGGCGCCAGTTGTCGAACATTTTCATTGGCAATTGGGCAAACAGAGTTGCAACTGCAACAAGTTGTTGCCAATTTGCAGCAGCAAAACCAAGGGGGGGCAGGCTTGGCAAGTTGAGCTGCCTGCAGGCAGCAACGGTTTTTCGAAGCAGAAAATTGCACAAGTAAAGTGCAAAATTAGACACAGCCGCCGTCTCAAAGAAATGTGCAGTACGCACACACACAAATACATACACTCACGTGCATGTTGCTCTCCCTCCCACTTGCACATGTCTGACAGACATTTGTAATTTACTTTTGTTTGTTAATTGTGTGGGACAACCAGAGGGAGAATAAGGAGGAATGGCAGAAGAGGAGGCAGTTGCACAGCGTTGCCTTTTTAGTGTGTCCAATGAAGCATTCTCTGGCATCCTTTAACAGCCTTCCCCACATCCTCATCATCTTTAGCAAGTTGCATTGCAATTACAAATTTGAACAGACTTCGATTTATGCAACAACGGCAACGTTTAATTAGCACAATTACGGAGATATAGAGAGAGTGAGAGAGATGGCAACAGTAACAGATTTATTTAAGCTTAACTAAATACAAAGAGATAAACTTAACATGCTCACTGAGTTGTCTGCACAGTGTGTGCGTGTGTTTGAGAGTAAATGCCTGCGTTGCTTGTGAATTCATTTCTTTGTTATTGTTATTGCCAGATGTGATTCTATTTGAGTGCAGCAAAAGAGATTATACGTAGCATTAACATTCCACTGTAAGGAGTCACAAGATGCCTGCAGTATAAAAGATTTATTAAGTCTTACTTAAATGCCAAGACTGTCAGCAGAGAGTTGCCACACTCACAGAATACGCACGCATATTAATTTATTTAATTCATAACTCTCTTATTCCAAGGTGCGCTCTCATAAATTCTTTGAGAGGCACTCTCCCACACTTTTCTGCTTTGCATGTGTTATAATCTTTAACGATCAATATGCCAACATACAAATATTATTCTATTCTCTTTACACTTTTCTTTTCACTCGCTCTGTCATTTCAGTAAGAGAGGAGGCCTGCATTGCTTAGCATACGTTATTGTTATTGCCGTAGAGTTGCCACTCTTTAAAAATGCTGGCATCCAAAGAAATGTTAATCTACACTCTCCATCTGAGGCCCACTCTCATTTCAAAGCGTTCTCTTATTTTTGCGAGAGAGTGAGCTTGCACTGGTTAGAGTGTTGTTGTTATGGTCAGATGTGATCACTTTTAGCTCAACTCAACGGATGAGTGCATGAAAGAGATAACAGCATTTACATTTCTCACTAAGGAATAACATAATATGCTCAAATAACATACAGCCTTGGTCAGAGCGAGTAAGCGAGTGTACACAAGTAAATAGAATAATTGCATAACAATTAAGAATATAAGTATTATTATTGGTAGAACGAGGTATTTCTAATTAGCTAAATATTTCTTAAATTAAATACTAAAATGTGCAATACATAAGAAGTATATTAAATTGTGTTAAAGACTCATTTAAGCTTGACTTCCGCCAACGGCCAACTCTGTTGTTGACACTGAGGTCAACTGTCGGCTGATTATTTGGCACATAACGCTTGCCACTCAGTACCGTTACAATATTATCGGGTTTCAATAAATATTTGCAAATTGAAATGTGAATTAAATGCAAACGTGTGCGTGTTTGTGCCTGTCAACTGGATTTATCAGTTAATACTGTAAATCGTGAAATCTGTCAGGAGACTGCTCCTCTCTCTCTCTTCCCCTCTCTGCCACTTTCTCTCACTCTGTCTATATCATTTGCGCATATTTTTTTCATTTAATGCGCTTACGTCGCGAACTGAAGCTGAGCAAATATTTATGTAATGCAGCGCGTTACTCAATTAATTGATATAAATATAGACATCTGGGCAGAAATACGCTATTTATATAGACACCACATACCGTGGATATACATATGTGTGTCTGTGCACACATTAACGCAATTAATTTGCAGCATATCAAAAAATAACAACAACAAAACATAATTAAATGAGCCGCATTTAGCGCATTTTCAATTTCCCGTTTACCAATTGCCCCAAAGGAAAGCAGAGATCACAATTTTTTCTCTCGTTGTTTATTGTTGCTGTGGTCTATAATATCCTGTAAAAGGCATATAATGGAAATATAAAGTCGATATATTTAGCAAATATATTACAAATAGTAGTTGTTTAAATTAAAAAGTAAGTACTCGTATATGAATATTTAATTTATTTTTATATATGTATTTTTATTATTTTATAATAATTTTTATTATATTATTAAATTTAATAAATATACATAAACTTTACATATGTATATGCAAATACAATTTAAGAGCATATTCAATGTGCGGCGTTCATGCCAGTCTTGCAATGCGTCTTTAATTTTTATCCTAGTGTTTTTTTCATAGTTTTGTTTATTTGCATTTAAATCGTGTTTCTGGCAGTTAATTATATTTTACAGCTAATGGCAAAATGTCAAAATAATTAAAATGCGTGTGCGTGTGTGATTGTATGTGTGCATGTGTGTGTGTGTAAGGTGTGAATCAACCGGAAAATCGCAGTGCATTTAATTGACAGGCGGTTGCCAACTGTCCGCGCCGATTAAGGTGCAAAGCCGATTAATTATAAATTTAATACGAATGTGCATGCAACGAACAAAAAATGATTAGCTAAAAAATGGCTAAAATACTTTTTTCAGACAGACGTGGCTCATTAAAATGTTTATGGGTCGCTTTAAATCGGCTCATTAAATGAGATTTTCATTTAATTCACATGTTTTTCAACAGTTTGAAATTGCATCGTCCATTGACTCGTCGCATTTTGCAAAGGTCATTAGCTCCCTATGTGTGTGTGTCTGCGAGTGTGTGCGAATTCGTGTGTGTGTGCTGCAATTTAATTTTGCACAAAACAATCATTTAAACTCTCTAATTACGCGGCCAGTCGAGTTGCATTGCGTCGCCAAATGAAGCGCCTAAAGTTATGCAACAAAATACGCAGCCAATTTATTATTGATAGAATGCAGTATGGGCGCATCTAAAGTAGGCGTAACCCATTTAAACATTTTGTAATTAGCCGCATGGAATGACGAAAAAATTAACAACTCTGAGTGGAATAAGCGCTTGCACGACTAGAAGAATACCCTGGAAGGGGAGAGAGATTGAGACAGAGATAAGATCGCTCAGAAAATAACAAAGTATGTATTTATTTAACGTATTTATTGTTGCATTCTATATAACTTTATATAGTTAAATTAAATGAATTATGAACAACTAATAAACAAAACGTTAAATGCTGCGCTTAAAATTATGCTCTTAAATTGCATATTTATTACAGCCATGCGGATTATACTGCGCTAAAAAGATTGCTACAAAAAAGAATTTATCCTAAATTACCTGCAAAACTCTACACACTCAGCATAATCCACAGTGTACCATACCACAGAGTATCCGTATACCGTATATAATTATAAATTTAAATCTAATTAAATTAGCGGCCTGCCAGACAATTGACAAAACGGACGCATGCTCAGATGAGTGAATAAATGACTGAATGCCTGAATTAATGACTGCAATATGCAAGCAGAAAAAGTACAAAGAGAGAGAGAGAGAAAGAGATAGAGAGAGAGAGGCGGGAAGGGGGGCAGGTCATGAGTAAGGCTAATGTACGCTCAATCAGGCAGAGGGCAGCGTGTTAAGCGCAGCGTCACGCGTCAATGGCGACGCATAAACAATTTAATAATTGAATAATAGGTGCAGGCAGCTAGGCATGTATGCGTGTGTGTGTGTGTTCGTGTGTGTGTGTGTGAATTCAGCTTTTGCTTTTAGCTGGCACTGCAATTTGCCACAGCGAGTTCATTACTAAGTTGGCTTGGCCAGCGCACTTGTATCTTGTATCTTTGCATCTCGTCGTCGTCTTGCTTAGGATGCAATGTATCTGAGTGGTTGCCAGGCTGCCATGCTGCCAGTCTGCTAGTCTCATTAGCATAGTGATATTGATTTTCCGGTTAACCATCAATCAACAGAACGCCATACACAAAATGAGATTGCAATGCAATTGAGGCTTCAAACCGCAGCACACGCCATGCTCGAATGCCTTAAAGCGTCTGCTTGGTATGCAACAATTTATGTGCGCACCCACACACACTCTCACACTTACAGACACACATGCCGAGCAAGAGCAACACATAAGCAAAGATAAACATACGTTGCATAGCAGCAGCAGCAGCAGCCTGAACTCGCCTAGACTCAAGTAAGAGAATGAGCAGGAGCCATAGACAGGATTGTGGGCGGGGTAAGGGGAAGAGCAGGTTGTCTTTGCGCGGTCATTTGGCTACGATAAACAATTATGGCCACAGCAAGTGCAAGAGTGAGACAGAAGGAAAGAGAGAGCGACAGTCCCTCGACGACAAGAACAATTAACAACAATCGCAAATGGCACTAATTAACTATTAAAGTGGAAATACGCTTTCATCGACATTGAACTTATGAGCAAACCCATGCCGGGCCTCACTTAATGGCATGACAAATGGCCCCAGACAATGCCAATTGAATTTATGATATATGAGATGACCGTTCTCCCACATGCGCCTAACAAACATGCACTTTAAATGCCCGAAAGCAACTTCCCAACTACCCAAACTTCATAGAAGCGAATTTGCTTTGTGCGCCTAAACGGTTTATACTGTCTCTGTCTCTTTCTTAAGAAATTGAACAGATCTCAGGAATATCATTGATATTTTTAGATTGATTTGTTTTCAAAGAGCTGTTTAGGATGGGAAAGACAAAACGATGTAAATAGTCAGTGAAAAACCGATAAAATTGCTTAAATTTGTGTAAAATATTATTGATAATATTATTTCTATATAAAATAAAAATTAAAATCCAAGTTTATATTATATCTGATTGATTTTCTTATTACAATATCATCGATTTCTAAATCTTTTAAATAACTTGAACATCTTTAAATTTACAACAAAAAATAATCCCTTAAAATCAATCGAGTTAGTTTAGTTTAAGTGTTTAAAAATGAAGGAATAAATAAAGAATCCTTTTTTTATAAGTTATTTTAACCTTACATTTTTTAAAAATACATAAATTTGATTTTGAGTCCTTCAATTCTTCAATTTTAAGGAAATCTCAGCACTTTATCAGACAAAACATAAAATAAAATATTGATAAATACCAAGAAGAAAATACAAGATCAGGTGAAGATCAATAAAGCAAGCCTTGAATACAATGAAATTTATCAATGACACACTGATCTATGTATCATGTGCTATGCACACATTCAACGCATGGGCGTCAGGCGCCACGCCTCAGTTGCAGCTTGCCGCGACAAACTTTCTTTTTGTGGTGCCACGCCTCTATCTGCTGGGTATACAACGCCCATAGACATGACACAATCAAGTGGCTGCCAGGGGCTGCCCAGGGTTGCATTCGTTGACTGACTTCCGCTCTATTTGCTGCGACAAAGTAATAGGAAAATTTCATACTTCCGCAAATCTTTGTTAAGGCCGCACAATGCGCTGCAGCTGCTGCTCAAGTAGCCACGCTGGCAGGGAGTGTGGGGAGTTGGGGGTGGGGGGAGAAGGGTTGACTGTCTCAGCGCCGGCTGCAATTCCTACAGTGCCACGCCCACAGCAGACGCCCAAGCAGTTGTCGCTTGTCGCATATTTTGTGCGCGCGCTCAATTATACGCTGAAATGAAGCTCATCCAGTGGTGCCCCCGGGCAGAAGGCGCCCCTCCCTTGACGCGTCTACCCATGCTCAACTCCCGGACCCCCCCCTACCTCAGCGATTTAGCTATTTGGGTTTGTTGGCATTTCATTTAAGTGCAGCCCCCCTGCGAGTGCAGCAGCATATTTTGTTGTCATTGTTTGCGCTCTGTCCGCGTTGTTTTTGTTGCATTCCTCCCACGTAGTTCCTTTCCCCTATTCCCTATGCCCTCTTCCACGCCCTCATGCAGTCTGGCATTCTATTTGGGGTTTCTACAGATGCTGCTACTGCTCGCTTAGGAGTCTTTTGTGCTGCTTCAGCGCAAATGTAAATCAGTTATTGATAGTCAAAATAATGAACGATTTGCATGGACTGCCCCAGAGCTGCACAGCTCCTTCTCTCTGTCTCACTCTCTCCCTTCTTTTTCTCCCTCTGTCTCTGCTTCCCTTCTTTGCCTGCTTGGGGACTTTCTCTGGCATTGCGGCAGCCTTGGGGGCATCTAATCTCGACTACTTGCACAATTGCTTGGCAGTTGGCAATCTGTGCAAAGAGTTGAAGTTTTGCAGCTTAAAGTTATCGGCTTATAGCGACATTTTGCATCAATAAACTCTTGCTATAATCTTTATAGCGGCACTTATTTACAAATGAGATGGCAACATTTTAAAGCAAGTTTACGATTCTGCAATTATTCGATGCAGTTTGCAATTAAATTTATGACATTTGTGGCAAATATCATGTCAAAATGCTGTAAAAAATACCCTGTAAAATTGACTTTTCTGTAAGCCTTATAAGTTATTTTTTTCAACTTTGCAAATATTCTAGAAAAACAAACAATTTACAATTAATTGCTGCGCAGAAAAGTAGGCATTCATGTCTAATGTCTAATTTCTGCGCTGCGCTGAAAAGACTACTAACAAATGAATATCTTTAAATTACAAAATAAAAATAATAATAACATAATAAAATATGTGTACATAAATTATATGTATTTGCAATTACTATAACAATCATTTCATATTCTTAGAAAATACATGAAAATTGTCTACAATTTGTTTTCGTGTTTACTTAATTTTTTTTTGTTTTCCTTTTACTTCTTTTAATTGTGCTAAAATGTTTTCTTAATCCATTAGAACATATACTTATTTATATATGCATCTCTTGTTTATGCACCCATTATTTACGAACTGCACCAACTCACCTTCCTCTTGGCTTTCCAGCCAGTGCTAATCTTCATCTCATTACGAAATCCGTTTAAACAGAGGAAACTGGCAAAAGCAGCTGCGACAACTGCAGCTGCAACAAAATGTGTCAGCTCATAGTAACAGCAGGACAGACGAACGGACAGACAGATAGATAGGGAGAGGGAGAGAACGCAAGGGAGATAGATGGAGAGAGGAACAAAGTGACAGGTGGACACGTAAACATGTGAACTGCACGTTCATAAAAAGCTAAGCAACCGCAGCCGGCAAATAGCGAAAGTGTGCAAAATGTAGTGCTAAAACTACGAAAAACTCCAGATGATGTATGCCCAAAGGAGGAACAGAATGATGATCAGGGGAGGGAGGAGATGGGGGGAGGGGAGGGTCAACTGTAATATGGCAAACAGAAGTCGCAGCCAGTGGCTCCTCCAGCTCAAAGCCATTGCATATACAGGACGAACACAAAAAAGCATCATGTAGCAGACCCCTTCGAGTGTGTGTCCAAGTGTGTGTGTGTGCAAATATGTCTGTCTGTGTGTGTGTGTGATAAAGTGAAAGCACAGCACAGCAGCATGAAAAACTTTAACTACTTTTTCAATTGTTTGTAAAATGCAAATGCAAATGCGAAGCCGTCGCTGGCTCGTTTGGACCCCAGCGAGAACGGAGGCCAAGCTGAAGCTGAGAGAGAGAGCTGCGTCCTCCTGCCAACTGTCTGCCATTTTGCTTGTACGTTATGCATACAATATTTTTTGTGCTCTCCCTCTTCTACACTCTATGTCCTCTCTCTCATCTATGCTCCTTCTCTATTCTGCTTTCGACTGACGCTTAGCAATATGGAAAAACATAAAGAAATGATAACGCTTTTAAGCCATTCGAATGACATTATAAGTTATGTGTGTGACCATCCCTTTATGTATCTGTGTGTATGTGTGTGTACGAGTATGGGCGTCACATTTGCTTATGGCTTATTCAATTAGAAATTTATTAGCAGACGTTGTGTGCGTTGGCTGCGAACCCTTTTAGCGTTCCACTCCTACGAGTTTCCACTTGCGCACAAAAGTATGCAACAATTTGTTGTCTGCTACAGGCAGAGAAGGCCCGAGAAGGCTTAGTGGAATTGAGGCAAAGGGAGAGAGTGTTAGTAATATTTAATAAAGCAATGAAATGCTGTAAAACAATATCTGATATCTGCTTTTACTTTAACAGAATGTTTCTTTACTACAGTCAGCTGTGATTAGGGATAAATGCACAAGGAACTTTGGTTGTTTTGAGTTGATCTCCTTACTCGTAAGATAGCATAATCCTTCATTTGTACTTTGTATATATTATTTAAGGCACTTTATCCATATTATTTTTTAAGCAAAACATTTTGTTAAGCTCAGATGATACTGAACGATTCCTACTGACTATAATAATAATAAATAATAAATAATAAAAAAATTTGCAGGGACGATAACTTGAACAGCCGCTAAAGCAGTCTATTGAGCATCTTAGGCATATGGATGTATGGATAAATTAGTAGATTAATATATTATATATTGTATATTGTATATGTGAACCACCATCAAGTTACCACTTGCCAAAGCTCCGCTACAGGGTATACTTGACTTCATGAATTTGTTAGTGTATTAGTCAGAGTTATTGGCGCTGTTAGGCAGAGTTAGCATGCTTTGTTTGCACAAATCCCACAGGCCAGTCGTGCAGCAGACCACTGTCCGCTGACCTCTGACCCCGCCACGACAAACAGCTTTTGCATGCACGAGTCGAACACGGGAAATGCAACTGCAACTGGCGCGTGTGGTAATTAGTTTCTGGCGTGTTGTTAAGTCATTTTTGTTTCAAATTTCTTATTTAATGCAAGAGGAAGAGGGACAGAGAGTTAGTAAGAGAGAGAGAGAGAGAAAGGGACAGGGACAGTGGCAAAGAGCGAGAGGGCGAGTGTGTCATGCCTGTGTCGATGCAGTTGGGAATGCTCAGTGCTCCCTTGACGCGTGGCGCCTAATTGCAGGCAATCATATTTTGTTTGCCCAAAAAGGCAGACGAGCTTCAAGTGTGGGCGGGTGTGGGCGTGGCAGTACATGTAGTGTAGGTGTGCGGACATATGCATGCAATCAAGCCAGAGCTGTCAGTGGCACACACACACTCGAGCACTTTCAGCGACCGCTTAGCGCCGCCTGGGCAAATCAATCAATTTAAAAGCAATTGCCGTTAATGTGCAACGCTTGTTTGGCAGCTGTCAAAAGTACGCTCACATACACACACACACACCACACTGAAATGTCTTGGTTTATTAGCCCAAAAATTGAAGCTTCGCTGAGCTTCGAGTTCGCTTTGCATTTGAGCTGTTGCGACTTTGGGTCACTCTCTGTCTCCCTCTCTCTCTCTCTCTCTCTCTCTCTTTGTCTCTCTCCCCCTCACTCTCTCCTCCCTCAGTGTTGATTGATGTCTTTGCAGATCATGCCTGCTGTTGAATACTTATTTACTCTCGCACACACACACACAAACGAAATGGCGAATTTCTGTTGCCTACTTTTCAGCTGCTGCTGATTGATGTTCCTCGTTGCAGCATTCGGCTTCGTCTAGACCGCGCTCCTAATTATAGCGCCTAACTATCTGTGGCCGCAAGCACTCAATACTCTCAGGCAGCCTTAAGTTGACAGATGAATAAGTTTGGCAAATTGAATCAATTTGTAGAGGCAGATACAGTAAATATAGTAATTCATTGTGGAAGGTTGTTGAAATGAAAGAATATGAAGAGTGAGTAAACTAAAGTTATTATAGTGATGTTTGCTGGCTTTTTACTGAAAACTTCACCAGAAGAATCATAATTATTCATTACAGTTTGAACTTCATTTAAGCTAGAAGCATTTTACTAATATATTTGAGCACTTTTATAATAAAATTATTTGAAATTTGCATTTATTTCTTAGCCGATTTCCTTTCTTTTCTTCTTCACAATGCTTTCATTCTAATCACGATAATCTATTTTAGCTTTATACTTCTACCTCTACCCACATAATCCACTTCATTGTTAAGCTTTTTTGCTCTTTCTTCTTTTTCTGTTTCTGCTGGTACTAAAATTTTTTGCATCGTTATTTCATTAGTTTTGCGCCTGGAAAAACAATGGCAAATAGTTTTCGACAATTATTTCAATTTTCATTTACATTTTTGGCCATAATATTTGAAAAGTTGCCTTGTGCTTTATCACTTTTTTATGCGCTGCTTTTTATGCATTTTTTATTTGCCGATTTTATGCAACATTTTCAGCTGCAGGGGGGAGCGGGGCTGGCAAAGTTTTGGGCAAAACAAACAAAGTTGCGTGCAGCGGCAGCGGCAAAAAAAGCAAACAGCAAAGTCGAAAGCGGAAGCTGGCAATAACAAGCTACACTAGCAGCAACAATAACTGGAGTAACAGGAGGAGTAACTACAACAACTGCAGGGAAACAATCATTGTAGATCGTCGTTTTGGCCCTGGTAGCCACCCTTCCGCGCGTGTCGAGGCTGTTAAAACTGTTCATTTACGAGTGGTTCAAAAGAGTTTTAAACGTTTTCGTTAAGCGCAGACATACAGTGCGCACTTGTACACACACACCTGCACACACACACCTGCCACACAGTTGTTACTGCTACTGCCTCTGCTTGGCTGTGTGGCATTTAAGAGCTACCGCGACGCGGCGCTCTTGCTCGCTCTCAATTTTAGTTAAGCAGCCTTTTAATCAACAAACTGTTGAGGCAGCCGGCAGGCAGGGGACCACGCCCACTTTTTGACGCCAAACGCCACAGCAAATTGGCAATTTTGCCAGATCGGCAGTTTTGTGAGCAATCAATTTGGATGCAAATGCACTTGTACTTGACGACTAAATGAATGAGGTGCGGGCAGAGGGGGCGAGGAGGCAGAAATGGGGAACAGGCGAGGAAAGTGCAGTCGCGGCAAGCCAACGACGCGGATGAGTAATGTTGCAGGCAACAGACAACAGACGGTGGCAGGCAACTGCAGGCATTGAATGTGGCGCGGATGAGAATGAACGCGATGCAATGAAAATAACAACAGTAGCAACAACAGAGCAGTAACAGACTATGTTAACAGAGATTCTGCTAACGACTATTGCCGTTGACAGTGTGAGTGTTATAGCAGGCAGCTTAAATGGAATTTAGAAAACAAGAATAGAAAGTATGAAATGTATTAGTTATAAATACACTATTAATTTATTTAATATAAGAACTATTAAATATTAATTAATTTCTTTATTAATTATTAATACAATATTGTACAATATATAATTTTTAATTTAAATGCCTCTTCAGTTGCACAACTTGTTGGCTTCTTTCAAGCTTCGAAATACCTCCAAATACTTTTGTTGAAAGGCCTCTCAAAAACGCATTTAACAATCTGCAACTTTTTTGTGCTTCCCTGAACAGATTTCCACATTAAATTACATTCTGCAGCTAGAGGTCATCAAATATATTGTGTTTAACGCACTCGACTCTTTCGCTTCGACTGGTTTAACAGGCATATTTTCAGCTCGTTACGCGCTTTATTTAAATTGAGCGCACAAAATAAATGATATAATATTGTAAGCGCAAATTATGAATGGACTAGTAGATACCCTAAGAATAAATGTATACTTTATACATTATTAATATATATATTACAAATAATTTGTATTTTTTTTTATGTAGTTACTTTTAGGTTTTAAAGTTTGCATGTACCTAGCCATAAATTTATTTTAGTAAGGCGCAATAAAATTATTAAATATGTGTGCAATCTTAAACACACAAACTGCTTTTGAGGCAAGGCATAAAATAACATTTATAAACAAGCAGAATTTTTTTATTGATAAGAATTTGAATTTGATTAAATAATCGCATTGAACACCTTAAGAAATGTCTGATGATTAATTGATTGAAGGCCCCTCATAGTTTACTTAGTTACATTAATACTCGAGTGTTTTCAGTAGCACACATATACCCTTCAATGGCACTATTAAGTGTACAGGGTATGCCAAAAAACAGAGCCAACAAGTTGAACAGGCGACCAAATAAATGAGTTAACCGCATGCGTTCTGTAAATTGATTTTTAACAATTAATTGTCAGTTGTTATTATTATTGTTGTTGTTGTTGTGTGGCGTGTGCTCTCTTGGTGTTGTTCGTGTTATTGTTGTTATTGTTGTTGTCTCATCAAAAATGCTTGCAAAAAAATACGAAATATTTCAACAAATTTGCACAAGCATTTTTCATATTTTTATGGCACTCGAAAGTAAAACCGCACACCAATGCCACGCCTCCAACACGCACAGCACGTACACACCTGCACTTATGGCAGAGAGGGAAGTGGCGGGGAGTAGCGTAAGCCGTTTGCGTTTAATTATTTTATAAGCCTATTATTTAAAAACAAAAATTAATTTCCAACAATTGTTTATTACGTTTGTTGCTTTGTCGGTTGAGCTGAGGTTGGTGTGTGTGTGTGTGCGCCTATAAGTGCTATGTGTGCTATGCTTGTGTGCATATTTGTGTGCTGCATTTGTGTGTGTGCATGTGTTCTTTGTGTGTGCGAATTGCATTAAACTTGTGCGCATTGATTTCATGCCTTGTGCGTTGAGTGTTGGCATTTTAAATGCGCTTAAACTTAATTTTTATTGTTGTCGTGATTTACCCGCACTCATCATCATTATACCACTCCCTCCCTTAACCTCCCCTGCTCTCCGCTCCAACCAGCCACAACCTCAGCCACGCCCACTTACTGCTGCGCCTTGTGCGTGTGAGTGTTGCATTTTTATTTTAATTAAAAAGTCGTCGGGCACAAAGCGAACCTAAAGGATGCGGCCGCAGTGGGAAGAGGATGAGTGGTGGAGAGGGAAAGGAATGTAGGGGGGTGTAGGATTGGGGGTTGGAGCAGCATGTGGCGTCCATTGAAGTGGCCATCAGTCGATGCCAAATGTATTTATGGCTTCATTTCGTTGTTGTTTACGCAGCTCTTGTTCATATTGCTGTTGTTGCTGTTTGCCATGTTGTCGGTCTGTTGATTTGCAGTTCCTTTGAGACGCAGCGGCGTTAGTCAACTGCATGTGCATATAAAGATAAGTTAAGTAGGCTCTATGATACCCTATAAACAATTTAAAAGAATGATCCAATCTATGAGGCATAGAAGCTTTGGAGAGAGAGAGAACTGGATAGGTTAAAATAATGTCATTAATATTATAAGTACTATAGTCCCTTTTTGTAGGGGTTATATAGCCCGTCGTTATGCGTACCAGGGTATATTAGCTTTCAGTGCAATTCCAGGTCATTGTAAGGCACCCACATCCCTTTCAATTCCTTTAAAATGAGTCGTTCATTGATTTAACTCGTTTACTTATTTACATACTTCTTATTTATTGCAGTGTATATATTAAGTATTTTAAGTATTATTTAAAGTAATAAAATAATTAAAATTAAAAGCTGAATGTCTTTATTATTATTTAGAATTATAATAACATTTTGAATAGCATTTTATTATTATTCTAAACATTATTCATATGTTAAAATTTAAAAATAATTTCTACTCAGTTTGCAAACTTATCTCAGTCAATGCAAGCTCAAATGCAACTCAAACTAATTCATTCTGAGTAGCTTTTCTATTCTCTTAAACATCCATTGAGTACCCACTCAATGCACTTTAGCTAAGAGAACTACGCATTGAGTGCGCTCAAACAGCAATAAATGTGCTCAAAAGAGTAAACAAAACTAGGCAAGCTCTCTTGAGCCACAGCTACAAGCACTCAACTGCTCTTAAACAAGCCACAAGGCGACTCACTCAATGCAAAGCACTTAACTAAGAGTATTCTACAGAAACACTCAGAGTTGCTTTTTATTTGTAAGTCTGACTGCAGCTCGAACTCGATTGAGCTTCACTCAGCCTGCCTGCAGCATTTTTTATTGCATACTTTTCAGCGCCAGCTTGCAAATATGCGAATTTACGGCATGTATTGAGAAATTATTACACACGCACACACTTGCATCTGCAGACACACACACTTTCAGTTGCACACACACACATATATGTACATTCATACACACACACACCTGCACATACACGTAAAAGAAATGGCAGCAATTTGCAATGATTTATGATTTTGATAAATTTTCTTCAGGTGACTTTATTATTTTTCCTAATAATGATCTATGGCCACGACGCACAGTCAGCCCAGCATAGAATAAAGAATATGAAAATCATTCATGTAAATGGCACAAATGCCTTGGGGACAATTGCAAGATATTCGCAGGCTGAAAGTTTATTTTCAATTTGCTAACAATAGAATGCAATTTGATAGCAAATATTGCAAAACAATCACAATGGAAGAGTGCGTGGATATATAAGGATAATACTGCAGAGCTAAAGATGCCCCAAAGGTAAAACTGACAGAGGCTCAAGTTGCACTTTTGATAGTGGCATGTGCGGAAAGTATAAAACAATTAATTGAAAAGTGAATTTATAAGATGAGATTATCTAAGGTATTGTATATGTGATTTAATATCTGTTCAAAAATGATTTCAAATTGTTACACAATATATATAAAACTAAAAAAATAAATCTTTGTTAACTTTTAAATAATATTCTTTTAAATTTCATATATTAATTATTGCAAAAGTTAAACGCCAATATTTGTAGTTTTATTTCATTAAGTGTTGGGTATATTATAAAATAAATATAAATATAAATAAATTATAAATTAAATAAATAATTAGACTCCTTAAATTCGTATATTAAATTCAATATGGATACAAAATATTTCCAATAAATTGTACTTCATTTAACGTAAAACTTTAAGTTAATGCGATCAACTTTTGCATGCGATTAAACAAATTCAAATAATTAGTTTAATCGCAATCGGCTTAGGCAACAATGAAAGCGGCATAAAACTTATATATTTTATGGCCCAAAAAAGCGACAGCAAATGCAACGAATTTCAATTCATTTTGTGCCCAGAAAATGCATTTGGCATTAAAAGTCAATTTATTCAAATTGCACAGAACACAAAACATTTAAAGCTCAATGTGAGCATAAATTATTTGCAATAAAATTACAAGAAATTTATGGCAAGGACGCTGAAAACACGCACAAAATAAAAAGCAAAGAGAGAAATGACCAAAAAAAAAGAAGAGCGAGAGCGAAAACTTGCAATTTTAATGCAGCTTTCGCACAGGCAGTTCACACGTAAAAACAACAACAATTTGCAACAATAATAAATGCATTTTCATGTAATTGCCTTGCCACACTTCACAGTGCTGGCCTCAAACCAACAAACAAACATCTCCCCCCTCTCCCCACTAGTCCCTGCCTTCCATGATTTTGGCCAAAAACTCGCCCAAAATCAAAACTTCATTGAGGCAAAAACTTTTGGCATGTCAGCTGAAAATGTTTTTTGGGGGCGACCGACTAAAACGCATAAATAATAAAACATTTAAGCCATAGCCTGGGCTACAGGGGAGAACTATAGTAAAGGGAGTGAGGGGGTGGCATACATACGAGTGCACACTGTACAGGCAAAGGAACGCAGTGAAAGAACAACAAAACTTGCCGCGTCAGAACGACAAATTACAACGCGACAAAAAACCGCAGCAAAAACACACACACAGATACAACAAACACTCACATACATAGTACCTCACACCCACACAATACGTGGGCGCACTGCGTCAGTGTGGGCGTGGCAGTAACAAAACAAACTCGCTTCGATTTCCAAAAATCAAATTAACTGCGAAAACAAACGAAATTATTGCAGAGAAATTCAAGCCAAAAATTGTATCGAATCGAGGCTCAAATTTCAAATTCGAATTCGAATACAAATTTATAGGTAAATTATACGCGTGCCCGCGTAGCCAGCAATGCTTGGGGTCAAAAGTCAATTGGGCAAATAATTCAAAAAATCACGCATTGCCAGCAGGATAATGAAGGAGGGGAGTGAAGGAGGGGAGAGGGAAGAAGGCGAAAGGGTTGACTGGAGGGGGGAAAGGGAAGAGAAGGGAAAGAGGAGAGGAAGAGCAAGGGAGAAAGGGGCCTACTCCCTGCCTGTTGTGATGGCCTGTTGCCAGGAACTGTACGGGAGCCGGGACTATCGTACGTTGGGGCTTCTGGACATTTGGCATGTCAACATAATTGCCTCGAATTAACTTTTAGTTTTTGCAGCACAACAACAACAACAACAACTGCAATCTGGCAATGGAGTGTGTGTGTGTGCGTGCCTGCGTGTTTTCTGTCTCTGCAGCGCAGCCAACAAATTTTACATGTTGCAAATAATTTGCCAAACGTTTGTACACATTTTTTGTGTGTTGCACAAAAACAACAACAATAACAACAACAACAATATTTTTCCAGCATTTTCCTCGGCACGGGATTCTTTTCAGCAGCAGCAAATGAAAAATAACATTGCACATTGTAAATTTAATTAACGTTTGTGATTCTCATTTCATTATTTCAATTTATTTAAATTTGTGTAAATTGTGCTTCGCTTGAAAATTGTAAGTATATTTATGTTTATGCAAATATATTAAAATATTTAAACAAACAATGAACAATACTTTGACAATCGATAATGAATTAAAATATTATTTAATTTAAGAATATTATTGATTGCATTTTGCAAGTTTACACATTCTTGTTTAAATATATAAACAATATTTCATCATTTAATTAATAAGAAATTAACCAACATTTAATTTAGAATTAAATACAGCTGCAAATGCAGTTCAGATTTCAATGTTGTCCTTAACTATTTCTGCCTTCATTTCATTTCAACTTATCATTTTGTGTGACTTTAATGAACCGATTTCAATAATAAAAGCCAACGCACACAAAACTATTTAATGAAGCGTCATTCAAACGGAGTGCGTTCACTTATACGCACACACATTTCTACATGCATATGTGTGTGTGTGTGTTTGTATGCTGCACCTGAGCCACAGATCCAGCGAAATACCAATCCACACACACTGAATATTACTATACGTATGTATGTGTGTATATCTGTTTGCATATGTATAAAGGCCTATCACGGGCTGAACAGACGCATTTGCTGCTCATGGTGAGGTGAAGGCGCAGGGGGAGGCGGGGTACGGCGAGGCTCAGCTGGACGGCGCGTGGACTGTGGGCTGATTAAAAGTGATTTATTGCTTTAAATGCAATTTACATGCACGAAAATCGGACAGAATGAAAGAAGAAGCAGCGGCAGCAGAAGACGAAAAGGCCGAGAAGAATAACGCATTTGCTTTTTAAGTCGTAAATATGCAGTATTATTCGAATACATACATACATACGCATATGATATAAACATGTGTATGTATGTAATTATGTGTGTGTAAGTATGGGAGTGTGTGTACTTGAACCAAATATGTAATTAAAACGATGCATTTATGAGGAATATACAGGAAACTTAATACGCTTTATTATTCTTGAAAGAGAAAATTGTACAGTATTATTCAATTATTTAATAATTAAATAATTGATGATAACAAGTCAATTGTTAGGCCTATATTTAATTAAGATACATTTCATTTTAAAGTTAAACCTCTTGTCTTCTTTTCATCTATTTGCGCTCTGGCCTCATTGTTTTGATCGGCCGACCGCCACTTTTGATAAATCGTGCATCAAGTTTAACAATTAGTGTTGAGTAAGTTACAAATGACAATTCATTTATTAATATCAGCTCATCCCCACTTTTTATAAATCATTGATCACGATTAACATTAAGTGTTGAGTAAGTTTTAAATAATAAATAAACAAGTGAACAAAACAATGAAATTAAAGAATGCACAATAAATTTAAATAAATATTTGTAGTCTGAAAATAATATACGAATTATGAAGTCACTCTTTTCGCAATGAAAGGTAACTTCCCTCTCAGCTTGGCAGTGTATCACACACACAGAGGCAATGCAGCGAATGCGTGCGCCGCGCAACTGAAATGTCAAGCATACGCAGTGTGCGCAACACGCGCAATTCACATTATCAACATTATCCGTATTATCAACATTATCGGCGTTAGCAACTTCATTTTGTTGTTAAAGTTGTTGTTGTAGTTGTTATTGCTGTTGCTATAGCATGGCTGACCAGAGTTTAATTAAATAAATTACTTGGGCCGGCGATTCAATTTAGTGTTGCATTTTTAATGTATTTTCAATGCCAACATCGAAGTGCGAAACGTTTACGAATGCCAATGAGAAGGGGGGAACGGAGGAGAAGAGGGGTGGAGAAGGACTGGCGAGAGCTTATGCGGCTGCCCGCATATGTGGGCCAACTTAGTGGCAATAAGTTAAATTAGCATAAACTTAATTAGCATAAAAGTGCTGGGCCGCAGTGCCAAGCGGGAATCTAACCAGATACGGGCATACAGTCCCTCTCCCTGTCTATGTGTGTGTGTGTCTCTCTGTGCTGGCATATTTCACAGCAAATCCGCAGCGCATTAAAGGAAAATACGTGGCGAAAAAATAAAACGAAGAAACAACAAAAAAATGTGGAAGAAGGTGTGCGAAAGCAGAGCAAAACAATGAAACCAACCAAGCAGCCCGTGTCGGGGGATTGTGCCAATGAAGTAAAGAGCACAGAGAGAGAGGGAGGAGAGGGATAGAGAGGGGGAGGTGCGCTAAGTGACTGCTGTTACACATTTAGCACTCGCCGAGACTGAAGCGAAGCTTGCAACTCGCCTGCGGATGGGGGATTGCCAGGCAATACAGTTGGCATTTTCATATGTACAAATGTTGCTGCCACTCGTACCTGCTACTGCTGCTGCTGCTTGATCCCCAAGTGCAACACACACACACACACGTGCGCAGTGCGAGAGTGAGCACGCGACAAGATAAAAAGCCGAGCACACTAAATCTGCCTCATGTGCGCCAGGGGGCAACTGCACTGGCAACGCGTCGTATGAGCAACGCGTCCTTTTGCTCCTTCTTATCCCATGGCCCAGCATAGGTTTTAGATTTGTACTGTTTGTACTGGCATGGGCATTGGCTTGCCTTTTTGCACAGCCCGATACAGGGCCACATCCACTCATCTCCGCATGCCCCGCGTGCCTCTTTTGCATATGCAAAATAATGCACACCAAAATTTTTACTGTTCGCTGAATTCAGTTAGATTCCTATGAAAATAATTCTGTGGAAATCTCTGCACGCCTTTCACTCGCATTTTTATGATGGGCTTTTAAATTAGTGTTTATGGCAGGTGTAGAAAGTGCTAAGCAAATGTTATACAATTGCAGTTACCCTGCAAAAGCGAATAAAGAAAATATATATAGGTTAAATATATATAATATCATAATTGATTGATTATAAAACTTAAAACATTGACATTATAAAACTTATTTAATAAATATAAACAGTTAAAAACTGAAAATGTAATAATATAAACTATAAACAATATAAAAACTGAAATACAATTCATTTTACACTAAATGATTTAAATTAACAGCTATATTTAATAATTTATAAGAATATAGTATGCTGTTGAGTACTTTCTCTTCAGTTTCCTGCCTTCTCTCTTAGTTTATTAATATTGGGTATACTCAACTGATGCCTGCTGGGCATTGCTGCATGCCCCGTAATGCGTATGCACTACCTAAAGTTGCTGGTGCAAGCAGGCTAAGCTGCCACACTCAGGCTGCTTAAGTGATTGAGTGTGCGCCAAGGTGACTGTCAGTCGGGAATTGAAAAGAATTTTGCGCTGATTCAAATGCTTTTTATGATCACAAAATATGTGTAAATATAAAATAGATAGTTGGCCCAACACACATTACTGGTAAATCTGTCGATTTTGTGCCTTATTTAGTTTGTCATATTCAAAGTGAATGATTAAGCTGTTTGGCGAAATAAAGTTGCGCCGTTCGCTTAGGCAGCGAAATGTAAAGGTTAACAGCGTATGTTAAATTGAATAAGGGGAACATAATCGATAACTACTGTGATTTGTCAGCCTTGCAGTTTGCTAACAGAGAACACATATCGGTATGTTGATTAACAGAAAACTGTTCGCTGTTACTTAGTATTAATCGAACATAAGAAAGTCATAATTCTCAATGCAAACCTTCACTTAGCTCACTTTAAATGCTATCAATCACATTTAAATGCACTAAATGCACTCGCTAACTGCCCGCGCATTCATTTTCTGTTCTCACTTTACTCGACAGCGTATCGCGCTTATAAACGCGCACAGTTTTTTAAAAATTTTATCTGTGCTGGGCATAAAAAGTGCTAGTTAATTTCACACACACAACACTTTATGTGCAGCAACAACAACCAAAACAACAAGAACAACAACAATGCATTTGGTGTGCAATAAATTGAAAAAGCGCGGGCACCTACTTTAAAAGCATTTGCAGCACTGCAAGCCGCAGCCTCACGATGCCCTGCCACGCCCCGCCACCTCCACCTCTACTCTTCGGCCTCTACTTCGTTCTGCTAGCCACGACGAGGTTGCTAAAAAGATACCGGAAATGTTACAGGAAACAAAATGACTTAATGGCCGCGATTGCCACGCCATGGGGCAGCAGCATCAGCACTCGGGCTTGGGCTGCCTTTCACTCCATATATCCCGCCACCCCCTTCCACGTTCCTTTCCCCGCGTATCCATTTCCATTCCGGAGCCATTCTGGCTCCACTCGATTCATTGCAGACACTGAGGTCAGCACAAAAAAAAGTGCGAAACATAAAAGGATGTGCGGCATGGAGGCGAGGCGCGGCTGAGGTGCACTTAGACCGAGGGACTCACAGCAGATTCCTTACGAGCGCGCGAGAAAAATAACGGACCCGCTATGACCCAAACGCGGCCAATTGAACCGCTTGAAAAGTATCAAATTCGTATTTGACTTCTTCAACAGCTTTTAAATTAAATAAAAGCTTGAGTTTCCTTGAATAATTGAAAATAATTGGAAATTTCATTGATTAGCCAACTTAAAGTATTAAAATGGATTGCAAATAAGGTTTTAAAATTCATTTAAATGTATATTTACACAAATATGCATGGTAAATACAATTGAATAATAATATTTATTGTTATTTTTATAGAACTTTGAATTTATTTTCCAAATACAATGAAGCCAGCCAATAAAAAGTATTGCATACTTTCTGGGCTGCCCTTAAATTAACTGAAATTGATGGAAAAGTAAAATAACGAATAAAATATTAAAATATTCGTTATTTTTAGGGAGCACATTTCAATATAAGGCTGATAATATTACAACGTATTTTGTGCAAGCAAGAATATTTGTATACAAGAAAAAATTGGCCTTTTACTTTGCATTCAATCCTTTCTTTAAGTTGCACTTACCATCAAGCGTGCCATATAGTGCAGCTAATTATCCACTGCTTGGACAGCGTTGACTGCAGTTAACGCAATCACACACAGACACACACACACCCACACGCGTGTCTGAAATGGCAGTGAGTTTCTTTGTGCCAAAACATATTTCTAATTAAATTAATTAAGCGTAGCGGGAATGCAAAGCGGGTATGCAAGCCAATTAGTGGAAAATGCAAATTAAATGTCTGGCCGAGAGTGGCCGAGTAGACCGCGATAGAGATGTGGCAGGGACAGTCAGAGAAATAGACATGACACCCATGCACCTCCTCTTCTCCTGACAGTTCACTTGCTTCTTATCTACCCATATTAGTGGCGTGTAGAGAAATATATAGAGAGTAATGTACAGAGAGTGCCACAGTCTGATGACTGTCTCCATCTCTCTGTCTTTCTCCTTTGCCTCTCTCTCTCTCTTTGTCTTTTTGTCTCCTCTCTACCTGCCATAATTGTGTTTAGACATGTAAGCTTTTGTTGTTTTTTCATACTGCATACCCTGTAAAAAGTTTAAGGTTGAAGTATTCCTATTGATGTAGTTTACAACAATACTCAAACTGCTACAGTTGTTTTCTGTTTGTTTTAAATCATTGAAATATGCAAATTAACACACCAAAAACCTCAATTGAATTACAATTTGAATTAATTTATGATTTTTATGTTTGCATTAAAATTTTAATGCATTCAGAGTAAGCAACAAAAAAACAAATGTACATAGCATTAAATTAAGAAAAACATCATACGAAATTATAAATATAAATACATTAAAATTCTCTTCAATTCTCTGTATAAACAAATTTGCCATTTGTTTATTAGCTTTCAAATATACTGATAGAAAATATTTTTAATAATTGTCTGTTTATATTTTTTGTTGATACATTTTGCCTTCTCTAACAGTCTCTTTCTCTTTTCCTACATCAATATCGCTAAATTAATCCTTGTATATTTAATCCTTATCACTCTATCTTGTTTATTCTTTTTTTCACTTTCTATATATCGTATATATTTATATATATTTCTCAATTTTTATTTACCCATATATTTATTTATGTTTTATGAGTATTTATTCTTATTTCAGTTATTTATTTCTTTATATATTTACAATTATCTCTAACTTATTCAATATCTTCCTTTCTACTACTATTCCACCTATATCTTTATACCTATCTCTCTTTCCGTCTATATTTCTTTATCTCTCCCTTACACAATTCTTTCTGCTCATCCTGCGTATATCCTCGTCTGGCACGCTCTACTTCCGCCTTTTTTAGTTGCAGTTCACAGTTGTCCTTGTCTTTGCGTGTCTCTCGGAGTGTGCGTGTGTGTGCCTCACTACGTGTGTGTGTGTGTGACAAAGTTAATGACAGCATAATTAAACAAAACAAACAGCAGACTAATAAAATGCTTATGCTGCATGTCGCTCACGGCTACCTTGAAACGTAACTGCACACCCTCCCCCCGGGTCTGCATACGCCCGCTTCCGCCACCTTCCACACCCCCTGCACCTCACTTTATGCTTTCCTACCTAACTGCTCCCTCATGCACTCCTGCCTTCTCTCTCTCGCCCTGCAAGCAGCAATTAAAGTCATGATAAAAGCCTGGCGTAAGACAACAATTTACAAGAATATGCTTGTATTATCTACCCCTACCCATGTTCTGCCCTCCTCCCCCTACCTTCCTTCCGTTCATTCTTTCTCCTACACTCTCACATGCCTTCAGTTCTTCGCATACATCTGTGATTCCTCGAATTCCGTGCATGTCGATTTAGTTATTTATGCACAAAGTTCAGGCACAAAGGGTGAACACACGTTACGTTTGAGGGTCAGGGGTCTACCTTATATATAGAAACACATACATATTTATAAGTATCACAGTATGTGTGTGCATATACATTTCAAAATTAAAGTAAACTTTGTCTTTGTCTTTGTGATTGTCTTTGTCTTGTTTCCTGTGAATGCCCGCATTCACTTGATATTCTTAAATTGGCCAAATTAAATCAATTCAGACAAGGCAAATAATCAACAAAGTTGTCCCAAATTTGGCATGTAATATGATACTAATGAGACCTAAGGAAATATTGCAGAATCAATAAACATCTTTTATTAGACTTTGCTAATTGATGAGGTATTGATAGATATAACAAACCTTTAAAACTTTCAGCATTTGCAGCGGTTGGCATTCAGCTATGATAGCTATGTACCTAGAGATAAGAGAATGAAATTGAAACTACTATACGATCAGATATGATTAAAGATTGAATTGGCAAAGTATTTAAAAGATTCTTTATTATTAAAGAAATTTCTTTAACTTAATAACCAAAGCGCAGTTTAGAATTTAACTTGGGTATGGAAATCTACCTTGAGATAAATGAAGAAAAGCAGAATAAATAAACAGAAAATAATAATTAATGAATAGAATATGAATGGATAATAATATTGTAGTGATATCATGCCATATACCTGTATTTTGAAAGCCTTACAAGTTTTCTATAGTTCAAACTTGAATAGACTAGAAATAGAAATAGAAATAACCTGAATAGAAAAACTTGAACTTCTTAAATTTTATATAAATACTACACAAATTAAGCGCAATTTAGCATTAGCACAGAATAATCGCAATTAAAATTTATGCACAAGCTTTGCCATGCGGGCATAAATGCATATGGCTGCCCCACCCTCCAATTCCCCCTGCCTGCCATTTGACCAGCTCCACAGAGTTGCCCCGTTCCCGACGCAATGCTGGCAAATATCGAGAGCAGCTGCTTAAATATTTGACAATATAAAACGAATAGAAATGAAAATGGAAATGCGCTAATATTGAATTAACGTGGAGAACGAATGTGCAGTGCGAGTGTCTCTGGGGTGCAATTGGATCGATATAAAAGTCGCTGAGTGGACAGAGAGTGTGTTGCATTAGAATCTCATCCCGGAACGATGCAGTTGACCAAGCGAACCCCCCAGCTCGTGCTCCTCTTGACGCTCGCTCTGAGCTGCGTCAGCGTGATCCAAGCCAAGCCCAGCCCGGGCTTCTGGGACGATCTGTGGAAGAACGCTGGTGATGCCGGCAAGACAATTGTTGATGGACTAACCAATGCCACCAAGGACGGCATCGATGCGGGCAAGACAATTGTCGATGGTCTTAGCAATGCCACCAAGAACGGCATCGATACAGGCAAGAATATTGCCGATGGTCTGGCGGATGCGGCCAAAGGAGGTGCCGATGCTGCCAAGGATGTTGTGGATGGTCTGATCGATACGAAACATCAGTTCCTCGACGATGTCAAGCAGATTAGCGATAACCTGACGCAAGCCATCGCCAGTTCGGTAAAGAACAGCTTCAGCAACCTGACCTCGACTCTGTCTTCGTCCATCAAGAAGCTCGAATCGTTGGCAGCCAGTGAGAAGAACTTCATCAAGCGCATCGCGCTGAATAATGGTTTGAATGCCCTCAAGGGACTCGCATCGCAGGCTGCTCAACTGGGCTTGCAATTGGCTGATCTGAAGGCCAAGATCGCAGGATCGGCTGTCGAGGATGTGAACGACGCACTGAAAGATCTCAAGCAATGGGGAGAGGATCAATTGGCACGTGTGGCAAACCTGACAGAGGGAGCAGCACTCGACGTGGCAAAGGGACTGATCAATGGCCTCATCGATGGCTTCAGCAACAGTGTGGAAGACCTCAAGCAGTTGGAGAAAGTCAAGCTGGAATTCCTTGAGGGACTGATCGACAACATTGAGAGCTATCAACTTGCAGCTGATGATCTGATCAACTCGCTGAACCTCTGCAAGGGACGCACAGCCTTCGTCTGCAAGCTGAACATCGATCATTGTGTGGACAAGCTTCCATCTGCCGCCAGCCTGAAGGCTCTGATCCAGAAGGGCGAGGAATTGGCCAAGACCGCAGTTGTAATCAATGCACGTGTCGCTCAGCTGCTGCTGCAATTGGAGAAGGACAAGCTCGCATTGGCGGCCAAGATTGCCCAAATCATTGCCGATCTTTTGATTGGTGGACAATCTGCTGGCAGCTCTAGCGCTGCTCCCGATAGCGATAGCGATGGTTCCAGCTCCAGTGCACCCGACAGCTCTAGCCCTGGCCCCGACAGCTCTAGCCCTAGCTCCGATGACTCTGGCTCCAGCTCTGATGCTCCTGAGAGCTCTAGCCCTGGCCCTGATGACTCTGGTGCCAGTTCCAGTGCTTCCGAGAGCTCTACTCAGCGCTCAGGCTGCGCTACCGAACCAGAGACCACAAGCGAGGCTCCCGAAGAGAGCACAACCGAGGAGGAGGAGAGCACAAGCGATGAGTCTACAACTGAGGAAGGTAGCACAACGGAGGAGGACAGTACCACCAGTGAAGATAACTCCAGCCCAGCTGACGAAGAGGAGAGCTCCAGTGCTGCCAATCATGCCAGTTCTAGTGCCGCCAATCAGGCTCAAGTTTCTGGCTCAACTGAAGCATCTCGTTCCGGCTGCTAAGCCACATTCCTATGACAACAACAACAACAGCAGCAGCAATGAGACAACCTTGAATCTTCTAGTGGGTTTCAATGCAAACAACTTTAACTTAATCCCGGTGGCGGATGAGTAAAAATCAGCAGAAATAAAAAAAACAATTTTCAATGCAAAAATCAATCCGTGAAATTAACTTTAACTTCCTTCTCCTGCTCCTTCTCCTCCTCCTTCTTGCCGCAGGCACACCTTCATTTACGCTGCCATTTTGCCTGGCAATTATGATGCCATTCATAGTGTATGCCAGTATGTGTGTATGCGTGTGTGTGTGCTTGCAACATTCTCGCTTTTTCGCTGAGCCAAGCGGAATGTGCCACGTGCATCGCCTGCTTAAGTGCAACGGCGCCTCGCAGCGGAACGTTGCTGTTGCCGGGGTCCATTGCCAATCGCCGTGCATTAAGTCATTTTGTTTCCTGTTACATTTCCGGTATCTTCTCTTAGAGCCACCACCAACGTTGAGAAGCCAATTCTCCCCCTACTACTCCCCCAACCCAGCATCGTCTGCCAAGCATCCCAGGTGCGCTATAGATTGAGCAGCCTTTCCGTTTCGCATCGGGGTTTGTGGTGTAGCAGTAGGTACTCGTGGTCTTGGTCCTGGTCCAGTCATATATCCCCCTGCAGCGGGGTCAGCTTCCATTGCTGCTCGGTTTCTACTCCAACCTATGCTGCTGCTTCCCTGCATTCTCCCGCTTCCTGCCTCAGCTCTGTCTCTGCTCTACTCTGCGTCTACGCCTGCTTCAACTGCGACTTCTGCCTCTGCTCTCCTCTGCTATGCCCTGCTTCTGACCACGCCTTGCTCCTTCCCTGCTCCTGCTCTGCTCCATATTTTGTTCAAAATTTATTAGCCAACAAAAATGTTTTCTCCTTTCAAACAAATACAAATAACTTTCTATTAGACTTTATTAGCTATATAGTGCGGGTATAACTGTTCGGTCGGTATACTCTGCCTCGGGCCACGCCCTTTCAAGCGCTTTCTAAATATGCTAAACTGCATCTGATTTATTATACCCTTCGACCATTGAAAATGGTCAAAAAAGGGTATACTAACTTTGTGCAAATGTATGTAACAGGCATAAGGAGGCGTGCGAGACCCCATAAAGTATATATATTCTTGCTCAGGATCACAAGCCGAGTCGATTGAGCCATGTCTGTCTGTCTGTCCGTCTGTCCGTCTGTCCGTCTGTCTGTGTGAACGCACAGATCTCAGCTATTATAAAAGCTAGAGTTACCAAACTTGGCAGGAAGACTCCTGTGTACTATAAGCAGATGAAGTTTATTTCAAATGTTAGGTGCCACGCCCACCGCCCCCACAAATCAATAATTAAATTTTTGAACTTAATTTGTAAGCGCTGTATATAAGATACAACTTTCTGACTTTAACATATACTAAGCTAAATGAAATATCTACGTAGTCCCCAAATTACAATCCAATCGAATAATAAACACAGAAGTTATTTAAGAAAGTATGAGCATAAAACCAAGTGCTTCTGTCAGCTAACAAGGGAGACGGGCGAGCGCGAAGCGCGAGCGCCATCTGTCGGGATTAATTTCAAAGCATGTGCATATGCATATGTGTATGAATTTAATAAATTAAACTACACTGGAACATAGGTCGAAGGGTATCCCACTGTCGCGTTTTGCGCGACTGTTGCTCTCGTTTCGCTTGCCCCAACAACATTTACCAATTTTGTTTTAGGCGCTTGGCAAACACTGCAAAGCAATTGGAAATTTGTTGAAGCGGCAACAAACTTCAATGCTTTATGGTAAACATATTCATATTTGGCTTACATGTAGTGCATACGTGTATGTCATAATAAATTAAATAATTTGTACATAATACAACAACTATATTTAAAATATAGCATAATAACATTGTAGGTATGGGAAAAGTAAGTTAGTGAGGTTAAGACTAATAATAATATAATATAAATTGGTATATTTGAGCTGCTTTTGTGTACATAAGATACTTTTATATCTGCTCATCTCATAAGATACTTTTATTTGGAAATATTATGATAAATTTGTATCTTTAAAATACTTTTGTATACATAAGATACCTTTGTAGTTATTACTGGAATGATCTTACGAAAGCCTTGGCTCGCCGTAGGTATCTTTCTTGTTCCCAGACACTCAATCGAACTCATACGTCAGAGCTATCCAGATATGCCCTTATCTGTTCAGCTGTCTGTATAGATTCTTATAGAAAACGCGCCCATTAGCAAACATTTATTCCTCATACCAGAGTTACACGCGTTCAGTTGTTGTTTAATTGATTTTCACATTTCACAATTATTTACATATTTGCACATGTCTGCAAATATGTAATTAAATTAACTGACGTATTTGTTTTGTCAACAAAATTATACAATATTATTGTTATAGTGGCACTGTATTTGTTAATCTAACAGTTGCACAATATTGTTACATCGTTTTGTAATAGAATCAGCCTGTTCATAGAATGAATACCCCTTTAATTGTAGCTTGAGTTGCTCTCAACGTTCCCTCTTTGAGTTAAATATTTTCTACACAATACGCACATGCCATAATATTTGCCATAAAAGGTTTGTGTACAGAATGTTTATTTATAACAATCGGGTAAGTGATGCTTTTCTTTAGAGCTCATATAATACAATGTTGCCATAACAGTTCACTATGTTAAAGTATTAGAACTTTCTTTAATTGTTTCTTATAAAAGAACTTTAGAAGAGCTTCAGCTGTGCGAATATAACAACGACAAAAATATTTTACCAAATAAACTAAATCTTATTGTGCTAATGTCAGGTATATAACAATTAGCAAACTCAAAATTGTTTTACAGGATGCAGCTTTTGTTATATCAAGAATTTAAAAGAACTTTATCTGTACGAAAAGAACGAGGGACTTTTATATTTTCTGAATAAGCAAAATATAATTGTGCTACTAACAGAGAGTATAAAAGTTTATAACAACGACAACCCCAAAGTTTTCATTAAGCGAAACAGCTTATGTTATGTCAGTACTTTAGAAGAACTTTATCCTTATGAATATAACAACGACAGTTATATTCATTCTTATATTATTATGGTACAGTCAGAAATTATTATGGTTTATAATAGGAAACATTTCTAAGCTACCATTTAGAAGAGCCTTTTTGCAAATTTTTAATTGCTATAAAAACTTTTAATTTAGTTGAGTTTCCTTCTACAGAAAAGTCTACAATGTGTAGGGGCAATATATAAGACAAAAGACTTAAGGAGACATTTCAATTCGTTTCTCCTGCTTAATCCCATAATACCGTATAAAATAAACATCTCTGGTAAGTTTTCTTTAGTTTGCTCACATGCATTTTTTATTGACTGTATGGTAATATTCTTCTTTGAAAACAACTTGCCCCGTGCATATTATTGGGTGGCATTGCAATCGCTTACAAACTACTGAGCACTATGACTAGTTATACATTATTCGCTTTGTATACATAATATATATATTATATATTTATCTTTCGAATGGTGTTTTAGTGTTTGCCGCTAGCAGATAAAGCCGAAAAAATATATAAATATGTGCGTTCTGTTGTAGCATTTAAAATTCGTTTCTGTTTTATCGTTAGTTTATTATTTGGTATATTGAATCTCATCATCGGGACTAGCTAAGTGCCTAAATATAGATACTATTAGTATTAGCTTTTCTTTTGCTTAGCTCGAATGTTTTTTTTGTTTTGCTGGGGTGGTGGAAAATCAATGCCAAAGTAAAGCAAGTCAAAAAAGATACTTCATCATATCTGCGTAATACTAACAGTACTTGGGGTATTATCTTTTGAGGAACTTAGATCTAAACTTACGCTAAACAGTTTGACTTTCTTTCGATTTTGTTTTTTTTTAGGAATTTTCAGAATTTAGCATAGGAATAATTTCTGTTTTCAAGAGATAAGTTCATATCTATCTTAGGATGACCAAAAAACGGACCAATTTAAATGCTTTTCTTGTTGCGTTTCTTAACCAAATTTTAATTGTCATAAGAGGAGCTGCGAGAGTTGGTTGGACTTGTTCTGGGTACTCTCTAGGGTTCTGTTCTGCCACTCCTTCTGTCTCTCCCTCTCTCTCTCTCTCTCTCTATCAGCTTATTCCCCTTGTGTTTTGATATGACATTGAGCAAATTGTAATGCAACAACCAACGCTGTGAAGCACAACCGAAATACTAGAATCTAGGATACTATTCAAACTCTATTCAAACTATACACTCAATCCTATATCATATGAAGCTCTGCTTACTCATTTCTTCTTGCTACACTTGACCGATATTGGCACAAAAAACACAAATATTGTAAACCGATCTCTAGTCTATATAATATCGCCAATTGTCTGTCATACTCAATGGTATTCCACGCGTGCTATGGGTACCCCCATATCATCTGATTCAAAGACGATCATCTTTCGTTTCTTGCGCACAGGTGCCACAGGAACCTCGGCTCCATTGCCGGTTCCAGCTCCTACTTTGGTTGTCTTTGTCGTTGTTGCCTTTGCCTCTTTGAGGGTTCTTTGTTGTTGCGGCTTAGCCGCAGTTGTCGTTGTTGTGGTTGTTGTTGTTTTTGTTGTTGTAGTCTTGGTTGCAGTTGCAGTTGCTGCCTTAGTCGTTGCCTTTGCCTGTTGTTGCTTCGTTGTACCTGCCCCGCCCTTGACCTGTGGTGCATTCAATTCTCTCATTTGTTGTAGTAACTTTGGTTTCTCGTTGTGCTGCTGCTCTGTCTGTGCATTGGCTCGCTTCGGTAGAGTTGGCAATGCGGGCAGATCACAGCGCTGACGCAGATGACGATAGACCGCATCGACGCGTTGCACCAAACGATTCACATACTTTGTGGTAGTGCGATCCATGATAGAAGGTGCCTTGATGCAATCGTTGCCCCCAAACTCGCAAACCTGCAGGCAGAAGTGAAGAATGAAGTTAGATGTTTCTTAACTCGTTGGCCATTCTCTGTCACCTACCCGATAATGCTGCAATATGGCCTCCTTGGGCGGCACATTCAACGATCCCATGCCCGGTGAGAATTCCCAGACAAAATGATTGCCAGCCTCAACTACAGCTTCGGGTTTGCAAATGTATTTGGAGCGTTGCTTCTGCGGATGCAGTTTGTAGCGTCTAGAGGGGGGATGGGTTATGAATCCTTATCATTATCATTTAAGGATTGCTGTAAACTCACCTGCGCGTCTTGCGCTGCGTTACCAGGGAGGCACGTACGCTGCCAAGCTGATCGTTGCCTCCAGCTATGCCCGAACTTGCCAGCTGATCGTCTGGGAACTGTAGATAGTAAAACGCATTCTGGAATGAATAGGCGCCAGTGTTGCGATTTCGAAAACGTTGATTAAGGGAGCTGTAAAGCAAAACATTTGGGAAAGCTTGGTCAAAAAGGTTCCACACAGAAGAATTGAAGTTGTTAAGTTTTCGTGATGCTTAGAATTATTATTGAATGTAAAACTGAATTAAAAGACAATCCACTAATTCCTTAAACAGAAACTTTAGCTTAAACTGAAACCAAAGTTAATGATTAAAAGGTAAAGTCAACTGGAACTAACTACTACATATGTATTGTATATAATTTGAACATAAGTTTAACTGAAACATAAGTTCAACTGAAACTACAAACCCGAACTAGATCTACAATTTGAATCATAACTTAAACTTGTATCGGAATTAAAATCGAACATTTAAACTGGAAATTAAACTGGAACTATTACTAAACAACTTGCAATGAAAACAACTTCTGAACCGTTCCTTACATGATTGTGGTTCTAGTTGCATTTTAATGTTAGGTAAAAGTTGAGATTTTAACATATACTTAACATACTGCAACCAGTAACAACATCATGTAAGTAACGAATCTAAAAACGAGAACTTCTAATTTACCCCATCTGAACAGAACAAAACTGAACTGAAACCTGATGAATTGGGAACTTGAACTGGTACTAAAACTAATCTGTTGCTCTTTCCATCCTATCTAGTTTATCACATCGTTGAATCACTCGTTAAACTGAACTTAAACTAGACAATATAAAAACATGAATCAGAAATAAAACCAATCAGCTCTATCACTACCCTCCCTTTCTTCAAAATTGTCATCAAATCTTTCAAATTTAAAAACTGAACTGTAGTTAAGTAATTAAAGGACCTTAACCAGAACAAAAATCAATACCTCAATCAATCAGTTCCCTCTTCACCCTCTCTTTCTACCATTCTATCACTCACCTCAAGAGCTCATTGAGCGTGTCTGTGTAGCGTGGCACGATGAACTCGTCCAGATCGACCAGTGCTAAATACTTGTATCGATACATGGTGCGATAGAGACAATCGTTGAGTGCAGCAAAGAGTCCCTCAGTACGAATCTCCTTCTGTGAACGCATGCGAAGATTCCATGGCAAAATGCTGACCGTGGGTCGTTGATAGTGCAGCGATTTGAGCACACGAGGCGTGGCATTCTGGGCCTGCTCCAACGGTTGCAATGGTTCCAGATCGAATGCAGTTAGATTGCCAGGCACAAGGCCACGTTGATAGCTGTCCAGCACGCAGGAGGCACGCGGCCCCAGTGTGTGGTTGTAGAACGTGAAGTGCGAGACACCCAACAGTGCATAGAACTCCAGATATTCCATCAGATAGAGTGCCTGATCGTAGCTGAAGTGGAAAGGCTTCACGCACACCGCCATGCGATCGGGTATCTGCTCGCCACTCGGTGGTGCATGTGGCAAGGAATTCGCGCCTCGTCGTGCCTCGCCAGTTGCATTACCCTTTGGCGTTGGCTGCGCAAAGTCCGCATCCTGATCAGTGTTGCGTAGCGTCAACAGATTCCCTGGCGGAGCACGCAAACGTGACACAACACTGACAAATTGCGGCACATCCAGGGGGGGAGCACGCACTGGACATAGCACAAAGCAGGCGCTGTACTTGAGGTTCCAGTTCTCGCGAATGATCTGCGAGGAAGATTGGGAGAAATATAAATGAATTGTAGATTACACTGTAAGAAGGTACTCTGCAAATCGACACCATTTAAATTATGTAAAATACACTGTTAAATAAACTATTCTAAACTGCAATTTATTTATTTTTATTTAATGTCGACTAATGGCAGTCGACTGGGAAAGGATAATAACATTAATAATAATTTTTAAAATGGTGTTTATTTTATTTATATTAAAATTAAGAATTAAAATTTAAAATTTAAATCATTAAAAATAGTCTTTAAATACTAGAAATAATCATAAAATAAAATCGTATGTACTGCAGATTATTAGTATCTATTTAAACTGTAGAATACCTTGCACTTCTAGCTAGTTGCCTATTTCATATGTCCCTCTCTTTCAGGGCTCTCAAGTGCACATGCCACACTCCAAGCCACAACAATATGACCAGTACTTATTAATATTACCACCCAACACCCCTTATATTCCTTAAATGGCCCAACTCACCTTAACGCGTGCCATAACCGTAGCCGAGGTGTATTTGGCGCGCATGGAGGACGAAGAGGATGAGCCTGCCTCGCTGTGGTTATGCGATGTCGTTGTCGGCCCGTACCAGAATCTGCACCAGACACGCTCTGGTCCACGTGTTTTGGTTGCGCCAATGACGCGCACCAGACGTGCTCCATCGCGTCGATCAAAGTAGGCGGAGTAGACAAAGAATTTGAACCGGGTGCCGTTGACAACCTGCCAAGCGCCGTCGCTGGGCGCGGTGCCAAATGGGAAATGGGGCAGCGTCTCCTCCACTTTGGCGGGCAGCAGTTGGCCCCAGGGTATCAATGGCATGTTCATACCGTTGCCAACGCCAAATGCCCCGCCGCCGCCTCCACCGACTCCGACAGCAACAGCACCGCCAGCTGCAGCTCCTGCTCCTGCAGCGCCGTTGAGCAACATGCCCGCATAACGTTGTCGTTGTTGACCGTCGCCAGCGCCAGCGGCCTCTGTGAAATGTGCGGAATTGCATTAGAGACACGCGGCGTATACGTAATGTCGCTGCCATTCTTATCTATTGTGTTGTGCACCCCACGCCCCCTTCTTCTCTTCCACCTTCTTTGTACTGTACTTGATTGCCTTTCGCTCTGTTTGGCTACTCACCTTGAATTTTAAGTTTATTGTCACGAAACTGTATAAAACCTAATTTATTATCACTCAGAATGCTGTCGTCCAGTTCGTAGTCATCCTGGGGAAGAAACAGTAAAGATTTGATGGCCAATCAGTAAAAAAAATTCAATAAGTGATAACGGAATTCAATAAACCATAAGGCACAGTGGTACAAGAGCTGAAGAGCAAATGAACTTCACTATCAGAAGATAAAATCAACAATTGAAAGTTTTAAAGAGCATTTATTGGTTAGGGCAATGTTTCAAATACATTGCATGGATATAATAATAGTTTACTATAACTTTGTACCTTTTTCTAATATAAATAAACGTGCTAAGGTTTTTTAACCTCAATTTTTGGTTTCAATTTTGCAAGATTTAGGTTAAATATTGTCTTTGGATATATTAATGAACCATTAAACATCTTTTGCTAATCAAAAGCTAAATTCAATAATATGTATTGAACAAGAATTTGAAGAAAAAGAATTTGTACCTTAAAACCATTAAAATTTATGCGCTTAGTGCTTAATTAAAACAAATCTAAACTTATATATAACGAAGAGTGACAAGGTAAAGAAATTTCCAAAATTTCTTTAAAGCTTTTCATTGTACCTTTATTATTAATAAATGCACTATCTGCTATGTTTCAAAATCTCTTTAAAGTGTTTATTGATATTGGTTAAGCCTCAATGAATCCACTTATCTAAAATCTTGTACTCTTCTTATACAAATATTTTAAAAGAATCACAGCATTCAGATCTATCCCAGAAAGACATCATCTAATAACTTATAACTTGACGAAGCTTTAAATACTTGTCAAAACAGTCATATCTAATGATATGTAACTTGACGAAACTTTAAAATAATTCCAATTCACAGTTTTTCCTCTTTACTGTGAAAAGTATTCGACTAACATGCCGGATTAATATTTTATATTGTTTAATATTTCCACCTCAGAATGTGCTTTTATTTCAGCTTAACTGTCAGCTTATAGCCCTTAAGGGGCTGCTGAAAAACGGGGAGGCGGAGGCGTGGCTGTTGGGTTTTTCAAGACTTAACTTAGTGCATTGCGATGCTCTTGGTTGCAAATGAATCAGCTTTTTGTTTGCATTTCACAAAAAAGTAAATCATATGCATTATGCGCTGTATATTCCACAGTACTCTTCTGCAACAACCCCTTCTCCCCCGCCGCTCCCTCTCCCACTGTAAGTCCTCCCTTGGTGCTACCATGCACTGCTTGCTCTTCTGCTCTGCTTAAATATGCAAATCTCTTTGCCTCGCACGCAGCGAAATATGGCGAACGGCAACATCTTTTGTTTTCCCACGGTCCCCCAACGAGTTGAGACCATAAAAATGGGCGCAATAGTTAAGCTGTCACGCCCCCTCCCCTGTCCCCCACAACTAGCACTATGGCAAACCAAAGCACAGCGCGTTATGGCAGGTGCAATAACAAAAACAATTGTTGACCATTTTTGGCACACAGACCAAGAGAGGATGAGGTGGGCCAAAGAGAGGAAAAGCTGGATAGTTGGGTAGAGCTTCTCGTGCATTTGCATAACAAAACTTACCTTAACATTATCATAATCCGGCATCGAGTCGCCCATGCGACCACCCAAGCTGACGCCGCCACCGCCGCCCGCGCGCATTGCCATCAAACCACTGTGCGAGCGTTCGTCGATCATGAAGACCTGCATGCGTTGTGTGAGAGAGAGACACAGATTAGTTTGAGTTGAATTGTGATGGAAATATGAATATAATGAAATCTTAAACAATAAAGCAATGCAAATTAATAGAAGTAATTAATTAAATAAAAAAACTGAAATTACATATTTGATAATATGAAAATAATAAAATGAACTTTTTTGAATATTATTTCACTCAATACTAACATTGTTATTCTAAAAATAATTATGCAAGACTACATAATTGTTAACACATATATAAAATATTATACGAGTATTATATTTTTAATTTAATCCTTAAATTCTATTAAGGTTAGAAAATCATGTATTATTTTTTAGTTTATCCAAATAGAAACAAAACAAAACAATAGAAATTGACATTGGGTATTTTATATATCATATTTATGGCATCTAGATAGTATGCGATAGTTCTCCATCCATAGTATGCGATAGTCCATCGCTACCGCGAAACCAGAGCAGTTAACACCCGCAGACCCTGCGCTTGATTTTTAAGCTAATTTCTATGGCATGCGCTTTTTGCATTTTAATCAGCGTCTGCTCTTGTAATTAATTGCACGCTGCATTTTTAATGCAACTTAATTGCAATTATAAATCCTCGTGCTGTGCGCACAGATAAAGCAAAAACAAATTTTATAATTGTTTAATGCATATTTTATGAGCCCTACGTCAATCAAAGCAGGAACTTGAGCAAAGGCTTTGAAATTTGGTTTGTACACCATTTAAGGTAAAGGGATAAATTATCTGAGATAAATTTTATGGAAATATAAAGAAATATAGAAATACAAAATAAAATGTAATAGACGACAGCAACAGTCGAGGGCACTAGTAGGATACCCTTCAACCTATGTTAAAATACCGTAAGAAGTACTTAAAGAATAAGAAAGATCTATTACGAAAGATGAACAGAGCTCCCTAGTTAACTGAAACAAACACACAGTGTTGTGCTTATACTTTGTTTAATAACATCTGTGTTTATTGTCCGATCGGATTGAAATTTGGAAAATACGTAGATATTTCATTGAGCTTAGTATATGTTGAAGTTAGAAAGTTGTATCTTTTATATAGCGCTTACAAATTGATTTCAAAAATTAAAAATTAAATTTGGTGTCTTTAGATTTTATAATAGCTGAGATCTGTGTGTTTATCTAGTCATTAGGACATCCGGACATACGGATAGACAGACAGAAATGGCTCAATGGACTCGGGTTGTGATCCTGAGCAAGAATATATATACTTTATGAAGTCTCCCTGTTTCTGTCCGTTACATACATTTGCACAAAGTTATCATATCCATTTTTGATTATTTTCAATGATCGGATGTATAAAAATAAAAACAAATATACTACTCACAAAAAATAAAACCAAATTATTATTAATATATTACTCAAATAAACACTTATTTTCCTTTGTCTTTGTACTTGCCCTTCCCCACTCGACTCACCTCAGTCAATATGATCAAGCCGAAGACCGCAAAGAAGAGAATGACAATGAGGAAACTCATGCTGGATCGTTCGCGACTGCCCCAGTTCTTCTTGCCGCGCTTCATGGTGGGCGTCAGCGAGGTGCGGCTGCCGTGCGAGTGACTATGATGATGATGATGTTGCACCTGTTGCACCTGCTGCTGCTGCTGTTGCTGATGGTGATGGTAGCAGGCGTGCGAGTGACCCACGTAGGCCTGCTGATAATGATGTCCGCTCAGTGAGCAACCCTTGGAGCCGGATGCGGAACTGGATGCGTTGCTGCCGTGTTTGGCCGAATTGGAGCCCCCCGTTCCCGTTACGAGTTGCTTGTACGTTGGGGGGCTCCTGCTGCCTAACATTGCGGCGTGCAGGAGTAGGAGGTGGGGTGAGTTGTGGCTGGGTTAGTTTTGGACACTTGTTGTTGGTTGATAGCGTGTGATGCGACTTGGCTTGAATTGGCTCGAATTTTGGCTATTTTAACTCTACGTTTTTGGCATGTTTGTTGTGGCAACTGAAAAAGATGAGAATTCGATTTCCGGCATGAAAATGCGGAGCAAAACAAAACAAAAAGCGGCATAAGCGCATCCGGCAACAGCAAGAGAGCAAGACAAGCAAACATACTGAGAAAGAGAGAAAGTGACAGAGAGAGAGAGCGCGCGCTTGTTGCCAGAGAGAGCGCCTGTCTGACGCTTTTCCTTGTAGGCCAATTAAAGAGGAAAAATCAATAAAAAATCCGTGATGCACTTTGCTTTGATTGTGAAATATATTTTGATTTGATTTCCGGGTCTCTGTTTAAGCAATTTACTAGTTTTGTATGTATTCTTTTGAGATTTTTATTCGAGTGTTCGAAAATTTCACTTTTTAAGTTTCTAATTTTCTCTGGTGCACTTTGCTTGCTAAGCTTGCGGCTTTACTTTGTTTATTTCCTCACTTCACACCATGACAAATTTCACCTTTCAAAATACAGTACGCGAAAAACGAAGTTTGCTGTTTCAATTTGTGCTTAAATTAATTTAGTAACTTTTCACTTTTTGGCTTTTGATTTGAGGTTTTAGAAAACTTTTCACGCGATTTGCTGCATTCGACTGGTTGGTTGAGCCAACTGTCAAAACAGTCAAGTTCCCACTTGACAGTCGGGCTCTCTCTCTCCCACTCTTTGTAAGGGGAGCACAACACGACGCAGCTGAGCCCTGTGGTAAGGACATGCGCAGGACGAGGCACCAGCTGTTCCAGAATGTTGCCAGCTGATTTCAAATTTGACTATAACAAGGCGCCAATTTTGTAGGCTTAGAAATTATGGAACACATTTGAAACTTTAATCTTCTCAGTTATTTATGAAAGAAGTTTGAATAATGAATTTAAGTTAGTAATATTAATAAGTTTAAATAGTTTTACGGTGTAAGATTTATGGCGACTAATTAGAATATACATGTACATATGTATGTACAAATAAAATATGAGAAAGTAAATTGTGAAATTATGTTCAAATTTATATAAACTTCAATATTGTACCTTTGTTATAAGTATTCTTTATATATAGCTTATAATATAAACTCATTTATAGTGATATAAAACAAAATATGTTTATTAAGTTTTACTAATTCGATTTAATAATGTTTGCCAACTTCGAAACGTAGTGAATACGAAAACGATTCATAAAGTCAGAATTTTTTTCGAAAAATATTCAAAAGAGATGGCATATATATAATATTTATATAAAAGTAAAGTAAATAATAATAATTATAAAACAGATAAAATCAAATTATAAAATATAATTCATGGTGGCTATTGATTTCATTAGATTTTATTCATAGTAGTTTTGGTGAAAACGGCATTCCTTAAATATTATTTTTATCCTATTACTTTTATATTAATTATAGATACGAATTTATAAAACTAATTTCGAAATTCACATTTAAATAGATTTACTTTATATTTTTATAGAAATATTATTGCTATTAATTTTCTCAGTTTTCTTTAATAGTTAAGTGAATGGCAGAAGCACCATATGCATTCACTGAAGCATACAAAGCCACTCGTATGCACTCACAAACACACTCCATCTCACACACACACTTGTAGTTTTACCTACACACACACCCACACTTTAAAAGCTAATGCTACTTAATACCCAATCCTGAGTATCTAAAAGTGCTTCATTTCTATGACTTTCATATCCGGACCAACTTTGCTGCATATATCTTTTGGCCATTTTCATAGCTGAAAGCATGCACAGGATGCACAGTATCGAAGCTGCTCCTGCACCTCTCTACCCCCTCCCCTTCCCGTCGGCTTCTTGCCAACTGACTGTTGAATGTGGGACTGTCTGGACTGTTTGGCTGTCTAGCTGGAGGCTGGAGGTTTGTCTCTGACCGGGGCTATGTCTGCTGAGCTGTTCGACTGGACAAAAGAAGAATTAGCGGAAACAATAAAATTCGCAAAGTTTTTGAAAACCAATAAATTTGAAGTGTTCGAAATCAATTGGGAACAAATTGCAAAAGGCAAAAACGAACAGAGCACAAATGAGAGCCCAAAAAAGGAAAAAGGACAACAGAATTCTGTGCGACGACACTTCTACTATGTGAAGAGTATACCAAAGTTTCTCCAACTCATCCTCTCTATCTCTTTCATTGCTCCTCGTGTCTCTCGCTTTGTTTGTGTGAAAATTCAGCAAGCAATTGAAAAGTTTGCAAAACAAATATGCAAAGAAAAAGGTGCTCCAACGCCTTGCTAAGTGGAAGAGAGAAGTGTAGGGCAGAAGAGTGGGAATGGTACTGAAGAATAAGGGGGAATCGGAAACGGAAACGAAGTGGAATCGACCCACAGCCTCTGGGCAAGAGAAATAACAGTTTTGTTTGCTAAACTTTTGTCATTGCAACAATGGCAAAGTAATAGCCAAAGTTCTATGTGCAAAAATGATCAGAGAGCAAAGCATAACTCAACTCGGACTCGACGACAAACCGAGTTTGTCTCTAATTAATTTGCTTGTAGAAAAACAAGGAAAATTAACCAATGTGGTAGATAAAGCAGAAGCAAACGCAACAGTGCATCAACAGTGCACAGTGTATACATTGTAATGGAAATGGAGCAGAGGAGGTAAGATATAAAACTTGTTCAAATATAACTAACATAGATATACATATACATAGGAGTTGGTGCCTAGGAGTACAAATAGCACTGGAAATAGCATAAGAATAAAAGTAGAAACAGAACTGGGAATACAATATGCACAGCAGTAGAAATGGAAGCAGAAAAGAACAAGAAGGGAAATTGGATTAGAATTATAGTAATAGAGTAATATAGGTAAGAAAAGGGGTGACAATAAAATTAATTTGAAAAGAGTAATACCAGATAAAAAACAATATGAGTAGATAATACATATAACTACAAGATGAAATAGGAGAGAAGTAGAGGCTCAGGAAAAATATGAATATGAGTAGAAGTAAAAAAATAAATACAAGTAGGATTAGCAGTAAGAAGTAGTAATAAAACTAGTGGCCAAATTAAGAGTGCAGCTCCATCCACATCACATAGTAGAAGCACAATTATACTTCCAAACTCTAACTGACTGTGCCAACTCTAACCGTGCCGGCTGTAACCACAAAGCCTTCGCTTCCTTTCCAGCCATGCCCACTTCTACAGCTTTGCTACTCCGTCAAGGTAAACACTCGAATGCACCTGAAGTGAGATTAAATAAAACTGCAGCAGAAGAAAATTGAAATGAAAATTCAGCAGGGCAAACAAATTCGAGACAACTTATAGCATTTCTCAAGTGCTTCCCCACCTCCTTCCTTTATCCCTCTTACTGTCTACGCCTGCCAAAAATATTTCATTTATATACAGATACGTCAGCTAGATATATATCTACATATATATAAAATACATATGAGTACAGCTGCCTCTGGCTCCTTTTCCCGCACTGTTTCACTACTTAACTTTGATGAGTTTGCCGAGCTAAGGATTTCAGTGCTGCGAAAGAGATCTTCTACCTCCCTGCTACTTGGCCTCCTTCTCGGCTTCTTCGTGTAGTCGACTGTATTTGAAATTATGATTAAAGTAACTAAAATGATGAGCCGCATAACGAGCAAAGCGCACAACAATTGAGTTCGCAATAGCAAACAGCATTCTTCGAGTGGGTTTATCAGTGCTTTTGCTGTGCGTGTTATCTGTGCAACAAGTTTGCAGATTAAGACCCCCTAATTGCCTGCTATATGTACATATAGATATAGATACAGATATCTGCAGTGCTTTCCAGCCATGCAAGAAAGACACCGCAAATTAGTCATAAATGCTGAGCACTTTATATGATACACAAGAATTTGATACGATATACTCGACCAAATTTTGAATCTGTGGTGCTTAAATTGAAGTGAAATAAATATATCTATTGCTCGTTGTGGTAGTTATTAAATCAAACAAACATAGCACTTTAGTTATAAATGTGGAAAATTGAAAATAGTTAAAAAGTCAATAGTGTTATACCCTGCAAGTAGAATCATTATGTCAATAAATATAAAGAAACTCACTAATTTTATATTTATATTCCAATTTTTATTTATTTAATATTCGTAATTATTATTATTAATATCATTTAATTTTGTGTTCATTCATTTTTTAAGTATCATTAAGTAATACACATTGACATTATATGTCCTCATATATTTTCTTATTTCAATATAATCAAGCTAAAACCCCCTTTCATTCACCAGGGTATCTCCATATTTAATAACAAATTTCCACTTGTGCCAAAATAAAACAAAAATTGATTATTATCCAATCAAAGCACTTTCAGTTTGCCCCCGGCTCGATTGGCTTTTTGTGCGTTGTGCACCGCAACAAACAAAAGCTCAATGGCTCGTTGCACCTTGGGGGCAACAATTAAAAGTGTGTTCCTAATTTAAGTCAACATTTGTGGCAAATGAATTGTGGCAGGCCTGAAAAAAACATACTATGAAAAAAGCATAGCATGCTTTTAGGCATTTCATTAATTTCACTTCACCCAGCAGGAGAGAGACTGCATAAGAGATCGTAGTAAGGGGCAGGAGAAGGCAAACGGCAGCCGGCAAACGTCGACGTCCAGAGGCGGCGCCATATCTGCCGGATGCGCGCGTTGTTTGGCAATTTCCTTAACGGAAGTGCATGCAGTCAGTTGCAGTTGAGGCCAGGAGAGGAGATCAAACACAGTCAGGGGAGGCACAATTGTGTGTCTGCTCTCTGACCGCGTCGGGTCAGACTTACATTATGTGCTGCATATGAGAATGGATAAAGCATGAAAAAAAATGCTTCACAATATTGTTGCAAAGAACACAAAACACACGAAGCTCTTCGTGTGTGGGCGCGCTTTAAAGGCGCCGCGAACAGAACGGTGCAGAACAGGCCCTTTTCCAATTGATTAAGCACTTTGGCCATACAAAACCGCAAAAGCAGCACAGCCAGCAGCGGCCAAAGCCTCTTCAGATGTTGGAAAAAAAATAAACTGAAGAAGAATGAGAAACGGAGCGAGCACTCATGGCATCAAATCGAATCCTATCGCATCGTACGTAACCGTTCCTGGGGGTAACCAAATGCAGTGAAATGCGAAACAAACCGTTGGCCATGTTAACGCCATGCCTCGTCGCCGTTTTAACTACATTTGACCAGACCCAAAGAGAGAACAGGAGCAGGAGAAGAAGTCAGAGCAGGCGACGAGGACTGCTGCCCGCAACTGGACTCCACTCGAATCGAATCGCAACTTAAAATGCACTTTGGGGGCTTTTTCATTTAGTGCGCCATAAATTAGGCAACTGACTTTTTGCCGCTCTGGCAAAGGGCAAAACGCGGCGACAGTTTGCCCTTCTCTCCTTCCCAGAACGAACCTCGTCGAACTGTGCAAATCCCCATGCAGGCCAGGCAATTAATCTGCCCGGGTCACGTCGGCGCCAGCTAAGTTAAAAATTCAAAAGTCATCGGTGCAACAGAAAAAACACCAATAAATGGGCTAACTCGGCAATTTATAATCAATGTGATCGTCGAATTCAGCTAAATAAACAGCATATGGAAATGCAGATACTCTGTAATTATGTACATTCCCGTAAGACTTAAGTACTACAATAGAATACCAAGTTTATAAATGAAACAAGTCAGTAAGGCACTCGACTGTAAAATACACTTCGGACTGTTTTGCTTTTATTCATATCTAGCATTTATTATGTATTCCTTATTATTGCTGTTAATCTAGAGGGATTTGCTAGATAAATGAGATTGAAATAGAATCTATTATCATAGTAGTAAGTATCAAAGAAAACGATTTAATTTTTAATTATTGTAATTAGTTTTGATAAAAGTATAATTGTAAAGACTTTTTTGCACTAATAAAATTCAAATTTGTTAAAAGTCAGAAACCATAAGGTAGAAAGAGAGGGAGCGAGAAAGGGAAAGGGAAAGATAATCCAGCTTTATGCCTCGATTTCACAGTCCTCAATTCGTTCTGTTTTCAGTTTCGATTTGTTCTGTTTCTTGTGCGGCATTACGTTAATTAGTTTTCTCCAGAACAGAGGATCATCTCTTTGCAAGTACGTATTATATTTCATATAAATTCTCAGCTCTGAGTCGAGATTCTTGAAGTCCTCTACTTCGGGGTACACGATAATGATCAAACGCTTGTCCTGATTAACAGAGGTTGCTCTAATGGCAGTACGGAACTCAAAGGTACCCCAGGAGGACTTTAGAAACTGTGGTGTCATCAACACAATAATGCGCCTTGAGTCTTCGATAGATTGTAGAATACATCCTGGTATTGATTCACCAATGCCCCAATCCCGTTGATAGAAACACAGCTTGAACTTCTTTTGTCCATTCTCAAGGCGCTCGACAAATTCCATTACCAAGTCCGAGTTCTCATGAGAGAATGCCAGAAATGCATCGAATCTTTGCTGCTCTTCCTCAGAGTGCTCCACAAATAGTTCTTCTAGCCGCATCATAATGGACTTTCTGAACCAAAACACAGAAATACAGGTGGCAATGAGCAACATTGCCAAAGAAAGTATCAGGTAAATTGAAGTTGATCTGCACTCTTCCAGTTTTAAGGCTGGATCCTTGCCATCACATTTAATGAGGTGAAAATCTTCGACAATTTTTGAATAACGTTCGAGGAATTCTAGAAACTCCAGAGAAGAACAATCGCAGTTCCAAGGATTATCCGATAATCGAATCTTTAAATTGATTCTTCTATTTCTTTGCACAAAATATTTGAGAACTTCTGGTCTCAAAAACTGAAAGCTATTATTACTAATATCCAAATAGGCTAAGTTATTCGGCAGATTGGATATAGTCAGATCGTTAAGTTGATTGTTCGCTACAAGAATTTCCTGTAGACTGTCATATCCAGACACATTTGTATTCGGCAACTTGGTCAGATTTTTACTATACATATAGAGAGCTGCGGCTCCCGTCTTTGGCTTGGGCAATGCCTCAAACTCAGTTACTGCTTTGGGGTCCGTGCACATGATATCTAAACCCATTTTAGTGCGCTCGTAATAGCAATCACATTTATAAGGACATTTAGTTCCATATTGATCTTTATACAAACGGCAAAAATTTTCCGAACAAACTGTGGGAACATTATCACTCTCTTGATCGATTGCTGATGGAACACAGGTGAGACTCTTCAGATTTTTGTATTCTTTGAAATATGTTTTATTAGTGAAATATTCATTTTGGTGTTTGAGCTTTATGTACTGGATGTTGACAATGTTTATATGCCTTGACAAGGTTTCAGAACTGAAACGAAAGTGAAACGTATTATGAAGATAATTGGCAGAGATTTAGGTTAACTTAAGGTTAAGTGTCTTTCTTATTTTCAACTCGACTCTCAATATAGAGAATCATGGAAAGCAAGCTCAAATTTGATTAAATTTCATCGTTACCAAGCTTTAGAGATTACGATTCGATGACAAGAAAATTTCCTTTCCGAGCATTGTTTCTCTCGGGCTCTCCAATCAAATAGAATATTTGTTAATAAAAAGGTATTCTAACTATGTACCAACTAAAAATATATGTAATAGGCTAATAGAGGCGTGGCAGATCAAATAAATTATTTATATTCTTTATCAGCATCAACAACCGAGACCGTTTGTCTGTCTGTTTGTCTATCTGTTTGTCCCTATAAAAATCGATGCCGCAGAGACTATTAAAGCACATTCAACTGTAGCTTTCGAGCTTGTTTCTTCTCTTAAGGTTTTACTATAAAACAATATAACATAAAATTAATAATAACCCATTACAATCACACATACCTCAACCAATCCAAATCGTCGAACTGTGCATTACTCAGAATTAGAACTCGCAAGTTTGTCAGATCTTGAAAATGTGCCGGAGTGAGCTTGTTGAAGGCGCAATTCTCCAGAGAGATTTGCGATAAGTCATTTAAGCCTTGAAACATTTCTCTAGGTAGATCAACCTTAAACTGATTGGATGTGCAGTTTAAAGTGAATTGTTGCAAATTCTTCTGATCACGCAAAAATGTTGCAGCAAAGGAATATGTCTTTAAATTGGAACTTATATAATTGTCAGGTTTGTTCAGATTAATATGCAATTTGGTAAGCTCAGTTCCGTTTAAACTGAAATCATCACAATTGTCAAGATCCACTGAACTGTAGATATCAAATGTCAACACATTTAGCTGTTTAAATTTGGTAATTATTTCATTCACTCGTTGACACTGTTTATGTATTCGCCAATCAAGCTGAGTTATGTGGGGAGCACGACCTACTACGTCATAGAGATAAGATAATTGCGTAGTTTCGTTGGTATTAATTGTTACTGAATGCACGTGCGGATTGCAGACTGTGGTTATATTTGCAATATATAATTCAAAATGGGGATCTCTACGAGTATCGGGTTCTCTTTCCAGTTTCTGAGTACAATAATAAAAGTCGTTCATATTGCGGTACATCAATGATACTTCAAATTGACTGATCAATTCCTGATTTGAAGATAGCACACAGTTAACATCAGTCACTTTTAGTCTGAATTCCAGACTATGCCATTTTGTACACTTCTGCCCAAACACAACCTCAGATATATCACAACAATTCATGATTTTCACTTCATGCGCTCTCAGTTTTCCTATTACTAAAGAAATACACAAGCATACAAATAACTTTTTCCACATTTTTCGTTTTTAAATCAATGTGTTCGCCAAAAATGCTCGACTTCAACTAAATTCACAATGTGCTATAAGCCGAAGTACAGAATTAAACAATCGTTGATAAGGCAGACTCGAACATACATGTACTTTTACACATATACATACTCAAAGAGCTAAAAATATTCTACTAAAATACAAGAGATATTTGTTTTTTTGCAAAAAGCGGAATGATACGGGACATAGGGAAGACATCTGGAATTGAGAGATAAGCTTCTCTCATTACAATTTATTAAAAAATGGACTACATTTTTGAACATTCTCTTTATGAATGTTTATCATGAGAGTGTACAATACATAAATACCATATAGCACGGAATTGACCTAGAATTTGACAATATTCTCCTGAAAAAAGTAATTTACAGTAATATTTACTTTGTCATTTGATCAAAATGTGACAACTACATAAATCCAGGGCCGTAGCTTAGTGTGTGCGGTGCACAAGGGCCCTCAACTGCCAGAGAGCTTCGGTTACCAATTGTAAAAAGTTTTTAATGAGTATATATTTGGACAAATCAATTGAATGTTAAACACAAATATATTCATTTAGTAAAGTAGTTAAACCAGGGGCCCCTTAAAGTATTACAGAAGGGCCTGTAAGACGGCCCTGTATATCCTAAAGCTTTTATAATGACAAGCAGCCAGAAAGAAATGTGGTTTTCATTGCATAGCTAGAAGTTACTGCTATCTAATAATGTTATATTATATCATGGTCCTAAGTATTTTTAAAAGTTTTACCTTTAAATATAAATCGCCATTATTGCAAGTAAGATAACATTTTTAGTTTCAATAAATAAAATCAATAAAAAATATATAAAACCACAAAGGTACTTTCTACTGCGAGACGATTGAAAGATATTTCTCGCTAGGCAAATACTGCCAACGTAGTTATTTTGTTTTCCGTTTTCTCTTGTTGGTTTTATTGGTCAAGTGCGAAGTTTAAATGCTGCAACGGAAACACAATTAGGCTGAGTGCTGGACACATGTCTAACTTTGGCCGCAAAAGTTGTTTTAAATTGCTGCAGTGGTGACTTACCATAGACAGAGCAACTCGACAAGCAGCCAGAGAAGCAAGTACCAAGTGCCGAGTGCCGAGTACCCGCTTACTAAGTACCAAGAGCGAAACCAAAACCGAGACGAAGTCGGAGTCAGAGACGTTTGCCACATAAATTCAATAGCCATGGCAATAAGTGCATTAGCAGCATATTTCACAGATTGGCAGACACGTCGCTTCACGGGTCTACGTTTTGCTGGCCAAACCAAACAGGACCAAGGACCGAAAGAAGGACAGTCGCTTGCCAGCCAAAGGGGCAGTCAAAGGGGCAGACTGAGAGACAGACCAGCCCAGACGGACACTTTCTGGACCAAAAGTAAGCCACAAATTGCATGAGATCATAAATATTTCAAGCATAAAGTACAAAATATGCAAAAGTTTTCCATTTTCTTTTGCGCTTTTCGCTTTTCCAGTTGCCATTTGCCATTTGCCATTGCAAGTTGCAGTTGCCGCCTCTTCTTCTGTTTCCACATAGAACTGAAATAAGTACAGGATGGTATAGTTTACTTTTCGAGTGCTGGCCAATTTGATACGCTTATGAGATAATTTTACTAACATTTTTACTGAAATAAGAAAAATAAAAGAAAACTAAAGTAAATGTTAGTTTGTAAGTAAATTTGAATAGTAACATTTATTTAAACTGTATTCTAGAGTAGTTTATATAGATAAATATAATACAGTTGTATTAAACTGATATGTACACATTTACATATATGTATATTCTCAATATATTTTATGAACAAAAGTATTACATTGGGAGAATAATTATGATAAAAGATCATTTATAAAAATAAAAACTACAATTTTTATAAACTTAAAGAAATAATTCAACTAATTTAATGTCTATTCCCGAATGATTGGTAGACTATATAACATAGTTAAAATATATTATTGACGATGTTTTAACTCAATTATGTGTAGATAAATATCAAGTTTAATGATAATGTATAATTATATATACATTTATAAAGACTGTAAGCTTATAACTGTTTATTTAACATTCGTACAAGATATCTTCCTATATCGAATTGTTAAGTTTGTCATTAGGATGCTGATAAGTGCCCGTATACCTAGTTTCTGCTAGTGTAACAGACTATATTGCTAAATTCTCCAGCACAGGAAGGAGCTGCAACAACAACAACAAGTAGAACAGCAGCTGCCGCAGCAGGAGGGGCAGCAGCATCAAATAGGCAAGACTCCTCATCGTCATCGGTCTCGCTCTTGGCCCGGACTTGGCGGCACGTGCAACGCCAAATGCCGAACGGAAGTTCGAAAAGCGCAAAGAGCGTGTAACGGCACAGGCCGGGGGAGGGCCGTGTGCGGGAGCTATGGCAACTACGGTGCGATACAGCCACAGAGAGAGGCTGGGCGCATCACCCGCTACTGTGTATGGTCAGCCGATTGTGGCAACAAATTGCAATAAGCAATTTTTCAATTTTCAATTTAGGCAGCGCGGGTGGACAGCAAAGGCAGCGACACATGCAAAGCACCGAAAACGGTAAACCGAATGCAGAAAAGCAGAGAACAGTGAATAGTGAACAGTGAACGGAGAACGGAAAATGTGAAGCATAAGACCGGTGGGTCATAATTCAAGGACTCACTCTCTCTCTCTCTCCCTCTCTCTCTCTCTTTCTGTCCCATCGAGCTCCGTCCGAGTCCAGGATGTCAGATTGCAGTTACAGACAGTCAAACGGCGGCACGACAAGACAAATGTGCGGCCAAAAAATTGGGATACCTCCTGTCCTAGCCTGAATTTGCCTGGTTGGGGGCAGTTGACACACAATTGCCCCATGTGCACAATTAATAAGTAATCTGCAGGATTTGACGGAGCAACTTCGCTAACTTTCTGCACCTTCTTAAATAAGGGGAGAGTGAAACAGGGAGCAAAAGAAAAACAGTCAAATGGCTTAAGAGAGCGTTTGCTAAATGAAAATTCAGTAGCGCTTACCTGTTATTACTTTTAACAGGCATATTTAAAGCTTATACTATATTTGCGCGAATTTGTTGCTTAATTTTATTTGCGTCAAACTTTAGTTTTTTATATTTTCGCAGTAATTGTTGGGTAAACATTTATCTTTTATTATTAATAATATTAATGCGCTTTCTCATTTAGAAATGCAGAAAAAGAGAGAGTGAGAGGAATGCACTAGACTTTGCAGACTTAGTGCTCACTGTTATTGTAGGCGTAGGAGATCACTGTTAAGTTTACAGAGTTTCAACATACTGTTGTTGTTGGCATTTGATTCTAACATTAGTTCCAAAAAGACTGTGCAATGCAGCCCATGTAAAGTAAGGTTAAGCAACAACAATGATTGGTGCAATTGCACTAAATCAACGTGAGAGTGAATTGAAGAAAAGGCTGCTTCAGAGGCTTAGCCAGTGCTGCCAAGATCGACTTTATTATCTTAAACGATAAATGCAAAACAATTTGGTAGATTCGGGAATTTCGCCACTTTTAATTGTTTTATTTAGCGTTTTTCTCATTTTTTAGTAGTATAAACATTTTGTATTAAATACGAGGGTCGTTTGATAAGTCCGTGACTTTTTGTATTTGCCGCGCACCTGCTCTAAATACAACACTGCTCCTGTCAGCAGTTATCGATTAACAGCTGACTGTAAAATTTTGAGAAAGGCGGGGTTTTTGGTTTGCGTTTTATAGGCATTGAAAGCAGACGATCTCGTGAATTTTAACGAAAATGGAAAAAAGTGAATTTCGTGTGCTAATTAAGCATTATTTTTTGCGTAAAAAATCCATCACCGAAACCAAGGAAAGACTTGATAAATATTATGGGGACTCTGCACCATCAATTTCAATGGTTAAGAAATGGTTTACTGAGTTCCGTTGTGGTCGTACCAGTACAAGTGATGCCGAACGTTCAGGTCGCCCAAAAGAGGTCGTCATGCCAGAAATCGTCGACAAAATCCATGGAATGATATTGGATGATCGGAGAATGAAAGTGCGTGAGGTAGCTGAGGCTGTAGGCATCTCAACTGAACGGGTACATCACATTTTACATGAATATTTGGACATGAAAAAGCTTTCCGCGCGATGGGTGCCGCGATTGCTCACACACGACCATAAGCGCAACCGTGTGACCATTTCAAAGGAGTGTTTGGCGATGTTCAACCGCAATCCAAACGAATTTTTGCGCCGTTTCGTTACCGTAGACGAAACATGGATCCACCACACCACACCAGAGACCAAAGAACAATCAAGACAGTGGGTTTCTCCGGGTGAACGTGCACCAAAGAAGGCCAAGGTGGGTCTGTCGGCCAACAAGGTCATGGCCACAGTTTTTTGGGATGCACAAGGTATCATTCACATCGATTACCTTGAAAAGGGTAAAACGATCACCGGCGAATATTATTCAGAGCTTTTGGACAGATTCGATATTGATTTGAAGCAGAAACGACCGCATTTGGCGAAAAAAAAGTGCTGTTCCATCAGGACAATGCACGGGTGCACACGTGTGTAGTCAGCATGGCAAAATTTCATAAATTGGGCTACGAACTGCTACCCCATCCAGCATATTCTCCAGATTTAGCCCCCTGTGACTATTTTTTGTTTCCAAACATGAAGAAATGGCTCGGCGGTAAGAGATTCGGGTCAAATGAAGAGGTCATCACAGAAACAAACGACTATTTTGAGGGCCTTGAGAAAACCTATTATTTGGAAGGAATAAAAAAATTGGAAAAACGCTGGACTAAATGTATAGAGCTAAAAGGAGATTATGTTGAGAAATAAAACGCTTCTTTGACGAAAAAAATATATTTTATTCAAAAAGTCACGGACTTATCAAACGACCCTCGTATCTTAACTTTTTTGGCTTTATATTATTATTAAATGTACATTCATTTACTTTATTTACAAGTTTTGACACACTCAGTTAAAAATTCCTTTTGCGCCATCGCTGTAACATAATCAGAATACCCAAACAGAACCACATGATCAGCACGAACACGGAATAGATTGAGATGACGGTCTGTTCGCCGCTATCGGAGAGTAGAAAGACCATATTGCGAAAATTGTGCTCGCAATTCTTGCAATTGGCTAAGTCCACTTCGACAAAATCATCCTCGTTAGATTCTCTAAAAAAAGAGATTTGCGCACGCACAAAGAATACAAAGCTAAGCAAAGATATCCAGAGACCGGAGGGAAGCATTTCCCCTCTTAATGGAGAAATATATTTCAACTGAGCAGCTGTTCAGGCAGTCAAAGCGCTTTTATACTAGCCACGAGTGGTCTGAAATGATTTCCCAGAACCACAAACGGTTTGCAAATACTATAAACAAGTAATTTTAAAGCATATTCACCGAAATTGAGAAAACGTAATATTACCGGTTATATTTTAGTAGTAAATTTCAACGGAAATGTAATTAAAAGCGATATCGCAAGTAATTCAATAGCAAACGATCAAACTATCAGTATTTCAAGATCTATCTGTAGCATAAAATATCAAAATATTTATTATAAATTCGAAACGTAATCATAAACCATTTCGAAAGTAGCCTAATAACATGTAGATGATCAATTAGTTTCAGTATTACTAGACCTAGACCTAGCTAGAAAATATATGAAGGGATTTATTTCAAATAACCCACAAAGAGTTACAAATCTGCCTTGTTTCTTTAGGCCATATACTGCCTGATGTCCAAGTCTCGCTCCCTAAGCTTGTGATCGATCCAGCGTCTGTATAGTTTAACATTCGTATAGATGCCCAGCAGCTGAGGTCCATCACAGCGTGCTGCACGAGCAAGGAGGCCGGCAAGAACGAAACGATCATCAGATCCAGGCAGGGGACACATGAGGGGAATCACGCCGAGATCACTGCATACAAAATCATCCTTATCGCCGCCAATGCAAAGCAGGGTATCATTCAGTGCGTAACGCCTGCCCAGTATGGAGAGACGCAACTTCGCAGCACACTGATCCCGAGGCAGAACATACAGCGCAGATCGTTTGGGCAACGTTTCATTGGAGTGAAAATCACGTTTCCGCCAGCCAGCCACATAGCACTGGCTGTAGTTATAGACAAGTTGAGGGGGTGGCAAACAGATACCCTGTATGTGCGGTGCCAGCTCGAAGGGTTGTTCTTGCGGCAGTAGCAGCAGAGCTACATTGTGAGCTGCAGGAGATTGCGTGTAATTGGGATGCAGCAGCAGCTCATCTACCGGACGCTCTTGATGTGCCAATGGCTCCAACTCCACCGCTGCATCCCACTCACCTGCAAGCACGCGCAGCTCGGATGCATTCCTGCCCTGCACACAGTGGGCGGCGGTGAGCAGCGCCAGGGAAGTAATCAATGCACCGCTGCAGAGATAATCCTCGCCAGCAAAAATGCCCACCAGCCAAGGGAACTCGCCAAACTTAGACTCCTGTTTCTTGTAGCCCCAAGGACGCAAATGAAACCAGAGATCCAGTCGAGTACCGCAGGTGTATGGTATTTCCGAGTCGTTGGAACTAGGGACAACTAACAGCTGCAGAAGGAGAGACTTTTAAGAGATCTGCAGTCTGTCTCTCTATCTTTTTTTCGTCCCACTCACCGTCTCATTTACATTACAACACTTCTCCATATAGTGACAATGTTGCGCATCCTGCAATGTTCGACTACGATCGGGATAGAAGTGTCCATCTAGCACGAGACCCTCATTGCAAAGTCCATATGGCACACAGTGCTTATCCGGTCCACAGGACTTGTACTCCACACAGCTGCCAAGACACATTAGCGGCGGCATCCAGACCAGCATTATCCACAACAGTTTCACTTTGTCCATTTCCACTTTTGCCCGAGCTTAAGTGCACGCCTGGGCACCTTTTATAGCCTCTTTTAGGGGGTCACACAACACGATTACGATTCCACTCTGATTGGGTTAAATATAACTGCAAGTTTCTAAAAATAGTTGCGGAAAAATCACTTGATGGACGAGCAATCAAAGCCACCGCCTTTAATGTCCAAACAAATGCAATCTTATACTCTATAAAAAGGAAAGAGTTATGCGACTTTTAGATGTGGCTTGAATTATAAAGAGTGATTACTATATTTTACAAAATTCTTATTCTCCAAAACAACTACTATTTCTTACCTTCTGAAGAGCTACAATTAATTTTATAACTTTTAAAATTGATAAGGTTATATCAAATGTCTGTACATATAAACCTAGTTTCATCTTTCAATGATTTAAATATAATATATCAGATTTCAGAAACATGCATTACTTTTTTAATCATTTGAAAACATTCAGTTAAGCTCATAATCAAGAATGTACATAACTATGTTATATATTTGTATTATTATTATATTACATATTATTACATATTACATTATATTATATTATCTGCTCTAGAGAAGAAAGTGTATTACTAGAGCAAGCTATGGTCTCTTGTAAATCTCTACTTAACGTATTTCTCTCTTCTTTCTATGCTCTTTTGTTGTTATTGTGTGTTTTCTTTGCGCAGCGACATCAACACGTTTTCGGATCTGTATCTGTATCTGTTACATTAAATGCAACTTGTGCGTCATAGTAGAGCAAATATGCGCTATACACATGTACAAATATATATATATAGTATATACTGTGTGGTGTATGGATATATGTAGAACAGTATCTTAATACACAATCGTCGCTTAAGTGCACGTAAATTGAATAAAATTTCGACAAGTTTTAATACACAAGATGTGCATAGAACATGCCAGACAGTCAGGCGGCAGAGAAAGAGACAGCAAGAGACTGTGAAAGAGACAGAGATAGCTGGCTGGCTGATTGGGGGCCGCCGGGTGAATGTGAATCTGAATCTGAATGCGAATGCGCTCGATAGACACATAACTCAAGTGAGTTAGCTTCGGTTTGGTTCATTTCGTTCTGGAGAATGTATTTTGTATTTGTTCTCGAGCTTCTGTTGTCGTCGATGTTGTTATTCTTGGGGGCAGGTGACAACGTCTTCGAGACAAAGTTACGTCCATTTTGCAGTCTTCGTTTGTGTAAAACTTAATTTGCTAAATCGTGTTTGAAAACACTTTCAACAACAGATGTTATCCTCGAGGAAATTAAATGTTATGGCACGAGTGGTGAAAAATTTGGAAACACGACCACAGACACATACATAATATTCAGCCATGCCCCTCCCGCCTCCCACTTTGGCTTGTTTTCAATTAATATGAAAATTTATTATGTACTTTTGTCGGAAAGGTGGAAAAAAAAACAGAAACTCATCCATTTTATCGTATATTTACAAACCGTTTCCCGTTTTTTGACCTTTGGCGAGAAAAAAACTGTTAACACATTTTGTTATAAAAGTGAATTATGCAAATGACGTCAAGAATAAATTGAAGTGTTGAAATATCGGAAATGCACAGAGATTCGATATAGTCCGTGTGATATATGACCACCTACAATAGCAGTAAAGTTTTTATAAATAGTGCCAATTTTTTCAGACCTGGTATATTTTGTTATTGTTATAATTATCTCAATTAATTAATACACTGCCCAAAGCCAAACAAAAAGTGTTTAGTTTAATTTACATGAGAAAACATAAATTAACATCAGTTTTTGCAGGTCCACAAAGATAAACATTTATTGTTAACTTGTCAAAAAATTGACCTCGATTTCAACACATAATTTAAGCTGATTAACTGCAAAGAGATTTCAGTTTTGGATGACAGATATATAACCTAAAATAATATTATATAATGACTTTGATTAATTACAAATTTAATAAAATGTATTGATAAATATATATATTTTTTTTAATTTTCAAATAATTTGAAAATATTGTATTGTATTCGTTTTTTTAGTTTTCTCTATGAGCCACAGCCTGAGATGCACTTTCATATAATTCGATGGTTCAAAAGTTACCCGAGTGCATTTCAGATTGAGCAAAAAACCATTTCAAGCTCAATTTACTCTTTCTCTCTTTCATGCTCAAATACGTTCTCTTAAGTGCACTTAACGAAGAACTCACTCGACTCGATTGGAGTGGAGTGCAATATTTATACTCCAGTGAACAACTCAACTCTCTCTTAAGGGCAAACAGACTCCACTCTAAAGCGCTTAAGAGAAATAATCGCATGGTTGGATGCAATTTGAACCGAGTTAAAGGAAGTTAGGTTGAATGAGTGAATTGTGTTTATTGGTTAAATGAGTTGAGCTGATTCAGAAATAAAACTCTAAAAAATGACGCTCTTTAGTTGTGAAATCTATCTAAAAGAAGTTGAAGAGATTGAACATATTTTTAAAATTTTATCAAAATGGGTTAAATCTCCTAGAATTATATGGCATTAAATATAATATATAAAATAACATGAAATGCATAGTTAAATCAACAATTGAAACAAGGGAACAATTTCAATTTCAACAAAATGTTTGTTGCCAAGTAATCAATATTTTTAAATTTTTTTTAAATTGAATAATAATAAAATATGATGTTCATACAACTTTTAGTTCTTGACAATTACAAATGTAAAATAATGAATTGGATTTTATAAGAGATAAGGACAATATTGTTAAAAATCTTAAGGCATGCCCAGTACATTTATTTTTAACACACTCCGAATTGAAAGATTTTTAGATTAAAATGGAATTAAATAATAGATATTTTTATGGTTAGTAAGCTGAACATTTTCGTTTTTTTTTATGAGTTCAAAATTCAATTTTACACACACTTACATCGCATGCCAAGATCAGGATTTTATATGTTTTAAGGGATATTAATAGCTTTTCAGTTTTTTGATGTTAAGTCCAAAAGCAAATTCCAGATTCGGATTCAGCGACCCAAAGGCATGACCAATTATTTGTTTTGCTGTTTATAAAGATGAACGCATAAAGATGTTTCTTTTTAAAAAGATTCAGAACTTTCACTATTTCACATTATGAAGTTCTTAAAGAGCCAGATATGTTCGAGAACAAGCTAGTTTAACTGTTTATCACTGTTCAGCAGTTGCATTTTCCTTCCTTCAATACATGACATACCCTTTCTGCAACCCCAATAAAATTTAAATAATTCACATAACTCATTATTTAACATAGGTATTTTACTTTTATTCCGTTTCAAATGTGAATCAAAAGAATCTGCTGCATGTGGAACAGAAAGGGGAAAAGGAAACTACAAGCAAAATTAGATGGAAACAATAGAGAAGCATATCTGTAAAAATATCCGATACATGAAATATGTATATGTATGTACGTATATATATATAGTATTTACTATGCCACATCATAATCGATCAGCTAAACTATCCAATAAAAGCGCTTCATCATCGGCTTCAGTTCGGAGGAGGAGCGAGCATCTATTTATGCGGACCAGTTGAATCCACTGGTGACCCAACCAACGCAACGTCACAGCGTGTCATTGAAGAGTCGCTTTGCCTTCTTATAGTTCGGATTAATCGGTCCAGGTAGGACATGTGGCTTGAGGGCACTCTTGCCTGGCAACCGATTCGCATCGTAGGGCAGCTGTGGCGACAATTTCAGCTGACGGTAGTAATCGCTCTTCGGGTAGGCGCTGTTGCACTTCGTTACAATTCGTACCTTCTTGCTGGCACTGCCTGTTAGTGGCGTGGCCAACTGCCTTAGACGCTGTGCTGGATTCTTGGGCGTTGCTTGAGCATTGGCCAGCGGATTAAGCAGCAGCTTGCTGTTAGCCTGCTTCACTTGCACCTTGCGTGCGGCAACAAAGAATTCCTCTTCCCCGGCCTGCAGTGGCTCTGACCAACCACCGTTGCTCGACTTTGACGGAGTCTCAGCAGGTGCGGGAGCAGGTTCTGCTGCTGTTGCTGGTTCTGGAGCAGGTTCTGTTGCTGTAGCTGCTGCTGCTGCTGCTTGTGCAGGGGCTGCTTCTTTCTCGACTGTCGCCTTTGCCTTGGCTTGTGTCTTGGACTTCTTAGATTGCACCTGTGGCTTCTCTTCTGTCTTTTTTTCCTGCTTCTGTTTGGGTTCCTTCTTAGCTCTCTTGGCTGGTTTGGGCTTTTCACTTGCCTCCTCTTCCAGCTCTGGCTCCGCCTGCTGTTCATCGTCCTCGACCTCTTCGACTACCCAGGCATCATTGATACTGGAACGCAACTTCTCATTGCGCTTCACTTGCTTCTGCAGCTTGCTGGACATTGCCTTGTTCAGGACCTCATCGAAATTCTGCTCGTCCACCTCGTCAAAGTTAATGGAGCTGAGTATACGCTTGCGCTTGGATTTGCTCAGCTTTTTCAGATTACGTCCAGTGGCGAAGCTGGATTCCTCGAACTCATCGCCCTCTGCGATCTTCTGCTCGACCAGTTCAGAGAGAGGTATGCCCTCCGGCTTGGGCATGTTGCGTACACCCAGCGGGAATTCACCGGCTGCATAAGTCTCGAAGATGTGCATCAATTTGCGCAATCCCTTACGGCGTTTGCTGTTGTATTCCTGTGTGCGCAACAGTGTTTGCAGCTCGCCCAGCACACAGTCTGCGTTCAATGGCAGCTCGGGCATAAGCACATCCACATTGCCTGCACGTGGATCAAGGGATGTGGTCTCCTGCTGCTGCTGTGATTGCTGTTTGTCTTCCTCCTCCTCTTCCTCCTCATCGAAGCCAGAGTCAAGCTTCTCCACATCATCAATCGAGGCACTGGGAAAGCCCATTTCCTTCCATGCCTTGTACTTCTCACTATACTCACGTCCCAGTTCGCTCTGATATAGCAAGTGATAGAAAACTCGTGTCCGACACTGTGCCACCAGCTTTGCATCCCGCTGTGTGCCCAAATAGTGTACAAAGGGTAGCAGGAAGAGATTCACCTGTGCAGCAGTGATCTCTTCATTAGCCGCCTTGGCCAACTCCTCGAAGAAGACGTCCATGTAGTGCATGGTGAGTCCGCGCGACTTGGGCTGTTCGGACAGCACCGATTGTTGCATGGTCTCATTGAATGTCTGTATAAGCTCTGGTGACCATTTGCTCTTTTTCAGCAGGCGCAACATGTAGCGCAGCATGCGACGCACAAGCATCAAGAATTTATCCATACGCCACTGATCGATGCCAAACCACTCATTGCACATAGTGCGCATAAAGGCGCTGAAATATGCCACACTGCAGGCTGTGTTTCCACCAAAGCTGTCGATCAGCTGAGCCAGTTGCTCTGCGAGATCCTCCTGCACCAATGGCTTGTCCGACATCCAAACATTGTAGTACAAACCCTTCCATATTCGCATAAAATCATCCTCTGTGAATGGAAAAGAACTTTGTGCGCGCAGCTGGAACCATTTCTTTAGCTTGCGCAGTTGTCGATTGCGCTTTGTTAAGTCATTGCACGCGAGAGCACGCACAATTTTCACCTCCTGTGCAATTACCAACAGCTCCTTGGGCACCTTGGCCTCTGGAACGCCGCCGCTTTCCTGATTTTCACTGTTATTATCATCCTCGTCAATGGCAGCCACCTGTGCGCTGCGTTTGTTTGGCCTTTTTCTTGTTACCATTATTGATGAATTTGTAAAACGGTCGGAACTTTTTGCAAAAAAATTCCTTCGGTGTGTATTGAATGCGAGAGAGGAGGGCGCACGTGTTGTGCGGTCTCGTACAAATCGATTAATATTTGATTCCACGCTTCCGACCTTTTCCAACACTTGTTATCTTACACGTTAACGATAGTTGCATAAGGTGGAGATACTTGCATATCTTATACTCGATAGATTGAACAATAATATTTAATAAACAAAAAAAAGTTACTTGCTGACATTATAAATTGCACCTTTTTAAATATGCACAAAATTTTATATTAATAAGTACGATAGATGAACTATCGTGTTAAAGACTTTTTATTTTTTTATCGATACTGATATTTACTTTGTTTTAAAATAATAATTACTGTACGTTATTTATTTTCTATTATTAATTTCATATATTAAGTATTTTCTATTTTCAAAAGAAACTTAATTTATAAATTTATTTATCGACTTTCAACACTGTATATGAAAACAAGCTGGCAGCCCTTTTCGCCAGCTGACATTCTAAATAGTAATTTCAATTCGATTGACTAAGGAAAGTTAACATTTTACAAATTTAATCTTCGAAATGTCTGTGTTGACTGTAGAAACGTCTGAAGAATACCAAAAGTATATATGTGCAGACAAAACAACTGTTGCACTCTTCTCTGCCGATTGGGCCGAACAATGTGCTCAGGTTATTGATGTGCTCAAGGAGCTGGCGCACATTTTAGGAGATAAACTGCAATTTATTACGCTTAATGCCGAGAAATTCCCTGAGATTTCTATGAAACATCAGGTAATGAGCACATAGCAAGACAATATAAATGATGAAAACTTTAATGAAACGTTTCGACAGATCGAGGCAGTGCCCACAGTAATATTCTTCAGTAAAGGTTCTGCTGTGGATCGTGTGGATGGTGTCGATGTTGCCGCCATCACCAGCAAATCCAAGAAATTGGCTGAAAGCGCGAGCAGTGCCGCTGCAACGGGACAGAGCTTAGAGGAGCGTTTGAAGGCGCTTATAAACAAGGCGCCACTTATGATATTCATGAAGGGCGATCGAAATGCACCTCGGTGTGGCTTCTCGAAGCAGCTGATCGCAATTGTTAACGAGACTAAGTGAGTTAATTGCATTATCGTTTATTATAAGAATTCTCATTATCTTCTTGCAATCTTTTATAGAGTACCATACGAAACTTTTGACATTCTATCCGATGAAGAAGTACGTCAGGGTCTTAAGACTTATTCAGACTGGCCCACATATCCCCAAGTTTATGTTAAAGGCGAATTAATTGGTGGTTTAGATATTATCAAGGAGCTCTTAGCCAATAATGAGCTGGAGGCTTCGCTTAAGGGTTAAACTTCCAGAACAGCCCGCATCCGGATTATACTACATTGACCAGGAACCAAAACATCGCTTCTCACAAATTTACAATGACTTTTATATAACAAAATAAAAGTAAACTAAAATTCAACTGAACAGGTGTTTTTAATGAGCTTGTTAAGTTAAAGCAAATTTTTAAATTAAAAAATAAAGAAACAATGAGTGGACTAATTATAATTACATTAACATTACCCTTATATTGTTATGATTTAATTGCTGTTATAATTAAAATAGAATATTTTCCACATTAATATTTTGTTGTAGTTTGCAATTATTTTAACCGGCCGCATACCGTGCAAATGATGAGCTGAACGTTCTCCAACACTGTATAATATTATTGCTTTGCAGCACTTTTCATATAAAACAGCTGATACAAGCCGCTTGCAAATAGTTCTGAAACATAAACTTACATTAATTATACAAAATTCTGAAATGGCTGAAGCCAATGCTACTGTGGAATCCAACGGAGAAGAGAAGAAACTAAGTGATATATTTCTTAATGGCTGGAATCTCTTTGATGAACTCGAAGTTACTGAGCTGCCCTTCAATGGCACCGAATTTCAGGTACATAGAGAAAAGAATATAAAATTTGATAAATATAACAAATTGTTTACTGTAGGGCAAAGTGAAGGCCGCCATGGGACACTTTGAGCAGGCGACTATGATTGTTAATCAAGTGAGCATGTTCAGTCCAAATGAACAAATCGACGAGGTTTCCACAGAATCGCTGCCCTTCATGCTACTCCCATATTTTCTGGGCAAGCTCACGACCAAAGTGAACAAACCGAATAGCACAGAAATGCTCGATCTGGGTGAAATCTATTTTAACGATCATCTGCAACGCTGTCAGGAGTACGAGCTCTGTGATGCACCCAAAAAGAAAGCAGACCAAGATAACAAAACGGATGCAGCGCAGCAGAAGAGCGAGCAGCGTGAACTAATTGAGGCCGCTTACAATCGCAATGATAAGATCGCTCAGTATCGCAAGATGAAGGAAATCGACGAGTATATGACCAAGATGCGCACTGCGGTCAAGAACAAAACAGCCGATGAAGAAGTGCGTCGTGAATTCTTTTTGAAATATCTACAGAAGAGCATCATAGATTCCAAACAGGAGCTGGAGAGTCTGCGCGTCATGAAGCAAATGGTTCAGATGCGTCTTGAGCGTCTGAGTGCTGGAGAAAGTGCACCCTCCTTTAATCCGACTGCAGTGCAGAAACCAAGACAAGCTGTACCCGAGCACGGACATAGTCATGGGGGAGGTCACAACCACGATCATCATCATCATCACCATCAAGCTCCGCCCAAACCGAAACCGTTGCAACCATTTATCATAACTCGCAATGCCACACAGAAGGCGGTCTTTGGCTTGGGATACCCCAGTTTGCCAGTGATGAGCGTGGATGAGTTCTATCAGCAACGCGTCGACGAAGGCATCTTTCCGGACGCACAAAAGATGGCTAAAATCAATCAAGAGAAAGCAATTGCCGCTGCACGTGATCCCAATGAGCAGGAGGATGAGGAGAAGGCGGCCGAGGAGTTGCAGCAGGAAGCAGATGATCCCGAGTACTTGGCACGCAGTCGAAGTATGGATGAGTACAAGGATGTGGTGCGTCGTGGAGATGGTAATCGGCATAATCGTAGTTAGACTACATACTCTTTTTTTTATATACAAATTCAATAAAGTATTAGCTTTTTAACAAAAAATATATTTATTTATTTATATTAAGAACAAACAATTTATTTGAGTAATTTCAAATACTGCGCGCTTGGATAGCAAGTATACTGTGAGTGTTTTTAGTATTTTCATATATATTTTTCGGTATTTCTCAATAAACAGATGTGGGGTCACACTTTCTGTCTAAAGAAATCAACAACAACATAAGAAATAGTATAAAGGCAAGGCAGATACTTAAAATTAACTTTTGTTTTAAGAGCACTAGCTATCTGAGACGTTAATTAAATATTGAAAGCACAATTATAATTAATTAACAATTGACGAACCGAACGCACAACTAGTTGTACTCGCTATTGGCATTTGCGTAGCTATAATTGTAATTTGTATATTGGAAACATCGATACCATAGCAACCAGCACGAGCACCTCCACCACCCACGGTTAATACAGCGACAACTACAACAAGCACAAACATGTCTGTCAGTGACTTTATGAAAGGGTTACCCATTCATGATTCGAAAAACTTTACCCACCTGAGCAACGATCATGGCATACGAACATCGCAGAAACGTGCATCCGTTTATTTGCCCACCGAAGATGTGCCCGAGCAGGCGCAACTTATTGTGATGGACAAGAGATGCGTTCTACTGCGATATCTAACACAACAGTGGGACAAAAAGACGCTGCAACGAAAACGTGAACATGGCAACGATGGCAATAATGGCAACAACGCAAACAGCACAACGAATGGCAGCAATAGCAGCAGCAAAAAGCGCCCACGTTACGATGGCAACGAGCTCTTGTAGGAGAGAAGAATCAGAACTATATAGCCGGAGACCAGCAGCAGGATACGGAAGACACAAATGCCTACTTACACACACACACATACTGCAAAATACAAACACATCAGCAAAACCAACTACCATTATAAGTATAAGTTTATTTGTTTTAATAAATTGAATAAGTTAAATTCAACGGCAATTTATTAAACAACAAACTGGACGATCATCGTCTTTAATTTCTCAATTCATTTATAATATCACTCTAAGCTGCGCAATTTCAGAACTTTTCGAATTCATCTCGCTGCAAGGTAAGGCTTTAACAATGTGGCAACTCTGGCGTTGAATTTGTAAACAATGCACAACAGCTGCCCACCACCTTTAATCTTGCAATTTATTAAACAAGTCCAGTTTGACGATCATCGTTTTTAAATTTTCAATTAATTTCGAATTTCACTGATCAGCTGGGAAATTTCAGAGCTTTTGAAATTTACCTCGCTGCAAGGAGGCGGTATCATGCAATTTATGAACTTGCAAATCAAGTTGAAGAGTTGAATCATTTATTCCTGATAAATCTTTTGTTATGATAAACAAAAAGATACCTTTGCCGTGTCCAATCGTTTTTCTTTTTACTTCGATAACAATTATTGGATTTTACTACAATAGTTTAAAGGCTAGTTTCAATGATGTCCCAAATCCTTGGGATCTGGCTTGCCCCACTGCTTCTCCCACCAGGTAACGAATTCCTTCTTGCGCTGCTCACGCTTGGCAAAGTACTCGGGATATTGTGCCTTTTCTAGTGGATGCCAGTAGTCCATCACCCAATCTGGTGGAATCACTTCACGTTCGAAGGCGCAACCGCCGGCGCTGTTGGCGACTGTAAGAGACCAAGGAAGAGAATTACTTGGTACTTAAGAGATGTGCTAATGAGAACTTACAAGTACGGGGCTGGCAATGCTTCGTCTCGAAGAGTTCCCGTTGTCCCTGGGCCAGCAGACGAACACCTTCAGAAATATCCTTGCATTTGTTTTCATCGAAACGGGCACGCATCAGAACCGCCCTGTAGCGGAACACTTCACTGCACCCAACCAAGATGTGAATGGAGAACCAAAACAATTCATTATATAATTCAACCGTGTTCATGAGGATTGCAATCGAGGTGGTTCCTGAGAGTACTTACCGGCGATCATACCAGGCCTCCAGGTTGCGCACTGCACGTTTGTATAAGCTGCACACCTGGCGCTTGTGCGAAGTAATGGCTATGGGCACTTGAGCCATGTTTCGTTGCGGTAATTGTATAAACTCTGCAATTTGCTGTGCTCCAACAACAACAGACTGTGAGAGCTGTCAAAAAATGTGTGTTGCAAGACGAAGGCACTTAAATGATTTCTAACACTGACAACACAGCGTTGCCAGATTTATACATTAAGTTGAAAGCCAACTACAGTCATAAAATTTAAAAATTAGAACTTTATTTGCCTAATAAATTATATGTTAAAAATATGATTAGACTTATAAAAATGCGTTATTAAATTGGGAAATACAAATCTCCAAATTAACTCATAACATTCAATATTGACTGAACAATATGCTCAGGTATTTGCAGCGGTTGTTCACACAATTCGCCTGTATCCTTGTCGTACATGTAAATTTCATTTACAACGCGATCCTCATGCTCGGCATCTAGGGAGGACACCAGCACCAAGGAGCCCTCGGCCAGCTCCGTTAATATTTGTTCGATGTCATGTTCACTTACAGATCCCGCTGGCGTGCCAATTGACGACGCAGCATCATCGATAAAGTCAACAGTGTATACAGTATCGTCTTGGGACAGAGTATCTGTATTGTCGGTGTCTGGAGCGGTGCCATCCACATCACTCACATAATTGATAATACCGTCCTCCAGATCAATGCGCACTACTTTCTTTTCACTGTTATTACCAGTCTGTTGGGACTGTACTCCGCTCTCGTCCAGCAATGAGTTTAGTTCTTCCTGCAATTGCTCTCCTCGATTCTCCACGAATACTTCCCGCTTAATATTGGGTAGCAAGCCTGTTTGTTCTTGTTGCAGTTCCTCCAGTTGCTCCTCCAGACGCTGTTGCACTTGCAAATGTTCCTCCAGCAGCTGCTCCTGGTGCTGTTGTGGTTTTAGCGGACGACGCCTTCGTTTTGTTGGTTTGCTTGTTTCTCCATTCTGCTGTTCCTCATCTGCTCGTCGCTTGGCCAGAGCATGCTTGCCCAGCTTCTGCTTGGTCACGCCCTCGTTCTCATAGACCAAGTCGCCATCGCTGAGCACGCGTGCTGCTTTGCTGTGCTGCGATTTGGGACGCTAAAAAGAGACATTTAAAAAAGAGTTGAAATGAAAGGAGTTTAAGGAATTCATAGATCCACTGACCTTTTTGGTATTCTCCGCCTGAGTGGCGACTATCTCCTGCCACTGGCGATCTGCCTCTGCACGTTCTTGGTCCTCCTTCTCCAGCTGCTCCTTGAGTTCCTGAATGTTGAATGCCTTCGGGTAAAGCAATGCCTTATTGATTAGTTGGCCATTGATGCGCTCCTCGCGTTTGTACTTGAGCTTTAGATCACGCCGCGTGCGTTTGGGAAACATTTGACACATTAGCGAGAAATCTGTGCCAATAATCTGCAGGCTACGATAGAAACGGACGGTATCATCGGCGGACCAGGTGGGTGTGCGCTTGTGGCGTTTGTAGAAACCATTGTCCCCCGTTGTCTCATCCATGAGAATCAGCGATGAATTGGCCAGCACTTTGCGGGCCTCTACCTCGGCTGTTGTCTCAATCTCAAGAGTTTTCTCATCGATTATCATCTCTCCATTGGCGTCCAGCTTCAGCTGTGGCACGGGCATGGCTGATGCTCCGTTTGACTCGACTTGTTCTTCTAGCAATTCCGTTTTTGTGGGCTTGGCGTCATCTGAACCAGTAACACTGTTAGTTTCCGCCTTGATGGTGGTCACCAATGGCTTCTGCTCCATAGGATTACTGTCGGGATTGTAGAAGATCATGTCGAACATTTTGAACGTAGCCTTATCGGGCACGCCCTTGTTAAAGCGTGTCTCAAAGTCACGCTTGGCATTCACGCGTTGTGCCTGCGACTTCTCGCCGTCTCCTCCTTTACGCTGTTTTCCACTGCCACCACCGGCACCGCCACTGTCGGAAAAGACAGAGCAACTGGATTCGGTGCGAATGCGACCCATGCCGGCAGGACTCATGACACTACCCAAGTATTTGGGCGATGCCTGTATTTGTTGTGGTGTTCCCCCGCCCGCGCCACTTGCCGAGGATCCACTCAGGTAACGCTCGCGTCTTGTGGGCGTGCCCGGCGAAGGGTAATCCCCGTCAAAGTCTGCCGCAAGGGGAGAACCCACAAAGCTGTTGCGACGCTGACCAAAGACCGGAGTTGGACGCACTCGTTGACGAGCCTGTGCCTTACTCGGAGACATGGGGAATCCATTTGCCGTCTTCTGCAGATCCATTTGTATGACATTGTCTTCGATGTCGGAGTGAAAAACATCATCGAATTGCCCACTGGCAGCAGGCATTTTAAATGCAACCTCCTCCTGCATCGCATCATACTCTGTGTGTTCTTTCTTGGTAATTGGGAGTGGCTCGGGATCTGCTGCAGCTTGTGGAGGCGGTGGTTCAGCATCATCCTTACGCACCTTCCGCTTGATCTGACTTAAATTGGCAGCTGCTTTTATACGTTGCCGTCGCGCAGACATAGCGTAATTTTTGTTCTTATATTTCTCACATGAAATTGGGCAAATTAAATGCGAAATAATCCAGTACAAAAAAACAACAACAACTGCGACTATGTGCAGCACGAGTTTCTTCTTCTCAGTGTTGGGCAACGTTCAAGTATATGTAAGCTATTTAGGACAGTATGCTGTTAACAGCACACTGAAACGAGTATGCTGGTAACTTACAAGGCAAAAGATACTATTGTTCAATATTATTGTAACGATTATCAGTTATTTTTCAATATTAAAAATCAACCTAAACTTCACTTATTTTCTTTATATGAATAAATAGTAAGTAATGAAAAATTCATAATTTTTATACATGCATAATGAATGATGCCTACTACATGGTTGCAAGGTCATAGACAAAACTAAAAATTAAATAAAATGAATCAATTGTCATACAATTGCCAAAAAATTGTTTTTTACAGCAAATAAATTTAGTGAACACACATTAATAGGTTCATAGGTTATTTGTATTAAATGGACCGCTGAAATGCTGTTGTAAGCTATGTACCCAGCTTAGACAAGTGTCAGAGATATTGAGAAGTTTTACAACACTTAGAACAAAGTAACAGCAACAACAACAAGGGAAATTGCAAGTTGCACGTTTTGAACAAAAATGTGAGCGCCTTGATAACACAAACGAAAGAAAAGTACGACAAACATTATATATATACAGATATATAGTAGATATATACATAAGAAAAATTGTCAACAACAAAGGGCTTCAAAACAAAATTCTAGAAGTTGAGAAAGGCAAAGGCTACAAATGTGACAGGTGGTGTAAAACGAAATTTCTTAGCGGAGGAACTAGCAATATATATTAATAACAGTACAGCCGCTGCCGCGCCGTGTAGAGCGATTGTGTGTCTGTTATGCAAGCAGCGCTGCAAGCAGCAGCAGCACCAACAGCGGCCGCAGCAGCAACAACTAAAACTAGCCGGTCATCATGCTGGTAAATCGCATACTGTTTACCATTAAAAATCAATCGAAGGAAACATTGCGCGCCTGGACCTATCAATGTGAATCGATATTGGCTCAACGTTCACGCCGGGTGCAGCAGCTCTTTAGCTTCTATCAATCCGTCTATGGCACACAGGGATTGAAGCAGCTATGGCGTGCCTACTATCAAAGCGAACTGCGTCCTCCCATACGTGGCATGATGCTAAGTGCTGTTGGAGTCCTTGGGCTGAATATGAAAAGATTAGGCAACGATGGCTTCGATTGGACAAGGGAACGTTTGGCATTGGGTAACTTCGATTTGTGCCAACGGGATGTGGAATTCATCAATACTTTGACCATGAATAAGCTCTGCAATCGTTGTCAGGATAAAAAGATGAAATATTGCTACTGTTCCCTGGGCAATCAACGTAAAAAGACCTGCCACCATCCGCCGCCCACCTCGTCCAGCAGCAGCAGCGGCAGCACGACCAGCGATACCAACAACGCAATCGATGAGAAGGCGAGTATAAGTCGCAGTTCCCAGCCTGCGGTTCCATCGATTCAACTGGATACGCGCAGCACTCCAGTGGGACAGATGCGTATACAGGCGAAGGAGGATAGCACCTGGGAACCGTATTTCAGCAAGAATGAGTTTAGCATATGGCGCCGTGAGGAGCGTGCCTCCCTCTACTCCTACAAGGTGTACGCACGCTTCGATGACATTACGGCAGATGATTTTCTGCATGTTCAAACGGATCTGGACTATCGCCGGCAATGGGATGACACAGCGTTGCGGCTAGAACTGATCAGTGAGGATCCGCAGCCGGGAAGCAATTCGCATCTGATCTACTGGGAGATGCAGTGGCCACGATTGTTCGCGAATCGGGATTATGTTTACACGCGACGTTATCACAAGGATGATGGAAAGAAGTTGATATTCATTTGCAGTCGGGCCGCCCAACATGCAACATATCCAACGATATCGGGTAAAGTGCGCGTCACTGACTACTGGAGCCTGATGGTCATTAAGCCATTCCGTGGATTCCATGAGCCGGGACTGCATTTTGTACTCACCTACTATGACGATCCGGGGATATCGATACCGCAGAACATCAGGTCCTGGGTAACGCAAAAACAAATGCCCGAATTTCTTACGAAAATGTATGTGGCCACCAAGAATTATGCCTGCTCGCGGGCCATCAAGATGAAGGACATGTTCAATAGCTTCACTCTGATCAATGATGATTATACGGCCAATGAACAGCGCGGCAGCTGGCTGGGAAGCCTGAGTCGCCATCGTCGGCCCAAACTGAACAATGAGAGAGATCGATAGATAGAGATGCAGTTCCTTCCGTGAGATCGGTATACCAGAGAACAAAATATAATGCAGTAACAACAGCAGAAAAAAAATAATAATAATATTATTCCCCCTTTCATCTTATGTTGTAATTTCATTTCTTTTAGTATAAATATATCGATTACTAATTAGGGTTCCATTAGTTCTCGCGCATTCTTCACTATGCTATCTATATTCCCGTTAGTTCTCTTGCTTTCTTCCCCGCACCCATTTGACTACAAAATGTGCAATTGTATAACAGACTTGAAGGCATTTAAAATGGATTGGAAGTACAGTCAAGCTTCGCTAGAAATAATTTTTCAAGGTGTTCAACAATTTTATGGTTATTTTATATTTAACTCTTTATTTTTCTTTCGAATTCTTTTTACTGAACTGAGCTCGACTGTACGAAAACACTTGCATGAAACATATATACAAACAGATATATACATAGATATAGTATATATACACCCACATATGTTATAATTGAAATAAAACTGTTTAAGTTTGAAGGTCACTGAAATTATACAAAAAGAAAAAACAATAAATACAAAACGAAATCCACATTTGCCAAAGGAAATTATCAATCAAGCATATAACAAATTAATCCCCTTGATAATGAGAGTTTTAAAAAAGTACAATCAATTTTGTATGGATAGAAATTTGGTCTCTAAAACTTTATAAAGCAATTTGCGTGACTCTTTTTTAATAAAGACGAACCTACAATGTCTATACAAAGTATTTTTAAATAGAAAAATTCTTCAATTTAAAGCCTCTGAATTATTATTTCTTGATTAAGCTTGAAGTTGTTCTTGATTCACCTTGAAGTTGATGATTTTGAATTAGAAATTCTTTGCAGAAGCTTGGAGTTATTGCTTTGGAATTAACAATTCAGTGAACAAAGCTTGAATGATTTTGAATTAACAATTCTCTAAAGAGTTTGAGAACTCTCTCTTTGAAGAAAAGAATTGAAAGAACAAAACATACCGAAATTTATTTTAAACTTGTTATGCATTCACACTGAATTAAACATTTTACTCAAATGGAAAACAAAGGCGAAATTTGTTTGTGAATAATTCAAGTTGAGCTCAGACTCGATAAAGTAAACAGTCGAATGAGGTTCTAAGTTTAGCGTAATAGTAGTAGTAATATTTTTTATTTATAGATAGCATTCGGCACTCCGAAGCTTACATAAAATCCTTGCAAGAAATTTGAGATGAAGGTCAAGTTAAAGTAATTGGTAAGTTATTCGAGTTATTCACTTTGCAAGGATTCTGTCGGATAGATGTAAATACAAATGGTTAATACAGTTGAGATTTTGAAGAGATTCGATATCAGTAGATGAGCTCCAGCTCCTCCTTACAGTTCCTCTTTAGCGCTGGGAGGATTCTTCATGTAGGCAATAAAGTCTTTGCTCGTCCTGCCACCATTGTACTCCAGTTTCGTTTTGAGGTAGGAGAAATATAGGATGGTAGGATATCCCCGCACATTATACTTGCCACATAGCGTGGTGTGCTTGGTGCAATCGATGGCCACAAAAACGGCACGTGGATCATCTTGTAGAGCATTTGCAGCCGCCGTAAACTCGGGCTTTGTGTGCTTACAGTGGCCACACCCTGGAAGGGGAAAGAATCTTAATAGATTACGATTTTATATCAGTTTATCCAACTTACATGGCGCATAGAACATGACCAGTGCATGCTTCTTCCGCTTCAGTGTCGTGCTGAAGGTTTCATCGTTCAGGAAGAGCACCTCACTGCCCTCGTCCTCTTCTTCCCAGCTCTTCTCTGGCGGCGGTGGTGGTGGCGGTTCCTTGGGATCACGCATAAATTCCACAATTTTAGATGCCTCTCGGACATTCACGTCGAATTTGTAGACACCATTCGAGAAGTATTTTACAGTGGGATAACCTTTGACCTTGTACTTCTCTCCAATGCTTGGTTCCTTGGTGGCATCCAGTGCTGCCAGCACGCCAGGCACATTCTTCTGCTTCATCTCCAGAGCAGCCTTCTCGTACTCAGGTTTCATGCGCTTGCAGTGCCCACACCAGGGTGCATAGAACATAACCAGCACCGACTTCTCATCCTTCAGAGCCGGCTCGAAGCCCTGCGTGGTTAGATGCACAATTTCAGAGCTTGTATCCGCTGACCAATCTGGTTCCTTTGGTTTGGCCGTCGGTTTCACATTCGGATTGAGCATAAATGCAACCAAAGCATCCTTGGTATTCTCACCCTCGTAGGTGAAGCGCTGTTTACCGTTCTCAAAGTAAATCATAGTGGGAAAACCTGGAGAGGATTAAGAAATATGAAAATATGAAAATTAGTATTATAAAATATAAATATTCTACTCACCTGTTATGTTGAAGAGCTTGCGAACTGGCGCATTCTCCTGGCGCTCCACATTCATGGCAGCCAGCAGGTAACCGCCCTGTGCCTTCAGCTCCGTTGCGGCTTTGCTGTAGTCCGGCTTCATGCGCTTGCAGAAGCCACACCAGGGCACATGAAACATGACCAGCATAGGTCGAATATCCTTCCGCAAGTGCTTGGCAAATGTGGCGGCGTCATTAAAGTGCAATACATCCGCTCCCGCAGGATCTTCTTCCCAGGGCAAATCTCCCGAGGGATCACGCATAAATGTGACCATTGATCCGACGCTCAATTGGCGATCATAATCCTTATGGAAATCACCATCCTTGTAGTGACGCAGTGCATATGGTTCCGGCGTCACTTTCAACTTCTTGCAGAGTTTCTTGCGCTCCTGCTGGCTGCAATCCATAAACAACATGGTTCCAGTGCCACGAATCGCTTCGGCCGCTTCCCGAAATACCTTTACCTCACTGGCTGCCGCTTTGGCACTGGATACATAGAGGGCCAGCACATTATTCTTTGTTCGCAGCAGCTTCTTAAAGTCCTTGTATTCTATTATATCTTCCTGTACGGCGGATAGTTTCGTCTTTGCGGCAACAAGTGCTACCAGAAGCAGCAAAAGGGGCAATATAAACTGTCGTTGGCTAAACATTATGTATTGCTTTGCACTTTATACTTAATTCGAGTAACTAACTAATTTAACAAAAGCGTCTAATTTGTTTAGCTAATATAATAAATTCATTTTTCTTTCTTTTCCTTATCAATTCTCAACAATTGCAACTAAAAATGCCGATGGAGACGTCAGCTTTTAGTCGACACTGGCGTTGCCAGATCGCAGCGTAAGCTGTTGATTCAAACGTGAGTACATTTACACAGAATGGTAAACATTGTTTTGTATTAATTTGTATGATTGCATTAAATATTTTTATTGTGACCATTGTATATATTATTTAAAGTCATTTATATTACAAGCAGATCGATAATGCGTGGTTATTAGAGATATATTTATATCGAAATTTAAAAAAATTACCTCAATTTCGAATTCAGTTCGAAATGCAGCGCTGTTAAATATACGTGGCAGTTGGCAACTCTGGCCGCTCAACTCTGACACATTAACAAGAGGCAAAAGAAGAAGAAGCAGCAGCAGAGCAGCAATTTTTTTACATCTTGCCGCAGTAGATATAATTTTACTGTAACTGGATATATATTATTATTAAACGCTAAGCGCTGACTGGTTAAAGATGCCCCTCAAATTGGACATCAAACGTCGTCTGACGTCACGGTCAGACCGTGTCAAGTGCGTCGATCTGCATCCGGCCGAACCGTGGATGTTGTGTGCTCTATACAATGGCCACGTACACATCATGAACTATGAGAACCAGCAATTGGTGAAAGATTTCGAGGTCTGCGATGTCCCTGTGCGCTCTGCTCGTTTTGTGGCACGTAAGAATTGGATTATAACCGGATCCGATGATATGCAAATACGTATTTTCAACTACAACACACTGGAGAAGGTTCATTCCTACGAGGCTCACTCGGATTACCTGCGCTGCATTGCCGTGCATCCCACACAGCCGCTGGTGCTGACCAGCAGTGGTATGTATTATTCCCCAGATCTTCAGTATGGAAAGTCAAGACTATATCAATTCCTTTTAATTAGTGTAATTAGGGTTAATTTCTTGTGAAATCATCATAAACAAACATTGTGATGACCTCAATTTATAAGAGTTATAGGGAAACATATTTGTTATCTGTCATGTACAATTAAAACAAAAGATTTTTGAGTCTTTGACCTAGTGGTTCTAGGGGTGGCTTTTATGTGATAATTAATTTTGTGAACGTGGCGTTAGTTTCTGTTAAAATATCAAAACAATTTAATCAAACATTGAACTTCACATAGAAGAAAGTTCTACACATACCGATATAAAATGTAATTGGTCTTTTATCTCTTTGATCTTCCACTTTATCTAGTAAAACTTATCGCAAAATAAGTTTTATATCTACAATATATTGATTATATACATATGTTCTTTCTTCAGATGACATGCTTATCAAATTGTGGAACTGGGAGAAACTGTGGGCCTGCCAACGTGTCTTCGAGGGCCATACGCACTATGTCATGCAGATTGTATTTAATCCCAAGGATAATAACACCTTTGCCTCAGCATCTTTGGATCGCACTGTGAAGGTTTGGCAGCTGGGCTCAAATTTGGCCAATTTTACCCTCGAGGGACACGAAAAGGGTGTCAATTGTGTGGACTATTATCATGGTGGTGATAAGCCATATTTGATTTCTGGTGCCGATGATCGCCTGGTCAAGATTTGGGATTATCAGAACAAGACGTGTGTACAGACCCTAGAGGGACATGCACAGAACATCTCTGCTGTGTGTTTCCATCCTGAACTACCCATTGTGCTGACCGGTTCGGAGGATGGCACTGTTCGTATTTGGCATTCGGGTACTTATCGCCTGGAGACTTGTTTGAACTATGGCTTCGAACGGGTGTGGACTATTTCTAGCATGCGTGGCACCAACAACGTTGCTTTGGGCTATGACGAAGGCTCCATTATCATCAAGGTTGGACGTGAGGAGCCAGCAATGTCGATGGATGTTGTGGGCGGTAAAATCGTGTGGGCTAAACATTCTGAAATGCAGCAGGTGAGTGGAGGATTTAATATTGATTGATTTGGTATTGATTTGTACTCTTCCTTTCTACAGGTCAATCTGAAAACCATTGCAGATGGCACTGAGATTAAGGATGGAGAACGTTTGCCCGTCGCAGTTAAAGATATGGGCGCCTGTGAGATCTATCCACAGACCATATCGCATAATCCCAATGGACGTTTTGTAGTGGTTTGTGGCGATGGCGAATACATCATTTATACATCGATGGCATTGCGTAATAAAGCTTTCGGCTCCGCTCAAGAGTTCGTCTGGGCCCCAGAAAGCAATGAGTATGCGATACGTGAGAATAATGGAACTGTGCGTCTGTTCCGTAACTTTAAGGAGCGCAAGAGTTTTACACCTGAATATGGAGCTGAGAATGTCTATGGTGGTTACTATTTTGGAGTGAAGACCTCTTCGGGTTTGGCCTTTTATGATTGGGAATCACTGCAGCTAGTGCGACGCATCGAAGTGCAACCACGTAATGTATTATGGAATGAGAGCGGTAGCCTCGTCTGCCTGGCCACCGATGATTCGTACTTCATTCTGGGCGTGGATACGGTACAAATTGCCAATGCACTGGAGACTAAGGAAGGACTAGAGGATGATGGTGTCGAGGCGGCGTTCAATGTACTCGGTAAATTATTATAAAGCCAATTATCAACCTATGCCTAATCCAATTCCCTCTTCAGGTGAATTCAACGAGTCTGTCAAGACCGGTCTGTGGGTTGGCGATTGCTTCATCTACACCAATTCGGTGAATCGTATCAATTACTATGTAGGTGGAGAGATTGTGACCATTTCTCACTTGGATCGCACCATGTACTTGCTGGGCTATGTACCCAAGGACAATCGCCTCTACTTGGGCGACAAGGAGCTGAATGTGATTAGCTTCTGCCTGCAATTGTCGGTGTTGGAATATCAAACTGCCGTCATGCGACGTGACTTTGAACGTGCTGATCTAGTGCTGCCCACCATACCGAAAGAGCATCGCACTCGTGTTGCCCACTTCCTGGAGAAGCAGGGATTCAAGGCGCAGGCACTGCAGGTCTCTACGGATGCGGATCATAGATTCGACTTGGCACTGCAAATTGGTGAACTTGAGGTGGCACTTAAGCTGGCACGCGAGGCAGAGAACTCACAGAAATGGTCACAGCTGGCGGATGTGGCGGCACGCAAGAATAACATGGCTCTGGTGAAGGAGTGTATGCAGAAGGCTAACGATTTCAGTGGCTTGCTGCTGCTCTCGACCGCGTCGGGTGATGCACAAATGCTGGAGGAATTGGGCACCACAAGTTCCGCACAGGGACGTCATAATATTGCATTCCTCTCAGCATTCCTACGCTCGGATGTGGAGCGTTGCCTGGAGATTCTCATCGAGACCAATCGTCTGCCCGAGGCGGCGTTCTTTGCACGGACTTACATGCCCAGCCAGATGTCTCGTGTGGTGGAGCTGTGGCGCGAGGAGTTGGGCAAGGTTAACGAGAAGGCTGGCCAATCGTTGGCCGATCCAACGCAATACACAAATCTCTTTCCTGGTCTGGGCGATGCGCTGCGCGTAGAGCAGCATCTGCAAGCGGAGCGTGCTCGCAAGGCACCTGCACGTTTGGCCGGACAATTGCCATTGAATAGCGAACGCAATCCTCTGGAGGAACTGCATGCGGCCGAACAGCAAAGCGGTGCCGGCCAATTGGAAGACAAAGAAAAACCAGCATTTGTGCCAACTCTGGCATCCGCTAGCACCATCACAGGAGTAGCAGCCGCAAACGCCACAACAATACAAACTATGGCAGCGGCTGCGGCAGCTGGAGTCAGTGAGGAGGACGATGATGATGATGATCTAGATTTGGAGATCGATGGCATTACGCTAGATGACAATATCGATACGACAGATGTCAATCTGGATGATGATTTTCTCAGCGATGATTAGATGCGATGCGATTGCCCAAAGCACACACGCTGTATTCGATAATATGAATAGGAATACCGTAAATTTATTTGTTGATTTCGTCAAAATGCTAAAAATTCCACAAACACACACGAGCCTGCAAGCCCCCACATACATACAAAGAAACGCATTAACTTTTGATTTGATTGAATGAATGTTTAACGTGCATTAATTATACAAATCGAAAAAACCTATATATATATATTATGTACAACAATTATGCAGCAACAGCAAATTGCAATAAAAATACTATATTTAAAAATAAATTTGAATTTCTTGAATAACGGCGAAATGTTATCGATGTCAATACAATAGGCAATTCAATCGCTTTAGTTAATTCATTAAATTTGTAAATATAAAAATAAATAAATGTTTGTAATTGTAAATTGTTACTTATAATTTAAACAATGCACGCAACAAAATGGATGATAACTGCAAAACCATGAAATGAATGAAAACATGCATGAATAATGCTTTTTCTTCCGTTTCTGTCATTCAGATTTGAAAATACACAGCCAGTATTGCCACAGTGTCAACTGTCAGTTAATAACAATACGGCAACACCGCATCATCACTTATACATAAATACGCAGATATTGTGTGTGCGTCTGGATTTTGCTGTATTTTTTATTTAAGAATGAATTATTAATGAACGGTTAATAAATTATTATTAAATAAAAAACAGTACAAAACCACCAATCAACCGTAAGTATGACAGTTCAACTTACTGACAACAGGGGGGTACAACAAATAATTGTGTGTGAGACTCCTGCGTAAATTGTATTGATTTTTCAAGCAACGTTGCAACCTCTTTTTTTCATTGTATTTGCAGATACACAAAGTTTATAATTAATTACGTTTAATATGGAACCGAAAAACTATCATAACCATGGACAACAGTCGGCGCAGCAGCAGCAGCAGTCGTCGTCGACGCTGCCGAATTCGCATGAGCAGCAGCAGCAGAATTTGCAACAACAACAACAGGCACAGCCGATTGGTGGTTTCGCACCACGTCGCCAGTACGACAAGATGGGCAATTCACCGGCTACCCAGGCAGCTGCTAGTTTGGCAAATGGTGCCACCACTGGTGGCGGCAAAACAACAGCGATGCAACGTCCAAAGATTAGGAAAGAGAAACAGCTGCAAGCACTGCAGCAGCAACAGCAGCAGCAGAACCAGCAGCAGCAACCACAACAACAGCAACAGATTTCTGAGCTGAGCAATGCAGGTAGCGGCGCCAGCATGTTGCCAACTGATGATGCGCTCAAGTTCGTTAGCGAAACGGATGCCAATGGGCTGGCCATGAAGACGCCCGTAAGCATTCTGCAAGAGCTGTTGAGCCGACGCGGCATAACGCCGGGTTATGAATTGGTACAGATTGAGGGTGCCATACACGAACCGACTTTCCGGTTTCGGGTCTCGTTCAAAGACAAGGATACACCATTTACGGCCATGGGCGCTGGACGCTCTAAGAAGGAGGCTAAGCACGCGGCCGCTCGTGCACTAATCGACAAGCTAATTGGCGTGCAGCTAGAATCCCAAGGCAATCTATCGGTTTCGGCTTCCACAGTGGGCTGCTCCGTGTCGGGTAGCAGCGGCAGCGATGGAAATGCCAACATCTCGGGCAGTGGCGAGTATGTATGACTCAAGCCAAAGGTTTTTTTTGATAATTCATTTTCCCCCATCTTACTTCTAGCGGCGACAAGATCGTGGGCAATCCTATTGGTTGGCTGCAGGAGATGTGCATGCAACGTCGTTGGCCGCCACCATCGTATGAAACAGAAACGGAAGTGGGCCTACCCCACGAGCGTCTCTTTACCATTGCTTGTACCATCTTGAATTACCGTGAAGTGGGCAAGGGGAAAAGCAAGAAGGTGGCCAAACGTTTGGCCGCCCACAAGATGTGGACGCGGCTGCAGGAGACGCCCATCGATGCTGCCAAAATCAATGACAGCATCTGCAGCGAACTGGAGGGCGATGTGAGTAATTTATCGCTAGTAAATACCGTGCAGCTGCCGGCCAAAACGAATATATCGCCGACTCCGAGTAGATTTTACGAGCGCGTCTCACCCGAACTAAACATAATCGACATTTAAGTTTCTTCTTTTTTTTCGTATTCTTTTTTATTTACAAAATTCTCATTGATTACGGTTATTAACGTTTCTACTCTTTCTTATTATCAACTAACGTAATGCACCGTTTTCTTTTTATTTTTTTTGCACAGTAGTCTTGTACTAAAACAAACGTATATATAGAATATATTTTGAAGCACTTAGTGCCTTGCTGTGTACATTTCTTGTTTTTTTTTTGTTGCCTTCCATTCTAATCTTGAAACTTGCTTAGCTACAGTTAAATTGTTATCAAATGTTTTACTAATTTTCGTGCAACTTTCGGATAGTTGAGCAAATTTCAAATAAACTCAAACAATTGCTTATGCCAATAAAAAAGATCAATTCTTCCTTTGTTACTATTTTCAAAATTAGTATTTGTATTTATTCAATTATATATAGTCTCATTATAAAATAGAGCATGTTTTATCATTAGTAATGTATTTTATAAATGATACACATTTTTTAATGTTTTAAAAAGTAATTGTCATCAAATGCATTTTGAATGAAGTGAAATTTAAAACATCTAAAATTTGTGAGTACTTTTTTTTATTTTTCAATATTTCAAGCATTTAAAATAACTTTAACAACTATATAGAACATATATTGAGCATGATTTATTACTTTAAATCAAAACTCATACAATTCAAATTAAAACCAAAGTAAATTAAGCTTTCTAATTAACGTGTGCTAGAGTTTAACTCGCAAGTGACAGATATCTGAACCAAAGGTGACCATGGAGGACATATCTCATGTCGTATTTGCCCTGGCCTAAGGTGTGGCAGATATCTGGCATGGAATAATGTGTGGTAAAGCTCAATCGAACTACTTCTTATGTGCCTTTCCTTCTTTGTTGATTGTGTGTGTTGAATTTAAAAAAATATTCAATTTTAAGTAAACCTACCTCAATTCGTGATATGTTTCAACTCACCATTCTTGGGTGGCACAAAATCCAATTCGCGTTGATTGACAAAATGTTGCGCTTTTATTTTACAGCCCCGCATTAGTGATAATTATTATGGTGATTTGAAAGATATCACTGTGCCAACACTGACCACGCAGCACAGTAATAAAGTGTCGCAGTTCCATAAGACCTTGAAAAATGCAACGGGCAAAAAACTGCTTAAATTACAGGTAAATTTCAAAAAACAATACACAAATTTCATAACTCCAGAGAGGCAAGAATCGTAAAAAAAATACACAACTTAATTGAATTAAAGATCGTAATAAATCTGTGATATGGTCCACTTTATGTTTGTCTCTGTTGTTTTTTCTCTCTCCCTCTCATGCTTTCTTTTTTTCGGCTCCAGAAGACTTGTCTCAAGAGCTCTAAGATCGATTATATCAAGCTGCTCGGTGAAATAGGAGTGGAGAATCAGTTTGAGGTGACCTATGTGGACATCGAGGAGCGAACGTTCAGTAGCCAATATCAATGTCTGGTTCAGTTATCCACATTGCCCGTGGGTGTCTGTCATGGCAGCGGATCATCGGCCGCCGAGGCACAACGACATGCCGCCCAAAATGCCTTGGAGTATCTGAAGATCATGACCAAAAAATAAGGCGAACAAAAAATATGAAAAAATGTATGAATAGCAAAATCTGAACGCACATCGAAGAGGACAACACGACTACGATAGATACCGGATAAATTGCTACGTTCTATTAGCCACACCTAGTTCCCCACCCACTTTGCATAGTTGGAGACCCACAGAATCACCCCGTGTATACCTTATTTTGTACGCCCTATTTTTACTTTTATATGGAAACATGCTTTAGTTTCTTTTCGTTTTTTTATTTAGTTTAGCTTATTGAACCTTGTACGACTTCATAGAGAATCCTTAAAATACAATTTTGAAAACGTAGATACTAAAAAAAAACAAACAAGAGAATAAATGAAATCTGAATTTGGATTATAATTATATATGATTATATAAAATAAGCCAGAGAGAAAAATACAAATTGAAATTTTTCAAATTAAGCAATGACCGGGGAAAAACGGGCATGATAAGAAAACTCTCACCCCCCTGTATTTTCAACATATTTAACCATTACAAAAATGTTTTGTAAAGTGCGTTAGTTACATCACATAGAAATTTAATATGTTTCTAAATGGAAAAGTGTTTACAATATTTCAGATTGTGCTAAGATGAAAATGGTTAAGTTCCCACAATAGATAATATTAACTATTAAGTTGGTTATAGAAACAACCTACAATGAATAAATTTATACTAAATTATTATTAAATAAAAATAATTATAAACGGATTGGTCCTGGTACTCAAAATTATGTGTTCTCTCTGATTTCTAGATGGAAAGTCAGAAAATGAAAGGTATCTATTTAGAACTATGTTAATTATTATTTAGTAACCAAATTTACAGATATCATTTGGATGGTGATAGTCATTGTGCACACTAAAAATAAATCCTATAATCTTTAATTTGCAAACTGGCATATGATTTTCATTGATTTACGTTACAAATTCTAACACAATTTTTTTTCTGCGTGGCATTAACAGACATGTTGTCATCAAATTTGGAAGTCTTAGCTCTTATAGTCTCAAAGATTATACCGACACACTTGGCTCTATCAATTCGGCTGTTGATGCTGATCAAGAATCTACAAACTAAGTGGGGTTAAAGATGCCACCAGCGGTTAATTTGGTGGCACTAAGTTTTTATACCATTCTAAACTATAGGTATCCAATATAATTACAGAAATTAACACTTCTTCCTAATGTTTGCAAAATATTTTTATTTCAAGTACGCAAAGCTTAGCCTAATTTTACTATATACTATGCGGTGCTAAAAAATATATAAGATATATATACATTAACGGATAAAAATGGAACGCAAATGCTTGTCATGATTCTATTTCTTTTTACGATCCTGCGTGCATTTGGGACAAAACCATTTGCCCTTCGGTTTTGTGGTAAGGCCAACGCAAGCGAAGTGGAACCACTCAATGGGGCACTAAAGAAGGAGAAGAAATAGTATAAATTAATACAGTTAAAAGAGATAACATAATAATATGGAGCTCACATCTGGATTGTCGCAGCCAATCATCTCGCCATAGGAGACCTGGTGGCACAAACAATACGTGGGCTCATTGGGATCCACCGGCATGTCCATGACATCGCTAGGATGTGTTGCAGCAGTGTGACATGATTCTTTCTCAGAGTCATCCAACTCAACTGCCTTCTATTATATAGAGAGGAGGAATAGAGAAAGATTGCATTAAGTAGGGTTTGCAGCTGTTTGTAATGTCAATAATGGCACATGCATGAAATGAAAATGAAGATGTCCAAATGCAAACACTGAATACACTCAAAATACAAACTAAAATCCGATTAATCCAATTATTTGTATATTCAGCGTTCATTCTACCAGGCAAGCAAACTAAATAGTTTAAGTTACATATGTGATAATTATGTGAATGTTGATGAAGATGATTTACCTTTTGTGCGCCCCCCTTGCGTGTTTCTTTTTCTTGATTTACCTTGGACTTTTTCTTTTTGCTACCTTGGCCACCGCCACTACTGCTTGCATTAAGATTAGCACCGCTGGCGCTGTTCGAATGCGTGCCGCCACGCCCAGTTTCCTCGTCGGAAGAGGCTGGTTTTTTCTTTTTACCCGTTGCTTTGCCATCCTTGGTCTTCTTGCGCCCACCACCTTCTATATAAAGGAAATCATGATCAATCGAGGTTCAATTTGATATAATTTGAACGCACTTTTGGCAACCGCTTCCTCGGATTTGGCGCGCGTAGATGAAGCCTTCTCTTGTATCTCACCCTCGAAGCGGGCCAAATCGTTGTCCAGCCTACGTATTTGTTTATCCACCAGCTCGTACGTCTGTATGGCCAATTGGACTTTATCATCGCTATATTCCTTGGCCTTGCCGAACAGCGCCTTTATGTCCTCCAATCGTTCCTTGCGCTCCTCCTCACTCATTGTACCATTGTCTGCCGCCAGTTTTCGCATGAAATCCTTAGCATGACTGTCGATGCTTTTCATTGCCGTCTGTGCGCGATCATCTAATTTTCTCATTAGCTTAAAGTTCCGCTCCAGTTCGGTGGGCAATGATTCCAGCCCTAATGGCAAACGTAGCACATTCATTCATTGTATTCCTTGTATACTTTTTTTGATTTTTTTTACATACCATCCAAATAATTTTCTAAATATATTGCTGATGACATTTTATTTGCTTGTTGAGTGATTTATTTACGCTTTTTACTTTAATTACAGTTTACTAACAACAAAAAGAGAAGCGTCTATTTACGACTTTCCAACAGCTGTTTTTATGTGTATGTGCAAAAATTATCAACAGTTATCGATTAACTGAAAGTGCGATAATTATGTTTAATTATTTTTGATACACACGCCTCAGGTGGCTGTCTAAGCAGAGTACGCTGCGCTGCTGTTATATTTTTAGTTAAATTAACAGACATGTTCACATAATTAAAAAATTACGATCTAGTAATCAGTATAATTCTTACCAAAAACAATATATATTAAAAATCTATAGATTCCTTTAAGTACTTACAGTTGTCCTTAGTCTATTCAGTTATTTTTAATAATCTGTTATGGCAGGTGCCAAACTAACATTATGTGGTACAATTAGCCTGCATCTGTTAAACGTTTTACAGCACTGCCAGCACAGCTGTTTTTTTGCCAGCAAGAAAAAATAGTAGTAAACTAAAATGCAACAGAATAGAGCAAATAGTGGATGAAACAAATGCAGTAAAAATGTGCTGTAGCAGTGGAAAACATTGAACTACAAAACGGATTCAAGCAACAGCAGCACCAGCCACAGCACTATGTATAAGAAATTGCGAAAAATGCTGCCATTACTGCGTCCGGTGCACTGGCTGCTCATAATCGTCATCATCTGTGTTGTCACCTGTTATTGGTTACTCGAGAATCGATTGGATTACAGTAAATACGCACGTTTATATATACATGCACATATTATATATTATATATATATTTACAGCAGGATTAAGGCCTCTTACGCAGTTCACCAGCAGAGATCAGCCGCCGCTGCAGGCTGATCCTTCTGATCTGGAACGGGTCACTCCCAGCGAGGATAACTTCGACTATGAGGAACAGCTGGTGGTGCTGTACAATCGTGTGCCAAAGACTGGCTCAACCAGTTTCGTGAACATTGCCTACGATCTCTGCAAACTGAACAGATTTCATGTCTTGCATATTAATGTAACTGCCAACATGCACGTGCTATCTCTGCCCAACCAGGTGAGGCTCCTCCTCAACATTTCCACTTAACTTGAGTTAATCATCTTTCTCGTTTAGATCTCCCTTGTGCGCAATGTAACCAAATGGCATGAAATGAAGCCGGCGCTTTATCATGGGCACATGGCATTCCTGGATTTCTCCAAGTAACTACAGATTGTGCCCCTCTTGATACCCTCATCTAATCTTTTGTTCATGTTTTTTCTGCAGATTCCAAATAGCACACAAACCTATTTACATAAATCTAGTGCGTAAACCACTGGATCGACTTGTTTCCTATTATTATTTTCTGCGCTATGGCGATAATTATAGACCCAACTTAGTGCGCAAGAAGGCGGGCAATAAAATTGTGCGTATATAGAATATAAAATCTTACCCTTGCAGAGAATATTATATAACAAATAAATTACATATATATTTTTATATATCTAAGTAGAGAAAAACGAAGATTAATGCCACAACCACCTGCAAGGGTATATAACCTTCGGCATACTGTAGTTAGCCTTTCTTTCTTATTTTAAAAGTTATATTAATTCACAAACCCATTGCAGACCTTCGATGAGTGCGTGGTTCAGAAGCAACCCGACTGTGATCCTAAAAATATGTGGCTACAGATACCCTTCTTTTGCGGCCATGCTGCCGAGTGCTGGGAGCCTGGCAGCGATTGGGCCCTCAAACAGGCCAAACGTAATTTGGTTAATGAGTATTTTCTAGTCGGTGTCACAGAACAGATGTACGAATTTGTCGATCTGCTGGAGCGATCACTTCCTAGGTAAATAGAAAATATATGTACTCATATGGTGATTATAATTCCCCTTTCTTTACAGAATCTTCCAGGGTTTTCGCGAGCATTATCAAAACTCAAATAAATCTCATTTACGTGTAACCTCCTCAAAAATTCCGCCCAGCGAAGCGACCATACAGTCCATACAGCGCTCAAAGATTTGGCAAATGGAGAATGAACTATATGAATTTGCACTGGAACAATTTGAATTTACCAAGAAAAAGCTAATGCAGCCCGATAACAAACATTTGCAGCAGTTTATGTACGAGAAGATACGACCCAAATGATTGCAGATGCGATTGAAATGCAAAGGAAGGTTAAAGGGCAGAGGCAAAAGCAAGAAAGCGAACAGAAAGAGTGCTGGCTGTAGTAGTAGTATAACAGTTTAATTTAATCGTGTATATATATGATATATCTTAATTACTGTAGCTCTTATATAGACTTGATAAGGTACTTAAAATCCAAGCACACTAAAGACTTTAGCATTGAATATCGTTGACATATATAAATGTAATTACTTTTGATTTTATTTATGTGTATCTATATAGTAGTTATGTAAGAAGTCATAAGAGATACCCTAAGCGAGGTACTTAAGCAATATCTCTCAAAAATTGTATCAAACTCAATACGAAGCACAATGTACGTATGCATTAAAGCCCCCGTCTTAATCTTTATATAAGCATATTTGACAATACCGTAATATTAATATTAATCTAGGAATTCTATACTATATTCTAAGTGCAATGATATTATTGAACTGTCTCTCACATATGTATGTATATCAGTCAAAACAAGTCAAACATCATAGACGTACTCTATATAGATGATTATAAATACAATATATACTGATGTAAATATTAATGAATATATCAACAGTTGTCGGGGCCTCTGATTAGCTGCATGCAATGGCGAAATCGATTAGTTCGGGAGACTTCCTTAGATCTTGCTATAAATACATACAAATTAAACTTTGTCTAAGTTAAGGTACGATATTTCATTGAACTTTATAAAGCTGACGTAGCTCGAGCATTGACTGACGGATTGATCGACTGACTGAGTGACAGACAATCGGACGGACTGAATTATATTTCGGTTACACATGCGAAATACTTAATTAATTGCTCGAGCTCGGCAAAAGCAAAGAGACAATGAGTTTGCATTATCGCCAGTTGAACATTTGAACGTAGACACGCAAGTTGAGTTGAGCTGAGCTGAATCGTCGCTCGATCGCTGGAACGTTCGACTTGGGCCCGCCGATTTTTGTGTTGGGGGTTTAAGTTTTTTAGGCAGTTAATTTCAAGTGGAGCAGGCAACATTAAAAGTGGGCAATACAAAGTGCGAACCCATACCCAGACAGCCCTCACTGACTTTGTATCATTAAAACCCAACCAACTTTGCGGCGCGTGTGCGAAACTAACACCACTATATAGACGATATATATGTATATGTCTGTAGACCTATAAAAATGGACCTGCGTAACTCCTCTTGACTTTGATAAAACTAATAATGATCTGATGATGCTGGGCAGATTTGTAATTAAGCGTTCAAAAGATCAAGCACAATTACAGAGTGCACTGCAAAAAATGTATAGTGAATTGGAGGATGTGTTATGTCTAGTGCAATAAATAGTGTTTAAAAATTTATAAACACTGTGTATGCCAGTCAATAAAGTGCAGAGATGTATAACATCAGCATTTGTGCGTGAAAGTGTTATATAAGATGCAGTAATGCGTGTATAAACTTGCATAACTGTAGGTAAAATGGTCTATCAAGTTCAAAGATGTATAACAAGTGTATAACACTGAGAAGAGAAGTTTTATTAAGTAATAAGTCGTATAACAGTATCCCGGTGTATCATCATATTTAAAATTGAAACGATAACAGTAGTATAACAATAATAATATTAAAAGAAGTGTATAACACTCCCCTACAATAGTAATTTGAAGAAATATAATATTAAGCGGTATAACACTTTCAGTGTACAGTATTGCATCAAAATACATAACGATAGCAAAAATCGTTTTAAAAAAACTGTTCTTAGTGTACATATGAAAAAGTGTTACACTTTGTATAGAAAGCGCCTAACAAGCAAAAATCGCACGACTCTCATCGACCTTAACCCCTGGCACTGCATCTTTTATCGTGTAGTCTTTTTGCCCTAGGTAAACAGAAATAAAGACGAAAACGAGCTAGGAAATTTCAATGCAACGCGCTGTATAACAGCTCGCCGAACCATGCACTTTTCCAAGCTTGCTGACAGGCCACATTTAATCGCTTTTGCATCGGTGTTTCACATTCAGTGTATATGTAATTGTTAATATAATTAAACTACATACGAATATGTATGTATGTGCACACACACATACGTAGGCAGGTACGTTAATATGCGCATTACTTCTTAACTACTGCTCGCTATAACTTGTTGCGAGAAGTATAAAATTGTTGAATTAAAAGCATTATATTTTCAGTCACTAAACGTGTCGAGATCACGATAGACCTGTGCAAACAAAACTAGTGGAAAAGGATATCAACGTCACGTACATATTTGGATTAGCTGATTCTACATTTGTTATACATCCGGTAAGTTATACAGATGTGTTATACATTGTGGTCGATAATTCATTTCGATTGCGAATCAATTAAGAATGTTTCTTTTTGACTGTTCCTATACTCATGTGCGTGCGAGAGTCGTTCATTTAATTACATTTACTTTGTTTTTGTCTCTTGATTTCTTTTGTGCTCGTTCTTTTGCATAATGAAGAGTGTAACATTTCACTGTCTAAATTCGCAACAACTTGTTGCCAACACTGTTAGGTGGCAGTTTATGTTAATGTTAACACAAATGCAAACACACCTACATACATACATATGTATGTACATATGCATGTAGTTCTGTACCTTTGGCATTCACTTTTTGCCGCGCTGCAAAAAGGGTCAGTGTAATTGTGTCGCTTGTGTGCGATAGAAATCGCAAGGAGAACCTGTCGACAATTTGCATATTAAGTTCAATAAACAGTTGACATTGACCCAAATAACGTGCTCCTGTTCAGATTTGAACTGTATTTAAATTTATATTGTTCGTCAAAATATCAAATAATAATGGCGACAGCAACTAGCTGCATGCCTAGGACAAACTCTGTCGTCGTCGGCAGCAGCAGTGCAGTAGGCGTCTCTGCTGCAGCGGCGGCACTCGTTGATGCAGGTAAGAGAAAGAAGAGACGTTGCAAATTCACACACACACGCACAATAAAGTGAGAAGCCAATTCTACGTGTGTGTGCGTGTGTTCTCTTATTTACATTCTACAAGTTTTTGGCACTTAAGGTCAAAGCACTTTTTACATTGGACTTGGGTTTGCCCTTGTCACTTGTCATACTCGCTCACACACACATATGCAGAGGTACAAATCTACCTACTTATGTATGAATGTAGTACAGTTAACTGCTTTTAACCTTTTTGTGCCCGGACATTGGCGACCTCGAAAACTACTTTTACGATCAGCGTGGAAATTTTACTTTGTCATTTTGTCTTTGTTTCTTCTTCTTTATCCTTTTTATAGCATATGTATATAAAATAAAGATTGCTATAAAAATGTATAACACAATGATGGATGCAAAATCGTGGTGTCTACAGTGGTCACTAGTTAATTGCCACATTGTGAAATTATTCACATGTAAAGAAAACATAACCTCAATTGAATTGTATTTCAGTTTTTTATTTACTGAATAATATGACAATTACTTTAATCAATAATTGACTTCCATTGTATTCCATGTGACAACAATAAACTGGGACTTGTCTTTAAGTAGCATTTTCTCAATGCATTCTATATTTTTCTGAGTATTGAACAATTTTATATCTAAAAATATTTTATAAAATATTTACTGATTTTGATATAGTATATCTATACTATAAAATATTCTTAATGTTCTTTAGTTATTTTTTTTTTTTATTGTTAGTATTAATATATTTATTTATATTATTCCGGTCTTTCAATCGTTAATTTCAAACCTCCAACCAAAAGTTTTCGCTCACTTCAAAGGCTTCAAATCTGTAGCAAAACTAACAAACAAAATCAAAGCTCGTTTCGGCACCTAACGAAATCGAGAGTTGTAACCCAAAATTCGTATAAAATAATGAATGGACGTGTTGTTTGTGAAGAAGGTGCGCTTCGACAAGCTCATTTCGCACGTGTTCAGACCCAAATCGGCAAACTCGAACAGCTCATCCAGTTATGGACTAAGGTGTCTGTGGGTGTTGTTTGAAAACGTGTTAGCCGAATTGTTGTCAAACAGGTGTAATTACCTGGTAATTGCTAATTAACGTGTATCGCATACTGGGCGCAGCAACATTGAACCGATGGTACAAAGCTTCAGGGTCAAAAGAGAGAGAAAGACAGAGAAACAAAGAAAGAGCGACCCTTTTAATAATGCCCAACATGATGTTGACCATCTTCCCAGACACACACACTTGGAATACCCAATCATCATCATCTGTAAAGCCAACCGCAATGAAAACCAGCTTTCAGTGGTATCATTTCCCAGATGCACTCGCCATGCATCTCTCAGTAGCCTCTCTCTTTCAGTCGGATTGTTCAGAGCGTGAGCAAGAGAGTGTCACTTTTGATACCCTTAGAAGGGGAATATTAGTTTTAGTAGGTGATTTTGCATTGGAATAGATTAAAGTTCATTTAAATGGTTTTTAAAAGATATAGATTTCTTAAAATCTACAATTAAAATAAGTTTCATTTTCTATTATTTGTTTATTATGCAAAATATTTATATAAACGAACATAAGGTATGTTATTAGACCTTAAATTCGTAAAAATTAAAGTTTAATAGATTTTCTTCTTAGAAAGTCTGAGATTTATACATCAAAGATACTTTAAAATATGTCAAGAGTGTTTCCATTCTCATATATTTTTCTACTTAAAATTTCTTAAGAAAATTCTATTACAAATTATTTCATTTTGTTGTATATTATAAGAAAATGTTCAATATTATTTCATTAATGTTCATCAATGTTATTTTATTAGTTTCAAAAATCCGTCACAATATGTCGACAGTGTTTCCAATCTTCATTAAATTTAACATATGTAATTCATATTTCTATATTTTACAATTTTAGAGTATCAAATCAGCATGATTTAATGAAATTCGTTGTGTTTCTCTCTCTCTCTCTCTATTGCTGCCGCTCTCTTCATGGTCTCTCCCACTTGCTCTCTCTCTCTTTCTCTCTTCGGCTAGCACGTGAATGTCATGCTCAAGTTCAGCTTAAGCCTCAGCTTCGGCTTCAGCTTCCCAATGAATCTCCCGTGCGATTTTTTTTGTATTGTATTATTCGTGAGTCTCGGAATTACCAGTTTTTGATTCTTGGCCGAGTATAAAATCGCCGTAACGCGCTTTTGCCCGTAACAGTTTCGTCAGCTCTTTCGGCTTCGTTGCACGCCTCATCGTCGTTGTCTGTTGTCCGTCAGCTGTGACTTTCAGCTTCAGCTTCTTCTCCATTCAGTTTTATTTGGCGGACTCAAAAAAACGAGTTTTACGTTTTCGGTTTCGGTTTCAGTTCAACTTTTGTGTGTGTGTGTATGTGTTGTGCCGAGTGTGTACTACTTATTTAGATTATAGTATTTCGATTAATATTATTAATATTATTATTATGTTGTGTTAATGTTGATGTGGTTGCAAAAACATTAACAATTCATAAGACTCGCTTCAATCTGTTTATCTGCTTTGGCATCTTGTGCATCTTTTTGGGTTTTGCCAAATCAATCGAATCATCTCGTGGTTTTTTTTTACAGGCCTACACGCATTTAATAGTGTTTGTGGGAGTTGCTCATTGTACGAGTATTGGCATTGTAATTTAGGAAATTATTAATAGATCATCTTTCAGCTAATCAATGTCAATCAATGTCGCTCAGTTCCGGTTCGTTGGCATTGTCTCAGATTTAACTGCGATTGTTCTCTCTGTTTAAGTCCAATCAAATTATAAACGCTGTTGCATATCATTTTCCTCGCCCCAAAGTTGTTATTCAACAAGTATTTCCGTTTTAGCTTTGAGATCTTAAAAATCACACAACGAACTGTATTTATCCATTTGTTTATATATGGATTAAACATATATTTCTTTTTACCTACAATTCTTTATATCGAACAGATTTAAAAGAGTTAATTCATGAATCTATAAATAACTTACAATTCATAATCATAAATATTCAATATATAATTATTTAGTAATTATAAAGCTACAGTCTTGACTGTCAGCAATTAACCTTAGTTCTGATTAAACTGCAATTTTTATTCACATACGATAAATATACATATATCATATATCAGATGTTTAACAAAAATTACAAATTTGAAATTGAAAACCGTGAAATAAACTTGATTAAATCTGAAACTGGAAATTGTTGAAGTAGAACACGTTGAACTCGAGAATTCAGCTCAAGTTCCAACTAAAACATACCGATATACTCATTTATATAATCCTATATATACATATATATATATTTTCATGGCGAATGCATTCTCATAACAGTTTCATTGAACTGCAGAGATGCGAAAAGCAAGCAATAATCAATACAGTTTTGCATGTTTTGTTAATTTGCTTAATTTGCCAGACAAAAAACGAATGTCAAGGTTAAGTTTATGGCTAAAAAAAAGCCGAAAGATGTGAAGATATCATGTTTCTAAACAAAATAAACTTCCTATAAAATGCACAATTTGTACTAAAGCACGTCTAAAAGTGAAGATCAAAATAATTGAAGCTCAATTACAAACAAATTATCAAACTAATCACACAAGAATTAAAAGAGAAACACAACAAAAAGTGCCGCAGCAACTGCTTCAAAATGAGTAAGTACTCAATTAAGAGTCGATTTGCACAGAGTTCTTAAATTATCATATAATTGACAGTTATTTTATTTGTTGATCAGTAGTTACAAGTCCAAGTATTGCCGGACAAAGTGCAGTCGCGAGTTACGTCAACTAATTATCTTTTTATTAACTACTTCTCTCACTTTTCCTCTATTTTTTCTTTAGGAGTACCCACCATGTTGTCGGACATTGATCAGTTGCCCTCCATTCAACTGGGCGATTTTACGCTACAGTTTGAATTGGGCGAGGCTAGCGCAGCAGCCAAAGAAGTCGCTATCCGAGAGTTACGTGAGTCTCCAGAACGTCAGAAAGAAGCCACACAGGAGCTGAAACGTCTGCTAGAGGGTAAGTGTTATACGGAAATTCATCTGTCTATAATTATAATTAAGGGCACAGCGAGATCAGGGACAAGTACTTAAAATGATTCACACCAGATCTTGTTTGACAAGTTTTAGCTTCTAGTCTCAATTAATGAATTAATCATATATCATTTCGAGTTGAGCTTGGAAAACGTTGTAAGAAACTTGAGAAATGCTTAAGCTCAGCAAACAATTACTTATGTATCTATACGGAATTTTACAGTTAATGTACGGATTAAAAAGCTGCACAAAGTTCTATACATACTAATTAAAGGAAAACTCTTTTATTGTCATATTTTACTGAATATTGAAGCTTAAAGTTGTCCCTACTTGAAGTGTTATCTACTCTTACAATGCATCTTTCTCGATTTCTCTTTAATCTTTAAAGTCTCTTTAAGAATTTACTTACTACTCATCTTACATAACTCGCTTACGACATTTGAGCTTAGTTGAGCAAAGAGTCTTAAGTGTGAAAGCTTCTTCAAACTGATTCTATACTTAGCTTTAAAACTTTCGACCTTTAGTTATGAAGTCAATTCTTAGCATGTTGTTAATCATATAGTAGACGTAGCTGCTTTGCTTGTCTTTCAAATTACATGGGGGTATGCGGTGGGGTAAAAGTCGATTTCCTGGCCTGTCAAAGGCGACCCCTTCATCAAATAAGCTTACGTTGATTAGCGCGACTATTAAACACAACAAAATAACTAGCATTAACTTACAAAAAAGTATAGTCAATATTAGAGAAAGGTTAAATCGATGATCGCTGGCGTTACCTTTCAAATGATGATAATAACAGAAGCAAAGGTTATAGAATAGTAGAGAAAAGAATAGACTATTATAGCATATAGAATTATGAATGTATTCTATTAACTTTGCTAGAAGTAACTGTTATAAGGAAACTTTACCTTTAATCTTTGTTTTAAACTATCTTCTATCTATCTTCTACAGCCGAAACGGATTTGCTGTGCCCCAAGGACAATGAAGAATGGCTTATTCGTTTTCTGCGTCCCTGCAAGTATTATCCAGAGAGTGCGCGCGATTTGGTAAGGTTCAGACTTCAAGACTGTTATAGAGAGAGTTATAATTCAAATTCTTTTTGCAGATCAAGCGCTACTATTCCTTTAAGGTAAAGCATGCAGATGTCTACAACGATCTGAAGCCCACCAAGGAGGCCAACATATTTCAGAACAACATATTGACGGTATTTCCCAATCGTGATCAACTGGGACGTCGCATTTTATTGCTGGAGCTGGGCAGTAAGTTGCCAAAGATAATACCAGAAGAACTATAGAGTTAACTTTCCTATATCCCTCGTAGAGCGCTGGAAGCACAAACAGGTCTCACTGGATGAGGTCTTCAAGGGCGCTGTCATATTTCTGGAGGCTGCCATGTTGGAGCCAGAGACACAGATCAATGGTGCCGTTGTCATCTTTGACATGGATGGGCTGAGTCTGCAGCAGACCTGGCAATTTACACCGCCATTTGCCAAGCGCATTGTGGACTGGCTGCAGGATTCGGTGCCGTTGCGTATCAAGGCGATTCACATTGTCAATCAACCAAAGATCTTTAACATTGTCTTTGCGCTCTTCAAGCCTTTCTTGCGTGAGAAGCTGCGCAGTCGTATCATCTTTCATGGCACCGATCGGGACTCGCTACACAAGTACATGTCACCCAAGGTGCTGCCCTCGTGCTATGGCGGCATCTTGGAGTTGCCACGCATTGATGGCGATCAATGGTATAAGTTGCTATTGATGTGCGATGCCGAATACGAGGCCATAAATTCTTATGGCTACAAGAAGAAGAAGTAGACAGGCACACGAAGTCATTAGGGGCAGCAGCAAGTGATATGTACTTACTATATACTCTATCGTAACTAAAGCTAACACTAAACTGTTATTATCAGCTTGCGATAGTCACCTTAGTTCTTCACCTTAGTCTTAGTGCCCATAACTTTGCCTTAGTCACATAAGCACATTCGAATCTGGCATTAAGTGTTATACTAGCTGTACTACCTATATCAAGATACATATATACTATACCTATAAATAATACATTTATATTTAAATGGGAATAAGCGTTACTTTTAGCAAGGATTATAACATGTACAATATAATCATTTATAATTGACATATTATCATTATAACCTTTGCTTTTAGCTTGTTATTACTTAATTAAAATAAAACAATTTAATTTGTATACTGAAACACAAGCACATTCAATTTATTTGTTCACAGTTAATTGTTATATTGTCTTGCAGACCGTTCTATAAAGCATATTTCCATTATTTTCACACAAAGTTTACAAATATTGTTAAATTGGTCTGAGACATGCACTTAAATGTATTGGTATTTGTATAACAGCTGCCGGCATTGCTGTTATACTGCTTTTGGCATACTTTTAACTTAATTTGTATAGTGACTAAATGAGTATAAATAAAGATTATAAATTATATTATAATCTTTCGTGTATAAAGAAACTGTTTGCTTAGGCTATGGTCAAATCAATTGATTTGTTCGTGAAGGCACAAATGTTATACAAACATATATATATTGTAAATTCAGTTATACCAAAGATTATAGACATCCTATATATTCCATAATCCTTAGTTATGTACTATATAAGTAGTAATATCTGTTATACAATGCACGACTCGGTCGATTGTTATCCACTGCATATAGTATAATTTTTAAAATGTCTTTTAAGCCTCTCAGGACTCTTCTAATCTCAAACTGTTTTCACTTCTACATCTATACTGTATAAGTCCCTTTAATCCGCATGGAATGTACAGAGATTGGCTCCGAGACAGCGCAGTAAACAACAACAACAATGAGGTAGCCATGTCTGCTCAGAGCCTGTAATTGCTCGCTGGCGCCTTGGGGGAACTGCGCGCCTTGCCAAACAGCTTTCGCGTGGCAGGAGAACCCACCATCGATGCGTCCGTAACACTATCATCATCGTCCGCATCGACTACATCCCGACCACCTCCGTTGCCCCCACCCGTGCAGCAATTACGCCGCTGCATCAGGCTGATGGGACGCGTCAAATCGATGGTGTCGCCATGTTGACGCTGCTCCGCCTCAGCGACGCACTCCATGCGCTTCCACTGCCGCAAGCCCAGAACAAAGGCATCTGTCACATTGTTTGCCATCTTGGATGAGGTCTGTATGTGGCAGGCAATCGATTGTTCCGTGCACCACTGTTGCACGTCCTCTTCACGTACCTGACGACGCTCAGGGCGTATGTCGCTCTAGAGATTGAAGGGGAATTACTTGAGTTTCTGTGGTGATATTATGTTATTCAGATACCCACCTTATTTCCCACCACAATGAAAGGGAATCTATCTGCCTGCACATCTGCATAGTTGACAAACTCATTGCGCCACAATCGCAATCCTCGCAAGCTGTCGCGATCGTCCATCGCATAGCACAGCAGACAGATGTCCGCACCCCGATAGAAAGGCGTGCGTAGTGCACGAAATCTCTCCTGTCCAGCTGTATCCCATATCTGCAAAACATAATTGAACAATCATCAGTTATTCTATATATAGCAGATCAATACTACAAGTATATAGTACATAAGTGTCTTGATAATAAGCTTGATTGATATTCAATAAAAGTTTCTGGGAAATTTGCATACTCTGATTGGGTAAGGTAGCATCGAATTGGGCATGAAAATATATATTATTAAAAAGAATATCATTTAAATATAATATATATATATATGTATATGTATATGGTATATACTGCGTGGGATTGGAATATCATTTGTTTTCTTCAGTGTTTTAAGATAATTTAAAATCCGCAATAATAATTCGTTTTATATGCATAACTCATATGATATATCTTTATTTCGTAGCATAACATACATGTGTTTTTCATTAGTTTTCTTGACTTTGTTAAGGTAATTTGATTTAAATCTTGAAAAAAATGGTGTTTTAAATGTTTAAGAAGTCAAAAATTTTACCATATACACCAATTCTTTATCATATAATAACAACATTAAGCCTTCACAATTAAACACAATTTAGACAACATTTTCACAACACTCATCATCTGTAGGGCGCAAGGTAAACCGCAACACCCGATAAGGTTGCTCAAGTAGTCTAGCTGATAATGCAGGGGAAAAGCAAATATAGATAAACAGTCGCAAAATAATAAATAAATAAAGGTGCAATAAATGCAAAACTATTGTATAACTTTATTTGTTTTAAATTAGTGAAAACGTATAAGAAAAGTTGTTTAACCAATTCAATAATTACACAACAATATTTACATTTATATTGCAAATTTAATTAATTATATTTAATAATGTATAAATAGTTTCTTACTCTTTACTATGGTCGCTACAACTTAAGTCTTAGTAAAGGAACCAAAAGAACCTTTAAGTTCACAGGGTATATAAATTTGACTAAATAATCCCACTGGGCCCCCCATTCTTAGACAAGTGTGAGTCAGTTTCACTTGTTTTTCGAATATTTTCTCCTAAGTTGTGAAGCTCTTTTTAACATTTTAAGCCCAAACTCAGCAAAGCGTTAACAAAAAACTTGTTGCTATACCCTCTGACCGAACTGGCCATAAAAGGGTATGCACCCTTGACTATTTGTAAGAATAGAATATTTGTAAATAAACAGAAGCAGACATTTTAGACACTAAAAAGTAAATCGATCTCAGAATTAGAGACTTAAAATTTGACAATTAACATTTCTAATTAGAAGAAGGGTATCTTAAGTTCGCTTTATCTTTACTTGTTGTGTTGTTTAATAGGGGTGCGTTGTAGCAGAGTGGTAGAGTAATGAAATTTATGTTCGTCAAACCAAAAGAAAAATGAAATTTAACTACCATTGAAAGTGTCTTGGCTCAAAGGGTACTGCAACGAAGTACTGTAAATATACATAAATACGTATGAATATCCTTCGTAGAAATGCATACATACGTCATAGTTCCTATAGCAACAATTGACAATACATTTATATTTATTATGGTTGGTAGGCAAGCTGTCTCAATTATGATTTCCCTTTTATTGGTATTAAGATGCAGAAAAGGAACATGTTAGATTTCTGTTCCTACATATATGTTTATCGTAACATTAATATAATACTATTTATTAATAATAATTTCATATCAAAATAGTATTCATATTTCTTTTTATTTTTATCAGTTTTAGTAACTAATTTCCTCAATGATTTCGCAAAACAGTTGCTATAAATTAAATGGCATCCTGCAGCAATGGCATCCGCCTTCCCCACCACAAGCATCTACCGCACTCCCTTTGCAAGCAGTAACACACACAGACATGCATATTCATGAGCTTTTGCTTTCGAGAATAATCGGACTGTGAAAATGTAAAGCAAAATGACAGCTGAGACAGTGACTGAGCGTAATTAGAAGTGCATCAGAGAAGAGGGCGGAGGGAAACGGGGAGTACAGTTAAAAGACGCGCGTCGGGAATTTCCTCGACCCACGAAGACTTTGTGTGTGAACGTTATCTCTCTCACTCACACACACAACTAAAGCGAAACAAAGTCTTCTCATTGTATTTGTTTTTATTGTAGATTCTGTTTGCGCTTTGCTGCTACCTAACTGTACGTTAATTGAGCTCTGAATTGATATATGTGTGTACGTGTGTGTGATCCAGTGGGGGCAGCTGGAACAGATACCGCAACAGATAATAGTAGGCCGGGTACGCTGTTCACTCTGCGTGTAAACAAAGTTGTCGGAAAATCATAAAACCAAGCACGTTCCAAAATCAGGACTCGACGATGTCATATGTGGAACATATGGAACGTGTTGTGGTTATCAAGTAACGACAGAATTTTCAACACGATATAAAAATGCACACAAGTCACGATATATTGAGAACACGAGACATTGTCATTAAAGTGCCGACCATTTGTCAATTTTATACTATGCACTACGTTAAATTGCACTTAGATTCTCAACAGATTGAGGCATAGGCACTTGTGTATTTTATTTATATTTGTCTTTAAATTTTTTTCAGCTTTTAATATTCAGTTGAGGCAGAGTTCGTTCGAAATACGCAATAACTGATTATTATTAAATAAGCTTAGTTAATATTTTAACGTGTTCACAATTTACTGTATATTACTCATATGTATGCATCCCTGCAGGACACTAGTTCACAATAGTTAAAAAATACTAATGTCACCATTGACAAAAAGTAATCATCATTTCAAATTGGAGTTATCTTTCATATTCCAATTAGAGTGAGCAGAACGAGTCCGGAACAACATAAAGCTAAAGTTGAAGCGGAACGGAACGAAGCCGTGACTAAGCTCTTGATTTGGCAATAATCCCCCGACTAATCGGATTAATCGTAACTGTAGGCACCTCCCCTCCCCCTCTGACTCTCGTATCCCTCCACCCACCTGTAGTGTGTACTTCTCGCCATCCACCACAATGTCCTTGTTCATGAATTCCACACCAATCGTGTGGAAATTGTTTTCATCATAGCGATTCGATACAAAGCGCGTGAGAAGCGCCGATTTGCCCACACCACCGTCGCCAAGTATGACGACCTTGAGTAGTTTTGTCTTTTGCGGTGGTCGCATGCTTGTCATTTTGCTACGCTCCTCTCTCTCTCTCTCTATCAACGGAAATAACAGTTAAAAACGTAATGATAGTAATAATAACAGTATTGAAACTGCGTAAATGAAGCTAATTTTCACATAGAATTCTCATTCGCGGCACTGTTTGAAATTGACACACCGGTGTGTATGTTTGAGTTATCAGTCACGTTTTTTATTATACTGCATTTGTTTTATGTAATTTTGTTAATTACAACAAATTGCACTGTTTTGTTTTATATCTTTTGTCTCTTTCTCTTTCCGATTGAAATTGAACACGAAGAAACGCGCGGCGCAGTGCGTCTGATTGGAACAACCGACAGCTGTCAAATGTGCCGAATGAGCTAATGAGAGCAGTCGCCAGAATACTGTTCACGGAACCAGTGCACTGTTAAAAATGTAAACAAATGTAAAGTGCGAAAAGTTTGTTGTGGCGGTAACAGTTGAAGTTACTTAATAAATAAATACAATATGTGTGATACAACTAATTCTAAATTTGTTTAATTAAAATACAACAAATTGTTTTTAATTAAATGCAGAAACTAAGATTGTTTTTTTAATATATAAATAAATTAAGCGCAATACAATTTCTAAAAGTTGCTTAACAGCGCTGTAAACTTAACTGTTAAGTAAGCACACTTCCAGGCAAGTATGCGGCATAAAAATACTAAATAAATTTTAATTATTTGCATTATTACAGCACAAAAGTCAACCGAACAAAATTACTTAATAAATGCTCTTCATTTATTGCAATCACATGTTCAACAATAACCGACTATATAAATACACTTGTTCAGCCTTTGATCACTGCAATGGGTCGCATTTTAATGCACTTCTTGCTAATGCCCGCCGCATGGCAGGTATCCACAACGTCAGTGACATCCTTGTACGCCTCGGGTGCCTCCTCCATAACCAGCTTGGGACTGGCCACCCGAATAGCAATGCCTATTTGCTCCAGCTTGTCCAGCACCTCCTTGTAGTCCAAATTACGACGCGACTTGGCGCGTGACAAGGCGCGACCCTAATAGAAAGATAAGGATTAACACAAAATTGATCAATTTGAACTCTCTCATGCTTACTGCGCCATGGCAGGTGCTGCCAAAGGTCTCCTGCATGCCTTGCTCAGTACCCGTAAGCACGTAGCTGCATGTGCCCATGGTACCGCCAACGAGCACTGGCTGCCCCGTCAGTTGATAGTCTACTGGGATGAGGGGATGATGTGGAGGGAAGGCACGCGTGGAACCCTTGCGATGGACTAGCAGCTTGCGCTCCTTCCCGTCCACAATGTGATTCTCCACCTTGGCAATGTTGTGCGAGACATCGTAGATCACATGCATGTCCAGATCATCGGGTGTTGTGTTGAACATCTTTGCAAAGGCCTGACGAGTGAGGAACGTCATTGAGCTGCGATTGACCCAGGCGAAATTGGCCGCCGCCGCCATGGCCTTAAGGTAATCCTGACCTTCGACCGAATTGATTCGAGCACAGGCCAATTGACGATCATTGGTCTCTATCTTGTCTCGCTTCATCGCCTTCTCCATCTGGACCAGAGCATCGGTGGCTACCTGATGACCAAAGCCACGACTACCCGAGTGTATCATGATCACCACTTGACCCTTCTCCTCAATGCCCATCTTCGAAGCGCTCCACTTGTCATAGATCTCGTCAACAACTTGAATCTCCGCATAGTGATTGCCTGCACCCAGTGTGCCCAGCTGAGGTAGACCACGCTTTTTGGCACGCATACTCACCTTGGCCGGATCGGCGTTTAGCATGCGCCCGTATTCCTCGCAATGCTCCTTGTCCTCGGCCCATACGTAGCCCTCGCGCAGTGACCAATCCATTCCCATTTCTAGTGCCTCCTCCAGATCGCGTGCATTCATCGGAATGATGCCCTTAGAGCCAACGCCCACAGGTATGTGATCGAACAGTGACTGCGCTAGCTGTTCTTTGACAGGCTGTACATCTTTCTCATAGAGATTCGTGCGTAGCAAGCGTACACCACAATTGATATCAAAGCCCACACCGCCTGGACTGACAACCGACAGCGGATCATCCATATCGAAGGCTGCCATATTACCAATTGCAAAGCCATAGCCGGAATGGATATCCGGCAATCCGATGGACCGCCCCACAATGCCGGGCAATGCGGCCACATTGGCTATCTGCTTGACACCCGGCAGAAAGCCACCAACGGCTCCAGGACGGCATGAGTTCTTCAGCTCCTCCAGCATTAGTTTCTCCAGGCGACTGTTCACATAGAAACAGCCCTCCACATTCATGTTGGGCTGGAAGCCCTTCTTGATGCGCCAACAGTGATCATTGATCTTCTCCAAATACTTCAGTTCGTCGTTGTACGTGCGCACCACCATTTTGTAGCACAAGTGCGCAGTTGAATATCAGTTACTATTGTAAATCTAAGTATTTCGTGAGTTTATATATCGATTGATAGCTATTTCGTCAGTATTTGCAATGTAATTTCCCAATCTGCCGGCAATGACAGAATGCATATATATAAACAAACCAGCTGCGATAATCGAATGCATTACTGTTCTTTGAATTGTTATCGACAGACCACCACAAAAATATTGTCGGATTGAAGTGTTGCCAGCTCAGCTTTCTTTCCAAATAAAATCTGTTAATTTCCAACATTTTGCGTTTTATGTAAAACATCGATTCAATATTTATTTATACACTACATTGACAAAAATACGAAATTTTATTACTCTGTTTATAAATCATTAAAATAACCAATAGCAAAGAAGCATACCAAGTGCTATCACACAAATTTCTGAAAATGATGGACAGATTTGTTTAAGTCGGAAGTTCTCTTTTTTCTTTTCGACGACTCCATATATCGTAGTGAGCTCCTCCAGTTTAATAGTATTGCAGGACAAATGGATCTCAAGAAATTGTATAGATCTCATTTTCAGTTGAGGCATATTGTACAGATCAGCCAGCTTAAGAACGCCAGGTGCGGTCCTTACCGATAAATTATCACTTAAATATCTGCCACACATTTGCTTCAACCTCTCGATGGCGTATTTGTTGGCGGCTGCCAGAAGATCCTCGCTCATTTCGGGCAACTTGGGAGCATATCCAGTGTAAATGAATCTAAGCATTTCGGCAACAACATCGTGTTTGAAATCGTCAATTGCAACAATATTCTCCTGGTTTTCCAGCATCGGATGCTTAAACATGGCTGCAAATACGGGGCTGCGTGCTAATAGAGAAGAGAGAATCTCAATTAATAAATCCATACAGCACAGAGTTTTTTCAATATTCAACATACCAGAAAGAATGTTCTTGTGTGCTCGTAATTCATGGCCATCGCTCGTTTTGATTATAACATCGCTTAATTCTTTCGAGTCAAATAAATTTTTCAGATCATTGGCCAAATCACATTTTGGCACATTGTAAGATAAATTATGAATGGCTTTGTCCGTCAGAATATAAATAACACAATGTATTGTTAGCTTGTTGCCGGTCAAGTTTTTGTATATGTCAGCTGGTAGGAAATAGTCAAATATCGGACCATCTTTCAAAATATCCTGCTGACTAAAGGTCCATTTCGGGTTTGATGCAACTTTAACATTTACACTATATCTATATTTTCTAAAATAAATTTTATTACAGAGAAATGCCCTTAACGTAACAACTAAATAGGAATCACCAGGAAAAGCATTTAAAATAAATGATATGTCACTTCCTTCGCTAGGGAATTTCGGTGATTCCACTCTCAATTTTTTCAATATAGAAATATCTTCGATAGTCCAAGTGAATTCATGTTTTCGAATTTTAAATTTCGTATTGCACCAAGAATTGGTACCAATCGTTTCCTTTATTTCATTCATTTTAAGTGTTTTTATGTTCTCCACACGTTTACAAATGAAACACTGATCTAATGACTCCTAGAGATGTAAAAAAACCGATGGCAACATCGGTGAAAAACATCGAAGGTCAAGTGTTGCACAGCTCGTTTGCATGCCACCACATTATTTTCGAAATCGATATGTTGCTGCTTTGCTTACATTTATTTACATGGTTTGTGAATTTCAATAATAGGTCCAGTGAAATCAGACAATAAAGTTGACCGGTAGACAACAATGCTTAGATTAGGGTACTTTTTGCTGAATCGCTCAATGTCAAACAATTTGGTTTCCTGTAACCAATGGATGGTTATATTTTTCAGGCGATTAAGAACACTTCCGTAAGTCGGTGAATCGGTGTTAAAAATGTGGAGTTTCTCCAATTGCGTCGACTCTCGGAAAAGCAGCTGTAGATTATGTTTGTCCCTTGCAAAACAGTGGCTGAGATCCAATTCACGTACTGATGAACGAACCAGCATCAGAATTTGTATGAGATCCCTATATAAGTAAGCTCTATTTAGTTTCAAGCGACGGAGTTTTCCTGTTTTAGCTGCTCCGATCAACAATTGTTGCAGGATTCTCAAAAATAGGTCATAGTCTATGTAATTTGACACATCGATGTAGAGGCTCTGAAGATGTCGGCCCAGTGCCTGCAATTGTTCATCATTGTATGAAGGTGGACAGGACATATCGACCTCGAAGTTAGGAAATCTGTGCAATTGTCGCTCAATGGCCGCATCAAAACGAGGATGCACACTTCCAATCAACGGAAGTAGCTCCGTGCTCTTTTTGAAATATTGGAATATATGATCCAGACAATCGTCGTTGAGTATTAAGATCGTGTTGACATCCATTATGAATGACTGTAGCGTACAATTTGAATGGATTAATTATCTGCCAGAGCCACTTATCGAATTTCGTGAGTTTATATGTATCTTATTAAAACATTTTCGTCAGTATTTGCAATGCATATTATAAACAAACATATGCACATATGTATATATACAAACCGGTTGTTATTATCGAGTACACGACTGCTCGTTGAAATGTTATCGAGAAACAATCGCAAATGTATTCAATTGGCGCTCAGCTGTGCGTTTGCCTTAATCGTCATGCCACCACTTAATTTCCTAAACAGATCTTTCTGCCAGCACATTATTCAAAAAAATACATATGTTGCTGCATTTTTAACATTTATTTAAATTATTAATAATTATTTAACAGGTCCATAAACATCACATCGATCCGACTGATAAACATAAATGCTTAGGCTAGGGTACTGTTGGCTTAATTGGTTGACATCAAACAAATCTGTCCCAATTAACCAATTGATTTTTAAAATTTTCAGGCGACTAAGAACGATTTGCTCCAGAATATATTCCACATCGATGTTGAACACGTAGAGTTCTTTCAATTGCCATGACTCTCGTAAAAGCAGCTTGAATGAATTCCTGTCCTTTATTTCGCAGTTGCTGACATCTAATTCAATTAATGACGGAGCAACCATCTCCAGAATTTTTACGATCTCTGTATATATGTATGTATGCTTTATTTTCAACCGACGCAGTCTTCCAGTTTCGGCTGCTCCGATTAACAACTGCTGCAAGATTCTTGAAAATAGATTAGAGTTAGCGGAGTAACCTACGTTGATGTTAAGGCTCTGAAGATGTCGGCCCAGTGCCTGCAATTGTTCATTACTGTATGGAGGTGGAAATCGCATACAAAACTCGAAATTTAGAAATCTATGCAATTGTCGTTCAATGGCCGCATCGAAACGAGAATGCACATTTCCAAGCAGTAAAAGTAGCTCTTCCAGTTTAAAATATTGGAAAACATAGTCTAGACAATCGTCGTTGAGTATTAACAGCGTGTTGGCATCCATTGTGAATAAGACTGTAACGTAAAATTTAAACATTAATAGTCAGAGCTACTTATCGTACATCGTAACTATCGATAAAAACACACACACACTCAACGAACAGCTGTTAGCACACGGTACTGTTTATGCGTATGTATTTTGTTTATATCTTCACCGCTGCGTGTCTGTGTGAGTTTGTGTTCGACGCCGCTCCAAAATTAAAGTGAATCATATAAAACTCGTCTCCAACTTGCGCGAAACTCACGAGGCACCAGTATTCACTGCCAGTTCAGCAAAAATATTTTCAATTCCAAACGCGAACGTCGCCGCAAGTCGCGACGGATAAAACTTCGACCAGTCTCAGTCGCGTCACTGACGTCGTCGTCGCTGCCCCCGTTGACAAACTCTCGTCGTCGACTCAAAATTGTGTGTTCTCTTTAGTTGTTGTTATTGTCGTTGTCGTCGTGGAACAGGAGAAAAAACTGTTTGCGTGGATTAAAATTTAAAGTCAATTTAACTACGTTACGTTGTGTGTGTGTCGTATTCCAATTGTAAATATTGTTTGTTTTTTAAATAAGTGTATGTACGAGGCGTGGCAGTGTTGGTGAAAAAGCTAATTGGGAAGTTGAACGCACACACACACACACAGAGACAAACACACACGCATCTCTACCTGAACTAGAATAACTCAAACGTCGCGATGGATGATTTAGGTGAGTGTGCATAGATTTCCTGTTCTTCTTGGCACCCTGTGTTTACAGGGTGCACCCGTACAGCAGTTAATTATGCTCAAGCAGTTTCAAGGTCATTTCTTGTTAGCACCATACATAGCTAATTAACATTCAATATGGGGCTCTGTGTGTTGCCGGCAACAGCCTCTAGAGGGCGAACACATATATATGTATGTACATTACTCCCGTAAATGCTGCGTCTTTCTCTCTCTTTCACTCTTATCACCTTTGTTTGCCTAATTAATCATGGTGTATGATTAGGTTATAGTGGGTTTATCAAATTTCGTCGATTGTATTTTTCTTTGCTTATCTACTCATGAATGTATTAAGTTATTTTTATACGGTCCCCTCCCCAATCTTATCTTACACATTGTGCATCCTTTGCGGACATTGCATTCCAATGCGAATTTATGATTTATACGCATTCCTGGAAATCAAAGCGAATTCAGCAAGGGCAACAATAACAACAATTCGCTGTTGACGTTGCAATCATTCATTCACACGGCGGGAGTTAACATGCCGAAGTGGCTGTGTCACACACCTCTTGGTGTGGTAAGTGATGAACCTTTGTTGAGTTGGTCCAACCTTTAATTGGGCTTACTGTTGATTTGTTTTTATTTGCACACACACTAACAGACTGACAGACACACACACACTCGCACACTCTTTTAGTCATCATCAGCAGAAGTTCGCTCATTCGTGTATCGTCATCTCTCTTCCTCTTCTTGTATAGCTGCCTATGTTGTTGTTGTGTTATTTTGTCTTTCTACTTTATTTTCTTTATGACACAATTTCGCGGCTGCTCTGCCGCCTGTTGCGCTTGTTCTTAATGCTTTTGATAAACAATCACACACACACACATACACACATATAAATATATACATAAGTATGCGAGAGTGGAACATTCCTAAGAGTTGACTAAAGGCCACTTACTCACACACCCATACACACAAGTAAACTGAGTAAGTTGACAGCTTCAACTCCGCCGCTCTACTGACTGCAGCATTGCACTGCGCCCACGCACAGTGGAGCACTTAGGGCGAAATTTCATTTGTGAATGAACTCAAAGGGAAATGATGCAAACTGTCTCTAGTGCAGTCTGTGCCTGCCCACTTTATTGATCGCTCCTGTCAAAGAGATTGCCCACTCGCCACACGCAACGTCCGGAGTGCGATTGCGTGTGTGCAGCAAGAGTTGTTTTCGCGTGTGTATGTATGTGTGTGTGTATAATATTGAGAGCATAGCAAATCATCACTGTAGAAAGCACAGTGGGTATGGATTGAGGAATTATTTTACATATCAAAGCAAATTAAATTAATTGATTACATTTAGTTCTATGCATTACTATTATTATTACATTTTTATTATTTTTATCTCCTTATTATTATTATTATATTATTTTAAATATTTTAAGTGTTTATTCTTTTAAAATTCTTATTCTATATTATATTATTTGATGACACTTACTTTTCATGCACTTAGGCACCACTGTACACTGTGTTTGATTCCTTCTTTTGCCTCCCACTTGCGGCTTTCGCTTTGCGGTTTTGTTGTTGCTGTCGCCGTCGCGTAGTTGTCATCACGACTTGCAGCCGCAGCGCAGCAGCAGCAAAGATGCAGCCAGACAAACGTTAGCAGCGACGCTGACAGAGCGATAAGCAGCAGCAGACTGAACACAGTGAGTAAGGCGAAACAACTGAAATGAACAACGCGTTCCGTTTGTTTATTCAGCGCAGAGCACTCTCTCTCTTCAATTGGCTCTCTTCGCTGCGCTCTCTCAATGCGCACAGCACTCGTGAGCACAATGTTGTTGTTTTTCTAATGAAGCTCCCCATTGACGCCGCTGTGTTTGGGGTTTCGTTTCACTTCGTTCCCCATTCGTAGTCAGTTGTTTGCGACGCGCCGCGACACACATGCACGCACGCGTCTATCGGCATACGAAATGAGGAATAACAACAAAATATGAGAGATGAGACAAACATTGAAAAAAGCGCACTCAAGTCAAAAGTTCAATAAATATCGTCCAACATTATAGCGGTTAATCGGTCAATCGATCATACAACAAAAAGCGTCAATCAATCAATCGATCAAAGTGTGTGTGTTCAGTGTAAAAACAAATCGAAATTGTATCAAAAACAAAAAAGTCAATGAAAAATCGGATTGAGGCAGGTGGTGGCGTAGCGTGGGAAAATTGTTTACTTAGATAAAATGAGAGCTTATTACACTTGCGAGTAAATAAGAGATAATAGAAATACGTCAGATAAACCAAGAGAGCACATAAAAGAGGAATTTCAGTAGCCCCTAAGCTGATAACACAACAAAGACTAAGAAAACGCAAAAGAAATATAGAAATATGAACTTAGTATTTATATTTTGGGGAATGGACAATAGATTAATGATCCCACTGTCACTTCGTTAATCCCGTGAACATAATTTGTAGATTATTTTGAGTATTTTAATTTTCTACTAATTATACAGCTAATTTTCAAAAATGAAATCAAACAAGTGACTAAGAAAAATAAATAACGCAATATATGCCTAAATGTGACAGAAAAGAACAGCATTTTCAGCTAGCTGCTATTAATTTTCGATGTTCAAGCGGATTATGAGCGATATTAAAAAAAAAACCAAAAATACCCCGACAAAAAATTGCGAGAAATTCTCGTAGGCGGGTAGGGAAATTGAAATGTTGCTCGTGACTGGAAAATGGGAGCAAAACAAAACAGACAGTTAAAATTACGATGCTGTGACATTTTCCATTTCCATTTGTAAACAAAGTTGTGATCGTTAAAAACAGTTTCTCGGATTAAGAGAGAGTGCACCCTCCACAAAGTACTTGATATATGTTGTGTATGGATATATATACGATATAGTGCTGATACCATTGGATGCACTTAGTGCAATTGCTTTCGATTTGCCGCCAAACGATTTTTCAATTAGACACAAGATACATATCTTTATCATTGCCCCATTTGTATCTGTATCAAATGTGCCACAGCTGTGCCAGCAGAGAGCCCTCGAAATGGCATCGCCCACACGCATGCGTGACTAGGAGGAGGGCAACTCTAACGGCTTACAGTGCCTAACAAAAGTGTTTAGCTTGAAAGCAGACAGAGAACAGTTAGCACCTTCCCCTTCCTTCCTTACTTCCGTCGTCTCTCTCTTCGCTCTTTGCAATGAGTTCATCATCGTTCATGTTTTGTTAGCGCATTTTTCGAGTATATAGCAAGTTTTTTGTGTTCAATCAGCGAACAGATTCTTATCTCCAAGTGCCAACTCATAAAATTTCAATTAGTTTGTGTTGTTTTTCTGTTTTCGATTGAAAGGGAGAACACTCTCTCTCTCTCTAGCTCTATTTTCTTTTTATTTACTATATATATTAGAATAGGGCTTTTCTTTTATCATTTCTAACTTTTACCTCAGGTTTATTTGATGTCTAATTAAACTTTTATTGCTTAGATCACTAGAGGTCATCTCTTTATAAATGTTAACCCAAAGTATACTTCATATTTTGATGTGCTGTTGATATAAGAGCATATATTTATAATTTTCAGCTATATACCCCTTATTTACTATTCGAAATACCAACATTTTCAAAATCAGCTTTTAGTTCTTAAATATGAAAGGAATTTCATTGAATTCTAGCACAAGTTCAAAGTTACACTCCCTAATGAAGATATCTCAATTTGAATGGAAATATTTCCCCAGGTCACCCACAAAGTTTGGACAATATGTAAAAGCATTTTACAACAGCATAAACTGGATAAATTTATGTGAACATTTTGGGCCATAAAGAGCGCGGCCGGTGTAGTCAGTCAGTCAGTTGAGTCAGTTGAACACCCACATGAATGCTCTATACTAGCTCTCTGCATCTCTGTTCGTTTCTCACCTTTGGCGCCTTCAACAAGGTCAGCCCCCTTCCTTCTCCACACAGTCACGCACAAATTTTATGTACTTACCAATAAAATATGTATATATTATAGTATTTATGTAGCGATCGGTCAGCGCTAGTCCAAGTCCATCGAGCAGTGCCTCTAGTTTGTGGAATTTCCTTTCGAGTAAGGAAAAACATGTGCAAATTGTATATACGATACTTAGATACCTCGCAGAACTATTGAATTCTGTCGGTAATTCAATTATTTATTATCTAATTGTTCTCAAATTTGTTGGATAGAAGAAATAGGTTAAGAATTCAATGTAGTCAAAATCAATTTACGTTTGCTAGTAGCAATAGCCATATATAACATATTAAAGGTTTGTGAACTCTTTAAAGTTTTGTCATGATAGTTTTTAAGACAGTTGTTAAACAGGCTTAATTTGTCTCTCAATTCCAATAAACAAAGCATCCTATTATACCCAGTACCTCGCATCTACTGGGTATAAGAAAAACAACAAATTATTGTGCCTTTGACTTTTAAATTTAGAAACTTGCAAACACGAAAAGTTTGTTGCTTTCATTGTTGTTGTATTGCCTTTTTTTGTTTCACTTTCGAGACCTGGAAAAACCGTATGCATGGTTACTTAGGGACTGCACACAGCTTTCCCCATGGGCGCTACCTTTTTGGCAATAGACTACGGAAATGTTGCGGTTTCGTCTCGGTCTCCTCACTTTTATTTGCATTTCCTTTTTTTGTTTTTTAATTTTAAATTAATTTTTGGCCGTTAGGTGAATTTGTTGCGGCGAGACGAAAACGAAAACGTCGCCTCTGATTTGCCAGAACTTTTATTTTTAGTTCTCGATCATGGCTGTTGACGTAATTTGGCAACCTTGATTCCCCCCGAGCGCGAGCATCTTCTCCAACAAGATATATAAACCTGATGCTAAAGCTGATGCGTTTCTTTTCTTTTCATTTCATTGTTGTTTCTTTCTATTACTTTTTTTGTTGTTGTTTTTTCTAATTTATGTTTATTATTTGTTACCTTTTCCAATGTGTCGTTATTTGTTTTAGACACATGTTAGGATGTAGTATTTTTTTTCTTTTTGGTATTTTAATGGTTAATAAATCTGTTATTATGGGCACGACGCATAGAGATCAGGCTGATCCCAGTGTGCACTTCCACGCGTGTGGATGAACATAAATTTCCCAAGATTCATATATCAAGTATCATTGTTGAATTTATATTTTTGGGCGCGTCCCACGAATGAATGGACAGTAAATGGAGATAATGTTGTTTTGTTTACGCTTCAATATTGGAAAGAAATGTTACAGTTTAATAAATGAAATGTAATATTATATTGAATTAAAAGTAAGCAAATTATCTTCACGGTTTTTCAGTTTTCTCTGTCTTTTCTTTCATAATGTTTTCAGTGGGTCCCTCTCTCATCTGTTGTTCTCTATTCTGTGTTCCACTTCTTTACTTATTTTCCCTTTAAAACATTTGATTCTATATGATTCTTCCCCAATAAGGTTTCATTTCATTTATCATAATGCAATTTCAAACATTTCTTCTATAAATTCTCATTTGATTTTTTTATAAACCAAAGAACTTTCCCCAATAAACGCCAGTCTCCAGGGCAGAACAAATTCAGTCAGTTGATTAACAAATGCTTCGGGCAATTAGAATCCATTTCAAATCTCCCCAGTGGAAAATCCGAAATTTTCCTCATTAAGTCAATGTTTTTCGATTGGTAGTTGGGGCGGATAAAACTATGACAGACAAGCGGATACCGAGTGACAGGCAGAACTCAACACAACAAACAAAGAGACAAATCCGTCGACGAAAAGGCCAAAAATAAAATTGTACTCTTATAAATAATTCAACTAGACTGTGAGGCCAAAGGCAGCGCATAGAAAAAAAAAAGATTTACTCCCGGCAAAGCTTTTAAATAAATCAACAAAATTTACCGTTTGTCTTGAAAGAAATGAGAATAGTTTGAACTTTAGACAGATTTATGATGATCTTTCATTGGTTTTTTTGTGTGTGTATTCTCGAATGCAGTTAAAGATCAAAGTGTGAAAGTTCAAAAACATTTAAAATGGATAGAACAATGTATGGTAAAATTGATCCAGGAGCGCGACAACCCTATCGCACGGTGCGCAGCAAAGGTATTCAGCCGGGCTGTAAGTACTATGCATGGAAAATAAATATCCTTAAGTTTACTTGCTTAAAAAGGTTTATTTGCTACAAATAATTTGTTATGTAAACGATAGAAAAGTAAATCATATTGATATCGTATGTTATGTGAAAGAAAACGATAGATTCTAACGTTCGTATACATCGTCAAGGGACGACCATCTCTAATGAGAAGAATTGAACATCATTGGATCTAAATCAAACTCAGTTATATTATTATATTATATGTTTTTATTTTTAATAACTATTATTATTATAATTCATCAACAACATGATTAAGTTTATTAAGTTTTACATATTTCAATTTGACAAACAAAAAACAATTTCGTCTCGCACTGCACATCGTTCATTTGAAATGAACTGGTTGATCTCCATAGTTCCACACAATGTTCTATTCCACCAGTATTATCGGGTTGTCCAGCGGACCAATTTAAATATTCTCCCAATTTTCCTGTAGCTTGGGAAGTGTATACACCCTGTTCTCCAAGATCATTCAAGGCTATCCAATAGGTATGTGCAGGATGTAGATGGGAACTTATCTCCAGCAATTGTGTTTGGTTCTTTAGATCCAGCAGAAATCCTTCGTGTTGGCGACACTCGTTGGTCGCCTGAAACCAGTTGGTGCGTAGCGATTGTTCTATATAGTAGGATCTATCTCCGATGTGCACAAGTTTGCCTTCGGTAGCTAGAGAACAATTTAAATATTATTTATTTGCAGATTGAAATATTTATTCTATATTTTACCTGTTCCATTAATGGGTTTAGCTGCCATAGAGTGAATCCCGCATAATAATATCAGCAACAATTTCAACATTTTGTTTTGCGTGTGAACCTTTGGGAAGTGTATTGCTGACTGTTGCTAAAAACGCTTCCTGCTGTCTCAGATAGTTGCCGAGATAAGCGTAGAATCATGATAAAGCGTGAAGCATTAATGAGCTTATCACTCAACGATTGCCTATCAGCTGTCTAGGGGTGAGCACTCAACGTTTACTTTATCAGATTTTTAGCCAAAAACGGTACATCCCGTAAAAAGAAACGCCCAAGAAATAAAGATAAGACCAGATAGCTAGGATATATTTAAAGAAGAGCATATATATTCAACTATTTCTAATATTAAATTAAATTTTCAATGAAATTGGTTTTGCAAAATTTCGAGCGCCCTCTAGTGTTCGTTTTGCTCCTAAATATATAAATACTGTTGCATACTTTTGCGCTCACTCGAATTCAGCTTGACATTGGCATGTAAAAACGCATTTTTTCCCACGCCCCCTTGGCGCCCAATGTGGCGTTTTTCAAACGGTTTTGTTCTAAAAAAAAGTGGGGCCAAAAGCTGGTTGCCTTCTGCAGGGCGCGCTGTACACTTTAAAAAGTTGGAAATTCGCATGCTAGTAAAAGTGGAAAACCAGAACAAATTGGAAAAAACTGCATGTCGCTAGTTTTTCTGGTTTTGCCGTAATTCTGATTTGAAAAACGATGCTTGTTTTTGCGCTAACAGATTTCTGTTAAGTAAGCAGTGAACTGCTTGCGCTGCTGGCTCGACATCCTGCAAAAGGTGGAGCCACGTCGGCTTTTTTTTGTGCACGAAACCAGCTGCGACCCACTGTACGTATTAATCGATTTCTAAATTCAACAAAGAGAAGAATTAATAAACTGTAATATAAATCAAATTCCATTAATCGATTGAAAAGATGATTGAGTTGATTCGATATTTAGTTATTCTTGCTCAATTTTAAACAAAACGTAGAAAATGATTTTCTTCTTTTCTTTTGTTGTGTCTGGTGTTCCATACGCAACGTAAACACTTGTGCAGTACACACAGACAACAAATTATGACGTAACACGCACACACCCACACGAATACATACACAAACACAAACACAAACAAAGTTTATTGCAACTGTGCGTTTATGTGGAGAGAGGGCAAAGTCAAATTTCAGGCCACCGAATCGATTCGGAATCGAAAAAGATCGGAAGATGAGGCATAACAACAAGTTGCCCCAGTGCTGATCTCTTCAGTTTACCCTGCAAATGGTTGCTGGGTAAGGGGTATATTTAATTCTACAATTTATATTAGAAAATATAAATAAATGATTGTACAATAAATAAGAATTTGTTTCAGTTTTCTATACGTTTTTGGAAAAAAATTATTTTTTCAAGTGAAGAAAATTCTTTAAAAAAACAGAAATTTGTTATTATAAATTTAAATATGTGATATTAAAAACGTACAGGATTAGATATTATATTATATTGATAAACAGAACCTTCGCTGAGTTTATTATCTATATATTTTTAGTACCATTTGGTTTTGTTTGATTTTGGTTTAATGAATGTAAATGTGAAGTAAAATATATTTTTAAAAAAGAAATGTAAAAGTGAAGAAAGTGAGCTAAATTCTTAAATGAAAACAAGTGCTAAAATTATATTATTTTGTGAAAATAATTTAAATACATGTTTGCAAATACCAAACTAAATACAGAGTGTAGAATAGAGAGTACTATAGAGTGGAGAGTACTATAGAGTAGAGAATTCAATAGAATAGAGAGTACTATAGAGTACCTGCAAGTCAAACACTTTCAATCAAAGCTCTCACTTGTTTTTGCTTGTTTTGTTTACACTGCTCTTCGTAATTACACACACACACACATATTATGTGTAAAAAAACAAACACCTCAACAATTGCGAGATTGCATCGAAAATGAAGTCTCCGCGCACTTGTCAGACATCGATTTGAATATGTTTTTTCGAATTCAGTTTGTAATTAGACGCCGCCGCGAGAGTTTCAACGTTGTGTCAGATACAGAAATCGTTGTGGAAAAACTATGAAAATCGGTAAGCTGCAATTCAGTACCGGCGGGTTTTTTCTACTACTACGTCAACCCCTACGCCGGTAGAATGAGAGAGGAAGGAAGGAAGAGAGAGAGAGAGACAGAGAGACGTGCTTCATTCATTAGATCATTTCATTCACGCGACGCTCGCAGCGACAACTTAAAAAGTGTTATAAATATTCGCTTCGTGGGCGTCGCACAGTTTGGGGCACTGTACTATAGTATCGATAGATATAATACTATATAGTATGCATATGAGTGAGTGTGTGTGTGTGTATGTTGGGGTGTATTTACCTGTATTGTGTAAGCGCTCTTAATTGGTTGAGGTTTTTTTGTAGTTGATTCAATGTTATGACAATAAGCCTTGGGAAAACAAGTAGGATTGCTAGATCTAGAAATATAGATTAGGGGGTATACGACGAGCAGCTGCGCTGTGAACAGGTTGAGAATGTTTGATAATATCTATAATACGAGTACTAAATATGTATAATTGGTACCCTAAACCCTTACTTAACCTCACTTAACCTAACCTATTAATACCATACATATAAGTTATCTCAAGGGCTTTTGTAACCAAACTTATAACAAAATCTCAAGCCTTAAAGTCGTTTATAACCTGCCAAACTCAATATTCATACTTTTAATAATCTAAAATGGGACCAAGAATCTTTGATAATATATATATATATATAAGACTCCAAGCAATACTTTGCATAATAGGCACCTTAAAGTCTTTTATCAAGTCTAAGAATCATCAAATTTATTTCTAAAAAATTTGAATTTAGGCCCAACAAAAGCCATAACGTTGACCCCCTCAAAAGCTTTGTTTGCAGGGTATTATTAATTCAAATTTGTGTTATTGCAACGCTTTGGGATTAGCATCTACCGCACCATTGCTGTCAGACCGGAAGTGTTTTTTCAAAACTGAATTATTGTCGTAATCTTTGAAAACAAACCTGTTTATAGAGATTTCTCCTGGTTTTACTCTTGGTTTACTGTAAAATACGCATTAAGACTTAAGTATTTTTGGCATATTTTTCATCTTGCAGAATTTTAATTCCACACTTGTTAACCTCTTTAAACTCTGCCCGAAGAAACAAATAATCTGGGCAATCAATTCTGTCGGCATCGGACAATAAAACAAGAGAGAAGGCAAAGAGGCGATAAAATTGAAGAAACAAACACACTGTGTGTCCAATTAATACGAAATACTCAACATTTAATTCGTTGCCCATTTTGTTGTTGTTGCTCTTTGCTTTTGTTTGTTTTGTTGTTGCATACTAATTTTAGTTTTGGTCAAAGTCAAAGTGAGTCACCCACTGTTCGGCGGCTGTTGCCCAAACAACAAAAGTGCTGAAAATGCGACGCAAACAGTGTTTGCGGCTGCTGTGCGACAGGTGGCGCCCCTTGCGACAAACGCCCACAACACCAAAAGGCAACAAATGGCAACGTTTGCTCAACACTTTATGCTGTTGTTGCCGTGTTGTTTTTGTTGCTGTACAAATGTTGTAATCAACAGCATAAACATCGGCAACAACAACAACGACGTACACCCATTTGAGTTTGAGCAAGTTTTCCCACCCTCTCTTGAGTGAGTTATGTGCGAGGCACAGTGGTAAAATAGAAATGGGTTCAAGAAATATATGAATGGGAATTAAAAGTTTAATATTTAAATGAAAATAAACAAACGATTATTAAAACAAACTAAAGGTATGAGATAAATTAAAATAAATAATGATTAGAATATTTAAAGTATTCAATTAAATTTATATCCTAATAATATATAATTAATTGTATATAATTAATAAAAATGTAAATAATAAATAAAAAATAAATAAATAATAAATAAATAATAAATAAATAATAAAAAAACTACAATAAAATAAATTTATTTCATATTTTGGAATTAAATTAATTAATGAATAAAAAAACGAATAAACTAATAAACCAAATAATTATTCAAATAAAGAATAAATAAATCCATATATTATATGTACAATAATTCAGAATAAAAAAATAAATTGTATAATAAGGAAAATAAACATCTTCAATGCACAGTAATAATTAATTAATTGTTCCTAAATTGTACAATTTTTTTATTTTTTATTAAAATATAAATTAATTAACCATTTGCCATCAACAGTTGTCAATAGTTTTTTGCAATAAAACAAATCGACAAGACGCCACTGTGCGCTGCCGTTGTTTGTCTCGCCGCCGCCTCAGCTTCAGCGACGGTTTCGTGCTCGCGTCTTGTTCAGTTGCTTTTAAGATTTTGCCGAGCGAAAATAATTTTCGGTGCTCTCCTCCGTCGTGTCTGTCTGTCGCCTTTCGATCGCGATTTGTTTGTGTATTTAACGCGTGCGTGCGTGAGTGAGTGTCAGTGTGTGTGTGTGCGTGAGCCATAATAATTGTACTAAATTTTGGCTGTTTGTGTGAGTGAAGAATTTAATTAAGGCAACTGAGATTCGATTGAAACAAGAGAAACAACAACAAGGGCAATATCAATAAGAGCAACAACAGCAAGAGCAACAACAATAATAACAAATTCAACAACAACAGCACCAAATGAATCAGTTGAGCTAAAAACGAAAGTGACAGACGCAGCCTGCAAAAATATGTAACAATGTCAACAGCAATTGCGCGAACTAAATGAAAAGGAGAAGAAGAAACACAGAAGAGCGACAGCGGCAGCGCAGCAGCAGCAACAGCGACTACGGCGGCAGTAGTCAAGAGCATAACAATAACAACAACACTGGCAATATGCGCGTGTCTTGCTTGACCTGCTCTACACTATGCGTTCACCCACGCTCTCCTACTCCTCTCTCAGGCATCTTACTCCTCTACCTCTCTCTCTCTCTGTGTGTTGCTCTCTCAGTGCATTGTGCAAACCATTTTGAACAGCTGTCATGTGTTTTCGGTCTTCGACTCTGACTTTAATGTCGACTGCGGCTATTGTGAACTGCAGCTGTTTGCGCAGTTGACTCCCTTCCCACACCCTCTCTCTCTCTCTCTATCACTGATTAACTGCATCACTGGAACTTCAAAGTGTTGTTCACTCAATTGATGCTTGTCACTCTCTGTCTCTCTTCCTCTCTTTGAGTTGTTATGGCGGCGGCATTTAATTGATTTTAATTGCGCTTTGATGAACGCAACTTGACGAAATAAATATTTACCAATAGTTAAAACTTAAATTGTCATCTTGACTGCATTTTGTCCCCCAGTGTCTTTTTTGATGGCATTTTAATGAATCTCTCACATTGTCGATATGGCGCGTACACTTTAAAAAAAAACAAGTGCAATTCATTTCAATTTTGCATTCATTAAGCAAATTAATGAAAACAATTGAAAATTGGAGATAAAAGATAAACTGAAGATTATTAATATATCACGTTATAAATTTCGATTCATCCTTTATATGTATAGTGAATAACAAATGAAAACAAAAATGTTTTACTCATTTTATTTACCAAATTTGGTAATTAAACGCATCTTAGCATTGAGCTAAATCAAGCTAAGCCACGGATTAAATTTGATGAATCATGAAAATAATGAATTCTATTCTATATTTATGCGTGTGATTGTAAAAGGTATTGAACATCTAAAACGAAACTTTATTAAAGGAATCTTTTATTCATTTCATCTTCAATAGATTTTGTGTTTATTTTCTTGATTTTCGAAATACGAAAATCTATAAATTTCACTAATTAATATCCCATTTTCCAGAGAACTTTTCTAATATGCCGTATAAACGTATGTTCTTTTATCTCATTCTTAAGAACTTTCAGTTTGGGTATTAAATTTAATTCCGTTACGCCACTCAAAACAAATCATTCACAGCATAAAGAAAGAATAAATAACCTAGAAGATTTGTCACTTTCCGAGTCATTTCCTACAGTATCCCCCTATATACATACTTACATACAGATCTCATCATAATTCTTTCTCCCAATCTTGACGTTGACCCACTGAAGCGCGACGCTCTGATAACCCTGCCAGTTCTATTTATAGTTACTCCTCACCCCACCCCACAGAGTACACACCATAGCAATTACCATATGGTAGAATACTACAAATACCATATACATAACATATAGACACATACATACATATGTATGTAGACACTCCAAAGAGTCAACGAGTCCAACCACATGTTTCTCTGTTCCACTGTAGGCTCGAGTTTTATTTGTTTTACTTTTTTGGTTCCTTATGATTTTGGTTTATTTCGAACAAATTGCGAAACGATTTGCCATTTGCCAACTTGCCTGATGTTTTCCAAAACACCGAAAAAGCCTTTTTAAATATAGATCATGGTTCAGCGATCCATCCGTCGTCGTCGTCGTCCGATCCCATATACTGTATATGCTCCTCTTTTTCTCCCTCCTTTTCCTCCTCCTTTTCCTACTTTTTGGCGTTTTTATTGTATTTATATTTTTCACTATAAATTGGTTGCCAAAAATTGGCGTCACCTCTTGTTTTGCACTCATCCTCGTGCCTTATATAACTCAAAGTTCTCACTCAATTTTGTTTGAGTGATATTCTCGATTTGCCTTTCGCCATTCTCGTCATTCTGCCATTGGCCCAGTTGCAGGTGTTTATGGGGTATGGCACAACTTCTGACCCTACCCTGAGAATGGTTGCCAAGAAATAGCAGCACCAAATGATTCAGTAAAGAATACTCTGTAAAGAATTTATAAAGTAAAATAAAATAAATATAAAAGTAAACACAAAAATAAATTAATAACGGTTATAAAATTAATGAAAAACTAGATAAAACAAAGGTTATAAAATAAAAAAAAGAAGATAAAAAAAGAGAATAACTAAAATAAGAAGTAAAGAATCTAAGTAATAAAGTAAATAAATTAAAAAAATAAATACTGAAACGATAAGTTTAAAGTGAATTAGAATTGTTTCTTATATAAATCAATTTAAACAGGGTATACAAAAAGAAAGTACTTACCTGACTTTAATATTACAATTATTTTTTTAAATTATAAGCTATTTCTATCGTACACTTTAAGAGTATACCATATATGAAAATGAGGAGTATTTCGTTTATTTGCATCTCTTTTACTTGTACTCATCATATACCCGCCTTGAAATTCTATGATTTACAGGGTATATTTGCTGATTTGTTTGATTTATTTCGGGCCTTTCTTTAGTGATGCCTTAATCGCCTGCTGTCATGTTGCGTGTTGTTGGTTTTGTGTTTCTTCGATTCTATATTACGCTTTGGATTGAGTGACAGTTCCTATAGATATTCAAATGCCTAATACCATCTACTATACCTTATGTATTCCCTTTCTCAGCTGTGTTGTCATGTTCTTCTTCAATTAGAGGCTGATTTCTGAATTTCATTCGCGCCTTGCCCTGCCTATTAGTTGGCATTGTTTGTGTTGCTTTTAGCCAAATTATATTCAGAAGGCAGAATGCAAACAGCATTAATTTGATCAAATATAAATATTTTCAACTAGCCAAACACACACATAGAAATACACACACATACACACATGTTAACTTTACTTATATCATCTTATATGCGATATTTCATGGTGTGGTGCGAGATTTTCAGCTTGTTTGACTCGTTCGTCCCACGAAAAACATATCAAATATGTTGTGTGTGTGTGTTTGTGTAGAGAGACCTCGTCTACTGTACATACCCCTTGCCTAGACCCATCCTGCACTAATCCCCCCTTGTCTACGTTCCTGCTTTATGACTGCTTTTGGACACGGTTGTGTGGGAGTCCCTTTGACTTTTCATTCAACTTTTTTTCGGTCAGTTGGCAACAAACCTAACTAGAATTGTTGTTGTTTCTGGCTGCTCTTGTTGTTGTTGCTGTTGTTTCAAGCACTATTTAAAGACTTAAAGACTTGATAAACTAATAGAAACCATTTCGTATATGTACCTTCGTTCAGCGTTTTCATCGATTTTGGCCTTATTTAGTTCTTGGGGGCTAAGAAATGTCTTCGAAACTGATATCATCGTCGTTCCACAGCACGCCCCTCAACGACTGCTTCAAAGTGGGCGCGTTTGAGCGACGTTTAGGTAAGTCAATGTGGAGTGTATGACGTGTGAGACGAGACAGACGTCAAGTCTGTGGGGGAATATCATGAATGCCAAGGTCAAGTGCAAGTAATAACCTCAAGGGGGGCATGGAAGTGAGTTCTTTAGAAATGGGGGTGATGTTATAAAGCAACGAATCTATTTAATCTATCTATTTAAGGCTGAAAAGGTTTATTAATCAATAAGGGAATGGAATCTCAAATAAAACTATCTATTATCTTCAGCTTTGATCTTAAAATAATAAAATATTCAATGCCTTTATATTCTATAACTTAAAAGTATTTATAAATCAATTTATATTAAATTTGTATGTAAATCTTAATTATGATAGTCTTTTTTTCGCATATAACAATATAATCATCTCTAGAGCTATCTAGAAAGCCTTATTAATCGAAACTTTTGACTATATAAATATCTTTAATATATTGTTAGTTTTACATATAAGTTTTAATCGATTAATGGCCTTATAATCATGTTGATTAAGCATTTCAATTTTGGTCTTAATACAACATTTTTAAGACCTAAAGCTTTTTTGTACTCTATAACTTAACCACAAGTTAAGACACAAACCCGTAGAAACTATACATAAAAACCTGCCATGGAAACCCTAAAGTTATCTTCTTAACGCTGTTTTGATAATGCCACAGGTGAAATGCAAACAAAATTTGACATACTCACAGGTATTTCTCTTATCTCAAAGTTTTGTCGACACATATGCAGTAGAAGCCGATGAAAACTTTAGGTTGGACGACAGTTATCAGTGGGTTATGCGTCAGTGTAGCTGCCTAGAATTAGATTCTCCGCTTTCAACTGAGTGTTGACTCTGTGGGCCATGGCTAACTATGGCGATTACGACAATCTGGGTAGCCTGAAAGATAAATGAAAGATATTCTGAAACTCAACTAATCCTCTCTCTCTATCTCTCTTTCTTTTCAGATGCTCTCCTTGCCGATTTGCAGAACAGCGTGCCAGGACAGGCACAACAGCCGCAACCGCAGTATGGAACGGTGCAGCCCAAGCAGCAACAGCAGCAACCACAACAACAGCAACAACAACACTTTGTGGATAACACGCCTGGCTACGGCAGTCTGAGGGGCAAAGCGCAGCCAAAAGTGGTAAGTGGCAATGTGGAATACACTAATGCAAAGAGAAAATAGGTTAGAGAAATAGTTTTATTCCGGTAATACTAGTAACAACTGAATAAAGAGCAGAAGGAGCCTGAAATGTTAGGGATTTGTTAGAATTTGTACAGGTTAGAAAGCTACAGTCGAGTGTATAACCATTATAATTGATCACCAGTTTGTTCACCTTATTATCTACTTAAAATATTTCTTAAATAACTTCCACTTCTATTATCCGAGCGTAAACAAATTATCAGATATAATTTAAAGTATGATAATGATTGTGCACACCAAAAATTAATGTTCTAGCTTGAGAACTGTGCTTACAAATATATTTTTATTGCTTTATGGTGGCGAAAGGGGGCGTGGCTAAATACTAAAACAAACTTAAACTCTTAACCTGAAATGAACCTCTTCTAATCTGTACCTTCTCCACAGTATCAGGAGCATTACAGCGTGGAGACACGTTCACCAACCACTGCCGCCGGTGACTTTAATGGTGCAATTCCTAGCCAAAGTAATGGCTATGGAACCGGTTCGCTGCCACGTACCAACACTGGTTACAATAACGGTCAGGCTGCTGGTGCACAGAATACTTCAGGGTTGTCCGAGTTGGATTCGTTGCTGCAGGATTTGCAGAATGCGCGTTATCACAATGGCGAGCGAAAAGGTGAGAAACAAACCTCAAAAATAACTTAAGCTATGGAATAATAATATCAATCTTTATTGCAGATATCGATGTGCCAGTTAACTATAGCACGCCCGTGTCTAAGTACAATACCTACAACAACTATGCAACTGTTGAGGAGCGACCCACTGTGGATAGTTTGTTGAATGAGCTGGACAATGCACACATCTATGCGGTGCCAAATGGGTGAGTAGTGCAGTGAGAAGACAACACGTGTGAACTCTTGTAACGATTTTCTATATACCTTTTAGATCTGCACACAAATCTCCAACACCGGGCAGACATGTAACCATTACTGTGCGTGAGACCAAGACCGAAAAACTCTCGGGTCCCGATGGACCAGGTACTGTGCAAGCTAAGCATATAATCTTGGTGATCTTTGCCTAATTTAATGTCTATTTAATTTTCAGTTGGTTCCATTGAGGAGCGAGTTGTGCAGCAAAAGGATTCGTATTCACCAAATCTTGCAGCAGCGCCAGCACAACATCAGACACATCAGTACACATCACAGGCCACTAAGGAATTGGATGATTTGATGGCTTCACTTTCCGATTTTAAGGTGAGATAATTATAAATTAAAGAAGTTAAAGTGTAGAGATTGCTAAGGAAGTAGGAGACATCGTTTTTGTAAAGCAAAGAGAAGTAAAGTGTAGGCAGACCGTTTAAATTTGAACTTAGTATTAGCTCCCAAAAGTATGCAATGCATTTTCCTACTAGAAAAGAACCTATTCGCAGTGAAGAAAGAAAGAACCTATTCAAAGAAATAAAATTAGGCTCTAAAGTAAGGTAATTCTGTGGTTTATATTACTTCTGATTAAGTTGGAGAACTATAAGCCTATTCTTTTTATAGAAATCCCATTTTTAACAACTCAACTAGCTATATTCAAGAATGTATACGCACAGATAACCCGATAAAACTTATGATAAGAACAATATTGTATACTGAATGCAGTCTACGCTTTCCAAGGTCGCATAAAAAGCTTGATCTATTGAGTTTTAAGTTTAAGTAAAAGCTTTAAAGCATTCAAACATTTTGTCTGTGTTGTTCTTTGATCTCGCAAGATAATCTTCACGCAACTGACATTTCTTTTGATTTATCTACCATATGTTTGTGCTTCATTCATTAAATTGAGACAGTCTGTTGAGTTATTATTAAAATAATAAACAATCTTGCTATAATTCTTTCACTTTAATCGAATGATCAATATAAAACATAATGATTTATGTGCACAATTTAAATATAATCATTAATTCCGAGCTGTCTATAGTGTGTGCGCTCTAGAAAGAATATTGTTCATTATACGCGAAAGCTAATCAGAATATTGAGTGAAGATTTGGTTTCGTTTTAGGTTTCAGTCACGATTATTTATAACTGTCTGTTAGCTATAGTGAAAGTGTACTGTAGTTATCTTTGCGTAGAAATTATTCAAGTTCATTTTTATGATGCTTGCACGGCACCCAGTTTTCTTATTTTCACTTGTTGTCTATCGCAAATTGGTTAACTAAATTTAGCTTTGTTTCCTTTCTGGTTGCGTTCTTCCCAATTTGCTATTTTGGAACAAACATTTGTTGTACTCTCTCGCAAAATGGTAATAAAAACTAAACTATAAAATAAAAATGAACAAATTTATCATGTCAAATCGTTTGACGCATGTCGCTCAAGCAGATCCAATGACGAACTATCCCCCATATCTGCCTGGCACGTTGTCGGAGATCCGCGACAAGTTCTTGACTTTGACTTATGTCAACGTGAGAGAATTGAAGGTGGACCATTTTAATGGGTGAATAAATTCGTCTATTTTATGATTGCATTTAGGAACTCATATATGAGTTGATAACTAATGATCACATTTATGCGATTTATTGCACACGGCGCCATAAAATGAAAGGCATCCATATATATATTTATATACATTGTTGCTATAAATAGTCAAACTCAAGTTCGTCGTCGTCTGGAACTCTCTAGGTTCATAAAACAATCAATCTATCAGGGCATAAAGTAAACAAAAGTATATACCATATTTGCATACGATTTTCGAGGATTATATGAGGTATTATGGGATGTACATTGTGTATAGCTGTTCTTTTTCGACTCATGCGCGACTTCTGACATTTGTTTTTAGAACTGTTTTCTGACATGCCGTACACAAGACGCATGGATGATGATGATATATCTGAGCAGATGTGTGCTTGGGGCATTTCTTCCTTGTCACTTTTCTGTATTTCACTTGTTTGTTTTTTGCGCCATGTCTTCTCTTCTTGTTGTTATTCTCCTCAATTCACATGTCCATAGCCAATGAATTGGGAATGTGATTCGTTTTTTTCTCCTCTCTACCCTGTATTTGGGTCAAGGCTGTCAGTTCCATTCCCTTTATAGTTTACAGTTTCCAATCAAGTTGAGTGCAGTGTAAAGTACGGTAATTAATCAATCGATTGCCAAATTGGGTGTTTGTGGGCAAGTGATGACAGATTTGTGTTGTGTTTTATAGACTGTTTAATGTTAGCGAATAAACCTCGAGTATTTCAAGCATTGTACACATTATTTTCTTCGAATTCTACACTGATTCAGTATTTCCATCATGCGTATACTCTATAGACGATACTTTGCTTTTAAATATATTTCTTTTGATCGAGTACCTTTCAAATTGAAGGTCCTTTTTTGATATATTTTTGTCACTACCAATATCTGAGATGATAATATATATTTAAACCTTGCGCCTTGAGACTTTTTACTTGTGTATTCAATATATTTATTGAGCCTTGTAAGAATTATCTGAAATTATTTTCCTAATTCCAGTTCTTTCCAATTTATCAAAAGCTTTTTTAAAGAGGAAACTTGGCAGAAATGTGGATAATAAAAGTAATCTTTTGCTTGTTATAAGAATAATCCCCTAGCTTTTGTTAATTCGTATCCAAATTGGCCGCAAATGACCTTGAATATTATATTTACAATCTGTTTATAATACTGTATGTAAAGAAGAGGAAATCTTCAAGTTGTTATGAAAATTTATGTGGAAAATTTTGAATATATTTTAATATTTTCTCATCCTTATAAATGGGAAGGAAAATGCATAGTACAAGTGTACGTAGGTTCTGCGACATGAAATCGATTGCATTATTAAGTTAACAGTTAAGTTTCTTCACTAAACATTAGAAAGTGTTTAAAAAAATTGAAAATTTAAATAATCTAGATATCATTCTATATATATAAATATATATCCATATGTATATAATGACAGTTGGATAGATAGGTACAATAGATATATAGGTAACTTAATAACAAATACACTTAGAACTGATAGGTATTGCAGCTATATAACAAAAACTACGCTTTTTGTCTTATGTTGTCGGGTTCTTTAGGATTCCATCAGCTTATAAATCCAAGGAAACAGTAATGATATAGTCTGATTTAATAAAAAACTGAATGGTATAAAAATGAATTCAAAAGAAAAATGAATACGTGGTAAAATGACTACACAGTACGAGTATTATGAACATCTTTCATATAAGATTGCAAGTGAATTTAGGGAATTTCTTTAGTCAGTCATTACGTTTTGTCGATAACTACCGATAAATATGAACAGCCTTGGCTGTGTATAACATTTCAAATTGGCAGCCTCATTGCTAAATTCTTGTTAATTAGTTGGCATTCCTTGGCTGTCGCTTCGATTACTGAATCCAATTAATTAATAATTAATTACTAAGTGCAGAATAATTTCTTGGCAATTGTCGATGGTCACGAATGAAGAAGAAGAAGAAGCAGAGAAGGAGATAGAGAGGAAGGAGGTGGTGGGGGTGAAAGAGAAGAAGGGGAAAGAGATTTCCCAGAGATTGCAATTCAATGTCATTGAAAGAAAATGCAAATGTATATTGCGTGAGTGTGTGGGTGGGTGTGCTTGCCTGTCTGTGTGTGTATGTGCCTGACTGTATGTATGCATGTATGTGTGTGTGTGTGTGTATGTGTATTAGTATGCGTGGCCATGTCTGTTAATTATTTAATATCATTTTCAATTTTTCGCCGTCGTGTCCGTGACTTTTGTTGATATGCCGCAAAGAGATGATAAATATGAAAATGAAATTGGCCTGCTCAGCCCCCGGGTATATGTGTGTGTGCAAAGCGCAAAAAATAAATACACGAAAAATATATAAACAATATTGCACACGGCACTAGCGATTTGGTGGAACGCGGTGCTTTGGGTTCTTCTTTTTTTTGGAGGAGGGGGCGCCCACACGAGACAGCCGCACGCCCCCGCCCTGTCTTCCTGCCCTGCCCCCCCCCTCTCGGGTCAACACTGTCAACACTTTCATACACAGACACCCGTTATAGTTTTTGTTGCTGCTTCGCATTTTGTTCAACATCTTTTTCTGTTTCATTGCAAATCATTTGCATGTCTATTTTTGAACACGTTTTTTAATATCCGAATCGACTTATTTACACAGATATACTCGATAGATATATCTTTGTGTGTACGCTTCAAGATTTTCCTATAATTTAAAAAAGAAAATTGACGGCAATCTGCGGTTTATCTCTGGCAACAGTTGCTTATGCCCATAAACCCCCTGATCTCCTACCATTCATAAAACCTCCGCTCTCATTGATCGCCATTTCCTCTTTGGCTTCTTCCTGCCTGGCTGCCTGTCTGCCACGCCCACTGCCCGCCCAAAAACTAACGTCGTGTGCCAAGAAAATCGTGTATGTGTGTGGTTTCGAATGCGCTTTTTATGGGGAAATCCTGTTGGCCAGCCGTTTTGCTTTCGGTTTTATAGCGCCGCAACAAGCTTCGCCGGATCTTTCACTTATAGTAGTATTATCTTTGCTTTCGTATATGAATTATATATCTGAAAATAGCATCAAAAAGCCGCCAACAACAACAAAAACAACAACAGCAAACCAAAAGCCAATTTCAATTTCCAGTAGCGGAGTGCGGGCAACTTTTTTTGACTTGGGCCCCACAAATCGATATTGTTTACTATATGTTCGTTTTGATTGGTTTTCGATGCCAATTTTGACATTTACGATGGGCTTTTGATTTGATTGTTTGTCTAGGGTAAACCCCAAGGCTGCTTGCCAAGTATATCTAGTAAATCAAAGCAAATATCTCGTAAATAAACCAAGTAATTATTCCCAGAAGTGCTTTACGAGCAATAGTCGTTGCGTTAATAAAATTATTACTCAATTTGTGTACAAATTAATTATAAATAAGCCTTTCCTCGTGGAATTGCCTTGAAATTTAAAGCATATTTTTGATTGTTATAAATTTCTTAAATATTAATTATATTTAGGGATATATCAGGCTAATTGCTTCATATAGTACAGCTATAGAAAATTGTATAAGTTGGTAGAAATTGGTAAAAGTTGATAAACATGTATAAATTGTCGTTTACATTTTGTATTCATGGAAATTTGTATGTAATTTTAAAAGCAACTCTGATCATATAAACAGCTCTTCAATTTATTACATATTTAAATGCAAAACCCTAACAGTTCTATAAGATAATTATCATAACATGTTAAGCCTTACAGAGCACTGTAAACTAACAAATGTTATGCTTAACATTGTGCGCCCTTTTCCTTTTGCGTTGCTAAAACGTCACCGTGTGACGTGAGCTAAACAGACAAAGCCAAAAAGACGCACACAGATGCAGGCAAAATAGCAAACAAGAGCGAGAGAGAGAGAGAGAGAGAGAGAGAGAGTGACAGAGAGATGAAGACAGAGAAAGCACGAGAGAGGGAGAGTAGAATAAGTAAAGCACTCAATTAGGCGTCTAGGTTAGTTTAGGAAGCTGCGCGCGCAGCAAATTGAGACTAAAAAAACGAAATGAAATTAAATGAAAATGCAAAGTTTATGAAAGAAAATTGTATGTTGAAATGGAAACTCGCGCACGACACGCTGAGAACACAAGAAACAGAACGGCAGACAGACAGACAAGACAAGACAACAAAAAGAAGAACAAAATATAATAAAAACCCCGAAGATTTTTCGTATTTTTGGCAATGAACGAAAACTACGTCAACTAGAAATCGTATTTATGAGGAGAGCGTCGTGCGCAACGAAGCAGCCACAGCAGCAGCCGCTACAACAATAATAATAACAGCAACAACAACAGCAACAACAACAGCAACAACCACGACGAAGAAGAAAAATCTTTCTTTCCACACTGGGTGGAAAAAGGCAAAAAGCAAAAGTTTTGCTTTAGGCGCGCGCATAAAATTAAAATCAGTCGAGCCAAGCAGATCGCGCACGGAACGACGTAAGGCGTGTGAGGATAAAGACAGATAGTCAACAAGACTAACAGACAAAGCATACAAGTTGATAGAGGAATAAACAGACAGACAGACGGTGAGATAAACGGACAGATATACAGGCAGAATAGAAAGAGTGCAAAATATAGAAAATATTGTAGAAATATTGTAGAAAACTCTCTTAAAGTTTTACAAGCTTTGTCTACTGGAGCAATCTTCTAGGTACAGTCAGACAGAACAACTGAGATTGTACAGTAGAAAATTTGTAGCAAACTAACTTGAAGTTCTACGATCCTTCTCTACTGAGTATCTTCCTCAAAACAGGCAGACAAAATTAAGAAAATATAGCAGAAAACTTAAAGAAAACAACCTACGATCTCTTAGGCAGACCGGAAGACAGTTAAACAGACAGATAGACAGTCCACACCATCTGCAAATTATAGCAAATATAATAGAAAACTTATAGAAAACACATTAATCTTCAACAATCTTTCTCTACCTGTCACTTCTGTAGGTTGAAGGAGTTGGTAGTGGCAACGGACCCGAACAACAATTGCAACATCATCGTCAGCAACATCAGCAGACAACAACTGTAACGGATTACGCGCAACCCACAAGGGGCACACAGCAGGCACATCTGACACAGACTATTGAGGAGACAACAATCGTTCACGAGGAGGAGGACGATAATCGCGAAGATCAATTGGATTCTATGCTTGGCAATTTACAGGCCAATATGAGTCGTCAAGGTGTTAACACAGTACAGAAGGGTTGCTGCAATGCATGCGAGAAGCCGATTGTGGGTCAAGTGATTACCGCACTGGGCAAGACTTGGCATCCGGAGCATTTTACATGCAATCATTGCAGTCAGGAGTTGGGCACACGTAACTTCTTTGAGCGTGATGGATTCCCCTATTGCGAACCAGATTATCATAATCTCTTCAGTCCACGTTGTGCGTACTGCAATGGTGCCATATTGGATAAGTGTGTGACCGCACTGGATAAGACCTGGCATACGGAGCATTTCTTCTGTGCCCAGTGTGGCCAGCAGTTTGGTGAGGATGGTTTCCATGAGCGTGATGGCAAACCCTATTGCCGCACCGATTACTTTGAGATGTTTGCACCCAAGTGCAATGGCTGCAATCGTGCCATCATGGAGAACTATATCTCTGCACTGAACTCGCAGTGGCATCCCGATTGCTTTGTCTGCAGGGTAAGTAGAGGGCTCCATAGAGTGCACTCAGCTCTTTTTAACTCCTTTCTATACTCTACTCTATATCATATATGTGCTATATATAATCTATAATATTATAAATCTTAACCTGTTTGGGCCCTTTTAGGACTGCAAGAAGGCTGTGCGCGGCAAGTCCTTCTATGCCATGGAGGGCAAGCCCGTTTGTCCGCAGTGTGTGGGCGTTGATGAGGAGGAATAAGCCCAACAAAAACAACAGCAACAACTTGTTGAAGTTCAGCAACAACAACAGCAGCAACAGCAACACAGAAATAGCTCAGCCTCAGTTGTGCCACATTTCGTTGTCGCTTTTGTGGCTATTTTTGTCTTTAATTTGTGTTACTTTTTGTCGGGGACACACAACAACGCGAGGAGCAAACACACCACAATACACCACACCACAGTACACTACAATACACCACAGTACACCACTTAGCAAGCTATCACACAAACAGAACTCAACTTAAATCAACCCAACTCTGCGTGGCTGCAAACAGGCCGCAGCTGACCACCAGTTTCCAACACTGGGCGTGTCTCTGAGGTTCTGGCGCCCTCCCTCTATGATGCCCCTCTGCCCCACTCTGTCTCTGATACACTCCCCTGTTATACTCAACCCTCACCCCTGCAGACTTGTTGAACTTTTTTCTATCTATGAAAAATTTAGTTTTAAGATTTCTTAGGTATTTTTTAAATTTAAAATATTTATGAAGCAATATTGTAATTTGTTTTTGTAAATAAAATTTAATAATTACATATAAAAAACAACAAAAAAACTAAACACAAACCAAAAAAAAACACAAACAAAACACAAGAGTAGCAACAAAATTGTAGCTTGTTGGGGTTGTGAATTGTATCACTTCCCCTGCCTGCCACGCCCCTGCTGGTACTGAGTTCAAGATCAGTGTCAAGGGGAACTCTGACCTTGCGTCGGGGTCGCCTGCCTCTTTGGGGGCGGCATTCTACAATTGTTGCTCTACTTGTTGTTGTTGTCTACTACAAATTACAATATTGCTTTAGTATTAGTTCAGTGTCGTGTCCCTGTGCCCCGCCCTCCCTTGAACAGCCTGATTAATGAGGTCTCCGGTTGTACAAGGGGGCGGGGGGTGGTCCTAACTATATATAAACTATTTTCGTTGCTGACGTTTCTTGTGTTCGCAGCAATAAAACACAAACAAATGTAGCAAATTATTTTATATATCTTTGTATAGATCGACTGCCCCCATGTGTCTATATATTTGTATATGCTGCTCTGCTTGTACTCACGAGAGTACTTTCGCATAGACGTGTCTATAGGTCGATGTATATAATATTAGATTCCCTGTTATGGGCTGGCAAAGAACACGCGAATGTTTTCATACGTTTCATCGATTTGTTTATGACCGGCGTTACTAAGCCCAACGTCTGCTTATTTATAGGGTCTGAAAGGGGCCGGAACTTAGAACTAAACTTTCTATCAGTCTTTAAATTATTTATAAAGGTTTTGTAGTTCAACATTTCGAACTTTTCCTGGTTACTAGTTCTGTTTTATTTCCATATTCCATGTACATACATTATTCTTTTCTTTTACTATTTTTACTATTTTTACCTTTCTGTACCCTCTTGAAATTCTTTTCCATATTTCAAGTTTCTAAATTATATTCCCAAATTAAAAGACCAAAGTTAAGAGGTATAAGTTTACCTTAAGTTTCCTCTATTTCCTTTCCCTACTGTACCTTCTTGGGTTTCTTTCTCCATCCTTTGCCGGATCTTCTGACCCGAATTCATAAAATAAAATATAAGAATTTCTTGAATATTTTTTCAAATACACAAAGTCAAAAGTTTTGACACTCAGAAATGCGAATAGATTCGCGTGATTCGCGTGTTTATTGAATAATATTTTTTGGGGGCAACACGTTGCACGATCTTTGAGTATGTGGAACGAAAACAATTTGAAAAGAATAAAGAGAACTATGCACCTGTTGTTTTCAGATGATCTATAGCCTAAAAGAGGCAGAAGAATCAGCACACAGTGGGAATATGTGTTATTCTTTTGTTACAATGTTTGGAAGTTTACTTTGAAAATAAATTAATGATTAAGTGTGGGATTTTCCAGTTCAATGAGTTCATGCATATGAAATATTGTGGAGATGGGAGGAAGATTTTGTATTATCTTTAATTAAAGGGATGCCAAGTTCTTCCAGGAATACTACCTTATGGAACAGTACGTTATTATCTCATTTGATCGTGCAGCTGTTTCTCTGTTATTTAATTGTTGCCAGTTGCATATTTAATATGATCTATAAGTATTAATATCCATTCATAGTATATATCAAAAATCATTTCTATATCTCTTTCATTTATTTTGCTCTCAACTCTTGTCGCACCTTGGAACGCGGCCAAAAGCGTGCGCAAAATGTTATTGTTCAAATGTATCTGTATCTTTGTATCTGTTTGTTGTTGCTGCCACTGCTGCTGTTGTTATTATTGTTGTTGTTGTTGTTGGCTTGGATATGTTTTTCCAAAAACACAAAATGACGTTGTGCCAAAATGTGCCAAAAAATTGATCAATTTGCGATTTTTTGTTGCCTCTTTTTTTATTCAATTAGCCCAAAGCGAATAGAATTGCCTGTTGTGCACTGTGCCCCACAGTGCACAGTGGTGCAGAACCCCTTGAAATATTTTAACTAAAAGTGTAATTTAATTTTCTTATATATTTAGCAAAAAAAAAACAAAAAACAAAAACACATTTTAAAATTGAATTTTTGTGCACATTTTCGAGAAATTCTCTTTCAATTCTTCGAGTTTTTGGGGCCTTTCGGTCTGACTACACGGTCATGCTATATGGTCGCTAATTTATAGTTGTAATTAGCATTAGTTGGCAAAAGTTTTGGCGAATTTTAAACACATTTGGCTTGAAATAGATCATCCAAAATGTTTTTCGCTAATTTTATTACGATATTTGTTGGGGACACTATGGCGCAGTATACTATATAGAGTGCTGATCTGTGGCTTAAGTGGGAAATGACGTGATAATAAAAACTCAATTATATTTTACAGATATTTTATATATTGTATTTCAATATTGAAATATATTCCTTTATACGTATATCAAGAAATTCCCGAAACTAATCTTTGATTTGTTATAACTTTATTTTCAGGACTGCCGACAACCTTTCCAGGGTGGTTCGTTCTTTGATCACGAGGGTCTGCCCTATTGTGAGACGCATTATCATGCCAAACGTGGCTCCCTCTGTGCGGGCTGCTCGAAACCGATAACGGGACGTTGTATTACGGCCATGTTTAAGAAATTCCATCCGGAACATTTCGTATGCGCCTTCTGTCTGAAGCAACTGAACAAGGGCACGTTCAAGGAGCAGAAGGATAAACCATATTGCCACACCTGTTTCGACAAGATATTCGGTTAAAGGAACGTGTACCCCCCCTATATCATCCCCATATAGATATACATGCATATATATACGAGCAATACCCGATTTGAACTAGCCATGAGCTCCAAACTATATATATATATATATATAGTAACGATATGTAATGCTGTTTTTTGTACGATTTATGTCTTTTTATCAATATTTACTACTACAAATAATAATAATAATAGATTTGTGCTTTGTATAACCGAGTCAAATTAGTAATATAATTAACACAGCCACACACACACACACATAAAGAAAATATGGAACAAAAATAATATGTTATATGATTAATAATGCTATTAATCAGTTAGATGACACTAATACCCAATCGAACGATATTTCTGCCCTATACAAATAAAAACATTGCAACGATAAATAAATTTTTCAAAATAATTATTGGGTTTTTATTTTGCACCGAAATTCTGTTTTAATTACAAATAACACATGCCAAAAAAAGTCTCTTTTTATCCACAGTGCCCTGTCACGTTCAGTTGAGCCAAGACAACAACCTGCTCGCACACACAGTTTGAGCAGCGTATGCGAAAGGTAACATGCACACACGTGTGAGAGCTTATGTGTTTGCTCTCCCACATTCTCTTGCACACACAGATTCTTTTCAGTGATTATTTTATCACAGCAGAAGATGCCGGCCGGCTCACTATTCCTACTCTCTCACTCTCTCTCACTCGCACATGCCACACTTGACATTGAGTTTCTGCCATCCGCTCTCACGGCTCACTAACTTTTACAGGTATGTGTGTGCGACTATTCCAGTAATAAGAGTACACCCGCATGTCGCTCTCTCTGTATGCGTGTGTGTGTGTGAGTCTCTTCCCTATAAACGTCGTAGGGTTCGCAGCGAAAAACGTTTGTTATGAATCAGTCGCTCTCATTCACTGTTCATCCGTTGACCGTGTCGGTTGTTTTTGCCTCTCGGTCCTGTAACTCTCGTGTCGCCGGCGGCGTGTCTTCTAAAACAAAACAGAACAAAATAAATTTTTAGTGTTTCAATTGCCTAATTAATTTGCATGCACACGCCTACGCTCTCGGCAACAGCAACAACAAAGTGCGCACATTCACAATTTACTCAGGGCGAATTGAGTTGAGTCAACATTGAAATTAGAGTAAAGCCAAGGCGGCAACAGGCGGAGTCAATAAGGAAGCAGCGCTACAGGTTGGTGGAAAAAAGAAAAGAAACACACAAACACAAATAATGTACACAAATTCTAAACACACATACACACTCAACGCGTAAACAAGTAGGCGCATTTTGTATCATTTTACTCTCTTCTTGGCATGCAATACTTGTGCTTGTTCTTGTTGTTGTGGTGATGTAATAGGAGCTTACATTCACATCCTTACACATCACAGCGCGTCGCTGTCGCGGTCGACGTCGCCGTCAGCACAGGGTGTACATGCAACTCATGATATCATGTGCCGCAGCATATGGCGCAAGCAGAGCTTCGAATTGAGAGCCAAACTCAGAGAGAGCGCAAGAGAGGTTCTCTCTCTCTCTCGTAAGAGAGAAGCAGGAGGCGAAACCAAAACACAATTAGGTTTATTGTTGCTATAGACACACACACACAAACAAACACAACTGTCTGTGTGAGATATGTAAATAAAAGTAAAATTAACAGTTGCAGTTCTTGTTGTTGTTACTTTAGCTTTAACTCATGTTTAATTCAGTCTCCCATTGTAAATTAATTAAAGAGAACGAAAGCGTGCAGTCAGTGCTATGCAAACTGTATCAAGATAGGTGACCACCAAACTTTGTCGCCAAAACAAATTGGCTGATTGTGTGAGCCATACATGTGTATATATGTGTTATAGCTACTATATATGCCTGATTGATATGTTTGTTAATTCTATTTAATGTGCTGCAATTTGTCAATACACGCGAGCTCCCCAAAGGGGTGCGCACTGATAAATTGCCTCTTAATAGCTTCAACAGGCGCATGCGAGCACAGTTGGGCAAGCATAGGCAACACACAGTTTGACAGCCATGCGACAGCAGTCATAAAACTACTGGGGCAATCAGATTGTTTATCAGATTCAGTCAACAATGATTCAATTGCTGAGTTCGCAAGAATCTTCAAGTACTTTCACACGTGATATGCGAATACCCTATAAAGAAAAAGTTTATATATTAAAGGAGTAACTTTCGCTCTGTTAAATCTATATACCCTATATACCTTATAACAACTAATTTCGTTCTATCATAAAAAACTCATTTAATCATTATTATCAAGGATGTAGGATTTACTACATATTATATATAAATATATATAAATATATAAATATTAGTTCTTCATATAGTTTATTTATATATATTCCACTGGAATTTATTAACCTTATACTCCTTTTACATCCATTAACAAGAATGTTGTTCAGTAACCTACCCCCAATATTCAGTGTAATATTTAAAATGTGCCACCTTTCCTACCCCAATTAATATAGAATTGACCTATTCGTAATTATCTTCAATTATCTTGAACTCGAAATTGGGTTGGCTGCGTGCAACTCACCCTTGGGAACTGACCAAAGTTCCATGTCTGGCATGACGACAATAAAATTTCCAAAAAACAAATTTAAACTAAACCTAAAAAAAAATGTGAGAGGAATACTACACCCTACGTAGTTAATCAAAAACGTGGAGAAATAGGTCGTATTTCAGTTGCGGATGTATTTATGCAATTTCCTAGAAAAGGAAATGGTTAATTGGTAGATTACTAATTGAATTTCAATAGCTTGGATAAATGGAAAATGTCATATTCTTAAGCAAAAAGCAAAAGTAATTTCCTTTGATAGATATGAAAACAGCTATTTATGTGATTTTCATATCTGGAATAATTAAAAGTCTAGCCAATATTCGATTTCCCATAAAGGAAATACTTCCCGTATTTTATTCGCATTTCAAACTTATCGCTATATCCGGATTTGCATTGAACTTCAACCAGACAGATAAGATATATTTTCTTTATAGCAAGACAAAAGGGAAGTAACTTTTTATCCGATACCAAATCCACTTGTAGCTTATCCCTTCTAGATAAGATATAATGAATAATTTCTTTAGAAAGAAACTCTTTATCATTAGATATGAAATTAAATTATGTAGAGATTATATAGAACAGACATTGAGAATTGATCTATAATGTGGGATCAAGGTACAGTAGAAGGGCATTACAAAGTCGAGGTAGATTATTTGTTATGCATATTTTCGATTTTCACTGACTCACGCCCCTTTTTCATTGCATTGCTATTGTGGTTTGTATGGTCTTCTGGGCAATTGGTTGCTTGGTTGAGACTGCTCTGCTGTGAGTGCGTATATATGAGTGTGTATATGGGTACTCGTCTACTCGCTTTATACACTCCATAATTATTGCTTGCTCTTCGCTTTGCTCTCACGAGTCCAAGTAAACAATTTATCGGGGCATAAAGAGCACTATAAATACGTGTGTAAATATCTCCCAACTGTGTATGAATTTACATAGAAGTGTGGGCAAGAGAGGCTGCATAGTACCCCATTGAATAAGTGCTAATTAAAAGTTTTAGTTCTGGAAAAAAATATAAGTTGATTACTTGTCACAGGTTATAAAAAATGACGATGCTTCTTCACTCTCGCTTCGTCTTCTCTGTGCTAATTGTTAGCTAAATTTGATCTTGATATAACTCTGAATATGTTTAAGGGGTACAGTGGAATGGGATGATCAAATATAAAGTAGTTATTTTATCTCTTAGCTATCTTCAGACAATTTGGTTATTATTTCTTGCATAAGACTTATAACTTTATAAAAAAAGGAAATGTTGAGAAATAAACCATAATAACAGTATATATCAGTATATACATATATGAAATCTTATGTTTGAAGTTAGTTAAGTATAGTATTATTTAGGTATTATATTGTTATATGATCATAATATAATTTATAAAACTATCTATATATACGAAATCTTCTAAATTTGATACCAAACTGCGGCCTTGGTGTCCATAAAAATTTCAAACTTTCGTAGATGGATCTTTACTGTGATTATAAAATTTATTATTCGTTTCGAGTGCGTGGGATTTCTTTGATTAAAGTGAAGTACTCTAAGCTTGTGACCGATCGATGATATGCACTATATACACAAGTGCTGATTACACTAATTTCAAGTTAATCTGAACTTTGGAAATTGATTTCGTATTAGATCTAAAGGGTGTAAAGTAAACAGCGTGATATACTATATACTTTATTAGGCATTAACTATGCGATACGAGATTTGTTTGTCAAGTGCTCGAGTTTTTTTTCGTCACGCTGATTACATTCTGCGCTTATCTTCTATGATTTTGCACTTGACGAACGCAAAGTAAGATATTGTGGGGGTTCTTAACTTTTGGGTTGTACGAGGCGTGTGCCATGCTCGACTTGTGGGCTATTTTAATAGTGTCTGATAGGGTTATGGATTTTAGATTAGCTTCGTCTTTGTTGCGAGGCGGAATTGTGTAGATGGTGACTTTGTGCTGGCTGTATTGAGGATTTAAGCAGTGAACAATGCATTTAAAACTGTCAATTGAGAGAAATACAGAGAGTTAAGTCAGCAAGATTATTACTTAACAGTGCTGGAGAGTCGTCTCTGTAGCTGGAGCTGAGTTTCTGTTACTATTGCTACACATCTGCAACTGCGAGCAACGGCCTACAAACTGTAGACTGCAGTAATGCAGTGTGCACTAAACTGTAGCTTATGTTAAGTACTGTTGCTGTTAACAGCAGGGCTCCTGTAACTGTGCTGCTGTGCGTCTTACTCAACTGCGAGCAGTGACGGTCGACTGCAGTTAATCCCTAGCTCAATGTGCTCTAAACTGTAGCTTACGTAAAGCACATGACCAACGCACATGCAACTGTCACTCTGAACAGCGCACAGTTCTCACGCAACTGTAAGCTGCACTTTGTACGCACTACAATTGCTCTGCAACTGCACAGTAATTAGTTTTTCCAACTCGTGACTTTTGTCTCGTGACGTTGCACAAAATGCGAGTGTTAACTGTACTATGGCTTCATCCACTTGTAGCCGAAGTGCTCCACTTTAGTGTAATAAAAACCAAATGCAGACTAATTCAACATTTCATTGCGAGTCGAGAACGTGAACCTAACACAACGTTAATATCTTATAATGATAGAGAGGAAGTACAACATGACGCAGGTGGACACAAGTTTCATACCCGATTTGCCGGCAACGGGACCGTTAACGGTTTATCGCAAACGCGCCAACTTTGACTGGAAAGTGTTGCGTTTGATACTGGAAACGGAGCAGGGATTGCGAATCAAGGTGAGTGTAATCTAAATATGTGTGTATATTCGATATATATTATATATGGCTAGCAATGAGACGAGCTGAAAGTTAAAGTAGAAGAAAACAATTTAAAAACGTGTATAGATTGCGTTTATACAGGTTTTAAATGCACTGCAAGCACTTGGAATTTACTCAACAGTCTTCGCTGCTACTCTCAGCTGGTGTCAATGCCTCCCAAACTGTGACCAATATCCTCTCTCCTGCTGAGACTGTTAATAATGTCTGCTCTCTCTCTCTTTGCAGTACAAAGTATGGCGCCGCCTGGAAAGCGATCCTCTCTTTGCGCACCCCTCCACCACACTCCCCACCGATGAACAGAAGCATCTGGCAGCGATGCAAATGAATCGCATGAAGCAACTTGAATTGATACCCAAAGAAATCGATGATTTGAGCTTTACGGCCAAGATAAAGTATCTGATGCACATCAATGAGGCCATGGCCTCATACTCTCCCAGTTTATCTGTGAAAATTGCACTTGGTGTGGGCTTGTTCAACAATGCCATACGTGCCATGGGCACCGAAAGGCATCAGAAGTATATTGATGCCGCATGGAATCGTGAGATTATCACGTGTCTTGCTGTCACGGAACTATCGCACGGAAGTAATACTAAGCGTATAAGGACGACGGCCACATACGATCCCAGTACACAGGAATTTGTCATTAATACACCCGACTTTGAGGCCGCCAAGTGTTGGGTAGGAAATCTGGGCAAGATGGCAACAATAGCGATGACCTTTGCCAATTTGAGAACAGCAGATGGACAGAGTCATGGACTGCATGGTTTTATTATACCCATAAGGGATCCTCAGACACTGATCGCCTATCCCGGCGTACTGGTCGGGGATATTGGTGAGAAGTCCGGGCTGAATGGCATCGATAATGGCTTTGTGGTCTTCACTAATTATCGTATACCACGTGAGAATCTGCTTAACCAAACGGGTGATGTTACCCCGGAGGGTGCCTACGAGAGTGTCTTCACTGATCCCAGTCAAGCGTTGGGCGCCACTCTGGAGAGTTTCTCTGCAGGACGCATTGGCATTATGCAGGAATCGGCGAATACATTGTGCAGTGCTGCTGTCATTGCTGTGCGTTATGCTGCAGTGCGAAAGCAGTTCGGACCCGAGCGTCAAGGAGAGGAGGTTGCCATCCTCGAGTATCAACTGCATGTAAGCGTGGGATAAAGAGGAAAAGGGAATGCAAGAAGGAGTGCAAGACTGAAAGCTATTCATGAATATATTTATATAAGGATAGAAAATTTTAATGGATCAAGCTTGGATCAAGCTCCACTTCAAATACTCTTCTTCTATGCGCCACTGAGATATATTCCTGCATATCCAAATCAGTCTTGTGCTCTTCTTCTGTATATATACGTATATCATGATTATAATTCATTTTTCCTCTCTCTTCCACGCTTACCCTAGCAATATCGCATCTTTCCCTACTTGGCTGCCGCTTGTGTGCAGAAGATTGCCGTGGAGGAGTTGACCAACACATATCTGGACATATTGACACGTTCGCAGGCTGATTCCAATGGATTCGATGTGCTGGTAGGTTAGGGCAACTGAAGAAGAGGCTCTATAGTTAATGGGGAATTCTATGAATGACTTGTAATAATTAAGTTCAAGTGTCCATTATACGTTAAAAGATTTCCGTGGATAAGCTATTGAGAGAAAGGAGATTATATCGTTAATGTTGTATATCAACAACTAATTTTCAATCACTTCCTTTCAGACACACTATGCCGCCGAAATACATGCGATCATCTCGGCCTCCAAGCCGCGCAGCACATGGCTCGCACGTGACGCCATTGTGGAGGCACGTGAGGCATGCGGCGGACATGGGTATCTACAGGCCTCCAAGCTGGGACAGATGCGCAGCGATCACGATCCGCTGTGCACGTACGAGGGCGACAATAATGTGCTAGGCCAGCAAGCGTCCAATTGGTTGCTGCGTCAGTGGAGTGCCAAAGAACTGGAGTCACCCATTGGCAGCGTGAAGTTTCTGGAGCGGCGCAAGCAGTTGCTGCAGTTGCAGTACGCGCAGCTAGTGCAGCAGCATCCTCTCGAGAGTTGGGAGTGTAAGTAGAGCTGAGGCTTAAAAGGGATAAACTGTTACTAATAACCTCTCTTTCTCTCTCTCTCTCTCCCTCTCCAGTTGCCATCAGCTGCTATGAATGGTTGCTCTGCTATTTGATGAAGCGCACCCAAGATCACATCGACGCAGAGCTGGCGGCAGGTGCGCATAGCTTTGAGGCACGCAACAGATCGCAGGTCACAGGAGCTAAGGAACTTACCTTGGCCTATGCGGAGTACTTTGCACTGCGTAGCTTCATTGCGCATGTGCAGCAGTTGAAGGTGGAGCAGCAATATACACAGGTGCTACGACTGATGTACGATGTCTACTCGCTGTGGCTGCTGGAGAAGCACATGACTGCCTTCTATGTGGGCAACTTTGCTGTGGGCGGAGACTTTGCCAACTCGGTGCAGCAGCGTCTCTTGCACTGCTGTGCCCAGTTGAAGGATGTCGCTGTGAGTGTGGCCGATGCCATTGCTCCGCCGGACTTTGCTCTAAACTCGGTGATCGCAAGAGCCGATGGACTACTCTATGAGAATCTACGCAATCAATTTATGACCAATGTAGGTGCATTCCAGCGTCCAGCTTGGTGGCGTGACGTCATCATTCCACAGACCCAGGAGAAGTCGAAGCTGTAAGGGAGAAGGAGATCATGAAGAAGAAGAAGGGGAAGGAGAAGGGGGAAATTGGAAAACGATAAATGGAAATTTGGACAAGTGCCTGGGGCAGATCGATAGATCCCAATAGATTGTTGTTATATCAGATGTCAATATATTGTATATCGATAGTATTTCGATAGCAAAAATATCGGTTATAAGTATTGCACTTTTTGGGATAAAAAGAACTATTAAGATCTTGTGTGTCATCATTAGTATTCCGATTCATTAGTATTCCGACATTGTGTTATCGATAGTATTTCGATTGTTAATGTATTTTACTAGACATTATATAAAGCCCGCCTTGTTGAAACAACTAAACAGGGAAACAGTTTGATATATTACATTATTTTTAAACAGTTCACATGAAATTGTTATTATCATATCTATCGACTATCGATATGTTTGCGATTCTTTGTTTGAACTGTTTTATTTTGTTCCTTACATCAACTTTTATTGTAGCCTATAAGAAACTCAGTTTTGTTTCAAGAGCAATTTGTTATAAACATGTATTTGTATGTGTATTTTCCATTGTAATCTATAAGATATTTGTACCATGCAAATAAGCAAAATATTATGCACCTTTAATATACATAAACATATAATATATATTTTTTACACCCATTAAGTCTAATGTGTCTTTCACTTACTTGACGTTTGATGCAAAAGGTTAGATTGCAAGTAAATGATTTTATTAGCACTGGCAACTGGGACCTTTAGCTTATCACAAAGTACATTGAATCAGGATTAGTTTGGAAAGAATAATGGGACTAATTATATTCAAACTTGCAATTCAATATATGTTCTAAAACTTCTTTGGTTCTTTAAATATTAAACCTATTGCGATATTTATTTTAATCTGAATTTCAAAATTAATTTACATAATATTCGGTTCCTGTTTTTCTGTTCGAAGGAAGAAGTTCTAGTACTACATCATATCGCCTTATAATAAACTTAAAACGATCTTCGATTCTTCTCTTATCTGTCTCTTTTATCTGGCTTTCAGTGATTTCTTATACATATAATGAATATATTTATATAATAATATCATTTTGAGTTCCTCCTTTGGTTGATAGAAACAAGACTTTAGCTATATTATAGTTTATTTTGAAGGTATTTTCAATCTGATAATATCTAATGTTCTAGTGTTTATGCAAATGGGATGTAGCCAAAAATCTACATTGTTAAAACACCAAAACTTTACATTTTGGGGAAGTTTCAAAAGAAAGTTTCATGCTATAATTAGAATCTGCATTTAACTTACAATTCATTCATCATCGTGAAAAAGACTTGAAGTTGAGAACAAAGATATTCTTATTACTCAACTATAGCGAAGCTGTCGGGCAGAAGCTACAAATTACAAGCCAGACAACCATACACATATACACTCATGCTACATACTATAATGTGGGGAGTGTATTATAATTTTATAGTATATGCACGCGTGTATGAGTCGAGTAGAGTCATCATCGGCAGAGGCGTCCAAAGGTGTCTGTCATCGTCAGTGCGGCTCGGTTTGAGCCGCGTTTATAAGAAGACCCGCGCTTACCTGTTTCGGTTCAGACGTTGCAAAGTTGCCGCACAGCGAAGACGATCAAGTGAGTGTGCGGCGAATTAGGCGAAGAGAGGCAGAGATCGGAACAGACAAGGTGCCGAATAAGAGAGAGGGAGGCGCACGAGTAGGGCTACTGAAGAACAAATCAATTAGATTTTGCACGAGCTGCCGTCAAAACAAACCTAGTGTGAAGAGAGAGAGAGGTAGATCAGGAGAGTGGAAGATCGGGAGAGCGGAAGATCAGAAGAGCGTAACCAAACTGAGAGCGCGACTTGTAAATAGATGAGGCGAGGCGAGTTTGTTCTATAACTTTGTTGGCTTTGCGAATTTGTGGCGCAGTTTCAGTTTGTTTTTGGCCAGTTCGAGTATGTGGAAGGCAACTTGGGCAGGGAATTCTATGTGGATTTTATTGATACGACATAGAATAGGCGTGGCTTATCAGCAGCAACAGCAAAATAAGAAAACAATAATAACAAAAAGCAAAACAAGCTGTCATTATCATAATTACGAAACAAAACTATAAAAAAGAAACAGAAACAATTCTATAATATAAATATTAAAATGTGAAGTCAAAATTCAATATATTATAAAAAATAATATATATTTCATAAAGTATAAACTTTGATTTCTAAGCCGCAAACCTGTGTGAATTTCGCCACAAATAAAAAGAATTATGCTAATTGTGTAGCTGGTTTTATCGAAAGAAAGTGTATCGCGAGTTAAGATCGAAGATGATGACTTAATATGCAAAGCCTGCAATGGGAAATAAAAGAAATACCCATAATAAATGTCGAGTGCAATAATGAAATAATACGAATAATTTCTCAAGTACAAAAACTGAATTTCAACAAGTCCAATAATGATAAAGTAAAATAACAAAATGCGCACCAAAAAGTTAAATGATTAAAAAGAACAACAACATTTCGTTAATTTGCCGAGAGTCGGGCAACAAAATAAATGAATAATGGACAAAGATCAACCAATTAGCAGAACCGGTTTAGAAATCTCTATAACACAAACAAAAATATAAGAAAAAAACACTAAACGAAATCGTTTGCCATATTATATAGAAATCCATTAATTTACATTTCGGGGATTTCCGCTGCGAATTCGGTTATTTTCCTCTGCCTCTCCTAGAGGCGCATCCTCACATTGCGGTTTACTGCCCCGCCCACTTATCGATAATAATTTTTGCAATTTCATAATTGATAAATCGTGTAAAAACAATTAAACGAAGCCCGCGTAACAATTGCTCTGCTCACCCATTAAAGGGGGCGTGATGGGGCTTAAAGTATCTCCGGTTTCGGGGGATGTTCACAGAGAAAGAGAGAGAGTATTAATCTGTCGGCCTTAGCGGATTATCTAAGCGTTTAATTGACTCTTCCGTGAGAAGGCAAAAGAACAATGAGAACTCTAGGCTAAATTTGTAATTTACATAGTTGGAGGATAATTAATACGCGATGCACCCTTTACATAAGCAAAAGTCAACTTATCTATACTCAAATCTTGTAATTTATGCGATTTTAAGATGAGCAACTGCCGTTTCGAAACCGGATCGCTTACATTTCATTTGAGACGAGTTTCGTTTAACATTTTAATTTGTATTATCTTTCTTATTTTGTTTTTCAGCAAGAATCAACTGAATTTTGGAATATAAATGCAAATCTAAGTAAGATGTGGAAATTTTTAATAATCTGTGTCGTAATGAGCGCATTCAATAGCGAAGCTGATGCCGCATCGGGTAAGTACAGGAAGCTTTCGGCATCCCAGTTTAAGATTTTGATAATCTTCAAGATCATCACAGTTTCAAGATTTCCTAAAGTTCAATAACCTAAACATGTTTTTTAAATTGTAAAAAAACGCTCTTGAAAATTTAAATATTCTTATCAGTTTTGGTTGAAATAGAAGACAAAATAGATGAGACATAAAAAATGATTGTAGAATATGGAATACTCTTGTAGAAAAACTGTAGGTAGATAAAGTATGTTTCATTTTAAGTCTTAATAAAAAGGTTCAATCAGTTAAGAACATATCTTCAACTTAACAAGGAAATTCTTTGATTAATATGGGTTTCTAAATATATTATAAAACAAACATATGTTACATATGTATGTTAACAATGAGTTTCTCTTATGAATTTCCGGATTTAATTTGAAACAATGCGTTCTCTCTGTTGCTTTAATGACCGGATCGTGTAATACGTCGACTTTGATGGATTTCACTTACGCTTTTAAAATGTAAATATACCACTTAAAATACTTGCTGTATTTCATGGGATTTAGTCGCACATTATTCATTCCCTCATTATAACTGACTTGTATTGGGTGTATTTATATGCACTTTCAAATCGACCAAGCAATTCTTTATATAGTTAATGAACAATCTGAATGTAAGAATCTCTTACTGTGGGTTTTATTGATCAGTCAGTTATTAGTATATTTTATTTATATCTTCATATCGATGGTTTTGAAGATCGATAATATATAATGCGATTTTCAGGATATGTTGAATAGCTTTCTCTCTCTCTCTCTGTCTCTCTTACTCAACACCTTCTCTCGTCTTTACTTTGCAGGTCAATCTCAATCTCGTCGCCGTCGTGGCTATGCAGGTAGCTACGCAAGCAGCGGCGCAGGTGCTGGTGGTGGGTACACTGGCAGCTACACTGGTGGCCACAATGGTGGCTACAATGACTATGATGACTACGGCGATGGTGGCCACTACGTGTCGAACTTTGGCATCACGGATCCCTACCTGTTCCATCAGCAACTGACGAACCAAATACTGGCACAGAACTATGCAAACCAACAGTGAGCAACAGATATTATGATACATGCTTATTAAGTTTACTTTGGCATTGGGGGTGCTTTGTTATTGGTGGTACTGGTTATACATAATGCTTGCGATCTATTCTTGTAGAGCTGTTACGGGTCTGGCCACATCTGGCAATGCTTTTGCGTCCGCGGATGCGACCATAAGCAACGACGACACGTAAATACCCTTTCGCTTCAACTAACTGACTACTTTCCACTACTAACATACAATTCTACAGGGTATTTCTGGCTTGTACTAAACAGTTGTTTTGTTCTCTCTTTCGCAGCCGCATTCAGCAGCAAATTGCCGCTCAGCAGGCCTTCCACGATAATGTGGTGCGTCAGAACAGTTATCGCGGTGGTTCTGGAGGTGGCTATAGTGGTGGCTCTAACTCCTACAATTCGCATCGCTATGCACCCAGCTATGCTGCAGCTGCGGGATCCATTGGTCCAAATGGATACAGACAGACGGCCTACATCAGTCCAGCTAATCCGGTAGGACCATAGCTATAACTATCTATATACAAATTATACCGTATATACACTATATATTCGATACACTCTGTATACTCTATATATCATGGTCTATATACTCTATTAACTTTATATACATTATATACTCTATATACTCTATATAGTCTATATACTAAACATAGTGTCATACTCTATATACTCTATATACTCCATATACTCCATATACTCTATATACTTTAAATACTCTATATAGTCTATACACTCTATATACTCTGTACACTCTATATACTCTATGTATATACTCTATATACTCTATAAACTCTATATACTCTATATACTCTAAATACTCCATATACTCTTTATACTCTATATACTCTGTACACTCTATTTACTCTATGTACTCTATATACTCTTTATACTTTATATACACTATATATTCTATATACTCTATATATTCGATATACTCTATGTACTCTTTATACTTTATATACTCTATTTACTCTATTTATTCATTCCACTCTATATACTCATACTAATTCGTATATCCTCTTCTTTCAGGCCACACCCAACATTGTGAACCGCTTTGGTGGTGGCTCCAGCTCTAGCACCAGTTCCAGCAGCGGAGGTGGTGGCGGCAGTGGCGGTGGCTACAAGGGTGTCTCTGTTTCATCGTTCAGCTCCAGCAATGGCGATGGCACTAGTCGACGTGGCGCTCAGACCACCATCAATGATAATGGCAAAGTGACGTCGTATTCCGTACACTCCTAAGCCGATTTCTCTAGCCTCAACTCAACTGAATTCAAGCTTTTTGTCGTGTGCTTAGCATATTGAACACTTTGTAATCAAGCTCTATTTATATATGTTGCAAGCACAAATATATACCTAACATATATTATATATTTCCATATATGTATACACAAAACCCGGCCGACTTTCTTATTTAATGGATCTTCACTGTGCGAGCTTTCGTTTTTAATAGAAAGTTTTATTTTGTATTTTTTGCTAAATTTTGATAATGCAAATCTTTTGCTTTTGACCTTGATATTGGATGCTGTCATGGCACTATGTTTAGTTCTATTAGTATATAGAAGATAGGTGAGTATATGTATGACTCGCAAGAGTTTGACCGATAGGAACATAGCTTATCTGGTGCCACAGGAAATTGTCTATGTTTAGTTCGTTAAATTTGTCTCATTAAAAATACATTCCATACTATATACACTGCGAATCTTATATACCTATAAAGAGGCATCACGCTAGATGGAGCGCTGTTAGTCTAGGTTCAAGTTGGAAAGAAGAAGAAAGAAGAAGAAATGTTCAATTCAAAAATAAATATTAAAATATTAAAAAGACTGTGTACTAATTTTGTAGAACTTTTATTATTCTAAACATTAAAATTGTAACTGTTTGCGTTCTTAAATGGTTTTATAATTGTCAGATTAGGAATATTACTTTAATGACTTATTGAAGTGAGTTTTGCGTTTCTTTATTTACTTCTTAATAATATAGTTTATTATTGCATGCTCAGAATTTTTTTCAATTTCCTATAGAGCATTCAAAAACCCCGTTAGGTTCGCTTTCGTACTCTAATCATTGAAATGTTGAGCTCATTAGTATTCGACGGAAGTAATAAAAACCGAAACTTTTGTTTGTAAACATCTTACATTCTATTCATGAATTGATATTGTTGTTGTATTTGCTTTTGATTTTGTTCTTTGTTTTGTTATTTACAAATCAACAAACATTAATTCCGGGAAGCGTCAGTCAAAGTCAAAATTCAAATCAAGAACGAATGCGCAAAAGTTTCCCAGGCGCAAGACTGACAACGCACAACAGGTTTAAGTGATTCCCAATCGTTTTAACCCATTAACTTATGTTAATTGGAATTTAAATGTTTATAAATATTTCGGATAATTATTCAGTATTTCATTTTGAGTGTAAAGTACTGAATATTATTGAAATCCTTTCGAATCTTGTCAACAGTTTAGGTGAATTTATTGCGCAATTTGTTGTACTGAAAGATTATTAAAAACTCTCTATATTTATTAAAACTTTCAATATATTTGAAATATATAGTTTTCACTAGAGTTTTACTTTAGTATTCTTTGCTTAGAGTAACTATGTTTGTCTGAAATTTTCCTCACTTTACCCACCAGCCTAAATGTATGCTCTAAGTTGACAAAGTAATTCTAGTAGATTTACTAACTAGTATTAATAAGTAACAAAGGTTAAGAGTCCTAAGCATCGGAATGATTTGCATTATCACAAACTAAATTTAATTTTCAATATTAATGAAGCTTTTAAGAGCATTAGCTAAATATATGAAATAATGCTGGCGAATCATACTTTTATCAGTGATTTGTTCATGAATATATATGTATGTATATTAGTGAATATATATGTGTGTGTCTGATTGTACATGGCAACTATGTACATTGAATTCGGTCTCCAAGGTTTCAACACGAAAACAATTGCTATCAGTTGCCGCTCTATATAGCAGTTCTACGTATTTATATATATGTCGTAATTACTTTCATCATTGATTGTCAAGAATTTCTGCACCAATTCCGAGTTTAATAGTACAGACAAATACATTGAAATCCGTATACACGTCGACTATCTGCTGCTCCCAATGGCATCCTCTAGGTCAAGTAGCGATTGGTTCAAGAACGATTTGAGCTCTCATTCCTGCATCGTTATCAATCGAATTATATTTCGTCTGGGCGAATCGTTTGGTTTTTAAAACAGCAACGAGCGCTCCAAATCATTAGTTCAATTTCAAGCGCGAGTCTCGCACGGTTAAATCGGAGCGTGAGTAAATCCAAAGAAAAAGGAAATCCCCTTTCAAAAGTCTATTCAAAATGAAATCATTTTTGCTGTTGGCCCTGTGTTTGGGTGTGGTCTGTGCAGGTAATGAGAACCCCTAGAAGAATCCATCGAAAGTGCCAGAAAAGTGTTGCAAAAATAAATGACAAAATTTTAGAAACTTTAAAATTTTTTGAATACAGTTTGGAGAATAATATAATTGTTATTAAAAAAATTTGTATATAATTTAATTTATTTACGAAAGTGATTAATTTATCAATCATGATCAATTTTAAATTAAAATTTCAATTTTCTACGAAAGCGAAAATTTAAGAAATTTATGTGCTTTGAATATTTAAAATATTCATCTTTTTTGAAACCATTCTCTTCTTACCTTATTAATTGCATAATCAATTATATTCGAGCTAATTTCCCGGAATACTCACATCTTGATAAGAGCTTTGGCTCGTTTTTGTCATCTATTTTCCCTGAATGAACTTTTTACACAACACAAATTGTGCAATGTCTCGTGGCGCATGTGTCGCGATAAGGCAGCAGATTGATAGTTTCCCAACTATGTAGAATCTTTTCAATAGTCAACAAAAATGCTAATCTTCTTTCCTTTTGTTTGTTCTTTACAGATTTCCATGCCAGGTAAGTCTTCTTTTCCCCCATTGCAATTTATTTGGCAAGTTCTTTAAATACAGTATTTCTATATTCATGTTGGTATTTTTGGTTTGATCGAGTAGACATCGCCGATCGGATGAATTTCATAGTCGGTAAGTGCCGTGTGGCAATATTGAAGAGCTCATTTTGTGATTAACAAAATCGAAATTTCCAATTGGCATCATGGTACAAAACCGTTACGAAACAAAATTCTTTATAATACGTATAAAAATGTGAACACTATGCAACAAGTTTGTGGGTAAAAAATATTTACTGATTTAGAGAAACAGGCAGAGAATGAAAAATATCAATGATTTTGATTAAAGTCATTTATATTTATAAATATTTTTAATTTTTAATTCATTAATTTCTTGGAATATAAAGTATTTATTTTAATATATTGTTGAAAGTGCTTTCTGGTATGAATTTAAATACTCATACTGAATCATAAACATATAGCTCTTTGGATTCTACTTAAATTTATCGCCTTTAGTTCTCCAAACCTTGTTGTATAGTGTAATTATGAACGCTTTTTATATATGCAGCAATGCTCCAACTCAACCTCTTTTCCTCCTTCCCCGTTTAGCCACTACAATGCACATCAGCAGGCGATAGAGCAGGCACGTCGCAACAGTGGCTACAGTGGCTACAGTTCGGGTGGTTCGAGCAGCGGCTATGGCGCTGGTGGCTCCAACAGCTTGGGCCTTGGCGGCTCTGCTGATCTGTCTCTAGGCGCTGGTCTCGGTGGTGGGCTTAGCGGTGTCTCTGGCTCCTCCCTGGGCAACCTGGAGAGCTCCTACGATTCAGTTGGTGCAGCAGAGGGCAGCGAGAGCAGCGGCTTCGATGCCAACAATGCAGCATCCTTCGGTGCCAACAGCGGCTCTGCCTTCGGTGCCAACAGCGGTTCCGCTTTTGGTGCTAACAGTGGCTCCTCCTTCGGGGCCCAGTCTGGCTCCTCTTTCGGTGCGAACAGCGCCTTCTCCTCCAACTTCCAGACCAGCTCCAACTTCAACGCTGCCAGCTCCCACAATGCGGCCAGCAATGTTGAGTTTGCCGACAACAACAACGCCGGCACTGAGGTGAACTTCGGCGGCGTTGGTGGTGGCGTGGTCAACTCTGAGTCCCTGCTCCAGTCCAGCAACACCCAGCAACAGGTGCCTCTGACCCTCACTCAGCCCGGTGGCGAGAATGTTGAGTACTTGCACCACGAGCGCGTCGTCTCCAGTGCTCCACAGCAGATTGTGTACACTGTGCCCGGTGGTTCTCAGCAGTATGTGCAGCATGTTGAACGTGTGGTGGAGCAGAAGCCAACTGTGCAGGTCGTTCAGGTGCCACAGCCCAGTGGCAGCTCGGAGCAATACTACCAGCGTCGTGTGACAACCACCTCGACAGTGCCACAGGTCATTACACGCCCCGCAGCCAGTTACACCTCCGGCTACGGCGCCAACTCCGGCTCGACCTTCGGTGCCCAAACCGGCTCCAGCTTCGGTGCCCAAACCGGCTCCAGCTTCGGCACCAACTCTGCCTTCAAGGTTAACCAGGACTTGCACAACCAGTTCGCCAGCAACTTTGGCAGCAACTTCAATGCTGGTCAACGCGTCGGCTCTCAGGTTCAATGGGGATCTCAGGGCTCCAGCCAATTGGGTCATCTGATCAATCAGGCTCATCAGACAGCTCGTCAGCAGGCCGCCGCTGGCGGCAGTGTCAATACCGGATCTGGACTAGCCAGCGGCAGCCAGGTGCAGTACGGTGCCAGCAATGGCTTCAACAGCAACTCCAACTTCGGCTTCAACTCGGGCAGCTCACTGAACTCGGCCTCCTCCCTGAACTCTGCCAGTGCCTTGAACTCGGGCAGCTCCTTGAACAGTGCCTCCCTGTTGGGCGGCTCAGGCTCTCTGCTTAGCGGTTCTCTACTGAATGGTCAGGCCAATGCTGGTCTGGGTTTGGGTCTGGGTCTCTCGGGTAATCAGCAGGTGCAGAGCGCAGGCAATCTTGCTGGTGCCGGCGGTGCTGGCAGCAACTACCAGACTAAGTCCTGGGAGAAGCAGTCCAAGTGGTCATCCCAGTCGGAGGTGAGTTATTAATGGATGCAACTGCCTAAGCAGTTTAGTAAATTTACACTCCTCCCTTGCAGTTCGACTCCAACGGCCAGGTGAAGACCTACAAGGATCTGGCCACCGGTGAGAGTGAGAACCACAATGTGAACGGCAAGCAGTTCGGCTACAACGCAGCCACCGCTTCCGTCGACGACAACGGCAAGTTCAGCACATACAGTGTGCACTCCTAAGCGGCGACTACAGTCCACCAGCCAACGCGGACTGCGCACCCTACGCAACAAGCACACAAATTTAGTTATTAAACATTTTCATAGCTGCCGCATTTTGTAGACAAGTCAATACGATCAACATAATAAAACGATTTTAGAAATATTACAAAACTTCGGATGGATTCTTTACCTCAATAAATATAGAATACTCGTATAAAGCGAATCTTGAAATATTACTCAACTTTAGCAGGATTGATTTAAGAGTTATTCTTGTTTAATCTCTAAGAAAAGACTTCAACTAGAAAATGTTTTACAAAAGAATATTAAACAGTTTCTCAATAAGTTGTTATGGATTTTCAAAAGAAAAATTTAATATTTTATAAGAATTTCTTGCGTAAGAGGTTTGTACCTTGTTCCTAAATATATTTAGAAAACATTAGAAATAAATTTTAGCTGTTTTGTTTTAACTTTGTTTGAAGAAAGATTATAGTATACAAGGACTGCAGAAGTTTGTCTAAAAGTAGCTGGAACTATTTCTAGGATAGAGATTCTTGAAAGAGGCATCAATAAACGACTGATATATACTTTAGAAATAGGCAAAAAAAGAAAGAGTATTAGTATGAGATATAATAGGCATAGATATTATATATATATATTTAAATAGTTGTAATCTCATTAAAAAAAGAATATAACTTATTTTCAGTTTTCTATAATTTCATTTATTTTTCATTTATTTTTTTGTATAGCAAAATGTGCTTGAATATAGAATGCTCTTCTGTTATATCTGCATCTGACGTGTATAGATACTTCACTTGTAGGTTCATTCTGTCAAGTATTTGACAGGGACTTTACTGTATACTTACATAAACTTTGTAAGCACACTCAAAACCTGTGATTCTTGTCAGTCACTTCATTCCATTAATCACTTTTACAATTACAATTAGTGAAAATTCCCCAATTATTCGGAGGTTAACTTATGGAAAATCCTGGTTTTAATTTAAGATAGATATAATTGAACGACTCATCTAAATTTTGACTAACTCAAAATTACATGAATCATTTTTCGCAGCAATCAATTATAAGCAGAGTCAACTTGTGCTTTTTAATAGAGATAGTCAGTCTGGATAAATATATAACTCAAATTTAGATTTGAGTATAAGAAGAGATCTCCCAAAATTCCCATTTATGGTAAATGTAGTACTTTAAAATTCATTATTATTTTTGCTATTTCAGCAACAATCAAAGTCAGTTTACATCAATAACAGAAGCGAAAGTTATTCATGAAAATGGTTGATCAAGTTTGCCATTTACGTGCACTGTGTTGCCTCTGACGACGCCTTTGTGACCCGCCTTATTGTCACGCCGCCTTCTGTAGTCGGTGCCGTAGGAGGACATGCAGTAGCAGGGCTTCCAGCTGGGCTGTCTCTGGAGCTGGCTCTGCTCATGCGGTGCCCGCTCTGTGGTCCACACGGGCACGTAGTGTGTCCAAGTCTCGCCATTGCGATAAATGCTGCCCGCATCGGCGCCACTTGAGCTGGTGTAGACATGCTCGGGATAATACTGGGGGTAGTAGACATCCGATCCGGAACCAGATCGTGGACTATAGCGTATACCACCACCATGCTCGCTGGAGAAATTGGGATTCCACTGTGACTTGGGATCGTAGGGCTGGCGGGACTTGTGTCGCGAGTCGCTGCCAGCGTTGCTACCTCTGCTGCTGCTGCGACCCTTGTAGATGGGTACACTGGCGTCCTCTGGCGGAAGAAAGAGGGATGGGAATGTATGTTAAAGTGTTAAATGGGTATGAAACCATTGTCTCTGTGTTTAATACTCATAAGTATACTGAACTATTTGAGGTATAAATTATTATATTATTAACATATTATAAATTATTTGAATTATAAGTTCAGTATTATAATACAAAATTTGGGACCCTTATGATATGGTTCTTGCAATACTCAAGTATATTTATTTATATTGTATATCAAACTAAGCTTATCAAATTAGTAATTTCTTTACAACTTTCTCGCTTAACTGTTACCGAAGTAAAGAACCTTAGTGCTTTTAGTTGTGGTCAATAAAGACAATTATAAATTTGTCATTTCTATACTCTATATATATACAAATATATATTATCTATATACATATATATTACACTGTTAATTTTAGTACCTTTTCTTTAGTTCACATCCAAATTCCATTCTCTTCTACTTACTTCCTTTTGTTTACCCAGTGGCATTCGCAATTACCTTCCACCTCCCCCTCAATTCGAATATAATCCAAAATAGTAATGATTTTTGCAAGACCTTGATTACTTACCCTTCTCCCCTTGCTGCTGTGCAGAACTGGTCTCATTGCCTTCCCCCTCGGCGGTTATTTCGAACGTGATGTCAGTGTGGATGCCCACGCGCTTCTTGTGCTTGCCCAGGTCGGTGATTTCGACGCTCTCCTTTGACTCTGCTTAGGAGTTGCAGTTGACTTTTAGTTTGAGGTCGAGCACCTTTCTCCCTCTACTCTTGGAGTATTCATTTAATTACCTTTCGTTTGGTGTTGTCCATCGCCCGTGTCGACTGTGACACGCACGCCGTGTATCTTGGGTCGATTACCAGTTCCGGTGGCAGTTCCTCCACTGCCAGTGGCAGTACCTTGTGCTCCTCCACCGGCACGTCCTGTGCCTGGATCATAGCCAGCACCCCCGCCAGTACCTTGCTGTCCCTGTCCCTGCTGCCCCTGCTGTCCCTGCCCAATGAGTACGGGCACTCCTGTCTGGTTGTTGTTGTTGCTGTTGCTGTTCTCCTTGTCATCGAAATCCAACTTGCCCGACACTTTATTCGCCTGACCTGGTTACGTTGGACAGCAGCCACGTTCGGGTTGTTTGTTTTTGGTTTAGCATAGAAATTAGATTGAAGCATAGAAATTTCATTTAAGTTATGCAAACACTTCGAGCTGCCCTCGTCCCGCCCAGCAGCCTCGCACGAATTGGAGCGTGTCGAATCTGAAGCCTCTGAAAGTGGCGCAATTAGCGCACGTTGACTTATTTATGGATACGTCTCTTCATCTCCCCCTCTCTCTCTCTTTCAGTCTCCCTCTCTAATCCCTTGCCACATACAGTCGACTGCCTTCAGAGTGGACTCTGACCAATTTTAATTGCATCTCGCTATGCAAAGTTTGCATTAGCAAACCCAGTGAGTGCTTTATAAGCCTCTACGAATACTTCTGTCTCTGGGTTTGTGGTCTCAATTTCTGCTCTATATTCGTGAAGAACGGAGAACGGAGAGTGCAAGTGACGGGATTAACCAGTAGGAAAATATCTTATTAATTAAATTGCGAAATGTGCAGGAAAGTGGTGGAGATTATAGCACCAAATAGGGGGATTATCAGGCAGGCAGACTATTTTGTAGACTTTGCTATAAATCCGTAATACAAAGAAACAATCTGTCGAAATTAGAACTGAGATTCGGTACAGCATTAGGCTTAGCTTTGTTCATGGTTTGTATATGTATTTATTCTCATGGGTGTTGTTATATAATTCTGATATTGTTCAAAGTATTAATTTATGTTATAACAATAGTCCAGCTTTAATAAGGGATAATAAAAAGAAAAAGTTTACTTGTTTACACGTTGTTAGATGTTTGAAAATTCCTACTTAGGGAAACTGCAGAGCTGGAAGATCTGAGGTAGTATATAAAATGTTTTATATACTTTGAAAAGGGGAGCTTTAAGATCTAGATCATTATCAGTTCAGTGTTTCTTATGAATACTAGAATTTTCCTGAACAAAAGAATAGAATCTACTAGCAATCCAAGAGCTGGTCAATCATTAGAATTTTGTAATGCTTATTCATATTCTACATAATCCATATTGAATCCTTTGGAAGAAGACTTGCCTTAAAGTAAAGTAATTCAAGGTACTGCCCAGAGCCTTCTTCAGCTTGACAGTGTTAATATTATATAATTTCCTCATAATATATTTATTTTATTCTTGAGATCAAATATCTAATTCAAATATTTCCTTCACACTTCATTTACAAATTCCCACTTTCTCACTTTATGCGCCATTAATCATCTTCCACTCACTCAAACTCTTCACTTTTTGTCCAAGTGAAGAATCTTCAACTCTCTTCTTGTGTTTTGGGATTTCTATATTTTTTCTAATACTGAAAAATTCCCTAATTATGGGAAAAGCCCGCACACTGTCTCCACACACACAAGTCTCATGCGTGGGTAGTAAACAGAAAAGTAATTCAAAATTGGAAATTGGCAGCTGTCTCTGATTAGTCAATTGAGTATTAAGTATTCATTCAATTTGTGGAACAACCTTGTGCGCCATGATGAGTCAGCAGAAAGGAACATAACAACAACAAATAGAACGCGTACATGATCACAAGAAGAACACACAAAAAATTGTTTATCGATTTGTAGTTGAAATTTGATTTCTTCTACACGATTTCGATAATTTTAGAACACGTTGATTAATTGGGATTTTTCGGTGTTGAGTTGAGGATCGAAGCGCGTTTGAGGTGCGCACTTGAAAACCGCCGACAAACGACTGCAAAAAACAAAGCTGACTACGACTTTGAATATCCGACGCGATTCATTAAAAATTAACTAACTTGTAGAAGTGAGAATTGAGAAACGTTAGTAAGGGAGAGGATGGAAGGGGAGGGTAAAACTGCTTGTTCAGTTTCTCAATTGTTCAGTTTGTCTGTTTAGGTTTCAGTTTCTATTTCAGATTCTGTTTCAGTTTCAGTTTCTGTTCTTGATGTGGATAAGATCTCGACTGGGTCCATAGGTGAGTCGTCGTCGTCGTTGTCGTCGCTGGACTGCACTTGCAGTAGCTAATGCGTATAACGAGGTACCCTCCTTTCTTGCCCCTCTGCTTCTCCTACACAATCTCTCAGTAAATTGGCCGTAATCGGTTGGCTGGCATCTTTTGTTATTGTTTTTACTGAAGTTTCCGCTGTACTGCGAGTGTGTGTGCGTGTGTATCTCGCCGATTCTATTGTGTCTGATGAAGTTTTTAATGCCAAGCAGTTATAAACTGAGTAGTTAAAGGTAGCTGTGAGTTTAGGGAGGTTATGCCCAGGAATCATATTGTGGAATTTGAAAATGTGGATTTTTCTATATTTCGAAAAATAATTCTTAAATTTCTGAAAGAGAGTTTTGAGAAACAACTTAAAGATTAATTAATTTTATACACTTAAAGCTTCATATTAATATTTTTTATTATCATTACTAAATTTAGTTTCAGTTATATTATACGACTCAACTGTTTCCAGGGTATCTTGCCGCATTTCTCACAGTTTTTTTTTCTTCTTTTTAAGATTTCTGAAATCGGAAACTTTTTTGTTTTTGGTCTTTTTCATAACGCTCTCATCGTTAATCATTGGACGGCGATTCCCGCAACGATCGCAATTATATTTTGCGGCAATTTTGACAGCGCCAACGATTATCTTCATTAGCCCGACGAATCAAGTTGGATTCAAGTTCAAGTTTAGCTCAAGCTGGAGGTCTATTGCGTTGGAGATTACAGCGCAGAGCCAAAGAGCTGATCCCTCCCCCCTCAACATTAATGAACTATGCGAACCGCAGACATTTGTCCAAGTACGCCCAATTCAAGGGGGGGGAGTCGAAGTTTGCACATGCTGGAATAATAATGTCAAGCCAAACAAATGTGAGGACCATAAATTCTTTCATTCTTTTATCCCCGGGCCAAGGGTTCTCCATAGTACTCTCCATAGTTCTTCCATTCTGTGCCCTTCTGCAGAGCAATTAATTAGCAATTGCATTTGCCGCTGTCATTACGTGTGATAATTAAAAGGGCGCACGACTCTCTCGGTCTCGAGTGGGCGGGCAGGAAGAAATTCTGGCAAATGTATTGCCATAAATTTGATGACCCGAGCCGAGTTCGGTTCAGTTCGGTTAAGTTTTGGTTTGGTTCGGCTTGGCTTGGTACGTTCTTGCTGCCCCCTTGTCAGGGGCTCAACTGCAAATGCACTTTAATCTCGAATTTATCAAGTGTAATAGTTCTGGGCCTGGGGTTGGGTCTGGGCAGGGTCTCTCGTCTAATGGGGTTGAGATTATTGCTGCCCGGGGCAGAGGCAGCCACATGCCACAGCTCCAACACTTGCACCGCACACACACACACACACACTTTTGTAATCTGGCGGATTAGAGACAAGCACACCCACATCTCAGTCAGAGTTGGGCTTGGGCCTGTCTTGGGCTACGTGCGGACCCATTAAACAGATGGATTCCGATGTCAACATTTTTAATATACTTTTGCCAGTCTGCTTGTCCTGCCAGGCTGACTGACTTCAAGTCTCATCTGGCTGTCTGTCTGTCTATCTGTCTTCTGCTCATCTTGTGCGTCTTCTTCATCTTTTGTTATTTACATAAACTTTTGTTTGCAACAACTTAATTTTCATTGTTTCTATGCATTTATGTTGCACTTGGACAGCAAGACAGAGTGGACTCACTCAACTGTAGCTGGTAAGTTCAAGTGCGGCGTCGTCGTCGTCTTCCACTCAACTTACTTACAGCATCATCATCAGCTCTTTTCATTTTCAACTCACTCTCAGTTGGCTCTTCAAATATTTTGTAGCATACTTTTGTGGTTGTGCAGTAAATGAGCTGCATTAAGCCGCCTGTCTTGTCTGATGGATGGAAATATGGAAAGTTATGTCTTAAACTAAATAAAATGTGAGTGAAATCAAGAAGAGAATGATTGGTCAGCTTTGCATAAATGCTTAGTCGCCTGAGTGCTTGTGTCCATCAGGCAATTTCGTTGCCTACTTTTTGGGGCAAGCAATAAATAATACGTATGAATAGAGATGATTGGATAGTCATGTTTGAGAAATTTGCACCTTCCGTTGAAATGACGAATGAATTACAGATTTAATCAAAAAACATAGCCTGTTTGCCCGTTTTTATTAACACTTAGTAAGCATGGCTAAGCAATATTTACCATACTTCTTCAGTGCAGCGAGTCAGCGTAATATTTGTGTAGCATGCTTTTAAGTGCAAAGCGAATTATGATTGAGTGCGAATGTGCTTGCACATTCATTAGTGGCTTTTATTTACTTGTGATGAGCAAATAAATTGAATAAATGTGATATGTAATTTTTAAATATATGTTTGTATTTTATGTGCAAAAGTATAATCTTATCTGTTACAAGTTTAAATGTATAATTCTACATGCAAATGTTGCGGTTCAGCGTGTTGTCAGAATATATTCATAGCATACTTTGTTGCTGAACCACAAAAAGAAATACAGCAAATTGATTGCAAACAGAAGTCAATTTCAAGTAAATATTTTATTGAACAATTACACTTTTTCGTGGTTCTCTCCAATTAAATCAATATCCATAACATTTAGTAAAAATAGTAGCAATAATATTCATATCATACTTTTTTCTGTAGCAACAAAATTTATAAAATGGAAAGAAACGTTTCTTGTAAATATTTGATGAAATATTGTACATTTAAACTTTTTGGGGCTTAATATCAACTACATATAGTCAAATATTTTATGTGTTTCTAATTGCGGTTTCGACATACATTTTTTATGCAAATTCAAGCCAAGTCGATGCCTTATCGAAACGAAGCACAGTTTGCACTGATTGGTCAAATATCTTAAGTTTTTGGCCATAAATGTTAATTGCACATACGCAAAGAGAGGCCTTTCTATTGTTGAAAGGCTCCACACAGATGCTGATGCAAAGATACAACATGTTTGGCCAACAAAAGACAATGTAGACAGAAAGAGAGAGACAGACAGAGACAGACAGACGGGGGCAGACAAAGGAGCAACTGGCTGAGCTGCCTGAGCATGTGGCCAGTTTACCGAACAATTAAAATGGCAAAATCAAAATCGAAATACACAAATTTATGCGTCTAGCTGCCAGGGCCATTTTACAAATATTACAATACTGTAAATAAATTGCACAAATTTTGAGAAGGGAGTAGGGAGGGGGAGGGGGAGCGGCAGGCAGGACTGGCGAGCTGCTAATGAAATAATGGGCCAGCTGAATTAAATTATGGCCGAACAAGTCCCTGGAGTGCGTTGCCAAAGAACTTGCAACACCTCCCCCTGCTCTTCACCCTACACAGCAGCCTGTCCTTCCCTTTACCTCCCTCTGCCACCCTCGTCTAGACAATAACTAAATTTGCAGGCGAAAAGGTGAAGGAAAAGTAAAATTTTGATTGCATTGTTGGCGTTTGATTTCCAACCCCCTGTAACCGCAGTCGCAAGCAGCACTCACCCCCGCACCTTGCACACTGCACCCCCTCTGCCTACTCTCTTCCCTAGAGAGAACACACTCATTGACTATTCACACTCGTGTTATTCATATTCACACTACAGCCAACTACAACTGGCACATTATATCGCATTGCTACCATTATTATTATATTTTAGATTATTTCTTCTTCCCCCTACGCTACTCCTCTGCTCATATAAAATTTTTATTATTTGCTCGTTTACTCTGCTGCGCTTCGCAATCGCCGCTCGCTTGTTCCGCTTTATCGTTTCTCGTTCGCCTCTTGCAAAATCCTCTGTAGAGAACGCATTGAATTTGCTTTTATTGTTGTCGCACTTCCACCCTCGGTGTCATCCCCTGACCACCCTCTCTTTCTCGCTGCAAATGCAGCGGAAGCAAATGTGAAGCCAACGGCTGCTGGCATCGCCTCTGCTTCCTCTCCCCCTCCTCTCTAGCGTCTGCGTCGTCTTATCGTTTCCTTTGTTGAGTGTGCCCAACCTCAGCTCAGCTCAGTTCAGCCACCGCTGCTGCCGACGCCAACGCTCTTGTTGCTGCGGTTGCTGCGTAGCGGGTGGTGCAGACACTAGCACAGTGGGTGCAGTTCGATTGAAAAGTATTTGCAAAGTTGGGTAAAAAAACATTTCATGTGCAGGTTAACTAAATATAATATTAAATATTATATATACATATATTATATTGTATTAATATTATTTCCCTTCATCATAATAAATAAAATAATAAATAAAAATTCGGACGGATTCTTAAAAAACGTGAAAAAAAGGTTATTCTACGCTAGTCATTGATTTTATATACTTTCATATCTTGACTTCAGTCTTTAGCGATTATTCCTATGCTAATCACATAATTCTTAAGTACTGTAGGAATTCTTACTGCTTTATACACATGTTCATACACGACTTTTTACCGAATTAATTTAAATTTTTGATATAGTTCTGCGAACAAAGAAATAAAGTATAATAGGTTGAATTTATGATCTGAAATAGATCGATGAGCTTACATAGTTTAGTTGCAATATTTTATAAAACAATACAAAATAAAAATAGGGAGAATGGCCATTGGAAGATATATACTATAACTATTTGATCTGGCTTGTTCTGACTTATATACAAAGTACAGCAATAGGAAGTATATATACATATATAATATACCAAGTTTCATCAAGATAGTTCTAAGACTAATTGACATGGCTCGCTCGCCATCTCTGTTGATGCTGATTTGGAATGCATAAACCCTATAGTGTTTATATATTTTATGCCATCAAATTCGAGCACAACTAACTTTTGCTTACTTTGCTCCACTGTGCATGCGGGGTCTCTTTTTGCCACCTTTTCTCATTGCGTTAAGCAGGTTGCGTTAAGAGCAAAAAATTTGTTTTAGGGCCCTTGAAAATGAAAATGGGCTCTGCCGACGTCTGACGTTGTCGTCGTCGCAGTCGCTGCGGCTTGTTGACCGTAGCTGAAGTAGGCAGGGGAACATCCGAATGAGCAAACTGTCGACGTGACCCTCCCCCTCTCTTGCTTGCCTCGTTGCAGCTATCAGCCCCGCCCACAGTTGTGCCCGGCACTTAGCTGACAATGAGCAGTGACAGTTTCGAGATGGTCGGGGTGTTGCTCCGGTCGTACCCTCTTCTCTCTCTTTTCTCTCTTTTCTCTCTTTTCTCTCTTTTCTCTCTCCCCTTCCCCTCCCCTTCGGCAGAGCGTCCTTTCAAGAGCCGCTTGTGGTTTCGTTTGTCCTGCCTTGTCCGGCCAGGCCGAGCCGGGGCTGCACGTCTGTTGCATCTGTCGCATGCCGGAACTAAACAACAACAGTGGCACCCACGAGACACCGCACTCCCCCCTCCCCTCTTCCCGCAGGCAGTGGAAATCCTCCCCTGCCTTGGCTGGAAAAACTCCGAGTACATTCGCCGATAATGATGCGTACGCGTTGGCGATTATGATGGGTTTGATAGAGACGACAACTACTCGACTTGACATGCATGATTTAGTGCCTCCTCCTTCCCCTCCCGCATCTGCAACTGCTGCTGCTGCAGCTTCAACCTGCTGCCTGCCTGCCTCGGGGCTACAAGCCAACACCCGCCAGGCATCCCCTGCACCTTCTGCCTCTTCTCGCCTCTCCTCGTGTCGTTTTTCATTTCGCAAATTGCAAATAAGTCGACGGGGCAGTCGCCGTATACGCCGTGTGCCGTGTGACATTTCTCGCAAATTATGTTTTTGCCCGCGACCTCGACCCCTACCCCTGTTCCTTTCCTCCCCCTCTCTTACCCAGTGCTGCCAACCTAATCCGATTATTGTCTGGCTAGCACCGCAGATCCGCAGTTGGTACTGCAGTTTGGTAGCGAAGCAAGCATATGGTACACACACACACACACACACACACACACACACATACACACACACGCATACACACACACAGTTGCATTGATATATGTGCTCAGCATTTAGCCAAAGCATTGTACTATGCCCCGAACTCGGGGTTACACACTCACACACACGTTCCATAATTGGATTCCGATGACTGCAAATTGGTGATAATTTCGATTCGCTTCCGCACGTGATTCGAGGCGGCTTCGCGAAATTCGAGCATCTGCGTCCGAAACAGAAGCCGGACTCGGATCGGGGCTGAGCTAGGAACAATACTCTTTATGTCCGGTCGTGACTGGATGAACAGGGATTCACATATTGACAGTAAACGAGGTCGCAAATCCAGGCGAAACTAGAAACGGAGGATATAGGAGAAAACTAACAGAGAGAGAGAGATGGTCAGAGAGAGAGGAACAGAGAGAGAGAAACAGAGGGAGTGTAGTGAGATAGAGAAGAAAGAAAGAGAGACAAGAGAAAGGGAGAGAAAGAAATAATATACGCAATACACAGAAATTACTATTCAGAAATTCTATATATTTATTTATATTTCTATATATTACTATATATAAGGTTGTCAAATATCTCCCTTTTTGCTCTTTCTCCCGCCTTTTTGCTCTTTATTCAATGCTTTATAAAAAGTGATACAGTGATCGGATCGGCGATGTCACGAGATGCCACATGCCGGTTTAACTCGATGTATTCCATGATTTGATCGGTATTTGTCGTCACAGGTCTTCCGCCGGCTGGCTTATCCATGGTGTCGTTTTCACCGGCTCTGAATCGTCGAAACCATTCCTCCGCGGTTCGAAGTGATAGAGTACCATCCCCCAAAACACCATTAATCTCACGGAACGTTTCTCTAGCGGATTTGCCTTTAACGAAGGAAAACTTTAAAATAGCGCGAATTTCGGCGTTAGTGAACTCCATGTTTACACGTCTATAACTGTTGAACGAAATATCCAAACTAACCATGCGTAGCGTCGTTTTGTAGGTTATGTCAAGACCTTTCAAATTATGTATAGTGTTGCCAGATACGAGCTCTGTAGCGCTTTGTACATAGCCGCGAAATTCAAAAGACAAAAAGGCAGAAGGGAGATATTTGCCAACCTAATATTTTTGAATATATGTCAGTCTGGCAACAGCTGTATAGCTATAACCAAAACTTATTTAAATACTACTCCTAAATCAAATTAAATGTTTAATCTAAATCTACTGCATATTTAACTAATTGAGGGATTTAAAGACAATCGTAATTTTGGTTTAGATTCAATCAAGGAAATTATACCTATTGTGTACGAAATTGAAAGATTGTGAACTTTGTAGGATATTAAAAAGTAATTAATTAATCCGAAGAACTAAAACTTTGATACGAGTAATGGAAAGCATAATAACCCACTTAAATAAATCCACTAGTTCTGTATTTAGTTAATCTATTTAAGTCCATAAAACGCAAACATACTAGGGAGCAAATATCATATTATATATTATTTTGTTTGCACTTTTAATTTCGATTAAATGCTTGCATCATAAAAAAAACAATAAAAAGTCATCAATTAGCCAAAGTTAGCTTAGAAGATATTTGTCTTTTCCGAAATCCAGGATTGCAACATTGAAGCATTGATATACAAGTCAGGCGTGTTTCGTCTGTTGCATTTGAAAATAGAGGAGAGAACGCCAGCCAGCTCATAGCGATTCGGAGAGCCAACAAGTGGACACATCAAGGGGGCTCCAACGTCACCTTTGCAGGGGTTTTGAACGTCACCAACGGCGCAAATAAAGTTCGAGTGCACCTCAAGGAAAGGGTGATTAAAAGATTTTTGACAAGTCTCTCTATCCACAACGGAAGTGTCAATCTTCTTGAGAATGGGAGAGTAATCTGTGTCAGTTTTTTGCTTCTTACCCCAGCCGGCAACAATACAGCGGGAATTATCGAAGTTCATGACTGCACTGGGCAAGCTGATGGTGTTAATGAGTGGACCCAACACAAAATCACGCTTCAATATAAGTATAGCAATGTCGAAGTGCTTTGACCTGTCATCATAGTTATCGTGTATTATAATAGTCTTTACGTAGCGTTCTACATGTGGTTCTGGCTCGGACCTTATTCGCGTATCCCATTCGCCAGCTCTTACCAACAGATCTGTCTCAATTAACTCTACGATTTTGTGGACAACAGTCAAAACTACATTGGGAGCTACTAGACTGCCGACGCATAGGTATGAATAATCGTAGGAGACGTTATTGTAAATCTTTTCTAAGATTTGCACTACCCATGGAAATTCGCCATATTTTGCTTGGCCTTTCACGTCCTGAAAGATAATAATGTAATATAATATTTAAAACATGTCTAGAAATAAGCACGAAAGAAACAGAGGAGTGTGCTCGACAGTGATATATACGTACATATATATAAAATATTTAAGCGGACTTTTGGCAACAGTTTGGAATTTAATAACTAGTAAAATTATTTCCTAAACAACTTCTATGTGAATTATCCGATCGCAACCATATGCATATCCAAATAATTTGCACTTTGATAAAAATGAACTATTCTGCATCAAAATTACGCATGCAATTCGGGTTTTATCGATTTACGGGACGAAAAGAGGCGTGGACAAATACTAAAACAGTCTTGTCACCAAATTTGGTACGTTTTGCTATTATAGTTTCTGAGATCTAGCTTTTTATACGGACAAACATTTGCCACAATGTTATAATATTCTTCTACTCATAGTATAAATGATTCTTTCCAAACTTCAATATCTTTTCCACATAAGTCGCAGTGATTGTTTTAATAAACTCCTCTTACCTGTCCACCATATTGACAACAGACCTCATTCTGTGCACATTTGCGTATAGGATTCGTTAGAGAAAACTCATTTAAGAGAGGGCCAGCAGTTGTATCTATATTGCCATTTATACATGTTTGTTTAGGCACACAGTATTTCGGAGGTCCAGTACAGTCCTCTCGAGTATGGACAGGAGCAATCTGCTCCTGAAAGATAATAATTGTTTGTGTATAAGTTATAAATTGAATAAAATATTTAATGAATACTTTAAATGACTTTGCCACATCAGTCGGTGATTGTTAAGATACATTTCTCTTACCTCTTTAACAATCTGCTCCTGAAAGATAACAATTGTTTGTGCATAAGTTATAAATTGAATAAAATATTTGATGAACGCTTTATATAATCTTGCCACATCTGTCGCAGATGGTTAAGATACATTTCTCTTACTTCTTCAACTAATTGGCAGCAGACATGAGTCGCATTGCATCTTTCTACACTTTGGACATTCGCCTCAAATTTAGAAAAGATTTCTATGAGACCTCCAGCACTTTTATCTATTTTTCCGTCTACACAGCCTCCTTCAAGCACACAGAACTTTCCTGTACCAGTACATATCTCTTTCATGGGAGGCAGTGTTGTTTTTGGTCTCGTACGCTGTAACATAATAATTCATGTTATATGAATAATGTATACAATATTATATTAAACGAATGTTTGAATTTGAAATTGAAAGATCTTAATTACTTCTGTTCTATGGACTGGACGAATGGAGCAACATATCTTATGTGATGGGCAGTATTCATTTGGAAAAACAATACTTAATGTTGATATATAGCCATCGATACAGTTGTGTATATCCACACAGTACATATGAGAATCACACAAAGAAGGTTCCTCAGTTTGATTGATTGCATTGCCAGACACAAAGGCACTTAATAGTCCGACTATACTAAGTACTTTTATCATCATCAATGCGAGAGAAGTGCTCACGTTCAACATAAATTGCAAACTGTCGCGATTTCATAATTTTGTTTTTATACCATAGGTCGAATGTTAATGTTGATAAGGTTTCAATTTCCCACTAACTCACAGCTCTGTTTTTTCCCAGTTCTTGTTCTTTTCCCAGAATTTAATTTGTTAATTCCCAAAAAAATAAAGAACCACCAGTCGGCATGACGCTTTACCCTTGGAGGTTTTGGCACCAATCTCTTTATTATATACTTCAAAAAAGGCGTTGCTGAGTCCAAAGTATAGATATTTTTGGTCAGGATTATAAGCGGAGTCGATTGAGCCATGTCTGTCTATCTGTTCGTCTGTCCGTCTGTCTGTCTATCTGTTTCTCTCTCCGTCTGTATCAGCTATCGTATAAGCTAGAGACACTAAATTTGGCATAATGGTTCAAATAGATTTGCAAGCGACTTTTAATCGATATAACTTTCTTACTCCGACATTTACTCGTACTACATAAACTGAAGTTATTCAATGCACCATTAGTGTGCCTGCCTGCTCGTGAATAATGTATTTAGACTTCGTGGCCATGGCTGACGCAATTTATAATAAGCTCAGTCTGCGCAAAATGAGTAGTTTTGTTGAAATAAGCGTGACGATGACCGATGCTTGTGATAATAAAAGTATAACTAATTCTTATCTCTGAAGCTGAACTTTCATTCGAAAACAAAGCTCCGTTCTTATCTTGAAAGCTCTTAGCTCACTTGAATTAATCATTGTTTTTGTCTTGAGATTGAGAAAGCAGTAAGAGGCAGAACACTTTTTCTATGGAATTGTAAGTGTATTTGTTACGGTTTGCCGAAACTGGGCATAGGGTATCTTCATGTCGAGCACGCCCGATAGTTTGGTATTTTATACCCTCTACACATCGGGTAGAAGGTTATTATAACTATGTGCCAACCGAAAAACTATGTACTATATGTTGTATTTTGAATCAGCATTAACAGCCTGGTTCGTCTTCCTGACCATGTGTCAGTCTGTCTGCCCGTCTGTCCGTATGAAAACCTAGATCTCGAAAACTATAAGAGCTTGGGTTAACAAATTTGATGTCAAAATGTGTAATTATTGCACACAGATCAAGTTCATTTTAGATTCTTGCCACACGCACTCCCGCCCCTTAAATTCCCCTTGAATTCCAAGCGTAGTTTTAATGGAGGACAGTTCATTTTTGGTAAGCAAAATAACCTTCAACAACCAAATAAATTTCTTAAAATTTGGTTGTGATCGAATAATTGGGATAAGAGCTATTTAAGAAATTAAAAATATGTACTGATTTCAAAGCCTCCGCCTGAAAGTGTGCAACGAAAAATACGAAAACTCTATCCCCTTCGCTCTCTATCACTCGCGCCCTCATAAATGCGACTATACAGCAATACATGCACCCCCACACACTCTCTTAGATGCACACACACACATATACACAGTGGCAACACTTTCGTTTTCCTCGTTGGCCACACTGATGTCTGGGCCCCATTACATTGGATTGCGCCCACGGGGGCGTTTCGTGTCAATTTATGCAACTCTCCTGCAATTTCCGGTGTATTAAAGCAATTTCCAGTCCAGCAGATCTCTGGACACGGTCATGACTTAATGCATATGAATATGTGTATGTGACTAAGTGAGTGAGTGTGTGTGAGAGTGTGGCGGAAATGCTCCCCTGAGTATTAGGGTAAACCCACTCGTGCCTCCTCATGGCGGTGATGTTCAGATTCAATTTCAAGCTACGTTGCGTGCGTGACACGAACAGGTGGAGAAAGTGCAGTAGTAACTTCAGATATAAAATGACATATATATATAGATATATGTCTATAGATTCTACTTCAAACTAAATCAAAAAAACACCGTGAAAACCTTATGGCAAATTTAAAGTAAATATCTGAAGAAAGAACCTAAAAACAACGCAAAAATAAAATTAAAAATATTAGTAAATATTTTATTTATGAAATCGGATTCTCTTTTGCTACTCTATTTATATATTAGACTTATCTATTTACTATTATATATTTTCGATATTCTCCCTTGTTGTAATAATATTTTGAACATTCTATTCACACTTCAAATTTCCTTCCACTCCACTTCCGAAGTGACAAATAATGTGTTTTATGTACTCTCTCAAATAGAATTTCAATCGTTTTCAACAATTTGCGGGCTAAATCAAAGTTCGGCGCCCCGCGGTGAATCCTTTTACCCTTTGCCCACCCGCCGGCAGTGAGATCGAACTTGGCAAGACGAGAAGATGAGACGCAGTTAAGGAAAAACAGAGAGAGAGAGAGAAAAAGGTTAAAAAAAGTGCGTGAAAATGTCAAAACGTTTTTGAGAGCACAATAAAAATGAAAATGAAAATGAGAATTCGCCAAGCAGCAGCCAAATGCAATTTATCTGCCTTGAGGAGGGGGGTTGGGTTGGAGGTGGGAGATGGAGGGGAGAAGGCAGGGTTGGGCCCTGGGCTGGGGGTGTCTCTCGTCAAGTGACGCTGCACCCAGGGGGACTGTTTGATTTACCGTCAACAGGAGATTAAAAAAAACGCAAGAGAGAGAGACAGAGAGAGAGTGGGAGAAAGGGAAACAGAGAGAGGGGGAGGGGAGGTAGAAATTTGAACGTTATATCCAAAAAGTGAATTAAGAACTTGTGTGGTGGAACGAAGCAACCAATCGAAGGGTGGTTCATTGCCCAGAGGCGGCGGGGTGGGGCAGTGGCAGGGGTTGGGCCCAGGCTTTGGGTTTACCAAATTGAGTTGCAACACTTGGCAGGTTTTTATCTACGCACCACAATCAGAGAACCAGAGAGAGGAAGTGCTAAGGATGGGCGGAGGAGGGGGTGAGGTAGACCACTAGCAGGTCGGGTGGGTTGACTGGACCTTCAACGGGAGCTCGCACAGTGCGTTGGCTCGCGTTGATAACAAGATTTGTTTTTGAAAATTATGCTGGGTCGTTGCTTAATTACGCTGAAAAGCGCAATGCAAAAGAGAGGGAGAGAGAGAGGAGAGAGAGAGAGAGAGAATAAGTGAGAGCCCAGTGGAAGTCTGCGGCAATTTAGCTAAATTAATTTTAGAGCGTGCTCCTGCTTCGATTACTGTAAACTGCCAGCGGCAGCAAGTTCAGGAGTCAATGCTTGATTTTGGCCAGAAACAGGGCGCGTAGACAGAGAACAGACAGAGAAAGAGACAGAGAGCAGACAGAGATAGAGATAGAAATGAAGGGCAGATACCCAGATCGCACACACCCCTCGCTGTACACGCATCCTTAGACAAATGTGTCTGTCTGGCGGACTGACAGCGCCTGTTAGCGTCGTCGAGTCCCGTTACAGTCCCTGCCAGACCCTGTTTTGGGCCCTTCCACAGACCACTCTACATGCATATTCCATTAAGCCAGGCGGCGAATTGAACAATTTTCACTTTATGATTTATCGTAACGAGCTTTTTATTTACGTAACGCGTCGTCTGCATTGTTCAAGTCGAAGTTTGTTTAGAAAATTAAAAATTAATTAGGCATTTATCATTGGCCTACCTACCCCCCCCCTGCTACCCCCTTGTCTACCCTCTACAAGTGATAAAAATCGAGTATAGCTAACAGATGGCCCGACTTGACGGCGAGTTGAAATAAAACAATTGCATGTTGAAAGAAAAGAGGAGAGAGAGAGAGAGGAAGGGCGAAAGTATATAGAAAGAAATGTCGGAACATTTGCTTTAAAGTGTGCTTAACAATTCCTGAACGAAATTCCTTATTGAAGTCGAAAAACTAAACCTATTCAAACTATTTCTAATCTTCATTTTACTAACCTTACTAATGTTAAACCTCCTCTCAGAATTCCTCATAGAATCTTAGATTGTTAATATGTTATTTAAACACGTCCATGAATAGTATTATAACTTCCATTGAGTTATTCGACATTAAGATGAGTCAATCCTTTCACATTCACAAGAAATAGTCCGTATCTTTTAACAAAATTCGATCTTCGTATTACGTAACCAAGTACATATCTTTAATATCCATTAATTTCGAACCAAACTGATATTAATTTGTTGTTAATTACAGTAGCAAACCAAACAAGCTTTCAAGTAACTTCAAACCGTGTTTAATGCTTAGGTGGCGGCTCATCAGTCGACTGGCAGCGTGGGAAGACGGCACTCTCGTAAGTGGGCACCATGTACTTGATGTTAATGAAGGCATTGGGGCCGCCGCAGAACTCCAGCAATTTCAGTGTATCCTCGATAACGTCGCCAATGCGCTTACTGCGATCCGGATCGACACCCTCGCCGAGATTCACATTGATGTTCTTGTAGAGGTTGCAAACGGCCAACAGTTGGCGATAGAAGGGTACCAGAGCCTGCCCCACACAAGGACCTAGTCAAGATTGAGATTAATATACAGTCAGGTAATTAGATCTCTTAAGTTCTACTAACCCAATCGAACCATTAATTGCAACACCTGCAAAGCCGAAATGATAATACGCTTGTCGCGCGTCTGGAATGCACGTTTGAGGGGCAGTACCATTTTGGGCAGTACCGGCAGCACCTTGTGTGGCTGCCGTATGATCAGATCGACGGCGGCATTCAATGCCAACATACGTGTATCACTATCAATGTCCGCCAGCCCGTCAAGAAAGATGGGCAGATAGTAACAATAATCGAGATCCTCCGGAGTGCAGTGCCAGCGCAATGGACGATCCTTGGTGGGGTCCTGCTTGTTACTACGACCGGAGAGGGCAACCGGAATATCGCCACGCAAAAAGTAAATCTTGAATACGGTCTCCTTAACCGGGCAACGCTTAAATATGTTGATTCTGTGGAAAGTTTAAAGATGAATTAGTTGGGATTGTAAGTATGAAGGTGGTTAGGTAGGGATGGTGGTACCCTATCTAAGGGGTTAGGTTTCTTGGTACTGTTTGGGTATCCCTTATAAATGGTAAGTTGCATTAAGCTGAGCACCTTCTTATGATAAAGGTATCTTAAGATTCACCTTGGACTGTGAATCTATTTAATTTCAAACATACTTCTCATTAAGAGGGTACTCAATTGTGTATTGTATTGCCCTTCAGATGGTTACTTGGTACTGTTTAGGTATCCCTTATAAATACTGATATAAACTTAAATACTCATTGTGCTACAAGGTAGTGCGAGCGGCTTTTTATGTAGAAGGTACCTTAAGATTCAAGGGTACTCAATTGTATATGGTATTGCAGTTCAGGAATTACAAATTACAATACAAGATCGTAGAATCAATTACAATTTCTCAGTGTCAACTTACTTTTTTGGTGGCTTGACAATGGTACCCTTTTGCAGTGCTTGATACGTAAAGGCTGGGACCTCACGTAAGGCCTGTAGAATCAATAGATACTTTCTTGTTTCTTCTAACATAGAGCACTACTTACATTAACACTGTTTATATAGAGGGTCTCACGACAGATTCGGCCCGGTTCGTGTCTACGCTTGGCACGCTCGTGCAAATCCGGGCAATGGGGGAGGCTTGGCGCCATTATCGATGATCGATTATCGATTGGATATGTGAAAAGGTATTAAAACATAAATATTGATTTCTCAAAACGAAACTGGGGACTTTCACAGACTATTCACACTGAACGAGAGACGTTTGCGAGACAGAGACCGAAATGTAGTGTGAATGGGCTGCTTTTGAGAAATGCCAGTGGGAAATCTATCCCAAGGTGTTTGCTCCAGGCCTGCTTTGATAAGAAATAAATAAAACCTACCCCTAAATTGTTAGGTAAATAAATTAGACGTTAAATTATACAAAATATTTATGTTTTCTGAAATAATATTTGCTTATCATGGCGTCGACATGCCGACACTGAGAGTAGAGTGTGAAAAGCCGCAGGAAAATCGCATTAGGGGGAAACCCAGTGGGGGGTTTGGGGGTGTAGTGTCGTCTCTAAAGAGTCGTAAAGGGAAAGTGCAAACATTTTGCGCACTTTATCATCTTTTTCCATTTCCATGTTACGGTAACTGTAAATATTTTGTAACGCCAGCAATTACGGTGTCTGTCGGAGTTCCCCCCTCCAAGTTTCTCCCCACATTTGCCTCCTCTCTTCACACTTCACACACATTTTGCAGTCGCATTAACCTACTTTGGTCTCTGGGCGCAAACGAGACACGTGACTTACCCAACTGTCTATGACTTCCTTCTTGCCTTTCCTCCACTCCCTCTCTCCTTCCCTGTCTCTGTCTCCCTCTCTGTATACACTCTTAATTAATTAAAATTCAAGATGCGAGTTAGGTTTTCATCCGTGTGCGTGGCTCCGCCTTCCAACGTCGCGTTGACTTTTTAATTACCCACGCACAGCTTTTCACTTTCATTCCACGTCGCGATTTATCCGTTTTAATAATCCGGCACTACCGTCGTCTCCGCCCTCATCCACCTCAGCGACGCCCCCTCGACCCATGCTATGTAAATTGAGTTAAAAGCATTTAAGATAATGGCGCACATAAGCCTCAGGCAACAAAGATCTGAGCCGTGTGATACGCCAAGCTTGTTAATTGCCGAAATTGGCGCGATAATATGACAAAAAGGTCCAAAAGAATCGCTGAAATTGTACTCAGCTCTCTAAATTTACTCATTATTTGAGGGCTGAGTTAAGTTCAGTTTTGCTTTGTACAATTCGGATGAGAAAACAACAAAAATTGGTTAAATAAAAATAGTTCGATCTACTTTTGACATCGTGATAAATAAACTAGAAACTTAGTTACTTAAATTTTTAGTTAAAACAACCTTCTGTGAATAATTAGTCCATTTTTTGGTGTTAAAAGGAAAAAAATACATATGTTAAAATTGAATAGAAAACTAAACAAAATTCTGAACAAGTTTGAAAAGTAATAGAAACTTAAACTAATTTATTGTCTGTATGATCACAAGGATCTCAGCTCTGATACAAGGTAGAGACACTAAACTTGACATGAAGGTTTCTGTATTTTCGGGTCAGATTAAGTACATTTGGTATATTAAATATGGGCTAACACGCCAGTGCAAATAAATAATTTATTATTTTAATTCGATTCAACGTAGAATAGATACATACAACCTTTTGACTTTGACACATACTTAGCAGACTTAAATGTCAATCTGTCTTACAAATTTCAAGTAACCTACCTGGTAAGCTCTAATGTTTACAATTTTAATTGGTTAATGACTTATAGAATTTTAAAATCTTCAATTTAATTTGTTCCATGAAACATTTCATATGATACCACACAGATTTCTATCTGTAAACAAACCTCAGAGTCGCCAATAGACTTCACGTAAATCACATTAAATCAGTTCGCTTAGGCAAATGGAAATTTCGAATTGAAAAACTTTCTGTTTGGAATCACATCATGGTTAGTTGACCCGGAATGGCGTTTGGCAGGCGAAATACCTGTGGATTACCACACAATCAGTTCGCCAATTCGAGGCATTTTATCAACAGGGCAGAAAGTTAAACAAAAGGACCACATGCAGAGAGCCGAGAGAGAGTTTTAAATCAGCCTGATCATAATTTATTGGCCAAAATGCAAAGCATTTTCACAGCCAGCAATGGCAAAAAAACACAAAAGCAAAAAGGCTAAACAAAGCGCATGTTGGTTAAGGGTTAAGTGGGAGAAGGGGCTGGCCAAGGGGGAAGGGGGGTAGTTCGACTGGTTTGGATGCGTTTGTCTAGCTGACACTTTCATTAACAAAAAGTCAGAGAGCGATGACAATCGGCTGTGTTGTTGCTCTCGTGTTGGTTTTGCATTGTTGCAAAGTGCATTTACAGGGCGACAGCTTGAGGGGGGAAGGGAAAGGGTAGCAGCAGCGGGGGTTGCTGTCACACCTCTTGATGCGCTGTCTGTCCCGTTGTACGTCTGACATTGCTGCACTGCGGCACGTAAATCTAAACAGGCTCTGACAGCCCCCACACACTCTCAACCAAGCACGCCCTCGTTTCAGTTTTGGCCACACACCGTAAGCGCCTTTTTATGTAGCTGACAATCGCTGGGCGGTTGTCACATCTTGAGCACCCATCCCCCCAGACACACACACACACTCAGTCTGTATCTATATCCGGCACATATATCAATATATATACTCGTAAACGAGAGAGTTTTGCATATAGTCGTCGGGTTGTTTGTCTGAAATTGACATCGCTTGTTGCTGGTCATCAGCATCAACTACCGCCTATACCCCCTTCCCCTTTCCCACCAGCCCTTCCTCTACTGTTTGTCGTGCCTTTGTTTTGTCGCCATCCTCGTCTGGCCGAGATTTTATGTATTCTCGCATACATTTTGAGCGCTTTATTGTTTGCTCAAACACAGACAACAGCAACAACAACGACAACAACAACGACATATAGATAGGATACTCCCTAACTAAACGAGTAATCGAGTAGTCGACTATCCCGTCGAGCATCCCGATGAGGACGTGTAGGTGTTAATCTAATAACTGTCAAATGCAGGATGTGGATACTTCACACTGTAAAGGTCTGGCAAGGATACATATTGGTCGGATGGCCTTTGTATTACGACCAAATTGCTCTGCAAATTGATCGGGGTGTGTCAATCTCTCTCTCTCTGTGTGTGTGTGTGTCCCTAGTATAAAAGGGTTAGTAAACAGAGAGGAAGGCGGATTAAGTAGGGACGGGAAGTATTTAAAATGTTTTATCATTGTCTTTAAGCTGTGGATATTTATTGTTTAGTTCGATATTGTTTAGTTCGAATAAAATAAAATAATATTAGAAAATATTAGAAAGGGGTTTGATTCTATTATAATTTATAATTTATATATAATAATTTTTTAATATTAAAATGTACTTTATTAATACGTTTGGAATCTATATGTAAACTTTTTTAATGTATTTATGTTTACTTCACTTTCTATTTTATTAAAAATCATAATCATTTATAAAGTATTATATTGAATAAAATTAAATCAATATTTAATACACTATACATACTTCTAAGGCTTCTAAATAATATGATATATATAATAATATGATAGATATAATAATATATTAAGGAATTTTTATTATTTTCTTATATCTATAGCTAAACTACAAAATATGTTTGCTACACCCTCTCGAATAAATACTGTTCAAGTTTTTAAATTCCCTGTTTTTATTAGTTGATTTTATGGTCCTTTATATTACTTTGTTAAACCATTTTCATGAGTCCATTTAAATGTTAAATAATTTGATTTATTTATTGAATACAATAAACTCTTTGTGTTAATTTTTATGCAGAGATAATTAAAATATATTCAAAAAAATGTACAATAGAATTATTTCTTAGTTTTTTTATTTGAAGCACTCACAACCCGAATGACTAGAGATATACATACATACATACATATGCATATGTATGTTATATATGTTTATGTATGTTATATGGTTATGGACAGTATTCTGTTTTTAGCACAGTTCGCAGGATATTTCATTAAGATTTGGGTCGTAAATCACAGTTCAGTTTCGATTTCCACAACCTTTTCACACATTTTCGTTTCGTTTCGTTTTGTTTATTTTGTTCGAATAATTTCTGCATCAGTAAGTGCCCATAAAAATCAACTATAAATATGTATGAACGAGTACAGCAGATATATTCGTGTATAAAGACATTCATGCAACAAACTACACTGCAGACAGAATGACAGTGGGAAAGGGGGAGGAGGGGGAATCAAGGTTGACGGGGGACAGAGGCCAAAAAGGCATTCGAGCATAAAATCGCAAAAACAGCACTGAGAATGTCAGCATAGACACAAAAGCCCCCAGAACGCAAGCCAGACAGGAAGAACAGAGGATTGAGAAATAAAGACAGCGAAAGAGGGAAAGAGAGACAGTGAGAGAGAATAGAATAGAGTGTGCTTGTAAATGAAGAGTGTTATGGCAAATATATCCTAGAAAACTTAAGTTTAAGTAAAGATCGAACATTTATATAGACATTTACATTGAAGAAAGAAACTGGAAAAAAAGAGAGGGAAATAATAATGAAAGAAATAAGACTTAAGATTATATAAAATAAGAACTTGTTTATCAAAGTAACTTAAATAATTTCGAAGCTTTTGATAATATATTAATTTAATCATTATAGATATGAATGAAAAGAAATAAATAGATATTGCTAAATATGAAGAGAAATGAATCTAGAAATATACATAACGGAAAAGAGAGACATCTTGTATTTAAGAATATTATCTATAACATGGATAACTATAAAGAAATTAATAAAGATTTTAATGGAAACAAATAAAAGGAAAAAAAAGATAGACCTTGCATATAAGAAAATGTTGTATAACCTTCTGAAACTTATAGATAATATATTAAACGAAAGTTCTACAGTTTACTTAAGTATAAAAAAATCATTTTCATTTTTAGCTCTTCTCTCTATACATCATACCCTCTCCTTATCAAGTTCCACTTTACAGGGTATATGATAAAAGCAGTTACGATGCTTGGCGCATCTATATATAAAGTCGCTAGAATTTTTATGAGTCGTAAATCGAAGCGATAAAATCACACGACCAAAACAGAGCCAAGCCGTCTGTGCCAGCCTGGACATATTAGAGAACAGAGACAGATACAAAGAGAGTGAAGAGAGTGGAGAGAGAGTGAGAGGAAGCTAGTGAGACTGTGGGAACGAGAGAGGAAGCGTCTGTCCAAGCTGTTCGTCTCATAAGTCACACGATAAATTTTGCAACATTGCGCTAATGACAGCAAGCAGAGGGGCATAGCCCATAGCGGGGTAGGGGAGGCAGAAAAGGAAGCAAGGGGGAAGTGGTTGAAGGGGGGGAGGTGCTGTTGTTGTAACAGTTGCAATCGCAGTTAAGTTCGAAATTCGAATCCAAAGTCGGCGCCATTTTGCAGCGACTACAAACGACGGAAGTTCATTATTGTCGGTGATTAATGACAAAACAGATAGTGAAGTAGGGGGAGGGAGAGGGGTTGGTAAATTGGCAGGAGAAGGGGTAGGTGTGTGAAGGGTTGTTGTTGTTATTGCTGCCACTGCGGATGCCACATAAGTTAGCCAAGCAAATACGCTGACAACGTAGCAACATTTGCCTTTGCTGCTGCTTCTATCTCCTTCAGCCTCTCCCTCTCTTTGTCTCCTCTTTCCATTTTGCCACTTGCGACATTTATGGGTTTCCTAGTTCCGGCAAAAAATATCTCCTGCTGCTGCTGTTGAAGCATCGTTGACATCCGCCATGGCCAGGTCAGGCCAGGACAGGACAGGACAGGCCTGCTGCATTGCCCACTCTCGACTGTTGGCCAAGTGATTAGCGCGTTGATTTGCCCAGCTTCGGCTCGGGCAATTGGGCTAAGTCAGGCCTGGCAAAACCTGGCGCAGCACAAGTACACAGCAAGAAGAGCAGCTGGAACCGGGTGAAGGGACTGTACACCCTACAACACTCAACTGAAGTCGACTTGCTGCCAACTTTGTCCTTGGCTTCGGCATTTCAACTATGCAGCGCTGAGCGCCATTGACAACGGCACGCACAACGATTGTTTAAGGGGGGCAGACGGGGAGTAGGATTGGAGGAGGAGGAAGGGGAGCGAGAAGTAGTGTCTGCTGACGAGGCACACGTCACTGGGACTGAGGTAGGTCTGCGGTGCACTGCGAGAAAATTAGTGCGAAATATAAAATATAATTTTAAAGCATTTATCAAATTTTGTTAATGAATTTCATTTTTAATTTTAAATAAATTAAAGGCATATTTGTAAGTAATTAAAACTATAAATAGAAAAAAAAGTTATTAACATTGATTAAAATACTTGCATATATTTTTACAATAAGCGATAAATTTAAATCTGCGACCTCTTAAAAAAGTAGAAATACGGAAAAAATTAATTCATTTATGTTATCTGTTATGGCCTGGAAATTAAATAAAAAAAAATACTTAAAATGTTATGTTATAAAATATAAAAATGAAATTGCTTGATAATTAATATATTTATACTTGCAAAATGGTTGAAGAACAGCAAGAAAGGTGCCAAAACATATATAGAATTATAAATAAAATCTATATAAAATTAAAACTTTAAGTTGAGTATACAAATATTGAAAATATTTACTACAAATTCAAAATAATTTGAAAAATCTTTTACATTAGTTTCTAGTCTTCTTTAAGTACTCCTTTTCCCTTCGCAATTATTTCTCTCAGTGCATGATAGTGTTTCCTGATGGTTCCCGATGGTTTTCAACGACAAGTGAAATTAATTTCAAACAATGCAGCAAACAGAATACAACAGACGGCAGACAGAAAGCAACAGCAGACAGAGAGACAGACAGACGAGTGAGAGTACGAGAGGAGCAGACAAAGGAAGAAATAAAGAGAGGGGAAGACAGTAGAGAAAGACAACAGCAGCAGCAGTAGCGGCAGCGATGACAGGCAGGCAGGCAAATTAAATAAAAATTCCGACACGCCGAGCACACACACACACAGGCACACACTCACACACACAAACTAAGAGCAGACAGTGAACAGAAGCTGGCAGAGCTGAACTTGCCCCCAAAGTTTCCATCATATGGCAGACCGTCTAACTGCCGTTACGTGCCACAAGGAAATTGGTGGAAAGCGACAAGCAACGACAACGTTCGATGCAAATAGCTGGCGAAAAGCTGTTAAGAGCCAAGCTTCCCTCTCTCTTCTTCCTCCTTATTCCCTCTCCCTCCTTCCCTCTGAAAACAAGAGGCAACTTGTCGAAAATTATTTCATTTTAATTATGCCAAAGGGCGCACACACAAACAACTTCGAACCCGAAGTGAGCCTCTCCTGCCTGCCACTACCTACTCCTAACCCCCTTCCCTTACACCCCTCTCCTTCCTCGGTCCACGCACAGTGTGTGTGTGTTGTATAATGCTGCAGGACGTGCCGAAATGTGGCGCCATTTTGTATGCACAAATGAAATCACGTCACAGCCAGCAGGCGCCTTTTTACTTCATCACTTACCCCCCTCGCACTTCCCCTTCCCCATCGCCCACATCCCCTGCTTCCCCTAGGCCACGCCCACTCTGGCAGTCACTTACAACTTAAGTCGTCATTATCAATTTGACTTAATTGTCGACTCCTTGTCGCGTCGCATAGTGAGTGACTCGTGAGTTTGTCACGCACCTCCTGGAGTCGTGTCACGCCGATTATCGCCATTACCCACGTGGCTTAGACCCCTTTGAATTATTAAATTAGGCACTTGCTTAATTTTATCATCAAATTTGTTGCAACATTCGTTGGGAAATAAAAGTGTCAAGGGCCGTAGTGAGCCTTCATCAAAGAAATTCCAAACTTTGCTATGCTTTCGTTTTGAAGCCATAGATACGCACAAACTTGTAAACCGTAGTTTTAAATGTACGCGAAAATTAATCAGCTTATTCGATAAGCGAACTTTCGAACTAAATGAAGACCGACCTATCGAACTAAGGGAACAACGAACGAACGATCAGGGTAAGAGATCAAAATGAACGACGTGAACTAAGTGAACTATATTGAACTAAATGAACTAACGAACTATATTGAACTATAAAGACAGACCTAGTTCGTTAATTCAGTTTGGTGAATAGTTCAATTTACACTACAAAGAAGTACGCGCATGCTTATCGTTCCGCTGTCGTTGTGCGACTGAAGGAGTTTTGATGCTATGCACTGTTTATACTGAGTGCCGAACAGCTGTTCTGTTCTTCATCTTTTCTGGGGTACTAGGTCCGAAAAATCAGCTTCAAATTGCTTCAGAGCTGTTTGTCGTCTCTATGTGTTCATTGCTTAGTAGTACTATGTTATATATCAAGTACTTATTTTCCTTATCTTATCAATATCTTATCTTATCTTATCTTATCTTATCTTATCTTAGAAAATCACACATTGCTTAGTGTAGTACTTTCAAAACTGCACGTTTGTACTTGAGAAGCGTAAACTACAAAATATATATGACTAGTAGTCAGTCCTAGCAACTTAATAACAAAAGAGTTTGCGAAAAGTTTAAATTCAATATTCACTTTACTTTTTGATCTTTTTGTAAGAGAATTTACAACCTTTCATCATTCATTCACCAACATTATATAGTATTAGAATTATAATTTTAAATGTAACATTTCTAGATCTGCAATGTCTAAAAAATCCCAAGAATTCATTCCTTTGGTATTTCTAAATGAGTTTTCGGAACAGAATTTATTTCTTATCAATGAACTTTCCAGTTATGTCAAAGTAGGAAATGAATCATCGCGTGATGCACGTAATTAGGTCATCACTCTAGGGTTGTTGGAGCAACAACAGTAGTATCAACAAAGCGGATAAGCCAGAGGGCATTTCTGAGAATTCATGACAGATGCAAAAGCTACAAAGCGTTTTCTTTTTAGAACAGCCTTATATAACAGTATGTATATATAAGAAGAAACTCGAGTGGAACTCTTCAATATTAAAGAGGCCAATCAAATGGAGATTTTTGTTGTCTTAACTGACACGTTAAAACGCAATTCAGACCATTGAGAATTTTTAAGTATTTATGACCTGGCGTAAAACTGAGTTATTAAACCTTATATATAGTAATATTAACCTTGATTAGTACCATTATTTACTTTACACTCTAGTGGCATAAAGGTAGTGGCCGACAAAGATATTATTGATATTTATACTATATACGAAAGTTACACCTATCGATAGTCAGCTCTAGAACAGCTTCTCACAGGCGAATGCCATCAGTTCTTTGCAATGAGCCGAGTTCATGATAAGCTCAGATCCAACAGCCTCTAAGTATAGGCAGAAACCAGAGGCGAAACGTCGATTTGTTCCTTTCGTAGATGGTTCCTTGCGAAAATTGGAATAATTCATCGGCTTGGTATCGTTGTGCCAGTAAAAATACTTGAGGGATTCCTTGTCCACCTGCTTGGCAGCTACATTGCCACGATGGCCGCCACTCCAGAAGATCGGATGTGTCTTGGTATGGGCATATCTGGTTAGATAGAGGGCCAGCTGTTGCATCTCCTGGGCCGAGTCGATAGTCACCAGACGCGCAGACTCATCGAGGGCTTCACAAGCAAAGCTCGCACGCATCCAGTCGAGCTGCGAATGAAGATTGCAAGAGGGAATCCAGGGAATGCGCACAATGGACTCACCATAGCAGGCACACTGTAGTCGCGACCCTTGTACGATACCTTATAGAACTCGTAGGTGGGCTGCAAGCCGGTAAGGATAATCTAGTTTATGCAGTATATAAAGAATAAAGTGTTGCTATACTCACAGCTTTGTTGGTCGAGAAGAAGTAGCAACTATTTCCGATCTCCACAAAGGGTTTGTGACAACGTGCTGCAGGCATATCCATTATAGACTTCTCTATAGCTTCTCTCTATATGAAACTTACGCTGACTGAACTCCAGATAGATGCAAGCGTAACTGGCCAGCAGGAGTACGGCCAGCAGAAGCAACTCACAAGATTTTCCCATTGTGATCATCATAATGCTGGCATCGAATGTAGCTGGAACCAAGTTGTTCTATTGCTTTTTATAGGGCTATGAGGGATATATGATACCATAAACAAGTATTATACCATATTGTGCTCTAATTACTAGAACTGAAATTAAAGGAACTTATATAACATATCACATCTGGCAATTACTCGCCAAGTACGGTATTGTACCCAGATCAAGATCTAACTTTTAAAATTGATAAGAGTGCTGTTTCAATTGTTTACTGCTCAATAAAAAAACACTATTCATATTTATTTTAAATAAATCAGTATTTATACAATTAATAAAAAGTAACACAGCTTCATTTTAAGGGTTTAGGGGTTTTTTAAGGGTATTAGAATTTCCCCATTCCGAAGGTGTCCTGTCTTTCTTTTTAAAATTGAATGGCTTATTGAATATAAAACTTTTTGAACTTTTCAAATTTTCCACATCCTTTGTCTTTTTATTCCTTCCACAGGGCATTAGAATAATGAAGACACACAAGAGTAACATACAGACGACAAACACACTGGGGCGATTAAGGAAGATCCACACACGTCGCCAATTTGTTCTATACTCACATATATAGTACTGATCAAAATCCCACGTACGTATCATATACAGCTCCCCATCTATCAATTGTAGACTTAAATTACAATCCTGCGGTGGTTCTTGACCCGGCAGCCACTTGCTGTAGGTCAAAGGTTGTCCCAGCGTTGACCAGCGAAACGAGCTGATTGAGTTGTAACTGTAACCAGCGGTGGCAAATATGCTGCCATTCGCATACCCCTTCTCCAGAATATAGGACTCCAGACTCTCCATCTTATCAGCAGTCAGTCCATAGATCAGTTCTCCGTAATGATCCCAGCAAATTTTACGTTGTTCGAACCAGTCAAAGTGATGTGATTCCTAAACAATATTGAAATTTAATTAATTCTGAGTAAAATGTCACAATGATGCACACGTGTCCTACAAGCGATTATTTCAAATGAAATGTTAATCAGTGAATCGGTTTGTGGGACACTGTACCGTCACAAAATGTTGCAGGCAGACTGGCCCGACCCGCCAAAAAAAGGCAACAACAAAATACATATAAATTTTATTAATAATGCAGAAATCGAACCGATATTGACCTTGAGTGAGCTAAAATGTTTTTTATAAATTTTATTATTTTAAAAATTCAATTTAAAAAAAACTAGAAGCGACCGTTAAATAATTCTTTCAGCTAAAATAATGATAATTATAGCTCTATCAGTAACCTTTACCAAATTGTGTTTTCTAAACAATATTGATTTATTGTGTGAGGATTTAAAATTGTGAGTCTCACAAAAATTTATTTTTTTGTATATATTATTTCATTCTTAACTTAATGAAACACCCAATGAAGGGTATCTGATAGGCAGGTTACACAGAAGCTAGAAAACCGATAGGCCCCACCAGTAGCGTAATATAGGATAGCTCAGGGAGAGCGCTCATAAGCTCAAGGAGAGCGCACATCAGAAAAAGTACACGGTCACTCACCCAACAACAAAGAGAGAAAACGAACACGATGACCACGCACAGAGTGAGCACAAGCAACGACCACGCACACGAGAGAGGACGCACACACAAAGCAAGGGCAAGCGCAGCTGACACAGAAGAGAGCGAAAGCGCAACGCAACGCGACAAAAAGCGAAAAGCGCAACCAGAGCGCGAGCGCAAACGAAAGAACAGCTGATCAACGGCAAACTACAAATGAGCGGCGAACGACACGGGAGAACAAGACGTAACACACCCACACATACCCGTGCGAACTAAATACACCGTGAGAGAAAAGTTCGCACACCCAACCAAACACGGGAAATCTAAGCTGAGCGACGTCGACTGCAGAGGAGGTGAAAGCTGGCATGGGAAGGAAGAAGGATAGAAGGATAGTGCAGCGAGCGAACGTGCGTGTCTCCTCGACAAACTTGAGTGCAAAAAAATCCGGTTAAGTGTCAACGCGAGAGAAAACAACAGGAACGCAGCCGTCCAAGATCCACAGAGGCACACAGAGGAACAACAACACGCAGCTACCAAAGAGCTCAAACTACGCCGAAGGACATCAAGGAGAAAAACACTGCCACCGTTTGTATGATTCCCCGCAGTTGACGCCAACCATTAGCTAGCCGGCCTAGCCGCTGCAGCACGTACGTAAGGCAGAAGGACTCGGTATACACCGAGGCATGGTCCGATTTTCTTTCCCCTAGATCCTAGGAAATCACTTTTCCGCCCTAAAAGAGGTGCACATTCTCCGTCTCAGGTCTCAGCACTTTATAAATGTTCTGTAAAGTGGCCCTGGGCGAGACTGAGGATACCCCAGCATGAAAAGTTTCCTTACAATTGATAATTCATTTGAATTTCACTCAATCTTTGTATTGGTTGACTTACGTTCTCTCCTTTTCCAATAAAGTAGTATGTATCACCAACTTTATCGTATGTGTAAACTGCAGACTGAGACGTTCTCAGCCAGTTTATAATAATAATAACTGCTAAAGAATATTTCACTTCCATTTTGAGTAAAGATCGCAGATTAACTGAGGCACTTGTGCCTTGTGCAATCACAGAAATATGGTTCCACGAGAACAACAGCCGCGCAAAACGCGACAGTGGGAGACCCTTAACTGAGGCACTTGTGCCTTGTGCAATCACAGAAATATGGTTCCACGAGAACAACAAGAGAGCGAAAGCGCAACGCAACGCGACAAAAAGCGAAAAGCGCAACCAGAGCGCGAGCGCAAACGAAAGAACAGCTGATCAACGGCAAACTACAAATGAGCGGCGAACGACACGGGAGAACAAGACGTAACACACCCACACATACCCGTGCGAACTAAATACACCGTGAGAGAAAAGTTCGCACACCCAACCAAACACGGGAAATCTAAGCTGAGCGACGTCGACTGCAGAGGAGGTGAAAGCTGGCATGGGAAGGAAGAAGGATAGAAGGATAGTGCAGCGAGCGAACGTGCGTGTCTCCTCGACAAACTTGAGTGCAAAAAAATCCGGTTAAGTGTCAACGCGAGAGAAAACAACAGGAACGCAGCCGTCCAAGATCCAAAACGCGACAGTGGGATACCCTTCAACCTATGTTCCCGTGTAGTTTAATTTGTTAAATTCATACACATATGCATATGCACATGCTTTGAAATTAATCCCGAAAGATGGCGCTCGCGCTTCGCGCTCGCCCGTCTCCCTTGTTAGCTGACAGAAGCACTTGGTTTTATGCTCATACTTTCTTAAATAACTTCTGTGTTTATTGTTCGATCGGATTGTGATTTGGACACTACGTCGATATTTCATTCAGCTTAGTATATCCTAAAGTCAGAAAGTTGTATCTTTTATACAGCGCTTACAAATTAAGTTCAAAAATTAAATTATTAATTTGTGGGGGCGGTGGGCGTGGCACCTAACATTTGAAATAAACTTCATCTGCTTATAGTACACAGGAGTCTTCCTGCCAAATTTGGTAACTCTAGCTTTTATAATAGCTGAGATCTGTGCGTTCACACAGACAGACGGACAGACAGACAGACAGACGGACAGACGGACAGACGGACAGACGGACAGACAGACAGACATGGCTCAATCGACTCGGCTTGTGATCCTGAGCAAGAATATATATACTTTATCTCCCACGCCTCCTTATGCCTGTTACATACATTTGCACAAAGTTAGTATACCCTTTTTTGACCATTTTCAATGGTCGAAGGGTATAAAAAGGATATAGGGTAGTATATTTTATTATAGTCAGCATTGAAAATAGTCATGTTTATTTTAGACCTGATACCTTATCAAAGTAAAGTCATAATAGTCATGTTTATTGTCAATATGGCTGATACCTTATCAAAGTAAAGTCCACTTTGAGGAGAAGATTAGAATTTTTATCCCCTTCGACCATTAAAAATGGTCAACAAAAGGGTATACTAACTTTGTGCAAATGTATGTAACAGAGTGGCAGAGTGACTGAAGCTTTCTTTAATTGCGTCTTAGTATTCCGAGGGTTACTAATCTACAAAGTGTACAAAGTATGTATATTTAATACATAATGTTATCAGTCAATTCACTTATCAGTGCAATTCTCAATCGAGAAGCATGTTTACATTGCGGTTGAAAACAACTTAATGAACTTCCAGTAATGATGTTAATATTATACTACTTAATTATAATGATGCTAATATTATACTGGAACGGCGATGACAATTCGTTAGGCACTGTCCACACTCACTTTAAAGGCATTATCATCTAAGTATTTCAACCAGCCTCAGCCGGTACAGCCACCTATCGGAAAACGGCGGAAGCAAAGTTGTACACCTGATATATATACTATACATTATTATTATTTAAAGTAAGGTTTTGTAGCGTCAATTTATGGATCTATTGTATCCTCGTCAAAGCCTAGAGGGCCGTGTCTCCTTATAAATATATATAAAACAAAGTTAAAATATATTTTCTGGGGTAGCCGAAATCTACTGTTATGCTTTGCAAACATCTCTGCCTTCTGCAAGGGTATACCCTTTTACAAACCACAATGCAATCTACGGACTTCACATTAAAAGTACTATTATCAAGTTTCATTTTAACTTATCGCACCATGGGCGGAAATAACAGTTTGATATGACACAAAGAGTTTCGTTGGGATTCACATAGCACATATTTATACAACGATTTCTTTCAGTATATTGTGAAACGTTGTACTGCACTCGTTGGAACTCAAATGGAACAGACTTCATTCGACTTTGCTCAGTGCATGATAGTCGGCTCGTTGGTAAGCGTCTGTTCGCATATGTCGACAGCGAGAGTGCTACACGCGGCGCTCTCCATGAAGAGCTGACCGAGCTGTAGTCGCAGCAACATGCAGTTCCTGCCCATGCCCGGCGTGGGCTCATCCCCCAGCCAGTGGGTATAGTTGATCGCCCTCGCGCGTCCAAAGTAATTCCAATAGAATCGCATATCGCCCGGCCAGCGATGACCTGCGCTCCAGAACTGTGAGCCATTGCGGTATCCACTTGCATAGAGATGATCGGCCAGGATGTGCATCTCCTCGGCGCTGTCTAGGCACACACGCGATGTACGCTTGTCCTGGTAGCACAGGTTGCTGAACGAGGTCACCTGGGAATGGGGAAAAGGCGTTAAGGCATCACAGAGAAATCCGATTCGAATGACAAACTTCACTCACATTCACATCGGATATGTAGTAGCAATAGTTCTGTTGCACCTTCTCGTAGGGCACCCTGCAACGCATCGCCGTCGCTAGCTGCGGAAGCAGCCCCAGGCAGAGCAGTGGCAACAAACGTTCTACCAATTTACAGCTTGCCATGTCTAGCTGTGTCTTTCTCAGCACAAACTATAGTTAGCCGTGTGCTTATCGGGTCTAGTGGGTTTTTGTGCCTGATAAGGCTGAGGGACAAGCACGAAAGAGAGCGCCGAAACTTTTCTAGACTCTCCTAACAAAATAAGCCAAGTGCAGGGTAGACTGTTTTATACCCTGTAATCAATTTGAGAAATGGCGACATGTTTTTGTACTCAGCAAGTCGCCAAACTATATCTTTACAACTGGAACTCATTCCCTATTAATTACTTGGTAATTACCTAGTAATTAAAATAGTTTTGGCAGTGACAATTTCAAATTCCTTATTAATTACTTGGTAATTACCTAGTAATTAAAATAGTTTTGGCAGTGACAATTTTAAATATACTCTAGCTGTATTTGGAATCAAGAAACCTGCCAATCAAATTTGATGTCTTAAGTTCTGTTGCATTTTTACAATAAGACATTAAGCAAATTAAGTAATTTATATTATAATAAGGTAGGACAACAGCACTGAAGCAACTCGGATGTTAAAGAATATACCTATAGACTCAATAGACTCTTTCTAAGTTCCCTGTAAGTCAATCTACCCCTTTAAAATTCAATAACATGAATAATAAATTCTAATCAGTTTGTCGGTTCTCTTGCGTGTTTTACGGTTAGTTTTGTTTACAAATGCAAATCGCAAAAGCTTCGCATCGGGTGAGTTCTCTCTTTGCGTATCACTCTTTCTCTCTTTCAACTGTCTCGCACACTTCCTACATAACAAAACAAACAACTGATAAGGCCCCTGACATTCGACGATTTCAGCGAGTGTGCGAACATATGTATGTGGCCACGATTCGATTGTGAACGAAGTAACCGAAGTTGAATTCGATAGTTGCACGCCTATGTCTGTTACCGATCTTGGAATATTTTTATAAATAATAGGGATATTATTCAATTTAGTATACGTTAATTTAAACACAGACAAATATAGGCAAGATTTTTGTAAGTTGATCTTGTTCGTATATCTGCTTTTATCACCAGTTGTTCTATGAGTATATCAAACATAAATTTAAAACATTTCAAGTTTAATCCGTAAATGATTTTTATTGTATATGATGATTGTATATGAGTTTAAAGAAATCTTAGTTAATCGTATTTCCCTCTATAAATGATCTACCCCACATTCAACTGGTTTTCCCTTTACTTCGATCTTTTAGACCCCATCGAAGGTAGCGTTCTGAGCCCGCTCACAGATCTGATAGGCCTGTGAGTAGCAATGTGCAGTTACCATGTAAAGTTCTCCACGCACGAGTCGCAGTTGCAGGCAATTCTTCTCCTCACCCCCCGTCATAGTTGTCATATTGGTCGGCTCTCCTTGCAACCATCTGGTGTAAGTGAGATTCGAAGTAACGCTGGTGAAGGGATAGTTCCAGATGAAGTCCACCGGCTGAGGATGTGGCAATGCGTAGAAGCGATTCGCCGCTGTCCATAGGGAGCTGCCCTCGGGTAGACCCAGCGCCTTGACCAACTTCGTCAAGCCCTGCAGCTCTTCGGCACTTTCGATACTTACGCGATCCGTTGTGGGTCGCAGATACATGCAAGGTATTTGAAAGAAGTTGTTCTACATGGTAGATCGTATTAGATAATACACTATATGGGAGGATGTAGGCAATCTGGTGGCTCACCTTTTCCAAGTATATGTAGTAACAACGTCACATAGGACATGGGTGCCTGGCACTGCTTGGAGACTTTCTTGTGAATAATAATATTGAAATGATCAACAAACAGGCGATGATTACGATCGGGAATATGATCATTCGCATTTCGTGAATACTTTTGCGTTTCGTTTCGATTTTGCGCGTTTCTAAGGTGAGTCTAACGTTCTCGATTTATTCTCTGATCTTGAGAATAGGTGGGGGAATCTAGTGTTTATTTCCATTGCAGTGAGCTGTCGAGAAGTAGAAATGCAGGTATTAATTTTTACTGAGTAGTCTCTCTCTCTCTCGCTATTTAACGGGTGCACACTGAACTCCGGTACTACTGAAGTTCTCTAGCTAAATTTATATAGTATTCAAATCTGGTTATTATAAACAAATATGCAAAATCAAATGCTTGGACGTAAAACTGAGTTAATAAAAAACCAATCAATTCCATTTAGAGAACAAATGAACCGTGTAATTTCCCCTCACGATCTTCATGATATTCAAATAACCCACAGTCCACTTTCCACAACAATTCCCCTATGCAAGAAAACTGTGCTACATTCTTGTTGTTTTTGTGTGGGACCTGTTTACATACCGCCAGATGGCGCGTTCAACATTTATCCACTCTGTCTTTAACATACGCGCAGCAGCGGTGTTAAGCTAACAGCTGGAGAATGAGAAGCCAGAGCAAGTGCTGTTAAGGCTTAACAGAGGCGTGTCTCTTAGCAAGGCATATTGTCACATTTATCAATATAACGCTACTGACAGATAATCTAATAAAAACAAATTTTAAATGCAATTAGTTTTATAATTTTTTTATAAACACATTAAGTGCATTTTATATGTAATTACCTAACACTCTGTTCAAATGCTGCGCGCCAAGTGAGCGCGATCAGCTGTTCGAACAGCCGCTTAGCAGTGTAATAACATTTTGAGTACGCACCGCTGTTAGCTAATAAATTATGCGTTAACAGGCCTGTTATTCATGAATTTTCTGCTGAAGAGTGTGGTTGTTGCGGCCGGCGGTAAATGCGATGAAAAAGACGAAAATAGACAAAACTCGCGTTGAAAATTGTGTTTAATAATCGGTTAACAAGTAAATTACTAGTGCAAAGTCTATGGAATGTTTTGCGCCGCGTAAATGTTAAGAACTTAGTACTTTTTCGGTTTTGTTTATTGCGAGACGCCACTGTTATTGCTCTGCGCTCTCTACGCTGTGTTTTCTCTGCGCGTGTGCTTTGCCCTCCATATTCGTCGCTTTGTCGATTGTTTACGAATTTGTGTGTGTGCTAATAAATGTGCAAAAACTAGCGGAAAATTATAATTGTTGAATGAAAATGCCAATCAAGGAAGGCAAATCCAAAAGAAATATGTTTAATAATAATAAGGGAATGTTGACTGCACTGCTGACGCTGGCAGCGCTGTTGCTGCGCGAGGGCAGCGGCGTCGCAGCGCATTTGAATGTTTTTCTAAATTCAGAGGAGGTGATGCGTTTGCTGGGTAAGTTTCTTTTCCCCTTCTTCGTTAGTGCCTTTGTTATTGATTTCTCCCAATAACAACAACAACAATAGTAATAGTAAAGCAATTGAACAATTAGCGACGTTCCATTTGTGTCAATTTTAAACAATTTCGAATGAATGAATGAACTGAAAAATGCTTTTATTCAAAATTCAAAATAATGTTGATTTGTTTGCTTTAGCTTAATTTTAGACGCGAACACTCGCCCTCTCTCATTCGCACGCATACGCTTTTGCTGCAGGTGTTGTTAAACAGTTAAACAAATAAACAAACAACAAGCTAAAGCTAAAACAACAACAACAACAAAGTGTTTCTTCTATGTACATAACTTTCGGTTGCTTCGTTAAGAAATTTTACGCTTCGTCAAAAGAAGCAGCAGCAGAAGCAGCAGCAACAACAACAACAACAAGAACAGCAACAAGAAAAACAACAACAGAGAAATTTACAAGCAGCATTAAATTTATTTCACTGCCAGGGAATATTTTTGAATATTTCTTGGAATTGAAATTCCTCTACCAAAAAATAAAAGACCAAAAAACAACAACAACAAGTTCAAAACACACAAGAGACACGCAAACGAGATGACAACGCAAAGGAGGAAGCAGCAACAACAACAACAGCAGCAACAACAACTGCAACAACTAAGGCAAAGGCAAAACGTGACTTGGAGCAGCCGCAAAGCGATGAGAGGGGAAGGAGGCGAGGGAGTCGAGGTGAAAGAGAATCTGCCAAAGCAGCGTAACAAGGCAGGGCTAAGAGAGATAGAGTAGAAGGGGGTGTGGGGAAAGCAGGAGGAGAGCGCCAACGTCAGCTGTGCGTGTGTGTGCGTGTTTGTGTCTTTGTTGTAGGTATGGGGTGCAACACAGTGCACAGTGGGCGTTAAAGGACATTCACAAGATGAAATTAATTGTATTAGTTTTTGTTTGGAATGTACAAAGAATAGATTTATAATGTAAGAATATTAAAAAGAATATACAGATGGTAAAGATAATATATATAGTATAGTATATGGATATCAAGAGTATTTTAAAGAAAATGTAATAAAGGATTGGTTTAGTAATACAAAATCTTCAACGTAATTAACGTACATAAAAGTAAACTTTTCAGTTGTAGTTTAACTATCATTCAATTGGTATTTCGTATATTTATTTCAAAAAATTATCTTATGTCTACAGGTATTTTCTTCAATAGTCTTTTTCCACGCTACCTGACCGTCATAGAAATTCCGAACTCCGCACCTGCCATTACCTTTCCCTAGGGTCACTTCATTTTCTCAAGAAAAATCTTTGAAAATTGTTTTTATTGCTGTGACACCTTAGAAATATTTAGGAACAAGTCAACAATAGATGAAAGAACATATTTAACTTTCTAAATAGTTAGATTTTAAGGAATTATGACTGTTTACAATTTTAGTTTTACGTTTATATTCTTATGTTCCTTAGATTTTTGTATAATTTCATGTTGCGTGTCTGTGTGGGTAAATTTAATTACTTATCTGGATAAATAACTTTTTAGTTTATAAATGGATTTGAATTTTTGCAATTTTGTTCATTGTGTGTTCCCACTGTACACGACGCCTGTCGCTCTGCTTGGCAGCTCTGGTATTTTTGGCAAGTCTGAAACTTTTCGCCTCCCACTGCATTTACTTAGGCCCTGCTGTAGTTGTTGTTATTGTTGTTGTTTTGGCATGTTGCCTGCTTGTTAAGTTTAGTTAGAGTTTTTCTTTTGCCTCCACTGTTGTGTGTTTGTGTGTGGGTGCAGAAGCATTTTTGTCGCCGCCAATGACGATGCGCATAATTTGCGTATGCATTTTGAATTTTGGGGCGTGAAATCAAATATGCAAAATATCGTATGTTTGAATTTGGATACGTATTCGGGCTTTGATTCTTTGGGGGCGCTCTGCGTGAGTACAGTGGGCGCATTCAAGTGAATTTTGTTATGCTTGAAACCTGGCGACTAATTAAGACTAAGCTGAAAAGTTTTACGCAGCTTTTTCCCTCTTCTCGCTTGGTTTGTTCCTTTTTTTACTGTTTCTTTTACGTGTTCTTGATATATACGTGCAATAAAGAAATGCGCTATACCATAAATCAATTAGGCAGCATAATTTGCATTTGATTTGTGTGACTTTTGGCGAACTGAAGAAAAAAGGGGTTGCTTTATCCAAGCTGAAGTTCATCCGAGAGAGAGACTTGAATAAATTTATATTTGCATTGCATTTTTATTAGCAACGGGAGAGCAACAACATGAAAAATAACCCATCCCAACGGTGAGTCGCCTCGCAGCCTTCTGGGTATAATTTTTAAGCCTTTAGTCATAAAAACCGGCATATGAAATATAATCGGGAGAGAACTCTGCGCCCCGTACGGACCCGACTGAGAACTGGGCTGGGCCGTGCCGAAGGAGGAGGAGGAAGAGGAGGGCAGGCCAACACAATCAATCGGTTCTGTCACTTGAGAAATATTTCATTTTCCCCCTTCCCCGGACTCCTGAAATTTTATGTTGTATGTTTCTCGTTTGACACGCGCTGTGCATTTTATTTAAATTGAATTTTAATGTCATTTTATTTTCATACAATTTTCGTAGTTTCCCAACGTTCTTTTACGACTTTGACGCTTTGGAATTTTCTTTTTGTCTATTTCAAATGATTATTTTTATTGTCCCATTGTGCGCTGTTAAATTTTCGTTGTCTCTGTGTGCTTTGCTTTAATTTTATTGCTCATTTACTGCATTTAAAAAAAACTTCCACTGTAAAAGTTTGTCTGCATAGGAACACATAGGGAGAGAGGGAGATGGAGCGCACTGCACTGACATTATGTTAATTTACAGTTTTTGGCACTGCACTTGTACTCACTGCAAGCTCGACTTTCATTATGTTAAGCAAGCTTAGCAGTTATCTGTTAAGCAACTGTATTTGCTAATTAACACATACGCGTGCTCATGTTAAATTTCACATTATGTTAAAAGCATAAGAAGAGAGAGAGAAGAGACGCGAACCTGTAATTGTTTTTGTTAATTAATATCGGGAGAGCCGCTCTCTCCTTATTTGCTCTCCCTCTCTGGCAGCTGCTGCTGTAGAACGGCATCTACACGTTTCTCTGCCTTGGAATGCGGCTGCGCGGCTGCTGCTGCTGGTGGTGCTAAAAGCGACACGCCCACTGAGCAACGCCTCCCGCTTACAGTGATCGATTGGCGCAGATGTTAAGCAGGCATGACTACAACAATAACAACAACAGCAACACGAATGTGTTAAATTTACCACCAACTGCGTGAAATAAATTAAGCTCAGCTCGAACGAGGCTTGAAATATGTTTAACCATCTTTGTATATTCCCTATTATTCTCTTCTTTCTCTCTTCTTCCCTTCTTTAATTTCTATGCGAGCTGCAAAATTTGCATAAATATTGAAATTGTTTTGAAGTAAGCCGCTGCAAACAAGCTTAAAGTATCTGCAAGATACACAAAGCAGCAGCAGGCACAACAACAACAACAACAACGGCAGCAGCAGCTGCTACCACATTTAGCACCTAAGTATCTTGGATATCTCGCTATTCGTATCCGTATCTTTTCATCGCTATCTGCCGTTTTTGACCATAACAAGCACAACAATATTATCGTCTCAGGTTTATGGCTTGTTTCTTTTCGCGCAGCATCTTCTGCCACCTCTTCTGCTGTCTCTTCTTCTTCTACTTCTTCATTCTTCTCGACGTGCCCCGAACCGTGTCTTGCTAAATGCCTTCCACGAACTGACTGCCTGCCTGCCACAATCTCTTGGGGGCCAAAGTTGTATTAACGGTTTGTGCATTGCCCACACGATCCCAATCTCTCTGTCTCTCTTTTCCTCTCTCTCTTTGTCTACTTTTCTTGCCTGGCATGATCTATATTTTAATTGGTGTGTGCCTCTTGCCGGCATCTTGTGGCTGTACTTGCTGCTTGCTCTCTTTGGGCCTAATGAAGTGGCCATTAACTAATGAAGCTATATGGGCGATAAGAGTGTGCTTCGAACACGGAATTTACGATCATCTCGTGACACTCGGCAGTCATGTCTTCTCTCGCCAGCTAGATGTGAGATAATTAACAGCTCATGCAGTTGCTTTATAGCGAAGGTGTTGCCAAAAGCAGCTCATCAAATTCCAACTTTCTTTTTATGCTTCGCTGTAATTGAAACATAACTTCAGCTATAAGGAACTTGCCTTAACTTCGGAGTAAAACTGAGGTAGTAAGTAGTTAACTTTAACTTTAGAGTAAACCTGTGTCTTCCATTTTAATCTTCAATTTAATTTCTTGATAACTCGATCACAGTTTGATCTACGTGATATACTTGTCTTATCTTGAAAGGGAATGACAGATTCATTCTTCCCGTCTTCAAACTTTAGATCCTTTAAAAACTTGCTTTGTCTTGGAAGTAAATCTGGGGAATGAAGTATTAAACTTGAACTTTATAAGCTCTCAATTTTAAGTTTTTTAGAGTATAACTTCATCTATATAGAAAATGCACCTAACTTCTTCGAATCTCTTTCAGTCTTTAATATAATTCTACAAACTTTATTCTTATCTCTCGACTTGCCACTAATTATGTTAATAAGTCTCAACATCCGAACATTTTGTGGGCTTCCTAATTAATTCTAATTGAGATCTCGTTTAGCCACCTTGACTTAAGATCGATCTACGATTGGTGGCGACGATGGTATGACAATCGTTATCAGCTTTACGCTTTATATTCATTCATGAACGTGACTTATGGAGGTTGTCCAAACAAACCGCAGATTGTCATCCCATTTGAGCTTCATTATGATTATTTTATAATATTTCCCCTTTGTCAGCTCGCATCGTTTGCGGCCTCGAATAGGTTATCGATTACAGTTTGATGGGCAACTGACAGGTCATAAAGAGTGTCGCGGCTATTTCGAGTAGTCTCCGATTACACTTGGATTTTGTAATGAGCCGAGGGCCATTTCGTGTATTGCGGGTCCCATGTGCCCGCAGCGGATCACAGACTGATTCTCTCTCTCTCTCTCTCTATGTCTCTCTCTGTCTCTGTCTGTCTGGCCATAAACCGTCATAAACTTGACTAAGCCCAAGCTTAAACTGATTCTGTATATATTGTTTGCCGCATACAAAAACTATTAACAAACGTGCACGATGGCGAATGATGCAGGTTAGTGAGGTAAGGTGCACTTGCAGATGCCCTGTAGTGATGATATTAAAGATATGAAGTTAAATATAAATGTGAATATGAAGTTAAGCACTTGGCAATTCCTTGATAATTTATTGAAATCTTCAATGATTTTGCTGAAATTTTTGGTATATGAAAATAAGAACAAGAAATATACACAAACTCAGATTCATTATTATGCATAACAAATTTCAAACCTAATTTCACCATTTATTTTGCTGAAACTTATAGCACAGCAATATTATTTCAACCGTTGTGTAAATACCAAGAACGGTATAAGGAAACTATTCTATTTTCAGTAAATTTAAACCCCATTTCTCTACCAATTCTGCTGAAATTAACAGCATATTGAAAACATGACAAAAACTATGCATATGTCGGGCAGCAAAGCCTGGAACAGAGAGTCTACATACACTCTTAACATATAATAAAATTGTAGTTCCAATTTCTCTATAGTTCTGAAACTGACACAGAACATGGAAATGATGACAAGAACTAAGCACATGACAAAAATCAGAACTGTAGCGCCAGTGAAAATGATTCTATTCACATTTTTAGTTAGGGAACTTTTATCATTTTGGAGCATTTAAATAAATGAAAATCGCATAAACCGCTTGGCGGCCAATGATGAAACAAATCGAATCAAATAAACGTGAAATTTCACTGTCAAAGGCTTAAAACGAGAAAGAGAGAAGCGTCTGCTTTACTTGTAAAAGAGGCTTACAAGAGGGAGAGGCAGAGGAGAGAGAGAGGAGAGAGAGAGAAGAAGAGAGAGAGAGAGGAGAGAGGCAATGGGGTAGCTGTGGTTATCAGTGCGCACAGAGGCAACTTTTACTACTGTCAACTGATAACCCCGGCGGGCAGAGAGCCTGCCCCCACTGCACGTTGCACGTTGCACGCTGTACGGCGCGTTGCTGCATGTCAATAATAAATAAATTCCATTGTTTGCCAGCCACGCACAGTGTGCTACATAAACCGTTACACGCACACACACTATCGATGCATGCGTGTGTGTGTTTGTGTATAGTGCAAAAAGGAATAATCATATTTACATTAAACAACAACAATGACAGTGTGCAATGAATGAAATTGCAACGTGGCACAGTGGGGCAAATGCAGAAAAAATATGAAAATTTTATTAATGAAAATCAAACTGAAAAAAATATATAGAAAGAAAATAAAAAAATGAAATATAAATAAAAAAGTGAAATACAAATTAAAAAATACAAAAATAATAAGAAGAGAGAAGAGAGGACAAGAGAGTGAGAGAATGAAAGAAAGAAAGAAGAAGAAATAGGCAAAAAGAGGGAGGAAAAGATATATGAACATAGAGAGAATGTGGGAGAACGAAAATTATACATACATATATATATAGGGAGAGAGGGAAATAGACAGAGAGGGAGAGAAAAAGAGTGACAAAAAACATTTAAAATTCCTTTACAATGCATTGTTATGCTTGCCACACTGTGCGCTGTCATTCGCTGTCGAGTTTATTTCCATCATGATGGCATGCCGAGGCGGTGGCAGGGGCGGTGTAGGCGTGGCAAGGCGGGCTGGCTGACAAGAGCGCGAATCCGCTCGTAAGTAACAACTGCAACAGCAACTGCAACTGTAAAAGGGGCATAAAAGTCGCCAGTTGCCTTCCCCCTCACTCTCCCTCTTCCTTCCCACCCCCTTCCCCCTTCCCCCTCCCCTTGTGGCAGCTGCATCTCTCTGTTGTTATGTTTATTGAGCTGTGCGAGCAGAGAGAGAGAGATGTTTATTTGGGCCATGCACTGTGGGAATTTGCCAAGCAAAGCGTAACAAGTACAACGAATACACTCACAGTGTGCAAGTGAGTGCAGTGAGTGAATGAAGTGAATAAATTAAGTCACAATGAAGTCACAATTTAAACCAGTAACCCCGAAAAAGAAGCTCAGCTTGCTTAATGATTCCGTTGGCAGCTCAACACCGCGAGCTTCAAAAATCTCAACTTGCCTTCGATTAAGGTTAATTACTATTGATTTTTGTTGAGTGCCCCCTTTGTGCGCAATATTTGAATGATTAATTTGAGGCAATTTATGTAGCTGGAAAAAGCCAAAATGAAATCTGTGCCAAATGGCTGATGGAGGCTTCGACCCTAAACAAAAAACATGGCTAATTTTGTCTGGCACAAATTTGTAACAATCAAATTTGTTAAACGGGAAACGAGACAAGGCTGGGAGAGAGAGGGAGAGGGGGAGACGTTGCGCCCTCAGGCAGAGAACAAAGATGAAAACATGGAAAAATATTAGGCGAAAACAACAAGCAGCAACAACAAAAAGCAGCAAGAAGAACAACAACAAGAAGAATAACAACAAGAAGAAGAAGAAGAAGGCGCATCATTTATCATAACGAAGACGTGAGGAAAGAGCAGAGGCTGAGCACTTACAAAAGGCGCAGATACAAAGATACAAAACTGCAAAGATACAACGAGAAAGACGTGAGACGTGGTCGAAAGCTCAAAAACATGTTAAATGTTGACATGTGGTAGGCGTGGCAGTGTTCAGACTGTCTATCTCTGTGTGTGTGTGTGTGTGTGTGTAAGCTGTGTGTAAGCGAGATTGTTGTTCTGCTGCGTGATAAGAAGAGAAGGAACATTAGAAGAAGCAGGAGGGCAGTGGGAGAAGTTAAGCTGGGATGTGCAGGAGAGGTGGAGCTGAAGAGAGATGAGGTGGAGCTGGGGGAAAGTAGAAACTGGGGGAACTGTCAGGGTGCTAAGCAGCTGCCTGGCGATCATTTGTTTTATTTATTTTTCGATTTGCCAGCATAAAAATGCAACAAATGCAGCCTAAAGTGACAGTTAGGCCATTCGATACCCTGTAAACAGTTAAAAGAGGGGTATATTGCACTTAAGCTGAGGTATATGAAATATACCAGGTAGTTAAGTTAGAGATAATGGCATATCTGTACTCTAGATACCCTGTAAGTTATCAAATGCAGCTTAAAGTGACAGTGAGGCCATTAGATGCCCTGTAAACAGTATAAAGAGTGGGATATTGCACTTTAGTTGAGGTATATGCCATGATGCATCTAGTTAAGTTAGAGATTTGCCATTATATGTACCATAGATACCCTGTAAGGGTAACATATACAGCGTATAGTGACAGTTTTGCTATTAAATACCCTGTAAACAGTTAAAAGAAAGGTAACATTAACTTAAGCTCAAGTATATGCAGTAAAGGAGGCAGTTAGGGGAGAGATATGCCATTATATGTACTATAGATACCCAGTAAGTGCTGTAATATGGAATATATACATTCTATATACCCTGTATGTGTTGTAATATGGGGTATATCAGGCTTATGATATGTTTTGTGCAAGTTTAACGGAAGCAGTTTAGTGGGATATAGTCGGCAATTAAATACCCTATAAAGATATATTAGCTTTCAGTTGAGGTGCAGGCAAGCTAAAAGGCAGCAAAGTATGAAAAGAGTCATGTTTTTAGCAGTGTAGTCTAATATACCCTTGGCTTAAATACCCTATGAAGCTATTTTCGTATGTTAACCTATGGAAAATTTAACTATATAGTCTCTAGTTACAGTGCAATATACCAGTTAAGCTACTCTGTCATATGTCTGTACTCTGTACAGGGTATATGTCAATCAAACACCCTGCCGCTCAACTCTCTCTTATCATAATATTTCTGCTTATATTGTTAAGGGGTGTTCACGAAGCGTGCGCATCATTTATCATCGATTGCAATTTGATGTGGTCCACGAAGGACAGTGTAAGGGGGCGGGGTTAATCCCTGCCTTGATTAGAGTCTTTGCACATTGACAAATGAATCGCTTACATATGCTGCAATACTGGAGGGTTTCAAAGTTCCAACTTTGACCTCAGCAGTGAGATGGCAAGAGAAGGAGAGGGAGAAAGAGAGAAGGAGTGGAGAGACAATGTGGAGAACTTCACGAACTGCAACGCTAATTACAAGGCAAATGGAAACCAAAGCCAAAGCCGAACAACATTTTTGAGTGTCTCGAAAACGAGTTGGCAGTTTGGCAGTTGTCTAGTTTGCCACGCCCCCCTGTCTCCCTGCCTCCCTGCCTGTTCCTTGGCTGTGCAACCAACAATGGTCACGACTCGCTGTGTTCGGTAGCAAGCTATTAAAAAATACTGCCAAAACAACAACAACAATAGCAACAACGGGAACAGGGACAGCAACAACAATAGCAACAGCAACAGCAACACAAGCAAACTTGCCATAACAACAACAATTGCAATAACAATAACATCAGCAACAGCAACGACAACGTCATGACTGCACGCTCTGCAAATTCGACATACGATATGGATACGGATACCACGCTATGGGGACTGAGACTGGGGACTATGCCTGTCCCTGCGCCTGTGCCTGGGACTCACATGCACCTATGGCTCCTGCCAGCTGCCTTGGAACGGGCTCTGCCTGCTCTCCTGCCAACGATTGCACCTCCAGGCACGCCCCACAAAAAAAAAACACAGCAAAGAGCTAAGCCAAGTTTGGATTAGCAAGTCGAGAAGCAAATACTCTCTCTCTGCCTCCCTCTCTCTCTCTCTCTCTCTCTCTCTCTCTCTCATCTTAATAAACAAAATTAAGAAATGATATTGAGTTGAAGCTATTGAAGTTGAATCCACTTGAAATATATCAAATTGAAGAGAAGATGTTGAATAAGTTTAAAACAAGAAAGAACCTGAAATGTCGGCAAATTAGCAATGATATTCTTTGACTGAGTTATTATAATATATATATAATCATACAACATACATGTAATACAATATAAATAAATAATAATAAAAACACTTTTCTCTCATAATAACTTATGTTATTCCTTATAAATATAATATAAATATCTAGAGTCAGTATTGCATAAGGAAACTTTTAATGTCAGGCACATTTTTCTGATGTTTTAATGATTCCAGATCAATTTGTGCTAAAAAAGAATTGTTATAGCTGATTAAAAATACAGTTTATATTATTTATTCACTTAATTCGATAACTTATTTCATTATGTATCGATAACTCAAAAGTGATTTTAAGGATAATAAGGCAAATTTTTAATTTAATTTTTAAAATTTGTTCAACTTTTCTTATGGTATAAATTATTAATGATCATGGAGAGGAATTCATTTCATTGAGTTTTAATGCAGTAGCTATTACTGCTTTCATTTCGATATATAGATTTATTGTGTACACACTTTTAATTATCGAATAACTTACAAACAAGTGAATACACTTCTATTATTTTAATCATGTTGGGAAAACCTTTTGGTATTCAAGCATGTTTACCATGTAAAGAATCTAGTTCACTTTTTAATAATAATAATAATATATGAATATACAATAATAGAAATAGAAAGAATCTTTATCAAGTTCTCAAAGAATCAAACTCTGCCTGTGGCATATAGTAGGTGAGATCTCTTTATAGATAGGGATGTCTCTATCTATCAATTCCTATCTCCATATCTTACTCGATTTCTATAAAGTTAATTGCTCAATTGTTTGCATTATTGTTTAAAGAATCAACGTACACCTTTTGCCAGTGTAGTGTATGGGCAAAGGTTGTTCGGGGGAGGTAAAAAAAATTGCTGGCAGTTATGAACATGGCACACACAAAGGTTAAAAAAGTTCAAGAACCGTCGAGCGTCGAGCGTCGAGCGAGGCAGGCGCATGCGAGTGACATTTGCTCGTGACATGAAGGTAGACGAGGCAATGGCGACGCCACTTCAAGAGCGCCTGCTATGCTTCTCATCCTCATGCTGCAGCCTGCCCCTTCCCCTTCCTACCTTCTGCTGCCACGTCGCGACGTTGCTCTTGAGAAAGACGCCCCTGGGTACCCCACTCCCCCTCCGCCCTCTCGCTTGTCTCGTGTAAAGTGCAATAAAGCGGCAACTTTCACATGAACCTGTGAACTGCGCCTGCCACTAACCCAGCTGCCCCTGCACTACCTCCCTCCCCCCTTGGCAGGGCAATCGAATGAGTCGCTGCCTCAAAGGGTCAATGGAAGCGTGCGGGCTGCGCTGCCACTGCCTCTGCCCCTGCGCGTTGCATTTGATTAAGTCATGGGCGCTATTTTTAAAAATGTTAGCTAAGGCATTTGTCGCACACACACACTTGTACACTCTCGCACACACAACGTGCAACATGTTGCACATATTCGAGAGGAAGTCGCGACGCGACGTGGCCTCCTCTGTCTCTGTCTCTGTCGCTGTCGCTGTCTCTATGGCTGCCTACAGTCTCCAGCGTGTCTCTGACTGACACAATTTATACGCGATTTTGTCGCCGCCAAGTTGAGACATTCGATGGGGCAACACACACAAGACAAGCACAGGCAGTCTGTGGAGCAGATAGGGAAGGGAGGGGGGGACCTGCTGCCACTACTGCATGCCCCCAAGTTGTGTGTGTTCTATGTCAACCTACATGCTCACTGATTTTTATTGTTATTGCCAGTTGTCAAAGGAAGTGCGCCTTCTCTCTCTCTCTCTCTTCCCCTCTTCCCCCTTTCTCTTCCTCTCTCTCTCTTTCTTTTGCTGGTTTACCATTTTTCGTAAATTATTTCCTGTGCTTTTTTTTTGCGCGCTCAGTCTCGGTCTCCTACTGAGTCTGAGTGCAGCAGGCGGTTCCGATAGGCGAACAACGAGAGTTGAATGCACCGCAGAGAGTGAAGGCTTTTAGGCTTTTTCTGTGGGCTGTCATATTAGCCAAGAGCTGAAAGATTTAGCACTGAAGTGCAGTAAATTATTAGTTTCAGTTGTACTGCAAATATGGAACATTTTTTACACTAATAGAGAAAGATAACTGAGCAAAGATTTTAATACGGACAGAATAAAAGCCTTAAACAAGTTTTCATAGTGTCAAAACTACAAGAAGTGTTCCCAAATATAAACAAAAAATATATATAATAAAAAATAAATATAATTATAGTATATATATTATAGTATATTATAGTATATATTGTATAGTATAAATATTAAATATTAATATATATTAATTAATATCTTCTCAAGGCACTACAAGGAAATGTTAGTTAACTAATTTGAACTAAGGAAAGCACAAGAAATCTCTTCACAGTTAAATAGAATGTTAATTAAATGCTTTATATGTACAGATTATAACACAGAGTATTAATACAGTACTACCTAAATTTGGTATACAGATAAATATAAAAGAAAACTAGCATAAAACTTCTTTAAAAACTGCAAGACATTGTTGGGTCTAAAATAAACTATACAAGATCTTTATCAAAACAAAATAAAACGATGTTTTACTGCAATAAAATGCTGTAAAAATGTTCCAATATTTAGTAGACTCTATATAGCAAATACACCTCAAGAAATTAACCTACAATGTGTAAATAAAAGATCATAAAATAAATGCTGTTGTTCCAACAAAATCTCAGATCAAGCAACAAAAGAATCTACGGCATATCGCATTAATATTCCGCATAATCATAAGAAAAACACACCCAGTGTGTTTGTGTGTGGTCCTGTTATGAACTACATTGAGGGAAAACTACCTGCACTTTTCACAATATCATTAACATAAACAGCACAAACAATCCATAACGAAACCCGAATTCAAATCGCAGCCAGACATCTTTCACTGTCTCTCGGTCGCTTCATTAACTCTGAATTTGGTCAAACCGCAAATAAACCCAGAATGAACAAGCAGGCAAAGGAAAACAACAGAAAGAGAGGGAAAGAGAGAGGGAGAGAGAGGTAGAGTGAGGCAGAGGCAGAGCAATAACCCATCAAGAACAAATCTCGGACATGGCTCATTTCTGTTTGTTTTTCGATTCGAACCTTTTTCTCTTGTTTTCTTTTTTTTTTGCTACCAAATCGTGGCAAGGCGACACGAGAGTTTTGTACTCTTGGCTCCGTTGACTGGTTCTTCTGTTTTGTTACACATAGATCTAGCCAGCAGATAAAGATACAAATGCAGTTGCAGATGCGGATGCAGAACAGCATGTAGAGAGTGTGAGAGAGAGAGAGAGAGAGAGAGAGAGGCAACAAATATCTCTCTGATATAAACTCGAGAACAGTTTCGAGGAATTCCCTTAACTCGGTCGTACCATGTTTATTTATACACAGTTCCCCTACCCTACTCTACACCCTGCCCCTGCTCTTGTATTCCCCCTTCCCACAGTCTCCTCACTTGCTCACTTTGAATGGAAATTTCATCTATAATCTAGATAAATTTCCATGTTGAGTGCTCATGTTGTTGTTGTTGTTGTTGTTGCAGATGATTTCCTAACGTTGATACGAACTAGTTCGCATATCGCGTGAGCTGTGCAAGTTTTCGCCAGGTTACTGAATAGGTTAATAAACTTGTTGAACTCATACGATGGCGATAAGGCCACGATACGAATAACGTAGAAGGAAAAGCCCTAATAGAGTCATGTGTACAACACTCGAAGAAAGTGGGCACTCGATGAGGGTAAATTGCACAACAGATTGTAGATTAAAGTAACAGCAAGAGTTTTCTAAAGGTATAAAGACGATTAGTGTAAAGCTTTAAACTATATATGTATATATATTAATTATATATTTTAATTATGAATAGTTAGCAGTTTAAGTTTGACAAATGTACAAATAGACGAAAGATAGAAAAAGGTAATAATCTTAAATGATTTGGAATACTTTAGAGTAGAGAGAGGATAGAGAAAGATATTAAATTATTGAGAATATAATGAATAAACGGGGTGTAACGTTATACAATATCGTAAACACATTAAGTTTTTTATATTATTATATTGAATCATTGGTTTCGTATTTTTATGAGTTTAACTTTAAACTTTGTCATATATTCTATTATATGTAATAATAATAATTCAATTAAACTGCATCAAATAAAGACTGTTTTATTTGTAATTATAATAAATTATACGTGTATAACCAATTTAACATTCCCTTTTCTCCTTTCTCTTTGCAGGTGTCTCTGCAGAGGTTTACTATGTGCGCGAGGGTCACATCAATAACTACGCCCTGAACTTCATTGTGCCAGTGCCGGCGAATGTGCGTGATGTGAGCTTCACATGGCAATCGCTGGCAGCTCGTGGATTGCAGTACAGTTTGAATGTGGTCAGTTCGGATCAGGAGGTGTTGCCACGGCCGGCAGTGAATGTGTCGCAAATCGGAGAGATTCCCACACACATACAGACCTGGGCCGTGGCACTGAGATGCAGTGGCACCCGTGCCGCCGAGGTGGACATCACGATCAGCCTGGAGGTGATCCTCAATCGTGCACTGAATAATGTGACTCATTTAGTGTTCAGGCGCAAGAAGATTTGTCTGCTCAGCGAGGGAGATGAGGAGCAGCGAGAGCAAACGGCATTGGGCAATGATCTGGATGATCCTTTGCTGCTCGAGACGGCACTGCCACCGCCCACAGGACTGATCACACTCGTTGTGGGCGTGACTGTGGCCATGAGTGCCGTGTGTATACTCCTGGTGATCGCTTACTGTGTGAGGGGAGCGGCAGCCAAGAGACAGCATCATCAACACGGCGGTCAACCCATGCGCACGTCGAGCTTTCAGAGACTGAATACACAACCTCCTTGCCAATCCTCGTTGGGATCAGCGGCATATATGACTCCCTCACTGATTGCACCTGTGCATGGCTCGTCGCTGCCCCGCAAGGTGGCCTCTGTGTCCGTGGAGCAGCAACAACAACCGGAGGAACTGCATCGTCGCATCTCTGAGCTGACTGTGGAACGTTGTCGGGTGCGTCTGTCCAGCCTGCTGCAGGAGGGCACCTTCGGGCGTGTCTACCGCGGCACCTACAACGACAATCAGGATGTGCTGGTGAAGACAGTGGCTCAACATGCCAGCCAGATGCAGGTGCTGCTGTTGCTGCAGGAGGGTATGCTGCTCTACGGTGCCTCACATCCGGGAATACTCTCGGTGCTGGGTGTCTCCATTGAGGATCACACAACGCCCTTTGTGCTCTATCCCGCTGTGAACAACACACGCAATCTGAAGCTCTTCCTACTCGATCCTGCCTGTGCACGCACTGTTACCACCATACAGATTGTCATGATGGCCTCACAGCTGTCCATGGCGCTGGATCATCTGCACACACATGGCGTGGTGCACAAGGACATTGCCACAAGGAACTGTGTGTAAGTATAGAGGGAGAGGTTAAAGAGAAATCAGATCGAGGAACTGTCAATTGTTGTCAATGTATGTTCGCAAGTTCTGTTAAGGCTCTTGTGATACTCTACTACTATAAACATATCTTTATATATATTCATAATCAAATACAGAATTCCTTATATTGTATATATTCACATTGCTACTCTAAATAAGCAACTCAGTATCAAGAATATACTCCAGTATATCCGTATATTCCAAATAACTATGAGATCTAACACTTCTTCTCTTCCTTATATATCGTATATATTCCTATTCCGAATCAAAACTTGAGTCTCTTAAAAGAGAAAAGACTCCTATCAAATATACATATCCTTAGAATAACTTTCTTTGGTTACTTCAAGATTAAATCTTCTCAATTTCATTAGCTTTTCTGCCCAATCGTATATATGTGATATATATTCGTATTCGCTATTCCCTAACGCAATAGTATTCTTCTTTAAACGAAGCTTAAGATCAGCCTATCTTGCAATATTTATGAATAGCATAAATCTGTATATATAGTATATATTCCTGTTCAATATCAGAAATACTTTTGATTGTATAGTTAACTGTATAAATAGCTCGAGTAGTAAACTTTATCGATATCAACTCATCTTAGTAGAGCTCTTGCTATAATATCCCCCTTCTCTCTCCACAGCATCGATGATCAGCTGCGTGTGAAACTCTCCGATAGTTCGCTGTCGCGTGATCTCTTTCCCGCCGACTACAACTGTCTGGGAGACAGTGAGAATCGGCCTATCAAATGGATGTCATTGGAGGCACTGCAGCACAAGCAATTCTCCGAAGCTAGCGATTCGTGGGCCTTCGGTGTGCTCATGTGGGAGTTGTGCACCTCAGCCAAGCAACCCTATGCTGAGGTGGATCCCTTCGAGATGGAGCACTACCTGAAGGACGGTTATCGTCTGGCACAGCCCTTCAATTGTCCCGATGAGCTGTAAGTATGATTAAGGAAGAAATAGGTCTAAGATTTGTATTGCTCTCTTTACTTACCCTCACCTTCCCTTCCCCTCTTTTCCTCTCTTTACAGCTTCACCATCATGGCCTATTGCTGGGCTCTACTGCCCGGAGAGCGTCCCACCTTCGCACAGCTGCAATCCTGTCTCTCGGACTTCTATTCACAGATCACTCGCTATGTCTAGAACCAGAAGAATCTTGCAAGCACTGGAAAAGGGGGCGCGCACTTGTAAAGGGCGTGTCTAGTCCGTTTTTACTCATTCGCAACCCTCACAACACACTCATCTGTAGCATAGTTAGTTGAAGGTCCCATTAGATTATATGTACGGATTGTTATATTGCCAAATCTAATATTTAGAGTCTCATTTGGGAACTTATCGATAGTTATCGAATGTTTCCCATAACTACCGTATACTGCTCTTTTAAGGGAGTCATCGTTAGGTATCGATATTTGCCTATAACTATCATATACTACTCTCCCAAGCAGCCTTAGGGGAGTCATCGATTGTTATCGATAGTTATCCCAAAACTATCGCACCCTTAGCATCCTTGGGCTTTCTTGTATATATACTAAACTGATTTATATTCTAAGATGAAAGACTCAAATACACATCTACTAATACATATACATACATTACACTCACACATACACACACATACATATGCCGAGATATGCGACTTTTGCGTGAGATTGCAGCGATTTTTCTGCAATTTGGCAACCTTGAAACGAAATCAAATATAGTGATATTTATCTATACAACAATTATACATATATCTAGCTAATACTTAAGCATTTTAAACACACTTACACACACACACATGTATTTATAAAGAACGCACATTAACTTAAGAACTTTATAGAGATTTTTTGAAGCAGAAGAACGAAGAAAATAAAAAACAATGAGAGTGAAAATTCCAATGAAAATTGTGTTGTAATTTGTTTAATTTTTGTTGCATTTAACTATCGGCGATGCCCACAGCACGATACGTGCCATAAACAAGCCATAAAACAGGCCTTGTACAATAGATTTATGGAAGGTTTTTTTCAGAGAACAAAATAGAGAAAAGGCGTAACCTTGAGCTGGGAAAAAGAATAAGAAACGGGCAGAAGAAGAAGAGGCTGAACTGGGCTACGGTCACAGAAATTAGCCATAAATTTTAATTTTACATGACAATGTGGTCGAAGGAAGGAGACGGAGAGAGAGAGGATAATGTTGTCGGCATATGCAGGGGAGAGAGGGAAAGAGAGAGAGAGGATAATGTTGTCGGGATAACGTTGGTTGGGTCGCGCCTACGAAGGCAGCGAAAACAAATCAATTTTGTGGCTTGTGCCGTGTCCTTGGCCGAAGGATAATGGCCGGATGAGCACAGCAGACACACACACACACCCATTCTTCACATGTGTGAGGGGCGTGTGTGTGTGGGAGTGACTGTGTGAGGGGCGTATGTCCCCTCTCTCTCTCTCTGTGCGTGTGTAAGCAGACGTTAGATTTTAGCAGCCATATCGTAAATATTTTGACAGCATCGCTTTAGCCATTGCCTTTCTTGTTGGCCATTGTATTCCACACACACACACACACTCCCTCTCTCTCTCTCCCTCCCTCTCTCTCACTTGCCTCGGCACCTGCTTCCTGTAGTAATCCTTGTGTTTGTGACTTGACCTGCTTCGTTTGCCTTGGCATTTGGTTATATAGCCTTAAGCGGCTTTAAACTTACATTTACCTTTCCCTCTGCTCCTTCCTACTGCCTGTTGCTTGGGGCGCCACAGGACCTTGCCTCGTGGTGATATACGAGCCAAGCTGCCATTGTAAACAGTTTGCCCGAGCACATAGTTTGTTTATACTTATTACTTGCTAATGCCCCCTGAAATACGGCCAGGCCAGATGCAGGCAGGGAGGCAGGAAGGGATGGATGGAGATCCCCTTGTGTGTCTGCTCGAGAGCTGCAAATCTCGCATTATATTGATATCTATCTGCTGCAGCACACACACACACATATATAGACTGGTGTGCGTGTGTATAAATAGCTGTGTTTATGTTTGCAGCATTTTGCAATTGCAACTCGTGTCCGGGCGCCTTTTGCTTGCTTGGCTTGCTCAGTTATCAACAAAAGCCAACAAAAGTTGCCTTTTTTTTAGCAGCGAGGGAAATGAGTGAAATACGAAGATTAAATGTGCTTAGGATTAGTATTTGTATGTGCAGATATGGATATAGTTGCAGAAAAGGTATGTTGGTTTTAAAACAATTATGCAGTGTCTAATTTGATTGCTTTATTTGATATCCAACTCAGGTATAAACAAACTAAACTCGCAATGTGATATATCGTATATCAATATATATATGATATGACTTACTACTCAGACAGTTAGAGAGTATATGTTACAGTTCTAATGATTGATAAATGCAGAGAAATTAAAAAGAAGGTACAATTTTATTTATTCACTTGAAATATGTTACTTTTCAGAGCCTTCGATTATGAAGAGTATAATAATCTAAAAGGAGTGTAGAGGAGAGGTGACTGGGAACTGGTATATACCTAATGTATGTCCGGCATTTGCTCTTCAACGAGGCAAGCACATTCCCGGGGCTAAGGAGATAAGGCAGAACGATAGATTTTCTTAAAATAACTGGACTAGATACGGAGGTCTTAGTCCAATAGGGGGTGCAATAGATCGCAGTACATCTTTTTCCATATAATAAATATAATGGGAGAGGCAGAAGGCGTGGCAGTCTTTACAAATAATATATACTAACATAAATGCTAAAATACTATCATCCACTCGAGCTTCAATAGTCAATTCGATTTATTTAGGTCAATATGTCTGTATAAACGCATTAATCTCAATAACTAGAAGAGCTGGATACATCAAATTCGGCATGAAGAGGTCTATGAACAATATGCACATAAAGCTGAATTCAAATGTTGGATACCACGCCCAGTTCCTGCGCAAATAGACAATTTGACTCTTTACCTACTGATTTCAACTATAGTTAACTGTAATATGAGAAGAATGCCACAATCTGTTTATACATAGGTTTTATAAGATGATATTCCACTTACTCACTATATAAACTTGTGCATTTAATATCAATTTGTATGGCTCAGTCATCTGATATAAAGTTATCTCACACAAATACAATCCATTTGTACACAGAAGTTACAAGAAAGTCTTGCCTTTTCTTCACTTAACAAATTTCTGTATTCAATATCAAATAGTTTGATATATTCAATTGATATTCAGTACACATATTTGTCGAGCATATATATCGAGCAATATTTATGAAACAAATCTGATTAGAGTTGCTCGACTAAATCGAAAAATAAATATTTATGAAAATATATTTCTGTATTTTGTGAACTTATCAGCTTGATCAACTATAAATTTGTATAGCTTATTATTCCTGCAATCCATTGCATATTTTGCTTGCTTCCCTGCTTTACCCCCCTCTTCCTCGTTTAGCTGCTGCAACGCGCACATTTTTTGCAAGAATTTCCCAAGCATTTTCAATAAACAGTTCAATTCGTTAAGCAAAATACTGTCTTGTATTTCCGGCTGCTTGGGCGCCGTTCCTTATGCTGACTGTCTGTATTTGTGTGCCTTTGGTGTGTGTGTGTGTGTGTGTGAGTGTGTGTCTGTGTACATATCCGTGCAACATGCAGCGCACGCTGACGACACACTGACGAGCTGAGAGCCAATGCCAGTGGCAGGGCAGCATTGAGGGGGTAGCGACAAGGGTAGAGGAGAGGAACGTAGTGTAGGGGAGGGGGTGTTGTTGTTGGGGGCAGAGCTGCCGCATTTCCATTTCACATGGCCGTTCGATTTCCACGTATGCCGCGAGCTTCTCAAGTGGCAGACGGTTGAACGCGCCCCCAATGGGCCAGCAGCAGCGCCAGCCCCCCTGCCTACACCCCTGCCCCTGTGCAGTGCGCCCCTGCACTGAGCCCACACACACACACTCATGCAGTGCGCCTGGGTGATAATTTAAAAAGTTTATATGCCCTCGACTGAAGTTGTAGCTGCAACTCGAACTGGAGAAGGAGTCGGAGTCGGGGAGGAGTTGGGGAGGAGTTGGGCCGGCGTCGGGGGCCGTCGATGGAGCTGACGCAGTTCCATTCTAATGACAACTTAAATAAACAATCGACGAGAAAGCAGAACAAGCAGGGCAAGCACCAGAGGCTGAAGAAGGAAACGTTCTCGAGTTGTTTTCCCAGCCTTGTTGTGTGGAAATATTTATTTTCTATAAATTATTTTCGATTATCGCGCGAGGCCAGTCGAAGATTTCTCCTCGAGACTTAAGAAAATACACAGCATGCTGTGTAGAGCTGCAATTAAAGCGCAAGCAAATGCATAATTTTCCGCGCACAGTGGTACAATAGGCCCCTTTCCCCCTCCCCACCCCCTCCTCTTCAACTCACTGCGTACATCCGCTAATGGAATTTTAATGTTTCATTCGAAATAGTCGCCCGACTCAAATATCGCATAGAGCACGAGTGCATCACCTCTCCCCCTTTCCACAATCTCCCACCTCTCTTCCCCTGTCCTCCCCCTCACTCATTCGCCCTCGTTTTTTATGTGGGGACTCTGTTAATAAGTGAAAATGTTCGTCGATTTCATGGAGTGAAAAAAAAGGTCCGCCTGCATTCGGGTGCACCTGGCGCCACAGTTACGCGGAAATAAAAAAGAAAATACGTTGAAATTCTCAGGAAAAAGTCAACTTGTTACGGGTGTAAATCGACAAGGGGCAGGGAGAGGGGAAAAGCTGCAGGAAAGGGGGCAACTTACTCAGAAAAAATGCATTACGAATGCAAATGGAAAAAGAAATTGTTGAAATTGTAGAAATTGACTTGACTATCGTAAGTTTGACGTGTTATTGGCGCAACGATAATCATCGTCGCGAAGTACTTACGCGATATATTTATTTACAGGAAGTAATTGCTTATAGAGAGAGGTAGTTTTGTGCATGATTTTAATGATATTTGCACTGATTTTTAATAGACTTCATGGGAAGGTTTTATTAATAAGAAAATATGAGTAAGCTCATTTGCAAAGAGGGAAAGAATTTCGTCAGTAAATATCGTCAATAATTTGGGACTATGATTTTTGCTTGTCGATTTGCCTATCGTAGACTTAAATTGTTGATGGCACAACGATAGACATCGTTTGGGTACTTATCGATATATCTATATGAGTGTAAATAGTTCTTAATGAACTGAGATTCCTTTGGGCGAGATTTAAAGGAAATATCAGTGGATAATTTGAATTAACGCCAACGTGTGTAAAGTAAAGATATGGTAACAGTTTGGTAAATATCGTTTGTGTTGATATCTTACTAGACCGAAAGTGAGTACTTATGCAATATATGGATGTGTTTATATGAAGCAAAATTAATGAAAACTAACTAAGGATGACAAAAAACATTCTGACTACTTAGGCGACATATTTATTTGAATTAAAATGATATTAGAATAAAGAAGGGTTTGAAAATATGTAATCGTGTATTAATTGATTTAATAGAAAAATAAATATTGTGTTTGGAAAGAGTTGCGTTAGAATATACCTTGACTATTGTAATATTGCATAAATACTTAAGCGATACAAGTACAAGTTTCTATATTTAAAAGTGTATCAAAGTTTGTTCGTTGTCTTTATTTAAACGGCAACTAATTAAGGTTTCACAAAATCATCGCCTAAGTTGTCTAATCCAACAGCGAATGTAATCAAGATTGCCCGAGATTCTTAAGTCGAGGATTATTAATGCAGTCAACTCAACTCTGAGGCAGAGGCAGGACACAACTCGGCGTTGAGTATTACATGCAGGTCATAATCTGCCGGGGCTGGCAACGAGGACTGGCAGGAAAACTTAGCCAACTCTTGCAGAGCGCAACTCCTGCGCAACCTTGGCAACTATCCAGTGCGAGTTGGAGCTCCCTTTGGAACCCAACTCTGGTGCTCTGGTGCACTGCACGCAAATCCCTTAATGCCATTTATCATAGAAGGTGCGGGCACATCTGAAATGCATGCAGAATATAACGCAAGCTGGCTGATCTCTGGGCAAAACAACATTAAATTGAAACAAATTGAACATAAAAAGCATTCGAGAATAAGGCAAACACCTCAGTGAGGAGGAGGGAGGAGGATTGAGCAAGAGGAGGATGTGGATGTGGATGAGAATGAGCAAAAGCTGGCAAGGTAAACAGACTGAGTGAGAAGCCTGAAGAGAAGGGCAACCTGTCGGATGGGTTAGCTGGGCGCCTTTCAAAAATAGATTGCAAAGAGAGAAGGAGAGACAGAGAGAGAGAGAGAGAGAGAGGGAGGGGAGGGGAGCCAGAACAGACACTGACAGACTGGCAGGAAAGGAAACGGAAGTATTTTCTGTTGATACTGAACTCAATTTAGACGAAATCAAGTCAAACATGGCAGCCGAAAGGGGGAGGCGCACAGGCGAAAATGTTGTAGTAAATCATGTGGGAGCACAAAGGTAAATGGGCAAAGTGAGAGAAAGAGGGAGAGAGAGAGGTGGCAAAGTTGGTAGCCAGAACACCATTGCACTTGGCGTTTGCCCAAAAAGAAAAGAATGCTCAAGACACGCTGCCGAAAGTCGCAAAAACTTGAGGCCTGATTGATGTTTGTGCTCTTAGTTGTTGTTTGCCAACAGGCAGGGAGACAGACAGAAAGACAGATAGACAGAGAGAGAGAGAGGGGGAGAGGGAGAGAGAGGGGAAAATAGCGAGACATTGGTAGAGACAGTCAAGCAGGACAGTCGAACAAGCCATTCAATTTTCGATTAAGGCTTCACGACTCGCTGGCAAATTGGTTTGCTTGGGTTTGTCTGGGTTGGGTTAGGTTAACTTCGATTGGGTTGGGTTTGTTTTGTTACGCTTGGGTTTCCTTTTCACTAATCAGTCGCATGTCCAAATATTTATGCCCCTACCCCTCCTCTATTCCCCTGCCAGCCCTGCAGGGGGTGTCAAGTGTCCTGTGGCAGACGAAAGTGAAAGTCAGCGCAAAGAATACTGCAAGACTAGCAAATACTAACAACATTGTGTGCTCGAGGGTACAAGACGGAAGAGGGGTAGAGTCTGTAGTGTGTGTTGTACAGGGTATGCCTTGGGTTAAGTGTATTTCCTGGGATTGAGTTCTTAAAATAGCCACAGCAAATGCAGTTAGCTGCCAAAAAAAGCGGATGTGCCTCTTGAAATGGAACCTCTTGAGTTTGCAGTGGATTTTAGAGGGTATTACATGGAATCACAGAACTAATGCAGAGCTGAAATTTGGCTGAATTGTAATAAAAATAATAATGTTGCATTTCCTAAAAAAATATCTTGAGTTAAATATTTCTCTTTTTTTCCTTTCCAGTAAAATTTTTCCTTCCTAGAGCGCTCTAAAGTTTTGAGTGTGTATTTATTATTACAGGGTACCATATAGTCAAGTTACGATGTTAAGACAGTTCTGAAATGTTGTAGAAATATAATAATAACTATAAAGTTTAATTTCCCTTACCAAAACCGTGAATTAAGTTAGTATATTTCTGTTTATACCATCCCGAATCCGTTTTCAGGGATATCCCTGGGCTGATCAAACTGCCACACAAGAAATAACATTCTCACTTCTGTTTTGCTTGTTCCCTTTTCGCTCCCTCCTCCCTCCCTCTATCTTTGTTTCCCTCTTTTTGCCCAGTCACATTTAATGGGTTTAGCAATAGAATTTTTTCGTTCATTTTTTTGGTTTCGCCACCGAACAAAACGTTTTCCTTGCGGGTGGGGAACATAACAATAGAAAGAGAGAGAGAGAGAGAGAGAGAGAGAGAGTACGAGGCGCATGGATCGCTCTCAGCATGTGGTGTAAGGATTTGTGTCCTTGCATGTGGCACTGCCCTCTCCCTCTACCTCTCTCTGTCCCTTCTTGCGCTGTCCGCACTTTCACTGGCCCATTCTATTTACAGTTTAGGATATTTTGCTAGGCGGGCGCAGGCTTTGCTGGGAATTGTGTTTGGTAAACATTTTTCGACTCTGTTGTTTTTAATAAGAAAATTGGCCAAAGGCCACACACACATGGAGAGAGAGAACGAGAGAGAGGGAGAGTGAGAGAGGGATAGAGTACACTGGCAGATTGCTTTTAAATTTAAGACCCGCTTGCTTTTGGTTTTTATGCCGTGTTCCCCTCTCTCTGTCTCTCTGTGTGTTTTTCGGGTGATTTATGCTTGTTTGCTCTGGACTCGAGCCGAGTTCCAGTTCGGGGATTTGTGGGTCAAGAATTAGTTCGAAGCTGTTTCCCATTTCGAGGATGCTTGCTGAATAAATAAAACCAAAAACAAGTCGAGGAAAAAACGAATGTCAGTTGACATTCGTATACACTCGCATTATAGATAGGAAATCTTTTAATAAACTGCGATAAGATCACGAAACTTATTCCCCAGATGAAATGCAAATAAGCTTACATATGCATTGAATATGCTTAAATAAACACACAGCATATGAATGCAGGGAAGAGATGAGAAATGAGAAATATGTTAAAAACGAACACAGAACAGAACGAGATACGAATCTGAAACTGATGCTGAATGTGAATCTGAATCTGATTCGAAACAGGCCCCAGGGGAGATGCAGCGAATGAGAAGGGCGATGGAGGGATCTAGGGGAAAGGGGAAAGGGGGACTGGGGTAACCCCTTGCCGAGCGCTGTCTCGATGCCGAAGTTGACTTTGGGGCGCAATCAATTAGGCGCCTTCTTCGGTAGGTAAACTGCCGCCGACAGCGCGCCGAGCGAGGCCTAAACACACTTATCGATAAGCTGCCCCTCCTTACTAACTGATTAATGTCGATTATTAAACGGGAGGAAAGCAAGAGGAGAAAGAGAAGAGATGAAGGAGGAGAGACAGAAGGAGAGACAGCAGGAGAGTTGCCTCAGCGCTTTAATTAATGAGTCAAGAAAGCGCGCGCTGTACTCTGCGAGTTTAAACTTTCATTTGTTCATTTGGTTAATTTGATAAATGATGCAATTATAGGAAAGCACTTACACCCCTTACAGGCTAACCCTCTTAAGCCCCTTAAACCTCTTGACGCGCTTAACCCCTTAAATTCTGCTTCTAAGAGCAAAGATCGCGCATCAACCTCATCAACCTCAGCTGGGGTTGACACTTTTTGGGCACTGGATTCGATAGAAATGATATATGAAATTGTTGATTGTGCCATAATAGAAAAGCCAGATGATAAATGAATATGGCAAATCTTGATTACTTCGATTAAGGGTAAAATAAAGGCAACAATGAAAAGTAGCAGACATTTTCGAAAACATTTAGTAAATATATTCTTAATAAATATAAACAGCCGACTCTATCCAGGTCTGTCTGTCTTTCCGTCTGCCTGTACGCCCAGATCTTAGATACTACAGAAGCTAGAGTCACTAAATTTGGTGACAATACTCTTGTTTATTGCAGTATCTCAAAGTATGTTTTTCAATTTGACTTGCGCCTCCATAAATCAATAAAAATCAAACTAAAAGCGTAATTATAAAGCAAGAATATTTTGTATTTTTTGTATGTGCAATTTGTATTACCAAATAATCATTTTTTAAGAGTTTGAACACGATTGGTTAATAAACTAAGAAGTTATTAAGGAAATTTACTTAGTGGGCGCACAGATTTTGCTGTCCTTGCCGCTAAGTATGCAACAGTGTGTGAACAGCTGGGTAGCAGTTCAGTATTGTTGTCAAACACACTTGGCTGTAACTGTCGTACCTACTCTCTCACTTACTCTTACTCTCTAACTAACTCTTACTCTCTCTTGTCTTCTATAAAGAAACTCCATAGCTTTATACCATCAAAACTTGACTGTAGTTGTGCTTACTTGTTATATACTCATTCGCTGTAACTCACATTTCAGTTGTATCAATTAAAAGCGCTTTTGTTCCTAGCTGTAAAATTGACTGTAATCTTAAATCGTCTTCCTTATTTTCCTTCTGCACTTGTAGAGCACAAAGGATAATTCAGACGAGGCAGTGGCGAGTGTAATAGCCAACTAAGTAAGTCTACACACACATTTATATATACTTGTGTCGTTGCTAACTACGCTATATATATGCGATTTATATAGAGAGGAAGACACGGATATGGAGAAGCCTGTCAGACATCGGCGTGGAAAGTGTTGACAAAGGCAGTCGACAACATCAGATGTCAGCAGCTGTGGTCCTGCCTTAGACAGCAACTACTCTACTCCATCTACTAGCACTGCCCTCCCACCTCTACATCCCCCCCTCTTCCCCTCTTCCTGTCTTGACAAATCCAAGGTATTTGCAACGGAAATAAACTGCGCACATTGCACAAACTTTTGAGTTTTTATGGCAGCGCGGAAAATTGTCTGCGCCAGGACTCGCGACTTGCACAGTAGATTGGCAGCAAGAGAAGGCAGAATAGAGAAAGGAGGAGTGGGAGAGGGGGCTAACTTAACATGAAGTTTACTAAACATATTAAAAAAAGCAAGTGAAGTCGAAGATAGTCGAAGGAACTGTTGGAAAAATTGGTTGAAGTGAAATAAAATAAATACGAGAAAAATACTGAGAATACACTGAGAATATATTTGCTGTGCTATAAAAAAAAAGTGTAGTTCAAGTTGTCTACCCCCTTTTCTCCTCTACGCAGTTGGTTTTATGGCCGCAAAAGTTTCTCAACATTTGCAGCTGCTGCTCAGCTGGAAATCACTTCAACTGCGGGCGGCTTTGAGTTTGGTGTGGGGCGGAGGCGTGGCACTGGCACTGGCTTATTTAGCATAAACTTGGCTAGGCAGACAGACTTGCAACTGCAGCAAATGCAGAACTGCAACTGCAACAAGCGAGCGAGCGCCCAAACATGGCGAAACTAATTCTGTATGCAAACTTGCCCCCCAAAAAGCCATTGGAAATTGTGCACACAACGAGAACGAGAAGGAAAATAAGTGGGACAGGGGGTAAAGAGAGGGGGAGAGGTGGGGGTAGAGTAAGAGCCAGCTAAGCTGAGTGTGCTCTATCCCTCTCTCGAGAGCTAACTGAATTTTATGGCAAAATAATCATTGGCACTCGTGTGGCCTATTGATTAGCATGTCGCTTAGAGAACACTAGAGACACTTACTCTCCCTCTCCCCCCCCTCCCCTTCCTTACCACACTCCCCTCCTTGGCAGCCTCTATGCATTGGCATTGATATCCATAGGTTCTGCTTATGCTAATGCTGCAGGTGCAACGCGTTTTGGCATTTGCATGCAAATTAGTTGCATCATTCCACGTTCCACGTTTGCTTCGGTCTTGTCTCCGTATTTGGATTCAGATTTGGATTTGGGTTTCAGTTTGGGTTTGGGTCTAGCTCTGTCTGTGTCCCCCCTCTGCACGAGGTCACTTTAGCCACTATAAATAGGCTAATATATGTACATTCATTGCCTGGGTGTCTATCGCCCTGAATGCAGCTTGGGTCGAAATCAAAATCAAAGTGCTTAGTTCAATTGCCCAAATGCAATGGGGGGAATTATTTATAGATATTGGTAAATTATTTATAGATCATTTATAGATATATTGACTACAAGAAACCTAAACATATTTTTACAAAATAAATTATTATTTAGGGTTTAATTTTGAGGGGACAAACAAGGTATCTACAAAATACTTCTATGTACTCTTGATATTTGGTAGTTACTGTCTACTGGTATCTACTATCCACCCAATTAATTATAATTATTATTCAAGTAGAGTGTGTGGAGCTTTATCTAAGGCAAACTACAACACCGTTGCTCAGTATGGTCTCTATATCTGCAGCAAATGTGCAAGCTAAAGAAACCAAACTTGGCATTTATATTTCTCTATACCAGACGCAGGATCAAATTAATTCAACGTATTGTTATTTCTTATTTAAAAGTTGCATAAACTTAAATTGAATTTCTCAAAAACCCTTCAAAATAGTGAAGTCTTTCCTTTTGCTTATTTTGCCTGCCCTTTTTGGGCACGACAATCACGAGCATCTCTCACATGGTGTGTCCATCTCTAATGGAAATCTTGCCCTGGCCCATGCAAATGGACGTCCCACGCAGCAGTGGCAGCACCAACATTCATTTGCATTGGAAAACTCTGGAGGAGAAGCTCTGCATGCTGCACTCTCGCATTTGTATTCTTCTTTCGGCCAGATTTGTCGGCCTACAACATGAGGCATGAGGCATGAGGCAAACGCCTTGCAATGGTTTTTTAATCAATTTCTGTCAGTCGCCTGTCAGAGCGAATCAGGCGAGTTGTCTCGTCCAAATTATGCGCATAGATTTACAACAGATTTCTAAAGTCCACAAGGCAGATAGAGAAGGGAGTAGGGTAGGAAGGGAGGAAGGGAGGGCTGCTGAGCTTGGTTTCAATCCCAGTCCGTGACACTGTCCTTCGACTGTTTCGAGTGTACACTGCACAACATGAACTTGGCCAGTTTGCTGACGCTGATTTTTAATTATGATAAGTCGCCAAGTGCAGCACAAAATTTCATTGCTCATTGACAGGGAGAGAAAGGGGAACGGGGACGGGAATGGTTCCTCCGACAGCTGGAGAACATTTCCGCCAGCGCGATTAAAATCTAAAACAAATTGTTGTCCATGTGGAAAACGCTTTTCCGTATTTGTCTGCGCCACATTGAAGCGTATTTGATTGCAACGGGATTTCCCGGTTGTGAGTTCTAAGTTGATGCCACTGACCCAATGAGTCAGTTTCGGGTTTGTTCAACCCGGCAAATCCTTGACGCAAAAAAGGGGAACATGAGAAATGAGCGACGAAGTCAATCAAGAATGCTTTACAAGATTGCTGGGGTTACTATTAACGAGTGGATACATGAGTAAAGTATGTACTCTAATATTGAAGAATGTATCTTGTTGTTTTTTAGTGTTTGGTTTATTCAAAGAAAAAGTAAAAGTTCTTAAAGGACAAAGTGAAGATTGAGTGCAATGATTGAAGATAGCATTAATTGCAAACTAATTTATTTAATTGTGGAAAATTGGAAATTGTAGAATAAAAAGGTGTTGACATTAAAGGTATTTGATAAAGTTAATTTTGTTTAATATTATTCTTGAGATTCATAACCAATGATATGATTTTCTTGACTTGCTTTGTCAATATTGGGGTATGAATCAATTCAAAAGCGTTTATTATAGAGAGGAAAACCTTATAATTTTAAGATATGTAGAAAGATACATAGATTAAAGAACATACTTAAAATCTCACATATTTATGATTTTTTAAATTATGGTATGATTTTAGTCAGCTTCAACTTGCTTTGTCATTTCAATCTCCCTTAAATAAGCGTATTCAGTATTTTTTTGACTTCTCAAAATGTTTTTACATGCTTCATCATTATCTTACTTTAGTTCAACCTTCCACTTATACTCAGGACCCCACAGAGGCTACAATGGAAGGGGGGAGGGGGCAGAAATGATGACTGCCGCGTCCACTTGCACGGATCAGTCAAAGTTTGCCGTTGCTGTGCCGGCTGAGTGGGCTGTAACTGCTCCTCCTACTAATCCCCCAGTCTGCAGTGTCGCCTTCCTTCCCCTTGCCCGCCCTCACAACGGATGTCATGTGGCATGCTGTGCGTGCATGACGCATTGCCTCGTTGGCTATAATGGCCATAATGGCTCAGGCGATCGTGTTTGGGAGGCATCATCATCATCGTCGTCTCCGTCTTCGTTGGGGAACAGAGCCCAGACTCGATCCGCAGCGAGGCAAAGCCAACGAGTCGTGGCTTGTACAGGCTGTGGGTTGTTGTTGTTGTTCTTGTTGCTGTATTGCGTATCGCGTTACTTATGCAAATAATTTCAGTGGAAATGAGGAGTCAAGAAATCTGTTGCTTAGCCCCTTGCTCTCTTGCACTTTCCTCCATCTACTCTTGCTTCCCCCTCCTTCTCTTGTTTTCCCTCCCCCGCTGTTCTCTTCCCCCACCTCGACTGCTTCTTCAGTAATATAATTTTGTGTCTTTTTCACTTTTGTGCGCCTGTTGTTGTAATTTAATAACCAAGCAAGTCATATTTTGCCTCCTGCTGCTAACCCCGCGAAGGCAGCGCAGCCCCGGCTGGCAGTGGGTGTGGCAGCAAGCCGGCTGCAGCTAGGCGTGGGCTGTGTGTGTTGTTGTTGCTGCTGTGGCTTTTAAAGCACTTGTGCAATAAATTAAAAAGGCGATTTCGTGTCGCCGTTGCAGTTGTAGCCGCCGTCGTTGTTGTTGCTCTTGCTGTTGTTGTTGCTGCTGCCGCTGGTGGTGCTGCAAGTGGTGGCAGACATGCAGATTTTTGACATACTTGTTTGCATTTTGCTGCCGTGGCGGCTGCTGCTGCCGTTGCTGCTGCATCAGCATCAGCTTGTCGCATTCGCAGTCGCAGTCGCCGTCGCAGTTGCTGCGTCAACCTCGAGCAGCAGCAGCAGCAGCAACATAAATGTTGCAGTTCTGTTGTGTTGTTGCCGTTGGCGTCGGAAATGTGCTACGTCATTTCAGTTGTGTTGAATGTGCACTGGCAGAAATTACTGAAGGCATATTAAGATATGTAAATATGCATATACCATACATATATTGTATTATATGTATATGTGAAGTGTGCTTATGCACTTATGAAATTTAATATTTATGTTTATTTAGCAAAATGTAACTTTACTCTTTTAAGGGCATTTATTTTAAATTGCTCAACAACAACAAACAATTGCTGTCATTCTTAATTGACAACTGCAGCGTCATACTGCGTACAGCAGCCATTTTGGTTTTGTTTCTAATGCGCTCTCCTTGCAATTTGCCAATTAAATACGAGCTCATGCTCGTTTTCTCGCTCTACCGCCCTCTGCCTAGGCGCAGTGATCGTTGTTGTTGTCAACACGCATGCGACGCCAGCCTTGTGCATCCTCTCTCAACTAACTCTCGCTCAGTGAAAGAATCTAATGCAAATAGTGTTGCTATCTCCTTCTGTTCAATGCATTGGCTAATTGAGCGCCATCTGCCGTAGATTATGAACTTTGGCAACAACACCAACATCACTCTCACGCACAGTGCATGCTATCACTGTCACTGTCACTCTTTCGCTAAGCTAATCTAATGATAGCATCTAATGAGAGAGCTTGCGTGGAAATGAAAAGCAAAAACAAATCAAACGCAAAAATGAAATATATGTTTTTATAATTTAATTTGTATTTTAGTAATCTAACATTTGTAAATTAAATATGCAAAATATAAATTAAAATTCTAATTATTTTCTTGGTGATATTATATACTAAATAAGAAATAAATTATAATTCAAATACTGATAATCTAATTAACATTTTTTTATTTCTGTATTCTCGCAGTGCATTGAAGATGTACCTCGCCCAGCTTCACATAGCGTACATGTCGTTGCTCTGGGTTTTTGGCTGAGTCGTCTCGCTGAATCTGGACGGACACTTGCCTGCCTAAGGGGCGGGGCAGGAAGGGAAGGAGGGACGACCAAAGAGATGCTGAGAATGGTCGCCGTGTTGGAGTTGTGCTTTCGGGTGTCGTTGTCAGCTCATGTCCCCAACGAGATGTTTAACATACCCGTAGAAAATTGTTTTTCAGCTGCAGCGTCAGGATTTATGTCCAGGAAGCGTGCAGCGAACCGGACAAAGAGAGAAAGAGAGAGAGAGAGAGGGAATGCAGGCCGTGGCAATGGCTATTTAGTGGATGCTGCAGCTGCCACGCTATGATTTGACCCACATTTCAATGGGCTATCATGGCTGGCAGAAGAGAAAAAGGGGGATTTACTGATGGAGTTTTAAGCTGGCACTTAATGCGCTCAGGTTCAGGTTCGGCAGAGGCACCTGCTCTCTCAACTGGTCGCCTGTCGGCCGGCAATAACTTGCCGGCAATTCTGCATTTACTGAGAACAACAAAAGCCAAACAACTTGGCATAAGTCACAGAAGGCCGCCGTCGGCCGTACAAATTGTCCCGGGCGAGAGAGCACAGCTTCATGGACCCTGGACCAGCAGCAGGCCGGGGCCACCAGCAGGCAAATGCAAAATTATGACAACTGCATTTGCAGTAAGCCAAACGCAGCGTAGCCTCAGCAGCAACCTCAACTTTGCAGCAGACTCCCTTCTCCCGCTGTATACCCCTCTTCTGACTCTCTTCTACCCCTCATTTACCCCTCTGTGCTGCTGTCTGTCTCTACGCCTGTTGCCTGCCCCGTTTTGCAAGTGTCAAAGTTAACTCGAAATTATTGTTGGCTAAACTTTTGTGGCGCTTAGTTGCCACTCTCCGCTCCCTCTCCTTTCCCCCTCCCACTGCTATCGCCCCCTGCTGAGCAGCCTGTACAACAGCAGAATTTATTGTTTGTGGTGTGTGTGCATTCCGCATATTCAGAGCGAACTACGTTGCAGACCCGCCTCAGCCTCGGCTTAATCAACTGCAATTGGTGCAATTTTGTGGCCAGCATTTTTGCACTCTCATTCAGCTGGATTTCTTTCTGTTTTGGCCATGTCTGCAGTTGTAGTTTCTCGTTTGCCGCTGCCCCGTTGCCCGGCATTGCATTGTTTTGCCTTCAATTTCAAGCCTGACTGCAGTTACATTAAAACTTTTGATTGCATGGGAAAAAGGGAACAAGGCAGAGATAAGATTAGAGCAGAGGTTAACAGGCCGTTGCATATAAATACAGCTATATAAACCTGGCATATCCGTGTTGCCCCCAATTGTAATTGTGCTCAAGCAATCAGTTTTAATTATGCCAGTTAATTATTCAAATCTTTCCTCTATTTCATTTCGAAATCCTTCTTCAACTTCAACTCACACTTCAATTCATTATTTCTGTACATTATTTGTTTAATCGAATAAGCGAGAAAGACAACCTCCTCAGCCTCCTTAAATATTAATCAATTAAACCCATATCATTTTGAGTTTTACGCTCAATTGCCACACTCGCTTGACGCTCGCTTGACCTCAATTAGAGCTCGACTAATCCATTTTCCACACGCTTTGTTGCTGACCTAATCACCCTGCAACTACCTGGAGTACACGCAGAGTTTCCAATCGCGGGGAAAAAGGTCCCAACCTTCGTGAAGTCAGCGTGACATTTTCCCCTAAAATGTGGCATTTGTTTTTGGTTTAAACTCTACGATAGCTACAGGCTAATTCCAGAGAGGTAATAATTAAGTGGGTTACGCCTTGAAGAATGTTATTTGTTGCTGTTTGTGCTGACAGACATTGACAGGCAGAGAAGATAGAGATAGGATGGAGACGGAGAGATATTGAGTGAGTTAGAGAGAGAGAGACAGAGAGGCAAGGAGAAAGAGAGGAGGGTCTTGCGCAGGCTACCCTTGTAGAACGGATTTCGAAAGAGTTAAATCCTTTATTTGGTTTGTCTTTTCGATTTGTTTTCAACAACTTTCACAGGAATTGTTGCAAGTAGACTGAGATTTACTTTGAGCTGAAAAGAGACTTAGGAGTCTTAAGATGCTTTCTGGGAATATCTCTGCATAATCTTTAACTAGTTGCATAAATATTTTTGTGGCTTTAGCCTCAAGAGATCTTTGCATGTTTTCATTGAAAAATTATAGTTATTGGAAAAGAATTCAACTGTTTTGGAACATGCAAATTCTATGGTAATTTCCTATATTATAATTTCCTAATTTCCTTTATGCGTAAATATCTTTTATAACTTCTCACACCTTTTTGTCGTTTAAAGAAATAAAAGTTAAAAATTCTTTATGCAGAAATCTTTTTGCATACAAAGAAAGAGTTTGATGGAAAGAATTCATGCAAATTCTCTGATAATTTCCTTATTTTACAATCTGTGTATCTGCATTAATATCGCCAACAATTTCTCGCGCCTTTCAATCTTAAATCTGCCAGTTTTCCATTGAACTTGCATCGATTTGAGAGACAATACGTCATTAAATGAAATGCGAGCGTCGTTAAAGTCAAGCGAAGATCGACGCATCGAGGATGCAATCTGCAATCTTTTGCCGATGGGAAACCACCAAAGCCGCAGCGTAAAAATCCACATTGTTGCATGTTGCACAGACAGTGAGGCAGGAGGCAGATGCAGGAGGCAGGAGGCGTAGCTTGCAACCTCGACTCGAACGTCAACAGAGTCTGATAATAATGACGCTGCATAAATTGCGTTTTAATGTCAACAAAGAGACAAATATTATAATATCCCAACTCGACTCGACGGCCCGATGGGCTCCCACTCCAGTCAAACTGCCCCCCTCTCCCCTCCTACCCAACTTCCCTCGCCTGTGTTAGTCGTCCCCTCCATCTCCTGGCCAGATGTCAAAGTGCGAGCGCAAACGTGGAGAATTATTTGCGGCTGCCGAAAGATATTTCCTGCGGCTACTTTTTCATGCCACATGCAACTTGCCGCTGCCGCAATCTAATGGAAATTTATGTTGAAAGCATGCTCCGTCTTCTCTCGTGCCACCATCATTGGCATCGGCTAAAAGTCCACAGCACTTACCCACTCCCCCCCTTGTCTTGGCAGAGGCCGGCTAGCCTGGCCAGCCAGCTAGTTGACCACGGCAACAACAATTTGTAGGCATTTTCATATTGAACTGCCCCCAAATGGCGACCTCATAAATTACACTAGACAACAGGGAATTTAAACAAGTAATTTGCAATGAATTAAATATATATTATAGGCACATTAAACAATAATAATACAATGAATAAATGAATAATATATGATAAAGTCATATAAACTATGCTGGTCTAAATTGTAAGTACATGTTGATGCACTTGTACGTATACACATTGTTGAATAATATATAATTTTGATTGGTACTGATCGATTGCTCCTATGGAAGCTTTATGTTATAGTAGTAGATGTTGATAAAATTTGGTAGACATATTATATTCAAAGTGTTGTAAATTTGGTTGCATTATCTTGAACAAAAATCGGACGATAGGTTGCATGGCAGCGACACGACATATACGATTAGGTCTGATTCATACAGCAATAAGATGCATGTATTCTAAGTTTCATTAAGATAGCTGACAGATTAAAACATGAGAGAATAAAATGTTTTAAAATAAATTCTTATAAAATTTGTAATTTTTAAAATATAATTAATAAATTTAAAAGTTTATTATGTTTTGAAAACTCCAATATAAAACTAAATTTTTAGACAATATATTAATAAAATATTAAAGATTTAATATAGAGGTGAGAAACGTCAATTTAAAACTTTAGAATATTTAAATTTTATTTTAGTTTTATCAATTTTTTATTCGATTTCTGATCTACAGTGTTATTAGTCTGCAATTGGGGGCGAAATAGAGTTTCAATGCGACTCAGAGACGCAGTTGGATGTAAGGTGGGGAATATGAAGGTGGGGTAGGGGGTGCCAGGGGGAGGACAGTCGCGACTGGGTTGTAATTTTGCAATTATTTGCTCGCCGCGGTCATAACTCACAGCGAACGTGGGTGCTATCACCTCCGCCCCCGATAGTGCAACCTCTCCACTTCTCACCTCTCCTCTTCCCAACCCCCCTTGCTCTCTTGTTATCCCCTCAGCTTTAGGCAGTTGTCCGTTTTCCTTTCACGTTTCCAATGCTTGAACTTTGACACACATTTTGCATTAAACTCGCAATTCCGCCGACTCTCTGTGATAATCGCATGCCGGACTAAAATATGCTCTATGTTTGCGCCTTTGGGGCGTCGGCCAGGCCAGGCCAGGCTGTAGAGGGGGGCAGTCCAAGCGAGGGCAGGCCAAGTTTGCTGTGAAAGTTTTTCATGGCTTTTGAAAGGTTTTCCGCCATTTGCGATTGAAATTAGTTGGACAAGGTAGCAGGAAGGGAACTACAGATAGAGAGAGAAAGAGAGTGAGGCAAGGGAAGGGGACAGCAGCCGCTGTACCTGCCTAGCTTGGACTTGTATCCCCCTTCCCCTCTTCACTGAACACACATGATCAGAGCACGCAGATAAGGATTATAAATCATTTGTGTAATATTTTCCACACAAGCCAAGATAATAAATCAACTACAAAGTGTCACTTGGCGCCAGCAAGACAAACATTTTCCTTTATTTCGGTCTTCTCTTCGTTTCTCTCCTTCCTCTTCTTCTTCTTCTTCTCGTATTTTAAACATTTTCTTACATATGCATGACGTTGTAACCATTCTAATAGATGATTAATGTAAATGCGACGCGTTCCTGATAAACGCCCTGAAGGTAATTTGCATAATTCGTGTCGCATTTTTTGTTTCAGAAAATTTTTCATATATTTTTTTTTTGGTCCGTTCTCAGATAGCAATCGACCTTGTCGCCCCTTGTGAGGTTCCCACGTTTGGGGTCCGTTGACAGTTCCGGCAAACCGAAGAGTGTCAAATGACTTTCTGTACGCACTGTGATCGCTTCGCGAATATTAACGATGCCTTAACTTTTGTTTATGACACTTCCCCTGGGGGACAAGAACTTTGCAATAAGGTGTTAAATATTAAACTGGTACACACTTATCGATAAACAGCCATCGATAACATACAGTGAACAATTGTTGCATTGGCCATAAATCACAGACGAAGAAGGGGCTTATCAGCAGCAGCAACGGCGGCAGCAGCTGCCTCGAGCTGTTTGCACTCGCCTGTGCCCTACAAGAGGCGATAACACCAAACGATTTATAAGACATACAAAGCGCACACACACTTGCACACACACACACACACAGAGAGAGAGAGGCAGTCTTGTAATCGCTGCGTTGAAATCTCACGTAAAAATTGCTTCATTACAGTTCGACGAGGATTCCAGTGAAGTTTTTGCCATATACCCTGGAACATCTCCCTTTATAGAGAGAGAGAGAGATTGAGTGGCAGAGTGAGAGGGAGAGAGAGAGAGAAGGTGCTGCTGTTGCTGCTGCCTTTTTAATTGATTGCTCTCTCTCTTTGCTCGCCCGGCCAGTTGTCTCGCATTATCACAACAAGGCAATCGCAGCCTGCACACACACACACACATACACAGGTACATACACACGCATACAGCTGCAATAAATAACAACACGCAGCGGGCACACTCGACTTGGGTCCACTACGTGCGCTGCCTGTTTAAGGTTCGGCCATAAAGGCCCATAATGAACCCTTTCTTTGGGCCATCTTGCCTTCCCTTTGCGCATTTGCTTGTGTCTTTGCTCTTTGCCTTTACCTTCGCCTTCGTCTGCCTCGATAAACATCGCTGCCCAACCTGTGCCCATCGTTAGTCTTCTTCTTGTGTGCGCCGCTTTTTGTTCTGCAGTGTTCTGTGTCTTGCGATACCCTGTAATGACGAAGAAAATGTTATGAAGGGTAGACACGAGGTGAAGTGGGAGAAATAGAAAGAGAGAGAAGAGAAAGAAAGATAAACAAAAGAGGAAGTTTGAGAGCGAGAAGGTGCCAATATTGTTATCGATATTTTCAAAGTTATCACGACACATCTTGTTTTCGAAGGATCTTCTTAATATGCCTGAAATTTCATAATGATCATAAAAATAATAAAGATCGTAAAAAACAATGTGTTATCGATAAATTCAAAGTTATCAAGCTCATCTCTGACAGTCCATGTTCTTGAAGGATCTTCTAAATATGCTAGATAGAAACTTCATGATGATCATAAAGCAAAAGATCATTTCAGTTAAGAAGGGTGTTGGAACCTTACTAATTGGAAGATCATAAGGCAATAAAAAGTGGTTCGCAGGAAAGTAGAAGACACCTTAGAATGTTTATAGTTTGATGATCATAGGGAAAATAAATTAAGTGTTCAGAAAAGTAAAAAAGTTCTTAGTGTGTTTATAATTGAATTGAAATTGAATTCCAGCTTAGCTGCTTTACAGGGTATCTGCTGGACTACACCGTAGCACTAACACTATCTCTTGTTTTGACTGCCGTTTTGCTTTGCTCTCGTATTTAGTTTCGGCTGCGCCTAACGAGCTTCTACCTGAGCAACCGCCTCTTCCTTAGCCTCAGCCTCAGCCTCCGTCTTAACTCTCTGTCTCAGCTCTCTGCCTCCGCTTCTGCCCACTGCAGTTATCGATTGAGCGATGCCAATCGGCGCGTTGAGCACTTGGCGAACTTCTCTGATTGCGTCCGATCTGTAACGGGGCAGGCAGGAAACAACGTGTAATTAACTGTTCTTGTAATTTGACTAAGTTCTGAGCAAGTTCAAAGTTAACTGCGCTGCAATTTGTTTGAGGTTGAAAAAGGAAAGATAAGAGTGAGGGGACAAGGGATAACGAACAAGGGGTAACTGACAGTGGGCCGCACCCAGTAGCACATGTGTTGTGTTCTGTGTTGTGGTTCGCGTTGTCACTTGCATTTTATTTTGACAGTTCATTTGTCACTACTCTTGATTTGCCTGCCCTCGTTGCATTATGTGGGTCTCTCGCATATGGTGGCCACCCTGGCGCAGATGTGTTGACAGCCCAACCCACACAATTCAGCTGACAGTTCGGCCTCAAAAGAGATCTCAATTGGGTTGGCTGCATAAAAAACGATCTCCTCAATTGCCGCTGACTGCATTGAACAAAGGGTAGTTAATGAGAGAGCAAGCCCCGTTGTAGCAGTCGTCGCTATAAAGTTGACTCTTATTTATTATTGTCGTACACTTTAATCTATAATTTGACAAGCTGGATCATAAAGAGTCATAGTATAAAGCTCAATTTGGTGCAATTAATATCAATTATGAATATGTTAATATTTGTTAAACGATTTTCTTTTAAATATTATATATGTAATAATATATTAAAGTGAATTCCTTATAATCTCATATATTGATCATATTTTCAAAGCTTATTCGTATTATGATAAACAGAAGATATAGTTAATTTTATGCCAAGCTGAGAAGGAAAGAGAGTTATTTGAATTCTCAATCATAAACTTATGCTAACTGATATATCAAATATTCGTTGCCTTTATTCTCCACTGTCTGCAGTTTCTTTTCTTTAGTTCTAACTGAAATAAGCGTCTTCTGTCGACCTTTTACTCCCGACCAACAGTCCCGTACCCCGTGAAGCCGACACACAAGCAGACATATTTCCATTTATACATACATTTACTTACATATTTATATGCATGCAGATGGGATACGCATCCAAATTTATTACTCTGTAATATTTGTTTTCCCTCTTTTGTGTGGCATCGTTGGCATCGTACCCCGACAATGACCTCAACTTCGTTTTGGTTAGCAGAATCACCTGCAGTGCAGCCGGAGTCAGCCAAGCGATGGTTTCAATAATGCAGACATGGTGTAGTCCCACAGCCCTAACCCTGTATCCATGTCTTACTCTCCTTCCCCATCTCTCTCCCTCCCTGTTTTGCTGGTACCTCCTCAATATGTCGAACTGATTTTGAATGATGCATTTGCTTTGTGACTTGAGGCCCTTTTGGCTTACCGAGTGCATATGATATATGGCACGAGTGTCAGAGTTAACTCAAGTTATGGAGGCTACCAGTATTGGCTTATTCTCTTCCTCCATTACCTCTTCAAGAAGCTGCAGAAATAATTAAGAACACGTCAAAACAAATTGTAAATTATGCACATTAAAGAAAACACTGTGAATGAGATTTTTGTAATAAATTAATATTAAATAAACATTTATGAAATATACTTTTTAATGCAAAATTTTCGCGTTTAAATTTAAGCACTCATTGAAAATGTTATACATTAAACCAGTTAAGAATTAAAGCTTTTTATTCACTTCCTATTGTTTCTGAATATGTGGTGATAATGAATACATTAAATATTCATCTATTAAATGGCTCAATATTTATTTTGTATTGTATTATTCATTTCAATTGTTCAATAACTCGCTATTACTCAGTTTTAAAGTGAAGACACTGTTAATGCCTGCTATATCATCGATTCAATGCGAAAAACTTAGTCCCAAAATAAGGTGAGTTTTCTGTTGAATCATTCAACGATTGCAACTCAACAGTTTCTATCGAGAATCGCCCCATCCACAATGGGAACAAGTTCACTTTATGTGACAGCAATAAACACAACATGTGATTTTCATTCTCAACGCATGGAGAATTATGTAGATTTGTGCTTTCGACAATGGGGAAAACTGTAAACATGTCGCATAAATTTAATTAATTACAATTTCTTTATCCAATCGACCCAGTTCGATGGGGTCCATGGTAATCGTTTTACGATCGCACAGCAGCCGCCTACAGATCTTTGAGATTAGAGGCCTCCAAATCCCCACGAATCTTCATTGGAATCACTTGATCACAGCTCGCTGTGGTTCGTTGCGATTCGATTTGGATTCTGTTTTCTTTATGTTACGACGCGCTGGGCCATTTCTTATTCAAATTTGATTTAGTTTGTGAGGGTCTAGAGAAGATGTGGTCCGAGACAGGGCTGGGGTTAGGAAGGAGGGAGGAGAGGGGTTTGACCGCCTTTGGCAGCTCATTAAGAAAGTTGTTCCGCATTCATTTTTTATCGCCGCTTGTCGCCCCGCCATTGTTGGCCGCTGATTATCTTGAGCTTTTCCTCAACTTCTTTCCCGTTTTTTTTATGGCCTCGCGTTTATTTTACCTAAATGTTTTGATAAGTTTTTCCCGAAAAGTCAGCCCTCTTTTCTTAGGCTGTTGTTGTCCATGTTCTGCTTTGGTAGTTGTGATATTTATGGGGCATCGTTTGTCATTTGGTTTATGGCTTGTTTAAGCCAGCAGAGAGATCAAGCTAACAGCTAGATGTGGCTAGATCGTTAGGTGTGAGATTGGAGAAACTGAAGACCAATGAGGATTGTTTTACCAAAGAAAAACAATATGTGAGCTACTTTAATGGATAATTACTGAAGAAGGCGTGTTTTAATTCGATTTTCAGAGATTCATAGAATAATTAAACGGAAAATGGCTGTTTATCTTATCAATTTATGTTTCAGAATCTTCATTAAATGATCAATTGAATCAAACTTAGTTGAATAGATCAAGAAGACTGTGATCTGCTTCTCCTGCTACACTCTTAAGTGAATCTCAACCCATTATGATCTTTCTCAATGCAGATCTAGTCTATAAAAACACTCTTTAGCCTTATCGCGCCTTTCACTTTCGAGTCGTTCTTCTATCTGCTCCATCGTCTGATTCTCAGCTACTTGTAGACAGCTCTCTCTAAGGAGGGGCACATCGACGACACATTATCGAGGCGCATTGGAAATAAACTATAAACCATAATTTTTTTATAGCTTCGAAGTTGCCCCCATCCACGCCTAGACAGAGTAGGGGATATTGTATTTATGTGAGCCATAATTTCAACATTAGGGCATCATAAAAACGTCATGATTATTTTAAAACTCATTTTCCTTTCCTTCGTTTGTTATTTTTCTCTCGCTCTCTCTCTCGTTTTTTATGCACAAATTACGAAAAAAATTCATTGAGAAAGCAACGAAAAGAGCAGCGCAAAAGAAAATATTTTATTAACACTTTGTTCCAATGAAGATCAATATTATTTTTAAACGTGGCCGACGCCGAGCGCCAGGCGAACTTCCTCGAACGAGTTGAGGTTGGGAAATGGGCAGAGAAATGGGTATGGGTATGGGGGAAGGGGGCATGGTGTGGTGGCTTCAAGGGCTGCCGGCATATATCAAACAACGAGAGGGAAATTAATTTTAAATTCTCTTCCCTTTTGCCCATTTCCCACTTCCCATTTCCACGCGCTTTAATTGTACAATAAAAACATCAACGCGCTGTCGATAAGTTGGAGAAGCTCCTTCGAAACTATCTGCAGTAATTTGTTTATTTTAAATTATATTCGTTGAAGTTTTTATATATTCCGCTCCGATCATAAAGTCGGCTGAGTTACGAATTCAGTTTTATAAACAAATAAATCGCTCGTCGCTTGCAGAATCGAGTGAAAGAACTTCCAACCTTCTTCTATGGCCGAGACCAGGGTGAACACCGCCGCCTAGCGGTGATTTGTTGTATTTCTCTGGGGTATCCTGACAGTCTCCATTTCGTTCACTCTCCTTCTCTCTCTCTCTCTCTCCCTCTTTCAGGCTAGGTAATTACCGGTCATTAATAATATGCAGATGTGCCATAGCTAAACGAGCCTCAAATTTCATTTCGCTGTTTCTGAACATTTCCCGTTGATGTTGTGTTTATGTTTTTATGGGATACCCAAACCGAAACCAAGTACAAGTATTTTTCAAGTGCCAGCTAAAATAATGTATAAGAAAAAAAAATAATCATATTTTCCCCCATTCGCCACCCTTGACCCCAAGGGAGTTTTTACCGTAACATTTTTACGATGGGAATTCTCCTGCATGGGCACTTATTACCTGAGTGTGCTCTCGAGAATAGATGCCGCAGTCGACATCAGAGGGGAGCGGATGGAGCTGAACAGTCTGGGGAAGGGTGTTGGAATTTGAGAGGGGAATATTCCAACACGGGATATTCCAACTCATATCTGTATACTTTAATAATAGCATTGCTAAAAAACATAATGTATGACTTATTTAAAAAAAAACACTGGTCTTCAACGGCATTGAGAGTCTTATCAGTAGTCCAGCTGTGCGTGCGCTCAGTTTGCTTTAAAATTAGGCTTATGACTCATAGGAACAGACAGATAAGCTAATTTGAATCAACTGTTTACACTAATCATAATACTAATACATAAATATACTTCTGGAAAAAATTAAGTCATAAATAAAATTAAAAAAAAAAAAACCCTTCTGGGAAAATTTAACTCAAAAATGTGTTTATAAGTTTAACGTTTTGCATTTTTTCTTGGAATAATTTATATGATAATATTTATTTATATATATATATATATATATATGTATATGCATTTGCATATACCCATCAGGCATATAACATGTGTTGAATGTAGAGAGTCGTCTTGGAGATAAGAAAAATAATGGTTTCATTATAATTTCACGAGAGCCTGCGAGCAGTACTGGATTGTATTTCAATTAGAGCACATCGTATTCTAACTTGGTTATGAATTTACTATTCGGATTATTTGTATGCGTCTGGCTGACTTCAGCTCAAACAGACGCACAAAATGAAGAGAAAGAAAGGAAGACACGGGCTCCTTACCCTCAGCGGCAATATGAAGTGCTCTGTACTAGAACTGGAGATTATTGTGTGCCTCGGGCAGCGTGTATTGATGGCTTTATAGATAAAACTGCTGGCGCAATGTTAAATCCTTTTTTTAAAATATCCCGATGCGGTATAAATGAGGTCTGCTGCCAAAAGAGTGAACAGGTAAGCAAATGTGGAAGAAATGGAGACAAGCATTCTTTAAATATTAAATTCAAATGAATATTTTGCAAAAGAAAAACATCTGCGCTGGCACTGGAAAGTACTGTGTGCCGGAGAAGACATGTATAAACGGCACTATAGATATAACTGCTGGAAACATCATAAGTCCTTTTTCTAGGGGATCAATGGAATGCTCTATGAATGAGGTCTGCTGCTCATATCCTGTACAGGTGAGATAACTGACAGATATGTCTAAAACACGCATACGATTTTGTCTATTATTATAAACACAATTCTTATCTTACAGTCCAAAAAACGAGTGGACTGTACAGGTGCTGGCAAAGTCTGTGTCGCTGAAAACTTATGTGTAAACGGCATTATAGATACAAGTGGTGGCAATGTTATAGTTCGTCGTTCTAATGGAGGACAATGCACAGGGAATCAGGTCTGCTGCTCATTTGCTGTACAGGTGAGAGAAACCTTTTAAAATAACTTAATAGATGTTTAAGAACATCTTAAATGCCAATAAGCAAGCATTTCTTTTAATTAATCCCATTTTATGTATTATTATAAACACGATTCTTATTTTACAGCGAAAACAAAGAGTAGACTGTACAGGTGCTGGGAAAGTCTGTGTCGCTGAAAACTTATGTGTAAACGGCTTTATAGATACAATTGGTAGCCATGTTATAGTTCGTCGTTCTAATGGACGACAATGCACAGGGAATCAGGTCTGCTGCTCAATTGCTGTTCAGGTGAGATAACTTTATTGATGTGTGAATGTCTAAAAGCAAGCATTTGTTTTAAATAATGCTATTTGATGTATTATTAAAAACCCTATTCTTATCTTACAGCCAAAACAAGGAGTGGACTGCACCGGTGCTGGCAAAGTCTGTGTCGCTGAAAACTTATGTGTAAACGGCATTATAGATACAGCTGGTATAAATGTTATAAATCGTCGTTCTAATGGACCAGTGCAATGCACAGGGAATCAGGTCTGCTGTTCATTTGCTGTACAGGTGAGATGACTTTATAGATGTGACAGAACTTCTTTAATGTTTATAAGCAAGCATTTGGTTAATATAATACCATTTTATGTATTATTATAAACCCTATTCTTATCTTACAGCCAAAACAAGGAGTGGACTGCACAGGTGCTGGCAAAGTCTGTGTTGCTGAAAACTTATGTGTAAACGGCATTATAGATACAGCTGGTATAAATGTTATAAATCGTCGTTCTAATGGACCAGTGCAATGCACAGGGAATCAGGTCTGCTGTTCATTTGCTGTACAGGTGAGAGATCTTATAGTACTGAAATCAGGCATTTGATTTATATAATATTTAATTTATTAAAACCTTGCAGAAGGGTATATTATATTTGGCGAGAGACATTAGGAGACATCTCTGAGCCTATAAACTATATAAATTTTCAATCAGTATCAACAGAGGATTCGAACATGTCCGTGTGTCCGTCTATTGTTATGCAAACAATCCTTTTAGTTTTAAAGATATCTTAATGAAGCTTGGTACACATGCTTCATATTGTTGCACCCTGCATCGGAATGAGCCGGATCAGACCGATATTTCCTATAGCTGCTATACAAACTATACACCGATTTTTGTTAAGATATTGCAATCAAATTTACTCAATCGGAGTTATTCTATATATATATAATATGCATATAAAATAAAAAGTGGATCATTATAATATATAGCTGCTATAGGAACAATTGGCCGAAATGAAGATTTTTGAATGAAGTCAAATTCTGATTAGAAATAATCAAAGTTAGAAATAGTATTCTGCACCATTATATATCAAAAACATAGGAACGATCGTTCTGGTTTTCATTTATCGATAATTTTCTTTCAGAAGCCGAAGGAAGTATTGTGTACTGATAATGGAAAGACATGTGTGCCTAAACATCTATGTGTAAACGGCACTATAAATACAAGTGGTGTCGCTATCTTAGATGTACGTTCTGCTGACCAAAAAATATGCTCTGAGGATGAGGTGTGCTGCGCATTTCCTGCACAGGTAAGAGATATACATATATTGAGTAATGTGCGGAAGGTCTATTAAATATATTGTTTTATATATTATTTTTCAAACAGAGTGATCCATCCAGAGTAATCCAACCAGCCAGGGAATGTGGTGAAAGCAATCCAGAGGGATTAGAGATCAAGTCCGAATACGCAGTTGCAGGACAGGCGAAGTTGGGGGAGTTCCCATGGTTGGTGCAAATCTTTGAAAGGCTGCTATTACCTAATTCGTTCGAAGATCAAATTAGGTGTGCCGGCGGCTTAATAGATACCAACAAAGTTGTGACTGCTGCCCACTGTATCGTAAACTCCACAGAAGCTGATCTTTATGTGAGAGCTGGCGAATGGAATCCAAACGCATTGACTGAGCTATTTCCACATACGGATCGCCTCGTAGTGAAAAGGATTATTCACGAAAAGTTCGACCATTGGCATCCACACTCTGACATTGCCATATTAATATTGCAGGATAACTTTATACTCGGCAAACACATTAAGACCATCTGCCTGCCCCAGCCAGGCGTGAACTTCGATAACACACGCTGTATTGTTGCGGGCTGGGGTAAAAGAAGTAGCTCTGACCCGGAAACGTGGAATACACTGAAAAAGCTCGAAGTGCCGGTTGTGAATAGCGCGACTTGTCAGAGGCAACTGCAAGTACCTTTCTCACGACATTTCAAACTGCACAGTAACTTCATTTGCGCCGGTGGTGAGAGCCATAGCACCTGTGATGGTGACGGTGGAGCCCCATTAATGTGTCCAATAGCTGGCTCGAATCGCTATCAGCTGGCTGGAGTCCTTTCCTATGGCTACGATTGCAATGTAAAGGACGTGCCTGACTTGTACGTCAATGTGCCAGCAATGCGATCCTGGATCTTGGAACATATGAGCGATTAATGTGATCGCATAACAAGAAAGAAAGAAAAGCCTTGATGAATATTTTCCATATATTTTCAAACTATAATAGGGCCTCTTTAATATTATTAATTTGAAAAAGCATAGAAAAATAGAAGCTATCCTATCAGTCTCAAATTTCGACCTATTGTGCCTTTAAAAGTCTTGCATATACATATGTTTATAGTATATAGTTATCCAATTCATTTCTAATTGTTATTATTTAATAAATCAATATTAATTTAAAATTGGAAAAGTGTAGGAAAACAGCAGGCTATCCAATTAGATCTTAAATTGTGCCTATTGTGCCTTGAAAAATAATAAATCTATATAGTATGTAAACTACATAATACACTACATACTACACTATAGTATATTCTACACTACACTTCATACTACACTCTATACTATATATCAAAGCCAGAAATACTCGTATGATCCTGAGCAAGAATATATATATACATTGTTGGATCTGCCACACCTCTTTTTGCTTGTGCTTTCCTTTCCTTTTTAGCCATATTCCATGGTTGAAGGATATAATGAAATTACTTAAGACTAGTAAAGAATCACAACCATTTCAATGGTTCGTTTCGAGGGGAGCTTTATTTAATGAAAGTTCTCTTTGAGATGAAACTGCAGCGCGTTATCTCGACTATGATATCGGCAAGCCAAACTGGCAATTGCAACACTTTGTTGCACGTTAAACAGGCTGCGCGAGGCCATTGCGATGTGCAACACGCGTTAAACGGACGACACAAGCAGCTGTGTCGCTGCGCATAGTGGCAATTTTGTCCGGCATCCTTGGGTTAATGAATTGTGTGTCCGCTTAATAAAATAAAATTTTATTACGGCTGCAGCTGTTGCACGTTGCAACTAATGAATAAGTGTAAATTCTAATGAAAAAGCGTTAAGGCAGCGACAATAAAAAGCGTAAGCGAGTAAAGAGATGGCAGAGCAGACAGCGTGACAGAGAGGAGAAGAGTGTGGGAGTGAGAGGGAATGTTGAAGAATGCCAACTATGGCGAAAATTCAATTAAAAATGTAAAACAACTCTAAAGCGCGATGGACACAGTGGAAGGGAATGGGAAAGGGAGGGGGGGAGAGAGGCAACCAGGACAAGAGGCGTGGCATCGCTGGCAGCTGATGGAGCGCAAGAACGCAGGAGACAACGCAAACGAGCAACACAACATGCAATTAGAGTAGGATGAGACAGGCCAGGCAAGGAGTGATAAAGAAGGGAGGGGGGGGGGGGCAAGTGCAGGAATTGCGCCTGGGCACAGTTGGCTTTGATTGCTCAATGCACACCCCACACACACACCCTTTCTCCCTCCCCCCACACAGCCCACCGCATATTTATTGTATCGTGGCTTTAGTGCGAATAGTTCCCGTTCGCATAACGCCTATGGAACGGCTCTGCTCCGTCCAGTGAAATTGACAAAGAACCTGGTTAAGCCCCAAACAGCATCTGCCGCAGCTGCATTTTTAAGTCCCCCTCCCTCTATCCATACCCCAGGCACACGCACAGCCCCATAGCACACACAATGTCAGGGGGGATTTGCATTGAATGGCCGTGGTAAAAAACAAGAAACAAGCGAAGGCTACGCAGCAAAAAATAACCCTACGAGTTGAGGTTATGTGCTGCATAAAGGTAGATATTGTGAATGCCGTAATCCACTCTAAAACTATCCCACAGTCCAGCACATAACAATTAAAACTTTGCCAGCGCGTATAAAAATGCACTCTATAAAGAAACTGGGCGTTACACAACACTATTAACGTTTTATGTGCAAACAGTGTTTATAGGAATAGCATACGATAGGTTTTAATAGCTGGGTGGATTGACTATTCATGAGGTCAGGTTCGTTTTAAAGAATGTTTCTGAGTGAAATAGAAAGAATTTTTAAATAAATACACAATTTTGTTATTTTAAATTATATTTTTGCATTATCTAAAGTATTGAATAATCGGAATAGTATCGAATAGTATTGAACTGTTTCATAATAAACAAGCAGTATACTATAACTTCAATCACGTGCGACCGACTGTGATATGCCTGATTCAAACGATTTTTTTAAAAATATTTTGCATACTTTGCAGGGCAGCGACTAAGACAGCAGTACCTCTTTTAAATTATTTCTTAAATAACTTTTATGTTAATTATTGGATCACAACAAAGTGTTCGGAAATTATTTGATAGGTTATTGTTATTGTGTTTACCAAAAATGAACTCTCTAGCAATATAAATACGCTTGTAATTACGCTTTTATCAATTGACGGAGGCGGAAGAAGGCGTGGACAAATTCTAAAATAAACTTTCTGTGTGCAAGTTAAGACATATTGTCACCAAGTTCGGAAATTGTGACTTATATAGTGTTTAAGAAATAGGAGTTCAAACAAATGGTCCTGGCTATATCGACTTGGCTGTTGATGCTGATCTAGAATGTATATACTTTGTGGGGTCTGCTACGCCTTCTATTTCCTGTAACATATATTTTCGGTTTGTACAAAGTTTTAATACCCTTATACCCTAAAAACATTCGTTTTTGTTTTTATATACTAGTACAGATTTTTAAACATCAGCGAGCAACTATTATTTCTGTCCTTGGTTTTCAAGTCTTATGCAACTCCTGTTGAAACGCTATATTAATAGTATTATACAATTACAAGTTGTTAAATTTAATAAATCTTTGCATACACTTATTTTACTTGCACAGATTGCGGGCTTTAATTTATGTTGAAAGTTAATTGTCGGGGCTCTATTTTCCCATTCGTTCATTCCTTCTCTTTCTTCGTCTCTCTCTCTTTCTCTACCTCGCTCTCACTTTCAGTGGCTATAATTTTTAACCAAATAAAGTACTTTTTCTTATCTCTCGCATCCTTCTTATTATCCCCCTCGTCTCCACCCCTTTCTCACACGCTCTTCAGCTTCTCTTCAAGCAGTTTGTTACCCTCAAGTTTTGCTGGTCGAGATTTATTTGCCGAGATTTTGAAAGAGTTGTTGCCGTTTTGCTGCCGCCTCGCGATTATACAGTGCATTGAACGCGGCCGTCCATTAATTACCAGCAGCTGTTCCGAATACTCCACTGTCTTCCCGTTCCCCCTTCTGTTCATTCAACCCCCAGTTCCCCATTCTATCGCATACTAACCGCATTTTTGCCTATGCATGAAATATTATTTTCGAGCTAAAAAAGAAAATTGAAAGGAATTTTTCCGTTTCATATTCTTTTCTGATTCCCGAATGGGGAAAAAAATACGCGTAGGTGTATGGCACGCCTCGGATTTCCATAATTGTGGTTCTCTACCCGTTTATGAGGTGACAGGGGAGGGGAACTGTAGTTTTTATGGCGCTAAAGACATTAAAACTGTCAAAGCGACGGCGCACTTAATTTGATACTCGAGTGCGGCATAATTGGAACAGACCCCCACAACATGTGTCCAAATGGGTATACACGACTACGAACAACCGAACATGGGTGGCCCCACAACCAACAGAGGCTGGTGGGGCGTGGGAGTGACTTCTTCCTGAAAATGAACACACATCAGAATGGGGAGCTGTTCTATTAATATGCCCTGCATTGTTTTGGCCTTAGCCTAAACCTGAATAAACATTTGACATGTCTCGAAGTGTCACGGAAATCTTTGTTAATTTGTGGTTTCGATTTCTCATAATAAATTATTTATTTTTAAATTATTTGACAGCCCACGGCGCCGTGTGTTATAGTCCAAGTGTCGTATACGATTCGTAAAGGGAGAAGATCGATGTTACAATTACCTTGTTGTTGCTTTATTTATTCATTTGCTTCGCTTTTTTATTTATTTGATTTAATTTGTTTAATCTCATAATTATTAATTCAATTTAAACTTTTTCAACAATGCATTATATAGTTGAAACAGTGCTTTGGAAGAGATATCCTTATCAGTGCTATTAATATTATTAAATTCATTACTGTGCTCATGTTTCGTGGTGTCACTGAGTCTATTCAGACCTTTCAAAACCCGAATTGCCTGTTCTCGCTCTTCCATATGCATCTTTTGGCAGCTTCCGAAAATTTTATCAAAATCATTGTTAGTCCATTTGTTGAATTCCCTCTTCCTCTCTGACTCTACTTCTATGTATATACCATATAATTCTTCGAACATATTCACAACTCCGTCATCTAAATTATATTTGATCACGGATTCGTAGTACGATCCGCCTTTCTCGAGCAACAGAAGATAGCCTGGTATGCTAGCTACAAATTCCTTGTCAGCCATATTATGAATTAAAACCGATTGAAAGAAGGCCAATAAAGCTGATCTTTTCTCCTCGGTATGGAAGTCATTCCTCTGCTGAAACGTCTCCTTCAATCCTCGAATAAGATCAACATCCTCTGGGGGATATTCACTCAATGGGTTCCTCCCCACATTTGCAGAGGAACTCAATGTACACTGATAGAAGATCTTGGGATTAGGTGTGGATAGTCCCGATTCCATTGTTCAGAACTTACCAGAAGTGCAAAGCTAAATACGAACAGCAATCTCATCGTGTCAAGTGTTTCAAGCTGACTAAAAGTTAAAGTTCTGAAACCGAAAACAGGCTTGGTTATAATACCCTGTATTTTGGAAAAGGTGTAGATGGGTTAGATTAGTTTCAAATAATTCGGTTATAAAGGTCTAAAATAGAAGAGTTTTGTGCGTTGATCAAAGTTGATAAATAAAGCAGTGATGATTATGATGGGTTGATCATTAATATAAAACTTTTACAAGACTTTACAAACTCTTCTACTAAATTAATGTTTTTTTTTTTAATTTAGTAATCTTCAAAATAATACACAGTAACATATAGTTATGCAATTTTATTCTATTGTTTCCATAATTCTTATCTATTCAAGTATGTACGGTTGACCTCTTGTCTATCAACCCTAAGCATAGAGCTTGATGACAACACAATGTGTTAGAAACTGTTTTTATAAAACACAATAGAGAACATGGAGATTAAAGCAGACAAACTGTATGTATATTTTTTTGTTGTTTTTTAGTGGGGGAAATATTTTTAAAGACACTACATACACTATCAATCCCTGTCTCTCTCTCTCTCTCTCTCTCTGTCTTCCCCTTTCTTTCTCTCTAAGTACACTATCACAATTCGACTGTCGAGCTGTTGGGGATAAACCCTTCAATGCCTCGCCTTCTTCTATTTCCCAGACTTGTTCTACTCCCTTTGACTTCTTCTACTCCCCTCGACTCCCTCTACCCCCTCAACTCCCTCTATTGCTTCTAGTTTTTGCGCTGTCCTCGCTGTTGCTGCCAACTTTGGCACATTCTTATCGAAATCTCGCGCATAAATCAGAATCACAATTCGCACTCGCCATGCCACATGTGGAGGAGCCTCGTGTAGGAGCCGCGGGCCACAGTGGCGACTATTCCCACGCTTTTTGTGCGCGCACACGCACACACACACACACCCGACACACGCACAGTCATAAAATTTGCCACCCAAGGGCAGATTTGGGAAGGGGGCAGCCAGAAAGGAGGAGACGAGGCTGGTCATAAAGCAAGCGACGCCAATGTCCTCGTGGAGTGAAGAGAGCGCACATAAAAAAGTTCTTCAACAATATAATAAACAATTTCCTGATAAATTGACAAAAGGCTGGGCATGCCACGCCCCCCTGCCTTGCCGCTGCCCCTGCGTACGTGTCGAACTCATTGGCATGCAAAGAGAGTGACGAGTTGAGTTGCAAAATTTATGGATTTTAAAATGTAAGCGAAATATTTAAAAGCCAAATGCGACGGAGACGGACGTGTCTAATGTGCGAATGCAGCTGGGGGGCTGCTAATGAGACGCCTGCCTGACTGACTGCCACGCCTCACTCACTGCCTGCGCCCCTGACTCTGCTCTAGCCTCTGCCCCTCCCTCTGGCTCTGCCCTTCCCCAGTCTCTATGCCTGCCTCCACCTCTGGCCCAGTCTCTGTGCTTCTGCCTCTTCCAGTGGCTCCGCCCCGTCGATTGGTTTGCTGCACGCTGCATTGTTGCACAAATAACTCAAGTTGCAACTAATTACGACGCATTTCGTACTTTACAACTACAGCAATAAATTTCAAGCGTGTCCCCTGACACGACGCGTCGCCCATGTTGCAAGTTCGCTGCTAGTGCCGCAGATTCAGCTGCTGCCTGCTGCTTGTTGCTGATATTTTTTACAGCATTTAACACGCCTCGTCATCATATTCGGAAGCAATGCATCATTCAGCCAAGAGTCCGCTAGGGTAGAGGGGTGTGGGAATGGGGAGACGGTGCATGCGTCATGGCAACGCAGGCACTTGCCGCAAATTGGTTTGCATTTGGCGCAGCATCGCCTTGGGGGAAGCGAAGGCAGGCGACGACTTCGAGTTCGTTAGTTGCATGTGCAAATTTTGTGCATGTTGCGACGTTTACAAGCGATGTCCAAGGGTGCAAGGGAGGCGGAGGACGGAACGGGGGACTGTTGGACACTGCACCTCAGGTAGCTGAGCAAGCTACAAGTCGGGTCTGAGGCGAAGGTGGCACGACAAGCGAGACGGAAGACGCCTGGCCAAGATGTCATCGTCAGCGGGCTGACAGCGCGCATATCTGGAGTGTAATTGGGGCTAATGCAACATGAAGAGGAGGTGGGAAGGGGAGGTCGTGAGCAGGCATTAATGCAGCATAATTAAAGCGACTGATGCCGGTGCTAGTCAGTTCAAGTGACATTACTTATCAATTTAGTGAATAGATATATGGCATTAACATACTTTGAACAACTTTAGAAACTGCAGAACACGTTACAGTATAGGATATAGTAAATATATATTCAGGAGATAATACCATATTGTTTGAATTTAATTTCTTCAATGCCTGCGTACAATTTCAATCCGTTCTTAAACGATAGTGATGCTACTTAATGGTTAATTAACACTATTCCATCGATAAGGTTATTCGACAAGGTTTTTCATTAACATAATAAACTAAATAATCGACTAATAGTCCCTGAAATAAAGCATTTCCTATGGACAGACATACAATTAGCTAGAAGTTATAATACCCTTCTACCCAATAAGGGGTATTAAAAACATTGCTGAAAATAAATGTTATTCTATGTTATGGTTAGAAGTGTTTTCATAAAATGTTGTACACCAGATGCAACAGTAAACATACAATCAAGCACTATAAGTATCAGTTTTTTACCTCTCTCGACTACCAGTTAATCAATATGCATTGCACTGCACGACCAAACACGAATAGAACAACATTTTTCACACCTGACCACAAAACCGCAGTTATCGCGCTGCTCCTTCCCCGCCATCCATTATCATATAACAGCATGGCGACAAATTCGCGACAAATTTGATAATGAGTTGTATGTTGTAGTTAGAACAATCCAGTGTGTCTCCATTTATATATTCGCTTTTAATTGTAAGTCAAACATCGCAACAACTCCCGGTCACGCACGCCCAACCCGCCAGACCCCGTACGAGGGGAAGCGGAGGAACCCAAGCCCAGACTAAAACTAAAACCAAGACTCGATGTAAAACCCCTAGATACCCCCGAATCGGTGGGCGACGTGCTCCCGTTGCTCGAGCATTGTTGCATGGCAGTTGCATACAAATCGCAGCGTCGAGCGACCGACCACGCCCACCTATCGCCTAATCAGGCAAACACATGTGCGCTCCATAATTACATTGGAGCTGACTACGTGACCGCCAGTGAAACCCGAAATTAAGAGCACTGACAACAACTACAGCACAACAATAACAAGCACATAACAACAACAACTAAAATGTAACAACAACAAGTCGAACAAGAGAAAATTCCGCGTATTATTTTGTCCAAAATGAGGCACTCTGAAATACAGTGGAAATGCCAGCGCGGCACATGCAACAACAGGCAACAGAGGTGTTGCATAGCTGCATAGATGCAACGCGTGTCAAAGTTGTACAAAATAGGGATGGACAACATCAATTGATTAAATTTTTATTTATATATGTTAAAAAAAATAATAAATAAAATTATAAAATAAATTATAATATAAGAGAAATTTCTTGTAAATTTAATTTGAGTACATGTTCGGGTCGCTAGTTCCACTGTGCCTACTACTTGCAAGCAAAATAACGGCGGTTCTCTGCTTTCTCAGTGATGTTCCTTATCTGCAAGCACAGCAACAACAATTTTAGTTTTGCTCTCTCCAAGTAAAACTTCAACAACAACAAAGCTTCTGGTCTCTCTGAACTAATGGCGATTGCTGTCTGCTTATCTGCTAGAAGAGCAACGCTAATACAGTTGATGCTCTCCAAATGATGCTCCTTCACATGTACATGCAAAGTAGCAACAACAGTGCTTGTCCTCTCTCTGATGTAATGGCGCTTGCTCTCTGAGCATGGCTCGGATCAAACGCACATTGTTGCTAACTCGCTCTAACGCTTTGCTGCTGTGCCTTGTATTTGTATGAAATATAACGGGAGTCTTCTGCTCTCTCACTGATGTTACTTATCTGCAAGCGTAGAAATAACAACTCACATTGCTGCTGACTCGCTCTAACACATAGACTTGTAAAGGGCAGTGAAACAATGGCGAGGAGAGGAGTCTGCTAATTATAGTTGCTGCTCTAACCGTACAATTAATATATTTCAATTTTATTATTTATAATTAGATACAAATATTAAAAAAAAGTAAATGTTCTAATTTTACAAATACATGTGTTGAATAACACTTTTTCATATTTTGCCCATCCCTGGCACGCATTGCACTCATCACGTGCGCGACTGGAGCAGCAACACAAGTTACAACTATCACAAGAAAAATAAGAGAAACAAGAACAACAGCAGAAGAATCAGCAGCAACAGCAGCAACAAGAACAGCAGCAACAACAATGTCAACAATTGTAACAACAACCGCACAATCAGTTGGCACCCGTCGGGCCCTGTTCTCTCTGTTCCTCCCTCTCTCCTCCGTCCCCGCACCTCTTTCCCCTTAAACTACTTCCTATAATTCGGCTGCGTAAAAATCAGTCACATTGGGGATTCTCGGGTCGCCGAGGCTATTGAAGTTTTATTGGGCTCCGGCGGTGTTGTTGCCGTCGCCGGGTTTCCGTTTGACATTTTGTTAACAATTTCGACCACAATGCGTTTTCATTGCATCGCGAATGACAGGGGGAAGTGGCGGGGAGGGGCAGTCGGGGCATGCGTGTGAATGTGAATGAATGCATGAATGAGTTCGGCGAGCTGCAACGGGACACACAGTTCGAACAATTCGGACAGTCAAAGGGGCAATCGGTGCCAAGAAGGGGACAGGGGAAGGGCAGGGACTGAGTGACGAGTGCCGACTGGCACAGGGGGTGGGAGACTGTGGGGCGGTTAAGTTATTGCCCGAGTGAAATCAAACGACAAATGTCACGAAGCTAATGAATTGAAACGTGCCAAAGATTTGCCTCGACTGGCTGCAACTGCAACCGCCACACGCTGATGATGATAATGAAGATGACGACGATGATGATGATGATGTGGCAGCCATGTGGGCGAGTGAGTGTGTGTGAAAGTGGAGTGGGAGCGGGAAAGGAAATCAGAGTGTTGCCGAGTGTGTTGATTAGCAGAATGAAAAGCCGCTGAAGCTTGAAGAATAAACAGCTGCAAATGCTGCTGAATAATATATTCAAATATGAATAATATTAGAACTAAATGAATTTTTATTTGTAAACTGAACAAGAACATAAAGTAAATAATTTTAATTTTTGTAAAATGAATACAACATTTTAGCTAAATAATAAATTATTCAAAAATGAAATGATAATGGAAACAGTACGAAAATAATATGAATAAAATTATTACTATTCATTGTACTAAAACATATAAAATATTGTATATGCATAAGTAACTAAAAAACTAACCAAATATACAAAGAAAATATTAGAATATATTATTCCACAGTTATGAAATATAAATAGTAATTAATGCCTTAGCTATCTTTCATTATAAACCATATTTAGTCTAAACTTAAAGCAAACTCTCTCAGAATGTGTCGTTTGCTAATTCAAGTGGCCGCAAAACTAGATGTCTTGCTGGGCACGGACCCTTGAGCCTCGTCTGGTGGCCCATCAAGGTAATATGTTGATCCGCGGAAGCCTTTTGGCTTAATGCTTATCTCAGGGCAAATCTTCAAAGTGAGTGACATCGCGACGGCGCTGCCTGCCTCAGCTTGCTCCAGCTGGTTGAGCAAGGACAAGGACACGCAGTGGCAGCACCTTCCCCCTTTCCATTATCCCCCGCTGCCTGTTCCCAATGGGCAGCAGCAGCAAGAAGTGGGCAGAATGCAACGTGGCTTCCTTTCTCTCGCACTCGAGAATGCCATTGCAATTCCGCTGCCATTCTTTAGCGAATGCTTCAAGCACTTTCCATTGTGGATCCTTGCCAGCACAGCAGCAAAGCAGTTGGGGCAGCAGCCGGCACTTGTAAGCAGCAGCAGTAGCAGCAGCAGCACGAGACAAGCAGCTTGAGGGGGCGTGCTCGGGTTGTCGCCCATTGTCAGTGCAACTTTTGTTGCAAGACTCGCGTCGCTTTAATCTTAAACATGCCAGCGGAACACTTGAGTATTGTCAAGTGGTTGCCAGCTGCCAGCTGCCAGGTCGACAGAGTCCCCACTCCCCTCTTCCTCCTCTTTTCCCAGCCCCTAGCCACGCAGATAGCAGCAGCAGCTTCCCCTTGCAACCCCCTTCTTGCCACTCCTATTGCCTTCCTGACTTGACTGCAGCTTGAGCTTCTCCTCCCCCTCTTGGCTTTCGCTTTAAGACTCTGCTTAATTTCCATTTCATGCCACGCCCATCTCCGCCTCAAGCTCAGTAAATCCTTTAGTCATTTCAAGTGTTTATCTATATCGTTTACCACAAGCTCCGATGTTGCCTCGTCGAATTTGCTTGCTCCGATTCCCATTCAGTTTTCCCCCATTTCCCCATTTCCTTTACGCGCCTGCACTCAATTTGTTGTTGTACCCTGTAAGAGGGTATATGCAGTTTGGTCAGCAGTTTGCAAGGCATCGTAGGAGACATCTGCGACCCTATAAAGTATATATATTCTCAAGCAAGTCAAACAAGCCATGTCTGAATGAAACTTGGCACGCATTCTTCCTATTATTGCACACTGTAAATAGGTCGGACCGATATATCGTATGGTAACTATACGATGTACAAACTATAGGCGGATATTTGTTATTTGTTTAAATATTGCAACCAAATTTACTTTATCTGACTTTTTCTATTTATATTATATTTATAATAAATTTAATCATAATCTGAACTATATAAAATACGGCATTAACTATCAACGAATATATGAATTATGTTATTAATTTCTACAATATTATATATATCTAGTACAGGAACAATCGGAGGTACAATAAGAATCTGCAAGTGTACACAATCTTCGGCATTCTCTAGTTCGCTTCACGTTCTGGTTTGTTGTTGTTTTGGTTTTTCGGTTTTCGGCTTTGGGTTTTCCCTTTTTTGGCATGTGCGCATTTAATTGAAATTTCCCAACACGCCCAACGTTTACTAGCTAGTACAGTAGCCACGCCCACTTTTTACGCACTACGCGCGTCTCTCGACTTGGGCGCAAATTTTAATTAAAATTTTCGCAGCGCTTTGTCGTTTCTTCTTTCGGGGCGCGGATTCTTTTTCTGAGAGCTTTAAAGTGTGAAGTTCCAAGACACTTCCAGCAAGGGGGATGGAGGGGTAGAGGGTTTGCTGTTTGCCCACCCCCTCTGCCAACCCTTTGGGGGCGCCCTGCTTGACAGCCGCTGGTAAAATATTTAACATGCAAATGAGTTTGGCTCTGCATAAAGTTTCGCTTTAAATGTGTTTATTTTAGTTGCCACGCCCACACCGCCCACACCCAGCCTTGCCGCCTGCTGGATTCCTCGATGCCTCGTTAAAAAGAGTTACAAAGTTAGTGAATATTTTAACACTTCTTCGTTGCGTTTAACATTTATTTAGCCGGGGCCACTTTCGCGGCTGCCACGCGGCGTCTTTGCCTACTTCCCTCAGCTCTCCCTGATCTGCCATACTTTCTCACTTTCTCATCGGCCACTGCCCTTTGCCTGGCCACGCCCCTTTGACTTTTTACATGTTAATGAGTTTTTAAATTCCAATGAGCTGCGTCCTGTTGGCCTAAGCAAGCAGTGCAAGCTTTGATTTTCTGTTTGACTTTTCATTTCAGGTAAAGGAAATTTCCCTTTTCCTAGAGTCCAACATGAGTTTCCATGTTCCCGAAAGTTTCTTTATTAAAACTTTGGCTAAGATGGCCAAAGGAAACTAGGTAGAAGATGAAACACTTTCCATCAATTAAGTAAAGGAAACTAAACTCCAAGTTCGGTTATAATAACAGTGTGTAGATTGAACTAAATTGCAGATTGTGTTGCATTAAACAAAGTTAGTTAAGAAATTTAACGATGTTTCGAATATTTCTATCAACTAGAAGGGTATTTTAACTTTGTGCCAGTTGAAAATATAAGGAATTTATATCTGTGATCCTTTATATACTTGATTAGCTTCAATAGTTAAGAGTATGCAGCCTTTTCTGCCAATTTGTTCGTATGAACACCTTTATCTTGGAGACTATAAGAGGTAGGACTATCAAATTTGTTGACAATGCGTCTTATTATTGCGTGCAAATAAACATAATGCTAGGATTCAGCCACGCCTACTGCTGCTTAAGTAAATCAATAAAAACCGAATTGCAATAGTAATTTAAAATTGAAAACGTTTTTTTTTGAAGCTTGATCTGTATGAACACACTCTGTTGTTGTTTTCTTATACATTCTATTAATATACTTGCTATTATATATGAGTTGTTACTCTTGAGTCGCTCAAGTGCTGCTCAATCTCATTTTTCTTGCACTTGCAACTTGCACTTGACTCTATAATTCGAATTGTTTGCAATATTTGAACTGTAGCAGTTGATTAATAGATGGCACCATGACACATGCACAACAACAGTGCTTCAGTTGCACACACACACGTAACTCGTCGAACTGCGCTCGTTCCACGCCTTGCAAGTTTACAACTAGGCGCCAACATTCCGCTTAGCTAAGAGCAAAAAACTTTTTGCATTAGCAGCTGGTTGCATGCAACGTTGGCCAACTCAGCAGTCTGTGCAGCAAGTGTTCACCTTTCTCTCCCCTGTCTCTTGTTTGCCTCTGTCACACCTCTCTCTCCTCACACTGCCCTGTCACTCTCCCCTCTCTCTCTCTCTCTCTCTCGACTGTGTCTTTCTCTTGCTGCCTCTTTCTCTGTCTACGGCGCTGTAAGCTGCTGATGGCAACTGGTGTCTGCAGCATAATTGATTCAGCAGCAGCCAATGCCCAGTTAGGTGTGCGTGTGTGTGTGCGTGTGTGTTTGTGTGTGTATGTTGCCACTAAACGTTTTGCTGACAAGCAGTCACTGCAGCTGTCCCCATCTTCAACTCCAACTTCAACTGCAACTCCCACTCGAGTTGCAACTTCTTTGCTTGCCTTGTGCCATCGGCAACTTTTGCCTCACTGTGCCCATCATCGTCGTCGTCGTCGTCGGTCCTGTTAGTCAATCAGTGAGTTTTCTTTAGCAACAAATTTTCTAAATGAAAATGCAACATCATTTATCAACATCAAACGACGAACGGCAAACGGCAGCACATTGGCCGCATCAAGTGGGGCTGCCTGCTGGACGCCTGTGAAGAGCGGGTCCAGTGGATGCAGCAGGGTAGGACTTAATGGAGTAGAAGCTGCTGCTGCGACGCCTCTGCTGCTGCTGCTGCAACAGTGTCGAGTGCTGCCACACCTACCCAGGCCACAAGGAGAACTCATTAGCCGAAAATCAAAGCCAAGTCAAGTCGAAGACTGAAGCGGGATTTGCATGCACTTCATTAGCCACAGCCGCAGCCACAGATGGAGTTGCCTCGGCTTGGGGCAAGTGTCCGTTCTTGCAGCGACATCAATGACAAAATTGCCAGTTGTCGTGGGGCGTCTGTTTGTTTTGCAGCCTTCTACCAGTCACTCTGCCCCCCCAGCTAGACAGACTGGGGGGAAATAAATTACAGACGACTCTGTCATGTTGTTTTCCCAATTCGAGGACAACAGGGGGGGAAAGGGGAGCGAGGGTCGCCCACTTGTTCAGCGCACATTTTGGCTAAATAATTGCAATTTTTATCAGGAGAGCACAATAAATGCCAGGCCAGCAGTCACTTTAGGACTGTCTGGCAACTACAAGTTGTGCACTGCAAGAAATTTGGGCAGCACTCGCAAAGTTGGAAAACATTTAAGTTGCAATTTCTATACAAATGTATACAGAAAACATTTTAAAAACTATCTTAGGTACGTTAATAAGTCTTTTGATGTTCTTATGTGCCTTATACAGCACTGGAAAACTCTTCAACTTCAGCTGTGGTTTAATAATTTTAGAATGTATCATAATTAGATTCAAACAATATTTCTGAAGAGCATAAGTCACGTAGTTATTTGTTTTGAAACCTTAAAAATCATTTGAAATTGGACACTGCTCTCTCAATACTGTTTCTGCTCCGAGTGCGTGTGTAATTAAGTGTGGCTAAAAAATTAAATTTGTTTTTATTTTAAAGTAATCAAAAAGACATTTAACATTTTCTACAGACAAACTTAATATTTTTATTTATTTAAAAATCTTACAAATATTTTGTAACTGCGTACTGCTCTCTAAACTGTTTCTGTGTGTTCTACACAACACTGGAAATTTTTCTAAGTATCTGAAAAATCAAATATTGTTAGCTACGTTTATTCTTTATATTTATTGGAATTCTTTTTTAGTTAGAGAATATTTTTGAAACAGTTTAAATACCCACACTGTTTGTATGCCATTCACAACACTAAATTGTTTAGCTGCTGCTAGGTATAATTCCCAGTTGCTTCATATCGGCACAAATTTTATGATTTCAAAAATGCTTTCAAAACATAAACTGTTTTCCAAACTGTTTCTGTGCACTCTACACAACCCTGTCAAATTGTGTGGGCACTGAAACTTGCTAAGATTCAATTCCAGTGCTCTTCAATTCCCACAAGTGCAATGGGAAATTTCTCTGAGTGTTGCTGAATCTCCAGCTGGTTATCATCCTCATAGACATCGATGATGTTGTCGGCGAAAGTTGTCGTTGTGGTTTAGTGTTTTATTCGCAACAAATTTCTTGAGTGCCACCGTGTGGCGACGCTGGACGCTCTCTCAGCTCTCCAGCTCCACAGCTCGGGGCATTTAATTGGATTTCTGCCCAAATTGCGTTTATTATTGTGGTCTTTATGAGGTGCGAAGGGGCCAATCATGAGCTCGATTCGAGTTGCCTCGTCTTGTCTGAGGTTTTCTGCTTTGACCAGAGTGTAATTAAGTTTTTGGACGCCATCAAAGTGAGTGTGTGGGCGGGTGATAGTATGTGAATGTGAGTGAGTGTGTGTTAGTGTATGTGAGTGAGTGTGAGTGACTGACTGTGTGCGTTTGTGTGGTTTATCTGCGCGCATAATGCTCGACTGCTTAAAATCAGCTTTGTCAGCTTTAAAGCGACTCCAACACAAGGTAAACTGTCAGTTCATCAGGCTGACAGGCGAAAAATTTCGTGTCAATTGCAGGACATAAATCAGAAAGCTTCGAAATGTAAATGTAAATGTAAAATGTGCCCTGGCAAATCCAACCAAGCATGTTCTCTCCATACACTTCAGCCTTCACAAGCGGTCTGTGGAGGAGGGGGAAACGGAGGTCGTAAGTACTCGACTTCCACGTAGCAAATGGCGACAATTTGTGAAAAAGAGTCGAGTGTGAAAAAATACATAGTAGAAGAGGGATGAGGGGTTAGGAGAGGCAGAGGGAGGAGGCCAGAGTAAACTTCAATGGAAAAACTGCGTTTGCTAAGTCAAATACTTTCATGTTCGTGTCATGTGAAGACGCTGCAAAAGTAGAAGAGAAAGATGGCGAAGAAGGAGGGGAAGAGGAGGAAGAAGAAGAGGAGGGGAAGAGGTAGTAGGATGTCTCTCTCAAAGCCCCCCACCGGTTCAGCTTTATTTGCCTGACCCACTTGGCGATGCCAACGACTTGATTACAGTTTCTCTATGCACTGCAAGAGACTTGAATGGCGTTTTGATAGCCTCTAATGCAGCTATCTGGCAACGCGATGCAGTCCACTTAAAGAAGATACCCCTCCCCATTTCCTTCTATCCCCTCCCTCTCTCAGAAAGTTGCTTAAACAAGCCGCAAGGCACTTTCACTGCCAGCTTGAATTACATTTCACTTATCTCCGGCTACAAATTCGCTCGGCTCTTGTATGCAAATCTGTACAAGTCCTTGAAGCGACGACCCTCCCCGCACCCCTTTCGGCCTGCTGTGCCTGCCATAATGTACCCGTACTTGAAATATATTTTTGCATCTCCTCTCTCGACGTTGTTTCATTTGTGACAAAGTGTCAGTGCAAACTGTCCAGATCTGTAGCCCATGCAGCTGTCATTCCTCAGCATATCTCTGAGTTATATATTAAAAACTGCCGACTCTCGAGTAGCAGCAGCAGCAGCAAGAGCACTTTGAATTTATGGCCCTGTGATTATTGCTTCACTTGTCTACGGATATCTGTCTCGGTGTCTCGCCCCGGACTGCACATAAATCCCCAAAACACGCTTGCCTCGGAATAATTCTACACAGTGAGAAATATAAATAAAGGAAACTTTTTCAATTAATCACAATATACTCAACTATTCTCTGGTATATTCTCTAAACTATTCTCTGTGCTATTCTCTCTAAATAAATGTCATCATATAGAAATGTAATTTAAGTTTTTATCTGGAAAGGAAGTTCGAAATTTGTAGAGAAATAAATTTCAACTATAATTTTGTCTGTTCTGATTTATCGCTTCGAGTTGGATTACGTTGGCATTAGAGTTGCTCAAATTAAAGCCAAGTGCGAGCACTTCCGGTGCAGGGCCCTTTTTTCTCCTCTCCCCCTCACTCTTTTTCTGTCTTTCTCACTTCTTTCTATGCGTACCACGTGGCCGTGCATTCATCCAATTAGGCGCTTAATTGTCTGACAAGCAAATTGCTTTGTCAATATTTTCACCAAGTCATCCCGTTCCGCTCTATGTAGAGCGCTCTCTTCTGCTTCCCCCCTCTCTCTCTCTCTCTCTCTCTTACTTTCCCCCCTCGTCTAACGCCTACGACACGCACTTACTTCTCTCTTCTGACAGTTTCAAGTAGCGGACTTTATTACACAACCCTCCTACGGCGGCTCGGCAACCCTCCAGCTCTACAGTCCTCGCTTTCTCTCCCTCTATCCTTCTGTCTCTCTCTCTCTCTCTCTCTGTCTGTCATGAGGTAACCATCAAGCAGGCTTTCAACTTTGACCGCAAGTGTTGATGTTGTTGTTGTTGTTGTTTCTATTGCTGTTGCTTCCTCTTTTTTGGGGCGTGCCTCGTGTCACTTATAAACTTCACTTTAAGTTGTCAATATTTATAAATGTTTACACACCCAGAGAAGGTAGAACTCATTTAGGGCTGCCTTCTCTGCTTTCCATCAGTCTCGGCAACTGAAGCTGCTGTTGAAGTGAATTGAGGCAAGCTATACATGAAATTTAAACTGAGGCTGTTTGGAATAAGGTAGATTAAAGCCAGCTTGACAGCACATTGAGGTTAGACTGAATCAGGTTGGAATTGACGTTGGAATGAAATTAAAAACATTGTATATGATTGCAATTGTAAATGTTTGTCATTTCTCCCATCAATGTGTGGTAAGTTAAAGATCTTTTCTTTCCCTTTTCCCTTAATACACTTGAAACCATACCAACTCTCGTTTTAACACTCTTGCAACTTAACCTATGCCAGATATTGAGGTTAAACTTGAACTGAAATCATTGCAGCTGTTTGTAATTGTAAATTCTTGTAAATTTAGAATTTAATTCAGCAACCAGTTACAGGTTGAAGATATTTTCTCTTCCTTAAAGACCAACTGTACCTTACACCCTTTCTACACTCCTCTTTAGGCTCTTTAGAGCTGCTCGTTGACAGGATATTGAGGTTTGACTGGAAATAGAATCATTGTATATATTTCTTATTGTGAATTATTGTCAATTCAGCACACACATCATCAAACTGCAGCAAATTGTAGATATTTTTCTCTTCTTTAACCCACAGCTGCATTGAAAAACTTCAAAACTCTCATTATTACTTCTTTACAGCTTGAGCTATGCCATTTTTTGAGGTTAACATGCATTTGGAACTATTGCATATTTTTAAAATTTGGTATTCTTTTCAATTCAGCAGATATTTTATCAATATGTGTCAAGTTGTAGATCTATTCTCTTCCTTTTAAGAGATTAACCCACATTTCTTCCACAATCTCTTCCAACCCTCCTCTATACTTCCTTTACAGCTTACCCTATGCCAGATAAAGGGTTTGCTCAAGCCCCACAAAGCTGATGTCGAGCCATCATTAGGCGCAATAAATATTCTCGGTCACCTATGCTAAGTCTTCCATTCCCCTCTCTCTCTCCCTCTCTTTTGTACGGGCACCCCAAATAAACCATTTTGAATTACAAAAGAGGCCATAAACGGCAACATTTCACTTCCTTTAAACCCGAATCAATGGCCATAAAAACCGAACATAATTTGCCGGCGACTCTCAAACGATGATTTCATGCAAATCGTAATCAAGACAGCAAAGGGCATTCACACACACACATATATACACACACATATGTGGCTGGCAATTGGGTTCAATAAAAGGCAACAAAATACGCCGCCTTGATAAGTGTAAAATTTACAATTCCAATTTTTACAACAGTTGTGCGATTCAGTTTGGTTCTTTAAAAATTGAGGCTTACCAAAAGGAATTGCAATGAAAAGAAGAGGCAAATTCAATAAAAGAGAGGGATAAAGAGGCAAGGGCGAAGGGGAAGGGCCACAGGGATTGGGCTTAAGTTGCAAGCGCAGCTGTTGCATGAACATATTTCTCAATTGTCTGTGAGCTGTTGCTTTTGACGCCTCGACGCGGCAAATCAAATCAAATTAAAAATTTAGTGAACTCACTTTTTACTCGGGGTGCTGCCAGGGGCGGTTCAGGCGCGCAGAAGGGAAGGGGAGACTTGAAGATAGTCGAGTTGATTGCGCGCTCATTTGGGCAAGGGGTTGAGGCGCGCTTTCTCCCTCTACCTCGCTCTCTCTCTCTCTCTCTCTCTCTCTCTTTCTAATGAAGTCATTAAGGGTGGTCGTCTATCTACATCTGTAAGCACACATGTTTGCCTAAGTGTGTGAGTGTGTGTGTGGTGTGCGTGTGTGTTTGCCTGTGTGTGGTTAACTTTGCGCATCTGAGGTCTAGAGCGCTACCCGTTGTTGTCGTCGGCAAATGAATAAATTATCAACTATGTGAAGGTACTTACCCCCCTCCCTCCCAACACTCACTCACTGAATGAGTGCGAATGAGTGTAGGAGTAGCAGGAGGAGGAGAAGGTGCTGCAGTAATTGCTGCGTCTTGTCGTCTAGGCCATTAGAAGCCAGCACTAATGGGCCTTCAAGTTGGCCAAGTTGGCTTTAAGTTACCACTGCCGCTGACTTTGTCTCTGCCTCTCCCTTCTGTTAGTGCCTCCACCTCTGCTACTGCCTCTACCTTTGCCCCTCCCCCACCTCTAGCTCTACTCCCCTACCTTCCCCTGCTTCACAAAGCCACAGCCGCATTTGGGGCGGCATAAAAAAGGCATTTGTTCGACATGAAAGGCACTCCGTCAATGGCGCCCAGGCCTGAGCTCGGGACACACAACAAGGAAGACAAATCAATGCAGGTGTCACAAATGTCAGACGACAGCTTTGGACCTTCCCCATCCCACAGCTGCCCCGCGCTGCCTTACCTCCCATCCCCCCTTGGTGGATATTAATGTCGCTGACTGAATTGATGATGACGATTCCTGTTCCTGTTGTTGTTGTTGCTGTTGCTCCCTTTGCTGTCGTCTTCCGCACAAGAAGGTGAAGGAGAGAGGGACAGGTGAGGTGCGCGGGTACCTGGTCTTAAGCCGATTTGCCATCTTATCACAGGCCACGGCGCACGGCGAAAGCGATGCTGATGCCGATTCTGATTCCGATTTCAATCTCAGCCTCAAGCGCCGCAGTCAGCTTTCATAATGTGCTTTTCCTGCCCCGCACCCCTTCATAGCCTCCTCTGGCTCAGTTGGCTGCTCAGGCTGCTTGGCTTCGATTGACAGGCATAATAAATCATGTGTTATAGTATTAATCAAGTTGAAGCCTTGCTACAGCTCCTGTTCCTCCTGCTCCTCCTTCTCCTGCCTCCGCAGATGCTGTACATAGTTGCTGTTGTTGTTGTTGCGGTAATCGCATGACATTTATTACAGTTACCGTTGCGCCTGTCGCTCAAAGGGAGGCTTCACTTTAAAACCAACTTTAAGTTGACTTACGCGCTACGAAAGTGTCCTTTAATTGCGACTTCTTTCTGATACTCTGTGGAGTTGACGGGTTAGGGAAAGGGTGGCATGGATGGTGAGTGAAAAGACGTAAGAGAAGGCAACGAGAGAGAGAGAGAGAATGAACAAAGGATATAGACAAATCTCATGGCATTATATACGTTATAAGCTGAAGATGGTAAAATTAGAGAGAGGCAGAGAAAAAAAGAAAAATAAATTAAGATTTTATAAAGGCTGCTGAAGAAAAAAAAAAGAAGAAGATATTTAGCTAACGAAAAGGAATGAGAGTTATAGAAAATGTAAAAGAAATGTATAATAATAAAACAACATTATAATAAAGTATGTCTGCAATATAATATATGTAGTTAATGTTATAATGATTCTACCATTACGAGTTCTTTATTTACATTTTTCTATGTTTATAAATTCTATTAATATAGATATACTCGTATATCTTTCTATCTATCTCTCTATAATATCTATCTATCCGTCTATCTGTTTCCCCCAAGAGCTAAAGCCAAGTGTTGCTCCAGGCTATCTGCCAATCGAGCAGACCCAACAAAGCCTTTTCAACTCGTCTTCCATTGTCCTCCTCCAACTGCAACTCGAGCCTTACAATTGCTTTGAATTGTTTCTCTAATTGCCATTTGTTGCTCCGCCTTCTTGGGGCAAACCCCCAGCTGCTCTCACTTAAGTCCCCCACGACTCCAGCACTACCCCCTTTTCCACTCTGTCTTCTACCCCTACCTCTGCTGTCTGGACGGCACATTAAGAACTTGTAAAGTTAAATTAAGTGTTTCGTCTACTATGCAAAAAATGAAAAGGAAACCGATTCGTGTGTGGCCAGAAAAGTTTCACTGGCTACTTATTAGATGACTTTGGACTATTAGTATATTTCCCTTGAGGGAACGACCAAAAGAAGCAGAAGCTGGAGGAGCTAACGGAAGCCGTCTGCTTCGGAACGATAAAGAGTTTTATGACCTTTCTTCGCTTGGGGAAAATTAACGCAAATAATGTTCTTAAATAGGCAGCAATGCGATAATGTTGCGATTCTGTGATTAGTTGGCAAGTATTCGAGGGGTATTTGAAGCACTTGACTTATGGCATTTGATATGGAAACAAGTTGAAGCTGGAGAGAACTTATTAAACTACCTTATCACATTTTGGTATTTCAGGGGTAGTGCCATTTAAATAGAATAAAAGACTCTTGCCATATCTTAATGGTATTGTATTCGCATTAAAAGGAACTTGAAAGATATTTTCTATTGATTACTTCAACTTCGAGTATCTAAATAAATATAATTACATTTTCTTTATCACAGAAAACTCTTCTCATATTTTAATAGGTTCAATTAACTTTGAAGAAACGTTCTCTGATATTTTCAGTTGATTTCTTGAGTACCTTTTTGATAAACCTCTTAAGACCTTTCATCTGATAATAGTAAACACATTTTATGTTGCGGAACTTTAGCGGCAACCCGTGCTAATTTGTCCTTCGCGTTGCCAACTACAAAATGGAATGCAGCTTATTATAGAATTTGCAGACTGTGAAATGTAATGCAATTAAAGGATTAACCGGAAATGCCATTAGGCTTTGTTGTCATCAGATCGCGAACAGCAGTTGGACAAGCCGAATAGACATTCACTTCAAAAGGCAACTGGGTGTGTCTCCTTCAATGCAACACGACAATTGATACACTTTCAATTATTTAAATGACAGGCAACAAAACTTAAGTGCTCGACAAATTTGTCGACAACAACAAAAAGGCGAAACTATCCCGAGTCCTAATGTAATTGCAGCCTGGCTACGCAGCTCCAGCTTCACCCCTGTTCGGGTGACATTTGAATAGAGCACTCTGTACCTCCCTCTCTCTCTCTCTCTCTCTCTCTCTCTCTCTATGTAACTTCTCGTTTTTACGTTGAAGAAAAATAAATTTCTTTGCATTTTATTTGATTTGGTTTTTAGGCTCCTTCTCTGCCTTCTTGTGCTTCCTCTCGACTTATTTTTCCAGCTGATATCGGCAAAAGTCGCAAATCAAATAAAGTAAATTGAATAAAGACAAACGACACGCCCTCCATCTCCACAACGACGGAAGTTCTGGGCAAATGGGCGTGGCAGTTGCGTCATGAAATTAGTTGCTAGTTCGAGGACTTTCTTCGCTTATCTTTATCTCTATCTCTCTCTCTTTCTTTCTGTCTCGCTGTTCTCCTGTTGCAAATGCGACTCTAGAAATCGAAATCAAAATGTTCGCATAAAAGAATTATCTGCGCTTAAGTTAGATTATCTCTGGCCATAGAATCCAATTGCCAATTGAGTGGAAGGAGATACGAAAGATTCGATTTGTTGAACGTAAAATTTATTTGCCCAGCCTCGTCAATTCCCCCCAGTTCAGGCACTCACTTGAGAACTTGTCCAAATTCTTTGCATGTTGTGTGTTTGATTTTATTTTATTTTCATCTTTCCCTTTCCCGTTTCATGTTTCATTCAATTTGCTGAGGGCTTAGGCCGAAATTTACGAGACCCCAGCATATGTTGCGGGAGCAGGTTTTGGGGTTACTTAAGGGTTAGTCAAATATGGCATTGCAAATGTGATCCAAGTAGGGGGAGAAGGAGCTTGAATCATTACAAAGGGGAGAGCCCTTGGCTGAGTATAAACCTTACTTCACTCGCATGCGATCACAAGTTTTATTCGATGTCTTAAGACTCTACATATCTCAACTTACAAATCAGTTACAGAAGCCGCCTTCTTGGGCAGCAGACTTGCCCTCCTTATTGTCTTTCACCAGTTCGTGCACAACCATAGTGAGCAACTCTGTCTCACGCTTGATAAAGTCCATTGATCTTTCTACATCACGTCGATTAAAGTCGGCGGTTATACCTATGGACAAATCAGATTAGCTATTAAGTAATCTCGTGATGATCGACGATTCAACTCACCGCGACGCCGGCACAACATACGATAGAGAATCTGTATACTGTCGAGTGCACGATCCTTGTCCAACTCATTAATGGAAATCGCATCCTTGCATGTGGCCAATGTCTTTTCCCACTTGAGTCCGAGGGCACGTGATTGATTGTACGAGCGTTCAAGCTTAGCCAGATCGTTCTTCAGTCCCAGCACGGTGAGGGCGGCCTCGTTGGTGATCTTAACCATTAGCAGGCGCATTTCCTCGATTTCCTGCAGTCTGGCGTTCTTCAATGCATTGATCTCAACTTGGGCGAGCACTAAGGAAGAGGAAGGGAGATAAATTGAGGTAAAAAGGAAGGCAAGCTTCCGCCATACTGAGTGCATCGCAGCGATCTATGCAGTCCTTGGGCGACACGTATATGTCCGACACCTTAACCACCTCCTCCAGCACCCTCTCGTACGGTTCGAACTCACGCACAGTCTCCTTCAGGGCACCGCGGAAATTGTCGAGCACGCCGAGAGATCTCTTGTACTCATCGATGTTCTTGGTAAGCTCCTCGTGCATGGCCTCCTCCAGTTGTATGATCTTCTCGGCTGCGCGCTTCTTGTCCACACAATCCTTGATGAAGCCGTTCACCTCGATAAAGCGACGCCGCAGTCGCTCCTGCATGCGATACATTTTAGCGATCCTCTGCTGGTTCGACACTGCCTGGTGCTGTGCATCGACCAACAGCTGACGCTGCAGCACTGCCATGGCATCGCGTTCCCGCTGATTGGCTATGTACAGCATCTCCACTGAGTCCCCAGCCGAGTCCCAGTTGGGTGGTTTACTGGGGGGTAGATCCAAAGTTTATTATCTCTCCCTATCTGCTTCTCCTTCTTGTATACTTACACAAAGTATTGATCCTGCTGTTTCGAGAGTAGATACTCCCCAACCGAATTCTCGGGAGGCAGATCCAGCACGCCGATGACATCGGTCTTCAACGTAGGCGTGCGACGCGGCATTTTGACAGAGTTTCTCTTTAATCACACGATTCTTAAGAAATATATTTATTGATTTATTGAATCTTTTGTTGACTTGACTAAGCTGTGTTTGATTATTACGATTGTGATAGAAGGAAAGGCGCAAAGTAAGCAAAAGTGAATTGCAAAGCTTACTAAGATTATGAAAACAAGTAAAAAGTTACAGATGAATGTGATTGATTACTGATTGATTACATCTACATAAATTAACTGTTCGCAATGGATGGCGATATATTTTCAACACAACCTGAACATTGTTGCTTTAAAATTACGCTGCCAATTGGATTTAATTCGATTTACGAGAGCAGCAGGAGGTGTGGTCATCTTTTAAAATAAGTTGTTTATGCGTTTGATAATATAAAATATTATCCGTTACCCTGGATACCCTGTTGATTTCCCTGGCAACCCGTTTCATGTTTTGTTTCTTTTTTCTTTTCGGTTGCAAACACAAATTTTTAGTTGAATGTTTGTGAAATTGACAGGAAATTGTTATTGTTTGTGCTTTAGTTGTTGTGCTGTGTTTCATCTTTAATCAACACATTCTTAACAAGATTTATTCCTTGTTTTTGATTTTGTTTCCCTCTTTTATCCTTTTGAACACTCGCAATGCCGCGCATTAAGCCGACCACGAAGCTTGATGTGCTCGGCAATTTGGATCTGCGGCCCGAGGAGGCGGTGGGCGATTATATAGAATCCAAGCAGCAGGAGAAGTTCTTTATGTAAGTGCGCAGAGGAAGGGCAGCTTAACCCTTTACTCATCTACTGCCATAGCAAACCGCCTGTTGCAGATTCGGCTGGGGACTCCATTGAGCTGATGTACATCCAGAACTCGCGGGAGCATGAGAAGATGCTAGAACTCCAGCAGGAAATGCTGCACAACTCCAAGTTGCAGTCGGAGATCAACAAGGAGCGTGTCAAGGAGATGTACGCGACGCAGGAGAAGCTGAGGCAGCGCTTCATCGATGTGAACACCTTCATCAAGGAGTGTGCCGACAAGAAGAGGCTCGCCGAGAAGGCAATCAGCGATGAGACGCAGCTGCATGAGGAGCTCAACGAGGACATCGATAGGTTCAAGACATCGATCAAAGAGTTGACCGCCTTTCGTGAGGCACTTAAAGGCACCGTCGAGGAGTTTCAACCATACGAGAAGGTGCTCGACGAGGTCGTTAAGATCTCTGACATTTATGTTTCTCCCAAGGATTGCATGGATCGTTGTGATGCACTGAGTGAGTAGAATAGAACAGGCTACCCCTTTATTTGATGTCTGCTATATTGCTGACTCTCTAACAGTGCTCGCTCAGTGTGAGATTGCAAAACTGGAGAGCAAAAAGTTGAACGAAATCGAAGAGATGCGACAGCGCATGGTGAACATTACCAACGAGGCAGCGCTCACTGTGCTAGGGCTAAAGAATGATCTGGCCCAAGTGGAGCGCACCTATCAGGATTCCGTAGCAAAGTGCCAGAAGTGGGAGAAGATCTTGGCCAAGACTAAAGATGCTCTGGCCGCACACACCTTGGAGAAGGAGCGTAATTTGGACGTTGTGCAATTCCTTTACACGTTGCTGTGCCGACGACGAGGTAGGAGCTTGTGGCGACTCTCTCCTTTCCTCTTCCCTCTTCCTCTCTAATTTCCTCTCCTTCTATCCTGCTCTACAGGTGTCGCATCCAAACTGAAGCGTCACAATGTCGTGGGCCGCTTGGACTTCATTAAAAGCGAAATGGAGCTGCTGCAGGAGATACTGAAGGAGTTCAACCACGAGAGGCGAACTCAGCCGGGCATGGAGGCGGGCCCCATAGAGGCTTATTGCTAAGGCAGCGCACAAATTGAGCGTGTAGTATCGTATGAAATATATATTTTATTATTCTCTTAAATACACTTCTTAATTCCTTAAAATAAGTTCCCTTAGAACTGGCACGGGTTTTTATCTTTAGCTTCCTCTCCCCCTCTCTCTCTCTCTCTCTCCCTCTCTCACACACTTAAACGTTATTAATAGTGCCCCACTGGAATCGCTTGTTGATGCCACTTTCTAATTGCTTTTACCTCATAAATCTTCGGACAACTCTCCCGGTCAGCTGCAACTTAAGATGAATGCGACGCGTTTGTCGCGCACTGCCTTGCTCTCTATTTCCCCGCTCTCTGACTCTCGTTCCTTCCCCTTCTCTCTGCATCTCTCTCTGGGGCTACTGCAGTCGTCATAAGTCACAAAATTGTCGGACACTCGAGACAAATGCGACGCTGCATTGGCCTTTAGCTCATTTAATTAGAAAACTGCAGAAAGTACGAGTAGTTCTTTCTCTATCTCCTCTCTCTTTCTCTTTCCTCTTGCTTGCTGCTCTCTGTCTTTGTGCTCTGTCTGGGACATGCAGTTAACTGCCTGTCGCATCAATTGCACATTACGAGCTCTACACAAAACTCCGAAACTTTGCTGACGGCTTTTTAATTACGTCACTCAAGGAATTCCTCCCTGCAATTTGCTGTCTCTCTCTCTCTCGGACACTGTGCTGCACAGTCTTTCTTCCCACAATTAGCGGCCTGCTTGACAATAGCTAGAAAAAAGCATTGTCAATTGCACGACTTGACACTCTGCTGCACAAGCCGTACGCGGGGAGGGAGAGAGAGTGGAGGGAAGGGACCGCGTACACGTTCTGGTCCAGGCCCCCAGTCAGAGTCGGGTGTATATTGAAAAAGTTTTTTAATTACCTCGCAGCGGGGGACAAAAAAACGCGCTTGCTGATTTTCAATTATTCATTGACAGGCCGCCGCTGCGCCGTTTAACCTGTCGACCACTTGACACTGTGTGTTCAAAATCAGGCTGCAAAATAAAGAAAACAGAAGCAGGCGAAGGAGAATGAGTGACTAGGAGATACTCTGTAAGAGTTGAGGGTACTATAATTAATTTATTTGTATGTATATAATACGATATGTTTGTGTTATATTCTGAGAAACCTTTTGTGACTTTATAGTTTTATAAAACTAAAACAATCTTCAATCAGTTTTCACATTAACTAAAGAGATTAATAGACATATGTTTAATATAATAGTATAGAACTATTACGTATAAGTATATTTTATTATATTATATTTTATATGCTATTAATATATTCTAGGTAAATTGTGAAGACTTTGACATTAAAGGCTTGAATGAAAACTGAATATTGATTTTAGTTACTAAAGTCGTTGATTGATAAATATATAAATCTATTCCATATGTAAAAATGTATTACAATCGAATGTACAATGTATCAATCGAATTGCATTAATTTGTGCAAGTTATATATAAATTTAACAACCTTAACTTAAACATTCTTTTTGATTCAATTTCAATTCAATTTATTTCAATATTAATTGAAGTATAACAATATGAATTGAAGTATAACAACAATATCAATACAAATTAAGAAAAGTGAAATTACATTAACATTAATAATTACATTAATATTTAATACCTACTTGTTTCTAATCATTAACCTATTCATAAGGTTTTCCTTAGAAAAAGGAATATATCATAAATAATCCCAACATTTTAAATAATTTAAGTAAGACTGACTGACTCTGAGTTTATCACAACCAAATCTGCCCGTCACTGGCTTACAGGATATAGCCCAAAGCTACCCCACAGTGATGTGCGAAAGTCAACGGTCTAAGCCTCTTATTGACACCGCCTTCCACCCTCGCCCCGCTCCGCACTCTTTCAACAAAGTTTACTGCACTTTTGTGTGCACGCAAATTGGCAGCTTTTGTTGCCGATATTGTTGTTAATTAATTATGAAATCGCTAATTTCGCTAACTAACCAATTGATTGCGTTTTAATTAGCAGCGAAAATGCCAAATGAAGCAACGGGGGCGTGGACAGAGGGGCGGGGCAGGGCAAACAACACAAAAGAACAGAATGCGATAAAACATTTTGAATAATTCAAATGTTGCCGCTGTCAATGGAGCAGAAATTCAAAAAGTTGAGAAATTATCTCTATAGCAGGCGAGACATGCCGACAAATTCAATGGCCAAAAATAAATGCTGGATTTCTTTCTACACGAACTCTTTCGCGGGGGCTTTGACATTTTTATGCCATGTCGGTTGTTCGTGTTTTGATTCCAATTCCCCAAGACATTTCCGCCCCGAAAAGGTGTTCGTTCAGCCTGTTGATATATGAAAACATTTTAATTAATGCTGACAGCTGGAAAACTCTCTCGCGGTTGCTTTTGTTGTGTAAATTTCCCTCTACCTCGCTCCACTTGAAAACTGTCTGGGTTGCCCCTTGCCCTCCCTCTCTCTCTCTCTGTTTGATAATTATTATTGGCTTTCGTTCGTTCTGCATTTACTACTGGTTTTCAGTTGCTTTTGTTCCTCTCCCCTTCTCATTCCACTTCCCCTTCAATGACCAACACGTCAACAAATTAATCCGCTTAACCTCGCCTTGCTACCTTGCTTTGCGTACTGCTCCCGCTGGGGTTGCCAGACTAGACAACTGCCAGACCCAGACCCAGACCCAGAGCCACGTCTAGACCCAAACCTTGTGCCAGACGCATAACCAGACAGCTAAGCTTTAATCCTTAATAGTTTAGCCAAGTTGGGGTTTCTAGGGCTTCCCCCCCTGCCCTTCTAACTTGGTGTCAAGGTGAATGATTAAGCCACTCGGGAATGTCCTAAGCAGAGAGTGCGTTGGTTAATTAATGGTTTTATTTGTTGTTCGCTTTTCACGCAACCAAGGAAAATCATAAATAAATGAGAAGCTGCTTTCATTGAATTACGCAAAATATTCTCGTATTTCTTCCTCGTCTTTCTCGCTTTGTATTTCTTCCGTGTCTTTCTCTGCTCGTATTTTCCCTTTTTGTATATCTCAAAATTAATTATTAAACCGAATTGCCTTGCAGGTATTTAAATTGATTGAGGAGAAGGCTAAACAACATCAGGCTTAAAACACTCATTAATTAAAGCTTAAATGTTGTAAAAATACTTGTTAAAATATTGAGGAAAATATTGATATATTTACAAGGAAAATGTCTGTCAGGAATAAGCGCAATTAAGTTAAATTATTGCCAAAAATGTCGAATATTATTGAGTTGAATAAGTCAAGCTGACAAGAAGGGGGACAAGAAGAGGTTAGGTGAGGCAAGTTGAGTTGGACGTGGTAAGAAGAGTTGGAAGAGGGGGAGGAGCTAACAAAATCGCTCTGTCATGTCATAGCAATAACAACTACAACAACTGCCCATGGGCCAATGCACTCGGTGAGTGCAACAGCCACAGAGCAAGAGCAACAACAGCAGCAGCAGCAACGGCAACATTAGCAGCAACAACAATTTTCATGGTAATAACAATATATAACACACAAATTTGAATAACAAATTAACTCGCACACACACACACATACACACACGCACACACACACACAGTCAGGCTGTGCGACATCTGAGACTGTGTGGCGTGAGCCTCGAAATTGCCATTCAGTCAGTCGGGCTTCGACATAATTGAATGCCTGCAGGACACACACGACAAAGCAGAGCCAGCACAGAACAGGAGCAGCAACAGCAACAACAGTTGCAGCTACAACGACAACAGCAATAGCCACAAAATATTTGCTTATGTCGCTGCCTGGCTGGCAAAAGGCAGAGCCACAGGGCGACCAGACCAGAGCCAGGCAGACCCAGGCAGACCCGGCAGACCATCCGATTACCGTGCCACGTCTACGTTCACGTCCAGCACGTCCATCAAGCATCGAGCAAGCCATCGACCAATGCGACTTTGCCACAGCGTCAACGTCAACGTTGCATAAATCAACACGACGACGGCGACGGCGCTGTCAATTTCCAAGTGCAGTCGCTACCGGACCCAAAGTTGATTGAATATTTCAAACTATGCATCTTTAATAATGTGCAACAGCAACCGGCGGCTATTTGTGGGCGCAAATGCAAAATAGCAGCAGCAACAACAACAACACTGCAGCAGCAGCAACAGCAACCGCCCTTAGTCGTTGTAATTCTGACTTTTGACTAACTGACCATGGCCATGAAGAGAACTGGAGAACTGGAACTGGTCGAAACCTTGGAATTGCGTCTGGCATTCAAGACGGTCAGGCTAATCAAATGCCCAACTCAAAAAGTTGCCAACAGCAAAGAGTGTGCACTAGACGAATACCAGATACACTATAACAAGTAAGAACAGTTAGAAGAAGAGAACTGGAGTGTACTCAAGTGTGGGTTTCTTTCTTGTGTAGATTTGATTCTTCTGTATCTCGTATTAATCTAGAGAGCTCTCCAACCAGCTGACGGTCACTAGCATTATTTCGTAAATTTCTGACTTCAATTTGAAACATTTTTTTATTGCATACTTACCTGCGCCGCTTTCTGTAGGTCCACTGAAATTGTTTTACAAATAACTTCTATGTTAATTATACGTTCGTAACTCAACATCTAATTGAATCCGACCGCATCAAGCTGAAGTTTGTGTCGTCTTTGGCGACAGTTTTGTTTGGGGTTGGCAAGGCAAGTCGAGACTGAAGCGGAGTCGTCTTTTAGCACTTTGTGTATGTTTAGTTGACCGCAGTCAAAAATAGCTTTGAAAAACTTTTGAATCTCTGGCAAAGTCAAAAGTTTTGCTCGGCTCCATAGTTCAAGTTAATGTTGTGTGACTTTTGTGCGCTTTTAGCCACATACAGTCACACAGTGGCGCCACTGGCAGCAATGAGCCATGTTTGATGCATTGATGTATTGGCCGAAACAAGTTTCTAATAACTTGGCCAATTGCAAAGTTAAATGGAAGTTGAATTTAAGCTGCGCACATCCGTGCAATTAAAATGCACACAGCATTAAAATTAACCACTGCGGTCTACTCCTGTCTGCTGCTTAGTATAATGCCGGACGCGTATACGCAACGTGTGGCAAAAAGTTGCAATGCGGCAAGTCTTAAGCCACAGCGCGAATCAGCTTAATGCGGCTCAGCTGGCTACCTGAGCTACCTGAGCTGCTCTACCCTGAGCTCACGACTGGGGGCCATTTGCCTCTGGCGCCCGCAATGCGAAAATTTAATTTAGCGTTTGCTTTTGCTGATGCCTTTTTTTGCTATGCACTGGAGACGCATTACACATACGCAGCGTTGGCCACAGGAGATTAATTTCGTGTCTGTGCATTCTTTTCACGAACGACAGACAACAATGGACAGTGCAAGAACACAACTAGAAATATATTTCTGTGCTACCTCCCCCTCAATCTCAATCTCTATCCCCCTCCCTCTCTATCTGTCTCTGTTCAGCTTTAAGCTGTAGCTTAACAATTACGCCATAATTATAATTATTTGCAAATGTCCGCCTGCCTGCCTGCCTGCCTTGCTGGCCGCAAATGCTGGCGCTGACAGACTAATAACCCCGACAGATATTACGCCCCTCAAGGACACAGCAGGTGTCCATTAAGTAGCAATTAGTCGCACGTCTGTTTAGTGGCTGCCTTGATTACGCTAGGTGCTTGCTGCGTGGGCGTGGCCAGGAGGCTCAATCAAAATTACACGCTTTCCAATACACATCAACACCCCCAATCCCCTTCCCCCTCCCGCCCTCTACACAGGACTGCCTGCTGTGGCAGTAACGGCTGCTGTTGATGACATCCTGCTGACACTTTACTCAGCCGCAACCTCACCAGCCTGACTTTGATGTGGGCCGTCAGAAGGTGTGTTCACTGCAGTGGAAGCTGTGCATAATTAGCAAATAGTTGACCAAAATCTCCAACTGGTTGGCATTAAGTGGCTTACTGATTCTGCTGTGGTAGGTATATTATAAGGTATTGTGGGGTAGTCATTCAGCAATAGTCTAAGGCACAGCAGCAGTAGTCTTTCATGGGTAGGTATAGTTGCAATATTATTCAATAGTCACTGTAGGTAAAGAAGTCATAATCGCAGTGATACTTTATGGTATAGTGAGTAGTAGTATGTTAGAAGTATATTAGTAAAAGTAGTAGTAGTAGAGGTAGTAGTAGTAATAGTAGTAGTAAGTATAAGATAAAGTAGTTGTAAGTATAAGGGAAAATAGTTGTCAGTACAAGGTAAAGTAGTTGTAAGTATAAGGGAAAGTAGTTATCAGCATAAGGTAAAGTAGTCGTAAGTATGCAAAAGTAGAAGTAATCTTTCAATCTGTTCGCATCGCATTTACCTCACCTTTAATTTTTCTATCTCACTTTAAGCCACCTTTAAGTTCTCTATCTCACTTTAAGCCACCTTTAAGTTCTCTATCTCCTTTTAGGCCACCTTTCAGCTAATTGCCGCAGTGCACACACGCTCGCCACACCGCGCAGCCTGCCAAAGTTTTGCCACACTCTTGCTGCCCCCCTTCTCACTTAGTTTTGCTCTTGGCAAATTTATCCAAAAAACTTTTATGGCGTCGGCTCATAAATTTCCAATTTTCGGCATAGACATAAGTTCCGAATTTCCAAATGGCGCAGATTTTAAGCAGCCTTTTCAGCCCCGGCCGAGCAGATCTAAAATCTCATTACGGTAATTAGGCATTGTCCGGATGGGGTAAAGAACCCACTGAAGTGGGAATGGGTGGTCCGCATTTATTTGGAACACAAGTACTAGGACAGCCGAAAATGCCAATATACCTAATTGATTTTTGACCAAAAACTGGCCGAAACTTGGCTAACGAGTGCTTTTATTTGGGCCAATTGGTGGGCAGCCGATAAGAGGAACATGGTTTATTATGGTACTTAGTATTGTGTGGTTATGTAACTTTCGCTATTACGTAATAACAAAGTGTTAATAAATTAAACATGGAATGCAAATACATTCAATAATATAAATAATATTGAGAGTTAATTACATAATTGTAGGTCGAGGTGTTAATAAATATTTGGAATAATATATGAAAAAATTTAATTTAATTTAATTGCGTGAATCATCATACAAATATCCGTTGCTCTTTTTGTATTTTCACACTTTACCCTCTTGCACCCTGTGCTCACTTAGCTTGGAACTTTTGCTCTCTCGGGTACCGATGAAGTTTTTGTGAAGGGATAACCATGGATGTAGTTTCGGGGAATCTATTTAATGTTATTTTATTTTTAATAAATTCAAATATTTTACAAATGTGTGAGAATATGAATATGAATATTTTAATTATTTTTATAATATTGCATCATTAACAAACCCCATAGAAAAATTGACATTGATTTACAGCGAGTGGATAAGAGAAACAAAGTTTTGCTATCAACATTAAGGCTGGAACGAATGTTAACGAATCTTTTCTAAAATCCACGGTAGTACCTTCAATACATCGACATACCCAGCAGGGGCGTCCCTATCGTTGCAAATAGAATAAAAAGCGTTGACTCCAGCCAGCACATACCGGTTCGTTCCCCTAACGGGACACATCAAGGGAGCTCCAGTGTCGCCACTGCAGATGTTTCCAGTTATACCACCGGCACATGTCAAGCTCGAGTGCAGCGCGAAGAAAGGATGATCTAAAGATACACGCATTTTGTTCTGACAAGTATCTCTGTCCAGAACCCTCACGTGGATCTTCTTGAGTATAGGAGAGTTGTCTTCGTCAGATATTTGTCGCTTACCCCATCCCGCAACAACACATAGTGAATTATCGAAGTTCATGTTTGGCTGGGGCAAGCAGATGGTGTTAATGTGGGAGTTCAGTTCGAATTTATCCTTCAATATCAGTATGGCAATGTCAAAGTACGATGTGGAGTAAGTGAATTTATCATGGATAATCATTCTCTTAACATGGCGATCTAAATGTGGTGCTGCTTCAGTTGTTATTCTTGTATCCCATACACCACCTCGTACGATAAGATCTGTCTCAGAAATATTAAAGACGTTGTAGGCAGTTGTCAAAACTGCTTTGGGGCTCACAAGGCTTCCAACACTCAAGCTTAAAAGTTCGAACGAAGTATCCGCCAAAATCTTTTCAAAGATTTTCACAACCCATGGGAACTCGTCAAATCTTGCCAGTCCTGTGGTTGCGTATCCCTTTGGATAACTGTAACCGCAGTTGTTGGGTTTAACTTTATTCGTATGCACTGCAGGCTGTGGAGACTCTGCAGACTGTAAGATAGATAATAAATTATATACTTAATATTTTACAATGACTTTCGTGTTGTTTGGTTAAAGATCAAAACGTTTTCCTTCTATCTGTCGCAGAGATTTTTTAAATATATTTCCCTCACCTGTGTCTCAATTGAGCAGCAGACCTGATTCCAACTGCATTCCACAGCTGGGCCAGGAGATGGATGATGTACGATATTACGTATAACGCCATTTATACACATGTTCTTGGGCACACAGATATTTCTATTGCCTGAACACAACAATCTGTTTCGCTGTGGTTGGCCAGTGTGTGAAGGTCTCTGAGGTTCTTCTGGCTATCAGATGAGAGACAATTTCGAATACACACTATGTTAGTATTGATTATTTCCCAATGATTATTCTATCTCTTACATTTCTTTTCAGGACACAGCATCTCTCATTGTATTGACATGCGCTGAGATCATTATGTCGGTAATCAACATGGGAAGCTCCATTGCTGTAATTCTCACAAAGGTTAGGTCGAGCACATTGCATTCCAAATCCACACGATATTCCGGCTGAAGTTAGAGTGCCGCTCGAACAGACACATAGGACTAATCCGAATATGCTAAATATTTTTTTCATAATTAAACCGAAGAAACTAGAGATGTTCTCTCTTCCAATTTTATTTGTGAACTGTTCGTGGACTGTTCAGAATATATTGTTTTGTTCTATAGTTCGAATGATGATAAGGCGGGAATTTACCACCAAGCAGACTCACAGTCTCTCATTAAAGAAGTGATAAGTTCATTCCTATAATATAATTTAAGTGGTGATAACGAAATAAATAAAAGTAGTCTGTATTAATACACATAAACATTATGTTCACTATATAATGAATTCGGAAATGGAATGAAAAGAAGCAGCAATTTTTTAAGCGATTTGATTCATTTTTTTTATTTTTAATAAATTCAAATATTTTACAAATGTGTGCGAATAATATGATAATAGAAAACAGTCGGGGCAAAATATTAGATTACTGATTAACAGCGATTAGAAAAATAAATAAAGTAAGAAAGAGAAAATAGTGAGGTTAATCTTAAGGATTTACGATTTTCGGCAAGCTTAAAATAACGTTCTTTCTTGATTTCTATCATATTAATAATGAATCTTTTCTAAAATCCACGGTAGTACCTTCAACACATCGACATACGCAGCAGGGGCGTTCCTATCGTTGCAAGTACAATAAAAAGCGTTTAATCCAGCCAGCACATACCGGTTCGTTCCCCAAACGGGACACATCAAGGGAGCTCCAGTGTCGCCACCGCAGATGTTTCCAGTTATACCACCGGCACATGTCAAGCTCGAGTGCAGCTCGAAGTAAGGATGATCTAAAGATACACGCATTTTGTTGTGACAAGTATCTCTGTCCAGAACCCTCACGTGGATCTTCTTGAGTATAGGAGAGTCGGCTTCGTCATTCATATTTCGCTTACCCCATCCCGCAAAAACACATAGTGAATTATCGAAGTTCATGTTTGGCTGGGGCAAGCAGATGGTGTTAATGTGGGAGTTCAGTTCAAATTTCTCCTTCAATATCAGTATGGCAATGTCAAAGAACGAAGTGGAGGAATTGAAGTTATCATGGATAATCATATTCTCTACATTGCGATCTACATATGTGGCTATCTGCTCGCGCCTATCCCATTCGCCTGCTCTCACGGAAAGATCTGTCTCAGATGAATTGCAGACACTGTAGGCATTAGTCAAAACTGCTTTGGAGCTCACAAGGACTCCGATACTCAGGGCTTCCTTTGTCTTCGAATCACTCGTATACCAATCTTCATAGACTTGCACCACCCAAGGAAACTCGTTGAATTTCGCCAGACCTCTGTTGTCCGGTCCCACTGGACTGCTCTGACTGCAGCTGACGGAATTAACTTTCTGCGGAGTTTGCACAGTCTAAGAGATGAATAAAATAAAACATTATGATTAGAAATTACTTAATGTGAGAACTAAAACTGCTTACAACATCTATCGTATGGATTTATTAGATAAATTGCTCTTACCTGTGGAAGGGAGCAGCAGACCTGATCCACAGTGCAGTCTTCTCCACTACTGTGGTGATTTATGACATTTATACCAGCTGTGTCTATAACGCCATTTATACAAAACTTATTCCTTACACAGACATTTTGGGGACCAATACATTTGCTCTGTAAGGTAATTATCGTGTTCAAAAATCAATTAATAAAATATATAAAACAACAAATGATTGATTACATATCTAAACGATTTTTCCCGCAAATTTTCGCTCACTTTTATGGTAGATCTCATTCTTAGAGCAATCTACTGGCACACTAGGTCTAGTGGTCAGCCGATTTATTAAATACCCAGCACTTTAATTAAATAAAAAAGTCCAAACAGGACTTTTCAGCAATAGAACAGCTTTCTAATGTTGGCTTTTGTACAATAAATATCGTACAACTGTTCAAAAACTGTTCGTACAACTGATTTCACAATTGAAAGAGAATCATTTGAATATACTATATTTTGCTCACCTTTCTAGCATGTGAGCAGCAGACGTTTTCACTGGGACATGGTCCATTAGAAAAAGGATTTATACCATTGCCAGCAGTTGTATCAATAACTCCGTCTACACAGTAGAGTTTAGGCACACAGGCCTTTCCAGCAGTACAGGTCTCTTGTTTTGGTTGCTGTAATATAGTTATAGTATTAAATATATTAAAAAACGAGAGCAACAGAGCTCGACTGCGCGCGACTGTGGGATAACCTCTTTGACCTATTTATATGTACATGCTTTCAAATTGTTTTCAACAGACGGCACTCGTGCATCGTCTGCTTCTTTTTGACTGATACACGCACTAGGTGTTATGATCATACGGTCTTGAATAACTTATGATGACGTTGTCCGATCGGATAGAAGTTTAGATCATACGTAGATATGTCAATAAACTAAGTAAATATCAAAGTCAGAAAGTTGTATATTTCATATGTCGCTCACAAATCGACTTGAAAAATTATATTATATTATTCAGTTTCTGAGGCGGTGGGAGTGGCAATCAAAATTTGAAATAAACTTGATCTGCGTATAGTACACAGGAATCTCTCTGCCAAATTTGGTATCTCTAGCTTTTATAATAGCTGAGATCTGTGTGTTCAGCCAGACAGACAGACAGACAGACAGACTAAGTGTGTATACCCTTTTTGACCATTTTCAATGGTCGAAGGTTATCAGTCTCAGATATCAATTCTCTTACCTGTTGTTCATAGTAACAGCATTCCTGCTCTGGCGTGCATCTACTTGAGCGATGATTTATGCCTCTGGAAGCGCTTACATCTACACGGCCGTTTATACAATACTTTTTATCTATACAGAAATGATTTTGATAATTACAGTTCCCAGCAAAAGTACGAGTAGTGCTCGTGGTGCTCAAGCAGACACAGAGACATAGGACTAATCCGAAAATGCTAAGTATTTTTTTCATAATTAAACCAAAGACGCGAGAGTTGTTCTCTCTTCTAATTTTATTTGTGAACTGTTCGTGGACTGTTCAGAATATATTGTTTTGTTCTACAGTTCGGATGATGATAAGACGGGAATTTATCACCAAGCAGACTCACAGTCTCGTTGAAAACATTAAAACACTGATAACGATATATATAAAAGTTGTCTAAATATAAAAGTTGTCTAAATACGCATTTATTGTCGTTTCATAATATTGAATAGCATATTTAGCAATATTAAAACTCTCATACTTAAAGCTTGCAATTTTTGAATGATTTTGAAGAGAATGTTAAATGGTTATGTAATGTTCTTTTATTTTGTTGCTCAATAGTGTTGAGCTCTCGAGCACCAATAAAAATTTGCAAAACTAATGCTGTGAGTAAGCTGTGAGTAATGTTGTGAGAGATTGCTCACTGAGCTCTTCGCCATTCGGCTTACGTAAATAGAGTTCAGCTATATATATTTTCGTTTTATATGAATTAAAATTATTTAAGGGAGATAAAGATAATTTTGAATTTAAAATAAGATATAAAATATTTGGTTTGCTTAAAATACCTTTTATTTTAAAAATGTCCACCATATTAGCCTATACGAGTATTCTTTGACTTAGAAGACCTAGAATTAAAAAAGGAAACTCCATCCAGATATCAATTCCATAAATTATGTGGCCTTAGTAAGCAGCAGACATCTTCCGAGGTGCAATCTTTGGTGCATTAAAATGACGGTTTATGGCATTGCCACTACTTATGTCTATAGTGCCTTTTGAACAATACATTTTATCCACACATTGATATCTAGGACCATTACAGACCACCAGTGATGGGCCACGACGCGTCATCTTTGATTGTCGACAGCGTTACGTCAAGAATGCGTCGACAATGTCAAGAATGCGTCGATAATGTCATTAATGCGTCGACAATGTCGACTATGTAGACAATATGAAGAGTTGGTCTCCGGCGGAGATATTTTAAAGTACTTTATGATAAGGAAATTAAGCGTCCACTAGTTTTTTGGAACTTGGCCAAGATAAAATATCCAAATTTAGCAAGATTAGCTACAAGACTTTTGAAAATACCGACTTCCTCCGCTCAAATTGAACGCATTTTTTCGAGGCTGGGCGCATGTTCATTCATGTGCAAGAAATAAGCTTTTATTTGAAAGATCAAAAAAACTTGTACATATACATATATTATTCATTAAGAGTTAAAGATGTTTCAGAAGATGACAATAACGAATAAAATAAAAATGAATAAATTGTTCTTCATTTAATAAAATGTATTATATTTTCCTTAATAAGCCATTGTCGACATTGTCGACGTGTCGTCTTCAAACATTGTCGACATTCGATTGTCGACACGTAGACAATCGTGTAGTCTACACCGTGTAGTCTACGCGGCACATCGCTGCAGACCACTTCATGTCCGTTAGAACCATAACTAGCGCTCAAACAAGCTCATTGGAATCACCCGAATATGCTTAGTATGTTTTACACAGGTAATACGAAAAAACGAGATATGTTGTTTCTTCCAAATAAGTTTTCGAAATATTCAGAGGCTGGCAAAAAGAAATAGTTCTGTTCCACAAGTCGAATGGTGATAATACGGGATTTACCAAATACTATTATGAAAGAACTGTCAGTGAGTTTTCAGTAAAATTTCCTCATTTTAATAGCTTGGAAATTTGAAATGATTTTAAAGAGCTGATAAGGTGGTTGTTCGATTTAATTGCTGTCCACAGTGGGAATTCATTCTATTAATATTCCCATAATCAAAAATAAGAAGCACGTGTGACAAGTTTCAAGGAAATAGTTAATTGAACATTGCGAGATAAGTTTTGCGTTGCCACAGACAGAAGGTTACCCTGACTGACCTTTTGACGCGGTCGATGAGGTCAGATAACGTTAAGACAGGGTCGATGAGGTTTAGACAGGGTCGATGAGGTCAGATAACGTTAACGTTTGTTTAGGAAAATAGCTAAGCACACTGTCGACTCCTTGAATTGGTAAAAATTGCAAGCTTCATTTCAAAGATAGACTTTTAAATTTCGTTGATGATATTTATTATTGTCCCTCAAATGATTTACGAACGGATAACTAATAAAGAAGTTATATAATAAATACTTTTAGTATGCAACACAGAACATACTAAATAGTGAAGTCACATAGTGCATACAACTGCAGGCTTCTTTCTTGTTTCAATGTTGTCACACATGAAATGTCAACTAGAATTGGTTAATGAATAATTTCCTGATTTCTCTGGCGAATGCAGTTCTTTTTATTACTTTTGTTGTTGTTGTTGCTGTTGTTATTACTGATATTTCTGTTGTTAAAATTCATGACAATCGCTTTATAATTATGAATTAACATCGATAAAAGCGGCATTTAAGTTCGTTTCATATTCACTTTTATCGGGCTCATAAAAATCAACCCATTTATGGTACATTATTATAGCTGTAATTGTTGGTAAGTTGTTGTTGGCTGTTGTAATTGTTGTTGTTGTTGTTGTTGTAGTTGTCGGGTTTAATTCGTGTTTAAACTAAAGTGACATTTACAGGCAATTATTTAACGGTTTTAATTGCACAACAGGCCATTGAACTGCGGATGCTGGAATTCGATATGCGATGAGGAAAGTCCCCTTAGTCCCCTCAGCCCCCACAGACTCGGATGTTATATATGTACATTTTGTGGGCCAAGTACTTAGCAGATGACGTACTCGAGCAGGACCTTCCTTGGCGTCTTTCTCATAGCTGGCAGCTACAGTGTAGCCAGCTTTTGTTCGCCTGCCTGTCTGCCTGCCTCTGTGTGGATGCCCGCCATTATGTTGTTAATATCAGCGCGTGCAACAGACACACACATTGCCAATGGGCGCGCCCTCAATTGGAGGCTGCGAGGATGGTCAGCGCTTTATGGAGTTGCTGCCGCTTTTGTTTGCTGCTGTGCTGCGTTGCGGCGAGCGACCGCATTGAAATTAACTTTAGTGCCATTTAAAGTTATGCGCTTCATAAATTGCAAAAACAGTTTCAATTAAAATGCGGCCATCATAAAAAGGAAATGCTGTCGACTCACACAGTGCCTGCAAATGTTATTGTAGTCACACCGAGCTGGTGGTTGCCGTATAGAAACAAAAGGCAACAACAGCAGCAGCAGGCGCCGCTCAAAGACCTGGCCAATAATGCAGCTCAGCAAGGGGCGTCGCTGAGGAGGTTCCTAAGGGGGCCTTATGAAAATCAAGTATAAATTAATTGTGAATGTCTGCAAGACAATTTTCCTTTTCCTGTCTTCAAAGTGTTATCAAAGTTTGGTTGAATTAATAATCCCCCATTGCACTCTACGCCACTACTGCACCTTGCTGCACAGTTGTCTCTTTTGTGCGGGCTGTTGTGTGTGTGTGTGTGTGCATCACAGCCATCAACATAATTTGAATTCAACGCATTTAATTGCAAACTTGCATTAATTATTATTGAACAATTTTTTGCATTGTACTTTTGCCACAGACACAAAGGCCGCACTGGTTGTTAACTTTTTGCACCACCTGTTATCTCACACTTTGTTCATTCATCCTCGCTTCCTTTCCCTCCCTCTCTCTCTCCTTGCAGGCTCTTTCGGTTTCCATTGTCTGCTTATCGGCGCTTCGCAAGTAATTCAAAGCGCCCTCGGCGACGCGTACAATTTTTGAGTTTCCGATTTTCCTTGGCGCTTTCCCGCTTATCGCCCATGAAATTGTGTAGGCTTTTCCATATACTTCTACCCTTTCTTCTCCTTCTCCCCATTCCTCCTTCTCTCCTTCTTTCTTGTCGCTGCGGGCCTTACAAGTCGCATAGATACGACGGTTAGCTCGTGCTATTTAAGATGTGCGCAAAATTTATTGAGTTCGATTAACGTGAAAAAGGGGGAAAACTTTGTACCGGAAAATTGAGTGCCTCACGCAATGCGGCAACAACAGTCCCCTTCCCCCTCCCCCTCCTCACGCCACCCTTGTGTTGCCTGTTAAAGTGCGCCAATTTAGCTTAACCCCTTGGCGAGCCCATAATGAAAACTGCCTTAAACCAGTTTAAGTTGGGCGCGCAATCGAAATTGCCACCGTCTCTCTCCCTCTTCCCCTCCCTCATGTATTGCCAGGCCCGAAAAGCGTACGAAAAGTATTCAATTAACTTTGATAAAGCTCTCAATATTCATGGATTTTCCTGCTAATGAAATTATGCGTACCCACATCCTCCTACCCGCTGCCCCCTTGCAGCAGACGCAACCGGTTATGCGTTGATGCAGGTCCAATTTGACCAACACATGAGCGGACACAGTGCAGGGGTGTCGTTGTTGTGGGGAGTATTAGTTGTGGGTGGAATATGTGGAATATATTGCAAACTATGGATGGCTATCACTAGTAAATATAACAAATTTCTTGGGTATACTGCATGGTAAATCATCATTTGACCTTTTATATATCTTCAGTAATTTTAAAGTTAAACTGATAAGAAATAAAAGTCCTAGTTGAATGATATTATATGTTTTATTCCATAGCAGATAGCTAGATAAGGAAGAAACTATTTAAAGTCTGACATATCTTGGTAAACATATTTAAAATTTCACGTGATTTCCCCACAAAAATATTTCAAATATCCTAGGCACATTTCACAATTCAACGATCTAATTGCATTTAAAGTTGATGAGTATAAATCTTTACTATTGCTTAATATAGAACACAATATATATTTTGATTTTAAGTTGTGGAAAATGCGAGACTCACCGGATTTTCCCCCAGTGAATATAAAACCCCATTTGGGAAGAAATATTCTCAATTTAATAATCTCAATGACGAACAGACTTTTTATTTCGATTTAAAACTGTAATCTTTAATTAGGCACAAGTTTCTTCTGGTTTTTTTTTCGGAAATTATATATGAAATTCCCTTGGGATATTTCACATTTCAGTGAGCTTATGATCTTTGAATCAATTTTAACTGAATCTGCTTCATGGCAAGGCAGATGTTAGATAACCTTTGGTTTTCAGTGTCAGAGTTATTTCGAGATTCAATGAGCTTACAATCTCTTAATCATCTTGAGCATATATCAATTGATGCTGATGAACAACAAACACTTCCTTTGATTTCTTCTTCATTTATATGCAATACAGGGTATTCACTAGTCGACTACACAGTATACCACACAGACGCGTCTTATGCGGCCTGTAAAAAAAGTGCAAGAATTAAATTTACAGTTAATCAGACATGGCCACAAATGCGCTATAAACAAACAGCAAAAAACAGAATAAAAATCGGCTAACGATGTGGGCGTAAATACCCCTTCCCCAGAGGGAGAGTCAAAGAAAAGGGATAAAAGGGGGGCAAAGCTATTGAATGAACGCGCTGCGCACTTTTTTGCAACGCAGCTGGCAGTCTGGCTACAGTATCCATTGAGGTTCACATCCGTTGCCCCTCCCTCTCCACAGCCCCCCTTCGCTACGCCAGTGTCTGTAGAATGCACACTGAAAGTCATAATTGTTGAATTTGCCATGAGGAGGCCGCCTATAAAATAAATCAAGGATAATGCTGCGCGGAATTAAAAATTAAACGAAGTGCGCCATTTACTTTTGCACACGGCATCGATCCCTGGAGTTGGGTGGGGGAGCAGAATCAGGAGCAGGAGAAGGAACTGGAGTTGGAGTCGGAGCTGGAGCTGTTGCAGAGGATGCGGGCTTGCTCATATTGCACATACGTGTGCATATGTATCCTCTCTCTCTCAGTGTGTGCATAGCCGATTTTTATAGACGCTTTTTATTGCACATTTCCATTGATGTTGAAATTTTCGCCCATTTTGCATACCCTGTAAAGGGGAAGAGTAACAGAAGAGGGTAGTTTCTTATACAATAAAATATGCAGTTCATTTAGTTTTATTGATAAGTTTAAGTCTTAGCAAAATTGTTGTGATGACTGTACCCTGTAAAGTAGAAGTAAGAGTGATGAGTAGTTTATATTAATAGTCAATTAAACATAATAAAATATGAACACAAAAGATTGTACACTAGTTATTTAATTAATAATCTGATTTGCTAGGTGCATACCCTGTAAATAACATATTGAAATACTCCAAGTTATCCAGCTTTTAAATTTATATATTTAATTAATTTATTTAATTAAACAATCCTAGTGTTTTATTTGATTTTCACATTACAGGGTATCAATTAGTTCATCACTTGCTCACTTCTCTTGATACTTCACGCGTGTTCAACGTAAAAATTCTTTTCAATGCGCGCTGATTTTATTTGAATGAAAATTGGCGAATTGTATGATAGACATGGCTGGGTGTGGGCGTGCCCAATTGGGGCGTGGCACAGCGTATACGTAATATTTTACGCACCGATAGGAAAGACAACGAGACTCAGCAACGATGCTGGCTGCAAAGGCAGGCGATAAGCAGACGGAGAGAAGGAGGAGGAGATAAAGGAGAGAGAGGGAGAAAGGAAGAGAGAGAGAGGGAAGGAGATAAAGTGTGAGTGCGAGCGCGTGGAGGAGATAAACATTTGCTTCGATGCGCAGCTGTTCAAGTGCCTGATTATGTTTAAACTGTTCGATTGCTCGCAGCTTATGGATGTGAAGCATGCCGCGAAAATGAGCAGATAACATACGAGGCAAATGTAAAGCTTAGTTGAATCGGCATACCCCATTCCCATTCGAGGAAATTCCCAAAGTGCTGTCACAGCTCAAAATTGGACCCAAGTTGGACCCGCATCTCTCAGTGTATAAGGCGGCAGTTTTTGCGGCAAAGGCAAATTTGTCAAAGCGAGGCAAACAAATAACTTAAAGGACACACAACACACACTCTCACACACACTGGGACACTTGTGGGCTGCCCATGGGGACACGCCCACTGCCCACATTCCCATTGCAAGTCACCCTGTATCATTTATGCCAAATGACCCTCATTATTTTGTCTTATTACCAAAATAAATTGAGTTTGGCTTAAAAATGAAGGCAAGAAGAAGAAGAAGTAGAAGAAGAAGAACTAGCAGAGCAATTGCAGCGGGTACAGTGGGGTACATATGGATAGGGATGCTAGGGTCAACTTGTGAACCAAAATTAAATATTAAATTCCTTGTACATTTTGTTTGCAAATTGAAAATGAAATTCAATTTACCTGAGTGTGCTGGCGACCCGCACTCCCCCCCTCTTGATATGGGGCCCATTGTAAATCCATCAGAGCAACTGTCAAAATGTCCTGCCTTGCCCTACCCTGCCCCGCCCCTTTGAATTAATTGCCGCTGCTAAAAGTGGCAGAAATGCTAAATCAAATATTGACAAAAGTAAGTAATATTTTCAGCCAGGACTTCCTCTTGTTCTCTGCTGCCTACCCCCCTCTTTACACTCCTCTCTTCCCATCTTGCTGCTGTTCGTAAGCAAATTCGATTAGGCGCCACGCCTCGAGGCCATTTGGCGAAGGCCTTGTGCGAAATTGAATTAAAAATGCATCAAGCGAAGGCCGAAGATTTGATTAATGGCGCCTACGCAATGAAGGACAGCAAGAATGGAGAAAGAAGAGGGAGTGGGGGCAGCATCAAATGAAAAGTGGAAAGCGAAAAGTGAAAAGTGTCAGTGGGAAAAAGGTTCTCGAAATAAATGGCCCGGCAGGCAGTTCCAACTCGACAGTCTAACTAATCATAAAGTGGGCGCCAAAAAAGACTCTTCTTCCTCTTCTCTTCTTCTGCCTTCACATGCGACACAAACTGACAAATGGCGACGTTATCTGTGCCACCCCCACTTGGGCCACCCCTCGTTGAGCTAATGAAGCCGTTTTCAAGTGAAAAACTTTGCTGCAGTAACTGGGGAGCTCCTTGAACATCGTAAAAATCCAACCAGACCATATGGCAAGGTAACAAAAAATAACAAGCCCAAAACGAGCACATAACGGGTTCCCCGAATTGTCGAATTGCCAAAGGACTACCCCTAATACGACAGGCATTACCCCTTAACCATTACGTAAAAGTATAAAAAGAAAGAGATATAGAGAGAGTGGGAGGGAGGGAGACTGAGGAGTATCATAATATATTTCAATTAGTTCTTTGCTTGTTGTTTTTTATTTCGACCGTAAAATGTTTTCCGAGTGGTTTCTAGTTCATTCGTCGTTCGGAGTCGCTCGTAAATTATGCCGAGGCGATCGTAAATAATTTTGACTTGTTATGGCCCCGTCGAAGCAGATGTTGCCGCGTTAGACTCGTAAATAGCAACGCCATAGAGCAGTTGAGGCTAGAACTCATTCGTATACTGGATACAGTTAGGAGTTGTGCAATTTGTTGATTACTTTGGTGTTAACTGAACGATTCTGATGAAATTTTGTGAAAAGTTTAAGAATATGTTAAGGTATTCATAAGTCTAAGATCCAGGCTATATCTTTTATAGTTTCCCGTATACACGTTTCCAATTCCATAAATAAATACGCAAACTATGGCAATAAGTCTAAGTTTATTATTTGTACTCAATTTTCAAGATAAACAAACTATCACTCACCGAAACTTAGTATCATGTATCATTATAGTTCATATTATGTTAGCTATCCAAGCTGCCCACTGCATTGCCTAACTACAGGGTATACACTCAATTGCGCTCATACGGCAACTGCCAACGGAAGATAGTTACCATATTATCTAAAACTAAACCCATCAACTATTCAAATCACATTTCAAATCGAATTTGCCGGCACATTTTAAGACCCTCCCCCCCTTACTGCCACCGCCCACTATCATAATAATGTGCCCCCGCTTGCGCATGCAGCCTGACAGAGCGTGGTGCACCGCTTAAATCCGTCAAAGCAATGCAAATAAAATCAAATCGAATTATTTTTCAACCATCCACCGGACCAAATAATGCAGCAATGTCCTCTTGCCAAACATACAAACATATCTCGCTCCCTACCCGTATAGAAATATATATCGTATCGTATATATATCGCATTTATATAGCACTGTATATATCCTAGGCAACTGACAAAATTCACTTTGTGTGCATTGGAAATTCGCAGCAAATAAATTCAATTTGTGCGTTTAGTGAGCAGCAAAAAAAGGAAGGCAGGCAGAAAGAAAGAGAGAGAGAGGAGGAAGAAGGAAGAGGAGACCCGAATTGTTGGGACGACTGACAACATTTTGATATGCCCAAAACAAATTGAATTTGCCGCAACCGAAAAAGCGTCATAGTTGTACGACAGAACTCAATCCCCTTTCCCTTCATCCCTCATCCCCCACAGGGACCTCCACACGGCGTGTGCTACCTTCGGAAATCACGGCGGTTTCATGTCTGGACAACGTCTAGGCCCAAAAAAGTTCCGTTAGGCAACCAGCTAAGCCAATTTTATGCAAAATTGCCTGAGAAATTGAAAAGCAAAATGTATAAATTTCTATTTTGTCTTCCATTCAACGTTGCTCTCTCGTTTTTTCTGGGTATTTTGTTTTGTTTTCGGGTTTTACGCCACTTATGTCATTATTTTCATCATGTTGACTGCGGTTCGGTGATGAAAGTAAATAGAAAAACACGGCAATAGATATAAAAAGCGTAGAGCCTCATAAAGTTGGGCGTGTTTCGCATGATGAACCTGATGCAGTGGGAGAGGGAGGGAGGGTTATGGTGCCCGGGTGCGGGTGTTTGCTCGGGTCTCCGCTTGTAAGTGTTGTGCTGGAAGTTTTGACGAACCCTGTGGCGAATTGAGTGTGAAGAACTTTAGTAGGAAAAGGGAGTGTAAGAAGCAGTAAAGTTGAAGTAGAGTGATACCTGCTGAGTAAATGAAGAAGTTGTATTTTATATGTTGCCATTATTGGCAGTTAAAGTTTTAGTAGAAGTACGATAGTAGTAGAAGTAGCAGCAGGAGATGGTGTTGATAAATATGTTAAAGTAGAAGGAGGTAGAAGATGCAAAAGTAGGGGATGTGTGGAAGAAGAAGTGTGCAACTGAGTAGTGTAGCTAATAGTAGTAGTAGCAGTAGTAGCAGGAATAGTACGTATAAGAAGTAGTAGTAGTAGAAGTAGTAGTAGTAGAAGAAGTAGTGGTAGTAGAAGTAGTAGTAGTAGAAGTAGTAATAGTAGTAGAAATAGTAGTAGTAGAAGTATTAATAGTAGTAGTAGAAGTAATATTAGTAGTAGTGGTAGTAGAAGTAATTGTAGTAGTAGTAATAATAATAGTAGTAGTAGTAGTAGAAGTAATATTAGTAGTAGTATTAGTAGTAATTTCAGTAGAAGTGGTAGTTGTAGAAGTAGTAGTAGTAATTGTAATAATAGTAGTAGTAGTAGTAGTAGTAGTGGTAGTAGTAGTAGTAGTAGTACTATTATCAGTATAAGACGAAGTGATATAAACAGTATAAGTAGAAGAAGTAGTAGTAGTAGTACTATTAGCAGTATAAGACGTAGTGATATAAATAGTATAAGTAGAAGAAGTAATAAATAGTATAAGTAGAAGAAGTAATAGTGGAAGTCAAAGAAATAAGTAAAAGTGTTGTAAGTATATGTAGAAGTTATAATAATGACAAATATAAGATGTAGAATTTGTATAAGGATTGCAGTGTATTGCAGTAGTAGTAGTATAGATAGTTCTAAAAATTGTAGTAGTGGAAGTTTCCTTTGTGATAGAGTAATTGGTTACAGTAGTTGCAGCAGTAGTAGTCACTTGTTGAAGTAGTCCAATCGAGATGCAGTTTATTCTGCAGTGCTGTATAAGACACTTTATATACTGCTTATAAGAGAATTCAATTTGCATATGCTAATTAGCAGGCACTTCACTTACCATCAGCCTTGTAGCAGCAAATTTCGCACTGGGTCGCTTGCGGCTCTGTTGCTGCCGCAGTGGCAATAGGCAGCAGGCAATCGTTGCGGCACAGGCTGAGGCAGCGGCAGCGGGCAATAGGCAATGGGCAATTTTCGTAACGACAGTCAGCAAAATGAAATGATTTCTCTACCCAACGCTTCTTCCCCCCCCCCTCTCACTCTTCTCTACCGCATTGCGCTGCGTTTGTTGGCGCTGCCAAAGAAGAAATATCATAAAATACGAAACGACGAAACGACGATTTGCCTGCCATCTACAGGACGCAGTAGCCCACAGTTTGCAGCCGCCTCTCCATCTACATCACCATCAGCATCTCCCTTCCCTTTACCACTTCCTTGCCCTACTCCAGCTCCATCTAGCTATCTATCAGGCAGTCAGGCGGGCCCACATGCGTGTCCTGTGGCCTGTTTCTAGTTCTGTTTCCGTTTTATTTTCTTTCTGTGTTTTTTTTTTGTTTTTATTCTTATTTTGTATTTTTTTGCATGGCTCAGGCCTCGTCGACAGTTAGAATTTTAGCTTTGTGGAAAAGTTTTGCCCTCCCACGCCACCATCGCCTGCCCCGCCCCCTTCTCCGCACACCCTACTCATGCCCAGCGAAGCGCATAAATGGCGCTGACAATGGACGCGGTACGTGGCGACTGTGGGAAATGTCGACATAGTGTGGAGAAGAGAAGGGAGGCGGGGGAAGAGGAAGAGACTGAGCCTCGTCTACAGTGGTAAAATTCCATCTATCAACAAATCAGCTGCCAAATTCTTGTCGACGCGTGTTGCCGTTGACAATGCTGCGCTCTCTCTCTATCTCTCTCTCCCGGTTTCCCCCACTTCCCCTCGTATCCGTTTCCCCACATTTGCCTAGTTTCCCGTTTCCCGCTTCCCGTTTTTTTGTGGAGTTTTCCAATTCCTGCTGGTTATGCAATATCATCGCATTGTTTCTGCTGACGCATGCGACTGTCGAAAGGGAAAGAAGAAGCAGCAAAGAGCGAAAAAATACCAAACGACAAAATCAAATATAAAATTGTTAAATTGAATAAAAATCGCGAAAACATTTTTGCGCCTTTAATGCAATTGCCATGCTGCTGCCAGGAGGCCAATTTGCAGTGCCCCCTCTTGCCCCACCCACTCTCTGTAGACCACCCCTTGGGCTTACTGCCCTCAGGCTGCGCTCCCAGGCTGAACAGAGGCGAGCAGCTGCTGTGCATTTGCTTTGTAGGCGCCAAAAAAATATGCGTAATTAATGGACGTGTTCCGGGTGGGAAGAGGGAGAGGGGGGTGAGAGGGAGATGGGGCGCAGAGGGAGCTGAGAATTGAGCTTCGCTCGGGTATCCCTGGTAACTACATTAACGCCTACATTAGGGAAATGACCAGGTCACGTTTCGGCACAGAGTTATGGGTACTGAGAAATTAATGTGGAAATGGGGACAGGAAGAGGAGGCAGAGGAAGAGGAGACCAGAGGCAAGGCAGCAGAGAAGGTAGCAGACAAAGGAAATGGAGAAGTTAGAGGCACAGCAATTGTTGTGCAGGTAATGTTAGCTGTTTATTGTCTGAGGTATCATTTGGCATTGCTTGTGCCTCAAGACGCCTTAAAGTAGGCAACAGATTATGCAGTACAATGGAAATTACAGACGATGCTCGAGCAGACATTTAAGGTACGAGTATTAACAATTAGGGACTAAACGTTGCTGTACAGATGGTTCACTAAGTGATTTCATAATTATTACAAAAATAATAAATATTATAACAATTAAATATTTATGATAATACTTTAATAATGATAATTATCTTTAAAAAAAGCAAATCATTGCAGATTGAATATGCTTAGTAATTAAAGAGAATTGAAGTATTTCCTTCTTTGAAAAGTTCAGAGAGTAATTATATTGCTAAGACAAGAACCTTGACAAATACTCCTGAGTATTTCAGGAGTGATGAAGTTGGTTGTTTGTAGAGTTATTGGTGTGTAGGATTATATAGCTTTATTAATAAAACTAAAACTAAATAATATTGCCATATTTGTTATATAAATTCCTTACGGAGTTTCATAATGTTCAATATATCATGTCTTTTATTTAGAACTTATTTCAATTCATATTGCAGATGTTTCTTAAAAACATTTCTAGCTTGCCTTACCAATAGTTCAACAACTTCCCAATATTACAATACTCTAAAGAGACTCTTGATCTTCTGTAATTACATTGAATTCAATTGTGTTCAACCTCAACCTCAATCAATACTCTATACTCTAAAGAGACTCTTGATCTTCTGTAATTACAATGAATTCAATTGTCTTCAATCTCAACCTAAATCCTACGGCATTTACATTTAACCTGAATTTTTGGTTAGTAAATCCTGCACTGCCTTTTCTCTTTCTCTCTCTCTCTCCCTCTCATTCTCACTCTCTCTCTTTCTGGCTTACCTTCTCAGCTTCTTTAGCCTCTCCGTTGACTAATGAAATGCGTTGCACAGTGGTCAAAGCTTTCTGCTGATTGAGCGCATTCAAAGGCAACTCCTCCAGCTCAGACTGCACTGCAAATTGTGTTTACAATCGGCAATTGCCGGAGTTGGCCCCAACTTGAAGTGCTGCTCTACTACAGAGTTGGCCGCTTCAAGTTCAACTCATTAAAGTTGCGGTCGAGAAGGCAAAGAACACACAGAGAAAACACAAGAAACAAAAAGGCGCAGCGCAAGTCGCGTCGTAAACTTGAAAGGGAACTCAATCGGCAGAGAGCTAAGCATAGTGCTCAAGACAGTTTTTCGCGCGGTCTCAAGCAGTTCGCACAATAAATGCCACAAGAAAAAAGGCGTGAGATGGAGAGGAGACAGTGGGAGGTGTCTGCAAGACAGTTCTTCGTCTATCTGCGGCCTTCATCAGAGCAACAAAATCGTCAAAAATCGCACTTATCGCTCGCCGCCAAGCGAAAAAGTCCCTGAAGAGTGTAGAAAGAAGAGTAACGGGGGGGGGGTTCGGGAAGGAGTGGGATCTCCGCCTGGAAACTTAATTTCCGCCTTGGCTAAAAGTTTATGCTGCACTTGGAGTCCTTGGAACAACAAAATGAAACTTGAAATAACAACAACTATTTTGCTCGTAAACAAGAAATTTCGCTCAACGCCAGACACTCGAAGATGAAAGAAGTCTGCGCGTCTTGGCGAAAAACTTCATAGCCATAGCTGGGGGAGTTCAGGGCACCAACCTACGAGTGTAAACCAAAAATAACAACAGCAGCAGCAGCAGCGAAACCATTCTCCTGCCGAATTTGTTTGCAGGAAATCCGCAGGAAATCGCTGGATTTTCTCAGACTGGAGACAGAACTGAAGGGTTGTCCACTGGTTCGGCTGACAAATCGACTGTGCACCCCTTTTTACCACTCTTCTGCTTATACCCCTTCTTACTTTTTGTCAAATTGCTTGGTATTTAGTTGAGCTGCTTGGCCTCTTGCCTCTTCTTTGCTGGCCTCACGTTCGCCTCGTAATTATGCGCTCAACAATTGCAGATTGCAGATCAGGCTTGGCTTGCGGCCAATCAACTTAATGTGCCAAACATCGGCATTAGCATCCAGTCAAACGGACAAATGAGCAGCGGGAGAGATGGACGGAGAGCAGGACAGACAGAGAGACAGGCAGACAGCGCAGACGGACAAACAGACAGACAGAGAGCTGGACGGACACGCAGAGAGACATTCAGAGAGACAGGGGCACAAATTGCTGGACAGACAGAGTGGTGAGCAGCAGGACAGACAGTGAGATGGACAGACAGACAGAGAGACAGAGGGACAGAGGGACAGACAGACAACAAGAGAGACACGCAGACAGACAAACAGACAGACAGACAGACATAGAGCTGCACAGACATAGAGATGAACTGCAGGGGAGGCAAAGAGATGAAGAAGAGAACAGTCCGCAGGACACACAAATCGAAAGACAGACAGACACAGAATAACACACAGACAGACAGACATACAAACAGATGTATAGCAGGACAAACAGACGGACGAACATACAGACGTATAGACAGACAGGCAAAGACAGACAGCTGCTCCTCTAATCGTTTGACGTACAAATAATTTGCAATAAGTTTGCGGCTCATTGAGTCCTGGACGTGAGCACTGTTGTTCCTATTGTGGGGTCTGCTCTGTTTTGTTCTGCTCTGCTTTGTTTGAGGCATGCAAGGGATGCGTTGGCAATCTTCAGTTAAACTGATGGGGTTGGCTGCTCACTTCAACAGCTTGAACTGCGTCTTGAAACGAACAGCAATCAATGCAAACAAATGAATGTCTTTGTTTACAGCTAACTTGACTTTAACTGCGCGACAAGCAGGCTTTGTAAGTAAGTGACTAATTGTTTTAAGAGAAGAATAGTAGAAGAATAAAGTTGATAACAAGAAGAAGTTAAAGAACAATGTTAAAAGGGTTCAAGTGGTCAAATTTTTATATCATAAACTGCCTTCGGGAGTATACGAGGGTCGTTTGATAAGTCCGTGACTTTTTGAATAAAATATATTTTTTTCGTCAAAGAAGCGTTTTATTTCTCAACATAATCTCCTTTTAGCTCTATACATTTAGTCCAGCGTTTTTCCAATTTTTTTATTCCTTCCAAATAATAGGTTTTCTCAAGGCCCTCAAAATAGTCGTTTGTTTCTGTGATGACCTCTTCATTTGACCCGAATCTCTTACCGCCGAGCCATTTCTTCATGTTTGGAAACAAAAAATAGTCACAGGGGGCTAAATCTGGAGAATATGCTGGATGGGGTAGCAGTTCGTAGCCCAATTTATGAAATTTTGCCATGCTGACTACTCACGTGTGCACCCGTGCATTGTCCTGATGGAACAGCACTTTTTTTCGCCAAATGCGGTCGTTTCTGCTTCAAATCAATATCGAATCTGTCCAAAAGCTCTGAATAATATTCGCCGGTGATCGTTTTACCCTTTTCAAGGTAATCGATGTGAATGATACCTTGTGCATCCCAAAAAACTGTGGCCATGACCTTGTTGGCCGACAGACCCACCTTGGCCTTCTTTGGTGCACGTTCACCCGGAGAAACCCACTGTCTTGATTGTTCTTTGGTCTCTGGTGTGGTGTGGTGGATCCATGTTTCGTCTACGGTAACGAAACGGCGCAAAAATTCGTTTGGATTGCGGTTGAACATCGCCAAACACTCCTTTGAAATGGTCACACGGTTGCGCTTATGGTCGTGTGTGAGCAATCGCGGCACCCATCGCGCGGAAAGCTTTTTCATGTCCAAATATTTATGTAAAATGTGATGTACCCGTTCAGTTGAGATGCCTACAGCCTCAGCTACCTCACGCACTTTCATTCTCCGATCATCCAATATCATTCCATGGATTTTGTCGACGATTTCTGGCATGACGACCTCTTTTGGGCGACCTGAACGTTCGGCATCACTTGTACTGGTACGACCACAACGGAACTCAGTAAACCATTTCTTAACCATTGAAATTGATGGTGCAGAGTCCCCATAATATTTATCAAGTCTTTCCTTGGTTTCGGTGATGGATTTTTTACGCAAAAAATAATGCTTAATTAGCACACGAAATTCACTTTTTCCATTTTCGTTAAAATTCACGAGATCGTCTGCTTTCAATGCCTATAAAACGCAAACCAAAAAACGCAGCTTTCTCAAAATTTTACAGTCAGCTGTTAATCGATAACTGCTGACAGGAGCAGTGTTGTATTTAGAGCAGGTGCGCGGCAAATACAAAAAGTCACGGACTTATCAAACGACCCTCGTATATAATTAAGTTTAAGATTTTGAAAATAATTAAGCAAATCAATAAGTAAAGGAATTCAATTTCTATTATATTTATATTAAAATTGAAGCCATCTGTTCATAATAAAAAATACTTCTTATATTCATACTTTTCTTGTCTTCATAGAATTTACCTCGAGTTTTCCTGAATAAATACAAAATTTCAAAGTTATTTCAATTTGCAGAACATTTTAAACTGGAGTCAAAAGTCTTTGCCCCAGCAACAAGCGTAGCACAACTTTGCAAGTGCTATACTCAGCGAAGGTAAACAGATCAAGATGATATACCTAGTTGAAGTTTCATAGCAGCCAGCTCTGTTTCAATTGCCAAGTTTCGCAGCAATGAAAGTCAGTAAGTTGAATAACATTCGTTTAACTTGGCAGAGTCGAAACTTCTGCTCATTATGTGGAGGTGGGAAAGGGCTAGCAACTCCTTCCCATTTCTGCTTCTCTCTCCCTCTCTCTTTCTCTCACACACACTCCCTGCTTCCCTCTCCTTCTCTCTCCACACTCTCTTCATGGCTCGAGAAGTTTTGCATTTTCATAAATGCCGAAACATTAAGTAAAGCAAAGTTGCCGAAGCTGTTATTAAGTACATAATTTTTACAGGCATGTGCCACGCCCACACATTCATTCGAGTCTGTCTCAGTGCCTCGCTGCCTGCCTCGTTGCAGTTGCTTCCTCATGCTGTCTCGCTCGCGCTTTTATCGTTTTGTTGCGCTTCTATTTAATTTTTATGAAATTGCAACGCAACCAAAAGCTGCCAAAAGGAGGCGAAACTTTTGCCGTGCAGGTCGTTAACACGTTTACCGCATGCAGCAGCATACCCTACCCCCCTCCCACCCTCCCCACGTTGCCACGTTGTCCACTGCCACAGTTGCCACACGAAGGAGCAACAGTTAACGTGGCGTATGCGCAACGTATGCATTTAATTTAATTTCATTATATTTATGCGCATCTATAGAAGAATGGGGCGCTGCCAGTGGGCGTGGCATGTAAAATGGCAAACACTATGTTATATAATTGATGTCACACAGTTTCATTTGCACGATTCGTTTATGAATTTAAGATTAAAGTGTCGTTTAATTGCGATTCCGATATGAATATTTATTGCCAGCAATGCAAAAAAATAAAATAAAAGAAAACGATAATAAAAAACACGAGCTCATAATTAAATTAATTAGCAACAAGTATTTGTGCTTTAATCGCTAACGTATTTTCACAGATTTTTCCCCAATTTTCGACAATTTTCATTATCGCAACAATTTTTCACTTCCCTTTTTGTGTGCGGGAAAACATTTTGTTAATTTGCATTCACTTTTAACACTCGCAATTTGAATATGCATTAGTGGAAACGAGTCTGCCACTCCCCTTCCCCCTCTCTCTCTCTCTCACTGCAATGACTGTCAAAGTCATCTTGCGACACTTTCATAAATAAACATGCAACATGCAACATGCAACACGCGACGCGCCGCGTAACGTTCAGCTTGCAAATTATGCCATGAAAATTGCGGCTGCATTTGGCTTTTTAACTAAGCAGTCGACGCTGTGCATTAATATTATTGCAATTTAAATTTGCAATTATGCTTGCTGAATGCTAAAAAGGGAAGGCAGCGAGGCAGTGGAAGGAGCAGGATGGGAAGAGAAGAAATGGGAGAGCGAGTGCCTCCTCACATAATGAAAATTGAGAGGGAATAAAGTTTGAGTTTGATTTGTCTACCTAACTGAAAAGTATATCATGTTTTCACTCATTCTCACTCTTCTCCCTCCCTCTCTCTCGCTCTCTTTCTCTCTCTCTCCTCTTTCCTTTCCTTTTCCTTGTTCTGTTTGACCAACTTATTTACAAGCGAATTAACTTATTATCCATAAAGTAAACCTCATTCAAAAGCTCTTAATGCAACAAGCAAAAGCTTGGGGCTTTGACTTCCACGTTCTCTTTTGCATTCTCTCCACTCTCCACTGCATCTGCTTTCTTCTATCGCTTTGTCTCACTTTTCTTTACCTCATTGTTTGAGTTGAGTTGCAGTTTTTCGGATCCAGACCATACCAGACCAGACCATCCAGGGCATCCAGGCCATCATCCAGGCGGCTATCCAGAGCTCATTCTGGCAAATGCAAGTCAAGCCAAGCGGAAATGCAGCTTTTAGCTAGTTTTTAGCTCGTTTCCAGCTGCCGACTCCACCCCCTCCCCTTCCACCCCTTTAACTCATATTGATGTTGTTGTTTTTGCTGTATTGTTTTTGCCCCAGCAGATTGTTTCACGACTAACACAGTTTCGCTTCATGTGCCATAGTTATGACTTTTCCTTGTATACCCTGAGGGCGAGTACTGAAAATATGCCATAAAGTTGAGCCTGCTCTAGGAGTTTTTGAGTTCAAGACCCAGCTAGATTAACTTTTTTTTGTTTTTGGGAGAATATGCGGGAAATAGTTGAATGCTTTGCTCAAAATGCATATGCATAGTGCAGCATTTAAAGTTTGCTGCAGAAAATTTCTTGAATTGAATTCTAAATTTGAGAACTTTCAACTGAATTGGCAATGATTAAAATATGATTTATATATTATATATAATATTATTAATAATTATTATATATAATATATGCCATATATAGGCAATAAATTATATAGATATATTAATTGAATTAGATAGACTAAAAAATATACGTATGTATTAACAAGAATACCATTTATGTTATACTTTAGTATCATAATATCATTAATATCAAACAAGTATTTCCATTTTATTTTTGGTTTAATTGTAAATATCATATTTTCATGCCTATAGTATAAATGTTAGTATTACAATAATATCATTATGATTATCATTATTATTTTCATTGCTATTATCATTATTATTATCAATATTATTTTTATTCTACATTTCATCATAAGTTTCATTGTTATTTTCGTTATTATTTTTATTATTATTCTTTTCATTATCATTGTAATTATTAAATTCAATATTATTATTATTATTATTTTCATTATTATTATCATTATTATTTTTATTATTATTATTTTTACTATGGTTTTCATATTTATTACCATTATTATTTACATTTGTATTATTTATATTATTTTCATTTGTATTATCATTATCATATTCATTTTTATTTTCATTAGCAAGGGCATTGCATGTTCACTACACCAAAGTCACTATCCCATCCTCCTCCCCCACACCATCCCTCACCCCTTCCCCCACTCGCTTTGCAGTGTTAGTTCAGCTTTGGCTTTTGTTGACGCTGCATAGATTCGTTAGTTGGCAACAAAGTGGCCAACGATTTGCATTAGGGGCGTGGCCAAAGCGCGGCTAATGCAAATGTGAATGATTTAAGTGAAAATGTTAAGCGGGGCTTTTAGCGAAATTAAGCATACGCCGCGTTGGTCGCCGCAAATGCGCCAGCTAATTAAACTTGCCGACAAAGAGCAAGCGATTGAAATGCACTGAAAAAGAAAGGGGATAGAGAGTGAGACAGAGACAGAGACAGAGAGAGTGTTATAAATAGATACCAGCACATTCGCCATATTCATTAACTGCTTTAATACCTCAGCGGCAGCAGGAAAAATCCCAAGCAAATCTGCGTTGATTACTTAACCCCATAAAACATTTCCCTTCATAATTAAATTTTCAACCGCTTCGCTTTGTCCTTCAATTGTTTCCCTTCCCTTTCTCTTCTACTTCGTCTTCCCTTCGTTGTTATTCCTGTTTTTATTTAGCAAAACAAAAGCCATAAATGCGTGGCAAACTTTTTAATTACTTTATATGCGAACATTTCCTTTTTTTCCTTGTTGATTTAAATAAATTTTCAATTGTTTCGTTCGTGTTCTTGTTGTTGCTGAATTATTATGATAAATTTGTGTGCCTGCCACGCCCACTTCCTATTTGTGTTTTTCTTTCCTCTTCCTATTTTTCTGCCACTAATTAGAAGTGTTTGTTCCGTGTGGGCGTGGCACTGTCATCGCCTTCCCCGCAAAGGACCCTACGTACGTGTCAGAGAAGTTTTTCCTTCCAACTTTTTTTTTGAATCTTTTTTCCCCTTCTCACTTTGCTTTCCCTCTCTTTCTCTATCTGTCTGCGTTGATTGCTTTGACACTTTTGATAAGTTATTCTTCGTCTCTTTCCCTTCATTCCCCCATTCCCCACTTGTTATTGTTATTCTTTGTTGTGCTGCAAAATTCAATTGAATTGTTTAATAAAACGAAACATGGATATGATTGCCGGGCATTGTGCCTGGAGTAGATCCCTGAGCAGATCCCTGGACGAAGTTTTTCCGTTGAAAAAGTGGGAGCTGAAATCAAAACGAAGTACAAAATGAGCCGAGCTGAAGTCAGATAAGTCACGTGCTGAGTTCAGATATGCAACTATTTAAGCTGTTTCAAAATTAATTTTTAGAGAAAATAAAAAAAGTTTTAACTCAATTTGAGAGAAATAAATAATGTGCTGGAAAATAAAATAGAAACAAGGTAAAGAAAATATAATCTAATTTTTGAAATTGAAAATGATATGTGAATTGCATGAACCAACTTTGAAATAAGCATAATGATGATAATAGTGATAATAATAGCGAGATACCTTAAAGTTTCCCTGTGCTATAAAGATCAAATAAGTCAAGCTTTGACAATACAATACCATTGATTTTCTCATCTACTTACCTATTTTGTTTCTTCAATAACTTCCAGCGTAGTTTGTATTTCATATTTTGCAGCATTAATATCTCTGTCTGTAGATTTCTTGAACAATTTACTTTGTTAAATAACATGTCAAAAGTACATATAATATTTGGATATCAATTGGACGAGCGAAAATATTTAACACACAAAAAATTAATATTCCTGCGTTTTCATTAGGTTTGCAATTCGATTTTAATATATTTACAGCAGCAGAAGAGGGCGTGGCCACATTTAAAAATGTAGTTTTGTTACAGAGATACAAACAAGTACAGGCAGACAGATAAACAGACAGACAGACATGCCTGTATTGACACGGTTGTTGTTAGTGGCAAATAGGGTAGCAGCTGTCTCCTTCTGCTTGTCAAGCACGACAGAGGAAATATACTATGCAGTTCTATTCATGTACTAAAAATCTCTTATCTGTTATATTGTGTTATACAGAATTCATTCATAGTTCCCAGACACACTGCAACACCTTCTCTAGCACAGCTTCCCTGTGCTTCGTCTGGTCTTCTCAACGCTGGCCACCACTTAACAGAGTATTCCCATTTTCCATATGAAGGAGAATTCTTTGCATTCTTTTTGCAGTTCATGCACGACACGCGCTGAGGGCGAAACATGGCGAAACTTTGCATTTCCAGCTCATTAACTGGGACAAACTGTGCAAACTGTGTGAACTACAAACGGGCAAACTGCAAACTGTAAACCGTAAACTGTAAACTGTGAACTCTGAACTGAGCAAACATTCCCCAGCCAGTGGTAGCCGGAGGGTTCTTAATCCCTAAATGCTCCCTCAACGCACATGCCTTGACCTTCTACCAAACAAAAACAAAGCCGAGTAGAGACATGGAATGAAAGGGGGAGGAAGAGGGGGGGGTGGGGTGTAGATATTCAACTGTCAAACTAAACACATACATTAGAAGGAACTCTGCGCAAAGTATATACCTCAAAACGGGGCACAGAGGACACTTTGCTGCAAGTTCTCAAAACTTGCTGAGAAATTGATAAAATATCTTAAGGTTCGTCGCGGGAGTGGAAGGTGGGGACTTAAAGATTTACGCAAGCAGGCAAAGCGCATAATCATTTGCAAGTCTCATTTGTGCTAAGTGGGCGTGGACAGAGGGGGTGGAGGGAGGGGGGTATGGCCGCTAGGGGGCGCTGTTGCAAACCGCATGCAGCGCTGGAAATTTGCATTTAAAACTGTTGACGGCATTTTATTAAGTTGAAGATAAAACCAGGAAAGCCACAAACTAAAAGTAAAACACGAAACTTTGCCCGAAAACCTACCAAGCGAAGCTGTGAAACAGCAACAGCAAGAGAGAGCGAGAGAGAGTGAGGCAGAGGAAGAGGAAGAGCGTGGCAGTAGCGAGTTTTGGTCCTTCAGCGGTCGTCTGTGTGTAAAGGGATATGTAACTTGTGGGCTGCCTTACACAGCCGCAGTGGCCCCTACACAGCACTCTGCCCCACACAACACCCTCCTGCCTTTCCTTGCCCCTTTTCCTTTGCCACCCCCTTTGAGTTTGGCTGTTTTTGGGTGCACGACGAAAAAAAAAAAGTTGCATGTAAACGAAAGTGTTTACAAAATGAAGTTGCCACTTGAGCGAGTAAACAAATGAATGAATTCATTGCTTCCTCCCTTAACCCACTCCCCAAGCAGCCCCCCTTCGGGTCCACCCCTTGCTTTCGCTGCCATTTTGTAGGTGTCAAAAGTTAAAGCAACGCAAAAGTTGCGCAAATTTAAATGCTTTGTGTGTTTGTGTGAACGTCAATAAGTGTGAGTGTGTGTGTGTGTTTATATATATATTTCTACATTTGGCAAGGTCCAACTTCTGATTTTAGCGGCTTACAGGGTACTGAGTGAGAGAGGGGGGAGGCTGTGCGGTTGTTGCGTGTGTGCCAAAGCAATTATTTTAGCTGGCAGCAATTTGCATTAGGTTTCGAGAGAGATTCGTTAAGCTGGTAATAGACGAATGACGGCACAAATCCCATACAAGCACGCGAGAAGATGCTGGAAGAGGGAGAAGGGGATTGGCTGTTTTTCAAAGTCGAATATTGGCAGCAGAAATGGCAGCAGGGCATAACTTTTTATGCTAAAGCATTCGCTGCTCTGCCAAATTTCCAGCAAATGCACAAAATTTCAGTCCATAATTTGCTAAACTTAATCAGTTCTTAAACGTAACTTAACAATTATTTGCAGTTCATTTTCAAACAGATGTGCAAAGTTGCCCTGCTTAAGGTTGATCTTTTTTTTGTAGAACTCTCCTCTTCGATCAGCTTATGAAGCACTCTCTGCAGCGCTCTTTAAATTAAACATTGATTAAATATAAAGCGCACTTGGGCAAGCATCTCTCGGTTTAATCTTCCAACAGCTTGTGGTCCATTATGTAGCAAATCTCTTCAGTTTCAGTTGGTAAAATATGAGAAACTTCTGCTGTACGCAGATTAACTTGTAATATTTCTGTTGTTCGCAATACTCTGTAGGCAGGCATTGTGTGTGAAGAGGGGTATATCTGTTTGAGCTTAGATATAAAGTATGTGCAAACAATATGCAGAATATGATGAATATTTTAAGGGGTTTTTGTTTAGGAACTACAAATGATCACTTAAAATGAGTTGAATCATGATATAGTTGGATAAAGTTTATATTATTGTAATGGGCTAAGTTAGCTATACTATTAACCTAACCTCAAAATACAATTCGTCATCTCTATGTATTCTCACAAAGTATCTAAACCTTAACAAGAACTCAAGGAACCTCAACAAGCAACCTAAGCAAGGAACCTTTACCAAGAATCTAAACAAAATACAGTTTTATCTTAACTCCTTTTCTTCAGAGAAAAGTGGGAGTGTGATAACAAAAGAACGTTGCAACATTATAGGTGCAAGTTGTTACACAACACACAGGGCTGCCTTGTTAACTACAGGGTATTTCTTCAAACATATTCCCTCACTTGCTTTAGTTATTTTTTTTGGATTTTCACAAAATTCTAAACAAATTTGAAGCTGATGCGGCAGATAAAAACTGTTTCATATTTTCCACTTTCGCACTTCATGACCATAAAGCATTTGCCTTATAACAGGCTAACAAATTAGACCAAACCCATCAGCCCAACCAAGGGGAACCGAGGAGGGGAGCACGCCAAGTAAAACTCAAGAGAGACGCGCTGAATGCGGAAGCAAGTTGAACTTTCGCCCCGAAATTGCGCAACAACAAAATGCAAAAGTCAAAATACTGAGCAACCTTCCTACAGAGGGGCAGGTTAAGGGCACTGGATGGGGGAAGGGGGAAGGGGGGCGTGGCTATGAAACGAGCGTTGCCAAAAATGTTGTGCGTTGGCTGAAACCAAATGCATGCATAATCAACTTTGTTTAAACTTGGGCGCCATTTTCATAGTTGTTGTAACTGCTCTCCTTGTTGTTGTTGTTGTTGCTATTATTGTTGTTGTTGCTGCTGTTTATGCTCCAATTGCCAGTTGCTTCATCGCTCTTTCTTCTCTCTTGGCTGGCGCCTTATCGCGCCGGCAAGAGGCGCCAAGTTAAACTCGAGTTAAAGGTTCATTTCATTAATTTGCAAGTCGCATTTAGTGCGTCGACGACGACGAAATTTGCATTTAAATCCCGTGGCAAAATGAGCAGAAAAAACGACAACAACAGCAACAGCAACAAAGCAGCAGCAACAACAAGGACAAGGACAAGCAACAACATTGCTGCCTTCTCTATGGATGATTGCCCGGGAGTTCTAACTTGTTAGTGGGGCGGGAGGTTAAGGCAGCAGCTAAGCATATGATGAACTAAATGCTGCCTGGCAACACGATGCTGGCAAACAACAGGATACCCTAGCTGCCTGTGGTGCAGAGGTGGAGGTATTTATGAGGATTCCTGTTGGCAAGCCACGATTAGTTTAGACTTGAGATTACCAAGTTTTGCTCTTGAGGTTGCTGTATTATGCACTCGTGATGAAATATGAAATTCGGAATTGATTAACTGTTGAAACTCTTATTGGCATTAAAAGAGTTCCCTGACAGTTAAGAAAGTATTATTGCAATTAAGATTAGTGTTTGTTTAAAGTAAGCTTCTATAGAAATTCAATTACATTTGTGACACTGGATTCGTCTCTTCTTTAGAACTGAAGCAGTTTTTCTTTTTAAATTCCTTTTCTTAACCTTCCATAATGCGAAGAAGGCGAAATAGAATCAAAGACATAGACAGGGTGCTTATATATCTCAATACTGGACAGATTCGAAGGTTTTACTCTTCCACTACACGGAAATTGAAATCCTCAAGAGAATCTATTGAATTACATAACAAATTTCTATTTATAGAGTGGCTACTTAGTCTCTGTGATTGGGAAAGTATTAATTAATTTATTTGCAAACTAATACTGTAATCATTAATATTTGAATATAATATGAAATATATATAATATATATTACGACACCGATCAATTGCCTCGTGCACGAATCATCATCTTGATTATTTTAAGAGAGTAATACGGAATCCACCAGTTAGAAAATGTAGCATTAAACTCATATGGATAGTACTTTCCATTTGGGTTGCTAAATACCAAAAAGATCACACTCTATTAATTTGAATAATATATATTTTATAATCAACTTACCAATCGGAACAATTTGTAAACCACCAGCCAGCATGACGATGTTCTGGGCAATCGATAGTATGATTATCATCGTTGTTACTATCGATGGTGGAGAACTTGCTATGTTCATTCGGTCTCATTCTGTCCCAGTCTGCGTTTCCAGAATATGTTCCTAAGCTGAGTAATCTGTACTTATCCTCTTCTCCAGCTATTTTAAAGTTATCGTAACGAGCGTAAAAAGTGTTTCCATTATATCTCTCCATATATATGTACAGCTCCTGAGGTTTATCGTTAGTCAGGCGATGAATCTTCTCGAGGCCTAAGAAGAAGTCAGTTGTAAAGGCGCCGAAGCCATTCTTATATGCCTCCCAGTTCCTTTCAAAATCAACACTTCCATCTATACGCTGTTGAATAACGATCCAACCTGGACCAGCAATTTCAGCATTACACAGTGTTGGAAAGGACTCGAAGTTGGGTAATGTTATATTGTGCACGCCACTAGAATTGCCATAAAATGTACAACTTGTTGATTTGGAATGCTAAAGAAAAGAATTTAAACACAACAAAACAAGAAAAGCTGATTAGAGTCTCACTATATTATCATTATAAGCAAATATGACTCATGACTTCTACAAATATGAACACTACTTTTTTAACAAAGTGGCTTGAGTCTATAAGGTTGAGTATTTTTTAATGAATTTGCTAAATTAATACCCATTACAACATTCCACTGAGCAACAACAGAACTTATTAACAACGTATATATAGTTGTTGTATATAGTAGTATATTTCTCCACTTTGTCATTCGTTTCACAGAGTTTTCGATCAATGAAAGTCTGCATACCTCATTGTTCTCAGTTGCAGTACCAGCACAGCCTTCTCTAAGGAAGAAAAACGCCAAGAAGAGCAAACAAATGTTCATCTTTTTTCCAAATAATTTCCAATTAGGTTGTATACTTTATATCGTTATGGTTTATTATTATATATGTGATATATACGTATATTAAATTTATTAATTTTATATATATTTTTTATTTATTTATACCGCACTTGAACTTCTTACTCGACCTGCACAACTTGAAGTGAATTCAAAGCCAGGGAATATATACTGAGAGTAAGAGAATATATAGTATACTGAGAGTAAGATAATCTAAGCTAAAGTTCAGGGTCCCACTTATGGTATGAATATAGGAAAGAAGAAAAAGACTGCACTGTTTATGTATAAGCGTTATCAGCGGTGCATAGCCCTTGAAACCGAAAGATTGCTCTACATTTTATTGAGAGCTTTGTATATACATAATTCATTTTTATGAATCATAGCATGTACTTACCGTGTAGAATGTATATAGTAAATATATATTCTGGTTCAGTATCAATAGCTAAATTTGGTTTAGAGATCAAGGCCTGTCGAGCTATTGTAGCTTTCTCTACTGTAGTTCTCGTCACTACTCAATTGTATTTAGTATTCTTTTCTTTACTTGTTTTTAATCTTTCTCTCTCTCTCTGTTTTTTTTTCTTTTTCTCTCTATTGCTTTCTATCTATCTCGCTCTCTCTGTTCTTTCACTCTTTTTCTCTATTGCTCTCTAGCTCTTCCTTACTTTCCATCTCTGTGTTTTTTTTCTTTCCTTGTCCGTCAAACTCTTTTCTTCTCTGTCACTTCTTTATTAAAGTTGTTCTCCAAGTTCAGTTGTTTCTTTCTTCTTCTTAGCTATGTCTTTCTCACTTCTATATACCATTTATTTTAGCCCCCGTCCAGGGTATCTGCATGTCGTGCCTCCCTCGCATAGTTTACTGTCCTTGTTTGCTTATGTAAACGCAAATTGTTTACCAAATTAAGTTGCCACTTGAGCTGAGCTCTTCGTTGCTTTTTGCTCTGTCTCCCCCACACTTTCTGCCCATCTTTCTCCCCCTCTCACCCTGCTCCTGCCCCTTCTCCAACTGCGTATCTCTCTATCTTCATTAGCCATTAATAACTTGATATCGATGAGCTGCGCAACTGAGGATGAGGGTCAGTTCCCTCAACGAAGTTCGTGGACAACCGCAGGCCGCAAGTTGTGGGCGGCAGCATGGAAGGAGTGGCAGGGGGCGTGGCAACGCGTTGCTCGGCTGCAGCATTGGCCGCCTGCGGTCGTACACAAAATTATGTTATGTTTGCAGCGTTGTGAAGTGTGGCAGAGGCAGCGAGGCCACTCAGCGCTCCTAATTGGCCTGCGTTCTTGTGCTTTAAGCTGGACATCACACATACGCCGCGTGCAACGCGTGCTTGCCTCACTCTCTCAGCTTCCACTCCGACGAACGAGGACTGATATGCGCGACGTTTCTTTGCATAATCAGCAATCGCTTCGTCCTTCTGCGCTGGCATCGCTGGCATTAAGTGGCGCCTGGGAAGCGACGCAGCTGTCGCTGCTGCTGCTGCTGTCTCCGCCGACGGCACGTTAAGCGTCGCTGTAGCTGTTAAAATAAACACACAAATTATTTGTGTAAACTTTGCTCAGATCTCGCAATCATGCGGCAGCAGCAGCCCCCTCTACTGGCCCAGCTCCTGTCTCAGCTCCTTCTCCTGCCTCTGTTCCTGCTCCTCGCCCTGCACTTGCTTCTGTTTCTGCTCCTTTCCCTGCTGCTGTGCCTTCTCCTGTACCTTCCTCTGCTCTTTCCCCTGCTACCTTCTCCTTCTCCTGCTCCTGGCCCTGCCCTTGCTCCATTCTCAGCTCCTTCCCCTACTCCTGTGCTGCTCCTTCTACTCCCATAACATGTTTAAGGGTTTATGGCGCTGCCTAAGTGCCTGGTCCAGTGCAACTTTGATATGGGCCTGGCCAGGCAGTCAGGCAGGCAGTAAGACATGCAGACAGCAAGACAGACAGACAGCCCGTAGTTGATTGATTGAAATTGATCGTCTTGTTGGGAGTGAAAAGTGGAAGGGAACTGGGCATGAAACCCTTTTTGGCTGTTGCTCAGCTGTCTTGGCAGTCACAAAAGGAATTGAATGGCACTTTAATGTACCCCGCAATGGGAAGAGTATGAAGTGGAGAGTGGGAAACAGTTATGGGACAGATATGAGAGACGGATATAAATATAGATAGAAATAAATATGGAGAAATAATATATAGAGAGTTCATTATATAACGAGATATGAATATAGAAAGTTTCCAATTTTGTGTATAACTCAGCTTGCTCTACAGGGTACCCTTTGGTATGTCTTTAAAACCTTCTACTCATTTTAATAGTATTGTGCTATGATCTATCACTAAACAATTTTGAGACAAACATGAGAACCATAGACAGCTATACAGAGAGCTGTTGATAGATATTGCAAGTATTTGCAAAACTCAACTTGCTGTACAGGGTATACAGTGGTTTATCATATAAATACTCTTAACATATTGAAAAAGACTACAAGTGTGTTTATAGGTCAGTTTCCTATATAGGGTAACCCTTGTGCCATCCACCCTTGCTTCTTTCAACAGCGAGGCATCATTTGAAAATATTTCTAAGTTGCCTTCATCTCGCGCCTCACTTCCCCCTTGCCACTACCCTACAGGGTATTCAGCCCGTCAAGCAGAGAGAAATGCCTGCATGCCTCACTGTTGCCAAACTATGCGTGGCATGCAAATCGATACGTCAATTCGATAGGCTATTAGCAAACAGTGTCCAACTGCCTATCGAACTGAAAAGGAAAAGAATCGAACTAAAAGGAAGATTGAAGGAGGGTTAAGAATGAAGCATACAGGAGAAAATATGGAAGAAGATGGATAGAGGAAGAAGTAAAGAGAATGAAGAGCATGAAGAAGGAAGGATAGTAGTAAGAAAGGAAAGGAGAAAGAAAGAAAAGCAGAAAGAAAGGAAGTGCTGTCAAGTCTTTTAGGTATGTCTCTCTCACACTCTCCCCTTCCCGCTCTCACCCTCCCAATCTCCCCCACTCTCTCTCTCTGCTTAATTGCCTTCTTTCTCTGACTATTTCCTCTGGCAAAGCTGATCGTAACTCAACCGCATTGAGAACGATAAACGATAAACGATGACAGCAAAGGCAACGACAGCGACACCGACAAGACACTTCCACACAAATCTCTGAGGCGCTTGTCAAATGCTAACATAATTTTTCGTCTTTGAGGTAACGCCTTCGACCCTGGCACCGCCCCTGTCTCCATTTGCTTCCCCTCTTCTGTCCACATCTTCGTTTCATCTCCACCTTTGCTTTCCTCTCCCTTCCTCTGACTTTAAACAACGCCGCATATTGTTGTCATTAATTAAAACGTTTTATGGATTACATGGCCAGGCGAGCGTATCATGTGTGTCTCCTTCTCTCTCTCTCTCTCTCTCTCTCTCTTACTCTCTTGCTCTTCCCCTCTTGCTGTGCAGACAACAATTTTTCACAATTTTTCAGCTTGGCACACGGCAAACACTAAATCACTTTAATATTCAGAAATTTCAGCAGTTGCAGGAGGTGAGAGGGAAGGAGACAGACAGAGAGACAGCGAGACAGAGAGGGAGATAGAGGGGAGTAAAAGAGACAAAGCATGCAAACAATAAAACATAAAAATGTCAGAGAAACGCGACGTGAAACAGGAAATCAACAAATGCAGCCCGAACAACTTTCAGTCCCGACATCGAAGTGCGTTCAATGCGGACAGGAGGGAGTGGGGGAGAAGGGGAGAATAGAGCCAGCTGTAGATGGGGAGTGGTGGAGAGAGGAGTGAGGCAGACAGCTCGGTGTCAGAGAGTGCGCTTGCTATAAAAATGTCACAATAAAATACCCAAAAAATGCCAAGACGGACCAGCGGCGTGTGCGTAGTTTTTTGGTATTGACTGTGACCCAGTTCAGTGGGGTTGGAGACAAGGAGTAGTAGCAAGGGGGGAGGAGTAACATTTTTGCAGGAATTTTCAATTTGAAGCTGCCTCAGCTGCCGCGTGTCGTGTCGTCGCAGCGGAAATTAAACCCAATGACAGGCAGAGACCATGTCAGCTTCTCTGTGTGTGTGTATGTGGGTGTGCGTGTGTGTAAGTGTGTGTGTAAGTGTGTGTAACCCCACATGAGACCATGGCGAACCCTTTTGTTGACTTTGTCAGCCGCAGCAGCAGCTTCGGCTCCTTCAGCTGTCACCTGTCTGCTTTGAGGTTATGTTTGACACCGGAAATGAGCAAGCAGATGGAGAGGGGGAGGGGCAACAAAATATGCCAAAAACCCGCTAAACTCTGGACTACATTTTGCCTACTCCATTAACGGCAGCAGCAGCACATCAAAGGCAATTCCCAGGTGAAAGAGCAACCGCCCCCGCTAGACAAAAACGCTGACAACCTTCTCTTTCTGCCTCTTTCCCTCACTCCCCGTCTTCCCCCCCTTCATCCCTCTATCCGTAAGTGACACGACAAAGGCAAAATGCAAATGCTAAGTGTTTTCTCCGTAAAGCAGTTTTTCATTTATTTTATGCAACTTGCGAAAATGTCAAAGGCATTTTTCATATCTCAACTTAAGTTGTTGTGGGCACAGGAGGCAAGTGGGCGTGGCACTTGACGCCCAGCTGCCAAGGCAAAGCAAGCAAAGCAAAGCAAAGAGCAAAGTCAAACAAAGAAAAGGAATTAAAGAAGCAATAATTAAAGATATTTTACGGCATAAGTCGAGGATTAACGAGAAGAAATCTTGGCAAAGAAATTAACAAAACAAAACAAAGCTAGACTGGCAGATACCCTGTGCATAGTTCAAAATCAATTGATTTATGGCTAAATAAACCAACTATGCTGTTAATAACTTAACATAATTAATTGCCAAAGAATGCTGCAATTAATTTGGGAATTTAGAAGAATTGATTTATGGCCCGCAAATAAAATTCTAACAAATGTGCACAGTTATTTTTTACAGCTATTTCTGCACATATATCATACTCTTTTTATAACAGCTCTGCAGATTTATGACTTCAGAGTGAAATTAAGCTGGTCGTAATTCAACTGGAAAATTGAAACTTAGTTTGTTGTTAAACATATTTAGAAATGTGGAAGTAAATAAGTAAATAAACAGAGAAGTAATAAAAGAATAACATCAATGAAGGGGGAAATTAATAGGTAAATATTATATTTTATTTGATTGTTCCTTTTAGAACTATAGGATATAAGTAATTGTCCGACTTTATGGAAAAAGTATATTTTATAACTTTGATTGGCAATGATACGTTATGTTTTATATAAAAATAATACTAGTCTGCATTCAAAAACCCTCATATCAGACGATTGTTCACATGGCACCTATATATTATAGTAGTACGATTTTGATTAAATTTTATATGCATATTATATATATAAAAATATTTATATGTAGTAAAGATATATCCCACCGATTCGACTAGTTCCGACTTATTTACAGCGTGCAGCGATAAGAAGCATAGCTGCAATAATTCATCAATTTACGACAGACGAATAAACCAAATATTTATATATATTTTATAGGTTCCGAGCAGTCACGTAAAGTGCGCAAAGTCCAAGCTGAATAAATATACCCTTGGCAGGGGTATAAATGTGTATATATTTCTTGCCACATATTCAGTTTGATTCATTTTGTTTTTAATTATTAAAGAATATTTCCGTCATCCAGCCCAGCTTCCCCCGACTTGCAATCCAAGTTGCCTGCAAGTAAATTAAAACATCTCTCAATTTGCTTGCAATTATTGGCAAACTTATCGGAATCATCATCGTTATCGTCTCTATCGTTATCGGCTCTCAGCACAGACTGTATTTGAGGCTGCCACGCCTTGCCACACAAGTGTTGCAAGTGTCAAAAACTTAATTAAAAACGCGTTGGCTGAGCTGCCACTGTGGTCGCTTCAGCTGCCAGTTGCCACCTTCCATTTGCTACTTGTGGCACTCCCACTCCCGCTTCGACTACTTAGTTCGAGGCGCACTCGAAAGTGGTGGGAAAACAAACTTGCAGATACTTCCCAGCCAGGCACTTAATTAGACGTTAAACACTTGTAAAATGCTCAAGGATAATGGAAGCGAGTGAGTTTAGATGCAGTTGGAACGCCGAACTAGTTCCAGGCGGCAGTGGGGGGCGGGGCAGCGGCAACTGCAAGTGAATCAAGTGAATTGCCATGAAGATTTGTACACATATAAAGTTCTACTCTCTGATACCGATAGACACTCGAAAGACGCATTTAATGACCCAAGCAATTATCTACTTCACATTTTTAACTATTCAAAGAGTTCTTGCAGGAGTTGGAAGCTGATTTCTTGTGGTTGACGCGGCTTTGTGCGGGTTGCATGACGAAAATATAAAGAAAATAAATGGAAATATAAAATAGAAAGCAAATATCTATAACTAAGAACTGCTACTATCCAGTTTTGATAATATAAGGCTATAAATTTCTTGCTTAAATAACTTCTATTCATTAACGTACTTTTGGTTGCATACTTTGCGGCTCAGTGCGCCCAGTAAGAACATTTTGTAAATAACTTCTTTGTTATTTATGCAATCACAATGAAATTTTCAGGAATCATGTAGATGAATTGATAAATTTTGAACACACCTAAAATAAATATTTTAGCTTTAGAATTACGCGGTTTTTATCGTTTGACAAAGTCGCGATGGGGCGTGGTTAACTTTATGATGAATCATTGACACACAGCATGAGCCATAAATATTGATAAACCAATTTGATGGCTCTGGCTCTTATAGTATCTGAGATCTATTGTAAAATAAATTAAATAAATTAAATAAAATAAAACATTTTTTAGAGTATACAGAAAAAATAATAATATAAGTCTGATTAATTTTATTTATTATTTATTTATTTATTTAATAAATAGGTTTGATTAATTTCAACTAAAACTGCAAATATAAAGTCAAAATACAGCGAAATCAATACAAAGCTGTAATTTAATCCATTTGCAGGCCTCATTAGGCCTCCCTTCTGTTAATGTCAGCCAAATCGGGCAATAATTTACATTTCTAACGACTTTTCAATGAGAAAACGTTTAAATTTAAATCAATTACGAAATGTTTCAGAAGTAACATTTCCAAAATGCACAAAGCTCATGGTTGAAAAATGTCTATAAAAAGTGCTACAGAAATAGAAATGAAGTAAATTAATTACTTATATGGTCGGTGTTGCACACGCTTCACTGATTACCCTATGAGGACAGGCGACAAGCCTCCCCCCTCTTTAGCCTCTTTCCCCTCTTTCGACTGTGTGTGTGTGTGAAGTTGGTCATTAGTTAATTCAGTGCACAGACAACTAACTAACCAACTAACCATAAATGCGAGTAAGTTTGTAGAGAATAGAGGTGGTAAGAGGGGAGCAGAGTTAGAAGGGGAGGCGAGTGAGTTGAGGACGGACTTAGTTAGAGGAGGGGTAAAAGAAGGAGGGGACATTAGAAGCAGCTATCAGCTGCCAGTTAATGGCAGCGGTAGCAGCAGCAGCAGAGGCAGCAGCTACAAGCTTTGCTGCCAAAGTGAAATCGTGTAAATTGGACCACACACGCATACTAAAACACACTCACACACACACACCATGCGGGAAGTGCCATACAAAACAAGCCAACAAGCTAACCAGATATAAAGCAGGGGAGGGAACAGTGGGAGGGGGAGGCACCACCTCCAAAACTGGCAAAGTTGCATGAGAATCGAGAATCAAGTCTAGAGACTGCACACACACACACTCAGTGAGAGACAAGCGCATATATATTTTGCATAAATTATCATCAGGAATCGGGGCCGCAGAGAGAGAGAGAGAGAGGGAGATAGGGAACTGCGGCAGAGCCAAACAAGATAATGCCACAGCGGCGGCGGCGGTGCAACATCATTAAGGAAATTACTTGTAATACACCTGGCCACATCAGGTGCTTACCCAGCAGGCACCTTAGCTTGCCTCCACTCCGGTCTGGTCTGGCCAGACATGGCAGTACCCCCTTCCCTTACCCAGCAACTCTTAGAAAATTATCATAACTGTTGGTCGTACTCAATATTTCAGATGCAAAAATAATTAATGTGCGAAGCAAGGCAGGGCGCCAGGCAGGGGGCAGTGAGAGGAGGGAGAGGGCATAAGTTTTGCAGTTCCATGTGTTGGCGTGGGTTTGCCCCTAATTAGTTGCCTGCACGTACTCCTCGTACTGCCTGGCAATCTGGCAAAAGGCTTACAAATTAAGCTATTTGCCATACTTGTTAGCCTGATTAGTGCGAGAACAGTTAAGAAAGGGTGGGAAAAGAGGGAGAGAGAGAAAGATGAAGGGGAAGTAGGAAAAGGGCACAGCAAATTCAACTGGTTGTCAGCTGGAAATCAGTTTACAGCTGTAATAAGTTAATATGCCTTGTAGGTAGCGTATTGCAATATTAAAATTCCCAACACAAATATTGCGCAGTCACACGAACGCAGCGCGCTCCGCCTCTCAGACATGCACACAGTGTGGCCGCAGCGCGCAGACTAATACCACACACGCCCCACTGCACTAAGCTCTCTCGTGCATAGGAACTTAGAATACAAATCTGCATAAGCACTTGGCATACACAGGTCCCAAAATATAACGGGGATCTACGGCAACTGAGCGCACACTGATAGTGCTCTCTCGTTCTCGCTCTGGTTCTTGTTTGTAGTGCATGTGGATGGCATCTGCGAAGGGATCAAAAGCAACGGAGTACCAACTGATAGTGATTTCTTGCTCTTACTCTTAGTTGTAGTGTATGTGTATGCTAGCCTCGAAGGAACTCTCTCGCTCTAGCTCTTACTTGCCTAATGAATATGGATGGCACCCACAATGCTCTCTCTCTCTGCGTTCTCAATGCACATGACGCTCTCACCGATCTACACACGTGTCTAAAAAGTGTGTGTGTGATGCTTAGTCAGCTGATGATTGCTGCAATTAAGATTTAAAATTTATGATACACAGTATGAAGTTGCTTACTCTCTGCGCTGCACTCTCTGCTAAGTGCTGTCAGGATGACGTGGCCACTGGCGATCTCATGAGCACAGCCATGTCATCCACACAGTAATGTGATCCACACCAGAGCCTGTTTTTCTGTTTACATGGAATCCACTATTAATTGCCGTTCGTTTAGATTTAAATACACACGGGATAAAGTTGTTTTTCGAATGCTATGAAGCGTTATCGCACAAACAAATTGAATTCGATCAACTGAGCAGTAGCAGCAGTAGAGATAAACAAACTGAGCTCAATTGAAACCAAAACCTCAGTCAATAGCGCAACTTAAAGCACTCTCTTACCTCCCACACTACGTCTCTATCTGTCTCCCTCTTTCTCGTTGTTGGACCAATGTGTCGCCACACGCAGCAGCCAACACTTTCACTAACCCACAAAACCACGACACAGATTCACAAAAGAAGCTGCAGCAACAACAACAACAGCAGCAGAGCAAAGAGAGCAGAGAGCAGGAGAGTAAAGAGAGGGACGGTGGAGTGAGCTGGATGGGGAGAGAGAGGGGTTAGCTAAGCAAATGATTGTGAAGGAACGTCGAACATTTGGTTTGTTGCTCGGTTGGCTTCGACTCGGCTGAGTGAGTGAGTGAGTGAGCGAAAGAGAGAGAGAGCGAGATGAGCGTCTCTTTTCGGTGCATGAAATTTGTGCTGCAAATTACACGAAAATTAAATGCATGAATAATTCGAATGGTTGCTGTGGTCTGCATGGCCCGAGCCCGAAAGCACGAAACATGTTCTCAGCAGAACGCCCTCGCCCCCTTGCCACTCTCTGAAGCTAATCAGAGCAGAGCGAGGGGCGTGGGGGGATGGCAGGTACTGTCAGAGCGGGGGAGGGGTGCGGCGCCACAGTCCTGCTTTATATTTACACTGCATTTTATCGCTTTAACACTCTGACACAATGAATATAAATATTTAGACAGCAAAAACAGCAGCAGAGCGGAGGCAGAGGCAGAGGCAGCATGTCCTGGCAGCAGGACATGACCAGCAGATATGCAACCCGCCAGCACGTGTGTGTGTGTGTGTGCTGTGTGTGTGCCTCGACTTGAATTGCGCATAAATTTCAATATAAATGAAAGGTTGTCTGACATTTTAAAATGTTGTGCATTTCTCGCCAATTTTCTATTTATTTGGCAGCTTCAAAATACCCTAACGAGGGGTATTGTGGAATTTTTGAGTGGTTGGTGGTGTCAAAAATGTAATAATATTTTAGTACTATATATGAACGTATGCCCATATAAAGGTTAGCAATTAGAAATTACAAGTCTATTTGGTATTCTACATGTTTCTTTTATATACAACTGATCATTTTCATTTTCATACATGTCTCCTATATATGAAGAAGAGCATCTATCTGCATATTCTACACTTCTTCAGTATATTTCAAAGTGTTATAACACTGATAATATAAAAACCCATACATAACCTCACTTATCATATCATTTTAAGAGTATTTAGCTTCCCGCACTGCCTAAACTTCCTTTTCCTACTGTTTTCAGTCTAAACAAATAGCAAATAAACGAAATATGTTATAGAAATATGCAAACGTTAATAACATTTTCGTTCAGCTTAGTTTCTTGACTTTTCCAGTAGAGTATTTGCTCATTTGAGGCACTGCCAACACATTCCCCCGATTGCCAACAATATTTCGTTTCATTTGTACCGTTATTAAGAAATGTCCAATTTTCGATCGGGTCCCTTCCCTACCCTTCCTTTCTATTCCCTTCTGTTCTCTTCCGGATTCTGGGGAACCACTACAAATTTATTGTTTGCCATTAAAATCGAGGCAAAAAGTCTTGTTTATGTGCACTTTTAGTTAACAAACTCATAGACCCATAAATTGAGTGGCAAACATGAAGTCAAAGTTCGCTCGAAAGGTCCACTTGGCGAGTACCCAAACAGCGTTTCCCTTCCCCTCCCTCAGTTCTCCCGCTCCTGTCGATTGGCAAATTTGTCGCAGGAAATGTGCGTATATTGCTGGTATGGCGGCAGGGGCGTAGTGTACAGAGGGGGAGGGACTGCCAAGTGTTTGGTAGGTGCTGGTAGATTCCCCTGCTGCCTGCTGACTGTGCCACGCCTCAAAGCGAAATCAATTTCCGTTAGAGAACTGGTTTCGTCCTCTTCCTTGGGCGCAAGTTTCTTCCTGTTGCACAAATAAATATTTTCCACCGGATGTTTGGGTCACAATCGCGCCCAGACTCCCCTGCTCCTCTACTTCCTCATTTCGCCCCATCCCTAGCAGATGTCTTTTTGCTGCTGTATGCAAAACTTTAAATATTTCGACCTTCAAACGGTAGTTCAAAGTTCGCAACAACGTAGGAACTTCGGGCTAAATCGAATTGAAACTTGATGCCGTGTAGATATTTTCAACTTGTTTTCGGTATTTGAGACAAAGAAAACAAATAGAAATCAAAAAGAAAATATAACAGAAACACGCAGTTTCAACTTGAGATTAAAGATATTCTTTCTGTATGGAAAATATATGATACGAGTATGAACTTAATTTCAAATATAGGTAAAAGATGTTCCTTATGTTATTTATAAACTAGAAGATCTTTAATTTAATGAAAGTATAAGTATTTTATAAAAAAGTATTTTATGTCCAAATATTATTTATGATATAAATATTAAATATACCAACTAACAATCCTCATATAAATCTCATAAGCTCGAAAGTAAATTTTCTCTGCAAATATAAAAAACTGTTTATATATTCATAGTTTATAATGCTCGGCTTATATGATCAAATTAAGGATATCAATTACGTTAAATAAACAAAATCAGGATCATCATAATTTGAACTGTCGCCATCTCTATAACCTCCGCGCCTAGATGAGCCTGATTATTTACAAAATGAATTGCACAGACCGCTATAAAAAATGCCTGTCAAACTGTGTCACGTAATTGAATTTTTTCAAAATTAGTCAACCATTTATCCGCCAATATTTGCATTGATATAAAAAAATATTTATACCTAGCTGTGTATATTATTTTCCCTCATTTTCTCTCTCTCACTCTCTCTCTCTCTCTTGTCAATTAATGGCGTGATTGAAATTAAATTAATGCAAGCGGATGAAATGAAAAATGTGCTTCATGCGAAATCGGTCAGCTATCAAAATAGGCCAGGGGCGTAGCGGAAAGGGGTGCGGTATTGGTAAGGAGAGGCGGCGGGGGTTTACTGGGAAACAACCTTCAATCTTTGCAGTAGTGAAACAGCTTCATTAGTCGCCCAGCACGCAGTCGAGTTCAGTTCAGTCGCGGGCACAAAAACCACAAAACTTTAAGGCACGCATTGCCCCACACCGGTTGCCAGTGTTGACAAAATTCAGCAGAGAGTGAGAGCCTTAGCTGGATGAAAGAAATCACCCCGACAAACTTTTCTTGCTCGACAATTTCCTCTTCTTCGTCTGCGTCTTCTTCGTGTTCTTCTTCTACTTCTTGTTTGTTGTTGTCCTTGGAATGTTGCTAAAAACTTTTATTATGATTTTGTGATGCGATTTTGTGTTCGCTTCGTTTCGTTTCTCGTTCTTCTTTTTTTCTCTTTTATTTTGGTTTTTGTACTTTTTCCTGTTTGTGATTTTGTGTTGACAATTGAAATTGATTTTGCGGTTCCTGACGTTGCTCCTTTGTTGATATTCGCAAATATTCTCGCTGTGAAATAATCATAAATTGCAGTTGAGTTTACTTTTGATTGCCGTGTGTGTTGGTTGCGTCACAGCATTTCCATAACAATCTGAAATGAGTTTTAAATTGTACGCAAAAAGTGTGTGCAACTAGTGATAGCAGAAACAAGAGAGATACCCTATAGGAAGGTAAGATTTGCAGAGATTCGGGATATATATCTGTTAAAGAAATGAAGAAGGGTCTCCCGAGCAAGTTTAATGTCTCTCAGGGTTATATATGTTATGGTATTCACAAAAAACTGTAGGAAGCCGCGATTTGTGCGGATTCGGGATGTATTCGAGAAGAAGAAATGAAAAAAATGCAAATCGGGGAATAAACTTCAGAGCTTTATGAACTATGACAGCTGGGATATCTATAAATATATTGACAAATTAAATGAAATGAGGATCTTAGTAGTAGAAATATGAATGGGCTCCCTCAACAGACTTCCTGATTCCAAGGGTTATGCTAGCTTGAATATCCACTAATATTCACGAATTATCTATGAAAATTATAAACAGCATTTAATGAAAACTCTCAACCATATTACTCACTCCCAGCTTAACCTCCTGCTTGCATTTTCCTACTCTTTACAGGGTATACAATTGCAACAATAACCCGCTGATATAGTGCCATATATTCCACATACAATATATGCCCATAGAGACATATACGTGCAGTGAAAATTTAATAATATTCTTTGTTTGCTCGCCATAAACAAAAACACACAAAACGTAAATTCGCAAATATAAATCACGAAAATTTGTTGCATTAATGCAGCGTAATTTAATGAGGGAAACAAGGTTGAAGGGTGAGGTACTTCAGATTATGCTCAACATAATTGACATTTTAATGCGCTGATAGTTGGCGAACGATAAAAACAGATTTAATATTCTGATAATTGCCACAACAATTATGCAACTTAATCGAATTGTCAGCGAACTTGAAACGCTTCGCGCAATGCAGACAACGCGGCGTATGTGCAATGTTGTTTGTTATATATACCCAATTAAATGACAACAAATTGCACACTCGATCGCCTCTGACATTTGCGTTGATGTTTAGAAATTAAATGAAGTGTTATGAAAGTAATTGAGAGGGTCGAGAGCCGAAACTATGTGAAGGTTGGTGTGGAACGGAGCATACATATATTGGGAATGTGTCAGACAATAGATAAACAACATTTTGATATATCCAATTAAAAATTAAATTACATTGTTCAGATACAAAATTTGTGATGTATTGGGTTTATTAAAAGGCCATAAACTAAAATGACAAAATAAAGAATGAAATTTGTGGAGGAATTCGAAACGTTTGCTATAAAGTTAGACTAGTTTGGTCAGTTTACTTCTAAAGGAAACAGCTTTTGTATGCACATTTAATACTGAAATACTTTATAATATTAGGTTGGCAAATATCTCCCTTCCGCTGAAGGGAGATATTTGACAACCTAATATATTGTGTAAATGTTAGAAAAATCTTTAGTAAACATTCTTGGTATATACATGTTAGCATCAATAAAAATAATATATATATACTATATTATTAATAATATTATATATATATATAAGGTTGTCAAATATCTCCCTTCGGCGGAAGGGAGATATTTGCCAACCTAATATTATATATTATATATTATGTAATATAATATTAACTATTAATTCTTATTTTAAGTTTTATTATTGTGATTATTTTAGTAGGTTGAAAGTCTTAGAAATATGAAACTTGTTCACAGAACTCTTTTCCATTTCTGGAATGCATCCCGATTCACTTTTCTACAGGGTTTTTGTGGATATCTCAACACAATTAACTCTCAGAGACATTAAACTTGGTAGGGAGCCCCTTCTTCAATTCTTTTATAAATATTATATTATTATAAATTAAGGCAAATCTAAATTTACATATGAAAATATTTCAATTGCATTCTATATTCTGATAAGCAAACATTCTTTCTATAGATATCTATAATTATGATACCCATCAAAGCATTATATCATTAATTTACCTTGTGAAAGATTTTCATATTCAAGATATTTTCATAATTTCAATCGTTCCCCAAATCGATTCGTTAATCAAGCCGCCATTTCAATCTGTCATTCACAAAGATTTCTCCACTATGCAGAGAGAATTAGCTTCCCCACTGTGAGTGCCTCAATGCAACGCCTCGTTTGACAAGACAATTTGAATACGGGAAAAAAACTGTGCAGGGAAAAAGAAATTGTAACTTTTTTATCATTTTTGAATGCGCTGCGGGAGGCGGCGGCGGTTTGCCTCTTAATTCTGTTGTGACATTTATCTTGGCGACTAATGAAAATGGCTTTTCTATGCAGATGAGTGGGGCAGGTGCAGAGCTTAAATAGCTACACCTGTAGATTGGGCAGGTTTCTCATTCCTCGACTTCTCCTTCTCTCTCTCCCCCTCAGCTGTAACTTGTTTCAGCTCTCTCATATTCATATGGCGCGTTGGGGCATTTTATTTGTTTATTTGTCGCTTGCATTAAATTGAAATTGAAATGCCGCAGACCGCAGGGACAGAAATGACACTGAAACGAAGCGAGAGTGAGAGAGAGAGAGGGAGAAGGAGACAGTGGGAGAGGGGGAAGAGGGACAGCGAGCAGTCGCAGCCAGGCACAGATGTCTCCTGCTGCTGCTGTTGACAGTCCTCCTCGTCGCTGTTATTGTACAGTAAAGCCTGGCAAAGTGGAAGCCCGCGAGCAAGTGCGGCTCAGTGTTGCCTTCGCTTCACTGTAGCCCATAAAATCGCTCATACGCCACCGCAACAATCTATACGCGCAGAGCAGAAGAAGGAGAGGGAGGCTGTGGTTGGCAGTGGGGGCGTCTGTGGGCGTGTAAAGCAAACAAAATGAGAGAGCGCATAGTTTCATTATCCTTTGGCTGGGGCAGCAGACAACGCGGCAAGGACACGCGGCACGCGGAGTTGATGCTGCTGATGCCGTTGCTGCTGTTGCTGCTACATGCAGCGCATTACAAATTTTCGAAATGAAACTGAAATCAAATAAAGGCACAGCCGAGAGAAATACACACACACACCCACTAACACACGCACACACAGATAGAGAGACAGTCACACACGAATAGCTACGGCACGAGAACAAAAGCAACAACAATGCAATGCAATTAAAAATGGCTGTGTAAAGAGCATGACGAACAGAGAGAAACCCAAAAAAAAAAAAAAATGAAAGAAAAGCAAGTCAGCAAGCAACAGAAAGGGTATGACAAGCTGGCAGATACCCTGCAATGCGGAATTGTGAAATATATATTAATATATTGTGAGAGTGAAGAGAAAATACGCTTTAAATACTCAAAAAATACAAACAAAAACTAATAAAATACTTTAAATTTAAATTAAAAGGGAATAATTTTAAATATTTTTATACATTTTCTTGTATTACTATAGAATAATTTAATTTTTTTTAAAAGCTTCTAAACCTTCTTTAAAATTTTTTAAATCATTTCTTAATAATTTTAATTTAACATTCTTTATCTTACGTTTTAAATGCTGAAAAATATTTAAAATACTCTAAGAATTTCTTGAACTTGTCAAAAAAAAAACATATTCAAACTATTTCTAGAATTTTTTTAAAACTATTTTTAAAATTATTTTAACTTTTCTAGTTTTAAAATAAGTAAAAAATATCATGCTGATACAAGTTTTCATTTAAAAACAGAGTTTTATAAACTATAAACTAACTTTATTTAATACCAACACCTACTGTGAATACTCTCCTTTACGCTACGCACATCTCTACAGGGTATGCGATGAAAAAAGGTAAACAAAAAGCAAATGTGGAATGACAAACATGCTGCGAATTTGTAATTTGTAATCTGTAATATGAATTCGAATTCGAGTTTTAAAGATGCACACAAATGCAGATACAGTTGCAGCTACAGATAGGGATACATAGCGTACACACACACAGCGAAAGATATAGATAGATGTGGCGACACGAATACGAATACGGATACGGATACGGAAATTTCTGGCAGTCATGTCAGGCAGAAAATGCGGGGAAAATGGCGACGAGAGCAGGTGAATATGATTGCAGCTCGATTTAATTGAGTTGCTCGAACAATTCAGCAGCGAGAGCAGATGGACAAGTGGACAGTCGGACGAGCTCTGGCTATAAAACAGCAACAATCCAATCAGCAATATTGTAATTGGCAAAATGCAAAATTGCCGAATGAAAGAATGAAATAATCGAATGTATGAATACTATTTGCGGCAGATTGATTGAAACCGGAAATTGTGAGCAGCAGGCAAAAAAGAAAACCATAACCCGAAACTGAAACTGAAACATTAAACCAAACTATAAACAGAACTGCGAACTACGAACTTTGAAATCTATCGCACTAAAATGCAAATGCGGTTTAGTTAAATCAGGTTAATGTGAAAATTTCGCGCACCCAAAACCATCAAATTGAGCGACAGTATTTGCATTTACCTAATGATATTAATTTCTCGCATTTTTTTAGCCGTTTTTCCGTCAAGAATTTAATTATGTTTTGCTCAAACTATTTGCATCGATTGTCCACGAACGCAATTTGCATAACAAGTTGAAAGGCAAAATGATTTACAAAATAAAAAGAATTAAAATTGAGGTGGGAAGTATTTCATGGCTATGAATATAAAATACTGTCTGACATTATTTATATTCAATTTTAAATATGCAGGAGAGCGAGAGAGAGAGAGAGAGAGAGAGTTGGAGAGAGAGAATATAAATATAAATTTAATAGTTCATTAAAGCTAGAATAACATAAAGTCTTTTTGCTTTCTATTCTCTCAATCTCTTTTCCTTTTCCATTTCTAATGAATAGTATAGAAAGAGAGACAGAGTACATTCATTTATTTAATTGTTGCTTAAAGTTGAAACAAATTGTTGTTTCATTTCATTCTATTCTCTCAATAGTTTTCCTGCTTTTCCCATTTCAAATAAAACATTTCCCTTTAACAAATGTTAACCTTATCCACATCGTAATCCTACTCAGACGTTTGCATATAAATAAATGCATTTTTGGGGATCAGTTTGACAAGCCAAGTCTCATCATCTCATCAATTTTGCCAGCATTCAATCGAATCGATCACGCTCTGAGCCCGTAACTGGCAATTATAAGAGCCTCCTGCCACTGTTGCCCTCCTTTGGCATCCTCTTGTTGGCCTGGCAAACAGTTCTGCCTTTGCTTGTTGCCATTACTTGGTTCACTGACTGATTGCTTTGTCTTATCATCTTGTCCCCTGCCCCTGTCCCAGCTCTGACTGCCTATGCCACTGTCGAATACAATTCAATTTGCTCTGTTGCCACACCTACCAAGAACGCCCTTTGCACTGTCTCTCTTTCTCTCTCTTCTCTGGCTTTTTGATTTTTTACTTCTGGCTGTTTGTTGTTGAAGCTTCTAATCAGAATTTGTAACCAATTTTTGGTGCTGCGTGCATTTGTTGCCATTTCCTTTGACGCTCTCGCAATCAAGCAGAGTTGGGCGGCAGGAGGGGCCCGACAGAGGCAGCCTAGCAAGGACATCCGTCTAAAATGGGCTCAGCCTGAGAGCAGCATTTGATTTTCCGATTGAATCAAACAATCAATTATCTTGTCTTCTCCGCTCGCATTGTCGCTTTTGCCTCTTGTTCTTCTCTCTCTCTCTGCATTTCCATTTCCATCTCTCCATTTGCCATTTGCCAGTTGCAAATTTTATTGGCCACATTTTTGTCAAGCTGAGAGCTTCAGAGAGAGTTCAAAAAGGTAATGACTGCAGGCATCACAGCACTGAAGACGAAAAACCAAAGCCAAAAAGGGAAACAAATCAGTTTGTGAGAATATCAAGATTTCTCACAGAGCCAACTACAAATTTGCCAAAGTGTTTGTGGTTATTTTGTTTTGCACAATTTGTATGCAAAATACAAATAAATAACAGTTATTTGATATATAAGAAAGTCCTGCACACACCTCTTGAATTCATTTGTTGAGTTTTTAAAAAATTCTTTTATTATTTTTATTTTATTTTTCTTTCGAATTTTTTGTATATCTTAAAAATTGAATTATTATATTTCAAATATTTTGGTCTAGACAGAAAATACAGAATATTTTTATAAATACTATACAATATAATATAACATATTTCTTCCATTTTCCCACAACATTTCCCATCTTAAGCAATTTAAGTCTTCAGCTTCTTGCTCACTTCCCTTTGCGTTTCTATTGCTTTTTTTCGCACACACACTTAACTATGTCAACAGGAAGTCAAATGGCTTGCGAATGCAAAAGCACACACTCGCACACACACACACACTGTGAAGCAAAATGGCGCGCATAAATTTCCGGTTCGCCCCTCAACCGACGGCATTTTATGAGCGAAAGCGACTGAGCCGAAGATTGTTTATGGTGGGCAACAGTTGATTCATCGCATTTAATGGATAATGCTCGCATATTCAGCATAAAACGCAAGATATACATCAGCAAGAGGAAGAGAAAGAAACAGAGAGAGAGAGACTGAGACAGACAGAGAAAGAGAACGCTCTAAGCATATGCGAACTTGTGCTGGAATTTATGATATTTTGTGTAGAGCGTGTATAAAATATGAGCCAAGCAATTTACCCCTTTACTGCTTGACACCTCCCCTTTCCCCTCTCCTCTCTCTCTCTGTCTCTTGCATTTCACATCTCTTTCCTAACTGTTTTTCATCACTCGCTGCGTTTTCTCTTATTGTTTTTGGCAACAAGCAAAAGGCGACCAACGCAGTTTTCTTCATTCCCTGCTGTCTGCCGTTGCCTTATCATTTAATGAACTGCACAACAACAGCAAGTATGACAACCTAGTAATGTGTGCTATATATGTCTGTTATACATCTATATCTATGCCAATATATCTATATGTTCATGCGTGTTTACAGACGCAGGAAAATGCTTTGAGCTTGATTTCATTTGTGTGACGCACTCGTTTCTATGTATTACTATACCCTGTAGTTATTAGCGAATGCAGTGGGCTATGCTCAGGGCAATATGGTATATATACTATATATTGCTGACATACAATATTATACATTTATATACTATATATTCTCAAACAATATTGCAGATAAACTTAATCATCTTTACTCTTTCACTGAATCGTTTAAGAACTCTTTCTTGGCTCAACTCTTGCTCTTTACAGCATATCTGTCAGCACAGCACTTCTCTTCATATACATTGCTGCGTAGGTTTTTTCGCTTATTTAGGTCAACTTTATTATATGCGCATAATTACAAAAGCCAACAAACTGTGCGAGTCTGTGTGTGTTGGCCAGAGATAAAGCATTTATGAAGACAGTCATGTGGGAATTGTTGGCCCAGCTGAAAGCCTCTCACTGTCAGCCTGTCTGTCTCTGTCTCTCTCTCTCTCTCACTCACTCTTACTGTCAGCCTGTCGCTCTCTCTTTCCCGCCTCTGCCTCTTTGTCTGGCAGGAGGACAAACAAAGTAGGCGACAGTTGACCCACTCCGAAAAGTCTTTGAATTTTGTCGGCCTCTTTGCTTCACACTTCCGTTGATGAGCAGGCAAGTAAGGGAGGTACTGAGGAGCAGAGAAGAGTGAGCAAGAGGAAGGCATGTCTCATTTATTTGCGCTGCTCGAATAATAAGAAATAATGTCATTTTGCGTGTACGTCGTCTACTCATCTTGCCTTGGCCTATTGTCTATGAGGTCTCTGGAGAGGGGGTGGAGAGAGGGGAGTGGGGGCAGGACAGCAGAGGAGGCAGCGCAGAAGGCAGGCAGGGCGGTCAGGGAACACCGCGGCGACGGCCTTCAAAAGGAAGACGACTAAAATATTTATGCGACAAACGGCAATTTTGGATTTATGTTCTGTGTGTGTTTTCTTCTTTCTACTTCTTCTTCCACTTCTTCCACTGCCTCTTTTTTTGCCAGTACCTATAAAATTGGCTGAGTATATAAATTTGTGCTTTTATGTCGTCTCCTTTATTTATAGCACATATTTTTCGGTCTGTCGTACAGGAACTGCTCCATAAATAGCACAGCAGCGAAGAACTGCGCAAGAATAATTTTCAAGTGCGTCACATTTTAATTGAGGCAGAACTGGAATTGAGAGAAATATTCCTCCCATAAAATGCCACAACGAGCTTAACTAGCTTCAGCTAAGTTGTTTATTCTAGTGATCATATTTCTGAAAAGTGTCTTCTCTTGTCCTTTTTAACTGTTTGCTCTGCTTCTAATCCCCAATTCCAATCGCAGTCTCAATCCCAGGCCAAGGCAAGGCAAGGCAGACAATGGCAGGCACTTCATCTGCGATATCGAATTTCAACAGCAGCCGCAAACACTTGAGCATGTTCCCAGAGCTCAATTAAAGGCCATTAGTTGAATATCGAAATGTGCCACGCCCCCCCCCCATCACCCACCTCCCACCACATCAATGTGTATGGCCAAAGGATATACACGCATTGAGTTACGCAGACAACAAAAAAGGCATCAGAAATATTTCCATATGCAGCAATTCACATCGCATATTTCTACCCTCTTACCATATAAGAGAGAGAGGATGGGGAGAGCAGAGGAAGGGGATAACCCAACTACCTCCTCCTTCTTCCTCCTTCCTCCCCGTCTCGCCTTGTCGAGTAATTAAAGTTTTGCACAAGTGTCGATAAATTATGCCAAAGAAGAAGAAGAAGACGGAGACGGCGCTATGCAAATGGGACACAACTTACAAGCAACTATATAGAACATATATACTACACTATGCTATATATATAGTGTGTATTTGTGTGTGTATGGGTATCTGGGTAGCTCGCTGAACTGAGCGACAGATGGACATTCTTCTGGCTTCCGAATGACAGGCACTTCATCATCGTGTCCTTCGGCGAGTGTGTAATTCATCACGCGAACAACCGCAGCCTCCGACGTCTCCCCTCTCCTCCCCTCTCTCTCACTCTGTGCCGCACATGACATGTTGAGCCTGCATTTGAGTTGGCCAGCCCAGGGGCGCAGGCAGCAGGGTGGCAGGGGGAGCGCTTACAGGAAATTACGGCGGCTCTGTTGCTGGGGACGCTTTAAGTTTTGGTCGCTGAACCTGGAATGCTATTAACCAAGTTGACATTAATCGCCTTGACTTCTAGCAGAGTGTAACGCAAGGAGGGAGAGGGGTAGAGAGGGTCTAAGCTTGCGGCAAAGCTTGTAATGTGAAAACAATTAAGTATGTTAAATGCAAATGTGCTCAGAGGGGAGTAGAGAGAGAGAGGGAGGGGAGAGTTGGGTAAGCTTGCTATAAGTTAGGAATGAGGAAACTCTTGACAGCCCAAACTGAAGCTAAATTATGTTCCTGTATGTCTGTATATATGTGTGTGTGTTAACGTATGTGCTGATTGACAGTGATGCCCAAGTTCAGTTGACACATTTTGTCAAGAAAGGAGATTCCTTTCTGGTAAACTGAACTGAGCTTGGAGACAATTGATAAGGACAGAGAGTATGAAAGACTATATGAAGTATTCCATAAAAGATATAAGGTGATTATGAGGTAATTAGTAAGTAAATAATTAACTCATAATGGAAAAGGTTTTAAGAAACTTCTTCAGTATTCATTAAATTAAACTTAACTAATCATGATTTCTTACAAAGATTTAGAATTTATAACACTGTTCAAATATTTGTAAACGGAATACAATAATTCATTAAGTTCATCAAATTTTACTCGCTTTATAACATAATTACATGGAATTTTCGATAATGTTATCGACGTAGTTCAATTGGTTGTTATATCTTAAAAAATAACAAAAATTTGCTGATAGGTTCTATATATATTGCTCTTATCAGTTCTGAACCATTTGCAGTGTGCATCATTAAAAAACATTTGTTTCGAGTTTCACTAATTTAGCTATGCAACTTAAACTCCATAAGTTAAGTATGATTATATTTTAAGATATTATTATTAGTTATGTTATAGTGTAGTGAAGCAATAGATCAATTTAAATTTATATGTAAGCACTAGTGTGGAACATTCCTCAATCGCTCTTAGGTGGATCATTTCTAAAATATTCAAACTATTTAACCAATAAAACTAAAATTTTAAATACTAAACTGCAAACCATAAGTTCACCGCACTTTACATTACAACAGTTATTTATATACAATATTTACGCTTATTTAGGTTTTTACATTTTTCAAGTTGTTAAAATAAGTAATTTCTGCAGAAGCAAAATAGAGATTGAGAGAGAGAGGGAGAGAGAGATCAAGTGAGGAGCGAGAGATGTAAAATTGTTTATCGCATTGTTGTCTCTGGCCAAGGAATGCACAAATTTGCTAAATTTGCGCTAGCTTTCAACGCAATGAGCGGAATGTGTTCAGCTCGAGATACGCACTCATAATTCTTGACTTTTTGGACCTCACTGCCCCAACGTTTCCCCCCTCCTCCTTCGTACTGCCCACACACAGTGCCTAGACCAGGCAGGATTATCTATACTAAGCATGCTAGGGAAGCTCATAAATTCAGCTTAATACATATGCGGAAATATGTAGATATCTCTGTGTATATGTGTGTGTATGTGTAGGTGTATATGTTAGTATTCTATATATAGATACACATACTTACGCATAAATATGCATAGCATGTCAGTTTTATGAATTGGATTTGTGTGCGCTTTGCTAACTGACCAGTAACAACCTCACCCCCCTGCCACGCTACCCCCTCTCCAGCTACCCCCCACGCACACTGGTTGTTAAGGCCCTTATTAATTTATGTTATGGATAGGAAAATAGTTAACACAGTCGACAGTTAAGCCTGTCTGTTAGGGCAATGAATACTGTTGATCCATTAAACAAGATTACGCATACGCCCCGTTTACCGAGCGGGCAACATTTTCTTGCTGCTACTGCTGCTGTAGCTTCACTTGTTGTTGTTATTGTTGATGTTGTTGTACTCATTATGCGGCAACAAATTTCTATAGTTTACTGCACAATTAATGAACAACTAATGTGCTTGTCGTAGTCGAACCAATCAAGCTGCCCACGTCTCTCCTCCTCTTCTTCCTGGTACTACATTAATTTCCTGTTGCCATTCCTGTTGCACTGGCCCCGGGGTGGCAGTGTGTGCAGGTCACTTGCAACCTGCCTCACCTGCCATCTGCCACCTGCCTTCAGCTCGCAGTAAATGCGAAGCTTCTCGTAATGAACACGAACATAGATAGATTTATCATTTATTGTACTTATCCATTGTTCAACTGCAGTCAACTTGTTCCTCATTCCCCTCACTGCCCCGTCCCGCCCCAGGCTGTCATTTTGCGCATTAATGTTAATGTAATTACAGAATTCGCATCTGTCTAGTTACTTTGCTGGCAGATAAATGCGAAGCATGCAAATATTATTGCTGCCAATTTGTAGATACACACGCACGCACATACACACACACGCATACACATGCACTGGCGCTGGCACTTAGCAGTAAGTCAAATATTTTCGAAAATATCGAGGCAAGTTATGTGCGGTAATTATGAAAGATAATAGCCAAAGGGGGGAGAAGGTCAGTGAAATCGCACAGCGGCAATCGATAACAAGCTGACAGCGGTGGCTGACAGGCAGCAGGCAGTGTTAAGTGCACTGAGAGAAGTGTGCAGCAGGAAGCGATTATGTGCAGAAGCTTTGGCAATCCAAGCTTAAGTCAAACTGCTAAACTCTTTATACCCATTATGCATAGGGATCAAGGGTATTACAGCATTGTGCCAACTAAAAATGAATGTAACATGCAGAGGGAGGCGTTTCAGAACCCAAAAAGAATATATATTCTCAGTCAGTATAAGAAACGAGTCAATATAGCAGTGTACGTCTGTATGAACAGCTAGATCTCAGAGACTATAAGAGCTATGGCTGCCAAATTTGAGGACAAAAAGTTTTAATATTGCGCTTCGATCAAGTTTATTCTATAATTTTGACACGCTTTCTTCCCACCCCCTAAATCAATAATAACCTAATTCCAGGCGTGATTTTATTGCTTAAGTATTTATTTTTAGTAAGTACAATAAATATTGCCGTCCAAATGATTTCTGTAAATTTGGTTTTGAACGAATAATTAACAATGAAGTTATACACAGGATAAATTTGAAGGAGTACCAATTGCAAGACTTCCCCGCACGGTATGCAACACAAAAGACTCAGGTGACTAGCGGTTATAATATAGTCAAGATCTGTACTCTATGGCTATCACTTTTTTTCTCTCTCTCTCTCTTGCTACTTTTCTTTCAGTGTGCACTTTCATCTTTTCCACTTATTTCTATCGGCCATCAAATTTGATATCGCACACGCACAAAGCGCCCGCCAGCGATATATTGCCTTACTGTCTGCCGCCCCCTAAAGCCCTTGCCTTAGCTCTCCCCTCTTATCCTTCCCTTGCACTACCCCAGCTCCATCTTATCGCCATCTTTGTTGGTATATTTTATGTGCATCGCATCCGCAAAACATTATCAAAAATCGCTTACAACCAATTTGATTTTATTAAAACGAGCGCCCCTAAAGCATTGCCCCACCCACCTGCCACGCCTCTCTCTCTGGCTCTCTCTCTCTGTCTCTCTCATCATCTTGCTAATCATAAGAATCGTTGAAGGAAGTATAAACTGGCACAGCATTTGGTTAGTTTATATGTTGCCTCCTTACGAGTCCAATGACGATGACGATGACGATTAGCATTAAAGTTGACTCCGGCAGGCGCATAAAACCGTTTTATGGTTCCCCCATAAACAGGTGCGAGATGGTGGCTCAGCTTCCCCCCTCTACCCCTCTCGCTATCCTCTGCGCTCCTGCTTGCACTCTGCCAGGTGGCTTTAATGGTAGCTGAGCGCACATTTGTTCCGCTCTTGATGATTTCATTCACTGCCCTCCGCCCACTATTGCTGTATCACTCTCTCTCTCTCCGTCTCTCTCTCTCTCTCGTTGCAAATGGACGCACATAAAAATTATATTAAGTCATAAAACTGTAGCAGAAGCACACACTAAGAGACAAACGTACACACACACACACTTCACAAATACACATTTTATTTGCGGTCAATTCGCATTTCACAACACTGTCGCAAGGCGGAAACGGCTATCAACCTGGCATTAGTCTAATTTAGGTCAGATCGCTGGAGGGGGGACGTGTATTAAAACTGATTTGAGACTGTTAAGTGCCAAGACTGTTAAATGAACGTTACCTACCGTAAAAACCTTCCTAAACGGGCAGTAAAAACGGAACTGTATAGAACGATTGGTTTTTTATTTATTTATAATATTTTGGTGATTCTTTTTAATATAATTTAAGCAATTTTTGAACATTTAGGCTATAATTATAATCATAATTTGTTAAGTAGTCAAAAGTTTTCATTATTTCATGTGCATACGAGATTTGATAAAACTTTTGAACATCAGAAATAAAACAAACTTTGGCAGAGTTTGGTAAACTTTGTTTGACAGTGTTGGATAAAGTTTGTTTGGTATATTTATAATGATATAGCTTTCAACACATTGAGCTTTAATTACAATTAACTACAAATATTATATTTAATAAATGCAATGAATGTATTGAACTGATATGAAATGTCAAATAGAAAGATTGTAAGCAGATTTCAAATAATACTTAATATAAGTGGGTAACGAAACTGTTAACCAATACTGATAACTATCGATATTGTTAAGCACCATTGGCACTATCTTCTCTAATCAGTAAATTAATGCAGAAGAATTTACGATGTGTATTAAATAAAAAAGAATTATTTTAAGTGTTATAAATATAATATATATAAATATAAAAGAAACTAAAAAGACACAGAAGGAAATAGGAAAGTGATAATATACAACATGCTTGACTTCGAATTTCATTTACCTAACTCCAGTCAGCAACAATTACACAGTACTCTCTATAAAGAAAGCTTTCTTAATAATGAAAAACCAATATATGATAGCTCTGTCGAGCACAAAAAATGCATATAACCTCAATCTTTCATATACAAATAACAATTCCGATTGTGTACTATAAATCTCGCTTGAACTGTGCAGAGCTTTTAGTTGTAAGCGAGATATAGCGTAATCGCCCAATTAATCTGGCTTTGCAATGGTTCAAAATGCATGCAGAGTAAGCAAATATGATTTATTGACCCATCAGGGGGCAAAGGGTAAGCGGAGTAAAGGGAAATGGCTTAAGGGTAAGGGGGCTAAACTAGTTCAAACAGCGAAAGCGCATACAAAAAAGGAGAAGCGCATTCCTTTGTTCTTTGCGATTGGTTAAGAGTCAACGAATTGTGCACTTGGCCCCAAATAAGATTTCGATTCTTTTTTGCAATGGCAGAGAGGAGGAAGAGGGAAAGTGAGGGGAGAGAGAGGAGAATCTCTCGAGGGCCGCATTTCAATTTATGCTCATTCGTTGGCCTGTTCAATATGCCAGCTACATGCAGATGTCACGCCTCCACGTGCCGCCCATCTTCCGGCTATAGCAACTACCTGCCACCCGTCCCCCCTCCAACTCCCCTCCCCTCTCTCCCCTAGCAACATAAATCGCAGAGCATATTACACAATGCGATGCGTGCCTGGCTCAATGGAGAAGTTACCCCTATGCTTCTGTTCCCGTGTCCTCCTTTCTCCCACCCTGCTCGTCCCCCTCCCTTTGCTCACACAAAACATGCAGCGACGTTTTTGGCTTCCTCCTCGTTGTGTTTGCATTTGCTCCACGGTGCGGGACATTACGAAAGGGGGCACAAAACTTTTTATGCTGCATTTGTCCTGTTGCTGCACAGCAGGAGGAAGGCCAGAGTGCGGGGGGGGCTGTGGATACTGCCTCAAACTGTATAGAGAGTGCATCCGGGTGAATCCTACGCCGTCGTCCTGCCCTGCTCTCTACGTGTTCTGCCTGCAAAAGCATTCAAATTGTTTACCGTATGAGCGAAGGCGCACGTGGAAAGCCAAAAGAAAATTGTAGTAAATTTTAAAATGGCACAGCAGCAAAAATGTGCAGCACACCCTTGCCCCTTTCCCCCTTATACTATCTACTACTCATCCCTGCTGCCAACGAGATCGGAGCGGAGGATCCAGGAGCCTTGACGCAGTGTAATTTATTGGCAGCACGTTTATCATGCCGTCTACTCCGACAACGCCTCAGACTCCAGCGACGTCGCCAGTTCCCAACTACCCAACGTCGCATCCCACGGTAAGCCCAAAAAATGCAACCATGCGGCGCATGCAAAAATGCCTAGGCCCAGAACCGGAGACGGAGTCAGAGCTGGAGCTGGAGCTGGAGCCTGTGCCTGTCTCTGATGGCCTGGTTGCCAGTGCGGCTTGCCTCTAGATGGGGCACGAATATTCCTATACCAGGCACACTACCAGGTTCCATTCTAGGCACACTAGCAGGAAAACTCCTTCACTATGAGACACACTCCCTGTCCCACTCCCTCTCCCACTGCCTGCCCCTTCCCATACCCATCCTTGCCACATGCTATGCGCTTTACTTTTGTGCTGCCTCGACCAATGTTTGCCGAGCGTTTTGCCGAGTTCAGACTCAGCCTGAACATTGTAGGCCAGTTTCATTGTTTGCCTTCCGCAGGGAGGCGTGGCAAGGGCAGCCTTGTGCCTGCTGCAACATTCATTTAAATGTTGCCAATGTGTTTTTGTGGCAAATTGAAGCTGCCGCTGATGCTGAGCCCGAGAGGCACAAAAGTCCCTGCCAGACACTTGCATATGCATTTTCCGACTAGTTGCCTATGCACACACACACACATGCAAATATATATATATATATGCATATGTGCAGGTGTCTTTGTGTGCAGGTGTGAGTGTGCTGGTGCAGCTGGGGGATTAGCAGACACTGCGCCACTTTCAGCTGAGCTTGATTGTAAAAAATTATGACTGGAATGAAAGAGCTGAGAGCTGCAAAGACAGCAAGTTGGGAGGGGGAGAAAGGGAAAGAGGGAGAGTGAGGGAGGGGAAGAATGTGAGGTAAGTGGAAAAGATGTGGCTGTGGAAAATAATTAGAATAGTTTTCTTAGAAATTGAACAATGTTTGCTAAGGTCAAAAGGGTTCAGCTTTAGTTCCGAACAATTGAAAAGTATTTAGAAAGTTAGCTATAAACAATATAATATATAAGGGTAAGTAAAGGCACAGTTTTTAGATAAATAATGCTAACAGGTTGGGCTCAGTGCTGTAATCTTGCTATAAATCAGCTATAAAGCTTCTATAAAATTTAATTTAATTTGTTTAAATTTAAATTATGATTAACTTTTCATATATTTGCCATAAACTTGCTATAAATCAACTAAAAACTTGCTATAAGTCTGCGTTAATAAAGTTTTTTCTATTTTAGATTTTATTAAAACTGAATAAATATGTTTTTTCTGAACATTTTGTAAATCTTTACTAAGTCTGCTATAAATCAGCTATAAGTTATCTATAAAATTACTATCAATAATATTATCACCATTACATTGTTCATTAACATCATAAGATTGTTTTCGTTTACATTTAAATTAAATAAATACATATTTTTTTAATTAGCTTGTTTTTAATGTGCCATAAACTTGCTATAGTTATGCCATAAATAAGCTTGCCATAAATTATATCGGCTATCATTGTGCCATACTCCGGCTATAAATTTGCTTAAGTTGCAATAGGAATTAGCTATAGTCATGCTATAAATTTGCTATGAATTTGCTATAAACTTGCTATAAATCTGCTATAAAATGTTTACAATCTTACCAGCACAGCAACTAGTCAACTTAACAAAGTGTCCTACATTTGCTGCAAGCTAATCTAATTGCCACCCCCCCATCATCCTGCCACGCACATGGCCTCGACTTAGTATATCTATCGTATTCTTCTTAATCTGCTGCTGCTCCTCTCTCTCTCTCTTTCGCTGAGGGAACTGCATCTAATTGTTATTTAACTTAATCATAAACGCCAGCAATTAGGCTGCCTGGCCGGGACAAGCGCTGTGGACACTTTGTTAGCAATTAGTTTGGTCAATGCAGTAGGACAGAGAGAGAGAGAGGAAGAGGCAAAGAAAGAGGGGCACAATGGGAGACAGAGGGGGCAGGCATTTCAAGTGCCCGTTGCAGGCGCCAGCAAGAGAGAGAAATGTACAAAATCACAGCAATTTTTTTCAAACTAATTGGCCGACCACAAAAGGGAGAGAGAGAGAAGAGGAAGATGAAGAGAGTAAGTGGGGAAGAGTGGGGAAAATTAATTAAAATGCTGTTTTCTTTGCTATTTACTCAACAAATTGCTTCAAATGCGCATAAATCAAATTGTTCACACCGTTCATCGAAGGACGATGCCGATGCCATTTTGGGTACGACGACAGTAAATTCAATTTTCCCTGCATATTTCATGGGTGTATTTAAAGCCAGACTCTTTGTCTACCCACTCTCTTTCCCCCTCTCTTTCTTCCTGTTTCTCTCCCTGTCTCTCTCGAGTGGCGCCACTTGATAGGCAGCCCCAGAGTGAGCCCCAATGGGTCCGCAAAGCAAATAAAAAAGGCGAGAGAGAAAACATACTGTGAGGGTGTGTGTGCAGCAGTTTGTGTGAGTGTGTGCAGGAGTGTGTGTGAATGTGTGTGAGTGTTTGTGAGTGTGTGTCATGCCACTTCCTCTGCCTGTGGCTGTCAGCCTGTTTTTGATTCATGCGTTAAATGAAAATTAATCCGATTTAATCTGTCGCTAATTAGGTTTACTCTGGGATTTGTTTCGCACCTCTCGCCAGACCCCGTCCCCCGCCTCTGCCACGCCCCCACCTACACCTCCACCTCAGCTGGCCGCATGTTTGGTCTCGATTTCTCTGTTCGCGGCATATGTATTGCGCCGAGTGCGGCCTGTGTGGCATGCAACCATCAATTAGGGGCACTCCTGGCTTGGCCTGGCCTGAGTGCAAGCGAGAGGAAAAGAGAAAGAGGCAAAGTTATTGTGTCTGATTACGCTTGTTAGATCAATAAACTGCACTTTAATCGAGCACTTTAAGCGGACACTTCAAACAGAATCAACGCTGTTGCTGTTGCTGCAGCTGATGACACTCATACGCACTGTTGCCTCTCAATCTCCAATGTGGCTCGACTGCCAGTTGCCACGCCTACCACAACACAGGCTCAGCTGCCTCACCTGGCTCCCCCTCACTGCGTGTGTAGTTGCTGCTGTTGACAACATTGTTGCACTGCCCCACTGCCTGCCCCCCCCCCCCGCGCTCTCTGCCTGCTCTACTAGTCAAGCTCTAGCTCTGTGGACTGCCTCATTTCCATAACGCATACACACACACACAAACACGCACACTACAGTGAGCAAGCAAAACAAAGCCAAAAATCTGAAGTTTCATTACGAAAGGATGCGCTGCTCCTGCCGCTCTGATACTGCGGCATGTTTGTGCTTTCGTATTTGGCCATGTCAAAAGCCGGCAAAACCAAAACAGATTCTGCTCATCGCCTTCGCTGCACAGTGGTGCGAAAGCTGTACAAGTTGCTGAAGTGAAAATGAAATCTAAAAATCTGAGAAGCATATTTAAATTACCTCAAAATGAAACGAACGAAATTTGAACAAAGCTTGACAAAATTTTTAAATAATATTGATTTAATTATTTAACTATTATTTATACATAATAAAATCTATAATTTCTCGATAAATAAATAAATAAGAAATAAGTAAAACTTAATTGGAATAAAAAACCAACACCAGGAATAATCTTAAAATTCATAAGAAGAACTGTTCTGATAAAAGAGTTCTAAACTCAGCAGGGATACAATAGATCCGTTTGAACCTCGAACATTAACAAAAATTAATAACAAGATTCAGATTATTTTGTTTGCTTCCAAAATAAATAACTATTTATATATATATATGATATATTGTTTGATTTTAAATCATTTAAATATACTATCTATGTTTTTTAATTTTATCAAGATTTAGTTAAATTAAATATTGTAAAAGTGAAAAAAAATATCAACATAATTAATTTCTATAATAATTATTGAAAAGGTATTATAAATTTATATAAATAAAATATAATTCAACATTTCTTCAATACAGAAAAAGCATTTAAAGAGAAATTAAAATAATATTTATTTACTATATTATTTATTTATAGCACATTTCACTTCTTTCTCTGCGGGACAACCTTAATTAACACCTGTCTAACACTGGCACCACTGTGCAGCGACAGCGGGTGACGTTTGCTGTCTACTGCCGTCTGCCGTGTGTCGTCTGGCTGTGCCTAGATAATATGCTTAATACGTTTTTATGTGCCTGGCAGGCGGCCTGCTGTCGTCATCCTGGCCCTGATCCTTTTCATTGTTATTGCCAACTGGTATTGACTGTCGCCTCGCGTGAAATCAAATTTCCAGCGAAATGACTTTTGGGGACACCCACGCACACACAACACACACAACGCACAACAAAAAGTTTTGTTTTCGGCTGTGGAAGTCTATGAATTATGCAAAAGGATGCTGGAGATGACGTAGGCTGAACTACTGTTCCCACTGCTGTTGCCACTGTTCTTCCTGGTACTCCTTCTGTTACTGCTCTTCCTCCTAGTGCTGCTGCTCTTGGTGCTCCTTCTACTGACACCCCTCTGCTTGTTACTGCTTCACTGCCTCTGCTCTTCGTAGGACCCCTCTGCCTACTACCTCTGCTTTTCCTAGTACTCTCCCTCGTACTCTTCCTGTTACTGTTCCTACTGTTACTGCTCTGCCTGGTACTGCCGTCTCCTCTTTCTTCTCCTTCTGCCTTTCGGTTATCAAAAGCTATTGACCCATTAACGGGTTTTCGGTGTTTGCCAGCGACGCCTGCCAACTGCGAACTGCAAACTGCAAACTAATTAACATAAAGCAAACACTTGGCAATTATGTCAAGTGTCGACTGGCATCAAAGGACGTTACTCTCTCTCACACTCTTTCTCTCTCCTTCCTTCTCACACACATCGACTACCAGTACCAGCAAGTTTTTTGCAACTGACAAGCGATTTTTGCATCAAGCGAAATGCATTAAGAAAGAACACGCCAGTGAAACGAGGGAGAAAGGAAGGCAGACAGAAGGGAGATGGAGCAGTCGAGCTTGACGCGCCTTAGACGCGCTTTGACACGCGCTTCCAGCACTCCTCAAGGCAGCTCAAAGACGGCGCCTCACACTCTCGCCCTGCACTCCTCTTCCCAGCAAGACGCTTCGTTGCATATTAAACACCACGACTCAAGTGGCGCCACTTGCGAGTGCATCAAAGAAAGCCAGCTGCAGAGGCAACAGCAGCATCAAGTTGCAACTGCAGCAAGCAACTGCATTCGACACACACACACACACACACACACACTCTTTACAGCTCAAGCATCTTTCACTTATTAGTTAGGTAAGTTGACATCGGATACAAAGCGCAGACTGCCTGATTGTCAGCTTATTAGCTTTCTATGCAGCCACAAGTGCAGCTATATATAAATCTATCACATGGATATGCTAACTTACAGATGTGAGCTGACACGCGCTTGAGACGCAACAGACACTTGGACAGATAAGCAGACAGGCAGAAAGTCAGACAGATAAATGCGATTAACAGCTTGAGCAGACTGTTCGCTTTGCTTTTAGTAACAGCACAATGTGAGGAGATTAACAGCATTCACTGGGCGAAATTTGAACAGACTTAATTGAATTTGATGTTATGCAAATTACATTGAACATTCAATATGTTTGAACACTTGCAGAGCTAATATTCATTTTGCTCAGATGTTTGCAAGGCAGCTCAGGCGACTCCTTCCCATAGAGTATAGCCAAGTGCGTTAAGCCGAACTTTTGTCTTATAATTATTGGAATATCCTGGAATATTGAAAATGGTGTAAAAAAATATAATGGACTAAAATAAAAATGGAGTAATAACCTTGTGCAAATGTATTTAACAAGCAGGAGGTGCAGAAGACCTAATAAAGTATATATATTCTTGATCTAGAGCACAAGCCGAGCCGACCGAGCCGTGTTCGTTTGCTGTCTGTATGTCTGTATTTCTAGTGCTAGTGCAAATACAACAAAAGAGAAATCACAGTGAAAATCAACATTTTGTTAAATACTTTGCACTCTCTGAAACATTTTAAATATTTTATTAGTTCATATAATCGCATGAATTTTTATGTGCATAACTTTTATGTTAATAACAAAAATAATGCTATTAATTTAATAAATATTACAATTAATATTGTTCGACATTTAATTGTATTGAGATATTTACAGAATTGAGTATCGAATGCAACTTTTCCACTTGCCACCTCTTCTATCAATCTTCACACTTGTTGTGGCAACAGTTTACCCCCCCTCCCTTTTTTTGCCATTCCACACCCACACAGCGGTCACTCAGCACTTGAACTGTAATTAATGGCACAACAAAGCCGAGCGTAATAAGCAATTACACGAGAGTTGATGTAATTATTAATTATTTAATGTAAATATAAGTACGAATATGTACCGAGAAAAAAGGGTTGCAACAACAACAACAACACAGAGAAGTAACATTGAGGCATGCCACATATGAGTCGTCAGTATGTTGGAGCCTGACGCGCAATAAATGTATTTAAATTTATTGCATAATAAAGATTAAATATTTATTTACACAACGTTTCAATTAACTTTCGGCTTTGCTGCCGTCTCCCTTCGCCACTCCCCCTCCCTTACTTACCCTACCTCCTCTAGCACCATCGCCTCGCCAGGCCCACATTTTTTATTGTTTTTTTTTGCATTTCGCACCAATTTAATTACAAAAATTTATTGTTTAAACTCGACGCGGCAACAAAATGGCGGCCCGAAAAAACCGGAAGTCAACAAGTTGAACGACCTTCCTTCGCTTGTGGGAATTCCCCATGGAGAGAGAGAGAGGGCGGAGCATGAGGCGCCTCCAGCCTGGCGGGGAATGTGCCACATATTATGCCGAGCCGGGAATGTTTGGCCGCGACACCCAGAAACCCAGAAACTTGCCATAAATTTCAGTTCCGCACGCGCAGAGCCAAATGGCAAATGGGTTAAGGATTCCCTGCGGGGCGATGGCTCGGCACGGTGGAGCATTTGTTGAATTTCTCTGTAAATTTCACTCAATTGACATTGGCTGTAAGAGAGAGAGAGTTGCCACTCTGGGGTAAGGTTGCAGTTTGTGTTGCCCCCTTTTGCGGCACTTCAAAGTCAACGCAGCTGCTGCCCGGAAAAAATGCGGAAACTGCACGGAAACGGAAGTCGCAGTGGCAGCAGCACCGGCACCGCCAACTCATCCAACTCCCTCACCCTCCCTCTGCCTGCTCCTGCCTGTAACGATGACATCAGCTGTGCTGACCAGCGCCACACTTTGGCCCCATCCCCTCCCCACTGCAGCTTCTCTTACTGCTGCCCTTGGGCGAACCTTGCCTGGGGCAGGCAAAGCGCAGCCAAAATGCCCGTAGAGAGCAGCCAAGGGCTTCCAGCCAGGCAACGTGTGGCACGAGTGGAGCAAGGATGAAAGAAGGAGGAAGAAGAAGAGGAAAGGTGGAAGAGAAAAAGAAGGGAGGGAGGCAGCGCGACTGCTGTCGCTTTCAAAAATTCATATTCGTAATTGTTGACTGTATTGTCGCTGGCATTGTTTGTTCCCCACCAGGCGAGCGACAGCTACAGTGTGCACTGAATAAAAGGAAAGGGCAACAAAAGGAAATGTACAAGAAACAATTGCAGTCAGATTGAGTGTTGAGTATAGTGTATATTCAGTATATTGTGTATAATCAGCTACTTTATAGCTAAGGGACCTGAAATTCTACAGAAATTTCTATGTATTCATCTTCTAAATTCGTCTTCCTTGTGAAGTAGAGTTTTGTCTTCTCAATTCTCTAGAAATCCTTATATTCTCCGAGTATGAATTCCTACATGGAAACTTATCTTTCTTCTCTCTTTATAAATTCCCATAGTTGCCTAACTCTTCAATATATTCTTTTAAAGCTTAGCCTTGACAGTAAATTAAAAGTTACTCAATATTTAACTAGATTAAATACTGTACTTTATTCAAAATATTTGAACCTACTTCCTACCTAAACATTATATATTCTTATATATCCTCAACTACTGTCTTTATTATTCCTCTCATTATATTTGTATATATCCACAATTACTTTCTTTATTATACGAGTACTTCTCATTAATTCCTCTCTATTTGATAACCCCCAAAATTGTGAAGAATTCTTTCATTTCCAGTCCCTCCCAGCGATTATTCACTGTCTGGTTAAATCTTTAAAGTCGTCTGTGCATTTTGCACTTTATCTCCGACATTTTGGAGCAGGCGAAACATAAAATATTTTACTGCTAATCTCTTACGGCGGAACCAAACGAGTTCCGGCTCAGTTTTTGCCAACACTTTCCGTTTTGCCCTCTACGAGGCGGGCTTATGCATATGTCTTGCATATTCTATATACTATAGTATGCCCGACCGGAACAGAGTGGGGAGGGAAAGGGTGTTAGAAGGGATTTTCACTGGCAATCTTCTGCTGTAGTGAGAGCATTTTTTATGTCAGTTCCGAAACGGGAATGAAATTTATTTATGGCATATTTTCTTAACCATAATTGTCACTTGAATTGATCTTTTGGCTATCATAAATTGTCAGCATGGGAAGGGGTCACCTCCCATGGTGACAAAAATTATTTTTAGCTCTCGAAAATAGTCGAAAACTTTTACCCACTGAGCTTGGCAAGGGGAAGGAGGTCTGAGGGAGGGAGGTCGCTGCATTCCGAGTGCACTTAGTCGAGCGCCGCCTGCATTATTGAAAGATACTCGAGGAATGAACAGATATACAACTGTCTATATGATGCACATAATGTACATATTTATGCTTATGACGGTCGCTACACACCCGCACTGACAGACCTTCCCGCTTGCCCCCACTTCCCCTCTTGCCAGACGGAGTCAAGTGCCGCCGTTCGGTTAATTGCAGCGGAGGCCGTCGCTGATGAGTTTAATTGAAATAATGCGCTTGACGGGGCCTGGTGGGGGGCGGAGCCAGAGAGAGTTTCAGTGTTCGGAACATTAATAATATTTCTTTTTATGGGCATACCCTGCAAACGAAAAGAAGCTAAAGAAAGTAGCTTGAGCTGTGGGATTGGAAAAAGTAAAGTAAAGTTTGATGTAGAATTAAAGTGAAAACGAATATATAATAAATATATATGTATATATTATAATATTATATATAGAATATATATATTCAGTCATCACATATTAGCAGTCAGAGTAAATACTCTAGGGTATATTTAGCTCTTTATTTCATAGCCATATTCTGGCTAGAGCTAAAGCAAAATGAACAATTACAAAAAAGGAAATCACAAAATAAATTATTTAAGAATGAAGTTGATTAACTTTCTTGTGCCCAATCTACAGGGTATTTCCCTCGTCTATCATTAACGTGCTTAACAACTTTATGTCGTTTATATTCTGTATGTTTTTTTTGGCTCTTTAATGAAGTTTGCGTCAAAAAAGGCGAACAAGAAGCGAAAGCGACGCGCCGTCAAAATGTTTAATTGCCCGCCGCGGGATGGCGAAAGGGAATACCCCTAATGTGCCCCCTCTGATGCGATGCAGTTCGAACCATTAGCCAAATGAAGCACATGATTTGTCACAATTCTCGATTGCAGTTCCGTCATTTCAATTCGGGCAATTCGGCGCATTCTCTGCGTTCTTTCCCAATTTGAAGTTGAAACTCGGAATAGTCGAATATTTACCCAGATTCCGAAACAAGGCGGGAAACAAACTAGACATTAATGGGTTAAGCCACGCTGACAGATGACTTAATGCACAGCACAGTGAGCACAGTGAGTACTAACTAAATGCGGCCCAACAACTCGTACACCAACAGCTGTAAATGCGCTCGAGCTGAAAATAATTTCACGTCTTCTTCTCGTTTTCATTTTCAAGTTTTTCACTGAACTTTGTGCATATTTCTGGCCCAACAGTGCGCGACGTGAAATGATCTATTGTCCTTGTGGCAGGCAGTGGGGGCGGGGCAAACGGGGCGTGGCGCCTGCTATCAGAGTTGTGCAAAGTGAATGCACAATAAATGGGGAAACACCCGACAAGCCGTGCGACAAGGATGTGGACAGAAACTTGCGGCGGCAGAGCGACAAGAGATGCACAGTGGAGCAGAAATGAAGTAATTGCTGAGAGAAATGGGTAAACTAAAAATGAAAATGGACAATATTGAAGAATATAAATTATTAATGTTTACTTTTTATACGGAAAGTTCATTTGATATTTTGTATCTGTTATATAAGCGTATGTAGTCTAGTAACTTGTGACTTCATTGGGTACTAAAAGTTGCTACAGACTTACACTCATATAAAGGTATCTTAATTAAAATACCTTTATTTACCCATTACATGTGCAAATAGATAACAAATTAGTTCTATATCACAGTCATTTTGCTCGAAATTATCTTTTATAATATTTAATCTTATATTATTGCAAATATTCCAATCACTTTTCAATAAACCCTTACTATTATTTAATATTTGCCTTTATTTTATTCGGATTCTTCTTAGTCTTCTGTTTTGTAAGATTCTCTCTGCACAAATTCGTATTTATAATTTAAAAAGGTTATTTATACATTTAGTTTAGTACAAAAGTTACTTAGCAAATATGTTGTTAATTCAAACAAGTGCAACTTTCAAATGAAAAACTTTTTAATACATTTCACATACAATTTAGACAACATGTTAAGCTTATCCATGCCACTGTGCGACGGCGGCAGCCCCCCAAAAAGTTAAGTGAATTGTGCAAAGTTTTTCGCTTTTCGGTCGCTGCAAATTTGTGCACTGCAAAACTTTTTCGACTCTGTGTCTGTGCGGGTGTCTGTGTGAGTGTGTGTGTGTGTGAGGGTGTACATGTATGTGTGTCAATGTACGTTAAAAAGTGTGCCCACACCAGTGGCCAGCTAAAAGGTAAATATGCCTTGCCAACAACAACAACAACAACACTACCAACAAGAACAACACTTGCAACAAGAACAACAACAATGGCTTTGGCATTGGCCACACAATGAGACCCCATAAAATGTGCTACAAAATGCAAAATGGCTTCTGCGGTTTCAATGGCAACGCAGCCACGTAGACGACGCTGCCTCCGTCGACGTCGACTGCGACGGTCGAAACCGCTGACGCTGTGAAATTTAATGTTGTGAACTTTTATGGTATATGTGCCCCCAGTTGCCGCCACCAGGTGAGCGAGGCAGATGCGACAGAGGGGCAGGTGGGTAGCCCAAAGCACCTCTTGCACCACGCTGCAGCCACCAGTTGCATGGCCTGCAAACAACATAAAATGCAAGCACATTTCTTATTTTTTGTTGCCTTTCTGTGAAAGAGCAGCTGCAATTTGGCTTTTGTTGCACACTCTTTAGCCCAGATGAAGCAATAAATGTTGCATTTAATTTATTAGCACACTTACACACACACACACAGACTCGTGCATAAACACTGCACGAAATGAGGTGTGTCTGGGTAAACACTTAAACTGATTTGATCTGCTCGAGTTAAGTGTGAATTGTTGCTCCTTAGCGACCTAAGTTGAGCAATCAATAAGCGTTAGCTTAGACTACGGAATACCCTGCAAGGCAAACCAGCACATAAATCTGCTTTATATACGAGTATAATGGTTGCTTTAGCATAACTTTTTATTGAGTGTAGAATGCTTTTAAAGTTTTGCAATTAGTTTATAAATACTTTGACTATTAAGCTAGTCGAATTTGATGAATGTAGCTTGTTTATTATAGAAATTAAGCATTTCGAATATATTCTTAGTAAGTAGAACTACAATATTTGTATCCCGTATTAAATAACTGACAATATTTCCGTCATTACAACTGACACACTGAATTTGAAAGACTTCTTTACTACACTTTCCTGGTTCAATTAGTTTACTTGAAGCCAAACAAAGTGTGAAGCATATAATCGAATATAAATATAAATTCTCAAGCTCATCTACTCCCCTCTTGTCACTTTGTATACGTTATGCCATCCCCAAAAAGTGACCACATAGATTAAAACAATTGTTCAGGCTGAAGCCCCAGCAATGCTCTCAAATCATTCGCTTAACGTCAAACAAATATAATCGCATTTCAGATCAGAATACACAAGAGTAGCAGATACTAAAGAAGCGACGATTATATTCCAGTTTTAGCCCAAAAAACATGTTCAGGTGATTGTGGGGCTTCGCGAAAGCAATTCGAGGGCATTACAAGATGATGTCTGGGAACTAACAGGTACGCAAACAATGGATGGCATTTCAAATATGTGCGAGCGCGCAACTCGATACCATAAATCAAGTTGGACACTTCAGTTAAGCTAAGCAAGGTCCCCTTCCCCAACAACCCCTTGTTGTGTTACACCACTGTGCGACAGTCGATTAATTGATTGTCTAAATGCACTTGTAAGCAACTCGACAAATCAATGAAGTGTAGAAAACAAGTCAAAGCTGCAAACAATGTGCGACGCCTGCCACGCCCACACATGACGAGTGAAGTACGAAATGGAGAAGGTAAAACTGGTAAAAAAAAGGAAGAAAAGAGGAAAATACTGAGAAAAATATGTGGGAATTTTGACGTAGTCGAAGGTGTTGTACACTTTCAAGTGTGTTTCACGACGTGTTATAACTGTAGAATTTTATTGGGAATCGAACAGGTTATGTAGTATAAAGAATAGGTTATGTATAATTTGTTTGGGATTAAGATAGGTTATGTAGTAGTAAGAATAGGCTATATATAATTTGTTTGAAAAATGAATAGATTATGTATAATAAAATTCTTTCTTATGTATAATTTGTTAAGGTATAGAATAGGTTATATATAAGAAAAATAGAGCTGCCTGATATTTATTTATATTACAATTAATGCTTATATTTTTCACAAATATATATCTTCAATCTTCATCTCACAATTGCTTACTTAGCTGAAGTACTCTGCACGTTAGTGTATAAGAATTGCTGTCTGGGAATTGGATTTTGTGGTTTCACGTTTCGAATTACCATCGACAGCAGTTGACAGTGGCCCCAGCGAAAAGGCACAGCAGTAACAGAGAACAGTAGCAGAGGGAGAAAAGAGAAGAAAGAGGAGAAGGGAAAGGCAAAAGGGCTTACCACTCCGCGCCTCAGTTAGCCATGGTTAATTGTCACTATCGTTGATGGCTCCGGTCTCATACTCGTTCTCGGGCTTGGGCTCAGATTCGGATTGCGATTCTCTTTAGCCTCAGTCCTTGTCTCTCTCTCTTTCTCTCATTCTCTTTGCCTCTCTCCTTACTCCTGCCTCGTCTGCTGCTTCGGCTTGCAATTATGTCATGTTGCAATGCAGTGGGCGTACACCAGGACAGCTCAATGGATGACTGGCTGGCTGGTTGGCTGGCTAGATGGATGGATGGATGGATGGATGGCTGTGGCAGCGCACTTGGTGTAACTCAATCGGAGCTGAATCGCTGACAATTTGCCAGAATTCACAAGCCAGCGAGTTTCAACTTCGCTGGGGAATTCGCTTGGAATTCTCCCGCCTCGACTCGGCTTCGCTGGCCACGCTTCGTTGGGCTTTGTGTGTTGGCAAGTTCATCAAGTTGTTAAATATTTAACATTTTTCACATCTTTCTCAGCTCCTCACCTCCTTTGTCGGTCATTCTCTGTCATTCTCTGCAGCACGTTTAATCGTGTTAAACATTTTATGAACGTTCCCGGTATCCATCCGCAACGAGGCTGCCTTCCTTCTTCCACCATCCGGCGTTGCCTTTTTGTTGGTGCACCAGCAAAACCTTTTTGCGGTTGTCATAATTGTAATTTTGGTCACTGCAGCCTGCAGAGAGTGCATGAATTTATGATGAATGGCCACCAGCCCCAGCTCCAGCAGCAGCAGCAGCACCCCAACTCAGCCACGCCCCTCGCTGACACAGTTTCGTCTGCCTTGTGAATGTCACCGAGTGGCTTTCTATATATATAGCGTACTATACCACATAACGTATAAATGTATTTGGATTTATGTAAATTTTCATTTCGACTGGTCAAAGATGAAAATTGGCCAGAGGATGTGGCTAAGTGCCCGCTGAGCTGTGCCGAACTGGGTTGGCTTTGTAGGGAGGTTTCTGAGTTTTGCCATTTTTCTCTAATGGAAAGCAAAAGTTTGGAGGCGCCATTAAAGCAAAGTGGTTTCTAGGTCTATGGAAATTTATGACAGGCGCAAACTAATGCCATTGGTGCAGTGGCAACTGCTTGACCCATAGGTACAGTAGGTGCTGTGTATTTATAGCTAGAGATGGTACTTGTTATAGGAACGAATGGAATAAAAGTAGTAAAAGAAATATGATATTTAAATATGAAATTGAATATCTCTTGTTTATGATTGTTATTAGTCAACTTTGTCCATATTCCAGAGAATATGAGAAGCAAAGCTATTACAATTAATGAAAGTACTCTCTTAATATATTTGTTTTTACTGAGATGTGTTCACGTATTATCCCTAAATTAGTTCTATGTTCTATCTACAACGATCCCAGCATAAATACATAATTAACATATAAGGCATCTCTAAATATTCACATATCTCAAAGACTATTAGAGCTCGAGTTATGAAATTTAGTGAGTGTACTCTCATTATATTAACACATAAGTAACTTTTTTGAAATTGCAATAACTGCCCGTCATTACTCCTATATGTTAATTAATATGTTTAACATTCCTTTAACTTTACTTCTTTAAAGGTTAGTTTGCTTACATTTTTTTCACAATTAGTTTAATGTTTTATCTATGAATAGATCAAATTTTATAACGATCCAAGCATGAATAGTTAATATATAGGACAACAAGCCACTGGAACTCATTGTCAACTCATTTGAAATTAATTCAGTATTTGTTTTCATAACATAATGTGTTAAATACTTAATCACGCTGCAGAACTCTCTCTCTCTCTCTCTCTTTCTCTGGTTACCATTGTTCCCACTGCTCACCTCATTGCCTCGCTGCGGATGTTACAATTGAGCCCATTTTGCTGACTGTCATCTCCGGGACCTGCCTCAATTATATTAGCAAACTTTTGCCAGCCTGTGCAGTCATGCAATTATTTTTGCCACACATTGTCAAATTGGTCGAGAGGTCGAGGGAGATAGAGAGAAGTTAGAAAGAGAGGGAGAGGGAGGTATGACCGCTTCACCGTTGGCTGAACATTTACACAATTTATACGTCAACGTTTATTTTATTTAATACTGAAAACAATTTACCAGGGCTTAGATATCTGTGGGCTTCCTCCTGCCCTACCCCTCTTCCCTGTCAACCAGATAGTTAGCGATATGCAAAAATGCAATGGCAAAAACTGCATCAACTGAAATTGTTATCCTCGTTTGGCAGCCCCACCACGACCCTCTGTCTCTGTACATCCGACTAGATGGTTGTTATCAATATCTAAACATGGCTGAATTGCTCTTAAATAACCAAACAATAACTGCACAGCGAGTGGGAGAGAGAGACAGACAGAGAGAGAGAGAGAGAGAGAGAGAGAGAGAGAGAGAGAAAGAGAGAGGAGGAAGCGAGAAAGATGTCCTGATGTCCTTGTGTTTGGTTCGCTTGTTGTTTATGTTGCGCTACAATGGCAGCAATAAAACTAAATAAAAGTCCAGAGAAACTAGAGAAATAAAAGTGCTCAATTCACTGAAGTGGTAAAGAGAGCTGACACTACAGAGGCAGAGAGAAAGAGAGAGAAGAAGAGCACGAAAAGAGTTTACCAACTTGTAGCTTTAATTGCGCGCTTCAATCTTCGATAAGTTCTCGGAAACTGCAGTTAGTTTTAAAATAAATGGCTCAACAAGATTGGAATTTGTTCTTCAGATTGTAGATTAATGTTTAAATAATTTAACTGCTATAAAGATTACTTGGTATATCATTTATTCCTAATTTTAGTGATATTTGAAGTATTACAAGTTTTAGCTATTTATTTTTTGTGATATTTTAACTATTATTAAGTTTATTTAAACTATTTTTAGTGATATTTTAACAACCATAAACTCATTTATTTTTGTGATACTTAAAGTGTTATTAAGTTTACATTTATTTATTTTTTGGGATATTTTAAATATAATGAAGTATTCTCAATTTATTCCAATGTTTTTTTTTTAACAAGTAATTATGTTTCTTTATTTTTTATCTATTTTTTAACAATTATAGTTTACTTAATTTGACCTTTATTTATTTTCTTCTATAGTTTCACTTAAATTTGCATATGTTTATAGCAATTACTCAGTTATTAATTTAACACTCATTCTGTCTGCCAATTCGATTGATTGTCCAAATAGATGATGTTATTTCAGCGAAATCTCTTTAAACCGAGTTAACATTTCATTTCATTTCATTCCATATCAGTTTTCTATCCCAGAATAAATACGTGGGGGGAACAATGTGATTTTATTTTGGGAAAAACTTAAAACAAACGTTCCCTGCAGTTATTTTCATTTGCACTGCGATTTATCGCGCGCCTCGACAGGCCCAACATGCTCGGCGAGTGTAGCGCACACAAAGGGGACGTTTATAGGAACAACCCGACAGAGTGTAGAGCCTCAATTTGTTTTAGCGCTAAAAATACAAATAAAATACGCTCATCCAGGCAGCGAAAGAGTGTGGTAGGAAAAGGGAGAGGGGTAGGGGAAAACTGGTTTGGGTTTTGCCTAAAACCTCGCACCAATTTGCAGCGGCAGCCAAACAGTTTACGTTGGATATTGTAAATTTTCATAGGAGCAGCGCAAAAAATAGAGAGAGAGAACAACTGAAAACCAAACCATAAAAAAGCCAGAGATGGGCGAAAAAGGGAAGCAGCAATAAGAAGGGGCAGGGGGCAGGGGAGAAGTAAAACGAGCTGGCCGGCGAAAAAAATATGTCTATTTAAATTTGTTTTGTGGTCTCGTTGTGTTCGTCTGCGGTTCTTTTAGGTAATTTGCACATTTTACACGCAGACAGCAGAAGGGAGAAGAGAGAGAGAGGGAGGGAGGAGACACAGATGGATATCGAAGCGGGAGAGGAGAGAGGAAGGGAGGTACGATTGCATGCTATAACGTAAATATTGAAATGTATTTGGCAGCTGCGCTCAAATTTTCGTCCAAAAGTAAACAAGACCGATGGCTGTTCCGCCGGCGACAACTAGGCGTGGCAGGGGAGTGGGGAGGGGGCCCTGGTAGGAGGCCACGTCCCTCGCAGCATATGTGAATTGTTAGTCTACGGACGTGATTTGCATTTTAAAGCCATAGCCAGGCCAGGCCAGGCGCCATAATGTGTAATATGTAATCACAATGCAGCGAGGGAATTAAAGATGCCAAAATATTAATCATACGCCGCGTGGCGCTCATTATGCGGCACTTGAGGAAATTTTGCAGGCAAGGCAAATAATGAAAAGTGAAAGGAGCTGCGCACACACTCAAGACGGGGGCAGGCAGGGAGGAGCAAAGCAAGAACGGAAGTAGGAAAAATTTAATTAAAGCTGACGACGCTGCAGGCATCTTCCATCTTCTGCTGGGAAAAGTGGAAAAGCGGCCAAGTTGCTCAAGCTGATTTCATTTTAAACGTTGCGATAGCAAGCAAAGCCTTTGGCAATGAAGTAGGTAGAAACTGGAGTAGGGGGGCGTGGCAGGAGGAGTATAATAACATATACTCTAGTACGCACTTTTTCTTGAGTATCGTCGTTATACGAATTATTCAACGTGCTCCAGTTTCCAACCGAAAATGGCTCAAGTTGAGCTGCTGCAGCGAAATGTTTTAATTAGAAATGGCTTGACATGGCAAACTATCGATAAACAGCGGCCATAAATATCGAAGCAGCTGCTGCAGTTGCCGAATGGGAACACGGTCTTAAACAAGCACGAAAGTTATAGTCGAGTGTGCTCGACTGCAACATACCTGCCACACCCCTGAAAGAATTGATATTTAATTTCTATATTTAGCGTATTTTGTATTGCATAGTTTGCGGGGGGTGCCTTGGAAATCTGTTCTCTATTAAATTCTTTCTGAAATAACTTCTGTCTTAATTATTCATTCGCAATCAAATCTGCAGAAATCATTTGGAAGGTGATAGTCATTATGTTTATCAAAAATGAGTATTACAGCCTTAAAATAACGCTTTTAATTTAGTTGTTATCGATTTAGGGTGCTGGAAGGAGGCGTGGCCAAATTCTAAAATATGCTTTATCTGCTTGCAATGTAAAGATTTATTCTCCACAAATTTGGAAGTGCTAGCTCCGATAGTCTCTGAGTTCTATGTGTTCATACAGACAAAAATGGCTAAATGAACACGGTTTTTGATGCTCTTGAAGAATATACACCTTTTGGGTTCTGCCACGCCTACTTCTGCCTGTAACATACATTGCTACATGGCACAAAGTTATAATACCCTTCTACTCTATAGGTAGTGGGTATAAATAGTCGGCGAATGCGCGCTCTCGAGTTATTGCGCCTGCAGTTGGACAGTTGAAGGCAGCAATGGAGCAGGTGAACTGGTGTACAGTGGGAGGGGCAGGGGGAGGGTGTGGTACCACTGTGTGGGTGTGCCAGCATGTGGGTTAATAACGTCATTTATTATGCACTTCTTTCCGGCATTTCCGGTATTTACCGCGCACGCGACACGACACATAAATGTTGCCATAAATTTAGCACTGCCTCGCCACGTAGCACGGCAGCAGGTGGGCAAGGCAGGGAAGGGAAGGCAGGTGCCTACTGCATGCAACACACGTAGCAACTGCAGCGCGACGAGGACGTCTTCGCTGCGGCCTCAGGTAGAGGGGGAGGTGCCTCAGTTGGGGCTGCTGCAACTTTTGCTCAAATAACTTGCAATTTATTTGGTGTGTTGCAGAAAAGCAACTTCCGTTGACGCCTCCGCCATTTTGTTGGCGCGCCGCAAACGCCATTTTGCAACAGGCAGCAACATGGCGTCGGCAGCAGCGTCGCTTAAAAGAAATGCAAATGTGAATGTGAATGGGAATGGAACAAGCAACGAACAGCGCACGTGGCAGGGGCAGGGGCAGGGGCCGGGCGCCCAACGTGAGCACTGCCTTGCCACCTGCCACGCGCGATGTTGCACTTATTTATATGTTTATATATTTTTGCGGTTTATAAATTTTTACATTTCACTTGCTGCTGCTTCTGCTGTTTTCTCCCCTGGATTTTACGGCGTAAACTTTACGACGTTTTATGCGGTGAAAGTGGCTGTAAATCGTGCAGTACTGCATGGTGGGGACAGAGAGCGGGGTAAGGGGGTCACGGCAAACTTGAGCTGCAGCAAAGTTCCGTTGGCTTTGGCTTATGTGGCGCACATAAATTTCCATTTCGTTGCATCGTTCCATTGGTTCCGCACTGAAATTGAGTAGATACTCATAAATCTCAGGAACCCATCCCTGGGTTCACAGCCTGAGCGCGACCGAGTTCAATATAACGTAACGTAAATACGAAATTGAAGTTTGAACTCTATTCCGTTGCATACAGTAACCCTCTTCCCCCCCTCCATCTTCGCCTCTCTTCCACGCTCAACTGCATTTGCATTTGCGTTTATTTTATGCAGATCTCGCGGCGGAAAATTCTCAGCCAGCGTATCGGAAGTGCATTAAATGTCGGTGTGCGTGTGGGGATATGTGGGTGTAAGGTTCTGTGTATGTGTGTGTGTGTGTAAGTGTGAGTGTGTCTCTTCGAGCTGAAGCTTATGTTGCTTTGCTGTTGTAACTGGAACTGAGTTTTGATGCAGTTCGAAAACTTTTTTGTGTGTGGAATAAGAAAGGGTGTTTTGACAGTGATAGAGGGAGTAAGGCAGAGAAAAAGAGAGAGTATTTTTGAAAAAAAAAAGCATTAAAAAAGAGAGCAAAATAGAGAATGGAATGACATATCTGCAGAAAACAGTTATGAGAGAAATATTGTGGGGGAGAAACATAATTGCAGTATAAGCAAGTACGTAAGATAGTTATAAAGAAAGTAACAGTAAGTTACAGACTTGATAATAAAAGACAAGAACTAAAAGGAAAAGAGACAAAGTAAGAGGAAGAACTGCAGAGTAGTAAAAAAAAGTTAATACGAAAGAAAACCCAAGAAGAGAGAAAAATCAAATTGGAGAAGGAAAAGATCACAGTATATAGAGACTAATGAATAGACTGTAACATTAATAATCAAATAAAGGGATGGTTAAATAGTAAGGAAGCATCTATAGGGATAGGGTAGAATAGTCGGAAAGTAGATGGGGAAAATAGTTAAAGTAAAGCTCATGAAAGTTAAAAGGCAAAAGTAATAGTACAAATTTGGAGAAGTCCGAAAGATAATGAGAACGTTTTAAAGAAGTGGAAACCAAAATGTAGGTAATATTTTAGAAGGATGAATCACATGAATAGAACTCAAACCGATTACCGCTAAATCTAGGTAAAATTGTAGAAAGAAGAGAGATGAACTGTGATTAAATCGCATTACAAATGAAATTACCAGAGAAAGCCCTAAAGATTTCACTCATGCACTCATGAATATGACGGACATTATTGCCATTTCAAAGGGCGGGAGAGAGGGCAATAGAAAGGCAAATCCTACGCACAGAATCTAGCAACTGTGAACTGAACTAATTAACTGCAGCTTGAGGCCCACCAACGATGTCTCTCAATTGAGGCACATCAATATGCTCTCATCGCATTGCATTGCATTGTATCATTGCTTGTCGTCGCATTTGCCGCCCACCGAGTTCAAATTGACATAAATTACTATCAAAGCAAATTACTACAACTACAAATGTAACAACAACAACAACTACAACTGCAATTGCAGCAACTACAACAACATTCAGTCTGAGCTGGAGTCAGCGTGTCCGGCGCCGCTGTCTCCCTCTCCCTTTCCACACCCCCTCGCAGTTCCTTTCCTCATTTATTGCCATAATTCAAACTCAATTTTTATCATTCTGTGCTCGTAATTTGCTCGCCTCGACTCGCCTCGTAGCTAGTAAAATATGCAAAAATAATTATGCGCAGAGAGTATGCAACAAAGCAACAGAAGAGCAACAAATAAAACTTTGTTTGCTCTACACCAGAGATGGACGCGTGTCGTGCGTGACACGTTATCGAAAAAGGGTTTTCAAAATAATCGAAATGCAGAAAAAGTTGTTGAATATTTAAGGGAATATGTTCAGAAAAGAAATTAATTTAAGTCTTTTTATAATTTACTATATCTTTACATACGGATGTACACTTTACTATGGTATACCTTCGTGCCTGTCGTGCGTGACACGTTAGGGAAAAATAAATCGATATGCAATTGGGAAAAGTCATTGGAAATGTTAAAAAAAGAAATAAGAGCTTAACACACATTTTGATTTTTTTGCAGTTAAAATTTAAAACGATTAAACCATGATACTCACTGCTGCTCGTCTTCTTGTACTCTTCAATTGACTATATCTTCTCATATTCCTTACCATATCTTTCCATATAAATTTCAACATATGTAAACTATTTCCCATCCGTCTTTAAAATTATAGAACAGTTGCATAGTAATTAGAAACTTCACGTCGTTACTTGCTGCTCCTCTTCTTTTTGCTCTCTTCTCTATTCTTGACAGTGCCTCATTTCTGTCCCGTCTCCTTCCTGTTACCAACTGCAGTTGTAAATATGTCCGTTTATTTGTCTGACTATCTGGCGGTGTGTACTGCGTGTCCTGCAGTGTTTGCCTGCGTTTGCCTGCTCTGTTTATTTGTTTGCTATTTGTTTGCCTGCTTTGCATAGTTTTGAACGTTTGCACAGTGAAAAATTTAAAACTCATTTGATTTGCATGAAATGCAGCACCTTCCCCTGTTTCTCTCCCCTTGCACCAGGCTTTGATATGTTGTTGCCCCGAGCATTATTTGATTCGCCACAGAGCGGCGACGATAAAATTGATGCGCATTTATAATTGTTTGAACACGTCCAGAGAGAGAAGGAGCTGGAGAGAGAGAGAGAGAGAGAGGGAGTTCTATGCCATTTTATCTGCAATGCAAAATCCGATTCGGAGTCGAAAATAATGAAAATGTAATTTCATTCTCACACAATACACCAATTCACTCAATCAGCCACGCCCCTTAACCATCCTCTTCATTCTCCTCTTTCTCTTTCGTGTTTGTTTGCCTTGTTCTCTGCTTATAAAATTAATTTTCATTGATTTGGCAAATGTTGAATTCATAATTTTGACGCATTATTTTTGCGTGAATTTCGAATTGTGTTTGGCGCATTAAAAGATAATGAACTCTGCAATGATACCAGTTCAGAGGCTGTGGGAGGGTGGAGGGAGAGAGAAGGAGGCAGCAGTGAATACTTGGGCCTGAGGTTCACTGCTCTCTCTCGGAATTTGCATTTCAATGGGACTACTTGAATAGCTTTATAATGCTCTAATGGGCCGTAAGTAGAACATCAGCAATATCCCCCCATTCCCCCCTTCCCATTCCACAATAAACCTATTTTAGCTGCAAATTCGGTTAATTAGGATTATTCAAATGACAAATGCCTTTGGTGCGCTTAAGTGGTTACAATAATTTCCTACACAGCTTCCGAGGGTAGCCCAAAGCTTTCTATGAATTATCATATTACTGGGGTAGGTTATGGTAGAGAATAAATCAACATTTTGTATTATCTCAGAAAATAAGAGATTATGAGACTGACAGTCGTTGATAGTAAGCTGGAAAATATGTACATATATCGCTAAAAACATAACGTAAATCATATTCTCATTTATATTTAGTATTGAGATTAATTTATTTATTAATTCTTATTTTTACTTTTATGCTATAAACCCTTCGTCATATTCAAAGAAGCCTTTCTTTCTTGTTTTCAAATATATTATACAATTTTAATGGGAACCTTGACCGCATTATTTTACTTGAAAAGACTATCTGAAGAAAAGAACCTCAGTTCTTAAAGTTTATTTACCCAGCAATTGTTAACGCATGACTGGCTAGCAAGGTAAGTGACTCTATGTTTGTTAAGCTATTAAATACTTTATCTTAACTCTCTACTTATTTCAATTTTATTTTGCATGTACATGTAGTTCCGCAAAATCGAACTTTATAACTAAATTCTTTCAGTAAACCCCCTATGAACACACTGTGACGCAGCGGTGGCGATAAGGAACTTTATCAATTAGCCCATAAAACATTCGCGTTGCTGTGTATGTACAACAAGTATGCAACAAGTCGGGTGGGAGATACCCCTCAAATAAATGCAAATCATTAGAAACATGTTGTTCAATGCATCAAGGGCAACGTACAAGAAGTGAAGATAGTTTTGTCATAAGGACAAAAGTGTATATTATTGCTGTTTATAACTTGACAAGCGTCATTTTTCTGGGTGTGGAGCGTGGCATTGACAATTAGAAATGGGCTATATATATATTATATATAATTTGCTAATTGTAACTGTGATAGTTTCGAAGATCAGTGCGTACATACAGACAGAAAAATACGGATTTAAAAATCGACTCCACTCTTGATAAATATTACAAGTATAATTGTTACTCACGCCTATAATTCAAAGTTAGTATACCTTATTAAACTATTTGTATATTTAAAAGGTATACTCGTAGAAACACAAGCTACAATGGTTTCCAACTGTGAATGCAGCAAGCTCAGTATAAATTAAAATCGAAAAGCAGCAGGTTGTGCACCTAAGCAAAATGTGGAAGAAATTAATTGTGTCCGTGGTACTTCTGGCCTTCGTTGGTCTTCAATTGGGTAAACAATTGTTTTGAAATTAAGTGTAATATTTGTATTAACCATGAGTATGTTCTTTAGCAAATTCACTTAAGTGTTATAGCAGCAACTCGCTGGCGCAAGAGCAGTGCAACAATGTGACGGCCAATGCGACTACCACATGGTTGAAAAAGTACCATAACAACGTTCCCCAGATAGTAGGAAACAACCATTTCAGATGCATGAATCTGACATATTACTATGCAGCAAGTAAATTACGGTTAAGAAATGTACATATTACCAAGATATGACTAACCAAGGGCCTTCTTTACAGACAACGTTGTGGTTGCTTCTCACTTGGGCTGCTACTACCAGCAAATTGATGTCTGTTCTTTAAACATGAACCTGACCACCAGTGGAATGCTTATAAAGTACTGTAAGACTTGCAACACTGACCTGTGCAATCGCAATCCAGCAGGATCTCTCAGCCGTAGTACCTATACATTATTCGCCACAGTTGTCGCAGTAATTTTGGCAGGAGTTTTATATAAATAATTATTTAAAATTGAATTAAAATTAATAAAGTTCCTATTTTTATTCAATTATATTTGATATCTGACTGTATATCTATGATAACTATTATAAAGTAGTTTACGGCAATAATATACAGTTTTGTAAACATATATTAACCAGAAGTATTTATTCACATTTAATTACAATAATTTCCTTTACAGCTGCTGAGCGGAGCCCTAAGCTTTCTATGAATTATCATATTACAGGGTTGGATATGGCAGAGCTTAGAGTTCTCGGAAGAACACCGAATAAATCATGGAATTGTATACATTATTTCAGATTAGTGGAAATGATAGTCACAGTCGGTTGATAAGGAAGAAAATATAAATATCTCGAATATTTTATATATATAATTGTTATACATATGTAGAACTGGGATTAATTATATTAATTATTACTAATTTTTATACCCTTCGACCATTGAAAATGGTCAAAAAAGGGTATACTAACTTTGTGCAAATGTATGTAACAGGCATAAGGAGGCGTGGGAGACCCCATAAAGTATATATATTCTTGCTCAGGATCACAAGACGAGTCGATTGAGCCATGTCTGTCTGTCTGTCCGTCTGTCCGTCTGTCCGTCTGTCCGTCTGTCTGTGTGAACGCACAGATCTCAGCTATTATAAAAGCTAGAGTTACCAAACTTGGCAGGAAGACTCCTGTGTACTATAAGCAGATGAAGTTTATTTCAAATGTTAGGTGCCACGCCCACCGCCCCCACAAATCAATAATTTAATTTTTGAACTTAATTTGTAAGCGCTGTATATAAGATACAACTTTCTGACTTTAACATATACTAAGCTAAATGAAATATCTACGTAGTCCCCAAATTACAATCCAATCGAACAATAAACACAGAAGTTATTTAAGAAAGTATAAGCATAAAACCATGTGCTTCTGTCAGCTAACGGGCGAGCGCGACGCGCGAGCGCCATCTGTCGGGATTAATTTCAAAGCATGTGCATATGCATATGTGTATGAATTTAACAAATTAATCTACACGGGAACATAGGTCGAAGGGTATCCCACTGTCGCGTTTTGCGCGACTGTTGCTCTCGTTACTTTTATACTATAAAACCTTCGTCATATTTAATAAAGCTTTTGTTTTCTCGCTTTGCAATTCAATGGGAGCATTGTCCGCATTACTTTTCTTGGAATGACTATCTAAATGAAAACAGCTCAGTTCTTAAACTTTATTTGCCTGGCAATCATTATCGATTTACCGTCTATTAAGGTAAGTGACTCAAAGTGTGAGAAGCTGTTAAATACTTAATCAGAACTCCCTACCTACTTTATGAATATTTCGTATAAGTTTATAGCGCAATTCTGTAAAAAAACTGTTACTCAGAGTTGGCGATAAAAAACTTTATCTATCATTTATTATCCTCTAATCATTGATTACAACAAATGTGCAACAAGTCGAGTGTGAGATACCCTTCAAATAAACACAAACCATCAGCAATATTTAAGGCAACGTACACAAGAACTAAAGATAGCTCTGTCTTAATAACCTTGTGTTATACTTGACAAGCGTTATTTCTGTGGACGGTGGGCGAGTATTAGAAATTAGAAATAGTATTTAGAATAGGTGTCACATTTGGTGATTGTAGGTATGATAGTTGCTAAGGTCAGTGCGCTCATACAAATAGACAAATATACGTAATGGGATTATTAACAATTAACTCCGCTCTTAATGAGTGTTTAAAGTATAATTGTTTCTCATGCTATTTATTCAAAGTAAGTATACCCTATTTAACCATTTTAAATATTTAAAGGGTATACAAACACAAGCTTCAATGGTTACCAACTGTGAATGCAGCAAGATTAGTCTATTTCTTAATCGAAAAGCAACAGGTTGTGCCCCTAAGTAAAATGTGGAAGAAATTGATTGTGTCTGTGGCACTTCTGGCCTTCGTTGGTCTTCAATTGGGTAAACATTTGATTTAAAATTAAGTGTTGTAATATTCTTATTAACCGTTCGTATGTTCATTAGCAACTTCACTTAGGTGTTATAGCAGCAACTCACTGACGCAAGACGAGTGCAACAATGTGACGGCCAATGCGACTACCACATGGTTGAATAAGTGGAATAGCGACGTACCCCAGATTGCACACTGGGCTAAATTCCAAAAAAAGTGGCATAAAGTCTAATATTGGAGATATCGAGCTGAAATTTGGTATATATGAGAAATATACCACTAAAAATATGTAAACAAAATTTTATGTTAATTGAACCACGCCTTCCCTAACCGCCCATATATGCCGATATTGCGTATACGTAAAAAAAAATATCTTCTTGTTTTTGACAAATTTTCTCCTTTTTTTTCTTCGTTCAGCATAGTTTCACTAATTTGGCCAAATATCCAGTTCGCAAGGGCGGAATGGTCGCGACCGTTGTCGATCCAAGCATCTAGCAGAGTTGCATGGCAGAATTCAAGCCCATCTACATTTTCAATGTTTGGCCACAGTCGCAAAAAGTCGCAAGCCAAATTATAAAATACTTTTAATATGCATTCTCTAGTTTATTTTGACATACATTACATAACGCGTACCCGCGCGCAAAGATAGTTCTACTCCACAGAACACAAGCAATTTTGTTTGGTTTCATCTATTTTTGGACAGTACAAAACAATACACATAAATAAAAAACTACTAATTTAAACACAAAATGTTTTTACTTTATTAATTCTACATAACTTGGTTATCAAAATCTATATTTTGAAATGTTTTTTTGTTTAAGTTTGTAAAATCACCAATCCCTCAAATTTTGCAAAACTTTCCCGCCAAATGTTATAGCAAAAGTCAGCTGACTAATCACCTCACTTTGAAAGTCGATTAAAATGACATGGCTGCATTATTAGCAAAAATATTTATTGATTCTTTTTATATAAATACTCTATTTTAAATATATTAAGTTAAAATTAAGATTTAAGACGACAAAAGTTTCGACTTTATGCCACTTTTTTTGGAATTTAGCCCAGTGTGGATTGCAGGAAACAACCGTTTTGGATGCATGAATATGTCATATGTCAAAACGAACATGTCAGACAACGTTGTGCTTAATCGGACAGATCACTTGGGGTGCTACCATGAGCAAATTCCTGTCTGCCAACTAACGTCGAACTTTACCTTTAGGCTTGTGGTACTCAACAAGTACTGCATGTCTTGCAGCACGGACCTTTGCACGCGGAATCCAGCGGGAACTACAAGCCCTAGTACCTATACATTATTCGCCACAGTTGTTGCTGTAATCTTGGCTGGAGTTTTTTATAAATAAGCGAATTTTCGATATTTATTCAATTATTTAAACCACATTTAAGTCAAAGAGATTTTTAAAATAGTATTCAGATGAATTTAATACAAAGAGTTCGTGATTCATACAGGTTTCTGTATGTTGTATGTTAGTCATTTAAAAATAAACAACAATTGTAATGATAGTGTGATATTCTCCAACAAATATTACAAAACCATTGCATGTTTTTTATGTAATACAAAATTCAGCGAAGAACTTACATAGTATTATTCATCCTAAAAACTGACCTATTGTGAAATCAGTTAACGCTTAAATCGATTAATATTATTTCAGAAAAGTACTAGTAATAGTTGAACGCTATCTTATCATTTACACAATGTTCTACTTAGCGTGGCGTGTGTACTCAACTGATAAGCTGCCAGATAAGCCATCATTCGAAACATGGTATGTCAAACTTATGGGACTACCCTGCTCGGCCCTTAGTCACCTAACTAAACTGCTTATTGTGCACAAACAAGCAAAACTGCAAGAGTTATAGTGGAGACTTCAATTGGAAACAAAAAACTTGATTAACTTCTAAGTGTATTGAACGATTATTTTAAAATTTGGAGCAGAAGTAGTTGTTACAGTTCGCTAAGTATTGGTCAGAAGGTTTTATCTTTAATAGATCGCTTACTAAATATAAATTATTGATTTACGTGGGCGTGGCAGCTAACATTTAAAATTAACATTACGTGGCTATAACATACAGAAGCCATCACGTCCAATTTGCTATAAATAGTCGTTATAATAGCTGAGATCTGTGTGTTCATACAGATAGACAGACATGGCTCAATTGACAAAGCTTGTAAGCCTGAGCAAGGATATTGTTTCGTACTTTGTAAAGTGTGCCAAATGACAGAAATACTATCAACACTATTCTATTTTGATAAATCTCTTGATTTCATTGACCTTCAACTGTTTAAACCTTGAGATTCAATTCAATTAATTATGCAACGTTCCATCTGGAACTGGTAAGCAAATTCAGGCTAAATATTTATTGTCATTATCAGAAATGTAATCAGAATAGTAACTCAACACAATTTGGTATTATTTGCGAAATTGCATAGCAAGGTGCAGGCACAATTTGCAGGCACTGTATGCAGCTGGCATTAGGTATGCCAAGCAGGAGACCCGCACACACAAATGAACTATCTGAGCTGAAGTTAAGAAGCAGCTGCAGCAGCAGCAGCAGCCCAACTAACCGTAGCTCTCGACGAGGACGAGGACGAGGACGACTTTAAGTAAACTTCAATTGCAGTTCGTAAGTATTTGATATTGCGCAAAGTTTGACCTGAATTCCTTCTTACTGAGCTTGCACAAATAGAAATCAGCAGAAAAGCCGGCGGAGACGTAAGGAAAATCAGTTAACTAATGAACTCAAGGCTGCAGCCCAAAAACGACTGTGAATACCACGAATACGAGTACGAGTACGACTGCTGCCAGTGTGAGTGTGAATGCGAATACTTTATATACTCGAAGTTGCTTGAAATGCCAGAAAGTTAGGTAGTTCAACTATACAAGTTGGGGGCAAATAACCCTTCGCAGCTATTTCCAAATTATTGGAGCATTAAAATTGAAATGATTATTGTGTGTTTTGCAGGGCAGCGAAAAAACGAAAAGAAAGTACTGCAAACCAGAAACCGAAAAAAATACCTAACGGAAAAAGCAGAAAGCAGAAAGCGAGAAGCCGAGAAAGGAAGCCAAGTGAAAGTACTGCACAAAAATGGGAGAAGAATTACCCGACTGTGTGTGCAAAAGGAGGATGGGGTGCTTGAGTAAAAGAAAACACGTTCACACCTCCGCGCGCTGGGAAAAGGAAGCCAAAGAAGGAGAGTGGAGAGCGAGGGTGCTACTGCTGTTCAGGGACACCCATTGAATTCGTGGTGCGAATATAAAGTAAATAAAAATAAAAACATAAAAAGCAAATTCGCATTTGCAAATAAATCAGAGGGAAATCAGTTGCTGACAGGGGAAGTATTTATGGTTCAATGTATAGAGTCTCCCCCTCAGGCTGTCTCTGGGGTGGCACAACACACAGCCAGCACCCTGTACTACCCCTCTGGCACTACCCTTACCCCACCATGTTAGCATCTTGTTTGCCCAGAGCCAAGAGCATAGAACAAATTCGTAAAAATTAAGAAACAAATCGAAAATCAAGCGGGCCAAGAAAATTGTATAGAGCTTGTTTGTCCAGCAACCCCCTGCCCCCTTTCCCCTTCTGTCGTCACCCCCTCCCATTCATCAGAGGGTAGCTCGGCATTTTTTGTATGCATTTTTATGGCACATTTTCAAATAAATTTGCCAAGAGATTAATTCGGACCGTTTGGCAGCGTGTAAATAAAATTTTCATGAACTTCTTGCGTGGGTTTTTCCAACAGTTCCCCTGCCCCATTCCCCTGCAGCCCCTGCAATCCCCTGCAGTTGTAGTTTTCTCTCGCAAATCTCCCCAGTTCAGGGTACGACTTCCACTTCCATTCCGACTCCATCTACGGCTCTGGCTCTGGGTTACGCTAGATTTGGCAATGTGTTAAATGTTCTTGAAATTTCACTGGCTCGTTCCGCTGCAGGGGAAGGCGGAGGTAGTTGGGGGACAGAGCTGGTAGAGGGTGCTGTACAAGTGGCCACGCTGCTTGCCCACTTGAGTGGCATGAAGCAGCTGCCAAGTTGGTTAATTAAGATGTCAAGGTTACGCTTCGCTTTGGGGCACCCTGACATCGCAGCTGGGGCATCTCTATGGAATGTTGCTCTATTTGGAAAATTACTCAAAAAATAAAGAAAACATTTCACGCACTGCTGAAAAGTACTTGAAAATAATAAAAGCAACATTATGACATCAATATCCATTATCTGCAATTATTGAATATGTTTTTCTGTGCTGAAAGTGACCGAGAGGTGTGGAAACATCGGCTGAAGCTGTTTATATTGTTGGAATTAAATAATGATAATAAATCTATATTATAAAAAAAACAGTACCTTATCTGAAATTTCATAAACTTCATTAATATTTCCTTTGGATGCTTGAGAAAGAAAACAATCTGTCTATATTTTATGACATAATAAAGCATAAAGTAAAAGAAACAGAATCTTTTCTGTGCTCGATCATAATGCTCGCCTTATGCATTCATTTATCTTCAACTATTGTGGTTATTTTATTATGAAAGTAATAAATTGTTATATCCTAATTACAATATCATATCATATGTCTCAAAAATGAATATAGAATATAAAGTGAATTGTCATAATGAAATGCTAAGCCCACAAACCTCATCTATTCCCTATCATTGTGCTGACCTTACGCAATCCCTGCATTTATTTTCCACATCAAATTTATCTCTCTGCGACACTTAGTTCCTTTCTACCCTACAAACACTCATTAATCTCATACAAAATGAAGCAATTTCAGTTGAACACCCTGCAACCCTTGGAAAAATGAGTCATATGTGCGACAGATCAGCCCACAAGGAAAAATCTCGACTAACGAGTGTTCATATATCACTGGGCAGGCTGGCATTTCCTCCTCACTGCGCCCTAAGGTCCTCATCCTGTTGCAGGTTCTATGAATAAATGCGACAAATGTCAGTTAACGCCTACCGGGAAAGAAAAGCCTAGGAAAAAAGCCAAGTCTGAAATGTCTAAATAAATTTGCATTAGCGCAGAAGGCGCAGACGAGGAAGGGGGTTGCTTAACTGGTTAGCAGGGATCGAAGGACCCCGTTGTCGTTATGTTCATATGCATAAATTAAGCAGCAAACCAAAGGGAAGGCGGGGAGGGGAAGGGTGGTTAAGGGGGTGTTGAACAAACTAAGGATGTGCGCAACATTTTCATTTGGAAAATCAAAAAGCAGAACTTGTTTATATTCAAATTAGTAGGCAGCAGGCACAGACAACAAACAAACGGCAGCCACTGTAGTCTCTTTATTATGTCTGCCTAAGGGTGGGAAGGGGAGGAAGGGGGAGGGAGGAGAACGAAAGGGTGACAACAGCAGGCAGCAGGACCTTGAGCTTTTGCCTTTTGCCATTCGATTTACTTCGGTTTCGGCGCGTAATGAGCATTTTATGAGGATGCTTCCGAACGGAAGGCAGTGTACAGTGGGTGGTGGGTGGTGGGGGGTTGGGGGCATTCCCCAGTCGAGAGATGACAACTTAATTAAGTTTTCATTGTGCGTTAGGTGGGCAGGGCAGAGGCGTGGGGGCGATGCGGGGGGCGTGGCTGGTCGTTGGGCTGGCGCTTTGGTTAGTTTTCTGACAGCTCGCTGGGGCAATCAGCGCGCACATTGTGCCGCTCCGTTGAAAGTGCCACAATAACCGAGTGGCACTTCAACACCGATGAAACGACAGCTCGACCAACACTGCCACACCAGCAACAACAACAACAACAGCAGTAGGGACAACAACAGCTACAGTGTGCAACAACAATCGAGTAAAGTGGTTCGGCGGCGCCTCGTTATGATCGATCGACGTGGCACCGCTTCGCTGCAAGCAGCAGCTGACTGTGCAACAAATGACTGCAATTAATTTGAGCGTTCGTTAATTAATTAATAACTGTGTCTGCCAGCCAGTCAGGCAGCCTGCCAGCCTATCTCCCTCCTATCCCCTTGCCTGCTTACTCTCTCTCTCTCTATCTCTCTGTCTGTCTTCTTGCCACTATCCTTGGTCTTTTTGCATACCAAACTGGTCAACTGGCAACTGGCGACAGACTCCGCTGGGGCAACAAGTAGACAAGTGGACAACGCAGCGAGAAGTTGTCCCTGACCAGTGCTGCACAGTGGGCGAAGTAAGAGTTGAGGCTAGCAGAATTTATGTTGATAATACTGCTTGTTTGTTGAACGATTTGTTTATGAGTATATTTAACTATCTCAGTCTACATATCTGTCACTACTCCTTCCTGTATATCACTAACCTCATATATTATTTCTAAATTTTGTGCAATTTTATTATTTCCTCTGAAGAAATTTAGTGCTTTTACTCTCTACCACAAAGTTTCAGAATTAATATTTACACTCCACTCTGCCACTTTCAGCCCACTGTGCGTGCGGCAATCTTAGACGTTCGCTGAGGTTGTTGTAACTCATTAGAGTGCAATTGAAATATGATTGTTGCAATGAAAATGCGACAGATGATCAATCAAACCGGTTCGCATTAGCTGCTAGTTGCCAGTTGCCAGCTGCTTGCGGGCATAAGAAGGTGTTGTACCAGTTGACAGCTTGGATATTATATAAATGTCACCGATATTTCTTCGGTTATAATGAGGTTTAATGTCGTGTGTATGTCTGTCAGTCTGGGGTGCTGTTATTTACAGTTAGATTGCATCACTGTTCAATCTGTCAACCCCTTTCAATATGTTCAATTGTTTCTTTTGTGCTTCCATAAAGATTGTTTAGCCTTTTTACGGTTGAGGCGTATTGAAAATGGAACATGCGGGAAGAAGGTTCCGTTATATAAAATACATTTAAATATGACTTTGGTAATAATTAATAAATTCCCAAAAATAGAATAGAAAATTTCTTTTCTTTGAAGTTTTTCTTCAAGACGAACTAATCCTTAAGCTCAGCTGAACGTAAACTCGCAGCATTTGCATGAGGCAGCAGCAACTTGAGTAGACAAATATCCTGCACACACACTAACACACACACACACATCTGGTGGCACAACAAGAGCTGACACTATGCCGTTTCGCCCCCCGAAAACAATCATTAGGATGCTCCTCGACGCAGAGAAATATTTTAATAAAGTGCCCAAAACTGTCAGTGACAAAAACTTGAAATTATTCCAGCTAAACCTCTCTCCCCTGCCCCACCACTCAGTCCTCTCCCGCTCCATGTGCTTTTGTGAGGAAATGTAAAATGCAAAGACTGAAAAGCATTGTCTGTTGCACGCCCCAAAGACTGGACTCATATTTATTTAAGCAATCAACAGACCGCTGCTGGGCCCGTTGCGGCCCCGGAGTCAGCTCGAGCTCCTTGTGCAAATCAAAAACACAAAACTAATTCCTTTGACAATGCCACACGCCGGCACCAGCCACAGAGAATGCTGAGAATGTGGTTGCAAGGGGGGGTGGAGGAGGAGGAGGAGGAGAGAATCCCAGAGAAACTGGGTCTGTCAGGCTTAACAAGAGCGAGTTGAGCCGCAGCTCAGAGTTGAGTTGTTTCTCTGGAGCCTGTCAAAGATGCATTCAAGGATTAAATTAATGTCACAGCAAGTGGACAATGGAACTGGCAATGACCCTGCCACCACCACTCCACTCCACTCCCCCCTCTGGCTACTGTGGCAGTATTAACGCTTAATTGTCTGCCTCTGCCTCTGCTGCGCTCTGCTCTGGGGGGAACCTGCTCTGAAGATGAAGTCATAAAGCAGCGCGGCAGCTGCTGTAACCTTTAAATATGGAAATGTATGCTCAGGGTCGAGTCTAGTTGGCCCCCGGGATGACTGCCATTCTCTTTTGCCTCTTCTCTTTCCAACTCTCTTCTCCCTTTTCATCTCTTCTCCTCTTGCTTGTGCCTTTTCATTCTTTAAATCAAATCGCATTAACATTTCTTTACAATTTTCTGCTCAGCTTCGTGACAAAAAATAAAGTGTTTGTTGGTCGGGGGCCAAAGCGTATAAAAAGGATATTTGACACTTTTAAATGTGCGCTTATTGTGACCGCCTCTCTCTCTCCATCTCTCTCTGCGTGCCACGCCACTCTCGCCCTCGTCTTTCTCTCCTTTTGTCTGTTGAACTATTTGCTGCCTGGCTTCTTCAATTTTTGTTATATATTTCTCTTGCGTTTCAGTTTTTTCTCGCTTTTTGTTCGTTCTTACTTTATTTTTATTGTTTGCTTTTGTGTTGGCTTTTGCTGCCTGCCCTCCTTTCTCTTCTTCCTCCTTGCAGTCCCTTTTTCATTCACATTTCGCTTCCTGCCTTGAAAAATCAAATCTATTGTCATTTTGCCAGCTACGTCTAGGTTCGTCCCGAGCCTCAGTCCCATTCCCAGTCCTGGTCCTGGCACTGTTCCCGGTTCCTGCTGCTGGGCCTCGGCACTTTGTCGGCGTGTCGTTGTTCCCGTCAACCTCACAGCGTTTAAAAGCCATAAGCGTTTGCTTTTATTGAGTTTTTATTGTTTTTTATACGCTTTCTTGCGACGTCTTCATCCTCATCTTCGCCTTGATAGTTTTATTATCAGGAATCAATGATCTATAAGAATTTTCACAGCATCGTCTCGTCACGTCTTTTGCGCGTACAGTGAAGCCAGCATAATGAAGGAAATTCCCTAAAAATTTTAGCATTTAATTAGGTTTAACTGGAGTTGGAGCTTGAAAACTCTAAAACTGGAAAGGAATTTAGTGGAGATTCTTTTATATAATTACTTTTATATAATTACTATAAATTTGCACTAAAGACGCTTCCATTGAAAAACTGTGAAATATTCTTTTGCACGCATATTTTACTTATATAAAACTTCAGTTTGCTGACAAAAACAATTTAAATATTTTAAAATTTTAATAAATTCCAATGAAACTCAAGCAAAGACTTACAAGATGCTTCCCCCCTGGATATTTAAACTCCTCCTCCTTCCAATAATCCACTACAGCCTTCACATGCCGCCTTATATAAGCAGTGAATAGAAAATAGCTCAAGTTATCGATATGAAGATGACGGGTTGATGGTAATCCTCTCTCTCAACAGGATGAGCGCCTGTCAAACTCAGCGACTTGGGGCGTGGCTCGCTTCATTGCCAGACAATGCACACTGTGCACGGCACATCAAATGTGTGTCAATAACACTGGCCAACACGGCATTCAGCTGCTGTCAACATCTTTGCAACGTCTTCACTTGCATTCCCTCTTTCCCTCTCTCGTTCTCCTTTTCCATTTTATATTGTGCTTCGCCTCACGCCTTGGGCTACTCTCGCTGTGAATGCATTGCCACAGTAAATCGCATCTTGAGAATTCATTTCATTTCATTTCCAGCAATGGGAAATATTTTGCAATCATTCGTTGAAAATTATGACAAACGCATTTCTAAGCTGTCGCATTGATTGAGTTTTCCTCACCTCGCTCTTCCCCCGACCCTCTTTCCCTCATTGTGCTTCGCATTTTTGCACCTTTCACGCAGCCGGATTAAGAGGGAAAAGAGAAGAGAAAAGAAGGAATACAAAAGAAAATCTATGTCAGTTCTATGGGTTGTTTGAATTTCATTTTCGGTTGCATTTTTCAATTTCCATTTGCCACTCTCCCTTCTCTTTCTCTCGCTCGCTCTCTCTCTCTCTCTATCTCTCTACTCTATTGTCAGTCGACACCTTTCGCTTTGTCTGCTCATAATGAGGTATTCCGAGAGCGACAACTGCACATTACAGAGCGCTTAAAAATCAATTAAAGAAATGTTTACAGCTGCCCCTTGTGGCTTATCCCCTTCCCTCCCTTTTTCACTGAGTCTCTCTTTGTCGCAAATGAGATTTTCCCGCATTAGTTTTAATCAGCGACAGTTTCAGTCGGGGGTTTTTCATGCCAAAGGTGTCTGAGTACATACACTTTTTAAGCCGTAGTCTCTTGCTTTCCCCTTCCCCCTTCCCTTCCTTAACTGCCTCTAATTGACATTGACGTTTGAGTCAAAATCAATTTTCATAAATATTAAGACAGGCGCATAATTGATGCGGAAGACGGAAAGAAAGAACTATGTAGATATTAACATTGCCTCGCATAGTTGCAACTTGATTGATGGCAGTCCGAAATTGACTTGACTCTGCCTCCGTCTCCGTCTCTGTCTCTGCCTCTTGCTCCCCTCTTCACTGCTGTGCGGGTAGCCTAGAAACCAAGCATCATTTATTATCTATTTACGTAGTATTTGTGGCATAAATTTGGCTGCCAGTTGCTTGTCTTATCGTCGCTTCTACTGCTCCTTCTCCTCCATATCAAAATGACTACTAATTGACTGATTTCCCCCACCGTCACTCCCTCTTACTCTCTGCCTCTTTGTTCTCTGATGTTTTCTGGTTTTTATTTTATTTTTGCGACTGTAGTAGATTAAAATCAAACTGCCTGACTGCTTTTTCCCCCACTGTGCCACGCTTTGGCAATTTCTGTGCATCCGAGTGATCAATCATTTGATTGACGCCGCCACAGCATGAAGGATCTGTGTGTAGTGGAATTGATGAGGCACCTGTTTGCGCAAATCTAAAAACAGAAAGTTGTTTGGTCAAAGAGAAAAAATGTAATTAATTATAGCAACACTAGGACAACAAGAGCGATAGTGCTGCCCACTCTCCCACTACTCTCTATCAGTGCTACCCATTCACTGTTGCTCTCTCCCACACTGCTCTCGGTCTCTATGCTGCCCACACACACTGTTGCTCCTGCTCTGCCTCACACTCACTAGCATGCATTGCTCCTGCTCGTCCCGCTCTAGCAGTGCTGTAGCTGACAGCTTTTGATGGGTTGCCGCTGTAATTAAATGAGTGCAACTAATTGAGACAGCAACAGTGCAGCGCTGCGCAGCTGACTAATCGCAACAACAAAATGCATTGATATGTAAATAACGCAGCAGCTCAACTGTATATAACTCTACTTTTCACTCCTTTGTGAATTTCTATTATTACAACTCATAACCACCGATGCCAGAGAAAGTCTCTATGGCAAAATGGCGCCTTTTTCTATATTATTTCGTGCCAAGCAACAACAAAAGCGCAAATGAAGAGTGAGAAAGGGCGAGGGACAGGGGCAGGGGCAGAATGCTGGAGCGGGCATGTTGTTCGTCACGTGACCGCGCCATTTTGTTGTTAGCTTTGGCAGCACATTTTTTTGCCCGAACACACAACAACAACAACAACAACGGCTACAACATCAACAGCAGCAAACAGGCCGAAAATGGACAACAACAACTTTTGCTTTCTTTTATTATTGAAAATCGCCAGCAACGAACAGAAAATACAAAAAAAAGCGAAGCAAAGCAAAAACAACGAGACCAAAAAATGCGCTGCTAATTGCTTTTAAAATGCAAAAGCCAGTCAGAAAGAAAGAGAGGGAGAGACAGTGAGGAGCAGCATCAGCAGGACCAACATTGACTTTGGCAGGACATGCGAAAAAGCCGCAGCTGGCCCTGCAACTGCCTGTAATTGTTTATGGCAAAGCCCGCCGCGAACAGCGAGGAGGCACGGCAGTGCGACCAGCAGCAGCAGCAGCAACATCAGCATCAGCAGGATACACATAAATCAAGGATAATGGGCAGCGTCGTCGAGTCGCCGCTACCGTCGCCATCGCCATCGTCGTCGTGCGGTTAAAATTCGTAATTCGATGCTTTTGCATTTGCTTTTGGTTTTTGCCTCTGCCTTTGCTCTTGCCATAGCTTTTAATGTTCAATTTTTCTGTGCTTCGTATACCCTGTAAATGGTATAAAAATTTAAATGGAGTAAAAGGAAAATGTCTAAAGAAATCCCTTTACATTTGACATTAATTTAAATATATTTAGAGGATTTTTTAATATGTATTATTATTATTTATTTATGATTAATTAAAATATGAGATTAATAGTTTTCCGATATATACCATATATTCTGTTCATTTACTTTATAACACATCAAAACAACTCTGCAATTAATAAACTTTGCAAACTTATTATTTCATCATTCATCTATCTTTATCTTTTTTTCATGTGCTAAAAGAAATATATTCCTTATGTGGATTATATACAATATTATACTAATTATCAGCTGACCCATAATTAAATCTGTAATTCTTAAATATTTTATCTTCAAACTGAGTATCTGCAAGTCGTGCACTTTGTACTACTTTTGTTTTGGGTTTTGTTATTCTTCTGGCTTTATTAAAAATTGAAAACGCATTCAATTTATTCAGTCGCCAGCAACAAGGTCGTCCTCATCCAAGCAAATCGATTGAACAGCGCCGCTGCGGGGGTTGCCCCTGCGAGATTGGCAGAGCGATTGCTGCAGAGAGTCGGCACCGCAAACTCAGCACAGACTCCGAGTGCAGGCAACAACAGGGAAGAGGGCACCGGGTAGCGGGATTAGGGCGTCGGCTGAGTGACGTTTCGTGGCAGTTGTGTGAAATGTTGGCCTCTTTCCACGTCGTCGTCATCGCGTTTTTGTCTTTAAATCAATGTTAAAGCAATTTGTCACGGCCGCCGCATGGTGACAATGAAGTCGGTATGGAAGGCGAGACAAACGAACAGCAGCAGCCAGTTCAGCTTGTGTAGAGGGTTGGGGAGGGGGTTGCGCGGAAGGAGTTGCCACTCGCCACAGGAGCCCGGGACAAAGCGCCATTGTCTGCGTGGCGTAGCGCTGCCATTACCTGTCAAGTGAGTTGAAAACAAATCGCAATTCGCAATGGGAATGTCAATAGGCCAACCGCCCAATCGAGAATGCAAAGTGGCGGCAAAAGGGCACGGCGATAGGGCGACAGGGTAAACCGTGCGATAGGGGCGCCACCAACTCAATTGATTTAGGATTTAAACTGAAGAGGCAGCGGGAGAGAGAGAGGGACCTCGATAATGATAGAGAGGCAAATCTAAAGCAAGAGCCACCAGTCGATAAGGTCTGTCAACACAAAAGAGAGCAGTCGACCAATTCGAACCAAATGAAAAGCGCAAAGAGATTTACCTACACTCAGCGAAAGTATTCAAAGTGTGCAGCGATTCGCAAATGCACTAAAGAAATTTACGTACATTAACTAAAATTTAGAATTTGTAGTCGAATAATAATATTCATTGCTAATATTCATATTCATTCTACATTATACAGATACTTTTTTTCTATTTGTCACTTGCGTCGACATATAAATAGACTGCCTATCTATATGTCGAAGCAAGTGACAACACTATGTTACTCAATCTGTGAAAGTTGCTAATATACCTTTTATTTTACTCAATCTATGTGCAGTTGAAGACGGATGGGCTTGATCATTTCGAATCTCTCTCGACTTAAATGATTACTGTTTACAGATTGGTTCAGCTGTATGGGGACTGTAAATCTCATGAGCTTGGAAACAGCCCATTTAGTCACAATCGACTTGGGATTAAAGTTGGGCAGGGTAGGCAAAAAGTCCTCAGCGGGTATGGTGATGGTCCTCGCACTTGCAGTGGAAGTAAGCCTGTACTGTACCAAAAACTTGGAATTAGTTGAGGTTTCTCATAGTTCTTTCATTTTATTTTGTATTTAGCAGCAGAGATAAGCTAAATGCGAGCAGTAATTTCATCTTGCTGAATGTTTCTAATACACACAGAATTCGAAAACAATCTTATAAACACAGAATTCGAAAACAATGTATCACTTAAGCTTTACAGATTTAATATACCCTTGCAGAAGGTATATTAGGTTTGGCACGAAGTTTGCAATCGCACCTTAGGTGACATCTCCAATCGTATGAATTATGTAAATTCCAAATCAATCAGAGAGTGGAATTGGTTAAATTCGTTTGTCCGTCCGTCTCTCTGGGAACGAGCAAGGGTATACAGCTTTCGGCAACACGAAGGTATTATACGTTTTCGTGTTATACGTATTAATATGATGCTGTATAGGAAGAGAGACAAACAAACTGATAACGATATGTCGTCATTTCACCACAGTAGAGCGCAATTTGCATCATTATCAGTCCCCACTTCCAGCATTTTATAAATGACAGAACACGTCTAGTTTTCAATGCAGGAAATGGCTTTATATGTATATACAAATTTACATATATTCATTACGCAAATATTTATTTAAATTTCTAATCCAAATTGTTGTCATCCAACAATTCGTCATACAAACCATACTTTCTCTCATAGTCCTGGTTTTTATCAGCAAAATTTATACTATCAAAGAATTTTTTATACTGACGCTTCGTGGTGTCACTAAGTTGGTTTAATGCACTCAAAGATCCCTTAATTAACTTTACTGCTTCCTCTTGTTTGTTATGATACACCGCGAGTATTTTGTCGAACTCATTTAGAGTCCACTTGTTGAAGGGGTCTTTCTCCGCTGACTCGTTTGACGTATACACACCATAGATATTGAAGAAGACACTTTCGGCCTTTTCAGTCAAATTGTTTTTGTTTAAATATTTGTCGTATGTTGTACTCGCACTACCATTCACCGCCAGGTCGCCATAATAATCCAACACTTCTTTATCAGCTACACGATTGACTACAATCGATTTAGCTACGGCCTGCACAGTCGATCTTCTCTCCCCTTGCATGACCTCCACTTTAGCTTCAATAACCGTCTGCATCTCACGCAAAATAGTCAAATCCTCTGCGGGAATTGCAGAGGCAGTAACCGTGCACTGTACCAAAGAATTTGGAATTAGATTCGTATTCTCATTATTCTTATTCTTTTTTCAACTTACCAGAAGAGCTAAGCTAAATGCGAGCAGTAATCCCATCTTGGCGAACGGTTCAATTTGATTATTAAGTGAAATTCAGACCGCCAAAACCATTTTGGTTCCTATACTCTGTAGACTGTAGAACACACTGGGTGTCATGTGTTGCAAACAATTCAAAAGTGGAATATATACTAAAACATTTTATCACCTTTTTGAGATGTTAAATATATGCATAATTTTATCTATCTCATCTTAGGTTTATAAAATAACTCTTTTGCTTTACTATATAGCAGTATAAACACACAGTATTTTACAGTCTATTGTTGTTTTTTGTTCATTCTTATCTGTTCATTCAAATATTCATTTGCTTTAAAAATCTAATTTTATTTCTTTTCACCAACACATGTATGAACTTACATAGAAATTATATAAAATATTTATAAATGTCGAGGTTATTATGTCTATTTAATCTTGACCAGTTCGATGAACTCATTTGAAATCGCCAAAGACTAAATGTATAAAGAAATTGAACAGATTTCTTTCTTATTCCAAAGATCTGAGCTTCTGTTGTGCACATGGATTTGTGGTACACTGTACAAATGCTCATAGAAATCTATATTCATGGACATAATATACATAGATTTTTATCACAATTATAAGAATACTAAATTGAAGAGTACAGAGTACGATGTGTAGGTACCCTCTCTAAAATATTAAGTGTAAATTCTTGGATGGTTGCGAATACAATAACTATGTTACTGTTAATGGAATGTTAAAATGTTAACGATATAGATTATTTTCACTCGTCTCGATATCATAATCTGGTTAACAGTACTTGCAGACTATGTTTTCTTTGAACGCATTTACTTTCTCATGCTGGCGGGCATCTCTGGTGGTGGTGGGCGAGGAATACCCAGAGCAACTTTGACACCATCATAGATAAACCATTGGAGGGCAGTCAATGTGCCGATCATAATGATACGTGTTGTCAGGCCACCCCACATTCCCATAAAGCCAAGGGACTTGATAATGTCACCTGCCGAGGATCCTTTGGATTGGTTCATCTTGGAGACGAGCACATCGGCTGGATGTGAGACGACGGCACAGAAGACACCAGCAATGTATCCAGCGGCAAAGGTCACAATCAACTGCTCCCCCTTGCTGCAGTCTTCGCGTGGCTTTGGCACCACATACTTGTAGATCAGCTCGACTGTGCGCTCGAAACACGCAAACTTCATCATGGTATAGGGAATTTGGCGGCACCACAATGGCACCAGACCATTGTAGAAGCCACCGATTCCACCCTCCTTAATCATCTTGGGTACGGCCTGACGGAAACTTTTGGCATAGCCGGGAATGGTCTGCATCTTAACCTTAACCGCCTCCATCGGGCAAAGAGCAACGTCGGCAAAGACCTCAGCCGATGCAGATGCCATCAGGTAAAGGTAGGTGCGATATTTATAGGCAAACTCATCGCCGAACATGTCTGCGTACTTAATCTTGAAGAATTCATATAAACCAAATTTGAAAAGGCCTTGACATGAATAGCCGATCAACGTGGGGAACCATCCAGTGGTCAGGCCAACGAGACCCTCTTCGGCTGTGGTTACTTTCAAGCCATGGATAAGATTCTTGTACTTAGCCTTATCGATCTGCAGACGGCACTTGACCAAATCCAGTGGAGTAACCATTGTGTGTGTGGTACCGCAGCTTAGAATGCCGCCAATACCGCACAGCATTAGGAATTTGTTGCTGCCAAACTCACAGGAATCTCCGGAGCCACCAGCAACCTCAACCAGAGTGTCTTCATATTCATCTTCATCATCCTGTTTTAAATTCTTGAATGTTGGTCCCCAAGGGCCCACGGACGGCTCGCACTGGGCTCTCGTAAAGGGCGTCTTGAATGGCGAATTCTTCGCGACTTCAATAAATGACGAAAACATTTCGAATTCTTTTATTTTGTTTCGTTACACAGTAGGGAATTAGTTTCCAAAAAAGATACAAGGAAATGTGTGACAAAAAATGTAAATAATTTTATTATTTTTGAGAATTTATTTTCCACTGACGATTTCATTGCAGTTTTGACAGACTACAATGTTAGTGATTCATGAAAATGTTTAACCAGAAATCGAACGATAGACGATAACAGCTTTACAATATATCGGTGCTTTCAAATGTCAATGAGAACTCTACGTTGCATTGCAAACCTTCGGGCTGCATATGTAAAATATACTAAAATTTAGAATAATGTAAGAACTTCAATACAAATATTTGCATAATGTGTATATATTATGTGTATATATGTACGTGCAGAATACTTACGATATTTATAATATAATATATTCATGAGTGAAATCTGAAATTCCCCACTGTAATAAAACCCTGAAAACAATTTTAGCAACAAATAATATTATATCACCTTCGAACATTGGAAAAGGGTTTACGAACTTTTTGCCTTGTATCGTATGTGTATGTTATGCATGGAAGACCCCACAAAGTATATATATTCTCGATCAGGATCACTAGCCGAGCCATGTTTGTCTATTCGTTTGTCTGCCTGTGGGAACACATAGATTTCAGCTATTATAAAAGTTAGAGATACCAAATTTGTGATGCAGTTTGCTGTATATTATACGCAGATTAAGTATATTTCAAATGTTGAATGCCACGCCCGCAACCACGTATAAGAGATACAGCTTTCGTTAAAATAATCTGTCTTTGTTACTTGTTAGAGAGTATCTTACTGTCAGGTTTGTCCGACTGTAGCGTTCCTTTGCTTCTTGAAAATTGTTTATACAATGCTTCATAATATTTAAGGAACGTTTATAAAACAGAAAATGTAAAGCACTAAAGGAAACATAATCCCTTTATGTTGAGATTGAGCGCAGCTCCATCAGCTCTAAAGGTGATGCAGTTAATTTCCTTTTCAATTATTTGAATTTGAAGAACTTTGCACTTGTAGTTTCTTGGCTACTGCCTCAGGCTGGTGTCAGGTTCTGTCTCAGTCTCAGTGTCCATGTTCATGTCCGAGTTGAGGCCAAAAGTTGAACAAATTCGTGTTGTAAACCAGACGCATTTACAATGTGCATAATTGAGTTGGATTCGCTTAAGTGAAACATAACAACTGCATTAGAGGCCGGTAAAACGGGGCAAGAATAGACAAGGAGTGGCCGCAGTAGGCTGAGGGGGGAGGGGATAGATAATCCAATTAGACAGGCGGCAAACTAAAATTTCAATTAAAGAAAACTCTGGCAACAGTTGCAACAGCAACAACTACAACAACAGCAATCGCAATAACAATCAACCTTAGCTGAGGCTTAAAGTGTTTGACGGCTCAACGATGACGACGACGACGGGGGGCGTCGGCTTGCCACAAGGCATTTGTGGCATGCAAAAAGCCGCAGCATGCAGTCAGGCAGAGGAGGCAGACTCAAGGAACGGGTGGAAGGTAGACAGGAGAGATGGGAAGTGGTGGGGGGTGCTGTGGAGTCATAAACAACGCCACGGATTTGCCGCCAGGATGACAACGTCGAAAAGGCGTCGCGCGTGCAACGCGTGCAACTCGCATCGATAGCGATAATTATGTGGGCGTGGCTAAAAGGCGGCGACAACCTGCTGCGGCAGCCGCCGTTGCATCTGCCACATGTGCCGCTATCAGTGCTGTTACTGCTGCTGCTGTTGCTGCCTCTGCGTCTCATCCGCATCAAAAGCAAATGCCGCACGTGGCGTAGGCGTTGCCGCCGCGTGGGTGCAACCGAACGTTGCGGCAGCAACCACCGATAATCGCGGCTGATCGTCGGCATTTTTGCAACTGCCGCAACTTTGTCTCCTGCCACTTGCCACTTCCCCCCTTGCCACAGTTACTGGTTGTCGCCAACTTGCACTTCACTTAATTAAATTGCAACCCAGCGCCGCCTCACGGATGTGCCGCATCGGTGCTGTGTGTGCCGCATGCGGTTCTTATTCACTTGAAAGTCGCCGCACCATAATCGAATTATGCGGCAAGTGGCAGCAAAAAGAATTACGATGCCAAAGCAAAAACATTATTAAAAGCTCATCAGCAATTGACATGCAACGTGCAGCAAACAAAGAGAGACAGAGAGGAGGGAGAAAAGGGACAGAGACGGAGACTGAGACAGAGACGACCCACAATTAAACGGAAGCAACAACTACAAAACGACTTCATTAACTAACATTTTCAAGGCACGATGGGAACAATGCGAGGCTTCAAAGAATCACAACTAAAGGAAGGCAAAGAATGAGTGAGAGAGGGAGTAAAGGGGAAAGAGAGAGGGACAGAGCAGGCAGGAAATGAACAGTTGCTGGGTGTGTCGCAATAAATCAACGCAAACTTATGTTAATCACGTGCTAAACTATATAATACCTATTAATACGCGGCCAAAGTTGAGGTCGCAGTGTGGCTGGGGAAAACCGAATACATAATCTGATCATAGATTATAAATAAACGAGAGAAATAAGTTTACTTGCAGCTAGGCAGATGTGAAATATTACTCAGAATTTTCTCTGACTAAACGCTGAACATGACAGAGAAAGCAAATCTATATTGACCTTAATGAGATATATATATAGAAAGAATAGCAGATATAAACTTGAACGCTTTAACAAATAGGGAACATCTTATATAGAATATAATAAAATGAAACTTGTCTTGGACTGATTCGTTAAGAAAAACTCAAAAGATTCAAATCTAAATGCTAAATAATTATAAAATACCTATACAAGCCCTGAAAGATAAATAAATATAAATTATTTCAAGAACTATTGCAGGAAACTTTTAATACAATAGGTTACTTATTGAACTCTCTTAAGCAATAGGTTACTTAGAAACTTCTATAAATTAAACATTTTCTATTTGCACAATATTTTCTCGTTTTCTTACTCCAACACTTTTATTACAAACAGAAATATTAGAAAGCAATCAGATAAATAAAACACATTGGATACATCCGCAGGTAAAAAGTCTAAAAATAAGTACAAAATGTAACGATTAGCAAATTAAATAAATATGATTTATTGATAGTTGAGTAAAGAATATAAGAAAGATTATTAGAAAGAATATACATAAGCAATCAACGCGTCAACACGTCGCGACGTTTAAAGTAAAATGACTAGGAAGAACAAGTAAGACCATAAACATAAGAAATGCACACAATAAATAGTTAAAATACTAAAGACAAATAATCGTGTTAAGGGTATATGCGCTATTTTTCATATTTATTCGAATGCTTGCATATGGGAACTGCAAAAGCAGAATAGAGAAGGCAGTCACATGGATAAAATATATTCGATTGATTCGCACTTAACAGGTCTGGCCCATCATAACAATAACGGGTAGCACCAGAGCGACCATTGTCAGTCCCATTGCAATGCAATTGAATTGAATGGCATCAAAATCAAATACTCACACTCACATTCACACTCACAGGCGTGCGAGTACCCGTTGCCCTGTCCAATGTTCCCTGTGCCTGGCACTACTCCTGCCCGTATTGGTGCCCATCCTTGGTTCCATATAAGCACTCACAAATGTGCATATAACGTGTGCACATTGCCATCGTCATTATCGGCAACATCAGCGTCATCAGGGCCAGCAAGAGAAAACAATAACAAATGCAGCTAGTACAACAAGGAAGAGAAGGAGAAGGGGCAGGACAGGGCAGGGCAGGGCAGGGCAGGGCAGGAGGAGGAGCTTGGCACCAGCAGGAGCATCTGTGATGCAATCCACGTGCAAGTGTTTTTATATGTTTGTTGTTTCTACACTGGGTTCACTTCGGTTGGCTTCGTACTGTGGGGAGGGGGGACTGAGGTCGCCATGAATTGAATGCGACAGGAAAATTATGTCCACACATTAAATTGACGCTGGTTTTGCTCTGTGCGACTTAGCTGCACACACACACGCATTACGTGGAACACGTTCCCCTCGTTCGTCAGACCATTTCAGCCCATTTCCAGACCATTCCCCAGCTCTTGTCAACTTAATTTATGCTCGATTCCGACCCCGCACTGCTCCCCACCTCATGCACAACTTGCCGCATTTGGCAAAGACAACTTCAACTAAGGCAATGGCTATGCCAAGTCATCGAAGCCATCGGCGATCTGCTGCCCCTCTCTGCCGTGCCCCTCGCGGCGACTCGTCATCATCGCTCAGGCGTCTTGTGGCGACATTTTTCATGTCCCGATGTGATCGAAGGCATAAATTATGCACACGACGAACAGAGATCGCAGATCTCGTTGCTCTCTCACTTCCCGGGGCCATTCAATCTTTGTGTCAACAGAAATTATTTTTAACAGCAGCAACATGGAACTGGCGACAGTACCTCGGGAGGTACCTCGAGGTACCCTGTCTCCTACTCTCAGCGGAGATTAATTGGACCTGATTACAAATATATTTCGTAGGTTGTACGACCAAGTTGGCACTTGGCACTCCATTCGTATTCGTAAAATATGCATTTGGATCTATTAGAGCTAAAAACTGATAATGCCCGACATAAATAAGTGCAACTTGTCGGGTGCACTCTGTAGGGAATAGATGGAGATGAGAGAGTATCAATCATATTTGAGGGATTTGCTGCAAGAAGAAACAGAATCAAAGGAGAACAAGATATATATTTAATAATCGCTCTATATAGACCTATTTATCATGTTACCACTCACTAATTCTTCATAAGCTTTATAAGTCTATTTAAGGTCTAAGCAAGTTGCAAATGATGTAGGAAATTAAAGAAAAAATCGTATAGAAGATCTGAAGAGAACAGCTGTGACAGGAAATGGAAATTTTAGATTGTGACAGAAGAGTTCTGAGTTTATAATTAATGAGGGGATAAAGGGGAAACACAACACCTCACTTTTCCTTGTTTTTCTTTTGCTCACAAGCAATTTTACTGTGCAGTGTATGTTATAAGTGTTACTCCCTTTAAAGAAAGATGTGTCCTGTTACAAAAATTAAAGAAAAGAAATTAAAGAAGATATATGAAATAAAGGAAATTGTAGATTATGACAGATAGATGCAAAGAGATTACTACGAATAATTATAATTATAATAATTATTTAATAATATTTATAATTATTTCAGTCTCTTTGTCTATAGTTTTCACTGTAACTCAGTTGTCATTTTTATTTATAAATCATGTTACACTCTAAAAATTCAAAATAAGCTCAATAAGTCTGTTTGTGATCTAATAAACTTACAAACATTGCAGAAAATAATGAAAAAGCAATTACAGAAGCAAAATCCATGACAGGAAATATATCTTCTAAGTTTAACAGAAAGATTAAGAGTTTAAATTGGAAGATACGTTATGTAGCCATACTCTTATTACTTATTTCATTGATCCAATTTGCCTGTCAATCTTTCACCTGCATGTCATTTAAGTTGCTCGAGTTTAATTTTCTTTGCATACTGCACTTTAAGCTCTTTATCCCATTTTCCTAAGCTGGCTTTGTGGCTTCAGCCAAGATCAAGTTGCATTGTCTTTCAAAGTTTGCCCATCCTTAGGACCTTCCTTAATAGTTTATTAATGATTTTGTTGTTGCACTTTCACAAAAGTTTATTAAGAGAGAATGAGAAAGGGAGACAAGGCTCTCACACTCGACTGGGAAAACTATTTGCAACTATCAAACAGGGCGGCAAACACTTTCCATGCCACGTTTTCAGTTGCTGCACGTTTTTTAAACCAATTATAAGAGTATGCAGTAACACGAGCCTGGCTGCCTTGGCAACTCTGTCCTTCTCCCTCTCTCCCTCTCTCTCTCTCACACTCTTGCTGCTATGAAGCCATCATGTGGAAAAACACTTAATTACTTTAGAAGAGCTGCGCACAAAAGTGTAAAGTGCCCGGCCACGCCCACTCCAGGAGAGGGCAAACAGGCAAGGCTGGGTTCATAAACAGTTAACTAACTAAAGTAACTGGCAGACGGTACGGAAGACTAGTTCTACGACCGGAGCCAGCCATCAAAGGTTGCCACTTCCTCAATCCCCTTTCCTCCAGCTCCTGCCCCTGCCCCTGCCCCCGCCCCTTTCCCCTCGTCCAGACTGATGTGTAGTCGTAGTATTTAAATTAGATTTGCCTGAAATCGTGCGTGATTGTCAACTGGCAGCTGCTACCGGTGGGCGCTAGAGGTGAGACTGTTGAGCGTGAGAGAGGGTGGAGGAGGCAGAGGTGGGCGTGGCTCTCTGGGTAAACAGCAGGCCAAAGATTTTTGCGTGTGTGCACTCGAAAAAGTTGCAAATTGGATTTTGGTTTTTGAGTTTTGCGAGCTCAAGACAAGCGCCTCAAACTTTTCTAGTGTTAAACTTTTGCCACGAGTACACCGTCAAGCTGAGGGGATTGGGCGAATGGGGGCGTAGCAGAGGTACAACAGCGGCCTCGTCTTTAATTTAAATCATTCCATTTCTTTACTTTTTTTTTGTTTCTTCTTATTTTTTTGGGTCAATTAAGTCGCTGCCTGAAGACTCTCAATCAATTAGTGGGGGCACATCGGCAATTGTCTGAAGAGACCCTCGCGCTATAGTCAAATATAAATTTTGTAAAATTAAACAAAAGTCGCGCAAAGGAAATGATCAATTTTCGGACTTAATTCAATGCAGAAGAAGAAGAAGTAGAAGTAGATTGCATACCGGGTGTGGTGAGTTCTGCTTCCCAGGCGCGATTACAAATTCAATTTCACATTACATTAACATATTTCAGTTTATATAGGATACTATAAAGCGCACTCGACTAGTAGATACTCAGTACTTTTACAGAAGTCTGAATAATAGTTAGAAATTTATTAAGAAAGATGGAAATTATCTTTGAAATGAGTTCTGAATGAAATAGATAAGATTTTATTTTTTAAAAGAACTTATCTATTATATATTTCTGGGAAAGGTTTATTATTTTGTTGGTAGAATGTAAGCCTAGTGACTAAGCCTCGGCATTTTAAGGCTAATTATTTGAAACTTTCATCTCGCTTGTCATACATTCAAGCAGAAATTTTGTCATTAACACACAGAAAGCCACAATTCATAGACAAGAACTGTCAGGAAGGCTTAAAGAAAGGTAAATGATTTAATACACAGAAGAACTGATATCACCAGATTGAACAAGAAAATATATAAGATAAATGAATGGAATACAAGCCAAACCCATAAAAGAAGACAGGCTGGCAAGAAGACAAAGAGAAAGACACTTACGTGTAAGTTCATATACATCGTTTCAGTTATATATAATGTTCGAGAAACTATATAACCTTCTTTAGTTATATCTATGTACATATATCCCAGCTTACCCCTTACCACCATCTGTGTCATGCAAATAACCAGTTGTAAAAAAGAAACTCACTTGAACTCACTGACATCTTTTAATTTATAGCTACTGTTCAAGAAACTATATACTGCATACCTATAGATCAGCTGCCGCTGTCTCTGCCCCCGACTCTGCCTCTGCACTCTGCAAGACAATCGAAGTCGTGGACGAGCTGCCGAACGGAAGCATAAATAAGAAACAATTACGGGCATTTAAATGGCGCAACACCGCAGGACATGAGACTAGAAGTGCGGCGCAGCAGCTCCTTGAAGGATAATAAATGATGTTGTGGGGCGGGGCTAAACTGTTTTGACTTTGTTAATAAATTGAAAAATTATGATAATGCGCCACAACGCAGCAGACTACGAAAGAGCGGGGGAGAGTAGGTAGACAGAAGTAAAGAGAATAGAACGACGAGCAAAGCGATATTGTGTGGGCGCACACTAAATTAAGGCAAAAGGACTCGAAGGACGTGCAGTGCGCAACGCAACATTAAACAGGCGACTCGCAACTGGCAACTGGCAAATGGCAACGGCAACTGGCGAGGCACATTAAGGCCACACGGACCAGCGATGATGCAACATATTCAGCTTGTCCCCCCGTCCCTGCTTGCCACATTGATCCCCTGCTCAACCACTCCACGTAGTTGCAGACAAGATGCCGCGCCGCAAGTGCGCAATTACACTCGAGCGTGTCCTGCGTGCATGTCCTGCAGCCGGCGCCGGCGGCGACTGCGCTGCAATAAAGTGTCACTATAAATAAATAATAACGCCCACGAAAAATGCTAAGGGTACCCGGCCAAGGCCTCAGTCCCAGTCGCAGTCGCAGTCGCCGTCACAGCCTCAGCTCAGCCCTCCTGCTGTGCAAAAATATTGAAAAATTGTAATTGTATCTCATAGATACAATTACGGCACGACGCGCCACGTGACCACGCGAAAAGTCACTGATGACGACGCCTGCCGATGCAGCCGCTTAATGGACCAGAGTTCCGAAAAGCAAACACGAGCAACGCTTGATTGCCGACCCCGGGATCAGAAGGGAATATTTAGCTGACTGCGCGCGTGGAAAACTCAGGGAAAACTCATGAAAAACTCTCTCTCCCTTTGGCAAAGGGCGACAAATGCAAACACACACAGACAGACACACACGCATACACTGACAAACTGGGATGCTGGGAAACGCAGCTCGGTCCGAAACGGAAGCGGCCAACGTGGTCCCCCTTGAGGGCAGGACAATGCAGGATGTGTTAAATGTGAAATGCTCGAGGCAAGTCGCAAGTGTGAAGTGCCAAGCAAATGTGCGTCAAGCAAATACCTTGCGGACTGGTGGCAACCCTGCATTGCAACCCTTTTGCCGGTTGCGGTACATTTGCGAAGCCAAAAGAGTTGCGAAAAGCTGAGAAAGTAAATAAATGATATGTGGACATTGTATGCTAGAGGAAGGGAAGAGAGAGTACGAAAAGGAAATTGAAACATTTGAAGCGTAAGATTGGAAGAGTCCAAAGACCCAAACTGCAGCTAACCTATTTTGATATTGAAGAGATAAGGTTAATTAGTTCAGAAATAATCTGTTCGCTCAGCAGATAGAACTGAAAGTAATAAAATAATATAAATAATATAATAATTACTACAGGGTATAAATAGTTGTAAATAGATTGTATTAAATGTACTTCTTTCTTAAGGTTTGATAAGAAAAAGACAACCCCATTGTCTTGACAAAATTGATTCCTTCAATTTTTTTACTTTCTTGTTTCTCTTATATATTATATAAAGTGAATATATGATTTAACCCAGACACCATTATCAGTATAAGAATTTAAAAATTTTACAAAGCAAGCAACATTTTTTTCCGAGTTAATATTCTAAAGAAGAACGAAACTTAACTTATCATACGTCATTCGTCATCATCATTTCCATAAGGTATATATAAAAATATAAATATAATCATTCTTTTTCCTAAAAAGACACGTTTCTTGAATATTTTTTTCCTCTGATTTCAAATTTTTTTATGAGTATTTCTATATTAGTAACCTAAGTTCTTGGTTCGCTTCAAATAACATTAAATCTATCTTAAATTCAGACGTTTTGAAAGTTTCATACCGAAACAATGAATGTAATAAAACCCAAAGAGAAACAGCTTCCACTTGTCCACTTATTCTTATCCTAAATATCATCGTACAAAATCGCATAAGAAACCAATTGCCAAAATGCCATTGAAATGGTCACCAGAAACTGCGATTAGTTGCGCTCAATTATGACAAGCTCTGCTTATGGCAGACTACGCCCCCCTCTCTGTCACCCCTTCACACCACATACATAGCAAGGTTAACCTCTCTGAGAAACTCATGACCATTTTGCGTACTCATAACACAGGCTTATCGCAACCATTGCGAATAGAGCGAAAAGCCATGAAACTAAAGCAGACACCAGTGCGAGGCACTTGAAAGCAGAGGCGTGGAGAGGGGTGGAGAAGATGAAAAGGGGCAGCTGGGTATTGACTATTGAGGAGGAGGAGAGGATTGGAATGCCAAAGGGAGGAGAGTTGCCAGTGCTCTGACATTAATATGACATTTATTTGTCACGAGGCATTTGCTGCGGCGCGCCGTTTAGGATATTTCGATAAACCGCCAGACGCAGACACAAGGACAGTGGCCTCCACCCTTCACCCTTCTCCCTCTTCCCCACCCCCTTCGAACACCCTTTTGGGCGGGCAGCCTCATTGGAAGACGCTGCCAGACGCATAAATTCAGTTGCCGTTAAGCACTTGGCCGGTTATCAATGGGTTAATAAACGTTATAAAATATGAGTTCATTATGGAAGCTCAGTTATAAATTTTTGTGCTTGTTGCACTCGACGCTGCTCGCTGGCACTGCAGGGGCAATAAATTTGTGACGTCACACGCGCGCAGTGTCTGCTCTCATGAGGGGGGTGGGGTCAACATATGCCGCCACAGGGTTGTCGAGCTGCGGCGGCTGCCCGGGTCGCTTTTGTTGTAGTTGTAATGAGAGATTATAATGCCTTATGCGACTTGGCATTGGGCACACACACATATATATAAACACACACATACTCTCAGGCGCGTGTCCTTGTCTCCGCTCGACTTGATCCTGCGCCTTTGAGCCAAGGCTTAAGCAGCGACCGCAGCAGCAGTTCCGGCGGAGTGAAATGTTTTGACTGGGGGGTTCTGTGAATAGATTGCGAATGATAAATCAATTGAAAATTATGCGGAATTACTGGATGTGCAAATGATCCTATTGTTAATGCCTGGGAAGAAAATAAATAACCACATTAACTATGAATATTCCTTGAGACTAATGAGATGCTAGACTTAATCTTAAACATAAGAATACCTACACATCAATCGCGCAATCTGAAGTATATAATCTGTTTAATGATAGAAAAACCGAAATATTTATTATTATTTTTTAATATTGTTTTTATTGATACCAAAATTATTTTTTAGACTTTCGTTCTAGTTTTTGTTATTATTCGTTTATTTATTTTATTATTTTTTATTTTATTTAATTAGTTCATAGTCGTACTAAGGTCAGTCGACTGTTTAAAAGTAAAAAAAAACAAACAATTAATAGTTAACTGTGAGAAAAGAAAGAAAGAAGAAATTAATTGAATTGAATTTGACTCTGGGATAAAAAAATTAACGAGCCGATCCAACATTTGTTGCAGAGGATTGGGGAAAACCCAGAAAAACCCAATCAGATCAGGAGAGTTATATGGAATATTGTTTTGTGCAAATTCTGGGTAAAATAATTATCAACATTTAATGTCAACAAATGCGAACAGTGGGTATAACAACAGAGACTGTGCGTCAATCATGTGGCTGGTCTTTCTTCTTTTAGTTCCAAATGCAATACGAGAAACGTGCTTATTGACGTTCCAATTGTGCGATCTTGGATTTCAGAAAAGACAAATCTCATCTACGCTATCTTTGGATTGCCGAAGAGGAGCAACACTTGTTTCATCTTAAGTCTTTCATTAAATAAATAAAATAAATATGTTTGTATATTATAATGTTTACTGTAATTGACAATTTAGATTTAATAACATGCTATTTTTTGTGCGTCTAGGGAAAACAATAAAACATTTCAATCTTAACCAATACACAAACAATTTTATAGATAATGTCTTTTTCTGCCTATTGCTTCTCACTCTATCTGCAGACGCACACATACTTAAGTCGAGCAAATGCGATAGTGGGATACCCTTCGACCTATGTTCCGTTGTAGTTTATTTACATACTTTCAAATTATTCTCGACATGTGGCGCTCGAGACTGTCCGTCTTGTTAACTAACAAGCACTTGGAGTTATGCTTATACTTTCTTAAATAACTTCTGTGTTTATTATTTAATCGGATTGAAATCTCTACAGACGGACATCTGGAAAGACAGACGGACGGTTGAGATTGAAGACAAAAGCTCTAAAAGTATAACACATATTTTGGAAATAAACGATAGTTGCTCCTCGTTTGTTTCAGTGTATTTCAATTAAAAAAACCAAAATACTTTCCGCATTGGGAAACACAGAAACTGTGCGTCAGCTTAGTGGTAAATTTCAACCTTATCATCATCTAATGGTATAAAATAATGAGTTTTGAAACCTCGACAACAGTTTGCAATTTGTGTTGAAATTAAACACATCTCTTGTTTGTGCGGCTTCACAATGAAAAACATAGTTTGTACATTCGGATTATTATGTTTCTGTGTTGTTTTGGGTTCATGCAAAAGACCCTTTCAAATTACCGCGGGACCTACTACCGAGGGACCTACATTAAACGATATACTTTATGAGTCTGGTGTATTATATAAGGATAATGAGAGCCATGCGTCAAAGGTAAGAAACATACGGGTTATTATATTGATTGTACAGTGTGTATAAAATAATGTGTATCAATGGCTATATATTATAAGGATCAACATCAAATTTTCATTTTTCAAAAAAAACAATTTATTTCGGATGAGATATGCTGCTCCAAGAAGTTATCAAGATCTTTCAATTTCAAAATTAAACAATCTTTTGACATTATATTAAATATATTATTAAAATAACCAATTATTATTATTATTATTATTTCACAGCCGGCGGAACCAGAAATAACACAGATTCCAACGGAACATATATGTAATAGTAGTGGAAAGATCTGTGTGCCTGAGAAAACCTGTATAAACGGAAAAATAGATAAAAGTGCTAGAAATATGATTGAAATGTTTTTTAAATCGGAGGCGAGTGTAGAAAGATGCAATGCGACTCATGTCTGCTGCCAATTAGTTGAAGAGGTAAGAGATATTTATTTTAACAATATGAAATATAAAGCATTTATTAAATATTTTGTTGAACACAATGTTAAACAAATTATTATCTTTCAGGAGCAATCTAGAGAAGACTGTAGTGGGGCTCCGAAATACTGTGTGTCTAAAGAAACATGTATTAACGGCAATATAGATTCAACTGCTGGTGCGCTCATAAATAAATTTTCTCGAGCGAATCCTATAAGCAAATGCAAACAGAATGAAGTCTGCTGCCGATATGGTGGACAGGTAAGAGAGGTTTTAAGTCTATATACCATATAGTCACAAGTCAGAGCCAGACTGTACAGTATGACTGGTCTTAATATGTTTTCAATATTATGTTTTTTTCAGAGCGTGGAAGGACAAGCGAAATACGGCGAGTTTCCATGGGTGGTGCAAATCTTAGAAAAGATTTATGATGAATACTCCTACGAATATTCATACCGGTGTGTCGGCAGTCTAATAGCTCCCAATGTAGTTTTGACTGCTGCCCACAATGTCGTAAAATCCAATAAGGTAGATCTTTTGGTAAGAGCTGGCGAATGGGATACCCGAATTAAGACAGAGCCAGAGCGATATGTAGACCGCAACTTAAAGGCTATGATTATTCACGATAACTTTAATAAGAGGTCAATGAATTTCGACATTGCCATACTTGTATTGAAGCGTAACTTTCTGCTGAGTCCACTCATTAGCACCATCAATTTGCTCAGTGCAGACACCAACTTCGATCCTTCCCGCTGTATTGTTGCTGGATGGGGAAAGAAACAAAAAACTGACTTAGATTACTCTCCCATTCTCAAGAAGATTGACGTGGCCGTTGTGGATAGAGAGACTTGTCAGAAGCAACTACGTGAATCTTTAGATTTTCGTTTCTTTGACCTGCAATCGAGCTTCATTTGCGCCGGGGGTGACGTTGAAAACCCCTGCAATGGTGACGGTGGAGCCCCTTTGATGTGTCCAGTTAACTCCTCGAATCGCTATGAGCTGGCTGGAGTCCTTTCTTTTAGTTCCAAATGCAACACAAGGAATGCGCCTGGCGTGTTTATCAACGTTCCAATGGTGCGATCCTGGATTTTACAAACCTAAGCTAAGATGTCTTTGGATTGTTGCAGTGTGCAAGCCCTTTTGTCTTTACCATGCTAATTTTATTTAACTTGTAACATTGACCATGTTTTTGATTATAAATTAATGAACTTGCTGTATCTTATTCCATATTCTTTATTTTCGTCAGAAGCTTGCGCACAAATTTTGCTGCCATGATTGTAATAGAAATCAAATGCATGAATTAAAATAAAAATAAAAATGTTATATATATGACCATTTTTGCAAGTTCTACGGAAAACAATAAAACTATTTTAATCTTTCATATGCAATTAAAAACACTCCCACTCTCTTGGGAGTCTGAGTGTTCTAATCTGTAAACAATTCTATGAAATGGGTGCACATACATCAAAATAATGTATTCAGTATTTATGTATTTGCTTATCGCCATCCGCGTGTGTTGAGTTAGTTTGAAATATTAAACGGTTTCCGCGTTATCAACATTCGACTGCTATATAATATGCAATATAATAAATCGCTCTTGATAGCCCGCGAACAGTACACAGTTTTAAGTGAAATTAGACACATCTACAGCGTTCCGTTTTTCATTATGAAAAACATACTTAGTATATTTGGAATATTATGTGTCTGTTTTGGCATCATTCTGAATTCGGCCCTTGTAAACGGAACTTCTTTTGATGAAATGCTTCAAGGTTCCGGTGTGTTGAATGCACAGCCGGTAGGCCTGCCGCAAAATCAGCCGGCGACTCAACCGGAGACGCAACCTGTGAGACAGCCAGTGACACAACCTTTGGCTAATGTGGAAAAGAAATGTACTAGTCGTGGAATGTTTTGTGTTCCCAAAAGCATGTGTAGCGACGAGCAAATAATAACATACCGATCAAACATCGGACGAACACATAACCCAATAATTGAATGTGCTTTGGATAAGGTCTGCTGCTCCATACCTCTTGTGACAGAAGTATTATCTTCCAATGACAAGGTCTGTACTGGTGCTGACAACTTTTGTGTGCCCAAAGAAACATGTATAAACGGAGAAATAGATACAAGTGGTTCGGAAATCATTAATCCTTTCGCGAATTCCGTAAAGGAAGAGATATGCAATGAGACTCAGGTTTGCTGCAAACTAGTTAAAAAGGAGCAGGTGAGAAAAATTATGTGTGAACAAATTATCTAAACAGAAGGAGAAATTTTGGAAAACATTCATTAAATATTTTATTGAATTGATTACTTTTATAAAACAATTATTATCTTTCAGGAGCAAACTGGAGAGAACTGTACTGGACCTCAGAAATACTGTGTGCCCAAAGAAACATGTATAAACGGAGAAATAGATACAAGTGGTTCACAAATCATTAATCCTTTCGCGAGTTCCGGAAAGGAAGAGAAATGCAATGTGACTCAGGTTTGCTGCACACTAGTTAAAAAGGTGAGAGAAATTAGGTGTGAACAAATTATCTAAACAGAAGGAGAAATTATATAAAGCATTCATAAATATTTTATTGAATTGATTCCTTTTATAAAACAATTATTATCTTTCAGGAGCAAACTGGAGAGAACTGTACTGGACCTCTGAAATACTGTGTGCCCAAAGACACATGTATAAACGGCAATATTGATACAAGTGCTGGTGCTATGTTAAATCCTTTTTCGAATGCGAATGCTAAATGCGATCAGAGTCAGGTCTGCTGCCAATATGGTGGGCAGGTAAGAAGGCTTTATTAAAATAATCTCTAAAACATACATCTGGCGAAGATCTTTAACTTGTGACAATAAGTATTTTCTAAACATGTTTAAATATTATGTATATTTCAGGACGTGAAAGGACAAGCGAAATACGGCGAGTTTCCTGGGGTGGTGCAAATCTTAGAAAAGGTTTATGATGACGTCTCTTACGTATATTTCCACCTGTGTGTCGGCAGTCTAGTAGCTCCCAATGTAGTTTTGACTGATGCCCACAATTTCGCAAACCTCGTTGAGGCAGATCTTTTGGTAAGAGCTGGCGAATGGGATACCCGAAGTAATACAGAGCCAGAACCACATGCAGACCGTGGCGTAAAGACTATAATTATTCACGAAAACTATAATAGTCACTCGAAGAATTTCGACATTGCTATACTTATATTGTCGGATAAGTTTAGGCTGGGTCCACTCATTAGCACCATCAGCTTGCCCAGTGCAGACATGAACTTCGATAACACGCGCTGCATTGTTGCTGGATGGGGAAAGAAACAAAAAACTGACTCAGATTACTCTCCCATTCTCAAGAAGATTGACGTGTCCGTTATGAATAGAGAGACTTGTCAGGCGCAAATGCGTGAATCTTTAGGGTTTCCTTTCTTTGAGCTGCAAACGAGCTTCATTTGTGCCCGTGGTGACGTTGAAAACCCCTCCAATGGTGACGGTGGAGCTCCTTTGATGTGTCCAGTTGTTGGCTCTCCGAATCGCTTTGAGCTGGCTGGAGTCCTATCTTTCAGTTCCAAACGCAACATAACGAACGCGCCTGGCGTGTATGTCAATGTTCCAATGGTGATATCCTGGTTTTCGGAAAAGACAAATCTCATCTAAGCGGTCTTTGGACTTTGGTCGCAGTGTTTAAACCCTTTCAACTTTCGACCTATGTATGTACCGATTATAATACCCATCGAACATTGTTCCCACGTTAATTTTTTATAATTCTTAATATTAATCAAGTAATTAATTAAAGCTGTATGAACTCAAATGGCTATTATTATTATATTATATTTGAAGAAAATTCTTATTTATAATCTGATTATTCCAATGAAACACATTGGACCTAGCAGTCAAACTTTGATAAATATATGACTGGGCTACTGTCTAACCTTAACTGGTATTAATTCGATAGAAGGGCAAACTAGCGGACATATAGACACACAGACGGACAGACGAGCCGACCCACACATAGACGGAAAGTCAAGCGGACAGACAGACGGACAGAGAGACGGACAGACCGACGAACTGACACAAGAAAAGACTGACAGACAGACTGATAGAAAGCCAGATAGTCATACAGACAGACGAACTGACGTCTATGTGATATACAAACATATGTAAATTATTATCAGCACTCTAACATACGTATATAATATTTTCTACAAGCCTGTGGTACAGCAATTTAAGCATACGAATCGAAGGGAAATAACCACTGCATTTATCGCAATATATGTATATATATATACATAATAAAAAAACCCCAAGTTATCAACAACAACATCCGACTTATGTTATAAAATAATCAAAACTTTTCTGCCCTCGAACAGTACGCAAATTCAGCTGAAAAAGTACAGAGCTCTCGGTTTTTGGGGCAACATTATGAAAAACATACTTAATATATTTGGAATATTCCTATTTGTCTGTTCGGGAGCCATTCTAAGTTCTGCCCAAAGATCATGTGGTATTGGAAAAAACTGTGTTCGTCCTGAGCTCTGCGAAACATTGGATAATTATAATGCTTTGAGTTATCACAGTGCTTGTAATACCTTCGAAACATGCTGCATCGTCAAAAGAATTGTAAGTGAAAGAATAATAATTGACAATGCCCGGATATATCACATATAGTAATTACATATTTTTTGAAATCGTCTCTTATCTGGGAGTCGCAGTAAAATATATTTAATTAAATAATGCGACAGATGCCATTAAGATTCGTTTAATACAATATTTAATATTTATATAAATATTTGAAATATTATTTAATTAACTAAATGTTTTCATCTTTAATAATCTTATAGTATACGACACCTAGGAAACCAAATGCATCCAGAAACTGCGGCAACAGCAATCCAAGGGGTATATTTCCCACCTCCGAATTCGCAGAGGAGGGTGAGGCAAAGTTCGGCCAGTTTCCATGGGTTGTGCAAATCTATGAAAGTGTTATATATTTGGGTAGAGCTGGAACTGTACCTCGCAGTGCCGGCAGTCTTGTGGCCCTCAATGTAGTATTGACAACTGCGCATAATATTGCTAACACCTCTGTGTCACAACTTTGGGTAAGAGCTGGCGAATGGGATACGCGATCTACGATGGAGGCGTACGAACATGTAGATCGCAACGCACAGAAAATGATTATTCACGAAAACTACAATGAGCTCTCAAAGAACTTTGACATTGCTCTAGTTATCTTGAAGCGTAAATTTAGGCTGAGTTCACACATTCGCACTATCTGCCTGCCCCAGCCAGATATGAATTTCGATCATTCCCGCTGTATTGTTGCGGGTTGGGGTAAGAAACAAAAAACTGACACAGATTACTCTCGCATTCTCAAGAAGATCGACGTGTCCGTTCTGGACAGAGAGACTTGTCATGCGCAACTGCGTGAATCTTTAAATTTCCGTTTCTTTGAGCTTCAATCGAGCTTTATTTGCGCCGGTGGTAGTGTTGAAAACCCCTGCGATGGTGATGGTGGAGCCCCTTTAATGTGTCCAGTTGTTGGCTCTCCAAATCGCTATGAGCTGGCTGGAGTACTCTCCTTTAGTTCCAAGTGCAATGCAAGGGACACGCCTGGCGTGTATGTCAATGTTGCAATGCTGCGGTCCTGGATTTTAGCAAATATTCAGAGAAACAGGGGAGCTAACCTTCCTGGCTCTTATTAAGATGAAAAGTAAAAATCATTTTTAACTTCAATATTCAATAATAAAATAACAAATCATAAAAGTACAATCACTTTCAAGTTTATAAATAAATGAAATGAAATCCAGCAAGGTCCATTTTCCAATGTACTACAGAAAATATGAGATGAGATAAAATCATATCTATGCTCTGCAGTTTCCGGTATATCTATTTAGTTGGAAATTCCCTTCGAAATTTGGCACGTTTTCCGAGCTGAAAAAAATTGCAGGGTAAATAAAGGAGACGAACGTGATTTCCCTTCGTCGACTGCGAACAATAGCTCGTAATTCGGATATTGTTTTTCGGCCAAAAAGAGAATAACTCGAATTACCCATTGTACCATCTTCCTGTGTGGTTTTTGCACGTGAAGGTGGGGGAGGATTGTCGACTGGACGATTGGCAGATTGGCTCGACTAATCAGGACAATGGAAACTGATGCCGTGTGTAATTGGAACTGGCTATGGAGAAAAACAATGCGAAGAAGATAATGACCATAGATAATACGCATAAAATGAGGCTATCTGCGAGATGAAGTTGTTACCTGTGCCTGCCTACGAGCTGTTAACAAAGCCGTGACTCAGGTCGTGACAGTCACTGTGACTGGGCGCACATTTGTGTGGTCCCTCGCAGTGGGAGATGACACGAAACGAGACGCAATGAAAAGAAAAGCAAACAAGTAACAGACAATAAATAAACAATTGATTGCTTCCACGTATGCCATCTCCCTCCCTCTCCTTTTCTCTCTCTCCTTCTTTCTCTCCTTCTCTCTGGCAGGACATGTGTTTTGAATTTGTCGCCTGCATAAATTTCCTTGAGCTGATCCTTTTTTTTTCTCGAGTGCGTGTTGTGCCTTACAAATTTCATGCTAATGCCCATTTCCTTTGCGCCCCGCACCTATTCCATCCTATCCGATATCCAATATTGTGTAAACAAATGATGCCACTAGGTGTCGTCTTACAATTGCCAGCCTGCTGCTGCCGTTCCTCTCCTCTGCCTTCCCTTCTTGGACTACGCTCAAGTGTGTGTCGCATAGATCAACTGCCTGTTGGATTCGAGAGGTCCCGTTCAGACATTAGTTTTGACTCATCCACTCTTTGACAGCCGCCAGCAGCTGTTCCCCTTTCCTCTGCTCCATTATCTGCTGTGTTTATCTGCAGTGCCTGAAATGCGGGTGAACTATTGACACAATTGTGTTCGCCAGCCTACACCCCTCCTCATTCCTCATTCCTCTTCCTCTTGCTCTGTCAATGTCTCTGGGCTATTTTTAATTATTTGTATTATGTTTCAGTTACTCTCCGTGGCGCATCGTTAATTACACTGCACAACGAGTCTGTGGACTCACAACATCACGATGCTCTTTCCAAATATTTGTCAACGGCCGAGGTTATGGTTACCCAGTTGGCCACTTAAGCTACACATACATGGTGGTCCCAGACCCGACTCGCTTTCCCTTTCGCTGTCGGCTTCGGTAACATTACATTAGCCCGCGATGTTTGTGTTGTGGGGTTGGAGGGGAGGGTAATGTGGTTACTGTGTTGGGTCAACGTTGCAGTGAAGGTGGAGTTCAGTTGAAACAATAATTGTCTGCCTCAATTATATGACGTCGTTTGGAAATATGTTTACTTTCTTCTGCTATAACTCAGTCAACTTCCTGTCGATTCAGATGACACTTGGTGTATCAAAAGATGACATAGGGATAAAATAAATTGCAAATTCTTTTTAATGTAAGTTGTATAAAAACTGAATTATTGGTATTTATATTATTTCAGTGCTGCCAAAGCTCGAATTATTCATTTTTAAGGCCTGGACTCTGAGATCACAAAGGTTAGTTTGTTATCTATCTCACATGTAGATGGCTTGGTTATCTAACTTGCCAGGACTCACACATCCAAAAGTTTGCTTAGGTATCTCCTTTATTGATCTATCTAAGTAATGCACTAACTGTCCCATTACTTCCACTGCAACAACCTCCCTTCCCAAATCATTCACTGCCAAATTAAAGTCACTGAGTTTTTCTCTTTCAAGTCCTCCCCGTTGGAGTCTGTACCCTGTGGCAAATCCTCTTATTACCTCATCCATCAACCTTCGGGCAAGCTAAGAATCACGTTAATACCTTCAAAATTGCAACTCCCGCGTATACGTATTATGCCTTATTACCAGATAATTTCATTATTTAGCCAAAACATAATCAAATTGCGCCATATCCATCACATCTACACACGCAGACTCACTCCCTTTCTCTCTCTCTCCCTCTCACACACACACACATTTATACACAATTAATTTCATAAGCTCATAAAAACGTGAGGAAAAAAGAAACAGCAAAAAATTGCAGAGAAAAGGGATAGAGAATAAGTGAAAGGGAGAGAGGCCTGAGGGAGGGGCGCATAGAAAGAACAAAAATCAGATAAAGCCGCATAAATAGGTACCTGGGCCAGGCCTGGATGGCCTGGAGTGTTGATGGCGATTGCATGTGAGAAAAGCAACATAGAGGGAGAGAGAGAAGGGAAGGGTGGCAAGGGGGGTAGAGTGAGCGTGAAAAAAGCTGAGAGAGAAATTATATATAATCCCGACGCGCAATCAGCGTGTAAATTATAAGCGGGCCTTACCTCAAACGGAGGCGGGGCCGTGGGCGAAGCCGAGCTAAAGTACCGCAAAACTTGCAAGCGGTTGTGAAAATAAAGTAATGCGAAATAATCCTTGGGTTGTTATCACACACACACACACACACACATACACACACACAGACAGAGACAGACACACGGCCAAGCAACACGACATTCGCCGAGCTCGCGTGGCACACAAAAGCCTAAAGAGCGCCCGTATTTGAGTAGGATGAGAAGCAGAGAAAGAACAGGGAGAGAGGGAGAGTGGGCAAGGGAAGGTAAGGCAAGGGAAAGGAAACTGGAAAATGCAAAATGGATGCGAAGCCTGACAGGAACAGGGACAGCAACGGGGACAGCTACGAGGACAAGGACAGCGACAGCGACAGGCAGCGACTGGTCCAGGATATTTACACAGCGGCGATATTTGCTTAGACATCACTGTATGTGTGACTCTATATGTGTGAGTATGTGTGTGTGTAGCGGTAATTTGAGCAAAGCAAAAGATATTGCATACGTGCTGGGCATATGGGGGAGAATATATATCAAATTGCAGTTGCGCTACATTGGAAAAGTTTATACCATATTTGATTAGACATTCAAATAGATGAAATTAAAGATCGCAGGGTGACAGAAAAGAGATAGAGAGGAAGATAAAGAGAGAAAAAAAGACAGAGACAGATAAAGAAAGAGAGAGATTAGCATATGATTAAGCTAAGTTAACTTTGACTACGACTATTCCTAAATATTTGTCTGATTCAATTATAACTCGTTTTATTTTCTATCAATTAAACAGAAACTTGGTAAATCAATAGCTAACATTTCTATATATAAAACAGCATGCAAAATCTTCTTAATTTAAGCTTTATAAAAACTGAGTTGTATTACATATTTTACATACATTGAGTAAAGAAAACGTTGAAATTAAAAATATGTTTAGGAAATTTGCAACAAACTTGAAGTCTTCATTTTGGTAGGACTCTGAGATCAAAAAACATGCTCATATATCCTTTCATATTTCTATGTATTCAATTATTTTTTAAATGCCACATAGCATCTTTAAATAATATTCTATATGTTTGTATATCACATTTTCCTATTGGAAAATTATGCGAATATTACACAAAGTAAATCACACAATCAAGATTCAGGCTGTCAAGATTCACCCCACTAACTATATGCAAATAAACATTAATCTATAAATTTATATATGCCATACCTAGAAGATAAAGGTACCGACCTCATCAAGTCTGTACGTACTGTGCACGCTTGCTATACTCTTCCCTGCTTTTTTTTTCATAATGCTTTTAATGAAATTTTTATCTTTTATAGCAGGAAGCTTGACAAGCGCAGCAGGGGGAGGAAGGTGCAGGAGGCGGGGCAACTGTGGCAACAGCCAGAGCGAAGTTGAGGCTAAGGCACAGAGCGAGGCCGAAGCCGACGAGGCGTTGAGAAGCCGCATTGTCATCAATTCTGCCTTTGAGCACAGTGTACACTGCACAACACACGACACGACAGTAAGGAGGGGGGACGAACAAAAAGGATGTAAGGTGGTTGGGCAAGCGGTTTATGGGCTTATATCGTATAGTTTAGATTATGAAATATATTTTTTTAATTTATGCACAATTTCACTAAGCTCTCCAGGGGAGTGGGAGATAGATAGGGAGGGTAGAGAGGGGAAGGGAGAGAGGCACAGGCAGTAGGAGACCCACCACAAGTAGGTCATTGTCACTAAGCCGCAGCAATTGGCTTCAGTTGATGATGAAATGGACACAGAACTGAGAAAGGGAGTGGGAATGGGAGTACCCAGAAATCGGATTAGTTGTGCGTGCAACCGTTCCGTGACCCTCGTCGGGGTTAAATTCAGAGCATAAATGGATTAACGCTTCGCTGAGAATTCGAAATTCATTTAAAGAACTCAATTGAGGCGACTCTCAAGCAACCTCAGGCAGAACTCTTGCCTGAATCCTTTTTTACCCTGCTCTCCCCCCCCTCAACTTCTTTCCTTTTCCAATCAATTGTTCAGCTGAGACAGACAAAGTCTTAAATTACACGCTGTCTGAAATTCGAGCATGAGTAATTCTTCTTTGTCGTGTCAGATGCTGCGTGCAAGAGATACCAGATACAAGATACAAGATACCAAATTCAAGATACCAGATACAATATGCGAGATACGTGCACGCTCCGTTCGAGCGCAAAATCTATTATAATTCGTGGAAGTAACATGTTAATTGAGTTATCAATGCACACCTACAGAAGCTGGAGGTCTCCCCTGATCTCGTTAGCCGACATTGTCCGACAACGGACCCGAACATGTTCGAGTGTCGTTTTCCGGCCAAAGGATTGAATTTCACAAATTTTCCAAGCGTTGACAGCTGGCGTATCCTATCGGTGGTCTCGGTTAATTGTCAGTGTGATTTATTACTTGAACTAGTTGGGGTCTCGAGAGCAATAAATGCACTTGAAAAGTGTAACAGAAGTAGTTTAACTGCCCTTGACTTTTATAAATTATTATGAACAAAAACATAACCTCAACATGATATGGTTTTTGTTCTATAACTTTGTTCAGTTCCCACGATATTAAATCTGCTTTGAAGACACTACACTGCAAGGAATTAAAGCTGCTAATAGAGAAGATAATGTTAACCACTGCTATTATTTATTATGGAAGAGAACATAACCTCAAATTGAATAGGTTTTTACTCTAAGACTTGCTGGATTTAACTTTATATGCAAACCAGTTTAACTGCTAGAAAAAAGAGCAGCAAGTGTATTTATTATAGCAGAAACCATAACCTATAATTAATTAGGTTATAATCCGATACTTTCTGAATTTTGCTGTATATCAAATTTACTTCAGATATTATTCTCTGCATGAAATGAGAGCGGCAAATAAAGAAGATTTATAGATATTATAGCCTCAAATTGTTTGAGTTCTTTTACTAAATCTTTATGAATTTTATCCGAATTCGAATCTGCTTGAGAGAGAATATTGGAGAATAAAATTTGAGTATATAAAGAACATTTTCACCCTGTTTTAATTCATAAATTAATAAGGTCAGATAGAAACACAACCAAACCTTTTGAGTTCTGCCATAAAGTACCCCATTTCTTTTCTATTCTTCAAGTGTATTTATGGCTTTATTTTTGCCAATATAGCTTTAAAGCTGCCTACAGTTATCACACACAATTGCCCTGTGAACCGCACAGAATCACATAAATATTTCTTCTTACAATATGGCACAAAAAGTTTCCGTGGCCATAAGTCAAGCACATCCTGATGTCCTGGCCTCAAAGCATCCATGCAAAAGGAATAACTCGTGTACTTTTGTATGCCACAGCATTTTATTGATAAACTTGTGCCACAAACGGCAAGGAAGGCTAGACAGGGAGCAGGGGAGAAGCATCCCATAGTGGCACAGTCCACAGTCCGATGAGCACACAGCAAAAAGCAGCAGGAGCAGCAGCAGCAGCAGCAGCAGAGCCAAACCATGATGCAGTCCGTGCATGACTTCAATTTTATCATCCCATTACCTCCCCCCCCACTCTTCTCTCTCTTCCACCTCCTAACATAGTCGCAATCAAAACCAAGTTGTCGCAGTCCAAAGAAGCCTCAACAAATATTTTTCAATAAGCATTCAGAGAGAGAACTTCTGCATGGCCTGACTAGACACAGAAGTTTCATAGAAAGACGACAGCGGGGATGGGGGAAAACACCTTGGGAGAAGCGAGAGACAACGCGAAATTGTTTCATAGTCCCCATGCTCCGAAATGATTAACCAATACGCACATGCAAACCAGCTGGGATCGCATGGGTTAGTGGAGAGCGAATGATACAGAGAAGTTAGGATAGGGAAGGGCAGCTGTGTGGCACTTGAGTTATGTTGACGCAGTTGGGGAGCTCCTCCAATTGCTGAAGAAAAATGAATTAAAATCAATAAAAAAGTGCATATAAATAGTCAAGTGCAGTGTGATAGACTCAGAAATACCCTAGATAACGATATTGAAGCAACACTTATAATTTTAGAACTGTGAACTTAAGATTAGTTCGAAATGCATTAGGACCAACGTTAAGGCTGTTTAAGAGATATGAAAAATATATAGATACGGAAAGTACCTTCAAGAAATAGAAATATACAAAAATATTATAATAATAGGAAATTATATTGAACCTTTAAAGAACATGTACAATGCAATATTTCTAGTTGCAATCTCTCCGTTAATCACTCTGAAAAACCTGGCAATTTGTTACATATTTATTGTTTTCAATTATTCAATACTCTTTTATTATATTAAAGCACATTTATACCAAATATATTTAAATTTATCAAAGCACTTTCAATACATATTCCAACTTCTGCTTGACTTGCCATCAACGTATTATCGTGCATTACTTTCACGGTTTATTATACCCCAATTTAAAATATATTATATTTCATGCTTGCAGGGTATCATAAATAGTACACTATATTATGCTTGTCAGACGTGTTGGTCTCTTGGCGCAGCGTTGCGGAAAAACTAATGAGCATTTGCCTACGCGCTCAACGTTTTGCGGCGAAAAGTCACAAGCCGCAGGCACCTGACGACGACGGTACTTCTCCTGCTCGGAGGAGTACGTGAGGACATGTGGACCTGGACCCAACTGCCGACCAACTGCCTCAATGGAGTGTTTAATTTATGCGTCGCATATGTCAACCCGCAGTATGATAGCGAGGAGAAGCAGCAGACGGTGCCTGGAGAGGGTACAACAGGTACCTGCAGAAGTATTTCTCACGTAGTCGGGGCCTGTGGCCAAAAATTTAATTAAATTTCACGCTGCACGAGTGCTCGCTTACATTATTATTATTATTATTATTATAATGATTATAATTCTTATTTGAGTTCATATCGGTAGAGTACTGCGCTTGATATTGTTTTCATTGTCTGAGGTCCTTATTGTTGCTTCTAGTTTGAGCTGCTGCCAAAATAATAAACTGACGAAAAGTTCGTGAAATCTGATAAGTAGAAAGTGGAGAAATATATAGTCCGCCAACCAGGAAGTGCTACTCAGAAAGTGCCAGAGTTGTCCACATACGAAGAACTTTACTTGGGTAATAATCGATTAAATTCAACACAAAGTGTGTTATGCATACGGAAATATATATATAAATACTCATACCATTAACCATATTTACACATTGACACATTACACATTACAGACTTAATACTTGAGTTCCAATGTTGCCACAAATATCTGCAACACCTCTCAAGTCCTTGCTCCGATAATCATAATGTGCTTTAGCCTAATGCATATAATACTATTTTGTTTTACAGTTCGAGCTGGACTTTGCAGAACTAATCAGCTTTGGCTAAGCATTTTGAATGCATATTGAAAAGGGAAGCTGCAGCAGAGCCACCCACAAAAACAGCCAACGCCGAGAGCCCCCTGAGAGCTGGCCAAGGATTACCTTACTCCCCTCTATGCCACCAAGCAGCTCAGCCGGAGAATATTAGAAAATTGCAAATGGCACAACTTGAACTGATACAGAAGCAGCAGCAGAAAACGGAGAAGGAGCAGCAGGAAAGGGGGAGAGAAAAGAAAGAGGAAAGAGAAGTGATACAAGAGAGGGCCAGGCAAATACAGAGGCATCATTAATCTTCGACCACATTCAATAATCATGCATAGAGAGACTGCGAGGGAGAGACAGTGAGACAGAGAGAGAGAGAGAGCGCAGATAGTCAAGCTTCCAGACGAGCTGAATGTCTGTCCGAGTGCCACAGAGTGTAGCATGCATGCTGTGCACACACACACAATCACATGTGCACACACTTAACCCCAGAATGCCCCCGAAACTGCAGCAGCAAAAATAATAAAAGACACGAGAGACAGAAAGAGAGACAGAGACAGAGAGAGCGAGGCAGCTGAAGCTGAGCAGCGAGCAAAGCTTTAAATTATGCCAATGATTTGTTGCATAGAAGCAAGTGGCAAGTGGCAAGTGGCAATACAGCTGTACGGCAATCTGGCAATATGGCAGCCTGGCGATACGCTCTGCCAAAGCGAATGGCCAAAAATAAAAGCCGACAAATTGTGCAACTGCAGTCGAAGGCAAGTCAACTTGCCTCGCTCCCCTTGCCTACCCCCGCCTTCTCGGCTTCTCAGTGTGTGTTGCTGATTTTGGCAGCAAGTGGCATGGCCACATTTGTCGCTTCACTGGGCCCCGCCCCTGCCACCCGCCTGAGTGCTGTGCCTCGCCATGTCTGCATAATTTTTATACCCCGAATGCCTTGGCAACGCCTCTGTTGCATGTGGCATAGTCCTGCGAGAGTGCAGCCCAGAGGGAGGTGGGGAGGGGTACACCTCCTCTGAACGGGCCTACACATATTGGCAACAGCTCTGACTAGAAATACAACAACAACAACTGCAGCCTCGGCAACAACTGACAATGGCAAATGATTAAGTTGCTTATTCGACAAATTGATGTTGCGTCCCATGGGCGTTCGGGGCGTTCAAAAAGGGCGTGCCAAATGGCCCAATACACTCAGCAAATTTTGATATGCAATATTAAGTATATTTATCAGCTAGAAGGGAAATAAGTAAGGTTAAGTTTTTCAAATTTTCAGCATGAAAAACTGTGTCAGAAGTTCGATATGCTCGTACATACATAACGTAACATACATAACAAGGTTATGAGAACAAAACTGAATTGCTGAGACCCAATTGAATATATAGTAGTACATATATTTATGGTGTATATATATATATATAAAATTCTTTTAAAAATATTTGAATAGCTAAAATGTGGAAACTTAGAATAATAAGAAAACCTACGAATTTCTTTTGAAATAAATCGTAATCATTTTTTGTAGAGTTTCAATTTAATATGATTTATAGAACTTGCATAATTATGCAAAAAATGTTAAATATTACTAGAGAAATATCGGATACATTATATTATAGAATCTAGAATAGAATTGTAGAATCTTCATTTAATATTATTTGTAGAATAAGTATAAATAAAATACTAGTATACGAGTATAATATTATATACTAATAAAATATTATTTTGTATTTTAGTATTTCTAATCAACTCAAATGTTTTCTATTGTAAATATAATAAATATAAAAAATATATATAAAAAATCCTCAAATAAATGTTTGTAAAACTCTTTGAAAACATCAAATAATTTCTAAGCACTCAATGAGGGCATGTGAATTTCCATGACTGGCTCCATAAAACATCCGCAACTGATGCCTGAGGACTGTCTGTCCAGCTGTCGAATGGACTCTGCCAGTGGTTTACGAGCGACTGCTCGGCAATTTTGTGTCAACACCAATAACTCAGACCAGTTGAGGCTCCAAGGTTCCCTCCCCACTCCTCTCTCCACCCAACCCCTCTCGGACGACGCCACTGTAGCTGAGCCTTGTGAGCGCAGCACTTGCAACAATTAATCACATGTGGGCCATGGTCCATGCTGCTGCTGGCCACTCTCTGTCCGTCCGGACATCCGCTGTCCACAGTCGGCGACATATGTGGGAAATTTGGAAAGTTTAGGGGGAGCTAAGGGAGTGGGGTAGGGGAGGGGAGGTGGAGAAGCTGGGCAGAAGCTAAGCGAAAACATTTCGGATGAATAATGACAGCTGGCAAAAAGTCAAAGGCGAGTCAAAGGCGCAAAACGGTTTGTGGCGCATGAAAAATGGTTGCAGGTGCCACCGAGTAGGGCAAACAACACAGCAACAACAACAACAGCAACAACACAATCGACTGCCAGGGCTGGGCAAAAAAGTTTTAATGAATTTTCACAGGCGTGATAATCAAGTGGGCGACGTACCTCACTCCCCCTTCTCCCCACTCTTCCCCTGCCTCACCCCTGTCTATGTGTCACATCAAACGCAACTCATGCCACACAGATCCTGGTCGGATCTGAGGCACGCCCGAGTAATTCAATAAAACTTTGCGACAAATGAAGCACCCGCCGCGGAGTTTCAAGCTAACTTCAACCGACAGCCAATGATGGGTGCGGCAGTGGCAAGCGGGGGGAGGCGGGTGAGCAAGAGAGAGAGAGAGACAGAGGAGCAAGGGAGTACTCTATAGGTAGGGAAGGTGCACAGTGGGGAGCAATGAAGCGTTGGCTTGCAAATGAAAATGATTTCCTTCCATGTCATTATTATGTATTTTGCCGCGACGCGACTGTTTTCACTTTTGTCTGCTCCGCTCTGCGTATCCCCGAATCCCCCCCAGGACCAGACTCCTCCACACTTCCAGCCACCTCCATTTCCCGCCAGCTTTGGCACTTGCAAGTGCTTAGCTCATCGACAGGCCCGCCGAGATAAGCAGGAAATGGAGAGGATGAGTGACTGTGAAATACCCTAGAAATTAAATACAGAGAACTTTTTTGTAAGGCGAATAAAACAATATATTTTAATATATACATAATATTTTATGATTTAATTATCACAATTATATAATATACAATTATTGTTATTTATTTATTTACTAAGTTACGTTTAATAAAATGAAAATAAGTATTTACAAAATTCAAATACAAAATTGAAGCCTTTGTTTCCTCAAAATCTTCACCGGTTTAATCTTTTTTATGTTCTCCTAAACTATTAACAAACTGTGTTAAAAATTATCAATATTTCTCTTGCTAATTTGCTTAAAAAACATAATAAAAATCTATACAATATTTAAAATAATTTTTAATAACAATTTCAATACTAAAGTTCATTAAAATCTAGACAAATTTATAGTTTATTTTCCCATCTGTGATGAAAATCTAAAAAACAGCACTTAAATCTTTTCCGCATCTCAGCTACTTCAAAAAGGCTACCTCTTTGTACACTCCGTGCCCTTTACAGGGTATGCCAAAAAAGGCAATGTCTACTCGGCGATTTCGCTTAGCTCTCTCTGCCTTTGCTTCCATCGAATTTGTTGGCGTTTGTCTGCGTTGTATGCTTTCCGTTTCCGCTTCCTTAGCTTTGCAGTTTGCTGGCTTTCTTCACGATGACGACGACCACCACGCACCACCCACTCTCCTGAGCCACGCCCCCTTCAACCCTTGGTCCAACTCTTGGCTCTGGCTTTCATTCTTCTTTCTCTCTGCAAATTTTTCACATAAAAAATAATAAGAAAAGTTGTATGCTAATGTTTCGACTTGTGTACTGCAGAATAGAAAAGAAATTGAAAAACAATTTTTGCATTTGGCATTTCTCAATGGGGGCAAACTTTCCAAACAGAAAGAACGTGAGAGAGAGAGAAAACATGAGTTAGTGAAAGAGAGAATCGGATAAGTAGACTAACGTCAAATACTTAGACATTGATTATGTGCATTCTTAAAGTTCGAAGCAATTTGAAAAGTTGCCAATGGCAAATGCAGAATGTGATTAGTTAGAGAGCATCCAGAGAAAGAGTGGAGTGGGGGGAAGAGACACCTTGACAACCCACAAAGAGGGCTAACCGAAGTGGCAAGTGGCATCGAAATGGAAATCTTTAGGGTTAATGCCAAATGAGTTTCATCAACTTTTTAATTAGTTTTGCAATCAGAAAAACATAAAACTTTTGCTGCAATTTGGGGCAATCAGAGCGGCAGGGGCAAATGGGGGTAGTCAGCTCGGTTATCAGCAAAAACTTTACTTAATAATTTCAAAGGTAAATATTTATTTTCAAGCTAATGCCTGGTGGCCATAATCAACAGCTTGAAAAAAGCCAACTCGAAAACTGCGACGCGTAAAGTAATCAATTTTGGCCTGGCACAGTTGCCAGTTTGCCTGCCTCCCTCCCGTTTCCCCTTGCTTTGGCTGCTTTCCGCTAACCAACACTGGTCTGGAGAGCTCATCCGTCGAAAGTTCAAACATCACCTGGCGTAGCCGCAGGGCTGGCAATGGCTCCGTGGGGGCCCCCACCTGCCCCCCTGCTCTGTGGCGATTCCTGTCGTCATTTTGTTTGTTGTTCGAGTTGTTCTTGTTGTTATTGTTGTTGTTGCCACTGCGAACTGTGGTGGGCGTGGTCTCGGTCATCGGGGGGAAAGGAAGAGGAAGGGGGACGGGGGGGCTGGGCTTGGGTTTGTCAAAAGTTTTTGTGCGCTACTGAAAAATTGAAATGCTGCCTCACGTGCTCGGAAATTTTTTATATAATATTTGTTGATTTTTGGCTTAGAGTGTTGACCAACAACAAAGTTGCCCAGTTGCCTTTTGTTTTTCAATTTTGCACTTTTTTGTGTCCCCCCTCCCTGCCCCTCTTCCTATTTCCCTTCTGTGTGGAGCTCAAGTTTCAATGAGTTTCGGGTTTCCTCGCCCACTCCCGCCCCACTCACAGCTCACCTGCCCCGAGCCGAAAATATTTTCTGTTTTAGTTGTGCGACTTTTATGGCAATATTGCCCCCTCTTTTATTGCTCCCTGCCCCCTTCACCATTCGCGACGTTTTTAATAACTTAATATCTTTTGTCAATTTGCCAGATCGCTTTAATTTGATTGAAACGAAACTGTTCAACTTTGACTTTCGGCTTTTCTATGGACTCCATCGCCACGCTGCGTTGGACCCTCTCAAAAGGCAAAGGGAACGGGGGGGGGGCTAACTAACTGATGGGGTGTCCTTTGATAGCAAGAGAGGGACAGAGAGTACTCAAGCACTTGACTTTCTGTTCAGGTTCGGCTTAATTAAGATTGAAAGTGCAGCGCACTGTGGCGTGCTGTTACCAAAAGAATTCGACACACTTTACAGCAATCATATTTTGTGGGAGTTCGTTAACCATTGCTGGTTGGCTTCAGATGAACAAAAGAGGAAGCTGTTACTTATTAAGCCTTTTAAACATATATAAACATGCAGCACAATGTAAAAGTTAACAGCTGTAAGAGTAGAACTGTTAGCGAGGGCTTAAAGAGATAGAGACTTAATAATTTATCGATTCTATTATTCTACTTGAGATGAACAAAAGAGCAAAGATATCTCGTGTTATCTGTTAGCTATTAAGTATGTTAAATATATGTTAACAATTAACAGTATGTTATAGTTAACAGCTGTGGAAGAGGAACTGTTAACGAGCGTTTAAAGCCAACAGAAATCTAATTGAGAATGAGACTTGATTATTTTTCGACTCTTAAAATATTCTACCTTATCTGCTCTCTTCTTGTATTTCACCTAATCAAATGTTCTTCTAAGTACATAAAATATATTAAATCTTCTAGTTCGCATAACATTTGCTACCTAATCACAAATCCACGCAGTAATTGCATCACATTTTCAGCTTAATTCAAAGAAAATCGTATTGTGCCCTTGTCTTAAATTTCACAACAAACTTGTCGCATTAAATTCTCGCCTGGGTGGAGCTGCTTTTCCTATTAGCTCTCGATTTGGGCAGTGGCTTTAGTTAAATGCTACGCATTTCAGCTGTGGCACGTGCCCCAACGAGCGATGCTCTTTGAACGTTTTTTAAAGACGTTGCGAGATACATGAAAAAATATGTGCGCAGAGTAAAAGAAAAATACACTTGCAGTATAAGAGACTGCGTGATACTCTGTAAATGAGTGTGCATAGATACGGAAAGTAAGCCTGGCCAACTCTTTGCCTTTATTCCAAGCATTTCATGTTCCTTAAACTTGATGAACGACTTTATAATCTACAAATAAAAGAACGCAAGCTCATAATATAGACTACTATTAACAAGAAATGGTTTGAGATACGAAGACCATAATAACTCATATGAATGTATTCTAATATGTAAATATCAGTTAATATACTATCATTCAAAGTCTTTCTAAGCCTCATGATGTTCACATGCTAAGTTCCCTTATCCAATGACTGTTTATTTCTCTTTTTCATCTCTCTCTCTCTATACTTCTTTCTTAAACTTGTCATATTTTCTCAAGTGGATTACACCCCCATTCCATGCACTACATGTGTACAGGGTATAAGGCAGAAGATGAACACGAAACTAGTCTCTGGCCGTGCTGATGCTGTGACAGGCATATTAAAAAGGACGCACGGGCCACATCGTGCTCGGCTCAGCCTGGCCCGGGCCCAGGCCCAAACATGACGTGCCAAAAACTAAGTAGTGTCAGCGCAGCCATCAAAGGGCATGGCATACCTCGAAAAGGCATCTACCTCATGAGCTCCTTTCCACGTGCAGGTGTAGGCGCTTTATGTCCCCTTCCTTTCTTCCTTCCCCTCTTGCCACATAGGCAGTTGGCATTACATGCCTTTTGTGCTGCCTGCACGCTTGGCCTGGCAAAGAGATTGGCTCGAGGCGTGCCAGAGTGTGTGTGTGCCAGTGTGTGTGTGCCAGTGTGTGTGTGTGCGTGTTGATGTGGGTGTGTGCGGTGTTGGTTAGCCCCAATTCTCGGCTCCAAGTTTCGGCCCCGCCGGCGCGAGCCCTCGCAATGAAACCCAAACAACACATTGCTCTTAGTGCAAGTTGTTTTAGGGTAAGTAAAGTGTGGGCGTGGCTGGCTCAATTGTCGGCAATATACTTACATAAGAATGTTTCACTTACCTCCCCAGTAACTTCAGTTCCCCAACCACCATCCACTCTCCTCCCTTCACCACTCACGAATGCATTTGTTTGGTTTTTTTGAATGTTATGCACGGACGTTTATTGAAATCGTTTTGCTCTTTATTCTTTCTCGGTTTCTGTTTTCAGTTATTGTTGTTTTTAAATCATAAGTTAGAACTTAGAACTAATGCGAAATGCTTAAGTATATTACAAGAACTTCTCCATGCGCTCCGTTTCCGGGAATCGACTCGAATCCGGGCTCGAAGAGGGAGAGAAGTGTGTTTTCTTTTATTTCGTTTCTTTTCTTTTCCTTTTATTTCTTTTCTTTTTGTTTGACAGTGCACCGTTGGTTTAACATTAGTAAGATAGATTCGAGTTTTACTAGCACTACGCTCTTAGACATATACAATACACATACATATAAATACATTCATATGATTTCGATATACCTAGACGAATGTGTGTGTTATCGATTCCAACTACGACAAAGTGTCCCGTGAATTTGGGGGCATGCCTAGCCTAGGGTGATGTCTAACTGTAACTGCTGCTGCAACAGAACTATCGATAACATCAGCGATAAATATAACGATAAATCAGTTATTCATAATACCGATATATTATCGATAGTCGTGCCACACGCATCTCTAATGTTATTTTATGCAATTTCTTTAGCTTATGTTAAATTCTCAAGGAATCCTCAACTGGGTTTTTGCTTCCTCTGTGTCTCTTTAACTTTCATGTGGGTCGACTTGGGTTTGACTTCTACATTACTTGCATTGAAATGTCACATCTGTTCTGTCTGTTAACCTACTATCCTATAAACCTAAGTCGCTATAATTATCGAGGTGGCAGTCGGGACCGGCCACAATTTAAATACATAGGTAAGTAACTAGTTATCCAATTTTTATTGTGAGGCTGCCCATAATATCGTAAAGACCTCACAGCTTCATCCCACACACAAGATCGATATATTTGCATATATACCTATGTTGGGGGAATAACGTGCCCGCCTTCACTAGGCGCTATAATTATTTAAATATGTCTTTGGAAACAGGCTGGCCGTCATGGTTGTCTGCTGCGATATCTTGCGACGCCGCCTCTTGTTGTATTTACAGGTCTTTGTATGCTTCATTACCGCCGGTTAGACATATCTGGTGATCTGTGTGTGGAACTCCGATAGGCAGATCTGTAGCTGGCTGAATGAGGGTCGCTCGGCGGGCATCGAGGCCCAGCAGTAGGCCATTATAGTGAAACTGCAAGTAACAGAGCAAAGAGTTTCCCATTCCAATTAGTTCTTGAACTTCGATATACAAGTATCTTCCCATAGATCAGAGATCTCTTCATCGTCAATACTTACAGTTCATCGGGGCAGTTGAAGGGCTGAGCCAATCTATAGCCATCCTTGAGATAGTGCTCCATCTCGTAGGGATCGATTTCGGCATACGGCAGCTTGCCCAGTGTGCACATCTCCCACATGAGCACGCCAAAGGACCAGACATCGCTACCCTCATTGTAGTGGGACTTCTGTAGCGCCTCCAGCGATAACCACTTGATGGGCCGGTACTCGCCATCGCCCAGACAGTTGTAGTCGCTTGAGAAGAGATCTCGGCTCAGGGCGCTGTCGGTTAGCTTCACACGCAGTTGATCGTCGATACTGTAAAGGAGAAAAGAAAGAGAAAAAAAGGCAGATTGATTAATTAGATGGCAGATTAGGCCCATAGAAAAAAACATATTTGGGGTGTACAACCAAACAATCAAGATAAGCATCTAATAATTTGCTAACCCCTAAACAAAAAAGTTATTTCGCATACAAAGCTACACAATTGAAGAATAAAGAAAACATTTAAGTGAATAAAAGATATTGATAATGGAAGAGGGTAAGAGGTCTCCGATTGAATAGATAAGTGATTAGTTCTTTAACTAAGGACAGCAGAACTCTGTTGTGGGAAAAAGTATGACTAACCTAAGAAACCTAAAATATACAGATTAACCAAATCTATGAATTTATGCTAGCAAAACAATATAATAATTTGTAAAGTGAGGGACGTTTAAAAGGTAAGTAACATTACTTAATCCCCAACCCAGTTAGATGCCAAAAAATATAAGAATAATTCATTAAGCTATCTCAAGTTCAGTACTTACACACAGTTGCGGGCCGCAATGTCCTTATGAATGACGCCATGATTGTGCAAGTGTTCCATGGCCATGGCCAGCTGGGAGGCCATAAGCACTGTCTGAATGGTGGTAACACTGCGAGCATAGGAGGGATCCTGCAAGAAGGTCTTCAGATTGCGCACACTTCCTGTGGCGGCATACAGAACGAAGGGTGTTGCAAAGTCCTCAATGGAGATGCCCAGCACGGCCATGAGATTCGGATGTGTGGCCTCGTACAGCATCATCGACTCCTGGAGCAGGAGATTTACTTGGAGCTGGCTTGCATGCTGCGCCACAGTCTTGACCAGAACCTCCTGACAGTCGTTGTAAGTGCCGCGATAGATGCGCCCAAAGTTGCCCTCTTGGACGAGACAGGAGAGGCGGACGCGGCATTTTTGGACTGTCAGCTCTTGGAGACGGCGGTTGAACTCCTCAGGCTCATGCTCATATTCGCGAAAGGGCCGCGTCAGTGTCGCATATGTGGGTGTGATGGTCGAGGGGCAGACATAGATCGAATTGTGAGCAGTGGAGGAGATGGTGGGCAAACGCTGGAAGCTTGAGGTCTTGATCAGATGCACCCCATTCGAGGGATGACGTTTCGAGGGTCCCTTGGCGCAGTAGGCAATGAGGATGAGTGTGGAGACGAGCACCAGAGCCAAAATACCTCCGACTATCAGTGTGATCAGTCCGCTAGTGGGCGGCACAAGAGTCTCACGCAACATGGGATCGTAGTTGTTGTTGCCACCGATGTTGACGTTGCCATTAGCATTGCCTACACCATTGATTGCTCCACTACCAGTTCCACCATTACGTCCACCACCTCCCACTGTGCCCGAGGATTCTGTGACCACCACACGATGCCGCTCAGTTGCCTTGCCATGTTCCTTGCCTCCGCCACTCACAGGCACACGTCCGTCCGCTATCACATGCTCCGCCGTGTCCTCGTTGTGTTCCGTATAGTGTATGTCATCGTGTCCACTCAGATCAGGATGCAATGGCTCCTCATCATCGTATTCCTCTCGAGCATCGTTGGGCTCATCTTTCAAGCAGATTTTCTTGCGCTTGAATATCAAATTCGTGTTGTTGTGAGTCTTCCGGTCCAGTATGACCTCCACGCTGATGGTCACAGTGACCTCGGCGGCACGCGTGCCCGAGCACTTGAGACTGATGCCCCAAGTCTGTGGCTCCATGGGCACTTCGCCAATGCGCGAGATGTTCAGCATGGGGCGTGGCAGCACGCCCACATCCGAGGTGGCCACATTGATGCTGTAGGGCAGTGGTTGCTCCACCAGCGATTGCCAGGTGAAGGTGACGTCGCTAATGTTCGCCGGCACCGGCACCGCGAAATTCAGCGCGTAATCGTTGATGGCACCCTCGCGCACATAGTAAAGTTCCGCAGAGACGCCTGGAAGGAAGCAAAAAGAAAAGGAGAAAGAAAACATTTTAGTTGCTTGTAGTTGTAGTCTGTCTGTGCTTGCCCACTGTGCCCCACACCCTGCACACCCCACTGTACTTTCGCCGGAAATTAATGATACGCCTGGTGACCCAATCGAAGACGGCGAACAAGTTTTTGGCCAGTCACTCTGCGCGGCTGCATAATCAATCAATCGGGGATAACAGTTTTCTTTACTTTGTCAAATTGATTTTCTTGCAAGCCCCCCACCCCTTTCTTTATCTCCCTTTCGCGCTTTCCCCTATATTATCTGTCCACTTAGACACTTTTGTTGACATATTGAAGGAGTTAAATAGCCGCAGCCCCCAGAAACAGCTTCAAATGCCGAGCAATTTCGCATTGCATTGCCCCTAAATCAATCAAGGGCGACAAATAGCTCGAGTGCGGCGAGATAAAAGAAGAGAGCAGAGTGTCGGAGGGGGACAGAGTGGGGGGAGAGAGACAGTGAGATATATTTAAAGCATTCGAGTTGATGGAAGACAGCGCGCTCAGCTGAGCACTTAAAGGCTTGAGCAGAGAGTCTTAGGTACTCTGACGATTTGGGTTATGTTAGAACTATGTTAAGGCTCTGTTATGCTCAGTTACTCAAAGCTATGTAATGACTAATTAACAGAGATTAAAGATAACGACATTTGGGCACTCAAAGAGTTGCGGAAGTAATTAAAAGAATGTTTCTTGTCATTAATCTCTATTTGTTAGTGAAGTAATGTAGCAGAAATGTTAAACAACTGTTACGTGCTGTTACCGAAGGCTAAGTTATGTTAACAACAGTAAATTATAAGACTTTTAAAACAAAGTAAACCTTGTGGAAGCAGTTGAAAGCGGTGGAAGTGCATTCCTTTTCTCCCTCTCTTAAGGCTATGTTAGCACTATGTTAAAACACTGTTACGCTCTGTTACCTAAAGCTATATAATGCTCAGTGAACATATCAAACTTTAAATCGAGTGCGATTCCCTGACAAAAGGCAACCACAATTGAAATTCCATTTTTTCATGTTAGTTCCTCATTTTCACAGCCATTAGATTTGCATATCATGTTAGCTGGCATGTTAATTAACATGGTTGCTGTGCAGCTGCATGCCTGACTGGCATATCAGTCAATCCGATCTGATAGTTATGACAGCTCTCGCTTATTGCTCGCTCCCTCCCGTCGCGCCTGCTAATTAAATTAGGCTTAACGAAATTATGAGTGGAAACAGACACAACAAGGGGAAGGCAGAGAGAGAGAGAGGGGAGAGTGAAGGGAACTGCACCTGTACATTGTCTGTTCTTACCTGCTCTCTCAGTCGGTCAATAAATCAATCAAATTGTAAAGCGACTTGCAACAAAACTGGACACGCGAGATGGAGAAGGGATGAAGGGAATGGGAATGAGAATGAGGATGGGGGCGTGTCTCGTGGGCTGGCTCAATGTTTATGCTTAATTAATGTGGCTGTTGTGCGTTGCTGTTGCACATACCTGCCACATATGTTGCATGCCTCAACTGCTGCGTGGCGCTGCTGTGTGGCTTGCCGCGTTGTTTATTTTAGATTTTTATCGCAGTCGACGTCGCAGTTACATTTTATACTTGTACGTTTTATTTTAATTTATGCCACTCACACACAGCACACACACTTGTGTATGTGTATGTGTGTGTGTGTATTTATATATGCTACTAATTAGTAGAGCAAGCAAGCTGCCTTGCCCCTCCCCTGCTGCCCCTGCCTCGCACGCTTCGTTTGCACTTTGAAAATGTAATTAGTGAAAGCGGCTGCTGGCGGAGCCTACTCGACAGGGGGGAGGACAGGAGCAACGGGGGGGAGGGGGTACTGCCCCGTTGACGTTTTGCAGATATGAATACAGTCGCATAATGAACGCAGTTAGATGAGGAACCCGCGATAAGCTACGCAAAAGGGTTAATGGGCCTGCGACATGTGAGCTCATTAAACTCGTCAGGAGAAAAAAAATGAGAGAGCAAAAGTAGAAAAAACTAATCGTTTAAATACCTGAAGTAGTCGGGGGAGTGGGAAGAGGAGTAGGAGGTGGAGGAGGTGCCTCACTACGTTGCAAACTTTGCCTGTGGCAAGTATGGAAAGCGTTTTGCAATTAAAATCGCAGCCACGCCCAACTCAAACCAATTATGAACAAATTAATGCAATTTATTGGCGTCATCTGACCCGAGCGCTAATTAGAACTGATTGCTTAACAAATGAAGTGGGTACCCTTACTTCTTCCTTCTCCTTTCGCCCTCCTCCTCGTCCATCTCTGCCTCTTCTACCTTCCCTTCACCTGAGCAAAAAAATCGATTTTTCCTTTTCAACACCTTGGAGGATACACAATGAAAAAAGTAAAAGTTCAACATTTTTAAAGCGTGAAAAACTCGCACAATGTTGAAAAGGAAGAAGGTGAAGATGGAAGAGGAAGCGCAAGTGGAACGTGAAGAGAATGAAGCACTGCGATAACAGACAGCAGTTATGTGTGGCAACAAGCTGATAAAGTGGCATGCAAAGCAGGTCATCATCGGGGGTGACTGCCACAAAAAGCTGCTTAGTAAGTGCCAAAGGGACCTCACCCAAAGGAAATCACCCAGCACAGCTGGCAGCAGGATCAATGTGCTGCACATAGTTAAGATAAAAGATAAAGCAAAAAGATGGAACTGCAGACTAAGAGAAAGAACTTGCAGATTAACCCAGCTAGAAATATAATCAAAAAAAAGGGATGCTTTGCAGTAAACTTTAGCGACTAAAGACATTGTAAAGATGATAGATAAAGATGATACAACTTAGAGTTCTAGGAAGTCAAAACAAATTCGAACATCAGAAAGTTTTATTCTATGTGCGAATGTTCTTCCTATATAGTAAACATTTTAAAACATATTTCTTGAACATTTTGAAAATATATTTAATATTTATTATTAATTTTTATTCAAGACTAAACTTAAGAAAACCATAGGATGAATTACTTCCAGTCTACACTGAATACAGATAAAAATAAAACTTCGTACTGAATGTCGCAATTAATTTGCAGTAGTTTGAAGTATCTTATAATATTTCTAAGTTCTTAGATAAATGACAAGACAAAAGTACCTTTAAGAAATCTTCAAGATTTAGCTTCAAAATCATTTAATTTCTTTAAACATTTCCTTATCCAAGAACAACAATAAATCCACTAACGACATCTAAACATATCTCAAGTTTTCTTCTTGAGTTCCTTCTATTAAAATCAGCCTCACTTCTGCCCTCAAATAGTGCAAAACAATCTTAAATAAAATACGCGAAATAGCTCTAAAGATCAATGAGCTGTACGCACTTTAGATCTATACTTAAACATATACGACACACCCTGCTCTCTCTCTTTCTTTTTATAGCTTTACAACTTTATAAAAATGTTCGCAGAACATTCGCCTACCCCGTTGACAATGTTCTGCTTTAACTCTTTAAGCCCCCCCTCGACAAATGCCCCACCAAGTCGATTGGGATTCATGGCACGACATCTATTTAATTTCAATTACAACCCTAAAAATACCAGAGCAGACGCATAAACCAAAACTTTCTATGCGGCAAAGAACACGATGAAGAAGAAGAGGGGAAAAAAAAATTATACGCAAAAAAAATGGCAATTTTTGCGCCCCAAATACGCTAGTCTCGGCCCATGTAGCGCCAGACCCCGAACCGTCCCTGCCCCTCTCCGATTTGGTCCTAATTTATGCAAACCAAAAAGCTGAGCGAGATTTGAATGCGTGTGTGTGTGTGTGGGTGTGCGTCTCTTGCTCCTTTTGGCTAGTGGATATCATTTTATGCTTTCTTAACATATTTTTTTTGCCAGCTGCCCCCTTCCTGCTCGACCCTCCGCTCCTGCCATACTATGCTAATGCAACGCCCCATACCGCTTGGCCGCCCACATTGCGTCACTTTGAACGTTGTCGTTGTCGTTGTTTTTGTTGTCGGACGTCGTCAGCCTGGGGATTTCGCAGGCCATAAATCCGAAATTGTCTTTTGACACATGAATATGTTGTGCATTAAACGCAGACGGGCAAGACTAGACTAGGCCACACTGGCCGAGAGTCGGCAGATAGAGCTAGACTCCCACAATGCGCCAGACGACAGGCACATTAATACCCTGTAGTGGGAGATGGGTGCTCAATGGGGGATTTACTTTGATTGAAAATTGATTGGTAAGTTTGATAAACATATAAAGCTATTTGTTTCCTTTATATCAAAGAAACTTATGAAGATATACTATTGATATGTGACACATTTGTTTATTAGATACTTTTTACATTTATGCCAAATTTCATTATGATGGGGCTATAAACAGCTGAGGTAGTTCAGAAACATTAATAGTTTAAAGGAAATTATTGCTAAGGCTGGTTAACATATATAACACTTTGGTTGCAGTATAGCAAAGAAACTATAAAAGACACTGCCTTGATATTTAACAGACTTATTTATTATATACTATTCCACATATTTGCCAAATTTCATTATAATCAAAGTTTGATAACCATATAAAATATTTTTGTTTCTCCATAACATAAGAACTAGAGAACTTATAGTCTTAAAATTAAATACACTTCTATATTATATCATTCTCTCTATATATGCCATATTTCATAACGATTGGTTTATAAATAGTGGAGTTATTTCAGAAACTGTAAGATACTAAACAGTTTTGTGAGAATTCTAATCTGTAACTATTCTATTTATTATTTGCACAAAATCAAGTTGAAGAAGCAAACTCTCAACTTTTCTGCTCTTATTTAATTCACAGAGAAACTTTTTTATATTTACAGGATATCTCATTAGTCTATCAACAACTTAAACACTGTGCATTCTTTTGATATTATTATCAATGTATGTACGAGTTGTCTATTTCTTTTTCCGGGGCTGCTGTCTGGCGACTGATGATGACATTGGTGGGCACTGAGCTGCGGCTGATGCTGATTTAGGACCTCGCTGGGGTTGCCACAGAAAGAGTGGGGGGGGAGGATGGCAGAGCACAGTTGAGAGTTGAGCTGAGCTGTGCGAACGGGTTGCCCCCGTTTCGAAGCCCTTTTTACGAGCTGCAAATGCGACTCCAGTCGGACCAGACGAGAGAGACTTAATGTCTTTAGCAAAGGGCGCAGCACAACTCAAGCGGATTCAATTTGCTCGCTCAGAAGGGAGCGGGGGGAGGGAAGGGGGACTAAAGTCAAGAGGCACACTGCATGATGGAATGTTGCGCTTGCAACTTGCTAGCAGCTGATTAAAGCCACGACCATAGAAGGTCAACAAAGCGCGAAGACAGCGCAGAGACGAGGCAAGATCAGGCAAGAGGAGGCAAGAGGAGACAAGAAGAGGCAGGCTGAGGTGAGACGTGGACAAGGTAATTTTTATGCCCGAATGGTCATGATGCGCCAGCTCGAGTCGAGTGTGGGACCGCTGCTGCCTCACTGCCTGCCTGCCTGAGTGGAGTCTGTGTCCGTGTCTGTGGCAAGACGTCGACCGTGCGGCGCGTCGTCTGGCCAAACAACTTCAGTGCCGGGGAGCGTCAGAGTGAAAGACAAACAAGCCAAAGGACATGTGAAGTGCACGACAGACTCGCTGGCAGTTCTGGCAACTTCATTGCAACGTCGTCGACGTGCATCGTCGTCCAACGTGCAACGTGCAACGCGCCAACGGTAGCTGCCAAGTATTTCTATTTGTATTTCATCGCCCCAGTCGAGCAGCTGCAATTTATTTGCCCGGTCCTCGCCCTGCCATCGCCCGCAGGCCAGACGCAATCAGCGTCCGTTCTGCAGCAGCTCCTGCCCCCTTCTTTCTCACCTCCCTCCTCCCGCTCTGCTCTGCTGCCCTTTATGGTGCCCCGCCCGATGCAGTTTATGTATTTTCTTTTATATTATCACCTCAACTTGGGCTTGGGCTGCCTGCCTGCCCTGGCCATAAATTCAAGTTCAACGCAGCTGGAAGGCAAAATGGGGACAGGGAGGTGAGTAAGGGGAGTCAGGGGAGTGGCGAAGGTACTGCATAAATTATGATCTTGTAGATTTCTATGACAAACCATAAAAAAGACATTACATTTATGGCGATGTTACCGCGAACGAGTTTTCAATTTGAAATGTAAATACAAATCGAGCTGCAACTCCAAGTTGGAGGAGGCACCTACTACTCCCCCCTTCCCCATTCTTCTCCTATTCCTACTCCTACTCCTTCTCCTACTATTTCCAGGAAGACCTCTTTATCTACTCTGCACTGTTCCATTGCTAATTAGACGCACTGTCAGTTGCACACACGTTAAACAGGTGATTAATCTAGACGAGATTCCCTTCAGGCCAAGCCCATTTGGGGGCAGCTTATCGAGAGGTTTGGCTGGTTTTAACAACCTGCCGATTATATAGACTCGTAAAAATCAAAGCAACATGGTAGAGTAATAAAATTAAGTTTTAGGGTAGAGCTGCGTGTTGAACGCCCTGTAAAATATATACAAAAGAGTTTGCTGATTGGAAAAGGAAAGGAAAGGAAGAAAAAAAAACTTTTGATGGTATTTTGCATCTACAGGTATCTTAATCATTTCAAAGCATTATAAACTGTCATATGGTAATCTGTAAATACTAATCTTATGCACATACCCTGTAAATAAATCATAAGCAACTTATTACTAGGAATATTCTCATTTAAAGCCAAATAACTCCCATAGGAACTGCTGCATATGTCATGCAATAATTATAAAATTGCTTTATAATCTATAAAGAATATTTTCCCATCTAACTCACCCAATACAGGGTATGTCAAGCGTAGTATACTGTCTGAGATTTAATGTGATTATTTGAAAAAGTTAATGTGATTATTAACCTGCTCTGCGTTGCGTGCGAGAAATGAGATAGCAGCACAGACTGGACAACGGAAGCAACTCCCAGAACAACAACAGCAACAACAACAACAACAACAGGATGCCACACTGGTTGACCACTTTCTCGGTTCTTGCCACATCCATCAGGCAGTGATTTTTTGGGCCACAAAGTCGGCAGCAGCACATTAATATGGCATGCACGGAAGGAGGACTGTGGAGGTTTGCTTTCAATTTTCTGGCAACGCTTTTTGCGTGATCTAATGAAATTTTTATCACCAATGCGAAAATCGTGTGCGGTGTCTAGGCGTTGCCATAAAATTTATAGCTGGCCATAAAGCGTGGGCGGGCTGCAGTAAGAGTAACAGCAGCAGTGACTGCAGCAGGTGGCAAAATGGGGCAGGTAAGGGGGCAAGGACTGGGGAAGAAAGGGAACTGAAGCAGAGACAGAAGCAGGGACTAGAGCAGGGCGTGGGACACAGGCACAGTGAGAGGGGCAGGCACAGTGGCAAGCAGAGGGATGGCAGGTGGCAGGTGCCAACTTGCCCCAGTTTGTGTAGTGGGCGAGTTTGTTGTTGCGGTTTCGGCTGCTTGGGTCAGCTTGTAATGTGCCTCGTTGCGGTTTGATTTGCATGTGAAGGCGCAGGCAGAAGAGGCCGCAATCCCGTCTTCGCCTTGGGTGGTCCCTCCATTGTTTAATCCCCGCAAAAAGACATTATGCATGTGTGTGTGCGAGTGTGTGTGCTTAAGTAAACAGCAACTTCCTGTGCCGAAACTTTGACTGAGGTAAAAGAGAGCTGAAATTTATGAACACTTTTGACATGGCCAAACAGATGAGATGCAGCAAGGGACGGCGAGAGGGAGAGAGGGGGCACTAGCTAGAGGGTAGCCTGGGCGAACACCTCGGGCCAGCAGGCAATACAAACAAACAAAGCCAAACACACTCGCACACACACACATACACACAGAGAGACTTTTCAATAGCACCCCGGGGATGGCGTAATTTATGACTCCGACCCAAGCGAAGCCGCCGCGTCGCTGCTGTCGCCTCGCATTGACTTCGTTCTACTCTGCTCTTCTTCTGCTCTTGCCCTCTCTGCCAACAGCTGCTGGACTACCCGTTGCCCTGTACAAACACCCCAGTGGGCAATACCAAGTGCCCAAAACGTCCAGTGCCGAAAAGAAGCTGCGATTAGCATGCAGAGTGTGCCAGTGTGTGTGTGTGTGTGTGTAGGCGTTGCCACTGAAGTGGACTTCAAACTTCAGTTTCAAACCTCACCTACAGCACTGCCTGCCTCTGCCCATCCTCCTGCTCTTCTCCCCCTTTCCACTGCTTCTGTTTGTTGAAAAGTTTTCGGCTTTTGTTTTGGGGTCAAAAAAATGTATATGTATTTTGTATTTGGGTCTTGTTTTTTTGTGGCGTTGAAAAGTAGTTAAGGGTTTTATCATCTTGTAAACGTGACGATGCAAAAACTTTTTAAGAGGACCACACACATACACAAGACCGTACACACACTCGAACAACCTCTGGTGTCAATTGTGTGTTGTGTGTTGTGGCTCCTCACTCACTTCTCCACACTCCTCGAAGCTCTCTAATTGCTGTGACCCATTGGAAACTGTTGAGATCTGTGTATAATTAACAGCTTAGCACAGGCGTGAGCTAATTAAAGGGTATTTAACTGCGAGTTAATGGTGATAGATGGCCCTATGTGAGTTACGATGCGTGATAAATTCAGATCGAGCGAACTGTTGCAATACCTCGCTATAAATTGGGTCTATATAATTGACTGAAGTCTGGCAATGTTGAAATTCTGCATGTTGAAGTTCTTTTAATTACTGTGAAATTGATGGGGCACACTTTTTATCAAATTCAATTGATGATCTTATGTGAGAACTACTTCAAATATACAATTGATGATCTTGTGCGAGAATCACTTGGAATATCCTCAGCACTTTTCTATAATGTTCTTTTTATCAGAAATTATTTACACTGAATTCTTTTAATTACTGTGAAATTGAAATTGACCAAACTTTTTATCAAACCTTATTGATGAGCTTGAGAACTACTTGAAATATCATCAGCACTTTGCTGTAATGATCATTTTTATCAGAAATTATTTAATAGAATTAGTTAAGGGAAGTTTCACTGTAATCTCTGAGCCAATTAACACAGTATTCTCACACAATTAAGATTGTATTTGGAAATACATTTTATTTTGAGAGAACTACTTTATAAAGATTAATTTTATATCGTTAACTTTATCTTTAAACGAAAAACTATCATAAAATGTACAATATTAAATGTCTTATATATAGTGCGTATAGATATTCATTATTATTCCAAATAGATTTACCTTCTCTTTCATAATCATCTTATTTATTCCCCCACTCCAACTCAAATAATCTTCGATAATTCCTTAATATGAGCTGCGCCTGTTGTGCCTGTATCAACATTTCTCAACCACTTGAGAGCCCAATTAGGCGCTCTTTAAAAAACATATTCACATAAATTCCGTAGAACACTTCACGCCAGTTTCCCCTCGTGCATTCCCAGTTCCAGTCTCCCGTCCCCGTTGAGGAAATAATGCTCGGTTTTAGTCAATTCGTCTCGTTGCGAATGCGATTCGTTCTGGCCGTTTCGCCGCTCAATGAATACACTCACACACAACTCACAACTGGCACTCACACTCGACTCGACATTCATTTGCCGCCGTGCATTAGTCGCGGCCATTATCGTGTCTGCCTGCGCTTTATTATCAATTCTCATCTTTTGCGGGCCTCGTGGCGAGAATGAAGAGTACGAGAGTGAGGTGTGTGTGTATGTGTGTGTCTAAATGTTTTATATACACGCTTCTATTTGGACAGCCTAATGGCGTTGAGTGGTTCTTTGAGCCGGGTGTGAGAATATTAGCAACATTATCATTAACATATTTAAATGTGGGCAAACAGAGGGAATAACCGCTTTTTTGGGGGTGTGGCATTAAGTGAGGTTATAACGAAAGATATTTAGATTTATTGTGATGCTGTAGATGAGCCCAAAATGAGAAATGTTGAATATTATATTATATTAAATGAGAAATTCTAATGAGATAGAGATGTTTAAAAATGATTGCAGATAATTTTAAGTATCTGAGATCCTTAAGTTAATCTTGTAAAATATCTAAACTGGTATACTAGTATTTAATGAAATACATAATACAATTTGTAATGAAAAAATTACTGAGATATATAATATAATGAGATATATAATCTGTATTATGAAAAATTTTACAATGAAATATGTAATGAGATATATAACGATATACATATATAATGAAAAATGTCATGAGGTATCTAATAAGATTAATAATGAAAAATATAATGAGATGTATAATATAAGACATATTGACATATTTAAATAGATACATACTGATATATATAATGAGATATCTAATGAAATATAAAATGGGATATGTAATGAGAAATGTAATGAGATATATTATTACTATTATGTTATATTATCAATTGATATTTCTATCAAATACCTGATATAATGAGAAATGTACCATTACCATTTGATATTTTAGAATGATTTTTATGATATAAATAATGTAATTAACGGATACCTTTATATTCCCATCGGAATTGAACTTAAGCCTTGTTGCTATATTATGCTGACATACATTACGCAAATTAATTAATATATCAGATATTTATTTTATATTTACACAGCTATATCCTAGAGTACTTACATATAAATATACCTTGTTCGTCAATAACCTCACTTAGGGTATAACAAGCGCCTAATTAAAGTTAAGAGAAGCCGCCGCTTAATCAAACTGCGGCATTACTTGTTGCCACATATTGAGACTGTGTCGCTGCCTTCTCCCTTTCCACTCTACATATCTCCTGCTGGCTGCTCCTTCTCCCTCCCCCTCCGTTTCCCTCTTGTCTCCTTGCCGCATAGCTTCTCCTGCATCTCCTTCACGTGCCATGTGCGCGTTTTATCACGCGTGACAGGGAAATTACCGCAGTCAAAGCGGCCCCAGGCTACACTCAAGTTCCTCCTTCGCTCCTTCGCTCCCTCCCTCCCTTCTTCTTTCTATCTCTGTGGAGTCGCCGCTGTCGTCAGTCAGACCCGGCCAGGGCAGACCAATGAGGCAGTCAACGAGTCAGTCAGTCAATCATTGCAGTTTGATTGAAGGCATAAATTATCCAGCAAGCTGCACGCAATCATCGTGTCAGCGGGGACCGAGTCTTGGCTTGGGATTGATTTGCATTTGATATTTTGATTACAACCACAGAAAAACAGTTGGTAGATATCGCAAGATCTGTGACAAATGTGGGCCAAGTACAGTGAGTATTGGCAGGGAATGTCAGGTGTATATTAATGGATATAAATTGTAATTACCAAGATCTTTTATCTGCCTCAGAAAGGGGCAAGTGAGGGAGCTCAGTGTGGAGTCACTGTACAACAGCACTCTCTATCTTGCTCACTCATTATCTCCCTCTTTCGCTCTGCCTCCCTCCCTCCCTATCTTTCACTCTCTTTCTCTATAGGAAACTACTTTCACTGCGTGGGAAGCTGCAGGAGGGCAATGCCGCGCGCTGCGGGCGTGTGAAATTTTCCAATAAGTTGCATTTGTAACATATAACTATAGATTATGAGTGTGAGGGGGAATGTGGAACAGAGGGAGTGAGGGGAAAAGAGAGACGCCACTATGCATTAGTGAGCCACGCTTAGTGCTCTGCCCCTCTCTCTCCCCACTTGTTCTTCTTCTTGCCCCATAATTGTGCGGAAAGTAATTAACATTTTACATAAATTTCCAGCTCGAAATGGAGCAAGAAATGGAAAATGTTAAATGGAATACGGAAAATGGGAGCAAGTTGCGGGTGCTGCAGCTCCCGAAGGCGAACAATATGTTAGAAATAATAGAATAAAGTGCAATCGGGAGGAGGCAAGAACTTTCTGTGTGGGCGTGGCAAGCACGAAAGTAAATTGAATGCTAGAAAACTTTAAGTCAGCACTTCGAAATGCACTAAGAATAATTAGAGCAACTGCAAGGGGGAAGGGAAAGTTGAAATTGACTGTGAGTTATTATTTTTGGCAGAATGCTCTACTCAGTGGGGAAAACTCTTAAGTTTTCATGTTTCATAAACATGCAAAACTTATGGAAATGTGGGAAGTAAAGATATTATTGAAAATTTATGCAGATAAATTTAAGAAAGTCATGAAAATATATTCAATGCAAAAGTATTGTGATAATATCAATAAAAATTGAATATCTCTATTATATTATATAAATATTTAAATTCATTATTAACATTATTATATTATAAATGTGGTTACATTATTATGTCATAGTAGTTAAAAGGAAAAATATCTGTGATATATCAAAAATATTATCACAATATTTAAATTATAAGTAATTATGAAAAATTTTAATATATCTATTAAATTATTTGTTAACTTATGTACAAATATGTGATATATATATCTTGAATCTTATGTTTATTCATTTAGATTATATTCATTTTTTATCATGATAATTTTTATTTGAATTTTCTGAATTTATTCTCAAGAATATTACAAAATATTGTACTTATAATATATTTTAATTATTATTATTATTATTATATAGTCAATCCTTCAATATATTTTACTATCACTAATCTTTTATTATACCCCTAAAATATTATATTATTTTCTTAAGTATTTGAATTTATTTTTATCTACAAAATTTCAGAACATTTCCCAGTCTTCACTTCCCATAGTCATAAATTCTTTCCCCGCTCAGCCAGTCTTAAGTTCTTTAGCCGCAGATACTACTCAAGTCTAGGATGCAGCCACCCCTTTCCCACTCGGTCCGAGCATATCCGATTCCCACAATCAATTCGAAATCAAATGGTCGCCACACACGCGTTCGCATTGTTGGCAGCGCAAACAGCAATGAAAGAATTAAATACAAAATAATAAAAAATAATTTACGGGCTCATTAAGAGTGCGTGCCAAAGAGAGAGAGAGAGAGACGGAGAGAGAGAACAGAGAGTGAGACGGAGGCAGTGCAGGCGCCCGCTTGCAATAAAGAAGCGCACACTTACACAAAAAAGTTATGCGACGGCATCGATTCGAGAATCATCATCGAAATCGCCGTAGGCAGCAGGCAAGGACAGGGGCAGAGAAGGAACACCCTCTGCTGGTTTGGCATATCAAATGAAGCCCTCAGCAGGCAGCAGGACGAGAGGCAGTGCCCGAGGCTGGCGGCGGGGCGGTGCCACCGACGAGGGGTGGCAATGCGGCGTGCTCAAGTGCCCGATGGCGCGCGCGTTGACGTCGCTTCGCATTTCGCTTCCGGGCAACGTTTGTTTGCATACGCAGCAGGAGCAGCAGGCAGGATGAGCCCAAGAGACATGGGCAGCAGGGTACCAGCAGAGCAGAGCAGGCCAGGCAAGGAGAGACAGAGAGAGAGAGAGAGAGAGAAAGAGGGTGAGGCAGAGGCAGCGCTGGCTACTGCGACTGTGTTTGCACAGCGCATTTCTGGTCCATTAAGTAGCGAGCTGTGCCTGAATTGTTGTTGTTGTTGTCCCTGTGTTGTTCTTGTCTTTATTGCTGTTGTTGTTGCAAAGGTAACTACCCCTGCCCCTCACCTACCCCTCGCCCCTCATGCTGCAACGCGTTTGTCATTGTTGTGTGCGACTTTTCTCACTTTGCAACGCAGCTGAGGCAGGCAGAGAGAAGTGAAGAAGGCAAGGAGAGAGGGGGAGAGAAAGGGAGAGAGAGAGGGAGAGAGAAAGAGAGAGTGTGTGTGGGCAGTGCGCGAGTGCTTTCACTGCATCCACAAGATACAATTGCAGGCAGCTCAGGCAGCACGCGTCACTTGCTTTGTTTGCCTCGGAGTTTGTTACAGCTAAGCCGCAGGATGCAACGCTCCCTCCTCCGCTCCCCTTGTCGTGGGAAAGCGTTTGCTGCTGCACAAGTTAATTACGCTAAATGGCGCACATCCTGCCAGCAACAACAACAACAACAACAGCAACATGCCGCAGATCCCTTAATGCGGATATTGTCCTAATGCAAATATCATGTACTTTATTATTATCCCTCTCTCTATCTCGCTCACTCTCTGCAAGCCTCTGTCTCTTTTTCTCGCTGTTTTCACTTTATCTCTCTATTCTGTTTATGTCTCTCTCTTTCTCCATTGCCATCTCTGCCACTGGCATTAACATAATTGAGGCATTTTCATACTCATTTTCCTCTTTTCCACTTTCCCAGTTCTTTTTGGCTTAGCTTTTGCCATAAATTTATGGAGATCTTCCTCGTTTTAGGTGTCAGTCGTGGACAGCACCACCCCCTCCCTGCTACTCCTGACTTCTGCCCATCCCTGACCCCACTCCCGCCTCTGCCACGCCTCTAACAATTTGTCAGTTTGCATTTAATTATTGTAACCGAATAAAAAGCATATTACAAAACGAGTCAATTGAAAACACTCCATCCTCATCGCCTGCCCCCCCCTTTGGGGCGCCTACTGCCCTGCCCTGCCCTGGCTTCCGTTGCGCCCATTTGGAACATTTCGTGCCAAGCAGCTACCAATCATGCCCCAAGACAGCCCCCATCTGTCTATGCAGCTAAAAAACATAAACAATTGAAACTGATTAAATTCGCCTGATAACGAGGCGAGCTGCTGTCGCCCGCCCTGGGGGATTGCCACTTGAGATATGCACAGGAGAAAGAGGGTGGGAGGAGGGGGGACTGACATATGCAAGTTAGAATCAGAGGGGGTATCCCCCAGTGTGTGTGTGTGGGTGGGTGTGCGTGTTGAAAGCCATTCGTTGCCCAAAGTCCGATTGTGGCATTTGTTTTGAATGTATGCATAAATTGCCGTTAACTGTCTAACGATATATCAAGATATATGTATATAGAAATGTTGTATTTAAACCATATATAGTAAATATACATAAGTTAAAGAAAAAGGAACTGATATAAACTAAAGTGAACTGAAGAAAACTGAACAAAAACATGAAAGAAACAAAAAGAAATAAAATCATTTTAAGACTAATATAGTTTAATCTATATCCTAAAAGATAATTACTGATTCTAAGACACTGCTCAAATCTAATGTAAACTAAAAATAACTGAACGAATTCTAAAGAAACTTAGAGACACTGCAAGTGCCTTATATAAACTAAATGAAACTGCAATGATCTAAAAGAAACTAAAAAAACTAAGACGAAACTAAAACAAACGAGATTAAATAAAAAATATACATGAAATATAAAAACCTATTTGTTTGCGCAAATCTTTGAAAAACCAGACAAACATAATCTATTGTCCCTATTGATGCCTAATCTATTGACCCTAATAGTAATTACTTTGCCCCATTATTAAGAGATTTTCGGGTTCTTCCAACTAGAAAGTTAAAGGTGACGAACAAATTGTCAGTTAAAGTTCCCCAGTTTATTTTGTGATTTCACCATGTGGTATTATCAATAGGTACTCTTAACCTTTTAGCTACTAAAATATTAGAAAAGAGCACGCGTAGCTGAAAATGCAAAAAGTGTAGCTTAAACTATAGGAAAATATAAGAACCTGCAAGAGTATAGAACCTTTATTTCTGGTTTTACATATTTTATTAGACATTCACCAATTTTTAAATAAAGAAGAAATTAAATAAATATAATTTTAAAATAATATAAGATTATAAAATTTTTAACATGTTGTATCGTATAGTAATACTTTTCAAACTATATAATATATATAACAGTATAATTTATCCCTCAACTGAATTTTAAAAATCTTTTAGAAATGTTTAGACAAATTTTCAAATTTCTTGCTTACATCATTCCAAATTTGTTTGATGATTTCTATAGACAAAATAATAAAATATTTCTGCCTGTGTTGCAGCGAACTGTAACCGTAAATTTCCACAAAAAGGCAAAACACAATGCCAGCGAAGCCATTTATGTATGTTATATAATATAAGAGTAAACTTAATCTGGTAATTTCGGGCGATTTCCTCTCAGTCAATTTTCGGAGCTTAACAATTTGAATAATTGCATTAATAGTTTGATTTTCATAGTTGGATCAACAATTGGGTGTCTAATTATGATACGCGCCCCCGCTGTTGTTGTTGTTTATGCAACCGTGTGGCAACAACACTCAATGTTGCAGGAGTGATAGCAACAACAAAAGCAACAATGACATCCGCAAAGCATTTAGCGATTTAATTAAGCGCAAGTGGGCGTCAATTGTTGTTAGCGATGCATGCAAATGCCACACACACACACACACAGAGACACATGCCTAGATATGTATATGGGGTAGGCGGTATGTGGGCGTGGCCAGCTGAGCATGACCATCGCTGCTGTTGAAGTGCAAACTGTTTACGCAACTTGCAGGGCCAATGACTTTGCCTTTTTGCAGTCACTGTTGCTGCTGCTGCTGCTGCTGCTGCTGCTGCTGCTGCTGCTGCTAGTGAACTGGCTGAAGTTGACACGTGTGGCAACACACACACATACATAGGCAGCAGCTGTAGAAGCACTGGAACCACCCTCGTAATTAAGCGCATTGAAATGCAACTGAGATTTCATTTCATCTGCCGCGTCATCGTCTGTCTGACTGTCTCTTCCCCTCTACCCCCCCTCACGCTCTTTCCTTCTCTCTCTCTGTTTCCTTCTCTCCTCCTTTTACTCTGTCTCTCTCTATCTCTGCTCTCTTCATCCTTTCTTTGTAAAGTTGTTTATAATGTTGTCATCCTCGCCTCGTGTTGCCTGCAATTGCTGCAACGTGTCTGCTTTGCAGTCTCCCCTCTCTCTCACTCTGCCACCCACTCCTCCTCTCTTTTGCTCTCTCCCTCTCCGGCCTCATACCCTCCTCTTATTAATTATTCCTTCGTCTCGGTTGAAAATTCGGCACGCACATTGCGCATTTTCTCGCCAAGATTTCCAACTGGATTTTCTCTTATCCCTTATTATCTCATATTATTATTATTATTATTATTATAACTGTTTATTTCTCCTGCTCTCTTGGCTAATTGAGTTCGCATTACATGGCAAAATACTGTGCAGGGTATCTTTGCATGCTGCGTGTATTTTTAGCCAAATGTTTTCAGTTTTATTGGCCCAACGTGAGTTGGCAACATTCTGCAACAAAAGGGGGGAAAATCTCACTTTCTCCCTGTCTCCCTGTCCCTCTCTCTGTTGCCCCTCTCTCCAGAGTTGAAAATGTCAATCGCTTGGCGGCGATTTAGCTTGAGATGGGTTCAGATTAGCGAGTTGCTTCCCTGATACACCCAACACCGCTGCGTGACTTGCACTTCTAGTGCACTCAGAGAACCCCAAGAGAAAGGATGCGAAGGAGGATGTAATGAGAAGTCAGCACTACAGCTGGCAAATCAAGTGACCCATAACAAAGGGGGGAAGGTGCTGAATGCCCAAGGGAGAAAGACGTTAGGGGGAAGTCTGGGTTAGCTGCTTAGCAAGTGCACTGAGAGAAATTAAGGCAAAATAAAGTGAAATCTATACCAGGCACTAAAATTAATATATGGTATGTATTTAATGTTATATGGTATAATATATGTAGATACATATAGTATTGTTGTATATAATGATATCTGGAATATATTTAAAAGATTTCCTTAGTATACTGCCTATTATATTGTACAATGTAATATAATCGACAGTTATGTAAGCCTTTACTACAATTCTACCAACAATTTGAGCTATTCCATTCTATACTATGTAGCATATTTCATATTTATTCTCTGATATCTGGAAAGAGTTCTTATAAAACATTATTAACATTATTAATATTTTGTTTAACTAACAAAAGTAGTTCAACATATTGAGTAAGTATTAACTTACACTGTTTTGCTTTAGATATACATTTCTTCCTATATACCTAGTTTATTTCATCATGTATTGTATATTTCAGCTAAATTCATTTTACTCAAACTACAACTCGCTCTATGAAATTATATTCAATCCTTCATCCTTCGTTTCTCTTCCTTTCATTTCCAGCTTATTTAATAGTTTTCATCTCTCTAGTTACCTTTCTAGCACTAACAATTTATCTCTTGATTATAATATCTCTTGTTATTTCCCTATTATTCTTCCTTAATTATCTTCTTGTTGTTTCCCACCTTTAGTGCACAAATATCTCTTGCAATGTTTTTCGCTCGTTCCAAACAACATTTGCATTTTATTCGATATCTTTGGTCACCATCATTGCAAAAGAGAAAACACAATAATATTTACATTTTCCGCTAGATTTGCATATTATTCGATTTGGATTTGTCCTCTCACCTCATTCATATTCTGATTATGCTGTTGAGCATATTATAGCCTTAAATTGTGTGTTTTTTTCTGTCATCATATGCTTAATCTGCTTGTATATATGTGTGTATAGTAAATGAAGATAATTTAAGATAGTTTATATGGTAGAGCACAAGATTAGCACTGCTGCACAGTCTGTGTACTACTGTAAACCCATTAACACTAACACTCCTTATGCCATATCCATATCACTATACGGTTCCCGTTAACGAGCTCGTCTCCCTGACATGGTTTACATACATATGTAATCCGCTGCCCAGTGCTCTGCACAGGCCGAGCGTCCTTTTGGCCCACTTCAACAGTATATATATCCGATACAGCTCCCCTCATATACTCCCTCCCATCTCCCCGCTCTGCCGCTTTTTCCGGCAGAATAACCTAACGAGCTGCAAATGCCTGAGCTGCAGCAAAGTTGTCTCCGCTGCTCTACAATTTCCCTCCTGCTCTTCTTTTTTTTCTGTGGTCTGACAATTTAATTGATGTACACACATACACACTCACACATATGGCCAGGCAGGTCAACACTGGCATGTGTGTGTGTGTGTGTGTGTGGCAGAAGTCAAGCTTTTGAACAGACCGCTAAAAAATGACACCTCCTCCAACGAGTCAAGGGCCCAAAAGGTAGCCCCGAAAGTAGGTCAGGCATGCAACCTGCTGTCAACACATGGATAATTGGAGAGGGACTACAGAACCTCCTCCTCTCCCCCTCTTCACTGGCCGTGCAACTCCCCCTCATCAGTTGCAAATTGGTTGCTGTGCCACACAACAATGCAACGCACCGAGTGCAACCAAAAGAGGCGCTTCACACTGCAGCGCTTATTGGCTTTAACTTTGATATTGTTTGACATAACTAATAAATTTACCTACCCATGATGGATCACCTCAGTCTGCAGGGGGGAGAGAAAAAAGGGGGAGAAGGGGTTTCCAGCTCGCAATCTGCCTGACAATCGACACACTCTGATTGATTGTCCGGCGCTGTGATAAGCCACAAAAAAGAATATAAAACATGAGCTGCGAGTGCGATAAGCGCCTGATTAGCCGTCGCTCGGGTGTCCAAATATTTACACAGTTATTCACAAGTGACGCGATTTAGTGAAGGTGCCCATTGTGCCTGTGCCATGTGCCCAGGGACTGGGACTGTGCCTGGGACGGGGCTCATCCATCAATCACTTGGCCTGTTTGCACAGGCGACGCGTCGAGTGAGAGAGAGAGTTGTAAATTTTACAACATAATTTCTGATAATTTTACTCATATCTCACACACACGTACGCACTTCCAAAGTACTTTGCATGTGTTTTATGATACCCAACATAGATTTATTTTTTACACCCAGTCCCGCTCTGCCTCCTCTGGCAAAGGGTTCTTTCTAGTGTTCATAAAACACTCGGGGATTTTTTATGGCACATCTTGGGGACGAAGCCTCATTTCATGCCTCTTGATTTATTGCTGTCTGACTAGCCAAATTAAATGAAATAAATGAGTAATAAATAAATTAGATAACATCGCATCGTACGAACGGAATTGAGAGCAAATAAATTCTTCAACATTGAATTGATTGGAAATAATACAAAAAGAAAACCACAAAAAACAGAGATAATATGCACATACAATAATATACATACATTAGGTGTATTCTTTACATATATATATTCCGTAATATATTTTTCTATAAATACATTTTAAAAAGGCAAAGTATCTGATTTCGTAAATTGGCCAAGCTTATGCTGTCAACTGAAAACAATCTCTGTTACTCAATGAACACTCGATTGCCAAGATAGACCTTGAAGTGGCATCTAAACTCATATTTAATCATTTATCTACGCCGTACCACAGAAATCTTTGTACACAAGACAAGCTAATAAATTAAAGATGCAGAGTGGATTATTTGCTATATTACTCTATATACAATATCAACCAACCTTACGCTGGCTCTTAAGTAGTCAACGGAGGCTGCAGTTAAAGATAAGCATGTCATTGCTTCTCTATAAATATTGTAATAACTTAAACTCCTCAAATATCTTGTTTTCATCTGACAGGACAATATATTATTCTACATATACCAAGTTTCCCTTTGTTCCTTTTTAAGTCTTTTACAAACTCCACTTTTAATCTGACAATAATGTGTATAACAAGTACAATACTCTACTGATAGATACTACAGTTTACTTTATAATAGGTATAATATATAGTAGTATACTATTTAGTATAAATACCTGTTATACACACCAAAGTTAAGAGTAGTCAAAGAGAGCTAAGATCTCATGATAATCAGCATAGATTCCTCTATTAACTACACACTAACTTCTATTTTTCAATTAATCTAAACTCTATAAATACTAAATAAAAAATCCCTCCTTTAATTCGTCTTATTAAGCTGGCAGATATTGCAGTACACTTTGCAATAGATAAGTTAATAGCACTATTTAAAAAAAAAAATTACTATATAATTAGGAGCAGTCAACGAGAGCTGAAATTTCACTAGAATCAGCAAAAATTCCTCTTCGTTTTATAGTAATAATAAATGCCATAGTTAAGAGCATTAAACTTAAACTGTAATTAAATTTAAATCAGTTATGCATAAGTTCCTCTACGAATGCCCACACCAACTGCCCGTCCTTCAATTCAGAATCGTTGCTCATTAAACTGACATTATTGTTTACAATACCGAACGACGCCTTAATGAGCCCAAAGCTAATACGTATATCACTAATTTATAGACAGTTCTGTATGTGTCTATATGACTGTGTTTTGGGGGGTCTTCACTCACCAATTAGCCGCAGCACCTCGTGCAGATTGAGAAAGATGTTCAGATGGGCCTGTCCGCTGGCGAGCAGAGCCACAAATAATCCGATTGTGAAGAGGCCTCTAAAGTTCTTCTCCATTTTTGTATAAACACGTTTGTTGTTTCTATTTAATTATTGTTTAATTCAATTGTGCGTGCCTTTGTTTAATTTGCACTTTAATTGTTTTTGCTATTTTTTTTTTAATTCTTTTAATTTATCTCGTTTTTTTGGCACTCGCAAATTGCAATTAAATTTCCATTTAATTCGCACACTTCTTCATGGCGCGCATTTCCATTTCGCGTTGAATTATTTCACGTTGCATTTGGCACTTTGCCCCGCAGAGTCGCCTCAGATTCGGACTCGGATTCGCATATTCCGATTGGAATTATATTGAGCGCGCGCGAGCACTTTTGCTATATGGTTGAGTTTAGTCTTGGAGCCGAGCCGACGACGACCAAGACAGATATTTTCCCCGTTGGGCCTTTGCTTTTATTTTTTTCTCTGTTTTGGGTTTGTCAATTTTCCGCAACGAATTTTCGTTGATGCGCGCACCGTGACGATTTTCCACAAACTGTCAACTGGATAAACAAAACAATGCCCAATGCCTGAAAGTATCTTGCAGATACATTTTAACAGTCACTCACGCTGTTTCGGTTATGTTAAAACGCTGACGAGCCGAACATTAACAGTGGCTGTTAGCAGTCGACGCTGCTGCAGGAGAAGAGAACATTTCGAACAGCTGTTTTTGTATCTTTTAACATTCTGTTATATTTATGTTAAGCTATGTTATGTTTTGATTTATCATTAATTCTACATTTATTATTACGATGAATATATATTTGTATAATATTAATTATTTTGTATTTATTTCGAAAGTGTGCCAAATTAATAAATTAATAATTTATTTACTGCAAAATTAACAGCTGTAAAAAAGCAATGTTATCCTGCTGTTAAGCTTGTTGTGGATGCTAAAGCGCCAACAAGCGTTTGTTTTGTATACTACACGACCTGTATAACACTTTTTTACTGCAGGGGCAAAATGAGGGGAAATTAAAGTTAATAGAATTTTAAATATCAGTAAAGATGATGGCAATATAGATTCCTGATCAAAAAATGATAACATATATCAAATATTATATACATACATTTTATTTGATACCATAAACATCAAAAATAAAACATACTTATATCAAATTAAATGTACATACATATGTATGTATGTTTTCATTGACAAATATAGTTATACCTTTTGACCATTAAAAATGAAAGTTAGAGATACAATATAAATTATCTCTTTTTTTCCATATATTCCAATATCAAAGATTTGAAAGAAAACTCATTACAACAAATTAGTTTATAATTACTGTTTATTTTTGGGAATATATAATACATTTATCAGCCCTTTAGGCTTCACTTTGATACAGGAACTTAAGAAATTTGTAGAAATACAAAGAAAACTTTGTAAACATAATTGCATATCTATCACACAGGGAAAACATATGAAACAAAACTGAAAATTATAATAAAATTACTGACACTTAAGACAAAGTTTTTTATATATTACGTACACTATAGCAAAAGAAAATACCTAATTGACGAAGTCTTGGTTGGGCTCCTTAGAAATACTTTATATTTATATATAAATACTTGCAAGTAGCCAAAGACGACTAACTTCTAAGTAATATAGCTTCATATTTGACACTTAGATACAGTATTTTATGAATTGGAACTTCTCTATACAGAAATATAGCATAGTAAACGTGATAGACGGAAACAATATATACAAATGAAGCATAAAAGAATAAATAAATTCAATACGAGAGTTTGTTATTAAGAAGTTCGACTGTATTAGGATCCACTGCCTACTCGCTGACTTTAAGAAACTCCATGGAACTCAACGTAGTTTCAATCAGCAGATTATAATCTAATTCGTTGAGACTCGCTTTGGCCGTCAGCAGATCCAGAAACGAGTTCAATGGCGACAAAGTCTCTGCCGTGAGATCTAAAAAAAGAAAGAAACCGGTAACTATTATAGAAATCTGATATACAGATATATAAAACATATATGTCTACACTGATTACTAAAAACAACTGAATAGACGACGACGTGGACTCAACAGATAGCGCAGCTTACCAACCGGAAGAGGAGCGCAAAGCAAAAACATAGCGTAAAATGCTCAAAGCGGCTGTGGTTAAAATGAGAAGCAAAAAAACCAAAAGCAGAGAATGACAACAGACGGTTGTGGGCTTGCCCAGTGCTATAAACCGGACAAAGTAATGCAAATAATGTGTGTGTTAATGTGTGTAGAGGGGCCCTTCTCATTACCCTTACCACTCCTGGCCTGCATGCGTGACTGCGAGACGCCACCGGAACCGCGACGCTGCGAAGGCTCCTGCTGCTGACCCGATAGTATATTGGCAGCGTGCTCACGGCCTCGTATCATGAGACTATCGGGATGCTGCCAGCACTTAAGCAGGCGCTGTGCACGCTGTTTGGGTAGAGACGAGAGCAGCGACAGTTTGCGCTCCGTGCCCAGTGGGGAATCCTCAATATCTACAGGGAGAAAGTCATTAGTAAACACTTTTTAATTGAGAAGGTAATTTAAGTTTACTCACCATAAACAATGCTCTTCATCACATCCACCTGCAGTTCAAAAACATGATTCTCCACATACTGCAGAAACATGTCATAGTCCAGCGCTCGATAGCCCAGATAGGTGAAGAACGACGAGAAGCCCTCGGGCAGTGGAAAGGCAATAGATTCTACAGCCAGACAATAGCGCTCGAGTATGAGAAACAATGAGTGCTGCTGGTTGCTGGGCATCTGATCTCTGTAGGCAGAAAGAAGAGAGAGAAAGAGAGTTCAGTAAATATACTAATCAGGAATCTCAGAAACCTTCACCCACATCAGCTGAAAGCCACGCAGCGTCTCCAGACGTGCATCCAAGCCAGCAGCACGACAAACCAGCGAGCAAAGAGCACGTGACAGTTCCAACTGCGCAGAGACAAACTGTGAAGCCACTGCATGCACGTGTGCCGGCGCCTGAGAGCGCTCAAAGAAGGTTTCCTTGAGCCAGCGAAAGCCCGAGTGTGGCTTCGAAGAGTGTTTGACCAGATGCACGCTCAGCTCACGCAGATACTGCAACAGAAGAAAAAAGGAATGAGTTTGAGGATTACAAGGAACGTCTCTACTCTACCCACCACAGAGATAACATGTTCCTGTTTGCTGGCTGTGCAGCCCTCCAGTTCAATGAAGGGCAGGACCTCGTTGCTAAAGGGAAAAGAGCTGCCGCTGCTGTAGTCACCAAACCCGCCGCTACCACTGCCCACAGTATCCGGCGTCATGGGTGTGGTGCAGCGAGACAAAGCCTCGGGTTGATAGCAAGCCAAACTGAATATAAGTTTCTCTGTCACCTGCTCGGCAGCAAAGCGTGGCTGCTCCTGCTTGGCAGACTCATTGAGAAGTTCCCAAAGACGGGTCCAGATGTCAGTGCGATAGGGAGAGAGCCGTTGCTGCGGGGAGAGGAGCATCATGCTGGTATTATGCAGTGCCTCATGGGAGAGTCCTACACTGATGTCTGCCACACGTGCCTGTATGGGTCGCGTGGCCACAGCCGTTGTCAGCGGAAGCAAACGCAGCAGAGGCTTTGCCTCCTCAGGCAGACCTCGCACAGCTGCCGCATAGCTGCCGGCAATCAGAGCCTCTTTAAGCAAAGCAACAGTATCCAGCGAGAGGGGACGCTCTAGGATCGAGCTCAACAGCTCAGCAAGCACATCCATGTCCGAGGAATGAATAAGGAAGTAGTGTATAATGCTGATGCGATTATCCAGGGAGTTATCGTTGCGAAAGGCATCGATGAGATGCGCTTTGGGCACACTGAGTGAGACCAGATCCAAGGTAGCTGCATCGTAAGCCAGTGCTCCCCATTTGCGCAACGGCACCAGGTGTGTGACATCGGGACCTCGATTGTTAACCGCAGGACAAACAATGTGACAGGTGGGTTCATGCTGCAGTCCCACATCCAATAGATGCACAAAGAATGCAGACGAAACCAATAGATGATGAGCTCCTTGCAATGCGAAGGTGGGACGCAGCAGACGCGCTTTCTGCCACGGCACACCCGGCATGACGCAGTGCACCACGCAGCCGTGATGCAGCAAGGAAACGGAGTAGGCAAAGTGGACGTCCTGTTGCTGCTTAGGGGTTTCCTGTGCCTGCTGTGGCTGCATGGGCTGATACAGATAGTAGTGGCATACAAAGAACATGCCAGAGCTGTCCGCCAGAATGATCAAGTTCAGCGAGCTGTCGTGCACGCGCAACGGCACAGCATCATCATCGTAGCTGGGCGACTCTTCCGAAGCGCTCGTTGGTAACTTGGGTAAGTTCAAAGGAATGTTTAGCTAGGGGAAGAACATAGAAGAAGATATGAAGAATGGATTGTACAAATACACTACTTCGATACTTACCACCGTTTCCGTGGGCTGCTTCTCATTGAATTGGAATGCAGACAAGGTGGGACTAAGCACAGGCGCTGCATGTTCCCCGCTCTGCTCACGCTCATCGAGCAGACTGAGGCTTACAGCCTTTGGCTTAAGATGTATGTAGTACAGTGCCTGCGCCTCTGCATCCCACTGTGCCCAGCTAAAGTTCTTGGCCAGCGTCTCGTGTGTTAATATACTTGTGTCCAGGTGCCAAGCACTGCCCTCAGCGCTGCCTGTTTGTGTTGTCGTCGAACTCTGCTTCACTGTGCAACTGTACTGCTTGATGGCTAAACGAGGAGTATAAGAATTACTTTTACTTTTACTTTTTCTTCTCAATCTCTACTTACAATCCTCGTGTGTGAGCACTAGTAGCTTGTCCTGCCAGCAGGTGCGTGTAGCACTCTCGACACGCCACAAGAACTGTGTCATTATCTGGCGCCGGGAGGGCTCCTCGTTGAGGGGTGTTGGTGTGCCGCCCTCAGTGCTGCGTACCTCCACAATGAATGCCTTATAGCGCAGCGCATCCTTGACTACATAGGATAACAATGTGATGCTGCTATTAATGCTCGCCTGGATAACTTCTACGCATCCTGGCATTGTCCAGAGTACGCGCAGCTGCTTTTTGGTGGCATGAAAATGACCAATGCATGTTTCACGTTTCTCACTGTTATCCAAATACTCAAATATCCATGATGTCAGTAGTGAGCCATCCTGTTCCTGGCCCAAGATCCTCCACTCGTTCGCCTTCTCTGCAAATTCCAATGGGGAAAATTCATTGAACTGCGATTTCTTATTAGGATTAACGGATACCACTTACCTTTGTAGCCCTGCGCGGCAAGCAGACCACAGAAATTGGCAGCCAAGTTCTCCTGTCGCAACATGTTAGTTTTAATTTAATTATTTAAGAAACAATTTTGCGGCTTCAACATTGCGCAGCACTCGAGAAATCAATAAACACAGAAGAGTTGGCAGCACTACCAACACCTGTTTGCAGAGTGCTAGTATTGCCATACTGTTGAAAATCATTGTGCAACGGCCAAGCAGACATTAAATATAGATGAGTTGGCAGGGCTGTCGCAGTTGTTTGTAATTGACTATATTGCCAGATTGTTAAAAAAAATCTTTAATTTTACAGTGAAAGAAAAACTTTTCTTTTAATTAAACTTAGTCGATTATGTACATCTAATTTTTTTATATATATTTTTATTTATTATGTTTTTAATTGCTTGCAAGAGCCTATTTATTTAGTGGCAACGCTTTTGTGTGAAGCTTCGATTTTAAACATGGCGCTTATTACAGTTATACTCAATTTGCAAAACCAAGAGAAGAACATAAGAAATGCCAAGTGAGATAATTACACTGCAATTAGGCCAATGCGGTAACCAAAGTAAGTAATAAAAATGTTTACCTATAAAAATTATAATGTACATGAAATTTCCTTAGTTGGCTTTGAGTTTTGGAAGCGCCTCTGTCTTGAACATGGAATCTCTCCAGATGGTGTTCTTGAAGAATTTGCCACCGAAGGACATGATCGAAAGGACGTGTTCTTCTATCAGGCAGACGACAATCACTATATACCCCGCTCAGTGTTGATCGACTTGGAACCGCGTGTCATACACAATATATTGAGCTCATCATATTCCAAGGTAGGAAATGATAAATGTGATCTAACTTTAGTTAATTTATCGTTTTTTTTTAATTTAGCTCTACAATCCTGAAAATGTATATCTGTCGAAACATGGCGGGGGTGCTGGTAATAATTGGGCCTCTGGTTTTAGTCAAGGTGAAAAGGTGCAGGAGGAGGTATTCGATATAATCGATCGTGAAGCCGAAGGCAGCGATTCCTTGGAGGGATTCGTACTCTGTCATTCGATTGCAGGTGGAACCGGCTCGGGAATGGGTTCCTATGTGCTGGAACGTTTATCCGATCGCTTTCCCAAGAAACTGATACAAACCTACAGTGTATTTCCCAATCAAGATGAGATTAGTGATGTGGTAGTGCAGCCTTATAATTCAATACTCACGTTGAAGCGACTCACTAAGTGTGCCGACTGTGTTGTTGTGCTGGATAACACGGCACTGAATCGCATTGCCACCGAACGTCTACACATACAGACGCCCACCTTCATGCAGATCAACAATCTGGTGTCCACCATCATGAGTGTGTCCACGATCACATTACGATATCCTTCGTATATGAATAATAATCTGATTGGACTGACGGCGCCTTTGATACCCACGCCACAGTTGCACTTCCTTATGACTGGCTACACGCCCCTAATCACAGATCACGAGGTAAGCACCTGTTCTTGTATTATACGTAAACCTTGGCCTCATCCCTTCCCCCTTACAGACCAAGATCAATGTGCGCAAGACTACCGTGTTGGATGTGATGCGTCGCTTGCTGCAGCCCAAGAACATGATGGTCTCCTCGCCAGCGGATAAGCGGCACTGCTACATATCCATACTGAATATAATCCAGGGCGAGGTGGATCCCACACAGGTGCACAAGTCACTGCAGCGTATACGAGAGCGTAAGCTCGCCCAGTTTATACCCTGGGGCCCGGCAAGCATTCAGGTCGCTTTGTCGCGCAGTTCACCCTACGTGCAGACGGCGCACAAGGTCTCCGGCCTGATGATGGGCAATTATACGGGCATCAGTGCACTCTTCAATCGTGCCCTGGCCCAGTACGATAAGCTGAAGAAGCGTAACGCTTTCCTAGATCAGTTCAGACGTGAGCCCATGTTTCAGGATGATCTGAGTGAGTTGGATGTGGCTCGGGATACCGTTGACTGCCTGGTGCAGGAATACGAGGCTGCCACACAGATAAATTACCCCAACTGGAGTCCCATGGCAAACGGATTCAAGTAACAAGTTTATCAAATATGTTAATTGTAGTACACTGGGTATTTTGTGTTCAATTATCTTGCTTCTGGATATAATATTTGGTTTGTTTAATGATCTTCAATCTGACATAGATTCTTCATTGTTATTCATTCTTTTCCACAGCAGTCCATATCTGGATCAGCATGACACTCAACGAAATTGTGGAGTCTATAAAATTTTACATATCCTTAGGGCTTCGCCGAACCATTGAACTCTATGTGATTGTCAATCGTCTGCTTTAAGGCATTCGCTAAGCATATCGGTTTTAAATCACATCTGTATAATATACTTACTTAAGCTTAAACTTGTTTCTTTTCTAGTTTTCTTTACGAATCCTAGATTAAAAGTAAAGCATCTTTAAAAGAATATTATTATAAAACATAAACGGTCTAAATCATAATGTAATAAATATATTTAACTTCAAATAAAACAGTTGTATTATAATGAAATTATAGAAATAATTTGTCTAATTTAATTACATCTTCCCAATTTGGTATTGGGATGTCCCAAAACTAATGTAAACTTGGAATTTAATAGAAAACACCATGTATATTATATTGAACAACGGAAAGGGTAATCTCTGCTTAAAAAATGAATGGTTTACTACGTATAAATCATATAATATTATTATTATTATAATAATAATAACGATAAGTAGTAATAAGTAAGTCAGTACCCTTATGAAATAAGTTTATTTAAAGCCAAGAAATTTCCCATCGCAGTAGGCATTGACAGCCAAAAAAATTGAGCTACCGTTCATCTTTCGTTTGGATTTTCATTACTCGTTTAGCTTTTTTGTGTAGTGGACACACATCGTAAAATTATTAAAAAAAACCTTTACATTATTATTTTGTACTCATTTTCCTAACTTCGATCTGCACATAACGAGTTCAAATTATATATTTTTATTTTTCTTTTAAATAAGAAACGAGTTAATCAATCACCTATCGTAAGCGGGAAAAGGAATTGTATAATTTCAAAATATACTCCTTTAACAATCTTATATTTTTAGAATATGTGCTGTGGACCTGCTGGATGGTGCGCATTCTGTGGCCCCCCGTGCGGTGGTCCTTTCTGCAAGGCTTGCTGCATCGAAGTTTGCTGCCATCCCTGCACGCCCGCCTATCTTCAGTGCAATCAAAATTGCAGCTTGGGTTGTTAGGAAAGTTTTCCGCCTCCCCCCTCCCCGGTCTTCCTTTCCTTTATGTAAACCCATGATATAGATAAGTTCGAAGTGGATGTATGAATTGTTTTTCTAAACTCTAAACCTGTACAAGATAATAATGTAAAACCAAAAAAAAGATAAAATAAAACAAGTTCTCCAAGCAGTTCCAACTGGTTTACGATATAAAAAACAACTGTTTTTGTAATTTGTAATTTATTTAACGCTCAAATTAATGTTACATTTTTTACAATATCGCCCATCTCTAAATAATGAATGTACACAGATATATGTATGTATGTATGTCTGTCGTATGTAGTACTATATAATTTTTCTAAGCGTCAAACGAAACGATATGCATATTCTGCGTATGATATTTGATTTATTTTTGGTTTTTGTTTCGTCAACAAAACATTAACATTCTTTAAATATCTTTATAACGTGGCTTGTTGCATTTGAAATGCAAGTTTCCCTTTTCCATGTAAATACTTTATACTTTTCATAATATCATCGTGGATAATCGCATCGCAAAAATGCAGCGATCATTATAGAAATATCAGTTTTTGAGTATATCGTATATATGTGTGTGTATATGTTTTATGTTTATATCTATAGAGTGCTCATGTAAATACATAGTTAGAAAAAGTTCAGTGTATAAAACAGAAGGAAAATATAAATAGCTCGTTTTAAATGCAAAATAAAGAGGAATAACTTATCAAAGGAATATATATATATATGATAGAAAATCTATGAGTTAAGATTAGTTGCTTGTTTATCAACATCACTGGGCACTGCGCAGTTGCCCTAGGAACACATGGCCTCGAGCTAATGTGGACTTTGCCATTAATTTCGATTCCTCCCAGAAGACATGATTTCCAAGGTGGTCCATTATCATCGGACAAGTCTGAGGTCGAAGCGACTATGAAACTACAAAGCAATAAGTAGACCTGGCTATTCTTATAATCCCGACAAATAATCTGTTTAACTTTAGTTTTCTTAACTTACAGTTGAATTCTTTATGTGATACTATCTAGATGTATCTGGTACATGGATATTTTTGAATAAACACTACGTGCATTTTGATAATATCAAGATTTCCACAAATAAGGATAAAACTTATATACCCTAATCGAATTTTGATTATGCAACCTGAAAAAACTATAATAATAATAAAATAAAACCAAGATAAAAGTATATTACGAAATTAGAAGAATGTATTTTGTATTTAACTTTCACATGATTTATTATTCAGAAATATATATATATATATAGATGTGTATATCTACGTTGCTTGCATTGATTTATTTAGAATGTAATCGATATCGTTTTCTGAATTAACTTGAAGTTTATTTTCGTTAAGTTATTATTATATATTATAATTTAAGTATAATACATTTTGTACAAATTTAAAATTAAATTAAATTAATAAATCAAAACGTGACAGACGCGACAAAACACATTATTGGTCCTAGACATCGAATTTATATAACGGTGCATATGAATATGTAGATCTGATATATATATAGTTTAGTATGATTCACATAAGTATTTCGCATGGGATCATGATCAACAGAAGGCTGGAAGGCTGCATCCAAATACACAATATGTACAGAGAATAGGTTTATAGTATTGTATAGACAAGTTGTTGGAAAGACAAATTATAGGATACTATATAGTAGAATACTATAAGTATATAAAGTAAAAGTGCACTCGTTGTAGTTGTTGTTATTCTTGCTAGAGGTGGTCTTGTGGGTAACTTGGTAGCTTGGTCAAAGTTTGGCGTGCTGCATATATCGAATGTATATATATTCTTGTTCATCGCATGCAGTTTATACAATGTGTGTGTTTGTTTTATAATTAATGCTAAGCGTCACATGCGTGCGTGTGTCTGTTTGTTTGTTTATTTGTTTGTTTCCTTGCTTGTTTTGCTTATATGCGTAGTTAACTGTACTTTATGCGTAGCGTAACGGCAATTATCGTCTAAATACTTGTTGATTTTTTTTTTGGTTGTGCATAGCGCAGCTGCAAACTATCGGCAATACTATCGTAGCAGGCAGTTGTGACGCAACCTTAGATATTCTATATCTAGTTCGCTGTTTTACCTTAACGATAGTACCTACGATAGTTTTGGCTCAACTGTAAAACTATCGGTAATAATATCGCCAAGTTCAAGTTGATCCTCACTTGTTTTAGGGTAAAAAGCAAGACTAGCATTGATTGTGCTATCACGATAGTACTATCGATAGCTGCAAAACTATCGCGTGTACTATCGCATGGTAAAAATATATTTAAAATTGATTTAAAATTTCCAAATTTGTATTTGTATGTCTAGTACACACCTTGACGATAATACAAACGATAGTTTTGATCAACGCTTATGCATAAATTTTATATTTCTATATTTATTAATCTATATTTAGATGCATTTGAATTTATTTATAGTTGAACATTTGTTTTAAGTATCCGGAATCTGGTAGTGGTATGTGAATATATATATATATGCATATACAATATATCGATAAATATATCGGTTTGTGTTTAATCTAACTACCGCGCTCTGTGCTGGCTGCCCCACATTACTCTAAGTTCTGTTTTTTTCAAGTGAACCACACTTTGGACCGCCCTCATGCCCCGCCCGCTCCCAGTCCCACTCCCTCCCCAGTTCTCCTGCCTGGGTGAGCCCTTTACAGCTGCACCTGGAATGTTTGCGCTGGCCCCTTGGGCGGTGAGATAAACGGATTCGTGCTGTGCCTGTTCACGCTGGTGGGCAAATCTGGCGACATCTTCTTTGCGGCAGCCACATTGGCCGCCCACTCTGCATCAAATGGATCTGGATCTGTTGCACTTAAAGCCGTCTGAGCACGTCCCACATTGGCCAGATAACTGGGCCGCTTCGGTGGCGCCACAGCGGGTGAGGTGCTGCGCACTACTTGGCCCAACCATTGCTCGGCATTAGGCAGCTCCGATGAGGAAGAAATCTCCAGAGTACCGTTCTCGGAACGTGTCGGCGATTGCAGCACCGGCGGCACACTGGCCACACGTGGCGTCACCTGGGCAGTGGGCGTGCCACCAGCACTAGGGGACACCACCTGGTGTTGCTTCTCGGCGGCAATAATGTTCTGATTGACGCTGCGATTGTTGTTAAAGTTGAGGTCATCGCCCGCGGCCAACATTGTGTCCGTCTGCGAGAGCAGCGACAGTCCCTGGCTGAGCTCCTGGCACAGCTGACTAACCGTATCGGCGGCAAGCATCGCAGCCGGATCGTTGCCAGACGACTTGGCTGGCGACACCTCCGCAATGGGCGAGACACTCCGCAGTGGCGTGTGCAGCGCCTGCTGCTGATTCTGTTGATACGGATTGCTGGCAGCGGCCTGAAGGAAGGCCTTCTGCCTGTCCGCATTGGACGGAAGATCGTTGACACGCAGCGACATCTGACGCTTGAACGGCGACTGGCTGCCGATCGTACTGAGCCGGAACGAGCTCTGTCGCTCCAGCATATTGGGCGTGGCATGTGGCCGCTCGATGGCGAACGGATTGAAGGGTTTAACCGTCGCAGCCGGTGGTCCTGGCAACGCAGGCCCATCCACACAACGTTCGTTGGATCCCACTGTGGCTATGGCCAGACGTTCGGTTAGCGTCTGCTGTCTAAAGGATCCGGTGCGTGTGAAGGTCGAGTTCTTTGTGTCAAATGTCATCGTTACGCCGCATTCCTTATCGCGTCGCTGTTTGCGTTCCAAACACACCGCAAAGGCGCAGCCCACAGCGTGTGAGAGTCGCTCTCCAGAGTCCTTGCACGCCAGGAAGCCGTGGCACATCCAGCGACGTGTGGTGCCATCGCGGCAAATGTAGCTGAAGCCACGCTCGTGATTCCGATCCGGCGCACAGAAGCTCACCTTCTCAATGGTCTGGTCGACAATAAGACCCTTAGTCTCATCATCCACAACACGCAAACCATCGCCGCTAACATGTAGCAGGCCACGCACAGGACGACGTCGAGATTGCTGCAAGAAAAACAAGAAGAATGTTAGTAATGAAAGTTGGACTAGAATGGGGACAAACTGCTTGCTATCGTGGATGCTGCGCTCATGGGTTACATAAAGTTGAAGCTAATCAAAATGTAGGAACTAACAGTATTTAGAAAAGTGCCATTAAGTCCCTTAAGAGCTTGGACGAAATACTTTATGCACTTGACTGGAACATGGGGATTGCAAGTTCTTGAAACGATAATATTCCTACATAAGCAGACTGTTGTGAATCTTATGAAGTATTTTAAATTTACCTATTCTTCTTGAACTACTACCTTGTAAGATTGAAAGATGCTTTTAGAAAGTTTACCTTGTCCATATCTAATTCTATCTATCATTATGTCTCTCATTACTGAGACATCTAAAGAGATCTTGTAAAACCTCTCATTAGATAGTTGACAAGATAGCTTCCATATGTACTGCAATCTATCCTATAACTTTGTAAGTTTAAGTGTATAACATAACTAATGTACACTATTCTTATAAGGCTTAGAGTTCTTCATAAGAGTATAATTCAAGAATTTCACTCATGTTTTTGCCTGATAGCTCAATATTCTTTATTGTAATTATATTGTTGTATTGTTATTGATCAGTACCTTCTTCATTTCGAACTATTTTCTTCAAATCGTAACAAGTATTTTTTATCTTTTATCTCTCTCTCAACTTCAACTTCATCTTCATATAAGCACATTTGCAGCAACTCACTGAGCTACCCTCGCACTTACCCTCAGCACTTTGAGCGCCTCCTCGCAGACCTGCATGCCGCGTGACTCGAAGACCTCCACGCAGCCCAAATACTTTACCGAGAAGGAGCAGGTGGCCGACCGTACGGCCTCTTCGTCAGCCTGCCACTGATGCGGTTTCGAGGACTCGGGCACACGATCCTTTCGACGACGAAACGAGTCGCGAAATGAGCGTCGCAAACGATCCATTTTCTTGGGTGATTTTTTGCTAAACCGAAAGGAGGCGGATTTCTATGTGGGTGGATAAAGAATGCATATAAATATATTAATTGAGGTGTAAGAAAGAGCAGGGGGCGAGGGGGTAAAAGATATAGAGAGAGAAACAAGTGGCCGGCAGAGGTGGCAGGATCAACCCCTATACGGATAACCTACCCCATTCTTAACATCGCCGAATTTTCCTCGTGTGAAGCCTCGCTCCAGTGGTTCGTGCGTGTGTGACGATGAGTTTCCCATGGCTGTGGTCGCTCTCTCTCTCGCTCTCACTCACGTTCTTGCTCTCTTCTTCTCTCCTGCTCTCTGCGCTTTGTCTCGTGTTGCTATCCGGTTTGGCGTGAGTAAAATGCTGCCAATAACCGTTACAGTTTAAATACTGAGCGTTGCCAGATGTTCTGAGAGCTGCGACAGCTGCAGTTGTGTTTGCTGCTCTCTCTCACTCGTTGAGTGCTCTCTTTGCGCTCTCTCACTTGTTAGTCGATAGTTGCTGCTATTATGTTGATGATTTGATTTTATTCGATTTTATTGATCGATTTATTGGCGTCGTTGAGTGTCGCAAATTTATTTGTTCATTGAATTTGAGTTATGGATTTTGTTTAAATTAATTGATGAGCGTCGTGTCCTCGTTATATTGTGTGATCTGCAAAGCGAGTGAACACTGTTGTTAAACGACGGCGGTGGCGGTTCCAACCTTATCTAATAGTGGCTTCGACGTTTCTGATATGCACACGCAATCACACACACACATACACTACTTCACTCTTTCACTACCTCACGCACACACTCATTCACAATTATACACACTCATTGATTTCATGAGTCACTCGCTGCTACGCCCCCCGAAGTCACTATCGGAATTCATCCATTATTATGGAGCCCACCACAGCTAATTATCGTATAACGCTTTGTTTCTGACCGATCTCGCAAGGTGATCTCCTTCAACTAACTCGTGCTACAATATCATATAAACTTTTGCAAACTTATCGCTTATCGTAGTGTATCAAGCGTGTCTCACGTAATTGTTTACACATTATTTAATTATAATTCTTTTTTTTCTTTCGGTTTTTAATTTATTTATTTCCCTGCTGCCTTCTGCTTTTCTTTATTATTATTTATTTATACTTTGTGGGGCTTTTGTTTTCTTTGCGCTGCGGCGACATACGCTGACGTTTTTGTGACTTTATCACATGTCTCATATTGCGGTAAACTTTACCGGTTATGTGTTTAGTTTCTGAGCAAAGCACGCCCCCCGCCTACTCCCCTCTCAACAATACTATAGCCCGCAAATCTGCCCCACTCCCTAGCGAATGCAAATGCAAATGCTGCAGAAATCACAAAGCTTATTTGATCTCATTCTTGAGAAGAAAAGTGAAACAAAAAATTGCACTTGAGGTTTTGAATATTGTAAAATAGTATATTATAATATATATGTAATGGATATGTTATAATACTAGGAAATACTAGATAGCAGATAAATGCATTTGAGTGCGTTAGAAGTTCTTTCTTCATATTCGAATGTTTTTTTGTAGAATGTAAATGCAGAAATCTTGAAGATAAACCTATTCAAGCTTCAAATTAATACTCAATTTAAGATACTTATAACATATATCTACTAAGTAAATTTATATATATATTATAAATAATATTTCCCGTCGAGTTTTTCTTTAAAGAATGAAAAAGCACAAAGCTTGTATCAAATTTAATAGCAATACTTCAGTTTAGATACTTGTTATATCTCTGAAATTCGTAGAAACTCTATCAGACATGTTTACCCTTGTGCCCATCCCCACATAATATCAGACTTTAGGCTATTACGCAGAAACCGAACGCAGTTACAATAGATAAATGCCTTATCTGCGACATATTTGCTTGGACATTGCAGTGTTTCCACTGCTTCTTCTTCTCCTTCTACACGTCAGAGAGTTTTCCACTAAAGAAACAGTAGTTTTTACAGCGATACACAAACACAAACTTTGACGTTGCCCATTAGCTCAGGGACGTTAATTGACCTGGTCAACGAGAGAGAGAGAGAGATGGAATGAGATGGAACTACTCGAATTGTTTATCTTTTGTCTTGTCACTCTCTCAACACTGAGTGCACTAAATCCCGAGTTCAACGGCATCTGAGAGGGAAAATAAAGTATCTTTCGAATGCATTTGCAGCTTTCAAGTGAGTTGTAAGTTGATTTTAAGACGCTTTCTTCCTCGTTCTCTAACTGTAAATGTGATGGAAAACGGGTTTGAAAACTTTTCTTTAATGGTCGATTCTCCACTCTCGGTTCTTGGCTCCGGAGGTTCTTGGCTTCTTGGTGCTCTCTCTCTCTGTCACCTCCACAAGGGCACTCGACAATTTGTAGCTTTGCTTGCGGGCCTGGAGCTGAGTTGGACTGAGTTGGGTTTTGTGTTTGGGTTTGGGTTCCGTTTCGTTCTCAACTCGGATGCTGTTTGACTGCATTTTTGTTTGTGGGTCTGGGCGTGTCGTAAAGGGTCAGTTGGCTAATCAAATTGTGGGTCCAAAGCGCTAAGCGTGAGATTAACAACGCCGTGTCGACTCTCTGCGTACAGCTGCATACCCACGCCTTGGCCCCCGTGGCCCCAATGTGGGTCATGCATAATGTATTTTATTTCGTTTTTTCCGAATAATGAACAAAAAGGTATACAAACATTTTTTACAACTCTCAGAACTCATGTAACTTATCAAGAATTTAACCGAATGGGGTCAGAGAAAAGCTTTACGCGTAATAAATCATTTATTCAAAGAGAGTGGGAAGAAGGTTTTGTAATTTTCTGAGATTCAAGTTACAAATTCTTTTAGAAGATCTGTAAAGATTTATTTTGGTCTCTAAACCTATTTTTAATGGAAGGTTTATGCTCAGTTCTTCTCTGATTTCTGCCTCTTATAACAATTTCTTTTATTTCCGTTCATCGTTACTGCCTTTCTCGCACAGTTTGCTCTACAGATTATCGACAGTCAGGTTTATTTTGGGGAAACTCCGTCATGAATCATAATACGAATAACGAGCGCATTCACACGTTTCGCACGTTGTGCAGAAATCTCCAATGAACACAACGTGAACTACCACAAAATAAAGTCTCGATTAAGTCACGCATTAAAAAAGATCAACAACAAACTTTACAATGACTGGAAAAAGTGATATCATGAGTAGTGACAACAATGAGGTCCGCAAGCATAAATCCCCCTCGGTATGGCAGGTCGACATAGGCCAGACCGGAAGGGTTCATTCAACCAATAAGCCGGACAAGATACCACGATAAACACGAGTCACGAAACAGGTTTCCATGAGGTAAATCAAAATGCCACGCATATGTAGTGCAAGTGCAGAGGTACGTAGAGATATATACATAAAGATATATATACAATACATATATGGCATAGGTTTATATACCTTATAGATAGAGCGCACGTTGTGATAAATCTCTCGATGTTGACTCAATAAATTCATATAATTTCTTAATATTTACTCGCTACGTAATTTAAACTGCCTTCATACTTCCTTCATACATATATATGGTATATGTATGATATGTCTGTATGTATGGGTAAACACACTGCATAACGTGCGCACATTGGGGAGTTGAGCTAACAACAAATCAAATATAATTCAATCAATCACAACGGCATCAAATAAACCTGTAATATTTAGATAGGTAATAATGGGAAGCGTGACAAGAGGAAACAATAATAAACCTCATGCGGTCTCCCCTGGCTCTAAAATATAATTTTAATCGATAAAACAGAACATGTTGTGGTTTCAGCTTGATTGCACCAGGAATACAGCAGTAATATTCCAGTTTTAACTCACTTTAAATAGCACTCTAAAGACCTTTGCACTTTGCAGAATTTCTAGACTCTCAACCAGACATTGGCAGTAATTAATTCATTACATCACAGACACTATATGTATCGTGTATAGTATATAAATCATAAGTCTCGCTGATCTATAACACTTGACAATCATATGACATAATGAAATAATGAACAACTGTAAATTAGCGTGCCACAAAATGTCAATTTGAGAGGCAGCATTAAACAATTAACCCCCGAGCGGAGCTGGACGCACATATTGATGGATATATACGCATATATAGTATATATACAACATAATATTTAAGAGTTGTTCTCATTATGGTTACACTCTGTAATGTTTTACATTTGTGTACGGAGAGGGAAAGATTCTCAACTTCATACGTCAACCTTTAAAAGTTTCCAGGGTATCTCTTATTCTGTCATTGTATTACATAACATAGAGCAATCAGCTAGGCGCCCACTAAAGGCCTGCTTGAATTCTCTAATTAATTTTGTTGCCCCCAAAAGGCCAACGACACTTGTTGCACACATGCCCGGTTACGAACGCCCCCCCCTGCCTCATGCCACCCACGCGATATTGGCCACTGACCAGAACTGCCTACGTCCCGCTCTGGTCAGTACAACTAAAGAGCGTATGATGACGAAGTTCATCTCAGCGCCGATGCGGTTGCTTAGGCAGCAGAGCAGGTGACGAATACATTGGGGATTTTATGCTAGAGAGAGACTACATAGTCGGGAAATTTCATATAGAGATTTATGAAGCTATAACTAAATGTGGAAAATAACAAATGGAACAGATTTCTATGATAACTAAGGATAATAGAGAAGCAACTCAGTTAGACCCTCTCTATTCAAGTTAAGATTCTAAGCCTTATATGTAATGCTTAAATATGACATCGGAGAAGGTCTTAGTTTAAATCTCTCATAGGTGTGGATTGCATAGAAACTACATAACTGAAAGAGTTTCCTATTCTAGTTAAGATCCTCAGCCTTTCGGGGGGTCTAAGTTTAAATCTCTCATAGGTTTGCATTGTTGAAGAAGGGAAAGTTCTCTTTACAAGCTCATAGCCCAACAATTTCAAGAAATACTCAAAGAAGATGTTGAAGAAGGTCTAGCTTAGAACCTTACTTAGGCTTAGGTGTCATAGTGAAATTACTAATTCTATTCACACTGAATTCCTCGTCTGTACAAGATCCTAAACCTTTCAGGTAACTGTCTTGAAGTTTCATTCGTATCCCATGCATCTACCTATGGTACATATCTTGCAGCTCAACCCGCTATCGATAACTGTTCAATCTGCTTTCACTCGTAATTCCCTCGACTTAAGCGAATCCTTATCTAGGCAAATTCAATCCAAGACGAGGAAAATGTGTCACAAAGGATGTTCCGCTTGCATTGCCTCTCGTTGCATTCACGAGTTCACACGCTTTGCCCCGAAGAGAAACGATGAGAATGAGAGAATAAAAGGATATACATTTTATGGCTTCCTTTTTTGTTGCTTCGTCGGCTTCGCCTGCTTTTACTTCTTCTTCTCTGCTTCGGCTCTACGAAGTGCGTACTTAATATGCAATTATAATTATGCCGCCCTGCCCGTTCTGTCTGCTGCCCTGAAGTTGATGTTGATCAACCACCGCGTCCTCCCGTCGTCCTTTTCGATGCGACGAAGCCCTGCATAAAAGAGGGAGGGTTGCCCATGTCGTAGTGCTGGAATTTATAATTTTTTTATGCATGTTCGTGGGAATTTTCGTTAAAAAAAGCATCGCATATAGAAGAATAGAAATGTGTCTGCGACAGCTCAGGCGGATGTTTAGCAAAGTCATTAGCTGGTGTGGACTCCCTCAACTAATAATGAACATCAATTAGTATTAGTAAGAAGGAGAAAAAATCCCACTTTACGACTGCAGGGTATTTCTAATTAAAATGCTAATTGAATTCTCTATTACTTTTATTTATTTATTATAGAAAGACAACAAGATTGTACTTGAGAAATAATCAAGAATCTCTCTCGATATTCTCACAGTATGCGAAGGTTCTTAGAAGAGAACCTTGTTGCCTTGTACTCTTTGCATCGCACACAAAAAGGGTAGATTCTTTTGCAAAAATTCTTGCACTCCGAGGGATTTGCAGATATGAAGATGAATAGATGAATAAATACCTCTGCATAGACAAGAATTCACACGCCAGCACTAAAACGCACCCTTAACTAACTCAATAGAATCGAGCGAACCTCGAGGGGGTAGCGAGAGGTAGCGGGTACCGGGCAGGGGTCGACATTCCTATGCAGCACCCAGTCCAGTTGCAGTCCCTGCATTGCAGTAATACTTCCCCTCTCCTCCTGGCATGAGGTGCGTAATTATTAGCTGTCAATTGGGCGTTGATCTGCCCTGCATGGAGCAGTACCTGAACCCGTATTATACCTGGTGCTCTATGGGAACTGAAGCTGAGCACGCGAGCTATGTGTGTGTGAAAATTGGAAGCTGCATCTGCATTCGCATTGCATGCAATGGCTGAGGTGGAAGGACAGAGACAATCGCTCGATGACAATCATGAACATATTTCTCAGGCGTGTAGAAAATAAATAAATATCTACTATATCTCAACTACCTAGAGCCAACAGCAAAGGCAGCTGAGTTCTTAAGGTATAGTTTACCTTGTCCTTAAAGCATTGTGCTGTACAGTCAAATGTCTTCGACTGACTTTGACTTCAACATGCACCAGAAAAAACAATCTTAGCTCTGGCGTCTTCTCCCCATTTCCCTTCCTTAGCTCTACATCCTTTAACAAAACAAATAAGAAAACAGCTAAGAAAAGAAATGAAAGAAGAAAAATACGAACCACTCGACAGAGAAGCAAACGGAAGTTGAAGAAGAAGACGACGCTGAAAGGCAAACGGCATGTAAAACTCTCGTATATCCATATAATCATACTCTTGGGTAATTTCTTAAGTACGTGTGTGCTGAGCATGTCCTGACTGCACACACACCAACATATGTATACAGATAACACTCGCTGAATACCAAACAAAGGCGGAAAAGTGCTCTAGTTGGGTATGATAGAGCGAGAGATGCTCTGTAAAGGGCAAATATAATATAAAATAAAATACATTCTTAAATATTGAAGTTATGCAAGGTTTTAATAAAGAATAATTTATGAATATCAATTGTTATCCTTTTAGAAACCTGTACTCCAAATTTAAGAAATCTAGCACCTATAATAAGCGAGTTCAGTGAGTTATATTGAAGTTATATACTAAAGTAAAATCTCTCATTAGAAATATACACTGCAAATTTCAGATATCTAGCACCAATAATAACCGAGTTTAATGAGGTTTAAAAATAAATTATATATGTAAAATACTTATATACACTTTCAGTATTATCTCCAACTGTGCAGGGTATAAAGCAAACAAACAAAACATTTGGCAGCCATTGGCACTGATCGCAGCTGCCACAGCTCCAGATCCTGTTGCCGAACAGGGCACGCTCCACTCATAATATGCTGCTGACATATGTTTGTCCCGCTGCACGTGGATGAGATGTAGGAGGTGCTGAAGAAGAGCAACAAAGGGATGGAAGAAGAAGACGAAGAAGAGCAACTCTCAGACTCTCTCTTAGCTCTACTCAACCACATGTCGTGCGTGTTCGGTGCTTCATTTGATTTGCCTTTGGCACGTTGTGTTTTTGTGTTTCAGGTAGTCTGGAAAAACAGGAACCTCATTTCGATTTTGTCTGGTGCCATTTGCAAGTCTCTGTGCAGGATGTCAGGCAGCTGTGTCCTGCATCTGTCAGTACTCTCAACTATTAAAGTATCCTCCTCTCCAATTAAAGTATTTCTTGTGTCTGCATTCCCATTCCACACAGTGATATGACATAATGCCGAACCTGCTTAAAGGCAAGTTCTTTTCGAACAGTGCCTGCATAATTTATTCATAATCACAATCAAATCAGTCAGAAACCACTCAGACATGTTTAGAAATTCATAAAGCGCATTCCGCTGAGTTGTCAGTCACTGTAAATATTGACTATATTATTAGTATGCCTATTCTTTGGTTCTGCGTTGAACGACACATACAATTCCCCGGAATCAATAAATGTTCACAATCATATGCAAAAGAATTTCGAAAGTCTCCAAAGCAAACAGAAAATACCTTTAGCAAGATATGCAAAGACAAGAAAACTTTACTAGACTTTACGTAACTTTCTTTGAAAAAGAACTAAAGAATTGAAATTAATATTCCAGACAGAAGTCAAGTTGCTTAACCCGACGACGAAGTATTATGTGAAAGACGTTTAATTATATTAACGATTGTTATTGGTAAAGGAAAATAGTCAAAAATGCAGTATGGAAAAAATGTAATATTTTAGATAAATATATTGTAGATTAATGTAGGACTGAATAATGGTTAAATTTAAACTATAAAGAGTTTAAACGAGAAAAGTCTATAGAAGAACAACAACAATACAATCAAATTATTGAAAAGTATTATAATCTTTACCAAACGTAACGATAGTTTACTAACAAATCTGATTCCCCAGATTCATCGATAACATAAAGCGCATATCTAGTAATTTCTTTGCTTCCCAAAAGCACCCAAAGTCTGTCCCAATTAAGATCTTATGCAGTCTCTCTCTTCTCTGGCCCACAACTAACTTGCTGCGCTTGTAAAATTGTTTTAACATCCATTTAATAGAACTGTGATACGATATATAGAGCGTATAATGCATGTAAGCAAAGTAATCCACGTATTACGTATGCATATATACACAGTACGAGTATATACACGAGTACATTGCGCTGACAGGGGCAAACAGAGTTGTCGTCGAGCTTTATCTGGGACTACACATCAAACAGAATCTACTTTTGGCTTCTTATAAACAACAACATATTGTTGTTGTTGTTACTCGTTCTTTCTGATAAGTTGTCGGACAGTGACAAACAACAGCAACAAGGCAAAGAAGATGAAGAAGCAGTAGAATAACACACAGAGTCCCAGCTGACAGTGAGCCAAATAAATTCAGTTATATAATGCACACAGATATTTTCAGCTTATTAGATAAATGTAGATTTACATATTCTATGTAAATTGTCAACGGGATTTTGTAGAACTCCCCTTCGGGACAGAGAGTTTTCTATCCATTGTTCGATATGCGATGCGATTTTTCAACGTCAACGAAGCTTGACAATTTCCACTGTCCCATTCTCTGCTCTGATTGTCATTATTATGCTGACGGCAGACGGAGGGGGAAGAGGGAGGGAAACGGTTGCTTTTCGCGTTCAAATCAATTTGGTTGTGCGCGAAAGTGTGACAAAAGTTTTGGCTTCTTTATTTTAGTATTTTTTGTCCATCTCTTTCTCGTTTGTAATTCGATTGGGAGCTAACAATTTGTTTACTCGGCTCAAACAAACTACCAAACAGAAAAACAGCTAACAGCTGTTGCCATTATAAAGCCAGGCCCGGCGCCTAAATATATGCTAGGCAATTTGTTTACGAGGGGGGTACGAGAAACTAATCGATATCGCGCCGCGTTGCTGGTACACAAAACCAACAAAAATATAAAACACGGAAAGAAGCCCCACACAGACCGCACTGCGACAGTTGACAGGTGTGTTACACTGTGCTACAAGAATGAGAAGGGGGAGCGAGAGAAAGAGTGATCAATTGCAATTAATTCAATCAATCTATAGCGCCGAATTGATGCAATTAACTTAAATTCGATAAATTTGTATCAATTTTATCGTTTGCCCAACAAGTTTCAATCACAATTCGTAATTAATACAGGAAAAATGAACTAAGATCCACTTTGAGTGTGTTTCAACTTGAATATTCCGAAACCTGTCTGCAATATTTAATAGCGATTGAACAGGGAAATCAATTCATTTATAAGTTACTCAATTCCATAAAGCTTCTCATAGAACTTTCATTATATTATTGCAATTCCTTGGCATAGCAGTAAAATATATATCTATTCTCTGGCAAGGGAAATTAGTTCATTTATAGGGGAAGTAATTTATAAAATAATCAATTTCATTGTTTTAAATTCGATAACATTTTAATTCATTCTCTTTAGAAACTTTAACTCTTCACAATTCCAGCTGAAAGTCCTTCCTCATCAAGTGATGAAATTCTTGTAGAACTTGCGCGTGCTTCTACTTATTCCTTTGACATTTGAAGCTTTAACTAAATCGTTACATTCAAGGACATACTCAAAGCTAGAGAAGAATATGGTTGAAAGTGGCTTAGGTTGTTGAAATTCGAGTGCGCTTTGTTTGTAACAATGTCAATATTATTGCTGCAAAAAAGGTCAAAGTTAAGCACGAAATACTGAACTATACGAAAGTAATATAATAAAAAATATGCAGCAAATTCTTAATGGAATCTGGCTTGGCTATGTCCAACATTATGCAATTTATGACAAGTTTTCTTCCCCATTTCTCTCTCTCTCACTCAAAGGTTTATGAACTCAGATTACATTAGGAAGCACATAAAGAGAGAGAGAGAGACGAAGATACGAAGCTCGATTAAAATGCGCTTAGTAATCACAGCGCACATTAAAGAATCAACTTAATGGCAAAACGTTTACATACACAATTAGCCAAGTTTAATTTCCTGCCACCAACCGAGGATGCACAAGGCGCTAGACCAAGTGCAAGTCCGACTGCGACTCCGACTGCAACTGCGACTGAGAGTCGCCAGAGCCAGAGAGACATCAACATATCAGGCAAGTTAATGAGTTGCCCAAGCGCAAAACGACGTTGCACTTTTCAGAGGAGCTAAGAAAAGAACCAAGAAGGACCGACTACAAAGTACACTGTAAAAAATACTATATCTTTGAATTATTAGGAAACTTCATATGTTCTTAACTCGATAACTTGCTACAAAGAGGGTTACTCAGTAATTTGATATTTTGTTTTTATGCGATTCCAACTCTCCCCTACCAACTTGATTATGCAGCTATTCAAAGTTATTAAAACTTCTCTCAAGTTATCGATTTAGCCTAATTCGATTTTATATGCGTGTGTCATAAAAAACAAACCATTTTCAGCTGATAAAATCGAGTTTCTGACACGTAATAAAAGGAAAAGAGTATATAAAATACACAGTAGGAAATTACAGCATGGCCCAGACACACGATGACGACGACAAGGAAGCCAGCCTGACTTGTTCTTTGCCCAGCTTGGACAAGACAAGACAACATTATCGTTAGCGTCATCGTCGTCATAACCTGCATCATAATGATGAACAACAAACAACATCATCATCATCGTGACCGTCATCCGTTGTTGTTAATCAACTGCATAAAAATAGAAAGGAAATTCCATGAAATTAAAGTTGCAGCAGCAGCAGCAACAACAATAACAATAACTAGCCGCGTTCAAGCCAAGTCCAAGAGGCGTTCAAGCCAAGTCCAAGTCCAAGTCGCGTCGTCGTCGTTGTTTGTTGAACTTGTGCAGCGAAAGCCAAAAGGCAGTTGAAGTTGGAGTCAAACGCGGAGCTGCCTGGAGCACTCCTGGACTCAGAGAGTTGGAGTTGGAGTCCCAAGAATGCAGTTTGGCATAATCGAAAGGCAAGTGAGAAAAGTGGCGAGAGGAAAACAACAACAACAGCAATAACAAGAGGCAAACTAAAAACTGGTTTTGTTTGTTGTTACTGTTGCCTGCTTTTGTTCTTACTTTTTGCCATGGCTTGTTACCAGTTTAACTGCGACTTTGGCTTGGAATTTGTGCCTGTGTGAGTCGTTGGTATTTTGTTTAGCTTTTTTTTCGACTTTTGCCACATTCCCGCAGCAGCCGCAGTTGCAACTTGGCAGCCTTTTTGGCTTGTAACCTGCTGAGATTTAAGCGCACCGCATGACAGTTAATATCAGCTTGGGGTTTGCTGGAGGTTTTAAATTAAAGTTTGTAAAAAAATTTGTAAACAAAACTTGCACTACTTGAAAATACTCCTTCTTTAGTGAAATTTAAAAATTTGCATATTAGAAATCAAGGGAAACGGTACAAAAATTATTTTAAGCCGCTGAGAACGCGGTCTCCATTTCATTGTTTTAATTACTCTCACTCTGTTGCAGCCTGTCTTCATCTACCAACCTCTCTGTCTCTCCTCTCTCTGGCTTACCCATTCACACCACTAATTATCCCATAATTAATATTTGCATAGACATTCGAAACTTTTCGTATTATTATCTGGTTCAAGGCACAAACATATTGAAATGAAATCAGCTGACGCTACCCTATTACAATCGATGGCTTGAGCAATACGAATTTGTGCGATTTGCATAAGTTTTAATAGATGTTATTCAGTTACAAATTGTTTATTTACTCGAGGTCCAGTGAAAAACAATAACAAAAGGCAGCTTTAGTCACAAATACAATCGGGCAAGGCAATGAATCATCTCTATATATATGTATATATCTAAACGAACGTGGTACGTGAGAGAGATGGGTATAGATAGATATGTATGCATGTATTTGTTATGTGTGTGTTACTTCACAGAACAGTTTGCTAATTGCAAAGGTTTTTGTTGCTGTTTTTGTTGTTTTATGTGCGATAATTACAATGTTCAAGTACAACAAATTGGGTTTCGTTAATTTACGATTTAACTTTTTAATGGGTATGTTCAGGTATTCTCCATTAACTGAAAATAACAAGATACATACATAAGTAGTATGTATAATAAATATAGAGAAACCATGAAGATCCCATAGTTTCTATGTATAAATGATCTTTCCAACTCCCTTTTCTTTTCTTTTCTTTTTAATGCAACTCCCACTCAATATTTAAATTTCATCACAAACACACTCTCACACCTGAATCCAAACTAAACCATGTCAATGATAGCAATAAATTGTTATCGGTTGGCACAGCTGTCAGCTGTATAGCTCAACGGAGAGCGTAGCATAAGAAGAAGAAGCACAAGTAGAAGCCATATCTACATAGTACTTGAGTAAGTAAATAAGAGCAAAGAAAGAATACTTAGGTGTGTCAAAGAATCGCTTATCTGGCTTTCTTTTGTTACTTCCTGTTGCTTTGTAAAGTAAACTTTACTCTCTTTACCCACTTAAATCTTCTGCAATTTCTTTATATTTTTTGCATATCAGAAACGTCAAAAAAACCGCTAAAAATGTTATATAAAATTCAACAAAATAATCGTATACAACCAATTGAGGTGTTGTATACGAAAGTCTGGCACTGTCAAGCCGAGAAAACCTGTACACAACGACAGCAACAACAACAACAAAAGTGGCTCAAGAATCCAAGAATTGTATGCAAATTTTGGGATTTTGTATAAAAAACTCGTTTTCTCATTGGAGTCTCTCATCGGGTCTCGGCGAGTCATCGACAATAATGTAACTTGAATTTTTGTAGGTGTTGTTGCTGTTGTTGTCGATGTCGTATGACATTTTGGTAATACATACCGTTTAAATATCGTAATGCTATCGTCGTCGTTGCAGTTAAATCCAAAAAATAAAACTTTTAACTTTGGCACTCTCAAGTGATTTTTGTTTAGGCCAACCCCAAAACCGGTTCGCGGGGCCTTATATAACAAATATATAGATTTGTGTTAACGTATATCTTTATACAATATGTATAGGGTATATGTTATTATATATATTTTCTATAACTTTCGATTTATTGACTATTTATTAAGCACTTCATAAACTTTGCGAACGCGTTTCACGATCTTCACCTGCAACCAGCACGAGTTAGATTACCCCCCTGAGTAAATGGTGTTGTATGTAATAGAAGAAGAACGTTACGCGGACATTTGGGGTACTACACGGTGCAGCACCCAATGGATGGAACGGTCCAACTGTCGGAACTGTCTGTCGGGTCAGCGGGCGACACGTTATCCGGAGAGGTTTGCACGAATCGACGGCTCAAATTGCTCTACTGTACTGTCGACTCTCGACCGTTTCCAAACTCAATTGCCAAGCGCAGCAGCAGCAGCAACAACCGAAGAGAATAAGAGAGGGTGAGCATGCAAGAGAAGAGAGAATGAGAGAGAGCGGCAGAGCAGAAGAGAGCGTGACAGCAGCTGTTGGGCGCTCTATCTCTGTAAGTGTGTGCGCCTGTGTGCGTGGATTTGTTCACTGTCCCATTGTGTTATTTACTACCAACAAACAGCTATGCCAGTTACCTCGGAGAGAGATAGAGAGAACGAACGAACGAACGAACGAACGAAAGAGAGTGAGCCAGCGACGGCGACACCGATAAAATTGCGACGCGTTTTATGCAGCTTGTAGATTTTTCGTGTGGAGTCACTTGGCCAACGTGCTGTCGGCCAGGTAAGTGAGAGAAATGCGCTACGATCAGTTACGGTGGTAGGAATATCTAATATGAAAATCTATACTAAATAATATAAGAATATATGTACATATATATATTCTTGAACTCTATTACTGCGAATGAGACTTTACAGTCAATAAGCATTAAATATTCTTCAACATTATTGATCACTTCAAAATTCCAACTATTTAAATTATTTATCATCAAATTATTTATCATCAAATTGCTTTAAAAATGTTTGTAGAATACAAAATTAGGTATAGAAAATTACTTTCTTAATCACATTATATATTTGCAGGAAAAAGAATTTTATTTCTATATAAAATTTATAGATTCTTCTTATTCTTTTTGAATGTAGAATATAATAAAATAGGTTTATTGATTCTGTAGTCTTTTTTCATTCTTTTACCAAAATTGATTTCAATACCAAGCTCATAATTGCTTAAAGTTGTATGTAGAAGAAGAAAGAATTTGAAGTTATAGAATTTAAATATGTTCTGATAATAATTTCTTGATTTCTTTAAATTAAAATTAAAAACTTCTTTCCATTCCAATTACATTGTTCACATTACTCACTGTAAATGGTGTAGGGTATTTGAAACCAGTTGTTTGGATCTGCAGCTGCCAGTCTTACATACATAGATACACAGATACACATGCACACACAGACAAACGCACATGGCTCTGGGTCTTAGGCTTATGACGCAGACTGGAAGCGATTGTTGACCTAAGAGAAACATGTGAGTCTAAGAGAATTTAAAAGAGAGTTCACTCCCTGCTAGATACGAGTATTGTTAACTGATAGTTAATCGAAATAAATAGTTATACAATGTCAGTTGTTGGTAGAGACTGATTAATTGAAACTCAACTCAATCAATAAATGAACTTATCGACGATGTGCAGCATTGTTCAAAGTAGCCCAACCTAAATTTCGTGACAACAATGCAAAATGATCGATCGGATCGTTCCAGCAATAAGCAATAAGACAAGGTCGTTGCATGATAGAGAGAGAGCTGAAGTTGGAGAGAGAGGGAGAGAGAGTAAGCTAAAACTGAAGAGAAGAGCGACAGAGAGCTGAACCCAGAGAGAGAGAATGAATGCGATTCTTTGGAACGTGCGAAAAATTGCAATGCAGCGGTTTTAAGATACATATACCTATAGATATAGATACATGCGCAGACATATCTGTGTGCTTGGAGATAGCCCAGGTAGCAGTGGTCTAGACGCACAGGTATGAAGGTAACAATGCGAACCGCCAAAGCAAAACGATGCTCCGATTGTTGATTAGAAACCTCAACCATAAAAACTTAAATACCAAGAATCTGAACTACCCAGTTGGGCCAACGCACCCACAGACCCCATTGACCTCACCCCATGCTTCTATAATTATCAGCTAAACCGTTAGACAAATACCGACAGTACCAGCACTCAGCCAGGTTAATTTCAACGTAAAATGTAAAAGCCAGTAAAATGCAAACGTGCTAACCAAAGTACAATTGCATTGGGCATGCACACACACACACCCATAGACAGCCGTTTAGATACACTGTACACTCCCACTCACCTCCCAGTTTATCCCCACACTGGACAAAAGATAAGCTCCACTGACAGCGCAGCACAAATGGCAAATCGTCAACGACTGAGACTGGGTAGGATTGGATTGGGGGATTGTGACTGGGCTTGGCTGCCCATGGAACGGACACAAGCTGAGAAATCAATGTCGGGACGGCCCCGGCTAGACAAAAGCCACATGTTGAACTAATCAGAAATTCAATCAAAACGCGCCATCAGATGCGGCACAAACGAACAATATATACAATATATGAAATCATACATACAAAAAGCATTTAGCACTCTGTCTGTAATTGAACAGTCCCACAGAGTTATTAGTTTCGTTGGAAGCAAATGGATTCTATAGATGATAACTACTAAGCCTACAGAGAGTACTAAGCTGAAGTTAAGATTAATGTGTCAATTAAGGCTTTAATTCATTTTACGTTATATCATCATTATGAATATCTTAACTTGCATTTTCTGTGATATTTCGTATGCTTCCTTAGTTTCTTATATCTTACAAAGATTGTATATCCGCTGCAAATTAAAGTAATACAGTTAACATCGTCTTTTAATTGTTTTCTCAAAGTAGATTTAAGCTCATTGAGGTTTTATTCATTTTAAAAGGTTCCATTGTCCTTATCATTTCAAGATATTGCCTAATAGTTTATTATGGTAAACTTAAATTATTTATATTTCATTTTTATTCCATTTATCCATCAATTGCAGTTGAAGTTCTCGTTATTCATTACGTTGATTAAAGCATATAAAGCTTTCATTCTTTTTATAAGATTCTATTCCATTTATATTTTTATATTTTTCATGGTTATATTTGTAAATTCCACTTTTCCCATTTTAATCGCTTTTATACAACAGTTAAAGTTAAGATTCTCGTTGAGCACATTGAGCTTTCACTTCCATATTATTATGTATTATTACCATATTTAATAAACTATTAATCTGTCTCCAATTCAACCATATTTCCTCATATGTTTATCGTTTTTATCCCACGTTGCAAGTTTTTAGAGCTGAAACTCAAATATTACTTGATCTTTCTTTTGTTTATTGTTTGTTTTGTTCTTTCTCCATGCTGCCACTTGTTTCTCTCTGTGAAAATAAATTATGCAAGCGCTTGTTGACTTACCTAAAGCCCCTAAAAGTTGAGCGTTGACTTCTGCAAAGAGAAAGAGAGAAAAAGAATTAATTTGGTCGAAAAAAGTCAGTTAAAGAATTTAAAATTTGTATACTTTAAATTGGCAACGCTGGCAAGTTGAATGTGCTCTTAACTCAGAACTTAAGAGCTTTTGCACTTGGACAACGTCACGGACGGTGCTTGAACTGCGACAATAGTGAGCATAGAGAGAAAGAGACAACAACAACAACAGCGACGACAAGAACAACAGCAGTAAAGGCAAAAAGTTCTCACAGTCATTAGGGTCATGTCGCATGGCGGGTCTCGTGTTCACAATTTGTTTGCCATAACTCGTAACTCGCCCAAGATTTACGAGGCAACCTCACATCGCATCTCGAGTGCCGCTTGAGACGCCGCCTGAGAAGCTTCGACTTGAGCTTGAGTGGCAGCAAAAGCTTTGCCAGTGCGCTCAGGTGATTTGTTAAAGCTTTTGATTCAGGTTTAAGCTCGACTTATCGCAGAGGTTGAATGAACTTTCGACTTGAAGTTAAATAATGATTAAAAAAAATATGCGTAGCTATAAAATTTCGATTCACATTTGCCATAAATTTGATAAATGATGCACGCATTATAAAATTAAAAATGAATTATACATATTTATGGTTGATTTTTAATTTAAATAGGTATAACAATGTTAAGATTAAAAGGTTCTAATGTTCAAAAATCGTATAGATTAGCAATATATAAATAAATCTGTACTTAAACAAATCTCTATCTCTATATGCACTCAAACTTAATCCAAAACCAAATATTGTCCCATATCAAACTTCCCTCCCCCCACTCGTAATTTTGTATAGGGGCTGAACTTGCACTAGTTCACATTTCCCACCCCACACCCCTTACGCCCCGAGTAGCAATTAGCTAAGGGTTGCACAACAGCACCTCCCCCCGGATTATATTCGCAAGCGTATAAAAAACTTTCGAGGGCGAGTGAAATTTTCAAGTGCCTGCGCCTGGCTCAAATACAATTAAAAACCATTTAACCAGCTTAATAGAGCAAAGATTGCTCGAGAGGCACCAAAAAAAAAAAAAAGAAAATATAAACCAATAATTACTTTCATGGCGGCAAGGCCGGCATTATCAGATATTCAATTAAGAGGAGGGAGGAGATATCGGGCGTGAGAACCAACAGCCAGTGTAATTTGATTTATTTGGAGTCCTGAAAATTAAGGCAATTTGGTCTAACTCACAGAAGCAAAAAAAATTGTTCAAAATCTGCTGAAATCTGAAAGTCTCAGACTCTTTATAACAAACTCTGACCTTTTTTTATTGACAAACAACATTAAAACTTCACCTTAGGCAACTGAAATTCGTTTTATCATTAGCGAAAATTGTTAGGGCTGTAATTATGCATTGATTTGTGTTCAATTTGAACAGCAATCAATTTTGACACAAAATAAATTGACCAAATATGAACTTTCACCAAATAGGCAAAGTGTGGGAAAGTAGAAAGGTCTGAAGTTTGTTTATGAAGGTGTGCAAGACTTGTGCAATACTTTAATGCGGGATTATATAAAATGCCATTATTTACCATTCCAAGTTGAAAGTGTTTCGTATGGCAGCGCAACCTTTCTTATTAGAACCGAAACAGTTGGTTCTTTCCAGGTATTGCATACCTTTAGGCTGAGCTAACTAATTCGATCCTGGCGTTAAGGAAAAATTTGCTTGAATTATCTTTCTGCATGCTACTGTACATGAAAGTTCATATCTTTTATCATGCCTGGGCATAAAAATATGAAAATATGTCTATAAAATTCGAAAGATATGTGTAGAGACACTTTCGAGGCATAAAATTTTAAATACTAGCCAAAGTTTACTGCAACAATGTTAGTTTATAGAACCTTCAATCGGGCCTTTAGTATGGTTTCTACAGTGTTACGATTCTTAAATATGACCATTATCACTGTGATAAACATTTTACAGCACAATTTACTCTCGTGCATCGTCAATTTCAGGTCCATGTCGCGGCCACGCAGAAAATGCGTAATGCAATTTCATTTTACAGCACTTCTTCATCAACTTGACAACCCTCTTGCCCCCATGTACCCTCGCGTGTTCCTTACACTCGGCTCCCCTTTGGCTCAGTTGTCATATAGTGCTCTTAGTCAGGGGCCCCTTTCATGGCTCTTGCTCTGATGTGGCTGAGGCAGAAGCTGCTGCTGTTGCTGCGGCCTCTGCTGCTGTGGCCACTTCGATGCAGAGTCATGTGCCTGCAATTTGAAATGATGCCGTCGCCCACCTCCTTCCACAGAGCAAATGAAACGTGCCCCAACGAAGCAGTGATGTGTGTGTGTGTGGGTTGTGATGCTAAAATTGCATTAATGCAACTTCATTTTTTCTTCTTCTATTTTTCTTGCTTTGCTCTTTGCCAATTCTTCCCCTCCAACTGGCGCACAATAAAATATGCCAGGCAAATGTCAAATGCTGTGCACAACATCTGTGTATTTTACAACTGCCAACACACACGCACACACCACGTGCTGCACATTATGCTTCGTGTGTATTAAAGCGAAGTGTGTAAATCTTGTTTAATGCTACAGATGATCTCCTTTTTATTGACTTGCGAATACTCTGCAAAATTACTTGAAATTTGTATTTATATTGGCAATATTTCTATTGATAGACAAGCCTAGATACTATCGTTGATTCCTCTGTATATACTGTATCGATATAATATTGACAGCATAGTATAGACAATAGTATAAACGACTTTACGTATATTTATCTATTACTAATTTGGAACCAAAATTGCTATGCATATACATACATAATTTTATTGATATAATATCGATCGATTTGACCTACTTCTTATAAAATTCCAACATTTACTTATCCATAACACACATCCGAATTAAATAATTAATTGTTTTCTTACTTTGTTTAATCGTGATAAGCTCTCAATCTCTCTGTCTGCTTATCTGTGCGAAGAGTAGAGTTTTATTATGAATCATTTCCTTATCTTTATAATTTGTGTAATCACAACAACAGCAAAGGTCATTCAATTATATCCACTTCATACTCCCGATTCGATCAGCTTCTCTGCTAATATTTTAATCACTTTTTAATCGGTTTTTAATCGAGCATGTTGAGAATCTTCACTGCATTTCCTGTTCAGTTAACACGTTTCTTGACTCGTCTCTCTTCGCGCCTTAATTCCATTTAAATTAATTGGTTATAAATTTAATTAGCTTATCACATGTTTTGTTTACATTGCGAATACATCGACTGTGCGATAAATACACACTTAGCACACCTATGGAACATGAGGCTTAGCCCCCACGTGAATCAATATGTTGGAGGCGCTACCTAAATGGGCGTGGCAACATTCTATTGGTCTTTTTAGTTGGCAAGATTAACGACAGCCATTAAATTTCCCAAAACTTGTTGGACGGGCCACAACACCCACGGTGACACAGTCACACACAATGCAACCTGCCTTTCAATAATTCCCAACTTCGAAAGAAGCCAATAAGACTCTCTTCTCCCACAGTCTTCCTCATCGTTCTTCCTACATCGACCTTCGTTTGTGCCACACCAAAGTCATTTCCTTTGCCAACGCACTGAAATTGGTCGTTTTGTTGTAGTTGATGTTGTTGTTGGTTGATTTTCAATCGCACTTGAGGTGCTTCTTCTGCCACACACACACACACACCTCCCTGCCACATCGCGCCGCATTAATAAAAGCCGGATGTGTCCGTTGAGTTGTGCGCGAAAATTTCTTGCTAAAGTTGATATTTTTATTGCTTCAAGGTGGGTGTGCATGTGTGTGTATGTGTGTGTCAGTTCTTCTGTGAGTTTTCATATTTATTCCCGTTAGGCCACCATAAAATGGCGCAATGAAATGATAAATGGCTGAAGAAAACTGGAAAGGAAAAGCAGCCATCGATTTGCCTCACGATTGATGACAGTTGCGAGGTGGTAAATTTATGAAAACAAAGTTGAGAAATAAGAGAACATTTAAAAAGTTACTTTAAAAACTTCTCCAACTTTCCAGCTGCAAATTGTTCTGCAATCTCTTTTTATTATTTTTAAAACACTTTACCCATTTAGACTAATATAAGAACTAAGAAAGGTTTTAAATTCTCACTGCAATCAATTCTATATTTAATACTCTTCATATTAATTTTAAAATAAGCATTTCTATATTGTATAATAATCTATATTGTAAGAAATAATTATATTAAAAGAGTTCCTTAACTTTCTATCCACAATTTTGTTCTGCAATCAGTTCCCATTTATAATTCTCTTTTTATTATTTTTAATAAGCCTTTCCCCTTATAGATTGCTCCTTGGACTGCGATTTTTAATAACACAATGTGAACCCCTTAACGATTTTTGCCCTGCTCAACACATTTTCGCACGCCCACGTCATGAAATCCACGCAATTCCCACGGGAACTTGGGCCTGGGCACACGCCGGCAATGGGAAAGCTTGTTCGCTGCCTTGCAAGAAGCGTTCAAGTTTTACACTTGTACACGGGGACAGCAACACAAGAGAGCGACGTTTAAGGATAATGCGCCACATGCCACATGCCACACACCACACACCCCACATGCCACACGGCGACAGCGACAACTACGACGCCGCCCTACGTTGTGTTCCGTTCAACAGTTATTTGTTGTCTTGGGGTTGTTAGCCTCGACAAAGGTGCAACTGGAAGTGGGGTAGGGTGGGTCGAGCTTGGGCGGGCTCTGGTGGTTGACGGAAATCATGCAAAAACGTGTCCGCCACGAGTCGTACAAGGAAATGGGACTGGCCTGCCTGGTCTGTTTGTGACACTTTCCCGCTGGCCCAATTAAATGCACAGATCGACCCACTGTGCCACTACCACCCCAGTGGGATCGACTTAGGCCGCTAACAGACATATTAATCAGCTCATAAAGAGTAAACAACAACCACCAAGAACAGCCACAGACCGCAGAGACCGAGATAAGCAAATCGATGACCAGCTTAGTCCCCCAGATTCCCCTGATTCCCTTATCTGATTTAGTTCTATTGAGAGTTTGAGGGCAGAGGAACCAGAACCAGCAGCGTCGCAGCCAAGCGAGTTGCTTCATCCTGTTCAAGTATCCGTGTCAGTCCTCGCCGTAGTCGTTGTCCCAAAGTCACCTTAACGCTTCGCTGCACTCGCCAAAAAGGATATCAAAAAACCTGAAGACGACACGGAGGCAACAACAACAACAACAGCAGCTACTCTGCTAAAGTGCTCATTAGTCAGGGAAGCGCCACAAGGCGCACAACGTGGGAACAAAATAAAGGCAGAAGACGAGGGGAGGCAGGGAAGGAGGATACACACAAGTTGCGAGCGAGTAGAGACAGGTCAGTTACTTGAAACCAGGCAGAGAAGATAGCGTTATATTTTAATGAAGCATTAAAACATCTATAATTGAACGGTTCGACACTTGAGCTCAGTTTATGGTAAAAAAGAAAACAATATATAAAAATATGATATGTACTATACCTATACACTGAACTGCAATCTTCAATCTGTAAAATCTTCATTTTAATGTTTCTGCATTATGTAAAGCTTCTTTCTTCTTATACAAAGTTCATTTTGTTATACTTTAAAAACAGAATTTTGAAGTGAGTAAATGTTGGTTACCCATAATATTTAGTATTTTTACGCTTTTAAATTAAACCTTCTCTTCGTTTGTAGACCTTCAACAAGCCAAGCCAATTCATGAGACACACCTTTATGAGGCGGCGTCTTTGCCATTCATTGGATAATTGTGCAAGTCGTTGACTAAACTAATTACCACTGTTAATTGTTAACAATTTGCTTGGCTCTTCTGCCAAAGGAGCTGGGACAAATTAAAGACAATTCTTCATGCACTGCAAAGAATTACGCACACTTTACGTGTGTCACCAGGGGAGAATGTAGAATATACACACGTCTGTGTGTGTGTGGGGCCTGGAAGTGCTCAAGAACATGAGCTATTTAAGTAGGGAACGAGGTTTACGCCGCTACTGTCATGCTTGGCTGCTCATTTATGACCATAGAGCACAGTAGAGGCGGCAGTAAGTGAATGTATCTCAAAGATTCACACACGCAAGGCACAGTATGCAATGCAACTTTAAGTTGTCGTCGTTGTTGCTGCTTCAGTGAGCGGCCCGAAACATTTTCCAGTTCTTTGCCTGCTACAAGTTCGTTGAGCTCCCTCCCTAACTAAAGAAGTAGCAGCACTCTGAGTGGAGTTACTGTGATTTCTTTTATTCGATGCAGTATTAGCCCCGAAGGCAGAAAGTCACAGGGAAACTGAGGTTAATTTGGTCATGCTTCAAGTGCATCCTAATTAAGATACCTAACAGGGTAGACTATGCCCTGAAGTCTTGAGAAGCAAAACTAGCTACTGCAATCAACTAGGAATCTAGATATAAAAGGTAGTTAAATGAAGTTTTAAACCGATATCTTGTAAACTTATTCATCTATCTACATCTTTATATTAATATCTACATCCTCATATGACTTATTCAGTCTTCTCCACTTATTGTACTCATGACTGCATACATAACATATATATCGATAAATAACTTATCTAGGCGGTCTTGAAAAGTATTTGATTTATTTATTTCCAATAATAAATCATGAAAAATTAAGGCTCACGCACATTTAATGCACACAGATTATTATTGAGGTTCGACTGCGCTTTATTCTTATCAAATAATGACTTTGACTTTTGCCGAACATAAAACAGCATGATAAATGACATTGAAAGCAGGGCAGGGAGTCCAGCTAACATATCGATAGGCAGGGACCGAGTTAAACGAAGTAAGCCTAAATATTGATTGCCATGATTTCATAACTCAATCATAATAATTATAATTATTATGTCAGTCGAGCCTGGAGTCTGTCGAGGACTTACAAGGTCAGTATGGGAATATATGATGCAACTTTTATGCAAATTGTTTTCTACACATACACACACACACACCCTTGCATAATTAGTCATCGTTATTGTAGATTACGAGAGAGACGCCCGCGACAATTTGCCATCTTTATAATTCTATTTGACATTTAATTTATTGTGGTTGCCATGCAAAACACTTAAGCTGCTCCCAGAGAAAAAGAGCTCGTCAAGCAGGCAGACCTACCCCGCTTTAACTAAGCCCAGAAAATCTATTTAACTTCCAATTATAATATAGATAAAATAAAATGATATAATGTAAATATATTAATAAATTTATGTTAAACTATTGGAAAGTGTCTGTCAATATATTCATGGGAATCTTACAGGGTATTGAAGCTATCGCATAGACCCGTTAAGCTGTGCCTTTCCTCGTTTCTCAAGTGTTTCTCTTCATAATTCACAAAATGAATGGTTTTTTCTCGAGTAGATTCGCTTTTAGCATGAACCAAATTTGGACAAGATCTCCATCTGTCATTTATTTTATTGTGGCTCTTAAGTTTTTCGGGGCGCGTTAATTAGCAGATTTCTCGTTGTTCTTTTCTTTATTTCTTTTCACTTTATTTGTACAGTTCGCACACAGCGCGCTTCAATTAGCATTTGTGTGTAAATCGTATGCCATGAATTATTAATCGTTTATCGACACTAAGGTCAATGGTATCTGAGAGAGCGCGTATCAAGACTGAAAAAACACACATCAAACGGGTGCTACGAGCTCATGTTTCTAACCACAAAACTCTAGAAGGGTTCTTTGTTATAAGTATGTACATACATAGGTACCCCCTATAATAATTACGCTATATTTTGTTTAAATATAATACACAAAGCGAGCTCTGGTTTCTTATTTAAGAAGCTTCCGTAGGTATAAAGCTTTAAACAGCTGTCATCGGTAAGTATCGATATTATAGTATATAAGTTATAAGTATTCCTGCAGTATATAGTAAATAACCTACTTATGACGATATACTTGGTAATAGTCGAAGAAATTACTCAACTGAAATAATTTATTATTATAAATTATATCATTTTCGATTCTATAAAATCTCTTAATCATTGCACATAAAATATACAATATTTAAGACATTATTTATATTATTCTCGCTTTTCAAATATATATTTTAAATATTTAACATGAAGTATAATCAATTAGTATATAAATTATATATTGTAATAATTGCACATGTATGTATAAATAATCATAAATACTATATACAAGGTATAAATATTTTACGATATACATTTTTTCATTTTCCCTTCCATAAAAAATCTTAAAAATTTCACCTTGCAAGCCTAATCCGAAAAAACTTGGATAAAGTGTCAAAGGTCGGCGACAAATCGCAGCGAAACGAGGCAGTTACTCAAAAAGGGATGCACAATCAACAGAGTAAACGAGCGACAATCCCGACCATATGGTCACGCACACACACAAAGAAGAGAAGAGAAGGGAAGAGGACCCGTTGCCTTGGCAATGTGACAGAAAAAGCAAAGGCTGAAAAAATACGAACAGGCGAAGGTGAATGCAAAAACGGAGCAGGCAATAGAGTTGCCCATGTTGTTGTTGTTAATGAAACTAGCAAATGTACCCAGAAATATGCACAAGTGTGAGTGCATTTTTGTACGTTTGTACCGCAATAAGAGCGTGAAAGAAAATCAATAACACGGTTACGGTTCTTTTTTTTGGGCCATTTGTTGTTGTTGCTCCCCTTCTTCTGCCCACGAAATGTGACAGAAAGGGGAGCAGGTCAAATTGGAGCAGAATATTTTGCGTGCGTAAGAAATTACACACGCACACACACTCACACAGAGTGCGTGTGTGTGTGACGAGGTATGACTAAAAATAATTGTCTACTTTCGTTGGCAACTCACCTGTTTTGGCTGTTTATTTTAGCGGTTTTGCGGCTGCCTCTTTATTTGGAGTTCACGCTTGGCTTGAATAAATTTTGCACATGTATTTTAGTATAAACTTTAAGTTGTTTTTGTTGTTGGCAATTGCACGAATGACAACAGCAACAACAACTCGAACTTCAATTTCAACTTGCGACGATTACACAACGCGCAATACGACACAACTTTACGAGCCAAAACGAAGTTGGAGCACAAAACGAAGTGTGCGATGAGGCTGCAAAAAAATGCCAAAAGCTTTTTTAATTATGTTTTGTTTTACGAATTTTGATATTTGTTAAACAATTTTTTTTTGTATTTTGGAGTTTCAAATTATGGAGCACCAACACGAGCACACACACACGTACGCACACGCACACACACAAACAACGCTGGCGTCGGCCAAGCGACAAACAACGGCAACAACTGCGATACGCGAGCGCGCACCAACAACTGAAACGACGAAATAGAAACCGAAAATGAAACGCAAACGACGACGCCAACTTTATTGAGAAGGTGGGAGAGGGAAGAGGAGAAGAGAGCATGCTCAGCCCACATTGTAGGCCCCACAGTCAAAGCTTTGGAGAGAGCGCGGCTGTGCTCAGCTGACGCTATCTTGCTAAGTAACGGTACAATGCTGCCTTACCGTTTGCAACTCTGTGTGCCTTGGTGTTGCCAGTCTATTGAAATGAAGCGCCAGCTTTAAAACGAGGCGAACAACATATACTTTTTGTACTTATTTTTTTTTTAATTTTGACACAAAACAATGTTATTTTACTGTTCTCTCGAACCTTAAAACATCTGTTGATCATGCACTTTGATTATATCACCCAAGCGTACAGGACCTAAATCATAAATAAAATTCAGTTTGGAAAACATTTGTTTGTATTTTCTGCTCACCTTTAACAGCTCGTAATGCATGTATGCGAGGGAATTTAAGTAGTTCCACACGTACCCCGGTCAGAAGACCGTTTGCTCCAATGCGACCCATAATTTTGACTACACGAGCCGGAACACTGGGACGAACCATTTACCTTATTTGGATACACTTGAAAATAGTCGACAAAGAAAGAATTTGAACAATTAAGAACACATACTTAATGGTTACTAAGTTTGATAAAATTTATATAAGGTGCTTTCTACGTGATTTTTGGTGTAATCCCTTATTGAAATACATACGAACTTAGTAGCCTATGTCTTCCAAATTTTGTCCACAGACCGAACGTTAGTCGACTACAATAAGAAGGTAAAGATCAATGACCAGGATTAGAAGGATAAGGATATTGTCGGAGTATTGGGCAATTTTATAATTAGCTCATCTCATCGGTAGCGTCCTGTATTTCTTATTGGAATGAATGGAATGGTCTCACTTAGTGCCGGAATACAGTACAAAATTTGGGCAAGGAACTTAATTTCATCTGGAGACATGCCTATAAACATAAAATACTTTTGAATACAAAATATAAAATTAACTCAAACTAAGGTCAACGCATTGCTTTATTGTTAATGTCTAGATAAAAACAACCGACTTATTTACGTGCGCACGAGTGTTTGTCAAGAAGAAACATCTCTGCTACCTTAAAATAATATAATACTTGATGTTGCAATAGATCTAGTTTCTTCTTATGCCGCTACACTCTCGAATTTGCCACGTAGCAGCACATCCCGCATAATCCCGGCAAGTTCTTCGTCCTTCTGGGCACGCATTTCATCGATGACGGATTCCTTGAAGCCCGCATCCTTGGCCGGATCCTGTGGCAATTGTTGTTTCTGTTTTTCCAGCTGTAGCTGTGGCACTTCCACACTCAATGTGGCACCAATGCGCTCCACGCTCAGCAATGCCGCTCCGTCCCCAATGCCAATTTGGGACCAGCTATCGGTACCAAACCAAATGGATAATGCTTCATTGTAGTCGGTGACATGGGCACGAAATGGATTCATGGGACTTCCGAACCCAAGATGGCTAATCGTATCACGCAGCACCTTGGCTACCTTGGGCAACTTGTATGAATAGAATAGAATAGCTCCCCCAATGAGGTGTCCCATGGAGCGCAGGCAACGGCAAATGTGTTTCTTTAGTGCCGGTTCAAAGTCCATGAAGATGTCGTATTTGCCCCCGACAATGACAACGGGAAAAGGCAGCAGTTCTTGAGAACTGCCGAGTGTATCCTGATTTGTTTGTTTCACTCGCTCCAAGGCGCGTCGTTCTAGATCCTCACGCTGTTGTGGCGTTGCCTGCTGCAACAGTCGCTGCGCTGTCTGTCGCAAGCCTCGATAGGCGCACTCCAGATCCGTCCATACCCGCTGTGGCTGCGACAGGTCGAGCATTATGAAGGCCGCCAACTGTTGCAGGCCATGTGTGCGCATAGGCACCTCGAGCAGCTGTTCCGCATTGTCCAGAGAGCCTAACTCCCAAACATTAAGAACCTGCGCCGTCTTGCCGGTGCCCATGCGACGTCCGTAGCTGTACTCCAGCGCCAGCGTTGGACGCGTTGTCTGTTCATCGCGATCGAAGTACTTGTTGATGACCATCGATTTGCCCTGAATACACAATATACGATATAATATCCGATATAATTAGGGTAAGTTAGGCTCTATATAGGCTACAATATAGAGTATAAAGTTCACAAATCGATACCCACCACACACTTGCTGCCAAGCACAAATAGTGTGCGCTCCTTGGGGCTAGCAGATGCCTCCGATTGCCGCAATCTCTGCTGCTCCTCGGCCAGACGACCGGCAATCTCTTGTATGCTGCCCATGGCAGTCAAACTGTTCTCGTTGCTCTTCTCGAACATCCTGTGTAGTTTCTTTTGCCAATTCAATATAAACTGCGGCAGACGCATGACATGGCAACAAAACGAACGAAAACGTTCTGTTTTCTTTTCTTTTTTGTTTACACATTTTGAAAGTTTCCCTGGCAACCGATAAGGTTTCAAATAAAAATACTGCAGCTAAAAAAGGCAATCGAAATTAATTTTTTTTTTTAATTACAATAACAATTCAAATTTTCAAATAACATCGTTCTGCGCTACGAACATCGTGCGCAAAAATCACATGTCAACTTTCATATTCCAACGGCAAATTAATCATCGCGAATAAAAATAAAACTTTTTCTGTAAAAAATACAAAATAATTACAAACTCGCTTTTATTTTATGAATATAAAAATCTATTTGAGAACTTGATCAACCGAAAATTCGACAGAGAATTTTATTCTTTCCGTATACCATCGAACTTTGATCTGAAAAAATCTTTCAAAATAAAAATAAGCAGGCTGCACTTTAGCAAACGCAAAGCCAAAACAATGTCTACCGAGTCGACTTTTAAAAATAAAATAAAGGTCACTTAAGGTAACTTTGATTCACATATTCCTATTCCTATGATTGAAATAAAAACAGAACATATGAATTATAAGTACGCACGTCAAACAGAAATAAATCTCATGAAATAAGTACGTTTAAAATAAAATGGCATCAACTCTTAAACTTCAATCCAAAGACCTAATTTTTCTGTGGTTCCGAAATTTATAGATGTTGAACAAACAAATTGATGACAGGTCAATAAAAATAGAGTACAACTTTCTTATTCCACACATCGATTAAAAAGGAACTGAACAGGAAGAAAAATCGAACTTCTCTAGTTTTGGTAATTTCGATAAACACAAATAAATCGTGCTTAAGGTAACCGTTAAGAAACATTACACTGCACAGAAGTTAGATGTCGGTGCTGTGCCTACACCACCTAGCGGCAATAAGTTACAACGCTGAACTTGGTTTTGCAGTAGCACAATATATGACTGGTAGATGGCGACTCTCACTGGCGCCTGAAGCAATTTTAAATAATTTTAGGGGCGATGAATCGATAATTTTGCAGGTACAGACTATCAACATTGGAAATTATCGATCGAGCGCCAAACGCAAAATAATATACATAATATGTGTGTATATAAATATATAAAAATATATATATAAATTAAATTAAATTAAAATGACTTGCATGCTTTTTCAAGTTTTAGAAGAAAGAAAACACACTTATTAAACACATCATTTTATAGCTTTATTGAATAAATTGTTTTCATTTTTGTTTTTGGTATGATCGCGTGTATGTTTTGTTGCTGTGTTGCTGTTTGCAAATTCTCAGAGTAATTCATAATGAAGTTAAATTGATTCTTAATAAATCTTGCACAGAGTATACCGTAAATATGCTATAGAAATTACTTTATATCTTGTCCTTTTTGTTTTTGTTTTCTTGTTAAAGTTAATTGAATGAAAATTTGAAGAGGAGTATTTAAGGAGTGTATATGCGTGTGTCTCTGTGTGTGTGTGTGCGTGTTTGTGTGTATCGTGTGTGCTTTACTATATATAATGAGATAACTCGACAATAATTCAATAGATAATTATGTTTTCGTTTCTTAATTAAATTGGAATAATTGTTTCTGTTTTTTCGGTTGTTGAGATGATTAAGTTAAATACATATATAATATATTTCACTACTACAATACAATACGGGCCACCAATATATGTTAAAGCTAATAATGCCTATATAACGATGAGAAATGAAAATATTGCATAGTTTTATTTGAAACACACACACGTAAATACACATTTGCGATAACTAATCGGTATATTGGTATATATCATCGAGAAGTATGTTTATGTTTAGCTAAACCATAGACGATAATACGATAATATAGGGACAAAATAAGTTAATTACTCTTGATCATCATAATTGTTATCTTTGCTATGCTAAATGAAATATGTTTCATTAAATTATGCTAATGTTGAGCTTGAGCTGGAAAGAACCAAGATACAAGATAAAAATTACTTCTTCCTTTATCTATTCTGTCTTTCTTTCAAATTCTTTCGGTAATGTTTATGCAGCTTGCTTTTTTCATTCGACTAAAGTGCATCAAATTACTTTTGACTAATTACTTTTTGACTAAGATTGTTTTTCTTTGTTTTTTTTTTTGTTTTTTACATAGATAATTAATTTAATATATATTTAGTTATGTTTTGCTTTAACATTCATTGTAAACATATATAAAGAGCATCATTATCTTACTTTGATGACATGCACTACGAAATTTATTGGATAGTTATTTTCATCTTGATTTTCTTGCCAAAAAGTTGAGGTTCAAAGGGATAACGTAAACATCAATTATCATATTTGGATAATATTGTTAATTTAGAGAGAATAAAAGAAGTACATATATCTATAAACAGACTAAGGACTGTTAAAGAAATTCGAAATAGAATCGGAAAAATATTTATTGTGATTCAGAAATCAGAATCGACTGAATACATGAAGACTGTGAAGATTGCTATAGATTGTGAATATTCTAAATAACAACATTGTGTCAGTTCAGTTTCGATATGCTAAATACGCCTACAAGCATTCAATAATCGTACTTAATCTTGTGAATGAGAGTTTTGTTTTTTTGTTTTTTCAACATTCATTTTGCATTAAGTTAGTTAGTGATAAGTTAAAGAGCGAAATGCTTTCTGCATTTGTGTATTGTGACTAGATAGAGAGACATTTAAAGAGAGAGAGAGCGCACTGCAGAGGGGGTCGCAACCAGGCCGCCCTCCCCACCTCAGGGCGTGGAAGGGCGTGGCTGTTGGCAGCGACCTCAGTCAGCAGGCATTGCACAACCTTTTGTGGTTTAAAACGCGAATGTGCCTCGAAACGACGAACAAAACGTGACGACTATCGCACTATCCATATATCGTATATTTGTTGTTGGTGTAAAAGTATAAAAGTGTACCATATTTTTTATTTGTTTGTCATCTTTGTTTTAGTTTTTTTAAAATTTGTGGTAACTTTTCATCTTGTTATAGATTTTCTTTATCAACATCATCATCATCAATCATTATCATCATTCTCTTTTCGGTTTCGTTTTCGTTTTCAAAGATATGCGTTTTGTTTTCAGTTTCCGTTTTCTGTTACTGTTACTGCTTCTGTTACTGTAACTATTTCTGTTTCAGTTTCTCGTTCTTCGCCATCGTCTTTAAATGTTAACATTATTGCGATTTTGCATGTAAAAATTATAAATGTTGCTCGATATTAAAGGTATTAGTTATTCTCTTTGCCTTTCTTTGCTTTTGTTTTTTTATTAGTCTTTATTTTCTTTAGTTTAACTGTTATCAGATTCTGATCTTTGTTTGTTGTTGTTGTTTTCTGTTATTACGTATTCTTCACATCGCTTTGTCCTGTCCGTCTTTCATGTTCGCTTTTTTTGTATATTATTGTGCGGTGTTTTGTTCGTTACCAATACCGTAAAGTATATATATATATAATATGTATATAATATAATATATTGTATATATAGTACTCATGTATATGTTTAAATTTTTAAAATACTTTTTTCGGTTCTTATTATTTTATATATTTTGTTTGTTTTTATTTTTTTTGTTCGTTTTGTTATTTTTATTTATAAAACATTTTCATCTCTTAAAAAATGTATGTATATAATCGATTGCTTTTTGTTGTTCTTCTTTTGTTGCTGTTGTTGCAGTTGCAGTTGTTGTTGTTATTCTTAATCTTCTTCATCTTTTGTTGTTGCTATGATTACATAATAATTGCATTACGCATTCCGTTACATATTTGCTTTATTCGCATTCAATCCACCCACACACACATAAGCAGCACAAAAGAGTGCGCGTGTGTGTGCGTGTATGAAGCGTTATTTATAAAAATTGTTTGTTTGGTGTTTTACTCTTGTAGTGTTTGTCTTGAACTTGCTTCGAGATTAATGGAAGGTTCTGTTCATATACATTATATATACTATATATATATCTATATAAATCGCATAAAAGCAACATAATAATATATATATGTATGTACCATAATATTATAATTTCAGTCAAGCATTTGCGCATAAATATGGCCATTCGAGAGAGCTTCAACTGGATGCGGAGACAAGCCGACTAGTCCGTGTCTCTAGCTCAACCTATATGCACTACACATAATACACACACATACCCAATAATCGTAATTGTAAATACATAGATATATGTATATACTGTATATATATATTGTTGTTTTCTCATCGTGTTTGAAATATATATAATAGTAGCAATAAATGTTCTTTACTTGACGTATACGTGAAAGTGTGTGTCGTTTTCTGCATTATGCCATGAGTTAAATATGTATTGATAGGTATAAACATTTAAAATTTTTCAATACACAACATCAATATATTGTTAATCATATTTAATATATATATATATATCATATACTTTAAGTTATATAGATTTCATATAGAGTTTAGCATAGTTAAGTGTGCCTATAGGGATACTTTAATTGAATTTTTGCCTAGGAAAACTGATCAATTTGAATAATAAACTTCCCAATTCCCACCACCACGCATAAAGTCGAAAATTAAATTCTGAAATTGAATTGCGAAACAGAAGCATTATAACAATAGTGGGTTGAATTGCTTTAAGGACTAGTTTTTCACAGGGAAATCTATCAAGCACCATTTTTTCACTTCATAGAACTCATTTCATCTCATTTCTTCTTGTCTTCTCATCTCATCTGACCCTCGCCATCGTCTTTAGTTAAATGCATATATCATCATCATGTTATCATCTGTTGAAAATTTGCTTTAGTTTTCTTTCAGTATTTTGTCGTGATCACTTGTTTGGTAAACTTTTCACTCCTTGAATTTTTCTTTTTCATTTTTTGCTTAGGATTTTTTTGGTTTTGTTTTTGTTTTCTTTCTTGGTTTTCTCTATTTATAATTTCTAATTGTTGTTATATGTAATTTGGCAAATTGATTTGCATTAATTGTTCGTTTCCATTATTATTGCTGTTGTTTCGGTTTAAACAAATTCGTTTTGCTGAAACGCGTTTTGTCAATTCATCATTTTAACTCTTTTCTTTATTTTTATTTTCTCTTTTTGTTTTTTGGTTCAACTTTTTCTAGGGAGGGAATTTGTTATTGAGTGTTCTCTTTGAATCTGTCTGCGATATTTGCGAATGGCGTGCACGTTCTTCTTTTAGCTGGTTTCGGTTTAAATGTTGTTTATTTAAAATGTGTTTCGTTTTAGAAAGTCTTTGTATTATAGCATCTGCAAATGATATTGAGGTCTCTGATATTATTTGTTGCTGTTTAAATTTTTCTTAAACATTTATTCGTTGTATTCGAAAAATTCTCAATGATTTACCTCGTTATTTTTATTAGTATTTCTCTTTTGTTTACTGCCATTCGTTTCATTCTTTCGCATTTGATTGATTTACAAGTGATTCCTGCTCTTCGGGGGTGTGTGTGTGTGTGTATTAGATTAGACAAGTGTGTGTGTGTTAACAGATGAATATACGACGACAATTGCGAGAAGGTAATTCATTGAATACAAAATTCGTTTAAGTGTATATATATTATATATTATATAATGCATACGATTTGTTTATTTAAGCAAAGTTACACATTTAATCGTAATTTAAACATATCGCGCGAACATATGTCGTAGTTAATTTAATTCTTTATTCCTTTTCACTTCCATTTCTTCTTGTCTTCATCTCTCTTTCATTCTCTACTTGCATCTTCGGTATTTATACAGTTTATCAATAGATATAGATATATAAGTATATTGTTTGCTTTTTCTTTATCTTTCATTGTTCTCTTTGGTGGTTTGGCTTGTTTTGTTTTCAATTCTTGTTTACCACATTCGCAAATCGATTTAACTATTTCTAGAGTATCTATGCTTTTGTCAAACAAAAACTTAACCATACACATTCTTCTGGGAGACTAGAGTTTGCTTAGGAAAATACATAAACAAGTATACCAAAAAAATATGTTATTTGAATGAATATCATTAGGTTTTTACATTATAAATAATAAACGAAATTAAAACTTCTTTAAATCTATGAATTCAAAAAATTAACTTAACGTAATTGTTCTCAACGGTTTGATGTAAAAAATAGAGTAAATGTTTTTAACAAAACCTTCAGAATTGAAACAAATTTGATTAAAATATTCTCAAAGAAACTGATTTAAAAAAAATTAAAAAAACATATTTGTGAAACTTAAACTAACAAAAAGAATTTAGCAAAGTGATGTTAGACCAAAGAGGCTTCTCCACTGATTCAACACTAGAAGAACCAATTGGACCAGGATGGCATAAATGAGGACTGATAGTTGTTGTTGTGGTTGCCTTTGTTGCCAGCAACAGTTGTAGCTGTCGAAGCAGCATTGGCCATGTTGCCAGCGCCATTGCTGCCATTGCTTGCGGCCGTGTTGCCCGTTGCAGCTCCACCTGTTGCAGTGTTGGCCACATTCGTGAGGAACTGTGCGAATTCCTGCTGCAGTTGCAACTGTTGTTGCAACAGCTCGAAATGATTTTGCGGCTTGTTGTATATGAATTTCGTGGAAGTCTTCAGGATCGAGTTGCTCGAGTTGGATGTGGAGGCGGCTGTTGCCTCGCTGCTTTGGGGCGTGGCATTTGATGAGGTGTTGCTGTTGTTGTGTTTATTGTTGCTGCTGCTGCTGTTGTGACTGTATCCGCTGCTATTGCTGCTGCCATTGCTGTTGCAAGTGGATGTTGCTGCCGCTGCTGCTGTTGCTCCAGTTGAGGCGGCTTTGCTATGACGATTGTTTGTTGTTGCGCTTGTTCCAGTTGCAGTTGCAAGTGAGTATTTGTTGTTGTTGTTGTTGCAGTTGCTACTCATGGTAGCGTTTTGTGATTTATGTCGATTTGTGTTGTGCTGTCTGTTGTTCTGGTTGTTATTGTTGTGATTTGCATGTTTGCCAAATTGAAAGGCAACATTTGTGTTGCAATTGTTGTTGTGATTGAGCACCAAAGTATTGGCAGCCAGCGCCGCTGCCGCCGCATTGGCATTAACAACAGCAGCCAACTTGGTTAATAATTACGTTTGTTTATTCTTGTTTGTCTTGAAGCTGACCTGAAGCACCCGATTGCCCAGTGTGTAACCATTGAGCGATTGTATGGCCAGCACAGCCTCCTCATAGTTGGTCATTGTAACAAACCCAAAGCCTTTGCATTTGTTGCTCTGCAAATCGCGTATAACCTGCAACATGTTGCAAAAATAAAGTCCAAGGAAGCAAGCAAGTATATTCAACTTGGTTCATCTCTCACCTTAACAGACTGCACAGCCCCAAAGGGTCCAAAGAGCTGCCACAACACATTCTCCTCGGTCTCGGGTGCCAAGTTGTAAACGAAGATGCACCAACCCGAGCTGGTAATGGTATTTCCCTGTATCATGCTGTTGGTAATCAGATCACTTGTCAGCGGTGAATAACGAGAGATCACAGAGCTGCAGAGATAGGAGATGATATTAGAATGTGTATGGAATAGATATTTGTGTATATGGAAGAGATCTCTGTACATAGAATAGTTGTCTTTATATAGAATATATCTCTGTATATAGAATAGATCTGTGTATATAGAATATATATCTGTATATAGCATAGTTATCTGCATATAGAATAGATCTCTGTATATAGAATAGAGCTCTGTATATAGAATATAACTCTGTATATACTATAGAACAAATCTGTGTACAGAGAATAAATCTGTGTATATAGAATAGAACTCTGTATATAGAATAGATCTGTGTATAGAGAATAAATCTCTGTATATAGAATAGATCTCTGTATACAGAATAGTTGTCTGTATCTAGACTAGATCTATGTATCTTCCATTCCCTCTCTACTCACCTGTAACGCCCTGCATTTGGATGTATGGCGGCAGCAGCAGCTGCTGCAGCAGCGCCGGCAGCAGCATTTGCCGGAAAAGCGCGTCCACCTCGAGTATTTTGGGGTGCTATATAGGCTGCTAGGGGCTGCATGCTGTTCTTGTTGCTGCTGGGATTGTTGGCAAACTTAACTGTTATTGGTTCGGTGGAATTTTTCGGTGTGGTGCCGTTTAGCTCCTTGATGGCGCGGTCCGCTTCAAAACGCTGATCGAAACGTATGAAGCCAACGCCCTTGGAGAGACCTTATAGACCACAAACAAAGAAAATAAAGACATTGTTAATAAAGAGAACAAACTAAAACACTTTAAAGAATTCTCACACAACATGAAGACACATTGCTAAATAAGTGAGCAGTATTATTTACCCAGTACCATCCATAGATACATACATATCTTCAGCATGGGGTACTGGGTATTTTACAGTTGAAAATTGAAACATTTTGGAAGGCACAAAGTAAAAACTAAGCCATGAAACATACAAAACAAAAGACATAAACATAAAAAACATACAAAAATGTTAAATATACATACTGTTGATTGACTCAGCGCGTGCTTCTATCATTTTTTATCGTGTTAGAAAAATAAAATACATTAGTACAAAATAATAATATATAAATACATGAATTAAAATAAAACAATATAATTTATATATATATATAGAGGAATTCTTTAACTTATATTGAGGCCCAGTGGAAAATATACTAAAACAAATATTAAATATATATATGCTAGTTTCTGTTGTCAAGAGATTATTGATAATATATGTATTTATAAGGCTTAAGTTCTTTATTTATCCCGAGTGACTCAAGAGCAGTAAGCAGGAAACAAAACAGATTGTAATAACTGCGAATGAGCTGTGCAAAAGAAAACAGAAGAAGCCTATCCTCTATTCCGTATATACCTAATATAGTGAATATGACACTACCCATAAAACATAATGCAAATGACATATTTATAAAGTAGTTTACATATTTATAAGAAAATCTATCGAGTGTCTGAGAGAGTTTGCCTACCACATGCATTAGTATCAGATAATTCTGTATATATGCAATAGAAATATGTATATTTTACATGTTTAGCTTGTATGTACTGCAACTTACCAGTGATATTATCACAAAGTATGCGCGAAGTTATGATCTTTCCGTATGGACTGAACAATGATTCCAAATCGGATTGTGTCATATTCTTTGGAAGACCCGATACATACAGATTGGCGCCTTTAATGCTCTCCGAGCTGGGTCGCGCAATGGAGACCTAAATAAATATATAATATTTTATTATTAAATATTATTATTTTAATATCATGATGTGAGCTCACCTTAATGGTTTTGTTTTGCAGACGCAGCCCGTTGAGTGCATTAATGGCTTTCTCTGCATCTTCCTGCTTAACATAGTTGACAAAGCCGTAGCCAAGACTTTGACCTGCAAAATATAAAGCGAAAGACATGTTAATAAGGAAGAATTAATGTAAAGAAATGAGAATTGAAGTAAAAGAAGGAGAGTAGAAGTAAATAAAGTATAATCAAAGAAAAGAGAGCTGAACAGAAGTAGCGTGCAGTCTATAAGCAACTATAGATAACTATAATTAACCTATGCATGGTATAAATGATTAGAATTCCCAACTTTATATGCTCACTCACCTGTCACCTTATCGCGTATCAATTTGCAGCTCTCCACCTCGCCAAAGCTAACGAATAGCGAACGTATTTCATCCTGCGACATTGTTTGGGGCAAATAATTCACTATCAAATTTGTTTTGGGATCCGGTTCGTTGTTATTGTTGTTGTTATTATTGTTGTTGTTATTTGTAGCTACAGTATTGTTGTTGTTGTTGTTATTCGCTGAAGCATTGGCCGCAGCAGTACCAGCGGCACCAGCTGCCCCTCCAGCAATGGCTGACGATGCGCCTGGGCCGCCATTTTGTTGCGCTTGATTGTTGTTTGCAACGTTGCCGCTGGCAGCACCACCACCAGCAACCGTTGAACCACTTCCGGAGCCACCACTACCAGTGCCGCCCGCAGACTGTTGTTGTTGCTGCTGTGGCTGAACCGCTGTCTGTCCCTCAACCATTGTGCTGGCAAAGAAATATGGTTAGATAAAGATAAAATCTAAATAGCTTAAGGTGTTTATGGTAAACAGAATAGCTAAAACATCCTGCACATGGAATAACCCTAACTTAAGGTTTATTTAAATCATAAAAGATTGGAAACATTGTGAATAATAAAAGGATATTCCGTGGGGAATCGTAGCAACTGAAGTTAAGTGATAAGTTCTTAGTGAACAGACCTTAAAAGATCTTTAGCATACTAAATTGCAGTTGAACAATGTAAAAAGTATGATTATGTAGGAAGATACTAGGGATATAAAGTTAACTGTATGGAAATAATACTCTTTGGCGTGTGTTGCTTTCTCAAAATCTGCAAAGAAATAAGAATAAGATGAGTTTTTGAGGATTGTGTGCAAACTCATTCAGGTGTAATGTTAATCACCCACTCACTTGTTCCGCACGATGTCTCGAGCAAGCGCAGAAATAGGAAAATACAAATTCAATTGGAGACCGCAACCGTTTTCTATAGCCTAGTTATAAGGGCAGTAGCCTCCCCCCACTACGTATACGTAATATGTGTGTATGTATGTCCGAAAGTTAACTGCAATGAGAATGAAAAAAAAATCAATTATTTTAATTTAATTTAAATTACATACAGCTAAAGGTAAAGAGAAGGGAAGGGAAGGGGAGAGGGGAACGAGGCAACGAGGGAAGTGCATGGCCAACATTTTTAATGAAACCATACAAATGTATTCCAGGCTGTTGTTGTTGCTGCTGTTGTGGCACAGTTTCAAGTTGCGGGCCCCGACAAATTCCGATTCAAAAATTGATAGAAAAATCGATGTAATTAAAATGACGCAGTGACTAATTGAAGGCGGAAATGTGCGAAGCGGAAAATGGAAAAACGGAAAGAACTAAAATATTACAAATAGTTGAACCACAAAGAGGTTTAAGCTTAAAATAGACACTATACAAACTAATTGGCAATGGGAAATTGAAATTGCTAATCTAACCCGGTAGATGAATCACGGTTCCGGTCTTGATACCCGGGGGAGGGCATGGTTTTCTTCATGCATTACTAATGGTATTCATGAATGAAATATTTCTCAATTTATCGCATCGGTTTCCAACAAATTTATTTATTGTTCACCAACAGATTCTAATTAAAAGTATACTTAATCAAGAAATGGAGCAAGTTATAGATTAATATCATATATATCTCATTTCTCATACGAGAACATATCTACATATTTAGTTCCTTGGAATTAGAATCGATAATCAATCTACAAATTTGCAGCGCATTATCAATATATTTATTCTTGCTCGAATCTCTTCAGTGCGGGTTAAGAGAACTTGCCGAATAAGTTCTTAGTTCGTATTTGAAGAATAAAATCTGTAAACATTGTATAAAAAAAGATATGTATGGGGAACGTATGTATGAACAATACATATATATGTACCATATACAATCTGTACATCTATTGTTTCCAACTATTGGAATATCATTCTTCTACGAATTGCGTGTTTATATATTCCCTACATTATAACCAGCTAGGTTCTATCACAGGAAATTGGAATTATATGTTTGATCTGCAGACAGATTGTTATCGTATTTGGATTGTATTTTGTCTCCCAAATATTTGGACATTTATAGCTGCCACACATAATATTTAACCTTCACCCAGTGTCTCTCTTCTCAATTCTCTTCCATGCGATTCTACATAGCATGTTTAATCAGACCTCACCTCACCTTTTCGGCAAAATGTTTTCTATTATATTCTCAGGCATTTCTGTCACTTGTTTGCCCCGCGCACAGCGCCAAATCGTGCGAAAAACTAATATTTTAAAAATAAACAAACAACATACAACGGGGGAAACCTCTGCCCGATATAAAGAGAGATGCGATTGAGAGCCGGCAAAAGTCGCAAGAAGAATTATATTTTCGAAAATATTTTTAAAATAACAAAAACGTCGCCACGATGCGACGACGACGGCTGCGACGTCTGCTGCGACGCATTATTTTTGAGGTTAAGTGGGCAAGAGGAATATCAAAAAAATGATATAGAAATACTGCGACAATACGCGAGGTAATTGAAATTACATAAATGCAAAGTTAAATTACGTACATTTTGTACCTTTGTGGATGAAAACAAAATGTGATTAAAAACTTGTTGTTATTTGGCTTTTATATTTAGAATTCGATTACGAAACACATTCTTTTATTGTTGTTGTTTTTACCTTTTTTTTTTAACCAAATCAACAAAACAAAACAAACCGAACCGAAATTTAGCAAATTGAAATTGGGACGGAATTTCTTTTGTTTTGGATTTTGGTGTGTGTTTTGAAAAACGTTAACAAAACGGCGACAAAACGAAAACGAAGATCAAAGCGAACCGAACTGAGAACCGAACGCGATTATAAATGATTACAAAATCAAATTAAAATAATATTATAATAATAATAAGAACAATAATAATATTAATAATAATAAGGAAATAAAATCAAACGGAAAGTAGAAAAAGAACACGTTCCTGCAACACAACAGAACAGAAATAAACTGATTCAGCGAGCGGCATGAAAATTATTTTTATGCCCCATCGTCGTCGCAGTCGCAGCTGACGTCGCCGTTGCCGTCGCCATCGAAGGCAAATGGTATCAAGAGTCGAACGTCGCGTCGTCGTCGTCGTGGGAGGAGGGAGAAGGAGGAAGAAAGAGGGACAGTGAGTGAGTGAACAAATACATGTGGAGCAGAGAAGAAGAAAGAGAGAGAGAGTGAGAGAGGGAGAGAATCTACTGGGCAATGCGCTCTGATGAACCAAGCGGGTGGTTGTAGAGATCACAGAGAGAGAGAGAGAATAGCAGAGATAGAGAGTGGGAGAGAAAGCACAGCACAATAATTGGATTATTATAAATGTGTTGAGTAGTAATAGAGCAAAGGCAGAACACTGAGATATGTATATGCGGTATTTTAGCAAAAGCCCAATTTTCTTACAGTGGAACTTACAGAACCCGCCTGTTGTGCGTTTTATGCAGCTGCAAACAGCTGTTATAATATGAAATTTAAGAACAGCTGTCTAAACAGGATATTAGAAACGAAGTAGTTCAATGGACTGATTAACTATCTTTAATAAAACAGGGACAGGGTTATCATTACAATAAATATAATATATAAGTCAACATTTAATGATTATTTTAGGAATCAACTATTTATATTGTATTTGAATCTTTTGGTGTACAATAACTTATGGGTTACGATAGTTTAAATTGACAGAGAATATGTCATTCATGATATGCAAGAAGACCTTGCATGCAGGCCCGTAGCTATGCATGTGCAGGTTACCCGAAAAAAAGAACATAAAGACAAACCTATTGTGTAGAGAAAGTTGCATGTAAAATTTACGGACATGACAAAATTGACCGTTATTGATACTGAAGAATATAAGAAATATAAGAAGATTACATGTGTATACGTGGTGTCTGCCACGTCGGCTTATGCCTGTTATGTAAATTTTTACCAAGCAAGTTATACTATCTTTCTATCCTATGAATAAAGAATATAATAATAGCGTAGCAAGAATGATTGAATGGACTGGCAGCATTATCAATTGAGAATACGCGGAAATATATAAATTTATATTATATTATATAGATTTCTCAACTTTTTTCAAGATTTTACCAGCCTAAAATCGAGAAAAGATGTAATTTCTATAAAGTTTCTTTCTTTTGTATACTAAATACTTGCAGAAGAATAAATACAAATTGAATTACAACTTGTAGAGGATTTCAAATTCATATTAAATGACGCAAACGCAAAGAAATTTGATGATAAAAGAGATATTAGAGATACTATCTCTTTATAGATATTTAATGATCTTCCCCAGTTAACTCTATCTATATACCAACTGATCTAGAATATGAAATATGTTAATCAATATTTTAACTCACATACACTTTACACTATCTCTTTATATTTGTTCATCTGTAACTGTTGATTTATCTACTATATATACTAAGCTTGTCTATATACTTTGGCAGTGTTACCACACCTTAAATTAGCTGCACCCTGGTAACGCCTCTTGGACGTACGAAACGTAAGACAAACCGGCAATTTCCATTCATAAATTGCTTTAAATTGTTTCCGGGTAATTGACGGACGCTTTTCCAGCAAAGGATGCGATGGTACGATGGGTAAAAGCTCTGGCCCAGTCACCCCTTACCCCCTTTTACCCACAACCTTTCATCACTCACTCAGGTCCTTACGCGACGCAGTGTTGCAAGCAGAAATAGCCAAAAAATGCAAGAACAAAACAAAAAAGTGACACACCTTGCACAGCAGGCAAAAGCAAAAGCCGAAAACAGCCGAAGAGACGAATGAAGGAAGAAGAAGGCAGAGAAAGCAGCCGAGGCAGTGCAGCAGAGGTAACAGCAGCAGCAGCAGAGGCAGAGCAGCAGAACAGTAAAAGGAAACTAAACAAAAAGCCTTTTGGGTGCGGCAGAAAACTAGAGAGAGAGTAGGAAAGAGAGTGTGAGAGAGCGCATCTAGAGAGTAAACTGCAGTTGCAGTCGCAGCCGTCAGCTGAGCCCGCGCCTCAAGATATGCAATGCACAATAAAAAAGAGAACGAGAGAGAGTATGAGAGAGAGTGGAGCTTAGGCTTAAGAGTGTGCTGCGCTGCGTGGCAGCGGGGGCTGCAATCTGTGACGCTGACAGCGCTGTTTTTTTGGGTTAAATTGCGGCTGCAGCCGGTTCTGCAAGCAGCGCAGCTGTATGTACGTGTGTGTGCCTGTGTGCATGTGTGTGTAGGCGGCATTTGACAGCAAAGTGTAGAGAAATGCGCTGCCTCGCTGCGCTGCTCTGCTGCCACTGCTGCTGGGCCGCCCATTGATCCAAGTTTTTACTACCGTGAATGCGCAAGTGTGCAAGTGTGCACACACATACACGCATGCATAACATTTATATGTGTGTATGTAAATGGGAAAAATCGACCATGGGTGTGGGCAGTTGCTACTTTGCATGTCCATGCATGTCCGTGCATGCATACAACACTATATTTCATGTGGTTTTCTTTGCACAATTTTCACACATTTTCTTACTTTAGTTGCAGTGCGAAAGAGAGAGATGGAGATAGACGTTGCAAAAATATCCTTTTTCCCTTTTTGGCTCACAATTTGTTGAAGAAAACTTTGAATTTGATTTGTTGTTGTTGTTGTTGCAAATGAGTTTTAAAATACACGCACAAAATGTTACCGATATACACGATGCATACACATACATATAGAGCGCATATGTGTGTATGTGATTGTGTGTATGTGTGTGTATGTAATTATGTGAATATATGTGTATGTGGGTTTGTGTTTGTAATGTGTGTATTGTACCGATATACAACAATTTATAAACGACGACGATACGACGATAATCAAAAAACACAACTTGCTGCCGGAGAGTGCAAGAACTAAATGATTAAAGTGTTCAATTGCCGCCAGGATAAATGCAGCCAGGACGTCGACAGGCAACGGCAACGGCGACAGCGACGTCGCAGCGCAGTGTACTCTATTCGCTGCAGCTTGCTGCTCTTTCTCTCTCTGTCTCTCACTTCTCATTGGGTCGTACAGTTGAGTGCTGCGCTCGTGTTGTGGGAGAATAAAAGCTAAAGCAAAACTGCGTAGTTTTTTGCATAAGCATGCACAGTGGGGCAAACTAGTTTGGAGTGTAGTATTTATTATTAAATATTAAATTTACTCTGGTTACATACATTAACTTTCCTGATCTGATTGGGTTTATTATAGTTTTCCTTAATCTTTTACAACAAATGATAGAACGATTTATTTTGCTTGTTTCCCTGTCTAAATTTTAATTTAAAATAAAGGAATTATTTACTTATAATCATCCAGTCAACTTTTTATTTTTGTTTGCCATAATCTTAATTATTTTCAAATATGTATTTATATTGTTGTACCCACTGTGCGCAGTGCAACACAAAAGTGAAGTAGAAATACATAGAAAGCCGGAGATATAGCGGCGGCACAACAACAATAACAAAAGGATGCAGCGTCAAATGCGCAAGTACAGAAGCACCAAAAGCAGCAAACACACACACACACGCGCTGCAACAGTCCTTTGCTCGCTCTCTCTCTTGTGATTGGTTGCTCTCTCTCTCTCTCTGTCTCCCGCTTTTGCTCTCCAGCACTTAGCCGAATACCCTACATTTGAATACAAAACATAAACAAGGAAATGCAGCTATGACGACGTCGACGTCGACAGCAGCAATGACGACGACGAACACGAAACAAATTGCGGTAGGTTCTCTGCTTAGAAGTGAGAGAGAGAGTGTGTGTGAGTATCGAGAGAGCGAGAGAATGCCGGCCGCATTGAGCGCCATCGTTGGGCCAACAGCCAAAAAGGCACCCAAACAAACAGTTAAGCCAACGCACATACACACACACTCACTCACACAAACACTGCAGCTGACTGAGGCAGAGGCGTGAGAGGAGCCGAAAGCCACCGACTAAAGCCGAAGTCAACGAGAGCCGAGTGCGCTCAGACCGAATGCAGCCCAGAAGCTCAACTTGACATCATTTGTGTCAAAAGACCATTGAACTCTGTGCGGGAGAAGTTGCCCCTATGCGCTGTGCACAAACACACGCACACATACACTGTGCTTCTTCCCCAAGTCACTGTGTTTGCTTACATATGTGTACATATTTAGGTACATGTGTACCTGTATTTAAGTGGTACTCTAGTATTATGTACAATAACAATATATGTATAAATAAATACAAAACAATAATTGCAATTTTAATTTATGTTCTGTAAGACGGCGTAAACGGACATTTACAGAGAGCATCATCACTCGTACTCACCTTACTCTTGTCCTGAATTACACTCCTCAAATCTGCGCTTTCGCTGAAAGACTTGTTGTTGTTCCTGCTGCCGCTGTTGCTGTGCGGCAGAACAAGTGCTGCTGTTGTTGTTGCTGCTATACACACGCTGTGTGTATGTGTTTGTCTGTATGTAGTAGGCACGTTCGCAATAATTACTCTCTTGATCGCAAGGATAAGAGAGATACGGATTGGAGTGCTGCACATATTGACGCTCGTGTGCCAGCGCTGCCCACTGTTGCCATTGCTGCGCCTGCGTCAGTTGCTTTCGCTGCTGCTGCGCAGTCCAGTGATTGGTTTCCAGCACTGCAGTCTGCACGCTGCTTACTTCCGATGACCACTGAATTTCCAATTGGTCTCTTAGTTGCCAGTGTTCAACACGCTCTCTTACTGGCCAGTGTTCTGCTGCCGACGTAAGCTCTCTTTGATCACAGGACTGCGCCGTGCAGCTCTGCTCATCTGCTTCGGATGGCTTCGGCAGAATAGCGGTAAAATCTAATTCCATCGTATTTTGGAAATGGCAATCTAACTCTTGAAATGAAGTGTCACCATTGTTAGATGAAGTCGACAGCGATGACGCCGTCGACGCCGATGTCGATATTGACGCAGCAGCTACTGATATTGTTGTCGGCTCTGCTGCAGCAGTAGCTCTGGCCCGTTTTAGTTGTCTGCGACGTCGCCTGCGGCGCATACTCTTTTTAACAGCTCTCCCGCTGTCACTCACTTCTGCCGCGACAATGACCGCAGAAGCTGCTGCGACTGGCAACGCAGGATCTTCAGCAGCAGCACGACGTTTTCTATTGAGACGTTGACGTCGGCGGCGTAACGTCGCTGATTGCTTGCGCGACAATTTCACAGTTTGCTGCGCTGCGTCGTACCTCTCTTCGTTGTCCTCGATCATTGCTGTTGTTTACACAAGTTAACCTACGTGGCGGATTCTCTTAAATTGAGCGTACTCAACTTATCTTAAGCCTTCTGTCAGGCGTATTCAAATGCAGTATTGACTGCAATTGATTGCATTAAGCAATGTAGTCACCAAAACTAATTTAATTTAGTTTATATTAAAAAAAAAAAGCTATGCAAAAATGCACGCGTAATTGACTGAAAGTGTTTGAAAATGTCGCAGAGTTGCGGGCGCGCAAACTTTCCAACACAGGAAACGGTTACAAGTGCGTACGCTGTTAATTTAACAGAATAAGTTAAGGTTGCCTGCACTAAGCAATAAACAGATAGAGACGTCAAACAGCTCTGACACTGTTTGAGGCTGATTTTTCGGACCTGCTGCCCCAGAGAAGAAGCAGAACAGAAGCATTGACCGGCTGAATGCTCGACCGGGGCAGCTCGCTGTTCGGCTCTCAGTACAAACAGTGCATAGCATCAAAACTGCTTCAGTCACACAACGAGAGCGGAACGATAAGTATGCGCGTACTTCTTTGCGCTGTGCGATCGTTTCGATGTGTGCGTGTATGTATGTACGGCCCGCGTATGAATGTATGCGTTGCTTGTGAAGTTTGACAACAGGCAAATGCTTCGGCCAGCACGCTGGCAGCCTGAAGTCAATTTTGTGTTGCGTGCGCTGTTAATTTAAAAGAATAATGTTAAGGTTGCCTGAGTTCAGAACTGTTATTACACTGCACAGCAACTGAAATGAAATTGAAACTACAAATTTAATGTTACAATTTTGTTTTTTGTTTTATTTTGATTTATCAACTACTGTTACGGTAATTGCATATTAAATTGGTTGTTGTTGTTGTTGCTTAAACTTTAATAAGTGTACTTGGTTTTTGCTGCTGCTGCGGTTGTTGTTCTTGTTTTTGTCATTAATTATATTTGTACAAAATATATATATTTATTTATGTTTTTGTTTTTGTTTTTGCATTTTGCTTTTAATATGTAATATATGTTTTGCTTTTGTTTTCTTTAACTATGTTTATGAACAATTTTTGTTATCATTTGTTGATGTTGCTGTTGCAGTTTGTTGTTGTTGTTGGTGTTCAGCTTAAAACTTAATTCTGTTGGGTTTTTTATTCACTTCTGTTCGTTTTTTGTTTTCGCTTACATTTGAACTAGAACAACGCTTAACAAAATATAATATTATTAACTATGCTTCCATCTCTCTCTCTTTCATCCTCTTAAATTATACACTAATCATCTTCGATTCTTCCACTTTTGTTGTTGCTGTTGCAGTTGTTGTTGTTGTTGATTTCTTTGTTTCTTGATTCTATAGTTAATATCATATATCATTTATATAACAAGATTGCTGGTGTTGTTGTCTCTTTCTTCTTCCCTTCGTCTTGCTGCTTTGAAAAATTTAACTATAATTAAAGGTTTTTCGTTTTGTTTTTCTTCATTTAGTTGTATATATATAAAAATATATATATCTATGTATATATATTCATGTATGTAATGTATATTGTATTTATCGATAAGCGATAAGTCTATGGCCGACTTACGACTGCGTGTGTGTGTTGGTGTGTGTAAAGTTGCTTCTCATTTACAGCGCTTGAAATTTTAACAATACATGCACATATTGTATTTACATATGCATGTGTGTGTGCTTAAGTCTAATAAATATGATGGTTTACTTGATTTTTCCAGCTCTTATGATCGTGAATGATTAAAGATTTCTCATACCCTCGCAGAGAACTATTTAAATATTGAAAAACTCATTTGAATTAAATAAAACTGTTAAACTTGTTGATCATTTGATTTGCATTGCTCTTCTACTACTATAATCTGTATCTAAATCGGACCTTCATATATCAAAATATAATGCAGCTGCCATAGGAGCTAGAGAATATAAATAATACAAACTCTGCCAGGGTATTTCCCACTTCGGCATATGCCGCAAGATCTTAAGATTTTCTTCCCAATTTTCTTTGTTAAGTAGTGTAGTATTTTAAATTTGACTACCTTGCGAAGACACGTCTCTACCACGCCTCCTTTTGGTTGAAAGTTAATGCTTTGTTTCCCCAGAACCACATATTGTTTGCATATACACATGATGTATGTACCATAACTATATATTTTGTATATCATCATCATCATCCGTATCATATTTTGTTATAGTTTCTTCTCGATCTCGATTTGATTTTTGAGTTCAGATATATTGCGTGAAATCAACGACTTAAATTATTGTTGTTTTATTGCATTTTGGGTTTTGTTTTTTCTCCCGAATTTTGTTTTGGATTTCGATCTTCGGCTTATCGTCTAAAACTCTTGATTTTTGCTTTCTTTCTGTTTTTTTTTTTGGCATATTAAAAATATATATAATATATATATATTGTATATGTATATATGGTATATCGATACATACGTATATGTGTATGTATAAGTCGACTATATGTACAATGTATAATTAATTATGGATGCAAGTCTATTTTCATTGATTCAATTGCTGCGTACTTCCTATTTTTTATATATTCTTTTTGTTTTTTTGTTGATAATTTGAACTTGTTTTAAAACTACTAATGCACTATTTAGTTGTTGCGTCTGAGTCTCGAGGCACCAGAAAAAATTAGAACCAAATACTATACAAAAAAATAAAACGAAATCGAAAAGAATGTTTGCATTTATATATGCGATATATATTTGAAATATACAATGTATATATATATTCTTCTTCATTCATGAAATTTTGTTCTAAAAACGTGATATTTCTCTCTCATTTAAAAACGTGTGTGTGTGTGTTGTTTAAAATCAATAATAATATATAGATGGATATATATGCAATTATATGTATATATATATCATAATTTATATAAACATAATTAATAATGATAGCATTAATATAATATAACTATGTGAAATAGTGTTTTGTTGTTTCTTTGTCGGTTTTCATTGTTTATCTTTTCGTTTCGTTTTGTTTTGTTGACACGTTCGTTAAATCAATTGAAAAACCTTACGAAACAGTAAAAATTTGCATTTAAATTAATTTAATAAGAACCTTTACTTATTTTTAAGTGTTTAGGTTTTGTTTTTAGTTTTTCTTTTTGTTTGTGTGTTTTGTTTCTTTCTTATATACATATAAGTTTTTTACGAGCTTTTATCTTTGCTGTTTCCTGTTTTCGGTTTTTTTGTGTTTTTGCGTTTTTGTTTTTATTTAGGAGCATTAACAATTTGGCCAGCGAGAAAAACGACAAAAAGGAAATTCACTAACTTAAACATTAAAAAGCCATTTGTGGTGTATACAAAAACAAAATTCAACTAAAGTGGGGGCTACATTTGTATATGTGTGTGTGTGTATGTGTTGTGGTGTGTGTTTTTGTATTATTAATATTAATTAAAACTAGGCATAAATATAAAGCTAGACATGCCTAAAAACCAACTGACAATTGAGCGTAAGGAAATAAGTAAATGTCGTGCATTATGTTTATGTATATAGTAATAATTATAATAATAATAATAATAATAATAGTATAATAATAATTAATAATAATAAAAATAACTAGAATTTAATAACAAACAAAACATTTGCTGGTGTGTGTGTGTGTTGCTGTTGTTCTCATGGAAGTTCATCAACTTAATCTTTCCCTTTATTAATTTAATAATAGTTGCTAATTTGGCCTGACTTTCATTTAGACACGATTGGTGGTGGTGTTGGTGATAGTGATGATATTGTTGCCGTTGTTGTTTCTGTTTCGTTTGTTGTTGCTGTTGTTGTAGAGGGTCTGGCTGCGGCTTGAACTGTGTGTGAATTGAGTGTGTGTGTGATTGAGGAAGTTGAAGTTATCGCTACTGCGACTGGGGATACGTAGAGACAGCCTCGCGCAGGGACTTGAGACCCGCCTGCACATAGCGAAACACCTCATGCATTGTGCTATGCAGCGTTAGCGGCCCATTCTCATGATCCAATTTGCGTATAAACTCTGTAAGTATAGATGATTACTTTAGTAACTCATATTAAAAGAGAATGATGATGATTGTAAACTGACCTATATGATTGCCGGTGCGTACAAGGCGATCGGCTTGATCCCACAGCTCATGAGCGCTGTTCACATAGGTGAGATACTCGTTCTGCCTAGCCAGTTGATTGTGTATGTCTTGAGGCACTATGCGGCCAGGCGGCGTATTCGAACCGGAGCCCTACACAGTGAGAGAGAGAATTGAATGAGTATAACGAGTATATACTGCATATAGTTAGTACTCTACCTGTGAGCCCACTGAGTTCGATGGTGATATGGAGGACGGCGTATTGCCATTCGTTATCTCCCGATTGTTACTGCGAAAGAATTCCGAGCAGCTGGCAATGATTGCGCGACAATTCGCTCGTCGCAATTTGTAAAGCTTTAAGGATATCAACGATTGGCAGCGCAAACTGAAAATACATAGAAAGAGAAGTTTAATATATATTGAATATATAAATATAACCAATGAGGAAGTTATTCTGCACGACAGTTATAGGTACACCGACTTCTATGTATACTTAAATTATTTGTTGCATACTTATAGGCGGCGCAAAGTGTACGCTCAGTAATTAAAATTTTCTTAATAACTTGTAAGTTAATCATTCTTTTGCATTCAAACTTACAGAAATCATTTAGAGAGTAATAATTATTGTGCACAGCAAAAATAAACATTCTGGCTTTAAAATGACGCTTGCAATTCTATTAATATCTTTTAACGTAGGCGTAACTAGGCGTGGTTGAATTCTGAAACCTATTTTATCTGCCTGCAATAATTAGACATATTGTCAGCAAGTTTGATAGCTCTAGCTCTTATAATCTCCGAGAATTAGCTGTTCATACAGACAGATATGACAATATTAACTTAGTTGTTGACATAGATGAAGGAAGAAATACTCTATAGAGTTGGAGATGACTTCTACTGTATTTTAGTTTGACAAAAATTTGTAATACCCTGTATTTATAAAATATATTACCTGAGTATGGCCACAATATTGTGCAAATCGTGCTTGCCATTCGTTAACTGTTGATAAGGTCGATTCTTTGAGGATAAGTATCTAAAAAAAGAATAAATCGAGATATTAGAAATGTGTAATAGAGATAGTTAATATTAAGAAGTTATACATTATTATGCTGGGCATCTCTGTCAGTCTCTACTTTACTCACTTAATTAACGCCAATGTGTCCTTGTACATGGTCCACGTGGCGTCCATGTTGCAACGTTCCATTGCATCGGCCGTCAGCAGAAAATAGACAATCGCCTCCAGATAGAGTGTCATTTGATTGAAGGAATCGCGTTCCGAATCGGCAGCACGCTTCCTTCGTATTGCCTCCTGCAGTGGTTCGTTTTTTCTGCGGAAGAATGGGAAATATGGAATAAGTAAGTGGTGTTTAGGAAAGAATGGGAAATTTGAGATAAGTGAATGAAGTTGAGAGAGGAGAAAGGAAAAGTTGAGAGAGTGTAGAGAGAAGAATGGGAAATATGGGATAAGTAAAGGAAGTGTAGAGAGGAGTAAGGGAAATATGAGATAAGTAAAAGGCGTGTAGAGGGAAGAATGTGAAATATGGGATAAGTAAATGAAGTGCAAAGAGAAGAATGGGAAATATGGAAGAAGTTAATGTAGTTTAGAGAGAAGAATGTGAAATATGGGATAAGTAAGGGAAGTATAACAGAATGAAGTATAGACAGGAGAATAGGAAATATGAGATAGCTAAAAGAAATTTAAAGAAAGTATTGGAGGGGGATGTTGCTCCTGTACTCACTTGGGATCATCGCTGGCATGCTGCTCCTCATCGTAATCAAAGTGAGAACGATAGATAAGGCGTGGGGCGGGCGGTGGCACTGGCGCCGTTGCTGGTGGCGGCGTTGTTTGCACCGCTTCGCTGCAGGTGGTTGGCAGTTGTTGTTGTTGCTGTTGTTGACTAACAACTACAGCAGCAGCAGTAGCAGTAGCAACTGTTGTAATTGTTGGGACAACTGTTGCTTGTGTTGTAGGCTGTGCATGTTGCTGTTGTTGTTGCTGCTGCTGTTGCTGTTGCTGCTGTTGTTGCATAAGCAACTCCAGCTTGTCACGTGATAATCGCTCATGATTGTTGGCAGGCAGCAGATTTGACACCGGCAGAAATTCATCCTTTTTTTTTCGTTTCTTCTCTTTGTATGGACTGGAACTAGAGCTGGAGCTTCTCTTGCGTCGCATGGCGGGCATCTCTTGCTTAAGGGCGAACTCCTGCTTGACACTATTTGGCTTGAACTTGGCCTCATGGCCATCCATGTCGGTATCGAGCACAGGTTCGGGTTTGACGCCCAGCTCATGCTTCAGCTTGGCAGCAGCTCCTCCTCCTGCTCCTCCACCTGCACTTAGATAACCATTAGGCGTATAGTGCAGATTGGCATCCTTGTGGGCGTGGCCGTGTCCATTTTGCTGATGCTGTTGCTGGTGTTGCTGGTGATGATGTTGTTGTTGTTGTTGCTGCTGCTGTTGATGTTGCTGCTGCTGTTGCTGGTGATGATGTTGGTGTTGGTGATGTGGCTGCTGCTGCTGCTGCTCGGCAGAGGAGGGATATAGCTTATAGCTATTCTGATACCACTCTGGAGGCACGCGGGATAATTTGGTCAGTGATATTTTGCACATCAGCGATGTCAAATGCGGCGTTGTGGTGCGTGCTGGCGATGCCAGTGCACCACCAGCGCCCATAACATGTGTGGGCGTGGCACGCAACTTGGCGGGAAACTCTTTAGCGGGCTGCTGCTGTTGCTGCGACAGTTGCTGTTGCTGCTGCTGCTGGTGTTGATGTTGCTGCTGCTGCTGCTGCTGCTGTTGATACTGCTGCAGCTCCTCGGCCTGATCGATGATCACCACCTGGCCCTGCTTTTTGGCACCACCTTCTTTGGGATTGAAGATACGCGTGAGTGTGTGTATCTTCTTCTTATCACTTTTTCGCTTGCCACTTGCCCCACGATGCCCGCCTCCCGCAGGATGTGCGTCATCATCGTCGCTGCTGCTGCTGCCACTGCTGCTCGCGCTGCCACTGCTGCTGCTGCTGGCACTGCTGCTGCAATCGCTGCTGCTCAGGCGTGCCTTCCTCGTCGCTAGCGCTGGTCCTCCTCCTGGCAACTGTTGCTGCTGCTGCTGCTGATCCAACAATGACAACGGCTGCTGCTGCTGTTGCTGGTGATGCTGCTGATGATGATGTTGCTGCTGCTGGGATTGCTGGTGGTGATGCTGATGATGTTGTTGTTGCTCCTGCTCCGTTTCGCTGCTGCTGCTATTGCTGCTGCTGGCGGCGCTGAAAGGTCGCTTAGGTTTATTGCTGCTGCTGCTGTTGTTGTTGTTGTTATTGTTGTTGTTGCTGCTGGGACCCATTTTGTTGATCTTCACAATACGCTTTATGGCTTGACTTTGTGCTGCTGCTGCTGTTGGTGTTGCTGTCTCAGCTGCAAGTGCTGCCACTGCAGGCACAACTGTTGCTGCTGTGGGAGCAATTGTTGCTGTCGCTGTTGGCACCTCAGTGTCGCTGCCACTGCTGCTGCTGTTGCTGGACTTGGTGCTGCTGCAACTGCTGCTGCTGCTCTCGTCATCGCTGCTGCTGTTGTTGTTGTTGTTGTTGCTGTTCAGGTTGTTGTTCATGGACACAGGCGCAACTGTTGCTACGGGAATTGTGCTAGGCTTCTTGGTGGGCGTATTGCCATTGGAGCTTGTGCTGTTGCTATTGTGCTCGCGCTTTCGACTGCCAGCAGCAACAGTTGCGGACTTATTCAATGGTTGCTTGGCTGCCGTCAGCGATGGACCCTTTGCCTGACTGCTGCTCTGCGGCGTCAGCTGCTGCTGCTGCTGTTGCTGCTGTGCCAATTTCCTGGGCCTGCCACGTCCCTTCTTGGGAGCAACTGTTGCAGCAGCAGCGGCGGCAGCAGCAACCGCTTGTGCAGCTGCTGTTTGTGCCTTCACCGATGCTGCCAACTCCAGTGCATGTTTCTTACTGCTGCTGCTGCTGCTGCTACTGCTCGGAGGCGGCGGCTCATCCTCATCGCTGGAGTCCATCGTGGGCCGCGATGTCGCTGTCTGTGATTTCCTCACAGCCTTCTTCCTGCGCTGCTTAGGCGACGCTGGCAATGGTCCAATGGGTGTCATGGTCACACTATTTGGCGGCACCTTCGGCTGCAGTGTGGCTGGTATGCGCATCACACTTGTTATCGCTGCAGGCACACCAGGAATCTGCAGTGTCTCACCCGGACCCGGCATGGGCAACACTTCACTGCCGCCACTGCCGCCCGCCGGACTGTCTGAGCTGCTACTGCTGCCACCGCCGCTGCTGGGTGAATCCGAGAGACGCGACTCACGTTTGATTTGCCCACCTAACAGATCGGCAGCTTCTTTCTTCACACTCACACTCAAGCCGTGGCCAAAGCGCTGCTGCTGCTGCTGTTGTTGCTGCTGCTGTGCATCCTCATCGTCCTCGTCCTCATCCTCGCTCAAATGTCGCGTATCCTCGTTCTTTATTATTGTCGTTACCTCCATTGCTTCGGGTATGATTTGTGCCCCGCCTGGCAATAAAACCGGCAGCGAGGGCACATTAGGCGAGTCTCTCTCCGTCGTCGCTTGATTCGTTGGCTTGGGAAAGAAACGACTAAGCATCCATATATTGCTATCTGTGGGCGATGGCGTTTTGTTGGACGAGCTGGAGCTGCTCATGGTGCCCATGTGTGAACTGCTCGAACCGCCGCCACCACTGCTAACACCTCCGCCAATGCCCACTGTATTGCTGATGCTGCCAGAGTTGACTCCAACTACTGAACCACCACCACCACCGACAGTTGCAGCACCACCACCAGCAACAGACGTTAGCAAGCCGCTGATTGTATTCGGCCCGCTTGCAATTATCGTTTGGCTGTATTTCTTTTTCTGTCGCTGCTGTTGCTGTTGTTGTTGCTGCTGCTGCATCAGTTGTTGTTGATGGTGATGCTGCTGCTGTTGTTGTTGTTGCAGCAACTGTTGCTGTTGCTGCTGCTGATGGAGTTCACTTTTGCTGCTTGCTTCACTACCCGATTCGCTGGTATCCGATTCTGAACTATTGCTGCTGTTTCCAGCCGATCTGAGGGTGGGAGAGGAGAGGGAGCGTTAGTTTACATATTCTGCAGTGCTTGTCAAACTGTAGACTTACCCGTCCTTCCTGCGGTCGTCATCCGACTCTGAAAGCTCCAGATCGTTTTCAAGGCTAGCGAATAGAACAGAAAAGTGTTGTGATGATGATAAAGAAGTTGAATATAATAAATTATTTATATTTTATGGTTTGTTACTTCTATTTATATTTCTTAATATATAATTTATATTTTTAAATATTTTATTTCTATCCTCTCTTTTTTTCACAAGTTTTGACGCTCGCTTTCTGATTTTCTTTATACTCCAAAATAATTTTTCTTTAATTTCAAAGCTTACTTCGTTTTTTTCTAATTCTGTTTAAATTTGTTTAGAAATAAATTCCTTAATTTCAAAGCTTACTTGGTTTTTTTCTGATTGTGTTTAAATTTGTTTTCAAATAACTAAGCTAACTACGATTTTACTTTATTATATGATGTGTATATCAATTGCAAATCGTTAGATTATTGACATTTATTCAAAATGTTGCCAGTAAACTAAATACATTCTGCTATTTCTATCTTAGTAATACTATTTGCATATAAATTGGACAACTATAACACAAAGTTACCATAGTAACAATTGGTCAAAATGAAGGATTTTTTTGAGATACCGCAATATAATCTATTTCATTCGGAATCGGATAAATATTATATATTCTACAACATTACAACCTCTACAACGTTATTCAAATAAAGAAGCCTAAACTCACTAACTGGGTCAATATAAACTTTATAATATAGGTTAAGATTTAATCTCGCTGAATACTTTTTGCAGACTGCAAGCTTTGCAGTGAAAGTTAGATACTACAGGGTAGTCTTTTTTAATAGGATACTCTTTAATTCCACTCTATTATATCAAATTCATTTTCTACACTATTTCCATTTTGAATTTCAATCTATTTCAACTTACCACGAGTCCTGCTTCTCTAGCGTATGACTCTTTTCGGTTTTCAGCGGTTTTATCACTGCCCCAATCATTGTGGGCGATGCTTTCGGTGGCGTCAACATCGGCGTCGGTGTCAACTGCGGCATAGGTGCCACCATAGAGCCAGGAAGAGCAACAGCCGCAGCACCCGGGGCCATTGCAGTCTGTGTAGTAGCACCCGCTAGTGGAGGCAGTGGCAGTGGCAATTGACTCGCCTGTGGCGGTGTTGTCAACAACGGTGCAATGGGTGAAGAGATCGGCGCAATGGGCGTCAACAGTGGCGCCATCAGCTGCGATGCCGACGATAATGAGGAGGAGGTGGAGGAGGAGATGGAGGAGCCGATACCCAGCGATGAACCGGCACCACCTGCTGGCGGCGAATTAAGTGGACCAATAGGATCCACAGCATCGAAAACATACTTAAACGTATTGGGCCCATTTAGGTTGTAGTTTTCGCGCGTCGGCGCATGCGGTGTAGCCGCAATAGTGGTCAGTGGCGTCACGCGATAATTGTTGGTCATTTCGGTGATTATTTTATTAATATCCCTCTGCAGAAGATAGAAGAGGAGAAAAATAAAACAGTGTTAATATATATACGATAAATGACATCTAATTTTATTTCAAAATCCAGCAAAGTTTTAAGACTAAAATGGAATTTGCTTGTTTTGTTAATCAAGTTTGATTGAATCGGCACACGCAAGTATAAATCTTGTCAAGTTGTACTCGATGGTGTTATACTACGCAAGAGCAGTAGATGATATGATATTATCTAATTATATAAGCATTATATTATAGAGTATTTAGTTAACAAAATAAGCAAATTCCCCACAGAATATACACTTTCTGTAACATATTTGTTAACACTTCTCGTACCGCATAAACATTAAAGATATCTTAACTTTAACTTGATTCAATATACCCTTCCCTTGCCATATTAACAGGATATACTTGTCACACACTCAATTCTGAGCACTATATGAACAACTAAACTGTTTGCAAACCTTTCATTGTCTATTCTAACCTCACAACTATTAAAACATGTTGCTGCTACTATCAAAATGGTTGAGAGGCTTTGGAGACTTTGTCGTACTGTACTGTAATCGCTGTAATATTCATGGATTTCGTTATTTAGTGCAGACTTTATTCATGTTACTGGAGAGGTAATTAAAAATCAAGGAATTCAATATCGATATACAATTAAACTTTGTTTTATTTGCTTTATATCAGACTATTGTGGCTCTTTCTGCTGGTTATTTCTATATATTACTGCATTATATCCTGTTTATCATCGGTGGATCGTTTTAATCATAAAAGCACTCATATTGGCATTGATCGCAATTCGTATAAATGGAATACTACTTTTCCCAGTCTTACAGTGTAAGGAAATTTAGTATTATCAAATGTTTACTAGAATTTCATAGTATTTCCTCTTCAGTTGCCCCATGGAACGTTTAAACGAGGCACTTTTCAATGACTTTTGCGGGTAAGCTGGATATACACCATATAAAACAGCAAACTAACTGATAAAAAATATATTTTTATAGTGGAAACGAAATCAAAGGAAATGATAAAATTGAATTTAAACATTTTATGGAAAGTTTGGCTAATTCAACCTATAATAATTTTAAAGATATACCTATATACGATAGTGTTGAAGATATACTGAATCGCTTGTCGATTAAACCTCAACATTATATGCAATTAATTTACAATCTAACTTCGGATGGCAGTTACACATATGGAGATGGTTGGGTGCATTGCACCGATGGTGGTACCTATGAAGTGAAGACAATGCAGATCTTAACCGAATTCGGATTATGCTATGTGTGCAACACCTTCTTGGGCCTTGAGTATAGCTCACGTTTTGTGCTCTTTGGAGAGTATCCAGCAGCAAAAAAAATTGATTTTGGTAATCCAGTTTTTAAACAAATTTTAGATAATAAAGTTGGCAATTTTCATGATAAGGAAATAGCGCTCTCTTTCTTTGGATTCGCTATCAATGCCATTGATGTGTGTAAAACAAAACTAACAAGAAAATCAAAAACTATATAAAATCTCTTTGTAGAGCTTTATACATTCTCCCTATGAAGTCATGAAGTTGGGCAACAATTTTGGTTACACAGAAAAGGGTTCTACATATGAATTGGAAATTGAATTCATAATTGCCGAACCAAACTTTGAAGCGTAAGTTATACAGAACTGGGACATTATATATATAAAAAACATATTTTATATTAGTATTAATTTTTTGCAGCTCAACGACGGTTTCGCAGCGAAATTGTCGTTATTTTCATGAATCAAATCTTACTCATTTTCCGTATTATACTAAAAACTCTTGCGCTCAAGAAAATCGACTTAATTTAGCCTATAAAATATGCAAATGTATTCCACACTTTTATCCTAATCGAAGTAAGTTGGCGATTAATGGGATATTAATTTTCAATTTACTTATTGTTTTATTTTAGTTCAGAATCCGAAACCGGTTTGCTCCTATCAAGTACTAAAGACTTGTTTTCCCAAACATGAGGGTTTGTATATGGCATACAATAATTATATTTATCTTTTACACATTATGTATATATTTGTAGATTGTATCATAATAAGAATATTCCATTAACCATATAAGTATTTTGAATTTCCTATACTTTATCTCAAAGATCGCTTTCTGAAATATTACGATGGAGAGAATGGTAATAAGGGTAAAGTATCTGTCACTTGCGAACAAAATTGTCTGGATGCAGTGCTGCGTATAACCAAAAAGGGAGTTAGTATTCCTATAGTATATACACAATTAAAGATACTACTTAATTTACTTTTTCGATTTGCATATTAATCACGTGAACTTAGCCCATGCGAAACGCAATGACTTTAATGGGTAGTCTAGGATCTACTGTTCTCATCAAAGCATGGCCAAGGAATCTTATTAAGCGACAAGTGATATTCTCATTTACGGATCTCTTGGGTAAGCTTTATTAATGATTTTATTGAAGAAGATTTGACTGATTTGATTCGGTAATTGTGGATATTCTAAATTTATTCTACTACAGTTTCAATTGGCGGTACTGCCGGACTATATCTGGGTTTCAGTGTGCTGGGTCTAGTGGAATTTATATACTTTTTCACAATGCGTTTGCCCTGGCAAATCTACGGATATGAATTATAAATGAGCTCAACCATGGCAAACCACGAAACATTAAATATTTAACTCTCTAACAAGTGTATTCAATTAACAAGAAACTACTTAAAATGTAATCAATTTCGAATCTCCCTCAATATAAACTTGTCACGCTAACAACATGAACACTCTACATAAATGACTCGATTTTCGTATACCATGCACCAGAAACAAGAACTTTTAATAACACAAATAAATGATATATTTATTATGTATATTCCAAATAAATGCACAAGCACATATGGAAATTTGTTTTAAGCTTTATAAAATATGTATGATGTTTTGTATTAACCAATTAAAACCCTATATGCCCGTTAATGTTGGATATACAGGATATGGAGAACTTAACAAGGTTTCGCGAACTCCTACACATGTTTTCAATATGGAAATCATTTAACTTTCGTTTATCCAAGCGTTATAAACATGTCGTTCTTTCGTTCCAAATATCCAAGATCTATAGTTAATTTTGTTGTACTTTATTTTAACAATTGTTGTATTCATGGTTTTCGTTATCTAGTACATAGTATGCTACTTGTGATCGAAAGGTAAGAATGACTATATAAATCAATAATTGGAAACAAGTTATTTATTATTTAACATTTCAGATTACTTTGGCTCTGTCTATTGATTATTTCAATATATTTTTGCATAATATCCTGTTTATCATCAGTGGATCGTTTCAATCACAAAAGCACTCACATTGGCATTGATAGGAATTGGTATTACTGGAATATTGCCCTGCCTAGCATATCAATGTAAGTATAAAGTATTGAACTACATATGTATACGATATATATAATATATATATTCACGTCTGTTTATTGTAAACCTTTTCAGATGCGAAATGCAACGCATAAATGAAAATCTATTTGGAAAATTTTGTCGGTAAGCTAAGTTCAGCTATATACTCTTCAAAATCAGTGATTATATTATATATCTCTTAATTTTTGTAGGGAAAGACTTATTGTGGGACAGGATAAGGTCGATTTGAAACTATTTCTGGAAGCTCTAGCGAATTCGACTTTTACGAACTTTGAAAATATACCCCAGTTGGATAGTGTTGATAGAATACTGAACAAGTTTAATATTATTCCTGCACAATATATGGAACTGATATATAATCTAACAATTGATGAATCCTATTCGGATGATGAGCCGGCAACAGTTCGGTGTACAGATGGCAGCGATGACTTTATGACTATGCAAATTCTCACAGAATTTGGTCTTTGCTATGTATGCAATTCTCTGCTGGGTCCCGAGTATAGCGCACGTTATGTTATCTTTGGAAAGTATCCAAAATTTAATCCAGCCTCATTTGAAAAAACTAAAAGAGCCAACTTTCATGAGAAGGAAGTTTCACTGAGCTTTATTGGTTTTCAATCGAATGCCATCGATGTAAGATTAACTTCTGAATGATCTTCAATCATTTTTATACATCTATAATATTGAATATTTTCTTGTAGGCCTACATGCATTCTCCCTATGACGTCTTGAGATTGGTTAATAACTTTGGCTATACAGAAGAGGGTGCTGCATATTCTGCAGAGATGACATTTACCACAGCCGAACCCAACTTTCAGAGGTGCGTGTGTATTTATCTATATCAATTGATCAAATTATGTTTAGAGCATCTTCTCCTTTTTACAGTTCTACTACAGTTTCTCAAAGAAATTGTCGTTACTTTACCGAATCAAATTTGACACATTTTCCCTACTATACAAGAAACACTTGCACCCAGGAATGTCGTCTCAATTTGGCCTATAAAATTTGCAATTGTATTCCCCATTTCTATCCCAATCGAAGTATGTTAAGATTATCTCTTCTGGATCTTTCTATTTATATAATTCTCTCTGCAGTTGCAAATCCCAAACCTGTTTGCTCCTACAAAACTTTAAAATCTTGTTTTCCTCGTCATGCCAGTATGTATTATATAACATTTTGTACCGTTTATATTAATCTATCTTTAATCTTCATAGGTTTATTTTTGAAAATGTACGAGAATGAAACGAGCAATATTGAATTGCCTAAATGCTATTGTGAGCCCAATTGCTTGGATGCTGCTGTACGCATACCAAAAGTGGAGGTAAGTTGAGCCTTATATATTATGGTATACTAGAATATGTACTATAAGAATTTTCCCTATGTATTATAGGCCATGAAGGGCGCCATGAAGCTACTTAAGGGTCGTGGGGCCTCTATTACCATAACCTCCTGGGCCAAAGCTCAGTTCAAGCGGCAGGTTATATTCTCCTTTACAGATCTTTTGGGTAAGTATAACTAAAGCTCATATTGAGGATAATTTTATAGATGAATTTCTAAACAATTATTATGATATTATCATATTATTACTTTTAGTTCATTATTATGTTGATCTCTAATCAATTATGATATAATTTTTTTACAGTTTCTATTGGTGGCACTGCTGGTTTATATCTGGGTTTCAGTGTATTGGGCCTAGTGGAATTTATCTACTTTTTCACAATGCGTTTACTATGGCATATCTATGGATATAAGCTATAGATGAATATTTTTATTTGGCAAGGGAATCTGCACTGCGACCTTTTATATCTATTGTAGACCTTCTCAGCTTAGAGATCTATTATAGAAAATTCATTGATTGATGAATATTAGATTTCCTTAAATTTGAATTCAATATTATATTATATATTATCAATTTTGTTCATTTATACCATCTGCTGTAAAATTTTTAATACTAATATGCATGTAAATCTATAAACTTAGAGTCTTAGAAAAGTTTTCTTATTAATATATTCTTGCACATTTATAGCAACTTCTATAGAATCTTTAATAAATGCAATAAACTAACAAGATTTTAAGTGTCCTCGAGTTATTCTATATAACACAATCCCTTAATAATATTAGATCTGTTACACTTACCTCCGGTGGCGGTGGCTGCAGTCCCGTATTGCTGCCAGGGCGTTTGCTGCTCGCCGCTGGCGGTACAAAACGTCCGCCATTGGGCAACGCTGGCGCCGGTGGACCCAGAAAGGATTTCTCGCGACCATTGGGCATTTGCGTGGACATGGGAGGCCCCAGAGGCGATAACGTTGTTGCGGACGTCGCTGCTGCTGCCGTTGTGGCATTGTTTGTGGCGCTGGACGAGTTGTTGTTGTTGTTGGAGGACGATGATCTAGGCGGACCACGTGGTGGGGCCATGCCACTACTCGAGGGTATATCATTCTTCATGGGCTGACCAGGATAGCCCCCTCTGCCATTGTAGGGCGGTTTATTGTCCGCTTGCTTTAGATAGGTAGGCGCTCGCTGTTGTTGTTGATAGTGTTGCTGTTGCTGCTGCTGTTGGGATGTTGCAAGCTGACCAGGTACCAAGGCAGATGAGGAGGAGGATGACGCGGAGGAGGAAGCAATAATGGAGGCGGAGGAGGAGCCTATGCTGCTGCTACTGCTGTTGCCGAAACCCTTTGGCAGTGCCTGCAAACGTGCATTCGATGACGCACCCGGCGCCTGACGATATATCCCCACAGTGGAGTTATTCATATGATCCCGCGCATCAATGAATTCACCAAGGGCGGCGGTAATTTCCGCATCGCCCTCGCTGGGATTCAAACGTCGCGGCTCAGCGAATAGACTAGTTTCCCGATCGTCGCTCTGTATGCCCTGCTGTCGTTCATATTTTTCCCGTTCGCGTCTTGCGTCTCTTTTGCGCCGCTCGGGATCCTCCATGCTGTAAAATAAAATATACATCGAATATTAAGTAAATATTCCTTCTATTTGTAAACATGAACAACATTACATATAATACAATATGAACAACAACAACATGAACAACAACACAAACATGGCGTGGCAGCGGTTTAGCATGCACTGACGCCTCCTCTATGTATGTAAATAGGTTTGACATGCATTGTGCTTGCGGCGCATTCTGTTAGTTTTAACCTCACGTTGCTCTTTTAATATTTAACAATAACAACAACACGATAGATAACATGGAAAAGAAACAGGACAAACACACACAGGCACACAAACAGACACACACGTGTCGATGAGAATGTAAACAAACTGTTCGATTGTGGTGAATTGCATTGCATGAGACAGAGAAGGAGGTGAATATTGGTTGCATGTTATGTTATGTTTTGTGTGCGTAAATATTTTGCAGGAACTTTAAACGTTTTGTTTGGATTATTATTAAAACAACAATTTGGGTAGCAGACATACACACACACACAGATATATAGGCAGACACGTGCAGGAGAAGGTATAATATGGCAGGACTTGAAAACGCAGCAACGCAATCCACAATGCATAGTGGCTCTAAAACTTACGTAAAATTCACGTTGTACAAATTGTTATTGTACTGCAGTAGCTGTTGTTGCTGTTGCAGCTGCTGCTGTTGTTGTTGCTGATGATGTTGCTGCTGGTGTTGTTGTTGTTGCTGTTGTGCCATAACGCGCGCTTAATAAACAAATAGTTTTTTAATTAGTTTTTTGGTTTACATAGGCGGCACACTCATACAAAACAAGAACATACATTTTAAATTGTGTGTGTGTGAGTGTGCCAGTGTGCGTGAGTTAACAGCAAGTGTTTGATCAACAGTGAGCACACGAAATCATATTTTACATATACTGTGTGTGTTTGTATTGTGTGTGTGCTAAGTAGTATGAGTGTAACGCGCGCTCTCTAGGGAGAGAGAATTTAATTAAGAGAGAACGTGACGCGATGCTGCTTCACTGTTACGGTTACTACAGCTGATCTTCTGTTATGTCTTAACATTTATGTAAATAGTTGCTGATCTATGTTAAACTTTAACATTTCTGTTATTAACAGTTTTAGAAGCACAGAATAGTATTTATTATCCCATTATTTGTTGTTGCTTAGTATTTTTTTATGTTACAAATAATAAACTATTGTTTATGTAATTTCAATTTGATGTTTGTTTTCACTACTGTGTGTGTTGTATGTACATTGTAAGTTGTATTGGTGTAAGTTATACAGGATAAATGAAAAGTTGTAGTACCTGTGAAAGAGCAGAGCAGAAATAGAGAAAAGTTTGAAATTAGTATTATGTTTAATTTATCAGTTATAACTAATTAAATCTAAAATTAAAAGTAAAACCATTTAGCAGCTAAACCCTTCTAAATCACGGCATAATCCTTCTATATTCCAACCCTTCTATTTCCCACAATCAACAGTTAAAATTTTCCACAACAGACTAAAGACAAATTATTTAAGCTTTAGATTAAATGGCCGCACATTAAAGCTTTTCACAGCACAAAGTGTAAGAGAGATAGAATACAAAAGAGAGTGAGACAACAGCAGCAACAAAATATAAATTAGGCAAAGAAGACAGCACAAAAAGAAAGAAGAAGCAGAACTTTGTCAACCACTTTGGCTCGTCTCAATTTCTGCTGTTTGGTACCGTCTTCATTTCTGTGCATAAACTATTTGCAAGCACTGTGAATGGCAGAGAAATAAAATAATTAAATGTTATTCTGACTCCGAAGTGAGTCTGTGGCGCTGAGACATTCTGAGACAGAGAGTGAAGCTCTGTCTCTCTCTCTCTCTCTATCACATTTCAGAGCTGCCTCACAAAATTTATAAGACAAATAAATTTTAACTGCACCAGAAGCAAGTGGAGCAGCAGGAAGAAAAGGAGGAGGTGAACGAAGTAGAACAGCAGCAGCATAAAACCATCCAAACAGCAGATTTGTGGCTGTCGGTCTCCATATCTCTCTGTCGCTCCATTTAGCTCACTCTCTTCCGCTCTCTCTTCTATCTCTTTCGCTGCATGGAAAAAGGTTCAACAATGTCTGTTTCTGTTCTTGTTTTTGGGTCCTGTGACCAGAAAATTAATTTAACTGACACGTGTTTCTTTTACCCTCAAACACACAAAAAGCAAAACAAAATTTTCAACATAAATAAAATTGTATTGCATACCCCAAGGAGCTTGAGAGAGTGCCAGAAATCACACTTTGATGACAAGCAAGTGAGAATATTTTGGAAAATAAAATACAATAATTGTTTGTATGGAGACGAGGGGAGGGGGAGGAGCCTAATTAGAACTCGAGAAAAGTTGCTTTATAACTTCCGTAAATTCTTAAAGATTATAAAGAGATCCATAAGATATCTTGAATCCGAAAGTTCACTTGATTAATGATTATGAATTATATTTCTAAATATTCCCCCTTTTCAAATTATAGGGTATTCCAAAACCCAGTGCTTTTATATCATATATCAGGGCCCTCAAGCATTTTCATTATTATGTGTGTGCATCTTCCTGATTTAACCAACGTTTTACACATGTTATTTTACTTTCGCTGCTTCTTTTTTTTTTCTTGTTTACCTCCTCATATCAACAACAAGCCGTCAACAGGCTGCGACTAAAAACAAGACCCGCCCTTCACCACGAATTGCTTTTCCCCTCGACAGTCCTTCCATCACGATTCCGATATTCGCAGGAATTTTTACAGTTTGTTTGCCATTCGATTAACATTTAAATCAGCTTCCAGCTGCAGCTTTATACTTTATATAAAAAGGGATAAAAAGGGTCGCAATATGTAGGAAACTTCAACTCCAAAAATGATAAAAACAAACCAAAAAAAACAATCAAACAAACTTCCAAAAGGTTTTTCTGCAAATTTGTTAATTTAACGCATACATAGAGAATCAAGTATGATATAGTAACATATCTACTATCTCTCCTCTAAAAGCTTCATCATGAATCATTTAACAATTTGTACAAACACAGAATCCTTTACAAGGTTGAACAGACTCAATTCAATTCAATTCATTTGAGATGAGTCGAGTCGGTCGAGGACACATTGAGAACACATGCGACTAATTTCATATTCATATGCATATTTAGAGAGAGAGAGATTGAAAAGGAGTATCAGGTCAGGTAGTTAAGACGACTAGACAGACAGACCGACAGACATACAGTCAGTCAGTCAGTGCAGGTGTGAAGAAAACGAAATGAAAAGTCGGGCGGCGTCGTCGGGCGTCATCAGGCACATTGGCACGCCTAATTTATACACAAAAGTCAAGTGAACTCAATAGAAACTACATATACAAAGGTAGACAGGAATGAGACAGATAGATGGCGAAAGAGAGAGAGAAAATATGTGAGGCAGGAAAGTTCTGAGCTGAGCAAACTTGATTACAATCTTAGTTAACTATCGATAAAGATATATGTATACTAATAATAAGAGATAATATATCGTATATTATTCAATGCTCATTGTTACAGTTATTGTTAAACAGAAGTCCTACATGGAGGCATTAGTTAACAATATTTATAGCTATTTAATAGTGATATAGCTACAATTATCAATAAAAGTACATCGATGGATATTACTATCAATAACATCACTTCAACATCAAGTACTAATAGACAACCACAAAGTACAAGACAACTATGTATACTAATAAGATTGTAATTATCGATAGCAATGTATCGATATGTATAAATTTTTGTACTAAAAAAAATACCATTTACTGTAAGTTTCAGTTATGAAGCTTAAATGATAGTTACTGATGTTATAACTATCGACCTTTAACTATGTTTTAACTATGTTCTATATTCAATATAAAATTCCATTATTGGCATATTAAAAATCTCATGCAATCCTTAAAATGTGACCGATAGTTTGCGTGACACGGAACGTAGTACACACATCACTAGTGAAGTTACGCCGCTTATTGGGGCAGTACATGAACAAAAGCTGAGTATCATGTGGGCGTGTGTGCACGTGTGTGTGTGGGTGTTGCCTTTTGCCCAAGCTGTCACTTGCGTGGGGTGGCTTAACTGCCTGTCGTCCGCTTCTGTCTGCCTCTCTTCGTCCGTCTGTCTGTTCATTTGTCTCCCAGCCCTGCCTGCAACTCGGGCTGTTTGTCCGTCTGTCCCTCTGTCGAGTCAGTCTGTGTTTCTGTGTCTGTGTGTATCTCCTCTTGTGTGTATACGGTCAGGATTTATTATAAAATGGGCGCCATAGACTAACGACCATGGCCACAGTACCAAACAGAGTTCCGTTTCCTCTACTCCCCACTCCCACAACACCCTCTTTGCTACTACAGTGTCTCTGTGTTCGACAGAGACAGAGAGTGAGAGAGTCAACAAATTTTATGGTACTCATTAAACTTTCTTTCAGCAAAGTGCGGCAAGGAGACTTACTTCTATTCCTGTTTTGACCTGAGTGAGGGGAACTGGGAACTTGCCACAGAGTGAGAAGTTTAGTTAATTTATTTCTTCAAATTTGCCACGATTTCGTTTTCTCGCTTTTGCATTTGAAATTTATTTAATTAATTTGTGTGCAAGTGTAAAAATCAATCTGGCAGCGGTAGATAACAAAAGAAAGTTTCTTTTTTAAGTATAAAAGAGAATTAACGAGAGTCATGGTAAACATCCTGTGGCAAGTAAACCCGGCAAGGGGCTTTCTTCCAATCAATTTCTCACACACTACACCGTTTGACAGGAATCTTTTTTTCTGCCCCTTCCTTTTCCACTGCTGCCTGATTGTCCTGTTCGAGCTGGTTCTATGTCAAGTTACTTTATCTCTGGGCACTTATCTATTATCTGCAGCTGCAGTTGCTGCTGCCGCTGCTGCTTCTTCTGTCCGGCTTAGCTTTAACTCGCCATATTCATCTCTTTCTCGTTTTCTTTTCTTCCTCTCTCTCTCTCTCTTTCTGTTTTCTTTCTCGTGTGCTACATATTGATGCAGACGCATATTTCCTGCTTCATTAACAGCAGCGCCGCCATAAAGTATGCAACATATTCTAGAAACATGTGAGAGCTACAAGTAAAGAGACTCTCTGGGTCGACTGTTAGATACCCTGGCAAATATTCAGTGCACTTTAAGCTTATTCTCTTCTTCAGTATACCCTCTTTCCTGCGTGCAGGGTATACCAACTTCTATGCGCTTTTTGCAACACTTTCAACCCACATTCCCTGCCCCCGCCCAATCTGTTTTTTGATTTTAACGAGCCGTCGTCGTCGTCGTTGCCCCCTTTCCCTCACTCAGAGCACTTCATCGTGCTTTCAGTACTTCAGCTAGTCTGCACCCCCCCCCTTTCCACATCGTCAGCTGATTTGCTGCTTTTGGTCCGCGTTTCGTTAGTTGTTTTTCTTCTTTAGAACTTTCGTCCTCCTTTTTTGCCTCGTTTTTATATCTTCTACTTAAACAGATATTTTTCGTACTATCCCCTGACAAGCTACAACTGTGTCGAGCTTCGTTCTGTGATGAAATTTTGCACTCTTGCAATAAATCCTTAAACAATCCTTAAATTTATCTGAACAGTAACAAAATATTTTAACATTGTAAAAGTGACACAAAGTTTTCATAATTTAAAGGGGGGGGGGGGCGGATGTATAATACCCTGTACAATGGAAAGACTATTAAGGGATTATAGTTAGGGTGTTCATTGAAGAATAGAATCAGGACTTCAAAGAGTACAAATGGAACTATAATAACTAAGCCTAACTATATGCTACGATAGCTTAGTTAAAGAACTATATAAGAAGCTTCTTTTCAGTCACAATTCGTCACAAATTTCGTATAAAATATTTTCTTTTTTATTCCTTTTTCTACCCCTTCTGCCTTTTGCCATTTTATTCCCTTTTCTGTGCACACTTTGTTGGTTTTCTTGTCGTCTTACTGCCCTGATTTGATTAAAATGATAACAGTTTTTGGGATTTAACTTAAATTGATGTGGGTCGAGAAACCGAGAGACTCGCCTCCTTCTCCTTCTTCTGCACTGCCTTCATTTTATATCTTTCCTTTAGCCGTAGCTCATTTCCTTGAAAGAACTTTAAGTCGAAAACGTATAAAAGACAAACATAAATGCAAGAGGAAAATTACATTAATAAAATTGCAGACACTTTTCTTGCAATAGTTTCGCTTAGGTTTTCATTATGTCCTTTGAGAAGTAGCCTACAATTAGGACCTTAAATTGCCTGAATTGAAAGAAACAACTCTATATTTATATGTCTATCATGGTCACGTGTCGTGAGGTTGACAAGCATGGTAGGGAAGTAACGACCACAGCCAAAAAACCGCATGTCGCCAAGCGCCTCCGGCCCCTGCGGTTAAACCCCTCTTGGCAACAGCTTCACGCACGCACAGATCATGCAACTGTTGCTTCTGCGCCAAAAAAAGACAAAAAACTAAACTTCCAAGGAAGTAAAATTAAGAAAAATATTGTATATATAGTACATACAACTATACAACAAATATACAAAATTATATATGATAATTTTTAAAAATTATAGAAACAAAGAACTCAGTTTCCTTTACATAGCTACCATGAATAAAAGGAAGTAGCTTGAAAATTAAATAATATATCTTTCAGCAACTAAAAGAACGAATACCACATTATCTTAAAAATATAAGAAGATAAATATGGTGTTGATATAGATTTCGTTTCCCTTAGAATAACTAGCCTGGTCGATAGATTAACAAGATACTCCTTCATAACAAATAATTTGTTTGGTCGTATAAAGAAAGAGATGCATTTATAAGAAAGTTTTTCTACTTTCCCTTATTTAAGAGAAGAGCTTGTAAAAAATACAATATAAGTGTTATCAAGTTAGGAAAAGAGTTTAATGATGAAAATATAAAACCAGCTGACATGTTTGGGAAGTATATTTATAGTTTATTCTATTATTTGTAAGTTATATCTCTAGCTGTTATTCCCGAGTTACACACTAATTGCTAGAAAGTGTCATATGCAGCACTTGACCAACTTTCAGTGCACAGCTAACTGAGTTAGCAGTGTTCCTGTTTCTGTTGTTGTTGCTAAAATCAGTTGCCTTGGCTACATTTTAAATAAATGTATCCAAAAAAGTTTAGTTTGAGTTTTATTTTTCTATATCTACTTTGTTCTATCCCTATCTCTCTCTCTCTCTCTGTTGCTCTTTCCACAACTCTATCAAACACACATATATTTTTTCTGTGTTCCTTTTTTCCTCCCGTTTTGCTTGTTGCTTTTTCTTTTGCTTCTGTATGTGCGTGTTTGTGTAATCTATATTATAAGTTTGCTACAAAAGTTCACTTTGATAGTTGGTACAATTTTTTGGCACTTCGGTTTCACCACTCTACGCGCTGTTTGCGTCGTCGTCGTCGTCGCTGTTTTTGACAACTTCTTCGTAGTCGTCGAGCCGTATGTGAAGTTGGTCTCTCTCTCCCTCTCCCTCTGTGTGTCTGTCTCCCCCATCTCATCCCCAGGATTCCTTTTCAACAACCCACAGCGCACTTCACCATCTCTGCCTTTGGCAACATGTGCGCTTTCCGTTTGTCTGTCTGTCCTTCCCTTTTCTCATTCTTGTCCTTCTAGTCCTGCTTTTATTAAGCGCATTTTTCCTATTGAATTTACCGTCTTTTTTCGCTCGTTTTCAACGCTTTAAATCGCTGTAAGGCCTGAATGATTGATTGATATTTATTCAAAGTTAAATGGACTTAGGAATTTTGGCTGTGAGGCTACAAATTTGTTGTTACCTTTTAGCGACTTTATTGAAAACAAATTAAGCAAGCTAGAGATAATTAGGCAAGTCATTAACCAACACTGTACTGTATTGTTTAAAGGGTTTCTGTGTAGTTTCTTGAAGAACTTTCTTTGTTTATTGTTTATTGAAATTGCAATTTTATAATAAAATTCATTAAAGGAAAGAATTGTTCAACACTTGTTTAAGAAAAGACATTACCGAACACCTAATGGTGTTTTGTAAGAACAAAAGAGTTTACTTTCAAATAGCTATTTCTAGATATGATAAAAATACTACAGGGTACAAACATAGTCGTTATGTTTTGTTTATGTAAATTTATTGCTCTTTGTGCCTCGTTTCTGGGAATCAATTAGGTTAATGAAAATTGTTTAGCTATGCAGAACAGTTACTTTTATATGCACTTTACATCGACAGGGCGACAAGAGTGAGTGTGTTATGTGAGTGAGCGAGACAGCGAGGAAGAGAGCAGCACAACAGACACATAAAATTCTGCTCAAGTTGAATTCTGTCCCAAAACCTTTTTCTTTTTATTATTTCTGTCCTTTTGTAGAAGACGAATGTCGTCGTCGTTGTTGTTCGACCCTGTTCTCTCCCATGGATTATTGAGTGTTTCATAAGTCATGAGCTCGTGACATGTGCAAATCTTAAATATTTTATGATATTTATATTAAACACACAACTTGTTACAATTTGCTTTGCAAATTCCACAACGGCAGGTCAAGGAGAAGGTAGAAAAAAGAGATACATAGACATAGAAAGAGAGAGAGAACGACACCTCTACCCATGGGACCACAAATCGCACCGCCACTGTCAGAATAGAAAATTTGCTAATTTGTCTTTGGTTTCTTGGGACCTTTGGTGGTGTGATAATTACAACTAGGTATGGGCTTAAGGGGCGTGGCAAAGGAGTAATAAATTATCACACAATTTCCTGCAAGTTCCCTGTATAGTTTTATCTTTGTTTTCTTTGCAAACTTTCATCAGCATCAAGAGTGTAATCCATTAAATTAAACCCTGTCTATACTGTCTACCGATATGCCCCATTAGAGTGGCAATTTTCGATTTGCCTATAGAGAGAGACAGAGAGATAACGAAAATAAAATCCTGTGTCGGCATATCTTCACTCCATTTAACGCAATACATTATCCTCCATTCCACGCACCACGTCAACAGGACTCACCGACACTGTGAAATGTCAGATGATATGTGCGCAGACTAACGGTACATTTTGCCACATGGAAATGGAACTTTATCCTCTACCGCACTCTCTCTCACTCGCTGACATTATTTCATTATCCATTTGCACAAAATGTGAAATTTTAGTTCAGCTTTCCTGTCGCCATCACATTTTGCCATTTTGCATTTTACGCTTTACGCTTAATTATCTTTGTTGCAGGTTGTGTCTATGCAAAGTTGAAAACTTATTTCGAAATTTTTCAGCTAACCTTAATGCCTGATTAAACCGAACGGTCGACCAACTCACATTTGCAGGGACTCTCCTAGTTACGCACTGCTGTCTAGCTTTCTCTTTCTATTGTTGGCAGTGTTTAGGTTTGTTCCCAGCGATCATTACTGGGTTAAATGTTCAAATATAATTCAGAATATTTAAAATTATTTAAATAAATTAACTGTAATACTTTTGTAACTATGAATATTTAAAATTATTTAAATAAATTAACTGTAATACTTTTGTAACTATGCTATTGAATAATTTCTTCAATTAAACTTTATTAATTTCTATTCACTGTTTGTTTCTTTATTTATTTTTTTATTTTTAATGTTTTTCCTTTTTTTAAAGCTTCCTTTTTATCATATTTTTAATTTGAAAATCACTATTTCATATTAGTATATGTATTTATCATTTGTTTCTTTTTAAGCGAAATTTCTAGAGGGTATACACAGGGTAGTCCCCTCTACACACAACAATGCACACATTGCAACATTTTCAGCATGTTCCAATGCAACCTCAACTCATCTTTCGCTTCCTCTCCCTTTCTCTCCTCCTACCCACACTCCCTCTCACATCACTGACATGCCTGTTGTGAGTTTTTTCGCTTGCCTTTTAGCCTGGCCAACAGGTCGGCGCTCTTTTAATTACATCAACAGCAGCCCGGCCAATGAAAGACCTCATTCCAGTTGGGTCAACAGCGTAACTTCGTGTGTGTGCTAGCAGAAGGAGCATGTTAAAGAGGAGCTGAGAGAACGACAGGGAGAGAGAGAGAGACAATTTGATTGCTCATACGCCCAGTCGGTTGAATAGATTTCAATTGTTTATCAAACTGCAATCAATGCTGGGCAAGAATAAAGAACTTTTCTGTTTTTTTTTGCATTTTCTATGACAATTTCGATACTCTGCAGCAATTATACAGTGGGTATATAAAGTAAATACTTTAAAATATTCTTGTTCATTTACTATATTCTTGTTCATTTACTAAATGAAACATAAACAGAAAATGCTGATAATGAACACAATAGTGCAGTCTTTCTTCCTGGGAAAAATGTAATAAGGTATATATATTTGATCAGTAAACACTTAAAACTTAAGGCTCATAGACTATAAATACTAAAATATATATTCCACATCAGCAGTCAGATAAAACAAGAGATGACTTTGCTGTTTATATTAACACAGAAATCACTTGCTTTATCCTTTACTTTTCCACGTTCTTTCCTTCACCCTTCACAGGCTTTACTCGCTTTATCCTCTACCTTCTCTCTCTCTTCCCTACATCCTATCAAGTGCAGCCCTTGATTTACCTACGAAGGTTATTAATCACTTATAACAACATGATAATAAACGGAAATAGATGGAAATAGATAGTTATTTCCAGCGCAGTATCGCCGACAACTTTTCTAACTTGTCGACTAACCTTTTTCAAGTGCATTCCTGTAATTAACTTTTGTAAATAAAAATGTTATTTATGTTCGCTTCTCTACGGATTTCCCTTTTATAATTGCAGAGGGACGACTACCCCCTCTGCACCTCCCAACAAGTCAAGGGAGAACTGCGGCACTGGACCGACCTTCCTACTGCCATTTTACATATTTATTCTTTTTCTTTTCCTCGAAGCGCGCGTTGCGCGTCATAAAATATTGATGGCCATAAATAAAAAGCGGGCAGCTCTTAAAACTGAACACTGACAGAGCAGGAGAGATAAAGAGAGAGAGAGAGAGAGACAGAGAGAAACTTCTCTCCTCGCTACACAGTGGAACAAAATGAATTATGCGTTAATTACAGAAAATGTCAATGTAGAAAATAAATAATAATTATTATTTTTATGCCATAAATACAAACTATAAAATTGTCAGTGATGCAAAAGAAGGTTTTATACATTCTCACAATGTGGCCCACTGTGCAAGAGAGTAGCCACAGGATGCGGCTGCCACTTGTCATGGTCTTGGCGGCTGGTTGATTAACACCTTTGCGCCGTCTTCGGCCCCTTAAACGGTTTGTGCAGAGTAATCTGCATAAATCATCAGGAATCAAGTGTCAAAAACGCAAACTAAATAAATAAGGGAATTAAAAGGGAAGCAAAGGGAAGGTATAAAAACAAAAGCGTAAAGTCAATGCAAGTCAATTATTCTATACACAAAAGGCAACTTTTATAATTTACAACAACAAAATTCCATAATTTTACGGTGTGAATAATCCTACCACAAATAACAACAACAGCAACAAGAACAACAACAAAGAAACACAAACAAATTGCTGCATATTTTGTTTGGGGAAAATGCAGTTCAAATTTTAAGTGAGATAGGTCAATAAATTAAATGTATAATTCCCAACAACAATGTGCAATTTGCATGATAGAGACAGAGGGAGAGAGAGGGAGATGGAATTCAATCAACTAATTATTTAAGCAGCTTATTTGGCCACATTGGTGAAAATGGTCGGGAAAACAGACAGAGAAGGCGGAGGGACGATAATAATAAATTACAATGTGAAATGTTCCATGGAAATGTGCAGAAGATGCCTCATTTATTTGTGAGATGATGAGATGAAAGTATCACGATGAGGATGTGTAAGCATAACTAACTGAAATACCGAAATATGAAAATCATTTTGCCCTCAGCTTCCATTCTTACTCCCCCTCTCTCCATCTCTCTCTCACAGCATTTTCTTGGCAATCTTATGTCTCGCCAAGTGGCTGACTAGCATATTGAATGAATGAGCGAGAACAGCTTGAGAAGTGGCAGCAGTTGGGCCAGGGAGGAGGGAAAAGCAGGATGAGTAGTGGATAGGAGGGCGTGTCAGACTGGAGGATTGCCTGTCATGGGCAACGGCATTAGGCGTACGTGCGTGTTAGACGCAACTTTCCGTTACAACAACAATAACTGTTCAAGGCAGTCAGCCAGAGGCAGAGGCGGACAACAACAACAGAAGCAACAACAAGTTGGCAACTCTCGCACACAATGAGAATTTCAAATTTCTGGCAAATGTTCAAAAGCGAAGTCAACAAGGCAATAGCAATTTACAACAGTGTTGCACAACGTTCACCGAACATTGCACAATGTATGAATGTTTTGCAGCACTAGAGATAAAGAAAAATTTATGATATTAAGGTAGAATATTCAACAATTAGTAATATCATAGTAACTTAATTAGTTATTACTGAGAAAATAAAGGATTTGACGTTAAACAACACTAGAAATAAGTGCAACCGTTTAGTTTTTCCATAGGAAGAAGGAAGACATCATTGACAGATTAAAGAATATCAATTACTAGACTATTTGAAGTGCACATAAAAGGAAATACATACTTCTTTATATAACATAGGATTGAAATGCGCCACAGGCGCCAACATTCCCTCATTCTTTTGCCATATCTCACACTCTCTCATTACACTCTGTTTCTACCCCTTCAACTTATACACACCATATACTTAATAACTACAATCCGAAATAAAATTCGCCACAAAGTCAATTCAAAAGGCGACTTGGGGGCTCTGCTACCAATGACAATACAATCAACTGGGCCGAAAGGGCAACAGCCACAACAGCAATAACAACAACAACAGCAGCAACAACAAGTACAATAACAATAATTGTATGAAAATACACTCATAACCCCAGACGCGACTCGACGACCCACAACAAGCCAGATACATGTCTAAATAAGGCAGAGAAGATGGCGGGCAGAGACGAGGGACAAGGCGTGGCTTAGTCACATCGAAATGTTGTTGTTGTTGTTGTTGCTGTTTCAGATACTTTAACAGTTTTGCGCCTGGTTAACTCGTTGCCACCCGCTGTCAAGTTGAGGAGAAGCTTTTCGTGGTAGGATCTGTAAGGAATTTTCCGGGGCAACGTTGGGGTTAACAATGATGTTGCATATGGCGCGCTTGTGTTAATTATACCCTGGGAAAATGGCAAACTTATACTAGGTAGAATGGCGGAGCAGTTGCTGTATAGGGAGGGTATCATAGAATAGCGAGTTGGAACTAAAGAGGGAAAGGGGGAGTACAAATCGTATAGTTATGACAATCCTTTTAATTATTATAGTTCCTCAAACAGTTGAGTAAACAGTTTGCATATTTTCTTATACTTATTACAGGGTATCTAATAGTCGTGTATCTCCTGTTATTCCCTACTTTTGTTGTTGCTCTCTACATGCTGCCGGAAATGTCGACAAATGAAATTGTTTTTGTCAAATTTAATGCGAGTGAGACGGAGAGAGAAATAGCATCATCGTCGGGTTAACTGTGTGGGTGTGTCTGTCTGTCCGTCTATATGTATCTTAATAACATATACATATGCGTATATTATATGTACATATGGTAAAGATGTGCATGCTTATTTTGTAGGTCTCTTGTCTTGTCTTGTCTTTGGTACGTGACAGATTTTTGTGAAATTTGCTCGCCAAATGTGTTACTGATGTGCCCAAGAATGTGTATGTATATGTAATATATGTATAGCATATTTATCTATGTGTGTGTGTAGATGTGTACCTCTTCTGCCCAGTGACAAAGCTACCAAAGTGTATGACTCATAATAGAAGTTAAGTTGGATTTGGATGACTCTTTTGAAGTACCTTAAGAGACCTTCTTCTTATAGCACCTGTGCTACAGTTAATATGTGTATTTAAGCCACAAGTAAATTAGCGATTTCCCTTCTCTTTACTCCCCTCTGCTCCCACAACAACATAATCCTCTCGACGCATTTAATGCTCGAAATTCTTTCAGCTTGATGTGCGAATGACCATGGACAACTTAACGACTCTAACACACACACACAAGCACATATATGTATCTCTTTCATTTTAACATGCTATCATGCTATCTCATTCTCTCTCCCTCTCTCTCTCTCACAGTTAATAAAAGATTGTGCATCGAGCCATATATTTATGGTAGCTATAAAGCCAAGACAGCAGCCGCCAAAAGGTGACGACGCTGTTGTTCATGTTCAAGCTAAGAAAGTGAAATTTTAAAAGGCACAACAACAACATGAGCAACAACAACTTGTAATAAGCCAATGAACAGAGCCAGAGATACAAAATGAGTGGACAAATGACATGAGTGAGAAGAGGAGTAGACAGACAGAGAGAGAGAGAGAGAGAGAGAGAACAAGTCAAATCTTTGGTACACAGTGGAAAATATCATCAAGTTAAACTGGCATTAAACTGTGTAAATATTTATTAACTCGTTCACAGCCTATGCCCACTGTACTCTGAGATGAAACAGGCAGCCGACTAAGCGCGTTAGAATTATGGCAGAAATCCGCATAAATCTTGTTGACGATAAAAAATTGCACAGCAAAAACAAAAAAAAAAGAAGCCAAACACACAGAAAGGTGACCAGCATCATCGACCCAGGCAGGGCGACCTCTCCATGTAGAAGAGTCACCTTTAGGCTCAGCGCTGTCTACGTCTCTGCCTCTTTACCTCCCTGTTCATTCCTTCCTTCATCACACTCTATCTATCTTTCTCTCCCTCTTTACTTCTCCCTTTCTCTCTTTATGTGCTGTCCCTTCAGTCGCGTTCAATTTTCCTTCTGTTTTCATTTCGCATTACAAAAGCTGCTCCTGCTCCGCTCAGCCTCTACATCATCCTGTGAGAGCCGACTGAGTGATTTAGCACATCACATACACACACACACAGATACACCGCAATATCTGCTGCAGTCCCATCCGAGATTGATGTCGTTTTATTATGCGATTCTAATTGAAAAACTGAGCCAGAAAGGCTTAAAGTGAGTGTGGAAACATGTTCTTTAAGTGGAAGGAATGAAGATTTTGTAGATTGTAATTAAAACGGTAGATGGTATAAAAAAGAGAACGGACAACTATTAGAGAGAGAACGAAATATAGAGAGAGTGTTCAACTAAAAAAGAGAGAGAGAAAGAAGGAGAACCTAGCAAACTTCTACAGATTTTTGAGATGTTTCAAATATTCATCTCAATAGATATTGACGAAATTGATTCAATTTTCTAGATAATTCGTAACAATATCATAAATCGCTTACTCAGATCAAGAGCTAGTTGATATTTATAACGATATTTACTGAAACGCATTGATATTTTCTGCAATATATCAATATATTTCCTTATTACATGCGATATCAAGGAAATGAAATATCAAGGACTTCTTGATATCAGCACGATGTTTACAGGAATAATCAATATTTACTACGATATATCGATATATTATTATGATATTATTGATATTGGGCAAACCGATTATAAGGATATTAATACAATTATGTTTTTCGATATTTTCATATATTATATATTATCGATATTATACAAAACAATAAAGAAGAATATTAACAAAAATATCTATATATTCCATTCTATTATTAAATGCTATAAAGGGCTCTTTTGAAACAGCTTTAATCTTTCACACGTTTTATTAAAAAGTTTTTGGGTAATTCGAGGCAAAATCAAATGGTAAATCCTATTTTTATTGGCATTAATTCAAGAGGTTTTCCATGTGGTCTTTTTCATTTTTTCTTGCAAAAAGGCGGCCAAGCAGAGCAGGCAAAACTCCAACACACTTTGCGGTCGATCACAGTGCAGGAGTGCGTATGAGTGTGTGTGAATTGCCAACGAAATGTGTGTGCACTCAGTTGGAAGCTGCTTTGGCAGGGCTACAAGTGGCATGACAAGCGGGCAACGCAGGCACAGGCAGTCGCACAGACAATGGACAACGCACAATGGACAGAGAGAGACGCATGGACAGCCAAGCAACCTGCAGGCAGCACGAGCAAACCAACTAACAATGCCACAAAGTGTGTCCAAGAACTCCACACGCTCCATGCTCCACTCGGCCTGAGGCGCCCCTCTCATGGGGTAAACCCATGAAATTAGTATGACAAGTTGACGATGCTGTGTCTCTCTCTCTCTCTCTTTCCCTGTGTGTGTGGACGGACGAATGGACAATGGGGCAAGCTGAAAGCTGCAACGTTTACATGCTGCACAACAATTATCAAATGTCCAACACGAGGCACGAGCAGAAGAAGCACTACCAAAGTGTTGCAATTTGTGCCCGGCACATGCGGCGTATGCGTATTGTCGTCATATCAAGCATACGCCGCATAGGTCAAGTGTTGGTCAGGAATTTGAAACAGCTTAAACAGCTCACACCTCGCATTCGGTGTGCTTACTAGGGGATGGTAGTTCAAGTGGATATACATAGCTAAAGCTGTCAATAGATAGCTAAATTGCTGTGGAATAAATAGATAGGCATTTACATCCAGCACTTATGCCACGCCCATTCGCACACAAACCCGCATAAAAATATATTGCATTTTATTTCATGTTTTTATGTGCTAAATTAGTTGGCTTACACTTGCACAAACACACACACGCATAGGAAAATGCTGCTGTATTTTATTCTCTTTGTTTCAGGAGGGCGTGCGTGATGGGGACTGTAGGGAGGGTTGGCTTGCGGTTGCCAATGAAAACGTAAAATACGTGTGCAGTTTTTTGTGTGGATTTCCTAACAGAATGAAATGAAAAGCCACACCACACACCCACACACATTTTACATTTGCAGAAAAAACAAAAGAGAAACAAAACAAATTAAATCCCCCACCAGACTAGTTTGATATTCTATTTCACGTAACTCTAACAGTAATTTTATTACAACTAATTAGAAAACTAGATAATACTGCAATAAAAATCATTAACTGTTGGTAAATTGAAGGGAATTGAATAAGTATTCCTCATCAGCATCTTTTTCTGAATATATCAATAATTTAAATGTAGTGTTTATTCTATTAAATTAGGCATATTGTTTTGTTTCAAATCTAAAATATCATGTATTTATTAAAATTTCCTCAGCCGACTAACAATCATAACTGAATGCCAAAATTAGTAAATTTCAATCCGGTTTTAGACTACAAATTGTTGCAACTTTAAACATTATTGAATCTATAAATCAATGTATGATTATATTATAATCTTATTTTTACTGTCATCAGCAAATTCTAATCAGGCGTTACATGTTATTGTACAATATTTAGGATTTGCTATTAAGTTCTTTCCCTTGTTTACAGGATGACTAACAGCCTACTACACCGTCACATTTACTTGTTTCATTTTTATGATTTTTGCGGCTTTTGTTGCTGCCCTTTGTTACTTTTTAAATTTTTTTCTTGTTTTCCGATTGAGTTGCAAAGATTTATTATTGTTTTCAGCATTGAGTGTGTTTGTGTGTGTAAGAGAGAGAGAATGAGGAAGAGCAGAGAGCGCACGTGTTGACTTGTGTTGCTGTTTCTCTTCTTCTTCTACTAAACTCTCTTAACTACCTCTCAGTGCTCTCACAGCCAGTCTGCTGTGGGTGTGTGTGTTTGTGTTTGACTGTCTGACTTGGCGCAGTTTAATGTACTTTATACAGTAGTCTCTCCTCTTTTCCCCTTCCCATACACTCTTCATTTTGTTGGCATATGTCAGTTCAGTTTTGCCATGTTATTTTTGTTTTTATTTTATGCCGTCAGTTTTTTTGTTTTAATCGCGACTCGTTTTAAAGGATCTCGTCGTCGTCGTCGGCCACAAAGGCCTGCGGACCCAATTGTTTGCCAACAGTTGTAAAAGAGCGAAAAAGAAATACGAAATGAAAATGGAAATGGCAATAGAACTGGCAGCAAAAAGAGAGTGCTGTGTAAACTAGAAAAACTCTCACTCGAGCGACTTCAGAGCTAATAGTTTGGCCTTTTATTTGAAATGGCGAGGAACAATGGAGTGTTATAGCTCTGGCAAAATGGAAATGGTTTGTAGACAATGGGAGAAGGGTGCTACAAACCTAAAAGGTAAACATAAATCAGATTGAACAACAGTTGTTTTGGTATTCCCGAAGAAGCACACAAGTTTAGCAAGTTCCTCAATTCTTCACTCACCCAAAAAGGTAATTCCCCTAAAGTTCTTCACATAAATGAAAGTAGAAAGAGATGTAATCGATAAGACTCACCTGCAAATATAAAATTGATATGGTATATGATTAGTGAGAGCTATTCATACTAGAATATATAGTACTTAAGAGATAAGGAATATAACTGATATTTATAATATAAAAAAAAAACAATAAAATTCACAATATAATATATACATCATTTTAATATATAAATTATACTTAACTAACTAATAAAAAAAATTGTCGATTTAAAAAACAAAAACTAGAATATATATTAAATAAAAAATGTACTTAATATGGAGAATATTATTTTATTTGTAGAAGATTTTAAGTATAGAATATATGGAGTATATAACATATAGAATATGTGTATCAATGTAGAGAATATATAATATAGAATATATTCTACATTTGAGACTATATCGAATATAAAATACATCAAATATCAAAAATATCATAATATATAGAATACCCTCTATGTATCTGAAAATGTATATATCGAATATACAGTATATAGAGCATATCGAATATAGAAAAGTTTAATTAAATCGGCAATTTACATTTCGAAAATGTTAAGCCAATAAGCAAAAAAAGAGCACAGAGAGCGCAGCGAAAACGAAACGGAACTCAAAGAGCAAGACCGAGGAGACAAGAGCAAAAGACGACAGAATGAGAGAGGGAGAGAGAGAGACAGGCAAAGACAGACAAACAACTGACGCAAAGCCAATAAAACCAGAGCAACAAGAAACTCAAAGTAAATGTTAAGTGTGTGTATGTGTGTGGGGAAGTGAGCAACAACAACAACTGAAAGGTGCAAGCAACGAGTGTGTTTAAGGGGGCAGAGAGAGAGAACGGGGGGAGTGGCTGTCTGCCTCCGCCCCGTCGCCAGCTGTTGTTGTTATGCACACACAGTCGCGTTTTGTTATTGTTTTCTATTGATTGTCAAATGAGTTTGACGCGCGTCTGTCAAGCGGTTTTTTTCGTCGTCATTTTCGTTGGTTTTCTTTTTTTTTTTTTGTATTTTTTGCTACCATTTTCTGCAATGGGGCGTTGATTACGTATACGCCGCTTGTGACGTGCGATTAAAAGTGATCATTCATGGAGTGTGAAACGAGGAGAATGGGGGACGAAGGAATGGAAGGTGAATGAAGGAGATACGAAAGATTAACAAGTCGACAAGGCTAGCCAAAGTGTGAACTACACTCGACTATAAAACACTCCGTAACAAGATATTGCTATAGTTGTTATTAGTTTGAATTTCTTTGCTATTTGTGTTCCATTCTGAGCACTGTTAACTGCCACAAACTAAGCACATACTACCCTATATCTTACTGACATTAGGTATACAAAGAGTTAAACGATTTAGTTGCTAAACAACAAACAAATATTGGCTAAATGCTTGTGCAGCTAAGTGAAGCACAAACAACAACAACAGTTTGGGGAAGTGTAACTGGAAAATAACAATAAACTAATCGTCATCTACCTGTTTCCCTTGCCTCAGGGTATACAAATTATGGATAGTTAGACGAGGCTGGTTTACTCTATAACTTGCTGTGTATTTAGTCCAGTACACATTGCGTGTCGTTGCAGGACACGTGCCCGCCCATACTCATGTACTCTCTCTCCCCATCATCAAATGAAGTTGAAGAAATTATTATGGTTTATTTTTGGATAAGCCACACAAAGTTGAATGCCCCCGTAGTAATTATTTATGGGAAATTTAATTTATTACTCGACTAATTTATAAATAACACAACAAGTGAAGAGAAGAGTGAAATGAAGTGAAGTACTAAAAGCTGTCTGCGGATCAATAATTAAATCATAAATCAAATTTTCTTTGTCTTATTTAATTCAATTGTTCACTTTGCAACTAATTAACGTTTGCTGTCGATGAGTAGCGACAGGAATATATCGATATTAATGAAATACAAATAAAAGTATAACATAGAAGATAGTATTGTTATAAGTATCGAATAGATTATTAAAATATCGTACGATATATTACAATTTATTTCAAGGAAATATAAGTCGATATACTATATATCAATGCTTCCAATACATCGTGAGAAATATCATAAAATTTACTTAATATCGTGAGAAATATCATGATATATAATAAATTATTCACTTTCGCATTGTCGTATATCAATATAATGTTGCTGAATTTTAAGAAATATCGATAAATATCGTGTTTATTATTATTATAATTCATTCTCATCTTTTACATTATCGTGTATCGATATAATATCACTAACCATCGCTGGAACATTTCTAAAATATACAGACTATCCCCTTTCTATATATTGTACATTAAGAGGGCCGCTTCACAAAACTGTCATGCGTGTTGTGGCAATTATGGCGACAAGTGATGGCGCATTTCATGCAACACGTAGCAGTGGCGGCATGTAGAAATAAGAGCCTTGGTCACTTTCCCATACTGGACCCTGATGTTGCTGTTTTACATGGACATATATGACACACGCCACACATGCTACATGCCACATGCCACTGCTGCAATTGTCAATGTCCCTGAGAGAGAAATGGGCAACATACGCAAAAGTGCGTAGCTAAATACCAACTATATATACTCATCCCCCCACGCACACGCACACACCGCCACACACACACGCCCACCATCGTCATGTGGCGAACTGTCATTAAAGCGCCCAGAGCTGTCGCCACATGCCTTCTTCCTGCCCTTAACATTACTTTGATGACAGACTCGCTAACCTCTTTCCCATTCGCATTAATTTGATATCGTGCATCAACAAATTTTAATGAATAAATTCCATTTCGAACAGAATTTAAACGGTATTAAGTAATTGATGCCAATCTATTTCTATTGTTGCGTATGAAAGGAGTATAAGACTGGGTTTCTTAAAATGCTATAGAGAGTTGGAATCAGAGCATTTAAAAATTAATTAAATTGGAAAAATATTAAAACATTTTATTGATTTTGATAATATTTTATCAGTACACTAAATAATCGATAAAACCTGTTTTAATAGGGTATTTATAAAACTTTTTACTAAAGATATTCTTTAAAGAATTTCCTATTAAATTTAAATTTATTAAATCAATCAGTTCAAATTTAACTTCTTTACTCTCCCACAATGATAAGAAAGAGAAGATTCGCTAAATTCATTGTATCAATTTCTTATTAACTTAAAGCTTTTGAACAAATGAATACACATAAAAAACAATCAAAAATAGATTAAACAAAATAAAAAGCTACAAATACGTATAATAATGCAGCAAGTCAAGTTGTGCCCCCTGTTTCTCTCTCTTTTGGTCTCCTCTTTCCGTACAAGTCAAACAACACTCTCCTACTCTGACCAAGCAGTCACAACAGAGAGCGAGCTAGCAAGTATGACGTACTACACGGTCTCTCTTCAGTCTTCACTCTTGGCTCTTCTGCCTCTGACACGCTCTTCACCTGCTCGGCAAGGCAATTAGCAGACAGCAGCTCTGCGCTCTCTTCTCCCTCTCCCTGTCTATCTCTCTCTCTCTCTCTCTATCTGTCTCTTCTTTCCATTCTCTCACATTTGCATAATTTTTGCGAAAGAATCGACAAAAGAATCGCACAAAATGTAATTAAAGAAATATAGCTAGCAATTCTTCTCTCAGTTTGCAGATACCCAGCAAATCTTGAAATTATAATAGTGAAGAGGGGTATATAGAACGGAAAGGAAATTGATCTTCAATAACTAGACAATTAGCAAACTAAGAATAAAGATTAATTCTGCTCAATTTGTAGCACAAGACAATAAAGAAAAGTTTCCAAAATTATCATAATGATTAAAGTTGAAAATCCCCTTAATTTTTAAAGAGTATTTCAGCTCTGCACACAACACATTCTGATATTGACAGACTGCATTTTAATTAGCAACATATCACATTGATTGTCTCCCTCTCCTTGTTGTTGTTGTTGTTGTTAATGCATTTGCCATATAATTAATTTATGGACATTGCCAGAGAATGATATAGGGGGGAGTTGCCTTCTAGGGTTAAACTGGCCAGGTATATATGTGCACGCCACGCCAAAAAGGCCTCGAGCCTGTCGTACCTAACACACACACAATGCCACATGCCCAAGTGCACTTGAATTCGATGAATAATTTAAACAAAATGAGAATGTTTTAATTCAATTACAAATGTATGAAATACAAACAATTGTAATGTTGTTTATAGTGAAGACTACACCTACTAATGTGGGGTTAAGTGTCTAAGGTAATTTGAAATAATAGTAGCAATGTTAGTTAAACTTTTGATGCTCTTGTACATTACGTGACTCTGATATGCCATTTCAACTAATTACAACAAATACATTAAGTAAAGTCACTTAATAATACTCTTTCCTTTTCTATCAGTACTCCTATTATTAAATACCCTTTCTGCTATTGTTTTCCTATACAGTTCTAACTGATAATACTAATAATAACAATACTAATACTATTTATAATGCTAATGATAATATAAATAAGAATACTAATGATAATAATAGTAAAAATGCAAACGATAAATCTAATAATAATGCTAATGATAATAATAATGCTAATCCTAATAATAATACTAATGCTAATAATAATACTAATGCTACTAATATTAAAGATTATACAAATACTAATACTAAAACTAATAAGAATACTAATAATAACAATAACAAAGTTATACGACTATGTATATACCCTCTCTTTTAATTGTAACCACCATTTTCGCTCATTGTATTTCCAAACTTCCGATGGCACAGCAAAAAAGAAAACTTTCCCAACTTGTTTACTTTATGTTATTGCAGCAAAACGCTCCATTTTAAAATTGGTCCTGCCTCCACTCAAATAAAATAGTAATTTTGACAGCAAAAAAAAGAACTAGGAAATGGCAGTGGGAGAGAAAAGAAGAAGATAAAATGAGCAAAAGCAAGAAGAAAATAAAATTAATTTGCAATGCAAATTACTTTTAATAAATTTTTGAAAATTTTTTTTTCGTTTCTTTTTTTTTGTCGACGGGAAACAAAGGATGTTGCTGCCTGGCGCTGCCTTGGGGGGCAGCTGTTGCTCACTTTTTATATAGCGAGGGTTGTTGCAAGAGGGAGTTCGAAAAGAGGGCGGGGGGAGGGGCGTGGTGGGCTGAGACAGATGGCATGCAACAAATGAAGCGGCGCAGCAGCTTTATAAAGTGGCAAATGGGCTGGGAGCAACGTGGGCTGGTTAACTGCTCCAACTGTGTCCAGCAGCAGCGAAAGTGGAAGCAAGACAGATAAAGAGTAAGAGAGAGACAAGCGATGACAGGGTGGATAATATATGCAAAGGGGATAAGCCAGCTGGAAAAGCTGGAGAAGACTGGGAGCGGGATAGTCGCCTTCTTGGCTGCGTTTAATGAATCGTAGAGTGTGACAAAGTGATGTAACTCAAGTCAAATTCTGCTTGACTGTGAGATACCCTCCATATGATTCAAATGTAAGAGTTTTAGTTATCTTAGGGCTACATATCATACTAATATACTTTTTTATGCTCACAAATCTCTAGATCATTTTCCCCCAATTATATTCGATTTTATTATACTCCTGTTTTGGTTTTTGATTGTTGTACAACAAACTTAAATTGATGTGTTTGCCCTTTAGCCGTGGGAATAAAAGTTTTTCCGATATTTCTATTTGCATATTTGCATATTTCTCTCTCTCTCTCCCGCTCTATATACACACACACAAAGCAAACATGAATTTGAAATTTGAGCTTTATTGATAGCCTTGTTTGATCTGCTCTCTCTCTCTCAATTTATTTGTCAATTTGTTTATGATTGTTTGGCACGTGTTATACCTTTTTATACCCAGCAATAACAGTGATACTAAACAGAGTAGACACTACTAGAGATGGAACACAAACAAAATTTCAATGCATATATCAACTATAATTTTATTGTCTTTGTTCAATCTGCTGTTTTATAGAAGAATAAAGCAGTATCTGGAAAAGTTATGAGACATCTTAAACAAGCACAACAATTTATGTTTAGAAAATAAGGAGACAGATAGAAAGAGAGAGGGAGAAAGGGAGGGATATAGTGGAGTGTGGCGAAAAGTTATTAATCCTTTAGAGCTGCATGTGTCCTCGTTTTGTGACTCCAGACTGTGATTTTCTTGCTTTCTTTTTTTATACAATAAATACGATGAAGAATATTTTTCCGCAAAATTTGTTTTATTGCCAGGATGACGGGGGAGAAGCACTGCGGGAGGAGGGGCTCAACACAAAGTGAATGTCGCCATGTGTGCAAACAGACTGTCGCCCTCTTCCTCTATCTCTCTCTCGCTTTCTCCCTCACTCTGCCTTTATTTCTGTCTCTTTTCCTCTCTCTATCTATTTTGCTCCCCTCTTTCCCTTTTTGCCCTCTCTCTCGTTCTAACACGCTGTTGCCAGTTTGCTCGGCTCGTTCGCCGCATTTGAAAATAAATTTGCATGCAGCTGCGACAACGACGACGGCGGCAACCCAACAATTGTTGCGGCAATGTCCTGTGCCCCCGTCGCCCTCTCTCTATAACCCTTGCACCCCCCCCCCTTTGCCATGCCCTCTTCACCACTTACAACAGCAACAAAGCAACAGCATCACTGCGGCTGGTACTGCCTGCCTGCCTGCGAGCTAAATTCCATTTCCCACTCCCCTGCCCCACCACTTGCTGCTGCTTCCTCTCTCTCACAAACACTGCCCTCCTCCTCTCTCTCCTCTCCCTTCCACTACATCCACCCTGTTCGCCAGTTGCTTCAAAATTTACGACCAAAAGCATTTTCAAGAGTTTTATGCACGTTGAATGGCAGCAGCAAAGGAACGCACAGTGGGGCAGATAGAGCAAAAGGAGAGGGCAGGGAAAAGGGTCTTCTCGGTTGCAGGACTTAAATTTAAGTTGGCCCAAAACTGCACAAACACACACAGACACAGACTAACACACACAATCATAGATATGCCTCGATAGTTATTTGCCTGGCGTTTCTGGTTTTAGGCCCGTCGTTTCATGAATTTTCAGCAGATTCATTATCCTCCCACTCCCCCTGAACACCCTGTTTGTATTGTACCTAGCTATAAAACTCATTTAGAAGTGATTGCCAATTCACACCATGTTATAATTCGAACAATATCTTGTATATTTCATATCAGAAATAATGTAAATACTTTTTACATGTAATATATTTTCTATTACAGGATATTTCGCAGGTCGAGCGCTCCTATCACATTCCAGAACTCATCGCAGTTATTTTATACCCTGCATGCACTTAAAGTGAATGCAAAAAGAGTATATAATGTTGGTAACTGAAAGGGGCGCGGTAGAGCATTAAAGTTAGTTAAGAATTAAAGGGTGTTCTTTTTGAAAAAAAAATCATTCATTTAGTACAAATGTGATAAATAGAGAAAGAAGACATGGCAGGGAAAAACATTTGTTAACGAATAATGTATTCCTAATCAACATCAATAGAACAAGCAAAGAAGGAAAGCTTTTTCCCTTTTCAAATTTCACTGCAGGGTACCAAATAGTCATGCAAGTTTTTCACTATCTCTCTTTACTTGTTTTTTTTTCGTACATTTTTCAAGTCAGTCATCACTCGCTCAGTCAGGAAGTAGAAAATTTTCCGGTTTTACTATGCGCTCGTGATGCCAGGAAATCGCTCCTAGTTTCTACCAGTGCGACAAAGAGAAGTAGAGAGAGATGCGCGTCTCTTCTCTTAGCTGCATAAATGAAAAGCTTACTGCACCCTATCCCAATCCCCCTCCAACTCCGCCGGACTCACTACAGCACTGCTCACTGCTGTTGGGTGCTATTCCTGCTGTTGCTGCTGGTTCTGTGGCAATTGGGTTGATGGGCGCGTAATTTTTGGTTCTGTGTGCTAAATGGGAAAATGGAAAATGGGAGCATTTATTGAACTTTTCGCTGAAGATATTTCGTATTTTTCAAATTGGGTTAACAAGAAGACAGGGAGGGCGTAGAGAGCAATGCATATGGGCAGGCAGCAAAAGGGCTATCAGAAAAATGTAGGTCGCTTATTTTAGCTGAAGAGCACAGTCTAAAGAGTTTTCTACTTAAACTATATATTATATGATACTTCTGAATTGAGTTGAGGCATCAGAGATCAGAAGAGAGAGACGGGTAATGGCCTATACTTGTGGATAATGGAGTGAATTGAACCGTTACATATCCAAATAAAGTGAAATTTCTATTAAAACTAACTTGGAAAGGATCTAACATGATTAAATACAGTTTATTAATGACTTTGAACAAGAATATATCTAATTTTATCTTTCTTACGCAGATTTATAAAGGTTTAACCGATTAAATATTATATAAATTGACCATAGTCCTCTTATTCAGTTGTTTGGACACAGATGATCATATCAGTTTACCAATGACAACAACAAGAAATTATATAAATTTATATTTATTACACAGATTTGCTAAAGCTCAATAAAGGTTTCATCCGTTTAATGGCAAATCAATGCGACGACATGCGGGAGTCACTAAACCCATGACTTTATACTAGTCCCCTCACCTCCCTCTGCCCCTTCATAACAGTCGTTTGCATAACGAAGCCAAACGAAGGTAAAGATGAAAGGAAAAAATGAAATAAAGGGATTAACAACTTGCAAAACACACAAAAAAACCTGATAAACAAATCGACAAAGACTTTGACAAACTTTTTGCACATTTCGATAGGGAGAGAGGGAGAAAGAAAGAGAGAGAGAGAGAGAAAGAGTTTTGTAATTGCAAAGTTCGTTCATGTAATTGAAGTTGTTTGTCTTCTTCCTTCAGCTTTCAGCCTGCACTCTGTCTGCCGCTTGTCCTTTTCGTCTTTTACCTACCTTGTGTTTGTCTCCATTTCTTTACCCCCCCACCATCTTTGTTAATTGCTTTCTTTTGCCACGTGACATACGCTATCCAGGTAATTTGCAACAGTATCTGTATCTTCAGTTACAACTGTATCTGTAGCTGTATCTGTATCTTGTGTGTGTATATATATTGCTCTTCTGCTGTATCTGTATCAAAAGACTGTCAAAGCGTTGTAGACATTTGAACTACTAAAGTTGTATGTCAACCTGTTTTCCAACTGACACCGAACGGAAGTCAACTGAAGCGTAGACAAACTGACGCGAACTAACCCAGCAATATGTTGAGAGCGGGGGGATCTCCCGTCCTATATTTCGCTCTCTTTCTCTCCGTATCTCTTCTGATACTCTGCACCGTCCCCTGCAGTCTCTTCACTGTTTGTGTGACCCCTTTTTCTACCCAACCTGCATCTAAAAATGAAAGAAGCTCCCAATGAACACTGCACATTGATTAGCTAGTTATTTGTATAGGATTATTTCTATATTTTTATTAAGTTACTTTTCATAAATTATTAATTATTATAATTGAATTAAATGTTTGATATAAATCCATTTACTTTCAGCGAATTATTTTTTGTATTTCTTTTGTTTTAGAATAGTTTAGTTTAACCTTTATTTTCCATAACATATACTTCACAGTTATGTTTACTTTAAAATCACTTTTCAACCACTGTGCTAAGTTTGTTTGCCTTGTTGTTGTTGTCATCGCTCACCGAGAGCTCACCTTCAAACCGATTCAATTACCTACGGGCACAAATGCACGTAGCACGTAGCACACTTTGCCTCAACTCGTTGCACTTAACCCCCCTGCCTCCCTGCCATATTCTCTTCTCTCTCCTGACTGACTGAAGGAAACTCTCTAGAAAACTGAACTTTGTCTGCATCTTTTACGTTTTCATGTTTTGTTGTAATTGACATTTCAATTGATTTAAGTTGACATTAAGCGGCAGCTGTGAAAAATGGGTAGACAACTTTTCCCAGTTTCCCCAAAATGCAGTAGTTTTTCTATTTTCCCAAATATCACATAACGGTACGATATGTTTAAGGTGCTGGGATAATTTCCATGTGTTATTACCTCTCTCCTCCTCTCTCTCTCTCCCTCTCTCAATGCAATCTAAAAGTCAGGGCCATCAAAAGTCAATGTAAAATGGCAAAGAAACATGCAATCCCCACAACGATGGAAACCCAAGAACGATGACAAAGTTTGGCCAAAGACAAATGAATTTCCATTTCATATTCAACTTGAATATTACAAATTTCCTCAATGAAATATTCACAGTGTGCATATCAAATTTACCGAAAAACCAATTAAATTATTTGTCAGTCTTTAAACAATAACAACAACTTAATTTGTGCAACAAACAAGATCAACAAAGAACATTGTTAAGCTGCAAATTAAATTATACTATTAACAACAGCTGCCAATTATCAGCGAAGGGTGTCTCGTATGTCTGGGCATGTCGGTTTCATGTCTAGCGGCATTTTAAAGCATTAAAATGTTTCATTCTACAGCAGATTAAATGTCGTAAAGGCTTTTAGGCATTTCAACAATATATTATCTCTGTATTTGAGTGTGTGTGTATAAATTACGCCAATTCAAATGTCAAAATACAATTAAATGTAATTTGTCAGATACTATAACAGTGTTGTAAAAGGGTCTCTTTTGATGCAGTTTATCAATTAATTCAAATGAATTATATGAGTTTTGGGTTTCAATAATATTTTACAGTGATGTAAAGGTGCTTATTTTATTTAACTGAATCATCACGATGCAATGTTTGAAAGGATATATGATCAGATAAGATTACTATGTATATAATATTATATCATATATTAAATATTATACTAGTACTCGACCTCAATAACATTTTATATTTAAAAGTTCAGTCGAAATAATGTTCATAATATTTTCTTAGACTTACATAGTGTACAATATGTTTAAGGATCATATTTCATACACCTTTTAACAAAGCTTATCAAATTACACAAACCTTAATTACTCAATTACCCTATGTAATGTGCACAAACAACGATTGTTACTAATTTCAATCATCCATCAAGGTTTTGTGTGCATATCTATGTGCTTATAGAGGTATTTACATATGTGATATACACACAAACAGAGAGACGAATATAAAGAGAGACACACTGCCAGTTCCATGCTGGTTGAAGAACAATGAATGATTCGTTGGTAACCCATATAACATTTGATAAATGATAAAATTAGGTCAGTTAAACCCAGACAAACTCTTACTGAAGCAGAACAAGCTGAATTCTACTGCTGGCTTTTTTCATTCTGTTGTTGTCATGTAACAAATCATATTTCACACCAGCAAACATCATTAAGATGGGGTGGCAAGCCTGGCTTGATGAGTTTTGGTTTACCGTTACGATTTTTTGTTGCTGCATTCAGTTGGAATGAGAATGGACAAAAAAAAGCTGATGATGACATGATAAAAAGTTATAGCTAATTGTGCAGCGAGAAGAGTGAAGTTAAATAACTAACTAGTGTTGTAAAACGACTAATGTTAACTGTCTTAATCTGTGCACTCTATCTAGAATAAAAGATTTCATTGTTGTAGTGTTGTAAAGCCACCAATTTATTATTATCGTCTATACTAATTAACTAAAATTACAAATCCCAATTCCTGCCACTCTATTAAGTTGTTTTAATTACTTGGCCAGTGTTTGTAAACGTTGCCAGTCAGCAACAAGAAACAAACAAAAACAAAACAATGTTTGTTTTCGTTTATTTGCACTTTGTGATTTTGTTCGCAAAAAAAACTTCAACACAAAACAAAATATAGAAAAATAACTGTAAACAGTAAAGCAACCTGAAAAGAAAGCACCACAACCACAACAACAACAACAGCGGAGGCAGAGGCTACACTTAAGCCAAATAGAGCGAATGCGACCAAGCAAAAGAAACAACAACAAAATGGAAAGCAAAACACAAACGCAGCACAATCGCAAAAAAGCTACGCGAATCCGTGTAAGCGAGAGAGAGAGCGGAGAGGAAAGTGAAGAGAGCGCGGCACACCAAGCTAGCAAAAGAAGCGTCAGCAGCGACGTCGACGGCGGTAATGGCAGACGAAACATCGCTGCCGGCAACCACAACAACAGCAACAATTTTTAGCAACAGCTTCCACTGTAGGAGACAGAGAAGAGAAGAGCCCGCTGCTGAAGAACAAGAGAGTGAAATGGGGCAGGGAGAAGGAGGAGCACAACATAAGGTCGTCGCGACGTGTTGCCGAATGTTTTTTGCTTACTCCCACTTACTCCCACTTTGGGCGCAGTACAGCGCCACCCTCTCTCTCTGTACTTCTCCCACTTTTTGATGAGAGAGAGTGACTGTGACAGACAGTGCTGACGAGAGAGAGAGAAAGAGAGCAGGAGTGGGAGGGGTGGAAGAGAGTCTGTCGGGAGTTTTGCTGCTCAGCTATTTGATGAGTTTTTAATTGGTAGTTGTTGCCTTTTTATAAGGGGAAAAAGGGTATTTCGAAATTATGCAAATTATAAGTTGGTTAAATTGGAATATATTCTTTTAGAGTAAACTTGATTGTATGATTATATTATATTTATTATTATTTATATGTTACTATTTATTTTATTGGGTTTTCCTTATTGTTATTTATTTATTACTTTTCATTTATTATTATTTATTACTTATTATTTATTTATTATTATTTATTGCTTATTATTCATTGCTCATTACTTATTGTTTATTATTTATTGTTTTATTTATTGTTAATTATTTATTTTAGTAAGTAATGTTATTTGTCATTTATTTATTATTATTATTTATTTATTTATTACTGTATTTTAAATATGAATGTATTATTATTATCAATATATATTATAAATATTATGTATATTTATTGTACATCATGCATTTTTACACAGGGTATTCCAAAGTCGAGTCTGTTTTTCCCCCACTTATTTCATGGTCTTGTGCAGTAGTTAAAGCTAAGCTCCTTATGGGTTGAGGTTGAAAACGCATATCATTTCATAGAGAGGGCTAACTTGCTACAGCAACGGGTATTCATTTAGAAGCGTACATACACTTGCCTAAGATACACAGCAATTTAAATATTATGAATCAGTTGTTTTCAGCAACTTTTAATTGCCAAGTTAACAAATGAAAATTAAAAATTTTAACTAGATTTTCAAGTAATGTTTTTAACATTTGCAATCACAATTAATAAATCATTAAGATTGTTTATTTTTGCCACGTGTTTGAAAGCAACTTCAAGCTTAAATGAGCAAAAGCGAGAGAGAGTGACAAGGAGAGGAGGTAGAGGGAGACAGAGACAGAGGGAGAGCAAGTCAATCTCAATAACTCACACTCGGCTGCTGCTGTTTTGCCCGTGCCAGCTGTTAATCATGCTATCTCGCTTGCACTTGACTCAGTTCGAAACTTGTTTAAAGTTCATTATAAATGCGTTGCATGCGTGCGTGTGTGGATCGTTATATGCGTGTTTGTGTGTGTGTGCGACGGTTAAAAAAACCGTAAACTTTTCTGCTGACCAGCTTCAAATTGTAACAGAAACTTTTTTACTCAGAGTTGCTTTAGCTATTGTTGTTGTTGCAGTAAATAAAAGTGGCATGCAGAAGTTTCCACACACACACGCACACACAGTTGCAGTTTAAAGTGAGAAAAATAATGGGAAAGCAGAAGCAGCAGCCGAGGCAGGCAGGAAAACAAGTTAATGATTCTAAGTGGTTAAAAAGAAGTTGAAAAGTCACAACTGGACGATGGACACGAAAGAAACAGGAGCAGAAAGAGACCAGGCTGAGGGGCCTGGCAAGTTGCAAGCAGCTGTTGACTAAAAGTTTTCTGCAAGAAAATGTTGCAAGAAGTTTCAGTTGCCATTTGCAGCAGCAGAAGAAATGTTTCAAATACAAAAAAAAAATGGCAATGGAAATGAGTGAAGTCAGTTTTGCTTTTCTTTTCAAGGTGTAGGAGGAGGGGATGGGAAGAGAAAGGTAAAGAGGATACCAAACTGGATTCTTCAGTTAACTAAGGAGCCACAAAATAAAAATGAGAGAAGTTCTTAACTTAGATAACTGACCTCGTCTTTGCAAAGTTGATCCAAATAAATCTCATTATGAATCTATCTTTTTAAGTAGATTTCTAACTCATTTTAGAAATGTATTTAAATTATCTATCTTACTTTATGGTATATGTGTCCAATAATTATCTATATAAGTATATAAATCATCTATCTATCTTCAAAGTGGATATATAATCTATCTTTAATTATAGTAGATGTATCTTCTATCTATCTATCTATATTTTCTATCTATCTTGAAAGTATTTACCTTTCATTATAAATCAATATCTCTATTAAAAGATTTACTATTTATTTATCTATGTTTATATTTAATTTATCATCTTTATTGTTCATATGTATATGATAATTACTGCGGAACTTATTGCACCATTTTATTCCCCACCACCTGCACCTCATTCTGTTCTCACTTTTCTCCTCTATCTCTCTGCACACGTAAACAAAAATTGTACAGAGAAACAGATTCTCCGCATTCCACAGATTTATTGTAAATAATAACAATAACAATAATAATAATAATAATACTATCTCATGCAGGGTCTTCTCTTCACTCAATAATGTATGAAAAATCCTTGACCTTATTTTGCATTTTTTGGGGCCACCGTTGCCGCCGTCGCGCAAAGTGTAAAAAGCATAAAAGATAATGAACTCGATAAGTTTCATTTTTGCAGAGCCAGCAGAAAGCAGCAGCAAATGAGCTGAGCCAACAACAAGTGATGGCAACAACAACAGGCAATACATAAACAACAACAAGGCACAACAACAACAACAAGAAAAGGCCGCTTCATCGTCGTGTAATGGAGAAATTTTAGTTTTTGTTTTGTTTTCGTGTCTTTTCTCTCGCTCTCTCTCTCCCTCCTTTGCTGTTTTCTTGCGCTCTCTTTTGGCATCGTTTTCGTGGCAGAAAGCAAAAGAAAGAAAGAAAAGAAGGCAACAACCTTGAGGCAGGTTTTTCACATGAAAAACCAAGAAAGAAAAACAAACTAAACCCAAATTGAATCCATAGTTATAATACAGACTCTGTGAGGAATCATGTATAAATATGTTATACATCATGACTTCATTTGGAATTCCACGGAACTCAAGCAACAGTAATATATATTTAGTAATTGTGAGTTCCAGAAATTTGATTGCCTCAATGTGGAGAAGGAATGCACTGCAAATGAGTCAAACATTTTTAGAAACTTGAGAACAGGAAGGCGGCAGAGACTTGAAGAGGAGATGGGGGTGGGTGTTGACAGCAGGCGTGACTTATAAGTCAATATATTGTAATGATATACGAGTATGTGTAAAATATTCAATATATTGTTTCTTTCATTAAGTAGCATACGATAACAATTCTAAATCGATATGGTAATGCTTTACTTATGTGACAGATTCAACCATAGATGTTTAGCTAATTAATGTTTTTTTTACTTTGTTCTTTAGGCATTTTCAATCTGTTCGCATTCATCGATAAATTGATTAATTCGCACACAGGTTAATTAAAACGCAAAAACAACTCGAATTACTCAAAGAGCTGACGATGAGTCGTGACTTTGGGAAAAAACGGAATTATTTCTAGGTCATTGGCAGCGAAAGAAATGCCAAAAATGCCAGAAAAATATATATTTCAGGCCACACACACGCACAACACCCTACTTCACTCCCAAACATCCCTCTCTCTCTCTCTATTGTTGTCAGACATCATTAATCATGGCCAGTTAAACAATAACAGGCACAACAACAACAAAAGCAACAATATTGAGGGATATTTTGCGGCATAAAACAAGTGGAAAAGTGGAGGAGACGGCGCAGACATAGGCTGAGGAGATACTTCAAGAGGAAGGTTAAAAAAAGTGAAACCCAATGACTGTCAAACTGTATGTGCGTGCGACGAACATTAGACAGCAATAGCAACGGCACAAGCTCTTCAACTCGTGTACAGCTTGTTGAAAAGGTCAAAGTTGATGACACAACAAAAAAAAACCAAACCACAATGTACTTAAAGCCAGTGCCAGACAGACTATATAGGGTACTTCATGGTGTGAATGAACTAAAGAAGTGTGAAGATATATGGAACAAAATATAGAAGATATCTAAGCAAACTAAGGTTCTAAAATTGATTAGGTTTATATCTTGCAAATATAATAGTATGTACAATAGTTAAAATCTTGATTTAATAGAGAATATCTAAGGCTATCCCCAGTTACAAGCTAGACTAGGCATAAAAATGAATACATATAGGAAAACTCAAAGTTTCAGACTTGATACGGACCTCAATAAGATTGAAACTCTGTGGGAAATGACAAGTTCCAAACTTAGCAAAATTATCTAAGATAATCGTAGTTTTTACTTAATTACACATCATAGGAGACAAATAATATGGATTCCCCCGGTGTTAGACTTGAAACAGACTTTAAAGTATTGTAAAAATGTGGGCAATCAAAATTCCCAACTTAATATAGTAGAACCCTAAGGTAATTCCCGATTCCTCACTTAACTCGTCTTAAATCCGGCATAAAAGTTAGTAATAGATAAGCCCAAGAAAGAATACTTATAAGGAGAATATAGTTCTTCTCTTTATACTTCTCTCCAAGTTCTAGATTAAATAACTTAGAAAATATGTGTGAAAACTCAAGTTACGCACTTGACCAAGTTTTCTCATTGATTTATTCGTTTAATGCCTCATCGTAAACACAACTTGTTAACAATGTTGTCAAGTTTAGAGGGATAGAGAGAAAAAGAGAGAGAGCGCGTAACCAGAACTTTCTCAAGTGAGGCTCCAACTTTAGCGGAACTTGACTCTATCGACCCTCGAGAACGTCAGCGCGTTTCAAGTGCGGCTTTAAATGTCATAAACCCGACGACATCAGGGGAAAATGTCTCATAAACTTGTCTTTGTTTCTTCTTCTACTCTGCTGTGTCTAAAAGTGAAATCTATAATAAAATTTTCCGTCAAGAGTTTTCCGCTCCTTCCCGCTCCCTTTGAGTGTACAATGTTTTCCCAGTTTTATCTTCACTTCACACGCTTTAAGGTAGTTAAAATTTTTTTAATTTTCCCGCCCCGTCAGATTTGTTTTTGTGCCTTGTCATAAATTCCCACACATCATAACTTTCGCTTGAGCAGGCAACAATTGGATGGAGAATCTTTCCTAGACTTACATTGCAACAGCACTAACAGCACATGAGGGATAAGGTCGTATGTTCATCATGACTCACCTGCAAGGAGATAAAGAAGAAGAAAGAAAAATATTAGAATGAAAGGCAGAATGAAATTAACATTGTTGCTGCTGCTTCTGCTAAAAATAAAACACAAACTCGAATTGCAAACTTGAGACTCGGCACGGGTTTTCCACACGGAGTTGTCTGTGTCTATGTTTTATGCAAATGAACCATAGGAAATGTTTTGGTCATGGATTTGGTAACGTTGTTGATACCCTGTAGGCATTTAAATATGTAGAAAAGGGATTACCATGCCGTTTCAAAAGGCATAGAGAGGCGCGGAAATCTATATGGGATCTAGACATTTATTTACAATAAAAAGCTTTCGGTGAAATGTACATTGTTGCTACTTATAAATGAAATTTACATTGTTGCTACCTATGCATTAAATTTATATTGTTGCTGCTAAAAACTAAGCTGGAATTGCTTAAGCAAATCTGTTAACACAGTCGAGAGGGGCTTTTAAGCAATTTATAGAGTTGTCACACTTAGTTTAACTTCTATATATTCACATAAACATATGAATGAAATTTACATTGTTGCTGTCAAGCTCAAATTGAAAATGCAACTACAGTAAAGTTAGTAGATAGGTTTCTACAAGCATTGCATACATAATTAGCTACTATAAATCATTTCTAGATATCTCTAGCCCTTTATTCATCTCAAAAACTTCCTTAATACTGAGTATTGCCCAGTCGAGCACGCCTTATCTTGCTTCTGCTTACGCTTTATGGTGAAAGGAAGTTTGGCTTTGGCTTTGGCTCATTTCTTATGTAAAAACCAAAAAAATAGTTGCATATCTAAGTGGCAACAGCTGATGACGCAAATGGAGACGTATCTCGAAAAACTAATGCTCTTTTGGATCCCTCACTACAATAAAACTAACATAATCTAGCAAAATTGAAATAGAATTGTACTTTCAACATCTTATATATCATAATCAACTAACAGAAATAGATAGATAGATATGCATATAGATAGATATAGTGCAAGTTAAGTGCGCATTGTGATAACACTTAATTAATTAGGCTAATTATTTACACAAGAAACGCGTGTACACATCACGAATGTTGACTCATTTTGGCATAAAAGCAAAACAAAACAAATTCGAAATGTGCCAAAAATTTGAGAAAAAAGAGACAGACATACAGACAGAGACAGAGAGAGAGGGAGAGAGAGCGCAAGCGAGCGTATAAATTGTCGACATGGGAATTGAATCGAGGCCCTCTTGGCATATAATACTCTCTATATAGAGCGCTTTTGTGGTTAACCGAAATTAAATGGAATTTTTAGCTTGCGGTTTTTCCGACTCTGTGTGCATGAGTGAGTGTGTATGTTCGTGTGTAAGTCTGTGCTATAAATTCCATAAGCTATTTCAATCTAAACATTTACTTCACTGATAAGCGATTATACAATACACGACGACAACGACTCTCGCTCGCTCGCTCGTACTGACTGCAATCTTTGACGACTTATCAGCGTACGAACAGCGCAAACAAACAGAAGTTATACAATATACAATCGGTATACGGTATATACCATATATAGTGTAAGGTATTATTATATACAGAGTATGAGTTTTGCAAAGAAATGAAAAACTTGCACGAAATTTCACCATGGACTTTGTCACACACACACATCACTTTCCGCGCACAGCGATGACCTAAATTCAATTTCGAGTTTCAACAACTTCCCCCCCACCCAATCTTTATTTTTAGCACTAAACATTCTTCGTTTTTGTTGGCAAAGTTTCAGGTGATTCGAAGAAAAATATGAATAGAAGCGGGCAGCAGTTCTTTTTATGGAGTATTTGCCTAGACGAACTAAATAAATAAAGTAGACAACAGTCTGTAGGAGGTGTCTATAAAAATAGGCCGAAAAATATAACAGATTAAAGTGTAGACAATAAAACCTATACAAAGGTAACTGTATAAAGCTGAATTTGTTATTGATTTATTAATATGCACTAGGACAAGGTATTTGAATTTACTGCTACTTGAATTAGTAATCAGTAGACAGTAAGAACTTGTATCTATTGAAGTCTTCATATATTATGGTCTTGTTATTGTATATATTCATTCTCTATAGTATATAGTATCTTTTTGGTACATATGCACTGTTTATCTTATAGAATATAGACTCTTTATCTTATAGAATATAGACAATATAGTCTCTTCATAGTATATAACATCTTTATGGCCTAAAATTCCCTCTATTTGCATTTAGCATATTTACTATAACCTTCGAGTTACTTTCTTCTGCACTTGCGTCCTTGGCTCTTCCCTCCACGCACATTGCTCTCCCTCGGCACCACTATACCTCCTTTTCTCTAATTGTATTTTACAATTTTATCGATCAAACTGCGTGTGTGCGCCACTGTAGCTTCTCTCTCTCTCCCTCTCTCTCACTCCCGGAATTCCGAAACAGAAACCAAAAAACTTTACAATCGGAATTGGAATGGAAAGGCAACAACGCAGCCGGTGATGAAACAACAACAATAACAATGAAAATCATCACAAACAATGCGCTCTCTTTCTTGTCTCTCTCCCTCTCTTTCGAGTAGAAAGTCTTGCAAGATGTTATTATATTTAAATGACGTCACACACACACACAGCTACACACGCACACACACATAATTATAGCTTGCATGTTTTATATATTTTAAGTCACTTTACGACTCGTTTCTCTCTCTCTCTGTCTGCATTTATTTCTTATGGCCTCCCGCATTCTTGATTAACTTCATATTTATTTCGCTTTCACACACACACACATTGCCTCTTTATCTTCTGTTGATTGGGGGCCTTGAGTATTCAACTTCTTTATTGCCTTTTTAAATTTACGTTGATAAAAGATTAAAAACTGAACTAATTTGTACACGTTTTACTTATTTTAATAGCCCTTTAACAAATTTGTTTATTGTCTCTGAAAACTGATAAAAACACACACCACAAAACAATCAACATTTTTGTTATTTATCTATAATAATAAATGACATTTCACAATATGCCGCAAAAACCAATTTTCTCTCATTTTGCAACAAGAATTTGATTTATTTGAACCACAAAAAAAACATATTCCTGACCCAATTATTCATGTACTACATATGCCATATTTCAGAGACATTTGTTCACATCGACAGTTCACACAATGCGAAGCGAAAACAATTGAAAAATCAAATCAACAACAACAGAAACAGCAACAACAATTAAGCTGCTAAAGAGCAAAATATGTAGGCCAAAGACAGAGAGCAAAAGACAAAAACAAAGACAAAACAACACAAAACGGGGGCTAGCAATCACAAATTGCATTAGCCAAAATCAAAGCTAACACTTGTGAAGCTTAAAATGCGAGAAGGAGAAGGAGAAGGAGAGAGAGAGAGAAAGAACAAGTAAATAAAGCAAACACGCAATGTAGACGACTTCAAGATACTTTATATGCAACGAAATAAGAAATGTATCTTTTATTTTAGATAAATCTGATGAAATCTGTGTATCTCTCTCTTATAGTTCAAGCTGAGCTATGCTTATCTACGTTATATACTCTCTCTTATACCTGCTCAACAACTACAGGGTATCTAAGTAGTCAGTAAAGTAAAACAAACCCCATTTGAATGTCAGAAAAGAAGCGAAAACAAGAGAAACATGTGCAACGAAACACGGACGCAAAACATAAACTGAAAAACAACCTTGGCAACAAATTAACACACACTCCCACAACACATACACGCACTTACACACTCACACACACAAAACAAATTGGAGACGCAGCACGCGTTGCAAAGTCGCGCGCGTGTATAAACGCAACAAAAGTCGCGCCCGATGGGTAATCAATCAATGTAAGCGCTTTTAAACGCATAGCAAAGTGACAAGAGCATGGAGAGTAGAGCATGGGAGAAAGAAAGAGGGAGAGAGAGAGAGAGAGAGAGAGAGAGAGAGAGAGAGAGAGACCGTCTGTGTGTGTGTAATTGGTATTGATAAATTAAGCTAAGTATGTCGAGCGCAAGAAGCTTGTTTAAAGAAGCGCAACACCGTATGTGAAATAACGGTAAGCAAAAGAAGAAGAAAGGCAGAAGAAGAGAAAGAGAACAAGCAAAAGAAAGTTACAGCAGCTGCTACTTATAGATATCATACAGACAGCACTGTCTACAGCACTGTGGAACCTTATCTATCATACATAAATCTAGTTTAAATACATTATCTTTTGTATCAGATACATTTGTATCTTTAGATTTGTATGTATTGCCACATATCTAATTAGACATGAAATGTAACTATCTACAAGAATATAACTGCATAGATACATTTGCATCTTTAGCATTACTGCAAATGTATCTTAAGGCACTGAATTCATCATAATGAAGTGTATTTTATTTTTCTTAGATACATTTGTATCTATTGCAACTCTAATTAATATCAAGTTAACGATCAGTTATCGATATTCTAAGATATAGAAGCTTCTACTCTTCCTGACCCAGCTAAGTTATCGATTTACTTCAATTTGAAAGTTATCAAAGCTTTTCTTAACAAATTCCATACAAAGTTATTAGCAAAATGTATTGATTAGTTGCACTATAAACCTACTGCAACTGTGACTCCGTGCCATTTAAATACGAGCAGGCAAATACAGTCCCCCTTCCCTCCCTCCCTTTTTATTTAATGCTTATCTTGAAATTCCACATTCCTTTGCCTGTACACGCTCAATTAAAGCAGCCCCAAAAGAGCGAGCGTAACTGCCGCCAATGAGGCTATAAAATATCAACAAGACTTCAAAGGACTTGCTATGAGAGAATGTTACAAGGGAAAAAAGGAAGTTTCCCGAGGAAGAGGAAGAGGGCAGTGAGGGAGGGTGAGGGTACCCAAGCAGCAAGCCAAGCAAGAAATCCAAAAGAAACTGCCACACGAAGCGAAAAACAAAAGGCGGCATTGCAATGAAAACCGAAGCAGGACGAAGGACGCAGGACAAACTGTGTGTGTGTCTGTGTGTGTAAAGATGTAAGTGTGTATGTGACTGTGTGTGTGCTGTGAGCGAGGACAACTTCAGCTAAAAGCAATGATGATTTATATACGAGGCACAACTGGACGAACAAAACTTGAGGGAACTACGAAAAACGCAGGAGGGGGTGAAATGAGGAAGTACTTGAGTATTCATGCAATTTCTGGGTTATAGCCACCATTAAACTTGGGATGTGCAAAAGAGAGACACCAATAAGAGAAAGACGCCTCTACTTGCCACACGCCTTGAAAATAGAGAGAAGGGGGTGGCGGGGGGATGGGGTAACAGCCTTGCCAAAGGATGCACAAAGTAACATGCGAAACTCGACTCGACTCGGCTTGCCTTGCCTTGCCTCTTGGCCCAATTGAAGTCTAGTCTCGGCATAGGCCTTGCTTAGCAGGTTCCATACTCCTTCATTACACTGAGAGAAATGACTAGGGCAAAACACTGACAGAGACAAGAGAGTAACAGCAAGAAATGCAGGCAAGTAAGGTCGATATGCGCAGGAAGACGGAAAAATGGGAAGGGGGTTGGGAAGAGGAGGAGAAGAAGCTTGGTAAATGTGCTGCAAGTTGACAGTTCAATGTTGCATGTTGCAAGTAGCATTGCAAGGGTTTGCCAAGCGTTTTAGGCGCTCAACTTAAAAGCGCTGAATGTGTGGCAGGAATATTAGAAAAGTACAAAAGAAACGATGCAACTGAAGTTGAGAATGTACTCAGCTACAGAATGGGAGTATGTATGTCTGTGTGTGTGTGTGTTTATTTGAGTGTGAACTGTGTACTAATGTTGCATGTACTTATATGGGAACAACACAGCGTCAAACGAGCAAGTCAAGAGGAAGAGAGAGAGAGAAAAAGCATTCACATTTAAATGTGCATTAAAGTTAAAAATTGGGAATGGGATACAAATGTATCTGAAGCAAAGATATATTTGAAGATAAACAGATGGGAAGAATCGATTAGTCAAAGATACAGAAACTTCCAAACCTAAATATATCAATAATTTTGCATATGAATGTGTATAATCTAAGCTAAGGAAACTTCCATACCGAGGTATATCGATAATTTTGCTCAGGAATGTATTTCAACGAAGAAAAATTAATAAATTGAATCTATAGAAACTTCCATATTTGCGTATATCGATAACTAAGCTTAGTAATGCTCCCATGTCAGCAAGAATCTCTTAGACTAAGCTATGATAGATTATTTATTTGAGTACATATATCAATAACTTTACTCGAAAATGTGTATAAACAAAGACGAAATGAAAATTCGAAACTTCCATGTCTAAGTATATCGATAACTACGTTTAGTAACGCCCCTAAGTCAAGAAGAAGCTATAACAGGCACTATATCTGAGTATATCGATAACTATACTCTGAAATAATCATATAATAATCATAATAATAATAATCATCATTACTACATTTTCACAACTAATTAATCGATAAGCCATCAATTACGCTGTAAAGTATATTACCACACCTAACTATATCGATTACAAAACTTAGCGAAAGTTACTTCATTTGATTAATCCACTTGCTATGCAATTTTTTGTCCTATCTTCTCATTATACGCTCGATAAGTAGACACATGCTTCCACTTCCTGTCTCTAATCAACTCTCCCGCTCTCTCCCACTCTCCCCCTCTCACTGCAAACAAGTTTATGAACTGTGCTTGGTCAAACTCTCTCTCTCTCTATCATTATTATCAGCTCAATCATAAACATAATCAGAAGCATTTTCAGCAGTTCTTCGCAGACTTTGTTTGTCCATTGAAATCAAATCAAAAGGAAAAAGTAAAGAGGGGGATAAAGAAAAAGAAAGAGATAAAGATGATGACAAGTGTCCCGATGGGCATTCGACAAAGTTAAGCAAGTTAATAATAATCTTTCGCACGTTTCATCTGCCTGATATCTGACCCACAACTTTTGATGCTGATTAATTTGTGAAAAGTTGAAAAGAGACAAGAGACAGACAGATGAAAGAGATAGCGTGAGAATGGGGTGTGTGGTGGTGGGGGACACTCAGTTTGTGTGTGTGGGAGGGCGAGAGCGAGTCAGACGCGAGTTGCGGTTGCCCCTGATAAACATGAAGTTTGTCGAGGTTTTGTGCTGATAAGAACGCAGTCCTCTCTTCTTTCTTTCCTCTTCACTTCTCTGTATTGGCGCTCTTTCCTGCTCTACCTCTTCTGTACTCTATATCTGCTCTCTTCACCTTCTTCTTTTTGTTTCTTTTTCTTATCTTACATCAAAATTGTGAAATTATTTCTTGCCTCTTTGGTTTCTTTTGTTGCTGTTTCTTGTTCGCCTTTTTGTTCTTTAACATTTTTGCACGTTTTGCTTGGGCTTTTGTAGGCTCGACTGTTTGTGTGTCTTTCTTACGTGTTTCGTTCTTTCAACTTATCTTTATCATTTACATTGTTGCGTGTTAACACTGCGCTTTATCATGTCGTAATTTCTCTCTCTCTTCCAATTTGCTAAAACAATTCTTGGTAAAGTCGTATTTCAACAGAAGGCAATCTATAGAGAGGTGTGTGATCATCAACTGTTTATCGAGGGCGTAGTATTGTTATGCAAATAGGTGCATGCTTAGGTTATTTTCTATCGATAATAGGCAATGTCTCTGCCTTGCTCGAAATTAAATACTAGAACCGTTTAACGCGAAGTATTATTTGATTGATTACCTATCGATATATTATCGAATACATGTTATCGATTACACATTGCCGATTACAGATTATCGATTGCACGTTGTCGCTTATGCGTTATCGACCACATGCCAGTTATCGATTATAAATTATAGATTACATGTTATTGATAATAAGCTACCGATAACAGCAATTCAGTCAATTAAGCACACATCTACCCTCATTGTCACATAATTGATTTGATTACAGTTTATCGATAACAGCAATTACGCAAATTAGCCACACATGTCCCGAACTCTCCCTACACCATGTACACCCCCAATTGTCATTGACCCATCATCGGTCTGTCAGAGCAGACACACATAATGCACATTGACAAACATGCACGCACATGCACACACACGCACACACACCCATTAGTCGAAACCAAAAACTTTAACACATTTTCATTTCTTTTCAAAGTAATAGACAAGCGAGTAAAGTAGAGAGGGGAAGGTAACGAGAAGGGGAGGGAGAACAGCATAAAGTTAGAGCCACTCACAAAACTGATGGAGTGAGAGAGAAGAGATAGAGAGAGAAAAGGAGAGAGTACGAGGCACGTAATTTAATAAAATGCCAAAGTCCTCTTGGTTGCACATTGCACGCTAGACGAGACAGTCAGGAAAGACGACAGGCAAGCAATAGAGAGGGAGAGAAAGAGAGAGAGGCAGAGAGAGGGAGGAAGAGAGAGAGAAGGAGAGAGGGAGACTAAGGTAGGCAGACACAGCTGAAACAGAACGTGAGCAACAGAACTCACCTGCCGCCCACGCGTGTTACACACGATATGCCATAAGAGTGAGTGTGTGTGTGTCTACCATGGAATTGCAATACAAAAAGTGAATGAAATGAATGTACGTCCCCGACAACGCATTACAGTTGCCAATTGCCATTCAAACAGTTCCCTCAATGTAGAATGATGAGCAGAGCAGCTTACAGCAGTAGGAAACATTTGAAACAAGTAGAAGAAGAATAGTCAAAGGAATCTAGTAGAGAATATATATATTTAACAGCTAAACAACCACTATGCTATAATGCTATAAACTTCGATTAATAATATCGATTAGTTTTACTTTTGGTCTGTTACTGTTATCGATCAAATTAACTATTCAATAACAATTATACTATCCAATGATTGTTATCGATATGCAATTGATCTAACCAACAATTGTCATCGATAAACATTTTGCTTATAACAGTGTACTAATCGATCACTGTTATCGTCAGACTGTTGTCTTTAACTGAGTATGCTACCATGAATACGATGACGTAATTAAAATGCCGCTTCAAAATTCAAACTCACATTTGTACCGTTAGAGCAAACTGCAACTACTACTGCAGCTACGTCATTTGCATTTTCATTTTATGACTCTTATAGGGCCTGACTGTATGCCTCTATTCCTCCGGCCCCCCCTCTCTATCTCTCTTCCTCCGCAGCAGCTGTCTGTGCCAAATGGTCATTGTAAACTGCAATTTCATTTCGCAATGCGAACACACACACACACAACCATGAACATACCTAACTCTGCGCTCAAACTAACCTCGCTCAATGTAACTCACCTCCTCTCTCTACCTCTCCGTCTCCCTCTCGCACTGCAGGCAACATGCTGATTAACACTTAATTTTGCATGCAAAAACTTCAATCACTGACAGCAACTGCAACAACAGCAGCAGCAACAACAACACGTAGAACAACCAGGGCAATGCGAGAAACGTGTCGATGCATGTGCGCCATGTGCGAATGTCAACGCACAGAAAGCAGCAACAGCAACAACTACAACAACAGCAGCCAAAAACAAAGAGCAAACACAAAACCCAAACAGAACCCACCACCCACAAAGCTCTCTCTCCTCCCTCTCCAGGCACTGTTGTTCCTTCACGCTCTCACGCGTTACTTTATATTTGCTGTATGTATGTGTGTGCGCGTCGACGTCGCTGTCGCCATCGTCGTCTGCCTCTGCTTGTATTGTATTTTCTTTTTTGCTATTGGTTTTTCTGCTAGTTTAAACGTTTTCACATGTTCTTTGCATTATGCGCATTAGTTTTAATGGTAATGGGGGAACAACATAAAACATAAGGGAGAAAAAACCACCTCATAAACATAAAATTATCCTCGCATAACGATGCAGACGGAGACGGCAACGAAGACGTTGGCGCTGGCAAACGACGCTGGCGCCAAGCACCATGCACCGTTATGTTCCACCACTGTTGCATTTAAACACTTCCCTTTTAGTATGTGTGACAGAATGTTAGTTAACATAATGATAATCGATAACAACGATAATAATCAAACATACGTGTATTTGATTACATGAGAATATCCTCACCAAAGGATAAGCTCGATATCGATATGCAACCATGTCTGCATGCTTTATTTGCAAATTCAATTTGATTTTCATTTACTTTTATTCAATAGCAAAGAAGATTCCACAAAATCCAGCAACACCGACGCCCAAATGAAAAGCAAATGAAATAAACGCACAAGTAAATTTAGCTAGGCACACGTTGTTTTTGTTTTTCAATCTCGCTCTCTCTCTTTCTCCCTTGTTGCCGGCAGTTGTTTAACTATAAATAAAACGGCAACAAGCTGCTCGCAGCTCACAGTGCGTCAAAAATAGACAACGAAGGCAACTACAACTACAACAGCTGCTGCTGCTGAGTGCGGGCAGAGCAGCGACGCGTCGCGAGCAGCACGGGATGAAGGAGAAAGCCAAGGCGACAAAGATGCCGCGATAAGTTGACGCTGCCATTTGAGCTCAGCTCAAAGAGACAAGAAAACTATTTAAAAAGAAGAAGAGAAAAAAAACAACGCAGTGGGAAACCATTTTCCATTTTTGACTTTTTTAATTTAAAACAAAATTAAATAAATTGCTAATAGTTTTGACTTTTACCTGCAGGTGTAAAGAAACACAACAAAAGTAATATACTCGTAATTAGTAATATAATTAGTTTTTGTACAGTATACCCCTTGATATTTGGCGCACACGTGCACTTTTACTGGATACTCTGTATAACACAAAAAGTTTGTTTTTGTTTTTTAGTATACCCCATTAACAGAAATTATTCTAGGGTACATGACAAAGGGCTCACTTGTAAATACATTTTTTAAATTTAATTTGTGGCCGCTTCACACAATTTATGGCCTTATAATTGTTGTCGTATTTGTGCAATTTTTGTACTATTTTTAACCACACAATACTCTTTGCGGTTTCTTTTTCTCCACTCCTCCTACACCTTTCCTAACCTCACTCCCCTTCCCGACTAACCTCACACTCTTCTCTGTTCACAGAACAAATGTTTTGTTTAGTGTGTTTTATCTCTCTCATTCGTGTGCGAGTGTATGTGTACACATCTCTCGCATTTATTCGCATATTTTTTTGCGTTTTCTTTTCTTGCTCATTTCGCCTTGTGCTGCCGCCTGATTTATTTTGTGTTTGCCAATCGAGTGTTAAGCGATCTTAATGTGATATTTTCCAAGTTTTTTTTCTAGTATTTTGCCAATTAGCAATAAATGAGTAATACTTTTTCTCAGCTTCTTCTTCTTATTGTCAATCATCATTTGACTTAATGGAATTATAAATTATATTGTATTTTCTGGAAAATATAAAATTAATTGCAAACATTTTATCATTTTACATATTGCTTCACCTTCTCTTTGGTTTTGCATTCTTCTACACTTGTACACATTGCAGCACACGCACACGCACACACACACTCACTACTCTGCTTCCCCCTCTATCTATCTCTAACATTGCCACCCTACTCGATTCCCTTACTAGACATCGGCAAACAGCAATCAACAGACACATTTACATTAACATGGGGCACAACAGCGACAAAATCGTTTACAGAAAATTTCAACTAAAAGCCACTCAACTAATAAAATAAACAAAAACAAAGTACATGCGTGACAGAGTGTCTCTCTCTCTCCCTCTGCCCACAGGGTGCAGCATGCGGGAGAGAGGAAGGCACATTTACTACTACTACTGCTGTTGTTGTCGGTGCTGCTGTGTGTTTACAACATTGGAATTGCCTACAACGGGAGAACTTACAATGTTATCCACAATCCACAGGCAATCTCACACACCACACACACGTACACTAACACACACACAACAGGAAGCGCACAATGAGCGTCGTCGTCGTCATCGGACGACATTTTATCGATCGTTTGCAGCAATAAAAGAGAGCAACAGTGAGTGAGAGAGCGTGCTCAACTTAACACAGTCTCTCTCACACACATGCACGCACGCACAAACAAGCGTATAAATATTTCATGTGCAAGCATTGCATAAATATTTCAGTTTGTTGGTATTGTTTTTATTGCCGCTCTCCCACTCCCTCACTCACGTTCTCTCTTTCGCAGCTACTGTTGAGTTGAGTAAAATGTCGTATTAACACCTAATTGAGGCAATCGAAATGCGAGCAAAGAGAGGAGGCAACAACAATGCAATGGAAGGATTGAGAGTATACATTAGGAGTGAGCAAACAGCTGATTAGCTATTCTTCATAATACAATTAAGATGAAGTAATTTTTAACAGAAGAAATTAGAAAGGAAATTTAAATCTAGAAAGCAAAGATCTGAGGGGAATATTTAAATAACATAATAATAATAATAAAATAATAACAATACATTGTAAAAAGTAAAAAATCAATTAATCCTTATTTATTCATTAAATATATGAGACAATTTCCGTTAATTCCGTGTAATTTCTCACGTTCAGACATAAAGAGATGATGCCGCTGACAGCACGAGACCACACACACACACACACAACTTCCTTCACATCCTTTACTTCCGTTGCTCAACAATCGAAACACAAACACTCATTAAAAAGTCCTTCAATAAAGCTTCGGGTTACAATATATTTCAACCACGACAAATTTTCACCGCTTCCCTCCCGACAACAACGAAAATGCTTAAGAAGAATATGGTACGATGGGGAAGGGAAGGGAAGGGGGTACTCCCCAAGGCAAGTCCAGTTCAGTTCGCAACGCATTAAGCACAAAAACAAACAAACAAGCGACGACCCTAAAGGCTTGTCAACGTCCTGCCCACCTCACACCGATCTCCTCAACACCCTCCCTCTCCCTTTCACCCATTGCTGTCAATATTAATAACAGTGAGAAAGAGAGAGAGGAGGATAGAGAGGGAAAACGAATGTCAACTGCAAATAAATGGCAAATAAGTTTTTGTTTTTATTTGCAGTCACAAGCCACGAAGGACACGCCCCCACCCCCACTACATTACCCACCTCATCCTACACCCAACACTAATATCAATCTCCCCCTCGCTATCTCTCCCTCTCACTGTCTTCCTTTCTTACCTGTGCGTCTATTCGTCTTGACAAAGGACCCCAAAGCCGCGCAGCAACTATCAGAGACATGTCCGGCTGTGGGTTAAGTTTTTACGATAAATATCGCATAGCGTCCACAGTCTTTAGCGATGAATCGATGGCGATAATTTTGTGGATATATGTTCGATATATGATGTTCGAAATATGACTAAGAGTTCTCGATAATATACACGCGACTGTTGGTTTTCTTACTATAAATACTTGCATACCTCCTTGCTGCACCAGCATTTTTAAAAAACAAATTTAACTTTTGTACAAAAACAAGACGTTACCGTTTTGTTTTAATTAACTAAATAAATAATTCATTAACAATAAATTTAAAACTATAACTTGACATAGAAATGAATGCGGCGTGCTGAACTCAAACTTCATAAACAAGCTATTTTTTTTGGTTGGCTGTTGTAATTGTTATTGTTGTTGTTGTTGATTCCCCGTCACTCTATATGAGAAGCTCACAATCTGTATAGGTGAAGAAAAATGTTGCGGCACAGGCTCCACTGCCATACGCAGTAAGTTGATTGTATCGTCGAGCCAAATGGAACCAATACAGAATGATCAACGTCAGACAGAGGAATAAGAGAATAAGCAGACGGTTTATTGGTTTGTCCTGCTTTGCTGGCATCTTGATGGCATTACGCATCCTCATTTTATATTTATAATAATTGTACATAATGCCTTTAGTTTTTATTACTTGTTGAAAATATGCTTTATTACTTTTAGAAATATATTTAAATTCGTATCTTTAGACTGCTTAGATCGTATACAAAATTCTCTTCGTTTTTTTGCTATGCTATGCTTTATTACTTTTAGAAATATATTTAAATTCGTATCTTTAGACTGCTTAGATCTTATACAAAATTCTCTTCGTTTTTTTGCTAAGCACATTCAGTTTATTTCATATGTTAACGTTAACTGATATTTTGCCATTATTGCGCAAAGTATTTAAGTTAAGTGAATAAATTCAAACACAGAAAGTATTCAAATTAAAATTGTGTTTAGTTCTGTACAGTTCTTATCGTTGACGGGTGTCTATTGGAAACTATGATATCTACTGTAGTTGGACGATTATAAAGCAAAGTATTTATGTCATAACATTCATATATTCCCCAAATTTCAATTCAATCAAATATAAAACACAGAAGTTGTACAAGTTAAAATTGTCTGTAGTTCTGGACAGTTCTTCTGTTCTTCTTCGTTAAATTGGGTTGCTATAGGGAATATGAGATCTGCCTTAATTGAGTACGAAGGGTATCTTACTATCGTTGTCTGCCGACTGCAGCCTTCTTCTGGTTTACCTCTTGTTATTGCTACTGTTGTTGTTGAGGCAAGTGGCAAACACTTGTGTGTGAAATGCGAGAGGCGACAGTGTCGCGACACACACACACGTACAATAATGCCAAGCGTCCTTCAAACTGCACCTGACTGATGGGCGTGGCAATAGCAGTCAACAGCACCGCATGCAACAGTTAATCATTCATGTGCAACACAAGGTGGCAAATAGAAGAGGCAACAAAAAGCAGGTCGACCTGTGCTGGGAGTGGCTTAAATGCATTATAGACATAGGTCACCCCATACATAAAACATAAAGAATTTATCTGAATAATATTGATAAGTATTCTTTCAAGAAATATACATATATTTTCATCATGTTCGATTTATATGATATTTAACGATATTTAGCAAATCAAACTATCAATCTTTTCAATAAAATATTTATTAAAGAAATCACGCAATATTCATTATCTACAGTAATATTTATGTAGATAGAAAATGTTCCCATATACACAACTAATTCAAATGGAATTTCCTACATCGTGTATCGATTTAAAGCCAGTCGTATAACTTATTCATCAAAAAATCCCAAGTTTACATCAAATTTACTACAACCACTCAAGTTGCGAGCAAGTGGAAGGAAGACAGAGCTAGAGCAGAGTTGTTCCTCAACAACCCATCAAACTATATTCATGATTCATGTGCAATTTCTAGTTCAAATAGGAGACCAAACCCACCAAAAAGGCCATTTTAGTGGAGCCATACACGTCCCATCCATCTGGGGGCCCAGAGCAATCAGCCACGCCCAAGTCTGTTTGCCCCCTTCTTCACCTACTGATACACAGTTAAACTATTGACCTACACACCTAATTGATATGCCGCACGTGGAGTCAACAATCAAAAGAGGAAGATGGAAGGAGAGAGAGAGCAAGTAAGGAGGTAAATAGCTTTTCCTAGTCTTTCTTCCTTCTCTTCCCCATCTACATGTGCGCATATCTCTCTCTCTCTCTCTCTCACTCGCGAAAATCTCTTGGGGGATTTCAGTTTTTATGTGGAAATTATACCATTTTATATTGTCACACACAGAGACACAAATACGACCAACAAGAAGAAGAATGTAAACTAAACAGACAGCTAGCCAAACACCCAGGCACACTTCCAGGCCCAGTCCACAGTACCCATGCCTAGCCCCATCCCTAGTACTACTCCCCCTTATCATCAGACCCCACAGCAACATAAATCAGCAACAGTTTGAAAGGATGCAAAGCAAGGACAAGGTAAAGCCAAGAGTCCTTTAGTCCTCTTGCTAGGGCCACACACAAGTTTTATGACTTTGCCAGCATACTGAAGCAAAAACACCGCAGGACACGATGCCCAGCTCCGTTCTCCGCTCTGTTCTGTTCTGTTCTTTTATTCCCTCAGTTCAGTCGGGCATATGTAATTTTCATACCTTATAAAATTGCAACGAGCCGTAGCAACATTCTCCCCTATACTTCCCATCCCTTCCCCTCTATTTCATTCTTTTTGTTTTCTCTCTTTTTTTCTGATTTTTCTGTGCCAAAAAAAGGATTTTTTGGCACAATGCGAAAAGAACCCACGAGTTGGTTACGCCGCCATGACAGATGTTCTCCTCTGCCAGCCACTTGAGGGATGCAAGCGATATAAAGGGAGCAAATCAGAGAGAAAGAGACAGAGAAACAGAGTACCAAATTGTTTTATGTGCCCATCCATCGATAAGCCCAATCACTTCCCTCAAAATTCATTTCTTCACGAGAGTTCTTCTTGTGAAAAATACTTGGATTGAATAGGAATTTCCTTAACTTGTTTTTCCTCAAACAAAACTTCAATCGATGTATACCTTCAAGATAGGGATTAAAGTACATAATTCTTGATAAACATTTGAAAACATTTATAGAGTTCATACCAAACATATTGTTTTTTTTTTTGGCTGGAATTTTTCTAGAGTTTGAACATTAGTTTACAACATATACAAAACTCCAAAGAAACTATTGTTGCCACAACTAAACTCTCATGTGATTAATACATTTTTGCTCCTTTCTTTCAGTTATCCAATACACAGGACAATCAAGCAACGTGCTTGATAAGTTATGGCCTTTTCGCACTATGTTATCTATGTTTCTCGATAATTCCCACTTATAATTTTTGCCTGGGGGGCCTCTTTGAGCACCTCCTGTGCTTGCTCAGTTCATATAATGAAAATGAAAATGGAAAAAGAGTCAGCTAGCAGCACTTGCACTCACTTAGTTATTCATAACTGACAAACACACTCACACACACACTCGCACACACACACCGACAAATTTAAATAATTCAGTGAAAGAAATTCGTTTTCTAGCCGAAGTCAAAGAAGGAGAAGGTATTTCTAGGGAAGGAAAATAGGTAGGGCAACGCGAGCGTAAAAGCCACAAAAACCAGAAACTTGCAGTCGCCTGCATGTGTGTGTGTGTGTGTCTCGTTAGTGAGTGTGTCTGTGTGTTTGTGTACTGCCCTACAGCAACTCGAGCTGAACAAGGCAACTAGAGGGCAGATGAGGAGAGACAAGGGGGAGGAATGCTTGAATGGAGAAGATTGCGGGCAAGTCGCACATTAAAATTGCAATTTTAGAGAAATTAAAATTTTATCAGACGTAATTATTGTGGGGTTTTTTTGGTTACACTCCCTAAGACACAAATACTTGGAATATTTTCAAAGAAAAAAGGTCTCATTATTTAATAATATAGAATATCAAAGAACATTTATTTAAGCTTATTAATTAGACCAATATGCAGCTGAAGAAAGAATTGTATAAGACGATTAAAAAATCGAAAGGCAGCCTAAACAAGGTACCCCATAAAGCTATACGCAATAAAATAAAGAAAATATAGTATATACTTTTTGTCTTTAGATTTTTTTAAAAGAAAAAGAAATTGAAAAGAAAGAAGGGGAGTAAAATAGGAATGAAGACTACCAAACCAAATAAAAAGTTGAAAGTGATATCCCTTAAAGGTATTTCCAATCGACTGATTACAAGTATAAAGAATATATATTATAAACCTATTTTTGTTTTTTTATAAAAGGATAACGACGGTCTGTTTCCAATTGGTTAAATTAATTAGACTGGGCATTTCTTTTAATGCTACTTAGAACAGATCTAGAGAGAAGACTGCAGAGGGAGAGAGCACAGTAAAACAGAAAGAACAGTGCGGCAAAAGACAGTCAAATTGAGAACTTGCAAGTTTTCTCAGGTCCCTCTAAGAAATGTGTTGCTTCAAGAAGAAGCTAAAGAAAAATCTGTTATGGTTAAACTTTTATATTTTATGCGATGGCGGGCAAAAAACTTTTCGACAAATTGCAGCGAAAAGTGCACACAATGAAGAGTAAGAAGAAGACGAAGAAGCAAAAGACGACGAAGACGAAGAGGGAAGCTTAAGAAACAGTGGGAGACAGAGAGGAAACAGTGCGTGGCGACGCCGGCAAAAAAAATTAGAACTTTTGGATTTTTCTACTCTGGTCAAGGTGGGCAGCAATTGATTGCGCTCAGCAGGGGCAGGGGAAGAAAGGGTGGCATGGAATGAAAGGAGGAGGGCGCTAAAACGACAGTCAAGAAAAAACCGCAAACTTGGCAATGTTGCGCTCTCTTTCTCTTTTACCGTACTCTCGCTCTATTACGCTAAAAGCAACTCGGGGGCCATTTTGGTGGTCTACTTTAGTTCCCACCTCCGTCCCGTTCTCCTCCTTTACTCTCATACACTCTTACGGATGTTATGTCGTAATGTGGGCGTACAATTTTCAATTATACAGTTTAGTGCTCGCCTTAGCTCATTGACAGAGCAAGAGAGATAGAGTAGGAGACAGAAAGAGGGAGAGAGAGGAAAGCAAACATAAAGAAGTATAAAAAGGGTTGCCGCAATACGCAGAAATGAGAAAAGTTTAACAGAGCCTGGGAATATCCGCTTCCATATGCGTTTAGTATATTTAAATAGGTTTCTATGTGGGCGCAGAGAGGAAGGGGCTCTGTGGGTGAGTAACTTGAGGGAAAACCACTTTTCTTGCTTATATTGACATGGGGGAATTTCTAACTTAGACTCTTCTATTTACTTCAGTTTGTCACTTATCGTAATTCTCAAACAGATTTTTTTTGGAGTAATCCAACTAAACTGTTAACTTCTTAATATATTTATTATATAGTTTAAGATCTAGCTACTAATATTAATAAGCTCAATATTATTTTAAGCTCTTTTCTTATGCCATTTCATTACCTATTCTTAACTCCTTTCCCCCAACTGACTGACATAAATCTAACCAACTTTTCATACCCTTCAACTAATCAATCATAGCTTAATATTATTCACATTTTTGTTCTAGTGTGCTTACCGTGGTTTCGTTAGTTTTTTCATATGAATATCCATGTCCCGCTGACGACGACGACGTTGTTGTTCTTGGTTTTTCCTGTAATTCCCCTACATGAGTACAACGACGATAATAAAAAATGTGGTAGTGTGTGAGGGCGTTGTTGTTGTTGGTGATGAGTTAAGGGGGGACTAATCCAATTTTAAGGCGCAACAACAACTCCTGAGAATTGCAGCTTGACGCTGTTGTTGTTTTGTTGTTGCTTCTGCTGGTGATGTTGTTGTCGTTGTTGTTGTTGGTGTTGGTGTTCTTGTTCTTGTTGCTGCGAGGGGGCAAACTTTAGCGTTGTCTTTGGGGCACCGCATTAGTTGCTCTTCTGCTTCTTCTTCTTTTTGTTGGCAGTTTTCTGGCTTTGTTGTTGTTGTTGGTGTTGCTGTTTTAGTTGTTTCTTTAGTTAACATTTAACAATATATTTATTTGTTGGTTTAATAATTTTATTATTTTATGAGTAATATTGCTCGATTTTCTGTGTTGATTGAGGTTGTTGTTGTTTTTACATTTTTGTTGTTGTTATTGGAATTTTATTTACTTGTTGTTGTTGCTTAAGCACTTGAGGCGCATATAGAAATATTGTTAATATATATATTTTAATTTTAGAATTATTCACTTGTATCATATATAAATTATTTTGTTGCTTTTTAAAGTAAATTTGCTAAAGTAATTGCGTTGTTTTTTTTTAAATCTTCAATATTTTTTTTATTTATTTTTAATAATTTTTTTTTATTTTTTTTACTTTTTTTGTTGTAAGCGAGCTGTGGTAATATGTTGTTGTTTTCTATTCGTTGTTATAAGAAATATATGTTTGATGTATATATATACTATATATATATATATGTATATAACGTATTTATATACGATATTTAAGTTTTAATAATTAATATTTTGAAGATTTGATTGCATCGTTATGAATTAACGCACTTTTTTTACAAAACTAATTAGACAATTCGTTAGCTTCTTCGTACTCGTATTCATATTTATGTTTTGTTTTTTTGTTTTCTTTGTAGCTATATGAAAGTGTGTATATATTTATTTTAATATGTATATGTATAACGGTTAAATTGTTGTATGCGTGTATATATCAACTATTGGAAGGCGTACTTTTATAGGCTTTATAAGTTTGCTGCTTATAAATGTTATGCGTTTGTTGTTAATCTTGTTGTTTGTTTGTTGTTGTTGTTGTTAAAGCTAATGGCTACGATTCATTATTCTCTATATATATATTACTTTGTTATATTTTCATCTCGTTTTCTTTTTGCTGTTTTGTAGTTTTATATATTTATTGCTTTTTTGTTGAGGCGTTTTTTTTTCTTTAATTTTGTTTTGCGCTGCAAAGTGAAATTTGATAATTAAAATATTATCGGTAACATTCAAAAACCCAATGGAACAACCAAAAGTGTGTAAAAACAACAAAAACTACATCAATTCACAATGGAAGATCTCTGGCAACACACGCTCTCAGCTTGCGCTCTCTCAGTTTCGCTCTTTTAATTTTGCTCTCTTCAACTCGCTCTCTGTCTCTCTCTTACTGTGTTTTTGGCTTTAGCTTTCACACAAGGATATCATGCGCTGTCACTTTCACTCTCAATGTCTCTCTCTCACCCTTTTGGTTGCCCTCTCTCAGCAACAACAGCTGTAGATCGCGCACAACTGCATTGGCATTCTCGGTGGGGTAGAGTTGCCACCCCGCGAAAAATGCAGGGCAAATGAACTGTTGCCAGCAGCTGCGACTTTAGAGTGCGCGCGGCTTGCGTTGATGGAAAAACAGCAGGTGTTAAATACAATCAGAAAAAACATGCACAGAGCAACAACAAAACAACAGAAGATGCACCACAAAAACACACACACATGTCCATGCATGCATTACACGCATACGTGCATGCAATCTTCATATGTAAAGATTCTAATGTTAATGTTTCGATGCGAGTATGTGTCTCTCTCTCTCTCTATCTTTATTTGTATGTGTGTTTCTGTGTGAGAGCTCAGAAAATTGCCTGCACTATTGTTGTTGTAGTATTTCATTCATTATGTTGCGTCGCTGTTGTTTTTGTTGTTGTTGCTGCTGCTGTAGTCAGCCCAAAGGGCAACGCACGCATACCCGTTTTTTTTTGGCGTTTGCTTTGTGTCGGCAGTTCCGTTACGTGCGAGCGAGATAGCAGGCGAGATTGAGCGCCAAGTGCCGTTTGAAAAATTGACAAAAAACGAGAAAACGAAACAACACAAAATTAACTTTGAAGTCAATGCGCATTTCACTTTTCTTCTTCTTTCAACTTCTTGTGTTGTTGTCTTTGCGAAAGCGAAATTCGTATAGTGTTGATTTCATTTATTGTTGTTGTTGTTTCTATTGCTTTAATTAATTTGCATAACATTTGCAAGGCGCCGCAAAGCAAGAGAGTCTGCAGTGCGAACGAGAGAGACAATAATAAAAATAATTCGCATTTATACATTGTATATGCATTGTGTGCGTGTGTTGGTACATGTATATGCGTGTTTAGTCGGCCCGATGGTCAACAGGGGGCAGCAGGCGGCGACGATGGCGGCGGGGGGAGGTAGACGGCGATGGCAACGCGGCGTTGCTCTACTTGCGACTCGGCGACGACGACGTCGATTGTGACGCTTTGTTTTTATTGCTCTTTGTCATAAATAATTAATAAACACACAACTTACGTATTATATTTGCTTTTTCTTTTGCTTTTGCATTTGACTTTGCTTGAACTTTTTATTTTTTAACTTTTCTTTGACTTCTGCACATTTATTGCACTTGTTTAACAAATTATATACACACACTTAATTTTTAATATTTTATTTATTTATCATGGCGTTTTATTGACGGTCGCGTTTGCATGAAAAAAATTTTACGATTTTTCGCTATTCGCTTTTACATCTTATGCGGCGCGACGACATTCTGTTACTGTAGGAAAAAACTGTTAACACTGGCGCCAATTGCTTACCGTGTCTGTTAAAAAGAAATGTTCGACTCAAATTGTGCATGTTAAGTCGCTGTTATTTAACAGGTGGCGCTTTGCCTTGACAGCAAGAACGAGAGAATAAACTACAGATTGAGAGAGAGAGAGAGCGTATTTCTTTACATTTAACATAAATTGTTCACCGTAAATACAGAGATCATTCAAGATCGATATTTCGAATTCCTTTTCATATAAAATCTTATTGAACATAATTTGTTAGAAATTTTTTGGGATACCACTTTACATATGTTTAAAAGAACAACATATGTTTGCTTTTCATTTGCCGCGCATTCCGTTTTGTGTACTCTTTCGCATGAGACGAATGTAAATTGTGAATGAATTAAGTTTAAGAGCGGCGATAACACCGTGAGAGAGAGATAAAGTGACACTCGATTGAGAGAGCGCGCGCGTGACGTTTTCGCCTGTTGTTTGTTGTTACTTCCATACGTTTGTATGTTTGTGTGTGTGTGTGTGCGCGTGTGTTTGTTGTTGTTGCCAGTTAATGTTAGTGTTGCCAATGCATTGTAATTTGAAACCGTGCGAAATACAACAACACCAATTGCTCTTGTGTTGTCATGTTTATTTGTTTGTTGAAGTCAATGTGGGGGGATAACCTATTTATTATTAAATTACAGAACTTTTAATTAACAACTTCTCTATGTGTTTAATCTTTTTTCCCGTGAATCCCTTTAGTATCTGGACTTTGATACACATTAATTTGCTGTCTTAAACGTCGCTATATGTATGTAAACTTGAAACTTAGATGCTTATCGAACCCTGTGTTGTGACCTTTGTCAGGTACACGATGCGACAGTAAATATTTAAACAGTAATACAAAAAAAAAAATATCACGTCACAGCAAAGTAGAAAAATTAAGTCTCTAATTTGGAAAAAATCGATCGTTTAATGAATATCGATAGCTTAATCGATAACAAATATATGTGAATGAAATTGTTCTCTTCATTTAAATGTGATTTTTCATATTTTCTTCAATTATTTTATTTGGCATGTCCGTTTCAAACAATTAAAGTCTTATCAGAATATGAAGGTGTGTGTATGTGTGTTGCGGAGATAATCAAGAAACAAAGCAAAGCAAATGTGTGTGTTGCTTTTTTGAGTTTTTGCAACAATAAAATAAGTTAGACAAAAACAAATCAAACTCATGTACAATAGTAAAGACAGAGAGAGAGAGAGAGAGAGTAAAAGAGCAAAACAACTTTGAGTACTGCTCTCTCCGCACGTCTGACATTTGACGTTTGTTTGTGTGCCTTGCGCATTCACAATAAGCGCGCGAATCGCGCATAGCAAATTAAAATTAAAAAGGCATCTACGAAAATTACACTAAAAAGTGAGGCGCAATGAAATTAAGAGTTTTTTTTGCGCTGCTTTGCACTCAGTGAGTGATGGTGATAGGAGGCGAGCAGAGAGGAGAGAGCAGAGCGAATGTTGTCGAACTTAGGCTTGGCTTTCCGTATATGTGAGAAGAGTTACTCACCTTTGGCTGAACTGCAACGCATAAAATGTTGTGCGAAATAAAAAAATGTTTAAACATCATTTAACACAAATACTAATGCACACACACACGCAAAACTGCGACGACGACGACGACAGCGACTGCGACAACGACGACGACGACACACACACACAATGACGCGACATGCTGCTATTTTTTTTGTTTCTCTTTTCGAAATTGATTGTTGTACAGCATCAAATAATAATTGTTGTTTCGCATGGGGTTGCAGTTGCCATTAACAAATAAAATTAGTGTACGTTATTGATATAAATGGTAATAACAAAAAACGTATGCAAAATGCAGCAGTCAAAGACACTCACACATCTGCATATGCATACGCTCGTACGTACACATACAGGCACTCATATAGTCGTACACACACAGTCACACATACACATGCATACGAGTGGGGCACGCACACAACCAGCAACTGGTAAATTCTGCGACACTTACGAAAAAATAATTTTTAGTAAATTGCCTAAATTAATGAATTTCTACTGCCAATTGCACTGCACATTGTTAACACCCGTTCGCCCTGCTGAGGCACTTAGCTGGCAATAATTGTTTGGTAATGCGTTTGTGTTAAATCAAATTAATATTAATTTTTTGTTGCGTGTTTTGCCGTTGTGTGCAACGAGTTTTTTTTGGTACTGTGTGACCGAAGCATGCGAGAAATTCAACAGCTGTTTTCTGCTTATATGCTGTGGTCACACCAAATCTACTAATAATGGCGAAAACTGGTCACACACTACATATAACATTTGGCTGCTGTTATGTTAATTGACATTGCTAATTGCAAACGAGCAGTGCCATTTTGAGTCTAACAACTGTGTAACAGACAATTTGATAAGAATACAGCAGCAGTGCAACAGTTTGTTTATGCCGATGTTTTTGTTAATATTCGCAATTAAAAAAGTTGTGCTCTTTAAATTGCTGAGAAGTCTTGTCATAAATAAAATCAGATTGTATATATATTTATTCAGTGAATGACTTTTAATTTGAAACCAACTAAACCTATAACAGCCGCTTTACATTAACATTTACATTAACAGGTACTGTTGTGCGCTACAGTGACGAGTTGCAGCAGTTTGAACAGCTGATATAAATTAAATTACATTGTAAATAAAGCAATATGCACTTTTTAAAAGAAAAATATTGGCTAAATTCTTTTATGAGCTTCCCCGAACAATATCTTTCGATAAGATTGCTATATTAGATGACTTTAAGTGAATTCTTTCTCAAAAAGGGCATCTGCAACCCGACTTGCCTGGACTGAAATCAGGTTTGTTTTGATTTTGTTGGTCGCTTGCCACCGATTAAATAATAACAATAAATAGAATGTTTTACATTGTATGTCGGCACTGTGATTGGAAATAACATTTTAAGGAAATTATAAAAATGTTGCTCATCAAATTGCTAAGCCCCATAAAGTTGAAGTTATGCCATCGGGCGTTGCATCTGAAGCGACGTGAAGTGTATCAGGTGAGGAAGGAGCGATTCAAATTTCTACTTTATTGATAGCGAATTTGCTATAGCAATGTTTTCAAATACTGGGCGTGCATGAATCCGCTGACCAGGAGACAGTGCGTCGCGCCTATTTGGATCTGGTGAAGCGGGTGCATCCTGATGCGGATACTCCAGAGGCTAGTGTAGAGCGCTTTCGCCAGGTGGACGAGGCATTCAAAATGCTGCAGGAAAAGTTCGCCAAGGGTCGTCGCAACATACAGGACGAGGAGGAGTCCATGGAGTTCGATATACGTCACACTGCGCCACAACATCGTCAATATCTATCACACGATGGGATTGGGATGGGCACGCCCTCACAGCGCCAGAAGCAACATCAACAGGTGCGTGCCATGCGAGCACAGGAACGTGTTCTCGAACATCGCATAGAGAAAGCAACTGCAGGCGAGAAGGCCCTGATGCGCAAGGGAGGAAACTATTATGGAAAACATGCAATCAAAACAAAATACGGCATCGATCGTGTGGTCGAGGATCTTATACAGGAGGCCATGAACAAGGGGGATTTCAAGAACCTTCGCGGCACAGGCAAACCACTCACCTTGGCACAATCACAGAATCCTTATCTGGACTTTACCACCCACAAACTCAATAAGATTATGCTCGATAATGGCTTCACGCCCGAGTGGATTACACTGAGTCGCGACATACGTGAAGCTGTAAAGGATCTGAAGAAGAAAGTGCGGAAGGAGCGTGCTTACTATGGCGAGTGGCCACTTACACGACCTGAGGATCAGGCAGCCTGGCAAAAGTTTCAGGACTCCCAAGCAGAGGATGTAAAGGCATTGAATAAAATAATTGATAAGTACAATCTGATTGTGCCCATCATGGAGAATCAGTACTTTCGTCTGCGTTGGGATCGCCTGTCCGAGGAGATCTTTAAGGCTCCAGATTTGCCAAGGAATTTGCCCCGCCCACAGGCGACAATTAAACAAAGTGATGAACCCAAAGGGGAACGAGGCTTTATAGTGAATTTATTTTCTTTAATTGGATTGTAAGAAATGGGAAATGGTTCGTGAATGTGGAACAATTCGTGATACTACGTTATAGATAGATATAAAAAAGAACAAAAGGAATGCCAAATATTGATTCGGTTTGTTATACATATATAGTATGTAGATCTTACTTGATTTCAATCTTGTATATAGAAAACTTGTAATAAAATCTCATAAAGAATCCTTAACAAATTTTGACGATTTGTAGAACAGTTGATGATATTATAAAGTCAATTCCTAAAGGAATACTCATGGTATGTTTTTTTAATCTTTCCAAAAATAATTTTATGCAACCATAATCATCATATATCAGATAAAACTATATATACCCTTATAAAACGTTTTAAATTTATAAAAATAAACAATAATGTGATAATATATTTTGTTTAACTATTTAAATTATTGTCAAAAAATCGGACATAATTTTATATAAAGAAAAAATAAGGAAATGTGATCAATGTAGATCTACGAACATATTGTCCAAACATTTATATAAATATATATCAAAATACAAATTAAAACCTAAAAAAGAACCCTTTAAATGTAGAACAACAATCATGTGATGATTTATTTTGTTAAAATTATTGGCAAAGAAACATATCATATAAATTGCTATTATATAGTAAGGAAATATGATGAGAAAAGATCATATCGTATACAAATATCGTATGTATAAAAATCAGTAAATACAGTAGATAAATCGTAATTAAATGCTATAAATAAAATCATTGAATCTTAACCCAGATTATTGCTTGGCCTTAGCTGACTTCGTCTCTGCATCTGGGGTAACCTGTCCGCTCGTTAGTAAGGCCACAGCACGTGGATAAGCCCAGTGCTCGGCGAGATGAATGCGCTGGGAGAGAGTATCGACAGAGTCGCCCTCGAGTATGGGCACCTCGGCCTGCACAAGTATGGCGCCCGTATCGACACCCTCATACACAAAGTGCACCGTGCAACCTGAGACCTTCTCGCCAGCATCCAGCGCCTGTTGCTGTACATGCAGACCGGGATATTTGGGCAACAATGAGGGATGTATATTGATGAGACGTCCACGCCAATGTTGCACAAAGGGCACACTGAGTACACGCATGAAACCGGCCAGGCAGACTAGCTGCACTCCCGCTGCGTCCAGATGACGCGTCAACTCGGCATCATAATCCTCCCGCTTGGCAAAGTCACGATGGGAGATGACCAATGAAGGTATGCCAGCTGCCGCAGCTCGTTTCAAGCCCAGCACATCGGGTTTGTTGCTGATCACCAGCACAATCTCGGCGTGCAGTGCCTGCGATGAGTCCCGCGAGGCATCAATCAGCGCTTGGAGGTTGCTGCCATTGCCCGAGATGAGCACAGCGACGCGGCGACGTGGCAACTGCAACAGTTGCTTGCTGCGCGACAGAGACTCCTCGAAGTGCAACAACTGCACCTGCGGTTTCTTCTGATCCTTGCGACGCACCACTTCACCCACCACCGCAGCACGTTGTGTGTAACGCAGCTGTTGCATCACTGGCTCCACTTGATCCGCACTAACCACCAATATGAGACCCAGTCCACAATTGTAGGTGCGTTGCAGTTCATCGGGTGTGATATTGCCAGCAGCTGCCAGCCAGGCAAATACCGGAGGCAGTTGGAATTGCTTGGCATTGAGACGCACAGCAAGATCGGGACGTAGAACACGAGGAATATTCTCCGTGAGCCCACCACCTGTGATGTGTGCCAGCGCTTTAATGCCACTGCCTGCAGCCAGCAGCGGTGCCAGCGACTCCACATAGATCTTTGTGGGCACCAGCAGCTCCTCGCCCAATGTGCGATCACTAAACGGTGCACGATCTGCAAAGCCAAGACCCGCACGACGTAGCACCGCATGCACCAAACTGAATCCGTTGCTGTGCACACCCGACGACGGCAAACCAATGAGCACATCGCCTGGCTGTATGTCCTGTAGGCGTGGCAAGATACCATCACGTTCGGCTATGCCCAGTGCAAAGCCCGCCAGATCGTACACCTCGGGCTCATAGAGCAGTGGCAGAGCCGCAGAGTGGGAAGCTAGAAATGAGAGAAGGGAAAGAAAATAAGGTTAATATGTTCCAAATGACATCAAATACATAAGAAAACTGCATGCAAGTGTGCTCAACTGTTATATGTACACTATACAGCCATGTGTAGCATACTTACAGGCGCCGCCTTCAAAAATTGCACATCTACTAAAGTTATTTATTGAATAACTTCTAAGATAATTATCAATTCATAATCAAACCAAACAGAAATCATTTAAATGCTGATAAATATTGTGCAAAATAAAAATGATCGTTACAGCTTTTAAATTGCGGCATGCCATACAATTTTTATTGATTTCGAAGGGCGGCAGAGGGCGTGGTCAAGTTAGAACACATACTTTAGCTGCGTGCAATAATAAGACATGCTGTCAATAAATTTGACAGTGCTAGCTATTAAAATCATTGAGATATAAGTGTTCATACAGACAGATTTGATTATATTTACTCGATTATTGATGCTGATAAAGTAATAAATACTTGACTGAGTTAGAGACTGCCTGCTTCTGCCTATTGCATACATTATCAAGCATATCACATAAGTGGGAAGGCGGAAACTGTGACTTACCTATAAAGCTGCTGTTGGCCTGCCGCACACCCTCCAGCACTCCGGCTGCCACCTGTGTGGCAAGTTGAGGTTGCCACTTGCCCGCCGCATAGTAGCTGGAGAAGCTAAAGGGTTCAGCGCCATTGCAGAGAATATCGTTGACGCACATGGCCACCAGATCGATGCCCACACTGTCATTACGTCCAGTTTGTTGGGCAATCTTCAGCTTGGTGCCAACGCCATCGGTGCCCAGTATAAGTATGGGATCCTTGTAGTGTGAGGGCAGGCGTGTGAGACGACGCTCAGCGGCATTGACGAAGCAATCCTCACGACGCACCACATCCAGAGCAGTGTCCAACTCTTGCAGCTCCTGTGCCAAACGACTGCTGCCTATGCTACCGAAGGGTGCAGCCAATTTCTCCAGTTGTTCCTGGAAATTGCGCACTTGCAGCGATGGCGAAGATGTTGTCGCTGTCTTGCTGCGTGTCTGCAACACTCCCAGCACCTTTGCACCCGGCAACGAGGTGCGCCACAGTTGACTCGATTGTGGCAGTACCAGCACCATGCCAATGCCACAATTGTGCCGCTCCAGCAACGCATCAGCACTGAGTTTCAGCTGTGCCGCAAGCCAGCCAAAGATTTGGGGAACTGGCACCGCACCGAAATCCAACACTACCTCGAATCCCGCAGGCAACAGACGCTCGACATCGTGCAGCAGTCCATGGGTGATGTGTGCCACGCCCTTTATGGCGCCAGCCTGCAGATGAGGCAACAACTGTTGCACGTACAGGCGTGTGGGGGTAGCCAAGACCTGAGCCAAATTGAGTCCGGTAGTGTCGCCGCCAAGCTGTGAGGGTTGCTTCAGATCAACACCATGTGCTGCCAGCTGTGTGAGCAGCTCATCGAAACTGGCGCAGTGCAAACCCGATGAGGGTAAACCCACCAAGAGGTCTCCCGGCTGATACAGATCAAAGCGAGGCAGCACACGTGACTCCTCCACCAGACCTACACAATACCCTGCCATGTCATACTGTCCTGGCTTGTACAATGAAGGCATCTCCGCTGTTTCACCACCTGCAAAGTAGAGGGAAGACACAATGAGGTCGATGAGGTTCAGTGCCTCCACTTCAAGCTGAACTCACCCACAAGCGCACAACGTGCATCCCGACAACCATCGGCCATGCCCTTGACAAGCTGTGCCGCCAGCGGTACCTGCAGCTTGCCACAGGCAATGTAATCGAGGAATGCAACCGGTTCAGCTCCCAATTCCAGCAAATCATTGGCGCACATGGCAAACAGATCGTAGCCAATGCGATCGTAGAGCTCATGCTGCAGTCCCAAATGGATCTTGGCACCAACACCCTGTGTGGCTTCAGCTATGACAGGTTTCTCATAATTCAGTTCCTTGACCCGAAACAGGCCACCAAAGCCACCCAGGCCACCCAACACTCCAGGACGTTGGGTGCCACGCGACAAGGGTTTGATGCGCTGTACCAAAGCATCGCCAGCATCGATATCGACACCGCTGTCCTTGTAGCTCAGCGACGGTGTTGGCAACCTGCAGCAAAGAGAAACATTGAAGTATTGCTTAATATATCTAACAATTCATTAAGAACAACTCAACCAAATGTTTAGAGAACAAAGAGTAAAACCAAACGAGACTAATGCACTTAGTTACGCTCACTTATGAATAAGCTACAAGCTACACGAACTTCTTAAAGCGTTGATAATGAATTACTCTATGAGGGAACCCCTCTTCATCTGCTACTTTGAAGCTAAATGATTGGCATGTATGTTGCAATCCATTTGTCATGCTGATCATTTGCATACAATTGTACTTCATATGGAAAACCCGTTCACAGTATGGACAAGTTCTGCACAGCAACCTTCTACTTCTCCTTCAAACATTTTTTTCCTTTACTACTACTGGAATTCCTACACGCTGCTTTACCACTACCTCTAGATCCACCTCTACTGCTACCTCTATCTCTACTTCCTCTACCTCTACCTCTAGCTCTAGCTCTACTGCTACCTCTACTGCTACCTCTACTGCTACCTCTACCTTTAACTCTACCCTTCCCTCTAGCTATACTCTAACTTATTTTCTTCTAGTTCAACTAATTCTGCTTCTAGTTCTACTTAATTTACAGTATTCTACATCATAACCTTTACTGATATATCATTTTCCACATCCGCCTTTACAGCTGTACCTAAATCTACATCTACTTATCCTTATACTTGAACCTCCTTTACCTCCTTACCTTATACATCCCCATTTCTACATGTACCTCTAACTTCATGTGCACCTTCACTTCTTTCTTTTCATCTACCTCAAGTCCTACCTTTTCCTTAGTCTACCTGTGATACTTCTACTTGTTCTTTACTCCTTTCTTACCTTAAACCCTTAGTTCTTACTCAACGGGTGCCTTCACCTCCATCACTACTTCAGCTCCACCTCTACTCCAACCACTCCTCATTCCCGTTCACCTCTCACTCTGCCTCTTCTACTGATGCTTCTTCTTCCGTTGTCTTACTTTATACTCTTTAATCTATATTAAAGTCTAATTTTATCTTTAAGACTATCTCAAAATGTACCACCACCTCTAGCTCTATACTTAGCTCTTCTCCCAGCCCAACTCCACCTCCATCTCTAGCTCTATATTCCACTATAAGCCTATCCAATTCCACCACTACCTCTAGCTTCAATTGAGGTGACTTCGCCTCTATCTCTAACTCCATCTCTACCTCCATCTACTCTCCCTTCAAACCCTACATCCTCTTCTCTCAGACTTGCTTTACAAATTGTTTGTACTTTATTTAGCTTTGTTCTTCTTTGATCGAGAGATGGAATTTCAATTAAGTTTACATTTTAAATGCCTTTTGAGCAATATCAGTACGATACTGTGCTCCATCAAAGCTGATGCTCGCAGCTAACTTGGTGGCACGTGCTGCAGCATCGCGCAAACTCGAGTCCAGAGCGATGGCGATGAGCACGCGTCCTCCGTCGGTAACTGGCTCCTTGTCGTTATTCAGCTTTACTCCACTGTGAAGTATCAGCTGATTCTCTGTGTCACTGGACAGACCTAAAGAAAGTATATACTATATAGATCATAAATATAGTTAGTTACATTCCACGTTTACTCACCTGAGATGCGGCATCCTTTGGTGGCTGTTTCGGGATAGCCAGCGCTGGCCAAACACACACCAACAGCGCTCAATCCACTGCGCCACTGCAGAGTGACCTTATCCAGCTGACCAGAGCAACAGGCCTGCATGATCTCAAAGAGATCGGACTGCAGCAATGGTAGGATAACCTGTGTCTCGGGATCACCAAAGCGACAATTGAACTCCAACACGCGTGGACCATCGCGTGTCAACATGAGTCCCGCATAGAGTACACCACGATAGGGAATACGTTCCTGTGCTAATCCCTTGATGGCACGCTCGAGCACCGCACGCTGCACTAGCTCCAGTTGTGGCTTGCTAATCAGCGGACAAGGACAATAGGCACCCATGCCACCAGTGTTGGGTCCCTTATCGTCATTACCCAAACGCTTGTGATCCTGGGCAGGCTGCATGGGCAGCACCGTTTGACCATCGGTGAAGGCAAGCAGGGAGATCTCCTCACCCTCGAGCAGCTCCTCAACGACCACAGTGGCGCCAGCTTCGCCGTATTTCTTCTGTCCCAATATTTCCTCGACAGCCAGACAGGCCTCCTCTGCATTGGCAGCCACTACAACACCTTTACCGGCAGCCAAACCAGCTGCCTTTACCACCAGCGCAGCATAGGGTGCACTACAAAGAAGAAGAGTAGGTTAGTAAAGGAATTGGGGTTTAGTTCTTCATGTTGCCCACCTGCGTATAAACTTCTGTGCCCTGGCCACATCCGTGAAGCTTTCGTAGCGTGCTGTGGGTATGCCATGACGCAGCATAAAATCCTTGGACCACTTCTTATCCGCCTCAATCTGTGCACCCTGTCTGCCCGGGCCAAAGCATGCAATGCCCGCCTTTTGCAGTACATCACCAAGACCAAGACCCAGCGGCTCCTCCGATCCCACTGCCACCAGTGAGATCTGGTTCTGCTTGCACCATTTGGCCGTGGCCTGAAAAACAAATAAAATTGCATCTTTGTAAATGCCAAAAAACTCTTAATAACCCATCAAACCCAAGCCCAGCATCATATCTTGACTTGGTTTCATCTATTTTGGTCGATGCACAGTGGAGTCAGACGGTAAAAAATGTATAGCTAATAATTGCGTAGCTAAAACTAATTCGTAATTATGCATAAAACAAATTAATGATGCTCTTGTCTTAGTTTGTTTTATTTAATTAATAGATCAGACAGTTAATAATTAAGTGTGCTTAGATCAGACAATGCAAAAATTGTTTTGGGTAATTTTGAGTTTATTTTTAGAACAGTTTTAAAGCAACAACAAGGGGTATAGTGGCTTTATATAAGAAGTATAGAGTATATACATTCTGAAGCTGAAATTTAAGAGACTTGAGTAACTAGAGACTATATACGTAACCTGAATCTAAGCTAAACAAGAAATCCAGATACTCTCGCTGTTTCATGTTCTTTAAGTTGTATTTTCTAAATTACAAGGTCAATGTGCATTATAAAAGGTATTTAATATATGAAGTCCATACGATATATTTCTTAAACTGAAACTTTAAGAGACTTTAGTATTAAAAACATCTATATAACATGATTATAAGTTTAAAAATGAAGATCAACTAGAAATTTTGGTTGTTCTTTAAGTTTTTATTTCCTAATCAAATTCATATTCTTTAAGTTGTATTTTCCAAATAACAAGGTCAGTGTGCACTATAGAAGATATTTAATATATAAGTCCATATTATATATTCTTAAACTAAAACTTCAAGAGACTTTAGTATTCAAAATAACTTAATAATATGATTATAAGTTTAAAGATGAATCGCATCTAGAAATTCTTGTTATTCTTTAAGTTTTTATTTCCTCAAACTGCAGGGTATAGCATAGTCAATGTACACTCTCGATTCTATGGCAATTTTTATTGGCTTTTAGCGCAAGAGATAAATAAAGTTCTTTTGATATTAATGAAAGTAAAAAATGCATTATTAATCGCACCAATTACTTTTCCCCACTGTACGCGACGAACAACAAAATTCCTTCCTAATTGTTTTGCCATTAAGCTGGGTGCATTGTCTCATTGCCAGCAGATGATCGGAGATGTGCGAATTGTGGTTGCCGTAATAAGAAACCAACAGCTCAAAAAACCCAACAACAATAACAACAAATACAGGGCAGGCACAACTGACTAAGTTGCTCAGCTATGCCAGGTGAACTGTAAAAAACAACAACAAGAACAACAACGGCAACTGTAAACGAAGTATAACGAATCCGGGCCGGAGCTGATCCGGTTTTTGGGGTTTTGGGAAGCGTGACTGATGCTCTCGCCTGCGTCTTAGTCTCAATTCTAATCGATTTGGCGCCAGCGGTAATTGGCAAATTGGACCTGAGAACAGAGTGCAACTGCGTTCCAGACCATTTAGCACATTATAAGAGGAGTCTCTAACCTCTTACCCCCTGACTCGTCTTTCATCTCAACTCGGGTTCAAGAACGTTCACTGCTTTATTCCCTCCAGAGTCAGCACATTGTGACGTCTTCACAGAGCCATTTCGATGGCTCCATTTTTGGCTATCCGGTCCAAGGTTGCCATTTCCCGACAAATAACAGTGGGAAGAATTGTATTATATAAAGATTTCATTATTTTTTATTTCTTTTTTTTTCTTATTTTTTGTCGACTGTGTCTCGGAATTTCTGACCACTTTCCCAATTTGGTTAAAACCATTTTTATATTTATCCTCAAATTGATTTACTTTATTGCATACTATATGCAAATGAGCTAAGCGAATATCCCAGACTTGGGGTCAGAATACTAACCAAAAACAACATATACCTGCTGACAGATGGATGTATATGTTATTAAAATTTAGTAGAAGAATGTGACTGGGTTAGAGAACAGTACAAACTAAAAAGGTGTGAGTTGGACTCGATTCTAAAAAGAATTGTAGTCATTTTTTAAGAAAGAAAATCATGCTTAATTCTAGTCTGCAAAGATACAACAATTCCAGTCTAGTAAGAAAGAATTGAGTTAAGGAAATAAACAATAATATTGAAGCTGTTAAATAATTAACAAATATTTAACCTAGTTTCCAAGGATTTCCTTTATTGCAACTCAATGTGGGGGGCAGAGGAGTTCAACGATATCTCTTTTATAAGTTTAGTTTACAGTTGAACCTTGCAAAAGTAAATCAATATATTGTATATACTATAGTAGATGAGTTGCAAGGTGATATTCAGTATCAATATCAGCCACATTGCTCCACACAACCTTCGACTAGGGCATGCGATTCAGATTGGGAATTAAAACCAGCCCACATCTTAAAGAATTGCAACGACAAATGATTCTGCGACGATATATATAAAATAATAATAATAAAAAACAAAAATACGCAAAAATGCGAAATAAAACGAAAATAAAATCATTTAATTTATGACTACCTTTCAAGAGATGATGAAGACGATGACGAGTGCCAGACTACGAAGCCGAGCGACGCTCTCCGAGCCGCGCTTTTTTTGAATTCTTCCGAGAGATAAAAATGTCAAAAATTAAGCCTGAGCTGCGGATTGGATATAAAAACGAAAGCAAGCCGAAAGCAAGCAAACAGTCGACGATTAAAAGCGCTAGAACGAACAGCGGAATAACGCGAAATTAACACGAAAAATAATCCTTGTAAAGATATAGAACGAATCTTAATTGTGATATCTACCTACCTACAATAAATGTACAAAATGTGGCTTAATCTTATTGTAAGATAAACAATCTGCAGTTTCTAAGAAAACTTTTGTTTAATTGGTTTCTGTTTTTTTTTGGCAGTTTCAACTTTTGTTCGTGCTGATTGTGAGCGAGGCTGCGACTCTTTATATACCCGACTCGGATCGTAATACACATACACTGCACAATGATCTTGAGGTTGAGACAGATGGCAGTTATCGCTATGCCTACGAGACGTCTAACGGTATTGCCGGTAACCAAGAGGGACTGGGAGGAGTTGGAGTACAGGGCGGTGCTAGTTGGATCTCACCTGAGGGTACCCCGATAAGTGTGAGCTATGTGGCCGACGAAAAGGGCTACTATCCTGTTGGTGATCATATACCAAAAGTACCGGATTATATACTGAGATCCTTGGAATATATACGCAATCATCCGTATAAGGTTAAGGATTATTATACGGGCGAAGTGAAGACTGTGGCCCATGATGCGGAAGCCTTCAAGGTTTATAGTCGGAATATTCATGATCCAACAACCCCACGCAGTCGACCCATCACCACGCCCAGAGTGGTGCATCTCTGATAAACGAAACTTGCTTTAAAGGGGGTTAAAAGAAGGGGAAGGGAGCGGGAAGAATCATCATTGAATTTGATCTGAACATACGTATAATTAAGCCACAATAAATAGAAGCGCTATGCAAAAAAAGAAACAAAAATCTAAAAACGAAAAACAACAAACAAAATCAAAAATTGTTTATATTCAAAGAGTCGCCTTACAAGTATATCAGGCGCCAGTCGGGAGAAGATGCTAACAAATTCGAGACGTGAGCCTGCTAATCGCTTACGGAATTTATAGCGGAATTAAAATTTCAGATTTCCAATAGTCTACAACGAAAAGCGCCTAGTATGCATTAGGAGGATTAACCGCACTTAACGACAAGACGTCATCTCTATCGACGAACTGATCTTGAAAAGAGCTTATTATTTGCAGTGTAAGGCAAATGGATTATCTATAATGTTGCCTCATTTACATACATACATAGATTACATTATCTTGCCATATATATACACAAGTATATGCTAAGTATATAGTACTTATACATAGGTAAATAAGCATATTTTCTAGATTGCAAGTTCAATTCATAAAGTATTTTATTTTGAAATAACCAATTAATTGAAAACTAACAGATTTTTACATATTAAATTATATCCCTTTAGTCAATTAACACAATAAATAAGCAACAGTTTCTACAGTTTTCTTAATTTTCTTATTAAAAATATCTAAGATATTTTAAAGTTTATAAAAAAGAAAGGTTTTTCAACAAAAAACTTAGGAACGGTGTTAAACATATATAAACAAATAAGAATTTTCAACGGAAAGATAAGAACAATCACTTTTGTTGTTTTATTTTCGACAAAAAATATTTTAAAAATTGTTGCATACATTTTGAGAATTTTGGATAATCAGACCAGAAGTCTAGATCACAAAGCAGTGTAAAAAATAAATAAATGCTAAAAGAATGTATATACGCATATTTTGGTATGATTAACATCTATCTAACAAAAAAGTCATTTTTTATTTTTTGAAATAATTATATTAATATATAAAGTTTGTTACTGAGAAGAAATGCTTTTATGTCAACTAAATCTGCCATACCTAACTACTGTGCAGCGTTTTCATCGACGAAACCGGCAAGTGAGCAAATTGAACCCGTCGCACCGCATAAGGGTTAAAGCGAATCAAGCTGAAATCGCATGCAAACACAGAGAGAGAGAGAGAGAGAGAGAGAGAGGGAAAGAGATGGCAAAGATTGGGTCCACTGTTATATGTTTTTGATTGCGGATTCGGATAAACATTAAAAACGTAATTAATAGCGAACCATCAAAATTTGCCAAAAAAGGGTCTCAATTAAAACTGTAACACAAAATGTAGCAAGAAATTAAAAATAAACTAAAACTGAAGCTGCAAAAGCAAACCCGAAGCCGCTGGAGCCGAATGTCTTGCTGTGTAACTTTAAGCTCGATGCGAAGGTTATGTGAAGGACGTGGAGATCTCAATTACAGTGTCTTGCAACTGCTCTGCAACTCACCTCGAAATCCGTAGGATCTACAATATCAGCTCCAATTGTGTGACACTTGGGACCCAACTGGGAAATACCATAACTACCTGGGAGCACATAGAGATGGGAAACATGAGGCGATTGATACAGTTTCCAGCAGATGGCATGCTCCCGTCCACCTTTACCAACAACTAACACACGGTGCGACATTTCTTTCGTTTATAATGCGAAACGACTCTATTTAATCACGTTTAACACACTAAATTGTTTTCTTTCAGTTTGTTTTCGCTTTTTATTCTAGTCTGCTGTTGCCCACGTGTTGAGCCGATCTACACACACGCACGCACACTAGCGCAGTGACAGCCAATGAGAGCCAAAAGCGCGCCGGCAGTGGGAGAGTTGACTTAGCGAAAGAGAGAAAAAGAGAGAGACGAATCGGGAGAGCGAAGCTTTGCAATGTTTGTTCTACGCTTTGCGGAGACTTTTTACTGCCTATGAACCGCACGAGACGACGACGCGATTTCAACTGAAACCGACTTGAATTAAATATAATATAAAATACAAATTTGCCGGCCCCAGGCCCTGCATAGGTAAACCGATCGATTCCATTGGCGTTGACAACGACGTAAAGTTCTTGCACACTCTTTTGCAGAGCGGGTATATCACATATTGTGAAGCAAGAGGCGACTCTTGGGAAGTGTACCAAAAAAGAAACATTTATAAGCAATTTTTGCAATGCCTAATGCATCGTTTTTCAATTTAAAGTGAAATGATTGATGAATTTAGGCGGGGAAATTAACGAGAATTAAAGAAATTTCTCTGTTTCAATCATGTTTTAAAAATATCAATAATTACTTAGTGCGATTGGCAACGCCTACCTTATAATACTACACTTGTGTTAGGTTAGTCATGAAATGGAAAAATGTACACACGATTTCTATGTTACAAGCTTCTTTCAGTAGAACCTAAAGGGTATAGCTACTGTGGCTATCTAGAAATCTTTCTTACTTACCGCAAATTTTGTTTTTTCGTTACTGTCCGCTGATAAGAGTATGACTCTGGGCAGAAAAGTCGTTGGCGTCTGCTACGCGCTTCGCTGCATTCACTTGTTTACAAAAACATTCACGATAACCTTTTCGGGGCCTTAACCGAACGAGCTAAATACTCTAGCGGGGGGTTAAATTGCAATACATATTGATTCTGGAAAATATATTTAAAATCAAGTGGAATTACTTTGCATTAACTTGAAATGCTGTAAAACTCAATTAAACAACTAAATATTCTTAACATTTACCAAGATATTTTTAACTTGAACTGAAATGCAAGTGAAAAACATAAATAGAAAATTGTATATACCATTGTAAACAACTTCGAAACAGTCTGTTTTTTTAAAATATGTATTTTTCAGTTTTCCATTTTGTATTTGTATTAGTAAGAGGCATTAAAAAATGTGTGTGTGTTTTGTTGTTGTAAATTTACAAAGATAACTACCAAACTCCGTCATTAATTTGTTTACATAGTTGATGTTGTTGCAGCTGGCAACAAATGAATTAAAAATTAATTAAATAAAATTGCAATGTTGCATGCACAAAAAATGAAGAAGAAAGATGTTTCAATACAGAATTCGCGAGTATATGAACCTTTAGAAATGACAATTTTGAATTGGAATAAGAATTGGGATTGAAATCGCTGAGGTGTTGCTGCCCCCGCATCTGCCACTACCACATGCCGCATGCGCCTGTTACCTGCGCATCTGAAAGCCGACAGTGCCATTGGGGCAAGGACCGCGCGGCAGACGCAATATGTTATCATTATAGGGATGTGCATATTGTTGTGGTAGTGGTAGTGGTGGCTGGTGCTGCTGCTGTTGGTGATGTTGCTGCTGATGGTGTTGTTGGTGCTGCTGTTGCATTGACTGTTGGCGTAGCAACGCTGCAGATACACTGCCGCCCACAACTGGCGACCAGCTCTGCTGCTGTTGCGGATTGCCCGCTTGTGGTGGAGGAGCTCCTCCTGCTCCAGCGGCTGCTGCTGCCGCTGCCACGGCGCTCGCCACATATGGTGGCATGTGTTGTTGATTGTACGGTGGCAATACATGCTGTGGCGGCGGCTGCTGTTGTTGCTGCTGCTGATAAAAGTAACCCATGGCAGCTGCCGCTGCTGCTGCTGCTGCTGCTTGTCCTCCCGGTGTGCCCGGCTGTGGCTGGTAGTAGTTGTTGTAATTATTGTACATGGGCGCTGTTGATTGCGACATCTTTGGCGCTGAGGCAGAGCGATGCATGACGCTTCCTCCTCCGTTGCCGTTATTATTATTGTTGTTATTATTGATCATATTATTGAAGTTATTGACAGCCGAAGGTAGCGGCTCCGATTGAGCTGTTGTAGATTGAGCTGGCGCCGCACCAGCTGGCGTAGCGGGCGGGGCACTGTCAAGAGAATATAAACAATATTAAATAAACAAACAAGGGAAATGTAGAAGGCATTCCAAGGTATACTAACGGCTTATCGTCCTCAGGATTCTTGGCACTGCCCAATATACGCAGACGCGCCTGTGCATATTCCTGTTCCCGCTGCTGGAGCGTCTTGATTGGCTGCTTTGGTCGTATTCCATTCGTATCTCTGCGCTCTTCGGCCTGCGCGGGTCTACGTAATATCTTGACCGTTTGATTGTTGATAGGCGTGGCATAATTAACCGCATCATACTCGCTGGCCGATTTATGCAGTACCATCATAACTGGCGCTGTTGTCATGTCCGTATCCGATGACTTTTTGGCAATCATTATTTGCTTGGGAGCCCCAGCGCTGGTGCTGCTGTTCTCCTGCAGGGACTGCGGACGCTGTAAGACTTTCATATTGCTCCTCGCTGCTGCTGTTGAGTCAACTGATGAAGCAGGTTGCTGCTGTTTGTTGTTGGTATTGTTGGCGGTTGTCTGCAGTTTTGTTTGCAACGTCATGCAAAGCTACATAGGAATGGATTTATTGGGATATCATTTCAAGTTGCTGTTTTTTGTTGTTGTCGCCGTCGTAATGTCATAGAATACTCACGCCTGCCTCGTCAATTTCTTCCCAGTTGTCTAGCACATCGTCACCATTGGACATTGCAATAGCTTTTTTCTTTTTTTCCTGAATGGTAGGAAGCACGTTGCGTGTGCTTTGTATATGTATTTTTTATATTTTTTTTTTTTTCTCTTTTGTTCCTACAAAATGTGTTGTTGTTGTTGTTGTAGCTGCTTCACTTTCTTCTCTTGCGCCTGCTACTGCAGCTCGCACTACAACTGTTTATGCATAATTCCTGGCCACTTGTATCAGACATAAGTTCTACATATGTTTTTGCACAAGGTTTTGCACAAAGTGATTGTTTTAAACAATAAAATATGCTATGATGCATATGCTTTGCACACACACACAGGCATACGCAACAATTTCGCCTGCTCGCTAAGTCTGTCGGTGACAGCCCTGCGATAACACTATCGATAACACAAAACGATAGCAATAAATTGTGACAAAACAATATTGTGATTTAAAGTAATTATTTTATTTCATGTGTTTGTGCGACAGGAATTTATTTTGTTATTTATTTTTTATATCACTATCGTGTTTTTTTTATTATTGATATTTTGCTTTTAAGGCTGTTTAAATAACATAGAAGTGGCTGTAAATGTCGATTATCACACATTTATCACTGGTATTACTGAAATCGAGAAATGAGAAAGAATATGAAATTCGATGTAATAATATAGAATAGTTTCCGAAATGCATTAATTTAAAAGTATCAGTTTATTTTTTTTCCTTCTAAAATTGAAAATTGACATTGACATTTGAAATATTGGCAAACAATGATTTGGCCTTAAATATATCAATAACAGCATAACAGAACAAATAACATGTAAACGGTAACCTGCTGTTATTATTAGAATAATTTGTAAACATAGTCAAATTATATTCAATAAATACAACAAGGTTTATATCTGCTGAAAAAGCTGTCATTTATTGTATTTTTAAATGTTTACTTAATATTACATAGTATGCTGGTGTTGCTAAATTGTTGGTCACTGTAAATAATAGAGGAGTTTTATGTTAACAGCGGTTACGCTAAGAACATATGATTTTGTTTGAATAAGACATTGAAATGGAAATTGAGCTGGCTGTCGAAAATAATTACTACACTAGTCGCGGTAATAAACAACAGCATAGATTACTGATAACATAACCCAAGCCGAAGTAAACGCATGCACGTGCATGTATCAGTCATCTAAAATCAACAGACGCTGACGATATTCCGGATCAGTTTACGTAAATATTTTATGAAGCTCACACGACAACGATGGCGGCGACGGTAACAACAGATCACAAAGTAAATCCAGCTAAATCATTTATAGCTGGTGGCTTTGGAGGCATTTGTAGTGTGTTGACTGGTTATCCACTGGACACAATTAAAGTAAATCTCACCTAGGTGAATATCCAATTGGAACTGGAATAATTAGAATTATTCCACCTTGCCAGGTACGACTACAAACGATGCCACTACCGGGGCCAGGACAGCCACCCAAATACAAAGGAATCATCGATTGTGCTGTGAAAATGTTTACTACTGAGGGAGTGCGAGGTTTCTATAGGGGCATATCAGCTCCTTTGGTTGGGGTTACCCCTATATATGCTGTAGATTTTGCGGTATATGCGGCGGGCAAACGTCTCTTTCAAAGCGATAATCATGTCAAGCTTACGTACTCGCAAATCTTTATGGCCGGCGTGGGAGCAGGTATTTGTTCGGCACTGGTCACAGTACCCACAGATCGTATTAAGGTGCTGTTGCAAACGCAACCTGTCACTGGAAGTGGGCCCGTTATGTACACGGGCATGATGGACACAGCTTTAAAACTATATAAACAGGGAGGGCTACGAAGTCTCTTCAAAGGTACCTGCGCTTGTGTCTTGAGAGGTAAGTGTAAGATTGCATGATAATCTGATCATATTTCATCATCATCTTCAGTATAACAAATGGGGGAATCTTCTTATTTTTAGATTCTCCTACGGGAGTCTACTTTGTAGTCTATGAAGGTTTGCAAGATTTAGCGAGAAAGCGAACGGGACATATATCCCCAAGTTCCACAATTTTTGCTGGTGGTACAGCTGGAATGGTATTTTGGTCCATAGCGGTTCCATTTGATGTACTTAAAAGTCGATTACAATCTGGTAAATATAATTAAAAATATCTCATATGCCTGTATAAACGATTTATTTATGTTTCACAGCACCCGAAGGCACTTACAAACATGGCATACGAAGTGTTTTTCGTGATATTATGGCCACAGAAGGACCAAAAGCATTGTACCGTGGAGTTTTACCAATACTGATACGCGCCTTTCCCTCCACCGCAGCTGTTTTTATTGGTGTTGAGTTGGCCAATGATTTGCTGGATAACTAGAGAGTATTTTCAAGACTGTGTGCAATGCCAAACAGAAGCTATTCTAATTCATTAATGCTTACATAATAAAATATGAATATTTTTGATAAAAACACGTTTTAAATTTCGTGATTGCTGCGCGCCAAGGTGAATGGCAAGTATGCGCATCCAGCTGTTTGAGTGTTTTGTAACAAGTTAGCAGTACTAATTGTAAATTTTAAATGGGAATTACTTTTAAAAGCACGAGAGAGAATTATGTATATAATAAAGTGTGATTTAAAATATTTATATAAATAATTTCGTGCTAATAAAGCTTAATATTTAAATAACATTTCATAATTGTATATGTTAGCTAATTATTAAAAATTCGTGACTTGTCGTGAGTGATTTATTTGTGTTGTAACTCTCACCTTTAGTTCGAGGCATCAAAATTACACACAACAAATTGACATTCAGATACTTTTGCCAACTGTATTGATCAGTGACAATTAACAATGAGATTTTACACAAAAAACAAATAAATACTAAGTGTGTTTTATCAGATCACAGATGCTATATCAAAAATAGACGCGAACGATAGCGCGGTTTTAATTCGGACTTTGAACTCTCTCTCTGCACAAGGCGCCGGCAATGCAGACAAATCAAAAGTGAATCCAAATCCAATAGCCCTACGTACGTAACAAGTTTGTATCAAAAATAATTATTTCTTATACTCGTCAAATGTCAACTAAAAGAAAAACAAAAATGTTGATAACAAAACCCGTTCAATTTCTTAGACGCTGCTCTTCGAGCGACAACACAATAAACGCTTCTCGCTGTTGCTTCAGCTGCCGACAGCAACAGGTTCCTACAGTGCGCCAACGCGACAACGCAGATTTCTTGCTTATCAGGTAAGTGGAACTATAGATGGATACACATCCATTACTTAATATCCTTCAGTGTATGGCGTAAGAGTAGAGTTGTCCCCGGGGGCAATCCGAAATAGTTGCCCTAATCCGCTTATCAGTTGCAGCACAGATTAGGGAGGTGATTAAACTAATGATAATAGCGAAGGGGGAGCAAACTCCAACTATTTGAAATTGTGAATACATTAAGGCGTCACTAAAAAGTTGTTTAGTTTTCATGGTTGCACTGTGAACTCCTTGAGCTAAGGTGCTCAATATTGTCTGTCATAATAATGAGTTTATTTTCTTACAGTTTCTTTTCTGCTGATCAAAAATGGCATCGGTAGAAAAAGTTGACAATGCACCAGCGGAGCGTAAAGCGAATCCAATTAAGTCCTTTATTACTGGAGGATTCGGAGGCATCTGCAATGTGCTCTCCGGTCATCCGCTGGATACCATCAAGGTGAGTAGATGCAGCTGACCATACCATATTATATAATCCTTATAATTTAATATTCTTCTTCTTCAGGTACGTCTGCAAACTATGCCTCGCCCGGCGGCTGGAGAGAAACCCATGTACACCGGCACCTTGGACTGTGCTACCAAAACAATACGTAACGAGGGCGTGAAAGGTCTCTACAAAGGCATGTCGGCACCTCTGACCGGTGTAGCACCCATATTTGCCATGTGTTTTGCTGGTTATGCTGTGGGCAAGCGGCTGCAGCAGCGTGGCGAGGATGCAAAGCTAACCTACTCGCAAATTTTCGTGGCCGGCTCATTTTCCGGTCTATTCTCCACATTTATCATGGCACCCGGAGAACGCATCAAAGTGCTGTTACAGACGCAGACACCTGGTCCCAATGGAGAGAAGAAATACACTGGCATGATAGATTGTGCCAAGAAGTTATATAAGGAGGGCGGTATCCGCAGTGTCTTCAAGGGCAGCTGTGCCACTATGCTAAGGGGTAAGTTGATGCTCTAGTGTAAGTTCTATTTTTGCACTTGAAGATTTTCTATCAAACCATAATTTTTTATTATGAATCGATATTAGTAAGCTTTATTCAACAAAAAATTAATTGCTAATTGGAATATAAAAAATTGCACTTAAAGTTTTATGCAATTGCTTTTTGCAAGAGACTAAAAATACTTTATTATTATTGGGAAAGCTTTCAAATACTAAAGATCCCATTTATGTGTGTATTCTCACTTAAAAATAGTGAAACTGCCACAAGATTATGCCATTCTTTATGGACTTCTTGTTTTTCATATATTGAAAATACTTTTAATAATCCCATATATTTGTTGTCGTATCTAAATTCTCACGAGATTTTTCAATTCTGTTATATACTTAAATTATTTCTTGTTTTTAATTTCTTGAATTGTGTTTTTCATATTCTTTACAAGTTCTGATTAAAGTTCTCTGAGCTGACTTTCAGGTTGTCGTATAGAAATATCGAGTTTTCCACAAGATTATACAATTAATTTATGTAATTTAGGTAGTGCAGCTTCAGTCTAAGCGTAATAACTGAATTTCTATTTAAGTTTGTGTAGTTGGATGCATTGCCAAACTATTAACCTAATGTTATTTATGTGATTATATTATATCTCATTGGACATTTCATGCTCCAACATATCGGGCATGGTTGCCTCGTTTTGTTGTTGGTGCTGCTGTTGCTTCCTTCTTAGTACGAAGTCCAAATGGTTACGTTGCACGTGGTGTTTTCTGTTGTGTCTACGCTTACCTCCGCCCGACTTGCGTTCCATCTCCACTTTCTGCCAGTGTGGCAGACCGCGTGTGCTGGTGCCTCTTTTGGTGTGTAGAATAAACATGGCACCACAATGGAGTTGCTTGCGCATAACATAATAAACACTGCGACCATTGTAGTTGGTACAACGTGGCACCAGACTCTTGTCCATCTCGTAGGCCACCACATGGCGGCAGGAGACCTCCTCTCCATTTATATCTCTTACGCATTGCTTGACGCTGGGAATGCGCACTGCATTCGTTAGCTTGGGCTGCCAATGTGCCATGTCACAGCTGCACTGCCAGGGATTCTGATCGAGACGTACTACACGCAATCTCCGCTGCTGAAAGAAACTTGTGGGCAATGTCTTTAATTGATTCCCCTGTAGTTGCACCATCTCCAGCTGTTGCTGTTCATCGAGCAAACCATTTGGCAGCTGTGTCAAATTGTTGTGCGATAGGATGAGTGTTTTAAGACCCTTTAGACCCATCAGAGCATCCATTGAAAGCTCCACAATGCCGCATTGACTCAAATCCAATTCGCGCAGCTTTTCCATGCCCGTAAACGCATCAAATTGCACGCTGCCAATGCTACCTCGTAGTGTCAACTGCTCCAGAGATTCCAAGCCCTGAAAGAGATGCCCAAATTGTAGCATAAGTGCTGTAGAGATTCCAGTTGTTAGTTACCTTAAAGACACCCTGCTCTAGACACGTGGTGGAGGCATTTCTCAATGTCAGCGTGCGTAGCTTGCGCAGTGAATCGAACTGTCCAAAAGTGCTCCAACTGCGCAACTCCAAAGCGGCCAACTCACTGCCCAGTTGCAGTTCCGTGGTGTCGTTCATCACCCAAAATGTGGCTGGCAATATGTGCGCAATGGGATTCTGTCGCAAATCGGCATTGAGTAGATGGGGAAGGGGTGGAAAGGTTGATTCGCTTAGACGCTCCAAGCGATTGTCCGACAGGTTGAGGGTCTCCAGTTCGAGTAGGCCAGCTAGACCAAGATAAAACAAACGTCCCAAACGATTGTGCGCGAGCGAGAGACTCCTCAGATGTGGGGCACCACTAAAGGCAAACGGTTGCAGTTCCTCAATACCATTCCTCTCCAGACTAAGATGACTCAGCTGCGAGAGTCCATCGAATATCTGCCAATGCAGCTCGTCCAGGCCACAGTTCTGGATGCGTAGTACTTCGAGCCTGCTCCAGCCATAGAAACTGGGCATACGTGTCTGCTTGAGACGCTCCACATGTTGCTCATAACTCATAATCTCTGCCTCTGCCTCGAACTGCAGTTGATTTGCGGGCGTCACCTCGTTGTCCTCTTCGCCATCATTACCGGCAACATCGCTAGGAGGCTTGTACTCATAGTTATCGCTGGGTAACTTGGAATATTTAGGACGCTGCAGTTGCTCGCTACCCTGTAGTTTAACGTCCTCAAAGTTGGCATGCTGCAAAAACTCCAGTGGCTCGTCAATTATCAGCGTTGTTGTGCCAGTACCGCGAATTTCCAAGGTGCTCAGCTGATTGAGTGCACGCAGGCTGCTGGTATTCACTGTAAAGCGGTAACATTGAAATTATTGCTGCATTTCGATACATGAGATAAAAAGTAATCGACTGTTAATTTAATGTAATTGTCTGTTAGTGTTCACCGGTGTGGAATAATTCGAATTTATATCGATAATGTTATCAACTGTTTATGTTAACCGGTTCAGAAATACCTATAACTGCAAAGTGAATTTACCTGTCAGCAGATTGTTCTCACTGCCCGTATGCATAAGGATTAATGCCTGCAGATCGATAGGCAGTGCGGCGAGTAACTCCTGTGTCTCACTGGCTTGTTGCAGTAGGCACGTGGCCAGTTTAATGTTGGAAAACATTAGTAGTTCGTCCTCGGCATCATCACCATCACTGTTGCTGGTCATGTGTTTCACCCAACGGGCTATGGGTAACTTATCGAAGGGCGCATACTGGCAACTGCAACTACTGGGACAGCTGAGCACATCCAGCTCGATCTGTGCAGCCTCTGTTTGGGTGGGCATGGCATCGAGCAGCTCGCTGCGCTGTTAGGAATTCGAATTTTAAATAACAAATTCAAATTTAAATTTTCTCACTCACTTGCAGCAGAAGCATTAACAGAATCAGGCTGATATGCTGTTTTATCACACTCGTTATCCTTATCGATTGCATTGTAATCACAGTTTGATATGCACTTCCGCCCGTCTGTCGTTTATAACTCGGTGTCTGGGTACTACTTTCGATCGTTTAGTCCCGAGTTTCCAACACACACTAACCGACAACCGACAATTTCACATGAAAAGCATGAGAACTGTATGATAGTAATTTCCGTTTGCTTTTATCAACACTTCTCCCAGAATGCATGATTGTGGTACTTATGTAGCATAGTATAATACAGAAATATAATACAAGGTCTTTTCAAATCTTCAGATTTAAGAAATTCTCAATGTTGTGTTTTAAATTTAATGATGTTAACGAATAAATAATAGGTTAGGTTAGTATTTGTAGATCAAGACTTTTCCGGAATTCCCATTATAATAATTTTTTAAAACTAATATAAGCATAGATTTTTGATCGTTAACACAAGTTATAAAATTCAGAATATATTTAAATGTTAGGTTAGGTTAGTATTCACCATAATATATATGTATAATGTAGACAAAGACTTTTTCAGAATTTTCATTACTATAATTTCTTAATAAGAATATAATCATATAACATTTTTTAAAATACGAATAACATTTATAAATGCTAATAGTTTTAACTGACCTATTGAAAATATATAAAATTACATATACACAATCACAATATCAAGATACTTCGTATGTACTTACTTATAAACTATATAAAAACTATATAAATCTTTGAAAGACGTGAAGAAACCTGTTCGGGTATATTCGTAAAGTTGCTCTAATGTATTCCAAATACAAATGAAATCAATAACCCTGTTAATGTAAGCAAACATTATGAATACGTATTTTGACGTTTTCTATTGAGTATTGATTTTTTAAGAACCTGTTTAATCATTTTTATTGTGACGTCAACGAATATTGTAATTTGCTTGGTATTATTCTTTTGTGTCTAAAATTTACATGCTAATTTAGATATTTTTTCTATTGTATACTTACTTATTATTGTAACTTGTTTATGTTTTGTGTTGATGATCTTCACTCAATGTGCGCTCTATGTACGATGCATACACAAACACACATGCATCAAATTGTTATTGTTTATATTTATAAAAAAAACACAAGATATTTGTGACGCCAAGAAGTCGCGTCTCAGAGTCGATAAGTCATAAAGGGCCGGAATATCAAGAAAAGAAAAACTAACAGAATGCATGAATTGAAAATGTATTAGAAGAATGAACTAAGAAAGAAGAAGAAAATATATATTAAAATGTGAGTAATATATATTCAAATGTAGAGAGTTCCGTTTGTAGTGTAGTTCCGTTGGGTAGTTGTAAACGCGACTATGTTATTTACTTTTTTGTGACTAACATCATTATCTAAAATCTTTTGCAGATCTGCCTGCCAATGGTCTGTACTTCCTGGTCTATGAGTACATACAGGATGTGGCCAAGGCGAATTCGAAGACTGGTGAAATCAATACTGCCTCCACTATTTTTGCTGGTGGTGCTGCCGGCATGGCCTATTGGATCCTGGGTATGCCTGCCGATGTCCTCAAGAGTCGTCTTCAATCGGGTAAGAAATCTACAACGACTATTGAAGATCTCTATATAAATTCGATTTCCTTTTGCAGCACCTGAGGGTACCTATAAGCACGGTGTGCGTAGTGTCTTCAAGGATCTGATTGTTAAGGATGGGCCTTTAGCTCTTTATCGTGGCGTTACGCCCATTATGATTCGTGCCTTCCCAGCCAACGCTGCCTGTTTCTTTGGCATTGAGTTGGCCAACAAGTTTTTCAATTTGGTTACGCCTAATTTTTAGCAGCTTTTCTTTGATCCCAGGTAGTGCAATGAATTTAAAACTGTTTCAGTTAGGAGTGAAAAGTTGTGATTGTAATAAAGAATTATATGTAAAACAAGCATGTTGTTATTAATAATTTTTGATTAATTATTTTGATGTAAATCTTATTCAAAATTTCCAAAAGAATATATTGCATTTTAAACTGTAAGTGCAAATGTTTGACAAGCACTATGTATGCAAATGCGGCTGTACATGCACTGCTTAGTGTCAAACTGTCAATGCTACCGCAGCACTAAGCAATGTTCATTGCTTAGTGACCGTTTTGATTTGACAAGCACTGCGCTGTAAAGTGATCGATGAAAACTTTCTGTTAACATTGCGTTGACAACGTGTGTTTATCGATAGAATACTAAGCACTGTACTGCATTATCGACAAAATACTAAGAGATGCGCAACTTTCTTCGTGCGATATTCGCACGTTTGATTACAGTAGCTCTCCAACTGCGTTGCAATGCTGTTGTTTTTCAAACACTGGGCGCTGTTTATTTCTATGATGTATTTACAATCCGGAATCAATTAAAATTTCGTAAATGTAGCGCGTGTGTCCATCGATTTATATATCACCAATTAAATGTGATATTTAATGGAGCCGTATGTCACATTGTGATGCAGCTCGGTAAATGGTTTCGTAATAGTCGACACGGAGTTTTGTTGTTCTAAGCACTGCCAACACGCAATTAGCACATTTCATAAGCGCATTTATTTTGCACTAATCCCAGACGATTTAAATATGATTGCAAGCACTAATCCCCTGTGGCTTACATACGTAGATATACCTGCTAACGGGTTGTACTTCATGAGCTATGAGATAATGACAAACGAGTATATGCGTCGCTATAATCGACCCACCGTGGATCTGCTGGCGGCCATAGTTGCTGGTGGTATGGCTGGAATATTCTATTGGATTGGTGGCATGCCGCCCGATGTGCTCAAGAGTCGTTTGCAGAGTGGTAAGTTGAGCAAGTCCCTAAGTCCACATCAATTTGATAGCATACACTCATCATCTAAATTTTCCAGCTCCTGAAGGTAAATTTAACGGTATTCGAGACGTTCTTATGGATCTTATAAAAAACGATGGAGTTACGGGATTATATCGGTTGGCTTCTTGCAATTTTGTTATTTGTTTAATTTGTTTAAGATATTTTTTGTTTTAACTTTAGCGGTTTTGCTCCTGTCATTATGCGTGCCTTTCCAGCCAATGCGGCTACGTTTTTTGGAATTGAGCTGGCCAATGCTTTCTTTAGAGTGGTAGCGCCTGATTTTTAAACCGTTTTTAAAAATCACCCATACATTTTACATTAGACTGAGTAATAATATTATTTATATTGTAAATTGACAATGCAAAAGGAAATCCTTTGAAATAAATGTAGTAGATATACAAAATGGTTTTGTCACCTCAACATTCTTGGGGGATTTACAATGTTCTTAAATTTGTATACAATAAATTTGATAGTAACAAGTTAAAAATAAAAATTGATATAGTTGGTTAGGGTAAATTGATTTCTAGCATAATAACAAAACGCACTTAAAAGTAAAGTATAATATATATCGTAATGAAATCATATTCTAAGGCTCACCAGGAGACCTTCTCTGCTTATAACATATGTGTGTGCGATTCAAATAATTATGATTCTAATATGCTTATTCTCTAACTATTGAATATATTCATAAAGGTTTTTCGATTTTCTTGGGCGATCTTCGACTCGTCACTATCGAAGCTGAATAAAGATTGATTCATATTCGTATATTTCGATATGGTATAGGGCGATAAAAGAGTCTTCAGCTCTGGCAAACGAATTCCGAGTATATTCGTCTTCGATTGCTGCGATGCATTGCTCCAAATCGGATCGAAACAGAAGGGAAGTTTCTAAAGGAAGACGGGAAAACAATTGGTTAGTTAGAATAGATAGACAGATAGATAGTTGCTGGTCTCTATCTACACTTTACCTTGGTGGGTGGTGTATCAGGCTTTGGTGGCTCATAAAAGGAGTTGATCAGTCCCATTCCACAATTGGACAAGTCGTAGTAATCTCGTCCAGCATCCAAGGATTTCTTCTGCTGTCGAAGGTTTTGCTGTTGCTGCTGCTGTTGTTGCTGCTGTTGTTGCTGCTGCTGCTGCTGCTGGTAGAAGCTTGCCTGACGACGATACCAGAGATTACTGGTCTGATTCACGGCTCCGCCGGATGTAATGGGCGTGCTAGAGGCGACATCGCTAACGTAGAGGCTGCTGTTCAGCTCGCCGGAAGTGTTCAACGGACTGTTGCTGCTGCTGCTGCTGCTGCTATTGAACAGTTGCTGCGAACTGTTCAGTGAATTCTCCTTGTTGCTAGAGCTGCCCCAGAGACTCCAGTTGGCGGAACTAGTATTGGAACCAGAGCCCGAGCCAGAGCCGGAACCAAAGCCAGAGCTATTGAGCAGCGTGGACGACATGACGGAACGACTCTCTACAGTCGTAGGTGGAGCAGCAGCTGAAGCTGTACTTGAAGTTGATGCAGCTGCTGTAAACTGCTCCTGATAAGTTGAGTCCATAATGCTGACCTTCACCTGTGGCTTGAACGTGGCATTAGCAACTGCGCTTGCGCTGCCTGCATATTCGCTGGATATGGCGCGGGTCTTGGGCGGCGGAGGTGCCAGGGCCGCTGGTGGGCGATTGTGATCGCCGAGTGGAGTGCGCGAGCTGCGCTGGGCCTTGTGCTTGGCATAGGGCAGCTTCAGCGAACCGAACAGATGACGATGAGAAGCACCTTCTGTAAGGCGTACTGTGAGCAGGGAGAAAGAATGGATTCAGCTGCTGAGAACTACTACACACTGTACTCTACTCACATTCACAGTGCACATTTAAGGCAACCTCGCTGCGTTCCTGCGTGTGACCTGCGTTGATGGTGAAGAGATCATCGTGTGCTACAATCACCGCATACAGATTGGGGTAGCCAAACTCAAAGGTGGTCGTTAGACCACAATCCAAAGCGGTCTTTAGCTCATACAAATACATGCTGGGTCGCTGCTCAAGCAGATTAACCAGTGAAATCAGAAAGCGCATGAAACCAGTGAGACGCACACAGGACTGATCCCCCTCCTGATAGATCTAGAGAAGGGGGAAGTTGAGAATGAGAGAGAGATAGACATGATTAAAGACAAAATATAGAACAGGTACCCCCTTACCTCGATGGCATGTCGCATGGCTAGCAAAGCAGACTCGCTCAATGGGCGCTGATGCTTCACATTGAAATCGCTGAGGAACTGCGATTGGGTGAGCGGCTCCTGGTTACCTGGCTCCCGTTGCATGAGCAGCTTACAAGCGCGATAACAAAGCTGACGAAACTCCAAGTCGTCGCTGTGACAAATCAGCCAAATGGCCTGTTCCTTGTGCAGTACCTCTACGTAGGGTAACAGAGCGACAGCACTGGCAATATCCTTGGCGCCCAAGGTCTGTGGCACTATCTGATAACCATATTTCTTCTTATGCAACCTGAGAATCTGCTCGAGCTTCATGCAATTGAACGAGTTACCAGTCACATTGCGAATAAGGTCCTCACATTGTTCGGCAAAGATACGTCTAGCTACCTTGGGTGCTAGCATAATCTTCTTATCCTCATCGCAACTCTGCTCCACCTCGACGACGCCGTGTATGGCATCCATGAGATCGGCCAGCTTGATGAACCCATAGTCACTCACCCGACACTGATAGGCGAAATGATAATGATACGATCGTGCGAAGATCTTGAACTGTATCGAGTACTGTAGAGCGTTCTGGAAAAGCTCCACCATCTCGCCGGCAAAGACACAGATCTTCTCCAGTTCACAATTGGTCGGTTTACGTTTCGGCATCGAGATGAGTATATCCTTGCCCTGCTGCACTGTGCTCAGGATGACGGTGCTGCAGTTCACAAGCCCATCGAGTATGTCCACAATGTCGCAGACTCCATAATCCGTGACATCAAAGTTGCGATTGTGGGTCTGAGCAAAGATCGTGGGTAACTGGGAGAGCAGCACTGAGTTGTTCTCCTGAGCACGTAAAATCCTTAGCAAATCGGAGGTGAAGCGTCGAATCTGAGTGCGATGGGTGAGAGTGATTTGTCGATTCTCTCCCTCGCCCATGATCTGCACCACCGAGGAGAGTGCCTCGAAGAGCTCAATCAACTTAGTGTAGCCATAATCCGCAACGCGACATTGTTTCCCAAAATGATTGTGATAGGCCGGAATGAAGCGATTGAACTTCATCGTGGACTTGGGAGACATCTTCACCAACTCAATGACTTCACGTGAGATGCGAAAGAGTGGATCGGCCACAGTGGTGAAGAAACCTCCACTACCCGTGGCTAACTCCTTGTTCATCTCCAGCCAGCCAAGTATTTTGATACCAAAGTTATTCACCTGGATCTGCACACCCTGCACACAGCAGACCAGATGCTCCAGATTGACACCCGTCTCATTGGTGGTAATTTGCACCTTCATCAATCCCTCTATGCAGTGAACCAGCGTGGCCACCGGAATGTCACCAGGATGATGTTTCAACAACGGATAAATCAATGCTTGTATCTCTGCTATGGTCATGCAGACATTTGGCAAAGGCTCCGTCTCCTGCTCAGCCCAACCCTTGTGCTGTTCCCGCTTGAAGTGCACGGTGCAATAGGGCACACTGTGCTGCAGCCCCTCCATCAGAGGTGAGCTCTCTAGCGTATTAACCAATTCCGGTTTCAGGCTAATGAACTTATCCTCGTTATTATCCGAGTTGATGGTACAGATATCTTGCATCTTGTAAAGATCCAGGACACTGATAGATGTCTTGAAGCGCGACTGAAAGACCTCACGGAACTTATACATAGGCAATGTATAATACGGAACGTCCTAGAAGGAAAGATGAGGTTAATCCAAGAAGAACCTAAGGTTATTATGGGCATAACTTCAGTTTGATGGGGGTTGGAAGCATAAGGAGAACATAAGGTTATCAATAGTTCAAATTCATATTGATGGGGACTAGAAGACCAAAGAAAAACCCTGATTATTACTAGCTCAACCCCCCATATTAATAGGGGTAAGTAGACCACGGAACACCTATGATAATTAGCTTCTTCAAATGAAAGGCGGAGGTACTTAAAGCATTAGTAGTTAATTTTATACAGATAAAGGTTAAAAGACCAACGACAACTCGTGATAGTTAGAACCCATGTAGGTTAGATAACTATGGATAAGTTAAGCTTTATCCTAATCCTATTGAGTACCTACCTTCAGTAGCCCGGCAACCTGACAGCGTAGCGTGTTGACCTCGGTGAGCGAGGAGTCACGCGTGTAGCTGACCAGCATGCGCTTGTGTCCGATCTTCTTGCGATGCAGTATGGAAACTACCTGCTTGGCAAACTGAAGCAAGACAAAGAAGACGATTCAATGTGATACAGGGGATTAGCTAACCTCTCACACTCACATAGAGATCCGGCACAGTGACTTTGGCATAGCAGCTACCCTCAAAGTTAAGCGACATGACCGGCGTAATGGGTTTCAGTTGATTCATTAGGAAGTTGCGCAAACTGGCCTCGTCCAGCGAGTAGTCCAGATTGGTGATCTGCAGCGTGATGGCATCGCTGGGTTGCGCGGAAGGGGCGGCAGTACTCTCCGTGGTGGTGGTGCTGCTGCTGCCACCAGCGGAGCCTGGTGGCACCAGACTGGGAGCCTGGCTAATCTGAAAGGTGAAGTCACCTACACCTGCAGATGTCAAGCTGCCGTTGGATGACACCGAGACCGTAGGAGTTGTTTGCTGCTGGTGTGGCTGCGGCTGCTGCTGTTGTTGTTGTTGTTGGTAAACTGGTGCAAACGGTGCTTGATAGCCAGGATGTTGTTGAGACATCAACGGATGTCCAGTGAGTGCTGCAATGGCTGCAGCTGAGGCACAGGCCCGATTATGATTGTAGGGCATAAAGCGATTGCGATGGTAGCACGAGGCGCTGCCATTTGCATGCGCATATTGACAGATCTCCAACTGGGCGGGCATGGTTGGACCCGGAGTTGCTTGATACTTGACCGGCAGGAAACCCGGTGGAGGCGCATAACCTGCCAACGCGTTAAAGTAACGTAATCCTCCAGTAGCTCCTCCAGCTCCAGCTCCACCGTTGTGGTTGTTGTTATTAAAGTCAGCGCAAGGTGGCGCAGTTAGTGCCACAGTGGAAGGATACAGAGGACCCTGCACCTGCAGTTGGGGCTGAGGTTGAGCCTGAGGCGTAACAACGGGATAATAGGCGGCTACTGCATTCTCAGTGACAACGTCACAGGGCCAGCTGAATCGAGTAGAGATAGATATAAAAAGGGAAATGAAGATATATGGAAGGAATGAAGGAGAGAGAGAAGGAATGGAAAAAGAACATAAAGATAGAAAGACAAAGAACAAGAAATTGAAAGACAAGGAACAAATTGTAAGACAAAATGTGAGAGAGGGAGAAAGAGAAATTGCTCAACAGTGATAAAGAATGAAAGTAAAAGTCAGATTGGAAAAGAAAGGGAAAAGCAGTGAGAACAAAAAAGAAAAAGAGAGAGAGACGGGGGTACACACCGAAAGATAGATACACAATAATAAAGAGAAAGAGAAGCTTACAGCGAAAGGGAGATAATGAATGACAGATAGACAGAGGCTTACAGCGAAAGAGACAAACAGATTGAGAGGTTTACAGCATATAAGAGATACACAGATTTGCATATCAAGCATTTTAAACAATGTTGCAAATTCAACAGGCCTCGATCATCGTTTATTTACAAACTTACCTGTACACGCGTTCAGCCATTTCGTAACCTTCTGCTTGCCCTGCACTTTAAACTGGACGTTGATTTGTGATTAAACTAAAATGTGAAAAACATATTAAAGCACATATATTATAGCAGCATTGATGGGTGTATACCCTTCTTTATAGATAGAAGTTATTCGAAATAATGTGTGACCCACTGTATGTCAACTCTTGCTCAGTCATTTATAAGAATTAATCCCCCCGCTGAGTTCTGCATAAGTATTAAGCATCTAATCTCTGGAGTTCCCGCTGAGAGCTTATTTCAATTAAATGCAAGACTTTCAATCACTTGAACTAGCACAACTTGCCATACTACAATATAAAAGTGTTAACATGAAACGATTTGCATTGCAGTATCGATATAGAAATAAAATAGAAATAGTTATCACCATTTGAATTGGAATCAATAACCGGCTTCGGATTCACACTGACAGATTACAAATAGCTTTTGCAGTGCCGAAGGGAAAGAGCTCGAGGCAAAGCAAAGAGAGCGAAAGTGGAGAGTGCAAGCTACGAGTGAGGGAGAGAGAGAGAGAGAGAGAGAGTGTTCACACAGGAACGACAGCAGCAGTATCAAAGAGAGTGAAAGTGCAGTAGGACGAAATGTGCAAATACGAGTGAGGGGGAAAGGCTTTAAAGACCGAACCTCAAGAGACCGCCAAGATAGACAGAATGAGAGAGAGAGAGTGAGAGACAGAGAGGAAGCAAGTTGGCGCGCAATATTTGTAGGCGCGCAAACGAGACTGCATTGGATTTTGTTTTGTGCTGCGAATAACTGTAAGCCCAGTTGCACAGTTAGTCGTCGCACAGTGGACAGAGGTCATTTGTAATTTAAACAAATAACGCTTATAGATCGCATACCGTGTAGGTGTAGGTTGGGAGGGGAATTTTTATACTATTTAACCTGTCTCACCGCAGTGCAAATTTATTATTGATTTAGACTAATTTAATTGATCACAACCAGCTTATAAATAAATGTATTTATGGCGTTTATAGCAACAACAACAAAACTAGTGTTCAACCCTTCTTGCTCAATTATATAAATTAATTAAATATTCGTATACCATCTAATTACTTCTGTACCAATAATTACTGCTACTCACGTGTGCAATGGGGCAACCCTTAAAATGCAGCTCGAGTGAGAAATTAAAAAGCCACAACAACAACAACAATCGAATTGTTAAAAGTCGCGTTTACAAAAAATTTCACTTATATGGGTTCAAACTTCAGAGATATATTAGAATAGAATAGAAAAAACTATGCACAAATTACAAAGCAATTAGAACGAATTAGGAAAGTAAAAGAATATTTCATTAAATGAGCGTAGCTTAATGAAAAACGCGTAAACTTTAAATAAAAAATATATTTAAAACAAGCAAAAATATAGTAGAACTTCAATAAAAAAAAGAAAATATAGAACACAGGACAAACAAAATTTTTTGACTTCTTGTTATTTTCAATACTCGAGGGCAACTGGAGCCGCTTAGAAGAAGCTTTGATGCAAAGAACTCGATGAAGATGAAGACGATTCGACACGCGTGTAGACTGGAAGTGTGAACAAGGCTGGATGGAGGATGGAACGGGGGAGTAACCTGTCAGTGTGTGACCTTCCAACTGGAGCAACTCAGAGAGGATGCGATACCTTTTACTTTTTGGTGTAGGCCAAGTGACGCATGCGGAAATGTTCAGAGTGAGTGAAACAGCTTTTTTGCTACAGATGCTGCTGACAGATCCTATCTGCGATTGCATTTCAGCTTGAGTACACGAATTCACAGAACACAAAACCCAACAATCCCTTCACTTTTCCCGTTTTGCGTAACTTGATTCGCCCTGAATAATCTGTAATTACAGCTCTACCCCTTAATTACAGGTTTACTTAAGAACACCACAAGTGTTGGATTATTGCACCGAGCGAAAAATTACAATGGAATGACTCTGGAACTCTGGAATTACTACACTTTATTATGAAATAAGTAAGACTAGAAGCGCGAAATATTCATATTTGTAAAATAACATGATTTAATTATTTAATAAATGTCTAAATGGGATAAGTCTCTCTTCCAGAGTACCCCAAAGTTAAGGAAGTTCCAGTTCTCTACTCTCTTTATCTATCCCTTCTCTAGCTGTGCATGTGGTATGTTTAGAAGCACGTAACCAAACATGTAGCACTTAATCCCAACTCATATTTATTTATACGTGTGGGCGGAGATAGTATGTACTTTATACGATATATATGCAAAATGCGGCATTCATAAATCATTTGAATACGTGCTAATGAACCCACTTGGTTAGATAGTTAGCGTTTGAGCTTTACATATTTCAGTAATTGTCTATTATTAATAATTAGAACTGACAACTTTGGTCACCAGCACGGGGACAGCTCTGACTGCAATTTGTCTAAGATATGAATATGTACACATATAGTATGTTCTTAGTCTAGTATTATTTATATGCCGTAAATCGTATGTTCAAATGTACACGTATGTGTATACATGTGTGTGTGTATTTACTACATATTGTAACTAAACACTTGATAAACTTCAGTTTCTAGGGTCGTTGGGCCTCTGTTGCTGGCATCCGCTCTAACCGCGGCTTATCATCTTGCCTTAAGAGTTTCTCGGAGTTTGGTACTACCCAAGTGGGGGGTACACATCTGTTAGAGGAAACACTATATGTTTTAGAGATGTGAGGTATGACGCCATTGAAAATAATTACTGTATATAATTTGTATAATTTGAATAAACGCAAAATTACTCACTAACTATAGGAAAACAATATCAATATGGTGAAAACGACTTGTTAAATTATATATTCAAGTGTGTATTGCAATTATATAGACATCCAGAGCAAATTATATATACTTATGTTATGTTAAAAAATAGTTATAACTTACATCAAGGGTGGGAAATATTCAATTTCCACTTCTACAGGGTATTTAACTAGTCACGTTTATCTATGATTCACATAAAGGAAACGATTCGTTTTCTAGTGGAATGTTACAGTTACTTCTTACTTCTTAGAGCATGTGCGTGGGAGAGAACAATGGAGAGAAAGAGAGGGAGAGAGAGAGTTGGCTTCTCTCAACATCTGTTGCTACTCTCTTGTGATCTTCGCTGTTGTAATCTCCCTGAGTTCGTTTTCCTTCTCCTTTATTCTATTCTTCCGCCTCGACGTCGTTCATCGACTTCTTTAACTGGATATTTTATTTTGATTGAACATTTCGTTGACAGCGTCAAGTTAGTTAACATCGGTTTCTATATTCAAAGTTGACATCGTACTTAAAATAATTGCGTGCGCGTTGCGTGGCTAAGTCGAAGATTGTCATACTATATAGCATACTATAAATACTCTATATATATGGGGCAAATCAAGTGAAGGGGCAAATGTAGTTCAGGGCTTTGGCTAATTGGACCAACGACTCGCAAACAAAGAGGAAACCAAGAGTGAATACAAAGAGTGCAATAAGCTGATTACTAAGCTCTGACCCACTTACAGATACTCTGTAAATATTGGCAGGGTGTCAGGCCAAAAAATAACCCAAGCCAGCCTGGCTCGTTCAACCTTTGACTGCTGTTTGTGTCTCTGTCTCTGTCTCCATCTCTGTCTATCTGTCTGTCTGCTCGTCCGCCGGCTTAGTACGTTCATCTGTGCGGGAGTCCATCTGTCTGTCTGTCTGCTCGTTTTCTCATTTCGAGTGCTCATCCCCAGTCACGATTCTCTGATAAGCCGCATGACGATTTAAACTGCATGCTTCGTATATTCTTTGCACATATTGCAGATTAAACACACATACAGTGTACGCACTGTAGCTCCTTACGTAGTATACCCAGACATATATATGTACCATTGGGAATTTAATAATACAAATTTATAGTAGCAGCTTAAACTGTTTAATCAAATTTTCAGATCATTCGATCGCTGGCGGTTTGCCAGCCCAAACGGTCGAGTATTTCACGCTCTCGCTTAAAAAAAACGCGGCATACAATATTTAAAATATTAAAAAATTATAATTATTTATAAACAAAATATAAATAACTGTTCAAGTGCGTTTATCATAACGTTCTAATTACTAAACGACATCATGTTCGGATCTCCAAAACGTGAGTATAGCCTATTATACTATATATAATAAAAACAAACAAACCATAAATCATTATAGTACTAAATTACCTATTTGTGCTATCATAAAACAGCTTAATTACTTAATAAGCTTAACTTGAAGTGATAGTGATCCCTTATTGTCATGCAAATTAGCAAGAGCATCAACTCATCTTGATGTCGTGAGAAATATCATTAAATCAAATTAAACAAACTCGAGCTATACTTATCGCAAAAATGTAAACAACACTTTCGTTTAATTCCCTTGGCCCATATCGGTTTTAAATCAGCCCAATCAAATCATTAATCGATTCGTTCTGCTACACATTATATAAACCCTAACCTAGGAACCCGAATACTGTTAGAGTTTTATTTATTTTATAACAGTGAATACCCCCTTTTGGTAAAGATCGTTATCAGTGCGTTGATCTCACAGTTATCTCTCTCCGGTTGCCCTCTCCACCACCTCCCACACTATCTGCCCAGTTTTATAATGTGCGAATCAGTGTTGACCCAGGTGAACCGTTAAATAAATATACAAAAAAACTCTTATAGTATACGTATATAATAAATACAAACGTCAATCAAAGTGTCGAAAAGAATCCGCGATTTTAAAACGAAACACATATTCAAGTGTATTTGTTTATTCAACTCAATCATCAATCTCTTTATACAATACATAATGAGCGTGTGTTCTGTCTATCTCGAGTGTGGGTCGTCACCTGCGGAAGCTGTGTAAAAGACACTCTGTAGACCCGATACTTCACCCGGGACGTAACTGATCTATGACAAGATTGTGTTTAGGCGAGAACGAAGCCCGAAGCATGATTTAATGAGGTAAACAAACAACGCCAATATTTAGATTCCCCCCATCAGTTTCAGGTGTCAAGTCTCTACAGTAGCTGACTGTGCTAAGCAGGTGTGAATAATGCGCGGGGAATATCACAAAAGTGAACTTTAAAGGGTTCACAGTTCGATATTGTCTGTCATCAAGAGTGAAGTACAAACATCAAACAGTTTGATAGTTACAAATGAATAAATTATAGCTTTGATTAGTGTCAATACTCTCTCCCTCTCTTACTAGCACCTTCACATATACCAATTATTTCGTCATCTTTTATATTTAAATAACTAAACTTGACTTCGAGCCAGCTATAATGAGTGTAAATAACTAAACAATATTTATATAGAGTATCTTAATATATCCTGCAATTTCCATCTCAATTCCTGATCTCACTTCCTCTATTTTAAATAATACCATCAATGTTTAGGTCGGTAGCGGTGTTAGGGCCCTCGCAGAGGTTTAGCATAGTCATGTTAATTGAATTGCTTAGTCGATCGTGTCGATGCCTCAATAATGTGTCAAATGTGCCTACAGGGTCGTGCGGGGCGGGATATAAATAAATCTAGTTTATATGTTATGTTTATGGGAATTTTGATAGGCTCCATATATCCGCACCGACACGCCTCTCATAACAACTAGTAGTAGTAGCTAAATGTCTTCATTATGTTGAACTTTTGTTTTGTTTTGTTTTTGCTTTTGGGGCACGTAGTTAATAAGTTAGTAGGTCCGACGCGATTTAATAATATAGGTTTATGATCGGTTATGGGCTTTTAATTGCTTGTAATTGCAGGTTCGCTATGAAATATTTTGATCGTCGTCGTAATTGATTAACCATGTTCGTATGTCTGTAAGCCTCTCCGTACTTGATGTTGAACTTGAACTTGGGATTGTAGACAGACATACATATACATATGTACATACGTAACATACGTAGTACGTACAGTCAGACTATATGTTACATGCTATATCATACACAAAAGTTATAAATGCCCCGTACCCGACATTGTTAGGGTATAAAACGATTTGTTTCGCTCATGAACAAAATTTCGACGACAACGATGATAAAAGTGTTACAAGGTTCCGCTGTTCCTTCATATATACAGACGACATATATATCGTGTATGACATATATATCGTATATTTTTAATCCAACCCATAAACACTTGTAATTTGCGCCATAGCTAAATTGACATATAAATCACGCCAGAATCGCCAGCACAACAAGAACCAGTAGCTCCCGTTTCCCAAATCGCCCGCTTATTTTGTGCGAATTCACGATTAGCTGCCGAAATGATATACCAACAAATAATGCGTCGTTTCATTTTTGTTTCTATTCTTTTTATTTTCCTTCGTTTTTTGACTTTTTTGGTTATTTTTAGTTTTTTTTTCCATTTTTTTTTTGTTTTGTTATCGTGGGGTTTCTCTAATCATCCGCTTGTTGTCGAGCGAGGGGAAATTCGTTTCAGTTTTGGAGATCTGAAATTGAATACAAACCTCAAGTATTGTACTTGCTCTCAAATTACTTAACAAGTTGTCGCTGGAACTTTGCGGTCTTTGGACTGTGTCTGACGATAGCCGAAAGATCATTAGTAAAGAATACTTAACTGGTTAGGATTGTTAAATCGCTGGTGATTGAAACTAAAATATATGACGCATTTTTTCTCCGTAGTTAATATTATAATTTGAGAAGAGAAATTATTGTTTTATGCCCAGTAATAAATTTATGTTAAGATAATTAACAAAACTGAATTTTAAGAATATAAACGATATATTAATTATTATATTAATTATATTCGTATTTAGCGTCTGGTTTTACAGCATTCAATCGATAAACCTTTCTCAAGGTGAAACAATAATTCGTATCTACCAAAATTCATCCAAAGTTCATCAATCTCTTAGACCCTTCCCTTCTACCGAGATTGAGAGAGAGAGAGAGATCATTAATCTTCTGTCGACAGTCTATACTGATTTACCCACTTACAAGAGAGACTTCCATTCTATAGGTATCTATATACTGATGAATGTTCTAATATGTTTCCTATATACCACATGCAGATCAAGTTGTTTTCGAATACTTCACTTGTTTATCTTGAAATCGATTAGATTTACACTTGCTACATAAGTATCATAGTCCCCACTATTTATAAATTAGTAAGCCAATAAGTCAACATAACACATAAGCTACAAATTATACGAATAAATAAATAGCAGAAGAAAAAAAACAGTCACAAAAAAGAAAACACTTCAACGCAGAATGTGCTGAGTCAAAATTCTTTCAAATGGGAATGAGAGGCCCGGCCAGAGTCCGATTTGAGTTCGGTTTCGATCCTCTGAACGGGTTTCGTTCGCGCAATTCGCGAATCTTGTGAAATTCCATTATAATTGTTGTTGTTATTTTTTGTTGTTGTTGTGACTGCTCAATTATAATTAAAAGCCGTGTTAAATATTCATAAATATATGCTTGGATTTGCCATGTAGTTTGTTATTGTTGTCGTTGTATTTTTAATGGTCATGTCTGAGACTGAGGTTCTTTCGCACCGGCGTGACTCGACATTACTCGACAATGACGCGGTATTAACTCGATGTTGGCCAATTAAAAACCAAGCAGACAGGCATTCAGACAGGGACATGTGCTCGACATCCAAGCGAAGGCTGCCCGAGCACGTGAATTTTGGCTGACTAATTGACACGAGCACTAACATGACACGAATGAAAGATAAAGGGTATTCCGGAAGCTAGATGACTGAGTTACGAGGCATGCGTAACTCATATACAACAAGTTGAGTGCCTGCCATAAAGGATATACTATATAGATAGGCTGAGCTATTTCCAGTTCTATGCGTAACGCAGTCTAACACTCTCTATGACGGGGGTTCTAAAAAACCGGTAAAAAAAAATAACTTTGCTTGGCAACAAGTTTGTGAGTGTGCCTTAATTGCCGATCGCAATGTACGATCGATTCTTGAAGTGAAATCGATCAAGAGCGCGCTACTGGGAGAGCGCATATAGTTAATTGCAATTTGCTGCTTGCAACTCGGTGGTTATTAACTGCACGTGTGTCGCATGCCCAGGTCAAAGTTCGTACACCTCCTGCACCACCCTCTATACTGCATATCATTTACGATAGAAGGTTGTTTGCGTATGCCGGCCATATTTGGTGATCGCAGAATTTGCATGCCATCAAATTAAGTATAAGGTAGCCAAGTTTATGACAATGCGCAAAGTTCGTTATTCATCATTTATTGATGGGTCAGTTAACTAGTTATCCACCTACTAGCTCTCTCTCTCTATCTTTCCCTTTCTCTCTCTATTTGCATCTACTGCTGTCTAAATTAAACCTTTATAGTAACTGACATAATATTTAAGTACTATAATAAACCAATCGAAATATCATTCGAGTATTTCAGCGTCATGTTGATGATACTTTAAATAGTATGATCAGCATTGTATACATATTGTAGGGATTTCTAGTTATTATATTGACGATCAATGTGTTTTCTTTACTCTCCTGCTGTCTGGACTAAACCTTTGGATAAGCTGACTAATATTTTAGTATTATTATAAACTAATCAAAATATTTATTGATTTACAATTATGCAGCATTAAATCAATGGGAAGTTAAACAAGTTCAACATCTAGTGCTCTTTTAAAATTGAAAACTGAAATATTATTAGCATTATATACAGTGAGCCAAGTAACTCTTTACACATATGTACATGTTAATAGGTTAACATGTGTAAAGAGTTACTTGACTGTATTCTTATGATTTATTTTGATTTATCGGGTCAAATTTAGATCGCTCGGTCAATGGTTTGCCTTTGCTCTACCCTGAAAATCTTTCAATAATGTCTCAGGCTTTTAAAATGTCAATTGAACTAAAATCAAAAAATGTAATTTTCCATTTCATTATATTTTCTAATGATTTTCTTGCCTTTCTTTTCGCTTGGCCCCATTTAAATTGCACTTGTCTGCTTAACATTGAGCTGAACCCTTTGTCTGTTTATGTGCCCAAAAATCAAACGAAATTGAAATTGAATGAAATTATACCTCTGGGGGTTTTCGGGTTGAAGTAAACGTGCAACTACATATTGATTATATAGCAAAGTCTCTTGCCGATCAATAAAACATGAGCACACGGTCAACACAATTTTCGGGCGTGGAACTACGAATATATATACTAAATGTATTACTATATAGTATATACTAGCGATACAGCTGCACGTACATTAAGCTAATGACATCACAGTACGTGGCACGGCACGTATTTCTAATGATAATGTGAGTGATCTTTAATAATGCATGACCCAATGGTGAACCCTTTTCAGTTGCATTCCGCACGTTGCTTGCAATTAAAGATTAATCAATATGAGATCCGATCTCTGTAAGATCGGGCAAAGTGTGATTAACAAATGTGAATTAGCCTCAAAGACAGATTCGTACTATAGTTACAATCTGTAGAGAACTGTCGAACTCGAAGGGGAAACTCCGGTAGCGCGTATTACGGATATCGAGTGATCGTACTTACGTACGTACGACCAATTAGTGTCAGAACATATCAATAACAGATTTTCATAAACTCATTTCGACTAAGTGCAACGCGTCAATTTGTGGGGGTTATTAGTCAGGCAGGTTCCAGGAAATGGCATGTCCAATTATTATAATGGCAAACACCGTAGAATACCGTAAGAGCAACACCTCACCAATTATTATTGGTATAAGCGTTTCACATCGAATCGATGAAAATGCCAATCAAATAAACCTATGTTTTATACCTTTCTAGTATTACATATTATAATTTCAATGCCTTCAAATTGAAAACTCCCTAGGTAAGATCGCAATAGATCTTGCTTTATTCTCTTCCCAGTCAGCGCAATAAATCTGTTTCTCATATATAATTCCAAATTGTAATATTGTTCACTTAATATTGTTCACAATAAATCTCTTAGTTTTATTATTATTTATTGGATTTTAAATCAACCTCCCCAATTAAGATCGCAATAGATTCCGGAGTATCACACGCATGACACCCACAAAATGTTTCTCGAACATTTTGATAATTTATTGAAACTTTTGTCTGGCCGTTTCTTTTTGTTGTCCGTTATATTATGATATAATATGTCAAAGAGGTGAGCGGAGTTCATTAGCCAGCGGCAAGGTCGATCGTACGGGGATTGAGGCATGAAGCATGGAGAGTTGACATCTCTTTAGGGGCGCTCTTAACAAACTTGCCTTGTTCAATGACTCATTGATCATTGATTAACGGGCAACGGTCTAAAATTGATTTGTCAAATGCGGAAATTAATTAAACACCCTCCATCTCCGCCGTTTTCTCTCCCACCTTTAACAAATATACAAATTAAGCAGTAAATCGAATAAACTATTTAATTATCCAAACAGATTTGCACGCGATCGGAACAGATTTCAGATTTATAACTGAATTAATTAAGCTGACAATCTGTGATGTTTTAATACCCACTATACCCTGTAGGCCATGGTATCATATACGTTGTGTAACTACCATAAATACATCTGAAAATCTGTAATTGACTATATAGATAGATAGCTTTGCATGTTCTTGACAGATCAAGTTATTAACGCCAAGAGTTATAGCTAATTAGATTATATAACCTGTTGAGGGCACACTGAGACAAGCCATAAAATTGATGTACTTTTTATGCATACATTTCTATATATAGTACATCTGACAGATCAGGTTGGGTGTTGAGTGACTTGCACGTGAATAAACACTTGACAAGGATGAAATACTGCGATAAGTATGCAATGGGAAAGTGAAAAGACTTTTTCGAAATATTATACGAGTTAAGTTCCAAATTAGCATACATAAGTTTGACTATTTTATTATGTTTTATATTATATTTGAGTAAAGACAAATATAAATAGTTTTCTGTTACAAATTCCTTCCACCTTAAATGATCAAGCTTCCTCCTGCGAGATGTGATAATATGATTTCAAGATAATATGCTCAAAATTAGCATAGGGAATCTAAATTAGTTAATAATATGCACTATTATATAATTAAGCATAGCTAAATTTGGCTAGTTTACTCGTGAGAACTCACTCCAGTTTTAAATTTTAATGATCTGTCGAACGCACGACAATCTTTAAACTACGATCTTTATTAAAAATGATTCTAGAATGGACCGGCTTCCAAATAGCCAAATTTGACTAGTTTTCTATAATGATATCATTCCATTTTTATGCTTTTATAATCTATTGTTCCCACGAGTTTTTATAATACGATTGTAGATCAGATCAGCTTCCGAATAGCCAAATTTGACAAGCTTTGGCACACGATTTCGTTCCATTTTGATGTCTCGTTGATTGATTTACCGATCAAGTCGAGTCTATGTCCCCCTCTCACTATCCAGCCCCCTCTATAGGAATGCCTACTGCAAACAAGTTGCAATCTCTGCAACTACTAACTAGTTGCAATACAGATCAACACTACCTCGATACCGATAAATCAACAACGCAATCATGTTTTTTTTCGACGCAGCATTTCGATCGAGAAATTTCTAAACAAGAAACAAATTGTACAAAAAAAGATCATTCGATCTGACGATCTTGCATGCAAAATTGAAGGTGATTGGGTTTTTATTGTTTGCCTTAAGATACAGCAGCAGCAATAGAACAACAACAACAACGAAGGCGGACAAAGCGCAGAAAGAAGATAAACAAACAAATTGTACGGCTGTCGCCGGGTCTGTCCGGGGTCTGTCCGCGGTCTGTCCGCGGTCGTCTACCGTCTGGCGATCTACGTAGATTGTTACATGCCCAGTAGGCAATAAACTCGATTGAATATTGCGTATTTCGGTTATATCGTAAATCTCTCAGACTATGCTGTATGTAAATGTTCAAAGTTTTCCATGGCACCACGCGTCGTATGAGTAATGTGTGCTAGGCTACTTCAGTAGTCGCCGCCAGAGACTGAGTGGTATTTCCCCAAAATGCGAATGCGAATACCGAGTGCGCGCATACGACTGCGAATGCGAATACGAGTGCGAGTGCGCAAAGTGTAAACTGGTTTGGGCGTAAGAAGAGAAGGAGAAGAAGGAGGAGGAGGCGAAGCAAGAAGCGGCAACCGGCTCAAAACAACAGCTGTGCACAACGTAAGCAGCACTAACGTCACGTAACGACGAGAGCGACGGCAGCAGCAGTGGCAGCGGCAGCTTAAGAGAGCGCGACAGGTAGAGCTAAGTATCTGCTAGATACTTGAGCCGTAAAACGTTTACCTGGTCCGACTGTCGCACGTCCGGGTTTTCATTCATAAGCGAGCAACGCTAGCGAACGGACGCAAACGCGCTTGGACCACAAATAGGTCGAGCCTCGACAAAGATAAAGATATTGAAAAAATAAAAAGAACTTAAGCAAATGAAAATATATATTGAGATAGAAACCAGCATAAGATACAAAGAACTTGTAGAAATTTAAGATACAATTTAAAGCTGCCGCAGCAGAAGCAACTCAAAGAACGTTTTTAAGTGCAGCAGCTGCCACAAGAAAGAAAAGAACAAGTGCAAAGTGAAACAGAAAAGTCGCAAATGCTCACAACATGAAGGACTTCAATCAAATGTTCGCCAGCAGTCGCTACAGCGCCGTCTGTCCTAACGAAGAGGAGGCCGGAGGTCGACCAAATTATGCAGCCGGCACCGGAGCAACCTCAGCATCCTGCGCCGTATCCTTGCCAGAGCCAGATGCTGCTGTCGGTGCTGCCAATTCGGCTTCGGCGCTGGCGGCGCTTCAGCGCGCCCAGCGTCGCAAGAGCCTTAAGGCAAATCGCCAGACCATGAAGATGGACATACTGAGCAGCTTCTTCAGCGAACGGGATCCCAGCAAGCGCAGTGCCAGATCACCCACATGTAAGTTAAAGAAAAATTGAAAAAAGAAAATGAATGAATTATTTAATTGAACAAAATACATTACAAAATTAAGATCAACAAAAAAAGTGTGCACAGAAAATTAAAAAAAAAATGATGATGAAAAAATGATAATTAAATACAAACAATAATTCAAAAGTAATGAAAAAAATGTTATGAAAATAAAAAGAAAAAAATAATAATTGAATACAAACAATAATTCAAATAACAGTTGATCAATATAACAGTTGATCAATAAAAACCAAGCAAAACATAAATTAAAAAAAAGAGCACAAATGCTACAAATTTAAATAAAAATTCAGATTTGCAATACACAAAATTAAAAAAAAAAAATGTAGAACTTACGTGATAACTATTCAAAATAACAAACGCGATGAATTTTACGCTGAAATAAAACAAATTGAATTACATTAAAAGCAACCTAATATAAAATAGGTCGCGAATTTTGAAATACTCCATAAACATGTACGATAACTCAGAGATATTTTAAAAGCAGAAGCAACCGAATGTAAGATAAACAATAAATTTTGAAACACCGCAAAAAATAAACGGAAACTCAGCGATACAATTTAAAAGTGATCAAGATAACGCGATTATAAGCGACATTATAGTGACATGAATATGACAGATCTGCAAGTGTTTTTCGGCTTCGCGAAGCTTCTGCTGCTGGTTAAACCATCAATCTTCTGTTTAAGAAACGCATCTGTTGCCACTTTGCATTCGCATTTGCATTAATTATGAACATTTTCGAGTCGTTGTCGAGTTTTAAAAGCGCCAAAAATAAAAGGCACAGAAAACCACGCGGAACAAACAGCGCGACTTTTTTTTTATTGTTGTTGTTACTGTTGCTGTTTAGCATAGCACTTTATGTTTGTTGTTTTTGTTGATTAACCAACTCTTTGACACTGACACAGTTTGATTTGAAGTCTTCTCGAATTCGAAACGTCGATAAAATTTAAAACTGAAATAAAAGAAACCGCGACAAGAAAACGCGCCCAAAAATCGCGCCTCGACTCGACTCGCCTCGCCTCGCCTCGCACTTGTTGCAAGCTGCTATTGAACTTGAACTTGACCAAATAGAAACCGTATACATGTGTATGTATTATAGGCAATACAAGTTTTAAAACTGTGTTTGTGTGCGTTTCTGGTTAGATTCATGTTGCATGCGGTCAAACATTTTTTGTCGCGCGCGACTTTAATCGCGGATGACAATGCAGTTGTTTGTATGTAATATATGCTCAGTGCTGTGACCTCTACCTATTCGTATGTAGGTATGTGTGAGTGTATCGCTGTGTCGGTGCTACTGGCATCACCTTCATTAACACCCCGTTCTGACCATAGAGAGAAAATACGACGAAATGCTCGTGCGCTCGCGCGATTTCTTCCAAAAGTCAAGAACAACACGAATTTCGCACATTTTTCGCTGCGTTTATTTACCCACTATACGAAAAGCGATGGGCAGAGAAGCCAAAAAACTAGACTTGTAAGAAGAAATATGAAATCCCACCAGCAGCATTTTATTTTATTATTATTTTTTCTCTTTTGTGGGTTGAGAGAAATAAATAAAAAATCGAAAATGAAATCGAAATGCGAAGCAAAGCAACGCAAAGCCAAAAATAAAATAATCATCGTACGCAATTAGTTTCGTTTCCCTCTCCGAATACTATTTACTTCCTTATAAATGTACAATAAAATTATGAACAAAGCAAACAAATCGAGAAAAAAACACAACAAATCTTAAATCAATAAAAATAAATTGCTTGACAAGATGGGACACAAATTTTGGCAATCGCTGAGGGGCTCTTCGAGAAACTATTATACAAAGTTGAAGTGATATACTATGTAGAAAAAAAACATACAAAGTAATATTCGAAGTACAGATACACTCAATTTTATATAGTACCTTTATGTTATTTGGAACTCCCCTTATTCTATACGTCCATAATTAGATACACGTGCATGTTTAAGAAGGCTCGTCTTCATTTTCCTTTGCCTTTCTCTTCTCTATGTTGTTTTGACATATTTATATGATCGTAACATAAATCAATTCGTTTGAAAATTCATTTCAAATTCAAACCCCGTTCAAATTTTTTAATACTTTTAAACTCAAGTTACACACGTGCCTGCATAAAGTGTCGAATCGAAATTAACATAATCGAATAAAAAATTAAGCGTAATGAATAGATAAATTATCGATGAAGAATAAAATGAGATCCAGATGCAATTCATTTAAGGTATCTTTGTGTGTGTGTGTGTGCATTTATATGAAATTAAAAGTATTTTTGGACATGGCGTGAAACTGGAATTCTCTCAATCATTGTCAAAAGAATTAGCAAATCGATTGTTGCTGCTGCGTTGCACAGTTATCGATTAGATTAGAGAAGGGGCAGATGGACACATCTCGTTGTTCGATGGAACGCCCAAAAAGCTGAAGACGCCGAACAAGTTTCGCACTCTGCTCGCATTAATTGATCTCAAAGTGGCTAGAGAAGGTGTTCAGCAACAACAACAACAAATGCAGAAACAAAAACAATAAAAACAATAAATAATTACAATAAAAAGTGCCTGCTCACGGCTGGCAAGAACAGGATTTTATTGTATTATTTTTAGTCTCGCGCGTCGCGTTGTGTTTTAAATTCGCAAAAAAATTATTTATGCAAAAAAGCGGTTCATTGCTGATAATAATAAATAGAAGGCATTATACATAGGTATCGTTATTTGGTTTTTTTCTTCTGTTTTTTTTTTTTTGCTATTTTTTATTGTTGTTTTTATTTTTTGGCATTTCGCATTTCGCAACGGGCGACAGCAGCAGAGCTTCAAAAATATTTCAGTCTGTCTTATGCGAGATGATCGCCGGCAGATCACCACATATATCGCATACGTATTGTAAGACGAGCTTGAGACTGACTCTTAAGTGCCAAAACGAGTTTAAGGCACATCTGTATTTAATATTGCCGAATTTGCGTGTGTTCATTCTGTCTGCATGGCGGATTGAATAATCAATAAATGATCGGCAAACATCTTTGCATAACGCTTAGATTACCTTTCAATTTAGATGGAATTTTATGAAGAAATTTCGAGGAATACATTAAAAATATTCCCCACGATAACCTGTAAAGTCTATGCTAATTTTATGCTAACTTCTGTTACATCAAGATCTCTGTTCCCAAGCCGAGCCCAAGAAACCTTTCAACAGCTTTATCGGATTATAAATGCCTATATTGCTTGGCAATATAAAAAGCTCTTGCAACATTGCCAACATGCCTCATAAAGTGGGCGTCAGCTTTTACCTCTCGCTGTAATTTTCCTTTTTAAGCGTGGATAAAAACAACAAAATAAAACGAGAAGAGAAAAAAACAAATAAAACTCATTAAAAATGTTTGCTTGCAGTTATTGCCCAGCTGCGGCAGGCGGCAGGTTGGCAACATGTTGCAGCAACAACAGCATGTTGCAATCATCTTGTAATTGCATAGCTGCCGTTACTGCTGTCATCATCTCGTTCCTGCTGCTGCTGTTGTTGCTCGCATGATCAATCCATGCCAGTTTTGTTTACACCTTGTCAAGCCATCCGAATGGTTCAATAGAAGCATCATCGCCTCTAATGCTGTTGCTGAGGCGGCTTGGGTAATTCCCCCCTTTAGTGTTTGCGAAACTTGCAAAATCATCCTGAGAGCAGAAAAAGTTGTGGCATGATTCATGAGATCAGTGACAGATCGAACAGATCGAACAGCTGTTCCTTAGATCAGATGATAGAGAGAGAGAAATGTAGTATGGGGGCAAAGTCATAACTGCAAAAACGAAAGGCAGACTCAGTGTTGCCCATACCATAAAGTGGGTCAATAAAACAGTAAACAGCTTTAGGCATTGGGATTTACCCTAGCATGATCCTAAAAATAAGTGAGAATTTCAAATAAGATCATCGAAAAAAACCCAAAACAGTTTACAACAAATTCTCTTGTGTCTAAAGTTCTCAACTGACTTTGAAACTCACGATAGTGATTCAATATTTGCGCGTTGATTAATAGAAGAGACAACTAAACGAACCGAAAATTCAAGTCTTCAATTGGTCACTCACCCCTCGCGCGCAGAACTTCAAACATTAAACATTTGAAGTGACGTCATAAACACGAGCAGGTTTCATTTTTTGTGGCGGCATCAGTGCTGACAAAGCAATTGTTGGATTTATACAAGGTGTATGATTATAAATCAATATAACCCCCCTCTCTCGCCACCCCCTCTTCCACTTTGATTGTTATCAAATTAAGCAAACGAGCTTGCCCTGCGGGCTACGCAATAGAGCACAAAGTCTCTCGCAGCTTTATATGACGTAACAGATACAGATATTTGATAAAATATCTTGGGCGCCCTTTGGCATTCTCGCTGATATTTTGTTTGTTTATGTTTACATCGAAACAAAAGACTTAGGACACGAACTCGCTGTGGCAGCGTGCCGTTATTGTTGTTGCTGCTGTAGCTGTTGATACGCGTGCGTTGCGTGCTCCAACTGCGAATGAGCTACGCATTCCCACGAGCTCTTCACGAGGCTCCACAGTCAAGAATCGATGTGGGTGGCGCGCCAGGCGCACCACGGGAAGAGGCTTCCATCGTGTCGCACATGCCAAACACGTATTTATTTTTGGCAAACAAACAAAACAATTAAACTCATACACACACAAACACACCCTCACGCAAACCAAATACCGGAGCCACAACATAATTTGCATTTGCAGTGCGTTATTATTTATCGTAAATTATTCGACTTTCTGGCGACTTTCGATCTAAAAACAAAGAGCTCCAATCAAGATGACATATACACACACACATATAAGTATAGTTATATATATATACATATTTATATAGGTAGACAAGCGTTCTTTTGTTCGTAACTTTGTCGTTTTGCACCTAAAACTAACTGAAGCCACGCGTGCTCACTGCATACCGAACGATCAATTAAAAACGTCATCGAAAATGATCGATGAAGATCAGTAGCACAAGAATAATACACTATCTTGAAAGTGAGGGAAAATGTTTTCGATTTATTTTGCATTTATTGTTCTCTTTACTGGCTTTAGTTGATTAATCAGATATTTATAGCAGATCTATCGATCTTACTTACATTTCCTCTTCAGAAATTAACATGTTGTTTGTAAGATATCAATTAAGACACTCGAACAAATATAATTCTTGTTCATAATAATATTGTGATCTTATTACTGATCTGGTGATCTTTATAGTATACATAGGATTGCACACTTTGAGTTCCAGTGATCGTTACGTCTTTTGTTTTATTTATTACTATTTCAGTTCTATCTTATAACGTTTTATAGAATATTTTCCAAGCAGTAAATTTGTGTACCTCCGTCAAACTTATCAGTTTACGGAACTATACCCACTGTCAGTGTATGCAAAAGCAATTAACGTTTGCCTATGTAGAAACGAAAGTGGCCGAGGGTACCTCGGACCCTTGACACATGCGAGGCTTCAGTTTGGCTTTGGCTTCACAGCGATCACAACGATAAGAATACAAATAGTAAATATATAACGAATCTACAAAAATACCTCAATCAATCGTGAAGAAGTGCATTTAAAATGACGGTTGTGCGTCGTCGGATGCGGCGTCAGTCGCTTAAAGATTTTCTCGGGGCGCTCTATTCGCAACAGCGACGATTTTCACTAGAAAAAGTTCGCCATTTTCAGCAGTTGCAAAATCGTCGGCAAGTGATGTGTAAGCTGAATCAGATATGCCTTATTTTATGGCTCACTCTAGAAATTATAGCAGACATGGCCATAAAAAGAAACAGAAAGCCAGAAACTTGAAGCAGAATTCCAATCGGTTGGGGCAACTCTGCAGGTTGCAGTTGAAAGTAAAATCGCCTTACAAACTGGTTGCACCACAACATGATCATTTGCAGAAGACGCCCAAGAAGAAGTAGATAGACATCGATAGAGTGCGGAGAAGGGGAAAGGGGAACGGGGTAGAGAACAAGTTCAATGTCATCCAAATAACCAGAATACCAAAGCAAGGTTGCAACGAATTCAATATACGCTTTGCGGTTAAAAGAATCTTGAGGCTCAAGATCAAGATCAAGCAAGATCAACACGAGCTATCGATTGCATGGTGAATCATCGATATATATTGATATGTGTGAGGAGAAAGAGATAGAGCTAGAGAAACGGCCGTATTTCCGTTTGAAGCCTTACTACTTGTTATGGAAAATGCCGTTGTCTAATAGGTGTTATTAGACCAAGAATCATTGACGTAATACAAGTATTACAACATTGAATTAAAATAAGAGAAGTTAGTGAATGTCAAGTAAAAGTTAAATCATTGGAACAGAAGCTAATAAGCTTACATCGACTTTTAATTTAGCTTATCCGGCTTTATGCCTTCTAAAAATATCCTTCAACAACAACAAAACTTGAACAACTTCTCATCTGAAGTAAACCAATTAAGATGCAAACTAGTCATGACGTTGGATTGTCGGCCAACCCGTTGAATCCTCAGCAGATGCCAAGCTCAAACAGAGAGACAAATAGACCTATCTGTCCGTAAAAAGCAAAAGTTTTACTGAAACCATAAAGTCGTATATTTTATTTCGAAACAGGTTCTCCCAGCAAGACTGCGCCTGATTCTCTCTCTGATTAGGCGTCACGTGTTAGTGCCACGCATTTGCAACAAGCCCCCAGTAGAATAACAGAACTTATGCTGCATTTGCATATTCCTTATGTCAAATTCCCTGTCTCTTTCTTGCTGTGTAAGTCAAGTTCTTCCAGAACAAAGACAACTGGTTCCCACTGTGCACGATGCACACTCATAATTGGTCACACAGTGGATCCAGTTAGCAGTTCTCCCGATGTTGTTGCTGCTTTGGCATTAATGAAGATATTTATATGCACGCATATATATCGTACATGCCGACGTCGATCCGAGCCGTGACTTATTTGTCATAGAACCGCAAATAATTTACGTAAAATTATTGCAATATGTGCTCCACAGTGCCAGTGTCGAATCATGCTAACTACTTACAGTAGTTAGTAGTAGATTTCTCAACGTACATAGTTAACCTGTTCACAGTTGTCACAGGTCTGGTGCCTGGTTCAGGGTCACTCGATTAAATCTACAACTGATTAATAGTAACTTCTTTCAGTGTATATATACAAGTTTCCGTTACATCTGGTAACCCAAATCAAATTATTTATGCTATTCATATATGAAAATTTTATTGAAATCGATCCACGTGCTACCCAGTTCACATGGACTGGAATTTGTGGTCAATACAAGGCAATTACAACGTGGAAAACGTGACGTAGTTGGCGCACGCGTAATCCAAAAACCAAAAATCAAAAAGAATACTTAATTTTGCGTTGGCCAAATTTGCTCGTGTGCCGAAATTTATAAGATTATTACTTTGTATATGCAAATTTATGTTTTTTTTTATTTTGTTTCGTCGGTGTTTTTCTTGTGTTTTCGGTTTTTTCCTTTGTTCAACTGTTCTCCCGTTTCAATTTTCATTTTCGCGTGTCATTTATGCATAGTTAATCGAGTCTTAATTGACTTAATGAGGATATTTATATGTACTTGATGATACCAATTCACTAGTTCTCCCTCTCTTATGATCTCTCTCTGTCTCTCTTGCAGGTGCCTTTTTGCTGTTGGCCATTGGATTTTTGGCTATAACAACCGCAGTGCTGGTTAAAGTGTTCCAACCCTACGATTTGATATTCAGATGGGTAAGTCCAATAAACCGAAAACTAAAACATTTTAACTGCCGTCCTTAGCCTTTGGTCGAATCGATTATTGGCAATTATGTGCGGTTGCCTTCGATATAGACACGTCCCCACGGGCATATATACATATTGTTGTGCATATATAGTTTTTCGATTCATAGCCAATGCAGCCCGTTTAGGATGCATGCCATTGAATGCACCATATTAATAAATATATTTCCATTTACTTATGTTTCTTGTAGAAATTGATAATGGCCGACAATGGTGAAATCTTCAATCTTTGGGCCAAGCCACCAGTCGATTTGTATATCAAGATATATTTATTCAACATTACCAACGCAGAAGCCTTTCTAGAGGGTCGCGAAAAACTGCAAGTGGAGCAAGTGGGTCCCTATGTCTACAAGTGAGTCAGAGAACAGATCCTAAGTATCCTTCGCAGATCTATACTAATCATAAATGACTTCTTATAGAGAGCTGATGACGCATGAGAATATCACGTTCAATGCGAACAATACGATGTCTACAACCCCGAGTCATCCACTTGTATGGCAGGAACATCTATCCGAGGGACGTCGTGAGGACGATGAGGTCGTCATGCTGAACATTGCCATGCTGGTGAGTGTCGTAATAAATTTGTAATATAGTGATATTAATCGAAGATAAATAAGTACTTGGAGAAAATTATTTAATCGCTGTTCTTTGCTTCTGTTAAAATATGCAATCAATTTTCAATAGTTCGATAACTGCTCTGCTGCATTGTTCGATAACTGTTCTATGGACTCTAATTGCAATTGGCAACGCGAGTATAGTATGATGCAATCGATTAGACAAATTATTGATCTGCTAGATCTGTCTACTGATATGCATGCTGTATAATCAATAGCAATTTGTCAACAGGTGCACGATGTGCATATAAGATAAATTCTGTGTGCAAACAAAAAAAAAAGATATTGTTTATAATACCGCTATTGGCCAACTAAAGCAATTACAATAAAAGTCGCGTGCAATGCACCTGATGAAAACACAAACTTTTAATCGAATATAATAATGAACAGCAACAACAACAATGGGTCAATAAACGTTACACACGAATGAAAGGCGATAACAACAATAACAACAACAATAGAAACCGCAAATAAAACTCCAAAGTGGCGTCAAAAATTGCCAATATGCTTAACCAAATGGTTGGCAATTAAAGCGCGCACACAATCAGCTGATTGGCAACATGTGTGTGTGTGGGAGAGTGCGAAAAAGGGATAGCGACAGCAGTCAGTAGGCAGTCCAGCAGAGAGAGAGAGTGTCAATACTTACACACACGATCGCTCTCTCGTACGCGCTCTCCTTTTTTTGCTCTCGTTTTTGAAAGTATTGCTGTAGTTATCGGTATCGCTGTTGTTGTTACTGCATATTACAATTGCGATTGCCGCTGGAGACAGTGGGCGTGTTTGTTTTTGTCAGCAATTTTCACTGATTAATGACAGTTTTGCATTCGATATCGTAAACAAATTACTCCGTGACACACACACAGATCTAGATAGCTGCAATTATTATTTACTTTATGATCTTTTAATTAAATGTAGTAACGAGCTTAACTCTCAACTGTCAGATACCGTGCATCAAATATAAATTTGATTGGTTTTAGCTCGCATCCGGGACAGCAAGTGATGAATAATTGATCGGCCCTAGCGACTGGAAGCTGTCAAGAGTATGTCAGTCCATATTCTCGAGCTAACCAGATGCAACAGCTTCCACTTTTAGCCAGCACCTCAGGAAGTGTATAATTATAGTGCATTAAGTGTTCTAATTATCGAATACAAAAAATCGTTTAATCTGGTGATAAATCAAAAAATAAAAAAAAATCTAGCCCTATTAAAAGTCCCAGTATTACATAACCAGTTGGGATTGCGATTCAATTACTCCAATTATAATCAAGTACCTTCTCGTTCCCTTTCAAGGCTATCTCCCATCTCACTGCCAACCACAATTACTTCTTTGTCCGGTTGCCGTTGCAAGGACTCTTCGCAAGCACCAAATCGGAACCGATTGTCAGAATGACGGCTAAGGAATTTATGTTTGGTTATCCATCCGCACTAGCCTCATTGGGCAACACATTCCTGCCCAACTGGATATCGTTCGAGACGGTGGGACTTATCGATCGCATGTACGATTTCTCAACGGACTTTGAAACGTTCTATACGGGTGTACCCGATCCGGGACTTTCGGGCCTATATGCCACATATCGGGGAGAGACAACACTGCCCCAATGGGAAGGTGATCATTGCAGTAACATTGAATACGCTTCCGATGGCACCAAGTTCCGTAGTTTTATTCAACCCAATGATACAATCAAGTTCTTCAGGAAGAGCATGTGCCGGCCAATCAATTTGGTAAGTAAAAAACACATTAAATACTTTTAATATCGTATAATTTGTTAATTTGTTTGTTTGTCCTCCACAGTATCGCACTGGTGAGGAGCGCACTTTCGGCAGTCTGAAGGGCTATAACTATGTTTTCGAAGATAATGCCTTCGATAATGGCGTCATCAACAAGGCAAACAAATGTTTCTGTCGCCGGGGTAAGAGGAGTTTGTTTTTGTTTTCATTCCAATTTCATTTTAATGGTCAATTTGGTTAAGGAACTAGAAGAGTAAAAAGAAACTTAATGATCGTTGGCTGTGACGCGTTCCACTTTAATTGTCTTCACAATTAAACGCTTTCAGGAAACTTTACTGTAATTTTACAGCATATCTGGCAGCTATAGCATGCGACCTAAGTCTCCGATTTTATTACCGGCGTACGCTCGTTTAATTGGCCCCACAGTACAAAGCGCAAAAAATTCTTGTTTTCAAGCAACGTCACCCACCCCCCCGCACAGAGGGTTTCAGTTTTCGATCATTTCACTCTCTCTCTCTATCTATGTGTCTCTGTGTTTTCAAGTTTGTTGTGGTTTTGATCTCCGATTCAAAAATATTCCATACAACTTCAACTCTGTGACGTAAATGGCGACAACGCTGGCGTTCGCATGATTGAAATGATTTCGAAAGTACTACGATACTACGATATTATGATATTTTGGGGTAAACTACTACGCGTCAAATATCTCGACACGAAACACGCAATCGATCGCCTTAAAAGGGGGAGTGTCCCAATGACATGTTATTCAGCGTAGTTTTCCGTTAACTTTAACCTCAACCGTCGAATTCTAGAGCGTTCTCCCGAGAATCGGAACTGATTTTAATTGTTGTCTCTCTCTCTTTCTGTCATCCAGGTGATTGCCAGCCAGTTGGCTTAATTGACGTCACTGACTGCTACTACGGCTTCCCTATCTCTCTCAGCTTTCCGCACTTTATGAATGGCGACGTCGGCCTGGTGGAGAATGTTACCGGCATGCAGCCAGATCCTGCCAAGCACTCAACAGCTTTTGTCATACAACCGGTGAGTAACCTTGGATCACGCAGTGCGGTTTGTTGTTTTCATTTATCGTCGATCTGATCGTTGTTATTGTCGCGTTAATAGCGGCAACTTTCCGCTGTCAATCATTCGTTAAACGACTAACTGGAAAGCGATTAGCTGAGTTTACGAAAATATAGACAATATTTAATTAAAAATTCACATTAAGTGTTACAATTAGCGCGTTAATCGAAAATTCAATTTGTTGCACTTGCTACCTGTCACCTTCCCACACACACACAGGGACACAGGGAGATCGCGTGGAAGCTAATTGTATGTTCTTTTCAGTTTCCATATCGGATTTAGTTAAGTTTCAATATTTACATTTCCGGCTAATTAAGTTAACCGTAAATACCAGACTAGTCACGATCGTTTTGATTTTCTTAAAGGCAAAATTATATACATGCATATATATATTTTTATTGTGTCTGTATTGTATCACAATGTCAGGAAATCAATATGTGTTCAGATCTAGCTAACGGCATTTTATTGGCATGAATTAATCACAGCTTAAAATTCTAAAATATGCTGAGTGCTTCCGTCGCAGTAATCGGCTTGATTGTGCACTGACTTACTCTGATGATCTATACTTAATATCCAAGAACAAGGCTAGTCCTCAAATTATACAAATAAGCACACGATATTTCAAAGTTTGTTCGTGATTTCTAAAAAATTTAATTCTTTTGGCAAAAACTCTTTTCACTATCAACAAATTGATCAACTCTTCTGTTACTTTAAATAATCGATATATGTATTTTAATACATTCTAACAGGTCTGTTAGTTTGAGGTGCAATCGATAAATTTAAATCCTTTTTGATTGATTCATTAACTTTGATTGTTTGTTTAATTTAAGTTGACGTAACGAAAACAAAAGTAATTAAAAAAGCATTAGTTATAATTCAAGTGAATCAATCATTTCGTCAATTGTAGCAATTTTGATCAAGTATTACCAGTTTGGCGAAAGAATGCTGTAAACCTTAGACAAACACATGTAAAGAAAGCTTCGCAGTCGAGCGCCCGTACGAATAAAACATACCCTGCAACTGATAATATGTTTAACAGATGCACAGACTTCATATAGACAGTGAAACCCATTAATACAGGGTATACAAATATATAGCTTAAGGATAAGTAGCGCGATCTGTAATTGCAACGAAATTAGGCCAAGTGCAGTCGAAATGAGGTCGAGCTTGGGATACAACAACCGGATATTTCAGAAAACAATTGCTTATATGATGTTTTGTTTTCGTCTCTTTTAGGAATCCGGTCTGCCGCTCTCGCTCTCCGTAAAAGTGCAGATTAACATGCATTTCAAGGACCTGCATAACTATCCCCAAGTCGCGCCATTCAGTCACCTCACAGCGCCAATGCTCTGGTTCGAGATTGTAAGTGAAAATAAAGACAGAAAGAGAGAGATGAAGATAATCCTACAATATATGGTATATTTAATGTTGAACAGATGATGCCCAAGCTACCCGATGACCTGGACTCACGTTTCAATTTCTACCTGAACCTGTTGCCGTGGGTGAATCCGTTGGGTTTCTGGACCGCCCTCCTACTGGGCGTTGGCCTGCTGGTGTATGCCATAACACGCGCCACGCTCCACATGTCCAGTTTCACAAGGCAGACGCCAAGCCTGTCGGAGGGCAAATATGCACGCGCTAACCTGTTGACAGGCAGCGGTGCCTGCGGCGGCAATCAGGTGTACAATCCGTGTGAACTGAAGTTGCTGGATGACTTGCCGGTGAGCAAGAAGCATGTGATAATACGTGACACCACGGGAGGCGTTGAGGATGTGTATCAGGAGCGTCGTTCATCTGCCTATGCGCTGGAACTGGAGCCAGCACTCTCCGATGCCGGTGAGAGTAGCAGCGATGAGGGCAACGATAGCGACACTGTCACATTGAGTCGCAACTCAACCACATCCAGTTCGTGTGTGGAAGATGTCGAAGCTTGCGAAGATGATGATGATATCTGCATAGATTGCTTTGCCGACAACGATTTGGACGTGGGCGTAGATGTGGATGCAGATGCAGTCATGTATGCAGGAGCGAAGCATAAGGTAGGTAGCAATACAATCACAACTGTCATTATGTTACATCATTCCATTTTGGGGGCGATCAAGACTGAACTAACTGACGCTGACGGGTGTAAGGAAGTCGCCGCCAAGCTGTCTAACGTGTCCGAGGCGATCGTGTTGTTGTCATTTATGTCTAAATTTACGAGCGCGTTAAATGAAATTCATTAGGTTCGAAACCAGGCGAACGCAATAGTGGGGCACGCTCGGCAGTAAGATACTCTTCTCTTTGAAAAACTGTTTGAAATACACTAAAAATTCGAAAGATAAGAAAGGTCCTATGCCGCTTATTGCTGTACCTTTAATAACTTCTGTCTTTGTTGTTCGATCAAATTGAAATTTAGAAGAGAGAAAGATGTTGTAGTAAGTGTATTATTTTTACATAAAAATGCACTTGAAAATTTGTTTTATTTTTTGATAGGGGCGGAGGATGAGGTACCCAACATTTGAAATAATCTTAATCTGCACATAGTACAGAGGAAACTTCATGTCAATTTTGTGTAGGTAGCTTTAATAACAGCTGAGATCTGTGTGCTCAAACAGACAGACATGGCTCAATAGACTCGTTTCTCAATGGTGGAAGGGTATATTGAGTCGTTGGCCGGCAACAGCGTTAGGAGACACACACACACACGCAACAAACTCGTTTGGTCTCTTCTGATGCAAAGAAAATCGTATAATCTCCCACGTGCTGATTCTTTGGCGGGGATTTGCATACCTTGCACGCACCATCCGATGATCATCCGATCGTGCAGATATCTCATTGATATGCTAATTGCAATACTAATTTCATTAAACATTTTGTTCTCTTTTTTCTCTTTTCTCACAGCCGGGCGATAGTTTTACGAGCAGCGGCTTTGCCTCCACCTCCTCAACAGCATCCAGCCCCAGCCGTAGTTCCAGCGCCAGGCCGCTTGTTATGGACAAAAGTTGGACGACAGCCGAGCATGTATAGAAGGAAAAAGAATTTACCAGTTATCGTTAATCTATAGGTTGTCGGTATTCACTCTCTCTATTGTTGAAGTTTAGGGCGCTAGTTCGGTTCGGTTGGGCATCGGCCGCTTTGGTTTTATATAGCATTTTATATTAGTGTAAATAATATGAAAGCCAAGCGCTGCTTTTATTACTGTGATAGCTTTAAAAAACAAAAAACACAACCACACAAAACAAAACTTCCGAACGTAGATATACCCTGTGCTCTCTTGCTGTCCCACTTCCCATCAAGAACACCAGCCTATATCCACTGTATATAGAAAAAACAAAACTAACTTTTACTTAACACTAACAGTTGTATGGCTTTATTTATACACCTCGAGTTTAAGCAGTTTGTAAGGTTCGTTCGCTTTAGATTTACGTACAAAATAAGTTAACAAGTCACCTCCATGAGGTGCCTCAAGCAACAAACAACAAAAAAAAAGAACATTGAATTTAACTATATGATAATGTGAATGTGAATATAAATATGAAGTGAACAAATGAAAACTTAATAAGATAAATTTGCACAACAATTGTAGCACAGACTCTCGTAACTAATGCTAAGAATTGCTGTGATTTTTTTTATATTCAAGCTGAATTTATGAAAAGTGTTCGCAGATATGCACGAAATTAAATATCTTAGCCTTAGAATATTTAGCTTTAGTTGTTTATCTAATAAAAACTATCAAAATTTTGAAATTGTGAATGTCTTTATTAATGAAATTGTGAATGTCTTGATTAGTAAACTATTCAAAAAGTGCGCGCGTTGCTCATTTTAGCTCCACAACTTAACAGGAATACCCGCACTGCTGTTAGCACTAAGCATCTATCACTAAGCATCGAACATATGTTCGATGCTTAGTGCATCTATGTTAGATGCTTAGTGCTGTTAGGCTCCTCACATGTTAATTCTTCAACAAAATATCGCTTAGTTGTTATCGATACTATTAGTAGCGTGATCATTCAGAATTTACTCATGCATTTAACATGTTTTTGTACAAAAGTATTTTCAAACACAAAATAAATAAACAACAGCTAAAAATTGAACAATATTGAAAACATTGAGAAAATAAAATAATTAGACTCAATACTATCGGAAGTACAACCATCACTACAATTGACACTTGTTCTTTATAAATAACAAATGTAGGTGAAACGGCTAGTCTGTGATAGTATAAATTATATGTAATATCAGTTTTTTATAAAATATTCAAAATTGTTCACCTTTTCAAATACCACCATTGTTGATTAGCTGCATCAAAAAGAGTTTAATGGTAAGCGATAATATTTAATAGACTTTGGACTCTGTATCAAAACAAAAGCATTTACAATTCCAACGACTTCTTTAATTAAGTAAACCAATGCGCGTGCAGGCACAACAACAAACAAAACAGTTAAGAGGGCTCGTTCACATTGGAATCGATACCAAAACAAACAGAGCAAGTATCGCTCTTACTTTCGCGACTTAGTTCGTAGTAGCAACAGCTGTGCTGCGGGGCAACAGTTTGAATGTGGGTTTGGGCGAAACCGGTCGTGCTTGTTTTTGATAACAACCTAAAGTTAAACTGGGAGCTGCATTTTAGTCTACGTGGACAACTCGATAATTTGATTGTGCGTTAATTTGGTAGCAGTCTTAACTGTATAATCTAAACCCGCGACTTATCGTCAAACAAACAAACCTCACGATTATGCCTACAAATCAAAGGTGAACTATATTTTAACCTTTGGATTGCTATTAAATCTTGCGTATGTCTTCCCCTTGCAGTACACTAGTTAACAAATCTGTGTATATCGATTCTAACTCTGACGATATGATGAAATATATAAACGCAGCTTATCCGCTATGGAATCGTCTAGTAAGTGATTAGGGATTTGATATTGGAGAACATTTATATTAACACCCTTCTTCGATAGCAGACCAAAGAGACTATAGTCAGCAACCCAGGTCGACATGCACTCATAAGAATGATGCCCACGAGCGCCAACTACAGCAGCAAAGCCTCCGGGGACAACACACTGAAACAGAATCTGCTACCATATCATGTGCTGCCACTTGACGAAACTCTAGAACGCTTTTTGCTCACTGCGCAGCCAGTGTTGACAGAACAGGAGTTTGAGCTACAGAAAAAAATAACAAAAGAATTCAAAAATAAGGAGGGCGACCAACTGCAAGAACTGCTCGAGAAGGTGGGAAAAGAAGAGAAGAATTGGCTCGGACATCGATGGCAGAAGACGGCCTATCTAAAGTATCGTGACCCGGTAACTGTCTTCGTCAGTCCTGGCATGACATTTCCCATGCAAAAGTTCAATAACATTGAAGAATATATTGACTTTGTGGCCAAAGCAATACATGGTTTGGGAGAGTTCAAGCTCGTGACTGATGAAGGCAAAATCCCAGTGGCAAAGATCGGTAAAAATGAATTGGATAATGGTCAATTCGGATTAGTATACGGCACATGTCGTATACCTGCACGTACATGTGATAAGATGTCCTACAATCCTTGTTCGAAGCACTTCATCGTGATGTATAAGAATAATGTGCGTATTATAATAGAAAAAACATATACATTTATTATATAATGTTATTTCCTAATTAACAGTTCTACAAAATTGAGTTGTTCGGCGCTGATGGAAAAGTAATTTCTGCCCCGGCCTTCGCAAAACAAATAACTGAGATTATGAAAGAAACTAAAAGAGGTATTCCCTATGGATTATTGACAACAGATAATCGCGACAATTGGGCTGAGGCGTACGAGCACTTAGTAAAAGATGATACAAATCGTAAAAGTATATGCGCCATTCAAACGGCTCTATTTATTATATCACTTGACGAATGCGTCTCATACGATCCTGAGCATCCATTGACTCAGTTAATAATCTCACTTATTCATGGAGATGGCAGTAAACTAAACGGCGGTAACCGTTGGATGGACAAGACCATTCAACTCTGTTTCAACCCGAATGGTCAAGTCGGTTTCACCTACGAGCATTCTCCAGCTGAGGGACAGCCCATTGGCATGATGATGGACTTTTTGGTTAAGAAAATGTAAAGTGAACTTGTTCCGAATGTTACGATTTCAGAAATAACTTTTTAAAACACGTTTACAACAATTTCAGACAAGGCGACAAGAACTATGGATCTTCGGGATCCACTGAGGTTTGTGATCCACCGCAGAAGCTGCAGTTTGCACCATTGACTCCATGCATTGAACAATGGTTACTCATTGCTAAGAAGAATATCGACAAGCTTGTTAATGATCTGGAAATGCGTGTGATTGTTTTCAAGTGCTTCGGCAAGGATTACATTAAACAGAAGAAATTAGGACCAGATAGCTTCGTGCAAATGGCTTTACAGTTGGCGTTCTACACGTAAGATAAGACATGATATTTATGTATAATATATATATATATATATATATATATATATATATATATATATATATATATATATATATATTTAAATAATTTCATATGCCATATTAATGTTCTGTTTGATTTCAGAATGCACAATAAACCCGCGGCTCAATATGAATCCGCCCATTTGCGTATATTTGATGGTGGTAGAACAGAAACTATACGTTCTTGTTCAAACGAATCTTTAGCCTTTTGTAAAGCGATGGTAGATTCCAAGTTGCCCAACGCTAAGAAGGCTGCCCTCATGCGTGCAGCTATCACCGGACATCAAAAATACGCGAGAAATGCGCTAGCAGGCATTGGTGTCGATCGTCATTTGCTGGGCCTACGACTGATGGCCGAGGAGAATGGACTGCCAATACCCAAGTTCTTCTCGTCACCTGGTTTCGTGAAGTCTCAACACTTTCGCGTGTCAACCTCGCAGGTGGCAACCCCTTTTCTAGCCTTCATGGGCTACGGTCCTGGCACTGAAGATGGTTATGGTGCTTGCTATAATCCACGTGCTAATGATATTATTGTAGCCGTGTCGGCATGGAGTTTTAATTCTGAAACGAGTGCAGTAAAATTTGCAAAACAAATTCAAAAAGCTTTCGAGGCGATGAAAGAGGTCTTGGATCAGGAGCCCGAAGCGCCACCCAAGGCCAAGTTATAAATTTTCCGGACCACAGTATAATTCGTATAGTTGCCTCGATACTTAGCCGCATCGGTAAGACGACTGCAATATTCTGAATATGGAATAAACTTTCCATGGATACAAAACTTATGTTAGCTGCATTGAAGCAGCGTAAAAAGTAATCGAGGCAACTAAGTTGATTTTACTTAACTTAATTCATAATTATTTTTTATAAGATAAATAAATATTTTACCGGCAACTATAAAACACACTTGTATTATTACTTGTATTATTATGTACTATTATCTGAAAGTACCTCCCTAGCCTGTCAAAAGCTGTTCTTCTGATGTCAACCCCAAATCATAATCATACCAGCCTTTTCATCGAGCACACTCTCATATAAAACATTAGTCAAAATTGGACATTATATGAAAGTTTTTATCTTATAATTGTTTGTTTTTTTTTATTTTAAAAAATGATTGGCAAAGTAAGATCATATCAGATTCCCTGTGTACTCCGAGTGCTTTACTCCCCTCCTTTGCAGTGTCAATTTCGCAATTACTGTAGACATGAGCAACCCAACGAAAGCCTGAACAAAATGCAGCTCTGGAGAAGGAAAGTGAAAAAAATGTGTTATGATAAGGTAAGATTCGTGTACATTCTATCAGCCTCTTATCTTACGTAAATCCGTGCAGTATCATGGATATATACGCAAAGCAGATGAACGCACTGAAGACGGACGTGGATTTGATATATTGAAAAACAAATTTAATAGTATTTTTATGAACTTCAAATTTGCTCGTAAAACAATAATGGAAGAACCTAAGATGGATACCACCGTGACCAATGAATCGGCCACAAATCCGAGTACCATTGTAAACGATTCTACAACTATTCAAAATTCCAGCAATACACCAATGAATCTGAAGACGATCACAGAGGAAATAGCGGCACATACGATACCCAGAAAATTACTTCCGTATCCAGTTAATCCGTTGGAGGAGATGCTAGCTAGTTATCTGCTCAGCATACAGCCATTCTTCAAGCCAAAAGAATTCTACAAAGAGCAAAGACAGACAATGGATTTTCTAAGAAGCGAGGGTGATGAGCTGCAGAGGCTTCTGGAGAATGCCGGACAGCATGAAGTCAATTGGTTGACAAGTCGCTGGACCAATTCAAGCTACTTAAGCCAGCGCTCACCTGTTACTGTCTTCTCCAGTCCCTGCATCGCATTCCCCACACAAACATTTCGTAGTGTACACGACTTTCTGCAATTCACTTCCCAAGCAATTTACGCTATTTGCGAATTCAAGAACCTGGTGGAACGCGATCAAGTGCCACTGCACACGTGGGATTCCTACGAGCTGGACAACAGTCAACTCTACAATATCTTTGGCACTGTGCGCATCCCCCGCCAACCCTGCGATATACTAAAGCAAACCATTTCAAACTATGTGATCGTCATCTACAATAATAACGTAGGTTTATCCCTCCCCTGGCCTTCAGCGACTCTCTCAGGTCATTGATTCTTTGCAGTTCTACAAGCTGGACGTTTTCAGTGGCGAGGGAGATTTACGCAATGCGAACGAACTGTATATGGAACTACAACATATTCTACAATTCGGAAGTGCTAAGGGCGTGGAGATCGGTCTGCTCACGCACGACACGCGTGACAACTGGGACAAAGCATACACAGCGCTGTGTGCTCGCAGTAGCAACCGACACGTGCTCAAGTGCATTGAGAAGGCCCTGTTCACCGTTTCCCTCGATCAGCCAGGACTGGTGCCCAAGAAGAGCCAGTATCGATCTGCTCAGGCTGCCCAACTACTGCATGGTGGTGGTTTGCTTGAGAACAGTGCCAATCGCTGGATGGACAAGACGCTGCAGCTGATCGTGAATCCCAATGGCATGGCCGGATTCTGCTTTGAATGCTCACCAGCCGATCCCCAAGCAGGTACCTTGATCATGGACTACATACAGAAAAATATGTAAGTAATTTGGCTGATACATAGATACCATATGTGTAGGTTTGTTTGTGTGTCTGTGTTGTCAACTTATCCTTTTCCCGTGAAAAACAGCACAGGGGAAATTTAGCTTTGATTGGTTTTAATCCTAAATTGAGATTTTTTAAGGGTTTTTAAGGGCGGCAGTTGAAGTCGTTGAGAGGCAGAAAAAAGCTAGAATAGATCTAACTAGAATTGCTGATTTGACGCTGATTTGACGGTAAAATAGTTGGGTTGGCAGCAAGATCGCGTAACAGTAACAGTAACATGAGCAGTGGCAGTAACAGCTGTCATTATTATTCTCTTATTTAGTTATCTATTTTCCAACTTAGAGGCAATCCAGAATACGGCAACGATGGTTATCCCATGCCACACATATATGAGCCCCCTTGCCGTTTATGTTTCTCACAAATAGATGGGATACTCAACGGTTGCTTGGCAACGGCCCGCAAGAATATTCACAAGATTTCCGCCCGTCTTCAGCTGAACGTCTTCAAGTTCCCGTGCTTTGGGAAATATCTAATCAGAACGCATGGCCTACCACCGGATAGTTTCGTACAGATGGCATTACAACTGGCATTTCATCGAATGCACCAGGAACTGCCGGCACAATGCGAATTAACCCACTTGAGAATCTTTAAATGCGGACGAACTGAGGCCATACGAACCACCTCGAATCAGTCTGCGGCATTTGTGGCCACCATGGCGGACGAGAATTCGACACTGGCCAATCGCGTGACATGCCTTCGTATCGCCGTCTTCTATCATCAGGTACAGGCTGAGCTGGCAAATCAGGGTTGCGGCGTAGATCGTCATATGTTCGGATTAAAGCAAATGGCACTTGAGGCGGGCATAACATTACCAAAGTTCTTCTACTCGAAAGGGTATATACGCTCTCAGCAGTTTCGAATACACAGCGCCCAATTGACGACCACAAACGACGCGTTCATGGCCATTGGACCCCATACATCCGATGGTTATGGCTGCTCGTATAATTCTCGTGAGCATGATATTATCTTTGCAATTTCATCCTGGAACCATAAGTCAAAGATCTGCTCCCTCCGCTATGGTCAGGCCATTGAGAAAGCTCTCGTCGATATGGCGCAACTAATACTAGAAGAGGCTCAGAGCCGTCTAGCTGCCCAGCAATTTGCGAATTGAATTCAACTTTTGATGTAGTATTTTTGCGAATGATAAAAATTTATTGTGGCTCAGGCATAAATATATGTAAATCTATAGTAGTTGTATGTATGTATACTGTGTTTTAATGTAGTCTCTTCTAGTCCTTTTTGCAGTGATAGCAGCTGCACGAGACTGCACTCTTAAAGGTAACGTTGCGTATGCCCTCGATGCACAGCACACGGCGCTGAATCTAAAAATATAATTCAATTAGAGTTGAAATTTCTACATACGTTAGTTCTCAATTTGAATTCATTCACAATTGAAATGTACCAAAGTAGTTTTATAGCAGAAATCAAAGAAACCATAGCATTTAGCTTATGCACGACTGCATATCGCTCACCTCGTGTAAGCAGCAATGTATTGACAGTGTTGCGCGATCAATTTGTATTGCAATTGTGAATTAAAGTGGAAATAAGTGATAACTGAATTAAACTTACATCTTCAGATTGCATCATGTTGCAGCACTGACCCACTGAGACTACCGGCTTGGGTGCTCGAAACAAACCATTCAAAGCAGACGGTATCGATGGTACCGCATAGGATTCACAAAAGCCTCGACAAGCATTGGTTGTTATTGTGAACTCTACACAATCCGGTATGGAGATTTTACGTGTATTGCCTACCTTATGGCAGCCCGGACGCAACCAGGCATCCTTTCCACCACCGACCACCAGGCTGCACTCAACGGCACAGCAGCACCAAAGCAGCCACAGGAAAAGTGCCAATGAAACGAACGACCTCATCATGGCAAGATGTCGTTACCTCGACTGTCGCTGGCAATACGGCGTGCCGTCCATTTTATTGGCATCCAAGAGCCAAAGACTGACGACTGCGCAATGCGAGCAGCGATTGAAGTACGGCTCATTTCTTGCTTTGCATATTCATGAAAGTCATGACGAAGAAAAAATTCACTGAAATCTACATCTGTAATTGTAAGCTAAATTCAGAATATGATTCTTTTAGGGGAATTCTAATTATATCAGGATAATAAAAGCATATTTCAGACCTATGCTTTGAAATTATTCTCGACAGATTGCACTTGTGCTTCGCGCTTGCTCGCCTCCCTTGTTAGCTGACACAAGCACTTGGTTTTATGCTCATACTTTCTTAAGTAACTTCTATGTTTATTGTCCGATTGGATTGCAATTTGAAGAATTCGTAGATATAACTATCAGCTTAGTATATGTTAAAGTAAAAAATTTTATCTTTTATACAGCGCTGGGTGTGTCACCCAACATTAGAAACCTTCATGTTAAATTTGGCGTCTATAGCTGAGATCTGTGTGTTCATCTGGTCATCCGGACAGACAGACAGACAGGGTTTAATCAACTCGGCTAGATCCTGAGCAAGAATATATATACTTTATGGAGTCTCCCACGCCTTATTCTGCCTGCTACATACATTTGCACAAAGTTAGTATACCCTTTTTTGACCATTATCAATGGTCGAATGGTATAACAATAATCAAACAAAAGTTTGAAAGATTTTTCATTATATCGAGAAAAAGCATAAACTCATTACCCAATGAGCTTAACTATCTTCAATATTATCTCATTATAAATATATATTTTAAATTTGGTAAATTTCATCAATAAATCATGTGTTTTTGTTCTTTCTTGCTCAACTTCAGCACTTTTTTCGATCATAAATGATTGTATTATGCTTTGATTCAGATGTCTAGAAACTTAGTGGGTAGATTAAAAAAGGGCAAAGTATTTCGAAACAATTTTAGGACTCCGTCTAGAACTTTGGTAATTTTTTATCAAGTGAGAAATTATTAAGAAAAGCAACTAATTTCATTTAAAAGAGAACCGATGCTATTTCCAAAGGTGAGGATCAAATGCCATGATTGGATGATCGTATTATGGGATGTGGATGAAAGAGGCTGATGTGGGTGTGTGTGTGTTTGTATGTATTTTAGTGAGGGTGCGTTTTTCAAGTTTTCGATTCTCGATATTTCACTTAGTAGCCCCATTTTGAGCGTTACGAGAACTGTCTCGTTGTTATTTGATTAATTATCGAACATTATTTCCGTTTCCCATTGTTAAATACGGAGAGAACTCTCCCATAAAAATATTTAAAATATCAACAGAACGCGCTGCCCTTGGTAGGATGCACTTTCTGATGCGATTGTCGATCAGACAATATGACTCTTGCCTACTCTTTCTCTCACTTACTTAATCTCTACCTCTCTCTCACAAACATACACACATACTCTTTCTCTCTCTCTCCCTCGCACTCTCACTCTCTTATACAGTAGACAAGGACCAGGATTTGAGACCTAACCGAGACAAAATCGCTGGCTCGCTAACGAAATGAATCGACATAACGGAAATCATTTGCACGGCATGAATGAGGGCCCCATGGAACTGATGGAAGTGGACATGGGAGATGAGCTGGACCCACACAGTCCCGCCCAGAAGCCATCTGCCAAATCTCTTTCACCCATCGTCAGTGACCATGCTCTAAATGTGCTCAACGAGCTGCGCGAGGCCAATCTTCTGTGCGATGCACAGATCTCGGTGGGGGAGCAGTCCTTCAATGTGCATCGCGCCATTATGTGCTCCTGCAGCTCGTATTTCCGGTGAGTTTATGGTACGTTTGCCAAAGCAAACGAATCCCGTCTTATCTCTAAACTCATCTACCCATCCCCACATCCATCCTCCTGCCGTACAGCGCTCAGTTCACAGGTTTCAATAGCCGCGCGGGCGCCGGCAATGAGGAGAGTCGCGTCGTGCACATACCCGGCATCAGTGCATCCATAATGAACTCGGTCATTGAGTATGCCTACCTGCGTAGAACGAACGTCAACGAGGACAACGTGCACGAGCTGCTCATCTGCGCAGATTACGTGGGCATGGTCGGATTGGTCAGACAGTGCAAGGACTATCTAAGTCGCACTCTAAGTCCGGAGAACTGTGTTAGCATCATGGGATTTGCGCGGTGAGTTAAAGGAGAGAACAGAACAGTTATCTCCTTGAACAACTAACGAGGCAGGTAAATCGTCTGCATGACGTACTACGTGCAACTACCAGCCATCCTCCTTCCTTCATTCCCTCCTGGCTTGTGCTTATGCAAACCCTACACACTCCTTGACATTGTCATTACCCACTGCCCACACACACGCTCTCATCTTTTATGGTCCAACCTCGTTCGTAATCCGCTTTTAATTGATTCACTTTCGGCAGCTTTCGATTTCTAGAGGATTTAAACCAAAAGGCGCGCAATTATACGCTGAGGTACTTTACGGATGTGGCTGCTCGCAATACGGACATACTTGACCTGAACTTGAATGACTTCTACAACATTATTAGCGACGATGAGCTGAACACGCGCGAGGAGGATTACGTGTGGAAGCTGTGCGTCAAATGGATTGACCGAGATCCCGAGAACCGCAAACAGCATGTGGCGCATCTGATGACAGGCGTGCGCCTTGGTCTGATGACCCCCAAGGTAAGCTACTAACACATATGTACAGATAACCGAAATCTTAAACCTTCTCCTTGCAGTGCTTCATGGAGGAGGTCAAGGAGCATCCCTATGTCATTCAGTGCGATGCAGCGAAGCCGCTGATAGTGGATACGTTTAAGTTCATGTACGATCTGGACTTTCTAAATCCCCAAGCCGAGGAGGTAAGATTAACAACCTCCTTCTGGAGCAACTTCCCCGAACCCAGACCTTCTCCCAACCAGAAGCTCCTAATACCCAAACCTCCCAGCTCTGACTTCTCAGTCCCTACGCCGCTCAACCCTTCTTCAAACTCCTAACCTTTCCCCAACCTCCCAAAACTCCCACCTGCAACTTCCCAGTCCCTAAACCTCCCAACCCTTCACCAAACTCCTAACCCTTTTCCAATCTTCCAACCCTTCTTCAAACTTTTAACCCTTTTCCAACCTCTCCTCTTTTCTTATCATCAATAATATGTATCCTATAAGCCTCCAAGCTCTGACTTCCCAGTCCCTAAATCGCCCAACTCTTCACCAAACTCCTAACCCTTTTCCAATCTTCCAACCTCTCCTCCTTTCTTCACATCAATATTACGTATCTCCCTCTACTACGCAAGCTAACGACGCCGCCGCTGGCCATGCCACGCCTACCGCACGAGGTAATCTTCGCTATTGGTGGCTGGAGCGGTGGCACTTCAAAGGGCTGCATCGAGACCTACGACACCAGAGCTGATCGCTGGGTGAATATCAATGCCGAGGATCCGGCAGGACCACGTGCCTACCACGGCACCGCTGTCCTTGGCTTTAAGATCTATTCAATTGGCGGCTACGATGGCGTCGAGTACTTCAACACATGTCGCGTCTTCGATGCTGTCCAGAAGCAATGGAACGAGATTGCACCCATGCACTGCCGACGCTGCTACGTGAGTGTAACGGAGCTGAACGGCATGATCTATGCGATCGGTGGCTACGACGGACACAATCGATTGAACACTGTGGAGCGCTACAACCCGCAGAGCAATCAGTGGTCGATTATTTCGCCAATGAACATGCAACGCTCCGATGCAAGCGCGTGCACATTGCATGGCAGGATTTATGCTACGGGCGGATTCAATGGACAGGAATGTCTGGATAGTGCCGAGTATTATGATCCGGCAACGAATGTCTGGACACGCATACCCAATATGAATCATCGACGCTCGGGCGTCAGCTGTGTGGCATTCCGAGATCAGCTTTATGTCATTGGCGGCTTCAATGGCACCTCACGCCTGTCGACCGGCGAGCGATACGATCCAGAGACGCAGTCATGGCACTTCATACGCCAAATGAATCATTCGCGCAGCAATTTTGGCCTCGAGATCATTGACGACATGATCTTTGCCATTGGTGGCTTCAATGGCGTCTCTACCATTTCTCACACTGAGTGTTATGTGGCGGAAACAGACGAGTGGATGGAGGCGACGGACATGAATATTGTGCGCTCCGCTTTGTCGGCCAACAATGTCGCTGGGTTGCCCAACAAGCGCGACTACATACACAAGGAGCGGGATCGCCTGATGGAAGAGCGACGACAGCGTCTGATGGCCACGGCAATGGCACGCGAAGATATTGCCAGCACTAATCGATCCCAATCGCTAATGGACACCAATAATGATCCGGCATTGGAGGAACTCGATGACGAGGAGAGTCCCAACGAAGATGCCGATGTGGATGGCGAGGAGCTGCCGCTTGCTCTGCCCCCACCTCCGGTACCAGCTCCAGCTGCTGCCGCTGTCCAGGCGGCCAATCGTCCACTCGAGGATCGCGGCCCAGATAACAATCGGCGCTTTCGGGTGCAGCTGCGTAATCAGCGCTATGGTTCGCATCATGAAATCCGTCGTCGCTCATAGACGGAGTCGTCATCAGCCAATTAACCGGCGAGACCAGTTTCTCTCCTAACCCCAGCAGTGACCCAAATCCAATCAACCAGTGACCCGAGCTTCGACATTACCCAATCAAGTAACCATGAAAGTAGCGGCAACAGATCAAGACAGCAGCCCCCCAACATCCACCATCCTCAGTATACCCGATAAAAAACCTTATCCATTAGTCAGCGTGGCCCACGTCCCATCAAAAAAAAAATATCCATTGATTCCTTTTTTCTATTTCCTCCTTTCGATAACGCGAACACCTTCCAGGCAACCCCTACCAAGAAATTCTAACTTTTATAAACCTTTCTGACAAATACCAAATTCTGTTATCTAAATTTTCCATGCACCAAATTCTTTGCATTATACGCAATAAAAATGACGAATATTAATAGCACTGAAGTGTTTCTATTCTCTGATATTCTGCATATTTATACACTTGCAGAAGGTATATTCATTTTTGCAAGAAATTTGCAGCGCACCTTAGAAGACATCGTCGACCCTATAAAGTAAATACATATTGATTTTCAAAATAATTCAACTTCACAGCACCAATCAAAGTTACACAGTAATCAATCTATACTTTTTGCATTTCATTAAAATCGGACAACTATATTGTAAAGCTTTCTTAGGAACAATCAGTAAGAAATAAAAAATTTCATTAGAAAGTTTAATACTCCATCCAATACAGCTAATATAGCTCTCATTGAATACATGAACAATGCTAATCAATTCTGCACCATTATATATTAATAGTATAGGAACAATCAAAAGGGGAGATAAGGACCTGCAAGGGTAGGATACCATCGGTATGCCGTAGGTACCTTTTCTATTTGATTTTTGGTATTTTAAAAGTATCCCTTAAAATAGAAATGCAGACTTTTTTATACGTAAATTATTCCGAGTTTACACACATTAAATTTGAATTCAAAGTTTCACAACGCGCAGACGCAAAGACCTGCTCGAAGTTGCCTCCTATAAAAGCGCCTTGGTCCACAATGCTGGTCAACAGAACACTGGCCAACTCCGAGACGAGCAGCACGAATAGCAGCAGCCGAGGCAGTCTTCGATAAGAAGTTGAAACCGTAGAATATCCTACAATATGCTCAGCGCGGTGCTGTAAGCAAATAGGATAATAAATCCTTATCAATTTGACCTTATCAATATGTACTTCATAATTACTTCTAAAATAATTGCCATTATTTTATTTTTATGTCAGCCTGCGTCTGCTTTTACTAGCAGCTCCGCTACTGCGCGTAGCTTCAGCTCAGCTCGTGGAGCTGCAACCGTTGAACACTGGACCCACCATTGCTCCATTGGGTTGCCATCGTCGGCTGTACACCTATCGGGTAACGCAGTCCGATTTCCAGGGTCGCGATTGTTGGGATCATGTGAGTGTCTGGAGCTGTTGGGGTCGTTGTGATTCCAGTGAGATCTCTGACTGGAAGTTCCCCTACAAGCGATCCTTTCATCCGGTCTGTGTGCATGCACAGCGTCAGCCTGCGGTAGCCATACTAAAGAATTGTCATCCCGATGCGAGCGAGAGTATTAGGGAGTATAAATACATGGAGGCAGTCAACTGCCATTGTCACACGTGCTCCACGGAGGACACCAGCTGCGAGGCACCAGCCAGCAATGGCATGGACGAGCCCAGGCGCGTCAAGGTGCTGGCACTGACTGGAGACGATTCGGAGGCACTCGACTATTAGGAATAGCTTAAGCTCGACACGGAGTAGGTGGTGAAGTGTGTGTAGTACAGTGTATCAGCGATTACACGTCTAAATAAATAAAGCTTCTTACATATTTGTTGTTGGCAAGTTGCATTCAAAGCATACAACTTTATTATTCACATGAGTTTTCGTTCATTCTTTCTTTCCTTACGCGACGTTCAACATGAATTTCGGTTTGTGGTTAAAGTAAAATGAAATGCGCTAATCGTGTCCAGGTAAATCTAAATATATATATTTATAATATAAAACAAACGGTTAGGCGCATCGAAACGTCCACTACACACACACACGCACACAGGAGTGGGGTGGGGGGTGTAGAGTCAGCCCTGGTGGCCTAGACTGGGTTTATAGCTACTACAAGCGGTTCAATGGTTCAATGGTTTCTTCACCTACAGGAATTTTGGACTTGAGTTTGTGTTGGTGCTTTCTTGTGCCAGCAGGTATAAGCAATAGAGCGACGAGATGCCCAAACCAATAGCACCACCCAGGGCACATTTTCGAAGGCCAGCTGAAATAATCAAGAAAAGAGCAAAGTTTGAGTATGGAGAGTTTTATCCATGGGGGTGGTACGGACTCACCGGTTGATTTGTACAGAAGTCCAGTGGCGGAACCAGCTATTATTGTGTTAACATTATCATCCTGATCACGTATATACTGCAACAGCACTCCACACGCTGAATAAAGCACAGCTAACGTTCCGAGTGTGTTGGCAGTACCAGAACCCTGTTTCATAACGTGATTAATAAGCCTGCAAGGTGGAAGAAGGATAACAAAGTCAATACACAAGTGAAGAATAGAGTTGAGGGAACTGCTTGGGAGGCCACACTTACTGGGTGCGTCGCAACTTCCCCGTCTGATTGAGCGCATTAGTAACTTTAAAGCCATTGTAGATGCCCGCAAGGCCACCAATGCCACCGCCAATCATCACAGATGTGCCAATCTGGGAGAATGCCAGCTCAAAACGTCCACGCTGCTTGTTGGCTCCCTCGGGAAATATGAACTCTGGCTGAGCCTGTCGGAGGAACCGTGAATCATAGTTGAGGTAAGGCGACTGGACACTGTTGAACGTGCTTGTGACCGGTGTGTAGCTTGTTGATCCTGTCGCCGCTGATTCGTCAACTACAAATCAAATAATCATTCAACAATAAAGAAATCATTTCATGTAACATACAATGCACATTGCGTAATGTATTGGGTGAGGGGAGTGGGGGTCGAGGGCAAATGCTTACCGGCTGGTGCGGGCGCTAATGAAAATGGTTTCCTTAAATAGTCGTCGCTCATTTTTGAATTTATTTGCGTGCCAAGGTAAGTTACTAACTTACGTCCAATCAGCTGCCAAATTTATTGAAGATCACAACACAATTGGGAATCGAATACGTTCCCGTGCTCTGCTTATATTTCTAACTTTTATAACTTTTGTACTCTTGTCAGCGTGACATTTGTTGCCCACGTGTGTTGTGAAACACTCTACGACTAAGTGTTTTACAGCACTTGCACACACACATACAGTTCATTAATTCTAGATTGGTATGCTGCTAATAAAACTGTAACAGCTGTTTTCATATCAGCTGTTTCGCTCGATTTTGTGCTTTTTTGTGCAACACTCTATCGATTAGCTAATCGTTATCGAGCTTTGCGCGTATTTTGCAGCACTACGGCTGTGGTTTTCGTTGCGTGCGGTTGTGTTTTGATGGTTGGTTTTGTCGTTGGTTGTCCTAAGTTATATCCCTAATTATAATCAAGAAAATTAATAAGTAAGTTGTGAGCAAAAAAGTCCACAACTCAAAAGGCAAGTCAAAGGCACGAAAGCATAAATTGCGTGTGTGTATTATCGTCGCTGTTGTTGTTTTTGAGACAGAGTGGGAGTAGAAGCAGATCAAATCGGAGTGCAGTGGAGAGTCGAGAGGGCGCAAAGGTAGCCGGCATTTGCTTCTTTTTAAAGTGTATTTGTATTTACTTTGACCGCGCCTGCACTCTCTGCACCCGCACCATCATCAATGTCGTCATCCGAGGTGAAACTGTCGCGTCTCTTGGCACTAGCGCAAAAATTTAATAATTTCTACTTGACAGGTGAGTAGCGCTTTACTGATATTGTTATAATGTATGTATGTTTATGGGGTTTGACTTTTTGATGGCCATGAAAATGGGTTTGGCCGCTGTTGACCCTCTACATATTGGGTTCACTCATACACGCATAGATTTTACCGTTGTGGGTGGCCAAGGCGCCAATGTTATGGGTGCAGCTACACACAGTTACAGTTACTGCATTTGCTGCAAAAGCGCGAGCGCAAGAAAGAGAGGGAGAGAGCCTGTGTGAATTATCGATTAGTTTGTTTACTTGTGGGTGTGAGTGTGTGTGTGCAGCTGCTGCTGCTGACGTCGCTACCGAAACGTCTCATTGCCATTTCGTTTCATCTCTGCAATGACATTGAAATTTAATTTCCTTTCTGGCAAAAGAGAGAACGCAAAACTCTTCCATATAATCGAACTGTGCAATTTATCGATCAACTTCCGTTCTAACTCTATTCGAATTTCGAATCGAATCCAGTTCACCTGTTGAGCTCGTACGTAACCTGATGCTACATTACTGTTTGTCTCAAGTACCTCGTATCAGTCAGCTTTGCGCTAGAATAAATGCTTTGTCATACACGGAATGCAACAGCTGTGGAATGTATCATATTTCTGTTTGCAGTTTATTGTACATTATCTGCAACTAAACAAAATTCAATGTTAAACAAAGAAACAGTTCTTATGCAAGATATAACATTCTTGCATGCAAACCCGTTATAAAAAACAAAAAAAACTAAATATTTTTTTCACTTGTTTCTGTCGTTACAAGATTTTTATCGCATCACCTTGAAGACTTTTCTTTGACATTTTCGACGACAACAATAACAAACATGCAGCAACAGCTGAAGCATCTTACACATACACGCGCATAGAAGCCACGCACACTCAGCATATGAATCAGATATTCGCATAACTGTACAAACATTTTTACATATAAACTGTGCATATACATATGTATATGTATGTGTACATATAAATTTAGAGATAGATGTTTATGGCTTAATTAAGTGCAAAAATAATACACATATGTATGTTTACTTGATGGGAATGAAACAATTTCCTATTTCTCTCTAGCGCTTCTACTCAGAGAATCTCTATTTATCACTCTTCTATACGCTCTCTCTATCTCCGCTGATAAGCGGCATGCGCGCTTTCTGCTCTTTGGCGCTTTAATACCGTGCAAAAATTGAAACTGAGCGAGAAAGAGTAGATAAAGCTTATAGATAATGTTTTAAATCAATACAAACTGTTTTCCAGCACTAAAAAATACGATTATTTCTAAAATAACTACACAATATCGCAAAAGGTTCTAATTTTTTCACTAGCTACTTTATTGTTATTCGCTTTGTATCGTGATATACGATACTCTCTATTCATTATATGATCGCTGAGTATCGCGCTAGGTTTCTTCTTTCTTTGTTTTGTTCTAGCTACATATGTTTTTTTATTGTTTTCGTTTTAAATCATGAGCTGAATTGGAATTTTGTGTTTATGTTTTTTCCACTCTTTTGTGGTTTTGCTATTTACTTATTCGCCTTTCCGTCTGATGGAATAATCGGCGACAGTCTCGCTAACCGGTACGAAACGCCAATTATAAACGCTTTTATTGTCAAGAATACATAAATACATATGTAAATACAGTACTGGTTTATATATTAGTATACAATATTGTTGATGAAATGTATTTTCTTTTTGTTATAAATAAAAGAGGGCAGCTAAAAAAGGTAAAAGTCTTTGCGGAAGGTATAAATACTTGTGTAGATAAAGATTGTATTTTACACCTACATATATCTGTAGACTTTTTTAATCGTTTTGTTTGCTATCTCAACAAAAACAAAGCAACTCAAAACACTAAAGAAAACAATAAAATAAAGATAACAATAAAATACACAATAACAAAAAAGGAAAAAAAACAACAATAAGCCCATTGAATTTGGTTGTTTCTTAAGTACTTTAATCGCGTTGTTAATAATTATTCATATTATGGTTTCACATACACATATCTTATCAGAGCACTCGTGCTGTACATTTCCAATTGAGTTCCGAGTGAACTTTAATATTTTGACTGGCAAATGTACTTATACATATGTACATTGGTAGTTTAACACTATCTATTCATAACTATTCATGCGACCGATAGCGAAAGGGGTAACACCACTTTGTTTCAACCGGAAATGTTTGTAACAGGCAAGAGGATGAACCCTCAACCCTTCAAATTGTATATGTTCCTGATCCAAATCAACAGCGAATCTGTAGAACATTTAAAGACATTAAGAGCTGGGACTATCAAATTTGGTGACAATAGATCTAATTATTGTACGCAGAGCATGTCAACAGTGGGTAATTAACAGTCGAGCATACACGACTGTGAATATTTTACTTATATTATGATAAGGAAGAAGCGGTCTCGCTGTCTAGCTTGGAACTCATATATAATCTTTATAACGCATTATTGTACGGACTTAAATTATTGGACTATGGTATTTAAAATAAGCTTTTAAAACTTTTTAAATTATTTGACTCTTTGCTGAACTTGTGTTATCTGCCGTACTATTCTATATAAACTAATTGTAGGTTTCAAAACTGGTTATTAAGCTTATTATATTGATATATGAATTATATAACACATCTTTGTTAAATTGTCCGACCGACATAAACTGTTCCATATTTAAAATTCTTGTGGTTTGTGTTTTACATTAAAAATAGACAGCCTCATATTATTAAAATAGATGTATTGCACTTTTAATTAGATCACATGCAATTTTGCACATTCTAATTGAATTTTCTTTGACTTATCACACACAGGCTTTCATAAGGGTGACATCCGCCCGTTTTTGGTCGAGGGACAGCAGGTTGGCCTTATTAAATCGGATGTCTACAAGCAGCTGCTCAAGTATCCTGAAGTGTTCTGCATACGTGACTGTGAATACACCAAGCAGGTGATTATTGAGCGAACACAGATAGCACTGAATCAGCAATCATAATGCAACCGTGTGCATGTAATATATTCGATAGGGTCTGGTGGAACTGAATCCAGCGTTCCGTGACTACAATGAACGTACCGCAAGATTAGAAAAGGTCTTGCAGGATTTGCGTCACCAAGACATATTCCCAGCCTTGCAGGGTTGGCGGGATGAGTGCTTCGAAGTGAAGTCCGAGCACAAGGCGCTGATGAAGATGGAGCGGGCTGCCACTCCATTATTTGGAGTACGCAAATATGGTGTGGATATCAATGGCTATGTGAAGCATCCGCAGCATGGTCTGTGCATTTGGCTGCAGCAGCGTTCCAACACCAAAGAGACCTGGCCGGGCAAGTGGGACAATATGGTCGGCGGTGGACTCTCAGTTGGTTATGGCATTAAGGAGACGGCAATTAAGGAGGCCGCCGAAGAGGCATCCATTCCAAGTGATCTCGTCAAGAATCTGGTTTCAGCCGGCTGTGTTTCGTTCTTCTTTGAGAGCGACCAGGGTCTATTCCCCAATACTGAATATGTCTTTGACTTGGAGCTACCAGTGGACTTTATACCACATAATGCGGACGGTGAGGTTCAGGCCTTCGAGTTGCTGCCGGCCAACGAGTGTATAGAGCGGGTGTTCACGCCCGACTTCAAGACGACCTCGGCACCGGTAGTCATTGATTTCTTGATACGACACGGATACATCACAGCTGAGAATGGTATATTCCTTATTTTAAAAATCTAATTTTATTCGCTTTACAATTTATAATCTTGTACTACATCTTACAGAGCTGAACTTCACCGAAATTGTGGAGCTGCTGCATGTGCCACTACAGTCGCTATACACGTACAAAACTCGCCTGGAGCAGAAGCTGCAGCATCATCATGCTATATCTCTGCCCACTTCTGACGACAACAACTACAATTGTGATAGTTTGCCAAAAACGAAGCCGCTGGAAAATGGGCACAACAAAAAGGAGGCTTAGGCAGAAGGAATATGCGAAATCTACTGAAAAAATTGATTATATGACAACGAAAGAATGGTAATGTAGCAATGACATGTGCATTGAGAAGCTGTGGACTTGTTTGAGAGACTGCTTTTGTAGTTAGATTTGTGAAATCAAAAAAAAAAAAGAAAAGAAGAAAAAGACAAACAGCCAATAGTATACATGCATGCATAAAATATTTTAATGTTATAACGACGAAACAACAACAACAACGCAATGGAAAGAAATGAAAAGAATATTTAGGAAAAGCCACAATCAACCAACAACCAACCAAACGAAACGTGAGGAGAAGTATAACCTACTTAACTAAATTATTAATTAATATAACGACTCCAACTTAATGTTAAATTTAATGTTTACATCGATTTTTCGTGCATGTCAAGTTTGTGCTGTTTATATATATTATATATTGGTATACATTGCTTATATGGGTTGCATATATATGTATGTATAAATATATATATTTATGTAATTATTTACAATACTTATTATATATATGATATATACGTACCACGTGCATACGCATAAGCTAAATATACATACATATTATATATTTACCTATTTACATATAACCCAAAATGTATTTGAAGAGAAAAGGCACGCATACGAGTATATATAACTTAATTAATAGTTTTGTGCTTTGATATTCCAATCATGTAATAGTTACAAAACAATATATGACGCCACATTCTTAGAATCTTGTGAAGACATTATAACTAGCGAGAATACAAACGGACAAGTTATACATATAAACATGCATATATATGCCCTATATATTAAACATTTATATATGATAGTTAAAATATAAATTATATGTAACGAGATATTTAAATGACATTTACTATTATGTGTGTGTGTACCAAAGTGCTCAAACTTAAGCGAAAATGTAATATTAATTAGTTTTCTGTTGAATTTGTAAACATTTTTTAACTTAATAAAGTGAAATACTTAAATTTGGCCTTAAATTCAATCGAATGTAAATTGGCAGTTAAAAAAGGTACAAAGTCCACTGTTTGTCAGGGCTGCCAGATCATGAAACATTCATATATGCATCAAGTATGGCAACGCAATATGTTTATTAATAATTAAGTACGGCAACGTCAAGTGGCCGCTCTTCTGAGTTACCAGGGTTTCGCTAAATAGCAACCCTGGGACTTCGTGAAATTATTGCGAGTGTGGCAACGCAAAGCAGGTAGCCATCTTTCTTTCTTTTCCCAACTTCACGACCGCGTGGACGTCGATACGTAAAAGGTTAGCGAAAAATATGTTTAAATTGCGTTCAAATTGAATCAATTGGACTTTTTTAACGTGCGAAATGTGATCGGCTATGACCAGCACATAAGAATTATGTGAATTGTTGCTTAAAGTGTTTGTTTTTTACAGGGAACCTATAACAACAAAATGACCAACTCAAAGGGTTATCGTCGCGGCACCCGAGACATGTTCTCGCGCCCCTTCCGCAAGCATGGTGTCATCCCACTGTCCACATACATGCGTGTCTTCAAGAACGGCGACATCGTTGACATCAAGGGACACGGTGCTGTGCAAAAGGGCATGCCCTACAAGGCATACCACGGCAAGACTGGCCGCATCTTCAACGTCACGCAACACGCCGTTGGTGTCATTGTAAACAAACGTGTGCGCGGTAAGGTTCTAGCCAAGCGCATCAATGTCCGCATCGAGCATGTGCACCACTCCAAGTGCCGTGAGGATTTCCTCCGCCGTGTCAAGGAGAACGAGCGTGTGCTGAAGGAAGCCAAGGAGCAGGGCAAGTGGGTGAACCTTAAGCGCCAGCCCGAGCAGCCAAAGAAGGCTCACTTCGTGAAGAAACTGGAGGAACCCATTGCTCTGGCTCCTATTCCATACGAATTCGTTGCCTAAATAAAAGCAGTGATCTTGGAAAGTTATAAGAGAATGTGTTTGTTTACAATCTGTAACTGTGTAGATTGGTTAATTCTGAACTAAGTTTAAATAGAATTGATTTTCTATATAAGTTGCTGTCAACAATCATTAACATGTTTTCTTGCGGGGTGTGAGTTGAAATGGGCAGCCAAAGAGCTGATATCCAAGTAGAAGACGCACCGTCTTGGAAAAAGCTGAACCAGCGAAGTGTTGAAGTATGTCGTAGTGCAGAATTTCATTGCTAAGATACTCATCAAAAGTATTATGGCTTAACTGAATTGCTAGATGTTTCCGATAGACTTTACTCTGAAAGTGAACTTATTGCTGTCAGCAACTACAAGATGTGTACAAATGCACGTTCACTTTTTTAATATAAAGATCTATATTTCATATATAAATATCAATTCTATTACAACTATGTCCCACCCTTCGTTCCGCAAGTCTATTGATTAAAGCCCGGTGAGGTCCCGTAGTAAAACTGTTTGTCAAATTGCTGACTCTTAGAGAGTTCGCTAATCTTTTGTCGCTTGTCCGCCAGAATGAAATCATCTTCCTCGACCATTTCAGAGTCACCACGCTTGCGACGCAATCTCTCTGCTATATCTTGCGACGTCTCATCCAGCTCGTGTACCTTGTAGACTAGATAGTTGGGTTCAATGTACTTGTTCGAGCTGAAGAATGAAGAGAAACATTGTCATCAAATATAGTTCAACTTCACTTAGTCTTCCGACTTACAGTGGTAGAATGTAGGGATCAAAGGGAAAGAAGGTATCGAGCGTCTCTTCAGGCATTAGCTTATCATGTCCATAGATGGTGGCCAGTTTCCGTCGTGCATTGCGTTCCAGTACAGTGTGACAATACGCCAACTGATATGTGCGTGTGACACCCGCAAAGGCGGTGGCCACTGGAGGCAGGCAGTAGCGAAGTGGATTGAAATGACACATGGCAAGACGAGAAAGTTGGAGGGTGTTCAGCAATATTAGATCTAAAACAGATAAAACGCTGTAAGTCCTTGTAGATAAATCTAATATTGAAGGTTACCTACTCTTCTGATTAATTGTCAAATCACGAGCACGAAATGCAATGAGATAGAACATTGCCTGACAGATAGAAAAGAACACCATGTTCGCTTTGAGCGAACAGTTCTTGCTGCTAAACTCATCCGAATCATTTATATAGGTATTGGCCCATTTACTAAGCTCCTTTAGGTAGTAAATGATTGTGCTGCGATAAGGAAAATGTTAAGTCATCAGAAATTATTTATGTATATTCCAATAGCACACTCACCTTATGGGAACAAATTTAGCTCGTGCCAGAAAACTGGCAATATAACTGACAGCCACATGCCGTAGAATCGGGGATACATTCGGATTCTGCACTTTTTGCCATAGAAAATTCAGAAAAGCTTCCGCATATGCGGGACGAATGCTGCATGCGTGGAAGATGACGAACTGAACGTGATGCGTATTATGGCTGGGTAGGAGCACCTCGTCAAAGATGTGTAAGAGCGTCTTGAAGAAACGGCTTTTAGCCACGCGCTGCTCTTCATTGGCTTGGGCGAGAGGACGACATTTTTCGTCAAGGAACTTTAATAGCTTCAATAGGCATATGTCCAGCATTTGGCCAATGGGATGATCCAGTGGTTGTGCCTTTGGCTTAGGCTGAGTGATCACATCATCCATTTGGAACATGTCCTCGTCCATTTTATCCTCCTCATCATCTGTTTCCTCTTGCACTTCCTCAATTTCATCACGTGGTGCATTTACATCCAAAATAAGAAGCCTGTCAAAGATTGAAAGACGATAAAAAAGGTTTCAATAAACATCTATCAATAGGATCACTTACTTCTGAAGTACCAGTTGTAGGAGCGACTCATCGAACACTGGCTTGGATTCTATAAGCCAAAGCACATTGTGTATGTAACCGGCCGTAACATGGGCTGGTTTCTTAAAGTAGGGAAACTTAGCTGCAATTGTATCGATGACCACATCGGAAGCTATGGGCACAGCCGTCAGTATGCGGTTAAGCAGACTATGGACAATTTCAAGATCAGTGAGTACTCGTTCCGATGGGCAACCGTTTGGCCAATCATCCGAATCTAGATCGCTGGGTATCCAATGTAAAATCAACTTGGTTATGCCAATATGAATATATGCGTTATGGGCAATCATAACATCGACACTGAATTCAGAGAATGCTTTGATGGCTTGAGAGCTGCGGCTTTTCCAATTAAGCGAAAGCAATGCCTCTACAAGATTCACAAAGTCGGGAGTCAAGCTATGGACTATTTTGCGAGCATCATTTAGTATATCTATAATCTCCTCATCCTGTAAATAAAATTTAAATTAACAATGAACTAATGCGTTTTATTACTTATTGCCAACTTACACTGAGATCAGCCTCACATACAAAGTGTGTAAACTCTTGGATTAGGTGAAAATTGTGATCCTCCAGTGCCACACGTACTGACTCTATGATACCCTTCTCTTTGGGTGTTTGGAAGCGCACCTTGTTGAGTGCTGCTGTCTTAGCACGTTCACGATCTGCTCCTGAGAAGGACTTAAGTATGGACGTAACGCCCGTTTTGCTGCTATACATCGACATTGTATCGCACAACAGTTACCCGTGGCGTATTTGATTATAAATGTATTTCCTAATAGCACAAAATTCTGCGAGATACGACTAATTGCGTTAAGACGCCACGTAGGTATGCGACTATCTACGTTTTAAAGATGACACAGCCAAAATAATACTCTAAAAGGTTTTTGTGATCGAAAACTGACATTATTTTAGCTTGGTTCAACTTTTTATCCGCAACTTTTTCGTTATTGCACTCTCAGCTGAAATCAAAACACGTGTGGAAACATTTAGTGTGACCAACGATTTGTTTGTTTTTTGTTCGTTTAAATATTTATCAGTAATATCGATAAGAACATTTTCCCTCAGATATTTCTATATAAATCCATCTGGTAATATATTTTAGCTTTACTTTTTTCTTATCATATTTTATATATATTTTTAGTAAATGAAATCATGTTGAAAATACAAGAATGTATATTTTTGTTGTTGATTGATAGTTAATTTCTTAACACACACTGTTATCGATATAAATACTGGCACTTCTCTAAATGACAGTCACAACGAGGCAACAACAGCATAGTCGCACATGCTCTGCGCGCTTAATTTTCTGCCGCAAAAACATAAAAAATGGCTTCGTTTTTTATGTTAGACACTGCCGGGGATGAGCAACTGTTCGGTGATAAATCTGTACAACCATCATACGCTGTTTACAACAAGGATCGACTGCTGACCGCTGATGACAACGCCGAGAGTGAAGATGATGATGATGAGGAACCAATCGAAATGGAATTCTTTGGAGTCAAGACGAACAGCAAAGTTGTGAGCAACGCAGTAGCCGCTACAGAAACTCTAGCAAAGCCTCCAAGCAAAGTAACCCTTCAGCTCGATGACCTGACGGAGAAGGTGAACGAAGCACTGGAGAATTCAAACACACACAAGCTGAAGAAGCGCCAGCGAATAACAGATCTAAAAAGTGGACCCGACGAGATTCTGAGTGTGCGCAAAGAGAATGTGGTTGAAGATATGCAGAAGACTAGACGCGTACCGGGATTCGAACAGCTTAAAGCATTGCCCACAGTATCCAGACGCAAACAGCCGATACTAAATAGAGTAAGTTGCCAAGAGAATGCCCCACTTAGTTACACATAACGGAAGGATCAACTATGATGACATATTCGACAGCTGAATCTGCGCGCAAAGCGTTGCAGCACGCGCACGCCTGCTGCCTGAGGCCACTGCTGTAAATTGACTCAATCGCAGACAATAGCACACCCAGCTTCGTCCGTTGTAATCTTAGCGAGCGTCTCGGAGCAAGTGACGGCTGCTGTAAGGCCAGCGGAACAACAAATTTTATTGCCATTTACTGCTAGACTGTTGTCTGTCGTGTAGCCAAGACAGACAATTTAGGCAGGGGCAAACAATTCTCCATTTCAAATGAAGCATTTGGTGCTATTGTCGACCCAAACGCAGCAGTGGTTGAGGCGGGCGTTGTTGCATTATTGAAGACCTCTTTAGTAATCTGAGATCCGCTATACATATTATTAAATAGATTATATCATTTTCTTTGCTATAAGTAATCAAATTAATCTTTATCCACAGGCCGAACGCGAGAAGACTAAGGGCAGCGGCTGGTTTGATTTGCCTGCCACAGAAATGACCGATGAGATGCGCAACGAGCTGAAGGTTATTCAGATGCGTTCCGTGCTAGATCCTAAACATTTCTATAAGAAAAACGATCTGAAGGTGCTGCCGAAGTACTTCCAAGTTGGCACGGTGCAACGTTCACCTCTGGATCATTATAGCGAACGACATACGCGCAAGACCAAAAAGTCTCTGGTGGACGAACTGCTCGAGGACGAGGCTTTCCAGAAGTTCAACAAACGGAAGTACAAAGAGGTCATACAGCGCACCGACAAATATGCGCATCGCAAAGCCATGAAAAAAATGAAGAAACTCAAAAAGCGAAAATAAATCAACAAATCAAACGGAATTTTATTTAAAAATATTTATCTACAGTAATCTTATAGTGTATAGAACTATTTAGAATTCGTTTCTACTTCTTTTGAAGTTTCGGCTGAGCCATTTTTCTGCTGTAGTTTATCCCAAATTTGTCTAGCTAATTGTTGAAACTGCTCAGCACACTCAGAGTTTGAATTTTTTATAACAATTGGTACACCCGATTCGCCACACTCGGCTATGTGTGACTCCAACGGTATTGAGACGATTGGATCTGGCAACACTCCGAAGTCTCCAGCGCTCTGATTCTTGAAGAATTCAGTGCGCTGATGACAATTGCCACAGACGGAGTAGCGCATATTTTCGACTAGTCCCAGAATGGGTACATTCAGTTTACGATACATTTCAGCTCCACGGATAGTCACTTCCAGCGCCGCCTTGTGTGGCGTGGTGACCAGCAAAACACCCGTTATGGGTGCGTGTTGTGTGAGGGAAAGATGCACGTCGCCAGTGCCTGGTGGTGTATCAACAACCAGTATATCCAAGGGCTGCCAAACAGCGCCCTTTAGCAGACGCTGTATGGCCGACATGACAAGCGGACCTCGCCATATGATGGCGTCGGCGGGCGGGGTTAGCATGCCCATGGATAGACACTTGACGCCATAATTCTGAGGCGGTATCATAAGGTTCTGATTGGTCAGATTTGGTTGACTGTGCACGTTCATCAACAAGGGAATGCTTGGACCAAAGATATCACCATCCAACAGTCCAACTCGTGCACCTATCTTGGCCAAACTGCAGGCAAAATTGGCTGCAGGAAAATTATAGTTTCTTGATTATATAAATAACATAGTTTGTTCTAGTGCAGTACCTGCTACAGTACTTTTTCCTACGCCTCCCTTTCCTGAGGCAACCACAATTATATCCTTCACACCCGGGAGCGCCTCTCGCTTGGGCAGACTGCGGGCCATTAGATCGGCTTGGTGTTTCTTCAGCTTGGTCGCGTAACTACGCTGGAACTGACGTAGGACCCATGGCATTGTCACCCTTGTAACTATATACCATAAAACAAACTATACAATAAACTTAATTAATTTTCCTGCCTTTTAAGACTTTTAAAATTGTGATATGATTGTCAAGTAACCGATATAACTACATAATAAAGGGTATTCCTTGAAGAGGAAATACCTTTTCCGGAGCCAAGTTTTTATGATTGAGTCTTAAAGAAATCGGCGAAATAAATCGAAAATTTTAAATAAAATTTTTCAATATCTCGCTTAGTTTACGAGATATTGCCTTCGATAAGTTCAATTTTTACATGCAGTTTGCCAGACAAAGTGACCAGTGTAACCAAGTTTCGAAAAGAATAATTATCCATATTTAGACTGCGCAGAGTTGCATCACAATGGACTCACTGTCTTTGATTACAGTTCGCGTTTGAAATGTGATAACGCTTCATTGTATCGTTTGAACAGGGAGAACGAGAGTCGCCTGTCTTAGAGATACTTTTAAATCTGTGTTAGTTTTGTAGCACTGTAACCTGCCCCACAGTTTCACTCACTTACGGCAGCTAAATCCCTGCTGGAATTTCTGTTCGCCTGGTATTATTTCGTGTCATACTATCTCGCTACGAAACAGCGCCAGGCGACTCTCGTTATCTCTTTTTAGTTAACCCAACAAACAAAACACCGAACAAGTAAAACGTTATCACATTTTTAACACAAACTGTAAACAAACACAGTGAAGACCGCGTAATCAAAAGATGTGTGATTATACTTTAACCTGGTCACACTGGGCACATCTGCTTGTGAAATGTATGTAAAAATTAGACCTTTGAGGAGACTAAATTTCGTAAACTAAGCGAGGTATTGTAAAATATTATTTAGTATTTTCGTCTTACTTCGTCCATTTCTATAAGTTTCAATCGTCAAAACTTGGCGCATCGATAACAGCAATCTCGCCGCCAGTTTTAATTCGCAATACGAGTTTGTTTACATATTTAGTTGATTTCCTTTTGGTTTTCCCGATGGTCACACTAGCAGCTGTCAGATGTTTTTAGTGTATCGCGTTTGAAAACAGTTTTCACAAGAAAAACCATGGAAATTGACGAAATCGAGGATGAAATTAATGTGCCAGAGGATGAACCACTTTGGTCCATTGAGGATGATACATTGTTTCAGCCATGTGGGCTGATAAGTCACTCTTCATGCAGCAACAGCAAAACGAAGTCAGTGTTTGTCACTTGGAATGAGTATTATTTGATAAATTATCGCTTCAAGAAGACTATGAAGAGCAACAGGATGGATATGACGAAGGTGCGGATACCACTACCGAACAACACTCAACTGCGAAGCATCCACATGCTGGAGTACAACACGCTACTGTTGATGTCAGATGGACGTGTCCATTGCTTCGGATCCATCAAGTCTCTGCACAGCATATCCTGGCTGAAGGGAGTGCGGGCATTTGCACGTTCTAATGAAGGATTCAGTGTAATCCTGCACAATGCAGAGACCCGTCAATTGCTGCTGCAGACTTACATAGACCTACCCAGTCTTGGCAAGGGGGAGAGTACGTTGCAGCACAACTACGACATTACCTACGATGAGCAGAACATCTTCCAGTGCGACTGGCAAACTGATCCATATACGTTGCTAACTATCTACGTCGATCAGCAGCATGAAAAATTTATGCAGGGTCTATTTGGAGCTGAAATAGTTGGCAAGGAGTTTCATATCTTTAGCATTGCTGGTCATGTATTCTGTCTAATACCACAAGAGGATGCAGAACAGGAATATAACATAGAACTCTTGTGTGTCTTTGCAACTTCAGTGAGTTTCATACGTATTCTACCAGCGCAAAATCTTTGTCTGGTGTTCCTCAACTGCGGTAGCGTGGACATATGGTATGTTTCTCAATTGTCTGGGATAAAGCAACGACAGATGCACTACACTGGAGCGGAATGGTTGGATTATGATGCCAGCAGTGATAACGGGGACTTCTACTATACGGATGGGGAACAACTGGTGTGCCTGAGATTCCAATACAATGCCCAATTCGATGATTGCTTGGTGCAATGCTCTGTGAAGCCCATTCCTGGCATGCAGGCTTGCACCTGGGTGGAGCACATCCAGCAATTAGTTTGTCTAAGCGAGAATAATATATTCTATCGGATTGCCTTCGGTCAGGGGCAGGATGAGGTTGCAGTCAAAGCTGAAAGTGCCAGCGTATTGAGCGATCTTACTCCAGCGGCCATTGAACGACTGCGTCAGAATGCCCAAGTGATAAAGCATTATGAGGAGCAGCCTGTCAATCTCCTGGCAGCCATAAAGCGGGAACTGGATAAGCAACAACTTGTGGCAGTTGTACATAATGAAGTTTGGATTAAGAATAGCGTGGAGGCGAGGCTAGAGTATCGAAGACACTTGCCTGAATATGGATCTGATGTGTTGCTCCTTCACACAGCCAATCAGGTGGACCTATGCAGTACTAGCATTTATGCTATATTCCACTTTAAGTTCCCCAAGGGGCAAGAACTTATGCACTGCAGCCATTGGCAACTGGTTGTCTACTATGGTCCGGATGTGCATATGTATCGAATACCCACTAATTTGCTGATGAGTCGGAAATGTTTGCTTGTTGTGCCTATCAAGAAACAAGCAGATGAGTGTCTACCTGAATTTACATTGAAATTTGTGGCATTTATTGATTTACAGTCGGAACACAGTGCAGTCCTGATGTCTGTAAAGGTCTATGAAGATAATCAGACATATCGAGACTTGTTTAGTGGACAACTGAAATCTATAAACTTGTATCAGAAGAACCATGTAGCAGATCTACTTCGAGGGACTAGGGCGCAGGAGATACGACTGCCCATTAAGCAAAGTATAGCAATGCCCAGTTCCCTTAACTTAGAACTTATTGCAGACTTATGTAATGCCAAAGGAACAGTCAGAGAGAATATTCTTCAATTGTATTTTCTGAACAGCCAGTTGAGAATTGAAAGCAACACAGAAGAAAACAAGATTGTGCTAACGCTGCAAAGTGAAGACATTTCCGCACTATACTATATAAAGAAACACATGTTCTTAAATCAAAACCTACAAAGTGAGGATTCAGATTTAAATAATGCTAGCAAGTCTGCAATTTTGGTAAGCTATTATTTTAAAGTTACCATAACATTAAAACTTTAATTTAATTTCTCACTTCAGAAACTTCAACATGAAATAGAGCGGTTTTATGGCTCTCAGTCGGATGAGGGCGAGGAAGCGAATGCCAAAATACAATTGGAATATTTATTAAATAAATATAATACTTTGCGTAATAATGTTTTTTAAATAATGTTTTTTTTGTTTTTGGAATAGGGTTTTTATGCGCGCGCATATATTGCACACAAGCGCCATCTGGTGATTTGCTCGTGCAAATGTAAACGCTAAGTTGGCCGCGCCTCAACTGTCAAAGCTGGAACAAAAATACGACCCTGGTTGTAAGCGGCCTGTCAGCTTCTTCCTTTTTCTTTTTCACCTACGTGTGAAGACATCGCGTATTCTGCGTCGGTGTTTGAATTTCATTAAAAAGTGAAAAATGGTGAGCATAAACACAAAAATAACGCAACAAATGCTTTCAGAACAATCTTAGCAAGTGAATTGAAGTGAAATTGTGCAAAACCAGACTCTGATGCATTCATATTTCAGAGATTTAAGTGTGGGCAGTGGCCAATATTAATGTGTCTGTGTTATTATTTGTGTTTTTACAGGGTTTCGTCAAGGTAGTTAAAAACAAGCAGTACTTCAAGCGCTACCAGGTTAAATTCCGCAGGCGTCGTGAGGGTAAGACCGATTACTATGCCAGGAAGCGTCTGACTTTCCAGGACAAGAACAAGTACAACACCCCCAAGTACCGTTTGATTGTGCGTCTGTCCAACAAAGACATTACCGCTCAGATCGCTTACGCTCGTATCGAGGGTGACCGTGTTGTTTGCTCTGCCTACTCGCACGAGCTGCCTAGCTATGGCGTCAAGGTAAGTCAGGATAAATAACCTAAAAATGATTGATCAATCAATAACAAATATCAATATGATTGACAGGTGGGTTTGACCAACTATGCTGCTGCCTACTGCACTGGTCTGCTTGTTGCCCGTCGCTTGTTGAACAAGTTGGGTCTGGACTCTCTGTACGCCGGCTGCACCGAGGTCACGGGTGAGGAGTTCAACGTTGAGCCCGTCGATGATGGACCAGGTGCCTTCCGTTGCTACTTGGATGTCGGTCTAGCCCGCACCACCACCGGTGCCCGCGTCTTCGGTGCAATGAAGGGTGCTGTCGATGGTGGTCTGAACATCCCTCACTCCGTGAAGCGTTTCCCTGGCTACTCTGCCGAGGCCAAGAACTTCAACGCCGATGTTCACCGTGCCCACATCTTCGGCCAGCACGTGGCTGACTATATGCGCACCCTGGAGGAGGAGGATGAGGAGGCTTTCAAGCGCCAGTTCAGCCGTTACATCAAGCTGGGCATCCGTGCTGACGATGTGAGTATTTATCAAATCCCCCATCCTACGTCCATTTTCAAAATTACTGCTGCGTTCTGTAACCCACAACGCTGGCTGTGCCAAAAGTGGACCACAGTAAAGCCCAGTGACCTGTGTTCGATGTTCCACCCCCTTTACAATGGGTGGAACTTCCTGTTTATGGTTGTACATTTATTTTTAAAACAAAATGTTTTTTGTTCTGTGATCATTTACTATTGACTTTACTAATCTCTATATGCATTATTCATTTTCCAGATTGAGGATATCTACAAGAAAGCCCATCAATCCATTCGTACCGATCCAACTCCCAAGAAGGTTGCTAAGAAGGCAACGCCTACCAAGAAGAGGTGGACCGCCAAGAGATTGACGAATGAGCAACGCAAGGAGAAGGTTGCCGCACACAAGGCTGCCTATGTGGCCAAGCTCCAGTCTGAAACCGAGGCCTAAGTGCTCCGTTTGACTACCGTTTTGCTGTTTGTATTGGGGTGAATGATGAAAAAACATAATAAAATCACGGAAACAATTGTAATAAGAAACAATTGCCAATATGTCATGCATAAATTAGTAAGTTTCCATTAAATCGCCATGCGTTTTCATTTATTTCCACTATGAGATTAAGAGACTGGACCAGCTATAGATGAAGTTGAACTTAAAGACTTCCTGTGAAATCATGGGGATATATATTTGCTCTATACAGAGTTACTTTAATTCCAATAAGAAGTTTAAAAGTTTTTTTTTAATGCGCTTTAATTACATATAAAAAATCAATAAATTAGTATACATCATAACACACACACACACAAGCAAAGCTTAAGTCTAACCTAACTTGGCCTGAAATCATAAAAAGAAAGAATCTTGCTGTTAGAGTCTTCTATAATACATATCGTGCTAGACCGCATTCAGACTTTTATCCAAGAATTGTCATTTGTTGTTCGTCGTCGTCGTTGTTGTAGTCTTCTCATATTGAAGATTTTGCCTCCTCTTCTATGCTATCCCAATCGAGACACTCGTCACAACGATTATTATCTGTCACGCAGGCGTCGTGGTAAATGTGACCACAATTAAATATTGTGATACCACTGTGGGGTACTGTATCAAAGGTTATTACTGGCCGACAACATCTAGGACATACTTGGTCGTAGGAAACAGTTCGTCCGCTTCGTTGCAATGTGACCACCTCAGCGTGTGTATCAAAGTAATCGGTCTTTTGAATATTGTGAGATAAGCCTAGGATTTCCTCTTGAATATTGTAGTGCCACAACATTTTGACGAGTGACTTTTGCAAGTCGGGAATTATCTGGCCTGTTTTTATCTTGCTCACTACTAGCTCGGGATTGACAAAGTCTACAAGAGAAAGCACCGAATAATTAGTGTGTCAGGTTTTCGAAATTTAAAAACCACTCACCTACAATACCATCTAGAACTTTGGTTACAATATCAGGCTGTTTGGAAGATTCGTCAATGAGTATGTTCCATAAATCATCATCGTTATGCTCTTTACAAAACTCAATCGCCATTTCAATGTCTTTTATCTAGAAATGAAACTATTGAATACAGAAATTGATCGTGCCTGGGAATATCTACTTACGCTATGTATTATTATGTTAAGAGCCTCGACAACGCTTCCCATACGCCCAAGTAAATAGACCATTTCGGGATGAAAACTTTCCCGTTTACAAATTTCTAATGCCTCCTGCATAACGTAGTCGTTTGAGCGTCGTAGAAAGGGCAACAGTTTGGATCGCTCGAATTTAGCATATAGTTCAACCAGTTTCTGATGGAATTTCCCATGGCTCTCTGTGCGCTCAAGGGCATCCAGATACTAATTAAGAGGTTGGATTCAGTAGAATATAAATAATTTCTATGCATTGCAATTTACCCAGTAGAGTAACTCCTGATTTCGCTCCAATTGATTAACAACCACATCTGGTTTGATTTTAGTCTTATCCAATAATATTTTAAAGGCACGTTCACGATCCAGTTCGATGAGTGGAATGATTAGTTTCGAAATGTCATCATAAAGCTCGAAGCGACGTATCAGCTCAAACACATCTTTGTTCTGCAATCTGCCAAAGAATGTAAGTATACTTCCTTTCGGAGGGAAAATATATATATTTTTGATACATACTTTAAATACATACGCAAGGCGTTCTCATAGTTGCCCTGATATGAATATAACAAAGCCAAGGATTCAAGGAGTTCATTCGCATGTTGCTTACGAAAATTATCGTATATAGCATTGATTACGGCACAACCGTCGTACAGCTGTGTAGGCCATTCTTTGATGAGATTAAGAAAACCACTCACATCGAATTTTAGGAATTCATAGAGCACCATCTCATAGACGTGTGGATCCAGCTTACAATCCTCCGAGGTGGGCAAATAGGCGCTTACACAACGTAATTGCTGGCATTTGACAAATTTAAAGACCTCCTCCTCCCAAAGGGTTTTGTTGTTTCCGAGCACACGTAGACAAAGCTTAGCGGCATCCTCATATTGTTTAAGGGTCAATAAATGGTTTATATACAATCTGAAATATATAATATGTGAAATGGTACTATAACCGTTCTATAAGAAAGGATATTTTTATTGTCACCTGGCTACGGAAATTAGCGGCAAGCTGCCTCCATGTGCAGATATTATTTCCATCGCTTCCTCGAATTTGCTGCATAATAAATTAAATATATACAACGTGTATTTTAAAGTGCGGGATAAACAAATAAGTATCGATAAATTAGCAGGATTGCATAAATTCGCGCCTCACCCACTTGCTCAGAATAACGAAAAATTAATCGATAAATTAATGATTACCAAATTATCGCCTCTACTCAGCTGTTATGATACCCAATTCTGAAACACAATAAATCGATATATCGACGGTTACCATGGTATCGCTATTGCTCAGCTGTTTGGCCTCATCCACCTTCTCAAAATGTCGCACAATAAATCGATAATTGGATGTCTACAAAAGTATCGCTTTAGCACAGCTGTTCAAGAAAATTGCAAAAAGTTTACATTTCTCCCATCCGCCAATAATAAACAAATAACTTCAAAATGCGAAGAATGAACAACCTGGTTACGCTCTTCACAGCGATAACAGCATTCTTCTTTGGCAGCTTTATCACACGTATCTTAAGTACTGTAGACAAATGCCCGGAGCATCGAAGCGGTGTACAAAAACTGGAACCACATCCTGATGTATTTCTGATGATTCTTATCTTCAGCGCTCCAGGGAATACAGAGCAACGTGATGGCATACGCGATACATGGTTGACTCTTGGTCAACCCCTGAAGCAAACCTACTTTCCCGAAGACTACATATATTTACCTAGCTACACTGGTGCCGGTGGTCATTTGCAAATGGAAACAGTGACGTCACAGGCAAGTCGTTTGCAGCAGTACATTGAGTGGCAGAAGCAGCTACCCAAAATGGAAGAACCACATGTGAAGCGCAACATTCAAGTAAAGCATCTGTTTGCCATCGGCACACAGCAAATGAGTACCACAGTGCGCATGGAAGTGGAACAGGAGCAGAAACATCACAATGACCTATTACTCCTGCCACGCCTACACGATGACTACTCAAATCTAACAGAGAAATTGCTGCAGTCCCTCAACGTACTGACTGCACACTATGAATACTCATATCTGTTGAAAGTTGATGACGATACGTACGTTAAACTGGACAATCTACTCAACGAGCTCGTCTCTTACGATCGCAAACTGCTGCGTCGTCGACCTGACTATGGTTATGATCCATTGCCAGAACTTTATTGGGGATACTTCAATGGACGTGCCACGGTTAAGACAAAGGGTCATTGGCGTGAAACCAACTACTACTTGAGCAAGAACTACATTAACTATGCACTTGGTGGAGGCTATGTGCTCTCGCGACACTTGTGCGAACATGTGGCCAACAACTCGCGACTCCTCTCTAGCTACGTATCTGAAGACGCCTCTCTTGGCACCTGGCTAGCACCATTGCGTCATGTCTATCGTTGGCATGATCCACGCTTTGATACTGCCTACATGCCAGTTAAATGCCGCTCGCATCACATTGTGCTGCATAAGCGAACTCCTAAGCTGATGAAGGATCTTTATGGGGGCAAACTCTGTAGTCACGAGCAGCCCGGACAAAGAGCACTGGTCTCTTACTATTACGACTGGACAAAGCCGGCGGATAAATGTTGTGACAGCATTGTTGCGTAGAACTCAAATAACAAACTCATCCCACCACATAACTAAGTCATCTTTTGCTATGTTACCAAAGATAGAACTTAAGTCTAGAATTAATTTCGTTTACAGATCTTCTCAAGACATCTGGCATTGCTCCTATGGCAGCAAATTGATAATAAAATACATTAAAACATTTACTCACTTGTGGTTCACAAGCCATTCCACGCGATCGTCCGTTTCGATGAGACTAGCCACCACTATATCCTTTGGTGCTACAATGAAATAGCGATTCTCCTCGACAATGCAGCCCAGACTATAATCATTAACCGAATACTCCTGATAGCCGCGCAGGTTCAAACTGTCTGTGCAGACTTCCTCACACGAATTCATTTTGTACTCAATCACACAGAGCACGGGACGAAGATTCTTAAAGTCGGAACTACGTTCCTTGCGATGGCCCAACACAACCAACTGATTGGCAGTCAGTGGAGCTAAGCCGCAGATATTGAATGTGGTTTGAAAGGTGGATACTGAAAGTAATCGATGATGTATAGAATAGAGAATAAAGAAGAGTTGTTTGTACTTACCTGGATCCACAACGAAGCCAGGCAAATTGCCAGCGGATACTTCTAGGGAGTTACGCTTGCGTATAATGCAAATCCTAATTGTATCCACCCAACCGATGATCAAAGTATTTGCGTTTGACCAGCGCAGATGGCAACGAAAGTTCTCTAGACGCTGATCTGTTGGAACCTCCCATTTCATCAGGCCCAGGGAACACTTCTCGCTCAAATCATATACACGCACTCCGAGGTGACTTGCCCACGCCACGAAGCTGCCCTGCCAACAAATGGCCAACACGCTGCCCTCCACGGCGCATAGTTCACTCGGTTTCAGACGTTGTAGCAAGTTGCGCTCGTACAGAGTGAGTTTGTCATCGCCTGAAGGGATAAAGTAGTAAACTCAAGACTAAACAGATCTTTAAAGTAGCAAACTCACCCACAATGAAGCGTCGCACACCCGACTTGACTTCAGGATCCAATGCGACTGTTTTAATACACTTGCCATAGCTGAGATTATGATTATTGTCAGAGCTGAAGAGACCCGTAATATTGACCTGCAATAAACGCAACGATTAGTCGCACATACAATGAGTTCCATTGTTTCATTTTGTTGATGACTCACACGTCCGTCATCAGAACATGTTGCAACGTATTCGCCTTTTGGATCAACATCAATATGATTAACAGCCACAGAGTGCATGCGACGATCACCGTTACTTAGATTCGATTCCACTGAATTCCCTTGGTGATCCAGAAGGTAGACCCGCCCTTGGAATGTACCGAACATAAGAAACTGCCAATTGGAACAATCACAGCCATATGGGCCACATATAGTGAGAGTTGTGCAGAAGCATTATCCTACATTACCTTCGAATGGATGGCACTGCAGGTGACCATTTCAGTGTTCAGTATATTTCTCAGATCATTGCCAATGCGCTGATATTTGAATTTTGGTTCCACCTCCTCCTCCTCCTCTTCCTCATCGGTGCCAGAGTCCTAGATATGTAACTGAGGTAATCAAATGGTTCACCTACAGTATAATTACACTTACGCTGTTCATTGGCAAAGTCTCGGCCATTTTATAAAATTTTCATTTGCATTCGCGTTCTTATCAAAACATCTTCGAGCCAGTGTGGCCATATTTCGCAACCAACAGCTGTTCACGCAATGCATTACTCTAATTGGACAGAAAGCTCAAAGCGACACTGTGGTATTTTCTTATCGTTTTATCGATATCACAAATTTTTTGCACAAATTGGTTTCAGTTCAAAACGTAATAAGACGATAGATTTATATAGATTATATGTATTTCTAATTGTTTTATTATTATTGGTGTTCTGTATAAATGCGCTTAATTATTGTTTGTTTTTTATTTTGTTGTTGTTGTCGTTTCAAGTGCAGGCAAAGCATATATACGTACGCGCTTAAGGTTAAACAAAGCAAAAACATAAATAACAGTAGTTTATGAAAATATACACAACATGCATTTATTCATAATTTATGATCAATTAAAATACTAATTAAAAACAGTTTAAAAATACTAATAAAGTAGATGTATGCATATGTTTAAGTATATGTATGTATGTGTGTATGTTGTGTACTTCTCGCTGTTCCTCATCATACTTCATTATTATAAAATATATATATATATATATCGTTACACAGAATATAAAGTTGCTAACCGTAAACGGTTGCAAATTGGAATTTTTAGAGAACTGTCCGTAGTTTCTTCAATGTCTATCGACTTGCGTTGTCCGTCATTGTGTGTACTGTTGTCCTCTATTAAACTTCTTGTCGTATCAATATGTATAAATAATAAATAAAGGCCTATATATAATAGCGCTAAAATACTTAATACAAAAACTACTAGACGGTTCTTGGGGCGGGCGACGCTACGCTCTCTTGCTACATTCCTCATCATCATCATTATCAAGATCACTATCAAACACCCCAAACGGCCATAATTCATCTGCTAAATTCGCCGTCACCGACGACGTCGTCGTTGTTATCCTTGCTATCCATTGTCCAATAATGATCCAATATATCTTCACTGGTGAAACGTACATCGGGATCAGATTGCAGCATGTTGGCGATTAGATCGCGCACACCATCACCGATATCGGACCAATAGGGATCGGGAAACTCATATACACCCGATATGATGGCATCGAACAGCGGCTCCTGCTGATTGTCCGGTGCCACGAAGGGCGGAAAGCCACAGAGCAGTATATACAAAATAATTCCAGCTGCCCAGACGTCAATCTGATAAGAGATAAAAAACTGTTATCGATAACTCTCCAAAGGGAATTCTTCATCAACTTTACCTTCAATCCATAGCCCACTTCCAGCAGTATTTCGGGCGCAACATAGGTGGGCGTGCCACAGACGGCATAAAGTGGCTCCGTCACCTCACAGGCCAAACCAAAATCGGCTAACTTTAGTTGCACCACATTCCCATGCTTGTCCAGCTCCACCTGAAAAAAGAATTAAATTTAGAAGTGGAATAAATATTTGATATAACATCATTGTTTACCAATAGATTCTCCGGCTTGATATCTCTGTGTACAATGCCCATGGAATGTAGATAAGACATGGCCGAGCCTAGATGTTGGATCATGATGCGCGACTGTTTCTCCGAGAAACGTGTGACCATCGTAATGGCATCAAATAGATCGCCACCTGGTAAAAAAATTGCGAATAAGATTTAGTAGGAACTCTAAGGAATCTCGAGACTCTCGGGAACCACAGGTCTCTCAGTAATATTATGAATCTCAGAATTCTCGGCAATACATAGACTCTAAGTAATCTCAGGACTCTCCTTTTACACTTACCCCCAACATACTCGAGCACCAGGTACATGTTTGCCGCCTGATCAACATCCATGATGAGGGATATGATATGCGGATGCTGCAGCTTCTTCATGACACGCACCTCGGCGTCAATGTAGTGCTCCTTGCCCTTGCACTTGCTCTTGTCGATTATCTTCAAGGCATACGGTTGAGCTGTCTGACGATCCTTAACGCGCAGAACAATGGCAAAGTTACCATCACCAATCATCTTGCCCAGTGTATAATTCTCACGTATCTCAACGGGCAGATCAGCAAGCTCCACTCCTGTTTGTTTCAGCAGTTGCGCCTGTTCCTTTTCCTCATCATTGACAGTATCATCATCAGCATCATTCTCACCCCCGGCACCTCCTGCACCCGTCGCTGGTTCGGGGGGAAAGACCTTTTTGCTCTTAACCGGCATCTTCGGTTTGGGTCCCTTGCATGTGGTACCCGCCGTACGCAGTGTCTTACGTATGGCATTGATTGCCCTTTGCTCCTCGGCCTCCAATTTGAAATCCTCAGCAGCATTCACACGTTCTGTGCCATAGGTTAGGAATACATCGTTCTTACCAAAGAAATCGGCCAGTTGACTCACTGAGACGCCATCCAGGGTGAAAACCTTACGCACATAGCCCGTATCCAGACGCACCACTTGTGTTATGGCGGTCAGCACGTGCTCGAAGCTGGGACTGTTGCGTTTGTTCAACAGCAAACGCATTATTCGTCGTGGTTTCGTGCCGTTTCTTATCAACGTCACTATACGTGGATGCACTACACTGTCCCGTTCACTGAAGCGTGAAGAACTGTTCAGTGGACTACCGTTTGTGGCAGCAGGAGCTGCACCACCACCACCTGCAGCACCATTAGCTGTGCTCAGCACTCCACAGTGGCTGCTATTTACCAGGGCACCATTCTTTAATGGTGATCCTGGACGCTGCAGCTTGGCCAGACGTTGATTGTTCGTTCGACTGTTACTGACCAGCGTTAGATTGGTCAAGGGCTGCGAGCTGGTGTTGTACTCTACCTTCTTGAAGTTCTCATTGTTGCAGGAACATACGTAGCTCAGCCCATCCTCCAGCTCATCCAGGGCCGTGATCTAAAGGGAGATTATTAATAGGTATTCCCAACGTTACTTCATATTTTTCTTACCTTCTTCCCAGACATATTGTAGATGGCACGCACAGCACCAGGTATCTTGACATTCTCCTCCAGCAGACGTGTTAGATCCTCATATAGGCTCTCAAAGGAACGGTAGCGCTCGTTGGAAACAGGTATGGTGATGCCCGGATAGAAACGATCCCCATTGCGATAGAATTTAATGCGATGCGCTTTGCGTGTTGGTGTGCGGCTGCTCGAAATGCGTTTCTTGAGATGCGCTCCGATGACGGCGATTGATTGTGTACCATTTGTAGAGCTGGAGTTATTGGCATTGGCATTGGCAGCTCCAGTGCCAGCAGCAGCAGCAACAGTTCCACTCCCGCCTGGTGGTACCGAATGGGTTGATGAGGTGCCGCTTAGGGAACCATTCGATTTACCTACGCTCCCACTACCAGTGAGGGAACCATTCATATCTTGTAACTCAGCAAAGTCCTGCCCCAGCTCTGAGTTTGAGCTTGAGGGACTTTCACAGTCACGGCTCAGATTGGCCACCTGCTGTTGCTGTTGTTGTTGTTGTTTGCTTAGCTGCTCCAGTATGGCAGCTTCTGTCGATGATTGTTTGGCCGATGCTGATCCTGCATTAGCTACAGTCTTCTTGGGACTTGGACTTGGATTGGCAACGGAGGCAGCGGCGGCGACAGAGGCGGCTCCTTGCAATGATGACAAGATTGCGGCTGTGTTGTGCAGATTGTTTACCGTGTGGACCTCCATGCTGTTAAATATACGAGATAATTCCAACATTAGCTTCATAATCTCAAGTTCAAGTTTCAGTTCGTTACATTAATAAATATACACATGTATTTACTTGACATATCTAATAATTTGAAATTCTTAAAATAAGTGTTTAGTTTTATGTTTTTGCTCAAGCATGCGTTTCAATCGAATTTTTCTTGAATTTTTGTTTTTACGATATAACTTCAATTAAAAATTTAAAAATATATTTGTTGTGCTCTATGGAAACAGTCAACTGATATTTGGAATAATAATGCAAAAATTTGCCTTGACTTACAGATGAAATGAAGCATAATAATCAAATTATAATTCTAGTTATGTTATCGATATCTTCATTTACGATATTCGCTAGTGTGAGGGAATGGGGAAACACCGTTAAACGGAAGCAGTCTTAACTACCGCATGAAGTGAAGCTCAATTATCAAAATATAATTTCAAATATGTTATCGATATCTTTTACGATATTCGCTGGTACTCTAGTGTCGAAGCTAAGGAAACACTGTTTTAACAATAAACACGGTAAACAGCAAGCTGATAAATCGAAACGAGTTTCCATTGGCTTTGGCTTGCGGACTAGAAAGTTTCTGACGGATACATAGAGCTGCAGCAGAGACAGAGGCAGCGGCAGCAGCAGAATACCAACTGTAATTGCGCTAATTTACGTAAATTACGTTTGCAAGTACAAATTTTCCACTGAGACTCTGGCTTGGCTCGACTTGCTGCACTAGATTCCAACGATGACCCCGCGACGTTGACCGATTTACTGTTCAGCTGCAACAACAACATCAAAAACAATATAACCAGACCAAAAGCTTTATGATGACGGCATTTTGGCTGCGACCCAGAAGCAGCCGGAGTGCATCGAGTGTCGAGGGAGCACGCTCCAGACACACCTTAGTGTCTGCAAAAATGATGGCCCCATTTGAATATGACTGACTACGTCACAGCTGTGCTTAAAATACTAGCAAAATTTAAGCAATCGATTTAAAAAGAAATCGATTCTTGCGTATGCAAATGGCGATTCAATTTGTGCATCTCTCCCACCACAGCAAATTCAAATGTCCAATTGCGCTTTAAAAAATACTAGCAAAACGCATATTCATGCAATCGATTAATCGATTGCGTATGCAAATTGACAATTGGCGCATCTCTTCCATCACAAGGCTTAAAAAGAAAATTGCCACAATTGCACAACAGGTGCGTGATCTACACACACACTCCGATAATGATTTACTTAAGTTCTTTCAGTTATGGCAATTCACACAGTTTTATAGACGATTGTCACGCTATATAGTTGTGAGAGCAATCAGCAATCTCTTCAACTGTCAAGTTCATTTAAGCTCTGGCGCGTTCCATACAAGCACAGACAAGAGCAACAACAACAACAAGACATTCCACGTCACTGTCTGTGTCTGTGCAAATTATTGAAATTGTTGTCAATAAACGCTGTTTCAATTGGAATACAACTCTGCTCTCTTTCTCTCTCTCTCACTGCTTAATGAGTCAGCCTGGCCCTCGTGCCCCCCATCGACGAGTGTGTGAGAGGCAGAGACGGTCTGCCCAGCCCTCGAGTTAACCGTGGGTTATGTCAGAGTGACTTTTAAGTACGTTCGCATAACTGACTGCATTTGCTGTCTCTTTCTCTCTCTCTCTCGTTACCTCTCACGCTCGTTGAAGCTCGCTTATGATTTTTGAATTTATCATCATTTTTATTCTTCTCTGGCACGTTTCACTTGGCCATTGTTTGGTTGCTCCATCCGTTTTTTTTTTGTTTCTTGGATACTCTACCTACCTACCTCGAAACCGGCTACAGATGTTTTGCCACACAACTTGTGCAACACACATTTCCGGGTAGCGAAAGAAGGAAATTCATCATACCATCATCATCGTCATGCCTCCTTCTCGTATATAACGGCAAAAACAAAACACAGCTGTCAACTGTGTTAACGAATTATAGGTTTTACTTATGCTTTGTCTATTTTTATCGGGGGGTCTGAGATAAGTTTTTTAACCAATTTAAACAACGAGCGCCTGACTAATTAAATAGATGAGTGTATAAGAAATTCGTTACATTATGGTTTCTTTAAAAATGTATATTTTTGTATTTTGTTTTCACTCGGCTTTTGTTTTATGCACAATACTGCGTGCTTTCTTGTACCCCGTACACTCCTTCTTGACATTAGTGTTGTCAATTCAGCTTTTTCCCTTTGGATACCTTTCAGATGATATATTAATTTTGCCCAGGTGTTTACAACGCACCCTAGGAGACAACTCCGACCCCATACAGTATGTATGTATATTCTGAATAGCCAAGTCTATTCGTCTGTCTCGGCAAGCCGAAGGTAGCTTTTCTTCCTCGTTTAATAACGATATGTCCATATTTTTAGTTTTTTTTACAATTCAGCTCTTTTTAAAATGTAATTTGGCTTGTTTTTTATTTGTAACTCTACAATTCAGCTTATTTGGCTTTCGTTCGTTCAAAAATTCTGGCAACACTGCTTGCTTTCCCATCTTTCTTAGCTTTTACCCCCAAGCCAACAGCCATAGCATTCCATCGCACTCACACACACACAGTCACACACTTTAAGCTTGATCGACGCTCAGTTTGTGCGCTTCGAGGGGATTCGCGTGTCAGGCCATAAATTTGAATTACGATATTTTTGTTATTGTTGTTGTTGCTTCTCTTGCTTCAGTGTTGCCATGTTGCGGCAACATTCGTGCTTCTTTACTTGCCTTTCTCTCTCTCTCTCTTTCTTTCTCCCTCTCTCGTAAATGGAAATTTATACCTGGCTGGGCGTTATGGACTACTCCATTTAGCTCATTACGACGTGCTCCCAATGACGCCATCTAAAAAGAAAAGTAGGCGTGTCTAGGACTTGACAAGGCATCGCCCGCAGGTAATCAAGCTAATTAAAGTCACAGCCAATCCTCCTTAACACACAGCAAACAAAGCTGAAAGCTGTCGTCATCTTTATAATCGTTGGATGTGAGGTGAAAATTTTCTATTTTTCAACATTGGCCTAATGCCGTAATTTTCATTCGTTGCGCCTGCCAAGTGGGTCAGCAGCAAGTGCAACTGTTCCCAACACACACTAGTAGTTGTTGCTGTTTTTTTGTTATTTTTTTCCATGACATTTAGCATTTTGTTCGGTTGCTGAGACGACAATTTGACCTTTTTTATCGAAAACCAAAAAAAATCAAAAATGGCGGAGAATGATGAGAACGAACGATGTATGTATGACACACTAATCGCATTAGGGGTATGCGATTGATTAATAAACAATAAATGTTGTAACCAATTGAGGAGAGTTAGAGATAGCGTGACTAAATGTGGAAAAATAACGAGTTAAGAAACAGTGTGAAATAATCAAACAACTTTCTTGCCTCACCAAAAAATGCTTTATTACTTGGCAATAAGATTAATGGAACCTCATTGTTTATTCACTTGAAAGCTTTTTATAGTTTTCTCCACAATTTACGCAATCGTCGTTAATTGGGAAAGTATCAACGAAAATCCTCAGACTTATGGCGGCTTCATCATCATCAGATCAGATCAATTTACACACTCTATCACGAGCCGCAATTAGAGCTTCATTTTCATTCCCTAAACCTGATATAGATTTCAGTGGAAAATTAGCAAGAGTAAATATGAAATGAACACATCCCTATATGAAATGTGAATGAAATAATAATAATAACAACCGAATGGAAGAATGGCGTTACTACGTCAAACTAGAAATCGATAAGCCTCTGCTGACACAGGAAATATGTGCGTTGGCGTCGGTGCCCGATTGCCCATTTCAATGTCGTTTACAATACCCTTTCATATAGTTATTGAGGATGTTATTGGCTTATGGAACTAAAGAAAGCGTAAGAGAACCGATTGAATATTAACTTCACCTATTAAGCAGCGGATATATACGTAATGATCATACTTTATTCAACATTTAATGCTCTTTCTGTATGGATATAGAATATAATTTAATAAAATCAATATAATTGTCAGTCTGTCCCCTATATGGTATCTAATTGTCGAGTTAGGTTCTCTCTCATTCGTTGTTTGAAGTGCTGTCGCATCAGTTGCCTACGCAAAACCAGACACAGACCCCAGACACACCAAAACTAAAGCCCACATAGAATAGAATGGAAGATACTCAAACGAGGTTTGAGGGCACTTGAAAATTGCATTTATAATTGAATTTCACTTGTTGGGAAAATCAAATATGCGAATATACCTTAAATGGTGACAAGAAACAACAACAACATAAAGTGAGGTGAGAAGAGAGTGAGAGGAAGAGAAGAGAAGAGCCACGCAAGAGAAGAGGTACGCACCCAACATCATCGTGATGTCTCCGGTTGTTGCACCCAAAAAACCCACTGAGAGACAACTACGTCATCGAAAGTTATGCCATGTCGTGTTGTATGGTTGCTTTTCTTCGTCATTTTCTTCTGTTTCTTCCCCAATTTCTCAGAGAGTTCATAAAAGTTGTTTAATTAAGACACACACGCACTCAGCGAACCGTCAAATTAATGGGACAGACGAGGAAAGAGACGTAAAAAGAGAAGGATGTGAATCAAATATGATCAATAAATTGTGATTCCTATTGTGGTTATCAAGCTAAGCCCTTGCTAATAAGCGATTGATATCTACCTATCGATTATTTAGGGGGTATTTTTGGCAACGATATATCCCTGTTTGCGATAAATTTAATTATTACTGGGAATTGCGTATGAAGAAGAGAATGAGAACAAAGCCGGTAATAGATAGATTGTTGTGATTGATAAACAGCTGTCGATTATGTAATCATAAAAGATATTTATCATGCTTTATGACAATTTAAACGAATTGCCCCTTATTTGTGATAAATTAGAATGATCAATAAATTAGCCCTAATATTCAATTATCGATTATTTAATACTGAATGGTATTTTCATCCTCTTTCGATATTTCCCTTGTTTGCGATAAATTTAATCAATATTTGGAATTGTATGATAAAGAGCAAACAGACAACAAAGAGAGCGAAAGCAAAGCAGAAAGCCGGTAAAAGAGAGTAAAGAACTGCTGTTCAAACATGAAACACACAAACAGAACTGAGACAAAGCCAAATGGGAGTGGCTTTTGTGGTTTCGATAAATTGTACTGAATGTTTTGGGTGCCCACAAATGTTTGTTGGTTTAATGCGAAAATAACATTAGAGAGTCAGATGAGACTGAAAGCAGCGTCGAACCCAGTCAGGGTGGAATGCAGGCAACGTGACAGTTGCCCTTGGCAATGAGAAAGCTACAGCTATGGGGGAAGGGGGGAGACACGGACTGCCGACACTTGACAGCTGTTCTTGTGGAAAGGCAAGGCGGGGGGTAGACTGAGGCTGGTTGGGTGGATGAGTACACAGGCTGAGACATCTCCCCAGTGTGTGCGTCGTGCCACACCATGTGTTCAAGTGGCATCGTCTCCACTTCAACTCCGACATTATACATAAATGCGGAACTGCCGCCTACAAAAGCGAAAGGCGAAAGTTGCATTGCTACAGGAAGGAAGGAAGGAGGGGAGACAACGGTATACACAGAACTTCCAAACAGAGATGGAGAGAGAGAGAGAAAAAAACAAAACATTTGGCTACAATCCGCCGCTCGCCCAGGCTCAGCTGCCAAGTGCAAGATTTACGAGCTGAAACAACTGGAACAACCCTCGCCAAGGGCCAAGGGTTAAAAGCCGCACACACACAGCCAAGAATGAATAAAGAAAGACAGACAAAGCTAATGCTCGTCGTCGGGTTTCTGCAAACACCTGACGCCGCATCGAAAAGTGCATAAAGAAGAACAACAAAAAACAGAACCGGGGATGGAACAAAGTAACTGAATAGCTTGCTGATTAGTTTGAATACAGTGGGAGGGAACGCATAAAAAAAGCATTAAAATTGGCAAGTCTACGCTTTGATATAAACAATTACTATAACTATTTTAAATATTATTTGTTTTTATTAAGTTATTTACTATGGTCCAGTTTTTCTGCTATTGCTAATTCTTCTTTTTCCTTCTTGTCGCCTGTTTCTCTTTGTTAACAGGTAAATTCTATAAATTTCCTATCAATTTTGATCAAAGTTGCAGCCCATTTCGTGCAATTTATCGCTTAAATATCGTTTTTGTAAATGTCCTTTTTATTTTATAAATTTCCCTTACTTATTTTATAAATTTCCCCTACAACTAACAACTTCTACTTTATTTATTTTGGAAAATCTGAAAGGGAAAGGAAGAGGTTTTGAATTTGGTCACTTATTCGTGACTTGTCACGACTTTTGTCCATCTTCAACTAAAAAGTAAAAGTTCAACTTTGCGACCAAGCAGCTGTCACCCCCACAACCTCTCCTCTCCCACCCCCTTGACCCCTTTCGCTCACATTGATGTACAAATGTTTGCACTTTGGAAAGCGAAATGGTTTTCTTCGTTCATCGTCGTCACTTGGCCCTGTTTCGAGTGTGTCTTTTGGGCGTCGTGCATAACTGCCATGTGGCTGTTTTTAGTTGGGCCCAATACAAAAAAAAAAACTTGCACAACAACATCAATAACAACAATGGCAACGACAACGATGACGACGACGACCAACGCAATTCACGCAAGTTGCAACTTACGAGTTGGTGGCGGCACTGCGCAGCAGACTGCGAAAATGTCCTTGAACTTTGCATCAAGTGGTGGGCCGGTTTGTTTGCTGCTGCTGCTGTTTCTTCTTCTTTCTCTTTGCCTGCTTCTTTTAAGTTTGTACAGTTCGTACTAACTAAGTCGAATGGGAAATTTTATAAATTTCCCTAACAAGTTTGATCGAAGGTGCAGCCAAATTTGTGAGATTTATCGCATATCGTGATAACAAATTCCCCTTACATATTTTATAAATTTCTCTTGCACAAATTTGATTGAAGTTACAACAGACTCGCTAAAATAACGGCTACAGAAATTTCCCTTACAAGTTGGAACTAAGTTGCTTTCAAACTTCTGCAATTTATCGCCAAAAATATCGTTTCTTCTGACAGTTAAACGGACTTACGGCCAAAAAGAAACCGTGCTAAGCATGCATAAAATGAAACGGCAGAAAAAGTGTGGGGTACCCCCCGCTCTTGAGCCATTGTGACCTATTAAATAAATGAAAATCGATTTGGTTGCTTTTCATGTTTAATTCATTAGCAGGCGGAATGCGCGCACGTCTAGTGAATTTCTTCAGTTTTGACTTGTATATTCAGTGCCATTTCCAGCCCATTCCCCATACCCTTCTTATTTTCTATCCAAGAAGCAAGGTCGACCAGAGTGGAGAGAGAAGAGAGAAATAAAAGCAGATTAAGTTATAATTATTTATGTGCGTCGGCGTTGTGATAAGCCAACAAACAAAACACATGCAAAATGCCACGAGGAAGTGTGTGGGGAAAGCGGCAGAACAATGCGGTTAACTAAAAGAGAGAGAGGGACATACAGAGAGAGAGAACGAAATAGAGTAGTGCGCGTCAGAGCGAAACGCAAAACATCTGTGCGCAAAGCCATTTGACATTTTTGATTATTGCGCCAAGTGGCAATCAAACAGCAGTTGAGGCGTCTTCATAGTCTCTACTCTCGCCCTCTCTTTCTCTCTCACCATATCTTTCGAGCTTTGATCAGCAAATATATTTATTTATAAGTACAAAACAAGTTGCAAACAAGCAACCGAGCGGGTCTAGTGACAAGACTCTAGTCAAGTCTATACTATGTACTATAGAAATAATAGTATAGACGAATCTCCTCCATGGCTGTGCTTGTTTGTGATCCACTTTTATTGATACGAAGTGCGCATATTTTGTAGGTTAGATACAATCAAACTTAATTAATATTAAGATAGATGACTTTCAAATATGTTTGTGCTTAGATTATTGGATTAAAAGTAAACTTAATCAGTACAAGAAATGTCCCAACACCTATTATTACAAATCACATGATTTTGTCAGCCTGCTTTTCACTTTTTCTATTTTTTGTAAAGATATTTAAACAATTTGAAGTCCACAAACAGCTACAATAAGAAAGTTACACTCCCACTTACACAATTAAGTCTAAAATTGTAACCCTTAAGTAACTTTTTCTCATTAACAAGTTCACAAAGTGGAACTGGTTCGTTTTTATTATCTGTCTTATTATAACAATAAAAAAAGACTAAAAAAAAGTAAAAAATTCGTATAGTTAAATCATTTCTGTATAACTTTAGCATGTATTGGGAATGCTGATAAGAACAGATTTCTAAGAATTGCTTATCAAGATATTTACAGTTATAAACTGAAGGAATTTGACAGTTTTGTGCCGTGTTCAGCTTAGCTTGACTATCGTATTCAAATTCCGCACAGCTTTCTATTAAAACTTTTTAAGCAAAAAAGACAGTGAATAATAGTAGTAGCACCCTGAGGTGCTATTAAATTTAGCAAAATGGTCGAATAAAGCAGCTAATTAAGAAAATAGGAAATAAAACCAAAGCAATGGGGCTGTGTAATTAAGGCAAACTTAGTGAAAGTCGATACCATGCACACATGAGTGTGTGGTGGATATTTTAATGTAAATGAAGCTGTGTCTGCAGCTGCAAAAAGGCTGATTAGAAATAATATAAACAAATAAAGAAGCGTTGCAATTCATTGAAATTTGAGGCCTTATGCAGCTGGGTGAACTAAAGGGAAGGACTGAGGGGAAATGTTTCCCCATTTGCCGTTAAAAACCAAAAACAATCAATGCTAAAAGTCCCAGCGTCTGTCGCAGTGTTATATGCATTGTTTATTTTTGTTGTTTCTTGCTTTTGTTACTCCGCCTTTTGATACGAGACTTTAATGCACGGCTCAAGTGCTCAAGTGGAGTGCAAAGCGCTTTGTCATAGTTTGAAGTGTGCAACGTGGCAGGAGAGGCGTGTAGTGTAGGAGAGAGAGAGACAGAGAAGGGAAGTGGGCTAAAAGGCTTGGGGCAGTGGAGTCGTGGCCGATTGCGGTCAGTCACGTCACGGTCTGCCTGAGCAACGATCTACTTTGATATCGAGTGCACAATCGATAACTAAACTTGTAAACAATTCCCCTTACAAGTTTGATCGAAGTTGCAACTGGTGCAGTCGATAACTAGATTTGCCATATTTAACTCCTATTCAAACCATTTATCAATTTGTGTAAATAAATTTTGGATATAATATCTATCTAAAACCAAGTAGAAAGATGTCTGGCAATAATATCCTCAGCCTTTTCGCGCAACACACATCTGCTTGTGCATATTATTTGCTGGCTCATTGCCAAAAAATTTACGATTTGCCGTATTATGACGTCACAGCTGCCGCCGCCGGCTGCGATCAGTATGTGGGCGTGTGTGTGTTTGTATGTTTCTCTCTCGTATTTTGATTTGTTTTATTTATATGTTTATGCCCCGCAAACCTTTTGATCTGTCTGCGATCAGTGTATTTAACAGTCGATTTCGCTCTAAATTATAGACTATCCCCGATAATTGTAGTGGGGGCTGCGTGCGTGGCACGTCATGGATACTGGCAGCTGTATCTTATGCCATTTATCTCTCAATCGCTCGGTCTGGCAAGTGAAAGTTTATTTATTTCTTGCCAAAAAGTTCATTGGCTGCGAAATGTTGCAACGCTGTCGATATTAGTGCTGACGATACACGAAGAAGACGACGACAAAAGACAAACTCCAATATGCGTATAAACCGTTATGAATCATCGTGGCTGGCATAGAATATCATGCACTCACACACACACATACACACTCTGGTAGAAAGCTTTCAAACTGTACACAAAGCGGAGAATTCATTTGGACTCTGCTAAGGCAATTAGAAAAACAAAATCAGTAAGAATGCAGAGAAGAAGAGAGTGTATGGCAGAAAGAGAGAACGAGACAGGAAACCGTGGCAATTTACAGAGATAGCAGAAGAATGAGAATGGGACACTATAAAAGTCGAATGTTTACTTGCGATAAGTGCCGCAAAAATAAAAAGAAACACATACTTTTAATAAATATTTATACGTTTGCCAACTAGATAGCTTAAATAAATTAATTATTAATGATCCAAACTGTCGTGATATTTTTTTCATAAGGTAAAACAAGTTAGTTACCCAAAACAAGGTGCCTGTCATTGTTATTAAACGGAATTCCTAATGGGGAAATTTTTATTTAAATTTCCTCTCAACTAAAAACAATGGTACCTGCTTTATTAGTTATCGATATATTTGTGTGTTCCCTTTTATCGTCATTGTTGCATTGCCAACTGACTACGCAACAACAATTTGCAGCTGTGAATTATCAGGGAATGCGGCTTATCTCTTTCTTTTATGCCAACAAAACAAACTCACACTCCCATGGAACATTTGCTTTGCCTACGTTTCTTGAGCCAATGTCAAGTTTTGCACAATAAATCGTTGTCTCACCTTTGTGTAGAGAGTAGCAGCAATTGTTGTTTTCGTCTTCTTATTGCTTTTGTATTGTTTTTCGGTTACTTATTGCCACAAAACAACAACAACATCTGCAGGCAGACACAGAGTTGTGTTCTCTCGTCGTCGTTGTTGTCGCTGCTGCTTCTTCGTCACTTCTCGCACACACAGGCACACTCACATTAACACATGCAAACTTGTGATTTGCTTGGCTTTGGCCTTTAGCTAGAGAAACACAGAAAAAGAGAGAGAACATGCAATTTTGCAATAATAATAACAATTGCTTTTAAGCTCTTATTTTCACTGCATTTATAATCCCATCTTTGCATTACACTTTGGCTGCGCTTCGGACTCTGCCACCGTCCCCGCTGCTGCTGCGGCGTTACGCCCACTTCACTTTTAGCGCACCAGAGATGAGCGAATTAAATTGTGGTTACCTGTGACATTTCACAGATAATTAAAATTCAAAAGTAATTGCGATCAAAAATTGTCACTGAGGTGCAAGAAAACCGACTAATCACACACACACACACGGACACAGTTGACTTAGTGAGTCAAATACTGTTCACAGTATCGCTCATCTCTAGCAACTAACTAAAATGCCAAAGATTACTTTGCTGAACTTAAACTGCAGTATAATATGTAAACTTATTTAATCGCACTAATTTGATTTGGATAACTTAATTTATGTACTTGATTAAATGCCAAAGATAAAAGCGAAATGCACCGCTAAAGAAACCGTGCGCACCATAGAAAAACCGACCCGACAACTACTGGGTGTGACTGTGTCCAGCAAACATAGACATCTATCAACAGTGTGGCCGCAGTAAATCCAATTGGTATTTATGTTATCGATAAAATACTGAAGCCTTGTTTTGCGTACATTATCGTTATCGCAATTACTTCAAACTTACGTGTGGCGCAAAATGCGACAATTTTAAATGAAATATATAACATAATATAAGATTTAAATTCCTTTTTTTTATTATAGCGCTGTTTATTCATTTGTATTTTCTGTTTTATTGTTGCATACATTGATAGTTCATTTCACATTTGTGATATCGCAAGCTTTTTTCATACACTTGGAAAAATTAAATGTTTTTGCGAGACGACGGCTACATAATCAACTAAATATAGTACAAAAATCAACATTAAGCATACGTAAATATAATAAATGGTAATTAATTGCATCTTAATGCTAAACTTAATGCTCCGTCGCCGTCGCCATCGTTGGCCGATCCTCTTTCTCTGTACTTTGTTTTCAATTTATCTCTTTGTACACAAGCAGATTGTTTTTGTTTTTATTGAACTTGGGATCATCGCACCGTCAAAATATTTTTTGTATATATAGATGAATATATGTGAAGGAGCGAATGGTGTATATATAAATATAATAATGCGAAATTAACTAACCTCAGTTTTTTTTTAATTATATTGATTGATTTTCGTATTTCTTTTTTTTCGTTTTGTTCGTTTCAATTGTTTAGTGTACAACTAAGAATTTTGGGTCCAAATTATTAAGCAGAATATTGGGAATTGATACAAAATTGCGAGTAAAGTTCGGATAGAAAAGGTTTATGCTTGTGTGGGTGTGTGTATGTGTGTGCGTGTGTGAGTGGGTAAGGGTATATATATATATATATATGTGTATATATAGTTGGTATAAACATGTAACTGCGTCCATCTTCCTTCGCTCCCGTTTGTCCCCATCCCATCCAGGATGTAGTGTTTTATTGGTTGTTGAATCTCGTTTTAGGTACAACGTTTGCGTATTTGTGTGTGTGTGTAATTTATTTGTGTTACTGTGTGTATGTGTGTGTTAGAAACGGTTTGTCAAGAAGTAAATTATAGCGGCCAGCGCCACACAGCCAAGTGGGAGGATATGCCGCAAGAACCTTTGATTGTCATAGCCGGCGTGTAGTTTCTTAATGCGAAGATCGGCAAGTTCGTTGCTCAGCCGTAAATTGATAATTTCGGACTGCGCCAAGCGATCCTTGTAGACAATCAACTCCTCCTCCCGCTCCTCTTCGTTCACATTGCTTAGTTCGGCACGCCAACTGGACATCACTGGATCTCCGTCTATTTCCTTGGATGACGTTTCATCCACTTCAATTGGCCCACTTTGATCCTGCTCCGTCTTCGGGTCACTAGTTCCACCATCATCTTTTTCTGAGTTATCCGACTTCAGTTGTTGCTTCAGTAATCGCATTTGCTCCTCCAGAGCACTGATATTCTTGCCAAGATTTTCTGATTTCTGTTTATAGAACTGACATTCCTCCTGCAGCATATCAAGTGCATGATCCTGCAACAGTTCGTCGAATTCATCAGAAGATCCACTCTTTTGTACCAGTGTCGGTTGGCTTTCCAATTTATGAATTTGTGAATCGTCTGATGACAGCTCTTCAATACCATTAAGCCGTGCTGCTGCTGTCGTTGTCGTGTGCTTGGGAGATTTGTGTATAAACTCATCGCTGGCCAGCGCATCCTCTTCGGCCTCCTCCTGTTGCTGCTGCTGCTGCTGCTCAGGGTCTTGCTGATTGGTGCCTGCACCCAGCTGACGATGTTGTTGCTCATCGTCATCGCCCGAGTCGGCATCATCATTATTGAATATGGCTTTTAATACATCGCCGCCTTCGGCGCCCTTATTGAGATCCGAATTCTTGAGCCATTTCAACACGGTATCCTTGCGCACAACTTTGTGCTTTAGATCAAATTCTTCCTTCAGTTGCCGCTTGGATTTCTTGCACTGCAAAGAAGAACAAAGAATCTTATTGACTTACTGAATCTGATCTGAGATCTTATAATGCAACTTACCGATTTCACTTGCTTGCTGGGAGTCGTTTGTGATTCGTTCTCGGGTTCATTCTGATCAGCAGTTGGTTTATCAACTTTCTCTTTATCTTCCTCATTCACACCATCATTATCATGTTCCTCATCCTCGTCATCGTCATCATCGTCGTCGTCATCATCTTCACCAATGGCAGCTTTCAGTTGCTCCAGCGCCTGTTGCTGCTGCAGCGCCTGATCGCTGTCTTGTTCAGCTTTAGTTTGCTGCAGTCGCATCAGCTGTTGGCGCAGCTGCTCCATTTCTTTCTCCTGACCAACCAACTGCTCCTTGAGTTGACCCAATCGTTGCTCCTCCAGTTCTTTAGCCTCTTGTTGCTGGCGAAGGGAATCCTGTTTGTACTCCGCATACTCCTGTTGCAGCATCTCCAATCGTGTATTGAAATCCTGCAGCGTTTGCTTCGAGCTCACTATCTGACCCCGCAATATACCGCACTCGTTATCCGATGTTGTGTACGCCATCTCCATTTTCGACAGCATCTGCATGGCATCGCAACGATCCTGATAGACCTTACGCAGCGCCTCTTTGGCAGTTAATTGATACGTCGATTTATCTTCCAATAGTTTTACAATCTGCACACAGAGATCAAGAAGGCATTAGGGGGAATCTCTTGAAGATTCAAAATTGCTTACTCACCTCGTTGCGTAACGCATTCTCAGGCACATTCTTCTCCATTATCTGCAGCTTCTTCTCCAGCAAACTAATCTTATGCAGCAGCTGATCCTCAGTGATCATACTCTGCCAGCACATTGCCGAATTTTTGCGTGTGGAATCGAGGACACCCTGCAGATTGCTCAACTTCGCCTTAAGCATCTTCTCGCGCTGCGATGCCTCCTGCAGAAAGGTATTAAGGCGCTGTATCTCATCGTAACTAATTCGATTCGGTCCCGTCAGCTGCAGATGTTCTGTATCTATTGAGATCGCTTCGCGACCATCGGGCAGGAAGAGGGTGACACGTGCAATAATGCAACCATGAACCTCCTGACGGGAATTCTCGATAACCTCGACGCCAAACTTTACAGTATCGCCATAATGCAATTCGGCCGGATCATTGCCCAGCTTGATGTCATTGATGAAGGTGCCATTGCTGGACTTGGTATCCTTCACCCAGAAGCGTCCGTCTGCCGAATACCAGAGCATTGCATGATTCCGTGAAAGCACCTTGCAATCGAATATAGCATTGCCTTCGCTCGCCTTGCTCTTCGCTATAAGGCGACCCACTTTGCACTCCTGATTGGGGGCCAGGGAGATTGTTCGGGTTTCGAACTTATGCGATTTACCCTCACATTGCAGCACTATCTTTGCCTCCACTGGCCCGATGCGTTCAATGCCATCCTGCATGCTTGTCGCTGCCGTCACCATCCCCGTCTCACTCGGCATTTGTAAGGCACTCAGTGAGCCGAATAGATTGTTGCTCATTGTCGTTGTTGTTGCTGCTGCTATTGACGCGTTGTTTGCATTTAGCACAGAGTTTACTGTCATTTGCACCTGAACGTGCTGATGCGCTAGATGTCCCTGTAAATGAAGATACAGTTTGTTTAGCATACTTATTGGAGTAGGAAATTATAAATGTCAGTTTGTATTTCCTTTTGTATCAATTAATCGATTGTTATACAACGCGCACGCACGTACGCATGCAATCGTTTTAATCGATATTCTCTCTTACCTGCAGTGTATTCGTATTGGAATCGCAGACTCCCGATACCATCGGTGTGGTCGTATTATTGTTTTCCTGATTCTCCAGATTGTCGTTGGCATCGTTGCTGTTGCTGTTGTTGCTATTGTTTATATTACTATTAGTGATGTTGGTATTGGTATTGTGTATATTTAGACTTTCTGTTAGCTGTTCACACGTTTCCGTCTCATGCTTCTCACGCAGCAGCGTCTGATCCTGTTCAACCTTACGGTTGATTTCCATTTTATTGCGATTTTTTTTATTAATGCGCTGCTGCTGACGTTTCGTAATATCACCACCAACAGCACCACCACCTGATCCTGGTCGGGCAGTTAAATCTTGATCGATTGTTGTCGATCCCGTTACGGCCGCAATACCAACGCTATTGACAACTGCTGCTCCCACTGCTGCTGCTGTTGGTCCAGTTGCTATTGTTGTTGCTGCTGCTGTTGCTGCTGCCACAGTTGTCGTTGCTGTCGGTGCTGCTGTCGTAATGGGCTTTTGCACGTCATCCTTGTTACTCTGCCATTCGTTGCTGACCAAGACCATAACTGTAAAGACGATATGCACGGAGTTAGAATGAGATGGATAGATAGATGATTAGGTTGAAAACTATTTTATCCTGGAATCTGGAATTGGTTGGAAGCTAAAATTTGATTTTATCGGAATGTTACTAAATTTGTGTTCAGAGTACACTAAACAAAACAACCCGAAAATTTATTCAAAACTGACCTGATCGAAACGACAGTAAACTGCGTTCAACAAATTTCAGGATAACAAAAAAATTAAACAAATTCATTAGCGGAACAATACATTTTTGGAAAGTAGATCTCTTTCTTCCAGGGGAATAGTAAAATAATTTCCCGAATGTGTGTGCGTGTGTGTGTATAGAAAATACTTCAGTGCAGGCAGGCGCAAAATAATGTTTCGTATAAAAATAGATTATTTAGGAAAATATAATTGAAGAAGCGAGAGCAGCAAATATGCGTGTGTTGTACTTTTGAGTGTGTGTGTGATTGTGTGCGTGGAAGGGGCCGCAGAAATAACGGATTGCTTGTATACATGATCAGGGCGCGTCTGCTCCAATTTGGAAGGGAGAGAAAAGAAACAGTGAGGGAGATATGAAATGCATATATATAAAATATTTATTTATATTAAATAAATAATAGTGCAATAAACTGAGTGCTGTGTGGAGCAATAACAGAGGAGTTGCCCCTTACCTTAACAAAGTGACGGCTGCGACGGTGGGGGGAACATGGTTCCAGCGATAATAACAACAACAAGTGCTTAATGGATATGCTGCTGCTGCTTCTGTTGTTGGGCGGCGGTGGGCGTGTCTGTGTGTGTGTTGGAAAACACCGCGAACAATGCAAAACTTTTGTTGTTGCACAAAAAAAAACAACAACTGCACACAAATTTGATCAGCACTGCGACGTCGTCGTTTCTCTGCCTATGCTTGCGTGTGTGTGTGTGTGTCACTGCTGCTGCAGTTACAACTACAAACACAGCTGCAGTTCGTGGCTGGGCACGAGTTCAACGTGGTGGAATGGGGAGGGGCGAAGAGCTTAGAGAGGCCTAACTCTCTGGAGTGCCACTGCGAGACTGTGCCTCATATATGTACATATATATATATTTTTTGCCTTTTTCTTTTAACAAATTGATACACAAATTAAGCACTGCGGCAACTGCAACTTAATTGAATTTAATTACAATGAGCCTGTGTGTCGTTGACATTTGGAGAATTTACCGTTGCTGCTTCTGCTGCTGCTCGTCTCGTTTGCTTTGGCTTATGTATTCGCGCAAAAGGGGGGGAAGAAAAAAACAGCACAACACAATTCTTATTTTTTTCTTATTTTGTTTGCCTTGTTTTTTTTTTGTTTGAAGTTTAGTGAATTACATTTCAATTTGTTTGTGTTAAACGGCATCAATGTTTCGGCACTCACCTTGGTTATTTTCGGTTATTTATGTTAATCAATTTTGCAGCGCAGCGAAAGCGAATAATATTTGCGATAATTGTTTTCTGTTCTCAAAACCAAACCTCTTCACACTAGTGAGCTACATATGTATGTAGGTGTGCTTGACACGATACAACTAGCTATTGTGAGTTATCACAAAACATATCACTCGGCTTGCTTAGTTATTGCAAGCACTGTATTTACACTGCCAATGGCTGCTTGGGTTTAATGAATAATATTATAATTTTGCGTGTTTTAATTAACACGCAAAATAATATAATATATGCACAAACTTTTCTCATAAGACAACCGATTGGTCGTATCGTGTATGCTTGACTAAATTTATTGTAGTGTTGTCATTGTTGGGTGAATAATCGATAACAGCTGCAGTAACTGCTGGCGCCATCTATGGGCAACACAACCACTTGACAAATAAGGTGAGTGAACAAAATATTACTTTTTGTTTTAATTTTATTTTATCAAATTAGTTTAATTGAAAACTTTTAAACTTATCGAAATTATAAAATCCTGCTCGCACCTGACGACCACCAAAGAAGCGTCCATTTAAATCCACTACAGCTGAAAATATAAATAAATTAACAGAATAAAAGTATTTGCATTTGTTTAACAAACCTTTTATGGCGCTCTCGATACGTTTAAACTCGACAAATATTTTGACTGCATCCTCGGGCACTGTGCCGAATGCCTCGTGAATGATAACACTATTCACCTCGCCATATTTCGTATTGCATTCATCTTTCACCTCCGGCTCCAGTTCCTCATCGACATCGCCTGGTCCGACCATATTGCGGAGCAGGACAACTTTGCTGGGTGCCTTCATTATTTCGGTTATGCTGGGCTCTGGTTCAGGAACAGCTGGTGCTGGTGCTGGTCCTGGCAATGGTGGTGGCGGCATGAAACTGCTTTCATCAGGAAAGGGATTCGTGGCCGGTGATGGCGTTGATGGGTTACTGGAGGAGGCAGGAGGAGAGGATGGTGTTGCTGCCAAAGCCCCCGGTGATGCTACTGCTGCTGCTCCTGCAGATGGTGGCGGTAAAAACACATCCTTTTCATGTATGATACGTCCACCACGTTTTGAAGTCTTCTCCACTTGCAGGGCCATCGACATGCCTTGCTCAGATTTACCCAATCCTTGGCCATCTTTAAATCCATACTTGGCCATTATTTTGGCAGCCACGGAGGTGGCCGAGCAGGGTATGGTTACATTCGAGGAGCCATCTCCGTTGTCTATAGACAGTGAGGGAGGTGGTGCAATGGCCGCGCCACCGCCCTGCTTGGCCACTGAACCTGGCGCTGGCGGACTGTATCTGTCTTCGTCACTTTGTCGCTGTCCGAAGCCGGTGAATTTCATGCTTGGTGGAGATGCATCGTGCTGATTGGGAATCTCTCGGCGTCCGCTTCGATTGCGTTTGCGATCCCGATCCCGTTCTCTGTCGCGATCGCCTCGATCCTCTCGTTCCTTTCGTGGCTTCTCACTGGCACTCTTGGTCTTATCCTTGAGTTTCTCATACTCATTTGGCCACTGAGGATCGTACTCGTCTACAAAATCCCAGTCGTCTGTCTTGATCCCCTCTAGGACTGGTGCATGAGCAAGCGTCGTCGTGCTGCTTACAATCGGCTTGACCACAACAGCGGCGGCGGCTGGTATAAAATTATCTGTCACATCTGTAGTGCGCTTGGCGCGCAGATTAACCACTGGTGTCATGAGCTAAGCATATAAGTATTATTATTAGTAGATATAATTATATTAAACCGCTATCAACAGTATCCACCGGTTTCTTTATTTGATCCTTTGGTTTGGGTTTGGGAAGCTGAGCCTTTTTTACTGCCAGCTGTGTTTGCAGCATCTTGATGCCCGATGACCACCCATCCATTTGGGTGGCCCGCGGCTTTGCATCTATGTCGTCATATAAGTCCATATTTATGTATTTCCAATTATAAACAAACAAAAAGAAAACTTTTCCTTCGTCGGCTGGGGAGCCAGTGTGCAGTGCTCAAGAAGGCGTCGAAACCAGCACTGTTCAACACTGACATTAACAGTCTTTTGACATTTTGACAATGTACAATTTATAATTAATAAGTACATTATTGGTTTATATATTAGACTTTTTTTGACATGAAGTTTAATTTAGAAACACAAATATGAGTTCAATTTCAAAAAATCCTCGTTAACATTGCGGCACTAAGCAATGAACATCAACAGTGCTCTGTTAAGTCCAAGCAAATGTTTATAGAATTTTTAATTAACTGAATTAACAATCTATTTTGTCACATTTTAATAATCTTGTTTTTTTTAAAGGGATAATTGTTAAATAGTTGAAAATCGGATTAACTATTCTAACATAAAATAAATCGTATTTAACACTCTTGTTAACATTTGTTTACATTTGCTTTAACAGTGCTGCTCCTCAGATAACACATTGTGCTCCTCACAAAACAGGTAACTTTTCTGGCGTGGCAACGCTGCGTTTATCGATATAACTGCAATCTAAGCCTGTCTATCGATACACGCATCATACTTTTAGGGCGGTGTTCGCATATTGTTTTCATTAATTGTTTTTGGCTTACAAATTCTTATTAATTAAATTATCTCTTCGCTATGAAAACTATTGAAAAGTGCGTGCTAGCCGTCGTCGTGCTCTGCTGTGTGTTGCAAACAGGTAAGTGGCATTAGAAATGCAAACAAACCAGCATCTTTCTCATGGTGTTTCATTCCCCAGCTTATGGCATTAAATGTTGGGACTGCCGCTCCGACAACGATCCCAAGTGCGGTGACCCCTTCGACAATAGCACACTGGCCATAACAGACTGCCAGCAGGCACCGGAGTTGGAACATCTGAAGGGCGTGCGTCCGACCATGTGCCGCAAGATCAGGCAGAAGGTGCACGGGGAATGGCGCTACTTCCGCAGCTGTGCCTACATGGGCGAACCCGGTATTGAGGGCGACGAACGCTTCTGCCTGATGCGCACGGGCAGCTACAACATCTTCATGGAGTATTGCACCTGCAACAGCAAAGACGGCTGCAACGGGGCGGGGCTGCACCATACCAGCCTGCTCAGTGTTCTGCTGGGCACCTTCGCCGTTGGCTTTGTGGCGCATCTGCTAAGGCAGTAACCAAAGCTCCGAAAACCTATATGTAATTTAAATGTGCCTTCTACAGACTCGTGTTGCGAAAGGAACTTAACACGTTGGAACTAATTTCCGTCCTGCCTTTGCGTCAAATCAAACAAATCTACATAAATATTTAAAAACAATCAGACATATCTCGAATATTTTCTATGCACACAAACTTTATAATTTTAAGTCGCAGAATTTTAATGCAATGTTTACATGATTTTAGTTGTAAGTTACAAGAAACGTTTACAAATTTTATTGTAATTCAATTTTAGAACATTTTTACAACAAATAAACGATTTAACAAACAAATTGCATATCGATGACCTGTATCGAGTTAGTAGGGCCAACTCGCCAATTGTTTAACCAATTTGCAATAATGTTCGATATTGACTAATTGGAAAACTCATTTTAAATTAAGAACAAATTTCTTGCATGTTATCTGCAAACATACCAAAATCTTTCATTTTAATTCAAGTTTTGATATTTGTGCCAAGCGCTGCTAACATTCGTTAAGTCTGCATGACTTAACGACCTTTATCAAGTTGATCGAACGATTAATTAGAGTGCAGCATCGTAGAACTTATCGAAGTGCAGCGAAAAATTTGGTTCGTTCCTTTCTGTGTCCATCGTTCGTCAATGTGCGCGTCGCCCGGTAATTAATTTGTTTATTTAACCTGTTTCAAATGTTATTTAAAGAGTTCAATTTGGTGTAAGCTGTTGTTAAGTGCATCGAGCATTTACTGTTTGTCGAGAACAATTTGTTGTATTCTACCGTCAATTTGTGTTTGCAAATTTTTTTGTCGTGTCTGCAAACGAAAGTGCCGTTACTTGGCATTCCACTAACAGTGTTGCCATTTTTACTTTTTTTTCATACCATTTTTTTCGCGTGCTTTTAACTTTTGTGTACATTCGTGAAAATTATTCCTTTTTATACGTTTTTACGTTGATATTGATTATAAACCATAAGCGAAGCCATAATGGACGATTGCTGCGACTGTTGGATTAATGGAGGAAACTACAAGAGCGACTTTATAGAGAGCTATCATTGCATCCAAAATTACATGAGGTTAGAATTTGTATTATTTGGATTTTTTTACTTTATCTTGCAGTTTATTAAAAACCAATAACATACATTTACATTTTTTACATATTTTGTACACAACAATAGCAATTGTTATTTATTTATAATATGCTGCGGGAGGAAGTCTCTCCTGCGGCGCACTCTCACAGCGCCATTTGCACAGCAAACATGGCCAGCAGCGCCGCCGCACTCAGCGCCATGTAACGTCCGGCACCGGAGGCATTGCACAGGTCTCCCTTGCAGGTGTAGCAGCTTTCCACCTGGCGACTGTGGGTCACAGAGCATTCGTTCTGTTTTTGTCCAATCACCTCAAAGTGACAATCGCGTGAGACGATAACGCCGGCGCGATCTGTTTAAAAAAATGTTTAGAAAATATATGTATATTCCTTTTTAGTTTTGTTTTGTCATTTTTAGGCTTTGCAGGTAAGTTTTATATTATTTTTTATTATTTCTAAATGTTTTTCATACTTTTTCTTATTCTAGGTTCAGTTTAATGACTTATTGCAGTTAAATTGTATTATTTAATGAGTTTATTCTGCAGAAGTAATGAAAATTTAATGTTGAAAGTTTCCAAAATCGTTCTTATTTTCAAGTTCAAAAGGATTTTAAAAGAAAACACAGTAAATTCTTCGTAGTACTAACATTTCCCATACTTGCAAACAAGCAAAGAAATATGTTTCAAAATGCTGTGTCTAATCTCAAAAATCCAAAAACATTTTTAAAGAAAAAATGCGGGAAATCTTCGAAATTATTGGCAATATTTTTGCAATACAGTTTACAACCAGAGAAAAAATATGTTTCATGTACATCTCGAAGCATTGACATAAACCATATGTTTTTTTATATAAACATTTTAGATTTTATTACCTTTGCATTGTGGTTTATTTATAACAATGCATCAGCGTGTATATTGTTCACTGCTTAATGATTTGTTTTCTTTATTTTCTTTTATTTATAATGTAAAACCAAATGTTAAGCCCACGCAAAAGCTTTATCGCTGTCGCATGATTTAAATTCACAGCAGGCAGTAAAATGTATCTCGCAATAAGCTTGGCAAATTCTACGTTTTTCAAATCTTTAATATGCTAATTGACATTGGCCTCCCAAATTGAGTCAGTCTACACAAAGTCTACGCAATGACATCACTAATAATACATGTATAAAAGATTATTTGTGCTCAAGGTGTGCGGATGTTTGCGTGTGTGTGTTGTCTATTCATTTCGTACAATATGTAAATTATACCCCAATTAGAGAGACAGTTTGGCGATATATTTGGCTTTCTTTCACTTACCGCTTGTGACCACCTTGTTGCACCTGGTCACTGGCTGCAGCAGCTCCATGGTGCTGGGTTTCGCCACAGCATCGCAATCGACTTCACGTATATTTGAAGTGCCATCAATTTTATCCTTACTGCAATTGGGATCTGTTAGCGATTTGCATTGATAGCACTTGATAGCAGTTGCTGTGCAGGGGGAAGAGAAAAAAAGCATTTTACAAGGTCAAGATTGTAATTATTTAAGATACAAATAATAATATACATTCAAGTCGGTGTTAGAACCAGTTTGTGGCTGCTACTAGTTATGTAACGCCCTCAGTGTAAAGCGCAAATAATAATACTTCTCTATATGTGCGACAAATACATTATTTATTTACGCTATGAAGTCATTTCTTAAAGAATACGTGCGGTACATGGCAAATTCCAAATAATGTTATACCAATAAGAAAATCGTACATTCCAACACATATTTCAAACTCTCTTGAAACAGATTTTAATATATAAATTTCTTATCTTGTTATTTATATGGGTAGTTGGTTTATTGTTTATGGTATAAGTCGTTTTTATATTTAATAGATATTTAGCATGATTATAAGAAATATTTTCACGTAATCAAAACTTGAAATTGTTTTAAATATATTTCAAGTTTTATTTTACATAAATTTCGAGAGTTTTGTTGTATAAGAAAACTTGTTTATTGGTTGCCCTTTTTTTTCTAACGTTAAACCGGTTAAGACACACTTGAAGCTTTTCCATAGTTTTTGACCCAATTTGCGCAGTGTTTGGCATTAGTTTTTTTTTTAACAATATATATTTCATTTAAAAACTAAAATTTTGAACTTACCACTGTGCATGAGGCACATGGCAATTAGCAAACAGGCGAACAATTGTTGCAGCATTTTGGTATTTTTATTTTATTTTTGTAAGAACACGCGAATTTTTGAGGGGAAACGTTGCTGAACGCTTTCGTTGCCGTTGAACAACTGAAGCGCATTTTGTGTTTGTGCCGACGCTCAGCTTTGTTTGTTGTTGAGTGTAAAGCGCTGAGCTTTTTTAAACACTCAATGGAATTGTTTATAAATAATTGTGCTTGTGAGGGAAACTCAAAACGAGTTCTGCGAAAAAAACTATTTTGTTTTGATCGTCAGCTTCGTTTGCGGTGAACTTTTGAATGGACTGTGAGAGTGTTTGACGGTGTGTCTGTATATGTGTGAGTGTGTCTCTGTGTGTAATTTATTTTAAATGTATTTAATTGGTAGCTGACATAGTTCTAAATTAAAGTCGTTATAATTTGGTTTATTGAGTCTATTTTCGCATTTTATGTTTATATCAAACAGATTTATTTTGTTTGTCATTTGTTACAGATGTTTTTATAAAGAAATTCAATAAGCTTGACTGCGTTCTGTGTCCATAAATAATGTTTGAAAAAGTCTCTTCATATAAATAAAACAAAACGAGAAGGAAGGCTATTTCGGCATGCCGAATGTTCTATGTCATTGCAGGTTTCATTCTCCAACCATTTCTATACTAGTGACTTCAATTGGCAATGATAAGTTCCCCTATTTCTATAATCAGAACTGCTCAAAAACGTTCATTTCGGGCCATTGTTCCTATGCCATCTATAAGTTATAGCGTTCCGATTTTGATGATATTTTATATGCATATTATTTATATATGCAATATTTTGATATATAACAAACATCTGCTGATAGTTTCTATGACAGCTATACTATATATCATCCGATCCGGCTCATTCCGACTTCTATACTGCGTGCAGCAACAAAGAGCATGGCAGAGTCAAATCGATTCCTCTATTGATGCTGATTCATAACATATGTGTATATGTACTTTATAGGACCAGAGATGTCTGTTAAGGTGCGTATCAAGTGTATATGTATAAATAAATAAATATGCTAAACTACATGTTACTTGTAATTTCAGTGCTCTTTAAATTAAACACAGCCAACTCTCTCTCTGTCTCTTCCATCGGTGCGGGATTATTATAATGCACGTAAACGGTTCATTAGCCTTTTTCCGGCGTATTTACTGCATTGCTGCTGGCTCAAGGAAGATACAGTCTGTGTCTGTGTTTTGGCCATAGCCTCTTCATCGTTTCAGTATTATTATTCCCATCCATGTTGATTGCCATTTGTTGCATGATATTTGAGCTCTGTCGACTCCTTCATATCTGTTGGCTGGCTGTTGTCTTGGAGATGTGGACTTGAGGCGCAATTGGGCGCAATGAGGGAAGAGCTCAGACAGTATTCACTTTAAATCCTCTACAGCCTTAAGGGGGCGGACAGGGCGAAGGGTTTGCTCCTTCAAAGCGTAGACCTTCTCTCTCTCTCTCTCTCTTTTGCTCTCCGCTGTTTATCAATCAGTTCAAATTCAAGCGGCAGGTTAAAGAGTCGTGAGTAATCAGCGCGACAGTATCTCAATCTATTGAGCTCATTTTTATCAAGCTTTACTCAATTGTTTACAAATTCACGTGGAAATTTACCCAACTTTGTTGACTTTCTCAGAGTTGCACCCCGGCGCCTTCTCCACTTCTCTATCTCTATCTACACTTGCTGCCTGTTGCTTGAGCTCTTTCTTAAAGCTTTCAGCTTGAGTCGTTCTCCAGCAAACTTTATTCAATTGCGCAGTAACTCATAAGCTTCAAGTGATCTATAGACTCTACTTATAAAGCTTTTCAGCACTGTACAATATACATATATCTAAATAAGCCACTAAAAGTCACGCATCGCTCACTCAAATGGGAAATGAAAAGCGCATTGTGGTTCGACAATTTTGTTGAAATAAATTTGCCAATTTCATTTGACAAAATCGTAATTAACAACATGAGGAAATTGATTTTCATTCTAGAGGTAGCCAACAATTTTGACATTGTTCAACACATAATTACCAAATATGCTTGGCTATGCTGACCACAAAATACTCTATAAATAAAAAGGAATAACAATTGTACTTGAACTATTTGCTTTGCGCATTTATAGTGTATTTTGATGTCATCAAACAGTGCGTATGCGTGATGCGTGACAACATAAATGAGGTGTATGTGTGTGTGCATTCAAAACAAATACTAATTTCCGGCCACAGCGGGTCATTTTCCAGTTAAATATTTATCACACACGCTGTGTCGCGTCGCTGCTGCTGCTGCTGCCGCTGCTAATAATAATATTTCTAGTTTATTTTGACCGCCAATTTTACACATAATAACACAGACAGATGCACTGCCGCCGCCCTGATGGGGAAAGATCTTAAGCCGCTTTGGACGCACTGGCCATCAGCAGTAGCAGCAATACCAATAACAAAATGCTGATTGAATTTTTCACTAGTGCAAAGCGAGCGAGTAAAATGCACACACAATTTTCCTATTATATTCGGCAAGGTGGTGGAGGTTGAAGGGAAAGGGGTTAAGGGGTCTGCTGCTACCGTTGCTGCTGCTGTTTGTGTCCATTCGCTGCAGCAGCAGCAGCAGCTCTTCTTATTACCCTGGAGATGGCGCGTCGGGTTAGAATTCAATTATATGGCCAGCATAGAATTTGAAGGATAGAGAGATGCCAGCACGACAAGAGGAGCGACCACCATTCAAAATGCTGGCAAGCTGTACATATACCCTGCATATGTGGGCTCTAATTGACGGGGTTACTCAGTGAATAATTAATGTAGTATAATTAATTATATTTAGTATCAGATGAATTAGAATAATACATTTAAATTCGTGCAATAAGCAATAATTCTGACAAGTTTGAACTTTATAAATTCATGAAATTGTATTATTGTAATTCTATATACAATAATACAATTTCATGAATTTATGTGCGAATTATTGCTTATTGCATGAATTGCTTAGCACTCTTTGATCTATAGCTAAGTTATTATTGGCATATTTAGAAGAATGTATTAGTACAGGGTATGCTCTGTTCAATACACTGCAAATGCGTAAAATATCCTATTTGTTTGGTTCTTGTTATCAGCATTATTATCAGGCAGCGACTGTGGTTAGCTTCTGCCCATCTTGTCTCTTGCACTCCCCCACTCTGCCTCTCTCTCTCTCTCTCTCTCTCTCTGATGTGTCTGCTGGCCATTTTGCAATATGATATTTATAGTTATTTTCTACTTATATTATATTCAATCTGCGCATTGCTTGTTGTGCGCTGCTTTGGCTCCATTGTTGGCCAAGATTTGCTGGCCACAGAATTTGACTTGCTTCTGCACACAATTTTAATAAGCAGCGTCTTGTTGTCTCTTTTTCTCAATCTATCTCTGCTGCTCTCCCACGTGTTGTTGTTGAGCTATTGCACATTCAATTTGGAATCTCTGTAGTTCATTCGTCGACAAGACCATTGTCATTTCATTTGGAAAACTTGCTCTTGCAGAAACGAGCAAATTTTCAATTTAAGCTTGGACTTTTCTCTGCATTTAATGGCGTGTTGGAAAAAACTAACGACAAGCTCATAAGTTATAGACAGAGATGGCAAGAGAGTGAGAGAGAGTGAAAGAGTGAAATTGCGATAGAGGAAAACTCTAGTGTGGCAACACATAAACAAATTGTTTGGCACTGTCGGCTTGAAGAAACAAAACGCCCATATAATCTGTTCAATAACTTGGAAAATCATTGGCAATAAATCAAAATGACTTGCAGGAAATGGCAGCTGGCAGTAGCAGCACCAGCAGTAGCTAACGCAGCAGCTAACAGCAACGAGTCGAGGCGAGAACCCAAGCAAAGTCCGTCGAGCACAGCGCACAGGCAAATATCTGTCTCTCCCTCCGTCTGTCTGTCCGTCTGTCTGTCTGTCTGTCCGCATTGTAGTTGACTTGAATTGAGTTCCAATTTCGACACACTTTAAGTCGGTGCGGGGTCAGCGCGCATTTCAAATTCAACACATGAGGGCGGCATAAATTTTCGCCAGCATTTTACGCAAAATCAGCAGAAAATTCAAGAAAACCAAATCCATTGACACTCGAGCACTTCTTACAGACTTTTAAATGCTCTCAAGTGAGCATAAAAATGAGAGGAATATTAAAACATTTATAATAACGTCAAGTATGCATTATATATAAAAGAATTTCTGTTATTTCAATTAGTTTTTAGTGAAAGTTGTTGCAGTTTCTGGCAGTTTTATCAGATTAAATATATTTAGTAACAAAACAAGATCTCAGGACAGTATTTACATCACTCTATAATAAAAATCAACAAAATAATAAATGAAATATGTTAAAAAAATGGTTATTTATAGAAGATCATCTATACAAATTTTTCTTCAAATAGTTTTAAGAAATTTTAATAGGCAGTCTTTCTTGTTTTTATAATAACACTGTATAATCTATACAGTATATACTATACTATACCATACTTACCAGCAGGTAAAACATGAAAGTTCTCTGAGTTGCTGTGAAATATTTCTTAGAAACCTCTCTCTGAGGATATGTTATCTTATAGTACTTCCATTGTAGTAACATAGCTTATGTCAATTTTAATTGTTTACCGTTTCAAATACATTCAAATTTCTGGCACATTTCCTTCCAAGATTCTTTTCGAAGCGCACACCGTATAACAAAGCTGATGCTCCCTTTCTTAACTAACGTATCGTTCTAAATGCGATTTTGGTTTGTAGAATTTTTCTAGGTTTTTAACGCTGCCATTAACACATCATTTTCGGGGGGCGCCACTCACGTTATCTTTCACTTGCGATCAAATGAAGTGTGCAATGTGTGTGTGTGTGCTGTCTCTGTCTATATCTGCTGTCTCTGTCTGCTGTCCGGCTGGTGTCGCTGTCTCTTTCGCTGTGTGTCTTTTTTTGGGGAACTCTGCAGGTCTGTTTTGATAATGCTTGTCGTATTATGGGGCCAGCTCAGATGCTCCGGCACGAAATGAGCTGGTCAAGAGGTGCTGCTCCTGCTACGGTGATGCTTCTATTCGGCCACGTCGTCGTCGTCGGAGGAGGAGGAGGGGGGCCAGTCGTGGGCTGTGCCACGTTTAATGTCACTCGCAAAGTCGCAAATTGCTGTGCATGAGCTTTTTATGTTCATGCAAATGTCACCACTGCACCACTGATGGCTTCGCCTCCTCGTCGTCGTTGTCATAGAGCACGAGACAAGGCATAGCAGGAGCAGCAGCAGTAGGCTGAGGGGCGTGGCAGAGTATACGTAATGTGCTGCGACCCGTTTGGCCTGAACTGACTGAACTGCTGTGCAGCCTTTTGTTTGGCTGCGACGAAAAATGCACTCAAAAGTTTACACAGAAAGGCCATAAGTGGCCAAGGGGAGAGGAGGAGCAGGAGGAGAAGGCAAGCACAGAGGAGCATTCTCTCTCTCTCCCTAGCTGGCTTCTCTTGGTGTCCCGTTGTGTTGTCCATTTGCCTGTTCGGTAATTTTGTGCTTAGTGCTGCAGTAGAAGGAGTCACCCAAATCTCTTCGTTGCTCTTGTTGCTGCTGCTATCTCTCTTGTTTTCCGCTTAAAATCAGATGTCGAAATAATTTGCAACACGCCGTGGCACATGAAAAAGCGCACTGGACATGCTGTCTCCCTCCCCCCTCCCACTGCCGCGAGGGACAACTGCTGCTGCAAAGTGGCACGTGTTTATGGGCTTTGGACAAATGGAACATTTGCCCCGTGCTGAGCTGCAGCTTAGTAGACAAAAATAGCAGAGAGAGGGAAGGCAGGAGTGGAGGGAAGTGTTGGGAAGGGAAGGGAAGTGTTGGGAAGGGAAGGCAAGTGTTGGGAAGGGAAGCCAAGTGCTGGGAAGGGAAACTTGTTAAGCAAGGGATTTGACACAGAAATGAATGAATGTTGTATGTCATCTAAGGCATCGTGTGATTAAGATTAGAGAGCATGTGAGTGTAGTGTGCTTTATAAGCATGAAATTCAATTAGAACAAGAGATAATTACAATACAATTTCATAGACATTTCACAACATTTTCCTGCAATTTCACTCTTTGCCTGCTGGCAATAAATTTTCTGTGAAAAATCAACTATTCACTTATCTTTCTCTGTCTTGAATCTCTAATTAATTTCCTAACACCGTCTTACAAATTGACCTAAATATTTGATATGCTTTGTTTTGTTGTCTCTCTGTGTGTGCGTGTGTGTGTGTGCAACAAGTTACAGCAGTGATGATTTGCACAATTTGGGATGCAGCAGCAAAGATAATTGGCAAATCCTTTGGCAACGAATCGATAAAATAATAATAAAATCAAAAGCAACAATTTGACACAAATTTGCTGGGGAAATGCAATTAATGAATGCACACATACACACGGAGAGAGACTGACACGTACACTCATTTATAACTAAATGAAAGCTGGCAGCAACAACAACATCGACAATGAAATTTCGACACAATATTGAAATGCATTAAAACAACAACAAAATAAAACAAACAGCCTCTCGCCGAAACTGAACAGTACTGAACTAAAGAGCGACACATCTGCCGAGTAAGGAGCGACACAACAACGACAACAACAGCAGCAACAACAAAGTTAATTAAATTGTGCAGTGGCAACAGCTCTGGAAATTAAATCTATCTGCCAGATGCTATTTCGCATTCCCCACTGTGCACACACACAAGAGATGCAATGGATGCAGAAATACAAGTGCAGGCACACAGAGAGACAATGTATGTAGCAGCATACATGCGCCTAATGTGTTTACATAATACAAATAATGTGAAAATAACAATAAATTAAGCCAAGCAGCAAACAAGGCGATGTGGGACACAAAGATATAAATACCCACACCAAATGAAATGAAACCAAAATCGAAAATTCAGTTGAATTATCTGCAAATATAATATAGATTGTGTAGCGAGGATGATAAAGGTAGAGAGTGAAGAGAGAGAGGAGAGCATGAAACATTGCAGAAATTCTTATTTAATATGTATTTATTTTTTTTAGATCTGGAGAAACATTAGTGTTACATCGATATATATCGCTGTTTCATATGATATAACTCAGCGAACATCGATGTTTTATAAGAAAAACCTTAGCGAACATCGATGCTTTTTCAGCTCTACCTGCTACCCAAAGGGTAGAAGGATATTATAACTTTGTGCCAACCGGAGGCGTCAGATTCCACAAACTATATATATTCGTAATCAGCATCGATAACAGAGTCGATATATGGTCCAGTCCGTTTGTAGACTATAAAACAATAATGTCTAAGTATTGCATGCATATCACGTTTATTTTAGATTTTGTCCCCCGTCCCTTTTCGTCTCTGTAAATCGAAATAAAAACCGAATTCGAAGCATAATTTTAATGCAGGATTATTCATTTTTAGTAAACACAATGACAAGCAACGCCTAAGGTTGGTTGCAATCGGTTCATTAACACGAGAGTTATTAAAACTTACTTATTGCCAAGCTGCATCCTGTAAAGAATGCAACACAAAATACGCTAAGCACTCCAGCACACTTGACAGTAGCATTCGTGCTTGTTACACTTGTCTATTCATCAATATCTATGCCCTGGTCACTTTCACTTTCTTAATCTGTAACTGCCTAAACTACCCTCGCTGGTTGTGTTAACTGCATTGGGTATATCTATGGCAACAGCTGAGATATCCCGAAAGTGCAATAAATTACAACTTTTTAGCAGGCCTAGGCGTGAGATAAATTCGTTATTATTATCGTCTAAATGTCAAAGCGCATTAAAATCAAGTGGGAAGAGGAGGGTGATAGGAAGAGAGGAAGCGAGTAAGAGTTTTAGCTTAAGCTGAAACTGAAACAGAAAGAGAGTAAGGAGAAAGGGCTGCAAACAGCTGTAACTGTGTAACTGTAAATGCCACAGCTGAGCAATCGTGGCTATAAACCACGAATCGAATTCGACTCTACGTCTGTCTTGTCCGCCAGTCCGACGGTTTTCCCCGGCCAGAGAAACACGGATATAAATTTCAATTTCCGACACTCTAAGTGGCGGGGCAAATGAAATAACATTTTCATTTAACCTGCATTCGATTTCAGGGCGTCTCTGTGTGTTTGCTGGGTGTAAGTGTGTGTGTGTGTGTGTACGTGCATGTCCATTATCGACTGCTACGAGTTGTGCTGCCTGTTCCTGCTGCTGCTGCAGCTGCTGCTATGGCTGCAAGCTCAGCAAAGTGCGGAGCTTGCCTTTTGCATTACAGATTGCATTCCTCTGCCCCACTTCCCTCTCTCTCCCTCTCTCTCTCTCTCTCCCTTACTTCCGCTCATTCGTTGCATCAAACACGCAACGCACAGAGAAGGTAGCTGAAGCTGGAGCCCGCAAACACAGGCAAGACAGTCATCCCGCCGCAGTTGTGTGTGTGTGTGTGTGGTTCCCTTTCGGCTGCACATGAGCATCGGCAGACACTCATGAAATTGGCCATAAATAACATTTTCTTTACATTTCATTTGGCCAAGCCGAACCGAACTGAGGCGAGCTTCAGTTTCAGCTGCAGCTGCAACTGCTTCCTGCTGCTGCTGCTTCTTCTTAATACTGTTTGACTGGCTTCGTGGCCAAGGCGGCTTAACCAACTGGGCGTGGCTAAGTTGCAATTAGCCACAGCTTGGAGCGAGCAAAATGACCCCACGCACACACCTCCCACACACACACACACTTCCTGCTTACGCCTCCTGGGGCTGATTTAAAACTCTGTTTACTTTGTGCACTCGAATTGGCTGTCGATTTTCAGTTTAGACGCTAATTAAAGTTGATTTTTTGGGTTGCTTCTCTCTCTCTGGCACTCTAAGCTGGATTTGTCAGGCAAGAAAATAGTATGGTATATATATACTTAAGAGTACTATATCCTTGATTGGGCAATATTTCAATGTCGGCTTAATTGCAAAATTTTAGATGGCAATTAAATGTGGCTTGATCTGAAGTTGTTACGGCTTAGTTGAGAGTTTGCAACAGTAAGGGGGAAAAAGAAGGATAAAGAACGATAATGAAGTATCAGAAGGATGTATTTTAAATGCATATTAAATTTTTAAAAAACTAAGTAAAGATTTTTAAATAAAATTCGCTTGATTTACACACGTTTTCTTTTATGCAAACTACTTAGATTTTTTAACTAAACCCTCAATATTTGGTCCCCATGATTGCACTATAAACAAGCGAAGGCGGCAGCAAAAAATATAAACGAGCTGCAGAGAAAGAAAGTAAAGCGTAGCAAAGGCAAATCATAAGAGCCAAACGGCAAAATGGCAAAAGGAAAACTTATTGCACGGTTCGGTTTGATTTCCCCATGGAAATCAGTTTAGCAGTTGCTTTTGTTGTTGCTGTTGTTCGGATACGAAACATAAAATGTTGCGCTACAAATAAAAATAAGAACAACAACAAAAGTCTGGGCAAATAAAATGTGGGACGACAAAATCAAAGAATATGACATGAAATGCGTTACGCATACGCCGTGTAAAACGCACTTTTCATATGCTAGCAATGCTAGTGTTGTTGTTGCTGTTGTTGCTACTGCTGCTCGTTGACTGGCTCAACAATTTCTGTAAAGTTCACAATCCATTGCCAGGCTCTCCTTCTGCTTGGGAATGTCTTTTAACTGTGTGAGAGGAATAAGGACACAGACTGCAGACAACAGGCAACTCTTGAGTTTATTTCATGCATTAAAAGCTTTCAGGCACAGTCGGTGTGTGTGTGTGTGTGTGCGTGACTGTGTCTGCCCAGTTAGTTGTTATACCCGCTACCCATAATGGTAGAAGGGTATGCATACTTTATGGCATTTCTACATATATAACAGGCTGAAGGAAGTGTGGCAGATCCCACAAATTATATATATTCTTGATCATCATGAGCAGCCGAGTCGATATAGCCATGTTCGTCTCTTCGTATGATAATCTAGATCTCAGAAACTATACGAGCTAGGAATATGAAAAAAATAAGTAAATATTGCACGCATAGTAAGTTTATTTTAGATTTTACTCAAGCGCCCTTTCGTCCCCGTAAAGTATGCAACAGAAAATACATCGGATATACCACAGTCGAGCACAATCGATTGTAGCTTTCGTTGCTTGTTGCTGTTGCTATTTCTATTGGTTTCTGTGGCCTGGCCTGAAACTTTTGCAGCATTTATAGACTTTCTGCTGCGGTTTCTATGTGTGTGTGTGTGTGTGTGCCGCCTACACCAATAAAATGTACTATCAGTTGTTAAGAATCGTCTGGCATTATACAAGTTGTTGCTGTCGTTCTCTCTTTGCAATTGTGATCCCAAAATTTAAAAGAGGGTATCGTGTATCTCTAAGTCAGCTAATTTTCCACACACTTTTCACGCATACACTTTTCGCGCTTTTCCATTTCAATTATATATCAACACACATGGCGAAACGGTAAATTTAAATTTATAGCCCATTCAAGTCGTGCACAAACATGCCCATAAATTTAACAGTTAAACAATTGAGAGGGTGAGAGAAGGGGGAGCAAACGAGAGCATTGAATGGCTTAAAATCGAAATTCAAAATGTGGCGGTAACTAATGAAGAAGGGAGGGAGAGAGGGACAGAGAGGTGGGAACCCCAAAAATAATAACGTAAATTTCGTATAGTCGGGGGCACTTATCCTTCTTAGTTACACTTCAGCTTCAGCTTGTTGTTTTTGTTTTCTTTTTGGGGCGGGCTATAACGTGCACTTATTGATACTTATAGCACCACACACACACGCACACACAACCATTCACATACTGCCACACACACACAGACTTGCTGCAGCTGAGCATGGCTTGCTCATAGCTCCCTTGGGTCGCTTGCAGCGCTGGCAAAATAAATTCAATTTTGTAAAACTGATTCCCCACACAATTTCCACACGCTTCCTCTCGCAGTTCCCCTTCCATCTCTCTCTCTCTCTGCCCCCTGCCTGTGCTGCCCGTCTTGGTGTGCGTGTTGCATATGTGCAAAATTTCAAGCGAAATGAATATGTATTGGCATTTAGCTGAAGTAGCTCGCTCTAGGTAGTCTCTAGCACTCCAACAGCTGCCAGTTACAACAGCAACAACAACAGCAATCGAAGCAGCAACAACAACAACAAGACCAAGCGTAGCTACACATAGCATATGCAGTAGATAACAATTTATTGCCATCAAGCGCGCCAAAATGCCATAGTAAAAGTTAATGAAAGCAATTTGTTTGGCGCTCGCTAAAGCGCGAGAGTTCAAAAGGGGATAAAAACAAGGGTTAATGCACGATGTTCTCACACGATGTGCCAGCGTCCTAGCTCCTCGATGATCTACACACGATTGCGGATTATCGTGCAATGCAACTACGACGCACGCGTGACGCATGCAGAAAATAGAAGGAAAGGGAATGTGAAAGGAAATGTATCTGTAAGGCAAAATTGTACTGCTGACTAACTGCTGAGTAATTTGTATGATGTGCTACTACATCTACAAAATATGCAGGTACATTGGAATATTAGACAGAAAGTTGCTTGTAGCTTTTGAAGCAATTAAAAAGTGAGAGACAAATAACTTAATAAAAGTGTCTGATTATAATGCAAAACTTCAGCTTGATCAGCTAAGTAACTCTTTTTATTTATTATTATTATAATATTATTATAACTTTTAAAAGTGAAAGTTGCTGAAAGCTCTCTGGTTGCGACTTATCATCATATGCAGAAAAGAAAAAGGAGACGAGGAGATATGAAGGAAAATGTTTCTGTAAGGCAAAACTGTAGCTTAAACTGCTAACTAATTTGTATGATATGATATAACGTTTTTTATACAATCAGTTACATTAGAATATTGGTCTAAAAGCTGCTTGAAGCTTTTGATTTAATTGAAAAAAAATCTTTATAATTATGTCTTATAGAAAGGCGGAACTTGAGCCGAATCTGGTAAGTAACTTGTACTACTTGTTGTATATATTATAAAATATTGGTATGAAAGCTTCTTGAAGCTTTTGATTCAATTGAAAAGTATAAGCTACAAATTATGTCTAAATATGTCTGATTGAAAAGCAGAATTAAGGATTGACCTGCTAAGTAACATGCATATCTTAGGGCCCTTTCTAGCATAATTTACCAATTATCTGTTCATGCCTTCATATGTGATACCATATTCAAAAATGTTGAGCTGAATGCTTCCGAGAAATTAGTTTAGCTTGTAAAACTGCTTTAGAGGTACAAAGATTTTAGTACTGTATATGAAGTTCATAATCCACATTATCACAATCTCTTGATTAAATTTCCCAAAAATATTGAAACTGCAATAAAAGGACTTGCCATAAAAGAACCTAACATAAAATATCCTTGCAGTGAATGTGAGTAATAATTTTGTAAGAATTGCATTATGTGTTGGGCCCAGTCAGCTGGCACTGCGCCAACAACAACAACGATAACGACAGCAACAGTATTGCTCCCTCTCATTCCAAAGTTTCCTCGGCGTTATGTTCTTATAATAAACAAAAATATAATTGAATAATTTAAGAGTTGCCCGCGGCATACAACACATAAAAATCGCTTGTGTGATTTGATTTGCTTTTTAATATGTTGCAATTGAGTGTCGTAAAGTTTGAGTATACCATGGGGAGGGCATCAGGCAGAGGAGGGGTGTAGGGAGGGAGTTGTTCATATCAACTGCCTGGCATGGGCTGGCCTGGCCTGACTGTGCAAATGCAATCAAAGCAACGGCTTCAAGTGCCAACTGATGACTCCGCCGGGCAACTGGAGACGTTCCGACTGGAGTTGGAGCAGATGGAGTCGCACCAGCGACTTTTCAATCAAACGCTGATGGGCCTTTTTATGATTGTTTTTTTTTTTTTGTACACAGGCACCGAAAAAGGTGAAACTGGTAACCCTTTTTGACCGCCACGACGTCCCGCAGGACGACAAGGACGACGTACACACAGTCGCACATTGGAATTGGCAACCAAAATGTTGCCAATTCGACAACGGCACTCAAATGAATTGGTGGTTATTGTGAGGGATGAGCGGGTTGCGAGAGAGGGGCAGCTTGGTATATGCTGTGGCATTGCGTTTGCTTTACGGTTCATTGGATTGCTGGACAGACACGCCACCGCTGCTGCCGTCTCTGCTCTACGTTCTCTCTACGTCGTGGTTGGTGGTGCCAATCTTCTCTGGGCATTGCCAAAGTAATCACATTTAATATGAAACGCACTGCAGCACAGCCACAAGAGAGAGGTTATGGAATGTCTGTGTGTGTGTCCCCCCCTCTCTCTCTCCTTGTTTGTACGTGTCCGCATAAAAATAAATGCAGACATTTCTCATATTTTTTGCGACTCGCAATGGATGCAGTGGAGTGCAGGGGAGAGAAAGAGAGATAGGGGGAGAGTATGGTATACCATGCGAGTGGACAGCACTTCCTGTGACCACTAATTGAGCAAACGGAAGTCTAGAAGCCGCACAACATAATTTAAATAAACAAAATGCCACTAAGTGAAGTTTGGACCGCAACAGGACGCCAAGCAGACGTTGCTCCCCCCCATTGCCACGCCCCCTACAGTAGCTAATAGCCAACACTAGAGGGCCAGGACATGCCAGGATTTGCACTTCCGCTTTTGGCGGTTGCACTTACAAGTATGTTCATGCTATTCCCTTCTCTACCTCGTTGTCACACACTAAACACATTTTTCACCAACGCTTCCGTAAGAATGAAGTCCTGGCTACTCCTGCAGCAAGTCGTGTGTGGTTGATTGTGTGTGTATGCGTGTCTGTGTTGTGTGTCCAAGTTGTTAATGCAATCACATAGCATTCATATTCATCATAAAACCACAAAAGACACTACACATGACTTCACACTGGCCCACGTTGGGCGCCCAAGCGACATGCACGTACCTTTTGCCGTGCATTTGCCTAAACTTGTACGTTCTCTTTCAGTCTGTGCTGTGTCCCCTTTTGACTTTCCTTGCCAGTTTGTAAGTCGTGCGTGCTTTCGGCTTCTTTGACACTTGTTTCGCTAGTACATTTTTATACCCTTGCAGAGGGTATATTGATTTTGGACAGAAGTACCTTGGAAGATATTTTCGACCCTTTAAAAGTATATATGTTTAAAATGAGCGTAGCCTGTGGAGTCGATCGAGACATATCTGTTTATTCGTCTGAGCGTGTGCTTGCATTTCTGTCTGTTGCAATGCAAACTAATCTCTCAGTTTTAGAGATATCTTGAAATAAAGTTGCCATAGGAACAATCGGTCAAAATGCTGGTTTTTGTTGGAAGAGGAGTTATGATTTGAGAAATAAATTAACCTATCAGTGCCAATCAAAGTTAGACATATTTAAGTATTAAATATATACATAATACATTTCAATTCTGCATCATTTTAGTTTAGGCATAATCAGATGATACAATAACCTGCAAGAGTATAACACCTTCGGCATGCTGAACGTAGCATTTTGTTCAGGTTTTTTTTTTTTGGGGATTTTCTGTAAATACGATTAGTTTTGTACACTTTTCTCTTTGCCCATTTTACACTTCTCCGCTAGCTTTTATTTTTCTTGCACATACATTTTCGCTAGCTTTCTCTCTGGCTTTGCTGCACATTATGCTGCTTTAACAAGTGCTGTCAGTTGCGCTTTCAGTTTTAGCTTCTTTTCTTCGCACTGGCTTTACAAACATTTATCAACAGTTTTTCAGAGAGTTAATCTCAAAACAAAAAAAAAGAAGGAATAGAATCTACAACATCTTCTTCGTCGTGTCATAAACTGAACACTTGATTTGTGCAAATTGTTACCGCCTCTTTGCTATGTTGCACACTGGTATCACGCCCCCTTTTTTTCTCTCTCTCTATATATCTTTATGCCTGCTATCATTTTTCGCTTCTCTTTCTTTCGTTTTTTAATCAAAGCTCCACTCACCTGCCTCATGCGCTCTTTGCTCTTTATTCAGTCGCTTCTGCCGGCGAGCTTGGCATAATTGCAATGTTTACCCCGGCGCAGGGCTAAGTGAAGCGTTAAGGCGGCACCGGAGGGGGGCTGCCTGGCATACTGTTGATTAAAATTTCTGATTACTACACTGATAGCGCAAAAGAGCGAGAAATGCATAAAGGGAAGCTGCAACAAAAATATACAAAAAAAAAGAAGCTAACACAAAAAAAAAGAAAACACGAGTGCAAAAGGTGCCACAAAATTGCAACGATGGCGCTTTGTGACAGCAGTGCCAGCAGTTGCCACGCCCCCGCACCCATGGCACCGCTGCCTAATAACATATCAGCACGTATGGGTGTGTGTGTGTGTGAGTGTGTTTTGTTTGGCTTTCATTAGTCGGCTCTGGGAGCTTTCGACTATGATGTGCCTTGCAAGTTGCTGCTCCTGGGTGGCATGATTGATGATTTCAATTTGAATTTCCATGTCGAGAGCATCATAAACAAAATGTTAGTTAGTGAGGGAAAGGGGGAGCGATAGAGGCAGATGAGAGCGAGAATAAAAAAACGTACAAGCGACGGCAACAACTATCAACTTAATTTAACTTTTTTCTCTCACTGCTTGCTAAACGCGCGACTGTACTTCCGGCCAGACTAGAGAGAGAGAGATGGGGAGAGCGGGCTTGTGAGAGGGAGACAGAGCGAAATGGAACGCTAATTAATGATGCCCCATGACAGAAATTTATGTGCAATGCAAAAACTTTTGCAATATTTGTTCGCATTTAGTTTGGCTTGTCTGTGCCAGCTTTGCTGTTGTTGTGCCGTATGTGTGTGTATGTGTGTGTGTCTGTGTTTTGGCACTTCCGTTTCCTGTATTAGGCCGGATATGTGGAGTGTGCAGCGCATACAACAAATTTGTTTACCTACCTTTAAAGAGAGGTATAAGCGTATTATCAATAGCTTTGTTTTCAGCTTGTCATTGTAGGTGTTTATAGCCGCTAGCCCTAGAAGGGTATTAGGACTTTGTGCCAACTGAAAATTTATGTAACAGGCAGAAAAAGGCGTGGCATACCATACAATCTATATTTATTCATAATCAGCATTAACAGCTGAGTCAATATAGCCATGTACGTATGTCTGTCTGTCCGTTTGTAACCCTAGAATTCTGAGACTATAAAAATCACCAAATTAGGATTTAATTTTCGAAAATCAAAGCGTAATTTACATACAGGACAGTTCATTTTCTGTGAACACAATAACTATCAACGCACAAATGAATTTTTAAAATTTGGTTGCGATCGCATAATTAACATAGAAGTTATTTAAGAAATAATTTTGAAGGACTACTGATTTCTTGACAGCTGCAAAGTATGCAACATAAAAAAAATGTAGCTGCCTAACGAGTATGTCACATTCGAGTACACTTATTAGTTTCAATTTAGTTATTAGTTTCAATTTAGTTGACAACACTAAAATCGTCGTTTATCTGTAATAGTTAACTGCACTTCATTAGGGTTAGGGTATTTACAGTTCGTTGCATTAATCATCAAGTTGCTCATTTCATGTTTATTAATACATAACTCGTTTTGGCTTTACTCACTCGTGTCCATAACCCTGTCTAGTGGCCACATGCTTTAGGCTACTCTCTCGCCTGCTAATGGTCATTGGCTGTTGCCGGAATTCCATTATGCATTGTTTCTGAACCCGCCCATTATCTCTTGCTCTCTTTATATGTGTCTTTCTGTGTGTGTGCGTGTGTGTGTTAATGTTGTGAGAAGTAGCTTAGTTCATTCATGTTTGTACATAAAACTTTGCTGCTGCATTTGGGTTGATGCTGCAGCTGCTACGAGTCTGTCTGTCTGTCTGTCTCACTTACCCCATTCATGTCAGTTCGTCAGTCAGTCTGTCTGTCTTATTCTGGAGTGCTGGCTATTCCTGCGCTTGAGGTGCGCTTTGCCAGCTGGGGCGCAGCAGCAGCAGCATCATCTACAGCTCTCCAAAGTGTGGGTAAACCTACTTGAACTTCAGTTCAGTTATAATGTTTAAATTGGGGAAGGGAAACCATCGTGTTTGCCGTTCTTCTGCCTAAGGCTGTTTATGATATGCATTGATCGGTTGCATTGAGACAGTGTGAGCAAGCTTTGTTGTTATGGAGTGATAAGTTAATTTGAAATGAATGCAAGGGCTGAACAGTTAGGGGAACGATGCAGATGCAGATGCATTGGGAATTTTAATTACTGTTCTCTAAGTTTTGTATTTCACTTGGCTTTATTGTGGCAAGCATTAAAAGCACTTCTTTAAAGAGAGTTTTAACTACATATATTCTATATAAAAGTGAATAGCAAACTTGACTAGTAAATTTAAAACACATAATAAAAGCTACAACAGTTTAGTTAAATTGTATGTTTAAAAAAAAAACATAAGTCATTTATATATTAAATTAAAACAATGCAACATTTAATGTATATTTTTTTAAATATCACATTGAAAAGTTCTCTTTCCTTTTCCAACATCGTGTGCTCTACAGCCCCATCCACTCCTATCCCCATTCACCTTCCCCAGCCATGTCGCTTGTCCCTTGTTAATCTCTCTGCCAATTTTGCATCTTACACACCATTTGGCGCTATCAGCAGCTGACTGACAAAACAAATGCAACTATGCAGAAGTATCCATGACGAATATAAAAAAAACACAGAAGGAAACACCAGCAAAAAAAAGAAGAACTAGAACTAAAGAGAGAAAGAAGTGGAAAACAGGCAATGCACAATGACAACGACAATGACGACTTGTCAAATATTGACGTATCTCTTGAAAATTGTGCTCCAGCGCGGCTCATCCAATGTAAGCAGCCAATGGCCTGACTCTCTGGCACCCAAGCTCCGCCCCCCGCCGTCACTCCACCCTCCCCTCTCGCTCTGTTGCTGCTGCTGCTTGTCTAGCTCCGCTGGCTGTGGCAGCGTCAGCAACATCATCAACTGGTTGGTAGCACATGACGCACTGTTGCCAACTACACCCACATGCCACACACACTCACACACACACACTTGGCTCACACATCATTTGTGCTGTTGGCTTCGACAGTTTTGTATTTGTTTCAAGTAGTCGGGACGCTCTGTTTTTTTCGCTTTCGTTGCACTTTTGCTGCCCAGGCCGAGGGGCAAACTCAGACCCTGAACCCAGTACCGATCCTCCGGCTCCTCTGGCACTTCATTTGCTGCGCTCAAGTGGATCCACTTTCATTTGTTTGCGCTGGCTAAAAAAGAAAATAAAGAACAAAACATAAGTGTGTGTGTGTGTTAGCTGAGGGTGACTAGCGCAGAGATACCTAAGGAATTGAGAACAGCTATATATATATGAAGTTTATAATATATATCTTCTATATTGTCATTTAATGCATTTGCATAAGTAGAGAAGATTCTAATATATTTAAGATTCGAATGCACAGGTCACGTATGGGAAATATCAATAGTTCAAAAGAGCAAATGTGTTTTCCTTTTTTACCTTTATCTTCATCTTCAGCATGATCATCTTTATATAAACATCATCTTTGTCAGTGCAACATCATGAGAATGTTTATGAAGATGTAGATGTCAAAGAACTAAATATGCAGCGATATCTTCATTTTCATGATTATAGTATTCATATCTACAACATTGTTCTTCACTTTGATCTTCATCTCTTATATAAATAACTGCTGCTCAATATCTTTATCTTCATCATCAGCCCTTTTCATTATTATATCTACATGTTTTTCATTATCTTCTTCATTCCTTTACATTTATATCTACAAATTCTTTATCATCATTACATTATTACCCCTACATCATTATCCCCATCATAATCTCAGCCTATATTGTCATGCCCAACATGTTGTGCATTACATTGTCTTCTGTTCAACCTACAAACTCCCCACAACTTGCCATTTACAGGGTATCGAAAAGGGAGCAAAAACAGGACGAGCGCAGCGACAGCTCCAATGAGTTGCTCCGTTTCTTTGCTAGTCTCCTTTTATTTTTTTTGTCACCCCGCTTATTGTAGTTTGCAGAGTAGCTGCCGCTGCTGCCTGCGCTGCTCCTACTGCTGCCGCTGCTGCTGATTCAGCTTTGTTTGCCTTAAGCCTTTGTGCAAACATTTTGCGCCTGAGACCAGCCCCAGGAACAGTGTACAAGAGCAAGAGCAGCACGAAGAGGAGCAAGAGAATGAGCAGCAGGCCGAGGCGATGGTGCCAGGGGGCGTGGCGGCGCAGCGGCTGCATAATAAAACCGAAAATACACTAAACCCGTGCGCAACACAAAAAATGAGCAACCATTTACGACGATGTCGATGGTTCTCTGGCCCTGGTCGTGTGTCCCCATCCTCGCTCGCTTTGTCCAATGCCCCGAGAAATGCATCATCAATACGTATGGAGACAGGTTCCCCGGGTGTGTGTGTGTGTGTGTGGAGGTTGGCACTGAGTTGGAGAACAAGGAGTAGAAGACCCTATGTAGTCTTTGTGTCTGCCCCGGGACGTACTCACTTATCACGCATGCTGTTCCCTGTTGCTGACCTCCCTTTCTCAACTGCCTGCTCCCCGTTTTCCTCCCTTCCCTTTGCTTTGTCTGCCTTTGGCGGTGGCCGCTTTTTCTCTTGTTACATCTTCTGCTGTAACTGCCCTGACCCACCATCCACATCCCTTCCCCAACAAACTCAGCAGGCAACTCACATGATATCAGTCATGCATCATGCTTAGTCAGTGCATTGACGAGCCCGTGGCCAAAGTTATTGGCTAATATCTCACACGATGACCAGTCTACACTTGTCTACAAAAGTCAGTCATCATTATGGCCATTAAAATTGTACATTGAACACATTGGGGAATTGTCTGCATATTGTGTGCGAAAGGAATATTAAAAAGTTTCCAGATGTCCGAGAAAATTGACAGGCTGAAAAGTAATAAAAAGTAAGGAGATTCGGGGTGGGTTGTAAATGTATACCCTTGCAGTGGGTGCAGGTCAAGTGTGTGTTCAACGCACCTTAGGCAACAGCTCCGACCCCAGTATATATATATTTATATTTATTATGATTTAGCATTCACAGAGTAGTCAATCTAGCCACGTCTGCTCGTCTGTCCATCTGTCAAAGTAGTTTCAGTTGGGGTTTCTTTCTGCACCATTATATAAAACTAGAATTGGAAGAAAAGAAGGAGGAGAGTAGAACCTGCAAAGGTATACAACCTTGGACGTGTCGAAAGTAGCCGTTCTTTCTGGTTTATATTTATAGGTTCTATAAACATTATCAGCTTTAAACTTACCTATTTCTAGTCAGCTTTTAAAACTCTTTGCTATCAAAAATTGCATCAAGGCAGTTGAAGAAACTTGCCAACGATAGCTGCAAAAAGTGAGTTCTAGCCAAAATCAACAACAATAGCAGCAGCAAGAAGAACAACAATAACAACAACAATAATAATGAGAAGGCAAACAAACAAGGCGAAAGCAAACTTTGCACTAAATCCTTACAAATGTTTATCTTTTCTTAATCCCGCACTTAACTGCCAGACCCGCATTGGCCTGTGCCAAGCTGGGCCTGAAATTGTGCTCAGTGTTGATGGAGTAGTAAGAGGGAAAGAGAGAGAGAGAGAGGGAGACAGAGTGGAGGGCGACAACTCACTTTCTCTCTCTCTTGCACTCATTGTGCCGACAGTGCATGTAGCTGGCAAATTGCTTAACGCTTCAAAGCGCTCTTGCCGCGAAAAACCCAACTAGACCCAGTCCTTACTTCATTCCCTGTTCCCGCATCCCCTCCCTGCGCCCCTTGCATTTGCCGTTGCTATTTTCTTAACACAGTTGTAAAAACTTTTGCGCACAAATTTTGTGCTTTCAAAATCCAAGTAAAGTAAAGTAAGGCAGAAGGGAAAGCGGATAAGGGGAGGCGCGGCAGAACGAACGACTTCCTCGTCGCATCACTTTGCAACGACAAGTTTTATAAGTAGCTGCCGCCTGCAATCCCTAGACAAACTCAGCAGCAACCCCTGCACTCTCCTCTTATTTCCCCTCTTCCTCCCCTCTTCCCCCCGCTAAGTGCTGACCACTATCACGTCGTCCTTCATTTGCACATCGACCACGAACGTGGCGCAAAGTTCTCAACATTGACTTCTAGCTGCCTTGTGCCCTCGTGCCTCTCCCGCCTGCCTTCAAATCAGTGCCTCCCCCGCTTCCCCGCCAACTCTTTAGGCTGCTTTAATTGTTTTCTGTTTCTTTGTTTTTTCATACAACATTTGCAATTGTCGCAGCAAGGATTTTCGTCTTGTGCTCATAGAGCGAGCACGGCGGCGTGTCTTAATCTTTTGTTGATGTTTGTTTATTTTGCAATTACTTAGGCGTTTTGTGCGCGTCTGCACTGCGGCGCAGGTTGCCTTACCTCTCGTTCCTCTCCCCTTCTCACTCTCTCTATCTCTGCCTTTCTCTGTCTTGCTCCCTTGGCGTCTTGCGAGTGCGTTTTAAGTGCTCCACTGCGTCGTTGTCGTCCTGCTTGTGCTTCGTCTGTTTGTTTGCTTTTCCTCAGCCTTTGCCTTTGCCATTTTGCCTGCCTTGGCCTGGCTGCGCTTTTTTCGGCCAAAACTTGGCGAACTGCTTTGCCTTCTTCCTTTCTGCATCCCCTATTCCCCTCTTCTTGCCATACGTTACCTGTGCAGCTGCAGCTGCTAAGTTATTTGCCTAATTTCATGCTTTGATTAGTCGTAAAGCTGCTATGTTGCCAGACAGGCAGGCACACAGTGTGATTAACTAAACAAATGCCGGATTAAACGTTTTATATTTATATAAGTATTTATATTATACTATATTTATATGCGATAAAGTATAACATTGTATTTGGTTTTGAATATAAACAATTAGTATAAGTATAATATAATTAAAACTAAAACAATTTAAGTATACTGCCTCCTGAGCGATTCCTTCGCTGCCCCGTGCGAGCAGAAACCTTTTGTTTTTAACAGAACTCTTAATGAAAAAAAAAATAAATTGTTTTAATTTCTCTTCGCGGAAAAACTGTATATGTATTTTACTTTTAAAGTATTCACAAAAAAATATTCATAAAACTTTACAATTGAAGAAAGATCTTTAAGAACTTTCCGTCTTAGCTTATAGAGTGCAAATTAAACAATACATTTTCTTCAATTTGAAATCAACATTTCATGTTAATCCCTCATTAATTTGATTGTGTTGTGACTTCTGATTAGAATGCTACCAATCCAACTTCTGCCTCTCCTCCACTCTCTCTTGCCATAAACCCTCAACATTTAGTCGAATTCTACGCCTCATTAGGCACAAAAGTCGAAAACATGCGAGGCAAGCAACGCGAGGACATTTATAATAAATCAACGTTTTGAGTGTGTGTCGAAAAACCCTTCATAAGGAGCACAATTAAACGCCCATTAATCAAGCGATTGATGTGGGGTGCAACAACATTAGCAACAACAACAACGATTTGAAGAAAAGAACAAAAAATGTGGCTAGCAACAATTGCTAAAATCACTTGAGCTGAAACTTTTCACTGTCGAGAGAGTATGGGAAGAGAGAGAGATAAAGAGAAGAACCCACACACACAGAGAGAGAGAGAGAGAGTCACACACATACTGTAAACTATTTGCTGCTTTAATCGGAAACGGAAACAGGCTGACAGTCGGCAGTTAGGCAGGCAGTCAGCCGTTTGACAGTCAATCGATAGATGTGGCAAGTGGTGTGGCGCAGAGAGAGGCGAGGGCGGGCCGCACTTAGTTTTGCCGCACAATCAAAGCGGAAGTCATTTTCGTACGTTAATTGACAACAACCAGGAGCAGGCGGCAACGAAACCAGCACCAATAACGATGACGACCATGACGGCGATGCCGACGACGGCGATGAGGAGGATGACGATGACGTTGATGGTGTCGCTGACGTCGTCTATCAATCAGTGACCCAACCAACTGCTGCCAGTCCCCTCTGCCCCTCTACGATATTCCTATTTGTTATATGGCAAAATAGTTTGAATAGTTTTCCATTGTGCTGAGGGGGAGAGGAAGGGAGCCAACTGAAGGGGTTCTGTTTTAAATGAAAGCTTAATGAAGCCTGCCTGGCTTGGCTGCTGCCTTGTGTGCTTAGAGACGAGCTACGTGCACGATTGCTTTTCAGACTGTGCTACAAAAGTGGATCGCATGGAGAATATCTCCCCACCTTACTAATTCTCTCTCTCCCCCTCCCCTCACTCTCTCTCTCTCTCTTTGTGCCTGGAATAGTGTAATAATTGAGACTGATTTGTGGCATCACTTGAGAAGTTTGTGAAATTAAAAGCCGGTCGCAATTGTGGTGTGCCCTGGCTGTAGATTGAAGTTGAGAGTTAACAAGCACGAAAGCTACAGTGAAGTGTGCTCGACTCTGGTATACCCGCTACCTACCTTACCAAAACAATTTCTTAAATATATAACTTCTGTCTTTACCTTTTTGTGCTGCATACTTTGTAGAGGGCGGAAAACAGTAGCTTTTTATAATTATTTCTTAAATAACTTCTATGATGATCCCATCGTAACCAAATTTTAAGAAATCATTTGGGTGTTGATAGTTATTGTGGTCATTAAAAATGAACTGTCCTGCATTAAAATTATACTTGGAATACGGTTTGTCTACGGATTAAGGGGCGTGGCAAAAATCGAAAACAAACTTAATCTGTGTGCAACAATTAGACATTTTTTTGTATATTTTTCTTGAGTACCAGCTCTTGTAGTCTCTGATATCTATATTTTCATATGGAATGAAAGGCAGACATGATTATATTGACGCGGCTGTTGATGTTGATTAAAAATATATATAGTTCGTAGGGTCGGTCACGCCTCCTTCTGCCTGTAACATAGATTTATGGTCAAAACAAAGTTATAACAACTTTCTACCCTATGGGTATCGGCTATAACTACTTGTGTGCCCAAAAACCAGTGTTGAAGAGTGGCTTAAAAAGCGGAAATTAACTGTAAGAAATTGTGTGAATCAACAGAAAGTAATTGAAGCTTATTGCAATTGTATTCGCCTTTCTGTATTTATTTCTTTATGCCCTTTTGCTGATTACAATTGGTTCTTTAGTAAGCCTTTTTTCACTTGATGCTCGTTTGGCTTTTTTCTGCCCGTCGACGGATTGCAAAGCTCATTACCGATGCGCAGTCAAAAACAAAAAGGAGTACACGGAAAAAAAAAGAATGAAAAAGTATTCATGTCACTTGGCATTATCCACATCCACAATAAAATTTACACACACACACACACGGAAGCTGAAGATAGTGATCCATGTAGAAACGTATGACCTACTATAGAAGGCTCGACATCAACTGCATTTTAAAATAAAACGAATACGAAACGAATGCGAATACGAATGCGAATGTGATGGTAAATGGTGATGGTGAATATTGTGAAGGCATTTTGCGAGCGCTGCCATTTTGTTTTAGTTGTTCGGGCTGACAGGCAGTAAGTCCGTCTGTCATTTGGTCTGTCATTCAGTTTCAGTATGCTCCCTCTTCCCCACTACCTTCTCTCTCTCTCTATCTTTCCCGCTGGCTGCGTGCGTGTTTTGTTGAATGCCGCGCGAGCGCGCTGAATCAGCATTATTTTCTGTTCAAGTGAGCTGGCAGGGGGACAGCGGAGGAGGTGCGGCAACTGGGCACGTGCATGTCAAACTGCAACGGCAGCAGCAGCAGCATCTCTGCTTGGGTCATCGATGGTAACATTGCTGCTGCTGCTGTTGCTGATGATGACGAGGACGAGAACGGACGCTTTGCGGGCTTGGTTAGCTCGATTGTTATAATCCCTGCCGGACATGTGCTCCATAACTTTAGTCATGCAGTTGGCAACTCGCGCATGCTTCCATTGAGATGCCCGCATCAAATTTGCATTTGTTTAGCGTCGAAATTATACGGTGCATGTTCCAATTGTGGCATGTGTGCGTGTTGCACAGAGAGAGAGACATGATGTGCTATAATTTCAATAAATAAATAATTTTGATTTATTCCATTTAATGAGTCTAATTTACTGTTTATAAAATTGTGAGATAGGAAAGATTGAAATTTTATTTGGTTGTTTGTTTAGCATAAAAAATAAAAAAGATGCTCTTAATATGTCGTTGATCTTGTTGTTATATGTATGACATTATTAAATAAAATAACAAAATCTTTTATTGGTATAATGAACAATTTAGTTTACAATTATAGAAGCTATTTAAAAAGATCGCAAAGTATTTTAGTTTGTAGTATTTTTCATCTACAAAATATTAATTAATGCAGTCAACTCGTAACACTTTATAGTCTAATTAAGCGGATTATATTTTTATTATTTATAGAACTAAATACTTAAACATTAATAAAAATACTTTTCACAATCTATAAGAGGTACGCATACATTGATGTTTACTAAGGTTCTTCATAGGAAACATCAAAGCTATCGATGTTTTTGGACCTCTACAATCTGTAGCTACACTAAATATTGATATGATAAATACTTCAATATTGTTATTGATGTTTTTAAAATGTAAAAAGAGTTTAAATAAGTGCTAAAGAAAATAAAATATGTAAATAAAATGTCTTTTATACTAAGAAACTTATTTACAGTAAAAGTCTAAATCCTTAAACTTGGTAGTGTATCCAATATTCACCATTTGAACTAATATCGTTTGTTGTTATGCTGTCAGTTGGCAACCCTGAACTGTATCAGGATTGCTGCTGCTGCTGTTATTTGTCGCTGCTTCTGCAGTTGATGAGACGAACAGAAAACAATGAGATATGTGCCATGTGTTGCGCATGTTGTTGTGCTCCACACACATTTTTATAATCAAACTGACATCTGCGTGTGCGTATGTGTGCACTGCTGTTGGTCTCTTGCTCGCACACTACTCGATCCGTACTGCTTCAAATTAAACTAATTTCGCAGAAATTGTTGCCAACCAATGCGGCTGTCATTGTTTTATTTGCGCTAACAAACTGCTTTTGTTTTTGTAGAGCTGCGTTAGCTACGAGCTTGAACTGGGTTCGAGTCTAGCAAGGGGCTGCATGAAGGGGTTGCCAGTTTGGGTTCCGTTGTTTTCAGCTCTTCTGATTGTCCATTGTGATTGTCCGTGCAACTTTTTGCGACGTTGTGGTTGTGTTGCTTTTTGTAGTTTTTGTATTTATGTGCGGAAATTGATTTGTGCATTTTATGTCACGCTTTTGTTATTGGCATTAACTCGCTATTAACACAGACTGACCCCCGACTGGCTGCAATTGGTAACCACCAACTCTCTGCCTGCTCTCAAACTGCCTTTTAGCTGTGTTATTTTGTTTGTCAAATTGAAATTTAAAGAATTTTTCAGAGAATTCCGTTTTTTTCATTGCCCCAACTGCATTCGCCGTCAGTTCATTAAGTGCGTAGTTCATTTTGTTGCTTTACCGATGGGAAATAATTAACATTTAATTAAATTCCACAGTCAATAAATTTGATTTCCTTATTGTATTGTATTTTATTATAACTGCAGAAAGCAGTGGGCTTTATTATGGGTATATTTAAATTATACTCGTAACTATTATCAACAATTTTCTTGGTAAATACGAGATTGTGTGTGATTGCACCTCCTTTTCTAAAATATTGGCAACTTATAGTAGTTAAAAATTAAATTATTGCAATTGATATTTTTCCCAATTTTATCTTGTTATTTTCCATATTTATTAAATATAAATATCAAACAATTCTTCTAATTATATCCCCCATCCGTTGGGTAGAAGTTGGCTAGAAGTTGTTATAGGTAGAAGGAGGCGTTGCAGACCCTACAAACTATATTTATCAAGTTTATTATAGATTTTTGCCACGCCCCTTTCAATTAAAACCGAATTCTATGCGTAATTTTAATGAAGCACATTTTTGGTGAACACAATAACTATCAACAACCAAATGATTTCCTAAAATTTCGTTACGATGGGATAATTAACATAGAAGTTATTTAAGAAAGAATTTTAAAGAGGTACTGTTTTCCGTCCCCTGCAAAGTATGCAACAAAAAGTCTGCAGCACATTCTACTGTAGCTTGACGTGCTTGTTCCACTTTGTAATTGATATGCTTTGCCTGCAAATTGTGCAATTTATGAACAAATATTTTGCACAAATAATTTAAATTTTGAATATTTATGAAATATAAAACGTTAATTTATCATATTTTTTGATTTGTTCCCCACATATCAAATATTCTAAATTCCCACACACTAAACATCAATATATTTATTTGTAGTTATCTGTGTGAATCGCAGAAGAGAACAAATAAATATCTAACATTTCTGGCAAAAAAATAATACAAAAAAAGAGAGGGAGAAGATAGATAGACAGAGAGGGCAGTCGAAATATGTGAACAATTTTAGCATTTTATTGGCGCGTAAATTTGTATTAGTCTCTCTTTAATTTATATGTTAATTATCAGTCATTATTGCTGTGCGTATCATTTGTATTTGTCTGCGTGTGTGTGTGGCAATTCGTCCTGTCGAATATTTTGTGCCTGTTGTTGCTGCTGTTGTTGCTTTGTCAGTTGAGTTTTGTTAATTATTTTTTGTGTTATGCTTCGCTGCGCACATTCCCAACGTGTTTCGTATTCCATCTCCCTCTCTCTTTTATCCGCCTGCCTGCCTTCTAATTATTCTTTATTAAATTTGCTGATTTGTGTGTGTGTGTGTGTGAGTGAGTGTGCGGAAAAAATAATTAAAACTGTGGCTTGTGTGTGTGTGTGTGTGTGTAATGGGTGTCTGTGTGTCTGCGTTGGATTTTGTTTATTTATGATTATTGGCAGCCGGCTAAATTAATTGAGAATTCTTATTTCTTGCCATTTGCTCTGGCCTTGACTTTGCTAATATTTATGCGCATCATTGTTGACACTGGCTGTGGTGGTGTATGGGCACAGACTGACTGACCATATACTTATAGTATATACACATCTAATGATGGTGTATCTGTCTATAGTGTGTGTGTGTGTGCTGCTGCCGCTCCGCCTTTGCTCATACATTACAAATTGCACAACATTTATAACACTTTCGCAAGTTAATCGCACTTCAGTCAATGTTTGCTTAATAAAAGGGGCGCTTCCGTTTTGGTCAGCAGTACAGGAAAGTTACCCATATTGGTCGGTTGAGTTGGTCGACTACGTTTCCTTGTGGCCAGTGCAGTTGCCCCATTAGTTGCTGTTATTATACTCATTAGACTAAATGCTGGCTAATTTCTTTATAACACTCTAAAATGCCAGGGCTCATGGGTGTTGCAAATAGTGGGTCATTACTTGCAACGTGGAGGGAAGGAGGGTTCAACGTGGGGTTAAATGGGGAATTGATGTGAGGAAAAGAGATACGTAGAGGGTGAATTGCATCTTTATTGATTGGTTATGCTGAGAATATACACAGCAGTTGCTACGTAATGATTACTATAAAATAGCTGTGGTTATTCTATACAATTAACTTTAATTTTAAATGGGAAATTGTGGGAAAACTTTTAAATAACAAAGGAATTTGATTCCACAACTCTACTTTATAATTACCGGCTGTATTAAAGCTTATTATATCTGCTATTCGTTTTTAGAAGAGTAATATAATATTCTGTCAATTAAAAATGTTTTTAACAGTGTGATGAAGGCATCTCTGCAACCAAAAAACCCCTAAAAACAGGTAGATCTCAATGAACTTTAGAGCCACGACTATTAAATTTAGCCATAATATGTTTTATTATTGTACGTTTATACTCTTCTCTTAAACTGTCAAACCTTTATTCAATTTAACAACATTTCTAGCTACTCATTCTTATTAAGTTCTTATTCCCTTCCACATGCAGCTTAAACTAAGATAAATGTTGTATATGTATTTTATTGAAATAATTTTGCACATTTATCATGGCATTTATGTGCAAAGTGTGAGCAAACAAAGCAATAAACTACTTAAGCCCCTTGTCCGTTGCCCCTTTCTCCGTTCCCGAAACTGAACCCAAACTAAAAGCCGAAACGGAATTGCCACGTTTGGCCAAAAGTAAAAGTAATGCCATTTTTGTCATTCACAGGTATTAGCAACACGTGCCGCTGGCACTGTCCTCCTCTGTCAACACTATTGATAGGAAATGAAAGAAGAAAAACTCGCCAGTAATACCCTCTCCCTCTGCGCCTCCCCCAGTTCAGTTCAACCTGGCTTGGTACTCGAGCTGTCATTCATGCGACTCATGTCGCAAACATTTCTCTACCTTCTCAAAATGAAAATCTTTTGTTGTCGCCGGGTATTAATCCATTCGTAGCCCCCAATGTGGTGCGTGACAAATTTCGATAAAAAGCCTGAGGCAAAGAGGAATAACAAGGAGATGGAGGAGAGGAAGCAGAAGCAGAATGAGAAGGAGGTGGTCTGCATAGAACGATTGTCTGGTTTGGGGGCAGAACCATTTAACACTTCGTTAAACTTTGGAAAAAATGAAAAGCTTCTGCTGACCAGGCTGGCAGGAAGGTCTGACTATCAACGGTAGTCATAAATATTTTAACACGCACACACACACATACTTAAAATGTGCAATAAAATGCAACGAATTACATAGTTGAAAATGTAAACACACACGCGCCAAGGCAAACTCAAGCTGTTCGGGGAGACGAATGCAAGACAGAGACAGAGACAGAGCACGAAAGCTACAGTCGTGAGTGCTTGACTTTGATATACCCGTTTTCGGCGTTGTTATTTTTACCAAAAATTAACTGTACTGCATTAAAATGAACGCTTGAAATTTGGTTTTTATTGATTTATGAGAGCTTGGATAAAGTTTAAAATAAACTTGATCTGTGTACAATATTTAGAAGTTTTTTTCATATATTTTTACGGACTGCTAGATAGACAAATAGATGTACCTGGCTATAACGACTTGTCTGTTGATGCTGATTAAGAATATATATAGTTTGTGAAGTCTGCCACGCCTCCTTTAGCACAAAGTTATAATACCCTTCTATACTATGTGTAGCGGGTATAAAAAGAGCTATAAAAGTCAATAATACTACGTTAAGAGAGACTGGACTGCACTGGACATTGAGGGAGGACAACCTGAACAGGGACATGGACACACTTGCAGACACCAATGGTTGCTCTTTACGTGAGCTAATACCGTTGCGTATTCCGTGTGTGTGTGTGTGTCGGTCATGGAATGGTCAATACGTGGGGTGTATGAACTGGCGCTGATACTAACCGGCGTCGTCGTCTGCTATTAAATTTCATAGTCTTGTTGTAGCGAATTTACGGCTGTTAAAGTTTTTAAGTAGCCGTGCAAAAATACGTTAGTGGGAGGGGGGGAGAGAGGAGTATAAAACGCATGTCCTGCACACAGATATAAAGTCTAGACCGGTGTGCATTGATCGATGGTGCTGAACTATATAACGTATTTGCTGCAGTTTCTGTTGCCAATCGATTTGGCATGTTTCAATCTGCCTGGGGTCAGAGTTCATGTTGTAAGCTAGTAAACGACTTAAGTTGGTGCAGATAATACGCATGGTATTTGCAATTTGTCGGGTTTTAGCTGCAGCTGTAAGAGTTTACTTCAGTTTGTTATGCGTTGACTTTTAGAGACTGTTAATTGCTCTTAAAAACTAGTAGTATCTGAACGGATTAGCAAAGCTGTATAAATGCAAACTGCTCCATGGCATCTTTTAAGTTGCGAATTAAGGCAGTTTTAGCTAGTATTAAAAGAGTTGCTTTCAGGCTGGGGTGCTGAGTTTACTTTGTTATTTGTTACTCGTAGAAAGAGCCTTCAAATTAGAATAATAATATTACATAAGATCGAATATTCCGAATGAAACCTCTCATTCTGGTTTTATTAAATGTTAAATTAAATCTTACTTTAGTCGAATATCTAAGATTTTTCAGTAGAGCACCCCTTCCACTAACAGTCTATGTACTTCTTCTCCACTCTCTCTCTCTCAACTCTCTCACCCCTTTCCACCCTCGCTCTCTCTCATCTCTCAACGCACTGATAAGCACGTTGGGATCTCCCGTCGCATAGCAGCTCCCTTTTACGGTACTATTCAGTGTTTTGTTGTTTTTTCGAAAACAATCGTCGTATTGCACTCTCAAATCGATCGATTTGGCTCTTATCAATTTTCGAAAATAGCTCAGCGCTCGTTCACGGCGCGTTTATCTCCCTCGCTCGCGCCACACACACGCTCTCGCCAGATGAGAAACGCAACGCAGCCGCCTCTTAATTCTGTTCTGATGCTGTCGATTGCCGGTCAGCGATCACCAGCATTATCATTTGTCGAAAGCTACAACTAGAAGAAGAAGAAGAAGGCACTTGAGCATTGTCACATGCCCTTCTCGCTGGGATTTTTAGTTTGTCAGAGTCTGTTGTCTTGATAACGTTAACGTTTCCCACTTGCACATTTCTATCTCGTTTTGCGCTTTCTCTTTGTGTTTGTGTTGCGTTTCGTTTTGTGCGTCCGAAATTGGTATTAAAAGAAAATCTAAAAAAATTTCCAAATTATTCAAAAAATCAATAATAATTGCAAAACGTATAAAAAAGAAAAGTGCCGTTGTGTAATTTGAATAAAATATAAAGAAAATCAAAAGAGAAAATCTACGTAAAAGTTTACGCTTATGTCATTACGTCTCTCGTAACGTGTTAAACGTCAAAGTCAACGTCAACGTTTCGCTTTCTTTGTGGGTCTTATTATTCTTTTTTTTTGCAAATATCTTTAAAAGGATTGCAAGACTATCTAAACAACTTTTGATATTGTGCTTTCATATTTGTTTGTGTCTCTAGCAATTTATGTGAGTATCGAGCTAAGGTGATTAGTCTATAAGTCTCTGTGTGTATCTGTGTGTGTGTTGCTATGTTTTCTATCTTTATCTATTGTAATTTATTGTTTACTTAACTCTCACTTCTACACGTGTTTTACCTCTTTATCTCTCTACTTATTTAACCTCATTCGTTTTCTGTTATTCAAAGTAAAAAAAAACTATTGCAAATATTTAAATAATTGCCAAAAGGCTGCGTTGCTATATAAATCAACCTTGATAAGTGTTTAACATGTGTGTGTGTGTATGTTGTGCAAACTTGTGTTTAAATTGTTGTTGTTTTGTATTATCTGTCCTTGTCGCACCTGATGTGTTGCCCTTGCAACGTGCTCGCAATTGCAATCGGATTTTCGTGTGCGTATTATTATTAACAGGCTATAAACACTTCCATTGAAATCTATATAGAATGTATTTCAATGTAGCTGAATTGACGGGAATCTGTTTTCTGAATCTTCCATAGCGACTATAATTCACAAGTGTAGATAAAGCTTGTGGAATTTCCTTGTCTCATGGCCTTCAGCCAGAAATTAGTACTGTTTTTATGGAAAGTACAAATTGACTAGGAATTTATGCTACTTAAAACTAAAGTTTATATATTTATTTAAAGCTATATGAAATTTACACAATTTGTAAAGATATTCAACAGGGAACAGCAACAGTCTTGGCATACCACTTAGAACTCCCTTTGTGCCCAAAAGGTTCCACTTAATTGGCCATAATTAGGGCGAGAGCTTACCCTGATAACCTGTTGCATGAATAATGGCGCCAATAACGAGCAACTTTAACAAGAACAGCAACAGCAACAACAATAACAACAACAGGAACCGAGATAAATACAACGGACACAAGTATTGTTTACATTGACAAATAGAAGTTCCTAATGCCAATAAATGAACCATAATAATATTATTTATAGCTCCGAGCTGCCGTTGCCGATGCCCTCGTTGTTGTTGTTTGTTACCAACCTACATAAATTGGTACATATAGTAGATACATATCGAAGCTGTTGTTGTTGTTGCTGTTGCTGGCTGCCTTGAGGCGACTTTGTAGTCGTATACATATTGCTGAAAGTACTGTGAAGTTCCTATGGTTGCTTAGGGGGAGGCATTACTAAAGCAGACTTTCCCGTTTGGGTTTTATATATTTATGCCCTTGGAGAGGGTATATTAGTTTTGGCCTGAAGTTTGCAATGCTTCTTTGGGTACAACTCCATCTCTCTCTATATATATAGTATATATGTTCTGATTCAGGATGCACAGAAAATTCGAACTAACACTCTCCGCCTGTCTGTTTCTCTCCCCAGTCTCCTTGTTTTAGAGCTAACTTGATAAAACTTGGCACACATGTTTCCTATCGATGCACGCTGTAAATAAGTCGCAACGAGCCGGATAGGACTGATATATCGTATAGTTGACATACAAATTATCGGTCGATCTTTGTTATTTGTCAAGTTATTGCAACCAAATTTACAACATTAGGTTTTCTTTATATAAATAATATGCATATAAAATTTAATCAAAATTGCATCACTATAACATACAGCTGCCATAGGAACAATCGGCAAAAATGAAGGTTTTTATCATCAGTCATCAGTGACAGTCAAAATTGGACATAATATTAAATATTAAGAATAATATTCCATTCATGACTATTATATATTATTAGTATAGGAACAATCGAATGATATAAGAACCTGCAAGGGTAAAGAACCTTCGGCATGCCGAATGTAGCGTCTCTTTCTGTCTTTTTCTCCCTTACTTGTTAGCAAATTTGTACCCCATGTCCTTTTGTCTTGTTATCCGCTTTGGCAGTGCTGTTTGTTTGTTTGTGTCTATTGTGCATTTTTATTTGTTTATATTTCATATATGTTTATATTTTTCTATGTTTTTGTTGGTTTTGTCTCTTCATGTTCTTCGTACAGTGTGTTGACTTCAATATAGTCTGTGTATATATACATATGTGTGTGCGTGTATATTAAGTGCGTTGCCTGCTTCACTTTGTGTTCTTCCCTTGTTGTTGTTGTGCATGTAATGCTGCTCATTTTCATGTTTTGCCCTTTTTTGCTGCTGCTGCTGCTTATAACATATGTACATTGATGTTTTCTATGCTTGTTGACAATGGGCGACGACTTCTGCGACAAAGTGCAGCAATTGATGATGTCGAGTATACGACATGGATGCCAATTATGTTTGACTTGCAGCTAACACTCTTTAAGTCCCGCTCCCTATTCCTCTTACACCACAAATTTATGATGAAATTACAAATAAAAAAACTGAACAAAGCGCTTAAAATAAGTTGCCCACAAACAGAGCAAAATTCTGTCCCCCTTTCCCCCCACCTAAAGTTTTGCACTGCGGCAGGTGAGTAAACTTGACTTCACTCTCTCAACTTTCCTGTCTCCCCCACAAATATTGTTGCTAAAACTTGCATAATTGCTTTGAAGCTTTGGCTTGGTAACTTTTGATATGCCTTAATTAAGTTTTCTCGGTACGCATTCAAATATTTATAGGCTGCCAAAATGGCCAATGGGGAAATCTACATCGAAATGTTAATGGGTTACGGCCAAAAATAGTTGGCATGCCTGGTTTATAATTAGAGAGAGAGTGAGTACAAGTGGGTAAACAAGTGTCGGCACTTCTTGCTGGGATTGGGCAAATGTGCAAATCAAAATATCAGATATCTTTCACACACAGATCCAATCAATTTCAACTCCAATTGGATTTGGCAACTGACAATTTTGTTAACAAATTGTTGCCACAGTTGAAATTCAATTTGACACGCACGTGAGCATCTCCAAATAGGCATTTTGTACCTCTTGCTGTCTCGCTCTACGTTCGTGTGTGTCATTTAGCAACAATTTCATTAAAATTTAAATAGCCCAAAAACAAATCGAAAAGTTGTGCCAAGAAAGTCATTTGCTCAAATTGACGGTAAAAAGAACCAGCAGAAGGCAGCAACACGCAAGCCAAATCATGGCAAAAAAAACTTTCAATCAGGCTGTGCACAATTTCTTTGGCCGACTGCCAAGTGGAAGAGAGAACGAGAGAGAGAGAGAGTGGGAGAGAGAGAAAGTAAGGCAGATAAATGCAATCGCGCGCTCCTAATCAATTAATGAAAGTGCTGCGCAACGTGAAATCGCTCTCGTAGGCAGCGTTGGGAAACATTCTCTCCTAATAAATAAATAACAAGCACTTTGTGTGGGCGTAGGGGCGTGGCAATTGACAGTTGCAATTTTAATTATCGTGTGAAACGCAGAAGAGAGATAGAGAAAGAGAGAGAGAGAGAGAGAGAGACAGAGAGGGGAAAGACAGTCGTAACTAATCCTTCGACAGTTTTCTTAGCTGCAGCAATAACAATTACAACTACAACGACAACAACAACCACTCAATGCTCATTACGATTATCATCATGAATTGTATTTGTCGTTGAGGCTAAAACAATAAGCAAAGCAAAGGAGGCAACTACACCAACATTATCGCACATCATTATCATTGTCATTCAGAGCGTGCGGCAGAGCTTAAAAGCGAGTAAGAAATTGTGGAATTGCAATTGGATTGAACTTGTAGATACCCTGTTGAAAGTAGTGTTGATAAATGTATTGTGCGAAGTACGAAACAATTAATAATATATAGAAAAGTGTGATAAAGTCGATACTAATAAATAACAACAAATTAACAGGCAAACAATACATCTCAAATGTTTTAAAGATTATATATTTTATTTAAAAAAAGTCCTATTTCTATAATATGAGCAGTTTTAGCTAACACGAAGTAAAATACGTTTTAATATCTTTTAATACAATACACTGGCAAAGAATTTCTAAGACTAAGAAGACAATTGATCTACAAGGTCTCCTATCAAATAATAATAATAAGCAGACGAAGATTATGAAAACGCACTGGGATCTAACACCAGGCCTGCACCAATTGAAGTGCCTCTAGGGATGCTACAACACTATAACTTCGCAAACGCAAAGACATTAGTTCAATCAGTCCAGTTAATATTTTTGAAATTCATAAGAAACACTATAATGAATATTATTAGTATAAAAAATATATGAGCTAACAAACTTAATTTTAAATTGTTTAATTTGTATAAAAAGAAACAAACTAAAATGCCATTGTGCAGCCTATGCAGTGGGCTCATTGCATATGCCGCACATCCATATTCATTTAAGTTTATGTGGTTGTATTCCTCAATATAATATAGACATATTTTTACCTGATATTCAGACTTTGCCTTTATGTTATAGAGTATTTTCTAGTTCACCGCCAACCAACAATAAAATTGTACATTTGAAAGGAATGTCTAGGATATTTTAATCAACTTCAATTTATATTATTCATATAGTTTTTTTTTTATATTTTTTACGATATTTTAATGTTGTCAAATTTTATTAAAACAGTACTTTCTAACTTGCCACTTTTTGTACATTTTACAGGGTATTTACTAGTCCACAGCCTGCCAACAGCTACAGCAACATTTCCTCAATTCCATCTCACAAATTCGTAGTCTGTCGCGCTCTCTCTCTCTCTCTTTCTATAACTGTATTTTACGTTGTTGACGTCGTCGTTGGCTGCTGCTGCTGTTTGCTTTATTTTTCTGTTTAGTTAGTTTTTATGAGCGTCATTATTTTCGCTTGCCATGGCGCTAAGCATCTTAAGTGCCTTCTGCTTTTTTCTTTTTCAGCCCAAAACTCTGCGACTTAGCTGTCTGTCTGTGTGTCTGTCTGTGTCTGTGTGTGTGTTTGTTTGCATAGACGACAGACATCATTTGACGGCTTTATAATTCAACTTTTGCTGCTAGTTTTGAGAACAACTTAATGCTGACAAGAATGTGCCTGTCTATCTTTCACAATCCACAATAATAGGCCCGTTTTGTGGTAATTTGAGTTGGGCCAAAACTTAATGAAACTTTGCTTAGCTAGGCATAATAATAAGAAGGGAAGATGCAGGGGAAAGTTCTCAGATATAATCACAGTCGTTGTACAATTTTAAATTATAATTTCAGTATTTTTGCGACAATTTATTCAATAATCTAAGTACCCTAGGCATTATGTCTCATAACTTGTCGAGCATTTTTAATTTTTTTTTGTATTGTTTATAAAATCAGATTGTGTAGCGTACATATAATTTTATAAAAGTTAAATTTCGGCATCTTAGTGGCAAAATTCTTAGTGTGTTAACTTTTCGGCCGTACCGCGTCACGATCTAAACAAATAATTTGCAAAATACTACAATACTCCTTATATATATATGTGTATATATACATCGACAAAACCAAGCGTATAGAAATATATGTGTGTATATAAACAGAGAAGACGTATAAAAGGAATTCAAATTTCGCAATAGTCTAAACCCCCAAAAAACATACCTTATTTTATACTTGGTGTTTATTTTCGGCAAGTGCAAGCAAGTTGAAAGCAAGCAACAACAACAACAACAAAGCAAACGAGAAGAAGAAAGAAAAGAAATAGGTGAGTTTTCATTGATGTTTTTAGCAACTTGGTTAGGTGGAGAGTGTGTGGGGCAAGTGAAGGTTTGTCGACGAATTGGTGGCAGCATGACAGATTATCAACTGTTCCTCAGTCTCTTGCACTTCCTCTCTCTCTCTCTCTCTGTTGGCTTTGAGTGTTCTTAACAGTTATTGAAATTGCTGCAATTGAGTTCAGTGTGCTCGAAGCTATTTAATTGCTGCCACTGCAGCTGCTGCTGCTGCTGCAACTCAGCGTCATTCAGGATACAAGAGCAAGACAGCAACAACAACTGCCGCAACTGAACCCGACTCTGTCGCTCTCCGTCTCTCTCGACTTTTACCCGCAGGTGTTGTAATCTAGCTACGGCACCGTGTCTCGTCGCATCCTGTGTGTGAGTGCAGCTCCTTCTGCTGGACGTGGGCCAAGAAGCAGCTCTCGAGTGCTAACTAATTTCGTCGCTGTCGTCTTCTCTCTACGCTGTTGTTGTAGCCTCGTTTCGTTCGGTGTCAGCAACATTTCTTCAATTGGTTTCGTTTGCTGGCCTGTCTTGTATCCTGGCCATGTCCCAATTGTGCCTGTATCGGTGTACCTGTATGTGTGTGTGTCTCTCTATTGCCGCAGTTGTTGACTCGCTGCTGCTGCACAAAACTTGGAGCCAAGCGAGAGAGAGAGAGAGAATCCAAGCCAAGCCAATTCCTTTTTGGCCAAGTCATCCAATCCTTGGCCCGTTCTGCGCTTTATGCACTTGGCGACGCTGAGCTCTGCTTTTCTCCCCTGTCTCTAATGCTCATATGATCTGCTGCTGCTGGCTCGTCTTCAGCATCGCATTTTATGGCACTTGCTGTTTACTTTTACCGCCGTGTGCTGTTGCAGTTGCAGTTTCCAGTTGCTTGTTATTTTCCTAACTATATCGTGCAGTTTTTTTCTATTTTCTATTTTTTTTTGGCACTCATCTCACCTACGATTGTGTCTCATTTGGATCGTAACATTTAGCTTAATGTTTATTGCCAGGTTGCTTGAAATTGAGCCGTGTTTATGCAGCTCTACAAAAAGATTGTTGTGCATAAGTGAAGAACTTGTCTAATTCCCGAGAGTTTTAATGAGGGAAATATATGAAAAATAAGGACAAATATGAAAGTTAGAAATGACTTATTATAAAATTAATTAGAAATAATAATTTAATAACTATGATATGAATAATATAAATAATTATAGGAATAATAAGATAAATAATAAAATGAATAATTATAAAATAAATAATAATAATAAGAAAAATAATTGTTGTTCACAACTCATATTCAAGATAGTTTTAAATGACATAAAAAAGGCAACAAATTGTACAATTAAAATAATTTTTAATGACGTAAAAATTACAAAACTGATAAAGAAATTATATTCGAATTAAAAGCAGCGGTTTGCAAATTAAAAAAAAAAATTTTGAAGACTTATCTGAAATAAGCAAATCCTGAAATGAATGTAAAATGAGGCACAAACTCTTCAAATTGTCTAGAGAATTTCCTTTAATTTAAAATAAAATAGGCTTAATAAATTTTACAGGTTATAAATAGGTTTAACACTCAAAAAACAATTTTTAAGTTGTTTAAAATTAAGAAATTTTCAGTTTAAAGTATAATGAGGTTGAAAATGTGTAAAGGGGTGTCAAACTAATTATTTTACAATATGATAAAATAATTTAAAATATTTAAATTCTTGAAAATTAAGAAATTTTCAATTTAAATTCCCATTTTAAATTTATATCAGAGACATAACATCGTCTGCTGGTTTTTATTGGACATGAAATGTACCTGAAGTTATCAACTACTTTTTGCCTCATTAGCAGGCATTCAAATTACTGTATAAGGTCTGGCAATTTCTTTGACATGCGATGCCAGTAGGGGGCGGGTAAGAGTGAGAAAGAAACACGCTCTCGCCGTGTGTGTGTGTGTATGTGGAAGCCAAAGCAAGGCAAATTGTTGTTGGGGCTGCCAGTTTGCTTTGGTTTGGTTGGGTTGGGTTTGGTTTGCATTGGTTGGGGGCCAATGTAAAGCTGTCAACAGCGTCACGTAATTATTAAGTTGCAGCCAAAGAGGCCACCCACAACAGGCAACAACATGCAAACACACACACACACATACACACTCGCGCTTACACATTTCATTTACTTTCTATAATTTCTCTAGAAATTCCGATTGCACATGTGGGACTTTATATTGGCAGTGCTGGAAACCAATTAAAATGCTGCACTGCTGCTGATTATGCCAACAACGCCTTGCCGCGACTCTATGTGCGTGTGTATTAGTGTGTGTGTGTGAATAGATTGGTATGTGTCAACTAAGTGCAGTTAATTAGTGCGAAAATCACTTCAGTTGGCTGGGGATTTTTCGCTCAGATTTTCTTTAGCTGTTTGTGTTTTTCTCCTCTGTCTGTGTTTATGTGTGTGGGTGTGTGTGTGTGTGTGGTTGTGTATTTTTCTGTATTTTTCCGTTTTTCTTTTGAAAATTTTCACATTAATTGCTCTGCGCTCACTCGCTGCAATCAGCCGGAATGCAGCCAAAGTCAGCAAAGTCGAGTTGGCTAAGCTACTTGGGGGATTTGCTCGATTTGTTGTCGCTTTTATTTTGGTCTCTCTTCAACACTCTCTGTCTCTCTCTCTCTCGCACATTACTCGAATTGTGTTCTGCAGCATTTTTGGCATACTTTACAAGCTTTACACGCTTTCGCCTCGCCTGTCCGAAGTTTCTGAAGTTGACACTTTCAGTGTGTGTTTGTGTGTGTGACTTACATGGATTAAATGCCACATTCATATTTTGATAAATATTTAATTAGAATTTGTGCAATTGTCATAATGAATTTATAGCATGTCTGTCTGTGTTGTATACTAATTGAGAATGCATAATTCTATTTCTGTCTCTCTCTCTCTCTCTCTTTATCTTGTCTTGTTTTCTGTCTTCCAATCAATTAAAGTCTTCGAGTTGATAAAGTTTGATTTTTAACACTTTAAATTTAAACGAGAGCAACAGTCGCGCAAAACGCGACAGTGGGATACCCTTCGACCTATGTTCCCGTGTAGTTTAATTTGTTAAATTCATACACATATGCATATGCACATAGTTTGAAATTAATCCCGACAGATGGGAGTATACTGTGTGCGAACTATTGTAACAGATAGAAGCATAAAGTATATATATCATTGCTCAGGATCTCTAGCCAAGTAGATTGAGCCATGTTTGTTTGTATGTCCATCTGTCTGGATGTCACACAGATCTCTGCTACTATCAAAGTTAGACACATCAAATTTGGCATGATGGCGCCTGTATACTTGTGCCATACGCAGCTCAAATTTATTTTCGATTTTGAACCGAATTCCAAGCGTAATTTTAATGCAGAACAGTTTATTTTTGGTTATCATAATAACTATCAACTTCCAAATGATTTCTAAAAATTTGTTTGTAATCGGATAATTAACATAAAAGTTACAAAGCAAATAATTTTCAAGAGTTACAGATTTCCGCTGCCTGCAAAGTATGCAACACAAAATATATAACAGTTGAGCACACTCGACTGTAGCTTTCTTATTACTTATTGTTCAAAAATTAAATTAATTAAGCAATCAGTTGGCATTAACTATAAATTGCTGGGTATTATAACAGATTTATAGCCTCAAAAAAAGAAGCCAGAAAAAATATGACAGACAGTCTCGAGACGTGTTATTTACTCTGTTGATTAAGTTAAAATACCGCGCAGAGATCAGCGCAGGCAAACACGCAGTCAGTAAGTCAGGGGGAGAGAGAGACGGAGAGAGAGAGAGAGAGAGAAAGAGACTTGCTCAAGGCTAAACCACCCTGGCAGACAGAAGCCACCAGAGCAGCCGCCATGTCGCCAGCCAAGCGAAAGAAAGCAACAGAACAAAAAAAACTAAACTGTTGTGGACACAGTATGAGGTGTGGGGGAGGAGTGGTGAGGGAGGGGGTAGGTAAGCGAAAAAACGCAAGCATACGCCATGCGGGGATTACATTAACGCAATTTTCAGCTAGATGGGAGGGGGAAGGGCAACACCAGCGAGAGTTGGCAAATTAAACGCCCACTTAATCTCAGCTGGGTCAACTTGTGACACGAAACTCATTTGGGCCAGTCAGAAGGGGAGGCGGAGAGGGCGGGTGGCCAGTTGAGAATGTCGCCATGTGATGGAAGTCGCGTTGGGGGACCAAGTTCAGGGACAGCGTCAAGATCAAGGCACACATACTACAGCAGAGGGCAGAGCTCCGTTGCCTGCCTGCCTGACTGCCTGTTCTCACAGGTCTAGTCATTTTCAATTAATTTGGCAACGTGGGCAGTGGAGAAAGAGAGAGAGAGGGGGGGATAGCAAGCCAGTGTGCCAAAAGAGACTTGCGAAAGAAAAACAGTTTTCAGCACTTTTGTGTCAAAAGTTGTTTGTCGACGTTGTCGCGACATTTGCACTGAGCGAAGAGAGTCCACACAAAATTCCTGGCTGTGCCCAGAGTGAAGTGCAGGAAATGCGTACTTCCTGTTTGTTGTCTCAGCATGTGCATGGGTATGTGTGTGTGTGTGCCCAGCGAGACTCCTCAGGGGGTAACTGAAGCAGCAGCAGCATCAGTCACAGTTGCACAGCTTCAGCATATTTGCGTGCTCTGCTGCCCCGAAGACAATGAATGCACTTGGCGAGCTCCGGCTCAAATTTCCCCCTCTTTCGCCACTCTCTCTTTGCAGCTCTCTCTTCGGTTGGGTCAACCATAAACTTTTGCTTCCAACTGCCGCATAATTTTACATTTTGTCTCGTCTCGAATGCGCTGCCATTGCTGTTGTGTAGGAATGAAGTGCAGCAAGAGGAACGGGCCAGGGCTGGTCAGGGTTGAGGTGCCTGCCAGAACGATGTCTACTCAATGCACTGGGCCCCCGTTTGTCCGTTGGTTTTGTTAAAAAGTTGCTACCATTTATCTGTTTTGTATGTGAGCGCGCACACCCTCTCTCTCTTTCTCTCTCCCTCTCGTTGCACTTCACATTCTCTGCTCATCCGCTTTTTATTTTTAAGGCGTTCGGTATGGGCCCGTCTTCTGCAGTTGTCTCCGGTCTCGAGACCCGTAGAGTTGTCTTTGAGTTGCAGCACATTGGTATGCCAAATGGCTCAAGGGTAACTGGGAGGGAGACGATTGGGATTGGTAACTGAGGGGCGGGGCCTGCAGCTCTGTTGTCTAGCTTCAGTTCTCTCTGAGCTGCATGAACTTCCTTTTGTCGCATTGTGCACGCGTATATATGTGTGTGTGACACCTAGACAGTGTGACAGTTGCTTTAAGCGCAGCTGGATGAGAGCTTGGGGGGAGGAGGTGTGTGTGAAGACTTTGTTTAATCGAAATTGTATTCGGAATTTCATTGGGGCGTATTGAGAGAGACAGAGAGATGAAATGCAACAAACGGAAACTTATAATTAGAAAACTTGCAAGAATAATAAATACTACAAGCGGAAGCTGCCACTTCAAAAGCAATCGTGCAGCTTAGTGTAGTTTTGAAATATATAAATATTGAAATCATGTGAAAATGTTACTTTGAAAATTGTGTTTATTTTCATTGATTGGGAATCAGTATTGAAATTGCCAAACTTTAAAACGAGCGCACATTTTTTCCAGCAAAAAATTTATTTATTATTTTTTTAATTATTACTTTTTCAAATATACAATAATTTTGTAAATATTTTAGTCACAAAATTTTAATGACACTCAAAATCACAACCAAAGAAATGTAGTATGATTTTTAATAGACCTACAAGCATATAAGTATCCCAAGTGTCTTTACGCAACCCTTCAGTTCATCAACAGATGGAAGCATAGAATATAACTTCGAAGGAGATTATATTCCTAGGCAGATTGAAATAAAATCATATCTTGCATATTCCTAATGGAAATGTGATAGTTACTGAAATATTTATTATGGTTAGAATTCTGTAGAGTGAATAATTGAGGTGAATGTGTTTGTTGATAAAATCTCTTAATATTACCTATTAATAGATACAAGTATTTTTATGTTATCAACAGAATGCAGTTCAAATTCACATCGATAACAGTAACATTTAAGCTTTTATCTACCAATTCATTCATCTTATGTTGCTGCCTGTTTTTCCGCATCATTTCTGTCAATTGTGTGCGATACACTAGACACACACACACACACACACATGACAACATTTTCATCAATGGAAACTGAATAATGAAATGGCAACTTAAGGAAAGAACAGTAAAGGGGAATGATGAGTGGTAAAGGGGAACCAAGCAAGTTCCTCATATGTTCTGCAACTAGTCAAATTTTGGAACAACGTAAAGTTTTCGCTTGAATGGTCGACAGAGAGTGAGAGAGAGAGAGAAAGAGGCAGAAAGAGAGAGGAAGAGATGCCTCAAAGGCCGCCTGACAAGAGGCAGTCTGTGGTTCAAATAGATGGACTGCTGTCAGTGGAGGCAACAGCAGCAGCAGCAACAAGCAGCAGCAGCGTAGCCATCGATAGACACGGCGACACATTTAGAGGCAACAACAAAGCGACAACAACAACAGTAGCTGCGACCTCATCGACCACAAAAGTAAAGTTCTTCGTGTTGCTGGTCGCGTAAACTTAATGGAGTTCGAGCAAAAGGACACAGCAGCAGCAGAGGGGCGAAGGGGAACGGGGCTTAGTAGGGGCAGCGAGCAAAAGGCTTTTGGCCACGACTCGGCGATGTGCGTTGCGTTGCGTCTCCGTGTGTTCTTGCCATTGTTGTTGTTGTTGCTGCTGCTGTTGTTGTAGTACTTGTTGTAGTAGTTCTTGTTGTTGTTGCTGTTGCAACATGGATTTCCGTTCGCTGCGCGCTGGCTGGCATTGTACTACCCACTACTTTATGGCTTACCACATGTGCACTTTGTAATCTGTCGGCGTTATTGCATTGCGGGTCGGTCAGGGGGCAAGAAGGTTGAGTGCATTTCGGTGTGGCCGAGGCCTTTTCTAGTCTGTGTATGTGTGTACAGTAGTATGTGTGTGTGTGTGTGTGCTTGCCTGTCTGTTGTCTCTTTGTCTGACTGTCTGTCTGGCTGTCTGCGACGAGTCTCAAGTACTTTACTTAGAGAAGCCTTCAGCGACTTAATAATCAATTTAAAGCGCTGTTTATGATGTTGCCCAATTGATTTCCATTTTTTATTGTTTCTCCTTTCTCTCTTTGCAGGTAAGGTGAGAGAGCCTTGAGAGCAACTTTGTAATGCTTAGGTAAGAGTTAGTTAGTCATAGGAAGCTTACATTATTATAAGTGACGTAGGGGGAAAACTGAGGAGGAAGGGTATATGAAGTTTTTTTTGAGAAAGTTGTAAATATGATAAATGGAAGCTTATTACAGATTCTTGTTCAAGACAACCATTTGCTGAAAAAGTCAGTGGAATTTTCCTATAATATTTAATATTAATTAATTTGTGGTTTAATTGTTGTCCCAACAACAATAACGTAATTTAAACCAGTAAATTATTTCTATATCTTATGCCAAAAACACAATTTTTTATTATTGGTCTTATTTAACATTCTTATTCTCGAGAGACAAAACTAATTAATAATTTCCTCATTTCTTTATTGTATTTTAAATTAAACGTTCGGAAATGTTTTTCGTATATAGTATTTTCCTTTTAAACCGTTTAAAATACAACTTTATTCCAGTTATAGCGTAACAGCAAAAGCAGAGTCGATATAGCCATGTCCACCTGTCCATCCGTATGAAAATCTTGATCTCAGTGACTAGTACCATTAACAAAATATGACAAAATGTCTAAATGTTGCACTCAGATCAAGTTTGATTAAGATTTTAGCGACGCATTCTCGTAAATCGATAAAAAACAAACTTCAATTGTAATTTGAATTAAAAGCAATTAAAATTTTGGTCAACACAATTACCATCAATGCTCAAAGGATTACTCAAAATTTGGTAACAATCGGAAAATTAACAATGAAGTTAAATACGAACTAATTTCAAAGAGAAACTGTTTTTCGTCCCCTGTAAAGTATGCAACGCAAAATACATTAAGCATAGAAATTATTTTAGTCAGGCGGGTGGCGGATGTAGTACAATCAATCACAATTTTTGTAACTATGTTAGTTTCAATACTTCTTTCTCCTATTCCTATTGAATATGTTTTTTGATATGTTTCTTTGTGTTTTTATGTTGTGTAATAAGCAGAGGTTGCAGTACTCCACCCTCTGAGAAACAGTGGCCAGCATTATTTCCCGTATTGCCCCCACTATATAAAAACAAACCAGTATTTAATACAGTCATAATAATTAGTTGCTCCTGCCACTTCTTCATTATTTATGTTCTTTGTGCTTCGCCACGTTCCCCCTCTCTAGATCTCGTTCATTTACCTCATCAGCAGACCGCAAAGACCACAAGTATTTAGCATCCTTGTCATGTGATCTATGTATATTTTGAACCCACCTGGATGGCGCTTTGGCTCGCTGTGCGACTGTGGCTCAACTTAACAAGGCGCCTCATAATCGCATCAGGAATTTGCCTGTTAAGCGGCACCAGGCAACGAAAAAAAAGGAGAAAATTTCGCAACTTTTGGCGCGACGCGCTGAACTTTGTGGCTGGGCAAGGTGAGGTGAGGTGGGGGAGCGGGAGAGAGTGAGAGCGTACTGCTGTGAGTCCTTTGTGGACAATGCAAACATAGCAACAGCTGCCGTCGTCGTCGTCGTCGTCGCAGTCGTCGCCCGCCCACCTGCCGCTGCCGCCTTTGGCTCAACAACTTGCCTCGCACAATATACAAACAAGCAAAAGTTTGTAAACAAAAATTGTGGAGAAGAGGAGCGAGTGGGAGGGTATGGGCGGTATGCGGTATCTGTGGGAGGGTGTTGGCCTGGCAAGTGGTTAGAGCCGGTTTGAAGGTGGTTTAAGGTTCTCGAATGCAAAAACTTTTTACATCATGATGCTGTTGATATGCCTGTTAGTCTAGCGCGCAGTGTATAGAGTGAGTTCGCGTTGCTCCAAACGCTGTTGCACGCCTGCTCCTTCTCTCTCTCTTTCTATCTCTCTGCCTCTCCCCCTGCCACCCCTGTAGTTTGCCAGTTTTTGTGGTTGTTGTTGCGTATTTATTGTCGTCGTTGCGGCGACCGCAGCGCGGCACTGGCAACATTAACCTAACCCGGTGCCGACTGTTGTTGCTCTTGTTGGCGACACTCCCGTTTCACTTGCTGCTGCGTTTCCTCTACATTTTTTTTATTCTTGTTGCTTCGCGGTTAAAGTTGTTGCCGTCGCTGCACGTACATCAAGGCTCGCTGCGAGTTCGGCTTCAGTTTGGTTTGGTTTTTTTGGTTTTTCGTTCAGTTTGGTTTGCTTTTTTGGCTCTGACTGTCAGGTTGGTTAGTTAGTTGGTATTTGTGGTACCCTGAGGAGCTGTATTAATATTGTCAAACATAGAAGACTTAAGCTAACAGGAATATTTGAACTGCAGCAGGCTTAGCAAGCTGTCATTAATGTTGTTACATTTATATCATTATTTTATACGTTTATCAAAATTATTGCTTTATATCTTTATCAATTTTATGTTGGGCTATTAAACTCTTTACTGACTTTTTACGCTTGCCTCAATTTGTTTACATTTTGTTTGGGCACATATTTTTTGTTTTGGGCTTTTTTAGTTCGCACATTCCGAACCGTTTCAGTCACAATGAGTTTGTGTCCTTTAACCGTTTCGCTGCCGTGCGCCTGCGCGCTCTTTAAGGGTAATTTGTGCTCTTTGGCTGTACGAAAATGTCCCTTAATTTTGAGTTTGTTTTGTGAGGCTGGTGAAATTTGTAAATATTACGAATAAATAACTAAAAAATTAGGATTATTATTTTAAGAAGATATAGCAAGGCTGCCAGCAAACCCTCATAAAAAATTAATAAATTAAGCTGAAAAAAAAAAAAAAAAAAAAACGATACACAACAGGAAAAACATATAAAAACAGAACAATAGATTTTTAATTAAAAAAATGGCTACAAAATCATAGCTTTGTAAATTTATATAATTTCTCAAGCCTTTATCGATAATGTTCTAATAGTTTTTTATATGTTTAACATTGTGCTAAATAAAATATGCAATATTGACCAATATTTCTGAAAGATTTGTTCATTGGACATGTTCATTTTAAATTTTAAAATCGAGTCCAAGAAGCGGTATAAAGATTTGTATACAAATGTGGAATATATTCTTAAATTTCCGTACCATTGATATATTCATTCATGCAACGCGTCTAACAGGTTGCTGTGACAGTGGCAACATGTGGACACGCGAAGCCTGTTCGAGACGAGACAAGACGATGCGTAACGAGCGTGCGAGTAAACGATTGAATACGATGACGTCGTTGGCTCTCACAGAGCGTGTGGGAAATTTCGGTTTGTTGTACTTTTAGTACACACAGGCGGCAGCCTGTAAACAGAGAGCAAGTCCTGCCTGCCTGGCTGGCTGGCAGGTTGGCTGACTGGTTGGTTGGTTCGTTGGCTATGCTGTGGCTCGCAGGACACGACACTAGAGTAAATTCAATTTGCCATTTGGCACTTTGGGCCCGAGCGAGTGTTTTGGGGGCTTGTGCGACTGGAGTTGAGTTTAGTACAAATCGTGCATTCAAACGGTACGGATGCGCGCGCTTTGTCGTCCGTTATCGTCGTCGTCGTCGTCGTTCTCGTTGTCGTCCTTTACTGTGTGTCTTCGTCGATTGATTTCGCGTGTGATGGATCCTTGTGTGGTCTTCTTTATTGTGTGCGCTCATAAGTAGGCAACACTTCTTGCAACATTTCAATTAAGCAATTAAACCAGAGAAAAAAGGCTTCGTCGGAGCAGCATTCTTGTTGCTTTCAGCCTTTTTTGATCCTCCTTGCCCGGTATGCACAATTAAGCGCGCCAAACAAAATTCAATAAGCGCCAGTCGCGAAGCAGAGAAAGAAGAGTCACAAATTCTGTTCTGTGCGCGTCGCGTTTAAAAAGTGTCATCCAAAAAGTGCTGCGGCACTGGGCCCGGGCACCAGCCAGCAAACAAACAAACACAGTGACACCAACACAGTATACACCCGTACACTCCTTGGCAAAGATTGTACATAAAAGGCGACAAATGCTCGCAGGCAAGACGAGAACAGGCAACAACCGGTTGCAGCATTTCGTCCTTGTGACGCTCAAATTAAATTCCAACGCCGCACACAGCGCGCAATCTGCTTAATAAATAATTAAACGTAATTAAAGTGTTACAAAAGGAAACAAAAAAACAGCAAAAGATCTACAAAAAGGTATTTTTATTGTTGTCAATTTATGCGTGTGTGAGAGAAGAAGAATGTGTGCGTTGTTTTGAGATTTTAATTTTGGTACAGTGGATTTAACTTAATTCGGGCTTAGAAAGTATTTTGAATAGGATACTGAAGTTGAAATTGAATGAAGGTCATAAGATCTGTTGTATATTATTTTTAATAATATTTCAGAAAAGTTTTATTTTAATTCATATTTCTTAAATATTTTTGGATATATTTCTTTACTGTTAAACAAAGTTTAATTTGATGTTTACAGTGAAAGCTAACACAAATAATTGCTTATAAACCTACATTACTATTGATACTTTAAAAGCAGTTTCGAATGTTTTTTTTTGTAGTAGAATAACTACAAAATATTTAAAAAGTTAGTCTCCACTAAGTCTTACTGCCTAGTTACTGTTACAGTTGCTTGTTATTTACGTTTGTTAAATTCAAATGAGTTTCTGCCTGTCTATGTTTGTTTGTCTAAGGGTTTCTCATGCTGCCCCTCGACTGCTAGAGCTTTTTATCAATGGCAACAACAATTACATATTTTTATGTCTTGAACATGTGTCTGGCTTGTAAGTGTGTGTGTGCGTGTGAGTGTCAGAGTGTGTGCTGTTTGCATACCGGAAATGCAAAACTTCAACAACAGCAACAGCAAGAAGCAGCATCATTGTGTTCCACCCAGTTATATTCCTCTTGTGATGTGTATACACTGTGTGTGTGTGTGTGTGTGTCTGTTTTTCATTGCAATATCCATTTCCGTTGCCGACTGCCTTAGCTGCAGCCACAGCAGCAGCAGCTGAACATAATAAATTTTTAATTTCATTTGCTTTTATTTATTGTTTTTTGCCTCAATTACATTACAATTTCTTGCTTATACAAAACTTCTATCCTTCCTTTTTTAAAGCTCTTTCAGTCTCCGCTTATGCTGCATCTTCCATAATTCCAATTATTTTTTGCTGTCTCTATTGCCATTTTGGCAGTCATTTGAGTGCCGTTTGTATGCATTTGTGTGTGTGTGCGCTGTGTAAATATTCAATTGGTTTTTAATATGCGCAATGCATATTTGATAAATGTTTTGATTTCTTCAAGTTAGATCTACACCCGAATTTTATTTAAAGTCGCCTCATGCATAATTCGAGGCATTTTCAACTAAACACACAAATGCTTCAAGGGAAATTTAAATAATGGATGAACATTTAATGCACAAATAGCACATTTAAAGGAAGTTTAAATGTGGACAAATTGAGGACAAATTTTTTAACATATGTATATAGTCAGCACATAAGTATGCTTTAGTTTTTTATTTAACTTTAAATTTGTGTAATAAATCTCTCAAAATGAATGCTTTGTCAATAATATAATTAATTTATTTATTTTTGAAGTATTAAAAGTGGAAATAAATTTCTCTTTAAATATATAAATTAATATTCCCAAATTTCTATATATAATCATATATTATTTTGTAATTTGATGAATTATTTTATATTTTAAGTATAAAATGTGGAAGTGCGCTTCAGTTGTATAAATCATCAGGTTAAATATACCAAAAGTTCCACAACAAATCTAATTTGCTTTTAACCCAATCAATCAATAACTGAATAATTTATTGATAAATATTTTATGGACTTCATGTGCAGGCGGCTTAAATGGAGCATTGCAACTGTGTTCAATAGCATTTTTAATGGCAACTAAATAAAAATGTTTGGTATATCGAATTTAGCAATTTTCGCAAAATATTTAACCACAATTGAATTGGCAATTATGTGCCTGCGTGTGCCTGTGCGTGTTTGCGTGAGTGTTTGCCGCACATGTTTGTATTATGTTTGTCCAGTTTGTGCAGAGGGCGAGCGCGTAACCCAGAAATCGCACACAAATCACGTGCAACGGCGGTTTGCGGCAATAAGCGCGAGCGCGATTTTTCACGCGCGCTTCCTCAGTGCGACTATTTTTTTTTATTTCGGTTTTCCAGTTTTGTTCACTCTGTTGACAGTTTGCTTTGCTGCGGCGGCGGTGGAGACGGCGGCGGTGGCATAGAGCAAACACGGCGCAGTCAAATCCCAAGACTGGCAAAACGAGCTTTTAATTGAAAAACGTGATGCGGATGCGAATTTCTTGAGCTCACTATCTCTATCTCTGAGTTTTCTTAACTGCACTCCTTCACTGTCTGTTTCGTGTGCTCTGCTCAGCTTCTTCTTCTTCATCATTTAATGCATTCTCTGCATTGTGTGTAAAATTTGTTGGTAAAATTATTTCCGTAAACTTGTCAGCATTTTGATTTATGCTTTTTAATTAAATGCTTGACATGTGTCTTACATTTCGGTCCATTATTTATCCGTTTTGCACCCTGTGTTGAAAACTTTTCCGACAGCAAAAGAAAAATCTACATCAATTAGGGACGGGGGGGAGAAAACAAACTCGATGAGAGCTTACACTCGATTGCTCTGTCTGGCTTTGTGCAAGTTTCGTTTTACATGGGACCAGACCATATAATTATGCATTTACGTAACCATTTAAATAAACATCACAGTAGTGAAATGAAATACACTGGGAACACGCCTCCTCTGCACTCGTCTCGTTGTTGTTGTGGTTGTTGTTGTTGTTGTTGTGTTGCCTTTGACGTGACTGTGGAGCAGTCTGCGGTTGCACAAGTGGCTCAGCCAGAGGCAGGCAGTAGAACCCTCTTCTTGTTGTGTCTGTTGTTGTTGCTACGCATCAATTACGGCAGATTCCAATCAGTATAAGCAGCAGTAAAGCACGGATCGTAAAAAATTGTTGCATGCTTTTAAGCGTGAAATTAATTAGAGCAGGCATTCTTCGTGTATCATTGACAATTTGCAATTATAATTCAGTTGAAATTGAAGCGAATGCGTTTTGTGGAACAAGCCGACAGTCGTCTGCTCAGCTAACTAACTGTCAATCAAAGAGAGAGAAATGACGATGACGTTCGCATCGTATTCGCTTTCAATTGACGCAATGGTTGAGCGAACTTCCCTTCTTCTCCGCCTGTCCATCTCCCTGCTGCCCTTGGAGTATCTGTTTAGTAGTGCGCTTAACTTAACTTCCGTTTCCGCTTTGAACAGCTTCCGTTGAGCGTTATTATCTAACTAACTAGTGGCACTCGTGCGCGTAACGTTCTTTCTGCGACGCCTCTCCTCACGTCCGTCTCTATCTCTTTCTCTCTGTGTCTGCCCAGCATTTGACTATCTTGTCTGTTGTATCTGGAAGCTCTTTTTGCATCTCTCACTGATGGCTGAGCCTGATGCCGCTGCCGTCGCTGCTGCTTCTGTTGAATCTCTGTGGTGGCTATGGTGACTAAGAGGGGGAGGGAGGGCAGGCTGAGGCAGCAGTCAGGGCAGCCTGTGCTCGTTGCCTAACGATGGGCGCTTCAGTTTTGAAAAATTTAATTACAAACTCTCTGAGGCATTATTAGAGAGATAACAGGATAATAACGATGGCAAGGACGCCCAGCCAGAGCGGCAGCCAGAGCTGTAGCATCTGTGCTCCAGTTCGAGTTGTTGCCTTTGCCTTTGCCTACGCTTTGGCTTACTCTTTCGCTTTTTGTAGGCGCGTCTGGCTGCCTCTGCTGGCTGTGGGCCATTTTCTGTCGTATGCAAATTTGTTTTTTACTTTTTTTTTTGCATCTCTTTCTGCCATCTCCTTCTCGACTATTTTGCCCGCCCAGACGTCGCTTGACTGTCGTCTGTCTGCCTTTCAATTAGTTGGCCAGACTAGACGGGCGGCACGTGCCGTGTACGCCACGGCGCGCTTTGTCTGCGCTTCTATTGAACGCTGAAAAGTAGGCTACATTTTGCGCTATACTTTTTTATTTTGAACCTTATTTTCTACAGCTGTTGCAACTTTAATTGAGCGTACTTAAAGTTGTTTTTTTTTTTATTATTGCATTTTGTTTATACACATTGGCATTAATTATGTTGAAAAATGAAAATATGCCCCGGTCCAGCATGCGCCTATCAAGTATGCATTTAATTACCAATCATATTTCAATTAATTGGTTATAAAAAACCGCTTAAATATACATATACAATACAATATATACATATCGTTTGTGTGTTGTTGTTATTATTATTATTTCGCGCGTTGCATGTTGAACAATTTCACTTGAAAATTTATAGTTTTAATTACTATTAGCACAGATGCAAAGCCGCGGCAGTAATGCGTGTGTGTGTGTGTGTATGTTTGGGCACATTTTTTGTTGTGTACTGCCAAAGCGAGCAGCGCGGCAGTGGCATGTGAGAGGATATTAAGTATACGCACATAAACCTTAATCCAATGGCAACAATTAAAAGCTTTATTTGATCGGTTGACTGGCTAACGGTGCGACTGAATGTGGTGGTTTACTTTTTTTGTCAAGTTTTCTCAGCCAAATACCCTGTATGATGATGCAATGTGTAGTTGTTGCGACTAAGGTAAAGATGTTAATAGATTGGGATGCATTTTACATTACTTGTAATTGATTTTTGTACTGTAATTCGTAACTTTACCTTACAGGGTATTTACTAGGCATGCTTCATTTCAGCTTATCGCAGTTTTTATTTCACGTGCCGTTTATTAAGCCCACCATTGTTTACTAATTGCCGCTTATTTTCAGTTGCTTTGCAAAAAGAGTTTTCTATAAAAATTAATACGTTTGTTTAAAAATTTTTCCATTTGTTTGCATAATAATTGAGGCGCACAATTTGGCACAAATAATGAAAGCGAATGGGGGAAACATGAAGAAGAAAAAACGCACTTTTTGTAGTTAATTAATGAATTGCAAAAAGAAAAACAATGACGATAAAATGATGATACTTTTTGTTGGGCGAAAACAAGGGCATGTTTATTCGTCGTTATTATTATTTTGTAGTATTTTTGCATTTATGATGCTGTAAAGTGTAGTCTTTCCACGCTTTCTTTTGCCTCTGCCATTATTTTTATTTCATGAGTCAAGAGTTATTGCGAACTTGTGGAGCTATTATACTCCCTGATTAACTGAGAGCTTCCTATGCTGCAGTTATTCTAAGCAAGTCCATAAGGTGCTTGCCTAACAAATTCTTCTTTTTAGAGCCAATGCTGGACATAGAGTAACTGCTTCGGTGTGTTGGTGTCTCGCCCAATCTGCATAGCTCATTATTTACTATATCTAGTTTGCTTAGCTTACAATGTGCTGTAAGATAACCGTGTAAGCATTCTCATTGGGTTCTTAACTGCTTAAAGCTTTTCAGATTGTAGCAGTCTATAAGGGAGTTTAATTGTAATAAGCCTGCTGTACGTTGCCAGATAGTGTTTCCTTTTGCTTTCGCTAGTATGTCAGAATCTTCAGTTTACGTTACTCCCGTGTTTATTCGTTATGCACAACAGGTTTATATTGTTTTTAATTGTATTTTGTTGCCCTTGTCGCGCTTTGTTGTAGAATTTAATGCTGCGTTTATCTCTGCTTTCCCTCTCTCTTTCTCTCTCGTTGTATCTTGGCCAATTAGCGCACATCTTGACGCGAGTTTAGCCCATGTCTTCATTATATTTTGCACAGCTGGCAGCACGCAAGTGTGTGTTTTTGTTCCGTTGTCATTTGCTGCCTGTGTCTCGATGTAACTTAATAAATTTAATGAACATATGCCGACGGCAGCACGCAACAGCTGCTGGGCTTGGCGCAAATAGACTGCAAAGCATTGAAATCTATTTTTCAGCTTGTCTTTAATATGCCTGAAATATAAATATTGAGTGGGGTTGGGGTGGATGGTGTATTGGGGCTACGGGGTTATAGAGGGTAGCTAGATTACGTAGCATGTGCTCTGACTTATGATTGATGCTCTTTTTGTTATTGTTGTGCGGGGGTGGGTGCGAGGGCAGATGAGTTCAGCTTCTTTTCTTTATTTTTTTCTTCCCCATTTCGGGACATTTCTCTTAGCGTGTGTTTGCTTTATATTTTTGCCTGCTGCTTTATTAGATATAATATTTTAGTGGCCAGGCAGGCAGGCAGACAGACAGACAGACATAGAGACACATATGGTATGTTTACTTTTGTTTGCCAGTCTAAAGGAATGTAGGATATGCCTTATGTTTGTATTTATAACAAAAGCGCCACTCGAAATGACTCTAAATGTCTCTCTTTAGCTGAATGTGTGTCTCTTTCTCTGTGTATGTGTGTGTGTGTAGCTCTAAATTATGAGCCCGCTTGTTTTGAAAAGGACTCAACACACAACCTTGCTGCCAGGCAATAAATGTACGGCGCATTTTTCTTAACATTAAAGCGACAATATTTTCATGGAAATTGCACATTTTATGGCGCAGAGGCAAGTAAATTGTTTTTCCCCTCGTTGCTGCTATTTATTTATGTGGCTGCTTTAATTGGAAAGAGAGAGAGAGAAAGGGATAGAGAGAGGGAAGGAGAGAGAGATAAACATAATGAAAATATTGTAATATTGTATGAAAAGTAACGTTGATAAAATTTGCTGAAAAGCGCGCGTAAAAGCACTTGATGAAGAGGTAGAGAGAGAGAGGGAGCCCTTTCAACTGAATTTCATTGCATGCAACGTTGATTTTCCATTTTTTCCTTCGACGCTTTTCAAATTTTGTCGATTGCGCTCTCTCGCCTAAAATGTTGCTACACTTTTTTAGCTGCAGCAAAACAAAAGCGAAAAAACGCAAAGGCGGACAAAGAATGAAAGTAAGAAAATACTGTTGGCTAAAGCGGACTTAAATTTTCACCTGACTGAGGCCAACAACGCCGCCAACGACGACGACGTGAACGTGGTCAACGCTTGTCGTTGATTCCCCGATCCCATTGTGGAAACTGTTGGCATTGTTTTCGTTGCCATCTTTGTTGTTGCTGCTGCTGGTCGAGTGGGTAGCTGCGTGTCAGTGTATGTGTGTGCGTGTGTGTGTGGCCATCATCGTGCAACCACAAAGGCATATCCAGTTCAGTTCAGTACGGTTCAGTTCGGTTGGTGTTGGTGGCAGCGTCGTCGTTGTCCCTCAGCGTCGTGCATTGAAGCATGTTGCATTATTTTGCTGACCCACAGGTTATGCATTCATGTAGCATACTTTTCAGGGCACAGACAGCGCTCGCGCGCTCACCCGCTGCTTTCACTCGCAGGAGCAACGGCCTCGCGCTGTCGCCATACAAAACTGACGTTTAAACAGCGTTTATTGACAGACGACTTTGCCTTAAATTGCAGCGTTTACAATTTTTGCGGTACTCTCAGTTTGGTTTTTTATATTTATTTCGCTCAGATGTTGCACAATTTTGTTGGCAGAGAGCGACCTATGCCATGTAATTTGCATACACTAGGTGGGGTTGCTTGTTGGAGTGGGAATTAGAGCAGGTTTGCTTTAAAATAAAGCATACTTTTGTGCGCACTTTTAAATAGAACTTGCTGTAGAATTGTAAAAAATTTAATTTGATGATATTGAAGATTTCAAATAAATATTAATATTGAATAGACTCTCGGGTTGTTAACTCAGCTTTTTTACCGTTTTTTGTTTAGCCTTATCTTACTGTCCGGAATTCTTTGCTGTTTTTTATTGCCCAAATGGAAAGTATTTCAGATATAATTGTAATAAAATTGTTCTTAGAATCTATGTTCGAGAACATGATATTTTATACAAATCCTTTTTCCGGTTTTTGGATTTGCTTTCAATCATAAAAAGAACATCTTCAATGAGAAAATACTTCAAAACTATTGTTTTACTTTGTCATATATAATTTAAAAATATTTTCAACATTTAAAGCACCATTAGAACATTGTGCAAAGGAGCGTAAGAAACTCTGTTAATTTATATATTATATTTATGACATATTAGCCTTTTTTGTTTTAATTAAAAACTTATTGTCCTGTTTTATGTATTTTTTTCCTCTTTTCTATCCGTTTTTTCATCCTACTTTAACCCTTTTTTGGGAGGAGTAGCTGGAAGCCTTGCCTCACATATTTTTCTTCTCCTAGGGTATTACTTATTCGTCTCTTGAAAACAGTTTTGCTTATTCTCTTTTTTTTCACTTTTGTGCGGTTAAATTCTGCTTCTTCTCTTTTTTGCATGGCGCGTCAGCTGCCGTTGGCATATATTCAATATATTTTGTTTACAACGCCCGTTGCTCATGCTTTATGTGTGTGTGTGTGTGCTTGGCTGTTGTGCAAGTGAAACGAGCTAATTTGTTTACTGCAGCAGACTGTTATTCCCGCTATATTTATATGCCCCGCCCACACAATGTTGGAACTTTATAAATTCAACAGCTCAGCGAGCGTTGCAAAGTGAACCGCAAGAACGAACTTTTGAAATCAATTCGGCCGTATACAATACAGAAAAATTACTTCACTCTCGTCGCTCAGTGCAGGCTACGCATAAATTAACTTTCGTTTTTTAATTAAATTTCCAGACCCAAAGCAAAAAAAAATAAATTAGTAAATTTTTAATGCCAAAACTTGAGCTTGCGGCTTAATCCGGCAACAATTAAACACTTAAACTCTCGCGCTGTCGAAGTCGTCGAAGCCCAGGCACCGCAGCTGACCCTTTTGCATAATTTTATTTTGTGCTCGTCGAAGAAGGCTAATTGGGTTGCTTGATCCACAACACAGTCTGGCACAAGCATATTTTCCATTGACTTGAACTATATTAAATTGCGTTGTTGTTGTTGTTGTTTGACGGCAACTTAGTTTAATTATACAACAACAGCAACGAGTAGGAAAAACAACCGCAAATCGCCCAAAAAAGTCGGCAATATTTGTTATGTGGCCTGCTGCCGGCGGCAGCGGCTTTCTAGCTGCTTTTATGGCAAACATGGCCAACGTGCGCAACGTGAGCGGTTGCTTGCCTCGCCGCCTGCTTCTCTTCTGGCTTCTCGTTTCGCCTACACCGTGTGTCATAAATCTCACGATTCCTGCATGAAACTCAGCTGTGCTTGGCTTTATTGCTGCCGTTGCTGGTGTGAGGGTGGCTGCCAGTGTCTGTGTGTAGGTGTGTGTGTGTATTCTTATATAAATTTCAACGTAAAATGTCTTAATAAAGTCCTCAAGCTTGCTGCCCTCTCCTGCTCTCTCTCTCTTTCTCTTTCTCTGCACTAACATCTTTATGTCAAGGACAATTTTATGCCTGCCGCAGCCGTCGGCGCTGTTGTTGTTGTTGTTGTTATTATTGTTCTTGTTTGTCTGCAGTCGAGATTTCGCTTAATGATCGACAGCATGACACAGATTTAATAATAAATACGAGTGGAATGAGCGCAAATTGTGATGGGAAAATAAAACATGTGTTTGTGCAGTAAAATATTGAGAATTAATTGAGAAATAAGAGCATAGTTAACATACAACAGTTGATCATTGATGTAATCTTCATCTTACGGGGAAATATTTAAATTATTTGCTCACATTATTTATTTTATTTATTATTGCCAAAAATTATCATAAGTTTCTATATTTACATATAAAACTGTCTTCATACTTTAAACTTCAGTTGCTCTAACTTCTTTTAATGTTTCGTCTTCTGCTTAAATTTCCCTTTAGAATAATGTTTAAATTTCCAAAAATCCGCATCGATTTGCAAAAGTAAATCATAAATTTTCTAGCCACAGCTTTGCCGTCACATTGACTGCCTCCATGGCAAGGGACCAAAATTTTGCACGTATGCGTCTGTTCAAAAATCAATAACGACCAGCCACGTAGAACAAACACACACACACGGACACACACATTACTACACATACATATACGTACTCATAGTATTGCACACACACTCAACCCCTCAGCACACGCACTCAACTCTCCTCCTACAACACTCTCTGGCAGATCTTTCATGCATGCGCACAAAAGTATGCAGTAAAAATGCTATGCAAACCAAAAACCAAACAAATGTTCGCCACTTCCGCCAAAAACTGACAACATACAACAAAAACAAGTACAAAAAACTACAAGAATTACGCATAGTAAATTGTAAAATGATTTTATAATGTAAATTAAATTCGTTTACCAAAAATGCATTAAACATAAATCAATAAAGCCAGCCAGAGACAAACAGATTAAGCGTGGGGAAGGCAGGGTAGGTGAGCAGGCAGGCAGTCGACTGTGACTATGACTAAACAATGCGCCTCTGTCAGTTGTACTCAGCGCTCCGGCGATGCGTAGCCAATATCAAATTGTCACAAAATTCATATGAAACAACAACAATAGCGCATAAATTCCCAACAATTATAAGCATATTAAACTATTAGCTTATGCTCAGTAGAGTCGTACTGAGTGTGTGTCTCTGTGCGAGTGTGTGTGTTGCAGGCTCATAAATAAATGCGAAAAATCTGGCGCAACTTTATTATGTAGACAAACGTAAACAAATGCAAGGGGCGGGCGTTAAATTTGCATATCAAAGCTGCTAATAGAGAGCAGAGACTGCAAGAGGGAGAGAGCTTTATATGCCTGTGTGAGTGAGTGTTGTAATGTGCTGCGTGTGTCTGTGCCATAAATGTGTTATTTATGAGGCATATTAACAAGCGACAAACGACACACGACGCTCACAACAGCAACCGACAATGTCTCGGCACGACAATCAGAACTACATAACTCATACGCAGTGTTGCATATTTATTGTTTTAAATAATTGATGCGTCTTGCTTAAATCAAATTTTTGGCAACATTTCTGATTGAAAGCATTTAAAAGGCGCAAAGTAAGAGATGAGGCGCATTTAATATGCAAATTCTTAAAGCTCTTAAGTCAATTCGAAATGTAGATAGAACTTGTATTTGCCTGCTTTCAATTACCTCCGTTTATCTCGAAGAACTCTCTCACACATTTAATATAATATTTAATCTGGACATTTTCACTGACTTAATTCAATTTAACAGTTTACTAAAAAAAAGGGTTAGGCAAACAGAATAAAATTCCTGATAATATTTTCAAGAAGAGACAAGTGAAAGAGAATGAAAAAGGGACAAAGTCAAACACCTGCAGATGTTAAAACAAAAACCCTTTGAGGGGACAACCTTGTGATAAGCGTGCAAAGTGCTGTCACAAAAATAAACAAAAAAGAAAAAAAGGCAAATGAAAATGAAGAAAAAGAAGAGAATAATGAAAAACTGCGAGTGCAAATCTACATAGGGCATACGCAGTGGACTCTCATTCTCTTCATCCCCTTCCCTGCCCTATTGAGTTTGGTCACATTTGTCTATTACACGCGAATTAACATCGAGCGTAAAAAATAAACAAGCTACGAATGTGCAAGTTATCTATATGTCTGCATCTCTGCCATGACAATCTCTTGCTCTTTCTCACTCACCCTCTATCTCTGTCACTCTCACTGGCAACAGTGTCAACAGCTTTGTGTGCGTTCGTTTTGTTTACCCTTCTCACATATCTTTTAAACCAAATTCGTCTCTTTTTTTCTGCTCTCAGTCTGTCTCACTCACTCTTGTGTACTTTATGCCCTTACTGCACACATATTTATTTGTCCAAAAAACCCTATGGCAGTTTTATCAGCATGCAATGCACAGAGAGAAAACTCGTTGCACGATTTGAATGCAGCCAAGCGAAATGCGTGTCGAACCCAACAGGCTGAAATTATTTGGAAATCGTTTTTGCCTACACCCTAACCCCCTTTGCACCCCACAACGTTTTATACATATTTTTTGGCTTGACTGAGAACGTTTGTGTTTTATGGTAAATCTATGACGGGCTTATCAGTGCAGCCGCATACAGCTGCAGTTGTTGTATTCTGCGCATGGGAGAGTGCGGGCTAGAAGGTATACCAAACTGTAGATATAAAAGAGAGAGAGAGAGAGAGAGAGAGAGAGAAATAAGCTCAATTTGTAGCTGTTAAACGAAGTTTAGTTTTATTTGCAGGGTATTTGCTGCAGGAGTTGTTAGAATGACTTAAGGCTCTATTCTATTTTCAGTATTCCATCTTTGTTAGCATGTTTATTAGTAAGGGGCTTAACTGCAAGTTAGTACAGGGTATTGCCAACAAATCATTCTTGTTGCTTATCAATACAGTCGCATACAGTTGCAGTTGTTATACCCTGGGAAAGTTGCGACCCAGTTCGGGTCTTCTCATTGTCTTGGATACAAAGAGTCTGGAAGGCCGTTCAAAAACTTTGCCAACATATATAGATATTGGCTACCCAAATTCAACTCACCTTGCCATTAAGGTCCTCGTTGGGTTTCGCAGTAGCGATCGATGTTCTTGCCACAGGCACTTTGTAGGGACGGATGGAAGCGATAGTCGGTGTTCTGTTCAATCACCAAATGACAACGTTGATCGAAGTTCTCATCGTCCTTGTAGGCCTTGAGACAGTCGAGCAACTTAAGCGACTGCACGTTGTGATTGAACTTGTACATCATATCCTTGCAGGTATTGAGCAGCGTATAGTCTGTGCCGCTGTCGCCCAGCTCTGTTTTTATACCCTTCGACCAAAATGGGCAAAAAGGGTATACTAACCTTGTGCAAATGTATATAACAGGCATAAGGAGGCGTGGGAGACCCCACAAAGTATATATATTCTTGCTCAGGATCACAAGCCGAGTCGATTGAGCCATGTCTGTCTGTCTGTCTGTCTGTCTGTCTGTCTGTCTGTGTGAACGCACAGATCTCAGCTATTATAAAAGCTAGAGTTACCAAATTTGGCAGGAAGACTCCTGTGTACTATAAGCAGATCAAGTTTATTTCAAATGTTAGGTGCCACGCCCACCGCCCTCACAAATCAATAATTTAATTTTTAAACTTAATTTGTAAGCGCTGTATAAAAGCTACAACTTTTTTCTTTAACATTGCTAAGCTGAATGAATTATCTACGTATTCTCCAAATTGCAATCCAATCGGACAATAATCACAGAAGTAATTTAAGAAAGTATGAGCATAAAACCAAGTGATTCTGTCAGCTAACAAGAAAGGAGGGCGAGCGCCATCTGTCGGGAATAATTGTAAAGCATGTGCATATGTATATTTGTATGAATTTAACAAATTAAACTACACGGGAACATAGATCGAAAGGTTTCCCACTGTCGCGTGTTGCGCGACTGTTGCTTTTCTTACTGGTTTTCGGCTATATTTATGACTAGTGTTGGTATTAAATAAATACTTAAATGTTTAAGAGGCAGCTAAAGTACAGTTCCAATATTGTTAACTGCCTTAACAAATCGAATTGTATTCGTATTTGAATAATCTCCTTACTGTCCAAGCAGCAACAACAACAAGTAGGTTTGTCAACTGTTTTTCGCATACATCCATATAGAGCTAACAAACTGCATGACAATGTCAAATTTGGAGGGCAACAAACGATAAATTTTCACAAAATTGACAACATCAAATTGATGGGCGCAACAATTGACAGACGGACAGCAGAGGCAGAAGCAGATCGAACCATATTTTGGGTGGGAAGGAGGAGGAGGAGCATTAAAAAGCTCGCATCGAACGGGAGTGCGCACAACATCGCGTGTCACCAAAGATTATGATAGGATATATGTCTCTCTCTATATATACATATGTATATATAAATTCACCAGCAACAGCAACAAGAACAACAACGATACGAAAGAGAAACGGACAACCGATGGGCGTCGCACAATTTGACTGACATGTCAACACAGTGGCCGAAAAAGAGAAAAATACAGCTGAAAAACATCGAAACAGAAAAGTTGAATATGAATTTTTTATCAGTGCACAAGCAGAAAAACAACAAATAAAACGAGAAACGGGTCAACGAATGAATGACAATTGACAATCTACAATATTGTTGCAAGTTTATTTCATTTATCAACAGCGTCGCAGCGCGTTCTCGATATAGAGAATCGTCTAAAGCTTGTCACATTATTTCTCTGCTACTTTGCTGTTTACGGCAACAACTTGAAGCAGCTTAATTAGCGACGGGGACACATCGAGTCGAGTTTAGCCAGACAGAAATTACTGCTGCAGTTGTTTTGTGGTCACTTTTAGATGGGGTCGTCTAACTGTATTTGCAAGGCTTCTATTGTAGTTGTTGCTGTTGTTGTTGTTGTTGTTGTCTGTGCAACGCACAATGCATGCAAATCACAACGGAGCAATTAATGTGTCCAACTTGTCTAGCCAGCCGGAATTGCTAAGCCCTTGTCTCGTCATTTTGTTGCTCTTTGGCTAATTTGATATTTAAAGGTTGAATCCTGTGAACGTAAATGATGAGAACTTTCTGTCCTCTGGGTATATAGTAGAATGTGCGCAAACTTCAGAAACTGCTTTAAAATATATTTAAGACTGCTTAAATATAATTTTGATATCTTTAAGTTGCAAACATCTCTCTTAGTTATCAGTAAAGTTATAAATATATATCATATTTTCCGGAGACTATAAGAAGAGGCATATGAGTATAGATGGCGCACAAAGGAATATCTGTTAAGAGCTAGAAATACTACGCCTTATAAATACTACTACTACTACTATGACTACTACTACTACTATGACTACTACTACTACTATGACTACTACTACTACTATGACTACTACTACTACTATGACTACTACTACTACTATGACTACTACTACTACTATGACTACTACTACTACTATGACTACTACTACTACTACTTGCTATAAATAATGGCACATTCAACCTTCTGTTAGTGCAATTTTTAATGAATCTCTAGTTTAATTCAAAGTCTATTTAAATTAAACTCAACTATTAATAAACTTTTATAGAAAACATCAACATAATTTCATCTTTCATCTACCAAACTTTCTGTCAGTGTAACACTTTATAAGCTGTCGTGAGAGAACGAAAAAAAAAATAGCATACCTTTTAATGCCGACAGTGCCGAAATTTTAAGTACTTTAACCTCAATAGTCTTTGCGACGACGACGACGACTTCCTGTGCCAGTGCTCTAACCTGCTTACGACGTGTCCAAAGCAATTAACACATTGTCCACTTTTTTAATACCCAAGTGGACTTCCCACCCCTGACACTGCGCCCCCCACACCACATGTCAAAAAACACTTAAACTATTTGGGCAAACAACTTTCAATGAGGAGAAGGAAGAAAGAGAAAGAGAGGGAGACAGACTAAACATGAAATTCAAAGAAAAAAAGAAACAGCGAAACTTGCGTGCCAAACACTCGCAAACTGAACATTCTATTCTAGTTTCTGGTTTTTTTTTTATAATGTTAACGAAACCGACTTTACCTACCTTTTATTGCCCCGTCGGTGCCCCACCCGAAGTTGAGGGGGAATGAAATTTATGTGCCCCTCACACGCAGCACGCGGCACATTTCTCATTTAACTGCCTTGCCATTTGCTAATTAATACCAAATTCCATTTATTTCAACGCTAAAACAACTAAATTTTCCTCCAGCTCAAATCAATTTTGTTCTTCTCTTGTTGTTCGTGTTGTTGCTGTTTGACTTTCACTGCGAGATTTGTGCGCTTTTACGACTTTTGGCATGTCCAAACTTGGTTTGCTGGCCACATTCTGTTCTATTGCGTGTGCCTACGTCTAGGTTCGTGGGGAGGGGGGGTAGCTGTGTCAGCATCGTTTAGCTGCGATCGCACGCAAAAATATTTGTACGAAATAAAATTAATGGCGTTCGTTGATGTTTTATTAATTTATACAATGTCCAGAGAATGGGCTGGAGGAGCAGGGGAAGTCTGGTAGAAATAAAATATATTGCGCATACGACGCGTGGTTTGCATTATTGAGTAATTAAATACTAATTAAAGCGTTACATGAGCCAATTTTCTTATTCGTTCGTGATTTTTCTTTTTATGTGAGCGCGTTAATGTGCAGAAAGGAAAGGGAAATGAGACTTTAAGATGATTAGCTTTATCTCTGCGCACTAATTGGATAGCTTAAGTTATTGCTAAGTTACAAGCAAGAGAAGGCAAAGGGAGGGAGAGAAAAAAGGAGAGAGAGAGCGATAGGGGGAATGTGTGAGATAAACAAGTCAAATTGGTTCATTATAAGTTCCTTGCCGGAAAATACCTTTACTAAAGAGTGGTCTTATTTATTACTTTCAGCTTTGATTTGTATGCCCTTGCAGAGGGTATTTTTATTTTAGGCAGAAGTGTGCAACGCATTATAGGAGATATTTCGACACTATGAGGTATATAGGTTTTATATATTCTATTATATAGAACCTTCGGCATGCCTTTCTCTCTGGTTTTCGATTAATCCAATGATTCTCCAACACTTTTATGACTTTTCCCTGCCCGACTGTCGCTCTTTGTTTTGTTTTCACAATTTTTACGAGGCATTTGAGATTTACATAACACAATGAACAACGCTGGCAAGCTGCCAATTCAAATAGCTTCCCTCTTCTCTGCCCTCTTTAATTTGTAGCCAAAACATGACGGACAACACGTCGCAACGTTGCAGTTTTTCGCCCAAATAGATAACTGTAAAATAAATATAAATTACACATCGCACACACACTGCACACTTTTCAGTTAGTTAAGGCTTTAATATACCCTTCCCTATATTGATATTGTGCTTGGTAAACAGTTGAAGCTACTGTAAAAAAATTGTTATAAATTGTGAAATATCATTTCTATGTTACCCATCCCTCTCTCACCTTTGGTTTTTGTATTTGTTTTGCCTGTGCGGCTGTTTTGGGAATTGCATTGCACATATTTTTTGTACAGCAGGAATGTTGTGTATCATGTTGTGTATGCCACAGCTCCCACACACACACACAGGCCGGTGTGTCCTGTGTGTATCGTTGTGCATTTAGCTTGATCTCTTTCCCCCCCTCTCTCTCTCACTCTCTGCCTCTCCCAATCCTAGCTATAAATATTGGCATATGAAAATTGCATTCCAAATTCCAAGTAGCTTTCGAGAACAACTTGCTAATTTCAATTGTTTTTGCAATTGTTCTTGAAAAGGAAAGAATGGTAGGTAAAAATTGCTATTGCCAGTCGCCAATTAACTGTAGCTGTGTGTGTGCTTCGGCATTTTGCCAATTTTCATTATGATGTAAATTGAAAATATTTTTATAAAGAAATTTTAGTTGCTTGCTATTTGCATTGTTGCCATTTGTGTTTGGCTCAAATAGAAATTGAAGTTGTTTCCATAGGTAAATATTGAATTGAAATAAAAGAATTTAATTACGAAAATTGTTTAAAAATGTGATATGCCATTTTTTTTGAAAGGTTTTGTTTAAACTGAAGATAAATTGTTAAAATAATTGAATTAATATGTATTCGTATGTATTCTTACCCCTTATTTTGATAGCAAATACTTGATAAAAAATTAGTTAAATATTTATTTAAAAAAGCAAAACTATTTCCCAATTTATGTTATCAATTTTACAATTGCCAACTTTCTCTCTTTTATTTAATTTTCCTGCATGTTTCCTCACCTGCATTCGTAAAGTTCTCGTCTGCCCTTCATCAGGCATGCAGCGTTGATCAAAAGACAAACAAATACCGTAACAATAACTACGATTATAATGATAAGCAGTTGCAATGAGTAAGAGAGAGGAAGAAGGGCCGCAGCTGCAAAATATGTGCAAAAGCAGAAAAAATAAATAATACGCCACGAAATATGACAGATTAGCACAAGAACTTTGCGCGCTAGACAGAGATAAAGATAGTCGGGCAGAGCGATAGAGAGATACCTTAGTTTGCAGCAGTTGTAGCGACTTGCTCGCGCTGTCTCTCACTCTCTTGGACACGTCATCAAAGTTGCAAAACCCGAACTCGAGGATTTCCGGAAATTGAGAAAGTGCTAAAGAAAACGAAAAAGATGCTACCCACTGCTTGAAGGGAGAGAGAGAGAGAGGGAGAGAGAGTCAGGGTAGGGCATCTTAAAAGTTAAACGAAAAACTTTCTGAATGCGTACGAAAAAATATTTGCCATACGCGCGGTGCGAGATGGCGATTTTAAAAGTGCTGTGGCTCCGCTGTCCAACTGGTCCGCAAAGGTTAGTCCTGCAAACGTCCTGCGAAAAGTTTCGCTAATGAGAGTAAGAGTTTCCTGCTCGATTCCTTTTGCACGATTTTTCTGCAAAGTTGTAACCACACTCACTTCCCTTGCTGAATTCAGCTTGATTTGGCTAGTTTTTTATGCGTTTATTTACTGGCAGCTGATGACATAAATAATTCATTGGCTAAGGATGGAATGGAAAGGGGGTAAGGCAGGCAACCTGCTCTCCGCTTAACTTTTAATTAAATCAAAAATGACTTTAATTGAATATCAGAGCGAACAAAGGAGAGCTGTTGTCCACTTCCCCCCTCCCATCCAGCAGCTGCCTCAAATAAGCCATTAAACCTTAAAGTCTAATAAAATAAACAGTAAACACACTTAATGCCTTGATTACCAGCATCAGCTACAGGCACAGAAGCTGCTGCCAAAGAAGGAGTTTCGTCTTCAATGGAATGTCCTGCCAGCCTACTTGTCTGGCCTGTGCCTACCTCTGCTTGTCCTCTTCTTCTTCTTCTCGTGTCTGCTGTGTGCGTTGCTGTGCACAGATTTATGCCAAGCAGCAGCAGCCTTGTTGACCTCAAAATTTCGAGCTCAGCTGGGCCTGTGCTACGACTACGACTAGAACGAGAGGAACTGATAAAAAAAAAACAGACACGAAAGCTACAGTTCAGTGTGCTCGGCTGTAGTATACCTGGTACCCAGCTGCTGGCCAAAACAATGTCTTAAATATATAACTTTTAAGCGTGTATTTTGTGTTGCATACTTTAAGGTGCTTGGATATCTGTAGCTTTTTAAAATGATTTCTTTAATAACTGCTTTGTTAATTATGCGATTGCTGTCAAATTTTCAGTTATCATTTGGGCGTTGATTGTTATTGTGGTTACCAAAAATGAACTGTCCTGCATTATAATTCGTGGTGTAAATTTAAAATAAACTTGATTCTGCGTGCAATATTTAGACTTTTTCAATATACTTTTCGTATTCTTAGCTTTTTTAGTTTCTGAGATCAAGGACAGACAGACGCACAGAGTTATATCGTCTTGGCTGTTGATACTGATTACGAATATATGTATATAGTTGGTGTGTTCTGCTACGCCTCCTTCTGCCTGTTGACACAAAGTTATAATACCCTTCTACCCCAAGGGTAACGGGTATAAAAACAACGAGCAAGGAAGCTGCGGCTTTGGTTTGTGTTGTCTCAAGTCAAACTTGGCAAGTGAAAACGCATGTTGAGGGCCAAACCGCAGTTAAGCTAAGATTGCAGAAGAAGCAGCCTAGGTTGGTAGTGCTGGAAAAGAATATCGGTAAAAATATGACAAAGTTGAGTTTAAATGAAAATAAATATAAAATTCTATCTAGATAAAAATGAAATACACACATAGTTAACGCATTTGAAATGTTTCTTGGAACTCTTCAATACTGTCAACTGAAATTTTTCCTAGAACTCTTTGATGAATTAATGTTGTGAACTCTCAACTTTCTCAGGAACTCATCAAATTGCTAAGCACTACAATAGGAGGCGAAAGTGTTTTTCAGAATAGAACGAAACATGCGATTTATAGATAGAGAAGGAGACGAGAGAGGAGGGAGAAGGGAGACAGCAACTTGCTTCGTCTGCAGCAAGTGAATTTATAGCAATGATGTGGCACGCTGTCTTAAAGTAAAATATTGACAGTTGACTAGAAGCAAGTGTACCATGAACTGCCGCTGCCAGGGCCACCAAACTTGTTGTTGTTGTTGTTGCTCTACCTACTTCTTGCTTTCATTTTGGGGCTGCTCGGCGACGGAGCGAAGCAACAAGCACAACCAGAAGAAGTAATTGCTTTCTGCTACTCATCCTGTTCGTCCTTGGCATCGTTATTCTTGTAGTTGTTGTACGTTTTATGTGCGCTATGTATACCATGACTATGCTGCCTGTGGTTGTGGTACCCGCAGCACTGCCACCTTCTTCTCTATAGCCCCTCTAAGACACATCCTGCTGGCAGCCATTAGGCGAATACTTCACAATGAAAATCGCATCGTTGGCTATATTTAATTTTTAGACATGCCTTCCTCTCTCTCTCTTGTTGTTTAAAGCTCTGCCAGGGGATGTACAAGTTTTTTAGTGCTTTATAAATATTTCAGCCTACGCGCTTAACACGTGGCGTATACGTCATGTGTTTTATTCATACACCACAAGGAAAATCAATGGCAGTTAAAGTGAATTTTCATGTTCATGGCACAAGACAATAACAAGCGCATTGCACAGCAATAATAATTAACATAATAATTATAATTATTATTATTATTGTTATAATAATTATTGCAAACACTTCAATCGTGCATAAACATGTTTCTTTGGCTGCAGGGCAGTTCTGTTGTTGTTGTTGCTGCTGTTGGACTGTTGGGATAATTAGCTTGAAATATCTGAGTAGCTTCGTTGTCGTTGTCAAAGCTGCTTGTTCTTCTCCACTGCTGCTTGAATTAATCATCAATTTGGCATTATTTATTAAATTGTCAGCTGATAATTTATGTGCGCCAGTGTGGGTGTAGCAAATTTGCAAATTGAACGCTTCGTTTGCTTTGCCGGATGAGAGCAGAGAACTCAAGGCAATTGCAGATGATGCTAATTGGGAAAACTAACAGCAAATAGTGGATTGAGAAATATATTTAAAGAGCTGAAATTGTAAGGAAATTGGGAATGTATTGGAAACTGTAAGGAATAAGCACAGTTTTAATTATGATTTTCAGTTGTTATACCCGCCATCCATAGGGCAGAACAGTATTATATGTTAACTTATATAAGTTAAAGGACATTCGCATATATCACTTACATGTATATCAACTTTCTTACTAGTTATACTTTAAGTTACACTTTCATAAATTTTGCAGTTTTACTTTGCAATATTTTCTTCCTTTCCCTGATCTTTTCCCAACTTTAAGCTGCACTGAAATTGAAATTATTTCTATGCATTTCCATCTGTTTGCGTATCTCTCTGTCTCTTTCTCTCTCTCTCTCTCTACTTTCTACTTCTACCATTCTGTTGGGAAAAATCTCATTATATTTTTTTTGAAAGTCCCTCTCCAGCAATGGCGTTCATTCAATAGACTCTCTTTCCCGCTGGGGTGTTAGAAAGTGTTCCTCGTCGTCGTCGTCATCGTCGTCGCCGCTTATCAACTTTTTCCACTTAGATTTCCTACTCACTCTGTGTGTGTGTGTGTGTATGTTTGGGGGAAATTCGCGCAGTCTCTGGCAGCATATTCATTTCTTTTGCCATTTGCTTTATTTATTTTCCAAAGGATTTATGTTTTTGGGTTATGGCGCTTGTCTTTGACGCCGCTGCTGATGCAGTCGTCGCGTCGGTTTTTTCTTAGTTTTTTGTTAAAATTGTGTTAGTTTTGAAGCCTTTTTTTCTGTGAATTCTATTATGCGACAGCTTTTGAGCGCTTACTAATGAAAAATGAACGCACAAAACAAAGCTTCGCCAATGTCTGGCAGCTGCCTGAGAGAGAGGGATTTAAAGTGTGGAAGGAGGAGGCGTGGGGTAGAGTTTGCAATGGTTCTACTGCTTTCTTTAATATAATTAGTTGTAACTGTTTTGCTTGCCCGCGCGCTGCGCCTAATTAAGTTGCCGACTTGGCATAGTTTTGACAGCACAAGAATAAGAGAACAGCCTGAAATTGGCTGCAGAAGCATATTAAAGTGGGTAATAGAGAAAGAATTGTTTTGTGCAAGCTAAAAAATATATAAAGCTTTAAAATTTGTATAAATATAAATCAAATTAAAGTAAATTTCCTTTAAAACAAACGCTTCTTTCTATTATTGTATATTACTCTGCCTTGCCCAAAAAAGTATGCTATGCTTTTTGGTTTGAAATTGATTTCTCATTGAAATTACACAACACAAAAAGCGCATGCACTGTGGCATTTCAAGTGACCGCTCTTATGTTTGTGTTAAACAAATACTTGAGTTAACAAATTAAAGACACATTTATGCTCAAATATGCATAACGTACTTTGTGGTAGGGCAGGCAATCTTAAAGCGCTTACAATGGCGATGCTGTAGCATACTTTGCGGGGCCAAGTAGCTGCACAACTTGACCACAAGCAGCAGAGAACAGCTCAAGCGGCAAGCAACTTACAAGCTCAAGTTGGTTAAAGGGGAGAGAGGTAGAAAGAGATAAAGAGAGAGAGGGAGACAGAGATGAAGAGAGAGAGGGAGACAGAGATTGAGCACATACAGACAGACACCTGGGCACTGACAATATCCTCAATAGCCTCGGCAGTTCACTAGCCCCACCACAATTTGTTGCTGCAAGTGTATCTAAACTAGAATGTTTGTTTAGTATCTTTTACACTGTGCTACACAGTTGTTGCAGTTGTTGTTGTTGTTGAGCTGCTTTCTTTCATGGCGGCTGTGTGTGTACTGCTGTTGTTGTTGTTGTCTGGCGATTCGTTTGTGCATGCTTTGCATGCTACTCTCGGCTTGCACAAACAGTGCCACACACACACACAATGGTTTGGGAAGAAGGCGAATACGAAGGCGCTGCGCCTGAGTTTGCTGTTTGTTGTATGACATATAAAAGTCAACTTGAATGCGCTGTGTAAATTTAGCCACCCAACATTCAGCCTTGCCTTGCCTTGCCTTGGTTTTCCAGCATGCGTATACACACAGCAGACACTGTTGCAGCTTTAAGTAGTTGTGTGTGTGTGCCAAGGAAATGGTTGCATTTGAAAGGAATTTGCCTTTACAAGATTTTACTCTTTGCAATTTACACGCGCCGCGTACTTTTCCTTCTCTCTTACTACACACACACACTCAAAGAGCACACCTACTCGTCCTCAAGTGCAATATATGTATATAAGTTCATGATATATCTTTGTGAATGTAGATATGTACTACATTTATATATATTGTATGCGTTTGGCTTTTGTAAATGTTGCTTTCTTTTTACATGGCATTATATCGCATATACTTACACACACACACACATACAGAGACACAGTTGCACAGACTATAAAGTAGTTGTTGCTACGTTTCGCAGGATGTTGTTTGCTTCATGTTCTGAATGCAGGAAGTCATCTCCAGCAGAAGCAACAGCAGCAGCAGAAGCAAAAACATAAAAATAAAACTGATTTATTGTATACGTCGCACTGTGTCTGTGTGTGTGTGTGTGCAGGCTGTTTTTCTCTCGTCGCTTAATTAGGCGTAGAGCGCAATTAAAAAAAAAACACCGACTTGCAAAAAGTTTAATTAACGATCAGATTTAAGTGCGGATAGAGCTAAGGCTGAGGTTCAAGTTGAAATTTTAAATTGTCTAAAGAAATTTTGCATTAGAAAATTAATTTATTTGTAGAAATTTTAGGGTTAAGATGGAGAATCCCTATACTATACTTAGAATGCGGTAGAATCCAAAGAAAATGTATTTTAATGTATATAATGTTTTTTCATATATAAATGCTGAAAGGAAGAAAGGAAGTTCATTTTTTGAATTACATATGCTTAAAGAATTTAAATGAATTTCTTTTTGTGTTTTTTTAGTGAAACTAATAAAGGAAACTATTGAAAAAATTTTTTTATTAATATAAAACTATATTTTAACATTTCCTAATTAAAATACTGTTGGAATCTATAGAAAACTAATTTAATTCAGTTTCAGTTAGCGTAAAAAAGTTAGATACGTTAACGAATTAAATTATTTATAATTTATTTATCATTTATTCTATAAATATTCAAAGTAATTTCTTTAGTAAACAATTCTTCCTTAATTTATTTAATTTTCTCTTTGATTTTCTACATTTTTTGTTCATTTCAAAATGTTTAGTTCTTCTTTGCCAGGTACAACTTTAAAGGGAGTTTGTGTCTGTTGTTGCCTTTGCCTTAATTACACTTTGCTTTTGAAGCCATTGCCCCCTGCTGCCCAAACAGACCTAATCAAATTAAGCTTGTTTCCAAACGTCTAATCAAAAATCTGTTTCACATTCGCATTTTGGCAACGAACAATTTTCATTTCATTGCTCGATTTGTCGACAACCAACGATGACGACGACACCGACGACGGGGCAGCATTCAAAAATCCCTCAAAATGTTGACCATAAAACTGAACCACAGCCGCAGCAGCAGGAGCACCTTGTCAGTGGGGGGTGGGAGGTAGCACATTCGACTCACCTGCCCTGCCTTCAATCCCTTCTCTGGTCCGTAGCCAGCTCAAGTGTGAGTGTTGTTGGCATTCAGTGTTGCTTTTCTATGGCTCAAGTGTTTGCATTTTACAACCGCACACTTGCAGGGACACACTCAGTCTGTGTGTAAGTGTGTGCGTATGTGTGTCTAAGTTTTGTGTGTTGGCATTTCTCTCTCGGTCTCTCTCTGTTTAGTAGCAGCTTAAGTGAAATGTAGCTGACCTAAGCTACAAAATAAACACAAATGCAATGCACATACAAGCAAGAGACACTCACATACACAAGCAAACATACACACAGTCACACCAAACACGTTTACTAACTAAAGGACAATGATGAACGCAAATGCCAGTGTACAAGGTAGACAAACCAAAAAGTTCAATTGCACTGAGAGAATGGAAATGTGTATACAGAGTAGAGCGGATTCATTTAGCAGGTGATTATACCCGCTACCCAAAGTAGGGTATTATAACTATGAGCCAAGCGAAAGTGTATGTAACAGGCAGAAGGCGGCGTGGCAGAACACACTAACTATATATATTTTTAATAGGAATCAACAGCCCAGTCGATCTAGCCATGTCTGTCTGTCCGTACGTATGAAAGTCTCAAAAACGATATGAGTTAGGACTAAAAAAAAAATATTATTGAAAACTGTTAATAATGAACGCGGATTAAGTGTATTTTAGATTTTGTACACACCCTCTTCTGCCTTTGTAAATCGATTAAAACCCAATTCCAAGTGTAATTTTAGTGCAGGACAGTTCATTTTTAGGAAATACAATGTCTATCAACACCCAAATGATTTCTAAAAATTTGGTTACGATCGGTAAATTAATATAGAAGTTATTTAAGAAATAATATAAAGGAGCTACCGTTTTCCGCTACCTGCAAAGTATGCAACACAAATTGATAGTTATATATTTAAGAAAGGGGGCATACAACAGTCGAGCATCCTCGTTTTATATTCCATAATTATGCACGTGTGTGTATGTGTGTGTGTGTGTTCTATTATATTTATCAATGTCACATCATCATCTTACTAATAATTTCATACTTTGATACTAATCCAAATTTGTAATCCCTCAGGCAAGTGGGCAGTAAAAAAATAACAAAAGAAACTGAACAGCAACAACAACAGCAGCAGCAAGTGAGTAAGTGAGTGAGATAAACAACAACTACAACAGCAACGAAGCAGGAGGCGCATGAACGAACAACAACTGCAAGAGGGAATAAATATAACTGCCGTTTTATGTAGCAGCAGAGCAGGCATTGTAGGAGAGCGACGCTGCTGAAGAGGCTAAGAATATTTATATATATATAGAGAGAGAAGTACAACGGAGAATTGGAAAGTGAACAAGAGTTTCCCACGAGGGAAAGTGAGAGTGAGAGAGGTGAACGAGAGAGAGAGATAGAGAGAGCGCGAGGAGAGCACGTCACTGAGAACGTGCAGAACGTGCGAGCAATTGAGAGCAGTAGCCAGTGAGAGAGCAAGAGAGATGCTCAGTTCTCTGGACGCGCTGGCCGGTAAAATAGCCAAAGCGACGCCGGGCACTGGCGCCGTAACGGCCAGCGCCACCGTTGGCCAAAAGCCAATAAACAATCCCCATCATCATCCCCATCATCAGCAGCATCATCATCATCATCAGGCACATCATCCGGCGCATCAGCATCCGCATGCCGCATCGCGCCATCAATTGGATTATGATTATTCAGCTGTGGAAATTGAGCCGCCAGCCGAGCAATTGGCCAACTCGCCGCGCAACGAACGTGAGAGGTTGCAACAGGCGCAACACGCCTACGAGCAGCAGGCGCAGGCCGAATTGGAGTTCGGTTTGGCCGATGTGGACACAAAAAGTTGCCTCGCGCTATTGACGCATCGTAGGAGTAGCCATAATATGCAAACAGGGAAAACGCCGCCACGACAACATCATTATCATCATCCCTATCAGCGTCCCCTGCGGCCCGTCTCACCTGTGGTGCAACAGCAGCAACAGGCGCAGCAACAACAGCAGCAGCAGCAATCACAGCAACAATCGTCGCCGCAACAACAATCGCCATATCAGCAACAATTATCGCATTTGGCCGCACTGCAGGATCATCATCAGGAGCTGCTGCATTCGCAACAGGAATTGTTCCACAAGCAGCTGATCAATCTGCAGCAGCAGCAGCAGCAACAACAGCAGCAGGAGAGGGTCAGCTATAATGACAGCGATCATGACTCACAGCAAGAGTACAAAATATGCCTGAGGGATAGGTGAGTCTCATGAGTCTGTCTAATTGCCACGCCCACGCTCACAGACCACCCTCCAAAAACAAACCCCAAATCTAACAAGTCTTAAAGTACCCGCTATATAATCCATAATCCACCATCCACAATCCACAACAACAACAACATTGCTAATTACGCTTTTCATTATTATATATCATGTTTTTGTTATTTTTATTCTTTATTTACCGTTCTTTTTTCATCGCTTGTCAGACACACGCGTTGCATGTGAAATTGTTTTAAAAACAAACTTAATTCATTAACTAAAATCAACAGTGAAAACCCTTAAACTTTGTACACTGAAAATGCATTAAAAAAAATGTGATAATCATTATCATCATCATCATCATCATCATCATCATCATCATTATCTTATATGATGACTATCATGATTGTCAGGGAAAGTTGGAAACTTCTGATGTACATAATTCACATGACTGAACAGGTGTCTGTGTCGCTGTGTGTGTGTGAAGGGAATGAGTGCACTCATGACACGTACGAGTATAGGGAGTAATGCGATAAAAAAAGGTTTTTTCTTTACTGATAGATTTATTATTTTAAATGATGGCAATTTTAATGCGTTTTATTTAAGGATTATAGGGATGTTTGTTAAGCAATGTTGCGCTCTTGTTTTTGTAGAATATTTACTATAAAGTGCTAATTAACATTTCTTGAGTTGCGTTTTTAGTTTCTTATTGAAATGCGTGTTAGGGATACGTTGTTATACACTTCAATCATAGAAAATAATCGAAAAAGGGTGTACTAGCTTTGTGTAAATGAATGTTGGAGGCGTGGCAGACCCCGAAAAGTACATACATTTATTTTTGCTCAGGTTCACTAGCCGAGTCGATTGAGCCATGTCTGTATGAATACACAGATCTCAGCTATTATAAAAGCTAGAGACATCAAATTTGTCATGCAGGTTACTGTATATTATGCGCAGATCAAGTTTATTTTAAATATTAAATGCCACGCCCACCGCCAATGCAAACTAATAATTTAATTTTTTCAAGTCGATTTCTGAGCGAGATATAAAAGTTTCAACTTTTTGACTTTGACAAATACTTAGCTTACTAAAATATCTTACTATTGTTCAAATTTCAATCCAATCGTACAATTGAAACAGAAGTTATTGAAGTCACTGTAGTCCTGCCTGCGCAGCCTGTGCCTGCACATATGTGAGAGTGAGAAAGCAATAGGTGACAGATGACTTTGTCTGTGGTATTGTTAGTGCATTTGTAAAGGCTTATCGAAACTCAGCAAAGGGTATCTCATTGTCGGCCGTGCCCAATTGTAGCGTTCCTCTGGTTACCACTAAGAAATGCACCCTACACTTGACACTTGTTGCATGCACCTCTCCTGGGACTTTGTTCTTGCTGTCTGTCTCTCTCTCTCTCTGTCTTCTTCTATCTTCATCTTTCCCTAGTCCTTTCTTGGCTTTACATCACTCAAAATCAGCAGCTGCTGTTGCTGCTCTTGCTTTTGTTTCTGTCTGCAAATCTTTGTGTAAGACTGTCATGTAATGTCGCCAAAGCAAACAAGTTAAAAAACAGCAAAAACAGAAAGGTAGTAAGAGAGAGAGAAACAGAGAGAGATAAAGAGAGAGACGGGCAGCAAGAGACTGCGAATGCGAATGGCGACGCCTTAAAGCGTGCAACACAAGATTCTCTGTGATTCCAAGCAAGTGTAATTTCTCTTGGCTCTGGCAGCGGCACAAGTTAACAAACAAAAATGTCACACACATTTGTACATGGCACCAAAAGCAACAACAATTACAACAACAATCGGAGCCAACAACAAGTATAACAAAAGCAAAACACAAACTGAAATTCACGTGACAAATTGCTGCTGGGCCGCTGCTTGTTTCAATCAGAATGAGAGGCAGGCAGGGAGAGAGAGAGTTGGAGAGAGTGAGTAGCAAGAGAAGGGCAAATGTAACCGATACCATACAGAACATTCTGACACGCACCCACACACATACTCTCTCACACACGTGACATTTAACTTTATTATACACATGTTTGTGCATTTTAGGTGTGCTGCTTGGCTTGAGGCGCCCTAACTAATTTAATTTATAATATCATTTGACATATCGTTTTCATGTTTCACTTTGATTTGTCGCCCCGTTACGTAACCCTTTGACTTTTCTCACTCTGTATTGCGGTCTCTTTCCCTCCCTTTGCCTTCCTCTTTTTTAGCCATAGCATGCAAATATTACGAAGGCGTCAGGCGTAGGCGCCGCTCTGACAGTTGATTTCCTTAGAAAACAACACGGTGAGAAAGCAAGTGCTGTAGAATATGATGAACATTTTTATAGAATTATACAATAGAAACTAGCAGCTTCCGAATCAATTCCCTTCTTAACTTAGATAATAAATCGATCTAGAGATCTAGAATCATTTACAAATCGAAATCTTATCATATTTCACAAAGTTATAAGGCAAATATTGAATATTAAGGAACAACATTTATTAATGCCACATTAAGCTTGATGCTTAAGTATTTTATTATGATAAACCATTCAATGATATGGTGATCTCTCATCAATCTATGATCTTTTACGCACAGATCTGTCCTTTTATTTTTTTTCTTCTAGCCTAAAACAATTTATAAAAATTACTGTGTGGAAATCTTTCTTATTTTTATTGCTGAAATAAAACGTATTTTCGATATAATTTTACTGAAATTATTCTTAATGATTTGTATACAAATCTTTATTCCGCTTTTTCGATTCGATTTTCAATCATAAAATGAAACATGTCCAAGTAGGAAATATTTCAGTAATGTTTGTTAATTATGCCACATTTTGATAAGGACACGCATATTAAGGTGGATTAGAACTTTACCGATAAAGCATGAGAAATCACTTAAGTTTACAGATAAATGAAATTTTAGCCTTTTATAATCAAAAATCTTTTGTCTTGTTATTTATCTATTAATTTTTCCTGTTGTTTATCCGTCGTTCTCATCTTAGTCTATATATCTTTGGCAAGGGCTAACTGTGGCACCCCTGTTATGATCACAATAAGTCTAGCTTAATTCCGTAATGCCACAAAGTTTTCTCTCAGTGCAGCGTTTTAAGCTTTCTCCAAGACTATTTCTGGCTGCCTTATCAAATGCAAAACTAAAGGTTTACTTTGCATAAAATGATATAAATAGAAAAAAAGTACATATGACATTTTATGTTTATTGTTTTTGCAATTTGTAGTGCCACTCCCTCCCCCCTCTCTCTCTCTTTCTCCCCTTCTGCTGTTGACATTTGCGTGCAGCGCAGTTTGGAAGGGTTTGCAAGCCAGGAACGTTCATTGACTTTAAAGCGCGTGTTGTAATGCAATTAGCCTTAAAAGTCGACGCTGGGTAATCGAAATCAGTGAGAAACGAGGGATTTGCATGTGTGCCACGTCGGGTATCAGCCAATTAACTAGCCAGAAAAAAGCTAAAGAGTAGGGAAAAAGAAAGGAAGGGAAAGGAAGGCAGAAAAGCAAACAGTGATAAAACCGGTTGAATTACAACTAATGATAGGGTTAGAGACCTGCGCCGTCAACTATTCCTAATAATTACGTAATATTTCTATTTGCTACAATAACAAAATGTTTTTGCCCAGCAACATTTTCTCAGTGAAAGTGAAAACTGTGCGACAAAAGAGGCGCCTGCAAATAAACAGAAACAAGAACAACAGACAAGGCACACGCAGACACAGACAAACACACACAAGCACACGCATACACAGGCACAACACGAACAAATACTTGAAAAAGTAAACAAAAGCTGGATGGTTTTTCATTTATTAAAGTGGCTACACAGCCAGAAAGAGACAGCAAAAGAGAAAGAGAGAGAGATTGAGAGAGAGGGGGAGAGTGTGTGAGGCGAAAGTAGGAAGCAGCTTGGACACGTAAGCGCGCAAACATTGCAGGGCCGCTTCAATTGCATATGTATGAGGCGTGAGTGTGAGTGTGTAGGAGTGTTGTCTGTCTGTCTGCTTGTCTCTTTATGTGTGTGCGTGTGTGTGTATGCGAGTGTGTTTCTCTTGCTGTGTTTGTTAGTGAAAGAAAAGGAAGTGAATACACAAATCCAAGAGGTTAAACATGCACAAGACATTGTGGGAATACCCTGTAAAGTGAAGCTATAACTTTAATGAAATGTAGTGCATATAGAGCAGAACTCTATAATTAATTATAGTGTATTTATTGCATAGCAAAACTAGACAAAGGTAGCAACCAGGACTGCCTGTCAAGATCTGTACAGATCTGTTCTTTCATTTCTTTGTTTAGCCTTTCAATCCGTCTCTAAATTTTATTGCTGAAATTACACGTATGTATTTAATATAATTGTAATAAAATTGTTCTTTAAATCGAAGTACAATAGCATGATTACTATACAATTCTTTATTTCGGCTTTTGAATTTGATTTTAAATCATAGGAATTTTAAATCAAAGGAATAAATATTTCTGAAATAATATTTTATATTGCTGAGGCACATTTTAAACATTTAAACAACCATTAAAATAGAAGAAACTACATAGATTTATTAAATTTGTATAACATATGCCATCATGCAGCTAACATGCCTAACCTTTGCAGTGTAGGTGCTGCACTAGTGCCCACCTATAGAGAGATATTCACGCTTTCTCCATGTTTGCTATCTCTCTTGCTAAGCTCTTTTAGACCACGTGAGTGCTTTTGGCGCCTTTTGGCTTTGGCTTTCCATTGTTTATTATGCATGTGAACTTAGCAACAAAAACAATGCAGCACACGCACTCACACACACACAGCACAAACACAGTAGTAGCAGCAGCAGCTGCATTGCATTTCAATTGTTGCAACTCGCTTTAAGTTGTTGCTGTGTTTGCTGTTGGGGTGGTCCAGTGACCCTTGAGCCCAGCTGGCAGCTAAATTAGCCTGGCTGCTGCTCGAGTGCTGCTGCTAGCTGTGTGTATGTGTGTGTGTGAGTTATATCTATCTAGGCTAACCCAGTATGCGAGTGAAAAATCAAAATAAAAACGCTGAACAGATGTTTAAAGATCTTGTTCGCCCCTCGCGGGTTTTTACTCGCCTGACATTTGCATAGTCACATACATATGTGTTCCTGCCACTGCATTCATATTAGTATAATACAATAAGCACACACACACACAGACAGACACCCCCATCTGTGTGTGTGTTTGCTGCACCTTTATTATTTTATGAAAATTTTATATGCATAAATGTTGAAAATTTTCGGCATTTGTGTGCTTATGAGTGGGCACAGTAGGGGATGGGGAGGGGAGGGGAGCAGTTGTAGATCTGTTTTGCATACGCTTTCATTGTTCATGCTATTTGCGAAAAATTTTGTTATTTAAATAGGAAGAAGAAAAAAAAACAGCAGCAAGTTGCATATAAATTATATGCATGAGAAATTGGGTGCATGATGTTTTGACGTATACGTGATATTTTCGTATGCGGGCCTGGCTCCAATGGAGAACCAACTGTCAGTGGCAACCAAATATTTGAGCATGTTTGTGCATGTCGACAGGAAGGGAAGGAGAGGGGACAAAAAGAAAAGTCTTGTTTTAGTCGTTTCGCAAATGAAAATGCTAAAGTTGTCAGGCATAAAATGCGATAAGAAGCGGTTGGCAAAGTATATTAATGGGGGAACTGCAGAACAGCAAATATCAATAACAATACAGGAAACCAGAAAGAAGGGCTATACACTTGCAGGCTGTTATATTCTTCAATTGTTCCTATATTTGTTATATAATATATGTCGGACTTGGCAGTTGTGTAAAATACACAATTGTTTTAATATAAAATAAAACGGTTTTATTTCGTAGTTTAATGTAGGTTTCTTAAAATTAGTTAGTTCCTTATTTTAGTCTTAAGGTCGTGGTAGTTAATATTTTTATTCTTTAATATGATCATCGTTTGATTGAGCTTCAGCCTTGTTCTTCCACGTCTTCACTCTTCGCGTCGTCAACGAAACTTTCTTCTTCTTCTACATCTACGTTGTTTCCAGTCCGTCGACTGTTACTTAGGCCATCTGACTCGGCGTTGCCTGATCATTCCTACATATATAGTGGCGCAGAATTTAATAATAATATGTCGAATAATGTGTCACTTTGATTGCAACTGATTAGAGATGTTATTTGTATTTCCTAAACTGCTCTTTAAACAAACACCTTCAATACTTTCAATTGTTTCTATGACAGCTTTATGTTATAATGATTTTAATGAAGTTTCATATGCATATTATATATATATATATATAGAAGATCGGATGTAGTAAAATAGACGGATAGTTTGTATGACAGCAAGAAACTCCCTTTCTCTCTCCCTTTCGTAGGGTATTTCTGCAAATTTCTAAACAGCAAAGCTCATTAACAATACGAAATAAATTCAACATGCCTGTCTAACTCGCAGTGTAATCAACGACAAGTCAAGCTATATCTACATATATACCAAGCTTGATCTTTCAGTCTTCTAGCTGTAGAAAACCGCCAAGCAAGCAAAAAAAAACAAATACCAAAAAACAGAGACGTCGTTAAAATTGCATGCTAAACAAAACAGACCGCAACATAAATAAAAGCGAAAACAAATAATGCTTACAAAGTGCCGAAAATCTAGGCAAAGGAATAGAGAAGGGGGTGAGGGGGCAAAGTTGGTAACTTGCAGCAACGACAGCGCGCTGACGACGATGCCGCAAAAACCAAAAAACTAGCAAAGTTCATTTCCACACCAAAATCAATGAACCAAGCAGACTCACACACACACACATACGCACAAGACACAGACAGCGCACAGCTTGTTGGGGTGGGTCGAGGTTCAAGTTAGAGAGAGGGAGGGAGAAGGAGGAGGGCGTAGGGTCTGAAAATGGGTAACAGCTTTGCAGCTTTTGTTTTGCCATTGTGGTGTGTGTGGGGAACAGAAGGAAGAGACAGAGAGAGAGCGAGAGCGGAAGAGGAGTTAGGGATAGAGGGAAGGATTCTCGCAATCGGTTGGTTTGGTTTGGTTAAGGTTTGTTCGGGTTGGGGTTTGTAGGGTGCGTTGTGCGCCTGATGGCTGCCGGAGTCAGCCAACTGTAACCGGCAGAGAGACCGCAACGCAGTTACAAAAAACACACACAAACACACACAGACACACACACACAGACAGTCGTAGAGAGAGCGCAAACACTTGCAAAAAACGTAGCAAAAGGCAGCGTACAAAACTAACCGCAATTTTCGAGGCGCTTGCATGCAATAGAAGAAGAAATGGCAAAAATAAAGAAAAAGAAAGTTAGGCAAAAATATTGCAGCAGCAATAGAATTGTGCGGGAAGGGAAAGGGAAGAGCAAAGGGAAAGGGAGAGAGAGAGAGAGAGGAATTGAAAAAACTATGGCAGAGCAAACGGCGCCGCGGCTGCTGCTTATTTTATTAATGCTTTCCCTCTGCCTCCGCTTCTCTTGTCGCTCCCTTTCTCTTTCTCGACTGTTGCTTTCACTTTTCACTTTTTTGTGCAAACATTTTTTTATTGCCGCATATAAACATTTATATTTTAGTTTATTTTATTTACTTTATGCCGACCCCGAGGGGTTTGCCAAACACAGTGGCCAACTGTTGGGCGCCACAAAGCAAGTGAGATACCCTGTCGATTGTGCGGGAATGGTGAGGTATATAGGGGTGACTTAAGGAAGGAAGTGTCAGCATTAAACGTAAATATTGAATTAGTATAAAGGAGTTTCCATATTAAAATTCTTTTTATGCTGAAATTATGCTTTGAATTATTTATTAGAAATTGTTTTCTTTTATTTGTCAAATCAATTAAAAGTAAAGTAAAATTTTACTGGAATTTTCGTTTACATTATCTCAAAAGAAATGTTATATTTAAATTTAATTTAATTTAACACAGTGTGATTATATTGGAACTATATTTAATTTTAATTTGCTTATATGAAATCTGTTAATTTAAGCACATATCTTTAATGTTCTAAAGAGTTTCTTATTATCATCCGTTTTTTGTTCTGTATATTGACTGTGCAAAAAGAAAGTCTTCAAAATAAATGTAGTTGGTTTTGTGACCTCAACATTCTCCATTGATTTATAATGTTTTTACATTTGTATACAATAAATTTTGATAAAGTGTAAATAAAAAAATAAATTAGTATATTTAGTTGGTTAGTGTAAATTGGTTTCTAAGTGTAGTCACTGTTTAGGGTATATCCTAGCACATCAGTTGAACCTTTTTAGCAGCCTTTATTATGTATTTTATTTTATTCACTCACCGAACAAACCGCAGCATCGACTCTTATCGGCTGCTCTTTGGCTTTTCATTCACTAATTTTGGGTTTTGTGCCTGAAGGGGGCTGCACACACTGAACGTTTAGTTATTGGTTTGCTCTTCCACACACACATGCACACTTGAGGGCTCGTCGATGGAAAAAACTTTGCAGACCGCTGCGAGGGTCTGTCCCCCTTCCCTCTCCCTCTCTCTTTCTGTCCCTCTTGCTTGTGTGTGATTAATACTTTTGGTCAAGCATTAAGCCCGAGCTGGGGCTGTGTTTTATTTGAAGAGGTCGAAGCAATTTTTTGGTGCACATGCTTTCATTTCATTCCGCACCGAAACTTAAGGACACTTGAGTAATGATGGAACACAAGCAACCAGACCAGAGCCGACCAAACCAGACCAGACCGTAGCCAGTCGAACCATACCGAGTGGGGACCCTCTCGTCTCGTGCCTCTTGCCTGCCCGCAAATTTGTGGCGCATTCTCGGCCCTGTTTGAAGCTTCGTTGCAAAAGTGCTGACATGTTATTTGTGCAGTTAACGAGCTGAGTTATTTTGCGGGCACAAACCGCACTTGAAAAACGAGCAAAAAAACGAGAGCAGCAAAAAGGAATAAATATATACGTATGTACAAAAAAAAAGAAAACAGCAGAGAAAGGCAAAACGAGCGCACATAAAAGGCAGCACTCGAATGGGGCTGCCTGGACATGGAATGGGAGTTTGGGGTTGTTGCTGAGCTGCTGCCCATTGATTTGCACTTTGCTGCTTAACAAATTAAATGTGTTTTATTGAATGGGCACTCTCGACCCTAGAGCCAGTTACCTCCTTGTCCCTTGTCCCTGCCTCCCGGCCATACGAGTTTGTTTGTTTATGCGATTGGCGCTCATTAAAATCGCATTGCAATATTTATAGGGGCAGTTTATGTGCTAACGAAATTCACATTTATTGGGTATATTTATGTGTGTGTGAGAGAGAGGTACAACATGCAATTAATTCACTCAATTAGCTCTTGCTGTACTTCATACCCTTTTTTTTATATTTTTTTTTACTAATTTTGTATATAAATTTATACTTAATTAATGCAAAAATAATTTAAAAATTAATTAAGTCCCTGTAAATACTATTTTTAAAAATAAAACGAAATATTTTGTAATCTCATATTTATTTAATAAATGCAATAAAGGCATCTTTATATCTAAAAATATACAAAATATCCTATAAATTTCAATGTTCGCCTAAAAATATGCAGCAATATTTTGCAATCTCAACCGTTTGGCGCGCTGTCAAAAATGTCAAGCCTTATCGCCACCCCTACGCTCAACTGTCTGTGATTCTCGCTATATGTAGATGTGTCTACCCTTTGGTGCCCCTCTCTTCATCCTGTCGACATTTTTATAAATGAAAACGACGCTTCAACGCCAGCCAAAAAGGCAGTTTAACGCATATGATAGACTTGTTAATGCGCTGTAATTGTTGAACGAACAAATACTTGCAGTTGCTGCTGCTCTAGTCAGACATATCCTTCTTCATTACAGGGTATTGCGCCATCAAAGAGTTGCCAGAGCTGCTTGCTTGTTTATTATTTTCGTTTTGCGTTTTGTTTTTCATTGCCAGTGGTGCCCCAAAAAGTATGCTACAAACACAAGAAAACAATAAAACATAAAACGCAAAGCAATTGCCGAGGTCGTCGTTGCCGTTGTTGTTGTTGTTTTTGCTGCCGCTTTTGTTATTACCTTGGAGATTAATTAATTGCAAAGGCACAAAAATATGCTACAAGTTCAGCGCCTTCCGCCCGCTTCCCTTCTTCCCTTCTCCCTCATTTCTTCGCTCTGTTGCCAGTCATTTCCGGCCTCCTGCTCCCTGCGCCTGCATTTATGAGTGCTGCGGCAATGGCCAACAAAACAACAACAAGATGATAATTTTCAGGCTCGTTTCGATATGCCCTCAGACCCCTCAGAGCCCCCCTGCGCCAGCCTACGCTTTTGTTTATAGCTTTTTCTTTTATAAAGTGGAAAATTGCAGACAGCATTGTTTGTTATTTATTGCCATTTTGATATGAAACCTTTTTTACGCCATCGGCTACAAGGATATTCATCTACACACACACACACCGGCACACTCACCCACTCAGTCGCTTGTTTGGGGGTTGCTGCTTACTCTTCCTCCTCCTACGGCTGCTCCTCGCCCTTTGCCTGTTTGGCCTGCTGTCATAAAAGGCACAACTAATGATTTGTTTTTGCCATGCTTCATCAATATCAAGTGCCTGACAATGACAAGAGCCGCCCCTCCTGTTGTGTAGGAGGAAATGAATATCTATCTAGCATTATCTACTTCAACTTTGGCATTAGCATTAATGATTAACATACAACTAGCTGCATTTACATTGATTGCTTTTTTTCGGCTATTTATAGCCGTTTTTGTTGACCTCTATACGTCGTTCGCGGTGTAATTATATTATATTAGCGAGTTACGCTAAGGCGCTCACATTGTTCAAACTTAATGTATTTATGGGCTATATCTGCAAAATATTTACTATATCGTATCTTAAGTCAGATTTTCGATTAAACTAGTGTGCTTAACTGTGATACACATATCCGCTACCCTCCTAATCAAAACGATTGCTTAAATATGAACCTTCTATGTTACGCGTATTTTGTGTTGCATACTTTGCAGGGCTTGGAAATTAGTATGTGCTTAAAATAAATTCTTTAATTATCCGATTGCAAGAAAATTTTCAGAAACCTTTAGGGTGTTTATAGTTATTGTGCTTACCAAAACTAAACAGTCTTGCATTTAAATTACGCTTGGAATTCGTATTTTATAGTTTAACGGGGGCGAAGGGAGGCGTGGCGAAAATCTAAAATATAAATAAATTTATATATTTTATTATATCTATCTGTCAAAAACATACCCCATTATTGCACATACAAGGTATGCTAATATCTCCACTCTCAAAATAGTCTTGCAAATTTCTACACTTCAATGATTATGCCCAACACACATTTCACATTAACCATTCGCTTGTATTCGCCAATGCTTTCGCTATGCTAACTTAATCAGTGTTGTAAAATACCGTAAAAGAGTTACAATGTCCGTTGCGCGTCACATTTGGCCTGTCAACCCTTTTTAGCATTGAAATCAATTTGACAAAAGCCACATAAATTTAAATAAATTGCGGCCACATAAATTTAGACATGAGCAAAAGAAACCGATTAGGGGAGAGAGTAAAAGTGGGCGGGGCAGACTGAGCAGAGTATAAACCAAAACACAAATAAACTTGCAGGCGACGACGGACTCAACTAACAAAACAAACAGACCCAGAGAATGCAGAGCACAAAAAGAGACCAAGAAAAGGGTAAACTAAAGCGGATTCAGTTCTGTAAGGACTCAAATCCAGTTGGTGCTGCTCCTCTCCTGCTCCTGCTCCTGCTGACCGTACGGGATAACTAACGAAAATAGAAACAACAAATACAATTTAAGCTGAGAAAATCAAAATGAAGCATAAACAAACACAACACAAAAGGAGGAGGCAGAAACAACTGCGCAAAGTAAATGGAGCCAATAATAGAATAGAAAAAAAAATATATATAAGAAGATTGGTAGAGGGAGAATGCGAGTGAGAAAGATAGGGAGGTAGTTAGAGGGAGAAAGGAGTAGGGCAAGAAGTGAGGAAGACAGCGTGAGGTGTGGAAACAAGTTGCCAGGGCAAACAGGAAAGTGTATAAATGAAAAGAAATCGAAACCGATTGCTGTAGGACTCTACATCTGTGTGTGTTTGTGTGTGTGTGTGTGAGTTGTTGGCAACACGATAAGCAGCCAGTGCAAAAAAACTCAAAGCGAACCCGAGGCCAGCATAAATGAATGCTAAACAGCACAGGCCGCAGTCGACTTCCTCAGCGTCTCTCTTCTCCTTCTCCTTCTCATTCTCGTCCTCGACTACCCCAGGGAATGTGCCGCGTGTTGGCTACACTAGCCGAGCAAAAAGGGCTTTTCATAATATTTTTAGACATTTGACTTTTGATTGAGCGCATTACACGGTCGCCGTTGTCGCTCCCTGCCCCTCCCTCTGGCAACCCACTCAAATTCCCGTCAGTTGGCAGTTGGCGCGACTTGCTCGGCTTACAATTTGACTGCCACAATTTATTTGGGCCTCCCTCTTTCTCTCTCTCTTTCCCTGCCTCTCTCAATTTCCCTCCCTTTCTCTCACTTTCTCTCTGGTCCAATCGGTCTGCTATAAAATTAGATTGTCTTCTAGGCTTATGGCAAAAGATTTCAGTTGTATGTGTGTGGGGGTTGTAGAAGTTTTTATTGAAAATCTTAGCCAAAATATCTAAACGGCATTGTTTTATTACCTGTTTGTGTTTTGTTCGCTGATTCGTTTATTGCGTGGTATATTTAGCGCGTGTTTTACATTAGAGAAAGCACAAGAGCTTAGCAGAATTTGGAGCATAAGTGGGCAAAGAATCATTTATTCTACTTCCTTTCTTGCTGCTGGTTTATTTTATTGAGTGAATTTCGCTTGAGCTTAATAGTTGCTGCAAAGCTGAAAACTGATAGATAACAAATCCCTTTAACATTTACCTTAATGTTTGTATATTTATTTCCTTAATTTGTTCGTTCTTTCACTGAAAGAGAGCTGAAGAAAGATTCTTGGCATCTTCTACTACACATTAAATATTTGCATTAAAAAATACCACAAAATCGTTTGGGCTTAAAGCAAATTAAATATTTTTAATGCTGCTCACACAAATCAACCCTCTTTGTGGCGGCAGCTAACTCCCTTACCCCCTGTCTCAGGCCCCTTAGTCTACACAACAGCTGGCTGCTGTCTGCGCCAAAGAGAAGCAAATCAAAATTCAACTTTTTGGCAAAGAAAAGAAAAAAGTAAAAGTGACAGACGCGTTCGCTAATTTCCAACTTTGCTGCATAAAACTGTGTGTAAAGAGAAAGAGAGGGATAGAGAATGGAAGAGGGGTATGGGCAGCGAGGGAGGGGACTTTAAAATGTTTGCCTGTTTTTATTTATTTTATATTACGGCGTCGTCTCGCGCTTTGACGTTGCTGCGTCCGCGCCTGCTTCGGCTGACTTCCTTCCGCTTAGCTCATTAAACACACAGAAGGCTGAAGAATAGAGGGGGAAAGAGGGAGAGAGAGTGAGAAGCATGAAGGGAAAAGAGAGCTGCCCTCGCCCTATCTCCCATTCTTGTCTGTCTCTCAGACGAGTTGTGTCTTTGGCATTTGTTCTGCCCTTCAACGAAATGTGAAATGTGTTTTTCACTTGGGGAAGTTTTCAACCTTCTCCCTCTCCACTCACACACACACACGCGTACACCCTGCTCGTATTTACTTGCCGTGTTCATGCCGTGGCTGCATAATTTTATTTGTTTGCTTCAAAAAAGAATTAAAAGCGACTTTTCTTTAGCCGTTTTTTAATGCGCTAAATCGCTTTTATGTGCCTTTGTGCTGCCACATTGCGCATATTTTCTGTCGCGCATTAACATTTTGTGTTTATGATTGCGCGGGAATTGTTAATGTTGCTGGAATTGTTAATGTTGTTGCCACATAAAGCGGGAGAGCCCACAAATACTTGTGGTTTAATTTGTGGTAAGGGGTCGACAACCTTTTAAACAGTTTCTCATGCTTTAAATCAATAACAATACTTACAATAAGATTGAAAATCAAACACCAAAAGTTTGCACAGCACTTGAATATTTCTTTTTTACTTTTAATCAATGTAAATATCCTTAACAAGTATGACAATCAATTAAAAAAAGTGTACAACATTTTATACAATTATCAATAATATTTTAAAATTGTCAATAATTTTTTCTTGCTTTAAATGGATAACAATAACCGAAAGAAGAATGAATATAAAATACGAAAGGTTTTAACAAATTGATAACATTACGCCAAACATGAATAAAAATCGAACGAAAACAATCTAATGATTTTTTAAAATTTCCAATAATTTTCTTAATTTTTTTTTATTAAACAAAGAAAGTTTAAAGATGTTTTTAAAATTCCTTGGCAATTGTTGTGTAGTGTATTAAATGCACAACAAAATATTGAGTAGAATTCTTGTCTTCACTCTCTTTGCTCTCCGTCAATGTCCTGATCAGAAACACACAAAACATACAACTGCACAAAAAAATTGGCTCATTGTTTCTAGCTGTTTTCCAGCTGCAGCTGCACGGCTGTTGTTGGCAGCTCTCTATGTCTGTTTACCTGTCCGTGCTCATTGGCCACTTAAAGACAAAGCCGGCAATGTTGCTGCCCGCTGCCAGTTGCCAGTTGCCAATCGAGGGTGCAACGAAGCGGTAAATGCAACACCACGACACGACACGGCACGGCAACAGCAACAGCAGCAGCACAACGAGCTCAGACTTTAACACGCTGGATATCATTTCCGGCCAAATGAGCTTGCAATATGACAGGGTGAGCAGTGAGGTTGCAGCTGACTACTGCCAGGCTGAGCTAGACACGCACATAAGTATGCTACACTTTTTTCACGCACACAAAGAGAGAGAGACCGTGCCACATACACTTGGCATTTAAACCGAAATTGCATTGCGAAATTCCATGCCTAGACGCGCCCGCTGACAGGCGTCGTCTGGGCCAACTGACATGCCCCACTCTCCCCTTCCCCCAACGCGCCGTCTCGAGGCCAAGTATCGTTGGCAACATTTTGCGGCAGCCGAAGGCAATGTACGCTAATAAACAGCGAAGCCCCCTTCGCACCTCTTACTCACACTGTCTGCCTGCCCCACACACTCTGCTTGCCTCTTTCTCACACTCTGCTTACCCCCTTCACACACTCTTCTACTTGCCGCCCCCCTCAGACAGTCAGTCAGTCAATCAACTGGCAAGCCGCTTGGCAATCAGCGAGTCGCCTGTCAAGTTGTCGTCTGGTCGCTGTGAATTAGCGTCTGCCTTGGCAAACCTTGATGAGGTGCCTGCGAGTGAGTGTAGAGGGAAGCGAGTAAGGGGTAGCAATCTGAGGCAGTCGACTCAACTAGTTAGAGGCGTGGCCAGCGTGGCGCTGATAACTTGTCGACAACGTCAACACCTGGTTGCCAAAAAGTTTGGCTAGTGCAGTGCTTATAGTACACCAGATACCCTGTAAATTTGTGTATATTTATGTTATTTGTCATTTATATCAATTATGCTAACTCAAAGTGGCCAAGCTGCTTAGCAAGTTCCCCTTCCCACTTCCTTGCACGGCAAACAAAGCAGGCAACGGCAACGTCTGTTCATTTGGCAGCTGCTGCTGTTGTTGTGCTGCTTGTTGTTAGCAATTTCCGTTGCAGCATTTCGGGCGCTGTCTGTCTCTCTGTCTGGCCTAACCAAAAATTGGGCTAATTGGCTGGGAGTTTGTGCATTTTTAATTGAAAATCAATAAGGCTGAAGTGCCGTTGCAGCTGTGTGTACACTAGGTGTGTGTGTGTGTGTGTGTCGGGGTTTGGATTTTGCTTGGCTAAGCGTTGCGTCTTTGATAAATGGCCCTTGCAGGCGACCAGGCCAGACAGCAGACAAGCTACGCCAGGCTATTGCTTCCTTTGCAAAATCTGTTGCCTACTTTTCAGCGCGTCTGTTGAGGGGAATTTAAGACTTGCTCTATGGGGAGGTTTACTTTGAAAATTGAAAATATTCAATTTTTCTTTTTACACAAAATCGATGTTTTATATTTGTAGAATATGTGTGTAAAAATATATATTGATCCCATGCAGTTATTCAATGGGAATGTCTTGAACACACATGCTTCAGTGAACATTTATACATTTTTAACACTTTCCGCCACAGTTGGGCCTGATCTACTGATTCGATTTCCTATATCTAAAGTGCTTTGGAAAGGAATTACTTTTTTGTATGTCCCAAATCTAAATTAGGAAATGTAAGCAATTTATTTATAGTTTATATGTGAGGTTAAAATAAAAAAAGTAGCTCAAAATAATATTTTCGTCTCTCTCGTGAGTCTATTAAATGTTTTGAAAATTTTTATTGAAATGTGGCTTATTTACGGCTAAATAAAAAAAGAACCTTCCCTTAAGTTCCTTGCTTTAATACGCTTAAAACAGTTGTCCAAAAATCACAGTGCAGTTTTAATAGCTGGAAAAAGTGTTGATAATGGCAGCGAGAGGGGCAGCGGCAACAGCCTGCAGCATTTCCAACACTTTTAGCCAGCTCAAAGAATGTTTTAATTAAATCAAAAAAGTCAGTCAGTCTCGCTCGCTCTCTCTGTCTCTGTCTCACTCACTCCCCCTTGGGCAACTGCAGTTTTTGATGCACGTGAAAACTTTGCGCAGAAATTCATTAAAAATTTAATTTTCGCTCAACAAGTTGAAAACAGGCAGCGTCGACTGGCTGAGAGATGATATAGTATATCATCTGAGAGTAGACTGCAGACTGCAGACTGCACTTTGCCTAATAAGCGCCCTTCGCGTTTTCTTTGCTTCACTTCAATTTTCTTTTTTTAAAGGAAATTTCTCAAATTTCAGCTCGACTCAATTTCGAAAAAGTTTCCGCCACGTGTTTGTTTTCTTTTTTGACGAAAAGTATTTTCAGCTGGCAAAGCACTGCTGGATTTATAGGTATATATCGTGGTATATATACATATATAGGGTATATGGGGTTAAAGTTTTTAGCCTTTTCTGTGTCAATGTATGCCGAGAGTTCTGTGTCGCCTCGCTGCTTCTTTTGCTCACTTGTTGTTCTTGTTGTTGGACAGGCATCGCTGCACAGCAAAGTGTTGTTATACCCTGTAGGAGGGTTGGAAAGTGAGGGTTGCTTTTGAGAGTTGAACAGGTGATAATGTGTGGGGGTTTGTAGCGAGGGTGGGTTGAGAGTTTGACAAAGGAAAATGTTGCTTTTATTAGTGCAAGTGAATTGAATGGAAACTGTTGAAGAAATTTAAATGATATTGATTGAAATATTGAAAATAAACTTAAAATATTTGTATATTTTTAATACAATTAATTACTCCTTTACAGGGTATCTCTAATGCTCTAACTGCTTAGCTGCCTTAGCCAAAAAATAATAAATTCATCCACTCTTTCAACAACTTCACTTAGAGCGTGTCCCCTTGTCGATCAGCTGTGCTGTTTAGTTCCTCCCTTCTATTATTGCTGCTGCTGTTGCTGTGCAGCGAGCCATGCACACACGCTTTACATTAGGCTAAGTAGCACATACACCGCTTCCCCTGCCACACTCAACCACAACACCCCCGTCGACATGGCACTCATCAACCCCTGAGCAAGCTGCTGGCGCGCCTACCTTAGCTAGCTAGCGAGATATGGCAACACTGGCAACTCAACTTGCGAGTTGCCCTATGTAGGCATGGGTGTGTGTGTGTGTATGTGTGTGTCTATGCTTGTGTCTGCATGTGTGTGTGTGTCTCTCTACTTTAGCATAACGCGTTGATAAGCTAGAAAAAGGCTGAGGGGAAGCCGCACACTCTGCTGGCAGACAGTGACTGTAAGTTTAGTCACACACACGCACCTTAGGCACATGTGTGTTTCTGTGTATTTGTATGCCAGGCAAATTTATACAAAAAAGGCGCCACAAAAAAATGAACTGTCTAAAAAGCCAAACAAGCAACGCGCTGATAACGCAACCGCGCTGCGCTGTGCTGCTCTGTGACTCAACTTGCTCGCTTGGCCTCTGCCCAAAGAGCTCACTTAACATATTTCATAAGGGGTGGGGGGTTGCGCTGGCTACAATCCAATACCTCCACCTCCCCTCCTGCGCTGTGCGCACACATGCCGCCAAAAAGGGGTGTTGTCTATAAAAATTTATGTCTAACCGGGCAAATGCCGCAGCTCTTGGTTTAATGGTGTGAATTATATTAAGCGACGCTCCCCTGTTCGAGTTTGTGTGTGTGTGCGTGTGTCTACCGGGACAGCTGCGTGCAGTGGGCGTGGTTGTGGTCGGGGGGAAAGGCGTGTGCTGCAGACCGTTCGACCGTTGTCGGTGTGTGTGTGTGTGTGAGTGTGACACCCTTTATATTAAATCTGCTTGACTGTCGGTATGCCTGTGTGTATCGGGGTGTGTGTGTGTGTGCGAGTGTACTGGTGTGTGTGCTTCGCTGATTTGTTTTTATCGCAGCTCCCGGGAGGCATCAATTATGCTGTTCGGGCTTTGTCGAAGCTGAGCAGCGGCAGCGTTTAATGGAAAATAACAACTCCACTTTGCTCCTTTTGCCAGCTGCTGTGTGGGGAGGAGGGTGGAGTGCTGCAAGGGGACTGTATTCTTAAAGCGCTGCTGGTTGTTGGCAGCAGGTTGCCATAACTGACTGCTGACGTTTCATAATCTGCTTAGCCTTAAACGCTGCAGGAGTCTTTGCATTTTTAAGTAGCGATGGGTAGAAAAAAAGAAAAGGTTGTTTAATAAATGTGGAAATAGTTAAAAAATATTATAAGAATGTCAAAGGTAGTGAAAAGGAGAAAGAAAGGCTAATCTACGGCATGCTGAAAGTTGTAGATTCTTATCTATTCTGGGGTCGGAGTTGCGCACTCTTAGCTAAAATGAAATGAAGTGTATAATGTAAAGAGAAATAATTAAAAGTTTATTTATATATTTATTTAATTTAATTTATAGTTACACTAAATACAGTCGACTAAAATAATTTAAAAGAATAATTTAAAAAGTTATTTTAAAATAAAGTTTAAGTTTACAAATTTTAAGTTGATTCAATTTAAAATTAATTAATTAATCTATTTGAATTTAATTTAATTTAATCTGGAATAAATAAAGATATAACCCATCCAACATAAGTTGCAGAAAGAAAGCAAAAAAGTTAATATAAATGCAAACAACAATACGCTCGTTAGTTGCTTAGAATCTTAACCTTTTTAGTTGTTAAATATATTTCAAAATTGTAAAATATGCATTAAAGTTCATATTCATATTCAGGGCATATTGAGTATTTGCTAACAATTTCATCTGCTGCCATCTAGTTATGCTTTGCAGCTGAGTCTATATCGCAGCGCAGCTTCTTCTAGCTGCTGCTGTCGTCTTTTCTCTTCTTTTGCCTCGCTTTTCCCACCATACCCTCTTCCATTAACCTACTTTTCTTAGCTGTAAATGCTCCAACACCTGAACCAGTGGATTAGCACTCGCTATGGCTCAGTTGTTTTACTTACTTTCAAGTTGGCCGCTTGTTGATCCCTACTTTATACGATACCTCGCTTTAGCTCCTTCTCTCTTTCTCTCTCGTACCCTCTCTGTTGCCTTTCCACCTGCCTTGGCTGTGCCATAAAAGCGAGTCAAGTGCGCGGCAAGTTTCCTAATTACGCGAGCGTGCGAGCTCTCTCTTGACATATTTTTGTTGGTTTTTCAGCAGCCGCGCATTGAAAACGTAAAACTCAAACAAAGTGCGAGCGCTGCAAGAGGATGAATATAAGAGGGGGGTAGGTAAGAGGGGATTAGGTGCAAGCAGATAGCGTACAACCACTTCTGGCCGCCGCCTCACTTTATGCAATAGCCAAGTGAACCAACCGCAAGCCAGAAAATTCGCACATATTGCAGATGTGTGTCGGTGTCGTTGAGTGTCTGCATGTGTGTGTGTGCATACCCTATAAAAATTACTTGCCCTGCTGCATACTTATTTGTAGCTTGTGTGTGTGTGTGTTGATGGGAGGGAAGCCCCTGTAACTCTCTGGTGCTTTAATTACATTTTACTCTCGCATATGAAAATTATTTGAGCTTCTTTTATTTTTTATATAGCATCAAAAAAACACATACCCCTTACCACCACCCCCCCACATCCCGCTTCGACTTCTCTAAGTTGCTTTCATAATACTTTTCAAAAACCGAAATGAAAAAGAAACCTTTTCAAATGCATTTAGGCATGGCAACACACACTCGCTGGATGAGAGTGTGCGAGTGTGTGTGTGTGTGTGTGAGTTAACCCAAATAAACTGCATGAAGTGATAATTAAACAAGTTTTCACTTTTTTGTTGTGCTAAGCTGCCGGTTTACTCTGGGGCAAATGAGTTTTTGCAGCCATTGCAATTTGATCAGGCAAAATTGCATGAAAATTATGGAAAATTAAAATAAACAAAACATATTTTAATTATGTTAATAAATGTATTGATTACAGTTTATTTTTAAGATCTTTTTGCTTTTATTCAAAATTATAATTTAAAAACTGCGCTGAAAAGTGTGCTACAGTTTTTGTAAAACTGAAATGCTGGTTGCCTTTTTCAGTGCACTTAAAAGTATGCTGCAAATTTTGAAACATGTAGCTAAAAAAGTAAAGAAAAAATTTGAAAAATAATCTACTATTAGAGAAGCCCCCTGCATTTAATCTATTACTCCAGTTTAAAGTTGCCACAGACACAAGCAGTCCTTCGTCTAATCGCTTTAAGTGTGTGCACATAAAAGTATGCTATGGAAAATGCTTAGCTTAGGCCATGCACTCTATGGCACTGCAGTCATCGTAATCAACAGGCTCAGGCCGGCGCAAAAACTAAACAAGCAGCAGGCAACAAGAACAACAGCAACAAAAACAATGCCAACAACAGCAATAAAAAGTATAATTACAACTACATGCACACACACACCAACACAGTCGCACACTCGCATGTGGAAAAGAACAGCCACAACAGAACAATTAAAACAACTGAGTTGCCATATTTGAAGTGAGCTGCCAAGAAAGGAGCTTTGCAGGGGCAGCCCTAACACAGCACAATGACAAGGACGACTGTGAGTACGACTAGAACTCATAATCATAATCATGTGCTTCCTGTAACAACAACTACGTTTTGTTAATTGTTCTCTCGGTCTCGTTTGTGTGTACGACTGTGTGTGTGTGGGCCCTCTTATTTTGCCATTCATTGTGGCCGGCAAAATAAAGAGCTAGAGAGAAGAAGAAAAATGCCGGCAAGGACATGCATTTAATTTGGCTAAAATTCACTTTAGGCTAGCTGTGTGTGTGTGGGCTTGTTTGTGCTTTTGTTGTTTTTATTCTTGCAGCTTGTTTTGCCCTTTGTGTGTGTGTGTGCTTTGCCTGCTCCTCCTCATCATCTCTTGTCGTCGTCGTCTTTCGTTCATTTCATTGTTGCGCTGCAACTGATGCCCCCCAACTGAATTGCTTTTAATTGTTGCGCTCCTCGCTCGTCATAATCATAATTTTTAATGACGATGCCACAGAATGGCAGCACAACTTGGACTCGACTCTCTCTAGCCTCCACTCTCTCTTGCTCTTCATCTCTATTTCTCTGTAGCAGCACCAGGTGGCCATCAATGAAACTAATTTGCACAGACTCTTTCTACCTCACTCACTGTCTCTCTCTCTCTCTCTGCTCTTCTTGCTCCCACAGATAAAAGCCGTAGAGACGCAAACAAACACAAGAGGAATATTTTATCACAGCTGCAGCCTCTAAACACAGACGACAATTAAAATGACCATAAAGGAGAGAAAGAGAGAAGGAGAGAAACAGAGGGGAAAATAACTTGGCATTTCCTTGAACTCTTCTGCCAGTCCTTTCTTCTTTAACACCACTTCTCTCCCGTTCTCTCACTCTGCCTGCATAAATTGTCTGCTCTGTTTTATTGTGTAGCACAAAATTAGGCGCTGGGCTCTGCTTTTTTGGTCTCATGTGTTTTGCGGTCCAAGAAATGTGACAATTAAAATTTCTCTCTCACTCACATCCCCTTGGCTATTATTAGAGACAAAAGTGTGGCCAACTTTTAGGCGTTAGTATTTTTAAACGAAGTCGGTTGTCAGGCTGTCTGCTTTAATTGGCTGCTGAAGATGTTTAATATTAAATAAATCATCAAAAAGGGGCAACATTTAAAAAAAAAATAGTCAAATAAATCTGCGTTGATTTTAATGTTTGCCAAAGAGAACCTTGACAATTTAAAATACCACATTAAATTCCGTCTGCTGCCTCTTTGCTGACATATTTTATCACATGTCCTTGCGGCACATTAAACGTGCCACGTGGCGGCCGCCAAAAAACAAAGAGGGGTAGGAGGGAAACAATATCTGGCATACGCTTGACAAAATTAAAAAAACAAAATGTGGGCGAAAAAAAAACCAAACGAACTGCAGGCAAAAAAAAAGAAACAGTGGAAAAAAATCGGTCTGCGGCATCGAATGTCAGCAGGCAGCGGCGCAAAATCCCAACGAATGGCAGCCAAAATGCTGGCGGCTCAAGAGCTTCCTGGCAATGTCCTGCGACTTCCCTCGTTCCCATTCTCTTCTGGTTGTTGCTGGCAGGCTGTGGCAACTTCCAGCCGTTGTCAAAGAAAGTGGAAATTGTGCCAGATGAGGCATGCGAAGGAGAAAGAGAATTAGAGGGGCAACTGAACTCGAGAGCAACTACATGCGACATCATTAACTAAACGACAGTTTAAGCGTCGAAGAGGAGGAGGGAGGAAGGGAAGTGGCAACAGCAGATGAAGATAAAAGAGAAAGCAAAGGAAACATTCTCCGCTTCGGCCTGTCAGTCAAAAATTAGGCAATGTCGGAAGCGTTGGCACACACGCCGCGTAACATTAACTAACAACTCATATCCTTGAGAGAATGTTGGCCAAGCTCTGAACGAGCTGAAGCGAGCGCGCCTGTTGATAGGCAACACATTTTGAGCGCGAGCGTGCGGCCTAATGAAGCAGCAACAGGAGAAGGCAAACACAGCCAGTGGGAGGAGGGAGAAGGGAGATGAAGAAGAGCAGCCAAGACGGGCAAACAATTGGCAAGCGGCAAAAACACAAACCACAAAAGAAGTTGCCAGCTACAGCAGCAGAAGAACAACAACAACAACAAGAAGTGGTTGGGAAAGCGAGGGCAGAAAATGAGAAGGCAGCAGAACGAGAGAAGAATGTGAGGAAGAAGTTTGGACTTAAATTTGCATATGAGCAAATTTTGCGGTGCTTCATCAAGTTTTCGACTCGGCAAGAAGATGAGAGCAAGACAAGTGAGGCGAGCTTAAGTGTGTGCGGGCGGGGGAAGGGGGGAAGCATCATGAGAGCAGCAGCGAGAGCGAACGTTGAGGACTTTATGGCAGGAAAAATTAATGAGCACTTGATTGGGTTAGTTGGCAGCAGCGAAGCTGTTTGAATATTCAATGAAATGGCAAGCCAAGAATTGGGGCTTTTTGCTTATCGAGAAAGGGAGAGAGGGTGAGAGAGGGAAAGGGAGAGTAAATGAAGCGTCAAGTGTGCTACAAGTGTGTGTGCGGCAGTGTGTGTGTGTGTGTGCGATAGGGGTCGCAATTCTGCCGAGTCATTAAAGAAATGAATGAGCATTAAAGTTGAAAATGTTGTGTGGAAAAAGTTTAATGCTGGAATTCTGTAAATATCTATGAATATATATTAATCTTTTGTAGATCATAGAACGAAAACCTTTGCCTTTTATTGCGTAAAAAAAAGTTATCGAGTGGAATTATAAAAATATATATTCAACAAGCACGAAAGCTACTGTCGAGAGTGCTTGACTGTGGTATATCTGCCAAATGATGTGCCAGACCAAAATGAAATCATACTCCACACCGTCTCTTACTCTTTTCCTATTGCCTTCTCTTTCTGCTTGTAAATAATACACGCAACGCCTGCCTGGCTACAAATTGCAATCAGAGTTGTTGCCAACCTGTTTTCCCTTTATTTTACATGCGCCACGCCCACTTTTTCCTTTTAATATGCAGCAAATGTGGCAGTTAGCAAAAGGTTTAATATAATTTGCCAGAGTTAAACCTTTTTCACGACTAATTTGAAAGCCTTTGCAGGCTAATTGGAAAATTGATGAAGGTCTTCAAAGAAATCTCTAATATATAAATTTGTTCTGTGTGCAATATTTAGACATAGACGGGCTGACAAACATGGCATCGACTCGATTGTTTATGCTGATTAAGAATATATATAATTCATAGTTCTGCCACGCCTTTTTCTGCCTGTTACATACACTTTCGATTGGCACAAACTTATAATACTCTTCTACCCTCTGGGGAATCGTGGGTATAAAAATTAATGTGGAATGTGCTCAACTTTTTTGCACATTCATTTACATATTATTAAGCTGCTTTAAAAAGTGCTTCAAGTGAAGACCATCAAAAGGTATATCTGCCTCTCTCTTGCTCTCTCTCCCTCTCTCTCTCTGTCTCGCTCTTCAAACACACTTGGCAATTATTCAGCTAAAGCTCTTCTTGCCGTCTAGACAAATGAAAACCGAGCTGCATTGCTGGACTGTCCGGTGGTTTGCCGCTGCTTCTGCTGCTGCTGCTACTATCACCTGTCACATAAATAGTGCTGGATGAATTATTAAAGTAGCTAAAGCATGAGCAGCAACAACAACAACACTGCGAACTTTAGTGCAAGCAGTCGCCGCAATAGTTTTTTTTTTCTTATTTCACTTTACTCTGCACTTTTTTAAGATGCTTAAAAGTGCCGCCGCCGCCGCCGCCGCCGTTGCTGCCGCCGTCTGGCAAACTGACTCTGCGCTCCGCGTCTGGGCAGCATAAAAAACTTTTCATTTGCTTTGGCTGCAGAGTAATAAAAAGCGTTGGGGCACCGTTATAATAAGCGGCAGCAGCGACGGCAGCGACGTTGACGTCGACCGCGGACTGCGGACTGAGAAGAGATGGCAAAAAAGCGCAACGTGGCTTGGCTCTTGCCATGTTGTTGTTGTTTTTGGGGGCCACATAAGTGGCACCTGTGACCAAAACCACACACAAGCCAGAGGCAAACACACACACTGATACACACTCACGTAAGCAGCGTCTAGTGCGCATTTTGTAGCGCGCTTTTAGGCGAGCGCATAAAAAATGTCTGCTAGAAAAGTTTGCAAGGTTTATACCCTATACAAAATTGCTTAACTGAGGGTATTTGAGACTGAATGGAAGTCAGTCTTGAGTAAAATATATATTTTAAATATTGAAATATATTTTTTTAGTTATTTATGCAGTGTAAAGTTGAGAAAGTAAATGATTTTAATACGTTAAATATATTTTTAAAGCCATAAAAATACTTTGGGATTATTCCCTTTCAATTTTAAATATTCAGGCCTGTGCAATATATTTATTAAATATTTATAAGTCATTTAAAAATATACAGCATATCTGTAAGCCACATATCAGCAGTTGTCTGGCTGCTTATTTCTTTTTCAAGGCTTATAAATATAATTCGACAGGCGACGGCGTTAAGAAAAATATCCAACAGCAAGGACAGCAACAAATGTTGTTTAAACAAAGTCAAAACGAGCTGCAAGAGAAAAAAAGAGAAGGAAAACAAAATGAAATGAAACATTTTGTAGGCAACAAAAGTTGCCTGGAGTTGTTGTTGTTGTTGGCGACTTGAAGAGGCATTTAAAGGCGTCTGCATGCAAAACACACAGCAGCAACAACAAGCACATAATTTCACTGTACTTTACCTCAGTTTACACTGCCACTCCTCCCTCCCTTAGCTCGAGCAATTTGCCAGCCATTTTATTTGCGGTTGTCGTACATTTATATGCCCCCAACTTGTTATTGTTGTTGTTGTTCTCCATTGTTGTTCATTTTGTGCAGTCTGTGCCGACTTTTTGTATTTAGTTTAATCTGCTGTGGTGCTCCTGTGGGGTCCTTGCTCCTTGTTGACCATTTAAGTGCAAGTCTAATTACACAGAAATTGTTCGGTTTATGCATTTTTCGTCTAAAATGGAAGTTAGTGCCCCCTTTCCACTCGCCTCTGGCTTGTTAATTTACTTCAACTGTAAATTACAATTGTTTTTTCTGTTTTATTTGCAAAATTTAATGTTGCTATTATTAAGAACTAGTTATAAAACTAAATTACGCAAGTAATAATTAAATATTCTCAACTGCAACTAATCAAATTTTGTTATTCTCTTTCTTTTTTCATGTGCTCTTCGAAATTGTTAGGTGAGTAAAATATACAAAAGGCAATTCTGTAAAATAAATTAAAGAAAGATTTTAAAGTGTATAAGAAATAAACTAATGGCTTAAATATGTTGTCTGTCGACTGCATAGGAAACAATCGAAAGGTTTTTTCATTTCTTGTCTCCACTTGGCCGCATCAATTATGCTCACTTTGGATTGTGCATGTTCTCAATTTCCTACACTCTTTCTTCTTTCTCAAACTATTTTCCATGCCAAAAGAAAAGGCAACAGCAACAACAACAAAAGTTGTCTCTGCTCTCTGTCTAAGACATCTTCCAGCAATTGCTTTCTGCTGTCTTGCTGCGCGTTCGTTCTGTGACACAGTTTCTGCTTTCACTGCTGGAGCAAAAGGCAATATACTGACAATCCAAGCAACCACTTGTGTGTGACACACACACACACACACACACATGGACTTGTAAAAAAGAAAGTGCCATGTCGTCTGCCAATACAATAAATATTTAATGCACATGTTATTACATCAATAAGTGTGTCACTCACACACACATATACACACTCAGATACTGTGGCACACACTCACAGCGGCGTTACAGATACTGTGGGAAAGCTTTTAACGCTCACCTTGTTGTTGCCAGTTTTGCCATTTTCATTGCCTGCGGCCCAAGCGGCGTATACGTAATTCGGCCAAATATTGTCATAAAAAAAGAGGCAAAAAAAAGGGGAGCCGAAATTGTTACACGAATTGTATTGTGTAGTCCAATCTATACAGATACACATACACATACATATACAGTTATATTGATGCATAAATTTATGCACATTGAATTGTCAGCTAGAATTGTTGCCATATTAAATTTGATAAATCGCATGTGAGCACAAGTTTTATTTATGAGCCCCCGTGTGGGTTTTTGGGGTTGACAAGGTAAAGGGAAACTCTTTGCTTGAGTTGATGTACATTGTCATACTCTCTCATTTATTTTCAATCGGAAATCTTCGTAGTTTAGATATATCACTTTTGAATTTATTGAAGTATGTCTCCAAATATGAGCCTAAAATATTCCTTAAATTAAGTTCCTTTAAATACCTAAAATAGCATTCTAGTTTTTGAGTTATCTGTTCAGACTTAATGTGATTGCCGCACAGATTCGAGCTTTTTTGCTTGTGACTCTCGTTTAAATTGGCTGGTTGCTGGTGCTTAATGAAACTAGAACAAATAATTAAATGTTTAATTAATTCATTATACAAAATTTGATTGTTTATTTAGACACTGGCTTCCCAACAGTTTCAGTCTGTCCTTTACTAAAGATATATTTAAGTATAATGATTCTTATGTACATATAATTATAAAACTTATTTTCTGTTAGATCTTTTGTAGATAAATTATTGAAAAACAAAGTGTATTATTATTGAATTAAGTTTAAAGATAGAGACTAAGAATCATCTTTATTGTTAGAGATCACTTGCCATTCACATACTTAAAAGAGCATACTGCCTTATAGACAATTTCTTTCTTCCTCCTTTTTATGCTTACAAAACACATTGAACAATCAGACAACCCTGTCTTCCTTTTGTGTGCCCAACCTTTCGTTTTGTTCAAAGCAAATAAAAATACACTTGAATTTTATTATTCATGCAAAGAGGTTTTCACTTTGGCAAAAACGGGTTAAGCAAACGTGAAATATAAATATGTATATTTAATACAAATATGGGTCAATTTTTTATGCATTAGCTGCGAACAATCGAAGAAGCACAACAAAAAAAATTTGGCAAGCCAGAAGAAGGCTGGAACTGCCAAAAAAAAACGCAGAAAAAAATATTAAACTATTTTTTTTCCGTACTTTGGGGGAGAGAAATATTTATTATTATTTGATATTCGCGGCGTTTGATGTTGCCAACTCATGTCAATCGCATTTGAGCGCACATAATGCCACAGCAAAACGAAAACACACACACAGGCAGTTTGCGTGTTATAAAGCGTTGCATATTTTAAGGCGCGCAGCAGCCGCAACAACGCAAAACATCAACAAGAACCGCAACAAAAATGCATTTGGCAGTTTTTGCCTTGCATTTTTCATAACTCTCAACTGAGCCGGGGGAAAAAACATGAAACAAAAGTATTAAAAATAACAAACATTTACCCGATACGAACATGTTTTTGATGTACTTTTTGTAATTAAAAAAGGCGTGTAAATAGATTGAGTTGAATGACAGTTGCGATGGTAGAAATGTCAAACAATTTGATAGTCGCAACTTTAATATGCATTTGACATGTCAAAACAATAAACTACGCGCTGAGCGGCGACAAAAACTACGAATTGAGCTTAAATGTTGTGGAACAGAGCGAGGGAGAGAGAGAGATAGTGTGATAGAGAAAGAGAAGAAAAAGAATAGAAGAGATTATGATGTGAATACAAAGTTTTGAGCAGGCTTAAGCGCAGTTCAGGAAATTAACTGTCAAGGGAAAATATTTTTAAATGAAATTTTGTACTAAATAAATATTTGAAATGTATTTTACTATCATGTGAGATCTTACAAGCTTAAACTTCGATGATAAATATTGTAACTATGAGCAAAATAAGAAGATTTAGCTTCTTTATCAACTTTTAATTTCTTTCTATTTTATTTATTATTCTCTTAATATTTTTGTAGAGCAGATTATAAAGCAATTTTTAAATTTCTTAAATCAATATAATATTTGATATTTAAATATAATAATATATTCTACAATTTTAACTGCTAAATTGCGCCCTTCTATTACTTCGTGCATAGTTATACTATTCACAATAGATTTACTCTACTCATTTAAAATAACCTTATCTTTTTAATAAACAATTTTTAACTCATTCAAAAGTTAAATCCCACTTTGAGCAGAAGTAGTTGACGACGCTTGCCCTCAACATTAGCGCCAACAAGTTTTATTTACCCAACTTGCAAACGATACCAGTAGAAATTTAATCAACTTAGCAAAATTTGCTTAAAAAATTTCACAGAATGAGCTTTTTTCTTTTACTTTGCTAAATGTATAGACAAATGTTTGTTTATTTGTTAGGGAGTTTGTTTGTTTGTTTGTCTGGTGTTCACTCAATTAATGAAATTTGATAAAGTCGGCAGAAGAGTTATCTCATTTTATACTCCTCTCTTTTCCACTTTTCCTCTCGTCTATTTACGCATGTTAATCAGGCGTAGGGCAAACCCTGCAAAAAGGCAACGACTTCGTTCTAAAATTTGTTGTTGTACTCGACAATTTGTACAGAAATACACACACACATGGTGTGTCTACCCTTGTGTGTCTCGTGCGTAAGCCTAAAAGCTGCTTAAATTTTTAATGACTTTGCTTGTGTTTTTAATTGTGTGTGTGGCATTTTGCATGTCTGTCCCTCCATGAACAAATGTGTGTGTGTGTGTGTGTGTGCCAGCTGTCTGTCTGTGTTTGTGCAGTCGACGCTTATGAAAAAGTAAAATTTTAATTGTGCTTTTGTGTGCAGAGCAGAAGCGTGGAAAAAAGCATGTACACGTGCTTAAAGCAGGCCATAATTATCTGTACAAGTATATGAATTTGTATCTATATATGTTTCTCTATCTGTACACGTAGCTGCATGTGTATTTGTATCGCAACTGTTTGGTGAAACCACTAAAAGAGTGTAATATTCTCTTGAGCGCTGCAAAGTATGCAAGGAAATTTGAAAACTCAAATGGGGCAGCACAAACTGAGCTTCTTTCTTTATTTTGGTGTCAGAAGATATAGAAAATTGTTGCCAATTAATCAGAAAAACACTCTTCATGTAGCACATTATGTTCAAGCATTTATGATATAGTTTTCTTCCCACTTTGTTAGCATGCTGATATTTCTCTATTTCACCTGCTGCGACAAAAATCACGCACACACACTTGTTTACACACACCCCCCTCCTCCGCACAACTAAAATGTTTAGCCTCTTTTTGCGTCTCTCTCTCCCTTCCCTCTCTGTTTTCTTTACAAAAATAGCGCCACGCATGTCACGTGTTTAATTATTTACGTGACTTGGCTGCGTTTTTTCATGCCCTTCCCTCTCACTCTCCCACTCTCTCTCTCTCGTTCTGTCGCCTCGCTTGTTGTGTTTGACATGCGAATTTTGTCTAAATATTTATTGCCAGTTTTGCTTTCGTGTCTCATGTGTCTGTCTGCCTTTCCTGTCTCGTCTTTCTGTGACTTTTACGACTCTTTTTTGTCGCAGGCCAACAAACTACGTCACCAGGCTGCCAACTTGTCTAAATACATCTAGCCCCGCCACGTTAAATTCCCTTTGGACGCACTTCTCATTCTCAAGCAGTGTCTTCTCCTTCAACCAGGCGTTAAGACAAAGTCTGCGACGTTGCTTTTTTAGTAGACTAACAAGAGGTGTTGTTGTGTGTGTGTCTATTTCAGGGTTAGAGTGTGTGTGTGTGTGTGTGTTGATGATGGTTTTCTTTTGTTGTCACATTTCAGTTTGTGATTATTCTTCCTCCACATTTGGTTCCAAGTTTAAGAAGGTCGCAAAGAATATTATGTCTGTTTCGCTTTTAACCTCAACCTTTTACATTTTTGAAGTATATTGCTTCTTCAATAATATAAAATATAATTTAAATATCTTTACTTATGATAATTTTACCAGTTTGGATGCTGATTTGCAAGCCAGAACTTAATAATTTAATCTTATAACTCCATAGTTCAAAAATTCAAAATGCAAATCCGAGTTGTAGAATTCTAATGCTGTTTACCTTTTTCAAATCAATCAATTAATATTTTATAAGAATTTCAATTCCCTTGCTAAATTTAAACCGAAAACCACTTTAGATAACCCTATATCATTGTTTATTCAGCAGTTTCCTTTACAATTCATGTGCTTACCTTGAGGATTGTAGATTGTTTTTCAATAAATTGATGGCTTGGCCGCGACTTATCATTAACCAGCCGCAGGCATTGCTGCACCTGCCACAGCGGCGGAACCTCGTCGACGTCTTGTGCCCTTCCAATTTCTCTTTGGGCAATTAGATACTGAGAAGGGTCTTAACTGTCTCTGTTTGTTGTGGCGTCTTTTCCCTGGGGCGTCGTTGGCCATGCACATTATAATGATTATCGTTGGTCGTTTGTGGGTCGTCCTGTTGTTGTTGTTTGTTTATTTGTTGTTATTGTTGTTATCCCTTTGCTTTCGCAGCTCGTTTCGTTTGCGCTGAGTTGACAAAATCATAAAAACGTAGTCGGCACAACAAATTATATACAAATGTCTCACCCACTCACTCACTCTCTCTCTCCCTATCTCCTTCTCTCTATCTTCCTCTCTCAAATGTACTGTGTGTTTTCTTTCCGTGTTGTCACAATTTTTGGTAATGGTCCCAATGCGACCCACTTGGAGCTGAAGGTCGACAGTGGGTGTGGACTATGGTAATGTGCTTAAAAATAGCATTGACAATGGGCCCGATATATGCTGCTGTGTACTGTGTGTGTGGTAATTGTGTCTAGACTCGCGAAAGTCGCGTATACTTTCTCTATGTTTTAAAGTGTGACGCAATTTGTTGTTGTGCAGCGTTATGTTCCTCCCGAGATGACTTCAAAATGGGCTGTCATGCATAATTTACGCATCGATTTGTAGACAGTTGTGCATTGGGGAACATTTTCTATGTAAATATCTAAGGAGTAAATCCGTTTTGAACTGTTTGATTATAACATAAAGTTGACATAGGGAAGTTTGGTATGAATATTATGATAGCAGTTCTTTAGATCGAATATAAGCACACTTGCATATAATTAAGATTAAATTTTATATAATTTTCTTATGATTTTTTTCATAAAATTTAAAGTAGAAGAACTTTCGAAGGTCATCTATCATAGAAATCGATTCCTACAGTATTAATTATTATTAAGATTTTTGTTAAATATTTTCACTGTAGTAAACGTTAATAATAAATTAAATAAATTAAAAAAATATAGTAAAAATGAATTATAGTAACAGTAAGCTAAACTTCATAAATAAAAAATAAAATTTACTTAAGATTCATAAACGTAAATTGCAAATACCTTATACAAGCTTTTTGAAGTCAAGAAAGATTCTTAAAAATCTTCAACAATTCCAACCAACTTCACCAAGTGTTCTCACTCTATATAAAAAGTAATATTCATATGCCGTGCACACCCATTAAAATATACACCGAAAATAGCTTCATTCCATTGGCAAACCGAGAGAGAATTTCCAACTGCTGTTTCGTTTTAAGCGACGAGCAACTGCAATTTTCAATTGGTGAGGCGATTCATTAATATTTAACTGCTCAAATATTGAAATGCATATGGCCCCAGTGCCAGAGAGACAAAGAGAGAGATAGAGAGAGAGAGCCAAACAGACAGACAGAGATAGTTGGACAGTTATGGCAAGCAACTTGCAACGAGTTCAGGATCTTCTTCTTCGTCGACGCGTCAAACCAAACAAAATTTATGCGCCAGTTGCATCGAATGCGAAAGATATTTCAGATAAAGAAAGAAAAATGCTGAAAGGGAGAGAGACTGAGAGTAAAAAGAAGGGGGCAGTCTGGAAGCGTGAATTGTTTCAATTTCGCCGGCAAACAACAATTTGTGCGCAAAAGTGGCGACAATTCTGTCGACTTGCCGCGTTCCTGGGCCGGGTCTGGTTCTGGTCCTGGCCTGCCCGACGCTCTGGAATTTTCATTTATAATTTTTTTTTGGTTTTTTGGCAAGACTTATGCTGTAAAAAAATCCCACATTAAAAAATGAAAGAGTGGACTATATCCATATATATTTATATATACATATATGAAAACCATTTGATTCAATTTTCCACACAGTGCTTGTGCCTGAGGATGGTAGAGGGGGCAGTGGGGAGTTTGCCATGCAAATCATTTTGCTTTCGCCCGAAGCTGTATGAGATCCCAGAGTCGTCCCCCACACAAAATCCAGGGTCGTACCATGTTGCACGCGCTCCAATGTCGTGTCATTGTCGTGCTCGTTCTTGTCCTGATACTGGTCCTGGTCTGCGTCCGTTTCGGGTCCCTTTTTTCTCTCAAAGTGAATCAATAAATTCTTTAGCCAGCGAAAGAAGTTTAAGCAAATTTTTATTCGCTTGCGACCTTTCGCTTTTTATTTTATTTCATTTTTCGGGATACTCTTACGAGACTTGTGGATTATATAGTTAAAAGAATATTAATATAAAGAAAATGAGGGTATTGCCTTTTGATCGAATTTGATGTGTTTGAGAAGAGATCCAAGTACTAATGGCTACTTTAAATAAAAAAAAGAAAATATTTATTAATTTATTAATACTAGTTAAAGTCTAATATCGAAGTGATTACAGTAATCCAATTCTTGACAGAATACTTGTGTTTTAGAATAAATCAAGTATCCAAAAAACACAGTTGTAGTTTTAGTTTTAGTGTTGCAATATTAGAACACCTTCATTATGATTATCATTATGCCTAGAATATGATAACAAATAAACCATCTTCATCCTCTACAAACAAAAAAGATGCAAAATCTTTCTCATCAAGACATAATCTCAGGTTAGAGTATGCAAGTTTTCTGCTATCCCCTTTTCCTTTTTTCCTCCTCCTTTGTTTTGTTTTTGTCGCCTGGTTCAGAACCCTGAAACTGTCGGCGATTTTGGCATTTTTGCGCCGCATTTGTGTATATGGCGAAATGCCGTTACTTTTTGCGGAACTCGTATCTGCCGCGACTTGCAGGCCACACGCCACTGCCACTCTCTCTTTTTCTCTCTCTCACTCTGTCTTTCTACCTACACACATGAGGCCATTTTAATGTGCAGCGCTTTAATGTGGAAAGAGACAGAGAGAGAGAAGGTTCTTTTGCTGTAAAAAAAGGGCAAAAGAAATGGAAGTTAAACAAAAAGGAGAAAAAGCCTTGCTGGGAATATGTATCTCATTCATTTCATTGTGGTCTCTCGTCCGGTCGGACTTTGCGTATTTGGTTGAGTTTACATTACGCTTCACGATTTTATTTTATTATAATATACATAATTCTACTTCCCTTCCTTATACTTTGCTATCCCTTTTATTTGCCTCGTGTATGTGTGTGTGTGTATATCATTGAGCGTCCTTCTTTGTTATTCCAGCATTTCCCTTTGTGCGTTATCTTTACAAATACATATATAGAAATGCGTGTGTATGTTTATGTGTATGTATGTTTATGTATATGTATGCACATATGTTTACATGCCTTTGTACAAATTTTGATGCTTTACTTTTTTGCAAACTTACCACAAGATTTACTTATTTAATTTGGTCTCCTGTGTGGTAAATTTGCGTTGTACGCTTTGGTCGATTGGAATCCCTTAATATCTCTACGTTTTGTTGGCCTGTTAAGTTGGTGCTGTGTGTGTGCGTATTGAGTAGAGTTGTCAAAGCAATTGAGAAACCATCTGCGAGGAACCCAATCGAAATAATGATGAATTTGATTGACTGAAAACATAAAACTAAAGTTTAATATAGTAAAAGTAGGAATAAGAGAATGAAAAGATAATGTACATGAGATATAGGTCTGTTATATCTGATAAAATATAGCTAAATATATATCTATATGAAAAAAATTACAGATAGATATGCTTTAGTGTTTATAAGGCTTAATTCTCATAAAGGGTATTACAAATGTATTTTGAAGTAAATGTGAAAAGGCTAGATACCTTGTTTATTTACAGTTACTTTAAATCTCGCTTACTCTCTCTCTCTCTCCCTCTATTTATTACCCCTTTATTTTGCGTATTCATATTAAATTTATACTTTGCCCAATTAGTTGATATCGCTTACCTTAATGATGATGATAATACCCCTTTTCTCTGTAGCTACTGCCAAACCCAGACTAATCTGCTTTGCCTGCGTCTACTGTTTACTCCCTTTCTCCACTCTCCTTTGCTCACTCTATCTCTTTCTCTCCGGCTCTCTGCCTGGTAAGCAGCTTAAACTTTGCCCTAACCAACTTAGACAGCGACTTTGATCTCAAGGACCTTTTAATGCCCGTCGCGGGCAACGACAGAGACAGAGAGAGAGTGGGAGGGAGAGAGCACGTGCACGCTGCCTATAAATTACTCAGCAGAAACATTTCGCCACGCTTATCAAAGATAATTTTAAGCCGCATTTAAAATGATTTCTTTTTGCCTTCTTTTATTTCGGTAAATCTTTCTCTCTCTCACTCTCCCTCTCTTTCTCTTTCTGCCTCTTTCGCTGCGAAAACCTTTTTCTGTCGAGCCACGCGAATTTTCAATGCTGACTGCGCGTTGTCTGGCAACGCTGCCAGCCAAGGAAATTCGAGAGCAAAAAGTGCAAGTTGGCAGTGCCGTAGTGTGGGTGAGAGTAATGGTGGGGGGGCTGGTGTAGAGGAGGGGTGCTGCCAGCAATGTTGACAGTCAGTGAACCCCGCGCTGCGCTTTTTCGTCAATGATAAGCTGCGTTGGCTGCCCCTTTCCCTCTCCCCTCTGTCTCTCTGTTTCCCTCTCCCTTCTCTTGCTTTTTCGTCCCTCTTACTTTCTCCCTCTTCCTGCTGCAAATGAGCAATGCTGACGACTGCGTTGCAAAAGGGTAGACAGGCAGCTCGGACTTTGTGCAAATATTTGACATGGTCGTGGGTGAAGAGGAGTGATAGAGGAAAGGCAGTGGAGAAGGGGATGGCTTGGCAGGTTAAGGGGCCCGTCAACTGCTCATTTTTTGGCCAGACCAAAGTCAAAGTGACAGCGCCACACTGCGAATTGCGTTTTAGTAAAGCAGAACCCCCTTTCAAATCCCCTTTCCCCCTCCTTTTTGCGACTCCTCTGCTGCTCGTGTGTAATTAAGCAAAAATGTAAAATCGTTTGTTGTCCTGCTTTAGGTTGTTGTTGTTGCTGTTGTTGTGTTAATAATTGCTTGTAAATAGATCAAAGTTGGCATTTTGTTTGCCAAGAGAAAGATATGGAGAGAGAGAAAGTAAGTGAGGGAGAGGGAGAAATAGAAATAGGGTTACGCGTAGACAATTTGGGGTTCTCTATCTGTCTGTCTGTCTGGCTCATAGTTGGATTATGTTGACTAATTAGTGCCTGTCTGACATGCTCCATTGGCAGTCTGAATACCCCCTTATTTCCCTTGTGTGGTTGAGGAAGAAGAAAAGTCATTTGAGTGGAATTCCAAGGAGAGAACTGCTGGCAAGCATGCGAGACACAGTCATAATTAATTATGGAACTTGCTTTATAAATCCACTTCTTTTGTCCTTTCTCTGTGGTCAAAGGGTTTTACATGAGTTGCTTGTGGGAGTTTTGAGCTTATGTTAAATTGAACAGAGTTTAAAATATGACTTCTATGAGTCAGTTTTTAGTGATATATAGAGCTTGCAATACTAATATATGTAAGATAATTATTAAAATGAATTTATTATTATGGTTTAAATCAATTTAAAGATTTTTCTCTCTTCCTATCCATTCTTCTTTCTCCTTGCTTAGTACACTTACAAATTGACATGATGAAGCATTCGTAACAATAATAAAGCGCAATATAGAACAATACAAAACAAAGCGGAATGAAAAGAATCAAGTTCATCAGGGGAAAGAACAGAAACAACAACAACAAGAGCAGTACAAAAACTACTTGACTGCACTGTTTTTTTCATAGCTTTTCACTTGATTTGTGTAACAGACGCTGCAGATTTACCTGCAGTTTTTAGTTACTACCTTCGCAAAGCAAAGCAGATGAGAATTGGAACAGCAAAGGGAAATGGGCAAAAAGTTTTGGGATAACCACAGTGTCTACTACCTTTTTCTACTGCCAAAGTTCGAACTTTGCTTCAGCGACAAGTGATTTCTCTGCCCGTTGGCACAATTCCCTTTCGCACTCACACTCACTCTCCCCCCTTCACTCACTCACTCTCTCTATGTCCTTCACTCACTCTCTTTCATTTGCTTTGCAAACTTTTTTAATAGATTTCAAATTTTCTCTCTTTCCTTCTTTCTATTTGCCTTTTGCCTTTCATAATACTCCAGAGTAATCAAGCAAATTAGTAAATTTTCGTAGTGCGGAGTGAGAGTGGAAGAAAGAGAGGGGGAGAGAGAAAGAGTGAAAGAGAGATGCTAAATTGCACTGGCTTCTGTTGTTGCGGCCGCTCTTAAGTTGCTCCCAGGATAATTTGGTCGGCAAATTGTTGACAGCTTTGGGTTAAATTTTAGCTTTCCTTTGCTTCAACTCTTCTCTTTTCCCACTCTTCTCCGCTCCTCGCTTCTTCTCCTTTCTTGCCTCACTTTGGCATTTGCTGCGTAGACAAATGAAGATAAATGTGCGTGGAAAAGTGGGAAAAGTTTTTGAAATTTTTCAATATATAAATATGGAGTTTATTTTAAAGGGCGCATGGAGACTCTTGAATACCCTTAAAAGGGGATTACAAGGGGCTTACTAAAAGAATGAATTAATGAAGATGAATAAACCGAAATACCCTAGAAAGGGAAAGCGCTCAATAAAAAAATGTTCTTTATGAAAATTCAAAAGAATATATATCCCTAGAAATAATAAAAATTAAATTTGTCTTTATAAAGTTTGCTTTAAAAACATATATACCCTTTAGGTTCGATGAGTATATCATTTGAATGTGTGTGGATATCTTTAACAAGAATCTTAATCTCTTTCTTCTCTTAAAAATCTAAATAATCTCATGTTGTGTAGAAAAAAGTGCAATAGAGCTAATATACCCTTTTAGTTCGATGCCAACAGGGTATCTGATTTGAATGAGTGTAAAAAGTTTTCTAACAACTTTTACAAAAAGCTCAAGATGCTCATTACAATTGATATGTCCCATTTAAACTCTACTTTACAGGGTATAACTCAACAAAACTATGAAGTAAATTTCTACCCGCCATAATATGTTGAATAAACAGTTAAACCTGTAGATTGAAAGCCTTAACAACTTAAATACCCCATTCAATACTGCCACTACAGGGTATTCAGATTGTAACTGTAACTGCTATCGAAATAAATGCGATAGTCTTGTTAAGTCGATAGTCGAAGCAAACTTTCCAATACCTTGACGTTGATCTCAATTTCGTGTTGTTGTTCTACTTCTTCTTCTTCTTGTTGCCTGATGATGAAGATGAATTGCAGTTTGAACTTTGATAGAAATGCACAACAAGCTTGGTTTACTGTACTTCTAGTTGTTGTTGTTGCTTTTTACTGTTGCATGTTTTGTGTGTTCGTTCTGCTGCCCCAGAGCGAAAAGTTGCTGAAAAGTTTTTAATAAAATTGTCGCAAGTGCATGTTGCATGGGGCCAAAGGGCAAAGGGCAAAATAGAAGAGTAAAAAGGAGAATGCATCATGTTGGACACAGGCACAGAACGTAGAAGGCAATGCAATAATTGTGTCAACTGCAGCTCCTGTCTTTCCTTCTCCTTCACTTAATGTGAGCCACAGTTTGAGAGGCTTTCAATAAACAGCAATGACTGCAAAACTGTAACAATACCAACAATTACACAGCACAGACAAAGTCAAAAAGCTAAGAGCGCGGGTTAAATGAGCAGTGGGTTAAGAGAGAGAGGAAGAGAGAGTGCGGGTGGGTATGGCAGTGCAAGAGTTTGAAACTTTTCGTCTGTGTATGTGTGCGCAAAACAAAAGCGTAACAACAAAAGCAAAGCGAAAAGTTCAAATTACAAAATGCAACAAAGCAAAGCGGGCAAAAGTCGTGAAAGGGGAGAGGAAATGGAAGAGGAAGAAAGCCTGACAAAAGCAACATACAGCACGATAAAGTCAAAAGAATTTGCAACATAAAAGTGAAACTTGTAAAGAAATTAGAAGAGTCAAAATGAGTACGGGGAGGGGGAGAGAAGAGAAAGAGTGCAATGGAAGAATGAGCGTGCACAAAGCGAACGACAATCAAAGTAATTAAAATATTAGGTGTGTAACAAACTGTGTGCAAGGATAAAGAGATGGAGAGAGAGAAAGAGAGAATGGGTAGTTGTTTTTAATTAGCATGTGTAACTCGATATGGTTATGGTTTATTGACTTTGATTAAAGCTTATAATGCACCTTAAGCTTATAATACTCCTTATTCCCTTTATGAAAAAAGTTCCCTCTTTCTCTCTCTCTCTGTCTCTACACTGTCTCTCTGTCTCCCTCGCGCTGCTTTTGGGTTGACTGAACTCGTTTGCCTTGGTTTGCTTGACGATTTTCAGCTTGAGCTAACCTCAAATAGCATTAGCCTAATGGCCATTTTGCCAGTGTAAATAGACAGTGGGGGAAAATTGGGTCAACTAAAGTGTGTTCTCAAACACCTGAAGAACGAGAGAAGGAATGATTAAGCGCCGAGTGGCGCCTGGGTGTGCAAGAAAATGGATAACTGGGCGTGTGCAGGTTGTTAATAGGGTATCGTTCCGGTTGCTATCGTAATTAGAATTGGGTTGACGTGGAAAAATGAAAACCTTCAGAGTCGTTTGCATGTTTAAATGGTTGGTTAAGAGATAAGCCAAAAAGGAAGGAAATGGCAAAGTATCATTAGCCAATTGTTAAATTGAAGAAGAGTAAATGTTGAAAAAAGTAACTGAAAGTGACTTACCTTTGAATTCTTAAAGCAATTCAAAGTCTGCAAAGGCACCTAATGCATTCATGCGTATTAATAACTGTAATGCCTGCAATTGCTCTCTTGGACAGTGGGCGATTCTCTGAAAATGGATAAATATTAATAATCAACAATAAACTGTGTTTATCTTTTCGGTATTTTATTATTTACTTCTACAGCTCATATAAATGGAGGAATATTATAGTTTTTATATTTGCCTACTAAATCGGCCAAATCACCCAGTGTGTCACTGTGCTGTACTGAATTCCTCTGCTTAATGTAGTTGTGCCTAAAACTACCGTTTAATGCGCTCACACAGCTTTGCAAAAATAACACTAGAATCGACAGCGCTCTCATTTTCTCTTTGCCTAACCAGATGACAACAATAACAATAGTGCAATTTGGCAAGTAGCGCCGCTTTCCTCTCTCAGTCGCTGCAGCTTTTATAAATGCAAAGGAGCTGTCCCTTTCTCCCACTCGAATTGAATTCCTTGTGCAAAGGCAGCGCTGCTTGCGCCAGTTTCTAGTGTAGTTGTTGTGCGTAAAAGCACCGTTTGATGCACAGCAACAACTACACTAGAGTTTACTGCGTAGACAGCTCTGCTTCTCTCATCTGACGCAGCTTTGCAGGCACAAGCAACAATAACATTAGAAACGACTGCACAGGCAGCGCTGCCTTCCTCTCTCAAATGCGCAGGCAACTTACAGGAGCAGCAACAACTAAACTAGACACGACTGCGCTGCCTTGCTTTCGCAGACAACTACAACACCACTGCACCAGCACAAGCAGCGCTGCCGTCCTCTCTGTAGCTGCACCTGCGCCATGCAAAAACTTACTGCGTAGTTTAACTTACTCTCCCCCTGCTCTCCCGCTGTCACTTGCTTTGATTAGGCAATTCGCTGCTAATTCTTTCACTCCTCGTCCATTTCATCATCGACGATTGCCAATGAAGGAAGTGTGAAGACGCTGCTGCGCGTGCGTGATAAATAATTTTGTGCCCAGAATTTCTTTTAATTAGTGCATTTTGTAGTCGCCGTTTTTGCAGTGTTCAATGGAAATATTTTAGTAGATCTCAGCGAAAAGTTAATATAGTATATTTTTTTTACAATTGGTTTCTTTGACAATTGTCCGTGTTGCGTTTGTTATCATCTCTATATATCTCTCATAGTACACGACCCTCTTTGTTATCGAGTTATCGAAAGTGTTGAAATAAAAAAGAGTTAAAAAAGAAATAGAAATCAATATGTTTAGCAGTCGCGCTTCGTTTATGGGCAATCGCCGCATGATTTTTGATTTTTCCGAGAAGAGCAACAACGATATCTACATGGAGTAAGTCTCCTCCCCCTAACTCCTTTCCCCTTTTTTTGACTCTCACACTGTAGCAACTGTAAAGCATTTATCACTCTCATTTAAGTTATGTCTTCAACCTTAACCTCACTCTGTGCTAATAGTGCCCCCTCTCTCTCTCTCTCTTTGCAGTGCATTTGGTATGAGCGACAAGAGCAGCAGCACGACCAACAGCCTACCGAATAGTCCCATACACAGCAACAACAACAATTCATCGCTGCTGAACAACAACTCAAGTCTGGTGGGTAGCAATAATTCGCTAACCGGCATTCCTTTTGGTAACGGCAGTGGAGTCGGTAACAACAACAACAATAACAACAACAGCAGCAGCAACAACAACAACATGTCAAGCAGTCTGTTGAGCAGTGGCAACAACAACAACAATAGCAACAACAATAATAATCCATGCAGTGCCAATCGGAATGTTGTCAATCTGGACGATGATTCATGCTATCGCCTGGATACGGACTCGGCTGTTGTGACTTACGGTGAAAAGGAACCGGATCCGGATAATATTAAAATGTTTGTCGGTCAGGTGCCCAAATCGATGGATGAGGCGCAGTTGCGTGAAATGTTCGAGGAATACGGCGCAGTGCATTCGATCAATGTGTTGCGCGACAAAGCGACGGGCATAAGCAAAGGTGAGTAGTGTGAACGAGACAAATATAGACTTACAATTACAGCATACAAGCAAAATACTCACATACGAGACAGGGACAAAGAGACTGAAAGCCGGCTTGAGTCCGTTTTAATTGCATTTGTTGTTTCCCTTTTGCAATTCATTTCGTCAGTAAATTGCTTTTTGCTCGTCATTCTTAGCATTAAAATTGCATATAAAGTAGAGAGCACAAGAAAACTGTTCTATTTTCATTTCTATTTACTGCATTGTTCTCTTCGTTGTTGGTCAATGTGAAATTGACTCCTGCTGCCGCTCTCTCTTCCCCTCTGCTGCCACTCTTTGCATTGTGTGTTGCTCAGTTTGCCTTTTGTTGTGTCATTTGCAGGCAATTTGAAAGTCTCTCAAATGCAGAACGACTTTTGCATAGCTGTAGTTGCTCTCTCCCTTTCACTCTTCTGCCTGCCTATCTCTTTGGGCATTCATAACGGCATAGAGTCCACTTAGTCCTATTGCGTCATTTGAGCATGCATCATGAATAAAGCCCATTGTCAAATCATATTTTTATGTACATATTTCATTTTTAGCCAACATTTATGCTTGTTTATCCCACTCTCTATTCCCTGTCCCCCTCTTCTCTTTTCCCTTTGCACTTCTCTCCCTTCATTGTTATGCCGTTTCCGAACTTTTGTATCACTTCTTTGACTGCTGCTATTCCCTTCGCCCTGCTGCCCTCGCCCTACTCTTTTGCCTATCACATTCTCTTCCAACACCCTCTCCCGGTCTCTTAAGCTCTCTATATCACTTTGGTTTTTGCTGCAGTTGACAGGCGGCTGTTGCTGCTTTGAAATGTGGGCGTTTGCATGGTCAGCTTGTCATCGATGGGCGTGGCACGAGTGTGTTAGTGTGTGTATGTGTGCGTGAGTGTGTGTGACAAAGTAAAAGCGCAAACAGTTTTAGGAAGCACTTAAGTGGCGCGTTGTGTTGATGATTTATGACAGCGCGCGAAAGAGACAGAGAAAGAGAGACAGCGAGAAAGACTGCGCGCAATGGAATTGAGAGTGAGATAGAGCGTGGGGAGAGCAGCAGAAGTGGGAGAGATTTGTAAGAGAGCTGGAGTGGGAAAGCGTACGAGCTTTCGGATAACTGCCTGCTGAGTGTGTGTGTGTGCGTCTGCCTCTCTTCTCCCTTCTCCCTGTTGTTGTTTATCACATGAGCTTAAAAGCGCGCTCGCGCCACACAAATCGACACAAATTGCATTTGAAAGTTATTATTTATGCCTTGTGCCAACTGTCAAATACCAAAAAAAGCAGAAGGTGGGCGGAAGGAGAAAAAGAAGAGAAGAAGCAAAAACGAAGGCGTATTGCGCTGACCCAAAAATACTAAAACATTCGCTGAGGGGGGCAGGAAAGCGGGTAGAAAAAGTTTATGCACTTTCTTATGGCACTTTCTTTGTTGTTCTCTTTTCTTGTTGCTTAGTCCCTTTTGCTGTAGTTTCCTTTCATGTGCAGTTTTATTTTGACTGCAACAACTTCCTGCAACAACATTTCCATTTAGCCAAAAGTCTTTTGCTGTGTATTGTGTAACCCAGTTTTGGTCAGTCTTCGCCTTTCCCCCTTTACCCCTTCACCTCTTCTCTTTTATGTCGTTACAAAAAGTTAAGATCCCCTTGCTAGTTTGATATTTGGATTTTGCTGTTGCATTTTTATGCTAAAACGCTTAGCCAAAAAAGCTAAAGAACAGTTGCTGTACTGTCTCTCTCTCTCACTCTCACTCTAGCTATCTCTTTCTGTTGCTGGCTGCTCTGGGAAATGACACTTTTAAGCGCGACTATGACCTCTGAACCAGAAAGTCGTAAATAACCGTAGCCAGAAATTTCCTTTTCGTTTGCTGCAAAAGTTTTCGGTTCTCGATTCAGTCGTTCTCTTTCTGCCCCTCTTCTATTTTTTTGCATTTCTGGGCTAATGCCTTTTGGCTAAAAACTTATTTTTCTTTCACACTAAATTTCGTTAGCGGCCAGTTACTTTTTTGAGTGGATTTTCTATGTTGTTTGCGGGTGTTGTTATTGCGGTTACACTGTGGTTCTTCTCCCTTTTCAGACACTGTGGCGAATAGATAGCAGAAGGTGAGAGAGAGTGAAAGAGGGAGGGGATACTAAAAGAGGGTGTGATTTTGAGAAGGTTAAGCTCTAGAGTCATAATTTATTAGCGCTTGCGGTGAGAAGTTCAAAAAGAGATGAGACAGAGAGAGAGAGGTAGACAAAGAGAGAGAGGTAAACAGAGATAGACAGAGGGAAGCGGAGAAGAGAGCGAGCGGGAAGCAGAGAGAAACAGAGACAAGATTAGGCCAGGAAGTAACACAGAGAAGAGTTGATTGAGGTGAGTGTAGGGGCTGTTGTGGGTAGGGTAAAGGGTTAGAAAAGGTTCTGTTGTGGTTCTGTTTCAGATTGTTCAGGTGTAAAACGTGTGGTATGTGTGGAAAAGGTAGATTCTTCAGCTGGGACGTTCAATTTGATGGGCTGCGCTTTTATTTTACTTTTCTGACGCCTTTTTCCCTTTAGAAAGTTGTAAAATGTTGAGGTTTTTTTTGGGGTTAGTTGAAAAGGATGCGCTGATAATTTTGGTCAAGTGGGAGTGACAAACTATTCCCAGCGAGAAAGTGTGGCTAAAATGTGTCAGTTTTGTGGCATTAGACTCACTCAATTAGAACTCCATTTGAAAAGGGGTATTCCACATGGAGGAAACTATAAAAAAAACAAATGATTTGAGCAAAAATATCAGATAAATTTAAAATACAAATTTAAACAATAATTGATAGAGAGAACTTATTTATTTTTAACAAAGTAACGATAGTTGAAATTAGAAGCTAATATACAGTTTTTATTGTTTAAGAAATTTTTAATTTCCAACTAAAAATTTAAGTCGTGTGCCCATTTTGCACTTGTGAACTAAAACACAAGTTCTTTTCCATTGGGGGTCCTTGAAAGTTTTTCCCCTCAGTTGTGATTTATGAGGCTCTTTGTGGGAATGACGAAAAAAGAAGAAAAACCACAACTCGCTGACCAAAATCACAAGAAAGAATAATATAATTCACACTGTGGGCAGGCAGCAGATTCTTTGGCATCCCTGTTCCCTTTCCCTCTCCCTGCCTGACACCCTTTTCCCCTTTTTTATTCTTTGCGCTCTTAGCTTGAGAACTTCATTTTGCAAAGCTCCTTTTTAACTGTGCCTTGGCCAGCTGTCCGCTGTCAAGAAGAAAGAAAGAAAGCAACGCACTTACTTATCTGCCTGCTTCATCGGCCTTTGCCGTCTCTGTCACTGTCTCTATCTCCATCTCACTCTCGCTGGCACTTTGTGCATTTGACATTTTTATTTAGCCGCTTTCACAGAGCGTGAAAAATGCATAAAATTTCACTTAATTTTCGCAAAAGCTTTTCAATTTCAAAGACTTTTCTTTCGATTTGCTTTTGGTTTGTGTTCATGACTTTTGCTGCCCACTGAACTATTGCTAAACGTTTGTCACTTTCGCTGCAAGTGGCGAGAAAGCAGAACGAGAGGGGAGATATAGTTATGTGTCTCTTTTTCTCTCCCTGTCTCCGCATTATAAACTAAATTCGATAGCAGCAGCTTTCCTTATGCAATTGTAGTTTCTGATCTGATTCCCATGTTGTAGCTGTCTCTCTCTCACTCTCTCGCTCTCTCTCGTTCTGTCTCTCTCTACTGGTGTACTAAATCTCTACGCCAAAGTTTAATGACATTGATTTATTTTACTTCGATTAATTCGTTTCTTTCCCTACGTGTGCCCGGCACATTCTTTATCCTTTTGCCTGGACGACTGTGTGGCACGTTTTGTCTTGTGTGTGTGTGTTTGTGGGGTTCGGTTTCACATCTTAAAATCCTCCACACACAAGACATGCCACGCCCACAATAGCCGCCCATCGTTTGGATTAAGTTTTTGTCCAAAAAACGTGACTGGATGTCGTTTTCAGCCGTTTCTGTTGTTGCAACTTTATCGCATTGTTCTACTCCCCCTTTCTCTCTCTTCCTCCTCAAAAGCTTAGTCGTCGTTCTCACACTCTGTCACACACACACACACACGCTCTCTCGCTCTCTTGCGTACTTCTTTGCTATCTTTCTACTTGTGCCATTCTTGTTTTGGTGCTTTGATTCTAACTGCAGTTGACATGCACATAATGGGAATTGAGAGATTTCTCTTCTGCTTCAGCTTCAGCATCTCCTTTCTCTTTCTCTCTCCCTTTCTTCCTTTCTACCCGCCCAATTGGTTATCGCGCGATTGGTTTTCGTCTTGGGTTTCGCCAGTTTTCTGTGTGTTCTTCCACTTCTTCTTTTGCACGATATTTTATTGCATTTGAAATCGCTACGATTTTCTTTCATTTGTTACATTTAACGCTAGTTTAATTTTAAGTGATATTTAATCTGTGATTGCGTTACGTAACGTTACTTTGGTTTTATTCTTCTCCTTCTCCTTCTTCTCCCTCTCATTTCATTGGGTTAAGTGAAATGCGATAGTTCTGTTTGCCAAGAGAGAGAGAGAAAAAGTTTTGCAGTACTTGAATGAAATAGTATAAAATGAATTCCGATCGAAAGAAAAGTGCAGTTGAAAGTTTCTAGTTTATTGTAAGCTTTTAATGAGCTTGCATTCTTGAAAGAGCGATAAGGATAGAGATAGTAAGTGTGTGAGAGCAGCAGAGTGCTGTTAGTTCTTTAGAAAATTGCAGCTAAAAATATTTCAAATAAATTAAATAATTAAATAAAAAGTTTCTAGTTTATTATAAGCTTTTAATGAGCTTGCTTTCTCGAGAAAAAGACTGAAAGAGGCAGAAAGAAAAAGAGTTGTAAGTTCCTAAAATAATTGCTAGAATAAATACCGAAACAAATTTAAAAACTTATATTGAATAAGAAGTTTTAAGTTAATTGTAAGTTTGCCTTCTCCAAATGAAGAAAACATAAGTTCTTAAGCAAATTTCAAGCTATAATTTCCAATTTATAAAGTGCATAAAATGTATCTGCAATTTGCTTAAATATTCCATAAGTTTCCACCATAAAATATGCCAACTATTTGTACATTTAAATTGAAAATTGGTTAGCTTCGCAAATAGCTTTGGTTGCATTGCATTTTAAAGCTTTAAGCTGTGTGGAAAGTGCAGCAAAAAAAAACAACGCCATAATTCCCACGCATCCGTTGCGGCGACAACGTTGGCGTCGGCATTTGCAACACACTCCTGCTCTTTTCCTCTCTCTCTCCAGTCTCTCTCTCTAAGCCCGGGCCGGATATCAGTAAACCAAAAACGAGAAATGAAAATATTTGCAAATATGTGAAAAATGCAGAAAAATGCTGTTTGCCAGCGACGGCAGCAGCAAACGGCGACGGCACAAAAACTGCGACAGATTGAATTACCCAAGTGTTGGGCAGGTGTGTGTGTATGTGTGTGGGTGTCAGTGTGCATGTGTGTGCGTGTGTGGGCACTGAGCCATGGCCACAACCACAACGCATCACGCTTGGGTGAACGAAAGCCGTTGCCGATATGGCAGGTAATTGCATTATGCATCTATTGCCATATTAAGTTTTGTACTCACAGTTAGCGCGCAACGGCTCAGCCCCAAAAAATGCTGCAAGCTTCCAAAAACTTCAGAATTGAAAATAAAGCCAGTGTATGAGGTTGAAGAGAGCAAGGGGGAGGAAAAATGCACACAAACCGGAAATGAATTTTAACTGAAAACTCATGTTGTTTCTTTTCTCGATTCCGGTTTGAAGAGTTGGCCACAGATTTGCTGCTATAACGCATATATAAATATACTGTATATATATTAAAAAAAAAAAAGAATTGAAATAAAAATGCTGAGTGAAGAAAGCAAAGTTTAAATTGACAGATGACAGTTGAACAACAGAAATAATTATAGGGTAACATGAAAAGAAAATTCTAAGTAATAATGAAGAATATTCTTTCTATGCAGAATATAATAGACTTACAGCATAGACTAGACAATTGTCAGAATTATAATATAGGGTATTCTTTAAATGCAGAATAGAATAAACTTATACTAACTTTAAATTTTCATTTCCATCTTTAACTTTATAAAAACTTTGCTGTAGAATATGCTAGAATTGTGGCACAAAGTAATTTGAATGTTTACCAAGTTTTTATAGCATTTAAAGTGCGGGCTTGCAAGTTTTTTCACCTAAAATTCCGTCTAGACACACGAATTACGTTTTTAACCCAAAATTGCTCAACTTTATTTTATAGGCTAAAATATTAAAGGCTGCAAAATTGTGTCTCTGCCTGCGCTGCTTAACTATGCCCTCCCCCCATCTAGGCTCAATAAATTCCAACACCTAAAACACTTACCCCCAAAGTTACCACACCCTCCACCTGCCCCATACACTACGCACACTCGCTCGCTCTTCAATGTGCGACACACACGCAAAACGCGGCGCTTTTGCTGAGCTTGTGGTGAATATTTCCCTATGGATTGCAGAGGAGAAGGGGAAGAGAAGGGGGAAGTGGTTGCCCATAATGTTTAATTTAGTGCTGGCATGTTGGCACATTTGCCGCCGCCCCCCTTTGGCAAGCCTCTGCTGGCTGCCGCGTCTGCTAATAATAATAATTTTCATAATTTCTTTGCCACCTTTTTGTGACGTCGACGTCGTCGACGTTGCGACGCTTGAAAATAAACTCTAATTTAACCCTTATGCTAATCTCAAAACATTTTCTTTCTCATTCTTTTCACCTAATAATTCTCTCTCTCTCGCTTTCTCCTTCTCTTTTCATGTTGTTTATGACGCCCGGCAGGTTGCTGTTTTGTGACCTTTTATACGCGACGCGCCGCACTGAAAGCTCAGGATGCTCTGCACAATGTGAAAACGCTGAATGGGGTAAGTTATTTTCATGTTTTTTTCACATTTTTAATATGCATTTTCCTGAATTTCCACATAATTTGCGACATTTATTGCCAGCGATTAGTGTGTGAATTATAAAAGAGAGTTCTCCATATTTTATACGCCACCCCAAAACTGGATTGTGCTAATAACGAATGTTTTACTACCCTGTAGTAAAAGAAAAACAGGTTAATGGTGATGCAATATAAAAGAGAAAAGAGCGTTAATAAAAGCTTAAATGCTATGTGTAATTCAACAAAATTCTAGAGGGTATTCTCTTAGTTGATCACTCTCTTGTCACACTTGCATTTCAACTTGTTTTTTGCTGATTTAACAAAATCACAAAATGGCGCAAAAACCAGCTGCCGCATCAACTTATCATAAACGCAATCATGCAACGCAGCAGCGGGAAATAGCTAGATGGGATTTTCAGCATCGTACTGCCTTCATTATGGCTAACTGACTGCGTGACTGACAGATTGACTGGCGCGTACACTGACTGACAGAGCCATGACATGGCACAAAAAATGCATGCAACAAATCAAAAAAAAAAGAGGTAGCAAAGCGTAACGACTGCTAAAATACCCTGGAGTTGCTTTTTATATATGAGAGAAAAATACTTTTAATGGGAAAGCAAAAGATGGGTTGTCTTCACTGTGTTACAGGATCTGTTCCTTCAGTAATATTAAGAGAAGAAATACCTCTAGTATTTTGCTACTTGCAGGGTATATGATTGCAGTATTTTTGTTGTTTTCCAATATAGTTTTTTGCAACGCTCTATGGATCATTCCCTCTCTCTTCCTCTGCCTATAAAATGCAAGTAATTTCAAAGTTTAGCCCCATGTCCTCACAGCTTAAAAGTATGCAACGGTATAAAAAAATTGGAAAAATGCTGTTGAAAAAAAGAAGTGTTGGGAAGGGGAGGGTGGGGCTGGAGGAAAAATTGTTAGCACAAGACACGCGCCAAAAGTTTTTTGCAAAAGGCAACAAAACCGCAGGCACAAAAATGTCAATTTACGCTTCGTAGAGCTACAAGCAAAGTTGGCGACGGCGGCGTCGAAAATAGGGAGATAACGACAGGCCCCCTAGCAGCAATAACACTAGATATTGTGGCAAAAGGGGTGTGCTGTGGTAACAAAAGGGGTGCGAAAAAACATAAAGACAACGTCAGCGAAAATCCAACGACATTTGTTGAGGTTTCTCCTCTCCTTCTCTCTCCCTTTCTCAATTCTCTTTGTATTTTCTATTACGCCATCAAATCAGCATGAATATTATTATATCGAAATGTCATGTGTGCCCCCTAAAGTAGTTGAGAATTGACAATGGCATGGGGAGGGAAGGGGCACCCCATAGACGCTTTTGTCATGCCACGTTATCAGCGTCGCAAAATCTGACATAATTTGCATGTCTTGCCGAAAAGAAGGAAACATTTATTATGCAGCTGGGGTGCAACAGTATTTATTCTATTGACAGAGGCGCAACAAACTATAGAAATGGAGAAAAGAAATCGTTTGGCAGTTTTGGGAAAGAGTTGTGCGTGTTGTGCAATTTCCTTGTAACTTTTTGCATTGCAATTTTTATTTTATTGACAGTTGTGCAAAGAATTGTTACTTTGGCAACAGCTGGCAGTGCGCTGTCTTACAAACTACAAGGAGTTTCTAATAAATCATACAAATTGCAACAACTACAATAGGGTAGAAGGGTATTATAACTTTAAGCCAACCAAAAATGTGCTTATTAATTATTTATATTTTAGACATTTCTTTGAAGATCCTCATCATTTTACCCATTAGCCAGCAAAGGCATTCAAATTAGTCGTGAAAAAGGTTAAACTTTGGTAAATTATATTGACCCTTTTGCTAACTGTTTCATTTCCTGCATATTAAAAAGGAGAAGTGGGAGTGGCGCAGGGAAAATAAAAGAGGAAACAGGTTGACACCAACTCTGGTTGCAATTTGTAGCCAGGCAGGCGTTGCGTGTATTATTTACGAGCAGAAAGAGAAGGCAATAGGGAAAGAAAAAAAAGCAGTGTAGAGTATGAGCAATAGAACAGAGAGTAGAAAGGGTAATGCGAACAAGGACAACGCTAGTGCCACTGGTTACTACCCTACAGCGTCGTCATCGTCGTCGTCGCTTGCCAATAAATCATGGCCCATTAGCCACGCGGACTTGGCGACGGAAGTCCTGCGGACTCGAACTGCGGACTGTGCGAACTGCGGACCCGACCTCGCGAGTTGACCTCGTGCTGCGGCACGTTTTGTGGCGCGCTTTAAGCTTGTTTTAATTAGAAGACGATTCTGTGCGAAAAATTACATTTAAAACGCTGCAGCAGCAGTAACTAAACCAAGTCCAAATGGAGGGGAAAATGCTAACGCATATTTTAGGATTTTTCTACACCACTCCAAGACTGTTGTTGCTTTTGCTGTTCTGGGCCAACCGCTGAATAAATGTGTTTGGCTTTAGTTGAGGATTTTGGCGGGGCAGTTAGAGGAATAGTAGCAAAGCAGCAAAGCAGCAAAGCAGCAGCAGCAGCTTGTCGGCTCTTTCTGCCTGCATTCATTCATTATGCAGCTTAAGCGTGTCTTCCTCTTTCCCTTCCCCCCCATTTCCTCTTGAAAAAGGAACAACATTGTAGCTGCAGCCAACATATAAATGGACTCGGCTGTATATAGTCGGTAGAGGGAAGTGCAGAACAACGGGGTTTAGTTGTACAACTTTGGGTGTTTGCACTGCCCCAAAAGCTTTGCCAAATTAATCGTCTACTGCGTCGCTGTCCACGTCGTTTATAGCGCGGCAATATATCAAATGTGATTAACACGGCAAATTAGCCCAGGCAGCGCAACAAAAAAAAATATTTTAACTTTTTCAAACATGTCTCTAATCTTCACTCTCTCTCTTTCTTTTCTCACTTGTAGATGTATCATCCGATTCAAATGAAACCCGCCGATAGCGAGAATCGCAATGGTAAGTTTAAAATAGATATATTGAAACCTTAAATTGACAACTGCTTATCGTATCAATAACTATTAGCAAATCGATCAGAACTATCAGCTTCTATTAGTTAGTTTGGCAGCTTAACTTGACTTGTGCATTTGCATTTTACATTCGGGGATTATCAGTTGTAGCTGCAACATGCCCCAAAATTGTGCAAGGGGGAATCACAATTGACGGCTTTTATTGGCAGTCGAATCTCGTGTCGTGACTCGATGCAAATATAAAACATTTTAACGGATTTTCGCCAATTGTTAAATGCTGCGCATTTTTTATTTCCGTTCCCAATTGGTTTGTGTTTTCAATATACTCTTTGGAAGGATCGATCACTCACAAACCTATCGATTTATCGACTTCGGGATAGATACGGCAGTGATCTGTAATATATATTCATTACAAATTATTATCATTTAATTATCGATAATAAGAGACTATCGATAATACCTTTCATATTATGCCATCTCAATTACTCAGCTCTCCGTCCAAATAGTGTATCGATTACTCTGATAATGCTATTAAGCTGCTATTATCATAAAAGTGTTGCCTGCTTTTAGGATTGCTTAAAAAACAAAGACATGAATTCAAAAAAAAGAGTATTTATTGCTCGGCATCAATATAAGTAGTTTTATTTGCATATAGTTTTTTTGGAGGCCAATTTTCAGATGCGTGTTCTCGGTCACTTGGCAGTTAATTAAAACCCATCAATTATCTGCCAGTCTGTCCATCGCGTCCCCCACCCGTCCATTTTGCAAGGGCAGAGCTGCAGGGGCCAAATTGTTAAACACAGCTCAACTACGCGCAGAGCCAGCAAAAAAGTTTTGTACAAAAATTTAATTTATGTTAATTTTTGTTGCCAACTTTTGCAGCTGCTTTCCCCTCATCCTCTCTCTCTCTCTCTCTTTCTCCCTTTTGCAGCGTGGTAGCCCACGCAGTGGCGGCTGCTTCTTTTAATTATACCCATGAAATTAATCTGCTTAAGTGACCACAAAAATGTTGACTTTTTCCCCCATACACACACTCACACTCCCCTTCAGTGTGGGTAGGGGGTGTAGTTTCAGCGATAGCAGTTTTTTAATTGACGACCTCTAGCGGCGCTTATTGTTAACAAGTTGTAGTGCACTGCAGCGTGGAGCAAAAAAAAACTTTTCTGACATGCGGCTTCGCTGCACTTTCCCCCCTCTCCACTGCCTTCTTACTTGCTGGCAAGCTTGCAGTATCCTGCTGCATCTGCTGTGGCTATTGTTGTTGATGTTGCAACGTTTTTGCTGCTTCTACGAGTATGCGTGTAATTACGCTTGTACAACATGGCGTATGCTTAATAATTTGTCGGTCAACTTTTTTGGATGCTCTGCTAAGCCCATAACGACAATGATGATGTTGCTGATGCAATTAATGAGCTTGAATAAAGCCAAGCTAGTCAGTTGTGCTGCCCCCTCAAAACCAGGCAATGATCATACGCCATGTGCAACCAATTAGCTCAACTGTATCATCAGCAATTGCTGTCGATATTGCGCACCTTCACTGCCTTCTTCTATTTCAATTTCAATTTTAGATAAGCTTCTTTCGAAAAACGCGAAAACGCCCGCAATGCGCCTAAAGCTAAATGCAATGCAAATGCATTTTGGACTAACTCCAACATTTGCCGCATTATAGACAGATTGTGCACACACACAGACATGGAGTCAGCGAGACAGATAGAGAGAGAAAGAGAGAGACAGGCGGCAACCTTTCCCACTTCGTGCTTGCCGCAATCGCATTTCAATATTGCCGCTGCAAAGCCAAACACTAGACAAATTCTATCTCTCTCTTTTTACTCTTGCTTGTTGTTGTTTTAGTATTTTGTATTCGTGCTGCTATGGCACTTTAACCTCGAAAAAAAGAATATAACAAAGATTGCAAGAAAAGTTGATGGCAATAAGCATAAAAAATACACATAAAAAAATAAGTTTGGCCGCCTGAATTTATGCCAAATAGCGGAAACGATATAATAGAAAAAGATGGCAGAAGCATATACTATACAGATATATACAGATATATGTAAATGCATATATATTTTATAACCTCGGGAATGTCTGTATTGAGAGGGCGTACTCGAAAATGCGGGATTTGTGCCTAGAAATCGAAAATAAGCAACTCTCCAGACAGTTGCGGCACAGCGAGCGGTTGCGAGTGAAAGAGGGAGGAAAATGGGGAATGGAAACTGGAAAACGTAACAACAAACGGAAGGTGGCAATTTAATAAAATGCTTGAGTGAGTCGCCGAGTTTTGTTTCCTGCTACTACTGTTGTCGCAGAAAAGTGTAGCATACTTTTTGGCAGTCGGCAAAAGCAAAAGCAACCTTTGATTGGTTTTTGCTTGTGTGTGCAGTCGTTGTGCTGCTTATTTTTTTAATGTTGTTGTAGTTGCTGGTTAGCTGAAGGGCTTTGCAGTTGGCAAGAGTATAGTACGAAGTGTGTGCTCGTGTGTATGTGTGTGGCTAGACAAGTGCTCAAGTCGAGCGCTCGCAGCCGACAGTGAGTCATGAAAATGTGAAATAAAAGAGAAGAAAGTGATTTGTTGCAGAGCAACAACAGGCACTATGTGCTGCATATATTGTATTATAATTGATTTGACATTCAACTTATTAAATTAAACCTTTAGTAAATACTGTCAATAACATTATATATAATACATTAATATCTTCAAGAGTTCATCCCTTCCAACTATCAATTTATTTTCCAATCAAACTTGAGAACACAGCTGAAACTCAAGCGCATTTTATAGCTTATGCATACTCTAGAAAGACAGCATTTCTAGCCATATATCTTAAACCCTTTATCCTCCACCAAATGCCGTTAGTAAACACGCCATTACAAATTTCTGTTAGCCTTATAAACACACAACAAATGGCGCCTCATTTCCACTTGAATTGCAGCAAATGCAGTTAAATTTAATGGCGCTGACCCTGCGCCATAACCCCCTCCACCCCAATGCCACTCAAGGAGGGTACATAAATACGTCAAGTGTTAGAAATGTAGAAAAGGGGCTGACAATGGGAAAGAGAATGGCAGGCAAACAATAGACAGCAAGAGAAATAGAGAGAGAGGCAGAGAAAAAGTGCTGAAATAAAGGCGATTTGCATTGGGTAAAGTAAGTAGAAAAGACGAAGAAATGACGAGCGCAAAATGCCAGACAAAATGCAAGCAAATCAAATGAGTAAGCAAAGAACAAAGTAGCGAAGCGAAGGCAGATGAGAAGTAGAACGAGAGAGAGGGAGAGGCAGCAGACAAGAAAGAAAGAAAAGTGCAGCGTGGTAATCAGTGCAATTTACATGCAAGCAAACTTCAAACAGACAACGAGCAAGGCGCCTCAAGAGATAGAGACAGAGAGAGAGATAGATAGTGAAAGAGCAGGACGCTGAGTCAAGTTGTGTTGGCGTCAGTTTTTCATTTTCATTTCATTTTTTTTCATGGGGGTGTTATTAAATTTGCAAATACGTAATGTCAAATGTTTTTTGGCGCTGCATACTTGAGGGCGCGCCAGAAATGCAGCGCAAAAACCAGAAAAAAGGCAAGCAAAAAAAAAACACGTCAGACATGTAAACATTTTCATGGTTATTCCACACAATTTGCGCAACGCGCTTGGCTCCTCGGAAATATTCAAAATGGATTGTATTTGCATTCGACAGGGGGTGGAGGAGAGTGTGTAAGGAGGGTAGGAGTGGGGAGGAAAAAGTATTCTACATGCCGCATATGAAATCGATATGCAAATGTTGTACGAAGCGCGAGGTTTCTTCTCTCCAAGGGCTGACTTGAAGTTTTGACTTTCTCCCTCTGTCCTTCTCTCTCTCCCCCCTCTTTCACTGGCTGTGATGATGATGCACGTATTGTTTGCTTGTAAACATGATAAAAATTCAAATTAGCCATTATGGCAAGTACATGTGTGTGTATGTGTCGTGTTGAAATGTAAAATGTGGCAAGAAATTACCGGAAGGCAATTGTGAAAGAAGAACCTTGAGAAATGAAACATACACAGTGAGAAATTTGCATATTTCATTGATGTTGTTACTCTTCTGCGCTGAGCAAATCGATAAATAAAGATGAGTAATAAGTGCAAATAGATTGGAAAGTGGAAGGGGATTGTGTTGTGAAAGGGTTATAAAGGAGGTTAGTAGTTTGATAGAACTCAACATAATGATATTATAGCGAGTAAATAATAAGTGAAACTGAATATTGATTATATAGGATATCTTAAAGAAACTACTTAATAAGCTATTATAGTTATTATAAGTAAAGGGAGTCTCCCATGGGAGATCAAGTTGCGGTACAGCGACCATGCACGGTCTCATATATCTGAAGCTCCTTCGCTGTTCTGCCAGCCTAATGAAACAGAATAGATCTTTCGTCAATTTGTGCAGGAACTGCGGTATCCAGATGTTTCCTACTCCTCCTCTCCTTAGAATTGATATTTCCAACTCATTCAGTACCTTTCTTTCTCTACCTTTGCTCAATAGTCTTCAACTCGCCCAGACTTATCTACCTTTATATAGACTTCGTGCCAACCACAACCTTCTTCACAATTCGATTCTAATCATAATTAGCGCACACGCAATAGTTATACAAAGTTCATCTAACCAACAACAATAACAACTAGTCTAGCTAAATGTGTTAATTAACTCATTAGCAGCAGCAACAACAAGAACATGAGGCAAAGGGGCGATGCGTGCAAATGACTTGAGAACACACGACGACGAATGCTGGGCAAGAAAACTAACATTAAAAGTCATTTAAAAAAGAGCACATCACAATTTCATAACAACAGGCAACAACAACAATAACAACAAAAAGCGGGAACAACAACAACTTTTTGTAAATCAAGTTTTTCCAGTTATGTCCGCTCCAAAGAACCTTTTTTTGTTGTTGTTGTAGAGATGAGCAATGCAAATGTGAGATGAGCTGAGTAGATGAGTAGCTGAGCTGCTCTACAAGTTGGCCAAGAGAATCGTCATTGCTAATCGTGTCTCACATTTAGTTGCAGCTAAAACGTCAATCAGTACAAATCGTTCCCGGTTCGTGATTTATGTGTATTTCGCATTAAGTATATTCCAAAATTTATAGAACCATTTACGCGGCAAAATTGTTTTTGCCTTTTGTTTGATATTTAAATATCACGCGGCGTGCTCCATTGCTGTTGCAGCCTCCTGCCTGTGCTGTTTGTGTTGCATGTGACGTGGCTTAATTAGTTGCAGTACCCGCTGCTGCCGTCGTCGTTGCTGTTGCAGATTGCGGCTGATTGATGTCAATTTATTTATAGAGTGATTTGATTTTTAGCAATACGCGTTTTTTTATAAAACCCGCGTGGCATGCGAACTGTTGTTGTTGTCGCACTGCATTGTTGTCGTTCTTGTTATTGTGATGATGAAAAAAATACACCTAGCCTAGTAAATTGTTGTTGTTGCTGTTGTGTGTGTGTGTGTTGTCGAAACAAAATAAATCGATTTAGTCTGAAATTAAATTGCATGCAACGAAAGTCGAAAGCGAAAACAAATTCTACAGGGTGACTAATTAACAAAACTTTTTGCATCGAAAGGAAGGCCGGCTAATCTATCCATTAATCAATCGTATAATTGATGTACGTGAGTTAGTAATGATTTTGTAAACAAATCTCGTTTTAATTTACTTAGACTTTAATTAGTTAATGCAATAATTTTGTAGTCTAATACTCAATTAATAAATTGTGATAAGCAGAAGATTATCACCACCGTTATTATCATAATTTCTTAGAAAATAAATAGTGCACAGTTATAATTGATACTTCCAGCACCTAATAAAAGTGTTGAAGTAATGATTTTGTAAACAAATCTCGTTTTAATTTACTTAGTCTTTAATTAGTTAATGCGATAATTTTGTAGTCTAATACTCAATTAATAAATTGTGATAAGCAGAAGATTATCACCAGCGTTATTATCATCATTTCTTAGAAAATAAATAATGCACAGTTATAATTGATACTTCCAGCTCCTAATAAAAGAGTTGAAGTAAGTCTTCAACAGATCTTAAATTGAACAGACTGAAAAAAATAAAAATATGATAGTTATATGGATATCAAAGTATTATTCTTTTCGTCTCTTTCAATTAAGTTTCAATTCCTGCAAGTACGCACCCTATCAACCTTAACAATGTCTTTGTCTCTATCACTCGCTCTCTCCCTCTCTCTCTTCTACCTTTTCTTTTCTCAATTAAATGCCGAATGCCATTCGATTGTTTCACTGTTTCTGTGATACTATACTAAGTGCAATACTTCGAGTTCCTTTTGTCTCCTCTTTTCGCCGGCGACAGTTCCAACTATAATTAGCGCCACATCTCTTCGATCGATATATATATATATACACTGATTGTCTATATAAAAGCGAGTCATGATAAATTTATAGTCTGCAAATCGAACTCGATACGTTGCCAGCAGTCTAAGAGATTTGCCAAGAGATAATCAGCCGAGATCATTCAGATACCAAGACAAAGTGCGGCAATACATAGTGCAAATTCTCTGACTAAAAAAATAATAAATAAATAACTTAATTGTTAATTGTTGTAAAAGCAATAAAAAATAAAGCTACAGTTTAATTATGCGGCTACTTTAATTGTTCTACGTTAAACGTAAAATTCAAAAAGATTAAAAAGAAAGAAAACTGTTTTGTGCGTGGCTAAAAATCAACGTGATTATCAAAAAAAAAATATACATTAAAGAGGAGGAAGATAAGAATAAAAAAACACAGCAAAAGCAATAAAAATTCGAGCAGAAGAATAATAATAAAAAAGTGTTAACAAGCTGACGCTAATTGTTTATAAAAGTCATCGCTGCGTGTGTCGTATATAATATTTATGATATTTACTTATTGAATTTTCCACTCGCTCAATTCTCGATAAATTCCTTCGCTTCTCTCTCGCTCTCTCTCTTTTGCCCATTATTCTCGAGTCTTGACACTCGATTGTTGTGTTTTTAACACTGTTTTCTGTGTGTGTGTGTTTAAAGTACTTTGTATGCTTACACTGTGTGTATGTGTGCGTGTGTGTGTGTGAATAAGTGTAAAGTATTTTCAAGAATTTTCTCTTCTTCGTCGCCACGAATTCTCGCTCTGACATGATAAATAATTCAACTGCAATTGGTTTCGTAAATAGCCAAGGCGGCAGCAGCGCTGCAGAGAATGGCATCGGCATCGGCATCGGCAACATTCGCAGCAGCAGCAACAACAACAACGCTAGCAACATCGCCAGCAGCAACAGCATCGGCATCGGCGGCAGCAGTCAATTATCGTCAGTAATTGAGAATTTATCCAATAATAGCGACATCGCGGCATTGTCCTCCGCATCGGCAGCATCGGCTACGTTATTGTCATCATCATCATCAGCATCATCGTCAGCATCAGCAGCAGCTTCGCTGTCGTCGTCGTCAGCGTCATCGTTGCTGGCATCGTTGTCGCATGCCACGCATAAATCCTATCCGCCAATAAATTCAGCATATTGGCTGCCATCGTCGCATCCATCACCGTACACCGTGCCAGGTATGCAACAGTCTCTCAATCCCAACCAGAGCCAGCAGCAGCTGCTCCATGCCTGCCACACAGTCTCCCCAATACCATCTAGAGCCAAGCCAAGGCAAGCCCAGCCAAGCAAGCTCTCTCTCTCTCTAGCCTGACTCCCAGCTCAGCTGTCCATCTTCATTCAACTCTTCGCTCTATTTCTCCCTCTGTCTGTCTCTGTCTCTTGCCTGCCCTCTTATTGATGGTCTGTTGATGTTGAGTGTTATCTACCTTGTTTCAGTGTGCCATGCCGTGTCCTCTGCCCCTTGCCCCCTGTTCCCGCACCCCTACCTTGCTGTCCTGGGCAGCAGCAGCTGCCCAAATTGCTCGAGCGCCGCCAACTTACATGCACATTACAATTCACTCGTCCGCCTTCGCCTGCCTTACCCTCTCTCTCTCTCCCACTGGTTTGCTCTTTTTCTCTCCCTTTTAAAATTGGGTAATTAAAGCAATTTATTGCCCACCAAATTGCCAAGCAGTTGTCATTAAGTAAATTGCCCCAAACGTGGCGAGTTTTGTTGTTGCCAAAATAAGTTCAGCTGGATAAAGGGGAGGAGGATTTCATTCTTTCTTTTTTGTCTGTCTTCAATCAGCATGGGAAATGAAATGAGAGTTGAATGAGTTGAGTCGATAGTTGCTAAGGATGCATTAATCAAGCTAGAGATGAGAGGAAAATTGTTCAGGTTATAGATGGAACTGTAGATTGCAGTGGAGAATGATTTACTTAAAGATAAATAGTATGTATCAAGAGAATAAGTATTGTTTAGGCTACAAATTGCATGCAATGTTAACTATTGTAGAGTATTATAATATCTTTTATATTAATCTACCATGGGAGGATTCTAATCTGTTGCTGAGTCTGTAAAAGTTGAAAATAAAACAAGCAATTTCTGTATATGAAGTATTTTTTTATTTAAACTGATACTTTACAATATATTTAAGACTAGGTTTTGAATACATTTTCAAACGTTTTCTGGCATAAATATAATTTCTTTTTTCTTCTATCAAATGCAATTTCACCCTCTTTAACACACTTACGTATGTCGAATATGGAGTCTGTGTTATACTTATATGTCTTTCATTATATAAAGTACTCCCTACTTTACAACTCTGCCACAGTTATTAAACCCTTCACAGGGTATAAAAAGCGGCTTTAATTGCTCTCTCTCTCACTCTTTCAGTGTGATTTCCTCTCCACCATCCCCTCAACGTTATTAACTTACCAAGAAGAAACGTTTTTCTGGGGGTTTTCATGCAAAATTTCAATGCAACTTTATCAACTGCCTTCTTTTTTATTACCCAACGGCAAACGACACATGCAAACTTGTTGCAAGTGTTGTCACTTAACTGTAAATTTCGCATACTGTTACACACACATACAATTAAGTGTAATATATAAATTTTCACCTTTGCCATAATACCAACAACAATAACAATAACAACAGCAATGCAAACAAAGGCAGCAGCAGCAGCCACAGCGCAACTGAAGCTTGGTTTCATTTTGAAGCCTTGATTCATTTCTGATCCTGAGTATTTCAAACAGCCAAAGTGTCATGCCAGCAGCACGCACATGTCAATGTGGCAGACACACACACATACACTTACTCACTTCTCTTTTAGTTGGCCATGTGCGCGTCCTTCCCAAATTGTTTTTGTTAACATTAACCGACAAAGAGCAAGAGAGAGAGAGAGACAAAGAGAAAGAGAAAGAAAGGAAGGAATTTATCAACTGCACCACAAGTTGTTGTAGTATGTGTGTGTGTGTTAATGATGTTAAAGTCAAGTGTAAATTGTGGCCAAGTGGATGGGGCAGGCCAGGCAAACGAAGAACGACAGAGAGAGAGAGAGACAATGGCATTGACATGATTTTTAATATGTTTGACATATGTTTCCTTTGTTTTCCACAAAAAAAAGAAAAAAAAGAAGACTGCGGAAAAGCGGAAACATTCTGCATGATGTCAGAGCAGTAGCAGAGTGGAGCAGCTGCATGAAGTGCTGATGTCTCTGCCACCTGCGATGTTGTGTCGTGCGAGAATGTGCTGCTGGTCAGATATGGCTTACGGCCTGATATATGTATACAATAATGTCAGGTTGAAGTATGCTAAAGTATGTCATCAACAGTTCATAAAGAGCAAAAAGGCAGGGGGAGGAAGAAAAAACTGCCCAAGCATAATTGGCATTTAAAATTTAAATTGATGGGGAAATGCGTTGAGAGGTTCATTAACCTGGCGAATAGTTTTGATGAACAAGTTGATAATAAAGCAAAAAGCATATGATATAATAAACTATAAACTATAAATTTGATGTTGAATAAAAAACATAATATAAGTTAGATGTTATTTAAAACATAAAACGAGTTATGGTATAGTGGGTTGAAATTGATGATGTGAAGTGGAATATAGAGAAAGAATTGCTATAAAAAATGCATTAGAGAAAAAAGTATAAATATATCCACATCATATTGTTTTCTCTACACATATTTCTAGTACTCTTTTCTCTACTATCGTTTATCATTAAAGTTAAACCAATATTAGATAAATAAGAATATTTAATTCCAAGCAAAAATATTCCTCATATATTCATAAATAATTTGCATAAAAAGTGAAATTTAATTCAACACAATTTCATTAATAAATTTTCAAAATTTTAAATTTTTTAAATATTTCTTTTTACTAAATTTAATTTTTATATAATTTTCGATAATTTCTTTAAATATTCTCTTCGCAAATATTTGCATACCACACGCAGCGATCTGCGATTGCTAAATTTATGCCATATTAAGTGCAATCAACATCGTTTGCGGACACACACAAACAGGGACACAGACGCAGGCACTCACACACACTGAGAGAGAGCCTGCAATTCACTTCATAAATCTGGCAGTCAAACTGCCATGCAAATTTTAACTGGACTTTAATTTTCTGCTAAATTAAACGCCAAATGAACTGGCCACGTAGCTGGCACGTGATGTAGCAAGAGCTGTCCCTACCCACAGAGCGATCTGTGTTAGGCAGAGAGGGAGAGACAGAGTGAGGGAGAGAGGAGGGGGAGCGTTATAAAAAATGTAATTTTTCGCACACAAATTTATAACCTTTAATTGCTTTGACCCAAAAACGCAGCAGGGGCAGCAGCAAACTGTGCTAGCAAAAGCGACAACTCAACCAGGAGGAGAATGGCAGCAGGCTGTCTCGCTCTCTCTCCCTCTATTTTTGGTTGCTGCACCACAAAAGCCACATTGCCTATGGCCTGCATAAAGTTTTAACCTCATACACACTCGCTCTGTGTGTGTGTGTTGTTGCTGCCTAATGCACTTTCACATTCACATTTGGCGCGCGCGTGTGCCATTTACCCACATTGTACTGAACACACACACACACACGTAGCAGAGAGATAGTTTAGGAGCAAGGGTGCGTAGCTCGGGTACTGCTGTGTGTACCCTCTATATGACATGGCCCATTTTCTAATCTGACACACACACACACACACACAGTTCTCTAGCCTGGTTCCGAGTGCATTTCCAGTTTGCCGTTTTATGCAAATGAATTGGTTTTTAGTGAAATACTTTACGCTTTGTTTGTAGCGTCGCGCAAGGTCTCGCGCCAGGCCTGCAGAAGGATGAAGAGGAGGGAGAGGAGTAGTAAGAGCAGAGAAGAGAGCTGTAGCTAGAGAAGTTGTAGCTGCAGGCGCCGCAGCGTGACAGTAGCCTAGTGGGAGAGAGTGAAAAGAGGGAGATGGGCCCTCAAGGCTCGAGGCTGTCTGTCTTGCTGTCTGAGCTGAACTGAGCTGGACTGTGCTCCTCGACTGTAGGCATCTGTTTTTGAGTGGCAGCCGGCTGCAAGTCCAAGTGAATGATTGCCAGACAGACTAACTGACTGACTGAGTGACTCACTGGCTTACAGAGAGAGAGAGAACGAGAGACTGAGACTGAGTGTTCAAGTGCATAAAGTCTGCTACGGCCTGCTGTTTGTTATGTCTAGAGTGTGTCGTCAGTTGAGAGAAAGATAATCTAAAGTTACAGTACAAGTAAATAAAATATGTTTGCAGAAACAACATACTAAATAGGCTTTCAACTCAAGTAACACCTTAAAATAATGTCATTAGATGCATATAAAATACAAACTCTCAAGCTTCACTTTAAAAGGAGTTTACAATATTATCTGTCATGCATAACCTCAAAAATGACTAGCACGAAAGCTACAGTCGAGTGTGCTCGACTGTGATATACCTGACCAAAACAACTTCTTAAATTCTTTTCAAGGTATGCTTGCAGTGGTCAGAAATTAGTTTCCCTTTAAATTGTTTCTTAAATAATTTCTATATTAATTATCCAATTGCAACCAAATATTCAGATATCATTATCAATAATACCAATAACTATTAATAAATAGTTATTAGGTTTACCAAAAATGAACTATTCTGTATGAAAATGACGCTTGACATTCAGACAAAGTTATAATACCCTTCTACTATATGGATAGCGGGTATAAAAAGGGGAAATAAATTTAATGAGATGAATTTTATGGCGCATAAATTTTCAAATTCTTTCACATCACATCGATTTTAATAAATTTTTAGTATTATAAAGCAGTCGCTCGTGATATCCTAAACTTCTCTCTCTGCTCCCTTCCCCAATAAGAACTCCATTTGCATAACTGTCACATGGTTCTGCATTGAAAGAGCTTACGCATAATTCAATTTCAAATGAAATAAAAAAAAAAACGAAAACCGAAATTCCTATAAACGACCTTAACGTTGTACGATGTCATAATCATAACCCTCAGGGGAAGCAGGGGAAGGGAGGGGAGACATGCCTGCACAAACATGCCTAATATGAGGAGACCCAAGTGAGAGAACTGAAGTTCTTCCAGAGAGTAGAAACCCAGTGAACCCATAAAATGCAATAAAGGAAGTTGAAAGTTCCGACACAGAAACCCATTATCACAGTTACACACATACACACCCATAAGCATACACACGCATATATGTATACACATACGCATTGTCCGATCATTGGGTAAAAGTTTTAACCCCTCAGCATAATGGGCATCAGGCAGGACATTCATTTTTTGTGCTGCTCTCTGTGTCCTCTGGCTGACCCTCAAAATGTGTAAAAATGCAAATAATTTTTGGACTCGCCTCGTTATTGTTATGCTCTCTTCATTATGTTGTTGTTGTTCGTGCTTTGGTTCTTATTGTTGTTGTTGTTGTTGTTGGTTCCTTCGTTGTTGTTGTTGTTGTCTGACCAGGAGTAAAGTATGAAAACATGTCCTTTTTATTGCCTTTACATGGAAATTTATGCTTGTATTTGTATATTTGTAGCCTGCCCTCATGTCCCAGTGGCCTCTGCTAGCTGCGCCGCCCCCCCTCTTGCTTCCCTTCCACCTCTCCCTCTCCTCATCTCTGTTATACTTCTTTCCTTTCGCCTTGTAATGGTTTTTTGTGTGTGTCTGCTTCGAAGAATGGCTCATTTTATTGGCTTAGTTGTTGTAGTTGTTGTTGTAGTTATGGCAAGGAAATTGGTCAGGGAGGCAGAAGCAGGGGGCAGCGGGATAGGAAGTCACTTTGTGGACTGGGCTCAAAATGTCATATCGATTTATTAACCTGTGTGAACTATTGTCTCGTATGGTTATCTGCATCTTCTTGCTCCCCTCCTGCTGCTTCTGCTGCTCGTGGTCAAATGATAAATGTGAGCAAGTTTCTTGAAATTGCTCGTTTCGAAATGGTGTTTGAATTTATTTCTTTTCATGATGGGCTCACAAAGGGCAGTGAGAAGGGGAAAGGGAGGAGGGGCAAAGCGAGATTGAGGCAGCGTGTCCCCCAAAAAGTGTTGGCAGTTATAGCATAATGGAAATTTATGCGAAAACTTGCTAGCCCAGCAATTATCCCAGATATATGATAGTGTGTAAGCATGTATAGTAAGTGTATATATATAAAATATATCTATCACTAGGATATATAGTAAAAGAGAGACCGAAATGTAAAACTCTTTCTCGCTTGATATTCAATATATTTTTTGAAATAGATTAAATGCGTAGAAAGCGCATGACAAAACAAATTTCAATGCAATTAAAATGTAAATTCGTCTCTTGGCAAAGTTTATGCAAGTGAGGGAGAAACGAAAACGGGGTAGGGAGAAGTAGAAAAGCGCCAAAGGATATGCCAAGGCTGCCTGCTTGAGAGCTGTGTCTAGTCAAATCGACTGGCAGCCAAAATGTGCTTGTGAAAAATATAAAAAAAGAGAATTTCTTTAAAAAAATGGCAGTGAGCAAGATAGCAGAGGTTGTAAGGGAAAATGGGGGGGGAAGGGTAGAAGCAGGATCTAGAAGAGGAAATGGAAGTGCTGAAGAGAGCACATCCAGTTGTGGTTATAAAAAAGCACATTAGAGTCAAGCAAGTTTTTGCCTTTAAATGGAAATTTTTTATTATTTTTTGATTTTATAAACAAAATTTGGTTAGTTAAATATGATGAGGGGTTGTAGAAGTTTTTGAAGTAGATATGGAAACCTAGTAGTTTGCTCTAGTTGGAAAAATAACATATGATATTAGTTTTTTAAAAATATATCTTTAATTCTTTGCTGCTGCAAAACTTTACTGAATTTTCATATTTACCTTTTCTTTCCGCTTTCTTTTTATTTTATTTTTATCATTTTGGGAAACTTTTGCTACTGCATTTTATGCTCCTTCTGACTGGGGCAATTTTTATTCGTCAAAAAGCAAAAGTGTGCTGCCAGAGTGAGCTGCTGCTGCTCTCTGGCTCCAACTCCTTGTGCCACTTGACTACCGTTTCTATGCCCCACCTACCTCACTCTTCTCTGCTGCTCTCTCTCTCTGCTTGTTATTTGCACAAAATATTCTCGACCTGGAAGCAAGTGCGGGCGCACTTCACACCCAAGCACCTCCTGCTATACAGCTCCCCTTTCTTCCCAACTGTTCCTCCTCCATTCTGAACTCCATGTGCACATATCCAGCCAAATCCAATGAAATTTTTGCTGCTTGTGATTAAAATTTAAATTTTATTATGCACGAAGAATCAAATGAAATGAGAAATGAAAAACGCGCAGCATAAAAAAAGATACAAAAATGAAAAACAAAAGCGCAAAATGAAAATGAAAATTTTGCCATAATTTTCTTGCCGTTCTTGCAGGTTCAAAATTAAATTTAATAATGCAGATGGAGATGGTGCGCTGAAATTTCATTAGAGGTGGCCTCTGGTTCTCGGTGATAAATAAATTTTGTGGGTCGCCCATACATGCAAATGGCAGGAAGAGGGAAAGGGAAGGGAGGATAGTGTGTGTGGCTTATTGATAAGTTTGCCATTGGCTGTTGGCCGCTTTGGCCGCAGCGCTTGATTAGGTTTTACCCAGCAGCAGTTTCCCTGTTTTCGCTCGCCACAGCAACAACAAGAGCAGGCAAAAGGTGTGGAAGAGGAAGATGTGGATGGAGGCTGAAGGGGTTGGGGGTAAAGGAAGGCTACACTGGGCGTTACATTATTTTTGCGAAAATTTGTTAAATATGCCAAACACGCAGCGATGCATGCAAAGTGGCAAGCCAAACCATGCAACCAAACGACCCACCGACCATTTCAGCCCCGTTAAGCCACTTCCACCTCCCCTCACCATCTTCCTCTTTTACTCTCTCCCCTCCTTATGTCATACATGAGAGTCATCCAACCAGGCAAACGCAGCCAAGTTGAGCTAACCAGCCGTGGCATTGCGTGCGACGCGCGGGCTGCTCATATTTGTGACATAAATAAGCTAAACCCAGTTGGGGTTGCGGGGAAGAAGGGGCGTAATGGGTTGTGAGAGAGGACGCCACGCTGGTCATGTCCGGATGCAGGACAGGAGTGCAGCAGCCAGCACAGGCTGTGATGGCAGCAAATATGACCCGTTTACATATGGAAACAGAACTAGTAAGCAAGCTACAGTCGACCATGCTCGACTGTGTTATACCCGCTACTCAACTGACGGTCAGACAGGCGGACAGGCGTATAATGAAACATGGCTATATCTGTAGATTACGAATATATATAGTTTTTGGAATCTGTCAGGCCTCTTTTCGTTTGGCACAAAGTTATAATACCCTTCTTCCCTATGGCTAGCGGGTATGAAAAGGCGTGCAGAGTGAGAGGCCGAGAAGGAGGTTGAGACGGAGAGAAAGCTGGCCTGCCAGTCAGCCAGGTAGAGTCCTCTACCGCGTGTGCACAGTGACAAAATGTTAATTTTTCAGCTACAGTGGTCAGTGTGAAATTAAAATTTGAATTTGTACAGCGAATTTGCAAAATATTTCCATCTGGCAATGTGCTTATCCCAAATTAAATTGCAAAAACTTGTGTGACATTATAACTACCACTATATATGGCTTAATTGATTTAACTCTCTCTCTCTCTCGTTTCACATGAAACTTGGCATACACATTTCAGATATAATATCAAATGCATTGCACTGAGAAAACTCTGCATAATATGCAAGAGTGTCATAAAAATGCCATAAATAAATTCAAAACACGGTGCCGTGATGCTTCTTCGACCAAGCTGAACTGAGTAAATGTCGGGGGAAGGCATTTCATTTGGTTTCCTTCTCTACGATTCAGTTTGGTTTGGTTCGGTTTGCTCTCTGAGTGGTCGCTGCTGGTTGCAGAAAAAACACTCTATGAGTGTGTGTGTGTGTGTGTGGGTGCAGAAGTGGCCGCACTTAGTCGCTGCTCTGCTTGCTGCCTCAGCATCAGCTGCAACTGCAGTTTGCTTTATGTTTTCAAATTAAAGTCGAAAGCGTGGCAACACTTAATGTGCGCCACTAGAAGCAGATTAGTTGCATTAAGAGGGGCAACGAGTCCAGGCACAGGTAATATTAATATTTTAAAGGCATGAAGAGAGAATAATGCTGAAGAAGGGGGAAGAGTAAGGCAGGCTTAAAGTCGAACTAAGACTGAACTATTTTATGAAATTGAATTCTGCTTTCGTGGCCAAGTGAGCTTTAGTGTAGGTAGGGAAGAAGAACCGAGAGCAAGGATAAAAGAGGATAAGAAGAAAAGTTGAGATAGACACAAATTTATTTGAATGCAAATGCAATTCAAGCAGCGAATAAGTAATGGATTTAAGAAATTTCAAATTTAACTAACATTTAATTTAAAAGTGAGGAAAATCTATTAACTTATATTAAATAAAAGGAATTAAAATTCAATTGAGCATCAAAAGAACTAAGTTGCAATTTAAATCAAATTGAAATGAAATATAATTGACAAATAATAAAGAATGAAATTGCAAATATAATAAACAGAAATATTAGAGGAATCAAATCAAATTCGAACTGATTAAATACTAAAGAAAAACAACAACAGAACCAAACAAAAATATTGTTAAATTTAAATAAAATGTGAATAGAAATATAAAAAGAACAAATTCAATTCAAGTTCCGTTTAATTTGAGAGCATATCTTCTAATCTTTTGTATCTATTTTATGACCTGCATTTAGTTCAACGATTTTCTAGATATTTTGTTATTTAGAGTTTGCTGCCAAATCTCTTATCGATAACTTTAGCTGCAATTGTCGTGAGGGAATCAAGAAGTCGAGAAGTGAAGAAGTTCTTGTTGCCATCAGCAAAAATTCTTTTAGCAAAAGAGCTTTCTGTTTTTTATCCTATTTGCTGATGCTGCTTCTTCTACTTCTTCTTCTGCTTCTGCTTGGCACCCACAGACAGCATCGAAACGCATCAAATTCAATGAATTTTAAATTTTTTTTACTCTCTCCCGCGCATTGCGTTCCAAGTTGCTTTGTTGTTGTTGTTGTTGGTGCTGCAAGTTGCAATGGATGCTATGCTGGGATTATGATAATATAGCTCAAGTGCAGTTAGCTTTTGCTGTTGCAGCTGGCAATAATCATAATAATAATGCAAGTGCCGATGCTGATGCCGATGTCGATGCGGTGCTTGTGGCGCCACTGTAGGAGGCGGTTTGCATTTGATAACGTTGATGATGCAGCAGTGTTGTCCCTCTTCTCCCCCTCCCGACTTGGCAATGCGACGCTGAGTGCAGCATTAGATAGGGAATTGCTGCATTGCAGCACGTACCAAGCTGAAGAGGTAGAGAGTGGAGAATGGACGTGGCAAAGGGTCACTCGATTGTGAACCTAGTGCTGTCTCTCTCTCCCACACCCTGTCTCTTTCGTGCTCTCCCTCCTGTCATTATAATTCCACAAATGCAACTTAAATTGTTGTTGCATGTGCCACAAAAAACGATAATTCCCCTTTCAATTTCTCCCTCTCTGCAAATGATGATGAGATGCTTAAATGCAACACTAAACTGGACACAAATTGTTGTTGCCCGTTAGAGCTGAAAATCAATATGGTGTGCATAGAGTTGCCACAGCTTAATTATAATTTAAATTGATTTGCCAAAAACATAACAATAACAATAATAACAACAATAACACTTGGCTAGCTTATAACATTTTGGTATCGTGGCAATTATGAACAATAAAAGGAACATTTTCACTTGCCAAAAATATTTACGAGTATTTTGTATTATTGTATAGCGACTCATTGAAGCGCATAAAATTATAATAATGCGAAACAATTGAAAAATTGTGAATGAGAGGGAAAAATCCATGATAATTGCAATTGTTTTTTGTGATAAAGGCAACAACAACAAAAGACAATGAAATGTTATCTTAAAATATTGGCGAAAAAGAGAGTTTACAAATAACAGAGAATAAAACAGGCATGAAAGCGCGCATGAAAGTGGAGCAAACTCGACTGTGTTATACCCGCTAACTACCTGACCAATATATAACTTCTATGTTTAGCATATTTTGTGTTGCATAACTTAGGGAGGTAATTCGTGAGCGGCTTCTGAATGATACATTCTTAAATAACTTTTATGTTAACTAACCGATTGTAACCAAATTTTCAGAAATTATAATTTATTAAAAATGAACTGTCCTGCATTTAAATTACGCTTGAAAAAGCTTTAAAATCTCTGAGATCTCTAGATATGAAGTGACAGGCAGACAGATGGAGAGATAGACAGACGGACAGACTCGACTGTTGATGCTGATTAAGAATAAATATAGTTTGTGTGCTCTGCCACGCCTCCTTCTGCTTGTTATATACATTTTTGGTTGGCACAATGTTATAGCAGCCTGCTACCCTTTGGTTAGTGGGTATAATGAAAGGGGAAACTATTGCAACAGATTGGCAAGAATATTTAAGCCACATTGCTGCTGGTTGCCGCAGCGACTAGCAACAATAAAAGAAATTGCATTTTAATGAACCGCATTTAGCTGTGAATTTATTATGTTGGCAGCACTACAAATGGGCCAGAAAACTCTCGGCCAATTCGCATATTTGATAACAATTAATTTGCAACCATGCGTGCGGAGCGTATTTTGCGTGTTTGTGCAAATAAATTAGACACGCCCCCACCTATCTACGCGATTCCGCCCTTGCAATGGTAACCTGCAAATATTTGGCGATATGTTAAATGTGCGTCAATTAGGAAGAGAGAGAGAGAGAGATAAGGAAGGGGAAAGTGCGGAAAAGAGTCTGAAAATTCAGCTGGCAATATTTTAATTTATGCAAAACTAATTGAGCAATGTTAACTGGCGAAATTAACTAAGCGACCCGCTTGAAGCACCCATACACACGCACACACACAGGCACAGACACACATATGACGCATACACATGCACAGTTTATGCCAGTCTGGGGTTTTGGCCCTGGGTCACTGAGCCATGGCCCTGGCTATGGCTGTGGCCTTCGCCTCTCACTCTCACATGGCTAACTGGACCCAGTTAATACCTGTGCTTGACTCCCTGTCCCCCCCTTCTCCAGCACTGCTTTACCTCCCACTAGACCTTGTTATCTGATAGCGCAACGAGGTCTTCGTCTAGGCATGAGTTGAACTCGGGGTTTCATATTACCTGCACTGTGTTGTGAAGCGGAGCAGGGGGGGAGGTGTGTGTATTGTGTGTTTATTGAAGGCTGGTGCGGTTGAAGCTTCCGCATTGTGTCTATGTGTGTGTGTGTCTGAGTGCTCACTTCACGCAGCGATTAATTTACCAAGGCCAAGGCAAAGCTGAACATAAGCTGAGAAAATTATAGAAATATGTATAATATATTAATTTGTTCTAAGCATGCTAAGCAGTTGTCAATTTTATAGTCTATTTTGTAAAAAGAAGAAATGTTAAATATTAAATAATAATTTTCTCATCTAATCCAACTACCTTCTTTTCGCTTTTACAGAACGCAAGCTCTTTGTGGGCATGCTAAATAAGAAACTGAACGAGAACGACGTGCGTAAACTATTCGAAGTACACGGTGCCATTGAGGAGTGCACAGTGCTGCGCGATCAGAACGGTCAGAGCAAAGGTTGTGCGTTTGTAACATTCGCTACCAAACACGCTGCCATATCGGCCATTAAAGTAGTGAGTAATCCCACTAGATCATGTGTATATTTAGCTTATATATTATCTCAATCTTCTTGCAGACCTTGAGCCAGAACAAAATCATGGAGGGTTGCACATCGCCGTTGGTTGTTAAATTTGCAGATACGCAAAAGGAGAAGGAACAAAAGAAGATACAACAAATTCAGGCAAACTTATGGAATCTGGCAACCAATATCAATATACCATTGGGGCAGACAGCGACCAGTGTGTCCACACCGATACTGCCAAACCCACCGCAACAGCCATCACCAGTGATGGGCGCCGATGCACTGACACCAGCCAGCATACAGTTGTTGCAGCAACTGCAAACAGTTGGGTTGCATCAACAGCTGCTGCAAGGTGAGCTCAACTACTATATACCCTATATACTCATATATTTACGACCAACTCATTCTCTTTGTCTCTCTGTTGCTCTACAGCGCTAACAGGCTTGGGTGCCGCTCAGCAAAACAATTCAACGCAGGACACAACGAGCGCAGCAGCAGCTGCTGGTCTTCTTAATCCACTTGCTGTGCAGAATCTGGCTGCCATTGCCGCCATGACGCAGCCAAATCTTTCCAATGCCGCCACCTCGCCAGGCAGTGCGCAATTGACCAACACGGCGGCACTTTTGTGTAAGTTTACCATGCAGAAAAGCTAGCAGAGATTCTTAAGTCAAGTGCTCTTGACTAGCTTATACCCTGTAGACAATTAAGAAAGTGATCTGCGATGTTTAAACACTTGACAAGCAGAAATGAGTTGCATAGCACATGATGAATGCGTGTCTTTGACCTTTCCTAACCCTTTAAAGTAACACAATGAATTTTAAAGAAAAAGTAGAAGTCAGATAAGACATACTTAGATAAGACATGCAACACCATCCACAACACTTCAGCGGGTAGTCTGACAACTAGAATCACAATGAAATAATTAAAAACTTTTAACATTACCATGTGTTGTTAAATCAAAGCAATTGTCGAACTTATTGTGTAATTTAAATAAGTTATGTATGCTAAAAGTTTAGACAAAAGTTCTATAGAGACAGATAAAGATAAGGAACTCAGCTATTATTGCTGTTCAAGTATTATACCCTTTTCAATTAAACCCTTTTGTCAGGGTATGCAAAAAAGTATTCAAGAAATTAGACAGCAATCAGTTGTTACTTGCTAGAAAATCTTCTCCGACAGCTTGTCGAGTTTGAGACTAATCAGCTAATTTCCATTATTGCTTACCCTAGAGCAAAATGGGAAGTGTCAGCTTTGACAGCTGCCAGACAAAGTTTAATGTGGGCAAAAAAAAAAAACGTTTTCTCCACTTCCCTATGAAGAAGGGCAGAGACTCTTATTGATTTCTAATTATTTTGTCGCCGCGTTCAATTTTTCCTTCCTACTTAGTCTCTATTTTGCATTTTTCCTCTTTGTATTATTGCCTTAATTGACTTTCATAGCACTTGTGGCTGTAGTCTATGTTTAACTACTTTATATATGAAATTATTTACTTGTGGATATTTGCTTACTTTGTATTATGGCGTAAGTGATTAGCTTAGAGGTTGGCAATTGAAATTATTTAACTCAACAGAGTTTACATATTACAAGTTTGTAGTCTATAAATATGCTCTAAATTTTCCACTAAAATAGACATTCAAGCATTATTTTCTTCAACTCATTTGGCTTAACCTCAAGTCTCCATTTTCCCATTTCCACTCATTATACTCAAATATGTAATTCTATTCCCCAAAAAAGTATTCGCATCGTCTGGCAGATAATGAGATCAATTAGCTTAATTCGTCTGCTTCAGTTGCCAGTTGAGAGGACTTGAGTTTAAATATAGCTAGGGAAATCTAGAAGAAAATTCAGTGAGTTACATTCTAATTGGATTAGCGAATGAAGCGTGTGTGTGTTTAATTAGAAAATGATTAAGGATTATAATCTGTTGTGTGTGTGCTAACAATGTTTTCTCCTTCTCTACATATCTTTTTATTCCTTTTCTCCAATGCTTACCTAACTGGATATTGTCTTGTATTTTATAAATAATATTTCCCCCACAATTCCATAAGCAGCTCTCATACGAAAAAAGGCAGCTGCCAAGGCATTAGCAGGTAAAATACGTATAACAAAATGTCTTTTATGATTTCGTTATGGATTTTACTTTGGTTTACTCTCTCATTTTGATTTGCTTTGGTTTTTCATTTCTGTTTTACTTTATGTAAAAGAAAAGAACAATTTAATAATAATGTTTATTAACTTGACATTTAAAGCAAACGAAGCGATGCCATCGCTTACGCTATGTAACGCTCACGTGGATGCTGCTGCTGCTCTTGTTCGGCTGCTTTACGTTGTCGTTTACGTCACGCGCCAAAGTTGATGGCCGTAAAGCAGAAGCAGCAGCAGCAACAACTACACTGAGAATCAAGTGAAGCCGTAGTTGGCGAGAAGAAGAGCGCACGAAATTACAAGTTACACTCTCTTGCGAAATTAACAACACGGAACTTATTGCAACAGAGTAGCAGCAGCAGCAGCAGAAGGCAAAAAGTAGTTGAAGAGTCGTGGGATTGTAGAGAGAGGAGAGGTGGAGAAGAGGGCAAGCAGGCGGGTCTACAGTCTTGCAATGTGCTCTGGCCTCATTGACTTTTTGCCGCGTGCCGCCCTCGGGGAATGGCAGGGAAGTAGGGTACGGCAGGGGAGGGTTGGTAAATTGCAATGCTGGCCGAAGAAGAAATGCTTTTTTGGTTTCATTTGCTCGCTGCACTTTTGGCCCAATGGAGAATTTTCTGCTTTTAAGCCACGTGACAGTTGGGAATGGAAAGACAGAAGACAGAATATCGTACAGCCGAGTGCCGCTTAACGATAAAAACCGATGCTGCAACATAAGTTTGGCCAAAGACTTATGGCCAACAGCAACAGCTGCAGTTGGAAAGAATGTATAGCCCAAGCAATAAAGAAATATGTTCTTAAATGAGAGTTGGTATAAGAGAAAAACTGTTGATATGCGAGATATCTAAAGGCAGATGAATTTGAGATATGTAAAGAAAGTTTAATATGAAGATAAAGAAGATTTATAAAGATACGAGATCGTATATGTGAGTGCTGCCTTAAAGTGAGATACATAAATACTATTTTAAATAAGCGCCGATAAACTCTTCTGCTTTCTTTCTCATTGATACAATAATTTGACATTCTAAGTCCCATTCCGTAGTCAAGAAAACATCTTGCTCCTCTGAGTTTTGCCTTAACAACAAAATAATAGTATTTCTTTAGTATAACCCACTGTTCTTTCAACTTAAAGCCAACTCCTTATGTCGTGTACACTTTTTAGAATTCTCACCAACATTTTTTACTCCTCTTCTTTCTTTCTCTGTATTTGTCCCTCTCTTACGTACCGCCTGCAATTTTTCTTGCGTTAAGATGCTGCCGCACGCAGCTATTGTTGAATTTTTAACAACAAAACACCAAAAGTACAAGGAAACTGGACGCACTCACCCACCTCTGTCCCCTTAGAGACCCCGCTCTCCCCCACAGGAATATTCCCAGCTAAGCTGCGCATTACCAAGTTAATTTCGTGAGCATCTACGAACCGTGAAAAAAAGTGCCTGACTTAACCAGAGAAATGCCGAAAAATAGAAAAACAGAAGGCAGGGCAGGACGGCACAGAAAGAGAAATGAAGAAAGAGAAAGAAAGCTAAGAAATCCAGTCAAGATATTTAAGCGGATTTTTCGTGTCTGCCTAAACTACAAATGCAGACAGTCTTGGCTAAGGTTAAGGCAGTGCCACGCCCCCCTTCTCTGGTTCTTCTGCCTCTACTCGAGTTGTGGCTACGCAGCTTTGCTGTGCACTTGTGCGTGCTCATCATGTGCCACTTGAACGATTTTCGGGGCACTTAATTTAATGAAATATTAAAAATTCTTGGAGTCACTTCTAGTTGCTGTCCCCCCCTGCCTTCCTTTCTGCCGTACTCCCTCTTCATAGGTTGAAAATTGTGGAAACTACTCAAGCAAAGTCTTGAGTTTGTAGTCCTTTTCTACTGCGTGACTCTGACAGCAGCGTGGCAAGCAGAGCAAATGCGCCTATTTCTCTGGGGTGTATACCCAATTTCCTCCCCTCCCCTCCTCTTCTCACTTTCTTTCTTATTTCTGCAAAATAGAAATGTACAGCTAAAATTTTGTTAGCTTTTTTTCGGCTGCTGCTTTTGACCAATGCCAACATAAACTAAACAACAAAATCACTTATGAACTCAACGTGGCAGTTGTTCTTAGTGTTGTTGTTGTTGCTGTTGTTCTTTTTGTTGTTGGTGCTGTTATTGTTACTGATGTTGTTGTCTGATTATGTTCTTATTGTTGTTGCTGTAGTTTTTGTACGCGGCTTTTGTTTGCTGCTGCAAATTGTTTATGGACAAAAACTCGTTGCGAAAGCTCGATAGAAACAACGTTGCGTGTGTGTGTGCATAGATTGCCTCATAATTGTTGCCAGTTAGCTGGCCATACATATGTGTGTACGTGTATGTGTGCGTGTGTGAGATTGCGCGAAAATTGGTGTTGTAAATTATGCTGCATAAAATGGAGGGAAACAATTGCAAAATGAACAATTAATTGATTTAGAATTGTGAACCGGAGTGTTGCGAGCGCCGGAAAGTCATTAGAGTAAATGGGAATATAGCTCTCTGTCTCTCTTTCTGGTTCTTCTGTTGTCTTCCTCTCTCTTCCTGCCTTATTCTCCCTCAGTCTTGCTCTCCCTCAGGCTTTATTCCTCTTGCTCTTCCTTTCTATTCCACTCTTCTTCAATTCTCCTCTTCTTTAATTCTCCATCTTGTTTACTTCTTTAGTTTATAGCGTATCTTATAGTCGTCACATTTCTATTTCCAACTTGCCCCTTCAAAAAGAAAAAGTAAACTTAATCCGCACACTCAGTTGCATTTTCAAATCAAGAATCGCTCTCGAGTTTATTAACATTACCAGGAGTAGCCCTGGCAGTGAGGGGGGAAGGCAGTGCAGGCAGAGGAACCAGGAACCATTCAGAAATACGAATATTGCAACAAAGAATCAACCCGAAAAAAATGCCAGCTACAAAACAAAACTCGCAAGCGCATCCAATTCAAAACTTTTTTAGCCAAGCGGCAGAGAACAAAATAACAACAACAACAATAATAACAACAGTGAAGAGAAAACAAAAGCAAAGGCGAAACACACTGCAAAAGCAACAAACGAAAATCTTAATCAAAGTTTTGTAAAGTGCAGTAAACTATGTAGTTTATAACCCCCTGCCCCCGCCCCTTCCTTACTATCCCTGTCAGATCCCACACAATAACCAAGCTGATTTTTAGCAGGCTTCCCTCTCTCTCTCTACCACTCTCTGCACTGAGCTGAGCACGTTTTCAACTCTGTTTTCAACATGGCTCTCCATTACGTTTGTTTATACACTTTTTCGCTCTTTGCACTTGAAAATCAACAGCAGCTGGCAAAAGTCTTCAAGTACCTGCAAGTGGCAAAGTCGTCGGCATCGTTGTCGGACTCTTGGCCAGGCCAAAAGTCAAGAAAGACCAAAAAGAAAGGCTACCTTAGCCATGCCGAGAGGTTCTATACTCTTACAGGTTGTTATATCCTTCGATCGTTGCTATACTTGTTATATAGAATGATGCAGATTTGAATGATATTTTGTTTATTCAATATTATGTCTCACTTTGTTTGGCACTGATAAATTTTTAAATTGCTTCATTTCTGCCGATTGTTCCTATGACATCTATATGTTATAGTGGTCAGATTCTTATGAAATTTTATATGCATATTGTATATACAGAAAGAGTCCGATTTAGTAAATTTGGTTGCAATATCCTGACAAATAACCAAAATCAGCCGATAGTTTGTATGGCAGCTATACGATATATCGGTCCGTTCCTTTTCGTTCCGACTTATATACAGCTTGTGGCAATAAGAAGCGCTTGTGCTAAGTTTCATCAAGCTCTACAATTAAGCGACAAATTTCGGTTGGAACAGGCGAACATACGCACAAACGGACATACGAACAGACAGATGGACAGACAGATATGACTAGATCGACTGCCCTATTGATGATGATTCAGATTATAATATATTCTTGTGTAGAGGGGTTGAAGATGTCTGCCATGATGCGCTGCAAACTTCCGGCCAAAATTAATATACCCACTGCAAGGGTATAAATATACATGGAGCAGGGGGTTAAAAGTCAATGCCAACGGGCAATTGAGGAACGGACATTAAATAATGCCAAATAGTTGCAGCTTGTTGTGCGTTTGTTTGTTTGTCTGCCTCCGCCTGTCTTGATTGTTATTATTGGCCTGGCTAGAAGAACTCTTTTGCTTTTGGCCATGACATGTGTAGGCCAACTTCAGACTGAGCCTGTCTGAGCTCTGGCTGCTGCTGCTGCGCAACAATTAAAACAATTTCTTGTACAATTTCTCATGCAAATATGCAAAAACTTCTTTTCAACTTACCTGCAAGTTGTGTTGTTGTTTAAAGAAGGAGGAAGGTGCGTTAAATTAAAAATGTTACCCCTCCCTTACGAAATTGATTGCAACACCTTAAGGGGATGTGTAAAGAGGGGGTGGGAAGGGGAGCAGGGAAGTCGACTTGCCTGCAGATGCTTGGAAAAACTTTTGAAATTAAATCTGTAAAATCTCACAAAAGTTTTGCAGCATTCCTCGAGTGTGTGTGTTGCTTTGAAGAACTTTACTTTGTATATAATCTACTGCCTGGCAGGGGGAAATTTTAAACTGCGTATTGCAAATCACAAAAAGAAGAAAAAAAAGCAGAGGGAATAAAGCTGACAATGATAAGTTTAGCTTGTTATTAGCCAAATTAGTTATCAAATGAACACAATGCGCTCTGCGACTGGACGAGCTCGGCGACCGCATACACACATGTGTGTTAGTGTGTATGTATATGTGTGTCTGTGTTTGCGAAACTCATTAATAACAGCTACAGAGCGCGAGAGGTAAAGAAGAGAGCAGGAGAGTGGGGAAGGCAGTGGGACAAGTGCAAACCACAAAATTGCATTGCATGACGGGCACGCAAAACAACTAAATAACAAACAACAGGCGTCAAATTACACACACAAAACACAAACCAGAGCTGAACACACATACACAAATACACACACACACAAATACACACAATAACACACGCACACGTTGAAAAAGATTCGTGTGCCACATGGCGTATGAGCAACAAATTAATTTTAGATTTATATACCACGGGATTGCGTGTGTGTATGTGTGTGTGGGTGTGTGTGCTAGCAAGCCAGTGTATGTGTGTGTGTTGTGGAAAATAAGCAAATGTCGCTCGCGTTCGCATGGCGTGCAAAAATTCAATGATTAATTACGTCTGACGGGGTCAAACAGAAGGTCAACTAATATCATATTATGCAGTAATTTTGTGATGTTCTAAATGTGATTTTCCAATTGGCAAATGCACTTACAATCAAGGTATTAGTTATAATTGATAGTTAAAAATAATTATGAATATAAAATAGAGAAAATTTATTTATAATTTAAGATTTAATTACAATAATAGTAAATTACAATATACTTTTATTTATTATATTTTATTATTTATTTTATTATATTTATTATTTATTAAATGTTTTATTTATTATCTTTATTATTTATTTTATACCATATTTAAATGTATCTTGTAATTTGATTTATAATGTGAACAAAATGCAATTTTGATTGATTTCTAATTTGTTTCTCTATCTCTCTCTGTCTCTCCCTTTCTTTCATGTTTACAGGGTCCGATCCAAATCCGCTGGCATCGGCGTATATGTCAACAGCCGCTGGTTTACCGCAATTTGGGAGCAGCACCGCCCTCTCTTCATCCCCATTGGCCAGCGTTGCGCTGAGCGCCGCTGCGGCCGCTGCTGCGGGCAAGCAGATTGAAGGTGAGTCATGCCTAGGGCAAAAGGGGTGGCCGGGGTAATAAGGGTATAAAGGGGGAAAGGGGAAAGGATGTAGTTGCAATTTGGGCTTATGGAAGAGCGTGTGTGGTTGCCTATAGAACTGTGCGAGTGTGGGAGTAGGCATGTGCCACAGTGTGGCAGTGTGTGTGCCATAGTATGTATGCCAGTATGTGTACCATTATGTGTGTGTGTGGGTTCTGCGGCACACAAATAGAAATGTCTAAATGCCAGGCATTTTGATAAATGCTACAAAATGGCTGACTGCGGCGGTGCTGTCTCTCAGTCAGTCGGTTAGTCTGTCTGTCTGTCTGTCTATCTGTCTCTCTGTCCGACCATCAGTCCGTCATTCCGTCACGCTGTCATGCCGTCAGTGCATCAGTTCGGTTCCGCTTCTTGCATTATATAAAACTGTATGTTGCAGCAGCATCAAATACATTAACCTAACCTAACCCGCTCATCGCTGTCAGCGTCATTCGCATTCGCATCCATTTTGTGGTTTTGTGCATTGTGCCCCCTTTTCCTCGTTTCTATCCCCTTTTGCACTACTTCTGACTGCAGCTGCTGTTACGAACGATGTTTGGCTGTCAATCTACTTAGTTATTTGCTAGATTGTTCCATCATTAGTTGCGAAGTATAAAAAACCTTTGCTCTATTTCTTTTCCTATAACTAATGCTTTTATTTACGGCAAAAAGTCATTTATCAGTGTGAAAATGAAAATAAAATGAAAATGGAAATGAAAAAGTTATCAGAAATACATTTAGAATTTTTGCAGTTTATAAAAACGAAATATTATAAAGCCATTACTGAAGAAACTGAAGAAGTCTTCTTCAATTGATGCAGAAATTGAAGAAATATCAATTACCGAAAACGTTACTAGAAGGGTTTTCCTAAAAATCACGTTTTTCCTTTATGATGTGAAATACTATATTAACATTATTTAGATATTTTAAAGGAATATATTTACTAAAAGAAAATTAGAAAAAATTCAAAATGCTCGACGGACTTAAACAATTGCATAACTATATAACTTCTATGTTTACTGTAGTTTGTGTTGCATACTGGGGAGGCGCTCTTTAAAATTATTTCTTAAATAACTCTCATGTTAATTATCCTATCGCAACCAAATTTTCAGAAAAAGTTTGATCATTGATTGTTATTCTGTTTATTATGTTTTCTGAACTGTCCTGCCAAGCTATACTACCCTTTTACTTTTTGGTTAACGGTTATAAATATTTCTAAAATTTTAAACATTTTATACAAAGTTTTAAAAAGAATGAATCAGATTGAAGAGCTTAGATTTAATTTAACCAAAGCCCAAAAGGAATAAAATGTAAGATAAAAAGGGCTTTATGTGATTCTAAGGCAGCTTATATTTTGAAAAGCTTTACCACACACACACACTTATCCATATATACATAACATGCACATACCCTGATTCTGAAATAATCCAAAAATTACACAAAGCTGGCAACAATCTCCCTCCTACTTGCCCCCCACTCCCTATTCTCCTTGAACTTATAACTTCCATTCTCGATTTCAATTGAGAGAAAAATGGCAGCTTAAAGCTGCAGCTGATACAAATCCTTTTTCGCCTCGTGCCTTTCCAATTTCAAGTGCAGCAAAAGATAAGAAAAATCAATAGGATCAATCATCTTATATATATGGCACACACACCCACACCAATCTACACACACACACACAGTGGGAGTAATGCAAACGGCATTTTGCTGGAGCTTAAATTTTTATCAGCTTTTGACACAGTGTAAATATTGCGCACACTTGACACACAATTCCATTAGTCAGACCTGAATGTCGATATCAGAAAATATTGCAATGACTCGACGCGACGCGACTGGATGCCACACGCTGCATGCTGCATGTTGCAAGAGCTGCCTGCCTGCCTGCATGCTACATGCTACATGCTGCTGCTGTGTGGCACACATAACATTAAAGTTGCAATGCCACATAGATAAGGAGAAGGAGCGAGAAGGGAGGAGACTGTCATTGCTAAGCAGCAGGGAAGGATGATGCTGATGATGCTGTTGCTGCTGCTTCTGCTGCTTGTGCTGCTGTTGCAACGGAAAATGTTTTGGCGTTGCACTTTTTGCCATATTTCCGGTTACATAAGCAACAGTCGTAAGAACCAGTAGGGGGCGAGGTGAGTGGCAAGGGGCAGTGGGTGCTTGTGTCTGGCTCTGCGGATAGTCTACGAGCGTCTAGAGAGAGTCCAGGCCACATGTGAATAGGTACACTAACACACACACCCACATACTTTAATACATATGTTTATGCACTTGTATTTGTTGTGTGATATATATTTTTGCAGTTGAGTGACTTTTGTGTAGCACATTTCGGCATCTCCCTTCCCTCTCTATCTCTCTCTCTCTTGGCGCCGTCGTCGTCTTTGTGTGTGACTTGTTTGCTTTGCTGACTCATGACGTTGCCACTCCCCCTCTTCTCTCTCATATATTCTCTGGTGGCCAACAAAACACACAACACACTGAGAGGGCGTATGTGTCTGTGTGTGTGAGTGTGTGTCCATTCGCATTCAAACAAATTGCGCATGTTATGCGACATGCGAGAGCTGCCATGTTTCCTTTTGCCCACTCAACGCTTCACTGCACTCTTTTTTGTCAAGTGACAAAGTTAGTCTTGTAACTGCGTATGTGTATGTGTGTAATTAGTTTACTGATTAGGCAATAGTTTGTAAAAGAAACTGGTTATAATTGAGTCCGCAGTTGATGCTTTGGGCAGCATTAGATTAGTTTATATAAATTGGAAATATGATATAGATAGTTAGAGAAGATTATATATTATAAATATACAGAGAGATAAAGAAGAGTAGTTTGTCTAATATCTTGTTGGAATAAAGTTTAATAACTAGTAGCATAGATGTGCTGCGCAAACTGAAGATTGAATAGTAATGTTAACGGTTTGAAGAGTCACATTCTTTCCTTAGAAATAGTAACCATCAAGAACTGTTGAAATCAGAATGCACAAGTATACTCTCGCATTCTAATTTACTCATTAAGTTGTATTTATCCTCATTCACGACGCAGTCAAAGCAAAGACTAAAAGATAAAAATCGAATTCCAAGCGTAATTTAAATACAGGACAGTTCATTTTTGGTAAACACAATAACTATCAAGGTGGAAATGATTTCTGAAAATTTGGTTGAGATCGGATAATTAACATAGAAGTTATTTAAGAAATATTTTTAGTAGGTACTCGTTTTGTAGCCACTCACTGAAAAATATGCAACGCAATGAAATATAGTGTCATAAGTAGTATATAGTATAATATGCAGTTAAGTTCAGTGTATGTAGATTGAAGTTAAATTTGAAATTTAATACGATTCCCTTGGCTATAATTAGACATGTTGATATATCAATAGTTGGAACTGTAGTGAACTGTATTTATATACAATTTGTATAATACCACAGAGAAGATGTTCATAGATAATGCCAAACTGCAATTGGAAATGCAATAAACGAAACCCTTTGCATTGCTCAAATATTCATTGCAATTGTCAATATAATTCAAGTCTTTAGTACGCTTACCCCTTCCTTTCCCTCGTCTCTTCCCCCTTGACATTATACTCGTATGTTACACAGTCGAAGCGCTTTACAGTTTGTCTGGCATATATTATATTACGATCCGTCGTATCGTTTCGTTGTTCGCTCTTAAATTCAGTTAACTCGAAGTCATTATGTTGCCACCAGTGGTGCACATCTTTCTCCCTACTCCCCTTTGCCCTTCTCCCTTCCCCTCTCTTAACTCACTGTCTCTTGTTGCTGCATTTGTGGCTGCCACAAAACCCGCTTACACGAACCGCACACACACACGCGAAAAAAGGGAAATAAAATTTATATGTAACAAATTTTACCGCACAATTTTTTTTCGTGCTCTCTTTCTCGTGTGACTTCTATTTCTCTTTCTTTCTTTTTTCTCGCATACAAATAAACTTCCTGTTTTGTCTCATGCTTTTCCTACTACTTCGTGCCTTGGCTAGGCAGTAGTTTTATGTATGTGTGTGTGTGCGAAAAACGATTTCCTATATTGCATTTTCCTCTTCCGTTGAGCAAAGATGCCGCATCCGTTAGTCGTTGTGTTGGCGCGGCTTCTCTCTGTCTCTCTTCTCGTGCCTCCAGCTTGTCCTTGATGCAGTGCTTCCTTTTGATGCACATTCTGCACTGTCAGACACACACACACATGCACATACACTTGCCCCACGTCTCTCTAACATGTTTGCTAACAAGCAGCGCAGGCCAACAACAATTTTTATTCGACTGCATCTCAAGGGCAAATGTGAGTTTATATGGCCGGGCTGTGGCATCATCTATGGCTTGCATAGAACTTTATTGATTTCCACACACACACACTCATGTGCATATTCTATGTAGAGTTACTTTGGGAATATCTGGCAATATGTCGCCGTGCTCATAATCACTCACTCACGAGTCCAGAGCGGAAAGACTGTCAAGTTCATTGCAAGGGAGCCCACACAGTCCAAAAGTCGCAAATCTTTTCTGACTTGCTCTCTATGGCAAATGTGGCAAGTGCAATGTGCATATGTATGTGCATATGTGTGTGTGTGGGGGGGTGTATGTGTTGTGTCGTTGTCCTGCCTGCACTTGCTTATTTTATATTCCAACTTCCGGCTTATGCACATGACTTTAATCCGGCTGCATCCGGTTGGAGGTCTCGACTCGAGCTTGCTTCGGCGTCCCCCTCCCCCTCCTTGTGCCTGCCCCCTCGTTTATCATTGTCATATTTTTTTGGTTGGGTGTGTGCAAAGGAAACCACGCCTTTAAAGCATTATATTTATTTACTCCCCTTACCTACGTGACTGTTCCCCTTGGCCTCTGCCTCCCTTAACCATTTTTTTTGTGTTCGCTTCCTGCTTAATTTTGCGCATGTCGTCTGCGCCTGTCTACATGCTTATAACTTGTTTCCTGTTGTTGTTACTCTGCCTCTGCCCCCACCTCTTTTTCTTCCTCTCTTTCTCTCTGCTGCCTCCCCATCCGTTTATTCTTATTGTTGCTTATGCTCATGTCGTCATTTGATAAATCTCACTTGCTCTGAATTTATCTGCCCGAGACATTGTTGCCGTTTTTTTTTTTGTGCAGTTCCTTCTGCTTCTTTTACTTCTCTTGCTCTTCCATCTGCTGTTCTTCTTGTTGCTGCCTCTTCACACACGCTCGCCCAAGCAAATCTGTTGCAATTTTTTGTTGCAACTTCGATTGCAGATATGCCCTGCATGAAAAACGATACAAATCTTGTCACAGCAAAAAGACAAGTTAAGCAACGAAAGAGTTTAATGGCAATATTTGCAGCACTTTAAATCGATTGAATTCTGTTCTGAATACTGTTCTGCTTTTTGTCTTGTTTTCCTCTTGTCTATCCGTTGTTTTCTTATTACATTTTAGTCTCTCCATTTTTGGTGCGTGTTAGTCCTGCTCCACACTTCAATGGACACTACAAAGGTTTTATAAACATTTATAACATAGCAGAACCATTTGATGTGAAGAAATTATAAAATATGTTTCCTTGAAACATTTTTAGTCTTGAGAAAATTTAAAGTGTTGTTAAAATATCTTAATTAACTTACTAGCACTAAGACTCTCTTAAATATCAGTGGATTTTGTTATTGAATTAAAGATTAAATTGAATAAATATTATATATACTTTACTTTAGATAAGGACTCAGTTTAACAATGATACTTAACTATAAAGAGCATAGAAATTTCGCTAACATAAGTTTGATTTTGAAAATGAAAGTAAAAGTAAAAATTTGAAATCTGTAAAATCTCTTTCAATTCTGAAGAAAACTTCAATCGAGAATTTCTCCTCCTGTAGTGTGATTTTTGTTGTCACAGCAACAGTTGAAGCTCAACTAAGTTACCAATTAACGCGTGTGCAGGGCACGCACGCACACACACACACATACGTGTTGCTCGTTAGTCGGTTATTTCAGCGTTTTTCGTCTTTGATTTATTCATCTTTTTTTTATGCTTTAATTGACACTCATGAGTCGCTAATTATTACAGCGACACACTGTGTATGTGTGTGTGTGTGTGGCTGTAACATTGTGTCAGCCAAATTAATTGTTAGGTGTGGCAAATAACAAAGGGAATGTGTCACAACAGAGAGGCGCAGGGGATAGAGAGACGCATCACATAAGCAAAGGCAATTAATATAAGAAGGCGGAGAGGAGCAGCAGCAGCAATGAGGGTGCTAGAGTACGAGGGGGGGCTGAGACTGGGAGAGACGCCTTTCAATTTGCTTTCATTTTATAATCGCATCAGTCAATCAGTTTGTCAGCGTGTGTAGGCGAAGCCTTTGATTTGTTGTGTTGTTGGAACTGCCTGTAAGGCTGTCTGCCTTTCTGCCTGCCTGCCCCTCTGCCTTGCTCTTCCTGCCAGCAAATTCAATCAAACTAAACGGGGCGTTGCATGGCTTTAGGGGGCGTGGCATGCTGCACTAGTCACGTCATATGCCTAGCGACAAAGATGACAAAGATGTATCAATGTTATTAATAGCGCTTCTGGCAAACGATGATGGAGTTGACATCCGCAAGAGCAACATGATGAGCAGCAGCAGGCACGCAACAGTGGCACAAAGGGGGCACAGAGAGGGAGCACAGGGAGATGTAGAGAGGGGCACAAAGTTATTTGATTACAATGCCGTGCATTATGGGCTTAAGTCTCGCAAGCTGCCTGCATGCGTATGTAGAGTGTGTGTGTGTGTGAATGGGCGTTTTGTGGGCGTGGTCATGCGCATGGTGGTTGCCTGCAAGCAGCAACAGCATCAGCAGCAGCATGTACATAAATTGCAATTGTTGTTATTGTCTTTGCTTTTGCATTTATGATAGCGTTGATGTGCAGGCACTGCAGATTAATTACGTATACGACATGTTCGCCACTGGAGCGTACAGAGTGTGTGTGGCAGAGGGGGCTGCGGCTGTTGCTGCTGCTGCCCCTAAAGATGCCGAAACTTAAATTGATAAAACTATAAACAGCTTATACAAACTAAGCTATAATGAGCTTTCAATTTGATTATCTAATTAATTAGCATAAAAACAATTGATTTGCAATGCATTATTGCATTATATTGTGCAATTAAAGTGCCACAAGGCAACTCAGCTTTTTGGGCTCTGTTGAAAATTGTTTGCTTATTAGCCAACTTTGCACTCTTGGCTGGCAAATTGAAACCACAGCCGGGAAATGGCAACTGGCAACTGCCACTTTTGAGCGTCATTAAAAAGGGACAGCTGCGAAAGTGAAAAGCCAACAGAAGCAGAAGCAGCAGCAGCAGCGGCGACTGCTGACATTGCAGCTGCTGCTCTTGTCTGTCTGTCTATGTGTCTCCATCTCTGTCTGGCAGATCTGCCACTGACGTTGACAGTAATTTGCACGAAAAGTGCAAACCGCAGCAGGACGCAGCTGTTAATATGCGACGCCAGCAGCAGCCGAAGCAGCAGCAACGCAGTCAGCGGCGGCACGTGCTGCTAAACAAAACGACAGAAGCGCCCCACACACACAGACACATTCAATACACTATCCTACACACACACACTCAGTGAGCAAGTAAGAGAAGCGCGACACTTGGGCGCTTCATTTCCCCATCCGTTTTGGCAATCAGCTGCGCTCTCTTGCACGCAGCTTCCCTCTCCCACTCCTTGTTCCTACCCCGCCTTGCCCCTTTTCCTTCTCGCTTGCCATCTGATGTTGCCCACCGCGCATTGGGTAGATAATTTTAGCTTTTGTCTGCTCAACTTTCAGCGCATACGAACAGCTGTCATTAGCTTTGGGCGGAAGGGTGTAAGGGGCAGCGGGTGTGCCGGAGGGAGGGGAAGAGGTGTGTGTGTGTGAGGGGGGGGAAGAAGCCATGTTAGGTCGTTACACGTGTGCGTGGTAAATTAATTGCTCATTTCCAAGATGAGCTGCGAATAGCAACGTCTCTGTGTGTTGATAGAGAGTGGACAGCAAGTTGAAGTAGAGCTTTAAGATATTAAAGATGAAACAACAGCTTGATAAACAGAAGAAAGCAGAGTTGCAGAACGTTGAGAAGGGAAGACAGTGGGAAGTATTTTGGGAATCGCGAACCTTGGGATAGAAGGGTATTAGAACTTAATGTCAATCGAAAATGTATGTTACAGGCAGGAGAAGACGTGGCAGTGCCCACAAACTATATATATTCTACATCACTAGTCTATATACTCGTATAAACTTTAAATAAATAATAAATAAATAATAATAATTAAATAATAACTTAACTAATACTTGCTTTCTCTGCTCTTCTCTTTAATCTTCTTCAGGTCCCGAGGGCTGTAATCTGTTCATTTATCACTTACCACAGGAGTTCACCGACACCGATTTGGCCTCCACCTTTTTGCCGTTTGGCAATGTCATTTCGGCCAAGGTGTTTATCGATAAACAAACAAGTCTATCGAAATGCTTTGGATTTGTTTCATTTGATAATCCGGAATCGGCACAGATGGCCATCAAGGCCATGAATGGCTTTCAGGTGGGCACGAAGCGTCTCAAGGTGCAGCTGAAGAAGCCCAAGGATGCATCTAAGCCCTACTAGAGAAACTGAGAAGGAAAGAAAGAATATTGAGAAAGTGTAAACGTTTTTATAGCCATCAAACCAATCAATCAACAACAAGAACATTACAAATAATTGCAACCACTGGAGGAAGAAGAAGATGATGAAGTAGATGAAGAAGTGGAAGAACAAGAACAACTACAACTACAACTACAACAATAGCTAAAAGAGCAACAAGAAATGTTTATTTTTTTTTATACCAAATTGTCAAGTGGAGTAGTCCGAATGAAGAGTCTCGACCGTGTGAAGCGCGCGCGTGTTTAAAGTAAAGAACCAAACAAGTCAAGAACCCTACGTTGTACGTATTTCCCCCCTATAATATAATATAATTAATGAAAAATACCAAAAAAAAAGCATAAAACAATTTAAAATACAAAAAAAAGACATGAATTTATGCCAAAAAAAAAATAAAGAGACAGCAAGAGAATCAAAATATATATATATAAAGCACGTTCAAAATGTTGAAGTTATCCCGAAGAAATGATACCTTAGATGTAGTGCATAGTTAATTAGAGTTTGTCAAACACTTTTCGTTTGTAGTTAATCCTTGAAGTTTCTCTTTCACACACACACACACTGAACGACACGATTGTTTTTTAAGCTGTTGTCGCACAGTAGTAAATGATATTTTTTTACGATAATCAACTCTTTTTTGTACACTTTTCTATTGAGAATATGACACATATACATACAGCAACACACCCTCAACACATACACACAAAATATCAGATCTGTTTAAAGTGTTAGCTCTTAAGTTTTGATATACAAAATATAACATGGAAAGAAACTGTCTTTTTAAACGCTCCACACTTGTCTCTCTGTTTCATTTGTTCATCTCATTTGTTACAAGTCACAAGTTTTGATCGTTTCTGAATATAACCCCCCCCCCCCAATATATAATATAATGCCCCTAAATATATATCTCTGAAGTTCTCCTTTATACTATAATGCACACTTTATATATATATCTATAAATATATTTGGTTACTCGTTTTGTTAAATGGATTATCTCATTTTATATGCTGATGCGTATATATCGTATATATATATATCAATATATATCTAGTTGTAGTACTTAAACTGATTTGTTAAAACCCCCAAAAACTTTTTATTTGTACTGAATGAAAGAACAATGTTTTTGTTTATAATACTTATCATTATTATTATTATTATTACTATTATTATTTTTATATATTTCGTTTAGTTTTAATTATTTAACTATAGAAAGAACCAAATCACACAAAAATCAAATGAAATCTCGAACATCAACGAAATGAATATTCTCTTTTTATTTTTATTTTTTTTATTTTCACATGAAGTTGTTTTTTTTAAGTTTCTTTTTAGTTTTATCAGTTTTGTTTTCTTTTAATTCCTTTCTCATATTCTTTCTGGTATTATAAATGTTTCATTCTTGGCTTCTCTCTTTTTATTGTAAACTTTCTGTTGCAATCATTTAACATTTTGTGGTCAAAGATCGAGTATACGAGCTACTTGCATAATTATTTAGCTTACTTTTTTTATGTAAAACACACGCACACATACACACACATTTGTACACATACAGACATACATACATACATACAAGCAACACATGCATAAATATCTCAATCTATATAAAAATAAAGTTCTGTTTTCTGTTTCAAAATGCACATTCGCAGTTATTTGTCTTACGCTCGATGTTGTTACTTCTCTCTCTTTATCTATTTATCTGTCTATCTCCCTCTCACTAATATAATGCATATCTCTCTTGTAGATTCCACGTTGACGTTATTTAGTTGCTCTGTCTATTGTTGAAGTGCTCAATCCTCTCTTTCATATATTTTTGGAAGGCCAGTTCTAGTCATGCGCCTGCGAGTTAACAAGGTAAATATAATTATTAAACTTTATATACTATACATAACTAATACTTCTCTCTCTCTCTCACATGGTCCCTCTCTCTATTTCTCTTGCAGTGCCGTTGTCCTGTATAGCACATTGGTCCCCAACATAATGTAAATAATATATATATATTGCTGCCCATCAAATTGCTGTCTCATACAAATTTGCAAACGAGTGTAAATTTGATACCCTGTATACACATGATATATATAATATATATTTGTAAAAACCAACTTAAGAACGGATAGAAAAAACATGCATGGAAACAAGACACACCTTATAGGCTACTTGTAAGATAGCAGCGCATAAAAGCCAATTTTAATAAAGCTTGCGAAGCAAAATTCAATTTTTAATAAAGTCAAAATACTTGAAAAAAAGAAACCAAAACAAAACCTTCATAAGTATTAAATATGTTTTCAAAAAAATATAAATAATTTTATTTTTATTTTGATTTTTAGTAGTGGTTAAAAAAAAGCATTGACAAATCAAAGTTGGGAATTCAATTGATTAAACTGGCTGCTTTTCAAGCTATAACTAGCTAGTTTTATAATTTATAAAAAATAAAAGAAATTATTGTATTATAAAAATGGCTGCAATAATAACTTAGCTAATTAAATTAATTCCTTAAGCTATTTGTGTACAACTTTCCTCTTCTCTCTCTATCTCTGTGCATTTTGTGTGTAACTATCTGGATGTGGCTTTAAATTTGAAACTTTACTTGTTTTCTGCTAAAATAATAAAATACAAAAAAGTAAATCTAAGCGTTTTTGTCGGTGTGTAATTAAATGTAATTAAATTTTAGCCCGATAAGTGTAATTTTTTAGAGAAACAAAGCAAGGCTGTGTGTTCTAATTAGACGTTAAGAGTACCACATACAATATATAGTACCAACAAAATACATACCATATATGTTCATATACCGTTTGATATGTGCGCTAATTCCACATTCCCACATACTGTAATTAAAATGCATCAAAAATGAAGAAAAATGTAAACAAATTTGCTGATCAAGGAGGAGGGCAGTAAATGGCGAGAACGTAAAAATCTAGTGATAACTGCAGTTAGTTAAGTGAATAATTTATATATATATATGTATATGTATATTGTATACAATACACACAAGTACACACCACACACACCTACACACACTCTCACAAGAAACTAAATCAATAAAAGGTGTCATGATTTTTATATTAAAAAAAGAAAAAAAGAAAATGTTTTTGCTGTTATTTATGTCTGGAAAATATGCGCAATGAGCTGCGGCTGCGAGATAAGCTTACAGAGCGTCGCTTCCGCCAGGCGCAATTTATCAAAATTCTCTACAGGCAAAAGTTTTTCGGGGCAAAAGTTTCTTGAGAGAGAAAGAGAGAGGGAGAAAGAATCATGCGAACTGTTGACGAGCGCGGAGCAACTAAAGAAAACTTCAACAATAAACGAAATATTTTGCTAAACTTGCGATTTGCATATGAAAAAGTTTATGCCAATTGTGCACGTGTGTTTATGCGTGGGAGTGGGAGTGGTCCGGGGCATGGGCGTGGCACATTCGAAAACTAAAACGACAACGACACAGACGACGGGCAACATGTAAACAAATTTACCAACTACGTGACGCAGCAGCGCACTAAGAAATCGCAACGATTTCAGTTGTACCTCCTCCACCCTGCTGCCACATCCCCCCACCTCACCCTTATCGTTACGTTACTCCCACCTTTGTGGACTGCCAGACGCCGCTGCTACTGCTGCTGCTGTTGTATAATCCAAATCCAGAGTCGAATCTTAACGCAAGATTTATTTCACATTTAAATCATGCGTGGAAAAGTTTGCTGCTGTCGACAGCAAAAGGCAGCAACCCACTGCAGATGGGAAGAAGAGGGGAAGGATGAAAGGGGATGCTCTGCACACGGCATTCATTTTGTCTTGGCATATTCAAATATTTTGCCTTTTGATTACGACAAAAGTTTTCTGGCATTTTACGCAAAAAAAAACCAAAGCTGATAAGGATGAAAAAGCTGAAAAAAATGGTTACCTTCGGCATGCCAAAGGTTCTATACCCTTGCAGGTGCTACGATCGTTGCTATAGTTGTGTTATATAATGTTGCAGAATTTAATAGTATTGTTTATATATGTTATAGTGGTCAGATTTGGATGCAATTTTGTATGCATATTATATTGTATATATAGAAAGAATCAGATGTAGTAAATTTGGTTGCAATATCTTGAACAATAACAAAAATCGGCAGATAGTTTGTACGGCACCTATACGATATATGGTACTGTTGCATTTCGGTTTGTTCCGTTTTTATTTCAGCGTGCAGCAATAAGAAGCATGTGTGCTAAGTTTCATCAATATAGCTCTAAAACTGAAAGACTATTTTGTGTTGCAACAGATAAACGGACAGAAAGACGGACAGACAGTCAGACAGCAGTTCATGCTGATTAAGAATATATATACTTTATAGACTTGGAGATGTTTCCTAAAGTGCGTTTGCAAACTTCTAGCCAAAACGAATATACCCTCTGCATGGATTTTAACAAATAAATTGATTTCTCTTCACTGAGCAAGTGATAAGCAGATGTAGACGAAGTGGAAGAAGCAGCAAAAGATTTAGCTACTCTAAAATTTGATTTCATTTCATTTTAGTAAAACATTTCCCAATTTCTCTGCTCTGTGTGTGTTTGTCTTCATAACAGCAGACTCAATTATTTTCTCTCCATAGTCTGTCTCACTAATAGAGACTTACTGATTAGCTTAATGGTCTGATAACAGTTATTTGCATAATTTGCGTTCGTTGGCATTTTTAGAATGTGGAGAAATTCTCGCAATATCAGTTTGCAGAGTTTTGTTTGTTGCAATTTGAGTTGCTAAAATGTTCATTCGCTTCATCAGCTACACAAAATTGCCAAAATGGGCAGCAGCAGCAGCAACAGCAACATCATTGTGTAGCAGGAATGCCTTCTCCTGCTCCCCCTTCCTCATGCCACTCTCCCCTTCGATCTGTGTATGTGTTACACAGGCTAAGCAGATTAGCAAAGTTTGTAATTACGTTGGTAATTGATTAGGTTCGAACAACAAACTGCTAATAAGATTATTGCAGTCGAGAGCAAACCGAGCTGAAAAAACAACTCGAACGGGGCAACAGTAACAGCAACAACAACAGTGGCAGCAACAACATGGCCAAAAACCCAAACACGCAACGAAATTGAAGCGATTTGTGGCACAAGTTTTGCATGAAGCATCCTGATGATGGTCGAGCTTGCTGGCATTCGCAGTTGCTTGCTCTCTCTCTCCCACTCTCTCTCTCCTTCATTCCCACGCTTGTTTGCACAATTTGCGGCTGTGAAGCGTGGGCGTGGCATAGCGGGGGCGTGGGCCACAGTAAGCTCACGCAAGCCGGAAGAACAACAATCGACCGCCGAAATAACAATGGCTTTGGCGCGTTTGCCAGTTTGGCATTGGGCGTATTGTTAATGGCATTGCACGCACACAGCAGCAGCAACAGCAACAAGAGCGTGTGTCACACACACCCACACAGACAAGACAAACAATTTAGTGGCATTGCAACGTGGGCAAACAATCAGTGTTCGACGGGCCCCTTCGGCCGTGCCCCGAAGATGCCCAATGGACACAGTCGAGTCGAGCCGAGGCGGAAGCGGAAGTGCAAGTGCATGACCAGCTGCAGCCGTGTGTGTGTGTGTGTGCGTGAGATAAATGCTTGGGGCCAGGCCATGCAAAGCCGCAAGGATATCACTCGTCAGCTGTGCCTTCCTCCTCAGCCTGCCCCCACAGAGAGGCCCGATCGGCTTTCAGCTGCTGATTAAAATCGAGGCTCAGCAGCGGCAACGGCAACTTCTGCCGGCAGCCATCGATCACACTCAAAATGACGCTCAAATAACGCTCGCATGCACACGCACACACAATCACACACACCCACACACTCTTATCACTAGACACACGCAAAGTGAATTCGATTTTGAGCTCACAAAAAGAGACAAAAAGTAGAAGAACAGGCACGAAAACTACAGTCGAGTGTGCTCGACTGTGATATACTCACTACCAATCTGACCACGATTTTTTAAATAAAATATAATATATAAAATATAATATTACTTCTATGCTTAACGTATGTTTCTGTTTCTATGTTTCTGTTGCATACTTAGCAGGGAATGGAAATCAATACCAAAAAAAATCTCAAAATTTGAAATTATTTACTAAACTTAACTTCAGTGTTAATAAGCGATCGCTAACAAATTTTCAGAAATCATTTGAGCATTGATAGTTATTGTGTTTATTAACAATAAACTATCCAGCACTTAAACTACGCTTTGCATTTGATTTTTATCGATTTATAGAGGCGAAAGGGAGCGTTGGGAAAATCTAAAACAAACTTGATCTACACGCAATATTTAGACATTTTAATCAATTTTTTTCGTCTTATAATATGTATCTTGATTCTGATTAGGAATATACAGTTTGTGTGATCCACGCCTGCTTCTGCCTATTACATACATTTTAAGTTGGCACAAATCTATAATACCCTTTTACTCTATGGATAGTGGGTATGCAAAAACTCAGTGGAAACCATTCGGGAATAGCTGCAATTTTGCACGTGAACACGCTCGTCCTTCGTTTGCAGGTCCTGCCTGCCATATCACTTCCAGTTCACTTGACAGATATGGTGGGGGCGTGGCACCAGCAGCAGCAGCATCGGCTTGCATTTGCCGCCATTCGTTGGCTCAGCTTCAGTTTGTGAGTTTTTAACTTGTTTTCTTTCTGCCTCTTCCCCCTTCCCACTTTCCACTCTTTTCTCTTTTTGCCCACTCAATTTCAAATGCATTGCCAATCCCAATGATGGGTATGGGCTGCCAATGTGTTCCTGTTACACAGTTTCAGCTGCTTCCGCTGCCTCCCTCCTCCCCCTCCTCCACCTCCTGCCACCCCCTGGACAAATCTCGACAGCTAACCCAGTTTTATGCTTTTTATGGCTCACTTGTCTCCACAGAGAGTGATGTCGTGGTGGGGACGGAGTAGCGCAAACTACTGTTATGTGGCCTCTTATGACAGACGTTCAAAAATCTGTTACTTGCTGCATAGTGTAAATACTGCAATAAAATTCTGCTTAAATTCTACTTCAATTTCGCTAAACACAACATCCTGTCCACACCGTCTGCCTGCCGCACATCCTAACCAAATCAAAATAATTTGTGCTGGCCACGCCCCTAATTTACCTACCCCCCCACGACAGCTCGACAGCTTTTCTTCCTGGGCTTTTCCATTGCCATTTCCTGTTTTTTTCCTGCGCCATCTGCAAAAACATTTCCATACACGCGCGTTATTTATTTATTTTTTTATTTTTGCCGTAAAACTTATTTTGTTTCCTTCTTTTGCTGATTACGGAAAAGCCGCGGAAGACGTGGAAAAAACAAAAACAAGCACATTACAAACAGCCGCCACGCGCAATTGAAATCTTTCGCTTCGAAAAGGTGCAAAAACTTTGTCACAAGCACAGGCAAATTTCTATATACACCACATATAGGGTATAAGGGTATTACAACAGCAGGACAATTTTTGGTAAATACAATAAGCATCAACTTAATAATATCTGTAAATTTGGTTGCGATTGGATAATTAAAATAGAAGTTATTGAAGAGTTAATTTTTGGAGAAATATTAATTTCCAAGCCCTGTAAAGTATGCAACACAAAATACTCAGAACAGAGAAGTTATATATTTGAAAAATTATTTGGTCAGGCGGGTAGCGGGTCAGGTGAAAGTCGAGCACACCAGACTGTAGCTTTCGTGTTTGTTCATTTAGGAAGTCCGAGAATGAGATAGAAAAAAATATTCAAACTTTGTATGACATATTTTTCATTTTCCACTCACTTCGATTGCTGACCAGAAAATTGCACCACAAACATTTCATTTGATTCACATTTCATTTGCGACAATGTTGCCAAATTGCCAACAAGAATGAACTGAATGAAATCAGATTCATGTGACAAATATGTGAACATCGTATATGTATAGTATATGTGTGTATAGTATATATGTTATGCTATATGACATTTCTAATTTTATTACACATTTCTGGCATGTCGGCAAATTGGCAAAGCGTGTGTTGCCGAGTGCCGAGTAAAAAACTCAATTAAATCGGACTTAGTTTTATTTTGTCGTCCCTCTCTCATATGATAGACAGAAATCAACCAAACCCAACGAACTCTGTGCCAACTCGTCTGGAACTCAGCACAGGCCACAAAATTTAACTAAAACATAAATACGAGTGTGGAAAGTGTGGAAAATTAATAATTTGCCACAACGAATTGCAGATGCTCTTAATGAAATTAGGAAAGCAATTAAAAATAAAAGTCTAGAGTTTTATTTATTTATTTATCTTAAATGAAGATAATATTCCTTGCATATATAAACATGAATCTAGATAAAGTTCACAGTATTTTATTTGTGTTTCAACATTATTATAATTAATAGAAAAGTCTTTAGCTCTACTTCTAACTTTTGCATGTCATGACTTTCAAAATGTATCTTTATTATTTAGTTGGTCAATGTGATGCCAAAATCATGACACTCCATTCGGGTTTATGGAGATTTAGTGCCGTCTTTATATGAAATGCATTCATCTTTCTCATAGCCTCGTGTCATATGTGGTTGGGTCCAGGGTCCAGGACAGGCCAAAAAACAGAGACAACAAGCAGACAACTTACTGACAACACACTCACACATACATACACACACAGCACTTTCGGCTTAAAACTGTGGTCTGCAAAATTTTTGCTAGCCTGCCTTCTTAGCCTCATTCCCCTTTCCCTCTATCTCTCCATCTCGAACCTACTGCAGCTTAAACTTAAGCATATTCAGCGCACCCTACTCTGACATTTTTGTGGTCTGCTGTGTGTGGCATTCTGCTTCTTCTTCTTCTCCTGCTGCTTCTTCTTCTTCTTCTTCGTTTTTGAGAGTTGTTAAGAAATCAAGTTTTTGGCTTTTGCGGTTGGGCGCACATTTAGTTGTAAGTTGTCGAGAGCTTAAAAACTGCATTTTACTTCTAATTGGCGCACTTTTGTTTAGCACATTACACAAAAAACACATAACACACATGTCATATATGTCTGTGTCTGTGTATGAGTGTATCTGTGTGTGTGTCTTTCAAATGTCTAACAAGCTTTGCAATTAGCAGGGCAGTTGTCGTTCTTTTAGCTTTGCTCGCTCAGTTATTAAATTGTCATTGAGTTGGAATAAGCTGAACAATGTTTAAGAAAATTACATAAAATATTTTTGGAAAATACTTCAAATATATAAAAGGCTTTCGGCTTGAATTATTCAAGAATATTGAATGCGATTCATGGAAATTTATGCCTGATTCTTGCATTGTTTAACAAAACGCAATTTAAACTTTTTTAACTATAAGAAAAATGTATAGAAAATTCACAACATATTTTTGGAAAATTCTTAATTTTAAGAAGATTTTTTGCTTCAATTCTGCAACCATTTTGTATGCAATTCTTTTATTATATTTGACTTTTTATAATTTTGACCACATTTTGATTGTTCACAATATTTAATATAATAATATTAAATACATTTTGAAAATTGTTCATATTTCCAAAGAGTTTTATATTTAAATTATGACAGATTTAATAATGAAATTCAAGACATGTCTAGAAAATTTTCTTGTTTTCATTATTGCCCAAGCTAATCGGGATTTTCACTATATTTTTGCCAGTTAAATGTTCCCATTCCGTCGACCTTATCAATATGATATAAGCCACCCTAACATTGCGGAAGCAAATCAAGTGACTTTGCTGAGGCTATTAAATTTATGACGCAAGTAAATTGAATTTTAAATTTGAGTATGACAAATGCGACACACGCCCACACACGTGCTAGGTTGGGGGCGTGGCAGGGGTAGTGGAGTGAGCGCTGCATAGAAATTGCCTATGCTGGCATAAAAGTCATAAGTTGAAGGGGGAGAAGAAGGTTGGAACGAGCAGCGCAAAAAATTGCCAACAATAAACGTGACTTCCAGCAACATATGTGTACACGTGTGTGTGTGTGTGTGTGTGTGTGTGGCACACCTCTTGCCGCCAGTTATCAAAGTGTTGACGCAACTGTTAACTGAAAGTGCCAGGCTAACGGACAGTCGGACTGACAGACTGACAGTGTGACGCACTGACTGATTGAGTGAATTTGAGATTGAATGACAGGCAAAAGGCTCGCGGGCATAGCCAATAGACCTGTGTGTGTGTGTGTTGCTGGCAGTTTGGGGCAGCAAATCAAAATCAGCACAAACTGTAATGGAAACGACAAATACGTGCGCATTTTCGCAACAACTACCAAAAAATAGAAACAACTGTGAAGAGGGGAAGGAGGAGAGGGGAGGGGGCAGCAACTGCCTGCGAGCAACAAAATTTGTGACAGTAAATTTAACGGAAAGTGCCTCATCAACACGACGCCATATTGCAGGAAGAGGCATGGCAGGAGAGGGGTAGAGGAGCTTGACAAGTTCTACCTACTTTTTTATGGATTTTTTTCGATTTTTGCAGAACAACAAATTGCCGCGTTCTTTGTGCCGTGCGCGGCCTGCTCAATTATTGTAGGAAAAATCAAATCGAAAATTGTTTCTATTAGAAAGCAAACAACATGCAAAATTACACAGACCGACGAGAGCAGCAGAGATGAGAAGAGGGGAGGTGTAGATAAGATTGAAAATTCTGCACACGTTTTTTTGTCGACTTTTGTTTTCAGCAATAGCAGCAAATGTAGCGTTAACATCGGCGCCCGTCGCTGACAAATCTCACCGCGTTGTGAAAATCAAATTACCAGAAAAAAACACACACACACACCTGACTGGAAAAAAGAGAGAGAAAGAGAAAGCACAAGATAATCGGAAGGAAGATGAAGAAGAATTTGTTCGACAGCAACAACAGAAAACTCACGTGTCACGATGCACTTGAGACTGCTGGGCGCAGTTGTCGGGCTCGTCTGGCTTTCGACTGGGATTCTGACTCTGTCATTGTTTTCGACAGCAAATTTCATGTTAGATTTGTTGGATTGGTGGGGGCACGTGGGGCACATCCAAGTTGACATTGTGTGTGCGGCGACTCAGTTCCCAAATCAAAAACGTATCAAATAAAAGATTGCTCTGCTTGCGTCTGCTGCCCCCTGCTTAAATGTATAGCATACTTTGCTGCGCACTCAACACGTGCCCAGCGCAGATTTTACTTGTTGTTGTTGTTCATGTTGTCGCATGTGACGAGTGGTTTTCCAGTGAAGAGGGGTGTGTGGGGGAGGGTGGGGAAGCAGCGCGAATGCGACATTTTTTTTAAGGGCGCCACTTGGGAGTTTTGTTCGAGACGCTGACGAGGCGACGATGACACAAAGAGCACCCCAAATGACACTTGCAACAATGCTCAGGCGTGGTAAGAAGAGTAGTGAGGGAGAGCAGGGGGTGACTGGTCTACGTATTACTTCAATATGAGAATGCGAAATGAAAGCAACAACTTACAAAGCACTTGAACACAAATTCTATTTCAAAGTGCAAATATTGAGGCGGAACATTGCGGAACTGACTTAAAGTGATATTTAAAAGGTGTGGCAATAGTTGCAGTTTAAAAAATTATATAAAAATAAGAAATAATAAAAGTAAGAAGAACTTCAAATGTAAATAAGTTAAAATTGGGAACCTAATCTTGTTTAATTTTTGAAGAAAACTAAATGTCACATTTCATAATTTTACTTACTAAAACTTAGAAATATAATACTGCATTTAAGTCTAATCAAAGAAAAATATCTAAGCAAATTTCTATGGTAAACAAAGTAAACAAGAGTAATATTAATTTTTTATTAATATTTTGGGAATATTTAAAATGTAAATATGATTGCTAAATTCAATAGAATTTTGAATTTTTAGTCATAACTTGCAATTTATACAAGATATTAATGTAAAGTGTACAAACCCTGCACATTTAATTAATATATACAACAACTCAACCTGTATTCAGCTGCCTCCAAGTCACTAGCTTCCAACTGGCTACACACTCGCACACATTTGCAACGTGCCTGCCCCGTGTGAGCTAATTAAATCAACAAAATCATGAACGCCGCTCGCTATGGCAATGGCGCATGTTATTAACCCAGATTCACAAGCGGCAAACCGACAACTATAACTTATAGTTACAGGCAGCACACAGAAGAACCCTGTTTGGTTAAGAGGCGAGACGAAGCAGTGACAGGGGGGGAGGGCAAGTTCTTCGCTTTCAATGTGTGAAAGTGTGCTTGCATAATTTCATTAAAATAACTGTCAAAAATTTCACGTATGCCACACAAACGCGCCCGCAAAGCCTGCGGCACAGGCACACACTCAAGCACGCTCACGCGAGCACACACACACATAAAGGCACCTGCACACATACTCTCATTGAAAATGCTAAACGCTTCAAATTCAAACGCAAAATTTTGGTGCCGCTGTTGCCGTTGCGCAGCTGTCAATAGGAATTCTGCAGGTGTCAAAAATATTTCAGCCATGTTCCATGTCTGTCTGTCTCTCTGTCTGTCTCGCTCTATTAGTGCGTGTCTGTCTGTGTGTGTGCCTGCGTGCGTTCGTGTGTGTGTAGATTGGCATAAATTGCTTTAGGTTCTTGTCGCTGCTGTGTGTGAAATTAATTTTCATTATTGGATTGCGCGACTTATAGACATCATTATCGTGTTCTTATCGCCACACACACACACACACAGCCGCACAGGCCACAAATTTTTCGCTCTTGACGTGGCGCCTAATCGCTCAGAAAGCCCTGCGAAATTCCCCGCGAATTCACCAGTGACAATCGATTTGCGAATTGTGCGCGATGAAAGCACTTGACAGCGCCAAAGACTGAAGGAATTTTTGAACATAAAGTGGGAGCAAAATATATAAAATAATTGTGGCATCGACTTTTCTTCAGCATTTTATGCATATTGCTTTCCATTACGCTTGCAATTGTGTTATCTATTTGCCAGCATTTAATGGTTGCTCGCTTTTCTTTTGCACTTTATCGCCCTTCAAACACAATTTCATTTCGCATTCAAGCGAAATCGAGCGGAAGTGGAATTAGGAACATGTTCCTAGTTCCCGTGTACCCGCTACTCATAGGGTAGCTTTAGTTATTGGTTATTGTTAAAGAATTTGTCGGCAGTTGGATAGTGGGTATAACGTAGTCAAGCACACTCGACTGTAGCTTTCTTACAAGTTCTGGCTAGAGAAAGGTATTGGGTTACATGCATTTCATCGTAAATAGATATGAAAACGCAAAATGACAGCTTACTGTGTGTGTGTGTGTGTGTGTTGAAGACAATGAAAAGAAAAGCAAAAGCAAAAAGAAAACCCTTGGCCAATTGTCGCTGTCTTTCACCTTCACCTTCCCCTCTCTCCCTCTCTCCCTCTCTCTCTCTTTGTTGTGTCCAAAATTGCTATCGTCATATGGGGCAAGATTTCAATTACAGCTTCGATGCCTTGTCATAAGCGAAACCCAATACCAATACCAATACCAGAGACACAGGCAACAACGCAGGCAGGCGTACATTGTGGCCAAGCCTGGAGAGTGACACTGCTTCTCCCCCGCCCCCCTACTCCCATCTCTCTCTTGTTCGTCATAGAGCGCAACCATTTATGGTTACCCAATGCTTCAGAGATAATGAAGAGGAAGCCCCTTTGCGGGGCATCTGCTGCTGGAGGAGTTGCCTGGCCGACAATTTTGTGGAAGCCACAAAACTAACCAAGCAAATAATTTGTGAAAATTGAATTTCTATGAATATGAATAAGGCACGACAGCACAAGAGAGAGAGAGAGTGAGTGAAGCATTTATGCAACTGCCTGCTGGCCAAGTGTCTCACGTTGCGGTACGTCCTCCTGCTTCCCCTCCTCTGCTCTTTCACTCACTCAAATTACAAATAATTTGGCAAATTTAATTTGATTTCGAGTTCCACGTCAAAGTTCTCCCTCTCTCTGTGTGTGAATGGGCTGTGCAGGCTGTTTGCGCTTCATTGCCAGCTTAATTGCAAACTTCTGCTTCTATATCAAAGTCCTTTTTCGGCGAGGAAGGCCAAGTAACCAAAACGAATCCAAATCGAATCACGTTGCTGGCCGCACAACCACTTCAAGAAAATGTCAAGTGCAAAAGCATTCAAATCTTTCCCCCCCCTCCACTCTAGACGTGTCCCAGCGAAAAAAGAGAAACTTTTCAAAATCAACGCGGCGCACCTTTTTTTTATTTTTTGGAGAAAGGTAGCCAAACGTGCGCCGACTTAGCAATGCGCCACAGGCCAAAATGGCGAAATCGAAAGCAGGAACTTGGCCGAGGACGACGGCGAGGACAACAAACCCAACTCGAGCTGCCAGCTTCACAAACATTTTCATTTAATGAGACCAATAAAAGCCTCTGGGGCAGCTTCCCCCCACTTCCCCCTTACCTTACCCCTCTCTACAGTACTCATCTCTCTCTCTCTCTCTATCGGCTTCAGTTTTCCTGGCGAAATCAAAAGTTTTTGCAAATTGCATTTGTAATGGCAGCGACGCTTAAATCTTTTATGAGCTCCATACTTAAGTATATTACGGGGCAGTACAGCACAGAATGTGAATGGGGAAGAGAACGAAATGGAACGGAAATGAAATTGAAAGCGCACGCACGTGTTTAAGACGTTAAAACCCCTTTTCTCTAATTGTCCACATGGGACAATTTTCAAGAAACTCTAAAATTGGGTAAGGGTTCTGTTTAATCAGAGGGCTTTCATGTACAGTTTAGGGTAACTATTGGTATTTAATGTTGGGCAAATACAGCGAAATCTGTTATTTATTGTAAACTGTACTGAGTTGATATGATTCCAAGATCCTTAATATAAAACTTGGATATATCTTTAGCAATTATTGGTTTCTATAAGGTGTGGAGAACAGTGGAAAACAGAATCAGTTTATAATTAAAAGCAAAGATTTGAAAACTGTATAGATTGAATTCGAATTTGGAGGGAGGTATTAAAACTTCTGCAGTATTATAAAAAATAAACTAAATTTCTCTGTGCACAATTTAAAAAACAAAAGTAGGCGAAGATTCTTTGGTTGAGAAACTGTTTCTACTTTTCTCTTAACAGAAATTTGTGCAGTGAGACAAGTTTTTCAACTGATTTTGAAGATTTCCATTAGCAAAGAATAAATATAATAGGAATCTATGAATCTAGGAGATTCTAGATAGAATCCCCACAATGAGCCACACCATACTCTTCGTGCATCCGAAGGAGTCGCCACTGACACGCACCTACAATGAATACGAGAGCATTCAGCAGTGCCTGGAGGCGATATGCAAAATCTATGAGGAGCATCTGAAGCGACAGAGTCCCTTCTTGCCGACCATAACCTACGATCTTGTGCAGCTCTTCGAGTTCCTTGACTCGTTCGTGGACATAAGCTGCTTGGTATACCAGAAGAGCACCGATAGCTATGCGCCCTACGGCAGGGAATGGATCAAGGATCAGATCTACAATAAGTTTCGACAAACTACAATGAAACAAGAATAAAGACACACATTTGATAGAAAAATAAACATTATTTAAAGCATTTTATTAGCGAGTGATTCCGACACCTTCTGCAATTCAATGACTAAACGTTTTTCCGGACATGGCAAATGAAAATTAATTGCACTACAAATGTTTCTCGCAAAATCGGACACGGTGTGCAACAGAAATAACAATTAATTAATCATTAGCTACGAGCACATTAAACGCAATCGAGAGGGGGGAAGGGTGCCTCGTTGAGGACTCCCCTGAGTAGAAAGTAATCCACTTAAACTCAAATTTGTCAAAAGCATAAAATTACGAAACCAACAACTTGTCGAAGGGGTGTAAGAAGGAGAGAAAAAAGGGCAAAGAAAAGCTGAAAAAAAGGGGTACTTGGCCAAATTGGGTAGCTGCGCTCGCACAGTGTGGCAAAACAAATGATCGCTCATAAAAAGTGACACTTTTTGGCGCAAGGTAGACAAAGCGAATGGCAAAAGAAGGAGAGTGGGAGTGGTAGAGGGAATCAACAACGTAGCTTTTTGTCGCATCCGTCATGTTGTTCGTCGTTCGGTTATATTGGAAATTTGTTTCAATCAAAGGTTTAGTAGTCAAGTGGAGCAGGGCGGGGGATTAGGGGAGGGTGGGAAAGACGCATCCAACCCGGATATGTCTGCTGTTATGTGCCATATCAAATCACTCAAAGTGTTGTTACAAAGACAACGTCAGACAATGCCAGACAGCTGCCCAGAGCGAGTCCAGCTGCACGTTTCCCCTCCCCTCCCCCCTTGCCACCTGTATTTGAGTTTATTGCCAAATGGTTATCATATTGCTTATAGATTTTGCAACAGCACCCGCCTGACGTTGATTGATCAATATGAGCGTCGCAGTTACCTAACCATCGCATCGCTCGCAGCTCGCACCTTTATTTTCTCCCCTTTTTTCTGTCTGTTTTTCCCCGTTCCCGCTCTCTGTTTTGGTTTCCGTTTTGTCAACTCTTGCTGCAGCTGCGTTTCGAGTGATTTCTGTTTATGATTAATCATTTCCCGCCTCGTCGCTTTGGGGCAACAGTTGGCAAGGCGAGAAAGTTGCGCTCGAAAAAAATATTTATTACTTGAGCTTTAACGCGCACAGTTGGCAACAACAGCAACAAAGTGCGAACAACAACAGCAACAACAAAAAAGCAAATTAAAAAACATTTAGGCAGCTGTGGCGCACTCAACATTTACGCAGTGCAAACTTGTATTTTATGATTTTGATTTGCGTTTGCCAGGCCCCAAAAAGTAGGCAACGAAAAATGGAAAAACGTTTGCCACAGCGCGCTGTTTGCGAGGAGGTTAGGGAGAGCCAAAAGTTTTGTCTGCCTATGCTATGTGTGTGTGTGTTTGTGTTTGTAGGTGTGCGTATGACCAAAGCCAGACTCGCAGTGGAAAATATGCAAATGTTCTCAGAAACGCTTTCGACAGCATTTCGGCTGATGATAAATGTGATTGCACTCGTTTCAGTTGGAAATTAAATGAAAAAACTTGAATATTACAGTGGAAATATTTTTTAAAAATATAAAAAATATTAAAAAATGTATTTATTTATGAAATAAACATACTTTATTATGGAAAGGAATTTTTAAAATGATTTTAAAGAGTTATTAAAATTAGTTAGTTTTTATTATTATTTTTTTTTTAATATTTTACTATATTTACTGCAATGTTTACAGTTGTTTTATGTATTTAACATGTTGTATTACATTTTAAATATTATTTGAAGCAACCAAATATTTCCTGTATATGTGCAGACTTTTCTTCAATTGACAATTTTGTGTAGAAAACATTCTCTCGACCCTTTCAAACATCTATTGCATTTTAATAACACAAAGCGTCACAAGTGCTTGCACATATAAGCACACATACACTCCCCCCACACACAAACACTTACAGCAGGCCACACAATTGAATTCAACTTTTAATACAAACACATTTGCCGCAGCTTCTGCGAGCATCTTTCAATATGTAAGCCAAATATAAATATAAATTCCTTGTTTATTTGTATTATTTATGCCACAGTGTTTTGTGCTCACTGTCTGTGGCTGTGTGCGTGTGTGTATGTGTGTGTGGGTAAATTGCACATAATTTAAAAGCCAAATTGTTTTTCAATTTGAAAAACTGGCAGAGCAATTACGAACACTTTAAGGCAACAGTCCAGGAGCAAGCGAGCGAGATAGACTGAGTCAAAGTGAGAGAGAGCAAATATTTTTTCAAGCCCAACATATTTTGTAATTTTCTACACATTTTATGCGATAGTCTGCTCGTTGTTCTCGCTGTTGTTGTTGTTGTTGTTGTAGCTGTCGTTTGCTTCTTCTTTTTTTTTGTGTTAGTTGAATGAAAGCGAACGACCCAAACAATTTGGTGTAATTTAATTAAATGAACACAGCAGTGGACCAAAAGCAGCGGGCTGCCTCGTCGACTGGCCAGTCTGAAGAGGGGAGAGGGGAGAGGGGAAGGAAAGGCGGACTGCTGCTGCTCGTAGGAGCTGCCAATTCACATTGCATTGTTCACTGACTGAGGGCTGCTCGAAATGACAAAAGTTAATGCCTGGCAACGTTGAACGAGGGCGCACAAAGGCTGACAAAGGCGAGCAGCAGCAGCGACAGCAACAAAAACAACAACTAGTTGTAGGCAGCCAGCCAAAACCGAATGAAAATAATAAAAAGGCAATGACGACGACGATGACGTGCACGTTGATAGGCAACCCAAAAAGCAGCAGAGTGCGCAGGGGGAGAAAAGCAATAGAAAGGCAACCTGAAAAAAGAGGAAAAGCCATGCAGGACACCTGCTGATTAAGATCACAAATTGAAAATCATGCCCGGCCGCTGACAGGACACGCTCTACGTATCGTCAACAGAAGGGGACATTGACAGAGTGCAGGCAGAAGAGAGACAGAAGGAGAAAGACAGAGAGAGAGAAGAAAAAACACTAAACATTTGTGTTATTTTCATTAGCAGCGAGAGCAGCTGAACTTCAATCAATGCCTGAACGACTTTTGATGCTATTAAGTTCGGAATTTTCGAATTAAGCTAATCGAGAGCGCAGTCTCTAAATACACACACACACTTACACACACTGTGGCACAACTAAGCACACATCAGTTAATGTTGAACTGCAGGCTGCTCGAGGCCAACATCAAAAGTATTTCAAGCATTCGTCTGAAAACTTTGACTCTACTAAGCAATCAGGCTGAATTCAAAAGTATCTGTTGATGGTAAGACGAACTGAAGATGCACTTACAGATAGAAGTATTCAATGCTGTTGATGTGAAAGTACAAGATCTAACATTGTGAGAGCTGAAACTCGCTGATAGATACAGTAAATAATACTGTAATGATAACTAACTTGATGTACAAATTGCTTTATAGTTAATTAGAAAGGAAAAGTAGATTAACAACTTTAAGTACATCTCAAATTTAAACTTAACTCCGTCATGCGCTCAAACTCAATGCCAGAGTCAAAGTATCTGTCAGTTACACAGAACTTAAAGTTAGTTGCAGACTTTGAATCTTGTGAGTTTGTTGTCTCTGCTTATTGTTGTTGTTGTAGTGCGCTACGTTGCCCATTGGCCATTGCACAGTGCTGTACAGATTGCCCAGAGGTCAGAGGTCAGACAAAGGCAGCGGCTGACAGGCGAACAAACAGCTAGACAGTTAATACCTCGTGTGGGAGGGAGAATTGGGGGAGAGAATGGGAGGTGTGGGGCACTTGATACAGAAGTCAAAGCGTTAATGAAATTGAAATCTATAACAAGCGAGTGACAAACACACACACACAAATACACACTGAGAACATAGTCCAAGCGAGGTAACGAGTGAGCATAGCAGTCAGACTTTGACAGGGCGCCGAGTGCACAGCAGGCAGCCACATGTGTGTGTGTGTGTAGGTGTGACTTGAATGTACTGATTGGCTACAGCTTGTTATCCCTCCCTCCCACTCTCCCCCTCTCTTTCTATTTCCGCACAAAAAGCAATTAGAAAATTTTCGTAAATTTTTCAAAAATTTTACTTTGGTTTTGCAGCTGACCGCAAATTGAATTTGACAACAAATTAAGTTTTGAGAGTGCACAGCAAAAAAATAATATCAACAATTTGTGTGTATTGAATGCTTAGCGCAAAGCTGCTTCACACAGCCACAAAAGTGGTTTAATAGAGGTGGTAGGGTAGGGTGGGTGTGGCAGAGAGTGAGGCATGCCACATGTGTCGACAAGTTTTTGTGGCCAAAAACTCGCAAACTGGCAACTTTCTTAATTGTCTGATTGAATTGATGATTTAATAACTTGAATTTAATTCCAAGATGTGTTCCATGTGTTCCATGTGTGTGTGTGTGTGCTTACGCATGTGTTTGTGAAGTTCTTTAAAGTTTTGCAGTTTTTGGAAAACTTTCACAGCGTGGTTTTTGTTAAGTTCTTGAAACTCTTCGAGTGCGAGTGCGAGTGCCAAAAGCCAAAGATTTGTCAATGAAATTATTGAAGTTTCAACGGGCAGCGGCACCGGCAGCTGCTGATGTGTTAGTCAAGTGGTTGTTCCAAAAGTTAGCAGCATGAAAAACAACTGACACACACACAGACACACACACTAACACATGTACCTACACTTAAACTCACTAACTCAAAGAGTTTCCTTTGCTCTCAAAAAGTGAAATCAATTTTTATACACCTGCAGAGCACCTTAGGAGTCTACATTGAGCTTCTTCTATATATATAATATGCATATAAAATTTCATTAGAGTCGGCCCAATATAACAAATATCTGACATACTATAGGAACAATTGGCTGAAGTTAAGAATTTTATATGAAGATCAGATTTAATTTTAGAAGTAACTTATCCTATCAGTGCCAATTAAAGTGAGACATAATATAAAATATGCACAATACTATTTCATTCTTCACCATTATATACCACAAGTATAGGAACCATCGGAGTATATAAAAAACCTGCAAGGGTGTCGAGCCTTTGGTAGCCTTTCTTTCTGGTTTTCCGATGCCTTTCTATGGCTTCTTCCACTCAGGCGGACAGACTATTAATCCAGGCAGCCGGTAACAAAAATAAGAGGCGACAACATTGATGTGTACAATGCCACAATGCGATTGCGGTCAGTCTCACTCTCTCTCTCTCTCTCTCTGTCTCTCTCTTTCAACTCGGCTTGGCCGCCGCATCCGTTTCCGGCTCACAGCGAAACTAAAACACAAAAGCTGCCTTCGTGAACGTGCACGTTCTTGTTGTTGTCTCGTTATCCTGCACTTAATGGCGAGCACACACACACACACAGACTGAGAGAGAGGAAAAACGTCGAGTTGAGCTGAGTCTGGGAAATGCCAAAGAAAAACAGCAAATACACGCAAAGCTGCCCAGGCTCAAGCTGATCAGATTGTGGCCAAAAACTTCAGTTGCTAAAGTTTTTGGCAGCTAATTAATTAAGTTCAACTGGGTCGTCGTAAACAGTAGAGCAGGGGCAGGGGCAGTGGGTAGTACCAGTGGCAGGGGGCAGAGTTCAAGTTCACTGACCTATGGCAAGGAATAAAGGGAAATTGCATTTACCGCCGCGACGGCGCGACTTATTAACACGGCCATAGCCAATGTCAACAAATTGCATTATTGGGCACGCAATAAAAGCGAGCACAAAGAGGCAACTGCCACGCCCACTTTTAACTGTTATTGAAAGTCGGGCGTTAACTGCAGACATTGTAAATACAACTGCCTGCCCGCCTGCCTGCCTGCCTGGCACGCATGTGCTGCCACAGGACTCCTGTGGCAACTTCAATGTCGCAGCCTCCTCCATCTCTCGCTCGTTCGCTTCAGGTGTTAATGATTTAATTTCGTTTCGTGCACAGGTAAATTTCATTACTGTTGACAATGCCCGAGTGGGGGCGTATATGTGCATGTGAGTATGTTCATGTGTGCATGTGTGTGTGTGGAGTGCGCCTGTGTGCGGTTAACTGATAAGGTTTAATCATGTTCAAGGGTGCCGCGTTTCAAGCGTACACAAATTATCCGAGCTCGAGCAGCGTTGAAATAAATTTCATTTGCGCTATAAAAATCACAGAACAAATTCGCCAAAAGCAGAAAAGATATCACTTAATGCAAGAGAGGTTTTTAAATTTTTAAATTGAATATAATGATTTTCATCTCGCCAGCCTCATTATCATTAACATTTAAATGGCGATTCACTTTTCGTGGATATTTTTAATGCACTCGATATATGCAGATGAAGCATGCAACTTATGTGCATTATCCATAGTTAAGAACTGACTTTTTCGACTCATTTCGAAATGAAACAAATATGGTTAATGCATTTGTGTATGAGCAATAAAAAATACTGCCTTATTGTATGAAAGAAATATGAATACCTAGTAAGACAGGACAGTCGAGTGTGCTCGATTATGTAATGTTTAATATATAATTATAATATATAATTAATATGTAATTTCATAAGCGTATTTTGTGTTGCATACTTTGCAGCGCTTGCAATTTCCTTGGGAGAACTCATTTAGCTCAAATCATTCCCCCAGTCAATTCCATGTACGCACATCAAAACTAAAAAGAACTAAACCAGATTTATATTTTAAAACTTCTTCACGCATTCTATAAATTAAAAACTTTGCTTATTATATAATAACATTATTTTTACAGTTAATTAAAATTTATCTCTTGATTTCAGTTTATAATGCAAATTTGTAGAACATAATCAAAATTGACATTTCTTTATGTTTTATCTCAGCTTAAATTTTTAAACGAACTCTTTGCTGCTATTTTTTGTGTTCATCAATATTAACTTATATTTTTACTAACATTTCCATAATTATTTTCAACTTTTACCACGAATTTTGTTTTGCTCAATTAAACATTTCTTTATTGAAATATGATAAAGAGAGTGGAACAAACAAACAAAGACTGTGCTAAACATGTGGCTTAACCAAGGGAATCGTCAACGACAGCAGCAGCAATAATAACAACAACAACAAGTGGAGTAACAAAAACAACAACTCGAGGAACAACAACAAGAGAAACAACAACAAGAGAAACAACTTGTGATACCGCTGATAAATATTAATGCCGAGCAAAGTGCGCACTGAGCCGCTGCGGGCAAAGGACTTTGCCAAACTGGGCGATGCCTGCGGGAACTGGACAGACAGGCGCCGGTGATGGCAAAGGGAGTAGTGGTGGGCGTGGTCATGGGCAAGGACAGTAGGGTATTCGTTGACTGCACAATTCAGACGGCATTAATATTCATTTCCATGGATACAATCACACAGAGCGCGCTGGCCACAGGAGGTGACTGCCATAAAGACAACAACAATAAAGCCAGTAGCAGTAGCAGTGGCAGTAGCAGGAGCTGTAGAAGGAGGCAGGCAGGCAGGCAGGAGATGGAGCCGGAGACTACGCCGTATATAGTGGCCACACTCATTGTCAGAAGCTTCACAGCAGCAGCTCATATTTGTCGCCCTCTCTCTCTCTGTGTGTGTGTGTGCGTGTCAAAGGAATTGTTGAGCCAGGACCAGCCATTGTGAGTGCTCTTTGACATTCATTTAATTGACTCGCCAGTCAGCCCGCACCGCTCGCGCCTCTTCTCTCCCTCCTCACGCTGCTCTTGCGTTTTTGATTTTGCATTTCAAATGAAGCGCACATTCAATTTTTGTTTTGCAAATTAATGAAATTTTACCCACTGTCAAGGGCATAAAACACTTGCTGGCAGTGCGGAGAGGGAGGGTGAGGAGGGCTGGGGGGTGTCAGAGAGATTATGCAACAGGCGCTCCACAAATGCTGCAAGCAAACCGCAATAGAAAGAAATTTTTGGGGCGCAAAATTTAATCAGCACTGCCAAAGGTTGCCAAGAGCAGCAGCAACTGCAGGGGAAGTGGGTGGGGAGAGAAGGAGCATGAGAATGAGATGGGGAAGAGGGGGAGAAGTTAGAACTTGGCCCTGCTTTAAGGACATTTCGCTTTATGATTATTATCGCTTTGGCATAATTCCCAAAATTGCGGCAAGAAGCCAAACGAAACGAACGACCCGAGCGGCTGCCAGACAATGAGGCAACTTCACACTTTGCCACATTCAGTTGCAGCAGCAGAGAGAAGAGCAGCAAAGGGAAAGTCACTGAGAGAACGTTGGCAGCTGGCGCCTGTGGCAACTGGAGACAACGGTGTGAAAAATGAAATTATAAGCAAGCAGAATGACAGACTGAATGGAGGCAGGGAAAGAGCAGGCAAGAGAGAGAGAGAGCGGGGGTAGCGAGGGGTGCAGAGCAAGTGAGCAATAAGCGACAGCGCTGGGAACTTGCTGCCAAAGTATGGCATCATCTTTGGCCTAGCACCTCCCTCTGCACCCCCCTTATCACAGCCTGCCACGCGTCGAACGCATGACAGACGACAATACATCTTAGGCACATTTTAATTTCATGCTTTGCTTAGTACCCACGCCTCCTGCCCCCCTCCCCCACTGCTACGTCATCTGGCAGCTCCTTTTGATGGCATTTAATGTCCAAGGCCCATAATTGACTGTGAGGCAGGAGGAAGATTCAGATTCAGCGCTTCATGCGCGACTGCACAGCAGTTAAATTTGGCCGCCAAATCTTTCATTGCTTTGTGCGCACATCTGTATCTGTATCTCCATCTGCATTTGTTGCCCTATCATTGCTATTTATTCTGCAAATGCCACACATAATTCTTGGCTAAGGCACAGCAAGTAGAGCGAGAAGGGAGGTGGGGCTCGTGTGTGGGGCAGGTTTAATTGCGCGACCACATTATGAGCACGTGGTAAATTTTACTTTGAGCAAAGCGAAAAAAAGAGAACGAAGTAAACTTTATTCGAGTGTGCTCGAGTGTGTGATACCCGCTAACAAAATTATTTCTTAAATATATAACTTGTATGTTTAGCGAATTTTTTGTTGCATATTTTGTGGTTCGTGGAAGTCAGTGACTTTTTAAAATGATTTCTTAAATAACTTCTATGTTAATTATCTGATAGCAATCAAATTTTCAGTTATCATTAAAGTGTAGATAATTATTATGTGAACCAAAAATGAACTGTTCGTGATTAAAATTACGCTTAAAATCGCGTGGCCAAAATACAAAATAAACTTTATTTGCGTGCAATATTTGGACACTTTCTAAGATTTACATTTTCATATGCATAGACAGGCAGAGAGACAGTCATCTATATATCAATTCTGATCAAGAATATACTATATAGTATACATTTTCGTTTGGCACATAGTTATAATAACCTCCTATAGGTAGCGAGCATAACCAGGGTGATTTACCTTGCAGGACACCTTTAATTGCCGCCCTTGAGCCACAGGCAAAGATTTTATGTTGCGTGACTCTTTGGTATGAAATTTTTGGGCTCTTTTCAGGTTGTTAACAGCGTCACTTGGCCGGGCATTAAATGTGCCTTAATGACTGGGCCAAAAAGTCGTATTTCAGTTAAGTGCGACAGCAGTCGAAGGATCTGCAGGTGCGCCAGCAAATTAAATAAGCAATTATGCATGCCATGGAGTGGGTGAATAATGGGCGAAATTAATCATAGACGAACACTGATTAGATTGGAATTAATACTAATTAATTAATGTTTAATTGAGATGAAGATGGGCGAGTTTAATATGTTGAATGTTTAATGCAAGTTAAAATTGAAATATTTATAATTAAAATCTGTATATTAATATAAATATCAAAAATGTACATTTATTAATTGTTGTTCACAAATAAGAAATGAATGATAATGTATAGTTGAAATTAATTATAATATTGCCTTAAATTAATTATAATTTTAATTATTTTAAAATATATTATTCTTAAATTTGAATTGATCATGTGTTTTGCCTATTAAATTCACATATAAATATTGAAATATGATTGATTTATTTGCTACATAATAAACCAACCAAATGAATTTAATTTCTTTTAAATTTGTCATATTTTCACTTATTTAATTTATTAAAACACAATTTAATTCAATTGATATTTTCAATATTTTCCTCCAACTAATTTACCGTCGTTATTAACTGCCTTAAGCAGCTTTAAATTATAATTATTTTATATATTTTGTGCCGTTCAAATTTAAATAAATTTGATATCAAATAGAAAATATCATTTTTCGCACATCAAACATACGCACCGTGGGCGTTGATGCAAACAATAGCCTTTGTTGGCTTTAAAACATGTGCGCGCTGCTATCGAATGGCTTTTATAATGCTGTTGCACGTTGCCCGTTGCACGCTGCACGTTGCACGCTGCTGACAAACTGACAATCGCCTGGGGAGGTAAAGGAAAACTGTTCAATTTATTAGCACATGAATGAGGGAATATCTGGCTACAGATGGTAACGGATTAATTTGCAGCTAAAACTAGCCTGACAGCAGTCAAAAAGAAAGCTAACGAGTTGGCGCCCAACTCGCCTGCACTTCAAACCAAAACATGCCACGTAATTCAAAGCGCCTGCCATGAACATGCGTAGCTGACGCGTTGCACTAAACAATGAAGCACCGCAGGCAGAAGTAGCAACAACAACAACAACAACAGGAGGAGTTGCAGCGGGCAGAACAACAGAGAAGCTGCTAAGCAACGCGTTGATAAAGAAAAGGAGCAGCAGTACGAGACGGGATTGAGGTGAGGCAGGCAGAGATAAGGTGAGGCAAGAACTAGCTGAGCTGTGGCAAGCAGAGGCATGATGCATTTGATCTAAAACCCTGGCAAATGGCAGCAGAGTGGGAGAAGTGCACGCGGGGGGAGCAGAAAATGTCAAGGAAATTAATTACAAACGGTAGCTTCATGTGGCAGACAATGTAGTCGCTGCCCCAAGGCACCGCTCCTGCTCTCGCGCTCTGTCTATTGCTTAGCTCCTCACTACTCTTTCTGCACTGTGCCTCTGCTGCTTGCACACCCCTTGCCACCTCTTCTTGTTCCTTTCGTTGTTGTTTTTCAGCGTAAATATTAATTTTCGCACCTTTTGATGAGCTGCTTGAGAGTTGGACCAAAATAGGGAGAGAGTGTGAAAAGGGAGATTGAAAAGGACAGTCAGCGAGAGAGAGAATGGGTGAGCGGGTAAAGGAAGTGAGAGCAGGAGGGAGTGCACTCCATGCCTTAGCAGGCACGCACAATTGTTGATGTCAGCTCGAAAATTTGGCCGCTTTGTAATCAAATCATGCTGCATTTAAATGCACATGTAGCTGAAGCAGGTTGCCCTGCCTGCCCCTCCCCACACTCCGCACACACTCACCTGCTGAACTTGAACTATGTTAGCACGTGTGTTGTTGTTGTTTATAGTCTGTTGCTTGGCACGACGTGCGCATTGCAAAATGATCGCACAGGCCCCTCACATGCTCTCACTCCGACTCAGACTCCGACTCTGACTCGAACTCGGACTTGGCATAATCTCGCACGTAATTTGTGTGACTGTGTGAGTGTTTGAGTGTGTGCGTTAGTGTGTTTCTGTGTGACTGTGTGTGTGTTTGTTGTACAACTGAAATGTCCGTTGCACCTGGCACTGCTTGGCACTGTACCCTGGCTGCCTTAACCGCTGCTAACCCTCTCTATTTCCCCCTCCCTCTCCTCTCTCACTCTATCTTTCTACACTCCCTCTCCCCCCACTCCCTCTCTCTGCCGCTGCCTCTTCCTGACTGTCTGTAAACTATTGTCTGGCCAAGTTGTTGACAGGCACGTTGACGTCATTGTTTCGTAATTTGTATCCTTAGCTGCGCATTAGAGCTTAGTTATACACTGCCAAAGTTGCCAGGGATTTTTGCTCAGATCTACCAACTGCAAATGTGTGTGTGTGCCTGTCTGACTGCCCCTTATCCCAGTTGTGTTTGTCATTCTTACGTTTTTGTTGAGCTGTTAAAGCGTTCGTAATGCGATTTTGAATGCAATTTTACGACTTGAAATGATTTGCAACACGCTGCGTATGCGTAATGCGTTAATTTATGTTGGCTTAGGCAGCAAGCTGCTCGAGCTATTTAAGCAGCTTTTTAATTGAATTCACCCCCCCCCGGGCATTGCGACTAATTCAGCGAGTTTCCGCCTGAGGCGAAGCGTCTGCAACCTTTTCCCTTGCTTGCTAAGCAAACAAATCGCCGCACTTCATTTGCTTCTTAACTGAAGCCGCTTACAGCGCATTTGCTGACCCAACAACAACAACTACAACAATAATAAAAACGAGGAAGGTTAAAAAACAACAAACAAAATAAGCAAAACAAAAACAAATTTTGAAGAGCGCAAAAAACTTAATCGACAACTTTTTTTTTGGGGGCAGCTGATAAAAATTTCGAGTAGGTAAAAAGAAGAGACTGCCAGGAGAAGCAATAGAGAAAGGAGAGAGCGTAAGAGAGAGAGAAAGAGAGAGAGAGAGGTAGAGAAGGTTGACAGACTGTAAGGAACTCTTGCGGGTTTTGTCATTCAAGATGTCGCTGCAATAAAATTAATGCACAAACTTTATTTTAGAGAGACAACAACAAAATGTGTTGACGGCGACGATGAGAAACGAAAAGAGGAAAAACCTCTTCGAATTCGTAATGAGCAGTAACTTTTTTGTATACTCTTGCAGAGGGTATATTGATTGTGGGCAGCTGTTTGCATGGCACCTTAGGTGACATCTCCGATGCTATAAAATAAATATATTCTTAATCAGCAACAACAGAGAAGTCGATCTAGCCATGTTTGTATGTCCGTCTATCAGTCTTTCTGTTGCAAAACAAAATATGCTCTCAGTCTTAGAGATATCTTGATGAAACTTGGTATACATGCTTCTAATTGCTGCACACTGTAAATAACTAGGAACGAGATGGATCAGACCCATATATCGTATAGCTGTCATACAAACTATCGGCAGATTTTTGTTAATTTTCAAGATATTTTCATCAATTTTAGTACAACAAAAATTTCCTACATATAAAATATGCACATTAAATTTCATCAAAATCGGAACACTATATCATATAGCTGCCATAGGAACCATAGTCCGAAATGAAGATTTTTGTATGAAGACTTGTTCTGATTTTAGAAATAACTTAACTTATCAGTGCCAATTAAAGAGAAACATACGTATATTAAATATACACTTTCAATTCTGCACTATTACATATAACTAGTACTGGAACAATCGGACTATATATGGACCGGCAAGGGTATAGAACCTTCGGCATGTCGTAGGTTGCCTTTCTCTCTGGTTTGTTTTTCTTTTTCGTTGACGGCAGATGAGAAAAACTTGATTTGAGCTGAAGGTTGAATGAGACGCAAACTTTTCAAATAAAAATTAAAAATTGTCAAGGCGTTAAATTAGGGTCACAGGTAATGAAAGTGAAAGGTTCCCCTGCCCACCCATCTTACTCGATGCTCTTGAAATTGAAATTGAATGGGCTGACAGCAAAGAGAGGAAGAGGGAAAAAGGGTCAACGGGCTGAGGGCAATGACAGTCGCTGCAATTGACAGCTGCCGTTAAGTTTGTCAATATTTTCAGAGCAAACTCGTATCTGGCCCGGGGTGAAGTACACTGCCTTTCCTTCTTCTCCACCCCCTTTCATGCCTGGCGAAAGTTACGCAAGCAACAGCAGTAAAGCCGCAGAGAACATGAAAACTTTCAGGCTTTGCCGAACTCCTTTTCTCTCTCCCTCTCTATCTCTCTCTCCCTCTCTCCACATGATTCATAATCTGTACACTAATCTTTTAATCCAGTCGAGTGAATTTTGTACTCGATTGTGAAACAAAGTTGCCTCCAAAGGGTTGCCAGCCAAAGAAGTAGCCGGCAAAAAGAGTTAACTTTGAGCCACGACGACGACGATGAGGACAAGGAAGGGAAATAAACATGTATGGCCTGTATAAGGCAGATATTCCCAATATGCCCGCCTCTTCCCTGTCTGCCTCGCTTCATCTTCAGCTCTACCAGCTTTGCCATTACATTAAGCGCACAACTTTGATGTCATCTTTGTGCCTAGCACCCCACTGCCCCCCCCTCCCACTCCCCTGCTCCTGTCCCTCTCAAAAGTTTCCCCTAGTGCGGCTCCTGCTGCTCCTGGTCCCAGCTGAAACTTTTTTAATAGTAATGGACTTTACCGAAAAACATTTTTTTATTCATGCTGCTCCCCTTGTTGTTCTCATGCCTCTTGTTGTTGTTGTTGTCGTCTTTCCCCTGCTGCATGTTTTACAGTTTAAGCGCATTGGACTCCGCTTGGAGTTGCTGTTGTGGCCAGGTGAATCGCCTGCCTCTGTATGTCTGTATGTGTCTGTGGAAGCTGTGCATCAAAAAGTTATTTCCGCTACAAATGAACCCAACACACACACACACACACACACACAGACACACATATGACGCTGTGGCATTGCTTTTTTACTTTTTTTACAGTGTAGTTCAGCTTTAGGATTTCTGTCTCTCTATCACAATACGGCGACTGCAGCTGGCACTTAGTGACGAACCCAAACAGACACAGCCACTGCCACCGCCCATTCCGGCTGAATGGCTGACTGAATCGGGAGCCGGGCTTGTGTATGGCGCGGCGACGGCGGAGATTCAACTGAATCTCACCTGAGCATAAGCCGCTTAGCTTTTGAGCAACTTTGATCGGGCAACATATGAATGGCAGACACTGTGCGACGAGCGTCGCATTGTTCTGTTTGAAAATCTATTAAATATGAAATATCTCTGATTGCCGAGCGAGCATTATTCAGTGGCCAAATCATTCACTTAGCAGGGAGACTAGAGAGAGAGAGAGAGAGAATGTATGAGAGAGAGAGAGAGAGAAAGAGAGGGAGAGAGCTGTATTTATTGTGAATTCTATTCAATACTAGTCAGCTTAGAGTAGGTGTGAAATATTCTTATACAATTGTGTGAGCAGTTTAGGTAAATCAAATTAATTTTATAGAAGTTCAATTGTTTTTATAAATAAAATAACTTCAATACACAGAATAGAAGTGACTTTGCTGAATAAAGTCCGATGATTTATTAAAAATATATAACTGTAAGAAGTCAAGACTGAACTAACTGGTGGTTTTTAGAGAAAGAGAGAGCAGACAGCATAATAAAGTACGAACAATTATATTGACATAGAATGAAAGCAAGTGGCTCTCTCTGTCACTTGCGTTCATTCTATGTCGATATAGTTTTTCGTACTTTAATATACCCTAGAAATCTTTAAAAAAGTTTAGTTTTTTCTTGCACATTAATCCACCATAAAATTCTTGACATCAAATAATTATTTTCTTGATTTTGAATAAATTTTATATGCATATTATGTATATAAAAAAAGTCCGATGTAATAAATTTGGTTGCAATATCTTGACAAATAACAACGAGAACGAAAGTTTGCGTATATCCTCTGATTATTCCAATACTAGTTATATAAAATGGTGCAGAATTCAATTGTATTGTGTATTTTCAATTTAATTTCAAAATATGATTGGCTCTGCATTATTACTCCTACTTAGAACTCTCTTTAAACTTATTCTATTAAATTTCCGTCTTTAAAATTGAGAACTAATCTTTCTTGAATGAGACTTCAGTGGCAAGCTCAGTTACCCAAGCACCTGTTGTGCCAAGCACCTCCGTATTGGCCATCGATGCTGGCTGGCCATGGCAGGCGACATGGCTAGATGGCTATCTGGCTATATGGCTATGGTATACTCGTATGTATGGTTAGATGGCAACTCTTAAGCTCACGCGCTGCTGACAGCAGCACTCAAAAGCCAAGTGCATTGGAGAGCAGGCTTAGCACTCAATAGCAGACAGCTCTCGACAGTGAGCAACAGCAGCGCACTAGCTCGATAGGCCTGAGTGGGGACTAAAGTCGAATATGTGTGCATGTGTGCGACTCTCTATGTTTGTGTGTGTGTGCGAGTGGGTGTGTCACTTTTGTGTGTGCTGAGGATTAGCAGGAAACATAAAATTGAAGCTGGCATAAGTTGAGTTTTGTCACGCGCCAAAATCGAATCGAAATCGATTTGAATCGAATCGAAAAGCTGTCGCTCTCTCTCTCTCTCTCTCTTTCTCTCTTTTTGTCGCTGTCGATTTCGAGAAGAGCACCAGCGAAATGGAAATTGAGATGGAAATGGAAATGGAGAAGGAGTTGCAGATGGAGAAGGAAATGTGAGAATGGCGAAAGCGTAAAGCGTATTATATTTCAATAAAGGTAGCAAAAACTTATTCCTTGGCATGCAAATCTTTGCCTAGCAATTTTAACACTTGAGCGAATTTGATCCTTTCACCGAAACGAAATAAAAAGGAACTTGGGTAGAAATCTGTCGAGAGAAAAGGAGAGAAAAAAATGCCTTGAAGCAAACATGAAATATGCCGCAATGTTTTGGCCACAGGAATGCTGGTAAATGCCTTTCATGAGGCAACCAAACCGCACCGCAACAATTTCCCTTTGCCCTTTTTCAATTCGCTGCATACCTTGAGGCGCCATAAAAGTGTGGACCCCTCCCCATTCCCTCTCGGCCTTATCCCTACACTCGGCTTGGCCCCCAAGCATATAAATAAGAAAAGCCGCTCGCTACATTTCAGCAAATAATCTCATAAAGCATTTTATGCTGTCCAGCTGCTGAATCGCATATGATGTGTGGTCATGCGGGCGCGAGGGTGTCGTGAGGGAAGAGCTGGGCAAATTTCTATTGTTTGCTAAGCGATTTGGTTCGCTTTGGATGCCAGGTTTCATTTCTGTAGAGTGGGCGGGGAAGGGCATTAAGTGCGGTCTGCGGCCCTTTGAAGTGGAACACGTGCTGTCGTAAATTTTCACAGTGCTCTGAGCAGCAGACAAGGTACAGTTGACACCTGAAGCGACTGTCTGGAAATAGTTATCGATAAAAAGAGGCATCAAATATTACCTGCAGAGCTGTGAGTGACAGTCTAATGAAAACTATCGATAGGCAAGTATCGAATTGAATGCAACCAACACTCATCGAGAACGACTGTCTGATGAAAGTTTGCTAACAGTCTCGATAGTTTGTCGATAAAAAAGAAGCAATATGCTTTCGATTTTGTAGAACACTGAATTAAAATGAATATTCGATATAATTAAAAGTATTTGCTAAACAAAAAATATCGATATACAACGACAATCAACCTTTCTAAGTGAAGTCACAGAATTGCAGAAATGGTTTCGATTTTTTAAAAGACTGCACCAATTTGTTTATTCGATAGTCAGTATAACAAGTATTTGATAATCATAAAGAATCGATGAACACCAATATCCAACTAACATTACGTTTCTCAAAGAATGTGCAATAGTATTAGTAACTTGAGTTCGATGCAGTGAAAGTCTGAATAAAAGTCGATATTTGATAGTCTAAAATATATTTGATTAGTTCCAAAATTACCAGTTTGAATAGTTATCGATAGAGAAGTAGCATGATTGCGATTTATTTAAATACAAAACAAATGTCTTATATTATGACGGAGCATATATACATTTATCATATCTATCGATAACCAAATGAATTACCGATAAGTAGATCCAGCCTAGCATTAAGCTTACAATCATCCAAAGCTAATTGAATTATTCATAATTAATCGCAATTATTTTTTAAGTATTTCTGCTGTTAAATTTCCCCAACAAATTGCTAACAAACTGCTTGGTAATAAATTTACATTTATGTTGTTATTTGCCCTCAAATCAATGCCTAATCGAATAGACACACTGTAAGTTATGATAGAATATTCAATCGAAATGTGTTAGACACTTTAATGCGCTTAGGAAATGCTCGACTTGGGCGCTGGCTGAGCTGAAATCTCATGGGCTGGAGGGCCCACAAAGCTGTCAATATTTAGAAATCAGTCTTTCTCTCTCTCTCTCCCGCTTTCTCTCTCTCTCTTTCTAGCACATCTCTTGACATTTGGCAAAATACAAAATCAACACGTAAAATTCCAATTAATTTCGCTTAGCTAAATAAATCGTTTCAACGCAAAACACAAACTGATCATAAAACTTAATAACCAAACACACGCACAACATGGATAATTGGCCTCCTGTGTGTGTGTGTGTGTGTGTGGGTAAACAGCTTTTTGGCTATTTGCTTATCGGTAAATTGCAATTTGTGCTGGGGCACAACTTTGTGCTGATTAATAAGAAAGCACCGAGCACAGCCAACATCGACAGCGACACCGACAACAACTATTAGAGAGAGATGATGATGATGGCGATGCTGATGATGATGGGGATGCTGATGATGCTGATAGTGTTGTTGGCTGCCAATGAGCGCTCTCTATAGAGACATTAGCCAGCTGGGCACGCAGCAGGCGTGGCTGAGGCAGCGGCCGAGGCTCACATAGCAAACGCATAAATCCAATTGAAAGTGCTTAGCTTTGATTTTTGCTCCACTCGACTCGCAGTGGCTCAAGTTTTAGCTGAGTGCCAGCGTCCAGCTGGCAGCCCTTGCTTCCCCTCCCGTGCACCCCTCTGTAGTTTGCCTTCCCCTTCCCAGCTACTTCTCAGTGCGTACGTGTTAGTTGCTGTGCCGCTTTTTCAACACTTGGACAACTACGTGCCGCAATTCAGCGAGTGACGTTATCAGCGCCATATTGATAAATGCCAAGCTCACGCCCCCACGTCCTTTTCCCCTCCCACTACCCCTCCCCCCTAAACTAGAAACAAATATTTAGTTGTGAAAATCCAAATTAAGTCACGTCGCAGCAATCGCCGCTGCAGCAAACTCTGTTGAAAACTCACTGCAGGGGCAATCTTAACCCTATCGAAATGCCATTTCAATGCAAATGCAGAATGCCAAAATTAATGATGTTCATTTCCTGCACACCCTCCCCCCTCCCTGGTCACACTGTTCCCTTCAGCTTACAAGAGAATTATGATGCTGAAACAATAGACTTTTATGCGCCCATTCCACGCGCCGCATATTCCTGTCAGCCATTTGCAGCACACGCCGCTTGCAACAAGATTTTCGCATTAAGTTACCCAGACCCGCGTAACGGGATTCCCGCCACACTCCGCGTGCACCCACCCCCACAAGCAATTCCCATTGAAAGGCCATTACCATTTTGGTAGCCGGCTCTAGCTGCAGTTTTTGGTTTGGTTTTTGGTCGAAGGCAGAGGAGGAGGAGATTGGCAAGAGGGGTGGGGAAAGCGTGGGCTGGCTGCAGCTGCCGCCGTCGTTTCTTTTGTTTGCTACTTGGCAATTTTGTATGCACTTTTAGCCAACTTCCCCACGACCAACAGCACACACCCTCCACCCCCCCTTCCCGCTGCCCTTGTTCCATCTCCTTCCGCAGCGCTGTTTACATTGTCACAGTTGCCGCTTTCTTTGCATTGCAAGTTGCATTCGCAGTTGGCTTTTATGTGTGCATTTTATGCATCTGACTACCCCGCTCTCCCATCTCTCTCTCTCCCCTCTCTCACTGTCACAGCTTCAGTTGCAGTCCCCATTGTGACGCCCCCTTCCACGTTAACTAACTGTGCATGTGCTTAATTGTTTGAGCCGCAAGGCACAAAATTTGAAACAGAATATTCCCATCAAATTATATGCAAGGTGGAGCAGGGGGGGAAGAAGAAGAAGCAGAGAGATGAAACCTTAAGAAAGGATAACGGTAACTGCAGAGAGATGCAGAAGCAGAAGGACTTTAAGAAGAAGCCTTTAAAAAAGTAACAGGTAACTGCAGAAACGAGGTAAGAAGTGCCAGTTGGATTCAAGGAGTTGAGTTAAAATTCTTAATATTCTATAAATAATTAAAGTTGCTTTAATTTAATTTAAATTAATATTTTTAGAGCCTACTATATATTTCTATATTATTTAAAAATCAACTTTTTAAACTACAACTTAAGAGTAGATGTTAAGAAAAAAGTTTTAAAGTTTTAATTTCATTTCCACAAGAATATACGATATATTGTATTTATAATATAAAAAATAATATAAAAAAATGAGCAAAATAATAGGATAAATTTCTTATATCGTTTGTCTATATAATACATTTTGGTACATTCATTCTATTCTATTGTTTCTTTCTATATTTTTGTGGAGTAGATTATGAAGAATTTTTGGAATTTCATTTGCCCACATAATTTTTGATATGTTAATATAATAAAATATTTCAACATTACTGGTGCTTAATTGCACCCTCCTATTAATCCTCTCATATCTTTCCGAATCCTTCTAATTCTATCTTTAATCTTACAAATTTCTATGCCGAAATTCAAACTCAATAGATTATATAAAGCTGCCATTCCAACTTGAAAGCCAAGAAACTTTACTTGCTAAGAGAGAGGAAGAAAGAGAAAGCAAACACACAATTAATACGAACGTCCATTTGTTTTGCGTCAGTGTGGAGTTCTCCTCTGAGTTCCGCACCTTTTGAAACTCACTCGACAATCGGACAACTGATCCGTCCGTAGAGTAAAAAGTCAAACAACTTGCCGGCGAATGTCTTTGGGCAAATTTAAAGAAATTACACTTGACACTTTTCAATTAGTGCGCCAAACTTTATTTTAATTGTGACAGTAACACGCTGCTGGCGTTGCCACCCAGTGCCAAAAAACCAACAAGTTTTGGCCAACTTTGTGGGGCAAACGACGACGACAAGTTGATATGAAACAAAAGCGCTGGACAGCAGCAGAGAGGGTGGAAGTTGAGAGGCAGTGGGAGGAACTGGCAACCGAGTTCTGGGGGTTTTCAGCCACACAAAATGTCAAAAGAAAACTTTGCAAGATTAATTACAATTGAAAACAAATGAATGCAAAAACGATAAGCAGCCAAAGGATTCCCCGAAAGAGCCAGAAAGCTTCAACGGCAACTTTGCCAATCAAGATAAAAGAGCGGCCGCAGGGAGTAGCACAAGTGGGAAAGAGAGAGAGAGAGAGAGAGAGAGAGAGGGTGGGTGCACTAATCAAAAATTGAGGGCGCTGAAACAAATGTTCACACCTACAAAACAAGCACAGCAACAGCAACAGAAAAGGGGACAACAAGCAGCTGCTTGTCCAGTTTTTGGGGAACTTGAACTTTGGCAAAACTAAACCGAAAGTTGACTCGAGGTTAGAGCCACCAAGGCTACTTTATGGCACAACGACGTGACTTGTTAAGTTTGCCAGTGGTGCAGGAAGGGAGTTGGGTTTGGCAGTGGGTTTTATGTATATTCATTTTGAAGTTGGAGGCTAGTTTTTCGTACAGTCACTGCTGAGTGACTTCTTATACATTCCCCTCGAGCATTAACACTCTTGGGTCGCTCACTTCACCAAGAAACCGCCCCCCCTCTTCCACACAGCAAAAGTAGCTCAAAACTTGCGGCGCATAAATCAGGAAATTAATTAATTTTGACATACATTTTGCGCCAAAGTAGCCCCATAAACAATTCCCAGAGAAAGAGAAAGAGAGAGAGGGAGAGAGAGAGAGTAACTCCCACAATGTTTTTTTCCTGCACTGAAATTAAAACTAAAATCAAGAACAGCAACAAGAGCAACAAGAACAACAACAGCAGCAGGCAAAGAACTTGTGTGTTGGGTGGGCAAACTTTTCAGCAGGAAAGAGATGGACAAAGAGAGAGGGAGAAAGAGAGAGAGAGAGGGAGTCGAAAAAAAGAGTGCGCAAAAGTTTAGTTTGAAATATGTGCAAAATTCATTTGGTATTTGAAATATGCGCAAGTTGCATAAGTTGCACCCGCCTGCGCCTTCGCCTTCGCCTTCGCCTTCGTCTGCCTGCCTGCCAAAAGAAAAACTTATGCCGTGAGTTTAATTTTATTCATGTTGCTAAGTGAGCGTTGAGCGACGACAGCAACAGCGAAACGGAAACGGAAACTTTTGCCCAAAATTCACTGTTTAATTGCATAATTTGAGAGTGAAAAGAGATTTGACTGGTTACACCTGAAAACTGCATGATATGACCAAAACTTCAGTCCGAAAAGAATGAAATAAAAGTAAAACTGAAATTAAATTACTTCGAAAAGTTGTAACTGGCGACTGGCAACTGGAAAGTGCAATCTACAGTCAAGTGGGGCATTTAGAGAGTGAGTGTGGCATGGGGCAAGGCAAACCACATTACTTATACGCACTGTTTACTCAAGCATAAGTTATCCGATTGAATCAAAGCATTTTTCTACAATCTTCTTTGCCATTTCAAACGCGGTTTAAATGTTTTATGCAATTTCATTAATTGAACTTGGCCACATCAAAGCGCAATTTCAATAAATTAAGGAGGTAAGATAAATAGACGGAAAAGTTGAGGAATAAGTAAGAAAAGAGATCTGGAAAAGTTGTTGCCCTGCAAATTAAGCAGGCAACTGTTTTGCTTAAAGAAATATTTATACAGTTTATTTAAGCATTCTGTTTTTAAGTTAAATCGAGATACCCAGTCAAAACATACAAATTGACGATACATTATTTAGTAAATTTAAATGCGTTTCACTTGATAACAAAATTACCTAAATAATTCCCTTAATTTTTACGCATACCCCACAGTATTTTTCAGTGTATTTTCCACCTTTACCACACAAATATTTCAACGCAAATAAAAAAGGCAACTACAATTATTTGTGGCGCACTTAAATTGCAATGCGCGGTATTTGCGCAAGGAATTTCTCGTGGTGCCTAAAAGTATGCAACGATAATAAGAAACGCAGCTGCCGTTGACTGCGAACGCAAACAGTGCGCACAAGAAATATGCAGCCCAACGATAACAGAAAATCTATGGAAAATGCGAATACTTTGCTTCGAACGATTGGCAAACTACTTAAGCGCCCAAAGGCGGCAGGCAGGCACAGGCAGTGACGGGTGAGGGTGCTTCGGTTTTGTCTGGAGCTGCTTAAACTTTGCCTGCTCTCCCGTACTATGTGTGTGTGTTCGCTTGCCGTGGGGCGCTGTGGAAACTTAATCCTTTCAATGCACAACGGGACAAGCCCAAAGTCAAACAAACAAACGAAGCGACTGCTTCAGAATCGCTGCAAGAATGAGGATTGAGGCAAATGGGAAATGCGAACTTAATGCTAAGAGGGAGTGGGGGAGGGGGGACTACAGGGCCAAGTATTTAAGCCATTTGCGCTAATGAATGCGGTCGCGCATTTTTAAGCATACCAACTCCCTCAACTGCCTGCAACTCTCTCGCTCCGTCTCTCTTCTGTTGAGTGCGCTGGCGAGGGGTGGCGCAAAAGTTTTGCCAGAAAGTTGCTGCTTTTGAACTTATTCGAAACACGTGCAAAATTATGCTTGCAATTTTCTGGCTTTTCTGTTTGTTTTTGTGCTTAGCCGCTGATAATTTTTTGTCTTTTTTGTTGTTGTTGTTCGCCCGCAGCAGATTTTCCTGTGTTTACTACAGTTTTCTCGCGTATTTTTCGCACTTATTTTCATTTTATGCACTGCACACACATTTAGTGGCGATTGCTCGAGCAAATTTTGTGCTTAAATCGTTTGTTGTTGTTGCTGTTGTTGTTATTGTTGTCCGCCTCCCGCTGTAAATCGCAATGTTCGACGCAATTAAATCGGTTTACGTTGTCCTACGTCCTGCCTCTCTCTCTCTCTCTCCTTCTCCATCTCTCTGTCTCTCTCTCTCTCGCTGTTACTCTCTCCAATGACACTCGCCTGTCGAGTGCCAAAAATTGCCTTGAATAATTGCCCAGCGGTGTTAATAATTGCCTTGCGGTACCCCCTACTCCCTGCCCCCTCCCAAGTGGACTATACAATGTAGATGAGTTGCCTTTGTTTTGGGCACTGGCTGTGAATTATGGTTATGATTCCGCAATTATCGTGACATTATTGTTGGTTTTTTGCCCCGACTGATCGGTGTGTGAGGGATCAAGAGAGAGAGAGAAAGAGAGAGAGAGGGATAGAGGTGGCAACTGTTCAATGCCTCGTGGCGTAAATGCAATTATAGTGAAAGGGGATATTGAATTGTTAATATTCTGACATGATAGCCTGATGAAAAGTTGAATAAGGATGGTTTTGGATATTAGTAATATTAATTGGAATATTAAATGGAAATAATAATAATAACATAATAATAATTAACTAATATTATCTTTTCTTAATATTAGGGATTTTTAAACTACATTACAATTATGTATGAATTATTGATAGTAATAAAATTAAATTATTAAATGAAAATAAATGAACTTAGAGTAAGAAAATAAATTTGAAAAATTAATAAAAAATAAACAACTAACATTAAAGTTTCTAAATTTTTCAAAAAAATAAATCGAGGAAATTGTAAATTCAAATAAAATTTCAGTCACAAAATTTTGAAAAATGTATAAACATTTTATTGATCTTCCCCAATAAAAACATAATACATGCCATTCATTTTCTTATATAGTACATACAAACACAGCTATAGACAACTGCATGGCATCTCTACAGAGGCTACATCCACATTGGCAGAGCACCACCCTTCCACCCACTCGAGCTGTCGGGCTAATGAGCGTTTAATCCAAATGACAAAATGTCAAGGGAACACTTAGAGAGGCCTCACCTTTGCGGCACGCAAGACAAATGGGGGAGACACGGCAAGAAGAAAATACAAACATCTGTTTTGCTGTTTAGGGGTCTGTTGCGACAGCTGCACACGAGAGAGGGACAGAGTGAGAGTGGGCGAAAGCAGAGCAGAGATTTGTAGAATAGTAAAAGAAGAAGCGCTCCCTCTCCCTCTCTCGACATGTTTATTTTTTTATGACTGAGCACAAATATCTCAACTAAATGCTCTCATATCTTTTGCCATCGCGCTCTCCATCTCTCTCTCTTAGTCTCGGCAGCACTCTCTCAGTGAGCAGCGCTGTGGCACTGAAGATGTTGACACTTTTCCGTCGAAAATTGATAACGACAGACGCGACTGCGAGGCGGCAAATAAACAGAGCGGCAAATGCAGGCAAAAACTAACAACAACCACAAGAAGAAGCAGAAGAAGAACAAGAAGAAACGGAAGAAAAACAAGACGAGGGAGAGCAAAGAGTGCCATGAGAATTTGTTGCTAATTTCAGTTTTGATTTAAATTATGATAAACATGCAAAGTGTTGTCGTGTGGCTTACCCCACCCTCTTCTCCCCAGAGCATCCTCTATGGAAATGTGAGAAAAAAGAACCGAATTTAATTAATTCATCTCTAGCAATGCGCCAAGCAGAACATGCAATAATTTTCATCTGGCTATTTTTTTAATATTATTTATATATTTATTTTATATTTCGGAAAATGATTTGGCGTTGGCGTCGTCAGCATCCGCGTCGTCGAAGTGATCTGCTCTGTCTCGGCTACGTTTGGGCGGCTCCATGGACGGGCTGCTGTCACGCCGCCAGTTCTCACTTGGACGTTGTCCGTGCTGCGTTGAGGAAAAGTCTCCGTCTTCAGCTCCGTCTCCAACTCAGTCAAGTCACAGTCTACGCCCTCTACATCTGCGTCTTCGTCGTCGTTTTCCACCCACGTCTGCGTCATCGTTTCGGTTTGCACTCTTGCCGGTTCGCGTCGTTTTTGTGTTGTGCACTCTCGCTTTATATATAGTATACTATATCTGTACTATACAGTACAGAGGTGTACGAACGTGTATCGTGTATAAGTTTATGCGTTTTTTTGGAAATCATGTCACTTGCATCGCATCGCCAGACCCGCAAAAATCTTGGCTAGAATCTCGTGCAACAACGACAACAAGTGCCCCATGTGTGCGCCCGCTCACGTTCGATATATATAGTCTTTAGCGGTGGAAAATTCACTCAAGGAAAAATTATGGAAATTGATCATAAAAAGAAATACACAACGATCTGTGCAAGTGCCAAAAAAAATTGAAATTTCAAAAAATGAAGATGCTGAATATTCAGTAAAGTTCAAAAAGTGCAAATGCGAATGTTTATTTTCATTGTCTGCCTAGTCTGTGTGTGCATGTGTTTGTGTAGTGTATGTGTGTGTTTGTATCTGCAGCCACAGTGTCTGTTTAGCTGTGTGTGCGCGATCGCTTTGTGTCAACTGAAAGATTTGACCTCGCACTTCACCCATCAAGTGAATTAACATAGCAAGCGAGAAAGAGAGAGTGAGCAAGAGGCAGAGCAGAAGAGAGAGTGAAAAGTGAACGCCTTCATTTGCGGCAGCCTCCTCCTGCTCTTCACATCCCCAGCCCACCCTGCGGCAATTTGTCATACAAAGAAATCATTCAACTTATTTGTGCGTGTCGCGAGGCTTACGGAAGTTTTTCCCCTTAATTGTTCCTATTTCAATTGCATTAAAGTGATCTACTTAGTGAAGTGTCTCTAAAGTTGGTGCTGAGTGAGATAAGAAACGAAACAAATGAGGTGTGTAAACTAAACTTAATAATTTAAATATTACTAATAAAGAAACTATTTGTATGAAGTGCATAAAAATTTAAATACCAAAGTTGAAAAATAAAATAATGCAATAATGTCATGGTATCATATGATATTAATGATATAATACACATCTTAAATTAGCATCAAACTGTTCAATAATGAGCTGATAATGTTTGATGGATGAATATATTAAGTTAAGGTAAAGGAAACTTGAAATCTTAAATTTATTATAAATAAAAGTAAATAAAGATATATAATAATATATACTATTAAAGATAATAGCATACAAACCCGTATATTATTACCCTCAATATCTATCTATATATATTGCAAAGTATATCTAACTATATATATTGTAAAGCATTCGAAAGTAATGCAAAGTGCACACAGTAATTTTCAGTCATGAAAATTGTTCCAATTTTTACTGCGCTTCCCACCAGAGAAAATGCCATTTATAGACAGAAACACTTGTGCGAATATATCTTCCAGTTCAAATCGTATACAATATGCAGAAGTAATTGTCATTATTCATGTTCTGTACTGCGCCAAACATCTGCGTCGACTTGTCGATCCGAAATAGTCGACATTGAAACGAAATTAGCGCATGTGGCATTTTTCGCTATTCCAAAAATAACCAATGGAACGATGTTATTAATTTGATTTTGGATACTTTATGCGTGTGCTACAACGAAGGGGGTATATATGTATATATAGATAGAGTGCCTAAATGGTTGCCTGATTATGTTTGAAATCGTATATTGTGAAGAGGTGCCAACAAATCAGACAAAAAATCAAAACAGGTAGCGAATCTATAGAGAGTCCAGGCCCGTAGGTAGGTGTGTGCAGGGTGTGCGTTGCCCAAGGGCCCTCAACTGCCAGGGGCTACCGGTTAACAAGCATAGAAAGGCTTTTAAGAAGTATATATGTGAACAGTTGAATTCCTTTAGTAAATATAAATTTATTCATTATGCAAAGTAATTAAACTAGGCGCCCCCGAGAAGTATTTTACAGCGCCCGTAAGACCGTCGCTACGGCCCTGAGAGCGCCTTACTCTCTGCCTCCACCTATCTCATTTTGACCCTCCCTATTTTTCTTCTTTTGATTATTTAGTTTATGTTTATTTAGTTTATGATTTAAATTTCTCGTTTCGCAACCGATTTTTATGGCATTAATTTTGTTGACAAGAATTTATATCAAAATTTATGCGAGATTTTCGGATGAAAAACGTTTTCCTTGTGTTTTCCAGCTTCGGACACAAATCAATTAAGTTTTTTTACTACCCTGCTGTGACTGTCAGCAGAATCCAATTAAAATGAAAGGCACAATCCAACACACACACTCACACAAGAGTCAAGAGTCTAAAACTAAAGCAATTTGTTGAGGGTTTGGGATTTTGCTTCGGCTTTTGGCTTTTGGTTTTGTCATTACGGTCAATAATTACCGCAAACATGTCAACCGAAATTATTGCCCAGATAGATTCTGCTACTACCTTTTCCAGGTCGAAATCGAATAGCAACATTTGCCACTTTCGGTTTAAGTGTCCGGCCATGTGTTGCAGTCAAACCGCAGAGCTTCGACTTCAGACTCCTTACCCTCTCCAAGTTGTACTTTGGGCTGGGGGTGCTGTGCGCTCTGCCGGAAATAATTACTCAGCTTGGTTTTCTTTGGGGTCTGCAGCAAACTTTGCTTTGCCCCCACACACACTCGCACAACCACCCAACCATCCACACACACACACTCGGACACACTCACATTTAATTTATATTATTTGTGCTGGCTTTTGTCTGGCATTTGCTTTGCTCTCTCGCCGCCTTTTGTTGCTGCTCATTTTGTTTACCTGTCCGCCGGGCGGCTTTATTAGTTTGTTGTTGTTGCAGCAGTCCAGTCGATTGACCTGTGTGTGGGTGACTTTCTCTCTATGTGTGTGTGTCCTGTCTCATTTGTTCTTGCGGTTGTTGCTGCTATTCAACCACTAAACTCGGTTGTTTTGGCTTTTGTTACATTGTGCAACCACATTTTCGTGGTTTCCACATCTTCCTCTTCAGGTTCTTCATCTTCGATTTGATAGTTTGATTTCTCATAATATTATTGCAGTTGTGTTTGTTGTTTCAGCCTGCCTGCCTTCGCCCAAGGGCGCCTCTTAAATTCCACAACAGTTTCCAGTTGGAAAGCCAGAAAAAAGGTATCTCAAGTCGATTTGTTGCCCATTTGGCCACTCAAAATGCCAACTACAGCTACTCTTGGGGTATAAATTATTAAATTTTTCGCTTAACTAACACATTTACTCGATACAGTCGGACAGGTGGGCAGGTGTACTGTATTGCTTGTGAATGACCCACACAGGTAACAATTGTTCAAATCCAATTTAATATTGATCGTTGGCGAAGCCAAATGGAAAAGGACAAGGAAAAATCGAACGTACGAAAGGGTTACAGCGAGTGCAATGAATACAGACAGACAGATAGACAGACAGGCAAGCAGACAGACGGACAGGCACACATAACTACAGATACAAACACATCCATAGCTGCCCTACACAGCTACAGCTACTCACACAATTGTCTTGGCTGTCTCTGTATATAACAGTGATTGTTGTGCTGGGCTAATTGCAGAGAACGACATGGCCGACAATGGGAGGAAGTGTTAGAGATAATACGATTAGATTTTCAGATTAGATACAAATTGATAAACAGCTCGAGGGAAAAAGAACTGGAACAGAGAGCAGTGATAAAGCGGTGGTAAAGAGGAGGAGATGTGGGCAATCTACATGAATCTGTTCGCTACCTGATAAAACCGAATGTAAATATGTCAACTGTTATACAACTGTGCTACGGCAAGGCTAGAGAATATTAATAGAGGATTGAGTAAAATTGAAAAATATTTGTGGAGCTTATAAAAACATAGACCTGGTCAAACTATTGTTATAAAAACTGTTATACAAGTAAACTTAAATATATCGAAATTATACTTTTATTTATTGTATTATATTATTAAACATATATTATATATTTACATGTTCAAGAAATGAATAAAATTCATGAACGAACCTGAGATTGAACTGTTATACAAATGTGCTACCACAAATATATTTTAAGCATATCAAATTAGATGATATTACTCAGTTTTTTAACCCCAAAAATCGAATAAATTACTAGATAAAGTTCAATTAAGTTTCGACGTCGCTTCGCTGGCTATATAATTATAGCCTACCCGCTCTCCACCTACCCCTCTCCGTGTATAATACGGTAGATAGCGCATGTAAAGTGACACACATTTACCACTAAATAGTCGGGCATTATAATTTGATGGCACAATGACAAACGAACGCATTGCATTGCGCCCCAGCCCCAACTGAGACCGCAGGCGAAGCAATCCTTGATGTATGTCTATGTAAAGCCGCGGCATATAGAGACTAGAGGTATATATATCGGGAACGAGTATATGTGTGAGTGTGTGTGAGCTCGCTGTAACCCTTGTCTGTGTGTTATGGCCACATTCAACGGCTGTCCGGTCACACGACTCGCGCCTGTCCCTCCTCCCAGTTCGTCTCCCACTCCTTTGAGCACTTCAAACTCATCGATACTTTGGGCTACGTGGCATGCTCATTGGTCTCTTTTCCAGGCTGACCCCCGACTCCACCCCCTGCCACACACAGTAGCCTTCGATTCAGACACACACACACACAATGACAATGTTGGTGTTTGTGTGTGGCAAGCAGCAGTATATATAGAGCAAGTGGCCACACATATTGTGGGCCTTGCACGAGTTTAGTTTAGTTTATATTTATGAGCATTATAGTGCGGATATATCGAGCGCGAGTTACGACCAGAGTTACAACGTCCGCGACAATTGCAGCGGCATTTTGTATCGTTTTTCTGTCCCGATTTCGTGCGGGATTGTCCACTTGTGTTTTTGGGCCTCGCGTTGATAAGAATATGTTGGTCATAAAACTTGTTTGGACGCACAAGTGTGCGAATCTTTATGACAGATTGTCGACACACACAACCGACAGATACAATAAGTATCTGCAAGTTGTCATGTAAGTCGAAAGTTCTTTTTATGCGGCCACTGAGTCAGCGCTAAGTGATAAGCGATTGTAGAGATTAAAGTGGCCACAACCTGCGCTTTCTACGGATTTGAGTAACTGCACTTGACTCTCCCCAAAGCAGCGAGAAAGGGAGAGCAATAGAGCGGGAGACAGAGAGGGACAACTTAAAGATAAAAGCCAACGAAAACAAACAAATAGTTCGACTTGAACGGGCAATAAGTAATAATTCCTCAACGGTAGTCTCAGCGAAAAAAGAGAGAGAGAGAGAGGGAGAGGGAGAGTAGAGACAGGGAGAGAGTTAGAGTGGAAGTAGAAGAGAGCGCGACCCGAGTCGAGAGCAAATGTTTGCTCAAGACAGACACACACGGCAAGTCGCTATCGTGCTCTACCTGACGCTGACGCTGACAACAATCAGCGAGCAATTATGCGATAAGCGACTCCTTATCAGTGACTAGATAACACACAAAACAAAATGCAGTTGATAGCGTGAGTGTGTGTGTGAGTGTGAGTGTGTGAGAAATTATGAAATTAACGGTTGACATTTTTGGCTCTGTTAGTTGCCTTTCGCTGGGCTTGTCGTGCGGTTGTTCTCCAATATTCGAAATTGCGGCAGTTGATGAAATATTGTTCTAATCGTTTGCGAATCTATCTGTATCTGTATCTGAGCGCTTATCGGTGTAATGTGTGTATCTATATGTATAGCTAAATATTGATATGGTGGCGAGTCGCGTGTGCAAATGAGCATATGTTGATCGAAAGTCAAAAATCACTTGACAAAGTGTGCAAAGATACTTTTGTATCCAACAGATACATTTAAGTGGTGCAATCAGTCAGTAAATTAAATGTAAGTAGCGTGTTTTACGCAGTTGCAAGTCTGCAAGTGACTGTTATACACCACTGGTATACTGACTGTTATACAAACTGTAATACACACTGAACAGTAGCCAAAGTAAGAACAAGCAGACAAACAATGCCCGCACTAAATCTGAAACTGTTATACAGAGTGTTATAGAAACTGTTATACCCCTTGAATTTTAACTCATTTGGGATTACACATTAGCCAAAGGAACAACAAGCAGACAAACAATTCCCGTACTGCCTGAAATTGTTGTGAAGAGTGTTATACAAACTGTTATACACACCAAATGTGAACTCATTTAGGATTACACATTAGCCAAAGCAACAACAAGCAGACAAACTGAATCTGAATCTGTTATACAGAGTGTTATACAAACTGTTATACACACCAAATGTGAACTCATTTCGGATTACACATTAGCCAAAGTAACAACAAGCAGACAAACAATGCTCGCACTGAATCTGTGCAAAGATAACGCAACTGATTAGCCGCGACCATTGCTGCAGGTAGAGAGAGTGTTCCCACTGTTCGTTTCATGGATAAACGTAGTTACCCAAAAGCAGAAAGAGAAGAAGAGCACGCCCACCAGTCAATGTGGAGTGCCCAAAGCGGAGCAGAGCGAAAACAACCTCAATAAAGCAAACTATGCAAACGTATAAAGGCAGTACCCCCCGATAAGATAAGGCAGCTCGCTCAACAAGTGAATGGGAGCAACGCAGCCACAGTCACACTACAATTGTGCATGTGCATGTGTGTGTGTGTGTGTTTGTATGACAGTAGTGCTGCCCTTATTGGGTGCAATGCACCCCGTGGTGCAGCACGGGGGCACGCTGACATGTGATTCTTATTCGAAGTGCAAGTTGTGAGATGTCAACGGCATTGTCAGTGTCACAGAGAGAGAGAGAGACAGACAGACAGTAAGAGAGAGAAGAGAGAGGGAAAGAGAGTGGGAGAGACGGACAGCAGCTGGCATAGGAATTTGGGTCAGGCCCTGCGCTGTCACTAGGCCCAAGACTGGCCTCAGTTCCCCATATTTGCATACTAACGGTGCACACACACACACACAGACACCCCCACACACAGCGACAGTTTGATTATCTCTCACAGTGGCTGCTGCAAGGGCAAAGCCAGGCGAGCCACAAAGGCAACTGTGCAAAATATTGTCACTAAAGTTAATTAAAAAACAGCCAGAGGCACAAAATATTTACACATACACAGCCTTGCTCACATATACACCTCCACACTCACACACACAGACAGGCACCCACTAAAACGCACATAAGAGTCACCGTATGGTGCTGGTCTGGCTCGGCTCTTGCCTCGTCTATCTTTCTATCTGCTTTAATAAAAACGTCAGGCAGAGGGGCGGGCCAGAGGCAGAAGGGTAGCTAAGTAAGGGGAGGAGGTGGGCGTTTGCCTGTCAGCACGCTGCGTGTGCAAACAAAGGCAAATAAATAGAAAAGAGATACTCAATAATCAATAGATAAATAAAATTACAAGGTGACAGTAGCAGCAGCAGCAGCCCCAGCAGCAGCACGAGGATGACACACAGCGTCGCCTCCGCTGGGCGTCTGCTTGTGCCGTGGGTGGCCAGCATGTTAAAGCTGCAGGAGCAGCGCCAACAACAACAAACAGACCCCTAGAACAACAACAATAACAACACGCTGGCTACGTTAACTGCTCATAATGCAGCAGCAAAAACAAAAGCGGTAGAAAATGCCAAAAAATAAAGAATAGCGAAGCTGAGATACTCTGCCAGAAAGCAGAAAAATAATATTCAATTTAATTAATAAATTTTGAATAATAAAACTAAATACAATAATAATTAATTTAATAATAATAATACTATAACTTATTAGAAGTAAAACTGAGGAGGGAGAATCCATTGACAGCTTAGACATGTGTAACCAGAGAAACCCAAGTTACTCAAAAGATTTCAAACTTTCTCTAAGTTATTAATTTTGTAATGATCAATAATTAATATTAATTTACTAGATGTATATATATTTAAATTGTATTTGTTTACGTTTAAAATATATATATTCAAATTTAAAAAGGCTAGGCTAACAAACTTTAACGCCAAATATTTTTAAATAATTTACTCATTTACTTCCAACTTCTTTTCGACAACCAATCAAGCACTTAAAAATTAGTTTCCTTATTAATCTCAAACAATAATCTTAAAAACTGTTCTCCGACATCAACAAATAATATACGTTAATTGCCTTTGATAAGATTAGAAGACTTTATAGACCTTTTACTACCAGCACCTACAAGAACCCCGCCACCAAAAATGTAGTTAAGAAATCACTAGAAGAAAGCCAACAATCTTTTTCAAAATATTTCAACACAATTTGCCAACACGTTGCACGGCACATGCCACAGTCCCCGTACACTTTCATGCTCTATACATTCTATATATATACATATATATATATATAGACAATATGCGACGTCTATGGCGTCGATGTTGTCGTCGACATCGTTTGATGGCACTGGATAAGCGTGTGGCAACGTGGCAGGAGCAATGCCGCTGGCAAACCGAAGCTGGCAGGCCAACAGCAACAGCAACCACAACAACAACAACAGCAGGAGCATCGACAACGACATCTTCTGTTGGTGGGGTGCAACAAGCGTTATACGACACGTCGCCAGTTGCCCGCGTCTGGCCAAGTGAAGCGCACGCCAAAAATACCAAAATAAAAGGAAAGAAAAACAAAACGAAAACAGAGAAGTGCGAAAATAAAAACGAGCATTGCACGTTATTAAAAACTAATAGAAAAACCTGTGAATTTCCGTTGGGACTTAAACCACGTGCGCTGCGTGCTGCAGCTTGCTTTAAGCTGCAAGTTGCGCATACGCCATGTGAGCCGTGGTACAACTTGAGGGCAACAACATAACATAATAAGGGTAATCTCTCTAGCAAGTGCACATGTGTGTGTGAGTGTCTGGTATGTGGCTAGTGTGTGACTGTGTGTGTGTGCGAATGAAGCGCGTTAATTAAGGCGCCCGCCCATGCCTGTGGCCAGTCAAGTGCGACAACAAATAATTTGATTTCAATTTAACTAATTAGCTGAGGCCTTCAACATTATGAAGCCAACCAGGCTGAGTTGCTGCTCTTTCACAACGACAAGGCACTGCGCGTGTGTGTGTGTGTGTGAGCACTCAAATGCTTATCTGTTTAGCGGCAGCTACAAACATGATGAGTTTACATGGCACTACACGAGAGTATGCAAGTGAATATGCAACTGAGTGTGTCTTAGTGTGTGTGTGTGTGAGTGTTAGCGCTTTATCAAAGCCGAGCACTTGAATGCAGACAGTCAAGTGGCCAGGCAACTGCGGTCAGTCTGTCAATATGCGTCCATTCAAAATGCGCTTAGCTATGCAGTCTGCCTATGCAACCAGCGAGTGAAGAGGCAGCGGGGAAGGGGGTGAGGGGTGGCAGTTGCATGGCGAGTGGTTGTGCAACTACTACTCAATCTGGTAGCCATTTTGGTTGCGGTTTTTTTGGTGTTGCCCACTCAAAAATCTACCACACACACTTTGATTCCATTATGTTTGAGCTTTGCAATTTCGGGCTTTGCAATTTGCTTGCCTGAGCCGCTGATTTAATTATTTGATTAAGTACTCAGTAAATTTAATTAATATTATGTGCGAGGCACTCGACAATAAAAATATAGCTGAAAATGCTAATATATTCTACATCTATATTTGTTTAATTGTGCGTGAGTGCATTGTTTGTTCACGTTCAAGTGTTAATTAGTTTTTCAAGCAGCCAAATAGAAAAATATTGAAACTGATATTTCATGATTGAAATGCAAAATTGAATAAAATTCAAATAGTTAAAGGCAGTGAACTTGATATAAATTTAATGCTTTATAATATTTCTTTCTCTAAAATGTATCTGTATGTTTCTTAAGTAGCGTTAAACATTTAAAACAAATTTTACTATTAATAAATTGGTGAATACTTTGCAAATCATTTTTCCAAATATTTATTTGGCATTAGACAAATTTCTGGGTATCATATTTTTAATATTCTGAAAACTTTTTTATTATTAAAAATATAAATTTGATCAATATCTTTAATAAATGTATTTTAAATATTTTCTACAATTGGTTTTAGTTAGTTGCTAAATAATTAAATAAATGTTCAACTTAATTTATTTTCTTAATATTTGCTTAAGATTTCAAATGGTAAATAATAATAATACTATATGTATTCAGAATATTTTATTGGCTAACATTTCTTAATAACTACATCAATTATTAAGTATTCTTAATTCACTTCTCATTTCCTTTTTATTGCTAAGTCCTCTTGAAGCACAATTTAATTAACCAACACTTGTCTCATTCTTTTAATTGTAGTTGCAACTGATGCCAAACAAGACTCGCTCAGTGTCAGTGCAAAGTGTTGCAAAGTGTTGCACGAATAGTATAAAACTGCAGATAAAGCTGTGATAAGCAAACGAGCCAAGGCGACGAGGCAATTAAAAGCGAGAGAGAACTAAAGGGGGAGAGAGCGAGAGATAATATACAATTTTAATAAAAGTAAAACCAACGGCAAATTAAAAAGCAACCGTCGCCAAATGCGGCAACAGCAGCAACACTAAAAGTAATTAGCGACGCAGCAGCAACAACAACAACCCAAGAGAATAAGGGAGTAAGTAAGAGAGAGAGAGGGAGAGAGGGAGAGCAATAATAATAAAAGGAGGAAATAAAACAAATGATGTTGCAATCTTTGGAACTGCGCACGGATAAACTAAGCGACATTCCAGCAGCAACAACAACAACAAGAACAACAACAGCAGCAATACCAGTTGCGACGGCAGCAACACTAATAGATACAGCGTCAGCAACAGCAGCAGCAGCAACAACACCAACAACAATGCTAACAACGTCACCTGTTGCCCATGTCGCTAATGGTATGGCCAATGGCAACAGCAACAGCAGCAACAGCAGTCTCTATAACGGCGCCGGCAACACTAACAATTTAAATAGCAATAACAATAACAACCTACAACAACAACTGCAGCTGCAGCAGCAGATACAACTACAACAACAACAACAACAACAGCAACAGCCCACACAGTATTTAGAAAATCTAACGCCAGCGACAGGCGCCATTGCAACGACAACAACATTTGCAGGTGCTGCTAAAAGTTTTCATCCATATTTGCGGCCCAGCAACAACATACCAGCCGTAGCCGTAGCAGCAGCACAGCCAGCAGTAGCAACAGTAGCAGCAGCAGCAGCAGCCACGCCAGCAACGGCCCAAACTGCCGGCATGTCGACAACATTTTTTGGAACACTTTTAGAGAACCAAATAAATTCCAATGCAACAGCAGCAGCAGCACCCGCCATCCCCGTTGTCGTCGCTCCCATTGTTCCCGTTGTTGCCGCGATGCCAGCAACAACAGCGGCAGCCACAGCAGAGGCAGCAGCAGTAGCAGCAACAACATCAGCAATTACAACAGCAACCACAGCAGCTGCAACGTCGACGCTGCTAAATTCCAACATTAATTCCAGAACTTCATTAGCCGACCAGAATGCCGTCGGCGCCCCCAACTGGTGAGTGTTACAGCCACGCCCGCAAGGCCCCTGCCTCTGCCACTGTTCGGGTAACGTGTGTTTTTTGTTGCATTTATCCTTTTTTTGTCTTTATCAGCGTATCGGCTAATGACTGCAAATTGCATTGAAATGATTTGTTGTGTTTTTCGTCCATTCGCGGCAGCACGCAACGCACTGAGTGCGTCTAATTCGCATAATTAGATCGTTGCTGACTACTCAGTGCGCGCGGAAAAGTATGCTATGGAAATTTGCATATCAAATGTATGGAATATTGTGGGATATTTTAGAGATTTAAAGGGAATTTAGGGACATTTTTAGTAAGTTTAAATTATGGCGATATTTTGGTTTAGAATATTTGAGAGTTGGGGGATGTTTTTTGGTATTTTTGAGGTATTAAAAGGTTCGGTACTTTGTAGAAAATTGGAATTGGAATAATTGAATAGTTTCCGTAATTGTTCTAGATTTTTCTGATATTTATTTACAATTCTGAGTTAAACATTTATGATAACATAAGTAAGCCTTTACTCTACATATAATCTCAAATTGACTATACTTATATACATGCACTATATTTAAATACTATATATGTATACTGTACCTTCCTACAAGCTCTGACTTCTGCACCAATCGCAGCTTCGTTTTTCTCTTAATTTCCCCAAAACATTGTTTCAACTGGCAAACGTAGCTAATTTCTTATCAATTTGCATATTACCCTGATATAAATTTCAATTTCCTTTTTAATGAATGACACAGAGAACGCGAATGTGCTGCGCAATGTTGGCTATCAAATTTCAAAATTGCTGGCCAAGTTCCTTTGGCCGGAAATTAATAAAAATAAAAATGTGAAAAGTACACAGAGGGAGAGATAGAAGGGGAGAGAGAGAGAGAGAGATGGAGTGAAAGAGTGAGAGTGGATTGACAATTTTCGTCATATTTCTCCTCCCTTTTTTCGGGCTGCTTCTTCGCATTGATGCAATTAATGTAAGTGAGAATGTGCCGAGTGAACGTGCTGACTAACGATAATTGGCATTGCATTAAGGTTATTAATTGGAGAGAAGTCGACGCGGAAGGGGGCCAACCATCAAGTCATCAAGCACATAACGCTAATGATCATTGACAATCGCGGGCAATTATAACATAGCATTATCCTGCTGATGATAATGATGATGTGGTCGATAAGGCTGCGATCCATGGCGTAGCCAATCTCACAGTTGCCTTCCTCTGCGTGTTCTATCTTTCTCTCTCTCTTTTCCTTTCCCTCAATTTCACTCTGCCCTCTCTCTCTCTCTTGTGCCCCTTAATAGCTCTCTTTGTTTCGCTCCTGCGTTGCCATTAAATAATAAAGCAAGAATATTAAATTTATGTTGGGTCATTTTTATGCGCCTTTTTTCCCCTGCTCCTCTTGGTGCTCCAGCCTGGTCTGCTCTGCTCTGCTCTGTCATTGGCGTCCTCTATCTACGCCGGACTATGTTTGTTTTTGTTGTGACAGGCGCGACATAACAAACTGCCATCATAAATTAAATGCCACGTCACGGCTTTGTCGGCACAGCCAGCCAGCCAGGCAGGCGTACGCATGGGCGTGGCCAGTCGGAGACGTAGTTTGTCCCGTCTGCCTCCCTCTCGCCGCCCCTTGTGTGTGTGATGGCTTTGGCATCAACATGAATATCATCCGCATGCTACGGCAACGGCAGCACAAACACTTCAGCACAGCCCGCCAAATCGGTTGCCAACAATCCAACACCTGCCTCAGCTTGAGAGCTGGCAAAGGAGTGGGAGAGTTCTGATGAAACTGAAGCTGTGGCAAATCCCACTGGGCGACCACCGCAGGCAATTTTCTCATTAAGCTCGGGCGCATTTAAATGAAACTGAATTAGTAATGCCGAGAAAGCCACTGAGACGAGGCGCAGCCGCTGAGCAACTGTTGCCGGTGTCGCAAGTAGCTGCCGTTGCCAGCCCCGAGGGCATCCTCGCGTGGCTGCTGCTGCTGCTAAGGCTGCTAAAGCTGCTGCTCCCTGATGGATTCCCCCCGACGGCTGTGTGACTTTGAAAGCGAAATAATTGCCTGAGGGGCGATGGCGACACCTGTCGCACCTTGCCTCGTCTCGCTTGCTTAGAATTTTTATTTAAAGCTGGCGCCAAAAAGTAGGCAACAGAAATTGCGCGGATGTTGATTTATGCCTGCCAGGCGAACTGTAAGAGAAAGACTCGATTCCCTTCCTATTCTGCACTCCTTGGCAACTTCTGGCCTGCCCTGGCCTACTTTGCATTTGACTTGTGGGCAATATTTATCAAGCTGACACTGTTTCTAGAACAGGCTCAACTCCTGCACCGCCTCTAATAGATTAAGTTCGTTACGACGCTGCCCCCGGGGAAGGCCTTGTCGCGCTGCTGTCGCGGCGAGTGTCATTTAAATTCCCCGGCAGTTTCATAAATGACCGTCAGCATTGCTGACTGTCTATCTGTGTCTCCATCTATCTTATTCTCCCTCTCCCTTTCTATGCTTCACTGTCTGCCTTTCTATCTCTCCTTCTACTCGCGGAAATCTCTTTGAAAAATATCGCCCAAGATATCATCAAAAAGACAAGGTAATTTCCGGCCCGACATAATTTAAATGTTTTCGGCAGCAAACCAAACTGCCCCAAGCGGGCAAAAGTGCCACTTAGATACCCTGTAAACAGCCAATTGCTAAACATAAATTTCAATTTTAAATTCCAAATTTGAAATTTATTTTCTGCCTCTTCTGAATTGGTTAATTAGAGCGTTGCTTGTTGCTCTGTCAACGTTACGCTTCCCCCTCTTTCCCCCTCCCCTTTCCATGCCACACACAGCATAAACCGGAACCAATTAGATTGCAAAATTTATTGCTCCCGAATTGCTTGACAACTTGAACTTATTGAAAATCAACTCGAGTTTTGTTGTGGCTATTTTAAGTTGTTGTTTTAGCTTGTGTTTCAGTTGTTGTTGTTGCTGCTGTTGGCAAGCAATTTGACATCAACCAAAAGTCAATTTCGTATGCCATCAACAACACCCAATAAACCCCAAATATACACAGCAAGCACTTCATCTCTCTCTCTCATTCTCTCTCTCTGTCTCCATCTCTGTCAAAGCAACACAAACTTTTTGGCATTACACAAAACCCAAGTGAAGCATCCGAGAGTGACCCCAAAATGGACCATTCAATGCATTGCCAGCTACTTTGGTGACCAGTTCCGCCCTCTCTTGTCCCCCTCCCTTCTTCTCCCTTCATCATCATGTTGCTACAGCCACAGAACAAAGTAAAAACGTTTACAACTTTTTAGATTAGATTAGTTTGCTAATAACAATTAGTATTTGTATTTTATGCAGTGCTCAACTTGTTTCCCTCCCTCGCTCACATCGATATTGTTGTTCTTGTTGTTTTTTATTGTCATTAGCAAATGAAGTTACAACGCAAAGCTAGACAGAGAACGGTAGAGTGCGAGAGAGAGGGAGATAGCACAATATGTTGGCCATAAAAGTTCAATAGAATTGCCGAAAAAGTTTGCCAAACGACTTGTGCGAGATAGACACACTGTATATCTGTCTATATCTGTCTATAGTATCTGTCTGTATGTGTGCCTGATTTATAATGACTTTATTTCATTTTACAGCGAGGCAAGCAACATAATTGCCTCCTCCGTCGTTGCCACTGCGTCACTGCCCGAGGAGCAGCTGGCTCTGGTGCCCATTAAAAGCGAACTGGATGCTTCGCTGGCCATGGATACTGTCGATGTGGAACTGGCCAAGGATCAACCTGATGCAGATAACATTAAAATGTTTGTTGGTCAAATCCCGAAGACTTGGGATGAGCAGAAGTTGCGACGACTCTTCGAGCAATTCGGACGAGTTCACACGTTGAATGTGCTGCGCGATAAGGTCACATCGATTAGCCGAGGTGAGTGAGCGAACTGTTAGCCTGCATACAAATGCCGGATTAATAGCAGACAGGGGGGCAGTGGGGAAGGGGTAACTCAATGAATTTTTACAATTCCCATCAATTTGAGGGGCCATGGGGAGGGAGGTTGATTCTCTCCCGGGGAATATCAAGTGAGATGATTATGGCAAACACATCAACATTAGAGCAGGCACCTCGGCCCTTTGGCTCAGGTGTTGGCTCACACTTTGGCATAAACTTTGCCCAGGTAATTGGCCATAATTGCCACACACACTCACACACACCCACACACTCATACGGACTGAGTTAATTCGGTGCTGTATTAGAATAATATGCGCATTTGCTTGCAAACTTTTATGAAAGGTTGAAATTGTATTATGCATATTTATGGCCATGCGTGCTGCTGCCTGCCAATGATCGGATATACCAGGAGCACCCTCTATATATAAAGCATGTGTGTTATGTATGTGTGTGTGTGTGAGTGTGTTCACATGTGTGCAGATTAGGCTGCTAAGCTGGGCAAGCTGGCAGGCAGGCAGTGCAGAGTAGCACTTCCAAGAGTGTGTGTTGTGAGGATTAGCTACGCCTTTTTAGCTGGGGGTAGTTGAGCGAGAAGGAGGTTAAAGTGGAGTCTTAACTTGCGGATTGAGTACGAGCAGCTTATTTATTCACTATAAGCTCAATAAAGGGCGCAGCAAGTGAGATATGTTAGTTTACTGAGGCAAGTTGAAAATACTGATAAATATAATTTAATATGTTATATATGATAAAGCAGCAAGAGAGCTATGAAACTTTTGCTATAAGCTCTATAACAATATATGAAACTTTTACTTTAAACTTGGTAATTGCGTCAAGTATACTTTTACTAAAGAGTCGAAGGCAGTGCGGAACTTATACAAAACATAACCCTATCATATGTATATATTGTCCGATAAAACATACTGTATATCAGGTCTTCCATCTCACAAAAAGAGGAAGGCTTCGATGAAGAAATTTGAATAAAACTGATAGAAAGGAAGAAAATTAGACAAAACAGGACAATAGGTTTTTGATTTAAAAAAAGTCATAACTTTGTAAATTTATAATGTTTTTAAATATTGAAAATAGTTCTAAATGAAATATGGCAGTATTTCTAAAGTATTAGTTCCTTTTCATGATTAAAAATAGAATCGAAAAACTGTTTTAAAGATTTCTATACAAATCATGTAATTGTGCATCGATTATAAGAACAAATCAAAATTAAATTAAATCAAAAATCAGTTGTATTTGAGCAATAAAAACAGCATAGAATTTCGGATAGTTAGATTAATAGAGAGTTTTGGCTACAACCAAAACTAAAAGGCCAGATCTGTCCGGTAAAAGGCTGAACTGTCAGCTCTGCTGTATATCATCACCAAATAAAGCTGTAGCTGCTGCTATTCTACAACATTATTACCCCCATATCTTTATAAAGTAACATCGCCCCCCATATCATTATCTATGCATGGCTTGCATGATGCGCTCTTGTCTGTCCCCTGTCCAGTGTACGTTGAAGAAGATCTCTGCATGAATACATAGCTAACTAAGTAGTACGATCTGTCCCGCGCATGAAGAGTATATAATAAAATATGAATACAAGATTATATATATATTTGTAAGTCTGTTTTAAGTCTAGCGAGTTATCGTCTATGACGTCCTTGTACCATACGTTTGTGCATCTGTCTATCGATTGTCGATTGTTATACCAACTATACATATTACTGCTATCTATACTTGTATCGATTTGTATCGATTGTTTCGTTCTGTTTCGTTGACAGGGTGCTGTTTTGTCACCTACTACACGCGTAAGGCGGCGCTGCGGGCGCAGGATGCGCTGCACAATATCAAAACACTGGATGGGGTAAGTACGACTAGTAATCACCCTATTTACCCCCTTCCCCCACCACCCTCCGCTACCTTAGTATATGCTACTCTTACTTGTGTTTGTATTACGTGTCTCTAGAATTATGTAGCGCTTTGAGTTGCTCGTTCTTATTTCTTACCTCTCTTTCTCTCTCTCTCTCTATGTCTCACTCTCTTTCTGTTCTGTTTCTCTGTCTGTTATGTATCTACGTTTGTATGTGCGTATGTATGTGTGCGTGTGTGCTTGTTTAGTGTAGTTCACAACGTTCAATTTCAACTTTTGCTTTTAAATAATGCAGCTTGAGAAAGTCAACTGCTTGCGCGCCTATCGATCGATTGACTGACATAGTTTCCTCCATTAATACTATATGTATATATAGGTACCTTAATTTCCAAGCTACACATGTGGGAGGGGGCGTGGCTTTGTTAGTGTGTGGCCAACACAAATGTAATCATCAGTCAATTAGTGGATTCAATTATTGAGGACAATCTCATTGTTAACGTATTAAATGAAGCGTTCACGCACAGGCAAACACGGAGAGAACCGGGCAGTCCATTTCTAGCTGGGCACAGACCCCCCTCCCCCCTCCATTCCTCTCACACTCTTAGCTAGCCACTGCCCCCCTTGCTAGCTGCTTAATTTACATATTCAAATTGTTAATGGAAAATCCATAGAGCACATTGGCTGGCACTAAAACACCGTAAGGAGTGGCAGGCAGGGTAGTCGGAGGGGGGCGGGGCAGCGGGCAAATGACGCCACGTGTGTAATTGTCAAAATAATGACCAATGGCCTGCTCACACACTCTCTCACACTCACACACGCGCCAAAACATACGTGAACGGGGCTTTGTTTGTATAAGTAAGTGCCCAGCTATGCCTGTGTGTGTGGGCATGTCTGATCCTTTAATGCATTTGGCAGGCTGCCTGAACAACCACCAACACAGTCTCGACGTCCTCGCTCCTCCTTCACGTCCATGTCTGTGCAAGAGCTACTTAATTTACCTGAAATAATCGATAGGTAAACAGACGTTAAAACGTCGGCATTTTCTCACACACACACATGCACATGGAGATACATGCAGACACACTGTGTGTGTGAGGCCAACTTGTCAACGGCTACAATAAATATTTTGTTTTGAAGTGACCATTTCCCTGTATATAGAGACAGGACAACTTCTCCCCACGACCATGTGTGTGTGTGTGTGTGCGAGTGTGTGGGTTAAGTGGCCTGACAGCTTTTTGGTCAGCAGCCTGCTTTATATAGTACACGTGTGTGTGTGTATATATAACGTTACTTTTCGTTTCATTTTTTATGCAGTTGTCTGTGTATGTGTGTGCGGCACGTGTGAAAAGTCGCAGTTGTGACGCACTCGATGTGACTGCACTGTCACAATTTCATGCACCGCCCCAAAGTATGCAATGGTTTTTTGAGTGCCGAATAAATTAAATGAGTGTATCTCAGAAAGAGATGGAGATAGAATTGTGCGTAAGAATTGAGGGGAGGGAAATTAAAAGAGTAAAAAATTACTTAAATAAAATTAAAAAACATTTATTAATAAATAAAAAAAAAAATATTAAAAAAATATTTAATCGAATATTCGAAAAATCGTAAGAAATAAAATCAAAATTTTATAATGATCTCACTTTACTTTAATAATTCAAATGAAAATAATTAAAATAACACCCAAAAAAATTTGTCATTATAATAATAATTAATCACTCTTTTCAAATATAATTCCCCACTTAAACTAGAAAATAGATTACAACAATTCAAACTATAAATTAATACATAATTAAGTGAAAATTATTATTCAATTACTGAATTTATTTTCCAATGTATCGAATCTATATTTTCTATATTATATTTGATTCCTTCCCCTCCTTTTCTCTGAGTGTTTTAATCAGCTCTCTTACCAAAATAGATGTAAGCTTACACACTCTAAAACTCGCAACAATATTTTCATAGCTAATTGACAATTTCTATGGCAAAAAAGTATAAAGGGAAAATCTGAACAATTTGCAGGAAAAATGTATTTTTAGAACAAATGCCAATTGAGTGAAAAGGGTAACAATGCGAATAGTATTTCTTTACGCAAATGTACGGACAGTGGGGAAGATAGGCAGGCAGACAGACAAGCAGAAAGGCAGAGAGGCAGACATGCAAACAGGCAGAGAGGGAGACTGAAAGAGAGCAGAAAAGGCAGCAATGGCAGCAACAGCCTTGTTGGACAGGCCACTTAACTCATTCAACTGTCAATTTTGAATAATAGAGCAGCAAAATGACGCAACAATGAGTGAGTGGGTGCACCTCACAAAACAGAGAAAGAGAAGGCGATTGAGAGAGAGAGAAAGAGGGTGCACTCTGCCTCAAGTGCGACAGGTTGAGGCAGTGACATTTTCTCGTAATTTGTGCAAAGCCCTTTTGACCATCATAGGCCGGAAAGGTCGAGCAGGTCCTTGTCAGGCAACTGCCCGAACATTTCATTTCAATTTCAGCACATCAGTCACTCACTCACTCCTTCATTCAGTCATTCTTTCATTCATTCATGCAGCCCGCTATCTCGGTCTGCTTTTTTTGAGTGCCTGTCTCTCTCTCTCACTCTCTCTCTCTCTCTGACTGCATTTCTAATATCCTTGTAAGTATTATTATTATCAGTTTCTCCGGCTCGACTCTCAACTGAATGAAAAGTTAATTGAAATCAAAGTAATGGCAACTGGTTGGCAACTCTGCCTGTCAGCAGAACGTCCAGAACGGAACAGGATAGGGCAGGACAAGCCAACCTTATCGGTTGACTCGATGAATGTGAAATAAATTAAAATTGTTAAAAGCAGCAGCAGCAACTGAAGCAGCGGCGCATTCAATTGCAAGTGCTAATGGCCACGTTAATGAAATGGCAACCCTTTTCGCAGAGGTGCCTCCCCCACTCCCTCCTCTCCTGCCACTCTTTGGTAACTATTCCTTGTTCATTCCATTAGTTCCATGCACATTTGTTGGCCTTTGCCCTACTCGAACTTGTTGCATTACTCGAAATCAAAGTAATGAAATCTCCAGTGCCACCAGAGCACGAAAGGCACCCAATAAGGCAGAGCAACAGAGAAGGTGTGGAGGGGGGTAGGGGTAGTAGCAGGGCATAGACATCTCTTGTCTGCCCCTTGTGCTGCCTGTCTTGTGTGGCCCCGTCTGAATCTGAGCCTGAATTGCAATTCAGCTGCTGCCTGGCAACTATTAAAAACGAACAGGACATGTCCCTACCCACTCTGCTCTTTGCTGTTCCCAACACACACACACAACTTCAAATCAAACACACCCACACTCACACTCTCTTTTTGTTTCATTCTCTCTCCTTTGCAGATGCATCACCCAATACAAATGAAGCCTGCCGATAGTGAAAACCGAAATGGTAAGTTTAAAAAAAACTGTGTATCTTTCTCTGTTTTCCCTTCTGTCTTCTTATTTTCCTTTTTCGCTGTTGCCATCTTTTGTCTGGCTGATTGCTAAGACTTTTTCTAGCTACTATTTTTAGATACCCTGCGTTTAATAAGTATAATTAAATGAGGGAATATTACGTTTTTATTGTTGAACCTGAGAGAGAAAGAGGAAAGTGCCAGACAGAACAATATAGTTAAATTAACATAGAAAAATAAGTAACTTATGGATACAATTATAGATAGATAAGGCAGCATAATATGCATTTTAATGCTGATACAAATACATCTAACAAATACATGAAGGTACTTTTCATATACAGAATTATCCACCACAAGATGTTGACCATAACAAATAAGTTAAGATTATTTTGAGGTACGATGTATCACAGTGAAGTTCCCATTCCTTCTTAATTTGTTCGTTGTGTCTTGTGGGCTTAATCACAGCTTGTATCGAAGACATGCATGAATAATGCTTCACCTGGCACAGTGGGAAAGGTAGAACTCTTCGGCATTAGTTGGATATGTGGAGGCCTGCTAAATCGATTAGAGTTGTCTCTCCCTCCAAATACAATTTCAATAAGCGCACAGGTATGTGCGAGACTTGTCTGAGCTCTCCCACTCTCCCTTCCTCTCTCTCTGTCTCTCTTACCTTGCTCCAATAAAACTGCAATAAATTGTAGCCAATCCCTGCACCTCCCTTTCCCACCACTATCAACAGTAACTAAAAAGGCAAACATTCGCATGCCAATGCCAAAGCCAAAGCCAGTGAATGCAGGCGGGCAAATAAAACACAACTGCAAAACCAACTGGCAAACGCGAAAAGGTGGCAACACTGGTCAACCAACGAAAGGCCAACAAGCTTTTGCGCACCGAATTCCAAAGCGAAAATCCTTGCTGAGCCTTTAACCATGGCCGAGAACAGTCGCAATGGCGACTCGCTGCTCTATCCAACATCTCCGCTTTTGTGGCCATTTTTGTCATGGCAAATACGCTTCCACAAGTATTTGTGTATTTGTAGAGTTTTATACAACACAGAGAATTGTGGATATAGCTTTGGTATTTCTCTTTATTCTCTTATTCGATTTTAAAACCCCTTCGACTGTTTAAATTCTTTCTTATTTATATACAATATAATTTAAAATCAAAAACAGTTTTATCAGTTTTTGATGCTGTTTCAATTCAAGCTTTTATACTTTGTGTATATGTATGTATAGTATATAATAATATATATGTATAAAGAATACCTATAATATAATCTCAATTTATTTTCAACCATTTACAATATTCCTTTTTAATACAATAGTTCCCCCACTGTCAAATCATCTGTTGTGGTTTCTTTTTATTATATATATCTCAATATTCTGCAATATACAAGATACATCTGTCAGCTCTTGCATCTTTCCCTGTATACTCGTATATTATAGTATTTTCTATTTATTTATCTTCCGATATCTTTACCTCTTCTTCAACAAGCAAAAACTATTCAACATAGCACTCGAAATAAATTGTTTTTATTTCGTGCGCCAAAATAGAAGCGTGACAAAAATAAATCACAATATTAACAAGCAGAATTACACTGGCACAGAGAGTGATCAACCAATATATACCCTGTACATACATATTAGAGTTATTTTAAAGGTAATAATGTATCCTAATAGTTGCACTCGACTGAGAAGATGCTCTTACTCTTCTTGCTCTGTACAGCTTTAAATATAGGCATACCCGTTTCCCCCTTCCTTTACTACAGGGTAACCAACTATATAACAAAGATCTTTTACAGTAAATTAAGAAAAAATTGTCACTCAGTCGTGCCTTGCAAATTGAAATTGTTGAATCGCTCTTCGCCTCGTTTATTTTGATGTCGTCGTTCGCGCTCACTTGGCAAAATACATAAAAATTATAAAAATAACATAAATATTTATAAATATCACCCGTTAAGTGATGAATGTACAATTAAGTTACGCATAATGAATAGTGCACTCAGAAATCATTGTCTAAACATCAACTAAAAGGATATGTGTGCGTAGAGTTGCCAAGAAATTAATTATCACAATGCAGAAAGAGAACAGGCGCCATTAATGGTTAATGTGGTGAATAAGGTGCATATATTGAGAAAGTTCAAGAACATTAATACAATATGATTATAAGAACATTAATACAATATGATTATAATAATAATTAAAAATCAATTTTTACACTCAACAAAAGACTTCAAATTATTTCAAATAACTCAAGTAAATTGCTAACTATAAAATTAAATAAATTTATGATAAGCACTTAAAACTCTTCCAACAATTTCTACCACTAGCTTCTCGCTTTGTCTCTCTCTCTCTCTCTCTCTATGTCTCTTTTCCTTATCTTTCAATATACTCGTAATAAATTTCAACGTACTTTCCCCAATGTGCTATAGAGCATATTTTGTATTTTGGCCAGAAGCAAATGCCGCACAATTCCAAATGCCACACGAAGCAAGCTAAATGCAACAAGTGCAACGCGTTGCCTCAATGTGTAGTCGGCCCTCTGTGTAGTCAGTCCTACCCTTCTGCCACTCCCCCCGCCCCCTATCGTATCCACCCTTGTGCGTGTTTGGTAAAATGTTTTGGCGACACTTGACAAAATGCCAGAAATTCTAAACACTTTTAGCCGGTTGTCGTTCGCCTTTTGGCTGCCCTTTCGAGCTGCCTCTGCTTCTTCTTTAGCTGCCTTTCGTTTGGCTGCTTTGAATTTTTGCACGCTGCAACTGTAGCTACCTCTCTCTTTCTCCCTCTCTCTGTCTCTCTCTGGGTATCATGGCAAATTAATTACTTGCCATCGCAGGCAGAGCAGCGTGCAAATTTACGCACATTTATTTCAGTCAGTTGATTCTTTGAGTAATTAATGAGTTTATTAATTCGCAAATTGTCAGTGCGATGACAGCAGCTCAAGTAATTCCATGTTGCAACAACAACTCATCATGTGACTGTTGTTGTTGTTGCCCAGTCATAGTGCACATCGTTGTGCGGTATCTTTAGATCTGCGCTTGAGTCAAATGCATTTTCATGCATGTATCTTGCAGATACTTTTGCTGCCGCACACATTAACACACTTTTCAATTCAATTACTGTACTGTAGCCAGCTGCGGGTCGCCCACAGTGCACTGTGGGGCAAACAAAGCGCTTTTCTATGTTGTGTGTTGCCAGTGTCGCGCCTCAATTGATTTTCGCACATTTGTTGCTCGTTTAGCGGGATCTCTCTCTCGCCGTGATCGCCCATTTAGATACGCTACTTGCTACAGCGAGTACTTGCATCAAACTTGCCTGCAGTTTGTTTTCTAACCTTAACGCTAATTGGGGAGGGGCCCACTATATCTGAACGATCTCGTTCGACTGACAAATGAGCTTAACGCACTGATAAATGTGCTAAAAATGTGCACAAGTTAAATGCAATTTGTTTGCACACGAATGAAAGTGATAAAAGATAAAAACATTTCCCAATAAAAATGTGTTTTGAAAATATGTAGACACTGCAATAAAAAACTTATATTTCCTCTTAATTAAAAGACGCACTGTGGTTTTGAGGTTTTAGTGTACTCTTTTCGAGGTTATGTTTGACTTGCCATTGCGAATAATTTTTTCGAACTTTTTACTTATGTTTTAAAATTTGTTTGTCGTGCACCTGTTTAGGCTGCGAATTCTATTCAATTTATATTTCAATAAGTATATAAATACATAAATAAACTAGCCCACGATCTATCACTTCCTTTCGTTATTCCCAAGCTTAAGCAACAGATTAATCGAGTTTCCGATAAACTGTCTGCACAAAACAAGTTGTAAAAGCAGAGCGATTAACTATAGTATGAACTCTCTATCTCTCTCTCCCTATCTCTCTGTAAACCCACCTATTACAATTCAAGCTAACTGTGTCGCCCAGTTTAAGCTGTTTTACAATGTACCTCTCTTTAAATCACTTTCAATGGGCCACCAAGCAGGCTCAATACAGGCAGAGCGAGCGAGAGGAGAGAGTGCGACTGCGATGCACGAGAGAGCATTTAATCATGTTGCAGTCATAGCCAAACACACAGCAACAACAATAGTGCTGAGTCAACCGGCAAACATAAATAAACAAAAGCCAGCAAACTAAAAGCAGCCAAAGAGCGTAACTAATTGGCTTTGACTGAGCCACAAGTGTCGAAGAGAGCAAGAGAGAGTACAGAACAGCTGTCCAAAGAGAGCGAGCACACCAGAGAGAGAGAGCAACGATAACAGCCGGCATAAGCATAGCACGAGCGCGCGAGCAAACGAAATTCAAAGTGCAGCACAATTGACGATCAGCTGGGAATGGGAAGGGGGGAGGAGGAGGAGAGGGAGTGCTTGCGCCAACGTCGCTGCTAGCGCTATTGGCGCTGCTGCTGCTTTCGTCGCTGTCGATGCCGTCGTTGCTGCTGCTGCCGTCGCAAGTGAGTTTCAGTACCCACTCAGTCAGCCGGTCGCGTCGATCGATAGTCGCGTCGTCGTCGCTCGCATTTGTCAATAGAATTTCAGCGCCTGGTCGAAAGTACTCGCAGTCGATTTCCACCGGTCTTCAGTCATACATATTATATATCGGCATTCATTCAAGACACGATCTCGACAATCCCCGGGACGTACGAAACGTCGATCGTTGTCTTTGTCATCGCTTGCACGTTGCGGTTTGTCCAGCTTGCAAAAGTAAACAAATGAAATTCTTAACGAAATTGAGCAACTGTCGTTGTGTGTTTGCGTGTGCGTGTGTTAATTGAAAATAAAAACGAAAAAGTTAACGAAATTTATCGCCAGTTATCGACAGTCAATTGAACGTGCACATAACTCCAATTAATTAACAATTATATCGTAATTGTCAAGCCATCCCAAAAAGAAAAGAGTGTTTAAAAAGGGGGAAGAAATACTATAAAAACAAGTAAAAAACTAAATAAGAATTATATTAAATTATATAATAAAACCTATGTAATTGTTAATGGGATTTGACAGACATATAGAGTATACATATATATTTCTATATACATTCCCATTAACAATTATATTGTAACGAACCTGAAAAAGGCGAAGAAAATACTGTGAAAAAAAGTTAATTAAATAAAAAATAATTGATATTAAAGAATAAAAAACTATTCAAAAGTTGATGGGATTTGTAAGACACATAGTGTCACTAATTTCTATATCTATTTCAAATAACAATTATATCGTGATTAAAAAAGAAAGAGTATTTGAAAAAGGAAACTAGTACTATAAAAGCATATTAAAAAAATTAAAATATAATTTAAACTGAATGATAAAAAAACTATATAACACTTGATGAGATTCACAATACATGCAGTGTATCATATATTTCTATAACTCTTATTTATATACTCGTATTCTTATAACTAAGCTAACAGCGTTACGCGTCTCATATTCAACGTCTCATTTAGTCATGCGACTCATACTCAGTTATTCAATTCGCCAATTTGGCCGAAAAGTTAACAATAATAAACAAAAACAATATGCAAATAAGTTCGCCTGCTTATTGACAGTGCAAAATTGAAGAGAGAAAGAGAGGCAGCACGTGTGTGTGGCAGCAAGTGCAAGCGAGAGGGGAACATTAAATCTGAAGCGAACTGCAGCGACGTCAGCTTGACTCACTCAGTTCAGCTCACTCGCTCTCTCTCGCTTGCTCAGCCGGCGTCTCAGTTACTCGGCTTGTTAATTACCGTGAACCGGCTACCCTGTCTCCCGACCCCTCCTTGCACAGTCCACACTCCTCCTTTCCGCCTGCTGTTCTACCCGCTTTCAATCAACCCGTTTTCATTTCAATTTCCAATTCGATTTCGTTGCTTTCTTTGCTTTCAAGCAGCTGTTTTCTGTTTTGCTCGTTTTGTTTTGCTTTGAGTGCATTGCCACACACACACACAGACAAACACATACGCAGACATGCCGACACTTTCGCATATTTGTATCTGTATCTTTGTATCTTTATCTGTGATATTCTAGCTGCGCTTGCGTGGCCGAGCCGAGCCCAAAAAGCATTTGCGGAATGCAGCCCCATGGAGAAATTTCAGTGCAGCCTGTTGCGTGTTGCAAGTGCGTGTTGCATGCGTACTCCACTTGTTGGCCAGCAAATGCTGTAGTTGCAGCTGCAGTTTGTCATGTGGCACAGAGAGACGTTTTGTGTAATTGAAATATGCGCATAATTGCAGCTCTTTCTTCTCCTCCAAATGGGCATTTCGATTAGAGGCGAATTTCAAGCGAAACCCATAAAAATTATCTACGTTCAATCTTTGATTTATTTCTTAGATCTTGCGCTAAAAGCATGTTTGCTATTTCCATGTTGAAAGCGAATTTAATTGAATTGAATAGGTCTATGAACCATAAAGTTATATTTAAAATACAATGGAATATGCCTCATATACGAGGATTTAGAGCATGCAGCGTATACTGGAAAATGTCTTAAAGCATTAATTTCTTTTAGATTGAAAATAGAAATAATATTCTCCAATTCGCATATTTAAATTTCATTTGCAATTCAAAATGATGACCTATTTTGAATTGCAAATGAAATTTAAGTATGCAAATTAGGGAATATTATTTTGTCTTCTTAGTGATTATTTCGAAATTTCCATAGCTATAAATTCAATTGAATACTGTAAATACTTTACTGAAATTATGAAAGTCATCTCTTCACAATATTCTGATTAAAGAGTTATGAATAGTTAATACAATTTTACTTATGTTTTGATAGATAAAAGCTAAATATTTCTATTACATTTTCAATTCTATATTCCATTTATAATGTTAATAAGATTTTAACAATAGAATTCTCTGTATTCTTCTTTAATTGTTCTAATTTAATTCTATTTAATAATTCTGTAAATCACACAAATGTTTCAACAGAACAATATAATTTAATGAACTTATGCTTCCCAAGCAATTATTATAAATGAACTATTCTTTATGTATTCTGTACTTAATACATAACCTCAACACCCAAATGAATTCGCAGGCGTACAAATTATTTTCTAGACTTTTTCACAAAGATTTTGCAACTATTCAAAAAGATTCAACTTTGGGTAATTAGACAATTCTTTGTTTCCTACTTTGCATGCAACTGCAGCAACAATCTTGCAACAACTTCAGCTGCAACTTGAATAATCTTTGCATATTACACAAGATGCAGAGAACAGAACAACGACAAGAATAAAAAATGAAAACTCATTTCCTAACCATAATTACCGACAATTCTATGGCATTCTGTCTATTCTATTCTATTAGTTAAGGCATTGTCATTCGCTTGAGAATTATGCTAAAAGCTCTGCTTGAAAAAGAACTACAATAAGTACAGCAACAATAATAACAACAACAACAACTACAACAAGTACAGCAACAACTACAAGAACATTACAAGAGCTATAAGAACTACAAGAACTACAAGAACTTCAACTAGAAGTATTGTCAAGTGCGTCTTAGACAATGCTGCCCCAGCTGCCCCCAAGCATACTCAACATATACATCATTTTTCTAGCAGGGGAGTCGACCTCAGTTATGGCAAAGGGAGAGAGGTTAGGGGGGAATTGTGCAATGCCATTCGGATACGGTTCTTATAATGCAGCAAGTGCTGCAGCAATGGGAACGAGAGACGGCAATTAATTGAAGAAATCACGCACTTAGAAACCCAAACTGAGAGCGCTCATAAATTCCAAAGAGAGCGCCAGAGAGGGAGGGGTAGGTGGAGGGGGTATGTGGAGAATAATGCGGCCCCACTTGGGGTAGAGAACAAAGCCGGGCGACAGTTTTTTTCTATGGGCCGCACAAATACGGTTAACGGGCATGATCCCCCGACTGAAAAGCGAAGAAAACACACAGTGTGGAGAAAAGAGAGAAACAGTGTGAGAGAGAGAGAGAGCGAGATAGGCAGACAGAGCCAACGACAGGCGACAAGTTTTGCATATTAAAAGCGAAAGACACAAAGATTGAATAACAAATTGAATGGCAAATTATTCTGTATGCACTCGTTGCTGCTCGTTGTTGTTGTTGCTATAGTAATTGTTGTTGTAGTACCATTTGTTGTTGTACTGTTGTACTGCCTGTTGTACCCTGGCCTTTTTTTTAGCTTCTTTCACTCCAATTGCGGACGTCAGTGTACAGAATGCGCCTCAATCAGAGAATTTTAATTATTATTTTCAATTATCGAAAATGGTTTTGCGTCTGTTTCAATTTACATTCTACACTTGCTATCCTTGTTGTTTCGCTTTTCTCTTTTCTCTTTTGTTTTCTGTTTCGCTATGTTTCAAGTGTTTTTTAGCTGGGCGTCTGCTCTTCAGATGGTATCCCTGTCTGTTGAACTGTTGGTAATTAGGGGGCGTTCTCAATTGCGGCATATGGTTTTGCTTTAATTAAATTTCAAGCGCAGATAAGCAGCCACACTCCCCTTTCCCAATCTCTCTTCCCTCTCTCGGGGGAGTACTGAGATTCTGCCCCACTGGCAAAGGGTCAGCTGACTGTCGAGGGAGGCCCAAGTTTACTCGGAATATCGACTCGAGTGTGGAACTTTAAGCTTTTAGCGGGTAACCGGCAAAAGTAAAGCCTCAGCTCCGAAAAGCTGTTAACTGATAGATTAAACAACTGTCGCCGGGCCCCGTACGAAATGCGAATCAACACACACAGCGCAACAGAAAACAAAACCAAAGACGAGTGTAAATAAAAGTGGAGAAAAAAGAGCTCAGAAAATAAATAAACATAATGCCCACTGAGAGATGCTGGCAATGGCGATGACGATGGCGACGCCAACATGCTAACTCAGGTAGTCTCAGATAGCCAAGCTTAGTACTGTTTATGTGCCCGATACCTAGAAGTATATACTAAATCTATATATATGATTTATTTGCACGACATTTATCAGCGGATGCAAATGCACTGAGCCAAACTAACAAAAACAAGCTCTGCGCAAAGCTCCGAAAAGTAACTCCATATGACGAGACACACTCACTGCGTCTGTGTGTGTGTATGTTTGTTTGTGTGTGTGTGTGTGGTACTCGTGATCAGGTGGTGCCTAAGCAGCGCTGCCTAGCACGCGTCGCGCGATGATACTCACAATTTATGGCTTAGATACACTTGGCAATGCACGGGGTTAATCAGCTGGCAGAGTGAAGTACGACACTGTCTGATTGTATCTATAAAGTTTTGAGCTATTATTATTATTAAAATATATTCTGGAAATATTTTGGCAAATTTTAGTTTCTATTTGAATCCTAGTTTAACAATCATATTTATATTTAACATGAAATACCAAAAATCTGAAACCAATCTATGGAATACTTTCCAAGCAGCTCAGTATACATATGAAGTTTATAATTACGAATATATGTATTTTCAATATTAAATGCACCATAAAAATAAAAAGTAACTAATTGGCATTAATCCAGCAGTTGCCAAACTTCAATTTATTTTGATAAATGTAAATATTTTAGATATTTTCATGCACTTCAAAACTTAGCAAAAGTTTTCATCTGTTCCTTGTGCTTGCTATATATCATTCTATTTAATAAGTATATATAAGGTTTTTATAAATCTGCTCAAAATTAAATAATAAATTATTAATAGTTAATCAGCCATCTAATCTCTCTCTCAACACAAATACCTTTAGCTGATCTTCAGCAACTTAGCTCACCTTAATTCCTTCCACATATATTTGTTGGCACCTGCATTATCATAAACCAATTTATACAGCATAGGTCTCTAACCTTACTTTATCTACTTTTCAAATAAAAAACCTTCAACTGCTCTCTCAACTTATGATCTAACATACGTGCACTTCATTTTGTCAGCATTATAAAGAAACCTATAAAAGATATTCTCCAACTAGTTCAATCTAATCTCAAAGCTGAAACTGAGTACACAATTGTTTCAGTTGATCGTATGGCCCTCAGATCGTTTTGTATATTACCTCCCCCTATTATACGTAGTTCAAAAGTCGTAAGCCCCCCTTATGGTGGCGAGTGTATCTCACTTCTCGCCTTGCACTTTACCTGAGCCAATTTGCCGCTTGTCGCAAATGCCATTTAACCAAACGAAAAATGCCTAAACTAAAGGCAACAACAACAATAATAATGATAATTTCGTATGCGAGCGTCTACGCTGACGTTGACGTTGACGTCGCTGCTCACGTTGAACGTGGAACGTCGACGCTAACGTTGACGTCGTTGTCGTCGTCGTCGTCGCCATGCGGCTTTGGGCTTTGGGACTGGCACATCGTGAACTGAGTACACAATGGCTAAAGTACATATACGTACCTCGATACAACAGCAACAACTACAGCAACAGCAACAACAACAACAGCCAAACAGCTGAACAACAACTACAACAACAGCAACAAGCGAATGAAACAAAATAAAAATCAAGTAAAATAAACCGCACGAGCAGCGGCAGAAAAAAAAGCGACGCCAGCAGTTTGTCACTCAATCGCCCAGCAATCAGTCGCGTTTTGCTTATAGTTGTTGTTGTTGCTGTATATCGTACATGCTGCTCTCGATTTGTATCTGTATCTTGCAGATACACTAGCGTGTCGAACGACGCGCGCGCTTTTAAAGTGACTTTTTCTCTGCAACTTACACGAGCTGCGCACGCGTAAAGCGCAAAGTCAAAGTGCAAAAGTATCTCGGGGATACACTGTGCAAACGTACTGCATAAAGCGTGCATAATTACGAAAATTTGCATAATTAGCTACGATAAGCTAGACTGTAGTGAAGCTTGTGCGGTGAGAAAAAGATAAAGAAAGTCTACTTCCATGTGCAGACGTTGCACGTAGCCAGTGCTTACTGTAGCCGCGTATTTACCTGCATTAACGACGACGTGTCGATTGTGTTTACATACTGAATTCATTGTTTCATCAGCTGATACATTACGGAGAACAATACCAGCGCTGTAGTTGGAGCTATCCCCAGTTCCCAGTTCCATTGAAATAGTTTAACCGATTTTCGATCTACATAAATCGCGTTATGCCTGGCTGGCTCTAGGGAGTGTCGGGCAATAGAATGAAAGAGATAGCGCGATAGTTCGCTCTCGATGAGCCATCATTGTCATCGTCATCATCTTGACGATCTCACAAGGTCGAACTGCGCCCTAAGTCAATTCACGCGTACCTGGGCAACAATATGGGGATAAATTTGTAGACTCTGTTGCTGAAAACATTTGTGCAAATATTGAAAGATTCCGTCCGACGGGCAAACAAACTAGAACAAGTGTCGTTAAATTAAAAAAAAAAAAACCACATACCTACAATACATATCTATATAGTATAAACATATATACAAGTATGTGTGTGTGTGGTTCGCTTTTAGTCAATTTCCAAAAGAAAATGCGAGCACGAGCACGAGGCATATTCACGTAATGGATTTCTTGGCGTCAGCATGCAAATGAATCACTTTGTGGTCAGCTCTAAGTAAATTCCAATTGAAAATAATCAGTCGGTCGAAAATGCGTAGCCTTTCCCCCTCTTTCCCTCTAGGGAAACAAACGGAAATTGTCAGTTGTCAATTTTTCGAGAACGCAGCCCAACAACAACAACAAAAGGTGCGCACCATATTAAATACAAAATGTCAACAGCTCGTCAGTTCGTACCTAGACATACTCATGAATACGTGTTTATCCATCCATCTATATAGAATGAAGTATATAAATAACTCAAATACAGCACAGCGACATAAAAAAAAGTGCAAACACCCAGAGAGAAATAACAATTTGCCTGAAATTATTGCTAAAATTAAGTAGAGTTTTTGTTTGTTATAAACCGAAACAAGGCAAATATTAGCAAAGATTATTAGGGGGAATATTCTATAAATATAATTTATTGTGTACTTTTTCACAGTTCACGAGAAGTTTGTGCACAAAAAAATTATAACTTTAATCGACTTTTTTCGATATGTCGAACGAGGCGACTATCATTAAATTAATGAGATCTTATAATATACTTCAACAGGGTATTTACTTCTCAAAACATCTCTTAGTTAAGTAGCTGCAAATTTGGTATATACTGTGTATTTCAGTAACGACTTTACTTAAGTAATGAAAGATTGGAATAGCAATCGATCTAAAACTGAACTGAAAACACTTTAAATTATTCTGTTCTTCTTATGACTCCAAAGAGAGATAGCAAACAAAAGCTATTTCACAGTAATTTTAAATATTCAAACTATCACTGGGTAACTTTTATTCGAGTATTTCCCCAGTTGAAATACTCTTTTGCATATTCAAAGCACAGATAAGGAAATTAGTCGAGCTAAAACAGAAACCTAACAAAGAAAGAAAACCAAACTCAACGGAAATAGATAACTTCAAATTTGTACCTTATAGCAAAGACCTTTCCGACTGAGAGATAAGCCATATACTCACTTAGGTATATACTTTCTGTAGCTCTCTATGGCTCTGCATAGCTCGCAAGCTATTACATTTTTACATGCTTCAAAAACGTCAGTTTTAAGTGAAAACTCGTCGCTTTACGCTCCAGAAATTTTCACATATCTCCCAACAAAACAAACCAAAAATAAAAGAGAAAAACTGAAATCCAAGCAAAGTTCAGAGTGTAAATGTGAAGTTGATGTGATAAGTGTTCGTAGGTTGTTCAGACCTAAAGAGACAATAGAATAGGGTGTCACGTTCTTAACGGGGCTAATAAGCAGTTTGCGTCGCAGCTTGTTGCAGTTGCTGCTTGCGCAACCTTGTGCTAATTTCCGACTCTATAATGTGCCCCGATATATGCTATATGTAACATACTATATGCTGCGTGTGTATTTGTTGACTGAGTTGACAAATTGGTTAGTTTTGAGCGTGCAGCGAAGCGTAATGAAAATGATTACAGCAAATGCCCGTTGCATTTGTTGCTCTGTTGTTGTTGTCGAGAGTTGCCCCACATCGGGCTTCATTATGCCATTATGCGGCAAATCAATTCACTTCGCATGTGGCAAGCGTACTCGGGGAAATGTACTCGCATGTTGCAACACACCTGCCCAGAGACTCTACCTCGAAAAACTCTTTCAATATTTGCACTTTCTTCTTCTCCGACTGAGCTCTCCATATAGAAACTTATGACTTGTTCGTCTATTTACGCATATTTATGTCTATATCTGTTGACCATGTACAAACAACACGCACCATCATCATCAGGCTACAGCAGCACTAACAACAACAACAACAACAACAATAACAAGTACGGCAACAACAAGAGAGACAGAGCCGACTGTCTGTCAATAGACTGGCAAATGTCAATTTAGTTGGGCCAGCAAGAAATTGAAAATAGACAGTCGCAAAGACACAAATTGTGGAAAAGTATTGGAGGGAAAAATCGTTGACGAGAAAATAGAAAATAGTTGACAAGAGAAATACTTCATTTTCATTTCCATTTCCATTTTCTGTATAGTGAGATCTACGTGCTTGTAATGAAAATCATATTTCATTTGATATTGAGTTGTGAGTTTTTGGATGAAACCTTGCAAAGTCAGTAATGAAATGAGATTTTCCATGTGTTTTTGAAAGTTAAACAAAGTCAAAACAGATGAATATGCAAGTTATTAAAATCAGAAAGTCATAAATGAGAAAGACGAATGGCAGTTTTATGAAAGTTATTAAATTGATATTGGAAAATGCGAAAATTCCATTGAAATATGAAAATTCAAATGACAAAATGCATTAGATTGTCATAGATGCTAATGTCAATAGGAAAATAAGCTCATATATGAATATCAAGTTATTAAAATAAAGTAAATATTCAAGTTAAATAAACAACGAATCAAATCATAGTTTTGAAAAATGAATACAATGATGAATATGAAATCGTCACAAGTTTCTTTAATAAAACATATAAATACTGTATAACATATCAAAATAATATATTTAAATAAATTGATTAATGCAAAATAAATTGACATGCATATTAAAAACAAAAGAAGTGATAAAATTGTGGCAAAAATATGTATAAAATATTATTTGTAGATATGTATGATAAATTTCAAAAATTGTATAAGAGTCATACATAAAACTTGTAAAAGGAAACAGACTTAGTTTAAAAAATCGACCAGTGCAGGCAATCTTATTGATATAATTAGAAGAACTGAACTGGATATGTAGCTCTAAGTTCAGCAGGGAGTATAATAAATCTACGAGGTCGCAGTATATCTGCCCCAACTAATTAATAATCCACAAAATAAAACATTCAAATTTTTTAAAAGAGAACAAATGAAATTTCAATTAAAAAAACTTGATAAATAATTTTATTCTTAAGATTTGTACCACAAGCAACAGACTTACAAGTGAAAATATGCTGATAATATTTACAACATAATCTCAGTATCTTCGTTGCAGACATTACGTCTAAGTCTTTATGTCTCTCTAAGTTTAGGTCTTCAGCTTTCATTCTCTTACTGTTTACAGAGGGGCAAAGAATTTCACATAGAAATAAACCAACTGAGACGATAATTGTTGTTGTAGTCTGGTGTTGTTGCTGTGTTTATGTAGTCTGGTGTAAGTAAATAAGCTTAAAATTTCACAATTCACTATGTGAACAGTTGTCATCGCTTGTTTAGTTTCGATTTCGGTTTCGGGTTAACGTCGCACTCTCCTCCGCCAACCTCTTTCTCAGCTGGTTTCCAAGTAAAGATATTATTATAGTAGGTATATATAGGCTGGGGTAATATTGTCGCAGTCTAAACACAGACGTTCGTCTCTTTTCTTTCTTCAAGCTGATTAGAGCGTTTCGCAGGTGCCGACACGTTAACGCCTCCCGACGGGGCGTGGCGCATTAGAAACACTTGTGAAATTCGAAGTTTGTCGAGTCGACTCAATTTTCTACACGATGCTTATATAACCCACAACTTTTATGCTGTGTTATTTTTAGTTAAAATGCACATTAAAATTGTTAAAGCGAAAGCTGCACAAGGGAAGAGTTAAGTAAACAGGGCGGGAAAGGGGAAGAGAAATGTTTGCGGGGGAGGGTGCTGCACTTAATAAGGTGCTCTGGCTTCATGAGCTGACTGACATTAAATGCAAAATCAAATAGCCCCTTGCTATGTGATTGTCATATAAAATAATCTTAATAACTTGTGCAAATATCGTAAAGAGCTTTCGTAGACCGTACGATATGCAAAATGTGACATGCACGGCCCATTAACGCTCGATATGATGCGCGATTGCCGACGATATGTAGCAAATTGAAAGTAAATAAAAAATATAATCGAAAAAAAGTTCCCAATAATAACAAAAATATTAAATACGTTTATTGCAAAAGCAAACTGCAGCAATATGGCAAATTAATTAGTTATACAAAAATGGTAGACGCATAAAAAAAAAAAGTGACGCAAATTGTGAAAATCAACAAAAAAGCGAAAACAAAACAACGCGAACAAAAAAATAGAAATATAATCGATTTTTTTTTTGATTGCAAATAAAATTCAAATTATGCACAAGTGAATAATTGTGGCATTTTTAATGGCAGGCAACTAAATAAATACGGCAACAGATGCACACACACACATACATATATGTACTATATAGTAAACGTATGTATGTATGATAATAACAACAAGAGTGTTGTGCCTGTGTTTTAATATAGCCCAAGTGGCCCATAAAAACAAGTTGCCCTTTGTCGAGGCGAGGCGAATGCGAGTGTGTGTGGCGCCATCTAGCGGCCCATAAATATTGCACACGCTATGAAAAATCCAAATATCATGGAATGCAGCAATGGCTTAAACAACAACAACAACAACAGCAGTAACAGCAACAGCAACAACGTTGTCGCAGCGTCCAATATCAACGGAAACGGAAATGGCAATGCTAGCGAGCTACAGCTGCACCCCCTGTCGGCCAAAGCGGCGCTAACAACATGTGCAACATCGACAGCAGCAGCAACAGTGCAACACAGCAACAGCAGTAACAACAACAACAGCAAGTACTGCTCCGGTAGCAGCTCCGGCTCCGGCATGTCGCCTCACTCGCCGCCCCCGCATCAGCAGCAGCCCGCAAACATGGCCACAAATGGCCATCAGTCGTATCCGGCGATAACGGCAACGTATTGGCTGCCGCCACCAAATCCGGCGCCATATTTAGTTCCAGGTAATTAGTGTTACTTGCAGTTGTAGCCCCCCCTTACTAACCCCTTTCTAAACCCGTCCTAACCCCCCCTCAGCCAGTTGCAATACCAATTTCAGTCTCGAGCGTAGTCTAAGCCCGGCTTCCGCTCCCCACTCCTGCCTCTCTCTGTTGCAACGTTGCAAATTATATTTTCGTGTTTATTGTAAAGCTCGCAGGGATTACAAGAGGGCAGCAGGGGCGGAGGGGGAGGCGTGGCAGGGTAAAGGCGCATCTCGCTGCGAGGCCCAAACAACGTTGTCCATGTCGTGTTTTCATGTGTGCGCTGCGATGAGTGTGCGGAAGTCTGTGTGAGGGTGTGAGGGAGTGTGTGTGGGTGTGCGTTATTGTGTCGTGTATTTTATTTCCGTCCTTCTTGTTTTTTTTCACTCTGTTTCTGTTTTTTGCTTAGTCGCTGTGCCAAGTGGCAAAATGTTAAGCCACTGTGTGAAGCTGCCGCTGGATTTGAATTTGCTGTGCGGGGGGCGGAGAGGGAGAGCATCTGCATATATGTATTGAGTACGCGTGAGTGTGTGTGTGTGAGTGTGTGTTATTTTCTGACTGGGAATCGGTTGCATGCAACGCCGCTGCGGCGCCTCCCGTTTTTGTGTGTAATTTCATTTGCAAACGCCACTTGCTGCCTGCTAATTAAATTTTAGCTTTGTCAGGGGATTTGCACTTGCTGCTGCCAGTGGGAGAGGGAGAGGGAAAGGGAGAGGAAGTGGAGGAAGTGGAGGAAGTCAGGAGGTGCCTTGTTTGTTTTCGCATTCGGCTCTGGCCCTGCTTGTTGTTGTTGCTGTTGTTGTCTAACTGTTGCTTGCGAGCAGCAGAATTTGTGGATTATCAGAAACAGCCACAGCGCAGCGGGGAAAGGGAGAGAAGCAGGGAGAGAAGGGTGTTGGTAGGGTGCTGGTGGTACTGCTGGGATGCCGAAACGAATGTGAAATTAAACACTAGGGGAATTTTCTTTGATTTCACGCATATGCTGCGTTTTTTGAGGTTATGTTGCTCAGCCAAATTTAAAGGGATGCCTTGAAAATAATATTTAAGTGCAGTTTCTACAATATATTTTGGGGTACGGCATGTATAAAGGAATGATATAACTTTTCAATATTGCTTTTGAGCTAATAACTAGGACAGACAGACAGACAGACCGACAGACAGACCGACAGACAAACAGACAGACAGATAGACAGACAAACGGATACACGAACATGACTTGATCGTCTCGGCTGTTGTTGCTGTTTAAGTATCGGCTAAAACACTAGACCTTAACATTTTGATCTATCACCAACCCACTTATGGCAAATGATACTTTCGAAAAAAACCTCATTCGATTTCTATTCAAACTCAAAAGTCAAGTGCACCCATTAAAAAAAAGAAACAACAAATTGAAAAACTCATCAACGTTTCAAGATGCAACACAAAATATTTCCTTGTTTTCGCATTCAAATTCAATTAAACTTTGTCCCATTTAATCGCTTTGCTCGACTTGTGCTCTCCTCACGCTCCACTTAACTACTCCACAGCCCTCTTTCCCCCCCCCTTGTCAATCAATAAGTTAACGATCTAATCCATTTCCGGCACTGGCATTGTGACTTGCATACAGAATCAAGCGATTATGTCCGTGAATCGTACTATAACTCATCCATGGCTCAGCTTTCCCTCTCTCTCCTCCCTTCTCTTCAGTCTCTTCCCTTCTTTCCTCTCATTTTCTCTTTCCCTCTCTTTCCTCTTCTTCTTCTTCTACGTCTCTTTCTGCTCTGCTTGCATGCAAAATTTGCTCTAACCTCGGGCACAATCAGAAGAGTTTGTTGGGCAATGAGGAGTGAGGGGTAGGGGAATATTTTGGGAATTGTTGGATTGCAGTTTCTGACAGGGTAAGGCGTTACTACAGTGGGCTGGGCGCGAAAGGGGGAGTGAGGCGTGGTTGGTTTGCAAAATGTTTCCGTGGTTTGACGTTGACTGCGTCGTCTTCTTGACGTCTTCTTGTTGTCGTCTAACTAAGCGCATGACTTGCATATTTATGCGATATATGCGAAATGAATTGTTTGTTGTTGTTGCCGATGCTGCTGCTGATGCTGTTGCTGCTGCTGCTGGGGGCAACACAGTTAGAGACAGCAACAGCAGCAGCAAATAACGATAATAAATAAGCAACGCGTCAAAAGGCAAAAAGGTTATAAATAAGTAAAGAAATATGCGAATGCACAAATGAATGAGTGAAAGAGAGAAAGAGAGAGAGAGGGAGTGTAAATGAGTGAGTGATAGCGAGAAAGAGGGAATGAGGCACTACTCTACCCCTTCTCTGACAACAACAAGTGCATGCGTTGTGATATTTTTAAAGCAATTCGATGCAGCAGACACGTTTCCTCATTTTCCCCACATGCCCCTACCCCCTCTCCCTCACCCTCCACGACATCAACAACATCAGCAGCAGAACTAATAATTTTATGAGCAGATCAAATGACGAACGCGAGAGACGGAGAGAGGGGGAAGTGCGGCCAACACTCAAAGTCAAAATGGCTGTCAGTCAAAGTGAAGCGTAGCAGCCCGTGTGACAGTGTGTGTGTGTGTGAGTGTGTGTGAGTGTTACATAAGGTTGTCTGTTTTAGAATTTTGTGGCTGGGCATTATGTGTGCGCTTGTGTTATATCTGCAAGTGCCATTATCTGCATCTCGCTCGCACGCAACGTGCACAAATGTGTTAACATAAATGTAACACGTTTCGCTGTGGCAACAACGAGAGCAACAACAACAATCCCTGCACGTTGCCATGTCACGTAGCTGCTTTTGCATGTCAACGACAGTCAAGAGAGCGAGAGATAGAAAGCGAGCAAGAGACAGAGAGAGAGAGGGAGGGAGCACAGTTGGCGAGAGTGTGGCAGAGGGGGCAGAGCAATGCAGGGTTCCCCAAAGATTTTTGGCAGGAAACGAAACTGTCACATTGGCGGAGTGTCAAGGAAATTGCCAGCTGACTTCTTGACTTCTTGCCTCCTTTTGCCGTCTTCCGCTCTCTCTCTCCCTCTCTTTCTCTCTCTCACTCTGCTCGTGCCGTATCCAGAAATTCAAAAATTGCTTTGTCAATTCGAGTGCAAAATAAGCTGGCAAAATCAACTATAACTATAGCTCTCTGTCTCTGTCTCTGTCACTCTCACTCACTCTCTATATCTCTCTCTCTCACTTACTCTTCTAAATAGTTTAAAGTTTTAGCGGTTTCACGCTAATTAAAGTAACACGCGAGCGCGAATTGTGCAAGCTGCAAATGAACTTGACTTGAACATTTTGTGAGTTAACCAAAACTTGTGAATGTTAATCGGGTTTATTTTTAGACTTAAGAAAAAAAAGAGAGATAGAGGGAGATAAAAAGAGAAGCAAAGAGGGAGTTAAACTTAACTTAGCTCAACAAAATAAGCTGCAAAGTCTAAGTGAAAAAGCAATGAAAACTAAACATCAAACATTAATTGAAAAACTTGGGAAAATTAATATCAAGATAACTTAAAGCTTTTTTATTAATCAACGTTCAAAGTGGATTAAATAAGCTTTGTATACACGAATTTATTAGTACCAAAGCTTTCGATTATGCTTTAAATTAGTTTAATATTGAAAACGGTATCAGTACCAAAGCTTCATTACGCGTTGTATAAGTACGATCAGCTTTATTGACCTTTCAATACTATTTAAAATTTTATTTAGTAACCTTTAAGTTTGATTTCTTGCAAGTACTCTTATAGCACTTTTCTCGTGTGAATTTCAATGTGCATGAAAGGCTTTTAAATTATGAAAAGACTATCAAAGTGCATTAAAGTGAGTGCATCAGCTTTCAAACTAATTTACAATCTGCATTCAATAAGCTTAATATTGAAAAATGCATTGATGCCAAAGCTTTCATTCCGATAAACTTTAATAAGCTTTTAATTTGTTGCAAAGCTGTGATGTGGTTTTAAACTTACATAGCACAAACATGAATAGCTTTTTATCGCTCTCGATTCCAATTAAGTTCTCTTTAAGTTCAATTCTTGTGTAGTTTACAATGTGCTTTCGAAATGTACCTTATCTCCAATTGCGCATTTTACTCACTCACAGATAGTTTATTTTTGTTCCCCGATTTTTATTGCTTTCATTACGTGCGACCTTCTCGACTCGCAGTCAGCCCAGTCAATTTGTTTGCTGCTAATTTCCTGAACTATTCAAAATTGCACTATACAACTGAGTACGCCCCCTTAACCCACACACAGATAGACACACACACTCACACACACTCATTCATACACGCACTTGTACATACACCAGCTGTATGCAAAGCAAACGTCAAAAGGCAGACAAGTGACCAGAGAGAACACAAATACGAGAATTCTATGGGACCTCTTCGAATGAAAACAACAAATTTTTCACATGTTGCATAGACAATCGCACGATAGATAAAAGAGACAAACAACAACGACGAGAGCTTTGAATGCGTTACAGTTCAGCACAGACAGACAGAGTGGCAAGGGGTAAAGGGGTAAGGGGTAATCGGGGTGGTCGATAGGCGGGAATTGGTCGCTCGATCGAATGTGCGTCCCATAAGAACGAAATTAAATTCTGTCGCGACAATACAACATGCGGAATACGTAATCAATTGCCGACATCGATATAAATACAAATATATACAGAGTGGATATATAGTACATACATACAACAGTTTGTGTGCTATAAAACAGATAAATACACATACAAATATACAAACATAAGTACATACGTACTCATAGGTACATGCTTTGATATATGAATGTACAGCTGTAGCTCAGGCTTTTGTTTGCGCTGAGTCTCTTGTTGAAGCTGTATGGGGAGTTATATATATATATAGTATCTATACTTGTATTTGTATATCTAACTTTTTATCTGATATTTGCATGTGTAACTATATATAAAATTTATCTAGATAACGTACTAAGATCATTATGCGAGACGTATTCCGAGGTATAGATAGAAAAGTAGAGATATTTCTGTACTTCTTTTGGAAATTCTTAAAGCAAAAAAAAATATACATAAATAAAAAAATACTACTACTTAGGTACTTTAGGTACATATTTATAGTATATATTAATAATATCTAGTATATATTAATAGTATCGAGTTTAAATACTAAGAGACTTAAGTTCTTTATTTTACTTTACAATAGGAATTTGCTAAACTACTTGTATATAGAAAAAAGGAATATATTGTAGAACATTTCAATGGCGTGGCGTTTGTAGAACATTTTATCAATGCTTCTGGTAATAATTGTGTAGTACCTTTAAACACATATAACTCCAATGATTCAAGTTTCGATTAACTCAGAAAATGACTGTATTCTTTCTTTTAAACTGTACTATTCCAGTACCTTTACCAATTTTCAGTTATACTTATATAATTTCTCTTCTCCATTTCACTATCGTCACCCAAATAAAACTAAACACCTGCCCATCTCTATCGACTCTGTGCCTGCCCAACCGTGCATGCATATATTTAAACAAGTTGGATATATAGTAGAGAACGACGACTCGAAAGTACAAAATACCTTTAGCACTTTGACAGGCGACAAACGCAAACAGTTCATGCACATTTATTGCCTATTTATCTGAGCGCTCGTGTGAGACTATTGCACTGATGGGATCGATATATGCAAGAGTGTGTGAATGTATATGTGTGTATGTATAAACTGTCTCCATTGTTATGCAGCAGCTACAGGGGGCAACTTGAAAGCATGCTGAATTTTGCATATGCAATCGCCGATAGTCCGTCAGAGAGAGAGAGTTTTGCTTGAGGGACGCATATTTAGCACAGATTCTGAGGCAGGGAGGTGTGTGCAGGTGTAGTATGCATAGATGTGTATGTGTGTGTGTATGTGCATAGATGCTAAGCTATACATGAGAGAGAGAAGGGCTTGCTAATTGAGCTGAGCTATTATTAAATGTTTGATTAGGGCACAAGAGCGAAGAGAACTTTATGTTGGAATATCTTTGAAGTTGGACAATGACTAATCCTAAGTAGATTTGTGTTCTTTCCTTATTATGTGATATGCTGAGTTATTATTTAAGAGATCTCTAGACCTCTGAATTAGGAATCTTAGAAATTAGTTGAACAACATTAATAATTTGTATTTAAGTTACGACAAAATATGCAAAAAGTTTCAGATGCTTTAAAGATGTTTATTAATGATAATATTTGTTTCCTTTTCCAATACTATTATAATGTTTATTTATTCACTGTTCCCATAACACTATAAGCATGGCCACATGCTCGATTTAACTTCATCATTCATTGCCAGCAGCTCGTCAAAATGTTTCGCTGCCGCAAACACAATTAGCGCTAATAAAAGCTAATGAAAGGGGCGGCCAGTTGGGTAGGCTGCTGCGACAAATGTGCAAAAGCCATTTAAATCAGTTGCCAATGCAGGACAGTGCCAAGCATCAATCTGTCAGGCAGCCTGCCCCCTCTTCTGCCTCATTCCGTACTTCCTGCAGCCACAACTTGCTGCCAAAAATAAAAAGAAGGGCGACAGGCAACAAAACTTCGTTGTGCCCACTGACCAGGAGAGTGTGGTGGAGAGGGAAGGTTAATAGCAGAGAAAGGGAAGAAGGGGAACAGCAAAAGTAGAGGGGCATGTAGAGCAGACTGAAAAGGGCAGGGACAGGGGGCAGCAGGATTTGAGAGAGAGGGGGGGAAGCTGCCAGCACGTTTCGATTACGTTGGCAACACTTCCGGCCCGCGAGCGCCACAATTTCCGCCGCACTCTCCCTTTCCCTCGCTCTCTCTCTGTCCATAGGCACACTGCCAGCAGTCAACCTCGTCTATGTGGCAGGATCTGCTGCTGCTACTGCTGCTGCTGCTGTGGCTACTGCTCATTTGGCTATGCGCTTGAAGGGTTCATTTGTGTTGCATGTCTACAAATACGCATACATAAGCAGATATATCTCTTCCCTCTTTTTTTAGTCTGTGTCGCCATTGACCAAACTCTTTGACTGCTCACTCATTCAATTACCGCTGCCCGTCAGCTATTCCCATAACCCTCCCGCTGTCCCTCTCTAACCCCTTTAAATTTGCCTGCCGTCATCCCCTTTTTGATTTTCTCAAGAGCTCCGCTGGCACATTGCCCTGCCCCATCGCACATATGCGACTATTACCAGCCAGCTCTGCTCTATTATAATCTATATGCATATCCACAGCTATATCTCTATAGCACATATGTATCCATAGCTTCTTTGTGCCCGTGGAAAGTGCAGTTCATTTGTATCTCAAGTGCGCCTCAAGCGCAAAACTACTTCAGCAACTGAACTCAATTGCAAAGTTTGTTGTTAAATTTTGTTTAGTTTGTTGCCAGTTGCCAGTTGCCCATTAATAAGTTGGCCATAATTAATATAGCGCACGAGCAAGCGCACAAATTAATCCCGCATACATGTTAAGACCTCTTCTTAAATCTCTGAATCAATTTCATAAAATATTTTGCTCACTTGCCTGTTGAATTTCCAAATTTCTGCATTGCACATGCAAATTTCGAGATGCGCAGAAGAACTCAAGCTGACTAAGCTGGGAATTAAGCATTAATGAACTCGGGATCTATCAGAAAATAGAATATATAGAGCTGCCTTCTACAGTTTTATACCCTTGCAACGCATTGCAGAATTATTGACATGCCAAAGTTGCCTTCGTTCTCGTTTTTATTAATGTTTCTTTTAATTTCTAGCAATAATAATTATTTTCAAATCTACCTGAAATACTAGCGAATATCTTCAAGTTCGCAACTCACATTAAACATTATGTAACTAAAGCAATTTTAATGACATCTTTGAGTAAGCTGCTTTTTTTATTCCACGTTTTCGTGATTATTTGGCTTTTGCAATGCTGTTTCTTATGAAGTTGTTGTTACTATTTTGTCTCTGCCCCAAACTGGTTGTGTGACGCACGTGCTGTGGCTGCTGCTACTGTTGCTGTTGTTGTTGCTGTTGCTGTGAAACAATAAGCGTTGCTCTTGACAACACATAGACAAACACACACACACATGAGCACACACACTTGCAGACACTTGGTGCGTATTCATAAGATACATTTGACGTCGCAAAGTATCTTATGTCGCTTTATGCGACGCCACACCGCGCTGCACATTTAATCTTGAGGTGTTCTGCATATTTGCGGCTTTTGCGGCATCGTCACGTCAAAAGCACTTTGATTGTCACTCAGTCAGTCAGTCAGGCAGTCACTCAGTCAGTGAGTCTGTCTATGTGTCCGTCTGCCCCTCTGTCTGTCTGTGTGTAAGTAAGCTAGTCAGCTTGGCTGAGCGCGTCGAGTCGCAACCAAATATTCTCCGCGTTTGTCGCTGACAGTCGTAAAATATTTGAGGTTTTTTATTCTCTCGTTGCTGTTGTTGTTGTTGTATTTTCGCTTGTGCGTTGTAAGTTTTTGCGTTTTTGACTTTTTGTTGGCGGTTGCTGCTTTTTGATTTGCCTCGAAAATTATTCGCCATGCGCTTTGCATAATAATCAGCAGGGATCCTCGCAGAGAGAGCGAGCGCAAACAGAGCAAAGCAGAAATACGGAATGAAAAATGAAAGAGATGATGAGTTGTATGTGTAAGAGCGAGAGAGAGGGAAAGAGAGTCAGAGGTGGCACTGTGGTGGCATGCCAGGTGATTACTTTGTTGCACGGGGAATTGCACTGCGAAGAGAGAGAGAGAGAGGGAGAGAAATGAACAAAAAGTAATAAGCGACTTTGCTTTGATTTAGCATGGTAAAAAATAGTGCAGAAATTGCTGTCAATGCAATCAACTTGACAAAGTCATTATGCTATGGAGGAGGAATTTGTAAAGTCTGTAGAGATTAAAGTCAGCAAAGTTTTGGATTACATTTATTACATTTGAAATTCGAACTGATTTAAATAAAAGAAGTCCATATAATTGCTAGTAAAATAAAGAATATTCGCAAATCGAAAAATTAACATAAGTTTCTCATATTCAAATCATTACAACAACATTTTGTAGAATGTGAAATTAGACTGTTATGATAAGTGATTTAACAATCAAAGGTACAGAATACAACTATTTATTTTTAAATTTCTCAAAAATGTTAAGCGTATTTTGTGTTGCATACTTAACAGGGAACAGCTTAGAAATCAGTACCTCCTTCATATTATTTCTTTAATAACTTCTATGTTAATGATCGGATTGCAAACCAATTTTCAGAAATGTTTGCATGCTGATAATTATAATTGTGCTTAATTGTAAACCACATAAAAATTACGCTACGAATTGGTAGTGCTAGCTCGTATAGTCTCTGAAATCCAGATATCCAAATGGACGGACGGACATACGAACATGGCCACATCGACTCGGCTGTTGTTGCTGATTAGTAATAAATAATTTGTGGGGTTTTCCACGCCTACTCTTGCCTATTACATACATTTTCAGTTAGCACATAGTTATAATACCCTTCTAGCTTATTTGTAGCGGGTATAATGAGAAATTTAATTAACATAAATCTAATCAATAAATCACAATAACATAATAAGTATAATGAGCTCGCCTGCCTCATCCTCTTGCTTCAGTTAGCTAAGCCAGCATATACTTAGAGCAACTGCTTCAAGCTGATAAGACTATGTGGCATATACACCACACCACACACACACACAAACAGGCCGTGGCAGCATGTTAAGTTTCAATTAAAATGTTGCATAAAACATGGCGCTGCTCTCGACTCGACTTCGACGTATACGCAATTTGCATGATCCGCTCTCGCTGACTGACAGACTGAGAACCGTTTTGCCGTTTACCGTTTACCGTTTTCAATTATAACATAAACACTTGGCACAAGACACAAGCCTCGCATTGCTGCACAGCTATTGTTGTTGGCAGCTATTGTTGTCTGTGTTGCTGTTGCTGTTGTTGCTGCCGTTGTTTGTTGTTCAGATTACGCGAGCGCGGCAGACTTAATAAATGAAAATGCAATGCACATGTGTGTTGCAGCTGCCACACTCAAGTGCTGTATCTGTCAGTGTGTGTGTGTGTGTGTGTGAGTGTGTGTTCGGCACAGGAGCAACTTTTCACATATTTGTATCTGTTTGTGCTGTTAAGTAGTTCCCGCTGCTGCCTCAGCTGCATAAATATTTATTGCATATTTTGCAAATGAGTTGCCAAAAGTGTTGAACAACGGCGCACAGAGCGTAATTTGCGAGTGTTTTTACATTCATTCGAAACACTTAACGAGCGTAATTGCAACCAGTTCTGCCAGCAGATTGCTGCAAGTATTTTTGATGTAGTGCGCTTTGTGGTGGAGCTATTTACCATACAAAACTACAAATTCGGGAAATAGAAATTCGGAAAATTCATTTCGATTGCGCAAATTGCAAATGAGTGTTGAGTGAAGAAGGCATATGAATATGGAATTTCTAGTGAATGAGGCTGTTGACTACATGTTGATATATGAATGAATACTCAAGTGCATCTGCAGAGTGCTTTTCTATATTTGTTATACTCTGTTGAAAGTTAAAGATTCCAGAATATCTAGAGAATAATTCAAGTTTTATTATAGAAATAATAATAATAAATAAATAAAATAAAGCTCTGTAACTCTGAACTGTATTGTAATTCTGTTTGAATCTTTTATATGTATATATAAATTTATGTATGTATATAACTTTTCGGTCTTTTGATGATTTAGACTTTTTCCTTAGACTTTTAAAAATACAAGAGATTCTATTTAATACATCAATACAATTGAAAAAGTCTCATTTACTTTGGCACGGACTCTATTTTCCATTACTCACACTTTCCATTTGAAACGATCTTATTTATATATTTTAAATAACAAGCTGCCTTCAACTCAATCACAATTCCCATTTACAACGATCTTATTTCTTCCATATTCTTGTTTTACACCTCAATATAAAAAGGAATCCAAACTGTTAAATATTTATTACGCCTGTCGTCAAATAAAAAATGTGATACAGTTTAGTAGCTGGAATTAAAATGGCTTCTTAATAGAGAGTTTTAAGACATAACCCGCTGAAGTTGCTGTAACCTATCAAAATGCAGTAAAAAGGCAACACACACACACACGCACACTCACAGCAAACGCTGCTCATGTCTTATCTCACGAGACATCGCAATGTCATCGCCTTGCGAATTTTCTCACTCTCTCTCTCTCTCTCTCTCGTTTCTTTCTGCTTGCTCGGGAGGCAAACTTTATAGCCTACCCCGAGGGGCCTGCCACGAACAAACTTATTGCGGTGCAAAAATTTTATGTTTTAATTCAATTAGACGCTGTGCCACGGCCCCGCCCCCCCCTGTGGCAACCTCAACATTTTCGACATTTTTCACGTTCCGCGTCGACACAAAATATTTGCATAATTTTGCAATAATTGACAAGCGGAAAATGTTGATGCGGAAACGGAAATTAAAACGGAATTTCAACTAATTTACACAATGAGCACGCGCACCCAAAAAAATTAAATAAATAAAAAAAATGCACATAAAGTGCAAGTAAATTAAACAAAAAAGCAACAATACAAATTAATTTTAATGCAATAAAAAAGGCTAGAAATAATAATAATAAATTATTTATGGAAAGCAACTTAATTAAATTGCAAAGAGAGAGAGAGAGAGGGAGAGGGAGAAAGTACGGTAGCTAGCCAAAAACTGGCGGAATTCAAGCTGAATTTATGTGGCATTTATTAGAGCTGCAAAAACACAATTACAATCGCAGTCGGCATCGCAATTGGAATCGCAATTAGAATCGCAATCAGAATTCGAATCAGCATCAGAATCAGTCTGAGCATTAGCAGCTTGTTCACATCTGTTTTTACACATGTATTTGCCATGGAGCTCTTTGGCCACAGCGCCTGCGGGTATGCTTTGAATAATGTTGCCCCTCAAACTCAAGAGGAGAGTGTGTGTGTGTGTGTGTGCGTGTGTTTCTGGCTGGCGTGTTTAACAACTGCTTGCGATTCGCATATAAGTTTACATATTTATCTCAGTTATGCTGTCTCACTCTGCCTCTCTTTCTCCCTCTCGCACAATACGTTGCACGCATTACGAACTATTTTCTTGCAATCCGTGTGTGCGTGTGTGTGTGTAAATATATTTATGCAAATCTGCAAGCACTTGAGGCGTATTCTCTTCTACAAGTTTTTGCCACGCCTCCCTGCCCTCGCCACACAACCGAATGAATGCAATTGTCCTGGTTAATGCATTGACTTTTGTTTTCCTTATACACTTACTGCGGGTTATTTGCTTTATGTTCCTGTAGACAAAGTTTACTGCGATTTGGTTGTGGCTTAGTTAAGGAGTTTATGATTAAGGAATTGAAGCATGTGAAGTTTATGGAATTACTTGAGACATATGGGAAAATAAAGAGATAAGAAATGTGAGTTTTATAGAGTGAAATTTAGGCAGAAGAAAATGGATTGAAGAGAAGTAAAAAGAGTCACAGTTTATCTATAACATAATGAGTAGAGCGTATAGTAATTCTTCAAGACTATTTCCAAGACTATTTATATTGCTAAGTTAACTATAAGTTCCTATGATGTATTATAAAATATATATATATTTACAGGGTGTAAGTTTAAGTCTCTTCTCTAAAGACGATATTTTGGGATTGTTCGCAGTAAACGTCGGGCAGGTTTAGTTCGATGTGATAGCAATTTCTCATTATATTTATTATACTAGAGTTGAATACTTATTTATTCAACTCTAGTCTTTATGTTAATAGTCAAGCATAACATCTCTCAATTATACAATGAATTAAACTATCGATAAATATCTAACAATTTCTCAGTTACAGAGTATCTACAACTCTTCACTTGCACACCTATTTGTCACTAGTTGATAGTGTATTACGCATTCAATAGGCATCACCAAGGCTTACCTAGTGAAGCCGTAGATGTTTGCAATTTCCATAGCATACTTAAGTGCGTATCACTGTGTGTGTATTTTGCCTGAGCGTATGTCTTGCATTTGCTGCTAAGCTTGTAAATATTTGCAAAGGGCTTAATTTGTTTATGCATGGCAAACAAATTGTTGAAATAATTAAAATTCCTTATGCATCAAGAATCTCTTAAAGGTGAATTCCAAAATTTAATTGCCCCACAAATTGAATGCAATCCAGATAAAAGATACGAGAAGAGAAAGAGGATGAGAATAAGAGCGACAGAGCAAGAACTGTAGATGGCATAAAAATTGTGCACATGACAAACTTTTGTCGGGGCCAAACTTGACATGAAAGTTGATGTCTCAAGTGTGAAGTGAAATACATATATGAGCCACAGATAAGTCAGCTGTGGGCGGCGGAGAAGGGAGAAAGAAAGATTGCGAGAAAGACAAGACATAAGTGCAGTTTCCGCCTTTGACTGTGCACATAAATCTTAAGACAGTTAACGACATCATATGCCCAAGTAGGGCGCACCAAGACAGTGCAGCGGGGCAGAGGGAACTGTTGCCCAACAGATGAACTTACGTTGGGGCTGTTACCCAAAAATTATACGCCACATGCAGAGGCTGTGTGAACTTTATGTGCATTTCATTCTCTCTGCATAATTGTAAGGCGGAAGGCAGGCAGGACGAAGCTGCTGCTGCTGCTGCTGCTGCTGCAACTCGAGGACGAACTGTGCCCCACAATGTGCGCTACGCTGTGTCTGCCACCAGTTGAGGAAACCAATTTGTGGTAATTGTCGTGAAATTGCAATTTCTGCAACTGTAATGGGGCTGCAGAGAGTGAGACAGCCAGAGAGAAGGAGTGAGAGAGAGAGAGAGAGAGGGGAAGCGAAAGCGAGCGTGACTTGCGGGTTCTTGTGTAAGTCTTCTGATATGATAGAGTGGACGTAAAAGTAAATGAATGTTGAGTCATTGGTGCATTAATGATGCACACGAGAGTGTCAAGTTCCATTGTGCGTGCCACATAAGAAAAGTTGAGACAAAAATCCAGGGAAAAATCCGTCTGCCGACTGTATAATACCCAATGCATGATCAACAACAGGAACGTCTGTGAATTAAGTAAAATTAAATAAATAAACTAAATTTAACAATATGCAATGTAGATCAAGTGATGCTTGAATTAGGTTTGACAGTTTACAGATCAGTTCATTTAGGAATGATTTATATAGCTCTCATTAATCGATAGGTTAACAGTTGACACTACTGTTTGGTCCATCTTCCCCTCATAGCTGCAATGCAGGGTATAAAGAAGAATGCAACTTGGCATCACAAATGGCATTTCGTGTCTTAATTTAAGTACCCTATCAGGGCCATAAACTCTGGCAATGACCAAGTGCCCGCGCCCTATTGTGGACTCCCTTTTCCCAACTCCTCTTTGCCTTCGCAGCAATTTACGGCAAGTCAGAAGCAGATACAAACGCAGATATAGTGCGCGAGATATACTTCATCCTTACCGCTCTTTATCGCTGCAGAATCACGTGCGCATAAAACTTTCCAATCAGCAGACGCGCTGCCAGCTACAAAAGAGATGCTTAACAAGCTCTCAGCAGCAGCAGCATCCTCAGCTGCCCCCCTGCCATTTTCCACCTGTCCCGCCGTCAATTGCAATAAGTTTTTTGTCATACTTTCGTTATCTTTGGCTCGCTGCAGAAAGTTGCAGTTGCGCAGCTTGAAATGGCAAATCCATACAATAAATATATAAAATGTTACTTTCTGTGTCACACCTGAACTAACCTCAAATAAATTCTCGCACATGTGTCGGCCCGGCACAAGGTACTCGAGGCAAACAAAGCGAACGAGCAGGGGAGAGTGAAGGGGGCCAAGAAGTACCTTCTGCACTCCACACTCACATACAACGGAGTGTGGAAAAACTTTGTGCTCGATAAGACCAGCGGGCAAAGGATATTGTTGCTACTGCTGCCACTCTTTCTGCTGCTGCTGCAACTGCAACTGAAGCACCACCTGAACCTGAACCACTTTGGAGTCGCCCGAAAAACCTTCGCCTGACTAACGCGAAGCGAACGCAACAATTTCCAATCACTTCCGTTGCAGCGACACAATATTCTATATATTTATACTTTACGACAGCAACCCTTAGAGGGGTGTAGTAAAAAAAGCAGAACAAGAAGAACGCATATCGTGTGCGATAGTGTGAGAAATTGCATACGCTTACGAGGCAGCAAATGGGTATACAAAATGCCTCACAAATATCTTTCAACTGCAAAGTGAACTAGGTTAAGCAACTGCAAAACCAGCTTGGAAATTATTTATGAAAATTTATTTTGAATATTTTTTTTAAATTTAATTAAATATTAAATCTAATAAAATTAAAATATAATAAGAAATATACCTATAAAATAGTTTCTTTCTTTATTATATTTAGTTACCTTTTGCTATATTAAAAATAGTTCCTTTCATTCTTATATAGTGGCATAATTCAAAAATATTTTGATTCTAAGAAAGTGTTTAATTACCTACTACTTCAAGTCTAAGCACTCTGACATTTTATGTACAATTAATTCGTAAACCAATTCCTTCAACACTGCCAAGCTACTCTACCGTTAGTTAGGGTATTAGAAAGTGGTTTGCAGGGCACGCTTAGTTTGTTTTTGCAACTGAAATTGGGAAATGGCTGCACTCCTTTTAACCCACTTTCTAGCGACACTCTGCATATGTGTGTGCGTGTGTGTGTATGTGTGCGTGCGATGCATGCAACGGAAACTTTGGGGGCTTCTCTAAAGTGTTGGAAAATGAAAAGTTTTCGCCAAGCGCTTTGTTGTTGCAATGATTCGATTTGTTGCGATTGCGTTTTTAGTCTTTTGCATGTGCGCTCAAAACTTTGCCTCCAATCCAGAAAGGGAAGAAGAGGAAGAGAAGGGAATTGAGAAGAAGAAAGGGAAGAGAACAGAGAAAGCAGGAAAAGGTTAAGGAAACTGCGTATGCGTTTTGTTTTGCAGCCAAGATAAAGCATGCAATTCCAATGCAAAAGGGAAACTTTTTCTCACAACTATTCCGATGGGATGAATGGAGGCCAGAAGACAAAGACCTAGCGGGGGCCGTGGGGCCACTCGTACGAGCTTTGTAACTTGCGATTTATTGTTGCAGTTTAAAGTTATTTCCGTCAGTTGCAACTTACAGACAGACAATTCACAATTTACAGCTTGCCCCCACGTCGCAGCTGCTTTGTCAATTGCCCAGAAAATGGCTTTCAAAGTGCTTACAACAAACTTGGGCTCTGATTAATTATGGCTTGATAAATTGCAAACACACACCCACATTACTCATACGCCATGTTCAATCAGTTAAACTAAACACTCGAGGGCATCGTAAAAATTGCCAACACAGACAAAGTCATAAAACTACACACTAAATATTTATCACATGCTCAGCGCTTAAGTCGGAACTAGCAGCTGAGAGCTGTGAGCCTTGAATGCTACTGGAAAGCAGCTTGAGCTTATATAAGCTTCACTTTTTCCAGCTAAAAGTAGCTTGAAGTTTAACAGATAAAGCTGGAACTCTTAGAGCACTAGATAGTTAATAGATTTACGAATTGACTAGTAAGAAAGCAACAGTCGAGTGTGCTACACAGTGAGTTTTTTTTTATAATATATGAGTTCTGTGTGAAGTGTATTTGGCGTTGCATACTTTGCAGGAAGCGGCTTAGAAATCATTGCCTCTTTGATATTATTTGTTTAATAAATTCTCTGTTAATTATCCGATCGCAACTAAATTTTTAGAAATCATTTGCGCGTTGATTGTTATTGTGTTTACCAAAAATGAAATATTCTGCAATAAAAATACACTTAGAATTCGGTTTTTATCGATTTACGGCAGCGAAAGAGGGCATGGCCAAAATCTAAAACAAACTTGAATTGTGTGCAATATTACGACAGCTCATATAGCCTCTTAGATCATAAAACAATAGAAATATCGATTCATCAGTTGATGCTGATTAAGAATATTAATCACAAGGTTATAACTACCTCATACCCTATGCATAGCGGGTATACGAGTAATAATCATAATTCTTATAAGATTTATTACTGTAGAAATAAAATTAAAACAGCTTATACCATACAAAAATCTCAATATCATTATTTATTATACTCTCTAAGTGTTATCCGAATAGCTATAAAAGCTAAAGTTCTGAATGTATTTCATTCTGAGGTCATCAAGTTCTCAATGCATCCGCCAGTCAAGTCCAATGATTGTACAGTCAGTTAATGTCAAGTGCCACGCCCCCTCAAAAAAGGCATCCGTTACACAGCCACACATAATTATGAGTAGTTGCTGTGGAGAGGCAGCTCATTAAGTAAAACCGGGAAAAACAAAAACGGAAAAACAGAACAATAAAAATTGTCGCCATGTTTTCCTCTCTAGAATTTTACCCGCAGTAGAGAAGCCTTCTCCACAATCTGCCCCCTCCCATATAATATAGTATATCATAATTGTTCATGTTGTTGCCACTTGAACTTTTCATTTAAAGGCAGTGTAGTTAAACCCCCCCCCCCACATACTATATAATTTGCGAATAATTTGCCAACAATTTTATGAAATATTTTGCTGTAGCATTAAAATTATATATATATTATATTTTTTCTGTGTTTTGCAGAGCGTAAACTTTTCGTCGGCATGCTGAACAAAAAGTACACGGAAGCCGATGTGAGGCAACTATTTACGGGCCATGGCACCATCGAGGAGTGCACCGTGCTGCGGGATCAGGTTGGCCAAAGCAAGGGCTGTGCATTCGTAACATTCGCAACCAAACAGAATGCCATTGGGGCGATCAAGGTGAGTGCAAGCAGTACGGAAGAGGGAAGGGGGATGGGAAGGGTTAAGGGATAAGGGGGGATTATGGGCATGCCAATTGAATGCGAATAGAGCCGCCGATCGGTGTAATTTAATGTGCTATTAAAGCTGCGTCATTGTTTCGCTCAGGCTATGCTTGCATGTGTGTGAGTGGGCTTAAGTATGTGTGTGTATGTTTGTAAGTGTGTGCGAGTATCTGTGTTGGCCGCGTCGCAAAACTGTCGCAATGATTAATTGCTGTGGCGGCAAGAGTCGCGCATATAAAACACGACACTCGGCCATACAGACACGTACACAGGCTGATAAGCTGTTAATGATAGACAATTAGATATCCTATTTTACATTATAGGGAGTTGAATATATAAGAAATATGCTAAGTAGCTCATTATTTATTTATCTAATACAATTTATTGATGTTTTAATTGATTAATGGAGATGAATCCTTTTTTATTTGAAGTGACTTTAACTTAAATATATGACTGAAAATCTCTATAGATATTCCATATTAGTCCTGATTTGAAGAGTATTTATCTCTATATAAATTTATATATTATGAAAAGTTTCGTTTTTAATTATTTCTCTTGTACATTGGTTTTTTATATAATTTAATATTTATTCTATACTAATTTTAAAGATATTATTTAAAGTATTCCCTAACATTTTCCATTAAATTTACATTTCCCTCACCATAACACCTGCTCAGCTTTTATAAATCACTGGGTATTAACCGCATGCAGCTACAGCAACAAGAACAACAACAAAAACAGCAACAGGAAGTAGAAATGCAAGCAAGACGCCGCCGCTGGCAGCGGAAGAAGTCAACGGCAAATGCCTCGCAGAGGCAGCGAGACACAGAGACAGACACAGAGGCAGAGATAGAGACAGAGAGAGAGAGAACAGAACAGATTCCATAGTAAACCCATTTCCCGGCCTCGGCCGCAGTCTCCCACACACACATGCACACAAACACACAGGCAAACAGAGACGCATACACAAATACTAATGCAAGTTTTGTGCCGGAAACAGGCAAAATTACAAACTTCCGACAGGCAAACACAAACACATGTAAAGCACACACCAAAAGCGAGTGAGAGAAGCGGGACAGTGTAAATGCTACAGAGAGAGAGAGAGGGAGAGAGAGAGAGGGAGTGAGAGAGAGAGCGCTCTACAGTAATAGAGGCGACTCCAACATGTTGTCTCTGTGTCTCTACATTGCACATAATTTGTCGCCTTTTGCAAGATGAATGTGTTGCGGGCGAGCTGCATTATATACACACGGACGAACACACACATCCAAATACACATACACATGCTGCGGTGTGTGTGCTGTGCAATTTTAATGCATTTGAAGTCAAATTACTGAATGCCAAGCACGCACGAGGCGAACGCAATGAGTCGCCTAGCCTCGCCCCGCCTCGACCAAATGATTTGGCAAGTAAGCTTTGTCAGGCAGGGGGTTGCAAAGGGTGGTGGGGGCAGCGCGGTAAACTGCGGCAGAGGGCAGAAGAAGTTGCAAGTCATTGCAGTCCATTGACGCCTGAAAGTATGCAGCACCAAGCTGGCGAACAACACAAAACGCATTTAATATTAATGTGCAATGTTTATAACCCCAGCAATTTATTTCCAACAGATCGCCATAGAGACACCCTGTGCTGTTTGTTGTTGTTGTTGAGTTGTTGGTGTTACTGTTGTTTTCTATTGCTGCTGTGGCTTACCAAGTGCTTTTTTGTTTATAGGGAAAAAGTAATGAGATGATTTGTCAGCAAATGCAGATTTCTTTCTCGCTCATTTGTCAAGTTTCTGGTGACGATTTTCTTCTTTTTTTTTTTAGTTTCAGGTCAAACTTTTCTGGAAAATCCTATTTAAAATATTAAGACGAACGTTACCAACTAATATTCCAATATGATATCCAATGCAACAAACTGCAAAACTCTTTCTGCAATATTTCGAAATCCCTTCACCTACCAACTTTACTATACTCTAACTTATATACACTACCAAAATCCAGTCAAATTCTTAGCTACTTATAATTCGCAAGAAATTCTCACTCCTTTTTCTTGTCGCTTGTCATTTGAATGCGCTTTTGTGCCAAGGTAAAAACTGCGACAACTCTGCAAACTTTTTGGGGCGACCTGTTTAAAAACTCGGAAATTTGCCTAATTACTTTGTTGCCAGTGCCAGGAAGAGCACAACTGCAACAACAGCAGCAACTGTGACAACACCAACAACAACAACAGCAACACCAACAACAACAGCCACAGCCGGTCATAAAAGTCGCGCCACAGCCGCAAGAATTATAGTCAATGTAATTAAAGAGCACTTCTGCTCTGGCTGCCAGGATACGCCAGTTACCAGCACCTCCCTCCGTTCCCCTCGTTGTTCTCTTGCCTGGTTCACGTACTGCTGGCTTGGCCCAGTTGCACAAACTGTTGGCCGCCACAATTTAGCGGAAGTTGCCGGCGTAGCTCGTCGCCTGGTCTCAATGATAAAGTCTACATAAACCGGGAAATGACTAAAGTGGCTTGGGCCCATTCCGGTCGCGTTTGGGTGGCAGTTCACCCCTACCCACCTCCCCTCATTCTCTCCTGCACTGCTCTCTGCCCGCCTGAAACTGCATCTAATGCCGCCGCTAAATGTCTGTGCCCGTTTTTGGCCTGGTTTATGTTTTAGTTTTCGCCTCGTCTCGCCTCTTCTCGCCATTTTGTTTGTTTTGTTGGGCTTAGTAAAAGGTGTAAATTAAGTCGCTTAGGCAAACGCAGAAGGCAGTGCGCGCCCAACGTTGACTGCCAGCAATCGTTGTAGCCACCACCCACCACCCCCCAGCAACTATAGAAGCTGCTGCAGCCGGAAGCGTTGGACAAGCGTCGTGGTTGTTGTTGCTGCTTTTGATATTGCTCGCGGTCGCAGCTTAAGTGCGCGTCATTATTTTGATGTTGTAAGCCGCCAGAGCGGCCCATAAAACTTATCAAAACAGCTAAAGTTTCTCTCGTAATGCCATTCGAAGCTGTTGTTAACTGGCCGCAGCCAGAACGATGGAGGCGTACTATGACTGCACGGGAAATTGATAGAAGGACACTTACTGCAACAGTTAGCAAAGTAATCCTCAATTGAGGCGATTGAAAAGTGGTCAATTAATATGATAGATGGATTGGCAGACAGTAGATAAATTGATGGGAAGGTTAATTGAAAGACAGTTGATAGTTAAACTAATAGAAAGCACAGATAGATAACTTAAGAAAGAATTGATGGTATAAAGCGCGGTAAAGGGATGGTAAAAATATATAAATAAGACATATGGATGGATGATAAAATATGAAATTTATTATGGAGGAACATTAGAAGATAAGATAGATACATTGATAGAAAGATAGATAAATAAAGGAATAGATAAATAGTTGAATAGATGGATGAATGGATTAATGAATAAACAGATAGATAGATAGATGGAAAGATAGATAAATAGATACATAGATGGATTTAGAAAGATATTTAGATGTATATATGGATAAATGAATAAGTATAAATTTATAAGCTTCTAAGCAGCTAAAGTCTCCATCAACTAATTCATATTCCCACCTTCCCTCTCTCCCCCGTTGCAGGCCCTACACCAGAGTCAAACCATGGAGGGCTGCTCAGCGCCGCTGGTAGTCAAGTTCGCTGACACACAAAAGGAGAAGGATCAGAAGAAGATGCAGCAGTTGCATGCAATCTGCGGCATCGGCGCACTGGCTCAAACACCCAGTGGGGCGGCAGCTGCTACGGCCACGCCCACTGCCAATGCGGCAACAGCACTGATTGCTGCAGCGCCGACAGGCACGCGTACAAATCCCTCAATGGCCGCAGCGCTGGCTGGCGTGCCGTCAGTGCCGAGTGCCGCTGGTGGAGCTCAGACAGCCACACTGGTCACAGTGCCCACATCGGCAGCGCTGAGTGCATCGCTGGCTCCCACGCTACTTGGCAGCAACCACGCCCACCACGCCCAGACGCCTGGAGCAGCTGCTGCCGCTGCAGCTGCCGCTTATCTCAATGCGGATCCCACGGGAGGATTGCAGCTGTACCAGCATATGCAGGCCTACGCTCTGCATCCACACTATCTGCAAGGTGAGTGAGCCAGCGATCTGCAACAGATCAGAGTATAGTCTAACGATAAATGACAAGAACCAACACCCATGAGCCCCGTTCCCCCTTGAGATCCCCCTCTCTATACGGCCCTCAGTTAGAATCATTTCAACCAACAAAAAAAAAAATATAAAACCAAAATCCACAGTATTTCTTTAGTCTTTCTCTGTGCATCTTTCTGTATCTCAAACTCTCTCTATCTCTATATCTCTATCCTTTAATTTGTATCTCTTTCTCTTAGTTTTCACTCATTTTGCTCGTTCCTGAGAAAATTCCAAAATTTCTCGTGTAATTTTCGTGTTGATTGCGCGCACTTTGTGTCTTTTTTTTTCCGTAATTTGTTTCGTTCTTTTTTTTGTTGTTTCTTACTCCTCTTGCAACCAAAAAATCAATTAGTTGTTTAATTTAATTGCGTGTTTAGTTTATCTATACGTTGTTCTCATTGTTATTTATCTACCAATTCTATTCGTTTTCTGTTTGTGATTTGTTGTTCGACTGGAATTATAATTAGCTACGTTTTGTGTGTGTGTGTTCGCTACGGATTTCTGTGTGTATTCCCAAACAATAAAAGAGAGTAAAGACTTGATAGCAGATAAGGTGAAATAGTTGGCAGCCAAAGGAAAAGAATGCTTTGAATGAGCGGAGTAGATTGTGGTGGGGGGGGGGGGAGAAGTCAAGAAGATTCATTCAACCTTTCCCTAGACAGAAATGTTGAAGAAAGTCTTTTGAAAATTGTAGTTTAAAGAGTGCCCTTGAATATAATAGTTAGGACAGTAAAATGTTTAGGTTCAAGAATAAAATAAGGTAAAAAGATTCATTAGTTAGTTGCAATAGAAAGAACTCCTAAAGTTTTGCCAGTTAGCTGAGTTTAAAAGGCTTCCACAATTACAAATGTTTGCTTATTATTCATGAAACCTTATAAAAAATTAAGCATTATAGATATAGAAAGATATAAAACACTTGGCACAGATTTCCTTTAGATTCTTTCTACACGAAGAGATTAATCTCTCAGTGAGTTCAACTACACAGTTTTTATTTTTGGGCAATCCTTCACAGCTCCGCATCTTTCATATATACAGCAGCATTTTTCCGCTTTCAACAAGAAGATAAATGACTTTAAGTGTACCTGACTAAGCTCTGTCGTACACTGCAAACATTTGTTGGGCATTTAAAAAAGCAAACAAGAATTAATGTTAAAGTAACCAGAGGGAGAGAGAGAGCTTAAAAAACGTATAACACAAAAAACACATTGTCTGTTCTCCCCATTTATAACAGTCGACCTCGGCCTGACACAAAGTCAGCGCAGAGAGTGAGCGAGAAAGCAACAGGCAACAGCAAGAGAGATAGTGAAAGAGACAAAAGCTAACGAGAAGCAAGAACAGTGACTGCCGTCAGTATGTCTTCCCAGTCATTTGCAAGCGACAACTGTCAAATAATTAATTTCAATTTAAGCAACCGAAATTTGCATAAATGTAGAGTAGAAAGTGGGGAAAAGAGTGCGTAGAACAGTGTAGAGAGAGAGAGAGAGACAGAGGGGGGAAAACAGAAGGCCGCACTCTGTTGAGCATGATGAATAAAACAAAAATTGTAATAGGATTAAAAGGTGGACGACAGGCAGGCGCAGGTGATGGCGATGATGGCCAAGGCAAAACGATGAGTGCAAAAATGGCAAAGGAATTGCACAGATTTCAGAGCAACAAAGATACAACTACAGACACACACGCACTCTGATAGATATACAGACACACACAGCTACAGTTATAGTTACAATTACAGCTAGGCATAGCCGGACAGCTCGCAGTGTCGTCTGTACGTGTTGCATATGCAACGTTGCTTCATTAGAATGACCAGCATGCCACGCCCCACTCCTAAAGGTCTCCGTACAACTCCGAACTCTGCCACTACTCACCCTCGGCTTGTCTGGCTCGTCTCGACGACGACAACGACGTGAACATTTTGCGCATAACAAATCAAGCACAAGAGAGCTGGAGCTGCAAAAAATCACAGACAGCCAAATGTTGAGCGACGCGTGTTGTAATCGTAAAAAAAATAGTTAAAGGGCAGCTGAAAGTACTGCGGAAATTGGTATACCCTTTAGGAATATTGTAGGGGAAAAAACATAGAAAATTATATATATAAATTTCAGTAGTTCCTTTACAGTTTCAAAAAAATGACTAGCAATCTTAAACTATAAAATGAACTCAACAATTTTTATGAAATAGGTTGAATATATAGTAAAACCTAACCTCAAAGTGTGTTATATTGAAATGCAGTGACTTAAAATGTGAGAAAATAAACAAACGTTGTTAGTAGTAATGGAACTAAATGGCAAGCTATTAACTATAAAAATAACTTGACAGTTTTAATGAAACCTATTTCATATATCCAATAAAACCTAACCTCAAATGGCGTTATATCGAAATAGACTTGAGCACTGCCCGTAGTGATATCAGATATTAGAAGGTATACATACGTTTGAAAAGTTGCGTCAACATATCTAAGCATTTTTAAGATGCTTGCAACTTTAAAAGTTATTCATTAAAAACTTTTCATAATTATAAAATACTTTCAATAAAACATAACCTTACAAATGAACAACTGCGCACAACTATAAGAACAACAGTTTTTTCAATATATGCAACTTCATTAAAATCCGCTCTTCAATTTTGAAACCCATTGAACATATTTCAAACCGCATACTCAAGCCAAGCAACTTCAAATGAAGAGCATAACTAGGAAGCGTACCATAAACGACGCTAAGCGGTGACAGTAAGGGCAGATGGACGAGTAGACGAGTGAGCGATGATGGGGACAACTGGACGAGGCCAACTGGACAGTGAGGGCAGTTAGAGGAGGCAACTTAGAGCGACGTATGCCACTTGAATAACAAATGACGTTTTTAAATGTCAGCACAGACACTCCGATTCCGAGAAAGTCCAAGTTAAGAACACCGTGGAGAGGGGAGAGGAGAGGAGGTCAGCAAATGGCCGGCAAATGTATGGAACGTGCCTTTTGTTGAGGGGAGCAGCAGCGCACTAAAAACCGTTAAGTGTGCCTAGCCGGTAAACGTTGCTGATTTAACCAATTTGCGCTAAAAGTGCCAAAAGTCGTTTCAAGCGATGACAAAGGGGCGTGGCACTTTGCTAATTATTAAATAGTGGCAGTGGCATGCCAGGCATGTTGTCTTTGCCGGCATAGAAGGAGTTCTATCTTATCCTCTTGCCAGACTCCCTCGGCAAGTCTGGCATTTTTTGGCCTGCAATTTTTATAAGCCAAGCCAAGCCAAAGTCAGGCCCCAAGGCGGCGCTGTGGCGCATCAAAGAAAAACGCCATATAGTGCAAAAGGTAAAGCTGGCAGAGCAATAGCCCCGGGTCTATGACAAGGACACAGGCACAGGCTAAGCAAATGCAAATCCTTTGAGAGCAGGGCAACAAAAAACGGCACCTGCTGGGCTTGTGGTACTTAAAGTTTTATTATGCCGCCAAAGGGAGAAGGAGGTGGAGTACTTAGAAATAGATTCTTACCCCAGCACATATGATAGTTGCAATAATGGTTTGCTCAGGCAGCTCATTCAAAACGAAATTCAGCCAAAGGGAATGTGCCTAAGATCGTTGAATGTTGTGCAAAAATGTCTGTGCTCATTTCTTTGTGTGCATGCCACATTCACACACACACACCTACATTCACACACACATCTACTCACCATGCCTGCCAGTCTCTTTATGTCGCCCGCTCGATCTTGTTCTCTTCTACTCTCTATCTATCTATGTACCTTTCTCTCTGTCTCTCTTTCGCTCTGTTATACTCCCTGTTCTGACGTCCCCATTTTGTGTAGCTGCTTGCTGAACTAATTTAGCCATCAATATAAAGAAGAAACTCAAAAAAAAAATAACAGTAAAATATTGCAGTTCTTCATAGCGCCCTTTTTGAGTTTAATGCCAGCCACGCCTTTGTTTCGCGCCTCTGAATTTAATTAATAATTTAGTTAAAATTGTCTAACTGCATTCCCAAAATAGAATTTATGTCTTTGCGTTAACTGTTTATGATTATCGATAAGTTTATTATTATTTTCTATACTCTTTTTACACATGTTTCTTTTTATTTACTTAATTTTTTTATTTCACATCTTCATTTTTGGCATTCTTTATTATTTTATATTTATTTTATTATTTAACTTTTGATTTCTATAAAATTTTTTTTTATTTCAACATTTTAAGATTCTTCTTTCATTAATTTCATTCTGTTATATTTTATTTATATTTTATTTTCTTCACAATATTTTGAGTTCCTTCTGACTTCCTTTCTTTTTAATTTATTGTTTTTTTTATTCATTTTTTTAATTTATCATTTTTATTTCCCTTCATTTTGTTTTACCTTTTTCGTTTGTTTGATCTTTTATGTTCTTTTATGTTATGATTATTTGTATGTTTATAAATATTTACATAAATTTACATGAAATCCGATAAAACACAAAATCAAAAATAATTATCGACAAAATTAATTTTTAATTTCTTGTAAATGTAAATAATCCAATTGGGTGTGTGTTTTCTTCTATGTTTTTTATATATATAAATATTCGTTGAACATTTTTTGGTATGTCTATGATTGACTCTGTGGTCATGTACAAACAATCAATCAATCAATCAATCAATCGACCAATCAACCAACTCAACCAAACCTTACAACCATAAACCAAAACTCAAACAAACTGTACAAAAAAACCAAAAAAAAAAAAAAAACCAAAAAAAAAAAAACAAAACCTATTATGGAAACTGAAATCAGGACTAAATTTCCACCCACCGGATAACAGTGCCCACCACGGCCAACACGGCCCATCACCATCCGGCGCTGCCGGCAGCACAGCAACAACTTTATCGGCTGCCCACGCTGCAAACGCCACAGCCGCCGCCGCAGCAGTCGCAGCAGCAGCAGCCGTCGGCGCAGGCCCAGCATCATCATCAGCAGCAGCAGCACCATCATCTCTCGCACTTGGCCCACTCTGTCCACCATCCGCAGGCGGCGGCAGCGGCAGCAGCAGCGGCGGCGGCATCGGGCTCACTGCCGCCGGGCATGCTGCTGGCACTGGACTGCTCGCCAATGCATCCATGTCTATGCAGAATCTGGTAACCCTATTAAGCACGCCTCAGCACAGCAGCAACGTCGGCGGCAGCATCAGCAGTCTCAGTCACAGTCACCGTCTACACCACAGCAACAGCATCAGCAGCCTTGGCAGCATCAGCAGCGTACAGCAACAGCAGCAGCACCTCAGCAACAACAACAGTAACAACACTAACATCATCAACAACAACAAGAACATCATCGGCATTAGCAACGGCAACGGCTTGCAACAACGTCAGCTCGCCGCGAGCTATGCCCCCAACGCTGGACAATTGGTCACGCATGCGCATCATGCATTGAATTTGGCTCAGCTAATGGGCGTGGCACCGCCTCCGCCACCAGCAGCAAGCAGCCAAACTCTCGCACTGAGCGCGCTTTGTAAGTACACTTTACGTATGTTTGTATGTTTGTCTGCGTGTGTGTATCTGTGTCTAATTGCAGGGCGTGAATGCGTTTCCCATGTGTTATTAATATTAACTCTGTGTTGTCCTTGTTATACTATTCAAATTAACACTAGATCTATAAGTATAGCATATAATACAACTGCACTTCTCACACACCCAAGCCAAACCACACACACACAATTCCCGCTGCAAATACCGCCTGCATGTGCCCTGCCTCTGACCTATCAAATAATACCAACAAAATACTAACTGCCTAGTCTACACAAAATCCCAGCTCCCCTATTGCATTTCCACTGTATACTAGAAAATACCAACAAGTAATAATGGTAAAGTCAACTCAAACATGCCAGACAATAAGGATCTGCATACACATGTCTAAATTATACTTTAAAGTTTAAACTTAAACTAATCTAAATATTTTAAAGAAATTCGAACAATCACGAAAACTACAGTCCAGTGTGTTCTACCATGATATACCCGCTACCCACCGATCAAAACGATTCCGCAGATACATAAATTCTATTCTCTGTGTTGCATACTTTGATTTGGAAATAGGTACATCTTTAAAATTATTTGTTAAATAACTTCTACGTTAATTGCAGCCAAATTGTCAGAAATAACAATTTCTATATCTGGTACAAACCAAGTATTTTTCAACTCTATGAACAATAGACTTACAAGATTTCAAAAATAAATGCAATATTATAGCATATATACTCTCTCTCATTTTCAACTTAAGCTTTAAAACTCCGTCCTTTTATCTATTAAACCATTTTTTCATAGATAAACGAGAAATTTTCTAAAATTCTTGAATAAATTTTTCTTTTTATGTAATTTAAAACTATAGAAAACTTTCTAACCTGCTCTCAATTTCGCACAACGATGTGCCAATTCTATTTTAATAAAGTCACCCCAGAGACCACTCACCCCTCGCACTGTAGTCCCTATCGCAATCTGCCCATTCCACAGGTTCAGCCTATTGTTAATTAAAAACACATGTAGTCATATCTTTGCTATTGCCCTCTGGCCATTGTTTTCATAGTTTTATTTACCCATTCTGTCAATAAACATTCTTTTTTCTTTTTATTGTTCCAACAACAATAACTAAAACCGTGCAACAATTTCTACAATGTTGCCACAACAAAATGCAAATAAAAACAACGGGTAAAAATCAAATCAATGCCATAGAAAAAACAAAAATAAAAAAATAAATTGGGGTAGCAAAAAACTTTGTTGATTGCTCCAGGAAAACTAAAAAAAAAGCAAAATACATTTATAAATTTTTTTGAATGCAACACATTCAATACTCTATTGAACCAAAGATAATGTTTGTTTCATTCAAGTTTGACAAATATGTTGTATAAAGTAGCATGAGATACCAAAATATCTAAAGCAACATATGATTGTTATAGTAAAACAATTAACTTGGATGTAGGCAACTGTTCCTGCAGTTTAGTAACTCGTTTTGCGATCAACAGAGCAAAGGCCTGGACAAAAGTTCCATATTAAGAATTCAAAATAAATGAATATCTCGTAGATATATTAAGAAATATCAAGATGAAATCATTCCTATAATCAAAAACTCTTGATGTTTCGACAATTGGCTTACAAATTTAAAAAACCGTGTCTAAAACTATTCATAAAAATATGTTTGTATGTTATGTACAGGAAAACATAAATACAATTTTCAATACAGCCCGAAATCTCTTCTTTACCCCCCACTATTGCGTATGATCGATTAGCTTCGCTTTCAATTAGCCATTTGTCAATTACATTGATGCCGCCAGGCTTTGAAATATTAATTTCTCTAAATTTTGCATAAAACTCCATATAACCAAAATGGTTGGGCATAAAAAATGTAGTTACCATAATTTTATGGCATATAAAAATACACGTTGATGTTGATTTTTTACAGTATTATTCTGGTTTTTCATTGTCGAGTGCAGGGAAAGTTGCATGGAATGCAAAAAACTTTTCATGGCGAAATATCTTCATGTTTTTTTTTTTGGTTTTTACGATTTCATTTCACTTTTTTGTTTGTTGTTTAGTGCACACGTTTGTAAATAACAAAGAAAACACAAGAAAATGTAATAAATTTTTAGTAGATTACAAAAATTCGTATATTTGCCTGTGTGTGTGTGTTTCACAAAGCAACCGTCAGAGGGCGCCGCTATACTCTACACACACGCCGAGGCTCAATTAAAAACGCAAGCGTCGTGCAGCGTGTGTGTGTGTGCACAACAAAGGCTAACAAATTTTTTATGATGCACAAAAGGATATAAAATTTAATAATGTAAGGCCAGCAGTGAAAAAAGAGCAGGAAGTGAAGCAAAAGAACGAATACAAAACAAAAGGGCAGGCCAAAAATATATAAAACATTTTCCCATATGCGTTAACTCAACTCAACGCGGCGACGTGGCGCGTTTATTGTGCAAATCTCTCTCGTGTGTGTATTATATCTGTGTGTAGGTGTGTGTCGCTGTCTCTCTGTGTGTGTGTGTTCCATGTAATTTGTATTTGGTTTTCTTTCAACAACAACAAGAACTATTAGCTTAAGCAAGAGCAAACACCAGCAAAAATATCTTTTTCTCTTTCGACTAGGTTTGAGTTGATTCAGTAAATGTAATATTAAAATCTCTGGAATAATCTCTCGACTTTTAGGGCCCGGTAGCGCCGCTGATCCCTATGGAGCGACCACACTGGGTGGCCTGACCAATGGAAATGCAGCAGCAGCGGCAGCAGCCGCCGCGGCAGCGTATGGAGCTGCGCAGCCGCTGAATGCGAGCGCTTTGCAGGCCGCTGCAGCTGGCGTGGCTGGCAAGCAGATCGAAGGTGAGTGTGAAAAGTTGTGGCATACTTTTAGGCAGGCACTAAAAATGTATGTATCTCTCTCTCTCTCTCACTTAGGACCCGATGGCAGCAATCTGTTTATCTATCATCTACCTCAGGAATTCATTGACACCGATCTCGCATCGACATTTCTGCCCTTCGGCAATGTGCTATCGGCCAAGGTGTTTATCGATAAGCAAACAAATCTATCGAAATGCTTCGGTTTCGTCTCGTACGACAATCCACATTCAGCGAATGCGGCCATACAGGCAATGCATGGATTTCAGATAGGCACAAAACGCTTAAAGGTCCAATTGAAACGTTCCAAGGATGCGGCCAAGCCGTACTAGCTAAACAACAAAAGGCGTTGGGCGTGGCTCCCACACACACACACACATAGACACGGAGAAACAAATAGTAAATAGTGAAAACGTTGTGCCTTTTCTAGCAAAAAGTTTTTCTGAAACCAAAGGACCAATTACAAAATGTATCTAATGTTAAGCACACACACACACCTACACACCAAAGGACGCAGAGTGCGACGGCAGATGTTCTATGCGTGCACAAAAAACACCCACACACGCACAACACAAAACCAACCAAAGAAGTAGCTTGAAAGTTGCATCCTTGTTGTAATCACTTTTGCTGAACAATTTCTAGTGCATTATTTTCATTATTCATGTGGTCGGCAAACAAAACTAAAAAACACAAAGCAAATAAAATTATTGACAAACCAAAAACACAAAAAAAAATAAAAGTTAATAAAAACAACAGAAAAAATAACTGAAGCTGCGTTGTGGCGCCAAAGTATTTTCAAAGCCAAATAGTTAAGCGAGAAACACAAAGAAAAGAAGAGAATAAAACACAAAAATCAATGGAGAATTGAAAATGAAAAACAAGTTACACAAATAACAAAAACACACAACCTAGCAAATTAATGTATAGCCTTTAATCGAAAGAGAGAACTATAATTATTCTTAGTTTATGGCACAAAACATTCGAAATTCCGTTCGTAGCGAGCAAAGATTGAAAAGTGTGGGAATAACCCGAAAATATGATCAAGTTATTTCCCACAGCTAAATAGAACTTTCATTACACAAATCTATACTACTTCTTAGGCAATATTAAACTATCTATGTTTCTTAAGCAAATCACAATCACAAGAATTCAGCGTCAACGGCATTAAACATACATACATACTATATATGATCGTAATAGTTATAAACTATTTTTCTTCAGAAAGTGTACTTAAAATTGCATTAAAAGAATGAAAGAAATTCCCCATAAATAAATTTTAATTATTATTTAGAAATAAGCCACACAAAACACACAAATCAAAAATGATCTAGCGTTTATCAGAGCTTTTTAGTGAATACAAACTATACTATATACTTTAATATTTTCAATAAACTTAATACAAACTTAATAAATATTAAAAATAAAACAAAAATAATGACAATTTTTTTATTTATTGAAATAAATCATGGCATTTGCACAGAACTTTGCAACGCACCTTAGCAGATATATATATCTGACCTTATAAAGTATATATTATATATTATATATTCTCAATCACCATCAACAGAGCAATCAAACTTGTCTCTTAGTTTTAAAGCTATTTGATGAAACTTGGTACACATGCTTCTTATTGCTGCACGCTCTTAATAAATCGGAATGAGCCGGATCGGACCAATATATCGTATAGCTGCCATGCAAACTATCGGTTGATTTTTATTATTTATCAATATATTGCAACCAAATTTACTACATCGAACTTTTTCTATATTTATAATATTCATATAAAATTTTATCAAATTTGGACTATTATAACATATAGCTGCCATAGGAAGAATCCACAATATAGTATGAAGGTTTTTGTATGAAGACTAATTCTAATTTTAGAAATAACTGAACTTATCAGTGCCAATCAAAGTAAGACATAATATTCTGTACTATTATATATCACTAGTATAGGAATTAACGGCTATAAGAACCTGCAAGCATATAGAATGTTCGGCAGCGTTCTTGTTTTTATTTATTCTTGAGTTGGATGATGTCATTTATTATCGTACTGTTTGGAATGCGCAAATGGCATTTGATTGTGCAATGGGTTTTCTAAGGAGCCTGCGTCCTTAAGCCCTCCGGACAGAGCCATTGTGAGCAGTTTGTTGAGGGTCTTATCACATTTATGCTATTGTACATGCATTTTTTATGTGTCCTGGCACAATTCAACTGGCGCTGGCAACTGGCGGGGTTGAGTTGCCCAACTCGAGGACCATAAATCAAAAACTGCCTGCCAGTTCCGCCCCCATTGCCCCGCCCACTGCCACTGCAGCTGCTGCAATTCAAATGTTGGCGTTAACGCATGAAATATGCATACGTACAGAGAGCCAGGATATATGAGCTATATGTCTGCAAGGGAACAGCAGTACCAGACGCTGCTCTGCACTTGGCCAGGCTGCATTGCTCGAGCTACTTGCTTTTTTATGTGTCTCACACTTTGTTGCCCTCCGCCCCTGTCTCGTTTTGATAGCTCGCCAGGTCAAAGCAAACATTGCTCAAACTCGGCTGTCAGCACAACTCGTTCCCCAATGCCCTTAGCTCAGCTTTGCTCAGTGCGAGTTTGAGTTTGCTCGAGAAACAAAAATCATTTCATTATTCCGAAACGAAAAAATAAAAGTAAGTGAACTACAAAACAAAATTTAACGGCACATAAATGGCCGATAATGGTCAAGATGAGGAACTGCCGCGCTGGCGTCGTCGTCGACCTGAACGCCCGCCGCGGCCTCCGCCACCATTGATTACAACGGCTCGCACAGAACGCTCTCGCTCTGAGTCACCCACGCGATCGGATTATGTTCCGTCACATCGTTATCCTTCATCATCTGTGCAACCGCGCAGAATTCAATTCCTTATACCGGATAATGCGATGCAACAGTCACAAGATTTCTGGCCAGGCAAAAAGAAAAAAAAAGAGAAACCCAATGAGACGAACACCGAAGAAGATACTGTTGAGCCAGATGAGTCAACTTTTCGACGAGATTCAGAACGTGAATCTATAGAACGTGCAAAATTGCCAACATATTTCGAACCTAATGAAACAGACACTGATCCTAAGCCTAAGCCGGAACGTGGGCCAATCGGTATGCTTAAGAAGTTAGTTTCTCGCAAAAAACCGGAAACTGAACAACGGGATAGTTCTCAGTCACCGGTCCGTTCGGGGCGGACATCGGGTTTGCCAGGTCCCACTTCACGGGAACCGGCGAAAAAGGTCAAAAGGTTTCTATATACAACAGATGAAGAAGTTCGTGATGCTCTCGTTGAATTTGGAGTTTTTATAGTGTTTCTAATTTTAACCTCATTGGGTAAGCTTCTCCGTTCTATCGATATTAGATATTTGCAATCTATAACATTATAAGTGAAAGCCTAGTTTGTAAACAATTTGCACTGTCAGTTTCCCAATGTGAATTATCGACTGAAGTAATCTACAATATAAGTAACAATAGAGCTAAACATTCAGTATTGCATTTTTCAAATAGCTCTAAACTATCGAAAAATTGGATTCGCGATCGATGGTTTAATTAAACTTACATTTTTTGGCAGTTGTCGATATTTACAACTAATTTGCAATCATCGAAATGTCCAACATCAAAACTAATACTCTTTTGTTTCCTCTTAAAATCTCTTCTATTAGTCACTCTATCCGTACGACATCCATACATGTTCTATTTCAACGATACCATTTCGAGATTATTTACCACACGTGATATGGTCGTTGCGCCCACTGTAACAGTTAACTTCGAAAAATTAATTACTGTCCCCGACTGGTGGGATTACCTATACTTTAATTATTTCATAATACTTCACGGCGACATGACTCTCGCTGAGGCCGCAACCACAGCAGAACCAACTACAGCAGAGCCAACTACAGCAGAACCAACTACAGGAGAATCAACTATAGGAAATTCAACTACAGGAGAATTAACTACAGGAGAATTAACTACAGGAGAATTAACTACAGGAGAACCAACTACAGGAGAACCAACTACAGGAGAACCAACTACAAGAGATGATGAACGCAAGCGCAACAGCGAACCGAGAGCAAAGTATGCAAGCACCTTTCGTAGTGGCAACACTACGCACCTTGAAGGTCGTGTATTTCTGCACGAGAACCTTATGTTGGGGCCACCGCGTATACGTCAGATACGCGTTAAAAGGGACAGTTGTTTTGTGAGCGATGCCTTCATCAGATACTTCAACTCCTGCTATTCCGACTATTCGCTAGGCGTGGAAGAAATCAAAGATGAACATGGTGGGGCACCTTATAGGACAATGTCGGAATTGCAAGCAACGCCGATTTGGACTATTCTCAATTTCTATCGGAGCGGTGGCTATACCTTTGATATGACCTATGATAAAACTGCGAATCTAGCTAAAATTAAAAGCCTAAGGGAAAGTAATTGGTTGGATCGTGGTTCGCGTTTGTGTGTTCTTGAATTCAATTTATATAATGAGAACACCGATATGTTTCAGAGTGTCAAGTGAGTAAAAACAAAAATTGCTATGCCATTTATAAAATATATTTAAAATCTTCTTGTTATATATAATCATATTGCTTCAAATATTCAGATTGATAGCCGAAATTCCACCGACTGGCGGTGTTATACCCCAGGCCCATTTGCAGACTATCAAACAGCATTCATTCATAACCGATAAAAACATGACGAATACCGTTATCTATATATTTTGGTATGTTATGGTTGTTTATTATAACATCAATGAGATTAGCGCAATACGAAGATCGGGCTTTAAGAACTACTTAAAAGTAACGATCAATATACTTGATGCAATTATTTTACTGGTAAAAAAAAAATATAATTTTTATGATTTTATCTAATCAAAAAATGTATATAGTTCTGTTATTTGGCACTGATCTATAACATCTGGCATACGTACAAGGTGAGTTCGGTGTTAAGCCACTTGCAGCGCTCTCACACCTATCACAGTTTGGATACACTTGGTTTCTGGAATGTTATTTATGTGGACATGATGGCAATTTTGGCATTTCTAGTTTGGATCAAAATTTTTAAATTCATCAGTTTCAACAAGACTCTCGTGCAATTTACGACCACACTGAAGCGTGTAAGTTTAAACTTTTATACAGTTTTTTATTGGTTTATTGTTCTCCTCACCATCGCAATTTTCGCTTTTAGTGTTCCAAGGATCTGGCTGGTTTCAGTCTTATGTTTGGTATTGTATTTATAGCCTATGCCCAATTGGGTCTATTATTGTTTGGAACAAAACATCCCGATTTTCGCAATTTTATGACTTCCATATTGACAATGATACGCATGATACTTGGTGACTTTCAATACAATCTTATCGAGCAGGCTAACCGTGTGCTGGGGCCCATCTACTTTTTAACCTACATTCTTTTGGTTTTCTTCATTCTACTGGTAAATAGAGAAGCAACTTATAAACTCTTTTCACTTAAGTCTTGTACTCTCTAGAATATGTTTCTGGCCATCATAATGGAAACATATAATACGGTTAAGAGTGAAATTACCCAGGGACGTAGTCAACTTGGTAATTATATCTATAAGAAGCTAACAAATTTCTTCTACTATATACTGCACTGTGGGAAAAAAAAACAATCTGTTGACAATGCAAAACGAAGAGAAAGTGATGATGAATTTGAAAACGATCCAACTGCTTCCAATCGCTACGATCAAAAAAAGTCAGAACTGCACAAAAACTTGTCGTCAAACGAGTAAGTTACACAAAATATATATATCTATGTACAATTATGGTACAAAAATCATAATGCTATTAAACTTTTCTAGTGCTCAATATTTTGAAGATGTACCGGACGAAATCAAGAGTAAAGATATTTATCGGTATGTCTATAATCTTGCATCTATTGAGATTAACTTCATTTTCTTTTTTCAGTCTTAATAATCGGATCTCACTGCTTGAAGATGTATTGGAACACCTTGTTAACAACATGGATAACATATTGAAGCATGTTGAAAATGAATTGAAAAAGGGTAAAAAGGATAAATAAATAAAACTCATAAAAGAGAGAGAACGAGAGAAAGAGAACCTTTATAAGCATTAACTACATAATATTTTCATGTTCAACACGATATACTGTGATTTGTTTGAATAAAAAGTCGTTCTAGAGAAAATTCCATAGGCAATCTGCTATTATATATCGCCTATCCATAGGGTAGAAGTTATATTTTTTTAACAAATCGTTATGATCAGCTGGGTAGCGGGTCGGGCTTGGTCGACTGTAGCTCTCGTATGTTTTAACTGTTTCTCTGAACAGGAGCAAATATCACAAGTATAGTAAGTAGTGCTAACACGGTACCAGACAAACAATCAAATAAGCGAAAATTAATTAAGTCCAACGCGCAACAAAGCAACCTTTCCCCTCTCTTGTTCTCTCTTTCTCCGCCCTAGCGTCAACAAAGCGAACGAATTAAACTATGTATTTAGTTTTTACGCAACTGACTGCCCCAAGCAGTCGAAGACAGAGGGGAAGGCGGGAGCGCTGGGACGGGTTGGTTTGGTTGCTCGCATCGTTAAGTATCTGCAAGAGGGAATGCTGGTTAGGGACGCCGGCTCTGGTCGCCGACACCCTGTTGCGGTTGGGGCACGTGTGTGGCCAGCACTAACAGCTGTGTCGAAAGGAACAACGGCAACAATAACACGACAGAATTATGAAACAAATTTGTATTCGTAAATTGCATTCGAACACATGAAGGGCTTGGGCTGTTGAGAGAGAGAGAGAGAGAGAGAGAGAGAAAGAGAGAGAGAGAGAGAGAGGGAGACAGAGAATGATCGACAGATATAAGATATAGCAAGAGATAGAAAGAGATTGAGAGAGGTTGACATATAGAAAAATAGAGATATGTAATAAATAGAGATAAATATAGGTAGTGAGCGAAATCTGTTCAATTTCATTTTAATTATCAGCGTTTTCTTCGCTTACTCCCTTTTTGCAGCTTAATGTGGAATTCGATAACTCTTCAGCACACATCATCGCGATTTTATTTGCTAAGATGAATTCGTATTACTTTTTCACTTGTAAATACAAATTGAAAATTTGCAACAAAGTAGAGGATTACGCTGCAGCAGACAGGTGCAGAGCGGCAACGCTGCACACTGCGATGCCGCCAATTGCCACTTGAAACGGCGCCAATTGCCAGCGAACAGAGGGAAAGAGAGAGGGAGATAGAACTGAAAGCAGACGAGATGGTAGCGCCATAATTACTTACTTTTATTCCCTATGCAAACCAAGTAAACAACTGGCACTGAAGCCAACGAGCTCATACCCACTATTTTGTGAATACACTTTACACCAGATTACACAGTAATGTTAAGCATTTAACATATGTATGCCCATAGTTAACAGGGTATGTTAAGGCGCAGCAATGTGGATGATTCTCTGGCTTCTGGCCAGTTGCAGCAGCACTGCCTCGTCTGCTTGCTCTGCCCTGTTCATCCTCAGCCAAAGTATACACAAATATGTTGGCCACTTGTGCATTCAATGGGCTTACAATCCCCACCCCTCAACATTCACAGCAACAGAAACAACGGCAACGGAGGCAGCACCAGCAACAACAAACAAAACAAAAATTCGTTAAGTGTCTGCATACAACAAGCGAAAGCAAAATGAAATTGAAGCGTAAATATTAAACAGGTAAATATGAAATGAAATGGCAAATATTACAACTGCTTTACCGTTATTTGCACACGAACATAAATCAACATACTTGTTTAAAGGATATACTATGGAAAGGTTATACATGCATATGGAAACAGCGTGAAACGTATAAGAATAAGAGTAGTAGTAACAATAAAATGTGCAATCAATAACATTACGCTGCTGTAATGCTAGCTGACTTTACAGCAGCTGTTATGCTTAGTTGCCTTTACATCTGCTGTAATGCTAAGCTGTCTTAATAGAAACAAGAATCTGTGCACAACAACTGCTGTAATGCTCAGCAGCTTTAACAGTAATCTGTTAGGGAAACAACCGTTGCAGTAAGCCGATTAACCCTTTAAAAAAATAAAACATCTAAAGGATAACGCATACTTAACTTGCCATAAGTTAACCATTAATCAAAAAGCCAATTAATTAAGTACAGAGAGGAGGACAAATAAAAAGCTTACCCTGTAGAGTAAAAAATGATTACCATAACAAAAGATATTACCCATTTATGAACTTTGTATTAATATATATATTTTAAAGCAATAAATATACTATTTATTTAATACTCTTACAATCTCGCTGTTATTAATTTAATGAAAGCTCAGCTCTTTGATATGTTTTATGTTCTTAGGCTCCTTTTTGTTTTGAGTATCACACAGTGAGTGGGGAGCTTCACAAGTTATACGAGCTATGAAAATGAATGCATTGTGCGATATAGATGCTAAAGACTTAAGATTAACTCATATATAAACTAGGAAAAAGGCGATTACAACAATGCCGCTTACAGGGATAACTTCTCGAACTTGGCCATCGTCGGCATTTGACCGTGTTGCGTCACATCAAAGACCTCCGCATCTGGATTAATGGGAAAGTTCGGATCCTGGGCAGCTGCATTATTGACTTCAATATCATTGGACAGATCTCCGGGCACAATGTTCTCATAGATGTCAATGTGATTATTCAAATCGTTGCCGAGATCTGCAACCTCATCTTCTCTGTCCTCCGCTTCCGCATCCAAGGAGGCCCATTCATCGTTGAAGGTGTCGCTCATTTGAACGGCCGCCGCGACATGCTCCTCCTCATCGTCTGAAGATTCAAGTTCCTCCCGCTCCCTATGCATCTGCAACTGCATCTGCTGCCGCAGCTCTTTCAACTGCGGGTCGTTGTCGTCGCCTTCGTCGTCACCGCCAAAGTTTTCAATGGCCGCCAAGAGCTCGAGCTCCGCCGCATTATGACTGTCGCTGTCATGCAACGGCATTTCCGTTTCCTCATTATGCGCCATTGTGACGTCGTCTTGAGGTGGGACCATCTGGTGCTGCTCCTCCACCTCCTCCTCAACCTCCACTTGCTGTGGCGCAGTTGCTTTCAGGTCGGCGGACATTATGCTGGGTTGGATATCGCTGCTGCTGACTGCTAGGGTATCCTCTGTAATGGCTTCTATGGACGAGCTGGAGGCAAGTGTGCTTGGGGCTGTAGTTGCTTTTGTTGCTGTTGTAGTTGGTGTTGTTGGTCGAGTGCGCTGTGTGTGTATGTAATGAGTTGTGGGTGCAGTGGGTGTGTGTGTGGGTGTGGGTGTATGTATGCGTGCACGTATATGTAAATAGATTGAATAAAAGTTTGAATTACTCTTAAGTTGCCAATTATGTGGATAGTTTGTCTGGTTTTTCGCCCACAAGTGTGTTTAGTACAACAAAGCAGTCGCAGCATGCAAATTAGTTGATTTTTAAATTAATTATATTTATAAAAAACTTACAGCAAGCGGCAAATGCGTCTCTCGTGCGCTAAATTTATCAACTGAGTTAGTTTTGAACGCGGTTTTCGCTTTTATAGGGTTAAAGTGTGATTCACTCAGCACAAGGAAGCAAAAAAACTAACAGCAGTATAGAGAAGCAGCTTAAATGTTAAGTTGACAGCGCTGCTATTTCTAAGCTGCTCTTAACATTTGCTCTACTCCGGCACTCTCTCCCTCACTCTCTCTTGCTGTTAAGTATCACATATTTTAAGCCGCTCTCAATAAAGTTTGAACGTTAAGTGGACTGCGCTGCTATTTCTAAACTGTTTCGTACATTCGCTCTACTCAGCTCTTTTTCTCACTGTTAAGTATCAGATATTCTTAGCAACTCTCTCAATCTCTATGGCTGCTAATCTCTCACAAAGCTGCTCACTCACTCTCTCGCATAGACACCACGAGCATACGCACACTTACGCACCTGCTGCTTATTATGCGTTACCTCACGCATGAGTCACCTTCGTCTGATAACATTTCGTGTGAAATCTTTATTTATACCTCGCAAAAACAACAACAATAAACGAAACAAATTAGCATGCAAAGAGCGAAGTGCCCCCGGGCTTGACATTCATTCACAGTTTTGTTGGTCACTCGGCCGACCGATCAGTTGTGACGTCACAAGTTCATCTTCTGGCTTTCTTGCCCTCGTATTTGTAGTGTGTGTGAGTCTGTTTGTGTGTGTTTACAGGTTCGCAGAAATACGCATTAATAATACAAAATGCGCATTTGTTATTTATATTTGCTACACTCACTCAAGTATTTTTTGCACTATGCATCGGCAAACAGATGTACATGCCTAGAGATGATTTAATTATATAACCTGTTGTCGAGCGAGTTGATGGATCTGTATATAGAACCTGCAACGGAGGCTGCGACAAATGTTAACGAGCTACGGCAAGATTGAGTCACGACTTAATGACTTTTTCCGGCGAATTCACAGCGATTTTCTAAGAATTTGCCGCTAATTATTCGAGACGGTATCCACACATAACTAAAGTGACAAAATCGCATGCAAATCGAGCCGAACGTTGCATATAATTAAATATATATTCTATAGTGGAACTTACGGAAATTGTTAAGTACAATTTGTATACTCTAACAGGAGGAATGTAAGGCATGTACCTCAGTGTGTATCGATATTTTGGAATATTTAAAACATATCATATGAAATAAAAACTAATTAAAGATTCATCATTTTGCTAAAGACAATATATAAAATTCAAAAGAGTTTGATCTGAATGGAACAACATATTAACTATTAACTAAACTCTAGAAGTACAAACGAGTTTTATTCATATAAACCTAACCTAACCTAAGTTATGAAAGAAGAAGTTATAAAATCGAAGCACTATAACCGATAACTACCTCTCAACCGATTCACACCAAAGATATCAGTTCCTTCTCATTATTATTCAGTAAGTAAAACTCAATAAACTCTGATCATATTCTCACACCCAATAAAATTTGTGCAAATACTGCGATAAACTCACGATCCACTTAGTTTAGGGAAGTAAAAACGCATTATAACCTGTCGAAATTTATGAGCTATGCTTGTCAATCTTTAGTGTGTGCAACCCTGCGTCACCCTGCGACCCTCTTGTCCCCCTCTTCTTTCGTCTTTACATGCACTTGTTGGTTTCTTTTTTTTCGCAGTTTAACGCTCTATTTTACGCTGCATATTTTATGTGCTGCGTTGCTGCCGCTGCTTTTTGCTCATTTCATGCTCACTTTGTAGCACGCACACGCAGGCTGCCGCAGGCGCTGACCCCTGACCCCTTACCCTCTGGCAAATGCCATGTTTAAACAGGGCGTAAAAAAACGGGGCACATAACAAATTGAAATGCAACTGCACAAAGTAATTTTTACAAAGTTTGAAGCGCTTTGCCAGTGCCAGTTATACACATACATATGTACTATATGTATGCTATAAATGCGGTCTATATAGTCGCATATTTGTACGTATTTTTTTTAATAGCAAAATATTAATAAAATACATTGTACAAACGAATATTTGACTGGTTCCCCAGCAAATTGTTTAACAGCCTTCAACCAAATTTCACAATATTTCAACTGGAGGGGTTTACCATACTATATATGAATGTACGTATGTATAGTATGTTTGTGCGCCCTCTCTCTATATTAATATTTATAACCATGCATTTTCAATTCAAATGAAATTCATTCAGCAGTTTGGGGGTGCCAAAACCGCAGCTTTCAATATCCTGTCCAATGAGAGAGAGAGATGAACAACTATTTGTACTGAAATTGAATAAATTTCACAATTTTTCAAATAGTTTTCTTTTTTTTTGTTATTTCTCGATTTTTGGATTCTCCGGATGTGTATTGTTTAAATTTGCTGTGACATGTCACTTAAGCGATTTAAAGTTTGTTCATAATTGCGCTTTACACCGCATTGCATATTTTTTTTACGGTCATTTATTAATTTCTCGCTGATTTATGCGTATTACGTACGAGGTCCTGGGAGGGGGAGAGGGAAAAAATTGGGTAAACGAGACGCGGCAACACGCAAAATGCTCGAAAGTCGCGTGCTCGTCGATTGCGATACAATAAATTCTCATAAATACTACAGTAGTGCTGTTGCCACGCCCACCTTAACTCGTTCAGTGTCAGGCAATACGCCCAAGACAAGGATTTATGCGTATGAATGCAGGAGGGAAGGCGCATGACTTTTAATATAAATTAATTTTTATTATGGCTAAAAGTAATTAATGGACTTGAAAAACCGCATATATGATGCATGTACCGTTAAATTTGCTGCAGCCACTGCCGGGAGCTGAAGGCACATTAATAACGCAACCGTTAGTGCGTGTCCAGCAACGGCTGGCAACGTTGCAACACTTGAAATTCATCTAATAGAGGAATTAAAGTGGAATTTCTAAAGTATTTAAAGGCTCAGCCAACTAATTCTAACTCTACAAGTGGAACTTTAGAGCTTATTTAAAGGAGCTTATTTGTCATTAATCCTCATTAAATGCATGTACAACAATTAAGGAATGGAGTGAAAGGATAAGAAGAGAAAGCTTTTATGCAGTAAGCTCTTTTAAGTTAATTGTCTTAAATAAACAACTTTTGCTAATAATTTTGTTTAAATCTCAATCTTCTAAAGCGCACAATTATCTCCAAGTATAAGCTCACACAAGTTCAACTTAAAAAAATAATAAATTGACTATGATTATGCCATAAATCACATTGATTTTAATTAATAAACAGTACTTTGCAAAGAATAAAGTAAAATTAAAACTTGAATCGTATTTCTTCAATATTTAAAATAGCAAAAGCGCATTCATGCTTTAAATTGACTAAAGCTCAGCTTAAAAGGGAGTTTCAAAATCAGCTTTTGCCATAAATCATATTGGTTTAAATCACATATAGTTGGCAGATAAGAAAAAAACTGAAATTATTCAACTGAAAAACCTTCAACTGTCGCAAATCCCTTTAATTATGCAATGCTCTATATATATTTCATATGGCACTCACAGTATAATTACACTGGTTAGATTTAGGCATGGTGTCTTATCGAGCTAATTTGTTTTTGCTTCCAATTTAGTAGTTTTTTTTTTTGATGTCACATAATAAAATGCATAATTTGTTTGCATTATTAATTTGGGCGCAATTGAGTCAATCCGAAAGCAAACAGAATTACATTGAATAAAAAACTGTCGCATCTCGCTAATCTATTCAACAAATATATGCATATTACAATGTTGGGGAATTGAAGCAGAAGTAGGGCGAGAAGAAAGCAGCAATCTAATTGTACAATTAAACATTTTGTCGTGTTAATAAAATATTTACGACTGCGGCGGCTGACGGTTTTATTGGTTGGCAAAATAATATAAAACTTAATTATGGCTTTAACGACGACAGCAGCAAATTAAAATGCAACAATTGAAGACTGAAAATAATAACTGCGACTTGATGATACCCTATAAAGTGCAGTCGATGTTACACTGTAATAAAATCTTTACATTTTATATGTAAAGACAAATTTCCAATTGATTTAAAGTGTTTAAATTAAATAAATTAAAGTAAATTATACAATCAAACCACAGCCATTCCAAGCACCTGCCACACCAGTTTTCATAAAATTAATTGCCTTATTATTATAATTAGTTCTTGAAACAAAATGCAAGCAGTATCAGCAGTATATATAAATATAGATAGTATATACAGAGTTCAGTTTTTATGCAAAACTTTATTTGAAAAAATTATTAGAAATTTTCATATATGTTACAAGTTTACAACGTTGATGGTTCAATATACATGTTGTTTATAGCTTGGTAGATATAAAGTATAGTATATAGTGTATATAGTTGCATATGTAGGCGGTTAGTAGAGAGCACTACGAAGATAATGTTTTTTTTGTTTTGCAGACATTTTCCGGTTAGAAAATTTTAGTTGCTTGAAAATGCTGCGAAAAGCTTTCGAAAGTTTTCTTTGTTGTTGTTTTTTGTTTTTTATACCTGAGGTTCATCAATGTCGCGCACCTCATTGTCCTTGGGTTGCTTCACATCCTCTTCGGATTCAGCGAGTTCGCTGCGCCTGGGCACCGGCACGGGCGCCTCTGTGCTCGGCGAACTTACCGGATTGAATTCGCCCTGATTGTTGAAAACCCCCTCAGCGACCTCCTCGCCACTCTCCAACGGACGCACATTGACCAGACGCACCTTGAACAGACTGTTCACATCACCATAAGTGGTCTCATTGATCTCCACCTTGTGACCGTCGACAACCTGCGAAAAGAATAAGGTTACCTTGGCTTTAGCTCAAGATTCGTCAAGTTATTTTCGGTACTCACCTTAACCGTCGATGTGGTATTGCCATTCTGGGTATTCACTGGTGTCAATGCGCGCAGACCAAAGCCAAGGGGACTGCCAATTTCAGACGAGTCGCCGGATCCAGAGTCAGAGTCATCGGGGCTGAGAACAACGGGCCAGAGACGCGCGCGTAGGCGACGGAAAATGTCTGAGAAAAAGGCAAAAATTGCAAATTGTTGTCTGTGGTATAATTTGACGGCAAAACAAACTACTGAAGATATTAGAGAAGAGAAAGAAGAGGTAAAGGCTGCTGCCAGCAGTGCTCTGGGAATTGCTGCAGGTGTTGCAAAGTGCCAAGTAGCAAGTCTGGCAGCATCTCACTTTGATGAAGACGACGACGACGCCAACGATAGCGACAGCGACGCCTTTTGCCTTGCTAATGCGTTTTTCTGTTTCGAATCCTTAATCCGTGAAGGCACTAAAAAGCGTTTGCTGTCGCCCGTCTACCCTCTTAATACCCTCTCTAACCCCTCCTGCTTAGTTGAACATATGCTGCAACCCTCTGTCTGCAGTGTTGCAAGTCTCTCTATTCCTCTGTCTCTCTATTTCACTGCCTCTCTCAACCTTGTCATAAATACTTGACCGCATTGTTTGCCCGGCTTTGGCATGTTGCAATTCATTTGCTTGTTGCATTCTAATGAGTTTAAAAAGTGCCACAAATACCTGCAGCAAAGCAAGCAAGGCAAAAGCAACAGCTTGACATCATTTCGAGTATAAGCTACGTTGCCCTTTGAACTTTCTTCAAGGTCTCCCCCCTGCAAGTGCTTCCTCTGCTGCAGCTTATACATCTTTCATTTTGTTTTTGTTCTCGGTCAGGTCAAATTTACTGCTTCATTTGGTATGCCAATTTATGGAAGAACTAGAACTGAACATTTACATATAGAGAAGATACACTATAACTGGAAGATCAGGGGTATTCTATATGTACATCGGTATAAAATGATGAATATTATTATTTCTTTTGAACTCAACAAAATGTTCTTTAGGAAAATCTGTCACTGGAGTCTTTTAAAAACTATAAAGTTATATATTTTTTATAAATTCTCATTGATTAGAAACATAATAATCGTTATTGTACTGAAAGTATTAGAAAACTATAAGATTATAGTTCTATAATTACCATATAATTATAGACTTATTCCTTCTATCATTCTTTTCGTATACTTTAAATTAACTACATTCCTAGAGTATTCAATCTGTCTGCTCCACTTTCTTCACAGTAAACTCGTGAAAACCCTGTCAAGTAAATAGAAGTTTTTGCCTGTTTTCATTGTTCTTCCTCTTGAACTTGTTGTTATCTCTGCGAGGGCGAAGCTAAATAAAAGTTTTGATGCATATAAAACGAGCATTGGCTTAAGAACTTTTGTCAGCGTATTAGTTGGCAAAAGATTTATGAAGTTTTTGGGGCACATCTTCAGCTACGGCTTCATCTTCAGCTTCATCTTCATCTTAGTTAAGAAGCCGTTTTGAGAAATGCTTTTCTCTGTTTGTTGCCAAGCAAAAAAGTTTTCACTTTTAATGGTCAGCCAGATTATGCAGCATATCGGCGCTATATATCAATATAAATATGAAATACTTTGGCATAATATTTTGATAAATTGAACTTTTGAAAGAAGCTCAACGAGTATACCCTGCACAACTAATTGACTAATTGGCTTAAGTTGACGTGACAGCAGCTTTAATATTGCCCCTCCTATTAATTGCAACATGTAATAACCATAACAATGAAATCGGCATTAAACGCACTTGTACCCGCTTGCAATTACCTCAAGCTCAGCATAAAATTGCAATTAATCGCAAATTGCAATCACATGCACCACGTGTTGGCATGTGGCATGTGTGGCACACAGTCTCACTGACTTACCATCGAATGAATCGAAGATGCCCAAGTTGATGCTCGACGGACGTTCGCGCAAGAAAGGATACGGTGCTGTACCGTCTCCAGTATCGATGACACCCGTAAAGTCCTTGAAGTCCGGATCCGGTTCGGTACGGCGCACTGGCACGCGAACCAACTCGGCATCATCCTGCGGGTTGTTGCTGTCGCGTGCTGCAATTGGTAAATAAAATATATTACTCATAATTATGCAATTAAATCCACAGTTATAACAAAACGTAGCCATAAATTAGCTGCCAAAACGGCGGGAAATAGGCCAAATCAGCAAAAGCCACAAAAACTGCTGAACTCTCAAGGAGTTCTCCCCCTTCGCAGTGGCCCCTCCTACCCCTCTCTTTGTGCTAATCATTTAGGAGCCTCATTAGCGTTTATTACACTTTTCATTTTGCATAATTTTTCGCTGCGTGCGGAAAATTCTCAAGGAAAATGTCTTCTTGCCTGCCCTTTTTCACTGACCCTAGCTAATAGCAAAATGCTAAAAATGCTGATGATGATAATGTTCAAACAGCGCATATTTCTTAAATATTTCTCATAGTGATTGCACAAAGATTACTTTAATTATAATTTAAAGATGTTAAGGGAAAATTAATTGCAATGGTAGCCAAAAGCCGTTGCAATAACTAAACATACTATAATAATATACTATCTCTATTATCTTGAAATTCAACATGTATTATTTTATATCTCTTGGGGTTTTATAACTTTCTGGTACCAAAAATGTATGTACCAGGCAGAGGGAGGAGTGGCAGACACCACAAACTACATATATTCTTAATTGCCTAGTCGATATATCCGTCTAAAACTTAGATCTCAGTGACTAAAACAACTAGGGCAACCAAATTTGGTGTCAATGTGTTATTATTATACGCAGATCAAGTTTGTTTTATGTTTCTACCTCCTTTCTACCTCAGTAAATCGATACCCAAGTCAAACTTGTACAACATTTTTATAACCAGCAACCTTTATCCCAAATTCAGCACACTTTACAACACTGAAAACCGCTTAGACTATATTAAAAACCATTTCAACTGCAGCGGCACACAGCAAGAAATTACAAGTGTGTAAATAAACAAATGTTTTCAGCAGCATTCACAACTCAGTGCAGCATTCAGGCAGGCAGGCAACCCTGGCCGCCCCATAGATAAATGTAGATGTCCAACCAGTTCCACCCACTTGCCCCACGGGAACAGAGGGTGGTGGCATGTTGCACTTCATAAATCTCGGCAGCTGAGACTGACAGCATACAACAAGTGGCAGGAGAGAAAATAAAAAAGAAGAGCAAGAGGAAAGCAGGAGAGAAACCAACTAACGATGTTAAAAATAAGTCAAGCCAAGTCAAGACTCGTGCTGCTATGATATGAGAGATAGGGAAGGAGAGAAGAGGTAGAGGTGGAGGAGGAAGAGCTATGGGAATGTTGACTACAGTATGTTGCGTAAAATGCGTACGTAAAATGCAAAATATATGTGACACCTGCTTGTAACCCCTTCATTCTGCACCCGCTTCTCCTATCCAAGTTCTGCTGACCCTTCTCACAAAACGAATGCACCCCTTGCGACATTCGCTTTTTTTAAGCCGATTTATGAGAAATACACACGACACTCGCAATATGTTTGGTTTAAAAAAGTCTCCGCCATATATTCTATATGCATGATGGTGTGTGTATGTGTGTGCATGTGTGTGTAAGCTCGACTGCAACGATCAAACATAAAGTGGAGCAGTGCAACAGTGCGACAGCAAGAGAAACAGAGACAAAGTGGACGGGGTCGCATATGAATGTCATTTACAAGTGCAAATATTTACCTTTATGGCACAACCGAAAGTGGGCTACAAGCTGGCAAATATGCTGCGTGATTATTTATATACACATACATACATATATATACACGCGCTGATAGATGAAGGACCTGTCTGTACGACTGCCAAATGAGCTGCCATAACTTTGTAACTTCATTTTAAATTGTAACTTACTTACGATTCAGTTAAAACTTTGAGGAAACAAATTTGAAGTGCTCACAACTGCATACAGAGTTTTGTAGATCTAGTTATTAAAATACCAAAGATAACCCTAGGGTAACTCAGCTGCTATCCAAATCAACGGCTTTATTTTTATTCAATTCGTGCAAGTTATCTTTGTCTTTGGCTTGAGAAAATTTGAGATGATGATGATGTCAAACCTATTTATTTCTAAGCTATTTATCTGTAACCTTTTAATTTTTAACTTATTTATTTGTAACCTATTCATTTGTAACCTATTAATTTTAACCTATTTATTTTAATCTGAAGACGCAACCTATCATTACATTTTACCAATATTTACGACACTCAAACATTCCTTGCTTTAAAACTTACGTATAACATTTCATAAGTCAGACTACTAAACTGTACATTACAACGTCAAAAAACTCATTTATAACCAAGAAAACTCAGCTTATTCTTGCTTGAGAGTCAGCAAATTTAAACAGCAACCACAACTCTAGCCAGGCAAGTTCTTTATCCGACTAATATGCCACATTCGAACGACAGTAAAGGCAGATCAAAAAGCCAGAACGACTGCTGCATATAATATTTCATGGCTTTATGTTGCATACCTTGAGGGGAGACTCTCGTTGCATCTGTTGTTGTTGCTGCTGTTGTCGCAGCAACCTGCTGCTGCAAAACCAAATTGAAACGTGTTTTTAAGGGGGACAACCGAGCAAGCGAGTGTGTTTTATGAAAATGAAAATGTGCTGCAAGTGAAAATCATTTGAGTGGAGGGTTTAACCTCGCTCAACAATGAGGTACCTTCATGCCAGAGCCAGATGAAAAGCAAATGATTAATCATGCGAATACTATAGACAGAGAGAGAGAGAGCGGGAAAGGGTAGTCAGCCATAATGAAAACATCTACATGGCATATTCATTAATTTTCCAATAATTAAGCTGTGCCCACGGTAGACGGCACAACCAGCTACAGTACCTTTCCTACCCCTCTCTACCACCCTCAGGGTTCCATTGTGCCCTTTGGTGAATTATGAAATTAATAAAAGCAGTTGGCAGCTCTCGCTTTACGCCGAGTGTAACAAAATTTTCGCAACGCGCTGCGCTTTTGTTCTAAACACAAACGAAATTTCGGCGCTAATTATGTAAGGTTAACTGTAGGCTCAAAATTCGGGTGGGTAGTGGGCGTGGCATTTTTTGACTGCGCTATTTTGGGCTTCTTTTTGCTGAGGCGCCACAAATAAAATCACTTTGCCTGCGTTTTATGGTGCTAATTGCCAGCAGAGGCAGGCAGGCGGGAGATGGGCGTTAAGGAAGGGAAGGCGTGGCGCGTGCAAGCACAGACTGCGTCAATTAATTAACATAATTGTACAATTTTGCATAATTTAGTATGCTGCGATTCTTTTGCACTCCTCCGGGTCTTCTACACGGAAATATTTTGTTTAATTTGAAGGAGTTTTTTTAGAGGAAAAAGGAGTGTGAGGAATTATTAAGGAAATTTATGAATTTAAGTGGGGTTTGAACAAAATGTTATGAAGGTTTTTTGGGCACATAAAACAGTTTACGAAAATGTGGGTGCAATGGGATAATTAACATAGAAGTTATTTAAGAAATAATTTCAAGTATGTATTGGTTTCCAAGCACCCAGCCAAGTATGCAATACAAAATATGCTAAGCATAGAAGTAAATCGTATTTGTCAAAAGAGAAGCAGGCATATCACAATCGAGCATACTCAACTGTACCTTATAAAATTGCTTTACAAATCAACTTTTCTTCTGTACCTTTTGTAATAATAACCACCTTATTATAAATTATTGTTGAACCACATTTCTCTGCTCTGAAAGTTTCTGCATTTATCATTTTAATACATTTTGAAGAGCCAACTCAAAGCCGATTAATGTTTGTTGGCCTATGCTAACCCAGCTTTCTGAACAATTGCTTTATCTGGCCCTCAACTATAGTTGGTTAACTTGAAAACAATCTTCATTGTGAAAAGATTTCACTGAAGCATTTAGCAAGTTGCAGCCAGACAAGGACTTAAGAGATTTACATACCAAACTAACTAACCGACTGCAGCTGCAGCTCCTTCTCATAATTACTTGCCCCGGAGAGTGATGAGAACAAGGCAACTGGACGAGGGGAGGCAGGGGAATAGAGGCGTAGCTCACCCAGCTCGTCGTCCTGTTGTAACTATTATGGCAACTTTTTACATTAAGCAAAGTGCGGGCTATTAAAAATTCATTAATCGCACGCAGCTGAAAAACAAAACACGTATTAAAAAAAAAGGAAAAACAATAAAAAAAATGGTTGAAAAACTCGCTGGAAAAGTTTAATTGATTTGCGCGGAAAATGGCAAAATAATTGATAGATAGAGGCGGCGCACAGCATTAAATGAGAGTTTTGCCCGCAGACAAAGTTGCGAATATTTACAATTTGCAATAATTCTGGAATGCAGGGAGAGGGGAAGAGGCTTGCGGCCAACAAATTTCATGTTTTATAGTTATTAATTAGAAAACTTTTACGAGCAGCTGAAAGTGCAATAGAAACTGAAGAACCCAAGCGAACCGAAAGTGCACACAAATCAGAATTGATTTACATTTTTGGGATGAAATTGAAATCATCACAGAAATTGTGGAAATTTGTGAAAATTGCAAATGTGTAATGTGTATCTGTGTGTGTGTGCTAGTATTGAATTGCATTTTCACAGTTGCAACTTTGTCGACAATTCTGTTGACGAATCGCCTGCGAACACGAATGTTTTACACAGTCACCCGTATGTATTTTCCGGCGATTTTTAGCAATTCCTAGAAAAGTAATTGCAAAACACGTGTATCGAATTGCGAGCGGGAAGCGATTGCAAATTAGCGATGGCAGCGTGACAAGTCTACAACAAACTGTAACACAATAAGCGTGACAACACTTGTTATGCAATTGTTTATGAATCATTCGCAAAAAGGAGGCACAATGGGAAAATAGATTAAAATGAAGAAAATATTCTTATATTTCTGACTGTTCTTGATATATTGCAACTTCGTTTTCAATTTCAGCTATAAGTAGATAGATATTTTGAAGCTAATATATCGTGCTTAGATGTCTGTTCGACAGTCTACTCGCATTTAATCTAATTTATTACTGTCTACCTATTTTTGGACTGATTGTTTCATGACTAATGTATTCAATATTGTTTCTTTAGGGCTTCCAGTAACTATACCATATATCAAATGTAGTTATATTTTAAGAATATTATGCAAGTTATCATCGTGCTTTATTTGGTTTAGTCATGTTTTTATTTGGTTTGTTGTGTTTTTCTAGTTTACTTGAATTTTCAACAAGTTTTTCTTGTATTTAGTCGTTTTTAATCGTGTTTAATTGTGTTTCGTTGGGTCTTTGCATGTTGAGTTGTTTTAATCAATCTCAAACTCATCAAACTAAGATCACATACTATTTTGAGATCCTGTCTATCACGACCGACACGACCATCACTAACTGGAACTGCCGTGCATATTGAATTTCCCGACCATATTGGATTTCCACACATCATAGCTAGCCATATAAAAATTTTCAGACAGCTTCCCCAGCTCTATGCATAAATCTGATGGATCTGCGAGTGGCGAGCAACCGACACTTTTGGCCAGCATTTTAATTACCATTTTTGGTTTTTGGACCAAAAGCATTTCATATTTTGCAGCAATTTGCCAACAAAACGAGACGAGATTGAGCGCACAAAGCAGACAGACAGACAGACAGAGAAACAGATGTACACACGCACATGTGAATATATATCGAATATAACGAATTATGGGTACGACGTGTAACCATAGCAGTTCGCAATTATCGGGCCACGATGTTGGCCCAAACAAATACGAAATTATTTGAGCCACACACAGATACACACTCCCACACACACACACATTGTATTTGCCAGTTATATGATGCTCGGTCTGTCTCTGACTTCTTTCTCTCTCTCTCTCTCTTTGTCTCCCTGCCTCTTTCTCTACATCCCTCCCTAACTCTCTCTCTCTATCCGTCGTGCATCTGTTCTCATATTATGTTTCATTAGAATTTTGTTGCTGCCATTTGAGTGATTTGTGGTCGAGCATCGAGAAAAGCTGACAAAATACGTGTAGGTACAACACTTCTTTGAGAGACTACGAAATACCTTGTAGAATAAGGTTAATACATGTGGGAAATATGTATAGAATGTTGAGAAAAAAAAAATTGAGCAAGAGGACTTTGTTCTGCAATGTCGATAGTTTACTGATAACTTAATAAACACATTCGATAGTTTATCGATATATACTACTTTCAATAAATTATTAGGCTCTCACTCTTTACATTGTGTTTAATTAGATAATTTGAATAATTAATAGCTCTTTGTTATTAAGTTTACAGTTTATAAACATATTAATAAGTAAAAGAAAACTTCTCACTAAATCACTTAATTTATTAGTATTTATATATGATATATATTCTTTTATCGATATTTATCGATAGTTTGGCAGTCTCTCACTCTTTACACACATGTCTAGTTATCTCCTTTTCATACTTTTTCAACAAACTTTACGTCTGCGCACCATCTATTTACAGGGTATAAATACATTCATTTATGCTTTCTCTTGTGGCAACCAAAATACAAATTATTCGCAGAGATAAGAAAATAATTACCAAATACAGCAAAGATATCATTTTCTCAACCAAAAGGAGCTATTGTAAATGGAAAATGGAATGGAACGATGATTGAACATGTTTTATATGTTGAACAATTATTTGATATTTTCCCTAATTGAAATTCAAAAATTATTTGATTTATTTTGTATATAACAAATGAGTGTGGCAGCATTAGCAAGTTGAATATTTAAGATGAAACAACTGAAGATTTCAATTTGAAGCAGAGGCAGTAATGAGAAACAGAAGATGCCACTGCGGTACAATTAATATCCGCGTGGCAGGCTTCCTTCCTTGGCTTTATTTCCCTTGTTTCCCCTCACTGAATCTCACTACAACTGAGGTCTATCAGTAACTGTTTCTGTTTCTGTTTCGTGCTTATCACAGTGTCATGGTCTCTTTCACGCCGCTGCCAATCAGTCGCCAGTCAACTGAGTAAACCCCTAGCCAATGCTCCCCTTCCCCTATGCTATACTCAATTCAGTCCATCAATACCCACACAAAGGGAGGGGCGGAGGCAAGCCATATGGGGGTGGGAGTAACTCACCGCGCTGAAACTACGCCGCAACCTCTAATAGGCAACGCATCCGCCACAGAGACCCGGACTCTGACCAGACGCAGCTGCTCCTCGTTGCTATTGTTGTTGTTGCTGTTGCCACTGCTGAGCTGAGCCTACGCTGCGCGTGACATTAATCAAGCCCAGGCCAAAGTCCCCACATGCCAACGCCACCTGCAGCAGCAGCAGCAGCAACAACAACAACAGCAACATCATCATCGTCGTCATCATCATTATACGAGCAGAGCTTGGCCGAGGGGTGGCCGAAAAATCATTGTAGACATTTGTAATTAGAATTGATAGCAAGCAGTGGGTCGCCAGGCGTGATAAGCGGGTGTGGCGGGGCGAGAAGGGGACGAATGACAATGCAAATGCAGCTGGAGAGACTCCACTGTGCCTGCTGTCGTTAAACAAATTTCGGAACTCCCCTACCTCCCTTATCTGCTACTCAACTCGAGTCGGATACGTGAATTCCCGTCGTATTTGTGCTCAAAGAGCAGCAGCACGTCTATCATTTGTTAAAAGTTCTTTTTTCTGCACAGCACAGAAAGGGTAGAGTGAGGTACGGAGGGGGAGCGGGGATAGAACTCTAGCAAATGCGTGCTAACAAAATATCAGCACACGTCAATTGAATGGGGCATTTCACTTGGAGAATGACAGCTAACTGAGCTCTCGGGCACTTTCACTGCATAGACTAGGGGTAAAAGAGGCAGTTAGTTAGGGAGAGAAAGAGAGGGGAGTGGGGATAAGGGTAAGGTTCATATGGTTTGAAAGCTCTTGGCTTGAGTTTCACTTTCGGTCCGAAATGCTGTTGACATTCGCCAGTGTCCTCCACACGCAGAGGCAGCATGTCTATCTGTCTGTCTCTCTATCTGTCTGTCTGCCTCTCTATCACTCTCTATACCTTACTCACTCGCAATCAGTGTGTCTGTGTGTGTGCCTGTGTCGTGGCATCAAACTAATTTTCCCCCTGTTTAGAGTTCTTGAACGTGACACAAGTCCGCACTTGCCGGTCATCTAACTAACTGGCGTCTGCCAGGGCAGCTTCTTCTGCCCATCTCATCAATCCTTTCATTTCCCTCTCGCTCTTTCTTTGCTCTAGGCCTATGCTGAGCCATCTCTTTCTCTGTCGTAGGTTTTCAACTGATTTGAAATCATTTTAACCCAAATTGCATACAATTGAGTTTGTCATTCTGTCTCTGAGACTGTAGGCCAGGCAGGCCACAGCAGCATGAGCTAAGGGCGTTAGCGAGGGGAGTTGCAAGAGTTCTAGGCAAACGTTTTGTTAACCAGACATGTGAGTGAGCCAAGCCAAGCATTCTGCTGTGATTTAGGGATAGCAAAGACAAGTAGGGTTAAAGAAATGAAGAAGTAAATGAATAGGGCAGAAGCGTTTTACAACTTTGTATATATTATTAATCACACTTTCTATATAAACTAGAAGGAATTTTAAGAGTTACTAATTCCGAAACGCTCCCATAAAGTATGCATCACAAAATACGCTAAAAATAGAAGTTCTATTTTTGGTCGTTTTGATCAGATGTGTAGCAGGTATATCACAGTCGAGCATACTCGACTTGTTATACATTTTATATGATATATGATATGTATTGTATATTAAGTTACAATAAATATTTATATTTCTTTCATTTTTTTTACACTTTTGCTATCTAGTTCGAATGAACTAGAGTTCAGGCATAAAAAAAGAATATGAAAGTATTTTATTATCCCCTTTTTGTATCATATTTCTACAATTTAATACAAATATGTATATATAATACATTTTATTTATATACACGCATATTTTCCACTTTTATTCTACAGTTATTCACAGTTTTAACGTCAAACTCTTCATACATTTATACAAAATAGGAAAAAGATTTTTCCCCTTGCTTAACACCAAGCTGTACTATTGTAATAATCCCACTTGATTTACCGCATAATTATTATTCGCCACAAATTCGTGTGAGAAATAAGCAAATTGTGGTTGAAAAAAATAAAACGAAGTGAAATTTACCATTAATCCAAAAGCACAAAAAGGAAATTGAATGAAATTGGACCATTCGACGAGGAAAAAAATTCTTTAATTCAATTAATTTTGTTGGTCGCCGTGTCAGGTAGTCCACTCACTCCCCCTTGCGTGACATGCCTCTTTCGGCTGAGTACACTCCTTCTTGGGGTAAGTCATGAGGTGCCTTCATTTTTCACTTCTCATTCGTTGCCTCATTCGTATTCCCCACTTCATTTGCATTTTGGCAAAACAACGCGAAATCAACAAAAACAAAAACAAAACCGAACCGAATCGAATCGAATCGAACCGAATGGAAACGAAATGCCTAAATAAAAACCTTGCCCCGTTGTAACCCCCATTTGCAATTATTGCTGTTGCTGTTGGCTGCCAAATGTGACAATCGTGTCACGTACGCAATGTTCTGGAAGATTGAACGTTACGTTTGTCGCGTTTAAAATGAGTTTTTTTCTCGTCCGAATTTGATTTTGATTGTTTGGTCCCCGGACATGGGTACCCCGGGGTCCCTAGATCCCCGTATGTCCCTTTTTTTCCACCTACTTCCAAGCGAGCACAAAAAATATTGCTGCTGTGATTTTTCGTCGTTGTCGTCGTCATCGACACAGTAAAAAGTAAAATTGTTTAATTTTAGGCTTTGCATGGAGTACGCAGGGAAAGGGGAAATTAGGGGGCAGGGACCAACCTGCATTGTTTGCCAGCCCATAATTCCCCCAACTGCGCAGCCTTCTTCATTACGCCCCGCAAAGAAATTTATTTTTGTTCACTGACGGCGCGTGCGACGACTTTTAAAATATTACCCGCATATTGCCCGATTCGGATTTCTGATTTCTGTTTCTGCTACTTGCCGCAGGTGCCGCACATAGCGGACAGAGATTAAATGGGAACTTTAGCTTTCACTTGGCCTTTTTTTGCGTATATTATGGAAACATTTTAAAGAATTATTTTAAAGCACTTGAAAAGTTATAAAGTCTGAGGAACCTTTTTTTGTTTTATGGAATTCGAATTTGAAAGCAACAAACATCAGAATGTATTTATGGTAAAACTCAGAATATATAATTAATGTATAGTTAACTATAATAATATATTATTTAGTATATTCTTCAACATATTTCCATATCTAGAAATCATTAAATGTATGTAAATGATTTACAAAGTATTTTATTTTTAATGTTTTATGTATGACATCATTGTTTTATGTATGACAAGTATTATGTGTAGCCAACAAAGGTTGCCAGTTGTCGAAAGGTTGTGAAATCTCAATTATATTTTAAGATTTGCCAACTAAAAAAAAACTTTGCAACTGTAATTAAAATGTTAATTAAATGAAATAAAGTAAACTTAAGTTTTCATTATTTTTGTCTAATATTGCCCTTTAACTGAATTAATGCACATTTTCTACAATTATAATTTGAGGCTGCAACATCATTATCATCATCTGCACGACTTGATTATCTACAAGAACTGAACGTCTATAAAATAAGCTATATAATTTACTTGTCAGTTTTGAGTGTCTCAACTTGAGGCATTCAATTTAGAAAGGCTTTCAATTTCGCAAGGCAACAAAGACGAAATGCCAATTCTGGGCAAGTTGGCAATCCCTTAAGTCCCTCCCACTTCTACTTCCTTGACTCAAGCAACGTTATATCCTCTGCCCAACTATGAAAAGACACTTCGCCATGCTTCACTTGCAGGCAATGCAAATTTCATAAATGCCAAGCATGGTTTGTGGCCTATGAAGGGATCAGGGCAGACAAGGGGGAACTACTGAGGGGAATCTCTCTGAGGTTTTCGAGCCTGATTTATGATTACTAAACTACTTAATGTTAATCAATGCAAAATGCGAATGGGCACAAAAGGATAACGATGGAAAGATGTGCACGATAATTGCGCACGGTTTGTAAATGCCAAATGCATTGTACGATGACAGACAGACAGTTGCATATATATAGACAGATATGTATGTATGTATATATATATATAGAGAGAGAGAGAAGACTGAGAATCGTGTGCATATTTTTGGGTTGGCAGCAAAAACCGCAAATTGCCATTAACGAAAATCTAATCATAACCGGAAATTAATTTGACAGGAATCTCATTAAATTTACAGCCACGAAATGCAGGAATATGGTTGGGACACTGACGAAGTACGAGAGAGAGTGAGAGAGAGAGAGAGGGGGGCGTATGGACGACAGCTGCAGCTAACCAGATAACCCAGTGGGACGCGTCACAAAATGACAGACAATTCAGTGAAAATTGAAAGGGGAGTTTGTTGAGTATTATATGTGTATCCCTGAATTATCCCATACAAAGGCAATAACTTTGTTCACTAGTGCTTAAGCAAGTTTAATCTGCAGTTGAAGTTTTGAGTTTAATCTTGAATAATCTGTTGTGATTTTCAGTTCCCACTGGGTATACGATTCCCCGTTTGACTGGCAATTCCTCTTCCTGCTCCACTCTCTCAATCCCTTTCCCTTCTTTCCGTCCTGCCTCGTCCAGGCAATCGTTTAAATCTGCACGCGTTGACATTGCACTGCGATGCCAGCTGACTATTTGAGTAATACTCGGGATTTTCATTATAATACACAATTATTCCCATACACATATGCACACACACACACGCACAGACATCTGGATATACTATATGCTGACTATGAGCAACTGACGCTGCAGCCTGGCCCGGCCTGGCCGTAATTTATTTCTGATTTCGGGTTTGCGCCATGCGTGGCTGAGCATTAGGCGCTTGCACATTTTGCCAGCACATAAATTAACATAAAGAGTCCCCCGAGGGGTGCCAGCTCCACCCCCCTCCCTACTTCTGGCCCTCTCTTCCCCATGCCTGCTGCCGGCATTTACGTGACATTGAAACAGACTAAGTGGCCCTGCAGCTTTCAATCAGAGCAAGAGAGAGAGAAAGAGACAGCATCAGCTTTGCAATTTACGTTAATTCAGCTTTAAAGTTTGCACCCCTTGTCAAATGTGACTCATCTCAACTCGGCTCAGGGGCTGGTAGAGAGAGCTTTTCGTGACAACTGACAATTGGCAAATCTATTCGAGTGTGTGTATTGTAATAGCCGGAAATTGCAGCTGATAAAGCAATCAGCCAACGAAATTGTTTATTAATTTTACCAAAGTATCAACAGAGCGCAATAATTGATGCAATTTCACTTAAAGTTCTACTTAAAAGCTCATTAAATGCAGAAAGCTTCTACTTAAGTTGCGATCAAAATTCATTTAATTGAATTCTTTTATCACATGTTAATTCTTTTCTTCTTTTATGATTCATAAAGTTCCACTAAAGCACATTATATGAAGAAAGCTTTAATTATTACGAGTTCAAGCTTAGTTCTTTCTCATGTCGCATTCCTGTTGTCTTCATTGTAGAAATATTTAAGATATTATCACATAATTAAGTAGAATTCTTCACATTTATCACTTTTAAATAATTATCTTGCGATTAACAAAAATGCAATCCGGATTATTTTCTGTTTGTCACGATGTGTAAACAATTTACTGCCCCATCTATAGGCACTCGTGTTACACATACTATCAGCAGTCAAACATTTGTATAGATATTTTATACCTGAATACGATTAATCATCCGAATGCCGGCAAAACAGTTGTAACTATAGACACAACAACGACAAGAGAGCTTTTAATAGCGTTTAACAATAATAATAAAGGTAAAAAAAAGAAAAAAATAATACGCAATTTCTTTGAATTATTCATATGAAAACAAAAATGTGAATACAAAAAACGAGAGCAACAGTCGCGCAAAACGCGACAGTGGGATACCCTTCGACCTATGTTCCCGTCTAGTTTAATTTGTTAAATTCATACACATATGCATATGCACATGCTTTGAAATTAATCCCGACAGATGGCGCTCGCGCTTCGCGCTCGCACGTCTCCCTTGTTAGCTGACAGAAGCACTTGGTTTTATGCTCATACTTTCTTAAATAACTTCTGTGTTTATTGTTCGATTGAATTGTAATTTGGGAACTACGTAGATATTTCATTTAGCTTAGTATATGTTAAAGTCAGAAAGTTGTATCTTATATACAGCGCTTACAAATTAAGTTCAAAAATTAAATTATTGATTTGTGGGGGCGGTGGGCGTGGCACCTAACATTTGAAATAAACTTCATCTGCTTATAGTACACAGGAGTCTTCCTGCCAAGTTTGGTAACTCTAGCTTTCATAATAGCTGAGATCTGTGCGTTCACACAGACAGACGGACAGACGGACAGACAGACAGACATGGCTCAATCGACTCGGCTTGTGATCCTGAGCAAGAATATATATACTTTATGGGGTCTCCCACGCCTCCTTATGCCTGTTACATACATTTGCACAAAGTTAGTATACCCTTTTTTGACCATTTTCAATGGTCGAAGGGTATAAAAAGAGCCTAAGCTTGCTTAAGCGGCTTACTTGATTTTCCACAATTTTCACACAGCTATGTATATATATATAGACTTATATAGACTTTATATGTATGTATATATTATACACACACAGACAGCTCAATCAGGTGGCAGAACAAGCACTGTCAGTTCGTGTAACGTAAACAATTAATTTTAATTGTTGCAAAAAATAAAAAAATAAAACTGACTAAAGGCAATGCAATGGAAACTTCTGGGGAAAAATCTGTTTAAAAATAGTTTGACATTTCATTTGCATTGTCAATAAACTTGTCGCGACTTAATTAATTACAATCGACATAAAGAAATTGATATAAAATTAATAAATAACAGAAAAGTCTCAGTAAAAGTCTAGTTCGGAGTTGATTTGTATGTATTCAAATTAGGCCAAGTGATGCTCTACATGTAAAATAGGTTAGGAAAAAGGTTGCAATATATTAAAATATAACTACAATATTCTAATTCGGTCATGAAATGAACTATTCGTAGTATAGGTTAGAAAACAGGTTGCAATATATTAAATATAGATTTACAATCTATAATTTATCTTTAAACTAGCTGCGATAAATACATTTTACAATTATTTTCACTTTTACGCAATACTATTTAAAATATGTAGATCTATTCTAAACTATAAGCCCCAAGCTAATTAGCCGCAATTCATCGAATAAATCAACGAACTATTTTGTTGACCGAAAATTCACGCCAATTGCCATAAATAAATATGACAAAACAACAACAAGAACAACAACAACTGGCGTCACATGCAAATAAAGCAAATGAAAAGTTTTCACAACAATGAAAATGGTATTATATATTCATAATATAATTATAAACCGATTTACTATATGCCCAGACAACTTATTAGTTTAAATAAATATTACAAAATAAAAAAGAAATGATTTACGACAAAATTTACTGCAATTTGTCCAACATGCAGTTGCAATTTGTACGTGTCGCCCCCTCTCCCTCTATATATTACAATATACTATGGGTTTTCCATGGAAAAGGCCTTAAACACGAATTATGGCCACAATTAACCCAATTTCTCTGGCCCTGAGGCGCATACAACATATAAAACAACACGCCATAAATGTTGTCAAAAACAAGGAACAGTTAAGAAATGTTTTTTTGCACTTCGAGAACAATTGCAACAGCAGGCAACAGCGAGAGGGGTAGCCCATCCCAAAATGAAGAAAAGAAAAGAGAAAGAAGAAAAGAAATTGCAATTCACAAACGAAGCGAGTTCATTAAACTGTCAAATAGTGGAGAAAGTAAATAAAAACACAATGCAATTCTTGCATATTCTCATTATTATAATCTAGTTGGAATAAACTTATTAGAAAATGTATAATTGATGCTATAAATAGCATTATTGATCTTCAATCTTTGACCTTCATCTTTCTAGAATATATATAAATAAAGATGATGTTATTCATTTTCCTTGTTTACTCTTTCAACTGTTTTTATAATCAAATTGTCAGTTAACTATAAAGTTTTTTTCCTAGTTTATTTAACTTTATAATCTAATAAAGCAAATGATAATCAAGGGTTGCCCATTGACCCCCTAGTAAGATTAATAGACAAATATATTTCTGTATGATTTCATTTTGTGTGGGTTTTCCCCCTTTCGAGTTGATCTTTCCCCCGTCTCGCTGCCAATTTGGTTGAATTGTTAAAGCATCGTTTAAACAACAATCTCAATGAGAAATGGGAGGAGTGGTGAATGAGGGGGGAGCTGGTGCAGCAGCGGAAAAAGAATCGTTTGTCCAACGGAATTTTGCATGTAATTTGCATATTTTACTGGCAAATGATTTGACTTGGCTGCAAATTTGACAACTTCAAGTGGCAGTGGCAGCTGCTCCCCCCTCACTCTCTCACCAACTACCTTCCCCTGCCCTGGAACTACACCCAATTCAGCGTCTTCAACTTCAGCTGCTGCTGCAATTTATGCATTCAAGTGGCAGCACGGCTGATGATGACGACGAAGACGGAGACGATGATGAGGCAGCTGGTAGCTCTTGTATCTAGTATCTTGTATCTTTTATCTGCAGGATGCATTTTGCAGTTGCGCTGATTGTCAAGTGCTCCCGTCCTGTTCATATCAAGAGCACAACGCAGGGCGCATCATTATGCCTCACAAATTATAAACACAATGCGAATTATTATTTTCCTAGAAACGTAGCTCTTTATCAATTTTGTACGGTTCAAAAGGTTTCGTTTCGAGACGACAAAATATAATAAAAATATAATATATATATATATATATGTATATGTATTAAACTCGTCCCATTCCATGTCTGATTAAAGCAGTTTAGGCTTGTTTTGCTTTCTGGAATATTCCAATGAATTTACTTTGTTCTTTAAACTCACCTGGCAAAGTGTATACGCCATTCAGTGCCAAAGCGATCAGTAGAATTCCGCCAAGCAGCTTCATCTTTATTTTGATTTGTTGATTATTTTTCACACACTTTAACTCGTTTGTACAATATTTATTATTTATTTAAGTTGAGCCCAAAAATCACTTTCGGTTCGATTCGGTACGGTTTGTTCGGGCACCGGTTCCGCTGTGTATTCTGTTCTGTTCTAAAAGACAAACAATAGTCAAATGCGCTTAAATGCGTTGAGGAAACGGCAAATAAGCAGCGAGAACACACGAACCCGACAAGCTGAAACACAAATCACTGAGCAAAATGAGCGACAGATTGAGAGACTGGGCGAGAGAGGTCTACAAGCGAGCGAGAGTTCGCTCACACACTCAATTAGTTGAGCCGTTAGTGTTGTGTTTGTGTTTTTGTTTTAAATATTATTAAGTGACAACGAAAGCGGGACTAGAATTTTGAAATAATAGGGGAGAGATAGACAGAGAGAAAGAAAGAGAGAGAGATCAGAGAGTTGTTGACAATACATTCTAAGCTCTCTCAGGAGAGACAAATTTCTACATATTTCGATTATAGTTCATCTATAATATAAACCTGACTAAAGACCATAACAAGAATGTACAGTGATCGTGTAAATAATAAATTGTAAACACCTCTACAATTGCTGTGGGAATGACAGTAGAACTGCTATTTTGAACACTAGTGTAAGTGTCTAGTCTGCTCAGAGCCTTAATCATTTATTTATTTATTTAAAGTCGTTTTAAGACAGTCGACAAATTAATGAAAATAAATAAAATAAAATTAATTAAATTATTTTTGAATTTAATGTAATGAATTAATTAAATTATTATGATATAGCTTTATATTGATAGAATATGAGCGAACAGTTTTTATGACTGGCACTGTAAGTAAATATAACTTGTAGTTGCTGAAGAGCACAACAAATATTTACAATGCAGATGGACATATTATTATTGCCTTCAGTGTAGGAGCTTAAAAGGTTCCCCCTCCACACACACACCCTCTACGTATTTAATATGTAAATAACTTGTATAAATATAAACTGTTTATCAATTGCTGTGGGAATTGTGGTGTGCAAGCTATTTTTGCCACCAGTGTGTAATCTTTCTACCTATTTCTGAGTGCGCCACTGTTTGCATGTGTCCCCTTTTCTGCCTTTGCTCATTTGCGGGTTAATCAATTGTCATTTATGCTTCGTTAGTTGCACATTTTGTTTTGGCCAGTTTCTTTTTTCGGTTTTCGGCTTTATGTTTTATCTGTTCTGTTCGTGTTAGACTCAATTGTCGCCCTCGCATTAAATTATGTATGTCAATTTGTTGATGGCAAAATAATCACTTGTTGCTTGAGTGACTTCTGAGTTCAAGGTCAGGAAGTGCAAGGTGAGGAAGTTCTTTTCATTTTACAGTGTTCTGTAAACAAATGCGATTTAATTATACACTTGTTGCAAACTGTTTAATTGATTGCAAGTTAAACTTTTAATTGTTTACTTGACTCTGCGATATGCATCGCTCTTTGAGCTTTAACCCAGCTTATTATAGAGTTCCTTTAGGCAGTTCCAGGTAATATTCATCATCATGCATCAACTGCACAAAAGGTTTGCCATTTCATTTGCCTATAAATGATTGATTCCAGCTAATTTTGCAGTAAGAACGAGTCACGTTTGATAGGTTTCTTTCGTAACACGATTATTCATGATATATGGACACTTAGTTAACGTTTTATGTAAATGAACTCCTAATAAGTCACGAGTTTCATTGCAGATCAACAAAATAATCTTTTCTATATTTTTCCAAAATTATTTTAAAATGTTTATATAAAATTTTATTAGCAATTTTTTCCAACACATAATCAGTTCTTTCACTAAATTTGCCATTAACATAAACATTGGATTTCCACATTTGTTTATATGTATTGTTCACACACACTTCGCACAGTTTATATTAAATTTAACCATGAACGAAATTTCAACTTATTTTTGCGAACAATTTATTTCGATAATCAATTCGAAATCACTTTAACGAAATGTTAAAATGTTTGTTTATAAAGATCAAGCGGAAATACCAAAAACGGAGAGAGAAACACACAAAAATATTTGCAAATCTTTTTTACGGTTATTCGTTGATTTTGTTGTTGTTGTGGATACGCGCGATCGTTTGGGGTCACTCGCGTCCGAAGTCTGCAGTGTTAAATGTCGAACTAACCGATGCTTACGAATTTGGCGTATTTTATACCAACGCACGCACACGCACACAGCACACACAAAGAATGCGTGAGAGAACGTGCAAAGAGAGAGAGAGAGAGAGTGAAAGACACATGCAGCGGCATGACGTGAATGCGTCAGGGCGGAGGCGGAGGCCACTAAAAAAGTGAACGTCGCATTTGCAGTCCCCCCCATGACAGTCCCTCCAGTGGACAAAACTATCCCTTGACCAAGACTGATCGCAGATAGTGCCGTCTCACTCATTGAGAATGCTAAACAGATCGCCGAAGAACGCGCGCCAAGGGACGTGCGATGAGTGCCGGATGAAGTAAACGAAATCTAGAACAACATTCCAGCTGAGTACTCGACTAGCAGATACCCTCAGGCAGTACACTTAACAGTTGACCATTTTACAGGGTATAGGGTATAGGGCCGAAGCGGATCGCTCATTTTATTGTTGCTTTCTGTCAGACAGATCGGGATCACCATCACCAAGTCTTCCACATTAATTCTGGTCATACTCAGCTATACACATGTGTGTGTGTGCCGTGCGATATATCGTAACCGGATTCTCTTTTAACTGCACTTTATTGTGCTTTATTTGCTTGGATTTTGTACCGGTTTACCTGTGCGTTACCTTTAGTGCGAAAAAGCGTTTAAAATTGTAAAATTTTGTCTTTTGTCTTTTTCTGTTTTGGCTGGGAATTTTGCACACAACATTCTTGTGGTTACGAGAATCACCAAAGTGAAGGTCATCGATAAACGATACTAAATAAGACCAATAAGAAATTGAATCACTTCGATAAAATCTCTTCTCTCTCGCTCTTGTACTCAACTTCTTTCTCGCTGTGGAGAGATGGGTAGCATTTTGTCATGCCTGTGTTTAATTTTAGATCAATTCTCATAGCTGATGTCGTCGCCCACGTAGGTGCTCTTGACCCTGACACTGTTGAGATTGGGCACAAACTTGGAAAAGTCAAGCAAAGAAAATGCGTATTCTCGAAAACAAACAACTTTTCTCATTTTATGGATTTGAATGGAGCCGCCAAGCTAGAGCGCCATCTATGTGTATGGAAGAGAAACTGCGCATTCTGCTGCTGCGATATTATCGCGTGTGTCGACTAATATCGATTGCTGCATTCTATCGATGTGCAAATGTTGTTTTTGTTTATTTTTGCAACTTTAAAAGACAAGCGCTAATTCACAAATTAAAATAATTATGATGTTAAAATGTTTTCATAAATTTACAAATATCAATATTATGAGAGTGAATAGTAATTTAAACACCCTGAACACACCCTGTGTTGCCCTTGACAACCGTTTTGTTTTGATTTTATATATGAAAACCGTGTCAAAAGAATAACAAACAAATCGAAATTTTCTAAAATGTTTCGACGCAGTAAATTATCCTTTTTAAGCACCAAAGATGACCGAATTAAAGTCATTAACGAACGTATCAATCTTACCGAGCGTCACCTGATGGAAATGTGCTCGGCTTTCTCATTGCTGACGCGGAAAATGGCCAAGTGAGTGGAAGGTGCACAATGAGATTAATTGGGGACTAATAGAGATTCCTCTTTGTTGTCCCCGCCCTCCCTCTTTTTAATAGATATCGCGATGCACACGATGAGGTGGCCAAGCATATAAAAAACTATGCGGATGACGAGGAGATCAATGAGAGTCTAAGCAGCGGATTAAAGAGTTTCACCAATGCAGTGACCATCGCAGGCGACTACATGGACATCAATGTGCACCGCATGGAGCTGAAGGTATGAGGCATTGGCAACCCATAGTCAAAAGTTTAGCCACTCCATCTACATCTATTCCTCCCTCAGGTCATTAACGAACTCGCACACTTCGAGCAACTGTGCAAGTCCACGCGGGATAATCTTCGTCTGGCTGTGATTGCGCGGGACAAGGAGGTGCTCAGTCAACGTCAGATGCTTGAGCTTAAGTCTAAGTTTGCTGCCAATAATGTGAGTTGATGTAGCAACCCAGACAGACATATTAGAACGTCCTCAATCCTCTAGAGCGCGGCCGACTCGGAACTGTTCAAGGCCAAGATGGAGGTGCAACGCACCAACAAAGAGATCGATGAGATCATTGGCAACTTTGAGCAGCGCAAGCTGCGCGATGTCAAGCAGATCCTCTGTGACTTCATATTGATCTCCATGAAGCAGCATACCAAGGCACTGGAGGTGCTCAGTGCCTGCTTCTACGACATGTCCACCATTGATGAACGTGGCGATTTCCTGGAGTTCCAAAAACTAATGAAAACCAAAGAGGAGCCCACAGCACGCAAGTCGTCGTTGAAGAAGGGTCTACGCTCGCAGTCCATGGACAGCTTGGATCGCGAGCACTTGAAGAGTCCGCTCAAGCGTCAGCAGAAGTTGTCGCGCAGTACAAAGAACTTGACTGGAGGCGGCATTGCGCACGCGAATAAGTCTGAAGAGGATGAGACTGAGGGCGACGAGGAAGACGAAGAGGAGGCGGTTAGATTGGATTAGACAGTTCTATTTATTTGATTTACCTAACTTACCTCTTGTCCATTTCTTAGGAGAGCGAACAAAGCGCGGAGGAAGAGGAGGAAGATGCCACTGGCAGCGGCTCGGATGATGAGGACGAGCGAGATGACCAGGAGACGCCATCGACGCCACGTGAGAATGTGTTCGGTGCCAAGCTGCGTGCAGGCAAGGAGGCAGCGAGCTCATCAACAGCTTCGATGCCCCTCAAGCCTGTCAGGCAGAGTGTGAAGCACCCGTTCAAGGCGGTGGCAGCCACGCACGTAAGATTGCAAAGGCAATTTCATGTGCCCCAAAACTAGACATAGAATTAGAACCAAAGCACCAGAGACTGCATTTGCATAATCAGCTAATAACCACAAATAAACAAACACATACATATACATATAAACTCCCATCCATGCCCCCTGCACCCCACACTGCGCCTCATTATTTATCCCAAATAAACAATAAATATAGAACATGTTTCTGCATAAGCTAATCAGGTGGAAAACCCCCTCCTCCCTCCACCCTTTACAGATGGCAGTACGGAAGCCACGTTCGGAGCGGGGTGCGGGCATAGCAACAGCTGCAGGCGGAGCACGCGGCGGGGGCAACATGGTAACCGTTGTTGAATCCATAAAGCGTCCATAAAAATGAAGGAATCAATTACAGTTTGACATGCGCTGAATGTGTTTGTATACTGAACTCGAATTCATTTGTTTCTTTTAATTTATAATAAAAACTAAGAGGCAACAATTGCAAATTGTTTTTGCCTTGCACATAAACAATTTCTCATAAAATTCACTTAAATTATTTAGGTTTTTGTTTTTTTCATTGTTGACAACTTAAAACTATGCAAAAATGAGCAAAATGTGGCTGAATATGCGTTGTGGGTGTTTACAGTTTGAGAGCAATTGCTGGTGGAATTGAAAAATGTCTAGTACGAGTGCGGGAGTGTGTGTGTGAGTGTATGAGAGTACGTGTGTGTGTGGCTGAGTGCGCTGGGAGGTGTTCGATGTATATGCGTTATGTGGGATGCAGCTGACCATCATTATGATAATGGGCGTGGCATCTGCACTACTGATATATCTCGGATGATGCGCACGCCTTTACTTTGGCTTTATCCCCACGGAGTAGTGGCTCCACTGACGGCGGCGCTTGACTCATCCACTCATTTCTCCGGCCCCGGTCCCTCGACGCCCGCCTGATTCATCAGATCAGCAATGCTCTTCTCCAGATCATCTATACGATTGCCCATGTCATCTATACGTGTGATTATCTGATCCGACATGGTCTGGAACTTATCCTGCACGTTCTGCAAAAGATTTTGTACCTGATAAGGGATAGACGGGGAGTGCGGGAGGAGTTGGGGGAAGGCGTTGTGGTGTTTGGATGTTGTTTTTGTTGTTGTATTGTGTTGTTGGTAGTTGGCAAGAGTGAAAAACTCACATAAATCGTCAGCTCCTGCATATTCTTTGGATCCACATTGCTGTTCAGCGAGTAGTTCTGATCCAGATCACTGTCCATTTCGTTGCGCATATCAGTCATCTTTCCGTGTGTTTTCTTTTGTTTTTGTGTATAAAAGTACAAAATTTACAGTTTTTTCTTTTGTTTGCCTATTTTTCTGCTTCTACTTCTGTTTGCGTCGGCGGCTGCAGCTGGACTTGTTCTTTTCGATAGGAATTTATACAGAATATAGTTAGTGGTGACACACTACAGCTGTAGGCAATAAAATGTTAGTCATATATATCGATAGATGAATATATGGTCTGATTGCGTGCTTGCGATGATTTCATACGATATTTTGTCTGCAGTAAATACCTTTATCGATACAGACTGTTAAGTATTAATTTATCGAAATATAAAGAGGTGTGACCGATTGTACAAAAGTTGCTATTCAAAAAAAATTATAAATCAATTTTAAGGCGCGCCAAATAGTAACCGATTTTCAATACCCGCATTTGAAATTATTTACCGAAGTATGAATATATAATGTTTAATATACAGTTATATACTCACTACTTCCTGAGTAATGCGTGAGTGCAGCAAACAGCTGATTATATTTTTGTTTTTAATGTTAGTCTTTGGTTTCGGTCTCCCATCAGTAACACAACCGGTTAAACTTGTTTTTGCGTGCTTTGTTTTTGTTGTGTGGAACAAAGGAGTCGCGTGTGTAATGTGGGCCTACCACAAAGGAAACGAGACTCTCCACAGCCACAAGGGTAACGAAATAGGAAAAAAATAAATGCGTTGCACGTTTCATTCCAAACAAAAAAACATACATACATACATATGAATAGAACGTAATGCGCCGAGTGCAAGCAATAAACACACCCCCCGCGGCGGCAGCGGGGTAGCTAGCTGGTCCATAAATGCATAAATAAAGACAGCGGCGTCGTCAATTTACCCACCAGAGGGGCTGCAGCCAGCTGATAAGTCAACTGAGTGCGCCCCTGTGCAACAACAGCAACCAAAGAGAGCAACAGTGAGAGAGAGAGAGAGTAAGAGCAAAAGCAGGCGAATGAGATAATGGGCAACAAGCAGAATATAATTTTGAGTTCTGTCTGATTTGAAAACAGTATGTGCCATGCTAACGGTCGCTGAGGATCGTTCGTCAACAACGGAACGCGCACTAGAATAACAGTAACAAAAAAAGTTAGTTAACTCAACTGAAATTCGAGTAATAACACAATAAAAATTAAAATGTAATTTGTGTGCGCGAGACGCTATTAATCCCAGTGTGTGTGTGTCTGTCGAGTGCGTGATTGACTGTGTGAGTTGCCCTATCAGCAAGCAACAATAACAACAACAGCAGGAGCAACGTGTTGCTATTGCTAATCAGTAACTTTTGACCAATCAATCGAAAAACAATATTTGTGGTTTACATTGACGTTCTCAGTGCAACCGTTTAAGAATCGCGATAAGCCACAAAAGAGTAAAACACGTTCAAAACTGATACACACAGTGGTAAACACTATTAAATAAGCCTATGGGTGTGTATGTGCGTGTGTGTGACCGATTCAAATGGGCAACAGTCAAATGAATATGGATACGCCAAAAAAGAAAGAAGATAGTCACACCAATACATATGTAAACGCGTACTTACACGTCCGCTGTCTCTGTGTGTGTGCATTAATCAGCTGGTTGCGGTGCCCCCTTTTAGAACTCAACAGTAGCCGCAAAGAATGAGAACGAAAGTACGCGCAAAGCGTAGCTAAAATAAAAAAAAATTAACAATAATTAAAAGTGCGACAAAAAGTGGTTACACACAGAGACAGTGAATTAAATGTTTATACGTATATTATTTATGTGCAAATAATTATTATAATTCCATTGCGATAGGCAACACAAAGAGAGAAAGAGAAGACGCGCAAATTCTCGCAATATAAATAAATAAAAAAAACAACAACAAAATACATATTCACACTCTCAAGTGCATTAGCATGCAAAGCTTTAAGCGTGTTTGTTTATAATGAGAGCGAGGTCAAGCTAAAGAGAGCAAAGTTGCATTTAACAGAATGAGAAACTTGTTGCTGCAGAAGGGCAATAACAGGGATCGCTGCATGCATTATAAGCAGGAGCTTTTTACAGAGAAAGAAAGAGAGAAAGAAAAAGTTCAAAGTCAATGTCAGTGCAAGTGTAAGTTTACATAATGTAAATGACAGGATCGTGTTAACAGTCACAGCGCTGTCGCAACGTCGATTAATTCCGTTCGGCTGACATCAAAATGATATCGAAAAGTTCTTATAAGAACAACAAACAACCAACTGTCTGTGCTGCCCCCTTCTCTCTTTCTGTATCTTGTGCTATTTTCTGCCTACTTGTTTTTGGGGCAAGTTCTGATTAGCAACAGCGCCCCCTCCACAAAAACTGCCTACACCCCGCTCTTGTTGCTACATCTATCAACAAAAAAGCTAATGAACTCTCACACAAACACACACACACACAGACACAGGGAATCGGCTTATAAGAGCGCGCGCTCATTTTCGTTTTCTTTAAAGGCGAAACCGAAAATGAAAAAGAAATGAAATAAATAAAATAAATAGGCAGAACTCATCAACTGGCGAGCATTTCGTTTTCATCTTGTGTCTCTTCCTCTCTCTCTTTTCAACAATTATTTATTCAAATTTTTGTATTCCTCATGCCGCGCCTACACATACAGTCGGACGACAGCTACAGCAACTGAAGAAGCGAAAGAGAGAGAGAGATCTCTAAGGGATTACAAAAACACAAATGAACTAGCAAAACAAGCGCAAAAAGTGTTATAACAATAAAAATTCAACGTGCAAAGCAATAATAGTTAATTAATGTTTTTAGTAGCTAAAAAAGCTGAAATTGTAACTTAACAAAACAAGTTGTTAGTTCCAAATATTGCTGAAAGATGTCCAGCTGGAGTTTGGCGACTGCTGTTTCGCCCACTGTAACGGGTGACGTCATCAAGCTAAGCACTCTCAAAGCCAGCTCGGAAACTGCAATTGCAACGAGTGATAATGAGCATAAGACTACAACAATAACATCAGCAACAACAACAAAAACAACAGGCCGTCCAACAACTCCCATACCTAATAGGAAGTTGACCTCGAAACGGCCCCCACATCTGACATTGCACATCCAACCGCCAACAACAACACGAACAAATGAGGCACCCCTCGCCGAGGCAGAAAATATTGCATTATCGGCCACACCGTCCATCTATGGCACGCCCCTCTCTGGCTCTGTCGGCGCCTTCTCAGCAGCAGAGAGCAGCGCGACCGTCAACAGCAGCGACCCCTCTGCCGGCCCCAGCAGCACCAGCACTGCCGGCTCCATATTCCCCCACGAACAGTACAAAACGATCAAAAAGATTGATATCCAATTTGACAATGTGCGCTACAGCAGCAGATTTGGGTTCTTCAAAAGAGGTGAGTCTCAGAAAACATTTAAAATTATTACATAAAAATAGAATTTTTCGACTGTATTTTAACGAGAATTCCGTTATTGGTTCACTAACTATTTAGGTGGAACTACTACAGTGGGGCCTGTAATTATGTGCATATTGTTTAGGCTGTGGGTGTTCTTGTGCGTGTCCAGTCACGCTTTGATGCGTGTTGCGATAAATCATATAATAGTTGTGGTACGTAGAAAAGGTTGCAAGTTTCGGTTCGTATACTTGATAAATATAAACAAATTAGTGGGAAACCAACTCTGGACTGAATAGCGTGAATATGCCCATGTACAATTGTATATTATTTGCGTATAAATATGGTAAATATGGTATTAATGGTCGCATAAATTAGTTCAGCTTGAAATGGACCTTTGATATGTAAATAATTACGGCAATGATTAAATAACAAGGGCTTTCATATGTGAAGCAATAATTGAAGTCAGATTGAACCTTTGAACCTCTCTATTTTTTTACTTAATACACTTTATAGTCGATCTTGTTAAAGATCTTAACCTCTTTCCAACTTTGGTTCTTGGACAATGTATATTTTGTTAGTGCGGTACAAGTTCATCCATTATCATTACTAGGAAACATATCTCTATTTTTGGGGGGCTTTCTTGTACTTCGTTCTCAAGTATTTAGTTTCAGCTGATATGAGCATTGTTTTATGGCTTATCTTTGAGTTAAACAGAACTAACTAGAAATAGGTATGCTGACGAAATATAGACTAAAACTTTTGTATAAAAAGTTGAGGTAGAATTTGTTTAAATAAATTAAGATGACTTTGCAAGACTACAAAAATGACTTGTAAATAGTAAATAATTGTTAAATTGCTTTAATGAACGTTGCAACAGTTAAGGTGTCAGAGTATTTACATAAAGTCACGCCAGTTGAAAACAATATTATTAAATTCTGATAAATATGAGTAGCGTGAGTAACGACTAAAGTTAATTTAAACAATCATTCGTAAGTCGACTGATTGAAGGAATGAAAAGTGTGGCTCGATCGGTGGAAGGGTCAATATCGATCAATAAAATGAAATATTTAAATATAAATAAATTTATATACAACAGACATTTATACCATTTTACATGTGGCGCTGTTGCATGATAGTTTAATGGGGGGTCAGCAGGTTCCCGTCGGCACTATATTTATGAGTTCTACGAACTGACAAATTTCATTTGCACAACAGTTTGGCCTCAGGGCTGTGCGAATGTCATATTTACCTGTGACAAAAACCTTTATTACAAAAAATGAACTGAGCCGATAAGAGTTGTGGATTATAGTACAACTTTAAAGTAGTATATAGAACTGGTATATATAGCTAGCTGTAAGTTGAGTACATTCGCACTCGCTTGGGTTGGATATTCTTCTTTTTGTTTTGATAGTTCTCTTTATCAAGAGACCTTGAAATGTACGTGGAAAAGCCTTGCTGTCAGTATATTGATGTAATATCTATGTTCTTTAAACAATTCCAGTTAAGTACAATATTTGGGTAATTAAAAACGCAATAAGTTTCCTTTATGGAGAGCTTGTTAGAAATGTTTGAATACCCCCAAGAGTCGCGTTAGTCATCGTGAATCATGTCGAATCGTAGATAGTTATGATCCTGATAGCAATAGTGGCACGTGTCGGACATGTATCGAACTGCATAATACCCTAATGAGTCACACATAGCAATTTATTATGATTTGATGTGTGCACCAGGTGTGATGGCTGTCGATACCGTTTGCTGCCTAAATACTTATATATCATCGCTTATCTTTTCAATTGCCCTACTGGTCATATAATACTACTTATGTATATACAGTCAATACGTACTCACAAATAAACTCTATTAAATATAAATCACAGATTGTCGCACTTAACCAAGAAATGCCTAATGTTTCCATTCAGTCGTATATATAGAACAAAAACTAACGAAATGCTAACGCATGCATAACACAATGGCGATAAATTATGAATGGAATGTGACACACGTGAGCACAAATGATGATTACATAGTATGATATAGTAGTAGTTGCATGTGCTACGTCATATATCACATAGACGACAGACCCGTAGCTAGACGTGTGTGCAAAGTATGCCGTGCACAAGGGCCCTTAACTGCCAGAGGCCCACGGTTAGCAAACATAAAAGGGTTTTTAATAAGGATATGTTTGAACAATTCAATTCCTTTAGTAAACACAAATATATTCATTAAGTTTAGTAATTAAACAAGGGGCCCCTGAGAAGTATTGCACCCTTGAGCCATTGCCTGTAAGACCGTCGCGACAGCCCTGCACTGGTCTCATTAGTACATTACAAATGTGTTTCATTCATGCAATAGTTAAGATGGGCGATAGAAATGGTAAACAAAGAGAGTTTTTAGATTGCAGATCTTAAGTTATTATTAGGGGAAGCTCTTTCAGTTTAAAAAACTCAAGTAACTCTCTTTAAATTTCTTTCTTTCCTTACTGAAGAAACGATTCTAGAATATGCTTATTTATTAGCAGTTTCTAATCATAAATTCTATAAATATTCATATGGAACATATCAGAATTATAGTTGGATATCGTGCCACAGATGCGCGCTATATAGTTGGCCTGGCAACAAATCTTGCAACAATATAAAGGTCGGCAGCGTTTTAATTAATATCACTTAAGTTCCATTAACTATTATGCATGTTCTTTCTTTCATTTGATATCTATCTCTTTGTTGTTTGCATTGTTCCGACCTGTTGTTGTTGTACTTGTCTCGTCGTCGTTAAACTTGGCTGTGTTTTCCTGTTTTACGATATTTATTTTCTTTTCCTTCTCTGCCCGATCTTCATTAACATTTGGCCTTTGCGTTGTGCTGAGTCATAAAGCGTACTTCCTAATTATAATGGAAATTATAGCGTGTTCAACGTTAACTACAATAGTTCTATAGTACAACTTCAAGTACCCAAGCAAGCCTCAGCTGATGAGCGGATATTGTTCTTTGATCTCAAGACGCGCACAAGTCTTGATATCAAAGAAATCACTGGAAGAGATTTTAGAATTTTCGCATTTCTCATTTTACTATTAAAAGATGCGTAGTCAGGGAATACTATATGTATAATATGTATACTACATAATTCTCATACACAAACTTCTGCTCTACTTAGTGTTTAGTTGATAAGAGACCCCATTTTACCCATTAGCTGCGTTCAATGTTCGTTAATCGTCTTGGCAAAATGATAATGCCATAAAGCAACATGGTGTGGCATGTGAAACTAATTTCAAAGAGAGACAGAGTCTGAAAGAGTAAATGTGCTTAAGTTATGGCAAATGGGGTATATGACCAAGTATATCTGATACAATGTGTTCTAATCTATCGATTAACTTTGGCTATTGTTTTAATCGTTGTTAAGTTCATTTTCCTCATCTTCTTCTTCTTGTTTCAAACCGCGTCTCGATCAAATTCCTTATCAAATGATTCGCATTCGTGTCGACTACAAATCTAATCACACCCGTTTTACGAGCCATTCCAAACAGGTGCATGACGTGTTAGCCTATATAGTCTATGCTTGGGCCAGATGTTCCACAAAGTTAGGGGTGCCATAAGGTAAGGTACGTATGTATATACGGTATCTCTTGATTGCACTTATAAAAGAAGCCATTAGAGCTGTGACATGGCCTTGTAATTGACATTGCCTATTCCATTGAACTAAAGCCAAGCGGATCAAAGATTAGCAGGCACTACTACTGTGTCAGCTCCCTGCTATCGGTCGTCTAATCGAATTGCACTTCCAGCATGTACTACAAAGTATATACACTCATGACTATATAGTAGGTATAAAGAGCTAATCTATCGTTAAGCTTGGCCGATTAGTAAACTCTGTGTGTTTTACACTTGCCTAGAAACTATTTCAATTTCATGGTTGTAAATCAATTTTCAGTCAGTTTTGAAGAGGCATGTGACTAATGGAGAATTTATTTAACCATTTGCTTAAAGTTTCTAGAATATCCGCAGAGATCTCTAAACTCTTTTTGAACTTTAAAGATTTATCAACTTTTTAAAATATATCCGACTTTTGTAGAAATTGAATAGATTTCTCGATTCATTAACAATGAAGTTATAATATAATTGTATCGCTAGTATAGAAACGATCGGAGGCTATAATAACCTGCAGGGTTTTTCTTTTCTTTCTGGTTCTTTAATATTTATATTCCCATTGATTAATTTACCATTATTGACCTTATCAAATTTATATTTCTTACAGAGAATAAAGACATACTACTTGGTCTCTCGGGCTACTTCCGTTCCGGCGAGCTGAATGCCATTGCGGGTCCTTCTGGTGCTGGCAAGAGCACACTGCTCAACATACTCTCAGGATATATGTAATGCAGACTCATAGTATATTCAAATTATCTCTCATATTTATGCAGTATTCTTCTTATTCGTACCTCAGATCTTATGGCTATTCTGGCGACTTTCGCATCAATGGCAAACCCCGAGACCTGAAGGCTTTCAAACCAAATGTGGCTTACATAACGCAGGACACGACGCTACAGCCTTTTCTGAGCGTGAAGGAGGCAATGCATTTTGCGGCCAATCTGAAAATTGGTGCACACATGTCGCCGGCAGCGAAGCGGGAGCGTGTGATTAGCATTCTGCAAGCCATCGGAATGTATGAGAATCGCAATACACGCACAGGAAATCTGAGTGGAGGACAACGCAAGCGTTTGGCCATTGCCCTGGAACTGGTCAACAATCCACCCGTGCTGGTGCTGGATGAACCCACAAGGTAAGGCGTGAGGTAGTTGAAACTGCGCTTGATCAACTTATTGATGTTTATCTTTCATTTTTAAGTGGCCTGGATAGTTCAACCTGTAATCAGCTGATATCATTGCTCAAGAAACTGGCCATGGAGGGACGCAATGTCATCTGCACCATTCACCAGCCCAGTGCATTGACCTTCTCCATGTTCGATCATCTGTATGCCATTGCCAATGGTCAGTGCATTTATGCCGGAGGTGCACACAACTTAGTGCCCTTCCTGGGCGCACTCAACCTTCACTGTCCCGAATCCTACAATCCAGCGGACTACTGTAAGTTGTAGGACAGATTTGAAGTTGTATAAACTTTTAACAATCCTTTAATTTTGCCAGTAATGGAAATAGCTACAGGTGATTATGATACAGAGGACGAGCGACAGCTGGAGAAGCTGATAGCGCTAATGGACAATGGACGCAATGATGACTATCGTCAGAGCAAGACAACACGTGTGGCGCAGCTGGCGGCCATGAAGAAAGTTGGTAAGTAGCAGTTAGAAAAGATTAGCACAAGAAGAGATTCGCTAAACTTGCAACTCATCTTGCAGAACAAATGATGGCCGCTGGCCTATTGACACCAGTGACGGCGCCGATCATGTCCACCGCTCCACAGCCTGTGCGCACCTTCAATTTTAAACCACTGACGCCCATCAATGAACTCTCCTCGCGCATTTGGGATAGCCAGACAGGTGTCACGGCCAGCGAGACGGATGGCAACTGCTGTAAGCCAAAGAAAAAGAAGAAACCGAAACCAACTATACCCAGTTTGGATTTGGATCCAGCGCAGCTATGCAAACGGGAGAATATCTATGCCACGCCCTTCTATCGCCAACTGAGCATCCTCTTGCTGCGCACCTTTCTGCTCATCTGGCGCGACAGCTCACTGACCACCATGAGATTCTGCATACACCTCGCAATTGGTCTTCTAATTGGTTTTCTCTACTTTAACATTGGCAACGATGCCAACAACTCGTTGAACAATTTCCGCTACGTCTTCTATACCATTATGTTTATCATGTACTGTGCCTTCTCGGGCATTCTGGTGAAGTGTAAGTGGAATCTCTCGTGATCTTCAATGTGTTTTTCTTTCGTTAACGTTTCCCTATTCGTATTCGCTTTCAGTTCCTCTGGAGTTTCCGATTGTGTCACGGGAACACTTCAATCGTTGGTACTCCCTGCGTGCATATTATGTGGCTATAACTCTGGCAGATCTGCCCATACAGATCATCTGTAGTTCGTTATTTATTGTGCCCACATATCTGTTGACAGGACAACCCTTGGAAGTTTGGCGTTTCGGAATGTTCTTCCTGATTATCTTCATGACGGCACTGGTGGCCCAGAGCATAGGACTGGCTGTTGGAGCAGCGCTCAGTCTGCAACTGGGTGCAATATTGGGACCATTCTTCATCTGTCCATTTCTGCAATTCAGTGGCTTCTTTCTGCAGGAGAAGGATGCACCAAGTTGGTTGCGTTGGATGTTCGATATATCGTTTCTCAAATACAGTCTGGACGGTGGCATGTTGGCCATATTCGGCTATGATCGAGAACGGCTCGAGTGCAATGAAATGTATTGCCATTTATCGCGACCCAAGTATATACTTAAGGCTCTGGACTTGGAACGTGCTAACTATCAGTTGGCATTCTTCTTCCTACTGGGACTTTTGGTCATGCTACGCATACTTGCCTTCTACATAATGTCTTTCCGACTGAGGTTGTTCAGATGAAACGATGATCGTTTTGTGTTGCAACATTCCGTTTGCAGTTTATACATATATATATTTTAATTATGTACGATGAGTTTTGGAGTATATTTTATGATTTCTGTTAGCATTTAATTGAGACAACCATGTGCCAAAGAATTGAACAGCGTTTAGTCTAAGGAAATCGTGATATACACTATGCATATGCAGCAACTAAACCCCGCCCCCATTAGCACCTGTGACACCCATTGTATATGATGTATACCATATACCTTACATACCCTAGCCTAGAATTCTATTGTATTTTTCTACTACAATCGTATTAAAGACCCAGCATGGATAATGCTCTATTTTAAGCGTATGTAAATAGTTTCCAATAAGCTTTAAATGTTTGGGTGAACCTTGTTTAAATAATAAATAAATAAATATTGTGAGTTATATTGAATTTGATAAAATTGTAAATGTATTTTGATTTGATAAGGTTTAAGAGAGCTTAGCTGGATTATAGAGCGAGATTAGCTGCCGCTCTTTGGGCTGGGAACAGCTGAGAGTGTTCATGATAAGATTGTTAGACGTGCTGTGGCCCCTAAAGTCATTGATAATGTTATTGATGATCATTATCATCGCTATTGCAGCAAATGCTCAATCGAATTTCGCCTCAGTTGTCTAAAGTGCTTTGCGACGTCTGCAACTATTTTTTTTCGGCGGAATTTCACCGTAAATGGCTGATAACGTCGCACTTAGAGTGGCTAACAGCTTAGCCACTGACCAGCAATCGTACGAATTACTCTTCAGGCAGTTGTCCTACAGTCCCAAGACGAAATCAAACAAGAACAACAACCTGATATTGAATGATACTTCCGGTTTCTTTAAGGCGGGTCGACTGACGGCCATAGTAGGACCATCGGGAGCGGGCAAAACAACGTTGCTGAATGTGCTCTCGGGTTTCAAGTGAGTGAACTATTAGAAGATTAATTACATGCTATACATACTTTTCATATAGGGTTCATGGATTATCAGGCCAGATACTTTTGAATGGACAGCCAAGAGAGCTGCTCTCCTTTCGCAGGATGTCCTCGTACATTGCACAAGACTTTATGATGCTATCGCTGCTCACTGTGGAGGAAACATTGCAAGTCTCCGCCGATTTGAAATTGCCCACATCCAATACCAAACAGCAGAAGCAACAGATAGTAAGATTATACGATTCCCTTTATGCAGACTTCCTAATCCATTGCCATGTCTAGCTGGACGATATCATTGAGATTCTCAATTTGCACTCCTGCCGGCGCACACTGGTGCGGGACCTCTCGGGCGGGGAGCACAAGCGTTTGTCCATTGGCATTGAGTTGATCACCAATCCTCCCATAATGTTCTTCGATGAACCCACCAGTGGATTGGACAGCGTCTCCAGCTATCAAGTCATGTGTTATCTGCAGAGACTCGCACACGATGGTCGCATTGTGGTCAGTGTGGTGCATCAGCCCAGTTCACGCCTCATGCAGCTCTTCGATGATGTCCTGGTGTTGAGTCATGGTGAGGTGCTTTACTGTGGTCCACAAACTGAAATGCTGCCTAGTTTTCAGGCAGCGGGTTACACCTGTTCACAGTACTACAATCCCGGTGACTTTGGTGAGTTATGAGTATGAGTAATGTCGCTTTGGTTATCTCTGAACTCTCTCCTCGTCATTAAGTCCTGGATGTCTGCAGTGAATCATCTAGTCAGCGCTGCGAGGCACTGATTAGCCAAGACAAAGCCAAGTACGACAGTCTGCAGAGCTTCGCCAAGGAATCCGCACATGAGCAAGGTTAGATTACTGGAAGTGTGATGACGATATCATATTCTAGCACCTTTCATTGTACATTTCAGCTTGGCTCATTGAAAAGTCTACAAAAATCTTCTCCGATACTCGTTCCGTACGCCCCAAGGAGCAGGTGGGCTTCTGGTACCAACTGCATGTGCTACTGCGTCGTCATACGCTTGCCATGTCCAGAAATTTGGTGGGTAACTAATTGGCATGACTAACTTTACAGTTGCTTAACTAACGATCTCTCTTCACCGCAGATATCCGTGCAGATGCGCGTTGTGATGCACTGTGTGGTTGGGCTGCTGCTGGGCGTGGTCTACTGGCAGGTGGGCAACAAGGCCGAGAAGGTGATCAGCAACGTCTCCTGCCTGTTCTTCATGATACTCTATCTATTCTTTGGCAACATAATGCCCTCCATACTGCTCTGCCTGGAGGACGCGCCAGTGTTCATCAGGGAGTACTACAACAGTTGGTACTCCATGTGGGCGTACTATGTATCCAAGGTGCTAGCGGATTTACCACTACAGATTGTCTGCCCTACGATCTTCATTGGCATTAGCTACTTTATGTCAGGACAACCAGCGGAGTTTCATCGCTTTGCCATGTGCTGGAGCATCAGTGTGTTGAGCGCCTTTATTGGACACTTTATAGGCGTGGTCGGAGGCACACTCTTCTCAATACAGATGGCAATTTTTCTGGTACCCTCTTCATCGATTCCGTTTCTTCTCTTCTCTGGCTTCTTTATGCGCATGCGCGATCTTTCCTTTTTCCTGCGTCCCATTTGTGATATTTCCTTCTTTCGTTACATTTTCGAGGGTCTCATGCGCGCCGTCTACGGTTATGGGCGTGGCAATTTGCAGTGTGATTCAGAATTCTGTTATTTCAAATCTTCACATCAATTTCTCAAGGGTTTCGACATGGCTGGCGATGAAGTCAGCTGGGATCTGCTGGCCTTATCCATATTTATTGTGCTACTGCTGATTGCATTCCGCATCACGTTGCATGTGTGTATAAGGCGGGCACTATAGAGAAGGTTGCACATAGTTTGATTTAGTTTATAAGTTTATCTTTATGCTATCTTAAATAAAGTTTCAAATATTTTAAATGACAGATCCTTAAACCTTTTCATCGACTTTCTTTAGTCAGTTACATTTATAGTCTATACTTAGTATGATATCCCAGCAAACAGATGATCGAACGATCTCTCGTAACGATGCCAAGGCAAACCGAATACGTTATCACAACAAGTTGCACGTCAAGTGCGCTTCGAACATTTTGCAGTTCGTGCCGTCCCTGCCTGACTATAAGTGAATATTATATAATATATACATATGTATGTATTCATAAAAGTTGCCGGCTCAATGCAGGCAATTCAATTCCGTCTTCAGTTGTGTTTTGCATTGCAGTGGAAAGTGATCGCCAGTAAAGCTGAGCTCTGAAAGAGGGAAAAGGAGGGAGAGAGAGAGAGCGAGTGCGAGTACAGCGCGTTTCTATTTGAACGTGACTCGAAAACTTAATTGAGCAAAGTCAAAATGTGAATGAATAATTATTAATATAATGTTGCTTAAAAGTTAAATGTAATATACACATTTCATGCGTAAATTTCATAATATCTGCATAATATGAAAGTCGTACAGAGACTGTAAAGCTGTAAATGATAATTGCAAAGTGAAAGATCAAACCAGTTTGTGTAGGGCAACAATCCAGATAATCATTAAAAAAACACATTTACAATCATATTGCATTGACGTTTCATAAAGGGAAATTCTATATAATATACCAAATTGATAAGCCGCACATGAAGCAGCATTGCTGAAATAGAAATATGCATTTCCCATACAAACACTTTGTAGTATTTTCGTTATAGAAAATCTGGAATAATCTTATAATAGCTGTATCATACGAATGTTTACTTGCCGTTTTGTTTTTTCCCCGTCATATATCAATTGATTAATGCAGGCCAATTAATTCTCGAGTTACAAGAAAAACAAGTGATATACTCTAAGAAAGTTGTATACTTTTAGGCGTTGTTTTTAAATAACTTAAGTTAGTTTTTACAGTGCAAATGACCTTAAAAACCAGATAAAGTATTTCCTAGTTAAGTTTAAAAATCACTATAACATTACAGCGTATCTCGGAGTCGTTCATTAGCTAAACAGTTGTTACAAATAATGTCGCTGTTATCTCTTGACTTATCGCACTACATTCGCATGTTAAAACTTAGCCCAACCCACTGACTGACCACAGACACGGCACATTGCATTGATCTATGTGAGAAATGCAGTCTAGTCTATTAGACTATATACTCTACAATATATATACCATATATTCTGTCTTCTATTTACCTAGATATGCGCTAGACAGTCCTAGGAAGTAGGTATAACACCTGCAGAATCGATAGATAAGATCCCAATCGGATTAGACTTATGTGCGACTCGGTTACGATGTTGATAAGGCGACTAACCCAGTAAAAAGGCACTTGAACTCCTCGTTAACTGCGAGTGAAACGATAATCGCATTTCGCCGTCGCCACCAGTCGATCTTCGCCCGCTTTCGGGGCAGGTTCGATTTAACAAACACTGCGCTTCAGTTCGAAAAGTTCGTACAAGTGAAAAAAAAACAAATAAACCAATAAAAAAACATGGCAGATAACGCAGCAAACGGTTTAAGCAAACAGCAATCGATGGAGCTGCACTTCAGCAAGTTGTGCTATAGCCTCAAGACTCCTGCCCAAAAGAACAGCAATCAAATTCTGAGCGACAGTTGTGGTGCCTTCAGATCGGGACGACTCATGGCCATTCTTGGTCCCTCTGGAGCGGGAAAGTCAACTCTACTCAATGTACTGGCGGGTTTCAAGTGAGTAGAAGGCAAGACTAGAGAATCATTTAACATATGCTGCAACTTCTGCAGAATTAATGGATTATCTGGCCAGATACTGCTCAATGGACAACCAAGAGAGCTGGTCTCCTTTCGCAAGATGTCCTCATACATAGCACAGAACTTTGTGATGCTTTCGCTGCTTAGTGTGGAGGAAACATTGCGAGTCTCCGCCGATCTGAAGCTACCGACGACAACTTCCAAACAGCAGAAGCAACAGATTGTACGTAGAAGAGCTTTTACAATTAATGATTGCTCATCTATGTTTTTCCTCAGATGGATGATATTATTGAGATTCTCAATCTGCACTCCTGCCGGCACACGCTGGTACGCAATCTCTCGGGTGGGGAACACAAGCGTCTGTCCATTGGCATCGAGTTGATCACCAATCCTCCCATAATGTTCTTCGATGAACCCACCAGTGGATTGGACAGTGTTTCTAGCTATCAAGTCATGTGTTATCTGCAGAGACTCGCACACGATGGTCGCATTGTGGTCAGTGTGGTGCATCAGCCCAGTTCACGCCTCATGCAGTTGTTCGATGATGTCTTGGTGTTGAGTCATGGTGAGGTGCTTTACTGTGGTCCACAGAGCGATATGTTGGCCAGCTTTCAGGCAGCGGGTTACACCTGTCCACAGTACTACAATCCCGGTGACTTTGGTGAGTTATGTCAATTAAAATTCGCTTGAATTTTCATGCAATCTCTTGCTTTCCTGCTTAGTACTTGAGGTGGGCAGCGAATCCTCCTGCCAGCGCTGCGAGACTCTCATCACACAAAATAAGGTTAAGTACGACAGTCTGCAGAGCTTCTCCAAGGAATCTGCCGATGAGCAGAGTAAGTTAAACGTTGGCTGTGGTAATGCTGTGGTGAATGTTCCTAAATGCTTGTCCACCTGCTTTTGTTTTCTGTTTCGTTTTTGTGCTGTTTCTATTTCTGCTTTCCCTGTTTCTGTTTCCTCCTTCCACTGCTCTATCTGTCCTTCTGTTCCACTAAATTCAATTTCAGCAGCGCTCATGGAAATAGTAACATCCTCCTACGCGGACACAAATCTTATAAGACCCAAGACGCAGGTGGGATTCTGGTGTCAGCTGCGTGTGCTACTCAAGCGACATCTGGTTGCCATGTCGAGGGATATGGTGAGCAATGGATGGGATAAATGATATGTAGTTTATAATGCTGATCCTCTCCTGCAGATTGCTGTGCAGATGCGTGTCATAATGCACATCGTAGTGGCGTTGCTGCTGGGCGTGGTCTACTGGCAGATTGGCAACGATGCAGCCAAAGTGGTCAGCAATGTATCCTGCCTGTTCTTCATCATTCTGTTTATATTCTCAGGCAATGCGATGCCGTCCATACTGCTTTGTCTGCAGGATTCACCAGTATTCATCAGGGAGTACTACAACGGTTTCTACTCCCTCAAAGCATATTATATATCCAAAGTTCTGGCAGATTTGCCGCTACAATTGATATGCCCGACGCTCTTCATTAGCATCAGTTACTTTATGACCGCACAACCGCCGGAGTTCAATCGTTTTGTCATGTTCTGGAGTATCTCGGTGTTGACCACCTTCATTGGCCACTTTATTGGTGTCATCTGTGGCACCATGTTCTCCATGCAGTTGGCCATATTCATTGTGCCCTCGATTTCCATTCCATTCCTCCTTTTCTCTGGCTTTTTCATACGGATGCGAGAGTTATCCTGGTTTCTACGTCCACTTTGTGATATCTCCTTCTTTCGTTACATCTTCGAGGGTCTCATGCGTTCCATATACGGATATGGACGTGGTGATCTGCCGTGTCATCAGGATTTCTGTTTCTTTAAATCCTCTAAACTGTTCCTCAAGGATTTCGATATGTTGGGCGATAAGACTAGTTTGGATATTATGGCGCTGACAATAATTTTGATGGTGCTGCTGATTACTTTCAACATAACGTTGCATGTATCAATACGGCGTGCTCTCTAAACGGTGCAATCTGTGGTTGTGGTAATTAAAAATAATTTAATAATTAATTCAACTTAATGTAATAAAGAAATTGTGGTTACGTGAATGGATTTTTCCTGTTGTTATCCTAAAGAACATCCGACTATATTCAATAATTCATTCTCAATATAATTCACAATAAAAACAATCAAGTCATTTTTACATTTGGGCATTGTGTGTAGCATGAGGAGTAAAATTAGTTCGCCTAGTCGATGGACACGCTGGATATATCCATGGAGCTGCCATCGTTGTTTGTTCGTTGCTCGGACGATGAGGTTGTTGACGACGTTGCAGCCTCTATTGTTTCCTCTAATATTGCTGCTGCTGCTGCGCTGCTTGTTGTGGGCAGTTCCGTTGCTGTTGTCGCTGTACTATTTGCCGCAGGTGCTTGGAGGTTTCTCTGACTCGACTGTGTTCGACGCACGCCTTGTTCTTGTGCTGTGCGCGCCTGTCTCGAGGTGCTCGCACTTAATGCTGCTGCTGCTGCCGCCGATGTTGATGCTCTTTCACTGATTGAGGTTGTGCCAGTGGCTGTAGTTGTCGTTGCTGTCGGTACACGTGCACGCGCATCAAGTTGCTCCCATTCCATTTCATCCTCAGAACTAGTTTCTGCTGTTGCTGTAGCTGTGGCTGTGGCGGTTGCTGTAGCTGTCGTTGTTTTTGTCTTTGCCTTCTTCTGCCACTCAGCGTTGCGCTTTGAATCGATTGTCTTGAGCAGTGCCTTCGCTTCTGTCTTGCGCTGTAAAGGCAAATCAGTTAGAACCAATGCATATAAGAGTATTCCTTGAGCTTACATCATCCGAGTCCAGGCACCTGTAGGCATAGCAGGCTGCGCGCTCGTAGTCGGCCTTCTTCTCATAGTAATTGGCCAGCGTCATGAAGCCCTGATAGAGACTCTGCTTGTCGGCGGCGGCACGTTCGTCCTCACAGTACAGCATGTAACAATGTACGGCCGTCTCAGTATCTCCGAGCTTTTCGTGCAGGCTGGCCAGCTTGTACATGGCAATACCTTCAATGTCGCCTACGTCGCATGCCTTCCAATAACACTTGACCGCGTTCTCGCACTTATCCAGCTTTTCATAGGTCTCGCCCAGCGCGACCAACATGCGCGAATCATACGGACGCAATTGATGGGCAATTTTAAAGTAATACAGACTATAATAATGCATCTTGATGATCTCGTAGGCTTGCCCCAGGCCATACCAGGCGCGATAGTCACGTTTGTTAACCTCCACCGCTTTGCGATAGCTTTGAATAGCCGCATTTGTGTTCTTCAGCTCCATAAACTCATGTCCCATCAGCGTCCATGCAGCGAGATATTTTGGATTGAGTTTTAAGGCGCGTTGGAAATACGAAATGGCCACTTGATGATCACAGCGTATGCTATAGTAATTGCCTGCAAAAGGAAATACATTACTATACATCTACATTCCATGCTTAATGCCATTGGGGACTCACCAATGACGCAACAGGTCTCGGGTCGATACTTATTTATGCTGACTGCCTTGTGGGCCAGTTGAGCCATTTCGGTTTTCATCTCCTTGACGAATAACAGATTGGAATAGGTGTCTACATTGTCTAAGCGATAGGGATCGATTTCGAGCAGCGCCTGAAACAGTTCTATGGCCTTATCTACATCTGGAAGACATTGAAGATTAAAAGGAATCCAACAACGTTTTATATTGGCTCACCTCGCTTATTGTGATAGACAAGCGCCATTTCTGCCGTTATATAGATGCTCTTGCTGAAGCCAGCAGCTTGCAAATCCTCGAATATCTTGAGTCCATCATCATTGAGGTATAGCTCCAGATAGGTGTGTGCCATAAAGAAATGACGCATCCAGTGCTTGCCCAGTTGCAAGCTGAGCAACTTCTTCTTTTCCATTATCAATGGCGACAGTTCCAGATAGGCGCTCCACAACATAGGAACCAGGTTGATGGCATTTAATAGCATTTGCTCGGCTGCCTGATTTAGGTTCAATGCTTTAAGCACCACACCATATAGATAGATGCCATAGCCATCCAGTCGACTGCGTCCGTATTCAGCCCTCAATGTTGCCAGTAAGTCGGCCAAGTCACGCATTTGAGTTGATTCATTTAGATTCGCCAGATCTGTGGTGGAATCGAGGCGTCGTTTCTCTCGTGCCATATAGGTGGAATAGAAGTGAAGAAAACGTGGCACATCCGATTCACAGTTCCTTACGGCATATGCAGCCCGATCATATTCCCGCACATCATAGTAGCTCTTGGCCAGAAAGTAATCACTGTACTCGGCTGGTGCAATACCCTCCAGCTGACACTCACTAAACGAATTGTCGTTATCCGGAGCAGCATTGTCTATGTGCACATCGCTTAGTCCGTGGTGCATCTCCGCCAGCCACTTGGTACTGTGCAATAATCCGCGTTTATTACATTCTATGATGCCGCGGCGTATCTCCTTCTTCACATCTGTCAACTGCACACTGAATAGCTCTTGCATTCTGTTATAAATCTAGGTTCTAAAAGCTAAAGTTGAAGTATCTATTATTTTCACTAATAAATTCGCCTTTGAACGCGCTAAACAAGTGCATTTGCCGGTCGTGATGAGGTTTTCTATTATCGATACCTCGATATTTTTTCTCAATTGGAACATTTAACAGCCGATGTTTATATCGATTCTAAGGAGCTCGATAAAATACTAAACACAGGGTGTTGCTGAATGGCGGCAATCATATTCAAGACTGTGTTACAATAAATATTGTATAACAGCGTATACACATTAATCAAAAGTCTTCAGATATATGTAATTTTATTGTATTGCAAATATTTTATATATTCTTCTGTTACAAAATCAGAACCCATTTAAATAATATTTCTACCAAGTGGGACCAGGCAGTAATAACAAAAACAACCAAGCGATCAATAAACTCTATCGAATTTTTCAACACTGTAAAACCAGCTGTACTGGAGCTGCGCAAAAAAACGTAACAATAACAAACTGTGCAATTGAAGATAACGAACGCATACAACGATATTTCTTTGTTTATAAAATCGCACAATATCAAGAATAACAACAACAGCAGTATCAATAATAATAATAAGCAACCTGTCAAGATCGCGCCACATTGAGATGCGGAAAACAACCGCCATCATTCAGAGTTACAGTTATAGTTAGTTAGTGGTTTAAAGGTCAACCAACTTTTAGACCTTTTTGCTTTCGTCTGCATAAATAAATAATACGCATATGTACATATATATTTAAATAACCAATTACTGTATCTGCTGAGTGGTGCTGATTCATTTGTTTGTGTCAACACTTAATGCCATAAATACGTTTATCGGAACAAGTGGTGGCGCGTTTCGACAATTGAGCCTCGGTACTCCAAAAGGGCTCATTATTGTATTTAATTGTACCTACTTCACTTACGCACAACTCGAACAAAATAATGATACTTCAACGCAACAGCATACTGCCCGTGCTGCTGCTCCTCACCTTCATGTTGAGTGGGGGCAACTGTTTCTGGCCATTTAACCATAGAACAACAACAGAGCCCCCGCCACCGCCACCACCAGAACCTCGATTGTCTCCTGTTATTTTTGGTACGTATTAACGATGTAGAGCACTGTGGCAATTTCTTATCTTATCTGCAAAGTTCCAAGGTGTAAATATGATTCTGATTCCTGAAGAAGAAGAAATACCAAATTCAAAAACAAATCCAATCTCTTTGTAACCGAACTCTACCCCCTGCTATCAAAATTACCCCCCAACTAGGCCAAGGTCATGGCAAAAAAACCAGTTTTCATTTGTATTTCCCTGAAATTTCAGTACCAGGTGATGGTGGATCTCAAGTCGAGGCACGCTTGAGCAAATCAGATGCTCCCTACTTTATATGCGAGAAGGAGCATGATTGGTATAATCTATGGCTGGATCTGGAGCAGTTGGTCATACCAATGGTATATTGCTGGATAGACAATGTGAAACTCTTCTATAATAAAACCACAAGAACAACAAAAAATACACCGGGTGTGGAGACACGCATACCCGGCTGGGGTAATCCAGAGGTGGTGGAATGGATTGATCCGACAAAGAATAAGGCTGGCGCATACTTTAAGGATATTGCCAATGTATTGGTTAACTTGGGTTATACGCGTCGTCACAATATACTGGGAGCACCATACGATTTTCGACGGGCGCCAAGTAAGTGTCGAGAGAGTTCTACAACTAATATTCAATTATATAACCTTCATCCTTCCCTAGATGAGAACCAGCAATTCTTTATCGATCTGAAGCAGATGGTGGAGGATGCGTACGAGGCGAACAATCGGACTGCAGTGACCTTCATAACGCACAGCATGGGCAGCTCCATGACATTGGTCTTTCTGCAGGAGCAGACGGTGGAGTGGAAGGCGCAATATGTGCGTAGGTATATTAGCCTGGCAGGAGCCTGGGCTGGCAGTATCAAGGCGGTGAAGGTGTTTGCCATGGGCGATGATTTGGATTCGTTTGCGTTGAGTGCGAAAATTCTGCGAGCTGAGCAAATAACACATCCCTCCTCGGCCTGGTTGCTGCCATCGCCTCTGTTCTGGAAACCTTCGGAGGTGCTGGTATCGACACCATCGCGTAACTATACTATGGCACAGCTGGAGCAGTTCTTCGATGCCATTGACTATAGAACGGGCTGGGAAATGCGTAAGGACACAATGCGCTACTCCCAAAACTTCAGTCCACCAGATGTTGAGTTGCACTGCCTTTATGGAGATGGTGTTAAAACTGTAGAGAGGTAAATCTTGAAATCCTACAAATATACTATATACAATATTTACGTTATAATATCCTTGCCTTCTATAGATTGCAGTACAAGAAAGACGCAATTGCGGGAGAAACTCCAACTTTGATAATGGGAATTGGTGACGGCACCGTTAATCAGAGATCTCTGCGAGCCTGCACCCACTGGTCGGGTTTAACTGCCTCACCCATCTCCACACTGGCCCTACAGGGCGTCGATCACATGGGAATCTTATCCAGTCCAGATGTACTCGAATACATCCGCACTGTAATGCAGCAGCCGTAATTGACTTATCAATCTAACTAACAACTATGCATTTGTCTGTAGTTTGTTCTCTCAAAAACTCTGGTTAGTGTTTGCGTTAATATTATGCTAAATGTGAACAACTAGTGTTTAATCAGCTGTTTACTTGATGGCCGTTTGTTTCGGAATGTAATCAAGTAGTTTTATCAAACTTACTGATTTATGTGTAGCCAAAATTTCTTTAGGCAGGCACTGTCCTTTTCAGTTTGTCTAATAATTATTCAATGTAAATCCTTTCTGAAATTGGACATATATGTAGTGTTAATTAAATAAATACCTCGTAATAAATAACTTTTGCGACTATCAAATATAAGTTAAAACTTACCAACTTTTTCGGGTTTTAAAGATGGCGCCACAACGTATGTTGAAATTAGTGTTGAATAACATTTATTTATTGCCTGTAATGGAGACAGCACTGACAATTTCCAATGGTTCGCATGCGAATTGACATAGGTAAAATTACATACAAAATTAATTAAAGCCCATTTGAAAATACATAGCTTAAAATATTCAAATAATTTGATTGGATTCATCTGTTATTTATCTGAATACGATATATCGCATATTTGAATTGTATCCTCACAAACAAAATCATCGCTAATTGTTAGTCGACATCTCATCAATATATCGATAATTTAGCACAGTTCGATTCAACAACAATTACTAGCATTAAATTTGTCACATTTTACAAAAATTTTTAAGTTTTAATTGGAGAAAACATGCCACACGGACACTCGCATGATCATGGACACGGCTGCAGCCACGAGGCTACCGATGAGGACCACGCACTGGAAATGGGCATCCAGTATAGTTTGTATACAAAAATTGACATCGAGAATACGGAATGTTTGAACGAAGAGAAAGACGGCAGCGGCAAACTTGTGTTTAAGCCATACGAAAACCGTTTCGACCTCAGTAAGGTGTGCGGAAAGAGAAACATACATACATATATGAATTTGTAAATAAAATTAATATTTTATTTACTCTTCAACAGTTTGTACAAAGCGATGCCGACGAGGAGCTTTTGTTTAATATACCCTTCACCGGCAACGTAAAGCTGAAGGGTATCATCATTAGCGGAGCCAATGATAATTCACATCCCAGCCTGATGAAAGTGTGAGTTAAAATGGGCTGAGAATCCTTTTTATTGTTTTAATCATTGACTAAACTCATTCAACAGCTTCAAGAACCGACCGAAGATGTCATTTGATGATGCACGGGGCAAAGCAGATCAGGAGTTTGAACTGTCACGCGATTGTCGTGGCGAAATTGAATATTCACCCAAGTAAGATGTGGCCTATAAAGAGGAACTATGCTTTATAATACCTAACTATATCATTATTGCAGAGTTGTGACCTTTTCCTCCGTGCACCATTTGTCGCTGTACTTTCCCAGTAATTACGGTGATGAAAATACGCGCATCTACTACATTGGTAGTCTATCTAAGATATAATATATACCATACCAATCCTAACTCTTATAAACGACTTACAGGTCTTCGCGGCGAGTTCACTGAGGCACACTATCATGGTGTAACCATTTGTAACTATGAGTCCCGTGCCAATGCAGCCGATCACAAAGAAAAAACATTCGATGGACTCGGACGACCTATACAATAGAGCAAGAACCGATCTAATCGAATGTTATTTATCTATTTAGAATTGATTAATGATACTTTATACTTACTATGATTGAAATTAAACTTGTAATGATTATTGAAAAAGAAATTGATTTCTTTAATTTATTCTTTATTGTTATCTTATTGATTTATGCTTATAAGATGAGATATCGAATCACGTGTGTCAATGTCAATGCATAACGCTTTTTATTTATTACTCAATAGTGTTTCATTATTTCGTTCTTCTTTTTTTTATTGTTGTTTTCCATTTTTTTCTGTTTTCATTCTGTATTTAATAAATGGTTTATATGTATTTTACAAAGCGTTTACTTAAATGTATTTAATTTTACATTTATACCGAATAATTTGTTATTTATTGCACTAGTTTTGTTTGGTTTTCTCATTTTAATAATTTCTTTTCGTTTTTTCTTTGTTTTTCTCCACTTGCTCATTTATTGTAGTTGACCATTTTGTTCGTTAAAGTATGCTTCTTCTTTGATATCTAATACATAGATGATAGAATATGCACCATGTGTTCCATATACAGTCTGTCAAGTAACTCTTTACACATATGTACATTACACTACATGTGCATTTGACTAGAGTTACACTTTACACATACATATGTATGTATCTCTGACTGTGCTATAGATCTTCACTCAGTTCTTTGAGCAGTTGTTCTTGATTATTTGGAAACACATTGTACATATGCAAATGCAGTTAGGAGGAGAAAACTAAAGTTATATCAAATTAATGCTCGAAATTCTTTCTTTAAGGTAAAATTAAGTAATATTTCTTTTAAGTATATTTACAAATTGTATGCGCATACAAAAATCGCGTTATAGGCGGAAAATATGTGATATATTTTAACTCGAAGTTCTTCTTGCTGCTGCTGTAGTTTCCGTGTATGTGTGAGTGAGTATGTGGGAGTGTGTGTATGTGTGTGAGTGTAAGTGAGGGTGTTCCGTAAAGCATACTTCCGTGACCAATTTGTGCGGTTCTTTAGCTAGATACATACAATATATATATATTTAGTTGAGGGTTTGAATATATATTTTACTTGTATGTAGGTGTTGCCATGTGTGTGTGTGATTTAAAAAAATGATGTAGTATTTGTTTCCTGTGTGAAAAAGTGTTTGTGTGTTTTGTTCAACAAAATTTGTGCTCTCGTTCCATAGTTGCAGTTAGGGTTTATTTATATATAATGCATACGTGAGACGTATACGTATAATATATATATATATATGTATTTGTGTCTGTATATATATATAGAATATGACTATAAGTACGATTCTCGCATTATCAAATCAATATCAATCCGTTTTATTTTTTAAAAAATACCTCACACCTTTATCGTGTCTCGTGTACCCGATTTTTGCTGATACCCCGAAAAAATCGTCCAGTTTTCTTGTGATTTCTTTTGTTTCATTTCAAAGAGTTTACGTTTAGTATAAAAAATCATTATATCGAAAGTATAAAAATCGTATTTAGCCTTTCATTTTTTTGTTTCTCATTTATTTTCGTTTTCCATTTTCATTTTGGTTTTCTTTTTCGGTTTTTGTTTTTTGTTTCTTGGTTTTTGTTTTGTTTTTGGTTTTTCTTTTTGTTTTCGTTAGCAAAAGCGGGTGTATCTTCATCAAGCAGGTATTCGAATGTTACTTGGCAGGATTATTATGTTTTTTGTTTTTAAATATATATTTTTAAATAGTTTTATAAAAGCTTTTTGTGTGTTTCAGTTGTTGTTCTTGCTATTCTTTATGTCCTTGTAGTTGTTGTTGTTGTTGTTGTTGTATGGAGTGTTTGTAGTGTTGTTCGTAGGCCTGTTTTGGTTGCTGTTCTCGAAAAGTAGTTGGGTTTTATGTGTGTCTGTGTAGTATGTTTATCCTTTTATAGAACTCACTTTAGGCGACATTGACTTAGCTGGCTAGTTAATTAATTAATTAATTAATTTGCTTCAATACAAGTTTGTATCTACAATGGAAATTTATCAATGATAATGATCTATCAAAATGATTACCGTTAATACATACAAAATACGTGTTAGGTCTCTCTATTTAATGTATTTGTAATTAAATTATTTAAAGCTTTTTCGTGTGTGTCGGTATGTGTGTGTCTCTGTGTGTTTGTGTTTGTCTGTCTGTCTTGATAACCAAATCTAATATTGCAATAGTTTGTTAAACAATCATCATCAATCATCCTCAACAATTGTCGTCAGCTCCGGTCGGAAACGCAAAATACGCAACGTGTGTACATTAAAAATCTATTTACAATTGAATATTTCGCTACTTATGCACATAGATTCACTATTCAATTTGATATATATATATATATATACCATATATATATATTATGTATGTATATATATTTATTATATAGTTTTTAACTACACGTTCTTCCTACAAAATGCTCGCTAAATTATTTGCTTACACTTCAGATTTATCAATGTCGTTAGTACAATTGAATTGCCATGAATATTGCTAGATATCGTGACCGCTCACCCTAACCTCCAAAAAAAAAAACGGTGAAGTTGAAATATCGATAAATACAAATCAAAAGATCTGTCGAATGGGAAGTGAGAATGGTCCTTGGGTGAGGGGTCTGAGACATGTGCTTCGGCTTGCCGAGACTACACCTTATTGCATAACATAGTTTTCGCCCTTCTCTCTCTCTCCGTCTCTCAGCTATACTCCTTACTCTCTTCATTCGCATCCCTTTCTTTAGCATTATTTCTTGATGCACTAAGTCTGCGTTGCGCTACTTTTTTTATTATTATTATATTATATATATTTATTTAGTTTTTTTTATAAATATATTATATCTAGGGCTAAGTTATGTGGTTTTTATTTGGTTTTTCTTGTGGTTTTAATTTATTCAAATCATCATCACATATCAAAAAGTTTACAAAAATCTTTAGCTACAATTTATTAGCATCTGTAATCTGGTATTAGTTTAGCTGTTATTATTATAATTATAATAATTACTTTTATGTTCGTGCGCTTCAGAATAAAACATACAACAATAGATATTATTTCATTTTTGCTAACTTTATTAGCCACATATTTAACAAATTCAGCGTTCAACAATTCAACATATATCATATATGCATATCATATCATATCGATTCATATCAAACGCCTGCTTCCCCTCTTCCTCACCACCAACTTTAGCTTACTTTAGTTTTTAATTTATTTTGTTGTTTCGTTTCTATTTGGTTTCCTTTAGTGTACGTGTGGGCATGTAAAAGGCATTTGTTTGGTTTCTTTTGTGTGTTTTTTTTCATTTCTCATCGTTTAAGTTTTATTTTAGTTTTCTGGAAGAACTGAGCTGAAAAACCTGAAATTACTTTCACTATTTGCTAGTTTTCCAATGACGTCAGCATATGATATGCCCAATTAAAATCTGTAAGGCTTCTTCAACATCATCTTTGCTTAGGAAACAATAATAAAAACGTATTGAAAATAAATTCAGTTTTTATTGTGTTCCAATTCGATTTCCAACTATAGCTTGTGTGATTTTCATCTTGATGACGAAACTCCTTTTTTAGCTTAGTGATATTTATATGAATATGTTATAGGTATGTGTTTAATAGATCTATGTATGTACTAGTTCCATGGAATAGTTGAACCAAAATTGACAAATTCTACATGATTCACCGAATTTTAGAACTAATATTGCTTCTTCAGTTCACAATGGGCATAAACGAAGGAAATAATAATAAATTCTGATGTTCTAATGATATCGACCCGTTGTGTATTGTGCTCTCTAACAATTCCATTTAGATGAATAACATAAATCATATATATATGTATATGTATATGGATATTCTACAGTGTGTGTGTGTGTTAATTGTTGTAACAATTGCATTGCCATTTTTTTGTTGGAAATAAGATTTAAAATGAAATTAATTTGACTATATAAAATTGGATTTGGCGTGTACCTGCCGCTTCTTGGGTTTACAATATTATTTGTTTGATTTTTATTTATCATTATTATTATTATCATAATTAGTTAGTTAGTTCATAAACAACTCTTACTATACAAGCTCTTCTCTCTCTGTCTCACTTTGCTGCTGGCTACGATTTGTTTTTGCATTTTTAACAATATGTTTTGCATTAATTTTGTGGTATTCATTTATTGAAACAATTCAATTACAGTTATTATTATTTTAATTATTATTTTTATTACATATGCTTCAGAGTTTTGCTTATCATTTCATTAATTCTTTACAACATTTCAAATGATTTGCGATTTGCTTTCTTTTCCTTTAAGTCTATCAAAATGTGTATTGCAAAAATGTGCATATGTGTGTGTGTTTGTGTGTGTAGGGTGTAGGTATAAAAAACTGTTAACATGTCTTCAAAATGAACTCTGTGTTAGGCGGAATGTGTATTAAACGAGTGTCTCTTCGAAATGGAATCTCTTGTTGATATCGCAAATGAAACAGCAGCACAGCGCGCCTTGCTGACACTTTGTCAGTTTGTCAGCTTATTTGTCACACTGACTGTCACACAGCATGTCCATTCTTCTCGTAGGAGGACGAGGAGGCAGCTGCTGTTGCCGTTGCTGCCGCAGCTGCTGCTGCTGCACCCAAACGCCTGGCACGCCATCGATCGATGGGCGTGTAACAGCATATGAAAAACGGAGGCACACGCGGCGTGCTGCTTGAGTTCGAACTGGAGTTGCTGGCACCGCCAGTGCTGAGCTGAGCCAATGATTCGGCTGTGAGTTCAGTCTGCACACCACTGCTGGTCATGCGCACCTCGGCCTGATGATATGGCGGAGGTGATGCATAATCCTGCAGCATATGATGCATCGTTGGCGGTGCTGACGATTTGCAGATGACACCGCTTGTCGGTTGCAGTTCGTGCAGCTCAAAGCAATCGGAACGTGTGCTCGTCGGCGTTGTGGTCGATGGGCGAAACTCATGCGAGCTGCTCTCGACCATGGCAGTGCGATAGGTAGCGGCAAAGTAGTTTGTCTCCAGATAATGGCAGGATTCAAATAGATAATCATCGAACTGCAAACGTGATCCCGCCGGATCAACATCAACTGCACCCGTGCTCCTGCCGTGCTGTGCCATAAAGTTGCCCTTGTGCGATTGTGTCGACGGCGAGATGGCACCCTGTATGGGCAGCATCGATGTCGACATGGGCATTAACTCTAGCGAGCTGGCGGCAGCTGTTTTCGTTGTTGTTGTGCGTTGCTGTTGCACAGGTTGTTGCTGCACAGGTTGCTGCTGCACAGGTTGTTGCTGCTGCTGCTGCTGTTGGCGCTGTTGCTGTCGCTGATTTCTTTGCTTCATATCAACAATTTCTATTTCTTCTATATCACTAAAACTATTTAACTGTTTCAACAAATAATGCACATCATTTCGTTTCGTTTGTTCAGCTGCGTCATGGGCCAATTGTTTCTCTAACTGCCTTTGCTCCATTGCCGCCGTCTTGGTTTTAATTGTGTCTAGTGCTTGCAATGTTAATGGAGTGCTAACGACGGCAATGCCACGACGACTTGTGCTACGTTGGAGGTTGTCAATTTGTCGCATATCCTGCTGCTGATGTTGTTGCTGCTGCTGCTGTGCCTCTGGGTAGGCCAATGCCAGACGTTGTTGCAACGTTGCGCTGCTGAACGCGGCAGAGGCCCGATGGGTTTCCAGATTTGCAGACTCGATAATGCGATTGAATTTAGCTAATGCACTTGATGCTGCTGTTGATGAGCTGGTTGTTGTTGCTGCTGTTGTTGCTGCTGTTGTTGTGGTGATCTTATGTCTTAGTTGTTGTTGTTTGGTTTGAGGCACTGTTGTGACGGTTTGTAAATTATCACCAACACGGCGACGCCCACTGCCCTGAGCATCGCAGATGCCTGTCATGATGTCATATTCATCACAGGCATCCTCATCATCATCATCATCATCAACATCATCAATATCAACGCCATCCTGCAACGTTTCGGTAACATTTAAATTTAAATTCAAATGCAAACGTTGTCGCAACAGCAAACGGCTCATTTTACTATCAACACCTGTTGTTGTTGTAGTACTAGTAGTTGCAACACCCATTGATGGTGGTGGTGCCGGTGGTGGTGTTGCCAGCGATGCTGATGCTGCCGTTGCTGCTGTTGCTCCAATCAATCCACGTCCGGCGGCTATAACAGCCGCCGCTCGCTGCTGTGCTGTGGCCCTAGCTAAATTCTTTTGTAAAATCAACTTCCTCGACGAAATGATGTCATTATTGTCGCTCCCCCGCGATTACCGGCTATCGCGGGTGGAGCGAGGCCGCCCCTAACTGGATGTGCTTGCGATGGGCGATACAGGTGACAGTGGACTGCGTACGGCTTGTTCGCGCGGACAACCAGTTAGTGTGATCACCAGCTTACGGCTGCCAGCCTGATCGCGATGCTCGCACAGCCAGACACCCTGCCAGGTGCCCAGCGAGAGTTTGCCATCCGTAATGGGGATTGTCAGTGAGCTGCCCAAGAAGCAGGCCTTCACGTGCGCAGGCTGCAAAACGAAAAAAAGAAATAGGTTAAATATCTGTACTAAAGAAAGGTCTTAGCTGAATTGGAAATGGAAAACAATTTGGTAAATATATTTGACTTTACAAGCCTAAGAGCAATATGCTCGGCTTGCTGTAGGTTCTATACCCTCGCAGGTTCTTGTATACTCCGATCGTTACTGTACTAGTATTATAAATATATTGTATAGTTTTGTGTATATTCTAACTTTGATTAGTACTGATAACCTTAGTCATTTCTAAAATCAAAACTGGGCTTCAAATTTAAATCTGTTTGCCAAATAACAGCCGATAAGCAGCCGATAGTTTGAATGACAACTATACAATATATACATAGGTCCGACTTATTTATGGTATGTACGAGTAGCACAGCAAGTGTACCTACCAAGTCTCATCAAGATAGCTTTAAAACTGAGAGACTAGCTTGTGTTGCAATAGACGGACAGATGGACAGTGCTAGTTCGACTCCTGTGTTCATTCTAATGCAGAATATATGCACTAAATACTTTATAAGTTTAGATATATCGCCTAAGATGCAAGTGTATACATATTCAGAACTCTTTCCAAATTCCATTGATTCAGCTTAGACCTTATAGATTCATTCACTCACCATATCGTCGGGTCCTTCGCACGAATGCCGGTAGGGCAATCCTTCGGGAACTATTTTATTCAACATCATTTCCATATCGTCTCTGCGAATGGAGTATTAAATACAGTCAGACATTATATTTCATATGATATCTACTATAAGACTCACCTGACGTCTGGATCCCAGCTCTCGTTTAACGCTAAACTCGCCGAGGTGTGAAGAACTGCAATGAGAAATAATGAGACAAAAGTGAAGGCGGCGTCAATTAAACTTTGCAATCGAATCTCTTGCACATTCCCAACACAATAATCTCTGCGAGAGTTGCCACAGTAATTAGACCGCAGCACGATGAGGGCGGCGTGCGCTGTTGCAGTTGATGCATTTTCAATTGAGTTGTAACGGTAATTAGGCGAACATTTAACACGAATGTTAATTAGAAAATATTTCAGTACTTTCGCGACTTTATCAAAAAAAGAAAAACATAAGTAATGGGATTTTGGCACGGCGTGAAAGCTATTTCCAATCATTTACAATTAAAATTGCTTGCGAAGATTATACGACAGAAGGCAGACATCATTGTGTTACGCTAAATAAATCTCAAGCTGTTTAACGGTCTGCGAAATTGTTGCAATTTTCTTTTTTTCTTAGAGTGAATTGAGTTTCAGTTTTGTTGCAGCTTTAGAGATTATAGAGCTATGAAATTTGAGATAAGACTAATAATTTAGTTTGTTATGGAGTGTTTACGTCCAGTTACGGTTTATTAACATTACTGAATTACTTTTTTATAGTTAAAACTATCTTAAGTTTGTAAAGCAACTTTAGCAAACCTTTTCCAACACTTGAATTACACAAAATCTAACAAGACAGAGCTAAAAGGAGCTCTGGCTTATTAATAATACAGCAAAAAAACACCGCAGACCTTTTTCAACACTTGTTGCCGTTATTTAAGTCTTTTTAGTGCTGAAAGCGATATCAAGTGTTTTTAAATGTCAGTTCAAAACACTGACAGCTTGAAAAAAACTTGTTCTGTTTAAAAAAGTTTAGAATATTTTTACAAACACTTGAATTTATAAGTCAACACTCAAATATCGTTTGAAAAAGAAAACTCAACATCAGATAACTGTACCTCAACTTCTGACAAATCGTTCGATATTTTAATAGACCTCTAGTTCTTTAACATGACCACTAAAAACACCACAAACGTTTTACAACACTTGTTAACACTGTTATTTAATATTCAAAAGTCTTTCTAGACTTCAAAACAATCTTAAGTGTTTTTAAATAGAAGTTGAAAACTCTTAGACATTGAAAAACACTTGTATCTTAGGTTAAAGTTTAGAATGCATCTTTCAACACTTGAATTTTTTAATTAACATTCAAAAATATGTTGAGCAAGAGAACTCAACAAGAAGAAAACTTCCTCTGAAGCTGCCAAAAACTCATTCGAAAGTATAAACAATTTTTAGATTCATTAACATGACAGCTTGCAATACCAGAGACTCAACACTTGTTTGGTTTATTTCATTATGTAAAAGGCCTTCAAGACTTAATAGTGCAATGAAGAGAACTTCTCAATTGTTAACTTTTGCTTTGTAAATTAATAATTAAACTCAATACTTAGAACAACATGAGAAACCTTTTCCAGTACTTGCTACTGTCATTCCTAGAAAATTACTCAAGTCACAATTGTTTCAAGTTGCATTTTCGCAGTCTAGAAGAAAATTCACAGGAAACGCTTTGACACGAGCCCATGAAACATGACCAATTCATGTCTTGTTTGACTTTCAGGCATTTCGACAGCAATGAAGGCATGGCAGGGGAAGGGGGAACACGGGGGTCAAAGGTTTGGCTTTGGGCCAACAACCAAAAAAGACATAGAAAAGGGGCAGCTGTGACAAACATTGAAATTGAATAGTCGTACTTAAAATCATTTAGTGTTAATAATAAATAGAGCAATACTAGAGCGGCATAACACTTCAATTTGCACACTAATTGCATATTCATGAATAATGAAGAAAGACAACAAAACGAACCACAGACAGAGGGAGAGAGAGATGGAGAGACATAGAGAGAGAGAGGGGAAACAGGCAGAGGCAGCGCAGCACAAATTAGTTTATTATCAAATCCCAGAGATGTCATTTGAGGTCCCCAGAACGATGAGTGTGTTGTGTGTGCGTGAGTGTGTCTGCCTGTGTGTGTGTGCGTTGTGTTTTTCAATGTTTTGGGCTTTCTAAATAATTTCAAAAAACGATTATGTCATGTCGGACATGTGTAACGGGGCAGCAGCAACTTAAATGCTCCACACAGTGTCGCAAGTAAACAAACAAACAAACGTAGAGAGACCTAGGAGTAGCAGGGGGCGTGCTGGAGGAGTGTAGAATAGCCCAACGGCACTTGCAAATGGACAGCCAAACAGAGAGTGATTCCAAATCCAAATACAAATGAAAATGAACTCAAAACAGACAGACAGCCAGAGGCGCCATCGCGAGGGATGAGGATGAACCCGTGTACAAATTTGCAAATTGATTTCAATCGGAAGGCGCAACGGGAAGTTGACCGCAATTAGTTGACACACAGTCCCCAAACCCCCCACAGACAAGGTACATACATATATAGTCCTATATATGTATGTATGTATAGCGGAGCATATCTTTGCCGTTAAAAATATGTTAATGCGTTAACATAATTGTGTGTATCGTGTCAGAAGAGGGGGGGGGGGGATAGCCACCTCTCCTGTCCAGCCACCTCTTCTGTCCAGCCTCCTTCTCTTTGAGTCTCTGCTCAGTTGACACTATTTTCTCACTGCAAGCGGCATAACAAACGAAACAAGGCATGGGGCGACTTTAATATGATTTAGCCATGGGCTGAGCACAAAGAGAGAGAGAGAGAGAGTGGGGAGTACGTATGTAGGTATGTATGTATTACTATGCAATGTGTCCCTTGTTTGCCAATGGGCAGCTGTGCCAAAGAGCTCAAAGGCAACATATGCATGAGACATATACGTAGCCAAGGTATCAGTGGCAAACGCTTAGAGCACATTGAGAGAAATATGCGGAGAATTTGTTTGGAATTTGTTAAGAGAAATTTGTATTATATATATACATATTTATCTAGGCATCTTGCTAACAAGCTTTATCATTTTACGGCAGTTGTGCAGAGAAATGTCTACCTTACTCATCATTTGTTGCCTTTTCACGGACATGTTCAACTACTGCTGTTTTCCCCACTCTATCAGATTTAGTTGATTTTGCTTTTTATTTTAACTGCACTTTCTTTCAGCTTTTTCTCTTTCACGCTCTCTCTCTGTCTCTCTTGTTCTTCCCTTCTTTACATTCTTTAATTTTCATATAAAAATAACTATTCTTAATCTTCAACTTTTAGTTTTGTTCTTTCTCCTTGCAGCTTAGTGGATTCAATTTTGAATATAAGTTTAAACTATATTCTACTATTTTTTTAAAGCATATGTACTTTACATTAACTACTATCAATTTAAGCTCTCTCTTTCCTCCTATCTTATTTTTTACGTCTCTATTCTCCATCTCCCTTCTGGCCTTTCTTTTTATGAATCCCTTTTTCTGATTCATTCGCTCTTTAATAGACATGCGATTGTATAAACAAGTTTTATGCATATATTAACAAGTATTACATACCCCCGCTTTTCTGCCAACTTCATCAATTCCATACACACTATTTTTCACAGTGCATCACGCATACGTCGCGTTGGCAGGTGGCGTTTTGCTCGCCTATTTAGTTGACTGCCGTGTGGAGCGGGACAGATGAGCATATACAGACACACATGCATAACAAATGCACACACACACCCACACACACACACTCAGATCATGTTTCTGTGCAGGAGTTGAATGAGGGAGAGTGAGAGAGAGAGAAAACATTTTGAGTGGCTTCTGCTCGCTTCTCACATTTAGCGTGACGTTTAGGCACTACAAAAGTTGCTAATGTTTTTAAAGAGGCCTTTTTTATTATACCAAGTCAAACATTCTGACAGCACAAACAAGCACAAGGCACACACACACCCACACACACGCACACAGAACATGTGTATAAAAACCGCAATACACATGCATACAGCAGGGAGGGGGGCGGATGAAAGGGGAAAGGGAAGCGTCTGCGGCTGCTGCAAATGTTTAACAATGGGAACTGCGGCTCGCTGATGTTTCATTCATTCATATATTCATGCAGCACACACTCACACGCAAGCATGCATAAGTAGCATGTGAGTGTATTTGGGTGTGTGTGTGTGTGTGTTTGTGCATATTACATGATATAACGCAGCACGAAACGCTTAAATACATCAACCTTATTATGGCAGCAGCAGCAGCAATGTGTCGCTTTGCTTTTTGTGGTCAAGAGCCGCAAAAACAAAACAAAAAAGTAGAAGAAAATTTCGTAGCATATTTAGTGGCGCACCTGCTCTACACTCATTAAACCAAGGCGACCCCCACACACACACACACATACGCACCCAACGAAATGGAACTAGTTCAAGTTTTCATGGCAAACAAACGTAAATGTTTATTTTCCTTTTGTTGTTGTTGTTCCCCATGTTGTTGTTATTGCTATTGTTGTTACTGGCATTTTGCATAAATAATATTGATTTATTGGTTAGCGCAGCATTTTGCGGCTCATAAGCGTAGCAAATTTAATGCTAAAGCAACGATACGAACGATACGAAGGCGAAGGCGCCAGAAGGGCACACAGGTTACAGGGAAGGGGAGGGAAGGGAAGGGGCAGCCAAAGCAGCTGGAAAGGGAATTGGAGCTGGCGACGCCACAGGCCAGACCAAGTCGTTTGCTGGCATTGGAGACTATGGAAACGAAAGTATGACACACACATGCCTCATTTTTATGCCATCGTTTCGGGTATAGCCCCGTCTCTCTCCCCCCCACCCGACACCCCTTGCCTTGCGTTTGGTGTCCTTGTTGGGTTTGGGGGCATACAAAGTTGAGCATGAAGTTTGTGGAGCAGCAGCAGCAACAGCAAATAAATATATAATGACTGACCGGAAAAATGACGGAATGGATTTGACAGCATGGAATTAGTACGATACTTACAATGAGGTTCTAGTATATTGTATTTTATAAAAATAAAATACTACAAAATTACAAATTGTTGAGGTACATTGAAGAAGTATACTAAAATTTAGTGCTTATAATAGCTGATTTCTGTGTGTTCATCTGGTCAGACGGACATCCGGACAGACAAGGCTCAATCGACTCGGCTAGTGATACTGAGCAAAAGAATAAATATACACAAAGTTAGTACACCCGTTTTAAGACCATTTTCAATGGTCGAAGGGTATAAATAGGCTAAACGAAACAATAAAAAGGACAGATCTGTCTTGAAAATTATGAACATATTGTATCATAAACTCTGCAAAAATGAATTGCTATTTAAAGAGCCTTATAATGCAATATAATATCTATTATATATTTTTTATAGTATAGTAATTGCTAAGGAATTATGAATAATTCTATAAAAATGTTATAATTTTGTTAAGGGATAAATATTAATACAATAATTTGGCATGGAATTATAAATTTAATCATTTTCTCCCAATTTCCATTAGTTTATATTTTAAAGTGCTATAAAGCTGTCTATGGCACAGTTGAAAAATGAACTTACTTCATACGGCATCTACCTAACCCTTCCAACCATATCTAACAGCTTCTTCGAGATGAATACAAGAAACTATAATTTACTTAAATATAAAGTGGCTTCATACTATAAATAACGGTATTTTAGATTCGTTGTGCTAAAAAAAAACAGGCTAGAAAAAAAGAAAAACAGAAGAAGAAAAACACAAAACGATTCTCTTTCCTGTTTTCATGCCACTCTATTGTTTTTTCTTCGCTACGTTTTTCTGTCACGAAACGAATGTAAAGGACAACGCCAGCTCACACACTCACACATATGTATTTGTAAGCTTACACACACACATAAAGAAATGTTTAAGCGTCGCAATGTTACTTCATTCTTTATCCTCCTCCTGCTCCTTCTTCCATCACACATAACTCCGCCCACTTTGCTTTCGGTTTCAGTTGATTTATTTGGTGTTTCAACGCTGTTTCGACTACGCAAAACAGGGAGGAAAGGGGAAGGTGGAGACATTGGGAAAGGGACATCTAGGAAGAGCTGTCCCCCTAGTCTTTCTACTACCAGTTCGTTGCCTCTCTCTCTGTATGTGTGTGTTGTTGAGAAATATGCTTGGGTTATAAATTGAAGTTGAGCCATTTATATGATCTTACGATTATGCAGCAAATTGTTGCCTGCCCCAAAAAAAGAACCCAAAGAGGATTTCGCCCTCAAGGCACGACTGAAATTTGCAAGACAAGTAACAGCGCAAAGAAAAAAACGGACTGACAAATATTGCGAAATTCTCATTAAGTTGGAAGCGAGGAGTCTATTAAATAAACCATTTAAGGTTATCTGTCCAGCTAGTATAAGAAAGAAACCCTTAAAGATGTCTATCTATATATCTAATAAATGATCAATTAAAGTAATCTTTATCAATCAATCGGTGTATAATACATCTTTATTTAGTTTTCTATCTGTTTCTAGAATTTGTATACCCACGGTAGATGGATATTATAACTTTGTCTCAACTGTCTGTCTGTCCTAGATCTCCGAGATTATTCTATCTAGGACTAACAAGTATGGTGTCAATATTATTATTATTGCACGCAGATCAAGTTTATGTTAGACTTTGGACTTCGCACATCGATAAAAACCACATTACAAGTGTAATTTAGCATAATAAATGTTAACGCTTAAATGATTTCTGAAAATTTCTTTGCGATCGGATAATTAATATAGAAGTTATTTAAGAAATAATTTTCAGAGTTACGGATTTCCCAACTGCTCCCTAAAGTATGCAATTTGAAAATATAAGTTATAACAAGTGATTTTTTTTCGATTTATCCGGTCGAAATGTTGGAAAGAGTATGCCAAAATTGGACTAAACAGACGGACCATTTGAGACGCAGTCACTGTCAACATTTGCATGAAATAATCTTTAAACATTCAATAATATGGACCGTACTATCGATTCAAATAAAGATTTCATGCATTTTTTTTTGAATTCAATGTTTTTTTTTAAACTATTCTTTAGTTCTTAAAAAATCACCTTTTATATTTAAGAAATTTTGGTCAGGTGTTTAACGGGTAATTCGACTGCAGCTTACATGCTTGTTAACTATCAATCTATGTGTATCAAACATCTTCAATCAGTTTGATAATACTTATTTAACTTCTTTCTTTCTTTTTCTATAATATTTTGCATTACTATAATTGTTATTTATGAATATATCATGCATTAATATCTGAAAATACTCTTTATCTTATCTGTTATATCTAAGTAGAGTACAAATTCCTGTTTAGTGTTTTCTCCAATTCGGAATCTGCTTCTATTTTGGTTTCCAGGACATTTTGGACAGCCGGAAACATTATAAATTCTGCATATGAATATTATACAAAGGAAATCCACAACGGATTTCGTTCGTCCCACTGCCCATTAGTTAGGATCCCTTTTGGACTGCTCTTTTTTATATTCTCTTGGCTTATTATTATTTTTTCCTGTTTTTTTTTTTGGTTTGTTAGAAATTCTTTGAATTGCTTTTTATTTAACAAGTTACGGTTGCCTTTGTGTCTTATATATATGTATGTCTCTGTGTGTTTCTACCTCATATTCTTGTTGTTGTTCTCGTTCGTCTTCCTCTCCCTCGGTTCTCTCTTTCTCTCTGTCTCGCTTTGCCATAGAAACAATGACAGCGTATTGGGGTCAATAGTAAAAGACAACAACATATGGCAAGGTTGCTTTGAAATAATTTTTTGAAATTAACTTTTTTCTCATGCCATTTGTATTGGCGCAGAAGGTTGTGCTGGTGGCAGATGGTGGGGGGAGAGAGGAAAGTGAAAGGTGTGCAGGGTCTGAAGGGGTTTGACTTGCCATTTGATTTGTGATGGCGCTGCAATTTTTGCATAGTTTGTGACAAAAAGAGGACGAGGCACAGATAGAAGGTTGACTTGCTTTGCCACACACACACAGACATACACAGGTATACAGAGACACACTGGCACACACACTCGTACTGGCATTTAGTAAAGTGAGTCTAATTAGGAAGTCCTTTTAAGAAAATCAATAAACATGTCTTGACCTCAATTAGATTCCGCTTACTACAGTTCACAATACACAGCGACGGATCCCCAGACAACAAGAACAACAAACAAACACACACACATCACACAGAGATTCATTTTTTGGTAGGAAGAGGGTATGTCAGGGAAGGGAGGAGGGGTTAGCAAGCACACGTGCTTTTCATTTGGCCCAGAGAACAGCAGCAGCAGCAGCAGAAAGTAAAGAAATCAAGCAAGAAAGAGAACGAAATAATAAAGACTCGAGACTGGGCTAAGACGATTTGTGTGTCAGTGCAGCAGGGTGCAGAGCGAGAGAGAGGGGCAGAGGCAGGGCCAGGAAGAAGTTTGCCCCGAGCATTCACACGCCATAGCCACAGCAGAGCCATGACATGAAGACGACAACGACGAAGGCGACGGAAGACGACGACGGAGACGATTGCTTTTCACTTTGAAGCGGGTCCTGCCCCTGCCTTGGCCCCGCCCCCTGCTTGACTTGCACTCCTGCTGACTGCTCGACTGGCGTTTTATGATACGATTTTATTTATTTGCCCATGTCTGAATGCTTCTACTCCTGCTTCAGCTCCAGCTGCAGCTACTGCTGCTGAGCTCGTGCCTGACGTGGCTGTGCCACGCGTCCTGCCATTGTAATGCAAACTGTCAACAAGACCGCAAAATGCTGCAGGCAAATGTTGTTCTTGTTCTGCTATACTGCACGTTCTTCTTCTTGTTGTTGTTGTTGCTGTTGTTGGAGGCTGTCAGAAGTCGTCGAGCCAAGGATTTGAGGCGGGAATTAGTGCAGCGCGCGTTGAAGAAGATTGCATTGGCAATCCTGTAGAGCAAAGCTCGACGAGAGCGCACTTGATATATGTATGTGGCATGTATTGTTGGGAAACTACAGAGTCTGTTTTAGCCTACTTGCCGGGCAGAGTCGTAAACAAGTGGATAGTGTTGATATGCTGAGCATATTCTGCAAATTTCATAATATTCTCATGAAAAGAAAGCCAAATATAGCGTATCTGCAAGTTGAGTAGCCTGATATGTAAAAGTTGCAGTGGATTTGCATGGCTACAAAGTCTTTTTTTACCCTACTTGCCTGGAATATATATTAGCTACTGGTTAGTTATATTAGCAAAATATATGACCTACATATCCTAAACATTTCATTACAATCGCACAATAGAAAGGCGAGTTGTCAGTTGATTATGTTGCCAAATGTTGATCCTGTCAAGTTCATATTTATAATAGCTTTGCATTGCAATCCCAACCAAAGAAATTCCATTTAATTGCAGCTTAAAATCTTAACTGCATTTTTAGTTTTTCTGCTGAATTGATAAACTCAATAAATGTATAACATATATAATAATAATACGATATTTTCCCTTTGATATGGACAATATTGCATTTATAATTGACAACATTTGCAATGAATTCGAAATGGCAAAAGATCAAGCATGTGAATCCTTCAAAAGGAATGTGAAAAATGCATTCATACAGAGATTTATTCGTATATTGAAAATGGCAACAATGTGGGGCACATTTAATCGATGTCAAACGTACTTTTCGGCCATCCCCACAAAGCCGATGACCAACAGGACGAGCTGGAACAGGCAGACAACAAGTTGGGAGTGGGACACATATACCTCCCTATATGTACATGTGTGTGTGTGCACTGCGTGTGCAGCTTAACCCAGTTACTCGCACCACCCTAATCCAAATGAACAGCACACTCTGTGCGAATTTAAAAGTATCTGCGAGAGATGCAACTTTTTCGAGTATTCTGTTCATTCTTTACAAGTTTTCCGTTTTGTTGTTTGTTGAACGCAACTTTCAGCTTAGCTTGAGTCTATTTTGAATGCCAAAAAAATTGTGTCAAATGGTAAAAATTTGAAGAAACTTTGTGTGTAAAGTGAATCAAGAAAGATTCAATCTAAGCCGTGAGAACACTTGAATTAGTCGAAGTGGTGTCACAATACAAGATTGCAGAGATTGCAAGCAGTCTACACTGTAGAAAGTAAGATGGAAACTAAATTTAATATTCTTCTAATATATTACATATACTCTTAATGTATTAAATGTACTCTTCCTATATTAAATATACTCTTTATATATTATCTATCTAACCAAAGAATCTTCTGCTTGTTTACTTAAGTTAGAGACAGTAAATGGAATTTTAAATATATTTAAAAGGATATACTAATAATGCCCTAAAACCATTTGGCATCCACATACCATATATACAAATTTGATTTTATATGTTTATTGATATTTTTATAATTGATAAGGAGAACTGTTCCCCTTGTTGACTTTGAGCTGTATAATTTTTGTTGGACTGTTTGACCTTTTTACTTATTTTACTTGTTAGTCGTCAATTTCGAGGAGGTGCTTGCCAGTTATGTATTCACAATTCACCCAATTCACAGAATCTGCAGGACGTATTATTATTAAATTTTTGCAGAGGTTGCCCCAGATTTGCCAAGGGATTCTTAAGTTTTCATATGATATAAAGTTATTATATTATATGATAAGATCATAAAATAATGGTTTATACGAACTATTGCTCTACCTTCTTTCTTTTGAATCATGTCACACTCCATTTATTTTATTTAATTCCTAGCCCTAATTAAAATGAATTGCAATCAACAAGTTTTCAAGTAAACTTCCCGTTTTCTCTTGCGTCCCCTTCTCTCTTGCTGCCCCTTTCTATAATCGTATCAATATTATAATGTTTCCTACTCACTTTGCATATGACATAATCCCACGGAGAATTGCGTCAGTTCCGGCATCTGTCTGAGTATCTCCTCGGTGACCAAATGGACGCCACGATGCTGCGGCCTTAGATTGATTTTGCGCTGAAACCAGGCGGAACCAAACTGCAAACCGGCCGCATTGCCATCCCCAGTGCCGGCGCCAGTGACACCGCCACGTCCTCCGCGATGATTGGCCGATGCCATGGTGCTATTGGAGGAGCTGCTGCGTATGTTGCTATTGCGACTAACGCTCTGCTTAATGTTGGCTGTACCGCCAGCAGCAGCAGCACCGCCCCCACCGCCACCACCTCCACCACCGCCACCAGCGACGCCGGCGCAGCCAGCTCCACCGCTGCCGCTGGTAGCTTTCGTGTTGCCGGCGTTTGGATTACTGCTGCTACTGCGACGCCGCTGTCCGCTGCGTCCGCCGCTGCGTGTTTTAGTTGTTGTTGCTGTTGCTGCTGCTGCTCCAGCTGCTGCTGGCGGCGGACTCTGTGTAGATGTTTGACGTTGCGTTTTACCTTTAACGTTCGAGGAGGAGGCGGAAGCGGAAACGGCGGCGGCGGCGGCAGCAGCGGCTGATGTCGTTGGCTTTGCGGACGACGACGTTGTGACGATTCTTTGGCGCTAGCCCCGTTCAATAGCGACGACGACGGCACACACGCACACGCACACTGACTCACTACTTAACACATACGCAGCACGCACACCTCGCACACGTTAACGGGAGCTTTGTTATTACAATTACCCGTTATATATTTTTGAGCACTTATTTTTTTTTTTGGATTGCACTTTTTTATGCTTTTTTTTCTGCTTTTGGCAAATTATTTAGCTTGAAACTTTCCTTTAGCTATTCACCAGTTGGCCACTTGATTCTCTTTAGAAGAAACTGAAAAAGAGAGAATAGAAAAAAAGGATTAAAGCGAAATTGGTAAGGAAATTAAAGAGTACAACTCAAAATCAACAAAAATACTTTATAATATGAATACTCGTATATCATCTTTATAACATCACAGTTTATTCTAATCTCAGTTCTTTCCTAATGAAAATTAACCAAAATATTATATACATAATTCCACTATAACTATTAATCTGATTTCATCCGCTTTGAGCCTGCTAAGCCCTTCACGAACCGAAGATAAAGTTATACTAAAGTAGAATATCAATTGATTTCGAGCTGAAGCTGCATAAAGTAAAACCATAAAAGGGAATTAGTTGAATTGTCTTTTTATTTTATGGGATTGTTGGGAAGCAACACGATAGAGCAATATGTAGTACTCCAATAAATCAAATATTTGTCTGGGCGTTTGTCTGCTTCTCTAGCTTTGTTTTCATTCTCAATTGCTGCTCTCTCTCTCTCTGTCTCTGTCTCCGCCCTGAGACTCGCCCACAATCAACAAGTTTTAATTACTGTCAGTAAACAACAATAATAACAGCAACAGCAACGGCAACAACAACAACAATAACGTCGACAACAATCTCCCCTGACCACATGAACAGTTTATGGTTATGGTTATCAGCTGCTGGAGGTGACCTTGCCCCAATCGATACGAGTGAAGTGACAAATAGTTATAACTTTGGTATAAAAGGGCCCACAATTGATGGTAAATAACTGTGACCATTTGATATAGCAAATTTGAGCGTAATTACGAGCTATTTTTGGATACATATACATACATATATCCACTATTACGGTGTCATGAAAATTGATAGCACTAATTAATCAATTGTTTTTGAAGTGAAATGTTGGTATTTTTGTGCTTGAAATGCCAAATAAATTAAGTATAATGGCTTGATTTGGTATTGCAGCCAAATTGGTATTTCGATTACGATATACATCTATTTTATTCAATTTATTCAAAAGCAGTAATTTTGTTGCCTTCACTGTCTTTCAATGCATAAAATGGCTGTTCTTATTTGCAGTCTGGTCACTCTAAAAGAAGTTCAAAGCAACAAATACTCACACACACACATAGGTGTGTAGACAAAACGAAGCAATAGTCAAAAGTAGAGTAAATTTGTTGCGGCACAATGGGCACGTGTCGCACAGCAGCAAGTGGAGCTAAAAGGAGGCGACAGTGCGGTTTGCAATGGAAGGTAGAAAGAATAAAAGAAAGGTATGAAAAGGGAGCAGCGCGTTCACAACTAAAGGTGGCAAACACACATACACACAGCACTTTGCTCTCTTATACTAACACACACACATGCAAGGCAGCAGCGACAAATGAATGTGTGTGTAAGAATTGTAGGCACAAGGAATCAACGAAAATGGTGTTTAAGAATTGCTCGTCTCGTATGGGAACGGATGAGCAGTAGTTCACCAAGTTGAGTGCACTCACAAATAGTGTGAGTGTGTGAGTGAGTGCATAGAAGCGAATACGAATACGAAAATTGTATGAGACGAAGCAATCGAAATGCATTTGATTTGAGCTGAGCAGCAGCAGCGAACGTCACCGCACTGATTGCTGCTGCTCCTTCTATAGTACGTGTGTGAGTGAGCGTGTGCTTAAGTGTAGGTGAGTGTAAGTGCTTTGTAATGCAAGAGGTTGTAAAAAAGGGCACAACCAAAAAACTACATACATACGCGTGTATGTGTATGTGTGTAAATATGTAAAAAGGGCAGAGCACTTGCCACACAAAACGATTTACACGACACTAAAGCTAAAAACGGGCGCACGCCACACGGTGCTGCCACCTAAAAAGTAAAAAAAAAGAGGAGCGAACTGAGGTGAGAGAACGACGTCATGACTGAGAGCAGCAGCAACAACAACAATTCGCGGCAGGTCTGTTGTTTTTTACGGGGCTACTGTTCAAATTTGCATATGCTTTAAATATTTAATGTAATTCAAAAAGAGGAGACAAGTATCATACTAAGGCAGCATCGGTAACAACAACAACAACGCACAATGTGCCAATTGGGCAAGCGGCGCATAGCTGTATAATCCAATTGGACTTTTCAAACAGGCTGAAGTGGTCAGAAAAGAACGCAAGACAAAGGCAAAGAGGAGCCATATAGAGGAGAATACAACAAAAACAGCAACAACAAAAAATATTCAGAAAAATGTTCGCGCATTTGGCAAAAAATCAATTTTCCGTGTGATTGCCAAATGCAATTGCTGCCTGTGCCGCCGCAAGAATGGGGCGCAACAACACCAACACACACACACACTCACATTCATACACAACACAGCATGGAGAGACACACATGTCAAAAAATAGTAAAAAGAAATAGACAAAAACTTCTTCGGTGGCCCTGGGACAGACACGAGTCGACGACGGACGACGACGACTGCAGCCCTAGTCGGCAACTATTTAACTTACGGGCCAAAGGTAGCTTGCCTTACGCAGCTCTTTTGCCAGCCTTTTTCATAACTTGTACTGTTAATTATTGACATAACAAATGCGGCGGCTCCTACAACAACATCAACTGATGACGGCAACAACACACACACCAGCCCCAATCAGAGCCGCACTCACACACACACACATACACCGTCACACTTGCGAAGGAAACACAGTGGAAGGCAGAGAGGGCGAAAAGGCACACGCGAAATTGCTTACATTAACTTGTCGAAATAAAAGGGCAGCACACAGTCCACAAAGCAAGGCAAAGAATATGAAACTAGCTTATAATTTTCGACGTTGTCGTCCTTTTTGTTTTGTGCACCAACTGACGGACAAGTGGTAAAACGGAATGAATGAAACTGCGAGCCTACCGCACGAATTTTGGAGTAACGGCATGAGGTGGCACACACAAACACACACATATAAGAACCAAACACACTCACAGGCACACACACGCGCGCGTGTATACAAATCACGTAAGCATCAAATTTAAATGCACTTAATTACATTTAATTCGTGTTTGCTTTGTTTTAATTTTTATGGGGCGCCCAAGCAAAGTGCCGCTGTAACACACAAACCGTACGTACGTGCGCGTCCGTCTGACAGTCCAATTGGATGCGTTCTCTCTCTTCTGCTGTTGCTGCTGCTTCTTCTTGTTTTTAGTTATGCGTGTGCGCTAAATTTGCCGTGTCAATAGTTTTGCACGTGCAACGATACTATCGATAGCTAATAGGTGATGGGTTTTCACTTAGCGATTAGATAAAGTAACGTAGATTTAAAAATCAATTCTGCCATAGCAAAGCCTAAAGCGAATAAGATGGATTTAGCAAACTTTGATCGATTAACTTAATTAAATATCGATATTTTGCCAAAGCTATCGCTGTGCAAGCACTAATGATGAATATATTTTGCAACACTTCGATCGATTAACTTATTTAAATATCGATATTTCGCACAAAGCTGTCGCTGTGCAATCGCTACTAATAAGAAAGCTAGGCGGTCAAAACAAAAAAATTAATGAACCAAAACTAAACAAATTTTGATATTGCAATAAAAAACCAAACATATAAGCGGTGCTTACTTTGCTGTTGTTTTTTTTTAGGTTTTGGTTTGCTGGTGTTGTTATAATTAATTGGTTTAATTGAATTAATTCACTGCGTGGGTGGACGAGTTGTATGCTGATAAAAGTGCTGTTGTTGCTGACGGCGCATTGGCAGTGCGCACTTGCTGTGATTTTTATTGATATTGTTACCGATGATATCGAGATCTGTGTGCATTTTGTTAGTTGTTGTCAGCAATTTGCATAAAAGTACATCTATGCAGCAGCAACAACATCAACAACAACACAGCTAACAAATAACCTCCTGCTGCTGCTACATTTGTGCGTATTGTGCGTTGGTGTTAGTAGGTCGTATAATGACTCGGCGGCGGCTAAATATAACGGTTGTCGTCGTCGTTGTTGTCGTTACGTTAGTTACGTTGTGTTGTTGCCGTTGTTGTTGTTCTTGTTGTTTTCGTTTTTGGTTACACTCGTTACTCGTTTTCTCTTTTTCTCGCGTTTTTTTGCCGTTTTATGTGGCCAATTCACAAAATGTATATTTTTTACACCTTTCACACACACCCACGCATTTTCGCACTCATACACCGAAGGCGCGCGCGCGTTGCCTACGTTTCGTCCTTTCTTACTTCTTTTTTGCTTGCTCTCTTTTATTTTTCTTCTTTTTTTGCACACACACTTTCCCACACCTATTTGAATTGTCGTGGTCGGGTCTGGTTGTTGTTGTTGTTGCAGTTGGCTCTATATATTTTTTAAATTATTACACACACACACACACACACACATTGAGTGTCGTATGCATGTAGTGGTATGTAGGTTAGACTTTATTTACAAAATTTACTAAATAGTTTTCTCTCGGGTTTGGCCTCAGCCACATGGCCACATTGGATTTGCATGAAACTCCGTCTTCTTCTTTCTGTCCCTGTCCGTGCTTCGAGATTTCCTCCTCGTACTTCCGTAAGCTGCTCCTTTTCGTTTCGTTTTTCAATAAAACTCCATGGCCCTATTATGTACTCAACACACACATGCTAACCCACACACGCAAACACACACACATACAGGCTCACACACGCCCGTTACGGATACGTACAAAGTTTGGAACGATGATGACTACGGCGGCGGTTGCTGTTGCTGCTACTGTGTGTGTGTTTTATATGTATATTTAATATATATATATACTATATATACTTTCTTATTGGTTTAAACTTTTTCAGAGAGCTAACACAGCGTTTTTTGCATGCGATTTTCTGATTTCTATTTTAGTTTTATTTCTTTGCTCTGCGACGAGCCCAGCGTGTGTGCCACCGAACGAGAGCCTCAACTGAAACTGAAATTGAGCAACCCAAAGAGCAGCACGGAGCCAGGATAAGGATATATTTTTGTTGAATGAGTGGGTGAATGAAAAGGCGTGCATACTGTGCGTGTGTGTGTGTCTGTCTGTGTGTGCCAACTCGTTTCTTTTAACGGTAACATTGCTCTGTGCACAGGCGCAGAGATGGGGCGAGTCTGCGTGCGAGACCATTGTGAATGCCAGAATAGCGTTGCCACCTGGCCGCCAACGTAACGTAGTGTATCGTAACAGCGCGACCTTAAAGCATGCTACGTTTTGCGATTATCTATTTACGTGAACACACACGGCCGTGTGCCTCGCTTTTTAGGTCATTGGGACATGGCACAGTGGGGCAGCTGGTAGAATAGTAAAGCAATTTTGGTGAACTTATGGAAAATAAACTCTTAATTAGTTATTTGTATTGTATTATATTGTTTTATTTAGTTAAAATACTGTGGCTACAAAAAACTCTCTTCCTTTACCATTTGCTCTGAAGCAAACTCATCTATAATATTTTTGTAATTGCAATCACATAATATTAAACGCCCGCAACAAGCACGCCATAGTCATTAGGATCTAGACCCATTTCCCATCCATCCAGAGTCAACAAATTAAATGTCCCAACAAACCAAAATGGGGATGGCGGCAACTTCTTCTCGGGACTTGGGTGCGCCGTGCCCTATGTCTACCTAGCTATCCACCTACATAACTAACCATATGCATGTTGTCTTCGGTCGGGACTGCGATAGTGCCATAGTTATGGATAGCACAGTCGCGTCGCGACGCCTTTTAGTATGCAAAGCTAAAAATTACTGTGTCGTGCGGTGGCATGCCGCGTGGTTAACGCGAATACGCGCCACCAGCAGCCGCACCCAGCTCTCTGGAAGGCGTCTATTGTCATTTTCGCTTTCATGTGTTAAAAAGAAAAACTATCTGGCATTACTTTATACACTGCAACAAATGAGCAGTTTTGGTTTTTAGATCTGTAAGAAAACTTTGAAAGATATTTGAATTTTCTAAAAATATATTGAAAACTTACACCCGAGATTCAGATTTTCGTAAAGAACTATAACAAAATTTTAAAATACTTTACCATATTTAGATAATTTAAAGACTCAATAAGTAAGATTCCTTATGTATCAATTTCAGTTATTATGTCTGAACATTGTTGAATGCAAGTTTAATTAAATATGTATGTATTTTATTACTCAACTTGTAGGGTATATAACAAAGCTACTCTCATTATCTTTGTTTGTTATTTTACATGTTTGCCACTTTCCATTCACTTTCTCATACAGGGTGTGTCTTCAAATATCTCAGATATGTTTTGGCACCCAGTTTAGCCAAAGCATATTGAGTGTGGCTATGTATCCTCCAAGTGAACAGTCCAAATTGGCCAGGCGAAGCAGCAGGACGTATCTCAAGTGCGAACGGGTGCCATCTGTGAGACTTACTCCATCTAGTGTAAAATATACATATAAACCTAAAGTTCCTGCGTGACAGAAATGGACGACAATACAATATTGAATGAAGCATGGCTAGAGAAGATAACTATTGGAGGACTGCGACGCTGGCATATTATAGCCTCCGTATTGGGCATACTCCTGACTATAAGTGAGTGTTGGCTGACAGATCTTAAGTGAACTTCAATTTCTATATACCTTATGCCGAACTCTTGCAGTGATAATGGTCTGCTGTTGCATACGCTTTCGCATACCACGCACCAAACAGGAAATCGAAGCGGATTATCAACGCAAACAGATAACGAAAAAGTTTCGGGAGAAACTGCAACAGATTAAGAATTCCGAAATGGATGATATGGATTTGCAGAAAGGTAATTATTGTAAAAACATTCCCTGATTTTCTATGTATATAAGACGATGAATTTTATGCCCCAGTTTGTTGTCTTGTCACCCAGTCGAGCCAAGCCCATTTTCAGTTTTCTCTTTTGCACACACACACATAAACAACTCACGCATGTGTTTAGTTATACATATATACAGAATGATAAACGATTTCGTACTCCTTGAGGTTGGAATGCACGCTAGAGCAATATATATATATAATGTGTACATAATACTTTAGTATATTCCTCCAATATCTATATACTATACATATAACTCACTCACTTTTGTCACTCTTCTATCACAGCACTTGCTTATATCAAATTGGAACAGTATGATGATCCCTAGGGGGCTCTGTAAATTCACAGTAAAGCACACACGAATCTATCGGAACTATTAACTATATCGTTTATGTATAATACAAAACAAAACTGTTTCTAACTAAATACAACACCCACTGCCAGTGTAAGTAGCACAATACTATCTTTGAATATAGATATAGAGGCTCTTATAATATAGTATTCTATCTGTGATATGTGCTTCTCTTGCAGTTTGTGCGCGCATTCAGAGTGACTATCTGAACCTGCAGGCCAGCGTGGAGAGCATGAACGAGAAGCAGAACGTTAAGTTTAAGATTTAATCCGAATATACTATATAACTTATATATCTAATAATAATAAAAACAACACAGAGCAGTGTATACATTTGATTTGTTCTTTTTATTGCAGTTTGCTTTTTAAATGTTAATTTAGATCAGTTTTTTTTGTTTGTTTACTCTTTTTGAATGTATTAATGTATCAAAGTTTTTTTTTATTTATTTTAGTCAAGTTTCGTTTCGGTTTCATTATGTTAATTCTCTACACATACAGGCTAGTTAGGGTGTCTGGGCAGCATTACGATAATTGCGACATTAACAGGTTGGTATGACATTATGACATTTTATTTGTTCTTTCCATCTCTTTCTTTCTTCACTCTTACATTTATGAATTAGTTTAAAATGCTCTTCCTCTTGACAATTTATCTCTCTTTAGTTTTCTTTCTGATATACATTACATTATGTATATGTTCGCTGACTCGGCTATGATGACTGTAACAAATTTGTATCTGTGGCTGACTCGCTGATTCTGTTTCGATATCCGGATTCTCTGACTCGATAAACACACAAATACACACACAAACAAAATGTATTTTACGTTTTATTTCTTTTAATAATAATAACGCATAACGTATTATTTCTTTGCTTTGTTCATTAACTTGCTCAGCTTATATAAATAGCTTAACGTCTTTTGGAATACTTTTGCAGTTGGAAATTATTCATTGTTATTATTATAATATTTATTTTTACTTTTTACGGTTTTCGCACTTTCACCATGTTCTGTTTTGGAAACATTTTACTTTGCATTATACTTTGCCAAAAATTCTGAGTTGTATCTCATTTTTTAATACACATTTTATTTTTATATTCATATAAAAACAACTAATTATACTGCGTGCATCATTCTTTGCGTATGAATGTTCTCCCCCTGCAAAAGATACGAATATTACATTAGTGTTCACATTATAATTATTAGTACAACAACTACTCACGTTATAGTCTTCTTTTCCGTATTCTTAACCTCGGGCCTTGCACGGTTTAGCACCTTTAAAAAGTCTGTGGTTTTTGCGCGCATGCGCGAATGAATGTACGCCTTTGAACACTGTTAAATAGACCGAGAAGTATTATAATCCAGTTGAGAAAAGTCAATTTAAACAGCTGTTACTCACCTTAATGTGATAATGCAAGTAATCTCGGAACATATGTATTAAATTGATAGTATTATCCCGTGTTTCCTTGTTGGTGTGTCGAGGGAATAGCACTGCAATAAAGAAACATACGAAACCATTAGTTATATTACTAAAATTTGAGTATTTGAAGAATATTCAAAGCACAAGATGTTGTCTAATAAATAAACATTAACTATTGTACACAAACACAAGTCATCTGTTTTAATATGAACGATTAAACAGGATGCCGTTCGTCTTTGGGTTGATTTGGGAGTATGAGAGACACAAACTGTATTATATATCCAAAGCATGCCATTTTTGACTCCACGGAGTACAACAGAATAGGGCGTGTGTACACGAACACAAGTCATCTGTTTTAATATAAAGGATTAAACAGGATGCCGTTCGTCTATAGATTGATTTGGGAGTATTTGAGACATAAGCCGGAATAGAATTTCGAAGTATGCCACTTTGACTCCACGGAGTATACCAGAATAGAGCGTATGTATACGAACACAAGTCATCTGTTTTAATATGAGGGATTAAACAGGATGCCGTTCGCCTTTGGGTTGATTTGGGAGTATGAGAGACACAAACTGGATAACAATTCCAAAGCATGCCATTTTTTACTCCACGGAGTAGAACAGAATTGGGCGTATGTACACGAACACAAGTCATCTGTTTTAATATGAAGGATTAAACAGGATGCCGTTCGTCTTTGAGTTGATTTGGGAGTATTTGAGACATAAGCCGGAATAGAATTTCGAAGTATGCCACTTTGACTCCACGGAGTATAACAGAATAGGGCGACTGTACACGAACACAAGTCATCTGTTTTAATATGAAGGATTAAACAGGATGCCGTTCGTCTATAGATTGATTTGGGAGTATTTGAGACATAAGCCGGAATAGAATTTCGAAGTATGCCACTTTGACTCCACGTAGTATAACAGAATAGGGCGACTGTACACGAACACAAGTCATCTGTTTTAATATGAAGGATTAAACAGGATGCCGTTCGTCTTTGAGTTGATTTGGGAGTATTTGAGACATAAGCCGGAAAAGAATTTTGAAGTATGCCACTTTGACTCCACGGAGTATACCAGAATAGGGCGACTGTACACGAACACAAGTCATCTGTTTTAATATGAAGGATTAAACAGGATGCCGTTCGTCTATAGATTGATTTGGGAGTATTTGAGACATAAGCCGGAAAAGAATTTCGAAGTATGCCACTTTGACTCCACGGAGTATAACAGAATAGGGCGACTGTACACGAACACAAGTCATCTGTTTTAATATGAAGGATTAAACAGGATGCCGTTCGTCTATAGATTGATTTGGGAGTATTTGAGACATAAGCCGGAAAAGAATTTCGAAGCATGCCACTTTGACTCCACGGAGTATAACAAAATAGGGCGACTGTACACGAACACAAGTCATCTGTTTTAATATGAAGGATTAAACAGGATGCCGTTCGTCTATAGATTGATTTGGGAGTATTTGAGACATAAGCCGGAATAGAACTCCGAAATATGCCACTTTGACTCCACGGAGTATACCAGAATAGGGCGTATGTACACGAACATTAAACAGGATGCCGTTCGTCTATAGATTGATTTGGGAGTATTTGAGACATAAGCCGGAATAGAACTCCGAAGTATGCCACTTTGACTCCACGGAGTATAACAGAATAGGGCGACTGTACACGAACACAAGTCATCTGTTTTAAAATGCAGGATTAAACAGGATGCCGTTCGTCTATAGATTGATTTGGGAGTATTTGAGACACAGATCGGAAAGGAACTCCGAAGTATGCCACTTTGACTCCACGGAGTAGAACAGAATTAAGCGTATGTACACGAACACAAGTCATTTGTTTTAATATGAAGGATTAAACAGGATGCCGTTCGTCTTTGGGTTGATTTGGGAGTATGAGAGACACCAACTGGATAACAATTCCAAAGCATGCCATTTTTTACTCCACGCCGTTCAACAGATTGGGTCTACCGTGCATGAACACAAATCATCCCTTTGATTATGTTGTTCTTCATTCAATAACAAGGAAACAAGGAAAAGTTTGTCTTAAACCCAGTGAAATACCTACCGAATGTAACATATCCAATGTTATCACCCACTCTGGCATCGGTGTTTGCCAATTCAAGGGGTGGCTCGCGATGCGAAAAGAGCACTTGTGGCGCTGTGTGCGATGCACGACGTCCTTCTCTCAATTCCTGCATGAATACTTTGCCAATGATGACATCGTCCTCGTCCCTGAAGATGGTGCTGAAGACGACAGTGACGCGATCAGGCTTTGCCTCTACGTAGCTGTAAACCAAATTCGATCATAATCACTATTTAAAATAGGTTCGTTCATATTATTTAACTTACAGCGTCTCATCGTTGCGATAGTTAATAACTGCCCGCTTCTGACCCTCTTCGCCCTGTTCCTGGTAGTCGAAATACTTTTCAAATACCGACGCAAAACAATTGCGTTTCAGCAGTCCAATTCTCTTTGCGATTTGCTCCCAATCCTCGGGTATTTCCTCCAGATTAATAAGTACAGAAACATTGTAACCTGTAAAGAAATTAACAATTGTAGAAAATAAAAATATTATTTGTTTATTCTTTTACTAACCGTCCTCAGTGGTGGTGAGCAGACTTCCATATTCCCGTTTTAAAAGCTCATCTGCGCCGTGTTCCTGCAGCTGTTTGTAGAACTTGAGCGAAATGCTAATCTGTAATTGAGAGAAATATGTTTTTCATTCATTTGGGATCCAAAATCCAACATTTTTAGCTATTGATCACTTACCCGCACTTTTGTTTTATCGTTATTCACATTGGAAATATGGTATAGCACACCGTCAAAGTCTGCTATTCGTATATCTATTGATTCTGGTTTAAGTCTGCAATAAATAAGTTAAACAAAGCGTCAACAAACAATACAGTTACATACGTCCTCAATATCTTATCGACCCGCATTCCAATTGGTTGTAGATTACGAAGCACAACCCAAGAATAATGTGTGATTTAATGGAAGTTTTATATAAAAAAAGGTTTATTTGTTTATTTATATTTATGTATGCGAAGTCTTCATCATCTGCTGTGATATATTGATTTAATTTGCAGAATTTCTTCACGCTTTTCAATTATTTTCGAGCACTATCACACACAAATCAGAAGGTCATTCTAAAGTATGCCACAGTTATTGAGCTCCCTTTAATATTTTGTTTGTTGTATATAGATATGAAATACAATGGATCTGTACACGAACACAAGTCATCTGTTTTAATATGAAGGATTAAACAGGATGCCGTTCGTCTATAGATTGATTTGGGAGTATTTGAGACACAGATCGGAATGAAAATTCGAAGTATGCCACTTTGACTCCACGGAGTATAACAGAATAGGGCGTATGTACACGAACACAAGTCATCTGTTTTAATATAAGGGATTAATCAGGATGCCGTTCGTCTTTGGGTTGATTTGGGAGTATTTGAGACACAGATCGGAAAGAAACTCCGAAGTATGCCACTTTGACCCCACGGAGTATAACAGAATAGGGCGACTGTAGACAAACACAAGTCATCTGTTTTAATATAAGGGATTAAACAGGATGCCGTTCGTCTATAGATTGATTTGGGAGTATTTGAGACAAAAGTCGGAATAGAACTCCGAAGTATGCCACTTTGACTCCACGGAGTATAACAGAATAGGGCGTATGTACACGAACACAAGTCATCTGTTTTAATATGAAGGATTAAACAGGATGCCGTTCGTCTTTGGGTTAATTTCGGAGTATTTGAGACACAGATCGGAAAGGAACTCCAAAGTATGCCACTTTAACTCCTCGGAGTATAACAGTAGAACACGCGGCATTACTCTGCCTCTGACGATGACTCAAATGCATATGCGATTTGTATGCGTGTGTGTGCGCGTGAGTGTGTTAGGTGTGGAACATCAGCTTTCAGAGCTGCAGATTATGCATATATGATGCGATAAATGAGCTAAAATGAATTAACAAATGCTGCGCGGGTGACCAGGGAACAGGGGCAGCACGCAAACACACACACATTCAATTGCAAGTAAATCGTACACATAGTCATACAAACACACGCACACACATGCAGGCATCGACACAGTATGATTAGTGTGCATGAGTGTACCCGATGTGCGAGGAGCTACACCCGAATTTCTTATACGACTGAATTGGGATGTGTGTGTGTGCTAAATATGCTGATAATGTTCACGAAAACTGATAACAAGAAAATAGATAAAAATGGTCGACAGTTACAGTTAGAGAAAGAGAGAGTGGGGATGAGACAGAGAAGAGAATCGAAGAACACTTACCCTGCCTGAGCATTGCGGTATTTGACCAGTAATGTTTCCTCAATAATGCGATTATTGATTTCCAGCAATATCATCTTGATATATTTAATGTGTGAGCTTTCCAATTGATTTAAAATGAATTTTCGAAAATATCCAAAAGCTATGACAAATTTATGACGTTGCCTTTGCCGCTCCGGCTGCGACTGCGGGCGCTCTTTCGTGCGGTAACTGTTTCTTTGCTGCGCTGCTGCTTCTGCTGCCGTCGCTGCTGCTTCAGTTGTATATGTGTTGGTGTGAGAGACTGCTGCTGCTACTTATGGGGAGCTTGCTGGACTGGCTGCTCCACAACTCACAAATACATTGACATTCGTCGTACGTGCACCCACACACATGCACAAACCAACGTACACATACAACAAGAAAAAACACACGCGTTGCTTGTGTTCGTCTCAACGCCTTGGTATGTATGTGTATGTGTACGTGTTTGTACTATGTATGTGTGCAGTGTATTTAATGAATCAACAACAAAAAATGGGCGCAACGTTTTCTGTTTTTACCCGTCCGCAGTTGATGTCGGCTTTTTTGGTCGTTGGCCGTTGGCGCACACACACTTGCAAATTCCAGCACACACACACGCGCTCACGCATACACGCTCATGACCGCCGCTCTATCAATTTTGACATTTGCAATTTTCACTTTTCAGTGCGTGCGTATCATGAGCAGAGTAAGCAAATAATTTATCTTGCTTTAAACGTGTCGCAGAGTATTTGTTGCTCTATATTTCCTTTACTTTGCGCATTTATTTATAAATAAAAGTGCAATAATCCACGAATCCATGTGGCCAGTACTTGGCACTGCTTAGGGATGGCAGAAAGTGTCGACATAACTATCGATTGCATGCAATTTGATATGCGGTATATTCTAAATGATATCGATGTGAGGTACCCATACGTATATTCATCGCACCACAATAGCTATCGATAGCCGTGTTGTAGCCCTGGTTGAAGCAGTATAATTTTACCCACACACATTAAAAGTAAATAAAGGAAGTTTTGTTGTTCCCCAATAAAAAATAAATAAATGAACGACACTGAGCTAATCAAATTGATAGAAAACTATCCCATACTTTATGACAAGGACAGCGCACGCAGTGCTAAGAATGCGGCAAACAAGGACGCAGCATGGAAAACCATCTCGATGAAATTGGGCGCCAGCGAGAGAGCCTGCATTACGCGCTGGAAAAGCATACGCGATCGGTTTGGCAAAGAGTTTCGACGCTTTCAAGAGAATCCCGAGAGTCCCACATACTGGGACATGTTTCCGCGCCTGCTCTTCCTCAAGGATCACTACAAGCATGGGCTGGTCAAGCATGAAACATTCGATGGAATGATTTTCGAGCCACGACATCGTAAGCCGCGCAGACCGCGGTTACAGGATCAGGGCAAGAAACAAAAAGATGAGGAATTCGAGGAGGATCCCGAAGACATTGATTTGTGTCAGCAGCTCATCGAACTCGTGAAATTGCATCCAGTGCTTTATGATCGCCACAAAATACGCAACTCGAAGAATCTCTCGGCCAAAAATGATGCCTGGCGCGACATTTCCGAGAGCCTCAATGTGTCCGGTGAGCAGGGGGAATTTATATAGCTATCCTACATGTATGCTAACTCCCCTACTTATAGAGGAACTGTGCTATAATCGCTGGAAGAAGCTGCGCGATCGCTTCGCTCGGGAATATCGCAATCATCAGATCAACCAATCGGCGCCCATAACCTGGAGATACTTCAATGATCTTATGTTCCTGGGACGGCATTTCCGCAAGGGTGTGCCACTGATCATTGAGAACATTAAGAAACGTGGCCGGCCGCGGAAAACAAGTCACTGTCAGGCAGTGGAACAATCCGGCAGCACGACAGTGACGACAGCAGGACTCGGAGTCGCAGCCGGCGAACATATCTGGGGCGGAGATTATCCCTATAGCACAGATAACGACAACGATGAGCTGGAGGAGGAGGAGGATGAGTTAAACTACGATGTTCCTGATGATATTGAAGTGGTGTCTGATGTGGAACATGAACTCATACAAATGGATATGGCCCTGGACGAGGAGCAGCAGCATCAACTGCAGCTGCAGCTGGGCCAGCAACAAGAGCAATTTATCGAACCTGCCGAATCTCTAGACGTGACCACCTCCTCAATGCCTGCCACAATGAACGAGCAGCAGCATCAACTACAACTATCTATGGAGCAGGATCATCTTACTGCCGACTCATCCGCCGTAATTTTAGTGGAGCCGGATGCCTCAGCGCCAAATGCGGAGAAGCTTATCGGCACAGTAATCTCGAATATGGAGACGGTTCTGCAACAGTCCAAGGATTGCCTTCACCTGCTTCAACATGCTGCTGCCGCCAGCACACCTCCTCCAGCCTTAGTCAACAACACCCTACTGAACAAAGTGCAAATGTTACTCGACGGCCTGGGGGCAGAGCAGCGGCGTCAGGCCGAACGAAAGATTCTGCATTTCCTTTGCGAATGTCAAATTAAAACGCTCGACGGGCAGGAGATCGAGGATGTGGCGCCGTGTCACATATTTAACTGAACCTAAAAGTGTTCCCCGAAGTGTACTTATATTAAATATTATGTAAATAAACGTAACGCTTTTGCATTTTATGAGCTCAACTGCGATAAAATAAGGCACCAAGCGTAATTTTAAACTGTTTTAATGTAAATTGTTTCCCATCGAATAGAATTAACAAATTATTCTGCAAATTCAAAACAGCTGCTTTACCGGTAAATAGAATCCGTAGCGATAACATCGTTAATCGACAAGCCACCACAAGTAATCCGTTTACATAGCTTTTGCATATCCCTGAATCTTCACATTTTAAATTTTTATCTGAATATTGTGTGATTTTTCAGATGACCATTGTCTTTTGAAGTAATACTAAAATTTAAAACACATAATTGAAAAATATTTCAAATATTCCTCTTTGTGCATCACGTATCTATAAATAAACTATTTATGTTAACAGTCCGCGAAACTGTTAAGTTGTTCTATGTTGAGTGAATCAAATGAACAAATATCAGTTCGTTCATATGAGCTGTTTTAGTTACCTAGATGTGAAAATAAAAATAAAACATTCAAGAGAAGCATTATAACAGTGCGTTATTTATCCACAATCATGTCAAAATCAAGTGCAGGTATGACTTATTTGATATCCAGTCAATTTAATACTAAAATTACTAATCTTCTAGCACGATGGGTTAAGTTTTTCAACGCCGGTGGGATTCCATCACCAGCTGCAGCAAGCTATGCTCACATATTTGTCGAGAACCGGATACAGGAAGATATGCTGCTCGATCTGAACAAGGAGTATTTGCGTGAAATGGGCATAACGCCAATGGGTGATATTATAGCCATATTGCGACATGCAAAGCAGGTCACCGAGCAGCATGCACTCGACAAGGTAATGATACATGAGACGCCACAGACACAGCCTGTGGCACTACCGCTGCCCAAATCCAAGGCTAAGACTGTCACGACAAGTTCCACGCCACCGCCGAAGAGCAACAGCAAGTCTACGTCATCGACAGCATCCGGTAGCTATACACCACCGTTAAAGCCGGCGCGTCGTGTACTGCCCGAGCATGAAGGAAAATACAAAGTTACCTTGCCTTCGGGTACTACTGAAAGGAGCAAACAGATTCTTGCCAAGCGGGAGCAATGTATGCCATTAACATGGATATTTTGATTTGTCTGGTGAATTGATATATTTCCCTTTGCAGTGTATTCGGACCGTGTTAGCAGTAGCAAGAAAACAGACGTATTTTCACGATTACACAAGAACAAAAGTGATGATGATGCCCAGGAGGGTATTGTGTCCAGCAGCGGAGAGAGCAATGTGCGGGTGCATATCACAGGTGTTCACAATAAATTAACCACGTCCAAGGTGTCGGCCACATCAAGCAATAATTCAGTATTCGCTCGGCTCGGTGGCAAGCAATCGCTCGAGGAGGCGCAACAGAATACAGGCCTTGCAAAGGAAATAAAGTCGATTTTAAAGAACACAACCCAACCAGGAGGCGCCAAGCGAAACACGCCCATAGTGAAAGCTAAAACTATAGTCACAACAGCCATAGTGCCACGTTTGCCACAACAGAAAGTAATGCTGGTGCACAAGGTGCCTCTGAAACGTGGCGATGATAGCGAGGATGACAGCATGGACGACTTAGATAATGCGGACGTCGACATTGATGACATGGACAGCGTGGCTAGCGACGGCGAACATTACGACACAGATATGCCGATGACGGCAGAGAAGATTGTCAAATTTGCCTCGACTGCGGAGGTACGAGAGATTGCGCCGCACACGGCATACAAGCCACGAAGCAGTGGCAACTTTGCACGAAACATTAAGGCCCGTTTGGGGCTAGGTAAGAATTTTCCTGATGATAGCGAGCTCTTGGTCTTACTAACGCAACTAATGTTCTTTTTATTAGTTTCCAAACTGCATGCAACACGTAAAACGTACAGCCTGAAAGCCTCTCCTACAAAGAAGCCAGGAACACGTCCAAGTCCTGTGAAGGGCAAGGCCATCCGTATGCGAAGCGATGAGCTTCTGACAAGGCAGGATACACTGCCTGTTCACAGGCGTCTGGGTGCAACGGCAACCTCTGCGTCGGCTTCATCCACCACCTCAAAACCACCTCAAAACGCCCGACAACGTGATGTGAAACCGCATTATTCTGTACCACGTCGTCACGCGAGTTTTAATGCCGGGCACAAGCCACGCGTACAGGCAAACTCGGTGTTCGATCGTCTTGGATTTAACAATTCTCTATAGATACTAAGCAAAACAAACCCTTGTAGTTGTTTAAGAGTTCTATTTAATTCAGTTCGAATGTTCGCAATCTACTCAATATTTTATTATTTCTACATATGTGTGGAACTTACCAACAACCTAAGAAAAACGTGTATACTCTTTTGAAAATTTCTTTTAAGTACTTACGATGTGGATTAAGCACAGGAATTTCCTGCCACCATTTAAACTTTCGCTTTATATGTTTAAAGAACTATGTAAAACATGTATCAATGAAATGCAAAACTTTAAATTATGAACTTAGCTTAAATCTTTCTCTAGCCCTTTTTCCCACCTGCCAATATAGAACTCCATAGTATTTAGAATATACAATTGTTTTATTTGGTAGTGTGTTTTGAGTATTTAATAATGTATGTACAATTCTTAAGCATAAGGTCAGTAGAAGAGTTAGAAATCCATTGATGTTATCAAATCATATACAATTCGTGGGTTCACTTAAATATCTAAATATCACTTGTTGCTAGGCAAATCACCAACTATCCCAGGTATCCGTTATTGTCGCAACTCACTCCATCTATTGCTGCAGCATGGAGTAGAGGGCATTGCGCAGCTCCACTGGCCAGGTGCTGGCATCCGGATTGATGCTGAGCATTTGGCGCATTTGTAGCACGGCGCGTTGTTTCTGCAGCATGTAGGCGTATGCTTGATGGTTAATGATGGGTGTGGGCGTGGCATTGTTCGTATACAGTTGCGTCTGTGTGGGCTGTGGTAATTGCTGCTGTGGGGGCGTAGTGGGTGGTGTGGGCGGTAACTGGTATGTTTGCTGTAGTTGTTGCTGCTGTGGTTCTTGTTGCTTTACGGTTGCTTGGCGACGTTTACGTGGAGTGTCCTCGCTCAATGCATATGGCCGGAATAGCGGTGGGGCAGTGCAAGTGGGCGTGGCCTCCTTGCCGTTGCGTTTGCCGAACTTCTTGTGCTTGTAACAGCCCGTGTTGAATTTCTTATGCGTATAACCGGCGACGACAACGACGTTCTGTGACTCGTTCACGTTTTCCTTTTGGGAATAATCCATTTGCGCCATTCTTGTGTTGGGTTTGTGTTTCGTTTTAAATGTTGCTCGCTTGAAGATCGTTCTTTGACTGTGCTCCTGCTGCTGCACAACTGCTGTTTATATAGGCAGGTCCGACTACCTGCGAAACGATCATTAAGGTGCGTCCTCCTCCCTCTGCTTGTTTATGGGAAATCTTCGTTGACAAAAGGGTCTGCATTGTCATAAAAAGAAAAGGATGTGTTCCAGAATGTTTCGATGTTTTGTCTTTGACTGTGTTTACCTGCTGCTCGCCCAAGTCCTTTGTAATTAATTTTTCATTTGCTCAGCGGTGCTCCTGGCTCGCACCTACTACATACGGAGCACACAATCTATCTTTGATTTTCTTTCGATACGATTCTCGGTATTTCTCTAGAAATTTTCGCCAGAACACGGCGGCACATTTGAGGAGCTCTTGCGCCTGCGCCTACGCTAGCTGCATTCTTTGATGAGGTCCGTTTGAACAAATTCCAATGGATTCTTCTTATCTCGCTTACCGCTAATCTTGCTCATTAAGTTCCATGCCGATCTTGTCTCCCGTCTCGGGGCTTAGTCACAATGGAGAATTGAATGGAAATTTATTGGGAGTTTCCCGAAACGTTTCGTGTTTGCGTTGTCAGCATTCAATGTGAGATATAGACACACACATACATATGTATGTACTTAGTATGTATGTAGTAGTAGTATGTATGTACATGTACTGTATACATATTAAAACAACAAATACATACATACATATGTACATATCACGCGTTGTCAGCTGATTTTATTTCTCCTTCTCGTTGTGAATTCCTAAAAACCATTGGTAATCTCTTGATGCGCTGGTAATAAAATAAGTCTGTTCTCATTTGGGGATAGGGATAAGCATTCAGAGGTATATATCATAAAACTGCGTTATTTCATTATTAACCAAATTACATTTTAATTGACGTCTAAATTACTTAAGAAGTAACTGTTTCTACAGAGATTTTATTATCCATTTTACAATACTCATAAAATATTTATATGTATCTATAAATATACATATGTATGCTATTTATCATACATATGTCGCACATCCTTGCGGAAAATATCTAAAACTTTTAAAAATCTGCGGCCAGATTTTGCCAAACTTTTTGTGTTTGTACCTAGACTAGAAGATTTTTATTTTTAAGGTAAATTTAACCGAAAGTTGTCATAAAGGGATTAATAATTTTAAATGTTGTCATAAAGGGATTACTAACTTTTTTCATATATATATAACAGGCAGATGAAGATGTGAACTGGCAAGGGTAGGGTGGGAAGGGTGGTATTTTCAGCGGACCCTGATATTTTAGCGGGACGCGGACTGCACCTTTACAATTTAGTTAGAATTGTAAAATAGTTTCAATCACCTACCTATAGTAATCCCCTTATGGCGCAGAAGGGAACAGGCCCCAAATGCAACACATTTTGGGCACAAGTAGGTAACTATCAGCAGGCCATACTCTGGGTAAGGATCACTAGGCGAGTCGGTATAGCCTGTCCGTCTGTTATCTTACCTAGCAAGGTTCACTTTAAACGGACAATAAACAGCTGCTGATGTCAACATTTCTCATAGTTTATACAGTCTGTAAAAAGAACAGGCTAACAGGTTAAAGAGTCGATAAAGAAAATGCATTACAGCATATATGTATAAATCATCTTTTATGTCAATATCAAACAATATGTGGGAAAAGTCGGGATTGATGTTCAATAATTTCAAATGCACTTCATTCACAGCGCTCTCCAGTCTTCACTTTCTTCAGCTATTCTCTTCCAAGAAGTCGCTTCAACCGTATTACGATTGTGCAAGCAGAAGAAATCATTTCCTGGTAGGTTTCTACAAGAGAATGCCTTACATAAGGAGTCACAAAAATCCAGGGGATTGAACTACATTCCTTTTATCAATTCTTTCCGGTTACCGAAACGCGTTAAGAATCAAACATTGTAATCGAACAATATGTCAATTTTTCAGTTAGGAACAGCAATATCGTTATTGTGGTTCTTCTTGACTCAGCAGTCCTCTCTGCTCTCGAGGGCAGGACTCAAGCCCACCTGAAAATAAATCCGCTTAGTTCTCTAGCTGCCTCAGTGACTGCATAAATCAATGGACCGATGTGTTGCAGACAGACAGGAAAGGCATTGAATGAAAAATCCGACATAATTCCAAGCAAATTGTATATATTGTACTTTACTATTCCGAGCAAAAAACACCTTGAAGTGGCGGCACAATTTCAGCTGGCATGCCGAGATCTCACAAGTCATAAAATGCGTCTGGAGTAATGAAAAGGTTTTCAGGAGGCACAAAGAAAGCCGAACAAAGACAGCGTGGCCATATGAGCGCCAGGATTACAGAGCCCGACCCGACTCGACGCACTCTCAACAGGTAATTCCAAGGAACAAGAGAAAAACAGGACAACACAAATGGACAACTGGTTTATGACGCCCCGGCACAGCCAGCCGGATTAGCAGCCCAGTCTGTGTGCCTGCGACAAGATACCCAAATTGTGACCTTAGTGACCCGCAGCAAAAAAACACAACATGTTCGATGGAAGGGACGTTGCCGCAGGTAGGGACCAAAAATAATTAGTTTGGGAGGAGCAGGCACACGTTCAAATGAATGAACTCGGTCGGGGAATACCTACAATCGAGGGATTGGTGGGAAAATGCTTGATCTGGCTTGAATAGCCATTACCTAATGTTGCATAAAAGATCGTATCCTTTGTTCTGTCAGCACAGTCGACAACCGACAGACATCAGAGCAACACACGCACACACCCATCATGGACAACAGCAGTGATCCAAAGTCGTATACTCACAAGAAGTTCTCCGCCCTGAAGCGCAAACGCAGCCAGGATGAGGAGGTGGAGGAGTCTTCGGATGATGTGATATTTGTCAAGGAGGAGTTGCCCGCCAAACGTGGCCTATTTCGTCCTTGGTTAGACGAGTCTCAAGCAGCGGAACAAACTAGTCAGCCTGCAAGGAAACCCCAAGGTGTTGCTGCTGCTGCTGTCACGACAACTTATCACGCCAATATGGTACGCCGGGTGCCAAAACTGCGCAGTCCCAAGGCACAACAACGTCGTGATCGTAATACCTTGGCTTGTCTACTCAGTCGCCGTGCTCGGCATGCCAAGGAAGTTGTTGTGGAACAGGAGTACAAAGAGTATCGCAAGAAGCACGAGGACACCTTGCAGCAACAAATTCGACTCAGCCTCTACTATGTGCGTGCCCTGCAACAGGCAATGTCCACGATGCGGGCTCCTCTGCCCGACACTACGCAGCAGATGCGCCAACAACAACACCAATAAAGAACACGTTTTAACTAGTTCATAGTTTAATTTAGTCTAACATTAGTTGAACTTTAGTTTTAAGTTATTGTGATGACTTTAAAAGTTTTATTTACTCCTTCCATTGACCAACAATAAAAATTGTTAAAACTAAAAATATACTTGACTTACTATTATTAATTTATATATTATTCATTGCTCTTGACACACTTGTAAAAAGTATTAATGAATGTTAGGCATGTCTATATATAACATTTTCGAGTTGAATGTGGTATGTGGTATGAAATATATAATTTAAAGCGATAACTGTATTCGATACGCCCAAGACTGTTAACAACACTATATTCAAATAAAACTTTACTATTAGCTACTACATTCATTCACATCACTCTTGCTTAGTACAAGTTGAAAATGAAGTTCTTGATTACATTAGTTTTGATTTTTTGCTATATGACGTTGGGATATGGCCTACCTCCAATTAATCTTGGTGAGTTTTCAATTAACTACACTTTTGAACACCATTTACTAAAGACATAAGTTATTTCAATTAGATTGGTGTAAAAACAACTGCCGCTTCAACGATAATAACCAAGTGGGAAGGGAAGGATGTAATAAGATCTGCTATGGTTAAATAAATGAAATTAATTATGGAATATACTTGATGGCACTACATGTGCAAACAAGATGATATGTTTTAAAGTGAAAGGTTCCAAGAATAAGATACAATATCGTTAGCGAAATTTTACTAAATTGCCGAGTTTTTCACTTTTTGAACTATCCTATTATATGCTCTATTTCAAAGCAAGTCAATTACAGTATGGGACCCTGAGTTTTGCACAAGGTCTCTCAAGGTCATGGCTATGGCCCTTGTTAATTTACAATTCAATATGATTCGCATTACAGCAAAAACACAGGCAATAACAAACAAATGAACTAGTTCTTCACTGCGTCAATACGAAGGACAGATGAAGGAAGAAAGGAAAACAGTTAGATTTTGTCAATCACAGGTGCTCTGCAATTGTTTTTTCTTTCTTCTATTTCACTTGTTCTTTCTGTTCTTCTTGGGTAGTTTCGCCCACTGTTTTAGTAAAGCGCGATCAGTGGAAAGAGACGTGCTTAAACTACACTGCCGACCAATGGTAAAGGATTAGTTTCGCTGAAAATATAAATGTTATTATTACTATTATCTTACTGTTAATAATTACTCATCTGTTCATTGAGAGCTGACTGTGGTGTTAAATCGAACACACTCCCACGCTTGTAAAAAAGAAGAATTGACGTCCAGTGCCTCGATCGATCAGCTGAACAAAGCGTGCTGCAAGTACACCGCTGCTCCGTTCAATAAGTACCAAACAGAATTGCAACTAATAATACAGCGAGGTAATAGTATATGGGTTTGCTTTGAAATGCACTCATTAACTTAAGTTTAAACAAAGTTGAAGTGCAACAGGGTTCTCATCTATTTTTAAGATAACAGACTACTTATTTAAGAAAACAAATCAAAACTAGAACTAGTTGTCCGAATAAAGTCATTATCAATAATCAACAAGGGAAGTAAAAAAATGAATTTAGTAGAATACAAGCATTATTATGATGTTTAATCGTAGTTCAAGAAATAATACGTGTTGTAAATATGCAATGTGTGCTCACTATTAGCTATGCTATAATTTAATCGAGAGTTCATAGTCAATATTTTGGATTACCTTTATATAGTACTTACTATATGTTTATAAGTAAAGTAAATTATAAAGTAGTCAGTAGATGCATATCGTATATAAAAGGTTATAAAGTATCGTATGGAAATGCAGGTGTATTATATGCCAGATTATCAAGTAATTTTCCATTGTTTCAAATCCCTTATCCAGGCACAAAAGCAGGACACTGGTATTTCCAAGAAATTGTGACAAAAAACGAGACATTCTGTCGAAGGATATGGCGGACCACACGCACGTCAGCACGCACACATAGCGGGTTGAGCGTCAAGTAGGTCAATAAAATCGAACCGAAGGAGACCCAAGCGAGAATTTTCCAGTTCCGGTAGAATAGACCTGCGATTTGATTTTTGCGGAGCCTGCAAGCGGGCAGGTAATAAAAAGGTAATTAGCAGTGGAGGGTCATAAAGATGTGAGTGTCATAAAGATATGCGGGATTAGGCCAAACAACGATTAGTTGTTAGGTAATAATAACAGTGCGTTAATCCATCTGTTTACCCAAAAAAAGGGTCGAGCTACCTGTGATCTTGTGATCCTCGGCGTTGCGCATATAAAGAGGATATCACGGGAGAGCTGTATCATTCTAAGTAAGAACTTCAGAGCATCAACAACTAACCGCCATGGAAGCCATCAACTGTGTTAACAAGAAGTTTGTCGCCCAGAAACGCAAACACAATATGGACGACATTCTGGAAGTGAACAAGGAGAATTCGATAGACCATGTGGCACCACCACAGGCGCCGCCCAGTAAACGTCACCAGGTGAACGGAATCTTTCGTCCCTGGCTGGAAAATGAGCAGACTATGGATGGAAGCAGCAGACCACCAAGTGCTGGCCCAGCTACAGTCTCCCCAGTCAGCACATACCATGCCAACATGGTGCGCCGTAGCCAAACAACACGTCAGCGTAGCCCCAAAGAGCAACAGCGTCGTGATCGCAATACCCTGGCATGTTTGCTCAGTCGACGCGCTCGCCAGGCACAAGAAGCGCAAATGGCCCAGCAATACGAACTCTATTGTGCCCAGCAGGCGGCCGTTCTGGAACAACAGGTCCGATTCGGGATCTACTATCGCCAACTGTTGCAGCAGGCGGTCTTTCAGCGTGGCATCAGCGCACCCGGATTCGAGCTGCCCCAGCAACAACAACAGTTCCTGCAGCAAATGGCTTTATCGCAACAGCTACTGATCTTTGGATCACAGCAATAGATACGGAGGCGCACAAGTCCCAATATACTGACCACGACAGCCATTTCATGTGATTTAATTTAGGTTTTTAATTATTATTTATTGTTTCTAAAAGAAAATAAAATAAAAACACTATACAAATTAATTTTTTGTTTATTAAATTGGGTAAAATGAATAAAATAATTGGATTTAAATATTTAAAACACTTGCATATGCAAAATACGATCAAATAAGGCGTTATTAAATTTCAAACACAAACTGTTAATAAATACAGTGAGACCATAGTGACGCTGTTCGAATATGCGTAATTATACTTCATGAAACATGGTCACACTTGTCGATTTGGCTGGTAAATTAATGTAAACATAAAAATCCATTTCTCCTCAACTATGTGAATTATTTAAATATTTCAAGTCATTTCATTTTCTATTTATTTTAGCAATATGTTTATAATCTATAAAGTATAATTTTTGTTTACAAATAAAATAACTGTTTCGGTAGTTATGTTAACAGCCGCCCACAACATAGCACTAACAGCACGCAACGCATCAAGTGAATGTCATTCTAGCACAACGCCAACACAGCGACAGCGCAGCTGACGTCGCTGCAAACGCAGACACTGTTATCGTTGTAATCAGTTTACTAATATAGGAAAAAAGAGGAAAAACACAAAATAGACTAAACTATTTTGAGATTAGTATGCAATTAGCAAAACACTAAACTAAAACAACACTGCCAGCAACATAAGCATTTGCTGATAAACAACAACAACAATAACAACGCAGCAGCAGCACCAGCAACAACACCAATATCAACATCAGCAGCAACCCTGGGAATAGCAACAACGAAATAAGCCAAAACAAAGAGAAATATAATAAACATCATCACAACGACTAAAAGCTGAAGTGTCTGGGGGGCACGGGGAGTAGATGCTGGTTGATCTATACGCGGACCTAATACGCAGAATGGACAGTGTTTTCGAGGCATATCTCGGCCCGGACAGCATTCTAGCGGGTGCCGTGGGCGGTGCAGTGGGCAGTGGTGAACCAGAGGATATACCAAAGCGCAACACAAACGTTTGGCTGCTGGGCAAACGCTACAATGCCATACAAGGTGAGTCATCGCCTTGTCAAATATACCCAGTATATACCCATTAATTGTGGTCTTCCCCTACAGAACTGGAGCTAATACGCCGCGATATACAATCCCGACTCTGGTGCACATATCGTCATGGTTTCGTGCCCCTCGGTGAGGTGCAGCTCACTAGCGACAAGGGCTGGGGTTGCATGCTACGCTGCGGTCAAATGGTGCTCGCCCAAGCGCTCATTGATCTCCATTTGGGTCGCGATTGGTTCTGGACGCCCGATTGCCGGGATGCCACCTATCTAAAGATTGTCAATCGTTTCGAGGATGCACGTAAAAGCTACTACTCCATACATCAAATTGCCATGACGGGCGAATCGCAGAACAAAGCAGTGGGCGAGTGGCTCGGACCCAACACTGTGGCACAAATACTCAAGTAGGTCAAGCTACCAATTCCCATAGGCCTCCGAATCTCGACTAATCTATTGCCTATGCCTTACAGAATACTCGTACGCTTCGATGACTGGAGCTCACTGGTGGTGCATGTGGCCATGGATAGCACTGTGGTGCTGGATGAGATATGTAAGAAAACTTCCTTCTCGCTCGAGCCCTGCCTTATTCTCATTTACCCTTGCAGTCTCCCTCTGTGAGGATCCTAGCGATGCTACTGCGACGACGTGGAAACCGCTGCTTCTGGTAGTACCATTGCGTCTGGGCATTAGTGACATCAATCCCATGTATATACCCGCACTGAAGCGTTGCCTAGAGCTCAACAGCAGCTGCGGCATGATCGGAGGTCGACCCAATCAAGCGCTTTACTTTCTGGGCTATGTAGACGATGAGGTGCTCTATCTGGATCCACATACTACACAGCGTGCCGGCTGTGTGGGTCAGAAGGAAACACCAGCCGAGCAGGAGCTAGATGAGAGTTATCATCAGAAATACGCGGCACGTCTCAACTTCAGTGCAATGGATCCCTCCTTGGCAGTTTGTTTTCTCTGCAAGACACGCGACAGCTTCGATGAGCTGCTGCGCCAGTTGCGACAGGAGGTGCTCAATTTGTGCACCCCAACGCTGTTCGAGATTAGTCAGTCGCGTGCTGTCGACTGGGATACAGCGGATGACATCGAGTGGCCTACAATGCCGGACATCGATTGGCCCGCCAACAACGACTCGGAATCTTTTGCCCTAGTTGGTGAGTTCAATTCAATTCTCAATTTACACTCAATTCTTATCAATACGCTCCATTTGGCAGGCGACGGCAAATGAGAGAGAGAGAGAAAGATAAGTCGCTCTCTCACAGCGACTGCGCTGTGGAATACCTGAGCGAAAGTAGAGCAGCTGTGCCACACACACACACACATACACACACACTGATACGGGACAAGCACGACCGGATGCTGCGGTCGCCACATGGCTATAAACTATAAGAGCAAGCTTAGAGTTTAAAATTTTAGATTGTTTATGACGATATATATATATATTATATATTTCATATGCTGCTTTATTGTACGATTTACGATATATGTATGTGTGTGTATATTGAACTCCATTGGAGAAATGCAGGCAGAAACTCCCACACATAAACACACAGACACACAAACGCATTCACCTACGCAACACTCTCACATACACCCAAGCAATGTTTATGCTTCATTTGAAAGATGATAAAGAATACAAACTACCTTAATAATTGATTAAAACACAATTTTTTATATGCAAATCGCTTTAAGAGTATCCCGAAATTCTTTTCATTTTTATATTTTGGTTTAATATATGTTTATGTATGTATGTTATTCGTATAATTCGTATGTGTATATAGAGTATGTATCATATATGCTCAAAAAATGGACCAACAACTAAATACATAATACTTGGACTATATATCGTTTATGTATGTTATGTATCGTATCGTATATAAATTTCACTAGACTAACATATATAATTATAATAATCAAAACACATTTGATGCGCATTAGACTGCCTAACTTTCCTAAACACAACAAATATGTATATGGTACTATATCATTTATCATATTTTGGCATTCTGAATCGACTCAGCTCTCTGACGATCTTTCCCTAACTTCTTTTCATTTCACTTCGAAGACAATATTTATTCAAGTAAGGAAGAATATATCGTACTTTTATTTAGAATTAAAATTCACTATTCGTATGAATATTCCGTGATTTTAGTTGAGTTGAAAACTTTTGTGAAACTTTCTAGCACACTCTCTGAAATATTATTATTATAATTTTTCTATTTTGGATTTAGCTGAAAAACTGCTTATAATTAATGCACTGTTTTTTAGAACATCCATTTAACAATTGTTAATAATTTTATTTCGCTTAGAACAAACTACTTTTTGAGACTCTTAACGCACGTGAGCAGTCTAACCACATCGTGTAACCAGTGTGATAATGATGATGACCATGATTCACATCTCGTCTATATCATAAGTTTTGTAACATATAATTAATTAACAGCTTAGGCAGCTCCGAACCTAAACGAAATAAGGAACCCTGCCTGGACTGGAGCTCGATGCAGCTCCGCATGAGAGAATTGACACAATTATCTTGAGTGGAAAGAATCTTCCTACAATATGCAACATTGGCGCTCGATGCGCTTCTCCTGCTTCGGCTCCAGATGCAGAGCCATCTCGACATGCTTGCGCGCCAGCCAGGATTGCTTCTGCAGGCGATTGAGCACAATGCGATAGGCTCCAATGATGTCAGAGCGTGGTCCACTTTGCCTCGCTTGGATCAACATTTCTGAGCTCACCCCGAGCTCGGCAAGCAGTTGTCGCGTCTCGAACTCTAGGGCGCATAGCTGACTGAGATCGTCCGTGTTGGTGGGCAACATGATGCAGCTACCTGTGACCGCATCGTAGTTTTTAAACAGTGGACAATCTTCGGCCACTTCGATACTCCATGGACTCAGCTTAGCCGACGGAGGACCGCCATTGGAGAGTTGCTTCTCCGGCTCCGTTTCAATGGGTGTAATCTTCTTCTTCAGCGTGCCGCAAAATAGATAACGCCTGCCAGGACCGGAACGCTTAGCAGGCTCACCTCCTGCTCCTCCTCCATTTGCCTCCTGCTCTTTGCCATTGGCCACTGCTGGCTCGGGATTCAACTCGATGGGATGCAGAAAACTATGCACAAACATCTCGTCCTGCTGCCTTGTATTCATGCTAATCGCAGGCTTTTTAACCACCTCAGTATAGCGTTCCCTCAGAGACGCCGTCTTGCGCAGCCGATGCGATTTTCGTGCCCAGAATATGGAACGCTTTGTGGGCTTGCTATGCAGATTCAACTCCTGCTGCATCAGTTCAGCGCTCAGCTTGGGGCAGGTGACAAACTGACTGTTCAGCATATCATCGATGGTGGGCCGTTGGGCGGGCACATGAATTAAGATTCGTTCTACAAGTGAGGGAAGTAGTAATAGAAAAGCATTTGCCGAATCTGTATGTACTCACGTATTAGTCTTATGCACGGCAGGCTGAGCTGCCCGGGCAGCAGATAGTCGCCCTTGAGTATGGCTGCCTTGAGGCCGGGTATGGTCGGTGCACGAAATGGCATATTGCCGACGACCATGAAGTACAGCAGTATGCCCAGTGCCCAGACATCCACAGGAGCGCCAATATAATGATCATCAGAGAACAGTTCCGGCGCTGCATAGGGCGGCGAGCCACAAAACGTATCGAGCTTCTGATTGGCACCTTTACAGAAAGATAAATTAAAAGTAATTAAAAGGGTCAACCTTTTTTCAGTAGTCTTTAAAATATTACTGTTCGAAAATCTCTCTTTCATCTGGTATGATTTATAAGAAAAATCGACGAACCACCACGCAAATCGTTATAATTAATCGATTAAATCTTTGATCAGTCATAAATTTTCAATAACCGCAGTTTATATTACCCGATTTCGAATAAATCGCCGCACCACCACCATAATTAGCAAGTTAATCGAATTGTCTATCGAGCCTTAAACAGTTGCCAAACTAACATGAACAGGCGAAAAATATTATAGGAATATTTTTCGTTTTTTTGCTCTTCATCAATTTTGTTTTATTTTTGTGGAGGGATGCTGGCAACTGATGGCATTGCTCCACATTGAAAAGGTTACTCACCATTGATAAGCTGCGTGCTGAAACCAAAGTCTGCCAGCTTCAATCGATCCTCGGAGAGCAGCAGCACATTTTCCGCCTTAATATCGCGATGCACATAGCCCAAGCTGTGCTGTAAGTCGAAGTAACAACAATATATTAATGTATCTCTCTCACTTCGTGACAGAATCACAGCCTACCATGTGCTTGACAGCCAACAGCAATTGCTTCAAAAGCGGCGCAGCATGAATCTCCCGCAGTGGACCTCCTTGTGTGATGTGGTTATAAAGCTCACCACCGCGCACCCACTCGGTAACCAGATAAACGCGTCCCAGCGTCTCCACCACCTCGAAAAGCCTGCGAGATTGAGTTAATTCAATTTAATTAGTTGAGAGATATCTATCGATATTGGGGAAGCGGAAAGTAAATTGCTGTTGCTGCTGCTGCCTACCTCAATATGTTGGGATGATGAACACACTCGAGTGTTGCTATCTCGCTGGACAGCATGCGTAACGCCTTAGCGTCCAAGCCGGCACGATCCAAGTCAACTACCTTGATGGCCACCTTGTCTGCGGGGTGTGGGAGCAGAGTGTCAATTTCGATTCGCATATTGACTAAGATTAATGAATACCCTCCCACTTCCACCTCTACTCTCTCTTACTCACACACTTTCATCTCTCTCTACTTCTCTGGCGCTCTCTGTATCTCTTTCACTCTTTCACTCTTAACTCCCTCCCCTTAACCTACCTCTTGTCAATTGATGCACGGCTAATTTCACTTTGGAAAAGTTGCCGCGTCCGATGTCGCCACAGAATCTGTATAGACCAATGCGACGACCAATCGTGACCTGAAAACATGAAAAAGGAAAGTGAGAAAGTCTTAATAATATTTATCGTTTATTCTTATAATACAAAGTGATGTCTTGAGTTGATGAGACGATAATGCAATGTTAATAATGACATGCTAAGCTGATGCGATGATAATGATGATATGCTTAGATGAAGAGATTATATAATGCGATACTTAGTTTTATGGAGGTAACGGTAGAGAATTGTAGAAAACAATGCATGATTGTCAGGTTTTAAGATCACAATTATCTGGGTAATTAATCATAATTAAATCCATTCCTTTGTATATTTTAGTTATTTCTAAATAAAAGTGTAAGGAAACTCTGACATGATATAATACTACAGTAAATATTAAGAGTTTAACTTGAGAATTTTTTTCAGAGGTGATATTTAATATAAGTTATATGCAAGCGAACATATTATGAGATAATAGGTTGATGGTATAATATGATATATATATGAATGTTATTTCTACATGATTAAAAAAAATGTTAGCAATAATACTTGAAAGTCGTCCTCATAAAAAACCCATTAAATACTTAATTATCTGTATAAACCCCCCCTTTTAAGTAACTATTTCAAGCACTTGCAGCTACTATGCTTTTATACAATTTCTAGTGTCATATTATCTTATAATATATAATACTTATCTCTCTCATCGTACTTCAAAAACCACTTAGAAGTACTTAGTTTCCTCACGATATCTCGTCTTCTTCTTCTTCGCCTCAGTTACTACTAGGAATGCAGGCAATTCCTTACTACCCCAGCTAACTGTGCAAATATGCAAAGCTTTCATTATACGCGGCTGCAATTAAGTTTCCCTTACATTCGTCTACTCCCTTCTGTCGCCTCTCTCCCACTTTCCAGCACACTCACTTCACATAGTAAAATTGAATTATTTTTGCGCTGCACCTTTGCGTGGAGAATTCATCAACTAATCTACTTAGAGCAATGTCAAGTGCACACACACATATACACATGTGAATTTTGAGCAGCACTCGAGGCGTTGCGTTTGTTGTTGGGCAAGGTCGAGTGAGGGCAACAAAGAATGCGGTGGGAAGGGATAAAGTGCCTGCAATTCGGTTGATGTAATTGAAGAAAGGCAGCGGCATTTGCTACGCCTTTTGTGGTTGGGATTTTCTTAATCCAAAAGCACCAGACAAAGCCGTCGCTGTTGCCGTGGCTGGGCTACTTCGTAGTAGCTGTAGTTGCGTTAATTAACGCGCAGTGTGGTACGTGGCGTATACGTAATACGGCGGAATTACATTTGCCACACGCGCATTTCGCATGCAGAAAAAGCAACAACAGCAGCTCGATGAATGAGCATACAAAAGCGTAGCATGTGCCCACACACACACCCACGCCGTACCACACAGCCACACTTAGACCTATGAACACACACCCCCTCACACACACGCATACACACAGTGCATGTGCTCGCTCATTGGGTCGCAAGAAAATTAGCCTTGAACCTCGACATAATTGCAGCGCCGCAAACAGCAAAGTTGCTGTCGTCGTCGACGCCAACGTTGGCGTTGCAAATTGCAGCTTTCTGCATTAGTTGACCCAACTTTAGAGCCAGGAGCGGACTTGCTTGGTCACTCAAGACAATAGATTGTGGATAGAGATTGCAGAGAGATTTGACATCAGTTGCCAGTATAAATTTATAATTTATTTGAAAGATGTTGATGAGAAAATGACCGATATAATTGGTATAATTTAATATTTGCTAGAATCAGCAACATTTATCGAAGTTCGGCTGGAAACCTCAGAAAATAATTCATTATCAAATCATTTCATTTTCGAACTTGGAAGTTATTAATTAACGAACCTAAATCCATCCTGCAACTATTTTGTACTTTATTTGATTTAATGTGTTTTGAAATAATCTAATTTAATCTAGGATTTCATCAAATCAATATAGAAACTAATTAACCTACTCAAATAAAACTAAAATACTTAAATTTTCCATTGTTTGGGTACACTCAACTTTCTTTTCTCTATTCCGCTCCTGTGTTGTGACATCAGAGTTGAGCATACAAACGCCACCGCAGCAGCTGTGCCCCACCCCCATTTTCCCCTTTCTTGATACGCCTCGGGGCGCACTTGAAGTGCTGACCGCAAGTCGAGTCGTACCGAAGTCTCCCTCACTCTCCCTCTCTCACTTACCTCGTGCCCGCATCTCGGATCGCATTGCAACGCTTTGGTCAGCCGCTGATAAGGAGGCGTTGGCGCCTGCGGCTGACAAATTGTCAGCGGCGGCAGCGACAGCGGCGGCGGCAGCGGCGTCGACGTCGACGTTTGCGACGCTAACGTTGCCGTCGTTGTTGTTGCTTTCACAGTGGCCGAACTGCGCAGCGTGTTGTTGGTATCCACGGCTGCCGTTTTGCTGCTGTCTCTGTGTCGGCGCCCGGACGAGTGTGAAGAATGAAGGGAGAAGTAGGTTGAAGGTTGAGGAGTAGCAGGAGCAGCTGGAAGTAACTGCTGAAGGTGTTCAGGCGGCAGGCGGTAGACGGGCAATCAAGCAGGCAACTCAGTCAACGACGACGACGGCAACTTGTTGGTCACGCTTTTCCCTTTCTTTCACTTCTGCTTCGGCTGTTGCTTCTGCTTGTGCTTTGTCAGTTACTTCTTCTTTATTAGCCGTCGCTGCGTATTTGTCAGACTGTTTGTCCAGCTTAACTCGTTACTTAAATGCCTTCGTCGTTCAGTTTGGGCTTACATTATAAGGAGTTGCTGTGCTTAAAGGCTGAAAGAGTGAAGAAAAGAAGAAAGTAGGAAATTGATTATTAAAAGGGAATACTTAATGTGTGGTTGATTAAAGTGTAGCATACTTATTGGCATGTTCTGTGGTTAATTCTATAATTGGTCTTCCTTTACTCAATCTTCATACTTTTGCTTATTCTAAGTCTTTATATCAATACGTTTTAGTTTAAGCTTCAATTTGCTGATATTTTATTAAATTTTCAGCTACAGTGCTAATTGTAATTTAATTTCAAATTATTAAAAATATATTTCCAATTAAAATTCAGAATTGCAAAATTAGTTTAGCCTGCTCCGTTCTATGCTAACATTGTTGATTGCATGTTAATTAACGCGTTCATTAATTCACAATTAATCAGGCATATCAATTTATAGATATGCTCATCATGTTCTCTATGCAAGGCAAATATTAATTATCATATTTAATTGAGGCACAAACTGAAACAACAAAAAAGTGTTTCAATTTCATGCGATAATTATGGGTCGAAAATATATACACTTATCTATATTTTTGCCCATCCCTTCTTCTCTGCTGGCCTTCCCTTGGACAGCTGTCGTAATCAATATGCGTTGCCAGCGCCGTCGCTCATCTAATTAGAAAGGGTCGACGTGGACGTGGACGTCGACTAACAAGTTTAGTCCCAGAGCGGGAAAACGGAAAAAGATTTCCAATAAAGCAATAAGCAATTCTGTGTAATAATTTAATAATAAAAGGACGCCGCTATCTGAGAAAGGCACAATTTCATTTTGCCTGCTGGCAAAACTCTTCTGCCACAGTACGAAAAATTCCTGAGAAAAGCTGCGACACGAGGCGCAACGCAACGCAGAGCAAAAGTTAACGTGAAGTAATTACGTAAATGGATTTTTCTCTGCGTTGCTCAAATTTCCTGCACGTCCTCGACTGGGCTCGAATGAAACATAGAGCAACGGGTCTGAGCAATAACAACAATCATGTTTATATGGCTGTTGCCCTCGAAGCGTGACAGGAAGTCGGGCAGGAAGGAAGCAAGCAAGCAAGCAAAAGGCGCAAGCGGCTTGGCGACTGGCGAACGCATTATACGAAAGATATTTCAACTATAAAAAATACAAATTTCAAAAATATGCTAAAAGGGCCGAGCGCAGGGAAAACTTTTACGACAACTGTGCGACAAGTGACGCCATTTTATGATTGACAGACAAGTTTTCCCCACAGTGCGGTTACAGCAAATGCTGCTGCGGCGGAACCAAAGGCAGTAGATGAAAGGAAAAGGGGGGAGCACGGGTTTGTCTCAGCTTCAAGCGTGTGTGTGCAATTAAATTCACATTCACATTCGCATTTGCATGTGCCGCGAGGCTGTTGCGGTGGTGGCCATTTTCATTTGGCGCACGAAAGTATGCAACAATTTTTATCAAGCGCAGCACAGGCTGCCAAAACGCACTCGAGTGTAATTTCAGCCAGACAGACAGCACCTGTGTTTGTGTATGTGTGTGTGTGTTTGGTCATGTATGTTTGTGTGAGTGAGTGTGTGTTAGTTTGGGTGTGCTGCAAAGTTACCTTGACTGTTTCTTTTGCCACTCGACACTCGCTCAGCGCTCATTCGAGCGCATACATTTGCATGCTAATGTCAGTTGCCACGCCTCCTACCCTGCCCTCTGTCGGGTGCGTGCCGCTAGAATTACACTTTTAATTACGAAACTAACCATGAATGCATTCTGATATCAAACGGAAAACTGAGAAGCCGCACAGACATAGACAGAGATAGCAACAGGGACAAGGAGGCATAGTCAAAAGTGCTTGATGTGCATTCGCCTGTGTGTGTGTGCATGTACTTAGACTGGTCATATAATCGCAACTGGGTCGTACATAATTCAGCACGCATCAAGAGTGGGAGAGAGAGAGAGACACAGAAGGTGGAGGAGTGAGAAGGAGGCCTTTAAGTTATGCCTCGAAATCATTGAATCAACTTGCACAAATTGAAAGCGAGCACACAGCCCGGCAAGGGGTGGGCCAGTGAGTTCTTGGTTTTAATTGAATTTGCGAAAACTTGCAGTAATTTTACAAAATGTAAACAGGTTAAGTGGCGAGCGAAGCGTATTCTCTTGGCCAAGCACAATATTCCAATTTAGACTCAGATAAAACTCTGAATAGTTTTGCAAAGTGTTAAGCCACATTCCGTGGTTGGTTCAGGGGTTGAGGAGGGTTTGGTTTCTGCAGTTCATTGCACGCTCAAGCTGAATTTTAATTAAAATTTTAGTTTGATTTATGCTGCGTGGGTTTTTCTGTGTAATTAATAGAGAGGAATTTATGAAATGCTAAACTATTTTACGATCTGCCATAAAATATGAGTTTACTCTGGCCAAAAACAAATGTTGCCCTCGCTTAGCATATCAATTTGCTGGCAATTTTCTGCACTCAACAAGCTTTTCATTTGCAAAACATTTTTGCAATTTTCTCTCTCTCAATATTTTGGCAAATATTTTAGTAAAATATATTTGTTACAGTTCTTGTTTCTTTTTGCATTTTGGGTCAAGTTCAATTGGCTAAGATTAATTAGAGGGTCTGTTTGGCTTAGTTGACTGACGCAAGTTCAAAATACAAATTGCACGCCATGTCGGGGCTAACTGTGCGTAACGCCCCCCAAAAGGAGCAGCAGCCTTGCAGCACACCTCCCCCCCCCTACCATGCCTTGCCTCTGGGCTGCGTGCAACGTCTGTACGCATAATTAAAATATTTGGCTGTACATGAATCATGTCGAGGGGCGCGTGAATCAGATGCGAACAAGTTGCGTAGATGTCGCCCCGATAAAAATAACAAACAGTGCATAATGCAATTGTGAGAGTCGTGGTGAGAGGGTAGAGGAGAGGTAGGAGGCGTGTCGGAGGCTGGCATGCAAATAGAAATGTTCCAAAATAAGCCGCAGCTGAACAACGAGCACAAGGACACTTGTTGTGCGTGGGTGTATGTGCGTGTGTGTGTCGGATGTGTCTCAGTGCGGCCGCACGGTCAGTAGCAGCAGCTGCGGCATCTGTGCAATTTGTTATGCATGCTGCCACGCCCTCCTGCCCTGACTAGTTAAATCGATGGCAAACCAAGCCAAGTTGAAAATGCAAAAGGGAAAGTTAACAATGCAAAAACAGGTTGACGGAAATGAAAAAGGCGAGCGACAACATAAACAAGACGCAGGAAGGCATTCATCACAATTTGCACGTATAATTAATTAGTGCTTGTAGAATTCCGCCCTCTCCCCCACCTCTTTTCGACCCCTCTTAACGGGGCTGGCCCACTTGCAATTTCTGCATTCTCCAACTCGAATTCAATTTGAATTTGAATTCGAATTTGCATTTCATAAAGCAAAAGCGACAACAATGGAAAAGTGGAACGAGCGCAAATGTCCTTCAACTTCAACTTCAATTTCAACTGTAGGGACAAGTGGGTGGTGGCAGAGGGCGTGGCTGCTTAGGAAACGACAAGAACAACACTTCAAAAGAAACGGTCACATTGAATAAATAACGATACGGCGACACCAAGTGGAGAATCGCCAGCAATAATAATAATGTCGAGCAAGCGAAATCGCTGGTGAATCAGGCTGACAATGACGGCAGGAAGAAAAAATATACTATACATATATATGTGCAACATACAACAGTACAATATATATATGTGTATAATATATAATATATGTGTATAATATATACATAAAATGTTTTCTTTTTAGATAAAGTTTCCTCTCTTTGTGAAATATCTATATTAAAATCAAAGCATGAAATTCATTTAGAATTCTTACATGATTTTTTATTAAATTCATTCCATCTCTATAACTTTTATTTAACTTTATTCCAAACATTCACTTTAGTTTCCAATTTCATCGAATTTTTTGTAGGATCCAAAAGGTTGCTTTCAATTAAACACACTCTGCAGTTGAGTTTAATTAAAGCTCTGCCATTTTTTCCACATAAATTTTAATTGCACTTCAGCTAAAACAATTAAATCCAACTTCATGTCTATGAAACACATATATTTTAAACAAGGAAATGCACTTAGTCAGCGAATAATATTAAAATAAAAACAAAAAGTTGTCATTTTATTGTTGTATAATCAAATTGCAGCACGCATATAAAGAATTTCGTATGGATTTATTTTTAAAGTTTTACATGTTTGTTGTAATTCAAAAATTGCTTTAATTTGTTGCTGTTTAATTGAGTTGCACATTTCTTGTGTAAAATTCGAGAGATTCAAGAATTTGATTGACCCTTTTTTTAACGCAATAATTAATGCCGACCAATTAATGACTGACAGAATGTCGATGATATATTTATCTGTACGAGTTCGGGCAGGTTTTAATTACTTTATTGAGCTTGTTAAATCAATCGGCAAAAAAAATATTCAACCAATTAAATTTACAAATTGTTTTCAATCGTTTGTTGCCTTTAATTCCCTATAGAATAAGTAGTTGTAAAAAGTTGAGCTTATACAAAGATATTTTATTTTCGGTAATCCCTATAATCAACTTAAAATCATTATAGCATCGATTAGATACTGAATATTGACTTGCCCGTTTAATATAAGCCATCCAAAAAGGAAACGTTTTGATTGGAATTATCATGAAATTTAATTTTTATAGATTTTTAAAACATTTTGTTGTTTTCCTAGAAGAACAAAAAAAATTTTTAACAAATATAGGTCTGCAGAATATATATTTTCTTATACTTTCGTCTGCAGAACTTCTGCGTCCAAGAACTTCTTGGACGCATATATAAAAATATACATATATAAAAATATATGTTCAAAATAATATTACCCATGAAAACATGAGATGGGAGTTTCTATTCGTAAATAAGTTACTTGGAGATTTGATTAAAGTGAAAACCAAAAAAGAAAATTACCTCAGAATCAAAATTGCAAGCAAATTGCTAAGCAATAAATAATACTACTCTCCAGCAAGTCAAGCAAATGATGGGTTGTCTTTGGATTGATAGATACTCAGTTCTTCGGATGTTACGTACAGCCAAAGTGATCCAAAGTACCCGTCATTATAAGTATGTAGGGCCCTAATGGCGATACTCGCAATAATGCAAATACTCGCACTGGAACTCGCACTCGGGCTGCGAGAACGCGATAGAGCGATAAGACAAGGCAAATTTCTCTGTTGTTTTTCTCTTGCGGACAGGCAAGCGACAATTGAGTGGAAGAAGGGGTGGTGTGGGGAGGGAATTCCACTACTTCGAGGCAGGTGCCATGTCCATTTGAACGTCTTTTTTCACTGGCGAAATTTGCATACAATAAGCAAAATAAAACAACAAGAAAAACCCAAAGCAAAGAAAAACCGAAAGTTGTGCGGAAGTTGTATGCGAAATTCACATGACGGGGAGGCGGAGGGAGTGCACATGCCAAAATAGGCGTGGCTTGACGTAGCCGTCGTAAGGTGTAATGACTGTAGAATGTCGTAAATTTTCAAATTGCTTTGGTTTTTGCTGCCCAACTCGACGCGCTGTCTACGTTCGTGTAATTTGTGCGAAGCGAGGCACAGCCAGAAGGCACTTGACCTCAAGCAGAAGAACCCACAGACACAGCCACAGCCACACACACACACATACGCAGACTGAGGCTTGCTGGGAATTTCCGTTAAATGCAAAATTATGTGCCACGCACCACTAAACGGCGAGAATTTTGAACCGAGCTCGCAATTTGAGTGGAAGGCAAAGGCAGATGATAGAGGGAGGTAGGAGGGAGGTTAGAGGGAGGGAGCTAGGATGGTGCCAGAAGGGAGGTGGAGGGAGATAGAAGGGAAGTAAGAGGGAGGTAGGAGGGAGAAGATGTAACAGTTGTGAAAGACTGAACTAAGTGCGCCTCCGCCTTTTGTTAACTGAATGTCAAATCTATTGAAAGGCGCAAACAACAGATCACACACACACGCACAGCATTCACACACACAGCGCACACACCCGAACATACATGCACGAAACGCGGGCGCAGATGAATGTCAGACGGCGACAATAAGCTTAAACAATTTAAAGCAATCAAAAACAGTGCAAAAAATAATAATAACAATAACAAAAGCCAAAGAAAACAAATAATAATGCAGGCAACTGAGCGCATGTTCAACTTGTGTATGCCCCGTAAATGCAGTTTACAGAACTTAATTCTCTTTTAAATCTCTTTCCTCGTTTCTAGCAACAGTTCGTCAACTCTGTCTACTCGACTTGAGTATTATAATCTTACGAAACTGCATAGTTAAGTGAGCATTGTATAGAAAATAAAATTGGGAAAATAATACGACTTCAAAATACCCTGATAGCTCAGGTTCATGTTCATTTATTGAGGAACAGCTTCAAATTTGTTGACTCTGTTTCAGTTTTGTAATTATTAACTAAAGCTGAAACACATACACCCGTTTTGCACGTTTTGTACAGGGTATGCCAAGAAATAGAGCTCTTTTGAAGCTGCTGGAAACCGAACTACAATGAGCCGAAAACGACATCTACAACAACAACGACATCGACACCGATGATGTCAAGCCTAATTTGCCGACAATATTGAAGGCACCCGTGACCGACCACACTGAGGCACACTCAATGTCAGACCCATTCGCAGTTTGTCCCATTCAAGTACAGTTACACGCACTTGTGACGTGTTCATTTAGCCAGACAAACAGACAGACAAACAGTTTGGGCTGGTGTGGAGGAGCAAATCCATTGATCACATTGTTCTCATTGTTTTGCGCACACAGCCTCATCGATAGATTCGTTTGGTCTTTTGTTGACAGGCCCAGCCGAAATACTATACATATACAGACACGTAATCTGTCTAGGTGCAGGTCTGTATATATCTTTAGCTGTAGTTGTGCTTCTCTGTCTCTCTTGTCTGTCTCTGTGTATTTATCGTTTCGCATTCGCCGCGTTGGTTGACACTTTGGAAATAGACGATAACTGAGCACGGCGCCCTCGTGGCGCACATATCATGCAAATTAATATTAATTAAGCGTGTCTCAATTTCCGTTAGCTTTTGTGTGTTATACGAGATGAAAAGCAAAGATTAACTGAGACTACTCAATTGAGTACTTAGTGAAAAGGGGGAGGTGGAACAAGGGGGGTTGCTCAAGGGTGCAAGCACTCTCAGCTCAAGCTCAAGTGTCGCATTGCTCAAGGGGGTTGACAAAGGCTTCTCTTTGGATTCAATAAGGTATTAGGGAAAATAGGCTACGATAGGTTTGATTAGGTTAGGTTAGGTTAGGTTAGGTTAGGTTAGGTTAGGTTAGGTTAGGTTATGTTAGGTTTTTGTTAGGTTAGGTTAGATTAGGTTTGGTTATATTAGGTTAGGTTATGTTAGGTTTTTGTTAGGTTAGGTTAGATTAGATTTGGTTATGTTAGGTTAGGTTAGGTTAGGTTAGCTAAGGTTAGATTAGATAAGGTTTGGTTAGTACAGTATTGAACAGTATTTTTAGTAGTTCTGTTAAAAAAACAAGGAAAAGAAGAGGAGTATTGCAGATTTTAAAGTATTTTCGGTAGTTGCAGTAAGATAACAACAGATAATTTTAATCGCAGGATTGTTTCGAGCTATGGTTTGTATACAGCTACCAATGTGCTCTATAATTGTTTACATTTTCTACAATATTTCACCAGCATATTTAATTTATTTATGTCTATTTTTTATATCCCTACAACGCAAATTTCTAGGCAATTTTGAAAAATGTAAAAGAAAAATCAAAGATAAATTTAATACTAAACTTTATTTGCAACATAATGCCAGAACATTTTATTAAACCACATAAAAAAGAATATACACATTATATGCCTCTGCAAATCAATTAGAAATTACTCAAATTTAGCCATAGCTAAACATGTGTGTGGGGGAAAACTCTCTGGCATGGGCGCCTGTTGCTGTGTTTGTGCATTAGCATTTTTAATTGCTTCATTAGCGTGTTGAGGTTTCCGAAAATAGTTCAAAACAAAAAGGCCCAAACACGCAAAGCCTCACAGAAACGAAGAAACGGAGTGAAGCCACCGCAATCTGTGTAGATAGCGTAGGGACTAGCGAAACACTCTGACAACCCTGAACTTGAACGTGAAATGTGGACTGGCGCCTTTTCTATACTAAAACTATTGCGTGCATTCCAAATTTGTTTATACAAATTTTACAAGAATTTCAGTATGGAGGCTATTTTTGTTTGGCTTTTATAAATTACAACAATATTTGAAAGATCTGAAATATGTTTTCGTTTTGGAAGAAGACCTAAATTTATATCTCAACTAATCTCAGGAGAAAACAAACTAGAGCAGTCGGCAAATTCTTTATAGCTAGCAAAATGATCAAAATAAATTCTAAACTATTTACAAAGTCAGCCTTCGGGCAGAAATTCCCAAAGAAAGCGAAAATATTATGGGAAAATAATTGAAATTTTGTTGGCCAGCCTGGTTGGGAATTCATTATAGTTTTCATACAGCAAAAAGTTCTGCAAGTCATTAACACAAGACCTACCTCAAACCACACACACACGCTGGCACAGCTAATGAAAATGTGAAAAGCCTTTCAAGTTTTCTCGCAATAAATTTTCACTTTGTTCGCATTCGCATGCAACGTTTAATTGAATCCGCACTTCATTTATTTAAATAGTTATTATTAAAAATTATTTATTTAAACGAGCAGCAGGTGTGTGTGTTTGAGCTGGCTGCTCGTGAGGTATTATTGTATATTTATAGCACACACACACGCACGCACACACACGCATACACTAGACGGGGAGACATTACCCATGTTTTATTTATAACATTTTAAGTACAACGAACGCAGCAACAAAACTGGCATAGGCCTCGTCTGAGTCTGCGAGTGTGTGTGTGGACATGTAAATATGTTATTATTACAATAATACATACTTAACGGTACAACAGCAGCAGCAGCAGCAGTAGCGGCAGCAGCAACGGGCCGCACGCCTATTTGCACAGCAATAAAGTCAATTTAGTTAGTGCGGCGCGGGCTTCATTAAGTGCAGCAAAACGCGCGACATCGCCGTCAACGGAGCACGCCCCCGCAGCAAACAGCAGCAGCCCCTCTCGTGCTGGCCCCTGCCCCCTTCCAACCCTTCACATGCCAACTCTCACAACTGCCCCTGCAGCCACACTTAGTGCGACATGTACAAATATTTAAGGCAGTTGTTGTTGAGGTGGCCGTTGCTTCTGTTTTTAATACCCTGTAAGTGAGTGAAGGTAGGAGAAGGGGAGGTATAGTGTGACAGGTACAAGACGGGACCATAAAGTCGGTCTATGGTTGCTTAACATAAGAAAGGCGTAACGATTTGATTGAGCGTTTCGCAAGAAATCCAATTTTGTAATTTATCAATGTAGTAAAGCATTCAGTTTTTTGATCATTAGGGATTGACGATTCATCTTTCTACAAATTTACATATAAACTATAGTTCATCCCTCACTGTTTACAGAGTATCTAGAGATTAATAAATTAACAATATATCGTATACGTATACTATAAAAAATGTATACATATTTCTTCCTAGTCAACATTCCAATAGACTCGATTTATTCACACTTACTCTGTATAAGCTTCAAATTCCCACCTGTTCCCCACTGTCTACAGGGTAACTCACAGTCGTGCCAACACACACACACACACCCAACGCTGGCTCTCCTTATTTGCGTTTTTTGTATAAATTTATTTGTTGCGTGTGAATGAGCGCTCAATTTGCTTGATAAGACGACGTCGACGACATCGTTGACGTTAACTGAAGCTGCCTCTACTCTGGGAATCTCTTACTCTGTGTGTACAAAAAGAGGAGGGGGAGTGGGGTGTAACGGGTATAATATTTACACACTGTGCAAATTTTGATAATGCTCTTTTCACAGAACACTTTCGCGCAGTGCGCATTAATAATGAATATTTCGTTTAGCATAAGCTAAACGATTTCTGGAAATTGCTCAATTAGGAAGAATTTGAAATTATTATTATTATCGAGAGAAGAATGCGGAATAAGATAGGAAATTGTGTGAATTAAGTGTGGCATTATACAGCAGATGATTAAAGATCATTTCTGTTGTATATTCATAACAGGCAGGGACTATTCAATCTACGTAACACTCACTCTCTCTCTGTCTCTCTCTTTCTCTCCTGCTGTCAAGGTCCTTGCGCGGCCAACTGCCTTGAGAATTTATCTCAGTGCACCCTTATGTGCCGGTTTAATATGCAATGCAAAGTTGCTTTTTTGCATAATGTGCGTTTAATAAGACAGTCGACGCTTTGCAAAGTTTGGGAAGCTGACAAAATGTAACGCATACGCCATGTGGCACAGCAAGGCACATTGTTAAGGGTTTTTGCTCGCTCTGCATGTGTGTATGCGGGTGTGGGTATAAGAGTGTGTGTCTGTGTGTGTGTGCCCTGTGCATTGTCAACTTTTGTTGCCTTGAAACTGATTATTACTGTTTGACACATTCGCTTGAGTCGTCAACATCAACAACGACTTCACAACGGCAACGGCATATCGGCATGCACATCAAGCATACGACCCGTTGCGCGACTTATAGACAAAGTACAACTAACCTACGTCCCATATAAATATGTATGCGCTGTTTATTCATGCACGTGTCGCCCTCTGTGCATGTGTGTGTGTGTATTTGCACTAGCTACGTAATACGCTTTAGTTTTGCAATAGGTTTCTTGCGCTTTCCGCCTTTGTCGGGCAAATAATAAGAAAGTGGCAACGTAAAAGTGAAAATAAATAAACAAACATATTACGCAAAATTAGAATGGGAATGGGAAACAGAATGAGAATGGGTGAGAAACGAAACGAGCATGAGAACGAGACGAAAAGGCAGAAAGTCAAAATATTTGTGGTGCGTGTGCACTCGCCCGGCAAAAGTGTTTGCTGCACGTGACAGTGAAATTCTTTGACAATTTCTTCGATTATTCTAAAGTTATCAGATGATTATTACACTCAATTCTTGATGAACGAAGTAAATAGTAAACCTACTTAGTCAGCCACACTTTGGTCTCTTTCTCAAGCTCCCCTACAAACTAACCATGCGTAACCCACGCTAATTACTTAAGAAGTTCCCAGAATTTCCCCATGAATTCGCTGAAAGAGATCAGCAGATCGTACAGCAGGTTTATTATGCTTAAAGTAAAAGAGAAAGAGAGAGAGAGGGGAAGAGAAGGCGGCAACATGTTCTTTTCGCACTTGTAATCTTTTTTTGTTTTGCTGTCGGGGGCAAAGCTGTTGCTAGTTGCGGCTATTGCCCCACAGCGCATTACATTTGATTATGTCTCTCTACGGCTGTGTGTTAGTTACGTGTGCGTGTGTGTGAGTGTGAGTGTGTCGGTGACCGGGTACTACGCCTTATAAATTTTTTTCCCTGTGCCGCCGTTCTTTCACCTCGTCTTTAGTCTAGCGACGACTTAGTCGACTCCAACGCTGGCAGCAACAGTCACAGGAAGGAAGCTTCAAGACACGATTAAATCAGCAAATAAAATAGCAAGTGAATGGCAGCAGGAGCAGCAAGAAGAGAAAGAAATTGAAGGCAACTCGAAAACGTATGCGAATGCAAACGCTGCAGAAAACATTCAACAATAAACAACAAGAGGCATCATCGAGTGGGCGGTGCGGGAAGGCGGAAGCAGGGCGTGCAAGTGCTGCGCTGAAAAAAGAAGTGTGAGCTGAGCAAATGCAAACAACGCCAGCCAGCGAAAAAAGAAGCAAAATAAACGAGTTGGAATTGTGCAGATTCGATTGGCAGATACCTTGGCAGGTTAACAAATACTCCTTACCTAATTCACAGATAGTTAGCTGGCATTGCTCATGTTCGATACAACTGAAGTTTGGGCAGTATAAAGACGGTATATAGCCAGGTATGTATACGATGAATATTAAACAATTTCATTGCAAAATAAGTTTGTTATGGGGTATTAAACTTTATAGATGTGAGAAAATGCACTTAGAAGTAGTGAGCAATGGTCTAAAGAATTTAGTTTGAGTTGGTGCTGGTATAAATGAGTAGATCTCATTTCGAGTGACAATTTATTCTAGTATGTATGGCAAACAGACCCACATGACATTTTAAAATAGACTACATCAATTTTTTATGGCATTCCGAGTGCCCATCGAAAGCGTATTAAACCCTTTTCGCCAACTTTATGGCTGCGTAGTATAAAAAGTCAATGAAAATGTTGAGAAATGAATTTTTTCCCAAGCAGAAATTTGTTATGAATAAGGTGAGGAAGGAAGGAAAGCGGAAGAGCAAGGTGGGATGGCAGCAGGAAGCAGAGATGGTGCTGGAGAGCAGAGTAAACGAGCGGAGTCTCGATTGGTATATTGAATACCCGACTAGGGTTGTCTTTTTTTCGCAGTTCGCTTCTCTTTTTTTTTTGTTTGAATGCATAGATAAATGAAGGACAGGTTCTCCATTCAACATTGAATGGAAAATTGATTACAGCATGTGCAGAAAAGTAGAAACGGGTAAATAGCGCAGAGAAGAGTGAACATGTGAAATATGACTTGACTAGATACGTCTCGCATGTAGATAAGCATGCAAATTGCAACACGATGCGAGCTTGTCCAAATTCTACTTATCAAAGTTGAGCAAATGTTGCTACTACTCGTGTTCGATTGTAAAAACACACAACAATGAGATAATTGATAAAAGCGCAAACACTTTATTGAGGTTTGAGCTTGGCGTTAATGATGGACATAAAAGTATAAAGATGTTTTATTGAGATTTTGTTGAACATCATAATACCTTGTAGAGGACGGAACAGTAAAACCAAAGACAATTCAAGGGCTAGAGATTGAGATGTAAGTAAGATTGGCTAAAGATAGAAATAATGATAGAATAGAAAGTGACGCAGATGGGAAAATGCGCTTTGTATTTGATAGAGTAGCTATAAAGTGGGGAAATACGCTAGTCGTTGGCTATTTATAGAGTAAAAGTCTATTGCTATAAAGATTAAGTAGAACAGATTAGTGAATGAAGTGCTAATGATAGAGGGATAATGATATACGTATAAACATATTGCGAAAGGTATTCATATAACTATAGTTGATAAGGATATAAAAGTATTAATTGAAATGTGAGTGACCGTTCAAAGTGAAAGAGATATATAGAAAATTGTATTATGAAGGGGTAAGGATATATTTGTTCTGCAGGAAAAAAGTTTTCAGATTAACAAGTTTTAATTAAATTGAAAGTCGAACTTGGACAGACAAAAGATGATAGAGAGAAAGAGATAGATAAAGATAGAGTGCGAATTAAATCCAGCTGTTAGTCAATAATAAATTAAATTAAGCTCATAAATGCCACCAAGTTTCAAGCGCTGTCAAACTGGAAATAAATACCAAACAGGCTGCAATTAATTTACCATAAAACGATAATTATTTCTGAAATATTTTGAGCCAGCAAGAACAACAACAACAAGATGAATAAACCATTCAACAAAGGCAAATAACCAGAGCATTCTTCGGTTTTACGACAGGCTCAAAATGGAAATACACAACTGGCGCAGGCTCACAAAATTGAATTACGTGGTCATTAAAATCGGGAATTATCTGCCTTATTGTCGGAGTCAACAGTCGCTGTAACAGTAGCAACAGTAGCAAAAGCAACAAACACGTAAAACAATCCCGAATTGAATTCATTTCAAATGAATTCCTCGCCTCTGTAGGGGAATGAGTGTGTGTGTTTATAGAGAATCTGTGTACATAACAAGCCAAGGAAATTCATACCGAAATATTGTTTGTCAGCTTATTCCGGCTCAGTGATTTCTGGGGCAGTCAGAAAGGAAGTTGAAGAGGCGAGGGCGAGGGCGGGTCCATCTCTCAATTGATAATAATAAAATAGCAAAAAAGGTAGCCAAGAGCAATAAAAGTAGAAGCTGAAGAAAATCGCATTATTTTGCCATCTCTGGCCAATTACGGCTGGCAGTTCAAATGGCATTAGCCACGGTCAGAGCTCGTTGTTTGGTAGCACAACGCTCCAATTAGACGTGAATGCGAAGCGGGCAGAGCTAATCAAGAGTCGCAACTGCGGACAAGATTCAAGGTAGATTCAAAGCACAGTCCTCTTAGTTTACATGTGCGTGTTGCTGTCAGTGCAAAGTAGTCCCTAGTCTGTTCCCTACTCATTCCCTTCAATTGCCCTGCTCTTCCCCCTCCCTCTCTATGCATTTGGTAAATCATTGTCTACAAGAGTGGCGAGCAAATTGCTGAAATTGAGTCAGAGATTGGGGGAGAAACTGTTGACAGACAACTCACTTGCTTTGCTTTAGTTTAGTTTCCCAAGCTACAGATCGCTGTTTTTTGATAGGTAGAGGGTTGAGGGCAGAGGGGAGAGAGGGAGCTATGACTGTGGGATTTTGTAGCAAGTCAAAAACCTATTAATGCTCAGCCAGCGCATTCAACTTGTTACAATTCTTTGCTTTTGACTCTCTATTCTATTTGGCTCTGTGCTCTCTGTGTGTGTGTTTTTTGTGAGTTTCCGTTTTGTTTGCGAACTTATTTTTTTGTAATACCCTTTAATTTCATTTAATTGTGGAGTATATTGGGTAAGATGAAGTATCATGGAATTGGGGTAATTAATTCAAATTGCGATAATTTTTTCAGATCTAAATGAGATAAAAGAACATGTGTAATCCTACAAATTCAATTATGTATAATAATAAATTAAATATATACGTAATGGAAATAAATGTTGAAAACCTCACAGGACTATAATTACTAAACATATATATAATATATAAAATTAAACAATAAAATAAACTCATTAGAATAATAATATAAAAATAAACTTAATATATAGTAAACAAGATAATTGATAAGATATATTTATATTATAGCCAATTAATTAACCGTCCAGTTTTTAGTGTTTTCTTTTAATTTTCATTTATTTTTAGGATATTTTTCTCAGTTGTACACATTGTTTTTCTCTTTCATTTCATTTCTTTCTGTTATAAACACAATTTTGCTCTATAATTATTTTCCATAGTATTTCTCAGTCGCGCATTTTCTAAACTTGACTTCCACTTTATTATTTATTTTCAACTATTTCCGCTACTCTGCTTCCTGCTTCTGTGTAGCTTTTGCATTAGACTCGCTTCTGTCTGTTCTGTCTGTCTGTGTGTCTGTTCTGTCTGTTCTGTCTGTCTGTCTGTCGACTCTGCTTCTACTTTTGCCACTGCATTGGTGTTTGAGTTGCTGTCTATCTGTGGGTCTTCGACTTCAACTACAACACCAACTTACTATCTACAGAGCACTCTGTCTGTGTGTCTGTCTGTCTCTCTGTCTGCCTGTGTGTTTGTGTCATATGCCGCATTGTTTGACAAGACTTTAATTTCTACCCAAAAAATATAAAACGATACAAATTGCAGTTGCCCCTGGCACCTGCCCGCACCCAGCCTGCCCCCGACCTGCTCACCTGCTCACCTACCTGCCTGTAGCTGCACAGAATATTTGGCACTGTGTCGCAACTTGAATCGATACATGGCAGCAATAACGCCGGCAGATATCATAAATAGCTTCATGTCGGCTCTGAATTTTTGACTTTCAATTGTGTATGACAAGCTACCTGTACGTTACTCTCCCCCTTCCCCCTGTTCCCCTTCCCCTAGCAGGCCCGAAAATGAATCAATTTCAATTAGTATAAGTGGAGCACCTGCCTGACGCTGTCACTGCCGCTGGCGATGTGCATGAGCAGTAATTAAGCTGCGTGCCATTACGCCGTGCTGCCGACGGGCGAACTCTGTATCCTCTGACCTGGCCAGGATCATTTGGCTTAATTCAATCAGACCATGGCCAAAAGCGTAGTACATCAAATGGACATTGCCACGACGCGCTGTCCAACTTTGACTTTGACCACCGCGTCTGGTTGCCTTTGCCTTTGGAAATAATCACCGGAAATCTGCCTGCGGAAATGGATGTAATAATGGCGCCCAAAGTGGACGACAGCTCAGACCAGCGCCAGGCATCGCATTTAGCCAAACAAAGCTGCCGCTATTGCCACAACTCAACTGCGAATCCGGACTGCCCCACAAACTGGCCGGACGTGGCGGACGGACAGCGGCAAAGCGCTATTCGGCATGCCAACGGCTCATTAATTTGTATTCATAAATTACGCCATATGGATAAATTGTCCGGCTTGTCCCGAACTCGACTTGGTTTTTCCGTCCGTCCTAAGTGGAAATCAATGCAGATTCTCACTTCAAATCAAAGCCGCATTGCAGAAGGTACCAAAAAGGCCTAGCGAACAAACGATCCACTGCGAAACACTTACCCACACACATTTTTATCAACAAGAACTACGTCAGGCAATTTGGACATTAATCTTCGGAACGATAAGAACTTATCGAATTCCCCTCGTCGAATGTCATAAATTCATCAGTATTTCGAAGAACCTCTCAGCGAACTACCACAAACGGGGGATTCTCGTGGGCTTAATGACGATTATTCATTGTTTTTGCATACATTTTTTTACCCTGTCCATAGAAAGGTATATTGAATATATGCTCATGTTTGTCATAGTAAGAAGACCTGGTTGACAGACCTAGATGTTACGGATATAATTATTACAACTCTAGAAAATAAAGAACAATTCAAAATGAATATCAAAATGTTTAACAAATATTATATTTCTTAGGGTATTCCTCATCGTTATTCTACAAAACTTAAATGAATGTGTACATCATATGTCTAATATGGTTATCTATTTTTACATTTCATTGCAAAGTGTTCTATGTTAGACTAGAAGCAGTTCTAGAGAATGAAATCTCAATGATTCATTGCAGAATCCTAATGCAGAATATAGAATTGTATATATGGTATGGTAAAGTGGGAGGCTGTTGTATTAATGTTTAATACACTGATTTCATAGGAAACCTTAAAGAAGTTCAAAGAAGCAATTCTATTGTACATTAATAAATAAGTAATTCTGTTCCATAGATTAAAATTTAAGAGTGTATACTGTAAATTTCATATGCATGTTATCTTTTCATCGTACTTAAAATAATTTTCAGGAGTTCCTGCTTTAACTTCCATCTTGCTTAAGTTAAACAAAACATTCTCGTAGATAGGAAAAACAATGTCCTACTTACTAAACTAACTGGGAGTTTATTATAAAGTTTATGAAGATAAAACACTATGCTTATGTGCATTATCTGCCCAGGTGCTTTACGGACACGGTAAACATGCTGCTTAAGTAGCAAAAGAAGAAACTTTGAACATAAACTTTAATGCACTTCACAAGTGTATAAAAGTGTAGAGCATAAAACAATGAAACAACTTGCAAACAGTGCAAGGTAAATACCCAATAAAGTAGACTAAAGAACACACTTTAAATGTAGCAGAGCAAAACGGCAGTCAAACTGCAGCGCGTTGCGTATACGCAACGTTGTCGAAACTGTCAATTAGTGCAGCTAATTATTGTCAGTTATCAGGGGGAGGAGAGTGATGAGGGGAGAGAGTGCCCACTGTCTGCAGATAAACGGAGCCAAACATTGCCCCAATTACCTACACACACACACACACACAAACATGCACACAATGTATTGCATTGTATCTTTATCTAACTGCAGCCCCCACCCACGCAGCCCGTTTAGAAACTTCTGTTCGCATGGTTTATAATTCAATTAATTTTAATATGATACCCACTGTTGATAGGCGCGCAGCGACGCAGGCAAGCGAACGAGCTGATAAGAGACTTTTCTTTCTTAATGCACTTTATAAACGCAAATTGTGCACAATTAACTTGGCAGAAAGAGAGACAGAGAGAGAGAGAGCAATGACAGCGGCAAAGTGCAGCGACAATGCCAAAGATACAAATCAAAAAGCAGCAGTAGAAATTGCAGCGCTAACAAATACTACGCTGTGGGGGCGGAGGTTTGTACTGCGATGGGGAGGGGGAAGTAGGTGGGGCCTGCTGCTGCTTTTGTTGTCATTGTGCTGCTTTTATTTTGTCCAATTTTTAAATTGTTGAAATTGTAATTGAAATTTTGAACTACAAATGTGAAGGAGGTGGTCAGAGGGGGGGACTGCTCTGCGACCGCGTGTATCTGCGAGATACGCGATAAAAAAAGCTTAGCAGCTGCTTATTTACCTTCTTGGGCGGCGAAGTTGGCGAAGAGAACCGCAAAAATGCAAATAACAATAAAGATGCGTTTAACACTTTTCCTCGTGTTATTGTTGTTGCTTTTGTTGTTGTTTTCTGTGTATATTGTTTTTGTTTTTCTTTGTTGTTGTTTCTTATTTTTTGTTGTTTTTTATTGTATATTTTGAAAAATGCGAATAAAACCGCTCTGCACTGACCGCTTGCGACAACTGAACGTGACTGCGTGTTTGTGTGTGTGCGCGCGAGTATCAATGTGTGTGTGTGTGTCTCTGTTTGTTTATTGGCTGTGACTGTAGCAATATTAACCGTTACGTTCTTAACGCGCCGCATGAACTTTTCAAACTGAGGAGACCTGAGACCACGCGCGAGCGAACCGAACCGAACCGCACAACTAGCGAGCGGCTGCGAAGCCGAGCAAAGAAGAAATTTGCCGACGTCGCATCGCTTCACGTCGTGACGCGACGCGCCGGTCGCCGGCAGCAGCAGCAGAGCAGCCCCTGTCACGCTGTGCCGTGTGAGAAAAGAACTTAATAGGGCATGTGTGTGGGGGAGAAGCACTCAAACAATTTTGAGTGACTATTGCAAGTTGAGTAAAACGTGCCAGCAGTGCAAGCAGTGCGGGGGAAACAGATAACTGCAGGGAATTGATAACAGTTAATTGAGTTAGTGAGAGGATGAGCAAGGCTGAGAGAGAGAGGAGGTGAGTTTGTTGATTATAATTGAAATGAGTTTAGTCGACAGTTGAGTGAAAAGAGAGTGCAAGCAGTGTAGTCAGGTGCAGCGGCAGTTGACAGAGTGCAAGCAGTGTAAAGTGATAATTGCAGCGGCAGTTCAGTGGAGCGCAGAGTACAAGCAGTTTTCAAGCAGTGCAAAGTGAGTGGGATAATGAGTTGAAAGAGGGAGTGAGTTGAAATAAGGAATCAACTTTAAATAAGAACAACAAATAAATATAAGCCAAGTTCAGTTGCACTTTTAATTGCAATTCAATAATATCCATTGCAATTTAGATGAGAATAGAACATCTCTAGCTGTTCAGCCATATTTCTGAAGAAATAAACAAAACACTAAACCTATTATAACGTCATTTACTTTCGATCAAATTTCAGCGAACAAGTGGAAACAAATTCTTTGCAATTAATACTATAAACCAAATGATTTATCTATACAAACATTTGCAGCAGTCAATAAAGGTCTGAAACCTCACAATAAAACACTTAAAATTCGATCAATGATGAATGTATTTAAATTTATTGTTTATTTCATATTGCATAGCTCACTTCCGATGAAAAATGTACATTATAAATGGTACAATTGTTTATGAACTTCTTAGAAATGTATATAAATAATTGATGTACTTTTAGTTTCGACATTTCGTTTTGGTTTATTTCAAAAATAAGCTTCTTTTTGGACCGTATACAATACTACTAGGGTACCAATTTTCATAAATTAACAGATATATATTGTGTTTGTTGCATTGGTATAGTAAGTTTCTTGTCTTCTATGTAAACTTTTACAAAATCACATTTTCAGCTGCTGCACTGGTTGCTCTCTTTTTGTTTTGTAGATTCTTTTCTGTTTTTTTGGTATTAAAAGCATCAAATTGGTCAACAAATTTAACAGAATCTTAGGCTAATGACTATGTTACAAATAGGCACAGTTTATGATATATGGGAAGCGAATCTAACTGAAGAAGTAGACCGACTCGAGAACATTTCGCAGATCAAAGTCTCCTTTTTGTGGCAATTGGCGCAGGGTGCGATTCAGTTGACGCTTGGACAGATCCTCTACTGAGCCATCGTTCGTGAAGTCGCTAAAGATGAAAAGAGAGAGAGATTAGATTGATATAAAAAGAGCAGTGGGAAGAGACTCTTACTTGTCGCGGAAGCTGTATGTGTGTCGCATGAACTCGGACAGTTGCTCGAGTATGGGCTGCGAGTGGAGGGCAACAAATTGTTCGCGACACGCGCGATTCAGTTCGGGCACCGTGCAGGCATGTGTCCAGAAGCAATCGTGCACCGAGACAAAGGTGATGCCCTGTCGCTCGCAGTGCAACGAGGTGAGCATCATGTGCGACGAGTCGAGAGAGTGTATGAAATTGGGGGGAAAGGCGTTCTTCTGCTTGAGTATGTTGGGACGCTCAAACATGTCCATGGACATGTTGTTCGATACACGCAGACCTGAGCGTGGCGCATGCTTGGCATCGGACTGCCGATTGTACGGCTGTACTACGGGCAGCCCCAGTGGCGTCACCCACTCAACATTCTGACTACAAACGCCGGCGATAAGACGCGCACACTCCGTAAACCAGTCTTGAATCTCACGTGTCGAGGTGAACATTTCACGCAGGCTCTCAAACGTCTTGGTGGTCAGATATGTTGAGGCGGGCCACACCCAATCCTTGGGGAAGTCATCGATATCCTTTAACTGGCGTGCAATTTGCAGTCGCGCCCCATAACGTGTGACTCCATAGACCGTCGTCATCACCGTCTGCTTGATCACTTTGCGACGCACGAATCCCTCCAATGCTTGCGCCACATGCAATCCATTTTCGGCATCTGTCTTACGTGTGCGCTCCACCAGTGCCGCCACAGCGCTGTACACATCTTGAGGTATCGCCGAGGGTGCAAGATTGACGCTGCACGCGCCTGCCTTATCCCGACCCAGCGCTGCATAATGCTGCAAGCCATTGCACGACCCGTCCTGATGAATGGGAAAACGACTCATATACTTAGCTGGATCCGGGCAACGATGCACCTTGGCTATCTCCATGCAGCAGGCAAGTGTCTGCCACGGCTCATCCGACTTGGACCACCACATGCGACCTGTCAGCGGATTGTCTGCAGAGTCCAATATATCTGGCATTATCTCCTCGGCGTAGAGCAGTCGCTCGTGCACCGAATCACGTTTCTTGAGGCCCGTCAAATTGATGCAATGCAGCTTCAGCCAACTGAAACCATCGACGCCCAGTGGTTGTGCCTGATCGAAGATCAGCATAGAGCGCGCCAGATCGGAACCCAAATGATTCAGATGCGGCGGCACGGGATAAACACGTCCACGGAAGTCCATATTGTGGGGCAGCCAAAAGACTTTGTCACGATACTGCAAAAAGAAAAGAGATAATTGACATAGTTTCTCATGCATTGCTTTAGCTAAACTTACATGCTGCGCCAACGAGAGACGGTACAGTGCATCGCACCATAAGCTGTACATCTCGGACTGTTTGCGACGGTGTCCGAGCTTATCGCGAAACTGCTTGGCACGCTCAGCGGGTGAGACGGGACTGTCTCCTTCGCTGTCAGCGGCGCTGGGCAATGAGGGCAACGGCGGCAATGCACTGGGCGGCTGTGGCACATCCAATTTGGCATCTCCACCATTCTGGAATACCTCAATGATGACATCTAGCAGCTGTGTATTGACACGCCATGGGACACTCGCGAGCTGATTGAGTGAGTCCAGTGCTGGATAAAGATACTGAGGATTGGAGGCACGTATCCGTTCCCATTGTTGTACAGCCTGATGGGGCAGTCGTATAAGCTCAGATTTATTCAGCAGATAACCACCATTGTGTGGGGTACTCCAGGGTTGCGGTGGACAGAGCATAGGAACCAGATTTGAGTCGAAAGTAAGCGTTTGTTGGCGTGAAGCACGCAGCAATCGCGATAGCACCGGATGCGGTTTTACTTCCTCCTTAACAATCCTTCCTTGATTACGGAAAAGTGTATAAAAGGCGGGCAGCAAGTTCTGTGGCGTCAAGTTGCTTGTCGATGTTTTTGTCTTTGATTTACCCTTTTGCCGCATAATATGCGCATCGATCTTGATGTCCCGCATGAGAATGTTATAGAGAAATCTTCCCACACCCGACTGCACATTCGTTGGCCAAGGCACCTCGGGCAAATCCATGGAAGGTCCCGAGTGTCGCTGTTCGTGCACCAAACGTTGCCACATCTGGCGAGTGTTGTCATTCGATCGCCCACTATCCCAGAGCTCACAATACGAACTATAGATATCTCCGATCTTCTCCAGCGTGCCATTGTGCTTTTTCAGTTCGATTTGATAGCAATGCTGCACCTTTTGTCCCAACTCCTTATACAGTTGACCCACAGTGGGACTGAACGTTTCCGAGCCATCGGCTAATTTGTAAATCTCCTTAATGAGAATGTCCGTAAAGTGACTTGTGTCCAAGACCTTAAGGTACGTGTAGAAGTTCATGTAGCCATGCGGCTTGAAGCGCACCTGGGCACGCAGTGTGTTGAGATCCCGCACAATTGCCGCTGATATATGCTTGCGCCAGTTCTGTTCCAGCTCCTTCAACTTGGTGCGCTGCAATGGGATTAATTGAAGTTTAGAGAAGGTAAGTAAAATTAATTAATTTACATCACTTACGCAATATTCAGAGTTGGCAAACTCTTTTGACTTCTCAATGGATTTGATGGTAATGCTGCCATCCAACTCCACTTGCAACTGCTCGCGCGCTAATTGCTCCAGTTGTTCCTTGCTATAGCCTCGTTTGGACTTCATGATGACACAATCCTCTTCCGCAAGTGATGTTTCACTTTCTGTACCAACCGGTATCACCTCCGCATTGAGATCATTCAGCAGTTCGTTGTTGTAACCCAATTGCGGTGGTACATAAACCGGCGTAAAATCGGGATGTATACGTCGTATTGCATCTAGCGCTATATCACGTTGATCGGATATAAATTTTGAACGATCCATAATCTGATTAAGGCTAAGGCCCTGTTCTTCTGCCTCCTTGATATACTGTTCAATAAGCTGTACATTTTTGGCATCCGGCTCTACTCGACCAAGGCATTCGAATATGGCCGCATATGTTTGCTCATTGAACTGCAGACCATCCTCATGGATAAACTTGAACAACTCCTGGAAACGCTCGAAGGATCCCTTTCCTGCATATCCATGCAAGAGAATGTTGTACAGATCGATTGTGATGATGTTGTTGCTGGGCTTCTCTTTCTGGGCTTGCAATTTCTTGCCGCGACTGCGATAAACAAAGATGGTCGAAAGCGCTCGGCTCAACATATTGGCCGAAACGCAGACATTGATGTATGTAGTGAGGTTGATAAGCAGCGCACGCTGTTTGGCCAGACGCTCCTGTTCCTCATTAACGTGGATTTTCGATTTGAACCTGAGGAAAGAAAGAAAACCACAGAATAGAATTCATTTTTCACATTATGGATTCCTTTGTGGTAACCAACCGCTTTTTGGATTTCGCTGTAACAGCTTTGGGATTGGCTTCAGCTTTAATGATTTTGTTTTGTGTCTGCTGAACATCAATGTAGGGTTCTATGGCATCAAAGGGATCCACCTCAGTATCCGCAGCGTGCTTTGCAGCATTCAAACTAAAAATTTGAATCCTTTAGCTTCATACTAAGCAAGTACCTTAAACTTGCACTTACCCGAAAGTATCCAATTCGCCCTCGACATGTTGTTCATTCTCCATACTCTCGATAATGTCACGATAGCTTTGAAAGCTTTTAAGAATCGTATTAACGTGTTCTGGATTGGACACAAGCTGTTTGGTGTACATCTCTTTGCCAAAGAAGAGCAGTGGCTTATCATCGTAAAGGCCTGCCTGTAGAATAGAACTATCCAGTGCATCCATATCGATCTTTTGATATTCTGCAGGTTGTCGCTGTGCTGCTTCGTTACTGCCAGAGTCCTTTTTCTGGTTACGTCGTTCCTCACGTGAACGTTTCTCTAATATTTGTTGCTGTGTTTTCTGTATAAATTCAGACAATTTTTTTGCTTTCAGTCGTTTAACTCGAGATTTACGTTCACTGGCCATGGCAGTGGTGACTAAAGTAAAAAAAGAAAATAAAAACATTTTATATAAATTCTTTTACTGAGTGTTTACAAGTCGTGCATACCCTCTAGGAGTTCCACATACTTGGCATAGCGCGGTTTACGCAAGCGTTTTTTCTTAGCCTGCCCCAAGGCGTCCGTTTGTGTGGGCGTTGTTGATTGTGTACGGACTGTTGTTATTGTTGTTGCTACATACATTATGATATTTTGTTAATTTATAACACATTTTTTACAAAGCATAATTGCACTTACTTGCCGGCCCCTGGCGGTAGAGCAGCTGATAATATTTCTGATATTGTGTCAAATTGTGCGAAACAGCGCTGCCGCAACTGCAGCAGCATTGTGTCGTTGATGCAGCCGTTGGCAGTCGTAATACGCGTTGCATGGCTGTAGCGCTATTCGCGCTTAACAGACGATACATTTTGTTTGTTCAACTGCAACGTTTGTTACTACAATTTTGTTAATTTTATCACACAAATATTCAACGCTTGCATAATATTTTGTTGTCCATTGCGCGTTTCACGTGTTGGAGCCAACAGGGCTGCAATAACAATAGTTAATGTTATCGATATTTCCATAATAGCAAGACTGCCAACTTGTGTCAATCGTATACTTTGTGAACATACTCAACACTGATTTAAACGTACGTTGAGTACAAACCCATTTTTAAAAATGCCGCCTAAGAAGAAAACCACTTCGAAGAGATCAGATGAGAGAAAAGATGAAAAGCCAGCACCACCGAATATATTTCTATACGTCCAGTTGGCCGGCATAGGGAAATTACCAAGCACTGTGTATCCACTGGAAATACACATAAACCAGGCTGATAGCATAATGGTCAAATGTGTTGAGAATTATGATACCGATGGAGTTATTTACCAGGAAGAGTTTTCCTATAAGCCCACATACACACTGATATTTCAACAGGATAATCTCGATCGCATCAATCATGCTGCCGACAATCCTTTACTCATCGAAATGTATATGCGCAAAACAATTCTACCATCTTTTAACGAGGAGGAGTTTAACACTGAGGAAACGGATGTTGAAAATTTCTTAGAAAAACTATTAGATTTCGTCGATCTTGATTCAGACTCTGAAAATTTGAATATACAAGAACCGATCGAAGAATTGATCTTACTCTGTGTGGGCTATTTGGATATTATCAAGGTATTCGGTCATCGTCGTGCAATGATAAGTGAAGAAATTGTACTGTATCCGCCGCCAAATGTTCCCAACCATTTGCGCAAGTCTGTGAAAACCGAATGGCATCTGTACACCCTGGTGCCCATTGCCAAAGAGCTCACATTCACGAACATGGCCTTTGTAATGTTTGAATCGATCTATAATCTGAAAGAGGAATATACCCTCGATGTGCAAACCATGTCAGTTCAATTGAGCTTTCGATCCGTTCAGCCGGTGGCACGCAACGAATACCACGTGATCCCTTTGTGTGATTACCAGAACTTTACCCAAAATATGATTGCAAAGCAAAATGTTCACTTTTATTTTGAATTCTTTCGCAACGCATTCGACGGAGAGCACTGCATGGGCCTCAGGTCGAGCATGGAGGTGCAGATGCATCGATTGTTCAATGATCTGATGCTCTCCGAGAATATGGAGGTAGACTTCGAACAACTCGATCTCGGGGAAGAGGCACTTATCTGCAATTGCTTTCATCGCTATATACTTACGAGTAATATGTCCCAGACATTATTCTCGGCATTCGCCTTTAAACGATACAACATGCTGGTTGAGGTGTTCCAGGAGCTGCCAAAAGAGGAGAAACCAGCCAAGAAAGCAAGTCCACGAGATACGAGACAAAAGATATTTGAGGGTATACTAGATCCGTCTATATTACTCTTTCCGGGAGGTAAGTATGCCCGACCCATGTTCTTTAGACTCTTTTTTCTGGATAATCTCTATTCCAGTTCAAAACATGCGATTTGCGGTCGAGCTTAAGTATTTGGGCACAAAAAAGAAAATAGTAAAGCCCAAGACAAAGAAGGAAGCACAGGAGAATGATAAGGGAGCAGAGCCTCGGAAAACCGTTCTCAATGGACCGGCCACATTTGCGATCATCAAGATTTGTTTGTTGGTCCCACTAGGTGACATCTATGAGGAGCTGAAGGTGTTTCGCGAGAGTTTCATGGAACAGAATCGTCTCTTGCATTGCACTTTGGTGCCTGTGGAAACGGTAATAGACATTGCCTATCAACAGCGGGAAGCGTATTCACGTTTCGATGAGCTCGTTCATAACATTGTGCTCTACATTGTCGAAAAGAATGTGTTTGATGTGCACGAGAAACGCGGAAACTTCTGCTGTGCCCTGCAGAACTTGACAAACATTCTGATGAAGATCATAGGCAGTGATTTTAATCAGCGCTCTATGACCAGTAGCAATGTGGAATTCACAGTTGGGTAACGATAACTTGTCAGACAAGTTATCCATAAATATGGTATATATTTAATAATGCATTTATATTACTACTACATTTCATAGAATTTGTGTGCAACTGCCTTTAACGAACTGGAACTGCGAACGCACAACATTGTCGACAAAATGGAAGCCGAGGGCTGGGATTTATTGTTATTGGATCGCACGGAAAAATTTGAAAATCTTATCGATAGCATGAATACCATCAAACTGATGAACATTGTCGGCGATACGCGTATGGCGAACTATATCTACGAGAGAGTAGGTCAAAGTACATGCAATTCTTTACACTTATGTACATGTTAATGTTATGTACATGTGTCTAAAGTGTTTCTTGACATACTGTAACAACTTCTCTATGATTCATTAGGGACGTTGTCCACTCTATTGGCAATCACTCATCCATCCGCATATCATTTGTTTAATCTCTTCATTTCGATTGAGTGAATCAATCAACTCTATTATCACCTTATTCATTCTCACGAAAATGAATGAACTGTTTGGTTTCGACCAATTTGTGCTCAATTCTATTAGTCAACATGCTATTTTTTTAATTCTTTGGCATTCTTTAGAACTGAATTAATCAATGTCAATCGAGTACCTTTCTGAAAATAATTATCTTCGATTTTAGATAAAGCAGAAACGCTTTCTTAACGGGGTAGAGTGAAAAAACATAACACCTAGAATAGATAAAGGTATGAACTTCATTTAAGATTTCGGGGAAGCACTTTCCGAGGGCTTTGTTGGGAATATATGCACTTGATAAGGGTTTTTTATCTTTTCATCTCAGCTCTAATCAGTTATCTTTCTTGTTCAGCTAAAATTGGGTTCGGACATGTCAAGTCCATTTCATTATCACGACTTGATATATAAAATAGAAACCGGCAGATATAAGGAAGCCAAAAAGTACTATTTAACTAAACATGTGCTCACTCCCGCTCAGACTTACTGTGTGTAAGTTAATTAACAAAGAAATTCAAAGAATAGCTATTTCATACATACACATACACAAACAACAGGGACTGGATACATCTCTATCTGAACTATGTGGACACACGCGATGATCCCGATCCAGCAGTGTCGGATAATGCGACCGAATGTCTGCTGAAAAGCATTACGCAGTATGCTCTGCTGCATGGCAATCAGTCGGAAGGATGGCTGCTGCTCTATTGCTACTACAAGAGCTTCGATTATGCACCGGGCTACTCGTACGCACGCTGGAAAGTGGACAATCTTATCAGTCATCCACGAGCCATTAGGTCAACAGCACCGTCCAGTTTGTGGGGCCTAATGCTGAATTTTAATCCGAACTTTAGCAATCAACAAGGTTATAAGTTCTTCAGATGCTTCAAGACCTTTGTTCGCATGGGTCTCTATGAGTTCGCTCAGGTTGTTTTCCAGTCTCTGCAGCATATGTGCAGTGAGCTTGACTGTTATTTGATCAATACGCAGCTGAGCGTACTGCTGAATCAAATTGACGAGGACTTCAAGCTGCACGATGTTCCGTTTACCAAGACACAACATAAGGAAGACGAGGGAGAAGAGGCAGAGGAAGCAGAGGTTGGTAAAATCTTTCCACAACTGTTGTAAAAATGAGCTCACTATCTCTCTCTCTCTTTCTCTTTCTCACTCTCTCTTTCTCTCTCTCTGTCTTCTAACACATATGTTATTTATTATTTTACAGGATCCCCGAGCTCTGTTTGCGGCCCAAATCAATGGCAATGTGGAATACCAGCGTGGGAATTTTGAGAAGGCAGCCGAATATTATAGAAAACTAAACGACAGCCCGGCAAGCAGTCGTGACTTTTTAGTCAGCAAACTGCGGTTGGCCTACTTGTCCTACGATATGGAAGATTACCATCAGACAATCTCAGCACTGGGTATACCTGACATTGGCAAACTTCTGCCCCTCACCTGCAAATACTTAATGGGCAAGGCGCATTACAAGTTGGGCGATCTAAACAGTGCACTGCAAAGTTTCATTGGCTGCACCTCATATGGTATACATATGCCGGATATTTGGGGATTTCTAGCACTGCTCAATCTGCAGATGGGCAAGAATTTGCATGCGATCATCTGCTGGAAATATGCTAGAAATGTGAGTAACTCTCTTTGAGACCAATCAGGAATATATTTTATGTTGTTAATCCTTTCCATGCAGGATCCAGCTAAGCGTATAATGGATGATGTCATTTACAGCGAACTGGACCTCATCAATGAGGATAGCGTCGATCTGTATTTAGATACGTTGTCTACTTGGGCTGAGGACGATCCTATCACACCGGATAGCTCCTCTGATAATGATGATTAAGGAAACAGTTTGTTAGTCTAATAAATTGACCAAGTTTTAATGCAAAATATTCTTAAGTGTCTTTATCATTTATAGTATAGATTTATTATAGTATTCTATAAGATATTCATTTATATAATATGCCAGTCACTGGTCACTTCGACCATTGAAAATGGTTAAAAAAGGGTATACTAACTTTGTGCAAATGTATGGAACACGCAGAAAGAGGTGCGGATGTCCGGGTGTCCGGATGTATGGATGACCAGATGAACACACGGATTTCAGCTATTATAAAAGCTAGAGACACCAAATTTGGCATGAAGGTTTCTGTGTACCAGGCGCAGATCAAGTTTATTTCAAATGTTGGGTGCCACGCCCACCACCCCCCGCAAATAAATAATTTAATTTTTGAATTCAATTTATAAACACTGTATAAAAGATAAAACTTTCAGTATTTAATATATACTAAGCTGAATGAAATATCTAACAAGGGAGAAAGGACGAACGCCATCTATCGGTAATAATTGTTAAGCATTTGCCTATGTATGTATATGTGTATGAATTTAACAAATTAAACTACACCAGAACATAGGTCGAAGGGTATCCCACTGTCGCGTGCTGCGCGACTGTTGCTTTTCTTAATGGTCTTCAGTTGCGTTCAAACTCTAACATAATTCCATTACACTTGAATTTCGTATTTTCTATCTAGCCAGCTGCGACAAATACATCATTTTTTTCAGTTAATCTACACGTACGACCAATACATCATTTTTTCAGTTAACCTGCAACAGTTACAGGATCAAGCAGCAGCGTGCTAGTTTTTTTTTTTTTTTTTAATTACAAATACGGTAAGAAAATAAAATCTTCGAAAGATACCATCTAGCGTCCGTAGATGGCATGCACAATTCATAACTTTCCAACATAAAACATAACATAAACCTCCGTACGCTCTCCAGTCCTTGTCACGTTCACCGGGACTTCCAGTCAAGGTATAACTTCGGTGAGCAGGATGTGGTGCCAGATCGCAGTCCGTCTTCTTGTGTGTTGCCATGCAGCGTGACGATGCTTTGCTAACTCTTTAGTTGCCTTTTACGACAAGCCGAGCCCGAGGAGGTGGTATTCCACCCAGCTCTGCATCCGCATCCGCATAGTATTGATAATGCTAGACAATAAATGAATAAATGAGAGGGTCAGCTGATTATCCGGTGATATGGCGTGAACAATCAGCTGGGGATTGCTATACGGCGGTATTTCATTGTGGCGTGGTCTAGCCGGACATGTTTCAGCTGCAGCATGTCCGGCTAGTCCATGCCACAATGAAAAACCGCCGTATAGCAATCCCCAGCTGATTGTTCAGGCCATATCAGCTGCATCGGATGAGCAGTTGACCCTCGGGCATTTATTCATTTATAGTCGAGCATTATCAATACTATGGCAAGGAGACCAACCAGGGCTGGCAGAATTCCATACGTCATCATCTCAGTGTGAATAGGTAAGAGAGAGTTGAGAGTTGTTCTTAAGTTGATATCATGCTAATACCAAAACCCCCTCCACTTGTAGGTATTTTATCAAGGTAGCGAGCTCTCAGGATGAGCCTGGCATAGGCTGCTTTTGGCGCATCGACCCAGACAGTCGTGCCAAGCTGATAGAGAACAGCTATAAGAAACGTCGCCAAGGATGCCACGTTCTATGGTATGCCATGGGTAAGTTAAGAAATGGAATAACTATATGAGAGCCTAATATCTTATCATATCCCTGTCTATTCTCGCTGCAGACAACTCACTCGAGAGCTATCCGCTTCAAGACATTGTGCTGCAATCAGCTCCTGGCTCCCCTGGCATGTCCCTCGAGCAACATGCTGCTTAGTAAACCTTTGTTGATCCGCCAGCAAATGCATATTTCAGATTTGACAAGATGTATATTGAATTTGCCAATCTCACAAATCCCAAAAAAAAAAAAAATAAAGAAGAAGAAAACACGACATTATCAAAGTGTATGAAGGAAACCAAAATTGTTGTGGAAATATATGTATTAATAGAACAGTGAATTATGTGTTTTAGAATTGTTGACCGTATAACGTTTAAACAGCAAACAACATTCAATAAAAAACGCTCCCCTTCCCCTCCCCCCAACATATTTACGATTTAACCCCAAGCTCGATGACGCTACTCTCTTAGTATTTATATAACATGTTTTTCTCCTTCCCTTTCGTTGCTCCTCTTAATTCTCTTCCCTCTATTTACACTGCGCGTTTATCTAACAATTTGTGATGGTTTCATTAGCTGCAGCAGCGCTTGCAACATGCAACATAACTTGGCAACTGCTTTCCTCATCTTCTTTTTGTTATGTGGCTTCGTTATTGCGGCTGCTGCTGTGGCTGTTGTTGTTGTTGCTTAGCAGCCGTGACTTGTTGACACAAGGTAATGAGACAGCCCGCAATTTGCTTGCATAAGACAGCAGCAGCACACTCCCACACACACACACACATGGACTGGAAACTACACTCACACATACAGCGACTCTTGTACTTTTTATAGCATACATCGCGGGGCACAAAAGCATCTGAGCCAGCTTGCAGCATCCATCAGTCGGCATCAAAACATGGCACACGCTGGAGGTTTGGACTATGGCGATCCCAAGCTGCCCGCAGTGGGCAGTGTGACCAGCAGCACCGCTCTGGCCATACGCAACTCGACCATCATAGCACATCGCTTGTCCATCTACCTGCCGCAGCTGTTGCTGCCCACGCGAGATCCCCAAAAGGTGAGGCGAGCAGATCTCCTAAAGAGCTCACTGACTGTTCATCTTCCCATCAGCTCATCATGGAGATCAACTGTCATGTGGCACAATTTCGCGAGCTGCTCATTTATATAGGTCAATCGCGGGATTCGCCCGAGCTGCGCGAGAAGATACGTCGACTGCGTCGGAGCTGTGTGGACGCGTGCAAACATTTGGCACACTTGATAACGCCGCAGCCGCGTCACTGCTTGGGCAGCCCCAGTGAGCGTTTGCACTTGACGCTGCTCTTTCATCTCACGCAGCAGTTCCAGCACGAGCTAATCAAGAGCCATCGCCTCATACAGCTGGTGCCGTGCGACATGAGCGAATATTATGGTGATTAGAGGATTAGAAATCAATCGAGTAGAGACTTTATACTATTTTCCCCCTCTTCTCTTCTTCTCCTCCTCCCCCTCCGCAGCACCTGCTCGCACTGCACCCTCGAATCTGGGCAATGTGCTTAGTCAGATATTGTTGTGCAAGCAAATCAGTCCCGATTTTCAGCAGGAGGAGCTGTGCAGCATCAGCAAGGATGCACAGGAGTTGAATGAACTCTTGGACGAGCTTCAGGCGCATCTTCCCAACCCCAACGACGATACTGTCGACGAGGCGCACAACTGTGAGTAATGCAGCCCGGCGCGGTGAACTGAACCAAATGAGAATATTCAAACTAAAAATCTCCTGTCTTCCCCTCTTCCCGTTTCTCTCTTCAGCTGGAGATACCCTGGCCTCTCTAAATGCCCCGCCAGCCTGGTACACGCGACAACGTCGTCGCAGCTGCCTCAGCCGCAGTCGTAGCCTCTGCTGCTGCTGCTGTCCCAACTCAGCACGAGCGAATTCGTTTTGAGCCCCTCCTCCTTACAACAGGTAGGAGAAAGTCTTTAAGCCATAATCAATTGCCTCAGCTGCAATTCACAATTATCACAGAGCCATGAGGAACTTTGGCATCTGAATTATACAATAAATAACTGTAGTCTTAACTTATCTCTAAACTTGTGCAGGAAATCCACAATAAAGTCGACACTGATAATGAATCAATTGTCTTTAGACTTTTATGAATGGGTTGCGACTGAGTGGTTCAGGCCCACACTCGTTGGAAATGCATGCAGAGGGGTATAAAAGTCGGTTTACCATTCAACAAAATTCATAACTATGGCAAAAGAAATCATTAGATTTCTTGTCGATAATGTCAAATTATTCACAATTTCTAATGAAACCTTAGGAACCTATTTAATATAATCTCAATTTATTAATAGTTAAAGAATTATAAACTATTAATTCGTATGAAGTTCAGTAACAATTGTTTAAATTTTAATATATGACAGTATAAAGAATTTACGATTGATAATTCTTTGAGATAATCCCACTTCACGCCTTACTTTTATTCAAGGCGAGTTTATTTTTAGTCTTAATTAAAAATATTTAACGATTACTTATTTTTTATTAGCCAAACACAACGTTCGGAATAAAATAATGTCATAAATAACCTTAAACTTATCTGCGCCTATACTAGAAGAATTTCCGTCTGAGCTCTATTGTTTTGATATTGTGGGAAATTTGTGCAATAAAAAAAGGTTTCGATTGCAAGTTTTGATACTGTTGCTGCACCCTAACCTACTTAAATAACGGAAAATATAGGCTTATCGTGTCGATAAGAAATGCAAACAAATCTTGAAGGTCGTGCTGAAAAACACTGCAGAAATATTAAAGTAGAAAAAATGCCATTAGTCCATGATTATATAGAAATTGCTTGTGGGATAAATTTCAATTTCATACTTGAAAAGTAAAGTTATATTTCCTGCAGATCGCATGGTAAATAATGGAAGAGGGGTTCCATTATTTACCATTGTGTGCGATTATTCCGAATATAATTACACGTAGCATTTATATTGTTTTATTATCTTGTCGGATTTTCCGCTAAATTAGGCAGGCATTCAACATTTCATTTTTTTATTTATGCACACATAAAAAACGAGCAACGACCGACAAAAATAAAGCATACAAGTACTTTCAGCTCTCACTGTGCGTGCGAGTGTGAGTGTTATTCATGCGACAAACCTGTAAGCAAACACAAGGAAGTGAATGTGGCACAAGGCACAACAACAAACAAGTATTTGCATTTCTCTCCCACTCTCTCTCTCCTTCTGTCTCTCACACTGTGTACCGTTAATGGCGTAACGGTTAATTAAGGGCAGTTTGAAGATTTACGTTCAATTTCATCTCGAAAAGCCCCAATTACCAAATAAATAATGATCACTTTGCCGTGTCGCGTTGCTAAGGAGAAAAGTTAAGATGATATATCGCTTTGCCCCCTTTTTACAGGCCCACTCAGAGACTACTATCTAAAGCCTTAGCGATAAGGTGGTGCACTCCATCAAGTAATCCCCACTTTCCGCTAGCTGAAAGTGCAATTCATGTAGATAGAAAAAGAATGCAATTTGTTTTAGATTTTCCATTGGTTTTTTTGCAATATATTTTGTAATTTTAAAAATATGCTTTATCGTCTTTTACAAAACATATCTCTACATTAAAAATAGATATTATTATTTATATATGTATACTTTATGGAGCTCTATATAGTAGAGTATATAGTTATGTATATATATAGTGTATATATAAGGTATAAACTTCTAGTATGTCATATGGATTTTCACAGAAAATCTTCAACTTTCATTTTTCTTTTGAGTAATGCTTACTTTCCCCCAATTGTTTTACACTTTTCTTCTCTCGCTCTCTCTCTCTTTCTTTAAATATCTCTTTCCATTATTTTAGCTATCATATAGTTGCTTGTGCGTTGACATTCTGTACAATTGTGTTGAGCATTATGCATTCTATGGAAGATTCTAGTTTTGTTTATCTGTGTGCACCAACAATTTTCTCATTATTTATCGATTATATAGTCTAAGTAGTTTAGTTTTTTTGGGTTTTATGCTTTTTTGATTTGTGCACATTTTGGCATATTTCGACAACAACTAAATGTTAACAATTATTGTTATTATCTCTCGTTGGACTCTTAGCTCTTTCATCATAATAAATTCACTATTTGTTTACGAACTTCACTTTTGTTCATTACTTTTCTTCCTTTGTCTGACTAATATCACCTTTATCACTGCGCTGTGGCTTAAACTTGCTTTAAGTCTTGGCTACAAATTTAGTCTCTTCTTTTGTTTAATGTGTGTGATTGTGTGTGTGTGGGGTGTGTCTGCTTGTGTTGTGCCATTCCTTTTCGGTGTGTAAACAAATAATTAATCAAACGCTTAACGCTAATTCAACACATTGCAAACTCAACGCGTGGGCAAACAACAATAAAGAAATTAAACGAAATAAAAAGAGAATAATGATTAAACAATAATCAAAATAAGAAAGAAATAATGAAGAAGGGAAAACACTAAGAACTAAAAGCTTAGAGATTAAGCACTAAATTTAAACATGAAGTGAGAGATTCCCACCCAGCTCCACTTGCTTCCTCTCCTTGTCTCTCTCTCTCTCTCTCTCTCTCTCAGTTAATGCAGCAATTAAATAATATGTTGGCTTGTGTTTCCTCTTCGTGTTGCTGTTGCTGGGAGGCTGGTGGCATGTGGCGTGTGGCTTATGGCTGATGATGTTATGCTTTCTTTATATAGTTGCTGGTGGCGCCAAAAATAATGTTAAAGGAACACTGTACTCTATATCGACTGACGAGGCAGCGCTTCACAGGCGCGTTATTTTATTCGCCACCGTGGATGCCGACGTCGTCGACAGTTGCTCCAGGCGCGAGCACAACTCTTGTGCCAAACGCAGTTGATTCGCAGCAGCAGCGGCACAGGATGTTGCCGTCGCACCATTGCCAGTCACGTTGGGAAGCTGTTGCATTGCCTCCGGGAAACTCAGGCAGACGCCCAACCAACGTGCTTTGCTGCAGGCATGCGACTGTAAACGGAAGAGAGAGAAATCTTCAGTTAGTCATCCACTTTGGATTTGTACTTTGAGCTGTGAACTTACCATGGCAAAGTCACGCTTCCATTGCACACCGCACTGGCCATCACACAGGGGGCAGGGACGCTCCAGGCTGTAGCCACCGCATTCGCTGCAGTCGAGCGAGACATGATCATCGGTCCAGGAGACGCCGCATGTAAAGCAGGAGCCAATGTGCTGGCGCAATTCTTCGATAGTCAGCACGTTGTCCATGTTAATTTCCAGTGGACTGCCCACCAGATCGGGCAACGAGGCAGACAGGCCCAAGTTGTGGTGACTGCAAGAGAGAGAGAGAGAAAGAAGGGAATAGATGAGCAACTGATTACAAGTAATGGAAATATAAATACTAGAATTCAAAAGTAAAGATTACTGCCAGTTAATTCCCCATGCTGTAATCTATGTCAGGCAATTACCCCATTCCTCAGCTCCCCATGCCCCGCTCGGGCTGTGATCCGCACCTGTGCACAAGCGAAAGGCGGGCAAGCCCCGCACAGGCCATGACCTTGCACGTTGGGCGGACAGCGGACGGCAGGCAGCGGACGCTAGCGTGATTATGATAATGAGTCGCATGGCGGCAGCGGCGCCGAAGCGGGGCGGCACGATACATTGGGACTGTACCCACAAACGACAGCGCGCGGCGTTGCGGCGAGACGCGAGACGAAGCACTGCTCAGCACGACGACGGCGGCGACGGCAGCTTTCGCTCGATCATGTGAGCGCCGCATTGTCGCCAAGTTTATATTGTTAGCACAAGCGAGTGAAAGAGAGAGGGCGCATGGGAGAGTGGGAGCATAGGAGAGAGTGGGGCGAGAGTAGTGCGTTCAGTGAGCTTTGGTCTAATGGTCTCTCAAAACAAGAACAACGCGTGTGCGACCCGATTGTCGTGTGTTGCTGCTTGCCTTGTTTGATAAGATTGCAAAACGATGAATGGAAATGAGACTGACTGATCGTAGTCACTGTTACAGTCACCGCTAACAGTCACCAGTCACCGTCGTAGTCACCGTCTTCGCCAGCATTGCGTATCCCCCGCACACAACCGGCTCTCGGGGGGCCCTGACTTTGTTTACAATATTCGAAATTGGCAAATTGTGTTGCGGAACGTATCGAGAGGAGGCGTGATACATGGCCGACGCAGGGCGTGACGCAGTGTACGACGACGGCGCCTCGTTGTAGTTGTAGTTGTTGCCATTCATTTGTTGAAAACGGAAACGCGACGCTTCCAGCTAAATTCACACATGAATCACAACAACAAATAAAACACAAGGCGGCGTATGAGCAATCTCTCTCTCTGTCTCTATAGATAGATGTGCCTCACACTCTATATCCGACTTATAGTATCTATGGCATATGTTATAATAATATATGTATTTTACTTACGACAATGGACTGCAAATGTCGGCAATTTGGGGAGCATGTACGCTGGCACTCGACATGTTTGTTGCTGTTGCTGTGGTTGTTGTTGCTTGTGTTGGAACTGCAAGAGAGGCGGGAGAAGAGAAACAGAAATAAGGAAAAAGTTGTATAAAAACAATTAACAAAATGCGCATAGGGGGAAGGCAGATGAGGAGGAGGAACGTGGTTTATGTCAGGGGCAACAAAAAAACACAGGTAAACAAACGCACGAAGGTAAACGAGCTAGTTGTGCAGCTGCTGCTGCCACTCTCAGCTTATTGCCGGGTAAGTGAACAAAGTAGTGTATCGTGATGAAGTGTATGTGCTAGTGTGTGTGTGGGTATTATAAAACACTTAAATGTCAAAATTGCATGACACACACACGCGCACAAGCCAAGCAAATCTCGCTGTAGCAACTGTACCACAAACTGCGCCACAACAGCTGCCCCCATGTGGATGCTGTGTGTGGGGAGTGTGAGGTTGGGGGAGTGGAGCCACGTTGTGGACGCCATTATGACACTTGCTTGCAAACTAATTTCCAAGTACAACATTAAGTGTCAATAAACGACATTCTTCAATAAATTTCAGACAGACAACAGCAACAAAAACAATAACAAAAGAAATACGAAAAAAATGACAACTTGGTGGTGGTGGGGAACAACCGATAAAATCCGGTTAATACGAACTCAGACAATTCCGAGACTTGGCAGATGCGTCATGGGCAATAATCAAGCTTGAATTTGGGTCTTGGCAGCAATTAAAATACATTTTTAATTTGCCCAAAAATTCCCCACTAAATTTCTATATATATTCTACTCTATATAATGCAATGCAATTTATATTTATAGTTGGTACATAATATTTAATTTGATTGTCGGCACGAGCAACACAAGGAGACCCCGTGTGAAGGAAATCTGCTGCGGATTTTGGCAAAATTGCAAATGTTATTTTTGACACAAAGCAGACAGAGAAGAGACAGCAGATCCAAAACGAAAGACACATGACTGCATGGCGACGATACCATAATATTTTATTTTATAACCATTTTCTCTGTTGTTTTTTTTTCTTTGAGTTCTATATTTAGTTGATCACATGAAAACGACAGATGAAACGGGGGGTGGGGAGTGGGGAGAAGGTACTAAATTTAAATGATATGTCTGCAACAAGTTGACTGCGCCATTTTGCAGCTGTTAATGTAAATGCAATGTTAATGTTATGTTAAATGAGTGCAAACTGCATATCTAATGAAGTTAGCAACACCAACAATGGCGGCTAGCTGTAAACTCTAATATTGCGCTTGCACAGACATATACATATGTACATATATGTATTTTTGTGTGTGTGCAGCTAGTTGCATTTAATTGAATCTGATGTGATTTATTTATAGAAGGGCACTCATACACACGCACGCACACAGAACATGAACATGAAGAATGCAAGTTTGTTTTGTTATTTATACACACTCTTATAGATTTGTATAAGTGACTGTGTGAGTCTATTTTGGGCACGGAAATACTTACAATTTACTGTTGCTTGTTGTTGTTGTTGTTGCAGTTTACACAGAATATATCTGATTGCTAACGGCGCAAATTATTTATTATGCGCTATTAATAATCCAAATTGGGATTTTCTCAGTGATTAGTTGAAAACAATGAAATAGCTTTCTAACAATTGCTTTCAAATAATTGCAATTATATGTTTTTGTTTTGGTTTTTTGTTGTTATGTTTCTCTGTTTTGTTGTTTAACTTTTCACACGCGCGTTGTTTATTAAAAACTCAAAACACAATCAAAATTTTGCACAAATTTTTGCGCAATAATTCAAATGTTAATAACGATAATATTGTGACAGAAGTTGCAGCACACTTTTTGTTGGGACTAGTTGTAGTTGTATTTATTTAGTGATTTATTTAAACAATTTTCTGCTTTCTGTGGTTTAACAAAAGCCAAAAGACACCAAGTGTGGCGTGCACGACAACTCAAAAATTACTCAAATGAAATCGCTCAATGCGACTCGCTTTTATAGCAAAACGAAGGCGTCGCTGTGCGAGAGAGACAGTGGGAGAGGAGAGTGGGCACGCAAAGAGCGCGGGCGAGCAAAGCACATGCTGTGTGTGAGGGAGAGCGAGCGAACAAGTGAGCGTGGCTGATATTGTTTCACAGAGAGAGCATAACAGAGAGAGAGAGTTTCTGTGTGTGTGCTGCCTGTATGTGTCTGTGTTTGCTGCAATGACAAAGCAAAGCTAACGAACTTGTCATTTGAAAATGCGCATAAAGAAGAAACGAATAACGGCGGCAGAGCAGCAACAGCGCAGCAGCAGCGTAGGGTAAATCAAAGTTAATGCCAGAAACAAGAGTCAGCAGATGCTGGCCAAAAATTCGCACAGTACCGCACACGGCATTATAGTGTGCACACTCAGTATATGTAGTTGGCAACAGTCAGTCAGTCTTATACATACACGCACACGCACAGATAATAATAACAAAACAAAACACAAAATGTGTTGGGTTTTTCGAGAGCAAAGATCGCGAGAGAGCGAGAAAGAGATAATGAGCGAACCGACACACAAGGCAACGAATATATTGAAAACCAAACTCACAAATACATAGACTCTTATACACACACACGGCACATACATATATACAAGCAAACAGTGTAATACGTATACGCAGCGTGGAACGAGTCTAGTACGTTGACTAAATGTAAACTCTCGAGGGGTTGTTGACGTAGGTAATTTTGACAAGAAAACAAAAACAAAAACACTGCGAAACAGTAATAAAAAGGAGAAGAGGAGAAAAAAAGTAGCACGGCAACAAGCGTCAGCACAGCGTCGACGGCAATTCATTTGAATAACAAATCATATTTACGCCCAATAACAGGTAGAGGAGTGTAGAGTGTGTAGAGCAGTGTAGAGCAGTGTAGTGAAGTAGAAGAGGCAGACGCAAGGCAGGTGTAACACAGGCAGGCGGTCGGTCCATCTGAACCTGGACAATACGCAGGTAAATAGCGCGACCTGCGCTTTATGGCTTAACTGGAACTGATTATCCTCCACACCATGCTGCTTATCTTGTTCGCGCTCTCTGATTCCTCCTCACTTCCTCTTCCACTCACTTTCTTCCTCCCCACGCTGCCTATTGTCCTCTCTCGCTCTCCCTATTGTTATATCTCGTCTTGTCTCACTCTTTATCGCAGTGTAATCTAATCAAAGTGTGGCATGAAATCTAAAACAGCTGTAACGGTACAATTTCAAAGTCTAAATGTAAACGCAAGACGGGAAAGGGGGGGAAAAGAGGAGGAAGTGGCGTGTGCGGGGTGATCCGCGACTGTGTCCAATGGAAATTGCCAGCACATGTGCTAAAAGATCTGAGACCAGCACAATATACAAACATTTTCGCATGTTAATAGCAAAAATTTGTTCGCTTTATCGCGCGTCGCTTAAGCTCGAATTTCACCAGCGCAACAAAAAGGGAACGCGCCTCAGGGTGCCCCCAACATTGATGATGATGATGCCCACACTCAAAGTGACCCTCGCCAAAAATAATGCAACTCAGCAGCGAGGTCCAACTATAAACACACACACACACAAACACTCACACGCGCTGCACACTCTCCCGCACACACACACATGCACTCCTCTATATATTATAAACAATAATTGTTTATTTAGAAAGGCAACAACATCATGATCATCATCATGATCATAATCATTATCATCGTTGTCGGGGCTGTTTATTATCATCCTATTGCCATATTTCATTATTTCTACGGCACACTTTTGATTTTGACTGGCGACGCAGTTTTGTATTTGTCGTATTGGGGGATATTCTTACTATGTATGTACGATCATCATCACAAACGGAAGATGGCTATGAAAATGAAAATCTGATTGAGTATTGAGTATGGGCAAGACCATTGTCATCTGAGAAGGTCGCGCGGCAATTACTTGAACCAGCACCACCTTCGTGTCCGTTCCGACATTGCGTCAGACAACGTGAGGGATATTAATACGAACCAATAAACCGAACGACAAATAAAAGAAGACAAAGACAAAAGAATAATGCAAAATTATGTGTATGGATGGATATATAACAACGCGCCGTAACAAATAATATTTAAACAATATTTTGCAAACCTTTTAAAATTGTTTTTAAGTGCGCCTCGTTAGCTTTGTGTGTGTATTTTTGGTACATATTTGATTTGCCTGCTTGGAATATCAACAAAACATGCCTCGCCGGTTTCACGGAGAGTCTTAAGAGTATTTCTCTCCTATATAGTCCCCAGTTTAATTTCGAGTTTATTCCCCCTTAATGTTTACAACGTATCTGCATTTATTTAATAATCTTATTATTCTCCGAATTCGATTCCATTTGACTGGTATCAACAATATCTACTTATCATGGCGCATTATTTTGAATTGATCGCACGTTTTATTCCTTTATTATTGTTATAATTGAGGGAAAGGTTCAACAACCAAGCTTTCTTATATGGCTAACGAATTAAAAACGGGGCATGTCTTAAAAAGCACACAGAAAACTGGGAATACCAGTAAAATGTGTGAACAAAACAAATAAAATACATAACTGGATTACGTAAAAGAATCGCAGATCCTTTGACTCAATTCTGAATATCTTTAATCAAGTATCTTAGTCAATGATCTTTAGATCATTTTGATCTTTAGATCTTTAAACTGATTTAGTAATCACTAATCTTGCAAAAACTCTAACCTTCAACTTCTAATCAATGTTGACGCATAGTTTTGATACTGCCCTCGCTAATACTCCAACACCAAAGCAAAAAAAGACAGGGACAAAGGCAAGTGCTGCTTGAAGACATGCGCTTCCTCTTTAGAGCTCAGAGCTCTGCAGCAGAGCAGTTCAAACAACTCGTTTCTCATTTGTTTCAGATTCACAGCTATGCAAACAAAGCTGCTCCTGCAAGTGGCTGCCAATAATTGTTATGCATGTGAATGTGATTGTGAATGTGATTGTGAATGTGAATGTGACTGTGACTGTGACTGTAACTCCAACTGTGTAACTGTGAGTGTAGTCAAGTTGAGTAAACAAATAAGTGCGGACGACAGATGTATTCGATGGGTATATGGTTGATGGTACAAGCCCCAGTACCGGCACCGTGTAATACACATACATCAAAAAACCGAACCCCGTTGACGTCAATGCAAAAACAACAGGAAAAGTGCTTGAAAATGGGGAAGACAAAGCTGAATGAACAGAAACTTCAGACGATTGTTGCATTGTCTTTTGATCATGAACTCAAATGGTGACCAATACCGACTGATTCAGAGGCTTACAGAGAATTCCAATTCAATCTTATAATCAAAGTAATAAATTCTAAATGAGAAATTCCAAATCAACGGCGCCATCATTCGTCAGATGCTAATGAGTTCAACGCAAATTGAAACAAGTTTGTCGTGCTTTTTCTATGGACTTCCCTCGAAAAGTAAAGCGACCTTTAACAAATGTTTACTTAATAAATGGGGGGAAAAATACTTGAGAATATTACGACTAAATGTAGGTAAACAGGGCGGACGACCAAAAGGAAAGTGGCATTGAGAGAAGTCGGCCGATCGCCGGACTGATAGCGAATCACACGAGCAGAGAAATCACAAATCGCAATATGCTTTTAGCTCCCTGAGCTGATAGACAGCGAGACAGACAGACTGCAGGGAGGTGGAAGGGGCGATAGGAATGGGCGAATTTCACGACCTAAAAGGCCAGACATCATACATAGAGCGAGCTGCTGTTGACAATGGCAATTAGAAGTGCGCGAATTATATGACCGGATAGCCCGGGACATATGGGTACATCTCTATATACGTATTGCGAAATGTGAGACTGAACTTTGGCATCGCGTCTCGAGGCGGCGCTGAAGAATTTGCATATGTTTTGTAAGAGTTCCGCCTGGGAAATTTACATCTATTCAAAGAAAAAAAGATCTAGTTGTAATAGGCCTGCATAACAATCTTAACAGTATATGTTAGATAGCGAACTGTTACTAAAATCTCTCTCTAATGATAAAAGACTGTTAATCATTGGCAGTTTCTTACTGTCCAAGCTTACTGTTAAACTTCAATGGCGCGCTGTCAATCTGTTATCGTGCTCCATATAAAAATAGCAATTATTTATTAGATACCGATAAATAGCATATTGTGTGTCAAGGCATTATCTTTAATATGCTTTGTGTAAGCGGAATTTTTATTGATTCGCGATAATGGGCGTTGCGGTTCATATGTCAATTATACGAGGCAAACCGATTAACAATGAAAATACACACAACAAAGGAAATACAAGAAGCTGCCTATTATAGAGAGTTTCGTGATACATCGATTATAATCTATTTTAATTGAGCTCAGAGAAATATATGCATATAGGAAATTCATTGTAAATCATCAGTTATAAAAGTAACTTTAAACTAAAACGCATTTACTGTGTCTAGAATCATTTTCAAAGCAATAATCTTGAATTAAAATACAGTCATGTGAATGCTATCATCGCAATTTCATGCTCATTTTGTAGTGCTCTAACTCAATTTGTGGAACACAATAGGTTAATTATGCACTCAAGAGAAGAGTGTGCTGTATAACAAATAATATATAAGTATACTCTTTTTATCACAATATACCCATTCTGCTATGTACAGAGAGAAGTATATCGCCTAACCATACACAAGCCCGATTCCATGGAATTAATATAAAAATACACTTGATCTGACGTCACAGCCTGGCTGTATATATGAGTTTATATACTACAGATTGTGGGGGACCTCTACTGTTTATTATTATTATTTTGTGTATTTATAATAAACAATATATTGCATTACTTATAAAGAGGAATTGCCCCCTAGTTGGGGGTCCACATTGGCATACACTAAAGTCCAATCGTATTTGCATCACTAAATGCGCAATGCGAATACGCAAAACAAGGTGGAAGAAAACTATAAAAACCCCAAACGAAACTAGAACAAAGGGATGCGAATTGGGTATGCATTAATTAACACTCCAAATGAATTTCGCACTTAATTAACTTAACGTTGACAATTTTTTGCTAATTACACGTGACAATTTCGGCTGGGTAAATGAGTTATGTCCGGATTGGTTCAACTAAAGGAGGACTGTACTGATAGGAGCCGCTGCTAATTTATAGTACGGTCAGTCTAGTCATACACTCAGAGAAAAGTTCTCAAAAGGAGCAAAGTAAATTGGTGACAAAAGGAATTCTACATGTTTTTGAAGCTGCTTTTGAAGCTAAATGAAAATGATGACTAAAATAATGCAAATGGTATCTAAACTTTAACAAAGTTTCCCTTAGTTTAGGCTTATATTGAACATCAACTAGCCAAACCAGGTTTCAATCTAGTTCAGTCTTTAAAACAGCTTTTCTGGACATCCAACCTTGGTTTCTACCAGTTTTATTATAACTGTGCATGCGATTTTCCCCCCTAGTGTAGTAGTAGAAGGCATGTAAATCTTTAGGCATCTCTCTCGTCAAGTGGTCTGACCGACTATTTAGTTGACTTTTTTATTATAACTGGCTGACGTTGCTGAAGTCGTCATCTTTGCCATCGTCATCATGATGAGATGATGATGAGCATTTGCTTGCTGGCGTCTGTGTTAGATTTGCGTCGCACGAATCGTTTGTTCAATGCACACACACACACAGACATATAGATACTCTTTCACACACTGGGACAAAGGCAAACACAAGCAGAGAGCAAACACGACGAGATGAGTTAAGTTTCCAGTTTAAACCGATTGCTACTAAATAATGTCGTATGCCAGTCAAGTTTTTATCAGTGTATGCGACTCTGTGTTTCTGTGTGTGTGTGCGTTAAAATTGTAAATTGATAAAACAATGAAGCGAGTGCGCGTCGACTGCAATGAATGAATGAATTGTAATTTATATGGAAATCAATACATGTATAATGTGAAACATAGTATAAACTGTTCCATCGTTTGGCGTACTAGTCAAGAATGCAACGACTACAACGACTACGACGACGACGGCAATACACCTCCAATGACCTGCCCCCCAAAACGAAATGATACTACGAAACACATCGAATTGAATTGAAACGGTGGCCAGCCCTGAGCTTCAGCGTGTGAATGCCAAGTGTCTCAAATTATCCACTTCGCTCGCGCACGTTCCATTGACACTTGTCGCGGCATTAGACCGACTCAAGTAACCGTTCGTTCGACTCGGTTATACGACGCTCTCTACCCATATTCCCATACCCCTTTACCCTACCCTTCCCTCTCTTTCGATCACCATGGTTGAGGTTATAACCGGCTGGCACCTAAACGAATCGGTTAGAGGCCGCTTCGCAGATTGGACTCACTCACTCACTCACACTATGCCGGCAACGTGCGGCCCGTTATGATTGGTTGGGACTCGACTGGATCATAGCGAAAAGGTCAAACTGCTCAGTTCATCAAATTGCATTTTCGGCGACACCTCTTGACCACCACAGCGCAATTTGAGGCGACGCGTGGACATTGACAGCTTATCAACAACTACCAACAACAAGAACAACTCGAGCTGAGCTGCGCTGAGGCTGAAGTTGAGTCTGAGGCTAAGGGCGAGGCGAGTGCCATCGAGGCGATTTGCCCTCGCGCCTCATGTTTGTCGATGTCGGCAACATTTTTTTCAATAAACCCCAAAGCAAGCAAAAAATGCGTAAAGAATGTCTGAAAAAACTACTGATATTTGGCTATCATATACCCTGTAACCGGTTTAGCGGTAAACTCTAAAGAATATACAAAACTAAAATTTGTTTTTTAACCAAATTAGTTTGAAAATAAAATGCATGTAGATTTCGCTAGATAAACAATAGTATAGTATTATTAGGTTTCTTTGTTCATATTGAAAATAAACAAAGGAATTTCCCTTGTTTAAATATACTTATACATTTTTGAAACGAGTTCAGTCTGCACTTAGTAAGTTTCCTATTGCGCATAATTTATGATCTTCCCGCTTATTATTATCGAACAATTCACAAATGTCTACAGGCTGTCATGGAGGAAGCCTTTAAAATGTTGATGTAATATTTATGTGTTAAGTAAACTTGTTAAGTATTTGCAATTATTTGTTAGTTAGCTGATGTCTAAATGCAAATATATTTCACTACGGCAATACCTAACTATAAAGAACTCAAGATCAATCATTACACTTTCAACAATTACAATTAGAGAAGGCACTTTCGCACTGATTCACTTGTAGATTCATATAATTACGGGAACGTGCGCGTTACGGAAGTTCGACTGTAGCATTTATCACAGATTTAATGAAAGAAACGAAGTACTAATGATACATTTTCACAGTTCCCGTCGATAATATTAAATACAAATATGATATTGGCAGATGGAAAATTATTCATTATTATTTATTTAATTTCTTATTTACGTCTCAAATTCGCAACTGCAAATATGATGAGAAATTCGAGATGAACAACAAAATCTGTATTGCAACTGTGTTGTGTGTGGCAACATATGCCACACTTGTATGCACCCGTACAGGGTATAAATAATCTGCGCGTGGCGTACCATTTGGTTTTGGTCTATAATGAGCATGGGAACATAAAAACAGACACACGATTTCGTATGCACAATCGGCGACAGACAACGACAGTTTAAAGGTGGATGGAAAAGAAAGGGGGGCGGCAGGCAGGCAGAGCGGTACGGAGGGAGAGGGTACCTACACGGCAGTGCGAAATTGAAAACGGTTTTATTTTTAAAATTTGTCATTACGTTTGTCGTTTTAATAAGCAATTGCATAAAAGCGCGACGGTTTATGTAAGCAACTTGCATGACAATCCAAGTCTGGGCCTGGGAGCAAAACTTTAGTTCGAAGTGCAGTTTTTTTTTTTATTATTTCGTCGCCTTTTCTTTCCTTCTTTCTTTATTCCCGTTGATAATCGATACGGTGTAGACAGCAGCGAAACTGCAACGATTGCGGGGGTCAATGTCTGGGGAAGTATTGAGCAAGTTCTCGTACAATACAGATCGATGATATAAGCTTATATAGACAATCGATAAGAACTACAACAACTGTACAGGTATTGTATAAGTTGTCGTAGTCGTTGTTTTGTCTGGCTTGCAAATGATGCAGTGATTCATCGCAAAGTCTAGATAATAATAATGATAATTGTGATCACACGAAACGATAAGGAAGAGGGGAAAAGTTAAGTGTAAAGATAAAGCAATGTAATGGGGAAATACCTATTAACTGGCACCTGAGACCGCATAGATAATTGCATATTTATAAATTCTTAACAAATGGATATTTCACAGTAATTACGATAGTAAACTCGTTCATAAAATACTCGGAACTTTATAAACAAATCTAGTTTTATGGTCTTTTTATAGAGAACTGATGATAAATGTCTTAGGTAGAAGTATCAACTGCGTATATATGCACAGATATAAAGACCAGACCTTCGATGTGATTTATTGTATTTATATAATAAAGATATTAACTGCTTCCCATATTTCGTTTTCCTATTCATTATATCTGATAACAAGAAATCATAAAAGACTTCTGGTTTTGTTTCAGCTTTTGTACCTAATGTAAACTGTGGAGCACGATAGCACAGTCCAGAGTGCTTGCCGGCAAGATACCTTGTATCGAGCTGTACTCTGAGCGTACTTATCGCAATTGCTCAAGTTTCACTAGAATATAATACAATGTTTTTGAAAAGAAACTCTGTTCTCAATCAACGATCCTAAGAATCACTTCAAATGTCGTTATGTTGTGAGAAAAGAACACGTAAAGAAATGCAAATGCGGGTTGTTTACCAAAAGCTCTCCAAATGTGATTATACCCACTTGAAAAGACTTGCAATGGACACAGTCTACATTTAATACGTGTTACCATTGAAAAAGAGCTTAAAGTGATAAAACTTCATTGCAGTATAAATATTTATTCAACTTAAAGCTGAAACAATACAACATACATATTTTCTCAATTTTTCACGTTGCTGAATATTATTTAATTTATCTCTATTATATAATACACTTAATGTTCTTTTTGAGATTGTTTACAATTTTAATTTATAAACAAAACAGTTGCTATGACGCCGCAGCACAAAGAAACAGCATCGTATGTAACAAACATTATACTTATTACTCAACTTTGAATAGTTTTACAATTTGCGCGCTTTCTACAACTCCGTCTCTCTCATAATTGACATGCTGTGCTGTAACTTTACCCTAAACAAGCCACACGTGTCAAGTGGCACTTTAATACAATTATAACTTGTCAGTATAACCGCTTGCCGAGTTCTCCAAAAACGAAAACTGAAAACAAATCTCATTTTACTGTTTGACTACCTTCTCCAGGCGACGCTAATGTGCATAATCCCTCTTGCTCCAACAGGTGATTAATGTTTGCACAATTCATAGGCAAATACAAAGAACGAGAGAGAGAGAGACAAAACTAAGGAGCTAAATGTCGCCAAGTCACATGAGAAACGCGTGAATTTCATAAATTTTTCAGCGACAACAGAAACGTGTGAATAAGCAAGGCGCACGCTTTGTTTATATGGCTAATCAGATCGCAGATAAACCGGCAAACAGACACAACAAAAATTACGCGAACACAACCAATTTTGTTATAGACGACTCCCCCACTTTATACAACTCCTCCCGTCCCCTCTACACAATCGAAGTAGCACGCTACTGACAGATGATCAATGGGTTAGCGATTGCAAACTACTACAACATAATCGATGTCTTGTAAATTTCCAATTTCTTTCTATATATAATATAAACGTGTATACAGATATATTCAGACTTAATCGATAATTTTCGCCGAGTCTGCATGAGCGATGGAATAAATTCATGAATTCGTGTGTGTGTCTCAACCTTTGGACAGCCGAAAAATGAACAAAAGAAAAGCCCGTAAGACGAAATAAAACATAGTGAGGCGGAGAAACAATGGTGCGAGTATAAATTGATAGCACCCCAATGTGTATTAGGAGAGACCCACTTGTGCGATAAAGCTGACTATCGCCGCCAATTGATGTTAATAAAAGTGTGCGCCAGTTTCCGCTCAATCAAATAAAAACAAACACAAGCAAGTAAAATGTTTAAATTTAGTTCCAGAAATTTGAAATACTCTATCGGAATATTTCTAATACGTAGTTCTAAAAAAGTAGATACCTAAAGTCGGTAAATTATCTGCAGTTGAAAGGTTTACATCAGCTCTAGCAATACAGAACGTACACTTTATAGTTTGCTTGAAAAAAAGTGTTTAAAATGAATTGGTATTTAAATCAAGTTTATAGCGTGAAGAACCGCAATAAAAAGCAGTTAAATTGGACAATTTGTTGAGTTGTTTTGTTCTTTTTTTGTTGAGAGAGACATTTTCAATGTCAACTTTACGACTTGTAGTGAATTTATTTATATACTGCAAGCCTAATCTGATAAGTATATAATTATATTGACACTGACACAAATCGTGATCGCACGGGGACATACCCTTTAAACAGGGTATACTACATACAATCATATGTAAGTAACAAAAGAGCACAGGGACGCGATATACATAAGTATGTATGTACATATAAGTATGCATACACCTGCGGACCACGCCCACGCACCTGTTAATTAGTGAGTGGTGAAGGAAAAAAACGCAGCTGATAAGACGGAAAGTCAGAAAAGCACATACTCCCGCACACACGCACACACCATGCACACTGTACAAAAAATACTTGTGTACATAGAAATGTATGTGCAATATTCCCCAAGTTGCCGCTTGGTAATCAGTAGATTTAGCATGATCGTAAATATTTATAGAATTCAGGTACGCGAGCCGGTCTAGACTCAGTGGACTATAAATAAACTAAGGGGCGAATAGAGAAGACGTACGAGTCAGCGAAGCAGACAAATATTTACATCTATTACAATTGTAACTATATATAGTCTGTAATGTTAACAACCCTCTTGATTGGCAACTAATTTAAAAGTGTCCTCAATAGGTAATTATAAACTGAGCTATTTAGATAGCGGTCTCCTTATTTTCATTTTCTATACAATTTACACAGCTGTTAAACTACATTTAATGAGGTGCTTAACATACATTTGTAATGTTAAATATGTGACTTTGTGTGATCGATATTGCAGGTCTTAACAGAGTTCGAACTCCGTATATACTTTAACATGCTCATGTTAACTAACAGCGGGCTTTGCATTTCTGTGACTGCTAACAGCGACCTTATCTGTATCTGTTAAAGTGCAGTCTTGTCTGTTTAAATGCATCACATAGAAGGCGCGCACCCTACTTTCCATCTATTTATAGCACATGGTAATAATTACCTATAAAATTTAAATTCCTTAAGGCTGCAGCACAGCTATCAATTACGACTGCTGCTGCCGCTGCTGCTGCTGTCGGTGCGGCGGAACAGAAGTCTGGATCATCAACATCGAAGATTACGCCGTCTTCCCACTCGGTAACAATTTGTGATGATTTCGACAGCTGATGTTGCTGTTGCTGTTGTAGCTGCTGCTGATGTTGTTGTATTGCTGCTGTTGCTGTTGTAGTTAATGCCTGCAATTGTTGTTGTCCGTTGAAATTGCTGTTATTGTTAATGTTAATGCTGCTGCTGCTGCTGTTGTTGCCGAACGAGTTGTTGTTGCTACTTGTTGCAGAGCGTTGTTTCATCTGTGGTAGACGATGGTAAGAAGAAAGAGGGGGAGAGGAGAATTGCAATTAGAGAAAAAGGTATGAAGAAGGTGAGTGTACGTGACGCTATGCAAATACCAAACGCCACACGTGGCTGAGACAGCGACAACAAAGACGTGAAGTTATTAACAGCGCACTTCGAGAGTGAGTGAGTGTGTGTGTTTAATTGTTGCTGTGTGTGTGCTTGCGTGTCGGGATGTGAGCAAGAGGAGAGGAACGCGGTCAGAGGAGTCACTAAACTGGAGCGACAGGACAGCTGTTGCTGGCTATTGACACAGGGGTCAAAAACTTCCAAACACTCACACATACGTGCTCACACTCACACACACTGCCACACATCACATACTGGCGAATTGATGCATTGAAAATGCCAAATGAAATAAATATTGCAAGTAATGCCGCTTGGCAATGCAAATGCATATGTAAAATCAATAGATGCATTTATTTAGGTGAAGGCTTCATCATTGTATCTATGCCTGTGTGTGTGTGTGTCTGTGTGCTTCTTGCTGTTGCGATGCAAAAAATAACGCTTGTTTTGTTTTTGCAATTTTCTTTGCATACGCGCGTGTGCCAGTGTGTGTGCGTTTCGGGGGCACTTACCCCAAAAACTTACCTTACTATGCATATGCTTTACACGATTATCAGCTCTCGACTTGCAACGTTCTTAATAGCAAACAATCTGATGTTTTTATTAAACTCGATATCAAGCAAAAACAACAGCACTTGCATTGATTTTTGGCGTTTAAATTAAATGTTTTGCTCGATTTTGCCAGCGGGCTACAAACAGCAATTTGCCATTCACAGCGACGCACAATCACACAACAAGTTGACAGCGCCAAAGTAAGCAGTGCTGCAGCTGCGTTTGAAATCGATACTTAGTCTATCGACATGCCGCCACACTTTATTCCAATAAGAAAACATTTACTTACTACACTACACTCACATTAGAGCAATTTTTGGCGAACAATAACGAAATTTAAGAAATTTGACGATTTGAAAATGCACATTAAATTAACATTCAAACCGAAAAGAGTGCAATAAATAGCTATAATTCAAAAACAGACCTTGCAACACAAAAATTGACAGTCAGCCCCTCTACGATTGCAGGCCTCGGCCATGGAGGAGAATATGTGGTAAATAAACATTGACATAAATATGTGTAGCATGACAGCGCAGCACACCCTTAGCAAGCGTTGATAGAGACGTCAGCGACGTCAACCTTACCCATGTCTACTATATGTAACGAAATTGTTTAAAAAAGAAAAAGAGCTTTGCCCTTTGTGTAATAAAATTTCGTGAGGACTGCGCGTGTGATGGCCTTGCCTTGTGGCAACTGCTGACATAGCATTGCGAGTGAAAGAGATAGCACCACAAGGGACAGCAGTCATTTGAGTCATTTGTTTTAACCGTTAACTGTTATCAGTAGCAGCAGCAGCAGCAACAGCTGTACTAATTGGACACGTTGAAGTCACCGCAAACAAACGCATTATTCAGTTCAGGGTGGAGGAAGCTTTGCTATGATCGGTATCGCAAGAGCTTTCGGGCTGTGCTTTTGTTTTAAAGAGATCAATTACTAAATAATAATAGACTTCCCTCTTTCCTACTCCCCTTGCCGCAGGATAATTGAACTGGAGTCGGCATTACTGGACGATTGTAATGTGAACGATATCTATAGCATTTGCCAGGGCAAACCGCTGCCCGAGGCACTGCGTCCGGATGTGTGGCAGGTGTGTCTCGATGTGCGGCACAAGAGCGATCAGATGTCGCTCTTCAATGAGATCTACGATCTGCCATTTCAAAGTCAACTGCGTGAGGACTGCAAACGGTATGTAGAACGTATGGGCAACGATGAGGAAGATAAGGTGTCCGTGGTCTCCGATCTGGAATCGATTATGACATTCTACTGCAAGAACCGGAATCTTCAATATGAGAAGGAAAATGGTTGGATTGAGCTGCTACTGCCGCTCTTCGCCCTCAAGCTGAATCGTTCGGACACATTCAATCTGTTCGAATCGATACGCGACACTTATATACCCAAAGGATGCAAACCCAAGGGCAATGTCTTCCATGTATTTCGTTTGCTACTGTTCTATCACGATCCCGAGCTGTGCACCGTGCTGGACACAAAGAAAATCACACCGGATCTATACTCACTGACGTGGTTCCAATCACTCTTCGCCTCCTGCAGCAGTCTGTCTGTGATTATTGCCATGTGGGATTTGTATTTCCAGAATGCAGATCCGTTTATGGTCTTCTTTCTGGCCCTCATCATCCTAATCAATGGCCGCGAACAGATTATGGCCCTGAAGAGTTCATCGAAAGAGGAGATCATTAAATTTCTCATCAATATGCCCTGCGCCTTGGAAGTCGATGATGTTCCAGATTTCTGCTCACTGGCTCAGTACTATGCACTGAAAACGCCCACATCCTTCAAGACAGACTACCTTAAGGCGCTGTATGGCAAACAGAACGATTCGCCACGCAGTCAAGAGGAGTCCAATAAGGTATCACAGGCCCTGTGCCTGCCCGTCTCCGTCTACGAACTGGTGGAAAACTCGGCCACCGAGTTCCCAGTGCAAGATGCAGTACGTTTCTTTCTGGTCGATTGTCGTCCCGCTGAGCAATATAATGCCGGCCATTTGTCGACGGCATTTCATCTGGACTGCAATCTGATGCTGCAGGAACCTGTAGCATTTGCTACCGCCGTCCAAGGATTGCTGACGGCACAGAAACAGGCCATCGAGGTGAATTCTAATGCAGGCGGCGAACACTTGTGCTTCATGGGCAGCGGCCGCGTGGAGGAGGATCAGTATACGCACATGGTGGTAGCCTCATTCCTGCAGAAGAACACACATTATGTGTCCTTGCTCACCGGAGGCTATACCTCCATACACGATTACTTTGGTGATCACATGGCCGACTGCCTGGAGGATCACAGTGTGACCAAGTGCCTCGTCTGTCAGCAGCACAATGTCAAGCAGGTAAGTGTGCAGATATTATATATACATGTGATCCATGCTAATCCTCTCGTGCCTTTTGCAGACCAAAGCAGTGCCTCTTAAAACGCCCGCAACGACGCCATCCTCGACGGATTTGTTTAGCAAATTCTCCGCTGCCATGAAATCCAAATCGGCTGAGGTGAAGGGCAAACTGCTCGACATTATAGTGAATCCAAGCTCAAATGGTGCAGCCAGTGGGGCGGCCCAATCTCAGCCAGCACAGGAGCGACATGTGAGTGCAAAGGAGCGAAATGGAAAGCGCTATCGCAATGTGGCGCCAGTGTTCAGCATCGATGATGATGAGAATCAAGACGGAGCGTACGATGGCGGGGAGCGTGATGCGCCACAGGCAGCGGGAGGCGAGCAAAAGGAAATTGTCAACTTGAATCAATACTTCAAGACGGCGGACATTATCAATGCGTTCAAGTGCCAGGATGTGCACATGAATGGTTATATGTACGATAGTCATTTGATTATCACACCCACACAGTTGGTGGTGTTGCGCGAATTAGGACGTGGCCAGGCACAGATTATGGTGCGTCGTCCACTGGCGAGCATTGTGAAGATAACGGCCAAGAAGCGACATCGTGATTTAATCACCTTCAAGTATGGTTTCCCCGATGGCGATGGGCTCTTGATTACCGATATGGATCGATTTCTTATACCAAATGCAACGGAGGCAACGGCGCTGGTCTCTAAGCACATTGTCGAAGTGCTTGACAGTGCCAAGTAGAATACGTTGCGCTTAAACCTTATAGTTTATCCGAATACCCTGTTTCCGCACACCACACACACATAGTTAAAGACACACCCACACATAACGACACAATGCAGCAATGTGCAATGTTTTTCAACAGGGCAAATTGTTTTCCTTTGTTGTCATCTTTTAAAACGATTCGGCTAATTCCGCTTATTATACAAATATACAATATATATATACATAGATGACTTGAGTGCTTGATGCAATTGTAACATACCACACATACCCGTAATGAAACAAACCAACGCAAAAATCAAAGTAGTATAGAACCCCAAAACACATCCCCAATTCGAGTTCGATTTGTGCTAACCCTATAAAATTTAAGTGTAAAAAAAACAAAACCCCACAAAGAAATCAACTATATAATACCTTAACAGCCTTGAGACTTACTTGTAAAGAGAATAACAAATATTTATTGCAATTTAACAAGGTATATGAATAATAAACATGTATTATATTCCAAAATCCACAAACAATGCGTAGTTGATTTTAGAACTTTGGGATTGGGATTTAGCTGAGGTATGAACATGATGAGGGGATGTAAGTCGATCTACATTCATATTTCTTATATTTAGATTTATTTTGAATTGTTTTTTAATAGGGGCAGAACTCTTTTTGTTGGAATAAGTTCTATATATATGATACTATACTCTGCACTATCATCTAAATATTGTCAAGGGTTTATTTTTAATAGTTTGGTAAAAAGTTTTATTTAAAAGGATCGTAATATATGCAAATATTCAAGATTAATTCATTTAAAATCTGATATATATAATCTGATATTTATAGTTCATATATGAAGCAAGTTCATTAAAACTGGAACCAGTTAGGAGCAACAACTCCGACCAACTTTGAGTTTCATACAGAAAGTAATTCAGTTTTTTAGTGTGGTGCTAAAGGGAAGTGATGGGGGACGTGTTGGAGGCGGTCGCTGTACAGACATGGCGCAGGCGTACTAAGGATTATTTGCCAAGCTGAAACCTACGTAAGCAGCCTATTGGTTGCTGTTGTTGTTGTTTCTTGTTGTTGCAGAGGCCCGCAATTCTTATCAATGACAATGACGTAGATGGGCAGCGCTGCAGAGCAGTCACTGTGTGCGGTCTGTCTGCAAAACAAATTTGGGGCGACTGAACGTTAAAAACTGTTGCACCACAGCACGGAGCAACCAGTTCATTCAGAACACTCGCAGCACGCGCAACCAGGAGAGGAGCAGCAACCAAAAGGAGAAATTGAAGAAGACAAACTTGGCAGCAGTAGAAACAGCAGCAGCATTTGCCACTTGCCACTTGCCACAAAGGGTCGACTCGAGCTCATAATTGGAGCAAACGCTTTTTGACTTGTTTACCTAAGTTAGAGCGCCGCGCGTGTGTGTTTCTCTCAGTGTATTGGTATATCTGGTGGGAAAATGCAATTGCCATCGTTTCCCGGAAATGGAGGCCAGCGTAGTCTGCTGATTGGGCAGCTCCTGCTGTTGCTGCTGGTGATTGAACTGGCTGCCGCTGTGCCTGCTTCGGTGCTGGCCCAAAACACGGAACTCTCCACCAATGCGAACAACAAGCAGCAACAGCAACATGAACATCAACTGCAGCTGCAACAGCAACAGCAGCAACGCGAATTACCGGCGACAGCAGGTGAGTGCCAAAGTTCAATTTTTGGAGTGCGTGGGCTGTAGCTCGTTGCGCGCGTGTGTGTGCCTACGTCAGGCTAATGTTAAAGGTCATTTGAAAATTTCTTGTTTGAAAAATGGACAAAATCCGACGGCGCACGGCGTTGTAAGCGAGCTCGGCGTGGGTACAGTAAAACCCATCGGGAGCTTCGGTTGGTTAACTCTTTCGCGGGGGAGTTCAGAGTTCTGAGCATACAAAGAGAGAATAAATTATGTGCATGGAAATTTCAAAAAAAAAGTTTTTTTATAATCTTAAGATTATGATGAATGGATCAAGATATAATGAATTATATAAATTTGAAATATTCTAATAAGTTTCGAAATATTTTCAAATTTTCTTTATTTTTCAATTTAAAAAATATAAGAGGGAATGCATGTAATTTGACAAATTATTTATATTTAGAATTTTCTTAAAACTTTTGAAAAAATTTTAAATTATCCTTCATTCATTAATTGAAAAAAAGAGAAGAAAATAAATTGAATTATGTGTATAAAATTAGTGATGTGGATTCTCGAATTTATATGTTCTTTGACTTAATTAACATTAATAACATTAGTTATGCACAAATTTCTTGGTTTTAAGTTTTAGTTAATTATTTAAAATCTCCATATTCCATTATGAATTCAGAAAATCGTGAAAAACTTTATGCTTTATTTGAAATTAAAGAGAGATTTATTTAAGTTTTGGAAGAATAAATATGATTATATTGAATAGTACTTTATTTTGTGACATTTGTTTTATATCGAATATATATTATTATTTACTGTTTAGAAATGAAAGAAATTCATTTAATTTATTGAATTTTATAAAGTTCTTTACATATTTTATACCTTAAAATTGCAAATTTCAATTATTATTTTGGAGGTAGTTCAATAATTGCTTTTCCCCATTGCAAATTTAAATGAAACCCTGTTTTAATTAATTTACCTTATTCAATATTAACAAAGGTCCTTCCACAATTGTTTTAAAATTAACGCAAGATAATCTTAAGAGAAAAACCACCCTGAATTACCTAAAAATAACTTTGGAAATCCTTCTTGATGCCAATTCCTGGTCCCGTTCCCGATTCGTTTCTCGATTAGGCTATCAAAGCGCTTAGCGTTAAGCTTAGCGGCATTCCACTGTAGCCGCGCGCTTAAGTATGTGTATACGCGTGTGTGTGTGTGTTGTGCTTGTAAGTTGAGCACATTAAGCAAAACGCCCACGCGCGCTCGTTCACAAAGCAGAAGGCAAAGCGAAGGAACCACCTAGCATCCTGTCTGTGTTCTCTCATCTCCGTTCTCCGTTCTGCCCACCGTCGGGTCTGTAGCTAGAGGCCTGCAGCCCCGCCCCCAATTTAATGGTAGCTAACAGAACGGCGTGTTCCACTTTCCGCTGTTGGGCTTGCAGGAAATTGCGTAGGTGTTTGGCGCAAGCAGAGGCGCCGCCAGTGACAGCGACTGAGGCAGAGGCAGAGGCAGAGGCAGCACGACAGCTGGCAGGCAGCAAAAGCTTGTAACACGGCCGATTTTACCAAATTTCTGCTGTCTTTGTTGTTGTTGCTGTTGCTGCTTTGCACTTCAGAGAAAGAGCTGGCTTAGTTTAACATTACAATCATTGTGAGCCATAATACCCTTACACACACACACACACAACCACAGGCCCACACATGTATTTACCTATACAAACAGAGCAGAGCAGACCAGAGCAGAGCGAGCTACACCTCCGCATTGCGTGGGCGGCTGCTGCACAAAATGGCGGCCAGCCTCTTTGGTATGCATGCGAGCGTGTGTCTGTGTGTGTGTGTACGTGCGCGCGATTTCATTTCTATTTTTAGACATCGCGTTGAACAGCAGTTGGCGCTGTGTAGTTATGTACGTGCGTGTGTATGTATGTGTGTGTGTATAGTTCATGTTGTTGCTCTTGGCTGTTTGCGTTTTATCCTTGTATTCCAGTGTTGCCAATTCAACTGTTTCCCAGTCACATCTAGCTCTTTTTTGAGATACCATAGCGGTGAAAGCAAAGAAAATCGAGAATCTAGCTTTTTTCACGACTGTGGCTTAATTTTTTGAAGTGCGCTTAAAAGTATGCAACACTTTCTCAGAAACTAAAAATTAACATAGCACAGCTGCTGTCACTGTTAATCTCATGTTAACCAAAAAAAGCATTTATTTTTTAAATTTTCAATCACAAATTTGCTAAAAACTAGAAGAGATAATGCGATGCGGTTTATGTTAGTTTGTATTTATTTTTTTCTTAAGGATAAGTTCATTAGTTGTGTACCATAAGAGCGAACTGAGATCACAGTCTATGCCAGTTTGTGATTAACCCTGGCTAAGACTGTACCAGAGTCTTTTCCTAAAAAATATCAACTCAATGGCAAATTTTAAAAAATGCCTACTGGTTTCAATTTACAAAATATTATTCAATATTTATGCAAGTGTCCTTGCAGGTCAGACCCTTAGCATATGCTATGAATTATTCAATGTCGCTGTCAATTGCAGAGCGCCTCAAGACGTTACGTCTGTGTATGTGTGTTTGTGTGGGCTAACCGCAAACTTCGATAACAGCAGCGTCGCGTCGCGACGTATACGTAATGCGCAGCCCAGCCACATTTTCATTTTCATGTCACAAATTTTCCATATGCCGTTATTATTAAGTTATTTTCAGGCCGCACATTGCCTGCGGGCGTTAATTGTGTTGTTGTGTGCTTCGTCCTGCTCCTGTCTCCAGCTCCAGCTTTGTTTTTGTATTGAGCAGCTGCTTGCCCAGGTCTGAGCCGCAGCCCAGGCTAACAGCTGCCCCAACCACGAACAGCCCCTTCCCCGTCCAGGCCGCAATACAATCACAACTTGTGTGAGTGTGCGTGTGCGTGTGAGGCAGAAATTGAAGAGCAAACAACTTGTTGATATTTTTACAGTTCAGTGAATATTTTCATGTTAGCTGGCCAACAACAATAGCAACAATAACAACAACAAACAACAACAACAAGCCGCACAACAAGTACATAAACACAGGCAGGACACAATGACAATGCGTAGAACGACGTCAGCAAACGTCAGCGCGTATAATTTAGTTGCCTGTTTTATTTATTTATGTGTGTGTTAGGCGCCTCTCATCCCTCTCGCCACCTCCCTACCTTCTTTCTTCTCTTGCTTTTGCCGGAGGGCAGCCAGACGTATCAAAGTGCAGGGATACGAGGTGTAGCATATACGTGTGTACTCTATATGTAGCTACATCTCTTTATACTCTCTGTCCCTGTGTCTCTCTCACTCTCCCCGAACTGCCTCTGTTTCTTGCCCCTTGGTGGCAAAACACATTTAGCCAAGGTTTCTGTTCTTGGAAGCATTTGACAAGGCAAACATATGGTCAACTCGCTGTGGGAAAAGCACCTCGAAACTGGGTTAGTTTGTTGAGCCAAATTGCTGAACGGGCTAAGTAAAGTAAATGGGGCATATCCAGAGCGTAGTTAGCTGGGGAATAGTATTTCAAAGAAATGATGGAATATGATTATAGCCTGAATGAGGTTAGAAACGAAATTTGGTTAATAAACTAAATGGAAGGATATGAGGAATATGATTATAGCTTATTTAATGGCGTTAGAAAAGAACTGAAATACCGAAAGGAAAGACTGAATGAGCTTAGAAACGAACAAGAATGAAAGAATTTTAAGAAAATAACTTTGGAATCATACAAAATGATTATAGCATTAATGTAGTTTAAAAGTAAAGGTAATTAGCATACTTTGTATAAGAAAAAAAGATGATATTAAGAATAAAATCGGAAAACAATGAAAAATAAATACTTCAAATCATTTCTGCATCAATAAATATACGAAAATTGTACATATAAAGTAAGTAGGTAGAGTAAATCAAATATAATATGAAACAAATGCACAACAGTGTTGGGAATTCTCCACTTTATGGAAATTCCATCAGCCAAAAATATCAGCGCCATAATAGCTGCTCTTTTTATCGCCCAAAATCGTAACATATTGAAAACTTGCTGAATAATATTTATGTTTGAATCGGCGTATTTACAAATAAATCATTGTTAATCATTGTTGTTGACTTCCTTATCACATGGCTCGCTGTTGCCATGACAGATAGATATAGAGATAGATGGATATAGATATAGAACACATGCAGATTGAGTGCTAAAAAGATAAACGTGTGCCTATGCATATGGAATGGGAGAAAGCGAAAAACAAAAATGCCCATAGTTGCCTTGATTGGTGACCAGGTGGGGGCATTTGGCGCAATCAGAGCACGTCACAACGGGCTGATATGATGTGATGTGGAGCAGCTAGCTACCTCAATCCGGGTTGGGTGCGTGCTAACTCAAGTTTAATTACCAGCTACAGGCGCTTGATTAACAGGTCCAACTAAGTCGATTCAATTAGCGTGGTGTGTGCAGCGTTGTGTAAGGGGCAGCAGTAGAAGCAGCTGCTCCAACGGCCCCGGCAAATGCGATAAGACATAATAATGTCAATGGGTATTAGTTGTTATGGGGATAACTAACTAAATGACCGCCCCTAAGCCCTAAGCCCTAAGCCAGCCACCCTGCACTTCTTGTGCTTGTGCCAGGAATTACATAAACTTGACTTTGACAGCGCTAATTGCAATTAGTGGCAGCTCCCACTCGGAGTGTGCCCCCTCGATATAAAAATATGAATCAATTATGGCAACTGGCTTTGGCTAATTGGTTTTTGCGCACTGAAATTGAAATTCTTGGCGTTCCCCTAAAAGCACGCAATAGAAAATTACAATCAAATTTGTTCTTCTTCTTTCGACGCGCAGTGAAACGGTCAGCGGATGAGGAGGATGCCTCCATGGTGCCATCAGCCAACAAAAAGTCAAGTCCGGAAATTGTGCCCGCTTCCTTTAGCAATGCGCCGCCAGCCAGGACTAACAGCGGCGTCGAAGAGGAGGGACAACAACAGCCAAAGCAACAGGGACAGCAGCAGCAGCAGGCAGGTCTCTATGCGCTGCCCAGCAACGATGAGATCCTGGCTGCCGTTGCAGCTGCCGCCGCACAGAACAATCAGCAGCAGTTGCAGAGCGATCCCACTGCACTGGAGGAGGCGGTGGCCAGTTCCACGATGCGTAAACGTGGCATTAACTACGACTATAATCCCTATGTGGTGTCAGCTGGTGCTGCTGGTGTCGGAGCCAGCAACGATTATGGTGTCGAGCTGCCCAGCGGCATTTGGACTGATGATTATGAGCCAGCAGCAGCACAGGCTGCTCCGTTGAACTACAACAATTACAACAACTACAACAACGAGCGAGACATGCAGGAGCTGGATGACTATGTGCCCGAGCGACATGGTAAGTCATCTCGAAGTGGAATTCTTTTGCAGCAGCTCACGTCAGTCTTTCTCTCTCTCTCTCTCTCTCTCTTCCTGTCTCTGTCTCTGCCCCCTCGCAGTTAACTCCGGCAATGGCCGCAACAAGGCCTACGACAATCTGCAGAATCTGCTCAATGCTGAGGCCTATCTGGAAAGCATTCCCCTCTCGGTGCCACTTACCTATGCCAATCGCAACTACAACTTGGATGAGCGTAACAAGCGCGGCGGTCTCTACTACAACTTGGCCAATACCGCCGGCGCTGTGCCTGCTGAGAACCTCAACCTGAACAAGTATCGACGATATGGAGACATGCGGTAGGTGGACAAAGTCATTATGACACTAAATATATATCTATATTTAGAAAAGCCTTGGAATCATTGCAAATTATAAATTATAATAACTTTAAAGATCATTAAATTTGCCTGTTTTGATAAATAATGATGACAATTTATATGTAGATTTATATCTGAGAACTATAAAAAGATAAAGCATCACACGATTTTATTTTGAAATATCGATTTTTATTATAGTTTTATCCCTGGATCTAACAAAATATTTAAGTGTATAACTTATTTCTTTCTATAGAACTTAGAAAATGCTTTCTGAACTTTTAATACTTCTAATTTGTTACAAATATTTGCAAATATTTTCAAAAGAAATTTGAATACAATTTTATATGTGACAAGTTGGCTTCGGTGTGAAGTTTTCAGCAATATATTTTATAAAATATGTTATAAAACTGTAGACAAATATAAAAACATTAGGCACTAGACACAATAGGCATTTAGTAGGATTTTCTTTTGGGTTCAGAATTTCTTTTCACAGCCCGGAAAAATGAGGAGGGTGAAAAGTAAATGTTCCCAACTAATTCCCTCCCTTTCTTCCGCTCTGCACAGCTTAAAACGCGATACCACCAAGCTGACACCCGCTGACATGTTGGCACTTGTTGCCTTGGTCGAGGCCGGCGAGCGCGCACGCAAGGACAGCGATGTGGACAGCGGTATATCGGTGCCCCTATCCGATGGCGAGGAAATGGACTATGTACCCTCGGGCAGCTGGTTAGATGCACCTGTCGCCTTACCCGCCACTTCAGCTGTGCAGCAACAGCAACAACAACAGCAACAGGGTCAACCCGCACTCATTGACTACTACGGCATACCGGTGGAGGCGCAGGTGGTGCCCAAATACGAATACTTGCAACGTCCACAAAAATACATTGGCGGCAATAGTCGTAAGTATGCCGAAGAGAGTTTCAATCTACATATAATACTATATGTACATATGTCTTTCTTTTATTTCTATTGCAGGCTTCAGATCCTCAAAGCGATTCATGGTCTCCAAGAAGAAGCGTTCCGTCAGCCAGAGCCAGTTCCTCAACGAACCAGTTGGTGAACGTGGACCGAGCTATTTTGGCGAAAAGTACTACTAAATAGCTAAACGATAGATAGAGCGAGAGAAAGAGAGCGAGCGAGAGGGGAAAGAAGTAAATGAAAAGCTTTTCGAGCTGAGCTTTCAACATTTTATCGATAACCGAATCCAAACGAAAATTCCAATCATTTTACCTTGAGGTTTGCCCATGATGTTATAACTATAAAGTGATCTTATCATAAGAAATCACTTTCTAGTTATTACATCATGGTTTTTGCAAGCAAATCTGATATAATAAATGAAAGTAACAAAATTTCTATTCAATCAGAATGCTGTCAAAACAATGTCGTGTGCAATTTTTGTGTAGAATTTGAATCTGAATTTTGAACAAGAAACTATATGGATGATAATATATCACATATGTATTGTTATAATTACGTACATACTATATGAATATTGTATGTCTTGAACATAATCAAAAATCCAATTGATGTTATAAAAAGAAAACTTAAGAAAAATCACTACTTACTACAACAGGGTGGACACATTTTGTCGATTGCGAACTTACTTAACTGGCGCATTATACAAGTAGTACATGCATATTGCCTAACCTAACCGAACTTTGGAGTAACCTAACCTAACCTCAATTTAATCGATGTCAATGTCTATGTCAAAAAGAAAACCGTCAATACTATCAGTATACATATATATCTATAATTGTGTAATATCAAAACTAGAGGCTTCCCAAGTAGTACAAAAAAAAACCAAAAAAAACGGAAAACTATTTAACAAATATCGATAGATTTCTAACGATACTTACTTTACGAAACGAGCTCACCAGCAAAAAAACAGATCATTTGTCTGTCTATCGATTTGCTTCGATTATTTTTGAACACTTTTTTATGTTTTGTACAAGAAGAGGACGCTGTTACACTGTACTACAACACTGAACTACGCTACGCTGCAACAACAACTCTTTTTATAAGCGCCGATGTGGCCAACGATGACGTCTAAAAGTTTATCTGAATTATCTCTACAAAGAAATAAATATAATATATATTATTAATCGAAATTTATGTATACACAATATATTGTATGATATGCGTACTATTTGTCAAAATTTAAGTGGCTCAGCGCAGAAAATATTCAAAATATTCGATGCCGGTTCCAAGCAGCGATTTAATTAATTTAAACAAAATTGTCTGACTGTTTTATTGAAAAACAAAAAAAGAGAAAAATAAATTTAAATACATATACATACAAACTATATGGATTATACATGAATAACTTATACATATACTTATATACAACGTATTTATTTAAAGAATATTAAAAATAAATATATTAATAGCGTACATATGTGCGACAAACGGTATAATACCTACACAACACACTCAAGTAACTACATATATACATACTTATAACTTATACAGATTTATAACAATTTATGCCGATTTATGAATGGGGTCTTTAGATATTTTGACCTATTAAATTATATTTTATGGCATTCTTTATTCAGTATTATTCGTGCTTGATTTTATTAATTTCCTTAAACATATTTATTGGTTTGAAATAAATAATAAAAACTTCTTTGGTTTGGAAAACCTCAAAAAAACTACGAAACTATCAATTCATTCACAGTGTTTCTACCTTAGGTCGTCTTGTACTGTACGTTGTCTTCTACTGCACGTAAGTATACAGCGTGGGCGTCTTATACATTATACGTTCTTTATCGCTTGAGTTCTTTGGGGCACTCGTTCTGTATATGATTATTCATGCATTACTCAATATATATACAACACAATTACTCAGGGCACGAGCTATGAATAAATTGCCTTATCAACAGTTCGCAATTGATTTGTAAATAAATAGAAACCATTTGATTTAATCGTCGAATGTCGTGTAAAGATTTATTGTATTGTGCATATTGAAAGTGAAAGAAATGTTTATCATGTGTTTGATATCGGACAGCCTCCATTCGGCGGCGCCTCATTCAATAATAGCTTCATCTCTCAAGGGTTGCTGCAAATACCCCTCATCGAGTGACGTCACAAATGGCGCAGCAACAGCTACATGCGTACAATATTTACAATAAAATTTTGGACGAAATTGGGCGACGCGCAGTTCGAACTTTGGTGTCATTTCGCAAGCAGCAATTGGAGCAACGACTAGCAAATATCCTGTAAAATTGGATCAATGTATATGAAGTAGGTTATACTTCTCATACTTCTATATATCCTACGTATAGATTCCTTATAATTCTAATAAATAGTTGAGAAGTCTTAAAATTTCTATGACGTATTACAACAGCCCAAAATACCCCGTTTAAACTACCCTCAGCTGAAAACGAAAAACGTATACGTTTGGTTTCCCAATTTTTATTTAGTTTTGTTGTCAACGGCGAGTTAAATAGATGAACATTGAAAGGCGATTCAATGAAAGCCAATTAACGCACTAAACGAAATTAAAAAAGACTTCGACTGATATACGAAATATTTGGTTTTTATTGAAAGTGTGTGCAGAAATTTAATAAAAATCAATTAGTAGAGCACATACGAAAAGATCTTTTCCATTCCCAAACAATACTCGATGTGAATGTCGTTCTACATATGCAATTTAAATAGCACTGTGGCAGGAAGGGACAGCGCACGGGATGCTCGTAGTACGATGCATCCAATGGATAAACCACGCAGCCATAAAACTCACAGGGCGTATCCAGGTCCATTGTGGGTATGCCAGACGTAATGGCCCATAGAGCCGCGTCACTCCGACTGGTGTTGGTGCTGCTGCTGTTGCTGTCATCCAACTTTTATGCAAACAACCTCAAGTTAGACATAAACAATATGCAGGAGATTAGACCCCTAGCACTGGTACGTTACAAAAACAAACAAATAGAAAATCAAATTAAAAGTTTCAAGTGCAGACTGCATGACTATGCAATACCACGCAGATGTAAATTGACATTGTAGATACATCATACAGGTTGATGTACTACAAATATAAATCAGGTATTTAACACTCAGTTACGTAGTATGAGCAGTTCATTTCGTCGGGTGTGGGAATTCAATTCCATTTGAAACGTACGGAATGCGTGCTTACATACATATTTACCCATTTATTTGCCTCCCCTCACAATATTCCATATGGCAGCAAGCCGATAAAAGGCAAATAAAGAGTACAAATAGATAGAAGAAACATGCATTAATGCCGGGTTTCACAGAAGCTTGACTTCAAAATACCCAGTAAAGCGGGAAATGTAATTGAAAATATTAAACAAAATTTAATTTGTAATAAGTTGATTTATAATAATACTGTTAAATAAAATACTGTAAAAACTGTATTAGTTTGATAAATAAAAGTCCTAAGATCATGACTGCATATATTTTCAAACTCATTTAATATCACGGCAGACACCGTAGAATATAAATTATATTTAGATTTTATAGTAAAACTTCAATCCGTTTTCTACAATGGCTTAGTAACAACCTGTGTATACCCCACAATCCAGTTTGATGAGTGTAGGGTATAAAAAACAAACAGCTGACAAGAACAGCAACAACAAGAGCTGAAGCCATTAATATGTATTTCTATATGCACGAGTTCGTATACCGAAAATGCGCGACAGGGCACGAGAACTAGAGGGAGGGAGACATGTCCAACTTCCCTGCTTAAGCTGAGACACATTTGCATACCTCATCGCCGGCACCAACAGCGTCATCATCATCATCATCGGCGTTATCATCATCATACGTAACAAAAGAGCAGGAAAACTGTGTCAGACCTACTCCATTGATCAGTTGGTAAACATACTCAAGGAAATGTAGGATATGAGGAACAAACAAGGCCTGTGTAGAAATTTATGCGTTGCAAGTAAAGTTTAGAAAAATCAACACAATTTCGTAAAGAACTACATCAAGAACAAAAAATTTAAATAAATCCTAATTTCTACAAAAACAACTTGAATCATAATTTGTATTTAACTTATATTGACGGTACAGAGTGTTTTTAACTTTCTCTCAAAGGAAAACGGAATAAAATCCAAACTATTATAATATCTTTTAACATCTCTCCAAATACACAATATGCACTCCATTCTCCCATGTCATATACGAGTATGGTTAAATAATAATCAGCTAATTTTAAACCACAGGAAGCTTTTTAAAAAATTTAAATTGTTAATATTTTCTAACAATTCGCACAAGCCGCAGAAAAATTCACACCTCATGTCATGAGACGTCGGAATCGGACTACGAAATGTCGCGCTAATTACAAGCACAAATTAGTTGAACTTGACTTCAAAGAAAGCAAAAACAAACTAAAATAAACTGGAAACAAATAATTAAAAACAAAGTTGACAAACAAAAATGGGACAAGTTTTGCGAGACAGCGGATCAGATTATGACGCGTACCACTTGAGAGCTATTTTGCCTATTTATACCAATTTTATACACGCGTTTCGCATGCCTAATTTGGCCGAAATTTCAAATTTCAAAAATTTGTATCAACTTGGGGTGGGTGTATTTTATTTATGCAGCCTTATTTGTTTATAAACATTTACATTAATTTAGTTGTATAACTTGCGTGTGCCATGCATGAATAACAATTTTGGGGCAGTATTCAACTTGGCAGTACTCTCGATATGGCATAACTGGCTTATTGGAATATATATAATACTTATAGATAGAAGTGGGTTATATTGTATACAGTATGGACTTATGCATGTCACGTGGAACGGTTGAACATGTTATTTAAATATTTAATCCATTTTTGATTTATATCTTATTTGCATTTGATAATATGTACATACACAGATTTAATTTGGAATATTATTTAGTAAATTCATTATTATTAATAAATTTGTTTATTAAAAATTGTAATAAATCAATTTTAAATTTGATTTTTTCAGTTTCAATTTTCCCGCCATATTGGTTTTTATCCAATTTTATCCTGACAGGAAACCGGATAAGCTGCTTGGCCAAGACAACAACCACTGCCAGCCTGTTAGAGGTCTGTTAAAAACGGTTTTTCGCCACCCCGCCCCCCCTGGTGAATACCTCTTCGTTTTTCGAAAGGGGGGTGTCTTCAAAAATTAAAAGTAACTGAAAAAACCTTTCAGAACTTTGGAACATTTTCCAGGGCGACCTGTACCCTTTGGTAACTTGGAAGCTTTTGAACTGCGAGAAGACGAAAAAAATGAACAGGTTTTAAAAAACCGAAGGTCGCTATCTCGTCTGGTTTTGCCGCAATTTCGATTTGAAAATGAAAAAAAACTGCCGTTATTCGAAATGAAAAACTGCTTGCTTTTCGCTAACAGAGCTCGTTTCCCAGGACACGATCCTTTTGGTCCTGGTCCAGGATGAAGTAAACAGTAAACTGCTTGTTTGCAGTGTGGGCACAAGGACACGATACGTTTTTGTCAGGACACGATCCACAAATGGGATCCCGAATGAGTCAATTGCATTACCGACAGCGTTGTGACTGCTTACGCGTTCGCTTTCAGCTTTATTCCCATTAAGTTGGCAGCACTGCCTTGTGGCACGTAAGCACGATGGGAAAACGTGAAATACGTGCCGTTTGAACGTAGCAGCGAACGGTGCGCGGGGAGGCAGCCGAGCTACCTCAAATACCCCCAAAATTTATTGTGAACCAAAAAACTTGCCGATACAAGATACACACACATACAGACGCAAACACATAAACACAAAACTAATACAGCTGGTTTACGCACGCACCGCACACACACACACACACGCACAGGCATACGCACTCTCCTGGAACCTCAAACTTCAACCGGCATACCACTAATACTCACTCACTCACACGCACACACACATACACACAGTAACGCCCGCTCGTTCCGAAAATATTCAAAGAGAGAGAAACGGAATCTAGCGTCGCAGTCAGTTAGTGGGCAGCTGCCAAAGGCAACGCACGCGTCGCATTCCACAAGTTCCACACACAGTGTGTACAGTGTCGCGCCGTTTTCAGAAACGATTCCAAAACAGTTGTTTTTAACTATTTTCGTATTTATTGTTAATATTTATTTGTTTGTGATTTTTTGCGCGCTAATTACGTAAAATGTCTGAGGAGGTGCCCGCCAAGGGCAGCGTTTTGGGCAGTAAGTGGGTGGGACCAGCTATATATCCCTGTGTGTGTGTGTGTATATATGGAATGTGTTTAAATTATCCAGCTTCCCCGGTCCCCTCTCTTCGGAGCCAGCTAACAGTATTTCGCCAATGCATATGGCAAGTGCATCAGCAAGTGCAACAAGTGTCGCCAGATGCAACTTTTGATTAACTTTGGCAAAGCCTGCTTGCTCGAGAGCCGTGTTTGACCTCAACAGCAGCCTAAAGGTCGTGCGTGTGTGTGTGTGGGTGTGCTACGTAGCCTGGGCATATCCTTTTTGTTGAAGTTCAATATTCGCTTTGGTTTCTTTTTTTAGAACTCACCGCTTTTATTAGGCATTCCAGTGCGAGCATAAGGAAATGATTTGTATGTCAGCAAATGACAAGGTCATTTAGATGTCAGCGCTATAAACAACAATTGTTATTACCTAAGAGACAGACAGAGAGGATAGCCAAGACGCTGTGTCGCCCCCACGTCTCTTGCCTACCATGTGATTTTAGCTCCCCCACTTACCTTGGCTAATAACAAAGAAAGGTCGTGTAAATTGAAGCTTATGCAGCCCAGTTGGCATATGGCGAAATTTCCTTTGCATTTCGATACTGACTTATTTCATTAATCATCTTCTGTCATACATATATGTATATGATATAGTAGCTTACATCAATATTTACTTTCAAGACCTTTCTTATTAGTTTTTACGTTTATACATTCGCCCTTTTCGTTACTTTTTACTTGTTCTTTTCTGTTCTCAAGTTTCTTTCAATTTGTGCGCGTTACTAGTTTTTCTTATTTATTTTAATTTACTAAAATAGAAAAACTGTTAGTATTCCTTTTTGTTTGCACAGCTTTTCCCAAAAATGGGTTTCTTGCCCTTAAGTTAGTTATATTTAATTTGAAACCCTTTCCCAAAAGTACAATTATTTCCAATTAGTTCTCGTGTTACACTTTTTATATACGAGTTCGTCTGGAAATACATTCAGCCCAATTATAATATCTTCCCTTAAGTCTCTTCCTCCTTCTATGTTTCGTATTCTTTACGATTATATCCACAATTAGTAAAAGGGGTTTTCTATTATTAACTTTTCTATGCTTATTTAACGTCAATTACTCAACTATTTATCGGATTACTTCTTCTTCTATACATAAAAGAAGAAAAAGTATATAAACCACAGTTCTACAAAACTTATCTTTTTAATTATAAAAAAGCTTTCAAGTTATAAATATATTTGTAATCTTCCATATATATTTTATTAAATGGAAGCACAGCCAAATGTTTCTTAATTACTGACTTATCTATAATTTTCTTCAAATATAAACCTGTCAAAACTAAGGGGTTCCTTTCGAAGTACTCACATTTGCAATTCCAATTTGCTAGTCTCCCCAGCCAAACAGGCCAACTACTACCTCAGAAAGTTCTATTCACTTTACCCTCTTTTCTACCTTTAATACCTCTCCCATTTTCATAGAACTTTCAACCTAGCACAACAATGGGTTAATCGTTTCTTGGTCTAATCTCTAGACCACTTAGTACAACATCTTAACTGGGTACAGACGAGAAAAAGAAGAGAAAAAGAACTCTCGTAAATTGTCGCGAGGGTGCGATAACGATTTGTTTTGTCGCCGATTTGAATGTGGAATCGAAAATAAATACCATAAATTTCAGTTTGAAATTGTTATCAGCCAGCGAAGGCATAATTACTCGATCTACCTGATAGGGAGCGACTAATCGTAGCGCGTGTGCCCATAAATTTCAGCAAGAATAGCAAAAGCGTGGGGAGACGATCCCCAGTATGAGTGTGTGTGAGAGAGAGAGACCTGACCCACCGCAATTAACCCATGACGGCGTAATTAACCCATTTGCATTATTAACAGAAATTGTGCCCGCACGTTATGTGCTTGCTATACTCGGATCTATTGGCATGGCCATTGTCTATGGCCTGAAAGTGAATCTTAGCGTGGCCATGGTGGCCATGGTGAACCACACGGCTATACATCTGCTGCAGTCGGACCACCATGCCAACCACACCCTACTTAGTAATGTGACAACCAAGGACCTGGTGGAGCAATGCTCCCCTCCTGGTGGAGCTCCTACTGGAAATGTGACAGCCAAAAGCGATGTAAGTCAAGTGCTGTAGCTGTTGTCTAGGAATCAACATCAACTTTTCAACCTCCTCTCTTTCTCCACTCAGGACGGACCCTTCACCTGGAGCGAACCCCTGCAGGGCACCCTGCTGAGTTGTTACTTCTGGGGCTATCTAGTCTCGCAGATTCCGCTGGCTCACGTTGCTGAGAACTTCTCAGCCAAGTGGGTCATGTTGTTCTCGGTGGCCATCAATGTGGTGTGCACCCTGTTGACGCCGCTCTTCACTTCGTTCCACTACAGCGGTCTGATTTTAATGCGTGTTCTCGAGGGCGTCGGCGGAGGAGCCTCTTTCCCGGCCATGCATGTAATGATTGCCTCATGGGCTCCACCCACTGAGCGTATGGTCATGTCTACCATCATCTATGTGGGTACATCGGCAGGAACCGCCCTGTCCATTCTGCTTGCCGGCATCATTTCGGCATCCATGGGTTGGGAATCGATATTCTATATTATGGGTGGCCTCAGTTGCATTTGGATGGTGTTGTGGGTAATCCTTGTACAGGATAACCCCAACAAGCAGCGTTTCATTAGCCTTGAAGAGAGGCATATGATCACCAGCTCATTGGGTACGGAAACCAAGGTTGAACATCATCCCAAGGTGCCATGGGGCAAGGTCTTTACCTCGATACCTTTCTGGGCTATTCTCATTGCACACACGTGCAGTAACTTCGGCTGGTACATGTTCCTCATCGAGATTCCATTCTACATGAAGCAGGTGCTTAAGTTCAACGTCGCCAGCAATGCTGCACTCAGCGCCCTGCCGTACTTCCCTATGATCATTTTCAGCATCGTTCTTGGCAAATTATTGGACACGCTGCAGGCGAAAGGTAACAAGATAATATATAACTTTGTTATTATGTACAAAATGATGATTTGTTGAATTCTTTTCAGGCAAAATTAGCACCACCTGGGCCCGCAAGACAGCCACCTCGATTTGTACTATCATTCCTGGCATTTGTCTGCTGATTCTTTGCTTCATTGGCTGCCGCCACTATGAAGCCGTCACCATTATGTCTGTGGGCATTGTCGCCATGGGCGCCATGTTCTCTGGTTTCCTCTCCAATCACATTGATATTGCACCCAATTTCGCTGGCACTCTGGTTGCCCTAACCAATACGGCGGCCACCTTACCCGGCATTGTAGTACCTCTCTTCGTTGGCTTCGTTACCCATGGAAATGTAAGGCATACCTGAAAGATTTGTATTTATCCTTATATTTATCTATATACGTGTATCTCTCTTGCAGCAAAACATTGGCGCCTGGCGCATCATCTTTGGCGTAACAATCGCTCTCTTCGTTTTGGAGTTCTTTGTCTTTGTCATCTTCGGTTCTGGTGCCGAACAATCGTGGAATAGATCTGGAGCAGAGGCCAAGGAAGGAGATGTGAAAGATGAGAAGACACCGCTAAAGGAAACTAATATTGCCACCAAGCCATAAATAAAATCTCTGTAATCTCCTTTCATTATCAAAGAAACCACACACAACGCAGAAAGAAAGACATTTCATTCATGAAATGACATTTGATTAGTAGAAAGCACTGTCGAACTGTCGCACTGGACTGTAAATACCAATTACCAATTATAGTTTTTAGTTCTCTGTAATATTTACTAAGTATATTCGTATCTGTGCGCTGTCCATGGAAACTTTTCAATTGCTTCAGCCTGCCTACTGTACTTAACAACAGACAAGTTTCAAAAAGTTATCTGCAAACATACTTAAAAAATCATACAAATAAAATGGTATCGTAGTTGAAACAAAAATTCTTATTGGTTTATTTTTTAAATATAACGTTTAACGACTTCTGTATTCAACAGTTTCAATTTGTTTAACGCTCAAACTATATCCTAAAGCAGAAACAACTGTTGATTAACAGCATTAATCACTTAGTAATTCAACAATTTAGTCTTTCAACACATTTTATTGTAAATAATCAGTATTTTACATTTATCGAGACAATTTAATTTTCTTAATATTTAAACTGATATTCAAACGGAATTGCGATAAATAACCTAAACGATAGCAATTGACACAGGGTGTTGCTTAATTCAAATGTTACGTTGTTATCGATAAAACGTTATGTCAAACAACGTGAGTGCACACATAATCGATATCGAAAGTAAATAAAACGAAATATATTTTATTTATCTCAAAGTAAAGCAATTACTTAAAAATGTGCTTGCATAATGCAAGTGAATAAAAAATTAAACAAAAAAAAAACAATTCAAAATTCGATATACGAAATTTAAAAAAACTGTAGAGTGTAACTGCAACTCTGCTCAACTCAGTTCGCCCCAGTGAAACTTGCCGGTTTCTCTTAGTAGAATGTTACAAATTCGCAATGTTTCATGGCATCAAATACGCTTCCGAAGTGGTGCAAAAAAGCGATGGAATGTGCTGCAACACAAGAAGAACAACTGCGACCGGGCACTGGAGAATTTCGACGATTTCTATGGCTCCGTGTATGGTGGACGGTGGAAAAATATGCGAGCCGCCTTACTGACCGAACACAAATACGTTGCCATGGTGAATAACTTTGGGGACACAGAGCAAACATGCAGCATGCTGGAAATGGACGGTGCCATCAATATCAAATCCCTCATTCAATTGGCACGTGAACGTCAGGAGGAAAATGTATTGGGAGGAGGAGCGACTCTGTTTGGCAGCAGCCCAACAACGCGTGGTCATTACGAAATCGATGACAAAGTCGACGCGTTGCTGCGGAAACAACAGGAACGTGAGGTGGCTGCTATATATCCCAATGCCGGCGAAGATGGACATGTGGCGCCACAACAACTTAACTACGACAAGGAGCAGACAAATCCAAAGGAAGACAAGGATTCTGGCGAGGAAGAGTCACATGCGTTTAAGCCCAGTCTGACCAAAGCTCTGGAGCACGATGTGCAATTGGATGAGAGCCGTTTGGTCGATCCACAATTCGGCACCGGTGGCCTTTACGAATATGTGCCTGCGAACAGCATCAAGGGAATGGAGGACTGGGTAGCCGAGTCTGAGCATTATAAATATTATCAAACCAATGCAGATTTTCCGCTGCTCATCGAACCCGAACCCACATTTCAATATCCCGAACATTTGGCAATCTACACTTACGACATGGGCAACTGTTCTACCTTTAAACCACCGCGACAGTGTCTCACTGGGGTGCTCTCCCATTTCCTCATGGATGGCGCCTCAGTATTGCCGCCGCTGTTCCTGCAGGTGCAGCCAGGTGAACGAGTACTGGATGCCTGTGCTGCACCTGGTGGCAAATCGTTGCTCATGCTGCAGACTCTGCATCTGGATCAACTTGTTTGCAACGATGTGCAGGAGTCCCGTCTGAACAAACTGCGCCGTGTGATGCAGGAATATCTCTTCGACTACAAGCAGCGCTGGGCGGGAAAACGTTTGGTATTCAGCCAGAGTGATGCTCGAAATTTAGATGAGTACCAAAGCTATGATAAGATTCTTGTGGATGTACCGTGCACGACAGACCGACATGTGCTAATGCATCAGGACAACAACATCTTCAAGCCGACACGCATCAAGGAACGTCTGCGCATCCCAGAACTGCAGGCTGGCATACTGGCCAATTGCCTGAGACTGCTCAAGCCTGGCGGCAGCCTTGTCTACTCCACGTGCTCGCTGTCGCCGGTGCAGAACGATGGCGTTGTTCATATGGCACTGCAGAATGTCTTCAACGAACATGGCATTACGGCCACCATCAGAGATCTGAGCCAGCACACGGCACTCTTCAGCGACATCTATAGGTTCGAGCAGCCCAAGGGCCTCAAGTATGGCCAAATGGTGCTGCCCTATTTACCCGCTAACTTTGGTCCAATGTATTTTAGTAAAATAACGCGAAATACTTAAGAAAAGAAAATGATAAAATGAGAAATAGAGTTTGGATACTGTTAAAGCATATTAGTGATAAATTATTTTACAATAAACAATAAGAAACCAAATAAAAAGTTTTTTATCATTTAAAGGCAATAAATACTGTTTGTTGAACTGTATTATTATTGAAATCTACAAATGAATTTTAACCCCGAGTTGTGGAACTTGTGTAAAATGCTATAGCGGTCTAGCGCTCACATTTGTTTATCAGTCTTCTTTTTCTTCTTGGGTTTAATGGGCAGTAGTCCAGGTGTTCTGAAGATTGTGCTGCAAGTATAGAAATGGAATTAATAACTATTACTGTCTCTTTTTGAACACTCTACTCACTGGCATGTGGTGCAGATGGGACTGTATTTGCAGAATACGGACAAACAGACGGAGCAAACGTAGCCAATGTCGATCAGCTCACGATGACAGAAACAGGAAGCGCGATAGTCAACCTTGGGCGGTGGGGGCAGCACCAGTTTGTGGCGCATCTGTGGCGCTGGCAGAAAGACCCACAGTAAATACTGTAGTAATCCATCCAGTTGGGTAACCTTTAGGAATTGCCCGCTGGTAATATCACAGCCCTGTTGCAGCAGACTCAGTGTCTTGTCGAGCGCACAGGTGTCGATGACAATGCCTAGTTTTTGGGCCGTAAAAAAGACATTCATGTAGGTCATGTACTGCGAGGCGCACTCATTGCTGCCAGTCAGGACGAGAATGCGGGAATGCATCTTAACGCCGGCGGCTACATTGCGTTGGAGCTACATAAGAGAGAGAGAGAGATTAGCGACAGTGCTGGCAATAAGATAATGCAGCTGGGGGCAGACTTACACGTGATATGTAGCACAGTGCCATGGACATGCTGCCGGCTAGGAGGCTTTCGCAGGTTGAGCTGAGGCGTGGTGCATTCATTAATATGCTGCCCAGTTGTTGCTTCACAGTCTTCTCCACCAAACTGAAGGCCTCGTATTGACCATCAATCTGACGCAGCTCGACTTGGCGACCGGGCAGAGGATAGAGGAAATCTCTGTGGAGAAATCTTTTCAAATAACCATTGATCATTATGCTGTTATGCAGGCTCACTTACGTAGCATGATGTGAACAGGATATTACGGCCAATTTATTTTGAGCCTTTTGCATAAGATGCGCATTACCAAATGCGATGACAGCCTCTAAAATTTGTGTGAGATTTTGTGGATTCTGACGCACAATGTGCTGCGATGGATTTGTATCCAGCACTATGGCCAGCAGATCGATGCTAGCCTCGGCTATAAATTAAAACAAATTAACACAAATTTTAGTTAACAGAATTCAGATGAAATACCTTCTTTATTAGTTGATATGTCTGCTGCCTCCATGTTCGCCGGCAAAACAAAGCGTTGTGCCCATGGTTGCCAGCAACGTACAAGGTATGCCGAAAAGTGTTTGTTATGATTGTGAAATCAAATCTGCAAATGTAACTTGCTACAACCAGTAAAATTTTAGTAAACAGAAGCACAATACAAATCAGTTTTAAAGTACAGTTATAAAAAATCAATTAAGAGTTAATTAATGGCACTTTAACTGCAATAACCGAAACAATACGACGTCATGATGTGATAAGTATATGCAACCTTTTCAACAACATGCCTTGCATGCTGGCCAGAGCTGTCGCTCTTTCTTATAAATTATACCATTCGCATAGATACGCGTGCACATGAAACAGCTGTTATTGTGAGCTCTGAAATTTCTTTTGCTGGGCGTTTCATCAACTCATTTTTGTTGATAAAACCCATAGAATACGTATAGTATATATTCTGATTTAAGCGTAAGCTAGCACAACGGAAGCATAAAATGCTGGTCCTTGTACTTGGTGATTTGCACATACCACACCGCTGCAGCAGTTTGCCGGCCAAGTTTAAAAAGCTGCTGGTACCCGGTCGGATTCATCATATATTGGCAACGGGAAATATCTGCACCAAGGAATCGTATGATTATCTTAAGTCGCTGGCAAACGATGTGCATATAGTACGTGGCGATTTCGATGAGAATCTCAGCTATCCGGAGCAAAAAGTTGTAACAGTTGGTCAATTTCGTATTGGCCTTTGCCATGGCCATCAGGTGGTGCCGCGCGGTGATCCCGAGGCGCTGGCCCTGATTCAGCGCCAATTGGATGTGGATATACTCATTACGGGACACACGTACAAGTTTGAGGCCTACGAACATGGCAATAAGTTTTACATTAATCCGGGCTCGGCAACAGGCGCCTTCAATCCACTGGACACAAATGTGGTGCCATCCTTCGTGCTGATGGACATACAAAGCACCACAGTAGTCACCTATGTGTACCAACTGATTGGCGACGAGGTCAAGGTGGAGCGTATCGAGTACAAGAAAATTTAACCAAGTATTAAGAGCATCAAATCATTCCTCCCATGCTTCGCTCTCACTCAACTCTCAACTCTAATGATCATTTCCTCTTGATCTTGGCTTTAATTGTGAAAATAAAATTTGAAAAATAATAATGTATAAATTAAACAAGTTTCCTTTGTTTTTTTTTATTTAATAAAAAATGTTTAAATTTTATTTAAATAGAATATAAAAAGAGTTTTTGCTTTTCTTATGGTTGTTGATGACGATCTCTCTTGGATTTCACTTACATGCTTATGTGCAAAATTATTAATTGTAATTGTTGTTGTTTTTAATTGAATGAAAATTCTGAAGACAAAGTTTTCTCGTGCATTGATTCTTCATATTAAGATATAAATACAATTGTGTTGGTTTCGTCGTTTTCTTTTTTTTTTTGGAGAAAAGATGATTTCGTCTCATTGCGTTGCAAATTGCAAATAAATAATTATGCAAAAATTTAAAGAATACTTTTTTTTAGGACCCATATTAACTCTCTGGTCTGCAGCAATAATTTGGCAACAATTTTCTAAACGATAATTATTAATTATTTAGCTTGCTGCATCTCTTTGAATGGGATGACATACGAAGCAGGGCGGGGCGGGGATGGTTTTGGTATGCAATCTCAACAACAACGACGACGACGACGACACCCTTTCACTGATGCTGAGTCTTCTCCAAGTTTAGCCAAGGCTATCGACGCACACAGTCTTGAGGGTTTTGCCATTGATGAAGGTCTTGTACTGCTCCGGCACAGCCAGCTCAGTCTGGAAGTTAAAAATATTATAGATTAATATAACACACTCTGTATGAGAAGCTCATCCTGCACTTACATAGTCCCCATTAGCCTCTGGCAAGAGAATGTTCATCTCGGATGACTTCGAGCTGACGATCTCAACGCCCAGCGAGTCCTTGGACAAATACATTTGGCAACCATCGGTCTTATCGATCGATACAGTTGGCACAAAGCCCAATACCTGCATCTGAACGCTTTGGCAGTTGACAAACTCAATGGAAGCGACAACCGAATCGAACAGAAGCGAACACTTTTTGCACGAGTCCAGCACAATGTTGTTCACCTTGCCCTTGACTGTCAACGTGGATCCCTCACAGCGGAACATGTAGACCACATTGTTCATTTCGGCTTGGTCAACCAACAGGTTGCTGTTGTTCTTCTGATACTCGATTAGCCACTTTTTGCCATCGCGCGTAAACACGGGCTCCTTGGCCGGCGCAGCCACAGGTGCAACGCCTTTGCTGCTAGGGGCAGCGGCGGCGGGTGACTTGAAGGGCGCTGGCCCAGTGCGCAACGAAGGATTCTTGTGGGTTTGCATGTCGCCGGTAACCTTCTTGAGGTCTACAAAGTAGAGAGAGAAGTAGTATTCAGTATATGACACCCAATCTCAGACTATCATCGCACTTACTTTTGGTTATGTCGGCGCCCTGATTGATTTGCGCAAAGAGTGCACTGCGTTCATCGCCCGCAGCGCTGTCCAGTTTCAATGCATTCAAATCCAATGGTGGTGGTGGTGGTGGCAAACCTCCAGGTGGTGGCGGTGGTGGGGCACCACCAGCAGGTGCTGCACCCTTGCCCGACCAGACCAGACCGGTGGTGTGATACTGCTTAATGTACGCCTGCAGATCCTTAAGCGCTTGCACCCAGGCGCGTGCCCATTCCACATGCGTCGCATCCTTCTCCTTCCACTCCTTGAGCACACGATTCGTATAGAACTGGCCGGCATCGTTCATTTCCTTGACCAATGGCCCTGGCATCGACGTGGTGCACACCCAACCCAGTGCGGGAATACTCTCACTAATTGCGGACAAATGATTGAAATATGCCGACGTGCGATGCTTCTCACGATAATCCTGAATGGCGCTAATCTGAGTCGATGTTGGCTGCAGCAGCTCAATTTGCTTAGCTTGCGCCGGTTGCGCTATCTGCGTGGCCAGCGTCACATACTTCAGTTGAGCGCTGTAAATAGATGCAAATTGAATTCACAATTCAAGTGGCTGCTGCTGCTTGTACACTTACTCGAAGGCTGCCTTAACATATTGCGCATGTTGAGCGACATCGCCGCCAATTTTGTTGGACAACGCGAGATATTCACTCAGTGATCCAGAGACAATATCCTCAAAGCCGGCGACACTCATGTTGTTGCAGACACTAACAAAAGCTGGTGCTGGAGGTGGTGGTGGAGGTGGTGATGGTGTTGGCAGCGGTTCAGCAACTGCTCTCTGTCGTCCTTCTACTTCCTGTGCTGCTGCTGCTGGCGGCGCTGCAATAAGCGTATGCTCCAAACGATCTACAAGCGTTTCCAAACGTTCACAAATCCTTTCCAAATGCTCAACGGCAGCCGTGGGCTTTGTTTCCGTCTCGTTATCTGTGGGACAAGATGGTAAAAGGTCAAAGATCAGTATAGAATATGAACCATTTTGAATACAAAGAAAAATGTGCGTAAAAAATTGTACAAAATCAGAGAAATTATAATAATAAATACATATAATATATAATATTATAGTATATTATTAAGTTTACTCATTAACTGTATTTACACCCAGCAAAAATCAAGTTCTATAAAAAACCAAAGAATTAGTTTTTATTGTTGTTTTTTATTGATGTCATCACAAAAAGGTATGCATAAGGTGCATGAATCATCGAACGATCGAAACGAAACAAACAATGAACAATTCAATTGATGATGATGACAAGATGAGAGCGAACGAGAGGGATAGAGAAAAAGAGAAACAAGTGCATAGCAAAAAACATAGTGAGATATAATATAAGTAATATCTTTAATTGTATATTTGACTAGGCCAAATTGTTGAATAGCCTTGAGAATACAGAAAAACAGAACAAATCACTTAAATAGACTTATTAAGGTTATTGTACCCACTACCCATGGGGCCATAACAAGGTATAGATACATATATATTCTTGATCAGCATCATCAGACGGGACAAATTAGCCATGTCTGTTCGTATGAACACGTAGATCTTCGAGACTATAAGAGCTACGGCCATCAAATTTGGTGACAATATTTCAGACAGACAAAGTCAATTCTACAATTTTCAGATGCCTCTGTTAAATCAAATTGTAAGCTGAGTTTTAAGGCTGCAATGTTCAGTTTTAGTGTGAACAATATTTATAACTATTTAAATGATATGCTTGCAATCAGATAAGAAACTTAAACGTTATTTATGAATCAATTTGTATAGGCGTGCAGTTGGGTAGCGGGTATACTCTCTTACTTGCTATATATGTAATATATCTGTACAAAAGGAAACACAACGAGGCATGCAACAACAACAACAACTGGAGACGACCAGACATAGAGAGAATGACAAACAGAGAAAGAGACAGAGGAGAGAGAGAGAATGTGGATATGGATTCATTTACCACGCACTGCCACGCTGTGCTCCACAGCAGCATGCGCGGCGCGCAGCAGCTCCGTGTAGAGACGCTGACGCTTCAGTTCCAGCTCATCGCGTCCCACCGGCGTCACAGGTGGCTCAATGCAGCCGCTACAACAAGCCACAAAGGACAAATAACAAGAAGAAGAGCACCAAGAAGAAGAACAGACTTTAGATCGAGAAGCAGAAACCGTAGAACGTTTGAAGAACCAAAGAAACGAAAGAAAACAAAAGAGAGACAATGGAACGTAAGTGAACGCGCTTCTCACATCTCATTTAGACGCTCATCGTCGAACCAGGAAGGCAATCCATGTGCAAATATCAATGTCTCTGGCAGCAGATCTGCATCAATGTACGGCGCACACATGCTCTCTCGCTTCGGGGGCGGCAGTGAGTCGGAGAACACTTCATCGTCGTCGATCAGTAGGTTATTGTTATTGTTGTGATTCTCCAGCAGAAGCAGCGATATGGGCGATGGTTCCGGCTCAATAATCTCGGCACGATTGCTTATGTTCACCTTCTTCTTGATAGAATGATGCGTCGAATTGTGACGTGACAGACAGCTCTTTGTGGGCGGCGTTTGTGAGGATTTCACCGGTTCCGGTTCTGGTGCCGGCTGTTGCTGTTGCTGCCATGGCATTGCAACCTCATCGTCTTCTGCACTGTTCATCGAGGCGGGCGGCGCTGTGGAGGTCGATGAATGCGTTGAGCGCACGTTCAATTGCAGTGCGTCTTCTTCTACAGCTTCTTCTTCTACAACTCCTCCTCTTTCGTTGGCTGTGAAGAAGGCGTCACGATTGGGTTAGGATCTTAAGCAATATAAGCTATATAATGAGAAATGAGCTAAGCTTCTCATTGTTCTTATTAATTATTATTATTGCAGGGAGTCTATAATGTAACCTAGAGAATCAATTATGCGCCTGCAGAGCTTGGAGCTCCATTATCAGCCCAGTATTTCTTATAAATTCTAAGATTTTTCCTAGACTGTAGGACCTTATCTTATAAAGGCTATTATTGTTTATAGAGATAGTAAACTATTTGCCCCGAGATCGAACGAGATCTCTTAGCTGTTAAAGCTTTAGCGAACTCTTCATAATCTAATGATCAATTAGTAATTCAATGATGAACTTGTTATAATGAAACACTTTCTTATAAAAGAAGTATTCCCCTTAGTTGTAATATTTTCTAGAGAAGACTCAATTCACCCTTGTATATATTTTCTATTCTTGAAAATAGAATATAACCCCCTAATTACAAACTATTGAAATTAATATTTATAAACAATAAAGCTATAAATAAGCTTGCTTGGTGGTAGAGCGAACAAAAAAGGTGAGAGAGAGCAGCTCAGGTTCTGGAAACTTTTTTAGCTGTTTTTTGCCTGGTTCCAAGTGCAGAACAAATACTAAGATATCCTTAGGCTATATATACTATATATATATTGTTGTTTATTGTGTATACCAGTTTGATCTATTTGCTCTTCGCTTCGTTCTTCGTTATCTTCGGTTTCAATGGGATTTTCTATAGATTTTGCCGCTAGTTTTCCATTCGGTTTGACCTCTGTTTCCGTTTCCGTTTGTGTTTCCTTTTCCGATTCGGATGGCTTTAACTCTGCTACTGCTGCAGGTGCTGCAGTTTCGTTGATTTCGTTGGTTTCCTTGTCGTCGTTGTTGCCTTCGTCGTCTTTTTTATGTTTATCCTTATCCTTTTTGACTGCTTTGGGATTGGCACGACAACATGAGAACATTTCTGCGGTCGTTGTTGGCTTTATTGAATATACTTTAATATATATGAACGGATGAATCACATTAAGATTATGCAATTGCCTGTTGTTGGCTTATTGCTCATTCTCAGTTACAAACAACAATAAGAAACACGTTGACGAAAGCAGCCATAGAAACTGTTTGTTCCAGATTTCGCTTAGTTTGCTTTGGGTTAGCCGCAAAAAAGGAAAAAGAATATAATCGTAAACTGAAGCAAAAACCACTCCTTAAGCTCCTCCTATATGTATCGTATAACTACAATACATATGCAATCGCAAGTACATGCATATCTAACTGTGTGTGTTTGTGTATCTGTGTGTGTTTATCTCTTCACTCGCACTTTATAGTTATTTTTTGTTTTTTTAATTTTTTTTCAACGGTTTGACATTAAATAATTAGCAAATTTTTATCACTTTTCAAAGGTTTTATATGATTAAATGCAATCTGCCTGGGCACGGCAATAGGCCACGGCTGGAACCCAACTGGGTCAGAAAGACACACGCACACTTACACACACACACACATGCACAGCTGCTGTTAGCGGAACACACCCTAAAAGGGCAGAGAAAATATACAACGACGCGCACGCACAGGACTCCAGCAGTGCCTGTATTCGTGTGTATGCGTGTAGGTTAACAGCGCAATGTTAAGGTCATGTTAGGCACATTAACAGCGCGTAAGCTCAGCTTTGTCCAAATTTGGACGAACATCGATTGAAAAATATACAAAAAATAAAGTGTAAAAAACTAACAAAAACTGTGTAAAAAATATTGTTTGATTTTGTTACGAGGTCACATACACAAACACAGACAATGAGACACATAAAAAATAGTTTTTATTGAAGCTGCGATTGTGGTGAAAGCTTCTTCAAGAGTTTGCGCATAGTGTGAGAGAGAATGAGAGAGAGAGGAAGAGGGAGCGAGAGTAGTGAGAGAGCAAAGCTGTGCAGATTTTACTGTTGCTGCTGTCTCTACTGTTGTTGTTTTTATTGTAAGAGCAACAATGAGTTTATTGCACCGGCCACAAAGCTTTATTGTTGTTGTTTTTGCACAATGCATTAAGCTGCTGGTGCTGCCAAGGCAATTAGAGTGAGAATCCGTCTGAATAAAGCAACAACAACTTTCGCTCAGCTGTGTGTGAGAATGTTGTTCTTGTTGTTGCTGCTGCTACTGCTTATGCAGTTTCTACCTTCTTCCATCTTCATCTTATTCTTTTGTCTCTGTCCAAATGCATTCAAATGCACAGTCACACACACACAAACACACACAGCATATTAAGTGACTACGGCAGATGCATACCGTATTACCGTTAGGTGAATGTCTCAGATAACAATTAATTATAAATAAAACCTGCTGCCCATATATGGCCAAGGTAAAAATATAAAAGAGCTAACGTTTAATATTTCCAGTGAACCCCGGTTATCTATGTGTGAGGGTGTGTGTGTGTGTGTATGAGTGTTTTGGCTGATAGCGCTTTTTGGCCATTTTTTATTTACACACACATACATACAACATTATTAACATTTGTTCGCTCTTGCGTAAACTTTCTAGATGTGGCTGTAGGAGTGAGTCAGTGTAACACAATAAGAACAACATAGACAACAACAACAACAAGAGCAACAGCAACAGAGCGGCAAACAGCTGAGAAGTTGTCGAATTGTCACCGAAAGAAAAGGGTATTGTATATTTGTTAGGAATTTTGTTTGACTGCACTGCGCATTACACTTGCAAATCAAATGGAATTGAATATATGAAATCATCATTAAAAATATACCAAATTACACATACCATATACATATATATGCATGTACCTCACACATACACAATACATACATACATATACATATGTGTGTATTTAATTTAACAAACAAAAAGTGATTCACATAAAAATAGACAAAATACATATCTAAATGGCCCGCATAGCCGAGGCTAAGAAACAACACACAGCTGTCTCTTGTCCTCTCGTACACTTAACGCCCACACACACACATCTAGTATTCGTATATGTACGTGCCAATTCTATATTCCAGACAGCCTGGCCGCAGGAACAGTGGTTAGAAAACCCCACCCAACAACGTAGCCGGCACTTTTCAATTGCGCTTGCACTCTTCACACTAATCTCCTCTGTTGCTTGGCAAAATAAAACAAACGAAAATACAATTTTACGCACATTTCTTTGGGCAGCCCCGTACAACACAAAAAACATACACACACAATTTACTTAAATACACTTACCACAAATGTAATTTAGTAGGATGACAAAATTTTTTATTACACGATATCTTTGCCGCTCAAAACGTTGTTATTATGCGAAAAAACCAACGACGAATGAAATTTTGCGAGTGACTAATTACTATTTATATCGATATGTGGTGTGAAGAGCATATCGATATAAATAGTAATTATCGATGAATATAATACATTTTACGTGAGACATTGCGATATATATTAATTGCAAATTTCGCAACACTGTTTGACCCTGGGCTCATTTACAATAATCGATTTTCGATCAAAGCAGTGAATAGCGGAATTTTCAATTTTAATGTTAAGTTCAATTTAATAGTAATTCCAACTTAAGTCTCTAACTTCTCTTCTAAACCATCCCCTTCCGAACTATCCTCTTCTGATGAATCTGACCACATCTCCGGTACAAAAGGTTCATCATGTGGTTCGTAAGGAGTCAATGGGATATCATAGGGTAATGGAATTGGTGGAATGCCATTTCTAATGTTCTCTAGCGGAAAAGTTTCTTCACCTGTCTGCAAGACAATATTATAAAAACTGTATACAATCACTTGATAAGAAGTATATTCAACCCACCACAAAACGGGGCAGGAAAAGAACACCCGCCTCATAGTTGCCAATGATTAGACTGTAGTCCCATGTCCAAGTTCCCCAGGCCATTTTCGAGAGATTTGCCGATGTCAAAACATACCAATAAACACACTGTTCCTCCAGATTGAAGCGCGTATAGCACTTGTGATGTGGTATGGCTCGTGTACGATGTCTTTTATCCGCCTTCCATTGCTGCAAATATGACTTAAGCCAGGGTTGTCGATTATAAATTTCCATGTAATAGGATAAACACCTCTTAGGCCTCCAACCGTTTGACATATTGCTAACGCTAGGATAGATCATTTTGAAGGGCGGTAAACGACGCGATCCTTTTGGAGGCAAAGAATCTCTGCGTAGATTGTGTATAAATTGTTCCAACCACCCCTTAACGAGACTGCCAATGCTAGAGCTCTGACAGACAACTGGTATTGTGTCAGCAATGGGGGTCGAATGCTTGGCCAAAAGGGAGCCGAGACGAGTACAACCCCAGGGATGACCGCGGACAGGACACTCGATATGTTCACCCGGTATGGAGCCTATGAAAAAAACACTAAGCGCAGTAAATTCAATATATAATCGTACTCCAAGTGTTTCATTTAATTAATCTTACTTCACAGCACTAAAATCACTTTTTGCTATGCGTTCTATCCATGGCTGAAGTTCATCCAACTTGTACATTGACAAATAATGCATTAGATCCCCACGAAAGCCAGTCGCGCTTTCACCCGCCAAATTAGTATCTGTATCAGTTTGAAGTGCCGGCAATGTTGGACTTATCCACATACCTTGGGTGCGATTGTACCAATCGGCCTGGAACAGATTCGCTGTGGAGATGACGACACGCATTCCGCCATCCTTATAACCGAACAACATCATCTTTGTGTGTGATGATGCGAATTTCGATGCCATTTCTATTTTGATTACTTTCACATTAGGTTTCACCTTTTCCGTCCCACTGGCATCCAAACCATGAAGCACAAGCAAAGGTTTATCTCTGTAGGAGTGTACAGGAGTTGAGATTAGGAAAAACTATAGCTGAGATCATAAGATTTTTGTGCCATCCCTGCCACTTACAGTATGCCAGCCAAATAATAGTGGTCCTGTAACCAGTCTGTATTCACTAAAAAACTGAACTGTATACTTAACTCGATCTCGCCCAAACTTTCATCGAGTAATTCCTGCATTGACACAGTAAGTGGTTCATCATGTGTTGCCTCTGAACCAACTACTGATGTGAGGAACATGTTGTACGGCGCTGCTTGTTCTAGTTTTTTGGCCATGCCTCCTTTTTTTACGTGTGGAAACATTAAATAATTATACTCTTCACCCTCTTGTTGATCTTCGTTCGTTTTTTGTACCTCCATATTTTCCACGACGCTGGTGTCATTCATGTTTTTTCTATTAGTGAATATTTTACAAAGTTATAAGAAGTATAAGTCGATAGATACGTTAAAATTGATTGCAAATTTAGAAATTAAGCGTAACGGGAACTTTGAATTTTCTAGAAAATAAGTTTGTCTTTTTCGGTACTGAAAATATTTTTCTAGCGAAATTACAGATTCATTGTTTTATTTTGAATTGTTTTTTTTTTTATTTTTTAACTGTCCTGACCGTTAAAAGCTCTTAATTGTAGTTTCCAAAAATTGGCACAAAAGCCACGTAAATTGCTGTTACCGATAAGTAGCCCTATGGCGATATGTACACACACACACATGTAAAAAAAGATTAATAATTAGGTATGCAATAAACACCAATATATTGAGATTAGCCAATATATTGAGATTAGAAAGGTTCACAAATTATAAATAAATATATTTTGAGCACATTAAGTATTATTTTTTGCAATCGAATTCTGCTCGTTGGTCGAAAGGCGGTATTTTGCTTTTTCCTTAAAACGCATTAGCAACAAGTCGATCAGTGTGTACATACCTAATGTATTGAATCTGCGAATGTATTTATATAATATATATCCAGTAATAATAGATACACACGAAACACAGCTAATTTCGACTGTCTCAGCAAAACTACCGCAAATGACTAATAATCTTGTGATTCCCGAGTTGTCGATAAGAATCAATCAACCTTTGTGACGCTATCGTACGAATTGCAAAAGCTTATTATAAATAAAATACCAGAAAATACCAACTGTAAATATAAAACTGCTGTTGAGATTATTTAACAAATTTATTCATCACATTCATTCATTCTTTCAAAAGAGCCCTGCTAGCCCTGTAGATAATCCATTAGGAAGGGTGTATCATCTGGTCCGTAGGGTGTCAATGGGACATCGTACGGCAGTGGAAAAGCCGGAACACCATTTCGTGAGTTTCCCAACGGAAAGGTCTCTTTGCCAGTCTAGAATAATAAAAAACAGAAATATTATAAAAATTAATTGTGAGATTAAGTATTTGTATAGATACCACAAATCTCGGCAAGAAAAGCACTCCCGCCTCGTAGTTGGCAATACGCAGACAGGGTTGTATGTTAGAGGCTTTGTTAAACGAACCCCAGGCAGCTTTCGACAGGTTCGCCGAGGTCAGAACAAACCAATAGACAGACTGATCCTCCAGATTAAAGCGGGTATACGTTTTGATGTGCGGCATGGCCTGTGAGCGATGGCGATCACCGGACTTCCATTGCTGCAGATGTGATTTAAGCCAGGGCTGCTTGTCGTTGGTGCTCTTGCCATAGGGCAGACAACCGCCGCCCAACATGCCGTCGTGACTGCGTGAGACATTCCCAAAACTGGGATAGATCATCTTGAAGGGCGGCAATTGACGCAGCCCACCCAGTGTATTCGAATCCTTGCGTAAATTGTTGACAAAATCCTGTTGTATCCATGCCTGCACATTGACACCCAGGCTACCAATACTAGAGCTCTGACAGACAACAGGTATGCGATAATTAATGGCCGTCGCATGTTTGGCCAAAAGGCCACCAAGGCGAGCACAACCCCAGGGATGACCGCGCACAGCCGACTCCCGATGACCACCGGGCACAGAGCCTATAAAGAAGACACTTTGAGGGCGTTATTAGAGAGAACAATACGAGGAGTCATGCAAGTTACATACTTTATAGCACTGAAGTCACTTCTGCGTATACGTGCTATCCATGGCTGTAGCTGGGAGATCTTGTACTCTACCAGATACAGCATCAAGTCTTGCTTGAAGCCCGTTTCACTCTCGCCAGCTCCAGTGTCCGCATCCTCAGGCAAGGCCGGCAACAAGGGACTTATCCACAGACCTTGGGTGCGATTGTGCCAATCGTCCTCGTACAGATTCGCTGTGGAGATGACAACACGCATGCCGCCATCCTTATAGCCCAGCAGCATCATCTTTGTGTGCGACGTGGCAAAAGGTGTTGGCATCCTCACTCTTATGGCTGTCACCTGGGGCTTGAATTTGCCAATTCCCAGCAGCTCTGGAGATTCATCGCCGTAGAGCACTAGCAGCGGCTTGTCGCTGCAAGGGAACGTTATGGATAAATAAGAAATCGGATCAGATCTGTGTTTCTATTTACAGTATTCCCGCAAAGTAATAGTGTCCCAGAAGCCAACCAATGTCCACCATAAAGTTAATTTGCACACTCGACTCAATCTCGCCCAGACTTTCGTCCAGTATCTCCTGCAGTGTTATGCTTAGTGGCTCCTGATGTGTTGGCTTCGAGTCTGTGATGGCTGTGAGGAACATGTTGTATGGGGCGGCACGCTCCAATTTGCTCGCCATGCGTCCCTTTTCTACAACAACAGGAATGTAATCTCGTATGTTGCGTTCACTGAGTTTCTGTTTTTTTGCCAAATTTGAGCTGTTAGCTGCTTGACTGGTGCTGGGCATTGGAACAGGTTGCTCCTTCTTCGCAGCAGGAAGAGTTGCAGGCCTGGAAGGAGCAGCAGTTTCAGGCTTAGAGGGAGCAACAGTTGCCGGCTTGGAGGTGCCAACAGTTGCAGCATTTTTCCTTGCACGCTGGGGCAACACTTTCTCCAAGAGTTTGAGTTGTATATTAATAAGTTCCGCTGAATATTTACTAGGTATATCGTACTCATTGCTGTCGGCCTGCAATCCTTTGGCATAAATAGCATCCACTAAAATTGAAAATATACCAAATATTGATATGGCAACAATTCTCTCGTTTTACTCTCTTTTTCTTACAATGTGCATGAGAGAATTCTCCGAAGTGTATAGGATTCTTGCGATAACATTTTTCGCCGTAGGGACACTCCTGCATTATGTTTAACTTATAAATTTCTTGTACGGCAATCAACAAAAAAACGAAGCGCAAAACAAAAAATGCCGAAATCGATAAGAATATAGTAAATAATCGATAACTATGCTCACGAAGCATAAACAAAATTGTTCACAATCAATTCTCTGAACTATCGATTACCACATATGCCGCCAGATAACATATTTCTAGTTTAATTCATGAAATTGATAAAAATACTTTGCTTAAACACAAGATGCGATTAAAATAGCAATACATTATTATTCAAACAGAAGCTGAACCGTTTATAGTACTTATATTGTTTAATGTTAACCGATTGGTTTGGAATTAACTACTGCGGTCAAGCACAGATTAGATTAGATTGATATGAATCGTTACTTGTATAATTGAAAGTTAGTTGTTCACTGAAACTCGCCTTAAGCAGTCGTCTATCGTAAAATATAAATGAAATAATGGATCAACCTAATACTACGATGAATAACTGCATAGAATGCAATTTTGTGGCGCATTTGGAGAACACCGAGTACAATATGTGCCATAAATACCGTGGAATGGCAATAATCATTAATAACGAGCACTTTCTTGATCCCAGTTTGAAAGCTCGCGAGGGAACACAGATTGATAAAGGAGAATTAGAAAAGGTTTTGAAACAGTTTGGCTTTGAAGTTAAGGAATATTTGGATCTGTGTTATACTGATATCATGTCCAGAATGAATAGGGTTGCTTCGCGCGATCATTCGCAGTCTGATTGCATTCTTATTGTAATTCTATCGCATGGTAAACTGGGTTTTATTCATGCCAGGGACACATGTTATCCACTGGAAAGCGTTTTGAATCTATTTTCGAGCAAGCAATGTCCAACATTGGCGGGTAAACCGAAACTATTCTTTATTCAGGCCTGTCAGGGAGTTTGTAAAGATCCAGGATTTCCCGTACACACCCCTGACGGCAATGACGATTCCAACAACGATGATTCCCATATGGGTTATAGAATGCCATTGCATAAGGACTTTTTAGTTGCCTTTTCCACCATTCCGGGATATGTTTCTTGGCGCAACAGCTTCGATGGTAGCTGGTTTATCGAGAGTTTGTGTCAAGAACTGAAAAGCCAAGGAAAAAGCCGTGATATATTAACACTGCTAACTTTTGTCGCGCAGCGTGTTTCCAACTATGAGAGCAATAACGAGTTTTGTGCACATATGCATAGAAAAAAGCAAATCACTTGTACCATGTCTACGCTAACCCGGATGCTATATTTTCGCGATAAAAGCGATGAATCATCAGACTAGAAATATATATAATTTTAATAAATACACTTAAAAAAAACATTTATATATTATTCATATGTATACACTTAGAAAAATTATTTAGAAAGGCATATCACTATTTATTGCTATGGCAGGTTTTTTCTCATCACTAACCTACACATTCAAACAATCTGCCGACGTTGCCACAGTCTGCGATTTTATTCGTTTCCGATTACTATCGATACATGCTGTTATATTATTGCTGATGTGAAATAATAATATAAATAAAATATAACAAAAATTTATACATATTAATTGATGAGTTCCTAATATAAATACATATGTACATTTTTAATTTGATTTGTGTTGTGCATTAGTTGGCAACGCATAAGTGTTGAAAAGTGCACAAACCAGTAGCAGGTTCGTGTTGTACACACTTCGTGTCTGTCGTCGGTCGTTCGTCGTTGTCGTCGTCGTCGTGTGTGCATTTCATGATAAACAATTTAAAATAAATAACAAATTTCACATACTTATGGAGCGTTAAAGTAAACAAACTGGCCAAAAAATCAGAGCAATAGTGTTTAATTGTACCCGTGAGTAGCAATCAAACAGTTTTATGTGCATTTCTATTGCGAAAATAACGAGAGTAGTAGTGCAATTACGTTTGGCTGAGAAGAAAAAAATTTTCTTCTCATACTGCGCTGCTGCCGAAAGAGACTTGGCCTGGCGTCGTCGCAGTCGTTGTTGTTGTATATGCTGCCGCGGCTACTGCTGCCTCTGCCGCGGACTCTGCTGCTGTTGTTGTTGTTACTCCTCTTTGCTCGGCAGGGATTACGATTACAGTTTTATTCTCAGCCTCTCGCCAGTTTTATGCTGCAATATAAATATGTGTGTGCCTGTGTTGTGTGCGCGCGAGTGTGTTTGTGCTGCGCGCGCCATTAATTGAACGAACAAAATGCAAAAGAAAAGAAAAAGAATTGAAAACAATTATAAATACACACAATAAAATCAAATTTTTATTATGTTTTGAAAATACTTGAATGTCGCTTAACTGCCTGCGCACACACAAAAATATTCAAAAAGAAACAGAATCCACTTGAAGGCATCCTAAGCACAGGTGCGGATTAGTACGGCACAAGGCGGAAGGGGCGGGGGAAAGCGATGCAAATCGGAAATTAGTCACAACAAAAACATTAGAAGGTTGCATGCATGGGATGATTAATCACAATTTAAGCGAACTTTCGACAACATTTATGACTCAGAAAGAGAGCATGAGAAGCAATTCTCTTCTTTCCGCTTTTCTCAGTCTCTCTCCGCTCTACTCAAACAAACTGTTATCATAACGTACGTTCGCTCTGTTATCAATTTCATCACACACTGTGTTTTAAGTTCTTTCAATTTGTTTTGCTTTTTACTATTTTCCATGCACACACATATACAAACACATGCACACAGCTGCATTTACATTGTGTGTTGTTTGTTTGTGTGCTCTTATCTACGCAGCGCTGCTTTTGTTGCGCTTCTCTTCTTTTTGTTGTTGTTATCAGCGGGCAGCGCGCTCAAACCTTCCAGCAGCAGCAGCAGCACCTCAATTTTGTTGCACACACACACATTGCCTTCGCTTCGCCGTTAGACGCCGCTCAGTCGCGGTCAACGCTGGCGTCCGCGGCGCTGCTTTTTCCTTTGTCGAAGGTAACTGAAGCGCAACCCAAGACGTGCACTCAATTCCACACACACACAAATACTTTGCGCCGCTTTGTGTATGTTAGTTCAGAGTGGGAGAAGAGAGCATTGCAGAGCAGCGGCAAAGGCAGCTTTGTCCGATATGGCAACTGTGCTCTTGCTCCTATTCTCCATCTTCTTTTTGTTGTTGTTATTGTTGTTGTTGGTCAAGTAAGCATAGCGAGAGAATGACGTAGCGAAGGGGGAGAAAAATTGCAAACTGCTGCATCATCTAATGGGGAGACGACGACGACGCTGTTTCAAGCTGTTTCCACAGAATCTCTTATGTTCAGCTTGATAACATCTCAATGTGAAATTATCACAAAATCAGTCAGATGATTACAGATGTAAACGTAAACGTATTTTGGCCTACGTGCGAAATATACATCTATCAATTATGTATTAACTATATAATATATTGTGTATACTACAATTTTATATACACTAAATAATAAGTTATGATTTATGAATATTTGGCAACGTTATAAGAATTCAAGTAGAGTAGAGAGTAAACAGAGCTGGTAGCCCTGATACCAAGGCTGCCAGATCAGCCCTTTTCTTTTAATTTTTGAACATCCGTTGAAATTAATCATTTCTACTGTAATTTTTTTTTGGAATTTGAAGTTTATCGATTCAAAAACTGCTATTGTATTCATGATTTACATTAATGAGTTTAAGATATTGTGTTCTTGTAAAATGTAGACTATGTAAACTAACATTTTAAGCATATTATGATACGAGCTGTATATTAATAGTATTTTTGCTGTATTAAGGCTGCCTTATATCTTAATATATCCACTCTTATTGTTGTCCAATTTTTCAACTTTATTTTTCCAATTAAGCCTTTGTGATGTCGAGCAATAAATCAAAAGCGAAAAGCATTAAATCATTTGCAAAAACTTTAAGAACTTAACTATGAAATATGAATAAGAGTGACTTGTTGCTGTGTTCGTTTGTAAAGTCTCAAGTCCGAAAGTCAAGATTGAAGTCTGACGCCTTCAAAATGCTTATGTTGTTGTTGTTGACCCAAACAGAGCCTGGAGGTACTCAAATCATCCACGCCCGCGCAGTGCCGCCTTCAGTTAACCGTCATTGTGAATAACATATGAATATATGTTGCATATTGTTTAACGACTTGAACAACGGTTATTCTAATTTATGTTGCACATTGTTTTTGCGTTTTTGCCCCCTAATATAAATGGAGTTGCACACACATACATACATACACTGTCAGTTGATTGGGTAATTCACAATTTGCCAGGCTGTGAAAATTAAGTGCGCAAAGTCAATATTTCAATTTTTGTTGAGGGGGCAAATTTGCATACTACGGCGACGACGAAGTGAAGTGTGCGCTGTTGCCACTGCCGCTTATGATGGGGCAAGCAAGCTGCTGCATGTGTGTTGCATGATTATAATAAACAAGCTAACCAGCATCGTCGGGCTAAAGACAACCGCAGTCGCCGCCGCAGCCTACGCATCAGGTTGCAACTTGTGTGCAGAGACTTTTAGCGGCATTTTGTAAATGAGCCACAAAATGGTTGCACGTTGCTGTCTTTCAACCTTTTTTTTTGGCTAAATAATTATGTTATTAATTGGATTTATGTGCTGGGGGGAAATTTGCATGTTTCACTGCTGCTGCAAGCCCTGCTCCGTTATGTGAACTCTTTGGGGGCGGGGCTGCTGCGCTTATCTTGTGGCAACTATTTTTAGATCTATCGAAAGCGTGATTTACGCTTTTTGTCGTTTTGATTTCGTTTTCTTTTTTGCCAGTGGGCGTCCCTCGTCGTGTTCGCTTTTGATATTCCCCCATATAAAAAATATTTACATATTTTTGCCTCTCAATTTTTTGTGCTCTTGATCTTCTTGTCGCGATAATCCGCGCGCAATGGTAATAAAAAAATAAAAAACTAGTAAAATTAAACAAAACAAAAGCCGAAAATATTGAAAAAGAATTGTCAACACGCATTTGAACCTATTTTTAGACCCTGTCGCAATCGGATTTTGACGGTACGACGACAGTGTGTGCCCTGCCCTCCCCGATTGTTATTACCATGATTATTGGGTGCGAGTGTAGACGGGAAACAACTCTATTAGCTGGCTCACTGATCAACTGATGCTTATCGAGCGAGGCTTAAGCCTTAACGAATATGGGGTAGGTTGGGGCATGAAATACCGTAAATTGCAATTGGAACTAGTGGAATATATTTTATGGCGTTAGGATTACATATGTCACTTTGTTTCTTCAATTTTGGAAGTTAACCAGGTTGAAATATATCTTTAATGAAAGAATTTAAGAATTGTCTTGTCTGTTTGATAAATTAGCATACCCTGTATTCCCTATGTGCTGCATGAATTCCCTCGAACAATGTTCCACTCCATTGTTATCTCAGTTAGATCGAACTTCTTTAAGCTGCCGCCCACTGAGAACTTTGGCTACTTAGTAACCACTGTGCGCACGCACACTGCCTTGCCATCTGCTGCCAGAAAAACTTATGGAAACGCAACTTTAAACTGTAATAAAGTGGGAAATTACAGTGCATAAATCTCTGTCGCAAAGCTGTCAAGTGGGGAGGTGGAGCGTGAAGGGAATCCCCTAACGAAAGTCGGGAGTTTCTCTCTTGCACTAGTCGGGCGTATAGCCAACACTCACACACGTACACACACACAGAGTGTAACCTTTTGAATGAAATTCGACTCACAGTTTGACAGCCATTGTGTGGCAAGAGCGTTGCAAGCGCCAATAACAAACAACAACAACGTTTGCATATTTAAATGCAAGCAGCGCGCCACACACAGTGGACACAGACACTGCTGCACAGTGTCCTCTCCACACGCATTATCATATTATGTATTATTGTCTTGTGTTGTTGGTATTGTTGCTGTTGTTGTTATTGTGTCTGTTCAGGCATTCAGCTGCCGTGCGATACTTGACTTGGCGCTTCATTGTCCATATAAAACTAATAATTATTGCATTTAAAATCTAATAAATAAACGCATTGACAATACCGGAGTTGGGGATTTTATTACTAGCAGCGCGGCGGCGACGACGACGACGCTGCGTAGCCGCTCCTATTTTAAATGGCGCTATGCTCCCGCAGGGTTGGGTAACGTCTCTATGTGCATAATAAAGCGCATCTGTTTGATTCATGCGATATTTTAAAAATACATATGTACATATATGCATACACGCACATTGTAGATCTCTACCATACTTCAGTAAAAGGACAACTAAGTTGGCTGCCGTTATCCAATTGGTCCCGTAAACAGCATGCGATTACTTTGCAAAATACTAAATTATCGATAGTTTAAATATCACTTTAGTAGTTTACTCTTGCACACGTCCACACCGCATGCATATTTCAACAATTCCTCGTATATTGTTATGTTATTTGGAACCGACACCTTGGATAAACATGCACATGCAAGAGTGACAAACGAGCTGAACAACTTGTTAATGTGGTTGTTAACTTTGACATGAACATGAAAAAAGAACGTAAGCTTTACTTTGATTAATTTATTGTTGTTATACGGAATTTGCAATAAATAGTAATTTATTGTTATACAGTATTGGAATAAATGTAGGGCTGTCTATGGATTCGTCTGAAATCAGTGGTTGCACTTTAAAAATCAGTAGATTTACTGATAATTCAATACGGATGGCAACCCTAAACGGGAAAATCTCCAGTTTTATACATTTATCGATACACTTTGCCATGTACGTTGCGATTGTGTAGCCCTGGCGCCAATTTCTAGTAATGATCATCATCAAAGTGCACAAACAATTCTTGTGCATTCTGCTGTTGTTGTTGTCTTTAGTGACAACGTTGTTGCCGCTTTTGACCATAATTGTTGTACTTGTCATTGTTTTGTGTCGCGTTGCCAACTGCAGGCGCAAGCGCAAACGCACCGACAACTACAAAAGCCAATGCAGACATTGTTGTTGCTCTCTGTCCGTGCATGTGTGTGTGTGTTAAATACATGTAATTAGCCATGTTTGTGCCATTTAATCCGCTCGTACTGCATGTTCTCTCTCCACTCTTCACTCTCTGGCGACGCTTTTCTAAGAATTCTTTGCGTTCTGTTTTGGCGCACGCATTAGGCGCCACAAAGCGCGGCCACGTTTAACCCCCAAGCGGAGCAGAGCCAGTTACAACCGTCCCCCTCCCTCGTTCCTCTTCATCGCTACCTTTCGACTGCAGTTGCGCATACTCCACATATTTATGGGCTATTTAAGCGAGTGTGCGCATCGTGTGGATGCTGCCGCCGCTGCTGAAGGGTGATCCTTAGAGAGAGGGAATGGAGGGGGAGTACTGAAACTGGACTGTGTAGTTGGTGTGGTCGCCGCCGCCGCTGTTGCCGCGTTGTGCTGCGTCAGTCATTGGCATTGATTGGCAGCTGAACACGCAACAATTTTTGCATGGCGCTGACATCGCTAGCACAGGCGACGCTACTTGCTGCAAGTTGCAAGTTCACTTTTGGTGCATGTTCACTAAACAACAACAAAACAGCACACGAACAACATAACCTACCGCACATGCAAAACAGTTGGCAACGCTGGCCAGCGAGGGCGTGAACACACAGGGTTGATTAGCTTTTGCTTTGTTTTTTTTGCAGTGTTGACAGCTCAATTACATTAGAGAAGCCGGCGCAGGGTTGTTGCGTGTTTTGCAGCAATTAACGCGACAATTATTTGTAATTAGAATTGACTTAATTTCGCTACTTGCACAAAAGGATTCTTTTCTCTCAGCACTTTAGGCACGTGCACGTTAAAGAGAGAGTGTGTGGAAAAGGGAGAACAGTGAAAAAGTGAGAGCGCATGCTGCATGTGTGTGTAATTTGCGTGGATGCATAAATTTTTATTGTTGTTTATGTTTGTTATGGCTGCTACTGCTGCTGCCACTGTTTTTATTTATTTTGTTTTGGGGGGGTTGCGCACGCTTCATGACTATTTTCGGTTTTTACGACAACTGCGTTATGTGTTACCCATGTTGGCTATAAATTCGCGTTTAGTAGTGTTAAACACGCAATAAAAACTAGGCAATATTAAAAGTGGCGCCCACTCTCTCTTTCTATCCTCCACTCACAACAACAACGACAAACACTGCGCACACTCTCACATACACACGTCTTTACATCTGGCAACTCCCCAAATGCAATATGACCATAGAGTTGGCAACGTGCTCGCGGGGGAGTTTGCAAGAATTTTGCTGTTCGCTTTTTTGGATGGTTTGTTTTGTCTATCTTCTGTCCTGTTCTGCCCTCTGTCGCAACGTCTCCCTCTTAGCAGCATATGCTGCCATTCACTTGCTGTGGCTGCATTTTACAGTTTGATTACTGCCCACACGTTTGCGTTCACGTGCAGTGTGCCCAGCCTGCTCTTTCTCGCTCCTTCAACAGAGATCCCCAAGTGTATTTGATATGTATGTTTAAAGTAGGAATGTTTTTGTATGTGTGTTTGTGTTTGCAGCGCGCTTGCTTGTTTGTTTTATTGTTTGTGGCTTTTAAAATACACACACACACACATGTACACAATGAAGGCGGCAGCAGGCAACCACAGTACGTCACTCAGCAGTTATTGAACGCCAGGGCTGCATAATCGAACTAAATCGAGTTCTTTTTTTATTAAAGTAAATATGTATACCATACTAAAAACTATCGATAGCAATAAGTATTTATTGTCTTCAAATAATCCTATTGGCGATAGTTGCGCATTGTTGCTCCTGTTACTCCATCCCTGACACACGTTCTCATACTCTTGTTGGACTTCGTCTGTTTTCAACTTGTTCGCTTGTTCGTTCGTTTGTTGCGCGCATTCATCGCTGATCGTTCGCGTCGTGCAGTTGGTTTTATCGCTTGATTTGGTTGATTTTTAGATGCTGTGGAATGAAAAACAACCACAACAAATCTTGAATGAATATTTATTATAAATTTAAAAAATTGTAAATCCTTCGCTCGATGAACTGCAAAAAATGCAATTGAGAATTTGATTTGCAAATATATGTTTACAGTATTTATGTAAATTCTTGGTGTCTTTGTGGAGGGTCGAATCGGAATCGAAAATCTCATATAACATTTGGATGCTGATTTTGATGTTCGCGTGTGTGTGTGTGTGTTCGTGACCGTGCCGTGGTTTATGCGTGCAGTATAAATAAATAACAAAATATCTGCAATCTTTGCCATAATCGTCAACAACGACAGTTGCAATAAAAACCATCGCAGAACGTGGAAGATCTCCGCCGCCGTCGCCAACATGTGTACGTGTGTGTTGTTATTGTTTTTGGTTCTTCATTTTATTTTCTTTCGCTTTTCCAGGGAGCATCAAAAGTTTTGTCCATTTTGTTGTTTCATGTAATTTATCATCAATTGCGTTTTGCCCTTGCATTATTTGTTTATTTTTAAACCCACACACACAAACACACACATGTGCAAGGAGGGAGGACACGAGCTCCTGCTCTCTCCCTCTTGTTTGTTGTTGTTGTTGTTTTTGCTCTCTTTGCTGAACGGAAGCGGACCCTGCGATAAGTTGTGTTTGATTTCTTGTTGGTTTTGTTGTTATTCTTTTATTCTCTCTCTCACTCTCTTTGATTTACGCTTTATTGTCGCATTGCTGCATTTATGATTGATTATTGATTGAAATTATCAGATACGCATGCGCGAATGCGTGCCTCACATACGTGAACATGTCATGACATGCGCAATCCTGAGAACACTTGAGTTATGATCGACTTCACTTTGGGTTTCCTGGACGACCGTAGTTTCTTCTTTTTCTTACATTCTCACTTCACTTCTTCTCCCACATTTCTGCACTTTTGTCACGCATTTGCGCGTTCAGAGACAGTTTCATTTGTAATTGAAGTTTACGTTTATCGTTCTTTAATTGAACTCGAATCGTTTTCGAATTGCCTGGCTAAGTGCGGATCATGTATCATCATCCGTGCTATAAAAATGCTTTTGGAATTATGGGGAAGATCTCTAAAGTTTTATGATCTTTTATTATTGTTCTTAATTTTGCAGAGTGACTACAGGCTTTATTCCTGTATAAAATGTAATGTTCTTCATTTTGAAGAGTTTTTAGAAGTTTAGTTTTTGTATAAACTGTTATATGTTATACAATAAACAAAATGATTGTTAGTAGTGTTATTTTATTATATTATGTATTTTTCTGGAACTCGTTAGTAAATAGTTTAAATATTATATTATATAAATATTATATAAGCTAAAGATAAGGTAACACTGTAACTACCGATAAGAAATGGGCACTCGATATATTGTCATAGATCGAGAAAGTGCGATCAATCTCTCGAAAAAGCGTCAGTCGTGAAAGAATTAAAATAAAGAAAATATAAGTTTTACAGGAGAAAGAATATAAAGTTCAAGTTTAAGGAACCTTAAGATTAATTATTCTTAGTATTTAAATGATTATATGTAATATTTTGTCATATTCTTCTGGAACTTAATTTATGAAGGGAGGTCGTAAGATTGAGGTTAAGGTTTTATAATCTTTGGTGATTATTCTTTAACAGATTGATTGAAAGATCTCTTTTAATAATATGCAATTCTCAAATTAAATAAATCGTGGGATTTTTCTATTATATTAAACAGTTCTATTGAATTAGTTATTAAATTTTAATTGCTTTGTAGTTTCTTAAGAAATGTTTCCTCTCTATTCGCATCATTCTAAATTTTCTTTTATATTTTACAGTGAAAACTGATTTAGTTTTTCCTTGTAAAATTGTACCTTGAATTTTCCACAAATATCATTTCTTTTTCTCTGGCAATAGATACAATTACACACATAATTTCTTGTTAAGATCTCAATGAGTTATTTGCATGGAGAATTCCCCGTTCAGTTCTTATGTGCGATAAAGCACAGCTGGGTCGGTTTTGCCACTGTGGTTGGGGTAGTTTCGGTTCACTGGAAGTGCCAATAGAGGGCACATACATGTATGTAGATAGATGATCTATGTCAATAAGGCAATAAGCTTTGCGTCACCTGCAGAGCAGGGTTGAGTTAAAGCTCATGGCATACAAACAATTACAATGACAGCATTTTGAAGCCTCGGGGGAATTATTATAATGCTTGCATCAACCACGACCACAATCAATTTTTAAAGTCGAGCAACATGTGCAGCTGGTCAAATATTGCGATAATTACAACGGTGACAAGCCGGGCAGGAGTGTGGAGAGGGTATGGTAAGAAGAAGGAGGGGCAGAGGGGTGAGCAAGTGTCACACCTGAGGCGCTGGTTGACTTTGGGGCGGCTGCAAATTTGTGTGGCAGGCAGCGAACAAATTGTCAACGGAGCAACAAAATTGCAGGCGCAGGCAACGCCCCGCGTAGGCAATGAGAAAATAACTACAACTAATTTGGCCACAAAAAATCGCAGTGTATGCACAGTGTATACTCAAGTGTGTGTGTGTGTGTGTGTGGCAGGCGTGTTAGGAGGTGTCCCAAAATGTTGCACTTGTTGATTTATTGTCGGCGTTTAATTGGTTTTGAAATTGGTTTTGAATTTGCCCGCCTATCTATCTAGCTGTCCCCCTTGTATCCCATCTCTCTTCCTCTCTTTGCCCACTCCCTTCCTTCTCACTACAAACCACCCCCCTCTGAGCTATGCCGCAATTATTAATTGCTACCACAAATTTTCTTTCAATTAGATTTTGTCACTTTTTTCAAAGTTTAATCAACAGTATAAGAGAGAGAGGGAGACAGAGAGGGAAGGAGGTAGGGGAGCTGAGTCTTGGGAGGCTTTTCCAGCAATGTGGTTTACATTGAAATGTCATAATTCAAATTGAATTGTTGTCTTTACCGTTAACGCTAAAGTTAAAGGAAAGTGTTAGCAGGGGTGGGGAGTGTAGAGGGAGCTTACTGTGGGCAGTGGCAGCTGCTGACAAGCTGCAAGCAAAGCACACACACGTCGTCGTCGTCGTCGTTGTGTTATCTCTGTTATGATGCTAATTATGATGTCCGTGCGCTGTGCTCATTAATGCGCACAGTGGGGCAAAGGTGCAGTTTAATACATATCAGGTTACATATACCCTTGCAGAAGGACATAAGTTAGGAGTCATCTCCGACCCCATAAAGTATATACATATGTATATTCTGAATCAGCATCGCCAGGGGAATTGATCTAGCCATGTCTGACTCTCAGTTATAAAGCTGTCTTGATGTAACTTGGCATACACGTTTCTTATTGCTGCACTCTGTAAATTAGTCGAAACGAGGCAGATCGGACCGATATATCGTATAGCTGACACACAAACTATCGGCAGATTATTGTTCTTTTATATACTTCATCATTAATTACTTTTCCTTATAATAATTCACTGCAGATGTAGGGTACTTTACCCCGCAGTGTCAACTCAGTTGAAATCTTCTGAATCGAATTAGTCAGCGACTAATTTCATTTCACACTTGTTTCTTCAAGAGATGCCGTTAACTCTGGCATTAAATAAGCAAAAAAAAAACAACAGCAACAACAACAATAACAAGCGACCGCATGAATCAGCTTATTCTTTTATTTATTATTTACAGCCAATACTCCGATAAAATCAAGAATAAAACTTATGAGTTTATCTTGAATGAATTAGCTCAAATGCGCGCGAAAATACGTGAATTTCGTGGAACTGTGCTTTAAAAACACAAAATATAACCTGCTTTGAAATGTTTATGCCAAAATTCACAAAGCTGATTGTGTTGTAAACAAAAAACTTCTTGTATTCTCTTCAAAAATTGTGATAAATTTAAACTCTGAAACTTATTTGCAATATTTTAATTATTTTTATGAATAACAAATTTCAGTTCAGTTTATTTCTAAATTTCTATTCCATTTACATGCTTAGTTGGCCACTGTTACACGTCCTCTTCAATGTCTTAAGGTTTTTCTTCCCTTTAGAACTTAAACTGCAGAAATTAAACGGACTTACTATATAGCATTAAAGTTTATTGCTTAACTTTGTCAATAACCTAATTGAATTAATAATGATTTTTTTGAAGATCAATAAGGCCAGAATATTCCTTTGAAGATCCTGAATTTCAAACAAATAATAATTTAAATTATATTTTGGAATCTCAATTGAACATGTACAAACTAGAAAATGTCACCTTAATAATTCTGTAGAAGTTACTCCATTTGAAGTAACGAAGTGTTCACTTGCATAAGGTACAAGTCCAGCCGCCCTGTTATTTCTTGTTTTTATTTCATTTCTTATTGCTGCTGTCTTTCTTTATGTTACGTCAGCGAGAGAACAAGAGAGAGAGAGAGAGAACACAGAGATAGATAGAAAATAGAGATAATGATAAAAACAAAATTAAATTTCACATGAAACTGAATTCTGATTAATCAGATATTGGCATTTAATTGTTAGCACACTCTTTAGCATGACGTCTAGATCGAGGTCTATAGATGCTATATAAGATACATATATATTTGCATGCAATTGGCGCCGGCCTTGAGCCAGAGACGCCGCTCCAAATGGGAGGAGGAGTCGGGCATGATTTGTGCGCAGCAACAACAACAAAAGCGACAACAATAATAAACATTGTCCCCCGACTTTATTTGAAGCTGGGCACATGGCCAAGTTTCTATTGGACTGCCTCCAGGGGGCGTTGCTTGAATCAATAATCCATGCTCGGTCGGGCATATTGATAGATTGATTTATTGATTTGTTTCTCTATTTCTTTCTCTTTCTTTTAGACTATCCGCCTGCTGATAGTTATACCGGTTATCGGTTAACTCCACCCCAGAACCAACAGAGTGCACACCATCACCAGCAACAACAACAGCAGCAACAACAGCAGCAGCAGCTCAGCATAGGCAGCAGCAACAACTGCAGCAGTAGCAGTCACAACAGCAGCATCAACAACAACAACAACAGCAGCAGTAGCAACAACAACAACAACAGAATGGACACCGATGATGTGGAATCAAACACAAGTAGCGCCATGTCCACACTGGGCACATTATTCTCATTCCAATCGCCAGCTGTCAAGAAGCTGTTGGGTTGGAAACAAGGTGACGAAGAGGAGAAATGGGCCGAAAAGGCTGTAGACAGTTTAGTGAAGAAGCTAAAGAAACGTAAAGGCGCCATTGAGGAGCTTGAACGTGCCCTATCCTGCCCTGGTCAACCCTCCAAGTGTGTGACCATTCCACGTTCCCTAGACGGCAGATTACAGGTAAGATTTGAACACTATAGATCAAGTTAATAACAGACTAACTGTATTGTCTCCTACTTGTTTAGGTCTCACATCGCAAGGGTCTGCCACATGTGATCTATTGCCGTGTCTGGCGTTGGCCAGATCTGCAATCGCATCATGAACTAAAACCACTCGAGCTATGCCAATATCCGTTTAGCGCCAAACAAAAGGAAGTCTGCATTAATCCGTATCATTATAAGCGTGTCGAGAGTCCAGTCTTGCCGCCAGTGTTGGTGCCACGTCATTCGGAATATGCGCCGGGACATTCGATGTTGCAGTTCAATCAAATGTCCGAGCCAAGTATGCCACACAATGTTAGCTACTCCAGTAGTGGCTTCAATTCGCTCAGCAATAGCAACACATCGGTGGGCAGTCCCAGTTCGGTTAACTCCAATCCGAATTCACCATATGACAGTCTGGCCGGTACACCACCGCCTGCCTATAGTCCATCCGAGGATGGTAATTCAAATAATCCCAATGATGGCACACAAATGCTCGATGCACAAATGGGAGATATGACACAGGTTAGTTATTCGGAGCCAGCCTTTTGGGCATCCATTGCATACTATGAGCTCAATTGCCGGGTGGGTGAGGTCTTCCATTGCAACAATAATTCAGTTATTGTTGATGGCTTCACGAATCCATCGAACAACTCTGATCGCTGCTGTTTGGGCCAGTTGAGCAATGTGAATCGCAACAGTACCATAGAGAACACACGCCGTCATATAGGTAAGTAGAAGGAGCAGTAATTAAGAGATCATATATATATAATCCTATTCTTGTCTCTCTCCAGGTAAAGGCGTTCATCTGTACTACGTGACTGGAGAGGTTTATGCCGAGTGCTTGTCCGATTCCGCCATATTTGTGCAGTCCCGTAACTGCAATTATCATCACGGCTTCCATCCGAGTACTGTTTGCAAAATACCGCCGGGTTGTTCCCTAAAGATCTTCAATAATCAGGAGTTTGCCCAGCTGCTCTCACAGTCGGTCAACAGTGGATTCGAAGCTGTCTATGAGCTCACAAAAATGTGCACAATACGCATGTCCTTTGTCAAAGGTTGGGGTGCTGAATATCATCGCCAGGATGTTACATCGACACCTTGCTGGATTGAAATACACTTGCATGGGCCACTGCAGTGGCTTGATAAAGTGCTCACGCAGATGGGATCGCCACATAATGCAATCAGTTCGGTATCCTAAGCAAATAATGAAAACTAGTAGGAAAACTAGCAAGAAAAAGTGTGGAAAAGCAGTAGAAGTAAAAAGAGAAAATGGAAAAAGACGTGGAGACGAAGAACAGATAAAGATGAGCAGTAAAAGAAGAAGAAACACAGGCAAAGTGCAAAGACCTGATAATGCATAAATTGTGTGTAGTAGATGCCTTATATATAAAACTACATACTTGATATATGTATAACTAGATATATACATACATATATATATAGAAACAGCTACTCAACCCGCCTCTCGCCCATATACACATACTTATATATTTTTTATAGTTCTATGATCTATGATTTTCTACGCGAATGTCATTCCTTATGCAAACAAAACTAACGCAAGAAACAAACAACTTTGCAAAGAATATATGATCTATATACTGAGTAATAACTATAATATTATAGTAGAAAAAAACAAAAGAAAACCCAAAAAAAAATTAATGATATATGCCCATTGGCAAATGTTGTTTAAGTCTATTTCAAGTGCTACTTATGTGTCATTGCGTATTGCTTTAAAAAAGATAGCGGAAAAAAGAGAAGGAGAAGAAAAGAAAACCAACTACAAAAACCGAAAAACAATTTAAAAAATGCCTAAAACATTATATGACTATACTATACTATACTATAACGAGAAGTTACCACTTAAAGTACATAGCATACTGTACGATAACTATATTATTTGTAGGGCAAGTTTAAAACAACTTTTATGCAATACATTTCTTAAAATACGCAACACAACAAAACACAACACACAGCGTCGTTATGTTTAAACTAATTTGATGATCTTGTTTATGTTTAAGTATAATTTTGAAAAACTAAAAATGGAAACAAGCAAAAACTCACTATAATACAATTTAAGTTTGATTGAAACTTGCTAAGTTTAGTTTTTGATAAGTTTATTTTTGTTTCATTTTCAACAATTTTTTCGATGGTTTTTTGAAAAAAACTCGTGGTTTTTTATTTTATTATTGTTTAATGCGAAATTCTGTGCCGAACCCCCTTTGTATAAGTAGTTGATAATGTCTTCATTTGAAATAAACAGTTTTGCCTTATAAGTTTTGTTTTGGTTATTTTTGTTGCCCCATACACAAATATTCAAATAATATTTAAATATATACATATATACAAATATAATATATGCTATAAATGTGCTGTATATTGATGGCTTATTAACAAGCTATTTGCCTTATAAGAACAATATGTGTAATATGTGTGCCTATTGACATTTTAATTGCGCTTTCGATGTTTATAGAAAGAAAACATGCCTAAAACATGCCTTAAAGTTTACAGTTTTTAGCAGCATTTACAATACACAAAATGCCTTAAATACTATTTGAATTTTGCCTTCGCTTGCCACATGCAATGCGCCGATATTTAATGTAACAAAAAAAAAAAAATATTGTATAACATTTTGAAATTTAACGTATAAATAAATACAGAACACAACGAAGAAATTGTTCTTATGCTTTCTGGCAACGCTGCAATGGTAGTTGAGTGTCGCATCACTATCGATAACATCTTGCTGAAACAGCTGCTCGCCGGCGAATAGGTAATATTTTTATATTATGTGTGTGCGGTCACATTATCTTTACAGCTAGAAATTGTCAACATGGGAGACCCATCAAAGTTTGATCCATTGGAATTATTAACCAATAAGGGCAACCGCGAGTTAACGTTTCTGTCGCCCATATGGAATCCAATACTAGGTGGTGTTTTTGGTGTTGGCGCTGCCCTCTTCTCCAACTGGGGTGTCCGTAAACCCGTTTTCTCGGGTAAGTGTTCGGCGCGCATCGTTTGCTGTGACGTAACATTGTTTTTGCTAAATATTCGATTGAAAAACGTTTGATTCTCCTGCAGGAGTACAGAAACACGTTCTGTTTGGTGTGATTGGCGTTGTAGCAGGCACATTTGTCGACCGCAAACGTAACGAATATTTGGCCAAGCGTGATGCTGTTCTCCGGCATTACGTTGAGCTGCATCCCGAAGATTTTCCTGTGACGGGTGAGCTAGTCGTTGAGAATTATAATCTCATAAAAGAACATTGTCGTGACGCGGAAATATTATGCATATTATTCCTCTTGGTTTTTCAGATCGCAAGAAGTACGGTGATGTTCTGGAGGCTTGGGTACCCATTCGTTAAGTAAAAACAGAGCGAAACTGCCATGTAGAGGCCTTTGGAATAAGCCCTGTTTCAGAACCATACATTTTAGTTAAATAAACTGCTTTAATTGTAATACATATGAATACAAAAGTGAGTGAAATTTGTTGTTCATTTTAAATTTCAATTCAGTACATTACGTTCGTAGTGTGACCAAATTTGTAAATAAACAAATGAAGTAACTGTAATTTTGTTTATGGTCAACTATTTAATGTAAATAAGTAAATTTAAATTATCAAATAAAACAACAAAACTTAATAAATGTATGTTTCTCTTAATTTCAAAGTAATAATATACATAAAACTATCGATAGGTTCACTACGTGCGCATTGCCATCGCGAGTCCATTTTTCGGTGTGACCAGTATTATTTTAAGCATGCAGTATTTTTTCTTGTTGGCCAAATCTGGCACTTTTTGACTTGTCCGAAAAAAGTGCACTCTTTGCTTGCCAAAATCGTGTTACACCGTTTCGGTTTCTGATTCCAAGTTTTAGTTTCGGGCGAATCGTGTTTTTTGTTGGTCGTACGAGCGCATCGTCATTTTGTGAAAAGTTTTCTATCAACATGCAGAAATAATAATACAAAAATTGGATTGAAAGCGATTTAATCTTAAATAAAAATTAATAAAATAAAAAATTTATCAGCCTTAAGGATTTTTGCTTGTTTTTTGCAATTGTATTTTAATTCTTGCTTCGTTCTACGTTCGTGCGTGTGCTGCGTCTAATTCGTCTTCGTCGTGTATGCGCGCGTATGTGGGTGTATGTGTTTTGTGCCTGTGCATGTTAATGCCGCCAGGATTTTACCGTTACAAATATTGAAAAACGTTTGATAAAGCGAAACAGCAAAAAAAGAGAGAGAGAAAAGAATTTCATTTAGCGTGCAAATTAATATGTTTAAAATGGAAATAATAATAATAGTAAACAACAAAAATGAGGAAAGTAAATGACGCTCCACTTTAGACAAATTATTGTTAATTAACGCAAGATAAAGTTTGCTCTTGGCAATCTAATTCGACTTTTACCTGCCGAAAGTCGAACAAACTTTTGCTTGCTGTGTACAACAACAAAAACAACAACATCAAAAAGCAAACGACTTGAAAGGCACGTCAAAAGCAGCGCGCGTCAACCGCAGCAGCAGCATCTGCGGCAGCGGCAGAGACAAAACAACAACAAAACCTCGCAAAGGCCGCGCAGCCAAAAGGGCGACGGCTTGCGTACAACAACAACAATAACAAGAACACTTCTAAGCTTATCAGTAGCAGCAGAAACTGCTGAAAAAAGAAGAACAGCAACAACAACACAACGATTATGGCAAAGGTAAGCTAAGCTTTTAATTTTATTAGAAAATTATTTATTTATTAACATTGCGAGCTCTGACAAGCTCAATTTGCTGCCCTTTTTACCCCACACACTTCGTCCCTTCCCCCACTCTCTTTCTCTTCCTGTCTCCCTCTTACTTTTGCTGTCAGTTTGCTCTCATCTTTGCGTCATTCAATGTGCTTTTTCAATATGGATTTCATTTTATTGCTTCTACATGTTTGTGTGTGTGTGTGTATGTAAGGGTTTGTGTGTGTGAGGGTGTTTGTGTGTGTTGAAGTTGATTTTCACTTGTGCTTCAGATAAATTATGCATATTTGTGGGTTTCTTCTTCCTCTGCTTACTCCGCCTCCCCTGCCTTTTCTTTTATCGGTTTTGGTGGAGGCATTGATTTCTTCAGGTATTTTCACCCCCTTTGGGAGGCAGGCGGCACTTTTATGGCGTGTCAAATTGCCTGCGAGGTAGGGGAAAACACACATGTGAAGGGCAAGCAAAAACAATTGTCAAGTGAATTGTGAGAACTGTTAAATTAACAGTTATGTACTGGCTCTGCAAGTTGTTGCCAACTGCCAATTGAGGTGGGAATATTTCGAGAATCGATACTATCGAATCGATATTGTATCAAAGGAATTAAAATGACAAAGAAAAACTGTTTGTTAGAGATGACAATATTTGAGATTTAATTAATTGAGATCGAAGTCAAGGAAAATAAATATTCAAGTAAATTCAGCAGATTGAGATTGAAATTTTCTATGCAAATGAAAGTAAAATATTAAAGGAATTATTTATTTCTAGTAGTGGAAATATTGAATAAATATATTATTGAAATCTAAGTGAAGAAAAATAAATATTATATAATTTTTTAAGAACAAGAATTTAGTATTATATTCAGTACTATTATATAAACATGTATTTAACTTACTTTATTGTAGTTTTTCCAGCATATTCTTCCATTAGTTTCCCTTGTAGTGTACTTTCCATTATCGAAAAAGCCTCATTAACTTTTCTCATTTTATCTACAAACGAAATATTTTGTATAATTTAGTATCGCATTTTCTCTCCCTCTTGCTCTCTCTCGCTCTTGCGTTTGCACATTGCGCACTTAGTTTAATGAAAAGGCCATTAAATGGCATTATAAGCCTAAAACCTGCAGAAAATCCCGCTGATTTCTTAAACCGCACGCAACGGCGATTTCCGGTCATAAAACACTAAACGGAAATTTGCAATCAGCGCAGAAATCCCCCCCACACACACATACACTCTCAATCAATGCAAGCTCATGAGGAGTAGCTACCTCTATCCACCATTCTCTCTCTCCAAAACATCAATTTCAAGTACTTGGACAATTTTTCAAATGCCCCAAAAAAAAATTGAGCAACATTTTTCTTTGCGAGAAGTTGGTCATGCATTTTTTATTACCCAACCATGTGTGTGTGTGTGGGAGGATAAGAAGAGGCAGGGGAAGGCAAGGGGAAGAGGTGTTCACTGAGTGTGTGTGCACGCGATGTTAGAGAGTCGCGTGCCTGCATCACGAGTATGTCATGTAATTTGTTCTCAAGCTTCTCTCACACTCTGTCGTCCTTTTTACCTCCCCTTCTTTGTCTTTCTATCTTTTTCTCCTTGTATAAATTACCTTTTCACGTCACTTGTCGCTGCCATATAAGAAGTCCCTTAATCTTAAACAGAGAGTTTTTGGTTTTATGTGCCTGCTTGTCTTTATTTTGCTTACAGCTGGCGTTCTTTTTATGCCGATATAAAAATTCTGATTCTGACGACTTTCTTCCTCATTATTAGTTAAGAATATGTGTTCTATCTATGAGGAGGCTTTATAGCGCGGTGTCCTTGACTCGCGCAACGGGAAAGCAATAAACGAGAATCCTTTCAGAGCATGTTAAATGAAGTGATAGACTGGTAGATACTCTTCTTAAGCTAGCGAAATATTATCTAAAATTCACTCTGTAATAAGAAAATTCTTAAACCCATAAATTGATTAACTTTCATATACTTTAATGTTTTATATTCTACAATATTGAATTTCCTGCATATATAGTTCTCTATCTCTACTGTGCATACCCTATTATCAGGCATTTTCCCTACCCCAGGGAGTATCTAGAAAAATGTACTCAATGAGGCTGCACTTTTGTTGCTGCTTTGTTGCCCTTCGGCGACAAGTCTCATAATCGTCATCATCATTCCCTTCATTATCCTCTACGCAGCCTCTTTGTCGCTGTTGCCTGCTGTGTGCCGCGTGCTGTTCTGCCTCCTCCTTCTAACCTTACTTCGCCATCATTATGTGCACCATGTATTATTATATTCCTCTTATGGAATTGTCGTCTGTGGGTTTTTGTGTGTCAACAGCAGCAGCAGCAGCTGCAGTTGCCACACTGCAGCACCACGTTGTGGCAAGTGCAAGGATAACAAGAATATACGGGAGTAGAACAAGCTATGGCAATAAGCTCAAGCTGCTGTTGTAGACAATGTTTATCCCATAAATGAAAGACAATTTTCTTATACCACCACCAGAGGTCTAATAGTCGTTTTATATTATATTTATTTAACATAGTTTATAGTGCAATTTTGCTATAAATATACAAACACAAAATAGTGCATAAATATTTACTTAGATTAATTATTGTTGGTCGACATCGATGAATGTGTAAATTAACTATTTAATATCCTGCCGAAATTTGCCGACAAGATTTATAGCGTTTTGGGTATTTGTTGAGTTTTGTGTATGTGTATAATTTATAATCTTTTAGTTATCAAGCATGGTGCGTTTTCAGTTCCCAAAACGCAAAATGTTTCACATTGCTCTTAAACACTCCCAGAAGTAAGCAATGCTTTTGCGAATTTGGAACGCAGAACTCAATTTTGCATGTGCATTTCCCTATTTGAAATTTATCGTTTTATTTGCAAAGAGGGAATGGAAGAGGGGGGTTGGGATGGGGAGGGGAAACACGCGCATTCAGAGGTGTTGCCCGACCGAAGCCAATACGCATTTCTGCGTTTGTTCAGTCAATACAGAAATATCGAAATACTGGCGGTGTAATAAATCAAAAATGGTCAACGGCGCGCAAAGAGGAACAGCAGAGGAGGTAGGGGGGGGGAATGAGGGAGAGTATTGGGAGGCATAGGGAAGTGTAGCAAATATCAATATAGCCGCGAGGCGGTCCACACAAGTTGAAACAGATGCTGCCTCCTCGCTAGAAAGAGCAGGCAACGTTTGCAACATAACGATGATAAACGTGCAACGTGTGGCATTTCGTATCGGTTCCACTTTAAAATTTATGCAACTTGCGCGTTTTCTTTATCTTTGTAGCATATGACAGTTTAAAATTGTATATCTACTGCGGATCTTACTATATTGTATTTTAAATACTATTTATATACATTTTTGCTATCAACTGAAATATAAACGAGGATGCAAAGCTACCTTCGGTATGTCGAAAGTTTTATACCCTTGCAGGTTCTTATATCCTCACGATCGTTCCAATATTATTTATATATAATGGTGCAGAATTAAATGGAATGAATGTGTATATTCAATATTATGTCTTATTTTGATTGGCACTGATAAGTTCACTTATTTATATATATATATATATATATATATATATATATATTACTTATATTATGTTTTCAATAGACCAAGCAAATAATAGCATTCTTTAATTATATTATTATGGAAATATTATATTATAATTTCATTATCAATATAATGTTGCATTTGCCAAAATCCTTTAATAATCTTCATTTTATTTGATTAGCTTTGTCAAATAGAATTTCATAGCATACTTTTTAGCGTCAAAACAATTCCACATTTTAATGCAATATTGTAGTAGTTAAAAATTGTAAAACTATTGAAATTTGAGGCTCAGATAGACAGATACGTCCTGATATAGTTATAGGTAACTTCTGCTTCCATGTTTTCGTTGCAAATTTCCTCATTATACGCCAAAGTTTTCACTTGCAACACAACCATCTGTCTGCCTTGTTCGAATATAAGGAAAGTGTTCGACACTTTGAGCCAACTAATTAGTTACAGTTGGTGTCGCATTCCTTACATTTTATGTTTGCTGCAGGAAAATTTTTAATTTGAAAATTCCGTAAGTAAACACGTGGCAAGGCATGCATACACACAAACAAGCACACACACACACAGGGGTACGTGACTCATTCGCCGGCATTTGCCACAGGCACAGACACAGTTGCAACAGCACCGGCAGCATGCGAGACAGAACCGCAGCGCGCGTTGCAAGAAGAAACTGGAAGCTAATTTCATTAAATATTCATGGCCACGACACTAGCGGCAACAACAACAGCAGCACGAACAATGCACAAGAAGAAGAAGCACCGAGGAGAGGAGGAAAAAATACACCAAAATGCAGTGGCTGCACAAGGTGGGGAGAAGGAAGGTAATGGGGAGGAGGAGAAGGAGAACACACACGCCTCACATGTCGCAGCCAGCACATTTTTAACGTGCCTCCAACTTGTGTGTATGTGTGTGTGTGCGGCACAGTCTCGTGGCAGCTTTCCATTGTTGTCAGGCAAAATTGTTAGTGTTAGTTTAGGGGCAGCAGGAACAACAACAACAACTGCTTCTACTGTGGCAGCTGCCACTGACAAATTATCATTTAATCATTTGGCAGTTTATTCAATTTTTTTCGACTCTCTGATGCCGTACTTCTGCTGCCTCTCTCTTTCTCGCTCTCTTCCTACCGTTGTTTCGCTCTTTTGTGCTGTGCCCCCAAAGTTCAAGGCTTGCAATGTTTGCTGATTAGATATTGAGATATTGATTGATGAACGCGCTCTTTATGTGTATAAAAAAAGACAGTAAAGACTCGCTAAAGACTACAATATAGAGTAAGGATATTTGAATAGTTTTTATGGAAATATAATTGAAAAACTTGTTGATTATTGTTGTCTTTAAGCATTATAATTTTACGGTGAGTGTATAAATATATAAAAAGCACAACAAAATTAACTATAACTGTTTGAAACATTTTAAGAATAATTAAGTTCTGCTTTAGAAAAGTGACTTAAACACTTTATAAATCCTAGCAAATGTTACTTTTAAAATTTGGCGTGTATCTGCGTCGAATAATAAAACTTAGTGTCCTCAAATTTAATAGTCCTAGTTCTCATAGTCTTTGAGATCTACGTGTTCATATGGGCAGATATGGCTATATGAGCTGCTTATGCTGTAATATGTTAATGATAATACTCTAATTATATATCATTTTTTTCTATTTTATGATCTTCATCTCATGTTCTAAAGGTTTCAACTTTGCAACTTTCATAATCCTCTTTATTAAGTATAAACTGAACGTGGGAAAAAGAACAAATTTACTTAATTGACAGCTTGATAAATGAATTCCTGCTCACCGCTACTCCTCGTTGTGGCCCCACCTCCCCCTTGCGCCGCCCACTTCAGTTGCTGCATTGGAACTAATTAAATTAAGTGAGCTACAAGAGGAAGCCCCCTTGAAAGTTACCAAATATGTTCGTAAAGCAGTTACCAAAAAAAAAAAAATAATAACTGCCAGACAGTCTTTTTGTGCCACTTCTCGCTGCTTGGTTGCAGCTGCTGCATAAATAAAATGCGGCAAATAAAAATTGCCCACTGTGCGCCTGTCTGTCGGCAAGAGAGCACTTTTTGTCGTTTCTTTTGGCCATAAAAAGGCTGACAACGGGGTACATAAACATTTAAAAGGCTGCCACAAAGTTTGCATGGCCCCCCGGTCAAGTGGCAAGTGGCAAATGCCGAAGCTGGGCACAAATTCACGGGGTATGTTTGTATTTGCCGTAGGAAAATTGGGAAATATAAGAATGGAAACACGAGAGTCTGAATTGTAATGAAAATTAAATGAATTTATTAAATTGGAGATAAGAAAATACAATTTCAAAACCTCTTCACAGCTGCAATTCATAGATTATAAAACAAGCTAACTTAACTTGTATTTCATATGAAATTTATACAGTTGACATTGGAAACCAAACAATAACAACAGCAACAACAACAACATCCACTTGTTTTACCACAAAAATGTCAAATGTCTGCTAAGTTAGCGGTAAACCGCAGTTGAAAACATCTGATGTTGTATCTCACGCTAACAAATTATGTGGGCGAAGCTAACAGCCCCGAGGCGAATAGAAAACAAAACCAAAGCCAAACCCACCTGTCATATATATTATCTATATATACGATATATAAAACAAACACATTTGTTACGCTCTCCTGTTCTTCCCTGTGGCAAGAACTATGATATAAAATAAAAGCAGTTGGAAGAGCGGCTAAAAATACTTCGAATAATATCTTTACATATGATACAACGTTATTACAATTAAAGATATGAACTATCTGTGCTATAAAGTATATCATTTATTATATTAAACACAATGATAAAGCGTATGTGTGTGTCTATCATTGCACAATATAGATTGCACTTTGCCTTTTGGCTTTCATAAATATGCGACAGATTTTTTTTAGCTTTTTATTTTATCGTTTGTTTATCTTTGTTTAGTTGAAATTGCTTTCAATGGAAATTTTTTTTGGCAAATTGCTTTGGGCATTTTCCAGCAGGCAAAAGACCCCTTACCTCCTCCCCTCTCTCTCTCTCTCTTTCCAGCTTTTCTCTGTTTACTGCCTTTTAAATAGTTATTAAAATATTCATTAAAGTATTTACCCATGTCATTCTTTAGGTATTTACCCTCGTGTTCGGTTCTTAATTATTCGAATATGCTGACGAAAATTGACATTTAAAATTATCAAAATATTTGCAGTGCGCACGCAACGTGTGTATAAAGTGGATTTCATAATTGATGCGGTATTTTATGGCAACCATTTCAATTAATTACAGGTGCGACACTAAGTGCGCCATCAGCATAAACAATGAGGAAATTCAATCAGAAATATCAAATAATTGTCGATAGGAAATTGAGAATAACTGCATAAGTGGTTAATAGAGGCAGCATGAGTGGTTATAGAAGTATGCGACAATGAAATACTCTACAAGAAATCATATAATATACATTTTTAGGGGAAGCGTTGCTCTTAACTTTAGACTTTACTCATAGCTTTCAATTTAGCTGACTTACATACATACAAAATTTCTACATTCTACGAAGCTTAAATACTAAAAGATACTACAGTTTTTTTTATATACCTAATTCCCCAATCCCATCCTAGTGTATTTCTAGTAATAAAAAAAATGTTCTTATTCGTTTTGCAAGTCAGATAATAATTGAATTTTATATTGCATGTTAGTGCAAATAGGGAGGGGAAGAGCGAAGGAAGCAGAAGAAGAAGTAGCTAAGGAAAGAGCTTAGATAGATAACTATTTGAATAGTTGACGCTGTGCGACTGAATAAGGGCAAATGGTGGATGATGGTTGCTGGGATTCTGCATTCTCAAGGAGAGAATTGTGAAATCAACTGTAACGGTAAAGATGAGAAAGTAAATATTTGATTCAAACTTGGCAAAGTGGCTTAGCTCATGGCTTGTACAGTCGAACTACTTTAGAAAGACCAGAATTAATCTTATACGCAATTTATAAAAAGTTTGCGGGTTTTAAATCTTAAGAAGATTTTATGAAGGATTTTATTTGCCTTTTTTAAATCAATGAAAATCACTTTATAGCTGATGAAAAATTGTATTAGAATATTTGTACATTTTTATGTATTTTATCATTATAAGTAAATACTTTAAGCAATTCAGCTAAATGAACTTTATTTTACTCTTATGCTTAGAGTAACTGCACTTTCTATAGACAGTGTATTTGAATATGCACCAGTGCATATCTGTGCACGTCTGTATATTTCAGTGCACGTCTGTACATGTTCGTGCATGTCTGTGCATGTATATGATACGAATTTGATTGTGTTCTGCCATTAAAAGTGCAGAAAATTTAATAAAATCTCCGGATGGAAAGGTGTAAAAACGTGTAAACTGTGTAAACTTGCTTGTAAATGTATGTAGGCGTGTGCCCGAGTGTGTATCGGGGCGTGTGTGTATATGTTGTGCCGAGTGTAGCTAGAGCATATGATAGTATTACCTGGCCTGTCCGTTTCGCACTTTATGTGTTTGTAATTGAAAATTAAGCGCCCTGTCATCAGCTGCAGTTGAAGTGGAAAGGAGAAGGTAAAGGGACGGGAACAGGGAGAGAGAGAGAGACGAGAGAGGGAGAGAGACATACATATATAGAACGATGCGTCGTCTGCCATTGCCACTAATGTGGCTGGGCAAAGTGCAGGGGAATGCGATGCTTCCTCATAGTCATAGTCGTGTGTAGGCAACTCGACGGGGCGTATAAACTGCAAATGGGTTTTGTGGGCGTGGTGCAGTTGTGAAGGTGGGACATTCAATTCAATGCGAGTAGCGATGGTGCACACTGGAAAATTGCCAACTAACCGAGCGATGCACTTAAATCCGTGTGATGGCTGCCATGTGCGGTTAATTTGTTTCAAATCGGCTTTACTCGCTCCTCAATGCCGCCTTCTATTGAAATGTGCTTGCCGGATATTAAGTTTGCTGTGGCGGGCAGAGAATGTGTGGGAAGATTGAGTAAATATTGTGGCCTTGTGCTTGTGGTAGCTGATTAAATTTTATAGCCTGCGGATAAGTTACTTTAAGAACAGAGAAGAGGGAAGTTTCCGCAAGTGAAATGAAGAAAATGTCAAGGATTGTGGCAAGCTGAGATTAGTGGCAGGAATCCTTAATCATTATTAAAGAAAAGGTTAATTAGGCTCTATCTATCCATCTTTTTGTTTTAGGATCTATCTATCCATCTTTCTTTGGATTTGTCTCTCTAACATTTACATTCAAGCCTATATTTCTACCATTGTATCTCTCCTTCCCTCTGTCTGCCTTCTCTTATCCGCCCTTCCTTATCTCTTATTCTCACTATCTCTCCTAAAAATATCCAAAAATCGACTCAAATCAATTCACACTTTCATGAATTTAATTAAATTATTTCCTAGCGCCCGCCTAGAAGTATGCAACAAAAAATGCACTCGATTTGATGCAATATTTTTGCAACCAATTTGCTGCACCCTTTCAGAGAGCTAGTGAAAACCAAACAAAAGAACTTACTACTAACCCAATTTGAATCGTATATTACCACAAAACAACAGCAACAATGGCGTAAAGCCACAGCAACAACAATAGCAACAACTACAAATTGTAATGCGCCGTTGCACGCGATGTTGTAGTGGTGAGGGTTGGGCGAGAGAACTGCGAGAAATATGAGCGTAGAAAATGCGCAAATAAAAGTAAAGGGAAAAAAGTTGAAAATTACGGAAATGCATGAAGAACATTTTACGTGGGAAACTGGGTGAAAAGCCGCTCCCAGACACACAAGTGTGGTTGAGTATTGTGTGTGTGTGTGTGGATTTGACTTTGTTTAAGTTTATAACAATGTTCCGCACACTCATACACACACACACACAGACCAGCACAAAGTGAATGGCGGTTCTTGTTGGGGTTTTTCTGCCGGAAGTCACAAACTGAATACGCGCTCGCTGCGATTCGTCGCCTTTTGCGGCCATTTTGTTGCCGTATTTTCGCCAGCGAAAGTTTTATTAGTAACTCAACGCAGTCTGGCAACACTGCAGTCCGTTTTAATGCTCATTATAATTATGTGTGTGCTTAGGTGTCTGCATGTGTGTATGTGTGTGTTTGTCTTAGCATTTTTATGGCCTCCTGCTACGTTCGCAAATCGGCACAAAACAAGCTCACTTAATGGCTTGCCCGCCAGGTGGCGTTGCACAAAACATAATGTGCGAGTTACACACACTTTGTTTGCTCGTGTGTGTTTGGGTGCGAGTGTATTTGCTTCCTTGTGCATGCACATAATACATTTCATACGCTCCGTTGACGCGACGACATTGTCATACCTGTTACTTGGCTTGGAAAATAGGGTATACTTGGTTTATAGAGAAGGGGATGTCTTGAAGGTGTGAAGACTATAAAATTTATTATAAATATATTATAAATATGCAGTTTCTATAGTTGGTACTTTATGTTGTTACATTTATACAAATTTAGATATCGATTGTTTCAATTAGTTATATCGAATGCGATAAAATTGTTGTAAATATTGTAAGATTATGAATTTCGTATAACCATATAAATACATACATATATAATACATAATTTAGAAATAAACTCAACTAGGTGTTTTTCAATTTAAAAGATTATTAAATATTCAAAATACATTATGTACAATTATTGATGCCTACTATTCTTATACGATATCTGTAAGATAACTAGATATGCATAATGATTTCTTGATATAAACTTAAAGCTCTTATTACAGGTCTAGTTTGTGTTGGTGCCACTTAGGGTATTTCATTAGTTGTGTCATTTGCGCGATCCTCTACTCCCGCTAACGTTTCGTGTTATGCACACTCTTAACACCCAGCAGTGGAGGTGCTGACATGACCCGGGCCCATTAAATAGACTTTGCAAACGGGGGTGTGGTAAAGGCAGAGGGTTAGGGGAAAAAAGTAAAAAAGAAATATGGCACATGCTGCTCGGCCAGTCAACTCGATGGGAAGTTCGCTGTGGTGCACAATTCTAATGAAAGGCGAATTTGCATGTCCTTGCAGAATGAGGGAGAGAGAGGAAGACACAGAGAGGGGGGAGAGAGAGAATGGTGTGTGGTTTAATTATGCGGTCATGAAGTTGTTTGCCTTGATGAATATGTCGAGTTGCACGATTTAATGCTGCAAATGAGCAAAGCTAGAAAAATGCTGCTAATACTTTAAGGTTGGGTTGAGAGAAAGGATTTACATTTTAAGGATAGATTTGAATTTAAGGATAGAATGATGAATAGAAAACAGATTAAAGTTGAATTTATTATTATTATTATTCTTATATATTATTATTATTAGTATTCACATGTGTAAAGCTCTATTAATTTTTAGGATATTATACCTTCTTAATTTCTTTAGATATAAATTTTATAAACAGAGTTTGCCATAAACTACCATAAGTATGCAAATATTTGCTGGAATACTTTCATGATATATGTAAATAAATATTTGCCTGATTCGCAACTTTAACTCGACTTGATTCATTCATATTCATTTATTCAGCTGAGATTTTTGTGCTAAAAACATTTACATATCTAAGTACGCACTGCACACAAATCCCAATACGTGCATACTTAATATGAATGAATATATATTCATAAATAAATAGAAAAAAGAAGAAAACGTAATACATACCCTGTAAATTGGCAACAAGGAAGGTTGATTGACAAAATGATTACAGGATTTACACAGCACATACTAATCTATATGTGTACAGGGTATATTGAGTGCATCATCAGTATTTTTCAACGCGTTCCTCTACATGTAGCATACTTTTGAGGGCTTATGCAAACGACCTTCGTTCTCTATTTGGTACCCTCTGCTAGCGTTTGCTGTTGTTCTTGTTGCTACTGTCGTTGTTGTTGTTGTTGTTGCTTTATTCAAGCTGCATAATTGAGAAGAGCAAAGGGAAAAGCCAAAGCGCACTGAAAAGCTAAAAGAAAATGTGTGCACGAAGACTACAAAACGTTTGACGTTTCTCGAAACTTTTGTTTTGCGTTTTCCGTTTTTTTTTCTATCTCTCTCTCTCTCTGTATTTCTTCATGTCTTGTCTGTCCAGCTGTCGCTCTGTCTATCTGTCTGTGTTTACGCTTGAGCGTGCACTAAGACAGCTGCACATCCTGTTGCCCTCACACACATACACACATACACATGTGCGTCCTTCGCAAACTAGTTTCATAGAATTTAGAAAAAAAATAATGTATATAAAATAAATTCTCGACTAACTTTTGCTGCAGCAGGCCTGGAAAAATATGTTGATTTTATTCTGCCCCTTCGCTCTTTCTCTCCCTCTCTCTCTTTCTCTGTCTTTGCTTCTGCTTGTAATTTAATTATGACAGTAACATGCTAAACTTTTTTGTCGAGTGTCGTCTTAAGTGTACCCCAGTTGAGGGTAATTAACTGTACTTGGTAACTATATAGCGTAACTTCTGCTGCTGGCAAATCCGGCTTAGACTGGCTGGTAGTTTTAGTCTGATTTGTGTCGAAAGTTATCGCTAATCTTGGCTGCAGCTTCTTGCGGTTCAAATGGGGCAACATCTTTTGCCTCAAAACTATCCACAAGTTGTCTTAGCTTATTCTCTCTCCATCTCTTTCCCTTTCCTTCTTGTTCTATCTTTCTGCGCCTTGCGGAACTTTGCAAAGTTCAAAGTGAAAACTATGCGAACTGCATTTGTAATGCGGCAATTTTGGCTGCTAGTTGCGTAGGGCCGGTGAGTGTGTGAGAGAGAGAGGGAGAGAGTGAAAGAGCGAGAGGGCATTTCTCTAGGGCTTCTAGTAATCTTTACACAGACTGCGGGGGCATATTTCTTTGCAGAAATTACAATTTTGCCACAAGTTTTTCTGCATTTTTTTGCGGCATTTGCAACAAAGTTGCAAACACAAATTCGTCTTGGAAACCTTGTGGCAAGTTAAATGCTCAAGATTAGCTACAAAATGTGGCAATGTTGCTGCTGCAATTTAAACATTTTGATAACGCAAATGACTTAGAGTTCTGTGTGCTCTAATGGTAATTAGAATAAAGTTAAAATTGTGATAAAAACATAAATAAAATTTATAAGAAATTCAGTCATAATATACCAAATGACGGGTTAAAATATTGATAATATTAATATAATTTATAGTTAAATAAAATCAATTTTTTTATAGAAATCCATCGAGAGTTGAGAACTCTCAATCTGTTTCTCTGTGCTGTAAAAAAACAGTTTGAATTCAAGTCTAAATATACTTTCATATAGACATCATCAACTTGACTTTTGCAAATAACAAGCGACAGTTGTGTGCAGCGAAAACAATTTCAACTTTTCGTTACGCATACGCCATGTTGCCTTCGTATCAAAAATGAAGAAAGAAAGAAAAACTTGCAACTTTTTTTGCTGCTCGTTAGTCGCGTTGTTGTCATCAAAATTAAATGTCATTGTTTTGCAAGGCGCCCCAACTCAGCTCAATCGTAAATCAACTGATTTCAGTTGTTGTTGCTGTTATAATATTGTTGTTGTTGTTATTGTTACTGTTGCTGTTGACAAAGGTAAACAGTGTCACATAAAGCCCGCAGAGTTGTCAGTCCTCATCGCAGGCACTTGCTTTACCTCAATTTACAGCCCACATGAGCTATGAGGCTAAGCTCTTGGTTGGGCTCAAATTTTGATATATATGACAGTTGTTGTTGTCTCTTGCTGTCTATATCTATCTTTCCTACTTGCTCCCTTCTGCTGAGTGACAACAACATGCGCTGTCTGCACTGCAGCATGACAAACGTGAGTAAGAAAAAACAGAGGAAAAACTTTGTAGAACTGCAAAGAGTTGCGAATTCAAAGTATTTTTGTTGTTGTTGTTGTTTTATGTGTGTACGTGACAGTCAGCATTTTTTCACGCGCCCTTTATTGCCCTCTCTCTCTTTCTTACGCTTTGCTGTCTCTTCTTTCTTTGCTTCCTGTCTCTTTCTCTTTCCCCTCCTTAGCAGTAAATTTGGGTCAACTGTGTGCTATCGACTGCCAGTTGTTGCCTTTCAAACTGTCAGCGACACGAGTTGGAAAGAGATAGAGAATGGGAAAGAGATGGAAAGGGAGAGGGGGAGAGAGGGAAAAGTAGAAGTGTTGCGGCAGTCACTGGAGAGTTGCACATACGTGTAGGTTGTTCAAATGTGTTTGTTGTTGAGGGCATTCCTTGTTGGTTTTTGGAAGCCACTCAAGTGCAGTGAAATTTGATTTCAATTGCCATATGATTTTGAAAATGCAATGCAAGGAAAAACATGGAGAAGAAAAAGCCAAGGAAAATTGTGGGGCGTTGCCATGCGTCACGAAAAGCAAATGAAAATGCAGTTTTTCTCGAGTGTTTTCTAGCTTTTTCTGCTGTTGTTGGTTGACTTAAATAATTCAGCTGATTACGTGTTTAGAACGTGTTTGAGTAGTGTGTGGAAGTGCATTTTATTGATTGTGTTTGAAGAAAAATGGAGTGCTGGGTATAACTGATTATTATCGATAAATTTTGGCTTTAAAAAGTGTTAGAAAACCTCTGTAACTAAAGAAAATAATCGATTCGGCACGAATTTAATTCAAAATTTATAAAACACCACTTTAATTACGTCTTTTCAAGAGAGGATGTCGATTAGTATATTTAATTGCTTTGTATGGATTAGTTTAGGCAGTCAAGAGTGTTGGAAAAGGCATCAAAATGCTAGAATCAATTATAATTATTTATTTTAGACTTTAATTTATAAATTTTGTTTGATATCCTTAGAAAAACTCCATAATTTTATGGCATGTATCGATTGATGACTGCAAATGATAATTGTTGATCATTTTTGCCCGTCATAAGTGTTGGGAAAGTCTAATAAACAAAAATTGTTGCCTACTTTCAGGCAGAGTTTTAATTGGCAATCTAAGAAAACTCGACGTTTTATCTATTCTACTTGTTGAAAATCTGTTTTCGTAACTTTTACGAGTGCATTAAAACTTTTGCGCTTCCCCCACATGCTCATTAAAATTTTCTCATTAATGTGTTCACATTCCCATTTGAGTTAACATTTCATTCGAAATCAGAGACTGCTGCCGTCAGTGCAGAGTTGCTGTGAGGGTTGGCCATAAACCACGTTGATGCATAACACAAAACATTACGAAATCCTAGATCTAACCACAAACTGCAAAGCTGAAACAATGCACAAATCGCAAATGTGCATAAACACGCACGAATACACACACTCACCCACACATCCACCCATTGAGGGATACTATGTTTCTAATGGCCTGAATTGCAATTCGAGCTAGAGCAACAACAACAACAAACATCGAGTTGTACATGGGAAACAATGTTAGCAAAGATAATAAACATAACCACAAAATGTTCAGCAGCTTCATTATTGTCAACACATTCTCCTCCCCTCCTGGCATTTTCCCAACAACTCATTCATTGTTAATTGTGAAATTGGAAATTTGTAATTGAGAAATTCAATATTTTGCCAATTCAGGCGAGTTAATGATGCGGTTAGCTTGGATAATGTTACAGTTAGTAAACCATCTCTATAGAGCTTCATAATTATTGACCTTAGTTCTTGCACTGTTTGCATTTTTGCTGCCACAACTTGTTCGAAATCAATTGCGAGTGCAATTTGGAAAATTGGATTTGCAGCAGGTCGATAAGTTGCGGACGGCAGGAAGAGGGAAGGGAGGTTGGTGATGTTGGTGGACGGCCCTCATCAATTTAGCTTGCAGTGCAACGATTTACATTGGAATTTTTCCCTCAAATTTCTCTTAAGTTGTGCAAGAAAGTGCTCGAAACAGCGAGAAGGAGATGGCAAGGAAAGGGAGAAGGTTTCGTTCGTTAGAGGCCAGAGGAAGTGCACGTTGCACGTCCTGTTGCACAAGGCATGGCAACTGCATCATCAGCAGCAGCTGCTGTTGTTGTTTTTGCCCCCTCTTGGCTAGTTGATAAATGTCCACTGTGCCTGTGTTTGCCGTCTTAGTCTGCCTTTCCCCTGGAGCATGATAAATTACATGCATATTCCCCTCACATATCAAATGGATTATTTCTTGGGGAATTTTCTAAAGCGAAATTGGAAATTGTAGGCGGGCAAGTACCATCACGTAATGGGGTTGGGGGAAGAGCTAACTATCCATCAGCCATGTATCGTCTTGATAAAAAGAGCCAGCACACTTTTCAGCGCACAGCATAATCTTGATGTTTCTCGAGTGAATTCGTCATAAGCTTAAGCAAGTCAAAACACAAATTAATTTGCACTATCAAATATAATCCCAGCTTAAATCTCTTTGACAATTTCTATTAGCAATTTATACATTTTCTTACTCACAAATTACCTGCAAATTCCCGCTAAGCCATAATCCGTTTATCGTCTGCAAACGTTGCCAAATTTCACTTCGTGTCTGAGCTGTTTAATTAAAGCTAAAGTCTTATATAAAAGTAGTATATATTATGTATGTTGAGGTGTATTTATCGTTACATCTTAAGCCACCCTAAGCTTGCTGTGTGCCACACGTGTTGCACAAATGTTTCGCAGCACACTCTTGCACACATATTAATTTCCAGCTAAATTTCCAGCTAAATGCGCATTAAGCAAAAACTTGCCCGCACACAATGAATACGCTGAATGGGCAGCAAATCATAAGAAAAGGAATAACAAAAATCATTTGTATCAACACCCGTAAGGCGGTTTTATTTCTACAAATGTTTTTTAGCATTTTTCACGCGTCCCTGTTTGCTGTTTTGCTCTCTTTCTCTTCTTAGGCCTCCTTTTCCTTGCGATATAAATTAAAATGGCAAATGGTTTTTCTTTCTTTTCGAAAGAGTCTTTAAGTCTGTTAATTGTTATGTATCGTGGCTGAATTATCCTTTATGTATTTATATGTATATATTCTTAATTAATTCTACTACTATAGGTCTGATCAGACTATCTAAAACAATCATAAAGTTGTTCTAAAAGTTTTTTCATTAAATATTCAAATCAAATCTCTATATATTGTAAGGCAGAGTATCTCAGGTTCGTCATGCTAAATACAGTCAACTGCTTTGTTTTGGCTTTTCGTTTGGTTGGCTTTATTTGCCTTTTGTGTTATGACCTTTTGCTTATTGCTTGTCCTGCTTATACCCTTGTGCGGGTGAAAAGGGTAAGACAAGGTTGATAATCAGATTCCAGGGCAAGTGGCTAATGAAGATGCAGCTTGAAACTTAAAGACAGCTCATCTGATGTGATATTTAATAATTCTGAGAAATTATGCTGTAAAATAAAGGGCTTGACCCCAACGGGAATGCAGGGTATTTTATCCGTTTTATACTTTGGTTTCTTGTTAACTTTTTTGCTAGAAAAGCAGCTTTTCTTTTTTTTCGTTTAAACTTTTTAATCCCCGCACAGAAGTAGGCAACGATTTTTGTTGCCTTTGTTCTGGGGCAGCCAGAAAAAAAAGCTACAAATTTCTCGGAATATATACGAGTATCTGGCAGATCTCTCTTGACGCCAGATGATTTGCAACTATCGCTCTGCAAGTCGAGCCATTTGTCTCGCAGCATGTGTTTTGCTTAACTGCCACTTTAAAGCGAGCCGAAAGTGAGAGAAAAAGAGAAGGAAAGGGAGAAAGCTTGCTACAAGATGCACATAAATTGCCAACAAGTCTGGAGAGACTGGCACCATATCGACTATATAAAATATGTTCAACTTAACTCCACGACATTAATTGTTCAGCTGACGGTCGGCAGTTCTTTGTCTGCATGTCTCTCTCTCTTCTCCTTTCTCTGCACTCTACTCTCCAGTGACCTTCTCTCTTTGTTTAGCTCTATCTCCGTGTCTAGTCGCCATAAAAATGATTTAATTTTACGCACGACTGCGCAAGTTGTCGCAAAATTATTGCCCACTCAAAATAAGAAATGCCAAAGGAAAATAAAACTCGGCGCTGTTTTTTAACTTGCCAGCAGTAAAGAAAATACTCCACATACACATGCCCACAAACACAGTCGCATACATGCGCACACAAATACTGTAAGTAAATAAAGTAATTGAAATTTTTTAAGAGATTTAACCTATAAAGAAATTCAGCTTCTTTTGACTTTGCCTGAATACCTCCTTGAATACGCTCTAGATAATTCAAATTTGAGCTTTATAGGATTAGTCTGCAAATATTTTAAATTATATCTTCATGTTCTCTTCAAGATTCTCAAGAGTGATGCCAAGACACGATATTGATGGCATCTGTTCAATTCCTTTGGCAAACCCACATTCATACACACACTCACTCTCATATACATACAAGTCCATTCACACACCCACACTTGCTTGTGGAACTGCGCAATAATTTTAATATTGCGCAGACTTTTTCAATTTTATTGATGATTTTTGCCAGACGGAGAGCATAAAAAAGAATATGCTGCGCTTATGGGAGTGTGTATGTGTGTGGGTATTTATGTGTGGTTGTCTGCAGTCTGCGCCACAAAGTATGCTGCAAATTGTCAGTTGATTGAAATTATTTACGCATTTTGATTTTTTATGTGGACGTTTTAGTTTGTGAAAAAGATAAGATGAGGGAGTGTCAAGTAGAGAAGGATAACTATCGAGAGTATGTTGTGGACGGTTTAATTTGTATATCTTTATCTGTAGATATACATATTTTATTCATAATTACAAAAGTCTACTCGAAATGTCAATTAGTCAAAATTCAACAACATTTGCTTGAATTTTTTGCTAGCAAAGGCAAATAATAGAGCTACTTATACTAGTCTTGTAATTCATTGAAACTAAGAAATGTTAAGAGAAAACAATTTTACAATTCTTATATTTAATTTTCATGCAGTCAAATCTTTTTACAAAGTAACTTGCATTCAAGTGCTGTCCTCCAATAACTATATTATGTTCTAATAAATTTCTTAACTTCTCTTGTATAATTGCCAAGCTGAAGCTGAAAATTTATGACCTTACCGAACTTAAATAATTTAAATTTTTATTTGCTTTCCTTTGTAGGATTTTCCTCTTGATTTTCACAAATGTTGACCCATTTCCGGTTGCCGTTTTTCCCACCCGAATTTCCAGTTGGCCGTCGAGATAAGCCGCTTAGTGCCTCGTTGATGGATACGAGGCTAATGGCTTGTGAAAATGTTTTAGCCATGTTGTAAAATATACGAGCCAAGCCCGAATTGACTCGAGTTAAGTTGATTGAGCCGTTTCGTAATGCAGCAAACAAGTAGAAGCTGAAGAAGTAGAAGAAGAGGAATACTTTCCACTGACAGACAGTGGGAATAAGTCATGTGGTGGGTGTCAGCTTTTGGGGTAGTTGAAATACTATATAATATTTATAGCTTGTTGTTGAAAGTGTGCTTTGAAATCCTCTCGAAGATTTTAATGGATTTTGTTCGCCAAGGAAATTTGCGTCAATTAGAGAGAAAGAGAGAGACAGAGAGGAAGAGAGAGATAGAGAGAAAAAGAGCTTCAATTGCTTTTCTGAAAATGTCATAAGGTTAATTGATGAAAAATCTATGCTGAAATTATAGAAATTGCTTTTCCTAAAGAAATAGTGAAAATAAATAAAACAAGCACATAAGCTATAGTTGCGTATGGTCCACTGTAATATACCCGCTACACAACTGACGACATATTTACCGTATTTTGTGTTGCATACTTTCAGGGAGGGGCTTCGAAATTAGTACATATTTAGAATTTCTTAAACAACTTCTATCTTAATTATGCGATCGGAACCAAATTTTCAAAAATCGTTTGTTAATAGTTATTGTGCTTAAAATAAATATCTCTTAAAGAGTTCTACTTATGATATCTTAGATACAATATAATATATTTATATGTGGTTCATTTGAATCGAACATTATAACATTCATTCATATGCTATAACCCTCATTTCAAATACAACAAACTTCAGCTTTACCCTACATTTTATTTTCTATCTATTTACTGATTTATATCGAATGAGAATATATTTTATTATCCAATATTCATGGTGCTGTCTCCCATTGCGTTTGCATTTGCATATCTTTACTTCATCACATTGTCGACTGTCTGGTATGTATGGTAAATCAGTATTCAAATCGTAGATTTATGCCAATGCATATCGAATGACACGCATCCTGGGAATCTCTCTAAATGTTCATAATTTTTCGATTTAGCTTGAAATTTAACCTCGACGACAATCGATATTGATTGCAAGTGTAAATTATGCATGCAAACGTTAAGCTAATGTACAATGACAGAAGGCTAAATGGAGAAAGTGTGCAAGAGAAAGCCAGAAAAACAGAAAGGCAAACAACAATCGCACAATCCTTTGAATTTATGCAATGTACTAACCCAATCTGTCCTCAAGTGGGTGTCCTTACAGCGCCCCGCCCACCCTCTGTTCGCAACTGTTAAATGTTATTAATACCCATAGCAAACATCCCCCAAGTCAACGCCCAATACACACACACACACACACACATTTGGAGGCGAACAATTGGCGATATGCTTGTATTGTTTGTATGTAAATCGATAAATTTTATTTAGTTCCGTTTGCCGGTTTTCCTTTTCCGTCCCCCTCATTTACTAAGGACATGCGTTTGCGCTTAACCCATATAACGGTATTTCAGTAGTACTGTACACCATCAGCATTTTCCCAACGCTTTTCCTTTTCGGTTGTTTTCCGTTTTCTTTTTTTTTCTGCTTTGGTTTATTAAAGCTACCAGCACCCTCTGCTTTTTATGTGTATTTTCTGTCACTTTGACTTGGTTCCTTTTTTTTTGTATCCTCCTGCGTTATGACAATATTTTTTGTGATGTTGTTGTTGTTATTATTGTTGCGTGCTGTCTGCTGCTTTGTTGTCGGTTTTCCTGTGTCTTATTTCTTTCGCTTTTATTATGTCCTCTGCAATTGCTGCTTTGACAGCGCAACAAATATTTCAGCATTGTCTATGTGAGTATTTATACAGTACATGTCATTGCATAGTATATTGTATAGGGGACAAATATAGTGACCCGCATTGTCTACGCGTATTTTTTTTCCTGATTTTCTTTTTGTTTCTGATTAAAATTCAAAAGAGAAATGAATAGAAAAGGCGAATTTCTTGAAGGTTGAAGAGGTTAAAAAAAATAAGGGAACATTATAGGTGGAAAATTAGCTTTAAATTCGAGGAAGAAAGGCTCCGTTTGGCACTAGTCTGAGAGACTAGTCTGAAACAGACAGAAGGACGGACAGACAGACATGAATAGATCGATTCTCGTGGTGATGCTGATTCAGAATATGTAACTCTGCAAAGGTTTAATATATAAACTTTTACATATAGTTTAATGTAGTGCAATCAATCACAAGTATGCAACATTAATAAAAGTGCATAAAAATCGATTTATATGTCAAAGAGTGACGATAATCTGAAATGGAATTATATGATGAATGTAATTGCAGTCATAACTTATATTAAGCTTCTTCCGAGTTAACAATTAATTCCGACTTTCTGCTTGATTAACCAAAAATATCATAGCCATTCAGCTGTTTTAAAATTCCCCCGATTAATCAGTTATTTATGGCCTCTCCCCAGGCGTCCTTGTGGTCTGGTGCAATATTATATGCATACTCGTATAGCTGTCATTAATAAACCTTCGCGGCATATTGTGCATTATGGCAGCAGTTCCCTCGAGTTCTTATCGAGCGCCATTTGCCCTCGTCTTCTCCCGCTTTGCTGCGTGTCATATTGCAATAATTATGGGGCCACATATGCGAACTGGTTTCGCTGAAATGAGCAATATTTGCCACGCCCCTGCCACTCACTCTTGCCTCCCTTTTTCAGTACGTTGTGGGAAAACTTTGTGCATTTTCAAGTTGATAACAATCATTGAGTTGTTTGAGGTTCGCGAGGTTCAGCTGCAAAAACTTTCGACAACATTTTCTATGGCACGCGAAAAGTTCAAGGCCATTTCCATGGGGTGTAAACGAGGGCGTGGCTTACTCTCCAAGCAGGCCTTATGCTTGTTTAACTTGTCTAGCGCGGCGAAATTGCATTTTCGATTAAGCTTTGAGCGCATTGTAAACTGCATCGAGTGAATTTAATATACCTTACTAAGGATGTGTGCTAAAAACTTTGCTAAACGATAAGCCTGAAACTTTTGTCTATTTTGACTTTGGGTTTAGTATCTTGTTAAGGGATTAAGTTCAAATTTAGTACAAATAAAGTTTTGGCTTGTTTATGACTTGTTCGAATAGAAGAAAGAGCTGTTGGAAATTACAAGCAGGAGTCAAGATATATGGAAAATAAACTATTCTAACTTTATTTAACATGCATGTGGCATATAGATAAGTTTACTCACATAATTACCGACCAAATAGTACATACATTATCATTCTCAGTTGCCCCCTTAACTCATTTCCATTAAACATAAAATATCCATTACTTCTTTTTTTCTTATATGGGCCACATAATTACCCAAGCTTGCTTGTAAGGCAATAAAATAATTACATGATTAAAGTAAGTCGAGACACGTGGAATTTCATAAAGAATTCAACGCAGCCCCCCAAAGCAGGGTGTCATTTAATTATATTAGACTGCAATTAGCTGGCTTACTGAGCAAAACAACCCTCGCAGAGAAAGGGCAGTGCAAGTACACGTGTGACGGGTGCAACTGTATAGATACTCTGTAAGTGTAGAAATATTCAAGAAATAAATAGAAACTTATCAAAATTGCAAATAATTCGAGAATTCTGATAATAATATTAATATTAATATTAATATTAACTATATTATAATGATTTGATGTTGGTTTTGTTCTGCCTGTTACATACATTTGCACAAAGTTTATATACCTTTTTTTTGATCATTTTCAAATGGTCGAAGCGTATTATGAGTGTTAAATATCAATCTTACTTCCTGTCTTTCTTTGGTCGATTACTTTCTTTCTTATCTTTCTTCATCTTTACTTTCTCCTGTCTCTCTCCCTCTCTCTCTCTCCCTCTCTCTCTCAGTCTCTCTCTCCCTCTCTCTCCCTCCCTCTCTCTCTCTCACTCTATCTTTCTTTCTTTTCCACCCATTTTACTTCTCTTCTAACATCGCTTCCCCTAATTCTATACACCCGCAACGCCTTAACTAGAGGGTATCTAAATGATGCGTCCCCAAATTGCATAGACCCATGACATCAGCACAGCACAAGACAACCCTGCCCTGCTTCTATTACACCTACCCCTGCACTCTCTCTCCCCTCCTCACTTCCCGAGCTCCCTTGGTGCCGCCCTGTTTTAAAGTACGTTGAACTGGTGCCAAGTGGAAACGCCCCAGTGAACTACATTACAGGGTGGCGCCTGCCAAAAAGTCTGAGCACGTGCGTTGTTTGTAGGAGGAGCAGCAGCAGCAGCAGAGGGAGGTGTGTGTGGGGTGGGGAAGGGCGAGACCAAGTGGCGCCAGAGCGCGAACTTACTACGCACTTGCGGCGCGTTGGGGCAGCTGTGCTTCCCCCCTGCCTCATTGCTTGTGTTGCTCCAGCTGCTGTGGCACCAGCTAAGGCCAAACCTGACAGCTGCCACAATCTGTTGAGGCAAGTCTCAGTGATTTTGTTTAGATTGAGTGAGGAGATGGGGGGAGGGGGAGAGGAAGAGAGAGAGAGAGAGACAGAGAGGGTATAAAGAAGACGATGCGAAAGGCGAGGAGCCAAAGAAAAAGGAAAGAGTAGAGAGTGAGAAGGAGACGGAGGAGAGAGAATAGAATGATATGAGAGGAGTTAAAAGAAGGAAGACAGAGAGAGAGATGACAAAGGAGATGGCATGTGGGAGAGGAGAAGGGCAGATGCAGTAAGCTTTTTGGTAAGGCATATCAAGAAAAAGAGGTGCTGAAATTATGAGTAAGAGGAGATGAAGGAAGTAGATGATAAGTAGCATTGTAAGAAAGAAAAATGATGCCGAGATTACATAGAGAAGGTGGCAATTTTGAGTAACATAAGATAAATAAAAGGTGTAAAGATGAAAGAAGTAATAAGAGAAGATGAAGATGTAGCAAAAAGAATGTAGAGAAGATGAAGATGTAGCAAAAAGAATGTAGACAAGGAAATTTAATTAGAAGAATATAATTAGGAGCACAGAGAAGTAGAAGTAAAAGTAGATACAATAGAAAAAGAAAGAAGGAGAAAAGAGAAAAAAGAAAGCTGAAGAAAGGCAGTGGGATTAACAAGAAATAGTTGAAGTGAGGAGAAGATCACAAAGGAGGAGCGTAAATAGTTTTTAGATTGAATGTTGTTATGGAAAGCCAGCAAAGTATACCCCACACCCTGTATTTCAGTCACGATTTCCCCCCTTTTTCTCTTATACAATATTTCTAAATTCCTTTCTTATCTTCTCTTGCAGGATCCTGCGACCACACGCATTCCCCGGCTGGACGGCATGTCTCGCATTCCTACGCCCGGCAGCTTCGGCACCTCACACATTCGTCCCCCCTCGGCGACAGCTGGCAATGCGCTGAAGTCAACAACGCAAATCTTTCGCACACCCGCATTGCCCACATCAACGGGAATAGCCAACAGTCACACCACCAACAACAACACAAAGACGCGTCCCATCAGCTCGTATCATCCGGCAGTGACGCCGTTGCATGATCTTGAGGTCAATCTGAAGAAGAGCGTCTCGGGGGATCGGCTCAACAATGCTGTCAATATGATAAGCAAACGTACCAGCAATGTGTTTAAGAAATACTTTGGACAGAGTAAGCTAATGAGTGGAGCCAGTGCATCTCCGGGTGGCTCAAGTCGAGGAGCAACACAGCATGTGACCAGCTCCTTGCCACACACACCGTTGCCAGCCTCGAAGCAACAGCAGCAGGCGAAGCAGGCAACGTTGCTTACTAGCAGCACGCCGATGCCTTTGCCCATGCCCCTCATGCGCTCAGAGACATTTGTGTGTGATGAGGAGAAGGGACAGGCGCAGGAGAAGGAGCAGGAGGAGGAACTGGAGCAGCAGCGACCCACGCTGGAGAGCACACGCCTATCGAATGTGGGTTTCTGTGGCGATGTGACGCTCTTGAAACGTACCGTAATTCTATCGAGTGAAGTTGATAATGATGCTACCTATATCAATCGCACCAGGCCTGTCATCTCTAGCCAGGTGGGGGAGGAGCAGGTGCAGCAGGCGCAGGAGGAGGAGGAGGAGGAGGAAGTGCAGCAGCAGCAGAAAAAGCAACGGCTGGAACTGGAGCAAGTGCAGGATGCCACACACATATTGAGTCCAGTGCATGATGACAGAACCCGCGTGGTGGCTACCTCCACCTCCCCCAGCTCAGCCACCTTTGCTGTAGATCGTACTCCTCCTGTTATACCCACACAGATGCTCGATCTAACCAAGAGCATGGATCAGTTGCCATTGCTGGAGCACATGTCCATGCCCTGCGACCTCGATGTGCTGGGATGCACAGGAAGGGAGGAGGAGACGGAGAAGGAGGAGCTGGAGCAGCAGGAGCATTCACCACAAGCTGATGATGAACTGAATGCCACCGTCTTGGATGCAGTGGATGTTACCTTGACAGCGCTGGCACCGGATAAAACCAACCTGAAGTTGCCATTGAACTCGACCGTGAATATGGAACGTTTGGTGGATCTTAGTGGCATCCAATCGCCAGCAAGACACATTCAATTGCTCAACTTGACGCGGGAATTTCTAGAGCAGACGCAGACGCCACAACGTTTGTCCGCCGGTATCGGACGACGTTCGATGGCGCAACAGCAATCGCTCATTTGCCTTACCCCACAGTCGGGAGCAGCGCCACGTTTCCATCACCAGACGCCGGTGCAGGTTCATCTGTTGTCGCCGCTTCTGAAGGCAGCACGCAGTGATTTGGTGCTGCCAACGCGTACACCTGATGGTGATGGCGTCTGCGTGGATGCCACATTGATGGCAGCAGCAGCAGCAGGAGGAGCCAATCAAATGCTGCCATTGGGAGCTCGTGCCCGTTACAGCTTTGGACTGGACTTGACAGAGTCTACGCTGGATTCGTCCATCGATCTGGTGGACAACTCCTTCTCCACACCACAGCAATTGCTAAAGAAGCAACACAGCTTTGATCTCGATGAGAGTTTGGGCATCTTGACACCGGATCAAATGAAGGAGTTCCTTGACTCCTCATCGCAGCACAATAATGGAAATCTTAGTCATCATCTTGAGTTGCAACTGGCTGCAGTGCATCACCATCAGCAGCAACATCATGTGCAGCATCAGCAACTTCTACACTTGCAACAGCAGCAACAGTTGCAACTGCGCATGGAGCAGACACCGTCGCCGGAGGAGTTGCCACTGGATCCCATTGAGCCGCAGCTGGTGGCGGCAATTGTGGCACAGCCTGCTGTCGTCGCTGCAGTTGCTACTGCTGCTGCTGCTGCTGTTCCAACGACAACAGCTACTGTTGCAAGCAAGCAACTGAGCAACAGTTTCATTACCAGCGTTACCAGTGTGACCAGCCTGGATACGGGCTATCAGGGAGATGGAGAAATGTCACGTCCTGCATCGCGTGGTGCCTGTGATCATTCGCCCAGCAATGGACCACATTTGGGGCGTGTCAGTCGCCAGCCAAGTTTTCCTCCCATGCCACAAGCTGCCGCAGCAGCAGCCGCAGCAGTTGCGCCCATGCGTCGTCAGGATCCCATGACAGATTCGGATTTCTTTACCGAATCCGATGCAGATGATGTGCTGCAACGTGGTGATCGTCGTGCGCAGGTCATTGATGGCCAGCTCTATGGACAGGCAATGCAGCCGACTGCCTCAGTGCCGCAGCTTGAGGATTCGTGCATGGAATCATCGGGCATCTTTACCGATGTGGAGAATCGTTGCGATGAGGAGATGAGGCTGCCCGAACTGGAGGTGGATATGGAAGTGGATCATGAAATGCAGGAAGAGGAGGTGGATATGTCACCAGATGATTCCACCACGCAAACAATGCGCAAGGCTCAAGGTCAGCAGCAGAGAGAGCAGCAGCAGCGTGAGCAGCCGTCGCTGCTGAGAGAGCGAGAGCGAGAGCAACAGCCGCGACCGCTCTCTTCATCGTCGGCTGCGACGACGACGCTTTCTCTCTCGAATCGCACTTCGTATTGTAGCGTTGATGGCGGCAGCGCCAAGAGCTTTTGCGACGAAGCTTTTAGCGTCGGCAGCGGCAGCGTCAGCGTTGGCAGCGACAGTCAGCAGCAGCAGCAGCGATCGTCACAGCTTTCAGTACAACGCGCAGCGTCGCCGCGTCCGCATGTATCTTCATTAACGTCGCTCTGCACCGTCGAGAATCTGTCAACGTCAAACTCAACGCCGGCAGCGTCGCCCAAATCGTCTAAAACAGCAACAAATAAAGCGCTCAAAACTACAACAACAACACCAAGAACAATAACAACAACAAGAACTTCACCTTTATCACGCAAATCGCATACCCCTAATAAATGGGATGCCGTTATGCATAAAATCGCCAGCAATAAGTCAACAATTAAAACAAATTATAGCGATGTGAAATCCAAAGTTTCCACGCTGCGCCCCCAAGTGGCGGCAACAGCAACAGGTGGAGTGGGAGGTGGAGGAGGATCTAGCCCGCCCACTACCAATGTGCTGGGACGCAGCCAAAGCAGCAGCCCTTCCTCAAGCAGCGGCAGTCCGCGTATTTCGCCGCCCATACGACGCTCGCCCTCTGCCACGGCGCCGCTTAAGCAGCAACGCAGCACGCTCAAACCGCTCTCAGTGACGTCGACGTCAACGCGGCAGCCACAGGATAAAGGCTCAGTTGGCGTCGTCGTCGGCGGCAGCGTTTTTGCGCGTCTCGCCGCCAAGTCACCCACGTCGCCAACAGCGGCGTCAGCAGCGAAGCAGCGTCTGCAGTCAACGCAAGTCAATCGGTAAGTGAAGCATGAAGGGTGGATGATGGGGGGAATTTGAGAAGAGAGGGGAAGTTCTGGGGAATTTTTTGCTGAGAAATTGCTGAAAAATTTGCAGACTTTATTCGAGCATTCGGGGAACTCTAATTTGATAAAAAATTTTAGTAAAATTTGAGAACTAAATACGATTGAAAAGAATAAAATTTACATAAATAATAAATATAAATAGTGAAAATACTTAAAAGTAGTAAAGTTCAATAATATATAATAATAATATAAACTTCCTGCATACATTTTCCATGATTTAAGACAAAATCTTAATTATAGCTTAATATACATGCCAGGTATCAAAAGCCCTAGTGAATTTGTTTAATATTGTATAGTGCAGCAAATAAAATAATAAAAATCAATCGTTAAATCTAATAAGTATTGCTAATGTGCAGAAATAAAAGTTCCAGAAGGAATTTTAATAAGTAAAAAACCCTTATTAAAACATACCCTAAGTAAAACCACAAATTAAATTAAAATCTAATTAAAAATCGGGTGTGAATTGCAGTATTTATCATAGTGTATAAAAAGGAATACGGGTGCGAATTATAGGTGCAGAAACATCGGTGTTTACTGAGGTTTTTCATATGAAACATGCATTTTGCTGTCCTCTAGTGTAATTAGTGATTATTAATTAATCAAAATACAGTAAGAACTATACATATATGTATTCTATAGGCAAATCAAACACATTAAAACCTTCTTGAACCGACCCCAACAAAGTTTAGGCTACACCCCATAAACTGGCAATCTTATCTGTCTATCAGCTTATCAACTGGATGCCAAGTTTATCAGTAGAGAAACGTGGCAAGCGCCAGAGATACTACTACTGCACCAACCTTATCGAGAGCGTTGCCTGATTGATTTCTTCTGTTCCACATACAAATGTGTGTTCATATGTGGGGCCTATCAAAACTGTTGTTAAAAACCATCGCTCAGCATACTAAAATGATAAAATGATATTGCCACATACTATATATAGCCATATTTATAGCAGTTGCAGTTTGTTAATTGAGTTCAGGGTCAGTTTCAGACCTGAGGGGGGGACGGAAAATTAATTTGCTCTACAACTCGAAAAACGTAATACGTAAACAAATCAATATCAGATCACTCGTATATAGCATAATAATGTGTGAATAAATAATGTACAAACAGAATTGTTAAACATGCTTTGAGGTGCTTAACTAATTGAAATGTTTATACAAGTAGATGAAATCAATTTTTAGGGAGTGTTTCGTATTCAAAAAGACTTTTAAAATGCCCGATTAAACAGTCTGATTATATCACAATCTGTTGTAAGTTCAATTAAAAGCCTTTTAAATGTTTATAAACTCGATTCTTCTTATAATCCCACATTAAATGGAAATCACATTCACAAATTGACATTAAATCTCCGTTAGAAGCGAAAAAATCTCCTCAATTAGCACAAGCTGAAATTAAAGCGAGATTTGTTGAGCTGTCTCTGTCTTTTTATGTGCCAACTGGGAACAGTTGTTGTCATGGCAAAAAGTTCCTAAACCCCTGCAAAATAAACCTTAATTGTTTGTCTAGTTTGCTCTGACGTCACTTGGTATATGGGGCGTGGATCCTCTTGAAAATATGCGTATGTCAAACTGGAAACAAATTAGACTGAAAGGTGGTTACGCTTTGAAAACTAAAAGGGAGAGTGACGGAGGGAGAGAGAGAGAGAGACAAAGAGAGAAAGAATACGTGTGAGTGAGAGGGGCAGATAAAGTGCCGTCAAGTTTTTTGCAATTTATTGGACTCGTGTCATGTATATTAAACATTATTTGATGTCGAGGCGGCGCTTAGCTTTTAAAAGCAGATGGCAAGAGGGGAGAACTATGTACGGAGAGGAAGGCGTCTCTAGGTCGGTTAAAAGGGGGCACTTTGTGTGCGTTGAGCTTAATTTCACAGCAATTTTTTGGCATTAAAAACGCGACTCACATGAGTTGAGCCATAGCAACTTGTTTTGTCGTTTTGTCATGTGAACCGAACCGAGTTCCGGCCCACTGTACCAAGGGTCGCATGTGCATTATACAAATTAATACAAAAGTCACATAGAACAGACAGAGATAGAAAGAGAGGTAGACAGAGACGAGGGGAAAACTGAATACAGACATGGCAAAAATAAAATAATCCCACTGAACTTTGCTTTGGTTTTATTTTGTTTTTTACGTTTCTCTGTTTTTCTACATTTTGGGAGAAGCTTAACAAAAAAAGCGCTAAAAACTGTTCGAGCAAAATGCTCAATTAATTTAATTGTGCGGGTTGCTTGTTGTTTCGTCTATTATTTATACTATTTCGTTCAATCTAACCTTTTCATTGTTAAGTAGATGTTGCAAAATGCCCGAAACGAATTAAGCAACGAAAACGAATGAGATACCACAAATTAACAGCTAATCTTATGATGCTGGGCTAAGCTGGGCAGATTTCATTGCCTCTCACTCTTCTTCTCTCCCTGTCCTTGCCAGATGAAAAGTTATAGTACTTGTATTTAATTTATGCAAAATAAATAAGATACGATTATTTTAAACGTGTCTTTGGTTAGGGCTATTTGCATTCGATAGTCGTAGTTGATTTTGCTTGAGGCTGGTACGCTGCTGGGAGTGTAAATAGCAGGGGTGTCACATATGATAATTTGTTTAAATATATTTTGATAATTTTCCTTAAAAATAAATCTAAAATATTGAAATTTAAACATTATAAAAAGAGAAATTAATTATTAAAATTGTTTAGGATATTTATTTAAATTTATAAACTGTTGCATTAAGGTTTAATTAAGGCTAGAAAGTTGACAGAAAAATATTAAATATTTATATAATTTTATTTTATTTAAAAATATTCAAACTTAAATACATTTTTAATGTTCTAAAAATGCTATGCAACTTACTAGCCTCACTTAATGCATCTTGTTGTTTTGCTGTTCACATTGGCAAACCGCAAGAACCGCCAATTGCTGCAGCAACAACAACATTAACAACAACAGTTCACATATAAATACATATGTATGTGTTGTGTTGTGTCATACTACGAGAAGATTTTACTCGAATGCCGGCAACAACAATCACAACAACAACTGTGAATGTGAATGGGTGTGAATGTATCTTGAAGTGTGCGCAAAGCTATCTTTGCCGTTTTTCTGTTTCTGTTTTCGTTTTATTATACCCTTCGACCATTGAAAATGGTCAAAAAAGGGTATACTAACTTTGTGCAAATGTATGTAACAGGCATAAGGAGGCGTGGGAGACCCCATAAAGTATATATATTCTTGCTCAGGATCACAAGCCGAGTCGATTGAGCCATGTCTGTCTGTCTGTCCGTCTGTCTGTGTGAACGCACAGATCTCAGCTATTATAAAAGTTAGAGTTACCAAACTTGGCAAGAAGACTCCTGTGTACTATAAGCAGATGAAGTTTATTTCAAATGTTAGGTGCCACGCCCACCGCCCCCACAAATCAATAATTTAATTTTTGAACTTAATTTGTAAGCGCTGTATATAAGATACAACTTTCTGACTTTAGCGTATAGTAAGCTAAATGAAATATCTACGTAGTCCCCAAATTACAATCCAATCGAACAATAAACACAGAAGTTATTTAAGAAAGTATGAGCATAAAACCAAGTGCTTCTGTCAGCTAACAAGGGAGACGCGCGAGCGCGAAGCGCGAGCGCCATCTGTCGGGATTAATTTCAAAGCATGTGCATATGCATATGTGTATGAATTTAACAAATTAAACTACACGGGAACATAGGTCGAAGGGTATCCCACTGTCGCGTTTTGCGCGACTGTTGCTCTCGTTTTTTTCTGTTTCTGTTTTGGAAGTGTGTGAAAAACGCCCAAGCTCAACTCAAGTGAGCTCTAGCGCGCTTCAACCTCTTCTCCCTTGCTCTCTTCTATCTATTCATCTCAGTATCTGCGTATCTTTAACTATGCATCTGGATTTGTAGGTACTCTTGCCGCATTTCTGCGGATTTGTATTCAAGTCGTCAGAGTTCACAGCGCATTACGTAAAGTTGTATCTGTATCTATGTTTGCGATTTTATGCGAAGCATGCTGAAGATATTATCGACCTTTTTTTATGCCCAACTGAAGCCTCAAAATTGTCAATAAATATTAAATTTGAGTTATTTATTGAAGCGATTAAATGTGTTTTCAGTTCTGCAACACAGTTGATTAACATGAGATCATTTGCAAGTATGGAAGCTGACTGAGCTCAGAGTTGCATTCAAAAGTGATGCCTAAATAATGATTCATTTTTTGTTTTTTGAAAACGAGATAATACGAGACCCGCTTTGACCTGCGGCCTGCAATGAGATTAGCCCCTGCCGAGGCATAACTCAACTGGGTACAGACTAAAGCTATTAATAGTACACAGTGTAATTCGACTAATTTAGCTATCTGTATCTTTCATTGGCTTATCAACTTATGCTTTCAAGGTAAAATCCATTAAAGACTAGCATAAATCGTTTGGTATTTTCGTAACGGAAGCATCGAAGCCAAGTGAAAAAGCAAATAAAACTGCCCCAAAGCATAGCACTAATTGCTGGTATTACTGGGGTCTGGGCTCTGAGCTCTTGGGTCTTGGGGTCTTAGGTCCGCCCGGCGTCTGTAACACATGTTATCGGACACGGAGCATGCAGGAGGGCAACGTGTTAGTTGTAGATAAACAAAAACTACAACAACAACATTAACAGAGATACTCGTACATGAGCATGAAAAATGCCATAAATTTTCAACAAGGTCACAAAAAGAAACAGAACAACAATTAAGCAACACGAAGAGCAAACATACACACTGAGACAGAGACAGAAGGGCACTGGCAGAGGGGAGGGACTTACAAAAATATTGATTTTCAGTTGGAAATAAACGACTTGAAAACGACTTGAGGCCTAAGCAGAATCGAAAGTCGAGTTGGGTTTAAAAAAAAAGAATAAATAAAAACAACATACAAATCTCGCGTCTTCAGTTTTTATGCCTTGTAAGTGCTTCATTAGCGCGCGACTGTGAAATTGTATATATACATAACATAAATATACTGTATATCGTAGTATATATACTTTTTTTTGCGAGACTTTTGTGATGGTCAGACGGATTAGAGATTGTAATCGTACACTGAGAATCTTTATGCTAGAGATGGATAATACCAGACAATGGCAATTCGCTTGGTTTGCAATGCTAAATACTTGGAGGATTTGCATATAATGCGAAATTAATTAATGTCAGTTTTAAAACGTGAATCTTTTCAAAGATTAAACGGAATTTGCATAGTTTGTTGGAAGGAAAAGCCCAGGAAAAAGTGTTGTAATTTTTAAAAAATTATCTTTAATCTGAAGAAGTTTCCAGAGAAGCTTAATAATGCAATAGTAATGTATTAATAATGAAGTTTAAAAAACTGTAATTTATTAGGAGTATTCTATAATGAAGAAATGTTAAAAAGTATACATTACAAAAAAGTATACATACATTATAACTATATAAAGTTTAAAAAGAATTGTATGTGAGATTGTCTAATAATGTAATAATGTTATGAAAATGCGCAAGTAATGTATTGATAATGCATTAATAATGCATCAATGCATTGGTAATATTATGTTTTGAACTTGAATCAATTAATAATTGGTTTCATACCAAGTCAACATAATGCCATTTATTGATAATGCATTAGTAATGTAAAGATAATGTCTTTATAAAATATTCTATACTTGAACTAATTTGATGTATGCCAGCTTTCAATTATAAAGACAGCTCGAGGTGATATACGCTTTGACTTATAATCTGATAATGGCATTCCCATATTCATTATCTCTCAATTCAAGTTTTCATTTTTCAACTTCACTGCAAATATAGAAATGAACTTAAAAAAGAAATCCCCACCTTTATTACAACTATTAATTTAAGTACCGTTTCCCCCAGAGATGAATTCGTGAGGTATATACACACGGACACACACTCGACTTACAGTAGTAAACTCATATGTATCCCATGTGGAGTTTTTATGACTTTGATCTTTGCATGATGCTGTCAATTTATAGCTAATGATCATGACTGCTAAACTAGCCATCAAATGTCGTTGGGGTTGGTTATTAATAATAAAAGTTGCCCATCATCATCATCATCATTGAGAGCGAGTTCAATTGAATATTCTCTCCGTCCAAGTCGATGACAAGAGCATTCAATGCTAATAAAGTTATCTATCAACACTCGCCAAGTGTTTCAACACAGATCTTGGGACCTCATCTCCCAGTCTGACTCTGTCTGTCGCTTTTCAGCATCATGTGTCATATGCAGAGCGGAGAGCTGTGTAAATAAATTGACAGACAGTTGGCAGAGGATGGTAGGGGGCGTTGGAGTGAGGGTATTGGGGCAAATATTCGTAGCGCTGTTTTGACAAGTGTCACGAGAGCTGTCAACACGCTCTCCGAAACGTTGATAAAATGCAACCAAACGACGGTTTTAGTCGGGCACAGAGAACTGTATAATGTGCTCAACTAAGAGATGCTCTGTAATTCTGGCAAACTTATCTAATCGTGCGCTGTCCGAAAATGTAATCACAATTTCAAGCGAAGTTATCAACAGCTGAAGGTCTCTCGTAAAATATTTTAATTACCAAAAGTCTAGAGATTAAAGACAAAGGTTTGTAGGATCATAAAAAAGCACTTTCACTAGATAGCAACTAAAGATAATCGGAGCCAAAGATAGCACTTCAAAAGGTTGGACGAGGTGTAGATTTGAAAAGTTCTTGAAGTATTTTGATTAGAATTGCTTCTTGCAATAGTTTTTTCAAGCTTAGCATGTTTGTAAATCATTTGATATAACCCCACCTAATGCAGGGTATGCGTGCAAACGATTTAACGCCCACAAAAGCAAAAACAATTTATACGCGTTGTTGTAATTAAAAATACAACCAGTTATTTTTACTATACTGTTTGCTCTTTGTTGTTTTAAACTTAATTTCTTGCTCATATTATGCAACATTTTGTGGCAAGACATTGCTCTTTTTCATACGTTTTCCCCTTCTCGCGCAAATGCGTGAAAAATTTAAAAACCGTAACAAACTGAACGCACAATTTTTTAATTTGCAGTTTTCCTCCCTGCACTCTGTATGCCCCCAAACTCCTTTTCAACCCGAGGCGGCGTTTTTTAATTGCGTTGAAAAGAGCCACAAAAAACGAAAGAAAAAACAAAATCAAATGGCAAACTTGTTTTTTTTTCACTCTTTTTCGGCCAAAAGGTAGCAAAGTAGCCCCCCAATGTGCGCGTCAGCGGGTTGTCTCTTATTTTTTTCTTTTTTCTCTCAACTCTTGTTTACATTTTTAATACATTTTGTATACAATTTTTGCGGCTAGCGAATTTGTATATTATTCTTTATTTTTGCCTTACCTTTTGTTTATAAAGTTTATAAATATGAAATTAGCTGCCAGCTGTGGGTTAATTAGAATACATCTCATTTTCTTATATGAGCGAAACTTGATGAGTTCGTTGGCGGGAAAGGTACATAAAGATATATTTTAGATGTAGCCAAATGGTCTGCGATCTGAAGTTTATAGGTATCTTAATCTAAGTTCTGGTTAGTTAAGCTTGAAAGATTGTTTCGAAGAATTGAAATCCGGTTCACTAACTATAATAAATGAGAGAATTATATTTAAATTTAAATGAAATAAGAACGTTCAGAGGTTGTACAATTTGGTCTTTAATACAGTTAAGATGTAGAATAATATATTATCCAATATCAACAATTAGTTCTCTCAAGCTAAATCAATTGATCTCTAAAATACGGAGAGCTATAAAAGATCAGCGGAAGTTTACCCGCATAAACATAAATCGAACATAAGTAAAAATCGAAACGGAAGAGCTCACAAAAATAGCACTCAAATAGAGCAGAAATTATTGCGTGAAAAACGAAAGATAAAATTGTACAGAAAGCTGTGCAAATTTTTGTTGTACTATATAGTTACGTAATATGTTGATAAGTCTAGTCAATTGAAAGGCGATAAGTTTCACCCGATTTGAAAACTGAACACAAACAGGCGAAAATTATATAAGCAGCCAACAAATATTTACAATTCGCATTTATGGATATTAATGCAGATGTCAACGGCGGAACAAACAGTTAAAAGAAAGGGTATATAGTAAACAAATAGTTTAAATAACAGATTGAATGCGAATCTAATATCATTAATATGCATGTGGCTTATCAATGGTAGCTTAATTAGTTGAAAATACTACGCCATTTGGCTGTAAGGTATTCACGCTTCGAAGTCACTATTTGCTCAGCAAATGTTGTGGAAATTTAAGTTGAACGAAAAAGGTTGTCAACAATTGAAAGTTTAATTTCGGAAACATTTCGACAAAAAGTTTATTCTACCAAAAACCGCAACAGTTTGAAACTGTATTAAAAGTTTTCGCAAGGCCTGCCCCTTTCTCTCTCTCTTTTTCTGTCTGTCTCTCTCATTCACTCTCCTTGATTCCGCTTCTTGTTAGTCAGATAAATATTTAAGCTCTATTTACGCTTGTAATTTGTAAGTGGAAAATCAACAAAAGAGTTTCCAAAAACTTGTTTGCAAAACGTGGCGAGCTCTCGTCTCCCATGAATGTAAATTTCAATATATACAGCCAATTTACATTTATATATATACAAAACCTATTGTATATACTCGACTTGGTTATGTTCTGACCCTGAACTCGGTTCGATTTACGCGCTAATCAATGGATGTCGGCCTGTCAGTCTCTCTCTATCTTGCTCTGGTTTATGGTTCGTGTTTGGAAATGAATAAATTCCAATGGGTTGCAGAACTGTAGAGCAGGCAATTTATGGCACATAATTTCAGGCCATAAAAAGGTTGTAATACGGAAGTCGCGCTTATGCCATAAAAATTGCACTTGAATTTTATGTACTGCAAAAAAGTATAGAAAGATTGGAAAGTCGTTAAATGTCTCTGTTGACTTTGTTGCGATTGGATCTATCTGCAGTTCAATTTACTATATAGAATATAACATATTGAAGGGCTTACGTGTCTGTTTGTCACGATCTTTTCTTTCCCATAAAATGTCATCGTTAATCTTGATTAAAGCTAATTGAATTTTAATCTCTGGAAATATGTCAAAGAAATTCGCACATGATAAATGACTTTTGGTTGAATTGAAATTGAGTGACCTAAAGTTTTAGATAGAATATATGTATGTATAATTTCTAATGGAATTCAATAAATCTTTCGATTTGCAATTAGCATTTTCGCTTTTTGTGGCGCTTTGTTGTAACGCGTTTCATTGAAAAACGCAACGGGCACGTTTTTAGAATGTTTAAAACATTTTCGCTTTTTGTTCGTTCGCCATTTCCATTTTCCGATTTTTGCATAAGCTCTTTGATGGCGTTATTAATTGTTCTGAGCTTTGGGGCTCTCCGCGGGGCGTTAATTTGTCAGCGTTTTGTAATCCGGTTTGTGTTGTTGTTATTATTGTTGTGGATGATGATAATATAATATAATAATCGAAATGCGATGACCTAATTAAGCGCAGTCAATGGCTTTATAATTGGCTTTTAAATTTGTTGAAAACTATTGCAATTTGAGACTTTAAAGCTGAAAGCTGCACTAGAAAAAGAAAACACTTTAAAGTTTATTATAATAATAAAGCTAAAACTACAAACGTCTTTTTTCCTCTCCCTCTCTCCTCTTGCGGCTTACAAACAACTCACATTGGCCACAAGATTTGTGCTAAACTTTATAGCAAGCGCGTTGGCTCTACTAAAAAACTAACTTCATTATAATTTCAAATTTTGCAAGTTGTAGCTCGTCTCTTTCCGTCTTTCTATTCCCTGCACTGCGGGTAATTACTGTGAAAGAAAACCGCGAAAGACGGGAAGGAAAATATGAAAAAAACGCACATAGAAAATGTGCATAAATTGTGAATGCAAATGTTTCCGAAAAAAACAACAAAGTGTGGCGACAATTTTTTTAGTTTTCTGTGTTTTCTCCTCTGGGGTGGCATACTATTATGGCCAAAAGAACTACAAACAGGCACGAAGCCCAGTTGCAAAGGGAGGTGGACTCTTAAATGATATATGCTAATTGACGTCAGCAAACGTAGCAATTTCATTATGCAATTACAATGGAAATTTATTGGGCAATGAGTTTGTTTGCGCTTAAATGAATTGAGATTGGAAGACAAATACAAACACATTGATAAGTTGGGTATCTATAGGGAGATTATTGAAATTTTTCGGGTGTAAGAATCGATAGATTGTAATGAATGAGTATAGATTCATAAGTAAAGATAGAGTATGGGATAGGGATATAGACGTTATAAATAGGTGAAAGTTGATACATGAAAGATGATAAGTGATAAATGAAAGATGAACGATAAAAGATGTAATACAGTAATAAATGTAAGGAAATTGCCGTATATATCAAGCAAGATGCATATTTGATGAAATATTGTAAAGTTTTTATAGATCGCTGATAGTTCCCTTGAGATACCTAAAAATCAAAACTTTAGAACAGGAAATAAGATTATAATATCATGTAACACATTTAAGTGTACGATATAATATTATCTGCCAATTTATATTCCCCAACTCGAACAAATACAGAGATTAGAGAAAGTATCCATTACAGCGACTCATTAACAGAGAAAAAACCACGTCCCAAGTGCCCCACGTGCCCCAAGCAATTTGATGGGATTTTAAGTGCCCAAGCTGAACAGAAACAGCCGAAACAGCTGTAGAGGCGCTTTGCCACTGTAAAATGCCGTACAATATGCGGGCGTCAGATCATCAACATTATCGTGATGATGCTGAAAGTGAGAAAAAAAACAACGGAAAAAAGCCACGTGGCGACATTTGCACTGTGGGGCAATTCAGTTGGGAAAAAGTCAACAAAAAGGTAAAAAGAATGTGTGAACGTGAAAACAAATTGCCTTCCGTATGGAAAATTATTACACCACAAGAAGGAAAGAGAGAAGGGGCGCCAGGAAGCGGGGGAGTAAAGAGATAAAGAGGGACGGCAGAGGGAGGCCCTCACTGTAACCAAGCGCAATGGCACGCTGAGGAATTGATGACAAATCAAGCATTTTGTCGCAACAAAACAGGGAACGCAGACATTGGCAAAGACATCACCCATTGGGAGAGTGGCGTCACACACCTGCCAAGGGGTGCCAAGGTGTTAGGGAGAGGGAGTGAAGGAGTGTAGCAGGAAGAGCACAGCACAACAATGGTCAAATGCATGCCACATGCGTCACGTGAGGCATTTATGCAATCAACGCATACAGCAACAGCCTCTGTCTGTATCTGCTGCTATCTCTTTCTCTATGTCTGTCTTTTTCTGTGACGTGGTAGCTCCTTTTGTAGTGTGTTTGGCTTTGCATGCTGTTTATGCCCTGTAGCTGCAAGGGGTATTTTGTTAGATGGGGTAACTTAAGTTTATCAACTAAACTATATATATTAACTATATATATTTTCTTTAGTTCATGTGTCTATGAGGTTATAAAAGTATCAGCGATGATAGAGCACTTCAAAATAAAAAAAAAAACTTGGAATTATTTTCCTATGTATACTAATTATATGGTATACTCTCTTATTGAGTCTAAAATTGTGTTTATATTTAGCACTTAAAGTTGTGTGAGAGACAGAAAAATGTCAACAAAAATAATATGAACTTCATTATCTCTGCATCATTTGCATTCTTCACATTGCAGGGTAACTAGTAGTTAGTTATGCCTCACTATTTCCCACTTACTCGTTTTGTATGCTAAGTTATTTCGAGTTCGAGAACATTTGAGGCACCTACACACATTGAGAGAACTTTTTCGATCTTCAATCTGCCTTGAATGCGTTTTCGCACGTTTCGCAATGTAGGCAAAGTGTCAACAGAATTCACTCGACTAAACCCCCTCATATACCCCCTCTTATTGTCATTTCCCTCATCATACCCTACCCATGTTCGATTCTAATGTCGCAAGGGGCTCTTTTGGCTTCTTAATTTGTCGTCGCCCCCCTTTTTGTCTTGTTTCTGAAAATGTTTAACAAGTGAGTGAAATTTCTACAGTGTGTTTTTGCTTCTGTTTTAGTTTTGTCTCGCTTCGCTTTGACTTTTGTTTTCCATTTTTCTCCAAACAGTTTTTTTTCTCACTTTTTTGATTGATGTTGTGTTGCGACTTTTGGCTTCACTTCTCCGCTTTCAATCTCTTTATAAATTGGATATTAACTAATGAGCTTAAGCGATTTCGGGGTGCATCTCGTCGTGGCCTTTTCATTGTGTGTGTGTGTGTGTTGTGAAAGCGCCAGTCGAAAGAAAATATCATAGTGAAAATACATGAAAGGGGGAGACAGGGTAGGAGATTGTGCGCTGTGTGTGTTCGTTCTACGGAAAGCGAAATTGTAGAAGCTACGCTGCTCTACTCTACAGAGCACACTGTGTGGGAACTAAGTGTGAGATGTGTGGAGAATTGTGAAAGCAATTCATAAATAGAAAAGCTTGAAATACGCTTCAATTGGATCAAATAAACAATAGTTTTTCCTTTTTGTTTGTTTACATTGCGGTCGGAAAAGCGTTATAACAGTGAGCTGTTTTATTGCCTGTGTAGCTTTAGATTAAACTTGAACTTTGTATGAGATTCTGTAGATTAAATGGAAGGAAGGTGTGTCGGCTAATTTGTCCCTCTATTATAGATAAATGTTACTTTTTTTTATAAATCTGGTAGAAGCGTCTGTGTAAAGTCTTTAAAAGTTAAGTCATCAAGCACAGCATTTCTATATTTATTCATATTAACATAAGAAGGTTATGATATCATAGCAATATCTACTATATGTTATCGAATGATCTTTTCCTTTCTCTGTAGGGATTTCTATATATGAAATAAGTTTTCTTTCTGATTCATTATTTTATTTAGTGTAAGTGCTTACTTGCAATTATATAGTAAATTTCATTGCCTTCTCATTGGACTCTTTGCTAGAATTTAGACATACAAATTGCATAAAATTTCTACATCATTCGTTGTCATATGATGTTGGCCCTTTGATACGGTTAAGAGGTTAATAGAGAACGAGTTCGCTTATATATGCAGATCAATATACTCTTTATCTCAATCAACTAGCAATGCATCTATATTATATTATTCAAGTATTATAGTTCATTATTATTAACAAGCCCTTTGCACTTTAAGACGTGTAATTTAAGGAAGTCATTTATTTCTTTATTTAAAACTATAATCTCAATTTCAATCTCCTTCAACGTATGCCTTAAAACTAAATTTTCCCAATTCCTCTTCAATCTCTTTTTACATTCATAACATGCACCTGCCCCAATATGCAGCGCCTTATGCGCTTTGCCCACGCACCATGTCTGCATATTTGTCGCCCAATATCTTTATCTATTCATCTGTGTATCTCTATCTACAGCTTTGTATCTCTATCTGCAGCGCATGTCAACTTCAGACATTATTAGGCATAAGTATTTCGAGTTGAGCATAAATCTTGCTTGTGCTACCCGTAGGATGAGTACAATACATAATTCCAACTCATGAATCACGTGTCGTATTTATAAACAGGCAACAACAGTGGGACATCATTATCATCATGGGGTTCCTCACCATCACCATCATCATCATGTTGCTCATCTCATCTTCATCGTCATTTGCCTCAACTCGTGTCAACTCAGACAAAACTCTATTTTTGCGCGTATCTCTCAGCTCGCCTTGCCGGACTCGGACCAGCCTCGGACACACACGCACCCGGATCTGTGTTGAGCAAGAGAGAAAGAGGGAGAGAGGGTGAGAGAGAAAGAGATAGCCCATTCCCATAGCCATTCCCGCCGTAGCCGGTACGGCGGCCACTTCACCGATGAAGCAGGCGAAATTAGTTCAGATTCTAAATTTAACAGAAACTAGGACTGCCAGCAAAATGTTGCACTCGTTGCGGCGGTCGTCGTCGACGAGGCAACGTCTCGTTCCTCCCTCTGCACCACCCCCCTCTGTAGTTTTCCAAACGATGTGCAAGGCATTGGAAAACACTTGTTTTAGATATTTTTTCGTGTTTTGTTTTTCGGCTTTTCCGACCACAAAAGTTGCCGGCATGCATAATGTATGTACGCGAATGCCGAACAACGAACGACCGACATAGGTAACCGACACAAGGTGTGCGGATATCAGAGTTTACAGAGCGAGAAATTCAGTGTCGTTGCTTAACGTCTAATATACCCTGTAAGTCGGAAAGCAAAACAGAAATAGAGACTGAACGATAAACACTTAAAGAGTTTTAGAGTTTAAATTTAGTCACATTATCTATTTGGTATCAATAGTGAAAGCTAACCAAAGCTCTATGTTATCTACACAAAGTTCACTAAATGCCTAGGAATGAAAACCTATATATGCAATCGGACTAGAGGAGCTAAATTAAGATAACTACAGCTTTAAATTTAACACAAAGCACTGTTATATCGAAAAAAAGTTACATTAAGATTCGAAAATCGCCTCAAAACACATTAAAGCTCTGATATACATGTGTATATATAATATCTTCTTTTAACTTCAGAACTTCATCAAATAACTAAAGCAATATTTAACACATTTTTGTGTTCACGTATTGAAGTCTTCTTTAATACTGAGCGAGATTAATCCAAATGTAATAATCTTTAATTATGTTACTATCCATACCATAATTATCCAATTATCATCTTCTTTATCTGCTGCTTCATGCATTACCCATTCATATTTCAAAAAATTGTATTCAGCTCTGTTCTCTCTTTAACTGGCATTATCTCAGTTTTTTTCGAAATGTTGTTGAAATGTTTACGCTCAGTTTCGTTCATTTTACATGGGTAGAAAACATTAAGAGGGCGCTCAACCAAAGCGACGCCAGTTGCTAAGGCTCTCAGAATCAATTAGGTTTTTTTGCCATAGGTTTTCCTTATTGCTGTTGTTGTTGTTGTTGCCAGTGCAATTTCTGTTGTTGTTCTTTATTCTTGCTGCGCTACATATACACGACAACCTCAGTTTGCTGTTATTGTTGTTGGCTTCTTTTTTGCATGTCTGTTTAGCAAATGTTCTTCTTTTTTTTTGTTGCTGTACGTCTTTCAATTAATACGAGTAATGGACACTTTTTGCGCCGAATTTCCGCTCTCGAGTTCCAGCTGAGTGCGCTAATGTCGAAAACGGTTTTTCAATACACCCTATGACCAGGAAATGACTGAAAATGGGGTTGCTTTAGTTGTCATAGATGAAGTAAATTGGATCACATTTGATAACAAATTATAAACCATCTTTAATTAGATTAAAGTAGATGCGAAAACTCATCATAAGAATTCGTCAAACTTCTTTTTAAATGTCGTATATTGTACAATAATTCTAAATGAATCTATATATACTCTGCAGATTTATTTGTTTAGTATCAGATTTTTCACTAAAAATCTTTTTAAATAGGTTAAAATTATAAAAAATCTGACCTAACCTAGCTAAATAAAAACTTTTAGTATAGTTAAGCTAATTTGTAAGCCTAATGACAATCAGATAACGTATAGTAAAGATTAGGAATAAAAGCTACCATATCTCTTAGTCGAAACAACTTTTCAAACTTCGCCGAGTTGTTATTCTGCACTTTTGAGGGCCAATAGAACAAAAACAGTCTGTCGATCGGGGCGTGTTTCGGTTTGCACTCAGTACGTAAATACATATATTTACATATACATATATATTCTCTGGCTGGAAAACAAAGAAACATAAAATCGTTTACAACGAAATGCCATTTTGGTCAAAGCTGATGCCCCGTGCGAATGGAAGAACAACAAAAACAACATAATTTTTGTTTTGAGTGGCTATTTATAACGCAATTCTCGGTTGACCGCAATTTCGAATGCGTTTGGAACATAAACTACAATTTCAAATTGGGGTTGCGGTCTCTCACTCAACCTCTGATGATGATGTAATATTGGAAAAAAGCGATAAAGAACAAAACATTCCAAAATGTTTATGTTTTGCGCAGGAAGTGAAGGCAGTTTTGGTCTAGTGCATCTTTAGGATACATGTTTGGTTTGACATGTCTACAAAGTGCCAACGAAAGTGCGTTTCCTGAAACAAGTCAATAACCCCGATATCTTAACTAGAATCTTTCTAACTTTATAATCTTTGCTCCCATTCAACATTGATCTACATACGATGAAGCAATTAGTAGCATGATGTTAATGAAAGAGAAGCTGAAAAGAGACCGCCATGGCGGGTAAAAATTTAATTTCAATTTCTTATCAATTTACACATTTCCCTTCGACCTAATGTCGGCATCGCTCTGAAGTCTTGACGATTTGTACTGACTTCACATGCCGTGAAGTGTCTCATTAGGTAAAGAAAAAAACAAGAGCACAAACTGAAACAACTTCGCGACGGTTTGCTAACCTCAATGCGGACAACTGTCTTCCATGTTGCCACAGCACAATATAGTATCTATCGTCTATAGTCTGTTTGGTATACCGTCGTGTTGTATATAAGGCACACGGTCCATATGTGACTTAATGTGCTGCGGGAAAAAGTGTGGCAAAGCGGACGGTGCAGGTTGCACAGTTGCCATTTCTGTTGACGAGAGGAGACATTGCACACAGCACTGCAATGACAATAACAACAACGACAACAGCAGCACAAGTGGCAGCAGCAACATTATGGGTAACAACAACAACAACAACAACAGGATGGATAACAAGCTAAAGCCGAAGGGGAAGGGAGGCAATTGCCATAATTGATGCGTTACTCTGTGCTGGAAACAGGGCATATGACTGAAAGTGCATGTGTTGGGTTATATATTATGTTTTACATATATTTTCATGTTCCGTATAAGTAGATACACCGATTTCAGTGTTACTGTCTCAAAATATGCCAAATTTACTTTAATTAAGCAAACAATTTGCACAAAATCCATTAGTAATAAGTAGATTTTTGATAGAGTTGCAGTCTCTATATACACACTATATATATTCTCGTTCTAATCAGCGTTTTATTTTATGTAAAGTTTGCATTAATACGCAAACTAAATTAAATAAGCACAAATATATTATATTTAGAGAAGATGTAAATATTATCCGCTCTATATATACTAAATATATATTCTTGTTCTGATCGAGAAGATTAGAAGATTCCAGTATTATCGTTATTATGTTATCTATGCAATTTAAGCTGTCTATGCTTAAACTCACTGACAACTTTAATGTTTTATAATGTTTTCAGTCACCAATCTAATGCATATTTGCCTTTATAGTGTGTTGAACCTTCGGTTTCAATCAAAGATTTGCTCTCCTGGTTCCGTTTGCCGTTTGTTATTGTAATTCATTATGTGAGGCAGGCCTGTCGCTATGTCGGTCTGGTTGTCTCTCTGTCTGCCTGTCTGTGTGCTTCACTTTGAAGCAAAATTCTGCTAATGTTCATTAATAACTCAAGCGTTAAACAAAAGCATCGTTGGCTTCACTCTCTCTCTCCCCCCTATCTGCAATACCACAACACAACAAACGATGTCTATAACCCGCACCACAACTCTCAGTTTGTCTGGCTAGACTTGAATGGGGATTTTAAAGCACAGCACACAGAGTGGTCTATTGTGAATTAGACTGTTGCAAATTGACGTGACAATGCGCCACAGAGAGGAACTTCAAGAACAAGAAGAAGAAGCAGGAACTACAAACGTATTATAACTGCAATGATTGGTGGTGAGAGGGGAATTGTAATTATGTTGTAAACTGAATTAGACGAAAAGGTCACCTAGTTGGAGGTTTCTTCTTTTTGCAAAGAACAAAAGAATTGATTAATGGGAATTTTCACAACAATCCGCACAGATTCTCTTTTGCACTGGCATAATGAACTCATTGTCGTGCTGGATTTCTGCGCAAAAGGAAGTGAACCATTTAATTAAAAGCATAATGCAACGTTGGCTCTGAGCTTTTTGGGGTTAGCAGATCAGATCAGAGATGATTAAAGCCAATTGACTTCACTGTGGGGCAGAGTGAAAGTACACGCAAATTGTGCCAAGCGAGTAAATACAGAAATCATTTGGAAAATGAAATTGGCAATGGAAATGGAAATCGGTATGGAATTACAAATTGAGGGGGAGCCAGGAAAAACTTCAAAGGCAAAAACTCCTCGAATCAATTTTGCAAATTGAGCAAGGCGGAAAACAAGCAAGAATCAAGTGGGTAGCTACAAGGCAGTGCAAACAAGCAGTTTACAAGCAGTGCAGACCACCGTTATGCAATGATAATTGTGGTGAATTTGGCATTTCCCATCTATTTGGATTTTGATCAATCAACAACTGTTGAAATTTATAGGCAAGTTGGATAATGAATTCAAGGATTTGTGTGCCAAATTTGAGGAATATTGCATGAAAATAAACTTGAATTTATAGTGATAACTTGTTAAATATTGCACTTTAACCTATAAAACTCACTGTAGAGTTAGATAACTATCTTAACAAGTTGTTTGTCAAATTTCATAACTCAAACTATCAAACTACCCCTTGAAATCTATGTAGAACTACAGGGTATAATCAGTACAATGCTTGAATTTCAATTAAATGCACCAAGAAGATTTAAAGGCCTCTTCCTCCACCCTCTCCATGTTTGGTTTACACAAACAAATGAGGAAGAGGACAGTGCGTGTGCGTGTGTGTGTGTAGGGGAGATAGGGACAAGAGAACTTTCCTCTCTCTCTCTCTCTCTTTCAACCGAAAAGTTGCATTTGCCTGTGGCAAACAGTTTCAACTGCAATTAAATTTAATGGAAGCTCATTAAGCGTACGAATTGCTTGGCTTGAGTGGACCGAGAGGGGGCGAGACTTTTGGCAACAATTGCATAATGAGTGAAGGAAAAGGAGAGAGAGCGAGAGAAAGATTTGTGAAGTAACACTCTCTTTGTCTCTCTCTCTAGTCGCCAGAAGTCTCGCAGTGTTGTCATATTTTCAAATGATTTGCAAAGCACAAAAACGGAGAAAAAAATTAAAGAAAACTTCGACCAGGGCCATAAAAACTACTGTCACTTGCAAGCTTTTTCTTTTCCCTTCTTTTTTTTGTGCAGTTTTCTTTTTTCTTCTCTCTTTTCTTTTTTGCCAGCTTCCGTTTTGTCCTTTTGCTGTAACAGGACAACAATTAAAACGCAGCCTGTGGCGTCAATAAAACGAACCATTTGCAGGTTGTAAAGAAGAAACGTTTTACAGTGCCAGAAAAGAGACAATTGCACCGGATGTTATCGTTGTTATCCTTGTTCTTGTTGTTGTTGTTGTTATCCTTGTTGTTGCTACGTGTTATGGTCGTGCAACGGGATTATGCGTCGGGTGAGCCGACTGATAAATAAAATAGTCACTGAGAGAGATTAATGTGTGCCTGCCGTGTAGAAATAAATTGTAGAAAAATTGCAGAAATAAAGCTGAAAAACTGAAAACTGAATGAAGGAAGTGCACTGAATAATTGATGGCATTCTGGGAGTACTCACTTTAAAGAGCGGCTTATAAGCATGAAAGGCATGAAGAGTTTAAAAATTTTTCTGATATTTGTAAAGTTTCAAAATCAATATTCTCAAATTAAGCAGTGCATGGAATTTTTGTGAATAATAGATAGTGAGTGCTAAGATTTTATAAGTACTAAAGCAGTTAAAAGAAAAGCTGTAAGTTGTATGTTTTATATTATATATACGTATGTATATTATTATATTTATTTTATTATGTATATATTTTATTATATTATATTTACAAGGGTACAGAGTGTTTAATTTAATTTTGGCCAGTAGTTTGCAACCCATTTTGGGATATATCTCTGACCCCATTAAGTGTATATATATTCTGAATCAGCATCGCCAGGGGAGCCTTGTCTGGCTGTCTGTTTGTCTGTCCATTCGTCCGTCCGTCTGTCTGTTGCAACACAAAGCAGTCTCTCAGTTTTAGAGCTATCTTGATAAAACTTGTAGAGAGTTCTTTTCACTTATCCAACAGGTTTTTTTGTTCTTCTTTCCATGCATTTCATTCACTTTAAAGATTTTATATTTGTTTTGTCAAGTGTTTTGCAGACAACACCTTAAACTCTTATATGAACACTTTTAGCTGACATTTTCTTCACTTGCTTTTGGCAAGTTTTCCATTATTTTTTTCCGCACGCAAAAGTTTCAGAGTAGTTGGCAACGTTTTGTTTTTCATTGTCAAGGTTTTTCTTACATTGGTGTCGTGCTGCCAGAAGCCACGCCCAGCATGTCTCCCTCTCTTTCTTTATTTTCCTCTTTGTTGCTACTCCTCTCTCTCTTCCTCTTTCTTTATCCATCTCTTTTCTTTTCCCTTTCTCGCACTCCTGTTAACTGAAAAGTTCATTGAAATGTGCAGGTAACAAGTGCAGCTTGCAATCGTATTAATTAAGTCAAATTTTTAATTTGAGGACCAGACACAGACGGCAAAGGGTTCCATAAGAAGGGAAGCAGGGGGGTGGGGGCGTGGCACTACTGACTGACCGGCAAATGGATTTAATTATGCAAAACGAGCAGCGAGAAACGTGGAGCACATTGAGGAGGCAACACGCCGCCATGTGAACTGAAGCATAAACATTGTGCGGAAATTGAGCTAAAGAACAAATAGGGGAAGGACTTGGAAGAAAGGGGTAAAGAGATGGGGAAGAGTAGCTCCTTGGCTAGTGGGGCATGACGGTAGCGGGGGGAGAGAGGAGAAGGGAAGGCAATCGTCACTCGGTTATAAACAAATTGCACTTTAAAATAGCTCAGCAGTTTGTCTGTCTGTCTTCGCATTGCATTCGTGACGTTGTTATAAATATTTATTATATCATCAAAAGCGGGGGGTGTTGGGAGGGAACAGGGTAGTTGCATAGGGTAGTGTGCAGTAAGACGAGCTGCGTCGTAATTAAAATGCATTATTAATGAAATGCAAATGTGAAGGAATTAATGAAAAATGCAATAGACAAGCAACGTGCAAAGGCAACTAGGGAATGCGATAAAGATAAAGGAGGGACAGAGGGAGAGAGAGGGGGAGGAAGAGGAGGAAGTGAGAGGAGCAGGAAGAGGCAGAGGGGGAGGTCGAAAAAGAGAGGTATATGTAACGTAAGGTTTATGTAACGTATGCAATTTTGTCAACCTAAATGCCCTGGACAACCCTAAAAGTTCCCCTTTGTAGTTATCCCTCTCTCTCACTCTTTCCCTTTTGCTCTGTTCCACTTACATCACGTGTTGCTAAGCGCTTTATAGAGCTTTTCGTTCTACCCTCGCTCTGCTGCTACTGCTGCCGCTGCTTGCGTGTTGTTGTGTACTAATGTGTGAAGTAACTTTACTTCCGTTTACCTTCCCGGTTCCTCGTTTTTCACTCTTTGACAGCATAATTTGCACAGCAAAGTTTAAGGTATTTTTATAGCACACATACATATTTATTTGGCACAAACCTATTATAGTTTATATCGTGAGCACAAGTAGTACAACTTGAATGGGATGAACTAGGAAAGTAATGAACAATAGTAGAAGAATCATGATTGTTCATAGAAAAACGTAAACTAACTAACTTTTAGAACAATTAGTAGAATTACAACTCTTCAAACTCTATTAAAATTAAAGAAATAACTAAAAAGATTTATAAAGCTTATACTAAAACTACAAATTCGTTTCCAATTTAAAATTCGAAGCTCAAAAAGTTCCTTGTTAAGCTAATTTCCAGTTTAACATGCAATTAAAAGGCTAACAGATTACAAGGCAGCTTGACGAGCTTGGATTCAGTTTAACTAGCACTTTACAAAACTCTTGAACGGGCTTAGCTAAGGTTTAATTTACCAATTCAAAAGCTCATAGTTCATATGCATCTTTATCGTCTTTACTGGCACCTTTATCTCGTGTCATTGGGATCAAACTGACTGAAATTGGATGATGCAGGAGGCAACTCCGAAGTTGATAAAACAATTTTGGTCATGAAAATTTGCATGCTGTGTTGGCAAATTGTGAACATAATACACACAAGACCCTCAACTTAACCCCGAGTCCCTAGAAAAGTTGCTTAAATAGAAACAAATTGTTGAGGTTGTTTAACTTTGAGAGGATTTCATTTTTGTAATTGCAAAAGTTTTGTTATTTTTCATTTCATTTGCCAAATGAAGTCGAACAAATTTCTTTTATTGGCTGCAGTTGATTTAAAGTTCCCAAAAAAACTAGTTGTATTTACTTTTCCAGTTTGTTTTTAATGGGTTCACTTTGTCGGGGTTTTTCTCATTTTCTTTGGGGCGACGACAACAGGTACAGCTCGCAGATAGGAGCTGCGGAGCTCTTGGGTACATTGACAACTGCGCTTTAATTGCATTTAATTATGCGACAAGAAAATTGAATTAAATGCCATCTGTAACTGCAGCATTTTTCACTCTTGTCATGGTGCAAGAAAAACAAAATCAAAAGAGAATGGGAAAGGGGGAAGAGGGGCATAAAATGGCAAGAAATGTCGCCTTGTTGACAAGTCGACAACGGCAAAGTGAAGTCACGTTCAGTCATGCTCTTTCATACGGTATAATGGGGTGAGGAATTTATATAGAAAATATTAACAGATCTTTAAGTTAGGCATTGTATAAAAGATGAAATGTATAATACATATGGTATAGTTATTGCATAAAATAAAGAAGGTATATTAAAAAGAAGGTATAGTTTATTGATAGGTAAATATAGGTATATCATATAAGAAGGTTTATAAAAAGGTTAAAATATACATTTGAAATACATATAAATAATGTCTCATATTAAAGAAGGTATTATGGGTCGATAAAACATCAGAAGATTGATAATTGTTGAAATATAAATTAAATAGAGTCTACAATAATAAAGAAAGACTCTCTAGGTTAAGATATGGAGCACTATATATCGAATATATGATCAGATCTATTACACTTCATTGAAGAAAACCTCTATTCGGGTTTCAGTTAATTGGTTAAGCAATACATGAGTTGGTAGAGTATACGCTTATCGGCATACCCGATTAATCTTTCTTCACTTTTAAACCGTTGCACATAAATTACAGTTATGTATGTGTGCTACTCCGCCATCATCGCTTGACTTGCTAACGGAAATCCAGTTGGCAATGCTAATTCCTTTTGGCCTTTTCGCTGCTTGTCCATTTCCTGCCTTGAACATTTTCCCACCCTGCTGCAGTTTTTCATTTCAATTAGCGGAAGACGAACAACAAAAAAAACATGATTTAAACTGGCATAACTGAAAACCAAATAAATGAAATATTTCAACACCCACTTAAGTGAGAGAAAGAGACAATGAAAAACGAACCCAACCCGACAACAAATGGCATATCCACTTGATTTTCCAATTTTCACCTGATTATTATTTGTGCATTTGGTTGTTTTTGTGATTGTTCAGCGAGGCGATTCGGCGCTGAGTGGAAAAATTTCACAGCTTGGCGCATTTTTCGTTTTTCGCATTGGAAAATAACCTATTGAAAATTCATTTTTTTGTGCATTGTGTGCACTCAAAATTTATTTTCTATAATTTGCAATTAATATTTTGTTCAATTCGCTTGGGCAAGTTGTCGAAATGGGGAATATAATTTATATAGTTATAAAGCGTACAGTGAGTCTATTAAATATGTGTGCAATCTGCTAATCTGTCTATCTTCTTCTTCTCCTTACAGTGGTCGCTCATACAGCAAGGACAGCCAGAAGAGCTCGCACAGTGACCTGAGCTCGTTGTGTAATGGAAATGCAAGTGGCGGCGGTTCACCAAAACTATTGGCAAAAACTCCACTAAGTAAGTAGATAACATATCAAATATAACATGTCAAGTAGAAATACATATATACAATATTTTGCCATATCCAAAGAAATCTACAATAGATACTAAATCTTTTTGAGGAAATTGTGCGGATTAATTGCATTGCATATATTTAGGATGCACAGATAATTAAAACAAATCGTAATGGAATTATAAAAATGCATCATAAATTATTGTACAAATACCTAAGCTCATGCTGATTGCTTTTGCATGTCCTGTAAGCAGTAAACATATGCAGATGGTGGAATCAGTCCTTGGCAATTACAATAAACTTGCCTTATTTTGAGTTGTTTTACTGATTTAAAGCAAAAATGAAATAAATGCTGAGCAATTGTTTAAATTGGCAGAGTGAAAGTCCCGAAGAAAATCATATGATTTTCAACAAAGTTTTGTTTATTTTACCTGACCTCCTGAAAGTATGCAAACAATTTGTAAGTGCGTGATCTCTACAATGTCCATAAACTGCTTACTTGCAAGCAGTGCAAATAGTCAAGCAGTTCACATGCAGCGCACACATGTTGCCGCAACACTCTTTAGCAACTTAAGAGCGAATCTGAACTTGTTTCATATTGCTTAACCCCCCCCTTCAACTGAAAAGATTTGCCGTAAAGTGCGCTTTGAAGAAGGCCTAAAGCAAAGTCAAAACAACGAACCGGCTTTTTAGAGCACAGCTGCTTTTGGTCAACTTAAGAGTTGTTTATAGGGAGCCACAGCAACAGCAATAGAGTGTTTATCATGTGTGTGTATGTGTGTGTATCTAGATACAAATGTATCTGCAGCGATAAAACGGCACAACAGAAATTCCATTTAGCCTGCACATTTTCAGTCTCTCTTTAGTCTGCGGCGAGTTTTCAATGTTGTCGCGACGTTGCTTCTGCCCGCTGCTTGTACAATAATTTTCGATGTACTCTTTGTTGTTGTTGTTGCTGTAATTATTATGCGTGTTTTGTCGTGTTTATGGCGCGTTCTTTAACGAGTACTCAATGTGAAATTCGCACGTGCAAAGGCCAAAAGTGTGAAATTGTTTAAAAAAAATGCATGAGATGTTGATGAAAATAGTTTAAAAAATATGCAGTGAAGTTTTTTATACCAAGTGAATAAGCCCGCTAATAAGTGAACAAACCCGCTGGAAAATTGAATACATAAACACCGTCTAATTAGAGTTTTGTATGCGTTTTATCTTTTGTGCAACCCTACAGCTAAAAAATTCGCCCCTATTTTTTGTCAATTTTATGTCAAACTTTTAGTTTCTTTATGCCGGGGACAGACAGCAAACGGGTTTCTTTTTTGTTGTCTATAGAATGCCGGTTTTTTATGCTCTCTTATTTTCGAAATCGTATTCAGCGAATGTGAAACAATCAACAGCAACAACGCACGCGGCAGCAGCACCTGAAATTTTTGCTTTTTTCACTTGCCCGTTTTTACCTGCCCGTGCTGCATTTGACGTCATTCAAGTTGGGGTTCTTACTTCAGGTTCTCTTTTATCTTCTATTCCTCTACACTTGCAACGAAGCAGAGACATTTCCGATTTGTTAGAACAGCCCGAGCTGATCTCATCTGAAATGAAATCAGCATCAGATTGCTGCATGTTGGAAAGATGCTAATGAAGAAGCCTGACGAAAAGAACTTGTTAGTATATATGGAAAGAAAGTAAGCTTAACTGAGTTAACAGCATATTTCAATATGTTTTCTAGATGAAGATATCTTCGATTGGTTAGAACTAGCCGAACTGATCTCATCTCTGATCAAATAGAAACCGCTTGTACTGTTGAAAGTTGAAGAGATGCTAATGAAGGAATATATAAAGTTGAATTCTAGTAAAAAATAGAACTATTCAAAAAGATGAATTATTAATTACCACAAGAACACAAGCTAATCTCAACTGTGATGATTTGAAGTCGCTTGATACCTAGAAATAAACTGTGTTATAAAGGCAAACAAGATTAGTATTGGGAGTTTTGAAGAAGATATAGTCTTGAAGTCTTGTTCTTAAAGTCTATTTAGTCTTCAAGCTGATCAAACATCAACTTCAATATGTTCTTTACACTCTTACAATTCCCTCAATTCCCTTATCTATCATTATTAACATGCCTGTATCTCTGTTAAGATTTAACTGAAGCTTCGACAAACCTAGAAAAAACTATATTTGTTTTTGTGTTATCTATTCTATTTGCTTGTTCTCCTTTTGTTCTCTTGGTTCGGTTACTTTGGAGCCCCAAGGCGATCGTGTTGTGCGTTCATTGAATAACCAAAACGAGGCGCAATGTAGATTCGCATTAGACAAGGCGCCCGATCAAACAATCTTGCAATCAATCAATCAATCAATCAGTCAGTCAGTCAGTTTGCAGCTTTGCCGCTCGCTCTTGTTAACGTCTTGTCTTGGCCATAAATTATGCGGCTAATCATTTTGTTACAGTTTTTAGTTTGTGGCAAAGTCAAGTCGAAACTCGACGATTTGCTTTGCCTTTCGTTCTCACGAAGCCGCTAAGCGCCGACGAAAGAGTGAAGTTCTTTGCCCACCCTCCACTCTCACTCCTCTTTCTTCTCTCCTTTTTTCGTCTCTCTCTCTCTTTATCTGTCTCTCCCTACACTCTATCAATGTCTGTCTAAGCGCCGTTAGCTTTTGTTTGCAGCCCAGAAAGTTCATTTACCTGGTTCAGCCTAGCGCTTTGTTGGTGGGGCTAGAAACGTGCCTCATGCTATAAGGTTCTCGAGATCAAATCCATTAAATGGGCGGAAGTTCTTGCTTCTTAAGTTCTGGGTCTTAGTAATGCCACCTCTGGTGGTTAATTTATTTAGAGCATGTAAAGCTTCGGGAGATAGATTATAACTTCTGCAGAAGATTATTATAATTTTTGAAACAAAATTGAGAGAGATTATTATAATATTTGAATGAGGCGGAGATCATATTTTGAAATCCGATTAAATAGGTCTTATTTTGATATTTTAAACAGGTTCCTTTTGGAAACAAGCTGGCATCTAATTTGGGATACTTTGAAAACGAAAAATAATACAAGATTGTCAATAAATACGTTCAGTCAGCTTTAAATATAATATATAAGTGCATGATTGTTAGTATTATTCATATTTTAATAAATATATATACATATAATTAACTGCAACAGGAAAAAGGTTCGATTTGAATGTGAAAGTTTAGCTTAAATTATGATTAATGATGATGAGGATGATGATGATGGGCTGCCTCAGTTAATTGATCTGCCAGTTTCTTTTCTAGGGAGACAAAGTTGCAGGTAGCATTCTTGTTGCTTGTATAGACAAACGAGAGATACTTCTTAGTTTTTTTAATAATCATGTAAAGTTCTGTCGGCGCATTAGACAAGTGCGAGTACGACACCTGTTTCCGGCATTCGTGAGTAACAACTGCTTCAGTTCCAAGTGCCTGAAGCTGGTCTCTCTCCCTCTCTCTCTCTCTCTGCCTTTTGTTTTCTCACTCTTTAAGTTATTCTAAGTGTGGAGCTTGCACTTCTCCCTCTATCTCTCTTTCTCTCTGTGTGTATTTATCATAGCAACTACTATTATTTTCATTATGCAGCAGAGAGTCGACGTCGTCATTGTCGTTGTGGCTTTTTTGCACTGAGTGACGTTTAGACATTGTCTGTTGTGCTGCAACTATGTATACCCTGTAAACCCAAAGTGTGTCGCAAAAGGTATGATATGCTGCAGAAGAGCTATACAATATTTATACACGCTAGAAGGGTATTATAGCTTTGTATCAATTTTCTGAGTATTCGTATGGGAGGCTACCAAATATGGTCCCAATGTGCGTTGTGAGTTGCACGCAGATCAAGTTTGTTTTAGAATTTGACCACGCCATCGAAAATCGATCAAATACAATGAATTGCAAGCGTAATTTTAATGCAGAACAGTTCATTGTTGGTAAACTCAACAACGAACAAGGCTTAAAAGACTTCTATAAATTTGATTACGCTCGGATAATTAACATAGAAGTTATTTAAGAAATAGTTTTAAGAGTTACTGATTTCCAAACCGCTCCCTAAAGTATGCAGCACAAAATAAGGATGGGGGAATAAATCGCGCTCGAACACACTCGACTGTAGCTTTCGTGTTTGTTATAATTTCGATCTCAGTAAGCTTTGTAATTTATAAATTTGTACGAATTCAAAAACATCGAAACATTGGCAGACACCTTTTATTAGAATCATATCCCGCAGATATTCGAACTTGCTAAGGACCGTAATGCAATTCAAGAAGGAATTACAGTCAATTCTGTCCCACTTTAAAGGTATCTTCTAGTTGTTCAATCTTTTGCATTACATTGTCGCTTGTCTTTCTTAATTTTCACTTGACGTGCTGTGGCATGCCTTGTGCTTTTTATATTATTATTATCATATTTGCATTTTTGCTCTCTCTCTCACACAGTCTTTCTTTCTGTCTGCCTCTCGCCTGCATTTATAATTCACAATCGCTGGCTCAACACAAGCGTAACTAGCGGCAGCTTTGTATTTGTCGCGCGCTCTTTCTCTCTCTCTGTACATCTCTCCCCGCTCTCTCTCTCTCTCGCTTTCTTTGCATCTCTTTCTACTTACAGCTGAGCTCAGCTGTCTGTCAGCAGGCGCTGTATAAAGTTGAAGTCGGCTTTTCATTTGACTGAACTGTGCATGCCTCTCTCACTCGCTCTTCTACTCTCTCTCTCCCTCTCTCTTAGAAATTCATTTCATTTCGCTATCTTTCGCTATTTCATTCGCTGTGGCGCTACATAATTATGTGAGAAATTCGCAAAATGCTAGACAGAAATAATTTCTTTCATTTTTTCTTTCATATTTTGTCTTTTTCTTTGCTTTATTTTCTTTTCATTTACTGCAATTTTTTTGTTTTTAGCCACTTTTATTGTTTGCTTGGTTTATTTTCTACCTCTCTCCCCTCGCTCGCCATTTTTTCCATTCCCCCTCTATATAATTTGCTCAACAAGGCGAGAAAGTGTTGTAGGCGTTTCGCAGACAGCAAAAAAACAAATTGATAAAAAAGCATATGAAAAACTATGTTGAAAAACGTGAACTGAATGCCAAAAAGAGAAGAAGCAGAAGAAGAAGAGTACAGTTATTTGATTGTGTGAGGTAGGGGAGAAAAATATATATTTTAACATGAAATGCATAAATAGTTGGGGTAACTCAACAGAGAGCAGCATTTTTTTTCAAGCAAAACTTTTTAGTATAATTTTCTGTAACATTTTATAGAAAATTTCACAAGCTTTATGGAATTATTTACGAAAAGAATTTGGAAAACATTGCTCAGCTGGATTATGTTGTTGCTATACACTTCTTAAACTTTACAATAATTTTTGCTGTATAAAACTTTTCCAAAAACGAAAATGTATCTTACGGGCAACCTGCAACTGCCAAAGAAATCACAGACATAGTAGACCCCCTAACCTATCAATTTGGATAATCAGCTGTAACACAACCCAATGAATTGTGACGCCCTTTTGTGCAATTGGAACTTTTGCCTGGGGGAGGGAAATACAACAGCAAAAGTGACCACAAAGAGCAAAGGCAGCAGCAACCTGCCAACTTAGCTCTTAACTTTCACTTGCAGTTGTTGTTGTTGTAATTGAATATGGTTTTTGTATAATGAAGAAGAGAGAGGGGGAATATGTTATGTTTAAGAAGAAAACGCCTTAAGACTTTCAAAGCCTTCGCTCAATCAACGGCCACACAAACAACACTTGTTGTTGTCTCTGTCATTTGTGTTGATAATCTTGACAACAAGTTCCTCTCTTGGCATTTAAATTCTAGCGTGTCGGCCAGTGTTTGCACACAGTGTAGCACAGTGTACAGGGTATTAGTGTATCTAGACTATCAATAAATTGGGCATGTTAGATACTTTTTGATGTTTGTAACCAACTGCAGCAAATGCAATAAAAAGCAAAACGAACAGATCACAAAGCACATTAACAGATTAAACCATTCGCTTTGATCTTTCTCTTTCTTTCATTTTGTATCTCTTTCGCTCTGCTCTGATTTCTGCTCGTTAAATATGGAGACATTTACAGCTGAACTGAACAGTGATCGCATATCAATTGGGGTTAATACAGTTTTTTGGGTTAATACGGCAGCAGAACGTGTTGCACTAAAGAAAACAAGCTTAAAGAGGAAGAGGGGGAGTGAGGGAGATGGGGAGAGGAAGAGCCAGAAATGAGGGAGACCATTATGTGTAGGAAATATAATCAAATATTATAGAAAAGGAATTAAGTAAAATGTGAAGTAACTTTAAAGATTGACAAGTTTTTGATATATCGTAAATAGAGGCAGCTAGATAGATTACTTATTGATTTCATTCAATCAATTTTCGAGCGTTTCCTTATATGTATATATAAATATTTCTAGATCAAATAATATACTTACTCTCAGAAAGTATTTCTTCTCCAAAGTCATCATTTGATATATCATATTCATATTTATTTCTATATGAATATATTCTTTAAAATATGAACAAACATTCAGCATCTTTCTAAAATAGTTCTTCAAAGTCATGATATGATATATAATATTAATTATTTATGACTTACACTAGGACTTCTTTCTTAATCTATTCTTAAACTTGAGGTAAATTTTATTCACCTCTTCTTAAGGATAGTTTTCATTATTATTGCCGATACGCGACATTATTATGTGTACAAAATACTACACTGTTCTTATCATATATTTGCTTTTTTATATGGATTTCCTCTTTAAAAACTCACCTTCACGTATTCTTCAATTTCTTATAATTCCATTCTCCAAAGAACTCTTTCCTCTCTGCTCTTTTCTTCTTCTCTTAATTGGCCAACTAAAATCTTTATAGATCATCTTGTAGTGCATTACATAGTCTTTCAACTAATTCTACGGGTTGTCGGCATGGTTCAGTTTGGCTTTGATTGATCGCAGCAGTTAAAAAAAGCCACCAGCAGCTGACTCCAAATTGCTATTGTTGTTGTTCTTGTTGTTTGTTGAGTTGTTGTTGACGTTGGCCACGCGAGAGACTACTGGGATCGCATCTATAGCAACAGCAGCATCATCATCTTCTTATTGGTATCTTGTTTTTTTTTAGTATTATTATTATGGCCAAGATGCCAAGGCACGAAACGCATCGCATGGCTAATTTGCATATCAAACTAAGTCAGAGCAAAGCTTTCAGTGCTGCAACTCGAGTGCGTGAGTGTGTGTAAGTGTGTGTGTGCGTGAGTCAGAGAGGGCTGCGGAGTGGCTGTCTCTCAAGTGCTTTCCACTCGGGTTGAGCCATCAAAGTGCATTTGCTCTCAAGTGGAAAACACTTCCACGCCCCCTGTCTCCACCCCTCTGCCTCGCCGCCTATCCCTCTCCCCCTCTCCCGCTGACTGCCTTCCCAAAAAGGGGCTTAATTCAATAAATTAATTGTGTCGTTAGAAAGAAAACTCTTGGCCCGATGGCATTTCCTTTCTGTGAAAAGCAACAACAGCCACAGTTATAGTAGTCATAGCAATAACAGTAAAAGGTCTAGTTATAGTACAAGTAATTGTTATTCACATTGTAATTGAATGACCCAACTGGAGTTTGTGTTGTTGTTGTTATTGTTGTTGCTGTTGTCTTTGGAGGTCGCACGTGTCAGTCAGAAAATGAAACTGAATGCGACGCAACACAAACCGGAAACATTTGTCGCCTTTCATTAGATACACATTTGGTTTGGGATTTGAAACTTGATCGATTGTTTGCCATCAACAGAAAACATATTTTGATATCATTGATAGCTTTCTGTACATAGCTTTGAAGTTTGTTTAATGTTTTTTGATAACTGAAGAATAAAAACTACGTATAGTTCTTGGATAGATCTATTTATCAGATTTAATGACTAGCTTGTTTAGTTCGCGAGAACAAACGATAAATATAATTGAGAAAGAGACTTGAAATGGAACAAAACATATTTATTGATAAATTATTTAATCAGAAAGTTCCTTAAGTGTGTTTTTTCTGCAATGATAAACCTAAATTTCACGTTGTATTTCACACTTCCTCATGTTCCTACTTTCCCCCTCAGTGTAGTCTATTTTGTTGTGATTTAATATCAAATTTAAAGGTCAACATGTTGTTCTCAGAAATCTCTTTAAGAGAAACCAGTTTTCTACATCCTATGCTGATGATTGTGGCTTGAGATGAAAAAACGTGAAATTGACATTGACAGTTTTTTTTCACTATTCCATTCCCAGAGTCGGAGTCAGACTCAGTTGATTTTGTTTGTTTTGGCAATTGATTTAAGTTTTTGCTTTCGTTGCTCTGAGAGATCAGCGATCTGTGATCAGTGATCAACGTTTTAGAAAGTCATTTTGTCAAGCCCCAAAAAAAAGATGTGCCAGAAATGTGAGACTGGGTTTTGTGAGGATGATTCTTCAAATAATTTGTTCGAAAGTGAAAACAATTTTCGTGCTAGAAACTTGACACAGGTTGATGAGTGTGAGAACTTGAGAGATGAGCAGGTAAACTGAGCTACGCTGATGGAAGAAGTCTGTAGATGAACAGTAAAGCTTTAGGTTGGGGAAGGTGAACAATAAATACATGTGTAATAAAGAAGGGGAAGAACGTATTAGCAGATCAAATCTAAATCTAAACTTTCATAGTATTTTCTTACAAGAATCGAAACAGATCTTTAGACCTTTGTATTCATAACTTAATGATGCAAAGAAGGAACAAGGTTGTTTTAATATTTATGTTTACATAATCTGCTAAACTTATCGTAAACTGTTTGTATATTAATTTCTGTTCAACAAATTCAAACAATTGTCAGCCTCATTTAACACGCATTTAGCTGATTGTCGGACACTTGTTGCCGTCAACCGAAAATGAGGTTTATGTCGCCTTCAGACTCCGAGACAGACAGACAGACATGCAGATAGTGTATGCATTTCATTAGCCAACTTAAGAGGAGACTGGGCAAATATGCGCCTATTGGCCTAATAGACACAGCACACACTTGCCTTGCATCTCTTACATCTAAAAGATGCAAATGTAGATGCAGAAATTGCAGTCACATCCTCCTCGCTGGGTGTGTGAGTGTTTGTGTGTGTTAATATGCAAATGGGTATTTTTATAACAAATTGCCGCCACTTGCATCGTCGGCGAGCAGTCAAAAAAGTGTGCCAGGAGCCAAAACGACGACAGAGCAAAGCAGAGCAGGAAAAAAAGAAAAAAAAAAGAAAATATTACGGAAAATGTAGTACGTAATGTGCCCCCCCTAAAGCGAAATGACAAGCAGCGATTTAAAAATAAAATTGCATTATGAATGCATTCGCCTATTTGCCAGTTGCTCCACGCTAGTTGAGAGACTAGATGTTAGACTATCACATACCCAGTAAGGTAGTGTGACTAGGTATAATAAGCAGCAATCTCTATGAAGAAAATAAAAGGTTTACAATTCCATATAATGAAATCCTCATTGCACTCTGTAAACCTTCGAGATTTTCCTCTTTTATTAGTTTCTACAGTAATTTCCCTTTCTATATTCCTTGACGTTTTTTAGCTTTTATTTCCCCTTACTTAAAACCCACCCACATGGGCCATTTCATATTAACAGGGTATTAAAGACACACACAAATCTATGTCAACAGCTAAATTTGTCTTGGCCCTGCGCAGTTTCTTTTATATTATTTTTCTCTTTCACTGAAATTTACTGGAGCAAAATGGGTGCTGCACTGCCAAGGGGGGTAGTGCATAGTGGCGAGGGGGGTGCTGATGAGCTGAAATGCATTTCAATGACATCATGCGGATTATGTTTCTCTTTTCTAGTAGTTTTTGCACAGTTTTTTTAAATGCAAAATCGTTGTTAGAATTTTGTTTGTTTGTTGTATACTACATAGTTAGTTGATATAATTGCAACTGCGCATCCGCCGTGGGGCCAATAATAGTACGTTTTTATGCTTGTTTAATGTGCATCCATTCTTTGTTGCTCTTTCTTTTTTGCTTCCTCTTTGTGAGTCTGTTCATTGCTGTCCATCGTTAAGAAAGGAACTCAACTTCGTATACTCTTAGATATTTTAACTTTAAAGGAATTGATGAATTAGAAACATAATTGGTAGTATTTGATATAGTGTGTATTGTGCAGATTTTCATATAGTGTACAGTTAGTATAGAAATAGTATTTGATATACATATATATTCTTGATATTGAGAAGAATTTGTTTCGTTTATTGAAAGCCTTTTAATATTTATTTATCTTGTTGATTTTATTATTAAGAACAATAATGAATTGGTATCTCAACAGATAGCATTTGAATGTTATATTATTTATATATATATTATATCTTCTTCATCTTGAGCAGAATGTTCTTTTGATTTGTTAAAGCTTTTCAATATTTTATCTTATTGATCCATCAACTTTAGGCTGCATAAACACATTCTCCTCCCACTTATTGTTTTATCAATATCCCCAACCAATTAATTTCTATATTATAAAGGGTATATCATCTTCGACTTGCCAAGAAGTTAATTCACTCTGGTCACTCTTCATTTTTATATGTTTTGCAGAACATTAAAATTAATAAAACTAAAAAATTCTCTTACATAGCAATTGTTAATTTTATTACCGAGTTGCCTTTGGGGCCTCGGTTCGGTCCGCCTCGCTTGTTCAGTTCAGTTCATTTGATGCAGTTCAGTTGAGCGCGAGAGAGAGAAGTATAGAGAGAAAGAGAGACAGAGAGAGAGGGAGAGCAATGACCTGCTCCTCTTGGTTTATGACTTTGCAATAGTTGTGGCAATTTGAATGTGCTGTAGAATCACAACTCTGAATGCCTCATCTGGCATCCATTTGATCTGCTATTTCTTTGGGCGATCCTCGTTTTCCAGTGGTGCTATGTTTATAGGCCCATTTCCCCATGACTTATTGTGTGGGAAATTATTCAGCACGATTTCAGTGAATAAAACTTAATGAATCGTAAAAATCTAATTTCCTCTTTTTCTATGATTTTATGTCACTAATAAATTATGCTTAATTTAGCAAAGAAAAGGCACGCTAGACCTATTAGGTTCTGCAGAGCTTTTAAAGGCTCATAAAGAAACAAGAAACATTGGCAAATTTGCATGTGTTAAAGTGGAAGTTTATGTTAGAAATTGAAATTGAAATTGAGTTAATTTCATAGAGAACTCTAACTAAATGGTTTCAGTCTTCTAAGTAAGGAACTAACTGTGTTACGACTATTAAGTTTTGCCTGGGAATGGTTTGGAGAATCAGAAATATAAATTATGTTACCAAGTTGTGTTATATTTGTATTCTGTCTTTTATCTAGGGAATACCTTGAGCTACGTTGCTGAATTTTTGCCCATGAGGTAAACAGAATCTGATTTATAACATACGATTGTATTTCGCTTCTTCCCCACTTCTGTCTTTACTATTTATAGGACCCTTTAGAACCAGTTTCTGGTTTCTTTTTTTGTTCTCTTCTTGCTCTATTAACTTCGTTGGCTTTGTTGTTGTAGGATTCTTTTTGCTGTCTCTATTTTTGCGCCCGCTGTGTGTGTGCAAATTGTCTCAACAACTTTGCACTTGCCACACGGTTTGCCCCTGAATTATGCATATTTATGCTCACCTCTGTCGCTGGGGGAACAGTAAGCGCCATGTAGAGTGCCCTTCCTTTCTTCTCTCTTCTCTCGTGGCGTTCCCTCTTTTTTAACTCAGCCCTGTTTCCTTGTTTCTCGCCTCGTTCTATTAATTGCTTTTGCCTCGTCTGTTGCCTGTAGCGGGCTTCCCCTTGTTGTAGTTGTTGCTGCTGGCTTCTGTTGCTCTACTCACCTGTCTGCAGGAAACTGAGGTAGGAAAAGTCTGCAGACCTGCGCTGGTAACAGCAACAACAACTGCAACGCCCACGCCTGAGCAGCGTGGCAACTTTTAATTAAAAGTCAAATTCAATTTTTGCATATTAAATTAAAACGACCCGCAGCACTTGCCACAACTCTCCCCATCTCCCCGTCCTGTTCATTGTTCAAACGTGCCCCCCACACGAGGGCGCTGATAAATTACAACAACTATGAATCAAACAACAACAACACAGTCCAAAAAATGCCCTTGAGAACGGCCCACAACTTCCGCTGTTAGTTGAAAAACTTCCGGCAGTTGTTGTTGCTGCCTCTGATGTTGCTGTTGTTGTTGTTGCTGGTGCCTCTGTCGTTGTTGTTTTTGTTGTCAGCTCAATCATGTGCCAAGCACGTGAGTTATGCTACAAAGTTTTCCAATTGACTGACGCCAAATTTAGAGCCACTACTCGAAAGAGCCGGCGACTACAACCTGATACTCTCATGATGCGACAGTTCTCCCCTTCTCCTCTGTCTCTTTGCATCGCCGTCGACGTCGCAGTTTGTAGGCAAGCGGAGTGCGGGGTATGTAGGGTGTGCAGAGTGCGAACACCTTTCAACAAAAGGTGGCTAATTATAGTTTGGCCGGTCGAATTGACATTTGCAGGGCTGCCTTAGTGACGAACTCAGCGAGGGTTGTACGAGAAATTCTAGGAGTAGGCGAGAAAGGGAGAAGATAGAAGACAGATAGACTAATGAAAAGAGCAGAGAGTAAAGAGGAGATATGTAAAGAAGGGAGGTATAAAGAGGAGAGATGTAAAGAGGAGAGATGTAAAGACGAGAGGAGTAAAAACACAAATTAGGAAAGAGATTGCAAAAAACGAGGTAAACAACAAAGAAAGATAAGACAACGAATGAGCCTACAGAAGAAAAAAAGGCAAAGACAAGAAGAGAGAGTACTCGTATTTTATGTTGGAAAAGTTAGCAAAGAAAATATATTGTATGAATGATAGATAAAGAAGGAAGAAAATAAATAAGTTCAAGAAAATGCAGAAAAAAATGGAAAATGGAAAAATGGGATAAAATAAATAGAGTCTAAATGAAATTGAAAAAGAAGGTGTAAGACTAGGATACTAAAATAGTGAAAATATCAAAACTTTAATAATATAAAGAAGAAAAAAATCAAGATGACTAGAAACAAGCTGTAAGGAAGAGGCTTAAACGAAAGATTTGGAATGAAATCTCATTCAAGGAGAAGCAGAAAAAAAGCCAGTAAGGACACAAGAAATAAAAGAAAAAGTTTAAAGATTATCAAAAAAAGTAAAAGGACAAGTTGACATCCTTATAGTTTACCCTTTATTTTTAACAATGCCACTTAGCCGCTATCTCAATTTGTTTTACAGCGGAACTATGCGAAACCTTTTCAGTCCACCCTCGCTGGAGATGGTTATAAAAAGAGAACGCCCGCTTTATTTATAGCAATGAGGTTGCGCTTGGCTTGCCACACGTTGCAAGCGTAAATTTCCCTACATTTTGTCTTGTTTCCCTTTCCTCTACACACACACGAAGGGAAATTATTACCGGGTACTTTTTGCCTGTCTGTCTGTCTTCTTCAGCTGTTGCTGCTGCTTCTTCTCTCTACTCTTCAGCTGTTGTTTTGCCATTTACCGCTCCAAATCTTTGAAGAGCATTCGAAATGCCTTGGCGAGGAGCAATTTGTCAACTCTGTCGCTTCCTCGGGTTGCGTTTTTGCCTCTAACTTATGATGACATTCGCTACGGAGCTGTCAACGAGCGCACAAATTCTGCGCAGTTCTTCGTCTTCTTCTTCTTCCTGTTTGTTTTGCTCCACAGTGCTACGAAGATTTATTTCGGGCCTGTTGCAATAGTTTTTTTTCTCTCTCTCTCTGTGTGTGTGTGTGTGTTTCGGGTTGCCGCCGCCTGCACCTGCCAGACTAGAAGACGGGCCAGCAAAATTGAGGTCATCTCTAACGTTGGGGCAATTTATCAAGACAAAACTTGCACGACATTTTTAGTTGCGAAATTCCCGAGGATATACCCCGAGGGGCACACACACAACATGCAACACAGAAGAGGAAAGAACAGTTGGATCGTTCCAATGACAACTTTATGATATAGTGCAGTGGATAACATCTGTGGCTAAATGGAGAAGCAAATGATTAAGTGGTTTAATTGGGAAATTAGTTGCACAGAAGAAAAGAAAATGAAAGAAATGATTTTTAGATTTCTTTATGCTAATTTAATGGAAAGAGTTTAATATTGTAATAAAGTTTAAGAGTCAGGAATGGATTTAAGTTTATATATCTTTGTATATATTGTTTTCTATTCTATTGTATACTTTATTAATTTCTGTCTCTTTATCTTCATTGATCCCGAAAAATCTTTTAGAAATGTCAAGCATTTCTCTAACAAAAAGATACAGAAAAATCTTTGGGAATCTTAAAAATTTAATGCTTTTGTTTTTCAAGAAATTATTTCCGAAATTCCCCAACAAGTTGTAAATATGTCTGCAAGTCTGGCGACGATTTTGATGCGATTCTCGAGAGTAATAAAAAATTGTAAAATGTAATGGGGGCAGGGGAGAAGAAGAAAGAGGGAGGGGGAACTACTTTTATGCTTGAGTGCATCGACGACATTGGCAACCTCGGGGCCACCCCCTTAAATGGGGTGGCTAATTAAGTGGTTTATGGCGCGGCAATTAACAGTTATGAAATGTGAATAAAAAAAGAAAATATCTTGAATTCAATGCGAATGTCAATTGCAGCAAAAAGTGGGAGGAAAAATGAAAAGTGCGTCAATCAAAATGTCAAAGTAATAACAAGACAACAAAGCCGCAAAAAAGGCCAAAAAACAAGTTGCAAAAAGTTAAATAAGAAAAATACAAACGGAAAAGTGAAGACAGAAGTCCGAGGAGGCAAAAAAATCGAAGAAAAATGTCATAAAGCATCAATTGTCAACGTCAATTTGAAGTCTGCTGCGCGGGTGTCGCAAATTGCGAAAGAGAGAGAGAGAGAGAGAGAGAGAGAGACACTCCTGTCTTACATGTGAAAGTGAAATCTATATTGAGATACATACATATATCTATCGGTTAAACGGTATATTATCATAATGGGTGCCCATAGCTCCAAGGAGAAACTATCGCGTTCGTATTCCGAGCGTTATATACACAGTCAGATGATCGAACGCGAACGATTTGGCAGCTTTGGCAAACGGACGAAAGCCCTGACAAAAGGTAAGTGAAGAGAGAAAAGGAAAGCAAAGGGGGGAACCGCATCAAATTGCCGAATGGAGAATGAGATTGGGGGAATGGCAATGGGTGTGTGGATTGTGGATGTGGCCCACCCACACAATGTGAAGATCGCTAACGAAAAATACCCATTGAAAACTGTTGCATAAGCTGCGAAAATGATCTGCGATTATGGCATAAATATAATATTATATAAAGCGCAGTTCACACGCCTCACAAACAAACGAATGGGAAAGTTGTTTCAGCATTTGTTGTGCAAGTTCTATAGAATTTACAATTTATATGTGACTTAGTTGATATAGTATAGCTAGATAAAATAACAAAGATATATTATGATTAATTACTTGAGTTTATCATCAACAAATCTACACAAAATGCAGCTTTAATTACTTTTTGTTTCATGAGAATCGCCAAAATAAATATTCAACTGACATTTAAGCTTCCATTTAATTTAAGTTCTAGGGAATATTAAATTAATTTGTGATATGCTGCAGATATTATATGATATATTATATAATCTACACTTTAAATGCGTTTGTGCTCTGGAAATTCTTACGTTTGCAATAAGAGAACAAATTGTATACAGTTTTGAATTTATGTGTCTTAAATAACACAACCAAATGATGCTTAAACAATGCTAAAGATAAAATATGATTTATCACAGCAAAATCTACACAATAAGCGCAGTTCTCATATCATTTGTGCTCAGAGCATCCTCAAAAATTAAACCTAAACTGACCTTAAGCCTCCATTTAGTTCTCAGTACCACTCCCACATTTGCTTGTCAAATCCACAATGCGGTTTACATTTCATAATTTTTTTTTGTGTCAAAAAACTAAGTTAAAAAATAAAAATCTCTGAATGCACAAAAAAAACTTTTAAAACTTTTCTCAGCAAAAAAAACATTTTGTCTGCTGCTGCGGCAACGTCATTTTTTGATAAGCCCCAAAGGGATTATGCGACACACTGAGGTGGTAGAGGAAAGGAATGAGGGGCAGAGAGAGAGAGAACTAAAGAGAGCAGTAGAGGCACAGTGGGGCAGAGGGGGACTATGGGGGCAGCCCAGACATTTCGCACACTGATAAAAGTTGTTGCAATCCACAAAAGCCAAATCGCCGCCACCGCCACTGCCAACGGTTGTGGCATGCAACATTACAGCGGCTGCAGCTGGAATCCCCCCTTTGAGTCCGGACTGCGAGTCCGAGTCTGGTGTAATTAGCCGACAGCTAAAAATAAAATTTATTAGATTTCATGCAGCTGTGCAGACTGCTGCGTGCAGTTGTTGTTCTTGCTGCATGCAACTCCCTTGTTGCATTGGGCAGACGTTGTTTAACACGTTGACTGCAAATAACAAGTGCGAGATTTGTTGAGGTAGCAAGAGAGAAAAAGAGAGGGGGAATAAGAGAGAGCCAGTTAATTGTGGCATGGGAAAAAGGTAAATTCTGAATAAATAAAATGCATTAAATTAATTAAATTGTTGGCTCTAGGAAATACAGTTGATCTTTTCTAAAAATACCATAAAATAACTGAAACATTTGTGTTGAGAAAAGAAACAGAATTTATTTTTTAAGATACAAAAAAAGAATACATTAAATATGGTTAAATTTGTCGAGAAAATAGCTGAAGAAAATATTGTTAAATATGAATAATATATAATTAACTCAGCATGTGACTTATTAAATATACAAGTCTATTAAAACTCATAAAGAATATTAAGTATATATATACATTCAAACGAAATTGAGTGTGAGATACGTATGTGTGGATATATTAAGCTCGTTTAAAGCCACTTCCAGGGCCACTTTAAGCTGAGAGTGATGCACTCCACAAGCTCTACATACATTCATTCATTCTCTCTCCCTCTCACCTCACTCTGTCCCCACTTTCATTACAATTTTCACCCTCTCCTCTTTGCTCTCTCATACCCCATGTCTGTTTATTCATAATGTTTTGTGTACAGTGCAGTATTTATTGCTGCGCCCCCTGGCGGCGGCTACATGCACACGCATAATATAATATAATTTTAACCCCTTGTTCTCACACATTTGTGTGCATGAAGTTGGGGAACTTTTGAGGGAGCTAGCTAGAGATAAAACAGGAGAGACACTTCAATTATATGGCAAGTGGTTTGTTTTAATCGAAACAAACATTTGGAAAAAAACAAATTACAAACAACATGCCGAATCCAACTCGATTTCCCACCCGTTGCTCAACGGGGAAGATTGTACGATTTTAAAGTGGGGAGTTTTCATCTGTTATCGACAAAATGTAAATGCCTGAGCACACGAAACGTGTTCGCGCATAAATTAAATATCTCATTTGGTTTTTCTTCTTTTCTGATGATAAATTTCACACTTGACTTGACATTTTTCCACTTCTTTTTGCTTTTCCAGGAGCTGCCAAAAAGCGAGATGTTCGCAATTTGAGCATATCGCCAACAGATCTGGGACCGCCACCAAAGACCCAACAGACTGCGAAGGGGCAATCCACACGCAACAAGTCGAACTCACCCACAAGCACAGCGACACGTAAGTCATCCTCGATTACTATTTATTCATCCAGTATTTTGTTGAAATCTTAGTAGCTGTTTATAAGTTTTGCAGCTGTGTAATAAGTAGTATTAATTATTTTGGGGGGTTTCGATTTCGCTAGGAAAAATAAGCGAGAATATTGTAAAGGAACTTAGTGATGGGAGGTGGAACTTTTATTATTACTTTGCAGTTAAAAAAGATCTATGAACTTGCAAGCATTATTAAAAAGTTAATAATAGAATCTGATCATCGGCACTATGATATCATTATGACTTGACTACACTGTCAAGGCAGTAAACTCAATAATCTATTGAATATCGATTATTTCTATCATTAAATATCGATAGTTCTTATGTCTCTTGTCAGAAGGTAGCCATAAAAAACGCTACCAAACTGTTTTTTTACTTTGGACTTCAATCTCAATTCCGACACTATTCTTGATATATTCCTTTTTAAACGTAAAAAGAAAGAACCGTCGCAAATTTCAAGTGTTGCAAAATGAAAAGTATTTTGCCTTGCACACTTTGGGACGCCCTTGGCCATCAGCTTTTTGAAATTCGTGGGTAAATTGCGTAATCATTGCCCAGGTGAATGATGATGATGATGCTGATGATGATATTCAACTTGTTGTGGGTCATGCTCTCAATGATTTTGCACAATCTGCGGTATTTTCAAGCTATTGTGCGAAATGGGGGAGGCGTGTCCAATGCAAGAGCGCAGTGAGGCCGTTAGATCCCCCGCTGGCTATGGCGAATTGTAAATTGTGAATTGAACTGCCAGCATGCGCTGTACTATCGTCCGTGCCTCCCTCGAAATTGGGCTAACACAATTGAATTTTGGGCGCCCAGTGTAGGCCAGATGAAATCTGTGCGAAATGGGCTGGAACTGGGAATTGGCCACGTCGGTGAGTGAGTCACAACGTGAGTCACGGGCAGGTCTGCCTTGTGCCGTTGGTATTGAGGGGTTACACACACACACACACACGCACACTATACAGTTGTATTTTGAAAGACCCCCATCAAGCTGTTGGGGAATGTGTCAATTGGCAGCTGAGGCGATGCGCTGATGTGATTTCGCCTCGCTCGATTTCTGGGAGTGGTGGACAAGCTGCTGATGCCAGGCATTAGAGAGAGGGAATGTACGAGTACTTCAAAAAATACACAGAAGCAGAAGAAATCTCTGTATATTATATAAATAAGCGTGCAATGATTTCAAAATAAGTAACTCAAGTTTTTTGACACTTCTGCGAGTATTTTGACAGCTAAAAAATATTCTTATCGATTTGTTTTCGATTTCTGAAAGTCTGTACACGAATCGCTTTGTCTTCCAGATGTGAATTCTCCAAATATTCTTAAATATTAACATACTCTTTGTATTTTTGGCTTACTCACTGTTCTTTTTTCACACTTTCCGTACATGAATAATGGCAAAATTCAATGGGAAGGCATTAAAAATGTTCTTGCTTCATGTGCCACTTACAATCGAGCAGAGCCATTGTTGCATAACCAAATTCATTATCTCTTCAAAGTGCTTGGGGTTATTTATAAATTGAAAATGTGCTGATATGTGGGGAGAACGGACAGAGCACAGACAACCTTATCTGTGGCTGCAAGTGTCCAAGAAGTTGTTCAACAACTCAACTCTTTCAGCTTGAGCTTTGCGTGGATCGTGCCACAAGCATCGGTGGTTCAGTGGTAGAATGCTCGCCTGCCACGCGGGCGGCCCGGGTTCGATTCCCGGCCGATGCAACTTACTTTTTTTCTTCTTCTGTTTGTTCCCATTATTTTCATATTTTACTTCTCGGGTCTTCTCTTTCTTAATCTGCGCATTGTGAGATTTGTGTGCACATTCGCGAGTTTGCATAAATTACTTTTAATAGGGAAATTCATTGTGTTATACTACCCCCTCGTTTCCTCTCTCTCTCACCCTCTCTGTGCTTCTACTGGTGGCAGCTTTGGGGCAAATTGCGCAAATATCGTCGCATTAAGTGGCCCTGGGCCCTGCTGCGCTCCCCTTCTTGAGAGATTCCTTTGCATTGTTTGCCTTTCATACCATTTCTTCCCGCTCTCCCCCTCACCAAGTGGACATTCTATTTTTACCCACACACAGAAAAAGAGAGCGAGAGAGAGAAGAACCGCAACCACAACGAGCCACAACTGAAGCAGAGTAAATTTAATTTACTCGCACTATCGCGCATGTTTTTCCAGTTATTTGCACATGAATAGCAAATGCCGTGGAGAAACGTGTTTTGCATATGCTAATTTCCCACTGTGCAGCACAGAGAAAAAAAAACAAGCAAAGTAAAACTTTGCCTATTGTTTTTTTAACCAACCATCACGCAATGGCCCCCATTCGCCTATGAATTTGCAATTTACAGCAATTAACTTATTCAGATATGAATCTTCCCACAAAAAAATAATCACTAAAAAATAACGTAAATTTAAGTAGTGTGAGAAATTGGGAAACAAAAATGTAGCTTGCATCGGCCGGGAATCGAACCCGGGCCGCCCGCGTGGCAGGCGAGCATTCTACCACTGAACCACCGATGCTTGAGTGATCATGCCGTCAAAATTAAGCAGCATAAAGCTGAGACAGTTGATTTTGTCTATAATATATTAAAATAACTGAGAATTTAATAATATAAATTAATGCTTTTAGTTTTTATTTAATATAGCAAAAGATTGAACAAAGAATTTTAGTTTGCCAGTTATAAAATCAATTATTTTTCCCATAAAATGGCCAAAAAATGTATTTCTGCATCGGCCGGGAATCGAACCCGGGCCGCCCGCGTGGCAGGCGAGCATTCTACCACTGAACCACCGATGCTTTGATGACGAAAGCGTCAAAATATGGCTACATAAAGCTAAGATAGTAATTTGATGCATTATAAAAGCTAAAATTGTCTAAATAGGTCAACAAACTGAACAGTATTTCATATTATCTATCTTTTGGGTGCCTTAGTCAACCTATTAGTCGTAGAGTTTGCAGAATTTGCATTAAGATTTGAACGCTTGGCAAAAAAATTAGGGTATGCATCGGCCGGGAATCGAACCCGGGCCGCCCGCGTGGCAGGCGAGCATTCTACCACTGAACCACCGATGCTTGATATTGGAGTTGCTGTCAAAAGCTTTAGACAAAAAAAGCGATGTCTTCCAAAGAGTATGATCACTGGTCTGGAAGGCGTTTAAAGGTGGGATGTGCACATAGATAAGTGATAAATTCTACACACAGTTGACTGTCCTACGTGATTGGGGCTTGTTGGGGTCTTTAGCCAGCACTCCCCATTAGCATTAGCAGTGGCGGTTGCTGTCATCAATCACGTAATCGTAACGTAATTTTGCAATTACTCTACACCTCACTCTGCTACTCTTCTCTTTCTCTCTCTGTCTGTCTGTCGCAGTTGATATTCAGTGGACAACGCGTGGTTGAACGTGCCTCTGAATTAACCCACGTAAATATGTTCAACGATTGGAGGCAGCTTAACGCTTATTGGCATAATTATGGAGAGTGGGCAAGAGAGAAGAGAGTTGATTGTGCGGCATTTTGTCACCTCGATTTGTATAATAATATTATGAGAGTTAAGATCGCGCTTGCTGCTTTGCCCACACACACGTGTGTTTCGTGATAAGTTCGTGATCTCGTGTGTGGAGATCCGGTTGAGCATTTCTGTAGTTGTTTTGCTCCTGTGTTTACCCTTATGTGTTGTTCGCTTTTCTTCTTCTCTTCTCTCCCTCAACTCTTGTTTACCTTGAAGTTTGTTTTGAAGCGCCGCCTGCACTGACTGACATTGGCCGCAACATTGCAACTTCTGTTGCTGTTTTTGGCGGCCTCAGAGTTGTGCCTAGACTTGTACTAGCCTTTTATGGCTTCTGACTGCTCTACCCCCACTCTATCTCACTCTATCTCGCTCTCCTGTTCTTGCGGTTGACATTGAGCAGCAGAGATAGAGAGCGCAACAACTTTTTGTCGTGCATTCGCAAATTAACTAAAACAATACGAGAAACAAAGTAAAACACGACTTGCACTGGGGTCAGTTGTGGCTGGCCCTGCTTAAGCGAGCCAAAACTAAATTATGCTAATTATTTTGTAAGCAAACCTGTCTTAAGTAAGAGCAACAAGAGAGAGAGAGAGAGAGAGTGTGTGTATATCAGACAGAGAGAGAGAGAGATCATTTAAGAGAATGTTTCTCTTGAATTCAGTTGCAGCATTGCACTGCAGTTGGGGGCAAGTTAAAGTATTAATTTACATATATTCTGTATGTATATATTTGATTAAATTATTTGTTTTAGTGTTTATTTTATTTAATTTATATATTCTCTATATATTTATATTTGACGTGCAGTTTTAAATATCAAATTTACTTCATTTAACATAGGTGATCTGCGCATGTTGCTAATGCATTGGCAACATGTTGCGCCAATACACTGCTTACTGCGCAGCGCTCTTTTTCTCTTTAGGCTGCACTGCTTGCACACTGAGCAACAGGTGGTTTCGTTCATTATTGGTTTTTTTTTTTAGTTCTTTTCTTTGTTGTTTTTTCGTGAGTTTTTTTGTTCTGTAAACTCTTTAAACTGGTTTATGAAATTTGTTCGTATTTTATACGCGTCGCTACGTTTGCTGTGATCCCTGCCATTGCATTGATAGGAAGCAAAGCAAAGCAAACAAAGTAAGCAAATATATGTTGGGGGGATTTGATCTGGAACAATGACGACAATGTCAGATTTGTAAAATTTTTTTTACATTTTTATAAGTACAGTCAGATGGAAAACTTGTTATTACAGACTTAGGCCAAATCCTTTTTTGTATTTTTGTAAATAAATGGATAACGAAATTTTTATACTTAGATACCTTATTGGCAGTGTTGGCACTATTGGATATAAAACAGTAAAATGTTGCTATTGCTGGCTGGAATACGTTGTTGCGGATCGTAAGTTATAAACTGACATAACAAACAGGCAGAAGGAGTCGATTCGGAGCAGGATCACTTACCAAGTCGTCTGTTCTACGTCCGTCTGTCTTAAATCGAAGGCAGACAGATATGCACCTATTCCCAAAAGTGCAGTTGTGGTATGCATGGCTATTTGTGTGTGTCAAAGGGTGAAAGAAGTAAAGAATTTGTGCATAAATTGTTCTGAATTTACCGCTAAATCTAGCTTTGTCTAAACTTGCTAGTTGTGCGCAACTAGTGCAAGCAGATAAAGCAGTTCACTGCTTACTTAACATCACTCTTAGCGAAAAAATAGGCAGTAATGCAGTTGCATTAGATTTTAATTTGTTCTGTTTCTTTAGAAAGTACATAAGTTGCCAAGTTCGCAGAGTTTTTAGCTCGCTATGGAAAATTCTTCAATGTGTGCTATTGTTCAGTTTCTCTCGTTTCTTCAGTTTCTCATTTGGGTTGACTGCAGGAGGCCAAAAATTCTTTTTAACATAGCTCTGTTAACGTTTATATAGGTCTGTACAGAAATAAGCAAGTGCGCGCGAAAGTATGCTTGCAATTTTGTACTAATGTTAAGTTACAGTTGCCGTACAGTGTCATCTGAAAAACAATTTTTGGCTTGTCAATAAAACTTGTAACCCCTTGAACTTAACCCTTCTAAGCAGCCGGATTCGGTTTCAGGGTAACCTATTGCATTTAATAAGCTTAATCGTAGATATTTTACGTAGCGATCAAGCATAAACCCCGTCTCTAGAAATAAAATGTTATTTATTTTTCTGCAGCGCCGAAAAGCTGTCAACCAGAAAAAAAGCTAAATCCCCGTAGTCATGGAAAATACGAATAAAATTTTAAATAATCATAAAATGAAAGCTAATTAGCACTTTACTAACCTTCTTTTTCTCTGTTGCCTTGTAGAAAAACGCCTGGCTAGCAGCAACTCTATAACAATTGCCGCAATTTCACCTGCAAACAGTAATAAAGTTTGCGCCAAGACGACAGCTATTCAACAACAAAATTTGCAAGTTCTACAGAACAAAACAGATGGCAAAAATAATTCCACAACAATTAAAAACGGCACCACAAAGCATTTGTCAGTGAATATTGCAGAAGGTAAGTAATCCCACCTCGCCTCTGTCTGCAGAAACAATATCAAAACGTAATCAAAAAGTTGCGAGTTTTTGGCTTTTTTTGTGAAAGCATGGAAAATGACCCAAAACCAATTTCTGATATTGTCTGATGTTGTCGATTCGAAAGAGGGCGCCGTATTTGCTTCACTTGCGCAAATTGTAACAAAAACTTTGACCAAAGTGTGTGTGTGTGTATATATGTATGTATAAATCGTGCTCTCGGGGCCCTTTAGGACTGTCAAGTTTTCTGTGCAACTTTCCTAATTAATATTAATGCCACTAATTTGCCATTTGGGAGCACAGAATCTTGCGAGAGGCAGTGCCACAACAGTGGTAATAATTTTCTCAGGTTTGTCTTTTTGATACCCTGTAATAATGGGTTAACAGCAGAAGTTGCTTAAATATTTGTAAGTGTATCACTTTCGTTTTAAGGCTTTTATCAAGTTTCTAGGCATTTGTATGTTCTTCTATATTTTGTAGGGTATTTTATAGTCGTGTGTACTCGTATACTTTGCCAATGTTTTGTTCAAATTGTACCTTTTATAAAGCTATTCTTTCTTTATTAGGCAGTATTTACTAGTCGTGCATTCTTGCTTAATTTAGTCACAAATATTTTATGGCATTTTTTGTATTACTCTGCCATAAAATTACGGTACCTTTTTCAGTACAAAGAGGCTGCTTAAGGGGGGTGTGGTAGGGTTAATATGTGTGAATATGAGTTGCTTGTAAAATGAAGTGATTATTCATTGAATTTATTCATTATTCAGTTGATTTTAAATAAGTTCAATTTGGCTTTTGTTTTATTAAGTTTCTACAATTATATTTAGCTTTAAATTAGCTTAAACTGACGCACTAATCTAGCTTTTAATCCAGCCATAACATTATAAATGCCCTCCAGCTTATTGTGCTGCCTGGGGGGGGGGCTGACTTGCTGCCGCTTGTCCACTTGCTGCCTCTTGGCGTGCCACGTTCTACAAAACTGCCCCCGTGGCATGCCCCACAGCAGCAAAGCACGGCACTTGGTCACGGCTTGCCAATGCACCTGCTCCCCCTCTGTGCTTACCTGTGCTTGCCCTCTCTTCCTCTCTGCTTATTGCGTACATAAATGTCACAACTTGTTTATGCCGCAAACGCGTTGCACGTTTTCGCTTTGATGTTCAACGAGTTGTGCGCGCCGCTTTATGCATGCGTTCAACTCTTTTGGGGGGAGGGGGCAGGCGCAGGCGTTGGCGTGTGCCCTGAATGCGTTGGTATGCCCCACTGCCGCCCACCCCCGCTGGCGCTTGTCAACCAATTGGCTTATTGAAGTTAAATTGTTTGCAACTGACTTTAGTGGCGACACAAACCAAGCGTTTAAGTCAATACTGCAACCACTGCAGGAGGAGAGGGAAAGGGAAGTCAACAAATTAGTGATACCCTGCAATAGTAGCAAGCAAGAGAGTATAGACTAATTAAAAGCGAAGCTGAGGCATGGCAAGTGCAGGCAACACGTGGAGAACTTCAACTTTAATGTAAAATTGTGTTGTATTTTATTTCCCCCCTTTAATTACTGAGTATCTGCCAGTCGTTCACTCCATATTTCAGTCTCAAATCTACTATTTATTTATGGCTTTCACACCACATCGAGGAGGCGCACGATCAATTAAGTTGTCACTTAATTTGATTGTGTTTTCAGACCCGCATTCGATACGAAAAATAAATGTTGCTTATAAAAGAAAAATCTGTTAAACACGCCAACTCTTTTTGCTTGGTTAAACGTTGTGTGTGTGTAAGTATCTGTGTGGCTTATGTTGAGATGTGTGTGGCACGCCCGTCTACACTTAACTTGTTTTCACTCTTATTTATTATCTACTCACACATCACATCACATTGCACACACACACATTCAAGTTCATTGATTTCTGTCTCTTATCGTTGTTGTTGTCGTCTGTTTTATGGGCATTTTTCACGCTTTCATTCGATTAATTGACATAAACATTTGTCAAAACATTTGGAACACCCAAATGACCCCAAGGAGTTGCAGACATTAATTGCCAATGACACCAGGATGGGAGGGGGTGGGAAGAAAGGTAGAGGGAGAAGAGTTAATGAGTGCATGGCCCAAGGTAAAGGAAAAACCCACACAAGACGCACCTTGTGGCATTTTCACTTTTACTTTTTACGCTCTGGTGCGTAACCAGAGCTCGCAGTCATATCGAAATCGTCATCGTCATCGACAGTAACGATTGCAAATATGATATCTATCATTATATGTTGTCATAAATTCATGTAGTCGAAGTACCTGCAAAATTTCCCAATATAGTTAAAAGTAGTGGTAAACTAATCGATAAATATCCGCAAGACAATCGATAAGAGGTACAGTAAGAGATGTGTAGATCGTCATGTAATACACACTTTCGAATGCTGCCATAAATACAGCAACATTTGAACATTAATTGAAAGGCATATCAAAAATTATCGAATACAATTTACAAGTAATCGATAATTGGCCATAAGGTAATCGGTAATTGACTTATGAGTTGTTTATTTTATTACATGATGAGCGTCGTCAGGTAATCAACAGTAAATGTTCAAAAGTTTCCCATCAAAAAAAAATAATCGAATAACAAAAAAGTTCTTAAGATTAAATAATCTCCAAGTATATCGAATTGCCTTTAGTTCCGCCTCTGAGAAGTTTTCACTTAATTCTTGCATTTTGTTCTCTACTTTCGTAAATGATTTTGTTCGCTTCTCAATTAAAATCTCCAACTCAGACTGAAAGTGTTGTAATTCTTGCCACAAAATTGTGTCGCAAATGTTATAAGTGTAAAAGTCAATTAAACAGCTTAAGCGTTAATAAATAAAGACGAAGAAGAAGCTGAGGAAGCAAAAGAAAAAACAACTCGTAATTATTATTGCCAACTGCGCAGAAAAGCTTGAGAAGATGTTGTGTCGCCCTGCGTTGTGCCAAATATAAAACTAAAATATCAGCAAATATTTCACAAGTTTAATTGGCATGACAAATAAAAGCAGCAGTAACTGCAAAAACAACAACAACAAATACAATATGCAAAAGTCTATTTGCACACAAAAAAAACTTTTGACTTAAGTAAGCCTGAAGCCCAAAACCAAAACCGAACTGAGGCTGAGACTCACTCGAAGCCAAAGACCCAAAAGAGTTGATTGCATAAATTGTCAGGCAAAAGGCGCCGCAGCGAAGCGAAGCTCTTTTCAACATTTTGAGTAATTCAATTTTTGAATATATTTAAAAGGGGCACCGTGAGAATTATATTTCAATGCGCCCAAATACAATTTGTGGTTCAAAATGCTGGGAAAATTGCAGTCGAAAAGATAAGAGAAAAAAAAATTAACGCAATTTTTTTTGGTTACTGCGGGGTGCGGTTTTTGGACACATTTAAAGTGAAGTTGTTGGACTCTATTGTTGGATGATTGCCTGCTTATATAAGTGGCTCAGTTCCTGGCCATACTTTCAATTGGCAATCACATGCGCGAATCTATTCACTTTATAACTGATATCCGGCACGCTATTCGTGTGTGCATACCCTATAGACAGTGGGCTAACGTGACTGGGTAATTATACTCGTTGGGTAATTAAAGAAAATCTGCGTGTTGTCTTCACTTTCTTTACTAATAACTGCTTAGATGGGTTACTACTGCTTTTACTTGTCATCTATGATCACTTTGTTTGAAAAAGGGTCAACTCATATTTCTCTAATCATATTTTGTGCGAGTTGGTCACCCTTTATGCTTTGCAGCTCAGAACTTTTGTGATTCTTGAAGCTATGTAAATTTCAGTCACTTAATTACTCACTTTGGTTCTTTAATCATTTAAGAAATATGGTCACCCTATTCAATTTGAGTTCATCGTTGAACTAATTGAATTTCTCTTTCGCTTTATCTTCTCACGGTCAACTTTATTTTGAGCTTATTTTCGTTGAACATTTTTATTCAATTATCCATTTCGCTTTAATCTCAAAGCTTGTTTCGTCGCTACCCTTTTCCATTAATTAGAGCACTCTATCTTCGTCTCTTTTGCGACTTTCATAAGTTGTACAATATTATTTTTTCTGCAGCACTTGTGCAATGATTTCTTTAATCAATTTCGTATGGCAAATAATTAATGAATGTGCCCATTTCTTCTCCGTCGGGTTTCCAAGCATTAAATTGCCAATTTCATCGAAATTTTCGGATTTTTGTGGTAACCATAAAAACAAATTGGGGTCAGAAAGCCGGCACTAAGCGCGAGATTGGTTCGGATTGAGTCTCTTAAAACAAAACATTCATTCTATTGATATTGCAATAGAGTTTCGGACTCGTAACTCGTGTATATGTTTTTGGGTTGTAATTTCAATAAAAAGAAGTGTTTCTCCGATCATAATTAAACACGATGATTAAAAAAAAACTTGATGGAATTTCCAACTGGAGCGTGGAGCTTTTAATGAGCTCTCGCGATGCCAGACAAGACACTTTTACATCTTCCCTACTCGCGATACCTATCTCACTCTTAAGATTTGCATGTCTGGGCCCGTGCCAGACCAAAAACAAATGTAGTAGCCTGCTATCTATCTCTCTCTCTCTCTCTTTCCCTCTCTCTGCTGCCAGTCTTCCGCTTGTTTGCTCTTGTTGCGATTTGCGACCGTCAAATGTGACGCGAAAGTCACGGCGACAATTGCAAAAGTGACAAAGTCGTCGTCTACACAATCCACACAGTCCACGGTCCACAAACTACCGCGTCTACCGTCTACCGTCTTCAATTACGACCCAACCTTTCTTTCATTATGCTTCCTACCATAATCCCCCAGTAGCGAAAGGGGGAAGTACTTGAGCGCAATTTGCCAGAGACAGAAATAGAGACAAGTGAAAATCACGATTAAAACTAGCATATCTATGTACGAGGTATCTCCCTCTCTGTCTACCCCATCATATCTTTGTGCAGATATGCTAATTATTTATTAACGATTAAAATCTCAGCTTAATCACAATGTGATTTTTAATTTCAAGCGGCTTTTTTGTATTCAATTTCATTTTTGTCGAGGGAAACTTTGTGCAGTGAAAACAAAACCTTTTTTCTTGAGATTATCTTTTTCGGAACCACTAAATCTTGGTGGGATTTGATTAATGAGACAATTTGAAATTTTGACAAATAAACTTTGAACTAAGCTTTGAAATCTTCTTAAAATTAAGAGCTGTTGGGAATTACAATGGGAGGGTAGAACACATTGCAATCTCTTCAGAACCATCTTCGCTGTCAAACTTTTAATATCTTATGCAGTTAACAACTTTCAAAAGCATTTGGGAAACAGCTTAAAGCTTTCATTTCCACTTATTGCCAGAACATTTCATAGATATTCTGGTTTTAGGTTTATTGAACTTTTAGTAGAGTTGGAGTGAAAAGTTTTTTTTATTTCTTGTCGCATTAAAAACTTCTTGCTTTTTACTAAGCTATATTTTTTTAATACTTTTTTTTAACTGCTATATAAATAATTTTTGAAGTTATTTATGCCCGACTTTTATTTCCCCCTATTGCGAGTAGTGCAGCAGGTCTCAAGCTTGTCTTCCAATAATTTTCGTATTTGATTTACAACTCTTGTCCGGCAGATGTGGGCAGTAGTACCAACGGAGTTACTCTAGGTTGCCTTTGTCTGTTGTTTTTTCTTTGCTTCTTTTTTATTTTTGCATAATTACAATTAAATTCATTTCCCCACCTACTTTTCCTCATAGCAGTACTTAGCAATTTTTTTATTTATAATTCATTTTTGTTTGCATAGTTTTTTTGTGTTTTGTTTTTGCATTTCTCTTTACATAAGCTTTGAAGTGTGTTTGTGCCACTGTTGTTGCTGGTGTTGTTGTTGCTGTTGTCTCTGTTGTTGTGGTTGTTGTTGCTGTTACCGTTGTTGTTGCTTTTCTTCTACTGCTTTTGTGCTTTGCCGCAGCGTCGTCGGTGGCGTCGTCGACTTTGGCGTCGCGCCTGTGGCTTGAAAGTTAGTCGCGCGACGCGCTTTCAAACCGACAGACGTGCGCGAGTTGTTACCATTCGAGTGTGTTATGGTTGTTGTTGTAGTAGCATAGACTGTTAGACTGTTAGACTGTTGCTTGTTGCGCGCGTATAACACGCATAGCACAGTTTGAGAGGCACTTGTATTGCAAGGGAGCGCGAGAGAGTTGTAAAGAGTAGTGCGCCTGCGTCTGCATTGCCGACACTCACACAATGGGCCTCAACGAGTTTGTCTCTCTGTTCTACGGCTCCGCACAGAATTTGCACGACAGTGACAGCAGCAGCAGCAGCAGTAGTAGCAGCAGCAAATCGACGTCGACGTCGACGTATTCATTGCCAACGGTTGCGGATGTCAAAGAGTTTCGACAAATGTTGAAAAATCATAAAAACTCGCAGGCGGCCAAAAAATACAGTTACAAGGATTATCCAAATGATTTGAAATATGGCAAATCGCTGAATGCCATCGCGCATCAGCAGCAGCAACACCAGCAGCAGCAGCTGCCGGCGGTGGCAGTGGCCAAAAAGTTGCTTGCATACAATAACAACAACAACAATAGCATTAGGAGCAACAACAATAACAGCAGCAGTGGAGGCGGTGGCGGTGGCGGTGGCAGCAGCTCATGTGGCAACACAAAGGCTAGCAAAATGTTGCCTGCCACAAGGATACCAACAAAAGCGGCAACAGCAACACTTGCAACAGTAGCAGCAGCACCATGTAGCAGTAACAACAGCCACAGTGACATGGACTTGCCACAGCGTAGCAAGCAGAAATCAGCCACAGCCTCGGCCAGCTCATTTTTGTGGAACTCCTTTCGCTTGCCACGCAGGCAGAAGGCGGCGGCGACACAGCAGAAGCAGCAACAACAGCAGCAGCAGGCAGGAGATAAGAAACGCGCTGCCGGTGAGTGCGGGCGAAAAAATCAATGCGGAAAAAACTATGCGGAAAATAAGTGACTATCATGATATATACCCTGTAAAGTGGTGTGTGGAACAGAAAGGGAAACGCAATGAAGTTGTGTCTTTTGCCACTAAACGAGACTATACAGAGTGACAGATACATTGTATGTATTTATGATTCTTAACTTACCTTGCTGTAGTAGTGATATTTCTGAATTTTTATTTTACATAATGAAAAGAAAGGCGTTCAAGAATATGCATAACAAATTTAAGAACAGTAGCTAAGAAGAAACTAAACTAACGAAAGTATTCTTAAATTACCACGAGCTAATTGTAATTTTGTAATATTTTCAGAATATGTAATATAACCTTAGGCATTTTGGGAACTGCATACCAAATTTCTCTACTGTAGCTATCAAACTAACAGAGATCCAACAGATTTACTAACTGTAGCTATTAAAACAACGAGAGTTTTTCTAATTTACTTCGTCTAGTTTGAATTTTTCAACTTTTTCGGAATATAAAATGCAACATTAGGCTTTTAGTGAACTGCATAGCAAATTTCCCCACTGTAGCTATCAAACCAACAGAGATCTAACAGATTTACTAACTGTAGCTATTAAACCAATGACAGTTTCTTATTTACTTCGGTCTAGTTTCAATTTTTCTACTTTTTCGGAGTATAAACTGCAACATTAGGCACCAAAGCAATTGTATGCCAAATTTCCCCCACTGTAGCTATCAAACCAACAGAGATCTACAGGTCTTTCTATTTGTGGGCGTCCACATCGTGCACTTAACAAACAAGACGCGCTGCCTTATCGCCGTAAACTGATCTTAAATAAGCATTTTATGCAAGGAGGCTATCAAAAATCTTTTTGCTTTAATTGTTATTAGCCATTTTCAAGCCAAACCTTATCGAAGAGGCCGCATCTTGTACAGCTCGCTTTGGTTTATTTGACCCATTTACATTTCAAAATTGAAGAGTTGAGAGAGAGACAGAAAGAGAGAGAACAATGGCAATTGTTGGTTCTTGGCCTGCGGCTAGAAATGTTGTTTGTTCTTCTACTTCATTTGCCTTGTTAGCCTCTCGTCAAGTAACCCAATAAAAGCTACCGAAGTAAAAAGAACAGTTAGACCACCGTCTAGAAAAGTGCTTACTGCTTTAGCGGTTATCTAATAGCGTGAAACATTAAAGTTGATGTTGTATATGATATAAGTTAGACACACAGTTCGTTCTCTCAACGAGTATTACGATAATTTCCTGTTTTCATGCTCATTTCTCTTCTTTGTGCCTTGTTTCTTGCAACAATTAACAAACGAACCGTCAAGTTGTGTAGCCCCAAACACCATCAAAATTTCCACTCAATTAGAACCCCAGACAAGATCTTTCCCCCCGTCCCCTCAACTTCACTTCCCGTGCCCAACTTAAGTCGTAATTTTCGTGTCTCCATTTTGGTTGCCAGTTTCGTCTTTGGCGCGTTGCGATTTATTTATAAAGGGGGGAAGAATATAGTATTATATAGAATTTGTTAAATATTGTCGAGTCATGGGTAGATCGTTTGGGTGAGGAAACTGGAATTATAGTTTGCTAAGTAGCGAACTGTCTAAGCAATATACCCTGCCTTGCTAACAGATACCCTAAGTTGGCTATATCTTGCACTCATCTCTAGTTCCCTTCTCTCATCTCTAGCTCCCTCTCATCATTAGCTATTGACTTTTTCCCGCTAGAATTCATTCATTAACATTTCTCGAATGTTTTGATAATTATTTGCGAATCCTTTTTCAACATTTGCTGCGCATGAACACAAAGCGCAACAAGAAGCAAGCTGCATCTGCCATATGTGGCGCCTGCCTCAATGGACCAATATCGATTTGTACAAGCCATAGAAGGCGCTGTGCGGTTTTGTTTTGGCCTGTGAGGACGAAGAAGAAGAAGAAGCTGAATATATGAAAAAGAGAGAGAGATACAGAGAAAGAGGGGCAGAGCAAGAGCGACGAATCCACACAAGTACAGTGGGTACGCATTGCCTGTGTGACTAATGTAGCTAAAACTGACTTAAGCTCATAATACGTCGCCGTCTTCCCTTTCCCTTCTGCTGTGCTCCCTTCGCTCCTCCCTTTCTCCCTTCTATCCTTGGCGATGACTCATCAAGGCGACTACCCCAGTCCATAAAAGCAGTTGGCATAAGTGTAATACTGCTTGACAGCAGTAGTTAAAGCAGTACAGAATAAAGCAGTAGTTGTTGCCTTTCTGCTTTGATGTCACTTTCTCTCGCTTCCTCAGCATAAAAATTGCATAATGTGTATGTGTATGTATGTGTGTGTGTGCAACCATATTGTATGTGTGTGACACACTGACACTTATTGTTCACACTGTTCTACTACAGCGCAACAACCGAGAAAGCGCAAATAAGGAAAGAGAGCGAGAGAGAGAGCGTAGTAGAACATGCGTACTGCTTTGTGGCTGTCAAACTGTTATACGCAGTTTGTTTACAGTGCTGCTCAAACTATAAACGGCTGTTCTTGTAACAATTTTGATGGAATTTCGAATACAAAATCATTTTTTTGGGCAATCATTTTTCGAGTGTTGTTGGATTATGTCATGTCTTGAGTGCGATTTGCTTTTAAAATTCCCATCTGCAAATCGATTAATTAATAATGAAATGGAAAAATACAACAGAAACAACAAAAACTGAAGAAGGGGCATAATTAAATCGATGCTGCTGTATTAATTAACGGTACAACAACGGCTGGCTTGGAGCTAACAAACTGTGACCACATGTTGTGGCGCCTCCAGCTGCTGCTGCTGTTGCCACCGTTAATGAAGTCAAGTGCAATGGACAATGGCTAATGGATAATGCAGCTTGCAGCATGAAGCAACAACTGTGGCCCAAGTGGGGCTGCCACTGCCACGGCTGCCATTCCCGGTGGCCACTTGCGACGTGTGCGCAGTAAAGCGCAACAATTTGTTGCACTCAGACGCGGCTCAGCTCGTCGGCTGCTGCTGCAAACTGCTGCGAATTGATTGATAACCAGACTGAAAAGACTTCAGTCTCGAGAGCCGTTTTGGCCGCCAGCCAATTGCCAAAGTGCCGCTTGCCGGTTGCCGGCACACACAGATACACACATACAGAAACACGGGACGTATGCGCAATTTGCATGCAGCACAGGCACTTGGCAAGATAAGCAAATTTGCTATAAATGTTGATGGCACATTTTTCATTCATTCACTTTGTTTTTGTTGTGTGTGTGTGTGTGTGTGTTTGTTGTGCCACTTGCATTGAACTTGTTTATTTCTCTGCCATAATTGCAAGTCATTGCAGTTTTCTAACCATTCCCATTCCCCCATTTCCAACTAGCCCATAATTAAGGCCGCCTCTTAAACTATAAAAACTTCACTCACTGTGTGGCAAAATGCATTAGTATTACGAATCGATTGTGATTGCTTTATATGTTCGACGGGTTTTTTTAACAGAGTATCTACGAGTTGCAGTGCAATCTTTTATAGATCGCTTGCAGCAGTGAAGATCGTTTAACTTTGATATGCAAATTGTGTAATTTGGCACGACAAAATGTCATAAAATTTTTAAGATTTGCAACTTGATGGAGTATTGATGAGGGGAAACTAATGTCATTATTATATGCCATGATATCATGATGATATATCATCATTATTTATTATAATATCATCATATATATATATACTATACAATAAACAATTTCATGAGTACAATATGATCATCTTATATTGTAATGTGATCATATACCACACAATATATACAATATATTTGGTACATTATAATCATCTTTATATTATAATAATATATGTACATTTATCATTATAGTTTGAATAATATCATCATGATATATTATAATAATATCGTATATTATACCTTGTCTCACTTTATCATCTTCCCTTTTACCAAAATGTCATCTTAATATTAGTTTCACTTTCAAGAAATGCCTGAAAATAAATTTCGTTACTAGTTTTGCAACTTAATTAGTTCATTTCCCTTTTTGGCTTTCCCTTTACTCACTCGTGTTGTGGGTGGATATTCCTTTTACCTTTCCAACGAATTTCTATCGACTTTGACGTGCTTTTTTGACCATTTCTACTCTCTCGTGTTTTGTTATTGTTTTCTTTTTGGCTAACTGCCTTTAGCTTTCCTTCTCTCTTTTTCGCTTAATTTTATAGTTTTCCCTTCGCCAATTGATGTGTTGCCAAAGTCGTAAAGCTGTAAAGCCGTTAAGCAGCGATAGACTAACGCACACGGTGGGGAAAACCCAAAGGGGTGTACCCCCTTTCCGCCTTATCTTTCTTTCTTTCTGCCGCATTCGTCGCAATTAACACTTGTTGACAAGTTCAGTAGGCCAAGTGATTGTGTGTGTGTTGCGTGGCAGAGGCAATTTAAAGTTAACACTTGACGCCCCCACAATGCGGGTGAGAGACGTTTGTGTGTGCTGTGCCCCTTCGGAAATTGGGGGCACAGCAGCTGCTATGATTTGAGGCGATTAAAACTTGATTTATGTCGACTCATTAATTAGACGCGCCACGTCGCACACACACAAACAACAATTTTGGCAACAATTTCCCCCCTGTAGGGTCCAGCACAGTAGTGCGCGATTTAGTAATATCTCTTCCAGATAGTTCTGTCATTCGTTTTTGTTTTTGCCACACCATTGATCTATTGTTTCTCTATTTTTTTCTTGCTCAACTGTAGCTACTTGCGAAATTGTATTAGCTTATTGCATTACTAATTGATTTATTTTCATATGATTTTAAGGGTTTACACATGTCAGAAATTCTTTGAATTTCGTATACAAATTTTATTTTCTTATTTATTTTATTTTCTTTTGTATTTTGTTTTATAAATAACTGAATTTTACCATCAGTTTAGTAATGTTTTTCATTTTCAATAACACTTGCACCACTGTATTCTCTGTGGGTTGAAATTAATTAAGATTGCCACTGCTTACTGGCCTGCTTGCGCTATTAAGTGACCCATTCAATGACCCAACTGCAATTGTCACCAGACTCTGCCCTCGCACTCCCACTCGCACTCGCACTGCTTTACTCGCTGACGTCATTTACATTTGCTTAGTGTTTGTTGTCACTTTGTCCCTCCCTCTTACCCTCTCACTCTTGCTTATTAGGCGCATTCTTTACGAATGCTCGGCACGACGACAACGAAGGCGACGAACATAAAATGAAAAGTATGAACACGATCGAGCGCATATTCACCACACCTCGGCTACGCACTGTGGTGGTGAGGTTGAGCGTGCGCGCAATTAGCAAACTGCCCCAAGCAATATTGGCGCTCTCTGCTGCTGCTCTGGCTCTTTTTGTTTTGAATTGAATTCATTAACAGTTTATGTTTAGAACTTTGCGTGTTGTTGTTATTTTTGTTGCGGCCTGTGGCATTTTCGCGCTTATTTTTCAGTTGTCGTTTGCTCCTCGAGTGACCAACAACAAAAACGTCGCGAAATGTGCATAATAAATAGTCAAGCAGTTGTAAATGAGTGAGAGGATGTGCAAGCAGTGCAAAACGGGAGTTGAAGTGCAGCAAGCAGTGTTAACAAATTATAGAGTCTCGAGGGTGAAAAGGAGCAGGAGTAATTCTTCCTCTTGCAAAGCAGTTCAAGCCGTGTTGATACTGATCAAATTCTGATGATATTTTAAGTGTTGTAAAGCAGTGCGTGAAAATGTGTGAAACACAAGCAACAACAAAATTTCATATTGGCGATTTTGAAAATGGAGATGATGAGGGCATTGGCGGTGAGTAGGCGTGCGGGGTATTCTGACATTTGGCAACAATTTCAGTTAAAAGAAAAATAAAATATTGTGCAAAATAAATACAAGACGACAAAAAGGCGGCATTAAAAGCAAACGTTAAACGCTAGAAAACATGCAAGAATTATGGGGATTTGACCTAGAGCTGCCTACAGAATAAACAAATGACGAGTATGTTAGTAGAATTATATGTATGTGTTTGTGAGTGTATGTATGTGCGTATGTGTGTGTGTCTTCTGCCTACATATTAACATTATTTTTGCATTAGCATTAATACCCTGCAAAAGTTGGCGGGCTTATTAGTGTCGTTAAGATAAAACTAAAGACTTTGAACTTCCAGTGTTGAAAAACAAAAAATTTAACAAGAAACTGAAAAAACAATAACTAAAATAATGTATTAAATAATATTGAACAATACTTCTCTAGAGTATTATGTTTACTGTTATTTCTATAACAGAAAACTTTTCACGCTTCTCTTGCATACCCCCTTGTTCCACTCAGTACTCTAACGGGTTGCCAACCACAAATCCATATAATAAATAAAAAACATTACGTATATTATATTCATTATGAGTATTATATAGTGGCGCACATATGCAGACCATATGATTCGCATTCGCAATACGAGGAAATTATGAACACTTCTTGCCCTGTGACACACTCGCTGAAATTCATGTAAAGCGAATTGTTTCATATTCGGTGATTAATTTCGTAATTTGTAGGGGTATATATTGTGCCAAATAAAGCAAAAGAACAAAAATTTCGTATCGTACACACAACTTATCTAAAAATAATCCTGACAACTTGTGCCAAAAACCAAAAGCAAAAAGAGAAATAGATCGTTCAGTGTGTCTAAAGATAAAAAACACATATAAAAATAAAGTAAATAGAATTGCGTCGCGATATATTTTGTATTCTCCTGTGTGTTGGCTGTGGTAAGGGGGGTACGACCTTGAATTACGTCCAGTGCCGCAACGTAATTGCAGAATGTAATGACTAGAGGAACGCACAGATAAGCTCGACCAAAAGATACTCTGTTAATGTGTGTGAGAGATAAGATAAATATGAAATGCGTAGAAGTCGTAGATGAATTTGAACTTGTAGTGAAAGTCCCATAAATTCCTGTAGATAACAGGGTATTATTCGCAAAAAATTAATTCCCCTTGCCATGCGTCTCAGCTTGCAGATGTTCTTGTCTTTCATCGATGGTTCAACAGTTGCGGACATCAATCGTTCACTTGTCTTGGATTCCCCTCATCATAAGGTTGGCAGTAGCTTGCCCCCTCTGTCTTGCCGTACTCTCTGTCCCCTCTCCCCTCTGTTCACCTCTTCGTGATTGACATTCAGCAGGCGTATTCATTGAAAGCGTATACAGTTTCTACTGCCTGACAAGTTCTTCCGCTCTGCGGTCGCTTTTATTGCTTTCATTCTTCTCTTTCTTTCCTACATTGTTTACACTGGAAATTTGTGTTTATAGAGTCGTAGCAATCGTACGGTAAATTTGTATTTTTTTACACAAAAAAATACGCAATGTTATTGTGATTATGTTTATCAAAATAGTCTAGTTCCAAGAAGCTTTCAGGGTTCACTTTTTGCATTAAATGTTTCAGTTTTCCCTTCACTTTTCGTATGTTTATGCAGTAAAACATTCATTGCATTCATATGACAGATATGTAACACATTCACTAATGGAAGGCTGCACAGTTGACCTTATTTGTCAATCATTGTATCGCGAAAATGAAAATGAAGGGAAAAGTGCGAAAGAAACGAAAGGATTTATATGAGAATTAAACTATTAACTATTCTCTAAAATTATACTGTAGTATAATTTTAGAGAATAGTTAAGAGAGATGAGGTATTTTTGTATTTAAAATAGAAACAATTGTTATACCTTGTAAAGAGTTGAGTAAGAGTCTAGGCTAGTTAAGTTTACTAACTGCAGTTTATTCATACACAACATGAGTGCAAATTATTCATTTGAATTTCTCACATATTTCTCGTAATTTTGCATAATATTAATGAATTATTTGTACTAATTCCACTTGAATTTTTGTCATGAACGCCCACACACAGAGAGAGGGAGAGAGAGAGAGAGGTGGACAGGCAGAGGAATAGAGAGAGAGGAACAACACTTGAGCGCTTCAATGGGCGACTATTTAACTGTTTGGATGGTCGGACTGCCTGATTAGTGTCTGACTAGTCTGTCCGTCTCTCCAACTGTCTCTCTATTTGTCTGTCTGTCTCTCTGTGTCTCTGTCTGTCCGTCCGTCCGTTTGTCTATCTTGGTTTCTACTGCCCGTTTGTCCCTCTGTCAATCTGTCTCTTCGTCAGTCACATAAGTGCTTAAATGGGCGTCTCTCCGACTGTCGTATCCCCGTCTGTCTCCCCGTATGTTCCTCTGCTATCCGTCTGTCCCTCTGTCAGTCTGTCGCACTAAACACTCTGCAGTTAAATTGCAATTAAAACGAAACTGGCCACTGTACACAGGGCAACAAACCCAGTTTGCCTTCTCCCACCTCTCCCTCTCTTCGCCACCTCTGCTCACATTTATGGCGACCTAACGCACTAGCTAAACTGACCATACCTCTACAGTCCGCCCTGTCTGCAGTCTCTCCCTTCCCCTTGTCAGTCTTTCATCGCTGGAAACTAAACAGAAACCCGAAAAGTGCGCGCGACTTGGAGATTTCAAGTGAGATTTCTATGGCATTTTAGGCAAAACGCAACTAATTGAAATGCCAGTTGGATTTTTGCGTTGTTGTTGTTTTTCATGTTGGGTTTTTCTAGCTGCTGCTGTTGTTGTTGTATTTTTAATTACGAACATTTTCAATGGACTTGTTTTTGTTGCACTTTTTTGTGGGTCGTCGCCATGGGCCAAGACAGGTTGCAATTTTCCAAATGTGGCAAAAAAACAACAAAAACGAATGTGTGTGTGAGTGTGTGTGTGTCTGTTTGTGAATACATCATGCACTCAGTCAGTCATTTATTCGCAGAGGCAGCTGCCTAATGCCAAATAAGATATTTTGGAATTTCAATTATTTTCGACTCTCTGTGTGTGTGTGTGTGCGTCTGTGTGTGTGTGTCGTGGTCAGTGCAACACTCGCCGCATGACAGCGCGCGTTGCTGCTGCTGCCTTTGACTGTTGCCCACTGTGCTGCACAGTGTGACAGCTGACAGCAGGCGTCGCCATGTGTTGCTGGGGTTTCTGCACTGCACTTTGAAAGATTGCAAAGTTGACGAAAACCCCGAAAAAAAAACCGTCATTACGAGCTTGGCTGACCAAATGAATGTGAGAGAATGTGAATGGAAAATGTATGCGAGAATAAGTGCACAGAGAAAAGGATATGGGAATTAGATTTTAGAGGGAGATAAAGAAAGGTATGTGAATGAATCTATGGAGAGGAGATTTTGGGAAGAATACAGAGAAAAAGAAGGTTGGGCGAGAGATATTGTAGTGAATGTAGTGCATAGAAATGTCAAAATATTTTGTATATTGTGCGTGTTTGTCCTTAGTTGCTTTAAATAGACTTGAAAGCGCATTAAAGCTCTCCTTGAAAGCTGTATTTATTTGTAGAGTAGGTAATAACAAAGAAAGTTTAATTTAAAGCTCATTAATTCACTCTTAAAAAAACACTACTTAAACCTTTTCAAACATTTCGAGTATTGTGAGTGTTCTTAAAAGCTTTATTAACGTTTATTAAAGCTTTATTATTTATTAACTTAGGAAGCCCTTCTCTGAAGTTCGCTTCGTTTTTCCATTCGAGAATAAAGTGGGAGCAAAGGCAATATGCAGAATTCCCATAAGAAATTAGAGGAAAGCTAGCTTGAAAGCTCATTAAAGCTCTCTAAAATAAACCCACTTAAACTCACTTAAAATGAATAAGACTGCGCTGAAAACTCAGTAAAAGACTTTCAACATTATTGCTAAATAAAGTCTAAAAAAAAATTCGTTCAATAAAGATTTTACAGGATGAAAATCAACCTTGCTGTATGGGAACTATTATGGGAAAATCCAAGTGCGCAAAGGGCAACACTTTACACTTTTCCCACACCAAGGCATTTTTTGTCAATGAACGCAGCATTCTCGTCAGTCACTTAGGGATTTTCCCAAACAGTCATAAAACGCGCAAGTGTGAAGTATGAAAAGCAAAGCAAAATTGTAGGAAAATGCTAAGAAACTAGTGCCCACATTGAAGCAAATCAAATGGCGAACTACTGAGGTGGTCGGTTTGTTGGCCATAAAATGGCTAAAGAAAAGCACAGCGGGACAGTGGGAGTGCAGCAAAGAGAGTGAGAGATGAAAGAAAGACTGACAAGAGCGCATCCAGTTGACAAGTCTTTGCGTGCCAGTGCGTGAGAACCAACGACGGATCTCAGTGCAGATTCGTTGCGACCTTGAGTAATTAATGTCGTGTAACTAATGTCGTTTAATTGCCTAATTGCCGCAGAGAGAGATTTGCAAGGTGATGTGGCATGTAGAGCTGCGAGCTGGCAACAGGCAACGCGACTGTCGTGTGCCACACCGTCAGGTCGTGTGGCATTGGAACGAAAAGAATGTGCAACTCAGTTGCTTGTGCTAATTGCTAATGGTAGATTTGGAAAATCAATTATGACAACTGCGGGAAATTCCCCCCTCAGGCTGTTAAAATTCCACGCTTATTACAATATTTTTCCAAGGCAGGTTTAGTCAGACTGTTTGCTTAGGATGTGCAGGATTTTCCCTTGACTTTGTGCATAAACTGCTTATTTATATGCAAATCATTTATTTATTATTACGAGTATTACAAGTTTTCGAGGACTGTGCACACTGAGCAACAGCAGTTTGTGCACAGCCACAGTCACTTCACATGGCGCATTACACAATCCTTTTTGGTTTCACTTCATGTCACTTCATTTGCAGCCAATTTTAGTAATTGGTTTAATGATATCGGCGCAAAATGTTTTCCTGCTAGGGGGATAATTTATGAACAGGTTCAGGTTTGTCTAGCGCGCCGGTTTTGCACGGTTAGTGAAAGAAAAAGTTGAAATTAAATTTGGAAATTTATGAAAATTCATTTTTGTTAAATTTAACATTTTTTTAATAAAAGTTTAACATAATTAAAATATATATTGCATTTTAATATGCCTTATCGGCATTAATAGCATATTGTCAGAGTTGAGTAACAATGAAAATACTCTTGCCATAAATATCTTTATAGCACACACTGTGGCAGCGCACCTTCATATGGAGAATGCTAATGGAAAATTACTGCCATAATACCATCTCAATATTTCTCTTGGCATTTCAAAACTCTGCAACTTTATTTACAAATTCCAAAGTTTCATGAAAAGCTGCAATAAAATGCCAATTGAAAAGCAAAGAAAGATCATTAACAAAATTAACAACATGTTCATTGGGCCAATTATTTATTTAGTATCTCAATTGAGATTGCAATTTTCACAATTTTCGAATTAAGAAATGATTTTCATAAATCAAGCGTGACTAGGAAATTGATAAGCAGCAAACTATGAGGAAGGAGAAAATAAAACAAGTGTACGGAATGTGTAGATTCCGTTTGCCTGCGGTGTTTTTCATTGGAAAAGCAATGAGCTGGGGACTGGGTGCGGTACCCCCACCTTGGGGTACAGGTTGTACTGGTTGGCGTTGACAATTTTGTACGCGCATTGACCAAAGTCATTGATTATGGCGCGTGCTTGTAAGGAAATCGTGTTAAATTATGGATGGACAGGGGGACTGGACTAATAGATGGGTGGATGGAGAGACGATGAATCGATGGATGGACTGACAGACGATGGATCGATGGATCGTTGTTGGCTTCACTCATCGATCGATCATTGCAAGGTGGCTGACCGCACACAGTCTCCATCTGCAACTCACATTTGCTCACGCATCCTCCTCTAATTGACAGCTGTTGCCCTCGTCTACCTGCCCGCCCCCCATTTGTGGGCGTGACTACACACTTGCACCCATGTACAGTGAGTGTAATTTGTGCAGACACAGTGTCGATTTGCTTTCGCTTTCTTTGGTTTCGTTTTTTGTAGACTTGTCTCTTTTTTCTTTGCTTCCCCATCTTGTCTTGCGGTTTCTCGAGCCACACACACTCGGCAATTACTCATCTCAAATGGCAACCGAACTGAACCCGGCTGAACTGAACTGAACCTGACTCATCATTAGTTCATAACTTTCGCTTGACACACGCTTAGATAATCATGCAGAGTGAACTCACTAACTTGATCTCTCTCTCTGTCTCTTGTCTTGCAGAATCTCTGCGCTCTGGTGTGGATCAAACGGAACTGCAAGAGCTCAATGAACTTGGGCTTCTGCTATCTGCGGTCCCAAATGCTGTACCACGTGACTCGAAACGTGCCTCCATCAGTCATGAGCACATTGACTGCACTTGTGGCACAACAGAAACAGCCGATTGCCAGTGCGATGCGGCCGCCGAGAAGGCGCCCAAGGTGAAGCGCCAGGAGCGCAAGGAACCACTGGAACCACTGGATACCCAAGAGTCAAACAAAGAACGGCTTGAACAGGAATTAATACAGCAGCATGAGTTGGAGAAGGTACAGCCAAAAGAAGCAGAGATAGCTGCCAGTAATGTGAGTAAATGGAGATAACTAAACTGGTATAGGGTTTGTCTAGATTCTATCTATAGTATTTATTGGTTGTTTCTGAAGTTGTTGATTGCATCATGAAATTTGCATAGCTAATAAAGAAATAAATTATATATAAATCTCTATCATCTCTTTACAGGTTCTTTACGAAAACACAACAAAAACATTAGTAACAGATGGAGCTATAGCCGCAGCTCAGATGCCTGCCCTAAAGTGTTATGTACAAAACGGCAGTTTGAACTATGAACTTCTGGCCAGTTGCCTGGAGTTGAGGAAACAACAGCAGGACGAGAGCCAGTGCCAGTTGATGGGATTGGCCATTGTTGTGCAGTTCATGTCCAAGCAGGTGAGTTCGATAGTCGTCGGCAGAGTTTCAAGCGGTAAATGAATGGCAACTTAGGGAATACGAAGTGAGTTAGAGGAAGAGAGAGAGAGAGAGAAAGGAGGGATTTGGTTGAAAAACAAGCGCCAGGGATTGGCAATGCTTCAGTTAGTCCGTCTCGAAAACTTTGTTCGGTTTCATGCACTGCTGCATCCTTTGTTCTTTCTGACATGCACTGAACCTCGGCTCGGCTGGTCTGCTCTAATAAAAGGCCAAAGATTCCGCTAGGATTGAAATTTGCCTTAAGCTATGCTTAAATTTGAGCTAATTTCTTTTAATTGTTACAGTTTCGGCTAAGCTGCTCAATCCGCAAGCCGAAACTGAAACGAAAACCGAAGCCGTATACGGTTCGTCATTAAGCCGGGGCCACTTATTGTTTGCACTAATTAAAATTCGCATCTGTTCGGGACTGTGTGCGGGTGCAGGCTGTATCTCTCTCTCTCTCTCTCTCTCTCTCTCTCTCTCTCTCTCGCTTCTCTTTCTTTTCTTTCACTGCAGTTTTGCTCTCGTCTTACCCTTTTGTTTTGGTCAGCTTGGGAAAAGGGTGTGATCTGCTCTGCATTCAATTAATTGTTATCATTTTGCTGGCCGAAAGGATTTGCATATGAAACTTTGTCACCATGTGTGAGTTTCGACAGTTTGCTAGGGTTACATTTAACAGCTATACTCGTACATTATAAATAGAAGAGTGCAAATTGTATTCAAAATGTATTTGGAATTTACAACATGACAAAAATTCTGTGAAACTACCTGTTTGATTTAGACTGATCCTCTTCGTTTTTCTTGAGTTGTTGCATTGAAAAGAATTGATTATATAGTAAGTGCATTTTAATCTAAGGATTTCGAAAGGTTTTCACCTAGTCTTAGCCTTGCACTGCACTTTGTTTACTCATTTAATTGTGTCTAAGGATCACAAACTTAACAAACCATTAATATTCTTTATATAATTAACTTCCTCACTGTTATCTTTTATTTACCCAACTACCTGTCGAACCCATCCCTTATTGCCCTGCCCTGCTGCAAACTATTAAATCTCAATAACAAGATCATAAAAATACGCGACAAACGCAACGACAACAACATTATTTTGACATTTGCATCGATGGGATTAGAGTTGGTGTTGTCTGACATGTCTGAGTTCTGGGTTAGCCATGCAAATCGATTTATGATGTTGTTTGTCTGCTGACTTTTCAACCGCAGACAGGTAGAACTTCAGAAGGCGAAAAAACAGAGAGAGTGTAGAAGTTTTTAAATGTATTTAGAATAAATTTAATTTGAAGAGAGAAAACATAAAGTAATACTTGAAAATTAAGCTTTGTTGAACGTATTTTCGAAGAAGAAACTTTGCTGAATTTCTCTTGCGTCATCAGAAGTTAAATCAATCTAGTTATCAAAACTTGGTCAAGATAATATGCCAAATGATGTGATGATACTTTACTATATTATGTATTCGATAGTTATATTATTTATTTGATAAGAAGTGAACATTGATGTGTGTAGGCGCTTAGTCACAATTCCAAGTTTCTCAAGTGATGGATTTTGCATAATACATTTAACCATTTCATATTCCTGTCATAATGATGATTAGCTATTGTACATATATCCTCAGATATGCTCTAAATGCAAAGTGTTTGTATTTCTTGTAAGCCGTGTGCGGAGGTCTTTGCATAACACGCTAGAAAAAACCTCTTTGCACTCTGCTTAATCCGCCGTCTTGGTTGCACAACATTCGAATAGATTTTGGATTTGGATTTGTATTTGGGATTTGGGTTTTCAGTTTGGGTAACTTGTTGCATGCGGCGGCGGTTGCATAGTTGCACAAACAAATAGAGACACAACATCTTTACAACACACGGAAAGTATTCAATGGAATTTCTCAGAGCGAGCATTGCACACGTAATGAGCCGCATAATGCATAAATGGCGCAATAATAATATTTTCTATATGTTTTCAATAATATTTCCCACTAAAAGCCTAAACGGCTGTCAAACATAAATATTTATTTAGTTCTTCTTCTCAATGATCCACTGAGATTTCACAGTACGGTGTGAAAACCGAGGAAAAACGCACAAGGACATTGCTTGATCGAGGGATCGAGCGATTGAGAAGGACATTGCGAGGGTGCACGGCGAACGTGCCTGATCGCATGTCCTTTTTATGATCTTCTTCGCGCGCTCTCTCTCTCTCTCACTCTCTGTGTCGCTCTGTGTCTGAAGTGAAGGACGTGGAGACTGTCAATGTCAGAGTTTATAAGGGAATTGAACAATCTAGAAATCTAGAGCGTAGACTGTAAGAGGTAGTCAAAGGATTAGGCGACAGACACTTTAATTGTAGCTTCTGCACAGGTAGTCAAGGCTGGCAAGGAGACAAGCAGACAATGTCTGGTACTGAGACTGGGTTTGTAAATGAGACAGAGACAGCATTTACGCTGTGGGCTCTGCAGACACGTAATTACATTCAATTTCTAATCACGGCGACAGACGACGACAGGCAACTTGTCACTGATTGTAGATCCTCCTCTGTCGGACATTCTAATTTGTGGATCAATTAGGTCTGGTCCTCTAGGCCATGTCGAAGGTAAAGATTATTGTGGTAATGCAGATCCTGATGATGCTTGCTAATTAAAATTGTGAGATCTAAATTTACTTAGATGGAAGGAACTCCTTAGCAAACCCTTAGTACATAGGATACTGATACGTATAATGCAAATAGAGCTCTAAGTTCTTTGCTAACTAAAACGATTCCAAATCTACTTAGATAAATGAATTGTCTTATAATACTGGAGACTGGAATCCGGTAGTGAGAACGAACTGTTCAACAAATAAAGAACAGTGTGATAATAACAAAGGAGTTAGCACTTTTAAGACTCTTTTGTATGATTGTGCAGTTCACAGAGAGGCTACATTTAAATAGATCTTTCCATGAACCTTGCTCAAGTAGCATAAAATTTCAGCTTTCTTCACTCTCTTCAGTCAAGTACCTCAAGTACCTCGTGAAAATTGCAATTTGTTTTAGTTAATCAAATTTGTGTCAAGCACTCGAATAATATTTAAATTTAAGCCTAGCTAACGCCATGGCATATGGCAGCTGGACGATCCTTTGAACAGTTCTACTTCGACACGCGTCCACCCAAAATGTCTCAGAGAAGGAGAGTAAATTGAAGTGTATTCAGCCGCCCCAAGGCGGACACGGACGCGGACAGGGATACACGGCTGTGCTGTGCTGTAAAGTGTGACTAATTTTCAGTTACGAAAACCACATGACGGGTTAGGATTCATGTCTGGAGAATAAGCTACAGCAACAAATGGGTTAGAGAAATTGTGACTTCAAGGCATGGAGGCGTTGCCTGGTAGCCAACAACGCCCCTTGGTCCACCGAGTGCCACACCCACGTTGTTTTGCGTCTTTGCTTTTTTTTCCATTGCGAAAATGAAGAAAAACTGCACGACAACCCTTTTTGGAAATCTGCTGTAAATATTTTGCTCGTTATTTGCGCACCTTTTCCAGCGGCGGTACCTGCACAGTGCCTTCCTCTCATGCTCTCTTTCTAAAACCTTTTTGGTACTGGTCTCTCTTGATGCCTTTTCGGTACTGCTCTCTCTTGATACCTTTTTGGTACTGCTCTCTCTTGATACCTTTTTGGTACTGCTCTCTCCTGATACATTTTTGGTACTTAGTTGTACTGCTATCATTCTTTAAACTCTTGGTGCAGCTCTCTCTTGCTGCTACCTTTTGGTAGCGCTCTCTTCTCTTTTGCCGCTACCTTTTCGTAGTGCTCTCTTCTTGCTGCCCTACCTGCTCTGCCTATAAAAGCAGGCGAGCACATCCTGCACCATCATCAGTTTACTAAAAGTATTCAACGTGTTCAACACGCGATAGTGAGAAACCTTTTTCGAAAATGTTTGAACATCTTGTGTTTCCCAACGAGAGCTTGTCCGCTCAAACAATGGACTTTGATTTGATCAGCTGGTCGTTAGATGCCGATACAGCAACCACAGAGCAGAACAGCAGCAACATGGATATATTGTCTTATGATACAGAGGTAAAGAACGGAGAGTAAAAGAACAGAGAGAGTTATTTGTTGTAGAAGGAAGAAAACAAGAAGAAACTCTTTGATTTTGAAAATACAAATAGAACAAGAATATATATACATATATATATATATATATATATATATATATATATATATATATATTTATACATATTGTAGAAAATACTGATAAATATCTTCAGACTTATCAAATACAAGTCTTGCTCTATTATAGAATTTGATGAGTATATAATTCTTCTAGAATTATTCCGATATCTTTAAATATATATCTCATCCCAATTACTGTAGAATACTATGGAAACTTCTTTCTGAAATCACACGCCATTTTCTTTGTGAGTTTTCCCAACATTCCCCTTGAATTGCCAGACAAAAGATACTCAAGTTACTTTGAGATACGTAAACAATGCAAGCAGGTAGCAAAATGCAGTACTAACCTCATTGTTGTTGTTGTTGTTTTGTTGCCTTGCAGATGGACAAATTGAGTTGCCAGGAGAGCAAGGTGAGCTCGAAATTGGAAGAGACGCTGACGCTGCTGCAACAGACGCAGCGCAATTGCGAAGAGCTGCGCAAGCAACTGCACGACAAGGATGTGGAATGGACACGACGAGAGCAGGAGAATCAGCATTTGCAACGCAGTGAACTGCAGCAAGGTAAGACAGTGTAACCTTTGCCCCCCTCCCCCACTGCTCAACTAACTCAACTTCTCCCTCTCTCTCTTTCTCTTCCGCGTAGCACAAGACAAGCTACAGGAGGTGCAAATGTTGGCCAAGGAGCGTTTCCGTGAGTTCGAGTCGCAGCTGCAGGCCAAGGATGAGGAGAAGAAGCAGGCACTGCAATCGTATCACCAGGAGATTGAGCATCAGCTACGCCACAAGCAGGAACAGCTGCAACTGGCCGAACAGCAGGTGCTGCAGTTGCAGAAGCGCATACGTGATCAGGAGCAGCAGGAACAGCAGCTGCGCGAGAAACTGACGCGCAAGGAGAGCAGCTACACAATGCGTCTGTCGTCGGCAGCACAGCGCGAGGAGGAGGCACAGGCAACGATCAAGGCATTGACCAAGGAGTTGCAAACACTGCGAGCCAGCACCGAGCACAAGGAACGCGATCTACGTGATCGTCTTGCGCTCAGTCAGGATGAGGTCACCGTGTTGCGCACCTCATCGCAGCGTCGCAGTCCCAGCACCAGCCTCAATGACAGCGCCGCTGAGCTGTGTCGCCTCACCAGTGAGGCAGACAGTCTGCGCTGTGTGCTCGAGCTGAAGCAGGCGGAGATTTCCACACTCTCCAAGCAGAATGCCGAACAGCAGCGCGAAATTGATGAGCTGCGCAGCAGGAGCAATCGCGTTCCACTGCTGGAGGCCACCAATGAAATGTTGCGCACCGAACTGGAGACCAAAACCGAAAAGGAGAAGTAAGTGAAAACACTTTCCCCTCCAGCAACAATTACTAATCCAATCCTTCTTCCTTGCAGAGATCTCCAGCGGCAAAATGATGAAATGCAAAAGGCCTTCAATCACGAGAGTATCAAGCGCAAGCGCATCTCCTGCGACAACGAGCAGCTGCAGTACAATCTGAAGCAACGCACCGAGCAACTGCTGCTGGTGCAGAACCAGCTGCAGGAGCAATTGTCCAACTGTTCCCAGTTGGATGCATCCCTCAACTACAGTCGCAACAACAGTTCAATGCGCGCCAGTTTAGATTGCGCTGCTGCCCGCTGCAATGCGTCATCATCATCATTGACATCATCACCTCCCGCCTCGCCAGTCATCAAGGGTGTCATCGAACGGAACGACTCGGTTAGCTGGGTGCTCGAAATGGACGATGAGACGCCACAGGTGGCTGCCTCGAAGCTGGTGCGACGCGCTGGCTCCCTGCGCAGCACCTGTGAACGCAGCCCCACACAGCGTCGCCAGCTGTCGCAGAGTGCCGGCGTGGCCAGCGGCAGTAGCACAACACACAATGGACATGCCAATGGACATGGCCATCACTCACATGGTCCCAATCCGCTCTCGCAGAGTATGTCAGCTACCATTCTGATGCGCACCCAGTCACATGAGCCCGAATCACCGCGTCCACTCTGTCGTGCACGCTCTCAATCGATATGCGGCAACCAAAAGACGACGACGACGACGGCACCGGCGACTGATGAGCAATCGCTGCCCGACTGGCATCCGGAGGAGTTGCGTGCCAGTTCACCGCAGCCATTGCCACCGCCGCCCGTCGATATGCGTGCCCGCTGTTCAACCATGAACAAGGCAATGAACAAGAAGTTCCAAGAGATACAGGAATCTGCCGGCGAGGCAATGGTCTCGGGTGCCAACTCAGAGGATGAAAGCTGCTCGGCCTCGTCTGAAGATATGCGCAGCTCGTCGGCATCGAGCACAGCCTCGGCTGCCGGCTTGTCGTTGTCCAAGCGACAGAAGCAACCATCGCGAATGTCTATCGAGGAGGCGCTGCTGCTGGAGCAGGTGAACAGTTTGAATGGCACACCGATGGAGGTTAGCTGGTCTGAGGACGCTGCCGATGCGGATGCCGCCGAGGCGCATGTACTCGCATGACAGGCGGCGCCACTACAAGGCATGGGTGTTGGTGTTGGTGTCAGTGTGGGCGTTCGTTTGGGACTGGGCGTGGCATACGAGGAGCGTGCTGTCATCGAGCAGATAGCCGAGGCAGCCGAAGAGGCTTATGAAATGGTGGCCGTCGATGCGCAACAGGAGGAATTAATTGTGGGTGATGAAGACGACGAGGCAGAGGAAGAAGAGGAGACAGCGGACGTTGGCGACGAACGGGACGATCAGGAGATTGAGGAAGATTTTGATGATGATGACGATGACAATGATGACGATGATGATGATGATGATAGCTTCTAAAGCAGGCGCGCAGATAGGAGATTGTAGAACAATTCAACTAGCATAGCTTGTCGCGTAACAACAAGAACAACAACAACAACAAGAAAAATGAAACAAAAATTAAAAACAAGAACAGAAGAACGTCTTAAAACATTGGTTGGTAAATTGTAATTTAAATTAATGTCGGATAACTTTTTCTGTGTAAATAAGTGCATTTAGCGTAGGGGAACAGAAAGAAAGAAGATATATAATTTTTCGGCAAACCGGCAGAATAAATTTAAACAAAATAAAATAAATACACATACTTGAGATGCTATAAAATAATATGGGAGAGATATACGAGTATGCAGCAGAGCAGCCACACACAGCAAGCGGATCCGTCACAGTCTAAAGAGAATATTATTTTGGGTTGAATAATGATTCAAATACAGTATAAACATAACAGTATAACAGTATGCAGTAGTGTATAACAGCAGCAGCAGCAGTAGAACACACTCTTTGCGAACACGTTTCAAATACGATAAAAATACGATAATCTTACGAGTATATGAATATATATAAATATATGTTATGGTTAGGCATTTAGCTCAAACAGTATGAGAATATATATCGTATATAGATATATACACCCACACAAACACACGCATATATATATTTGCATATAAACTATGAAATATTTAATACTATTCTACTCTAACCGCAACTCGAGATATCGTATATTCTATATAGTATTTAATGTTATACCTGCTCCTCCTCCACCCCATTCGATTGTATGGTCTGCTCAAGGGAATACCTTAAAATGAAAGAGAAACCCCCGGAAAATGTAACCCAAAAATAAAAACAACCCAACCATGAATGATTTCAAATCTATAAAATGTAAAACAAAACTTAAGCTTTAATTTCTCTTCGTGCGTGTGTTTCTTATTTATTATTTAGTTTTTAGGAATACCCATAATTATATTATGCTATAGAGAGTATGTTTCCTAGTTTGTAAACCAACCACCCCCTCTCTGTATATTAGTTCGTTTTAGCTTAGCTCTTACGTTAATCTTTACGTTTTTAATCTGTTATGTATCTGTATCTGTAATTGTAACTATTATAACTGTATCTAATTATCAAGCAAGTCTTATATTTATAAGTCGCGAAGAAGGCACGCAAGATGAATGAGAAGACGAAGAAGAAGAGTTTATATAACACGCAGCATTGTCATTAATTATTAAGTATAATATGCAAACTATGTTATTTTTTATGTGTGAGCCCAGAAAGAGAATACAATATAACAACAACAACAGCTGATCCTGAATGAGTGTGAAATGAGAAGCAGAAGATGAAAATGATGGTATCAAATATAACAGTATAACACAAATTGCAACCGAAACAAGAAACCTTAAATATTTTTTTGCTAAATCATTTCAAACCCTAAAAATAAAATAGTAATTGTTTCAAGAACTCGCAAGTGTTTTTAAATGGGGGGAAGTTTGTATTTTATTTTAGATTAACAAAACTCAATATAATGTACAGTAATACTTAAGCTCGAGCAGCGCTCTCTTCCTGCGAACTGTCCTGCTCGAATGTTTTGAGTAGTTTGAACTTTTGAATCTTTCCAGATGTGGTCTTGGGGAATGATTTGACGGGTATCACATAGCGTGGCACCTTGAAGTGCGCCAGTTTGCCCTTGCAGTATTCTTTGAGCATTTTGTTGTCGAACGTGCTGGGATCAACATCATCCTGAAGCCGCACAAAGGCACAGAGTTCCTCGCCCAAACGCTCATCGGGCACGCCAATCACCTGAAGTGGAAGAATAAGAGAAGAAAGTTCAATCAGAAATGTTTCAAGGAAGTGAAGGAAAGGAATAACTTACATGTGCCTCGACCACTTGTGGCATTGAGTTCAAAAAGTCTTCAATCTCTTTGGGGAATAGGTTTTCGCCACCGCGTATGATCATCTCCTTGAGGCGACCCACAATGCGGCCATAGCCATCGGCTTCGAGTACAAACTGATCGCCGGTGTGCAGCCATCGATCCTCGGCGTAGATTTCCTTGGTCTTAGCTTCATCGCCGTGATAGCCCAACATGGTTAAGTAGCCACGCACACAGAGTTCCCCAGGCTGGCCAAAGGGCACCAGGTTGCCCTGGGCATCGATGCACTTCGCCTCGATGTGATCTGTGAGAAAGCCCACAGAATTGAGTACACGATCGTCCTGCTCGCCAGGTACAGATTGAAAGACCACCGCAGTTGTCTCGGTCAGACCGTAGACACTGTGGACTGCCTGCACGCCAAGCACATTTCGGATATCCTTGATCAACTGTGGCGACACGATCGCTCCACCTGTAATGGCCTTCTTCACCGGCGGCAGAGGCACTTGCAGTTTACGCTGTTCTTCAATTAGATCCACATGCATTGTGGGTGTGCCATGGATCACTGTGCAACGTTCCTTAGCGATTGCTTGCAGCGAATCCTTGGGACTGAAACCCGCAGCTGGTAGTACAATTGTGGCACCTTGAGTCAAAGCCGACATGATGGTGATCGATACACCGTACGCATGGAAGAGCGGCACTTGAACACAGATTCTCTCTCCGGCCAGCTCATTGCGAGCACCCACATGGATGCCATTGTTGACAAGACTGTAGTGGGAGAGCAGCGCTGCCTTGGGGTTGCCCGTGGTGCCGGAGGTGAATTGCACATTGCATGGCGACTCGGGGATAATCTGACGTTGCAGTTTGCCAATCTCCGCCTGCTCTGAGGCATTGCTCAGATCGAGTACCTCATCAAACCGTAGCGTACCCTTTAGACTCTGCTGGCTGTTGATAATGACCGATTTGAGGTGAGGGAACTTTTCGCTACGTATCTTTCCAGGCTCCGATTGTGCCAGTTCCGGGCAAATATCACGTAATATCTCGTAGTAATGTGTTTTCTTGAAAGCTTCGGGTGCCACAATAGCCTTGATGTCCACCTTCTTGAGACAATACTCTATTTCGGGGCCCTGAAAGGCGGGATTAAGGCCCACCGAAATGAGGCCTGCTCGCGCGGCACCCAACATGGTCAGATACCAGTGGATATAGTTGGGTGCCCAAATGCCGACGGCATCGCCGTTCTTTAGTCCCAGCTTACGAAAACCCGCCGCTAGACGATCCACTTCAGGCAACAGGCTGCTAAACGTGTATCGCTTGTTCTCGTGAGCCGATACTATCGCCTCAGTGCTGCCGAAATCGGAGGCAGAGAGCTCAACCTGTTGGCCCACAGTGCGATATACCAGCGGCTCCTTGCCTACATGATGAATATAGCTGTAATTGGATGAGCTGCAAAGAAGAAGGAAATTCGAATTTATTTTATCTAACTAATTCAATAAACACTAATAATCATTTATAATTAAATTAAAATAATTGTATTTCTTTTTGAAAAATCAGTCAAACTAATTTCTACGAAGAAATTCAACTTTATTCACCATATTCCCGCATGTGATTTGCTTTGTGGTTTGTGTCTTGGCATATTTATAGCAGCTGAGCTTGTGCGAAAGCTTACACGAGAAGTACATCTGGCATAGGTTTTGTTATTGTTTTTTTTTGGCTTGTACTGCTTTGCATAGATTATATGAGTTAAGTGTTTACACGAGTCTCTTACTCTTATCAGTTTGGAATTATGCATGGACTACATAATGTGAAATTAAATAGCTTGCAATTTAAATTCAATTACGATTAGGGTGTGCATCCCTCAATCTCTCAAGTATCTAGACAAAACCGACTTTGGCCGCTATAAATAGTCGTGTCAGTGGAAAATTACTTTCTGCGTAGTTAAGAACAAAATATTCCGCTCATCAAACATTTCAATTGAACAGGTGCACAGGCCTTTGATTAATTATAATTATGTTTAGAAGTAATTTCACAATGAATTTTGAAATTCGATAATTAACATGTGCCAGCTAGATTCCAGATCAATATTTGTATGTATAAGTTATGTTCTATCGGTAAACCGAAGATCAAATACTCTATGCGATAAGAAATGGTATCAGGCTTCGTTGAGAAATTAGAATATATATTATTAGGTGTTTATTGTAGACCAAAAATAATCGCAAGTTTGATAACATTAATGCATGCCAATTGTCTCAGAATCCAAAAAAAATGTTACGTAACGTTGGGCAAGCCAAAAGAGGGTGACGTGGAAGATTAACTGCAAGACAACGCAAATATCTTCTCAACTAACTACAATTGGACTAATCCTCTGATGAGATAAGAAAAAACTCTCATTACTTTGCTGACCTTCGGTTTGTGTCCTTGCTTAGCGAACGTACTTACCAGCGTAATGCGTTGAGGGCCTTGTTCTGCCTGAGCAGATGTTTTGCCACAATTTGCAATTGCTTGTTCAACATTTTCACATACACTAAATTGAATAACACAAACAGACGTATTCACAATTGATTTACCACGTATTTTTCAAGTGCAATTTGTAATAGTTGTTTCTATTTCCATGTAATATATATTTTCGGCAAATGCTTTTTTCGATGAGCTCGCACGTCCGCACTCTGTGGCGCACACAAGTGAATTGAGGCGCTCGAATAATTGAGCAAGTTCAAGTTCTCCTTGTCAGGCCCCTTCTCGACGAAAGAGAATGTCATCATCATGTGAGAGAGAGAAAGAGAGAATGAGAAAGGGGAACTGTTGGCGCGTGGGAAAGCGCTTCGCTATAAACTCATATTTGTTTTGTTTCGTATTCATCATCGGTTCTGTTTTGTTTTCACATTTCTATACGGCACGGCACGTGTCTCGCTCAACTGTTGATTTATATACATATACATATGTACATATACATTTATAGATAGCAGATGTTTAACTGTGTTACAATGAGCAATTATATAGCGACTCTTCTATACCCTACAATGGGTTATATCATGTTGTTCAACAGTCGAGTGAACTGTTAGATAAGTACAGTTCTTTTTCAGCTTGTAGCATCCACGTTATCAGAACAAATAACTATAAATGATTTTGTTATAGCTTAAGTGTTTTTCGGTTTTACGAGGGCATCGAAGCTTCGACATGCCGATGAAAGCTTTTTTTCTAGCTGCGTATTTGCTATAACTATTTTTGTTTGTTTATTCCGCCGGCATTTGCAGTTTATTCTCAGTTGTTTGGCTTCTTTTCTAACGAAAGCTCTGTTCGACCGGAACAAGGTTGTGCTTTATGGGAGCTTTTACTTGAGTGATTTGTTTGCAGCTCACAGTCATGATCATGATCTTGAAAATGTTATTTATAGTGATGGTATAATGGGGAATATTTACTTGACATAATTTAATGCAAATATGAATTGACTTTATTACTGTTTCAAACTTTATCTGACAATAAATTTAAACTTATCAAAAGAGTTGACGTTTGCTTAAGCATACTCTCTTATCACTTACTTTCAAACATTATCAAAGTTGTTCAAGGAAAGAATCTGACTGAAGTACCTGGCTCTGGATCTAAAACGGGTGTATCCTTGCCCAATAGAATCTCCTTGACGGTGGGCATAGGATCCTTTAAATTATAACTATCGACAGCCCCCTGGTTGACTTCAAAGAGGACATGTGAGGTTTTATAATTTGTCGGCAACGTTAGGTGGATAAAATCACGATCCGTCGTCTTTCCCTCCTTCATGCAGAAGTCGGGAATTTGGTTGCATTTGCATTCGGGCGGCACCAGAGCCAACTCGAAGAGTAGCGTGGCAAAGAGCTGCTGCATTTTCTGGAACGACCTTTCGCTCATGTGCTCGTCCTTCTGATAGGGTTTCTTGTGAATCGAACAGAATGGCAGACCAATTACCTGGACCTTATCGCCACAGTAGCGTCGTACCTCGTTTACCATGGGCATACAGATGACGATGGTGTCCGGAATGAGGGCAATGACATTGAACACCTCTTCGTAGGCACGCCGTGCGGCCAGCACAAAGTGATCATAGCGTGCCCCATTCAATGGTTTAAGCGAATCCGTAACACGCAAATACGCATGATTGCTGCAGTTCAAGTGACTATATGCCTGATTGAAATGATCGCGGATCCGATAGGTGACATACTCGATGCTCTGATCGGCCAACAGTTTCACAGAAAACGTGGCCAAAGCCTTCGTCGACGGCGTAAAGTCGCGCTGGCTCCCTAACTGTTTCGACTTCACCGAATGCAGCGTCATGGCAGGCAGGCACCAGCGATACTTGAGGAATTCGGCAGCTGACTGCTCGTGGATTAGCTTTGACGCTCCATACCTTGCCTTGAATTCCATGACACCATCTTCGGTCAGGCTGAGTATGTCCCAGTCGTATTGCGTCAACGGCAGCACGTGACGCTGCAGTCCCTGGACTTGACACTGTCCGCCAACCATCAGCGTATTCATCAGCATGCACATCTCAGCCATGGGGTCCATTCTGGCCCGCATTGGTGCTTCAGTTGGCTGTTCCAACTTTTCGGGATCTTCGTCGCTTCTTTCTTTTGACTTCACTTCAAACTCAAAGTGAATATAACCAGGGTGATTGATCGAAAGCACTGCCTTGCCATTGGCAATCCACTTATTGGTGGTGTCCAACACCAGATCGACTCCAACGAAAAAGTCTTTGCGCTCATCGAGTACCTTGCGCATTAGAAGCAAATTGGCATTCGGATCGGTATCGATAATGAATCGAATATTCACCGGCAGTTCGCCGGCACGCTGCATCCACGCGTCTATGGCTTGTATCCAGCAAATGACGGCTCCCTTTTTATGGGTCAATCCGCGGGCATAGAGTACGCCATCCTCTCGGGTGAGACTGAAGGGATTGTGCGTCCAGCCATCGTCGGGGCTTACAGGTAGCACCCCAATGTTGCCATAGATGAGTACTATGTTTTTCGCCGGTGTCCCAAAGTGATCGCCAAAGATCATCCAATGTCCGGGCTTCTTGGGATCGCTCTTCACCTCCACCAACTCCACATCAAACTGCAGCTCTCCCAGACGCTGACAGAGTCGTTCGCAAATCTGCTTGTTCTCCGATAAGAATTTCTGGTTGCGCGGTATGCTTCTCAAGGACATCATATACGAGAGCTCGATCAGATTTTTCTCACGATTGAAAAACAGGTCGTCCAGGACATTATCCAGTTGCACTTCCGTCACCGTAATACGGTCCTTCGGTGCATAGTCCCGCACACAGAAATCTTGCAGGCAGTCACATTTATCATCCGGAGAGCGGTCCACGAAGACACAGCAGTTGCGATCGCTCCAGACAATCATTTTCACACAAAGTTTTCACTAAAAATTTTGACTACACTAAAGCGACTGAATTGAAAAAACAAACTGACTTGATGTTACCGGCTTTCATACTCCATTCTCCTAGAATTGAATGCTATGATAATATTGTGTCAAACAAAATTGTATGCAACAAAAGGTATTTATAACCTTCAACCATTGAAAATGCTCACACACTTATTTTGTTCAAATGTATGTTACAGGTCGAAGAAGGCGTGTCAGATCCCACAAGGTACATATAATCTTGATCAGCATCACAAGCCGAGTCGATTTAGCCATATCTGTCTGTATGAACAAACAGATCTCAGCTGTTATAAAAGCTAGAGACACCAAGTTTGGCATTTGGGTCCCTGTATACCATACGCAGATCAAGCTTGGATCAGCCATGTTCGTCCGTATGAACACCAAGATCTCAGCAACTATAATAAGTTAGTGTATCTATCTTTGTGACAATATGTTTTATTATTCCTCTTAGATTACATTTATTTTAGAAATGCATAAAGCCCCCGCTTGCCCATATAATTCGAAATAAGCACTGATAGTACCATCCATAGTTCCCCAACCACTTCTCTATTGAATCGACAGATTTTCTCAATGTCTGCTTTAAATTTGACAAGTCGAATCATTAAATAGAAGTATCGAATTTAAAACACACATTGAGAAAGAAGGTCTCATGCAACGGCGTTTTACATTTACAGTTACATTTGAATTGATACGTCTGGCTCGGGTATATTTTTTTTTGTAGGTTTTGGTACCTTGCGCTTACGGAGGTGGAATGGCATTTTTAAATAATCCTTGATGGTCCTCTTCTTCTTCTGAACGTACGGTGCATCCTTTGATTTCGATTTTAAAAAGTTTAAATGCGTCGCACTCTTCTTTGGGGCGAGCAGTTCATCCTCTTGTTTTAAGTTCCTAGACCTTTCCGCAATACCTTCGATTTCACAATAATCGGTGATAATGTCGCATTTGCAGCGGACTGGAAGGCACGAGAGCTCGAAGAGCACAGCAGCGCAGAGTTTTGAGTGTTGTATGAAAAGTTGCTGGGGAATATGCTCGTTCTCCAGCTGATGGCATTCCAGGCGTTTCGAGTAGGGCAGCAATATCATCGGTTTCCTCACCAACTTGTGTAAGGCATTGGCCACGGGCAGGGACATGGGTATGGCGTTCGTAACGTAAGGTTCCTTTTGATATATTCCTCGCACAGCGTCACATATGACTTTAACTACTTTCGAATGAGTGCTCCACGAAATGGGACTAGTGCTGTCCAACAAATTCAGCTTTGTTTTGGTGCTCACACATAGCTCTGTCCTGGCGTTGACTATAAACTGTTTCACTGCATCATGCACAACCGCCACTTCCTGATCGGGTACCATCCTAATGGAGAACTTGCCCATCACTATCATGGGTATGCCGGGGCTACAGTCGGAGCGTGTATCGCTGCCATCGACTCCATGCATCGTTAGTGCCGCCTTGCACCAGCGATTTCGCAGCATTTCCACTTTGTTATCCTCGTGCCTGAGTCGACGAATCGACAGTGTATCTCTGTATTTGTACGAACTGAAGTCGGCGGTCTCCAGCAGCTGCCAGTCAAGTGTGGTCAATGGTTTGACATTGCTGTCCATTTGAGGTATAGTTAGCTCCTGGTTACTGTCCACCATTTGGTTCATCAAATGACACAAATCGATCAGCGGTTCAAAGACAAGTCCGCCCGCTAAGCCCGTCTCGACGGGCTTGTTGCCCCCATGCACTTCCAGACCAAAGTAGGCACGACCAGTGATACTGCATGGGATGACGGGCCGTGTATCATTAAACCAGGAATTCACATTAAACAGCATGTAGTCGACATCGACAAAGAAGGCAGGCTTGTCCCTAACATATGTCTGCAGTCCGATGCTGCCCACCTCGTGCGCCATCTCCACCAAGAACTTCAGGTTGATCGGCAGATCTTCAGTTATTTTAATCCAACATTCGATCGCCTGAATCCAGCTGATGACCATACCCTTTCCTTTGCTTACCCCACGGCCATAGATATTCCCGTCCCGCATCTGAACGTTGAAGGGATCGCTTTGCCAGCATTCTGGCTGTGTAGGCAGCACATCGATGTGACCGTAAATTAAGAGGGTGCTCTTTGAGGGAGACGAGAAGTAGTTGGCGAACAACACCTTCCTCTCTATCCTCTCCACGCAACTCTGTTCGGAATATGGGATATCCACCAAGCGTGTGTGAAAGTTCAAATTATTCAGACGATCTTGCACCCATTCCAGAGCTTTTACACCCTCCGACATCAAATCCGGATCGGCCGAGATCGACTTGGAGGCCACCAACTGTTGCAGATCGTTAATGGAATCCTCCTCTTGACTATTGATCAATTCAAGCACTTCCGCCAATTGAGGTTGCTGTGTTTGTCGCAGTTCTTGGAAATGTTCCGCGTTTTTATGCAGCAACTTGCACTTTGGGCAATGACACTTATCGGGCTGAAAAACATATTCATCCGATCTGAGCGATACATGCGATCGACGCGAGTTGCGATGGGCGATGGGCTTATTCCGAGTTGTGAGGTCCACTGATGTATAAGTTCGACGTGATGCCGAAGGATGCATTTTTCACAATATTACAATGAATTGAACCTTTTACAATACTATTTAATTTTGATAACCTTAAAGAAATAAAAATGAGCAATTTGTAGTTTCAATTTGAATTTCCGATTACAGTTTTATTGAGCCGGAATGGCATTGAAAACTAAGCTTCTATCGATGGGGAATCTCTTAGGGATGATAAGGTGCATCTCTAGATTTTAGCTTGATAAACATAACCTCAATCAAACTAAAGTAAACATTCTTTAAATTAAAATATGATGAATATTTGAGGGATCTGAACTTGAGTCTTTGTCTTTCTCTATCTTTAAATTGATTTACATCTTAGTTTTCTTAGCGATGTACAATTAATTAGCTTAGCAATCTGCCATCTCTATGCCGAAAAACTTGACGAAACTTAACGAAACTTAACGAGAGTTGTGTGTTCTCCTGTGCACGTCGATTTGGCGCCAAAAACTATGTCAGTTCAGGGAATCAACAATTGTAAACAAAACAAACGCCTGCGCCTCAGCTGAGAAGGTGCTGTGACTCCTTTTCCAGCTGCAGCTCCTCCACTTCGGCTTCTTCGTCGTCGTCGTCGTCGTCGTCGTCGCTGGCGTTGCCAAGGTGCGCCTTGCCAGCGACTGAGCCAGAGGTAAGTGGCGAAAATGCTTTGGGCTGGCAAATCAGAAACTCGCTGAAGCTCGTGGCAAACGGTTGTGTTTGTGTTCGGTCCAATCTGGCAGAGAGAAGTGAGCTCAAAGTGCTAAAGGCGGCTGGCGACTTGGCCGAGACTCTGTGGCGTTAAAGTGAGACCCACACGCAACCAAAACAATAAAACAGGCTAAACATATAAAATTGTGTAGTAAAAGTGAAGAAAGCGAAGGAATCAAAAGAGCCAAGAGGAATAATATAATAGCAAGCGGATACCAAAAGTGGGCTACAAAAAAAAGTAACCAACAAACGTTTGTTGTTTTCTGACTTGTGACTTGTGTGTGCGGTGTGTGTGTCTGTTTGTGTGAGTACGGAGTGCGGTGTGTGTTGCCAATGAAAATGCAAATTGTTGGTAACAAATATTGGTAAAATGCGGAGGCCAAGAAATTATTGTGCAATGCGAGTGCAAAAATAGAAAAAAAAGCACATGCAGTCGGCGGCGATCAATACGAGAGAGAGCCAACTGCAACTGCAACTGCAACATAAACAAATTGCAAATTACAAGCAAAACAGTTAACAACAATTTGTGCAACACAAACACTTGGTCGGTTGTGTAATGGGGGAAAGTGCTTAGTCCCCTCCTAGACTAAGAGTGAGAGAGAGAGAGATACTCGAAGCAGCAGCAGCATGTCGCAGCCTCGAGGTGGACGCGGTGGTGGGCGTGGCGGTGGTGCTGGCGGTGCCGGAGTGGGCCGCAAGACGCCATCCTCGCTGACGGGGCCGCCCGACGATTCGGCCACGGGCAGCGAACGTGCCACGCCGGCAAGCAAAGCCGACTCGGATCCCAAGGATGATAGTTCGAGTAATGGCGATAAGAAGGACGGCGATCTATTTCCGGCACCCAAACCGCCCAGTGCAGGTGCCTCCATACGAGATACGGCCAACAAGGTGCTGGCTTTGGCCATGAAAAGCGAATGGACACCAATAGAGGCGGAGCTGAAGAAGCTGGAGAAATATGTGGCCAATGTGGGGGAGGATGGCAATCATATTCCGCTGGCCGGAGTGCACGATATGGTGAGTATATTCATTGCAGTACTCGCTCGGGTACTCATGACTTTGTAAAATCAATTTTGTCCAGAATGGGAAAATGTGTAAGGCGACGTCGCCCTTATCAACGTCTCCTGGCGGCATTTTGCTTGTTCCCCTTGTGCCCCTTGTTGTTGTTGCTGCTGATGGTTGTTTACCAGCCAAAATAACGACACAGTACACTGTGTTCTCTCAGTATGTGTGTGTGTTTGTGTGTGTCTGTGTGTGTTTGTGTTATTTGATAGCGCGGCCCAAATGTTTGGCTGCCAAGGCAATGGCTGCCTTGTGGCGTCCTGCCACAAGTTGCGCTGACTACCCTGAATAAACTCATAAAGCATCGAAATTGAAGCGCTTCGATTTCAATTTACCATAAAAAATATTCCAAAAAACGCAAAAGTCGTTGACATAAAATTAACGTTGCAGGCGAGCTTGCCCCCGTTCCACTCTTCGACTTCTTGCTCCCTTTGACATTCCATTCCAACTGACAATAAAATGCAAGTAGCTACTAGGTAAAAGCAAAGAAGCAGGAAATCAAGGAAATTGTGGAAAATAGCTGTAGTACAACGGGACATTGACAATACCAGCCAGAGAAAAGGGTTCGTCGTTGTTGGGCCTTGTCTTTGGCTCATAATGCCATGCAAATTATTTCGCTGTGCGAAAGGCATCATTAACATAGAAGAGCGGTTAGTCTGCTAGCCCAAGATACCCTGGCAGAATAGATTTACTAAGTGGGGTTGCATGTACGCAGGAAAAACTGCATCTCAATAGTAAGGATGGACTGCGACTCAATTGAAAGCTATGAATCTTAGAAATAGCTTGATTTTGAATTATAAAAAAGTTTAATGTAAAGTTTCATAATTTCGGAAAAGAATAATATCCATGTTATTTATTCAATTATATTTGTTTAAAATATTTCTTTATTTTAATGGTAAATAGGTTTTGTTATTTTTGTAACCATTTCTTAACCATTTTTATATAAAAATAAATAGCTCAACCTATTTAAAATCTCTCAAGTTGTTAGTTATAAATGTACTATTCTGAACTTATTTACTTGCCTGCCATCTATAGGGTATCTTTCATTTGCAACCTATTTCTCATGAGGTACCTTCCGATTTCTGTGCTTATTTTGTGCTGCCAGACAGCCTGTTTATTGTTTTGGACTTGATTTAGTTTTAATTAGGAAAATTGTGCAAAGCGAATGAAGTGAAAATGTAGCCTTATCTAGAGGGGAAGTTGGCCGAAACAAGCTAGCAAAATCTGTGATATCTACAATATTTGTTCGTAATAAAAATAATGATAATGACTTTGAAAAGTAACGCGACCAAGTTTCAATGGACTCAGCAGACTGGAAACAGAGATCGGCTGCGAGTGATTGTCATGACATGTTCATGTACAAAATAACACCTCCGATTTGCATGAATAGAACTTTTCGCTGTTGAGTTTTAATACTTTTATTCATGCTTTGGTTTCGTTGTTGTTCCTCTGAGTGTACTCATTTTAGCTGAGCAAAACTGTTTGAGGTGCTGTTGATCTGCTCAGCAGTTATCGGATTGATTGAGAATGAAACCCCGAAATCAGCCTATGAGTTCCTTTATGTACACAGAAAATAGAAAGTTTGAAAACTAGTGAATTTCTAAAAATAAAAGGACAAAATATATTTTATTTTTCAAAATAAAAAGAATTTTATTTTTTTTGATACAAAAAAGGAGTTAAGACTTAATTTAATTAAATTATTGATAATAACTTATTTACTAATAAAGTAAAACCTATAAGTTGTTCACTAATATCATTTTATTAAGCCATAGAAATCAAATACTTACATAAGTACCAGATAAAATATTCCAAATCAGGTTTCGCCTTTATTGCAATTAGCTAAACTATAAGAACTTTGACCAATTAAATATTCTGCGAATTTACTTCCCTCCCAAATTAGATTCATATATTGTAGTATATCAACTTTAAACCGAATAAAGCAGTTTCTTTGATCCAAAAATTATATGTTATTTATCTATCTGTCTGTTTTCAGAACACCGGAATGACGCCGCTGATGTACGCGACAAAGGATAATAGAACGGCAATAATGGATCGCATGATTGAGCTGGGAGCCGATGTTGGTGCACGGAATAACGTAAGTATATCGGGTTGACGGGTTATCGGACTATCGGGCTTATCGGGCACTTAAAGCAAGCACGTCCTCGTCTTAAATTACTTCAAGCAGCTGAGAAAGGGGGAAACAGAGAGCGAGAGAGAGAGCCAAGAAAACAAAAGAAGCCGCTGGAATTGTGTCAAATCGATAAAAACCGCATAATTAAATCTCACGCGGGGGCGCGTTGTTGCATAAAGGGAAAGAGCTACGAAAGCAGCGAGCGGTGGTGGAGAGGGGCAGGGGAGAGGGGTCTCTGCGGTCCACGCATTTTCCGCACACGCATTTGCCGGGCAAACCCCGGCGGGGATTTTCACTGTGTGTGCCGTGTGGGTCAACCAAAGAGAGCTTGGCCAATCTTTGCTGGCCACTTTGGGCCAAACAATTTCAACGATTTCAAGCGACACGCGAAGCCGTTGAGGAAATTCCAGCAGTTTTAAGGCGTCGGGGTTGGAAGAGCGGGGGTGGACAATATGATACTCTGTTATTTCATTTGCGCTATTTTGGCTGCATACTTTTGAGGGCGCCTAGAGAATTTCGAAAGAGTGTTATTTATAGCCTGAACAGCTAGATAAGATTGATATAATGATGGGAAATGTGGGTTGTATTGATAAGAAGTGAGTTGCTTTTAAAGTTTTTTAATTATATTTGAAATAAAATAAATTTAAAGACAGATTTGAAGGAGTGTACAGATAGAGTTTTTTCTATACCATCAATAACGTATTGAAGTTAAATTCTTAACAGATATCGTATGAAGTTAAGAAGAACTCTTCTTTTTAATAGCTTTAACTAACAAGTAGATAAACACTGAGCACTGTGCACAAGGTTTTCTTGTAGCTTTAAAGGAACTCAGCTTCTTATTAAATAGGCTATTCAAGTCGACCACATGTCGCCCACACAATGGTCAATCGGTCAGTTTAGGACCATTGGGCATAGCTTGTACATTATGTTCGCATGCCGCAATTACTTACCACACATTTTGGCCAATTGCTTGGCTGGCCTGGACTTGGGCCGGCTCAAGTGTTTGTTGAGCTTGAAGCGATAAAATCCTTGACCTAATTACAAAATAATTGTTGCCAAACTAAGAATGAGAAAGAGAGCGAGAGTCAAGCAAAAGAAGTAATGCAAACTCTTGGCGAATTTAATTACCAAAACAAACATAGAAAAATCGTAATTTCCCCGTTGACGAAATTTCCCCAACTGGTTCGTCGTAGGAAAACGTAATGTGTAGCAAAGGCGAAAGGTTAATTTGCATATACAGATGATTTAATTCGGTCAATGTGCGAATTGAATACATGTGCTTTTTATTTGATTCTATGAATAACTTTACGACCCTGAACGGGATTGTTCTGTAATTCCTATTCGCCTGAATATCTTGGTAGGTTGTACTGAAATTTACGATTAGGTATTAGGTATAAATTGACTAGGTATTAAGAGAGAGTATATTGTATAAAGAAGGTATAACTTGGAAAAGTTAAATAATATATAAGTTTTTTCGTTGAATATTTTCCAAGCAGCATTGTAAAACTTCGGTATACAACCCATATATACTTAATATTTAATAAGCATATTAACCTTTTGCATTTCAAATATTAGTTGGTTATTTTCTCTACACACTCAACTTAATGACGATATATTATATTTAAATACTTTAAACTTCAATTAAAACTGACCCAGTCATGAAAAGGTAATCTCCTGTGCCTACTGTTTATAGCTGGAGTCCATATAGATGGTATCTGGCTGAACTTTACCCAGTGTTTTGTACTCTTAAGTTATAACTTGCCTTAATGGTAGGCATGAAAATTAAAAAAAGAGCAGAGGTGGGCTTCAAAAAGATGCGTCATATTTATTTTAAAATGTACTCTTCGTATGATTTCATCAAACTTGTCACTGGGTGCAGTGCAAGTTGTTTATTTTAACATATTATAATTACTTTAATGTCACTCCCAATTAGAGCTAGTAATGAATTAAATGAAGAAGCAGAGAAAAGGAAATGAAATGAAAAGTGTTTTCCCTTGTATTATATAATTTGGTTGTTGCTTTTATCTCTAAGTTATTCTCGAGCTGCACGACACTTGCAGCACGTGAGAAGTTGGCAGTCAAATGATGTAATAAGTGTGGCTAATTAGCATTTTAAAGAGAGTGACGAGAGGATAGGGGAGGGGGGGGTTAGCTGAGTCGCTTGGGCGTTACCAACACATGTCAATTGTGTGGGGCATGCAGCATAGGGCAGAGGGCTGGTAAAGGGGCAGGATGTGAGAGGCGTCACCGACTTCACTTCATTTGTTGCAACTTAAAAGCCAATTAATCAAGTAGCTGACTACCAAATACGCCCAATTGTTGGCCCAGCCTTGCTCCCGCCCTCCTTCCTTCCTTCTTCCCTTTGTATTTTGGCGCTGACCTTTGCCAAGACAAATGGCCAAAATGAAGCTAAGCTGCGCGCTCAGTTCTTGGCCACATTCTTTTCACTCTGCTGCTCCAAATGGCGTCATTAATATGCAATTTTAATTAAAACAGACTCGGGCTATTTACTTGCCACAACACGCGTACTCTCGCAGCACTTGGAGGCGCCACATGCGCGATGACAGCGTGAAATTTTTACATTAACCATTAACCTGGCCCAGACTCAATTTGTCAAATGTTGCGCTGCGTGTTGCCGCAGACGCACGCACAGTACGTGCGTAGGATGCGTGTGAGGGGAGCGAGCAGGAAGAGGTGTGGCAGGCGAGGAGGAGGAGGGGGAGGTACCAGTCGCACCCGAACTTTTAATTCATTTATTTAATTAGTTCGCTGACATCAGTTTTAGTGCGAGGAATTTTATAATTATCATTCTTCAAGTATCTTGTGCGTGTGTGTGGCGGCTCTTGGTGTGTGTGTGTGTATGCGGGTCAAATGACTTCATCTTCAAATAGTCTCAGAATTCGTAGCATACTTTGTTGCGCAGCGAGCTTTGCACACAACAAACAATGAAAGTAGGTCGTCTTACGGTGTTACCCCGCTCTCTGTCTACTCTTTCTTAGTCTCCCATATCTCCCTTTCCCCTCTCACTCTCTCTCTCTTCCCATCTCTATCGCCCCTCACTTTCTTTACCTGTCCGAAGGCAGGCGCAAAAATGTGCTGGAAAATTTGCGCTTCCGTTTTTGTTTTGTTTCCGGTTTTTGCTTTCGTTGCGCTATAACCAAACCACACACAACAGCAACAAAACACACATAAACACTCGCACACACAATGGCGCACAAGCTAAAAACTATGCAAAACAGGCGCGTGAAATATTATCTGTCTCGCATTTAGTTTAGCACTCGCGCCACTGTACGAATATTTTTGCCCACCACTGTTTGCCCTGCCCTGCTTCGCCCTGTTCAACTTTCCCATGAGTACACGTATTTCACAGACCGCAGAAACCCAAGAGGGTAGCAGCCCTGTGCCCAGGTCGACTCCAGGTCGATCGTCTTTCACGTCTGGACACATGTCAAAGTCGCCGAGGAGTCGACTTGAAGTTTTTCGTGTCCGCTTTTTGGCGGCGCCCTGCGAACTATGCAAATCAACTCGATTTGCAGCCAGAAATAGTCGCTATATATATAAACGAAGTGCCAAGAACTCAATCACAGGCCTGGCATTACATATACTCTCTAGATAGATAGAATAGAAAGCAGTTTAAAGTGCTGAAGTCTTGTTTACCTTGCGTGGAATTTATTCTTCTAGCAAAGCAAAGATTTTGGGAATAAGATAATTGATTTATAATCTAATTGTTTTCTATTTAAGATACATTTTTATGAGTAATAGTTTTGCAAATGGTGTATAAAATATTTTATTGAAGTTTTTTTAAATACTTTACAAGTTTTAAGATGATGGAAAGCTGATTAAATATGATGTTATATAGCCAAAAGGATTTATCAGCCTACTTATAACAAATCTTATATTATTTTATTTACAAGATCTTCATGCTCATATTCTGAATTTTTATTAACAAACCAACTCGGCACGTTACGCAACTAGCGCGCCACGTGTAGCTAGGCCCAAAATGGCTTCCTCTATGGCATATCGGGTGTGTTAAGTGTGTTGCGAACCCCATGACAGTGCATTAATGCCCATATACGCCCATAACAAGGCGTATAAAAAGCCCAACTCACTTCCGTTTGTTGTCGGCCAGGGGCGTAGCAGGTGAACGAAGTGAGCCCCGCGCTGTTATAAATTAAGCAAAATTCAACGGCCTCCTTCCTCTTGTTCCAATTGACCCATGCGGCGTATGTGTAACATATTTATTGCGTTCTGCCTGATTACATAAGGCGACAAGTTGGCACTGTACCCACTCCACATGTGACTCACTTGTCGCCCAAAAATGCCAATCGCAATTGGGGTCTGTCGTTATCTTTAAAGAGGGTCATGTGGGGAACTGGACGGACTGATGCAGTGCTCGCATGTGTGGCACAGGCGACCCAAACTGGCAGCACTAACGACCATTAAGAAATGGCCAAAAGTGAAAGTCGTCTGCATGCAAAGATTTTATGTGGCGTGAAGTAACATGTGCGGCGTAATCAGCCGCACCTCGCTGTGGCCTGGAAAATGCAAAGTGCCACAAGGTAATGGTAAGCAAGGTGGCTTGGCCAGAAGGTGCAGGGCAAGTGTGCGAATGACTTTGACCCATTGAACACACTGAGCTGAGCAGAGCTGAACTGCGCTGCTGGTTTTCCCTGTAAATCACTTCAACAATTGATTTTGAAGACTCACCCACTCACTGCTGTTTCTACTTCTTCTCCTTTCTTTTCTCTCCTTTCAGGATAATTACAATGTGCTGCACATTGCGGCGATGTATTCGCGTGAGGATGTCGTCAAATTGTTGCTTACAAAACGTGGCGTCGATCCCTTCTCCACCGGTGGCGTAAGTATTAACCACAACCCCCCCGGGGCTATTACTAATATATAATATATTTCTGCATTAACTGTTATTTTTGTACAACACGCAAGATATGAAGGAAAAAACGTTAATTAAGAGGGAACATTTTAAAATTGAATCAATGGGAAACTTTGTTATAAATATTTAAAAGTATTATTGAAAGTATTATTATTATAATGCTCTTAAGTTTTCTTTCTTTATATTCTCTACAATCTCTGCTTCTTATTAAATTAACCCTAATTTAATCTTCTGCAACTTAAGTAATCTGCAGCTGATTTGCAGTGTAGCTTTAAAATCGTTGCATACTTTCCGGCTGTCGTCATCTCATCTAATGGCGAACTATTTTCCGAGGGGCACTTTAAAGTCAATTAGACGCATTTTTCAGTGCAAAGGTCAGACGAAGTAGAGGCAAGAAATGAAGTTGAAAAAAAGATGTGCCTCATGTGCTGCATGCGACTTTGGCACGTTAGGAGCTAAGGGGCCAATTAGTGGCGACAAGGTTAAGAGCCAAGCTGAGCCAGCCGTCTCAAGTTGTGCCCTAATGCACAGCACCTCAAGGACCCTAATTTAAAAGCTTCAACTCGGGTAGGCAGTTGCACTTAGGTAAACAAACTGCGGTTACCAGGCTACCCTCTAATTTCTGCAGCGTATGCAAGAGGAGAAGAATAGAAACTTTAAAGGTTTGAATATGAATGAATTAATGTAGAAGGAATAGAGCTATTTGTAGTGTATACCAAATGAAGAATAGAAAAATAATAATGACTCTTAGGAGCGAGTATATTTTTCTCTTTAAGATAAGAAAGATAGTTTCAGAGTTGAGTTTTTTAATATTTCACATAATATTAATGTATAAATCTTCATTAGTTTCGTTCCAATTGAAGTAATATTTAATATATAATATAAATTATAATATACAAAGATCAATATTCTAAAATATTGTATAGAATTCCATCCGAATTTTCCATGAAAATGTTGGTTAATTTTTTTGTTTTTTCTCTTCTTTATTTTCAACTCTAGAGTTAACCTTCTCGTTAGGCAACTCTTCAGTAGACCCTCTCGTTTATTTTTTACTCCCCTCTAGTTTTTCTCACATTTTAATTTTCGTTTTCTGCCGCAATGTGAATGAAGGGGCGTGGCCAGCGCCTCATAGCCGAAATTACTGATGTTTATCAGCAGAGAGTACTTAGAAAGAGATGGCGCGACAAATAGTGAAAGAGGCAGCTGCGAACTGAGAAGGATGGCAACAGTTTGGGGGCGCACACAGACAGACACACACATGGCAGGCAGATGTTAACTTTTGTTTTAGCAACAGCCAAGTTTGAAGTGGGCCTACCCTGCCTGGTCTGTTCCGCGTGTGCGTGGCAAACAATAAAAGCAACACCTACACCAGAGAGCCCTCTCTCTCTCCCCACTCCCCCCTCCCCCTGTCGTATGGATAGGTGCTGTCACTGGCAGAGAGCAGGAAGTTTATTCAGCGCGCTGTTGCTGTCAATCTGTGATATAAAAAAAGAGAAGCTAGAAAAAAACAGCTAAGTGACACGAAACGAGGCTTATAAGCCAAAAAGCTGAGCGCTTCACTATTCAGTTGCAATTGTGAATTTGAAGTGAATAGTTTTTGTGGGTGCGAATAGTGTCCGGAGTAGTCAGATAGATAATAAGGTATATAAAATAAAAAGAAGTGAAGTGCGTGTGTGCCAGTGTGTGCACACCTCACGCGCAATAAACCCTCATAATGATCGGGCATTAAAGTGATTTATTTATTTCAAATATATTCTTTTTTTTATTCTCTTCCAGTCACGTTCACAGACTGCGGTTCATTTGGTCTCGAGTCGTCAGACAGGAACAGCGACAAATATCCTGCGGGCTCTGCTGGCTGCAGCTGGCAAGGACATACGCTTAAAAGCAGACGGCGTAGGTGCAACGAGTGTGTGTGTGTGTGTGTGTGTGTTTGTGATGCAGCCACAAGTGTGGCGAGCTGAGCTGGCCGAGTTATCAGAGAGCTGGCAGTCAACATTATTGTGAAGTACACTCAAAACATAACAGAACAGAACACGGCGGTGCCAGTCGGTGCCGACGTAAACAAAAGTTTAATAAAAAGCAACAATAACAGACTAACAAATTGTGAAAAATCGATATGCAAAAGCTTGAGAAAAGCAAATGCATTTAAAAAAGACAAAAAAACCCAAACCAAACTCAAGCAAACCCCAAAAATAATGTCAGAGCTGTTGTCTGATTAACTTGCATTGAGTCGTGGCAGAAAGCAGGGGACAGGGAAATGGGAGTGAAAGGAGTATAGTATATAGAAGACAAAATGCGGAACTATTTGTCGCATCACGTGCTCGAATATATCCACAACGCACGCGACGCGGCATAAATTTAACCTGACGATGATAGAATTCCTTCCCGATCCCGACAAGGGTCGATTGATAGTCGTCTAGACGCAGAAGACTCGGCAAACTTGATTTAAATCAATTAGATGGCAACCCACACACAGAGGGGGGATGGGGAGGGAGAGGAAGAGGAAGAGGGCAAAGCTAATGGCGCTGTCAGACAAAATTAGCTGGATAAAGTATTTACCAGTTACCATCTTCTATTTCCGATTCCGATATACCAACCTGTCCCGCCCCCATTTCGACAACTTTGCTTCGATTTGAATTCGGCAAATCGTTCAATGGGCTTCAGCAATGACAATGGCACGCACCTCTGAACTCTGAACTCGCTGCGCCTATATACACCATCGTATATACTCGTATACGATACTATACAATGCAAACCTGTATAGAGAGGGCGCTCAACTCGTTGCCAACAACAAACACATAATAATGCCACGATTGTGGCAGGAGGAGGTAGCAAAAGGGGGTCACACAGTTTGCTCTACAACTTGATTTACTTACCCAGCTGAGCGAAGAGACAGTCCCGAGCGGGAGGGTGGGTTGGTACTGGGGCAGGGGTAGGCATTTCATGCGCCTTTGCCAGTTCAAAGTTCGCGCGAAAAGTTGCCAACTTGGCTAAAAATAGCAAACATGCAGCCGTTAACACTTGAGGCTTCAATTGGCTAATTGGTTATTTATGATTATGTGTTGCGCTATCTGTGTGCGTGAGTGTGAATGTGTGTGTGTTAGTTTGTAATTAAGATATATGCTAAATTTGTCTATCTTCCTTGGAACTAGCGTGGCAAAATCCCATTGTTGCTGTCGGTCGAGTCGGGCAATCAGTCCATGTGCAGAGAGCTTCTGGCTGCACAAACGGCGGACCAACTTAAGGTGAGTATTATCCATAAATAAATGATATATGGCACACATAATGCTTGCCATTTGTGATAATAACTGATAAGTTATGGGCGGGTACTGAGTATTGAGTAGAACCAGAGAAATGCCAATGAAGAAGACTTTGGTATATTTGAGAGTATAGTAGAAAAGTTTACAACTTGGCATATGTACAATATAATGATTAATCGTATATTTACTTAAGGATTATCAAGAATTTATTAAGAGATCTATAGAAAACAACTTTGCATAAATGTTAGCTAGTCATTTTTAAATCCAGAAATTAAATTCAGTTATTAACATTTTCCATTTTTGATTGCACTGCTACGACTCCAATTTTATCACAATAAACTTCCGCATAAAATACCCAGAACAAACCATAAATCATTACTCACTTGCTAAGATAAACTCAGACTGATTTCAGTGCTGCCAATCTAGCTTGTTAGCCTTTTTTAGTTATCGCAAATGTCGCTTCCAATCTCACGCTCACAAATCAAAATGCAAATTGAGTTTGACCACTGTGAATTCCCATGAGCTGTGAAAATAGCGTGAATAAATCAGAAAAATGTAAATGTCGCATCTAGCGATGGCAGTGCTACGCAGCAAACAAACACACACGAGTGTGAAGTGCGGCAACGGCGCGTGAAAAGTGCAACAATGCAAATTGCACTGCGACATTGGCGAAAGTTTGCTGTTGCTGCTGTTGCTTTCAATTTGCATGGCAGACGAAACACACACACTAACACACTCACACAGCTGTATGTCAAGAGCAGTGCGTGTTGATGAAATTAACCAAAAGGGGTTAAAGTTAAAGTTAAAGTTCGAGTGAGTTGACTTTGGCCAACAGTTTAGCACGCAATCAGCCGGCTAACAAAGTGGGTCAAATGTGTTGCGAAAACGCAGCAAGAGAGAGAGAGAGAGAGAGAGGTAGGCATAGAGAGGAGGGGAAGAGGCAGAGAGCAATGAGCAGAACTTAACCTTCAGCTGGACTTTTGATTTGCATATTCAAAAATAAAACTATGAAAATGTTGCAAATTTTTAATGTTTCTCTTTTTTTTTTGAACAATTTTCGTGGTCAGGCAACGACGGCCAATGGAGACACGGCCTTGCATTTGGCCGCCAGACGGCGGGACGTGGACATGGTGCGTATCCTGGTCGACTACGGCACCAATGTGGACACCCAAAATGGCGAAGGGCAGACGCCGTTGCACATTGCCGCCGCCGAGGGCGATGAGGCGCTGCTCAAGTACTTTTACGGCGTGCGCGCCTCTGCGTCCATTGCGGACAATCAAGGTGGGTTAATGGCAGGGAGGGAGGCCTCTTCCCCATGTGCAAACTAATGAATTTCGTTTCCTTGGTAGATCGCACACCGATGCACTTGGCCGCCGAGAATGGACACGCGCACGTCATCGAGATACTGGCGGACAAGTTCAAGGCGAGCATCTTCGAGCGCACCAAGGATGGCAGCACACTGATGCACATTGCATCACTCAATGGCCATGCTGAGTGCGCCACGATGCTCTTCAAGAAGGGTGTCTATCTCCACATGCCCAACAAGGATGGTGCAAGGAGTATACACACTGCTGCCGCGTACGGCCACACTGGCATCATCAACACGCTGCTGCAGAAGGGCGAGAAGGTCGATGTGACCACCAATGTGAGTAGATCAAAGGGGAAATTCCATTGCTACGTCTCTCTAACTGCTCTGCCCCCTACACTACTAGGACAACTACACAGCCCTGCACATTGCCGTGGAGTCGGCCAAGCCGGCTGTGGTGGAGACACTGCTCGGCTTCGGTGCCGATGTACATGTGCGTGGTGGCAAGTTACGCGAGACGCCGCTGCATATTGCTGCGCGGGTAAAGGATGGCGATCGTTGCGCCCTCATGCTGCTTAAGTCCGGTGCTAGTCCGAATCTCACAACCGATGACTGCCTGACGCCGGTGCATGTGGCCGCACGACATGGCAATCTGGCCACAATGATGCAGCTGCTCGAGGATGGTGGCGATCCACTCTACAAGTCCAATGTGAGTGAAGGGAACTCATCCTAGGTTATGTTTGCTTATTTACCTCTTCTCTTGCAGACTGGCGAGACTCCGCTGCACATGGCCTGCCGTTCGTGTCATCCCGAGATTGTGCGTCATCTCATCGAGACGGTGAAGGAGAAACATGGGCCGGACAAGGCCACCACTTACATCAATTCTGTGAACGATGATGGCGCCACGGCGCTGCATTATACTTGCCAAATTACCAAGGAGGAGGTCAAGATACCCGAATCCGATAAGCAAATAGTGCGCATGCTGCTCGAGAACGGAGCGGATGTGACGCTGCAAACAAAGACGGCGCTGGAGACGGCGTTCCATTACTGTGCCGTGGCGGGCAACAATGATGTGCTCATGGAGATGATATCGCACATGAATCCCACGGACATACAGAAGGCAATGAATCGTCAATCGTCGGTGGGCTGGACGCCGCTGTTGATCGCCTGTCATCGGGGGCACATGGAGCTGGTCAACAACCTTTTAGCGAATCATGCCAGGGTCGATGTCTTCGACACGGAAGGACGATCCGCCTTGCATCTGGCTGCGGAACGGGGCTATCTACACGTCTGCGATGCGCTGCTAACGAACAAGGCCTTCATCAATTCCAAGTCCCGTGTGGGACGCACGGCACTGCATTTGGCCGCCATGAATGGTTTTACGCATCTGGTGAAGTTCCTCATCAAGGATCACAATGCAGTGATTGACATATTGACGCTACGCAAACAGACTCCACTGCATCTGGCTGCGGCCAGCGGGCAGATGGAAGTGTGTCAATTGCTTTTGGAGTTGGGCGCCAATATCGATGCGACCGATGATCTGGGACAGAAGCCCATACATGTCGCCGCCCAGAACAATTACTCTGAAGTGGCCAAATTGTTCCTGCAGCAGCATCCGCAGCTGGTGAACGCGACCAGCAAAGATGGCAACACATGCGCTCACATTGCTGCCATGCAAGGATCAGTGAAGGTGATCGAGGAACTCATGAAATTCGATCGATCTGGCGTGATATCGGCTAGAAATAAGTTGACCGATGCCACGCCCTTACAACTAGCAGCCGAGGGCGGGCATGCGGATGTGGTGAAAGCTCTGGTGCGTGCCGGTGCCTCATGCACCGAGGAGAACAAGGCAGGCTTCACAGCTGTCCATTTGGCAGCCCAGAACGGACATGGTCAGGTGTTGGATGTGCTCAAGAGCACCAACTCCCTGCGCATCAATAGCAAAAAGCTGGGACTAACCCCGCTCCATGTTGCTGCCTACTACGGACAGGCGGATACGGTTCGAGAGCTTCTTACGAGTGTCCCAGCAACGGTGAAGTCGGAGACGCCCACGGGGCAGAGTCTATTCGGCGAACTGGGCACAGAGTCGGGCATGACGCCGCTGCATTTGGCTGCCTTCTCTGGCAATGAAAATGTGGTGCGGCTGCTCCTCAATTCGGCGGGTGTGCAAGTCGATGCGGCAACCGTGGAAAACGTAAGTAGAGGAGTAACTAAAAGAGATCTCTGGACAGATCTTTGTACAGTAACCCGAACAGATTCTTAGTTCTTTGGAAAGTTCCTGGGAGAGTTCCTTTGAAAGTTCCTTTGACAGTACCTTCGACAGAACCTTGCACAGTACCTTGGACAGTACCTTGGACATCACCTTGGACAGTACCTTGGACAGAACCTTGCACAGTACCTTGGACATCACCTTGGACAGTACCTTGGACAGTACCTTGGACAGTACCTTGGACAGTACCTTGGACAGTACCGTGGACAGTACCTTGGACAGTACCTTGGACAGTACCTTGGACAGTACCTTGGACAGTACCTTGGACAGTACCTTGGACAGTACCTTGGACAGTACCTTGGACAGTACCTTGGACAGTACCTTGGACAGTACCTTGGACAGTACCTTGGACAATACCTTGGACAGTACCTTGGATAGTACCTTGGACAGTACCTTGGACAGTACCTTAGAAAGAACGTTGCACAGTTCCCTAGACAGTTCCCTGAAGACTTCCTGTTTAGATTACTTCTAATCCAATCTTTCGCTCTAGGGTTACAATCCGCTCCATTTGGCTTGCTTCGGTGGACACATGTCAGTGGTTGGTTTGCTTCTGAGTCGGTCGGCGGAACTCCTGCAATCCACGGATCGCAATGGCCGCACCGGCCTGCATATTGCGGCCATGCACGGCCATTTCCAGATGGTGGAGATACTGCTCGGCCAGGGCGCGGAGATAAATGCAACCGATCGAAACGGTTGGACGCCACTGCATTGTGCTGCCAAAGCCGGTCACTTGGATGTGGTGAAGCTGCTGTGCGAGGCGGGTGCCTCGCCCAAATCGGAGACGAACTATGGCTGTGCGGCGATTTGGTTTGCCGCATCCGAGGGTCACAACGAGGTGTTGCGGTATCTGATGAACAAGGAGCACGACACCTACGGCCTGATGGAGGATAAACGCTTTGTGTACAACCTGATGGTCGTCTCGAAGAATCACAATAACAAGCCAATTCAAGAGTTTGTGCTGGTCTCACCAGCTCCCGTGGATACGGCAGCCAAATTGTCCAATATATACATTACCCTGTCGACAAAGGTACGCGGCAAGGAAGAAGGGTTCCATATCAAGAGATTACTCTAAACTGTCTCTCTTTCCCCACAGGAGAAGGAACGCGCCAAGGATTTGGTGGCTGCCGGAAAGCAATGCGAGGCCATGGCCACTGAGCTGTTGGCCTTGGCTGCAGGCTCCGATTCGGCGGGGAAGATTCTGCAGGCCACAGATAAACGGAACGTGGAGTTTCTAGACGTGCTAATCGAGAACGAGCAAAAGGAGGTCATTGCCCACACGGTGGTTCAGCGATATTTGCAAGTCAGTTCCACGAGGGTTTCAACTGTTTCTGTTTGACTAATCCATTTCTCTCTGCCACCCTCTTACCTTGGGGTGTCTTAGGAACTGTGGCACGGCTCACTGACGTGGGCCTCGTGGAAGATCATGTTGCTACTGGTCGCGTTCATTGTCTGTCCACCCGTCTGGATTGGCTTCACCTTCCCGATGGGCCACAAGTTCAACAAGGTGCCCATCATCAAGTTCATGTCCTACCTCACCTCGCACATTTACCTCATGACCCATCTGAGCATAGTCGGCATTACGCCCATCTATCCGGTGCTGCGACTGAGCCTGGTCCCCTACTGGTACGAAATAGGCCTGCTCATTTGGTTGAGCGGTTTACTTTTGTTCGAGTTGACGAATCCCTCGGACAAATCGGGATTGGGATCGATCAAGGTGCTCGTCCTGTTGCTCGGCATGGCCGGCGTTGGCGTTCACGTCGTGGCCTTTCTGTTCGTCTCCAAGGAGTATTGGCCCACACTCGTCTATTGCCGCAATCAATGCTTCGCCTTGGCCTTCCTGCTGGCCTGTGTGCAGATCTTGGACTTCCTGTCGTTTCATCATCTCTTTGGACCGTGGGCGATCATCATCGGAGATTTGCTAAAGGATCTTGCCAGGTTTCTTGCCGTGCTGGCGATCTTCGTGTTCGGCTTCTCCATGCATATTGTCGCATTGAATCAAAGCTTTGCTAATTTTACGCCCGAAGATCTGCGCAGTTTCGAGAAGAAGAATCGCAATCGCGGTTACTTTAGTGACGGTAAGTCCGACCGTTTGCTTTGCTTATGGAACTATCCATTTAACAATTTATTTACGCTCTTCAGTTACTTCTTTGTTTCGTTTCTTTTTGTTTGTTTTTTGTTATTTTTGGAATGTTTTCGCAACATCCGCATTTGAGTTGTTTTCAATGTGTCTTGATAAGTATCTGTGTATCTGCCTTGAATGATCAAAAAACTAATAATACAACTGTGTGTGCTCAATGTGTTTCACGCACTTACGAATTAAGTACAACTACAACCACAAAATACAACAACAATTGCATGCTGTAAAAAGAAAACCCAAAACTGAACCTAACCTCTCTTTTGATGTCGTCATGTGCCGAGCCCGTATCCACCCGTACCCCCCAACCCGAACCCTGCCTATTCCCTCCAATAAACGCAAACTCGACCTATACTAATTCAGTTTTCTCCCTGTCTCGCTGCCACGGCCCCAGATGATATGCCCACCCCACGACCTCCGCCTACGGAGAGTTATGTCGATAGTCGCTTCAGCGAGTTCCGACGCAAACATAAAGACGATCGTAAGTTCCCCTTGTCAAGCAAGCTTAATTCCTTTCAACGTTCAGCCTTTTTGCATGGGCCTCCCCTTCACGTTTGGGAGCTGTCTCTTTCTTTATATATAATCATATATAATATTATCTGCAGGTCGGTCCCCCTGTTGGGCACCGACCGACCAAATGTTTCTCGCCTTCAATGTTGTGTGTAAAAAGTTTTTATTGTCATTATCTTATTTTCCAGTTCTATGGAAAAAGCAAATGCAACAAACCCCTCACACATATCCAGTACTCGTACTACCAATACTACTACAACTACTACTACTACCATCTACCGTTAGCCTTGTTCTTTATGTTCCTTTCGTTTCGAGGCATGTTTTAATGTTGGCCAGCGGATACGTTCTATGTTTTCTGTGCAATCTTGATGTTGTGGACTCAATGTTAATCAATAGGTATCATCGCTGCATTATTCGCAATATTATTTATTCCTTTATCGAATACAAGTTTGTTTTTTATTTAAGTTTGCATGCATGTTTTCTATGTAATTCATTTTAGATAACTAATTACAATCTAATAATCTACTACTTGGAAATATTATGAAAATCCCTAGACAGCAACCCAATGCAATTCTATACAATTTTTATTTGAGAACAATCATTATTAATCATTATAAATGTTATAAATAATCCAAGGAACTCGTTTTCGATTAGTTTATTTAACATATATCAATATTATCTGGAAGATTTAAAAATTGCATGATATAATTTAGTTGAAAAAAATCCAGGACAATTATATTCAGACCACCAATCAATTAAGGTAGCCCGAGGAACTAACTAATAATATTTTTAATAGAAAGATAATATTATTTAAATTATATTCCACGATAATTTTTTTTTTTAGAAAAATAGGTCTCTTTATACGGTCCCTTTATAAGTTATTTGTAAATATTCTTATTATTTTTTTATTTTTTTAGGTTTATAATTTCTATAAGTTTTCACAACACACATTGCCAAATCATTCCCAATGTGTAAAAACTCGAAAAACAATTTCAATCCAATCAAAAATTCAATATTGCATGTTGATGTTTCGCAAGTCGCAAACTAAATCCAAAATGAACACTATATAATATATATAATCCGTATATATATCCGTATATTCGTACAATCAAGCTTGTGCCGCAGCGCCGCTTGCCACCCACGAACAACTAAGTAAAAATTCTGCACAAACCGGCGAAACGAATCATATGAAGAAAAGACCCGCAAAGATCGCAATCGATAGTTCTATCGATAGCTCGTATGTGTGTTGGCCGATATAGAAATTGCTGTCGCTGTTGTTCTCGCTGTTGTTGTTGCTGTTGCTGCTGCTGCTGCTGCTTTTGACGTTCACCCTGGCCCCTCAAACTCGTACACCCTTCAAATTGCACACACGCCTGTGCCGATATTCATATCTACTACTATATAGCAGCTCCGATTCACCGTTAGCTTTGAGTGTTGTATAGTAAGATTTGATGTTGATGATGATACGACATGATACGATATTAAAACCGGGATAATACTCGCTTGCTGTGTGCTAGGACCCATGACACCATTTCTGGCTTTCGAGCGTCTCTTCTTCGCCGTGTTCGGACAAACCACGACCGTGGACATCAATCCCATGCGACATCTGCGTCCCGAGTGGACCGAGGTCCTGTTCAAGTTTGTCTTTGGCATCTATTTGTTAGTGTCTGTGGTTGTACTGATTAACCTGCTCATTGCCATGATGTCGGATACTTATCAGCGCATTCAGGTTTGTATTGACAATCGCAACTAATTACACACTCTCCTCCCTCCCTCTCCCCCACCCCGCTCTCTCTCCCCGTCTCTCTCTCTCTTTCTCTTTATATTTCTCTTTCTTTCTCTTTTAACAATTATTACGAATATATATACAATATTTTCTGTTAACAACAAAATCAAAAACACGCTTTGATAACAACCCCGGTAAATATCGTACAACATCGAATTGAACCGCAATCGACGCATTGTTCCTGTCGGTGGTTCCTGACGGGGTTGGTCGATTGGGCCGATTGGCGAATTGGCCAACCGCATGTCGAAATGGGCGTCCGTTATCTTTTTATTTTTCAAACCGAATTCCATGTGTTGTGTGGTGTGTGTGTGCTGTGTGCTGTGTCCGGGGGTTGATTTATGGTACAAATTAAATGGTAAAATGACAACGGAAATATATATATATGGAAAACGAAAAACGAACACGAACCCGAATCGGAATCGGAATCGGAAAACGAAAACCGACACAGTGCGCATGCATCCGATAAACTCGTTCGAGTTACTCTTCTTCGCCGTGTTTGGCCAGACGACGACGGAGCAAACGCAAGTTGACAAAATCAAAAATTTAGCCACGCCCACTCAACCTTATTGGGTTGAGTATCTGTTTAAAATTGTCTTTGGCATATATATGCTGGTATCGGTGGTTGTACTCATTAACCTGCTGATTGCTATGATGTCAGACACCTATCAGAGAATTCAGGTAGTATTGCTATTGCTAATGGCGCTTCTAATCCGTTTTTTACCTACATATCTACTTATACAACTCTCTATGCTCGATATTAAATCTATAACCTATTATATTTATATATACTATCAATTTATATTATCATATTTACCACATAAGTTATGTATGCCAATTTAACTCAACTATATATTGATGCATTTTCAAGTTTCTTTCAGCTACAAATTTGTTCATAGTTTTTATTAAGATATAGTGGGGTCGATTGTTTACAGAATTTTGCCTATAATCTGTAGAATAAAGACAGGTTGATATGTTGCTATAAACTATTGTAATTCGATGTTAGGTAATATTGAACGAGGAAAAGGAATTAAAATAAAATGTACAAATCAAATAGTAGACCAAAAAAGAGAGAAAATATAGAAAAAGTGTGCAGAGAGGAGGCTAAAATTATCTGTATCGCAATGTAAAGTAACGTGCAAGGGGATTAAGGTAATGCCTTTGTAAGAAGACCGCTTGATATGAAACCAAATGCTAGTCAAGATATTAATATAAACCGCAATATATTTTCCCACAATTGTGAATGGCATATTTTGTAGATCCATCAACTGCCCAGACTTGCATCTTCAAGGTTTTTTCAAAACAAAAATACAATGCAAAAATGCTAGCTGTATCTGTGAGATACGCTTGCAATGGGCCAAATGTATCTTGCAGATGCGACACGAGCTTCTCTAGATTAGCAACTAGCTGAAAAATCGTCTGTGTAATTAGCTTTAGAATTAGACAAAAGCGTAGCTTTCTGTGAACAGTGTTGAGCAACGTAGCAAGCGCCCAGTGTTGGCAAATGCATGCTTTTATCAAACGAAACTTCTGCTGCATGTTTCATGTCTATGTCTATGTCTATGTGTCTGTGTTTAAGTTAAGCTCGATTTAAAAACGAAATACACCAATAAATGCGTGCGGGTTTTGTATGGCAATTTCTTCAGAGAAAAGACAATATAGATAAATGCTAGATAAATCTGTGTATCTACTTATCTATCCCGGTTGGAAATTGCTAGGCAAAACAGGCGGCTTACATTTGTGTATTTCTCTTATGAATGATTCTCTGTTGCAGCGCTTAAGTTAAATCTAAATAACAAAAAAAAAAAACAAAACTCAGCTTAAACTCATTTGTGTAATTGTGTGATCTACTATTGTTCTTATTCCATTTTCATCCATTCATCATAACCCAAACCATTATGCAAAAACCTATGAAATACTAGGCGCAATCCGACATCGAGTGGAAATTCGGCCTATCCAAGCTTATACGCAATATGCATCGCACCACAACAGCGCCATCGCCGCTTAATTTAGTTACCACCTGGTTTATGTGGATCGTCGAGAAGGTCAAGGTAAATCAAGATTAATACAATACACGGAGAGAAAAATAAACTACAATCTATACTAGTATTCGAGATCAGAACTGAGAGTAGTTGCTGACCTTTCTCTGCAAACCATTTAAAGCAATTTGGCAACAACCGTACCATATTTTCAGTTAACGAGAATGCTTTAAGTGTTTTGCCTACTACTACTACTTTGCACAGTGCACCCTGTGAATAACTGTTGCACCTTGTTGCTCGCACTTTGTATTGTACTGTGAGCTGCTTTTGTTGTTGTCCTTATCGAAACTCTTGTCTTGTTGTGTCTCTTGTCTCTATGTGTCTCGTTATCGATTGTCTCTGTATGTCCCGATTAACTAACACAACTACACACACGCCATCACAACAACAGGCACGCATGAAGAAAAAGAAGCGTCCAAGTCTGGTTCAGATGATGGGAATACGTCAGGCCAGTCCACGCACCAAGGCCGGCGCCAAGTGGTTATCGAAGATCAAGAAAGGTGAGCAATGTATGTATCGAAGCTTATGCGCGTAAGTTCCGCCTTTCCTGGCCCCGCCCCCTTGGTCAAGTGTTGGTCAAGAGTTTTTGCAGCTACAAGCGGCGACCACTGTCTAGCTATCTATACGTATATATCTGTCTCTCTCAACGTAACTATGCCTCTCTTTCGTCTATATCTATCTGTCTCTGTCTCTCTACAATTGGTGCGCTCTAGCTCAAAATTTCTTCCGACTTTCGACTTTCATGTCCCGCTATGTATGTTCCAGATCTTACTAACACAATCTATTCCAAACTCTCAGACTCGGTGGCCCTCTCGCAGGTGCATCTATCGCCACTTGGATCACAGGCCAGTTTCTCGGCTGCCAATCAGAATCGCATCGAGAACGTGGCCGACTGGGAGGCTATCGCCAAGAAGTATCGCGCCCTTGTCGGCGACGAGGAGGGCGGCTCTCTCAAGGACTCGGATGCGGAGAGCGGTTCGCAGGAGGGTAGCGGCGCGCCAGCAGTGCCGGCACAGGTGGGAAGAGCTAATGTCACTAATCTAGAAAACGTAGTCAACCCTTAGATGAACAATACATAATGTTTTATTATATTTTGTTATGGGATCCCAAATCTTACGCTTCGCTTACTAAACGAGTTTCGATTGCAGGTCTAAAGAGCTTCAAGATCATCCTGTTCTACTACTACTCTGTCTTCTCCACTACTACTACTACTCTTTATCCTCAACTCTATCAACCTATCTTCTCTTCTTCCCCCCCAAAAAAACCATCTTATTCTCCCATCTCGACTGTCTTCTGACTCTTCTGTATATCTAAGGTCTATCGCTATAAGTCAACCTCTATTCCTAAGCCGCACTCTTGTCTAACGGAACTAAGCTTCACCTAATCTTAAACTAATTTAGCTAGAATATTGAAATTGTTTTTGGTAAACTTAGAAGCGTAAGACCTATATGATTTATACTTTACAATACTATTTAGTTTATCAAACAAAAAAAAAAAAAACAAAGAAACAATTTTTATATGCGAAACCAAAGAAACAACAAAACAAGTTTTCCATACGAAGTTAATAAGTACGATTTTTCGAATCCTTTTGGACCACGCAAAGTCATCCAATTTGCCTAACTTTTTAACAAGAGATCCCTAGCATTTTAATATTTTATAATTAATCTAATTTCCATTGATGATGATGATGATTAGCATTATTTATATTCGTACTTGGTAGTTAATAAGTTTTTTAGAATTAGCTTCACTTTACGAAATTTATTTCATTAAGCTTTTGGTGTACGAAGAATTTTTCATGATGAAATGATATGAAAATTGAATATTTATTTTTATAAAAATTCTCGGTGTATTTTTTACTAGAGCTTATTTTCTAAAAGAATTGTATGCCTTGAATTTGTTATCTGTACTTATGTGTAAATAAACAGTCATATTTGAAAAAACTAATGCAAATTGTTTCATGTGTCAAGTTTAAATTAATTTAAATTTTAATAAAAATAAAATTGGCATAAAAACGTAGGCTGGAAGAAATTTAATGCTAAAACTAACCGCATTTTGATTTTGAGTTGACGAAAAATTTCAAATCATTAAATAGTTTTTTTAGCTATTTATATTCAGCTATTTCTTATAAAAATTAGCATTTATTTCTTACAGTGCTGCACTTGTTGCTGTCCTTTTTGCACAGCGAGACATGTATGTTTGTCTTGCTCTGCGTATGGTGGATGTCTCAGCTATTCCGATTAGTTACCGAAAAGCCCGCCAGATGGCTTGCATACACCGCCATCTGTGGGCAACAGCGTGCAACTCACATTGTGTGTTGTTTGAAACTTAAGATTTCAATATGAAATAACAACTTTAAACATTAATTGAAAATAATTAGGATATTTGTATATATATAGATAGATATATGGAATGTTTTAATTCTCATAAGTCTCATACATAGTATAACATTTCATTACTATTATTTTTAACTATGCCAGCGACTACAAAAGACGTTCAGATTAAGGAAGATGTCTCTGTGTGAAAATAAGATTCTACTTAGTTCTAACTTAATCCAGATAATCCCATTTGCCTGTTGAGCATTTAAACATTTATTTCTCTTCACATTTCCTATTGGAATTATTGGAATCGCAAGTTATCAACAGCTTGGGTAATTACTTCAACACACACGCACACACTCGCACACACACACATTGCCAGGAGCTCAAATTGACCAAGGTGTTGAACTGGCCAAGTGAATTTTAATTTGACTTTAACTGCAGCAGCAACAACTGAAACAGCAACAACACTTGCAGGTGTCACATTTTGGTTTTGCAAAGTGTTGAAAACTGGTCGAACTGAGAGTTGTAGTTGTAGTTGTTGCTGTGGCAAGTGCTGCTGCTGCAGTTGTTGTTGCTGCATTTTATTATAGATAATTGCCTCTTGCTCTTGCTGCAGTTGCTGCTGCTGCTGTCACTTGACTGTTGTATGTTGACATTGTTGTTGCGATACTTTTAGCCAGATAAGCCGACATAGGCGACTGTGACTGCCAGCCATGTTGCCACATGCTACAAAATTGGCTGGCAGAGTTTATGGCCAACACAAGAGACAAGCTTGTCAAATATTTGTTACAATTAAGTTAGTTAATAAATTCCCCAAAAACAGGTTGAACGATTAAGCAGCTTCCACTTTCCTTTTTCGGCTACTGCACTGGGAGATTGTAGATCATAAATCGTAGAGCGTAGATCGTAAATCGTAGCTGATCGTAGATTGCAGATGGACAGCTGCATGTTAACTGCAAATAAATTCAAATTCAATGAATGAAGTCGCAGACATTGTTCATCATTCATCAAGCGCCAGCAACAGCAGCAACACTCGCTACAGCAACAACAACAACAATCTCTGCAGCAGCAGCAGCAACATGTGTGTCTGTCTGTGTGTGGTGGTGTTGGCACAGCAGGTGACATTTGCAGACCAGGAAAAGGAATCAAAATAAATTAACAAAATCCAAAGAGGTAAAAAGCAGCAAGAGGGTTACAGTGGGGACTGCGCGACTAGCTGTTACCCTGTAGACACCTTGGAGATATTATTAAAAGATGAAGGAATATACATGAATATACAGTAGTGTTCATCTTCAAAGGTTACGCCTTAAATGATACTCAACTTTATGTATTCACAACTAGAGACAAAACTTAATCTGCCTACCAAATTTAACAGCCCCGACTAGTCGCAACTCTAAGCACTAAGACTACATTTGTCTCTAATTGCAAACCCCTTCTCATTTTCTGCCCACATTCCCAGGGTATCTGAGCAAACTGGGCACCCAACACACCCAGATGAACAGACGAACACACGAACGCAACACGACATCGAACAAGTTGTAGTTAGTCCGGGCCAAGGGTGGGGAACTGTGGGGATTGCTACGTTTGATATAGTACAAAACAGTTTTTCATATCGAAACTTGTGATATGTTTTGATTAATGGCAAGCGACACAAACACTTAATTTGACGCCGTCGTTGGCGCAGGCGCCTTAAGGAAGGAAAGAAAACGGCAGCAAAAACCCAAAGTAAACCCAAAATGAAATGATCTTCACATGGCAGAAGAATCGTCAGTGAGAAAGAGAGAGAAAGAAGAGAAAACAAATATAAGCATAATCTCGAGCAAGATTAATTATTGTAATCACATCAACAGCAGAGGGCACCGGAGACAGCACAGGGAGAGAAGAAGAGACGGGGGCAGACTGAGGCAAAAATGATCAATGATCATCAAAACTGAGCATTCGAAAATTTTCTGTTGATTTTTATAGTGTGCCCAGGAACGGGGGAAACAAGAGAGAGGGAGAGAGAGATACTCCGGCTGGGTATGGGTTACACATTTCATTGGCTAATCAAGATGCTAATTTGAAGAAGATTAATTCGTGTGCGACTTCTCGAAGTTGCGACTTGTCTGCCAGAGGAGCATATCTACCCAACGTACTCTCTCAGGGATTCACTGCGATTATAATCTGATATTTTGAGACGAAAGACAGACAAACGTCTTGTTATTAATACAGAGCCCCCACTTGATGTCGTAGCTGTTCGTATTTCATTAAATACTTACGCAGTTCCCAACACAGATCTGCACAGAGCTCACTAGACTCGGGTTGCAACTCGGGGCACAGTGACACGCAGATTAATTGAAATTTTATGAGTAGCGCAGACGTAAACAATCAGCGAGACCACCTTTTGCCAGCCCCTAAGGTCATAAGAGCCTGTCTTCGGTCTTCAGTCTTCAGTCTACACTCTTCGCTCTCCTCTTCGTTGCGCTTGCATCGCGTTCATGTCTCCAACTTTAGCTGGAAGCTGCAAATCGCTGTGACTAGAGAATATGAAAAATCACCTACAAACTAGCCACAGTGGGCGCAAATTGAATTATTGTGCATAGTGGAATCTACTTTTTAAATATTTCTTTTAGAAGCAAAGAATGGAGGAAAATCTAAGTGACGTTGAGAGTTATTTTATGGATTGTTGATTAATATTTTAAATCAATATCAATATCTCTGATTTCTATAATATTGGTTGACATTTTATGACAATAGATTTAATATATATCACAACTTCCATGTGTAGTTAGTTTTTTTGACTTATTTAATAAAGCAATATCAGTTGATTATGCCTTTTATTAGTTCCATAAGTTTTAATAAAGCGAATTTTTCATTTGACTAGAAGAATTTAACAATCTTTCGCAAATCTGACAAACATATTGAGATATACAAACTATTTTCTAGCTTGTCAACGTTTACATATAAATATTTTTATATACTTATGTTGTATATATGTATATGTTGTATATATCGTATCATATATCTACCATTGTAGGCATACCAATTATTTTTGAGTTAATCCATCCTTATATATTTATATTGTATATGAAATACGAGTATCTACCACTGTGCCTTCTAACTGATCCTGTTGACTCGCTTGGCACACTAATTGATAGACTGTGAAATTATTTGGCAATTCAGAAAGCCAGCCAAGAGTGCAACTCCTGTGCGGGGTCAGTCGCCAGATCTCTTCTCCAGGTCGGGCTACGCTCATCAAGCTGAGGTTGAACTCAACACGAGCTTCGTCTTCGTCGTCTTCATGGGTTTCGGCACATCGTTTCGTCTTGCAGCCTGCGGCTAAACTCGAGGAGGAGCGTCAGGGAGGAACATCTTGGACCACCGAAAGCCACAACTAAGTGAAAAGTGTTAAAAAGTGCGACTTGATGCGGCTCAGCTATGGCAAATTTTGAAGACAAATGAGCAGCATCATCAACGGAGCAACGGCGACGGCAACAACAGCAACAACAACGGCAATTTTTGACATTTGCAAAATTTGAAATGTCAGGCGAGGCGAGTGAGGCTGCGCTTGACGAAGGTTCCAACTCGACAGGGTGGGCCACAGTCGCTGATGATGGAGCTGAATGGAGTCTGTCTTGGAGTCGGACTCGAAGCTGGAGTCCAACTAAATGTTACGGTTAGGCGGATAAGTTGCGGGCATTTAATTTAAAACTCAGGTGAAAGGTTATTAATTTACACAAAATGAAACTGGGTCGTCTCAATGTTGTTGTTGTTATTATTGCCTCATGGTTCATTTGGTTTAATGCTGATGTGAGAAGGGGCCGATGAGGCACGATGACAAATGAAATGACACTGACAGACGGTGAAATGAAAACGGAAAGCGAAGACATTGAGCTTTACTTGCGCAGTTGAGAATGTCAGATCTTATGCGATACCCCATAAGCGAATAGCTGTGAGATAGAAAATAGTAGGAGCTGTGTGGTAGGAGAAAGAAGATCTTGAGGAAGGTCTATCGAATCTAGAAACTCTTGAGAAACTGTTGACTTCCTTTTTTTGGATTTTTTCGAAACTCTTTACAATATTCTAAAGCTTCTTTTGTTTCTTAAGACGTTAGAAATCAAAAGGATTCTAACTTAATGTTATCAATATCTCATTTAACATACTATGAAGAAATTTGTATACAAAAGTTTGTATATTAATTGATTTTTGTCATCGTTTAATAATCCAAAAATGTATTTAAATAAAATGTTTAATCCTCCTTAAATGGAAAGGGTTTGGCGTATATCTTATATTTTTTCTCACTTTTATAAATATACAAACAAAACGAAACATATTTTCTTCTCTTCATTGTGCTTCAAACTGTTTATGCAATGCCTAAATTAACAAACTAAGCCTCTAAATCTGCCATTGGCAATCTCTTTCTTTCCTTCTCATCTGCCGCAACTGCAGCAATTGTTGTTGGCAATTTGCGTTGAACTTATGGCCAACATCAGTGGCACAATTAAAATCATTTAGAGGCCAATTAAATTTCGTTAGCAGCATTAAAAACGGCAATGGACAATGGCAATGATAGCCCGGCTCGGGTCACATGAGAACAATTGCGTAATCGGAGCACAAGCAGGGGGAGGTTGGTGAGGCAAGGGGCACTGAGTTGGGGAAGTATGTGCTGCATGTTGCACATGCAGTGGACAATTAAAATCACGAAAATGGCTGTTGATGTTGCGCCAGTTGTCCTGAGTGTGCCCCAGCAGGCTCCCGCTGCAGCTTCAGCTACATCTCCAACTCCTTTTCCAGCTCGAATCGGAGTTGTCATTCTGGTGCGTGTGCGTGCTCTACTGTGATTTGGCTTAAATTGGCCAGAATGCGTCTAGGGTTGTGTGTATGGGAGTGTGTCTGGCTCTGACCGACACTGCGTGTGGCAGCTGGCATCCCCATTAGACTCTGTCGTCTCTCAACGAAGCCGCCTGCATGGGAATTTCAATTAGACAACTCTTCTAGAGAGAAATTTTCCCATCGCTAGCGCAATGACCAATTACGGGTCCACTTGCTGAGCTTGCCAGGCAGTTGTTGATTCCATCTGCTTGCCAAATAAAATGTGAATTCACAAAAAGAAATGCTGGGGGGAGTTGAAGGGGGTGGAGGAGCTGGCACTATCTACACATTGGCATCCGTATGCCGCCTACGTGTTGCCGACACAAGAAACTTCATCATTAGATGGGGAGAGGGAGGAGTTGGTGGTGAAGAGAGGGGGAGGAGGAGGAGCTGTTGCTCATGTCGGCATTCAATTTTATACAAATTTGCTACTCTTTCTCCCAAAACGGGCGAGGAGTCGTAGCAACTTTCACAGCTTCTGCAGTAGACACACAGTAGACTCGGCCAAGCTTGGCCGATTATTATTTCTCTTGCTTTTCGGCCAACTATTATTGGGAAGCAGCATTTTTTACGCCTCCAAATCGAATAATTTGCGCATAAGTTATGGTCACACTTACTTTACGTGTTTTCTTCTCTCTCCCTCTCTCTCCTCCTCTCTCTCTCTCCTGCTCTCTTTAGCTCACTCGCATCGTGCGTGATGAATTTCCCTCGCTTACCGTTACCCAACTGGGCAACTCGGTCCACACTGGCCACGGCTCGTTGGGCTACCAACTAAGCGCTAAGGCTGAGGCTGAAGCTGAACCAATGCTAAAGCCAGAGCCAGACTCAGAGCAGCCTGCAGCTCAGGGCTAAGGCCAACGCGGTTGCCCCATGCCCAAGCCAAGTTGCAGCAGGTCGCGGGCTACGACTCGAGCTACCCTCGGTTTGCTAGGCAAATTTCACACTTTAAGCCGAACAAGAAATAGCTAAAGCTGCCGCAGTTCCTAACAATCTACAGCAAGATTTTGTCTTACTGTAGAAACTTGTTCACTCTGCCAATAAAAATTAAATTGAATTGATCCACTAATATGTAAAATCAAATATTATAAACACCATCAAGTTATTATTATGCATTGAACTGAGACTTCTAAATTCGTGAATATCTTTTGAACAGCATAAGGGTTAAATTAAACGAAACCGAACATAAATATAAAATAAAATGAAATAAAATAAAATATAAAATAAATAATAAGCCACAAATCGTATGTAAAAATCGGTACTATAATTTAATTGCGTATCATGAAAATATTAATATATTATATTAAATTTCCTGGCGATAAAGAAAACATTTTGGAAGTTTTTTGTTATATATTTAGATACATAAAAATTAAATAAAAATGTACATTGTTTTCAGAAAATTAAATGAAACCTTTTGATATCTCTTATGGTGAATATTTTAACATACCATACAAAATTAAAGAAGGCCGCTATAGATTGACGTTGCAAATTGCTGATTAAATGCTAAATATTTTCCAATAATTCATGACATAAAAGTTGATTTCGAAGAAATATTCAAATATATTCTAAGCTTTTTGAAGTACGAAGTCTAATTAAAGAATAATTTAATTTAAAAATAATATTGCAACATTTTAGGACTCTCAAATTGTTTTTAAACAAGTTTCAAATACTTTGATCAGTTTAAAGAACTTTGCTGCCCCACTCCGTAATACTCTTTCCTTTACTGGGGCATTACAATTGCTAAACATTCAACGCTAGCCAGAGAGAAGTCCTCATCGTCGTCGTCGCTGAAGTCTTTCGTTTCCTTTGATCTTGAAGCGCCGATCAAATCGATCAAATGTAATTTTCGCAGCACGAACGTGCGGCATGAAGCAAAAACAGCGCCAAGTGCTGTGCCCTGTTTGTGTTCGTGTTGCTGTGCCAGCAAAGTACATTTACACCAATTGCACTGATCGATCTGGGTGTAAGTTATATGCCACAGTCGGAGGCGGCATCAGCATCAGCAGCAGCAGCAGCCTCAGCGCCTTGAGACCGTGCCAAATTCTTAATAGTTGCGAGCTTACTATGAGAGCAGACACACACACACACACAGTTACTCTCTCACACACACACAGATACACAGTTTCGCATTCACATTCAACGAGTGTAAACAACGAAGCAAAGAACTGGAAGCAACCTCAGCCAACCTGAGATCACAGCACGAGCAAGACGAGGATGGAGGATGAGGATGAGGATGATAAAAGCGCTTTGTGGTTTAGAGTCTCCTCGGCGGTTTCGCTATAATTAAGGACTTTGGTGTAATTTGTACACCTATTTAGGATCGCGTTGATTACAGGCCGGCGTTTTATTGCTTTTGACACCTAAAGGGAACCGAAAGGCCAAGCCGAAGACGAAGACTGAGACGAAGACGAAGACGAAGCTCGAACCGGACTGGACCTTCGGACCCAACGCATTTTGGCAAGCTCAAGCTAAAGGGAGAGAGACAGAGAGAGGGAGACAGGAGACAGTGAAAGAGAGCGAGAGAGAGAGACTGCGCACCACACTCGTGGCTCGATCTCAATCTTGATCCGGCGTTGAAGATTGCGACTTGCCACAGTTGAAGTGGATTTATTGGCTGACGTGAGTATTTAGTGTTGACGGCGTAGAACAAAAGAATTCACGACGGCAGCCGACGCAGCCGTAGCTTCTCAGCAGCGGCGGCGGCTTCTCGGCGATCACCCGCGCCTCGGGCTCGGGCAGCTCAACCTCTCGCAGCATCCGCGCACATCTGGCCACAGTCTTCTCCACTATCCCTCCCATTCCTGGCCAGCTTCAGTGCCAGCTGCACATGAAGCTTTGCTGTTGCTGATCGCGGTCTCTGCCTTGCCAGATTCTTCTGCTGCCGACAAAGCGAGGAGGGCGCCAACTAATAGACGGATGGCATAAAACTTGATTCACGATAAAACTATTTAGTACTTGTATAACATACAGATAATATATAAGATAACATTTTATAAGTACAAAGAAGCGTTCAATTTAAGAAGTTCTTCTTTTAATATATTACGAATTTAAGCTGCATTGTTGCTTCAAATTAAAGGCATTATAAATATTATGATGAGCACTACACTTTCAATTTTTATTGGTAGTTCAAATCATAAAATCCCATCAACAAATATCAAACTTCAGCTCAAAGAAGTCTCCTCAGAACTAAGCTTATTTTTGCTGCGTATTATATATGACTAATCTCAATTAATGCACAAAGCCGTATTATATTTTGCAATCAACAAATTTGGCAACAAATAATAAAATTAGAACCTCTACAAAAATAAAATTGAAAAAGCGAAACATGAAATACGAGAGAGAACTCGAGGCCAGATATCAGCACGGATAATGTCGAAAATGTTTGTCATTAACACGACGCAGTCGAAAGGCATTAAATAAATGCCATAATTCATTAGTGCTGGCGGGGGAGGGGAGTGTGGGTAGTACGACAATGGCAAATAATAATAGATTGTCTAGACCCGACAAATGGCATAAAATTATATCGTAAATAAGTTGTCAGCAGTTTGCCAAACCGACTCGATGCGACTTAATCGCTCGCCCAATTAGTCGCTCGTGGTTGACCGAAAATACGCATAGAAATTATTCACAATACAAAAACGAATACATATCGAATGGGTGCCCCCTTCTATAGAGGGGGGTGGGCGAGAGTCATGAGTCGTGGCCAGACGCCATTGAAAGCTTTTGTCAACGCGCGTTGGGGGCGTTGATTCTGCGAATTCAACCCACACAGAACGAGGCAAACACACGCACTCACACACACTCACTCACTCTGCCAAGACAGTCTTCCAGGTAAGCGAGGCTCCACTCTGTGACTCCACATTGTGTTGCAAGCTGCATGCAACGCAGCGGGTGGGCGTCGATTTTGACACTCGCAAGTTGCAGTTAAAAAATTGCGGATATGTCACACGATTTTATGGCTATATAAGCAGGCCCCCGCCTGTAAGTCCCCCAAGGCCCCAACTGCTAAATCATTCATTCTGTCCTGCCCTGCACTGGAAATCGCAACAGGATTCCATTTGGAGCTGGAGTCCATTCCAGTTGCTGCTCACTTACGACAATTTCACACCTCGGGGAGTCCGCCCGCCACTAATCGAACGCGACTCGGACGAGTACTCGCATTCATACGGGTATTCATAGTAGCACTCACACTCGAACATGACAGGGCAACATGACGTTTGCCCGAGCTGTGTCTGCCTCTTTAGCTGCAGCTCTAATGGCTTCGCCGGCAGCCTCAATGGACCACCAGGCAGTTGGCTGAGTCTCTCTCTCTCCCTCTCTCTCTCGCTCTGTCTGCCTGTCTGGCAGTTACTTAGTAGCTGGGAGTAGTCTAGATTAACGCGTTTATCAGCCAAATGCCCAAATCGCATGACAAGTGCGCATAGCCTAAGCTGACAATAAGCTACCCTGGGAGGCCATTAAAATGCGATCGGAGCTGGCGGACGAACTGCAGTTGATTATGAGAGCGAAAACTTGCAGAATAGAGACAGCAAGATATGGATGCACTCTGCAGATACCCCTTAGTGGGTCGATTCTAATCAATTTTGACACACGAACCTCAGAAGATTCTATGCTCTACTTTGTGAGTAAGAGATAGATAACTAGAAAATGATCTATTCCACTTTAAAATAGCATCTTATGAGTTCAAGATGTTGAAGAAAAGAGACAGCAAGATGTTAGACAGTTAATAGTAGAGTATGTTGTAATACAGATATCCCTTAGTATTCCCTCAAATACCCCTTGGTCTACGCACTCGGCTCTTCCTGAAGTTCTAATCAAATTAGCAACTTTGAAGTCATAATCAAGTTTGCAACTTTAAACTAAGTAACAGTTTGTTTTCGGCCAAAAAAAAACAACGTAGCAGGCTGATCATTTTAGCGAAACTATATAGAAAAGAGATGGCACTATGTCAGTTTAATATGTAATTAATCCTTAGTAGTTAAATGCACCTAATCGACCATAAATGAACCTAACTTCACTTTGAGAGTGAAAGAAAGAGCATTCGAGCAGATTCAAAAAGCAGAATAGAAGAAGAAAGCTACAGAGTTAAACAATAGGAAAGATAGAAACACAAAAGAGAGATAGCAATATATAAACTTAATTTTTAGTTTACCCTCTGTAAATTGATTTAAGTCTTGGACCCTTAACCTAATCACATTTTGAACTGCATGTGTTCCTCCTTCAAGAAGTAGCGAGAGAGAGAGAGAGGGAGAGAAGTACAAAGAGAAACAAGAAGAGAGATAGAGTCTGTTGACTCAACTCCTCGTTGAGTGCTCCCTGTCAGCCCTGCAGCTGAGTCTGCTGAAGTCTTTTTGGCTACCTCAAGCCAAGCACGCAACATCGGAATGTGGAGGCAACTCAATAAAGTGATCTACTCTATATATAGAGAGAGAGCGTGAATCGCATGAGAAGAATTCTTCCACTGCAGGCATGTTTAAAAAACTCATTTGCAGTTATAAGCAGGCAGACCTTGCCAGACTTCACAAAGTATTTACACACACATTTCAGTTGGCAATTTTCGGGCTGGAGGCAACGAAAAAAAAAAGAGTTATCAAAATTGTTGACCGCAAATCGAGCGCCAACTTACTACAAGGCATAATTTAAATTTACAAATGAAGTTTTATGCAACACCAGGCTATCTCGCTTGCACACACTTGCTCTCTCTCTCTCTCTCTTCTTGTCTCTGTCTCTCTCTCTCGTGCAAGACTTCAATCAAAACACAATTTGCCTTTGCCAAGCGCTGCACACGCTGCTGGCGGCAAATGACAAAGGCAACTGGCTCAGGCAGCCCCCACACTCTCCCCTCTCTTCCTCACTCACCCACCTGCTTACCCACTCACTTCCTCTCTCCCTCTCTCTCTCTCACTCTCTCTCGCTGTTGAGGGCCATATACAGGGCCATCTTCACGTCGGCAACGGCATCCTTTGAGCCTTTTGCCAAATTACCGCGCATTTAATTTTAACTTTGATGTTGCATGCGGCAAACATGTTGCCTGGGCGTATGTGTGCGCATGCAGGTGTGTATGTGTGTGTGTGGTACACACAAATCCAGAGCATGAAATGGCGTTAACTGGCAACTGCAGGCAGCAGCCTCCTCAATCCACCGACTCTTTTGCCTTCTCTCTCCGTCCAAAACTAATTTGCATGTAAATTCGCCGCTGCCGCGTCACATTTCGCGCATAATTAGCGCATATATAAATCGGCCGATGTCTGGCCTATATTGCTATATATGCATATGAAAGTTTGTGTAAGAATTGGGCTGAAAGGAGGTAGAGGGAGAGAAAGAGGGGCAGCTGCAGTTGGCTGGGAGGTGGAAGAGGGCAGTTGAAAGTGGTTTAGATATAATAAAGAGAAAGAGAGAGGGACTGGAAAGAGGGAGAGGGCAGAGGGCAGAGGACAGAGAGGTATAGAAGGAAAAGGCAGAGGCAGCTAGGTACAATGGGCTGTGTAGGCACACGCTTTATAAACACATTTTGATTGGTGTAAAAAAAACCTCAAGCCTCGTCAAATTTGGCTGGAAAAGTCGTCATCAATGTGGCTGTAAATCTGGCTATATGTCTCGCTCTCTTTGTGTGTGTGTGTGTGTGTGTTGGTGTGTATGCCTGTTGTGGTTACCATTGTTGTTGCTGTTGCTTTTGCCGTTGACAACATGTTGTTGGCGCATTTCGAGCGAGCATTATGATAATTTTATGGCAAATCATTTGTGTTTACAACGTCGACATCGAAGTTGCCTCGCCTCGCTTGGCGCTCAGGTGGGCCGAACCTGTGTGTGCGTGTGTGTGTGGAGGCGTTGTGGGGGCGTGCCACACAAAAGTTTACACAAAATGCTGTGAATGATTATCGATTTTACATGCCAAATTGCAGGCGTATCTCTGTGAGTGACTGTGTGTGTGTGTGTATTTGTTAATAGACACGATGCGACTAAACTGCGGAGATAATCGCAGCACGGCCAGCGTCGCTGCTGCTGCAATCATTGAATGCGTTTTTGGCATTTTTATAGACAATTTAATAAGCGATTTATTTGCATATTTACCTATTTAATGATTGATGGGAAAATAACGGAAACATGGGAACATGGGAACTAAGAAAACTAAAAATATAAAAAGAAAAATGTGAGATATACATAAATAAGTTAATAATAAATATAATAAATAAATAAATAAGTTAATGAATAAATAAATAAAACTATATAAAAAATAAAATGAAAATAGATATAGACAATAGAGAATATAAAATAGAACAAATTATAGACATTCCATAGTCTCTTATTTAAAATATTTTTATATGTCTTAAAATAATATTTATGATTTGTTTATTTAGAGCAAAATGGACAGAATTTGTTGGGAAACAGTAAATAAAAAATATTAAATTTAAAAATCTGATTGAATGCCTAAAATGAAAAGTAATATGATATTCAAATATTCTTTACCATAACAAACTACTTTAAATATTTTCCACTAACCATTTTAAAACTCACAAAAATATATATAAATTTTTAAAACTTAAATCGAATTTATTCTATCATCCGTTAACGCATTTAAAAACTGTATTTCAAGCGTTCTTTATATCCAAAAGAAGAATTAAATTTACTTTCCAAACTGTATTTCACATTTATGTCAGACTTAATTCAAACCAAGGCCTAAAAATATCTCTAATATTTACCAATCTTCCGCTATACTCGCAGCAAGCAAACCCAAAACTCTTATTTGCCGTCGGTGTATGCAAAACTGAAAAGATGCACCGAGATTTGCTGAAGTCTCTACTGATCTCGCTCCAAATGATCCTCGAAAACCGGCTCCAAGAGAGAGAGAAAGAGAGAGAGTGGGAAAGAGACAGTGAGTGTTGCGAGACACACAAAGTAGGCTGTGCCATAAAAGATTCACTCAAAATGTGTACACTTAGTCGGCTCGCAACGGATCGTATCGGATCTGGTTTGCCAAGTTAGTTAGGGGGAGTTGGGGGAGAGGCCTCTGCGGGCCTCTGTACTGGTCCAACACTTTAGTTTTTGGAACGAGCGCTAAAGAGCTGCTGATGCTGATGTCGGCCGTGGCACAAAGTGAAGAGCATCAGCAGGCAGAGCAAACCAGTTTGCAAACGAGTTAACAGCTAAAAGAACAACAACAACAACAGCAACACAACACATTTGGCCAGCTGAACGAATCGGTGCCAATGAGCAAAAGGCTGGGACTAACTAACTGGAAGAGCTGCCGAGAAGAGCCGAGCCAAGTGAAGCTGAGCCAAGCAACGCCTCCAATTGGGGAATGCCTATGAGAAAATGGCTGCAGTGTGTGGGCTGACTTGGCGGGATTTGGCTTTGATTTAGCTGGCTTTAACTCGAATGTGTTTCGATATTGCTTGATTTGTCTTGATTTGGCCACATTTTAGCTGAATTTGGCTTGCCTGGCTTAGATTTTCAGCGATTTAGCTTGACTAAGCTCTAGCTATCTTCGATTTCCCGCCAGTTTCTGCCTTCCCCCTGCACATTTCCCTACAGCAACTCAAGCGTTACCATTTTTCCACTTTTCATAGTCTTCCGCAATTAATTTTACTAAAATTTCTACATGAAAATAATCCTGGAAAAGTGCTGCGTGTGGTTTTTCACACATTTCTTTTTGAAGATTGTTTTTTACTTCACGCCCTTGCGGCGGGGGAGTGGGCGTGTCTGGCGCTGTCATTCTACACAATTTTGTATGCTTCTCCAGCGACTGATCCCGAAATTGGGAAATGGAAATCGGGAAAATGCTGAGGAAAGTTGTTGCTGCTTCTTGAACAAATTAAGCACGCTTTGCGCTCAATTTTTTCCATCTCTCGACTGTAAACTGATGCCACATGTGTCTCGCTATCAGTCTCAGTCGTAGTTGTATCTGCATCTGTATCCTCATGTATCTGTTGCACTGCCGTGTGTGTGTATCTGTATCTCTATGTTAACTGAGAGAGTGTAACTGCAGCTCGTTGAGCGTAAGATCGATTTTTGCTCGCTTTTCAGTTTGGGAATCGCTTTGTGAGGGGAAGACCGCATTATACCACATTATGTGTGGCATGTTCTTTTGCTTTTCTCTTTATTTTTTGTTTGTAGCATTTTTAATCCCTTTAACAAATATGAAATTATCTGAGCTGTCATAAGTAGCTGAAGGGGAACGAAGACGGTGTATGAGCAGTCGAACTGATTTTCATTTGTATTCTGTTTTTCATGGATCTTACAAGTTACAAATTAGTTGCAACAGGGTAGAGTTTCAGTAAGTATTAAGACAGGAATATAATATAATTGTTGGAAAAAGATTTAAACTAATCGAAATCAAAGCAGTTCCATAACTGACCATTGTTTTTATTCTCTTCGAAGGGTTTCGTTTGATTGTGAACTTCTATGATCGTTATTATTTTCGTAATATTTCCTTTATATAATTTACAAATATATTAAATAAAATATATTATTAATATATATAAATATTTTTCCCAGAAAGAAGATTCTAATTAGATATTACAAAATCAAAATCAATGCAATAAATTATTAAATTTTCTTTAAGACATCACAAAAGTTATACAAAGAAATCCTTTAGAATTTCTTTAAATTTCAACTATTTCATGTGATTTCCATCCCTTTTAGAGAGTTCTCTACTTATATCACTCTTCCTTTTATACCATCTTTCACATCCTTCTATAGTTAATCTCCTGCACATTTTCATTAACTTCTTCCTGCATCATCTTTCTTCCATTCAAGTCAGCCCTAAAGTCTGTTTTGGGGCATTGTCAATGCGTATGTGGCAGCATATGAAGATGCCTCAATATGCAGGACAGTGTGGCAGGGAAAGGGAGTATGGTGAGATGGGGAGGGGGGGGGGTTGCCCTGTAGGGCTAACGTGCCGCCAGCAATTTGCATACCAATTGCAGCGCCATACGTCAAAAAATGTGAAGTTTAATATAGAAAATACTCACTGGGATCGCAGAATCTGGGATCGCAGGATGGGTAACCCACTCCAGCTGGCCCATGCTGTGTGCATCTCCCTGCCCCTCCGTCTCCCCCCCCCCCACATTGACTGACAAGGACAAGGCGTGTGCGACAGTTGACAGCTGCTGCCTGCCACCGTTTGATGGGCCATTTGGGTTGTCGGTGGGGCAGACAGACAGGCAGAGGCAGGCAGGGAGCAAGGCACCACAGGGTGGCCACAGTAGCCAAATGGGAGGATGTGTGGCGCCTGCTGTTGCAACTGGACAAATGACAGTAAATGTTGCAGCTGCAATTGATGAATTTATGCGCCTCGACTCACGTTGAGAAATGCGTTTTTCATAACTAATTGAAATACCCGAAAGAAGTAAAGAAATTTCCGTTGAATATGCCACATATTTTCCGATTAATATTCATATTCATATTTCCAGGCGTATCTCCAGTAGTGCCACAGAAGTGGTAGCAAGGGAGAAGGGAGCGATGCAGGCGAGAGACAAACTGTCCGACATTTTTATCAGCAATTAATCGTGTTAATCAAATGCCTTGTCAGCATCATTTACGCAGTTCGAAACGAGCTTACGAAATGCTGTATAACAGCATAACACGACGAGTTGTTACTCAGCGTATACCCTGTAAATGGCAAGTGCATGCAGACAGAGTGTGCTTTGCTTTACTTGGCTCAGGCAAGAAAATCATGTTTTCATAGCTGCAAAATAGTGTCATTGTCAAACATAACCTCAATGAACTCAGGAACTAAAGCAGTTAACAAGCAGAAATTTTAGATATAGCTTCTCTGATCTTTATTGAACTTAAATATATTGTAATGAAATGCTGAACTTCTTTAATAGCTTAACGAAATTGAAAAGAACACTTCTCTAAAACAAAATGTATTGTAATGATAACCACAACTCTTCGCATGCCTCACAAAACAACGAAACAAACTAATATATATATTATATACATTTATATATATATATATATAATAATTATATAATTATGTATATCTGAATCTCAACTGCATTACAGGGCTTTACAGAGCATCTCACAGTCTCTCACTTCACTCCGTTCAGCTGTCTTTCAGCATAGTTACTTGACGGAAGAGTGAAAAGCTTTTTTATAAAGATTTTACAAGCCAATCAATCAATGACAGCGCAAACCGAACCAGGTAATTTTCATTAGAAATCCATTGCATTTTCATAATACAAATTGTTGAAAATTAAGCGCACGAGTCACCAACAACAACAACAACAATAATGGCGTGAAAACAAGTTGTGAGAGGGGAGTGGAGGGGGGTTACATATTGGAGCTGGGGGTATCGTATCTCTGGGGTCAGTCATCGTGACTCGATTGGGGCAATACAGAGAATGGTAAGTGCGACATGGTAACAAAAGCACATTAAAAAGGTTTTTCATGCTCCACGCATGCCACAAGGTAAGTTGCAGCAGCAATTGCAGCTGTTGTTGTTGTTGTTATTGCAGTCATTGCAGTTGTTGTTGTTGTTTGGTGCTTATCTCTCGCTGGCATCTCAAGTTGTCATGTCAACGCTTCTGATTCTAGAAATTTTGGGCACATTCCACACACAGACAGAGACACGCACACAGACTTGCACACACTTGTGGCTAAAGTTGATTTGTGCCTTGTCGCGTCGCGCGACACGAGGCAACTTCAAGTTGAGCTGCAACCACAGATTGATGCCGCACAGTGGGATACCGCTTCAAGTTTGTAGCTGCTGCTGTTTCTCTGTCTATCCCTCTGTCTCTCTGTCTGTCTGTCTGTCTGTCTGCTTCTCGGTCTATCTGTCTGTGCTGGGTCTGAGTGATTGTCTGGCCAGGCCTGTGGCAGCCGCATCAATGTCAGCATCAGTCGCCCAATATCATCAACAACGTCGCGTTCCGTCAGCTTGATTAATTTGCTGGTCTTGTGGCCTGTAAACTTGCAACTGGCTAAAAGCAACCAACAACAACAACAACAAGCTGGGCATCTCAGACAGGCAGACAGACAGAGACAGACACAGAAAGAGACAGACTCCTCTCCATATTGGCATTTATTAAAAGCGGATTTAGTTAATGAGTTATTTTTGGTGGCACAGTTCGCAATCTGCTGTCATTAATAATGCTATAAACAATATACCGCATATACCAAAAGCAAAAAACAAATACTAAAACACTTAATTCAGCGTGCGGGCCTGTCAAGGTTTTACCTTGTTAATATGCAATGATTAAAAGTGTCATTTGTTATTGTTTCACCCTCTCGAACTCACAATAAAAAATTTGAATTGAAAAAATCTTATTTTTTACAGTTTTAAAAATCACAATTTGCATAAAGAATTCGATAAGAAATATTTTAAAGACATTGACATATTTATCAATTTATTATTTAATTTAAATACATTTTCAGGACGTCGAAAATATTATTTAGAAATTTTATTTGAATTTCCGGAATTTTACAATTTTATCTTCTTTGATTTTTGGCTTTGATTTAATGACAGAATTCTGGAATGTAACATTTTTGACTCACTACAGTTATATATATTAGTATTATGAACTACAATAGTATATGTTAATATAATATACTCGTATATACAGATAGTTGTAGCTGCATAGTAGAATAAAATCCTCCCTTATCTGTTGTTCAATTTCTGCATTTCTAGAATTTCATTCAATCTGAATGCAAATTTCTTGAGAATATTTTATACAAAACAGATTCCACTTTACATTTCAATACTTGTTTTCTCCAACTGGTGTTTTGTTTTCTGTTTCATCCGTTGTTGTTGTGGAAATAAATTAACGACACATGACGCAGCGAAATTGCGATCAATTTGTCGAAAGAAACGAACAAAACACGAACAAAAACGTTGCAAATTTCATTTATTAAACGGGACAAAAACAAGCTGCCAAAATAATATTTAAAATTAATGCGTTTCAGAAGGAGCAAAGGACTGAGGGGACTGAGAGTTGCCAGAGAGAGAGAGAGACAAGCGGGAACCTTAGCGGATGCTGCACCCACATGCCGCATGCCACATGCCGCAGCGAACTTCACACCTGTTTGTTGTGTGTGCGCGCCGTGGCAGCGAGAGGAGGAAAATAATGTCAACATGTGGTCCTACTCGGGAGCCTGCTGTGCGCCGCTTGAGCTGCCCCTGAGTCGCATGAGTCGCCTTCGCCAGGACAAGGCGATGCTCAGTCTGGGATTCGTTAGCGAAATCGGTTTTTGGGCCCTTTGTGTGCAAACAAAACGACGCCGCTTTGTCTCCTCGTTGTCTGCAGTGACAGGCACAACAAACAACACACACACAGACACACACACACTCATACTCGCACAATACAAAAGTAGCCTTTTTTATGCACTGCAAATATGCACAAAATATGCCCGAGCCATAAGCAAGTCGTGTTTATAGCACCCGCCTGGACACCGCGCCCCGCCCATATTCCATTTCCCATTTGCCACATCCTTTAAGGATATTTACTTATGGCTTTTGGCTTATTAATGACTTCCCTTTTGTTGTCGTTGTTGTTGTTGTGGTTGTTGTTGGTGCTGCCTGATTGTCTGCTGAGTCCCGACTCGACTCGCCTCATCTGATTTCAGCCTCGGCTCCTTGCGGTCTTTACTTTGTTATTTAGCAGTCTCTGGTTGCCTCGGTTGGCTCAGTCTGCCCAGGACTCAGTAGTGTTTGTAGTTGTACCGCTAAATTAGCAGAAATAACGGTTAGCTCTAAGCCGTTTGCTAACGGTACCCAATGGCTACTGTATGCGATGCTCAAGTTGCCCTTTTTATTGTCTTCTGCGGCTACCGATTGCAATTGAAGTCTTCCGATTGCTTGAGAGACTTGGAGATTTGGAGAGTGTGTCTCAGGGGTAAAATCACGTGAATGAAATTAGCGAGTATTTGAGTGAGTGCAGGCAGAGGGTGTGCAGGAGTAAAATAGAGAGAGAGGTGAGAAAGAGAGAGAGTATTAGAGGGTTATAAATTGAAGACAGAAGTGGTTAGTATAGTTGAGTTTCATAAGGAAAAGGCGCTATTCGAATACATAAGATTCTAAATGATTGAATAATCATATTAGTATTACAATTTTTTATTTCTCTTTCTATCTATGTATATATGTATATATGTTTCATATTCTCTTACTCCTTTTTTGTATATCTCTCACTTATGTATCTATAACTCTCGTCTTTATTATTCCCTTCTTACCTTAATTCAGATCCTGTACTCGCTTTACTTCTTTGCTGATTAACGCACACCTGAAACTCCTGTCATATTATTTTAATTATATTATCATGCACAATATATCATGCACATATCCCTCAAGTGAAGCCAATCTCCCCTTGTAATTGGCTATAACCAAAAAAAATGATTACCCGAAATAATTCCTATATGCCGCATACAAATAATCTCCATATTATTATAAGTGTTTCCCTCCCCCCTCACTGCCTTTGTGCTTGGTGAAGAGGAAAACAATTTGAGCACAATTTGGCTACTTCTTGAGCATATTCAGGACGTATCTGGCTCAGGTTCCCCTTCCTGCTCTTCCATATCTTGCTTATCAGCAACAATTTATCAGCCTGTCTCGAGGGGCACCTTGCTGGGTTTGCGGTGTCAAATTCGGGTGTTGACCACATGAGCGCGTACATGCTAATCAACGCCAAATTATTCTCAGAGAGAGACAGAAAAAGAGAAAGAGGAGAGAGAGAGAGAAGAAGTAGCAGGAGCCAAACCCAAAGAGATTCCGATCCGATGCCAACCCGAAGCCGAGTTCAAGTCAAAGTTCCTTCCTTCCGCAGCTGCTGTCAATTATTTCAGGTAGCCCACGGAGTATCTATGCTATAATTTTCGGTTAAGCGAAAGAAACACAGCGAGGTGAGCGCGGGGGGAGAGAGAGGAGGTGCCACCTGGACGACACCTTGCGTAGATTACTACTGTAAATATTTTGAAGCGCAGAGATTATGATCACCTCGGTCCGTTCGGAACCGTTCATTATATTCATCAGATTTCGTGTTGCGGCTCAAGTAAAAGTTGCGCATGCGCAGCGCCGGCGTCGACGCCATTTTGATTATATTTGACGCGTAATTGACAAGCTTGCTTGCTCTGTGTGTGTGTGTGTGTGTCGCAGCTTGGCTTGGGTTGTGTGTTTTTGGGGCCACATTTATGCGGCATTTAAACCAACTAATTGCGCACAATTTCCCTTGACGTGAAAACTTTTGTGTCATGTTTAATTATTTTCACATTTATGTAAATGCTTTTTACCAGAGTTTACCCTCCCCTCCCTCTTTTCCCTCCGCCCCTCTGTATCATTCCCGCAGTTGCCCATCCCAGGTGAATCGAGTTATGCGCGCAATTAAGCCCCAAAATTGTTGCGTGTGTTTAGGTGCGCGTGAAAAAAAGAGAGAATACCAAACGACAGACAACAATGCAGTAGACAGTTCCAGGGAGGGGGTATAGGGGAAGGGGGCGCAGCACTTTCATGGAAAGTTTTGTCCGATTACCGTTTTTCGACGTAGTCAAATTCGTAAATTATTCAACAAACTGTCACGCAATATTCATCACTGGGGACCCCAAATCAGTTCGGGAATCAAAGCAGCAAAAACGTTTATAGGCTGCGACACAAATGCCCACTCCCCTCCTCCCCCTTCATCATTTGGCCAATTGATTGGAAGTGTAGAACCTCCTCCCTCCTCTACTGAGATAATTCCACACGCACATGTAAAATGTTCAACAATTTTTGACAATTAGCGGCACTTTTCATGTCAAACAGTTGAAGGGGATAGGGAGAGGGCGGGGAATACAGGGTGTTCTAGAGGGGGTCTATGGCAGTTCGTTCTGCGCCAGTGTCATATCGACAATTTCAGCGCAAATTTGATTTAACCCACAGCGGAAAGCTAATTTCGGTTTTTTTCGGGTATTCGGAATTTGTATCTGTCTATCTGTAGCGGTATCTTTGTAATTGTATGCAAGGCGTATCTACGCAAATGTATTTCTATTGTTAACCTTACGAACTGCGCAATTCGACATTTAAATGACATTCGAATTGGTCACGCAGCGAGAGGGGAATGAGAAGTTGAGTTGAGATTGTTCTGAAGGCAGGGGAAATATAGAAAGAGGGAAATATAGTTTAAAAATAAATAAATTAACAGTTAAAAACTTCTATTGAAGCAAGTTTGCATTAATAGATTAGTTATTAAATATAGCAAAATATGTATAATATTCATTCTTCAGTATTTAGTAATATATATTTTAAATAAAATTAAACAGATTAATATATCAATATAATAAATTTACTCTGAAGGTACTGAGATAAAAAAAGATATAAGAAATAATATTTTATTAAAATATTTTATAATAATGAATAATTTATACAAAATTTCAAAATATAATTTTCTTAGTTTTGGGTTCCTATTCAAATAAAATTGATACATTTTCTAAAGATATTCGAACAATTTTCAATGTTCCAATTTGTGCAGTGGAAATACCTTAGTGATTAAGACAATTTTTAGCAGCATTTGCACAACTTTCAATCCAAAAACTTAACCCAAAAATTGCGCATAAAATTTTCGTTGAAATAATAATCCCCTCCCCTTCCTCCTTCCGTCTATTCTAACCAATCTTCCATTGAAAAGTACTCGAAAATAATTTACAAGCTGCAACAGTTGCGCCCAAGTACTCACGGCAATATTCACTGACGCACTGCAATGATTCACGTCGATTCGCCGGATCGATCCCAACAGATTCCCGAAAAAAACCACAGCCATAACGAATCCATAACGAAAGTCGTTAAATCGAAAGTCGTAAAAAGTTTACGCAAATTTGTGCCATTGAAAAATCAAAAGGAAAAACAAGAAAAAACCCGAAATGATTTCAGAGCAAAGAACAACAAAAAAAACGCAGGCTAAAATTTTATCAATTTCTTTTGAAATTTACTGCCAAAATGCTTAAACATGGCGTCGATTTGCTTAAAGAAATTCCGCGGCGGGGTCGACGCACAGAGAAAGATCAAAGAGAAGCGGATGGAAGAAGAAGAAGCAGCAGAAGCAGAAGCTGCAGCAGCGAAAAGTGGCAAGACACAGAAAGGGAGAGGGGGGGCATATAATGTTCAATTTTCCACAATTACCGCGCAGGCAGCTAAGCAATTTTCCAACAAAGTAGCGGGTGTTTGAGCAGCGGAAAAACGGCTAGATTGGTAGGGGGGTGGCGAGGGACTTGGATAGGTCCACACAGAGTGCAGATAAAATTAATTAAAATTTAATTCAATTCAATTCACTTGCGCCGGCGCGAAACACAAAGAGATTTATCGCTGATAAACGCGTTGAGAATGGCGAATTGCGGTCCGGTTGGGCCCCGTTTGGGCGCACAGATCAATGGATTGCAGTCCCTAGCAGGTCTCTCCCTCTGGCCTCTCCCTGTACCTCTCTGCTTGCCTCCTCTTGGCAAGAACTTCTACGGATCGGCGGATCAGTTGATTAATACTTGGCTAGTTGCTCGCCGCGCTTTGAGCCATTAAAATGCCATAAAATTATTAATTAAGCAAGTGCGCACACACTGCTAGCGAGGGAGGGAGGCAGAGGGAGAGCAAAAGGAGGACGGGGGCACAGTCCAGTTCAGTCCAGCAAGGCAGTCGGGTCCACTTTACCAGATTTATAGCGCACCCCGTGACGATAAAGTGCCTTTTGGCCGGAAAATGGGGAAAAGCCTGGCGCTGATATGAACAGGCTGGCCAGCCTCCCCCAGACCAACCAGCTACACTCCTGCCCCTCCTCCTCGCTCTCTAGCAATCTTTCGACTTGAGTCTGAGTGCCTGCCCCCACTCGTTGCTCTCCTGTCCCAGCCCCAGCCCCAGCAAGCATTATGGATTTTTAACGAGTTTTCAATTTATTTGCGCGCCAGTCGGGCAAATTTTTCGAGTGCTTTTCATACAGACACTTGACTATCAAGTGCTTTATTTTCCCCGATTTTCTTTATTCTCCAAAATAGTTGAACGTTGCCGCCATCGCCATCGCCATCGCAAGACGCCGTCATGCTGCATATGACGTGGCTGCAGACTAGTCAGAGAGAGGGAGAGAAAAGTCCACAGATGCTATGACAAAATACACAGAGAAAGGTACACTGTGCGAAATTTGGTGTGGACTACGGTTGCTTTATGATAATGTATACATTAAAGTTGATATGATTGAGGTATATTGAATTGAATGGGAATTTTTAAATACGATTATGGTATTAAAATAACATTATAATAATAATATTATTTAATAATACTCGTATAAATTCAAGACAATAAAATTGTTAAAAAATAGAAAATTATATAAAAAATAAATGAAATGATACTAACTGGAATACTGATGGAGTAAAGAGATAATTCCAGTTCGAAATCTGACAAATTTTAAATTGAATTTCATAATTAGGTCAAGCTAAGTAAGTTAAGGAATTTAAGTACTAATTTATTTAAACACCAAACTCTTTGTTGTTTTAAGAATTACAATAAATACCTAATAATAAATATATCAGATCTTCTTCAACATTAGTTTGATTCCCTGATCTATGTGCAATATATAAATGCCTTCTTATCTTCCTTTCTTCTCTTTCTGACAACAACAAATCCGCGCTGAGTCGACTAAAAAGCGCCATGAGCTGCTTTGGCGGCCCTTTTGGGGCCGGAATCGTGCCTGCTAATAACCCAACAACAACTGCAGCAACAATCACAACTTGGAGCTATAAAAATACATAAAGTGCAACAGGCAACGGACTGTGCAACAATGGTCAATAAAACATGCGGCAAATCATGTTTATCGCATTGATTTATGCATTTTTAATGTGTTGCTGTTGCTTATCGCCAAAAAATAAACCGACGAGGGCGCACTTTCACTGAGGATCGGCAATGCCAATAAGGAATACGATGCCCGATGCTCGATGTCCAATAGCCAAAGAGTTCCCAAGTCTGTAGACTGTGGACAGACATTTCGCTCAGAGCTACGTTAATTTTTAAATCTCACCGCCTGATTAGTTTGCTTTTGCAGCACAATTGTTGCGCCATCTTGATTAGGCCTGCGTCCGCGACTTTGCCAGGTCTGCTGAGTACCCACGAGTGCCTGCTGGATCCAGTCATGTCTCTCTCTCTCTCTCTCTCTCTCTCACTGCCTCCTGATCGTGGAGTCGTGGTGCATCGCCTTGGCATCAAAGCGAGCCGCCTTTGCCGCTGCCTTTTGTCTTATTAATAATTCACATTAACGCTTTGCGAGTGCGGCCAGGTTGCCGCCTGCTGCCATTGCCAAAGTTGCCAGCCCACTCGCCTGCTGGGTTATCACAACACTCGCATCTCTTGGCCAGCTTCGCCAGCTTTGCCAGTGCATTTTGCTTTTTTTCGGCATGTTTTGACACAAATGCCGAAAGCGCACGAATGAATGGAAAAGCGTAAAGAGCGAAGAGGAGGCAGAGAGCCTGATCAATAAATAAGGTGTGAAATAGCAAAGTGGGACGGACACGAAGCTCTCAAGCTCTCAAGCTCGCCGAATGCGCCGATCAAATGCTCCCGATATCATTCACAGGCTGCGCACATCGAGAGGAGCCTCGCGGCGAATGTTATTCGTTTTAATTGGAAGCTTGTAGAGGAGCCACAGATGCGACTGCATCTTCAATGGGATAATTAAGGCTAAGGCTCTACTCTACTGTAATCTTGAATTAATCTAACAAATATTGTATATTCACATTAACAGAGAAGAATAAATATCTGTTTTTTATTCAAAATAATACATAATCTTCATTTTCATAAATATTAGAAGAAAATGTGGACTAGCTAAACTTTAAAGCTGAAACGCATTACATCGGGTAAGTTAATAATTATTTATTCATTATTTGATTCACCTTTTTTGCATTTTAAATATTTAGTGTAAATAAATTTAGTAGAAAAAAATGCATTCAAACTTCATTTCTTCTTTCTATTCTTTTAAACTGTTAACGAAATAAAAAGAAAATAAATTAATGTTTAAAAAGAAGAACAATGTTGGTGGTATTTGGGTATTTATTTAGTATTTTTAATTGAAATAGCTAATCTTAGAATACCCTAAGTTTTTTAGTAAGAATTCTGCTATACTTTCATTATTTATGTTCAAATATAAATTTAGTTTTTACCTTTTCTATCCCCTGCTAATGCCCTCTCCTTCTCTATCTCTCCCTCTCTCCCTCTCTCTCTCTCTCTCTCTTTCTCTCTTTTCTCTCCCTCTCTCTCTCACTTTTCTCACCATGATCCTCCCCACCAGAGTGACATTTGACTCTCGCGCGTCGGTCTGTCACATTTGCACGCCGTTTGCTCTGCCATTTGCCCAGTTTCATAATTGCTGGCAGCAGGACGAAACGATTAGTGCTGTCGTTGGTCTCATTTGCATAGGTAAACAGTCGAAGCAGTAGCAGCAGCAGCAGCAGCCACACTACCTGATCCTGCTGATGAGTTATGGCGAGGATGTTGCTGCCTTCCTCTGCTGGCTGCATGTGTCAAAAAGTAAACAACTTGCGCACAATTTGCATAAGCAAATTAAAATGGATTAGTGTCAGCACACACACACACACACACAGTTACAGAGGGAGACAAACAATTTGGCCGTGCTGGCATTAAGTGGCATTAGCCACAAGGCAGAAAGGACTTGCAGCGCGTAGCATTTAGAAAAGCATAGCATACTTTGTGGGGTCGAACGTGCCACAGCTTGAATCGAAGTTTTATGGATACCCAATTGGGATACGCTTAATTGCTAAACCCGAGAGTGGAGTGGAGAGTGTAATCAAGAAGGACAACGTGAGATTTGATTAACAAAGGGTTTTCCCTGTACCCGGTTGCATTTTCTATGAGATTCGCTCGTAAATCTTCGAGCAGCTTCAGCGGCAAATTAATACGGCAAACAGAAGAAGACAGCAAGGGGGACGGGGGGGGAAGGCAGAGGCGGCTGCTGGGGTCATTCATTGTGGTCATGTAGCATCTTAGTTGCCATATCCCTTAAATGATGTACACAAAAAAAGCAAAAGAGATGGCAGCGTAACGAGGAAAAAAGGCCAAACGATGTGGCCATAAATGGATCAACTCGCCGGCGTGCGCACCTGAGGCCACGCAGGATAAGCGATGCTACCAGGTCCAGTGGCAATAATAGCCAGGACAAAGAGTGCCGCCGTTTTATGGCCCAAACATGCCACGCAGCCAGGCAGTGATAGAGAGAGAGAGAGAGAGACAGCAACCCCACAAGGTTCGAGGGTCGCGTGGTTTGGGCTTCGGTTTCAGCTGCAACAAATCAGTGCAAGGATTTTTTTACGATTAACTGCGTAATTGAGTCGTTTCGCAGAAGACGCACGCAGCAGTGGCGTAGGCGAGGGGGGGCTGAGCGGGGGTGCTTGCAGTACAGCACATGGTAACAGGACGAGGGGCGAAGGCGGGGCAGAGCAGGGCAAATTTAATTAAACTGTAATAAAGCAAATCCTGGCAGTCGTAGCGGGACCCTTCTCCTCCCTCTCTCTCCCCGCCCCCTGCTGCGTGTAATGAGAGCTAAATCAGGCTTAAGCCACTCTCCACAACTAACCGCCCACAAAATTGACATGAAACTTGCCTTTGATAAAGGTACCACGCCCCCAACCCCCTCCCCACAGGTTAAGGTAAATAATGCAATAGGCTAGCCCGGGGTGGGGGTGAGGGATGAGGGGCTGCACACGCCCTGGCGATATGGCAAATTGAGGCAGATTTATCATCGCAGCCCGAGTGGGTGCCATAAAAAAGTTTTATGCCACACGCGGCGTGGCAAGGTGAGCCAGCAAGCTGAAGCGGAGAAAGAAATTGCGGATAAGCGTCAAGGATGTGCCAGGGAATGCAAAGTAAACAGATACAGTTATACACACACACACAGACATACACCTACACACCTACACACACATATTTGTAGCCATATTGGCTGCGCCTTGTGGAACCGCAAAATGGCTGCTAAACTGACAAGCGAACTTTATTATTTTTTTACTTTATTTTTATTTATACTTCCCCCTCAAACTTGCCGCACCCCCTCCCTCTCTCTTTTAGACAGCCGCAGCTTAGTGCGCCTCAATGTGTTGTTGTTGTTGTTGCTGTTGTTGCAGGCTGAGCAGGCTCAGTTGGAACTTGCCAAGTTGCCGACTCGACAGGCAGTGGGAAGACGCAGATGTTTTGACTAAATTGTCCTGTGCTTAAGACTGTCGAGTCCTGTCGTGGGGGAGGTGAGGGCAGCAAGAAGGTGCCTGCATGCTAATAGAGCAGAAGGGAAGGGGGGGAGAGTATAAGAGATTTTCCAGTTCAATTTGCTGCGAAAAAAATGCCAAATGTGTTTATGCGCAAAGATGTGTGCGAAGAAAGCGAGGAAGCAAGAGAATGAGAGAGATGGAGACAGAGAAGAAGAGAGAAACAGACTGTCAGGGAGATGGCAAGAAGGAATATGGTTAAATCACTTGAAAACTCTGATTAGCAACAGCAGTTGCGCCAGAGAAAGCACTTATTGATTGCATTTCGAGGCTCACTTCCTCTGCCACAATGACACACTCTCTCTCTCCATCCAGTGTGCTATATTCGTAAACGTTCTATTAACGAAATATGTAATGTAATCAGTACTTCAATTTATGCCTAACAACTTATATCATATCTTAAAACAGTGCATATTAATTCAAGACTCTCTTCTTTTATTGCTTGTTAGGCATATTCATAAATGTTTCTCTACTTTAAATATGTTAGGAATTTAAAAATGTTATCAATATTTAATACTTGTATATTTCAATAACATTTCTAACTAACAATAAATATTATCTCATTATTAAACGAATTTATCTGTTCTTTTTCAATTGTTGCTCTCCACCCCAATGTTTTACTACCATAATCAAGTAAATGATTTACAAATAGTATGAACACTAAAAAACAGTTGCAGTTTCTTCTGATTACACTTACTTCCCTCCATATTTATTCCTACTTCCGCTGTGTCACTCACTCGTAAACATTTTCGCCTTAGAGGCACAAAATAATTATACATTCGTTATTATGCCCTGCATCAAAGTGCAATTGCCCTAAATGGTCAATAAAAATCAATTCCCCTTTTCTTTTCTTCTTCCTTCCTTTCTGCATTTCTCCCCATCTGCCAACGTTATTGCGAGTTTACTTTGCCAACTGCAAATTACACGATGCCTTCATTGATTTAAATGTCCACACACACGCGCCGCGTGCAAATCAAATAATTATCCGTCAGAGAAAGCCGACTGACTATCTCCAGCTCCAGCTCCAGCTCCAACTCCGACTCCGACGATCTTACCTCAATTTACCTGCACGGCATTGCCTGCCTGATCTTCTTGCTCACTCTTTTTTCTCACCATTTTCGCTTTTAATTGCATTTTCCAATGCCAACAATTTTCGCATTTGATACGAAACGCAATGCGAGGCAATTGCGCCGCGTATAATTTCAGCACTTTGGCTCTTCATTACGTACGGCGCTAATTACTCATGAATACCGGGTGAGTGTCGGTGGCGATTCGTGTGAATGCACTCGCACTCTACAATTGCAAATGTGAATGCATTTGTGCATTTTTCAACACTCAAATGGCGTCAATTGTTCGACACAAACAAAGTAACGAGAGTGATCGACTGCGATATATCCTTTACATATTGTTTTAGCTGTTCATCCACTCAAACTGTTTTGTTATTAACTTTTCTGTTTATCATACACAATCAAGTTTATAGTAATTACTTTAATTGTATTAATTATTGTATCCACCAAAAATCAATGCTTAAAACTTTACCTCATAAATAAACAAAAAGTTGAGCACAATAATAATATTCTATCCAAATCTAATCTCCTTTACTCTTTTAGTCTCTGAATCTACCTTTTAAAGTTTAAATGTGTCTATTTCTGCCACAAACTCATAATACCCTTGTTCTTTATGCATAGCGGGGTATAAAAACAACAAAGAGAAAAAAGCGCCAAGAAATTTCCGCTGTCATATGCAATACAATTGCTGCGAGATTATACTGTGTTATGGTATGCTTATAGCATGTTATGGTATGGTATGATATGGTATACTGCGATATGCCATCGCATATTACTATCGAGTGCCATTTGTGAAAACCTGTTAATTATTAACAATTTTGCCTGGGGGGACCTGCGTGTCTGTAATTAGGTGCATTTCCATTGAAAGACTAGTGCAATTAAAAAGAGGCCAACACACACACACACACACACGCAGACACACTCGCACACACGCATGAATGTAAAACCGGCAAAACTCAAAGTGTTCAGTGCAAAGTGTTGCCAACTTAGCGTACAAAATTATGACACAGAAATCAACAGACCACAAGAAGCAGAAGAAAGAGGAGGCACAGCAGAAGAAGAAGAAGGAGGCATGGCAGGAAGAACTCTATATAGAGTCATATAGCAGCACTGATGGACCGACCACACGCTTCAGTTGATGCCGTCGGAGACGGAGTAAGAAGGAATGCGAAAGCGAATGTGAATACGAATATGAATACCAATGTAAATACGACTGTGAATACGCATATGAATACCAGAGAACTATTGCCACAGTTTCAGCTGCTCTGCAATTATGTTTAATTGTAGTGTAGCCTTAATTGTACTGGCGGAGCTGGAGTAGTCGAGAGTCAGACGATGCGCCCCAAAAGGTTGCAAAAAGTGGGTTGCAAGTGAGAAAAAGAGCTGCAATTAATTGAAAGTAAATAAAGAACTACAATACATTAAGGGAGTTCTCTAGGAACAACGTGTGACGTCAAAGAATCGTATATAGTTCAGTCTATAGCAGCTGTAATAATTATGATGGTAATACCGAATAAGATAAGCAATAAACACTCACAAAAAATAAAAGTTACAGGTCTAGAAAGAGCGAGAGAAAGCAAGTGTAGTTTGACATATGGTTGCAGTAAGTAAAATCGATATATTACATGAACATATATAGCCATATATCTCGCTCCATCACTCGTCAAACTTATTAAGTCCAGCACATTTACACACCCATATCAATGGCCGAATACGAAGATAAATATCTACATATCTGTTTGGGGCCCACACGCAAAGCGCGCGGGTTCCTCGACCATTGAAACCATAACACATTTTTCCACACTCGCCACGGCGCATAAATTATGGAAGTCCAAAAATCAAGAAAAATAGTAGAGAAACGTTTAGTGCCAGAAATTAATCGAGGCACATTAATTTGGAATAACTCACACAGCAGAAATGAAGGCAAATTAATAATCGAAAATCGACGAGACGAAGGTTAACTCGTAGCTTAGAATGCTCGACCACCATGTGTGCACACCTCCAGGTGTATATGTGTGTGTGTTTTCAGCAGCAACTTGCCACATTCCATGCGCAATATGCAACTGCCGCCAACTTCAGTTTACAACTTCATTTGGCGCCATCAACAGCTACCGCAACGTGTCGAGACTTGTTCCCCGCTCCACTGCCCCTTCTCTCCTTTACAGCTGCTTCTACTCGTGCAGTTATAATTATGGCAAATTAAATGCAAAATGTGTTTAATCTCGTATATTACGTAGCACCCCTTACTCCGCTTTACCTCCAACTTGGCCAGCGACAACGTTAGAGCGCACAAGTTGCACTCAGACTGCACTTTGATTGCCCTGTCAATTTATTGCTTACCAGGCACAACAGTGGACTATGAGTAATTGATGAGTTTATATATTTATATGAAAAGAGAAGAATAGATATTGAATAGAATAGAAAAACAATACAATTATTTAATAACTTAAAAATAATAAAATGTTTTCCCAAGATCATTCAATCTGATATCTAATTATTGGATCGCATAAGACTTGTTCTTATATAAAACAAGTATAGAATGATCTTTAAAATTGAATTGTTTTGTAACAGAAAACCTTTAAAAATATTCGAAATATAATGAAAAAAATTTTCAAATTTCTGTTTTATTTGTAATCTTATTAAGAACTTTTAGAATTCTTCAATAGATTCTGAAAAGCTCTAATATTTGTTTAAATATTTAAAAAAAGGAAAGTTAAGTTAATCATTTTTCTTCTCTTTCTCAAAAAAATATGTATAGATTGAACTTCTTAAACATAGAGTCTCTCAATGTCGTTGTAGAACGATCCTTACTTGAGAGTTACGATCATGTCGCATCTATAATTATAGCGGCTCTGCACACTAATCAGTGTAATGTGCCATGTATAACTATAGGCAAAAACCTCAAGCCACAAATAGTTAGGTTAGGGGTGGACAGATCAGAAGCAAGAGTCCTTGCTTGAACAACATAGATAAGACGAGTTTGGCAAAGGAGAGGAGACTTGATTGAATAGCAGTCACAAAAAGAGACCAGATATAAGATAAATAGAGCAAGAAAAAGAAAGAGAGAGAAACAGAGAGTTGTAGGGAAAGAGAGATAGAATGTAGTGAGCCTTAGGCGCTACAAGAGATGAACGCCGAGTGGAACATTATGTCAAGATAATAAAAACGCCAGGTTAATTAAAGCAGAGTACAGCTGGCCGGCTGATGTTACAGATGGATAGGAGGAGGTACAGGGAGAGACAGAGGGAGCATGAGAAACAAAGACAGAGTGAGAGAGACAGAGGGAGACGGGGAGTGAGGCAGGCCATCGCCATCGTCGGGGATCGTGCTCGATTTCATATAATTTATGGGCAACTTTACAAATCAAGCGAGAACATAAACAGTCTGCTTTTTTGGGCAGTGTGAGAGATGGTTGCGAGAGGGAGGGAGAGAAGTGTATATCGGTTCATCTGTCACTCCCCTCTTGCAGTGTGTGCCCTCGTGCTGTGTGTGTTGGCATTTCATGTGGTTTGGGCAACAATTGCAACGATACAAAACGAAACAATTGCCCTGCTCCGTTTTGTTTGCTCGACTTTTATTGCGTTTGCTCATTAGTGTAAATAGAGAAGGATCCTTTGTCTGGCCTGTGGGTCCCTCTGCTCTTGCCAATTCACGTGAAACTTGTTTGCGGCTTTGTGCGTTCTATTGACACAGCTTGCCAAATGTGTCTCTGTGGCTCGCACCCAAAAGAAAAGGTGTTAAACTGGCAAAAAGTCAAAACTCCAAAGAGAATTGTGAAAAACTCTCTGTGGAATTCGCTGAAAAGCTGAAAATCATTTGACCAGCCCTCGCAGTATGCGCTGGTTTGCACAACAATGCAACGGTACTTGAGCAAACAGACCCTCTACCCCCTCCCCCAAACATGGGTTCATTTATCATGCTAGTTGCATGAAATGGGGCAATTGTTCTTGAAATTCTTGTGGCACGATCTATGACAGCCAGCATGACAGTGGTTAGGTATTTCGGATGCTGTAGACGTTTCCTATTGATCGTAGCGAATTGGGAAGTGGGCATTAAAATAATTTAAATAATTTAAATATAAAGCTGCTTTACAGATATCTAACGAAGACATGGCATGCAAAATTTGGACACTTTAGTCTTATTAAGGTTCAGACAGATATGCGTCGATACATATGAGGAGTAAAATGATCAAAGTTGAGATAGATCTAAGAAATTATATGTATGAGTAGCATACACATTTCATCGGTTTCATTATCCCCTGGTTTACTTTACTTTCCTGGTTAAAGGTTAAGGATAAACAGATCTCTTTATACCAAAGAGATCAATTATGTTGGATAATTTCTTATTTCTGGTATTACTTCTGAGTTTTGTAGAAACCAATTCAGTTCGCTAACTACGCCTCAAAACACTCTCCAAACTGTTGAAAAGATTTATAAAATACAATTTATTATAAAAGGTAATACAGAGTGAGCAGCCGGACCCCACAAGTCGAAAGTCAAAACCAATTCCTAACCATACCTAAACGGTAGCTCTGGCATGTGTAGGGGCGGCTGCAGCACCTTTTGTATTAAGTAAATGAATAACGAAATTAAATTCTTTTTGAATTCAGTTACAGCTTCGCAGCGAGTTGGTCCCCCTGCCCCACTACAGCTACCCCTTGACTAAGCGATCTTTATCGCATTGTCCTGTCCCCCGTTTTGGCATTTGTTTTGACCGTACCGGACAAATGAGGCTAATTTGTCAAAGGGTCGCGGGCAGCAAACTGTTACAATGTTGCCAGCATGAAATTTTCATTTGACAGGCATGGACATGCACGGTGCGTAGGCCTGGCTGCAGATGGATATTAATCCAAGCCAAGTGGTATTTCGATCCTGTCAACTTATGCGCGGTAACAGCAGGCCAAGACAGCCAGAGGCCGGGAATACCGTTTTTGGACAGTGATTAAGCGGGAATTAAATGTCAGATCGCTGTGGTGGAATGTTTTGAAAGGGGAAGGAAAGAGAGAAGGGAAGGCTGATCCCCTTCAAATTGGCTAAGCGTGAAAAGTGGTAGGAACGTGTAACATCTTCCCGCTCCCTGTTGACTAATGTGGAGCGCATTGCAACTGTTGTTATACCCGGTACCTTTAGGGCAGAAGGGAGTTATAACGTTATATTAAACAAATATGCTCATACTTATGTAATGAGCAGAAGCAGACATCCCACACTAAAAAATATATACAACAGTTGATGCGACAAGGCCTCCCCTGTCCGTATGAACACTTATACCGCCGAGATTTTATGAGGTAGAGCTGCCAAACTTGGTGAAAAGATTAATATTATTATACGTAAATAAAGTAAGCATTAACAATCTAACCACGCTTCCTTCCGCCCCTTAAAATTGGAAATAACTTAAAGCTTAGGTGGGCAAACAGTTAAAGCCTTTGGTAGCGGGTATATTACACTCGAGCACACTCAACTTACTTGTATTTTGTGAATATTCAATGTGAATAACACTCACGAATGCGAGACGTCAATCAACGCAGCGTCAGCTTCTCCAGCTGCCAACTGGCAACTGGCAAGCGCTAACAAAGAATTCGCTGAGCAAAAAATAAGTCAAATAAATATCCAAAAATGAAATGATTAAAAAAAGATTATAAACTCGCCATATACAGCTGGACTGAGAGTCGGACAGACATCTGGCATATATGGCAGTGTCAGCATCGTCTCGTTCACTCAACTCCAACTTGGACTTGTGGCTCATTAAGCAGCCATGACGAATGCAAATGAAACTGATATATGACTTGGATCCGAAGAGAGAAGACCAGACCCCGAGTCGACCCCACTTGGCGTGCCATGTCGTGTGGCTTTATATGGCAGCTTGACTGGCTTAACGGCCTCTGTCTCGCAGTCTGATGCAGAGCAGACACATCTTTTCTTTCCCCCCCGTCTCCTCTCACTTCCCCTGCTCATTTGGGTGGTCTGTTTGCTGATTTTAAGGTGACTTGGCGTGAATTTGTTAACTTTTGCTGCGAGGCTGCTGCTCTGGCGCTCTTGATGGTCGGCCAGCTCTCTCTCGCTCTCTCTGCCTGAGCTGCACAGCAGCAGCTTCTCCAACGGCAGCCGCAGCCAATCAGTTCGAGTGCCATAAATAAGCAGAAGCAGAAGCCAAATGTGGATCGTGATAGACAAGTTTGGTGGTGCGTTTATGCGTGTGTAACTCATGATGACAGACAACAGGGCAAGGTAAGAGAGATACTAACAAGAAAGTTAGCATTATATGAAAAAAAATAATAATATAATACGTGTTATAAATTAATGAATAATAGTGTAAACTAATAAGTCAAACTCTTTATTTGAGCATGAAATTATGATGCAGATTTACAAAACTATTATTAAAACATTTAACATTTATTATGAAAATGTATTGAAACTATAAATTGTTATCCTCATTTACGATTGTTATATTTTATTTTCAGTATTTGATTCTCTATAAACTATTACTTAATATGCGAAACCAAAATATGAATAATATAAATAATATAAAGTAAAGTGATGTTTTTCGATGCTCCATTTTTAATTCAAATTATCAGTAACTATTCTTCAAAATGCAGAATATTAAGCAGAATAGTTTGCAACATCTGAAGTTTCAACATTTCACGAAAGATGCAAAGATAGAATTCACGATCAGCCCACATATAAACGCAGATGAAACGCAGTTAGCCAAGTCAAGTTGTTGCAAGTTGCAACTTCAATTAGCTCGTTGAACACTCAAGTGCCACACAGGTGGCACAGGAGCTTAAGCATGCGTGGTGCACACAGTTTTCCCCACCTCATTGGCAGAGAGAGAGTGAGAGAGATTTCCTTGAGGAAACTGTCCACCAAGCAGACAGAGTCCTTCTAATGGACGAGCCAAACGGCGTGTGTGGCAACTTAATCAAATCAGGTAAATTTGTCATAAACCAACAGACAAAACAAACAACAACAACAATGGGGGAAATATGTATAAAAGAAAAAAACTAATTTTGAAATGGATTTCGTACGCAGTTTTGAGCACAAATTGCCGAGGTCCGAAAGGACTCCAACTTGGGTGTTTTATTTAGTTGTATTTCGTTTTTTTCCCCTGTTTCTTCATCTTCATCTTGTTGTTGTTGTTGTTGTTGTTGTCCCTCTGCAAATTATGCGAAACCATTTCGAAATTGAACGCATGACAGCATGTCCCAGAAATATAGCTACAGTTGTTGCTGCTCCCTGCTCCCCCTCACACAACTCCTGCCCACTCCCCTTTAATCCCTTCTCCAGCTACTTTTATCCATTATGACATTGGTCAGCACAAAACTTGCAAGTCATGGAAATGACCATGTGCTTCCCCTCCCCACACGCCCCACTCCCCACTCTTATAATAAAACAGCCAAGACATTTGCCAGCATGAAAAACTAATAAAACAAAAGTTTCTTCTTATTTCGGCCTTTTCTTTTATTTACTTTCTTTTTTACCTTTTTATGTTAAATCACCGCAGCAGGCAGGGGCAGGGGCAGGAGGAGGGGGGGGGCACACACATGTGTCCTTCGTTGTCAGGACCAATAAGCAAAGCCGCAGGACAATTCGAAACTTGCGCAAAAAGGCAAAAGTGGCAGAAGAAGAAGAGGAAGAAGGGCAGCTGCCTGTCCCCCTGTCGGAGTTGTTGTTTGTTGCTCGGGTTCGTGATTTGCTAAACTTATGAAATTACTTTACGTGTATCTCGGATTCACGTTCAGTATGTAGCAACCCCCCACCCCCGTTCACATCACTCCCTCTCTCTCCCCATTCCCACTGCCTCCACCACTTTTTGTGCCGTCCATTTGGTCAATTCCTGCGGCTGTCATTGTGCTATTCCGACGCCTTATCTCTTTAGGATTTACATACCATGTGGCTTGGCAAAACTTTTACGCAACTTCATATGTGGGAAGTGAGAGGAGGAGGAGGCAGAGAGTTGGGGGTGCCTCACTAAAAAATGCCATAAATAGCAAATCACATTAAGTTTCAGAAAACTGTCTCTCCCATCCCTGTCTCTTTCAGCTGTCCCGTTGTTTGCATATCCATATCCATATGCCAACATGAGTCTCGAGATAAGCAACAACAGCAGCCAAAGTTGCAAGTTTACGAGTGCCACGTTTCCGACTTTAGACTAAACATAATCGGACTGAAGAACTAAACAAAAAAACTTTCATTTTCTTTTCGCATTCCTTTTTTTATGGCATATGCATTTTGCAGTTTGGCAGGGGAAGTTCTATGGTCAACTGATTAACATTTTAAGATCATTGCTTTACTGCAAATTCGAACGAAATAACTTAAAGTATTGTATAATTTTATTTTTTTATATGTTTTTTATTTCTCAAGGAAAATATATTACTAGTCCTCTTTAACGGATTTCCAACTGATCGTTCTAAAGATCTTTAAGCAGGCATTGAAACTATGGGTGTTCTAACAATGTTCTGGCTCAGAAAATTTGAGGTTAAGTTTGAATTCTTATAAGTAATATTTTGTTATGTTAATAGTTAAAGTAAAATAGTTATAAATAGATGTCATTTTATTGGAGATGTTTGAACAGAAGTTGAGCACGAAAGTTCTTCTTGAGTATGTCCCAAGCAAATTTTATTCCACGGCGCATAATTTAAGGTTATGTTTTTTTTAGGTTAGGTTGGTTTTATAATTTTATAAATATTCTATCGTTTAGTTATTTTAATTATTTTTATTTAATTATTTTTCTATAAACACAAATTAAATTCTTAAGATATTTTCGAATCAAAAGTTCCTAGAGGGAATTTACTTTATCTTTAAGTGTTTCCTATTTCAGGCCTAAATGGTTTCATTTTTTTGCGACTCTTCTCGATGCTCATTTTTTCTATATCTCCCTCCCTCTGCTCCTGTCTTACTTTACTATTTCTTTTTCATTCATTCTCCTCTTTGTTTTTTACGCTCTTCGCAGCTCAACAAGGCCAGACTTGATACGCTTCTTTATGCTTTGCCCACACGGCACAATTTGCGAATTGACAATCTAATATTTCTACGCAATTTACGCAGCAGTGCCTAGAAAAACTAGAAGAGCCGGAGGAAGGTGGAGGAGAGGAAGCAGAGACAGAGGAACTTGCGATTGGGCTTAATAAAAGTGCAACGATGCGTTGCGAAAAAGCAGTTAGCAGTCAAATTGGCAGTAGGGACTGGACAGTGATTGAGTGAGGAAGAGAGAGAAGAAGAAAAAACAACAGTAAATAGAGGAAAAAAGATGGCAATAGAAGGGAGGCAGAAGAGGAGTAGGTAGGGACAGCAAAAGAGAGGAGGAGAGGGACGCTTAATTTAAACAAATATTTTGCCAGTGTGTAATATTGACTACAAATGCAAGTGCAAATGTTGCCACGCTACGTAGCAAAGGGATATGGGAAACCGTTATAGCCAAAGTCACAGGCTGGCAGGGATCACAAGAAGAAGAGGTGGGGGGATATAGCGGAAAAAAGGAAAGCCAAAGCAATTTGAAGCCAAAAAGGGTGTCACATGTGCCAAATGACTTTTGCGTGTGGAAATGACAATGATTTCTCTCTGCCACGTCGAGACAATAACGAAATGCAAACAAAGAAAGGACGAGGCACGGCAACACACGATAGAAAGAAGGGGGAAGGGGGAAGACTAGGGGAATGGAACTTCATTGAAAGCCGTGACATTTGCATTTGCCTGCCATATTTGTGGATATGAAATTGCCAGGACGAACTTCAAATTAGTTTCGCCAGGCCAAGGAAATGATTAAGCTGCCACACATGTGTGTATCAGTGTTCGTGTGTGTGTGTTGGCCTCATAAAACTGTCACAAAATGACTTTACAACTTAATGCACACAGGGGAGCCCTTTTGCAGTGTCGCAGTGTTGCAACTTGGCGGCTGCAGAAGACACACCACACACATCAATCACATCGAACTGCCACAAAACATAAACACGTCAGTCGCAGGCTGCATGCAATGTGCCACGAGAAAGAGGGAATCGGAGCGGGGACAGGGCTACTCTATGGCATCTGCGACTCCTTGTGGGCCATGGCCAAGCGCCAAGCACCGCCGTGTGGTGTCATTAGACGGCGGGCCAAGTGAAAAGTTTCGTTGGCCAACAAAACACGACAAATTGGCATTGGCAGCTGTCTAAACGTCTCGCGCACTTTTCGCGACAGCTTCACACGGTTTCGCGTTGCCTCACAGTCCGCCCCCTCCCAATTTCCCCTTCCCCCCACATGCTCTTTTCTCTTTAGCCAGTTGGAGACGCCATCAAACTGGCCTGGCCAACGCGACAGCCAAGTGATGCCACATGTGGCACCGTCTGCGCGCTAATTTGATGCTCATCTCAGTCAAAGAGGGGAAGGCGGAAGGGGTAAGGCAAAGAGCCTTTTTTGGAGTTGACTTAATTGACAAAATGGCGGCTTAGATAAGAGAGAGGCAAGGAATAAAATTCCAGTAAAGCACTATTGCTAATCAGCTAGTGAAATGCACAAACAAAGATGGAATCTATGGAAGTATTGTATATTGCATGTACTCTTTATAGGAAATTGATCTATATTACTTAGGCTCATAAAGATAGAAACAGTATTTTGATATTGCCAATGAATATACCAAAATGAATATACAAATTCGAATGCAAATATGTACATACGATGCTACCCAACTTTGTACAGAATTTGTTTATTCTACATTCCAATCGTATTTACAAACAATCTTCAATAAATGAATTTCAATGTTATAAAAAAGTCTCTCCTCGTTTAGAACAAGAAGCAGTTATAAATAGAAACAATACTACTTGGCATTTAATACTAACAAATTATATACCTAATTAACATCGTATCTCATCTTATTCTATTTAAAAATCTCTAACAGTTGTCATCGAAATCATTTCCATTTCAATTCAATTGGAATTGCAACAGTTTCCCAATTAGCCGAGCCAACAATGCGGCAAACAAATAGTAGCAACAAAAATACAGTAACTGCAATAGAGACAAAAGACAAATGCAAAAAGTACCCGCAATAATTGCAGATACAGACCTCAATGCGGAGACAAACCCCCAGGACCGCCCTAATGGCAGCCCCATATCGCACATTTGCACTCCCACATTGCATGACAAGTTCGGATGTATTCCCCATAGACAGTGCAGAGAGTTGTAATTAAATAAAATATATATGATTAAACAAGTAATAGAAGTTATGATGGAGCTAACTGCACTGTTGAATACCCTGCAGACATGCTGGTAACCCATTTGCATACCCTGTACGAAGAAGAAGGTCCCCAGGGTGAGACTGAGTTCTAATTTGAATATACCACGTATGACACTTTAAATTATTGTCTGCAAATGGTCAAGAAAAATTGAGTGGTTTATATCATCAATATCTCTTAAAAATATGCTGAGACAAATCTAGAGGTCGATAAACGAAAATTTGTAGCGTTTTCAATAACTTATGATATATTAAAGGTCAATAGATATCAAATCAAGACATACAGATAGTTAACACTGTATTATATATTACTATTACTATACAAAACGATTTATTATTTTTTATACAATATATTATATTATAAACACAGAGAAATTTTAATGATACTGTTAGAATTTTAACTGTACATTTAAAAGTCTTCCAAGGGCTTCAGATCTTTAAAGCCAGAAGAATAATTTGAAATTTGCAGTTCATATCTATAATATAATATCCCTAATCTACCCTCAACAAAGAAAAATTCCAAACAAAGTTACGATGACTGAAAGGTTATAGAGTCTGCCCTGAAATTATCCATAATATAAACAATTTACACTGTAATTAAATACTAAAGGAACAACAACAATTACGGCAGGTTCAACAAAAAAGAAACGTGCAACTTTGTCACTTGTTGTTGTTTTGTTGGGGGCGTTTTCCCTTGCGGGTGTGTGTGTGGCACGTAATGCGCTCGCGAATTTAATTGCCACAGCTCAGTGGGGATTACATGTATGTATACACTGTATATATAGTATATAGCCTATAGTAATGGATCGCGTGAATTTGCCAAAGTTTAGAGCTTCATTTTGTGTCGCGGTTTTATTGTGACGATTTTTATTTTTTGTCGCACGGAACTCACCTGCGGCTAATTGCAGCTGCACCTGCTGCGAGGCTGGGCTGGTCTGAGTTGAGCAATGGGCGTGTCACCGCCTACCAATTGAGCTATTTGATGTAGCTGCTTGCATGTCATACAGAATACCCTGTGCGTGGCACATCTATGAAGGGAATCTGAGCAGACATTTGTACATGAAACTGAAATAGTTTATGAAGATAAATGTAAATAGACTTTTATGATAAATAAATAAATGTTTAAATATGGGTTGTTTATCTTAAAACTATATCTATATTTGCTTACATTTGCTGTCAATCTGGATACTTTTCATAAGATTCAAAGGAAGTTATCAGTTATAAAAAAAATAGGTTTGTTAGTATTTTAGTATATTGTTGAATAAAGCAGTTTTCAATTTTCAAATCATTTTAAGGTACTCTTAATTAGTTTATTTTATTTTTCCTATTCTTAATTAGTTTATTTTCAAATTTACATTTAATTAAATGATTTACTATACGCTCTAAATTTGATTAGCTATTCTACGAGTATAAACTGTTTGCTAGCTCGGAAATGGTGTCCAACTCAGTAAGATTCTTACTTTTAGCTGTGCGTACCTTTACAGGGTAACTATATGGTCGTGCAGCGCTTCAATTTTGACTGAATTGATTCTATTCTATTCATAAGCAATCATGTAAATGTGTATTTAGTTTACAGTTGATTTAACTTATCAATCAAGGTCTTTTCTTTACTTTATTTCACTTTTCTGTCTCTGGTTTTGCAGATTATCAGCAGTTGATAAAGTTATCTTTCAAATTGATATGGCTTGTTTATTTACAGACTTAAAGCCCCTTTGTTTTTGCTACAGCCACTCTAACAGGGTATCTGCATAGTCGCGCTGCCCTTTCATGTCGTGATTGCATCTTTTATCGCATGTGCCCAGCTCCCTCTCTCTCTCTCACCCTTTCCCTCTCCAGTTGCAACTGCAATCTCTGTTTGGCTGCCCCACCCAGCTGCCCCACTGTAATTTGCCATTGACAGGTTTTGGGCCTCCCAACATGGCGGCCACACACACACACACACACACACACACTGGCAGCGTCAGCGTCACATCCGCATCGCGTGCTGCATGTCAACGCGTGTGTTCCACCATGGCCGACGCTGCTGACGCTGCTGCCACTTGCAATTGTCGCCGTTGCCGCACCGGATTCTAAGTGCAGCGCGGTGGCCATTGCTGCAACATTGCAGTGCAACACGGTGCGCGTGTGGCGCAACCATCAAGTGGGCTTGATGCAACATATGATTAATTGCAATGCCGGGGCAGGTTGCAGGTTGCAAGCAATGATTGGTTCCCGGTAAACAGTGCCCAGGCATGGCATGTCCTCCTGCCACTCCTCAGGTTCCCACTTGCCACTGCACCTTGCCTCTTTCCCATGCCCCTTTTTCCGCTGCCTGCCAGAGTCGAGTTGACATTGGCTTCCACTTCCAGGAACGCCCAGGAACGAATGATGACGAGGCTGCCAGACAAATCAGCGTCTCAGCAATGTCGATAACATCTCTCTCTGCCCCACGTTGCATGCCTCTTTTTTACACCTTGCCACCTTGCCACCAGCCAGCGTGTCTATTGTCAGGTTGTTGTCCTTAGCGATATAAATCGCATTAATCAATGAGAACAAAGAACTCGCGCGCGCATTTTGACAGCGTCAACAAAGAAAAACCCCCGCAAAAGAAAACAAAGGAAACCCAAAAAAGAGGGAAAAACTGAAAGAAAACTCAATACGAATTCGATTAAAAAAAGAACGAAGGGAACACTCGGTTAGAAATGAAAGAAAACTCACTACGAATTCTGTTTACGATCTGAGCTGAGGGAAAAAGGTGCAACCTGTTCAAGGGAAACGAGCGACGTTTTGTCTGGCTAACAATGCAAACCATTCCCAGAGTTGATCGGGCAGATCTTTGCCAGTATCTCACTCCCCCTCTCTCTCGATTTCCCTCTCCTTTTCTTATTATTTTCCACACTCTCTTGCTCTTCTTTTCTTATGCTTGTGGGAGTTCTCATTTGAATTCCAATTGGATGACTGCAAACCTTTTCTGATCTCTTGTTTATCTCTCTATATCACTGGCTCACTCTCTGCCCCTCTTTTACCCCTCTCTCCACTCCCTCTCTCTCTCCCTCTTTGATCTGCGCCGCCCGCTCTGTTTGCCTGTTAATTGTGGCCAATTGCATTCATAAATTTTGACAGCAAACGGCTGCCACAGTTGCTGCCACAGGATGTGGCAGAGCATTTGTTGCATTTGATGTGGCGGGCAATTATGCCCCTTACTCCACTCCCTCTCTACGCTAGGCAGGAAACTGTCAGATACGCCAGAACAAAGTTGAGATACAAATGTATCTGCAGCATCTTTAGCTGCATCTTTAGCCACAGCATCTGCATCTCTAGCTCCCTCTCTCTCTATCTCTCCCTCCTCCTCTCTCGCTATGCCACCTGTGGGCGTGCATCATCATCAGCAATTTTAGCATATTATCAACGCATCTGTGAGCCGACAAAGTGTTTTCAACGCTTTCGGTAGTGTTTCGCTGCCCCTCCCCCTGCTCTTTTGCATACTCCTTCAGCTCCTTCTCTCTCCCCTCTACACTTCGCCTAGATGCAGCCTAGAGAGGCGTTGCCCAGCTGGAAGCTGCAAACTGCAAGATGGAGACGCAGCCGTAGCTAAAGCTCGTCGGGTACACTGAGAGAATCAAAGGTGAAGGTTACTTTGTTGATACATATATTAAAACAAAGTATCATATATAAGATATCACACATTCCCATTCTCTCATACTGTTTCTATATATCTTTGTGTTTCTTTTTCTGTCTCTCTCTCTCTTTTCTTGCTGTCTCTGTGCTTCTTTGAGTCTTTTGGATTTTATTCATAGTTTCTCGTTTTTCGTTTATCCTTCTTCTCTCTCGTCTCTCATCTCTCTTGCCTCTTCTCTCATCTCCTTTCCCTCTTATCTTTTCTCTTTGCCTTCTTATCTCTTCTCTCTTCCTTTCTCTTCTTTCCTCTTTCTTATTGCTTATTTCTTCACTCTTCTTTCTTTCCTTGTTTCTTTTCTCTTTTTGTTCTTTTCTCTTTTCTTTCGTTAATCTTCTCTTTCTCTACTCTCTCTCTCTTGCCTCTTCTCTCTTCTGTCTTCTGTTTTCTTTCTTCTCTTTTCTTACTTCTCTCTTCTCTCTCCTTTTTTCCACAACTTACCCAACTGTTTCGTTCAGTGTCAGCTCGCTGCGCCTTGCGATTTCGCTTCGATTAATTTTCGCATTAAGCTCGGGCCCACAGCTCCGCCCCTCGCCCCCTTTTTGTTTTAGTTGTGGGCGCGGTAATGAAATCAAATTAGGCAAGTGTGCAGCATGCAGCGTGCAATCGCCTGCCGCATGCCGCATGTGGCAGCATCCTCCACAAGGCTCCCCCAGACCAGATTCCTTTTCAGTTCCAGTTCCAAGCTGAAGTTGTTAATTGATTTGCCTCGCACTGTGGCGCGTTCAAGGATAATTGCAACGCAACTGTCCTTGAGGGAGTGAGAAGGTGTAGGTGTGTGTGTACCTATGTGTGTGTGTGCGGGACACACCTGCAACAGATTTGCAGTGACACGCGCACTTGCTGCGGCTCAAGGATGCGGACATAAAACTGAAATTGCTCGCAATTATGCCAAGTTTTTTCGCAATCAAAGGATTAGAGAGGGAGGGAAGATGAGACAGAGATAGGGGGCAGGTTAAAAAAATTACAATTTGCTACGCAAGAGAAGGCGGAAGACAAGGAGGGGTAGAGGGGGAAGGGTGGTTGCCTTGCACATGTTGCCCCCGATTTGTTTTCCCTTTTTTGTTTTTCGGGGCAGCAATAAAATTGATATATCCGCATGTCCTGCCCAATATGGCCGCCATATGGACACGCCACACATCCTTGCATATCCTTGCGGCTTAGTTTCAATTTTTCCGCATTTTCCTTTTACCTTTCTGTTGTTGTTGTTCTCGTTGTTTCCCCTTCAGCTTATTGGCCATTTAGCGCACGTAAGCGAAAAAATAGTGAAATTTCTACAAATAAAAACTAATGGCATAACAACAACAACAGCACGTGGAACAACAACAACATTGGTATACAACATGTTTGCAACAACATGATGCCATCTACTTCCATTGACTTCATGTCATAATCCTGTCAAAGCGTAAACAAAAACAAAAACAATATCCAATTTTTTTGGGAATTTTTGCGTTTTCTTGCGGATTTTGGAATTGGTTCTGCGATAGCTCGATTGGTTTCGTGGGATTGGTAAATACAGTTGCAGATACAGATACAGATGGACATGGTGCCCCCCTTTGCTGCTTGCAACAGATTGCGGCATGTAAACAAAAACCTCATTCAAATAAAGTATCCAGCAATACTATAGGTAGATATAATATGAGTATCTTCATATGGCAGACGAATGACTTGAGTTGGTGCAGAGGGGAAGAAGGCTTTGATAGATTGTTGTTGTTCTAATCTCAGTAAATGAAATATGTATGAAATCGTATATAAAGAATAGAAATATATATTCTAAACTATGGAAAATGTAAAGCAGAATTTACAGGATTATTTACTATTATTGTTGAGTGTTTGAAGTATGGCAAAAATTATTGAAATTGTATATTATAATTTATTATATTTATTATATACTAGTAAATACAATTCTAAAAGAAAACTTATATTTATGATGCACATATAAATGTAACATACATTTAAATACATAATCAAACAATATGCATAACAAATTCAACAATATTACTTTGTTATTGTAAGAATAAACCAATTTCTGTCTGTATGAACAACTAAAACTCAAAGACTCAATGACAATAGATTTTATAATTGCGTGCAGATAACCACGACCATGACCACGCCTTCTTACGCCTTTGTAAACTAAAAGCAAACGTAGTTTTCAAGCTAGAACGTGTCTCAAACACAAAATTTACCTAAGAAAAGAAATTCCCTATAATACGAATCGTCTAATATGTCTAATCATTCTAAGCGCGTTTTACTTCTTCACTTCCTCTAAAAATGACTTCATTAGCCATGAAAAATGTTGGAAACGCGCCCATTTTAATTTGATAAGATTAAAATGTATTCAAACTAGAAAAAACACACAAATTGCCAATTTTTCAAAGAGAGAGTGCAGAGGGGAGTGAGTGGAGGAGGGGGTAGGGGGTGGCATATGCAAATGAGTGGCCACAGACGGAGGCAGAGCAAACAAATCATTGAAAAATTGTCACCGACACAAGACAGAAGGCACAAGGCAGTGGCAACTCCGTAGCCTGCACTACCCCACCCCACACCACTCTACCCTACCCTACTGCACCCCTTGCCTCCGTTGTCTACGCCCTGCTAGAGTAGTCCTGCCTGTGTCCTGTGCCCACCATCAACGTGGCCATTAGTCGCAACCACGAATCGCATGCAAATGAAAACGCAGAAGGATCAAGGAGGAGGAGAGAGGGAGGAGAGGTAGACGCCGTCGCGCATCCTGCAGGGGCGCAGCTGACGAATTGTGAAAAAAAAGATGGCAGTGCCCGTGGAGAGAGACGGTCCCTGCTTCCCTCAACTCTCCCCACTCTCCCCTCCCCTATCTTTCCCTTGCTGGACTATAATTTTCTGCTGCGTTCACACGCCATCGTCGCATTTTTTGTCGTTCCTTTTTTCTTTTAAGTAAACATTTAAATTAAAAACATTTACATATGCCGGCTGTGTGCGAGTGTGTGTGCTGTGTGCTGTGTGTGTGTGGGTAGCGCAAGATATTCAATTATGATACAATACGAGGCACAATTGGAGGGCGCGACAGTTTTCAGATAAACTTCGTGAGTTGTGGTTAAAAACAACAACAAAAACGTCTACCAAGAAAATTACCGTATACACAGAGACAATACGTACACACATGCCGTACGTACATAAATACGTAACTCTGTGGTAAGTTACGACAGCAAATGAAACATAAAATGTACAATTTATAAATTGCTCAAAATGTAAATTCACAACAAATTTATGAGTTACGATATCTATATTCAAATAAAGCTTTTATATTGTTTTGGTATTTTAAAATGTTTATCTTATTTATTATATTTAGTATACATTGATTAATTTATATTAATTTAACAGCATTTTTATTATTTTATGGAATTGTAATACAACTTTCCATATATATTTAATATTTTTACTTTAAATATTTAATATATTTAATTAACTATATATTCTATACATTTTCCCACATTCATTTCATTATTTTTGCAGCTCAAAAATCAGTTTTTTCAATAAATCACTCACATAATTTCATTATCAGCTCATTTATTGCTTACTCAACTCAATTCAACTCACTCACTCAACAACTGAAACTCACCACAGTGCAACAAACTGGAACTGAAACACAGCACAAGTCACTCAGTCACTCACTCACTCTATCACTCACTCACTCACTCATTCCCATTGCCAGCAGGAAAAAAAACTGTAAATAGCCGACGAAATGTATAAAACACACCCCTCCCCAGAGCAGGCACACACTCTCGCATACACACACACACAACAACAACAGCTAAGCAGACCAACTGTCAACAGCCTAAAAACAAAATGACGAATTTATGAACTTGTTTGCGCTCGCCAGAGCGAGACAACGCTAAGCCGCGCCACACGCTCTCACGTCAACTCAATCGGCTCAACAGCAGCAGCCGTTGCTCGTGTTATCTCGCTCTGGCATGCAGAGAGAGAGAGTGTGTTTGTGCATGGGAATTCAAATTGGAATGAGCATGAGCATGAGTTATGTCGACGTCGCTGCATTGGAATTTGCTGCGCTGTCGCTGCACATATTCTCTCTATTGCCTGCTCGCTCGCACGCACATGGCTCATCACTGCTGTGGCTGCTGCTGCTGTTCTGTCTGTCTGCTGCTGCTGCCTTCGCTGTCGCCGTCGCTTGCGGTTAACCGCTTTACGTTGCGTGCGAAGCTTACGTTGGCGCTGCCTTTGCTGCCTCTGCTGCTGCTGCTGCAAAAGTTTTTGGCGCTTTCTGTTTGTCGGTGCTCAGTGCTGTCAGGTATTTTGCGCCCGCCACGCAGAGCCGGACAACGAGAGCAGCAACAACAACAACAATACGAACAACAACAGCAACATAAAAGTGCCTTAGACTCGTTAGTCCGTTAAGTTGTTGTTTGTCGTAACACGCGCGTCCGTCACGTAACGTAGCGCGTTACGTTGCGCTGGTGTTGAAAACTTTGCGCCGTAAGATCGTCAGCTGTTAGAAGCAGCAGCAGCAGCAGAGAGAGAGAGAGAGAGAGAGATAGAGGGAGAGTGGGAGTGTGGAGAGAAGATAGGAGGGGGATAGGGAGCCCACTGTGCGGCGCCTTGTTGCGAATGTTGCGTTTGTAACACGGCAAAAAGCAAATCACAATTCATTCCTCAGTCAGCTGTGCGACTGTAAAGCGGTCTCCCTCGGCAAGCGGCAGAACGAACAAACATCGCCAAATCGCGAATAACATCGCCAAGTTAACGTCGTCGTCGTTGTCGTCGTCGTCGTTGCGTCGCGTTGCCTCGTGTGAAACACTCAATGAAATGTGCAATTAACAGTTATAAATTGTTTAGATATTGAAGCAGCAACAACAATTGCAGTTGCCGGCACACAGCAGCAACAGTTGCAGCTGTAAAAATGTTACTTAGCTCCTCAGCTCCACAGCCGGCAAACACAAAGCCGCCACAGCCGACGCATCCACATTCGCATCCACATTCGCATCCGCAGGCAACAACATCGCCGACTCCGCCGCAAAGCCTCAAGGCAAAGCTGCAGCAGCAAATTGTTGCCACAGCAGCGGCAGCAGCAGCAGTGGCTAGTAATATTGCCAACGGGCACAGCAGCAACAATAACAATCATCATCATCATCTGCATAATCTGAATAATCATCATCATCATTCGCATCTTCATCATCCGCATCCGAATCATCCGCATCCCCATCCGCATAATATTTCGTTCGCCACGGATTTCTCAATTGCTGCGATTATGGCGCGCGGCGGAAACGCCTCGAGCAGCCGCGAACCATCCGAGAGGAGTCTGAGTGAGTAGCAAAAGTAATTGAGAATGAGAATCGTCAAACAGATCCCTTTAGCCCCCCTGCCCTGCCACGCCCCTGCTCACAACTGGTCAACCTCCTTAACACGAATTCGTTATACATCTCTATTAGTTTCATATGAATAAAACGGAATTTACACTCATGTACAGGCAGAGACTTGTGGGATATGAAAAGATACTGTTTGGATTTTAGTTTGTAGAGTAATAGGGATTGAAGAGTTATAGAGTAGTTACTCTGTAAGAGTTATAGAGTAGCTACTCTGTGAGTAGTCAAAAGTCTTTCAAGAGTCTTCTTCATAACAATATTACTGAAAGAGTTCTTAATAATGTTTCCTAAATCAGCTTAAATTCCCTATAGTGGAAACCCTTATAATTTATTAGATGAGTATATTATAGTAAATACATCGATAATTAAATGAAATAAAAATATTATAAATAAAAGGATGTTTATATTCTCTTCTTTAGTTTGAGATTTCTTGATAATTACTTCAATTGAAGAAAAGAATATAAATGCATTTAATTTATAATATATTTTTGTAAATTAATCAAAGTTTAAGGTGAAATTTTGATTTATGTGTCTTGCATTCAATATAATATTTGAAGGGATAAAATATGTTTACGAACTCCCGATTATAACATTATAACATTATAATCGAATTCCCGATTATAACATTAGGTTCACAATATTTCAAAGGCGTAATTAAAAACATAGTAAGAAATACAAAATTGATTATTATAAAATGATTTAAATAGGTTAAAATAGGTTTAAAAAATCTCTAATTGACAAAATCACATTTTAAGTTCTGGAAACTCAAAATATTATCTTGGATTAAGAAATATATTACTGTTAAAAGTGTGAACACCAGTTGAAATTGTTGAATTATTTTTCAAAATCGATACGAATTGAAAAACATATTAAATATCATGTTGAATTACTGAAAAATATTTGAACTATAATTTTGAATTTAACTATATCGAATTATTCTAATAGAAGTATGAAATAACAGCTTAATTTGTATATGAAGTTATAAGAACTTATATATTACATATGATATTTATAAGATATAAAATATTAAAATCCCAAGTGAAATTTCATTCATTCTACCGTTTGAAGTCGTAAACTTCCTCCCCTTACAAACAAATTGTTTATCCCATATTCCATATAGTTCTCTAAAAATATATATTTCCATGTCATAGATCCATAAGTTATTTCCTTCTATTCAAATTTCATCAATCTTCCAAGGTGTGAAGAGATTCTTTTGAAGTTCAAATTTCCAGTTTTGCATATTTATTGTAGTATTTGAAATTTGAATTTATTTATCATTCCATGATATTTTGTATTATAAAATATCATCGAATGCGACGATTTGATTTAATTCAATTTTGTCAAGTTTAGTAAACAATTTTAGACATTTTTAATGCCGTTACGGTCATAAAAAGAAACTCTAATGCAAAATTTGCGATTCATATGCGATAATAAAACTTTGAATAGAGAGAGATAATTTATTATTATTGATATAAACCAGACTAAATCTTTCAGTTCGTGTTGGTGCTACAGACAGTTTATGGAGAAGGGCTCTATAAATTGGAAATTATATATGTGAATATACAGCTTCGGTTTTACGAAGCTGGTGCAGGTTTATTATCTACGGCTGAGTTTGTATAGGATAGAATAGATTGCCATCAGTAAATGTAATAATACCTTGAATATGAAATACAAAAACTTATAACAAATTTAAAAGAATCATTTCGAATTCATGAGCTTAAGCTTTTTTTCTTTTTATGCAGTTTTGATAAGATTTATATTTTGATTCTCTAAAAGGGATTGTAAAATATATTATTCGGGGAACTCAAAAACTGTTTATAGATTGTATTTTTCAGTATGTTAAGACATAATCAGTGTATCCTTCTTTTATTTATAATGTAGTATAACATCTGAATTCATTGCATAGTTAATAAGAAATTGAGTAATACTTAAAATTCAAACTTCAAATAAATTAGATTGAATTATAATACACAAGCAGGATCTCTTATGATCTATAATAATATAATAAATAATATTTATATAAATAGATAATAAACTAAATAAAATATAACTTGCAAGGCATTTCCTTTAAAATTATTCCCCATAATTGATTAGTTCCATCGACACAACAAATCAAGATATTATTATTAGATACATACGAGTATATTAGAGTTATTCCCCATGATTGATTAGTTTCACTGCACGCCGCATAAATGTTTATACGCCTATCGATTGTTTATATCATTATCGATTACTTATTGTCTGCACAGTTAGAAAATTGATTCAGCTACCTGAAGTGTGTTGGGGGAATGGGGGAGGGAATGTTGCACAGTTGCATTTGCCATTGTATTTTTTCCACACACACAGACACACGCACACACATACATATATAAATTGCACGTTGATGACAATGCAACCGTTGATGACTTGATAATTGCGGCAAATGCGCGCGGCAATAAAATAATCAAAGCCCATTTCAATGCACGGCACAGCCAGCAAGGGGCGGAAGGGGATGTAGGGGGGCGTGGCTGCGTGCGCCAGTCAGGCTGACTCTCATGACATGCACACACAGAGATATGCATCGCTTTTGCGAGTGTGTGAGTGTGTGCGTGTGTGTATGTGCACAACTATTTAGATGCCATAATTGGCTGCGACCCCCTCGCAAACTGCGCCGCCTACACCCCTGCAAAATCCCAATTGGCGTCAATGAAAAACAATGCAAATGCAACAGCAACAACAATAAATGCAACAACAACAACAAAAACAGCAGCAACAACAGCAGCAGCAACAAATTAACATATGAAATTGTATTTCGGTTGCAAATAAATTGAATTTAGCGTATCTCGCAGAACGCATCTGTGCGTCATCGCACACGCAACATGTTGCTGCCACTTGACAACTCTCTTTGCTAGCCATCTCTCTCTCACACTCTCCGTGTCTCTCTCTCTATGTCTGTCTCTCTCTCGCTTGCAGGTCCCCTGTCTGTGGAGCGCTACTCAACGCAGGATGGGGACGATGATGTTGATGTTGACGTCGTCGATTGCAGCGACTCAGAGACGCCGCCGGCAACAGCAACAGCAACGCAAGCAGCAGCAGCAGCGGCAGCAGCAGCGGCGACGGCAGCAGCAGCAGCAGCACAGCATGCACAGGCACGACATGCATTGCGTGTTGCACAGCAACAACAGCAGCAACATCAACATCAACAACAACAACAGCAGCAACAACGACAGCAGCAACCACAGCCCCCGCACAAGCAGCGCCAGCAACAACACAACAACAACAATAACAACAGCAACTGCAAATCGAGCAACCATCGGGGGCGTGGTGCCACTGCCACACCAACAACATCAGCAACAAATGCTGCTGCTGCTGCTGCCGGCAACACGCCTTCACCACCACCCCCAGGTGGTGGAGGAGGCGGAGGCGGGGGCGGGGGCAGTCCCAGCGAGCCGCACACCGAAGACGAGCGCCTGTCGCCCGAGGAGCCTGCGCAGGTAACGAAACCACGTCACAAAGTTAGCACCAAATCCAATTCGCGCCTGCCCCAACCGAGCAACGTTTCCTACTAAGCCCTCTCTCTCTCCCCCTTACACTCTCTCTGTCTTTCTCTCTGCAGCAGCCCACGCCCAAAATACTCGGCTCGTGCAATTGCGATGATCTCATGCCCCTGCAATGCCACCTGGAGACGAAGGAACTGTGGGATAAGTTCCACGAGCTTGGCACTGAGATGATCATCACCAAGACGGGCAGGTGAGTGACAGTGATGCCCTGACATCAGGTGCAGCAGTGGGGGAAACTAGTCGTAAGTGTGGAGGGAGGGGGGGTAAAGGAAGAAAAGACATCTTCATATTGATAGGGAAAAGGGATCAAGATGAATGATATATATAAGATATGACGAAGGGAAGGGAAAGATTAGAGAATCTTTTAAAGTCACTTCAATTTTCAGAGAATAAAAACAGATGCAAAGCTGCAGAATATGATATTGATTCTGATACACAATAGATGATATATGTATATAATATAATATAACAAATTATTATAGTGTACAATACATTGTAACTAATAGAATATATTATATAGTTAGTAATATGAGAGAACTGGTTTCTTTGTATTCAAATATATTATAATATTGTTTCAATATTCTGCAAATTTCATGAGAATCCCAGGAGGGAATATAAATGGATGATAGATCAGAAAATATAGTTAACTAAGCAACATTGCCTCTACTGCAACATTTCCATAAATGCAATGATTAAAGTACAATATGACACTTATTCTTGCAGGTAATCACTGAAGAAATAACTGTATTATATATGATATAGTTATGACTCTTTTGTAAGCCAGATTAGTATTCTGAAATTTTCCTAAGAATTTGTTGTTGTATATCAGTATATCAGTTTTACTAGTTTTCAGGGACAGATCTGTTTCTATATGCATATGAAATTGATCAAATGTTCTGGAATAATTTCTTAATATATTATTTTAATATCCTGCAAATTTCACTGGAATCGCTTGATATAAACAAAAGTTACATCAGTTACAGTAATATAGGGATATACAAAACCGGGAAGAACACAGAAAACAGATCCCAAGTGCAGCACACGCAATGCTAATCCCCATTGAACCCACTGTAGATATCGCTATTCAAATGTCATGTCTTTATACCTCTTATTATCCCCTAATTTCATTCCTGCCCAGTTCTCTTTTTTTGCATTTGCCACAGCGATTGTGCCCCTGCCACGCCCCAACAATCGCCACTAATCAGATACTCAGTACAATCAATAAACGTGAATACGCCTTTCACTCAAACTCAAATTCACATTCATTCACGTATTCATTCACGACATTCACGACCGCCCAAACTGAGTTAAGTGCAAAATATCAGCAACTTTTTCGTTTAGTTTCTCATTATGCGGCAAAGCCGCGTTTGCCACGCCCCTCCCTACGCCCACCCCTGCCTCTATCTGCTCTTGATTGACATCGCCTTTTCGATTTTCGATTAGCAAACTCCCTCAAAAAAAAGGCCAGCAAAGGAGCAGCCAAATTGGCGGCTGCTGCTTGTCAGCTGTTTACACGCACACGCATACAGACACTCTGTCACACACACAGCCTATCACACACACACACCAACGTGCTTAAACGACTTTTCATTCGCAACTCAACAAAGTCGAGTTCAAAAACTTATTGCTTGACGATTTTCGTGCGAATGTCGTGTAAAATGAATGCGAAATGCGAATGAGAAGTGTTGGAAATAATGGCAAGTGTGGACTGACTGTAAAATACCCTGTGGTTGCAAACAGTTAAGAGATTGTTCGTTGCCTAGCTGAATAAACTAGATGATAACAAGATTTAAAATTATGTGATATGTTCATATAAATTCAGTACTACAATTCAGTGACTACAACAACAGAAAGAGTATACAAGACTTCCCATTTGTTTACAGCTAGTATAACATGAACTTCACTCATGTATATCAACTTCGTAATACTCAGTTTACGTAATACTCTGTACTTGCAAAAAGAAGAACAAATTCATGTATTCTTTCATAAAACGCACAGTAAATGACTATTTTAACTGCAGTATGCATTCCCTATATAAAGTATTTAATTTATTTAATAATTAATATATAGATCTATTCTTTAGTAATCTAGTTATCTCCTACTTTCTCTTTCTTACATTAATGTATCATCCCATTCAACTTATGTTTTACCTATTCAAAGTTTATATCCCTTACTCAAGCATGATTGACTTATGATTAGTGAATCTTCAATATTTCTACGCAGTTTTGTTTTCTATCGTATCATTAGTCCCAACCACAACCAAGCTACTCTTCTGCCACGGCTTTTACAGGGCATAACTCAAGTCTGAAGTCTGCCTGAAACATACATTTCAGCATAGTTGTTATTGTTGCTGAGTTCTTATGTTGATGACATGCGAAATGCGCATTAGCCTGGGAAGTTGGGTAGTTAGGAACTGGATTCTCTTTCTTCTCTATATTTTTTTTTGCTTGGCAACTTTTGTTTGTTTGACGGCGACCTAGAGTGTGTGTGTGTGTGTGTTGTTAACCCCTTTCGTTGTGTGGTACCTCCACCTATGTCTTTGCCTGGCGCACTTGCCACACATTAACAAATTTACTCCTAACGTTCCCTGACAGCGCCACAAAGTATAAATTGCAATGTAATAGCTGCCGATTGTCGCGCTAACAACACATTTGCATGTCCTTTGACTCCCTTTGCTATTGTTGTTGTTGTTGTGTGTTATTCTTCATATTCTTGTGTGCTGGGCCCTGTAATTAGAACGAAAGGACTCCGATGTCGCTGTCGATGTCGATGCCCCGCGACTTGATTATTTACATTTGTGCGGGTTAGTGAATAAACCCTTTCGCGCTCCCGATATCCATCTCTATGTCAGCACATCGTTTGCCCACAGAAAGACAGAGGTAGAGAGAGCGAGGGAGGAACTCCGACTAACGGCTTTCAATTGCAGGTTTCACTGCACTGCACTGAGTGATACCTTTTAAATTGCTAAAGTACAGGGTACTCGCAACATGCGGCGCATTTTTGTGCCGCCAAATGGGCAATTCGTGACAGACGACGGTTTGTAACGTTTGTTTACAACAGCACGCCAAGGCGACAAGTCTACAAATCTAGAAATGCACAAATCTACAATAGAAATCTAGAAGTCTTCCATGTAACACATAAAAAAATGTAGAAAGAAGTTTCAGTTAAAACTGAAAAGGGAAAGAAGAATTTTTAGATATTTTTGAAAAGAATATTTGAGTTGCAGAATTGAATTCTAATTTATATTTGAATTAAGTTAAAAGTTTTAATAACCAATATATTTATTGTGATTTTTGTTGAGAAGAAATTGTAATAAATTCAATACAGTTAATTCAAGTAGAAGTTTAAAACGAAACAATTTTTTTTGGCAGTTTTTAGAGTATAAATATTAAATGAGTTGAAATAAATTCAGTTTCTCAATGTTTTCGCAATGTTGAACTAAGAAATAAATTAAATAAATAAATATATAATGTAAGAAATAAGGTTATTGCCAAAGTGATGAACTAAAATGTTGCCAAGACATTCTAAAATTTGTTTTTAATGGAAAATGTTGCCAAAACATATAGAAAAAGAAGACAGAAGTGTAAAAACGGCGACTGAAGTGAAAACGCGCTATGATTTATGACCCAAAAGGGACAAAGGATCGGGAAGGAAGATCTTTCCATTGCCCTTTTACCTGTTGCGGCTACGCGTTCGATTCTCTTCGATTGTTCAGCTTTGACTTGCGGTCATTGAGATAAAATATCACGTGGTTTGTGATTTTGTCACGCTGTCAGCGGTTTTCAAGCTAGCCTGATGCGGTTGCAATAAGGCGAGGCGAGACAAAGGGAACAAGAAGTCACAGGCGGCCTAATTGTATGTCCAAAAACAGCGGGTGGCAATAGAGAAGGGAGTAGTAAGATAGAGAGGGAGAGAAAGGGAGAGAGAGAGACAGGGATAGGCATGCAGAGGGAGTACCTATCGTAGCGGGCAGTCGTCTAATGTTTGTCAATATTTTAGCGACAACTCTTCACGCATGTTAGGCAATTGTTTTGCCATATATTGCTAGGGATAGTCCCGAGAGGTCCCAGTACGGTAGCATCTTCAGGCACGGCGCGTTGCGAATTGCAATTTTCATGCCTAGTCAGGGTAGCAAGCCTTCTTGACTGCAACGGGGGGAAATAGAAAATTTATTAATTTCTACCAAAAAGTTGTTGGTGAACAACTTCATTAATATTTTCCACTCGTGCGGAGGTGCAGCTGAATTTGTGGCCCCGAAAAACATTTATCATGCGAACGACAACAATGAAACAAGTTAATCCCTCCAGGAAAGGTGCAGGATCAGTGGCCATTAAAAGCATGCCAGCAGGCTGACAACAAGTCGTGCTACACTGTAAGAAATAATTTAGTTACAAGAGAAAAAAGATGGAAAGTTGAGTGGGAAATTTTTAATTGCTAATTAGCAGATATGATAAATAAATAAGAGCAAAGAAGAGAAAGGAAAGAGAGAAGGGGGAAAAACAGCAACATTTTGTTATTCCATAAAAACTTAAGATAGTTTAGTCAATTTAAGCAAGTTATTTTTATTAAATTGATTTTAAAAAGGGTATAGAAAGTGAAGTCAACATGAAAACTGATTAATCTGACTACAAAAAAAATAAATAAAGTAAAATTTGAAGATGAACTTTGAAGATGAACACTTTCCTTTCCATAAATTTTCATTTATGAAAATTGTGTGAAAAATATTTCTACAACTTTTCGCCGCCTATTCTCTCAGTGTACGTTACAAATTATGAATTAATTAACCAATAAAATTATAAATAACACAGAAAAGAGAGAGAGAGAGAGAGACGAGGGGTAACAAATTTGTGCTGCGCATCATATATTTTTACAAGATGTGATAAGATCGCGCTCAACTTGTGCTCCAACAGAGTAGCAAGAGAACAGGGTTGCAACAGGGTTGCTGGTGGGGGGAATTAGCATTTAGTTGCATTTATTAATTCTACTCTGTCGGCCTAATTTGCTGGAACTAAGGTGTTGATAATGAATTCGACTCCGAAGGGGGCCAGCAAAGGGGAGAGGGGAACGGGAAAGGAAGTGCGGATAAGTTGCGGTTCATATGCTACGCCCAGGGGCCAAAATTGTTGAAGCCATGAGAAGCAGAGGGGCGAGCGACTAATTGGGCGTGGCAAGAAAGCTAATTGAAAGTCCGAGAAAGAAATTCGGACTAGCTGCAAGGGTGGAGGGGCTGAGGCAACCCTGCCTGGGCAAATGGTGTGTAAACTTCATAATTGTAACCTTTGGCACCTTGAGCACTGGCCGAGAGCGCGAGAAAGAGAGGGAAAGTGGAGTGAAAGCCATTTCCCTAATTTTCCCATAAACAAATACATAAAATCCACACTTGGATCGCATAGCAAAATAACAGAAAATAATATAAAAAAACACAGCAGCAGCAAACTGTTTGCCACGCCCACCGCCGCCACCTACACCTCTCGGGGAGTGGGCGAGTGGTAGTGAGGTGGGGTGGGGCAGGGTGGCCATGCCGCGGGCAGTTTGGAACGTTCGCTGAGTTGCGGCTCATAAAAATGTGTGTATGTAAATGTGTTGTGTGTGTAAGTCTGTGTGTGTGAGAGTGTTGGAATATGATTTACGACATTTCCGCTGGCAGCGTGAAGGGGCCGCTGTGCCTGCTGGGCGTGGCAGCTCGCCCCCTTTTGCATTTGGCACTTTCACACATTTATGGACACATTAGCGAGCACATCAAAAGTGTTAGAAAGTTTCCTCAGAACAGCAAGAGCTCTTGCTTGCCAGAGTTGCCATGGTCAAGCTCGAGTGGAGCAGCAGCAGCAGCAGCAGTGGCAGCTGTTGAAGATGCCTCGCCAGCGATAAGACGCAGCACGTTAAATGCTCGCTGCAATGGTGCTAATTGTGGCATGCAACCTGCTGCTGACAGTCGTTGCTTGTGCAAATACGCGACAACCCTGGCCAAATACAACAGTGCAACTGTGGCAACATGGCTGCCAAGTACAGTGCAGACACGCCCACTTATACTTAGTACTACCTCTCTCTCCTCTCGGGGCTGCCCACTCTGCCTGTGGGTGCAGCCAGGCAGATCTGGCTATAGTTAGTATATACTGCATATATACTGCATATATTCGCTCTGTTCTGTTGATCAATTTATGACCCACTTGACATTAGAGAATTGTTACTAACAATTATCCCACTGTTCTGTGTTAAATCTTTTATGATTCGCGTGATTTATGACTTTAATAACAAAATGCTGACAAGATTTATCGATCGTTTGCCAAAGATCTTGAACAAGATCTGACGAAATAAACGCTGTACTCGAGTAGAGGCTGGGAGTGAGAAATAATGGGTATTCAAATATAATACTATGAAATAAAGCAAATATATTATTATTTTACAAGTGAATGCAATAAAGATGGTAGATAAATTACAATTAAATTCGAATATATAATGTAGAGATAGTACCTTTTTGAATTTAATGCAAAGTTGAGAACAAAATGATTATTATATAGGAAAATTTACGTTATCAGGTTAGGTTATGTGAAACTCTAGAAAAAAAATTGCAATGATATTGAAAGCATGAAATATACTATAATAATATAAAATGTTGAACAAGTTAAACTCTCTTATAAATATGAAGGACAGAAAAATAACAAAATTATTAACAAAATATAACTTTTTATGGCATACAAATTTGGAAATATGTCGAAAACTATAATTTCTGAATGAGAAATAGTTTGTTAAATGTTCAATACACAAAACTCACTTTCAAATCTTTATCAGACCTATACCAAACTTCTATGCTGCAATTCTCAAGCAGTTTTCACCCACATATCATATCATATTCTAGAATATTCCCCCAATATAAAGTGCTTTCTGTGTCGTTAATTAGTGCATTATTATGACAAATGTAGCAACATTTACAACTCAACTAAGGGAAGCACACACACACGCACCTAAAACACACACACACTCTAAAGGTAACAAAAAAGCGAAACCACAAGACAAATGACAACGAGAGCAACAGTCGCGCAAAACGCGACAGTGGGATACCCTTCGACCTATGTTCCCGTGTAGTTTAATTTGTTAAATTCATACACATATGCATATGCACATGCTTTGAAATTAATCCCGACAGATGGCGCTCGCCCGCCTCCCTTGTTAGCTGACAGAAGCACTTGGTTTTATGCTCATACTTTCTTAAATAACTTCTGTGTTTATTGTTCGATTGGATTGTAATTTGGGGACTACGTAGATATTTCATTTAGCTTAGTATATGTTAAAGTCAGAAAGTTGTATCTTATATACAGCGCTTACAAATTAAGTTCAAAAATTAAATTATTGATTTGTGGGGGCGGTGGGCGTGGCACTTAACATTTGAAATAAACTTCATCTGCTTATAGTACACAGGAGTCTTCCTGCCAAGTTTGGTAACTCTAGCTTTTATAATAGCTGAGATCTGTGCGTTCACACAGACAGACGGACAGACGGACAGACGGACAGACGGACAGACAGACAGACATGGCTCAATCGACTCGGCTTGTGATCCTGAGCAAGAATATATATACTTTATGGGGTCTCCCACGCCTCCTTATGCCTGTTACATACATTTGCACAAAGTTAGTATACCCTTTTTTGACCATTTTCAATGGTCGAAGGGTATAAAAACTGGGCTGGGTCATTAGCGTCATTTACACTTAGCTGGCCACAGCGGCAACACTGCAGAGTTGTCGCTGCTCCTAATGTTTCTGTTCTTGTTGTTATTGTTGCTGGGGTCAGGCGGCTACGTCGCGGAAATGTGTCAAAAACGTGCTAAAAGTCATAAAATTAAATATGCGTCTTATTTACATACAACCCTCGGTGAGAGCAATAAAAAAACAACAAGAACACGGCATAGGATTTTGTTGTTTCTTTTCTATTTTTGGGGGCAGCTTTTTCTTTTACTTTTATAGATTTCATGTAAGTTGTAACACCCTAACTTTGGTCTACTTCCAGGCGCATGTTCCCCACTGTGCGTGTCTCGTTCTCGGGCCCATTGCGCCAGATACAACCACCGGATCGCTATGCCGTACTTCTGGACATAGTTCCATTGGATTCGCGTCGCTATCGCTATGCATATCATCGCAGCTCGTGGCTGGTGGCGGGCAAGGCAGATCCCCCACCCCCGGCACGCATCTATGCGCATCCCGATAGTCCCATCAGTCCGGAGGCACTGCGCAAGCAGGTCGTATCCTTTGAGAAGGTGAAGCTGACCAACAATGAGATGGACAAAAGTGGACAGGTGAGTAAGAAGGATAGAAGAAGAATGTATAGGAAGGAAAAGAATGCCGTGATGAGGTAGCCGGAGTAGGAGGTAAAGGTAGAAGAGAAAGGGGAAGGAAAGGATGACGAGCAGCTGCTTTCAGTGGAAATTCATTCGTAAATGAAAGCCCTAAAATAAAGATATAATACATAAAGTAATCTATAGATATCTGTGGTCTATATACACCTTAAGAAAGATAGCCCCAAAATGAAGTCAATATATGGTACAGCTATATATAGATATTTGTAGAGATATCTACTACGCCTTAATCAGTTGCAATTATTTTACACTGCGAGTGCGTGAAAATTCGCGCAAGATTTCAACTTATTATCAGGCTGTCTTTCTTCCTACATGTCCCCTCTCTCTCTCTCATTACACCTCTCCCTTGCTCTCTACACCTTCCTCTCTCTCTCTCTGCACTTCTTTTGGTCCGCAGCATTTATGAATAATTTACCCAAAAGACAAAAGCCATAAAAAGTCGGCAAAGTGAGCAAACTGTGCGGGCATTGTCTACTCAGGCGCTGTCGTTGCCAGGGTTGCCAACATACGCGAAATAAGCTGTCAGGCAGGCAGGCGAGCGAGCGAGCGAGGCATATGCAAATTCCGTAAAATGAATGAAAATTGTTGGCAATTTGGTGGCAAATGCAAAGGAACCAAGCAAAGCAGCAGCTCGGTTCCCTCTCTGTCTCTCTTCACCCTCCCCCCACTCCCTCTCTCCACACAACCCTGGCCAGCTGAGACAAAGCAGCGCCTCCTGGTCATGGCCAGCATGGAAAAATCCATGAAAAGTGGCGACGCTCTGTTTACGAGGCAAGCTACCGTTTTTATCGCCGCCATAAAGGATGCTCCTCTTGGCCGTCAAAACAAATGCCGACTACTTTTTATTGTTGTAAATTTTTTATAAGAAAAACACACTCAACAAAAGCAACAACAAGTGAGAACTAAAGAAAACCCCCTCTCTCTCTCTGTGTCTCTCTCTGTCTCTTTGCAGGTCGTGCTGAATTCGATGCATCGATATCAACCACGCATTCATCTGGTGCGTCTCAGCCATGGCCAGAGCATACCCGGCAATCCCAAGGAACTGCAGGATATGGATCATAAAACCTTCGTATTCCCGGAGACTGTATTCACGGCCGTGACGGCCTATCAGAATCAATTGATTACAAAATTGAAAATCGATTCGAATCCGTTTGCAAAAGGATTTCGCGATTCGTCGCGTCTGACTGACTTTGATAGGTGAGTGAAAAACAAACCCCAACCGATCCCAAGTGCCTCACGGAACTCAACTCACGAGATATGGTAAATAAAAAGTAGTTTGACCCAACACAAGTTTACGACGCTCGTTTGCTGATTTATGAGCTCATTTACGATGGGGTCAAGGGTCGAAAGGCGGAGTCACGCGTTCTTCAGAACGCTTCTTCTCATCTGGTAGAGGTAGAAGTAGTAGTCGTAATATCTGCAGTAGCTCGCCGCTGATTAGCGAAAATGTGTGAAACTCGGTATCGGTTGAAAGGTCGTAAAAAACTGAAGAACTATGGCAAGTTTCAATTAGGAGCTGTCTAAAGTGGAGCAGCAGGGATTTTTTTGCGGAAGGAATTCTATGCATGGTAGAGGATTAGTAAAAAGATTTTCGCAGTAGAATGAGCCGTAGAATGTTTTTTAAGTTGCCGACTAGAATAAAAAGTAGATTGTGGAGATACGTTTTAAGTGCTCAATCTTTGAATCTTTATTTTGGAAATTTTTGCAATATATACGTGATTTTCCAAAGATATTTTATTTTAATTGCTGTACAAATTTAAAAACTCTTCTCATTTGAATTTGTCTTCATATTACTTAATAACAGTTTCATAAATTCATTTTAGATGTTGGTTTCCAATTTTCTTAATATTTTTAGCAGACATTTATTTATCACATCCAATCAAGTTTCTTTCAAATATGTTAGGGCTTCTAGGCAGTTGAAATTATAAGAATATGTTCATTGAAATAATACCTTATCATTAATATTTCTATAAGATTCAGTCATATTGCTAGGTTTTATTTGTTGTATGCTAAAAAATAGTTTGGCATTGGTTTTGCTTCAATTGATGTTATTTACCTACATTTTTATTCTACAATTATTATGTTAGTTGTTCCATTCCGTTTTTCAGACAGTTTCCCTAAGACATTATTTATTATTTAAGTGCTCTCCACACTTTCTTCTTTTCTGTAGTTTTATATCTTATAAATTACTGCAATTTTTTCATAGAATGCTTATGAAATATTTGATCAGTCATTTCCCATTAAAATGCTGTCATTCACTTTATTATTTAATTATAATATTCATTATCTTTGCCCGTCTATCTCTCTCTCTCTCTCTCTCTCTGTCGCATAAATTACTCAATTAGCATATGAGCTGAGAACAGTTAGGATCCCTTTGCCAAGGTATTTTCCACTTGCCAATGCGGGCTCAGCTTGTGCAGGACGTTCGGCGACTTTTTGGGTTATTTCTTTTTTGATAAAGGGGCAGCCCTTTATTTCTCTCTCTCTTTCGCACACTCTGCTGTCTCTCTCTCCTTCTTTCTTTTTTCTTCGTTTTACTGGGCAAGAACGAGTTGAGTCCAGAAGTGTTGCAAGGCGTCGGCTACGTCGTATACTATTAAGACGGCAAACGCAGCCGGACAGGCAGCAGCAACAACAACAACAAGAGGAGCAGTGCAGAGCAGAGCGAGAGGAGGTTTCAATGTTTTTAGCCGGCACGGCGGCGTCTTAAGTGGCGTAAATTACAGATCGGCGCTTTTAACTTTGAAGGCGATTCGTACATGAAATGAAAACACGAAAATAATGAGTGAATGTTGTTGTTGTAGCTGTTGTTGTTGTACCTGTTGTTGCTGGCGTTGTTTAGTGTCGGCAATTGGCAGTTACTTTCAACGTAATTATGTTATTGCTCTTTGCGGTGCCTCCGTGCAGCAGCAGCAGCAGCAACAAGTTGCTCTCCCTGTCTGCCTCCCTCTCTCCCTGTCTCTCTCTCTCTCTCTATCTAACACTCTTTCTCGTCCTTCTCTCTCTGTTCTCTTCTCAGGGATCCCATGGATTCATTCTTCTTCGATCAACACATGCGCGCTGCACCGTTGCGCTTCTTTCCGGATCCGCTGATGTCGCAATTGACGCCACAGGAGGCAGATGCCGCATCGCTGGCGCTGCTCGAGAAGGCACGTCAGCATCTGCAGATGTTTGGCCGTTCGCCGTATACGGAAATGTTGCTGCCACATTTGTATCAACGTGCCGCACCGCCAGCGCCACCACCGCCGCCGCCACACTCCGCGCTGGGCGCCTTTCAGCTGGGCATGTGGCAGCAACAGTGGCCACAGCTCACCGCAGGCTTTCTGGCCAGCGCCAATCAGCAAGCGGCCTTTGCTGCAGCCGCCGCTGCTGCTGTGGGTGCCAATCGAACACCGCCTCCAGGATCAGCAGCAGCAGCAGCCGCTGCCGCCGCCGCTGCAGCAGCAGCACCGCCCGCCCCTGCCACACCCACATCGTCATGCGGCTCAGCGTCGCCGGATTTGCGTATTAAATCGCAGCTGGGTCATTATCCACAACGCTTTAGTCCGTATCAGGTGCCGCAGCAGCAGCATCCGCCGTCGGCCTCATCGCCTGCCACATCGACGCGTGCAGAGAGTCCCTAAGTGGCAGCATGCCACTCGAAATGTATGTGCAATGCCCCAAAATGTTTGTAAATAACCCAAAACCCCAATCTCCCAAGAACTCCCCATTCAAGCACATGTTGCAGCAACATGTGGCAAGAACACTCAACCAAGTAGCTCGTTTATGCGTGGCAGCTGAACGTGATAAACAAATTTAGATAATTCTCAAAGTCTAATAAAGATGCGCAGTATATGACGATAACAAAGAACATACGACATCGATTACATTACCTATTTCCTCTATCGAACTTATCATGATAAGCCTTGATTGTGATATCCGAATATGTACTGTGTAATAATAAAGAGTATTAACCAAATTCCATTGCATAATCTACAGCGTCAGTTTGAATGTTGTGCATTCCATTGACAATATGTTGAAAAAATTCCTAAATTTGAAAATTGAATAAATGAATAAAATTGAATGATAAGAACATGAACAAATTATTTCCGTACTTTTTAGACAATTTTAAAAACATGTAAGAATTATTTAAATACTTTTAAAGTATTTTGCAAGTAAATAATCAAATTTTTTAGATACTTTAAAACGTAAAAAGAGTCAAAACAATATCAGATTTTGTTCAGCAGTTTCCAAATTTAAGTTTAAACTCATTTTATAAAGTAATGAAAAAATCTATATAAAGAAATTAAAACTATACAACAATTTGAAAAAAATATATATTTAGTTTTACTTATTAATGATTAGAAGAAAAAGAAGATCCTATTTGCATACTTTCTTTACTTATTTGCTAAAAAAAACCTAATAAATACTTTACTCAAACTCAAAAATGCTGCAAAGTTTCCTCTAAATATTTTTTGGAAACGTGTAAAGATTTGAAAATTGTCTCTAATATTTTCAATAGTTATGGAAATCTCGTTCATAAATATCTTCATTATCACGTTGAAGGCGCTACGCATAAACGGGAGGAAAGAATTCGATATAAATACATGTACTTTATGTAGTTTTAGCTCCCTAGCCGTGTAACAGTATTAGTTAATTAAATTAGGCTTAGTCTCTAGTGCAAACAATTTGCTTGTGTTTTCTATTATGTTTTAAACAATTTATATTTATTATTTTTTTATTTTTTTGTAATTATTTTTTGTTGTCTAATTGTTCCTAACTGCAAATTATATTGCAAAAATTCCATGCTAATTGTACACTTTGAAACACGCCCCCAATCTCGAATCGAAATCAAAAATGCGAAAAAGCGAAAAAAGCAAATACAAAACTATTTAAATTATGTGCAAAAATAATAATAAACAATTTATAACACAAAACGCAAAAGTTGTTCGTTTGTTCGTGAATAAAAATGTATCTCAACTCAATTATTAATGATGATGATGGCGAGTCGCCAAACTAAATTCAGTTGCAGTTGCAGTTGAACGTTGCACGTGATGCGCAGTCGCGCGTGGCAGGCAGCGAGCTGCCACTGACATTTATGCCTCTCTTCGAAATATCCGTACTAGGTATAATTTATAGAATTTTGTGCTCTTTATGAAAGTCTAATTAATTACCGACTCTGTGTTTCGTACTCCCATCCCATTTCAGCTCGTATCATTTCCACTTTTCAAGTCGAGGCAGGCACACAATGAGAGGGGGAGGGAGAGGATTGTGATGGGGAGGGGGGCAGTCAATATAGTTAAAGGGTTGTTGTTGTACATCGCATGCAATCAACAATGAATACAGATGCACTCGCAGAGAGGCAGTTGCAGTTGCACGCGACATGCGTCATCAATTTCTAATGATGTTTGTCTTCAGCATAGACATTCATTATTAATTGTTATTGTTGTTAATGCTGCTGCTGATGTTGCTGCAATTGTGCGCACATCAGTTATTAATATTGTTAATGCACTTTTTAATTAGTTGCGTGAGCAAAAGCTTACTGGAAACCAAAGTGAATCAGAAACAAAGAGATGCATTTGTATCTTGCAGATAGCTTTGAGTAATGTATGGAATGAAAGTAAAAATATATGAGTACTTACAGGGAAGAAATGTGTTTATCTATGACATCTTATGTATACCATATAGTATACTACTGGAGATATGATACTGAAGATCTCAAAACGAATTTTGATATATAATATACATATGTAGATCAAAAGCAACAGTAAAGAATATATGAAAATTCTTTAAGGTTAAACTCATACCTAAGAATTCTTCGTTGTGGATATAATAATAATATTAGAATAATAATAACAATAGAATGCTTTCAAATGCATCTCTCTGTTTATATTTCTCTTATTTCTTACAACAAATTTAAATACAATAGCTCGTTAAATTCCATAGCATAGTCTAATTCCATTTTAATGCTAAACAAAACCTCAGGCTAGTCTAGTTTTTGCTCTCCCCCTCTCTCAATTACATTTTGCTGTTATTTTCCGTGCAATTTACAGCATATTTAAACCCGTGCTGTCAATCATGTATAATTACAAGTCTAACACACTCAGACACACACTGTGGCACTCTGCCCTATGGCATATGGCAATAGTCTCGCATATTAATAACTTAATTTTTATGCCCATAGGCCACCCCAGAAATTCAAACTCCAAATTTGAGGAAGCGAGAGTGCGAGCGAGATAGCACCAGTGGGTAGGGAAACATTTAAATATAGCTTATGTAACAGGGCCAGCTTGACCAGCCTCAGCTGACCTAACCGATAACTAACCAATAATTACACACTCACAACTTGCAATTATAAAATCATTTTTTCGACCAACCAACAAGACGAGGCACCACAAAACGTTGAGCAACTTTCAAAATATAATTTCTTAATTATCATTTCAGTCCTAGTTGACTACCAAAGAGAAACATATTGTGAGAAAGTGTCATATTTCACATTAAGTATTTATGCGGTGTGTTAATTGAAGTCTAATTAACATGAAATTGACTTTTCCCTAAGTTTTAAATGGTAGTTTAAGGCAATTTAATTGGTAACATTTATGATTAGTTTATTAGACTAGCGTTCTTATGATAGGTTTTCTACTAAAAAAGAATACCTATGATGCTTGAGAGAGCTGTTTTTTTTCATTCCATAAGCAACCTATGTGCGTCAAATATAATACTATTATCAAATTATCTTAAAAATTCATAATTTATTTTTTATATTGGAAGAAGTTTTATAAATATTTTCTTTAAATTGAAGAATTTATATTTTCAATATGTATATTGAAGAATTTGAGACTATGCACAGCAAATTTTGTTATTCTAAGCTTGCCCGATTAAGAGATACCCTAGATTATATAAACCATTACATTCCCGCTCACTTATAGGAATCCCTACTACACATGCCCTTTTTAATTTATTTTTCTCCCAACAAAAATCTGATGAGCACACGTAGAAAGCATTAAGAATTGCGCAACCCTAACTTGCCACACCCTCACATCCTACTGCCACGGGTGTGCAGATAGCCGGGAGATTAGCTGCAATTTTCTCACTCACTGCGACAAAGTCGTACACAAATTATCTCGCCACTAAAAATTTGCCTAATTTCGAACATAAATATGAAGCATCTTATCGCAAGCGACCGATCTATCCCTTGGCCAGAAGATACCTTCCTGACCATACCGCCAGGGAGGCAGGCAGGCCGTCGGCAACCTTTTTACTACCTCTCACTCTACGTTTCTCTCTCTCTCGCTGTCTCCCTCCCCCGCAGCTCAGTTTCTGCTGCGTTCCTGACTAATTTTTGTATGTTTTGTGAGTAGCAGGAAAAAAAACGAAACAAAACACACAACAAAACACCCTCAACATCGGAATTTGGTAGCACTGCCTTCTGGTCAGGCGCTAACAAATTTATGTCTTCTTCGGGCTTAGACAACGACGCAAAAGGTGCCACTAAATTAGCTGACGGAACAAAAAATGGTAAATGGTTTAGGCCCCGACTGAGGCAGAGGTAGAGCTAAGGGCCAAAGGTGAAGGTGCTGCCAGGCAGGCACAAGGCAAAGGCAAAGGTAAACGCCGCTCAGCTCATTACACACAATTTGCAGTTAGGTGCGAGCATATAAATTTCCTCTCTCTGTCTATCCTGAACCTTATCAAAATTATGCAGACTTTTATCTAAATTATTTTCGTGTTTTTTTTCATACTGTGGGGATTTCCCATAATTTGTATGGGTTCCTGTGAGTCTTGGGGGGCAATACTTTACAAAGTGTAACTAATAAATTTGTAGAGAGGATTTTACTGAGTTCAAAAATTATGAAAAGAATTTTGAATAAAGTTTGCAAATTGAGTCGAAGTTTGAGAATTATATTTCAATTTTATGCAAGAATTATTATTAAGAGGCTAACATATTTATCTCAACTATCTGTGTATCTTTTTGCTCGAAGGCCTTCGTGACATATGAAACATATTTCGACATGTATCTATGCTTTTATTTTCTAGTTATGATGTCTGCTAATTATAATGCAGAACCATTTATAAATAGCACACAATTATGTACCATATTTTTTTATTTGTTTCAGTAGAGGGCGTGGCAATCGCATTAGCCATAAACATGCATTTAATTACACCGTTAAAAACTTATTCAATTTATCAAAAGCAACATGAAAACAAACAAGCGTCAGCTTGTCAAATGGACAAAAGATCTACATCTACATTAGCCGGTCAGTGCACGCCCCTTTCCCCCACTCTATCTCTTTCTCTCTATGAACTACTCTATAAAGTTATCATGATTTAGCAGTTTCTGAAATGAAAATACAACAAGTATTTGGCGTGTGTTAACGGTATGTTAAATAAGGTGGGAGATGAAATAGTACACAACATTTATATTTAGGTAGGATATTGAAATGGAAATGTAGTTAAGATAGTCTAGAGAAATGTGAAAAATGTGCTAAGAATAGATTAAATATAGAAATAAGTCTTGAAATATCTAGATTTAGTTTAATCTTACTAGAGAAATAAGAATAACTTTCGCAGCTTAAATTTATATAAATAAAAATAATAATAATAAATTTTGTTATTAGAAATTATATTAAATACTTAAGTTGCTTAAGAAAGTAATGAATGTTATACACTTTCTTATACATTTCCTTAATTATTATATACCATATTAGCTTCTGTTATCTCCACTTAGCAGTTGCCTGTGCAAAACCTCCCTAATAGTTATTATGGTAATTTTATATATACCTACTATATGAATATGGTATATATGATATATATGTTTTTATACAAGTCAAAGTCGCTTAACAAGCGAAACGAAATTAATTTCACAACTTTCCGTGGGGTTTCTGGGTGAGGGTTGTCAGGAATCGAGAAATTATGCCAAAGGCGGCTCGTCCGGAGCACAAACAAGCCAAGCCTACATCACACTTCAACACAATCCGGCAATTTCATCGAATGCCAGGACGCAAAGTAGCTGCAGGGAGTGAAGGGAAGAAGAGGGGGGCTGAGGTAGCGGGGGACGAGGCAAGTCAACCCTTTAACCCAAATGCATTTCAGTTGAACATTTCTCCTGTGCAGGCATGCATGTAGCATAGGCTATCTCACTCGCACACACACTGTGTGAGTGTGCCTGTATGTGTGTGTGTGTCTGTTTTGTCTGCATATTGAAAATTTGCATGTTTAAGCATATCCTTGCCAACACTTTCCATGCCGGCCATACTTGCGTATGCATACATGTGTGTGTGTGTGTATTTGTATGCATATAGGTAGGCAACATGAAGTTGCACAGTGGCGTAGAGGGGGTTCGGCTAAAGCGTGGTTAAAGTTAAACGTGAAAAGTTGAGACTGAAAACTGAATAAGTTAAATTTATAAAATAAAATAATAAAAAAATAAATAAATAAATAAAATAAAATAAAACAAGAAATTATAATACAAAATTTTTATATATAAATATGATATTAAGGTGAATTATCAATTATAGATTTATATACTTTATACAATGTTAAATAAATCTTTTAAATTGAAAACTAAAAATATAAATAATTAGCACAATTCATAAAATAACCTAAAACCTTGTACAGCTCTAAGATTTATTTGATACCCCTTAAACACACCCTACACTGTTGGGCCACTGCTATACCGCATACAGTGGGCTCAACCATGCCGGATGTGCGCGCAGTTTAAAGCTTATCGCTGCAATTTAAATGGCCCAAGGATATTTTCGAGGCGTGGCAGAAGGAGGAGGTGGAAAAGAAGGCCAGGACGAAGGCGCTATCAAATAAATAAAATATAATTTCAGTGCAAATTAGTTGCAATTTTGTGCACGGCGTTGCAAGCGTACGATGAACTCTCCTTCTCTCTCTCTCTATCTCTCTGTCTCTCAATGTGCTCTCTTCTGCTCGCTCTGGCCCTTAAAGACATTCTGCCTTGTCCGTTTTGTATCTTGTGGCGCTGGTTCATTAACTTTTCGACACAACTGTCAAACCAAATGAAGATAGCACTGACTGCAGCATGCCCTGTCTGCTATAGATACAGATACATCGCATATGGGCAGTCTGTTGTGTGCCGATTGATCGGCTGAAGGCATCTGCAGTATCTTTGCATCTCAATCAGTGTGCGACAAAGTTGGAATCATTAGGCAAAAGGCCTAACTTGCTAATGACTATTAATAAATGCCACAGCTCTGCGACTCTTACCCTCTCTATCCCACTATCTGTGTGTCTGTCTGTCGCTCTCTCTCTCTCTCTTTCTCTGCCTGCCTGTCTGTGCATTAACTAAATGCAATGCTGCAGTGAAAAATGATTATTTCATGGCCAAAAACACACACACATAGCACACGCACACATGCAGTGTAAAGTATCTGACAGATACACACACTCACAGACACAGCTGGGGCTTGGGTGTTGACACTTGAGAAATTTGTAGCTCATCTTTTGCTGGCGTATCTCGATGCTCAAAAATGGCCCCGGACAAAAACTGCAGACGACAAACGGGTGTAGGCAAAAGGGTGGTAGAAGGGGGGTGATAGGAGGGGAAGGAACTGGACAGCACAGGCAGCTTTGGCACTAATTACGCATACACACACACAGCAGCCTGCGCAATTTGCCCACACATGCAATGTATCTTATAGATACTTGCGTACTTGAAGCTCTCTCTCTTTCTCTCTCTCTGTCTCTTTCTCTCTCGCTCTCAGTGGGCGTCAGCTTAATTGGCCTTTGCCTTTATTTTTGGCATTGCTTGTAATAAGACGTCAACGCTTTTAAATCATTTTAGCATTTGTTTATGGAAATCACAGTGAAATTTGTTTAAATTTATTAAGTGTGTGTGGAACTACAGTGTGCACTGGCTATGGGAGACTGTGAGTGGACTGCGTAGCTTATTAAGTCATATAAATAGTAATAAAATAATAGGATAATTTTCAAAATAGAGTTGAACAATGAATTATTTTATATTTTTGAAATATTTTATTAGAAAAATACATATTATTATTATCTTACAGTATACATTCATAAAATATACTTGTATTATATTTACATATGTATGAACATATATAACATAATAAGTGTATATTTAGTTTTCTTCAATTACCTCAGTTCATTATAGAGAGTTCCCACAGTTCTGTCTGCTGCATTGTCAGAGAGCATTTTGTCATATCTTACCTTCATCTTCATGAAGCTATCGGTTTATTAAACAATAAGTTTTGCCTCATTTATAAATCTCTTGTATAAAGTCGTCTTTAACTTTATTAAAATGTCTTAAATATCTTATTTCTTAAAATCTCCATCAAGTCTTAAATAATTACTATATTATTTGTCAACATCTCGGAGTATTCCTTTAAATAAGATTTTGTTTTCCTTGCCATAAACAGCTGAAATAATACAAGATAATTTCCAAAAATACAAAAATCTGTTAGTTCTCATTTCCGAGTCATACTGTAGCCTTAACCCAATTTATCGAAGTATATATGTATATACTTATTTATATAGATTCGCGATCGTAACTCGTCTTTCCTTGCGCACGCTTCGATGTGCTGTCAACTGATTTTTATAGCTAAAAAGTAAGCCAAATAAAAATGTGAAATGGAAAACTTTTTCAAAAGGAAAAACATTTGTGGATAAATAATTAATAGTAAATACTGTGCTAGGTGTGTATGGCTGTGTGTGTGTGTTTCTCCCCACCCCATAAACATGTTTTATGGCCTGTGAATTATGTGCGTGGCAAGTCATTTCGAGGGAAATAATGTGCGCCAAAAATCGAATAAAACTTAATGTTAATCAGGTGCGAAATATGCGCGAACGCACATCAAAGTCATCGATGACTGAAAATAGAAAAGTGGACGACGACGCCGCCACTGCCTTCTGCCCACCCCCTGCACGCTGCCCGTCACGATGCGTACGTACGCCACTGGCGGCGAATGTGAAATGAAAAAGAAAAGGCAGAAAAAATGCGAGCAGCGTCGACAAGTTTTGAGTGAGTTCTCGCAAGGCGGCCATTTTGGGCGGCTCAAGCTCAGGCGCAAAGGAGAGAGCGCACAGCAAGTGAGCACGACAAAAAGAGAGAGAGGGAGGAAGAGAGAGAGAGCACGCACCGAGAGAGTGCGAGAGAGAGAGCGCGCGCAGGCCAAAGCCTTCCAGTGGGCATTCCAGGCCAGGCGCATGAAAAAAAGGGGAAATTTGTGAGCGCAAAATGCGAGTGAGTGTGTGTAAGAGTGTGTGAGTGTGTACTTCTGAGTGTGTGTGTGTGCTTCTGTTTCTGAGTGTGTGTGTGTGCTAAGCAGGCAGATGATTGAGGGCGTTGCTTGGCAAAAATGGCAGACAATGTTGAAAGCTTTAACTACAGAGGCAGTGCACGCACAAATAGCGCAAGAGCGAGCGAGAGGGAGAGCGACAAAGAAAGAGAGAGGAGAAGAGGCAGAGAGTGCACAACTGGAGGTGGAGTGTGTCTGTGGTGGCAAGCGAGTGCAAAAGTTTACGCGGAAACCCAAAAACAAGATGGTAGTGCAAGCAGAGGCAACAGCAGGGCCAGGGCAAAGGAAGGGGGAGGGGGGAGTGGTGGCAGACAAGTTGCAACTTGTCCGTAGCTTGTTAACAATTGCAGCACTCAAATAAATGAGCCCAACGGCAGCAGCAACAACAACAACAACTGCAAGGAGAGCCAGCGACAGTGTGTGTGCTCCTCTGTATATGTAAGTGTATGTGTCATCTGTGTGTGTATGTGTGTGCACCATCTGTGTGTGTGTGCCCCTTCTATGTGTGTGTCAGAGAAATTAGTTTGCTTGGAAGAGGCAGAAGCAGCTGGAGCAGGCAGCAGGAGCAGTTGCAGGAGCAGCCTCAGCAGCAGACAGAGCAGCAGGCAGAGCAGCAGCAAGCAGAGGGGCTGGCAGAGGAGCACTTGCAGCAGCAGGCAGAGCTGGAGCAGCGCTGTAGCAGCTCGTGTAACAGTTGCCACGCTGCAGGCGCTGCTGGCAATTTTGACTTACTTAATTAAAAGTCGCACGAGACAAAAAACCTCCCAAAAAAGTGATTAAAAGCAGCGTGTGTTTCCTTCTTGTTGCCGCAACGCCTGCTGCTGCAACAGCAACAGCACTAAGTGTGGAGTGTGCCCCCTGTTGCATTCCTCTCTGCCCCTTCTTCACATCATGTGCCTTTCACTTGCAATTGTTTGTCACTCAACAGCGTTGTCTTTCGACCTCTTTCCTCTCTTTCCAACCTCCTCTGCTGCTCTCTCTCTCTTTTACTCTACAACTCACTCTTCTCCCTTCGCCTTCCTCTCATTCTATCTCGTTCTCTGCTTCTCCCCTCCATCACTCTCTCTTTCCTTCTCTTGCTACTGCGTTCTGTTTTCTTTTGCTTTTTATTTTCAGCTAGCATTGCCAGGGGTTGGGGGGGAGAAGGCACTTCAAAGTGTTGTTCCTGCTGCTGTTGTTGCTGTTGCTGTTGCTGTTGTCGCTGCTGATTATTCACATCGATTGGCATTTGTGAAATTTCACGAATTGGCACTTTTTACCACTTGGGTGGCTCCTGCTCTCCTTTCCCCGCTTCCTCTTCAATTGCTCTGCGCTAATTTTGTCTACACTTTTTTGCTCTATTTTGTTGTTGTTGTTGTTGCTACTGTTGTTGCTGTTGCCACATTCCCCAAATTGCATTGCAAACCAATTGACAATTCGTTTCACACGTCAAAGCAGCTTTTTGTGTGGTCGCTGACAGTGAAAAAGGTAAGCAAAGAAGAAAGACTAAGTTAAATCTAAGAAAAAAGCAAATACACTGCAAAAAATTAAGTAAAGAAGTGCAAGGCAATAATAATGAAATTTGGAATTTTTTGATATCAAGTATGTTTTGGTTAGATTTATAATATTGCTGACTTTCTTCAAGTTTAATAAAATAAAAAACATAATGGAATAAAATTGGATGGAATAATCAATTTATTTTATATTTTTCCATGCAACATAAGATTAACGTAATAATAGATTGCAGATTATGATTATCTGCTGTACATCTACAGTAGAATAATTTGATAATGTAATATTTCATTTATAAATATCTGTTGTAGAACAGTTCACAATGCGCTGTACCATCTCATAGTCGAGTTTAATAAATTCTTCTTAAATATTCTTATTTTATATGCATTTTCTATTATTTGCAGTACCATTCATTCAGTAAAACAGTACCTTTGACAGATTCGTTTTCACAGTTTGGACTTCCTTTACTTAAGAAGGTTTCAAAACTCCCGTTCATATGATTATTCTACATAATATAGATAATTTCAAGACAACCATATACTAAATACCTTAGCATAAGCAGCTTTCATCTTGGACTCATGTATTCTTTCACTTAAGTCAACATAAAGACTCCCCGATATTCATAGTCAACTTTCTTTCCAGGAAGCATAAAATGAATATTCAACACAACCTCCATCAAGATCAACCGACCAAAGTTGATGACTCTTCAAGTCTTTTCACTTTTCCACCTGCCCTCGCAACAGTGACTCCTGTTCCAATTGCATCTTTCATTCACCCCGAGGGGGACCTCCTGCAGGTTTTCCAGCTAAAGGGCGCGTGTTCTATCCCTATTCCAATCCCAAAGGAATTAATATTATTGTTACATTTAACGTTTAATTAATTACAAATATTTGTTTAAAATGCGAGCGCGCAAATTGATAAATGAATGCAACGCGTAGAATTTATGTGTTTCTTCCACTTGCCCCTTCACAATATCAAATAGAAATAGATCCACCTGTTCCAGCAAGAGAAGAACATGTGTTTTCTGACTGAGCAGAGTGATGAACTATCCATTGATGTCTATAAATAGAGACACACACTCATCCAACTGTTGATAAATGCTGCAAAATTAGACGACTAAGCTAATAAATTATTATTTATGTGAAAAGCGACAAACTGACAACCAACATGGGCAGCCAAGATACTAATACGAGTTTATATCTCACTCACTGTATCAAATATCAAATGCGCACGTTTAATTATGAAAATATTTCAAAGTTTTCTTTCTGATTTGCGCACGAGGTGAAACTACGCTGGAAATTCGAAGAAAAATACGCATTAGTATTATAATTTTTGTGGGGGCCACACACAGCGTAAAGTGGAAGAGTTTGCAACAATAAGAAAAGATATAAATGTATTTTGAAGATGGATTCGAATGCTGTATGCGCTATAAGTTGGGATGGAGTGACATTTTTCGGGTATATTATCTTATGTTATTTAGATATATGTACTTATGGTACAAAACTAACTAGCACAGAACTCAATATTTAGATATGTAGGATATAAAGGTGAATTTACAATGTATATCGGAGTATTTGTTGCAAAAATAACCAGAAATTGAAAAGAAATTAAAATGTGGAATTAAATTGTTATGATATTATATATGTACTTGTATAATGTTTGAAGACTTCTCAATATGTTGTAAGATTATTAGATGGGGCTGAAAGACTCCTTTATATTATAGTAAAATTTAAGTTTAAATTAGAGCTCATTGCAATATCCTGTCGTACCTTAAGCAATACCCTAAGAGAGAGCATCTACTTATACCGAAGTACATTCTCACTTGTTACCAACTCAATGGCATAGCTTATATACCCAAAAGAGCTTCTGTTCTCCACCAGGATTTATCTGCAGCCGCAAACGCTAATGAGCGTAACGAAATTTATGACATTCCAGCAACAACAATAACAACAACAACTCAAACTAAAGTTGTTGCTCTCGTTGCATGGCCTGCATAATTCTCACACTTCGACAGGCAAACGAAAAACAAATATAAATCGAAGCCCAACCAGAGTTGCTCCCAGTTCTCCCTTCTCCTTCTGCCCTTGCTCCCCATCTCTCTGCCTGCTGTTCCCCCTCTGCCACCTCTAGCAACGCATTGAAATGTCAAATTTAGTTGACAATTAATAAATTATGCGACTGAGCGCTTAAATGGCGCCAATGCCAAGAGGGAGGGCAGTCTAAGAATATGTAGTGTGGAGGGGATGGGAAGGGAATATGCCACACACACACACACACTCACACACACACCGCGTCACTTTTCATATTGTCATTAATTTTAAATAATTATGCCGCGGCAGCGACGCAAATCACAACAATGCCACCGCTTTTGGGTGGCCCCCATGTGTGGCAAGTGGGGGAAGTCAAGCAGCAAAGGGAGGGGGAAGAGGGCAAAGCAGAGAGAAACGTATTCCTGACTGCGGCTCTTAATTAACTGCCTGCCTGCTGCCTGCCATAGCCGAAATATATCCTGGCGCGCTACAAATTGTTCACACTTCAACGTTTTTGATGTGCATAGTACCCCCTACCCTCCCTCTCTCCACATCTTTTCTGCCACACCATCCTCACTTCCTGCCCACGTGTGTTTCCTCTTAAAAAATCAGCCCCACAACATTTTTGGGGGCATCTAATTGACATGTTCGTGACACATGTTGTTCGAAGCGCAGCTTCTCCTGGGCAACGCACGCAGGATTGCAGACAGTCGAGACAGGCAGATAGACAGACAAGGAAAGAGAGAGGAGTGCAGGGGGAGGTAGAGGATGAACAAGGGCACTGGGACCTCACACGCGCCTGCAGCGCAAATGTCAGCGATATGCGAGTCGATGATATATGATTAGGAAGCTTCGGTTCGTTGGCAGCGGGAATATATTGAATATATTTTGTGACATTGTTGGAGTAAGGGGAGAGGAAGAGAGGAGAGTACGAGAAAAAGAAAGAGAATGTAAGAGAGAGAGAGGGAATTGACAGAGAGATCGATAAGAGAGAGCAAGAGCAAAGAGAGATGTAGCTATAGAGAGGGAAAGGGATCTGGCGATTAAGCTTCTGACAAAATCAACGAATATTCTTAAATGCTATGGGATGCTACAGGAAACTTTGCAATGAAATCAAATCTAATAGTTAAGAATTATTTTAAAGTTTACAGCACATAATATTGAAGATATATCAATCACGATAACCACCCAATATATATAATATGTTATATTCCACACCTTTTAGTAGTTATAATAGAATGCTTATTTCAGTTTTATATTAATTGAAGTTTATTGATATATGTATGTAGTAGCTACACATAATAATATTATTTTAGTTAATTCCTTAATGCAATGTTAACATGTTTTAAAATCAATTGTATAACATAATGATTTCAATAAGCAAACCTCATTCCCTTGCAAACACAAAGTTTTCCCTAATTATCTATAGTTACTTTATTGTATGAAATACAAAGTACTTAATGTAATAGCATAAGAACACCTTGATAACTGCAAGTAAAGTTCTCAAATCGATTGACAGTAACGTTATCCACCTTCAACAATTATTTCTATTGTTGCCACTTAATTAATAAGTTCCCCAAATCGAACAGGAACTCATTACTTTTTCAAATTCAACTACTAATCTTGTTGCCCCCCACACACAAAATGTGTTACCCAACACACTTCCCCCCACTGTCTCTGTCCGCAATCCGGCCCTGTACTCAACTAAGTCGCAGCGCTGCTCTTCATTGACTAATCCACAAAATCTGCGCTTTCATAGGCCATTAAAATTAACTAGCTGATTTGTTTGGGGTAAGTTTCAATTGTTGTGCCGCATTTTATGCACAATGCCAAATCCGATTCTAATTTTTTAAGGCAACAACAACAACAACAGAGTGTCCAAATCCGGTCATGGCGATAATCGCCATTGGACGCAGGCAGCAACACCAGCTAACTACGCCACTGACTCCAGGCACACACACACACACACACACACACCTCACACCTCGACACAGCAGCACACGCCCACCTCGACACACGCCCACTCACTTACACGTAGGCACACACACGTGTCATGCCACTGTCGCTGCCACTGCCCCCTGCCACTGTCTGCGTGTCCCACTGACAGCTACAAATTGCGCTACAAGGCTGAGCTTGATACCATGGACGGGGGAAGGTAATCTCCACTCCCCCTTTCCCCTCACTGCCCTCGCACCCCCTCTCACTCCTTGGCGACGACGTTGCCGTGTAACTTTCAGCATAATGACCCAGCCACGTGGCTGTCTAATGTGACCAGACCAAACAGCGCATAGACAAAGTGTCAGAGCAGAGGGAGACAGCGACAGTCGACAGTCAGACAGTCAGAAAGACAGCGACAGCGACAACTAACGGTACTTTTACCCATTGTTTTTCCAGCGTTTTTATGGTAAAATTTGAAGAGAGTCGACAGCAAGAAAGGGCAAGTCAGTTGAGGAGGGGGGCAGGGGCAGGAGGAGGGAAGTGATTTTATGTGCCTGCTGCCCTCGTTTTTAATACACTTTACTGCAATTTGGGAATTTGGCAGATTTTCCGCAATTAACTACGGCAACTAATTGAAATTGCACTTGACGCGCCATGTTCAATTCAATTAAGTACCGTTACGATTTTTGGTAATCAGTGCGAGAGAGAAAGAGCGAAAGAGACGGAGAAAGGGAAGTGGGTAAGAAATCGGTAAATGTGAAGTGATTTTACAATGCTCAAGTTTGTCACGAGATGAGTTTCTGTGATTTCAACTTGTTCAATGATGTTTGGAATGCTACAAACAATTTCTTCAATTTGACATCATAATTTGAGGATCCTAAGAATTTTCTATGTTTAAATACAGTGGGTAAGAAATCGGTAAATGTGAAGTGATTTTACAATGCTCAAGTTTGTCACGAGATGAGTTTCTGTGATTTCAACTTGTTCAATGATGTTTGGAATGCTACAAACAATTTCTTCAATTTTACATCATAATTTGAGGATCCTAAGAATTTTCTATGTTTAAATACAGTATACTTATACATTTTGATACCTCTAACTATTTTCAAATTGACTTAATAATGTTTTTAAAGATTCTAAATTAACGACAGTCCAAAATTCGTATACTCAGATAATTTTCATGATAATTCTTTGATACGACTTACAGTTTCCAATTCTTAAGAGTTGAAATTGGAGTTCCTTTATCGCATTGAAATTTTGTCTTCTGTTTTCCAACTACAATATATTTTTTAGCATTTTTATATTATATAAAGTGTATTCAAGTTAAATATCTTATTTCTCAAATCGTTTCCAAATTTTACTATCAACACTGATTGAAAGTTAAAAGAAATTTAACAATAAGCTTTAGCTTTAACTCCAAAAAATCTTAGCCTTAGTGTACTTCCAGAGCTGCAATACTCGAATATACAATATTTCGAATTTCACGCATGTATTGATATTATATTTTATAGTATAGTATTTTATACAGAACTTTATTCAAAATTTTAAATTTCGAGCAATTGTTTACTGGAACATATCTAGAATTCCCATCATTCAACCTCTCGAAACTAACTAAAATTTCAATTTGAACATATTGAAAGGTGTTCTCTTTCCCTCTCCCTTACCCTGCCCTGCCGTGTGCGACAACTCTATTAGAGCCGATCAGTTGTCAATGATATGGCGGGCATGCAGCAATCCATCAATCAAATGTTTGCTCTGCTACCACTGGCCTAAACAAAACTGGGCTCGCTACTCGAGCTGATACCAATCTCCAGGCCTGGCCAAAAAGTTAATTTATTTATAATTGCCGAACCGAGAGACGAGAGCAAGCCGAAGCGAGACCCGAGTTTACGGTGTGTAATGACTTGTAGTTCTACAAGTAGAGTTCTGTAATTCCTTCTCTCTCTCTCTCTCTCTCGCACTCTGTGTCAGTCTTCACATTGTGTAATTCTGCTAATGAGCGACCCCCTCGGAGCATGTTGTAAGTGTTACGCTTGCGATAAGAACTTGGGCATTTCAATTAGGCCCCCAGCTCGGGCTCATGCAAAGGGTCTCTCTAGTTGTCTTCCTCTTCAACTAACTGTCTCCCTCTGGCCACCTCTCTCACTCTCTTAACCTGCCTCTCCCTATCTCTCTCTCTCTCTCTACTCTCTACTCTCTCCTGTCTCATTCTTCCTGCCGATATTAACGCGCAATAAATTAGCACAAGCTGCAAGTTCTCTCTGAGCAACTTCGATCGGCACATTAACATGCAGAACCTGCAATGCGTTCCACTGTGCCGATCTATAGCCCGATCCACTGTGATGCGATGCGACGCGTTGCGATTCGATGCGATGCGCATAATCTTTTCCGACTCTTTCGACGGTTAATTTCAGTTTGAGATAATTATAGAGCGGCTGCCACCAAAGAACAGTCGAGGCGAGTGGCGCAGCAGAGGAGGAGGAGGGTAAGGAAGAGGGCAGAAGAGAAGAGTGGACAGGGCGGCAAGGTGGCATGCGCTTGCACGCGCTCGAATTTATTATTAGGCCTCCGCATGTCCCCTCTCTTAGTCACTCTCTCCCTCTCTCCTTCCCTCTTCCTGCCTCACTGTGCCCGCAATCAAGTTGATGCTGCCGCGGATCAGAACAGGGCGTTGAGTGTAGTAAGTGATAGTGGGCAGCATCCAACGGCTGCCGCATCTGAGGACGCAGCAGCAGCCGCAGCAGCAGCATCGTGGCAGAATTGGAAGCCAGTGTGCATAATTATGCGCCAATTTGTGTAGGGTATGTGGCAAAGAGTTGTGCCGTTGGGTGGCTAAAAACGAGAGTGCTATAGCAGGCAGCTTTTGTGAGAAATTTTGTATATTTTTAGGTGTATAACATTGTATTATATTTATTTGTTTAAATTTATTTATCTGTAAGCCAGGAACATTATATTATGAGTATTTAGGATTGTAAGGCTTAGGTGTTTCGTAGTACTACGTTATTTTTACTATCGAAGAGAGCTGATTTTAATTGTTAATTCTTAAGAATTCTTTAAAATTGTTAAACAATTATTTTCGCTTATATAACTTTTTTGCTCATATACATAATTTGCAAATTCTTAGTACAATATAAGCAGTTTCGCAACATTTAGTTTTTGTCTGCATAAAACGAAGCTCCTTAACTGAATGAAATTCTTTTCTTGAACTTCCCCTTCATACATTCTCTTAAAGCATTAATTATTCATGGTTTATTAATTCTAAATATCAACAAAATATTGTAACATTTAGCTTTTATCTATAGTGCTAATGTTAGCTACGTAGCCCTATCTTATCTTTCTAAACATACAGTTTAATTTGAATTATTCCATCCCCAAACGCTCTCACATCACTCAGCTTTCGTCAGCAGGCTGATCTCGTAAAGAGCATCACCTGATCACTCACAGAGTCAGCAATCTCGAGTTCCTTCAGCGTATTCTTTCATAATTTTAATAGTTATATTATTTTCAGCATTCCGTAGACAGACACATCGAGGCGGGCAGGCAAAGCGAAATGCCGACAAATATCAAAGTCATATGCAGCCACGCCCATCAATGGCATGTTGATCTTCATCAAGATCGCTGCACAGGTCGAGAAAGGAGGGGAGAAAAAGGGAGCTGCTGCTGTTGTCGGTGCTGCTGCTCTTTGGGGCTGCCCTCCATGGAAGCTAATCAACAATTTTCTCACCTCTTTTTCGTGAATCGAAGAAGAGAAGAAGGCAAAAAAAATCACGGAGTTCTTTGCGGTAGGCGTTTGTCGGACTGAATGTTCTGTCGGCAGAGAGCCGGATTCTCTCGCGCCACGCCCACAGCGGCACAGCCCCCACACTCGCACACTCCCAGCCCTTCCCTTCCCTTTCCTCTTGCCCACTCGGCACAATTTGATGTTGCGCCTTTGTTTTAAGCCGCATATTTTTTGTTGCTCTTCGATAATAAGATACAAGGTGGGGGGACGAGGAACTGAACCTGTTGCATGTCGGCAAATCGGGTTAATCGATTTTAAATCGTTTTTATGTTTTCATTTTGATTTGAGATCTGAAGAGAGGGAGAGAGAGGGGAGCAGAGCTGGGAAGCGGGGTCCAATTGTTTGGAAGATTAATCTGCTGTGGTACATTAGAAGATCGTTAGAAATGGAGCTAGAAAGATTGGTGAGAGAGAGAGAGTGGACAGAGAAAGGCATGGTAGGGAGAGAAAGGGAACAGGGTTGATAGGAGAAAGAGGGACTGGGCAATTTCATTTGTAATACGCTCGTGAATTATGTCGCCCGTTCTCATTGCGGTCCGCGAAACAGATGAACGTCCATTTAAATCAATTCAACTATATATGGCATCGTTAATGGAAATTTATACGCGCTGTTACTTTTGCCACACAGACCTCACAACGTGCAACAACAACAGCCACAACGTGCAACATACGCCCGGCTACAACAGCCTGCAACGTGGCTACCAAATAAAACTTGCTGAATATTCGCACTGCCAGTTGCAAATTGATGGACAACCCACCGGGCAGAGACACCAAGCCACCTACCTCTCTCTCTCTCTTCCCCCTGCCTTCACCATGCCCCCTCTACGCCTCTGTAGTCACATTGTATGGCGTTGTATTTATTTATAGCCGCGCTCGCTGTGCTGATTTTTCAAATACTCTACTAACTGACAAACGCGCCCCGAGCTTGGCCAACTTCTCCTGCGGGTCTCTACCCCTTCCCTTCCCCTCCCCCACCAGCTCACTGGGGTTGCCACACACATGTGTGTAAGCGCTTAAAAAATTACGTTTTCTCAATAAGTTTTGATAAAAATCAACATCATTTGTGGTCGGCCCAGTTGGGGGGAATTCCAATATGGTAGCACAGAAACCGAAACGGCAACAGAAACAGCAGAAGCGGCAGCTGAGGTAGTTTAACTGGGCTATGAAGAATGTGGAATGAGCTTCAGTTAAGAAAGAAATTTGTGATTTGAAAGGTTACTACTATAAAGAATGGGAATATACTTTAGGCAAAGTGCAATTAAAGAAAAGACTCCTCGAAATAAACAAAACTTAGAATCACTTAAGACTTAACTTTCCATATTCAAGTTTGAATTGAATTTGATTTTAAATCACATCAGATATATCTATTATACATATTTCATTTTCTTTTCTCACAATCTAGTTATTGCCTATTAGTTTTATTTTTAACTAAATCGGGTTATAATGATATAGAAATAATAGATATAAAAAAGAAAAAGGTTTTTCATCTTCCTTTCATTTATTATTTTAATAATTTACAGTTTACTCTACATCCTTACCATATATGAAATAATAAAGAATATAATTTTAAATCATTTGTTAAATATATCATCTATATCATCTATCATAGTTTCAATAAATTACACCCTGCTCAACTCACTGATATGCCCTACACTTCAACGTGTACCGCATGCGCATACAGAGGACCGTTGCTCATTAGGCTACCCGTACGCCCCGTTTATGAGATGAAACCAGTTAAAAGAGCACATGAACAGCTTACTCCCCACACACCTTAGGCTGACGATGTTCCTTCCCCTTGCGTTCCCCTCCATCTCCTGCTCCCTTTTACCATCCATCCTCTGTTCAGTTAAGGCGACGCTGTTGTTCCTCGTGTTGTTGTCAGCTTAAGCTAAGCAGTCCCAACCTCAGCGATCCCCAACACATCCCATGATCCAGCACAAGCACTTCGAATCGAGCGACCCCATCCACACACCATCACACTGGGCACATACGTATCCACATGCCCATGTCTTATGCTCGTCATTTGCGCGATTTTTAAGCTGATGATCAGCGACAAACGATCTTTCACTCGCCTTATGATGGATTCATACCACCAACAAATTTGCCACTGATGAATGGATTTCTGTCCGAGTATCTCTCTCACTCCGGGTCTGTCTCCCTTCAGCTCTCCTCTATCTCACTCTCTCTCTCTCTCTTTCTTTCTGGCCATGTCATTCACACAGCAGTCTCCGTTGCGCAGTCAACCGATAAACGCCAACATGGTGCAGAGATTTTGTTCAGCTTCTGGAATGCGTAGCAAGTTGTGGCAGACACACGACAGTTCCAGCCTTAAATCAGACAGTCGACCGAGTCGAGAGTTACGAGCTGCGAGCTGTGAGTCTCCAGAGAGTCCGACAGTCTCTCCACGACGACTGCAACTTGACTCATGAGCGTGTGTGTAACGCGTTGTAACAAATTGATTTGGCATTTGTAGCGACAGCCCTTGGGGGCTGACGGCAGAGAGAAATACTCTGGATAAGTCGTAAGATTAGCATTGACTTAGGAGGCATACAAAGTAAGTGATTAGTGGGATTAATAGCGCTAGTAATCGGAAATGTTCTAAGCAATTGTGATAAGGAACTTAGGTAAGAAAAGAATAAATAAATAAATAATAAATCTCTGTAGGTGTACAAATTAACTGAAATTTTAAATAAGATGTAGTATTGGTCGAACTTTGTTATAATAATATTTGATGAAGCAAGTAAAACTGTCTTATACTTTCCTTTATAGTTCAGAAATATTGAACCACTTTTTCAATTATTTCTCTTCCTCAAATCTCATCTACTTTCAATAGTCAATAGCAGCTCGACCACCCACTCGCAATGGTCATCCAGGTAGTACCAGAGCAATACTTTGACACTTTCCCTAAGACCCTGAAGACATTCCCTTTGATATGCAAAGTGCTTGAAAAGCCGCACAAAGCGAAATGCCGCCGCAGACGACAATTGTCAATGAAATGTCTCAGGTTCTGCTGTCTGCTGTCTGTCACAATCATTCGATATTGAAATAGGTAGAAATTACCTGGCTTCAAGAGTCCCAAATACTTATGGAGTACTCAGTGGGGCTACAATTGATACGTCGTAGTGCCCCACAACTGGCTAATGCGGCACATCAGACGAGAAGACCGACCGAGTGAGTGAGTGAGCCCAGTTTAATCGACACTCTTGTCAAGCGCGTCAATCAAAAATGTTGTTGTCTAACTGGGTTCCATGCCACGCCTCCTTGACGGCCCATATTTCTTGGGGAGTAATCGTTAGGGGTCTCTCTTTCTTTGACTTTCCTGATTGCTTCACAGTGGTTTGGTATATTACGGATTTATCAGAATTTTTTATGGAAAGTATTATTGAATCTACAAGAGTGTTTCATTGTTTAAAAACATAAAGTGAAAAACTTTAAGTATTCTTATAAAACGATATAACTTAAAATCCCTAAAAAGAATTATATAAATATTATGAATATTTTCCAGAATAATTCGAACTATAATCTGAATTTTTAAGTTTTTAATGTTTCATTTTACTCAAGGAACAATTTGACTTTATTTTTTCCCCTTTCCAGCACCTGACTACAACTTTTCTTAGAATATTCTCTTCTCTAGGTACACCCCAATCAAAAGTAGGGCCAGAAATATTACCAATGTTTCCAATTACAAAGGCGCTTCGTTCTGCTGGTGTGTGTTGGCGTGTATAAAGCGCCGCGCGCGTTGACGTGTCAGAATTTTCATATGCATGTCAAGTGTCAAATGCTGAAATCATTCCATAAATGGAACCGCAGACGACACCCTCACCAGCGCCTGGTCACGCCTCTTACCCGCTGCCCCTTTCCCCGTTGCGGGCTGCAGCACGCACCTACAAAACGCTGATTACAGCAACTGTTCCGTCTCGACTGTTGATTTCGTTTGATACGTCGCCTGTCATGTCAGTTTTGACAGTTTGTTTGTTAGTCCAAAAAGCAAAAAGAAAGAAACCCAAACCCTAACGAAATGCCGGCTGATGCTGGTCCCTGTCCAAGCACCAGCAGGAGGGGTAGGGCCAGAGGGTACTGGTGCCCCTGGTACTGCTGGACCGCGCTCTCATTCGTTATGCTTAACTTCAATTAGACGAATTGAGGTTTCTCTCTTCACACATGCAGCATCTGCAGCCTCTGTCACTGCCTGAGGGGCCTATCATATGTGGAGTAGGGGCAGGGGCAGGGACATGGACAGGAGCAGGGGCCGTTACGGCATCATAATTGCCATTAGATTAGCTGTCATGTTTTAGCGCGACTTGCTTTGTTTTTCCTCAATGCGCTGCGATTTGATGACAATGACACATTTTATTTTTTCGTTCGCCTGGGAGAGGCGGCAACTCTGCTTTAGAGATGACAGCCTGGCGTGACACGATATGGTAAAGTTGTGTAGCATATGTAGACGATAGGTGTAAATTTAAATTTATCCGAGTTCCTATGCAAAGCCACAATAATAAAAGGTTAAGAAATATACATTATAAAGTTAACCTTATTTGTATTCTTTGATAATCTCTTTCTATTTCTTCTTTAACTTCTTTAATACCTCACTGTCAATTTACATTCAGAAAATTATTCAGCATCATGTTTCATTTTTCTATTTTTTTTAAACAAGTCATCTCATTTTCTAGCTTATATCAATATCAACTTATCTTCTCATAAAAACTATCGAGCTTCTATTTTGCCAGCGCTCCCATCTCTAATTTTCCTCGAGTTACCGCGGATTGGTCCGCTCTTTTTTTGTTGTCAACTGATTTTGATTTGACATTGATGTGTCAGGCCGTTAAATGAGCAAATATGACAGGGCCAACAGGCTTGTTTTGTGGTTTCCGCGCTATAAGCACCCTTAGGCCTGCAGGGATGATTGTGCATTGTTTTTGCCAGCCTTACCCTGGCTACCACTGTGACTTGACTTTCTCAGGATTTGTCAGTCGCCGAGCTTGATTTGATTTGATTTGCGCATAACAAAAAACCCCTCGTTGAACTAAGGAAAGACCTTGAAGTCAAACTTAATTACAATTGCAAGAGAAAAGTCTTTCACTTGAACAAAGCAGCAAAATTAGCTGACTTTGTTGAACCTTGAATTGAGGTTAGATTGCTATTTAAGAACATACTCGTCTAGGTCAACTGAGATTATGGAAAAGAAACAAATGTCAACAACATGTTAACTTTCAATCTATTTCCAATAATCTTCTATATTCACTGTGCCAGAGAATTGAGGTTAGATTGGTATTTGGGATTAACTCCAAGAAACAAATAGGTCAAAGAATAAGGAAAATAAGTAGAAACGATACAAGAAAAATCCGAATATTCCATGTAGTTGTAGTGAAAATATTCTTGTAGAAATATACAAGAAATATGTACCTAAACTACAAATCAACCTAATATCCATTTGCTTTCATTGCCCAAAAACTGAGATTAGTTTGGCAGTAAGGATCATCTTCTTGGAGCGAGTACTTCAATTAAGATTACCAAAGTCAATAAATGATACCAGAAATATCTTAACTAGCCAACCCATTTCCAAACGATTCTCTATATGACTTCATTGAGCCCCATATCATCGCCTAATCTACTCGTATAATCCTCAGCACACACTAATCCAACCAAAATCAATAATTCAGCTGCTCGTTAAGCAGCCACACCCCCAGGCGGAGGGGGGCAGAGTTTGTGTAAAGGGATCGCATTTAAAGCATATTAGATAACTCCCCTTGCCGCTGAGACTTGGAAAATAAAGCAGAAAATTTCGATTTCATGGCGATAATCATGAATCGTGATTTATTTAGCGGAACAATTTGTCAGTGCGGCGACGGCGTCGCTGGTGTTGCTGCTGTTGGTCTCGCCGTGGTTGAGATTTTCCGATAGCCAGCGGCCAAACGGGCCACCGCAACGCCCGGAAAAGGGGTGGCTACCCTGCACAAGCAGACCCAGTGGCAATCGCCCTCACATTCTCATTCACATTCTGTTGACTTGTGAGTGCTTTGCACCCGAGCAAAAGGATACTCGACGCGCGCGAATTTGCGCAACTATTCCGCTGGAAATTGGGCAACAGAAAATGTTGTTATCTATGGTCTCATTATCGTCAACACACACCCAGCAAGGCAGCCAGGCTGACACTACCCAGACACCCCCTCGGCCGCACCCGGATGCAGTCAAGTTGAAAATTAATTTTGTCACAGTTGCGCATCGTCGCATAGTGTCATTATGATATCGACAACACCCCGACGGGTCCACGAGCCCACGGAGCGACCAGGATATGATGAGCCTGTCGCCTGTGCTAACTGCGAGCGAGCGAGGGTCGCCACGAGCGTTGCCAATTGCTAAGCATACGCGCTGTAGTTTGTCGGCGTAAATTGAATAGATTCGTTAGACGTGTGCCAGGTCGCGTGATTATTCGAATGTTTCCCTTTTTTACATTCGCCTTCTAAGCGATTCGCTGTGCTCGCAATTTGTTTGGCATTAGCTTTAAAAACTCAGCTAGTTTCACAGTTTTTTACTTACGTGGGAACTCGCTAGGAAATTAATTTAAACGTAAATTTAATTTTCTTAACTGTGAAAATTGGATCACACTTTTTACTGCAGAGGCGTGAGAAAGAAAGCGGAGTAGAATAGTAAAAACTTTGAGAAATTGAGAAATCACAAAATATAATACTATATTATAAAATGCAGTTCTTAAAGAATATAATAATAGTTTATATTTAAATACCAAACTCAGAGTTCAAGAGTCTAACTCTAAAACCTTCTTGGCTTAGACTCCTACATCACATTTCTCCTATCAACAAATCTGCCGAAATCAAAAGTCAGCGGCACCTTTAGAAGGCGCGAGAGAGACTTAAGAACTACTTAACACTTCAAACTAATCGCAACTAATTTGACAGATTTACATAGGGATTAGAGGCCAAGGCAGACGTCGAGACGAGGTCGAGACAGCAAACGGTCAGGGCTAAAGAGAGGCCAAGTACTAAGTACATATTGATGACTTGACACTGACTGACTGTCAAATGTCACTCAGACACAAGACGAGAAATCGACGCAGCCAAAGTGAAGGATTAGAGCGGGACAGAGAGAAAGAGAAACAGAGAGTAAGAGAGCGACAGCGAGACTGATTCAGAGCTAGGCAAATTGGTAAGATGAGTAGACGAAAAGAACAGCCGAAAACAGACTGCGTTGACAGTGGGTGGGTGTAATGCGCAGAGGATAGAGAGTAGAGTATGGTATACTGAGAGGTTAGAGTAATGCAAGGGGAGACTGGGGTGCGGGTGGCGTCTCCAATACAAGTGGGCGTTCAAGCTCAGCGTAATTCACACTTTTGTCACGGGCAGTTGGCCAGCAGAGAATGCATTGCACTGAGAATCGCTGAGCAGAGACTTGAAACGGATATTGATGACACAATGTTGCAACATTAAGTCATTCAATTCGTAATGTTGCACAGCTGTGACGATTTTTAGCACCCATCGTCAGGCGGCAGGCAGCAACAAATCAACGACACATCAAGCGCGTAAAAAAGGGGTTGGGCTCGCTTCGTTACGCTCGTGTCGTGAGGCTAGAGATGGGTACGCTTTGGTGTCTCTAGTTAGTTTTCTTAGCTTTCATTTTACAATACCTATTGAGGATTTATTTAAAGATATATTCAGCGATTAGTTAAATTCGTGACATAGTCGTTAGTTTTAATTTAATATTCCCTGCGATAGGTTATACTCGTGACTGACTCGTTAGCTCTAACTATATTTATTTTCGTGCTTCAGGTTTTTTGTTAGTTCTGTATAATGTTATACACATATTAACAAGTTATATCAATATCAAAATAATGCCTCAATTCCGATACTTGTCTTTCTTAGCTCAACTCGTGGCGAACTCGTGCTTGATAAGTCAATACATCACTCTACCATCCCTAACTACTGTCTGTGCCTTCTGCTACAGAAGGGGGCGCGCCGGCGACTTCATTACTCTGCGTCATTAGGCACTCAAATTGTTCTCTCTCGCCATAGAGTTCAACTCTTTTGTTAGTTGTCGGGTTAACAACAATATAACATATACTCGTAATATCGACACTATATAGAGACGCATCGGTTGCGCTTCAATGCTAAACGGGAAGTGCTCACGTCCCGTTGATGGGGAAGTGAGCTACAGTCTGGGACTACAGTCTGCACACCGTATAAGGTGCGTCCGCGATGGAGTGACAAAAGGTTGCGCTTGGTCAACTCGCGCGGGGCCCAAATCGATCGCAAGTCGAGCCACAATCGAACATTGCGCTAATATTGTCGAGTTAACTGGCGTCTGTTATTATTGCTGTTGTTCCGCTTGTTGTTGTCTCTGGGCCGTAATTCGCTTTTAATTTTTATGACTCTTGCACCCTTTTTCATTCGCCTTTTGCTATAGCTCAACTGTCAATGCGTTGTCAGCAGCGAGTTCGCTCGTGGAGCTCGCGAGGTGGCGCAAATTAACGAATGTTAATGATCGATTTTATAGCAATCGATATTACTATTCATATTTCCCTCTTTCATGCACATTCGTAATCGTTTTGACTTTGGCTTTGTCAGCTGCTTGCTGCCTATAAAAACACAGAGTGAACCGTTCCTTGTTTATTAGGTTCACTCAGCCTTAACTCTTCTTGTGCAGCCTGTCAAACGTTTACGAATCACACACAAATAAGAATTCGTAAACTTGAGGTTTTCTTAACGTTTTACGTGGGTGAAGTAACAGATTCATTCCATGTTGATTACACATACTGCTCGCCTTCATATTTATTTTTATTAATTACCTCCTAACCTCACTTTCACAAGTCGTTAGTAGTTTTTTTCAGATATTCGCTAATTTATATAAATAAAATTTATTATTCCAGTCTCACAATGAATTGCTTGTATGCAAAATAAATCATTTATCATTAGAAATCAATTATTAGAAATTGAACAAGTCACAAACACACACACACACACGCAGCTCGCTGATTTATGAGTTGTTTGAATGTTATTTATGATTTGACACAGCTTAAAATTGCGCATTGATTGAGGTTGAATTGCATAGCGAATTATCCAAAATTGGCTTGAATTATATTTTTGACCCACTTTTCCGTTGCAGAGAGAAATTACCATGATAAAGTTATTAATACCCATCGTTCTTACTCTTTCTCGCTGTTGCAAGTATTATATAGTATTCTGTATCCCACAATCGCTAGTTACAATCGGTCGGTTCTTGTCAGGTTAGCAACGAACTAGTTCTGAACTGGATTTTCCGACAGTTGCCACAACCCGTTTTCATTAGCCGTAAATACTTCCGCAGCTTCTGTTTTGGTTGGTGTGTGGCAACCGGCTCAGAAGGAGATGCAAATCTAGACAGTGTTGGGTAGACTAGAAGTTGTTCTATAATCGAGCTTACAGTTCATATAAATACTATTCATATAATTATGAAATGTTCTAGTTTAGAGTGTCTGCCTAATTAACAAATATATTTATATTTATTTGATTGGAAAATGTTAAAGTATCTTAACAAATTTTTGTTTTTCTTCCGTTTCTTTTAGGGAATACTAATGAAATTTTGTAGATCTATAGAAGGCACGATGGAGAAAAAAAAACCACAAAAATTTGTATCTATATTTAATACTCCAACTCGTACAGTACTCTCAAAATATACTCTGTTTTGAAGTTCTAAATTTACAGAGTATATTAAAAACTTCGTGCCTCGCATCGATAAAAATGGCATTGAAATTCTAGAAACTTTTCAGCAACTAACGACAAAGCACGATAGTCTAATTTGCCAAGGAGAAGCAGAAGGAGTGAACTGCATAGAGCAGAGTTGCCTCAGCTGCCCCACAGCCTGCTCGTGGTTGCCATCATTTGCATTTTCATTTCGCGCGAAGCAGCAGCTGACAACTTTATTTCGCCCGGGCAAAAATGGCCTCAAATTACACGGCCAAAAGATGCAGAGAGCGTTGCATGAATAGAGAAGGCATAGAAACGCGACTCAGACTGAGGCTGGCTTCGACTGGAGTCGGGCGCATAAATAAAGTTAGCGCCCAATTTATCATATTTGCCATAGCTTTTTGTTGCACCAACGTGGCGCCGCAGACGCCGCCGCCAGTTGCCAGAGTCGGGCTGCCCGTTGAAACCATGTGCATTCGCTTGTCTGCGCTGCAGTTTGACTTGACGCGAGCTGAAGCAGCGCGGTGGGGCAGGGCCAGGAGACGTAGCTGCAACTGAGCTGAGACTGAGCTGCGTCTCAGCTCGCAGTTGCCACGACACAATGGGTGGTGCTGGCATTTATGAATGCCACTTAATTACACGGAAGTTTGCCTCAGCTGCTGCTGCTGTTGCTGCCACAAACGATTTAGTTGCAATACCCACTCCTACCTCCTCTCTCTCTCTCTTTTCCTTCTATAGTTGGCGGTTCAAGGTTGAGACGTAAACTGATATGCAGCATCCGCAGCAGCAAGCAAGAGCAACCAGAACCAAGTCGGGCTGCACTCGCTGGGTGGTGATGCAAAAACTAATTGCAACAAGGCTGCAACAGTTGGCCAACATAGCACTGTGCAACACGCAACACACACTCTCAAATGCAGCCAATAAATCAGCAAATATTTCAGCAATTATTTAGTTTCAACCGATCTTGCCTCGGACTCAGGTGCCATCCTGTTGACGCCGGCATTCACGCCTTGAGCACGCGCTGCCCACCGATCCCAGTCGAAGTCAGTACTCAGAGCTGCCTGCCCGATCGAGCCTGAGTTCGGCTGGGGGCCTACCTACACATAGGTAATTAGCAGTGGGGCAAGGGCTGAATTAAGGGACTACACGGGAAGAAAAAAGAGAGAATGCAGTATCTTTAAAGGTAACTCTTACATACTCTTCAAGTTATGGAAAAGATCTCTAAAGAAGATTGTTTACATATTGAGAAATTTATTACGGAGCTAAGACCTATACAAGTTCTTTATTAAGACCATTCCCATGAAATTTTGTGATTTTATAGTATGGTAAAAAACTCCTTAAGAAACAAAATCATTCTACTCTTTCAAATTAAAAACTTTTGTGAATTGAAATGCAATTGTGAAATCTTGAAATAATTACAAATTTTATTCTATATTAATAACATCAAAATAATAAAAAATTTTATTAAATTCAAAATAATAAAATAGAATTATCATCACCATCAAACAGCTAAACAGTTGCCATAAAATAAATATATACTTTGATATCATAATCAACCAATTTCTATTTCACATCAATATAAGCTCTGCTAAGTTTTCTCTTTATCCGCCTGTTTCTCTCAGTGTACATAGCATTGCATGCGACAACTGTTGCCTTTATTCACAATTCGCTTCTCGCACCCTTTGCGATTAATCAGCGCGAGCTCAGAAAAGAATCGAAGGCAAGCGAACAAAGCCAAGATCGAATGTAGCCACAGTTCGAACTGCAACTGCAACTGCAGCTCCTGCTGCGCCTTGTGACACTGCCTCAAAATGTAAATGATTTAGTTGCATATTCATAATTAACGTGCATGAGTCATGACTCAACGAATGGATTCACATTCACTCAGTCTCATATTCAGTCAGGTAGCCGGGGGCAAAGCGCAGTCGTCGTCTCATTAACTTTCAACTTCAACTTCAACTTGCTGCAACAAGTTGTGTGTGTGTGTGTGAGGGGGGAGCATTAGCGGCATTCTCAAGTTTTGTTTTTGGTTCAACGTTTTTGATTTTGCTTTCGTTTTTTTGCCAGACTGGGCCTAATTGAATGTCGGCATCATTTCAAATGCCAGCCCCATCGTTCAGGGGTGGAGTTGCCCTAATAGCCGTGCCGATGCCCGCTGCCGGTGCTTCTCCAATACCTGAGCCCAAGTTCAGCTCCAGCTCAAAGTACGAGTAATTCCGGTGTTAATTTGTGCGCAAGATGCCCATCAATCATGTGTGTGTGTGTGGAGTGTATGTGCGGCGGCAGCTGCTGCTGCTGCGGGGCCCCAAAAAGGAAGCGCGGCTATCTGCTTTTTTACTTCACTTTTGTGGGCGTTGGCGGTCAAGCTTTTTGTTGTTGTAGACGCTTTTCGGCAAAAGGAGTAGCCAGATGGGACAGACAGACGGGCAGACAGACAAGGCAGGAGGCCACGACAGCCAATTGTGAAACATCGTGAGAAAATGAGTGGCAAAACAACGCAAGGCCGAAAGTGAACTTAATTAGTTGCTGGCGGAAAAAGAGCTGAAAGAAAAAGAAGATGATCGAATGTTATGATAATATAATATATGCATGTAGTACACTTATATACATATATTAGTTATATCAGTCTGTTTAACATTGTTCCTTAATTATTCTTTTTATAATTAATATAAATCTAACTACGAGTGCAGAAGAAATTCTTATACAGAAAACTAGTTGACTTCGCTGGCAATGAAGTTTAGTGCTTCCCAAACAAATCTGACTGCTACCTAAAAGTGTCTAAGAATGCGTTAGCTATAGAAAGTATTAATTGCCTTGACATCACTTTGCTTTGACATTGGATAGCTCTAGCAGCTCATCGAATCCCCACTCAATTTTCAAAGCACATGTCTACCCAAAAAGCTCCCTGACGATTCCCTTTTTCCAATGAATCGAAGCATGTAAAATCATCTTTCACAAGCGACCACTTACAGCAGCTGGGATCGTGTCAAAGATGTGCCACACACACACACAGCGACACACACTCGACAGCCTCAGAAGACATGAAACATGCAACCAAAATAGGCGCAGAGCAAACATGAATGAATTGTCATATTATATATACCATGCCACTAAGTACCATGGGCCGATACTAACAATCAAGGCAAATAATTAAACGACTGTCAGAAGAACACGCGGTGTCAGACAGGCAGAACACACAAAACAAGCCAAAACAAGCCAAGGTGTGGGGGGGGGGCAGCCCGAGCCGAGCCCACACACACACTGAGTAAAGTTGACACAATGCTGCGATAAATTTGCTCATCATTCACTCATTCAGTCGGTAAGTCATTCATTTATTCACGATCGGCTCGACTATAAATAAAGCGGGCCTCATCAGTCACACCAAGAGAATGAGAGAGAGAGAGAAAGAGAGGGGGAGAGGGGGACTTTTCTAAACGAGGAGGTGCCAATGCGAGTGCTGTCACTGGGAGGGAAAAGCTGCCAGTAGGGGGAGGGAATTTTCCATGTATTTCCTCATGCAGCATCCAATTTGCGGTGATCATTCATGTAAAGTAACAAGATCATTTCCACCGCGACGCTGTGTGTGGCACCAACGAGTAAAAGTGTCAACATTTACATGCTACAAATGTCAACTCGAACTGACAGCAGCAGCAAGAGAAGAACAACTACACTTACTGCCAATTGGCAGCAACTGTTGCTGCTGCTGCTGTTGCCCCACAGCAACGAGTCAATGAAATTGTTACATCAATTTCACCTTTTAATTACAGAACATTTTTACAGCCATCTGCTGCACCCACTTGCCACAGGTCTCTGCCCCGCAGTCGCAGTCGAATTCGTCTCTGTCTGCGTCTTCATCTTCGTCATTATCGTCAACTTCCCTTTGGTTTTTTGAGAGTATAACAATTCTTTACAGAAGTTTGTTACTTACTAAAGGCAAAATCTTTCTGGTTACAAATAATGACACGAAGAGTTCTTTTTTATTTAAATCTAATCATTAGTTCGAATTCCTGAAGGTAGAAAGGATTAAATCCGCCTTTTTGTCTTTTGAATTTCGCGGCTATGTACAAAGCGCTACAGAGCTCGTATCTGGCAACACTATACATAATTTGAAAGGTCTTGACATAACCTACAAAACGACGCTACGCATGGTTAGTTTGGATATTTCGTTCAACAGTTATAGACGTGTAAACATGGAGTTCACTAACGCCGAAATTCGCGCTATTTTAAAGTTTTCCTTCGTTAAAGGCAAATCCGCTAGAGAAACGTTCCGTGAGATTAATGGTGTTTTGGGGGATGGTACTCTATCACTTCGAACCGCGGAGGAATGGTTTCGACGATTCAGAGCCGGTGAAAACGACACCATGGATAAGCCAGCCGGCGGAAGACCTGTGACGACAAATACCGATCAAATCATGGAATACATCGAGTTAAACCGGCATGTGGCATCTCGTGACATCGCCCATCCGATCACTGTATCACTTTTTATAAAGCATTGAATAAAGAGCAAAAAGGCGGAAGGGAGATATTTGACAACCTTATATTATAATGGAAAGTTAGCTAGAATGTTGAAGAAATTTGCAGTTGGCTTGATATATATTTTTGTAAAATAAATAATTAATTTATCTGACATGGAAAGAATTGCTATAAAGTTTAACTTAACTTTACCTTTGTTAAAAAATATATTAAGTACGAACTTTAAAGATATCTAAAGCACTACTAATTTGGTATATATCTCGTTTCAATTAAATATATGACACGCTTATATATCTATATATCACATAACTTTTAAACTATTATCTATAATCAATATTAAAATATATAGTCCTGAGGATCATTTATTGTTAAATAAAGTCAAAATTACGAGAAAATGAGAACATTTCGTTTTTTTTTGGAAAAGTTTCAGCTTATTGAGGTTTGAATCATTATTAGCCTGAATACATCTTCCCTTGCCTATTCAAATTTATTTGAAATTTCTACTTATGGCAAATCTACAATATGTTAGTGTATCCCAGCTTCGTCTTACAAAGGAATCTTCCTCATTCTTACTTGCCTGCAGTATGTTTGGTTGTTTGCTGTTTTTGCATTTCGATTGAGTTAATTGTCTGTTTGCCCCGGGGTTGCCACTGACTGGGGTATGTCAAACAACTGTCAGTTAGTTCGTCATCATCATCATCGTATCCAGAGAGCCAGAGGAGGAGAAGAAGAATCAGCAGCAGCAGCAGCAGCTTGGCCCGAAGAGAGATCGTGATCGCAAAGCATGTGATTAATTTGCAGTCGATTTTGGGGCCTCAGACGATTGTCTTATTGTTTAAACAAAATATTGACTCATAACTCGCTTGATTAATTAAAACTCACCAATAAATCAAAATCGCTAGAGGGAAGAGGACAGCTGTTGAGAGGGACGGAGACAGAGAGGCAGAGCGAGACTGTAGCGACACTTGCCCGGCTGATGAGCTTCAACACCGCTGGCAGTGTTGAAATATTGACACCACAGGTGATTTTATATGGAAGTCAATATTTTTGTTTGTTTGCCTTGTTACACACAAATTAGGCACAGCGCCACAACAACAGCAACCAGACAAGAGGTAAACAGCATTTGCTGAGGGCGCCATGCGGGTTTGAACTTCATGTTAAGGGTCACATTTTGAGCATGTGTTGTCGATCGGAAGTATATCCATTAATTTACCTTATATCAGTCTCCCTAATCTCTTGGGTTGGGGCTACATAAATCTCGAGTCTGTGAACTAATCGAACCAAATTCGTAATTTATTGATTTATAATAAGACATTTCCTTTCAAGTTCTTTGGCTGAGAAACGTGTTTAGTTTTTGATTGAAAGAAATTGAAATGTACATCAGACATATGTTATTTGATATATTTAAAGATATTATATTAAAGCTATTTACGATCTCTGTTTTTTAAATATTTGATATTAACTTTCCATATTATTTAGATTTCTTAAATAACACAGAAAACTTAAATTATATTTTGAAGTATATCAGTTAATTTTATGTTAATTATATATTTCTCTCTTTACCCAAAATAAATTAATCTATACCTTGGGCAAATATTCACTTTCATTGCAGGTAGTTAATCACGCCACTTAGCTTTGCAGCAACATCTGCGAAATTCACAGATATCTTATGAAAATTTAAAGCCTCATTTCTTGTTGTTTTTCAATTTTCGTCAGCTGTTTGCAAAGGTTCTGCTCTCAGCGCGTTCCCCTACTGCCAAAACAAACGCCAATTTCAAGGCAATATCAGCCCGTGCATATTTAAATACTTGACAAAGTCGGCTTTTAAGTGCTCCACAAATGGGGAGGGCGGAGGTGTGGCCCTACGACAATGTCATCCATAGTCCGCCTGGCTAATTATCTCGCCATTTTGTATTGAAATTTTAAATAATTCAGTTGGCAAATTAGTCGGGTGTCCGTTCCGTTTCGCTCTACTGACGGTCGCTATAAAATGCACATGACAGTGTGACAAATTTCACATAAAACAATTGACTCACCCAACAACAACAACAACAACAGTGAAGAGCGGCAACAGCGACAACAACTGTCGCTAAATAACAAACGACAGGCAGAGTCAACGAAAAAATATTTAATTGAATTAAATTGTTTGCTGCTGTTACCAATCGCAATTGGCCAATTTAGCAAGCTGGGCTAGACAAAACGCAAAGTACAAAATTGTTAGCCAAATGGAAAGGTCCCAAAACGAAAGGCCAAATGAATGAGAGTGGCAGGGAGACAGAGAGGATTGGAGAGCGAGAAAGAAGAGAGCAAGTTGTCGAAGTTGAAATACTCTTGAAAATAAATATTGTATAAAAAGTAAATATGGAAATTAATTCGATAAAAGATAAATAAAGGCAAATTCAGTTAAAAGTTGAAAGTTCTTTAACCTTTATGAGTTTTCTATTTGCTAAATTGAAACTAGATTTACTTAAATATAATGTCTTTAATTTTGTCCTCAATCTGATTAAATTTTTCGGTCTCTCGTTATAAACTTCATTAAGTAATTTTAAACTGTTAAATACTTTTAAACTTATGTATTGTTCCTGCGAACTTGATGCAACTAACCTCAGATACTCGCATAAAACAAACTTAATAACTGTTGATGTATGTTCATGACTTTTCACAACATTTTTATATTATTCAACACATCCTTATTTAATTATTCTTTTTATATTCACAAATCCCAACTAAGTGTACCTCATGTCTGTAAAGAAATTGTAGAATAAATTGCATTGTTTCTTTTCTTGTTTGCAATATATCGATCGCGTTAGAACTAATTAAGCCATTTACAAATTACGTATACTGTAAACCCATGACTATATTCTAAGCAAGCTTCATTTTCTTTTCTTCATATCAATACTTAATATATATTTGCATATATTCCCCGACTTGGTCGCATCCACTTCAAGCCTTGAGCACATTTCGTGACATATTTAGCATGCCCCAAAGCGAAGCACATAAAAAAGAGTAAAAAACACAGCACGACGAAGGTGGAAAGTGGCGTCGAGTGTCGCTTTTATTGTTTACTTTCAATCACTTTTCGTCACGAAGTAACAGCAGCAACAACAGCAACAACAACAATAACAACAAATGTTGAACATGACGGCGTTGAGGGAGTTGGCTAACTGCCGATTCGTCTAGGGGGGGCGTGCCTCGATGGGTGTGTGTGTGAGTGAGTGTAGGCAGTGCGTCATTTGCATAGAGCAAATCACAGATACACACTTCCACACACACAAACTCATGCTTGACTGACTCTGTGCACATTGTTGACAAATTGCACATAATGACATTAAATTGAAAATGATTGTGTGCAATTGTTTATTTTATTTTTTTTGTTGTACTTCTTTCTATCTTGTTTGGGCTATCTTCTTCACTCTGCTCATCCTCCCTTCTCTCCCCTCCCCACAGACAAATTAAAATTAATGGGCAACGCAGTGGCGCGTAAAAAGCCCAAAACACACCCACAGCAACAACAACAACAACAGCAGAAACAGGGGCAACTACAACCCGCCTATAAACAGAAGCTGCACTTGAGATTGATCCATCTATGTACCAATCTACCTATCTATCTCTCTACTGGCACAAGTATCTTTACCACTTACGACCAAATCATTTCACTTTGCCTAATGTGCAATTAGAAAACGCATTTTCATTAGTTTTTATCGCAACAATTTAGTTTCAGCTGTTTCCGTCAGAGAGAAGCCCCTGCATCACGTGCTCCTCTGAAAATGTACGCGATAAGCTTTCAATTGAGGCCCCTGAAGAAGCCTCATACATACCTTGTTGGAAATGCGCTTAATTTGCTTATCGTTTATCGATTTAGAGAGCTGCAGAGGGTGTGGGTGGAGGGGTAGAAAGAGAGGCAACAAGTCAATAAGGCAACAAGAGAAAAAGCAAAAAAACAGATGACTAAAAGCATTTGGCGTCTGTAAAAATTATGCTCATAATTACAATGGGGTGGGGAGGGAGATATCTTAAAGAGGGTGTATAGGGAAGGGAATATTACAGCATGAAAAAATGTATTAGAGTAATAAATTTTAAAAATCTAAAAGTGTAGCGATATATAAACTGTGTCAGAATGCGTGCAGATATCGAAATAAATAAATAATAATATAAAAAGAAGTGAAACGAGAGCAACAGTCGCGCAAAACGCGACAGTGGGATACCCTTCGACCTATGTTCCCGTGTAGTTTAATTTGTTAAATTCATACACATATGCATATGCACATGCTTTGAAATTAATTCCGACAGATGGCGCTTGCGCTTCGCACTCGCCCGTCTCCCTTGTTAGCTGACAGAAGCACTTGATTTTATGCTCATACTTTCTTAAATAACTTCTGTGTTTATTGTTCGATTGGATTGTAATTTGGGAACTACGTAGATATTTCATTTAGCTTAGTATATGTTAAAGTCAGAAAGTTGTATTTTATATACAGCGCTTACAAATTAAGTTCAAAAATTAAATTATTGATTTGTGGGGGCGGTGGGCGTGGCACCTAATATTTGAAATAAACTTCATCTGCTTATAGTACACAGGAGTCTTCCTGCCAAGTTTGGTAACTCTAGCTTTTATAATAGCTGAGATCTGTGCGTTCACACAGACAGACGGACATACGGACAGACGGACAGACGGACAGACAGACAGACATGACTCAATCGACTCGGCTTGTGATCCTGAGCAAGAATATATATACTTTATGGGGTCTCCCACGCCTCCTTATGCCTGTTACATACATTTGCACAAAGTTAGTATACCCTTTTTTGACCATTTTCAATGGTCGAAGGGTATAAAAATATGGGAAATCGATTTTAGTTATTCTAAATAAATGTGTAGTTTTTAAATGTTTAAGAAACAAATGCTCTCTAATATTTTTATAATGTTTAATATTTTAGAAATGCCTTATATCTATTATAGAAACAATAAGAAGCTTATTAAAACATTTTAATGAAATAATTATTATTGTATTAATTTTTGAAAAGTAGTAAAACCTTTTGAAAGTTAGAAATCATTTCTCTTTAAGTAAAAACTTGAAATATTCCACAATCATAAATGATGGAGCTTATCATACACCTTAGCGTGCCTGCCATGTTTGTGTTTCTGCATATAATTTCCACATTTGGTTAATTATAGAGATCTCTCGATCCATCTCCATCTCTAACTACTTTATCGTTTGCCATTTTCATTTCCATTTCGATTCGAATTTGCAGCAAAAGTTCAATGTCTTTTTGGCCCGAGATTGAAAGCGGCAGAAAACAGCTTTCGCCAAAGTAGTTGGCAAATTAGCAACAACAGCAGCGGCAGCAGCAACAGCAGCAGCAGCAACATTAGCAACAACGACAATCACAATAGCAATTACAGCAACGACGATAACAACAACAACGAACAACTTTGTGGCTTTTGCAGTATTTACGTCTCTGCTCAATCAAAGCGATCGTGTGAAATGATTTTGATCATTTGCCATCTATCAATATTTCAATAAATATTTAAAAAAAAACACAGCAACAATAACAACAACAGTTGCTGGCAACGTTTAATTAACGTGATAAATCGTTTGTAAATTTCTTAATTATTACGTAGCCGTCGTGTGGCCGGTCAGTCAGTCAGTTTTGCCAGTGAGTACGTGATGCAGGCAACACACATTCGTAATGTGCGAGTATACCCTGCTTGGATTTAAGAGAGAGAAAGGGTATTATACAAAGGCGGGTGAAGGGAGAAGGTCTGTGAAGGGATCTTGTTGAAGAATCCATAGTTGTTCTCGCATTTATGTATGTGTGTCATACCATGCACATACCCTGTAGGAATGTATGGTACTAAAGTATATATTCAATATTTATACAGCAAAAATAAATATAAAAATATATCTGTAGGTATTTTAAAATTGGTCTAAAGTGGACTTCAGTAGTTGCCTTTGTTTTTTTCCACACTTTGCTCACTTTCTACAGAGTATCTCCTAGTCGGTTACTCCCCACCCTCTCTTTTTGTCATTTGCCATTCACCTTAGCACTTGTACGCGTATTTATTTTATAATAATTCGCAACAACATCAACTACAATTAGTTTCATACATACATGCAACTTTGCGAATTAGTGCCAGGCGACTGTCGCAAATTGTTTATCAAGTGCACAACAACAGCAGCAACAACAACAACAATTACAGCAACAACAACAATTGCATCAACCACAACAATAACTACAAAAACAACAACGACAAGCTCTGCACAATTATTTTATAATTTTGCTATTGAGAAACTGTTAACAAGTTAATTAAACATTAACAATTAAAAATTCACTTGAGTTGTTCGATAGAAGGAGAGAGAGAGAGACGGGGAATATGGCAATTAAGCTGATCTATTATATAAAGCACCGCGAGTGCGAGGCACTTTATCTAACTGCTGCTAAATGTACAGTTCAAGACGCCTTAACTGCTGCTAAATGTATCTATTAGTCTCTCACACGGGCCTCACCGTGTGCTCTTTGTATCTCGATTGAGAGATAGAATTGAATCGCATATCGTTAGTTCTCTATCGATCTCTATCTCGAGAAAATTGCGTAGATTGTTGCAGATTATCGAGTGAGTAAGAGAGAGAGTTCAAGCAAGTCAATCACAGGTAATCACAGTTATAATACTCTGCTCTTGCATAAGTTAGGGGCACTTCCTGATGTCGTATTATATCGAACAAGAGTTTTATAAATAAGAAAATAAATTTGTAGATCGGAAAGGCAGAGGAAGGTATTATTGGATGTTATCGATAGCTTGATTAATCGATAATTTAAAGTTATACTTAATAGGTTCTTGAACTTTTCATCAACCTTGTCGACTTCTAATCAACAGATAGATATATAAAATTATATAGAAATATAAATAAATAATCTATAGATTATGTCTTTTAATTTCAAAGATTTAACTTAGATAAAAATTCGAAATACTTCAATTTATTAAGTCATTAAGTTAAAATGTAAGTTAGTATATTATAACGTAGGTGTATTTAAGATATGATGAAATTATCGTAAGATCTTGGCGAAAAATATAAAAGAAATTATTGTATATATTATTTTATTAAGGTTTCTTTTAACATGATTAACCTTTTTAACCTTTTTATTTTTAAAAGTCTTCACGAAATATTTCTAAACTTGAACAAAATCGATCAAAATGAATTTTGTAGCAACCAAAAAACTTGCCAACAATTTATACGATTTGGCCAAATTCCAAAGACAAGACCAATATATGAAGCTGCCAAAAAGTTTGCGACGAGATGAGTGTGTGTGTGGAGTATGTGTATGTGTGTGGAAAGGACTGAGACGTTGGCAGCACTAATTAATTAAAGGGAGACTGAAGCTGGCAAGGCACTTGAAGAAGCAGTCAGCAGAGGGAGGGAAGGGTACGGGCCCTCGCTCGGCAAACTGCCTTACTAAGCGCCTTGTGATCCTTTCTTAATTGAAAAATGTCGTCGCAAGAGAGACTAACAGCAGCTGAAGGAGCAGCAGAGGGCGGGGATACAGAGGGTAGGGCAGGGAGAGTGGGTGAAAGCATTCCCAGGCATTCCAACGAACAAAATCCTTGTTAATCCCGCACTGAAATTGGAAAAACCTGCCAGAGCCAGAGAAAGTCTGCCAGGCTTCCACGCATACCCGCTCTCCATCTCTCTCTATCTAGCTATCTACATCTCTTTCTCTCTCCCTCTCCCTCGCACTCGCTTCCCCTCCTGTTTGGCTCGTAAAACATCGAGCCGCACACGCAGCATCATAAAATTTGTACCAAAAAATTATGTAATAAATGCAACATAAAATTTGGCTTTGCCGCACTAATTGGAATGCAATGCAGCAACAATTTGTTAGAAATTTATATACCCAAATACAGACATTACGGTGCTGTACCACCTTTCCTCGCTTCCCCTCTCTTCCTACTACAGTAATCCTTTGCGCACAATATAAAGTGTCACAATATTACACTTTCACGACAAAAACGTTGGAACAACAAATCGTTAAGAGAGATTTTCCAATGGAAAACCAGACTTTATGTCTTCTAGCCCCTTGCTAGTTAGGGGTACCCCCTTCCGAACGTGCTTTCATTCATAAATCGCCCAACTATACGACCCGTAGCTCATCGCACACACACCTTTCTTTCATTCTTTCTTTCCTTCTTTCTTTCTTGCAAGTGAAGACCCTCGTTGATTTTCCACCCCGACTACTTTTCTTTTCAGAAGTTTGACACTTTTTATTGGGCGCATATTGTAAACTTAGCTGGGCCTCTGCTCTGCGACAAATGAGCCCGCCCGTGGAAGACCGCCGCGTCGCATTGTCTGCCCGGACAAGGCCCGGATGGGATTGGGAGACTCTGATGCTGGTCATCTGTTTCCAGTTCGTAGCTCATTTGCATGGAAATGTTTGTTGAAAAGATATTCGAAACTGATATCTTGAAAATATGTTGAAACGGTAATTTGTTGGCCACTTTAGTTGTGCTATTAGCAGCGTTTATAGACGAGTTACGCCCCGCTATCAATACGATATGCCACACTATACATATACATATGTATGTGTTTGTCTATGGATTATCTTGGGTTTCGCTCTAATTTATGCACTTGACAGAATCAGGTTGGCGTAGTCGGGCCATTCAACGGCAGGTAATGTCTGTATTCGAGTCTGTTTAAAGTGCAATAAGCCCGTCTAAGTCTGATCTATGCGATGCAATGGATAGCTTGGAATCGAGCTTGAATTCGTATTAGCTAGAGCTAACATCAGCTTTGTAGAGGTTTCAGTTTCCGCTGTCTGAAATTACCAGATAAGACTAGAGTTTCTGTAGTTTGATATTGTAATTTATGCCTGTTGATCAATCAGAAGCGAACCGGGATTCAGTTTACTAGAACAGTTTTGATTATCTTGAAAACACGAGGTACAATTGTGAAAAGAAACTTCATTGAGAAATTTAAGATTCCTTGGGTTTCATAGAGAACTTAATAGTTTCTTACTTCTGCATATTGATTTGCTGATTGACATTTTAAAACTCTGATTTTCAATTATCCTATTTCATGCTCCCATTATTCTCTAAGTGTTCTTTATATTCCTATATTTTGATGCTGCTTTTCTGTCTCTCCATCTCTCTCTGTCTCTCTTCCTGTTTTTATAATCCCTGCCCAGTTTCCTCATGCTAAACTCTTTATGATATACGCTGAAAACGTTCGTGTTGAAAAATGTGATGTTTAATTTCGCACATTAAAATCAGAAAATTATCAGACACGAAAAGTCATAAACCGCACATTGAATGCCAACATAAAGAATACAACAAAAACAAATGCAGAACAGAGGTAATAAAAGACTTCCAAATACCCTGTAAATGTTTCTGGAGTGACATTACGCAATTCCTTCCCGTTTTGTTTTTAAAAATATTTTCAAATACTTTTTAAATATTTGAATGAGTTTGACAATTAAAGCAATAAAAACAAATTATTTTTCTTTATATTTTGGGTTCAAGAATCACCAACTTTATATTGTATGGTATATACCAAAGTTCTTATATATAGAAATTATTTTCATCCAAAACTCAGCAAAAAGGTTAATTACTTCAAAATACAGGGTATAATCAAAGCCTGCTGAAACAAATTGTCAAGCACAGGGCGACAAAGAAGGAAATGGTGTGCAAAGAAGGAGATGAGGCGCACGGGCAACTGAGGCTGGCAAAAAGCGCAGTGCACAAGATTAAAATCTTCCAAGAATTGCGCACAAGGCAAAGCAGGCAAAAGGTAAGTAACATAAATGAGCAAGAGGTGGCAGCCCACGATCTGCAGTTCGAAAGAGTCAAATCGATATGTATTGGCGAGGAAAAAGAGGGAGAAGGGCAGCAGAGGATCAGATAGAGGGGGGTAGCTGGAGACGACAAGGAGAATGGCATGTAAACAAATCGATTTGTTTCATTGATGACATTCTTGCCGAGATTTTTGCGAAATGTCATAAAGTTTATGACTTAAGTCTTTTGTTTGACGCTGACTGCGCAATGCTGACTGCGACTGCGACTGAGACAGCGACAGCGACAGTCTACGGCGGCGATCGCACGAAAATATCATTATTAAGGCAGAGATCGAACCGCAGGGGGAAACCGGTTAGTCAGTTCCGAGTTTATATGCAGATTTTCCATGACTCTTTTTTTGCATTCACACCTACAAAAGTGTCATCCGCTTGGCATTTGGAGGAGGAAGATGCAGCCCAGCCCCAGCCCGGGTCTCGGGCTGCGTGAGATTGTGTGTTCCTTTATTTATTCGCCTCTTCTTCTTTTTCCTTTTCTGCCAACCACAAATTTAACGATTAAGACGTGTTAAATTGTTAACAAGCCACTTGCAGTTATTGCCAATAAGCTGCAAATTTACGAGTCTTGCGTTTTGCTACGATGTCTTCGTCTCCGTCTCCAGCAACTCGCACTGTTCCTCACAGCCTCCCCCGACTAAGTCGGACCTCGTTTACGTTTTTAACTCTTATTGAGTTGGGTTCCGCTCTCATCTGTGTCTGTGCTGGTCCATAGTCCATGTAGATTTGCATGAGAAAAGCCTTGTTGTGCAGCCTTACAGTTTGAAGCGCTTAAGTGGCCCAAAGAGAAGCAGAGTCAAGTCGTATTTTGTAATATCCGATCAGCTTTTGTTAGTTGATGCACTTTGGTGGCCCCAGACTGAGACTGGGCGGGCGAAAGAACATTCGAACAATCGTTTTTTGTTAGTGAATAGAGGTACAGACTGTTTGAAACCTTTACGAATACTGGAGAAAGAGGAATGGAGAGATGAAGTGTAGAAAGAGGAATGGAGAGATGAAGTGTAGAGCTATGGTATGTTTATGTTTAATTGTTTGAAGAATGAAGAAAAAGGATCAGCAGCTCATTGATTGAGACTTTGGAATCGAGCGTATGAAGAAAGGCTGTTGAAAACGTTTACGAATGAGCAACTAAAACGAAACTCGCAATTACATATATTCTCAGAGGGAAAGCTTATTCTCTCTTATTATATATACTATATACTATACTATAATTTTTAAAGTTTTAACTTTTTTGAAACGTTTACGATTGAGCAATATAAACGAAACCCAGAATTACTTGCACTGTCAAGAGAAATGTTAGCGAACATATTGTCGAAGGCAAAGCCAATTGTCTTTTATATGCGTAAAATCTATAGAGTTTCTTTTTGTAAAAACCTTTACAAACGATCATCTAATACGGAATTGACTTCTGTTCCAACAAGAACATTTAAAGAACACGTGATTATTCTAAAATTGTCACGTAGTCAGTGGCCCAATGCCCAATCAAAAAGTCAGTGATAACTTAATTACAGCTGCCTGTCAAGCAGTGCATAACTTATACTATAGCCCCAACTAACATCAACTAATTCTATAGCTGCAGCACCTCCAGCAATCAAAGTTAAATCTTCTATCTAGGACTGTAACCCTAAGTCACAACTAATTCTACATTTGCAGCACCTCCAACTGGGCAAATCCATCTTCAATTCGCGATTTACAAAACCAGTTTAGTAATTTAGCCATCATCAAAGTTCCATCTGAAGTTACGAGTGTCATTTACATATTATGCGCCCTTAAAAACTGCTGTGCCCTCGGGGCCAATATGTTAACATATGCATGTAAAAATTCAGAATGCCAGAAAAGAACTTTGCCTGAAATTAATTTCCAAAAAGCCACAAATAAACAAAACAGTCACAAATTATGGCCAAATTAGCAAACAACCAAGCAACCACTTGGCCATGACAAAATGCCCAAAGGGGGTGGGCGGAGGAGGAGAAGGAGTAGAAGAGGAGGCGGGGGCAAGTGGTGTCGTGACAGGGAAATGCGTTTGCGTTTGCGTTAGCGTATCTATGAGATACGTGTTACATGTGTTGCATAATGCCAGCACAAACACAATTACGCAGCTGACAGAGGGCGTTGCGTAGAGCGATAGGAGGTGGAGTGGGTTGCCAAGGGGTATATAGCAAGTCGAGCAATAAATACAAACCGCATAAAGCGACGCGTTTGCCTAATCCCAGCAAAAGGCAGACTGCCTGCCTGCCTGCCTGCCTGATTTGGCTGGCTTGCTGCCTTGTCAAGTCACCCCAAAGTGTTATTTATACACCCAAATTCAACCCACACACACACACACACAAGACACCCTGCCACTCCCCTCGCTGCCACTTTGGCCAATTACTCAACATGATTTCAATGAAATTACCACAGAGCAAACAAAGCGAAGCTGGTCGAAAGCGCAGCCGAGTGACAGGGGCAAGTGTAGAATCTAACGGGATGCAGTACAGCAAATAGATGTATCTACAGCCACAACAAGGGGAACAACAACAACAACAGCTACAACAACATCAGCAACAGCAGCTACAACAACAACATCAATCTCAATAACAATTCATAATTCATGTTTAACATGCGCTCCCCGTGGTTTTGTCCCAAGCCCGAGCACAAATTTTGGCAGCGACCTCCGAGCACCCTCTCCCACTCGTGCACCCCTTTTGCAAAAGGCACCCCTGCCTCAGCCTACACACCCCCCTCTGTCTGTTGCCTCTGTTGATTGTTTGTCTATGCTCGAGCGTATTTATGACTCGCAGTTGAAGTCAACTTTGACAAAATGGGGGTTGCCCGACTACGACGAGGTTGCACCCCCTCTCCACCACCTGCCTCTGCCACTGCCTCTGCTGATGATCATCCCTAATTGGTGTTGAATGGAGTTTTTTTCTATCTTCAGGGGTGAAAGGTGGCAACCTGCAGCCGGTGGTTGAGTGGCAAACTCGGAAGCTGCGTGTCACATGGCAAGTGTAATTTTTTATTGCTTGACAGCGTGTTGTGTTTGGGTGTGGCAAGGGGGTGGGGGTCTTGTATTAGCCAAATGGTGTGGATGGGCGTGAAGCTGATTAACATAATTGAGCTGTTTGTTTGCTCAGCGAGAGTAGCAGGCAAAGTTGGGTTGGGCGACAAGCAAATTTAGCTTGTTCCAGGAAAAACTTAAGCAAAAATTAAGGAAAATTATATAGAAATTAATTGAACATGTTAAATAAACTTAATAAGATGATGGTTACAGAAACTAGATTTTATAATCGCTGAGATCTTGACGTTCAAACATTTTTAAGTAAGTTATGTTTAATATTAAAATACCTTCAATTTCTTAATAAAATTTTTTAAAAATGCTCCGTCTTTCTGTCTGTCTGTCTATTATATAAAGTTATATAAAGAAATTGATATATTTCCCTTTGATCTTTACCAAGCCTGATCAGACTTGTCCTATTTAAAGGTCACTTGAGCTAATGCCATAATCGCAACTTGCGCAACCTACAAAAGACACGCAATAAACTGGCAGTAAGTTTTTAATAAGTTGGAAATATTGAGGCAGAGTTTTTATTTTTAATGTGCGACTTTTATGAGTTTGCGGTGTAATTTTTGTAAATTTATAGGCCCTTTTTAAGTGGCGCACAAAGGAATATGCCAACGCCCCGAAGAAGACAAGGAAGAAGAAGCAAAGCAAAGCAAAGCGAAGCAAAACAAGAAATAAATACAAGGAATGATATTGACTGCGAAAGAAATCGAACGATATCGACAGAAATTGTAATGAGAATGCGACAAACGCCGCGGGGGGGATTAAATTCATATATATATATATGTGTGTGTGTGTGTGTTGGGGAAATTAGCATACGCTCATGTTATAATTTAATTATAATTTATTGATTTTAAATGTCTCTCTTATTCAGGGCATATTTCTTGTTTCTGTTAAGCGTCGGCAGCGTTGAAGTTGCTTTGTTTACGATCTGTAAAAATGGGAATTTTATGGAACATTTAATTTGCCAAAGCTAAAGCTGAGCAAGCGGAATTATGATCGAGTGTGGGACACCTTAAGCAATATAAAGATGTTAATTCTCCTTCACGCTGCGGGCACGCCCACAACAAAGTGGCCAAGCAAAGACATGTGTATGTATGTATGACCAACTGCCAGTGTGTGTGTGTGAGTGCCGGTCAGCGTTGCCAACTGTCTGCAGAATATATAAAGTGCCAACCGCTGCCACCCAATTACCAAATGACATGACAAAACCGCTTTAAGGCGTCCCAACTGCCCCACACCCGCCCTTCCTCCCTCAAACTGCTCCTCTTCCTTCCCCATCCTTTCCCTTTTTCCACAACATATAACAAAATTGCAAATTAGAAAAAGCGCACAAAGCAAAAACGCGACAAAGAAACAAAACAAAAGCACATAAAACTTAAACAGAGAGCAGCAAGATAACTGCCAAAACAGAAGGAATAAGCATGAAAAAGAGGAAGCAGAAGAGGAGGGCAAGGGAGGGAGAGGCGAAAAGAATATATAAACAAATAACATAAAATGCAGGCAATAAAAAAACTCAACGGAAAACCATGAAAATGTAGCAGAAAACGAGAGAAAACAAGTGTGAAGAGCTTGTAGAGAGCAGGACTTGCAAATACCCTTTAGAGGAACTTTGCATGTGATTCCAATTTGTTGTAATATAATTTCCAGATCATTTTCAAAATATTTTGAAAATAGAAGCAAACTGAACTTGCAGATATTCTGTAGAGGAAGCTTGTAGGCGATGGTTCTAATTGCTACAATTCTTAGGAAATCATTAACAGTATGAATGAATATATAGATATATATGTATATAAATTACATATAGTTCTACAACTTCTACCACTTAACTAATTGGTGACACACTAGAAAATATTTTGAATAGATGAGATCGAAATTAGAACAAGATACATTTAAAGTTTTCATTTACAAACAGTTTGAAAACTTTTCCAATTTCTAATTAAGTTTGATGCAGCTTAAATATATAAAACCATAACGAATCAATTACTATATAGTAATACTATATATTTATTTAACCTCTACATATATTAATTTACCCTCTCTCCAAATTTTACGACTACAGGGTATAGTGAAAAAACATTGCTCTGCAGCTTTTTTTGTTCGTTTTGCTTATCTTTAACTGCCATCAACAAGATGGCAACTTCCGTTCGCGCGCCATAATGTTTTCTCTACACAGAAAGCGACACACACACACACAGCAATACACACAGCAATACACACAGCAATGCACACACACTTACTCGCCGTAACACACACACACACCCAGATACAAGTCACGCACACTGAGCCGCATCCTGATCCAGTTTCGTTTTGAGCGCAGGGCAAAGCTCACGCAGGAGCGGTGAAGAGGGGGGTGGCAGCACAAATGGTCACCAGGGCGTGTAATTGAGTGCTACAGGACCCTTTTAACATTTTTATTTGCACATTAGCGAGGGTGGAAATGGCGAAATTTGCGCCCAAAAGTGACAGCGCGTTGAATGTGGGTGGCAAAGGGAAAGCGAAAGAGAATGAGAGATCTCCACAGGGAAGAAGAAGGTCGCAAGGGGGAGAACGGGAATGGGGATGGGGGCAGCTAACCATTTCCGTATTGACTTTCAGTTAGACCTCAATATGCTCAGAGTGAGAGGAAAGGGAAAGAGAGGAGAGAGAGAGGGAGTGCGTTCATCTCTGAAGTCGTAGACAAATTTGTCTGCGGTTCCGAATATGCGACAGTTGTCAGATTGGAACTGCGAGAGCGGGGGGAGGTTCTAGGGGTTGGTTCAGTGTTGAACAAGGGGTTGGGGGCAGGCCACTTTTGGGTAGTTAAGTGAGCATATGCTCAAGTGTTGTATTAAGTTGTTCAAATAAAGATTGGAAAAGGGAGAAGGAAAAAAAAACATGAAAAACTTGTGAAAGAAATTAAATTTGTATTGTGATATATTGGATACCATCTTAATATATACTAATTTAATTTATGATGAAGTTTAAAGTGGAAATGAATTGTTTTTTGTTTTTGAAATTTGTATGTTATAACGAGTTGAATAGATTATAATAATCAATAAAGCTTAGACTGTTCAAAATCAATTTATAATGATTATAATTAGTATGAAGTTCTTGTAAAGCTCCCATATGTTTAAACTACCTCTTCCCCCTCCTATCTCTACCCCTCATAAGCTCCCGCATAATTTAAATTGTTTACCTCCCCCTCTTCCCCTTCCAGCACTCGTTTTTTAGCCACAAGCTTATAAATCAAATTTACTCTTCGCACCACATTCGCTTTGGCTGTCTCCGTCCCCTCTCCGCCTCCACTGCCGCAACGCACAATATGATAAAAGCCGCAAAACACAGTGGGGAAAAACGCAAAAACCTCCCAAAATACTCAGTCTCATAATTCAAAAGGGAAGCCACAGTCGCAGCCGCAGTCGGGGGAGGAAACCCTTTTTTGCGTACGACGGGGCGTATGAGTAACATGGCGAATTTCATGAATAATTCGTCGCCGCAGCTGATGATAAAACACGAAAATGGGCAAACATAAATCTAGCACAAAAGATAGGCCATAAACCGAGTGGGAGGGGGTAAAGGGTGGAGAGAGGGAGGGAGAGAGGGAGAGAGGGAGAGAAAGGCAGAGAGAACTACTTAAATATTAGTGAAATATTTCCGCTTTCAGTTTATTAAAGCTGCCACACACACACACAGACAAACAGCAAGTGGGCGTGCCACCGCCTCCCCCTCACTCTGGCACTCAGTTCTGGTGGCATCGTTGAGCAAAGTCAACTTTCGTTTAGCTTGTAAATAGCTCGTTTTCGCAGACTCAGTAACTCGACGCCATGTTAATATATAACAATTAATCTTGACTAAAAGGAGATCCAGAGCGGGCTCCACAAGGAGCAGCGCCCCAAACTGAAGCTCTTTATGCATGGCCAATGCTTGCCGCCATGTTGTTTTCACCCATACACCCTCACAGACAGACACACACACACTTTGCACATTACAGTGTTAATGTGCCTCACTGCCGCATGTAAAAACCCAAGTAATTTGAGCGCAGGCACCCGAAAGAGGACGCCGGCAAAGGGGCAAGCAAAAGAGCTTACGCTTGCTGCCTTCTTCCCTGTCTCTCTCCCCCTCTTTCTCTCTGTCGCTCCCTCTCTCTCTCTTTTGGCTGGTTGTGGGTGTGCGTGTTAATGATTTTTTGCACACAGCTTCACAACTTGACGCCGTCGGTTGCCCTCGTTCTCTCAGCTTCTGCTCCTGTTCCGGCTACGCTTTCGGGCTACGGCAACGTCTCTTTGGATCCCCTTTTGTGGGTGGTTTATGCTTATCTGCGCACTACACACAGTTCTCGACTATATACAGACACACACACGCATATTACAGGTAGATATAAAATTATATGGCCTGGCAGCTGCAGTCAACGCTTTTTGGCCGAGCTTGTCTGTCTTCCTGTCTGCTTAGTTATCCCTCTGCCTGGGCACGTGTGTTAGCCCACCTGGCGGGGCAACGGATGATTAACTGTGGCGAAACCTGCCAGCCAGAAATGAAAGTAAATAAGCAGAGCTTGCATTAAAGCGAGAAGAGTGAGAGAGAAACGAAAGAGAAAGAGAGGAAGAGAAGAACTTATAAAGCAACGAGTGTGAAAATGTTAAATTCGAGAATTTAAAAATCCTTAAAGAATAACTATTTCATTTTAAATAAGTGCTATGTGACTTAAAAAAGGGAATTTATTCGCATCTCTATTAAATATAAGATAAACTCCATTATAAGCTTAGTTTTTTCAATTCTTCATATTTGAAATTCAAATATTCACTATTATAAGATGATATTTTATTATACGATACAAATTCAATAAAATTCTATAAAGAAGTATTATAATTTTATTATGAACAAATAAATTATATACCATATATTATCTTATAAATCCATTAATTATTTGAAATGTTTATTAAGTGACCAACCTTATATATTAATTTCAGCAAGATAATGTTTCAGATTATTTATTCCGTTTTATAATAAATAAACAATGAAAAAAAATCGTAGTTTTTTTTTAAAGAAAATCAAAACGTAAATTAATTCTTAGTAAATTTCTAGCTATTCAAAAAATATATTCTACTTACATTTATCTATAAGAAAACCAACCAATCTAATTGCATATTAAAAGGTCTTCTAGCCGACAAAATGTTCCCCGCTTAACCCAGTTAGGCAACAATGCCTAACAACAGCGCTATCACTGAAATTTCATCTAAGTAGAAAAAGTAGCTATATAAAACTACCTTCTATAACATAGTATCATGACTGTAGTATAGTGCCAAAGCTGGGTAAGCAGCGCAGTCATCTAACGGTGCGCGATGTCAGTTGGCGATTAGCTGTGGCTATGAAATGCTTCGCTAACTGCCAAAACCAAGCCAAATGTCAACTGTCAATCAAAAGCGCCGCTGGAGACCGACTCCAAGTAGGGAGTCTGGAGGGGAAGGGCAGAGAAATACCGTCAAATCCTTGGCGCCAGTTCAGCAAACACAAAAAAAAAAACACCAAAATATAAAAAACTGTTTATCATTTTTTGTTTTTCCTCCCAGTCAAAGTTCACAGTCTGCCCTGGGGCTAATAGAGGCGTTGCGGATCGGACTTCAGCTGGACAGGCAGCGTGCAGGTCATTAATAACTTTATTTTCCCAACCCAACCAACAAAAAAAAGAAGAAGAAAAGTCAAAGGAAAACGCTGGAGAAAAACGCAAGTGCCGCCCAAGTGAATTGGGCAAGAGACCCCGGCGAGTTATTACAATTTAATTGTTTTACAATTTTCGTTGGCGCCTATTAACATTTTGTGTTTTGTTTTTGTGTTAACCACACGTGGTGCAATTCACAGAAAAACCTGCGCATGGCTGACTACCCCGACAGCAACAACAACAGCAACTACAACTACAACAACTGAAACAATTGCTATGAATATGAAGTAACGCGTAGTGAGAGACTCTTGAAGTGGTTGCGTCTGATTTTTACCATAAATTATGCAGATAAGCATAAGTGGGCGGGGCACACAGGGGTGTAGTTTCATTTCGTTTCATTTCGTTATTCTTTTTTTTTGTTGCCGTGTTTAATTGTTTTAGTTGCGACCATTTTTGAAAGAGCGTGTGCAACGGACTAATGAACAGTTTTGTAATGGAACTGAGCGGGGCAGGGGCGCTGCAATGGCAGTTGGGCTGGTCGAGAGGCGTGTAATTGCCAGTTGAACCTCTGCCCTAGCAATGATACAATTGTTGTTAGACTGTACAGGTTGGCAGTTGACTATGAGATACCCTAGAGTGGCAAAAACTAAAAAACTGAGTCTAGGACGAGATGTAATGGGTAAAACTCAGTTGGTATTGACATTAAATAAATAAAATTAAATTAAATACAGCAAATTTAAAATTGTTTTTAGTCAAAACAAGGTTTACATGACTGTTAGATACCCTACAAAATATAAAACCTTACCAAACTAAGCCTCGTTACAGCATTCTGCCATTGCAAACATGGTGAAAATCAGAAAAAATAAGTACAAATTCTCATTTAATTCAAAGCGCAACTGGCAGATACCTTAGAAAGGATTTAACTCTTTCAAGAACCCCTAATCTTGGCCTTTTGCATGCTCTGCAAGTAGCAAAGTTATTTCTGAAGCCCTGTAAATTAGTTAAAGATGTTCAATTAGACATGTTGACTTGTTATTTAATCTTGACAAGACAATTATCATTTATGGTTTGTCAACATCAGTCTTATATACCCTATAAACACGCACTTGCAGGATATGAGACAGCTTCAGTCTTATGTAAGCAACTCAGCACTGCAAATTTAAAATTCACAGCACATTTTGCTCAGCGCTGCGCTGCGAGTAACAATATTGACAAAAAGCAACGCACACACAAGCACATACATACACACACACAAAGTCAGAGATTCAGAGACAGACAAATCTACAGAGACAGTGCGCAAGGAATGAAGGAAACGGAGTCTCTGTTGCTGCTTAAAATTCCGTGAGCATCGTTTCACAACTTTCCAACTTGCCAAAAAATCGAAAAACAGGCAAAAAGAAAAGCGAGGGAAAGCGAAGGAAAGCGCATAAATTGCAGTCAGAGTGGGAAAGAGATAGAGTGAAAGAAGGGAAGAGTAATAGAGAGAGGGAGAAAGAAAGAGAGAGCATGAAGAGGGAGAGAAGACACTTGGAAATGTGCGGAAAATAAATGAAAATGCTCAAAGCTCGTTCACAAGAGCGCTTACGGCGTCCGCAAGGAGCTGTTGAAGTGGCAAATTTGCGCAAGCGACACCCGAGGCGCCTCCTGGCAGTGCCCGTGCGAGCAAAGAGGGGCAGTAGGGGGAGCAGGCAGGGCGTGGCAGGCAGCAGGACAACGACTCGACTCGACTTGCTGCTGCTGCTCGTGGCATCGTTACTTACAACAACTACAAGCCTGTGTCAACACATACTTGGCCATTTAAGTGGGCAACACACACACTCACACACACAAACAGACACACACAGACAAACAGACAGCAAGTCAGACATTCCAGCAGCGCCGCCATATTTGTTTCCTTACTTCCCCCTTCCACCTTGCGCCCTTTTATGTCTTTGACATAAAAACCAAATGCAAAAGCACCGAAAATGTCATTCGCCTAGCGCCATCTCCCTCTAACCCTCTGCCTTGCCATATAATTAACCCCTTTTCATGATGGTTTTTTTTCCCCGTCCTCTTCTTTTGTTTTATTTTGCTGAGCAAAAGGCTTTTTTAATGTCTTTGGCGACAAAGTTTTCGCAATTTTTTCGCAATTTGCCGCCACAACAATTTGCGTTTAATTAACCAAAAGTTAAACTTCAGTTTCATTTCGTTTCTCCCTGTCTCTCTCTCTCTCTGTCTTGTTTGTAATGCGCTTAGAGAGGCACCCAAAGCTAATGAACTTGCCAAATTGTGTTGTCGAAAGTTTTTGTCTGGCAATAAAATTAATTTTGATGACAACAGCAGTTGTTCTGCTTTGTCTTCTTTCTCCTCTTCTTCTTCCACTACCACTTTAGCTGCTGTTTTATGGCTAGCTCGAAAATAATTGACAAACTGAAATCAACTGAGTAAAATGATAAAACGCGCCTAATGACAACCCAAACTTGCAGGGAATCAAATTAGGGGCGAACAGTTTGATAGACTGGCGACTCTATAAACGTAGCTGACAATTGACAACGAAATTTGATGGGCAAATTTAGCGAATACTATATAAAGAAGTAGGAAAATAATGCGAATATATAAAGTAGATCTGTTTGGAAAGCTGCAGCTTAAGTATTCCCAATTTATGCTGAAATTCTGCGAGTAATTTAAGATACAAAAAGAGTTTAACTTGTGCATGTTCTACTTCAAGTTAATATTTTACGTACAAGATTGAATAAAATTGAGTTAATATACAGTTTGTGTGGAATTGACACTGAAGTGAGTGTATTGCTAGGGATTAAAGAGATAGAGGTCGACGAGTCCAGACAATCTTGTGAATTTCCAATGAATAAATGAACTGGACAAGGAGCTCTAAGCACAGCAGGGAGTACAATTGATCCACAGGGTTGCATCTTCGCCAACCAAATAATATTAATAATCATAGTAATATGCTTCATTTGATTTAATTTCAAGGAACTTGAGATACAAGAACAGTTATAAAGATTGTTAACTTTCTGTAGTTTGATAAATTTTATAAATATTTACGATAATATAGTAAAATATATCAATTTACAGTATTGTATATTCTTTCTTTATTTGCCTTTATAATCCCTGTCTCATCCCATAACACCCCCTTTGTAGAGCTATAAAAATATTTAATTTTAACCAATTTGAACACACTTTAATTACCAAAACGAATCCCTAAAGCCAAACGAAACTTAAACCTCGAAGTAGCCTTTAAATTGATCCACAAAATGCGTGTGTTAAATCAGATTAAAGCGCAACCGCAAACCAAAAACCAAAAACAAACCCCCGAGCTGAAGTAGTACAAACTACACGGGAAAGGAAGAGAATGAGAGAGAGGGAGAGGGGAAGAGGTAGAGAGAGAGGTAGAGATCAACTTTAAGCTGAAATGCGGCGTGTAAATGATGCCATCATAATATTTTGATTTGTGAACGCGCCAGCAGAAGGCAGCACATCATCAGTTAAGGGGTTAATAAAGCGCATAAAATGCTCGGGGAAAACATACATTTAGGGAGGGTAGTAGGCATCGCTTTTCCCCTGCTTTCCACTCGCTTTTCCCTCGACTAATCACATCCGACTTGGCGGCAGCATAAGGTGCGCATTACTCATAATGCGAGCGTGTGATATGAGTACGGAGCACAAAGTGTGGAGCTACCCCCAGCTACACCCTTCCCTCTACCCTCTTCCTCCTCTCCTTCGGCAGAACAGACGTCAGCTCATCCCCCCGACGACACCAATCAGCCTAATCGCTTTCGTTGCGCCGCATGGCTTAACTTTTTGTTGCTGTTGTTGTTGTTGTTGCAGAAAGTTTATATTGAGCGACTTTCAACTCGAATAGGAGCATGTGTAGCACGAGTGTGCGAGTCTTGCATGATAATCAGCCACCCCCCGCCCCCCTCCCCAACAACATCTTCATCATGCGATTCAACCTCACTTTCTCCCGTGCCGTCGCCATATTTGTTTTTATTGCTCTTCCTTTGTTTATTATGTGATTCTCCTCACATATGGAAAAGCATCGTCACAGTCTGTGTCTGTGTGTGCGTGAGTTTTCGAGTTAATCGCACAAAATTTTATGTTAATTTTCATAAATTTTATTGCCGCCCCTCGCTACACTCCCTCCCCTTTTCTTCAACTCCAGCGCCACCTTACCCCCAAAGAGGCAGAGAAAAAGGTCTTTTTAATTAGTTTTCCTGTGTGTGGGATTTATTTTATGTGCGCAATAAGTTCTTTATAGACGGGACGGGCCGCTTTGCTTTTTTAAGAGTTTTCTAACCCATAAAGTTGACACAACAAAATACGCGTGTTCTTCTCTTCTTTAAACACACTCTATATAGCATATAGTGCTATTTATTAAGCTGCCTGCATGTCAAGTGTCACAATATTTGAGATGGCGCGTTGGGAGCTCTTGAAATGAGAAGTTTGTATGGGATAAATTACAATAAAAGTGGAACCAAACAGGTTTTTAAATAGTCTAGAAGGAATTTCAAGAGATTATTTGCCTTGGTTGTTACTCTGGAAGTTAAGATACTCGTAAGAATAATAAATACATTTTATGCAGAATTTTACAGATTTTAAATCAAAAGAAAGAAAGATGATGGAATTAAGAAGTTTAGGACAGATAAAGAAGTACACGTAAAACTAAAGTGATAAGTAGAGATAAAAATTACATAATTAGTTACATAAAAAAAAAGATAAAGGATCTCTCCTCTGTAAAATATAAGTAAGATCTTTAATTGGAAAGTGTGAATGCATATATGAATCAAAGAAGAAGATAGAGAACGAGAGCGAGAACGAGAAAGACAGCGAGATTGATCATATGCTTTTAGTTATCACAAACTGAACCACAATTAAACAAGATCTATCAAAAGAAATAAAAAAGAAAGAGCCAGATAGCAAAGCAACAAGATCAGCAGACTCTACACGCACAAAGTTCACACTCACACCCAAAAATATTCGCACATTAAGCGTTGAATACGGAACGAATACAAAACGAATACATGTGTGGTCGCTGGCCGCGTGGTGAGTGTCAAAACGGCGATCGATCATCGTCAGACTGATTTCTGGCATATGTGTGGTAAACATGGAGAGAAAGATCCTTCTCACCCCATCGAAACTCAACCCTAGTTAACCTCAAACCAGATCGATCAATGACGACATTTTGATTTGAATACAAGATGGAAATGAATTGGTAAAATTGGAAAAACTACTACATTGTTATCGTCATAATGAAGCCAGGCAGCTGTTTATGGGTCTAGTAGAATCCTTAACTCACACAGATCACAAACTAGAGGCACATTATCCTATTTGATAGATGGACAAGCTAATTTGACTGAGTGCGTGGCGAGTTCGAATTATCGGAACTGTGTGGCTAATGTAATTACAAAACACAACCAGAAACCAGTAAGGACCTAAGGACAGACAAGGGCAAAAGCCCAGCGCATCAACTTAATCATTTTAACTAATTGCCAAGGTGCCCAGGAGGGCAGTAGGGTGTAGTGGGGAGAATAAAAAAACGCTTAAAAGGCAGAAGTGGACCCAAGGGACGCAACAACTAAGGCAACCAATTATGTTGATGGTAAACAAATTGCGCACGTTGCGTTGGCATAAAAATTAGTAAAAAAAAAAAAGAAACAAAACAAAAAAAAAACAGTACCGACTATTGGTCTATATAGTATAAAGGACACGCCAAGCGGCAAGATCTAATTACACTAATGACAGACAGTCTGCAGAGTCCTTCTCTCTCTCACTCTCTCGTGTTGCAATTAAACCTCTTGCTGCGTGCAACGACGACATAAGGTCAAAGTCAGCAGAGTCAGCTGGCTGGCAAATGAATTGCACGAGTGTTCAATGAGTGTATTCATTTAATATTGAACAGCGCAGAACAGAAGCCATTTAAGCAGCTTCGTGCTGCAGCAGCGTGTGCCACACGCAACGTGTGGCATCAACTTACAGTGCTCTCCTTACCTCCCTCTCTTCCTCCCTCTCTCTTTTTGGTTTCTTCTGCCTTTTTTGGGGGGTCCGGTCAAGCACTTCCGTCACACAAGTTAAGCGGATTTAGCGCCTGTTGACGCCTCTCGAGTTTCCCAAAAGCCGCTTGCCGACCGCACACAGTGCTCATTAGCAGTTCGCGTACCAGCAACGGAAGATTCTCAAAATTATTTCACATATCCTTCACAAAGGGTGAATGCATAACCAGAGGAAACCCAAAACGTGCTAAGGAGTATGCAGAACGTCCAAAACGGGGTGTGGCAAGACAGAGACCGCACATGAGACACTCTCAGAGCATGATCTAGGGGTATGTAGAGCATCCTATGCACATAAATCTTCTGCTGTAATGCGCCTCTTCTCATGTGTGAAAATGCATGTCAAATTCCTTGTCGAAATCTGTGTGAGATTTAACAGTTTCAAGATCGGTCAATTGAGTTGGGGTTTGAGAAGGAATACAGTGTCAATATAGGCAACTAAAATGGGTATTCATTTACTACAACTGAGCATTTTATGTCTTTTTATAATGAAGTTTGCGTATTAGGTAATATTTCTTTTAATGTACATAGTTGTCTTTGTATGTACACAACTTTAATTTGTTAATATTATATAATCTTTAGATTCTTTGGATTTTATTTATAATTTGTTGAATCTTCCTTTGACCTTTTAGTAAAACAGACATTCTTTTATTATCTTAATACTTTCACATAGAAATATTATTTATAGAAATATCATTTACCATATATATTTTTATTTATTATTCTTTTATTAATAATTACTTTTTATTTATTGATTCAGAAAATGAAATGTCAGTGAACTCTTGGGAAACAGTTTTACAATGATTATTTCTCATAATTATCGTGTTTGTAAACGTATTTCAATGAAATCTTAAATACGCAAATAAATATTCTGATTTAATTATCATAAAACAGAAAAATGCTTCTTCATTATCCATCTTCCTGTTCCTTCCTATAACTGTCACAGAATCACACTTGAAACCCAACTAAAGACTCTGTACACAGACAATGCCAATCCTACTATAGAGCGAGAAAAAAACCACACAAGGCGTTCTAATTATGATTGATGTGGCACATAACCCAACCGCATTGGGCCATAACATCACATTAAAACCGCATCAAAATGCACACACAATGCCCGCCAAGGAAGCCACAAGGAACCGCACAAGGAACTGTACAAGAAATGCAAATCAAATATGAAATTTTTAATATTTTGTTGGCACAACACAACAAATTTCAATATAATGGAAAGGGAACACACCACACAGAGCGTGGAAAATGATCTATGAGCAAGGGAGACATGGAAGGACACAGGCAGAACCAGAGTCACAAGGACAATGTCCCTGATCTTTGCCCGAGCAGATGCTGCAGCATCTCGCCTTGACAATTTGAATTCAATTTAGAGCAGAACGAGCTAGGTATGGTCGAGGTTCGGGTATGGGTTCGAGTTCGGGTTCGGCTTGACTTGACTTGTGCCCTGAAAAGAAAAGAATAGAGAAGGCATTTGGTTTGTTTGCTCAACGGGACAAAGGAAGGACATGTGCAACAGTCTCTTGCAAGCGGATAGCGGCCATTTTACCCAACATTGCGCCATTAATCACAGAGAGGGTCCTCTGCACGTGTGCCAGGAGGCGCTAAGAAGTCAATTTATATTTCTAGTGGCCTGGACTAATCCAAAATGTGTGTGTAGTACAGTGTGCAGTGGGTAGTGTAACTGGCAATTAACTGCGGCCTCTTATTATGTTGTGCAATGAATGAAAGTGAAAGAAGGTTCTTGCGGATGCCTAAGATCTTCTATCTTTTGTTTGCCATTTTAATTGCACCCTGCGAAACGCGCTTCCCATTTTCACACTCCCCTTCGCCTGCACCTGTGCCGCACACACAGTTGGTGGCCCCGGCTCGGGCTATGTAATTGCAGTTCCTGCTGTACTTAGGGGCGTACCTCGTACCCTACCCCGACCCCTAACTGAGGTGGGTGTTGCGCCTTTAGCGGCTTAAGCAAATCCCACTTTAAACCTTGCCGACTTGTCGTAGCTTCTAGCCAAAAATACTTCTCTAATAGCCACACCTCAGGCAAGACCGCATTCATAAGGTCTCCGTGTCGCAGTCTATGAAAGTGTGCCCCAGGAACTATTGGCCACAATTCGACGAATTATTTCCAACTACAAACGAAGCGACAAGCCAAATGGGGATTATCTTTTAATTTGAATTCCATTGCAAAGGCAATATATTTGTCGGCTATTTTGAAATTTAGATAGAAGTTTTACATTCTTCAGATCAATTAGTCTATCTATTTAATTCTTTTTTAAGAGATATGGACTGTAAAGTGAACTTCACAAAAACAAAGTACAAATAATTTCAGTTTGTTTTATTATTTTAATTGTAATCTAGTATTCAACTAGATAAATACTTCCTTTTAAAGATCTTCCAGTTCTTTCGGATCTCTAACACTCATGACTCTTTGAATCATTCATATGAAAGGTTTCGGCTTTAGATTCGATAACTTATTAAAATCAGTTTTCGTTCGATTGGGAAAGGGTGTAGGATAGAACCTTACAAAAGTATTCAAATACTTTTTAAATCTTATACATTAATCAGAACAACTAAAGATGCCTTTGATTATTTTTATTTAACTTGTAATGCGACCTTCCTAAGGCAACTTGCCATGTGCAGCTGCCCTTTAAAGGTGTTAAGGTGCACAAAATGGGCGTGGCACACAAGGGCCAGCACAAGCCAGCCTCAAGATGAGTTCATAAAAAACATGTAAAAGACGCAATCAAAGAAGGTTCTTGTTATGAAGAGGCGTGGCACAACGCCTCTTTTGCAATGACATAAATTTCAAAAAAATAAAAAAACAAATGCAAGAGAGCGCAACATAAATAAATAAATAAATACGAGACTGAGAGCAAGAGAGGGGAGAAGAGGAGAGGGGACAGAAGTAATTTAACGAAATTACGCATCGTTTAAGTTGTGATTTATGTGGCATAGAAACCAAAACCGAGACCGAAACACAGAATGAGCCTGAGCCTGAGTTGCAGCAAAGCAAACCCTTCACCCTGCCACACACACACAGACAGACAGAGAGAGGGATACGAAGAGAGAGAGAGAGAGAGGGTGACAGTGAGGGGAGACTCAATCTTTGCCTTGTATTGTTAATGAGTCGAATTACACACAGACAGTCAGGGGCAGGAGCAGCAAGGGGGGCACACACACGAACTCTCAGGCTGCTGAGTGGCCGCCGAAAGGTGTGACAATTGTTACACACTCACACACACACACATACTCTCTCTCCCTCTCTCTTTCGACGGAGCATGTCTCTGGCAAGTTGGCAAAGATTTATGCGACTGGCAAAGAAATTCCCAGAAAATGCAGACAATTCCTTGCGGTCTCTGCCAGCGATCCTGGCCAGGAGCAGTTTAGCTGAGGCTTTTGCATAAGCAAATTACAAACAAGTAGGAAATATACAGTTGATTCTGCTCGACTGTGATATACCCACTACAGAAGTCTTCGCCTGTGCACCCACTGAAATTAATTCCTAAATTACTACGTTAAAAATTCGTTTTTTTCCGTTTACAGGAAGCGGAAGAAGAATTAACTGAATTTAAAAAGTAGTTTTATTTGCGCGCAATAATAAGACATATTAATACTAATTTTGGTAGCCTTAGCTCATATAGTCTTTTAAATATAGCTGTTTATACGGACCGAAAGCGATCGACTGTTGTCACTAATCAAGAATTAATACTAACTAGGATCGGAACTGCATACTTCTTTCTTCTGCATACCAATCTGTTGGCACAAAGTCATTATACCTTTCTACCTTATGGGTAACGGGTACAAAAACCTGACACGCACACACTCTCAACCACACACACTCACACTCTGTGCACTTTTAGCGGAATTGCTACTGGCGGCGCAACAACATCAACATAAAAAGCGGCTGCGGTAGCCGCCAATTCCCTTGAGCGCAGACGTCGGCGCATTTATCAAAGCCAACTTGGCCCCGACTTTGGTTTTGAAGATGCACCGCATATAGCTCCAGGCGGGCCACAGATCTCTGCATCCGTCTCCGACTTTGACTACGACTCCGTGTCCATTTCCCCCAGGGGAACCGGATTCGGCCGGCAATGAGTTTCATTAATAAATTCCCAAAAAGTGAAGCGGAATGTAGAAAAACCTCAAAAGAAAATCACTTCTTTTTTGTGGGCGTTGCCAGTGTATTGAAAACAGAATGGAAAATATTTGGTAAATATTTGCGGGCTTGTCACAAAGACCACAGGACATTTCTTTCTTTGAAGACGAAGAGGAACTCATAAGGAAAGATGAAGAACGATTTGCAAATGCGACAGACAAGACGGCACCAGCGCTGGTTGAGGGAAATTGAAAATGTTTCTTTTAATATTTTAAGCTGGCAAAGCCGCAAAGCGAATTTGTTTTAATGATCATTTTGACTCATAGAAAACAAATAAATTTTTTATTTGTTTTTATGTTTTTGTTCTGAAACTAATCTGCAATTTTTTTAATTAATTTTAAACCTACTTGAAGAGATAAAACTGAGATTTAAATATATATATTGTATATTTTATATTGATATATTGATTTATATTGTGTATTGGTTTAAACAGATATTTATGATATTTAGAAATGCTAACACTTTAGAACGTTTAAACTTTTATATTTATATTTGAGAAAATGTAAAAGATTTTAGAATAAATTGTAAGTTATGTTCAAAATTAAAGGAATTAGACATTTAAATATATTTTAGAAATTACTTAATGACAATGTTTTATTACAGTCTATGCACATCTGAAATTTTTTAGTATATTACATTTTCTAAATTGAAACTTTGAGCTGCATTTGATAAGCGATTTTATAACACTTAGAAAAACCTCTTTAAACATTTGTAGAGCACACTAATTAAAAACTATAAATAGGAAAACTCTTTCAATGAGAGCAACCTCTATCAAAAGGGGTGCCTCTATTTCCGGAGGAGCATGTAGATTGCAGCAAGTGGCGGCAGCCGGAAGAACACGTGCCCCACTCGAAACGTAGCTCAAGTGAGATTCGAATATGAAAGTCGCTCGATAAACGCGGCGGGAAAGGCGGATGTGCCACAAGAGGCGGCAACACTTTGTTGCACTTAGATAGTATTTGGGGTCTTGCACTCTATAATGATTCCACTAGGAATCATTAGTCTGTGCACAGACTCAACCATCAATCAAAGAAGTTGCCGACCCACGTAGGTGGTCAGGTCCAAGGAGCTGAGAGTTTTGTTATTAGATGTGGCAAGTGGCCAGGACTGTACAGGATCGTTCCGTGATCCTTGCGGCATTTGGTCAAAGTGAAAGTGTTCGATTTCGCTCCAGAAAATACTCACAGCAAGAGAGTCTCGTTAAAATATTAATGAGAGTTGCCGAAGCACTTGAGGGGGTTTTCACAACAGACGAGGAGAAAGTCCCTTGTCCAACTACAGTGCCTGCCGCAAGTAATGGTGACAGTTTACAGCACTAATTAACAAGCGAAATTTGTTTTAGTTTCACAAGTGCCACTTGGCAGAGAGTGGGAGAGAGAGAGAGATATAGAGAGAGCGGGAAGAGACAAACCAAAAGTGGGTCCAGTTTCTGCATCTGGCTTGGCAGATCTATAAATTAGGCTGCCAGCGGCTGTTCCTTTGTTTTCACAACTTGTGTTTTTCTTTGTTGACATACGCGACTTGCCACTGCACATACACACACACACATGCTTGATAAAGGAAGCTGGCGCAAACTTGGAACACACACGACGTTGCAAGGTTTGGCGGCATTTGAAGTGGTTCCCTTTGGTGAAAGTGTCACAGCGACAGTTTGACATGCACAGCGAGGGTTGCCACAAGACTTCTGCATTGTTTTATATATTTTAAACATTTTTAAATGCTTTATTTATTATTTTAAATATCAAATTGTTAACTGAATAGTATTTACAACTTTGATATATTAGTGAACTTTTAAATCTACCCTCGCTTGGAAACATTTTGTTTGCCTCTCTTTGCTCAGTGTTTTGTTAGCGCATAAAAGTGTCAAATTACAAAAATCACATGAGAAATAGAACCAGGGAGAGGGAGAGAGAGGAAGGGAGAGGGAGAGAGAGCGACAGGATAAGCGGGATTAGTGCGCTTGTTAGTAGCAGCTCCTCACCTCGCTGTCACCTCAGTCTTACCTCAGCTTAGGCTGTTCTAATTGGCGGTTCCTTGACATGGTACGGAACTCTGACAAACTGTCAAAGTTGATGGTTGCCTTTCTTTATTCTGCATTCTTTATCAATCTCTGCCTCTCACACTCCCTTTCCCGCTTACATCTTGGGTTAATTGGCACTGACAAAGGTCTTGACTTGTTCTTTGAGCCTAGAATTGCAATTGCAAACTGTTGACATTGCCTATTTAATTTTCAGACAGCGCAAAGGTCAAGGGGAGGGGGGTTGACACAGTTTAAAGATGTAAGAAAGGTACTGTTGAAACTGCTTAACTGTTTTATAACCGTTTCACCTTATATGTATATGTATTATATGTATTATATATGTATGTAAATATATCTTAAAGATCTTTAATGTTAATAATTCGGATCGTAACTAACTTACGGAATCATTTGGATGGTGGTGATTATGGCACACACAAAAAATTACCATACTAGCTTTAAAATTACGAGTGTAATACGATTTTAAACGATTATCTGGAACAGAAAGGAACGTTACCGAATTCTAAAACTAGCTCTACTTGCGTGCAATTATAATACATATTGCCACCAAATTTGGCAGTTCTGTCACTTATATTTCCAGAGATCTCGATGCTCATACAGACAGATAAGGCTGATTCGACTAATAATACCTTCTGAGAGCGGAGATGCCTCCTTCTGCTCCTACTTTTCTTTCATACAAAGCTACAATACCCTAACCTTCCCTGTGGGTTGTGGGTATATTGAAATAGTTGTGTAATACCACAAAATGACAGTGTCGCATTGCAAATGAACAGGGCGTTCCTCTATTTGCATGTTTCATGTCCGGTTCGGTTTGGTCTAGTTCGGCCTTAGCTCGCTTGGTTGCCATAGGTATTGTAATATATACGATATATACTGCACACTCCATATTTAACCATAACTATGCATTACACGTATTTGTTTTGCAATATCCCCCGACCAAAAAAACATAATGAACCGAGACAGCAGCGAGTTGGTAATGTGCCGCAATCAGCATTTACTCCACGTGTAATTAGAGGTAACAACAACAACAATAACTGAAGGCGGGGGATTTCTAGGAAACTGAAAGTCGAAATTTATACGAATTTACAGTTACGGAAGAATATGCAGACGTTTCAAATGTTGTTGCGGAACTTTATTTTAGGAAATTTAATATTATGAAAAAATATAATAACTTACATATATTTACATATATTAATAAAATAATGCAATAATTTAGTTATATCATATATCAATACTTAAATATTAGTTTGTGGAATATACATATGTATGTATATATATATATATTTATTTATTTGATATATACATGTTTAAGGAATATATTGTACATAATTTTATTAGAAAACTTGTTCTTGAGCTAATTAATGATCAAGGCATACTATGGAGAAACTATATAAATACTTTTTCTTTATTTAAGCAATGCCTATGTCTATGAGAAATAAAGCATACAATAATAGATATATGCTCTATTTATTTATCTATATTTTAAGCAATTATATGCCACAAATACCCCACTGTGCTTTGCATGAAAATACTTCAAAAATGTGAACATATAATAAAATGTTATAGTTCCTTAAAACATGCATAAATATTTATTTAATTAAAAGCAGCAACAAGTTGCAACTATCCACGCCCCATAAACACAACCTTGAAACTAGTCCTTGACAACAACAGCAAGAACAACAAAGTAACAAGGCGCAAAGGATGTGAAATGGGCGCGTGCGAATGCAACTGTTGCTAATTAGCAGCAGGACAGGGTCACATAAAAAGGCACAAAAAATACAAGTGAGAAGAGTAGAAGAAAAGACAAAAATAAGCACCTCAAACGAGAGATAAAAGAAAAAAAACTCACTCAAACTGCGCCGTGCGGAACGTGTTGGAATTGCCTGAAACGAAAGAGACTCAACAACGAAAATGACAATACACAGCAGTGAAAGATAACAAGAGACGACAACGGCGAAAAGTTGTCTAAAAAACAACAACAACAACGACAACAGGGCGAGCAGTCAAAAGGAAACATGAAAAACCGCAAGCAAAACGTTTGCACTTCATAAATGGGCACAGCCATGTGCCAGAGCGAGAGAGAGAGACACAGAGAGAGAGAACGTAGGCAAAAGCGCCGACATTTTTAATTGTAAATGAGTTATGACGACGACGACGTCGACGTGCTCTCTCTCTCCGCCGCTGCTTCTGCTTGGGCTGCTGCTGCTGAGTGGCCGTCAACACGCAGTCCGCAACGCACTCCCACTCAAGCGCTGTCTCGCCTTCAAGCGCATGCGTGCGAGTGCAACAACGACAGAAGTCTCGCACACTCATACGCTGTCACGCTCTCTCGCGCGCACACTCGCTCTCTCTTATGTTTCTCCCTCTTCCAGCACACATTGCACAGCTGCTGCACTCTTCACACGCATTGCATGTGCATTGTTAGAGTGCTAGATGTGGTTTCTCATTCACACTTGTGGCTGGCAAGTTGGAGAACTGGTTTCCCGCTGCCATTCGTCGCTGCTGTTGTTGCTGCCTTAGCTGTCGTCGCTGCCGTCGCCGCTGCTGCCTCTGCTGCTGTTTGACTGCCGCTACGTTCCCTCACAATTTCCAACGTTGAATTCAGTTCGTCGTCGCCTGTTCAACGTTGCGCACACACTCAGTCCGCGTTGCGCTGCAGTTTTGATTAGCCAAGACAGACAAACACACACACAAACACACGAACCTACACACACATACAAATACAAACATTCACACAGAGAGAAACCTTTACTCGCGTGTGCATTTCCGAGTGATAAACCAAAAACAACAAAAAATGCAGCAAATTTCATAAGTGTTTTCACAAAGTGCTAACAAGTGCGCCCCGTACTCCAAAGATACAATATCCACAAGATACAAACGGCTAAACAGCTTTAACTCTTGTTCAACTCAAGCTACACTTGCTGCCCCCCTCACACCCCCCCCAACACAACACCAAAATGCTTGTCGGCTCGCATCCGTATCTCTGCAATGGCGTCTCAGCCGTAACAGCGCCCAGCAGCAACAACAACAACACAGTCGCTGCAGCAACTGCTGCAACAGCGGCGGTACCAGCAGCAACAACAACAACAACACCCGCTGGCAATGGCAAAAATGCCGCCGGCTCAGCAACGGATTTCTCCATAGCGGCGATAATGGCACGCGAGGATGCCTCAAGTCGCGAGTCCTCGGTGCGCAGTGCAAGTAAGTAGAGCAAGAGGAAGAGAGAAAGAGTGGAGAAGGGGCAGAAGGGGAGTAGAGGGTGTTAGATAAGGTATTAGGTGGAACTTAGCGAGTTCTCTTAGTGCAGTTTCAGTTCTAAAGGCACATTCGTTTGGCTTTAAACCTGCACCTTTGTTTTACACTGGAACAATTCTTCAAATAACTTTAAATTGCTTTAGGTCTTTAATTTGAAAAGCTTATTTATTCTTTGTGATTCATTGCAAGCCGCAACGAAAGCTTTTTAAGCATGAACTGCAATTCAAACAACTTTAAGACTTGCTCGAATCTTAAATCAACTTTAAAAAAGTATAATTTATAAGAAATATAAATTAAAAGGTCTAAAAACAACTAAAATAATACTAAGTGTATTAATATATACAGGAATAACTAGAAATACTCAATAATAATAGTTAGAAAATTAGAGCAGAGGTGTTCTTTCAATTATGTAGACAAAAAAATAACAAATAGACTATAAGTTATTAAGATCAAATATCGAATATACAATAGTAATAGTAATATAGATCAAATAAAGCTAAAGTTGGTTATATAGAAAATGTAATAATAAAGATAATCTCAGTTATATATACAGCATTTCCAGTTTCAAAAGTTGTTAACTATTCGCATATTATAAGCTAATGCCCGCAAGTACCCTAAGTATCTTAGCTGTATAAGCTCTATAAGGCTTTAAGCATATTGAGCGCAATTAAACAAATTAAATTGTTAACACAGTTTGCGCAATTTGCGCGTAGGAAAAACTGAAAACTAATTATAAAAAACTGAACAAACCTAAGAACCAGATAGGTAAACCATATAATGTATAATTATAATCGACAATTAACGGTTTTTCTATATAGAAATAGATAAATTGAGAGAGAGAGAGAGGGGAAAGAAAACTCGTTTCCTGCGCGACGACAACTTTGGCCGACGGCATTAGTCGCAATTAAATATGCCCCATGCGAGGGGGTAAAGTGGGGTACAGGGCATTAATAGCACTGCAAATTTTCGCACTAGTTTCACGCTAGTAAAAAAAGCAAGCTGAAACAAACAAAAGCAGCTAATTATGTTAATTAGGGATCAAATTTTTATTAATTTTACGAGGCGCAAAGATTTCAGCGACGGCAAAAGCCAAAAAAAAAAGCTAAAAAAATTATTTATTTATTTATGCATATTTAAATTTTCGTGTATTGTTTATGCATTTCTCGTTTTCAACGCAATATAAATTTAGCCTTTTTTTCGTCTGAGTTTGCATTTTAACACTTAACATGCTGTGAGGAGGGGGGCGTGGCAGCAGGGGCGTAGCATAAGCGCAGCAGCTTGCCGCGGGTCGTGGAATTTGATACATAATTTTGTTTTTTCTGTCGGTTTTTTTGATTTTGCTGCCTTGAGACGAGCTTTGCGTTGCTTGTTGTTAATCATCAGATAGGTATATATGATATATATGTACATATATGTACATATGGTATTTGTGTCTGCACAGAAATAAAGCCAATTAAGCGACAATTGTTTTCTTGGCTGTAAAATGAAACGCAGCGGAAATTACACTTTTTTTCCAGCTGACGTCAAGTGTCGCGACGCTTTGTCTGCCTCTGCTCGGCAACATTTCACTGTGGCCAGCAACATGTTGCTGGCAACACAAATGTTGTTCAACTGTCACTTTCGTTGAATTTTCAATTAACCAACACTGTTTTCTTCTTCTGCCTCTTTCTCAGGTCCCATTTCGGTTGAGGATGAAGTTGACGTTGATGTCGTTGACTGCAGTGATGCTGAGGAGCCGCCAACGAAGGCGCGTCGCCTCAATCACCATCATCATCATCATCATCATCACAGTCACCATCACAACAACAACAATAACAACAACAACAACAATAGTGTGCCGCACATCAAGAGTCTCAATAGCCACAACAACAACAATAACAACAGCAGCGCCGGCGCTGAATCACAATTGAACACAAGCTCCACAAGTAGCCAAGGACGCTGCTCTACACCCCCACAATCCCCCGGTACTGAGGATAGTGAGGAACGACTGACACCGGAACCCGTGCAGAAGGCACCCAAAATTGTTGGCTCCTGCAATTGCGATGATCTCAAGCCGGTGCAATGCCACCTGGAGACCAAAGAGCTGTGGGATCGCTTTCACGAATTAGGCACCGAGATGATAATCACCAAAACGGGCAGGTAAGGCAAAGGAATCAACCAAAAATACCTCAGACTGTCATTAGTTTCAATTAGTTAGTTCAAGTTAACCTCACTTTGGGTATGCAAAGAAAGTGAGCCGAGTGGAGGCGCTTAATTGATTTAAAGAGACTCTCTATAATCAAGCTCCGATAAGTTACGTTACTTGGCATGCCCTAAACTGTTGCAAAACTATAGATTATATAGTTAAATTTGGAATTAACGCTATAGCTTCGTGATCAATCATTTGGGAGGGTAGATCACAACTACTCTCTGCCTCAGTAACTTCATGATTACCTTTTTTGAACCTAGATAAACATGAACTACCAAGTTCTAATAATTCGGAAAAAATCCATAAGATTATCTCATAACACCCTCTACTATATCTTCAAGATCAGTAACCTTTCCATCTACACTACTTCACAACATCTCCGTTTCCCCTACAACTTTCATCTCTATTCTACGTTAGAAGGTTTCTATTTGTAATCAACTCCAAACAAGTCGTAAAATTGAATCAATTTGCACCCTATGCAGCACCTTCAATGATCAATCACTGTCCTAGCGGGATCACAACTACCCTGTATCCCCTCGCAACCTGCTCCCCTCTCTGCATTCTTTTCTTTATATTTGCCATGCCAAATTTTTGCAATGTCAACATTTCATTTCATGAAAAGAAAATCCATTAAACCGTGTGCGGTCTTCAGGTTGCCATTTGTAAAGGTGCCTAGACAGAGACTCGTCTACCTGTGCGCCACAAGCAAACCGAGTCGACCGCATTTTCTGCAACATACTCTGGTTCTTCTTCCCTCTTTTTTGGGCGTTGCTCGTGTCAGCAGGAGGGGAAGTAGCAAAGCAGGGCAGTACCAGAGCAGTACCGAGGCAATACCAGGGCAGTACCGGGGCAGGGCTGGGCCAGTAGAGTAGAGAAATCACAGGGACTACACAATGACCACGGGTTGTCCACACCTAGCTAGCTCCCACTGACCACACACACAGACAGACAGGCACGCACATTACTCTGCTCTGGGCCCTTTAATGATATTGTAAAAATCACACCTTAGAGCGGACACGCAGACAGACAGGCGAGCGGGCGGGCTAGTCGGACAGCAATCAGGGCGGTCCCTGACAGTACCCTCTCGGGTCTGGGTTCGGGTTATGTCACACGCAGGCTTAGAGCGCATTAAAGCCGCAGGATGCCGGGCCAAAAAAAGAGTTCTTCGCCCTCCTTTGTGCGCACTTGTCAAAGCAGAGAAAATTCAACAACAATGTTGATAATAATAATAATATTTTCCCCCATAAATTAGAGCATTACTAGCAGTCAAGTTGGGTTTATGTGTGTGTGTGTGTGGTGCGACTTTATAATTAATAACAACAACAGAAAATTCCTATAGAAATTCCTTTTAATAAAAATCGTTCTTTCTTTTCTTCTCTTTTCTTCCCTTCTCCAGACGCATGTTCCCCACAGTGCGCGTCTCATTCTCGGGCCCATTGCGTCAGATTCAACCTGCCGATCGTTATGCTGTGCTGCTGGACATAATCCCCATGGACTCGAAACGCTATCGCTATGCATATCATCGGTCCGCGTGGCTTGTCGCCGGCAAGGCAGATCCAGCGCCGCCAGCTCGTCTCTATTCCCATCCGGATAGCCCCTTCAGTTGCGAGGCTCTGCGCAAACAAGTTATCTCCTTCGAGAAGGTCAAGCTGACTAATAACGAAATGGATAAGAATGGACAGGTGAGTTGGCAACAAGAGAGAGAGCAGGGGAAAGGAAGACAGTGAGGCAGGCAGGTAGATATATCTGAGATTGTGGGCGCGATAGACGCGTGTTAAATGATTGATAATTGCGCATGGATCGAGACAAGGCGCTAAGCAGCAACATGTTGCAGGGGTACCTTGTTGGTGGAACCATACTGGATATACAAGTTTCATGCAGTTGCAAATTTGTTAGGCATTAACTACTGATAATGTTGTGTTTGTGTGGGATACACTAAAAGAAATAGTTGCTTAATACTCTGGATATGAAGAACTGCTTAGTTTCTATAATTTAAGTCTGTTTGTTCGTATGAACATCGAGATCTCAGAGCCTATAAGAGCTTCGGCTACCAAATTTGCTGGCAATATTTCTTATACTCAGGCGCAACATAACTTTGATTTAGAATTTGGTCACGCCTACTTAAGTCTCCATAAATAGAAACAGCCCATCATCTTATATATCATATCAAAAATCTATTCAAACCTCAACTAACTCCAACCTCATTTATTTTCTCTTCTCCTTCGCAGATCGTGCTCAACTCTATGCATCGCTACCAGCCACGCATTCATCTGGTGCGTCTGGCACATGGTCAGAGCATACCCAGCAATCCCAAGGAGCTGCTGGAGTTGGATCACAAGACCTATGTGTTCCCGGAGACGGTGTTTACGGCTGTGACCGCGTACCAGAATCAGTTGATAACCAAACTGAAGATCGATTCGAATCCGTTTGCAAAGGGTTTCCGTGACTCGTCGCGTCTCACGGACTTCGATCGTGATCCCATGGAGGCGTTGCTGTTGGAGCAGCAGCTCCGTTCGCCACTGCGTTTGTTTCCCGATCCATTGATGCAACAATTTGCGGCACAACAAGGTGGCGCTGATCCCGCTTCGATGGCGCTGTTCGAGAAGGCGCGCCAGCATCTGCAAATGTTCGGTGGCAACTCCCCCTATGCGCAGCTGATGATGCCACAAATGTATCAAGCAGCGGCAGCGGCTCCCCCACCTCCCGGCCTGGGCGCGTTCCACATGTTCCAGCAACAATGGCCGCAACTTACCGCCGGCTTCTTGGCCAGCGCCAATCAGCAGGCGGCCGCAGCTCAGGCCGCTGCTCAGGCGCAAGCGCAAGCGCAGGCTGCTGCCGCCGCTGCAGCAATGGCTGCAAATCGCACCCCACCGCCACCGCCCACTGCCTCGACGCCGTCGTCCACATCGTCAGGATCACCCTCGCCCGACATGCGCCCGCGTCAGTTCCAGCGCTTTAGTCCATATCAGTTGCCCGGACAGCAACACCAGCAGCAGCAAGCAGCGCCGCCGCCGCCAATGCAGCAGACAGCAGGATCGCCCGCCTCTCGCAGCCCCGCCCACTAGGTAGCGCCCCTTGATGAGAGACGCTGCCCTCAAAAACAGTATTAATCCAAAAATAAGAAGAAGAAGAAAATTAACGGAGCCCAACTAAGTAAATGTTGTAAATTATTTGTTATTCGCTTTCTCTCTCTCTCTCTCACTCTCTGTCTTTATCTTTCTCTTGCATTGTTTTTGCACTTTTGTTGTATAAATTCTTCATCATTTCCCATTGTACAGTTGCGCTAGAAAATTTTTGTAAATTAAGGAATTATTGTAAAAATAACCGAAATGTTTCAATGTTGTTCGAAAATAACTCATCTCAGTGTAAAGTTAAAAAAAGAAAACTCAATGGAAAAATTGAAGAAAAAAAATCAAATTAAAACTGCTGCTTCATCGCTGTAAACACTCAACGTTAGTTACGATATTTGTATATGTTTAATGATAATATCTATAAATATATTCCTAGTATTAACATAAATTCATAGACGCTTCAGTTAGTTTTATTTATATGAAAAATACTCTAAATTAAGTCGAAAAGAAAAGAAAAATCAAATTCGAAACTCACTAACAGAAAATTTATAAATACAAAAATTGAGAACAAAAATGAAATAAAACAAAAATACAACAATAAAAAGTAAATATGTGAACCAAAAAATAATTTCAAGAGACTTTTTATTACAGCAGACATGGGAGGAGAATTATCTAAAGTAATTTCCTCTAGAGTGGGTTCTCATATCATCATATTTCAGTACTCTCCCTCTGTAATTCCTTTCCCTTTTTTCGGCTTGTTAATCCTTAAACATTTTACATAATTTATGCAGTCGAGAGAAAAAACCACTTGACTTGAGGCAAGTAGGCGAATATCCTGGTACTCCTGGGAATATCTCACACGTCTGCACTTTTTTCGTTCCACTTTTCGGGGCACATCCTGCACACAGGACGTACTTGGCGTAATTCCTTCACCCCTCTCACTCTCTCTCTCTCTGTGCGCCAAGTGACGCGTTGCAGAACAAATTGAAAGCAGACAGAAAGAAGAAAGAGGAAGAAACGTTACGAAACGAGACGAGACGAAACGAAACAGCAGCCCCGTGGGGCAAACGAGTGTTTAACGAATGCATTTTCATGGTCACTCAAAGTGAATAGTTTGAATAGTTTTTCATTCGCTCGCTACGAGTTCCCCTCATTGGGGACAAAGATGGATGAGATTTCGATTTCGGTTTTGGATTTTTGGGTTTTCTTGGGTGTGGATAAGCGTAACGAAAATTGTGTATTGAAAAGATTGTTTTGCCTTTCGTATAAATCACGTTGTGGGTCAGTTGAACAAATCGAAATGGGTGAATCGTGATAACTATATCATATCAACCACCAAATAGCACGAGAGACACACTTGAGGACCCTTCCAGGCACCCCCTTTCGAGCCTCTCTGGCGACCCTCTCGATTTGCCTTTGGTAATTATAAAGAAATTAACTTTTAATGTGCACCAGGATAAACATCTTTGGGCAACACTTCCTCTAATTATGCTTATTAGGCACTTATTGAATATATACTCACATATACCGCTATGATATACTCGGTAGTGCTATCGACATTTGTCTAGCTGGCACCTCTCTCTAACCTATAAGTCACTCAAGTTGTTTATCTCAACGCGTCGATCGGTTTGTTTTTTTATTCGGGTGTCTCGGTTAATTACAAACTAATCACAAGAACAAACAAAACATTAAGCTATCACTGGACGCGGATCTTAACGGGAGCAGGCAGCACTACACAACAACAACAACAACAAGAACAAGGCATATGTCAAATGTTGAGCTAATTTATAAGCAAGGCCGACAAAGATCCATGTAGTTTCAGTGTCACAACAAACAGCTCAACGGAACAACTTGCTGGTCTGAATATCGTATGTGTTGGTTGTGTGTGTGTGTGCTGGGTGTATATGTGTGTGTGCTGGGTGTACATGTGTGTGTGTGTGAGTCTGCTCCCTTGGCATAAATTTTCCTTTTCCTTTTGGCGTTTCGTTTTAATTTGAATGTAAATGATGCTGCGACATCGCGGCAGCTGTGAACGAGCTGGTGTCTGTCTTCCCTCTGCCACTCCTCCCTCCCAACACTGCTCTCTCTCCCTCACTTGCTGCTCCCACAAATCAGCGCTGGCAGCAGAAAGACAGACAGCCAGAGCAGTGGGTGGGGGAGGTTAAATGTCACAGGGCGCTACAAACAGTGACAAAATATTTAATTTTTGGGGCGTTTGTAAATATTTGAGACACTTAATTGGCCACCGTCGAAGCCGCCGCCGCCGGGTGGTTTTCATTGATTTATGTGCGGGAACACCCTATCTAAGGTAGGGTGTTTTAGAGAAGGAAACTTAATATGTGGGTTGCACTGAGGAAGTTTTGTAGTAGTAGAGTGACAAGCAAGTTCCCTATGATTATATTGGAAATGGTATTGAAAATGAAGTCTGAGTTGAGCTCTATACTTTTCTTAGACCATACATTATCAGATTTTTGTAAAGTAGTTGGGATGTAGGGCAAATTACGATGATATTTAGTACTAAGTAAAAGATAGTCTTATTTGAGTTCTTAATTTAATTAAATCATCTTACCTAGAATTGAAAAACACTACAGCATTTTCAAGTTATTTTTGAGCTGCAAACTTATTAAAATATTATGAAATTTTAATAATATAATACACTGTTCAAAAAATCTAGTAGGTATCAAGTATAAATATGGTAAATAAGGAGGTAAGACTCAATTAAGTTCTTCGAGTCCTTTGTTATACTAAAATATCTTGCACACTTTATTTACTAATGTATCAAATTTAATTTATAATATGAGTAAAAGAAAACAGTAATTTAAGTTCCTAAATTAGCTTAATTCACATTGAATCCTGCTAAAATTTAACTAAACTTAAGATGCAATTACCAGTGCAGTGCAAGCTAAGTTCCAACTTAAGACAAATCATTATAGCCCAAAAGAACCGTTATAATTATAGCAGAATACCTTGAAAATAAATAAATTATATAGTAAATTTATAAATGAAATTGCAGCTCAAATTCTTCAGTCGCCTTGGGGCAGAGACGCCGCTTGCAACATGTGTCATTGCTCTGTCGCTTTTTTATTGCACCTTATGCTCTTCTCTCTCTCTCTATCCCTCTCCCTCTCACTCTCTTGGATGACATTACAAACTGAACTAGCAATCAACGCGCCACTGCTGGCTGCCACGCCCAAATCATTAACCCGAACATGACCAGGCACAAAGAGTGTTGGCTCTAACGGTAGATGATGCGGCAAGTGCAACAGCGGCGGCACTTGCAACATTATGCGGCACGTGCTGCCACGCGTAGACACATGTGTGAGTATGTGGAGCCCATTGGGCAATGAGTCAGTGAATGAGGGTTTACCTACCTACCTCCCTTACTCCCTCCCTCTCACTCTCTGCCTCTTGCCTGCTGCCTCTGTGTGGCATGACGCTGCCTAACGTCTCCCTGATGTGCCATCATCCTGGCGCCCCGTCGAGTGAAAATTTGTAGAAATTAACGTTTTTATTTAACGCGCAATTGTAATTAAATGAAATTGCATAAAAATCAATAAATGATATGATATACCAATGAGTCGATCTATTCGCCAGGGGAAATTTCAATGAAATTAATATGGGTTTTTTCTGAGTTAGGATCTAGCTGGGCTACACCATAATTAAGGTGTTTTCTCTACTCGATTAAACTTTCATCGATTGATTTCCGAGGCTCTCCACCTTCATGTTAATGACTTTATAAACACATAGTCTAGGTCTGTCCCCCGAAATCGTAGGCTGTCAAAAGGCTGTCTCAAAAAACTGTCCTGTCGCCTGTCCAAACTGTCAAAGCGAAGAAGACGGGGTGGAAATCAATTAGATGGCACCAGAACTGGCCAGCAGAGGAGCAAACCTAACTCATATATCATTAACAATTTTCATGTCATATTGCATTTGCGTTCTACATGACGTTGTCTTGAGGGTCTCCCTCCTACTAGACAATGCATTCATCAAATATTCAAATACAACATTTTACACATGCAACAACAACACAGACACAATCGAAACATTAGAAAAATCAAATTTTATACCAGAAAAATACCATAAAACTAGGCAAAATTGTCTGCAACGCCTACCGAGAAAAAGAAAGAGTCAGAGGGAGTGAAGAAAACTGATAACTGTAATTACACTTTTCCCAGCGAGAGGGAAAATTGATTTTTATATTATAAGTTTCAGGCGTTTTATTGGCTTAACCTGTGCCCCGAACAAGGCCCCATGTAAGGCCGTTGAGGTCACAGCGAAAGCTCTTTGTGACTGCACATGGGTCACTGGGGAGGGGAGGGGAGGTCAAGGCGGTTACAGGCCAAAGGGTTGGCCACACCTTTCCCCGTTGTCAAGTCTCCCAGTCGACTAAGCAAATCCCACATTGTCTCTGGGGTTGAGCATTTAATGCTGTTCTAAATGAAAACTTTTTGCTTCCCCCTTAAAATCCTCTTCTTGTGGTCTGAAGTCTGACGAAAATAGCTTGAATATAATTCGGAAAACATGTCGTTGTCTGATCGGGTATGTGTTAGTATACCCTGGATACCGACAGAGAAAAAGTAGTTTGAGGTAAAGCAAAGTGGAGATGTTTTCTGTTAAAGAAGAAGAAGGTTAAGGGAACATTGTAATCTTGTAGTTTCCAGTATATTTTAGCCTGGTTCTTCAAGATAACATCTATACATTTGTTAAAGATCCATCTTAGAGCTATTTATTTATCGTTTCTAATATTTAATGAGATCTGGGAAAGTTCTGGGAAAGTTCTAACCAAATACTACATAGAATAGAATAGTATAGAATAGTAGATACAAACTACATCATTTCTGTTTTACAGGGTACTTTCAAGTAGAGCACTCTAGCTTACATCTTCTTGTCTTTCTCGTTTTTGCCGTTTTGGCAATTGATTAAAAGGCTTAGCATTTAAGACAATTGGCTATTTTGGGGGCTTGACCATGTCCAGTGCGGAGAATTAGTGCCGTTAAATGTTGGGTGCCTAATGTGTGAGTTTATGACCAACAGAAAAATATACATTGTGGAAAACCACGAATGGGGATTACAGCACAAATTGTTGAGAATCCAATAAAGAAACAGTGGAGGAAAATAACGAAAACGAAACTTGGAAAGATTTTAACAAGTACAATAGTATAAGATATTATGTCGCAATGACTTTCATCAGTTTCTGAAAGATCTCACAAAGTATACCCTAGTTTCTATGGTTTTTACAAATCACTGAACTTACTCAAAGATTATCAAAGTCCTCGCTTAATTTATCAATTAATTGACTTTCGAAACTATACGCACAGATCACACACACAAACTCGCATAAATTCCCCCCGATATATCACGTTAGGCAAAAATGTTGCCATAATAAATTGTCATTCATTTCGGAATAAATATAGTATAGTTTTTTTCGCTATGTGCATTGGCCAAGTTTGAAATTTATTAATTTCTATGATATACGCTGACATTTTGATGAAACGTTGCCATTGAATGCAGATAAGCATAAGATATGTGATATGCTCGAAAAAGGCGAAAAAAACTCTAAAAAACGGCAGCAGGCAAATGTTAAAACGTTGCGCACAATTTGTAAAACAAGAAAACAAAAAGAAAAGAGAATAAACAAAAGATAAAACAAAACGTGTTATTGGACACACATTTTTATATCGATTGTGTGTGATTTTTAAAATCAGCTCAAATTACGACGCCAACGACGATGAAGATGAGGAGCAAGTTTCGAGAGGAAGTTTGAAACGAAAAAAAATCGCATAAATATGCATAATAAAATAACAATAACAACGGACTAAAGATACAGATAAAAAACAACAACACTTCATTACCAGCAGTGGAAAATGAGAGAGGCAGAGAAAGAGAGAAGAACAAGGTAAGTAGTAAAAATACTGCGGGTTCGACACGATTCTGAAAAATGTATAAGTTTAAAATATGCTAAAATCATAAATGGTAAAGAAGTCATAACAAAAGCTTAAGGGGCGAATGATTTACGTTCGCGTAAAAGGTAGAGAGAAGTGGGGGAGAGAGAGAGAAGAATGTGGAGGGAAGACTGCGTTGGGTTTGTTCAGAATATCGGGACGAAACCTTTTGTTAATAATGTCTTAATAGAAAATAGTTGCAAAAAGATAAATAGCATACTCTGATCCATATTGCTCGAGGCAAAAATAACAACAACAACAACAATATCGATGACTACAACAAGTTGACAAAGTCATTAAGCATTCTGCAATATCTTCGACTTTGGATCTGTAAACCAAAGACCTCCAACGAGAGAGAGAGGAAGAGAAAAAGAACAAAAAACTGGGCAGGGCCCAAACTTGAACTTGTCTTTAGTCGCTGTTGTTGCTGTGATTGTTATTACTGTTGTTGCTGTTGTCTGACTGTCTGTCTGCCGTTCTGCTTCTTATACCTCTTCTTCTTTGTCATCGTTTTGTTTGAGCTTCTGTAAACACGCCCACACAGACGAAAATCGCTGGTTAAACAATATTTTATTTTATGCATTGAGTTAGCAGATTGGCTTAAGGTTTTCGACTGGATTTCGTTGTAGTTTAATTACATACGTAGCTATAGCTGAATTTCATATGTTGATTAAGACTTTAAGATGGAAAGATAAATATGCATAAAGGTTGGGATGCAAATTCAAATATTTGATAAATGGAGAGTTTTGGAACTTAAGTCTTTCAGCAATCTGTCATTATATATCGTTCTAATTTTATATACCTTAGGATTAGGATATAAAGATAAAATGATAATTATTTGAGAACATGGAATTTTCAATTACATTTAACAATTTCAATTATGTAGATATCATAATAATTATATTATTTTTTGGAAGTTTCAAGATTCCGACTATATTCAGTTACAACATCAACAGTATTTATGTACATTCAACCTATAGCATATCAATCATTATTTGATATTTTTGAGAGTTCCGTTGCTTCCCACAATAAAATTTGTAGTCCCAATGTATCTGAACATGTGCAGAATACCCGTCAGTGTGTGACTCTTTACGAAGGTGTGTCTGCACACATCGTTAGGCACTCTCTCAGGTCTTGCAACACTAAGGGAGTTTTCAACCACCCAAAAAGTCGAAACATACGTGAACAAACACACACGATATCGACATGGGAGTACAAACAATTTTATGAGTGAGTGTGTGCTGCCCTGGCAGAGAAGCTCATTGAAATTATTGACAAACAAATGACATTTTTGCAAGTATGTTGCACTTGTCTCATTATTGCCACATGTGTGTGCCACGAGAGTACGTGCCACCCGTACCGGGGACTTTGATGTTGCCTGCCTGTCTGCCCCGCCTGCGTTTGCCACTTGTCATTTTTATCGCCCAACATTTTTTCGATACGAGCACAAAAACGTGTGGGAAAATTATTGTCCAACATTTTTGGCTATATTCCTTTCATTCGGGTGTCGATATGTAATTGCTAATTTGCGGAAGGGAGTGAGAGAGAAGGAGGCAGACAAAGTATGTTATGCGATACGTTTGGGAAAGAGTTTCAAGTGCAGGATATACCGGAGTTCCCCAATCCAGCAGGGGAGAAGGTACTCATTCTCTACATTCTATTTGCTGCCAAGCTGTCTGCCTAGTTTGATACGATTTGGTCTGGTTCGGTTCGGTTCAGTGTTTGTTGTGGTCTTTTTGAAGTTCAGATTCCGCCTGAAGAAATGTGCCGCGCACATGTGCAGCAGCGTGTTTATTAACTACTAAAAATAATGGAAACAAGTAGTAAAAAGTATAAATTTACTATGTAAACACACGGCGAACGAGTGAGCGAGCGGAATTATGAATGAAGTCAGTGCAACTGCTATATGGTAGAGTATAGTACACTATATAGTATACTATATATACAGAATAATACAACTCGTTTGGGACGGCATAGGAAATCGTTAAGTAGATGTTTATGTTGTTTCACTCGGTCGCTTGTGTCGCTTTCATGTGGTCGCTCGTCACATTTCGAAAAGCCTTTGATGAGACAAAGAGAAAGAGAGAGAGGGAGAGAGTAACAAAAGTAGCGACGGGTCGAGCAGTCAATCGAAGGGGCATGCCTCAGATGTGGCAACAAATTGCGCAAATACAGTGGGTAATTATGGCAAGTTATATGGCAAGTCGTAAAATATGAAACCCCCTTAGCAGGGGTGCACTTTGTAAATAAAAGACAAGTCTGATATACAGCATATAAGTCTATAGGTATTTATAGGGGAGAAAGTGCTGAACTGTAGCATAGGTTTTCTCTCTTTCGCACTAATTGCGATCATTAGACGCATAATCAAGTTATTAGCAATTTGTTACGCGTCAACAACTGAAACAAGAAGGTAACAAGTCGCAATGTAGAAGAGCTTGACACACAAATACCCTGTGCTAAATATTCTGTATAACTGCTGAATTTGTGGATGCATTTCTGTGAAATTTTGTGTACATAAAATAAAAATAACTGCATACAAATCTTTAAAGAGTTCAATATGATTGAGGTGCAAAATATGAACCAAGCTCTGGGAATATTTACTTACTTGCTGATATGAAAGTGATACAAAGTTAAGCCTTATTGTGAACACTTCTTCCTATATTACTTCTCTTATCAACCATTCAACTTCTGCCTACAGGGTACTCAATAGCCACAATTACCCACGCTTTGCTTTGGCTTGCGTGCTTACGCAACAGAATCAAATAAAATATGTACAAATAATTTGCCATGCGTAATTTGTGCAAATAATATGCGTAATTGCTTTGACGAGTTGCGCCTTTTTGTGAAAAGTGACACGAGCGTAGTCGAAAGGGGGCAATGGAGGGGGCGGCAAGGGGATGCATAAAAGGGGCTACAAGAGCTATTGGCAAGTTATATAGCCGCATAGCGTCGCACAACATCAAAGCGCAACATGCAACATGATGCACACACACTTTTCTTTAAACAAACAACAACAAATTTACATACTGAAACCGAAAATACTACAAAAATACTGCTGTTCATTTCATTTTTATGCGAACGACGATAATAAAATTTAAGGCCGCAGGCGACAAAGTAAACACAACAATAAACAATTGATTAAAGCGCCGCAGCCGCATGACGATCATTGAAATACACTAAGATAGTGAGAAAGGGGAAAACTATTTGGCATTTTATAGAGTCTAGAAGGATCAGTTTTGAAGCTAGAGAACGGAAATTTGGGTAATCAAATATTATTGCATTTATTGAAAGTGGGATATGAATAAAAAATAAAAATAACTTAAATATTTAGGGGTATTTATAAAGGAAGGAAAATGTTGATATTTAATAGATATACAAATTAATGAAAATTATTTAAAAAATAATCGAATGTAATGGAACATAAATATATATTAATAATAAATATAATAAATATAAATATGATATATAATTTAATACATATTCCTTTTATAGATCATAAGCAAAAAGTAATATGTACTCATATAAAATATTATACATATGATATAAATAAGTTGATAAAAATTTCTTTAAAAAAGAAATATAAGAATATTATTATTGTTTTTCAAATATTATATCTCATATTATAATGCACATCTTTATATTTTCATTTACCAAGCACTGGCAATATACTCTAACCTGTATAGAGTATAAAACTAGTGCCGAAACCACATCAAAAAGCTGTGTGACTAAGCGCAACTGTTTGTCGAATAGATTGACGAACTGTTTGACAAACTGTGGGACGGCAAGAGGGACAGGCAAATAACTAATAGGTATGTGTGAGAGAGAGAGAAATATATAGAGAGAAATAGAAATTGTGGGTGGGCGCCAACTGGAACGGAAGTAGTTTGTGCAAATGAAAACATTAGCTGCGAGTCGATTAAATAACTCAATCAACACTAAAGTAGATCCAACTTAAGGACCTTTAATTGAACAGGCCATGGTCAGCAGAGATGTCCTACAGGAACCTGGGCGATGAAATGGCGACCTTGGCGGGCCGGACTTGGCCTGGCTTGGTTCAAGGCTTCTTGGCCAGAGTCATTAACTGCGTGTGGCAGCTCATTATGCACATTCTGGTCAAACAATGTCGCATTGATATCCCGAATGGGTTTATGGGCCTTGAGTGACCTTGGTCCTATGTCTGTGTGTGACCTGGTAATGAGTACGACACGCCCACGCCCTTGATTTGCCATCTCTGGCAGCATTTGACACGCGCATTTACGAAATTAATAATGAAATCTTTAGTGCACGCGTACTGCCCATCGTCCCAAAAATTCTCGGGAATTCTTGGCTGACTTTGACTTTCGTTCTATGCTTCGCTTTATGGCAACTGCATCTGCGGGTGTCGCAACGCTTGTAAAATTTTATTGATTCCTCTTTGTTTAGTTTAGTTTTGCAAACATTAAAACTGCTTTTGTTTTCAACGAGTCCTGTTTAAGTAGTCTTCTAGTCGTGCTGCTTCAGTCGGAGGACACGCGACAGGAGCTGGTGACAAGTTTATCGCTTTTGTTTTGAGTTTGACTGGGAAAGTTTGACAATCGCTCTGAGAGTAGAACAGAACTCAAGGTCACTGCGACGCAGTTGGGGGCGAGATCAATAGAAATGATATGGTATATGACTTATATATTTTGCTATGACAGGAGCTTCAGCAGTGTCCTTGAACGGGTAAGGTCAGAGAGTCGCAAGAAAATACTCAATACTTCAGGTAACCTCTCTATATAGTACCTGTGCTGAACTGTTTCAATGCAGATAACAAATTATATAAATCTGTAGAGCAAAAAGAAGTTTTATGAGAAAGAAAGTAATGTCAATGATATGATAAATGTTTTATCAGCAATTTTCCCAAACGAGTGAGTTAAAAAAGTAATCCGAAAATAAGAGACTATTTTCATATCTATATTGAAATCTATATTACTAAAATGTCATTGAATATTTTCTATATATTTTATTACCAAGCCACACTTGATACACATGTAAACCTCTCCTTGGGATCCTTGCGATAACTCTTCTCGGAAACTCTGTGGCAAGATCACATAAGCTGAAACTGTCAGGAACTTGGTTTTACACATGTTACACAGATAAGTGAGCGCTGCCATACATCATCGTCAATCAGTCAATCAGTCTCGCTGCTGCTACCTGCGATTCTCTTCGATCAGACGCACAATCATTAGAAGCGCGGCCCACGTTGGCGACGAGGCGCGTGTGTGTGTGTATATGAGTGTGAGTGTGATTAATGATTTGCAACAAATGGAGGCACAAATCTGTGGCAGCGCAACCGCACTAGAGAACAATAGGCAGCCAGGAGGCACACCTATTAACACCAAATCCGACTCAGAGTCGAAGATGGAATTTGCCCTGGCACCTACAACAGTAGAGAGTGCAACCTTTTCCACGAACATGCAACAACAGCAGTGCAGCAACAACAACATTATTCTAGTATAACATTATTAATTACATGCATTAATTTCTGGCACAATTGAAGAGAGGAGGCAACTGATTCCGAGTTGAAGTCGTAGATGATGCAATGCCTCGTCAGAACTTGCGTCTCGTTTTTGAGGCGCCACTGTTGATGGATTCATGTGTGTTGCGCCCCTGTCCGGACGTGATGAAGAGCTGTCTTGAATTATGGAAACGCTTGTCACCCGCTGAGCGTGTGAGAGGCAACGACAACAAGAAGAACAACAACAGCAGGACGACCCCACACACACAGGTTGATTTCATGTGAAAGAAACCTGTCCGCATTATATGGCTAATAACTAGTATATCATACACTCAAACACACACATACGCACACACACACAGAGTGCACTCTATGCAGCCGCCATCGTCGTTAATTTAATTTGTGCAATTTTGCAGCCAAATATTTTCCACACCGCCAAAACTGCCAATAAAGCCCACGCAAGCGCAAACCTGACGACTTGGTTGGCCAGTTACCTAGTCTACTCTCCACATACACCTACATGCACATCCACATGCATACATATCTACACGTACATACGCGTACATATCGCGTACATCGCTAGGCATCTCTTTCTGGCATCACAAAACAAGTTTTTCCAGTTTTTCAGCCAATTTTCTTTTGTGCGCGCGCAATTTTTCATATTTATACCCTGTACTTTTCGTGTGCTAAGGAGTATGTTGTGCTAGACTATGATTTCTTATTGACACATTTTTCTTTCGCTTTGCATGTTAAAAATTAAACAAACTTCTTCAGCATCAAATAATCCAACTAGATAATTTGATGATCATTAAAATCAGGTTGGAAAACCTTAACAGGACTGCCATGTTGACAAAATGGATTTTTATATTGATTTTGCAAATATGGCAACTCTGGAAATTATTTAGAATGATTTCAAAATGCATTTAATTTTTCAATAATACTAAGAAGTTTTTTTTGATAGTTTAAAATCTTTTAAAATTAAGAAAACAAATGGAATAAAAAAGAACAAAGAAGAATATAAGCAGTATATATTGATAAAATATTTGGATAACCAAAGAAAATATTGTAGAAATATTTAGAAATATTTAAAAATATTTAAGAATTCTTCTTAATAAATAACAACAAATTAAAACAAAAATACGAATTTCAAATAGTTATAAATTGAAGATATCTTGAATATACTTTATAAAAATCTTAACTCGCATTTCAACAACTTCCCTTCATATGCTTCCTTCAACTGCTTCCCTCAATTTTACAGGGCATGCAACTAGTTCATCATTCAGTTGTCATACGTCGCCTTACTTGTTTTAAAGACACTTTGACGCTTCCTGTTGGCAGCAGTTGGAGCACTTGAAGTGCTTTCGTTGCACTTTAGTTGCATTTTGTTTTTGTTGTGCGCAACGCGCACGCTGCACGCTCCCAGCACACTGGGCCCACTACGCTACACATAATCAGCAGCAGCAACAACAACAACAGCAGCAAATACTATACAAATACACATATATTAAATGCATTTTAATTCACAAAAACTTTTATTGTCGATGTGGCAGAAGAGGAGAAGCCTCTCAGCAGACTGTGTGAAACAAGTCGATCGAATTCCTGGAATTGGCTGCAAACAGAAACAGAACGGAAGCGCTTTTTGGCAACGTCGACAACAAGAGTTGTTGTTGTTGTTGTAGTTGTTGCTGTTATCAGTGCTTTTAAATTTGAATAAAGGCCTGACCCAATTTGTCTGACTGGCTTAAAAACAATTGTGTTATAAAATGAAAAATGAAAAGAAATAAACAAAACCGAAACGATTTAAAAAACTGAAATAAAAAACGCAGAAAAAACCTGAGACGAGTTTGACGCGTGCCCGAGCTGCATGACTCTACCAAAAAAAAAAAGAGAGAAATACTTGTGTTGTTGTTGGCCATAAAAGATTACTTACTCGTGTTTGTTGCACATCATTGTTGCAACATCAGCGAGGCAAGTCGATCGAGTGTCTCGAGTGCTAATAAAAACCCACTGAGTGACTGACAGTCTCAACAACAATCGTGAGTTATTGAGGGGGCAGCTAATCCAAAGGGTCCAAGTGGCATGCTACACCACCACAGCTCCTTCTTAGACAGCGAGGCGGGACTTGTGTGTATCTGTGTATGTCTGTGTGTGTGTGTGTGTGGGGTGTATAACAAACAAGCTATTTAACACCGCGCACAAAACGCTGAGCCATAGCACAATGACAGAGCAGAAAAGCTGCAGGCAGACGGAGAGAGCGGGAGGTAGATAGAGGGGGCAGAGTGGAGGTAGGGAGGGGGATGCCACAATCGCTCGATGAGCTGCACAAAAGTGTCGAAGATCAAAATCAGCAGCGTTTTTCAAGAGAGAGAGACAGAGAGAGAGGCGGGAATTGATCGCGTCGATTAATTTGTCTTGCCAAGGCGACGCCGTGTGGCAGGCATGAGTCTGCAACATGTTGTTGCACCCAAATGGAATGCACTTAATCACGATTAGCTGTAATCGATAAGCGCACAGAGCGCACACGGCAGCTCGGCTAATAATGCAACTGACATCAGTGGAGAGTCTCCAAAGTGTGTGCTCCACTCTGCATGCCACTCTTTCTGTGTGTGCCTCGCACTCTGGCTCAATGTGTGTCTCTCACTCTGCCTCTGTATGTCTCCCTCTCTCTCTTTACCCTACCTCGGGGTGGTCTTTGTTTTTTCGGGAGGTCCAATTTGCATATGAAAAGCTCCACAGTCGCCTTAAATGGTCTCTCAATGATTTCAACATAATATTGTAAGGCATTGTTAGTGACTATCGTAGCCCATTTCCCTCCCTCCTCCCATTCCCCAGCTCTTTCCATAGGCAATCATTGATAAATGGCGCAATTTATTTAAATCAACAAGCCCACATTTTCCCCCTTTCCCCCTCTCTATGATTCCCCAAACAATTTTTGAATTTATTCACATTTTTTAGCCGCGCTTATGAATGACGTATGCGTCCAGATAGCCAAGAAGTCGCCACAGTTGCCCCTCTTTCCCGTCTTGTTCCCGCACTCCTTCTCTCTCTTTTTTAAAGTTTCCTGTGTTTCTTCTCCAACATTTCAGTTCATTCATAAAATACACGTTCGTTTCGTTTCGTCTTTGGCTTTGCTCTCTTGTGCCCAGCGGGTTGTCCCCACTGCGAACATATGCAATAATTTGTTTTCAATTAGTTTTCAGGTTTCTTATACAGGTAAAACTCCACTGAAACTGCGGAATTTGTTGTACAACATGACTGTCAATGCTGCATGTTGTTTGGATATGAAAAATGCAATTAACAGCGTATTGAAATTTCAATTATTTTGACTGTTGTCAAGGTGGAAAGAATTTCAAGGTTTTATGTTGTAAATAATATAATTGTAAACGGCTTTTTAAGCAGGTCATTGTTTCAATATACGTACAATACAATACCTATATATATTATTTGTCATTTAGTTATTTCAAGATTCAAACTCGTGTTCATATATTGTGTTTTCTGGAAAATACTTTACTAAGTTCTTTAAGTTTTCAGTTCTCTATGAAGATAAAAAGTTGATAAATTTTGGTGTCGTTATTTATACTTGATCTAAAATTTATCTTGATCTAAAATTAATAAAATTAAAAAGAGGGAAACATTTTAATGTTAATTTTATTTAAATTAAAAACGCTCTAAAAGAAGGAACCGGATTAGAGCAAAGACTTTTTTTAGTTATTCTGAATTTATATGCCAAAAACAAATCGTATTCTAGCCATAAATATAACACTTTATAGCAACTACATTTCCAATTTGTTTGCCCTAGATTCCATTCACAAATCCCTTATTTTACTCCCCTTCCTTCTTCTACAACAACTCATCACTCTCTCGAACTTCCCACCTGATCCGACGTGGCTCATCAAGGCGAAGGCAAACACGATCTACACAAATCTCCAGGTACAACAGCAACAAGGCCAATAACAATAAAAACACTCTCGAAATCCTACTTAAAACGATCCACTAAATTTAGCTCGTACAAGAGGCGGCGCCACGTGTGGTCCCTGCAACAACATGAGGCGCAAAATGCATTAAATCAAAATTTTAAACAAGTGCAAAAATGTCAATAAAAAAGCCCAACAAATCGCAGAGGCACCACAGAGAGAGAGAGAGAGACAGAGAGAGAGAGAGGGAGATGCAGCAGCTTGGGGCATGCAGCATGTAGTACTATGGGGCATGGTGCATGGGGCATGCTGTGCATTTAATTTTCAGCTTTTGACATATTTATGATAACTTGGGTCATTTACGTGCAACCTTTGTCTTGTCGAACACACCAAGAACGCCAGGTGGAAGGTTGGCAACGCTGTGGCATGCCAGCAAAAGGGACGAAGTGAGAGAGAGACAGCAGAGAGAGAGAGGGAGAGCGAGACACTGCTGCTCAGCCGGGGAAGACACTCGGTCAGCGACGACGCGGCAGGACATCGTTTAATTGCGAACAAGTTTTTTAACACGATGTTGTACAACTTTGGCTTGTTTGCATAAGCCAGACACACAGACGGTTAATACACATGTATGTATGGCTGCATTTGTATGTGAACAGTCATCATGTTGCCTGCAACATGTTGCCCGTTCTCAGTTCGTTTCTTTTTCTGGCTGATTATCCTCGCGCGGTGCCTCGCTCGCTCACTCGCGGCTTTGTTATAATGAGTCTTAACAGCAATTTTTATTGGCGGCAGCTGCCCTTGAGCACCCAGCTCTGAGTCCGGCTCTGTCTCCGACTCCGAGTCCGACTCCGATCCGATCCTGACGCATTGATAACGCGCTGAAAGCCACACCACAAATTAATTAATTTATGAGACCGACTCAGGGGCGTCGCGCTCCTCGTACTTTGGCATTGAGAAATGCGCCTTGCTGATGAGCATAAAATTGCTCCCATTTCACACGACGCACGACTGACAGAGAGAGTGAGAGGGAGAGAGAGAGAGAGCGCAAAACTAACCCACATTCGCATGTGGCAGTCATAAATTCTTCTGTGCAGCAGCAACTACAACAATACCTATGAAAATGTTCATGCTAATGAGCAGCACGCTAACTGTAGAAATGTCTATGAGTTGCAACTGCAACTGCAACATGTCCCTGTGCCCTGAGGCCATGACTACACTGAGCAAAAACAGAGGGGTGTGTGGTTTGCATACTAAAAACTTAGTAAAGTATGTAAAGGAAATTTTAATAATATTTTAAAATATCTGATTTAGTAAGGACTACACTCAGCGAAAAAGTTGAAGAGGCAGAAAAAGGCCAACAAATTGTTTGAATATTTATAAATTATACAAAATGTGCAATAACTTTTAGCATTTTATAGCAATTTATTCAAGGCTTGTCAAGTTATTACAAATTTACAAATAATGGAAAACAGTTTAGAAATATTATGTGGACTTTAACTAATATTCAAAATTTTAGTAACAATCTACGAAAAAGAGGGATGTTTACTGGCTAATAGAAAATTAAATATTAATATAGTCGTAGATGTATTTTACTTGTTGTAACCTCTTATTGTACCTCGAAATAGTTTATTAAAATGATATATGATTTACAGTGTATTTTTAGGATTACTTTAACAGAAAACGAAATAAATTAATGTTCGAATTATTATTAAAATACTTTCAAATATTTTATTAAATTGAAATATAATTTCAGTGTATTTTTAAAGGTTTCTTTAACAGAAAACTAATAAGCTAAATATAATTTTTTTTATTTATTTATTGTTATTTAATATTTTTTCTACTTCTTTAAAACCCCCCTCAATATTTCTCAGTGTACAGCTTTGCCTATGACTCTCAGAAGGGGCTTAGCAAATGAAGCTTGCCCTGACCGCGCCTGACCAGCCCAGCCCTGCCCGCCTGTTGTCCTTGCCTGACATAACTCATAATTTTCTTTATTTTCATTTTCTATATTTCTTTTTGCACGTTTTCCCTTCCCCCTAATTCCAGCCAGCACTCGCCGACTGCCCCCTCACAGTTGTCAGGCAGAGCAGAGCGGCCCACACACGAGCTAGACCTGGCCGAGCATGGACTTAATTTACACTTTTGTGCTGGGGCGCGTGTTTATCGCACACACAAAATCTCTAAAGTTCCACCTAGGCGCAGCAGCGTCAACCAAGGGGGGGTACGAAGGGGGACTGGTGCTATATGAGTGCATTTTTATAAGCTGCCAACATGCGAAAATGGGCTTTAGCAGTTGTTATGAGTGTTAACACTCTCAGGGATACCTACCTGGGACTACAACAACAGTAACAACAACAACAACAAGCAGAACGAAACTGAAACTGAAACTGAAACTATGTTCTCTGGCATTCTACGAGGTTTATTATTATTTTCGGACTGGTGATATAATATTTCTACCCACACACGCACACTCACACTCACATGTGTGTGCACGTTGTAATTTGCTGTAAATGTTGTAAAATGCCTGCCGTGTAATTTAATTAATAACAACAACAACAAGGAGCGTCAAAAAAACGAGCAGTGAAAGTTTTGCAGTTATTAGTACGTTATAAAAATAGTTTCGTTTCTTTTTTTCTTCTTCTGTTTTTTATGCTTTTCGTTTTTCCTTTGAGGGGAAATTGCGCTTGGTGCCGCTTTTATTGTCGTGTTGGCAGGCGAGCAACAATTTTTATTGCTTACTAGAGAGAGAGAGAGAGAGAAATGTCAACTGGGTGGGTCGGTTTTTGTAATCTCAATTTCTTGCGCTAATTTCTAATTTCGAAACCATATTTCAAACTCAGCGAGGGGTTGCAATTCATCAAATTGTGATGTAAAAGCGATTGCGATAGCTAAAGAAGAAGGTCATCAGTGTTGGGAATGCAAGGATGAGGGGATTAAAAGACCTTATAGAATGACACACATTCGAAGTTGGTTTAGTAATAAATTCTACGTTTTTATTATAAAGAGTGTTATTGCAAATTACACAATAAAATGTCTTTGAAAAACATTTTAGTTACTCTACAAACATATTAAAAATATGTAACACAAATAAGAAATATCAAACTAAATTAATAAAAACATTGTAATGCCAAAGTCTACAAATAATACTGAAATGTACCATAATAAAACTCATAAAGTTAAGTTTTATAATGTTAAATCAAATTCTTTTTACTCTTCTGAAGATCTTTCTTAGAAAAGCTGGAAATACTTAGAGAGTCATTGTAGAATTCTTGCGAGGTAATTGCCTTGTGGTATCAGCTGTATCTAGAATTCTTGTTATGCACCTGCAGTGCGACAAGCCTGCCCTCAACTCTTGCAGTTCCATCAACCTCATGTTGTAACTTGCCTCCCTCTCAAACCTTTTCCAACACTACTCGCTGTTTGCATGTTTTGGGTCTGTTGCATTCCTTGAGTACGTGCAGAAAATAACACGGCGATAATATTAAATTGCTGTCAACAAGAAAATATGTTGGTAAGTTTTCAAGCCTTCCTCTCTGCCTCTCTCTCTTTCTCTCTCTTGCTTGCAATTGATTTTCTGTCAGCGGCAAAGTGCATAATGCAAAACACTTTCGCAAGTGTTGATTTGTGTTATATGCTGGATTCCTTATCAACAATGCAGTCTATTAGAGACTGACCTGACTGACGGAATGATGGACTGACATGCATGCAGTGTGCAAAGAGAAGGTAAAAGGGCAGAAGAGGGACAGAGGCAGAGAGGGCTGCGAGGAAGCAAACAAATAATAATCAAGCGGGGCAACATCAAAGGTGAAACAATTTGAAGTTCTCGTGTAATTGCCGACATGCGCATATGCCATAAACTATGGAGGCCCCTTCCCCAGCTCCCCTGACATTCCTTTGTTTAGTCAGGGCGCCAAACTATTAACCGAATAGCAGTAAATTTGTTAATACCTTTGTCTAAACATGTGCGTTGGCAGGTGACCTTAGGCAGCGGCAGCTGAATCCCAAAAAGGGGTTAAAATGTGTTTATTTGTTTATGGGGCAACCCCCCGTTGTTGCAGGAAGAAACAACAATAAAAAAGGGTTAGGCACTCTCTCACACTCTGCCACTGTTCCTGGGCATGGTTGATGCCCCAGTGCGTCTGACTAATGTCTCATTTGCATGCCAAAAACAGTTAACAAGTTTCAGCAGCGCAGCCTGTGCCAGAGCGGCGCAGCGCGAACAAGCTGAATTATGCCTTGTCTTGCTTTTAAAAACAACTTAGTGGATAATACACCCCTAGTGTTAAGCCATCCAGTCAGCCATCCCGAAATAAGAAGAAGAACTACAACTACAATACAACAGCAACAGCGACAGTGACTACTGCAACAACGACACGTTCATTTCCTCCTTGGCGCGCCTCAAGTGTTGTCACCTGTCATAATAAGTGCGGAAGCAGCAAACGGGCAAAAACTAAGGAGACCAAAATGCAGTGAGAACGCAAACAAGAAGATAGCAAAGGGCTACGAATATGTGATACACTTCCAAGTGTCTTCAAGAGCTACTGGAAAAAAGACAGAGTTAGTTCTCTTTAAATTAATGCAAATATATCTTAAAACTTTAACTCCTTTAACTCTCTATAAAGTGGAAAAAGACATAAAGAGATAAGGCAATATAAATATAAGAGTAAATAACTAAAAGAAAATAAAACTGAAAACTGAAGAGAGAAAGAACAAAGATAGAAAGAAAGAAAAGAAAAATGAACAAAGATAGAAAAATATCTGACATAGCAAATATGTAGCTGCAGTAGAAACTGTCTACAATTTATTTTATATAATAAAAATCCTTAAAGTTTAAATGATTTAAAAATATAAATTAAACTATAAACAAACTTGATATCTTTCTTTACCTTTGGTTGGTTACAACCTCTTTGAGCTTAAATCTGTATAAAATCAGTGAGTTCATCTTAAACTCTATAAAGCCAACTTCCTGTGCAAGTCGATATACCCGTTTATGACAATACTTGGAGAATATTACTGCATTTGCTTTCAATTTATAATGTGAATGTCGCTCACTGTACTGAGCGGCGGCAAGTTTTCAATTCATTTTCATAATTGCAGCAAATGTACGAGTAAATTGCAATATTATTATTATTCTACCTCTTTCTTTCTATCCTTCTCACCTCTCTTCCTCTCTCTCTCTCTTGGTTCTTGTTGCCACTGAGCATTTCTTTAGCGGCATTTGCGTGTTGCACTTGAATTTGTTGAAGACTGTCGCACTTGAGTTTTACCAGAAGAGATGGAACACGATGCGAACTCAATGCGAACCTGTTTCAACTGAATTGCTGTGGAGTGCAAGTACTACACAACTCCATACGTCTCTCTGTCTGTCTCTGTATGTATGTGTATGTGGGGCCACTGAAACGGAACCGCAAATTATTTTAATTTGCGTTAAATAATGCAACGAGGTGAGAAAAAATTAAGAGCATTGCTGAATGCATTGAGCGAAATGCAAAGAAGAAAAAAAGAAACAAAAGATAAAAATATAATAATCATAATAGCATTGAACGAGAGGAAAAACTATGGCACAGGATGACATACATACATGCATGTATATGATATGTGTTTACAAGTACAAGTTATACTAGTTACAAGTCGCGCTTGTGCTCCTAACTTAAGTATTGTTAGCAAACTGAGCATGACTGACTAAAACTTACTCTGTACAGTGAAACAAGTCGAGTATTTATGAGAATATTCTTATTTGATCAAACTAACCATGTGCACAAAGCTTTACCTTTGTTACTTTTATTCAAAACATAATCAATAATTATAATCAATGATTTTTCGTTAGCTGTAGGCGTGCTATCAAAATTTTTAAGTAAATTGTATTTGCGTATGGTCTTCAGGAATACTTATACCAAATTTGAAGTCTCTAGCTGTTATAGCTGCTGAGTTTAGCACGATCATACAGACATACAAGCCTAAATTAACTCAACTCAAGATGCAGAACAAAAATATATATAGAGATCACTTCCTCTAACGGCATTTAACATTTATAATAGTACATTTTCATTCCACACTTTACTTGTAAGTCTTCTCTCTCAATATAACCACTTTGCAACCTATATGCAGCATGCAAAAACCGTTTGGCAGCCGCGCCTGTGCAACACTCATTAGTTGACAGCCAAAGCGCTCGGTCCGGCTGCCAGTGTCTGAGGCCCCTTTCATATCCTGGCACAAAGTTAAATGCGCCGACCTGTAATTTGCCTGCAATACAGCGTCGCAATAAACTCATGCCACATGCCCCCAAAAGTGCGACGCGAGTTGCCTGCAAGTTGCCAGTTGCAACTCGTCGCTGCGAGAACTTCTTGTTGTAACGTGTTCATTGTGCGCCTCGATTTGACTCGACTCGGACTCTGACTATCGTAATGTTTATGTGAAATGGCTGTAGGGTGCTAAAAAGCGAACCCGAACCACAACACGAACCCCAAGACAAGCCAAGCCAAGTAGTACCGCGGTACGGGGTACCTTCATGCCAAAACGCAACAATACCACGCAGTTTAGCTCTTGACATGTTTAGCAACATTGTAGCCGAGCCCAATGTTGCCTGAGCCGATCTGAAGAGTGTGTTCGAGTGTGTGTGCTGTGTGTCTGAGTGTGTGCTGTGTGTTATATGGCAAGCAGATGTTGTGCGGTAGCTTGGCCCATTCACAGGCAATTTATGCATGTTTAGATCGATCATAACTCTTAATTAGCAGCCCTGGCGAACCTTGTCAACCGTTGATTGACAAGACTTTTAAAGGTTTCGGCAATCACCGCAAAACCCCAAAAAATAAAACAGAAAATTGAATTTTTTGCGTAGGCCGCACAAGTGAAAGGCGCGTGTTGTGTGTGTGTTGAAATTGGATAGAAAGCGAAATCGTTTAGATCAGAAAACACAATTTAAACGATTCGATGATTGAGCTGTGAGTTGTAAGAAATACTTTGACATGCTAGGAATTTCTACTCAAAAATTCACAATTACTTTGAGAATGTTAGGATCAAATTCAGTCATAGAAATTTCAAATTTTAAATAAAACTGGAAATAAGTTTTAGATTTCCAATGCCTTTCAAATAATTGTTTATTGATTTTTCAGTTGAATCAACATAACTTAATTTGCTCTTAAAGTTCTTCAGTTTATAATGAATCAATAAAACCTTTTCAATTACATATAGAAAAATATTTTTTTTTAAATGAAAATAACAGATATTAAAATTTTCAAATTTCAACTTTAATATTGATGGTACCATTTAACCGTTCCCAACAATACTACTATATATACAATATAATATGTCAACTATATAATTGATTTACTCATTCACAGTTTTGTTATATAGTTTCCAAGCCATAAACTTGTATATTTATATATTAATATAGAAATGTCCAACAAGTTTATGGCAACATTTAAATCGTCATAAAACATGGCCTACACATGATATTTATAATCATTTACGATATGCTTTCCCATACAGGCGAGGAGAGACAGAGAGAGAGAGACACGAGGCTAATCCGAATGTTTTCAAGCACGTAAATCTCATTCTTCTCGAGATCAGCGAGATCGGCCCCCAGGCTAACCCACACGCAGTCTCGGCCAGACACAATGGCTCCCGTGACTCAACGTGGCTAATAAAACACCCAGTCAAAGCGAGTCGAAGTGAGCCACCCACACACTCAGGCAGTCGACGAATGAGTACCCGCATCTGGGCATTCATATCTGGCGAGTGAAAAAGCCAACGTTCAATCGAACTGACAAACGCTGATCGATCGCCTGCAAGGCATAAATCTCCCTCCCGATTGCTATAAAACTTGTGGCAATTATTTTATGATAAAGAAAAAAAATAACCGAAACACAACGAGAAACAGAAACCTATAAAAAATACCTGAAAGGACAACAAGTTGTTTCGGTATTTCCCCCCTCCACCACTCTCCTGCACTCATTGTATACAATTGTGCACATTCAATCGTTCAATCATCAATCATAATTTTCAACGATCAACAGTTTTGTAGGCAAACGTTTTCATGTAAAGTCTTAAATATTTTCACACCTTATAAACAATGTGCAGTCACGATCACGTTGTACACTCGTCTCTCCCCCATAGAAGTCTCTGTCTCAGTCGCAGTCTCATTTCAAGTCCCTCAGTTCAGGTAATGCGCCCATTGTTTGTGGCAACAATGGAGCCAGACTAAGCGACAGTTGAGCACGGACTTCATATAGATCGTTGATCGTAGATTGTTGATCTTAAATCATATATACGTATTTTCTTCTAGCGAATTATGACGTGCACTGTATGATCGATGAATGATAGAATTTTGTGTTAGCGTAGAAGGGGAAAGCCTCTGAATTTTCAGATGAGTCAGTGCTAGATTGAAAGATTTATGAACTACGTTCTGAGTTTGGAACTTTGCCTTTCACTTTGCCATTGGACTTCGTTGTGCTGATGGCTTCATTAATACTCGATTCGTTCAATTTCCATGTCCAAGTCTGACTAGAAATTATAACGAAAATTAACATTTCTGAATGATCACGAGGAGAGCTCAGCAGCGAGGCGAGGGTTGACAGCGTTGACAAGTGAGCGGGCTTATTGTTTTTGACAGCCCACCAGGCGTATACACAACGTGCAATCAAACAAGCTTCCCCTCTCCCTACCCCTGCCCCCGCTACTGCTTAGACTAGTAGTTAATAAATTTAAATTATAGTTTACTTTATGCTAATACAAATAACAACAACAGCAAACATCGTCGGCAATTGCATTCAGTCGCTTCATAATTGGTCGACAAAGCGAATCGTAAATCAACGCAACACTTTGCTGGGGTTCAATGCCATATAAGCAGGGTGCAGTGGATGAGTGGGAGGGGGAGTTGGAACGGTGACTGACACCTACACCCGGGCGGTAGCTGGGACCGGGCTAAAGCCAGCGAAGCGACTTAAGCAGCTTCCAAAGTTGTCAGCGCAAAATAAGACAAATGTTCAAAGCGGCGACGCGTTGACCAAATACCGAAAAAGAAACCTCGAAGCGAAGAAAAACAAATTAAGACTGAGCCAGCAAGACAAGTTGATAGACTAGCAGATACTCTGGATAGTCTGGTTAGAATACTTAAATGTTGACTTAATTCTTGGGAGAATCTGAAATTTGTAAAAGGAATTGAAGACTTAATAATGCAAGAAAATCAAAGTTGGAAACACTAAATCGACTTTTAAGAGGATTTAAAAAATACTTATGCAGGCATTATCTGTATTTTACCAGAAATAAAGCGTTAAACAAATTTTATAATTAACTTTATATAGTTTAAAAAGTTTATTATAACTAGTTTATTCAAAAAGTTTATTATGTGCAGCGTCTCTTTAATCAACTCTGAACCATTTCTCTGCAGACTAAAGCTACCTTCCGTTTACTTCTTACAGGGTATCTGCATAAGCATCTGCCCTGCAACGTTGTGTGGTCCAATTAAATATGCAACCGGGTCTGCAAGCGGTGCGGAGTCTCCCTCTCACAACGATCTTGCCTCGTCTGCCACCAATGTGCGAATGATGCGTGAATTTGGAAACCGAGCAAATCTTGCACCACCACTAGCTACAGCAACAACAACAACAACAAAGCGTTGACTGATGAGCGCGCGTGAGGCGCATTAATTGGAACTGAGCCTGGGCCCGAGAAAAGCTACTGGGAGAGACCGGGAAGGCTGGGAGAGAGCGCAGAAAGACTGTGAGACTCTGCCCGACCGGGAGACTGGCGCATATTTTATCGCTATTGAAGCGTTTGGCGTTAATTAAGACAAAATCAGGCGAAATTTTTTTGTCACATTGCCGACGCCAGAAGAGAGAGAGAGAGAGAGAGGGGAAGAAAGGGAGTATCAAAAGTCTCCGACGGCATTGCATGCTGCGTTGTGTTGCAAGTTGCAAGTTCAGCAGCAAGTTGCACGCAGCACGCAGTGTGGCCATGATTAATTGTGCCCTGTGCTGGCTGCCAACATATTCTTCCCCTGTTTTCTGCTGCTGATTCTTCTTCCTCTTCTACTCAAAGTCTACAGCAAAGAAAATGAAAAATTAGTCAAGAAAATCTGGCGAAATAAAATGTCGTCGGCGACATTTTGCAAAGAGTTTGCCTGTGTGTGTGTATGTGCGGGTGTGTGTGCGAGTTTCTTGTGGGTGTATACAGCACATTTCGTTGGGGAGCCTGCAATGTGTTGCACATACTATAAGCACTATATAGTGTATATAAGTATGCGCCTCAGACTTTAATCGTTGCGCATTAGTCAGCGCGTTTTGTAAGTAAAAATGGCAAAACAGAAGTAGCTTGAACATAGTCGACTTATGTATGCGGTACTAAACATATATTTTATCAATTTTCGTTTAAATATAATATTTATTCAAAAATAAATTAAAAATAAAATAAAAATAAATTGATTTATATTTTGGTTAATAAGTTTTACTTCGAATAAAAGATGTTCTTATTTCTAGAAAAACTCCAAGTAATATATTGTAGATAGCATATAAACAATTTAATTTTCCTCAATTTCTTCAACTTAATTTGAATACAATTAAAATATACGCATATATTTTATTTTGTATTTTGATACACTCGCAATATAGAACATTTTTTGTCATATAAGGTAGAATTTTATATCGAGAAAATCGGCTAAAACTTTTCTGTAGTTATAGCGCACTCAGAAGTCCGCACTACCGACTCTAGTTGATTGCAAATTTTTCACAGTAGTCACCGCAGTCGCAGCTCGCTTTGCAATGCTGTGCACTTATTGTTGTTGCTATATAGAAAAAGATCAAAGCATCGACATTATGTGGTTGTTGTCGTTGTCACATCAACGCGTTGCCATCGACAACAAAATGTCAGAGGAAAAACTACAAAGACACGACACGACTACGTCGACAATGCGGGCCGGAAAAGCGACTAATTAATGTGCTTTTAATTATAAATGTGACCACAGAAAGTTGTAAAAATATATATAAAATTATATATATACATATATATGACCGCAAAAGCTTAGGCAAGAAAATGATATGTCAAGGAGGTGGAGGTAGGGGAAGAGGGTAACCGACCGCAAGGTGAGTGGCAGCAATAAGCGAGAAAGGGTTCAACTCACATTTTGCGACATGTCAGAGCAATATAACAATAACTGCTCAAGACAGCCCAAAAGTAACACATTGGGACGAGTACTTAGGGGAAGGGTAGCTGGTGCTGGACATGGACATGGCAAACATGTTGGCTTGTTAGCACACGACACGCTGTGGTCAGCAAATGAGCCCAACACAGCCGGTCGAAACTGTGAGCCCAGAAGATGTCCCCAGTTACCTCTTGCCTTCTGTCCTCTCTTTCTCTCTCTCACTCCAGTGCTCCCTCACCCTCTCTATCTTCTTGGTAATTGTCGTGTCAATTTTGGGTTGGACTTTCGTCTATGTCAAATTTTAAACATTGATTATCTGGAGACATATTCAGCAATTAGCAAATCAACTCGACTGCGGCTTGTGTGGCACAAGTTACATGTCCACTTGCCACATGGCAAGTGCCTCAGCTGCTGCCTCATCCTCATCCTTAGTCTCTGCCTCAGTTTCAGTCTCAACCTCAGACTGTGCCATAAATGACAATTACCAAAAGTGTCAAAAGCATTTTCTGTCCAAGTGTGAGTGTGTGTTAAGTCTTAATATGACAGCAGATAGATTGGAACAGGACACAGAACTCACACAGTATTATTCGAAAGACAGCAGAGAAATTTGTTATTTAGATGAGACATTTGCGAGACTTATGAAAGTTGAGATATATCATATATATATATTATTTATGTATACACTTATAGGAGGAACTCTGAGAACTGCCTGGGAACATTTTATAAAGTCTTCTTCTTAAGGACATTTTATTAAAATAAAGATATACTAGGTATATAACTAAGAAAAATTATTTAAAAATATAAAAACAGACTAAAGGGTGCGTTTTAAGACGTTTAAAGAAATGTAATAAAACCTTTTGGGGTTGATCTGCTCTTGCTTATTGCAAAACTATTATTAATTATATTGTAATATATATTTTGGTGATATTTTGGTGTACTATGTGGTGTACTATGAGAAAGTTTCATTTTGTAAGTTTAGTATTCTTCAAATGTTTAAAGATTCTTTAACATATAACATGTGTTATATATCATTCTCCGGGGAACTTCACACAATTTGTTTAGCCCACTTATGTCGCCTCTATTTACCATTGTTCTTCAGGCAATAAACAGGGCAACATAAAAGAAACAGACTTCTGTCAATGCGGCTAATTTGCATATGAACATGACATACCCTGTAAAGTGCATTCGACTACAAAATCGAGTCATCCCATAAGACATGTTTAACGGCTTCATTTTACAGATCATTTAATGCAAAACAAGTTGGCGATGTCCTTTTTGCCTTTTCACTCTTCAGTTGACATTTTTCGTTTTTCATTTTGTCACTCAATTTAAATTTATACAGCGCAGAATAGGGTAGAGTGAATAGAGAGAAAGAGAGAGAAACAATAAAGGACGCGATTGATTTATGGCACACTTTGGAGAGTGAGTAGAATGCGCGAGAGCGGGAGAGAATGCGAGAATCTTTCACTTGTCAGATTCGCTCACAGTTCACTGAGTTTGCATTGTGCGATTACAAAGTGTTAACTAGAGACACTGAGACGAGTATCTGCTTGCAACAACATATGGCATATGGCTGGGGCAGTCTCAATGGCAGTGGCAGGGGGCACCATTTGCTTGCAACAAATTTCAATTAATTTGCGTTTGCCAAGCGAACTTTGACACATGTCGCAAAAAAAGCAAAAAATGTTTCTATAATTTAGTTTTAATGTGTGTGAGCGGGTATGAGTGTGTGTGTGAGTGGGTTTGAGTGTATGTGTGAGTGTGTGTGAATTCGCGGCTCTTCTGCAAATAATACGTACAAAAAAATTGACAACACGCAAATGCCTCATTAGCCGCACCTTGAAAGGGGCCACAGTTGCAGCGCCGCCTCTCTCTCTCTCTCTCTCTCTCTCTCTCTCTCTCTCTCTCTCCATCTCTCTCGTGCTGCCACACTGGCAATTAATAAACTTTACAGCTCATTATTAAGCATTATTGTCTTTCAACATAGGCAAACCGCTTCTGTCCGTCGCTGCGTGGCCTGCAATTTTGTAGTTTGTGTCGTTTGCAAGTTTTCCACAGTTTCCTCTCAGTTGCAACAACTTGGCAACTTTTCCCCGCCATGTGGCAATTAGCTGGCCAAAACGAGCGACTCACATTAGTCGCAGCAATAATTCATTTTGACTCATCTTCGCCTCAATTATAAAGTAACATGTCTGCTATCACCTTTCGATCTGCTGATGATGAGTAAATTGCATGCACCGCGATAACGCTTCAGTTGCCAACCGAACAGAATCGCGCGATCGCCAGGAAACTGCACTAAATAAACTGAAAACTGACAACTGGCAACTGGTCGCAATGGCACAGTTCCTTTATTTATTTTGTCATTTCGCTGTCTCTTTTGTTTCTCGTCGACGCTGTTCATTGTCCAGCGTGCCACAAGTGGCACGAAGCAGCTTTCAACACGCTGCATTTGCAGCTGATCTTATAAGCGGCGTAGGTAGCTCCTCTAAAGAAAGTTAAATCTTACTCTAGTTTATTACATTTATAAATAATATTAACAAAAAACAAACTATCCATGAAAATGTGAATCGAACAATCATACATTTTTCAACGAAGAACGTATTATCTACAATTTGAAATAATACTGATATGGTAAACTTGCATATGACAACAAAGAACTTTTATATCAAGTTTGGTGTCTGCAGCTTCTATAATAGATAAGATTAGCTCGTTCATACAGACAGAAATGGCTAACCCAACTAAACTTTTGATGAAGACCTGCATATAAATACTTTGTGGGGTGTACCACGCCTTCTTCTGGCTAACCCAACTTCTGGCTAACCCAACTAAACTTTTGATGAAGACCTGCATATAAATACTTTGTGGGGTGTACCACGCCTTCTTTTGTCTGTTGCCTACATTTTCACAAAGTATTTTGAGCATTTCTTGTCATGGCAGGTTACTAATATTACAGATAGTTAAATACATGAATGTAATAAAGTATTATTTAATAATTCTGATGGCTTGTCTATCTGCTTATGGCTTTCGGACAATTTTTATTTTTTATTAAGTACAATAGATATAAAAATATATCAAAGTTAAAATGTGCGAGCAATGTTATTAAAAAAGTCACATTCTTGGCACATGTTTTACAACAAGTTCCCAAATGCTTTAACACATGTTCCGATAGTTGTATCAACAACAGAGATAGATTGTCAAACTCAAGAATCGTGCAAAATATCTAATATCAAATGCCATAAAGTCACGTTTGTGATAAGAAAAAAATGACCAGAGCACGTTAGTAACCCGAAATATCAAAGCAAATATCATTTTGTAGGCCAAGAAAAACTGAACTTAAAAAAATTAAAGTTCTAGTTCCGTTGTTATTCTTAAGCTTTTCATTTTGTTTTCGCTTTTGTGGGTTGTCCCACTGAAACTGATTTCAGACTTGAGTGAACAAGAAGAAGACGAAGACGTGGCTGAAATACGCAAAGCCGAAAAACCAAATCTAAATTCCAAGTCCAAGTCAAAAATCATTGAAGCATTCCATGGCGATTTACCCCGTTAATGAGGCCATAGATAACGGCACAGAATAAACTGTCAACTTGGCCAAACAAAGAGCGCACAGAAGTGTGTGCGCTGATTAAGTCAACCCTAACAAATAGAGTTGCCTCATTGCAGTGGCGGCAAATAGACCGCCCCTTTTTGGGCTTAACACAAAAGGGGGTAAAATGTGCGAAATATCACAACTTGGCACTCGGCAAGGCCTCACAGCAACAGCAACAACATAAACAACAACAACAACTGGAATAACGGCAGCAGTTACGCCGGATTAACAACCCCTTTGAAGTGGAACCGAAACCGAGTTCGGCGCAACGAGAGCGCAATTTATAAAATTGTTACGCTTAATAAATTAAAATTTCATTTTGAAGTATTGGGCGTGAAATTGAGCTTAGCTGGGGGCGTGCCACTGCACAAGCTTATGGTAGGGGAATCTATATAGGGAGAGCCCCCTCTCCGTATTTATACCAAAACTAATTAATCGAAATTTGTTCCGTTATCCCAAGAAATGGAATTATTTATATTAATTGTTATCCAATTGTGGTGCGGAAATTTTTGACATAGAGGAAGAAAGTTTAATATTGTGTTCTATATTTATGTTTAGGATTTATATTAAGTATTTATTTGTATATTTGTTGAAAAGGGTTAAAGAAAAAGGTTTAACAAACCTAAAAAGTTTTTATATTCCTGGATAGCTTGAAAAGCAAAGTCAATTCAGTCATAAACATTGCTCTACCCCTTTTTTGGTTTTGTATGTTTGTATGAACACCTCGATCTCAGTAACTGTAAAAACTAGTGTGACTAAATTTGGCATTAAAGTTTCTGTATATTATATATAAAAATTAAAACTTAATTTATATTTGGAGTGCAATGCTAAGTGCAACAGAAATAAATAATTTTATAATTTAGTAATTAATAAGAAAATTGGTTATAATTTTTATACTTTATTATATATAAGCTTAAATTAAACAAAGCTCGTTATGTTGTCTTTCTTAGTTTAAAAAAATATTATGTTTTAATATCAATCTCTTCCATTTTATACGTGAGTTCCAACTAAGCTCGTTAGCTTTTCTATATCAGCTCGTTTAATATCACTTCTAGTTATCTTTCTACTCAATTACGAACCTATTCAAATCAAAAGCTTCTGTCGGCGTTAGCAACAAAATATATTAATGGAAAGAAACTGAAGAAAAAGAAAATTATAACCTCAATTTTGAACACACGCAAAGCGTGTGGTTTAGACCAAAAAATTCTAATCAAACATTTTCTCACCTCAGACTGAGCTGAGTTGTAGCTGTCGTTGTAGCTGTTGTTGTTCTTCTTCTTCTCCTTTTTCTTCTTATTATTGTTGCTGCTGTTGCTGTTACCCTTTTGCCTTAGTGTTGTGGGCGTTTTCGTTGTTGAACGTTCTGTCGACGTCGGTGTCGGCATCGGCTACACACTTGCAACAGCGGCAACATTTCTGTGTTCTTCACGTGTTTTTTTCTTGTTGCATTTAGCTTGATTCGTTGTTGGTGTTGCTGCTACTCTGACATGTGAGAATTTGCCGTAAATCAACCTGTTGCCGTTGTTGTTGTTGCTGCTGTTGATGCCGCAGACGCCGAAAAACGTGTGCGGCAGCAACTTGGCTTATGAAGTGGCCGAAGAGAGAAACAGGTTAATCGATTTTAAATCGGTTTTGATGTTGTTTTGATCGTTGCCTTGTGCACATGTGTGAGTGTGTGTGCTCTGTGTGTGTGCTTTGAGTGTATGCTGTGTGTGTGTGTCTGACTTGCTCTAGTTTTCTAGTTTTTGACGTCTGAACTTGATTACAGGTGATTTTAATAATGATGTGTCTGCAGCATGCAACAGCAGCCAAGGCAACGAAAACAACAACAACAACATGGCAACAACAATGCCTCATTGTATGCAAACCGTCAACATTCTCTGGGCAGATGCGTCGCTTAATCCCTGATACTATGTGAGCCAGCCTGCAATGCCAGCTGGCCAATTATCAACTTGGTATCTGCTAAATGCCCGTTGCATATTCATTCGTGGCAAATGAATAGGTTGCAGTTGCAATTGCTGCACCCAAAAAGAGAATACATTATAAGCAGCGCGTAATTGAAGTGCACTACGCAGGGAAGACACTCCCCAAAGATTTGCAGCAAGTGGCAAGTGGCGCTAGTCAAGGTTAGCTGCCTGATGGCTAAGTTTGCTGATTGAGCTCGTTGGAAAGTAAAACGTTTGCGAATGTGACTACAAAGAGAATATAGAAACAACAGAGAACAAAAAAAAATGTTGAAGGATGTGTATAATAAAAGAAAAAGTGAAAAATCCTTTAGATTATAGAAAAAAGAATAAATAAATATAAATAAAATTTTTAAATTACTAATTATAATGAATAATAAGACTAATGATATTCATAAAAAGTAACAGAAGCTTCAACAATTCTTCAGCCTCATTTCTGCAGCGCAGATCTGAATCAATTAATGCACACCGACAGCAATTGAAGCCTCATCCATTCTGCACCACAGACAATCTCTCAATTGCCTACTTCATGCACTTGTTCAGCTCCCCACCCCTCCTCAGCAAGTACAACATAATTTTCCGCAAGATTTCAAAACAAAACGCGTAAATAAGATAAAATACCGAAACGCAAACAGGCAAAAAACTAGAACCCAACAGGGGGAAAAACTAAGGAGCTCAGTACTCGACAAGTAGCTGGGAGGGAGAGAAGGCAGGAGAGGGCAGCGACGCACTGGGGCAGCCCCAGATGATTTATTTGCGAACTTGTCTGTTCGGTTCCAGGCGAATGACAAACGCGACGATGATGATGACGATGCGCTGCGATGAAGTTGCCAGCGAAGCACTTAAAAGTGCTGTAATTGCTCCGCATGCAACTCAGACCGGGCTGCAGTTCTGTCGTTGCCTCTGCTGCTGCCACTGTCGCTGTCGTTACCATCGACTGCGCTGCAGTTGCTACTGGGATAGCAGGAAGTGCGCGCCCGCGGATCAGCAGAGCAGCAGGCGCGTAACACTTAAACGTCAGCTAAACAGATCAACGCAGCTACCAGAGCTGAGAAGTTGCAACGCATTGAGTACACTGAGCGAAAAGGGGGAGAGGTTGTTGAAGAGGTTGAAACAAAAATATAGCTGCTGCATAGTCAGTTGGGGGAAATCAAAAAGAATGTTTAAAATAATGTTTAATATATTTTATTATTATTTTGAAAAATTAATCCAATTTTTAAAAAAATATTTATAGTATATCAACAAATAATAAAAGTTATTAAATAGAAACAAAAATTGAAAATGATCTGAAGGCGTTAAATCACGGAAAACCCCATTTAATATTTTTTAAAATATATAATATTTTTTTTTTTGTAAATTAATAGTTTTATTATACATTTTTTTTAACTTTATAAGCATTTTAAGCAGAAATTAGAAAAGAAATCTTATTTTATTTTAATATCGTTTGATGTCATAAAAAAAAGAGCAACAGTCGGTGTAGTTACTATATTATAATAATTTAATATGTTCATTCACATGCTTGTTGACAGATATGGCTTCCCTTGTTAACCAATTTTTTTTTTTTTATTTATGGCCCAAATAATTTTTAAATTATCATATTTTTATTTTTTTGCTTATGCTGTAATCATTCCTTTTTTAATTATTTTTAAACAGGTACAGCTATAAAAACCGTTTGTGGCTTTTTCCAAGAACATATTTCTCCAACTTATTCTATTTATTATTATTTGTTGTTTTATTTTATATTTTTAACTTTCATGCACCATTGTTCTTATTTTCTCGCAGTGCATCCTGCTCGCCTCATGTCAAATGATGAATTACAAGCGGAAGAGAGACATTTCGCTGTGGCAGTGGAAATGAAACTGAGAATCTCAGTGGCAGGCTCAAGTGTTCTTTATTTTAGTGCCCACTGACAGGCGCGTTGGCTTCTAGTCAACACACGCACACACACATACATACACACGCCCGGATACACACGCTCTCTCTCTCACACACACACACACGGGGATCTGTAAGCTGCACACACTAATTACCTAGTTAAACTGTCAAATTGACAGATGACAGATTTGTCCGCGCGGGCAATGCAAGTAACATTTTTGCTGTCAAGTGTAGCCTGTGCCTGTGCTGCTGCCACAAATGGGGGCATCTTGAGGTACTGCATACATATTTGCAACATTTGTTTTGCCAAGATATTCGAGCTGTCAAATTGTTGAACGAAAGAAAATTCATAATTAACAATTTCGACAACAGAAGACGACGTTGACAAAGTCTTCTCAGAATTGTCCCAAAGAGATTTTCCCTTTGTCGCAAATTTGCAGCTGAACCTGCTGCAAATAATATCTATCATGGGCGAAGGTGCCCCCGCCCTTACCTCCTTCCCCCACTAGTCCATCCAGTACCACCTCCTTCCACTCTCCCTGCCACTGCCTCTGACCGTGTCGGCTCGTTTCGCCGACAAGTGCGCGCTATTTGAGTATTAATTATGCAAACGTGTGAAACATTTTAATTGGGTGCAAAGCAGTGCGGCAAAAACAGCCAACATCAACCGCAACCGGGCCTCAAACGGGCCTCGAACTGAGGCCCGCAGTGTCGGCGACGAGGCCTCTCTAACAAGTCGCCTGCCAATGCAAATTTTCTTTCAATTATATTTCCACATTTTGCAGCCGACATGTAATTGCGCGCTTTCCTAGCCACAATTAAACTGTCATAGACATGACGCTGCATTATGACGTCGCAATTATGGCTGTCACATTTGACAGCTTGGGGCTCCGATGAGTTTTCCAAGAGCGATGCAAAAAACTACTATATGGAAACACATTGAGTACATTTTCCGGGCACATTAATCAACTTGAAACTGTTATGCCAAAAGACCCCACACATAGGGAACCTTAATTGTTATCAACAAAGAGGGTATTTAAATCAATTCACTGTGATATATAGTGACATAACTCTTCTGACAATTAAGAGATATTAACTTTAATAGAAATTTTCATTGAATTCCCAATTTTAAACAATTTTCTATAGTTGTTTTTGCAAATTCTCCTTTGAATCCTGAAGAGCTTAACTTTTAACACTTGTTGGCAACTCTATTGCACTGCCAACAGTGCTGCCAATCACAAGTTATGTTATTTTTATTTGGATTACCAATTTTAAGCTTTTCTAAGTTCCTTTTCCATAGAATTTCAACTAAATTACGACTTCTAGCGATTATGTATTACTTTTTTTACACGATCTCTTTGAAAACTTCTTAGTTCTCAAATTGCAACACATACTGGCAATACACTCACGCTGGCAACAGTGTTGCCAACCTCAAGTAATGTGCTTAAGCCTGTTTTGGTTAAAATTTATAGCCTGACATTAATAAGCTGTCAACACATGCGTTAGACCCAAAAAACAGAGTGTGGAGCCCAGGTGAACCCAGAGTAGCCAGACTACCCAGAGCAACCAAGGCAAACTTAAAGTCTGGACTGTGCCGATCGTAACCGAGCCTGTTTTCAATTTCACTTAACAAACTGCAAGCGAAGTGAACCCTAATGATGGCTCATAATTTTTGGCCAACACAAAACAATTTGACAGTTTTATATGCGCTTTTAATGCCAAAAACTTTTTCGGGGCCAAAGGCCAAAAACGAATGGAAGGGAGCGAGGAAGAGAGAGAGAGATGGGTAGCGAACCCTATACACACATTAGCCACAACACTTATTTCGCTGGGGCCTCAGGTAGAAGCCCGACTTGGCATTTGCTTATCCCGCCAGGTACCCTCGTTTATATATTGATCGATCGTTCGACATGCAAAAACGCCAACTGCAAGTCCCACTGACCGTTGTCCCCCTCTTGCTCTTCCCACCTCTTTCTCTCTCTCTCTTTCACTGCGTCGTCGTCTGCCTGTCTGCGTTTTTATTAATTTTTTGTTTGACTTTTGCTTTATGGCGTGTTCATTGTGGCACCACAGTCAAATGTCAGAGACGCGAGACTCTTCTTTCTGAGGGTCCTAAGCTGTACCTAGAGATGCCAACGTGACGATAACAATGTGAAGCAAAGTCGGGAATCGATAAAAGAGCTATTACATTCTTCTCAAGCTTGTTTAGATACTTAGTTAATCCCCGCATCAATATGTTATGCATTATCTTCCATTCGCATCCACATTAAGTCGTCTTAAGTCATGTCACGTCATTCTGAGTAGTTTCAAGTCATATTTAATCATATCTAGTCGCATTTAGTCGACTTTAAATGTTCTTGAATCATACTCGATTGCACTGATCGTGCTCTTAAGTCGTGTCACGCAACACCGTCTCTCGTCTCTAGAGACAACTCTCTGCTACCCTCGACTTGTGCTTGGCCATTTAACTGATTACAGTACCTTGTGTCCAGGCACAGCAGGTGGTTTTCAATCGACGTTTCGTTTCGTTTCGTTGTCCTCATCGTTGTCGTCGTCGTCGCAACGTCTGAGTAGAACTGGAGAAGAGCAAGAAGAAGAAGTAACAGACGCTCATCAACCGCGACATTCCGCAACTGTTGGCAACACCCACGCGACAGAGGAACAGAACAGAAACAACAACACAAAAAGTGGACAACTTATTTCATGCGCATCTCAAGCGATAATTGTGCATGGCAAAATGCTTCACTAATCCAGCTGGACACGCCCATTACCTTAATCATAATAAAAACATCAGCAATTCGAACATTTACTAGCTGCCCGCGACTTGTTCTTGCAACTTGCAACGTTTCAACCTGCTGCTACCCCAATAACAATATAAGAGAGAGTCTGCTAGGCGTTGTAACTGCTTAAATGCAACAATTTTATTTGTAACAGCGACGCATGCAACAAACTTGAAGCAACTTGAGACTTTGTTGTGACACTGTGCGAAAAAGTGGAGTATAAAATACGAAAAAATAAAAATCAATAATAATTTGTTTGATATTTTTATGTTTTATAAGAGTCGTAGTCACAATATAGTTCTTAAAACATTCAATTAAATATTCTATACAATCGTATACGATAGTTAAATCGATAGTTAGCCAGTAGTATTTTCAAACGATCTTTTTTGAATAAAACTGTTTTTTCCGAAAATCAATTGCATGACAATTCCAATATTTTAACAAATTTATTTAATTTAATATTTAATTAATGCATTTTGGAAAATAAATTTGCTCTTTTTCGCAACAGTTTATGTTAAATTAAGCACGAAATCTTTAAATCTTACATTTATTTCTTAAATAACTTATACGAATATATTAATTATCCGATTGTTACCAAGTTTTCAGAAATCGATTTTTTTGATTTACATTTCAATACCAAATTTAAAAGCTCTAGCTCTGAAAGTCTCTGATATCTAGGTTTTAATACGGATGGACAGACAGACGGACAGGCAGACAGATAGACAGACAGACAGACGAATGGGTATAAACAGCTTCCTTGATCTCACCTCTTTTTCTGCCAGTGTACATTCTTGCTCTGCTGGCAGTAGCAACCGTAAAGCTGTCGCCCCGTTTTACAACGCCTCTCTCAGTCGTCTCTGCCGTCAACTCTCCCTCTCTCTCTATCTTTATGTTGCTATCTCTCTTCCTCTTGTGGTCGTCTGTCTGTCGTCTGTCAGTTGGTCTGTCAGAAATTGCCAACATGCCAGAGATTACCAACTGTCAGTTGAATGTCATGCCAATGGAACATGCCGTCAACTGAAGTGTTGAACTAATTTAGCAGCTGTTGAAAAAACTGAGAGCGAGAGAGAGAGCGACTAAAAGAAAGAGATACAGCGAGAGCGAGAGAGGGGAAGATAATTTGTGTTACCCCGGCGTATGTGTAATATGCGCAATAACAAAGAAATTGAAATTAAAAATACTTATGCAGCAAATGCAAAAATGTTGTGTGCCAGGGGCAATTAAAATGCTTCGCTCACAGTGTAGACTGTGCGGCACAAAGACTGATTGCAACACAATTAGCTGCACATTAAAAAACGTACGATAATTATGGCGTGCAAATATTACAATCATCATTATGATGATGTTGCAGATGGAATGGGAATGACCAGCAGCAGAAGAGGCCCACGCGAACATCATGAAGAGCTTCTAGGCAAATGAAATCAGCGCGACGACGTATGCGTTGAGGGATCTATTAGCTGCAGGTGGAGCCACAAACGGGCAGGGACAGGTACCAACACTAGCAACGGTGTGTGGTGTTGATGGTCGTGTAATTAGAAAATGTTGTGCATAATTGGAATTGTAAATGAGCTGAACAGAAACTGCAACGAAAAAAACTAAACTGCAGACTGGCTCAGGAAGTCGGCAATCTTGTCGAGCGCTTTCCAACAGTTCTGCCTGCCTGCCTGCCTGGCCCCTGTCATGTTCGTGTTGCTGTTCGTGTTTGCCATTCGCGTTGTTTCAAATGTAAATCTCAAGTCGTTTTCAATATTTTTCACTTTTGTTTCACTTGCGCGCTTTGCTGATTTTTATCTGCAGTTAAAAGAATTTGTTGTCTGCATCGATGTTTGCCGTATGTAAACGTTGATTTTAATGATGTGCCATGCGGCCAGTTTTGCCTCCCCGGCTCAGTATTTCAAGACTACATCCACTTGCATTCATATTAGCTAGAGATGGTAGGGTTGAGGTATCGTATGCGGCACGACTTATAAGTTGAGCACGCACAAAAGATAGATAAATTACTAATTTGAGGTGGCAGTGGGCATGGTATACCAAATTTAAAGTAAAAATTTATATGCGTATGGTATGGAGAAATATAAGTACCAAGTTTGTTGTTGTATTTCGTAAAGCTGCTGAGATAAGTGTGTTCATACAGACAAACAGATGGTTTACGCTAAATCGATTCAGATATTGATATTAAATAGCCTTTATGGGATCTACCATTTCTATTTCTTCCAGAAAAATGAGTATTTACAAAAGACGAAGGGTATTCAATATGAATTTGTGTAGAAAACACATTCGTATATTGAGAAAATAATCGAAAACTTTTAACTATCCTCTTTTCTTAAAGATTCCTAGATACCATAAAGAATTCTTGCTAGTTTGAGTGTGTAGAGTTTATTAAGAATACCAAATATTATTAAGTTTTATTATAAACTTCTTATCCGATAGTTAGCTACAATTAATCGTGCCACGCCACAGCACGCACCCATCTTAAAGACCGTGCGCTACAGCCACTGCCTTTCTTTGTGGATAACTCAAGCATTTTATTAGCCGTTGAATGAAATGACCAACTCCGCTTGACTAACTTGGTTAAGTTGATTGTCTGACATGACTGTGGATAGCTGCTACATATGCATATACATAGATATCTCAGTATGTATCCCAGCTGCCATAGCGATAGCCATATAATCACAGTTACAGATTATCGCACATACGCATACACATATCGTCGTACATTTATGGTTACAGACCCACCAGTCGGGCCAGTTTTGTGCGGCGCATTAATTCGATTTGAAATTAAACCGAACATGATTTTAAATGTTGGATTTGAACGTTTTAATCGTCGCGTTTATATTGCCATAAAATAAAGCTCAAGAAGTAGTTGGAAAACCCGAAGCGAAACAGAAAAAAATGGTTCGTGTTACACGCGCTCGAATGAATTTCTGAATTTCTATGCAAGGCGTTGGTTGTCATGTCAGAAGGTTGTGATGAGCAGTAGACATCGGATCCGACGATGACGAATACAAGAGAGAAAGGTCTGAAACAAACATAAATAATTAAGATTTTTGGTAATAAATATGTGTAATTAATTGGGAAATAAAATCAGCATTTTAATATTCTACACTTATTTGCATTTAGTTGACAGACAAAACCTTTTCAGTAAGAAGTGTTGGAAAATAATAAATACAGCCTTTATTTCTTGAACTCTTTTGCAGTAGTAAAACAATCCAGCTTTATTCTAACATTTATCTTTGATTCCTTAACTCAGTTCATATTACTAACATCATTTTTAAAACGTTTGCAAAACGTTTCGAATTTTACAGTGTGTAACATGAATATTCCACAACTTGGGAGAGCGAGACCGATATTTATTGATAGAGTGAAAAAATCGAGATTTTTACAGCTCATAAATTATGAGACACCTGTAAAATGAGTTTAATGTCATACCAAATGCCGAACAATATCATTCGCCGCACAGAGTGCATGTGGGGGCGCGGATAGGTACGGTATGGCTATAAAGCAAAAGCCGATTTACCATTTAGACGAAGAAAAACAGTTACAACACACGACGACGATGACGACGACGCGAACTAAACGAAATTTTATGTGCAACGAACGTTTTGTTGAACATATCATTAAAATATCAAAGTTTATCACCTTGCCACACACGACAGACACTAGATCCAAATAGTAAGATCGAAAAGTCACCAACACCAGCATACTCACGACTGTGACAGACGGACAGTCGACTTAATCCGTTCATTAGGTTTACGGGCATAAGTCCATGTTGTTTAGTGAGGCGTTAGAAGAGAGCTCACAACAATGGAACTTGAATGGGTTCGGGTATGGGTTCGGGTTCGGCTTTGGATACGGCTGGGGTCCGTCACAACTCTGGGAGTCCCACTGTCTGGAAGTCTCTGTGGCAATCACAATGACAATAAGAGATGAGAGTTGAATGTGCTTGAGACAGCATGACAGCCTCCTTTTGTTAGGGCCGCGCATAATATTTTGACATTTTTAGTGCCGCTTATGAAACGTCAAAGAATTTCGGAAAACGTTGTAAAGCCCCCACCCCCTACTCTCATATTTGTTGTAGTTGTTGTTGTCCATCTTTTAGTTTAATTAAATACTAATTTATTGTAATTTATCTCCGCTTAAAGTGTATTTTCATGTTCGAATATCGATTTTATTTTCATATTACAAAATTAAATTCTTTTTTTTTTTTGCTTTTATTTTCAGCATTTTGTTTTTGTATTTCTTATAAGCAAATTAACACTTTATTTTGTTTTGCAGCTTCGAGCAAATATTTGTCAATTGTGCGTAAGAGGCTTAGGGTTTGTCTGAGCAGAGATCGACGAGTTGTCTTGGTTTCTTTTTTCTGTAAGCAGCTTAAGTAAGTTTTTATATCTTTTTTTCGTTTTTTTTCGAAACTGTCATGAATCGCTCAACAATAGTTATCACAATATTATGACTTGATTATGGAAAAGACTAATTTTTATTTGGCTAAGAACGTTTTTGTGTTTCCAAAAAGGTTGCTCTGTATTAAGTGCTAAGTTGGCACTGAAAACGAGCATCAAGGTCGTGAGACCTTTCACTTTATATGCATACTACAATACTATGTCTATATCTGGGGATGGCTGGGAGTTTTTTTTTGCTTTTCTATGATGTGATATGATTATGATTTGTTGTGAGTAGAGATTTCATAATTGTGCCGGAACAAAGAGAAGCTTAAAGCTATACAGAGCTCTGAAATATGTGTTGGCAATAGAAATATAGTTTAACGACTTATGAATGGATTGCAAAGAAGATCAAGTTTTTACAGTTTTATAATGATATCGGTACCTGATGCTGTTGTTGATATAAGCTAGGAATATGTGCATAATAATACAGACAAATTAGACAAGTTTATTTTAACCTTTTTTGGTGGGTTTGCGGCGTTCAGAAATGCAGATAAGCAGCAAAGCACTCGACACAAAAATAAAAAGTTACACACAAACACACACCCACACACAGGCACACTGAGTACCCTTTCAAAGAGCCTTTAGTCAAAATAAACTCAAGTCGTAGTCAAGTTGCTGGGACAAGTCGAGTCGGGGTCGCACACGCTCGCCGGGGCCAATTAAACGCGCGTTATCTGCGCCAAATTTTAAAGCGTTGATACATAAATCCTTTCGTTAAGCCCCGCAGCGTTCTTGACAGCCAAGGCACATGCTAACATGCCATTTTCCACACCCCAACCCCAGTCTAGTATCTCTGCTGCCATCTCTCTCCCTATCTCCCTCTCTCTCTTTCGCACATGGAAAAAAAGTCAGCGCGAAACTTTTTCGAAAGAGTTTTTCCTCTTGGGCGCAAACGATGCGTTCCCTTAAGGATAAGCCAAACAGGACAACGATGCGTAGCTAAAGTGAGTGTCTGTGTGTATGTGTGTGTGTGTGTGTCTGGGTGTATTTTAAAATTCAACTGTGGCTTAGCATGCGCATCATAAAATAAATTTTAAGCGCAAGTGGCGCCATTAAGTCTGCTTTTAACTTTTTTGCACCCACTACGCGGCTGAGGCGATTTCAAAAGTGGATTTCAAAAAGGGTGAATAGGAAGGGGAAAAGCAAGAAGATTGTGGACGAGGCATCGGGAGAGAGAGAGGGGAAGACAGGGTAAGCTGTACGGGCGCTGTTACTGCTGCCATATAATGTGTAAAAAGTTTATCAAAACCCTTTCCACACCCAAAAGCGTAAGCGATATAAACATATTTGTATATACGGGATACAGTTTAAGCATTAGGGTGGCTCAAGAGTTGAAAAATTTTTTAAAATACAACTTTGTTAAACATTTTCATACATTGTTTTAAGAATAAAGTTTATAAAAATACATTTAAATATATTTGTACATTTTATTTTAATCATATTTCTTATACGTTCAATCCCTTAAAGTCTCTTAAAGCATGGATATACTGATATGGACTTTACTTAATCCGTTAAAGTAACTTGTTAAAGTTACTTAAGTCTCGAGAGTCCGTAAATATATTTTAAATAATTTTAAAAATATTTGCACATTTTATTATAATCATATTCCACAATGATGCACTGCAAAAAGACTTTTAAATGTTTTCCTTACTCATCTCTTGAAGCACCCTGTTGAAATCTAAATGTATCGCATGTGTAGATATCCCGTTGAGCCAAACAAAATGGCGGCACAACATAACACAATATCTTCTTCCTTTTTGCTTCACTTTTTTCTGGCTTATCCTTTTTTTTTCGCTTGCGCCACAAAACTTTTCGACGCGCTCTTTTACAAATTACCAACAACTTTAGTGCTATTTTTACGATCGAAATGAACGTTGATGTGGGTGTGGGTGTGTCGGTGTTAGAGTATGAGAGTGTGTTTAAATAAGTGTGTGTGTGTGGTTAAACACTCGACAGATATATTTATGTATATACGTTGGCATCTATTGCAGTTGAAGCTTAAATTATTTGAGTTGTTCAGATTATTCGCCTCGCAAGTTGAATAAAGAGCGAATAATTGAATTTAACTGCCAGGCAAAGCGAATAGATTCGCATTATTCACTTGCAAACACAATTTTAATTAAATTTTGTGCCAGCAGCGAAAAAACAATGCACAAACGCCCCTTTTAAAAGTCTATTAAAATAGCCATTTTGACATTTATATTGACAGGCAATAATAGACAACATAACTAAGGAAAGTCCCGACACGCCGATGTCGGTGCCGCCGTCTGCAACTGCAACTGGTATAAAAATTAAAACCCTTGCGGTGCACCCGAAAAATAAATGCAGAAAAATAACCAGAAGGAGCTTGGTTAGGATAAGTAACGAAGTTTAGATACTCTTTAGGGAATTGAAGACAAAGAAAACTCAATATTTAGAATTAAAAAAGTAGTAAAAAAACGTTCTTAACTTTATTAAAACGTGTGATTCAACCAGAAAGCGACCTCAGCATCAATGACCGAAAGGTTTAATCAATGTTTGTTCGTATGAACGCGTCGATCTCTGCACTTGTTAGAGCTAGAGTCTCCAAATTTGACATTTAGTTTATTTTATGTGTTATGCAGAATATCTTTATTTCAAATTGTGCCTGCCACGCCCACAATTTCTGTAATTCAGTAATATCATTTTGTAGTTCGACTTTCAAGTGAAATATTAGAGCATAAACTTGCTACTTGTGTACAAATATAGCTGATTATATTATAAACTCATCCTCGAATTTTAAATCTAATCAGACTTTAAACATTTAAGTTATGGAACTTTTCCGAGGGCTACCTGCACTCAAATATGGACATGTTCTACTTACCAAAATCTACTCCACATACTTGCAACAAAGTGAATCTCCAAAACGTAGTACCATCTATCAGAGTATCAAGAAAACCAGTAGCCAAAAGACTTGCCACAGTCGTCGCGAACGTTGCAGCAAGCAGTGACAGCATGCAGCAGAAAGGGGCAAGGAGGCGCGTCGAGTCTGGGCATAAATCTTTGGCTGGTATTTTCACCAAGGCAGCGGCGGCAAAATGACAATTGTGTCAGCTACTGTGTGGCATGCAACAGCAGCGCGGCAGCTTAGAAGTAGCGAAAGGAGAAAAATATAAATTATTTTTTGCTGAAAATTTATTTCACGTTTTTCCGTTTTCCCCTTGCGCGATGCGATGTTAGTTCAATTTGCATATTGCAATTTTTAACACCTCGGGTGGGTCATCAAGCGTGGCCTAGGCAATCATAATTAAACAACAACAAAAGCGTAACGCAAACGTGCAACGTTGCGACGCGTTGCAAGGAAGCTGCAACCAGAAGCTGCAGCCGACAATTATGCGCAGAAGGCAGTGGTTGCGGAGGGGGGGAGAGATGTTGACGTACCTTTTGGGCATAAAATTGAAATCCCGGCCAGGATGCCACGTTGTGGCAGCCGCCGTTGTTTTGGCATTAAATTTGCCACTTCTTCGACAGCTTGGCCAGGGGCAGGTAAGGCAGGAACGGGGGAGGGGGGGAGAGTCTGTGCAGCAGACAGTCTGTGCGAGGTGTGAGGCAGAGTCAGGCCTGGCCGGGCTCGGCAACACGATGGCAGCGACAACGGCAACATACAAATTTATATGGCCGCGGGGCATGTTGAAATTATGCCATCAAATTGGTATCAACAGAGCCAGAGACGAGCAAGCTGACCCCTCCCCCGCCCCCGGTACCACCGCTTCACCTCTGCCACACCAGGTTGCCAGCCTGACTGCCTGCTGGATAGAAGAGCAGTTCTGGTTCTCGTTGTCGCTGATGGTTCTTCCTTTTTGCGACTCCTTTAAAATGCTAGTGGGCTGCGAAACAACAACAACAACAGCAGCAACGACAACAACAACAGTGGGCAACAACAACAGCATGCAGCGACAATTTGTGTGCGATGTGTAAAGTAAAATGTTGTCTGGGTGTGAACCTAATGCGTGTTGAATGCCCCGCATGCGGAGGCATCATGCTTGAATTTGCCCCCGAACGACAACAACAACAACAAGAGCAATGGCAACAACAACAAGGCACAGAACATGCTCAAAGTGAGCTTGTAAGCAAATTAGAGCAACTTGTGCAGGCAGCAGCAACGACAACAACAATAACAACAACAAGCAGCAGCAGCAATTATAATGCTTTGATATAGATGTTAAGAGTTTAGATGGCGATGACCTTGCGATGAAACAGCAACAGCATAACAAGCGCAACTGAAATTGGCGGGGATTGCTTTATAAGAGACAGAAAAAGAGAGAAAGAGATACTGGGAGAGAGAGAGTAAGAGAGAGATAAACATATAACGAGAGATATTAATAGTAGAAGAAAATGAATGAATCGATTATAATGGTGTAATCCAATGATATATAATATTAAATATATAAAAAATATATATAATACATATACATATACATACCTAAGAGATAGGCTAAAAGATTATCTGAATGAATACATATATATATATATCTTGAAAACAAATGACAATTTTATTCAGAGTAAATAACTTCGGCAAGCGCATCCAAACTATCTAGATACTTTATCCTATAAACATATTATTGCGCAACTTGACAGCAACTGCAAATGCCCAATATCTCTCTCACATATCCCAGCTAGTCTGCTCCATATCCCCCGCCTGCCCTGCCTCGATACAAACTGATGCGTGCAGTGCGTAATTTCAATAAATAAACCGAACACGCCGAACATGCCGTGCCGATCCGATACGATCCGTTGGGGCAGGACAGCAGCCCCTTCACTTTATCGTACATTGCGAAAATTAAGAGCACAGAAAATAATTACGCACTTTTGCAATAATTTCATAAAAGCTAAAACTCAAAAAGATGCCGAGGTAACATGAACCTGTCGGCAATACGAAAGAGATACCAAAAAAAAACAAGGCAGGCGCAAAACGAACGAACGAACGAAATGAAAAATGAAAAAGGGAAAAGAAGGAGTTGCGCCACAATCAACGCCCCACGGCAAATGCCAGAGAAGATGCCACAAAACGGCAAACGGCAACGTCGGCCCCAACAGAAGTTATGATGAGGCTGCCGGCATTGGATCTGGAGCTGCATCCGATGTTGGGCTAACTCTGCAGATGCTGCTGGTGCTGCTGTCCGAACGATTTGGCAATTGGCGCGGCCTTTTTAGGCCCTCAGCCTGGAAATTGGTAGGAGTTGATGCGTTGATGCAATTACACCATAATATTCACACTTTGCGAGGTGAGAAAATTGCGGGCTATTAAAAGATCATAATAATGCACGAAGCAGCCGACACAGCAGCACCACAGCCGCAGCCGAAGCTGCAGCCAACGCATCTGCAGATGAAGATGCTGCAAATTGTTGCCCCGCATGAAGATCGGTAGATCTCGCCTTGATGTTGCAACATCGTCAGCATTTGCCGCCGACATTTATGACATGCTATGAAATAATTTTTTGCATCCCTCCTTCTTTCTTGTCTTCCTTATAAATACGTAGTATAATATATACATATATATTCTCAGTCAGCTCTTTCGGTTTCATTTAGTTTCAGTTTCAGTTCTTTTCAATGCCAAGGCGCGACAATGTTGCACACATGTCAAAGTTGGAGGCGCTTCGCTTGATTTAGAACTGTGCCAAGTGGCGTTCGCAGAAATTTAAATTGATTTTAAAATCGTTTTGAAAGCCATAAAAAAGCCCAAATGTAGAAAATACTGAAAAAACAATGCGAAATGAGAGCGAAAATGGGATGCAAAAATGACATACAAAGTTGCCACTGAGAGATATTTATGTGCTTCATGGGAAAACAGTCAGAGAAAGTCATAAGTATTATTAAGAATATTGAGTACAGTTCCACTAAATACTAAAATTATTTATATTTATTGATAGAGTGATGAATAACTTTTAGATATGCATTTAAATTAAGTGGATTAATAGCGAAACTCTTCAATATAATGTCAACATCAAGTGGACATTTATTTCTTATCAAGTTACCAAGTTATTCAATTAACATTATCTCATTGTATAATATTAACATTTTCAAAAATATACAATTCCCAATTATACTTGAGTTGACAAGAAGATTAACAACTTGTCGTGTTTTTCAAACCTGATTATACTGAAAAAAGTTAACTTTTATTTCTCAACACCTCCAGCAATAATTTTGTACAAATTCTAATTGTGAAATTATGAAATTCTTCAAAAACCTGCTTATCTAGCTAATAATTCTTATCAACAGCTCTCGACAAGGTGTCTCAATTCACAGCATATGAATTGTTTTCAAGGGGATAACCAGTTACCATTCCTGGAGCGAAGATCATCTTATCGTAGCTACGCTTTTAACACAATATCACATTACGATCCGTAGCGACGCAACGACCTTTAATCAAATCAGCTAGTTAGCGTTCATTTCAATACATTTTATGATTATTAATATTATATGTTTATATTCCGGTTGATTATCGCTTTGTTCGTAGCCACAAACAGCCAACACACGCTACACACTTCCATACATATATTAATCCAACAACAGCAACAACAATAGTATACTATACTATATCAAAAGTCATTAGAATTGTCAACGCATAAATTAATTGCTCATAAAGTGGATAAGTTATGATTGCTTTATACGACTGTATCTGTATCTGTTTTATTTTTATTTGTATTTTTGGAATTCGTATTCGATTTTTTCTACTCCATCTACCCCACGTTCTACGTTTTATTAATCTGTGCGAATGGAACTTGTTGTGGGACTTTGTGAGCTTTGCGAAATCAATTGTGACAGATCCGTCGATTTATATTTTATAGTACACGAATCATTTAATTACTGTGAAATGGACTATTACGTTTTCATAACCCCAGCAGGAAGTGAAACTGGTATTATATTTATTATATCAACGATGTAGATTCATATAGCAACAAGTCTTTATACTCCAATATGATCCATACAGCAAAAACTCAATCTCTTTGCAGGGTATTCACCAGGCTATCAGTTTTAGCGCTGTTCATTCTTTTTATTAAAATATTAACAAGTATAATTAAGCAATACGAGCATTGTATGGAAACCGCTTTAGATAGTGAATCCATAGTGGACCGCATATGATTAGAATGTCATAAAGTCATCAAACTGATATCAATACCTCAATATGTCAACGAAAATCGAGCACAAAGCATAATGCAAAACGGTGAAGAAAAAAATCTATCAACAAAATACTTAATTATGCTGACCAATACATATAGAGAGAGTATGCGATGAAAAACTAGTCTAGACGCTTCATAATTATTAACGCAATTTCATTGTCAGTTTAATTAAAAACTTGGCATATTAATGATGTCGAATTTATGACACACTTCGATGCTATACCCTGTATATAAGCATGCATATAGTTTATTTTAGATTATATTCAAACTTCATCATCGCGTTACTTTTTTATTGATGACAAAAATTTAAATAAATTATGAATAGCTTCCGTTAAATTAATACAATCTACTGACCCGTATTTCAAAAGAAATCTATGTTTATTTTTTGAACCAAAATCTCTAATCGAGATGGCACAGTCAATCATGTAGAACAAATCGATTGCCGAGCCAAACTTCATCCATCAACACATTATTAAGATTGTCGAATAGTTTTTTATTTTTGTGGATTTTTTAACTTGTTTAGATTTATGTTCACCCGTCTGGCAATCGCATAACGAATGAGATTAATTACCCAACAATTTCCAATGCAATTTCACACACTAAATGGATCAGTAAATAAGAAGAACAAATATATGAACAGTATCTTTCGATACTAAAATGTTGTTATTTATGGAATGTTGATTAAGAGACGTGTCTGGCAAGAAATGTAGTTCAATTTGTGTCTGAAGGGAAATGTTTCAATCTGCCTGCAAATTTACAAAATTACATTTCAATTATTTGTGCTATTTTATTGTGAAGTCTTCAGCTCTTGCAGTTCTTCTGTCTTGACTTGCGGAGAGACTTGAGGAGGATCACACCTACTTTCTGGCAATGATAATTGCCCATAATTCAACAGCTTTATGCTGTAGATTCGAGCTTGACTTTCCGACTTTCAAGTCTTCAACATGTGCTGTCAGTCAGTCAGTTTCATGCAACACGTGCAACATGCCAACTTCTGTGTCCGACTTCCAGCCTCTTCTTCTCCTTCTCTCTCTTATTCTCTCTATCCGTCTCTGTCTGAGTTATCACAATGCAAGGCACACAAATTAGTTTCGTGCTTAATGATTGCGTAAATGGTTGCTGGAATTCGTGTTGTCTATTGCCCATTAAGCTGTACAGCACAGCAGAAGACTCTCTTCTAGCCAGTCTGCAGTCTCAGTCTGCAGTGCGATTATAGGACTTACTGAAGCGCCAAGCTGGCAATAACTTGGCAAATTAGCTAGTAGTTATTAGATTGTAAAGCGCATGAAAAGCCAGAATTCATCCCATAATCAAGCAATAGCAATAGCACAATATATAATTGCCGGACTTATTCAAAATCAGCTAATTATATCCGATTGCAGCACTCAATTAGTTGCGCCTTGGCTACTTTTTTCTTGGATTAAGTAAAACTATTAAGAGGTTTCACTGTGAAATTATAAAAAGCGTAGATATATCTTATATATCTTCAAGAATCTACATCCACTCGATATACCGTAACATCAGCTAATAAATCAGATGCATGTCAATCAAAATTTTATTTAGTATCTCCGCTAATTATCACAATGTTCTTCCACCCGCTGGCAAGGATTTAAATTGAAAACATAACCTCAATAAACTAGACAACATAACCTCAATTTTGTAGAGCACAACATTGCGTGCATTGACAAACATACACACGAGAGATACCAATCAACAACATGAAAGATCACAAAAATATTAAAAAATTACAATACCAGCGAAATAAGCAGAAAACCCGTCAAACCCTCGAATCCGTCGACTGTTCCCCATATGAAATGATCCGACAACGTTCCCCAAAGAATGAAAAAACGAAAACCTGTGCCAACTGCACATTAAATTGTGATGCATCAATAAAATTTGCCTGCAGCAAGTTCCCAAAGCCATGCTACGAAAGTGTTAACTTCGAAATATGTTGCCGCTCTATAATTATGGATGGTTTTCGGTATAATTGCGTCGGGTCGGTCTACAGTCTTCAGTGTCCAAAGCTTGCATGCTAAGGTTCCAGTTCTGCCGTCCAGAGACAAGAGATGTCGAGGGCGACTGCTTCAATCAAAGCGACTGACGAGCTGCAACGCCAGCAGCAGCGTCAGCTCCAGTGGCTGCCGTTGACGACCCTCTCTCAGTGCCCCATATCGGTATCTGTATCTGTATCGCTATATGCATCTGTATCTGTTGCCCAGTTGCTGTTGCTGTTGCTGTGGTAGCTGCCGACGCGACGCGTCGCTTGAAGTAGCGCAAATTCATTTATCTAAAAAATGAGAACAAAAAGAAACACCGAAAAGGCACGCCGGGGCCCCGAGAGAATTCTAAGGTGTTGGCCGGCACGGCACGGACTGTCCCGTCCCGTCCAGACCCGACCCGCTTGCTTTAAGCCAAAAACGACCCAAAAAACCGAACGAGCAGAGAAAAACGAACAACATTCGAGTAATTCCGGTAATTTACGGGCCCCAAAATATCAAAAAACAAAAAAAAAATACCGAATCTCTTATGAATCATAATCACAATTTCTACAGTTCTCTCTCGCTCTCACAGATCTCTCATTCACTCTCTCTCTCTCTCTCTCTCTCTCTCCTGCTTGCTCTCTATCTGGACCTGTCTCTCAACTTGCCTGATGATGATCAATGATCTGTAAAGTGTTTTTCGTCAGAGTTATGACTCTGAAGGCTCCACTCGTTGTTCCTCTCTCCCCTCTATCTCTTTTTCTCTCTCTCTCTCATTCTCTCTTTCAGCCGCCGGCTAAACGTGCGCTCGGTTTAATTTTCAATATGTCTGCAGATCGTACGACGACGACGACGAAGACGAAGAAGACGCCGCGGCCACTGGGTCAATGCTGATGGCTTTTGTTTTTATGGCAGACATGTAGGCACCTTTCGACTAATTTATATAAAAACCGATTCGTGTATCGTTTGCATCTCACATCTCTCTCTCCCTTTCCTTCTTTTTGCTGAAATTGTTTAATTGAATGTTTGTACGCGCTATCTATAGAGAATAAAGTATATAGGACATATGTATATTCGTAATCAGCGTCAACAGCCCAGACAACCAGTCTAACTTTCCGTATGAACACCTAAATCTCGAAGACTGTTAGAGCTACAGCTACCAAACTTGAAGGCAATTTACGTTATTATTGAATGCAAACAAAGTTCATTTTATAATTTTACCAAGTTAAGTGTCGCTCAGTACTTTTAATAACTAAATCACAGAGGTAGAACAATTTTAAAAGTCCTTTCTGTTTCAGCTTTTTGTGCAAGTTTAAGAAAAAACCTCACTTTATCTACCCACAAATTTGGATTTATGGGAAACCCCTTAAAAACTATATTAATATAATAAATAAATGCACAGTATACAGAAACCACAACAAACTCATTATTTCACATATCACACATATTTTGACATAACCATAACCAACAGGGCAAATAAATTGCCAACAACCAATCGATTTGGTAGCTGCTCCAAATGACGAGCATCCCAGCAGTCCCGATACCTCCTCCAGTTCCCTACACCTCAGCCCTGTGACCAGTCCAATTCACGGCCATAAATCGTTGACTCTCCAGCTTCAATAATTCAGTGCGGGAAATTTCTGTGCTGGGTGTTCAAACAAATCAAACCGCAAACAACAGCAGCAGGACAAACAAAAAGAAAAAATAAAAAAAAAGTAAAAATGCAACAAACGTAAAAATCATTGCAGCACAAATTTATGAGCCAAATAACAACGGGAGATGACAAGAGCCCAGCAGCGGTCACCACCTACAGTTCAATTTGTGCTGCCTCCTTGTGGTTTGCTCTGTGTCTGGGTGTGTGTGAGTGTGTGTGAGGTGTCTGCTTGGTTGGAGCTGGTTGGTTGGTTGGCCACGGTGCCCCATCTACCAGGTCATGTTTTGGCCACTTGGTCAATAAGTCAGTTGCCCTGGCGCAGTCGTAGAACAAGATAAACTATAGATATCTTAGGTTATACCCTGTTATTTGAATATATTTCTTGATCTGCATCTTTCCAAATTCTTCAGATTAATGTAAGTTTATAATACGAGTATTAATAAATATATTATTTTCAAATACTTCATGGATAATAATATTTTTATATCCTATTCCTTTATGATCCTTTTAATTTCGGTTTATATTGTACTTGATAGGTAGATAGATTATATTTTTTTCTATCAGTACTTTTAATCTTATTTATTTGTAATTTAGATTCGTATATTATGTTTTATATTTTATTATATTTATTTATATTTTTGATCTTTTAGTATTTGGATTTTATATATGGAAATTTATATTTATTATATTTATGTATATTAATATTATATTTATGTTTATTAGTAAATATTATATTATTATGTATTTATATTACATTCAAGTCAAGATATTAAATCATGAGCTTTATTTGTTATTTGTTCAATCTATTCCAGCCACATCTCCCTTTCAAACCCCCTTCTCAGACCCAACTACATTCAGGGTATTAAAAACGCGTGATAAATATTTGCGTTTCATTTTGTGTGCTGCGGCTATGGAACGAGTATAAATAATATTCGCACGATATATGTCCCCTTGGCAGGCAGACGACGCCATCGCCATCGCCACCGTCAGAGCATCAGGGCTGCAGCTGTAGCCCATTGCCCTTACCCCGTGCCCCTGTCCGTCGTGCTGGCGATGCGCAGGCGCGAAACAGGCGCCTCTGGGCATCAGCGGGTTTGGCCTACGTGGGCGCCGTCGCACTTTATGTGCGCGGAATTCCATTTCGTAGCGACCACAAAAACAACAACAACAACAGCAGCAAAAAGAGGAAACAAACAAAACAAACTCAAGTCGTCGCAGTCGCCCAACTTGATATATGCGCTGTATGCTCATAAAAATGTCAAAAATTGTGTTGCGACTGCTCCTGCTCCCGCTCCCTGCCCCTTTAGCCATCCCTATCCCCCACACGTGGCTACTCTTTGTGCGACGCTTTGTCTGGGCCTGTGTCCTGCTTGCTTGCTTGCTGGACATGAACTTGGGCTGCTGAGCGCATGCGCGCATATTTCGCATTAATTGGCAAACGGAGCCACCACCAGCACCACCGGGACACCGCCAACGATGACGCTAAATGTGCACAGCACACGCATATAGGTGGGCCTGTATACCCTCCCCTCCTTCCGCTGCTCTGTGCTGTCTTGAACGCGTTTGTTTAGCGCTTTAAGCGCATTTAATGTGACACAGAACGAAAAGGATAACGACGACAGCAGCAGCAGCAGCAGCATCAGACCAAAGAAGTTGCAGATCAGCTCAGACTGAGCACGTGACACAATGGACCAATGCCCTGGGAGTGAGCCAGGAAGGAGGAGTAGATACGCAGAGACGACGCATGCGTGCCAAAAGCAAATTTCACGCAAATCAAAATGTCATAAATTCGTGGCTTATGCCCAGCCAAGTAAGCCTCGGGCAACTCTCTGTGGCTATATTTATAATGAAAATGATACGTCTGCGCAGACAGAGGGAGAGAGGAAGATAAAGAGAGACAGAGAGAGAGAAAGAAAGAAAGATGAACAAGGGGCGCAAAACGAGAACCAAATGACAAGTGTTAAATTGGCGCGCGAATTTCAACATGTCGTCGGTCGGTCTCTAACAAAGAACAACAACAACACGAACTGACGGCGTAGTTAAGTGGGAGTATGCGTGTCTGGCTGTGTGTGTGTACGTGTGTGTGACATGCGTGCAAAGTTGCGCATATTGGAATGTGAGGTTATAGCATGCGCAAACATACAGACAGCTCAAGTGGCAGACTGCTCAGCCGATCAGATCATCGACGGCAATACAAGCATACATACATATGTATAATCGTATGCATGTATATAGTATAAATGTTTGTAGATACATATCTCCATCTATTTAAGCACTTAACAATTCTTCACTTCATTTTTTTTGCAAATTAATTAATTGAGACACATGGCGCCAGCACTGCTGAAAATGTATGTGTATGTACAAGACAGACATATGATACTTGTAGTTGTCTCACTCTCTCAATGAACTTGGCTGTGCCAGCACTGCCAATTAGACTAATGCCATTCGATAGCTATGTCAAAATATCAATATTTGTGTTTAAATTGATAATAAATTTTAATTAGTTTATTTTTATTTATTTTATTCCCAATGAAAACAGAAAAATGTATTAAGCCCTTTAACTGCCAAAAGATTTGTAAGAGTTTTGTTTGTTTCCACTTCAAGTGGCATTGCGTTTCCACTGCTCACTCCGTAACTGTGTGTGGGGAATTTCTTTGTACTGTAGCAAGACAAACATTTACATCCATTTCAGATGACGGCATACAACGTTTATAATGGCCGTTAAGGCTTACTGAAGGCACTTACAGCCAACAGCGATATGTGTTTGTGTATGTGTGTGTATGTTGAATGCGTACTATAATGGACGCAATGCTCTTAATCGCCTCAGCAACAACAGTTGTAACAGTAACGGCAACAAGAGCCACTAGCTAGGAAGGAAGCTCCTTCCTCCTTTAGTCCTTGCTGCGACTGCGACACATTCATAGTCTGACCAACGAACAGCAATTAAAACGGATTAAAAAGGCAACAAACTGATTTATGAGCCAAGAAACTCAAATAACGACAATACGAGAGAGAATGTGGGTTTGGATTGGGCTGGGGTTGGGATAGGTTTTTTGGGGAAAGGATAAACCAACGAACGTGGATGCTGTAACTAGTTCAGCTGCAGCCCAGACTCGACTCGACTCGACTCATTCGAAATTGAAATAATTGCGCAGTGAAGCAATTTAGAAGAATCGCATTCACATGCGTTGCCTGTCGCTGTTGTTGCTCTAATTGAAAAATATTAGGAGAGCAAGCGAAATGGCACGAGGCATGCCACAAAGGCAAAAGGAAAACTGCTGCTGCTGCTATTGCTACTGTTGGTGCTGTTGCTGTTGCTACTGCTACTGCAATTTGGCGCATAGATCTGGGGAAGCTATTCATGTATTCGGAATTTATAACCGCATATAGCGCACATAAATCCCGAGCAGCAGCCCAGCAGCAACAACAAATCGAACTTTATGTGTTGCAATGCCAATGGCTGCCATATGCTGCCACATCCCCCCTGCCCCTGCTGCTCACTCTCCAGGCCTGAGCCAACACCCTCTTGTGGCACTGTCGCCAAAGCTATTGCCACCGTTAGAAATGGCTGACGACGGGTAGAAGGGGCAAGTTGAGGGGGCAGTGTATGCTGTGTGTACAACGCTTATAATTGCCCCTCGTTGATACCACTGTAGTTGTTGTTGTTACTGCTGTAAGCACGCATCTCTCTAACACCCACAGTCCGCACAGTGCTCGATTGTAAAATGTAAAATTCCAAATAAATGGCCATGAGTTGGTCGAAGCGGCTGCCACTTAAGCGCCACACACAGCAGCAGCAACGGCATCGGCCATGTGTTATGGCCTAAAGTAAATCTTCATTAGATTTGCCAGAGTAACCAAAGGCTTCTCTACTCTGCTGATGCTACTACGGCCATAAAAAGCAGAGGCAGCGGCTGCAACACTGGACATATCGGTATTTATGGTCATTTTTGTTGTCATTTTAATTGATTTCAATTTTTGTGCATTCCGAGTCCGAGTCGGGGTCAGATAAGCAGTGAGTTGCAAGACGAGATGCCTAAAATGATTCAATTCAACTTTGCCTTGCCGGAATTTACGGTCACTCGATTTATTCCGATAGTGACAGTAAGAAATTCAATCTATTGCAAATGTAAAACAATCAATTTCAAGTGGAAATTTCTTCAGGGAATCTTTTAAAGACATTTGTAATTTATTTTATTGAGAGCTTCTAAATGAATTAAATTCTATGTAATGTTAAACTGTTCAAATTAATTTTATTTAAAATAAGCATTTAATGTGAAAACGATTTAATGTTCATAATGATCGAATTTCTTCGTTGGGCAATGGAAACACTGTCTTAGCACAGTCTAATTTGCAAATCGATAAGTGATGTGTGCCAATATCGATACAAAAGCTTACACTTACGCGCATCACTTTATGACATCAAATTGAAAAGTAATTTATTTAATTTTCGATAACAAATTTAGAATTTAAAAGCAGATAACTAAACTGCAAGAACACTTGACTAAGTTAATATAATAATAATAATTCAATATGTCTGCGCCAAATCAAAACGTTTTAATTTGCCATTTACAACATTTATGACACATTATTGCCAAGCAAATTGATACAGTTAACAAATTGAATAAAATGTGAATCAAATGGGCAACAGTTCAGCAGAGTTCAGAGCAAAAACAATTGAGAGGAGTCGTAGAGCTGATGAACGAAGAGGGGAAGGAGATGAGCGAAAACGGAGTCCCCGTTTGAAGTAAGTAAATGACAACAGCTGGTTTCAGTCTCTTTAGCACATTGCACTGTCTCTTTCTCTCTCTCACTCATTCTAACCTCAATCGCTCCACTCATTAGCAATTGATGAAGCGCAATATGGTGAGAGAGCAGGATACGGGGAGGAGAAAAAACGAAAACTTTATGAAATTTTGTGGTTTGCTACCGTTTTTGTTTTTCCAAAAATGTCTGCGGTCCGTCCGTCCGTTCGTTTGTCCATCCGGCTGTTGAAGGGGCCATAAAAAGCGCAACCGCATGGCCAACCCCTAATTGTTGCGGCCAGAACAGGCCAGACCGGGCCAGTATATAATGCAAAATGCGAGTTGTACATAACAGTAAACTTGTGAAAGAGCAATAAAGATGATTAAAATGTAATTATGCTTAATTTTCTGACAAGACAGGGTTGTTGGCCAGCAGCAGCAACAACAAAAACAACAACTAGTAAAAACAGTATTTTAATTGATGAGCTCTGCAGGGTTGAACTTTTTCAACTTTTCAGCTCGAGCTTTGTTTTTGGGGTGAACTTGGTTGGTGGGTGGAGAAATTCCCTTCTCCCTTATCCCCTCGTACCTGTCACTGAGTGCGAATTAATTTGTTTTTTGAAAATTTGGCAAAGTTCTCGCGGGTGCCGTGTTTTTCCTAACGATGAGAAAATATGAAAAATAAGGGAAGACAAAAAAAAATGTTCTGGCATTGTGAGGTAGGGATGAAATTCCGCGCCTGATTAGCTTTGGCTGATTTTTCTACACAAAATTGCGGGTATTAAATTTGCACTTGTTACGGCAATCATTGAAAATGTCGAACACTCTCCCGCAATCCACAGGGATTTGGGCACAGTCATTCGCCCTGCTGAGGGTGTGTAAGGGGGTTGCAAGAGCAAATTGTATATGGAGTATATCTCCTTGTATGAGCTGGTATTAATCACATATAGGCATAAAATTAATGTCTTTCTGGTAAGTGTGGAAAATTGATATGTTCTACAAGGGGAGAGATATCAATTATGTGGTGCAATGTACATATCTATTTGGTGTGGTGTGGGTGGGAACAATTTCCGAATCGATAAATGTGTCGCCATAAAAACAATACTAGCAGGTTGTTTGTTGATTGAGAATTCGTGAGAATTCTCGATATGTTAGGGTAAGTCTTCTAGTTCATACGATATGTTCAGATTATAAATACAACTAAATAAATAAATATACATTATAGCTGTAAATGTGTATATAAATAAATGATATCACATTTTATATTTCAATATTCCAATTCTGTGAATAAATCTAAAGACTTGAACTGGTAAAATTTTAAATACGGAGTAATAATTATTTTAAATCTTTTACTTACACTCTAAAAAATACAAAATATATAATTTATGCAATGATTAATTTAATTTAAGTATCGAGAGATAAGCAAAATTTGTGTTATTCATAAAAAGTAGTCTATACTCTATAAATAATGAACGAAACGAGACTGTTGAATTCTTCCGCCTCGCTCCAATTAGCTGTTTATTTTGACCGAAATGTTAATGTTTTCGAATTGAAATTAGTATAAGCTCTCGCAAGATGTTAATGCATAATAAATGAATACACAAGCCCGCTGCTAAACTAGGCAGTTTTATAGCTTCGCTGTGAGCGAGCTTCAATCTATTGTTCATTTTATTAATCATTTTAATTATAATTTTTTCTCCTTCTTTTTCATCTTTTGTCTCAAACAATGCGCTGAACGAGTTCGTTAAAACCAATCAATGAATATATAATAACTGTCATAAAAAGCGCCAAGTGTGGAAAACATTAAGAGCGTTAAAAACGAGATGATAAAAAATCTTCGAGCAAATTGCTCAAGAGAAAAATGTGAAGAGATAAAAAAAAAGACTTTAGAAAACATGCGCCGCGACGATAAAACAGTTGGTCAGAGAGAAAAGTGTGAAGAAAAGTATCAAATAGCTCAAATGCTTCAAGAACCGACTCGTAAAACGGACTACAGCAACAACAACAGCAATAGCAACCATGGATCGGTTGTCATAAACCGCAGCAGAATTTTTTACATGTTTTGTAGTTTATATTTTCCCGTTTTCTCTACTCTTTCTCTCTCTTTAAGTGGCATTCTTTGTGTGTCGGGAACTCTTGGGGTCATACAAATGAGCTGTTAAAATAAAAAAGTCGGCATGTGTCCTTCGGGGCTATCGAAATTAAAACGGCATTGTTGCAAGCCTGCCCCTTACTCCCCTTCAGAGGCGAGCTCCAAGAATTTTGGGAGAGTTTCAAGCAGCTCCCGCTGTGCGTGATGTCATGCGCCAGCTAACTTAAGGATATAGCATATCTAGCGGGAGATGAACATAAAATTTTGATCATATTTGTAGTGGATCGCAACGAAGAGTTTTTACTCTTTTCGAGATGGAATTAGTATGAGTAATGTAGATAGGAATATAATATTTAGAGTGTTATTTTATTGGATTTTACTAAATAGTTTGAACTCTTTCGAAAATATATTTGCAGCTTAAATGGTAGTTAGACTATACATATTATAATATAACATGAAATAGACCTACATATAAGACACTAAAGTAATACATTATACACTCTATACATACTATATAATATAATAGATTATCCCGCATTACATATCAAGTATTGATGCTCTTTACTTAATATTGCTCTAACATCGACATACCTCGCCTAAGTTAGGGCATTCAAAAGTAATAATTGTGCTCACTGCACGCCTCATTAGCATTTATAGGCGCCGAAATATTTATGATTTTGTGTGCGCTGTCCATGGAATGTCTTCAATTCAATTGGAAAATCACAAACGATAGACAAGCGACCCAACAACTACACGACACCAGTCCCAACTCCAGCTCCAGCTTCGTCTACAAGGCGGGTTTGCCTAGCCAATTAGTCAGAAAAGGGGGCAGTTGGGGAGGGGAAATGAGCAGCAGTGTAGAGCATATGCGTCAGGTACTGCGTCATGATTCACGCTAATTGCATAGCCAACTCGTTGTGAAGCCTTCAGTTCGCTGCTTCAGGTGCGTTTTCGGGGCGCGCTATGAATGATGGTAGTGCTACGTGCTGTGGCACGTCGCCTGATCAATATGCGTAATCGGTGTAATCAGCCATGCCCTGATTAAGTGGGAGGCGGGCAGGTGAAGCAATGATATGGATATGGAGCAATATGTGCTAAGAGAGACTGAGTGAGAGAGACTGAGAGGGAGAAGGAGAGGAGAACAGACGAGGCACTCACTGTTTATAACGGTGTTATGTCGTTAATGTGCAATTGGCATGTTGGCAACACGACGCCATATTACACACACACTCGCACACACACACACACTCGGAACGGCAGCAATTGCTTCAAATTGAGGCTGTTAAATTGTTAATGAGACAATTTCTTGAGGCAAATCGCAAGAAATGAGATAAAGAAACCAATATGGGCAGGATCATTCAGGTTGATTATTGTGGGGTAATAAATGCTAACGGTATATGGTTTATATTCTTACATATGCACTAACAAAACAGTTTTTAATTCGTGGATATTATAAATATGCACATTATATAGCATATTCAACAATTTTGTCAATATTCAAATTTCATTCAGTTTATTTACTTAAGTTAATTGCAAAATATGATTTAAGGGAGTGAATTTAGGAATTATTTTTGAAGATACTTTCCTTACCCTTTATAGAATATGTACTATACATCAACATGTACTATATACGATATTTTTTCCAACAACTTTAAAGATAAAGAAATGAGATAAATGAAAGATTCCTTTATTAACAAGAACTTCCTCCATTTAGAAACTTACGCATTCTACCGTAATATTGACTCCTCCCAACTTGCTACATCTTTTCAATTGAAATTCCATTTCTCCCCATCCCCACAAACAGGAACATAACTTCCCTAATTTGTACATAAATGCCACTAATTGTGGCAGCAACGCCTATTAAATGTTTTTTCCTTCCAACACAGACAGACAAACCGCAAGGCATGCGATATGAGAACATCCTTAATAAACGCTTAACAAAACATTTAATTGAAGTTAACACACACAAAAAGAGAAATACGAAAAGAATTTCGGAACATTTGGTAACTCTGTACGCCCCAAAAAAAAATACACAAAACCATATTCAACTACGGACTGTTTCGGCATTCGTTACAATTCAACGGTAAAAGGTGAGAAAAGTATTAAAAAAGGTGGAACAAAATATACCAAAAGGAAAAACCACAAATTACTTGCACATGTTCAGAACCGAAATAACAAACGGAAAAGATGCCAAAGAAAAACTGCAATCGAGCGGAAAATTGACTTTAAGATACTCTGTAATTAGTTGGGAATTAGAGAACTTCTATATATTAGTTGATAATAAATACTTCAGTAACTGTGTTCTTAAGTGAAGAAGGATTTATTTCAGTAAACATGTATTATATTTATACATTATATACTCTATTTCATAGGTTTAAGAACCATTCCGATAACCTTTTAATAAGGAAAATCGAAATACTTGTATATAAGAAATAGAGACAGAAATAGAAGGATTCCTTTTGTAACTATCCTAATTCTTGAATACACTCCATTATATCATATTATGCTAATTACACTTGAATCCATGAAATATCCTGTATTTTCTGTATAGGCAAATAGGTTATATTATAATTTAGCAGGTTATCATTTATTCATAGGTTTTTATAATTGAATATTATTCGATCAAATATACCTAAAATCTTTATCTTTCACAGAAGTGTCTACCCTCTCTTACGCTGATTACGTGGTATCTAAACGTGTTCTCTTCTAACTCTACTGTTCTTGTTTCGCTTGTCTCCACTTATCGTTTGGCAGCAAAGCTGCTCCAGCTATGGCTCCAGCTCCCTCGGGTGTGTCGTTTACAATGCGAATGCGGATGCGAATGCGTCCGCGTTGAGCTGTCAGTCGCAAACTTTAACAGGTGCGCGCTGAGGGAGGCGCGAATAAAAAAGCCAACAAACAAACAAACAGCAACAGCAAAAAATACCCTAACAAATGTGGATAACAAACTGTCAAAGTTTTGCGCTTATTACACTGGAAAAAAGAGTAGCAAAAAAAAAAACAAATGCAAAATGCAACAACATTTTGTGCATTTGCATGACATGGTGTCCATTTCTTCTCCTTGCTGCCCCCACCAAGCTTCCTGCAGTTGGACAGTTGTCGACTGTCTGTGCAGCGCGCCCAGCGGGACACTGTTGGTGTAGTTTTTCCTACACTTTTTCTACGTCACTTTTCCTCCTGGTTTTTCCTGTTCATTTTTTCCCCATGTTTGTTTTAGCGCAGATTTGCTATGCTGCAGACTTCTCTTGCTTTTCATTCTATTTGACCATTGTTTTTACCGCCCCCATTTGATATGCATTGAAAATGTTGAAAGTATTTGTTCGGATCGCAACATAACTTATGAATGCGACAGATAGTTCTAACATAGAGGAAAAGGTTATGGAAAATATTAAATTGCGCGCTGAATCAAGAAAACTCTGTGACTAAAGTTAAGTAGTCCTAGAAGATCCGATAATATCCAGTAAATCACAATAGAGAAACAAATATAAAATATAATTCGACTAGCTTTTGATTAAGTTGAGAATGACTTAGCTCTCAAAATGTTCACCCCATTATTGGGCAACAACTCAAGTGGGTAAACTTCCCAACAGAATGGAACCGTTCTGGGGGAAAACAGCTTTTTGTTGAAACGACAAAACGTTTTGCAAAAGGAAAGCTAGTTGGGTAAAACGTTCGCAAGGACATTACAATAAACTTTCAACAGATATGGCGTGATTACAGTTGCCTGAAGCATAATACGGGACACGAGAAGAGACGAGGCAGAGTCGGAGTCGACTCCACTTGACGCAACCAGGGGCAGCTCAAGCAATTGTCATTTATGAAATGAAAAATGAAAATTATATAAACGCAACCCTCAACAAAGACAACGAGAGAAAGAAAGAGCGAGAGGCAGAGAGAGAGAAAGAGATGGAGAGAGTGCGGAAGAGGGAGACTGAAGTCGTAACTTTTCTCGAGCTCATCAAAATTTGCTTCAACACGGCACACACAGAGACACAAAATGGCGACAAAAGCTAAGGCAGACACACACACACACAGCCATAAAAAAGACACCCACACATACAAAAAGAAAGGGAGGTTGAGTGGGTGAGCGAGAGAGAAGGAGTAGAAGTCTGCCGCCGCAGTGGAGACAGCACGAGAAATGAGTCCCATGCCTTTCATTAAAACTTTCGGCAAATTATCGGGTAACATATGCTTGCGGCCTGATTGTCAAATACATGTACATAGTACAAACTAACGGTACATACACACACATGTATGTGTACATATGTGTGTGCCAGTGCTTCCCCCTAAATTCCAATTCCAGGGCAAGACTCCAACTCCCTCTCTCTCCCTTTCTCTCTCTCTCATTTGTATGTTTGCGCGTGTGTAACACTTTAGCGCTTGAGTGTTGTAAGGGGAATACACAGTCAGAGATACCTTACTTTATATAGTATATAACCTGAGCTCTGAGCTGGCGGGGGAGCGCTCTATATAAATATTAAAGCTCAACTAACGTTTATCCATACGTTTTTCTTTGATTTCCTCGGGGATGCCAAAGTAAAAGCACCAAGCCGAGTGCGATTCTCTTGTTTTCCCTTTCCACTCTCTTCCCCTTTCCTCGCTCCTGTTATTCCAGCATCCAGAAAGAGAGAAAAAATCAAATAAATTCGCGCAGGCGTTGTAATTTTTTAGCAGAAAAACCTCAACGAACCGAAGCTAATGAAACGCGAGTCCACGGACACGGCAATCCTCTACTCCGGCCTGGGCTCGGCAAAGTCATTAGTAGAGTCGCATGTTAATTTGGTGTGCCTAATAAACTGCTACTCACCTGCCAGGTAGCAGCCCACTACCTTTCCCCAAACACCCCCCACGTCTGATTGCTGTTGCTGCTACCCTGCATGACTGTGCAAATTTGCCACTTCAACAGCTCCTTTGCGGCAAGCGAGGCACGTACGCGCTGCGAGTGAAAGCTGAAATTTTGTTGAAAAAGGATATATGGGCACAGGGCTGGCGTTTGTACCGACTGCGTGAGCTGCATACTAAGCGTGCCATAGCAGACAAGATGGCGAACATCCTCCCACCCACAGCCCCCCTGCCTCATTCCTTTTGCTCTGCCTGCGAAATGGCGTGGCAATGCAGCGGGAGAAAGCAGATAAAAAAAGGAAAACTCGTGCGGAAAGCAATTGTAAAGAAAACTGTATTGATTTTCTTGGTTCATACCGTGTGCAGCATACTTTTTGCTCACACTGTGAATCAATCAAAGCATTTTTACACGCACACTTGGCAACCCTGTCCAACTGTCAAAGCAGCAGCGCCGAAGTTTCATTGTATAACAACTGTCAAATTGTGGTTTACTTTCCACTAACTTATTTATCAGATTTTCTTTAACTACGTTTTCTTTTGTTTCGCTTCTTTAGTTTTGACATGTTCATGTCCATCATTTCACAAGGAACATATCAAAAATATGCTCGAGTCGCAGCGCATTGAACTGACACGTCACGCGGGCGACAATCGCAAGCACCTGCTGCAAATTCAGGTAAACAGAAAAAAGCAAGTTGACAATTGAATGACTAAAAAATGATGAATATGTTATTGCATAGCCAAACTTAAGAAGACGAGCCTTTGACAGTTCCCAAAATAAAACATAAATAAACAAGTCAAGTACATGTAAATAAAGTAGTTTTAGTTCGTCAAATATTTATGACAGCGCTACCAACTTGCTTCAAAGTCTAGAGAACAAAAAGTAGAGTTGCTAGTTGGGGCTAGTGTAAAATGAGTAGCGTGCCTAAATGCTGAAATAGATTTTTCACCACTAATCTATTTACAAAATCAAAAAACAAACTTTAAATCAGTGGATCTACCAATTAACCAGTAGATATGGTAACCCTTAAAAAACAATCATTAAAAAAATAGAAAACTATCGGTCAAATTATAACAGTATTCATAACAGTACCGCCAACTTGCGTATACAATAAATGACAACTAATTTTAAAATCAATCAAAATTGTCATCGATGTCAATTGATTTAAAAGATTATCCCAATGAGTTGGCAGCACTGTTAATCATTATTATAGTGTTGCCAACTCAAATCTCTTTTAGTCGTGTTTTCATAACAGTGCTGCCAACTTGTTCAGCTTATTTATCCACTGCAATTAGAAAGAATCGATGAGAATAAACAGCAAAGCATCCGCCTTAAAAATCGCTTTATTATCGATCGATCGATCGACCGTTGCGACCAGACGACCCTGTCTCCAATTGATCCGCAGTCGAGCACATCCGTTCCGGCCACATACAACTTAAGCATAAGCCGCTACCTCTGCCGCTGCAGCAGCAAAAGTATTGATTGCACATAATTATAGGATTTCGATGCGAGACGCCCCAGTTGCAGCTTCAACAGAAGCTCCCGCTCCCACCTCACTTGCAGTCGAGACGACAGCCCACATTAAAAAGTGAAAAGTGAACTCGCAAAATGGCAAAAATGAACGAAAATTTCATACGCATAACTTGACCAACATTTGCGCATAATTAAGAGAGTCGAGAAACGGAGAGGAAACTGGTTTTATGTGGTATATTGTGGGGTATACGTTGGACTCCTGCTCGATGCTGGCTTTAATGCGAAACGCATAAAAATCGGAAGTTGCAGCTTTAAATTTAATGCGCTTATTTTAAAGAGTGTTGAAAGCGGCAGCGCAGCGGCGAAATGTCGATTAAATTGCCACAGAGACTGTAGCGGCCTCAGGTGTACAGGCCTTGTCTCTGGCCCGATAGCTACCTGATCGCAACGGGATGTGATATTTTCTGGTATCAATTTACTTAATGCACGAAAATTGTCTATTCAATTGGTTTAAATGTGCGAAAACGGAACGTTGCTTTCGGATTTGCACACACAGTCGAACAAAGTACCGTTTTTTGCATCTATTGTTGTTTTTAAACCCGCAACAAGAGGTGGCATATGGCATTATATATTTTATTGATTTATCATGAATATAAGTGTCCAAGGCAATGGTTTTTCTTTTCATTAAATTTTGAAATGTAACAGTCCGCAACAGTGCTGCCAATTTTAAATGAGAAAAACATATTTTCATCGATTTTTGTGGACAGCAACAATGTCGGTAATGCAGATTAGCAAGCAGTTTTGTACCGAACTTGCTCCACATTTGACGAAGATTGAACTGTGTATATGCACAAAAGCTGACTGCTACGCGACAATATAACATCGAGTTGACCGACAGAGGGCGCCAGCTGCAGCCCGTTGCCCGGCAACCATTTGAATTAAATCAAAACAGACGAAATTGACAATTGAAAAGTTTTCACTTGTCAGCATTACATCAATCGGAAAAGAGTTGAAGATTAATATTATAATTATGAAATTTATACCACTGCATACCACCAACACGGCTATAGTGTACAAGAACTCACTGTGCTCGCTGGCATCGATGCTGGTGTTGATTTTCATAGCTCTCTCGGTTATGCTACCGGTTCTGTTAGTTTCCCTGCTCAGCCCTTATTCGGGCATCTCCGAGTCGCGTGTGCTGTACGAGCAGCCCAGGGTGCAGTTCAACTATCAATATATTTTCGTTGCCAGCACTGAATTACCGCAGGACAGTGAGGAATCGCCTTTTGTGGCCTGCAGCAGCTTTCACAACTTCAATGCACGCACAAGGAACTATACGAATCACTGCGATACGACCAAGTACTGGGCCGAGGATCTGGATCACGATGATGTGAGTGATCGGTTGCACTTTCACCTGCAACTGCAACAGCTGCCGGCACGCGTTATGAACTTTGATTTGCTGCTCTTCTTCGGCGCTCAATTGCAACACAAATGCAAGTTGAGTCCTCCCGCAGTGTTGGCGCATCAGCTACAGCTACCGCTGGCTTCGCGTCTGCAAAACGGACGCATCCAACTTAAAGGTGAACTGAAGCTCAAGCAATATGTAGAGTTCACCTGCCCCTTTCCGGGTCGCCACATACAGACGCACTTCAGGCAGGTGCAACTGGACACGAACAACAGCTACGCGGACTTGTCGCAGTACAAGATGGAATCTCTGCTCGGCCAGGTCAAGGCGAATCCCGCCTACTTTCAACTAGCCGTCCAAGAGACCTACTACAGACCAAGTTCACCAAGAACCAATCCTGGTTTGAGCATTGAACTCGAGCTGGATGTGCTGCAGGTGCCTGCACGGTATCATCTCAGCATTTGGGAACGTTTGGGCCAATTTTGGTTGTACTTTGCCTCGTTCTTTGGCATCTCCTTCTATGTGATGAACAAGCTAAAGGATTTTCTATTCGGCCGCCACATCATACGCTCATGGGAGATAATACCCTGGAAGAAGCTCTACTGACACCAGTCGGGCGCCATACTGGAGATGGACAACTTTTCCATAGGCGAATGATGAGACGTTTTTCATGTGTTCAGTCAATCAGTGAATTAAATAACGATTATACAAAGAATTTAAGAGCAATAAAGTTAAACTGGGCGGCCGCTATTTATCTCTTGTGTTCGACATTAGCGCCAGATTACCAAATGAGGACGACGATGATAACTCAGGCGTGGGATCGTAGGCACGATTATCTTCCAAAACAATAGTGGTACGTGGGTAATGATCCAATTGCACAAACAGATAACGGAACTCCTGTTTGCCCGAAGAGTTCTGCAAGGGAATGACACACCAAATAAATCTATCTTATATATAATTATCGCTCAACCAATCTCACCCTTCGTGACTCCAGCTGTACGGTGGCCTTATTACGCAATCCTTGCACATAGAACTGCATACGCATGTGTGGCACGCCGTTGCGTTCGAAGTTGTTGTGCGCCACATGCTGACGGCGACCACGACGTGACCGCTCGCCGAAGCCCTTTATCGGTGCACCCAGCGCATCCTGTACACGCGGGTCTTCCTCTACAAGCTTCAACGCTTTGGAGTATATATTACACGAGCTATCCTTGGAGAAGAGTTCACGGAAAATCGCATAGAACATGATGCCGGTAACGCCTAGGCCGGCCAAGATTATTGCCGTATAACTGGCTGTCTTTGTGTTCTCCTTGATCTTCTCCCCAATGGGCCGCACATCTGTCGATACATTGCTGTTGCCGCGAGACTCCTGAAGAGCACCACCACCGCCTTAAGACAAATTTATTTTAGATTTATACTTATGTTTGCATTTGTAAAACTACAAACCGCTGGCTGCCTCCTGAGACAAGCGTTGGCTCGTGTGAAGCGGCGCTACGAGACATTTCATGCGTCCCACTCTTGGCGGCAGCATCGCTCGTCTGTGCAGCAAAAAGCTGCGCAGTAATATCGATTGCGACATTGCTGAAAACAATGTTATTGGCAAATTATTGCACTTCTGTGTTTAATAAAATAAATATAACCGAAATGAAACAGATGTTTTACTGACACTAACGATGGACTACTGTGCGATATTTATGTAATGCTATGTTATCGAAATCATCGCAAATACGGTACTACCTAATGCGTGTCGATAGTTTGAAAGCAACAGCTTTTCATGGTGTGAACAATCGATTACAATCGAAGTCGGCTAACTTTCGCAACAACAACAAAATTAAAACGATATAAAACAATCCAGTGCGTAATCTCCCACGACAGTCGTTAAAAACTGCGCAATCACGTCGGTTAGAAGGCTAGTATATCAGATCGCCAAGCGTACATACGCCGGTGATATTAAAACACTTAATCAAAGCGAAATTATGGTCGTCACACACAATGTAAAAGGGTGGGAGGAGTTCACCAAGAAAATGGAGGAACTGGAAACAGGCGACACCAACAATCAGGTGCATGTGCTCTTCAGTGGCGGCAAGGATGAAAATGGACAGAGCTGGTGCCCCTACTGTGTCAAGGGTAAGCGAGAGAGAAAGGGAGAGCGAGACTTGCAATTAACCGCAATCACTCAATGCTTATCTTTATCTTAACCACATCTCCGTTTTATGCGTGTCACCCACAGCGGAGCCGGTGATACACGATGCCCTCAAGAAGGCCTCTGGCAACTCCCACTTTGTGCATGTAGATGTTGGCGAGCGCTCTTAGTAAGTTCTGACGAAATAAACTAACAACCGCATATATGTAAATAGTGTATATTGAGTGTTTACGTATGCATCTGTGTGAGTAATTGTGAACGTCACGCCCAGAACATTCATAATACGTATACATAGTATAAATTGTTGATGTGTTCGATTCTTAAGTGGCTTTCGATTATTATTCCTTTTATCTTTACGAGAACTTAAAACATTGCCGCAATTTTTACTGATACTGCGTGTGTGTTCTTTATTACAGCTGGAAAGATCTGAGCTGTCCATTCCGCAAGGACCCCAACACTCATTTGATCTTTCTTCCGACCCTGTTGCGTTGGAAGTCGCCACAGCGCTTGGACGGTGAACGCTGCTCCAACAAGGATCTTGTCGAGATGATGTTCGAGGATGAGGATTAAAGAAAATTCATGTGCGAGGCGAATCGCTTTTCAATTGTTTATTATACACGATCGTAAATTATTTTCGGAATGTTTACATATTAAAACACACCTACACACAGGCGTTTGGCTGTCGTTCTCAGTAATTACTCTTGTACTTCTTGATCTCGACCATAACCACATGTATGTTCGTCAGCTGGGCACGCGCATTGGGCGTCAGCAGTTTATGGAAACGATGATAGTATTGCACCAGGCTGGCCAGCGCTAGTTGTAGTAGTTGTGAGCCCGTCAGCAGAGATGGGAACGAGAGAAGAACTTCACGATTGAGTTCCTCCAGAGATTTTTTCCAATTGGCCGAGAAACTGGCCACCAAGCCCAGACTGCGTCGTTCTTGTTTACGTAATTCCTCTGGTTGTTCCTTCTCAAAGTATTGCTCGCACTCCTTGACAAACTGTATAATGCCACCAAAGTGGGGAGCCAGTATCTCCTCGACGTATTCAGCGCTGCGTGCATTGAGCTGTTCGCGGAATGCCTCAGCCTCCTTGGAATTGTCACGTGTATGCTCCATGAGTACACCAAGCACGAGATCATAGTTGTTGATCAGATAAATAAGCTGATCCTTGCGTGTGGTAAATATCGCCGCCATGCGCAATATAAAGCATTCCACCTCATTTTGCAGATCCAGCAGCAAACGACTGACCAGTTCGTTGGGAAAGTGCTCTGAGATGCCCACAATGGCGGCACTAAATTCAGCATATCGACGTGTTATCTGAGAAGAAACGGATATGAGACATATTCGGGGGATTTAGCAGTTGAATTACTCACATAGTGCGGACCCATTTCCCTGCTAAACTTGGTCGGATCGCAGTCATGTATGCTTTGTATGTTAAGACGAAAGACATGCTCGAAACGTGGCCATATGACTGCCTGCAGGGAGTCCCAATATCTGTAAATTATGCATAATTAAACTCTATACATAATGTTCCTATATCTGTTTACTCACTTATCCAACGCTGGCACACAGCGCTTGTGGCACATGAGCTGATACCGAAAGATGAGATGAATGCAAAGGAACATTGCTATGGTGTCATAGCAATCGTGTATAGATGTTTCCAGATTTTTCTAAAAAGAAAAACGTGTAAATTAGTATGCTGCTAATTCAATCTACAGACATGTATATATGGAACATTTCATTGCTCAACTTACAATCATCAACGTTAATGTTTTGCCCATAATCTGATTGAATAAATCCTGTGCTTGGGCACCACGAACCATAAAGAACTCGGTCACGAAGAGATACTCCCGGCAGGCGTTGTCAACCAGTGCATACTGCTCTGAACGGAAAAGTGCTTCCACAGTATACTGCAAGAGTTAAACTTGTAAATATAGATAGATCCCAGGGTAAACTAGTTTAAGTCTTACTCGATTCTTAAGCTGTGCATGGGGCACTATTATAGGGGCCTCCAGTTGCTGATTAAGTATGTCACCGCGTTTGCCTATGGTGAAGATTGTGCTCTTGTGCTTTAGGCTGGTCGTTTTCGAGAACAGACCCTTAGATGCATTATCCTCTATGCCCATGAGATCATCCTTGGTGCAGGATTCCTCAAACTTAAGACTTGTCAGGCGTGTCGAGTAGCTCTGTGGGAAAATCAGTTAGTCTCTTCGAAGCAGCTTTAATTTCTCGAGTTTACCTTAAAATAACTATAATATATTTTGCTCATCGTATCGATATATTCGCTGCAGATCTCCTGTGCCACATGTCGTTCATTGGACAAAATGAACTCGAAGAAGAATTTGTGCTTTAGCATGGCATTCTGTGGTATCTGATAGTTGGTCATAGGTTTGCGGAACTTGTAGATCTGTTCCAGCAGATAGCTGCGTATCTTGGACATGGCCTTGAGACGCAGTTTGTGCAGCACATCGCTGACATCGCTAGTGGATTTGGACTCCTTGAAGCTGAGCTCCTTGACCAGCGAAAGTTTGTGATTCAACACATTCAGTTGCGTGCTGAAATCACGTTCCGTTACAGGTGTATCCATAATAATGTTGATCATTTCCTCCGACACGGCCATATCCTCTATGAACTGCGACAATTGTGCCTTGACTGACTGTCGATTGGTCAACTGCAGCGACATGGAAACCGATTTGCGTTGCAGTTGCGTTATTTCGGTGCTAATGTTATTCAAAACACTCTGAAAGCTCATCAGCATATTCTCCATGCGCTCCAGCACATCATCACAGTCGTTGATCTGATTGTGCAGACTGGCAATGTTCTGGGACTCGGCGATGTAGTCCTCGATTGATTTGTTCTCCACATCTTTGAACTCCTTTTCTATTTGACGCGAATACTGACGCAGATCCGTTGTGTTTTTAAGTATCTCCCGCACTTCGTCATTGTCCAGGGACGCTTCCTTGAGAGCGTCCATTGTTCACCAGATTTTACTTATTGTGTTGCACTTTTTTTTGATGATGTTATTTATCCAGCTGTTAAAAAAGCTCGGTATGCTGCTCACTGACCCAACACATCAAGCAAAATTATATCCACCGAATTTATTCTAAAAGTGCATTTAAAATAGTGTTTGTTTTTGATGGCTTAACTTCGTTTGGTTATTTATTGTAATCTAAATAAATTTTCCTTATATGCCAACAAGCAAATTTGTGCAGCATATTCATCTTTAATACAATCAGCTGTTTTTCTGTTTACATTATCGATATGTCAACAGCAACCGATAAATGACTGCTCGATAACTGTTTCTCTTTACGCACGCAAACAAAATAATAGTCAAACAGCGGATGTGTCGCATTTTTTTAAGACTTGTGAAACATTTACCTATCAGAATATCCAATTGAGTTATGCATAAATAATGGAGTTTAATAGACTATTCGGTCAACTGAAGGAGCAGTTTGCAGTGAACGTTACCTGGAACAATGTGGAAGATTGGCTATATGACTATGACGACGAAGACAATGAAGCCAACAATCAACAGGGAGCAATGATGTTCTGGTCACTGCCAATATGCCAGCAAAACCCACAAATACAGGACTTTCATTTGCAAACGCTACGAGAACTATCCTTATGCATACGCTCGATAAGGAACAAAGATATTGAGAATCAAAACAGCTACGATGTTACCTACGACAATTGGGCCAAAATAGAAGATATTTCGCCGCAAGGTTACTTGGCCTACATATATGCAGTGACTAGCTTGGCAATATTACCCCCTGCAGTGGTTCAAGCAGCTCCGGTGCCCATAAAGGAAAGTATTAACATACAGCTGGCCCTGAACGCTGTGAGCACATATTTACTCACCCTCACCATTCCGGGCGCCAAAAGTTACGGGATTTTCGACGAAGGCGTCATCGAGCAGTGCCTAAAGGTCTTCAAACTGCTGGAGTGCAATGCCAATAAAAGTGTGCATGCCAACAATATATGGATATCTATTTTAACCATTTGTGATGATCTCAAACTCCTATTCCGCTATGTGCACTTCAAGGATCACCTGAGGCCACGTGATAAAATCATACGCGTTCTGTTGTCAATTCTCTACATGAACTTCAAAATGGGCTACATTAACTCTTGTAAGTAAACATATATTAACAACCACGCACTAGTTAAATAAAATTAAGCCACATTTGAATTTTAAAGCTTACTTTGCATTTTGAATTATGCATTGTTGTGAATTCGTGAGTCAAGGAATTGTGATAAATTATTTAAGAGTGATGAACAAAATTAGAAGAGGTGTGTAAATATTAACAAGACAAGTTTATTAATTATTTTATGTGTATTTATTGGTTGAGTGCTATTATTTTCTTTTGCTTTTCACCGTGATTTGACGCATCTCTATTGTGTGTCTGTATGTGCACATTGCGCGGGCAGCCGGTGAAAGCGTGGTGTGTACACACTGTCCCGTGGCCAACAGCTGTGTTCTCTTTTGGCGTTAAAGATTATACAAACAGTCGAATTGTTCAGTTGAAACTGACTGTTAATTATTTAAAATATTTTCGATCAATTACTTTTCCATGCTGCGCACATTTGCATCGGTGCGCGTGCAGTGCCAACAGCTTCTGAGGAGGAGCACGCAATACCGTTCTCCCAACCAAAAATCTCCACAACTACCACAGCAACAACTACAACTTCGACAACATGTATGTCGCATGAAATCCACATTAGGCGGAGGTGGCCGATCCGGAGGCGATGCTGAAGCAGCACGTAAATTACGCTTGAGATCCACACTGTACTACATAACAGCAGGCGGAGTGCTCATCGTGGGACTAAGCTATGCTGCCGTGCCGCTATACAGCATATTCTGCCAGGCATACAGCTATGGAGGCACCACATCCCAAGGTCACGATGCCGAGAAGGTGGAGCATATGACGAAGGTAAAGGATCGTGTGCTGAAAATACGCTTCAATGCAGACATTGGCTCATCTATGCGGTGGAACTTCAAGCCGCAACAGTATGAAATCAAAGTGGCACCTGGAGAGACAGCGCTCGCCTTCTACACCGCCAAAAATCCCACGGATAAGCCTGTGATCGGCATCAGCACCTACAATGTGATACCCTTTGAAGCGGGAGCGTATTTCAACAAAATACAATGCTTTTGTTTTGAGGAACAGATGCTTAATCCGCACGAGGAGGTCGATATGCCTGTGTTCTTTTACATTGATCCCGAAATCACACAAGATCCCGCGCTTGAGTATTGTGATACCATAACACTATCCTACACGTTTTTCGAAGCCAAAGACGGTTTGCAGCTTAATTTCCCTAGCTTTGTTAAGCCACACGCTGCAGCTAAGGCATAGTGTTCAACCATGTACAGATTTGACACAATAAAATGTTGTTTATTTTTAAATTAAACAAAAGTTTTAGCTGTTGACAAGGAATAAACAAATCCAATGATTCTAAAACTGCATTTAAAAATAGAGCAACATTGTTGGGCGACCTGCTGTGTAACTGCTGTGTGACTGCTGTGTGAGGCAACAGCTGTTACACTTTGAATTCGATATGTTATCGGCAGTCAGGAACCGATTAAAAACATATGTGAAACGTTCACTGGACGCGAGTCTAATAATAGATTAGAAGACTCAATAACAAATTCTAGACAATTGTCCAGCAACCGCTTCGTCGCGATTGCTTCCGCTGTGGTATCGATAGTGCGTGCGACCTATTTGAACTGGAAAATGTATTTGTAATGACGTGGAGATGCGCATCATAAACGGACTGTTAATAATTTGCGCCTTGAGCGCCGGCCTAGCGGTTTCGGATGAATTGAGTTTGAAGTCAGAGTTGGAATACGAACAGCCAACGGTGCTCATAACATTATTGGTGCGCAACAAGGCACACATCCTGCCGCTATTCCTTAGCTACTTGGAGCAACTAGATTATCCCAAGCAGCGCATAGCGTTCTGGTAAGCGAGGATGGGTTTAAGGAGTTGAGATTGAGATGAAATTAATGTTGAACTTAAATGTGTATTTAGGCTACGCTGTGATCATAGCAACGATGATAGCATCGCATTGCTGCAGCAGTGGATGGAACATGCGGGCGAGGCTTATCACAGCATTAACTATGCCTTAGACAACGAAACGCAGCGTTATCAGAACGAAAGCTCAAGCTACGATTGGCCGGTGTCGCGTTTCAAGCATGTGATTGCATTAAAAGAGGAAGCGCTGCAATATGCACGCGATATTTGGGCCGATTTTATATTCTTTTTGGATGCGGATGTGTTGCTGACATCGCCACAAGCCTTGAAGGAGTTGACACGCCTTCGGTTGCCCATTGTGGCACCAATGTTACAGTCAGAGGGTCTCTATTCGAATTTCTGGTGCGGCATGACCGAGGATTATTACTATCAGCGCACCGATGAGTATAAGCAGATCTATCATGGTCGTAAAGTTGGTGTCTTTCCGGTGCCCATGGTGCATACAGCTGTGCTGGTGGATATGAAGTATGTTGGAACACGCTACCTTACCTTCGATCGTCGAAAATTGATTGAAATGCAGTCGGAACGGCATTTGCCACTCTACAATGGACCTCTGGATGACATCATTGTGTTTGCAATGTCCGCAAACAGTTCGGGTATTTCGCTGCGTGTATCTAATGAGCTGCCTTTTGGTTATCTGATGCAACCGCTGGAGCCTAACGATGTCCTTGATCATGATTTGCAGCAGTTGATTAATGTACGTGCCAATATGGTGCATGATTTGGGTCATGTGCCGCCTGTGTTGGACTATTTCCAACACCTTGTGCAATTGCCAGAGAAAACCAAATTGGTTTTCGATCAGATTTACATGATAAATCTGGAGCGTCGCCCGGAGCGGCGTGAGAAAATGGAGCTACTATTCGATGAGCTGGGACTGCTGGTGCAGCATTTTCCCGCTGTAGATGGAAAGCAATTGGATGCACAAGTGGTGCAGCAAATGGGTATTAGCTTTCTGCCCGGCTATGAGGATCCGTATCATCATCGACCCATGACTATGGGCGAAATTGGTTGTTTCCTCTCGCACTATCGCATCTGGGAGCAAATTGTGGAGCGTCAGTTGCAGCAGGTACTCATTCTGGAAGATGATATACACTTTGAGCCGTACTTCAAGTGGAATGCGCAACGTACAATGGAGCAGGCGAGCAATACGGACTATGACCTCATCTACTTTGGACGCAAACGATTGAGGGACGAGGATGAGCCGTGGGTCGCTGGCACCGATATGCTTGTGCACGCTGGCTATTCCTATTGGACGCTGGGCTATATGATTACATTGCGCGGTGCAGAGAAGTTGCTGGCAGCTAAGCCGCTAGAGAAACTAATTCCAGTCGATGAGTTCCTGCCGATCATGTTCAATCGGTATCCGTATAAGACGTGGAGCAATCAATATGAACCACGAAATCTAATTGCATTTAGCGCGGCACCGCTGCTCCTCCATCCCACACACTATACAGGTGACTCTGGCTACATATCAGATACGGAGGATTCCCAGCAAGTGGTCTCGGAGAGCATAGCCGCAGGCGAGGCACAACCAAAGAGCGATCGTCAACAAATATTTGCCAAAGCTAAACAGGAACTGGAAACTGATCAGCAGCAAGATCTAAAGCTGGGCGAGAGCCACAGCCATAGCAATGCATTGCCACAGTTGAGTCTGGGCAAAAGCCATCAGGAGCTCTAATGAGGAAGAACTTTCTATAATGCCATATCTCATTTATGCCAAATGTGCCTTATAACATAAGATTTTAAACCATATATGGTACACAACCAGTAATCTCCGACAACCAACGACTAAACTTAAAGCAATACATGAGCAATTATGATTAAGATCAGTTAGTAATATTTCATAAGTTGGGGAGAAATGAATTCTATTCAATCTTTAAACAAATCCCTTGTTAAACATTGCTATAAACCAACCTTATGTGTTTTATTTCATTTAGCAACTCTACATATGTATATAAAACTGTAAACACTTAAATATTACTGACCCTCTAACCTTCATCTTGTCCCGCACTTAACCCATGGCTTGCTTCATAAACAAGTTCTTGATTGGGGGCAAATTCTCAGTTAATTGGACGCCAAGACTGCGCAGCAGGACGACAGGACTGAATTGGGTGGCATAGAGTGTGTGTAGACCATGAATGCCTATCATAATTGGCACATTCTTGGCGAGGCACTTGCGTTCGTATTTGATGAGGTGCTGTGTATCGCCTAGGCGAAAGCCTGCATAGGCGCCAGCTGATAAGGTCTCAACCAGCAGACGCACATCTCCAAAACCTAAATTAACACCTTGGCCAGCCAGTGGATGAACACGATGTGCAGCATCGCCAACAAGAGCAGCTCCTTGGCAGACGTAGGACGAGGCGTGTAGAAAACCCAACGGGAAGGTGGCACGGGAACGTTCCTGTACGCCGCAAACGCGTGGTGGATATTGTCGCTGATGTTGCGACTTACTGTTCCCGAAGAAGGCATTGAGTGCTTGCAACGCTTTGTCTGCCACATCCACGCGTGGGTACTGCCTGCAAAAGGCTTCGTTTAGGGCATCAACAAACTGTGTTGGTTCCATTGCCAGCAGTTCCTTGGCATGCGGCACTGTGGTGCTCCAGACCAATGAGCTTTGCTTATCGCTTAACGGGAGTAGTGCAACGGGTCCAGTAGGCAAAAAGCGTTGCCAAGCCACGCTATTATCACATCCTTCCTCTGTGTTCAAGTCCAACGTTGCCACGAGACCCATGCGATCGTAATTAAATGACAAAACATCCATTCCCATCTCTTTTCGTACAACAGAGTTGGCGCCATCGGCTCCAATTAGCAGATCACAGCTAAAGCTGCGTCCATCCTGCAATTTCACCCGGGAATTGGCATCACCCGATTCGCGAGGCAAACTGACGCACTCAATGCGTGCTTTATTCAAAATTTGCACATTGGGTGCCGATTTTTGTACAGTGGCATAGACTGCATCCAGTATTAGATCATTTTCAATGATGCAGGCCACATCGCTGGCAAAGTTGTCGTGCTGGAATTGTATTAATGCATCACTGTTTGCCTCCCACACTTGCATTTGCTTGACCGGCTTACAGCGAGCCGCCTCAATGTGCGACCAAGCATCAATGGACTTGAACAATTCAATGGAGTTGCGATTGATGGCCGAGACGCGATTCTGATAGGGTCCGGTGGAATTAAAGCCTTTAAACTCGGGTGCTCCTTCCAACAACAGGACCTTCTTGTCCGCCAGTGTCTTATTCTTGGCCAGTGCAGCCGCCAGGGTAGTGCCAACCATTCCACCTCCGCCAATAATAATATCATAATGCTCCTCTACCGGCGGCGCAGCTTTTGTTGGTGTCGTTGGCTGAGCATCTGTTGTTGCCAGCCAACGCTTGGTAATGCTGCGCACTTGTGCAGCAGCTGACACCGCAGCACCTGTATTTTTTCGCAATAAAATTAACATTTCTACTTGCTCTATAGTAAAATTTCACAAGTTTTAATATTTCGTTCGTAATTGGACTGCCAGAGATGAGCACAACTATCAGATATGAAACTAGCAACTATCGATTAACGCTCTGACCATTACTAATCGTTACTTGACTCTCACTATCTCTTTCGCTCTCTCGTCATGGTTCCATTGCGTATCACTGTATCATCGACCTACCTCCACACGAGACGATAAATTTAGCATAACAATCGGCTCTAAATTTAAATATAAATCTATTTGGTTTGCAGGTGCACGACAAATGCACACCAAGTGCTTTGAGTTGCTGGACGAGATAACAAACGAACAGAACGGCGATGTTTACCAGACCCTGATGTTACTCATGAACCAAACGTATGCTATGCACATTTATATGGAAAGGGGCAACGGTCCTCTGAGTGGCGAGCATATATCAGACTGGTTTATCAAACTCCTAGAGAAGTATCCCGATGTGTTAGCGCGCGTTTTGGAGTTTTATATACGCTGTGTGATAACAAATCCCATCAAAGAGGTAATTTAAATGTAAAATATGAAAATTGTATCGTTAATAATTTGTATTTTATAGTGGAAAACCAGTGATGAAAAAGTCGCCATTGGTTATGCGGCCAAATATGATGCAGCACTCTATGCTAAGTGTAATAAATCATGTTCAAACTTTCTAATAGAAGGCATCCAGGCAGACGATGCAGTTGGCATTCAAGTACGATCCCTCGAGCTAGTCGAACGCATATTGCAACACCAAACTCAGGTGGAATGGAGCATATTTCGTCATGATGTGTCGACAATTCCCCGTGAAGTTGGCCTGATTAAGGAGACCATCTGTAGCCTAGATGATAAAACATTTACCGTGCGCCGCAAGGCGAGCCAGGTGCTAACTCTAGTCCTTAAGCAGGGCTCACCAATATCAACCCGGATACTTAGCGAAGCGATTGGATTTGCAGAGTTCAACGATGTGGAGGAACCTGAAGAGCCAAGTGCACGGCAGTTGGAGTTAAAACAGGAGAAACCAGGTGTCTTAGAGTTTGCCTACAGCTTTGAGGGTCACGAGCAACTTGAATCGGTGGTAAAGAAAATGCCACAAATAATATATGAACGTTTCTTGGACAACAACAACGGTCTGGCCCGCTGCGCAGGCATTGCACTGCTTGAGAGATTAGTGCTGACTAATCCGCGTATCATATACGATACAAATTTTGAGAGAGAGACCTCATTGCTTGCCGTCGATATGCTCTCTTCGGTTCGTAAGGCGGCGCTGGAAAGCATCGACACGTTGCTGCAGACCTACAACAATTGCACCATACTCGTTGAGGTCTATTGTCGTATCTTGCCGTGTTTGCTCAATGACGATGATGTTATGCTGCAGAGACTCGCCCTGCACGTTAGTCCTATCTGCTCATTTCCGTTGCATTCATGATTATAATCTATTGTTAATCTTCCAGAGCTTCAATCGTAATGTCTTGATGAACATCCAGCCACTAGAGTACACCAATGAGCCGCAGAATCTGCTGCCCTGGCGCATACTAACCACCTTATTGAGCTTGCAACCGCGTGATTATCTGCAACAACGCTTTAAAATGCTCTTACAGAACGAGAATATGGTTACGTAAGTTAACTACGTTTTGCAAATGTTTCCTTACTAAAAATATACTTGCTTTGCAGTCCACAACTGGTGAATTTGATCATCTCGCACCTGTCTACCTCGATGGCAACCGAGGCTTGGGCATTGCTGCTTTTTATATCTAGTCGTATTACAATCAACTTGGATTCACTCATTACTACCTTCAATTGTCTGTCCTCTTATAATATGAAGTCTAATCAGGTGCTGGCACTGCAAGTGATCAGCTATTGCCTGAAAAACTTCTCTAAATCGGCACTGAATCAACTCTTTCAGCGTCTGCTCGAAGCTCTGCGTTCAGGTAGTATCTGGTTGGCACTGGTGTCGCCAGCAATGCTGCTGCTGAATCATATTAGTCAGTTATCACATAGTCAGGCGCCAGAGGATAGCACCAGTGTGGAGAATTGGCAATTGCAGCTGCTAGAGGATGTTACAGAGAACACCACCGTATATATGGGTAATTTTCAGCAGGAGCACATACGCTTGTCGTCTCTGCTAGCCACATACTCGGAGTTGATTGTAATGCTACCAGATCACGCTGATTCGCGTATTGTCAATTTTGTTTTTAATTATCTGCAATTGTGCAAGGAACTTGGTGAGTCCAGTTTCGATACGGACAATGAGAGGATTATGAACTGGATGGTTGTTGTCGCTGGTCGTTTATCTCTCAAAGACAACAATCTGGCTAATCGTTTATCGAAAATTTATGGACACATACTGAACAAAAATGATCGACCGCAACTGATTAATAGCACTCTGATAGGCTTGAATGATTTGGGCAAGAAGTATCCTTCGATTTTGGAAAATAATATGAAATGTATTCTGGTCAAACTGTCCTCCAAATATGCCACGACTCGTGTACGCACCTTTCGCTGTGTCAAGGATGTCATCCTGGCTGGCAATATTAAGCTTAAGGGTCCCATACTTGTCTCTCTGCTCGCGGGTTTGGTAGACGACAGCGCAGAGGTGGCTCGTGAAGCAGATGCCTTCTTCATGCGCTACATGAAGTTGTACGACAAATTGTTATTCCAACATTGTCTCAAGGAGTGTCCGTTTGATTTCAATGATCAAGCATTTTTAAGGGGCTCAACTCGAATTAATTCTAATTTTAAAGCGCCGCTAAAAGGTGCGAAAAATTTGAAGAGCAGACATCTGCTATATAATCATATTATAGCCACGCTAGACGAGAACACACTGTTGATGTACTTTGGACAGCTTAAGCTATTGGCAGGTAAGCTGGATATATCTACGTAAATGTCCTATATAGTTCATATGTTGTTGTTGTTATTGTAGAAAAAACGAAGGATAATGCATTTATCCGATCACCTCGTGCCTTGGATGTTATCATGGATATATTGTTTATAATGCGTCGCATTTGCTTCTGCACAAAGTCGAAGCGTGGACAAGGTGGCACACAGACTGAAGGCGATACTGAGAATGCAGTGGAAGAGGAGGAAGTAGCTGCAGCACCAGCAGCCGAACTGTTACCGCCAGGAACGTCTACTTCCACGCCGCTCCCAAAGAGTAGTCGTGGACGCGGTGGCGCTCGTAAGCGCGATATGGGCGAAGAGCCGGTAAGAAGTTGAAGTCTTGTGTAGTATTTCATTCTGTATACTCTAATCCTTGTCATTGCTATCCTTCGTAGCTCAAGCAACTCGAACGCTGCCTACGCTATGTGGCTGAAACCCATGAGAACTTGAGCAGCGTCATGACGAGCGAACTGCAGCAGGAGTTTGATAAGTTCTGCCGCGCCATGACTATGCGCTTCCCCAACTACACTGACTTTGCACAGCCGACGGCCTTTTGGAAGAAGTACAGACAATCTAAGTCAAATCGACCCAAGCGTAAGCGACGTCGTCTCAACGAGGAGGGCGGTGACGATGCAATTGATTACAGCAGCTCTTCATCATGCGGAGGCAGTGGAAGCGATAATGAATTGCCGCTGGATCGGCACAAGATGACAATATCATCATCTGGCAGTGTGGCCAACAGAGACAGCTACGATGTGCTGGCCACAGAACTGATATTTCAGCCGCAAACTTAAATAATTTGTTAATAGATATTCCATTTATTGTACATACTGTTTATGTATATAGACAGAGCTGATTGTTCAGATCTTGACTGGTAGATACATAGTGTATAAATCTCAACACCTACTAATTAATATTGAAATTTCTCAAAGATTAAAAACTTTATACACAAATGTGAAATTGTTGTTTGATTATTGCATTCAAGTCATTTATGAACTGTAAACCTTTATGACCGCCTGCAGGTTGCGTGCAAACTCGTAGAGCACCACCTGTCCCACTTGCGCCTCGTTCAAGCCCACTGCCTCTGCCTCCGCCGCCTGGATGAGCACACAATCGAGCAGTGCCGCATTGACAGGCTGCTTCAGTATGTTCACCTCTTTAAGTGGCACCGGGATTTGACTAATCATGGGCACAGCCTGCTGCGGCTTTTTGGCCAGCGCTGCGGCATTAGGTGGCGGCAGTACGACAATATTATTGAGATCAACCTGGGGTAATTCAATAACTTGTGGTTTCGCTGGAGCTGCAGCGATTGTCGTTGTTGCTGGTGGCACTTGTTCAGCGATTCGTTGCACGGCGTACGATGCTGAACCAGGTGCCGGTTTCATATGTATATTAATGCCAGCCTTGGCCGCCGCAGCAGCTGCCTTAGCACTCAGCGCTGCCGCCCGTTCACGTTTCGCTGTCAGGGTAGATTTCTTGGCCGGCACAGCTAACGCCAGACGTTCTTCTGTGTTGCGACAACCTGTGAATTGGTTGGTGTTCACTGGAATAGCAATGACGGAGATATGGTTGACATGACTTACCAATGCATTTGCAGTAAATGGAGCACGTGGTCATCGACTGATAGCAATCGCAGTAGTTCTTGATGCATTGCGAACGCTTGCAGCAGCAACCTTTGGGATGTTGTTGTTGTTTCGCCTGACGCTTCGCCGGCTCCTTGGGAAAGTTATTGTAGCTCCTTGGCTGGGACATTATCGCAAGCAATCGAACTTGAGTCTCTACTTTGACAGCTGTCATTCTTTACGGAGCAAAGTCAGCCATGTTCTCAATTTCGATATCGCTAGAGTGGGAAATGGTATTGGGAGGAGCCAGAGACGGTTTCGAAGGGAATGTACACAAGGTTTTGTTCAAAATAAAGTAGCTTAAAGATCAATTAGGCTGATAACTCAAGCTGCAAAGGAAGACATTTATTGCTCGCAAGTTCCGTTAATTCCCCCGATGAGGAAACTTTCTTCATAACCATAAAAAAGCACATGAAATTATAGCAAATTACCGTTACCGTCTTTATCGTCTCATCGTGCATGGGAAACACTTGAACATTTTTGGTGCTTTGTGTTATAGTAAATTTTTTATTTTGTTTATTTTTTAGTAGTCGCACTAGTTAATCTATTAAAGCTTAGATAAAGTAATTACATATTGGTATATAATATATAGAATATATAATATATATATATATGTATATGCTGTACTTGTAATAAAGATAAAATTTGTTAAGTACCTTTTCGTTTAACAAGTGGTAATAATTATTTATGTATGTGTTAACAAATATTAAATTGCAGCTACATTTTGTCTATAAACTCGATTATGTTTTATATAATATGGCATGGTATGATATTGTTGCTGTTCCACTTCATCTACATCTTCTTCTCCTACTTCTTCTTGTAACACTAGTCGAAAGCTAAAGAGTGTAAAATAATTGCGCAGAGTAAAAGATTCCCCTTGTTTTTGTTGATTAAATACTAAAACTACCTAAGAGTATATATTGCTTGCACTTGACATAGTTCTTTGTAGATTTAGTATTAGTAGATTTTTCCCCATTTTTGGCAGATACATATATATAGTAGATATAATTGTATATAGAGTTCGAGAGAGAGGCATATGTAGTAGAAGACTTATTAACAGTATAAGAAAGTAATTTCGTGGCATATGCAATTGAATTGATTGCTCTTTATAAAGTAAACGCTTGTCGCCCTCTCATCCATATATGGAAGCTTACGTGGGTAAGGCAACAGTTTGTCTAGATTCACCTTCACGATATGATCACGTTGATCTCCGCTTTCAACAGATTGTGTTGTTGAGTAGCTCGTAACAGTTTTGTGCCACGCCTGCGGCTCCGGCCGCCTCTTGGCGCGTCTTCATAAAGTTACCCACCCAATGTGCGGTTAGATCTAGATATTTGGTCTTTGAACCGGGATTATAATCAAGAAAACCGGCACGGGGCACCACCTCCTCAATTTGGCTGCCATCGGGCCAATTGTTGTAGCTGGCAATGCTGATGAAGCCCACATGGTTCAGTATAGCTGTGCGCCAGGCAACGCCATAGTACTGAAAGAAACATCTCTATATAGTTCATATATCCATACCATATACATCACTCCACGCAGCCTTACCCGTCCATTGCTGCGATGCCTTTGTATATCGCCATGTCGCGGGAATTTATTGCGTTCCGCAAAGCCTGGTCCCACTGTGGGCACAAACAGCATTTTGTAGGACAGTGCGAATGACTTGAGATATGACCAATTCTTCCAGGTGCTGGCAAAGACGGCTCCGTTGCTGGGCAATTTGCTGTAGAAGCCATCAAAGCACAGGCGACGTAGCACATCCGCATGGCTTTTAAGTCTGCAAAGGTGAAGGCTATGAAATACCCTGTAAACAGAGACTTTTTCTCTACCTCCACCTTTACCTAATATGTCCAATAAAGATGGCATCCAGTACACGCCGCAGTCCACCGATTTCTACAGCTGCCTCCGGTTTGACCCTTCCCGCTGTGGTCCGGCACAGCAGGCGCCCCAAGCTCTCGCTCAACTTGTACGCATTACTCACGTATAGCACTGGAAGCAGCGCTGCCTGGGATTGGCTCCAGACTCGATAGAAGCCGGGCAGCTCCACATATGGCGCCATCTCCTGCAGCTGTTGGCGCAGAAACTCCACAGTGCGATTGCCGGCCACACTCAGCTCAAAGGTGACGCTGAGATTGTGTTGCGGTGCCAGCTCGATGATTTGATGTAACAACGCCGGATCTGTGGGTTTACTAAAGCTAAGAATGAGCACACCAATGCCACAACTCCGAATGTTCTCGAAGTGCTGCGACAGCAGCTTGGGACTCGGTTTATACAATCCCAGAGCCGGATAGAAGGCTGTGTTAAGTATCTTGACGGGCTTTGGCGTGGTCAGTGGCAGAGCAACCTCATTGGGATGCTCGGGCGCGGGCAGTGGTGGCTTCTTTGACTTGTACCACGGCACTGGAGCCGTGTAGAATATGTGCACTGCGGTGGCCACCGCATCCAGTGTGGTGCGAGCCTGCTCCGCGTCATTGTCTCGCTGCTGCTGTTGCTTGATTTGCTGCAGACGATTCTGCATGATGCGCGACTTGATCTTCTGCTCGTCATACTTCTCCGGCACAATGACACCATCCTTACGCTGCGACTGCAACAGTGCAACGCCAGACTCATCACGGCGGGGCTGCTGCTCCGACTGCTGCTGCTGTTGCTGCTGCGGCTGATAGGCACGTGCAATGAAGCGCTCGTCTAGCAGACGCTCCACTGCCGTATTTGATGTGCCCGCCGAGCCTAGCAAAATGATGCAGGTGATCACAATCAGTGCCACAATCGTCACCAGCAACAGTATCTTCACCTTGCGTCGCGTTTTCACATATTTTTTCAACAGCATTTTCCCCACAATTGTCTGGCGAACGCAATTCACATTTTGCTTGCCGTTTATCGTTATGTCTGCTCTGCTTCTAATTTTCACTGGTACTTCTGCTCTTGTCCACCCCCAAGGAGACTGCTTGCCCATCCCCGCCCTTGGATAACCCCTGCATATGCCGGAAATTCCGACGTTTTGCGCATGTCCCAAAACGGACGTTCAAACTGTCGAGTAATCCCCATTGGTCGAGTGAAAAAAGGGAATCGAAAATGGCGAGTTAACTTTAGTTTTTTTTAAGATCAAGATTAAGTACTATATAGTATTAAAAATATACCAATATATAGTCATAATATATTAAACAATTCAGATAAACTTTCTTTTTTTTCAGAACATTTCAACACCAGTTTTCATCTTCTAGAAAAGGCAAGAAAAATTTATTGCACTTTTTTCCAGATTAAAGCTACTATAAATATATATATATTCCAATTATTTTAAGCTAATAAAGTTATCATGTTTTATTTGTCAGTTGGAAAATCAAATACATTAAGTTAACTTTAAGTATGAAGTGAACGAACGGAATTAGAAAAGACGAGACGAAGCTTGTATAAAGCTCTGGGATATTCCATAGTCTTATAAATATAATTATATATAATAAAATTATTTCAAACAAATCAAATTATCATATCTTTTATTTGGCATCTGCAAAATCAGGTGCATGTAGTTTCAGAGTTTTCTTGTTCGTTTATTTTCTAAATTTTTTGTACGTCAAGTCAACACATTAATTTGGATTGTATTTTATTTAGTTATAAAGTAGAATTTATAAAAAATGGTATCTTAATGTGTGTGTTGTTGGATGCATTTCTCTTGTCTTATGCATATTACGATTGTATTCTCTCGCTGTGACTAGCGTCCCTCAACTGAAAAATAGCAAATATATAATCAAAAGATGAACAAGATGAATGAAAAACGGAACTTACTGTAGGTGGATAGATCAATTTCCTCGGGCAACTCGCTGATGTTGACATCGAAACGATCCTGTACCTCGTTCAGGATCTTGGCATCATTCTCATCGGAGACGAAAGTGATGGCCAGACCCTTGGTACCGAAACGACCGGCACGAGCCACACGATGCAGATACGTATCAGAATCCTCGGGCATATCATAGTTGAACACAATGTTAACACGCTCAATATCCATGCCACGACCAAAGAGATTTGTAGCAACCAAAATACGCTTCTGGAAATCCTTGAATTGCTGATAGCGATTCAAACGCTCATCCTGATTCATGCCACGATGGATGCCAATGGCCGGGAAGTTTTGTTCGGTCAGCAGCTGCGCCAATGCCACACAACGTTGCACAGACTTGACAAAGATGACAACCTAAGAAAGGGAAATAAAAAATATACATTAAACATTGCTCAAGGAAAGGCCTCTGTCGACTCATTACTTGATTGAATTCGAGCACATCGAGCAATTCAAATAGCTTCTTGTTCTTCTCGCTCTCCTTGAGATTGACATAGTGCTGCTGAAGTCCGTGCAGCGTCAGTTTGGCCTCATCATCGACGTACACCTCCATAGGCTACAGGGATCATGGAAATATTGGAAAATTGTTGTTTGTTGCAATTTAAAAGAAAAACAATTAAGAATGACAAATGCAATTTAAAGTAGAGAATTGCAAACTTATTGAATACTAAGATACGCCTACAAATTCTACATACGGCCACGCATATAACCATCATCATCATAGTGAACTAGTCTGTATGTACTCGTATTATATGTTGTTGTTGTTGTAGGTAGTTTGGTGCTGCGCCCCACTTCCACTCTATATAAGACATCAGGTAGCTATCGCTCCATTCGGACATCAGACGTAGACGGGAGGAGACGTATCGCATCATGTGAATTTTATTTCTTTTTTTGTTGATTGACATTTCTTTTGTTTTCGGTTATATTTTGCAGAATTTGGCATTTGACGATTGTACTTAACACGTTTAACCATTTAGAATATGGTTTTTGCAAGTTATGGACGAGATTTTTCATTGATGTTATGTGCTCGGAGCGTAATATCGTTTACATTCAACGCGTTTAACCATTTAGAAAATGGTTTCTGACATTTATAGACGACGATTTTGATGGATGTTTATGCGCCTGTAGCGTCTAAAACGTTTGCATTTTACACGTTTAACCATTTAGAAAATGGTTTAAGATATTTATCGACAAGAATCAGTTGAGCAAAATGATCAATGATCAATTCAACGGGACGACGACGCGTTCAACCAGCTCGGGATATGGTGATTATCAAGTAGGCGCGGAAAGTGTAACAGATTGATTGATTGTTATGGCGTGCGCGTTTCCGTAATAGATTTTTATAGCTAGTGGTTGTAATAGTAGTAGTAGTAGAATTGCGACGGAGATATTTACATCTTGCATAAACTTTTTGCAAACAGGACGTATCTCTTTGCTCAAAGTAGCCGAGAACATCATAACTTGTTTGCCATGTGGTGTGCTACGGAAAATCTCCTGCACATCGCGACGCATATCTGCGAAAGTAAAGGTAAATATAATAATCTTTCATTAAATAGGTTAGTAGGTCTATTAGTACTTACCCAGCTGTTCCAACATCTTGTCGCACTCGTCCAAAACAAAGTGTTTCAAATGCTTCAGGTTCAACTTCTTGTTGCGTATCAGCGCCAATATACGTCCGGGAGTGCCAACAACAATGTGGGGAGTACCGTTCTTAAGAGTCTCCTCGTCCTTTTGAATTGCCAGACCACCAAAGAAGACTGCAACCTAAAGAAATGGATTGTTATTATAGATTTCGACTAAGGATGTTCGTATTTTGTGAACCTACCTTAACTGTGGGCATATATTTGGAGAAACGCTCGTATTCCTTGCTGATCTGGAATGCCAACTCTCGAGTGTGGCACATGACTAATACGTGACATGTATTGTTATCGGATGGCTCAAGCTGCTGCAGTGTGGCAAGCACAAACACAGCAGTCTTGCCCATACCGGACTTTGCCTGGCAGAGAATATCCATGCCGAGCACAGCCTGTGGTATACACTCATGCTGAACTGTAAAAGATAAACGAAAACACAAAGATAGGTGTGTAAGTACCTGGGTGCACACACACACACACACAACTGTACATACCTTCAGACGGATGTTCGAAACCGCAGTCAACGATTGCACGCAATATTTCGGGCTTCAGCAGGAAGTCACGGAAGCCGGAACTGTGTATGGATACGTAAGTACCCTTGACATCTTTCTTTGGTGCCTCCTGGTTCTCAACGGCAGTGGTCTCATTCTGCTCCTCATCCTCGTAGTCGAGAAGATCGTCATTATCAGCCATTTTTCTTTACTTTTTGTGTATCTACGCAGCGAAGGGTGTATAAAATTCTGGCGGAAAAAAATGATATGTACTGGTAAGTTACATGCGTTTGCGTTTGTGTGTGTGTCCCAAATGCCGCGTTTCTTCGCAAAACCGGCGTATGTTTTCCGCCATCTTGTTTTTCACCACTGTGAATCATGGCGCTTTTTATTGATTGCAATACAATGTGAAATAACATAGTCTGTTTGCTGATATGATTGTTTTAACAAATTATTAACATATATTTACCTTTAGAACGCTCTGCTTTCGTTTAAAACTATTAATAATTCTTTACACGAGTTGAAAAAAGCAAGCCTGACAATGACTGTGACGTCGATAGAAAACATTAGTTTTTCTATCGAAATCGCAACGAGTTTTCGATTGATGCTATAACAACATATTCGATATACAATCATCAAACCGAACGATTAAAATTAGATATATATATGTTTTTAAACCTTTTATTTTATATTCCAATTTTTAATTTATCCGTTTTTTATTATATATAATGTATATTTTGTATTTGAAAAATAGAAATAGAAGAAAAAGTATGTGCGGAATGCAGAGTTGAATTTCTAATTATCGATGTCCTTGTAACGCAGAACTATCGATAGTACCAGCGTCAGTCTACTTAACAAAAATTTTACGTCGGCCGCGTTTCTTCATCAATAAAACTTGTTACAACTTTGTGCATATTAAAATATTAAATAATCCCACGTAAGTTTGTTTATTTGATTATTTTTTATTTATAACTTATGAAATTTATAAAAGACGAGCAAGCGAAAAGTGCGAACGAGTTACAGTAGAATTTTCCCTCTCAAAAAGCCACTATTGGCTGTTGCTGCCCCCCTGCAGCTGCAACAAAATGCCGCCGTGAAAAGGCAAATTCTGAATTAAAAACGCCATATTGTGCAATTTCGATTACTTCTATTTGTGACAAATCTTTAAATGTATTTTCTACACGTTGGTTCTATGTAGTATTAAGAATTATTTAATAAACATTTCGTAGCTGCAGCCGCGTATTTTTCCCCCACGCCCATAAACAAAACGCCGCAAAAGTCACTCGAGTCTATTTTTTTTTTCGTTCGTTCGCTTTAGTACAGTCGCTTGAGTGAAATTTTTGTGGGGTAACGTGTTATATTGCTACTCTCGCGAGAGTGAGAGCGAGAGAGAATGACTGGGACTGAGAAAGAGCAATAAAACTCGTTTCGCTTTCGTTGTGCTCGCTTATTTTGAGTGGTTTTTATGCCTCTTACATTTTTCTGTTTCTATTTGGAATTTTATCAGGCCAAAGCGGTCGATTGCGCGCAAAAAAGAAATACCTCTGAAAACAAATAAAACGTATTAAGGTCAGTTAAAAGTCTGTCTAATTATGACTATTATTTTTATATATTTCATAATTTCTTTATGACAGTAGAGAAATATTAAGTGACCGTGAAAATGTCAACTAAATCTCGACGCGCTGGCACCGCGACGCCGCAGCCCGGCAGCACTTCGACCCCTCTGCCCCCGACCGCTGGGCCCCAGCACAGCCAGTCGTCGCAGCAGCAGGCCTCCAGCCCGTTGAGCCCCACGCGCCATTCACGCCTCGTGGAGAAGGTGGAGCTGCAAAACCTGAACGATCGTCTCGCTTGCTATATCGACCGTGTGCGTAACTTGGAGACGGAGAACTCACGTCTCAACATTGAGGTACAGACGACACGTGACACTGTTACCCGGGAGACAACGAACATCAAGAACATCTATGAGGCGGAGCTGCTCGAGGCACGTCGCCTGCTTGATGAAACGTCGCGGGAACGTGCCCGCTTAGAGATTGATACCAAGCGTTTGTGGGAGGAGAACGAAGAGTTGACCGCACGTTTGGACAAGAAGACCAAGGAATGTACTACTGCTGAGGGTGAGTTGCAACAACATTAACCTCCCCATTCCCTTTCCGGAAATGAAGTTAATTAATCACAATCTACCCTCCCTTTATAGGCAATGCCCGCATCTTTGAGTCACGTGCCAATGAGCTGAACAACAAATACAATCAGGCCAATGCCGATCGCAAGAAGGCCCTCGATGAGCTGAACGAGGCATTGAAGGAATTGGAACGTTTGCGCAAACAGCTTGACGAGACACGAAAGGCACTCGAGCAGGAGACACTCTCGCGTGTAGACCTTGAGAATAACATACAGAGTCTGCGTGAGGAACTCTCCCTGAAGGATCAAGTCCATGTGCAAGAGATTAATGAATCGCGTCGCATACGTCAAACTGAGTATAGCGAAATCGATGGACGCCTCTCGTCCGAATATGAAGCAAAGTTGCAGCAATCGTTGCACGAGCTGCGTAGCCAATATGAGGAGCAGATGCGTAACAATCGCGATGATATTGAGTCTCTGTATGAGGCCAAAATACGTTCGCTGCAGGAAGCCAATGCACGTACGCACAATTCGACGCACAAATCCATTGAGGAGTTGCGCAATTCACGCCTTCGCATCGATGGACTCAACTCGAAGATCAACGATCTGGAGTCCACGAATGCTTTGTTGAATGCACGCATTCGAGAGCTGGAACAGCAGCTGGATAACGATCGTGAGCGTCATAGCAATGATATTGCATTGCTGGAGAAGGAGTTGCATCGCTTGCGCGAAGAGATGGCACTGCAGTTGCAGGAGTATCAGGATCTGATGGACATCAAGGTGTCGCTGGATCTGGAAATTGCCGCTTACGACAAGCTGTTGGTCGGCGAGGAGGCACGTTTGAATATAACGCCAGCCAATACAGCCACCGTCTCCTCGTTCAGTCAATCGTTGCGCAGCACACGTGCCACACCATCGCGTCGCACTCCATCGGGTGCACTGAAACGCAAGCGTGCTGTCGTGGATGAGTCGGAGGATCGCAGTGTATCCGATTTCTATGTATCGGCCAGTGCTAAGGGCAATGTTGAAATCAAAGAGATCGATCCGGAGGGCAAATACGTGAAGCTGTACAACAAGGGCAACGAGGAGGTCTCGATTGGTGGCTGGCAAGTGCAGCGTTCCCTTAACGAGGGTGGTCCAGCTACAACATACAAGTTCCATCGTTCAGTTAAGATTGAACCTAATGCCACAGTGACTGTTTGGTCATCGGATTCGAGGGCAAACCACGAGCCACCATCGAACATTGTGATGAAGCAGCAGAAGTGGTTAACGGGCGAGAATACAAAGACAACTCTGCTGAATAGCGATGGCGAATCTGTGGCACATTTGGAACGTATTAAGCGTATCGTCTCGACACATGTCTCCTCCACACGTCTCAGTCGTCGGCGCAGCATTAGCGCCGTTGATGGCAATGAGCAGCTGTATCATCAGCAGGGTAATCCTCAGCAGACTGATGAGAAATGTGCGATTATGTAATAACAATACTACAACAACAACAATATTAATAATAACAAAAAGAGAAACAAGAAAAAGAAGAGGCCACAGCCAGACAACTACAACAGCAACAACAATAACAGACAGACAGAAGTAATATATCTATAAATTTAAGTTAACAGCAACAGCAACAAGAAGAGAATAGAAAAAAAGAGCAAACACATAATTAATTTATTCATTTAATCCATGTTAAAATTCTTCCAAATGTTTAATATTCAGTTTTCCTCATTTCCTTTGTGTTATTGCAACAACAAAAACAATATGACAAAAATAATAAGAATAATAATACGTGTTTCGAATTCAATGTTCATAAAACTACTGTACCCCCCCCCCAGGCCATATAACCTATTCCACATCTCCCTGCCCCCCCTGCAATCTATTCATACTTTTTAACATAATCAGATTGTAAACTTTATTTGGTATATATGTACAAACCTCCGATTATACCCGGGGGCCGCCTCTATATATGCCACATAGACATTACAAGCAGAATCGAGTAAAGTTGATAATACCCTACGCTCAAATGCTTTGGAAATGCCGCGTACGACGACATTTTTGATGTTTTTGTGCAATACCCTATCCTACAACCTACCCTACCCTATATCCAGTCTATGCATAAATATAAATAAAATAAATATATATAAAAATGTAGTTGTATAAGCCAGATTAAACATACGACAAACTCATGTTAAACTAAATACAAAACAACAAAAATATCAATAAAAAAGTAAAGAAAAAATAAAAATACAAATACAAAAATACATTTATACCAATACATCTACAAATATACCTACACAACACTATGTTAAGCAACTTTTTTGTACAAGCAGAGCATAAAAAAAAATACAATCTGAAAAAAATCGAAAAAACTTGAAAGCACTCATAATTAAGCAAGAGCAATGTCGGCAATATATTTATATATTTTTAATGAAACGACTCAAATTTTTAGTCGGCCACTCTCTTCTCCATTTTTGTTCTCTCTCGCTCTCAGTGGTGCTCAAAAAGTTTGTTGTTTTTTGTTACAATTTTTTTTTGATCCGGTTCTGCAACAACAAAAACAACGACTAAGGGCTCAATCGGCGTGGAGATGGCCATGCTGCACAAAAATAAATTAAATTTAAATTATAAGTATTCTGTTTAACTGCTAAATGAATAAAAGAGAAAATCATATATGTTTCATAAAACAATCGAGTTGTTTATTGGGTGTGCGAACTAATGTGCCGTTTTTGTTAGGGTAAAAATTTCACTTATGAAAGTGCTACGTGCGCAGTGTGAGTTCTATGCTCAGTTATTTTTAAATTCACTCCAAATGTGAGTGCGTGTGTTTGTGTTTGCCTGGAACTTGACCAATGCTTTGCACCAGTCTGGCAACGCCAATCGCGTAAACAAAAACCACTCACAATACCGACTCAAACTGGCAACAGTGAGTTCATTCAACCGTCGCGGGCTGTGTCGCTGCAAACGTTTTCTGCATTTTGTTGTCTATTTTCTTTTATCACTGTGGTCGCATCCCACAATTGATACGCCTGTGCGATAAGCCAGATTATTGAAGGCTTGCGGAATATAGCAGAGCGAGATAACGGTTAAGAAAAACAAAAGTATCTCAAGGTTACACACAATGTGCATTTTGAGCTGTTCTCTTTCGAGCGCGACAGAACAGAGTAAGAGCTAATCGCGACGAAATATGTGCATAATATAAGCAATATTGTAAAAACACACACACATACATGCGTACAAGTGTGTTCATATGTACATGTATATATAAATTGGCACCCAAATTGAGGCGGCACCCACAGATTGTCGACAGTGTCGAATGCGACTCGAACGCTCCAAGTTCGCTCCAAGTTAACTGCTCTCGCTATTAATTCTCCAGCTGCGATATACAGTGCGTGCCTTTGTTGTTGTTGATTCGTTAACATTGAACAGGTAAGTACGCGACTTGACGACCGTCAAGCGTTCGTTCAAGTGCAATAAGTGTGTACCCACTCTATTAATGATTTAATCGAAGTAATGATAATTATCGAGTCAGCAGGACGATCTCTGTTGATGTTTCTAACTCAGCAGCCTCTTCAACAAATTAGTTAGGTCAATTAATCGAGTGACTTCATTCATTGTGCTGCTTATCGCTAGCGCGATATTGACATATTTACATAGAAACCCATGTTGTTATTTATATGGCACATCTAATCAGACCCTATCGACTATCTAATTCTATATTCGTATCAAGAGATGCGGTTGATTATCTTAGAAACCAGCGACTCGGTGGGCAAGTGGGCGGCCAAATATGTAGCAAAACGGATCAATGAATTTAAACCGGGACCGAATAAGTAAGTTGACAATTTCGTGCTTTATCAGTTTTTTACAATATACTATTCAATATATTTGCAGTTACTTTGTGCTGGGGTTGCCCACAGGCAGTACTCCGTTGGGCATGTACCGCGAGCTGATCGAGTTCCATAAGCAGGGCAAGGTCTCGTTTCGCTATGTGAAAACTTTTAATATGGACGAGTATGTGGGTGAGTGAACCTAGTGGCACCTATGCCTGCATGAATTCCGACTTATATGGATATTCTTTCTCTTTTCCAGATCTACCGCGGGATCATCATGAGAGCTATCACTACTTCATGTGGAACAACTTCTTCAAACACATCGACATTGAGCCAGCGAATGTGCATATATTAGATGGCAATGCACCCGATCTGGTGGCCGAGTGCAATAAGTTCGAGCAGTTGATCAAGGAGGCCGGCGGTGTTGAGCTTTTCATTGGTGGCATCGGTCCTGACGGCCATATTGCCTTCAATGAGCCCGGTTCGTCGTTGGTCTCGCGAACGCGGGTCAAGACATTGGCACAAGATACGCTAGAGGCGAACGCTCGCTTCTTTGACAACGACATGAGCAAAGTGCCCAAGCAGGCACTCACTGTGGGCGTGGGCACTGTGATGGACTCGAAGGAAGTGATGATCTTGATTACCGGTGCTCACAAGGCGTTCGCACTGTACAAAGCCATCGAGGAGGGCGTCAATCATATGTGGACAGTCAGCGCATTCCAACAGCACGCGAATACGCTGATGATCTGCGATGAAGATGCAACGCTGGAATTGCGCGTAAAGACCGTGAAATATTTCAAGGTAGCTACGAGCGCATGGTCGTGTCGTGTTTAGACTCTGGTGTTTGGTTCCTTCGCTTCGCTTAGGTGTTGGCCCTGTAGAAATCTTTGTAGAATTAACCTCTTTAGCTATTAGTGCTCCTCTTCAAACTGATAACCTGGGCTAGTCGTATGACCAAAGCAAATTCTGCTAATATTATTTGCCTACAAATTTCACAGGGCATTCTAAGAGACTCACCCGAGGCCGCGATGCAGGAAGGTTACACAAACTTCACATGTAATGTATAACCGAAAACGAGTTGTGCTCCCCATATATCTCTATATAGAATTTATCCTTATTATTTTTGCCACATACTATGGTACTTATTTACAGTACTTAAAGTTTAATTGATCAAAAACATATTGACAGATGGTCAAAGGAAACGAAAACTGAGATATTCATGTACCCAAATCAATGAAGATAATGAAAGATCTCCAAGATTGATTTTTGAAATGTTAAACTGTTTATTGTTTTTATATCTATTTGTAGACCAAAAAATTGTATTTTTTATAGCTGAAATATTTTGAAACTTAGTATTTAAAAGAGAACATGATTTTGTTTTATTTTATGTATATTTTATTTTTGCTTTCGATAAAGATTAGAAAATATCACAACTACAGAACGTTTAAGTATGTTAAATTGCTAGAATTAGATAGAAACTTATAGATAAGATTGATTGACTGGGTAGGGATATTGTAAATACTGTTAAGGAACTTAATCTAGACAGTTACAATTGTTGATGTGATTAAGAAGAATGATTAGTTTGTAAAATTGACTGAGCGGAAGGAGTGTGTGGAATTGATTGATTCGCTTCCAAGTTGTCAAGATTGTACAATATTTTTTGGAAGTTACGTTAATTTCACTTCCTTCTCACTTTTACAGAGCCTTATGGACGTGCATTCCAAGCTTATAGAGCAGCAGACTACGACGTAATCGATGCCGGAACCAACAAGGAACCTTTGGAATTTATCTACTTAGCTTTTTGAATGAATTGTTACCGCGTATGTTTTATATATGTGTCTGTAAATTAAAGATAATGAAACAGAAGCTGGAGTTCCGTTAGCCTCGCAATGGTATAGGTATCCATGTTGGCCATGAGCCCTGCATCTTCTGCGCAATCTGGGATTCCTGGTTGCTGTTCTTCACGTCATCGATGGCTTCTCGTAGCATGTTATACAAACTGATCCTGCGCACCGGAGCCAGAAAACCACGTCGGATGTGTGTACGTGGGATCAAGTGTCGGAGTGGCTTTATATGGATTACCTCAGTGACACCATGGCAGGCATTACGACGTGGCTTTTTCTGTATGCGCGATGGCTGTCGTTCTCGGAACAGTTGTCGCTTGCACTGGTTTACCCTCTTCCTCCAGGGACTCGTGCATTCTGGCTGAGTGTAGGTATCTAACTGGCGTTTCAGCTCATCACGGCCGCACTGAACTGTTGCAGTATTATCGAAGTGCATCAAGTGCTCCACGCGATTCAGAGCATATACCAAATGGATGACCTCGTTGAGGAAGTGGCGCTTGAACAAGATTTTTTGATTGGGTTTGGCTTCCATATTGAGATGATTGTACAGTTACAATAATGCTTTGTCGAAAATTATGTCTTAGGAATTCTTTCCAAATGAGGTTTGGTTCGGTTCGGCAAGATGGCTTTTATAAAAACCTTTAAGGAACTTATGTCGTCGACTAGAAACAACTTGCAGAATTGCAGATGTTGATGTTACTTGAACGGTGACAATGAGTTGACTGATGATGGTTTGTCGAAATGTCGCCCGATTTATATAGTGAACAGGTAAAGGATTTTTCAGTATCCCCTCGTGTTTTGACCTGGCTTACGGCACTTCGTAACATGTAGTTTAGGATTAGACCTTAATAAAGTTAGGTACTTGCAAGGTAACAGATGGTCATTTGAATTAACCGTTGCTTTAGGGACATTTCGCGGATTAGGAAACAACTGGCTTATTGAGTCACGTAATAAGGATAAGCCCAGACGATTTGCAAACTGGATACGAATTCTTCTGCGCCCTATTACCTTCTCGCTCGCACATATTATTGCAAAATAATAGTTTATATGATTTTGCTTTAAAAATGTAGTTGAAAACAATAAATTAAAATAAATTATAAATTTAAATACCTGATTTTTATTAAGAAAAACAAAGAAATTTGATGTGCATCATACATTGCAGAACATAATAACATGTTTATTTAGTATTTTACAGAATATCAAACATTTATTAAAAGGATTTAGGAACACTTACACATGCGTGGTATTGGAGAGAACGTTTCATTTAAGAACCAATTCATTGTGTCTCACCAAAGACAGTCAAAGTATCTCTATATAGAACTTATCATTATCCATTTTTGACAAATACTACGGTTCTAAATTACAGTACTTAGTTTTAAATAAAAAAAAAACATAAATTCAGATGGTCAAAGAGAAAAAATCATGTTATTTTCAAAAGTCATGTAAGAACCTAAATTGAAGACTATGTAATAAAAAATCCTTCATATCTGCTTAAATCTTGAAATGTTAAACTTTTATATTCTTCGATCATTGAAAATGGTCAAAAAAGGGTAAACTAACTTGGTGCAAATGTATGTAATAGGCAGAAGGAGGCGTGGGGGACCCGAGACTCGCCGAATCGATTGAGCCATGTCTGACTGTATGAACGCACAGATCTCAGCTATTATAAATGCTGGATATACTAAAAAGATGCCAGAGATACCAGAAAGATGCCTGTGATGCCTACTATACGCTGATCAGGTTTATTTCAAATGTTAGGTGCCACGCCAACCGCCCCCGCAAATCAATAATTAAATTTTTTAAGTCCAATTGTAAGCGACGTATAAAAGATACAACATTTGTACTTCGACAATTACTAAGCTGAATATATGTACGTATCCTCCAAATTTCAATTTGATCAGACAATAAATACCGAAGTTATTCAGAAGAAAGTATGAGCATAACTCCAAGTGCTTGTGTCAGCTAACAAGGGAGCATCGGAACATAAGTCAAAGGGTATCCCACTGCCGAGTGCCGTTCGACTGTTGTTCTCGTTAATATTAATACTCACTACCCATGGGGTAAAAGGTTTTTATAACTTTGTGCCAAGACTATAATAGTCAGGACTACCAAATTTGCTATCAATATTTGCACGCCCCTTAAATCTATAAAAACCAAGTTAATGCAGAGCAGTTCGTTTTTGGTAAACACTATAAGTATCAACGCCCAAATGATTGAAAATGTGGTTGCGATCGTAAAATAAACAAAAAGAAGAAATCATTTTAAGAGTAACTGATATCAAAACAGCTCCCTGAAGTATGCAACTCAAAATACGATAAAATATTTGAGGACCATAAAATTATGACCATACCATATTAAAGCTGAAATATTTTATATAAATATTTATATTTAAAAGAGAACATGACTTTGTTTTATTTTTTTTGTATTTTTATTTTTTCTATAGAAAAGATCACAACTACAGAACTATTAAACTACAGAAATATTAAACTGTTAGAATAAGATAAGAGCTTACATTTACAAATTATTACATGATTAATATATTAGATCAAAAAAAATGATTATATGTAAAATAGACGGAATGTTTTTGTATGTGTGTGTGTGAATCCAAGATGTTGATCATCTAACAGAAGCTGGAGCTAAAGAGTTGTCCCTCCTCGTTGCGTGTCATGAGGTGATAAAGCTGACGGGCGTACATGATGGAACGCACCGACTCCTCCATCATCATGCGATGATGCTCGAGGGCGATGCGCATCCTCTCGTGGGTGTAGGCAGCATCCATGCGCTTGGCACGTTCTGTTAGCCTGGCAATGGTTTCGGCACTCATGTCTTCTATGTATCTGGCATCTTCTTCGACGCGGTCACGAATCTCTGGTCTGGTGATCTTGTTCTCATCAAATGATTCGCGCAGCATTTCCTGCAGGATGGTTCTGCGCACTGGATTGAGAAAGCCGCGTCGGATGTGCATACGTTCGAACAAGTGGCGCACTGGCTTCATGTTCATTGCCTCAGTAGCCCCAAAGTTGGGATTGCGATGAACATTATTCTGTTTGCGCACCTGCAGTACTGGCTGGAAGAGTCGTTTCTTGATTTTATCTAACCTATTTTTCCAGGGACTCGAGGGGTCTGGCTGGGTGTAGTGATCCAAGTGCTGTTTAATTACATCAGCACTGCATGTTACTGTTACATTGTTATCGAAGTGCACCTTGTTTCCAAAGCCATTAATAAGATACACCTGATTTATGCACTCGTTGAGGAAGCTGCGCTTTTTCGGGCAATTGTAGTCGGGTGTATTGTTGTAGATTACATACTCCCGTTTGAAGACAACAACTTCATTGGGATTCCGATACACTACGAGCTGTTGGTCGATCTTTTCGATGGGCGAGTTGTAAACAAACACCTGACTGTCGATATCGTTGTCCAGTGGGCGACGGAACATGACGACTTCGGATCCGGCATCCATTTTGAGTTAAAGTGTTTAGTTGTTAAAATGTTGAGTTGATAAAGCAGGATACTTTCCCAGTACGGTGTGGTTGTGATGGTTTTTATAAAGACCGTCTATAAACTTATGTCGCAGACTTTAACTTGCTGAATTGCAGATGTTGATGTTACTTGAACGGTGACAATGAGATGACTGATGATGGTTTGTCGAAATGTCCACCGATTTATATACTGAACAGGTAAAGGATTTTACGGTACCTTTCTCGTGACCTGCACGTCGTAACATATAGCTTCAGGTCAGACTGGAGTGAGGTTAGGTACTTCCAAGGTAACAGATGGTCATTATAAATAACCGTTTCTTTTAGGGAACTTTTGACGGATTTGGGAACAACTGGCTTATTGAGTCAGGTAATAAGGATAAAATCACCGGTGACAGCTGCAAATTTTTAAATATTTTAAGGTCAATAGAATTGAAAAGCACCGCGGTTTGGTCGGAGGTAAGCACAGAGACTTAATATGGAAATTCTGTTAGAGAAAAATGGCCAAAACTATGAATGTTGAGGTAGATTAGAAATACTGTTTATTTTATAAATACAAACATGAAATCGAAAAGGTTTCATTTTGCAAAGATATATATCAAAATTTTAGAAATTTCAAAATATTTCATACAACTTTGAATATATAAATATATTGCGCATTTGAAAGAACTAATAATTTATTTAATCTAAACTTAATCTTAATAATCTACTTTTTAAGAAATAAAGTAGAGTATACTTTAATTAGTTCGAATATTTCTCGGCTTAAGAATTGCCCAAATTCGTGTTAAAAAATCTGAAGGACAGCCCAATATAATTTAAAAGAAATTATTTTAATGGTAACATTGTTGAAAAATATTCACAAGTTTCGTTAAAACTTGATCGTTGAATAAACAGTAAACAAATTCGAATTGCTTGAAAAACAATATACTTGTATCTATGTGAAACCAACAAAGGTTTAACAGTGTAGCAAGTTTCAAATACTTCATATGGAAAGGTAAAAACTTGAAACAACTTTATAATCTTTATAATTATTTATACGATACAATTATATGTTTCAAGCTATTAACTTGCTTTGAACTTATTGACTAAGCAGGCGACTTTAAACGCAAAACTGTTCAGCCTTTAATAGAGCTGAGCAACAATCCAGTTTGAAACTCTGTCATCTTTGTATCTCTCAAGAGTTCTCAGTGTTCCGAGTACAGTCCCGCAGAGATTGGCAGATGGCTTCAGAGTCAACCTAAAGTGTCATAAACGGGATTATTGTTTTTCCAGATCATACGGGGAAAAAGTTAGCATTCGCTAATCCACGCCAGGTGTTGCGACCAAATAAAAGGGATACGTGGCTCGTTAATCTTACGCTCGGCTTGCAAAGCAACTACCTGTTTACCTGGGTCAAAGTTTATGACCCTTTTTCGCGTATAAGTTCGTCGGAAAATCGTTAGCCGAGATCAGAAGCAATTCAAAACTCAAACGCGATGGGTGGTGTCGATAGCAAAATGTCCGGTGACAAACCCACGGCTGTAGTGAATCCTATGCCGACAACGAACATAAACGAGACTCTCAACGCACTAGAGAAGGAGGCGGAAGAGGAGCAGAATCGGCAAATGATCGAACAGCAGGTGGCAGAGGAACAAGATATAACCAGGACGAATGTCACCTTACAGCTCTTTCAATATCGTCAACAAATGAGCCTCAAGAATCATCAGATTGTCAAGTGGGCCAGTTCCAAGTTACTGCTCACCGAGGAGCTGCTCAAGCAGCAACAGAAAGAGATCGAAAGACTGCGAGAGCAACAGGAAGAAAAAAGGCGCCTGGAACGACGACGACATCGCCGTAAGCAACCACTGCTCTCCATGCCCATATTGGATGAATCCGATGCCCAGTGGGCTGAGCGACAACTGGCCTTGTTGGCAGACGACAACGACGATGATGATGATGACGACGATCTAGAGGACGATTTTGTGGTGGACTATGCTGAACTGCAGAATAATACAGAAAATCAGTCACCCAACGAGGATCCACTTTGCACTGAGCACTCGCGTCTGATGAACTATCGCCTTCAGCTGCGAAACACGATTCTGGAGGTGGCACAGGAGAAGCTGCGCAAACGCGAGAAGACCAAGCTGAAGCGTCTCAAGCGTCGCACTCTCATCTCCTCGAAGAAGCCCAGCAAGAAGGGTAAATACAAAAGCAATCAATACCAGGATAATCAATACGATGACAGTCCATATGAGGACAGTCAGTACGAGGATGGTCAATACCAGGACAGTCAATGAATCTACACAATTCACATGCAGCTGTAGTTACTTTAATTTAGTCGTAGTTATACTTAGTTATAGTTTAATTCTTTAAGATTTAAGTTCGATTTGCGATTCCTTTTTTAAGCTCCGATTTTATACTTGTATTTATTTTTGTTTGTGTCGCAATTAAACTGATGCTTTTGACGATTTAAATTCGACTTCTTTTTCGTCATCTTCCTTCGCATGCTCTTCTTCTTGACCAACTGCCTCTTTGTGCGGCCTCCAATCGAACCGGGTTCAATGCGCCCCAGACGGTTGATTCGGTCATGTCCCTGGACGACCGCGTGACCCTTGTTGCATAATTAAAGTCCTTTGACGTTAACGGCCTTAATTGACGAACTGCAGCATCCCTTTTCCCTCTCCTCAAAATGATTCGAAAAACAGTTTAAAGAGACGTGAATGAAAGATAGAAGGTGCTTTTTAAACTGCAGATTGTTGGAACTATTATTTAGTATGGTTTAAGATAATGCGGAACTTGAATTCTATTTTGAATTGGATGCCCCTTTTATTTGGGAAATATATTGAATTGTTAGACATATGTAAGAGCCTAGTGCATGAAAAAATATTACATCTGGGGATGGGCTGAAAAGTTCCGCTTAGATCTTGGACTAAAAGATATCAGTATGTTTCTTTCCATACATATTTAAAAATTATACTTTAAATTTTTCATATTTTCATTAAAAATTGTTGTTTTTGAATAAGTAAGCTTTATGAATCGATAAGAAATCTTACTCTTTACTCTACTTGCTATTCAATTGTTCACTCTTAGAACTCCTATCAAAATATAATCTTTATAAATCGATTATACATATTTGTTCTTACGGTTTCAGTGCATCTTCCTCAGTATCACATGATTTATAGTTGGCAAGTTTCCGTTAAGCAATTCACAAAATTTGTTACACCACAAAACCATTAATAATACGTAATAAAAAACTCCCCACATTAATTCACTTTAAAATGAATTCTATTAGGGGTAGTTGATGTTTGATAATGTCTTCTATACCATTCCAGAGTTGAAATAAAATATTTCTCATAGAATACACGTATTTAATTAAAGCGTAAATACTTGGTGCTTCCGCTTGCTCGGCAATTAACAAACAGCGGCATACACATGCGTGGTTCAGGTCCAGAAGCCCGGGATGATGAGGTACAGCCCCCTCACTCAGTCCAAGTACAATAAGTAGCAATTCCCCCCACACACACAGTGTGTCTGCGGTGCCCCAAACCACTTGTTACTTGGGCGGCATGTGCGACATCTTTTGTTGTGGGCATACCCTGTAAGCTCTGAATATGGGTAAGAAGCGGATGTATTCGCAGTTTGCAAAGCTTGTTCTAAGGATTCTTAACAGTTAGAAAAATGAAATTTTCTTGGTTAACTTCTGAAACTATTAACTACTTGAAAATGATTACAAATTGCTAGAAATTTTCACTCACATCTGAAAAAAAATATATATATTACTATCATACTTCTCGTGTTGTATTCAAGGCTTGGAAGAATCAATTTTAAGCCTCATAATAATATATGAATGAAGATATGCATTTTAGCTATAGGGTATCGCATAAGCAAGCGACCACTTGTTGCCCTGATTGGTTGCTTGGACGTCTTGTAGTCATGCATTGTTTTTGGCTGACACTCATAACGGGTGACTGCTCAGTACATGTCACCATTTCATTTGCGCTGCAAGGAATTCAAAATTGCCAAGGGGTGCCCCCTTACTACGCAGGAGTAAAACGAACCGCTTGAGAGCTTGTTATGCAAGTTGAAAGGGAATTTGTGTCAGGCACTGGCACTGGCACTGGCGACTGTCTGCGAATGTGAGAACGAGTGCGTGAGCTCAGATCAGGAGCTGGAGCAGGAGCAATTGGAATTGGAGTAGCAGCCCAGCAAGCAGGAGGAGCAATTGGAGCGACGCGTTGGGAATAAGGCTCGTCCAGTGGCGAAAATAATTCTAATTATTTTATTAAAAGCATTTCACTTCTTGCGAATTTGTAATGCACGCGATAATTGCTGCGCCCGTTTTCTAATTGCGTTTTTCGCACACGTTTCTGGGACAAGTTCAAAGGATGCCAAGGGGTTCTGCTAATGTTGAGGGTCCTGTGCGTAACGCGAAGGAGTTAAGGCACGCCTCGACGGAACATGACCTGGAATATGTACATTTTTAATGTTTGGCAGGCATTTTGGGAATTCTTTGGAATTTATTTTGAAGTACTTTGAATAGCTAATTACTAGAAAAACTAAAAACTATTATTGCATATAAATCTGCAAATATATTCTGAAACATATTACTAATCCTTTTATGCAGTGTTTAATTAATCTATTTAATATATTTAAAGCAAGTTTTTAGTAAAATTCCCTACATTATTGCATCTGTCTTTGAACACTTTAAATGATCATAAAAATATTGTATAAAACAAAGAGTTCAGACTTTTATAAAGACTGTTGATTGGGTTTTCCCTTTATGCACAGTAAGCCCAGTTATGATTACCCATGCGAAGTAGACTCTATACGGCTATTCGGGGATCCAAGTAACCTGTCCACTTTTCATAAACAGTTGTCAAATAGAGCTCAATGAGTACATGCGAGATAAGTTCATTTAGTTTTTGAGTCTCACAAAATTAACACGTTTTCTGTTCCGTCTTCTGAATTTATATATATAGATTTATATATAAAATATATATATTTTGAGAAATCAAAATTTGAAAAGAAAAAGCAAATCAATATATACGTATACGTACCGACATATCCGTCCACATCACCTGTTTCGGGTTCATTTTTTGTGTGAGTGCGCTGTGCCCCTAGTCGTGTGCGTGTATTTTGATAAAATAGTGAAAGAGAGAAAAAGAGAACAGGCCTTTCTGTAGATAGACGAGTACGAGACACACAGAAAAGGAAAAAAACTAGTATGTCAGACGAGAAGAATTATGTTTGCCACAAGTGCAATGAGGCGATCACCAAGCGGGTCATCACTGCTCTAGGGAAGACCTGGCATCCGGAGCACTTTCTGTGCCGCCATTGCGATAGCCAGATAGAGGACGCAACTTTCAACATTCAAGATGGTGAACCAGTGTGTAGCAAATGCTTTCTGGAGCGCTACACCAGCACCTGCCACGGCTGCAGTAAGCCCATCCTGGAGCGTACCATCTGTGCCCTTGGCACCAACTGGCATGAAGATTGCTTTATCTGTGATGGTGCCTGCAAGAAACCCCTTGCAAATCGTCCATTCTATGAGCGCGACGGTAAGGTCTATTGCAAGAAGGACTTCGAGGATATGTTCGCATGTCGCTGTGCCAAGTGCGAGAAACCAATAACTGATAGCGCTGTTGTGGCTCTAAATGCCAAGTGGCATCGTGATTGCTTCCGCTGCAATCGTTGCGAGAATCCCATTACCTCGATGACCTTCACCATCGAGGGCGACAAGCCTGTCTGTCCTGCATGCACATAAAGATTGGTAATTAGCATAATTCAAATGCTCCCCCCAACCCAGAAAAAAGACGAATTATCTTAGGAATGCAAAAATATCATGGAGAGCACTCGTTAATCGCAATTTTCGAAATGGATTGAGTTAAGGTTTTGAATGTTTCTACATTTATAGCTTTAAAACAGACGTGGATTTGTCCCGACAGTTGGAATTATAAATGTAACTGCATGCTTAATCTGAGGCTCAATAAACTACAATATAACATTTAGCGATACCAAAAAACGTGTAACGTCAACATCAACGACCGCCAATAACACTTTGTTTTCCAGTTTTCGGATTTAAATATATGTAATATTCATAGCCCAATCACGTATTTTAAATGGGTCGTTTAGATACTTTGACATCTACCTTATCAGGTATGTTGTATGTTTGGTATTGCTTAGTTTCATATTTGAAGTTAGATAATTGATAATTTATACGAGTATGGTATATTATCTATCAATGTAGAACATATAATCTATTCCGAAATTAGAGTAGTAATTACAAAAAATCCAGTAACTTGCTTCTATGCAAGCTATACTCCTGAAAATATGTTGATCATAGTTAAATATATTTTCTATCATATCAACTTTGATACAAATCGCATCAGAATTGGCAGAGAATTTAAGAAAAAACTAATTTACTTGGCGTCTATGCAAGTTAGACTAGTGAAATTTGGCATTAATGTAAATATATTATCTATCAATATATTGACTTTGATTGAATTCAAATTAGAAATGACAGAAAATTCGTTTTGATTGGAATTGTAAATGAAATAAGCGATTTATGTGCAGAAAAGAGATTATCGCTCTTTAAATGGTACACAGAGCAGACTTTTGGTTATCTTGACGTCTGTCAAGCTTAGCCCTACATGGAAATTCTAAATGAAAGATAATGAAGTGCCTAAGTCTTAATCCGAGTGTGCTACCAAATGAGTTTTTCGACTGTGATTGTTTGCCAAACAAGACAGTATTCACAATAGATAGGCAACCCTTGCCCAAGGTACAAGCACACACACACACACACACATGTACACACAGTTCTTATGCTCTGTATATTTGTCTATTTACCGTTTAAGATGCACACACATATGTGAGGCACAAGTACGGGCGGGATGAGATCATGTTTCGATTCGGAGAGAGAGAGAGAGAAAGTCTAAGAGAGAGCGCGAGAAGAGGGTTGGGGAGCGGGGACAGCAGGAGACTGCAGTGTGGCACACAATCAACTTGATTATCTCATGCTATCAGTGCGCGCTGCGCTAAGGATTGCCCATGCTGATAAGCAAACAGAGTCCGCGGACGCGGATGCGGAGACGACGGAGAATCGCAGTCGTAGTCGCAGTCATCATGAACGGGACGCAGCAACAGTGCGTGTCAGCGTGCCAGAGACAGGGTAGGGGGACCATAACGGGGATGGAAATTGGTCTGCACAAAGCACACGAAGCCAAAGCGTTGCGAGCCGAGCAGAAACGAGGAACGACAACGATGACGACAAAAGTTTCGACTGATTTAGTCGGCGCGTTTTCAGCTGCTGCCATTGCCGGTTTCGGTTTCATTGGGAAAACGCAGCGCATGGAAAGCGGTTCCAACTTGCTCGCGCTGCCTTTGTAAACGTGGTTAGTTTGCGGACAATTTTCCGACTTGATTTTCCTACATGTTGACGCGCTAATTAATGCAAAATATAACGAAATAAAAGACATAACATAAATATCGCAAATAAATGTGCAAAATATTGAGCAAATCATGTCCAAGTTGTAGTCGTTGTGGTCGTTTTTGGTGTTGCAAGAGAATGCTGAGTACGATTCACTTGGTATTCACATGCAGCTGCAGCTCATAAATTAAATCGGAGAACCTGAGAGACCAACAAAATTTATTGCCAATTCGTGGATATATTGTGATGATAAGAGCAACAATAAAAAATTGACAATAACAGCAACAGGAACTCCAAGATCAATTGAATAAATTTATAGTGGAAACTTGTAAAACAATTAATTGTAAAATAATAAACTAAACTTTAAGAAATAATAATTTAGGCAAAATTGCCATGAAAATGTAGCCGGTTAAAATCTTAACTCAGTGAATAATATTAAGAGAAAAAATAGTAAAATAAAAAGTCTATCAATTCTAAACAAATTACTAATAAATATTAAGAACTGAACCAGAACCCCAACAAAACAAACATGAATTTTATAAACTCACTCAATAGATTAATGAATTTTGAATACAGTGACAATAAAAACCATTTATTAAGTTTCAACGTAAATATATTGACAATATTCAGACAGATAAGATATATTTCGAATTATTGTCCAAAGATTAGAAAACTGATTTTTAAAGACACTTGCAATATTTATTCAATTATAAAAAGTTTAATTGTTTACCAACAACTTTGCCTGTAACCTCGACAAATAAAATATGTTGTCGATTAATTTAAGTCCATGTTTTGGCTTTAAGATTAATCAGTCTCGTATTAAGCTGTCGTTTAACTGACTCTAGAAGCAACAAAGTGATCGTGAAAAAAGATTAAGCACATCAGAATTGAATGGATTTTAAAAGTTTTTTTTTTCAATCACTCACTAAGAGACGGTTAAAGTCAATGTTAGTATTTGTCAATCACATTGAATGAGCTTCTAATGAGCTGCCTTACAAAATACACACACACACATAAACATTCACACATGTGTATACGAATATGTCTGTGCAAATAGTTCAACTGAATAATCACTAGTTGACGCTTTGACGATTGATTAATGACTTGGCATTCGGATAATAATTCATCTTGGCCAATTTACATATTGCAATTTACTTTGCAAATGTTATTACAAATTGCTCTCCACTGCTCCAGACTAGTTAAAGAATAACAATTTTTCATCTTATATATAGAATATATACATACATATATGTACATACGTGTACATATCTGTAGGTGTCTGTCCATACAAGCAGATTCTGCCACAATTCAGGTATAACGCATACGCCACCGTTTCATTTAAAAATATTCGAAATTCTTAAGCCCTTTTTCGCGGAAACCAGTAAAAATACGGGCTGAACAGAATTATAGGCTGACTAGATTATACTGTATAAGAAAGAACTAAACACTATCTGTATACTATATATACTTTTTTTTGGATCTTGACTTGTATAAAAGGAAAAGCAAATGCTTCGAATTTCTTAAAAAGAGTATGCCCTGTATTAAAATGAGTTTGTTCTTCATAATTTTTTTAAATAACATTTTATATGTATGTATCTTTTTCAATTAAATTTTTAGAGAATATCAACATTTTTATTTACATTCTCTAGCTAAAAATTGATTAGTATATTTTAAAATTGCTCAAAAATACCTGCAATTGTTTCTGATCATTTTTCAATTTATTAATTCGAAAACTTGAATATTTGAAGCAACTTTTTGTAATTGATTTCATAAATATATAATATATTATTTAATTATGTTTTCAAAATTTGAATTTCTTTTGAAAACACTACGAATTTCAATTTTTACATTCAAATCATACAATCAAAAACAAGATTATTCTAAATAACGTATATATTTATGTTTCCCTGATATAAATATAAAATATTGATTTTGATTTCTTAATCTAAAATATTGATATGGAAATCTTCAAAATTTCGTTTTTTTAAGTATTCAAAATCTGTTCAATTTTCTTTAACTGATAACTGAAATGTAGTTCCCCAAACATACCCATTATATTTGTAGATACAGGGTATACTCAGCACAACCCTTGATCCCAAGTGAGCACACACACACTTGCACACAAATATATCCAAAAGCCTAACAATTATTTTGGCGCTTGCGATAGAAGCAGCGTCGCCAGCGTCGAAGACGACGACGACGACGGTAGTCAGCGAATTCTCCGAAGTGCTAAGTTCACGCAACTTTGGCGGCGCAGTTGTTCTTTGACTTTTGCCAGCGACGGTCGCGCAGTTCGCATTGCTTCGGATGATAAATTCACGTTTGCCCCATGCGGGGATAGGCAACGGCAGCAGCAGCAGGACGCACCTTAAAAACTATCAGCGTGCAAAGTGTACGAAAAACAAAGCCGCGGCTCAATATAGAAACAGAAACTGAAGCTGAAGCTCAAGTTAACCTTTAATGGGGAAAACAAAATTGCAAACAAGTGGCAGCTGCAGTTGCAAGTCGGCTGCGCAGTCGGCAGCGCAGTTGGCGTCGCTGTAGGCAGTTAAATTTGGAGTTGCAGCCAGAGCTGCCGGAGTTGAAGTCCACTTGGGCAATTGGCAAGTGGCTTTTTTGCTCTTTGCCTCTTTGCGGAGCTTGGCTTTGTGTCAGCCTCAGTGTGTCAACTGCCGGTCCATGTGTGCTGAACCCGCAAGTGGCCTCAGGTAGCAGCTGAAGTGGCAGTCTGTTCCACTGTCAGTCTATCTGCCTATGTGTCTGTCTGTCTGCCCCTCTGTCTGTCATTCAGTTAGTTAGACAGTTAGCATACAAATTTGCTTATCATGTTTGAGTTTGGCTTTGTTGCCTTTTTGAGTCTTTTTCACACCTGCTTTCAATGGAGGCGCTTCAACTCCAACCCAACTCCCTCTTAGGCACTTCACTTCACTGCGAAGCTCGTGATGACACGAGGCACACTATCGTGCCATCTCGCTCGGCGCTGTCAAGTCGCATCGTGTCGTGTCGTATCGCATAGGAAGATCTTCAGCAATCCAAAAAACGTTTCCAATTTAGAAAACAATTAAAAATTAAAGCCAAAATTATTGTTCTGTCTGTTGTTGTTGCTGTTAAATGAGTTGGCAAAACGATCATTCAGGGGCTTGGCACAAATCCGCAATAAATGTTATACAAAAAAAAAAGAAACGACTGTCAAATCGATTCCCAAAAATAGACAAAGTCAGTTGAGGAAGCAAGTACTTATATATATGTATATCTAAAATATATATCTCTGTCTAGAGCACTGAAAAAAAAAAAATAACAATAATAAAATAATAAGAAATTCCGAGCTTATTTTCAATTGCAATAATCACACATTGTACGCAAAGTCCCTTGAGCTTCGAAATTTTTTGATAAATATTGTGGGGTGGGGGGTAAAGTGTGGGAGGGGGCGCACCCGTCGCTCTATCAATAGGAAAATTAATAACGCCAACGTTGTTCTATAACTTTGCCCATTCTATTAATAATATTAATAATATCTAAAGTTTTTTGTTTATCGCACAAATTGATAAATAGTTTTTGTTTTGGTTTTCGCTCTGTGCAGAAAAGAGACAGAGACAGAGGCGAGACAAGGCAATGTAAAGAAGTGCGTGGAGAAGTGTGAGACGCGAAAAAAAAGAAAAACGGAGATAATTGTCAAGTGAATTAACAATTGCAATTAAAAGCGGCGCAAACAGTTTGCCGAGTGGCGGCGCGGCAAATACGACGCCCCAGACACAAACAACAACAATAACAACAACAAGAAGAACGAGAAAAACAATAACAAAACTACAAAAAGTGATAAGAAAAGCAAGAAGAGCAGCAGAAACAGAGGAGCCCAAGCAGAACTTCTTGTGGCTGCAGCAGTTAAGATGGCGCGCAGTCCCGTTATTGCGGCCGCCATTGTTATTGCAGTTATTGTTGCACTTGCTGTGCAGCTGCCCAACGTTGCGGGTAAGTAGAGAGGGAGACGTCATGTTTGTCGTAATTGAAAAAACAAAAACAAAATGTTTGATCATCCGCATGCAAATGCAAACAATTAGCAAGAGAGCGAGGAAGGGGGAGTGAGTGAGAGATAACAGTAAGTGAAAGATAACAGATAGCAGATAAGAGACAATGGCTTGCAATAGATGGCAGATATATGGATGTACTATACTACGATGCTCGTTGGAAATTCCATGCACAGCATAACCTTTAAAATGTGACTTGGCTATCGATCAATTGTCGAGGCAGGTCGAGGTTGAGAGACGAGGCGCACGTACTAAGGCTATTGTGAGGTTTGGGAGAGATAGCGAATGAGAGAGAAAAAGTGTGGAAGCAATAGAGAGGATAGAGAAATATTGGAAGAAAATAAAAGAGGTTAGAGTGAGCAGATGTATTTAGTAGAAAGAGTGAGTGAGAAGACAAAGTATTGACAAACATATTCAAAGACATGAGGAAGGAAGAAAGGGAATGGGAAAGGAAAGATTAAGAAAAAGAGAAAAGGAAGAAAGGAAGAAGAAGAGAGAGAGATATAGAGAAAATATATTATAATAGGTAGAAGTGAGCGAAAAGATAAATGGAAAGAAAGATGTCGTACAGTACGTATTTAGAAAGAGAAGAAGTAATGAAATAATAAGCTAAAAGAGAGGGACATAAACAGAGAGCAACTCCGAAGATATTGAGTTAAAATTTAGATCAGAAAGAGATAACAAAGAGAGAAGAAAAGAAGTGGTGTACTGAGGAAGAATAACGTAAATCTCTACACATATGAATATAGAAATAACAAGTATTATATGCCAAAACAATACAGAACCTCAAGAGCGATCGAATCAATTGATCTACAAACAAAGACAAGCGATTTATTGCCTATTAAAAGACCGTGAACGCGAGTATTGGGTCTCGTGGTCGTCACACCGTAGCGAGACCTGCTGAAGAGTCACAAACCACACACACACACACACTCTCACCTCTCCTCGCGCACTTATCACGAACCTCAAGCCCCAATGCTGAGTGGTCTTCGGCAAACAGACGATCATAAAAGTCAATTACACTAATTTGCATCGCACGACACGTACGCAGCGTGGGAATGCAATTGAAGAGAGAGAGAGTGATGAGATGGAGAGTGGTAGAGAGAGCAAGAGAGAGATAGAGAACGGTAGAGCCTCCAGAATTGTCGGTGATTCTTTTATGTGTGCGCTGGCTTAGCTCCTCCGATTTGCCGCATTTTATTGGGCCTCGCTACAGGTGCCAACTGGTGCCGACAGCACGCTGACATTTACGTCAGCGATATACCGGCACTTACTATGCACAAGGCAGGGTACCGTGCCTCCCCTCCCCCGCCCCTGTCGAAGTCCAGCTGACAGTGAGCGTGGCACACCCAAAATTATTTCACCTCGCAGACATATCAAATTTTTTTTGTGCTACCGCGGGGGTTGCATCAGCAGCGACACCACGGACAGCTGACCTCACCCCACCCCGCACTGCTTTACCTCTGTCTCTCGCTCTCTCTCTCTCTCTCTCTGTTGGCACTTTACTAAGTTGAACGCACTTTGTCTGCTCAGGCGTCTCTGTCCAATTCGTCAGTTGACCCCTGACAAAAGGTGTCGAAACAGGAGGCACCACTGACGACAGCTGCTCCTCAAATCCAGAGCAGATCAGAAAATCAATCGATGTGCAATCAATTAAGTCAATAGGTGTGTGCCCACATTTATAAAACTACAGTCGAGCTAACTGCACTGTTAAACACCCTGCTAGCAATGAACAAACTTAATGTTTTAGTCGTTACTTTTGGCATTTTGTTAATAAAATTTCTGAAAAAAGAAACAGTTTTCATATTCGATTTCACTAGTTAATAATATTTTAATTAAATACCTTACAAAATTCAAACTGTTAACAAGGGGTTGGTGTGAAAATTTATATATAATAAATAAATTAATTAATTTCTGATGAATTTTTGATTCATTTTTAACGAACTTATGAGTATTTAAAGTTCAAAAAGGGAGTTTGCACATTGCAAGAGGGCAAACAGATAATAATTTGATAACTTTCTCTTTTCTTTTTTTGTAAAAAGATTTCCAACTGAAAATAGAAGATTTTAATAATAATTCCGAGTATTGTAGGTAATTATTTAAGAACTACAAATAGGCTTGGCTTGTCTTGTCTTGGCAGTCAGCATCTGTGGCAAATAATAATTCAAAACTCAAGAGACACGTGTGGAAAGATGTAAATCAGGCAGACAAAAAAAACTTATAAAATACTATATAACTCCTTATAGCTGCCACAAGGCAATAAATTATGGCGAACTATTGCGAATTGCAAGTTCGGTTATGAGTTCGCTGCGTCGCACCCAGAAACGTCACATGATGAATGCATCCAGTTTAACTGAGTTTCGATTCGCTTCATAAGAAAAGTCTCAAATGAATTTCAATGCAATGCTACCGCGGTTTTTATGGGTGACCTGCTATAATGACGGGAAGTGGGTATATTGGGACATACATAAATGTTTACAAGAATGTCGCTGCTTGACGAAGGCATAACCAGTATAGTATACCCTTTAAATTTGATAGTGCATTCGTTGTCAACATGTTTCTACAGAGTAACTAACACTCGATCACACAGTTTTTACAGCGCCTTACCTATAAATAATTACGGGTTACTCCACACAACCCCCTTGAACTGAGAGCTGCACACGATTTAAACTAATTGTAGGCTCCGTTAATTAATCGCAATTAGCATAGAAAAACAAAAAGAAACTAGTCAGCCGACGTTGACTTTGACAAATGTGCCTGGCGCCTGGTGACAGTTGAGAGCACGAACAATTAGAGAGCACCGCCATCGATCACGTTTAATGGCTATCTAGGTGCTTCTATGCAGCGTGGCAGTGGTGTGAGAGAGTGTCAGCAGTGTGTGTGAGTATCAGTATCAGTGATCACAAACTACTTACAGTGAGTACTGCAAATAATAAGAGGCGCATTTCGAACTGCTGCTATGCTTAAATATAAGGGCACCTCAAACGACTCCTTTATAATGGAAATTGTTATTGAAATTCTATCATAATTGATCATCCTCTGCCAAAGTGCTTGCAGCTTATTTGTCAGACAGACAAAGCAAAAAGGAAACAAGCCAAGCAAATTGGCGACACGCAAGCGAAAGATAAAGCATAAATAGATGAGTATATAATATGTATATATACATATACGATATATAATATATATATATGTGCAGAGTGAAAGTGCAAGCGGAATCAACTTTGGTAATATGTTGCAAGTGAAGACAATAAGCAAAAGTTGCCAATGCCAAGCCAAACACACACAAGTAGCTGGCAAGTTGTTTTGCTGCGGTGCACGGGTCGTATGAGTAATGAGAAAACACAGCGCAAGGGACATAACGGAATAATACAAGCACACACACTCACACAAAGAACTGTGACAAAGATAAAGTTTTCATTACGCAGTCAGGCAGACAGGAAAAAAACCAGAAAAAATAACGACAAATAAAAACTAATGTCGGATGCTGCCCCGAGAATTGTGACTCACGAAAAGGACAATGTACCAAGAGAGGCACGTACAGGGGCGGGTAAAAGAGGAGCGGGTGAGGGAGGGCCCACCATGTAAACACAGCGAGGCAAACAACTGTCGACCTAATTCGATGCAAAGTCAATTAATACGAGGCAGATTAATTAGTTAAGTCGAAACTAGTCGGGGCCGCACCTTAACAACGACAACAGTTTTCAGTTTCCCGTTAACCGTACGTTCCCCTTCCAAGCACTACCCTCCGTACCCTCTCCTGCCGTATACTGTTAGCCAAGTTCAGGTACGAGAGACCAGCAGACAGACATTTGTTGACTGTTGACTCTGCTCGCCCGGTGTCATTAGGGCGTCCAATCACCCCGAAAAAGAAAACTCGTCCAGTTGACTTTTTAATGCGCCATTTGCCGCCCCTTTTAATTGTCCCTCAGATAGTACCGGACTACGTTGGTCTTACGCTTAAGTATTACACGCGGTGGTTTATTTTTTAACGGCTGTTTACTTTGCACAACACCTCCCCAGACAATGAACTCGCCCACTTCGCCTCGTCTTCCTCTTTCCCTTGGGGAGAAAGCAATTCGAAGACAAGTTCAAGTTGCTGTTGACGAGTGTTTACTGTAATCATGTTGGATTAAGTCTTCTTGCGCGATAAGCTGCAATCAGTGAAGGTATAGAGCTGTGGCTGGTAATTCTCTTTTGGGGTTTAACGCACCTCGTATATATAATATTTATATGCTTCGACCTTTTAAAATTGTCTAAGGAGGGTATACTAACTTTGTGCTAAAGTATGTAACAGGTAGAAGGAGGCGTTGCACAAAGTATATATATATTCTTGATCAGTAGCCGAGCCAATTGTTAATATATTTGTTCGTCTGTCTGTCTCTCATCTGTGAACACTCAGAGGTAACAAATTTCCTGTATTTTTTTGGACAGATCAAGTTTTTCAATAATAATTTTGAATGTCACGCCCACCGCTCACACAAATTGGTTGTTTGCATTTATCAAGTAAAGTATTTAAGTCATTACTCTCCTCTTCGACATATGGTATATATATATAGATATATATTTAATGCACTTAACCAGTAAATTTAATTTCGATCGGATAATAAACAGAGAAGTTATTTAAGCTAACATTGACAGTTGTTTCAAGCAGCTATTGGGAATAAGTTCTTCTAAAATTGGGCCAAGGGTATTTAATTGCCGGGCGTGCCTGCCTAGCACCCAAGTTTCTTTAAGCCAAACCAATAACTCCAATACTCATCATTGATTTGCTTAAATTGCAATTTATTTTGTACATATTTTAAGTCCCTTCAGTCAATTATAGTCATCAATTAGAAATCTGATGTTATTTGCATTAAATTTTACGCATTGCTGTAGTCTTATGTGGCTGTCAAATCTGAGATCCATACAGAAAGTGTAAGTACTAACAATATGTACTTATAAAATGTCTTAGTCAAGCTTGAAAACCTTCGCTCTCTATTGAAATAACTTTACAATTCCCAACAGCAAATTTTGCGTAAATTTGTCCTGAATGGTCGTAGGTCATGACTAGAAAATAACTTTTTGAAATAACTTTACAATTCCCAACAGCAAATTTAGCGTAAATTTGTCCTCAATGGTCACAGGGCATGACTAGAAAGAAGCAAACTCAATCTTTGCTTTGTTCAAAGCATTTCTTATAAATAATGGAATTTGCGTCCTAAACAGTTACTAATATGTCAGTATTAGGGCAAGTCAGGCTTCTCTTTGGGGAATAGATCAGAGACATATACTGCCATGATGATTGCGACGATGGAACCAAGCAGCGAGCCAGCCAACACATCGGACCAATGATGCTTGTAGTCTGAAATGCGGCTGAGACCAGTGAACCAGGCAATCATGATGAACAGGAACTGCAAAAAGTGGCGCAGTAGTGTTGATCCCTTATACGTCATGCGGCTTTGCAAATAGAGCACGATATAGACCATTGTGTAGAAGGTGAAACTGGAGTGTCCACTGGGGAAAGACAGACGCATTTCTTTGAGCATGGTATCAGAGGACCCCTCGGCTCCACACTTGAAGTCCTCTATGTACTTGCTGCCCCCTGTCGCTCCAGCACAAGACGTGCCGTCACTCATGACCGGCTGACATACCGCCAAAAAGTGGGGACGCATGCGGCCAATCGAATACTTGGCTATATCCGTGGCCAACTGAGCAACAACAGCACCAAATGCGAATATGCCAATTTTCTTGTAGAATTGGACTATCCAGCCGGGCATCTCCACTCCCAGGAAGACATACGGCTCACTTTCTTCGGATTCCTCCTTTTGGTACAGCACCAGCTCGATAAGTATGATTACGAATAGTGGTAAAATAAATCCAATGAAGTAGAGCATCCAGTTCTTAATGGTGGACTCCTTGTAGGGGTGCATCAGTGACTCATCATCGCAGAAGAAGCCGCGTTTGTACGGTTTGCCAAACTTTTTAAAGTAGACAAGGGGAAAGACGAACAGCAGCAATATTAATACATCAATAATCACGCGCTTGTTTACATTCATTGCTAATTGAAAAAAATACTTCGGAAATTTAAAAAAAAAAACAATAACTAAATTTAATAAAAAAAATTGACATACTAATCAAATGATGTACCCATTTCAGTAGATCGGTGGCTTTCACTTAATATCTAAATTATTTTGAAAACTTATTTAAACACACAAAAGGATTGTATGAATTGGGGTACGACTTTCTATGGAACTTGATGATAAGTTCCCTGCTGTAATGATGACTAAAAAGTAAAAATATGTTAGATAAATGAATTAGCTAACGATTTTTGTAATTGATCAATGATTTCTCTCCCAAAGCCCTAAAGATGTTCACCAATAAGGAAATATCCCTTTCACATAATTGATACGAGTATTCATGTTCTTAACTCTACACAGATGCAACTTTTAACATTATGCTCACTTAAGCTACATGAAACTAAGCCGCAATCAAATTGTCAACATATTTCTTCTATGCTCCCCACTCTATCTCTCTCTCTCTTATTCTTCTCTCATTACGTACCACTTGAGGCATAATGTAAACAGTGGGAAAACCTTCGCTAATTGGATGCCTAAAATGCCCGTTAACCAAATAGCTGTCATAATTATGCTCGCATAAGTCCTGCGCGAAGATGTGGGAAAATTATAAATATACTCACTGAATACCCGTTACGAGTACTCTATGAATTATGAACGCATTCATTACAATTGCCGACGTGCAGGCATGCGAAAAATGCTGATAAAATATGTAGATGATAAGTTCCCCCCTTAAGGAAGGCGGGAAGTCAACTCACAGACACGCATTTATAATGACATTTTAAATGCTTTCGAGGGAAGTCTTACATACTACTCTGGTACTATAATAATGGCGTCGTATGTCGTGCGTGGTGCGTGTCCTTGGCGCCCCTTTTTAAAGGCAACCGGAAGGAAGTCCGGAGGGTCCGTTGATCCCACCCACAAAAAATTAATTCTGTCAGCGTTTTTTTTTACTAAATTATGCGTGTGTAAAAGGAAACTTGGAAGGGGGGAGGCAAATCTGTAGGGGTATTACGTGAGTGCGAGTCGTTGAGCTGAGTTGGGGATAAGCCGGCGCCAAAAAGTGGAGAATAAGAGGAGAAGAAAGAGCAAAAATAGGAGCTGTTTATGCTTCACAACAAAGCATTGGCACATGATGAAGTGTTAAGTCCTTGACTTAGCTGCTAAATGGTTCTAAGGACAATTGACTATATCGATGTGTACTCATTGAATTGGGTTAAATCAATAACAATTGAACGCATAGACTTGACATCGGTGAGCAGAGCTTCCTTTATAATTTAGGATATGAAAGCATGACACAGCATAAATTATAGTAAATCTTCTGGCATCAAAGAAGAATCTAAAGACGTTTTCTGCAATCTCGTTCCCTACTTTGACAAAGTTTACTTTCTTTCTTTTATGACATTAGTAAAAATTGAAGAAAATGTACTTTACGCCCTGATCAAAGAATTGCAACTAATAAAAGAATATACATATAATATTTTATCTATAGAAAATAGAGAATGATATTTACTTCTATTGCATATCTCACCTCACCTCTTCATTTCAATTGATTCATTCAAATTGAAATTAACAAATTCAATTGTATAGCTTCCCTTTCCAAACAAAGTACTCACTTTTATTACCTTATTGTTTAATTTAATCGATTTTCGTTTATTGTATGTAATTTCGTTATACATTTAACGACGCCCCACACACACTCGAAACTGATTTGACCTGAAGTATACCCAAATTAGGACCCCATTCAACCCATTTAGTCGGCAATTAACTCCACTTAAACCCCTCACGGTGTTGGGTCTGGAAAAAACATTTGTTACCAATTATGCATTGAATTGTAGTTTTCCGCTTTGGGGGAAAATTGTTTACCTTTACCCACTCTTTGTGTTTAGTTTTCTTATCACAAAATCAATACACGATGACGCGAACATGGAAAGGTTGAGGGAAGCGAAGAGATCTGGTTAGTTTGTGTGGGCTGTGGGCTCGATAAGCCATATGCTAATAACTAATATCTGTATTATATTTATTTATGCCACGAGGCGACAACAAAAAGCCGTCATTAGCAGGAAAAAATCCTTATCAAATTACGCATACGCCGCATTGTACGTGGGATTTAAATCCGTCCAGCGAAATTGAGGTCAGCGCAAGCTTATTAAACGACATTCATTCAGAATTTTATTAGTTTTGATGAGCACAATGATGAGGATGATGGGTAAATAGATGGATAGATTCGAAGTGGGTAAACCCACCACAAAATAGACCGCAAATAGGGGTGGCAGTTGACCAGGAGCAGGGGAAGGAGCTCAATGTAAACACTTCCACTTCCACTTATGGTCGCCAGACTCCCCTCAAACTATATATGCGACTCGTCCATTTATTCATTTTCCTTCGCTTTTGCAGCCCTCGATGTTTATTTTCCCACCACATCGGTGCGCTTCAAGCTGCCCATTAATGAGGAGTCGGAGAGCATCTTCTCGAAAATCCCACTGGCCCAATTCCAAGTGCTACGGCTGGACAACAATCTGCCAGCATTGGATCACATCTACAGCCTGGAGGACAATCATCTGCTGCGCATGAACATCACCTCTGGCGAGGTCTTTATGCGCACCGATTACCAAGCGATCAATAAGAGTGTGCAGTATGTGTTGACTGCATTTCCACGGCACGAGAATGTGGACACTGCAACGGGTGAGCTGTTGCAACAGGTGGCACATCTCACACTGGAGGTGATACCACAATCGATGGCAGATTACTGTGCAGAGCTGGAGCACATTTGCTTCTGGAGTGGCGCACACTACACCATCGCTGAGACCACTAGTCCCACAGCTCCCTTTGAGCCCATTCTCATTGGCGCACTCAATTCACGTGCCGCCAAATATCTCTGCCCCCACAGATCAGTGGAGTATGCACTGAAGGCGGGCTCCTCGCACTTTCTCCTCAAGCAGAATCGTTTGTATAGCCGCCAGCCCTTGGACCATGATGAGCTCAATGGGCTCTTTGCACGCGCCGGACAGTTGCAGACCACCATCAGTTGCACCGTCAAATTATCTGGCCAGGAGCAGCGACAGTTCTTGCGTAGCTACAATGTGACACTGCTGGATCGCAATGACAATGGGCCACGTCTGCAGGAACGTCAGCCACACTTTAACTTTCACCTGGAGCAACCCTACTTCAAGACGGTAAGTCGCCCCTTCCCCTTCTATTGTATATATGTATAGCTACTCCAGACCGGGAGCAGACCGGCCAGACAGTTGGTCGTCTGGCGAGTGTCTACTGGGTGCGGGCTTATTGAATTCGCGCGTGATAAACGTCCGCGGGACACGTAAAGTAAAGCGGGCTGCGCTCCTTTTAACACTGTTCAACAAAATTTGGGTTACTGCTATTGAAAATGGCAAGATTAGTTACGATAAATACAGAATATTAACAGAAAGAATATTTAATTTATAGTCCAACTAAGGTCAGTCGAGTGTTTAAAAGTAATAAACAATTAATAATTATAATTTAAATTTTAAATTGAAATATTAATTAATATTCAGAGTATTGCTTATTTTAATACCAATTGTTCTTTTAGTATTTATACTGTATAATGTAATTATAATTTATCCAGTTATGATAAAACATATGTTGACCTAAAATAGTTTTGAAAGGGCATTTTTGTGTACAATTCAATGTCTTTTAGTTAAAACAAATACATTAATTTTAATGCTTCTGACTTATATTCAAGTAAAGTAATTAAAATAGGGACCTCGAGACCCTCGAGATCGGCGCTGCGGCTCTGCTCAGGCTTCAAGTAAACTGTAAACGTTTTACTTATAAAGTTAGATCTCCTCTCTCTCTCTTTCACTCTCTCTCTCTCACTCTCTGTCTCACTCTCTTTCTCCCTTTGGGGTACAAAAGAATCACGAACTGAACTTACCTTTAATAGTCGTTGAAATATCGTTAGTGAAATGCAATTTCCATATCTAAAAACATAATTTATTTAATTTAACGACTGAATTAGACACAAAGAATTATTAAAAAACTCATTAATCTTTAAGAAATCAGGAGAACTTTCCCATGCTGTACAGTGTTCATTGAGCATTATCTGAATCGCACAGAGTGTTCGCCTTCGTCTTCATTTTTGCCGTTTCCGCTCGTCATTAAAAGCGCGTAACGTTTTGACGAAGTTTTACGATTTCGACACGAAGAAGTCGCGGAGTTCAAGTTAAAGTTGCCAGTTTAAGTGGCGGCAGCATGTTGCAGCTTTAAGTTTGCGCCTCATCGACGCTGGACTGGCAAATTATGTTGTCATGTTCTGTTGCCAAGCCTATTCCCGCAAGGAGGCGCCGGGACAGGCGCAGAGAAACTATGTCATTTAGTTGCAAGGTAATTGCCACGACATGAGTGCCACAACGAGTGCGGAATGAGTGCGGTATGAGTACCCGATGAGTACTCCGACGGCCATTACAATTTGTAGCGGGTAATTCGTATTTAAATTAACTATACACCACACTGTACAATTATTCGGTATGTAATGTGCCCAATTTGCGGCAGAACAATGCAGAAAGGTGTGTGTTGCTCTGCTGCTACACAGCAGTCATTGCTGCCCTCACTAAAGTAGTTTTAGTACTTGCTAATAAAATCATATCACTCATCAGTTACATAAAAACTCTCCCTATTTGAAATGTGTGCACTATATGTGCTCTATTTGAACATCATATCTGCTGTAATCAACTTGGGTTGTAATTGCACTCTCAAAGGTTTTATAAAAATAGTTTTAAGGAGAGTCTAAGGGCTACTTGTAGTTATTTCATTACTATAGAGCTGCTTTGATTATTAAAACTTCTCAGATTTCACTTTGGCTGTGTCTTTAATGTGCTATCAAAATTTAATTCAAATCTAACATAAGGTTTATAACATATACAAATATGTCATAGAAACAAGGAGCCACAAATTGAGTTACGTTTTGAAAACCAAACAAAAAATGCTATACACTTGAAACTTGGTACAGATGTTTGGGAAGAGTGTACCAATATAACAAAACAATAAAATCGATAATCGAAAGTACATTGCCCGCGAAATTTGAAAAGTCACCTTACTTTTTGAACACACCTCGTATATTAATTAGTTGTAAATAAATATTTTTAGATATATCATACTTCTTTCATTGCATTCAAATTAAAAAGCTATATCCTGCAGGTTTCATGGGAACAATCAGTCAATAGAAGTTTTTATACCATGACATATAATATACTATTGTATTATTATTAACTAAACATAAAACAATCGATAAGTATTACTTATTATTATTAAACCCTTTGTCATATCACACCCTTCGATCTCACTTAAACTGTTTCAATGTTATGCTATCAATACTATATTTGGGATATATTGGTCAACAAATTTAGGTTTTGACTAAGAACTAAAATTATTTCCCAGATATAGCAACTTAGTTCTGCTTATATACAAATTGTTGCTTCCGATGCTGCACAAATTTCATCATAATCTATACTACTAATACACTATAGAAACCATTACTTAAAAGTTCAGTTTTATTACTGTTAATTATATTGCAATGTTTTTGCAATTACCAGACTCAGATGCAAACCCCTTTTGAGTTTGGTTAGATAGTTAGATAGTTTAAAAAAGTGTTAATTAACCCCCCAGTTGACCCCTTTCCATTATTAAAATAAAAAGCTGTCCCCATTCCTTGAATAAGTTTATCTCTGGACTCAAGAGTGTCGTTAGGTATCCACTAATGTCAGCTCCCGCGTGTAAAGCAACCCCTTTGCTTACCACCTGCTGACCTTGTGTGCTAATTACACCCACAGACAACTGGAGGTTGGGCAAGGCGCAGCTCCTTGGAGAGCAGCATTGCAATTTGCGCTGGAGGTCAGCAACAGCACTGGGAGCGTCGGTCCACGACGCTAGTAATTAACGCTGGTCAGTTAATGAGGTCTTCTCTATTTGCAGGACGAGCCAGTGGGCGAGAAGATCATCTATGTGGACAAGGACACCTTGGCAGCCAATGCACATCTTGCCTATGCTATACTACACGATGAACTGGAACTGCTGCGCCCCGATTGCACTGCCTACGAGGCAGATCACACAGGCAGGCCGCATACCATCGTCAGCTGTCGTAGGTTTACTTCATCTTAATCCCAACTCGATTCCTAACTTGTCTCTTCCCACCCAGAGCTACGCTTTGCCCGCAACGGCGTGCTGCGGCAGACGCCCTACTGCATCGATCTGCGGGCACGGGACTTGACCATTCAGGTGCGCAATGTGACTGCAACAGCCACAGCCCATGTCTGCCTGCATGTGGACATGAGTGAGCTGCATGTGACGGATCAGGAGCGACCGCAGGCGTTGCCGTTGCGTCAGCGTCAGCAGCGCATCTTCGACAGTGCTGGCGACTTGGCGAGTGCAGGTGGCGGGAGTCGTCTTCGTGGCATTGATTATGAGAAGGATGTGTTTGTGCATCGAGCAGCGGCTGACTACTATCGTGTGGCGCAACCCGAGAGCTTCCTTGAGCTGCTGCGTCAGCGTAGCTATCGCTTTGCCCTCGTCGAGGATCGTAGCAATGCCTTTGGAATCACCGAACTGGGAGGCATCATTTATGTGCGGGATGGACTGGCGCTGGAGCATGCACCCGAGACGATTTACTTCTTGAATGTCAGCTGGACCGATCCGGAGCGACAGTCGCATGCGTTTGTGGTCAATGTGCACCTGATGGAGGGCAGACCCGAGAATGCCAGCTGCGAGGTGAAGCTCAAGTCGCGTTCACAGACCTGCGCCCAAGTCAAGTTTCGTTCGCAGTGTGGCAAGTTCTGCGGCCTGGCCACAAATGGCGGCGCCTGCATGTGGCGTGGCTCCAGTACGGCTATGTTTAGTAGGAATTATGGTTCCTGTGTGCCGGATGCTCGCTATTGTCCCGACCATGTGTGCGATGCACTGGAGGAACTGCACCCGTTGGCCTGTCCACAGGATTGCACTGCTGCCGCTCGCATTGTGGGTCCGCATACGAGCAATGACAATCGCAGGGGCATCCTTAGTGGCTCTGGTACCTGCATCTGTGAGGATAATGGACGCTGCTCTTGTGCGCCGCTGCCCGAGGAGGAGGACAAGGCACGCAGACAGCGTAAGCGAAAGAATGAAACGGATTTGGAGACAGTCAGCGTGGCACCCATGCCTGGACCGGATCAAGAGCAGGATGCACTCACACTGGGCGTGCTGCATGTGGCAGGCATGGAGTGCAATCGGTTTTGTATTCTTGTCGTCATCAGTTGCCCGCTGCTCTTTGTGTTGCTGCTGCTGTGTCTGCTGCTGTCGCAGCGCAAGCTCTGGCAACGTCGTCTGGGCAAACAGTCTGTGCTGCCAGGTGGTAAACTGGCCCTTCCTCCGTCCAGTCTGGATGGAGATTTGCCGCTGATGCCGCTGCAGAGTGGCTTCAAATTCGAAAGTGCTGATGCCAAGTGGGAGTTTCCCAGGGAGCAACTGCTGCTGGACACGGTGCTGGGCGAGGGTGAGTTTGGTCAAGTGCTCAAGGGTTATGCCACACAGATAGCTGGGCTACCTGGTGTGACCACTGTGGCTGTCAAAATGCTTAAGAAGGGCGCCAACTCGGTGGAGTATATGGCGCTGCTGTCAGAGTTCCAGCTGCTGCAGGAAGTCTCGCATCCGAATGTCATCAAGCTGCTTGGTGCCTGCACACAATCCTCGGAGGCACCGCTGTTGATCATCGAGTATGCCCGCTATGGCTCGTTGCGCAGCTACCTGCGACTTAGTCGCAAGATCGAGTGCGCCGGCGTCGACTTCAGCGATGGCGTTGAGCCTGTCAACGTCAAGATGATGCTCACCTTTGCCTGGCAGATCTGCAAGGGCATGAACTATCTAACAGAGCTCAAGGTGAGTGGACTTTGTGCTGCTGCCCCCTTTTTCTCCTCCTACCTCTTTTCCTTCTTGTTCATCCATTATATTCCTCATTCCTCTCTGTTTATTATTCATATCTCTGGGAGCTCTGGCTCCCTCTTGCTTTCCCTCCTTATCCATCGTCACTAATCTCCCTGCTCTCTTCTCTAGTTAGTGCACCGTGATTCCACCTCTTCTCCTTTCTCTCCTGCCACCTCTTCTCCTTCTCCTTCATCTATTATTTCCCTCTTTCCTCTCTGTTTATTCTCCATATCTGTCTTACTCTTCTCCAGCCCCCAATAACCGTCACTAATCTCCCTGCTCTCTTCTCTAGTTGGTGCACCGTGATCTGGCCGCACGCAATGTGCTGCTGGCCGATGGCAAAATCTGCAAAATCTCCGATTTCGGACTCACCCGTGATGTCTACGAGGATGATGCCTACCTCAAGCGCTCGCGGGATCGTGTGCCAGTCAAGGTAGGCCCCCTAGAGTGCACTCTCTCCAAGACTCAATACTAAATGCCTCACCCTCCCTTCTTGTAGTGGATGGCGCCCGAATCCTTGGCGGATCATGTGTACACCAGCAAATCCGATGTCTGGGCCTTTGGTGTGCTCTGCTGGGAACTGATTACACTGGGTGCATCTCCCTATCCTGGCATTGCGCCACAGAATCTCTGGTCGCTACTCAAAACTGGCTATCGCATGGAACGGCCAGAGAATTGCTCCGAGGAGGTTTACTCTGTGGTGCGCACTTGCTGGGCAGATGAGCCCAATGCAAGGCCATCGTTCAAGTATCTCGGCGCCGAGTTCGAGAAGCTGCTGGGCAACAATGCCAAGTACATTGAACTGGAGACGAATGCGGTCTCCAATCCACTATATTGCAGCGATGAAGCCGATGGACTCATGGAGCAATTGGGTGCACCCGAATCATTGCAACATCTGTGGACGCCACCCAAAATGAATCCATACGATGCGCAAGAGTTGGCCAACAGTCGTGATGAATCTGTGGCCGATCTGCAGTCCACATCGATGGCAGCCCCACCGGGCTACGATCTGCCGCGTCCACTGATCGATGCCAGCACCACTGAGCAGGTGCTGCGCTATGAGAACGATCTGCGCTTTCCCCTCAACATACGCAAATCCAGTTGCGCACCCAGTTACAGCAACATGGGCGCCAACGGTTGCCCCGCAACCTCGTTGCCACACTATGCGGTGCCGGTGAAGCGTGGTCGCTCCTACCTGGACATGACCAACAAGATGCAAGATAATCTCGATAATCGTGACTTTGAGAAACATCTCTCGAAGACAATCTCCTTTCGTTTCTCCAGTTTGCTTAATCTCAAGGAGCCCGAATCACCACACGGACTGGCTGAAGATGCAGTTTAGCCAAGTGGAGGATTCACTTCCTGCTAGATTCATTTTGTTCACCTGGTTTTTAGTTCAAATTGTTTGTTAATTAGTTTTAGTATTACGCTTATTCCAAATCCAAGTCGAAAGTCCGCTCGAATAATCTGTTGCATTTATACGATAAAACTCGATAGATTGGAAAGTTTTATAAGGACCTTACTGATTGACCACTTTAATAATGAGTTAGTTTTTTAATTTGTAAGTACTTTTTCATTTATCATTTTCAGAAATTCCTGAAATTCGTGATCATTTTAACACTAAATGAGAAACTAACAAAATTTGCAAATCCTTCTTTATTTACTACATAACACCAAAAATTTCTTGAATGAATGATAATGATGATTTTCTTTAGTTTCTTAAGGTTTATAACGTCCTTACTGATAAATCAATTCTATAATGAATTATTAATTTTTTTTTCATTTTTAAAACATGATTTTCCTAAATTTCTTAAAATTTAAACCATTCATGCTTGACAGATAGAGATACTAAATCAATATTAAAGTGATCAAGAATTATTTAGATCTATAAATTTCGTTTTCATTTATAATCCTCCAAGCTTTCTCAAATTCGACTAACCACTCTCTGGTACAATCCACACATGCTTAAATCGATGGCATTAAACTTAACTCCAATTTTCAATCGAAATATTTGATCTTTATAGAGTTTAATATTATAAAAAATATTTTTAGTATATGTGAACTAAACTTAAGATCGATTGCCTTGACAACAACAACAACTATGCCATCATATTATTTGTAATTGCCTTCAAAAGAAATACGCTTCCTGAAAGAAAGACAACTTAGGAATAAATACGATTTACTTTTAGGCTAATTTTATAATTCTTCCAAGTTTACCAAATATTTATTTATACGCAATTCCATCCTCACTTTGCAGCTTAGTTTCGTCCTGCCCTCCCACTATATAGTTACCATGCTAGGCTAAGCTACTGGACCACTTGTACTTATCGATGCATCGATGCCAAAAAGTAGACTGTATATATAAGTAAATATCGTATAATATATATAATATTTATGAATTTGTATGCTATTTCTATATACTATATAAAAGAAACTATTCCACATATACATATATCGCTAAAACAAACTGTGTCTACTCCTCATCGGGTACAAGCAGATTGAGATTGGCCGCACTGGCCACACTGCCCAGAAAGCATTCCTCATCGCCCCGCACCGACAGAGCTTCACGTCCAGTGTCCACCTTGCGCTCCCGCATCATTGCTGTGCGCTCCCAGCGTGATCCCTTGCAATTGCTGCAACTCTGCTTGGGCAACTTGAAGACAGTCGTGGTGCGATTGCCACAATCCTTGCACTGGAAGAAACGCTTCTGTGCATCGACCACCTTCAGTGGATGCTTCTCCTCCTTGCAGCGTTCGGCAGCCGAGAATGCGGTGTACTTGCAACGCTGGCAGATTACCGCCTTGCAGGGCATTTTGTAGGTGCTCAGCATCTTCTCCTCCATGGCCTCCTTGCGTTCCAACTTGTTGAAGTAATCCTCCTGTGCCTCACGCTCTCGCATCTCCACCAGATTCGTGTGCGTTGACGTTGCTGCCATAATGCGTTCAATGCGCGACTTACGCATCAATTCACGCTCCTCTTCCTCCAACTTCTGACGCTTGGCCGTGTTGCAGAACTTATCGTTGAGATCATCGATGGCACGCCGCTTGCCCGTCTCGGAGCCGCGTGTTGAATTGGGATTGATCTTCTCCAACGGCTTTTTTTTGAGCAGCGCAGCTGCTTTCAGTTTGGCGCTCTGCGCCTGTCGTGCTCCAATGTTTACCTCGAAGCTGAAATTCTCGCTGCTGGCCAACTTAGGCGTCAGTCTCTCATCGAAGGAGAAGCCGCGACCCTTGAACTTATCCGGCACACTCTGTGGCGTACTGGGTGTGGCAGTTTGCGTCTCGGCGGCAGGTGTGGCAGTCAATTTGGGTGTGGTGGGCGTTGCCTGCTGGAAACGTTCGTTTTCTGCACGCAGCTGTCGCAGTCGTTCGAGATCCTGATGACGCTGCTTGCTGGAGGCCTCCACATTGCCAGCCAGTCGCGAGACAGGACCACCACGTTCCGCATAAGGCACTTGAACGGGCGTGTACGCCCTGGGCTTGGAAGCGTGATCCACGCTATGCGCAAAGGGTGACACATCGAAACCAGATAGCTTGCTCAGGCGATCGCGCTCCTTGTTGATCAACTTGGCACTCTTGCGCGCCGGCACTGCCTGAAAGCTCTGTCCGCCGTAGAATACTTCACACTTGCCTGGAAATCAATGAACAGGTTGACAAATCTTTCATAGATCCTTCGCTGCTCTACTCACCCAACACCTTGTTGCGTAGCTCGTTCAGACCGCGACCCGTCGTGGCCGATTGCAGTTCCGCACGGCGGGACATCTTGCCATACTCCTGTTTCACATGGAACACACAGTAATCGCAGTCGGTCAGATTCACCAGAGCTGTGCATTTATCACCATTCTTCTTGGTCGCTCGGCAGGTGCCTAGATCTTTGGACTGGCCGAGGATCATCACCTTTTGCGAGGCATCAATGGAGAGGCAAGCCACGTCTTGACTACCCGCGCGCTTTTCAAAGATTGTTGGATTGAGCACTGCCAGACACATGCCCTCTGCGGTCTTCCAGAGAGTCTTATGTGCTTCTTTGAAGAGAAATATCGTAGCTGACTTTACCTCGCCACGCAGATCAGAGAGACGCCAGGTGGAAAAGGGATCACCCTTTTTGGTATTGCGCACTGGTTGCTTGGATACCAAGGCACCAGCAATAACCCAATCTTTGGCCAAATCACCGCGTTCTATATGAAATGCCAGACCGGAAAAGGGTACAGCATTACGGCCGTTCATGCGTTCCTGCAGCATTGAGCTGGATATCAATGGGTTGATCATGCGCAGCCCAAAAACAGGATCTGTGTATATAGTCGAGTGTGGAGGTTGCTGAACAAAGGGATTGGCTGCAGGAGATGATGATGCTGCTGCTGCCGTTGGTGCTTTTTGAAAAGAGCTACTTGTCAAGGATTTTCTTTGGATTGGATTATGCGGATTCTTAAGACGCAGTGCTTCTGGCTGTGGTGTGGAGGTTACCAACTTTGTTGTCTTCAACGATTGATCTACCTCACGTGCCACTTTACTTTCGTGTGCACTTTCGCGTTGTTGTTTGAGCGCTTTATTGATATCACTTCCGTATTCATTGTATTTACGTTCTAAGAAATTCTTGACCTCTTCGTCGTCCGATGAATCGATATCGGGCTCGGTGGATTTTATTTCTGCTTTTGATAGTGCACTTGTTTTTGCTGGTTTCACTGTCTTCTCAAAGCTGAATGCGTCGGCAAAAGTGCTGTCATCGCGTAATTTGGGCACCGCATTGGCCAAAGTGGGTGGTTTTTTGGCTTCTGCAGATGCTGAGGTTGCATTTACCTTTTTAGCATTCTCCGCATCTACGTTTTCCGCTTCTTCCAACAATTTTTCAAGTGCCAATATTTCTGCTTCATCCTCGATACTAAGATCTGCCTGCGATCCGTTTGTAGGACTCATTGTCAATGTTTTAATTAATAAAATTAATCGTTTTCTTACAACTCGTCCGAAATAGCGCGCACACAAATCATTTTTGGCGGGCCAGCTATAGTGTGCTGTGTAAGACCAGAATGTTATGTTTATCAACACTTACGATATGTGACTATTATCGATGTGAGTCTATCGTCAGTAACGATAACTCTTAGCCGCTGTTAGTGCTGAGTAATTGATATAAATTTGTTTGTCAGTTCTGATGGAATAGAAAACTTCAACAAAAATGCGAATAAGAGTAATACAAAATTTTAAATCAATGTAAAATAGTGTAATAAAATACACATTGTTTTTTAATAAACACGATATTAACTAATAACAACTCGTTTAATTTTATTCTTCGAAGTAAATGTTGATATGACAAACAAGTTCATTTTATATGAAATGAACCATCTAAATGGAGCTATTGAAAAATCTGTGTACAACCCAACACTCAATATTGTGGCACAACCCAACACTATTTCTTCGTCAATATGTCATCTTTCGGCTTTTATTCGCGAAAAGTTTAGTTGCAGAGCAGCGTAATATTTAAATTAATTGCTCTGAACAGCGCTAAATCGCAGCTAACCGTCTGTCTAATCCACAACAACAATACGGGACATCAATCAAACAATTACGCGCCTGCAGCAGCGGCTTCCGTAAGGCCCTGAAAATTATCAAATATTTGCGATTGGTCAGAGACGGACGCGGTGCCGATTTGCCAAAAAGAAAGAAAGAAAGAAAAGAGTGCTGAATTTAAGTTCACCTGGAGAACTCCGCACTCAATAATAATAAAAGTGTAATTAGTGTTTAAGAATAAAGTTCTTTTGCCTTTCCAATAGGCTAACTCTTCCGCCCGGCAATTAAAAAGCAGGTATGAACAGCAAATTGATCCCACCAGCGCCTACAACAACCCGCGCACCTCATTCTTCTTTCTTTAATGCTGTTTTGCGTGTGCAAAAATGCGTTTCTGACCGACTTTTGTATTCGCTTTTAAACCGCATGCTATACGCACACACGCACATGTGTAGATAACCCTGGTCGTTATTTGTGGTTAGAGAAGCTTAGTTTCAAGTCGATTCCCCGGTAACCAGTAACTCTCTCACTCTCCCCCACGTGCGTCGCACATACGAATATTGTATTACATTTGGTTTTTGTTGTTCTTGCTGTTGTTGTTTCTTGTTGATAGCCTTTGACTTGTGATTATTGTTGTTGTTGTTTTTGTTGTTGCTGCGCTTATCGCAATGCAACTGTGCTCATTAAACGTATGCTGGAGGAACGGGCACACAGATAATTGATTCGAAAGAGCTTTAAAAAATTGAAGTGCAGACAAAACAACAGCAGCAAACATTGTTCATATTTACCGTTGCATTTTACACTTTTCGTTTTACGCATTTTCGCATTCCACGGCATTTGCATTGGCTGCGCGTGTTTTGAGTTTCTGCTCTCATTGTTCTGCTCTCTTCTCTCGTGCAAACACACATACACTCACTTTTGCATTACATTTGCTCTCGCTCTCATGCTCTTTCTGCATGTCATCTGGTGCGGTCAGTAGCCGGCCCCGGCACCCGTCCTTGTCCGTCATACACTCCCTCACACACACACAAACACGCACGCATACTGGTAAATAAACGGCTTAGTGTTAGTTTGCGTTTTGAAAAGTCGAATTCCGATTTATTTTGTCAAGCTCACCGTACCCCCAACCCCTACAGAACCCAGCTTACTGCTTACAGCACTATGCTGAAAAATAATAAAGAAGGTGCTCTGCTGCTGCTTCCCTGCAATTGGTCCCTTATTTTTGACACTCTCGTTTACTCAAAATGGAATTGTTGTTTGTTGTCTATCGTAGAATTGTCGCAATAACTTGACTTGGGACAATTTGTCTGCATGTTGAATGTTTCTACGTGTGATCCACAAGATTTTACCGGTATGTTACCAGTACCAGTTACCACCTACCTACCTGTCCTTGTTTATTGCAATTGATATTGACTTTAAATTCTGATTCGACCTTGTCGCACATGCTACAATTACGTACACCCAGTTCAATTGGCATCTTATAAATAGGCTTCTAAATCGGATGCACATTATTAGTTGCAGTTAGCAGCTTTAAAAGATTGCATGTCTTTTATAATAAATATCAAGTAACGATCCTCTCTATTTCTCTCTCTCTCTTTCCCTCAGTGCTGCAACGATAAAGATATGAGTTCAAATTTATTTCAAACGACAACGGAGAATGGACTGCGACATGATAAAGTTGTTATACTCGATGCTGGCGCACAGTATGGCAAGGTAAGTAGTTCTAGCAATTTATGATTGTACAATTCGACTATTTATAGAACTATTTGATTCTGATAACAGGTTATAGATCGCAAGGTGCGTGAACTGCTGGTGGAATCGGATATTCTGCCATTGGATACGCCAGCGTCAACGATACGTGAGACTGGCTATCGGGGCATTATCATATCCGGCGGTCCCAATTCAGTATATGCCGAAGATGCGCCCACATACGATCCCGATCTGTTCAAGCTGAAAATACCGATCCTTGGTATCTGCTATGGCATGCAGTTAATTAACAAAGAATTTGGTGGCACAGTCCTCAAGAAGGATGTACGCGAGGATGGTCAGCAGAATATTGAAATTGAAACGTCCTGTCCGTTGTTCAGGTGAGAATAAAAAGATATGTTAGTTGTAGTTGTAGTGCTTCCCAGCAGCAACAAGAAAGCGAGCAAGTTTTAAGCCCACTTGAGCGTTGATACAATGCTGCCAGAACAATGAAAATAAGGCCAAGAACAGTTCAGTTTAGCGTAGTCTATAAACTGATCTACACGTGACCTTACATTAGTTAACTTTTTCATTTATAATACTGAATATTAACAACTATTTCCTCTGTCTCTCTCTCTACAGTCGCCTTAGCCGCACACAGTCGGTGCTACTTACTCATGGCGATAGTGTGGAACAAGTTGGCGATAAACTGAAAGTGGGCGGCTGGTCAACGAATCGCATTGTTACGGCCATTTACAATGAGGTGTTGCGAATCTATGGCGTGCAATTTCATCCGGAGGTTGATCTAACCATTAATGGCAAACAAATGCTTTCAAATTTTCTGTATGATGTTTGCGAGCTAACGCCAAACTTTACCATGGGCAGTCGGAAGGAAGAATGCATACGTTATATACGAGAGAAAGTCGGGAATAACAAGGTCTTGGTATGTTCGTAATTAATATAGATTCTCAGTATTATCATTAACGTCTCCCTCTCTCTCTCTTCGCTTCCTCCCCTTGCAGTTGTTGGTCAGTGGCGGCGTTGACTCGAGCGTGTGTGCAGCTCTGTTACGACGTGCTCTGCATCCCAGTCAGATAATTGCTGTTCATGTGGATAATGGTAAGTTTCAATTACGAATATAATACTAACTGTATGTGATTGGAATACCTATTAATCTCTCTCTGTTATCTGCAGGTTTCATGCGAAAGAACGAAAGCGAAAAGGTGGAAAAATCATTGCGAGATATTGGCATCGATTTGATTGTACGAAAAGAAGGATATACGTTCCTCAAGGGCACCACGCAAGTTAAGCGGCCCGGACAGTATTCAGTGGTGGAAACGCCAATGTTATGCCAGACATATAATCCGGAGGAGAAACGTAAAATAATCGGTGATATATTCGTCAAGGTTACCAACGATGTGGTAGCTGAGTTGAAACTCAAACCGGAGGAAGTGTTGCTCGCGCAGGGTACACTGCGGCCCGATCTAATTGAGTCCGCATCGAATTTGGTCAGCACGAATGCCGAAACCATCAAGACGCATCACAATGACACGGATCTAATTCGGTAGAGCTCTAGCGATTAGCATTAGGATTTTTTAGTTTTATAATTTTGGTATGCCTTGGAAAAATCGTATAGAAATTCATATGTGCTGTAACTGAAACGGAACATATATGGAGCATATACCTGGAAGCAAGCGTTTTACAGAAATAGAACCTACAACAAGTTGTAGGCAAGTGCCAGGACGAATACAGGATATAGCATAACATTCCAATTCTCTACATATATATATATATATATATATATATATATATATATATTGTTAAATTCTTGCGCTATTCATTAATTCATTTATTTTCTCACAGGGAACTGCGCAATGCTGGACGTGTTGTAGAACCACTATGTGACTTTCATAAGGACGAAGTACGCGATTTGGGAAATGATCTTGGCCTGCCAGCTGAACTGGTCGAGAGACAGCCGTTCCCAGGTCCTGGCCTAGCCATACGCGTACTATGTGCCGAGGAAGCATATATGGAAAAGGATTACTCCGAGACACAGGCATGGATGGCATAAATTAATGGTTAAATTGAAATTCTAATTGATTATTCTTATGGACTGCAGGTCATTGCGCGTGTAATTGTGGACTACAAGAATAAACTGCAAAAGAATCATGCACTCATTAATCGTGTGACGGGCGCCACAAGTGAATCAGAACAAAAGGAACTGCTGCGCATCTCAGGCAATTCGGATATGCAAGCAACACTCTTGCCCATCCGTTCGGTGGGTGTGCAAGGCGATAAGCGCTCTTATAGCTATGTAGTTGGCTTGTCATCGTCAAGTCAGGAACCCAACTGGTCGGATCTGTTATTTTTGGCCAAAATCATACCACGCATTTTGCATAATGTTAACCGTGTCTGCTATATCTTTGGTGATCCTGTGCAGTATCTGCTGACGGACATAACGCACACAACGCTTAATACTGTCGTGCTGGCACAGCTCCGCCAAGCGGATGCCATTGCCAATGAGGTGTGTATTATTATAATAATAATGATAAGGATTCTTTACATAATGATGAAAATCATTTCATTCCAGATTATCATGCAAGCGGGACTGTATCGTAAAATCTCACAAATGCCCGTTGTTCTCATACCCGTACACTTTGATCGTGATCCCATTAATCGCACGCCATCCTGTAGAAGATCGGTGGTGCTGCGACCCTTCATAACGAACGATTTCATGACTGGAGTGCCAGCTGTTCCCGGTTCTGTTCAACTGCCATTGCAAGTGAGTGTATAATCAAATTGTGTATAAAAAATGAGTCTTACAATTGTTATTTCTTGTATTACAAAAAGGTTCTAAATCAAATTGTGCGCGAAATATCCAAGTTGGATGGAATCTCGAGGGTATTGTACGACTTGACAGCCAAGCCGCCTGGCACCACTGAGTGGGAATGATGCGTTCAAACCAAAACATACAACAGCCATTTCATAGAAATAGAGATATGTAGAAACAATAAACAACAACAACTACAGCATGGTAAACTAAACAGATACAGAGACAAACGCAAATACGCATGGGACAATAGCAGATGCCGCCGCCGCCTACGCTTCAGCAGCTGCTGCTGCACATCCACACCCACAACATCATCCTCATCCACATCTGGGAGAGGGAACAGTTTGCAAGCGAAGCTGAGGCCAGTTGGGCGTAAATACAATTAGTGCCGCTTTAAAAAATGAACTTTAACATAAAACAATTCAGGTTTATATTATCGATAATTGTGTGCATGTGTGTGTGTGGTGTGTGTAAAACGAGATGAAGATAAACAACAAGAAAGAGAAGTAACACCATTAAACATCACTACATAATACATGTTCGATTTGTTCCTTTTATGAAAAGGAAACTACAAAGAAAACAAAAACAAAACATAAGAAACAATTTATTTACGCATTTTTTAGTTATATATACATAAATATATATATACACACTTATATATATATATATATATGAGAGTATATATAAATATATATATATACAGATATTAAATTAATGCAAAACCATGTTCTGAACGTTGTATATTTGCATGAAAACTGTTTTCGGAGAAATCGTGTTTGCAAAACCGAAAATTGTAAGAAGTACGAAACAAAAAACAAATGAGAAACTATTGTAAGCTAAAATTATGAATTGTTATATAAAAAACGTTTTACTATTTAAATGGCGAAAACAGCAAAACAAATTATTATGATTAAAAAAAAAACCAAGAAACAAAAAACAAACAAAACAAAGGAAATGTAATAAATTCGAAACAAAAGGCTATATGTAAATATATTCTCGAATTTTATGAAGGCATATAAAAAATGAATTATATATGTTTTTTGTGCAATTTCTTCTCCGTCAACAGCAGATTACTAAAGCTCTCTGGGGTCAGGACGAGTGTGCAGCGATGACAATTTCTCAGGGTCTCGAAGGTTTTCAGCTTGTTTGTGAAGGAGACACGATTCTTAGTCTTGGGGCGAACTAAACGCTTGAACCTGGAAGCCAAATTCTCCGAAGGCTTCTTTTCTGGTTGTAGCTATAACTCAATAGTAAATACTGATGAGGTTCTGTTTAAAATATAAATAGAGTTACATACAATGGTTACTGGATGGGTACGATCATTGCGATCGAATCTATGCTTAGATAGAAATTGAACTTTATCCGAATAAAATAGCCTCCTGGGCACATATTCTTTAAGATACTTGGCCTTCTCTTCGTTCACCAGCTGCATTTCAACATTGTAGCGCAATTTATGTATCAATCTTTTCCATCTATCTGGGTTTGGTTCAAGTTGTGTGGGCGTAAGAGCCATCATCTTCTTCGCAATCGCATCCCAGATTTCATCCTTCAGTTCAAAATTGAAAAAGTCCACATGATTTTCCATCCACAGACATTCGTTAGCCTTATACAGGTTGATCAATTTCGAATATGTTACCAATCTTTTTTTGGTCCTCGCTGATCTCACTGATGCCGTAAGTGTTAACATACTATGCGTCAGCGATGGAGGATTATATTCAGACATTTTTATTCACTTTAAATTTAGATAGTTATAGCTCTGAATATTTCAATATATTGTTCAACTTCGGGTTGAGTTTTAAAACTTTATTTGTTTACTATGTTTAAATTTAGTTTCTATTACTTTATAATTGATACAATTAATAATTAAAGAAATGTTAATAATGGGAAAGGGGGGGAGATGGGGCGTCACATGTTTTGTGGGTCCAGGAGTTGTGCTCGTGCTGCCACTTATTGTCCGCTTTTCAAATTAAGTAAAAGAACTAAGGAGGTTTTCATACATATTACTATAAATTTTATTCGCATAGGCAGCAAACAAATTCGCAAAAACAAGAGTCAACTAAGTAGAAGGAAGTAACATAAGTATAGTTGTAGTATATAATGTATGTATAATTGTTGTATATATAAAACTGTTTCACAATTTCTCGATAATTAGTATAATTTACTATTAGCACTTTGACACAGAATAAAATCATTTAAAAGCAATTCGCAAAAAAAGAACAAAGTTAAAAAAACAATACCATAATTTGATTGCTTGTGTTTCAAGTCGGTTATATAAGTAACTATGTCTCTGTGTTCGTGGTGTGAGCGTATCTGTGTTTGTCTGTGTGTGTGTGTGTGTTTGGGTCGTATGGGGAGGAGAGGTAAGTAACTTATTGGGCCAACTCCTTCATGCGGTTAAGAGCACTGCCAGCCTTGAACCATCCAATCTGCAGGTCGTTGAGTGTATGGTTGAGCTTAATCTTGTCGACTTTGTCGCCGTTCTTGATCTCACATTCGACGGGCTTGCCGGGCGCCAAGGCGTTCAGATTAAGCAGCGAAATCTTGCTCGTAGGTTGAATCTAAAAATACATATAGAATTTGAGATTAGAAATTCATCTTAGTACAATCAGCTGGAATGTTTACCTTGTCGTAATCGGCGGCATTGGCGAAGGTCAGTGGCAGCAGACCCTGTTTCTTCAAGTTTGTCTCGTGGATGCGAGCAAACGATTTGACAATGATGGCGCGACCGCCCAGATGACGTGGCTCCAGAGCGGCATGCTCGCGGGACGAGCCCTCGCCGTAGTTCTCATCACCGACAGCGACCCACTTAATGTTGTTGGCCTTGTAGTCGCGAGCAACTTCGGGCACATTGCCCCACGAGTTGGTACGCTGGTTCTTGATATTGTTCATCTCGTTGTTCTCCGAGTTGGTTGCGCCAATGAACATGTTGTTGGAGATGTTGTCCAAATGACCACGGTACTTCAGCCAGGGACCGGCAGCCGAGATGTGATCGGTGGTGCACTTTCCCTTAACCTTAATCAGCACGGTCAAATCCTTCAGATCCTGACCGTTCCATTTGTCGAAGGGCTCCAACAGCTGCAGACGCTGCGATTTGGGATCGACAGCAACCTTAACGCTCTCACCGCTCTGAAAAGTAAAATAAAATTTATTGTACAAATTGAATAAACAATTTCCTTGATAGTCCTTAACTTACAGGAGGGGGAGCAGTGTAGGTATCCTGTCCGGGATCGAAACCCTTGGCGGGCAGCTCATCACCGAAGGGAGCCTTCAGCTTGAACTTCTTGCCATCGGCGCCAGTGAGCTCGTCCGTCAAGGGGTTGAAGTCCAGACGACCGGCAATCGACAGAGCTGTCACCAATTCGGGGCTGGTCACGAAACAGTGAGTTGCAGGGTTGGCATCGTTACGACCGGTGAAGTTACGGTTGTATGAGGTGACAATGGTGTTCTTGTCGCCCTTCTTCACATCCTTACGATCCCACTGACCAATGCAAGGTCCACAGGCGTTGGCCAACACAGTGCCGCCAAATTTGTCGAACACCTCAGAGATGCCATCACGCTCGATGGTGGCACGAATCTGCTCAGATCCGGGGGTGACATTGAAGGGAATCTTCGACTTGAGACCATGGCTCATGGCATCCTTGGCAATGCTGGCACAACGACCCATATCCTCGTACGATGAGTTTGTGCAGGAGCCAATCAGACCGACTCTGATGTCCAGAGGGTAACCGTTCTTCTTGGAGTTGTCACCCAGCTTGCTGATGGGATGACCCAAATCGGGTGTGAAGGGACCATTGACATGGGGTTCCAGAGTATCCAGATTAATTTCAATCAATTCATCGTATTCGGCATTTTTGTCGGCCGTCAGGATCTTGCTCTGGTACTTCTGGGCCTCGCTGGCAATGCCACTGCGTCCGGTGGACTTCAGATAGTCAGCCATACGCTGGTTGAAGGGGAACAACGAGGTAGTGGCACCGATTTCAGCACCCATGTTGCAAATGGTGGCCATGCCAGTGCAGGAGATGGAATCAACACCCTTGCCGTGATACTCAATGATGGCGCCAGTGCCGCCCTTGACAGTCAAAATGTCAGCCACCTTCAGGATGACATCCTTGGGCGAGGTCCAGCCGCTAATCTTGCCAGTCAGGTTCACACCAATCACCTTGGGGCACTTCAGCTCCCATGGGATGTCAGCCATAACGTCGACAGCATCAGCACCACCAACACCAATGCACAGACCACCGAGACCACCACCGTTGGGTGTGTGGGAGTCAGTACCGATCATCAACAGACCGGGGAAGGCATAGTTCTCCAGGATGATCTGATGGATGATACCACTGCCTGGCTTCCAGAAGCCCAGACCGTACTTGGCGCATGTCGAGGCCAAAAAGTCGTAGACTTCACGGTTCAGATCCTTGGCACGGGCCAAATCCTTGGGTCCACCAATCTGTGCCTCAATCAAGTGATCACAGTGCACGGTCGAGGGCACGGCGACCTTCTTCAGACCGGATGAGATGAACTGCAGCAAAGCCATCTGAGCGGTGGCATCCTGCATGGCAACACGATCGGGACGCAGACGCAGATACGAGGTACCACGCTCGATTTCCTGATTTGCGGGATCATCCAAATGGGAGTACAACACCTTCTCGGACAGAGTCAGAGGGCGGTTCAAGCGGCTTCGTACAACTTCCAGACGCTTATTCAGCTTATCGTAGGGCAGATACACGTCCGAGTCGAACTTCGACAACGCCACCTTGGAGGCGGTGTAGCAGGAAGCATGGAATTGACGCACCATCGGATCCACAACATGTTTGCCCAGCTTGCACACCTAAGAAGGAGGAGAGGAAAATATACATGTTATATACGTGTTAGGCAATTAGCATGTTGGAAATGTTCTTATCTAGGGATGGGTAAAGTTCCGCTTAGAATAGGAAAAACAAAAAGATTTACGCTTGAAATAAAGCTATTTTTGCATTATTATCATTTAAATACTGCAATTATGCGAATTAAGAGCAGTAAACAAAGAGAGCTTTCTAAATTTAGACCCAGAAAACACGCAAATATTTAACATAATAAATCAGAGTTTGCAACATTTATTTATTCATCGCTAATTCAGTGAGTAAACCTTGTGATTCTCTAGTTCTAGAAGCGCAATAAACACTTGATTAACATATCACGGGTACTCATAGTATTAATTTATTTGATTGATAGCGATAAGATAACTAAACTCTATGTAGCAGTGGGGGTCGAAAAACAATGAGTGACGATCTCGTGGCTTATATGTGTAATAGAGATGTCGTAACAAGCCCCCCTTACAATAATGCAAATTTTCCACATGCAAACATACTCTGTATATATTTATATCGTACTCCCAAGGTATTAAAGCACGTGATGAATAAATAGAAAAACAAAACAAAACAGAGAGAGACAGGAGTGAAAAAGGGAGGGAGCACAAGTTAATTAATTGCGTCAAAAGGGTCAATAACTTATTGGCAAAGCAAATAGTGCAACGCGTGGCAATTGCTCGAAGGTTTTCGTAACATTGTTGTTGCCTCCCACTGAGCGGTATTTATACACATACATATATAAATGCATATGTATTTTTCGAAATTTCCAACTTGTGACGAGCTCCTTGAAATGGAAAGATACGAGTAAAGTGGCACGCACTCAGATTGGAGTGAAAAAGCATTGCGAATATTTTATGTAAGTATTAATTAAGGGTATTATCAAAGTGTCACAAGATATGAACAACTAAGATATATGGTGGGCAGTTCCCAGTTGAATAACGATGCTTATGTAAATGTTGCACGAATGTTGCACGTTGTTTAATTGTAGCTAATATTGCCAGCTACTGTTGCAGGTAACCTTTTTATCCACATAGCCAGATATACACACACGCACACAAACAACAGTTTAATTATCCACTACTGTTTAATCGGAATAAGCATCAGAAAATACTCGAGTTAGGTAACAACTTTTGATTCGGTTTTTAGGTTAGAAAAGCGCAACGCGAAAATTTCCAATTTCAATTGCAATTGCAGTGTTTGGTCCTGCATAAATGTATATTAAACTACATCATTTTGTTGATTGCGCACTTTATGCATATTGTTTGTGGAGTTACGTATTGTTATCAGCTCGAATAATTTGATTTTTAGTTTTACGGATGTGTGCGTGTGTGTGTATAAATGTGTATGTGGATGCACTGGACTCCCGCGACAGGGTAATGGCATCACATACCTGTGCCTGTGCGTTCATTATTCTCGCAGCCATAATTACGCGTTTTTTCTAAACAATAATCAACTATTAATAAACACTCGAAATTTTGCGTGGAATTCTATTCAAACTAGAACCCAGTCGTACATCAAAATTTTCAGCCCTCTCAGCCGGAAGATTTTAACACAGACTGAGCGCAAATCGCTAAATTGCTGGCGGCGAGGGTGACATGCTCTTAGTGGTGAGCACCAACAATCGCTGTGAATGCCAAATTTCGATAAAAAAAAAATTAAATGAAAATGTTTAATTCTTAATTATTGTTCATGTAAATTAGATTTTATGATACTCATATTGTAAAAAGGTCGTTACAAATAACAGGCTTTTATGATTTCAAAATCAATTTGAAGTCACTGTGACAAATGCAAACATCACAATGTTGCTCATCACAGACCTGTAAGGTCTTTCGATTATTTTTATCGATACAAATCTATGTCATTAGTCAATACTGGATGACGGTGTTTTGTTTGCGTGTGTGATGGGCGGGCGCAACCATTTGCCACAACTGTGCGAATATTAGATCAGTTGAAACACACAATATAACTATTTTGAAATGCACAGTCGTTTCGGTGGCTTCCCCAGCAATGTCCGATCGTCGTCAACGTGGCTACATGCCGGAAGTGTCCGTGGATTATCATGCAGTGCCGTTAAACGGCGATGCAACGGAAATCCTCAACAGAAATTCAAACTCCAGCACAACAACGTCATGTTGCAGGCGTCCCATGGGAGAAGTGAATGAGCAAGAACGCGCTCTGTGCTGTGGACATGGCTATATTATACCAGTGTTCATTCTATTTGTGCTCGTCCTCATTGTGCTCCTGTTGCCTTGGGAAACGTTAAACGGCCATACGGAGGTAAACACCCCCGTCGAGGCGCCGTTGCCTTGTCAACTGCAATTGGTGGAGACTATTCCAATTGGACTAAACTACACGCAGGATAGTCCCAAATTTCTAACCACTTTCGAGGCATGGCAGCTGCTGTTGACCAAAGCAAAGGAGACCGTCGATATTGCTGCACCCTATTGGACATTACGTGGCCTGGACGTGAATGATAGCAGCACTCGGCTGGGTGAACAGCTTTTCCAGCGCCTTCTCTCGAATGGAGATGCGGGAAAGCCAAAGCTACGCATACGCATCGCTCTCAACAAGAGCCTGGAAAGTGCTTGGCATGCAGATGCCAGAATATTTGATAACTATGGCGCCGCACAGGTGGTTGCCGTCAAATTGCCCAACGAGGGAGCACTACATACCAAGCTGTGGATTGTCGATGGACAACATTTCTATTTGGGCAGTGCCAACATGGATTGGCGTTCCCTAACTCAGGTCAAGGAGCTGGGTATACTCGCCCAGAATTGTCCGCACTTGACGCGGGACTTGTCGAAAATATTTAAGGCTTATTGGCAATTGGGCAGCGACCGAGAATCAGCCATACCTAGCCAATGGTCATGGTTATTCCACTCCCATTATAATCTCCGGCAGCCCATGTTGGTTCGTGTCAACCGGAATTATACGATGCGTGCCTTTATCTCCACATCGCCACCACCACTTGTCGCCAACGGTCGCACTCATGATCTCGATGCCATCCTTAACTGCATTGATACTGCTCTGGAGTTTGTAAATATAGCTGTCATGGATTACTTTCCGCTGATTGTGAACGGAGCCAAGGTGCAGTATTGGCCAAACATTGACAACGCACTGCGCAGGGCTGCCGTGGAGCGGGGTGTGGCTGTTAAATTGCTGATTTCCTGGTGGAAACATTCGGATCCCAACGAGGATAACTATCTGCGGTCATTGCAGGAGTTGTCCACCTCCAACCACCACCATGTGGATATACAAATCGTGAGTGAATTTCGTAATATCCGTTTCATTTGTTTATCGATTTTTTTTTTGGTACGCAGCGCCGTTTTGTCGTGCCTTCAGATGAGCAACAATTGAAAATTCCTTTTGGACGGGTGAATCATAATGCCTACATGGTGACCGAACGTGTTGCCTACATTGGCACCTCCAACTGGTCTGGCGAATACTTCACCTACTCAGCTGGCGTCGGTCTGGTGTTGGCTGACGTCGACTTTGAGAATATTACGCAGGACACATTGCGTGCTGATGTTTTCAGTGTGTTTGCAAGGGATTGGCATAGTCCATATGCTTTGCCATTGAAACATAATTTACAGCTTTGAAATTTTTACATTTTGCGCGCTTATACGTTTTACAACACTGCCACCTACAGCTGCTGAGTGTCTTAACAATAAATCAACTCCAACCTCAATTAATCGCGTTGATATTTGTAAAATTTGCTTTTATAGTTGTTAACGTATTGTTCTACAAATGTTGTGAAAATTAAATTTAAAAATATATAGCAAATTTTTGATATTTGAAACTGCCCGCTTTGTCTGTCTTTTGACTGTGCATTTTACAACACTTATTGCGACAGCTGCTTGAGTGTCATAACAAATTGTCGAATCTAACCTCTCTGTTAATAACAAAACAATTGAAAATTATGGCCAATAAGCCGACGCGTGATGTTCTTGCAATTATTTGGCAAAACTTTTGGCGTTCGTTGAGGCCGCGACAGATCCGTGGTAATCTGATTGGCGAAGATTACTTTGGCAACAAATACTATGAAATTCCGGCAAATCCAGCGATTGGCAAACGCAAGGCCTCACGTTGGTTTGAGCCCCCCGACAAGGAAGCCTTCGATCAGGAATTGACGGCCGAATGGGATTCATGGCTGCGAGGACGACGCAATGATCCGCCAACACGCGAAGAGCTGGCTACAAATCTACAGATCATGGACATGAAGAAGCGCAACGCGGCCAAACTGGAGGCGTTCTATGCCAAAGACAAGGATGCTGGTGCGTTGCCCAAGCAGGTGGAGGGCGAAACCATTGGCACGTATCCCAAGTACCAGGACTATGAACTGATACCCGGCAAGCATGAACCAAACAAAAAGGATAACTAGGATATTGAATACATTGTGGATTATTTTATTTGTAAATATATTTAGGTATTTCTAGTCTATGTTAAAGCCAAGGACAAAACCTAGTGTCTACCAATCATTCAAATCTAGATCCTTGACAATATCCATAGCTGCCGCAGACTCGTCATAATCATCCGCAGCCTCCTCGGGTTCCACTTGTGGTTTCTTCTCCTTCTTATCCTGCTTCTGCTTGGCCTTCTTGGGTTGTGGCTCCTCTGCTTCGGAATTATCTTCATCGTCGTCATCATCGTCGTCGGGTATGCCTGCTGCGTCATCTTCGGAGTCGGATGGGAACAGCTCGAGCTCGCCATCTTCATTGCGCACTGACACTGCCGTCTTAGCCGCCGGTCGCTTCAGCTTGGGTAGATCGTAATCAGCATTGATGTCATCGGTTTGGGCTGCTTGGCGACGCTTCTTGGTCTCGTGCGTCTTCAGCCAGCTGGTGTAGTAGATGTCCAGTGGAGTGCGCTTGTTCCGCACCTGTTGCTCCCACGCTTGAACCGCTTGTGTGTCCTTCAGTTCAAATGTGACGCTGCTCTTGCTACGCTGTTGCTCAATGAAGCGGCCACTCTCCTGAATCTTCTCAAGCAGCTGCTTCAGCTTGCGCGCATAGTTGGCATTGCGGCACTCCTTGAGGTATGCCTTAATGGCCATTACAACAGGAACCACCAGATCGCTGAACGCGAGCGTAGCGGACTCATGAGCCAGATACTCCAAGAGCAGTCCACATACTTGCTCCACAACCTCATCGCGAAAACCATTCTCTGCCAACTGTCCCTTGTTCAGTCGCAATATGCAAGTGAACTGCAGCGGCTTCATGGATACCGCTGTGTGTTTCCGATTGAAAGTGTTGCTGCGTAGCACTTCCACAATCAAGGGCAGCACAGGCACATAAGTGTGCGTCTCCTTGGACAGTGTGATCAGAGCCTGCAGGCAATGGAAACGCAATGGGAAATATTGCGCAGTCGGTATCAATCGAATGACGCCAGTTGTGATGGTCACCAACGGATAGATCAGTGGCTGCAGTTGTGGCTTATTCGCACTTGCGCCAAGTAGATCTGCCCAGAGACGCACTGAATTGATAAACTGCCAATTATAGACAGCCTGGAAGCTGTCCTTCTTCTTCAGAATGACAGCATTACGCAGATGAATGGCCAACTGACGGATGTAGAGGAAGGCGTGCTGGTAGCTCACATTCAGATCCAGTGCAAACATCTCAACAAGCGAGCGACGCATGAAGTTGATGCTCGGCAAAGTGGTTGGCGAGACGAACTTGGAATTGCGCACGTAGGCGAGGTACATGGCCTTCAGTACGTGGTTCAGCATGGTGGCCTGGAAGGTATAAACGTATAAAACGTATGGTTTATCAAAACTTTGCCGGCAAACTCACCTGCTGTTTGCGCGTAATCTTCAGGATGCACAAGAACGACAGCACTCGCACAGTCTCATCACCTGTAGCCCAGAGCACAATGAGGCGCTTCAAGATGGTCTTGCCCAGAGCGGTAAAGGGCGCCACCATGCCGGCCATCTGGTGAAGATGCTTGAGAAGCACATTCAGTATGTTTGAGCTGGACACCTGCTCCACGAGGCGTATCAGATCGGTGAGGTAGTAACGTAGACAACCACGCACCTTTACCCACTTCTTGTGCTTATGCAGCGGCAAGCTGCTGTTGGGTTTGACACCCAGGACACGGATAATCGCCGGCTGCAGGTGCAGCACACACAACTGAATGACGCCGTTAAAGGCGGCAGCACCGACAACTTTGTAGGCTGTGGCATTGGCATTCTCACCCTCGACGCCGTCGGCGCTGATGCTGGCCAGAGCTGAATTAAACGCTTGAATAACCTGACGCACTGTTTCTATGGACACATTAAGTGTGCCCAGCTGCAGTTCCCATTGACGCAGCAGATTGAGTGTTATTTTCTGAACGCCTCCCGCGGTGACTTCCTCATCATCTTCACCCTCGAAATCACTTTCATCGCTGGCCACTTCCAGATCATCGCTGGGTTTGTGAAATTTCGCCTCATTCTCCTCGTCGTCGTCATCTTCATCTTCGTTAGCCTTTTTCTCTTCCACTGCAGCTTCCTCCTCATCGTCATCATCACTGTCCAATAGATTAAACTCCAGCAGTTCTTTGTCGTTTTTCTTCAGAAAATCATAGAACTCCGGATCTATATCCTTTAGGCCCTCCAAGTCTTGTTTGTGCGTCTTCTTTGATTTTTTCTTTGGGCGCTTCTCCTCCTTGCCTTCTGCAGCGCTGGCGCTCTTTTGTTTCACTGCTTTCTTTGCCACTTTAGGCACTTTGGGGGTGTCCACCTGCTTCTTCTTCTTGACTGCATCCTTTTTAGGCTTTGTTTTGTCCAAAGTCTTGGGTTTTTTTGTTGCTACTTTCATTTTTATTTAATAAAATTAAACTAAACCAATCGTGAAAGTGATAAACACGATGCTCAAAAACGATACTGATTCAACACGTGCTGGTTTAACAGAAGTACTCGCAGCTTAACATAACATTGGCATTAACAGTCAGCTGTAAAGTGGTCGATAGCCTGTGGCGGGGCGTCGATAGATTCTGTCCATAAGCTTGGCGGGTATTTAAAAATACGTTTGCATGGTAAAATTTAAATCAATTATTGAATTGAGAAGTTTTTAATAAATAAAACTATAGAAAACATGTAATTATATCCATATATATATTTTTAAGCCCTATAAATGCATGGTCATTAATCTGTGCAAGCGTCGAACAGTTGATAGTTTGATTATAGGGGGCGTCTACCAGGTCCCCGCTATCATTGCTCAGTTGCAATTGCATCGCCTGCAACGGGGGCCACACATCTGGCTGGCTAACTTGTTGCCAACCACCGCCACAACTTGTTGTTGTTGTTGACTGAAATCGAGAGTTAGGTTTAAGTGGAGCAGGGGTTGTTTGCCTTGATCACCGGCACTCGCAATTATTAATAGAAAAATTCATGCAATGCAAATAGCAACAACAACAAGAAAATCAACTCGATATGTCCAGGTTAAATAATTGAACCTCTTAGATCCGTTAGTAGAAGAGGGCGAGACGGAGAGAGGTAGAAAGGGGGCAGCAAGGCAGTCAGATCCTTCGCGCAGGCTCGCGTGGTATTACGCAATGTTAATGATAAGCGAAACTTCGATAAAAGTGTCAAGCGAAACGAAAGAGTGCATTGCCAATTGAACCGAGTCGAAGTCGTGGCCACCGCCCACAGCTACAGCACCAGCTAACGGCCAACGGGTGTAAATAACGCAGTGGGACACGCAGTACCCCACGAGGAAAGAAAGGGGGTGTGGGGGGGGCAGGAGTGCGAAACAGCAGTAGCTGCTACAATAGTCGGCGCCGATGTTTGTTACCGTGTCATGTTGGCAGCCAAGCCCAATAGCAATTGGCCATAAATCTAGTCTGGCCAGTTGCCATTCACTTTTTGCTGCCTGCTGCCGGTGCTGCTGCAGTTCCCCGTCCCCCACGCCTGTTACTACTATTGCGACTCGCATATTCGTATACGCACCGAGAATCAAATGATTTCCTCCTGCTGCAAGTTCAAGTTTACGCACTGCACGCGGTCTGCGGCTTCCTGCTGCCGCGTAGTTCATTGGACGCACTTGAAACGCACTTTACAGGTTTTCCTCGCACGCAGTTGCCCCACTAAATGCAACCAAGCCAAGCCAAGCCCGGGCAAGCCAAGCCATTAGCCAAGGCCGTCGTCAAACCTCCGTTTGGGCCAACGCACAGCAACTTTGCCTGCTGTTGCTGCTGCTGTTGCTGCCGGCTTTGGCCGATCTCGTTTTGGCCACAATGCAGTTTGGCATGTTGGGCGCATGCGCATGTGCCGCTTGACATCGTCGTGTCGTGTGTGGGTGAAGCTGACTGTGGCTGGCTGAATTACCGAATGAGGTTAATGGACTAAACGATCGGAGACAAAGAATCTGAGTGTGCACACTTAGCTGCCACTTTAAGCTAGAGCGAGGGCAGGGGCGGGGCAACAGCAGGCGCACTGTGAGGGGGAGGTGTATGGGTCTTATTTCAATTAGTTCGAATTTATTGCAGGCTCTTAATTGTAAAGCAATACGATTGCAGAGCAGATAATGCATCAATTGGGGAAACCAACTAAACATTGCTGCATTCCATTCTATTGCTGAGATAAACTGGAGGAATTTGAATGGAATAGCGTACTTAATGTTGTATGGAATGCATTAAAAGTTGGCACGCAATAAATTATATACGAATATACATAACATATATAATATACATTATAATGAGGTACTATAGTTTTAAAAGTTTATAATCGAACTAGTTATAGACTAGTATATTTTGTATCTACATTCAAGAACTTATGGTACTGAAAAGATAAAAAAGATATATACGTTACAAGATACAAGTACAGATGCAGTTCAAAATAAACTCAAGCCCAACACTCTCACAACCCTTCTGGTACAAGGTAGATCCCCTCAATAAAAAAAAGAAATGGAAAAAATAAATAATACAATTATTATATATTATTAAACTGAAATAGCGAAAAAAAATAAAAAGACAGAATATGTTATTTAATAGTAAAAAATAGTACCCAACTAAATTCTTCTATACTTCATTCCTGCAAACAATAAACTGTATGCAAAGTTTCTAAGCCAAACCTGCAATGCTAATTCGCATTCAACGTTCGCCCAAAAGACCAAAAACTGTTCAGTTATTCAGGTTTTATCAGCAGTTGATTTCCTGCAGCGCCGTCTCGCGCTCCTTTCCAAAGCTAAACTAACTTTAAATGGACCACAACCACCTGCGGATCAGGCAGTAAATATGTTGATAGACAGCACAAACTTGTTGCACCCTCGCCAGACGTGCAATTGGCATCCCAATCCGATCGTCGTAGATTGGCACTTGGCGCACTTGGGTGCAAGTTAACTGGAGCGAATGCACCTCAGACACGCCATAAACATTCGCATTCGGACGTAGAAGCCGTAGAACGTATTGCATAAATAACACTTTGCCCGTTAGATCCGACGTAATGCTCCTGGTTGTTAGTTGTGACAGTTGTCAAGTGGCTTGCTTGCTCGACTCTCCACAGACCGGGCTAATTATTGTGTTAATCTTAATGGCCATTAACCGTAGCTTAGCACGCTAATTATAATTGGATTAATTACGGAAAGTTATGGATTGTAAAAGACTTTTAATCTGCATCGATAAATCGCAAAACAAAAAACCAATAAAAAACAATATGAAAGAATTCGTAAACGATTGCAAATTCGCACTGCGATTGCGGCAATAATGCGGCAACAATCGCAGCGAACCAAACCAATCGAAATCGAAATCGAACTCGGAGTGGAAGTCGTAGCAGAAGTCGGAGGCCACCCACTTGAAAATTCCTTAATTTAATTAAGTCGAATGTTATTTAATTCAAGTAATTGTAAACAACTATGGAAATAACAGTTGTAGGGTGTAACCAAGGGCAGCATACCCTTTAGATGCCGTTAGTTTACAAATTTGAGGAACTTAAATTATATAGAAGTTTTTGAAAGTTTTTTAAGGAAATACTTTCATTTGTTCAGTAACAATTGGGTACATCGTTTAAAGCATATCAACAATTACAATAAAAAGGTTAGTTTGAATCTTGGTCATCGAATAACTGCAATAAACTTGTTTACTCTGCATTGAAATTCTATCCTTTTAATGAATCTACCCACTCAATAAATAGCCACTACTTAGGGTATTACTTAGTAATGAGTAACATGGCAAGGTGTCGGTGGTGGCGTGGGTGAAGCGAGCGTTGCGCCAACATGCCGCATTCGCATACACTGCCAATGGTCTTGTTGCCACACGTTGCTGCCACAAGTTGCAACAATCAGGCTGGGCAAAAAATTGAATTCAAGCGTGGCTAACATTGATTATGCCAGATGCCATACGATTCCGCCCAGCAGCAGTAGCAACCTAGTCCGCAATCTAGGCCATAATTAGTTGATTCTCTTTATGCGACTTTAAATATGGAATTTACATTCATCTCGAGTGGGCGTTACTATTTTGACTCGATAAGGACTTTTTATTTGCCTTTTTCTGTTATTTTTTGTATGATGCAATCGAGGCTCGCGATTGCGGCAAGCACCACTTGTTGGCGGTGCTAACCAGGCTTTGGAATTGGGTGGTGCCGTTGCCGCTGCGGCTTTTGTTATTAAAATGCCATAAAAATTGGGCCAAACATGTAGATACCTCCGAGTATCTGTGTGTGTATGTGTGGCTGTGCATTGTTTTGAATTATGCAATTGGCCAGGCTTGGGTGTCAAGCTGATTTATGCCACTTGGCTGGGCTAACGCCTCGCTGCTCGGACACCTCCTGCTGCATGTCACGTAGCATTTGATCAGTGCACCTACTGAGCACAGCTGAGCCGTGTCCAAGATCAATGCCAGCTCAGTTCAGATTTGCATGTGCCACACTGGAATGCGCGAGGTGCAGCAGTAAAAATTAATGAATGGGGCGGAATAATTTTAACTTATGATCCGTGAATGCTGCAGTTTTATTGATTAATGTATGTGTGTGTCCCCACGAATGTGTGTGTGCATGTGCTATTAATGATGCGTTTTCTTATATCTGTAGCCCACAAAGTGGCGACGACCAAGCACTTCGCCCATGAAGAACCAACTGATCACCTCAAGGGTCACCAGCGTATTTAGCCAGACTTCCGAGACGGTCTTACACGATAATCCAGTCTTTTTCATATTCTTCCCCTGCTTGGCGATCTCAGCGGCTTGTTGGCGTACATGCTGAAAATCAGCTGGAGTCGGTGGAGTTAGCTCCACCTTGGCAAAGTACATGAACCTATCCAAAAGTGGACGTCCCTCGGCGACAAGTTCTGCGAAGATGGAATAACGCGTTCACTCAAGAATCTTTCAGTTTAATGTTATAAAACTTACTGTTCAGAAGCACCTTAATCTTGGCAGCCATTTTGTTGAAAACTGTTTTATAATAAAATAAAAAATTATTTAATAATGTGTCTCGACGAAAGTTTTTCTGGCACGTCAAATTGAAACCAAGCTGCTAAGGTAGCAGAAAGCTGTCGAGTGGGAATGTTAGAAATGGAACAACGAATTGAAGGATGCTAGTAAAATGTATATCGATATATATTTTTAAAATTTTAAATAGAGCAGGGCAAGTACAATTAATATCGATATATTTTTAAATATTAACTGAAGGAGAGCAAGTACAATTAATATCGATCTTTTTTTAAATAATATATGAAGCACTCATACCGATACTTTTTAAATATTAACTGTACTATAATTATGAAATTAATAAACATAAATCCCAATGTACACACATTGCATACTATGCCAAAATAACTTGTTTAGGCCTGTTCGAACCAAGAAAGAACTACTACTACCACTGACAAGACCTGCAATCAATGCAAATTTACTGAAAATTTGCATAATCCTACACGCTAGCTAAGCTTGCTTCGTGAAAAACTGCACCAATTAGTTGATTTCGGGGCGATAACTGACCGATCATTACAATGCAGACAAGATAGTTATTAGCAAAAGCGCTTGATGAACAAAATATCCGCCCACTTATTGCTACAAAATAGCAAGCCAATTTGGGTAAGAACAATGGAAAATATGATCATAGTACAGTATAGGGCTATCTGGACTTGTTAGCAGAGTTTCATCATCATCTTGTCTATATGTATTGAGATAGTTGAAATCAGTCTGACAAGCAATACGTACAAAATCTGCACAAAATTCGCATTCCGAGACAATTTACGTTGGACTTTCATTTGCCAGTGTCATGAATATTAAAATTGATATGGAATTTGTGGTAATAGTACAGTGTTTATGACATTTTGAAAAACCCGTTGTGGCCCTCTGCAGCTGTTTTTTTATTTCGTATTTTTTTGTTTGCCTGTTAAGTAATGCAGCTGCCTGTAAATGGTTCTAGCCTTATAATAACATTTTGCACTTATATTTGCGGTTCGAAATTGCATTTGACTTCTTGACCCTCGTTAAGCAACCACCCCCCACAAGTCAGTGTTAAATTTTCGATTTGCATCTTATGTCAATTTCGAGTTGAAGTTGCAATTGCCCGTCGAGCTAAAGTATTTCGCGGCGTTTCCTACCCAAGTGTCCAAATATGGAAATGTAGTTCACCAATTTGATTTGCCGTTTTGCATTTTTATTGTTTGCCAATGCTCTCTGACAGCGTTTGATTATATTTATTTTTGGGCGTTGGTCGAGCACAACATGCCTTCCTACTTTGGAACTAGCGAAGTGCACGTTGTAAATGCAATTGTTTATTGAGAACACTGAGAGAAACGAAATAAAGTTATGTAAAAAAATAGTTAATTTATTTTTAAATTTTTTTTAATTTCTTTTATATATATATTTCCGATAGGTTAAGAACATTTAAAATGTCCGCTATGTTGACATTGAAAATCGTGTTCATCGATTAGTCCTGCCATTATCGATATGATCATGCATTCGATTATGCAAACCATTGTGCATAAAAAGTAATCGCAGGCCGGCAAAAGTTGTGAATTTGTTCTAACAGCCGTTACAAAAAAACAAATATGTTTTTGAGTGTGAGCACGCGACTATTTATATATGTATGTGTATATGTGTGTGTGTATACTGAATGATATATAATTAAAAATATTCTGACAATCACAATAACAACACTTTGTATGCAGCAGCAGTTACTGTAAGCGTCGAGGCAAACACATTGGGTGGCAGCCCATGCAGGAGGGGATTACGGGCGGAGGGTTGCGGGGCGCCCAATCTGCTGCAGGTCTTATGCTTGCTTATGGTTTTTAAATGTGTTTGTGGCTTTATCAATATATAATTTGGATTGTTGCTGTTGCAATTTTCGTGTTTTCGATTGGCTTTGCCGATAGTTTTGCACACTGTATGTATGTGTGTGTACGTGTACAGTAAGTGTGCATGTGTGTGTGAGTGTTTCCTTCGGCTTTAAATTCTTGCTTATTGCAATTTGCGCAACAATGCGACGGGCCCCGCCCGCACACCTTGCCTGACCCACCCCACCAGATGCTCCAGAGAGACGCCGACACCACCCAGCAGATCTCAACCGGACGATTTGATGACGGCGGCGGCGACGGCCACGGCGACTGCGCAGCTGGGCAGTGAAAGGCCATAGCAGAGCAGAGCAGAGCGCCAAGCACTTTGCACTAGATCTGCTCCAATTCTGCAGTGCCAGCGTCGGCAGCGACGTCAGCTTCGCCTCTCAGCCATTGGCTTGTGCCGGCGCTGAGGCCTTTGGCTGGGCGTCGTCGACGTCGACGACGGTTCGTCGATGTTTTGAGTCTAGTTTTTGTGTGTTTACGCGAATTTGATATATATTTTTTTCTTGAGTGCATTTGTTATTGCTCTTGTTGTTGTTATTGTTGGTGCTGTGGGGCAGGTTTTGTTTTCGTTCGCGCGTCGAGGCGAAGTCCGCGCCAATTTTTTAGTATAAATGTGGCCACAATTTGGTAGTCGAAATCAGAATCAACTCGTTCGCTGAGCATTCAACAAGTCTTCCTTCTACTCTCCTTCAGCTTCCTTCAAGCCAACAACAACATAACAACATGAAGGTAAGAACGAAGAACACTTGACGACACGAGGCAAGCTTCAGAATAGCTGTACCCACCACAACTCATTCCTCATCTCATCTGTGCTCATCTGGCTTACATTCTCTATATCTCTCTCTCTCTCTCTCTGCAGTTCGCCATTGCCGTAGTCATGTTCGTGTGCGCCCTTGCCGGTGCCCAGGCGTCGTGGTCTGCCGTTGCACCCGGTGTCTCCTATGTCAGCCCGGTTGCCCATGGCCCAGCTGGTCTGTGGAATGGCGCATGGAATGGTGCATGGAACGGTGCCTGGAACGGTGGCTGGAACGGTGCCCACGGCTGGAACGGTGCCTGGGGTGCACCCGCTGCTGTTGCTGTCCATGCTGGCGCTGGTGCCCCCTGGGGTCTGACCGCTCCCGGCTGGCATGGTGCTGCTATTCCCGGAATTGGCCTCGCTCAGGGTCCTGGTGCTGGTGCTCTTGGTCCCCATGGTCATGAGGGTGTCTATGTTGCTAAGACTCGTGGTGCCATCCATACCGCTCCCCTGGCCGGTCACATCAACTCGGCTACCTCTGTGAACGTTGCCCCCGCCCCGGGTACCCTGTAAATTCAGCCAAAACGAATGCCAAAGGGGCGGGCGAGTATAGCGGGACGGGGCAGGGCAGCACTACCATCGAATGATTGTTGTCTGCTGGCTCTCTACACTATCCGCTTCCCCTCTCTACGATTCCAACGACTCTACCCGGATACTCTACAACCACAGCCACAACCCGAACCAGAACCCGAACCCATCAACAACTATTGTTAAGCACACCGCTCTCTTAGTCCCGTTTACGAACCCGGAGAGGGATCTTCAGTGTCGGATCGGATCTCTAATTTCAATCCTGCTATCCTGTTGATTCTCATTCGAGGCTTCCACACACACGACATGACGCACACACACAAAACACGCTCACTCACGCTCACAACTGAGTTTGTTAGTTAGTTCTGTGTTCAGCAAATAAGTCCAACAACAACAACAACATCAACAACAATTACAACAACTACAACCAACAAATAACAGCATGTTAATTTCTTCTTACTTGAGAACTTTCAATCCACCATCACCACAACCAGCTTTTCTGTCTTTCCCTTTCTATTTTCTATCTCTATGGATCTATCTTTCTATCTCTATCGATCCATCTATCGATCTATCTAACTATCTCTCTGTGCAACAATATACACACCTATGTTCTATGTATCTATCTCTATCTTCTATGCTATCTCTGTATTCCTCTTCTGGAAATTGTACATAATCGGTGTATATAGTATACATATGTACATATAGTGTGTACATACAGGTACAATACATACATACATACACATATCCTTAGTTATTTTTGCAACAATTGTAAGATTGACGAAAAGCGTTTTAAATAAACTCATGCAGCGTTTTTATTTATGCGAATACTTTATGAATTTTAATTCGAATAACTTGGCTCCAAGGGAAATTCTATTTTAGCTTTGTTTACTAATTATAATGATCAGGTAAAGACTACTATATTAGCTAATAATATAAACGGATAGTAACATATTGTATATGCTGAAGTTTTCCTAGCTGAAATTTTTCAAGTTTGCATTGTACAATATTTTAGTTGAACAGATATAATGATGTCGAAACTTGGATGCTTAATATTATATGATTTTATTTGATAAGCTAATATTTCATTCATTATATTATTTCATGTGTTATTATCTCAAAATGTCACAACAGAATCATTTTTGATCGGTAAATACCTTACTATATCTTAGTGGAAGATGAAAACCAAAAAACTCTTAAATTTCAGATTATGTAATGAAATATTTTGGGTATCAGCATTTTATACCTTTACAGAGGGTATATTGATTTCTAATGAGTTCTTATTCCCCTGGTAAATCAAGAAATTATCATACAATAGCCTTATAATTATAGTGCAAGATATAGAGACACCTATCTTTATGAGACGACCTTGAAGTGCATAAACTACTCATAAGTTCCGCGACCTTGAAAACATTATATTGTAGATTGCTTAATTGATTCCATATGGCAGCGAAAAGAATGTCTAGATCAAATATCTTATTATGGCGAGTTTATTTAAGTGATTGTGGATCGATTAGATCGATCGACTATAGTTAGTCGTTAATGCTGGCCGATCTCAGGGTGCTCGGTTTTAATATGTTTGGACATTTTTTATGGCCACTGAACGGTAGTCGGGCTGATTTAATTGACCGAAAGGCGTTGCCCAGTTCAGATTCAGATTGTGAGCACAGGGCGTATGCTTAATTATGCAAACGCTATAAAGTAATTGCAGCCCAGCACCTGCACTATATGAGTCTATAATTGAGCTATATACGACTGTATTATTTATGGCAGTAGCTAATTGCAGATCTAGATCATCCCCAAGAATTCTGACTTGAACTCTTCAAACCAATCGCAGCTTGGCGTTGGCGGTGTCTCAAGTAGTGCAAATCGAACTCGGAATCGAATTCGAACACTGCATTTGGTGCAACGACACCTGACGGGTTTCTTTGCAATGGTTTTGTTTTGGGGAACCGCCCCGAAACCGGTCTATTTGCATAATTGAATTGTTTTTGCTCGCTTTTCTCTCTTTGTCTTTGTGCGATTTAATTGTTTCGCCTGATTTCGGCCCACACTCGAGACTTGGATCGACTCTGCGCTTTGGCCTGTTCGTGAGGCCCACGCGCCTGTGCCAAGGGAACGCTCTCTGATACTACGACTACTACTTACTCTGGTGGGTGTTATGTAAAACGAAACCGTTCGAATGGCAGGCAAAGTAATTACAAAGACAACTAGGAAATGGTTGACACTTTTACAAATTACACGATTTTTGCATAGTGTGAAGAAATCGTTATACTCTTTTAGCTGATCTCTGATTCAGACTTTTAATTGGCACAACTTTCTCGAAAATCTTCAGATTTTTGTCTGGTTACTTCCTGATTTGACTTTCAGATATAGTTATATTGTTTTCGATATTTTCCAAGTTACTTTATAAGACATGATAAGTCTATCTAGATACCCAACTCACTTAGCTTTTTTAACAATCATACAGTTTCCCCCTGGATTTCATTCTCTTTATGGTTTGAGTTTTAAATTGTATAATGGATTAAAAAAAGAAAGATTATTCAATTTCAAAATTATTATATACCTCTAGACTGAACAAATTGAACATTAATCAATGGTTTAGCTATTCAGATAGGACATCACTACCTTTCACTTCTAACACTCACACTTTCCACAATTGTTATCGATATTAAAACAGTTTCTCAAGTTTGAAAGATAATACAAAATATATAAATTTTACTGTTTGATGTTAACAATGTCTGCATAGCTCAGCAGGATTACCTTTATCTTAAAATACAAGGCATTTATCACATGATCACTTAAGAACTTATTGCAGTCAAAGCATGGTGCTATAATATAATCTTTATAGTAGTGTTAAAAGCGCTAAATGGTTTGCAGCTGTGAGGGATTTGGTTTGCAAATGGATTAGTTTATTGGTTATGCATCATATTCAGGATATGATTGGGACCATAAATGGATAGTTGCATTATATGCAAATGGGCAGCAACAACAATTAAGCAATTAAAGCAGCCAACGCAGTCGCAGTTGACGCAGTGGAAAGCGAGTTTCCGGAACTGCAGCTAAAAAGTGGGTTGGGTCGCGCCACTGATCGATCGATCTGTTGCTCGCTCGCTTGACATGGCACTCACTTGTGGCGAGTGTGAATATGAGTACTCGTACTTACCCGTTTTGCTGTTGCCGCCTTGCGGTCGCGGCATGTCATTAGCTGTAATCACATGTATGCAAAAGATATATAGAATAGATATATATAATATGTGTATGTATAATAGATATGGTATGCATGTGTGCATTATGTGAGGGAACTCGAACTCTCACTTGGTCTGAACTCTTGCTGACCGTTCCGCTGGGCTGACTTGACTCACTTCACTCACTTGGCTGACTATAAAAGTGGCCAGAGAACAGCCAAGAGATCAGTTCAGAACAAGAGTTCAAGCAGAGCGCAACCAACCAAACACAAAACAAAATCCCATCAATATGAAAGTAAGTTCAGCTGCAGGATCACAGGATCTACAAGGAATTTCTTACTAACTTATCTGCTAGTAAATGTACTACTGTTTCCTGTACAGTTTCTACGATCAGCTATCTAAAGCTACTCAAGTGCAGATTCATTACGATCAGTTCCCTTTCGATCGGACTGTTTCTACTCAAGCTTATTCTACTAAACAAACCTACTAATAAATCTATTACTACTTCCAGTATAATAACATATACACTACGATCTACACGATCAGTTCTTAACCTCTTCAACTAAAGCTTAGAATTTCATTCAAGTTTCCAATATTTTCTGCTAATATTTCTTCTCTGTTTTCTAATGCTATTTGTGCAAGGGAATATTCTACTAAAATTACTTTTTGGTAGATCTTCCATTAGAACATACCATAACTTCTTTATACTACAAATTCACAATTTCTACTACATTTCCACTACTACTACTCTATATTTTACTATATGGTATTCAACTATTTCTACGATTGCATCTCAAGCTTCTACTACAACTTAGTTAGTCTTGCTTCCATTACTACTAGAACTACTGCTATTTCTACTACTATTTCCATTTATTTTTTCTACTAATTTTATTTCTTTTCTCTACTACTCGCAGTTCGCCATCGCTGTCGTCTTCACTCTGGCCCTCGCCATGGGCGTGCAGTCTTCGGTGATTCCGTTGATCTCTCAGCTCGCTGGTCATGGTCTATCCTACACTGCCGTCTCTAATCCCGCCGTGGTTGCCGCTCCATGGGCTCCCGCTGCCCACTGGCCCGCTGCCGTCTCTGTGGGCTCGTGGCCACCAGCAGCTCCGGCTGTGGTTGCTGCCGGTCCCGCTCTCATTGCTGGCCATGGACCCGCTGTCGTGGCTGCTCATGCTCCTGCTGTCGTTGCCGCCCATGCTCCCGCTGTGGTCGTTGCTCCTGTTGCCCATGAGGGTGTCTACACCGCACAGACCCGTGGCGCCGTCCACACTGCTCCCCTCTCTGGACACATCCAGTCGGTGGCTTCGATCAATGCTGCCCCCGCTCCTGGAACCCTGTAAATCTAAAGGAATTCACATCGATATGCCACGCCCCCCGCCACCACCACTGACACAACAAGCCTTGATACTGCCAGAGCAACGGATGCAACGGATATGAATGAATAAAACTGCTGTATATACTATACATAACTCCATAATGAATGCTTATAAACAGGGTACTCGCACCAGTCATCCCCCACCCACAAAAAAACAAAAATTTCCTTTCGAAAAATAACTGTATTTATTCAGAAGCAAAACTCATTTTAGTAACATTCTCGAACTGTGAAAACAACTTTCTTCCTAGACCAATAAATCTTTGTAGAAAAGTTAAGTTGCCTTGTGGTTATTTAATTTTAGGTTTTAGCTGATTAAATGATTCACTTTTCAGATCAGTAATACTAAATACTACTATTATTATTACAATGTTGTACAAGGTTTTGGTGCCTAATGAATGCAATTTGCGATCTACAACCTTTGTTTCAATCGCATTTGCTTTGATTAGAGTTTCCAGCCTGTGAATTTGTCATGTCATTCCAATTTACTTTGTCAGCTTTTCTCAAGGTCGTTAATGCTTTAATTACGCGTTGCAACTGTAAAGTCACAATCAGTCAACCAATTATTATTGAACTTGTTGCAATTAGATCTTGATTAAGTAATTACATATTGGGTCGAACTGAATATGCCAATGTAATGTCATATTTTGATTGGAGGAAAAATAGATATTTTAGTCAATTAACTATATGTCAAAGTCAGAAAGTTGTATTTTTTATATGGCGCTTATAAATCGACTTGGAAAATTTAAATATTAATTTTCGGGGGCGGTGGGCGTGCCATCCACTATTTATAATAAACTTTATCTGTGGACAGTTCACATAAACCTTCCTGCCAAATTTGGAGTCTTCAGCTTTTTTAATAGCTGAGATCCTCACGTTCAAAGAGACGAACAGACAAACATGACTCAATCGACTCGGCTAGTGGTCCTGAGCAAGAATATACAATATATAGTACTTTATATGGTTTCGCAAGCCTCATTCTGCCTGTTACATACAATATTCACATTTTAGACCATTTTCAATGTTCAAAGGATATTATTGAACTGAATTTAACATCACCCATATTACAAAGATCACAGAAAATTGATTTGGGCTAAACTAATTTAGATATTCTTTGGAAAAATTGTTACTTTGTACATATTTTACAATTTTATAGGTATTTCTTAAGTCAAAGCAAAGAAAACTGTTCAAATGTTCATAAAAATCCTTGAACTTTTGATGGTTAACCATAAATTATGCTTGCTATAAAGAAAACCACAATTAAAGACAAGTTAAGTGGCAAGTTGTAGCCAAGTTCATACTGAAATCATTTGCGGGAATGCAACTGCAGCGGCATCTATGGAGACCCACAAACCGCCCCTACCCTCCGGTTGCCCTCACGACTCACCCCAACAACAACAACAACAAGTGTTTGCACTTTGTTTGAACACTCAACGCTTTTGTACACAAGTGAAGCGTGATGTGAAGTCGCGTTTGTTTGTTTCCCTCACATTGTTGTTGTTACAATTGCCGCATTTGGTTGCTGAGTGATAGCCGGGGGCAACCACAGCAGCAGCAACAACAACAAACGCAGCCTGCAATGATTTATTGCACGCCCCCAGCAGCGTCAGTCGATCGGCTGTCGAGAGTGGCAAATATGGCTCGAAACTGCAACTGCGATGCCAATGACAGGCTCTCTCTCTTCTGTCCCCTCTCTCTCTCTCTGTCTTTCTCTCTACCCTTGCCGGGAGATTGTCTGAAAACGGCATCCTGCAGCATCGTTAACAAAGTGGAAAGTGCCGTTTGTAAATTTAGGTTAGGAATTTGCAGTTGTTCAAAAGAGAAAAAGTACTAGCAATAATATATTGTCTTAATAATTATAGTAATTGTTTTCGTAGTAGTTGTTATCGTAAATTATTGACAGAAAAAGTAGTAGCAATAATATATCGTATGAGTTATAGCAGTAGTTGTTATTGTAGTAAAAATAGCAGTCACCAAAATAGTAGCAACATTATTAGTAGCAGATCGATTAAGCAGCAGGTGTATTGAACTCACTCCCTCTTACTCCCGCTCACCCTCCCTCCCTTACGCGACACTCTCTGCAGTGAGACCAGAGATAAGAGCGCGCCAGTAGTGGATGGCACCAAAACACTCACTCGGCCTCTTTCGGCTTCGTGCGAACAGCAACGTCGGCGTCGACGTACGACGGCGACTTGCTGGCTGTGCTGGGGCTCAGTTCGCTGACTCTGCGTCAGTCGTCGTTGAAGACGCGCCGCGCCGGCAGCGTTTGTTGCAATCGAGTGGAAAATCGGCAGTCGTAGCGACGCGTCGGCAATCGTCAATCGATTTGGCGGATTCACGTCAGTTGCAAATGGTCTGGGACAGAGACAGAGACACTAAGGCGGTTCGTGTCGCGCTGCAATTGCAATTACAGTGTGTGAGTTGTTGTTGTTGTTACTGTTAAATGAAAGTGTGAGTTGTGATTAGAGAGAGACTGATGATGGTGATAATGATAGACGCGAGCCAAGAGTCCCGGAGTCGGGAGCTGGCACCAATCTGATTATCTCTGCGACTTGGCAAACACTCATGACGCCAAATTGTTGTCGTCGTTGTTGTTGTTCTCACTGTTATATGTACAGTGTGCATATTTTGCGCAAATTCTTGTGCGTTCAATCGTTCTTTGTTGTCTGTGAATTTCTGCAAATTTACTGCGCACACTTCCACAATGTTTATAAACAAATACGAAAATAAGAAAAGAAAACCAAAATCACCAATTGATTCACAGCCAATTGAACACGTACGGCGCATTTCACCCAAAAATGCACTTGAAAAAGTATTCACAATATACATTCACCTTCGCTTGAATTCGCACTCATTATACAAAAGCTAATTGACGTCATCGTCCACGCGATGACACGATTTACACGTGTGCACACCCCCCCACACACACATGCATGTATACTCTACATCTCACTCGCATACAGGGGAACCATAACCATTCAAATTACACAACGCGCTGTTCAAAACAAAAAACAGCTGATAGGCGCCGTTGCCATTTAACGTACAAAAACAACCACCGAGCAGAGCAAAAACAAAAACAAAAATAAAAACAAGAGAGTGCAAAAAAATGACTGTTCGCACTGCTCTCCTGCTCTGCTTTTTGTTGTTGCAATTTAACTTGTTGAAATGCTTTGCATGAGAGAGGAAGGGAGAGAGAGCTTGCTCTCGCATATTTGCGAATGTCAAGTGTAGTATTTATACCGCAAGAGTGCGAGCGGAAGAGAGAGGGAGACAAAACGAGAGCAAATGCATCAGCTGTGCCGCTGCTTGCCTCTTTCTCGTCCATTGCCCCCGCGCTTAACCATCAGATTATTAATATACGTGCGCCGCTCTTCGCTTTGTTGTCAATTAATTTGCATTCTTTGTTTTTCGCCTCAATAGAATTTTTCTTTGTTGTGATTTTACAATGATTAACATATTTGTAGCAAATACTGCTGCGTAAATTCGCATAGTAAAAGTGCAGGTTCTGTGTTTGTATAAACATACATACATAAAAAATACAAACTAATCACTGTAGTATTACTCATCAACATTGATGAAGCTGAATGCAGGCGGCAACAAAAAGAGTCTATTATCGACATTGCACAGTGGTGTGAAAGTTATTTGCTATTGACATCCTGTTGTCTATGCCAAGTACAACGGAAATAGATAAGTTTCAAAATAAGCAACTGAAAATATTATTGAAATGAAAACATCAAAATATTGGGAATATTGGAATTGGACTATAAAAAATTTAATTTGCTTCATCCATACATATGTATATATGTTACATACATATATTATTAGTTTTAATGAAAAGGCGAATCTGTACCCTTGAGACGCTTATAGCTCTATTATTACTCCAGTGTTTCTTATGAGTTCTAAGATTCTTCCTGGCCTAATTGATTTTATCTTTTCAGTTTCGAAAAGTGTTTTCTTAGTATTGATCATCTCATAATAGTATCATAAATGGTAAAGGTTAAATAACTGCATGTGTCGCAGACATTAAAAAAAACCTGAAATTTCTGCAAATTTTAAAATTTAAAAAATTCCTAAGAAATGTCGATGGTTTTAATACTTATGCAAATTCAGTCCTATTATTTTGATGACTACTGACTGAGATTTCTTTAATAAAAATGTTGCATTTAAGTTAGGGGAAAACCCCAACTAATTAGATAATTGCCCTGTCAGAAATGACGTGAACTTTAAACTTGCTCATTCCCAAAATGATTGTTGCTCTTTGCTTGCTCCCTATGCTGCCTTATCAGCTATTCATGAGTTTCGCTCTCCGTGCTGTATTTACGTCATTGACTCACTGTTCCATTGTGTACGCATTGTAGGCAAACACTCTCACACACTCTCGCATATATTTAATTAAATCCATTTTTTTTCGAATTACTTTGCAGCAGCAGCGACGTCGACGTCGCTGGCAGCGTCAGGAACAGCAATCACATCAAATCGAGCAGCAAATCGCATCGCATCATTTGCCGTCGAGCATTGCAGTCGTTTGGGTGTTTTTTGTCGCCTCGCATCACCTCACCACACATCACACCTCAATTCGCGCATCTCGCACTGTGAATTCAATTATAAAAGCGCTGAAAGCGACATTAATTGCTTATTAAAAGTTAACAACAACAACAGCAACAAGAGTAGCAACATTGTTAACGTATATTAGCCCGTTCCAGAGGTCGTGCGTGCCGGACACCGTGTGCGAAAACTTTTGGACTGACCCGAAAAAAGCTCCGAACTGGGTCAGTGTGGTTTATGTGTGTGTGTGTGCAAAGTGAACTTGAGTGAATGAAAAAACAAAACAAAACAGAATAAAACAAAACCGAGAGAATTATTGCACTTCCCTCTTGGCTGAGAACAAGTGCAATTGACGTGATTTCTATTGGCCTGGTTGGGCCACTTACTTTGGCCCTAAGTGGCGCCTCTTAGCGACATTGTCTCGATACTGTTCTGATGACGTTGTAAGCACTGTACGTGATTAGCTACGATCGCCGGAGGAGCAGCAGCAGCAGCAGCATGACGCCTAGCCATCGTACAGGGCGATTCTGTACACGCAAAGTGCAAAGTTTTGCCATACCCGGTGGCGGCAATACCAGTGCATATGATACCCTGGAACGACCCTTTCGGCCAGACAATCTACGTGGTCGCTGGGCCAAATCGATTGATTTCTACTTTGCAAGCTCGAGTTATGCCTTCAGCACAATGGCCTTCTCGGATGCCTCCGTCTGGGCACTCATAATAGGTGGCTGGAGTAAGTATTTATAATAAAGTATACGAGTCATTTTCGTAATTTTGTACTAAGTGAATAACAGTACAAATAATCTGTCGCTATTCAGACGAATTGGTGGCACCAAAGTGCGCGTTAAGTTCTTATCAATTGAATTCAATTAAATTCGTGAAGGTTGTTAGGTTATCTATAGAAGATGCCTACGAAAGAAATTCAACTGATTTAATTATGCTAGCGTGCTAATTAGAATTATTATTATTTCTTTATGAAATTGTTGACCTTTTTGGTGTCTTGTTTATTTTGCAAATTTAATAACACTTTGAAATTAATTTTATGTTTTGTTTAGGAAATATTTTCATAACTTGATCATGAACAGTACAAAAATCAACATAGTGTATGAGTAATTACATTTATTATAATTAATTACAGTAATTACATTTACTATGATGAAATAAAAACATTACATAGAACCTACGCATGGTGGTCTTGCATGCATTGTACAATATTATGCAGAGTACTTATAGGGTACATACTATACATTTAAATAAAGAAAGTAATTTTAATATAGCTCCCATTAATGTAGAGTTTATACACAGTCACTCATTTATCATTTCTATATATTTACAGAGTATTTCTTCACTTCTTATCTGCTGGCAGTCTGCTTGTATTCACTGCCCATATTCCTAATACAAACATTTCTGGGACAGTTTTCCACATCTGGGGCCATATCAGCGTTTCGAGTATCGCCCATTTTTAGAGGTAAGCAGGAAACAATTTTGCAACTAGGATTATGAATGCCGATTCCCACACGGAACTAGTATTTTCACATTGTTTGGCATTGCGGTTACGTTAAGTTGAAATTTTAATTATTCATACAATATATATATTTCATTCTCAGGTATCGGTTATGCGATATTGTTGCTCAACCTGAGCACTCTCATATACTACAGCGTCAATGCGGCGGTGCCCCTCATCTATGCCATAGACTCACTAAGAAGTGAGATGCCTTGGATGCATTGCAACAACTCGTGGAACTCACCAATATGCTCAGAACATAATACCTATGATGAGAATGTTAGTATACAAAGAATCTGCACTTGTTCTTAATAAAAACTCTATTCCTAATTTAGGCAACAGTTCTAGATCCTCACTCAACATTGGAGTACTTTCAGTAAGTTGTTTAGTTAATTGTTTAATAAACTGTTTTCTGCAATAACAAAAAGATTCTTTTCATTAACAGCTTGGTGATAGGTTCCCAAACAGCTGGCTCTGATCACATGACGATATCGTGGTCCATGGTGCTGGCCACTCTAGGCGTATGGTTGTCTGTGCTTCTACTGATGCTGAACCATGTGTCCATTGTATGTAATTAATGGGTATCTTGGAATAGTTTAATTTATATGTATTCTCCTTCTTATCAGATTGGTAAAGCTCTGCGCTGTGCTTGTGTGCTGATATTTGGATTCTTTTTGGCCGTCTTTATCTTTCTGGTGATCCACGAGGATGTTGGCTGGCAGAGTTTTCTCGATTATCTTCATCCAACGTTAACCAGTTGGCAATCAAGATACTCAGCCCTGGGCACTGGCATCTTGCAGGCCAGTATGATACTGGGTCCAGGCTTTGGTAGCATCATATCTCTGGGTAGCTACAATAGTTTTCGTAGTGATTCGGAACGCTTGAGCGTCTGGGTGTGCATCACACACGTTGTCGTCACTTTGATGGCCATCATATGTTCTCATGTGGCCAACGATCATTTTGAAGGTGAGTAACCACTGTTAACCACTTTCATCTCTGTTCACAAATTCAGTTTGAATGTCTTTCTAATTGGTCTATTTTCCTTTGTAGTTCACGTGGGCATGGAACAAGTGGAGAAAGAGCATAGCATGCAGTTCCTTTATGTCGCATTCAGCTTCCTCTTTGGAAGCTTTACTCTACTGCCCAATCTGTGGTCTTTTCTCTTCTTCACAGTCATTTTCCTTGCTGAAATGTGTGCGCTGGTAAGTTTTGACAACAAACTAGAAATTGATGTCTAATTCTTGAAATCCATTTGACAGACAACTCTGTTACTCTCGGTGACCACTTCACTCTTCGACGAGTTCGAGCAGCTGCGTCCTAAAAAGCAAACGTTCAAAATTGTGCTCGTTCTAATGCTCATGTGCATCTCTCTTTACTTCTGCACTAAGGTAACCAATGATTACCCTTCTATTCCCACTATGCAGATATGTATCTTAAATGGATTCTTTTTCACATTGCAGTTGGGTTTCAGTCAGTTGAAGACTCTTCCCTATATGCCGATGTTAACACAGATTATCATTTCGGGGATGTTGCTACTGATGACCACCTGGATCTATGGACGTTCGCGTTTCCAGTGCGATCTGCAGTTTATGCTTGGCAAAACGATCTCAACCTTTAAAATATTTACTATATGTTTTATAACACCTTTTGTTATTACGTTAGCCTTGGTAAATTCAATCCTTCATTTTACATCTGCACTTTTGTTAATATTCTTTTCTCTCTTTCGCAGTGGCAAGTAAGCTATATGCTCGAATTCTATAACAAAGGTAACATCCTGATCTGGGCCAGTCAGATTTGTATCTATGTGCTGGCTCTGGGCTATATGGTCAATAAGGTATGCCAGACGAATGGCACTTGGCGACAGCGTATGAGGCAATGCTTCGCCCCACACGATTGGCATCCCGTCAGTGCGGACAATCGGCAATTCTACGAAGAGATTATGGGTACCTCGGAAATGCTCGTGTTGGACAACGGCAACGCTGCCTGAATATGATTACACACAACATACACTGCTTGAATCCTAGTGCCTAATATACATTATATATATATACCGATAAAACTAATCGTAATGTAGATCTATTGCATTTGTGAAATGTACTTAAGTCGCGAGGACCTTAGTCTCAGGTCGAACTGAACTCATTGTGTGAATACCCAAAAAGAAAACAAAACAAAACATATAAGATCTAACAAATATTTAGATTTACAACTATAGCGAGCGTTTTTCAAAATGTACTGATATTTTCCAAAACTAGTTCTAGAGAACAATAAACTGGTGATATACTACGAAATGCAACTGCAACTGAATAAAGAACAAAAGCTTTTGCAACATTTTAAGTGCACGTTTTTATATAATTACACTTGGATAGTACATATAATATATATTTGATATTTTTAGGTCTGTCGGCATGAGGTCAGGTATACTGTATGTTATAAGGTTGTTAAGCGATGCATATTTCACATTTTATATACATATATATTTATAAATAGTTAATTTGATTTCTCTAATCAATCGATTTCTAAAATTAATCAATCAATCGATCTTCAAAATTCTTGAATGACAATTTAAAATATAGTTATGGGGTTGGCAATATATGAATTAAACGCTTATAATTAGTACTATTAATTATCAGTGTTGCTAACTCAGCCTTTTTCCCGCTAGATCTAGCTATTTTCTAAATTCCAAACACCGATCTACTTATAAAATTAATTTGCATACTTTTTGGCTTTATTTTACAAATTAAAACAAATTTTTTTTTCGTAATTATCTTTATTGATTTTTTTTTATTATTTGTACGGAAAAGTTTAGTATCTTAACATCTCAAGGTAGGGGAAAATTATTTTCAAGCCGCACCCTTAAAATAATAATTCATTGAATGGAAATAAATTATAAGATGCATTTAGTATATTTAGGTAAATACAAGTTCGATGATTCTTAGAACGAGATAAGGTAATAAAAGTGCACATGATCAGCCGAGAAAAATAAAAACAAAAGTCCCAGCTACACTGAAACAATATTTGCAGTTATGCTCGTTTAGTGCGATTCGGAAAATCTATAGAGAAATTTTCTATTATACATATCTACGAGTTATTTACTCGTAATATTTACCTTCTAGTTAAACAATGTCGTTCGTTGTGGTTTTGTTTTGTGTCGCATTTCAATATTTCAATCGTCAATATATGGTATATTTCAATTTTTTCTCATTTTTCTCAATGCATTTCTGATGTGTGTGTCTATCTATATATGGTACACATAGACAGATCGTTGATAATGAAAATCATCATCTATCCACGGGGCACGGATGCAAAGCTCTCGCCAGGCCTCGCATTCAGTTTCAGTCTGCCGGCAACGGTTCGTCTAATTAGAACATCAATTTAAAGTAAACGGACGCGCGCGTATCTATAGCGAAAAAAACCCAAATAATATATATATACATATATATATGTACATATACATATATGGAAATACATATCGGAAAGAATAATTAAATTTTAGCTGCAGGCAGCCAGGCGTTGACATTGCGTTGTTTGCTTTAATCGCCATTGATATTTTTGTTCTGTTTTATAAATACCAAATCGAAATAAATATATTATAAATATAACCAACAAACATATATATTATGCCACATTGAGTGCATCGATAATACTACGTACATTTTCTCACAATTCTCCGACATGGTATACGAGACATCGTACGAGAGTGGCCGCAAGCCATTTTCTCCCGATCTGCAGCGAGGAAAATGGGAAAAACCCACCGATTATATTTTCGCCTGTTGCGGCCTTGCACTAAAGCTGGATCTTTTTGTGGTCTCCTATTGGTTTTTTTTCGACATGGGCTGTAAGTTCTCAACAAAAAGTACTTAGAAAGGGAATTATGTGTTCAGCTGATAAGAAATTCAATTCACTAACTACAAATAAAGATGAAGTCAGTGTCAATAGGCGATTTGTAAACAAATCGGATTAAGTTCAGGTACATCAGAATCGGCTTAGACTAAATGTACTATAAGCTAGCTTAGACAATTCTTTATATGTATTTACATTCCGTTAGCTTTAGTAGTACACCAACGAAATTTGATAGCGATTGCTACAGAAACATCTGCACTAATAATTCATTTTTAATGAGGGGCGTTATTCATATTGACTAGGCGTTAATTAGAACAAACCAACTGATTAGAAACTTAAAATTCATATGATTTACATATTACTTATTTACAGTATTCGGTATAATGCCATACTATATATATATGGTCTTATATATGGTACCGATATTGGTCATACATTCCTTTATGGGACAGTTCTCGAGCAGTGGATTTATCTCCGCCTTTCGCTTATCGCCGTTCTTCAAAGGTAAGATCTGAACCCTTGATCTTTGCATACATAATATATGATCTACAATATTATCTCAGGTATGGGCTATGTGAGTGTTGCCCTTAGTGTTGCCAGTCTGCTCTACTATAGCATCTTTGCCACCGTACCCCTTATCTTCATTTTTCATTCGTTACGGCCAACTCTGCCCTGGAGCTGCGAAGTCTGGGCCAATGCCACGACTAACGTCACAACGGTAAGTATATATATTGAATTCAGTCCTTATATTTTAATTTATTTTACAATTTTCAAGATCTGTCATAACATATCAGAGCCGTCGATCAAAAATGATTCTGTTTTTGATTTTGACTCCTATGAAGTGAATCTCGTGCATATACCCTCAGTACTCTTCTTCAAGTAAAACCAAAACTAAACTTAACATGGATAGATATCTATTTATATATGCTAATAATTTTAGAGACCATTTTGAGACGTTTGATAGTATGATGGAATTGCCAGATGAATACGAATTGTCCTGGCATATCGCAGGATTTTCAATTGCCTGCTGGGCGATTATAGCTTTTATATTCTACAAGTTTTCGGAAACCGCTAAGGTTTGTGGATGTAAACTTTAGATGTGGATGTACTCTATATATTCTTATTCAGTTTGGCAGATTGATACGTTATATGATGCTGTCAGCCTTGATCCTCTTGTCGATATGCTTCGTTCGTTTCCTATTTCTACCCGGTGCGTTGGATGGCCTCACTCACTATGTTACGCCTCACCCGGACTCCATGGCACATGGAGCCCTCACGATGACGGTAGTTGTACTCCAAGCATTCGGCTCAGGTTGGGGCAGTGTTATGACCCTGTCTAGTTTCAATCACTTCAAAATGAACGTCATGAAATATAGCTGGGTGATTGGCTTTGGACAGACACTCGTCTATATTCTCTTTGGCATGGTCACCTTCATGATAAAAAGTCATTTCGAAGGTACTTATAAGATAATAACTTTCGTGTACTTAGTAAGATATTTATATCTATATCTCTATGTCTATTTATAGCGACAAGGCCCAGGGATTTCACAGCTTATGTGGAAACCCATTGGATGCTGTACTTAGCAAGCGCGAGTGCGTTATCTACCATGGAATTACCCAATATGTGGACCATTATCTACTACACAATGTTGTTGATAGCTTCGCTGGTCGTGATGGTGAGTACCTCATCTAAAGATTGAATAATATAATGGTTTCTCTTTGATGTTCCCTGCAGATTACCCAAATATTTACCATACTCATGAGTCTTTTCGATGAGTTCGAGGTGCTGCGACAGTACAAGCAGGAAGTCACATTCGGTCTACTTGGAGCCTTATCCTTCCTTTCACTTTTCTTCTGTACGACTGTAAGAGATCAACGTGCTATATTTATATCTAACTGTGCTGAATTGTGTTACTTTATTTAGCACGGTGTATCTTACTTCTCGGTTGTGTCCACGGATGCGATTGTTATCTATAGCCTGATGCACTTGCTGCTTTTACTCGCTGTCTTGTGGGTCTATGGACGCGAACGATTCCAACGGGACATTGAGTTCATGCTTGGCCAACCGTTTGCCTCATGGAAGGTTTTCATATTGCGCTTCATAGCGCCTATCTTTCTACTCTGGTCCATGGTTTGTATTCCTTACATGTGTATTATTGCATATCATATATTAACATCATACGTTGCCATATAGCTAGTGGGAATGGCCATTACCGTGTTTGAACATATGTACTCCTCGACTGGTATAGTGGTCACAAGTCTGATTATGGTGGTGGTGCCGCTACTCTTCATTCCGGGCTATGGTGTATATAACATGTTGCGAAATACCGGTAGCTTCTGTGATCGTTTCCGTCGTGCCTGTCGCCCAACCGATTGGTATCCTGTAGAGATGGAGGATCGTCAGCAATACGAGGAACGTGTTGGAAACTCCGATATAACACATCAGTTATACGAAGTCACAGAAGAAGTTAATTGATATTAGAGCAATTTATTATATGTTTTTAAGATCTTCATGACAATAAAAGACATTTTACTTAAGTGGACAACTTTCGATAGTCTACTACACAATGTAAATTCTGTCCTATGATTTATTTAAAACTTAGAGAGACAGAGAATACTAAGAATTAAACTGTCGCTCTATCTAGTCCGGCCCTTACTCAGTGGCTACAGTCTGCCGGCACCATTATTTCTCATAAGTAGGATCATCAATTGAGAGCTTAAACACAAATTTAATTATACCTTGACATTGCGATGTTGTTAATCGCTTTCAATTATTCTGCCGCACAAATTATAGCATTAGTCATTACCGGTGCGATAAATCAGTCACTACGCATACAAAACATTGTCTTTATTTGGAATGACAAACGTACAGCCATCAGTACGCTCCATTTAATTTCTTTATCAATAACATTATATGTTAACAGCCAAATTTTTATAAATAATGTATTCAGCATAAAAATGATACTAGTAATTTGATTTTTATTCGATTTTCAGGGCGGAAGGGGAGTTGTCAAATTCTTATACAAAGCAACTATTTTCTTTATTTATTCATATAACTTGTTATTATTTTCGATTGAATGGCATCCACACAATCCACTCTATCGAAATTTCTCTAGAAATTAGTTTAGTTGGAGAAATTTATAGACGCTTGGTGGACACGACCGCTAGTTGGAAATGATGGATGGTGCGACATGGACGCTAGGTGGACTGATGTTCCGAAATGAACGCTAGGTGGATGCATAGTGCATGGTGCAATATGCAACGCAGTGCATAGACCGTCGTAAGGTCACATCTCATTGTATAGTATTTTGCTATAAAAAAAATAATAATAAAAATTATAGTTTCACACTTCGATGACAACCTACTATAAAATAATAATTAATTATTAAAATTTAAAGTATTAAAGCCAAGTTATTAGAATATAAATGTATCAATTATACAATTTTTTGAAACAAAACATGTCTTACGTGGAACTTAATATTAACTTAAATTATGCACAACACTATCCACATGCAGTACAAAAAAGATTTTCATAATTAGCCATAATTTGCCATACACATTGTAAATTTCCCGTGAATTCGCCACAACTTTTTTTAGCTGATTCCCAAACTACAATTAGAAATTTCAAATCCACTTTTATTTTTCACAACACAATCCACTTTTAAAACGATTCATAAAGAGCATTGCAATAATTCCCTTTAATTTCCCATAATTCTTTTAATTAACCAATTCGTGGGAAAAGCTTTTCCTACACCGTTTAGCCAAGACAACAACCCGCACTGCGTCACAGCTATAACCGGTTCGGCCGAGCAGCCTGTTGGAGACTTGGCGAGCACTGCTGCCAATTCGCCTTGGCTTTTTTTTTATTTATATGAATACTGTAAAAAAATTTCCGTTATTCTAAATGAAAACCTGTTTGTTTTTTCGCAAACAGATCTCGTTTTCCACAATGCCATTTCTGTTATGATACGATCCCATTTGTGTTCCAGATTATTTGTTTTCTTTTATTATTTTGCATTGCTTCACCTGATTAATTACAATAAATCAAGCCCTATCAATAAACAAATTTAAGAAATTCGTTGACTCAAGCAATTCTTTAATCTACCGCAACGATATTTTATTGCTTTATTCCAGTATTTTAAAACATAGAAGATCACTTTAGATCTAGTGGGAAAACAGCTAAATTGACAGCACTGTTGGCGAGCAATGCAAGATCCAAAAGCCAAGCACAAGCTCGAGCTAAATCAGTTGGCAACGAGCTTTCAAACGGGCAACAAGTGGATGCGCTGCGAAACGAAAGTGAAGTGAATAAAAAACGTTGAAACAAAAAACGTGAGCAAAACGCTCCAAAAACGCGCAGCGTCTGTGGATATTGTTGTTGCTACTGCTGCTAGTGTTGTTGTTGGTGTTGTTGGCGCAATCTCAAGCGTCTGTGGTGCTGCTGGTTGAACAAGTGAAGCAACAACAAGTTGTTCAGTGCGGTGCGGTGCGGTGCAGAGAGTGCAGGGTGCGAGACCGACTCAACCCACACGGAAAGTCAAGCGAATAAAACGAATAACGAATAACGAATATTAAAACTTGTGAATTATGTGTGCTGACACGATACGATAAAATTTGGCTATTTAATTGCTAAACGTGTTTAAACTTCATTAGGGGAGACAGTAACAAAAACAACAACGAAAACCGACAACAACATGAGAGTCAACTTTGTGCTCACGATCCTGAGTTGTTTACTTTTTCAAGTGCCAACTCACACAGCTGCTCAGGGGTTAGTAAATATAACACACACACACACGCGCATACCGTATGCAACCCACACTCAGAGCCAGATGAGTGTGACAACTTGACTTGCACAAAACAAGAAACGAATGAATCCAAGAAACAAATTCAAATCTAACAAGTATATAAAATGAAATGACATCACGCTACTTAGGCGAATCCAAAAATTTGGGAAGACAAAAGACTTAAGCAACGAACCCAATTGGATTTTGTCGGTTGCTTTGACACGCAGCCAACAAATGCCAAATGCCGGCAGATGAAACACTCAAAACACTCACTCATTATCAAGCCCATCAATCCCATCCATGTGCCATATAATTTACAAGGTGTAATCAAAAATTAGCATAGCCAACAACAACAATAAGAAGAGAAACAACAGAAACAGCTAAGCAGCTTCCAACTTGTTATGTGTAGCACAAGTTCTGATTGCACGAATTGCAGATACCCAGTAAACAAGTTGATTAGCTCAAGAAAACATTACAAATGTTATCGATCATTGATTATTGTCATTATTTGTTTCTTTTCTCAAACTAGCTTAGAGCATACTCTACTCATATCCATCGTGTTTACAGGGTATAAATAGCAAAGACCTCATCAAATGAATGAAATAACTTTGAGCTGAGGTTGGCCAGTTGTCAGTCGACCTACGCACGCATATTCTCTATCTCTCCATCTTTCTCTCTCGCGTACAGTTCAGGGTGATGCAATACACAGAGTTGACCATATTCGTATTTGTTTCGGATATCTTATTTAAGTTGACTTTCTGAGTCAACTTTTAAGTACTACGTAAACGAATTGTATTGAAGTTACATTTCAACTACATTCTTGAGTCACCCTGTTGCTTGGTGACACATCTTATATACCGATTTCCGACGGTTCACCTTGAGTACCCGTCAAGCTGACCAGTCAAAATGTCGCAAAGCAAATACAAATACAAAACGAATACGAATACGAATGTTATTTCTCGATTTCGCAGAATTCTGATTGATTTGTACGCCCAGAGAGACGTTGGCGGCTTCGCCTATGTTCCTGCTTTGATTCGCAATCTCATTGATCTGATCTCTCTCTCTCTCTCTCTGAGCCATATATGGCTCCAGCTTAAGTGTTGCTGTGGCTATTCAAGTTCATTCTCTTGCCCATATACGGCGCAACCAGATCTCAAGGCGAGAAGACAACACCGTCCACATATTTCATTCGGAAGTACCCTAAACAAGCGATGCAATCATGCGTATAACCTGCCCGTTCCATTCAGTTCTTCGGCGAGTGCATTTTGTGGCCAATTTACCGCGCAAAACAAAAAGCGAAATTGTTTTAACCATTTATCCGACAAAGTCGCGAACCTGTTTGGCTGCAGCCTAAACGCCAAAACGTGACACAAAACACAAAAGAAAATGTGGGAACAGGTTAGACAGACGGCAGCTACGAAGCCAATCGGAATTAGAACAAGCTGAAACTGTGCACTACAGCCAGACAGACAAACAGGCCGCAAGTACGGACCGACAGACAGGTGGACAGACAAACAGACAGGCAGACAGACGGCAGCACAGTTAGGCCTGTCTATCAATTTCGCAACTCGCAGAGCAACACCAAAACGTAGCCCAACTGGTCGCTTACTTAAGATCCCCGCGGACCCTCATATGGTTGTGGGAATCAAAGACCAAAACAAGTACGAAGCTAAGCTCCAAAATTGTTTAAATTATGCAAGTCGTGCAGCGAATACGCTTTCAAGACATGTTTGGCGAAATTATTCCGTATATGGCACAGACATGTGTATTATTATAATATCGAAAGTTGTTTCACTGACAACTGGTTGAAGAAAGGATAAGCAATTGGAATTTTAAAACGATCTGAAACTGGTCACCAAAAATAATGGAATAAGATTTTGATTTCAGACTCGTTCCAGAACTAAAAGAGTCCCCACCTACTTAGAGTGCTGTTCCCAATTACGACTAAGCCTAGAATTTACTATTTCAACTCTCGACTCTCTCAAGTGCAAATAGAGGAAGTTGATTTCTAATCCACACAGTCCATTCATAAATCTGTTTCCCACACCGCCTCGTCTTGATAATAAATCACACAAGTCGCTTCTGTAGTATTCGTAGCTTCATTTAAATTTCATAAGACTGACTCAACCGAGAGACAGACGACAGACGACGGACGACTAGTGCAATTGTCTGTCATAATTGTTATTACAAATTCGCTGAGCGATGCAGTAGGTACTGCTGTAGTGCGGGTAACCGCAATAGCGAAACCTCAGAGCCCGCGGTAGAGCACAGCTTTGGCCATTTCCGACATAAAAAACATGCCGAAGATACGCTCTGACCCCTCCCCGGAGAAGTGAACCCGAAACGTAGCGACGTAAAGTACATTTACCCCTGTAAGTCGCACGTATTGTTTATCTTCCGTTAGGCGCGTGAATGAATAGAAAACGAAATAGAGATTCAGACAGCATAGGTGAAGATCAGCAAAGACCCAACCACTTGCGGAACATTGTCTCAATTTTGTTGTGGTGCCGAATTAAGTACACTTTTTTACTTCATTTTCTACTGTTTTCTCGTTATTTATTTGTTTGTTTTTTTCTAGCCTGTATTCCATTATTGCGCCGAATACTGTGCGACCCAACTCGCAGTACCATGTGGCAGTTAGCATACACCAAGCGGTTGAGTCTGCCCGCATCAAGGTGGGCATCCTGAGCAGCACCTACACGGACTTCAAGACTGTCGAGATGAGACCCTTCTCAACGCAATTGCTGCATTTTGAGGTCAGATTGAGATATTAATGGTTATAAGCTTAGGCTAATTTTATTATAAGAAATTCAATTTCCTCAATAGATTCCTGCATTCAAAGCCGATCGATATCGCTTAACGGCGGAGGGTCTTAGCGGCATTATCTTCACCAATGAGACGCAGCTACACTATGAACCAAAGCAGCATACGGTGCTCGTGCAGACAGATAAAAGTATCTATAAGCCTGGAGATCTAGTACATTATCGTGTGCTACTACTCGATTCAAATCTGAAGCCAGCACGTGGCTATGGACGTGTGCATGTTGAGATCAGAGACTCGGGCAACAATATCATCAGAAGCTATAAGGATATACGCCTCACCAATTCGATTTACTCGAACGAACTCCAATTATCGGATTATCCACGCTTTGGGGACTGGTCTATTGTCGTCGATGTGGCCGAACAGCAGCACAAACAAACCTTCGAGATACTCGATCATATTTTGCCCAAGTTTATGATAGACATTGATACCCCACGCAAGGCCATCTATAAGGATGGCAAAATCGCAGCCACTGTTAAGGCACAGTGAGTACAAAACCTGCTTGAAAGTGGCTTCCTATTATCGAGTCTTTTGCTTCTTTATTCAGTTATGCTTACGGACAACCTATTGTGGGGGAGGCTACACTCTCGATCTACCCCACTTTCTTTGGCTCCCTACAGCCATTTGTCAATGATCTCATTACCCGTAAGGTGGTGCCAATCGATGGTAGTGCCTACTTTGAGTTCGATATCGAACAGGAACTACATCTCAAGCAAGACTATGAACGTCAGTATCTACTTGATGCTCTCGTTGAGGAGCGCTCTACGGGATCGGTGCAGAACTATTCCACGGTGCTCACCCTATACCTGAATCACTTTCGAGTGGAGCCACTCAAGTTGCCTAGTTACTATATACCAGGCGTGCCCTTTGAAGCTACTGTGAGTACAATGAAATAATTGATATATCCAATACTAATCGCTGAGAATGTTTTGTAGGCACGCATTCTACGTAACGATGGCAGTGCTCTGCGGGACTTTAATCCGGAGATCACGGCGTTTTTGACGAATGTTTATGGCAGCAGTGAAATGTACAATCGCACTGTCTACAGCCTGGATGCACGTGGGGAGATTAAGATGAAGTTCACAGTACCCACTGGAGATCGCGATGAATATCATTCGATTATTGTCGACTATCTGGGCGTCATAACCGATGTGGGAAAGGTGCCACGCAAGCATTTGCATACCAAGAACTACATTACGGCCAAGGTGCTCAACGATAAACCTATGGTTAATCAGGAGGTCTCTGTGGCGGTATCTGCCAATGAGCCCATGAAATACTTTATGTATCAGATTGTCGGACGCGGCGATATTATACTCACCCGCACAGTGGATGTGAGTCACGAGCGATATATATATATATATATGTATATAACATTGCTAACTTGGTTATCGTTTCCTCTTTCAGGTGGCTGACAATACCTTCCATACCATTAAATTTCCAGCCTCTTTCGCCATGATGCCACGCGCTAAGCTACTCGTCTATATGGTCGTCAACGGCGAGTTTGTCTACGATGAGCAGGTTATACATTTCGAGGAGAACCTACTGAATGCCGTAAGTGAATACCAGAAGAATATAAAGTACAGATATTAAAGTGAATTACTTTACAGGTACAAATTGAGGCACCGATCAGAGCTCCTCCAGGGCAGGACATCGACATAGGCCTAAGCACTAAGCCCTACTCTTATGTGGGTCTCATGGTGGTCGACCAGAATGCGGCGTCACTACGCAGTGGTAAACCGAGTCTAGAATCAGCACATTTCTTTATCGATCTTATCCACCATTTATTCTTTCAAGGCAATGATCTCACACACGATCGTCTTATGGATGCCCTGCAATCGTATGAGCTGAGTGATGTTAACACGCCCGTTGGCTCGCCCGGCAAGGAGTCGGGTGTTATTACCATGTCCAATACAGATTATTTTGTGGAGAAGGGTAAGCTGCAGGCTCATTATCCATCGAATTATATTAATAGGAATTTCTTTCTTTCGCAGAAGCGGAAACAACGCCAAATATTGATCGCGATGACTCAACCGAGGATGATAGACTGACAGCTGTGCGTAAAACTGACATTGGACCGGCACACAAGATCGAGGTGAACACTTTACCACCTGGCAAGGGGCGTTATGCCTTCTCGTACACGCCCAAGCCTTACTGGCACAATCCACGTGTGCATGTGATGCGTAATCCTGCAGACACTTGGCTATTCCTGAACATTTCGGCCAGCAGCGATGGTCGCAATTCGATACACAGACGTATTCCTAGCGATATGACCTCCTGGATACTGTCAGCCTTCTCCCTGGATCCGGTTAATGGGCTGGGACTCAATGCACCCAATAGCAAACTGGAAGCCTACAAGGAGTTCTACATAGCCACAGAACTGCCTTACTCAATTAAAAAGGGTAAGTCTATGAAAATACTGTAGAATCTGTTAGAATAAATGTGTGTCTTGATCTGCAATGTTAATTAGCATAAGAGGAAATCAGCTGTTCTGAAAAACCATAATGTAGTGTTGATTAACATAATGATGTTAATTGTCCACTTCCTCATAAAATGTAAAGAAGAGTAAATCAGCTGTTCTGAAAAAGCATAATGTAGTTTTGATTAACATAATGATGTTAATTGTCCACTTGCTCAGAAAATGTAAAGAAGGAAGTGCACGAAGCACAAGCTCATTAAGCTAAATAAATACTATATATTAAAATAAACAATTCCAGTTTATTGTCAACAGTATCACTTATAATCTTTATGAATCCTACAGATGAACTCATCGCACTGCCCTTCGTGGTGCACAACAATCGAGAGAGTGATTTGAGCGTGGATGTGACCTTCTATAATACAGCACAGGACTTTGATTTCCCCCAACTGGATACCAAACAGATCAACAAGCCGAGTATGTTATCTTTTTCAATTTTGATAAAATATGCTCTGATTCTATATATAAATTATACTTGCAGAGGTGGAGCTCTATAGCCGTCGCACCATTCAAGTTCCTGCCAAGTCAGCTCGCTCTGTATCGTTCATTGTGACACCTCGTCGGGTAGGTGCACTACCTGTTAAAGCCATTGCATCGACATCCCAAGCAGGAGACACTGTTGAACGTACTCTCATCGTGGAGCATGCTGGTGCTACCGAGCAGGTGAATCGTGGATTCCTTTTCGAGCTGAACTCGAATGCGCAGCGCAGGCAGAATGTCAGCATCAAAGTGCCTCGCAATGCTATACCGGACTCAACGACCATCGAGGTTAAAGCTGTGGGTGATCTGGTGGGCAGCATAGTTGGTAATCTGCAACAATTGATTCAACTGCCCACAGGCTGTGGTGAACAAACTATGGTGAATTTCGTGCCGAATCTTATGGTGCTGCGTTATCTGGGGGTAAGTTAGAGTTGAATATTAATGGGAGGTGATTATTAATGGTGCTTTGTTCTTTCAGCGCCTACGTCAACTGACTCCGGAGGTGGAGCTGAGTGCCACCAGCAATCTAGCAGTGGGTTATCAACGATTGCTCTACTATCGTCATGAGAACGGTGCCTTTAGTGCCTTCGGATTGTCGGCCAAGCACAGCTCGACCTGGCTCACTGCCTACGTGGCACGATCACTGCGTCAGGCAGCACCCTACACGCAGGTGGATGAGCATGTGCTGCAGACTGCTCTCTCCTACTTGGCCAGCGTGCAGTCTCCTGGTGGAGGCTATGAGGAACGCGGTGATATATTTGAACAGTTCGACGATGGTGGCATCAGTCTGACAGCCTTTGTCACGCTTGCGATGATGGAAAATGTGGTAAGTCAGAGGGGGATTACTTCCGTCACCTCAAGCTATAATCGATTTACCCTTTAAGGATGTCTACTCGGAGTACCGCAACAACATCAACAAGGCACTGGACTTTATTACTCGTGGTTTGGATGCCACCAGTGATCTGCATGCCATGGCTCTGGGCACGTATGTGCTCTCCCGGGCCAATCACAATGCGAAGGCTGCCTTCCTGCAGCGTCTGGATGCGCAGGCGATTAATGGGGACGGTCGCAAATGGTGGAATAAGACAGCGCCGACCAATGAGCAGCAATCTCCTTGGTATAATGCTACACGCAGTGTTAACATCGAGATCTCTGCCTATGCTGCGCTGGCACTGTTGGAGAACAACCTGGTGGGCGATGCGCTGCCGGTGCTCAATTGGTTGATGGATCAGCGCAATGCATTCGGTGGCTTTGTAGGCTCACAGGACACTGTGGTGGGTTTGCAGGCATTGCTCAAGTTCGCCGAGCGATTCTCCAGTCAGGGGAATAACGTGCAGATTGGTTTCCAATATGGAGAAGGAGCTGAAACAATACTCAATGTGAATTCTGAAAACTCGATGGCTCTACAAAGTGTGGAGGTAAGATCGGGATCAGTTTTAGACTAGGGAAAGTACTGGGTTGCTTGTGCAGTTAGCTAATACTCTAAAGGGAATTGCTACTTACGATAATCCGCAATGAAAGTATCTAAACCCTTTCGAAACTCTTATCCCTGCTTGAGCTAAGTTGTCATTATCATTCTTAATCGTATCCTTTTCATCAGCTCCCCAATAATATTAAGAACATCAGTGTGTCAGCGACTGGACGAGGCATGGCGCTGGCTCAAGTGAGCTACAAATACAACACGAATGTGACCAGTGCCTGGCCCAGATTTGTGCTGGATCCGACAGTGAATCGCAATTCGCATGCCGATTATCTGCATCTGTCGGCATGTGCCAGCTTCGTGTCTGTGCCTGGCGATGCCGAGCGCTCTAACATGGCCGTAATGGAGGTGCAGCTGCCCAGTGGCTTTGTGGTCGATACAGATACACTGCCCACACTGGAGTCCAGTGAGCGTATCAAGAAGGTGGAGACACAGCAACGAGATACCAAAGTTGTCATTTACTTTGACTATCTGGACAGACGTGAAGTTTGCCCCACATTGCATGCCTACAAGACCGTTAAGGTCACGAAGCATCGTCCGGTGCCGGTGGTCATGTATGACTACTACGATAACGGTAGGTTATCCACAAGCTCATCTGTTAGTAAACCCTTTCTAATTTATATCTCAATTACAGCTCGACGTGCCCGCCAGTTTTATAGGGCACCCAAGTCGAATATCTGCGATATTTGCGAGCACGCGAACTGCGGCGATATTTGCGAGAAGGCGGAGAAGCGGGCATCGAATGGAAGGCCCGATGATTATACGGCTATTGCCGGCCGAAACTCAGCTGGATATCGAGATGTAGCGCCTACCTTGGGACTAATACTTCTGGCCCTTATATTACGCTGTTAGAGACGATAAGAGAGAGATTGAGAAAGTTCCCGACCAAGTTGTGGAATGGGGAAAATGAAACGAAGCTTTAACAAAAACCACTCATATAGTTAATAAGCTAGACTTATGTGATCACATTAACTAAAAGAAAAAACAATTAACTTTAACGATGCTAAAAGTTGCCAATAAAAAATGTTTAACATTTACTAAACCCAAACGGATAAACCTAATTTATATATTCCTCATAATTATCTTAAAACAAAGAATAAGCTACCACTTACAATGTTCAGCATTCATGTTTGCTCTTACTATCGCAAAGTAGCATCAAGTGAACGATAGTTATCAGTATACGATTGTATTCCAAAGCATATCATCGCCTTTAGTTTCAAAACAAAATTCAATTCTCTAAGTATTTATTAGTGATTTTTTTTATTTTAAATTCTCCGTCTGTTTTTTTTTATATATATTTGGAATGAAACAATCTGAACGTCCAAAAAGATCGAAAAGAATATCGCGGGATGAAAACCGCGGACATTGGAATAATAAAACGGAATTTGTGCTTTCGCTACTTGGCTATGCCATTGGAATTGGAAATGTCTGGAGGTTTCCTTACCTTTGTTACCGTAGTGGCGGTGGTAAGTCAGAAGCCATGGTCACCCTAATCGAGGTGCAGTAGATTTTTTGTGTCGTAACAAAATAACGAGCTAAGGTTACTTGCTAGGCATTCGCTAGTCGTCGCCTCTTCAACCAAGTTTACGCTCGATTCTCGTGTCTGTAAGTTCTCTCATTTCGCCTCCCACATGCCATCTCTTTCTGTCTGTCGACGAGTTTCACTCCGCTTTGAGCTCAAGTCGAGTGCAGTGGTACTGAAAGCTTTTGTCGTGATTAAAGCTTTCGAGTAAAAGCTGTGCACTGACGCTTTTGAAACTTATTTGAGCACTTTGGCGGAGGCCGGCGAATGCATTCGATAGCTTCGAAGGTAGAGAAGTGATTTTTAGAGGTTTTTTTCAGGGCTAGGTCGGTGGTTCAAGGATTTAAAGTTATTTCATTCGTTTTTTTTTTTTAATTTTCCTATCAAGGTGCCTTTTTAGTGCCATATATGCTAATGGTAACACTCTGCGGTATCCCAATATTCTATATGGAGCTACTGATTGGGCAATTCTCGAGTACTGGCTGCACCGGCATGTGGCGTATGGCACCGATCCTTAAGGGAACCGGCTATTGCATGGTTATTGTGAATGCTTATTGCGTCTGCTACTATTCGGTCATCATATCATATCCCATACGGATGCTGTTCTATTGTTTTTGGAAGACAGTTCCATGGAGCGGCTGTGATCATGAATGGAATACTTCCAATTGCACGGTACTCGATAAGGTTCGGTCTGGTTTTAATAATATCAACAACATTTTCTCTTGTGTAATGTGTTTCTTCTTAAAGATAGATACATTGGATGGCAAACCTTTTACCTCTTCAGCAGACGAGTTCTTCCAGTAAGTTTTTGCGTATTGAAATTCCACAAATATATATCTAAATATTTCGTAGCTTGGAAGTTTTGCGCATATCGAGCAGTATATCTGAATTGGGCGGCATGGTATGGCCGCAGCTGGCCGCTTTGTTTATTGCCTGGCTTATTATATATTTGTGCTTGGTTCGGGGTATCCAATCGGTAAATTGATGACTCTATGGTAATTGGTTGGGTTTTAACTTATCTCAAATAACTCTTTCAGGTTGGCAAGGTTGTGTACTTTACAGTCCCATTTCCATATATACTGTTAACAATATTGTTCGTACGCGGAGTTACCCTACCTGGCGCTTTGAAGGGCATCACATTTTTCCTCTATCCAGAATGGCATCGCTTGCTCGACTTGAAGGTCTGGGCGGATGCGGCAATCCAGATGTTCTTTGGCCTCGGACCCGGTTGGGGTGGACTTGTGAACATGGCCAGCTTTAATAATTTTCGGAACAATGCTAAATTTGATTCTTTTTTGGTTGTGTCAGTTAACGTATTTACCAGCCTCTATGCGGGCGTTGTAGTATTTTCTGTACTGGGCTTTCTGTCATGTAAGTGGCCTTCTTTTTTAGCAAATACGACGACCAATAATTATCGGTTTGTTTTTCAGTGAAATCGGGAATTCCTGTTGCCACAGTGGCCACAGGTGGAGCAGGTCTTGCATTCGTCACATATCCTTTGGCAATCTCGTTTATGCCCTTGCCGCAGCTCTGGGGCTTCCTGTTCTTCATAATGCTCTTCATTCTAGGCATTGACACTGTGGTAGGTATGCGATACTTCTGAGTAAATTTAGCCATGCCTAAGTTTATAATTTTGACTTCATTTTGCAGTTCGTACAAATCGAGGCGATAACGTCGTCAATGCAGGATGAAATTATCTTTCTGCGTGATCATAAATTCATACTTACCTTCGGAGTAACATTCATATTCTTTTGCATCTCAAGCATTATGTGCACCAATGTAAGAATATAGAGTTACATTTATCGATTATACGATATCGATCTTCAAATCTCATTACCAAACTCTGTCTCATTTCAGGCTGGCATGTTTATATTGCAGCTATTTGACTGGTACTCGTCTGCCATAGCTGTCATTGTCGTTTGCTTTGCTGAGATTATAATGGTTTCGTATGTGTATGGCATTGAGATGTTCATGGACGACGTTGAGTTCATGATGTACAAGCGACCCTCATTGTTTTGGAAAATATCCTGGAAATATATAACTCCATTAGTCATGATCGTAAGGGAACAGCAAAATATAATGCATAATCAGCTGACATTTATTACAATTTCATCTTCTTCTTTATCTCTTCTAATATAGTTTATTTTTCTCACAAGTATCATATTTATGAGACGAATAGTATACAACAAAATTCAATACCCTATGTGGGCCGTTGGCCTTGGTTGGGCGAGCTTTGGATCATCTGTTTCCTGTATACCACTTTATATTTTATATATTATAATTAGCAAACGAGATAACATCAGTGCAAATCTAAAGAAACGGCTTAGTCCCCTGGATTGGACGCCGGCCGATCCAAAAGATCGTGCCGAATACTTGGAATTCAGAAGGCAGCGCAATATGCCGGCATTTATGTCAGACACAGATCTAGAGTAATCGATTTCACACAAGTCCTGCAAGTATTAAGGAATATTATATGACTGAATACCAAATTCTAGTCGGGTAAATCACATTTTTTATGCTTATAAAATAATGTTTACACATTCTTACATCTATGAATGCAGTTTTGTAAAAATATAATTCCAATATGTTTGTTGCTTTAATAACTTTATGACTTTCGACTTTAAAAAATTCAGTATGCACGAAAACTATGAAATTCTGATAATTTCATCGTCTTTTACGTTAAGGAAAGTACTCTAAAAAAGCATTGCAAGTGTTAAGCAAAAACCGTGCACTGATAAGCTGCAGCTCAGCTCGAGCAATTGCTAATTAGCCGGGCTAACATCTTCCACCACCACACTTAACCTCCCCCTTGATGCACCATCTTATCAGACTACCCTTGCACCCACAAGCCTTTGTTTTTCAGCAAGTTCTCCACTTGAGTGCCGCAATTTATGCATTTTCCATGGCATTAACGCTGAAAAGCGTCGCAAATGAAATGCCATTCAAATATTCTTTGGAACGTTGCGACGGTTGCTTGGGTTGGGTTCGGTTTGGGCTTGGCTGGTTAGTTGGGTTACCTGGTTAGTCAGCTGGTTGGCTGGCTGGCAGTCTGGCTGGCTGGGTGCCTGACTGGCTATGCACAGCCAAAGGTCATGCAAATTAGTACAACAACAGTAACAAAATCAGCAGCTACAACAACAATGCAAAAGTTTGCTGAATAGAAGAAACTGCTTCGACTCCAAAGCGGTTGCTGCGCTTCACCAGCACCAGCACGTTCGTAATCTTGGGCAAAACTTGTAAAAGTAACTAGATAATGCAGCAAGTAGCTGGCCCAACTACTTGCCATGAGGTTAGACCGAAAAGAAACCCCTGGGATGCTAATAAAATGTGACAGACAAGGGACGCTGAGGCACCGTAGTTGTGCTTCCAGTTGCCTTGCCAACGCCCCCACCCCCGCCATGCCTGTGGTATTTGACATAGATTGTTCTCAAGATAGAACAAAGCTAAGAATCCAAAAGGAAACAGTCAATATCTTCAGCTCGATAAGCTGAAACTTTAGTTCAGACAAATTAAATGCATTGAAACTAGAGTAAGTCGAGAAAAATTGTATATTTCACATAAATCATATTAGATTAAACAAAGTAAGTTTAATTTTGAAATATATTTTTATTTTTACTCTGTTGTCAAGTTACAGTTTCACAATATAACTCGACTTATCTAGGAAGTATTTTAAGCATCAGCTCAACAGAGTACTGCCTGCCCTTCTGTTAACTATAACATTTTAGTATACTGTATAGCACAGTGAAGAGCTCTGTTAAGTGTACATCTTTATGTTATGCTATTTCCCTCAAAAGTTTAGTCTTTAACAGCTTTCAACCACAACACTTTAATAGTGTACAACTTCAAATACATTTTTAAGCATCTCTGTTATTATTTCTTATTCAATTTATTTATTATTTATTCTTCGCTCAAGTGAAATCATCCTACTTATTGCGTCACCTGTGAATATGCCAAATAAGTCAAGCTGACAAATTGTGTCGACTTCATTTGGGCAAAAGAAAATTGCCAACTAATTTGCTGTATATTGATAAGTAGGAAAATACCTGCCACATGTCACACACACTCACACAATGGCATAGCCCACCTTGCCGAATTGGTACCGTTAAAATAATTAATAAGCAAATTAATATATAATGAGGCCAAATAATGAGCCAATATTTGCACAAATATTGAGAAAATGGCAAACGCAATGCTCGAATTACGGCATCAAGTTCCAGACGCACACATGTGTGTGGGAGTGCGGTTGGCTGACTGTGTGTGTGTCTGGTGTGTGTGCCCATTCAAATGCCATCATTATCGTGCTCATCATCGTTTACATGGCAAGTGCCCGGGATGCCAGAGCGTCTGCTGTTGCCGATGTTGCTGCTGCTGCTTCATTATCCTTATTACTCCTTTCGTGCTCCGGCTCCGGCTCCTACTCCGACTACAGCCTGCTCTTCCTGCACCTGCTCCCGCTCCGTCTACAGAGCTGCTGCGTTATTGTTTCCATTTTGATTTATGTCTGCCCTCCCACTCTGCCTGCCATCCCGCTCTGGCAGCCTGTTGTCCCGCTCCCTCGTTCGCTCGTCTACAATTTTAACGTTGTTAACCAAATTGCATAAATTAAGTGCGTTCGTTTGCTTGAGTGGCGCTGCCTTGGCATAGCTCGCTCAGCTAGCTCCTGACTCTTGTGCCCATCCATAGTTCCCCTCTCTCCATTCCCATCATCCTTGGCATCCTTCAGGCTTCTCGACTGCATTTGTGTTGCTAATGTGCGCACATTAGACGCACATGTTGCCACAACTTGAATCATCTCTCGAGCTTGAGCTCCACAACAACTACAACTAAAGCAACAACAACAACAACAACAAAAACAGCTGCGCTGACTGGAGCGCATTTTCAGTGCTTATTTGTTTTAGCCATGGGAGAAAAAATGGAAAAACGGTGGATAGTTTCGCAAATTATGCACATTCTCCTTTTATAATTGCCATGCAAATGCGAGAGAGTTCTGCGTATAATGAAGTTAGGGCACAGCAAATTAAATGAAATTATTATGATTGTGTTTGGCAAGAAACTTCATCAAGATGTACGATATATAAGGTGTATAAGGTAACAAGTTAAGTCATGAAGCCATAAATGAAGGGGAACCAAAATATTAATGAAACAAATGAAAGAAGAATAGGTTAGCTGGTTATTTAGGTATGGTTCTAAGATATGTTGAATTGTTTTCTGATATAGTATTGTATTGAATATATGTATGCAAGGTGTATAAAGCATCAACTTAAATAATGAAGCCATAACAGAATAGAAGCACCAAAAATAATAAATATTAAAATATATGTAACATGAAAAGGATAGATGGTAAGTTAGTCAGTATCATTCTAAAATGTCAGCTATATATTTCAAATATATTTTAGTATAAAATATACGATACTACGAGTATATACAAGATGTATAAGACAACAAGTTTTCAAGCCATAGAAAAGGAAAAATATTAATGAAACAAATGAAAGAAGAAATGGTTTACTTGTTTGTTAAATTTATGGATCTGAAATTTAAGGAATCTATTTCAGATGGAGTCTATTTAACTTATCATGTTCAACTTAGTAAACTTATCCAGCTATTGTATAGAAATAAATTCATTCTAATGACAGACAAAAAAATCAATTGTGTCAATAGAAAATCACTTTAAACTGTCTACACTCTGTCACAACTCTCGATAATCGAGACAATTAGGTCGACTGTCTAATAAATTGTTTAAACAAATTTATTGCTGGCATATCATGTCTATGCAGCCCAAGTGGATTTCAATTGGGCTGCAACAAAAGCTCCCTAGAATTACTCAAATTGCCCGAGCCGCTTTAAATATGTTTGCAAATATTTGCACGAGCTGCGCAAATTATTGTAAATTGCTGTCTCAATTTTCTTAATTATATTTGCGCTGACAATTTGGAGTCGAGCGACGATTAGTTGTAAACAATATCGATTTTAAGGGCTATAAAAGGCAACGCTTTGTGCAGTTGTCGGGAAAGCTTCGCCATGAATTCTCTCTATGCTCTCTTCCTATGTCTGTGGTGCCGCGGCGCATGGGCGCAGCAGGACGAGGTGATGATACGGCGCACTATGAAGGATATGGGCGTGATACCAGACGTACTCGCCGAGCCACCAAAGGAGTTGCTAAAGGTACGAGCAAAGTTCGTAGTTGTTGCTCAAGCTCTCTTAATTGTCTACTTTATTCTTAGATACACTTTGAAAACGATCTGGAAATCGAGGAGGGAAAAACATATACGCCCAAGGAGTTGAAGTTCCAGCCTAAATTGGAATGGAATGCGGATCCGTCTTCGTACTATACGGTCGTCATGCTTAGTCCCGATGCGCCCACTCGCGAGAATCCCATGTACCGTTCCTGGCTGCACTGGTTGGTGGTGAATGTGCCCGGCATGGATGTGGCCAAGGGTCAAGTACTGTCCGAATACTTTGGACCCATTCCGCCAAGTGGTAGTGGGCTCCTTCGCTATGTGCTGCTCGTCTATCAACAACCCGACAAATTGGACTTTGAGGAGAAGAAAATTGACATTAAGAATGCGGAGGATCATAGCAATTTCGATGTGGAGAAGTTTGCGCAGAAGTATGAAATGAATGATCCACTGGCTGGCAACGTTTTCCAAGCCAAGTGGGATGAGTATGTCAAGGAGCTGATGAAGGTGATGTACGATGTGGATGAGTGAGTGGCTGTGATAGCTTCTAAATAATCATAAATGTTTAAAGTTTTTGGTGTTGGGTTTCCTATATAATCAATTTAAATAAAGTGAGAATCAGTGAGAGAGGCACATTAATTGTAGGTTATGTACGTTTCCAAATGAAGTTATTAAATTTCTCCTTAAGCAATCTAACGTGGCATCTGATTAGCTCCTAACAATCCCATTAACAGCTCAGAGTTTCTCAATTTTCAGTTTGTCAAAGGAAAACTTCGAGTGAATAAGATGAAATTCAGTCGCCTAATCGAAATTTAACTAACTTTTACTTACCGAGAGAGAGGTGTTTGGCCTCCATCGCCTCCGCAAACCTATCTTCTACGTTGATTGACTTGCTAGATTTTCCAGCGCAACAACAACAAAAACAACTGTGCAGCTATCGCTTTGCACTTGCAGAAAAGTCACTTAAACTTTGCAATCATGATAAGACGTAATGCTAGATTTCCATTTATATTTCCTCTTAAGCTTCCCCTCGGTTCCTCTCTCTCTCTCTCTATCTTTTTCTTTTACACACTCTGTCTTTGTTGCTCTCCCCTTGGCATTGCGAAACAAGTGTTAAAGGTGCAGCACCAAGGCAAGTCTGTGTAATGCGAGTCAAGTGTTGCCAAGTCAACTTGCCAAGGCACAGGGTGGTGGTGGCAAGGGACATCGACTGTTGGAAGGGGGAGGGACTTGAAGACCCACTTGAATAGTAACTAAACGCAGGGCACAAAGCGTTTTGCGGCAAACGGCAAATAACCTTAAGGTTAAGATTACAAGGTAATTTGATTCAATTCCACTGATAGGCGTGCCAAAGCGACAACAAACAGCCAAACAGGCTGGCACTGGAAGCCTTCGGCTCTCTCCAGGCATCTGGGCCAATTTCAATGGCAATGGCAATTTCCCAGTTCTAGAGATGACAATGTCAAGATAGCAATTGTTGCAGCATTGCCGCCAGCAACCCAAAAAGTTCATCTTATTTTTTTATATTTCCGCCCCCTGCTGCCTTTGTTTATCAGTTTGTGTATAAATTTGCCTTTATTTTGACATATTTAGTGGCGTCTTACGACAGTGTGATAAGGCAAGACCAGAAGGCGGCGGCGGCGGCTCATGTGATGCTCACCAGCTGCCAGTTTATTAAAACGCAATGTAAACACACATAAGAAAGTGAATGAGAGAAAGTGTGTTGGGAGCGGGGGAAATCCTTTTCCCTTGTGCGGGAAGTTGTTAAGAAACTAGGATATCTTTAAGTGGGTCAGAAATCAGTGTGTATAGTTGACGTTTTTAATAGATGCCAAACTTTAAAAAACATAAACTTAAACCTCCCTATTTCCATTTTAACATTATATTCAATGTAACTTAAATCAGTATTTAAAGTTCTTTCTTGAGTAGTTCCAAGCTTTCCTCTCCAGCACACTTTAAGCGTTAACTGACTAATTTCACGCTGGCCTGGTCACACTTTTCGCATACTTATTCACAGTGCACACGTAGGACACGGCGTATGGGTAATCTGCTCAAGTCCAAACGCAAATCCCTCAGCGACAGCGCTCAAGCTGCAGCAGTTGTTGTAGTTGTAGTTGTGCTGGGAGCTCCCTTTGGCCTGTGGCACATTCCATGCGAAAGTTGAGCAAGTTTCTTCTTATTATTTATCCCATGTGACAAATTTGCTGCAGCAGATTTTTGCCTCGCATAATAAATTATGCGTTGCTCCGCAAGAAAAATACCAAAAGGCAACGTTGCTCTCGTAAAAGTCGCAGTAGAAATACTCTTTAAAAAAAGAAGTATCGTTATCGCTACAATCGATTTGCTTTGCTGTTAACAGCTTGCAGTCTGTTAATTATCATTTTAATCGATTAAATTTGCTTAACAGATAAGTTAACAGTTTAAAGTTGGTAAATCAACTGTTCTGTTAACAGTTTACAGTGTTGGTAGTGTATCTTCTTGTCGTATTCTCCCACTCACACACATTGCGTAACAGTTTTCGTGACAAAATGAAAATACTCTCAGCAGCAGCAACGTTAAAAAGAAAAGTTTCATCTTTGGCGTCGCTTTTAGCAAAGTTTTTTGCACGTTTTAATTTAATAATCGGCGCAGAGTCGTTAAGTTGCCGCAAAAGTTTGGAACACTCCCCGGGGGGACGCTGCTGATAGCAGTTGCTGCTGCTGCATTTACATTCACCTAATGGCCCCTGGCCTGCTGGCAGATGAGTAGGCTTTTAATTGCCCAAGCTGCAGTTAAGTAGGCTAAGTGCAGAGTGCAGTGTAGGGGAGCTGAAGAAGAAGGCCGACTGCATTTGAATAAATAAAGAGACAGCACACTTGTTGCCCCTGCATTATTTATGGCCGGCATCAAAGCGGGCGACACTTGGGGCCGTTCAATATGCGAGACTTGCCTGCACTCGCATATTGAATAACATTTCGAATGCATGCCTGACAAACCAAGCAAATGACAGCCGAGCAGTCGAGAGCACCAGCAGCTGGACTAGCATCTGCCCGGAGTACACCCACACACACACTCACACAACCATAGCCAGTGTGTGCTGCCTTTGCTGACGTTGTCGTTTCTGTCACACAGTTAAAATGTGATAAATTCCATTAAGTGACAGACGAACACACACACATACATGAGCTGAAATCCATTTTGTGGGCTCAAATCAAAATGTACCAGAAGGCAGTCAGACACACTCGCTGCCACACACACATACCCGCACAAATTCTAAACATCAACTTGAAAGTTCATGTTCCACATTGAAAGCCAAACTGCCACGAACAGACATTTGTACGCATAGCATATTGAAATTGTAATTTGATTTCTGCCTTTTGCCACCACCACCACCAACACCGCCAACGGCAATAGCAACAACAACCACAACAAATACTGGAATAACTCTTCAACTGTCCAACTCTCTATCTGCTACTCTCTCTCTCTGTTGCTGTCAGCTTGGCATGGCCTAAAGGCTTTTCCACTGTCGTATCCGATTGCAGCTTTAGCAATGCAGTGCGATCGGAAGCTTTAAATGATGCAACAGTTATTTTACATAAACTGACTGATGGCACTAATTGTTAACACTAATTGTTAACACTAATGCTGTTAAGCCTCTTGGATGTTATCGATATTTACATTTAACTGTTGAGCCTGACGGCTGTTACCGATATTTACATTTGACTGTTACTGTTCTTCAACTGTTAAGTAACAGCTCCCTGCTGTTATCGATATTTACATTTGACTGTTACTAATCAATATTAACAGAAGGAGAGAACTTTAACATAGACTGTTTGCATTAAACAGAGCATTACACCTGTCTAATGTAAGTAACAAAGATAACTGATATATCTAATGATTAAGGTCGTCTTTGTCAAGCACAGGGCTTCGCTAGCAGTCAAATTTAACATAATTATTTAAACATTGCAGAAAAATTATTAGTAAATTGCTTATTAAATTATTACACTTCTCATTAAACAAGCACATTCGAATTGAATATGTATAATTGCAAGAGCTCTTAATAATTTAAAAATAAATTGCACATATTCCATGTTGAGCTTATCTTGTGTACCCTTGGACCCACTCCATTCACGCATTTCACACTGCAGTCGCAGCTGCACATGATGCCCGACTGACTCTAACTGCTTCGCTGCACGGATCCGACAACAGACAAAGCCTCGCGGCGCACTTAAATCATTATTTAATTTTAATTTTAAATGCACTCTTTTTTTATGAACGCGCTTTGCGATTCGCCAGCGAGACAAAGCGCTGAGCAAATAAATAAAATAAAATGGCAAACTCATTACAAGGCAAGTGGCAGTCAGGCAGGCAGGCATCAGACGGTAAGTGGCAAGAGAGGAATGGACGCGCCAAGTGGCAACGTCACGGCAACAAGTCGGCAACGGGATCGACGTGCAGCAACAATGCAACGCTGGCTGCACAGAACAGCACACTGCACAAAAAAATGGCCAACAATGCGCGCCGCTCAAAAGGTACAATGGTGGCTCAACACACGACTGGCTGCCGTAGCTATCCCCTGCTCCGCTTCCCTCTTACTCCTCTCTTTGCTGCTCCTCTTACCTGCTTCCTGTTGCTGCTGCATTGTTCGCTTGCAGTGGCCAAATGCCAGCGGCAGTGGCGGTGTTGCCTCCATTGGGGCATTGATGCCAGGTGACAGACGGGAAAAACTGCCAGCCAAGTGTGTGTGCATCTGAGTGTGTGTATATACGTGTGTGTGTCTGTATGGGTGTGTATGAGTGTGTGTGCATAAAATTTTCAGACCGCAACAAGGCTTGTTTTCAAGCTAATTGCGCGCTATTTACATTTTAAATTGAAATACTTAAAAGGCTTTTTTGCTTCTTCTTCTTTTCCCAATTTCGCATTCCCTTTAGCAAAGTTTTAGCTGCGCTTTTAAGCTAATTAGCGAAAATTTCTAAAGCTAAACTACATTATAAAATGCCAGCAAGTTTAGGGATTTTGAACAGAGTTTTCTCTCTCGAACTCCGTCTCTCTCTCTCACTGTCTCCGTCCCTACAGGGCTCCTCGTATTGAGTTCGCATTTTCCCTCTTTCTCTCTAATCACTGACAGCTGGCAGCAGCTTTCTTTTTAGCTTGTTTCCGCCTGCCATTTTTGGCCATTTATCATGCACGGAACTCGTGCTCGACAAAAAATATGCCCCTGTCAGAATGATCTATGCGGCTAATCGCACGCATAACTGCAGAATAGAAAGCAAAAGCGTAGCCAAAAAAGCAGTAACAGTTAACATATCGCTGGCATATGGCAAACATATTTATAGATATTGAAAACGAGGAGAAAAAAACCGAAATGGAAAGTGTAAAAAATGTGCAAACATTAAAAAGATTTAAGTAAATTTGTCTTGTTGCGTGCGCCATCAATAACATTGCCAGCATATTTGACTTTCTGCAGTCTTCCCCTCTCTCTTTGCCTTCTTTGTGCGCTACTTTCTCATTTGGGGGTGGTATTTGGGGGTAACTGTGGACGCATAAATCCAAAAGTCAATGCAAGCCTTTTTCAAAAACGTTTGCTCTGGTCGCCTGCCAAGGCAGACCCCCTTGCTCTGCCCCCACCCCTTACTGTGCACACTTTTGCCAGCTATCTGGCTAATGTTTGCTCTTGGCATAGCATTACAAACATTAGCTTTGGCTCCATGCAAATATGGCGGCGACTTTGGCAGCTTCTCTCTCAAAGTGCCCCAAAAAGTATGCTAGAGTTTTGCGTGCTGCCTCAGGGGAGCCTGCTGCTAATTTTCGTGCTTCCTTCGCTTTGCACTTTCGCCCATGTAATTTTAAAATCGATAAGCAACAGAGTTGCCACTCCCTCGTCTTCCCACCTTCCCTCCATTCCCCTCCTTTGTTTTGACAATATTTGTGCATAAAAATCACGAACTTGTTGTCAAAAAAGGAGCTACCTTAACGGGAAATGGCGGGAAACGTGGCGTCGGCCCCTGCGAACCACTGTGAACATTGCCGCAAAGGCGGTTGAGCGGGCGTGGCACACACATACACACACAGCTGAGTGGGCATTTTGTTGCGGTAAAAACAATTTCCAAAGTTGTCAATAAAAAGAAACTGCTCGTTGAGCATACGAGGTAAGAAGAGGGGAAAGGGGGCGCCTTGTCAAATTGTTATGCACGGTTACTGCCAGCCATTTTGCTTGCCTCGCTTGTCAAGTGCAGCCCGCAAAAACAACGGCAACAACAACAGCGGCAGCAATCCAATAACAAAGGATTGACATATTTCAAGTGGGCCACAAATGACGAGAAACGCATTTCGTATGCATGAGAATCGAGGTCTTGCTCTCGACTTCAGACTTTCTGATTATGCACGAATCGACGTGTCTGTTTGTGTGCACACACCACAATTTATAGCTCACATTTGTGGCTAAAAAACCGCCGTGGTTTGTTTACATTATTGCCACATTCTGCTCAAATCTAAATCATATTTCATTTATGTGGCTTATCTGGGCAAATTAATTCAGATCGAGTAAGAATAAAGATTTAAACTACTTGAGTAAGCAGCAGAAACACAGTCAGAGGCAAGTTGCCACACACATCTACGCAGTCTGCGGTCTTAAATCTCTTCGAAATCCATCAAATTTTACACTGACTATTAAGCTCTTTTCGATTTGCTGCTCGTTAGGCTGCCAAAGCAGATAGAGACGACAGACACTTAAATGGTGTAACAAAGTCAAAAGAGCTGGCAAAAAAATACCTGCTTTGCCGGCACAAATACCTTCTCTTCTTCCACCACCTCCCCCACAACCCATACATATTTGCAACTTAATCAACAAAAGTACTAATTGCATAGAAGACGCGCTGACATTGATGTCTGTGCCAGTGCGAGCACAGTTGCCTGGCCACCCTCCACTTCCCTTCTCTCTCGCTCTCACTCTATCCCCCCCTTCTGTGCCTCCCTCTGCTCATGCTACTATCACTTGCCACTTCCATTTACAGAGTCACTTCTACTTCCAATTTCATTTGCGCTTATGTGCAATAGCATTACCTTTACCTATACCCACCTCTCCTGCGACGCTAAGCCCTCTGCATACGTAGGCAAAGCGAAGGGAAGTACTCAACCTTTCTCCTTCACTCTCTCTCTCTCTGTCACACCCACTGTCACTGGGACCCCACGGCCAGTGTGGGCGCACAACTTCATTAACGCAAAGTAAACACACGCATGCAGTTGCCGCTGCCAGCAAAGTGTTTGATGTTGCTGTTGTTGTCGTTGCTGTTGTTGTTGTTGCTGTTGCCAGTTTAAAGTTACATTTTCGACATTTACTGAGGGTGGCAGCAAAAGTGCAGACGCGTTTGGCTCATCTCGCCATGTTTGCCAGACACTTATGGAGAGCAGCGCTTTAAAGCATGGAAATTAAATTGCGCATACGCCGTGTGTGTGTGTGGCGCGACAAAGATCTTTGGCATCTTTTAAACACATGCAAATTAACATGATTTAAATAATTAAATATAATTTGATGTGCTTTTGCGGCTTTGCCGTTGCTATTGTTGAGGTACAAGTTCCTCTTGTTGTTGTTGTTGCTACGTTTATGAGCCTGTGCGAGAGTCCATTAACAAAACATAACGATGTGTCATGTGACTCATAACGAGCACAAAAAGCCGTGCAAACACTCACTTACACATACACTCATACACACACAGAGAGTCACACACATGCAGGCACGCACACAGCGCAAGGCAGACCGCAATGGCGGCACTTGCTACGTTCCTTTTTTTCGCCGTTTTTCATATTTATGAGTCGCGGACTTGCTGTACGTGTGTGTGTGCGGCTGTACGTGTGCGTGTACGGCTGTACGTGTGTGTGTGCGGCTGTACGTGTGTGTGTGTGTGACTGTACTTGTGTGTGTGAGTGTGTCTGTGACTGTGTCTTCTAACAAGCCTAACGAACTGCCAAATTACGCGAAATAGCATTAAAAATTTAAATTTTGTTCGTGCTTCGTCAAAAGCGCCCAAAAGTAGGCAACCAAAATACGCACAAATGGCCAACAAAACTGGTTGTTGTTGTTATTGCTGTTGTTGTCGCTTTGCAGCAAATAAATCACTTTGCAAATGGCACAACAAAAGTGCTCGCAACGAACGAATAATGTACAAGGCTTAAGGCAACTTTCATTTACATTTAGATCGACAAAGTGAGTGCGAAAAGTGGAGGAATAAGCTTAGTAACCAAATTAAAGATCATAATACATGCTTATAATTATGTATTATGTTGTTTTATTGCAGCATTAAAACTGATGGCAACAAAAAGTGCCAACAATTTCCTTTTTTACTCAAACTCATTTGCTGCTTTATTTGTCTCATTTATAGACTTGCTTTATTAACAAAAATGCTGTCAATTTCATATGGAAAGTCTGCAATAAATCTAAAACCCACAAATACTTTGAAATTGCTTCGCAATGAGTGCAATAGAAATGCAATTAAGTAAAATATTAAATTGTATTTGTCAACTAATTGATAAACAAATGCAAGTTGTGCAAAATATCTGACGTTTTTCTGACATTTCTCTTTAGTTGCAAATTGAAAAGCGCTTTAAGGAATCAAATCGAACTTGGACAGACAGCAAATGCCGCATGTACTCGTATTGCGTGTCCATATGAGGCGAGTCAATTGTGAAATGAAAAATAGCTCCATAACCGCATGTTAAATCATTTCTGTCCCTCTGCCTCCTCTCTTGCTCCTTCTTATTCTTTGTCGTTGGGGCACGACACACAATTGCACAATATTTCCGGCAAGGTAATAAATAAATTGCATACGTAATTAAAATCGACGACTGTGCAGGCCTGCGACTCCGGCTACGGCTCTGGGTCTGGGCTCGAGTCTACGTCAATTGTTACAGCAATTATAGTAACAACAAAAAGCTCAACAATGGCCAAGGGAAGCACAAGTAGAATCAGATGAAGAGAGAGTGAGAGAGAGAATGGGTAGACGAAGACGAGCAGAAGACGAACAAAAGTTTTCTGACTTGACTTGTGCTTCCTTTTAACGTCAACCAGTTGCCAGTTTCTGTTGCTGCTGCTGCTGCTGTTGGCAGCTCATTGTTTTTTGTACCTTACTACAAGTTGCAAGTGGCCAGGCCAGGCCAGTGGAGAGGGGCAAGTGAGCACTGTTAACTTGTCTGCTCGTCTCGGCTGTTTGTTTTTAATTTTACTTGTATATCGTGGCTTGTCTTTGGACTCCGCCTCGCTTGTTGAGCCATTTGCATGACAAAAGCTCAACAGGAGCTGCCCACTGTGCAGCTGTGTATGCTATGTGTGTGTGTGTGTGTGGAGTGTCTTTTGGTCTAGGAAACACCTTGCGATTGTAGCCAGTTGCTGCTCTGGCCTCCATTGTTTGCCACAAGTCACGCAATTCGTGTTTGAAAGAAGAACCTTTCATGCTCATAACTAGCGCATACATAACTTCATTTTTCACAACTTAACAAACAACAAAGGGTGTTGTATGTGTGTGTGCGCGCCCCTTTATGTTAATTCATTTGCGGCATTGTATGATAATTAGCTTGCTGGTTGATTAGAGCAGGAGGGAAAGAGAAGGGATGACTGTCAAATAGCACGAAATGGGGTTGACTAATCTTGTTTGCTTTTGATACATTAAGCTACAAAACGTATTACGATTTGTGTTCAAAGGAAACCTCACAAAAGCAATCTACAGTTATTTTAATTACAAAACACCCCTTCCCCCTGCTTGCACCACATAAACTGTTAACACATGCATATTAATGAGTTCTAGCACTTATTCTTAGCAACCTGAGCGAGGGAGACAGTGAGTGGAAGAGTAAGCATTGATAGAAATGCGTCGTCATGGCGAACATGAGAGGCTGCAACCACAAGTGACTGTATGTTAATTAACATTAGAATGCCAACTGCAGTGAAAGGGTTTTAGCAGTCAAAACTGCACTTTTCTTAACAGATCAGTAGCATGTTATGTAACAGCAGCTGTAGCAGTAGCTTACAACTTAACAGCCAGAGATAATTATGCTTGGTTTCATGTTAATTAACATAAGATTGACAATTAAAGAGCTGCGCTTCCTTTTATTAAAGCTTAACAGCATGTTAGTTATCAGCAGTGACTTACAGCCACGTACAACTTAACTTGGCTGCCTCTGTTAACAATCCTGTCTGAGTGAATTTCAATTAAAGTGTTCAACATGCAAACACGATTCTTTTTCTGCAGTTGTTTACACACATTACACATTCCATGCATGCACGCACAACCCTTTTTGTGCTGTATGACAGGTTTACACAGAAACAGAAACAGCGCAACAACTTTTGATGGTCGCTTAAAGCCAAGAAATTATGAAAGGCACAAATGTTGTCGCCGTTGTTGTGGTTGTTGCTGCTGTTGCTGCTACTGCTGCTGCTGTCGCTGTTGCCGTCGTGCGAGCCATTAAAAAATCAAAACAAGTTAACAGTTACCAACTAGTCGCGCAGGCGAGCCGGAAACCGGAAGTGAGAACAGGGCGCTGCCGCAAGTTTGCGGTAGAGACCGCGTGCGGCGTGTGCAGGAAGTGAACAACGCAGAAGTAGCAGCAACAACAACAACAACAAGGGTAGCACCGGCGGCGCCAGCGGAGACGTCAGCTAAGCAGCCCTCGTTGTTCTACTTGTCGCATTGTTGTTGTTGTTGTTGTTGTGGTTCTTGCATCAAAGCCATGTACTCGCGATAAAGTTGGCAGCACGTTAACAAGCTCCTCCAACTGTATGTGAGTCTGCAGGCGAATATGAGTGTGCCTCTATGTGTGCGTGTGTGTGTTGACATTTGTGTGCCATGTAGTCCAATGTCAAACTGCTGGCCTGACCTGTTGTGTTGCCTTGGACTTTCATAAACGAGGGTCATTTGCAGCGGCCACCCTCCTTCTGTCTGTCGCCTGTGGCAGCAAATAATCGACAACATTTTTGGCAACAATTTGGTACTGAAACTTGGCCCATTTCATGGGAGCAGCTCACTTAACGGAGCTTACAGCAACAACTAACTCTTTACAGCTCCCCCTCACTCACTACACTCCTCTCTGTCTCTCTCGCTCCCCTTCTCCCTCTCTCTGCCACATTTTGGCATTATAATGCCATTAACTTTGTCAGAATTTAGCGCTGCAAATTTTCGCAGCGACACTTTATGCATAATGAGCACAGACTCACACACAAGCGCGCGCTCACACACACACACAGATACACACATACACACATACATGTACATGCAGTTGGCCATGCTTAACCCAATAGACAATTTGGTGAGCCCAATGAGGAATCTGATCAGTTAGTTCAGGCAAACTTCGAATTTCAAAACTAACAAACAATAAATAATATTAAAATATGTATCACATATTTATATTATTAATTTGATGATTGTATTGATTATATGGTATATTTATACAGTTCTGCCCCGTGCTTGTTTACTGTGTTGCCTGACTGACAAAATGAGATTGTATATGACAGCAGCATCAGCAGCAGCAGCACCCGCTGGGTAACTAACTCACTGACACTGGCTCTGCTTCAAGTTCTGGATATGTCACAGTCGCTGTTGCTACCCTTACTACTGCACAGTGGTCGCAACTATACGAATAACAAAACATAAAAAAAAGTAAATTATCATTCTAAAGCAATCATATATTTGCATTGAGATCATGCGGACTTTATGGTATTATACAAATATGTGCAGTTTGTTGTGTAATGTAAAATTAAGAAATTAAGTATGTAAGTATTATGGCACTGACTCTACAAGTCCAACCACTGTGCACCGTGGACTGCCACTGGCACTGGCAGTGCAACTGCTACTGACGACAGCAAGTGGCAGAAGGAGTATTTGGAAGTCATAGACGTCAACTACTCATAAGCTAGCCGGCCATAATACCACTAAATATCTGCCAGAGTGTGGGTGCCTGCGTGTATGTGTGTGTGTGTCAGTGTGTTTTGTCTAGGGTTGCCATGGCAGGTGAAATTTCTTGGAAACGCCGCACAGCAGCAACCTCAATTGGGTGAGGCAAAGATGAGAGAGGCAGCAAGCTTAACTGCCACACGACTTGCACTGCAATTGTGTGTTCGTTAAAGTGTGTGTGAGTGCGTCTGTGTGTGTGAGTAAGTGCTTCTGTATGTGTGAGGGTGTGTACTATATATGGTTGTGTATATTTGCACTGTGTTTGACTTTACTCTCGTCAGCGAAAAATTTTGTTATTTACATGGGTTTTTGGGTTTCTCTATCCCCTCTCCCTCTCTCTTTCGCACTCGGGCAAAATTTATGACACCGCACACAGAATTTTGCATATTTGCACTGAGCAAATTAATTTCGCTTGCGATATTTGCGCTCTGCGGTAGGCGGAGTGGGGTGGGGCGTAAGAACAACCAGTGAATATTCATACAAGCGCGTCTGGTTAATTAAAAATTTCGTCAAATTGTTTGTATTTTACTGTGGGAACTTCTCCTCGTATGTGATGCCTGTTGCTCTGTGGAAAAATGCAGCGTTTGTTGGAAAAGTTTTCGCTCTGCGGTCGGATGCGTTGGCAACCCTAACGCAAATATAGTGGCAGGTAAAGCTTGTGAAACGTCAGCTAACTATAATGCTGAAGGTGTAGCTCAGAGATCATCTATGGTATATGCTGAAAGAAAACTATGTCAGACGATTTTCTAGTTATTACTTATTTCACTCGGTTTCTTTCTTCATTTAAATATTCATGGTAAACTTTATAATTCCACGTTTATATGTGTATTCTATTGAAAGTTTTGGGAATTGCGAGTCCATTTAGCAAGTCGAGTGACTCTGAAATTGTTTCGCAAATTGTGCCATTTAATGTAGTTTAAGGAGCACTCGACACTGACACAAGCAGAACAACAAACATAAATCTAGTGAAAATTGTTATAAATATTCCATTTATAAAACTCGACAAAGTCACGTTTCAAATTTGAAATTAACAATTGAGTTTTGTGAGAGCTTTTCAAAAACTGCAACAAAAAAAGAGGAAACTTTATTGCAAATTGTTTTTTTTTGTTGGTCAAAAGTGTCAAAAGGTCAACTCGCACTTTAATCTCGAGGAAGCCAAGAGTTTTTTTGTCGTGGCTGCCAAAATGTAACTTCATATAGTGATGACAAACGTGAAACGTGACACGGGTGAAACAAACAGAAGCTAAAAATACGTTAGCTGTAGATCTGATTAAAAAGAAGCCAGATGAGGAAAATATATAGTTGCAACAAAGCTAGAAATCTTCTTTATGTCTCGCAATTGAACTTTGAGAAAAGCCACACGAGAAATAAGCTAAGTAGACAACTCGGATACCGATCAGTTTCGTGACACGAAAAAAGTCACGAGTCGCGCACACGTCTCGTCCCCTCTCTCTTCCTCTTTTAGAAGCTAGAAAACTGTCTGCATGTGTCTACGTGTGGGTGTGTTGGCTTTTGGCATGGGCAAACTTTGACATTTGCATTTGTCACAGTCAGTGGCAAAAGTTTTCAGCTTAAATTCCTGCATGCATTTCAACACGCAATTGGCATGTGACAGTCAAAATGTTTGCGCAAGATGACACACACATACAGGCACATATGTGCATACAGAAAGAGAGAGAGAGAGAGAGATAGAGAAGATAAAGTTGTAGAGCTGTGGACAACAATGAATGAGGAAGAGGAATACGAATCGAATGTTTGATATATCAATTTGAAAAGTTTGACTTAGTTTCCCTCAGCGTTGGAACATTTCGATTAAAGTTTTCCATGCGGCAGATTAAAAACTTTTGTTCGGGCGGCTTAACTTTTTGTGTGCCAAAACATTTTGCATTCCACTCTGCATTACTTGGCAACATCCAATATGCATCTGGCTTTCATTTTTGCCATTTTCTGCATTTCTTTTGTATGCCAAGTGTGCCAGGGGCGCCAAAACAACAACAACAACAATAGAAATAAGCCACATGATGTGGATAAATTTAAATACGTTTTGATGTCAAGGGGAATTCCATCGAAATGGGATGAATTAAAGGATTTCACTGTATAGAGAATATTTGTTTAAAAGCCAGTTCGTTTTACCAGCTAATCACATAGTCTACAACTGCAACTGGTCAAGCATGACAAATCCAAGCCGGATTTTACGCTCAATTAGGGTCGCTCACTAGGGTTATACAACCTCAATTGGTACCGTATTATGTACCGCGACCATATCACATCATATTCGTACCCGCCTGTGACAATTGACTGTGGACTGCGTTGCGTGTGTTCCGTAAATTAGCGTTTCATTAAAAAACAGGCGAAATTTGTTCGCAATGTTGTCGACCGTCCTATCGAACAGGGCTCACTTCGTGTCCAGAGCTAGGAAGCCACAAAAAATAGAAGCAGGTCGTAAATTAGTTGCATTACTTGATTAGAGAGCTGCACAATGCTGTTATTAAAATTCAATTTCCTTCACGTGCACACACGGAGCTGTAGTCAGAACCGGAGCCGGGTCTCGTTTACGTCGCTTGCATGTCTAATCGAACTTAACAACCTTTCCATTTGCATTTCTGATGTGATAAATGTGTCCGGCCGAAAGAGAAACTCGTGAAGTTCATCGTAAGTGCAAATTCCGGTGCGCAATTTGTCATGCGATTTTCAGTTGCCGTGCTAATTTATTTAAATTCAAAATGGCTTCCGGTCCTTAATGTAATGTCTGTTATATAATATTAAGTGGTTTTAAAAAAAATTGCTTACGATTTCCTGTAGTTGCCAGACTATTTGTTTTTGGCAGTTTGGTGTTTAAAAATTGTTAAGTCACCATCGACTTTGAGAGTTCGAATAATTTGATGATATCGATAGTTGTGATATCTGCGTAGTAACTGTTTATCACAAGAGGTTAAATGAAATGAAATCAAATTTTGTTTTAAAAAACAAGTAAAATTTGAATATTTTTCTTGTATATTTTACAATAGAAATTATTCTAGTATATATTTGTTGGTCGGATTGAATATCTTATCGTTATCGATACCTAGACAGCTGTCAGTGGCAGTACTTGTCATTCGCTGCGACGAGAAACTTTTCGTAGATGCTGAGATTTGATTGGGGTGTAAGTTTAGTGCGAGAAATCGACTTAACAGTCAACTCAAACAGTAACTTGTTTTAAAAATTAAAAAATAATCTGTGACAACCAAATTTTTTCACATTCCTGAACACGCCAACAAGGTAAAAGATTAACTTAACCCAACTGTGCAAATTTAACCTCTTGAAAACTTGCAGAACTTATAATTAATAAAAAAAGCCTTAAAGATGTCGGACCGCAAGGCAGTTATTAAGAATGCTGATATGAGCGAAGAGATGCAGCAGGACTCTGTCGATTGTGCCACTCAGGCACTGGAGAAGTACAACATCGAGAAGGACATCGCTGCGTACATCAAGAAGGAATTCGACAAGAAGTACAATCCCACCTGGCATTGCATTGTCGGCCGCAACTTTGGATCGTATGTGACACACGAGACGCGCCACTTCATCTACTTCTATTTGGGGCAAGTGGCAGTGTTGCTCTTCAAGAGCGGTTAATCTAGCCACTGGCTATCAAATGGGATCGTCTTTGCGACAAATAAATAAGAAACCTTGCAAGATTCTCGTGAAAAGCAAATAAAATAATTTCTGTTTATTTACATTTGTGTTCACCAATTTAAGAAATTTCCTTCTAAATTCCAAACAATTAAACAACTGCAATCCAAAATAATTACACGTTTTTGCATTGTATTTATTTATTTACTTATCGGAAAAACATTTTCAGTAATATCGAATATGGCAAAGCATTCACTTAGCGCTTTCATTCAGTGTGTCCATGACTTGGTTTTATGTGTGGTAATTTCCAACACTGCACCTTCATGCATGTGCCCTAGAAGGTAAGGAAAATTTAAACTGATGAATCCAATTTGTACTTGTGTGTAGTCTAAAGCCTATCCATGAGCTTTCTGTCAAATGCCTTTTTGTTTTTGAACGCAGAAAACTTGTGACAACAAAATTATCCGAATTCTGTGTTTCGGTGTGTTTTTTAATTGTTGGAACGATCCTAAGGTGGGAGATCTACTTGCATTTGCAAATACAACTAATGTTAATCGATTTAATTCCAATAAAGTTCATTCAGTAAGATACCAGAAGAGCTTCAAGATGTCAGACCGCAAAGCAGTCATCAAGAATGCCGATATGAGCGAGGAGATGCAGCAGGACTCCGTCGATTGTGCCACTCAGGCACTGGAGAAGTACAACATCGAGAAGGACATCGCGGCCTACATCAAGAAGGAATTCGACAAGAAGTACAATCCCACCTGGCATTGCATTGTCGGCCGCAACTTTGGCTCGTATGTCACACACGAGACGCGCCACTTTATCTACTTCTATTTGGGGCAAGTGGCCATTCTGTTGTTCAAGAGTGGTTAACGCGCCACAGTCCCGTACACACACATAAGCACACACATACACATACATAATATCAGACTCGAGTAGTAGTAGCAGCTCGACTTATTTATTGTTGTTGTAGCTCTCCGTACACGATCACAAAACTGATTTGAAATGGCACTTTTTCATACCACACCACCATAATAACTACAATACATATCGACTTAGTCCACCGAAATATGTTGGAATTCCCCAAGTCCCCTAGGAATTGAAGAAAATATTCTTAAAAATTATATACATACATATGTATAAGCAATATATATAAAAAAAGCTCATTAAATCTTTAAAAAAAGAATAATGTTGATAATTAATTATATTAACGAACGCGCGAACAATGTGTTATATATAAGTACATACATTATGATAAAATACATCCGTACATATATTCCTTATCTGCAAGGTCTGGTCCGCAACTGAAGCCGAAGCACAGGCCTCAGTTTGCTTTCTTCTACAAAACAGTTCGGTTTGCACGCTCGATACGAATTTGCATTTTGAAACATGTTAAATAAGGTGGGAATATGTTTGGTTTTCCTCGTGTTTACAACGTTTGTACGTTCCGAGTGGTCTTCAGTTGATATGGACAATATACCCGATGATCCAAAGGAATTAGACAGACTTATCGAGGAATCGAATGAGAAGATCCGAAAAAACGAGTTAGAAATAAAGCAAATGCGCAAGAAAATAATCGATGCCGGAAGGAATAAAATTTCTATACATTACGATAAAGATGAAATGATAAACTATGCCACATCAATCGCCAGTGAAGCTATCGAAAATCTCAGTGACGTTGCGGCTATAGCCACCCACATCAATAAGGAGTTCAAGAAAAAGTACATCGCTTATAAATGGCATTGCTTTGTGGGCCAAGAGCTGGGTTTCGACTTCACTGACAAAAATTACATCAAATTTAATGTAGATGTTTTGGAGATAGTGCTGTTCCACTTGTGAACAAAGTAAATTGTTTCTTGTGTACAAGAATGTAATAAAAGATAATGTTTGAACAAATCTACTCTTTAACCGAATAATATATCTTTTTGCTATACACCAGTTATTCGTTTGAATAAAACCCTAGATAAGGGAAACAACAGTAAACTAAATACAGTCACAGCTTAATCAATCTCAGAAACTACATACATATGTACATATACTTGTGTACATATGTATGTATTTATGTATGTATGTATGTCTATTTCTATGGAATACAGTAAGTTATAGCAAAGAAAAAAATCCAGTGTCATGTGCGTTTGAACGTCGGTATCTAAGTAACTTCAAGTGCCAGTGCCTTCAAATCTGACATAAAGATTATTTGTATTTTGGATGACATAATTCTTATCTTTGTTATCAGAATTCGCCGCTATTATATCACATAGAAGTCGAGTAATATATTTGGTATTTGTACACGTATGTAGTACATACTATGTATCTACTGTAATTTGTATATAACAAAACATCATACAAGCAGATAAGCGAACAATAACAAAGCCGCATTATAACATATAGTAGAATGCAATATGAAGTCTGTTTCTCTTTTTATCGCAGCAACACGCGCTGAGTTGTACAGCTAAATCGAGCGATATAAGTAACATACATTCATACAAGTGTTATCAGCTAAAATGCATTACCAGACTAAGTGCATGCGCTGAAACAGAAAAAAAGAACAATAACAAAAGAAGTAGCAGAAAACAATGCGATAAGTAAAATGCAAGTAAAGTAATAAGTTTCCGCAGACGCTTTGTGATAGCCAACGTCGCGTCACGTCACAACAGTAGTCACGTTTCTTCATTATAACAACATTTTCGGACCAAGCTGCATTCAATTGTTGACACTTGTAACCGAATAGCAGACTGGTGCAGAAGACACTCTGAATTACTATGTAGAGCAATTGTAGGCCGAGCTTAGCTTATTTTCTTGAACTATATCGGAATTGTTCCTTCTTATTGTGCATATTGCAGAAAATGTAAAGCGGCAGTAAAAAAGTAAACTCAATTTGCGTAAAGATACCAAAGATAGGAGCTAAGAAAGACAGCTCAGAACTCATCAGAACTATCCAATCCAAATGGCTAACAATAATCTGCTGGGAAGATCCCTGCTGATGGAAGGTAAGTGAGGATCGACAACAGACGATGTCAGTTGTATTGAGTTGAGTGCTTCTTTCAGGGCGTTCAAACAAACGCTCGTTCGTCTCTCTTATCATCGGACTGGTTGTGGGCTTTTGTCTAGCCAAGCTCTTTATATACTCATCAACGCCGGACCGTGCAGCGTTCGGAGGTCATCAACATGAGCAAAACAACGATGCGCATTACAGCCACGATATGATCGAGTTGTCCGGCCCCGATCAAGATGTGGGCACGCACGAACACGTGCACGAGAACAGCAGCATTGCAGAGAAACTGTACAGCGAGGTTAGGGTTCTCTGTTGGATCATGACCAATCCCAACAACCATAAGAAGAAGGCACGTCACGTGAAGCGCACTTGGGGCAAGCGCTGCAATAAGCTCATCTTCATGAGCTCGGCTGAGGACAAGGAACTGGATGCTGTAGCATTGCCCATCGGCGAGGGAAGGAATAATCTATGGGGCAAGACCAAGCAGGCATACAAGTATATCTATGATCACCACATTAACGATGCCGACTGGTTCCTCAAGGCTGACGATGACACCTATACGATCGTGGAGAACCTACGCTACATGCTCTACCCCTACAACCCCGAGACTGCCGTGTACTTTGGTTGCAAGTTCAAGCCGTTTGTGAAGCAGGGTTACATGTCTGGCGGAGCTGGTTATGTGCTCAGTCGTGAGGCTGTGCGTCGTTTTGTGGTTGAGGCGCTACCCAACCCGAAACTGTGCAAGGAAGACAACACAGGAGCCGAAGACGCCGAAATGGGAAAATGTATGGAGAATGTGAAAGTTGTGGCTGGCGATTCAAGGGATGCCCACGGACGTGGTCGGTTCTTTCCATTTGTGCCGGAGCATCATCTGATACCTAACCATACGGATAAAAAGTTCTGGTACTGGCAGTACATCTACTATAAAACCGATGAGGTAAGATCTATAGAAATTGACAGAGATAATTTTAGTAACAATTGTTGCTTTTTCAGGGTCTCGACTGCTGTTCGGACAATGCCATATCCTTTCATTATGTATCGCCCAATCAAATGTACGTGCTGGACTATTTGATTTATCATCTTAAGCCATATGGCATAATCAATGCACCCGATGTGCTACCCAATAAACTCAAAATAGGCGAACTCTTGCCTTCGCCTAAGGAGCCTGTGGAGGCTGTGGAGCCTAAGGAGCCTAAGGAACCCACTGAGGAGTCCAAGACGGAAGAGACCAAAAAGGATACATAGATGGAACTATATATAATTGTATATTATATAATATATATGTATATTACGAGTATATTTAAGTATCCAACGGGGTAGATTGCAATAATCCTAAGTAATTTGCCATTTCGTTGAACTTGTTCCTAACCTGCAAAAAAATCTTCTTTAGTAAGATTATGTTAGTTTCTTTATCTTCACTCTTGTGTAAGTTATACCCAGGTCAAATATTAATTTATATAGCTGTATGTTATAATTAGGTACTTTTATCACTGTATATTGTAGCACTTGATCAGTTCATAGGAAGCTCATAAACCAAATCAAAGCCAACCCATTAAAATGTAAGACTTTTTTTAAGAAGAAAGACAGCTCTGAAGAAAGATGAACAGAAAGCAAATACTATTCACATAATACAAAATAAAATACTACAGGGTATTCACAAGTCGTTCATGCACTAGCTGCGGTTTTTGTACTGTTATGTATTTTTACAGCTGCCACCGCACATCGATCAAGTCCTTTTGGATTAATCTTTGTGTATCGGGCTGCATCATAAGGTAAACATTGCCGCCCCCCTGTGAGTCTGTGAGTGTTTGCATCTGTCTCTGTGTGTGTGTATCCGTGTGAGTTTACACCTGACAGTGGCAAATAAAAATGGCTTAATTAAATTAATTAAAATATTTTTGCTGAAGGCCACACACGGCACGCGGTTCGCATTTATGTGCTTTTATTATCTCCGCGATTTCGGACAGCAGCTGGAACCGTAGTCAGAGCCGTAGTCGAAGCCGTAGCTGCTGCAGTGCCGGGATGGGCCGTAATTATGCCAGTGCACGTAGCGTCGTGCCGTGGCCGTGGCTGGGCCAATGACAATACTATTAATAAAGTTGCCAGCCTCGGAATATTCTTTTCAACTCAGTTTGGTTTGGTTCAGTTGTTGTTACTATAATATGAACTCGCACGGAAACGTTTCGCCGTGGGGCAAACAGAACAGATGCGAAATGATGTTGGGAATGTCCTTTGAGCCGCTTTCACAGTTCGACGACTTTTGGCCTTGCCGCATTGTTGCATGGACCGACGGACGGGGCAGCTGCAGTGATGAATTCAATTGGATCGGAATGTCCGGCTCTGGCTCCGACTCTGGCTCCGACTCTGGCTCAGTTCTCGGGCACAGACAGATTCTCATGCATATTTCATGTTGCGTTTAAACACAGACGAACTGCTGCCACGCTTAACAAAATCCTTTGCGTCAATAAAAATTGTAAGTGCCACGCACGCACGCACGGGGCACGGGGCACGAGCCACGGGGCAATGCAGAGTACTCGCAATCAGGTTTATGTGTGCTCACAGCGAAGCTGGCTTTATTAATATTTTTACGTTGTCAATTTATGGTAATTTTTTATGTTCCTAACATTAAAACACAAAAGGCCACACTCCATTCCCCGCTCCCCCTTTCACAGCACTTTGCTCTGTGCCATCGCATTCCAACCCAATCAAATTCAATCCGAGTCAGCCAGGTGAAGTCGTCATTTGTTTTTGGTTACTCTGCCTTCACGTTCGTCCGTCTGTCCATACAATTCAGCTCCGCTTCTGACCCCAACTGAGCGCCTTATCATTCCGCCCAGTCTGAGTTGGCTTTGTCAGCAGCTGTTCAACGGAATTCGGAGTCGCTTCGTGTAAATGAGTGCGCCATGTTGAGTCTGCGCAGTGCGCACGCTCTCCCAAAATATAATGAGAGAGTTCTGCCAAAAACCAGCGAGTAACTCTTTGGTTCTAAGTAGCAAATGTGCTGAATATATTCAGCGATTTTCAAACTTGGCAAGTTTTTGTGAAACATTTCATGAGATGAAGATAAATATGATTGATTAAATATGATAGATTTGGTTGCTAAAAAGTTTAAGAGAGTTTTGAGTTTAAGTGAAAATACATTAAATATTATACGGATGCCTTGAAAGTTTTTAAAAATAGTCAAAATTTTGTCCAACTTCTACTCTTGATTTATTTTTCATCTCTGGTATTATAATATAATAATAAATAATAATGATAATATAATAATAAAATCGCATTTCCCTTACTTACATTGCAGATAGACCGTAGTAAATTGAGGTTTAAATCAATTGTGAAGTATATGTCAAATGCATTATAATATCTCTTTGTGCTATGCAGAAAGTGATTAAATCGAGTCGTGTAAATAAAGCACTTCCCTTTCCGATGATCGATTTCCGTATGCAATTCGAGCAGTTGCCACGCTTGCCACGCCATGGGGCACAGAGGAAACCAAAACTTTTCGGTCGCTTTGAACTGTGGCGGGGTCAAACAAACTGCCAACTTTTATAAATTACAGTCGGAGCAGCACTGACCTCGATATTAAATTACACAACATGACTTGAATAAACACACTCACACACACACACACATACAGTCGCATACACGCAGCGGGTGTGTGTAAAAAGAGAACAATTGCAAGTGCCACAGATACGAGCGTAATTGCATTTTACTTTGTTGCATTTGGTTGGAGGGGGGCAAAGAGCTAGAGAGCCAAAGTCAACTAACCAACACAAACACACACACACAGGCGCATATATGAAAACTTTTTGTTATTATTATTATGTTTGTTGTTAATTTGTAACTGTAAAAAAACAACAAAGCCGCGTGGGCAACGTGCAAGGGCGAAGGGCAGCGGCAAAGTCAGCGTGGCGACTAGTTTTATCAGTCAGTGGCACAAAGCGTGTGGCACAAGCAGCTGCAGCTGCAATGGCAATGCAAAAAACTTAATGAAACATAAACAAGACACACACACACGCACACAGAGGCCGAGGGCAGAAAGCCAACGCAGAGTAATAAAAACCGCACAGACTAAAATAGTCAACAATAGCCCCCGAAAAAAAGAGAGATGAGTGGGAGAGAGAGAGATGGAAATTCTCATTTGTTGCGCAATTTAGCAAATAACCCAGAAGAGAGACATATTCAAAGTGAGCCAACAATCTAGAGCCGATGTTGAGATACTCTTATATAATAAATATTTAGAGACTTTAGCTGATCTTCTTCTCTCTGCAGTTCCCACTTGAAGTCAACATTTCCCATATAATACCTGCAAATCTACGTAATAACTATATTAATCAAAGCATTAAAGAAGCCCCCCGTAAGTTAGAGTAATTCCCAGTATTATTGTGCAATTTCCATAGAGTCTTGCACTAGATAATCGCACACATAAACAATAATAATCGCATGACAGCCTCAGCTCAGACAGGCAGATTCTTGGGGAGTTTCCTTCGGCTGAGACGAAAACTTGCATCGCTTTTGGCTTGATGAATGGAGCTGAGAGTTGCCTCCCACTCTGCCACTCGCCTCTCCTTCTTTATTTCCTCTCCCTCTCTCTCTTCTTCCTAGGCAAGCCACAAGCCCATCAGAGAGCGTCAAGCGAAATAGTCTGGAGACTGAGCGTCAATTTTTCATTCGGTATCCTCTGCCATAAGAGGCTGTCTGTCTGTCTCACTGTCTTGTGTGAATTTGGGAATATCTCCCTCTCTCCCTCTTTCGCTCTCCCTCTCTTTTACTTCCTCTTATTGTGTCTCTCTCTCCCTCTCTCTCTGTACTGTCGCTGACCATTGTCAGTGTCTCCTTTGAAAGCACTTGTCTTGACTTGGACTCGGTCTCGGTTTTGGTTCCAGTCTGTCAGCTTTGGTTTCTCTAGCTCGCTTTAAAGCATTGTCCCCCAGTTCTCTTGTTAGTTTTTGGATTATCTACGACATACCTTACCCAACAAGTTGGCTGATGCACTATGAACTAGAGTAGATCTAGAGACGAAGGAGCAAGTTTGCTTGTATTCCTTACAAATTACAGGGTATTTCAGTATATGGCCATCCTCACCCACTTCTTGCCAGCCCTAGGGGGCTTTTGCCTATTTTTGTTACATTTTCGTTTGTTTTATTGTTGCTTTTGATAAATTGTGCGCCTTTCGTTCTGACACATGTCAGCGCGTTTGTCTGCCCATTGTGAAAATAATATAGAGGTTTTGTTTTATTTTTACGGCTTTTGGATTGTGCAGTCGACAAAACCAAAAGGTTATCGCACTTTTTGTAAATTAAGAGACTAGGAATTGTTCGAAATATATCCACAAGTTTAATCAGTTGGAGAGAAGTAAAGGTATTAACTGGAACTAAAGTGACTGTGAGGGAGAAAAGGGATTGAATGAAAGAAAGGCATAGAAATCTTTGAGCTGAGGTTTTTATAGTGTGTAAAGAATAAATAAATATTTAAATAAATAAAATAAAACCTTAGAGTGTAAAAAGAAAAATAGAAAACAGAAGGTAAAATGCCTAAAAATAAATTCAAGCCACATTTGTTTTTTTACCTCACTGTCAGCAGAGTTCATAGATCAGAGAGGTCAGCAAGAGATCAGTTGGCTGGCTGGCTTAAACGACAGTTGTTGTTGTTACTGTTGTTGTTACTGCTGCTGCTGTTGTTGTTGTTGCTGCAGTCAGCTGTCGCTTCGGTGTGTGTCACTTGTCTTCACAGAGCTGTGGGTGCACTTGGCCAGCAGCATGAAGGAGCGCGACAGCAGTTGGGAGATGGAAGATTGGAGACATGGCGGACATGGGTCTCACATGTGCTGTCAGTCAGCTGCTGCTGTTGTTGCTGTTGCTTCTGCCTTCTGCCGTTGCGTCGCGTCGCTCTTGTCCACGTCTCCCGCTTTGTCTGTCAGTGTCACTTTATGCGCCTGACAGCGTCAACAATTTTATTTACTTAATTTGGCTTTAGTTTGTCATTTATTTACTTGTTGTTTGCCGCAAACAGGCTGTGTGTGTACTTGTGCCACACTTGCCGTCTCGCTCGCACGCATGCACATGCCGCTGACCGTTCAGGACCTTTTCTCTTACTCTCTCTTTGTCTCTGGGTGCGAGTCGCCTAATGTCTGTTGTTGTCACTTTGACGCTTGACGTTGCGCTAGTTGTTGTTGCTACTGCTCCCACTGTAAGCCTGTGTTTGGCATACAGTGGGGTAGTTGCGACTGTGGCAGGGTGTTTGCCTTGGGAGTGGGAATTTAGCCAGAAATGTCTTATCTGCTTTTTTCGTTACTTACATCTGACTGCTTATTGATATATTTATACATAAATTTATGTATATATCTTTTTTTCCCTCTTTATTATTAGCGTTCTCTTTCACTTATTATGTTTACTTTCTTCCTCTATTATTTGCCCTTCTTTTTTCTCTTTCCCACTAGAGTTATTAACTCCTTTCCACTTACTCTGAATTTTATTCAATTACAATGTGCGCTTAAAAGTATGCAACATATTTTAATTGCACTGATTCCCAACTGCATTCTTTGGCTGCACTCCTTATACCCTTTATATTTATGAAATTTTACACTATACACTGTACACTGTACAGGGTATTCCACTTTTCATAATGCTCTGCCTGTGCCCTCCTGTCTGGCCTTTTTATTTTGTTTGTGACACACTTTGCCCGCCCGCACTTTATTGCACATCGCTCTCATTGTTGTTGCTGTTGTTGTTTTTATATTGTTGATGCCTTGTTGTCGAAGCGTGCTTGTGCATTTTTTATGAAAATTTAGAGCCTGCTGTTGCCTGGTGCGTTGTGTTTTTGTTGCTCTCGCGCACTTTAATTAAATATTTATTTGCCATCATTTTGGGCAAATGGAAATGCGTTCAGGTAATCTGCTGGCGAATCACAGCTCAAGCAGCAGTGTAATAAGCAGACGGGGAGTAGAGAGGGAGCCTTAGAGGGGAGAGAGAAAGAGAGAGAGGGAGAGTGAGAGAAAGAGAGGCTGGCTGCACTAACATTTGTCATTACACATTAATAGCGCGTCATTAATCTTTTCGTGAGCTGTTGGCCAGCTGAATGCTGTATGCTGCTACCAAGGGCCGAGTACCGTTAATTAATGTATGCCATTTAGCTGGAAAATTGCAGGGGTGCACAGACTCCCACACACACAGACACACAGACACACTCACCCATGCAGACTTCATGTGTGCAGGCCCATCATAATGAGCGCCAATTTAGTGTGCATGTGTAGGTGTGTGTGTGTAAATGAGTGCCTGTGTGTGTATTTGAATGTGTATGTGTATGCCTGTGTGAATGTATATGTGCTGTTGTCGCCACCGCAAACAAGCAAAGGCCAAAGCCACAGGCCCCCATTCCATGCCCTTTCAACTGAACTCTCGCTCTGCCCTGGCCGCTCTCTGCCTCACTCTCGCCTCCCCTCTCTCTCTCTCTCTCCGTCACGCTCTTCCTGTCTCACTCACGCTGCCAGCCCAGCAGGTATGCTTGATTAATGCTTTATAACAGGACACACACACACACACACAGAAACACTCATACAAAACAAAACAAGGATGTCGCTGTCTGAATGCTGAGCCCGCAGCTGTCGCCCCGCTGACCCGCCTTACACTCCTACCCGCCCTTACTCCCCCCCTCCCGGACTGTGCCTTGCATTTTAACATTAATTTAGTGGAATGCTGCAAAGGACTATGAAAGCTTTTCAACGTCGTCGTCGTCGACACATGTTAATCCCGTCGCTACCGTTACCGCAAGCACTCACATTCATATTCACATTCACAGTCAGATTCGCAGTTGCGTAATCGCTTTTTGGATACATTGCGATTTGAGCATAATATCGCAAAGGTTTAAAGAGGATTTTAGAAACGGGAATGGAAGAAATTAATGTATCGATTATCTGTTCAGTTGAAGACCTCGTTGGGGATCTCATAGATTTGGCCTTAGAACTTTGATCTGAATTCGTTGTGAACATTATTTCGATTTGGAAAATTCAATGAAATTCTCATAGTAAAGTTTGACAGACTTAATTTAATTTATTTAAAATTTTACCAGCAAGGTTTTTTGTTTTATAACTTTTCTTATGTGCGATTCAAGCGATTCATCGGAGGAGGAGGATGCATGCTGTGTCTGCTGTCCGCCGCGCTGCTGCGGCCCTTGCTGCGACCCTTGCTGCGGCCCTTGCTGTTGCGGGCCGTGCACCTCGTACTGCATATTCGATTTAGAAACTGCGATCTTTGGTGAGGTCCCTCTCCATCTTTTCTCGTGCCTCAACTAATTCGACAGTTCACTCAGATACGCGTCGTATTTATGAACGCGTCTGCCACGATCTGGCTGCCACCTACGACAGGGTGCTACCGAAGGAGGTGTTGATCGCGTGCGGTCCCATGCAGACACCCGAAATGGCGGAACATATTTGCCGGAAACTCAATCTAGCAATTCCTTGGGAAGACTTTCTAGTGCAGTTGACCGAGTACACTTGCCATCTGGTGGCCTATCCGGAAATGATGCAGGGCGCAGAACGGCTCGTTTTTCATTTGGCAAGCAATTGCGTGGGACTTGCACTGATCACGTCCAGTACCAGAGAAGATTATAAGAAAAAGATACGCGGACGGGAAGAATTCTTCGATCTCTTCGATCATGTCCTCTGCTCCGATGAATATAATCGCCATAAGCCGGAACCGGACTGTTATCTGCTTGCCATGTCCAAGTTCTGCGCCAAGCCTTCGCCGGATTGCTGCCTCGCTTTTGATGGCACAGTCAAGGGCGTCCAAGCTGCCAGAGATGCGCGACTGCAGGTGGTCATGTTGCCAGACCTTGATCTTCCATGCTGCTGGTCGGAGCTGGCCACACAACGGCTTGAAACGTTGGATGATTTCGATCCCACAGATTTTGGCTTGCCGGAGCTGCCGCCCCTAAAGCCACTGCCAACCTGCTACTCGGGTACCTCGTTGGCCAGCGTAGCTACGAAGAAGTCTGCGAAGTCCCATAAATCGAATAAATCCAATAAATCCGATAAGTCTAAAAAGTCCAAATAAATTGGATAGAATCTTAGGGGAAACTCAATTTCAAAATTAAAACAAATTATTTATATATATTTATGTTTATGCTCAACCAGATGATAATGAAATAATTCTAGTGAATTGAATTTTGATTTATTTTATTTAACTGTTTAGGGCTTCAGTTGAGTCCACTTATTTCCTAACATTAAACTTTTGCACTTACTGAGAATTTTCAATTTCCCTATTCAGATAATCGAAATCGTCATTATAAACAGGACAAATCAAACAATAAATCAAATTAAATTGCTTGGCAAACGCCACATTTTATCAACTCACTGGTAGACTGTTAGTCTGTCTGTCCGCACAAAGCCAATTGTTGACAATTTAATTATTCAGCATATTATGCATACGCCGTGTGTGATCGTCCAAATGCAAGAGACGTCGCCAAGACGTGTGGCTGCTGCTGTTACTGCTGGTGTTGCCGTCGCCTTCTCCGTCAACTTGCCGCAACTTTTGCCAACTTATAATTACTTAATGTTCCAACCAGACTGTCGTGAGTACTCGCCCCCTGCCCATGCCTACCATCCCCCGCACTACTTCAGCCTCATCTGTGAGCTTCGTCTGGGGCTCATAACCGCTGCTGGCCGGCGCCCATAAAAGTAGAGTGAATAAACCTTTTAACTCTTTAGACTGTAACTCTGCTTTTTATTTTATAATCATTATTTTTTCTACACTGTACCCCCTTCGTTCTCCGTTCCCCGCCACTTCCTTCCGCTTTGCCTAATGAACGAACTCCACAGGAAACACTCAAGGGCAGCAAAATAAAGCGAGAAAGAGAAAATATAAAACGAAAGTGTGCAAAAATAATCACAGAGTCGCAGAGAGTACATCGAGTTTTTTTCCCATCTCTTAATTTAATTAAAGTCCTCCGGTGTAGTTGAAAATTCTCTTCTACATTCGGCATTTGTCAATGTGCTTAGGTCTTGGCTTTTTTAAAGTTAGCCTTATGTGCTTAAGAACATTTCTTAATCTTTTGTAACTGTTGCGACCATCTAACTGCAAGATCTATTTAACAAAGAAATCTCGTTGTCATTTAAAAATGTTACAGTTATTTTAATACTTCGACAATTTAGATATATATTTTTGATAATCATTAATAATACAGACTACTATCCATATAATAATTATTAATGATTACGACTATCCAAACGTAAACTGCTCTTCGCAGTGGTAAGGAGGCAGGCCAAATTGTTCCGGCAGAAAGCATTCCATGGACCTTAAGACTTGAGTGGCACCGATAGTCAACTCGGACGGCACAATTGAATCGGGTATCATAACTACCTGCATGCCCGCTGCAACACCTGCCTTCATGCCGGATGGCGAATCTTCGATGACCAGGCAGCAATGTGGCTTGACAGCGCTGGGGAAGCGTGAAGCTGCCAGTAGATAAATATCCGGTGCGGGTTTGCCATGCTTCAACTCGGGATCGTTTCCACAGACGATATGATGCATTACCGAAAACAGCTTACAATGCCGTCGAGACTTGTGCTTGTAGCTTTGTTGAGTTGAGGATGTGGCAATGGCCATCGGTATTCGTTCGTTGTGAAGATGTGTCAACAGCCGCTCAACACCAGGCATAAGGGCAACGTTTTCCAGCAGTTGAGCCGATTCGGCTTCGTAGCGCGCTACTAATTCTTTCTCTGATATTGCTAGGTTGAACTCGTCTATTACAGTGCGTGCAAGTACTGCAGATGGCCTGCCAACAATGCGCTGTTTAATATCATTGGTGAACTGATGGCCCAACTCGCTGACTACTTTTATTGCCGCTTTCGTATATGCTTTTTCCGAATCTAAAAAGATTTTAACACCATAAATATCATTGTTTTCTTATAACTTGTTGTTGAGGGGTACTACTTTACCCACTAACGTCCCATCCATGTCGAAAAGAACATGCGAAACCTTTTGGAAGCTATCTTCGGCCGGCATTTTGTAGACCTGCCTGCCTTACTTTTTACAATACAAACAAACAAATACTAAATCTAAATTGAATGGAAAGACATCACGTACGAAAATTTTAAAAACAAAGAAAACTCGATGCCAAACATAATCGTATATTAGACTAACTTTACAATCTCAGCAATTATGGCTAAAGAAGCTGAGTACATAAAGCTAGAACGACGGAACTGCAAGATCTATTTAACTGCAAGATCTATTTTATAAAGAAATCTCTTTGTCAAAGGTAGACCAAATGTTATGGGAAATTCAAAAACTATTTAATTTAAAAATGTTAGTTATTTTAATATTTCAATAATTTAGATATATGTTTTTGATAATCATTAATAATACAGACTACAATCCATATAATAATTATTAAAGATTACGACTATCCAAACGTAAACTGCTCTTCGCAGTCGTAAGGAGGCAGGCCAAATTGTTCCGGCAGAAAGCATTCCATGGACCTTAAGACTTGAGTGGCACCGATAGTCGAGTCGGGCGGCTCCTCTGGATGGGGGATCAAAACTACCTGCATGCCCGCTGCGACACCTGCCTTCATGCCGAATGTCGAATCTTCGATGACCAGGCAGCAATGTGGCTCGACAGGGCGGGCGAAGCGTGAAGCTGCCAGTAGATAGATATCCGGTGCGGGTTTGTTATTCTTCAACTCGGAATCGTTTCCACAGACGATATGATGCATTACTGAAAACAGATTGCAATGCGATCGACACTTGTGCATGTAGCTATTCTGACTCGAGTTTGTGACAATGGCCATCGGTATTCGTTCGTTGTGAAGATGTATCAACAGCCGCTCAACACCAGGCATAAGGGTAACCTTTTCCAGCTGTTGATGCATTTCTGCTTCGTAACGCGCCACTAATTCTTGTTTTGATATTGCTAGGTTGAACTTGTTTATTATTAAGGGTGCAAGTCCTTTAAAATACGTGCCAACAATGCGCAGATCAGTATCGATGCTGAACTGATGGCCCAACTCGCTGACTACTTTTTTTGCCGCTTCCGCCAATGCTTTATCCGAATCTAAAAAGATTTTAACACCATAAATATCATTGTTTTCTTATAATTTCTTGTTGAGGGGTACTACATTACCCACTAACGTCCCATCCAGGTCGAAGAGGACATGCGAGACCCTTTGGAAGCCATTTTTAGCCGGCATTTTGCAGACCTGCCTGCCTTACTTCTTACAACACAAAGAAATACTAAATCTACATTTGTTGGAAACACATCACGTTGGAAAATTTTGAAAACAAAGAAAACTTGATGCCAAACATAATCGTATATTAGACGAACTTTACAATCTCAGCAATTATGGCTAGAGAAGCCGAGTGCTAAAAGGTGGATCAGCGGAACTGCAAGATCTATTTAACTGTAAGATCTATTAAACAACGAAATCTCGTTGTCAAAGGTAGACCAAATGTTATAGGAATTTCATAAGCTATTTCATTTAAAAATGTTAGTTATTTTAATATTTCGACAATTTAGATATATATTTTTGATAATCATTAATAATACAGACTACTATCCATATAATAATTATTAATGATTAAGACTATCCAAACGTAAACTGCTCTTCGCAGTCGTAAGGAGGCAGGCCAAATTGTTCCGGCAGAAAGCATTCCAGGGACCTTAAGACTTGAGTGGCACCAATAGTCATCTCGGGCGGCAGATTCGAATCGGGAATCATAACTACCTGCATGCCCGCTGCAACACCTGCCTTCATGCTAGTTGGCGAATCGTCGATGACCAGGCAGCAATGTGGCTTGACAGGGCGGGCGAAGCGTGAAGCTGCCAGTAGATAGATATCCGGCTCGGGTTTGTCATTCTTCAACTCGGAATCGTTTCCACAGACGATATGATGCATTACCGAAAACAGATTGCAATGCGGTCGACAGTTTTGCTTGTAGTTTTGCTGACTCGAGGATGTGGCAATGGCCATCGGTATTCGTTCGTTGTGAAGATGTGTCAACAGCCGCTCAACACCAGGCATAAGGGCAACGTTTTCCAGCTGTTGAGCCTTTTCGGCTTCGTAGCGCTCCACTAATTCTTTTTTTGATATTGTTAGCTTGAACGTGTCTATTATATGGAGTGCAACAAATTCAAAATACCTGCCAACAAGGCGCGTATCTGTATAATCGCCGAACTGATGGCCCAAATCGCCGACTACTTTTATTGCCGCTTCCGCCATTGCTTTGTCCGAATCTAAAAAGATTTTAACACCATAAATATCATTGTTTTCTTATAACTTATTGTTGAGGTGTACTACTTTACCTACTAATATCCCATTCAAGCCGAAGATGACGTGCGAGACTTTTTGGAAGCCATCTTCAGCCGGCATTTTGAAGACTTGCCTGCCTTCCTTCTTACAACACAAACAAACAAATACTAAATCTAAATTTGTTGGAAACACATCACGTACGAAAATTTTGAAAACAAAGCCAACTCGATGCGAAACATAATCGTATATTAGACGAACTTTACAATATCCGCAATTATGGTTAGAGAAGCTGAGTGCATGAAGGTGTCTACATATATATCGTACACGTACCTTCTGCTTTCCATCAAGTTGTAATTCGATCAGATAAAGAATATAGAATTAGGTCTAGTCAACTTATTCCAAAGTTACATGATTGTGTTTCTAAGAGTGAAAAGCAAAAGGCAGCGGAAGATTTTGCTCAGAGTAGGTGCTTTTTTATTGGTAAAGTAAACAAGCATAGGGTATCATATTGTTAGAAGTACTCGACCGCAGTTTGTGTTACTGGATTATTGTTATATTACTTTTGCTACAATATAAAAAGATTTGTATTATAAACATTCATTGCCTAACCAAACGTGAATTTCGGGACATAATCGAAGGGTGGTAAACCAAATAGTTCAGGCTGAAAGTCTTCTAATGAGCTAAGTACTAGAGTTGCGTTTCGTGTCTTTTCAAGGGGCACACGTGGATCAGGGGTCATTACCACCTGCATGCCTGCCGCAAGACCAGCCTGCACGCCCAACAAGGAGTCCTCGAAGACGAGGCAGCATTCGGGGCAGACCTTTGGCTTGAATCGCGCTGCAGCCAGCCGAAAGATATCAGGCGAAGGTTTTCCATTAACTAACTCTGGATCATCACTGCAAACGATGTGATGAAAGGCAGGTATCAGACGGCCGTGGGGCGTGGCCCTACGGTTGAAACATTTTTGCGAAGCCGATGTGGCGATGGCCATTGGCACACGATGTTCGTGCAGATGCATCAGCAGTCGCCGTACACCAGGCTTCAGTCGAACGTGTCCCAGCAAGCGGTGTTCCTGGTCTTCGATTTTCTCATGGAGGTCGGCTACGTCAACTGGAAGTTTGAGCTCCTCGATCATAAGGTTACAGGCTAGCTTAATGGGCAATCCCATGCACTGATTTTGCAGATCGGAAGTGTAATCCGCGCCATATTCCTTAAGTATACTTTGCACTGCCTTGCTGTACAAGTATTCTGTATCTGTAGAAGTAACGACTCGTGTAATATCTGTATAACAGACATGTTCTCACTAAGAGCTTACCCATTAAGGTACCATCGTTGTCAAAGATGCAGTGTGTCACTTTTTGATACACTCTTTTGGAACCCGCTGAAGACATTCTTCCTAGTCTTTTCTTTTCTAAAAATAATTTTCCTATAAATTTTGAAACATTTTTAAAATCTGTTGACTGAGTTTAGGACAGATAACTTATGATATAATAGAAAATGTTCTGAATAAGGGACAAATAAGTGTTATACAGCCGGTTGTCTACTAGAATTACTGTTCTACAAGTGTAAAACAGCTGTTAATGGACTGTATTCAACTGTTATACAACTGGTATACAACTGTTATACAACTGATATACAACTTGTATACAACTGTTATACAACTGTTATAAGACTGTTATACGACTAATATACAACTGTTATACAACGTGTATACAGCTCTTTCTCTACCAGAATTACTGTTATACAATTGGAATACAATCTATATACAACTGTTATACTGCTGTTGAACAACATTCTACATTCGACGTTTGTTTGCAAGCAAAACAGTAAACTCCCCCACATGTTGCAAGAATATTTTATTCTAGAATCTCACAGTCCAATTAGGGCCACGCCTCTTGAGCTCTCTGGGGCGCCACCTGCTACAGTTGAGAGATCACGTTAATTTCATTATGCATCCCTAAGAAATGTTGCCAAAGAAAATGCTTCACATGCATTTTAATTAAACTATTTTCGGCTTTTGGCGACGTGCAATTTAAAATTCTTTGGCAACTTCACTAGCTGAGTTGCAACAGCATGAGCCGCAGCAGCAGTAGCACGACGTAGGTGCCGGGTGCAGCTGTCAATTTGGCATCGTCTCGGGACAGTTTCCGTTTTTCGAGCTCTGCCTTGCTTAGCCTAATGTCGCACCCGAAGTTCGAGTCGTGTTCGGTTTATCCGGGGCGGAGTTGGGCACTTGGTTTGCGCGTCGCCTTCAACTTGCCGCATGTTGTTGCAAAGTTGCGTAATTGATTAAGCAGTTGCCAGTTGACGGCGACGCAGCGACAAACTTCGTCATCGACGTAGCACGTGCTGCACGTTCACAGCGTGGCGGCATCGTTGAAAGGGGCAAGTACTGCTTGTGTGGGTGAAAGCATCTCTTTCTAAGGTAATATGCAAAGCACTTAATGGTTTTGGATTTACTATATCCTGGATGTAATATCAGAACAGAAAAAAGAAAATAATATATATATAATTTTGTGTATGCTGATTAAAACTGAAGGACTTATTGAAACTACGCCAGGTGTAGGCTTCCTGAAGCTACAGCTCTATTAAGATTTCGTTGCAGCAACAACATGGACTTTTTTATGTTTTATTACATTTTTATTTTATTTTTTTTTTATTTTATTTTCTATTTTTAGGGAAGCCGCAATAAAAACCAGTGTCTTTTAGTCGATAACATGGCTTTAATTAATCGGAAGCGCTGCGTCAGCTGTTGCCACAAAAGGGTGCAGGAGTAAAAAGAGGGATAGGTCGAGTGGGGGACCGACTAGACTTTGAACATTTGAATGCGACGACGAATTGTGCACATAAATTATGCACTCGACCATTTTGGGCCGAGCATTTATGGCCACAACGTTTTTTGGCCACAACGCAAAGGCAGATGAGGGGTGGAAAGGGGGCTGGGGTTGGTCCTTTCCGCCACAGCCGACTGGCCGGGAACAATATGTTGTAAACGTTTAATTTGCGCGCGTCTCTAATCGCTGTCCTGGCAACGTGCAACGTGCAACGTGTGGCAGCACCCAACGGTCGCGACGGTCGCTTGTAATTGCGTTCATTGAATTGTTAACTGGATTCGTTGTCTACGTCCAGCGCGCTCTACCCGCAACCGCAACTTGCAGCGGCAGCGGCAGCAGCAGCAGCAGCAGCAGCAGCAGGGCTAAAAGCCGTTGTTATCCTTGTGGTTACTGCGGCCGTGTGTGTGAGTCTGTGTGAGTGTGTCCCTTAAGTTGATTTGGTTTGGCCGAGGCCACAATGCACTGCGCGATTCGACGCCCTCAATCCCGTGCCCCGAATCCCGGTCAATGCACATCAAACTTTTGGCCGTCTGCATGCGGCATTTATTGGTATTGTTCCAATTAAAGTTCGACTAGCCTCATAAAGTATGCAAACACGTAAAACTGCCACTCCGACTTGGCTTCTGCCTGCCGGACGAGGACATTAATGCTCGACAGCGAAGGCTGCCAACAAAAAGGTAATAAAACTGGAGCAGCAACTAGCAGAGCTGATGATGCGTTGCATGGACTGCAAAGAGACTAGTTCATAATTAAGTAGAGAAGGTAGCAGAAGAAGGAGAGAAGTAGAAAGAGAACAGACCAAGTTGGGAAAGTAGAGTAATAGAAACTTGGCCTGCTTAGGGTCGATAAATCTCAGGGGAACAGCATCCACAGTCGCTCTGAATGAGGTCACAAATTGGGGTAGAACTAGTTTATATCGTTAAAGAAGATACTCGTATCTCCTTAATATACTAACTTAATTATCATATAATTATTTAGATTTTTACATAATCAATCCTATGATCACAAAGATCTTGAAATAGAAATAACAAGGCGTTGCTTATAAATATTTGACAGACATAACTTATCCACATTTCATGAAGCTTCTTCTTTGGGGGGGGTGGGGGCGTAACTGCCCAAGGCAAGTCACACATTCTCTCAGTCTGAGTGTTTTTTGCACTCAATAAATATTGTCTGACCGCACACTATCTATCGCTCATCGAGGTCTCAAATGTCAGACAGCCTGCCACACACACTCGCACACGGCCAAGCGGACCGGAGGAGATGGCAGACTCTACGTCGAGTCATCACGCATCACACAGTGCAGACCCTGCCCGTGGGCGCCCCCGAGGCGCACTTGAGCGATTTCCCAACGGTGGCTCGAGGCAGCTTCAGTTCCAACTCCGTTTCCAGGCCAAAAATGCAAGGACCCGCAACAAAGTACAAAAAGCATAGCACAAAGTCCAATTTGTTTGTAATGGCATTTACTTTGTTTACAAAATACATTTTGTATGCATAGCGAGTAGTTCCCTCCCCACTCCCCTTTCTACTGCCTCTAGTGGCTGCGACTGAGTCCGACTGGGTCTGGCATGCACTAACTGAGTGCGCGACAAGCTACTCGTACAAGCTAGCAGTGAAAAAGGGGCAAAATAAAAGGAAACACAGCGAACGAGACGAAAGAAACGAAATAAAATAGATGGATGCATATAGAAATTCTAAAATCGCTGTACCATAAAATTTCCCCATTGGGCGTTTGGGGTTTTTGTTATGCCACATTCTCCTATTCGCCCGGCAAGGACGATTCTCTTGCCTTTTCGCTGTTTAATTTTACAATTGTCCTTTTCGATAGATGGTACAATGAAAAGAGACGGCACGACGCGGCAAGGGCAAAGGAGTAGGTAAAGAAAGGGAGCGAGTTTGTTAGGAAGTTATCTATTCCGGTCAGGACTGTTGTGGTTTGTGATTTATGTTTGTTTATGTTGTTCAACATTTGTTTTATTTACCACACATACAACAAAGAGAAATACAAATAGAAACCCATGCGAATAAGCGGCTTAGAAGAGACAACGCCAGCAAGTGCTACCTGGGTAAAAAAATATTAGTTCCGTTCAGCTTCTTGTTAGCTGTGCTCAAGGTTCTCAACCAGCTCAGCGAAAGCTTAAAGTTTCCATTATGCCTTATACTTCTTTCATTCTAATCTGCCTTCATTCGATTCAGTATACTCACAACAATAGATACAATTAAAAACCCTAAAATATATACAAGTTTAGATTAAAATAAAATCTGTTGAGCCTGAGAATCGTGATGACATATTCTACTTGTATATATCATGACATTATATTTGAAGTTATGATATATTTAAACATATTCAATTCACTTTGGACAACAGGTAATATTATGTTTTCATAAACAATCATGTTATGAAACTATTGAAATTCGAATGTATTTCAATTTAGATCCGCTGAATAGTTAGTCATCATCAATCTCATCATCTGAAGGTGCATCTTTCACCATATTTGGACACTTTTCTTGCCTAACTCGCTCAAGACGTTTTAGCGAGAATCCCGCTGTGGAGGCGGCTATTTTGAGATTGTTCAAATCAATATCATCGGGAAACTGCTCGCGAGTCTGCAAGCTGATTATCTCTGTCAGAATATGATATGGTATTAGTATTTAACTGAATTCGTTTCATTGTCATGTCTCGACTTACGATGACTCTGTGAGCTTTTATTATAGCAGGAAAAACGCACCGAATATGAATCGTAATCCGTATCGACGATCCAATTAGTAACGGGAATGTGGTAACCTTTTCAATACAGGTTGAAATAGTAGTTACAATGTGATTTCAATTGCTTATTATAACATACATACATACCTTCTACACCCAAAGGTCTCGTAGTCAACATGCCATTCTTGTGATTATTGTATACAACGAACCGTTTGGATACCGGCTTTGCGTTACTTAAAGAATATATACATATATATATATATATATATATATATAAATATTTATATGATAAACACATATCCTATAACGGTTATTTACTTACTTGTTTAGGGTATAGGTTTTCATATAGTAACCATTTTGTTCGTGATAGAAAATCGTAGTTGTTGTACAGTCGTGAACATGATCGTTAAATGGTGTTCGGAACTGGGTGTACCACTGACCTTCGTACCATTTTATATTAAATGGCTTAACAGTATGCACTACTGAGGGGCAAGGCTTATCCACAACTATAGCCTCAGTAAGGCCGGCACCTAGACAGAATATAACGATGCTATGGAAATAAAAGGATTTCTTAAGATATTTCTGAACATATTTCTAAGTTGATACGTACCAAGCCAATGCCTTCATGCTTGCAAATGAGCCAAAATTCAGGAAATAACTTGTAGAACAGAGATTGGTCACAGTTAAGTAATCAAAGGTTTATAGCAAAGCGGTGTATCTGTGACTGATTCGATAAAGTGTGTATTTTATTGTATTTTCAAACCCTTCGAACATTGTTAAATGTTGTTTGTCTATCAGTCTATGGGAACTCTATAAGCTTCACTATAAGTTAGAAACACAAAATTTGAGATGAATGTTAAAGTTTCCCTAATGGTTTGTTCTTGAATTATACTTTAATAGAAGCAATTTAAAGAATTCAAAATTTGTGTTTCTAATTGGTGTTGATGAATGAAAGCTTTTAAACCTGAGAATCGTGATGACTTATAGAATATACATATATTATATTTGTAGAAATAAAATGTTAAAGTTTATTTGATTCAGTTTAGTCAGCAAGTTATGTTTTAATAATCAACCATTTTATAAATATTTAAGTGAATTAATTTCTTATTTATTTCAATATTGAGACGCTGAATACTTAATCATCATTATCATGTTCCTTATCTTCAGGATCCTCATTCACCATATTAGGACAATTCTTTTGCCTAACCTGCGCAACATTTTTAAGCGATAATCCTGATGTGGAGGCGGCTATTCTAATAGTATGTAAAAGCGATACACTGGGAAACTGCTCGCGAGTCTGCAAGCTGATTATCTCTGTCAGAATACGATATGGTATTAGTATTCAACTGAATTCGTTTCATTGTCATGTCTCGACTTACGATGACTCTGTGAGCTTTTATTATAGCAGGAAAAACGCACCGAATATGAATCGTAATCCGTATCGACGATCCAAGTAGTAAGGGGAATGCGGTAACCTTTTGAATGCAGGATAAAAAAGTAGTTACAATATGATTCAATTAGTTATTATACAATATGTTACATACCTTCTACACCCAAAGGTCTCATGCGGAATACACCAGTTTTATGATTATTATATATAACGAAACGTTTCGATACCACCGCTTGATCTCTTGGATTATAAAAAAGGTAAAAATATAAATTTATAATAAAAGTTATATATAAAACATACCATATAGCGATAATTTACTTACACATTACTTAGCGTAAAGGTTTTCATATAGTAACCGGTTTGTTTCTCAGAGAAAATCAAAGATGCTGTACAGTCGCGAACACGATCGTCGAACGGTGTTCGATATTGAGTGTACCACATACCTTTGTATCGCTTTATATCGAATGGCTTAAAATGATGCACTACAATGGGGCAAGTCCCTTTCACGAGCATGGCCTCAGTCATCCAGGCACCCAGACAGAATACAACGATGCTAAAAGTATTGTACAAAATCTTAAGATTTCTCAGTAATTATTTTTGCGTTGCTGCGTACCAAGCCAATCCCCTCATGCTGGCAAATGACCCAAAACTCAGGAAACAGCATAGAGAACACAAATTGGTCACAGTTGAGTTATCAAAGGTGTATCTGTGACTGAATGAGAAAAATACAAATATATATATTATATTTTTACCATTGTAAACTGGCGTATCCGTAACGCTAAGAACTTAGCTATAAATTTGGCTAGAAAAAGACTGTAATCTGTAATTTTCGATCCTATTATGATAGAATTACATCCAAATTAAACTAACAAGAGTTAATAAATCCACATTGTTTAAATTCAATTATTATTTGTATAAATATATTCACAATATTTTTATTTGTCTGATAACGTTGCTGCCACAAACGATTCAAGTATCGGTAGGACAACCCCCTTGGGGTACTCTTAATAACTTGTCTTCATTCAGGTTTGAAAATTGTGCCAACATCTTGGCTGCGAATATAGTATCCACGGATGGCATACGAGAGCGGGTATATATGGTGGCCCATTCTAAAATTACCAAAATTTACTGATTTTTTTTTTGCCTACAAGTATCCAGTGGCAAGAACTTACGAAAGTGTATAACTTTGTCCGCATCGAAGCACATGTAGTGAATGCTGTAATTCTCGTAGTCCGTATCCAATACGTACATTTCGACTCCATCTGGAAAGCCTAGAAGAAAATTACATAACAGTGAGGTAAAGCATCCTTAGTGCAACTTATTCACAAGCACCTTTATTCCTGGTGTTTAATACGTATTTGCCAGACTCGGTGTCTACTTTGAGAATCTTTTCGTTCAACATCTTCACTGTACCGAAACTATCGGGAAGACAAAAGAATATATTTGCTATAAATAGATCTTGAGTTCGACGATCATAACTCACCGATGATCGATTGATTTGACTCTCATGGAGTATTGATTGTCTCCATCCTGAAGAATATTTATTGACTTGCATTTGGGCACTTTCTTTGACAAATCCGGATACATTAACACAGCGTACCATTTTCCCGATAAGCGCTTCATGTCGAGGTCTCCAACTGCTGTAATGTTGTGTGTCGGGCAGGGTCCGTTACCAACCTCGAACGCCAGAGTTTGTGACACCACCAAAATAGCTGCGATGCTGAACATTAAAATATAGAGATTATCTTCGAATGGCACTCAAATCAATAGATCGTACATGCAGAATGCAGAAGTCATATTTCAAGCGCTTGACTGGTCAGGAAATACACACATATTCAAATGACTCAAGTCGTCCAAAATGTAAAACCAAAACGTGTATTCTGCGATTCGTTGCGGAAAATAACTGTTAACTTTGGTTTAAACCATGCAAATATTTCTTAGTCACGATAGCAAATTAATAAGTTTGAAATTTCTAAATAACAAATTTAAAATTAATTCTTTATTTCCTATATTCCGTTACCGTACTCCCGATTCGGTAGTTCCAACAGATTCTGGAATCATTTACTTAGATTATCATGTCTTTAGAGTTTGATGTTCATAATTTGCTAGCAAACATTCAATATATTTATTCAAGTTCGTGTGACGTTCTTAAGTTCAATGCGAAGCTAGTATAATAAGCTAACTTAATATTGAGATTATAGTACAATACATCTACATATTCTTAAAGTACAATAGAATAACATTAAGCCAGCAAAAAACACATTTTATTGGTCTTTTCTATTATACATCCTCGCACTATCGTTCAAGAAGTTCATTAGGCGTCTTTGGAATTTTCTGACGATTCATCATCACAATCGTCCTGATTGGTATCACGAAGAGAATAAGTGATCTTATTTGCTTCGAGTACCTTGCGGGCTTCTATCACAGGCTCCTTTTTGGGGTTACGCTGGCGAGTTAAAATATAAGCAGAGGCTGCAAAGACGAATAATAAATTGTCGATTATCGATTATGCGATACAATGTCGGTAAGTTGAGCATAATGCAATTAATAATGCACTTGCATTATGACAAAATATGGACATTTTTACATGGCTTTCGCATACTCACAGGTATGGAACATTTTTGTGAAGCCGGTGCAGCTATAGAGAACAGCATAATTCTTGTAGTCGGTGCCGAGTACCAAATTGTTGGGCTCTTTCCAGTCGTCTGAAAATTACAGTTAAAAAAATAAAGACTCCTTTATGTGCGTTATTGTTGTTAAGGTCGAATGCCTCACTTAAATGATTATCGGGCGAAATGTGCAGGTGGCCAGGTTCCACGGTACTAACAGTCATATTATAATCAAAATTAGAGTTTAAGCTACAAAAGGTAATGGAAATATAATTAAATACTGCATCATGTATAAACAGATCCAAACTCACAGTTTTACAACGGCCTTATAATGCACGTGAACGTTGTTGCTTGAGTCTGCCCAGTAATTAGTGTTGATGCATTTTAGTGCAACATTCCAATTGAAATAACTTGCCTGCTCGTACCACACACCCAAAAACTGCGAAGTAAGCAAAGTCAAGTTATGTCTATGGATCATTGCGAAGCAAACAACAGTTTTTGTATCAGTATTATGCAAGCTTGTGAAGTTGACTATAGTACTTATTTAGCAAATACCAAACCTGGTCTTGGAAACAGAAATTTTCAATAGTTATCAAAAAAATCATGTTGTTGTTCTCAGATAAGAATAGGACTTCTTTTTGCGGGTGCATATCTATTTTGAAAATAAAACTTACATACTTGCAATTAACATATAAACTTTGCAGACAGCACAATTCATTTAAATTAGTTTACAATCGAATTACATTTAAATGATTATGGGGCGAACTCAAGTAGTTATCAAGTGGGGAAAATTTGATTAGGGAGAAGCAAGTAGTCAGAGCACTTACTTGAGACATATCGAAAGATTCTAATATCTTGACCTCAGGACAGCGACCAAACCAAAATTGTTGAGCGGTGGCACTAGCCGCAAAAGCGAACAACCAAATTAAAGTGCTGCAAGTAGACTTATCACTGTTTGAAAAGCCAATTAAGGTTTCGTAGAATTTAGATGATCTCACCTGAAAGTCATCGAACGCATTATAGTAATATACTGTTTGCAAGGTTCTTCTCGCTTACATAGAAGTTTAAGAACTGAATTTCCATCGGCTGCAGTCCATCATTTTTATCATCAAATGACATAAGTCAGTCGAATCGCAAAAAGTCAAATGTGACTTATACGATTTGTTGCGTAAACAAATCGAAAAGGTTCATTTAAACCATGAAGTTGTTCTTGGCAACAGTAGCAAATTGTTATTTTGTGGCCCCTATTATAATACAATCCTTAATAAAACACTAATATTGAAATCTTTTCTATTGCATTAAACGCAACTAGCAAATTTCATTTCAATTTAAAGATGGATGTATGTATAATATGCAGAAGGAGGCGTGGCAGACCCTATAAACTATATATATTCCGAATCATCATCAACAGCTGAGCCGATATAGCCATGCTCGTCTGTCCGTTTGTAAAGAGATAGGACTACGAATTGATTTCATGGCGATATATGTTATTATTGCACGCAGATCAAGTTTATTTTTTATTTTGCCCACGCCCCCTTAAATCAAAAAAATCGAATTTCAGTAAAAATGTTAATGCAGGACAGTTCAGTTTTTGGAAGAAGCAATAACTATGAACAGCCAAATAATTCGTGGTTGTGATCGGAGAATTAAGATAGAAGTTATTTAAGAAATTCAAAACATGTACTCCTTAAAAGTATGCAACACAAAAAACGGGAAACATAGAAGTTATATATTTAAGAAATCGTGTTCGTAGAGTGTGTAGCAGGTAAATTATAGTCGAGCACACTCGACTGTAGGTTTCATGCTTGTTAATCAAAATTTTTTCAATATTCGGTGTTATTGAATTTTTTGTAACTAAATAATTTAAGTTAGTTTGGTGTGATTAAGTTCAACTACTCTGTGCATCTTGTCGGCACAGTTTCTAAGGACAATCGTCTTGATTTGTATCATAAAGATGTTCGGCAGTGATCTTATTCTCTTCGAGTACCTTACGGGCTTGTATCACAGGCTCCTTTTTGGGATTACGCTGGCGAGTTAAAATCCATAGAGAGGCTGCAAAGACAAACAGTCAATTGTCGATAATTGATTATAATTAACATTTCCAACACGATGTTGTGTAGTTGACCATATTGGAAATAATTATGCACTTGCATTAATTATGACAAAATGGAATAACTGATTTGGTCATCACAAGTACAAATCAGACGGGGACGTGCTTAGAGAGCTTCCGCATACTCACTGGCATGGAACATTTTTGTGTACTCGGTGCATTTATAGAGAACCGCATAATTCTTGTAGTCGGTGCCGAGTACCAAAAGGTTCGGTATTGTCAAAAACTCTGTAAGTTACAGATATGGACCATTAACACTGGTCTATGAGAGAGCTTAGGTCGAATGCCTTACTTGAATGTTTGTCGAACGAAACGTTTAGCTGGCCGGGAGCCACGGCCCGTACAGTTCCACTTTTCTCCCATTTAATGTTAAAGCTACAAAAGGTAATAAAATAACCTAAGGCATTATGGATACACAGATTCGAACTCACAGTTTAAGGAGGGCCTTATTATGCACTTGAATGATGTTATCTTTGCCTGTCCAGTACTTTGTGGAAAGGCATTTTAGTAACAAATTTTCATAGGACTTATAAGTTGATTGCTCGAACCAGTTACCCAAAAACTGCGAAGTAAGCAAAGTCAGATTAGAGCTAAGTCACTGTGAATCAACCCATTTTATGAGTTCAACTCAAATAAGAACAACGAAAGCTTGTAAAGATGACTATAGTACTAATCTAGTTAAGAGAAGTTATTAAGGTTTTTGCAGCATAGAAATTTCCAGTAGTTAGCAAATAAATAGTACCTTAAAAGGAATACCAAGTAGTGAGAGTACTTACCTCAATCAAATTGAAACGCTGTAAGATTTTAACCTCAGGACAGCGACCGATTGAAATCACTTGCGCGGTGACATATGTCGCAAAACTGAGTAAACATATTGAAGTGCTGCAAACAGACTTATAACTGTTTGAAAAACGAATCAAGTTTGCGCAGATTTTTGATTAACTTACCGAAAAAACATCGGACGCAAAATAGTTGCAATGTTCTCGCTTAGAAGTTTAAGAACTGAAATCGTATCGACTACACGGCATAATTTTATCATTAAATGTCATAAGTCAGTCAAATTGCTTAAGATCAAACGTGACTTATGCGATTTGATGCATAAACCAACCGGAAACATTCATTTAAACCATGCAACTGTTCTAGGCTACAACAGCAAATTCGTTTTTTCTGACCACTGTGATTCTACAATGCTTTAAAAATGTAAAAGAAGCATATAGAGTCTTTTCTTTTCTTTAGCGCATTTAACGTAATTAACAAGTTTCTTTCGTGTGACCGATTCAGAGATCATTTCGTCGAATATCGATGTTGATCATTAACGTTTTATATGTTTATTGAATTTCTTGTAACGATCTTAACTTAAAAGTGAAGTTAGTATTATAAGCTAACTTAGTTTGGTAGTTGAGTATATCGATATAACCTTAAGATAAAACCGAATTACGTTAAGCTAGTTAAACACATTTCAAATCTTTCTGTTGGTCTTCTCTACCAGCAAGCTGCACATCGTCGTTTAAGAAGTTCATAAAAATGTCATAAAGACGCCAGAAGAGGCGTCTGAGCAACTCTCACGCATTCAGTGTTTGCTCAACCACGTAGGACTCAGTCAAGGTGACGTTTTGGGAAGAACAATCGTTTTGTACGGTGTCAATGAGAAATGCAGTAGAGATCTTATTTGCCTCGAGTACCTTGCGGGCTTCTTTCACAATCTCTGCTGTAGGTTGACGCTCACGAGTCAAAATCCAAACATTGCCTGCAAATACAAATTGTCGATTGTAATTAACATGTTCAACACGATGTCGTGGTCGTCCCCCAGTTGACCATAATGCAGTTAACTATGCACTTGCATTAATTATGACAAAATGGAATAACTGATTTGGTCAGTACAAATCGGGTGTGGACGTGTTTGGCGTACTCACTAAAGTGGAGGAATCTGGTGGCGCTGGTGCAGCTGTAGACAACTGCATAATTCGTGTAATCGGTGGCCAGAACCAAATAGTTTGGCTCGGCTGAAGGCTCTGAAAGTTACAGATATAAGACATATATGTACTTCTAATGAATGGTTACTGTTTTGGTTGAATAACTCACTTGCACTTTCGAAGAAAGACACGACTAGCTGACCAGGTGCCACGAGCTTTGCAGTTCCATTTACTTTCGAGTCAGAACCAGTTCTTCATATTATAATAAAAAAAATACTTATTAAAGTTACAGTATCTTGGATAGAATGAACCATACTTACAGCCTATTGACGCCCACATTGAGCACGTTGACAGTGTCATTATCTCCTGCCGAGTATCGTGCATAGATGCATTTCTTGCCAATTTCAGCAATGAATGGATACTTCGACTGCTCGTACCAGACACCCAAATACTGCAAAATAAGCAAAGTCATGTCAATGAGTCATTGAGAAACAACCTTTTTATCAAGAGAGGAAAACAACAAGCAACAGGTGTTGCCTTATCGCTTAGCACGTGAACTTCTATCTATAACTTATGGTCTTATCAACATAGAACTTTTAGCTATAATCGAATAAATCAGGTCATTATTATCGCAACAACAATATTTTAAATTAATTAAATCTCTCTTGCGTAGCGAATTGGTTTCTTCTCGAAAGAACAAACTGTTAAAGATAAGATGACCGACTAGTTTTCGCGTGATTACAAAACTAATCTTCCATTAGATGTTGTGTACCGAGTACTGAGTAGCCAGAGCACTTACCTCATTCACATCAAACTGGTCCACAATTTGCACCTCAGGACAACGACCGCCTAAGGGTATTTGAGCGGTGACAAAGGCCACCAAAGTGAGCAGCCAAATTGAAGTGCTGCAAACAGTTTTAAAAATCAATTAATTTTCGCGGAGACATAATTTTCGTCAACTCACCTGAAACTCATCTCTTGCATTGTTGTGTGCAATGTTCTGCTTGCTCAGTCGTCTGAGAACTGAAATTTTATCGGCTGCAGCGCATCATTTATAGAAGTATGTGGAGAAGCTTTTATCTAGCCTGCGAGAGCTTTTCGCACTATGCCTGAGCTGCTTGTAAACAATTAGAAAGTGAAATGCTGACGATCTGTCAATGTATTTCGTTTTACTCGATGCACGCGATGAGTTAAGGCTGCTTATCAGCCGCGAATGAACAATAACAACAACTATTAAACACTTATTGTTATAGCATACTGTATGATTATTACAGTTACATACTGCAAGTTATTTGTAAATAAAACCGATTTGATTAGGTTTTCCGTATAGGCAGTTGTCAATTGCAAAGTCGCTCATGATTAGGAACTGAAACACTCGAGTTGAAGTCTACAAATATGTAAGGGGAATTATATTATCAATCAATATGGGAAATGGTTTCATAACAATATATTTAGAGTACACTAGTAGAGCCGGCAAACGTTGTTTTGTCGTAATCAAACAATGAAAGTACACATTGTGATAGATTCTATGAAATAAACAGGAACGAAGCGGCATAAAACACAACCATTTATTTTCGCAATATAATCTATTGTAACATATTTATTATAGTTTCAACGTGCATCTACACGCTTCAAAAAGTTTTGTTAAAAGGTATATACTATATCTATAATAACAATGCCAGCAATTTGTGGTGCACTTTATCATTTACGTCCGTATGAACGCCTATATCTCAGACACTTAGAAAGCTATGGCGACCAAATTTATTAACAATATATATTTTTAAACGTAGTCCAATTCTTACAGAGTTTGGCCACATTGTCTTTTAACTTTGATGCCTTTTATTATTTAGATATATTTATTGAAACTCTTTAAACGTTCTTATTTACAGCAAGTATACATAGTATATATAGTATAGGGTATTTCGTTACGCTAGTTGAACACATTTAATATTCTCTTGCCAATCTTTACTATCGATCAGTTGCAATAAGAACTTAGCTTACGACCTGGGAGGAACAATCGTCCTGAATCGTATCAACGAGGAATGCAGTAGGGATCTTATTATCCTCGAATACCTTGCGGGCTTCTTTCACAATGTCCTCCTTGGGCTGGCGCTCGCGAGTTAATATCCATGCATTGCCTGCCAAGACAAATTGTCAATTTTAATTACCATGTTCGACACGATGTCGCTGTTGTCTCTCCAGTTGACAAGAATGCAGTTCATTGCACTTGCATCAATTATGCCAAAGTCCGGTGGGAACGTGCTCAGCGGGCAACTGCATACTCACTAAAGTGTTGGAACCTGCTGGAGCCGTAGCAGCTATAGACAACTGCATAATTCTTATAATCGGTGGCTAGAACCAGATAGTTTGGCTCGGTCGAGGGCCCTGGAAATTACACGTGTTAAGGAATATAGAGTGATGTTCATAGATATATTACTTAAGCCAAATAACTTACTAAAACTTTTGGCGAATGACACTATCAGCTGACCGGGCGCCACGAGGGTCGCAGTTCCGTTAATTTCCGATGCAGAACCAGTACTACAATTAATACTTAAATAAGATACTACAGCACATATGAAATGAATCGAACTCACAGTCTATTGATGCCCACATTGAGTACGTTGACGTTGCCATTCTCTCCTGGCGAGTATCTGGCGTAGATGCATTTCTTGCCAACTTCAGCAAAGAATGGATACTTCGACTGCTCGTACCAGACACCCAAATACTGTAAAGTAAGAAAACTTAGATTACACGTGTAAATTTCTTGAAGTTCAATATAGATGTTTCCAGTTGTGATCACATAAATCAGGTTGTTACTAGCGCAATTAAACTATTTTTATTAATTAAATAACAAAGGGAATCTAATCTTTAGTCATAGAGAATAAGTTTCTTTTAGTTTGTTCTGTCTAAGATAAGAAGCCTAACCATTTTTTACGTATCTTGAAAACAAAACAATTCAAGACGTAAGTTCATTGAAAATAAATAAAGAACTTGCGCAATTAATTAAAAGTAAGAATGTCGAGCACCTTCCATACTGTAATGAGAAATATTATCACCAAATGTTGACTACTACAGTGACTAATAATAGATAACTACAACAATGTAACTTGTAATATTAGAAAGCGCGTGTAATGAGTTTACAATTGAGTTACATTTGACTGATTATAGAGTTAACTCAAGTAGTTATCGAGTGGGGACCAAGTCGCGTACTGAGTACAGGGAGCACTTACCTCATTCACATCAAACTCATCTACAATCTTCACTTCAGGACAGCGACCGGCCAAGGGCACTTGAGCCGTGACAAAGGCCACCAAAGTGAGCAGCCAAATTGAAGTGCTGCATGTAGATTAACCATGGATTAAAAAACCAATTAAGTTTCAGCAAGTTTCTTATTAACTTACCTGAAACTCAACTGACACATTATTATGGCACACCAAATGTAATCTTTATGGTTTTTAAAACTGTTTACTTTGCTTAGTTGTCTGAACTAAACTGAAATTCTATCGGCTGTAGTTCATTATTTATAGAAGCATCTACGGAAGCTTTAATCGAACCTGCAAAAGCTGTTTTGGACGCTGTGTGTAAACAAACAGAAATTAAAGTCTCAGCGATCAGCTGGCTATACGTAGTGGGCGGGGGAATTTCGCATGGTTCTATGACTTGATTCATCGATTAGTTAGGCAGCTTATCAGCTATGAAATAATAAAAAGCCAAATCAGTTAAAATCGTACTTTTATGGCGAGTGTGCCATTATATTTATATTATTTATAATATATTTATATATTTATATTACTGTACCTTGTTACTAAGATTTTATGCATACATATGTAGTTACATGCTGTGATCAGAAAATAGTTACATTATTATATACATATATAACTATTTATTATATAAAATTTATTTATACTTTTAAAAGATTGATAAAAATATTGAGGAAAAGTTTTATTATAGTTTTCCAATCGTTTTCATCTACTATCAATTTATTTATCTAATTGCCTGATGGCAAGTTATTTTCATAAATATTTTTTTTAGAAAACACTTGCTTATTGCATTGGAATGTAAACAGTTGCAATCCACAAAGGCAACGCATGAGCAAAGCTTTCGCTAGCTAATGGAACTTGTTTTTGGCGCCATCTGTTGGCCGCATGAATAACTGCCCGTGCTAGCGCCATCTATGAGAGGCTTTGTCTGTGCCTTGCTGGGCAAGTAGCTTAGCAGTCGCCTTGTCCATTATTTATTGGATTCTTTCTCGCACACCTACACACACCTGGACACACACACAGGCAGACAGGTGAAATTGTTGTGCTGCGGTTATTTAAAAAAAATTACATTTTCGTATTATTAAATTAATTAAATGTAAGCCACAAATTGAGTTAAATGTGCAAAAATGCGCCCACGGCAAAGGACCGGCAAAGACTGCGCAATCCATTCACATATGGCAAAGGTACCCGAGTATATATTTATCTAAGAGGGTTGCCCAAGAAGTTTGTGGCAAAGTGAAGTCGAATAAAATAGTTGTCATATTTAGAAACCAATTTGCAATTCAAATTTCTAGGCTTCACTTCACGAATGTTTCGTATCAAGTTTGAAACTATTCATGCGCCCCTCGCTTGCTCAAAATGCCTGCATTACTGTGTGTGGATCTGAATGGGTTACCAACTATTTACGTATGGGAATTTATGGCAGTCCGGCCAAGGGCTGAGCCAATGCGACAAATGAAAGGATGCGTGGAACGGGAAACGGGTTGGGTTGATCTGCTTGGATGGATTGGTGGCTGGTTGGCAGACTGGCAACTGGTTACTGGTTACTTGGATTTGGTGTCGTTTGTTGTGCGGCGTGTAGTAATTAAATTTAAAATATGTACACATGAGTTTGGGTTTGAAACAGGTGAGGCAGGTGTGGCAGGCCTCTTCAGGAGGAGCTGGGGATAATTTTGTCAAAGGCAACCCCGGCAGGACTATGAAACCGATGCCATAAGCCGACCAACAGTGCACTGCACTGCAATGCAAACACACATGCACGCAAAGAGAGGGAGAGGTAGAGAGGGTCAGAGAGAGAGAGAGAGTGAGATGCATTAAATACACTTACTCGTGCACTCGCACACAATTCAATCATGTTGCCTTTTTAAGTGTATTTTGCGGTTGGAGCGCTTTATGCGCATTTTGTGCCGTGTAATTTGATTTATCTTTCCAACCCACCTTCCCCCACTTTCCCTCTCTCTTTCCTCATCTTTCTGTTCACTTTGTTGTTTAAAGAGAGTGAAATCAGTGTCCTGCGGCGAGCAGGAAGTGCGCGTGTCGCCATTTAATTGAGAGGCATCCATTTAAAAATGGCCAACAAATTGAATTAAATTTCATGATTGTTCGGGCAATCAACAGCTGACACGCACAAAAAGGATGCACTGCAGCAAGCCAGCAACTACTGCAGCAATGCAGCAACAGCCGCTGACCTTTAACCCAGTTCCTTCGGGCTTAGCCGAGAGTGGAGTGGAGTGCGGAATGGCGGCATGGGATAGCACTACACAAAGCAATTTGGATTTAGAGCCACATACCAATACACACACCTACACACACTCACACACACACACCTGCTTGGACAAGGCTACTCATGATGCAATTGCACTTTTTGCATGACTTGTGACAAGGATTTTACAAGGATATTTGGGACACTCGCCCAACTCATCAGATATGAGAGTTCGCAGCGAAAGCAGCTTAAAGAGAGAAACAATTTCAGCAACAATTAGATACGATACGATTAAACTAGATTAGTTTGCTGAGAGACCAGAACAAGTTTCTCAGAATGTAAAATTGGAATGCGAATTCGTGCAGAATAAAAACAGTTGAAGCAAGAAACTTAATGAAAAAAAAAAAAATAAATAAATCGAAATGAAATATCTTTTAAGAAATTGTAAGAGTATTACTTTACTAGAGATTTTATTTAATAGAGATTTTTTTAGATAAACTTTACCAGTTTTTGCTTGATTCAATTTGATTTGCTTGTAATTCTGAATTTTATTTATATCTGAAACTTGTTTCCATAAATCTTTTTAGATATCATGGGAGATACTTGAATTATTATTATAAGCTGTGTTTATACCCCAGCAGAGGGTATATTAATTTTGGCCAAAAGTTTGTAACGCACTTTATTAGACATCTCAGACCCCATAAGGTATATACTCGTATATTCTGAATGAGCATCACTGCCATAGGAACAAATGGCCGAAATGGAGGTTATTGTATGAAGACTAGTTTGGATTTTAGAAATAACTTAGGGACATAATATTGAATATACATACTACCATGCAATTCTGCAGCATTATATATAACTAGTATTGGAACAATCGGAGAAGATAAACCCCTTCAAGGGTATAAACTTTTCAAAGTCTTTCTTCCTCGTTAAATATCATCATTAATATGTCACAAAGCGCTGCACATCAAAGCTTTTGATTGTTGCAACTATCTGCTTACATGAACCCCCCCCCCCCCACTCACGACTTGAAATGCATTTACAGAGTCATATTTACAAGCATATTAGTGTGCACCAAGTTCAAAAATGATTTATTATTATCATGTGAGTCGTTCGAGTGAAGGCGTAGCTCGTCAAATATTCCAGGGCATAGAGCGCATCGATTCATGCTGCAAACAATAAATAATTTATTTAACAGCTTGTTGTAGTTGCCACGCCGAGCATCAGTTGTTCCACAGTGCAACAACAGCAACAACAACAATGACAAAAGGGTGGCAACACTGCTTGGGGCAGACAACAAAGAGTGAAGCAGAAGAGAAGCTGAAAGTATTTTGATTTGTGCAATAAGAATTGTCGTTTGGCTGCCACTGGCGGCAATTTCTTAAATTTTTTATAGCGCATAACCTGTCTGCCACACATGCGCTTGCCAATGTTGCCACTCCCCCCTTTCCTGCCTCCTCTGCTTGCTGCTTCTCACGCAGCAGGACTCCCCAACAGCGTCATCCTGGCAGCGAACTTAACGCGCGCGTTGTTTGTTGTTTGTCGTTCGGCTGAAAGTTAGCGAAGCGCCAAGACGCACAAGGAGAAGAAGAAGAGGAGAAGGAGGGAGAGGGAGAGAGGGGCAGGCAGACAGCGTCGTCGCTATCGTTGGCTACGCTTATTGCATTACGCCAACGAGGAGAGTCGAGTCGAGTCGAGTAGAGTCAGTCAGCGTGTGCGTGCACAGCCAGCTGAGGGAGGGGGAGGAGCGCGACGTCAGGAAGCGGCTCAGGATATATCCTCGCCAAGTGCAGCTGATGCCACTTTTGGCCCGTGGCAGCTTCGCGCGCGCTGCTGATGGCGTGCAAAAGGCGCAAAAAAAACCCCAAGAAGGCAAGAGCTAAAAATAACAAGAAACGGAAATCAGCGGAAGCGACGCCACGAACATTGAATATCCTTACCTTGGCTAGAGAGTGCAGCATATACATATAAAAGATTAAGTGCAAACCATGAAAGCTTCGTTTATGTTGCAGCAGCTTTAATTGTGTTTAAGAGATTTGCAGCAATGTCTTCAAGCAAAGCACATTTAAAACATTAAAGTTCAAATATGTACAAATTTGTTTGGCAACGTTATCAAACTAACATAGAAGGATTAACCGCTGCAGTCTCTAAGTTACAAACCTGATGAGAAAGTCAAGTAAATTCGCATTTGTAGCGCACACAAATATGAGAATTGGCAAAGCTTCTGCTACGCAACTCTCTCTTACCTCCCGCTAACATTTCCTGCAATATCCACCCCCTCACACACACACACATACACTTACAGAGAGACACACTCCCCGCGTTGTTGGCAAGAAATGTTAATACCAAAAACGAACCATTTGCCGCAATGAAAATCGCGTAAATTTCATACTGATTGTAAGTGTCGCCTTGTTCCCCCAGCTGCAGCTGTAGCTGGATTCCAAGCTGGAGCTGGAGATGAAGACATTGTCAGCCGTCTGCTTGTCTAGCTGCCTGTTTTAGCTCCATTCCCCCCTCCTCCTCCCCGTTGCCTTGCCACTTGGCTGTCGCCTGCAGATTGTCAGCATTGTCACAATTGCAATTTTTAGTTTGCGCTGTCGCTTTGCCGCTGATTTGCTTGCCATTTTGCGGCATTTACCATAAGCGTAGCCCCGTTCCCTTCCCTTCTCCTTAAGCAGTAACAGTGGCCAAAATGGCCTTCGATCGCATTAATGGCAAACGCGGACAGTGCCAGCTGCAAATCTACCAAATGAGAAAACTTTTACCCAACAGCCAAAAGGCATTTCTCTGTCTTGGCTTGCGTATGTTTGTGTGTGTGTGTGTGTGTGTATGAAGGGGGCGGGCGGCACATATTCACACATTGCTGCAGCATGTGTAACCAGCTGGAAAGTGATACCAAAAACAGACTAAAAATTTGTTGCTATTAACTCTTTGTTGCCAGCACAGTTTGAAAGTAGAAAGTCAACTTCGGCTTAGAGCTTCAAGATGTGGAAGAGTATTAACCTTTATGGTATTTATATCTGTCATCCATAGGGTAGAAGGTTGTTACAACTTTGTGCCAACTGTAAATATGTGTAGTAAGCAAAAGAAGGCAACTCTGACGCCATAAGGAAAACATATTCTTGATCAGCGTAAGCAGTAGAGACAATTTAGCCAATTTATGTCTGTATGAACGCGTAGATCTCAGAGACTATAAAAGTTAGAGCTATGCAATTTGTTGACAATATTCCTGACTACTGCATGCAAATAAAGTATGCTTCACAATTTTGCCACGCCCCATTCCGCCTCCATAAGGTGAAAAACCAAATTGCAAGCACCATCTTGAAATCTTGAACGTTAAGTTTGGGTGACTACAATAAGTTAACGATTTCCCACAATATTTCTAGGCGCAGATCTATATCTACATCAATATCTACTATATAATTACCCCAGTAGTAGTCCCAGCTGCAGCCTGCCACGTCAACAGAAAGAAGTGTGATTAAAAAACAATTTTACACAAATATGACAAGGAATCAAAACGCAGCGAGCACGTCTTCTTCGTATTGCCTGGAAGAACTTGAGAATGGCAGAAGGGTGGGCGGGGGGAAAGTCAAAGAAAACATTTGTCAGACATCGCGCAGCGGCAAAGACTGATGGCGTTTTTGATGGCCGAAAATCAAGTTTGTTTTTACGTGCCGCGTGACAGGAACGTGTGGCACAGGCAGCGGAAGCAGCAGCAGCGGTGGCAGCAACGGCAGTCTGTGTGGGAATTCGGCTGCGGATATCAAAGGTCGCAGCTGCTGCAAATGGCTGGTGCTTTGGCGAAATGAGAACGTTGCCCCATACAGTCAAGCTGCCCCCGCCTCCATCCCCCCTAGCTGCTGCTGCTTTCCTCGACGAGCTGAGCCCTTGGGACGCGTGGTGGCATTGGGCTATGAGAAATCGCTCGTCATTATTGACGCTTGCGAAAATTCGCTAGAATCGCACACATGTCCGTCTGTTCCCCACCCCCAACTCCAGTCGCTGCCCCCTTCTGCTATTCCTCCTCCTTCCCTTGCCACCGCCGCCGCATTGGAGCGCCATAAATTATGCTACTTGCTGCGTGTTGCGCCTGCCGCACGAATATAGACATCTGTAGCTGTGAAAAATCGTGCCCCAAAAACTTTGACCCGCTCCCGTCGGCCCTTGTTCCCTTTCTCTAGCAAACTAAACTGCTGCCAACTTATTGAAAATCACTTAGACACACATGTGACGCTCGACGTGAGCGTAAACTGGAACTCCCTCAACCAGCGCCGTCCTTAGTCCCATTCCTGGTGCCACTCCTACGTCTTCTCCTGCCCCACTTTGTATAATTTATGTTGCGCATTAGAATTTATTTGAAGCCTACGCCCAGAGACCTTTTCCCTGCCCGAGCTAATCTTGTGTGGACAAACTGCTCCACTCCAGAGTGACAGCCATGCTGGGGTCAAAGGGCGCACCAGTCGCAAGCGATTTGAACTGCTTAGCCCAATTATTGGCATTGTTTGAAGAGCCGAAAGAGATTGACAGAGGAAATATGTAAAATAAGTCTTGATAGCGCAACTTTTTTAAATTGGAATTTGTTTGGCTAAAAGAGAGAAGAGAGTGAAAGTAGAGAAAACAAAAGAATTATAGACAGAGAGTAGGAGAAAAATGTAATAGAAAGAGCCAACTATGGAAACATAGCAAGATCTTCAAAACAATGACAATATATTAATACATTAATTAAAAGTATATTTGGTATAATCTGCTATCTTGAGTAGATTCTCTCTAAATGAGAATAATGACGCGTCGTTCAGTTAGTTGACTATAAGATAGTTTCAATAAACCTTCCAACCTCAGGTTTGTAATACCAAAATAAAGACTACAGTTTTTGACTATACCTATGCCAAAAATAAACTGACATTCCTATATTTTATGCAACCTTCCATTCTAACAGGCAAAGGGGCATTCTATATCTTTCATTCGCTTTAAAAATATTTAAACTGTTCTCGCACGGCACAGCGGCCTGTTAGATACGGACTAGGTTGGAACAGAGGCAGCAGCAGCAGCAGCAGTTGTCGCGCTTGGCTGCACTTGATAAACGAGCCATCTTCGAGGGGAGAGACACCAGGATGAGCAAAACGGGTTCGGCCAAGGCCGGCTTGGTCCCAAACTAAGCCTAAGCATTGTCAAACTTGGACATCCTAAGGCTGCTAATAGACACAATCGAGTGGCGTCCAGCGACGACATATTCGTAATTTATGACCAAGTCGCCAAAGCGTTATCTTCTTCAGTGGAAGCGGCGGATGTGCCGACTACAGACATGCCACACACACACACACTGCATGCTACACACACCACATACCATCTCTGGCTGCGCCAGTGTGTGTGTGTGCGTCCTGCCAACATTCACGCACTGCTCTGCGGCTGTCAGTGTCCTTGTCTGTAATTGTTTTCCTAATGGAAGGCACCCCAAACATTGACCGCACTTAAGTTGTCATGCGAGTATGTTGCGCCCCGGATTTATGAGCTACCATTCTTGTTGGGGATTGGATTGGATTGGTACTTACGGTTGCAAAGAACACAACTTCAGCGAGATGTTTTCCCTCTTGTTTGCCGGTGTGGGAACTACGAGGAATGTGCCTAAGGATTTTTGATTTTACAATTCCAAGTGGGAATGGCAGGCAGGCGATTGCAGTGCAGACATAAGCGATAAGCTCATTGGAGAAGCAACTATCGAAAGTTGCACACACGATAGCTTTGGATTGATAGGAGAAAAGAACAACCAACTGCTGATTTTGTATTGTTAAAAAAGGTCCAATTGCTTGGTATCCTTGATCAAAGTTGTTGATATATTTCAATCATTGATGAATTTTGAACAACAAGTGAATGTTTAAAGTGATAATAAAAATGTATAATCAACAATCAAATGCACGACTCTTCTCTGAATATCCCTCAGTCTAACAGTCTGCCACAACTTCCTCTGTCTAGTTCCCTTTCCAAAACTCCTTTTCATGCACTTCTAATGAGTACAAGGTATACAAACACTATCGAACATTTGCTTGCCTACATACTAAAAGTAATTCCATTTCAATTCCATCTTTAATCCCTTAGCTACAACTCCTTCTTTCTACTCCCGCACTGTCATTGTTCTATCGAGTTCCGAGCAACTTTTTGGCTTTTATTTTGTTTTCGCTTCGAATTCCTTCACTGCAAATCCCCGAAATCTTTTGACCCTTAAAGAACTAAGCCATTTTGCCGAAACTGAATGAATTTATGTAAAGAGGTTGGTCAAAATGCAAACATGAGGCGGCAGCAGTGAAGGGGCTGGTTAGGTCTTCGGGCAGGCAACTCAATTAGTTGCACGCATCCATTAGATATTCCAGGCACAGTCGCAGAACGATTGCAAAGCCATAAAATAGCCAAAGGCCGCATTGAAAAGACCAAAAGATTATTATAGTACGGTGAGGACGGCGAAGGGTGTGAGTGTTGGAAAAGGAAAGCCAAAAAGAAAAAAAAAAAACAGAAGAGCAAAGATGTCACGCAGCGAGTTGCCCCGGGGATTTGGCAGAGAACAGCAAAATATGTATTACACTCGCATATATACGATATACATATATATGGTATTTTGTTATGAATACTAATGTGAGGTGGTGGAGGCGTATACTTTAAAGAACCCCCAGACACTTTGCATACCAGACAATGCTACGAACAGCGTGCAATTTTGTACTGTTCCTCGTCGTAAACTGACCGAAGGTATTTACAAAATAATAATAATTCATATAATTTGCAGGAGCGCAAAGTGCAGATAGTATCTGGCGAACACCCTACTCAAAATGAAATCCCCAACTAATACGCTGTCGACTCGCGAACTAGAGTCGAAATTGATTGCGAGACCGGGCAGACGCGTCGACAGGTCACGCAGTGAACTGCAACTAATGCGTCTACATCAGATTGGCCAGGCTCTATTGATGGATAGTCTATGTAGTTTATTTGGGTGCTGAGTGAGGGGGGTTTTATTTTTCCATAATGTGATCCTCTTTGCGGCACAGGCCGTACAATTGACTGGGCAGCGGCTTCCCTGTCAGGCTTCGCACATCGAGCGGCTGCAGTTTCTTGAGCAGATTATGTACGGCCTGCATTTGATAGGATACGCTCGTCTGTGTTTCGTTGCTGAAGACCTTATCGTCCACATAGAGTATATCGATGCCCTCGTTCATGATGCGAATGTGATAATGATGATTGTTCGGAAAAAAGTTCAGTTCGGTGCCCAATTGCTTGGTGACCAGCGTGTTCACCTCGTAGATTTTCACCAGAAATACAACAATATCGGTGCGCGAGTGCAGGGTGTGTCCGGCGGGCAATACCGTTACCTCGACCACACAACGCTCACAGCAGATGAGCTCCGGTTCGTAGGGTTCCATTGCGTGGAAGGTCAACAGCGTGGAATCGGGCTAATGTAGTCGAATCGATAATTACAGAGAGTATCCCCAGGTGCAATCAGCTCACCTTGAAACGCTTGCGATAACTGTCAAGCAGTCCCTCGGTACTGTAGACGGTGCCATGCCAGCGAGGCGGTATAAATACCTCAAAGTCGGCCGACGTCAGCAGCATGACACCATGCTGAAAACGAGTATGGAACATGATCAGTCAATAGACATATCTCATTAGCTGATGCTCACCAGATCGTAGGGATATTCGTGCAGAGTGGTGAGTGTCACCTCCCTGGGCGACCCATAGGCATCGAGAAACATCACGAGATTCGAATGCAAGTCTTTAACTTTTATGTGAATTGGTTTGGTTTGTGTGTAACTTAAGCTCACGAGAATTTTGGTTATTGTGTGCCCTTTGTGGAAGTATGTATGTATCTAAAACATGTGACTAACCCGACAGCTTTTGCAACGGGCCACTTATCGATATATCGATATGTTATTTATAGTTAAAGAGATGTGCGATAGTTCGATAGCTTATGGCAAGTGTTACATATGCGCAGGTTGGTAGCTATTGTTTGGTATTCTGCAATTTAATCGATAAGTTCATTATCATTGCAAATGATACATATCGAATAAAAGTTAACTGTTTGCCGATTAATAGTAGACAGTGTTGGAAAATATAATAAATCTTATTTTTATATGATTGATTGCAAGGTGATTTGTAGAGTACGTTTAATCAATCATAAGAGGAACACTGATTATATGTCAACACACACTAAAAACGACAGTGTTGGGCAATGAAGATAATCAACAGTTCAAGAGCTGATAGAAAAAAGTGAAGTTGGAGTTATAAAATCAATATGCCCTCTCCAAAGTTTTGGTATGCCCAGCAATCAGATAAATGTTAACACAAGGGATGCCAGAGCCGTTGACAGTGCTGGTAATAGTTGTTCTACCAGCCACCTGTTACCCACACAGATGCACAACTATGTGTGTGTGTGTGTTTTACCTGCGCCATAAATGATGTAAATCTGTCGCCGTTGTGAAGTGTCGCAGCCGTTGCCGGAGTTCTTGTGGGTGTTGTTGTTGTTGCCTGCGTTGAGTGCCTTGTTGATCCTTTTTTGCGACTTGTTCACAACTTCAAAGTGGGCGAAAAAAACGTGTAACGAAAACTTGGCAGTTGCATGGAGAGAGACGGAGAAGAAGAGGGGATTACACTAACAGTTAGCAGAGCCTATTGAAGGTGGCATGTCATCGCTAACCCAAATCGGGAGGTGCCTGAACAGAGAGATAGAGAGAGATAGAGAGAGAGGGAGAGAGGAGCTGCTGCACTTAAGCGCTGTGGAGCAATGATAAATAGCACTCGAAGCATTTAGCTCCGACAGGCCACAGGCCTCTCACCTCTCGGCCAGCGGCTGCTTATGCAAAGGCACTTGCTGCGGGCCAAGGCCCAAAGTAATGAAAATGAGATGAAAATTATTGCACCGTAAATCAGGCATGCCCCGGCACCCAGCTGCGCCCCGAGTCGAGTTGAATCCGGCGAGTCGAGCAGCCTCTTTGGACGAGGCTAAACGGTTTCAACTGCTTAATTTGGCTTTCATTGCGTCTTTCTTTTCCTTGTTTTATTTCTGGTTGCGCGTTTTTATTCAGCTCTCGCCCATTTTCGGCCTGACATGAATTATTTAACGATCTCCAGCTGCGTTGATGCGATTTCCCAAGGATGCCTCTAAATTAAAGCCCTAACAAGCTTAATGCACGGCAACCGCAAGGGATATCGCAGGGGGGGGGGAGAATGCTGGCGAAACCCAAAGCCAAAAACTTCATTTAATGCTACAATGCTGGCAAAACAATAAGCTGACCCCCCCTACCCCCCTTGGTAACCCATAGAGATACCACCTCGTGCAATGCTTCATGTGGGGACTTAACTCTTTTGTGTGCTTGCGCTGCCAGCGTCGCCGTCGACTTTCCAATTTCAAGTGAAAAATCCCGCGAATGAACATGTAAACAACAATGCGGCGATAGGTGGACAGAGGCCAGAAACAATACTAAAAACAAAAGCAGAAGAAAACCTGAATAAGATTTATATGGCTGGTAAAGTTACGGACTAACACTTACCCTAAGTTACTGCTAAAAGAGAAAGAACAGTTTTAGAGAGAGAGAGAAACATGTTCTATATGTTTTTGAAACTTTATAACTCAGTACTTTACATAACCTCAATGTTACAGAATTCGTTATCAGTCAATTTATATTTATCATAAACATAATCGCGACTTAAAATTACCTTTCTCTCTGTCTCTCCCTATCTTAGTCTCTATTTCTAAGATACTAAACACTTTGCAAATTGCCAAACATAATTTATATCTACTCCTAATATTTCTCGCCTGATTGTTGAGTAATCTAACCTCAAAATTTAAAAAAAATTTAAGCAATATATTAAAGATATGCTTAAAAATATTAACTTAAGAAAGCTGGCAAAAACTTTATTTATAAAAAGCTTAAAAACATGAATTCCCGTTCATTTCTAGTACTTCTGGTTATATTCTCCATTGCTGCTGCCAGCTAATATACCCGTTTACATACCCTACACACAGCAAATCTAGCCAAAACTACTGACGGAGTCTGCTTGGCGCATTCAAGCCGCCGCCGCCGCTTATTTCCGCTGTATCCGTATGTGCAATTGTATCCGTATCTGTATCTGTATCTATAGAAGCGACTGCAACTGCAAATGTATCTGTAGCTGCAACTGTAACTGCAACTGTATCTGTATCTGCGTAGCCTTGGCGGCGCTGAGTGTGCGTATGAAATATTCGCAATGAACGCCGCATTTTGGCACGAAACGGAAGGAAGAAGGAGAGTATAGGAAAGGGAATGGAAGGGGGCAGAAACAGATCCTAAAAGCAAATAAAAAGCGCTGCGCGCTGAGCTGAACCCACTTGAAATATATTTGGCAATGAAAATAGCCAGAAACGGGAGATAAACACAGACATAATAAATGGAATGAAGCGCAAAGCTGCCAAACTGAGCTGCCGAGAATGCTGCAGCATTTGCAACATTTGCAACATCCTGCGTGCAACACCAGCAACAAGAAGAAGAACAACAACCAGCGGCAGCTAATCCCAACAAATTTGTCTCGAAAGAGAAGAGAGAGCACCACAAAAACCCGCGATGTTTTCACGGTGGCGTCCTTCGTAAGGCTGATGAATGACGCCGTTGCCGCTGTGAAAATTATACGAGCAATTTGCATTATGTGGGTCGCCCTTGTTGCCCGGGATTAGGCCAGAACACGCAAGGAAGCACCCGCCACCCGGCACCCCGGCAGGAACTCGTTAGTGCTAAGTTTTAGTCCTAAATTAGCTTTTTGTTGTCTGATTATGATTTGTGGCAAGATTCTTCGCCAGCTGGCGAATTTTATCTATAAAATAAACTGAGAAAACATCTCTAAATTTAGTTAGACTTGCCTGGATACAAGCTCAAAGCCGACTAAGTAAACCGATTACCGATTACCAATTAGCGTTTACCGATTGCGAATTGAGTTCTAAAAGTTTATAAGCAGCTCGATAAAACAGTTATGCAGCCTCATAAATCCAGTGATATAAACTCATTTTGTTCTTTTTGCATTTCCAATCATCTAATTGAAATCGAAACGAGATGAAATGGGGCACTGACTGTGCTGACTCAATCCACCCCAGGACACACATAATTGAAGGCACACACACACACACTCTCGCACATGCACACACACACTTTGATGATGCATAGTGTGGCAGGGTTTAAAGCATAATAAATTTTGAATGCGCCATTAGCATGATTTATGCCTATTTAATTTTTCATAACAATGAAAAGCGCACAACAGCAACAGCAACAACAGCAACAACGACAACAACAACTACACAAAATGTGACAACAGTCGCGGCATTAGCAGCGCCCGCAAGCGAACAAAGGACAGTAGAGAATGTCCGTCATCCTTCGTGCTGCATGCCTCGTCCTGTGGCGCATAAAAAATGCGATCGGCAATGGACATAATTGAATAGTAAAAGCGTGCACTGAAATTAACCACCACAAATGACGTAAATAATGTTAAAGTGCCACAGAGGGGCAAGCAAGAGCAGGCAGGGGGAGGGGAGGGGGCGGGGCAGCATGTACGGACGATTAAATTTCAATGAAATTGAATTACATTAAAAAGTGCAAAAGGCGACGCTGCACAAAAGCGAAAAGCAATCGTAACCAGCAACAGCCAACAACATCCGCAACAACAACAACAGCAGTAGCAGCATCAGCAGTAACAACAACAAAAACAACAAGGCAGACAAGTAGTGTACAAGCCAGTGTCCACGCCCCCCTCCACCCTCTACCCCCTACTCCATAGCAGGCACAGACAATAGTGCGCAAATTAACTTACAAAGCGAAATAAAAATCGCTTATGCGACTATTTTTACCAACCAGCCACAACGTGATATGTGCGAGGCATCCCCTTGCCCTCTTCCTCTCCCCCCCTCTCACACTCCTTCAGCTTCTCTCTGTCACTCTTTTGTTGCTTTGTTTGAACGCCATCTGGCGCAATTTGGTTTAATGCTAAACAGCCCAGTTAACTGTTTTCACTACCATTTCGCAGTTGCAGTCAACTTGTGCCGCCTGCTCTCTCTCTCTTTCTCCCTCTCTCCTTCTCCCTCTCTATTCCCTGCACGTTGCATAGTTTACGGCGCTTTGTTTATGGCCCGCGTCCTTTATTCGCTTCTTTCTTATCGCATTTGTCGTCACCAGGCAAGCAGAATAGAGTCGCTTATTAAGTAATTTGCGAATTTATTAAAAGTTTGCGCCTTTTGTGATGTTGTCATCGCATCGCTGCTGCCTCGCTCCCACTCTCCCTCTCTCTCTTTCTCCTTTCTCTTGTCTGCTATCTGCCTTTGTTGTTGCATCACAGGGCAGGGCAATTACTTGCCTAATTTTCTAGGTGAATTTCAGTAAAGTTATCAAGCGTTAATTGAATTTCGTGGTATGCCCCAAACTGTAGAATTCCATTTGTTCTGCCTACAAACTATGCTAAGTCATTTGGGGGAATGCTCTCTCAATCCATCAAGTGGTTGCAGAATGTCTGCAAAGACATTTAGCTATTGAAAACTTTTGAAACTTGTTTTCCAATTGACGCCACTTAAGAGTTTAAGTCTTATTTGATTCTTCTTTAAGTTTGAAATTAGCTAAAGATATTGAATTCATCTTCATCTCTTTTTTTTAATGAAAGAATTCTTGTTTGAGATTTAGAAAACTATGCGTAATATTTTTAAAACTAATATAAAAATCTTTAATGTAGTTGTAAGTAAAAATTCGTCCTACTTTTCGCTTTCCACTTTCTTGTAAATATTTAAATATTTCACTCTTCAAGTTGTATAAATATTTCTTTACTTTCCTTTTTCTTTTTTTTTTGTCCTCTCTCTCATTCTATTGTGCTGTTAAATTTCTCACTTTTCAACTGTATTTAAATTGTTATAATTCTGACTTTCATAAATATTTAATAACTCTGTAAATTGCAGCTGTGTCTCTCAGTTTCTCTCTCACCTTTGCTGCCTACTCAAATTCGCATGAAAATCCTCCTGACATTCGCTTGGTGAAAATAAATCACAGTCGCAGAAATCATCAGCGAAAATTACAGAACTCTCGACGCAGGACACGCATATGGAAGCATAAATCTACTTGAGGCAACACGCCTTCCCCCCTCCCTCAAAAGACAGCGGAACTCCCCTTGGAGCGACAAAGAAATCTAGAAGGAGGGAGGGAGAAAGGGAGTGCGACACGTTGCGCTGCTCAGCGGGTGCTTGGGGCGTTGAGATTTATGAAACAGTCGAGTATTTTCTATTTAAGTTAATAACAATCATAATAATGGAACTATGAAAATTGATGCAGCTCAAGCAGCTACGCGAGTGTGTGTGTGTGTGCGAGTGTGCGTGTGCAGGGGTGTGTTGTTGTGTTAGCTTGATGATAAATGATGTGCATATAAGCTCAAATAAACACAAAACTCGCTTCGCAAAAAAGAAAGCAGATGAAAACCAGCAGGTCGTATACGTAATAAGCTGTAGACGTGGCAGGGCAGGGCAGGAGTTGGAGCTTAGTCGTTGCATATTTGAGCAGCTTTTGTGTGTTGTGTGTATTTGCTGTTGTTGTTGGTGTGTGTGTGTGTTCTCCGTTTGTGACATTCACTTAAAAATTCCATTAGACGCGACTCCAATAACCACACGACGCAGCAGAGGCAGCAGCAGCACCAGCACCAGCAGCAGAAGCGAGGCAAATCTTATTTCAGGCAGCGTTAAGCACACAAATTGCAGTTGACAATCTGACGACAGCACAGGCGAGAAGGGGAAGGGCTGCTGGATCGCGACTGAGCTGCGGATACAACTCATTAAATCGTGAAGAGCACTCACAGCGCACTCGAAGCGCACTCGAAGTGGCACTCGAACAGCTGCGTGGCAACTTCATCTTAAAGATGAGTTTCGCCGCTTGCCCGCCGGCTACACTTACAACGCTTGCCACACGCGACCAGTTGCCATATAACTCTGCATTTTTGACACATCATTTTTGGCACTCGTTTACCCCTTACCCACTCCCCACCCCCACAAACATGTCAAACGGGAGGGAAATCAACGCTCGAGGCCGCTCAACTGCTTTGTAATTCGGTAATCAAATTAATGTTGTGTATTTAACAAACTTTGCCTTCGAGTAGATGCTTCGAGTTTACAACAAATTGCCCAAGTGGCGGATTCTCAAGTAGACTCGCTGCTCCCCGCACCTCACCTTGTCCGGCGTAAGTTCCCCCCTTTCGGCTGGACTGCTAAGCTACGCCGGGTTCGTCGAAGAATAAATGCTCTAGCTGCAAGGGGAGAATTAAGTGAATTCATATTTGAGAGTGATTTAAAATATTTAAGTAAATTTGAATATTAATTTAATAAAAATAAAATATAAAATAAGATATTACATTCCCATAAATCGTTAAATAGTATAACAAATTTAAAAAATCAAAGCCAAGATTTGTCTTCAAGAATCGAGTTCCAAACTTTTCAAACACCAATTCAATTTAATTTCAATCTTATATAAAACAGAAATTGCTTACGAATTGACAGCAAAGACTATATAAATTGATATGCCCAAAAGAATATACCCTGTATAAGACCCTTAAGACCATAACAACACACAACAGCGTAGCCTTTGGCCAAGTGGGCAGAATGAAAAGCGTCAAAGAATTTTCACTTTTCTATTATCGATAAATAGAAAATACTTCAGACAAGGCAAGAGTCAGCAGTGCCCGCCACAAGAATAACCTAGGGGCAAACTGTGTTGCCACATTAAATGTTTAATCAGCAGTCTCGCAACTAAATATGAACTGTCAATGGCAAACAATGTCTGCCTGCTCCCCTCTCCACTCCCCTTTTCCGGCTTGACTAAGTTGAACATTCTCGTTCATGTCGGGGCACCTAAATAGATCTGTTTAGACACAGTTGTTGTCTTTCGAGTATTTCAAACTTAATTTGTTTACCCAGGCATTGTGTGGGTGCATGTGTGTGTGCCACGTGTGTGTGTGTGGGTGTACGTGTGTGTGTGCCTAAACTGCTGGCAATCATGTTGTGGCATGTAGATTGCTTTATTTATAATTGTTTGCATGCCTTTTGGGGCTTTTCAATAATTCAAGCGAGTTGCTCGACTGATTTAAGCGACTGGCTAATTAAAGCTAGAGTTGCATTGCTATGAGTAAGCTGCTGGCAAAAGCTGTTTAAAGCTCGCTTAAAACGTGACAGACAGAGAGCAGTATGAGCAAAGCTGCTTAAAGTTTAAGATTAAAGTTTAAATTGTTATCAACAGAACTTTAGCGATATAGAACTTACTTAAGCGCAATAAGTTGCTCGACAATCCTTTCCCTCATTCCAGCTGATTTGCTAAGCCTCTTGCTATTATTCCTATACATCATAGAGCACCTGCTCAATATGCCAATTCAGCAATTGTCCAGTACAGTTACTAGGCACTTGTTACCAACTTTAAGCGGCTCAAAGCCTTTAGGCGCTGTCTGCTTGATGGGCAAACAATGGCAAGACAAAGCAGAAGGAGCATAAGAAGAAGTCATATGTGTGTGCATAAGTGTGCGTGTAAGTATGCATAGGTATATGATTCAAGGCAATTTCCTTAATGCTATTTGAGCAGCGTCGTCTGGCGTCGAGCAGATGGCCATAATTAACGCACGTTGTCTGTCAGAGCGAAACTTTGCCCATTCCTTGGGCCAAACTTTACCACAAATACACACATGACAATAATAATTATTGTCTTGATTATGCTCCTGTGCATGTTTTGCTCCGTTTTACTTCACTTTACTCAGTTCTACTCGCTTCTTGCTTATCCGAGTTTCGCCATTTAGCTAAATTGCCAGACATTTGTCTACAACGCGAGAGACTCGAGCTTGTCTGCTGCTGGTTTTGCTTCTGCCTGAGCTGCTTCAACTTCTCCTTCTTCTTTGTGTTCACTCACTTGTCATAGTTCATCCTTCAGTCTGCTATCTGCCATCCTGCTTACACCTCTGTCATTCTGTTGTCTTGCGTCCTGTTCTCATGTCTCTGGGCATTCTTTTTTTCTCTTGTCTTTCACCTTGAAGTCCCGCAGTTTGTGCTTAAAAGCTTTTCATTTAGCTTAATTAACTTATAACAATTTGGTGGTTTATTATCTTAATTTATAACCCCAAGGCATAAATCGTTCTGCTTTCTTTGCGCTCGCTCCTTCATCTCTCTCTCTCTCTCTATGGTATCTAATTAAACTTTAAGTGAATTTCATTTGCGAACTTTGTTTAATTTTTACGAGTTACACATTTTGTCTCTGGTTTATGCTTGATTTATAACCTTGTAACTCTGGCTAATCAAAGCTCTCTATCAACAACCATATAAGGTACAAATCAATTTGACAACATCATTTATTATATCAAGCTTTGTACGCACACATAAAAAAGAAAGAAAAAGGAGAAAAATAGCCTGGGAGGTTTAAGCTGGAGTTGAACGACAGGCAGATACCCTGGGAAGAAGCTATAGAAGAAAAGAGAGGTTACGTATAATTAAGTATCACAATTCTAAGTATCTAAACAGCTTACCTATTTGACTGTAACTATTTCCCAGCAATACTCAAACTAACCTTCACATCTTCTTACTATGTTCGATTTATTCTTTCATTCTCATTGGTTTGCTTTGATTTTGCTTATGCATATCATACCCCTGAGACCTTCCCCCTCTTGTGCAGGGTATTTCAAATCAAATGCAACTGTAATACAACTAATTTATTTAAAATGCTCATTCATGCCATGTCGAATTCTTGTCCATTCATCAAAAGTCAACGCAAAAGGACATGGGTCAAAGGCTTTTGTGTTTGCACTGACCCCAAGGATTTTCTTTGCTGCCGTTTCTTCCCTCCACTCTACACTCTTCCCACCCCTCTGGCCTGTCTCTATCTCACTCACGCTGCCAAGCAATGCAATTAATATTGAAAAGCTCAGCAGAAAAGCAAAAGATAAGCTTCGGGGTAGACGGAACCGAGGCGAAGCTGAATGAACTCAAGATGAAGATGTTGATGGAGCTGGAACTGATGGAACTGATGAAAGCGAGCGTGTGACAAATGTCCCCAGCTGGTCAAAGATTTGCAAATCTGTCTAAGCATTTCTTGAAGGTAATTAATTGAACACGCTGGACAAGAAAACACGACGTCATCAAACGGTTTTTGTTTGACTTTTCATTAGTTTTGGCTCGACTAATTGGGCAAAATTACTGTAATTATAAAGCAGAGTAATATAATTATGTGCATTTAAGGTAAAAGGTTGTAAATATCATTGTAAATTATTCAGAAGTGCCGAAGAAGCAGAAGAAGAAGAAACTGCCTGCTGTGAAGATAAATTGAAAAACTCTCAAAGGTCGAAATGAAAGAAGTTTTTAAAGTTCTCGGGATATTTTCTTTTAAATAATGCAGATTCATCGCACTGTTGTCATCACAGACTTCTCAAGTATTTAACTAAATCTTGTCAAACTTTCTTTGACGCCTCATTAGGTGATTTATTAAACGTTTTGGCCGCAAAATTTGTCTGACTTTGCTGCTGCTGCGTTTAGCTGCTTTATGGGCGTGGCATGACGTTGTACTTTTGATTGTGCGCCTGTTTAATGAGCTATAAGTATCTGCAGCAAGTACCACTCACTCACTACTCAGTCACTCACTGACTCGCTATTCATTTGGTCTGTCATCGCGCTGCTAAGTATGCAACAACTTTTGACAAACGACATTGCGGCTCATTGGCAATTAATTTCGGGCCAAACAGCATGAGTAGCCATTTGTACTTTACAGGGGAAGAAGAGAGGGGGGTAGGGGGAGGGGTACCCAGTAAGCTGCCGTCATGGACGTCACATTACGTCTCATTAGTGGCACGCGGGATGCAGCGGAAATGATTCATTTCCGCCAGTCAAAATGAAAATCAAACTCCAAATGAAAATGAAAATGGGAAATGGAAAATGAACAGTTTTCGGCAGTTTTCAAGTGATTTTTTTTTCTGGCGAAACAGCAAACAAAAGCTGCAATGTCATTGATGGCCTGAGAGGGGGAAGAGACACTGTACTACGAGGGAAGTTTTCAAAGTTTTTGACTAGCAGTGGCAACAAAAAAAAATGAATTCAATTGAATTGATTTTGAATGCGGCACTGTCTGCCGCCTGTCTACTGCCCCATTGAAAAGTGCGTGCATATTCGATGGGGAAGGGGAAAAGCGGGGGCGTTGCCAAGCAGGGTGACTACAATTCTATAAAGCTTCCGTCTGGCCCCGCCTCGCACTGATTGACTTTTGCGTTGACATTTGCGCTCTCGGTTATCGCGCGCGCTGCCGCCCTTTGCCTGTTTGGGGACTTGTGCTGCCCCGCAAGAGGGTTGCCACCCCACATCACCCACTCGACTGAGGACTGAGAACTGTCTGCTGCCGTTGCTGTGTTTGTGATGCCACAATAAACGCATTATGCTGCCATTAGTTGAGTGCGAGAGCCTTCCGCTTGTTTGCCAGCTTCCGTTTGTGTTTGCCTTTTTGTTTGCCTGTTTTACTGCCTGTTTGCCTCGCTGTTCAGTTTTCTACAGTTGTTGCTTTGTTGTTGCCTAACAATAAAAATGCCATGTCCCCCAGAGGGGCGGGGGGCACACCAGGTATACTTACTACGTGCACAAACAAAACTGCAAAAAAAACTTTTCATGCAATGAATTGTTAATTTACTTAAACAGTTTCCACAGCGTTTGCTCCCCTCGCTGACTTTTCATGCTCGGCCTAACGACATTTCCTTAAAAAGGCATCAGGCATCAAATGACATTTACGCTGATTGCATTTCGATGAGCAGTTGTTCGACATTAATTCGGAAATCTTATTGAAGAGGGCAGTTCAATATGGCCAGCTCAGACTGGAGGGAAGTTTTCGAGAGCGAGAGTGAAAGCAGGAAGTTAGGACTAGGCTGGGATTTTATTCAATCAGCCACAGAGTACAATATAGTTCAGCAGAGGCAGCTACATATAGTCATATATACTTTATTAATTATTATATTGCCACATTCTTGTTTATTCGTCATTTTGTTTCATATCTTTAGTGATACCTTAAAGCAAATTCAATGACTTCAATGTGGAAGGCTCTTTGACTCTTTGGCTTTCATTATCAAGGCTATCAGCTGCTTTTGTCTATATATAGCATCTTTATCAACATACAGTACACCATGTTTAACCCACAATTCAAAACGCTATACATATCCCTATCAGTTCTCTTTATGTTCCCCTAACTACGCAGTCAATGGCCGCTTATGCTGTCGTTGAATGCGCTTACAGCAGCAAATGACGGTCAACGTGCGAGGCACTAACCCACAGACAAGCTGCACCTCTCTCTCTTTTGCACTGCCTCTCTCACTCACACACACACACACATGCGTGTGACTGTCACCTAGCGTTTAACGATATTTTGCTGACAGCGACAACGGATAATTAGTTTCGCTAACGAGAAAACTTCAACGTGCTGGCCGAGTCGCACATACACGCACACACACACACACGCACACACACATTAACATCACACTTGACACATGATGGGGTCTCTGGTGCAACATGTTAACTCAAGTAGCGTTAACAACAACAGCAACAACAACAACAACAACAGCAAATGGGACTGTAGCATGGCCAACACGTTCTCGCAGCGAGAGTTGCTCCGTCATTTGGCGCGCCAGCAACAGGATGAACAATCCGGCGGAATGCTTCCACTACGCTTCACTGCGTCCGTCGTTCGACGTGCTCCGCTTTACTCCACACTGCTCCGCCTTGTAGCTAATAAAATGATTATGTGTTGTTTTTATGCTCATCGCCGGCACCAGAAGGCAGAAGGAACTCGTCACATTGTAAGCGAAGGCGAATCACGAATCGACTCCTCCTCGTTGTTGTTGCTTTTGCTGCTCCTGTTGTTGTCTCTCCGTCTCTTTTGGGGCAGGCACTTTCAAAACAATTGCCGCGATTGTTTACATATTAATGACAGCAACTTTTATGGACTGACAACACTTTCTACGTAATTGATTGCCGGCAATTGCCCTGGCATATTAAAAGGATTTCGGCAACAATTTGTTGCAATTTATCTGAGCTCGCTCTCCTTACGCCTTGATAATGAGTTTTCCTATAAAAGCTGCACATGATATAATGGGGTTTTTTATATGACAAATTATGTTGGCCAGCAACTCACAGTGGATAATTGAGTCATAATCTGCGTACGTTCATCAGACTACATATTTGATTAAATTTTTATAGAGCAATTTTCTGGACAGATTATGTTTGCCTTTCATTATGCTTTACTTAACTATAGTGACAGGGGTGTCTACTTTTTGTTGTGGTTATTTTGACAAGCAATCTATATTACAGAAGCCAACAACAAGTTGTGGTTTTCATGAAGTTTCAATGTAAGTTTATTATCAACTTTTTTTAATAGTATTTAAATTGCGAAAATATTTAGAATGTGTTATTTATTTATTGCAAAATGTATTCCACTTTTATTTAGAAATATTTAGAAATAATATCTCCCTTAAAAATTAGAGATTTAAATTACATATTCCATTTCTAATTTCCTTAAAAGTATTTATATACTCGTAATAAATTTTAAATTGTCCATTAATTTCTAATTTATTAGAAAACATTTAGAGTCTCTGTCTACGCTCCTTAATTGTGTGGCATATGGAACTGTAGATCTTTTTGCCACACTCCACAAAATGCTGCAATTAAATTTACATTAGACGGAAAATTCCATAATGCGTTTTCAGCATTTTTATTTTGCGGAGCGCTCATAACAAATGTTGTTGCCCCCGAGGTTGCGCCCTTCTCCTTGCCTGCCACCCAAAGAGCGTTGCATACGCGCACCGGAAGTTGCTGTCGATTTGCAACAAATGGCAACCGGATGTTGCCACATGCTGCACGTGGGTCGACAGACCCTCGATTTGCACGCCGCTGCTGCTGCTGCTACTTTTTTATGCTGCTCTAACCCCTTGGCAATTAATTGCCTAGCACGTAATTATTTTGTAGTTAAAATGGGCGCGTTTACCCACAAACACACGCGCATACCCGCACACACACGCACACTCGCTCACACACCGACTTGGTTTATCCCATGCATAATTTGGGTTTTTGCAGCTAATTAAAAGCGCGTTGCGCTGTTCAAATTAGTCGCTAAAGGGCAGAAAGTTGAAGATGGGGTGGGAGCGTGGCAAGGAGCGTCATCTGCCACAGGTGGAGAGTTGTGACTTTTCAATTAGCGCATGCTTAAGCATTTGTGTGTGTTTGGTAATTTAAATTTAAGCTGGAAGTGCAATTCGAGGCCTGATTTTAAAGTGCAAATGTGAAACAGCATTATGTTGCCTACTTTTGAGCGCAGCAAATAATCCGTCTGCAAGTTGAAATTCCCTGAAGCGGTTTGTGTTGCCTACTTTTCTGCGTAGCAACAAATCTCTCTGAATGTTGATAATATAAGTCGTTGCATAGTTTTAGGGCGTATTTAAAATTGAGTTTACTTATGGCTTATACTTATCCGCTGTTTGTCTCATTATGCAACTTTGAAAGGGGCTAGATTTGACGGGAAAAAGGCTCACTTGGCAACACTGTTGCTTGTCGGCACAAAGCGGTTGCTTTTTTGTCGTTCAATATATGTAAATATCTCTTTTTTATCCTATCTGCAAATGTTAGATAAACTTTTACCCGCAGAAACTAAATTCCCCTTTATTATTCAGCCATTACAAATATTTATTGCAATTTTTTCAACAAAATAAAAAAATATTTGTGATGGGAGCTCAAATTCGACCACAAACAATAACAAAAGGAAAAAAAAAAGAATCAAGCTTTGTTCGGTTTTTAATTTCATAATTATGGCATTTTTATTTGCGTTTTAATTGCTACATTGTAAATACGCGTATTCAATATCAATAATTACACATAGACATACAGTTAGTTACAGTATTTCTAATGGATAAACAACATACGAACGAATGTATTCATATAATGTATGCGCACTTAATATTGTATTATAGTAAATGTATTCATATTTATTGTATATACGGGGGTGGGGGGTGTATATAGGGTACGCGCTATAATGCTATGGGGTGGCAGGGTTGGGTTCTGTTTAAATGCATATCTAATTGTCTGCCTTATGCCAAGTGCAGTTCATTAGTCCGGCCGCTACACAAATACAGTTACATACGAGAGTGTGTGTGTGTGTGTTTGTGTGAGAATCTGATGTAGAATTGAAGGAGTTTTGCCATATGCCTATGCTGGTATTTACGAGCTACAAATCTATTAATATATTATCCATTCATATATCTAAATTTACGTGTGTATGTGTAGTACAACAACTAAATAATGGGCTGCTATAATTAGTGGATCTAACATACTATATGCACAATTTTTAATTCATTTCTTATTCGCTACAGTGGATCATTTGCATAATTTGAATATTCAATTGAAGTGGCGTACACGCGCCTAACTCCAGGGATTATTTACACTTACGAGCTACACAAAGTATTTAAGTAATGATATATTTATGTTGGCGAAATGTACATAATTTATTAATATTAAATGTTTTTGTTTTCCATTAAGCTGTTAAGTAACAATCTAACTAGGCGATGATCTATCGAATCTCTAGATAATCTTAAGCGCCGGCAATCTGCAGCCCGCATACGTGGAGGAACTTATCATACGTTTCTTTAACATGTACAATGATCTATAGCTACAAGAGAACTAAGCCTAAGAGAGTGAGGGAGACAGACAGTGGGGTGGGTTATCGAAGAGAGAGAGAGAGTGGGTAAGTAGTATAAGTCTATCACTAGCATGGAGTCAATCGACGCATGGATTGACGTACTTTACCAAAGTCAGCTTTACATGAGTAGTAAAAAAAACGAAACCGTTAAGAATTGATCAGCTTAAACACAGACGCACAGTTCAAGTCTCAGTCTTAGTGCGTAGGAATCAGTTAATAACAAAATAGATTAATCCATGAATTAATATAAATATGTTAAGTCGAGTTGAGACGTTTCAAGCGAGAAATAACATTAAAATACGCAATCTTAGCTGAGAAATAGCTTTAAAGTACATGAAAGCTTCAACAGAACTGAAAGCTACCTAAAGCACATTAAAGCTTTGACAGAACAGAAAGTTGCTAAGGTTAAATATAGCACAACATAAGGTCATCCAATATTCTTAAATTAAGCCGAGCTTTTCAACTGATTTTTTAGAGCTTTTCGCTTAATCCTTCGTGTGCACAGTCGCCGCCTGTAGTCTAAGCTCACTCAAAGTTCTCAGCGCCGCCGTTGTTGAAGCGTTCACACCAAGCGAGCAGCTCACGCACCTCCCGCGCGTACAGCTCCTCCTGGGCCTGGCTGGACAATTGACAGCCTCCCGTCGGTGGCGGCAACTGGCTGCCCCCTGCCGGGTGTCAGACATTGTGGCAAGGTTGCTGGCTGCTGCTACCGCTACCAGAGTTGCTCAGCAAGCTGCGCTCACTGGCCACGCTGCCGGGTGCGTAGATCAACTCATTGGTGGCCTCCTTGTTGTGCGGCTCCTCCACATGCAGCTTGGCGCGATTGCCACGTGTCGATGCACTGCGCCACGACTGCGATTCCAGGGGCTGCTGGTGCTGTGGCCCGCCAGCATGTGGCACCAGTGGCAGCAACTGTTGCTGCTGCTGCGAGGGCTGTTGCTGGTCATTCACCTTCACATAGAGACGCTCCATGTCGTCCAGATCACCGTCGGCTGTGTGATACAGTGCCTGCTCGTCCTCGTGCGACATCAACATGGCCATGGGCGAAGGGGAGCCACCGCAGCCGGAGTCAGCGAGGCCGTTGTAGCAGAACGAGGAGCCATCCAGGTCGAGCAGATTCTGATGCTGATTCTTGGCCAGCGTCTGATCCAGCGGTGCCTGTGTGACCTTAAAGCGAGCACTGTCCCGTCCAATGCTGCAGCCATGTGGCAACTGCTGGCGCCGCACGCTGCCACCCGAGACCAACTGTTGCTGCTGCTGCTGCTGTTGTTGGTGGGGTGCTGCATTGGGTGCCGCCTCGTAGGTGTGGCAGTTGCTCAGCTTGTTCTCCGTGATGTGCATCATGTGCATGTTGTGCTTGTCCTTGGGGTAATAATACTGATCGGAGTAGACAGAGCGTGCGCCGGCTGTGTTGCTTGGATAGATTTCCCCGGCCGTCGACATTTGCTGGTAGATGTTGTTGCTGGAGTGCGGCACAGGCTGTGGTCCTGCCTGATGCTGCTGCTGCTGCTGCTGGTGGTGGAGTTGCTGCTGCTGCTGCTGTTGATGTTGGTAATGCGGATGCATGGGTCGCTGCATGCCATAGGAGCCGGGCAGGGCAGCTGGGCCTGGACGCTGCTGATAACGTGGCTGCTGCTGCTGTTGCTGTTGCTGGCCGGGATTGAGTATGGCAGAGGTGGCGTAGGGTGCGGGAGAGGCATTGCCATGGCGTCCGTACTCGCTGGGCGCCTTGCCGAAGCTGGACACCTCGGCGTAGTCAGTCGGTATGTTGGAGTACTCGCCCACGTAGCTGCAAATGAAGAGATAAAAGAGAAACAAAATGAAAAAAAACAGTTCAGTTATTGCCCACGCTTGTTTATTACAATATTCCCACGCCCACACAGACCAGAGAGAGAGAGAGCGCGGTGGGCGGGGGCGTGGCCAAGCAAATTTTTCAGCTGCCCATTTTTCGGTTATAAATTTGCTCGTTTGGATCAGCTGAGGATGGGGAGGGAGAGTGAGGCTGGGGAATTTATAGCGTGCGGTCTACACGCCACAGACGGGAAATTTGCATTTCGCTTTTGGCTCAGCCCTGTCCAGTCCGGGCCCGGAAGCAGCTCGAAGCGTCTGCTCATGTGTAAAAATGGAATTTATTTCGGATTTCGCATTTTACATATTTACAATTTACACCTGCTGCAGCCCACAAGAGCTGCCACTGCCTCTGCAACTGCAACTGAAGGCGGGTCAAACTAATGTGCTGCTAACGGATCTGGCAACTGGCTCTCTATGCGCAGATAACCCTACACACATCAGCAGTGCCCCGGCAACTGGGTCAAAGGAATCTGACGTACGCACTTGGATAAATTAGTAAAAGGCAGAAAAAACAAGAAATACTGGCAAATAATGAACTGAGCTTAATACCTTGTAAGCAAGTTACTTATATAATTAAATTCATGCAATCTATTCTGTCAATAAACTGAACATCTAATAAAAATACCTTTAATATTTAATCTTTTCAATTCCGAATTTCTCCTCATTTCCTGCCATTGTATATACCCAACTACCCCTCTCTTTTTAAAGGATATACAGCGCTGAAAACTGCCTTCTCTTTGCGCTGCTTTTTCACATTATTTGCGTATTTAAATACTGAAAGCGGATTAAGCAGCAGAAGCAGAGTACATATAAAATGAAAATACTACTAAAAAAAAGCTATATGTTTAAGGGGTGTATTGATGCAGTTTGCACGTGGAAAAACTTTAGTGCGTGTGCATTTGAAAATGCGCGCTGCCCTTAATGAGTTTCCACTGCGTTGAATGAAAGAAAAAAGGGGCAAAAAAAATAAATGTACTGAAATAAGTAGAAAATGGCAGGTAGTAATTAACTGTAAGCTGCTAAAAATAACTGACTTTCATATTAGAACTAATTAGCCTAGCTGCAAGTTTGTTGGGCAAGTTACTCAAAATAATTGAGGGAAAATATCAGAAAAATGTACTGTGCTTACTGGTTTATTTTTGTATGTATTTTTATACTGACATTTACTTTTCCCCAGTATTTAATTAGCATAAAAATTTATTGTTGCATTTTCTTTTCCTACTGTATTTTATTAATTATTTATTTTTCGCAGCAATTTTAACTTCTTCGCTCTGCTTGGCTTTTTTTCCGCTAAAGACTTAAGCTGACATTTGATATTGCATTAAGTGACCCCAGCAATAACAGCACACATATGATACTCGTATTCATTAAAGTGTGATTACTTTAACGATTATTGTTCGAATTGTTGCTGCTGCAGTTGCTGCTGTTTCTGCAGTTGTTGCTGCTGCTCTCGACAATTTTGTTGCAATTATTTTATATTAATATTTGCGTTGAATTGCGCACATTTTCAATTTGTGTTTTTAATGACTAATTAAGTGTGCGAAAATAATTATAATTATGTCGACCGAATTTGTGACTACCAACTACGCGATATACTCGCAATCGTCCGGAAAATAACATTTTAAATATGCATAAAAAATAATGCGCAAATTTATATACAAAATGTATGCTCTTTCTCGCTCTCTCTAGCTCTCTCTCTCTCTTTCTCACATACTGTTGTTTTTTTGCCATTTTGATTGCCATTTTTCGCGGCCATACTTCAGCTTTTCACGCTTGATTGGCATTTAATTGCCATTGCTATTTGGCCAGACAGACAGACAGGGAGAGAGAGAGAGAGAGAGTGCGAGGGAGAAGGAGACAGAGACAGACCGCCTGAATTGGCTTTGATTTGTCAGAGATTTCTCGTTGTCGCATTGCACAAATTGATTGGAATTATTACAAGAGCTTAAGCATTTCTCGCATTTGCATAGAAAATGTCAATGGAAAATTATATGTGAAAAATGTGAAGTGAAATTTAATTTGCAGCATATTAACAGAAATTGAATTTAATGTGAATTTTCATATTCTGCCTCTCTTCTATTTAGGCTTGTTACTTTATCTGCCCATCGATTTAATTTAAGCAATTGCACGACGCTTTAAATTGACCACAAATAAATAACAATTACGGTTTGGCAATAATTTTGTAGCAACAACTGCGAAAACATTGGCGCAAATTAAACAAATTGGCAGCAAGCGCAGCAACAACAGAAACGCAGACACATAAATTAGCTATATGCGCCTGCATTTGCTAGCTAGTTGAGTTGCCAGGGTTGCCAGGCTTGCCAGCAATTTGATTAGCATTGCCATAAGGTGCAGGCAAATAAATTACGCGTAAAAATACATTTTGACTTGCCCTAAAATGTATGCTACATTTATTTACAAGTGGCTAATGAGGGGAAATCAGTTACAGACTGCCTTATTAATATATATTCTTGTTCAGTGGTGTTAAAAAACTGATTTGTCTAGCATTGCATGAGCAGATGATTGATAAAGAGAGTGATGCTATCTGTGCGTGCACCCTTCCTTTTCCCTTTCCATTACACTTGCAACATATTGTTGCATATTGTACCATACTTAAAGCTGGGCACTTAAAGCTGCCTGGGTCCAACATGCATTGCAAGGTAGCCTACGCTGCGACACTTGGGTAATTACATTTGCCCCAACTGGAAGGAAGGCAACAGCAACTGGAAACTATGTTGCCCCGCCGGGAGCTGTCCAGTGGGAATTGCCCACCGGCTGCTCTGCTCGTACCAAAAATCAACATAAATAGCGCGCCAACATCTCCATTTCTAACTTGATTTTGTTGGCGCCGTCGTTAAACCAAACGAAAAAAAAATGGCAGCCAAACTCACAACGAGGCAAAGCGAAAAGAAAAAGCTACGAAAAATTTTTCGACGCGCCAGAAAAATGCAATTTCACAGTTTGGTGAATTTTTATTGTCGTCGCTTTTGAGTGGGCAAGCGAGAGAGAAAAAAAAGAGAAAGGCAGGGGGAAAGGGAATGGGAGTGGGGCGGGAGGATAGAGAGATTTTCCTTTGGGCTACCTAACTGTCCGAATTGTTTGGAAAAACTTACCGCTGATGGTTGCGTTCGCTGGCGTGTCCATGAATATCATCGATGCAGCCGCCACCGCCACTGCCAGAGCTGCCTGTGGCGCCGCCACTACCACCGCCGCCGCCATTGGAGCCTGGTGCACTAGCACCGCAGACGGGGGCATAGTCGGCAATGTGATCCTTCTGCATGTCGAGGGTGTCGCCGCTGGGCGAGGTTCGCCACACCATGCCGCCGGTGGAGGCGTCCAGCCAGTAGCCGTTACCGTTGCGCGTCGATAGACTCGGCATTTTCAGCACGTCGCTGGTGTGATTGCCTGCAGGTGAGAGAGAGAGAGACAGAAGAGAGAGAGAGTCAGAGAGTGATTTGGGGCATGAGACAGAGCAATTAAATGTTTTGCAACAAATTGTAGCCGGAAATTAACAAAAATACAAAAGCCATTGTGTACGGAGTGTTCCCAAAAACAATTGCGCTGCCTATGGAAATTCCTGAAAGACTTTTTCCAACTTTAAACTCGCCCTTTAATCGCAGCATAAGCCAGACACTGCATTATAATTCAGGCTTATGTCGCGCTGCTTAAGACTTCATTAAATTATGGCGAGAGTTCATAAAAAAAACAACAAATATTGTTGGCGAAATTGCGGAGAAAGTGTTTTGGCCTGGCTTATGTGGGATTTATAGCAGCGTGTGCTGGCTGCAGTGCTATAAATTCAGAGCATTAAAATAATATTATGCCTGTGCGGGCAGCGGGGGCGTATGCGCAATTTGCGACACACACGCACACATATTCGCGCAGTGGAAAATCAAATAAATTATTGTCAATTTTGCAGTCTACCCTTGCCACTGAAAAAATGTGTTGCATACTTTCGCGAGCAGCAGCAAAGAAAAAACGATTGCATAAAAAATGCACCAATTAAACTGTCCCCGGGTTATAACTGCGCATCAAGCGAGTATTTTATGGCACCCCGCCCCCCTTTGTTGTTGTCTTTTATTGTCTATGGCTGTTCAGGTGAGCCGCATGGCAAGCGCTTTTGCGCTTTTTCCTGCTTAGTTTATATGCCGCGCGCCCATGAATATGCAATGCTTTCTGCCACCCTGCCACGCCCACCACCACACCTTGTGGCTTGTTCAACAATCGCAAAGTTGAAAAGCAAAAACATTCGCTGTGAAGTTTGCATTAAGCTGGGCAGACAAAAAAGCATTCTACGAAAGGAGTGGGTGGGGGAGAGGGGTATTACAACTATATTGTGAACTATAGAAATTGAATATAACAAGTGGGCAGCACCCCGATTGGCAGCGCATTGTTATAATTCTCGTTCGCTACGTATTCGCCTTTTTGCAAGGGGGATTTTATTTTTTTGTTGCATACTTTTTTGGGCTGCTGTTTTCCTGTGATGTTTTGAGCAGACTGACAACTGTAATCTGCTTTAAATGCGTGGCAATACATGATACACTACGTTTTTTTTAAAGATTACTGTAGTTAACAAATTGTTTTCGATATTTTTCCAATTATTTTCCATGTCTTTGAATAAATTTCTGATACTAATTTACATCTCTATCACTTCTAAATTTAATTTTCTGTAGATCTTCTTTAATTCATTGCCTCCTTTTGATACTCATTATCTATCACACTCACTAATTGATTTCATGCTATTTGCAGCTATCACATCTCTACAAATGTTGGCATAGGATCACGCATGCAAATGTCCTTTAAATGTCCTCGAACTGCAGTTGCATTTAGCGTTGCCACAAGCCTCGACAAGCGTTTACCAGCCAAAACCAACACACACAGCCCGTAAAGCCTAAGCATCAGTGCCAACAGGCAACCCAAGGGAGTGGGTTATCCCTGCCAGGACCCTCTACTTCCGTTCGCCCCTCCCCCCCTTTTCCATGCTGCTAATTTCAATTAGACCACCAGGTCTGGCCTCAGCTCCGAGTGCCCAAGCACGCGCGGCACACACAACTTGTTGGTTAATAATGCACACAAAACTAAATGCATAATTGTGGTGGGGCAGGGGCAGGGGCAGGAAGGGGTTGCAGTGTGGAAGGGAGTAACTACCCCAGTGCAGTGTGGCATCACGTGCAAAATGTTAATTTCTATTATGTGTGGAGCGGCGCAGGAAAATTCGTGCTGCTGAAATATTTATTCGCACCTATTTTGTTGTGTGTGTATGGTGTGTGTGTGTGTAAACTGGTGTGTGCTCCTCGCGAACAATGCAAAATTAGCGTTATTTATATATGCAAATGGGTGTGGGCAGGAAGCGCCACTAGCTGCCCGCAATGCCGGATGCAGCCAGTGCCAACACGGAGAGCAACTCTGCTGCTTTGCCCACTGCCCCCCTCTCTGCCTGCCCCTCGTACTCACCTCGCATGGTATTCAGGGCCGACTGCTTCATCATCATGTGCTTGCGCTTCACAAAGACCATGGCACCGAAGGAGAGCATCATGATGGCCAGAATGGCGCCCAGCAGGATGATGAACCACGGTTGTGTCAACACATCGTTCACATGATCCTGATTGATGGGATAGCTGCAGGAAGAGAGCGAGAAAGAAGCGAAACAAAATTAGAAATGTGTAATTAAAAGATTTGCAACGCTATGGTGACGATCTGGCAACGCTGTCGCCTGCACACTTACCGCTGATTGATAAACGGATCCAGTCGCTTGGTAATCGGATCCAGACGCAACGTGGCCGGCACACAGTACGGTCCAATGCCGGCATTATTACCCGCTGCCACGCCCACCGTGTACATAACGCCCTCGGTGAGATTGGCCAACACCAGTGTGGGCGATGCGGCATCAATGGTCACATTGGTCAGAATGCGCGAGAAATTGTGCGCCGTGTCGATGCCGCGCACAATAACGTGATAGTAGAGCAAAATGCCTGCAGAGGGTTAAGACATGGGGGGGGGTAAAGGGTTAATGAGTAAGACAAAGATAGAAAGAGAGGGAATGGGAGGTGAGAGGGTGTTGCTGGTACTTACCGTGCTGTTCCTTCAGTTCGGGTGCCTTCCATTTGAGGAACACTGCGGAGGCATTGAGCAGAACCGCCTCCATGCCAAATGGCGCCTCGTTGGGTACTGCAAAGATGGAAAAGATGCGTTGGATGAGTAAGAAGCCAAGCAACTAGAAGGTTAACAAATGCGATTTTGATTGTTCTCGGGCAACAGCAGCGCAGCTGGTAAAGTCGTGCAGCCTAATGAGCCCGCTAATTAATTGCCATTTAGTGGCAGCGACTTTAGTTTTCCGGCAGTTTTCCTTGGCTCGCTTATAGGGGGGGAGCCTAACCCTAGATGGTCTACCCCAAGTTGGGTTCTATTTTAAGCGCGTCTGCACATGCATCATCAGGACGCACAGCTCACGTTGCCGCACTTCAAAAGCTCATCTTCATTTGTTTATTTATTTCCTGATTCCTCTGGCTACCCCCCACCCCCCCAGGACCCTACCCTCGTCAGATGTGAAGCAATTTCTTTGAATAAACACACACGCTACAAAACAACGGTAAAAGCAATGTCTCTAAATAGGTGCCCGCTGTCTAGCTACAGCCCAGACCCAGCACCCTTCCTACATACATACATGCCAAGTAGGGTTAGCACCTGGCTGCGATTGCCCGAGTGTGTGTTGATGCTTTCCCCTTCTTTTATGCCCCTTCTTCAATGCTTTTTTTGCGCTGTTGTTTTTCGGCTTTGTTCGGCGACATGCTAAAGTGCTTGTCAGGCTTTTGTCTGTGCTGCTGCTGCTTCTGCTTCCTGTGCTCTACTTCCTCCTACCACTGCATCTTGTCCGTCTTCGTGCCTGATGACGCGCTTAACACGTAGCTGCCATTGTGTGGCATACACATACGAGCGACCTGCTGCAGGCAATCGTTGCACGTGTGCTGCCACACCAGACGCAACGCAATTGAAATGAAGATCTTGCCCAGTTCCAGATGCGTGTCTCGACTAGGTTATCCGTTTATTATCCGCTGATAGCAGCTTGGATGAGCCACATGCCTGCGGGGGTTAAGCACAGGTGATCTGTCAGTCGGCTGAGCCAGGAAATACACGGAAAGTACTCAACCTTCTCTGCTACTTCGTGCTACTCCACCTACATCTTTTATTCCTGCAGAACATTTGCATTTTGCAAGGGGGGCACTAACGTTTAACTGTGCCTCATATGCAACGTTGCAGCAATAATTGTTGTTTATCTTTACACAATTGCGTTGGCAATTTCTTTGAGTTGTTGCAGTCGTGGCAGAGTCAGAGTCAGACACGGCAATGTGAAAATGTGATGCATGCGAAATGAGTTTTGATTTGAAGAGCAGCCACCAGATGTCGCTTTGGTGCGACGTTTGTGCATTTTATATATTGCAAGTTGCCACAACGTTTGTTGACTTATTTGCGGCACTGTGTCTACATTTGCCCACCTCCCTCACTGCTGACTTTGCTTTCAGTTTCTGTTTACTTCTGCGCGCTCTCGCTTGACATTTGCCTGCCTGACATTTCTGTCTCCCCTTTCGCTGTCTCTCTGCCTCTCTCTCTCTCCCCCACTTGCTCTTTTTTGTCTCTTCTGGCATTTTTGTATTTAATTATTTTCTAAAAAAGTCGCCTCATTGAGAACTGTTCAGTTTGCGCTGCGCTCTCCTTTTGAAGTTTTTCGGGTGATAAAATGAAGTGATAAACCTGTCTGCAAAGTTTTCGCTGTTGAGTTGGCATTTTGCATAGAGAAAGGGAAAGAGAAGAGGAGTAGAGAAAGAGAGACAAAGGAAAGCTAGAAAAATGTACGTTGAGTGCAACTACTGGACAACCTTATCGGCTGCTCAACGTGAAACGACAGTGGGAGGGAAGCACGAGTGTGTCTTAGTCAAGCGAGGTAATCCCCCCAAGTTTCGTTTAGATATGTCTTAGTTGGGTGATATGTGAGAGTTTCTAAAGCGAGGTTAAGCTTAGTTTGGTTTAAATAAAGAATGAATTGATTAAAGAAGAGTTAAGCATATAAAGTAAGATATTTTTCAACCTAGAAGGCAACTCTTGATTAATATGAAACAAATTGAAAAAATTATGCGTTTGGAACTCAGGAACTCAGGTTTGCAGTTCAATTTGATAGAGCCACATTGACGAGCATTTATAGTTGTTACTGACATATCGATAGCAACTTTCTTTCCTTCTACCCTCAACTAACTGCAAATGGCGTTTAAAGGGCGCACAAATTCCTCAGTTTCAAGAACCTGTCATGGTTCCCCCTTCCCCCTTCTCCTTTTCAGGCCTTACAATCCTTTACTTTCACCTGCTTCCCGGCACATCAAGTATTCAAGTATTCTACACACACACACACTAGGGAAGGGGGCGACAGGCAAATACGCGCACACACACGAGTGAGCCTGTTCTTGCAAGTCAGCCAAGGCAGCCAAGTGTGCCTGCATTGAGCCTCGTAGCCGCTCTCCTGCTACGTGCCTCGTCGATATGCTTCGCTTTTTTTGCGGCCTTCAATGATTGACATAGATTTTATTTGCCATATCCGACAGAGTGCCCCTCCTCCCTTCTTTAACGTTGTATGCGTTGGCAGCTGATGCCGAGATAAGGTCGGGGGATTTACCTAGACTGGGCTGGGCTGGTCTGGGCAGACCTTTTATTTCCTTCTGCGTTACGCAGTTTTCTTCCTTTTATTGAATTGCCTTATTGTTGCAATGTGCCCCGCCCCCTCCCATTTACTGCCTGCTGTTGCATTTGTCACATACACAAGGGAAAGGGCGACATAGAGAGAGAGGGGGTGAGCTACCCCCGTAGTGAGGCATTTATTCGGTTTGTTGACTGCCTCATTCGGTTCATTAGGCAGCCTGCGCTGCATGCTCGCCTATTTTGGCCACGCATAAATATTACATCAAAGCTGGGAGAGTACCCCCTTTTACTCACCATCTTCCAGGGTGCGAGCCAGGCGCGAGTTCGAGGGCTTTCCCTCGACGGATTTGTAGAAGGGCACAATGAAAAATTCATAGAGCGTATATTGCAACAGTCCCGTTAGCGTGCACGAGGAGGCGCCTCCGCCGTTGAGTATCGTCAGCATGCGATACTTTGTGCTGTACTTCTCCTGTTGCAGTGCGGCGGAGGAGGAGCCGGTGGTGGATTCCATTGCATCACGTTTGCCGGCAGCGGCAATGTTTGGCTTGGTTGAAATCAGCGCCGAGGCCGATGCCGTTGCAGATGCAGAGGAGGAGGAGGACGCCAAGGCGGCACCCGGCGAGGCCAGCAGCGGATTGCTATTGGGCGTGGTGGGCAGTGCATTGTTTGCCGCCGGATTGGGTAACTGGCGCGCATAGATGTAGAAGCCCTCGACGTATTTGCCATTGATGATCTGCATGGGAAATGGAAAGCAAAGTTGACATGGAAATCACCAAGGATTGCTGGCGTTGGGGAAGAGGCGGGGGGGGGGGACTGATTACTAACCTGCCAAGTGAGCTTCATGCTGGTGGAGTCCACGACGCTGGCATTGGTGAGCTCGACCACATCACCAGACAGCAGGCTGGCGCGTGCCTCGCTCAGGTCGAGGCCGCTGTTGAAGTAGCGCTGGTAGGGAGAAAGAGAGAGAGAGAGAAAATAGGAAAGGAAAGGAAAGAGAGAGAATTAGTAAAACAACTGTAAGTAGAGCTGGCATAATCGATATTGATAGGATATGCTATCAAAATGCATCAGTAGTGTACAACGTACATTTTCGATAACAATTTATATGTTTTCTGTTATCGATAAACTTCGAAAGTAGTTCTGGTGCAAAAGCATTGATGTATACAATGGAAGGATTCTTCAGTACTTATACACTAATAATAGTCCAGGCTTGATAATATCTAAAGATATTCTGTTGGAAGCAGGTGTACTCGAAGCTTACACTTCGATAAAAGTGAACTTTGAGCTTTTCGCTGAATATGTTCTGGTAAAACAGAATATTGAGTGCATGGAAGTGAAGTCTTTCCAATCAAAAATGGAAGTCTTCACTGTGAATTCTGATTTACAAGAATTGTACAAGGAGCATGTAGAGAAAATAGTCTCAAGAATGGATGATTTCCAAGAGAAGGATAGTGGATGGGCATTGACTCACATTATCCGATTGGAAATGAACGTCAATGAATATAAACCCATCAGAGGATCCTCCTTTATCGCACTACCCAAGAGTTTGAGTAGTAAAAAAGCAATAGTAAACGTCAAAAACAATGACGAATACTGCTTCAAATGGACAGTGATTGCTGCAATAAAGGAGGAAGATCAACATGCTGAAAGATGTAGATCAGCATCCCTGTTAGAAGATAGAGTTAGAGATCATTGCCATTTTACAGGTAAATTCAGGGGTGCTGCACACAATTCCTGTAATTTGAAATATAAAGTACCTCATTTTATTCCAGTATTTTTCCATAATTTCACTAGGTATGATTGTCACTTGTTTATTAACGAGTTGGCAAATATACCTGGACAACTTAGCGTAGTACCCCTCAATAAGGAACAATATATTTCAGTATCAACATTTCTTCCAATGTCCGATGGAAAGAATTTAGAGATTCGTTTTCTAGATTCTTTCCGTTTCATGTCATCTTCGTTAGATAAATTAGCATCTAACCTAGATGATTCACAAATGTCCACTACCAGGCAAATGTTTGAGCCCGATTCACAGTTTCAGTTAATGCGTAAAAAGGGTGTGTTTCCCTATGAACATTTAAGTTCAGTTGATAGACTTGAAGAAACTTTTCATTCAATCAGGTATACGTGGTGGTCTAGTGCAATGCACAAAAAAATATACAAAAGCGAATAATAAATATCTACCGGAATATGATGCAACAAAAGATTCTTCATATCTGGTATATTTAGACGCTAATAATTAATGTGGTTGGGCAATGTCACAGCCGTTACCATATGGTGGGTTCGAGTGGTTACCTGTAGATAGTCTAGAGGACTTTAATGTCTTTATGTTATCCTAAAGACATTAAAGTCCTCTAGACTATCTACAGGTAACCACTCGAACCCACCATATGGTAACGGCTGTGACATTGCCCAACCACATTAATTATTAGCGTCTAAATATACCAGATATGAAGAATCTTTTGTTGCATCATATTCCGGTAGATATTTATTATTCGCTTTTGTATATTTTTTTGTGCATTGCACTAGACCACCACGTATACCTGATTGAATGAAAAGTTTCTTCAAGTCTATCAACTGAACTTAAATGTTCATAGGGAAACACACCCTTTTTACGCATTAACTGAAACTGTGAATCGGGCTCAAACATTTGCCTGGTAGTGGACATTTGTGAATCATCTAGGTTAGATGCTAATTTATCTAACGAAGATGACATGAAACGGAAAGAATCTAGAAAACGAATCTCTAAATTCTTTCCATCGGACATTGGAAGAAATGTTGATACTGAAATATATTGTTCCTTATTGAGGGGTACTACGCTAAGTTGTCCAGGTATATTTGCCAACTCGTTAATAAACAAGTGACAATCATACCTAGTGAAATTATGGAAAAATACTGGGATAAAATGAGGTACTTTATATTTCAAATTACAGGAATTGTGTGCAGCACCCCTGAATTTACCTGTAAAATGGCAATGATCTCTAACTCTATCTTCTAACAGGGATGCTGATCTACATCTTTCAGCATGTTGATCTTCCTCCTTTATCGCAGCAATCACTGTCCATTTGAAACAGTATTCGTCATTGTTTTTGACGTTTACTATTGCTTTTTTACTACTCAAACTCTTGGGTAGTGCGATAAAGGAGGATCCTCTGATGGGTTTATATTCATTGACGTTCATTTCCAATCGGATAATGTGAGTCAATGCCCATCCACTATCCTTCTCTTGGAAATCATCCATTCTTGAGACTATTTTCTCTGCATGCTCCTTGTACAATTCTTGTAAATCAGAATTCACAGTGAAGACTTCCATTTTTGATTGGAAAGACTTCACTTCCATGCACTCAGCGAAAAGCTCAAAGTTCACTTTTATCGAAGTGTAAGCTTCGAGTACACCTAAGAGGTGATGAAGTAATGGATCGCCATTCTATATATCAATGCTTTTGCACCAGAACCAGCATTATCTAACTACTTTCGAATACTTTATATTATCAATAGTTATCGATAATTAAGTGAAAAACCTATTGTACATTGATTTACAATGTAAGTTATCGATAACATACTCGATATATTCTGTTATCGATAAACGTTGACACCTTATATGAATACTTTGGAAGAAACTTTAATGACTGAGACCAACTATCGATAACACATCAAATAGTTTATGCTATCGATAGACATCAAGAGTTATTGTTTTCAAACTAATTATGCATTCAACAATCATCAATATGCAAATTGATATTTTCCGATATTTATCGATATACCAATTGTTATAACTTACCGTTCCCACAGCGATTGGCTCCGACATAGGACTAGGCAGGGATAAGCCATGCGAGTTCTCTGCACGTATCAGGAAGAAGTAGTTGACTCCTGGCACCAGACCCAGCTGGGTGTACGTGGTGTTCTGGATGCGAGTGCCCACAGCCACCCATCCGTCTGTCTCGTTCTTGCCGAACATCTCCACAACGTAACCAACCAGGCTGGAAGCACCAACCTTGTTGCTACGCGTCCAGCTCAATGTCAACGAATCCTCGCCCTTCTCCACCAGCTGCGGCTTGCCTGGTGGACCTGGATAGGTAGACAACTCATGGGCACGATAGAACTTAATGTTGGGATTGGTGGGCATGTCCAGGCGCAGATAACCGCTCCACGAACTCTTGCCATTGCGATTGCTTGCGACGCACGTGTAGAGACCCTCATCCTCATGTCGCTGTAGATCCGAAATTGTGAGTGTACCTGCCTCGGAGAGATTGCGTCGCTCGTGCTCCTGCACATCGATGGGAATGCCATCCAGATACCATGAGATCTGTGGTGCGGGTGTGCCCAGCGTGCGGCAGGGTAGCACCACAATCGATTTCACCGGTAGTGTCTGATTGACAGGACCCTGTTCAATGATCGGTGGCGGCAGCTCGAACTGCGTGTCTACATGCACCACGGTGCGACTGCTAACGCTGCCCACGGCATTGAGGGCATTGCAGACGACCACCTTGCCCGAATCTTCGCGAGCAAAGCGCGCTATCGACAGTACCGAGCGACCCTCCGGGGTCAGAGTGACCTCGAGGCGACCATCGCGATAGCCTGGCAGCAGCAACGAGCTGTTGCCCTCGACAGACCAGTAGAGTGTGGGACGTGGGTATCCACTGGCCTGGCACTCGAATAGGACCTCATCGCCGATCTCTACTAACTGATTCTTGGGGCGTGTGATGAACTTGGGCGGGGCTGCAAGGCAGTTCGATGAGTTAAGTAGGGGATGGGGTGGAGACTGAGAGGATTGGGGGAGCAATTAACTTACCGTGCACGGTGAGGATGCCCGTGGCCGTAATTGAGCCGACCGCATTGTCTGCCTCGCAGCTGTACTCGCCCATGTCCTCGAGCGTGACGTCGTCCAGCTTCAGACTGCGGTCCTCAAGTATGTGCACACGACCTAACGGAAATAGAAATGGCCCAGAAGGAAGACAAGTGAGATGAGTAAGGCAGAAGTGTAAAGGGAAAGGAGGGGGAGATTCATGTGAGCAAAAGGCGATGCCACGTTGTCTTCTTCTACTTCGTTAGTAGTTCAAGTAGCGTAAAAATGGCCAAGCTGAAGACGGGCGCAGGGGGCGTGGCAAGTCAAATAACCGCAGCAAAGTAAGCCAAGAAGACGATAGCAAAGAGTGCAGACTGTGGATGGGGGGGGGAGAAGGAGCCCGGCCAGGCTGAACCACCTTTTGTGGTTGTTGAGAGATTGAAGACAAGCCGAGCAGCAGCAACAACAACAACGGGAACAACAACAACAAGGGGAACTTTGGTTTCCTTTTGCTTGGTTGCCTCACTACCAAATAGGTTTTAAATGCGCTCCTGTTGTTGCTCTCTCGCTCTCTCGCTCTGTTGTTGTTGTCCTGCTCCTTCAGTGGCCACTGTGCCAATTGTTTGCTTAACAAAAGTTTAGCCCAAGTGCTGCCAGTGCTCTCCCCCCCCTTGTCGTCTGCCGACTCGAGTCGAGTCAAGCAAATGTTTTTCCAGTATTTTCTTTTACGGCTTTTGGCTGCGAGGGCAGTTTAAAGAAGCGTAACTAGCTTTGCGAGGGCTGCCCCGCTTTGTCTGGCCACAACCCTCATCCCCTACCCCACGACTAGTTGCACTCTCTTTCTGTGGGGTAAGGGGGGGTTGTGCCTTCCCCCTTCTGTCTGAAGGACGACAAAAACATTGCAACAGTTGAGGCGAGTCGAGTCGAGTCGGACGAGTCGCCTCGGTCGAGTGTTGTGCAAGCAAAATTGTTGATTGCTGCCAACAGAGATTGGCAATTAACGGAATTAAAAGTTACAGTTCTGTTTGCTCAGCTGGGGCGGGTGCCACGCCTTCCCTACCCTCCCCAATTCCAAGCGAAACAGACACACAAACAACAAGCTACGACTAACTATAACAGTTACTAACGTAGGTGTTTATTGCACTGAGAGAAATGTGGCAAGATGTGGGGGGAATAACGAGGGTTGCTGTGGCAGGAGTCTTAGAATAATTTCTATGTTATTTCTTGAAACTTTTTACGGAGTATTGCATAAAGAATTTCTTTTGAGGTGATTTTAATTTAGTATTCAATGAAAAAAAGAACATATAAAAATTAAATTCCCCAAGGGAATTTCAGAGTGTATAAGCTGTGGATTAGAAAGGGTTCAATATTGCATTCTTTGTATATTTTTAAGACTTTTCTTTAAGAAATTGTTGTGCATAAGCCTCAAGCTTATGTTTAGTCTCTAAGAACTGCAGCAGTTAACATTTTCTGTATACTTTGAGTTTCCGTAAAACTTTCCAATAATATTGTAGATAAACAAGTTCTACATATGCAATTTTGCTCAGTGCACTGCTGCAACTGCTGTCAGTTCAAACATGAAAAGCCACAGGCCAAAGGCCAAAGCAACCGCAGAAAACAAACTTTTTTTTTGTCGTGTGCACTTTCCGCCCGCCACGCCCATGTTGAGGGGGGCCGGGGCAAAATGCAAATATGGTAAACAAAAAGCTTAAATTTCATTTGAAACGAATGTTTCGTGTGTGTCAAGGGTGCAGGGAGGGGAAGACTAACAAAATGGCCGCCATGGCACTTGTGCTTAATTGACTACAGGGGAAAGGGAAAGGAAGGAGCAGCTACTTACGGAGAGGCATATTGCCACCAGAGGCGGTGCGACGCCAGAGCACATCCGGCAGAGGATCGCCACCAATGCGACACTGAAAGACAACGGAGCTGCCCACGACAGCTGTCTGATTCTGCGGCCCGCGTATGAGAAAGGGACGCACTGCAAAGAAAAAGAGAGAGAGAGGGAGATATATATAGTTAAGAAGTTCTTGCCTTCCTTCGTTAAGTAGCAACTTACCGTGTACTTTGAGAAAGGCCGTGGCCGATTCGCGAATGCCGACAATGTTCTTCACCACACACTGGTAACGTCCGTCATCCGATTGACGTGCATCCTGTATGGCCAGATTGCCTCCATCTACGATGCGGATGCGCTTGTTGCCACCTCCTCCACTGCCTCCGCTCAGGTTCAGCGTTTGTCCGTTCTTCCGCCACGAGATTTGCGGCTCGGGTGAACCGCGCGGTGCACCGCATTCCATCAGTGCCACCTCGCCCTGAGCGACGCGGGTGTTCTGCGGTTCCAGGCGGAACTCGTCGCGCAAAACTAAAGAGAGAAACAGGGGAAGAGACAAAAGAGCACAGGGGGGTCAGTTTAAGCTTTGATTGATTCAATATTAATAACTGTCGGAGTGCAGGCACCCGCCAGCAGGTGAAAGTGGGAGCCACAAGGTTCTTTGCCGCCCTCTGCTTTTATCCCTTTTCGCTGCCTCGAGTATTCTTCTTCATATTTAATGCGTCTGCCATTTGAAATCTCCCTGTCACGCCCCCCTTTCGGGCACCTCCCTGCACTCAATATGCCAATAAAACCTTGATAATGATGCCTGTCCAGTCACTGAGCTGCATCTGCTGCAATATTAATAAGCTTTGCCATTTGCAATGCGTATTTCTTTTATATCTCAAGCAGAAATTGAAAAATGTCGGACATGCCCGAGTTGTGTGTGGGGTGTGCACGACTAGAGGATAGCGCGCAATAAATAAACAACTCTTTCTTTTGCCATGAAATTTACAGGACAATCAAGAAAGGTTTGCAAGTGTTTTTATCTTCTTCTCTACTTATAAAATATAACTTCCTTTCCCTGCAGTAAGTTGTACATCAAATTCGATATTTCTATCTCTGTTACATCTCGAGCTCTCTAGCTTTATATATGCATAATATATTTACTATCCGCTTCTACAAAATACAACTACCCTCTGTGCACCTCAAATCCGTGCAGGGTATTTAAATGTTAAATGCAAAATGCGAAACTGCACTCGAATAAAACGCATAATACGCTCCAATTGATGCCAAAGGCAACAAAGCATCCTAGACTCGAGAGTTTTACAACCAATCTGCATGCGAACTTTTTATACATTGTTGATGTTGTTGCTCTTCTTGTTGGGGCATAAGAGATAAACACGGCGAGATGCTTTCGTTCAGCTGATGAAGACTATCAAATGCCCAAGTTGATAACCCTTAAATCGAGCTCAAGAACTCATGAACTGTACAAATTGGAAACCTTTCTCGGCTTCGTGTGCCGCATTACTAATTAATCTGCTTGGTAGCAGCCCCTGGCAACGCCGCAGCAGCCCCAAAAATATATACCCCCCTCACGCCCTTAACCCCTTCAGAGAGTTTTACTGGTTTTCTATATCAATTACAAAACATTTCTGCGAATGCTTTATTTTATTAATTAGAAAATAACGTGAACGTGCATGACGTCGACAGTTCCCCCAAACAGGAAAAGGAACGTAAACAGGAACGGGAAGGGGAACAGGAACAGGAACTAAGGCTGCAACTGAAACTGGAACTGGACATGCAATGCAGTTGGTTGGTTTTTCGTAAAAGGGGTTAGCCCGCCCCGGCCACTTCCTGCCATTGCTGGCCACAAAAGTTCATTAGCTGAAAATGTGCAACGTCAATCGATCAATGTCGCTCAGTGGTTTCTTTCTTTCCCTGTTGTGTTCTTTGTTTTTTTTTGGCATGTGCCTATTTAATGAGCACTTAAGAGAGCAACCCCAAAAAAAATTCTAATCGAATTGCTGAGGATTGCTTACATTTTTCGCATGCAAAAACTTGTGTTTATTGAATTTTCAACCCTAAACTCTCGTTGAATTTTGCTTAAATTTGCATAGCATATACAAATCCAACAGCAAATCATTTGTTGCAAGTAAAAAACCTATGTTTGCTATTGCAACAAGCCTAAACTCTCGTTGAAACTTGCTGAAATTTTGAGTTCAGAAAGCTGGGCACCTCTTAAATATCAACTAACAAATTTCTCAGCTGTATATCTATAATTAGAGTTTATAAACCCAAATCCACAGACAGCGATTCTTAGATGAGGGTACTACACTTAAGTCAGTCGAGTATTATAACATTATTTTACAATACTTACATGCCACTTGCAATGTTGCATTGCGGGAACGCGCCACACCGAACTCGTTCTTGGCCTGGCACCAATAAGTGCCCGCATCGCTCTCACGCCGGGAGTGTATGACCTGCAGAAGAGAAGAGTACAAAAGATTGGGGATTAGAGTAACATTATTAGAGTGACCAGATGTGCTCACACACACAAACATACACATACAGAGGGAATTAAGTAGTTAGAGGCTTAAGGCGACACGTGTCACGCAGAGATCAAAAAGTCCAAAATTGCTCAACCAAAATCAAATAAAACTGAAAGTGAAAACGTGCTCTCACTTGCTCGCTCAACCTCTCTCTCTCTCCCTCTTTTTCTCTGTCTTTCTCTATCTCTTGCTGTCCACTGTCCACTCGTCGTATACGCAATGTAATTTAATTAAAAAAAATACATTTCAAAATTGTTCATTGCAACCCCGTGTGCAAGGGGTTTCAGGAGGGTCTGCCCCAGGTCTGTCTCCCTCTCCCTCTTTCTCTGTCTCTCCCACTCTCTCTCTCTGTGTGCGCCTTAATCATTTGGCCTCTTCAATTTTAATTGGCAACAAACTGTAAGCTCGTCGACAAGTCACTTAGGTTAGGGCCGGCACTGTGGAAATGCCTGAAATATTTCCCCCACATTCCGTTAAAAACAATAAAAACAAACGAGAAGGGATGGCTGGAGGGGGGCAGGGGTACAAATTGCCGTCTGCCAGGGCCGAGATATGCCCAAGTAACTGTAAATATGCAAAATGGTTGGAGGCGCTTTTTAATGATTTACTTCTCCACCCGCCGCCTCCCCACAGCCATGTCCGGATATGTTTTTGGGTCTCTTAAACGTCCGGCCCTGTGCTTGACACTGCCGTCCGAAATATTGCAACCCGTTTTGGGTTTTTGTTTTTTTTTTCAGCAATTTAACAAAATTTCAATTCAAAACGCACTCGTGCTGCAATAATTCGCTGAAGCAACCAAAAAAAACATAAAGAATATATATAAATAAAATACATTCTGTTGCATTTAATGAAAACAACATTGCGGGGGGTGGCAGAAATTTAATATAAACAGACGAACTGACAAATATTGCAAGCTGCGCGGGGTGGCTTGAAATCCCTTCGCTCCCACTCCCTCTCTCTTTCTCTCTCTCCCACTCGCACAGTGCGTCTCGTTAGCTTAAATTGTGAAATGTGCACGCACGCTGTGAGCGCGGGTGGGGGAGCAGGCTGGCAGCGCCCATTAGAGATGAGACTGTGACGATATTTGATGATGCGTTATAGAGAAATACGAGAAGGTAGAAATACCGGAAATAGACGAATTTCTTGTGAAAACAGTTACTTCTATCTCTTTCATTTCTTCACGAAGTCTATTTATCGGAGCAGATATTAGAGATGAGATTGAGACGATAGTTAGTCATGAGTTGTGAGGAAATGAGATAAAGAGAAAGGATTGATAATTATAAATGAATTTCTTATCAAAATAGTCACAATGTCACAATGAGACTGAGTCGATATTTAATAATGCGTCAAAGTGTCACTAAAAAAACAAGGAAATCGCATAGAAGTAAATGAAGTTCATCTAGAAAAACAATTGCAATACTTTCTGCAACTTTTCTTTTTATACTGCCATCTCTAAGTGCCCCCTTACACGAAGTCTGTCAACCGGCTAGACACAACTGCAAAGTCTTACGGGCCTAACCTCAATGATAATAATAATAAAAGGGGGCACTTGTGTCCCCTTCTTATTGTTGTTCTATATGCTCTCATCTCGTCTCGGCCTTGTTTTGCTTTCCGATCAAAATGCAACCATTCGGAAGCGCATAAAATAATATGAGCAAATTTATGCACAAATGTTGCGTTTCTCAGACAAGAAATCGACGGGGAGTTCTTCCAATGAATTGCGAATGTGATACGAATGAGAGGCAGCTGAATAACTCGACTCGTAATGATAGAGTTCGTCTCTTAACTCACCTTCAGAAAGAATAAACCACCCGCGGGCAGCATTATGCGATGCGAGCCCGCATCCGTCTTCAGTTCACGTCCATCCTTGAACCATTGAATCGTTGGTGTTGGATTGCCCTCGGCCTTGCAATTAAATGTGAATGGATCATTTTTTGGCACCGTCGTATCCATGGGATGCTCAATGATATGTGGATTTTCACCTGGTGTGCGCGAAAGAGAAAGAGAAAAGAAAGAGAGCAATGATTAGTAATGATTTTTAGTTGTTACACTCGAGTAAGGAACCCCCGAACAGGCACTTAGGGAGAGGCGTCTTCTAATATTACAACTTGAGTAGGGATCAAACATGTGTCTGTCTCTGTGTCTGTGTGTGTCCTTGTATGTGTGTCTTTAGTCTTAACTGCGTCCTCTCCTGGGACTGTCACAATACGTCTTTGGCGGAGTTTTAAACAACTTTTGTCACTTAACGTCGAGCAATTAATGCGGCCATTAGGGACAAGCAGAAGAATATGAGAAGAAAAAGAGAGGAAGAGGAGAAGAAGAGGAGAAGAAGTAACCCCCAGCAAGAGCGAAATCTAAGCAGAAATTACAAAATTCACTTGAATTTTCGTTCTGGCCTCAAATTCAATTAACTTCAAGAAAATATTTGCACGCCCACGGTGCAGAGAGAGAGAGAGAAAGAGAAGGAAGAGGAGCCGTAGGAGACAAACGGGAGACTAAACATAAATTTACAGCATGTCGATAAGCATGAAACAAGGGACAAACGCTAGATAAACTTTATTAAAAGCAGCAGCAAAACGAACAACAACAACAACAAGGAAAAAGAGAAGAAGAGGGAGAGAAAGCGAGGATGCGAAGCAGGAGAATGTCCAGCGAAATGGAGAACAGCTGAAATGTAATTACAAAAAGCGCTTAAAGGTGAAAAATCTCTCCCTCTCTCTCCTTCCCTCTGTGTGTATGTGTGTGTGGGAGGCAGAAGGAAAACAGACTGATGCAAGATGGTTTTGGGCGGACGGAGAGGAGTACATAACCTCATTCAGCCGGAAATTAAGTTCTGCAGATTTATTGAAAGCGGAAAGTAATGAGAGCCAAGCGAAACAGAGAGAATGAGAGGGAGATAGAGAGAGAACAACTGCTGATTCAGTAGGAGATATCACAACCAGAGGGAGGATACGCAGCAAAAAGAGAAGAATAGTTAAAAGGAAGAGAGAGAGTGTGTGATTAGAAAAGTGAAATACGGAATGTCAAACATGATATAGCAAAACGAAAGAGAGAAAATAAGGAGGGAGAAACGTAAACAAAAGAACACGCGCAAAAAAGAATCGAGTGTATAGAGAGACTATTCCATTTGCATGGCAAGTAAAGAGCGAACGGGAACTAGTTCTGAATATCCGAATATTCTGCATACAAATCAAATCACATCGTGACATTGCTATCACTGTGAAAAATCACCATTCAGTGATTTGAGTGAGAGCAACAGTTAGAGAGCGGGAGTGGGGGGAGAGAGCGCACCTTGGACATTTGTCAATTGCTTTGTGCAGCATCAGCCTTTTGTGTTCCACGCGCGCTTTGTTTGCCAAAAGAGAAAGAGGAAGAGAGAGGGGAATAGAGAGCTTTGTCCATTGTCTGTTTTAACCAACTGTGTGCACTGCGTGTGCTCCTTTGTTGTTGGTGTTGCCAAGGCGACAGTGCGCTAATTTAAATAATGAAATACTCAAAGAGATGAAGAGCAAGGCAGGCCATCACTCGCTCCCCTTCCCGTTAACACTCAATAAAGCTCAGCAATGCAGTGTGGAGCTGATTATTAAAATTGCACAAACAAAACCAAAGCTCGCAGCAATCCTTTCTCTTTCTTCTTTTTTTTGGGAGAGCGAAAAACTTTTACCTTCGGCCGCAGCACAGAAACCGAGGAAAATGCAAGAAAAATTCTTCGCTTGCTAACAAAATATTTAATTAAGCAAAAATATGTTGCAGCAAAATCAACACAGAAAGCAAATGTACAAAGAGAGAAAGAGAGAGAGACAGAGAGAGAGAAAAAACATTTTTTGCATTTTAACACATGCAGGGAGAAAAGCAGAAGCAAAGCTAACCACACACACACATATACACTTGGTATGCATGTGTGTGCATGTGAACAAACAATTGCCGAGGGAAAACTTCGATAGAGGCAGCAAGAACTGCAAATTAGGTAGGTGAAAATATGTGAACTTTACGGCAAGAATTTCTACACAAAGTCAAAAAAGTCGCTTTTATTTGCCTTTTCAAATTAACATGTAAAGTGCCAGAAGAGAGAGACTGCAAAGACATGTAAATACCCTCTCTCACTCTCTCGTACACACTTCAAAGCACTCACAGATCTTGAGGAATTTCCTCTTTTTTGTAAACCGCAAAATTTCGACAGAGATTGCAGCAGCTCAGTCATCGTCGCAGCGTGCGTCGGCCGAGAGAGGTAGAGTGAGAGAGGGAGAGCAAGTCTGTGCACTTAATTACGCTCATTTGGCGCACGCACTTCATTTGTATTGCAATGCACGTGTATGTATGTGTGTATGTGTGTGTGTGTGTGGGTGGGTGGCTGCGTCCGTTGGCAATTTATGCATATGAAATAATGTAAAAGAAGTCTGTGTAAATAAACAGCAAAGTGCTGCCGGCGTTGAAATCATGCAAGCGAACACACGTACACACATACTACACCTAAGCAAACACTCACACACACACACGCACAGGCACACAGCATGCAGAGAGGGAGAGCAGCAGCAACAACAACAGCCGCAATAATAACAGGAAGTGCATTTGTTGTTGCCGCTGTTAAGAAACCTACGACTTGAGCTACTGCTGCTGCGCTGCTGCTACCTCGCCACTGCGCTGCCGCCGCTACTCTTGCTGCAGTTGTGCGTCTGTTTTCTTAGTTTATGTGCTTTTGCGCGTTTTGTTGTTGTTTGCCCGATGCTGTTGCCGCAGTTGTTGTTGTTTGTCTGGCATAAGCATAAAAATGTCTGCCTTTGAGGCGTATCCCAGCAGCAGCAGCTGTTAACCCCCTCCCACCCTCACTATCTTTACGTATCTCCCACTGTCAGTGTGTCCCTACCACATTCTGCTGCTAATTTGCCGCTGTTATTTGACTTTGGGTGCTAAGAGAGATGCGTTCTCAAGCAGTTGCGCCAATATGATCATTATTAGCATGTCAACACAAGAACAACAACTGCTACAACACACAAGCAACACTAACAACTCAAATCACAACTTTCCACAAACAAAAACCAAACACAGACAGCGACGGCAACATGAATCGACGTTGCAGTGACAAAGCAGTTACTCTGTAAGAGAGCAGAGGGGAGAAGAGAGCGGAAGAAGGTGGGCAGACAGAAGAAGGACAAGGCAAGCACAGCAGGTGCATACATGCAAATATGTATGTAAGTAGCATCCATCTCTCTCTCTCTCTCCCTCCCCCTCTCTGTAATCAAACAAACACCAAATTGTGTGTGTGGATTGCAAGTGTGGACTGCAGGTGGATGCTGGCCAAACAGCTGCTAATGTAACGTCTGTGTACAGCAGAGGCAGCCTGCCGGAAAACGTCTGATTACGTCTATGATATGCCTGTTGTTCTTCCTCTCTTCCGCCTGCCCCTTTGTTGACTAATAATGTTCTTTCCCCATTCCGAATTAGACACTAAAACGTAGCAAGTCAAAGTGTGACAGGCAGTGCTGTTAAGGCAACTGTATCGCTTACAGTGCTGCTGGCATCGCTGTTAAAAAATTAACAAAGCTTGACAACGGCGTGTGCTGTGCTCCAGTGCCAATCGAGTTACTCTCCCTATCTCCCTCTCGTACCCTGTCCCACTGTTATAGTTGTTGTTGCTGCTGCTGTCGCTGTTGATGTTTTTTCGCAATGGCTCAACAATAATTTATAAGCTTTTAGTGCAACAGCAAAGTGACTACAAGAACAACAACAATAACAGAGAGGCAGGGATAGAGAGGGAGAGAGTAACGATAGCAGCTAAGTTTTTGATTTGCCGCTAGCAGAACTTCTTGTGCCGTTACTCTGTTGTTGTTGTTGCTATTTCTACTTCTGCTAGCAATTTATTTATTTATGTTGAATGTTTAATTTTTAATGTGCATGCAACTCGCGCGGAAGCATGAAAGCTCTCGAGGACCAGTGAGAAAAGGAGAAGGAATAGAAGTGAGGTTATATAGAGAGAGGGGGAGCTAAAGTAGCGGAAAGGGTTGCCTTAGAATCAGAAGGAGGGGAGGGGGAGAAATGTGAGAGCTTCTTCAGGAGTTTTGTAAGCCTTTCTCGCACAACTTTTGCCACTTAAGCTTTGTGTAACGTAAATAAGAGACCGGCAAAAGGGGGAGGAGGAAGAAGGGAAGACCGTGTGTATGTGTGTGGAGATTTATGTTTGCTTGTTGTTGTTATTATTGAGTGGAGAGGGGATGGGGAAGGGAACTAAATACGCGAAGGCGCTTATAATTTGTAACCCGCTTTGGGCACCTTAAGTCGATCAAAAAGTATTAAAATCGAACTGAAGATAACAAATTGGAAGTGCCGAAAAAACGTAAACGTGAAGTGGAGATTCCTGAACTGGAACTTCTCCACTTAGTTCAGATTTCTGCAATTTCTTCTCTCCTCTAACTTTCTTCTTGTAATTTGGAATTTCCTAACAAGTCAAAACTTTGCACTCCTTGAAAGGCTTTTAGCAACTTGCAATCCCTTCTACTTGTACTTTTCTACTTATTTTGAAGAACTACCCAAATGGTTTGCATAACTTTTGAACCTGTCGCAGCTACAACTATATTTCTACATGTCGTATACCAAATTTCATCATAAAAATCCAGAAACTTACTCCTGATTCGCTGAACTTGCACGAGATTCAGCGTAAACCCGCCTAATAAATGTAGAAAACAAAGTAAATCCCCTAGTAAAGTTTCGTGCTCATACCACTAAACTGCAGAGTATGTGCAAGTGCAATAAAACTTTTGTGTGTGTGTGAGGGAGTGTTTGTTTTGTTGTTGCTTTTGTTCGCATTGCAAATGCAAAGTGTAAGAAAAATGGTGCAAAGTGCGCATTGTTCTTCCTGTTCCTGTTTACGGTGTTTGCCTCGACTCGCGCCTTGCTCTGCTTGTTTGTTTGCTTAGGCAGCCAGGCAGAGTTATGGAGAGGGAGGGGGTTAGGAGAGAGTAGGGAGAGAGTGCGAGCCTAGAGCGGAAGCTGGCTGTGCTGCCAATTATTTAAATGCCCGTATTTACCTAACAACGGCGGATGTGGGCCAAGACAGAGAGAGAAGCCACAGCCGGAGATGGAGAAGGACTCGAGAACGTAACTGAGGCCGGAGACTGCGACTCCGGCGCATAAATCATTATCACATTTATGTAATATGCACGAGAGCAGGACGACAAATGGCAGCAACTCCTCGTGGCAGCCAAAATATTTGCCCAGGCCATAAAAACCGCAATAAACCAACGGGGATTATGGCCATAATGTGGGGATTTCATTTCGCCTGGCAGTACAGACAAGAAGGGAAGTGAGGAACAGAGGGAGGGGGCAGCAAAGTCATGTTAGACAACACGAAGAGAGAGGGAGAGAGAGTGAAAAAAGTCCCCTCGTGGCAAGTCAATTTTATTGTTTTTATGATTGCAACAAAATGCAAGAAATCAAAAAATCAAATAAATTATTCAAATGTTCCGGGGATATTAATACGGGCTGGGCTCAGTAACAACATAAGGCAGGGATATAAGTATGGCTTAAGGGCTCACAGACACACACACACACAATCGCAGAGTCGCACATTTGATTAGACAAAAACACAAACAAACAGAAACCGCAGGCTGTAGACGCGCCCTGAGGGATACGCAAGGGAAATTGTGGTTGGACGCGTCGACCCATTCAGCATTTTCAATGTCAAATTTATGCCAGAGCACGCTGCACAGTCTGGCAACGCTGCCACGAACCCGAAGTAGCCACGCTAATGAGCCAAAACGCCCCAAGGTGCTGCTGAGCAAATGCTTCAGACAGCTTCAGACGTCATCAGTGGCATCAGTTGGGGACTCGCTCTCTTTCTATTATTCTCTCTCTATCCCTCACAGTCGCTTTCTATCTCACTCTGTCTATCTGTATATCTCTCTCTTTCTCTCTTTTCTTGTAAATGTACCCTGTGGTTAATAACAGTGAGTGGGAGTGAGGCTTACAAGACAGAAGTATTGAAAAGTATCTAGGGAGAAGTCGATAAGGCTCTAAATAAATGCGTGGATCTCAGGAGTTCTAAGAACTACTATCATGAAATTTGATAAATAGCTAACAGAATACCCTATAAAGAAGTTAAACTGCATTGTCAGAGATGCGTAACTATTGAAAAGTATCAAGGAAGAACACATTAAGGCTCTTTTATCTATAAAAACTTGTGGATCTCTGGATCTATAAGAGCTATAATTATGAAACTTTGTATACAGCTAATAGAATTCCCTCTAAAGAGGTAGCATATTTCAAGTTGCAAATATTATGCATCATTCTCATGAAAATCAACTGCATATACTCTACATTTGGGTTATAACTACTTTAATCCTTCGTCTAGCTTACAGAGTGTCTCGTAGTCTGGCACAATCCAGATTGAAGTCGTTCCCTCTCGCTTTTTTCGCACATTCGCACGCATATTGTTAATTTTGGAGCTGCCGGCGGGTTCGAATCGCATTCCCCGAACCACAACTCATTCGCTTTGTCTGGTTTTCTTTGGATTTTCGACTTGGCTCTTTGGGTTTTTCCCTTAGCGACTTTTTCTCGCTGTTAATTAAATTCGACACACACACACACCACACATTGTTGCTAGAGTTCTGAAGAGGGTTGGGGAGGGGGAGTAGTTGGGGTAGCCTCGACTAAAATATGCATTGGCTTTTATTATTATGAATGAATGCAGCTGCCGCAAAAAGGGTTTCTTGTTGCTGATGGTGCTGATGCTGCTGCTGTGGCTCCTCTCTCTTATCAATAATTTCATAAATGGAGAAAAAACACTGAAATCCTTTTAAAGCTGCCAGCAAAAACCTAAAAGCCCCCAAACGGGTGACCTCTCTATCCCCCTCTGTTCTCCTCACTTCGTCCCATAAATATGCGCGATTACGGAAAAGCTGAAAAAATGCTTGGGAACTAAGGGACAGAAGCACAGCACGGCATGCACTCTCACACATGGGACAACGATCAATGTCATATGCCATATTTTTAACCCCTCCCCCTCTCTCTCACACTCTTCTGTCCCTTACCCCTTTTAGGGTCTCTCTGCTTTATCAACTCGTATAGTTTATATCTTTGTTTTCTATCTCTTTGTGATATCTTTACACAACTTTTTGGCATATTGAAAAATTGCACTGGCCAAAATGAATGGCAAAGGGCAGAGAGAGAGAGAGGCGAGGGGGAGGGGCAGAGGTCGACTGAGGCTTTTAAGAACTTGCGCTCATCTGCCTGTCGGACTGGCCATAAACTTATAAAGTGCTTTATCTGATGCCATATGCAAAATAGCCCCACGGATTGTGTAAAGCGAGTCGAGTTGAGTTGAGTTCAGGCTGGCGCTGAGTTGAGCTCAGTTCCAAGTTACGACCGGGTTCGAATCTGCATTACAATGTGCGTTCCATTTGTCAAAAACTTTTTGAAATAACACTGCATAATTATGGCGATAAAGTGTTGGGGTTAGCTAACTCACAGATACTCTATAGAGAGCGGGAACTACTTGATAAGATGTAGAAAATAAAGTAGATTTGTTATAGTGATTTAGTGAGGTTATAATATATTCTATAACTTAGCAAATATTGTAATTTGACATTACTATCTGCACTGAAATATATTGTAGAACATAATATATAGTATGACTACTTCATAATCAAATCTATACTAAACCAATTTGTCCAACGATTTCAACTTATAATCTGAACTTTCAATAAATCTACAGCACGGAATGGAATGTGGTATATACTATAAAGAGTAAACTCATCTATAATAAACAAGCAACTGGCTGACATAGTATAACCTCGATAAGCTCTGACAACGCTCAAGTACTATAGTCTGACAGACCTGAAGACTGATAGTAACTCAGTGCGGTCCTACCCTAACGAAAACAAACTGTCTATATGACAACTGGAAGAAGAAGAGGCAACGTAGAGCAAGAGCACAACAAAACATCAAAGCAAAAACAATAATTATAATAAGAAAAAAAGAACTTAGTATAATACAAAAAGCGCAATTAATCATTCGCCTAATCTCTTAATTGTATTTCATATAGATTTTAATTTGTTTATTTCGTAAGCCGATTTCAAACAAATTTCATAGTTCACATGGCGATAAGCCTAACTGAGCAATCTCCCCCCTCGTTTGCCTACCTCACCCGTGTCAACAAAAGATACGGAAATATTTTTGTCATATTCATAATTTGTCAAAAATGTTAAAAAAAAAAAAACAAAATAAGCACAAAAGTCGAAATTAATTAGATTTGTCATTCCCATTGACATTTCGACAACTTTTCTATTAATTATTTGTGTCGGAAAGGGGAAACTGGAATTGAAACTGTCTCGCATAGCTCGCTCCGCTGATTTATGGGCTCGACACAGTTTCCAAATGCTCCACATTTACTTGCCTCTCCAACGCACATATATATTATACATACGTGATCTGTCTGTCTATGATTTCTATACGTTTCTATGATATTTCATAAAGATCTGGAGTCTCTTGGAATTGGAAGCTTACCTGCAAGTAAAGAAAGAAAGAGAGTAGAATGTTTAGTTATTTGTAATCATGTTTGTGGTCTACGCTCAGTGCATAGGAAATTAGAGGTCAGCTAGGGTAGAGAAGGGGGAGACACTACAACATACAACGTACATCGTATGTTATGTGGAAACGGTAGCCATAAAAACCTTTTGCATGTGCAGCATAAATAATGCTCGGCCTGGCTTCGGGTTTTTGTTGGATTTGGACGATTTTGACATCCCTCTGACAGATATGCATCGACGCAAACCCCCGAGAGCCGGCAGCTGCCTGTGCTCTCTCGCTCCCAACAAAGAGATCATTATCGAGAGAGGGAGAGACGAGAAAGGAAAAAAAATGCACACAGATGTCGTTTATTGAATATCGATTTACGCTGACTTCGTTAGGAGAGTTAAGAGAACGCATGTTAAATGTAAATATGAATAAATGAGCTGAAAACCGGGCAGCCATCTACCATATATCATCAAGTACGAGAAGGGAACGACTCTAGCAGGCCCGTTTTGAAGGGCAGTTGAAGAAGTTTAGCGCGTTGTGAGTCATGAGAAGTTCAAGTTTTGGTTTCAATGTCACATGTTGCATGCAGCAGGCAGCAAGGCAGCAAGGCATGTCCTGCAGGCAGGCAACAATCTTCGTAATCGCAATCGTCGACGGAGTTTGTCGGGCGGGTTTTCGGGCCACTTCAAGCGCGAAACTCAACACTGGCGAACGACAATGCCGGCAGGGCAAGATTTTGGCATTGGATAAGCAGCAACAGCAACAGCAGCGCGACTCAGGACACAGGCCGGGGAAACCGAATCCCCGACCAGGGACAGAGCCGACAACAAAAAGGGGCTGCCCTCGGTCTCTCGGTCTCTCTCAGTGCAGCCGTCGTCTGCGTCGATGATTGATTTCATGGCAAAGTTGATTTCAATCAGCAAATGTTTATGCAGTTTTTTCTTGCCCCTTTCTTTTTTTTTTTTTGCTTTGCCTTCTGCTTCGCGTCTTGGTCGCTTGGGGGCTTGCAGGCTGACAAGAATTATGACACTATCCGTATTTGGAGCGCTCTATCGGAGTACAGGGGAAAGAGTGAGGGGGGAATTGCTCCCTTCGCTTGTCGCTTAATTGCCCAGAGCGCATAATTAAGTCGAGCGAGCATTGAACCTACGCGGGGCAGAGCCGAAGCCAACTCAAACCAAACATACCGAAACCGAAGTGAACCGAAAAATCCCTAATAGGCTTTTTGGCAGCGTCCCCATTGTGCGAAGAGGAGGCTTAGCGTAACACAAAAGGCGAAGAAGAGCGAATAAAAAACTTAATCAAGCCGCATGAAATCGCCTTGAAGTGAAAGAGAAAACGGAGAGACGAAGAAACAGAAGGGAAAAACAAGAAAAGAGCCTCGAAAGTCTCGTAAAAGAAATCAAAATGCTTAGCCAAGTTATTATTGAGGCTGATGATGATACAAATTGCAGCTATTACCGCATAGAGAATGAGTAAAAGAGGCAGAGAGAAGGAAACAAGAGCAAGAGATATGTTTGTACTGCGATATGAGGTTGCAAAGTCGGTGCACTGAGAGAAAAGTTGTGGGTGGAATGAAATGAAGTTTGGTGTGCAGTTAGAATGTGAAGTTTACTTTAGCTGAAAAGTGAGCAGCTTTGTGAAAGTGAAGAAACAAGGGAGATATGGCCGAAACAAACAGAGAGATAATACTTTAAGTAAAGAGTGAGCAGTATAGAGTGATGGAGGAAGAAAGATACATATATGCAAAACGAGAGAGAGAGAGAGAGAGAGAGAGAACAAGCAAAGTAAAGGAAAATAAACTCCAAGTACTGAACTTAGTTCTGAGAGATATTTATAATCTTTTCCTTTTCCACTTCCCATTTCTATATCAATTTCTCTCACTCTTCTCTCGCAGTGTACTCTGCCTGCACAAGCTGCAAGCGGCGTATCCAGTATCCTTTTTTCCTGCTCTGCTCCACTTGCTGCCCATGTCCAACAAACTGATTTAAGCTGCTCACACAACATTTAATAAACGTTGAAAGTAAATGTCATTAGAGATAGAGAGCTGCTCTAGCAGGGCACGGGTGAAGGGAAAGGGGACCTACGCTGCCGTTCTGTGCTGACACTTGATGAGCTGTCATAACATTAGATCATGTCTGAGGGAGGCAGGGGCAGGCAGCTCATTAGTCGTGGCAACTGTTTACTCTGCTTATTATTATAAACATTAAATGAGGAAAAAGGGAAAACGGCAGCTGACAGCGAGAAGGGAAGGAGCGGGGCGGGGGGAGGGTTGTCTACTTTAACAGCTCCAACTAAAAATGCACTTTAAGTTAAGACAGCAGACGAGCGAGCAAGCAGGCAGGCAAGCAAGTGAGAGCGAGACGGGTAAATAGGCCTAATTGATTGATTGATTGATGTAGCCGAGTGCAGTGATGGACTGGCTGGCTAACTGACTGAGCTATAGCCGCCATATGCCAATGTCAAAGGTGTCAAAGAAAGTTTTCCGTGCTGAGAAATTTATTTGCCTTCTTGCATAGATTTTTCACTTTGTCCAAGAAGAAAAAAAAACATGTTCGTTTTGTAGATTTTCGTTTCGTTTCGTCTTTTTCGTTGCTTTTCTCAGCTGTCAATGCTTTTAAGTGATTGAGCAGAGGCGTGGGCAGTGCCTAGCGAGGAGCGGGGGGGGGACATTCGATGCGCTTAATGAAAGCGACACTTGAAGTCTTATATGTGGTATATGTAGAGCTAATATTATTGTTATAATGCTCAGTTGCACAGCCCCATTTGGAAGCCTGACTAATCAAAAAATTATGAGACGATTTGTTACACCAACTACGAAGTTCATTGGCAGGGCCCTACAAGTACTACTTGCTGAGGGTAGGGAGTGGAGTGGAGTGGAGAAAGAGAGAGAATAGATTCTCAGAGACTTGATTGAGATGTGGGCGCGGGCAGAGAACAAAGACGCAATCAAAATTCGAGCAGTTGGAGAAATATGAAAAAAATGATTTAGAAAATGAAGACAAACAAAAGACTTGACGAAATAGAGCTGAATAGAGTCAATGACAGCAGCTGATAGTCATGGTTTGGGTTTGAAATAGAGAATAATACTCGGTATATTCTTAGAATTCCTTAATAATCAAACAAGTAAATAAACAGCTAAACTTGTTAAATAGCTTAATTATAGCTAAAAGCACATTAAAGCTTTCTGCGGAGCTTTTTAAGTTGATATAAATACTGTAAGTTTGCTTGTTTCTTTTGTTTTTGCTGTCAAGCAATTTTCAAAACACATTAAAGCTTTTAACAGAGCTTTTCAATATTAGATTATTAGTCAATATTAGACCTCTAAACTTCTAACTTCTTTCGATTTCAGTGTCATGCAACTTTCAAAGTTCCTCAAAGCTTTCTGTTTAGCTCTTTTAGACAATATACAAGTTCTACTGCTTGCTAGCTCAGCTCTCTGTATTTTCCCAAAATTAAGTGCGTAACCAACCTCAAAGGGAACTATTGAAACTGTCAAATCAAGCCGATAAAGTCGGAATTAAAGTGCGCACAATGATAAAAGTTGATCCCCAGTGGCAACTCCGAGTAGCGCCACAAATGACTTCCGTTACAGACACAAATTATAATGTAAATCGATGCAACATGAACATGAAATATAATTGAATTGAAAATATTGCCACACACGGCAGCAGCAACAGTCACAACGGCAGCAGCAGCAGCAACTGACAAGCAACAGCAGAGCGGACAAGGCAAAAAAAAAGGCAGAGAGAAGTCAAACAGCAACAGCAGCTAAGTAAAGGGCAAAATGCTAATAAATGCTAAAAAAAAAAAAAGATGGCAGAGAGAGAGGAAGACAAAGAGGGGGATGGATACACAGTGATAGAGAGAGCGAGAGGAGGGGGGGAAACCAACTCTAAACACAACATTGTGGCTCGTTTGGCCGATGACAACGACGAGAACGTCATGTAACATGTAACTGCACATCAAATATGGATGGAGTGAGCAGGAGAGCAGTACGAGGGCAGTGAAGTTGAGTATCTTTGGCGGCGATATATCATCAAAGTGCAGGCAGCAGCAGCAGCAATGGCACAGGCAGCAACAACAGCAAAATCAATGCAATTTCTATTTGTAAATGACCAAAATGAGCGAAGAACGTTGCTGGTTGCAGTCGTTGTTGCTGTTGTTGTTGTCGTTGTTGTTGCAGTTGTCAGTTGCATGCATACAATTGCCAGAGAGAGACATTGTTGCTGTTGTTGCTGCTGCTGCTGGGACCACCTTGGCGCAGCAACAGTTGCTGCTGCCGCCGCTTGCATTTCTATTTATTTCACAATAATTAATAAACACATTGCCAACGATTTATCAGTGGCATGTTATTTGTTGCCTGCCATTTGCCGCTGCATGCTGCAGTGCTGCATGTGGCATGCGGCAAGAGGCATATGCAGCAAGTTGCAAGTTGCTGTGCCGGCAAATCGATTAAGCTATCTTTGGACGCAGTTCGCAGTTGAGGGAAAACGAATTAAAAACGCAAAAAACATGTGAGCAGAAAAAACAACAACAGCAACAACAAGCAACAACAACAACAACAACAGTGGGGAATATTATGAAAAACGGGCGCCAGCTTTTGATGCATGTTGCTGCAGGGCTTGCGCAGCAATCCTCATCCTCTTGCGCAGCGGCAACTTGCCTCGACTTCTTGCCTTGCCCCAACGCCTTCATGGCTTCGCATTTGTGTTGTGTTGTATTTGTTTTTGCTTTTGCTTTTTACAACAACAAAAAATTCAATTTAAAAATTATTGCTGCACTTGCGCGTCCGCTTGCTCTGCTGCTGCAACTTGGCGTTGCCTGCCCACAAACATGTTGATTATTTAGCAGCAACATGCAGCGGAGTCTGCGTGCATGACAAGTGGGCGGGGTAAGGCAAGGCGAGGAGGGACGGAGGTAGGTAGGCAAAGGCAGCAACAGTCGCTTGTTGCTGCCGTACGCAAGGCAGCTCGAGCAACAGCAACAGCAACATAATTTGTTGCCAGCAACATGCGCGAGCTGCGCTGCTGTTGTTGTTGTTCCTGTTGCTGTTGCTGCCTGCGTCCATTCGCCTTTAGTCTGTCCTTCTTTAAGTTTAATTTCGCATTTGGCATTTGCCTCATTTGCATTTTACTGTCAAATTAATCCAATTTAACGCAGCCAACAAACATTGCGAGCAACCGTCAAGAGTTGCTGCTGCTGCCATGTTCCACAGCAGGCTCCACAGGGTTGTCTGCGCTCTTTCGTTAGGGTCGCGAGACTACGCAGAATGTTTTGCTGCCAAAACGAACAACATAATTACCGTTAAGAATTGCGCAGAGAGCAGCAACATCAGCAACAGCAACAGCAAGAACATTTTAGGAGTTGCCACTGCCGCCGTCCCCTTAATTGCCGGCAATGTCCACTGGCAACCATTTGCGGCAGCAACATGTAGAGGCAAGTGGCAACTGTGTGGGGACTGTGTGGTGGCAACTCTGCGCACGATTTTCCAATGCAACGTCTCGCGTTGCAGCCGCATCTTGGGGGCATTAGCAATATGGGAAACGAATCGGGCTGACCAGCAGCAGCAGCAGCAGCAACAGACGCGCCACTCAACATTGCGGCATGTGCAACATGTTGCTGCTGCAGAGGCCGCTACTACTTAGCTGCAGGAGATGACCGCACGTATCGATCGCATTCCGCGTTCCTAATTCGCCAGCCAAGTGAGAGAGAGAGAGAGAGGGAGACAGAGAGAGAGGGAGAGAGGAGAGAGAACTTTACCATATGCAGCAGATAGCGAGGAGCAGCAGCAACTCGACGAGACTCTGTCGCAAATCAGATACGCGAAAGCAGAGCGAAAGAGAGAGGGCAGGAGGGAGACAGGTAACTGATTAGAGCGGAGTGCGTGAGGTGGCACGAAGTGGAGTAGCAGGAAACGATTTGAATAATATAGAAAACCGATCAAGAGAGAGATGAAGATATATTTGCATGAAGAAATTAGAATGAGATTTAAGAGATTAAATTATGAATAAAGCTATAGAGAATTAATCGATATGGTCTACAAAATAGATACATATATATCGATAAATATTTTTCTAGTATTTTCTAACAAATTTCTAGCTGTTTTAATTTTATGGCAAGCAATCAATATATAAGAAATTAATATATATAAAATATATATTATATTTTTTAATAATTTACCTAATTTTTGACCAATTTTTCTAACTAAAGATACTATGAAGTAGACTCAAGTGAAATATTTATCATACAATATAAAGATAAACATTTCTGCAGAATCTGCTAAAACATTTCTAGATTTCTCCCAAGCTATAGCCAAGTCGTGCCTGACCACTCACGCTGCCATCTGCAACGTGCCTTGTCTTTAGCATATGCAGATGGCTGCGACTGAGTTCGGTTTAGTTGGGGATAGTTAGGAGCGTCTCTGGCTGCGACTGTTCCGTTCCGTGTTGCTGGAGCTTTACGCAATGCTCGATTTGCACAGAAATTATTTGCATACGTTAGACGGGGCAGCGCTGCGGCCTGAGCTGGCTGCCTGTTGTGTATCTACAAGATACAAGATACAATATTAAATTTAAGACGACGCGCGCAGACGAAACGAAACGAAATATGTTAAACGCGTGACTAATGTGAGAACGTTCCGAGCGAGAGATACATTTTGTTCGTTAGCCAAGGCTTGATCAATGATCAGGCACCGACATCACCAACAGCAACAGCAGCAACAGCAACAGCAACAACTGCAACAACAACAACAACAGCAATTTCTGCTCGCTCCGCTCCGCTTTGGCTAATTAGCTATGCAAACTATGAGATACACAGCACAAGATACGCGCTCGCGCAAATCTTCTAGCCTTTTTTTGTTGTTGTTGTTGTTGTATCCCGTGTCTTTTAGCCTTTTTTCTGCTTCGCTTTTTTTGGCGTGTTATTTGCAAAATGCCCGCAGCGTCATGCGTGTAATCTGCCTCGAACAACAAACTTGCAAAGAAAGTTTAACTCGATTTACTTCCAATTAGCTGCCATTTTCGGCTCTCCATCTCTCCCCCTCTTTCCTCTCTACCTCTCTCTTCTTTCGCTTGCTCGTGTGTGGGCGCCAAATTCGTAGCTCAAAATTGCTTAGACGAGATACGAGAAACCGTCACTCAGTGCAGATTTTCAAGCCTGTAATTTAACTAAACACAGAAATTTGATGCCAGAGCCTCACTAAGTGCTGTGCGAGCGAGAGAGGGCGAGTGTGCGTGTGTGTGTGTGAGAGAGAAAGAGACAAGGCTTAACTGGAATTCGCCTCGATTATCGGCTAAATTAAGAGGTGTTTAAGATCGGGAGAAAGATTAACCATACCCCAGATACAAAGTGGAGTAGTCAGTCCCCAATATGCGTAACCGACATTTACCACGCTCAGTTCATATTATTATCATAATGACTAAACTTAAACGATCCACGCTAAACGATTGCTGAGTTTATGACATTCCGTTCTGGCGATTAAGTTGCAAATTGCGATGATTTCGGGATTGAGAACAAGTCAAAGACAGAGAAATCTCCCAAAATTTCCATATAATGTGTAGAGTCATTAGGTCTTCAAAGATCATTTGGATGAGTTTAAGTTTGACATACATCATATAGATCTTTCATTTGGTATAGATAGCTGAACTCGACTAACTACAGAGTCTCATAAACCTGCCTGAAAGTTAGTTTTCCTGCGACCTTCTCATAAATATATGATATCTACCCCCGCACACCTTGTTCCCCTTGCATTGAAAGGTCTTTCAAATTCTTTTCAATCTATAGTTTGGAGATATAGTGCAGTCGCATGACGAATTCCAGCTAAATTCAATTAACTTCCTGCTTATCCTTTAATCTGGCTGCTTTCATCAGCTGCTGCTGCTGTTGGTATTGCTGCTGCTGCTGCTACCTTTCACCAAATTGCCAAAAGGAGGGCGCAGCACCTGCCTGCGGAGATCACTACAGGACACTTCGTACAGTTCCAGTTATTACTATGGATAGTGCGGGCTTATCGAATGCTTTGTATCGCTGCTCGAAACACTCCAACGCAGCACAAATTGTCTACCTAAAACTGGAACCCAAATGCGAGACATACCAAATGCCATTGTTGCTGCCCGAGAGCAGAACCTTTTTTCCTTGTCTTCATGTCTTTTCTTTTCTTTTATTTTCCTTTGGTTTTCTTTGGCTCTTTTCCTATTATTTTTATGTCTAGTTTCAGTTGTGTTTGTGTGTGTGTGTCTGTTTTTCTTTTCGACTATTTGGTTTTTATTATTTTTCGGTTAAATTTATGACTCGTTTGCCGCCAGTTTTCTTCATAGTGTGACCATGCCATGTGTTGCATTCAGCTCGAGCATGCGTTTCTTGTTTCTCAGATCCCACTCGCTGTCGCCTTCTCTCTCTCCCTCTCTCTCTGTTTCCATTGTTTGTCTATTCGTTTAGCGTGCTGCAGCTAATCGCCTCGTTCTACCTACGCATTCGGGAAACTTAAGAGGCCACGAAGAAGAAGAAGACGAAAACCCTAAAAAACCAAACCCAAAGAAAATTTCTACTCTATTTGGCGGCACAAATTGCCTTTGACCTTGTCTCTGGGGCCTGTCGGCCATTTTGAAGTACTTCCATGAGGAGTCTTAGGAGCGATGCCGATGCCATTGAAATAATTTCGCCGCCTTTGCATTGTTGCTTCAATTAGGCAAAGCAGGCGGGGGGAAAAGTTTACACATTAAATGGAAATGGCAATGGAAATTGCTCTAACTGTTTGTGTGGCCGTCTTGCAGTCAGTCTCTCTCTCTCGCTCTCTCTCTCTCTGTCTATCTTTTGCCTGGCAGGCTGAGAAACAGATAATCATAAAAATTTAGCAGCATGAAAATTGTTAAATTTTATTAGCAAAGTTTTTTGGTCTTTTATATATGAGGAAAAATTTAATTTGTAACACTCGCCAGACCAACAACATCAAAAGCAGCTGCTTTTCGGACAGTTAGACAGGCGGACAGCACAAGCAGACGGACAGACAGACGACTCATTCGACGCACAGTCCATGAAAGTGGAAAAAAAGATATCAAATGAAAGTGTACTAAGTGAGATGGCTCGACTAGCATTTACCCTATAAAATAGAACAAAGACAGGAGACAGAAAATGGTATACTTTTATATAAGTTTGAAAAATTACCATCTGTTAAAACGATATTTCAGCACAATTAATTGAGGTATATTTAAGTTTGAATAAACATCTTATGTATAATCTGAATATGAACTTTTATACAAAATTTCATTATTCTACCTCTTACAGTTCTCAAGATTTGCGTATTTGAAGTATAAATGTAGAAAATTGCATTTATTATACACTTTATAGTCTAGCAAATTTGTGCACAGTTATTTTATACGATATGTATATCTAGGCTAAGACCATCTCATATTCTGCTTGCTGATTACAGGGTATATCGAGCATTATCATAAGTACGTTTGGTATTTTTCTCCACTTACTGTTCTCGCTTGCAACTGCGTGGCGCACACTCGTTATATTTCTCTGTGTTGTAGTTGTACACGCACCACACACACACACACACAGACATACACACACACATGCAGGGACAGTGTGTGGGTTTACCTGACTCTGTGTGGGATTATGGCTCTGCCAATGCGAAATTATACAACTTCGGCAACTTTGGCCTTTGTTTTCGGTTTTCGTTTGGGTTTTTCGTTCTATGAAATTGTTGCTTATTGCTTTTGCGTCCCCTGTTTAAGCCCCTGCTCTGTTTTTTCATCTCATCTCATCTCCCCCACACTCCTTCAGCCTTTCTTTCTCTGCTTTGCACTCATTCGGCGAGTTATTGTGTGGATGCAGGTAAGCGTGAAAATTTGCTAAGCCAAGTTAATGCAACTCTGCTGCTTCCTCTCGCTTTTCTTGGGATCTGTCGCCGCTTCCTGCTGACCTACGTATTCTCTCTTTCTCGTTTCCTTTGTTTCCCAAAAACTCTGTGTGAGCTCATTCAGCGGGATGCTGCTGACCCTGCACCCTGGCTGTCCCTGCCTCTGCCTCCTCCCGCTGCGTGCGCAATTTATGCGGCATTGTCGAACCCAAAGGCGACTTTTATCGCTCAGTTGTATCTGTATCTGTGGCGTTGTATCTGTAGGCCTGCCTAATAGAGATATGACTGCAAATGTCTTGAGTAGACTCTCCCCCTTCCCACTTCTCTGTGCCCTCTTCCGTACTTTATCTGAACCTGGCTTTATTTAATTTATACATTAACCCCTTGGCTGCGTTCAGTCGCGTCGCGTCGCGTCGCCTCGTCGTGTCACACGATTTACATTGCATGTTGTCACGTCATTCTGTCAACAGGCGCAACACCAGCAACACTCGCACCTGGGACACGCCCCAGACGAGTCAGCAGCCCCCAACCCCCCAACCCCCCTGTGCTCCCCTGTCAACTTCTTCCTCTTTGTTTCTCTCTCTCTCTTGGCCTCTTGATCATGCTTGTTTTTTTGCGCTTTGGCTACCGTGAGTAATTAAGCCGCATGCCTTTTGCCAAGTTGGCAACTCGCCTGCATACCCCTGCCGGCCTCCTTCTGTGGCAGCTTCAAAAGTCGCTGCCGCCTTGACGCACTTGGCAGCCCATTCCTAGATCCAATTAAAGTGCTATAAAAATCACTTAAGGGCCGCATTCGACAATCAGCTTTAATAAAGACCATGAATAGCCCCAGCCCGGCCCCGTCGTGGCCCTGGCTGCCACGCCCTGTCGCCCTTTCCTCCCCCTTGTGACTCAACCTTGACCCACGGCGAGGCAGCAAATGGCGTTGACAATAAATGGGCAGCAGGACGCGGCAACAGAACACAGCAAACACTGCTGCAAGCTGGCGAGGGGCAGGGCAAGGAAGGGGGCAGCAACGACAACAGGCCAAGGGAAACAAGTTGCGATAACAACAGCAACAACAACAACAACAACAGCCCAAAAAGGGCGCAAAAAAATTATGAAAAATTAATTTCTGCCCGACGGCAGACTGTGTTTTTTTTCTCACTAGGGGAGACGTAGAGAAAGAGAGAGAGGGGCGGGGGGACAGACAGACACATGGAAAGTGATTCGCAGGGTCAGGAAATTTGCTGTTGATGTTTATGCGTGGCGGGAAAGAAGCTAAATAAAACGGGCGAAAAGCAGCCAGATGAGTGTGAAATGTGTTTTTATAGCTAAAGACATGAAAGTTGCAATAACAAAATGCAGAAGGGTGGTAGAGGGTGGGGGCGGGCAACACTTATTGTATAGGGTTGTTGAGTTGAGATAAAGAAATGAAATGGAAAACTAGCACTACAAGTAAATGGAATAAAGACTCAAATTGAGCAGTAAGAGTAGAGTAATCAATTAAAATTGCTTATGACAGAGTTGCCAGACTGTGCAATTATACGTTTAAAGAAAATTATAATATTAGAAACAAGCTAGAATCAAAGCTAGATTTATAGCTAACTTACTGCAAGCTCAAGTGCAACTGTATAGAAAGAAAGTGTTACCAGATTAAGCTGACTTATTTAAATTGAAATTGTAGAGTTGCCAGATTATTAATTTATACTCAATTAATATTATAATATAAGAAACACGCTAAAATCAAAGTTAGATTTATAGCTGAGTATATAAAAACAAAGTATAGCCAAATTGAGCAAAGTCACAATTTTAATTTTAATTGTAGAGTTGCCAGATTGTTAATTTATACTCTGTCAATACTATAATATAAGAACTAAGCTCAACTTATAGTGCGGTTTAGTTCTTTTTAGTCACACTACATCTAAGCGCAAGTGCCAGCGTTGCCACCTCGCATTTCATGCTGTTTTTAGTTATGATATCATCTATCACATGTGATATTGTTCATCTTTTATACACATATCATCCATCACTCAACAAATTCGATTTGTGCTGCTTTGTACATCGCGTTAAGTTGCCACGCATGAACCCTGCCCGCTTGCCCCCTCCCTACTGCACCCTTCTCACCCCCTTCCCTTGTACACCCTCTGTGGAAAAATGCAAAGATCACGCTTGAGTTTACCCTTAGTTGGGCTGCCCCTTTCTGCTGCGCTTTTGTGTGAATGTTTCACAAAACATTCCACTGTTGTGGTAACGATGACGATTGCCAGCACCACCACCACCAACAGCAGCAACGGCAACAGTAACATCAGCAACACACAACAGCAACAACAGTGGCAACTTTGGCTGCAGGCGGCGCGCCCCTTTGCCCCCTACTTCCCTTCATCTCGTGCCCCTTCTTGCCTTCTCTCTGTGTGCCTGGATATGGGCACATTCTGCTGCGCGCTGCCTTCGATTTGTTGGTCTGTCATCATGCCTCATCATTGTCAGTCTGCCTGGACGACGTTGCCTGCTGCTGCATGCCTTCTGCAGTGCCTTCCTGCCCCGCCACAACATCGTTTACGTTGTTGTCGTCGTCAGCATGTGCAACATTTTCATCATCATTATTTTATGTTGCAGGCAACCCAGTGGAGACTTCACCTTGCCACAGTCGCTGCTGCTGCTGCTGCTCCTTCTGCTTGCACTCTTTTTCTTCGACTTGTTGTTGTTGTCTTATTTATGCATTATTGAATTTTGTTTAAAAAGCGACAGGCAGCCCTTGCCCTTGTTGGCTGCACAGCAGCAATTGTTGCCGTTGTCGCACAATTATGATTGAGCCCCGCGACGCATCTTTGCTGTTTACATTCCGCGGCCTGGGAATGTTTATGCCATCTAAATATTTACAGAAACTCCTGCAGCGACAACGACAGCGACAACAACAACGTCGACAACAACAACAGTTGCCTGCAACAATTGCTGTTGCTGTTGCTGTTGCATTTGCAATTGAGCCATCAATGCCAGAGTTGCCAATTGTCACCAGTGGCCAAATCACAGCAAGTGCCAAGCAATGTCAGCTCCGAGAGATCGCAGATCAGAGCGATCATCAACTGATCCTCAAACTGATCCACAAACTGATCCTCGGCACAATCATCAGTTCTTTCACAGTGTTCTCTGTCTGCCTTCTCAGCTTTATTCTTCTTCGGTTCACTTCAACGTCGAACGTTGATTTTTATTGACAGCTCACAGCGGTTTATTAATGATCGTGCTGGGTGCGCGAGATCGCTACAGATATAGTAGAGGAAGAGAGTGAATGAGGCAGACTCTGTGCACGCGATGATGCAGCCACACATCAATCTGGGCAGGCATCAATGTTGTCTCGGGATCACTCAGCTGTCCCGCACGAGACGAGACGCGACGAGGCAGCAAGAGGATCGTCATGCAAATTCCTTCTCCTGTTTCGCATAGTTTGAAACAGAGAGTGGGCAGGGGGATGGAGGTGGAGGGTTATCATGTGTATCGCATGATTAATTAAGCGCACAAATTGCAGCTGCGGCTGTAATTAATTTCTGAAAAATTTATAAACTGATCTCATTGGGGAATTCTGCAGTCCGATCACGTTGCAAGAGCGTCGCAGACGTTGCTCGCGGCATAGCTAATTAGCCCAGACAGGGACAATAAGTGAATAAACGTATAAACGCGTAAACGAATAAAGAATAACGAATAACGAATAATCGACTAATCGGTTCGACAATTAATACAAAATCATGCTGAATCAATTAGCAAGCGAGGCAGAAGAGCCAAACGCGATGATGATGATGAAGATCGTGAAAATGAAGATCGTTGTGCACAGCCCACATGCTCGTCTTTCTTTAGAGTTGTGCCCCCATTCCCCCTTGCATGACTTGACATTTCATTAGGTTGCATCGTCTTCTTCTTCTTCTTAGAACTCTTCTTGCCTCAAAGAACGATTTGCCGACATTTGCATGGGCGTTTCTGTAGAGACTCGTAAAGCCAAATGCAGGGGAAATCTCTCGACAGCTGAAAATAATTTCCCACAAGGTGCGTCACAAGTTAAATATTTACTAGAACCACACCCCCCTTCCCCATTCTCTAACCTAGCTAGCTAGCTAACCCAGTTCCAGGCAGTTCCATGTTTCCGAAAAAACAAAATCAAATTAAAATGTAAACAATGCTGGCAAACAGAAAAATGTGTGTGTAATTTGAGCCTGGAGAGAGCAGAGCAGAGTTTACGTTTCCCTCTCCCTCTCTCCTCCTCATTCCTCCGTCCCAGTCAGTGAGCTGTCAGTCATGTTGGGGCTCTTAAAATGTAAATAATGCTAAAAAGAATATAGGGAGAAGAAAGAACAAGCAGAACAAGAAATGCCAAAGCGACGGCGACAAGTGACGCCTTATCTTAAATGCATGCCCCATCGAGAGGTTACCCCCTGCCCCCTGCCCCCTGCTCAGCCACGCCCCTGCACCTGCACCAGCCACAGCAAAGTGTCGCAGCACTCTACAAGTGATTGGCCTATCGCATTTCTCTCTCTGTCTCTCTCTCACTCTCTAGCTTGGCAAAAGTGCTATAAATTAGCCAACAAACCCGTTCCCTCTCTCTTTCCCCTCCCTCTGCTATGGGTGCCTTATGCCGATAGATCGTGGCGAACTAAAACTAATGAATTTGATGACAAAAACTACTCGCCGAACTGCAGGCTACCTGCTTTCTGTCTGCTTGCTCCCATGCGTGGGTTGCTACTAAAGTTGTGCCATAAACTACAAGAAGAGGAGGCAGAGGGGAAGAGAGACAGAGAGAGAGAGAGCTGCAGTTGTAATGCTGAGCTGCTTAATTCCATTTTTAATTACTTGAAAAATAAAACTTAGTCATAAACTTGTTTATAGCATATTTATCGGGAATATAATAGCGAAATGGGGGAACTATAAATTTGCCAAGTTGCTTGTGCATTTTGTTAACTGGGGAGTAAAAGTCGAAGATATACTAAAATTGTAAATAAATACGGTACTTAGCTTGACTTGAATTGCTATAAAAATAACCTCCAATTTTATAAAATCGTTAAAGAATTAAGTAGATTACTATAAACATTATAGCAGTCTAGAAATGGTCTAAATTCATTTTATTGTTGCCAACAATTTGCTATAAATAATATAAATGACTTAAAAATTGCAACACTAGGTTTATGTTTTATTGATAATGCTATAAATTTGCTATAAATACTATAAAATTTTTTAAACACTCCAGTAATTTGGCAGATGTATTACAAAAGTCAGAGAATGTACAGAACTATTTTTAATTTATGCTATAAATGTGCTATAATTATAGCAGTCTGAAATCTAGCAATTTATTCATGATATTAATATAGAAACACTCGCAAAGTAAGCAAATTCCTTCCAACTTCACGCCATAAACTTGCTATAAATATTATAATATAGTAATATAGCAAGTGAATACACAATGATAATATCATTTTATAAGGATTTCATTCGAAACACAATTCGCATGCAATTTGTCCTACAACAAACTGCAACAAATTTCAGCGTGTTATAGCTAAAGTTGCGATGTTTATGGCAAATGCGATGCCGGCGCAATATCAATATCAAGTTCTTAACATATTTCAATGTCTTATCAGGCGGCGGCAAATGAGTTTTATGCACAGAAAGGGTGGGAAGGGGAGACGGGGACGTAGACACGGCAACGCGCGCAGTGGGCAACATGTTGCAAGAGTTGCGTCGCGTTGCGCGTCCATTGTAGGTTGTTGCATGGGTTGACAGTCATTTAGATTTATGGCTGATTGTCTGCGTGGCAGTCAGCGTCTGTTTATAGTTGCCATTCCTGGCCGGCACCGGCGTGTACTTGTTGCCGTTGTTGCTGTTGTTGTTGTTGCTGTTGCCGTTTTAGCCTTATTTGCACGCAGCGCAGTCCAATTTTGCATGTTCGCTGCTGTCCGCTGCAAGTTGCACGTTGCACGTTGTTGCCCATTGCCCGCTGCCCGTTGCAAGTTGCCCGTTGATCGTTGTCGTTGTCGTTGTCGCTTACGCAGGTGACTACAAGAAAGCAGCGCGGCAAACTTGTTTAGCAACATGGCCAATTTGCATGTGTCGCACTCGACGAGGCAGGAGAGAGAGAGAGGAGGCAGGCAGGAGGGTGGGGTAAGGGGGGCAAACTGCCGCAGGTCTTAGTCACTGGTATTAGATATCACAAATGCGATAAACGTCCGATGCGCCGCATCTTTTATTGATTTAAATGCCAACTCATTGCACCGGCAACAGCAACATCAGCAGCAGCAACAGTTGCTGCGTTTTCATTTCGGCCACAAAATCGCACAGTTTATGCCACAGCCTGGGACTCAGAGTCGGAGTCGAAGTCTGAGTCTGGGAAAAGAGATTAGGATTAAGCCGTTTGTCAACTTGTCATAAGTGCAGACAGTCGCGCGGCGCCGTCGATCGGCTTGTTAGCAAATTATAAAAGTTTCTTTCGTGCCACAACGCCAACGTTGCAACGCTGCAACGTGGACACACAAACGATGACTCAAGGCGATTCTTTTGAAATTTTTCATAATTTTTGTGCCGCACGCGTAGGCAGCAACCAAATCTTAACTTGCAACTTGCAACTGGCAACTGGCAGCTTGCAACTTGCAACTACCGCTGGCGGCAGGCCAAGCAGACAACGAGAAAAAACAAACGCCAAACTTCAACTTCATCAAGTGCAAATATGCAAATCTTCTGGTTTCCAACCTCGACTCCAACTCCGACTCCGACTCTCTGGGGAATGACAACCCACTCAAGCCAGTTGTTCGTTGGCAACTCTGGCTGCCAGCTTGAATATGTTTTACAGTCGCGTAGAAATTAGTTTTTCATTTGTGAGAAATTATGCCCGCACTGGAGCTGGCAGGCATCGGATCGGATTAGATTTATCAGCCAGAAAGACAAGAGAGAAAATGCGAAACAAAGCTGCATAATGTGCTATAAAATGCCTATCTATAAATACGTTTTGTGTGATAAGAGTCAAACTCACAGTGCTATAAATATAATGCAAATATCGGCATATTTAATATTTATAAAAAAAACTGAGCATACTGGCGGAAATTTGCTGTGCCGTCTCAAGAGATTACTGCAGTAAGCTGACGCATTCAAAGTGCCAAATATAATGCAAATTTCATCATATTTGATAAGAATATATAAATATAAATTCTTATAAAAACAGGATGTTCTCAGATAATTTCAAAAATGCACCAGCAATCAAAGCTGAACATGTGTGTACAGCTGAAACAGTCAGAGTTATAGAGATAATGCAAATTTCAGTTCAATATTCATATGCAAACAGTAAATGTATTAATTTTAGAAATATCAAAGATAACAAGTTGACATTTGCTACACAGGCTGTACAAATTAATATGATAACTATTAAATTTGATATGCACACAAATATTAATGTAATAAAAGGAAAATCTCTGTTTAAGCAGGCATAACTATAGTTGTCAAGCTGAAATTTGCTAGACAGTCTCTCGATAACACTACAGTTCTATATGCACAACAGCAACAATGTATTTGTTAATAAATTCATTCAGAAAACACATTTGAAACCAGTAATCCTAAAGTAAATAACGTAATACGAACTCCATCAATCAGTAACTCAGTCGCTTTCATTTCGTTGACATAAACAAACATACAAAGCATATTCAAAAAAACATACAATATAAACTATATCTGGATTCTACAATAATGGCCACGAGCAGGGAGAGAGGTAGTGGAAGTAATCGCAAGATGGTGAAACGTGCTCAGCTGAGCAACAGTGATACAAGCGCACTGAAGCATCTGCTGCAGCAGCGCCTCATCGATTGTGGGTGGCGCAAGAGCATCAGGGAGATAATACGCAGCACGCTGAGTGAGAAGGGCATTGCCAATCTGTCGTACGATCAGCTGGCTGCGCAGATTATACCCCAGGCACGTGCTCTGGTGCCCGACGAGGTGCGCAAGGAGTTGTATCAGCGTATCCTTCAATCCTTGGAGCCGGACGCGACACCTTGGTCGGATGAGGATGACTGAGGTGTATGCCAAGAGAGTCAGAGACAAACAGACAGAATAAAATTGAAGCAAAGCGTATACTTAACTGCAGAGTGAGAGAGAGGGGGAGGGGTGGGGAGGCAACTATCTGCCGTTAGCTGGCACAGCCAGCCAAATCTGCCTGCCACATCACCTTTCAACTTTGAAAGGAGCGCGCAAAACGCTTCCAGCTGAGCTTGAGCAACGCCTTCTCTGGCTGGCGAAAATGGCAAACCATTTTCCAAGCCACGTTGCATGCTAAAATTGTGGCAACAACAGCCTGCCATAACTGCAACATTTGGGCAGCAGCAAAAACATAGCCGCATTTAACGCGGCTGCCAGGCTTAATTTTAGCCAGATTTTTCCTTATTTTCCTGCCATAATATCAAAGCAAAGCAAAGCTCAAGAAAAATAGTAAAAATAGACATGAAAGAAACCCACGGCTATGCAAAGCTGCTGCCGCTGCTGCCACACTGGCAACAAAGGCGACTCGCCACACACACAACAACAGCAACAACAACTTGCAGCCGGTCCGAGTCGCGTCCATGTTCAGAATCACGTCCATGTCCAGGAAGCGAAACTCTTGCGTATTTGCGTAGGCAAAACTTGGCGCTCTTGTCTACTGTAACACAGACAGAGGGAGGGGGAAGGGGAAGGAGTAACGGAGGCAGGGACAGACGGACTTGACCGGACGCCAGGCTGGCACTAAAATTGAGACTCAGCCTCAGCAACTTGATGACTCTTCTTCTGCTTCTTCTACTTGGTTTTTTTCTCTCTTCCATAATTAATTATTATTTAGTTGGAAAGTACCCCTGGCAGATCAAATAACTCAGCAGGGGAAGTGAAGAGGGGCAGGAGGTAAGTGCAGAGCAGAAATGGTAAATATGCAAGCGCGTAATTAAAATGAAGACACAAACGGGTTGCAAAGCTACTTAGAATACCCTAAGCAAGCGAGAATTCTTCTATATAGTCTATAACTAGGCATAACTGCTGATCTAAATCTAACAGTTTTTATTGGTAATCATAGTTGCAGTTGTGCTACAACAGCGGACAAATTTTAATCTTAATTTACAGTCTTTATAATAAACCGATTGTATCCATGCCAATATGTAGTCAATGATTGGTAATAAGCTGATAAAATTTCTACTCGCTAGCTGCAGCCATAGCTGAGTTCACATAGTTATAATCCATGCAGATCTTGTGCCCTGCCAAACCTTTTTGTGCCTCTGCTTTCTCAGGCAGCGGACGTGATTTAACAATTCAGTTAGCCAATCATGTGATTGACGAAATAACATGTTGCAACTGCAACAACAGCAACAACAGCAGCAACTGCAGCTGCGGCGGCAGCACTTGACTTCATTTACATGACTCAAAGGTTGCCCCGAAAACCGAATCGAACTGCTACTTAGCCCAATTTCGCATAATGCACATGAGAGCAGGCTCCCACTCCCCTTCTCTATCTCTGCCTTTCTCTCCTTCTCTTCCTGCTGTCTGCCTCAAGAGGCGACTCTCTATTGTCGAGAGCCGACACAATCTCTGCAAAAGGCCAACGGGCAACGTTCGGAAAATTGAGCCGCAGCAATTGTAACACTTTTTTTCATTCTCTTTCTCCTCCCTTCCTCTCTCTCTCTCTCTATAAACTAGGCAACAACAAAAGAAAAATAGTAAAAATTGTTGCAGAAATTCCCTCGAGACAAACTGCACGCCAAACTGCGAATGCAGTTCGTCTCCTGCCCCCTGTTACCTCCTCTCCAGCCAGAGCTAAGCTAGGAAAAGCGTTCCCCAGAGTAACATTACAAGCATTTTGCCAGAGTTGTCGCGCTGCACGTTGTCAACCCTGCTAGCAGCAGCGACAACATGTTGAGGGCGTTTAGCGGGAGATAATTTTTATGACCCCGAAAGTGTTGCTTGTGCCGCTGCACAAGCTGGCAGAGATTGACCCACCACCATGAACACTAGCTCGATTGGACGCACCACCAGGCACCCGTTCAGCCCCCCTCCCCCGCCCTACGCCCCTGCCTGCCCTGCTTTACTTGTGTAGCAGGCGCTGCCGTGTGCCGTTCAAGATAATTTTATACAATTTATTATCAACGTGCGACAGCAGCGACGTCGCGTGCAACACTTGCCACATGCCCGGCCACACAGCTCATCAGCCCCCGCCGCCACTCTCCTTGCCACGCCCTCTCTTCTCATCTTGCGTGCTAAATGTTTTCACGTGGCAACAATGTTGCTGCTGCAATCGGAATCCCCAATTCGAATCCTTTGCGTGAGTTGCCGCCCCTTTAAAAAGCGTTTAATAAGCCTTAGATTACACATCTCCCCCTCCCTCTCTCCTACTCTCTCTCTCTGATTATTGCTGCAAGCAGTTCCCATCGAATGAATGTCCGATTTGCCCGATTTGCTCGGCATTATCCCATTTAACACGGCCCGCACAGTTGCGCCAATTTAACGCTGTGAGAGATAACCCCAGGGCGAAGTTTAGAGAGAGTTATCTATCAATCTTTCTATCTATCTGTCTGTCTGTCTGTCTGTCTGTCCAACCTGACCTGATGCACAGCTTAACGGCGAGATAGCGAAGCAAAAGATAGCGGAAAATGCGCTTAAAAGTCAGCAAAAGCCTCAAGAGTTCTCGACTATTTCGAAAGGAATTAGCAATGATCGTAAATTAAGCAATACGATAAGGTTGTAAAGTTTTCTTCAGTAAATATTTAAGAGTTTATGAAGCTTTGTTTGCTGAATACTTAAGAGTATTCCTTAGAGAAACTGCTCCAAATTTTTTTAAATAGATAACAGCTAATTCTTTATATGCTCAAATTGCAATTATTATTGTGCAATAAATAATAAGGAGTTAGCGATGATCATAGGTATCTTTTTGATAAGATTATTAAGTTCTCTTTCTTTTTTTATTTATAAAGTCTCGCTTGCTAAGTACTTCATAGTTTATGTTATAGAAACTGTATCAATTATACTTAAAAATATCTGTTTCATTATTTACTTTAGTTTTCTAGCTACTTCAATATGATTATAAAGTTGTCTTAACTTTCCTATAGAAACTGTTCCAATTTTTCTACACAAGACAACAGCAATTCTCTAACTGCAATGAGTTTCGCTCTCTGCCTTTTCCCCACCAACTTCATTTATAATTCTCCACTTATTTTCCGCCAGACCACAACACACACATAAAACATGCAGCATTATAGTCGCGTAATCCAATAATCAAGCAGTGTCTTCATCTATTGTATATATCGAAATTTTCCTCGACCACAGAAACCACAAAGAGACCCATAAAACGAGGCGATATTTGTTTTGGAGCCCACAATGACCTAAGTACGTTCGTATATTGCATATAACGCAATGTGGAAAGTAAACGCAATCAATTTTATGATATTGTGAGCTGATTGTGTATGAGTTTTCAAAGGAAAATCATCGCAAGAAAAACACACACACACACACACAGTCGGACATGCAGTGCAGTGCGCCATGTAAACAGAAATGTTTTCCCAAAACGAAGACAAAGGAAATGTGCTTTCCACGAAGCGTGATATCATACAAATGACCTATCAACCCTTAAGAACTGTCAATTTTTGTTTGGGGGGCTTTGTAATGTGATCTATTGTTGGAAACAGCTGAAGTTTCCTTCGAAAATTTTCAAGAGTGACGCGGAATTTTTCGAAAAGAATTTGTAGATAGCCAGTAGATTTATGGATTAAAAGTTATACGATGGTACAAGCTAAAGATCAACTGAAGATTGAGGGATAGAAATAAATACATAACCATTATATATTATACAATCTGCTGTACCTTTGGAATTGCTGATCTTCTTAATGATCTTCGAATTGAGGAACTTATCTAAATATTTTTAATATTTCCTTAAAAATTCTCTACAATTTTGAAACGATAGTTCTAACGATAGTTGACTTTAAGCCCAAATCGAGAGGGAGTGAGCAAGAGGGAGAGATAACACCAAAATTGAATTATGTCTGAGATGTCGTGTCGTCTATAAGGCGACATTAAAATCCATTAGCGAACGCGCCGCATAAATAAAAAATAAAAGCGCAGTTGGTTGCAACCAAAAATAGTCAAAACGAGGCACAACCAAATGTGGCAGGCAGTGGGAGAATGGAAACACAACAAATGACACTAATAAATATCGAGGAAACCGAGGCAAAGCTGCATTTCCACAAAGGATTTGTTGGCCATTAGCGACGACTACTACTACGACGAGTGCAGAGTGCGCGGAAATTGTTAATCATATTTCCCGCGGTGCCCTTCAGAAAGGGGGAAGGGGGAATAGTGTGTGGAAAATGCAACTGCAACTTACCCTTGAGCGCTGCAACATGAGTTAATCCGTTTAATCCGGCGCAAAGCAGCACAAGCAGCAGCGGCAACTGCAACTGCGGCAACTGCCGCATGATGATGTTGCCCACTGTGCACGACAATGGAGCTGGCTGACGCATCTTGCTACGTATTTTTAGCTGCTGCTGCTGCTGCCTCGACGACGCCGCTGGGGCGACATTCTGATTGTTGTTTCTGTGTCGTCGTTTGATCTTATTTTTACTTTCAATTTCGGATTCGTTAGTTAAATGCGGCGTGGCACGCATTTCACAAAAATGCATTTTGTCAGGTTTTTATTTAAAAAGATTTCGGCGCTTTCTCGCTTATTCTTTGGCAAACTATTCACTCAACATTTGGCACTGTGTATATATATATATTTATTATATCGGATATTATCTATGGATTTGTGTTATATTCCACGATATTGTATTTTGAATCCTCTATGCCATGACGATCTGCTGGGGCTACCGGAAATCGGAACCGGGCACAGCAGCCAATGACAAATCACACACGAAACACGTTCGAGAGACACGAGACGACGTCGAAACCGAACGCGAGTTTTTGATACGAACGAACCGAAACGTGCGAATCGCTCCCGCACACAACCGATGCGACCGAGTACCAGCAGCAAATTGAATGGCGCGTGCAGTGTAACCACTGTTAGCGGCAGTGCCAGCCACTGTTAGCTGTTAACAGCGCACACACAGTCCACACAGTCCACATACAGACGAGTGCGAGAGTGGTGGTGGTGGTGGCGGCTGCTGTTAATCCGTTGACTTGTTGCATGCTGTGGACGCTATATGCGCGCTCTCTCTTACTCTCTCTCTCGCTCTCCCTTGCTTGCCATGGCTTAACATTTGTTTACAATTGCCGCCGCTTCGGTTTGTTGTGTTTCATTTGCCAATCGTTTCATGTTGAGCAACATGACGACCCAAATAGATTCCACACACGCAGCGCAAAGAGTGTGGAACATATGCAAAACAATAACAGCGCACAGTGAAGTCATAATTATTTTACATATAACGAACGTTTGTTTTTGATCTTTTGATTTTGACCTCGCTGTGAGTCAAACAAATATTTTATGAGCGCAATAAAAAGATGACAAAAGGTAAACAGCGCAAACTGAACATGAACATGCTCTAGTAATTTTTTAATACCCTCCCATCGTGCTAATTAACGTACACGATGCGTTATAATGATACGAAATCGGGTGACAATATCACACGCCAGTGTAGTCAAGCTTGGTTGGGCTGAATATTGAGGGAATCACACTATAATAATAATTCTATTCAATTCAATTCGTTTCGCTTTGATTTCTATTTTGGCGCTCTATTTCGGGGAATCTTCAGCTTTTGCCAAAGGCTTTGCTTCTTGGTAAACTTGGGAATGCGGCAGAGAAAACAAAAACAATGCTGGCCACGCAAAAAGTGTGAAGCCAACGAAAATTGTCTTGTAAACTTCCGCTGCAAAAGGAATTTCTAATGAAAATGTTATAATTTGAAGGAATTATTAATTTCAATTAAATTTTATACTATCATTATTTGAAATATTATTCCTATATTATATTACACTATTCTATATTATTATATTATTCCTATATTATATTACACTATTCTATATTCCCATGTTATATTATAATATATATGTACATATCATATATTCCCATAATATAACAATATTCTACATTCCCAGTTAGTTTCCATCAACTGACACTTAATGTTATCGATTAATTAAAGTATATTAAAGAACCGTTGCCTTATTACAAAATCCATTTCTTGACACCTTCTTTCAATTATCATATTATTCACTTGGCAGTGCCGAGTGCATTTCTGGTTGGGTTAGGCCAGGCAGGGGTTATCTCAGCACTCATTAAGGCGCCGATTGTGGATATTTCGGATACTTCGGGAACTTCTGACATATAAAAATGTATTTCTATTGTCTGCTTCATTGGCAACATGTTGACTTGGCTCTGAGTCTTGACCAGACTCGGTTCTAGGTTCGGGGTTCTTAAGTGTTGGCGTTGGCGTCGGCGTTGGCGTCGGCGTCGGCGTCGCTATCTAATCTGTACGAGTGCCGCACTCGTTCTCCACCAATCTCAGCTCTCTCCAGCTGTTAGCTCATCCATTTCCGAAATGCAATAAACGCCGACAGAGCAGACAAACATCGGACGCATTTCACAACACTCTCCAGAACAGAATCACAGACAGTTCCCTCTCTCTCACTCCCTCCCTTTCTCCATATCACCTCGTCCGCTAATGAATTTCGAAAATCAATTGAATGGACAACAAGTCGCACACTCGCATTGTATTAATTTATCAAAGTGCATACGATATACAGACCGAAGAGGCTTTTATATAAATCGCTGCCTAATTTCCCCAGCATTTGTTAAATAATCAATAACTTGGGGTCACTCTCTATCTCTATCTGTCTCTCTCTCTCTCTGGTTCTAGTCGGGAGTGTGAACTGCCTTCATTAATGCAGGCCAGGGGCTACGATCGGAGTGTAAAAAAGGTGTGTATCTTTTATGGAATAGATTCAGGCTGAGTTTCTTCTCAGTTTGGGTTTGTCTTACAGTCTTCTGGGTTCTGCGTGTTGTTGCTGCTGCAGGTGGTGTTGGCTGCGAACAATGTGCATTGTCTTTTCGGGTAGGGAAAGGTCACAGTGCGTACAATGCACGTTCTCGCAGGGCACGGCGGGGCAGACAGGCAGACAAGGCAGGTAAAAAGTGTAGCTCAGGTAAACCATATTTCAAATGCCGATAATTGGCCAATTTACAGGGAACTGCACACAGCCTTGAGTCACTGCAACGTTGCCACACTTCACTGCAGCGTGGCAACGTCGCACAGCTTGCATCTTTGAATTTCATTTCTGTTTCTGTTTCTTTTTTGGCTAAATATTGACAAGGCTTAGAGCACATTTCAATGTTTGTGTTAGCCGTAACTTGTCATTGTTGTCTCTCTCCTTCTCTCTATCTCCCTCTCCTTCTCTATCTGCCTGCTTGTCATGTCTGACAGTGGATGGGCCTGTAAGCCAATGTTAATGACGTGTAAGTTGTGTCTCAATTGCGGATTTGCAGCAACGAAATGACATTTTGATTGCCCGCCAAAGTTCATCTCAACTCACTCCGCATTCATCAAATTCGTTGATTCGTTCATTCGTTATTCATTCGACTGAGTGAGTGTAGACCCACAAACGTGACTTTTACTTTCGTTATTAATTTACGAGCTCGGCTAATTTGCCAATCAAAAACACCGAAAAGGCGTTAATGGAGGCTGCGGGCGGTCGCCAGTTTCGGCATTTCGATATCGAATTTCGAGCATATTCGTTCTCTGATGCAACAGGACCTGCAACAGGAGCTGCTTACAATGAAGTGTATAGTCGATACTAATTAAGGGATCTACCTGAAGTAAAAGAGAAGTGAAAAAAATAAGTTTGAATGTGAAATTATAAATCTGAAGGAAATCTTTTAAGTAGCAGACTAAAATTTCTAAGAAAACGTTCTATATTTTCTTATATTGATTTCAGGAGTTTTAAAAGAATATCCTGTTTTGTTCTATGACAACAGGAAGCTTGAAAAATTATGGAAATTTTCTAATAAATAAAAAACAACTAACAATATTATTATTATCGTTTTTTAGTTATTTAGGTAAAGTTTCAGGTGCATCTCTTAACATCTCACTCTCCGCAAGGGTATCAAAATTTCAGTTAGACAAACATAAAACTCTTTCCCTACTCAGTTTCTTAATCGGAATTGGGCAATCTGCAAAAGGCAAAGGCGACGTTGCCGCTTCGATCGCAAAGATACACCAAAAGTGGCTCAAGAGTCCCAAAAGTGTTTCCGCATTTAGCTGCGTCTTGGGATGCGACTTGCCTTGTCTGGTCTTGCTTAAATTTGCGCAAAGCAAACAAATTACACATACGCATATACACACACGCACACACACACACACACACAGTCAAGATAATTGAAATTAGCGACTGTGACAGCCTGATTGCCTTCTGAGATCTCCTGGGCAAACCTCGTGCGCCTCGCCACAAATCTTTGGCCAGCGCACGCATGGCAGAGACACAGGAGATAAGAGGAAGAGAGAGAGAAAGAGGGAGAAAGAGGGAGAGAGGCAGAGAGGGGAAAAAGAGACCGCAGCAACTTGGCCGCCCACTCGCGAAGCCAAACCCAAACTGAGTGGGATTTTTGGACACACCACGCAGGCCGCGGCAAGCTTGACGGGAAGCGCAGGCTCAATGTGCAACTTGCAACGTGCAACGTGCCTGCGACACGAATATGCACGTACATGCCTGTCTCACTTTGTCCGTCTGCCTGCCTGCCTGTTCGTCTGGGATGTGCGTACAGCGCGCATGCTCATCTAACTCCAGAGATTGTTTAATGTGCATAGGGATATGATAATGAGCAGGAAATGAGTTGAGTGTGAAATTTATGTACGGGAGTGTTCTCTATCTCTCCCTTTCCCTCTCTACCCCTCTCTCCCTCTCCCACTGTGGAGAAACCCTTTGCAGTTGGCCCACATGAGTGATGGCCATAATTAAAATTTGGTATCTGTATTTGTGAGTGTGTTTTGTAGATGAATTATGCCTAAATTATGTACTCCATTGATATATGAGAAAACAAATCGTGTTTTGATTGAGAAACACAAGAGTTTTGGGTACCCCAGGAACATAACTCAATCAGTTTTGGCACTTTTCCAAATGATAATGCAAATAAATTGGGGTAGAAGACGGAGCTAGACACATTCTAAGGATGGTTTCGAGAGGTTTTCATGTCTTAAAAATGTCTTGAATAAATTATGAAAAGAAAAGGAAGTCAAGAGGGTTTGTATATAAGTAAAGAGAGGTAGAAGTATAGCTTTAAATATATTCTAGGGAGCTACTGCAAAGTTGGGTCACATTTTCCGGGCTCCCTTCGAGTATTAAGCAACTTTTCACCGAGTCCAATAAACATTCCCCAAATATATTCACAAATTTTTGTTTATTACCACTAAGTTTATTTGAAATTAAGTTGTGTATATAGAAACTCGAGACGATGCCCAGTTTTACCCGCTGCGTAGTTGTATCCCCAGCATAAAAAATAAAACAAACAAGCGTAAAAAACAAAGAGAGAGGGAGGAAGAGAGAGAGAGAGAGAGTGAGAAATAATGAAAATTTCGTAATCCAAGTGTCACACAATTGAAATATGTAATTAATTATACTGAAAAATACACAAATACTGAAACGCAGAGAACGAACAGATACAGATACATATGCATATGTATCTAGATATAGGCTCCATTTGCCGCCTGCTGTTTATTTTGTGCTACCAAACAACTCACAGCGCGTCGATAGAAATCTACAAAACTATTTGCCACACAGACAACACTGGCGAGGGGGAGGGGAGGTCAGCGGGGGCGTCAGATCGGGGCGGGGCAGATCGGGGCAACTGCCAGCAGCTGTGTATAAAAACGGCGGCCTTTTGTTTTGTTGCTCATATTTCGTTTTAATGATTCCACACTCTATGATTATCTTGATTTCGTAACATTTTGAAGCTCGCGTATGAATAGTCGTATTCAAATGAGACACTCACTCACACTCATACAGAGACCCTCATGCGAGCTGCACGACTCCCACCCACACACACACACACAGACATAGTCATGCACTCATTGAATAAATGAATCAGTTCGAATACTGCGCTGTTATCAAACGCCGCCGGTGGTCGTTGACTACCGAAAATATTAATTAAAAGCCATAAAACACAAATATTGATAAATAGTTATCGACATTATTGAATTTAAGGCCCGTGAAATTGCTACAAACCAGGCCAATAATTTATGGTCGATTTTAAATAATTATGGTATACCCTGTTAGCTACAAATAAGGGTAAATAAGGTCGCTAACTAACTAGAATTTAATAATAGTTAATTTTCTAGAACTAAACTCTTTTTGATGCCTCATTTTCTATTTTGATTTATAAGTTATAGTCTTCATATTTGGCATATATATTCTTGGGAATTCTCTTTTCAATATTCCCAAATTTCATAAGTATCAAAAACTAAACAGCCGAGTTATTTGCCTCAACCCAGGGTAGCTGCAGGCTCCCCTGTTTTGCTTTCATTTATTTGTGTTTTCAGTTTCAGTTTTTGCAACTCTAAACCAGTGTAAATATTAATGTTTAATTATGCAACATAATACGCATAATATGTGTACTAATGCTGTTGTTTTTGTTGGCTTTTATCCCACTACGCTGATCTCTAGTGCTTTAATTTATGATTGTTTATGCAGGCCGAAGTTTATAGGCAATTTAATTGACTCTTCACTTCGTTAGTTTTATTTTGCGATTCAAATTTGCCTTTATAGCCCATTAGGGGGTTAAGTTTCCGATGAATAGGAATTTCGACTTAGTCATGGGAGAAGATTGCGAATAGTTGGGAACAGCTAATGGATCTATCTGAAGACCACACGCTGTGATTCTTAATTTGAGTAAAATTCGTAAAAAGAACATATTGGAAAATATTGTTAAAAATGTAAAAATAATATAGAATTAGCTAAGTGGAGTGGGGCTATAAACCCGGATCAAGCTACCGATTCGGTTACATCGATCGCATGCAGTCGGATCCTATAATCACTTAATACCCCTCGACCTAATGATGAGCGCATTGTATGTAGGAGAGCGTAGCCAACAATTTAACAACCATCTATCATTAAATAATTTGTTAATTTCTCAAACCCTCAAAAGCGCCACGAAACGAAGCGAAGAAGAAGAGATACATCAGCCTGAGGCAAGAGGCCAAACATGGTTGTGATCTTGAGATGGGAAGAGGAGCATAGGGAATCGAATACGATATGAGCATGAGTGGCTGCTATCGCTCTGCGTACGAATACGAATGCGAGTCTGAAGCGTTTTTTAATTAGTTGTGCAGTCGATAAAAATGCGCTGAAAACGAAGCGAGCGAACCGAAGCGAACCGAAACAAATAACACAAAAACTGAAAACTGAAAGATGAAGAAGAAGTTGTGAAGTGGAAGTGAGAAAGACGAAGCAGAGACCAAGAGAGTAGGAGAGCAAGAAATGAACTGGCAAAAAGATTCGCACGCAGCAAAAGATCAGGATCGGCATCGGCATCGGTTGATGGTCTGTACGTGATCGGTTCATAAAACTAAAAGCAGCCATAAACTGATAATTTGAGAATTTATAAATTTAAAACGCAGACGCGGCATTATGGGACTGAGAGACTCCAAGCTCCGACGCGACGATCGCCCGATCAACGGAATCGTCCAAATCGGCCGACCAATCGATCGAGCTGCATTCGAATTGGCAGACAGGAAGCGTTGATGTTGCTAATGATGATGATGATGATGATCCAGAGGGGAAAGACAGGCACACTGGCTGAGACTTGTAGAGTGCCGGCAGCAGATCCAGAGACAGAGGAGCCAAGCGAGCTAGACTGACTGTTAGGTAGTTCCAAGAAGCGAGGCATGTGCCATAAAGCGCTTCTAATATTCAAGGGCCGCGAAGACAAACCATGTGTAAGACACGGATTTGTGGAACAAACGTGTGATGGATAAATTAAAGAGTGTCTAATGACACGGGTTGAAGTGCAGAAGGAAACATGAAAAGCTTTAATAGAGCTTTAAGGAGCTTTTGAATATGTTAATTTTTATTCGATTTCATTGTTTTATTAATGTGCAATGACATTGGCTGAAGCGAGGGAAAGGGATCAAGAAGAGCTTTAGTTAGGAAATAGGTTCAGGTTGAAGTGCAGAAGGAAACAAAAAGAGCATTAGTTAAGCTTTAAGAAGCTTTCGAATATGTGAAACTTTATGCGATTTCATTGTTTTATTTATGTGCAATGAGGGAAGGGATCAAGAAGAGCTTTAATTATAAAATGGGTTCATGGCTTTAAGAAGCTTTCAAATTTTCTAAGCCTTATTCCTTTAATTTCCTTAATAGATTACCATAAAGTCTTTTTATGTTTTTCTGGCTAATTAAGTCAATATTTCCATTTATATTAAAGCCAATTATAGTTAATCCAGCTCTGAAGCTTTAATGCACTTTTAAAGCTGTTTATACTAATTGGCAATAACTCATAACAATAACAATAACCAACCAAACCAGCTTAGTGCTGTTGTTAGCCACAATAGTTTAGTGTGTTAAGCTACTGAAGCCTTAATCAGCTTTTAAAGCTGTTAACACTAGTTATTCATCAGGCTAAGCAGCGCTTGTTGTATTATTCAGCCTTGTATTGAGGCAACTCATCAAAGAGCACTCATAGTCACTCACAACACTCATCCACACAGTCAGACAGACAGACATACAGACAGACTTATCTGTGGCTAAGCCCTTTGGTGCTTTCAGCTAGTGTCATTTGGTACTTCAACAAACCAAAGCGAACTATAGAAAAACCATTCGTGGCCTGTTCCCTTCCTTTCCCGTCTGTTTGTTAGAGCAAAAGTGTTGGCTCAACTCGAAAACCCACACGATTGTTTTTATGTTGGAACTTAATGCGCATTTTTTAAGACGATTTTTTACGCGCATTTAAACATTTTATTTTGCTGTCGAAGGCACCCGAAGGGGATCTCTGGACGAGAGACCTGCTACTGCCAGGTCGTTAAGTTGCCACATCTTTGGGTTTATTTTTACGCGCAACACGAGAGCGTTTTATGATCGTTGCACTAATTAAAATATTAAGCCGAAATGCAGTCAACGAAATTCGTGTTAATTTTTATTGCATCTCCAGTTGCTCTCGCTCTACCTCTGCCTCTCTCTCTCCCTCTCTCTGTCTCGGTATATGCAATTTGCAATAATTAAGCATTAGTCTGGGTAGGGTGAGATCCAAAGTCATAAATCGCAGCATCTTAACGGACCCAACAGCAACTTGGTGCAAATCATTCGCATTTGTTGCGCCTAAACTGATAAGCTGAAGAAAGAAAGAGGAAGATGGAGAAAGAGAGGGAGGGGAACTGACTGAGGTCGGGGTTAGACAGACCTATGTGGTACGCATACGATTGCGAGTACGAATATGACGCGCTATCTGTGCGCGGGTCAAGAGCGTCGCCGACCCTTGACGACTATAAAAAATTGAAAAAATTACCAAAGCGACGGGACAAAGGGACTGGGAGACAGACTGAGGGAGACTGAAAGAGAGACAGACAGACAGACAAACGACCCAAGGCGTCTCAAATCGCAGAGCCAGACTGAATGAAATGTGTGCTGAATGAAGTGGGTACTCTGGGTGCTCTGTGCAAGTACAGTGGGTACAAAGTACAGGCGATTGCGCCTGGGAATGGGTATGGGAAACCGAAATGGTAACAAGACCGAAAGCAAACTCTCGACTTTAGGCAGGAGCATCCTCTTCAGTTCTTTCCTCTCTCTCACTCTCCCTCACTCTCTTTTTAGAGCTGTGACAATTCAACAATGTTGGTTTTGTTGTTGTTGTTGCTCTTGTGACTGTTGTTGTTGTTGTTGGTGGTGCTGCTTCTTTCAGCCGCTTTTCAATCGCAGTCCGAGGGTTGCCCTGACAGAGGCGTCGATAAAGCCACAGGGGGTCATAAATTCTTGAGCTTCTTGGGTTTGTTTGCCACCGAGAGATATCAATGGAAACGCCGCCGCCGACTTGCCACATTGTCTCTTCCTTAAGTTATCGCCAAAAACGTAAAAAGACAACGACAACAACAGCAACAACTACAACAACAGCAACAACTACAATAAGAGACAACTTTTTTGAATGCATTATTTACTTAGTTCGTTTTCTTTTTTCGTTTTTTTTAACCAGGCATGTGTCATGTTTTTACGGCGAATTAAATTATCTGGAAATTATTTCAAGGGGTATCGGAGAGTGAATTGTTGTTGCTGGGGGATAAGAGGAAACTCTTATCTCGATATAATGACTTCCACACACAGGAAACTTGTGCTTAAAGAGGCAACTGGGGATATTTTGGGTATTAACTTTGCTGTGTAGAGTACAATTTATAGGGCATCTTCAAGTTGATCATACACTGAGTTCTCTCTCTCTCTCTCTCTGTCTGCTATCGCATACGATTTAGTGTCGTCTTGCGGTCTTCTTATCTGCTTGCTGCGCTTTCTTTCACCACAACACGGCGCTGCTCTTCACTCTTCACTCTTCAGTGGGTTCTCCTTGGTACCCACTCTCCAGGGTCTTGGGACTCAGCACTCGCGCCGCGCATGTGTCATCGGCGTTAAGTGCCACGGCAAAGAGTTAATCTCGTCGATAATTATAATTTATGGCTCGTTGTGTGTTCACCTACCTCAAAATACCAAACACAGAATACAAAACACAAGTACGGCTTTTCTTCAAATTTGTTCTCTCCCTCTCTCTCTCTCTCTGTATTCTTCTTCTTTCCGCTCTTTTTTGTGTGTGTTCTTCATCAGAATCTCAGTTTTAATTGGAGTTTTGGTTGCAAGAACGCAAAAAACATCGCATCGCACTTTGAGTTGTTGCTGTTTGTTGTTGTTGCCTCTTTATAATGTCAAACTGACAATATTTATGATACAGATTGCCCATTGTAATTGATCATTGTCTGAACGATCATAAACTATAAGCGAATGCGAGATATCTGTACGCTAATACCCTGTAGAATTGCAAATGGGAGTGTTTTCTATTGTAACTCGGGCATACGAAGAGCTGGCGTGATGAAATTTGATATGTAGATTCTGTGATTGTTTTCTACTCTAAACAAATTCACTTCCACTAATAAATATAAACTTTATATTATTCAGTAAGTTATTACTGTACAACTCAAGCAGTTGACGAGTTAGTAGAATGAAATTTGTTATAAAGATTCTCTGAATATTTAACCATTTAATAAAGTCAGTTTAGCCTCGGCTGATACTTTTATGGAGAACTTATAACAGTTATTTATCTATTGAAAACACTTTAAAATACTTTCAACTATTTAAAGGGTATCTCGTGGTTGCAAGCCCATCCCTTCCGGGTATTCGTTATTGTTTTGTACATATGTTTGTGTGTCTTGGGGGCTTCGCGTTAAGCCCAATTATGTCAATCAGAGCCGGTGGCTACCGTTCTCACTTTCACCTACTTAGATAGGAGACTCGACCAGCCCAACCATCGATATCTGTATCGTAATTTATCATATTGATAAGTCGAACTGCTGTTGCGTTAATGTCAAAGCGGTCTTTGATTTAGTTTACCCCATCTGAGAGTCGTAGATAAGTTTGCCGCTCTTCTGCGCTAGTTCCAGTGGCAGTTTGCTATTCCCCGCCCCTCCCTGTCTGCCATTACAGTGGCAGTTGCAGGTTTTAAATGATCGCACTGCGGCGGCTTAATCTGCGGCCCATTAAGTTAATTTGCGCGATAAATAGCTGAGGAAAGACGGAGCAGACGCAGCGGACAGCCGGATAAAATGAAGTCAAAACAAATGTGCCGACAATCTCGGCCAGCTTCAATCATAATCCATCAGTCTGGGCCGAGACTAGAGCAGCAGAGGGGGAGAGTGAAGGAGGGGGGGAGCAAAACGATGATTCTATTTGTGGCTCATTCGCAGCAGTTAATCATGCGCGAGTCGCGCGGATTAACTCGTTACTCAACACTCTCTTCGCGGACGATCCTGCGCTGACAGATGCGGCAGATAATTGTGTGGCCACACTCGAAATCTCAGCCCCGTCTTCCCCCTACCCACCCCCTTTCAGTTTAACCTGCCCGCCCCCCACTTAATGCGTGGGCGTAGCATCGATTTGGGAGGGAGCCGAAAATATATTTCAAAAATGTTTCAAAATTGATGTGCACCTTCTGCCATCTTCCAGCCAGCGCGGCTGACGAGGCGACACGAGTGTGCAGCACCCACCTCCCCCTGCTCCTGCTCCACACCGCTGCCTAATGAGTCGTGTAGCTTTTGGCTGGGCGCATTAACATTCCACGTAATGAGGGGCAGGGCAGTGCGTTGTTGCACAAACACAGCGGCTTAAGTGGCGACTCTTAAATAGCAGCTACTTTACCCCCTCTCTACCACTCCCCACTTGCCACAGCATGTTGTACTTAATCCACTATACAGAGCTACAACAAAGATCACTTCAGTTGATCAGCCCCGAATTGATATTAATGCAAAACGTCTGTAGAATCGGTTTGTTTTTGCGGCAAGCGGAAGTGATGTGTGCAGATTGTGTGGGTTCTCTTTATCAGAATGTGGGAGAAAGAATTGCGACGCTAATGAAGCAAAAAAAATATAGTCAAGATATGCATAAAAAATAGACTCCGAAACAGATATTAATGAGAGTTGTATGGACTGAAAGACCCTTATAAAAGTATTGCTGTCGTTCTCTCTTTATTATGTTAATTTATTTGTTTAGTCGACTATTCTTCCGAGCATTCTCTTTGTTCTATTTGATCTATAATGTATTTTTATTTGTTTTTTCTATAAACATATGTTTATTTCCGCAAATTATACATATGTTTTGGAATAAAGGAACAGTATTGTTCTGTATATTTACTTTATTTGTTTAGTCGACTATTCGCAGAACGTTGTTCCATGAATTCACACGTTTCTATTTGATCTGCATAATAATTTATATTTATAACTTTTCTTTATATACACATGTTTATTTCTGCATATTTAACATACATTTTATTGCTCTACAAAGATCATAAAATACTGAAAATTAAATAATTAAATTGTTAACATATTTTTCCCCTTTCTTTGTCATTAAAGTCGCTTTCAATTAATACGCAAGTAAATAAAAACACACAAGAAATTTGTTTCCATTTTCCCAAACTACCAAAATATTTACTTAAGCTCTTTATAGCGCCTGCAGCCCTATCCCCGACCCAACCCCCTTCCCACTCTAGTGTTCTCTAATAAAAGATATTTTCCATCAAGAAATTTGTTATGTGCGTGTCGCTGTGAGATTTATGCGATTGCTGAACGAATTTACAACAATAATTAAATCAAAGATACACACACACACACACAGAAGGCGACATAAAATGTATCTGTATCTGACAGGCGTCAAACTGGAAATGCGTGCATAAAAACGGAGAAATCAAAACCAAAGCCAGAAGAGACGGACGGTGGGAAAAGTCGAGTGGCATTTCGAATATTGTATTTGATTTTACTGCCAGGCCACCGGCTACCCCTACTGTCCGACTGCGGAATACCCATAACCAATCATTTACCAACTCTCTCTCAGTCTCTGTCTCTCTCTCTCTCTCTGTTCGTCTCACTCGTCTGTCCAACTGCAGTCGAGCATCCTGTGCCGAGCACAATTGGCAAATCGGAAAATCGCTATGCGAAAATCGGAAATGCAGTCGATGCATTCAAGATGCGCCGTTAGCAACCCCCACAGTCCCCTCTCCCCTCTTCCATTTCTGGTGTAATTATAGACATTTTCGCAACTATTGTGTTACAACAATTTAATGGTTCTCTACCTGAGCCAGCAAAAAGTACCATCCTCTCTCCCTGCCTCACCCTCTCCCTGCCAGGTAAAATCATTTTAATTGCTGCAACACGCACGAAAAAAGAAACCAAAAAGTTTCCATTTGTTTGGTAATCGATCAAATGGCAATATGCAAGGGGTGGGGGGCATTCCGGCAAGGGGAAGATACTCTCGTGCTGTGCAACAACTTGATTTACGCCAAAATCCGCCCATAAACTGCAGCTTTAATTCCACTCACAATGGCAATGTCTGAGGCGAGCGCATAGTAATAAAACTCAATAAAACCCCTTGGGCTAAGCTTATGAAGCCTATAAAGAGATAGCCCATCATTTATAATCCTTTAATAGGCATAAAACCCACAATGCAACTGATAAATTTACCGATCGCGCCTCTGCCCGATCGCCCCGCAATCCCTATCCGCCTTGGCTTAGATCCAATGTTCCATTGTTGTATCGAGCACTTGGAATTCTTCTGCCTTTTCTTATGCTTCTTCTGCTGCCGCTTCCTCTACCCCTTTTTCTGCCTCTTTATATTGCTCTTTTCCTTTCTCTGTTTGTTACTTTTGTTGGTTAAGCAAATGTCAAAGCAAACGCGAAATATGCTAAGATTTTTATAGTCGTATGGTTGCGGGCTGCTTAAACGATACTTGCAATTCGCAACGACTTGTTGAAGGCTGGGAAAAGATGCTGAGATGGTTATGCTCTACTTCATTTAATTTTTTATTTATTAATTTTCATAAAACAGTTCAACGGATTATATCATGAAAATATTATATTTTTTAAAAACAGCCGTAAAACGCAAGCAACTTTTCATAAAAAACAAACATATCTAGAACTATAGAAAGTACTAGGTTTTAAAGTTAAAAGATTTAGTTGCATAAACAATTGGCTTAATAGTAAAATCGATATTTTACATAATTATGATTAATCTTCCTTTTTCTCTAGTCTGTAAAAATATGCCTAACTTTGTTATAAAGGAGAAGTTTTTACATAGAATGTTTATTTGCCATGTGTTTTTATTTGTAGATAACACTTATACACTAATTTTGATCTTTCTTTATTATTGCACGTTATCTAAGATTTTAAGACTGTACCCTGACATTAAAGTTTAAACATTCTTAGCTTGGTAGAAACTCAATCGATTTTGGTTAAAAATGATACATTAATTATGTACTATTTAGCTCTGTAGATTCATAACGTTAAGAAAAATAGTTTTTATTAAATTATTATTAATTTCTACCCCTTACAAAAAGACCCACAAATTTTCAACATATTTTAAATTTAATAAATTTGCCTAGAATCCTTTAAACAAGTGAAAATGAGCATTAAAATGAATTCCAAGTAAGTTTCCCAGTCAAATTGTGAAAAATAATGATACGAGTAATTTCAGCAATTTTCAAGTGATTTTCTTTACTGCTTCATTTCTCATTACAAAGTTTTTTACATTTTCCCGCAGTTTTCTTGTTTTTTTTTCTCCCTTCTTGCCTTGGCTGTTGTCATCTCATTCACATTCACATTCCCATTCGATTTGCCATTGATGGGCGCGAGAAGGGAACGACAGTCGAAGGAGATGAGAAGGAGCAGGAGAAGAACAGCGTCTGGACAGGCGAAGAAAGCGATGCATATGATTAATTGCCGGGCGTCTACTAACAGCAACAACAAACGAGCATTCTTTTTGGGCTGCCTCTCCCCTCCTCCCTTCTCCAGCCCTCCTCATCAGGGAGTGCGCCCCAAAAATAACATCAAAGCAAACAAAGACCAGTGAGAAATATGAAGTGCAAACTGCGACGATGTACCAAGGAGGATGCAACAACAACAACAGCAGCAACAACAACAGCAGCAACAACAACAGCACCACCAACAACAACATGTCAAACAGCAAGTCAGATGGAAATCTTGGCGACAGTTGAAAAGTTGAACAAATGTTGTTGTTGCTGCCGCTGCTGCTGCGTATCGCAGATCGGGGATCGCAAACAGAGGGGAAAAAGGGGCGGGGTGTGTTGCAGGGCCTGGGGGCAACTTGTTTCAGTTTTGGGTCTGACTGTCGCCTGTCGCCGCTGACAGCCGCCGCGACGTTTCGCTTCCTACTCGGCTGCCAAATTCCGATGCCGATGCCGGCGATGGCAGCATGCAAATTGCGTTTACAGTGGGGCATAAAAGAGGAGGAGGAGAGGACTGGCGTGGGGAAGGTGGGGCAGCAGTGGACAGCAGTTGGGGGTACAGCGCACAAATCGAGTTGTCGTAAAATTAGCACTTAATGCTTTAATTAATTACGTCGACGTGCGTTGGGCCTGGCACAGCGTCGTCGTTGTTGTTGTTGTTGTTGTTGTTGCTGGGGCAACGTTTAATGCATTTCGCATTTATTTATGGCCAATGCATGCGCGTAACTCAACTCCACTGCTGCCACGCCCCACACCCCTGCACCTCCTTATCTTCAGTCACTCTGCCAGATTGTCCCGTGTTCGGCCACGTCAAGTGTCAGCGCATTTCACCGGAGAGAGAGAGAGAAAGAAATTCATTGGCATTCCTCGGACACGTTTCACACTTTCACAGGCTGCAGCTACGTGTCTTCGATTCGCCTGTATCTTCTCCCCTCCCTGCCCCCATCTTCCTCTCCCTCTTCTTTACAGTCTTCCTTGCAGTTTTATTTTCTTTTTTTGGGCTGTGCTGTGCCAGCGTTTTATGAATGAGTATTCGAGCCTTTAAAGCGGCTACCTGAGCTTGCAAAATGTATCTATCTTTTGAACGTGTCCAAAAGTATCTTTTCATCTATCTGACTGTCTGCTGGCGCATCTAGTGCGCGCTCTGCGCTTATCAGTTCGAAGGAGTCATTGCGTCATTGCCTGCGTTGCAGTTCGCTGTCAGCACATCACGTTAAGAGTTATTTTTATTGCCTGTGCATCCTTTTGTCATTTACAGTTAGTTTGGCTTATTGATTTATGTTCAGATTGGGCAAGGGAACAACCTTTGCCACTTATGAGATACAAAGCAAGTGACCAAGAGTGAGGGAGGGACAGAGGTAAAGGTGTCCACAAATTTACAGCTAAAGGTAGATACAATTGCAGTTATAGTGTGTGGGAAAATACTTTAGAATAGAGATACATGAGTTGCTGCAGTGCCTAATTACAGTACTGATATAAATACAGTTTCTAGATAGATATCATATTGTATTGTATATTATACAAATCTATGCAGATACATTATACACTACACAAAGCTACACTGCATGCCTGCACATACAATATTGAGTACAAATAAGATTGCACGGAAAGCTCCACTTCATTGATGTACAGCCACAGATACATTACAAAAAGATACAGATACATTAAAAAAAGCTACAGCTACAATTCTGCAATCTCTCAACAATTAAATCAGCAAGCTATTCACAAACTGTCCCTGCCCAGATCAACCAAGTCGCTTAATCTCAGTCAAAGTTCGCTCACACATGACAAGATACTTTTGTATCTTTTGCAAGTATCTTGGCAATTGTCGCATGATTAATTAAACAAATAATGCGCATCAGAAGCGGCAGCCAGACAACACACAACACCTTGCTGCTGCCACGCCCAAAACGAATGTGAATGCGTGAATGAATGACCCAATGAATAGCATGAATAATCGATAGAGCCACAAAGCAATAGCACGCAACGTAGACTCATCTGCCTGTCCCCAACTCCCCAACTCCCCCTCTCCCCCTCTCTCTCTCTCTCTCTTGGTGCGTCTTATCGCCTTGTCTGGGGCCTAAGATGACATTAACAATGTGCGGCGTCTGTCTGCGTGCCTGTCCAGTGATTCATTTGGGCCGCCTGCACAATTCATACAATTTATCTGGCCATGGATTAGCTCGACTTGTGTCCAGACAAACGCACCCACAAAATCCTTTTTGGGCCACTTGACTCATTAGGCCTGCATTGATACGTCGACCACACCAGCATCCACATCCCCATCAGCCCCATCATCATCAAGCTGATGATCATCATCACCATCGTTTGCATCATCATCCTCTGCTGCCTCGCATGATTTGCATTAATTTGGCAAACGCTGTCGATGAACGGACGCGTCCGATAAGCGCTGACATGCTGGCCAGATCCGATCCGATCCGTTGGCCATTAATTAGCCCACGCCATGACGGCGCATAATAAATTACCAATTCATTGCAGCTTCTTCTGACTGCCGTTGTGCCTCTTCTTGTTGCTGTTGTCTCATCTGATTTGCCCCCACTCTGGGCATGTCCAACAAGTAAACTGCATTTTCACACCAAACGAGCGCGAACTGAGGCTGATTTGGCGGGTCTTTAGTTTGGTCAAGTGAGAGAGCTTTTGGCAGTTCTTTAACTGGAGACGAAATTAAGTAATTAAGTTAAGTTCGTGAAAGGTTAGAGCAAACTACAATAGAAAGAAAGGTCAAGTTTCATCAAGTTTAAGTTGCAACAGACAGATGGATGGATAGACAGACGTGGCCTGATAAACTCTCCTGCTGATGCTGATTTAGAACACATGTACTTTATGGGGTCGGAGATGTCATCCTCTGCAAGGGTATAAAAATTCAAATCTGTCCAGGTTAATAAGATGATTTATTTGTTGGTAGAGTATTAGAAATGTTAAGTTTATCATAATATGAAATAGATGTGGAATAATATAATATACTCGTACACAACTACTATATCAGTCACTATTAAGATTGCTATACTTTATAATAAACTGTGTAATTGCAAGTTAAAGATATATGTATAAACTTCACTAAGATGATTACAAATTCCATTTTTAGAAACATGTTTGGAACTCTTTTAATAAGCATATTTTGTACAAGTTGTAGAACTTCATGCCATATACTTCTTAAGAACTATACCAGCAACTGATGGAAATATAAAAGGAGCATTTGTATTATATATTAAATTATAAATATATATCAGCAAACAATGCCAGCCTCTCTAAAAGAAAACTGCTCAATCAACTTGACTTTCTCGTCTGTCTTCAATCAATTATCAGCTCTATAAGAGTCACACTTTCTTTTACATTTACATTGAGTATATTTTGAACTACATTCTTAATCACACTCATATAGAACCATAACGGATTGTCACTCAACGGATTTGGTTCGACGTTTCCATTTTTAGACTGAACTAAAAAGTTTCCTAGAAAAAAAAGCGAGAGTTCTTGTCAAGTCAATTGATAGCGCCGGCATTGACAGACTTATTGGGCATATCGGTAACAGCAGCAGCAGCAGCAACAACAACAATGCCTGTGTGGTCTCACTGTGCCTATGCAAATGAGCACAGTCACACACACACACACACACACACGCTCATACACAAACACACACACACTGGCACACTCGGCCGAAATTTAATTTATGCGCCGGCAATTAAACATGCATCATTTACAGTCACAGCGACGCTGGCAGCGACTGCGACGGCGACGGCGTCAGCAGCAGCATCAGCGGAGGCGGCAACAGCGACACATACGGCATCCACAGATCTGTCAACACTGCTGGGGGAACGTAACGGAAACCCGTCGCGACTCACAACGCGCGACAGCAACTCGACATTGTCCATGGCCATCATTTGTCAATATTAAGTTTAATTAGCAAAAATTTGGTTCACTTTGCCGCTGTGGATCGAGCGGATATAGCAGGCGTCTATAGTATACATTTACAGCTCCCCAGTACTGTATATAGCACTTCTATATAGTGTCAGCAGTTGCAACAAGACCAGTAATTTGTTTTATTAAATTTGGGTCTGGGCAGCGCCCATTCTCCCCATTTCTTTGGATCGTTTATTTTCATTTCGATTTGCAGATGAAATTTGTAAACTGAACAGATTCTGCTTCATATACAAATTGTAGGCGACAACAATGAGATGGCAAGTCGTGGTCAAAGTGCAGCTACAATTCTTGGCAACTTGAGATCGTTAAGGAGTATATACGACATCAACTATTGAAATGGTATTCAAAGATTGATTTCAAGATCCTCAGAGAAGCCTTTTTAAAATCGTAATTACTCTTGTTCCATATGCACTGCAGGAACATTAAACCCTTGATCGTTTACGTTAGTGGCAGGATGGGAAGTGCAGCGTATCGAAACGCGTTGCGTATACGCCTCATTAACCCTTTCAACAAAATGCATAAATTTCATTTTTCATGCTTGTGTTGTTTTATGTGTCAGCGCTGCGACTTACAACAGCTAAAGAGCAGACTGGCAAGCACAAGTGGGAGGTGCGCAGTCTGGAAATACCCTGCAATGTTTACATAACTTCGTACTACAATATGTAATAAGAATATTGACTTTCTTTGTGGCATCCTAGAACATTCAATATGTCAGCGACGCCTGCATTACAGGGTACACAAGTGCTGAAGTCTGCCACAACTGCACTTACAAATTCCCTACAATTTGCAATTGACACTCGAATGCATTTTTAATTGTTGTTTTTATATTTCGCCAAATTATCACATCATTTTTCCTGTCCAGAGCACTTCAAAGCGCTTCGCTCGCTTTCCCAATTTCCCACTCTTTTCTTCCGCACTTCAGTTAATGTGTTGATTTTGTGTGATCGGCGTCGCATAAATCATAAAAACCAAACTGAAAGAAAGAAATAAAGGAGAAAGGCAGGGCGTGGCAGGGGAGGGAGGGGAGGTAAGTCGGCACACTTGAAGCCATTTTACCATAGACAAATACAAATTTCATATTCGAAAATCTAAAAGAAAATATTTTTCCCTCGACAACATTGCCAAGTGGGTGGCAACTGAATTAATTTGTGGCCTCTCTGCAGTCCCCTTTCCCCTCTCCCCTCTCCCCGTCTTCCCGTCTTCTCTTCCACTTTTTGAATATTTTTTCGAGTTTGTTTTTAATGTTTGCGTGTCGAGCAGACGCAAAATAAATAAACTTTAAGTACTTTTCGAAATTGCTGCTGGGCTGTTTCGTAATCTTAAGTAGTGCGCCCTGCACTCAGCCAGCACTCACTCGCACACACACTCGTATTCACACTCACACTCGCACTCACAGACAGCTCGGCATGTTGACATATTAATGCAATTAGTTTGGGGCGCACTTCGTGCTAATTTTATAGTTCCCGCTTCTTTCAGTATTTACATATTTCATATTTGTCGCGTCTTTCCCCACCACTCGCTCCCCCTCTCAGTCCTTAACCCTTCACCCGACTCAACCCTCCCCCTAAGAATCCTAGACAATTGTCATTTCATCTCTTGGCACGCACAAGAGGGGACTAGGGGGAATGAGGGAAGGGAGGGGACAACTCCTCAGCTGCAGCTGTTTCTGCTGCCAAATTTACGAGCCACGCTCCAAATTAATGCATCGCATCGAGATGCTTAATGAAAGCAAAATAATGCAGTAAAATTGCCGAAAAAGCTTGTTTAGCTCTTAAATCTCAGTCTGCGATCCCTGATCTTTAGTTCATTATGCCATAATTACCCATACTTATCAAAAGAAGATTTATAACCTGATTCAAAATTGAAATTTTATGTATTTTTGTGTAGTTTCATGATCTTCAAATAAATTTGAATTTTGAAAAACAGTTTGAAAAGTTGCTTAAAATATTTATACTTATTTTCTGTTTAATTTAAATATTTTTTCGAACATCAACAAAGTTTTGTAAAATAACTAAATATATGCAAAAATGTATATACTCATATTCTGCGCGCAGATAATTATTTATTTATTTTAAAATTCGACCACGCCCCCAGGGTCGCAGTACAGGTCTCCCCTTTTCCATAGCAATACCAAACAACTTATAAGATATAGTACTGAATGATTTAATTTGATTTGCAAGTTTCAGTCTGTCTTTCCAAAACAGAGATTAGCTCGCCTGGATGTTACTGTAATAAAGGTTCTCGTTCTGGTGCTGGATAATTCGCTGTGCTCACGTTGTTTCTTTATGCTGGGCACAAGGTCAGCCAAGGGAAAAGTGTCGCATTTTCCATTGTTTGGGCAAACACAATTTACACAACTCACTGCAGCAATTATCCTGCGCAGTTTGTTATTTTTTGATTATGCACCCCGCTACCCTCCCTGCCTTGCGCTCTCTATAGTTCGATCCCATTCCGTGCACCTTTGCAGCCGCTGTGCCAAACCGAATTACATGGCCTGCAACAAAGGGCGAAGCAAGTTTAGTTATAATTTATGGGAGCAGCGCATAAAAAAGAGAGAGAGAGAAGGGGAAGGGGAAGCGAACAAAAAAGCAACTACAAAATGGGATGCTGTACGCGCTGCGCCCATTTCCGTTGCGCAGAAGGCTAATCAACATTTCTAACCCCTCGCAGAATGCTGCAACCACCCGGAGAGCGAACTCTCCACGAATGCGAGTTCATCTCTTTTGATCCCATTTCATCTGCTCTCTCGCTCTCGTCTCGTCTCGTGCTGGGCGCTTGTGCGCCTTGTAATCCCAGCTGTAAATAGACCCGTTGATCCCGTCGTCACCGTCGCCACCGCCGCGATCTTAAATCATGTTTCTATTTATGTTGTCACAAGAGATTTGCGTTTTTTCCCCCTTTGCTCTTTGCCCGACTGGAATCTGCATAGAAACTGTAGCTGGTCGGAGCCTTGAGCTTGGCTTGGAGGAAGTGTGGCAAAGCTGACTTAAGTGCAACACGCGGCAACCCCCTTAGGGCTGCTGCTGATGATGGCATCCGGTTCTCAAGGGTTGCTAGCTGCCGCTTTTTATAGCTACCCCTCCCTGGTCTATCGATCATCTATTTTAATTAGCGACAGCGTGTCGATGCCATTCACAAACTATCAATTTCACTCGGACACCCTTTGCACAGCTATTTACATAAGTCCCAACGATATGTGACGAATCTCAAGTGCGACGATTCCAGTTTCGGTAACAGTTACCGTGCCAGCACACATTCGCTTGGTGGGCGTGGCCATCGGGCTAAGGAAGACAGCGAAAGACACTTAAAACCATCGATATGGTTTATCGCTCGGCTCGATTCACAATGTTGTTGTGACTCCTCGACGCCTCCGAAGTGTGCGACAGCTGTGAGCTGCATTTGACAAATGGAAGACATGCGCAAGATTAGGCCAGGGTATTCAGGGAACAGGAAGAGGCTGATGATGATGCCTGTTCCCTGTAACCCTGAGATACTTGCACTCCACATGCCAAGGGGTAATTTCGAAATTGACACTCTCACAAGTCGACATCAAATACTACACTTTGCTATAATGAAAGTGATGCACTCTTAAGATTCACATTCATTTCGGGACTCGCTCTTATTTTTAAAATTCAATTGAATTCTCACTGATAACAAGGCTAAAAAAAAAGAAAAACTTGTTTTTTTGACCTTGTTGATAATGCAAATATTTGCAAAGCTATTTTAAATTCCAAGAATTCTACAAAAATAATGATTTCCCTGAATTCAGTAGTCATTCAATTGTGGGTTTGCAAGTACGTGGACCAACTGGCAGTAATATGTTATCGCTTGCACAGTTTTTTTCGATTCTGTTTCTTATTTCTTTCTGTTTACCTCTTGGCAATGGAACAACTGTTTCCTATGAGAGTCCAAATGAGGACAAAACGGTAAGACTCAGCATGGAGATCACTTTTAGCACTGTTTCCTTAACCTTCAGTAGTTCTGCATGTCGCCCGAGATGCATGAGCAATGTGGAGCTTACTGCTATCAGACATTTAAACCAGTTTTGGAGCATGTCGTACAACTAACTGAAGAAATTGCCAGAAAAGATGAGGAAATTAAGAAAGCAGAGAAGTTTGTAGAAGGGGCAAAGAACTATGTACTCGCTATTAGTTCTAGATTTTTGGAAGCCTTCGGCAATGATGTAAGGCCAAAAAATAAGTTTATTAAATATAGTTTTGACTTTGACTGCATCTGTAATTTGTACTTTTAGGTTCAGTCACTACATATTCAGCTATCGACCCAAGGTAATCCATCCCAAGGCTCGAAACCGTAAACAAATTATGTTTGCGTAATTCACCAACGTTGTTTTTCTGTATAAACACATTAAAGAAATAAATAAATTCACCAACTTTATTTTTCTTAATAAACACATTAAAGAAATAAATAAATTCATCAACGTTGTTTTTATACCCTTCGACCATTGAAAATGGTCAAAAAAGGGTATACTAACTTTGTGCAAATGTATGTAACAGGCAGAAGGAGGCGTGGGAGACCCCATAAAGTATATATATTCTTGCTCAGGATCACAAGCCGAGTCGATTGAGCCATGTCTGTCTGTCTGTCTGTCTGTCTGTCTGTGTTACCAAATTTGGCAGGAAGACTCCTGTGTACTATAAGCAGATCAAGTTTATTTCAAATGTTAGGTGCCATGCCCACCGCCCCCACAAATCAATAATTTAATTTTTGAACTCAATTTGTAAGCGCTGTATAAAAGATACAACTTTCTGAGTTTAACATATACTAAGCTGAATGAAAAATATCTACGTAGTGTCCAAATCACAATCCGATCGAACAATAAACACAGAAGTTATTTAAGAAAGTATTATATGAGCAAAAAACCAAGTGCTTCTGTCAGCTAACAAGAGAGGCGGGCGAGAGCGAAACGTGAGCGCCATCTGTCGGGATTAATTTCAAAGCATGTGCATATGCATATGTGTAGTATGAATTTAACAAATTAAACTACACGGGAACATAGGTCGAAGGGTATCCCACTGTCGCGTTTTGCGCGACTGTTGCTCTCGTTCTTAATAAACACATTAAAGATTTAATGTTTAAATGTTTATTATATATAATAACAACAATTTCTTAGCAAATTGTTATTGTTTCTACTGACTAGCTATATTTTACGCATTGTCTATGACTTTAAAATAATATAATTTCGATTTAGTTTTCTTTCATCTTTTGGTTTGCAAATACACAACAATATGTTCTCGGGTGTCAAGCTTCTATTGCTATTATTCACAATTCATTTTTGTACAACTCTGGTCAATGTGACAACTGTTTCATATATGAGCCCAAACCAGCAGAAATCAGTAAGTTTAATACTCTGAACGGTTCTTCAGTAACTCCTTTAATAATCAATTGAAGTTCTGCATGTCACCCGCGATGCATGAAGAATGCGGTGGATATTGTTTTCTGCTCATGAAGCCAGTATTGGATGATATTGTAAAGCTAACTCAAGAAATTGAAAGCAAGAAAAAAGAAATTGATGATGTTTCCGTTGAGTATTTTGTAAAAGTGAAATTAGCTATTTCCCAAGCGCTAATCGAATCGGATGCACTCGATGAAACAACTTAGTTCCTTCCCTGGGGTCAAGGTGTGTATATAAATAAAGATTAATTAAATTAACACTATTCCTAACTACATGTACAACTATTTCAGGGTAATCTCTGTACACCTTAATGAGAATAAATGATATAAATATAAATAAACTGATTCAAAGTCATTTAATAGTTTTTTAATCAGCTTAAATATTGTTTTGGTTTAACTTTGGGTAAAGTCAAACGTTTTTGGTGTTCAGTTTTTCTAAGTGTATGTTAGGAAAAACTCGCAATAAATCTATGCGAACTGTTTTAATATATTCGCAATTGATAATAAGCCATCGTAAATTGTTTACGGCTTTACTGATTATGAATTTAATAGCTCCATAGTCAGGAATTAACAATCTATGACATACCAGTTTAGTAGATTTTTGTCATTTGCTTTGGGAGCACAGAACATTATGTTGGGGACTCTGAAAATTCTTATTGTTTTATTCGTACTTTATATTTGTATAAGGTTTGGAAATGCAACAACTGTTTCCTATGTGAGGGAAAAAACGGATAATTTGGTGAGTTTAAAGTCAGGTATTTAATTTTACGAAATTGATCTTTAATATCAACTTTCCTAGTGCTCTTTGGGAAACGTGATGCATGACAAATGCGGAACATATTGCCATGGATCCATGAATCCAGTGTTGGAGCACGCCGTTAAACTGACTGAAGAGCTTGCTGAAGTAGACGAGAAACTTATGAACCTTAAAGCGGCGGTCGACAAATTGAATGATATATCATTCAAATTGTAGAGAACTTGAAATTTGAATGATTTAAAGGATATGTAAAGAGTATATGTTCTTGATCATTAAAGCTCGTTAAGAAGATTTGGCAACAAGAAGATATCAATCAAAGCGTACGGGGTATCTTAGCGCCTGTCGGAGCTCTTATGAGTACCTTTTCTTGATGATTCATCGCTGCGCACCTTTCGTCATTGTTTATTCGTGATGTATACGAAGGATTAGCCTGTCATATCTTCATGTTCTTCGCGATGAGTTCCCCCTGAATTGATGAGTGTGTTCTTTCCCTTCCTATCCGTTTCTTCTTCCCATCTTTCATCTTGTTTACGTCCCGTTCTGATGAGTAATTATTGAACACATTGTGGGCTGTTGTATGGATTTTCAATGGGTTTTCAATTAATTTCGATGCATTTATATTTTGTGTGGGTAACCAAAATGTTGTTTTGCTTAGCATCTTCTACAGCCTCCACTTCTTCCCAGCCCTTCCCCGCCTCTCTTCCCCTCTCTTTCTCTGTCCTCTCACTCTCGCCTGTTCTGTTCTCTTTATCGTCTGCTGCTGTTGCTGCTGTTATTGCATTTTGTAAGGTAAACATGCCAAGTGCTGCTGTCGCCCGTTGCCACCCACAAATTACACACACACACTCACACACATATATACGCTGGCTGGCACACGCATACAGCTGCACATTATGCAAATATTTACTTTGCGTTGATGAGGCTGATGAACAGGACGCCGATGCCGCTCTGCCTCCTCTTCTGCCTCTGCCTCTGCTGCTGCCTCTGCCGATGATGCCGTTTGAGGTTGTCCATTGATGAAGCCACTCGGCACTCGGCACTCCTCACAAAGGGGGTAAAACGCAAAAAGTGCTGCACAAATAATGTCATACGGTTGCCTCATTTGCTTTGCCCACTGCCCCACCCATCGGACCAACGCAACGCGCTCCGCCCACATGCGCAACCTGCAGCTGCCCTGTGTCAACCCCTTTTGCAACCTGCTGCCTGCGTTGGATATACCCTGTAAAGAAAGAGTTCATAGGGATAAAACACTGCCAAATACTTCTCAGCTTTTTGTTTATTTGTAAAATTGATCAACTACAGTGAAACCTCTCTTGGCCGGACACTCACCTTAGGCCCATTTTTCCCAGGCCAAGCGAAAGTGCCCGCCTAAAAGAGTGTCCGCCTAAAAGAGGTGTTCCCAGAAGAGAAGTGTCCGCTTATGGGAGTATTCATAAATAAAATAATTTCACAGTTCCTGAACTAGCTCTATAAGTGAGACAATGATGTGTTTTGTCCGGTCAAGGGAGAGTGCGCGCAAGAACTTTTGAAAAAAATAGTACGCTTGAGAAGGTTTCCGCATAAAAATGATGTCCGCTCAAGTGAGTTGTCCGCTTAAGGGAGGTATCCACTTAATGGAGATGTCCGCTTAAGGGAGGTGTCCGCTTAAGATAGTTGTCTTCGTAGTTGTAGCAGAAAAAGGATGATAATGATTTGTTTTTAAGTTGTGTCAAGAGTCCCGCACGCTGTAGAGGATGTGCAGCTAGTCGCGTACACCCCAGCTAAACCAATCTAGTTGTCATTTTTTCTGTTACTCTGCAGTTTCTCAAACTGCTGTTAGCATAAATTTCAAAATTAAAATCGCAACGGCGACATATGCGCGCGGGTGTGCCCGGCACAAGGAGTGGGCTATGAGGGGGTGGGGAGTGGGTTGGAAGTGGCAAGGGGTTGCTACCGGGGGGTTGTGCACACTCGAAAAGTAATTATTTCAAGCAAAAGACGGCGCCAGGGGATTCTCTGTACGGTTTCTGTTCCTCTGTCTGTCTTTGTGCGCCATCTCGATGCGGCTTTTGTTGCAGCTGTCACTTCACTTTGACATTTCGCCGGGCATTACCTTTGCTCGCACTCCTTATAGCTCCCTCTCCGTATCTCACTCGCACTCTCTTGTGCTACCCCCTCTTGCTAGTTGCAACAACAATGCATGTTTACATGCGCAATAATTATAAAATCTACGTTTTGTTGTAATTGTTAAATAAATCAATGTCACAGCGTTTTTCCCAAACTGCATTGTTCTCACTCTTTCCCTCCTTACTTACCTCTCTCCCTCTCACTCGCACTCTTGCTGTGCTCTTCCCTCAGGGGTTTTTTGTTTCGATTTAATTGCTTGTTAAAGGCGAATTGTTCAGCCATCGCACGTTGAGTTAATGATCCAGGAATGTGCTGACTTGCAATGGCCCGCCAAGTGTCCTGCAGGGATGTTGGAGTGGCCTGCAGGGGAAAGGGTACAGGGAGGGGAAGAGGGTGTGCGTGGGGTGACTGAGCACAACGCATTTTGAAATTTGATTTCCATGCAGTGCGAGTGCAACGCTTTGCTCACTCGCCTGTAATAGTTGTAACCTGATTTGGAATCATCCATCGAGGGATGGTTGCAACTTGCCACTTGCAATAAGCTTCGGGGCATAACTTTTCACGAGAGTGTGAAAAATCATTTAGTAATTTTGGTTATTTACTCGAATCTCAAAAAGACTTGCCAGCCTCAAGAATATTTCATTTCTAAGCCTTTGCAATTCAATCGCATAATTGAGCTGAAGCAATGCATATTTATCAAAAACTGCACAAAGCAAAATGAGTTTTCATGCCCTGCAAAGAGATCATATTAAATTGAAGTAGCCAAGTGTCCTATGTAGCTAGTGGAAAGTATGAAAAGTAATTAAAATAGAGTATTTTATTCTATAGTAAAGTTCGCATGTTGTAATAAAGAGTGTCAATTCCTGAACCTTATTGCTGATTACTAAACGGATAAACATTTTAGTTTCATTTCCAATTGCACTAAAGAGCATTGGCTATTCGGATTTGGGTTTGGCTGAAGACTTTCTCATTTGTTGCTGAGATGAAAATCCAGTCACACACAATCAATTTGATGTCAAAAATTTTTTGGACCACAACAATAGAAATGCAGCTTCATTAAATATGAAATTCAAACTAAAAGCAATTGCAGACTGCACTCGAGTGGAGAGTAGGGTGGGGGGGACACAGCATCAGTTTGTGCTAGGACATGTCACTGGGCCTGTTACCAGCAACAATTCCCTTCCTGCCGGCACCGACCTACCTCCCCTGCCCCGTTTCCGATAGACTCAAGAGACGTTTTACAATTTTTGCAATTGCCGGGCGAGCACAAAAAAGCGGAGGACAGTCAAAGCGGCGACTTGTGCACAGATACAACTATAGATGCAGATACATGTACACACATACGGACACATATGCAGATATAGATAGAAATACAGACACTTGAAGTATTAAATAATTTGGTGCCATTGTGCTGACACCACGACGGAGCAATGTAAGTTGGACTAGCGTGTGTGTGTGAGTGATTATATGTGTTGGTGTATGTGTTCATGATTTCAAATTATTTCTTCATTTTGTGCAAAAATATGCAAAAAACCCAAAGAAACTGGCACAAGCCAAGGCGTCATTGACGTCATTGGGATAGAGCTGGGCAAAGGGTATGCAAATTGTATATTAATCTCAGTAAAAATCTGGATATCAAGGAAAGGTTATTGGAATCAATTATTAAGTATCTTAAATAAGATATGAATTATTTCTTTATTTATTTGTTTAATATCTTTGTGCACTTATGTTCTTTGTTGGCGAAATCTAAAGTGATAACTAAACTCCATTCTTTTTATTTCCAGAAGAGAAATGTCTTTTCTCAATTGTTTTATGTATACATATAATTTCAATATTAATCACTATAAATAAGAATTTCAATTCAAGAAATTCCCTTTATATTTATTTTACGTATTTTCTGACAAAAAAAGAGTATCAGTTTGTCTACGTAACGACCTCTGGCATAGTTCATACATACATATAGTATTTACTTTCTACTTATGTTATTGCTCGCATTGCTGTTGTCTGCATTGCTCGCTGTTTGATTCCTTCCATTTTTCAGGCATGTCTGCATGTTTGCATGCCCTGACAAAGGATAATGATGACGATAATGATGATGATAATTATGATAATGATGATGTTGCTGCTGCTGAAGAGGTAGATGATGAAGATGACGATGTTCTTGCTGTTGCTTGGCAAAGTTGCTTTTTGTGCCAGATCATACGAGTGTGAGTACGAGTATGGGTGTGAGTGTGAGTGTACACGAGTGTATTTGTATGCATTTCCCATTTGGCTCTTGTCATCTAGAATAAACAACGTAATTGCGAGTTTGTGTGGGCGACACAAAACGCTGGCGACAAATAGTCCGAATAATATTCCCTATACAAATATACTAGAAATATTTCGACATACTGAGGAGGTTGCCATATTATTTGAGGATGCTGCCCACTCTTTGCCGACCAGGCCGGACAGTGGAATCGTTAATGTCAGCGTCTTTATGATGCAATGACCTTTGACTGCTTTTTGGGCTGCGTTGTCCGGAAAGGCTAAGAGCTGTAGAACTGAGGCGACATGCAAGCGTTACATGCAACATGCTATAAAATTTATGGCACACGTGTATGTGCGACACGCGGCACAGTACCCCTGCATGCCCCGTACTCTATACTCCCTACTCTGGTCATACGCATTGCCATTGCCATTCACGTTCCCCTTCCACAGTCATTTCCCGTTCCCGGAACACATGTGGGCCGCATCTGCAGCGTGGCTTGTCGAGAGTTTTCAAGTTTCCTCAATGTTTACTTCATAATTTCTTTTTGAAGGCCCAAAAAACCTTTTGCTCCATGCCGCAGTTTTACGAGCTTATCTCTGTGATTTTTGTCGTTCTGCCTGCTCATACCCTGTAGATGTGAGAAGAGGGTTATTACTTCAGTAGAGACTAGATGTGTCTGAAGTAAGTCAAATAAACAATAAGGCAAATGCCTTCATATAGGGTATGTATTGGTCTATCATAGTCTTCATACTATATTTATCTATAACATTTGCTTATTTATCTCTTATGCAGGCACCGCTTTGTGCAACTGTTACATATAACTACAGGGTATCTTCACGTTCATCACGCAATACTTAATTGGTCTTTTTACTATTTCTTCTCTCGACTTCGTCGGGCGCTTTGCGAAGCGCCTCTCGTTGTTGTTGTTGTCGTTATTGTTCTTGTTGGGCAATTAAAGCGCAGTTTCACTGCGAGAAATTTATGTGCCGCAGCCGCCAACTTGTTGAGTGATTTGTACTTCTTTCGGTGGGGGGCGTGGCATGGCATTGCAGCAACTATGTAGCCAAACGATGAAGCTGTCAAATGTTCTACCCCCTCCTCTCTACATGCCCCCCACCCCTTGCAACCCACTTGAATGCACTCAAAAGTCAAATTCGATGTACAAATTTCATTTCGATTGTTTGCAAATTTCATTTGCAAAGGGGGAGGGGGTAGAGAGTAGGTGAAGCAGCTGCTGGTCACCACCATGACGAACATCCGGCTAATGTGAGCAATTCACAGAGCTGCCATACCTTAGTACCCTCTCCCCCTCTCTCTCTCACCCCTAAGCGTGCACTTTCCCTCCCCCAGGCGACGTGCAGTTTTTCGCAGTTTTCCATTAGCAATTTCAAATTATTGTTGTTGTTGTTGCTGTTGCTGTTGTTTTTCGCACTTGAACGCATTCCAAAAATCTGAAAAACCCAAAAATCTCTTCAGATTGCGTGTCGGTTGCCCCTATGTCACATGGGTCAGCGGTCCAGGGTATTACACAAAATAATGACGCTCAGATCCGGCAACGGCAACGGCAAACGCATTCAATGGACACTGATTGCCGCCTGCCGAGGATGCGTAGGACGCAAAGTGGGCGGGGGTTGTGAGGGCTGTGGGATTGGGCTGCGGTCTGCAAGCCACGAGGTGCTGGGGGTGGTTAAGTACTGTGATACTTTCACAGGGATCATTGCCGATATCGTACTTTGGGTATGTAAATTAAATAATATACAATACTACATAAAATAAACCGCAGTTCTCTTTTATAGGTAGTTATTATATAATTAGAGAATATTGTTGTTTTTACTACGATTACCTTGTACGAAGTATATGTAGATTATGATTCCTTTTCTACTTAAACAGTATAATTTATTGTAGATCTATGGTATCAATATCAATAACCCTCAGAAAGAATCTCTAATATATGTGCTTATTATCCCAAAAAGAAACTTAGCTATGTTTAAGTTACCCCACCCGAAATTTAAAGAGCTCAGCACACATACAATAGATCATAATTTCTGCATATAAAGACTGACTTTAAAATCTGTTAAATCTGCAAAAAATGACAAGCCAAAAAAGTTATTTTCATCTCTTTCTTGGGGATTTGCAACTGCAACGAGCTAATTTGTAATTTTAATTTCGTTTATTGCCGCATAGAGCTGCCGCAGAGGAGCTGCCAAAAATGCAGAGACGAACATGAAGAAATTCACATGGTAAAATACATATACCATAGCTAATATGGAGTGGTCCAGTAGGGTGTCTTGGCAGTGGAAATATGAGTGGAAGCCGCAGACAAAACGAGGCTTTCGGCATATTTCTGGCAACATTTGGTGGCTTGCCAAGTGCTGCAGCTGCTAAGAGGGACAGAGAGAGAAAGAGAGAGAAAGAGAGAGAGAAAGAGAGAGAGTGTGTGAGTGAAAGAGAGAGAGTCTAGGAAGTGCAGTTTTACTTTGAACCTCCCGCTGGGATGAAGAACAAACACCGTGAGTGGCAACAGCGAGAAAGTTAGGTGAAAGGGAGGGTTGGGGAGGGGAGGCTGGGAAGGGCCACTCGATGCGACAATTGTTGAAATTGAAGAGGCCGCGACGCATGTTGCAAAATGTCGCAATTTGCGGGTCGCGTGTGGCACGTGATGTGAAAAATGATGCACACACGCATCGAGTAGAAACTGCCGTGATCGGATCACAACATAATCTGGGCCACGTTATCACTTTGGTAAATAGCAGACGAAGCCGTAGCAGCGGCCAGCTCGAATATCAATCAATTGTTCAGGACCTTCCCCTGGCTGCTGCACCCTCCCGCTACTCCAACCAAGTTCCCTTTTCGATAATCTCTAAGACATTTGGCAAATTGCCTAACTGAGCACTCGGGGTTGTTTTTAGATTTTCCAGTGCAGGCGACAATGCATGAGGCAACCAAATAAAATTGGAATAAAAATAAAAACAATTTCAATGCGATGCTTGAAACTCGTGAAGGTTATCAGCACATGACGCCACTCGTGTGTCGCGATAAGCCACACAGACGCCCCGAGAACAGATGAAATTCAAAATATAACTCGCACAGTGAGCCCATCTTGACACACGAGACCCGACGACAGCGGGAAACATCTAGCATCAAATTTCAATTGAAGAGGTTCACTCCAAAATGGGCCACACATTGTAATGAGTGCTGTAACTGGGGCTGCTCTGAAATATGTGCGAGATAAAGTTGCCATTTTATTACAGTCGTAGCACCAAATTTTTTAATTACTGAGGCAATAATCATCCACTTTGGTAAACTAATGTTGTTTTTTTTTAAGATGAAGTATGAGTTTCAGATTAAGACGAAATTTCTGATACATGAATCAACTCCATTACCAGCTCTTTGTCACGCTTGTGGTTCGAATAATATTCAAAAATATATAAAAACGGTGTTTCTTTATGTTTTGCACTCACAGCCTTATCAGCAATACACTGCACAAAATGCTTGTGAACTGTATTTTCTATTTGAGTTAAAATACTGAGTATTTACGTTTTTCCAATGATTTTTGTTATTTTAAATTTTTTTGGTTAAAATTCAATTTTGTTTTTGCGCAGTGTAGATTAAAATAACAATGTGGTCGTAATTCAGACTACATATATATAGTATACTGTTTGATGCCTTCAGTTTTGTTTTAATTGCTTTCCAAGGTGGTCCCAATAAGTCGCAACATAATGAATTATCGCCTTTATATCCAAGTGACATGTGTTTTATTTATTGCGATTCTAAAATGTAGTTTTGCTGACCCATTTTATTGTAAATTCTCGAGCCAATTGCGCCAAAAATCACAGACAACTGAAGAGTTAAATTCCCAAATTCAGAAACTAAACAAACAACTGGAAGTCGAAAGAGAAAGAGCTGAAAAGAAATGCGAACCCATTGAGCAGGCGAAATTGGAAATCAAATTGGAGTTCAGGGAACAGTTGAATAATTGGAAGAGCAAACTGAACCAGTTGAACATTAACTTTGACAAACTGGACAACATATTACCAATGGAAGTCGAAGATGAGACGCCCTCAAACAAAATTGATGATGTTACGAAAGCTATAGCCGATTTAAAGTATGATATTAATAAGTACATAAGTAAATTCAAGAGTGTCGATGAAGAGATGAGTAATCTGAGGGCGCAAAATAAGTCCAACATCGCAATTATCAAACAGTTAAACAACCAGTTGACCGAGCAGAAGAGCCACTCCCAGCAAGTAGAAACACAATTGAAGGCGAAGGAAGTGCAGATTATCGAACATACCGAGAGCATCAAAGCTCTGACAGATCAAAGAAAAACTCTGCAAGACCAAGTGAATTTGGGTACCTCAACCATCCGAGACTTAAAGGATATTGTTGAGATCTACATGTCCTACTGTTACGCAAAAAATTGTCTGTCTTTTAACAGTTCTTCCAGTGTACATGTCATCACCATGCAGGGTAGTGCTGGTCCCGCTCAGCCTCTCAAGGTACTGTGCAACGCTCGCATCGCAGGACCTGGCTGGACAGTTGTGCAAAGACGTTTTAATGGCAGTGTCGACTTCTACCGCAACTGGAGTGAGTATCAAAAGGGATTCGGCAACGTCGATTCCGAATTCTTTCTGGGTCTTGAGAATCTGTACCTGCTCACGAAATCAGAACCTCATGAGCTCTACATAGAAATGGAAAGTTTCGATAAGGAAACAAAATATGCACGCTATGACAACTTTGTGATTGGTAGTGCCGACGAGGATTATGCTCTAAAGTCCCTGGGAAAGTACTCTGGTACGGCAGGAGATTCCCTACTGAGTAACTTGCATCAAAAGTTTAGCACCTACGATCATGACAGGGACTCCGATAAGATCAATTGTGCTGAGAAGTTTGTTGGCGGTTGGTGGTACGAAAAATGTGGATTAACGTGAGTTATTTACGAAGTATTGAATTCCATTTATCACTTCTCATACGTTTCATTTCTTTGTATCCCTTTTCTGTAGCAACTTGAATGGCAAATATAGTGAAGGGGATTATCCAGATTATGGAGAACCTGCTGTCTTCTGGGACGACTGGCTGGGATATGAAAGTTCCCTGAAATCTGTTACTATAATGATTCGTCCAAAATCTAAATAAATAAACTTGCATTCAAGTTAAACATATTTGTTAAATTCTGAAAACGTAAGCAAATATTAAATACAAAAAACAAATGTCTAAACTTGGTTTGCCATCAAAAATCAAATCGTGTACATATTGCGAATATACTTGATCAGACTACACAGTAGTCTAGTGTTGTTTTCAAGTTCACTGAGACCTAATCTCTTAAGTATTAAGCTTTCGCTAATATTAGTGCGCTGTAGCAGTCTTATCAACTGAGAAAAAGTGCATATACGAGTATTATATATCAAGTAGATTAAGCCGGAACGTAACATTCAGCCAGTTTATTTTTATTTTGTGTTGAGCGAGCATTGCAAAGCGCGACGTGAAATAAACAAACTTTAAATTGTTAAATATACAAGACTTTGTAACGGATATATATATATATATATCAACAATGAAGTTGTTGGCAATAATAGTATTTATATTGCCAGCGTTTTCTGTGCTTGTCGCGGATCCTCAGACAGACAGCGAATACTGTAAACTGATCAATGACGAATCGTGTGAACGCAATATTGACAGCATCGAAATGAATGAGATTGAGATCAAAATGTTAGAAATGAAGATTGAAAACATTGAAAACGATTTGAATGTGGAGGTCGAGAGAAATCGTCGTCAAAAGGAAGTGTACACACTTGGTTTATTTAGAAGTGAACTGTTGAAAACTCATCCGACATTATGTCTGCCCGAAACTGATATGACGACAGAACACTTAGTTAAAATACCAAGATCACAGCCGATTCGAGTAGTCTGCGACGCACAGCACGCCGGACCCGGCTGGATTGTGATTCAGAGACGAATAGATAGCACAAGGTTCGATCGAAGCTTCGAGGATTATGAGCAGGGATTTGGTGACCCAAATGGAAGCTTTTTTATTGGTTTGAAAAAACTACACCAATTAACATCGTCCGCGCAGCACGAATTATACATCCACCTAGAAAGCATTAATAAAACTTCCCGCTTTGCAAAATATAGCAACTTTATGATTACCGGCTCGGGGTGGTACACAAGATATAATCTTAACCGCCTGGGAAAGTTTGAAGGCAATGCTCATGATTCACTACGAAATGTTGAAGGAAAAAAATTCATGCCAGAATGTCATGATGATAATGTCGACACGCCCTGGTGGACCGAGTGTTATATGCACACGATTGGGTATGCAAATAATTAAGCAACTAAATGAATTTACTTATTTTCTATTTTTATACCAAATCTAGACTGAATTCGGAGTCAAGTACGTGGCGCACTTGGCCCGAGCCCCTAACTTTTGTGCAAATGATGATACGACCCGTTCTCTCCGCATACAATTAAGAAGTATACAATGTCTACAATACTCGTACTATTCTATAGCTTATAAATGTATAAGCAAAATAAAGCTATGGCTATAGTTGGTAGTTCTTCGAAAAAGTAAACCCTGGTAAGAAATAATTCAGAATGCTCAAGATCTTTAATTTTATATTATTCTGTTTTCGTAGGCTGAATATGTGAATAACTTTGAAATGCAGCTGGAATTCACGCTATAATCGAATATAATCGCAGAATAAGCAATGAAAATATGTGTATATCTCTATGTATTTCAATGAGTTCTTGGAAAAAAATATAAATATACATATATATAGTATATGCATGAAATAAATAAGATTATTTTATTTATGTGCGCAGGGCGCTAATACAAGTTCATGCTTAATATTTTTAAAATATTCCCACAAGCTTTCTCTCATTTGCCAACCTTGGGAGATAACAGGCACACGATGTGTTTGATTAGAAACACAAAATTCCACGAAACAGTTTGACGTAACTTAAGATCTAGATTCTATGCTATATATTATATGCCATAGAGTTATTTCAGTCGTTCTTTTGGGACCTTTTAATTTTGCTGGAACACAGAATGAATATTCAAAAATGTTCTCAATGAATATCTGCGTACATACTCTTTTCAGTATTAGTTTTATCCACATAGACATCTACAATACTCATCAAAACTCAAAGGCAGTGGGATCAAGCTGATTGACGCTGACTGTGGGCCCCTATCTCGAATAGTTCATCATCGGAACTACAAATGCGCAAGGCTCATCCGAATCGGAGCAAACATAAAGCGCGTCATAAACGCGACATTTGTCTCTAGACTTTCGGGCTCTGAACGATGCTCACAGAACGCTGAGCAAACATTCGGCGCAATTAGAGCGCCCTGATAGATAAGAATGATAGAGAGAGAGAGAGAGTAAGGAAACCAAAACAAACACTCGCACTAAATGATGCGCTCAAATATAACAAATCGAAAGAAGAAATATAAAAAAAATAAATTACATTTTGTTTTTTTGTGGTCTATTTTTTGTTTTTGTTTTTTATGACCGAACAATAAAAGCCACACACGCGGCCTGCCGCCTGCCCACTGTGCTTGATGGTCCATAGATGCATACGATGGTACCATCATATCTAAAACCAGCGACACTTGACAATGGCGACGTGTGGTCCATGGCGAGGCCGCGACTTGGGACCTCGAGCTCTGAGTTATGAAACACACTCTCGGGAAGATTGAAGTAAGAAAGAGAGGGAGGGACAGAAAGAAAGCAAGCGGCAATTTGGAATGAGCGGCAAAGTGAAAAAGTCGTGCAATAAATAAAATACTTCAGAGTGCACTTAAGATAAAACTGGGGGGGAACGAAGATGAAACTCGAGAAAATAAAAAAGATTCAAAGCCGAAAACTGAAAACCAAAAACCGAAAATGTGGGTCAACTTGGAGTCAAGAGTTCTCAGAGATGTGGCCACAAAAATTATTCAATCGTATTGCGACAATTCGCAAGATATAAACCACAACCATCTGGGGAGGGGGTAGGGATTGGGCTTAGGTTGCCTAATGGTCCTCATTGGCGAAAATGAAGTTATCAATGTGCTGGACGATTTCAATGTCAGACGAAATCAATAAATCGCACAGATAGGGATTACTTCCAGATGATTAGCTGTGTGTCCATGTCTCACACTCGACTGCATATTCCGGCCAAATTATGCACAAAAGGTGAGTCCGTAACATATGCTCCCAAGCCCGGAGGCACTTACGCCTGACTGGGTTTTTCACACGTACACCGGGGTTAGGCAAAAATCATAAGGCAAATTATTTCTTGGGGTAAGGCAGCCCGAAAATGCCTGTCAATGGGCAATGCCAAAGTTTGCGGGCCACGTTTGCCAAAAGGATAATTTATAATTCAATGAGTTAAAGTTGAATGCAGTCCGACAGCGCAAGGCGGTGGACTTACGTGTATATACACTGAGAGAAAGTGCGAAGAGGTTCAGTCTTTAAAAATAATTTCAGTAATATACAAATGAGTTTCTCTTGACTTCTTCCACTTCTGCTTAAGCTTCTCTTCTCTCAGTGTAAAGCCGTACTTTACGCAGTCGAACACTCACAAAAACTGTGGCACATATGCTGCCCCCGGGGCGCATGCCACACAATTCACCTTGAAGGCAACTGAGAAGCGAAGATTAATTGCAGCTGAGCCTTTTGTTGCCGGCACTTATCTTGCCCAGCTCCCTCTCGCTCTCTCTCTCTCTCTTTCCCTTTACTCTCCCTCTTTCTTAACCTTCCACACTATCTGCGCGATAAGGAATTTTATTCGCTGCCCAGACCCGAGCCCCAACCCGAGCTCAGGGAAAAGGGTAGAGAGCCAAAGATGCCGGCGCAGGCAACTCACGTAATTGCATTTTGTTTGGCATCTCATTTTAGTTACGGTCTGGCAAACTGGCAACTGGCAACTGGCAGCCCGAGTCGCTTCTTGATGATGTGGATAACGCGCCTACGAGCCTACATAGGTGTCGCCAAGGCGATTAGGCAGCAGCATCTACGGCAACAGCAACAGCGACAACTACAATGAGTGCCCACCATGAATCAAAACCAAGTTTACCAGAACTAACAGAGAGACTGCGTAGATTAGGGAGAGGGGGTGCATGGGGGGTACGGGGCACAGCATAACTGAGTCGATTCGTTAACGCCGCCCCGACTGTCACAAGACTTTGAATAATGTGGCGCTCATTTGAGTTATTGTTGTCGCCACAGCGCAGACCCCGAAGTGCCCGAAAGGCTCTTGGGCTGTGCCCTTTTAGCCAGAATTCGGAGCACTCACAATTTGTCTCCCTCCCCCCTGTCTACCCTTTCTCTTTCCCCAGCGAGTGATCTAACAAGAAATGAACCAGATCAGTTGATAATGAGCAGGCGAAACGGAAAGCGCAGCAGGTAAACGAGTATTCAAAGTTAGTTGAATAGAACTTAAAAGTAAATTACTCATAAGAAGACAATCCTGAAGATTTATAGTAAGATTTTAGTAGATTGGATAAGGTATTTCAAAATACAATAAAATGCTACATTATATAACGATGATATTGCGTTCCATCTGGTACACGTTCAATGAGTCATTGCCCATTAAATTCTATATCTAAATAATTCTCCAAGTTTCTTAATCTTTCGTTTTTATAACTCTTGAGCACCCACAGCAAGTAAGTCGCATTACCGTTAATTGTTCCCTTATTCAAAATCGAGTATTCTTTCATTCTCAAGTTCTTTCAAAATAGTTGCATTGTTGCTGGCGCCAGCCTTGTAAGCTTTGATAAAAGATCTCATAACTTGAACTCTTCAACTTTACAGACATCTGTTTATCAGCGAGAATTTCATTTTGGAACCAGCTCTGAATGGGTCGGAAAGAGTTATTCCAACACCGTTGATGATTAAGCGGCGCCATTCTGTGCTCACCTGCTTCATAAAATCGATGCATTTTATAATTTGTTTGTATCGCCAGTTCGAACAGTTACGAGCGGCGCCTCCGCCCTTCCCCTTCTCCTCTCAGCAGTCTCTACGATTCAGTCTCGTTTTTCCCTTCTCGTTGGCGTTATGCGTTCATTAAACGAATCGAATGCAACACGCTACTCGAGTTGATTTTGGATCTTTGGCTGCGGGGTATACGTAGAGTGAAAGTAATTTTTGGTATTTTTATGGTCTGCATAAGACAGAGAGAGAGAGAGAGAGAGGGGGGGGGACAGAGAGAGATGCCATTAAGACTGCATTCCTTTAGTGCGTTGCTTGTCAAACATTTTGACTGGGTGTTGAAAGCTCTTCGACTCTAAAGAGCATCCAGCACTTTACACCGAATTGCTCAATCCGAGTGGCTCGAAGTCTCCCCCACTCTCAGTCTCTCTCTCTTTCTCGCTCTCTCTCTCTCTCTCTCTCTCTTGCACTTTAGCTGTACATTAGGCATTCTTTGGACTGACAAAAGCGATTAAAATAATTGGCTCGCGACGATTCGTCGACTTCTTTTGTGTAAAAGCCATTTGCATCTGATTTATTGCATTATAAATTGTGCGCATGCCTAAGTAGCTGCGATTTTGACAAAAATTTAGAAAGTAGTCGTCATAGAGGAACAGAGTGAGAGAAGAGAGAGAGAGACGGAGAGAGAGAGAACGCCCCAGACTAAGTAAGTGTGCGATGGTATATCTCCATATAGACAAGACTTACAAGCACTCGTATTTTATAGACGCCGCACTCATAAATTATGCCTAATGAGCTGGTGTTGCCACAGACAGCGCCTCCACAAGGTTTATTGTATTACGGTTCCTAAACTTTGGCCATGGCACGAAATTATAATTGGAAAGGAATCTTCAATGAGTCGTAGCTGCTGTAGTGCGAAACCTAATGGAACTATCCATCAACTACGAGTGATCTACTGGCACTTGCTTTCACAATGTACAGTCGACAGCTTGAGGAGTATTTATAGACTATATTTAAGATATATATATTCATGAACAATAGGGCGAGAAGGACCGATTTTGGAATGTATGGTAGCTAGGTGAGGTTTCTTGTTTTCCAAGCATATCAAATGTAACTTATAACTTGTAGAGTGTATTTGTTACATATATATTCATGAACAGTAGGACAAATAAAACCGATTTAGGAATAAATGGTAGCTAGGTGAGGTTTCTTCTCATTTAAACATATCAAATATAAGTTCATAACCTATAGAGTGGATTTGGTATATATCAATTCATGAACGATAGGGCGAGTGGGGCCTATTTAGGAATACACTTCTGAATATAGCTTGGGTAGGTCTCTACACTATTTGTTTATCGCGGTGTTCCACTTTCAGCTGTTCATTAGAATATTTTCCATGGTGCGGCTTATCGCAAGATAAACAATTTCCCAATTTCCCAAACAGTTTGTCACCTGCCCACGCAATTTGCAAGTAAACTCGAAGAGAGGAAGAAGTAGGAGAGAAACCTTTTCTTTTCATTCTTCAGTTGTGCAATTACAAATTGTCATATCACGCGATGATAAATCCCTTTCCCTCCCTCTCTTTCCTCTCTTTCTCTTTGCCTTTTTGTGGTGGTTTTTCCAGATGACAGTGTAAATTTCCTATCGCTGGCAAATATTTACCAAAAACTGATCAAAAGGCGAGCGCCGCCCCTTAGGATAGATGGGAGAATGGGTGTGTTAGTGTTAGTGTGGAACTTGCCGTGTGGCGCAAGGGGGGTGGCACACAGGGTTGCCACGTTCCGGTTATTAATCAAAAGTACACAATTTTTTAATGATGTTGGCGCATGACATCAAATTGTTGCTATTCTTGTTGTTGTCTTTGCACGGCTGCGATAATATTTGGATTAGTTCAAGTCAATTGCATCTTGGCAAGAAGCACAACGCGTGCTGGCCAAGGTATAAGGATGTCGCCTGCAATGAGACGAATCTAATGTTGCACACGTGTCACCAATGGACGCTGCTGCAGCTCTCAGTGGGTGGTGGGTGGTGGGTGGTGAATGGTGTGTGGACTCCAAGATAGCCTGCCCCAAGTCAGGCAAGTTAAATGTTGTGTTAAGATTAGCAGCGGCCAAACGCCGCGCCAAGTCCACAAAAGCGGCTTATCGAGTGGATTGGGCAAGGGTTCCCTTTATTCGCAGGGGGGATTGGGGTACGGGTTCAGTTTCGGGTTCAGCTTCGCCTTGCGGTTTTCGGTTTTGGAATCGCACTACGTGCGCAGCATTACCAATTCCGAAAACTAACTGGAATGCGGGCGACATTATCGGCAAACACAAACTGTATAAACCGAATGCGGTTCTTGTTTTTCCTTTTCCCTTTTTCCCATTTTTTTCCTACAGTTTTCTATGCTGCCTGACTGCCTAATGACCTCGCCAGGATGTGTAGCCAGGCGCAGGTGTTGCCCGGGGCGCTGTCATAAAATATGCTCACACTACGCATAATTTATGACTGGCCCCAAGAAATCGAATTGCTAAATGCTAAGCAAACTGCAGACAGCCTTATCGATGAACAGAGCAAACAATAGGCAGACCTCCAAGCGGAGTTGGGTACTTCGCACCTCGCGACTCTGCGTGTGGCCGTCAATAGTTGGGAGATAAACCCAAAAGCCTTAATGAGCTAATCGGTAAATTGGAAATTAGTTTCATCAATTTGACAAAGAAAAGGCAGGACAGAATTTTAATTAGCTGCATAGAACTTTAAGATAATTGCGAGTTTTGAGATATTTAATGAGGTGAACCGGAAGGAGACTGAAAAAATGAAAACATTTTTCATATGGGAAACATCTGAGTCATAGTTATATTATATTCAATTAGAGCCATTTATTTTCATTTAAAAACTACCTCAAAGTTTAAAGATATTTCATATTCCGAAGACAAAGAAATCAAAGGAAACTTTTATTAAATTGCAACTGCAAAATGCGCAAACATTTATCATAATCTGGCGAAATTCTTCTAGAACTTCCACACCTGCATACTCCCAATCATGACCCTTTCAGAACTCTTGCCGTATGTTCCACACACACACACACACACACACACACAGAGACACACTCATTCGCAGACAGTCTCAACTGTACTATGGATAAATTGAATGGCAAATTTGTCTGTCTGCGTAGAGCAAAAACTTTTTAATTGAAAAAACAATTTTTTTACAATTTCTTGTTCAATTTTTTTTTTGATTATTTTTGGGGCGTGGCTGGGGGCAGTCACTCACACGGACAATTTCAAGTTTCATAAATGTAGCTGAGATTTTTGTTTTTCACTTTTGCGTGTAACTAGTTTCTGCAACTTGCCCAGGGGGTGTGAGTGGGTGAGAGCGAGAGAGAGAGAGGGAGATGGCAGTAGTGGAACGGCGGCCATTTATTGACTTGACTTCCGTGCGTATGTCGCAATTTCCGGTTTACGGCAAACGAAATAAAAACGTAATTTAATGCAGGATGAATCGAGCTGCTGACGACGCAGTCGCCGTCGCCGTCGCCGTCGCAGTTGCAATCGCTGCCCGTGTATAAGCCGGAGATGGTGTTGACCCACGCATCACTCTGGGCGTTAATTGAACTCGTAAGATTCGCCACTTTATGCCACAGTCCCGGGCAGCAATTAAAGATGTGAGGAAAGCAAACCGGGATGGGGATCCACGTCAGAGATCTGACAAGTTTATTGAATTCTATTATAATTTTCACACTCTGCTGTGAGTTGTGCGATGAGTGTTGGGTTTGATCAGTCGCAGTTGCGAATCGAGTTTGTGTTCGATTCGCTGGCAAATGCACTCGGTCATATTAGTTGTTTTTATGGGCCCCATCGATAAGCAGTATGCACTGAAAGACGCCTGACTCTAAGCCGACTTGCTGAGTGGACAGCAGCGAGGGTGGCCAGAGAAGTATCAGAGTGAACTTATAAATTTTAATATAAATATGCTAGAATAATTGTGTGCATTTTCTACTGCATTTCAGAGGGTTGCTAGATATATATTTACAATATTTAAATATGTTTATTAAATGTACATTTATTATTAAATATTTTATATTTATATTGATCAAATATTTATATTTATTAAATGTTTATATTTATTAAATAATTAAAAATATAAGAAATTAGTTATTAAATTACTCAGAATCTACAGTCAAAGCTTCTACACAGCATGTATTCCATGATGCAGTAGCAACTCCAGTTTTCCCTCTTACTTCCGCAACCCTGCAACCGCCCCTCGCTTGCCGCTGACCAATTGCAGGCCAGCACACCTGCCACTGCCACTGCTGGCACTGCGCCATTGAGCTACTAAACTCACCTGGTTTATGGCGCCGTGAAACTGCGGGCGCTCCATTTGCACATTCGGCTGCGGGTTAAGACAGACTCTATCATCCCCTTCTCCTCATCCCTGCTGGCAACTCTGCCACTGTCTCTCTCAACGGGCATTAGCATTAAAGCGGATCAGTCAGTTGACTGTCGACTGCAAGTTTATAACCGCCGCCTCTCGCAAATGCTTCGGCGATAAGCCGTAAACAAGCTCCGGCCTAGCAAGAGCCTAGAGCCAAGCCGAGTTCAAGAAACTAAACAATGGGGACCCACCGCTGGTGTTGCTTAATTGAATCACCATCGGAACAATGCGATGCTGCAGTGCATCTTCTCACTGGCCATCGAAGGCCAATCGAATGCAATGCAGTCCAGCTCAGCTCAGTTCTCGCAGCAGCATCATGAGAAATAGTTGAAAAGTCATTCCGATTAGCGTATAATTTGCCAGCAAGCCTCCTCCCACTTCCCCCTCTGACTCCTACTCCAACTTTGACCCCGACTCCGTCTGCGCTCTTAATTAACCACTTCGGTTAGAGGAGAAATTAACTCGATTGCGCGTTAATTAGACGCGCTGCGTTTAATGAACTCGACGCCAGTCGACAGCAAGTGTGCGTGTGTGTGGGTGTGGCGCAGATTTTTTTACAGTTTTTTAGGCTTACTGTCTCTCATCGTTGTAGGGTCATGTGAGCGGGGTCAGCCCCAGACTAGAATTGATTGCGGTCTGACCGCAACTAGGTATCCGGTATTTAAGACGGACTCCATTAGGCCATGATTAATGCGCATAGCTTGCGAATCGCTCAACAGTTACAGGTTCCGTAGAGGAACTAGTTCCTAAATGATTGGCACCGTTATCTGTGGTTTCCAATTTCATTTGGGATTCAAAAGAACTAGGGAATAACTTGTGGGGAATATTTACGGAGAGTAACAGAAATAATATAAAGAGTTACTACAGGTAATTCATGTCACTCTATATAAGATCTCATAATTAACTATTTCGAAACTTACTTATGTCTGGTTTCATAACTATAAAACAACTTGGGAATATCTTGTGGAGAATATTAAAAGAGTGTAACAGAAATAATATCAATAACTACATTATTTTACTCTATTAACAAATGAATTTATAGAAGAACTCCTTATGAACGGTTTACAAATCCACTTATATTCATTAGTTCCCTAATGACTCGCACCATTCAATTTCACTAGACTTTCAGAACAACTTGAGGAGATCTTATGTGAAATAATTTTAAAATATAGACTGTATTCTAGCAAAGATTACTTCTGGTATTTTATGGAATAATACTGAAATATTTGTATATTAACCAATGTGCAGATATGTTTACTTTATGAATTGCTAAGGAATTCACCTGACTTCGCATAACTTTAAATAGTTTTCCTCTTTACGTTGCGCACTGCGAAATAAAGTTGAATTTTTATGGAACTAATTAAGTCTTAACTGTAGCACTTTACATCGAACTCAATTCAACAGTTCGAGTTTTTAGCGATTTTATTAAACGAGTTCAGTAATTATTTACGCCGATTAGGCCTCACTTAAGCCACAAACCAGTTTCGGGGGGAGACTTTAAACTGAATTATTTCATGTGCTTAATGTGGCATTTACGACACGCTAAACTGAAGATTAACGCGGCCCCAGACTAGAGAAATTAATTAAATTCAATTTATGCTGGAGATATTTCAACGGGTTCTATTTCGGGAATAGTCAATGAGAGTGTAACTAACTGCTGATCTAATATGCCTGCCCTGCATCAGTTATCAATTGTAACATTGAACTGCATCCGTGAGATACTCGAGCCGGGCTCGGCACGCGCTGGATTCCCTCACGGCCCATTGAGTGTGCAAATAAATGCGCTTAATTAATTGCATTTTTGCACTTTCGAGTGGCACCCCGTGCCCCACCTCGGTTCAATATGCATCAATAAACTCAATTAGACGTGAACGAGGAGCGAGCTGCGAATCAAATGAGCAGCAGCTGCAGCTGCTCCTGTTGTGGGGGCGTAGCAGGCAATAAGGATGGTGATGATGAGCATAAACAAACCACTTGGCTGACCCTACAAGCCGTACAGCTGTTTCAGATTTGCATAAGACTAAGCCTAAACTGGTTGCTATAGTTAAAGATATTTTTAAATATAAAAGATACTGTGTCATGAAACTTTGCACGAGCCATATTTGGAGTTAGCTGAACTATATTTATATACTTTCTTGACTATATTTTGCTTACACTACGAGACATTTTAAGCTACTTCAAATTTGCCTAAGCAAATACTGAAACGTAAAATGTAAATGATACTGTTTCATGAAATTTTGCACAACACATGTGAGAAGCTAACTGAAGTAGTTGTTATAGACTTTTAAGCTGCATTACACTAACTGTGCGAGATATCTGCCAGTTGATCAGACACTTCGTTTCGCATTTGCAGCTCTTTCATATTTTCTTTTCGTGTCATGTTCGGGCATTAGGCGCGTTGCCGCCGTGGACATGTAGGAAGCTGGGGATTTGCCAAAGGGAAGCAAGATAAACTGAGCTGCCAGGTGTCGGCGTCGGGTGGGCGTCTTAACTTGTTTGCCATTAGCTGCCACTCGCTGGCCTGGAAACACTTTTGTGCCCCACGTTGCAGTTGCTATTGCAGTTGCAGTTGCGGTTGCTGGGCTTTACCTTTTGGTCTGTGTGCCACAAACGCATCTCTCAGCAGTGCGGCGCAGCTTCATTTGTTATACAACATTTGGACATGGCATCAATTCGAAGACAACCCGCCAGGCCAGGTGTTGATGGAGTAGGGAAGACAGAGATGGAAGAGGAAAGCGCTTTGTCTGAGGGGGGCAAGCGCCATAAAATTAGCCAAAAACCAAACAACCAAACAAATAAAAACATCAAATAAATAAATCAATTCGAAACAAGTCGGACTCTACTCTGCACTACTTTCCAAACGAAGTTCCACTCCCTCTCTCCCTCTCTGTCTCTCTTTCGTTTCCCCTTCGGGATGTTTTATCTAGTTGAGTTTCACTTTGAAATGCAAACCGAGAAACGTGGCGCATCCGCTAATTATCCGTGTGGCAACTACCCCCCGCAAATGTGCCGCACATTGTGTGTAAACAATTCTTGAAATTCAACCAAAATGTTCTAAAAGTAACTCTAAACCCTTTCGAGAGTGGGCGAGCAAGAGCGAGAGTGAAAGAGAGGGAAAGAGAAGGAAAGAGAGGCAGCGAGTGCGGAGATGCACGCACTGAAATTCATTCAATGCCTTTGACTGATGCGTTGGGCAGCTGTTTAGGCGTGGGGCATGCCACAGATAAGACCCTGCTGTGTGTGGGGCAGGGGTTGCCAAAGACATGACGCATAGCGAGAGGGGTACAGGGCTACACAGATCAAAGTATTCAGTGTTTTTTGACTCTCCTCTTTTCCTTTTTTGACAGAAACAAACATCGCTCTGCACTTTATTTACATTGGCTTCCGGTTGAATTTGGTTTTGGTTTCGGTTTTTTTTTTGGTTTTTTGGTTTTCGCTTTTACGTTTTTTAGTTTCTCCCGGTTTCGGCATTTCATTTGTTGTTCGAGCGAAATAAAAAGCGAAAAATATGCGTTCGCAATTGTAAACAATTGGGGTAAGCCAACTGAGAATTCAACTAAATGGAAAATGCGAGTAGCTAACTTCAAAGGTCAACAAATGGAATTGATATCGCATATCGATTGACTGCGATACGATATCATCAAGCTGGGCCAATTCGAATAGGTACGATTGTCAAACTGAAAACTGAGAAAAACAAAGAGGAAACTCACGACTTTTCATTCAGTTTCCAGACACGTTCTCACTGTTCTCAATATTACCCACATACCTCTATGCTGCCCCTTCTGCCACTCTCCTTGTCTCTCTCTCTCTCTCTCTCTCTCGCACTCCCCTTTTATCAGCAACATTTATCGAAAAGCCATAAAGTTTTCATTATTACGCATTTACCGTTGTCTCGCGTTTAATTACGCTTCCATATTAAAGCCAAAAAAGGGCCGCAACTGAATCCAAAAAAAAAAACGTACCTTCCCGTACTGTACCCGTACCTTACCGAAAGGTGCCCAAACAAAGGAACCCAGCAAACTTGCTGAGCTGTTTTGGGAATCACGTGCCATGCGCAACGTTCTAAATTTCAATTGAATTCAATTTAATTAGCCGAAAGCGTAAGAAAAAATCCAACGCTTTTGGTCAAACTTTATTACAAGACTGCGATTCTCCCTTCCACTCCTCCAATCCCCTCGGTTTATCTTCATTTGTATGCGAAGCAAAGGCAGCGATTGTCAGGCGTGTTCAATAATGAATCTGAAATAATTTGCATTTAATAGTTTTTCCCTTTAAGTTTTTGAATCGTGCGAGCGGAACAAGCCGTAAATTGCTGCTCTAAGTTTGCAGAGTCGATTCTCGGGAAATTTATTCCTATCTTAATTCAAATGTATTCTAATATTGTTGTATATGTAGTACAATAATGTGATAAGGAACTTAAAGCTAATTATACCCTTCATCCATCGAAAATGGTCAAACAAGGGTATACTCACTTTGTACAAATGTATGTAACAGGCCGAAGGGGGCGTGGGAGACTCTATATATACTTGCTCAGGAGCACTAGCAGAGTCGATTAAGCCATATCCGTCAGTCTGTCTGTGTGAACACGCAGGAAGTTTCCTATATACTATATGCTGATCAAGTTTGTTGCAAATTTTGGGTGCCACGGTACCGCCCCAGCAAATCAACAATTTAATTTTTAAAGTCAATTATTAAACGACGTATAAAAGATACAGCTTTCTTACTTACTATGTATTAAGCTAATTGAAATATCTACGTATCTTTCAAATTTAAATTTGTGAAGACCAAGTGTCAATCAGCGAACCGCAATCGCCTACTGTCGAGAACAATTTGGATGCATGCTGATGTACGAAAATTCAAAATTCGCGATACTCACTCAGGTGTACAAATTAAAATATACCGACACATAGGTCGAAGGGTATTGCACTGTCGCGTGCTGCTCGACAGTTGCTCTCCTTTTAAACTTGCAGATAGCAAATGGGAAATACCAACTGATTCCGAATAACATTTAATTAATATATTGTTTTTGAACACTCTTATAAGACCTTTAATAAAGCATTTTCGAATTCAGTTTTAAGTTAACGTCAGTGAAAACGGATGTATATTTCGTCTACAAATAAATATTTAACATGTGTTGGTATTTTGAAGTGTTGACTATATTGTATATATTAATACCTAGTAGTTCTATTATCTTTGGCATGGAAAGCAAAGGTAGAAAAAAAAATAAAATCGCAAAAAAGAGCAACGATACTTATTTCTAATAAAAAACATTTAAACATTTAATTTTTAGAAACGGAGATTAGCGATTGCAAACAAATCTCTGAAAACCATAATACAACGGAAGTTCTGAACTCACTGAATAATTATTTACAGACCCTCTCTAAAGAATACTCTTTTAAAACTCATGAGATGATTACCTTATTCACTCATGTAGAAAATGTAGAGAAAAAAATAAAATGCATAATTAATAAGTATAAGTTTGTCCTTTTAGAGCTTAATAAAACTATTGCAACAATTGAAATATCAAGCTTAAAAGCATTCACAAATTCGCAACACAGGTCCCAGATACAAAATATGGAATCCCAGATTCAAACACTCAACTCGACAATAAAAGTCGAGAATAATAAAATTGTTGAGCTCGAGAACAAAACTAAAGAAGCAGAAAATGAAATAAGAAATTTACAAAAGAATAAATTGACTCTTTCCCAACGGGTTGAAGAACTTCAAACAAACCTTACTTCCTGTCAAACGAAAACTGCAACACTTGAAGAAGAAGTCAAGCAAAAAATAGCGGATAATAACAATTTGAAGAGCAACAACGAAAAATTATTAGGTACATATGTTATAGTCTTCTACATATAATTTTTCAATTAATACATTTTTTTAATTTTCTTCCATAGATATTGCTCAAATGAATTTAAAAACATATCAAAGTAGTTTAGAAAAAACACAAAAAGAAAATGCAGAAAAACAAACCAAAAACGATGAAATATATAACGAAAAGATGAATGAAATGAGGAAGCAAATTGATGATCATAAAAAGGAGCTTAAGATGGTGAACGATCAGCTGAGTATGTTTAAATAATATTTTCAAATATTCATAATAACGTATGAATGTTTTCGTTTGCTACAGTAAAATGCCAAGCGAATGTGACTTCCAGTACAACAAAAATTGATGAACTTCTACATAATGCAGAAAATACTGCTCTCACGGAGAAACAGCTAGGTTGCTTTCAGTTTTTATTTCATAATATTTGTTATACGAGTATACACAATATTTTAAAGCTTTTATACAATATATATTTTATTTTGTGTTATTGAGAAAAATGCCTAGCAGATGTGACTAGTGTTAAAAAGGATATTGAGGAACTTAAACAAAATGCAACAAAAGTTGAAATCATAATGGAACAGCTCAGTTAATATCAGTTTTCAATTTATATTATAAAGCTTTTGAAACAGATTTTTAATTAATTTTCTTTTTCATCAGCCAAATGTGAATCATTGAAGAAAATTGTTGACAGAAATTATGAAGATCTAAAACAAGAAACCGATAAGAATAGCACGGACCAGAGCAATGCATTAAGTAAGTATTACACTATAGATAATTTTTTATTTAATTCCTCTTACACATTTTGCTGATCAAATGCATGCATTAAGTGAGTAAGACTCAATAGATAACTTCAAATCTAAGTTTCCTTACATAGGTCAATGCCAAGCTTATTCAACATCTTGTCAAACTAAAACTAAAATGCTTGAAGTACAAAAGGAAAATTTGACCAGAAGATACGAGGACTGTCATGATTTATTGGGTATGTATACATTTTGCGACTATTTTTTTGTACTCTAGAGGATTACATTATCTTTCACTTATTTTATTCAGAAAAATCCCAAGCAAATAACACTTATTGCGAAAAAAAAAACAAAAGAGAGCGAATCGAGAGTTGAAAATAAATCACACGAACTAAGTTAATTTTGGTTTCGATTTAATATGGCAAGACAACTAATAGTTTCCTTTTTTCAGGCAAATGTAATTCGTCAAAGAAAACAATGAAAACCAAATTAAAAGCTCTCACAAAAGATGCAAATCAAAAAGGTGATCAACTTAAGAAAATCAATGAATATCAACGGAATTTGACTTCTTGCAATACGAGAGTTGAAAGATTACACGGTAATTTCACACAGGATCATTTAATTACAATATACATCTCAATTTAAATTTTTCACGCATAAATATGCAAATGGACATTAATTCCTATAAAAACGACATTAGGAAAAGGGATCAGAAAAATGAAGAATTAAATTATGTCTTATGTAGGCATAATATAATTTAGTACAAATTTAAGATATTTATGAATCGATTATCAGTTGACTATTTGCAATCACTAAAAAGATAGCCAACCAAATAAATTTGGTATGTTTAATGGAACTATTTAGTCTAAATGTTCCAGTAATATTTTATGGCTTCTTTAAAGTAGAACTTTGCTTTAAAATCATACAAATCACATACACTTTACATATTTCTATTCAATAAGCCTTTTCTCAGCCTTTTGAAAACTATTCGTAAATAAAATCCATAATCTATTAAAGTTAAAAATTAAAATTTGTTTTACAGCGTACTGTGAAAGCGAAAAAAGTAGATTAGAAACTAGTGTTCAAGATATACAATGGAAACTTCAAGAATGTGAGGATAAACAACAAAAACCGCCTCAAACAAGATACGTGGATCAGACAGAGACTTACAATCAACAAAGGCCCTCGTACCCACCAAGACACACTTCCACCACGGCCGTGGCACAACCCAGTAGTTGCTTAAATTCGGCAGGGATTGTCTCTATTAGACTTCAATCGGGTAATCAGATTCGCGTGCTGTGCAATAATAACGTTCCTGGCACCGGTTTGATAACTATTCTGCGTCGCTTTAATGGAGCTCTAAGCTTTGAAAAAACTTGGAATGAATATAAAACTGGATTTGGTGATTTAAATGGTGAATCTTTTCTAGGGCTGCAAAATATTCACCTTTTAACCAATTCGAAACAACACGAGTTATTTATTCAGTTCATTGATCACAATAATTTAATAAACAACGTACGTTACGACTACTTTAAGATAGGAAATGAAGAGAGCCAGTACAAATTGGAGTCACTTGGAGAGTTCAGTGGCAGTGTTACCGATGAATTATCTTTATGTCTCGATATGCCATTTTTAACTCCCGATCGGGATAACATTGGTGGCTCGCATCTATGCGCATCTAAGGGCAGAGCTGGCTGGTGGTACAGGTCAAGAGTCTGTGCGTCAACGTGAGTAAAATGCATTCTGTAAGATTCAGTATTAATTAACATAATCTCTATAGTAACTTACATGGGCAATACGGTAGTCATTTCATCTGGTACGATAGAAAACGTGGTTATATACAATTGAAGGAAGTTCGTATGATGATTCGCCCCATGTCTTCAAGTTTACAGAATTATTGATGATTATCCCCAACTGAAAAGGATCATCTGAAACAATATAAATAATACAATACAATAAAATCTGATTAAAAAATTAAGATTTGTAATACATTCTTTGAAATACATAAAGAATGTAAATGCAATTGTAAGTTTTGTTGCAGAAACTTAATTTGCAAGTCATAGAGTTGATTTAATTTGACTGGACTCTAATTTATCTGAAGACAGTTTGTACTTATTCATTTATATTTAAATATTCATTTAAAATGTATATGTGTTGTGTTATGGAATAGTAAATTATAACCTAAATAGCTGAAAAGAACAAAAAGTGGAAAGAAGACGACATCTGCGTATTCATATATAAACATGCATTATTCTTTATCTTGCAATGAAATCTTTTGGGGTTAATCTGAGTTTAGCCACAATCCGATGGAAACACCGCAGGCAACTCTGGGCTGATGACCGACTCCCTAGAAATAGGATATTTAATTTTCAGACATAATTTCCAATTGCAACAACAATGGAGTGAGCCCCTCACCCCTCAGTTCGACCACTAGGACTCTTTGGTAGATGAGGCTCTTTTGGCGGTCGTTGGAAATTCAATCAGAGCTTTGTGATAGAATACGTTCCTGGGCTGTTCACCAGGATGTGCGGATGTGCGGCGGGTTTATCAACAGTATACGCATTTCAAAGCAAACACTTTAGGCACATTTACACACATGCACACACACACATACAATGACACACATCCCACGCACAGACAGTGAGGAAGAGAGAGATGGAGAGATACAAAGTTTATCTTTCGCATTGTGTGCGCCGCTTTCAAGGACAATTCAGGCCTATGCAATATGCTCGAAAAGGATGTCAGAGCGACCAGTTCCCGGCCATATGCATATTTATTAATTTGCGTATTTGTCTATTTGCCCGTACTAGTCTCTCTCTCTGTGTGTGTGTGTGTATGTGTATTTACACACTGCTAACATATTCATAGACAATTGGCAAATGTAATTAAATACGTTTACAAAAGCTTTGCCAACTCGAGCGATCCATTCGCACTCGCATTCGCAATCCGGTTGCGTTTCCAGCGATTCGGTTTTTGGGGCTTGAGGTTTTTGGTGGGGATTGTTTGGTTTCGTGTGCCGTGCTCGTTTGTTTTGTTGCTGGGCACCAACAACAATGGCAATCGATGCTGAATAGCATGAGTCGAGTGGAAAAGACCCTAAAGCTAATTACGGTTGCAACATGCGGCGTTGCATGTATTTTGTGGCAAGTTAGATTTATGCTCGCCCTGATTATATTCAATTCTAATTGGGAAACTGCTAAGTATGCTATAACTAAAATTTCAGAACATATGTTATTGGGACATTGGGAAAAATTTGAAGAAATTGAGGAATGATAAAGGAATTTATGAAAACTTGATTTCAGTTAAATTTTAAAAATGCCATAAAATTAATAAAAATTTGAATTAAAACAAATTTGTAATGCTTGCTCTTTTTTCCTTATTTATTTTGTATTTCTTTTCCATTTTTTGTCACATGTGCGACTTTAAATCAATCTAATTGGTTCATTGCGTGCGTCACAGCCTACAATGGTTTGAGTGCGATGCTGCTCAACTCTTTGACTTACCCCGAGTTTTAATCTCAGAACAATCCCATCTGCTGCTTCACACACACAAACACATACACACAACATCATCGTGTATCGTCGAGATTTTGATTCTCACTGCGATTGGGCCCCTAGTAAAGTTTTATTAGAAAGCAAAAACTTTCTTCGTCCCGGTGATTTCTTTCTATGGCTTGCCGAAGCTGCAGCTGAGCCAGCGAACCTGCAAAATCAAATGGCACAAAAGTTGTCCCAGTCTACCCCAAACACCCTCCCAGCCATGCACCTCTTTACTTCCTTTGTCAATGGCCTCAATGGCGCCCCATAACAATGAAGTTGACAGTTGTACCAGGTCTTATGAGATTAGCAGACGTAAAGCGGATTGTAAATTTATAAATAGCATCAAATGTTATTGTAGTTGCTTTGAAATGTCATTAGAGCTGAGTCTTTTTTCCTCTCTCTCTCTGTCCCTGTGTGTGGGTGTTGCACATTAACAACTGGAAACTCAAAGTCTTTCGTTCACTTCTCGGTGGAGTGGTAAGTTTGGGAGAAGGTGCAGGGTGTTTGCCTTACATTTGTCAAGTTGTCGTCCATCGCACTGACAATGAAAGTTTCGCATCGCATCTTGGCAATTAGTTAATGCCAAACAAGAATGGTGCAATGACACCAGCCAAGACAGACAATTAAGCATTCGATTAATCTCGCTCAGCTTAAAGAACACAATTGATAATAGAGTGAGATATATCGTATAGTAGTATGGTAGACTAGGAAGAGAACTATAGAAATTGCAAGTTGCAATTTAATTTCTTTGTTGAGCTTCAGTTTTGAAAAGTTAGCTGCATATTTTATATATATATATATATATATCTATTAAGCTCTTCAAAATCAGCATACAAATTGTCTTTAAAAGACTTCTTGCAATAAATAAATTGCAATAAATAAAAAATATATAGAGTACAGTATTTAATGTTCTTCTTGGTAAGTAATCTAATCAAACAAACTCTGTGTATACTTTAGAGCTTCCATTTTAATCTAACTTAAGCTTTAATCCTACCGGATTAATTCAATTGCAGTGCGTATCATGCGAGCTTTAACCGAATCGAGCTTAATTTGGTGGCTAATGAGTGGGGCAAGTCTTGGCACAGGCCACAACTTAATCAGCGGCTCACGGAAAGGTCAAGTACGAGTGCTCCGCTAATTTGTTGTCTCCCCTGTAAGTGTGTGTGTGTGTGTGTGTGTGCAAGTGTGTGCGAGACATTGTCAAGTGTTGTGCCTTTGTCACGTAGCAAAAACTTGACTCCGACTTGCAGCACTCGTACGGTTTGTGCGGCTAATGAGACCAACAGCCGGCGGCCAAAGGCCCAGACCGACCCCAGCTCCGACTTTAGCTCCAACTTCAGCTACAGCTCCAGTTTTGGCTTTTTGTCGGCAGCTGCACGAGCGAAAGGCTAATGCGAGCCGTGCGGCATGCGGGCATGGGGCATGGGGGCACAAGGGTATGCGGCATCTACCATAGGGCGGATGCGGCAATTTTCGAACTGAAATCGATACGGCATCAAAGCACATTTATGCCATTATGCAGCGCGGACTACTTACCCGACTCCAACTTCAACTCCAACTCCAAGTGGAAGTCGCAGTCGAATGTGCGCCCTGGCGTAGGAGATGCCCCAGGCGGCAAGGCCTGATATATTTTTATTATGCTAAAATAATCGGCATAGACAACGTAGAGTCACCCGCGAGACTCGGTTAGTTTCGTTTGCAAGTTGCAACCAAAAATTATCTGAAAGATGCATCTGAATATTGCAAACAAAAGATAAAAGCCAAATGGAACGACAACCGCACCAGTTGCTCGGCACCGTTACCCCTAACCCACCGATCTCCACCCCGCTGCTGATAGTTGTTGCTGCTCCTGTTGTTGCTGTTGTTGCTACATGGCGCGGCTGCTGCTGCAGCGTTTGCCTTTCGCTTGCAGCCACGCAAAAGGTGATTTATTTGAACATGGTTATCAACTTAGTAGAATAACAGGAGCAGAAAGCGCCGCACCGCACAACAACAACAACAACAACAACAACAACAATGGCAACATCTGTGGGGCAGCCCCCAAAAAACAATGAAGAACAAACAATGCAACGCGCGCGCAACTTGAACTTGTGGCTAGAAAGTGCAGAGCCGTAAGATACGATTGCATTTACATGCATCCGTATCGATATCAGAGCGCCTGCATCGGGGCGTGTGTGTGTCCATAATACCCACTCCTCCCTCATTCCCCTTTCCCTCTTCCACTCCACTGTTCCCCTCTGGCAGCAACCTTCGCCCAGCTGCTGCCTGTCGCTGTGCGCGCCCAAGACACACACCCACAGCTGCATGTGGCATGCGGCACGAAGCCGCGACTGCAACTGAAGGCTATGTCTGGTCCCCCGATTTGAGTCGCGCTGCGACAAAGCTGTAGCTGTAGCTGGAGCAGGAGCTGGGGTTGGGTCTGGCTCTGGCTCTGGCTTTGGGTCTGGGCTCGGTTTGGTTTTGGGAACTGGCAGCCGGCGTACAATTTGGCCGGCAGCGAAATTTATTTGAAATCAATGCTTCTTGTTGCATTCTTCAGTTGCCCGTCTGTGGCAGCTAACTTTTTTGACTGTTGTCTGCTGCACCAGCAACAGCAACAGCAGCAGCGGCAGCACAAAATAGTGGCAACTGCAGCGGACGCTACAATTAATCTGTGGGGTATATTGGTTCTGCTTTATTGGTACACAATATTATATTACATTATGTTCTTGTACTTCAACATTTGGTATAATTCTGAGATGAATATAAATAATTGTTAAATATATTCTATACTCAATATTTTAGCTTTTATTTTATTTTATTTGATTTATTTAATAGGCCAAATATTGAGTATATATTTACAATGAATATTAATAAATTTATATAATTTATTTGTTACATTCTCAGCTCAACTGCAGTCGGTAAAGTCGACTCCCAGCAGCACCTCAGGCAGCCAGGAGAAAGATAATAATTGAATATCTATGCACATGTGCTTCTGCATGTGTTTGTCTGCTGTGTGTGTGAGTGTGAGTGTGAGCTAATAGAATTCAATTAACAGTCAAGCTACAGTAGAGAGAACACAGAGAATACCTAAACTTAATATTTGAGATATGCTGATAATGTGAAACAAAGGAAAATACTTTCTATTTATATATTTTCGATACAGCACTCACTTTAATGCCCCTGTAGGCCTTGCCCACTGTATCTATGCGCATTTGCAATTGCATTTATATTTATTATGCATTTCTTTATGATGATTTCAACGGCAGCTGATTTAATGTGCATGTTTTGTCGGCACAGTTGCCTCGCCCCGCCTCGCCGCGACTCGCATCGGTCACGACGGTTGGAGGCAATGTTAACACCGCCTCGGATTTTGGCCATGGATAGTGATAGAGAGTGCAGTACGTAGTACAGTAATATTTGACCATTAAAATGCAGTTGTTGCCCAAAGTCTAGGGGAAATGATAATGAAGGCGAACGGTAAACCTGGCACGGCAAACGAGTAGATGCAACTGCAACAAGTTGCCCGTTGCCCGCACCCCGTTGCCAGTTGCAAGTTGCTCGAGTGAAATCGATACATATTAGAACTGCAGACAGTTGTCGGTTGTCGGTTGCTGCTGCTGCTTCTGTTGTTGTCTCTGGTAGGCTGGCAGACTGGGACTTTGACTTTGCAGAGCGAGAGCAAACAGAAATCGACAGGGCCTGTCCGAGACTGACTCCGAGTCTGAGTCGCCCATCAAATGCATCTCTCGGTGGGTTTATTGAATCTCAGACCAAACAAAACGGTCTGCCAAGGCTTTCGATTTTTCGGCCTCCGTCTCCGTCTCCCGCTTTGGCTACGCTTTTGATTTTGAGTTTCTTTGTACCCCCTCCCACTGCAGTCCGACAGATTCCAGGGACCACCTTGGAGGCGGACAGGGAGACAGACTGAGAGACAGCGCTGGCGGCAAATACGAATGCAACTCCAGCTGCAGTTGAAGGCTGCTCAAAATTGTAATTTCAAAAACAAAGTTTACGCTTTCCAAAAAGAGAAAGAGATAGCAAGAGAGAGAGTGGAAAAGAGAGAGAGTAGGAGAGAGAGAAAGATTGTTTAAATCAATAGCGCAGCTACGCGATTTCCCGTCGGCTGTAAAAGTGTGAAATGCCAATGCCGAAGCGATATTTACCTTAGCATTTAGTGTGGCTCTTTTTGAGGCAATACCCCTCTTATGCCCCCTCTGCACTGCTGCACCGCTTTTTGGCCATTACGTTGGCGGCAAAGTGCGCTTTGATTAATGCCAAAGTCCCCAACAATTCACAAGATCTGCACAGGTTTTCGGTGCGCGATTCACACATTATTCATGTGCATTGTTCGCCGCATCGCGAAAATAAACAAAATCTAGACGCAAGAATCTGCAACCATTCTTTGCCAGCCCCAGCTACCAATCTGCTGTGTTCCCTACCCGCCTCTCCCCACCTGTACCTTCCTCCTTCCGATCACTCCCTCCTTCCACTTTCTGGCTGTGTGCAAATTCAATGGCTCTTTGCATACATTTGCGTTTAGCCAGCCATGCGTAGCCAGAAAGGCCGCAGTACAACTAAGAGTACATTTAAGCGAAACAAGATCGAATTGGATAGCCGGATAGATCGACTGGTGAATGCCCTTTCTTAGTAAAATGTTGATACTGTTTGGTAATTGACTATTAGATACAGCGAGCTATAAAGCATTATTTAAAGTTTATTATATTTTTTTAGATTATCTCGGTAGTTTAATTATTTTCTATTATATATGGTAAATTATTTATTATTATTAGTAATTAAATATTTATAGAAATTATTTATATATATATCTTAACTAGACAAACAGCTGCTTAGGTATATAAAACTCAAATTCTGCCTAAGCCTGCTGTGCATTAATATCAACACTTGTGCTGTTTACAGATATGAATATCATTATTAATACTGTTAATCTAGAACTAAAACAGATGCGTAATATGAAACTTATTTCTGTCGATATGAAATTGTAACTGGAAACTGAAATAACAATAACTATATGATTGAGTAACAGTTTGTAGAAGAACAGTTGTAAATATTATATATCAGTTATAGAAGATTAAGTAAGATAGTTTCTCTGTCTGAGGTAATCTTAATCAATCCAGGGTCACTCCATTCTTTAAGTCTTTACAGTATATTGTGATTTGGGATATAATATATCTGCAAGGTCGCGGTACATATTCCATTATCAACCAATTATATTGGGACTCGCTCTAAATAAAATATAAATTGATGCAAGTCCATTATAATTCATTATTGGATAATCTTTTTAGATTCTTAAGATTATATATTTAATATACTTCAGCACTAATCTATATATATAATATCTATATAATCTAATTTATAAACTATATACAATATAAAAAACCATACTAATATTATATATAATATTATATTATAAAGTATAATATTTATTGAATACATACAAGTTTCTCTATCACTCCAATACTCCGCTTAATATCCTCTTCATCTTCTTCTATTTCCCACTTACCTGTTACAAGTCCAACATAATAGTCAACATGCCCTTTCCGCACACTGCAGCTCTATCAAAAGGCAGCTAGCAAAAGGTAAAAGGCAAAAGGAATTGCAAGCTTTGCTCGCTGCGCTCAAGTCGCCAGCGGCAACAAAGACGACGACGGCAAGCAACAATGGCCATTGAGTTGCTGCAGCCTGCCCAAAAACAAAGGCCAAATAACAAAGAGGGGGAAACAGTGAGGAAGGGAGAGAGAGGGGGAGGAGGGGAAGGAGAAATATGTATATCAGATTTAAAATAAATGTAACTGCGCGGCTCATTATGCTGCGCTTACACACGGCAAAGCCAAGCCAAGACGAGGCCAGGCCAGGCTGCAACCTGCCCCCGCCCCCCGCCCTCAGCCATAGTGTGCGCTCTACATCTCCGATCTACTGCAAATGGGGCATGCTGCGGCTGCGACTGCGACTGCGACTGCGCATGCTCAACAGTTGCTGCACTTAATGGCCTGGGCAATCAGTGGCTGCCCCGCAGTCCTCTCCCCTCCCCCCGCTCGCTGCTCGTGCAGTGCCAACATGCCGGCTAGTTAGGCTGCAAGTCGAGCCTAGACCCAAGTCGACTGGCAGAGCCACACAACGCATTTTGTAGTCGGATTCGTTTGCGCATTTAAATAAACATTGCGGCGCGCATTGTTCGCTAAACGTTGTTGCAACAGCTACGATCGTTGGGCAAGTGGCATGCCACCACATTGGCCGTGCAACTTTCACTCAACATCAGAACAAAGCCAACGTCTTGTCTAGCAGCACGTGCAGTGTGCCTGCGCCTTACCCCCCTCCCTCCCCTCTCTATCTCTCTCGATGCTTTTCCTCATATTTGCATGCACATTTCATATTTTTGCTACGTGCCCCTCCTGCTTGCCACTTGTGGCAGACAACTTAATCGATTTACGTTCATTTGCAATTCGCAATTTGTAATCGAATGCTGCGCTATCGCTGCCACTTGCCACTTGTGGCACGAGCATGCACATGCACATGCCACAAATTTGTTGCAACGATTAGCTTATTAATTACCCGCGATAGCGAGCGCTGAGTGAGGCATTTGTTAGTGCCCCCACTACACGTGCCGCTTGCCCCTTGCAACCTGCCACCTGGCCTGCCCCAGCAGCCGCCGTACCTGCTGGGGCAGCATAAAAAGCTTGCCACTTCAAGGGCAACGCGGCGACATTCCTCGCCGTCTCTTGCCAATTATGATTGAATTTTCGAAATTATTATCCTCTGAGATTTTTTGCTACTCCTGCGACGACATATTTTGTCACTCCTTGCAACACGAAATACCTGAAAAATATTGAGGATTTTTGATTAAACAATTTGACGATGCAGACGAGCAAGAAGCTGCAACATTCCTCAAGAAGCAAGAAGGTAAGGGAACCAATATACGAGTATGTTATAAAAATATTAATAATGATGTTGAACTCAACTTAAAGATTGCATTTAAAGTTGCTGGCAATCTTAAATAAAAAAATATATGTATTTGAGTTTACTTGCACATAAATTATTAAATATATTTATAATTTATATTTTAGTAATTATTTATAATATATTTATTATTTATATTATATATATTTTTTATGAAATAAAAGTAAAATTTGCTACCATTTTAAACAGCTTGTGTTTTTTGTTAGATTTAACTGAAATTTGAAGGATAGTTATATAAAATATTAAGCTATGTGTGTGTAGAAGCATAATGATGTATGTAGAAACTTCACTAATAAATGAAATCTAAAAATTCAAGTATCGTTTTGCGAAAGGGGTGGTCGAGGTAACCAAACTTTAAAAAGAGCAATGCCTGTGTATGGTATACAGAATTCTTCATATTAAATATTGTGTCTCTATATCTTAAAATAGCTGAGATCTGTGTGTTCATACAGACAGAAAGAGTTTAAATGTATTCTATATTGATGCACAACAAGTTTATATAAAGGAGGTGAGCACTTTGTGGATTCTGTAACACATAATGTTGTCTCACTTATATATTTTCACTAACTTATCTTTCTCTTTGTGACCATTTTTAATGATTGACGGGTATGCAAAGAAACCTATCATCCTATCTTAAACCTTTCTTAAATTAAATGAGAATTACTGCAGCCCTAAATAAAGTTTATGTACCTAGTACATTTTCTTTATTTGCATAGACAACAATACTCCTATATCTTCTTGATATACCTCTCACAAGGGAATGCATTTTTCATTTAGACAAATAGTTTCCAGCGAATTTGAGGCGAATAAATTTCGCAGCTGGTGCCGCGCCTACTTTTTGTCAGGCGAAAAGTGCTAGTAAATTCGCCGAAAGGATCAACTGTATCTTGGCAAGAAGCGAAGAGAAGGGGCAGGTGAAGGGTGCACCAAGTGCAACGTGGGCAGGTTGCATAGCACGGCCTGGGGGCATGGCGGGATAGTCGGAATTGTCGGGACACGGTACCCGAGACCCAGAGCCAACTGCAACCGTTGCACATTTTTCATGCTGCATATTTATGTTATTTTAATGTTTTTTGCATTTGCATAAAAAACTTGTTGGCCCCGTTCCTTGTTGTCTTTGCTGTACCCTCTGCACCCCCTCTCTCTGCATCTATCTCTCTTCTGCATGCTCTATCTCGCTCTATCTCTATTTCGCAGTGTGCCACTCTGGTATGTTGCACGTGGGCCGAGGCTGTGTGCTTCAAAATTAAAGCACACAATTGGGATTTAAGTTGGAACTCGTATGGAGGACTCGGGGAGGGACCGGGGGCACACGGAATGAAGCAATCACCACGTGTGGCAGCTATAAATAAATACGCTGCTGACTTTGGCATTCTCTGCCAATAAATTGCGCCAAATGAGCATTTAGCATTTTTAACGCCTTTCGCCTTAAGCCCCCGTCGGCGATAAGGCGACACGCAATGCTCGGCAACCCAATCCCGATTCCGAAATTTGCGGCTCCACTTGCCACGGGGTCGGGGCATGTCGAGGTGTTGCATGTGAGCAGAAACTTTTGACACGCCACATTGCTGGCCTCAGCTCAGCGTTCTTTTTCTGCCTCCCCCTACCTCCACGTCTCATGCCTCGCTAGGCCTTTGGCATCCATCAACAGACTCGTCCAGCTGTGCAACAGTCTGTGGCAGGGCTTAAAGGATGCGCTAGCAGGACCCGCTGCTGGCTGCTATCATTATCACGCACGCAGAGGGCACATCCCACAGCGAGTAGAGCCCAAAGAGCAGTTACCTCTGCCACAGTCCATGCCTCAGTCGCTGCCTCAGTCGCTGCCTCTGTGTGTCATTAGGCGCTCCGCACTCGACTCGTCGGGCTGTTTGTCACCTCGTTGGAGTGTCCAGCCTTCGCCTCTAATGAAGTCAACTGCTCGTGTGTGCACTGTGTGCTACCTGAGAAGTCACTCCTCTTCTCCTCTCATCCTCTCTCCCTCTCCCACTCGACTACGGTCATGTGCAACGTTGCACTCCCACCCGCAACTCGACTGTGCGATGACAACTTCGTGCAACGAACTGGCCAAACACGATGCCTCTTCGCGCCCACTCGGCTTGTGGAACGTATCTCACTTCGTCTCGTCTCGTTTTGTTTCTCGCTTCAGCTGTGTTCCATTGCCACGCGTTGCATGCGGCACGTGTGTTGCCACCGATGCTTAGCAACATTCACTGCCACTGGCAACAGGTTTGCGTGCCACAGCAACATCCATAGGAAAGCAACAGCTGACTCACGTGATAGACAGAGGAGAAAAAAAGGTTAACAAGCTCATATCGGGACGTATCTTCCATTGACAACTTAATGTTCTTAACAAGCTATTGATAGGAGGGTGTACTTAAACTTGATTATAGAAAAGAGTGTACAGATTATATGTACATATATTGTAGTAAAATATATATCTGAGAACTTCATGTGGAACAGTTTATTTATATTTTTCAAATAGAGAGGTAGATATCTAAATTAAATCATATGAAAGTGCTTCACAGACAGTAAATCCCAACAAATTTCATATAAAAACCTAAAATAACCTAACATTTTATTTCAATTGATGTATAAGACTTTATAAAGAACACCGTAAATCCTTTAATGAATATATCAATATTTAATCTATATAGTTTTTCTTAAACTTTAACTGCCTTCTGCTTTATTTATCTTCTATCTTTGCTGATCTCAACTAAACAGATGACATTCACCTTCATCTCTCATCTCATACTTCTCTCAAAGTATTCTCCAATGCCCAATCGCATTTCTTTACCCATCTTCAACTTCTCCTCCAAGCTAAGCTCTCAATTAGACTCGCCTCGGACGGGGGGTCAAGAAATCTTGGCTCTGTATAACAAGCTGTAAGCAGTTTAAATACCAATCTGATGACTACTTCACAGGGCTCCAACCTCGAGCGTGCTTTGGAAAACTTCATGTACAAGTTCTGTATTTGGTATTTCTTTTCGTTTTTTGATTACTTCATTAAGAGGACAACGGCAACTGCTGATAATAATAATTATGGCTCTCCATAACTTGAATATCTTTTTGTGCCAACTCATCGCAATGCCACCCACGGCATAACATACGATATATTGTTTGTTATATTGCCAAAGCCAAACAACGCACGATATTCTAATTAAAACACATGCAGACCAGCAGCACCGAGATCATCATCAACACCAACAACAACAACATCATCATCATCATCGTCAACGTAAACAACATCATCGTCATCGCCGTCGTCATCCCATTTCCATCATCATCATCTCTTTAAGTTCGCCTTGCGGTGTGTGAACTTCAATTCGATGAATTTACATTGAAGCGTGATGCGGCACTTTTGGCCAGAGAGTGTGCCAAGTCATGTGGACAAAGCTAATGTATGTGGATTTAGATGTGCCCAGGGATAGGTATGATGTGCGGGGCGAAGCATTGCCAGGCGATGGCGGATTTCTATAGCCAGTCAATGGATCGGGTTGCCGGGTCGCGGCTCTGTAGCTCGTGGTCTCTGTCCCGATGACATATTCCATTAAAAACAATTGGAAACGCTCGCAACGAGCGTGCACAGGACATACCCTGTAATTAATTGGGTACATAGAGCACTTATATAGTTTTTTAATAGACAGTTAGGGCAAAACTTGTGGAAACACTATGAAACTTATAGAATATATGTTTAGATAGTTTGTTTGTATAATAATATTTAAAAAAAAATTATTTAAATTAATACAGATTATAATTGCTACCTTAACATACTAATACATTTTAGAGCTTAGATTGATTAATAAAAATGAATACTAATTCCCTATTTGTAAGTACAGCTCCTTAATTGCAAAGTAAACTAAGTACTTCATTTTATTCTCTTCTTGCTAAGAGATCCTTTGAATGGGCGCCATCTTCAACTCTCACAGTCTACAGGGTATATTAAAAAACACCGTGCAACCCACATCTGGTCACATGCATTGCGTGCACACCTCATTTGTAGGCTACCTGACGATCTGTCGGGGCATTCGGGACAGTTATATGGGTATGGCAGTCTTGAAATGAGAGCGGGTCGCTCGCTCGGTCGCGCATGCCCAGAGACACTCGTCGAATGCGTCGGGAGTCGGGTAACAGACCCGAAACATGCCGCACACACATGTGTGTGTGTGAGGGAAACAAACCCCGAAAGTCGTTCAATAAATTGACATTTATAAATAGTTCAGAGCCCGAATGCCGTTTTCAGTGCGTGCTCGAGGCACATGTGTCTGCATATTGCACGGCCCTGCAATGGTTACCTATACGAATAGGTCTACTCAGCATACTGTACGGTATATGTAGCTCGGAATGCACATATGCTCCAATAACCAGCGTATAACTCAAGGGCAATGAGCTGCATAATTGCGCTGAGTAATTCTCACTTAAGTTCGGGCGATCTCTAATCGAATTACCCGAGGGGAAAACCCACGAAATGAATTCGACTAAAAATAAAGCTATACAACGACCTTGCTGGAGCGTGACTAACGGTCTCGCTTATTACCTAATTATAGGGCAAATGATTGTAGAGTACAGCGAGTGTACTGTTTATATATAGTACAATTATATTTGACTAATTCGCTAAGATTGCTTGTATTTCATTTATAATAAGTTCCTCCTTACTTAAACTGAAGTATTTCCTCTGCGAATTCAATTAAGAAACTCAATTTCCAACTTAAGAGCAAACGACACAGAAATGTAAATTAAAAATTCACATCCATTTGCTCATTATACAATAACGATTCTCTGGCGAGCGCACCCCAATTAAGGAACCAGTTCCGTACTGTAACTTGTCCTTTGCCGTCAATTAGTCGGACCACTTGCTGTCCAATATGTGACATTTGATAGTGTGATAAGGTGAGGAACTTTCACGTCTCTTCCGAAATGGAAATGGAAATGGTAATGGATATGGAAATGGGGTCACATCGGATCGCACTTGAGGTCTGTCTCTCGGCACAACAGGCATATTTTATTTCAATTTATTTGAATGTCAGAGAGAGAGAGCATAAATTACGTTAGCATAAATAAATGCCATGATATCGAGACAAAACAATCTATATAGAGCGTAAAAAGCTGCAGAACAAAGCAAACGGAAAAAGGAAGTTAACAATATAAGCCAGATAGAGCGATTGAGAGATACCGACACAGAAACAGACACTGCCACCACACAAGACACAAGACAAAACCTAAGTCCAATAAAAGAAAAGATAAATGTCGAAGCGACAAAGTGCGAAAGGGACAGCGAGACAGTGAGTGGGAGAGGGAGATGGAGAATGGAACACAGGTAAAATCAACGGCTAACAAAACTGCCGCGAAACTCAATACCAGCTGTGGCATCACATGAAGAAATACTACGATGTGTGTGTGTGTGAGTGTGTGTGGCTACCGAGGTCGCTCTACAGGCGAGAGCAGTAATAATTTTTAGCAAAGTGCGCCGGCGATGAGTGCGGTGCGATGGATCGCATCGTATCGTATCAGATCGCATTTCACCTTCTCCTTCTCTTTCAGGTGTCACCGATAGGCATCTCTTAATGCCCCGGGGCGAAGCAGGGCCAAGACCCCGGCACCAGGACCGGCACCGGCACCGACACTGGCTCAGGTCGATGTGAGAACACACTTTACAGCTCCTGCGCTTCGGTCAGTTTTATTTCGGCATCTTCTGCGGAAAAAAGAGAAATAAATAAAGAAAAAACAAAACACAAAAAAAACACACTATGCGGCAGTGTGGTCCGAAATTCTCATTAAGCGAAATATTCACATAATCCCGCATTTATTTGATATGCGTTTCCCGATAAAGAGCCAAAGGACCGAGGGGAACACAGGAACCACAACTTGCTGTCTACGTAAGGGGCAGCTGTGTGTGTGTGCTCAGGTACACAAAAAGATGATAGGCTCGAGATTTGGCAAACAGAGTAGAACAAACCTGAGATGAGAATGAAGCTGAGGGAGAGAGAAGAAAGGAGATGCTGCCAGAGTTGAAACATCAAATGGAAATTATATTTTTGCTTATTGACTTGTTGTAAAATATTTTTGAGTACCTTTTGCAATATGATATGCGCCCCTTCAAATACATATCTTTCTTCCTTCAGAATGTGTGTGCCAAATTAGCCAAATCACTGCAGATGCTGCAGTCGAGAGGTGCAAGGAACAAGTCCATTCCAAACGATGCTACAAAGTATGCAACATGCCAACCGCAGTGGCACGTGATGCGGTTTCTATTTTGCAGAATTTTTGTGGATGGAGCCATAAAAAACTCGGAGTGAGGCCAACCACCTTTAAGGTTGATTGGGGGCGGCTAAAAAGTTTTATTCAGCATTCCGTAGAGTTTCAATTAAACAAGTTTTGTGAGGTTGCTTGGGACTCTAATCGGACTAGAGCTTGTCTACAACATACGATATTCCATTGATTGTATTAGAAATGATATGTTTGACTTTGAGTATTTACTTATCCAGCATATCTCTTATAACTAATATAGTTTACCCATCTACATTTCAACATCCCACATCGAATCCATTGTGCAAATTGGCTTTAGGTTACACAAAGCTTTTAGTTATAATCTTTGGGCTTAAGACTGCTTGGGCTGCATCAATCTATATTAGAGATATTACCCCCCATTCAGTATATATCTTAAATGCTTCCGCCTTCAACTAAAGACACGATAATGAAACGCACATGGAGAGCGAGTTTACGTAAAGACCTGAGAACGATGATTGATGACATACGCACAGCAAGCGAGTAGTTTGCATGAGAACTGGCAGAGACCTCGAGAGGAAGAGGGAGACAGACGTGTGTCGGGGATTTCTCTGTTTGACCGGAACATGGCGCAGTTGTAATCCGTTGAAGCAACTCGCAACTTGTAATCGGCAACGACAAAATGACGCGGCATATAGCGCAGGCGTTGTGGGCAGAGAGGGAACTACGAGTATATAACCCATGGATGTGATGTCTTCAAGAACTGCGATTTTAGATTTTATTCGTTATGAAAATGAAATTGTCTGTGTGCTGAGCTCGGCAGGAGGAGGGGAACTTGGCTAAGCGGCTTACGAAAATCTTGCGTGTTTCATTGTTGGTTTGTATTTAACGTTGGGATTAACGACAAGCAATCTGAGAATCAGATTTGTCACAGGGGTGGACACGCCCGGCAGAGCTTAATTGCGTATCCCACGACTCGAAGGAAGCCCCTGATGTAGCAACTTTGATGTTTACTCGCGATTTGCGCTATTCGATGCCAATTAAGCAACACAGACTTCTGTGTGGGAAAACTAAGACCAAATCGAGGTTGATCTTTGATTGATAGATGTGGCAAATGACAGTACCTCCAAGAACTTCAATATCGAACTGTACCTGGTGTCTCTGCTTGATCTTAAGTCATATAATGTGACTGCCTTAATTAAATCGAACAGAAACCTTTGGCTAATTTCAATTATAATCGAGTTTGACTACTCCACATTGCCAATTAACTAATGAAAATTGAGTTACCCTTACTTGCTGTACCCCCCCTCCCCACTCACCCTCCCTCTCTTCCTCACTGTCTCTTTTGGTTAGACTTGTCTGGTCTCGGTTTGTTATCATTTTACAGCTGCATTGTTGCAAGTTGCCAGAGACAGAGGCAGAGGCAGACAAAGGGCGGCTACAGCGGGCCATCAATCAGAGGCAGTTGAAGAGGTGAGCTGCATGACGGGGTAGTGGCGGGGGCAGGGGCAGGGAAACCTTTGGCAAAGCCAGTTGAAAGTGATTTACATGAACGCGCGTGTCTTTTGTTTAATTGTTGCTACCCACACACGTTCATACATACACAGACACACACCGCGCAACAGTGTATTGGCTTTCTTTGCTGCAGTGTCTAGATAATTGATTAATGCACATATACACACAGTCACATACACATACACACACACACAAGCAGACAGACAGTTGGCCGAGTGGCAGACAGATTCGGATTCAGTCAGGGGCTTTGCTTTTAATTATGCGTTAGCAGCCATCAACGGGCCAATAAATCATAATCCATCAAAGATTTGCGATACATGGCGGCTGCCACCGTACTTCAGCTTCCCCTGCTCCTCTTGCCACCCCTCCTCTGCTGGTTGGTTAATGCGCAATGCTTAATTGGAGAAGCGTAAAGCAAACTATGAATTGGCAGCTCCTCAAGAAGCTGGCAGCGGAAATGAATACTTGGCCCAAAAGCCGAGCAACTACTTAATGTCAGAAACAATAAGCAAGCCGCCGTTGTGGCTGCCTCAAAAGGTTTTCACAATTAAACGCTTCAAAGGGCAGCAGGAGCAGGCAAGAAGGAGAAAGCGATAGGGAATGAGAGAGAGAGAGAGGGAAAGAGAGGAGGAGTGGGAGTTGGACTACCCCCTTGGCGTAATCCCCTTTTCGGCAAGTTTTTACCCCACTGACACAAAGTCAAAAACGCATACGCATTCAACGTGCCGAGGGCCGGAAGGGGCTGGCTTGGGTAGGCGTGGCCAGCGACCCCCTGCTGCCACATAGAGCCGCCCCTACAGTGCGTCGGTTGATTACAATCACTTGAAACCAGCGAGGCAGTTGCCTGTGCAATTGCAAGTTAACCCCTGAGGGACTTGAAGAGTTTGGAAAACTCGAGTTGCCTAGAAATGTTTTATTATTATAATAATAATATTATATTTTATTAAATACATAAGTAATGATAAATATAAAATATTAAAATAATTTTATTACGTTATTCAATATTTTATTACTATTTATTTAACAGTTTATTTACGTTGAGTTTCTCAATAGAACTCTAAGAAATCTTCATGAAACTTGTATATTTCTTATTTCGCATATAGGCAAAATAAATATATTATATTTTGCAATTTCAATACAAAATGTAATTAAAATACACAAAGATTGTTTATCTTTACTATTTTTCATGACTTCATATTCATGATAGCTTTATTTAATTTAGTTTTCTATTATTTTTATTTTATATATATATATTTTGTATATAACAAATCCCACATGCTGCACAACGCGGGGGTTAATTCTAACCCCGCTGTCCAACTACGGGTTAAGGCGCATACAGCAGCATGCAGGGTAACATTCACGTACCCCAGCATGCTACACTGTCGAGCTGTGTTTACAATATTTCTATTGCTGCTGCTGCTGCTATTGCTGTTGCTGCTGTTGTTTTACGACTACAGCAAAAAGGCTGCACCGTTAATTCGATTCGATTTCGAAAATGGCAACAACAAAAAAAAACAAGAAACAACACGAAACATTCACAAAATGAGATTGAACCATCGATTGCTGTACGAAATTGGGAATGTTGATTGAGACAAGAGAATGAGAGAGACAGTGTGTGGGGAGGGGCAGTGTCATTTATAAGTCGCGTTTTCAGTGATATATCACATGAGATATATGCAAAGGCAGCTTTTTATTAGAATGTATGAGATTCTAAATAGACTTGGCTAAATTACTGCTCATTTATGAGAGATTTATTTGAAGAGAATTGACAAAGGAGGGTAAAATGCAAGGGAGAAAAGGGAAGAGCAAAAACTTTGCAGACAATTGTCGATATATTAGAATGAGACATACTTCGAAATCTAACTTGAAGTTATATTATAATTATAGTAGTATTTCTATCCCATGAAAGAGAGTGACTGAACGAAAGAGAAAGAACTAAGAAAAGAATTAGAAGTGCCATAGAAAACAAAAAATAAATAAAGAAATTTAATGATTTATTTAAATTATATATAGTTTTTATAATGTACTGTATCTTAAGCTTTATAAGCATAAAAATTCTAGATAAACCTCAGACAATTCTGAATACCCTATAAATATGGTGGTACTCTATTGATAGATTCAAACAATTCAGACTCAAGAATCTCTTAAGTCATTGAATATTTAAACATTGCCAAACGAGTTGCGAATAAGTCAATGACTGAATACACTCGTACATGAGAGAGTGCTCATTAATTAAACTCTCTTTAGCGAACTGTTTTCTCCTCCATCTCTCCCTTTCTTTCACTCTCTCTATCTGTCTCTTTCACTCACTCGTCGCTGTCTCTCATTCGCGCAGAGCGCCAAGGCATTTGTCTTATTTAGACAGCAACGGGTAGCAAAAAGTTGATGCCGCAGACATCAGCAGCAGCAGCAAAGGCAACAGCAGAGGCAGCAGCAACAACAGCAGAGGCAACAGCAGAGGCAGCAGCAACAACAGCAGAGGCAGCAACAGCCGCGGCATCAACGTCAGCGTTGCAAATCGCATTAAGGACTCTTAATGAAAGTTGCAGCATCCTGTGGCATGAGGCATGTACTGAGTGTGAGTGCGTGTGAGTGTGTGTGTGTGTGTGTGTGTGTGTGTGTGTGTGTGTGTGTGTGAGTGTGTGTGTGTGTAGACAGCGTTGTGCGATGATTGATTTCACGCCGAAACGATTTCAATCAGCATTTCCGTTCCAAGTTTTTTTTCGCCTTCTTATTGCATTACTTCGATTTTAGCCCTGAATTGGTTAAGTCGCAACCGATGGGGTGGCAAGTGCCACACGGGATGGGGGGATGAGAGTTGCCATCTTGGGAGTAGGCAGCAAGCTGTGCCATTTCCGCCACGTTCCGGGCAAACTGGGTCATGGTTGGGACTTGTCGTTAATTGTTTATGGCATTTCATATTTGCCACTTGATTTGCTCGACATGCCCCGTGACAAAGCGCCCTTCTGCGTGTCCACTTCTCCTCCGTTTCCCTTCCCCACTTACCACTCTGGCATTTTTGCGATCTCTCTCATGTCTAGACGGACATCGTGCATGCAAAAACCTGTCATGTTTCGCATATCCTTGCGCCAGACAACGGCAAATTTATTACCTATTTAGCCCTAATAGCCCGGCTTGTTTTTATGACATTCCATATGAGTGAGTGTGTGTGAGTGTGTAGTGAGTGTGTGTGAGTGAGTGTGTGTATGCTTGAGTGTGTCGTGTGTGTATGTTTGCTTGGGGGCGACAGTTTAATTTGTGATTAATTGACGTTAAAAGGGTTTAACTGCCCCTTTCCTCGCCCCCGCCCCTGACTTCTCGGGCTGTGCGCGTCCACTTGATTCACAGCCAGATTCGCTTTCACTCACTTTCGCCCAAACACGAGGGGGGCGGGGCGTGGCATGCAAGCAATTTGCGTTAATAGAACGGAAATTGCTTCATTCATACGGATGTTGAATATAAAATTTATTGCATTGGAATTTCAACAACACGACAGATAAATAAATAAACAGGCAAATCAAGAGTCACAATCGGTTGAGAGATAAGAGAGGGAAATCTTAATGAAAACTTAAAGGGTAAGGGGTGAAAATAAATTGAGTGACAGTGAAAGGAACTTGAGGAAATTTGTTTAATCTTTAAATTTAAAATTTGAAAATAATATAATTATGGATTGTATTAGATAATGAAAATCTCGAAACTATTTTATTTATTAAGACACTTCGGAGAGGGAAATATTAATAATGTTTCTTAAATGTCTGCAACATGTCTGTAGTCTGTAACATGTCTGTAACAGTTTTGTAACATGTCTGCAGTCTGTAACATGTTTCTAACATGTCTATTATTTAAGAGAGGAAAATTCGAATAAAAGCTGAAGGAGTTAAAGAGTAAAGCAACTTGAAAATTGATGTTTATATCCATAAATGTTAGATACAAAAATGGGAAGAGATCTTCAAAATATATATTCAAAAAAATATGTATAAATATAATAAATAAAATTCTTCAAATATAGTCAAATAATTATTATCATAAAACAGTTTATAGACTGTTCTGTTTGTAAAAACATCTACAAAGTTATGCGTAGTTTGCTTCTTGCAATTTCGAGGAATTTTTAAAAAGTATTTGAAAGTTATGTATGACATTGTAATAATCTGCTCTTATAAGTTTAAAAACAATCTCAGCTTGAAGTCATGCTCCAAGTTTTAACCTGAAGTTTCTTTAATGTAATGTATAATGTATTTTATTTGGTGTTTTTCACAGAGTGCCGCCGGTTTAGAGTTTAGACTTTTGGTAATGCCATGAAATTAGTTAATTTCCTAATGAAGACAATTAGCATGCAAAGATATTCGGCCAAGCGTCGACTTAGCCGCAGGCAATTCATTTCCGTCATTGCGGCATTTTACCTGTGCCTGACTGCCTGCCTACCTGACCGAAAGTTGAGTAGAAAACTTCCGTTTTTGGCAGAAGAACGAACAAGAAGAAGAGCGACAACAGCAAATGGCATTAATAGTCCAAGTACGTGCGACGTGTAAACTTCAAGTGCGAAGAAACAAAAGGAAAAACAAAAATCTCCCACGCCTTTTCTTGCAAGTTGTTTTCCTTCTGATTGTTGCTGTAGTTGTTGTTGTTGTAGTTGCTGTTGTTGTTGTTGCTGCTGCTGCTGTTGTTGCCGACGGCAAATCGAGTCAAGTCAAGTCGTGTAGAGTGTTTGTTCCGTATTCCACACTGACCGCTTGATTAACATTTCCTGCCCCTCTCACGAGGCGCAGAGCCCGATTAATATGCTCGCCCGACTGTGGCCAATATGTCAACCGAATTCCTAAGCGGAACACGTACACCGGGTACACTCGGATCACCTGGAACACTTGGAATGCGCTGGGCCTGAGAGCCAAAGGACTCACGACTTGTAGCCGTGTTTGGGCAAAGTTTTAATGCCTTTTCAGCGTTTTGTTTAAAAAGGTGAAGAGTTAATGCGACAGCGTCCTGCAAAATGTATTCCCCAAATCCCAGAGCAGCTCCTCCTCCGCCTCCCACCGGAAAAAGATGAAATCACTTGCCCAAAGTGCGCCAGACGAACGACAACCTGTTACCCTGTAGAGATAAACTCATAACCCCCTTGCGCCCTCTACACTTACAGCTGCATGCAACGCTTATCCCCCAGTGTATTTGCATAGAGAACGGGGGCGTGGCAAGTTTATCTAGCTGGCAACACGAGTAACCAATTTTCAGCAAATTTAATGCACAAAGGACATGCACAGATTCACAGACAGTCGCCGCCTTTGTCTTTAATGTATTTTATAATTGAATTCAATGCAAAAACTCGTGTCCCTTACATTGCACTGTCGCACAAGGTTGCCTTGCGTAGGAGAGCAGGAAGTTATCATTCGTGGAATTTAATTTGAATACGATGAAGTACAGAAGGAAATATTTGCTTTGGCTGTCCAGATTCATTGCCCCGTTTGCAATTTACTTGTTGCGCAGTGTAGCGCCGCATAGGCGATCCATGAGCCAGTTCATTTCGTTCATCATCTCTCGCCCTCATCATTTGCCATCGAGTTGTTGTTGCTGTGCCTCTTGTCTGGCTGCCGTGGAGCTGCATCCTTTGTGGCGCCGAATCGGTATCTCTGAATGGATTCGGCTTTGGCTTTGGCATATTCACATACTCATATTCATACTCACACATTCATATTCGCATGTACTCATGTGCACATATCAGTTGTCTGGCAGCTGTCTGCGGCCTTGAATACTCACTCGTTGTACCAAAGTCAAAGCCGCAGCTTAATCGCTCTACGGGGAGCTACAACAGCAACAGCAACTGGCACAACAACAACAACAATAATAACAACTACAACAACTTGGAGCTACAAATATGAAATCATTTCATTTGAAGCTGTAGAAATAAAATGAATAAAGTTGAATGTCTCTTTAAATGATTCATTGTAATGTGAGAGCACTGAGATTCTTTAAGAAAATATTTCAGATTTCAGCACTACCTTATATTTACTCAGTAAGCTCTTTAATAGTTATAATAAGAAAGGAAAATCCAAAGGAAATTTTAACAAATTTCTTAAGGAAATTTAACTTAAATACTTGTAAATATCAATTAACTATTTACTGTGCTTATAAGGAATATTCAGTACAGTAATATACTTTGTACTATCTGTTAGTTTAAATGGACAATTTGATGTGATATATGTAAAAACGATATATCATTTCCATAATATCAAAACGGTATACATGTAAAAAATTCTATGAACAAACTTGAGCACCTTTAAATTCATTTATGATTTTATTTAAATTAAATTAAGATTATATTTAATTTAATTTAATTTAAAGATGCTTTAAATGTTATCAAACTGGTAGTTTATAGAGTCTAAAGAGCAAACTGAGTAATGTATCGTTATGATATAGTATGCTATTAAAGGAAAGGCGCCTGTTCATTCTACAATAATACGATCTATGATATATAAATAGTAAATAGAACCTTACGACCTATATAATTATAGTAAGAATTTTTGATGATAATAAATCTGTTAACAAAGAGGGTAGCAAGGTCTTTAGGTAATCACCTCACCAAGTTGCCTAAAACCGGGTATATGCGACAGCGTAGCTCATTGAACTCGACAATTAAACATGGAATACTTGAAATGTGGTCGCATTTTGGGAAGCAACCCCGAGGGCGATATTAGTGGTCTCTGCCGGAGGCATAAAGAGCCGCCAAGTGGCATGGCTAATGCAATGTCATGGGGTTTTTGTGTCGGGCGCAAGAGCGTAACGTTTGAACTCTCGCCCAAATAGAGCGATATTCGATGTGTCGCCTCCGTCTACATCCCCCTCCCTCCCTCCTGCTGCACTTTTGGGGCACGACCTCGAGGCAGGCACTTGGACTGGGGCAGGGCACGCGCACGCTCTGGCACTTCCTTGCGCCTGCCTGGCCACAGAAGTGGAACAAATGGGCGCAGGACGTGAGTGAGAATGGGGAATGGGGGTGAGGGAGAGAGAGGGAGAGGGAGGGAGAGAAAGGGAGACCTGACTCAGCTGCCTGGCGGAACTGACTGAGCAGCGGAACTGGAAAAGCGGGCTGAAAGGGGGAGTGGGAGCCGGCTGTGTTCGCCTTCAATGGCACATTAAGTTTCATAATTAGCACACCAAATGATTGGAATCCGCGTGTCGGCGGCATATGCAAATTCTCATCTCAGTTGCAAATAAGCAACATATGGCAGGCATCGCATGTGGCAACTGGCAAGTGCATTACTTGTCTGACAGCACTGCCAGTTGCCAGCGAGTCCCAGTTGCAAGTCGGGCGTCGTATGGCAGCTGCAGCTCCCGTTGGCGTTTTTATCTCTGACATTTACTAATGACAAATTTATTCACGCTGTCGCCTTGTCTCGCATTGTGCCCGTGTCACGTTCCTTTCCTTTTTCCCATTTCCACAGCCAAGAAAAACCACTCAAGCTGCAAAATGTCCTGAACCTAAGTCAATCGAAAGAGAAATGCGACATTGATCGGACTATGGATTGGTAAATGAGTCAAGATTTGTGTTTGCGCCACTTCAATTAGAACATTCTCTCTGTCTCTTTCTCCTTTGGAGAGTTCCATTGAAGTGCCTGCTCTTTGATCTTTTCATGGCATAGAAGATTGATTGATTTCCCCCTAAAGCGAATGCAATGTGTGTGTCTCTCCATGGAATCACTGAGTAATTAATCAACCACAAGTGCGTAAATAAATGACATTTATGGCATCATCTGTAGCAGAGAGCAAAGTCAACTCAAGGTTCAAGAAAGCAGCTACCAATAAAAGACCATACGCTGAAATACCCTTTAGAAAACAAACTGAATATTTGTAGGTGAGTAGAAAACTCCTTCATACTAAAGAAGAATTTTAGATTAGCATATTATGCATAACATCATTCATAATTCAACAAATGTCTAGTCAATTTTCGTTTATTTGATTTTCTATAAAAAAAAGTATTTTAATTTTCGTATGACAACCTTGAAAAATGTTTCAGCACTTTCTACATTTTTTGCTGAATATTTTTTTTGAATTTTAAGGAAATTAAAATATATATAACTTTATAGAAATCAAATTCTTTATAAGCCCAACTGAGAAAAAACATTATCACCCTCTATAACTATCTAGAAATGAATTCTAAATTCATTTAATACAATGAAATTTTCTCAAGTATTTACCAAGCATTAACGTACCCAAAACACTCAATTCCTCTGCTTATTACAGGGTATATGCATTACATTTTAGAGCAATTTCGGTGGTCGTGCTTATCTTTTCTCAAAAATCACCAGCTTGACGATCATTAAACGACACACACACATACATAGGAAGAGTGTGAGGGAGAGAGAGGAAGAGAGACAAAGACCCTGCGACCGTTTCAGGGGAGCGGTTATGCGAAACCGAAACGATCTTGATGGGCAGCCAGTGGCGCTGGAGCCTGGCCAATTTGGGTACCGTTTGCCATTTTAATGCTCTCGAGACACGCACACTGTGCCTGCCTTCACCAGTGCTGAACTGTGGGCAAAAGTAATTTTTGCGAATGAATCGCGCAATGAATGCATAACGCAATAAATTTGTAAAATTTAAACAATGCAAAGCGAACAAATTATTGCCGCTTGAATGGATCCGAGACCACGTTCGGTTCTCATGTATAGTACGAGTGCTCGTTCGTACTCTGCGCCTCGTTGTAGTCTCTGCCAATCTGCCCGGGCACGCCCCGAGCTAATCAGAATGAGAAAAAAAAACAACAAAACGACTGCAGAATAAGCTGAAATGTTTTCTCAAAAGGGTTGTACAATGAAGCCAATAAACTGCCTGCAAGTGCTTCCGCGCAATTTCATTCAGATCTGTGGAATGAGCTCGATATTTCAATAAACAATGCCACATCAAGGCAAGAAGCTGGCGCCGAGGGCTTTTCGGGTATTTCCCTCCACCTCTCATTCCCTTCTTCTGCTTTGATTTGTCTAGCTGCCTACATAATTGGCAAGCGTACGACGCTTCGAGTGGCCCAATTCGATCCCAAGGGAGCGACTCAGCCTCATGAACTCACTCGGAATGGTCTGTTTACCCACGCTATAAGCAAATAGAAGAAACATGTTCAGTGTTGCTCGATGCAATAATTGACTTTGGTTAAGGCAACGGAACTAAAACAAACCTGTATATTAGTTTAATATGATTTGAAGTGGTATGTCTTTGTTTCGGATTTATGAAAGATATACTTGCTAGAAGAGATTGTGAAAATGGATCACTTAGTTATTATTATATATTATTATTATATTATGAATATTTATATCCCTTACTAATTATTCTTCTTTTATAACAATATACACGAATAATATAATATCATTAATATTATCGTAAATACTTAGAAAAGAGTAATATAAATTTATTCTGTATTGAAATAAGTTCAAATACTTCAACAAACTCTTTTATGAACTGAGAAAATATGTTTATCTTAACTCATTTTCTTAGCATATTCTTCAGACTCTCAGCAACTCTTGTGATTTCCTATAGAAATATAGAAAATACTTTCCAGCATGTTTTGTAGATGACCTTAAATAATATATGCACTCCATTGAAAAGGCCAAAGAAATACCCCACCAAGAGGCCCCTGGACGGTGCGCCCTTGGCCGCGGCCTTTAAGCATTGAAGCACCTCGAACAGCTGGTAAAAATGTATTTGTGCTTATTTTTAATCAAGACACAAGACAAAAACACCTTCGTTTTCATCTTGTCGTGGACAGAGCGTCATTAGTAGGCGCAAATATTAGCATAATGTCTGACAGCAGAGATAGAGGTGGAGAGGGGGGAAGAGAGAAAGAAGAATGGCACCATTAGCGGGAATCGTTAGGGGGTCTGCAGGTGTCGGCAGTGGCCGCTGAAATTGCCTCGTAAGCCTGAAAAACGGCGCGTAAGCCCAAACTCAAATGTATCTAACGAGTTTAGTGGGTAGAAAAAGTGAAAAAGGTACCCCCTTGCGTGGACCCTGGGACTGTGTGCATGCTAATCGTGGTAATTCGAGTCCAGAATGTGTGACAGTTGTTGGGCTAATCCCCGCACAAATGTCATGAATTGTGTGTGTGTGGCTGTCCTGGGCGAGGTGTCAGCAAGCCCAATGTAATAATTTTAATGATTTTTCATAAATGCAAAGTCTGAGGGTAAGGGTGGGGGGTAACGGAAGAAGGAGGGATGGGGGTTGGCACGCGTTTGAGAAAAGGCATGCACTTAAGGGTAGCGTTGCGCTGTTGTGACATCGCCCTCTTCCGGCTGCACCCTTTACGGGCCTGTTTAACATGGAGACTACACACCACTGCACACCATTGTTGTTGCCCCTGCTACACTCACTCTGCTTGCTGCTGCTGCTGCTGTTGTTGTTGTTGTTGTTGTTATAATTGCGCATATTTTAAAATACAAATTAGCAACGCTGTAGCTGAATTTCAATAGCGTTTTAAATGGCCGCAGGCCGCTTCTCCTTCTTCTGCTCCTCCTCCTCCCTGAGAGTGTGCTAAGTTCTGTGACTTTTCGCGCGAGCAGGAGAGGATTGCCTTGAACTTGCCCCTTGCCAGTGTGGCCTGGCTTGGATGCCACGCAGCCAGACATGCATGCATCAGGCGTCGCAGTATTCAGTCTGTGGCATTCCACGCACATAAAGCACACAGCCACAGGCAGCCTGCAGCAGGCAGCGCAATAAAACAGAGCAGCACAGCAGGTCGGGCAGTGTAGTTTGTCAAGCGAGTGATTTCTATGCATCAGCACCCTATAATCGAAAGACAAAGAAGGTCGTCTTGTTAAGGAAATTGTTTCACTGAGACTCCCAGCTTAAGCTTTTTCTTTAGTCTGCTTTTAGGCTTGTCTAAAATGTTTTTTTGGGTTTTACAACAATTCTTAGAGCAGCTCTAGCGTGTCTCATAGTCTAGCATACCTTGCTTTAAATCCTTTTCAGTATTTTCTTTTTTTTTTTGTCATACCTGCGCATAAATAGCAAACACTTTTCGGATTTGCAGCTCCAAACATGAAGCCGGAGATGGAACTGGAGCTGCAGCTGTAGCTGTAGCTGAAGCTGCCTTGACGCTACATTTATCACTGCCAAATCGGACGAAAGTCGTTGCAGACTCCCAGCGGATGAGGCACAGGATCAGCTCGACACCCCCGCCCCTCTCCCGTGTTCTACAGGTTAGAACAAAGCGCTGGAGTGTAAATGGAATTCTGCGAAATGAAATTGCAAAGGCGACAGAGCAACGTGAGAAAATAAGTGGAAAAAGAATATGGAAAATGGAAAATGCAAGCCACATGATTGTTGGCTTGTTGGATTGTTGTTCTTCGTGTTGTTGTTGTTCTAGTTGTTGTTGTGTGCTTGTTTTTGAGTTATTGGCTCTGAATTGATGCGCTGCGGTGTAAGTTCCTTTGTCCCTGAGCTCAAATCGCTTGGAGATTTCACTTAAAGCTGAAGACAAATGATTTTGCATAGCTCGTTGACACGTGTGACAAATTTCATGCAAAAGGTGTAGTTGCTATGCGCTGATTTGCATACAAATACCCTGTAATTTAAAAGTTAGTTGAGGTATTCTTAAGGTAAGTAGCATGAGTAGAGTTGGCAAAGTAGTTAATAGAAAGCAGAAAGAAAGAGATTCAGTGTAGTAACTCAATACTCTCGTATATTATGCATATTTCTACTCTATTGCATAGTTTTTTATAGGGTATTAGAGACTCGTCCTCTGCAGCTGCAGTGACAACGTTTAACTTTCGTTGCTTTCTCCCGAAAATTTGTCCTGGCCACATTGTGTCGACGCGGAACAGATGTAACTGGCTTCCACAATGCCAACAACTTGCTGCACTTGTTACAAGGTCCAAAGTTGTGAATTGAAATTTAACAATGCCACAGGCACAAGTTGCAACAGCTCGGTAGTGCATGGCTAGCAGATACTCTTGAAAAACTGGCAGTAATTGAATAGAAATACAAGCATTGACAAAAGAGTTAAATGGAAGCAGTCTTGCACTCAACTGGGCATACCCTTTGGCGGGCACCTCTGCCATACAGGGTGTGCAAAGTAACATTTGTTTGCTTGTAGCTCTCGAGAAAACATTTAAAGCTGCCGCTTTTGTGTTGAACTCAGCCTCCGCTCGGGAGGGCCGCGTGTCGTCGAGCTTTGGCCATAAACTTTGCCAACCACATTCAACATTCAGCATTCAAACATCCGCACACACATCCGCATGCCACACAGTGCCACATCGAATCCAAGTGTGCCCCGTGTGTGCACTTCGTGCCCGCTGATAACTTATCTCTCTCTCCCTCTCTCGCTGTCCTTAGCCCAATGTCTGTTACAAATGTTGCAATATTTACGCCCCACACACGGTCACAGGAAGTTCGTATTATGATTTGCACATTATGCAAATTGCGCTATCGTAAATACTTTTTCCCGTCTCTCCCCTCACTCTGTGATCTACCCCACAAAGAAACAACAAGAGCAACAATAGCAACAACAAACGGCGCCGCCGTGTGCACATGATAAATGTGATAAGCGATATTGGGCTACACAGCGGGAAAGAAAAACTCGCCAGATTTATTCGCTAATAAATGCGACTTGATTAGCTTTTTGTCGCAACTTATGAGAGGAATTACAAAAGAGAAACTTACTGAATCTAATCCGTATTTAAGATTACAGATTTATACATTTATATGAAGGTTATCTTGGGATAAGGTATTGATGTTGATCACTTGTAAATAAGGTATATTTCCGAGAGTCTTCTTATTTCGCAGATACTAATTTGAATTCTATTGTAATATTTCTTTTGACTTTATTAATCGATTAAAATTAAAAAAAAAAATTATTTATTTTATTAAGTGAAGAATCCATATAAAATAAATTCAAATTTTTATATAATATATTGTTTGTTTTTAGCTGTGTATATAATGGGTGTTAATGAATTAATTGGAAAAACTGTATGTTTTTAAATCCATTTTTGCTTTGTTGCATTTTAAACAAAGTTAAAAGTATATAAAAATGGAAGAAATTTTGAGTTAATTAAAAATAGTTATGATAGTTTATTTCTATAAGATTTACATCATACAATAACTGAATACAATAAAGTTATGAGCACTAAAAAGAACATATAAATGAATTGCTTAGATTCCATTAAGAGTCCAGCAGGGAATAATCAACAGTCGTTTTGCCGACCGTCAGAGATGTTATCAGTGGTTCAACTGCTTAGGAGCTCAATTTGGCTGCCTACTTAACTTGCGATTCGGAGAGTTGCAAATACGTAAATGCGAAACGATGCGGGCGGCAGTGGCAAGCTTTGACTGCGGGCTGCGATAAGCAGCAGAGAAGCGGAGATTGGAAGCACTTAAGAGCAGCGCAACGAATGCCGGCCGAGTTGGACGAGCTGGACTTGAATGGACTTGGATTGGATGGCGTCCAATTAGAGCGAGAATGGCGTAACGTGTAAATCCTGTCTTTGACTTGCAGCGCAATGCGAAATGCATTTAAAATATGCACAGTCAACCCACAGGGCGCCCTGGGCGGCACAGACAGACAATCTTCGCTGCTCGTTGATAGAGAGAGGGGGGAGGGAAGCAACTCACTAAATGCATCACGTATTGGATTTTGACATAAACGCTTGTCCTCGTTAGCGCCGCATCGTGTTCCATGGGCCGTGGAGGTGGCACTTGGATTTGCTTTTGGTTTTGGTGCTGCTTGCCCCACCTCGTTGCAGTTGCAGCTGCCCGCCCGCGGCGCCAGTCGAAAACTTTTATAGCCACGTGGAGGCGGTCGTGCGGTAAGTGGGCGAGGTAAGGGGAACGGCAGGGAGGGAAGAGGGGAAGCTGATGGAGCTGGCGCAGAACTTTGCGACTTGTAGGCTGCTGGCAGCGTTGATAAATTGCCATTGGGCTGCGCTTCTCGTTGTTGTTGCTGGCTTTAACCTGGCTCAGATTTTATGCAAATAAACCAACGCTTAGAGGGGAGCGTGAAGAAGGAGCGGGAAGTGGGGGCAGGCAGAAGGCAGAGCAGGGCAGTCGGACGACACTTGGCTGTTGCAGATGCAGCTCCCTCGAGTGTTGACTGACGGCAAACGCTGCTGGTGCTGAAATAATGCGGCCAATAAATGTCACAGCGGCAGCACACTCCACACTCTCCCCTTACCACCCTACCTCCCTTGCAGCTCCTGCTCCTGCTGCCTTTGTAACCTGCAGTGTCGCGTCTTTCATGTCTTGCTTTGGCACTGCAAATTGTATATTTAAATGGCAGTTAAAGTGGCAACACGTTTCATTTTCCCGTTTGAAGTTGTCGATGATGAGTGATCACATGCAGCGCAACTCCTGCTGCTACCTTTGCCTCTTCAGTTGCCCCTTTCTGCTGCTGCTCCTGCTCTTCCTGCTGCTGCTCCTGCTCCTTTTCCAAGTGCAGTCCATGAATGAGTTTATAAATATTTCATGCGCTGCGCAGCGTAGCGGAAGTCACTCCATGTCCGAGTGTATACAATGAATCATATTTTTATGAGCTGCCTGCACACCCCTTTACCTTACCAATCCCCCCACTCCCTTACACCCTCCTGCTTGGGAATGCACTTCTTAAGGCTGAGGCCCGAGCAAGACAAAGCCGTTTTAGCTGTACTCGTATAAACAATTTATAGCATAAATGCATTCTGTCTACATTAATACCCTGTAATTGACGAGCACTAACATTAAGGCTGTCAAGTAATAAATCTGCCCAATAAAAATTGTTTTCGCAATTCAATTTAAGCAAAACACCCCGCAGAGTCAGTTTGCACTTCAACAACAAATTCACAAGATATATTCTAGCCGAATACTCGATACTCTATTATTCATATTAATATTCGTTATTGTATTAAACATGATTCCATTTAGTGTATTTATTATTTTTCAAGTACAGGGTATTTACCGGTCGTTCATTGGCAGTCAGACTGCTACGACTGCCCTTCAACTTCCTCTCGTGCCATATTCATAAACATTTGCATTCAATGCAAGCGCCTCAAGTGACAATTGTGAGTGCCATCGTCGTCGTCGTCGGGGCTCCTCCTCTCCCGATCATTTGCATATGGCATATCGGCGGCACTTGGCGCAGCAGTACTCACATATCTCTAAAATGGCAAATCAAATGTTGCCAATTTGTGACAGACAACATCGGCAATTTGCATATCTCAGATGTTGGGAACAGAAGAGAACAGAACTGCGAACAGCTTTTTGCAATTCTGCTGACGAGAGATAAGTACAAAATAAATCAATTTCATTTTCAATTTACTTCAAGTCGATATGATGATATTATATCGACGCTCGCTGACTAAGCGAAAGATTATCTTGTATACTCTGTGCAAAGAACAGGGTATAATAGACTTATATTCCATATGGAAAATCTTATAGAATTTCTGTTTTATATTGTGAACTCTTCAGACTTAAAGATATAATTTCTATACTTCGCTGTACATTTTTTCTCTGACTTTATAAATATTTCTTGTCACCAGAAATGTCGAATAGTCGAATAAGTTCCCTCTACCTTTTTCTCCACTTCCTCCAATTTGATTTTGTCAACAATTCCATTTGTTAGGCAGAATTAATGAATCCCGCAAAAACTTTACCGAATTGAGCCCAAGATTTCGATAAACTTTTGCCCAAACATTCTTGTTGCTGTTGTTGTTGTTGCTGTTGCTGTTGGTGTTGCTGATATACATCTATCATAGAGCTCTTAAGTATTTTTCACAATTTATTTCCGTCACCTGCCACTTGGCACTTGACACTTTGCATATCTCTCCATTAGTTGGCAACGCGTATTTGTTGTTCTCATTACACTTTGCTCTCATTGTTGTTGTTGTTGCATTGGGTTCGACTGTTGTTGCCAAGTTTCAGCTCATTTTTCTTGCTTTTTTCGCAGTCGTTTTTATTTATTTAGGACAAGGTGTGACAGGGTAGCAGGCTGCCAATTTGAGACTCTTAAGGATTTTGCGAGTTTGACATGCGTAACGCCATTAAATTTATCAATTGCCCAACGCACCCTTAACTGTCAACGATGTTGTTGCTGCCACTGCTCATGCTGCTGTTGTTGCTGCTGCTGTTTTTTATTTGACGCTACAAAAATTTACAACTTTTTTCAATCAACGCTCGAACAACGTCGACGCGTGGCTGCTGCGGTTAATTTTGATTATTTGCAGCCACAGCAACAACTTTGGCTTCGTCTTTTATCCCCGAATCAAGCGAATAGTGGCAATTTATCATTAAATGGCGAAATGTTGTTCAAAGTGCTGTGGTTTGTATTTAAGGGGGGCTACTTGAAGAGTTCTCGAGGCGCTTGAAAACTCTTGATAAGCAAATCGATGTGTTGCTACATTTTATTACGCTTCGGCAATGAAGTAATGGCGTATTGAGTGATTTAATGGCATGGTCACCCTAAAGGCCTCACTGTGATTGTGGGTATGTTTCTCTAGGAGTGAGTAACTGAGTAAATTATGTTAATACAGTTGTGTCTAATAGTTTTAAAGTGAGCCTTAGCCTAGTTCTGGTTCTAGATATCCTAATTATATTTGGAATTTCATTAAGTTAGCTTTCTTACACATTTCTAGGCTAGCACCTTTTTTGGATAGATAAGAACGACCAGTGCAGGTTTAATATTTCTTGGAATAACTGGACTGCAAACATTTCTCCCCGCCAAATAATAATAAATTTTTAATTAAATTAATTTATTAACTTGTCAACTTCACCTTCAATTTTCCATCTTCAAGTTCACTATAAAGATTCTTATACCTTAACATAACGTATTAAAATATAATATGAAAAAATCTCTTATGAAGAAAGCTCTTTTAAATATTATTTTAAATTTTCCGGCAATCATTTAAGATTTATTATGGCCAGCATAAAGTGTATTTATATTTGCATTTATTGCACATGATTTTATGGCTGTATTTATGAAAACAATAAAAATCGCTGTTGTATTTATTCCTTTATAGATGGGAACAAGCTCTGCCGCAGGTGTGTTTAAGACAAAGCAATACGAGTGCGATAAAGTGGATGGAGTGGAATGTGTGTGGACTCTCGATTAGGCAGAGAGAGAGAGAGAGAGAGGGAGAGGGAGAGAAGGTGGGAAGGGAAATAAGTGAAAGGAAACAAGAGAGAGAGAAGGGAGGGCTTTAAGAAGTGTAGCAGTTTATGGCTGCCTCTTTTAGCCTCTAAGTGGCAAACTAACGGCACTGCAATATGACAAGAGTTTTCACTTTTATTACCAACATTTAACAGGCCATGACACGAGCACGATGCCTGTGCCCCAGCGGTGTGGCGGCAACTTTTTCATCATCAATTTGCTTTATGGCTCGGAATGGCGACACGGTGCAGCCACTTGTCATAACAGCGGCGAGTTACCAACCAGGCAGTGAGGCAGCCACCCAGTTGCCCGTTGCCAGTTGGCTGGAACGAGAGAGAGAACAAGATACAAGATACAAAACTGCAACAGCCTGGGGGGAAAGTGGCGCAGGTGAAGGCACATCCAGGAGCAGGCAGGCAACTGGGCAACTGGGCTGAGTTAGGCCCCAGCCCAGGGCAGACCAGAGTTCTACCAATCTCGTTGCTAACCATTGTCATTGCCACTTTGCCAACATTTTCACACCCAACGCAACAGCGCAGGCAGCGACAATTTGTCTGCACGCTGCTGCACGAACTCAGTGCACAGTGGGGCAAAGAGAGACTCCATCTTGGACTGATGCAAGCTTCGCACTGTGTACAACTTCTAGTCAGGCAAGTCAGGTGAGTCTGAATGCATCTCAACCACTGTGCAGCAGCTGAAACTAGAGCTGAAGCAGGGCGCGAGTGTTTAGCTCGGGTCGCATGTCTCGGGCGTGTAACCGGCTCGTATCTTTGTTGCATTTACCGCGGCGCCTTGCACCCTTCGCTGACCACAATCGCTTCAGCGATTTTGTCAGCATTATTCAAGCGTTAACATGACCCGACACAGCGTTGACGACAACGACCCAACGAGCACTGCAAATGATGCAAAACAATTTAAACAGTAGTTCAAGTGTCCACATACCCAGCAGGCAAGTGGGATATTCTATGTGGAATTCCTTCTGATTCCATTCCCCAAGAGCTCATTAAACATAATTATTTGCATACTTTAATAATAAATTGTTTTTACTTTCATGGAATTTTGTAATTTTAATTCCGAGGAATTTGTTTCTTATCGCACATTATAAAAAATCCCAAAATGCAGATTATAAATTTGTATAGTAGTATTAGTATAGTTCAAGAACCTACGACCTTTCGTTTCATTGTCCGCATATTGACAATGTGGACCCAAAAATGTTTAGTCTTAAAACTTTTGGCAGAGCTCTGCTTTACTTTTGATAGCAAACTTACCCAGTGGCTCGACGCAAGTCGCTATTTATAGACGCCAGAGTCGCGCTGCCGTCAGAGGCTTTAATCTGTAATGGTTCGTTCCTTGGGGAATAACACTCATAAAGTACATACAAACAAATATAAACATAAATGTAGACCTTATACGACTGCATTAATGTGAAATCGAAAAAGTGCTATATACACACATGTATGTGATATACATATAGAACATAAGTATAAATTTATACACTTAACTAAAAAACCAAAAGAGAAGTATGCATACTGTATTCATTCTGCATCAGAAATAGAAACATATTAGATATGTTTACTTGTTTATATATAATAGAAAACTTGTTTGCTCGTATCATGCTAATTGTCCAAATTCCTAATTTAGCTGAGAGAGATCTATCACTATTTCAGCATCCATCAGATGTACGAACTATACGCATCGTTTTACTTCAAACGATAATGCAGAGTCTCATTTGCTGCGTAAAATGCACAATTAAGCGAGAGTTCTTTAAAGAAAACCGATTCAGATGAATCGCTCTAACAAACATGTATGTCATACACAAACATACAAACATTCATACGTCTTCATATATATTGGATAAATATATACAGACGGAAGCACGACGCAAACATAATGAGCGTAGGGCCGCCACTCGAAAATACTCGCTCTGTAGATTCCAAGCAAAAGATTTCATTTCAAATACGGAGATTATCTCTAGGTAGAGTCAGTATCTGCATCTGCTTTTGCTAACACTGCCAATTAAATGCAAATGTTTTTAATGACGAAATGCCATCAAATAAGAATCTCAAGAAAGCTACATTAAGTCTTCGATGAAAGGGTTAAAGAGTTTTAGGCTGATAATAAAGCATAAGAATAGATCTACAATAAACACGTACAATAAACAAGTACACGTATGTATGTTAGCTATGTAGTTCAATAGAAGATAAAATAGGAGCAAACTATATTCTATATAATGTACATTATAAAAATAGGTTGAATTCGCATACTTGACGATAATTATAAACATACACGATGTTGAGAAAAAATGAAAAAAATAAGAAAGAAACAACAAATAATTGGTGATAAGAATGCGTATGCTTTTTATTCCATTAGAGGGAAACATTTGCTTTATATATTCAGAATGTTCAGTACTTATTTCTCTGCCATGAGAGTCGGATGTGGATTTTGCAAGTGAATAAATATATATACAATAATGAGAAACTATATACAAGTTATCGTCGTCGGTATTTTTTGTGTTAGTCCGATATTCTCTCAAAGTGACGGACAAGAATCCAGTGATATTAACTACGATGACTTAATAAATGCATTAGATCAATCGATTGGCGAAAACGAAAAGAAAATTGAAGAAAATTTACAAAAAATAAATGAGGAGGCAAAAAAGCATGATCCTTCCGAATTAGAAAACGAGTGGAATAAAGTGACTGACAGCTTAAATAATGAATTCGCCCTATGTCTGAATGAGTCTAAGGCCCAGACAGCCGAGTTGGCGGAACTTCATAATAAAACATTACAAAATGATGCCGCATTAAAAGACAAGGACATTAAAATTGCCGAGCTGAATAATGAACTTCAAGCAAATAACTTAAAAAATGCTAAGGAACTGGGAAAGATTATAAATGAATTCATAACTATGCAAGCAACCATCGCCGAACTTGAAACAAAGAATAAAGAAAGAGAGAAGGAACTTAGTGTTAGGAATGATGAAATAACCCAGCTTAATACAAGGCTTTCAAAATCTGAAACTGAACTAAAGACGCGTTCCCAAAGTCTTGAAGAATGCCGATACCAAGCACAGGGTCTGCAATCGAATATAACATCACATGATAATTCCAATAAAAAGAAGGATCAGGAATTAAACCTTAAGGATGATAAAATTGCCGAGCTCAATACTAAGCTAAAGACGCTTTCCCAAAGTCTTGAAGAATGCCGATTCCAAGCACAGGATCTGCAATCGAATATAAAATCACATGATAATTCCAATAAAAAGAAAGATCAGGAATTAAACCTTAAGGATGATACAATTTCCGAGCTTAATACTAAGCTAAAGACGCTTTCCAAGGAATGCCAATTGCGGGCAGAAAGGCTTCAATCAAATATTGCTTCAAATGAAATCTCTATTAAGGAGAAAGATAAAGAAATTTCAAATCTCAGGATGTCCAATAAACAAACTAATGCAACCCATGGTAAAATATTGAAATTCCCCCAACCCATAAATATCCTTTAAATGAATTAATAATAACATTCAATTAATACATTTTTTTAATTTTCTTTCATAGAAATTGCTTTAAAAACATGTCAAACAACACAAAAAGAAAATGCAGAAAAACAAAGAAAAAACGATGCAACACATAACAAAAAGAAGAATGAAGTGAGGAAACAAATTGATGATCTTAAAAAGGAGCTTAAGATGGTGAACGATCAGCTGAGTATGTTTGAATAATATTTTCAAATATTCATAATAACATATGAATGTTTTCGTTGCCACAGTAAAATGCCAAGCGAATGTGACTTCCAGTACAACAAAAATTGACGAGCTTTTACAAAATGCAGAAAGTTCTGTACTCACGGAGAAAAAGCTAGGTTGCTTTCAGTTTTTTATTTCATAATATTTTTATATCTATATATAATATTTTAAAGCTTTTATAACATGTATTTTATTTTGTTTGATTCAGAAAAATGCCTAGCTGATGTGACTAGCGGTAAAACGGATATTGAGGAACATAAACAAAATGCAGGAAAAGATAAAATTATAGTGGAACAGCTGGGTTAACTTCAGTTTTCAATTTATAGTATAAGGTTTTAAAACAGATTTTTAATTAGTTTTCTTTTCCATCAGCCAAATGCGAATCATTGAAGAAAACTGTTGACAGAAATTTGGAAGATCTAAAAAAAGAAACCGATAAGAATAGCACGGACCAAAGCAATGCATTAAGTAAGTATGACTCTATAGATAATTTCTTATTTAATTCCTCTTACACAGGTAAATGTCAATCAACCCTCACTTCCTGTCAAACGAAAACCACAAGCCTTGAAGCAGAAGCCAAGCAAAAAATAACGGAGAATAATGATTTGAAAAGCAACAACGAAAAATGCAATGGTTCATTAGGTAGATATATTATAGTCTTCCACATATAATTTTACAATTTTATATTAATTTAATTTACAATTTTAAGTAAAATGCGAATCCTCAAGAAAAAAACTGGAAAACAATTATGAAGATTTAAGGAAAGAATTCCAAGAGAAAGATGGCCAACTTAAGAGTTTGGATGATCAAATGAGTGCATTAAGTGAGTAAGACTCAATAGATAACTTCAAATCTAAGTTTCCTTACATAGGTCAATGCCGAGCGAATTCCACTTCTTGTCAAACCAAAACTACAAGGCTTGAAGCACAAAAGGAATATTGGACCAGAAAATACGTGGACTGTCGTTATTTAAGTAATTTGTCAAATAAAACAATGGAAAACAAATTAGAAATTCTCATAAAGGAATCAAATCAAAAAGATGCCCAACTTAAGAAAATCAACGAGCAATGCATTAATTCGGGTGAGTTTGGCTCAACATTCAACTTTTAACAACTTTTAACTTTTAACATTCCTGATCTGTATTTCTTGTATACAGGTGAATATCAACAGAATTTGACTTCTTGCAATACGAGATTTGAAAGATTTCGCGGTAATTTCACACAGGATCACTTAATTACAATATACATCTCAATTTAAATTTTTCACGCAGATACATGCCAGTCGGACATTAATTCCTGTAAAAACGACCTTAGGAATAGGGATCAGAAAACTGCTGAATTAAATAATCTCTTAGGTAGGCATAATATAATTCAGTAAAAAGTAAAGATTTTTATGAATTGATCAATGACTTACTTTTCTTTTAATTAGATAAACGCCAGTTGGAGATCCATCAAATAAAAGAGCAATGGAATATTTGCCATCAACAAAAAGAAAGCCAAACAATAAAATTAGGTATGTTTAATGAAACTCCGAAATTTGAATAATTTTGGTAATCTTTTGTGGCTTCTTCAAAGTATAACTTTGTTTTAAAATCATACAAATCACCCACACTTTATACCTAGCCTTTTTTCAACATTTTAAAAACTCTTCCTAAATAAGATCCATAATCTGTAAAAATTAAAAATTAACATTTTTTTGCAGCGCAATATGAAAGCAGAATACGTAGCTTGCAAACTAGTTATCAATATATAAAATCGCAACTTCAAAACTGTGAGAATAAACAACAAAGAACGCCCCAAACAAGATACATAAACGTGGATCAGACAGAGACCTACAATCCACAATGGCCATCGTCCCAACCAAGAAACCCACCCGCCACGGTCGTGGCTCAACCCAGTAGTTGCTCAAATTCGGCAGGGATTGTCACTATTAGACTTCAATCGGGTAATCAGATTCCAGTGCTATGCAATAATAACATTGCTGGCCCCGGTTGGATTACTATTCTGCGTCGCTTTAATGGACGTTTAATCTTTGAAAAAACTTGGAATGAATATAAAACTGGATTTGGTGATTTAAACGAGGAATCTTTTCTAGGGCTGCAAAACATTTACCTTTTAACCAATTCGAAACAACACGAGTTATATGTTCAGCTCACTGATCAGAATAATTTTATAAGCTTTGCACGTTACAACTATTTTACGATAGGAAGTGAAGAGAGTCAATATAGATTGGAGTCACTTGGAAGGTTCAACGGCAGTGTTACCGATGGCTTATCTTTACATCTCCATATGCCATTTTCAACTCTCGATCGGGCCAACATTGGTGACTCGCGTCGATGCGCTTCTGAGAGAAGAGTTGGCTGGTGGTACGGGCCAAATGTCTGTCTGTTAACGTGAGTAAAATGCTTTCTGTAAGGTTCAGTATTAATTAACATAATCTCTATAGTAACTTACATGGGCAATACGGTCGTCAGTTCGCCTGGTACGATAGAAACCGTGGTAAAATACATTTAAAGGAAGTTCGTATGATGATTCGCCCCATGCCTTCAAATTCACAGCGTCATTGATGATTATCCCTAACCGAAAAGGATCATCTGAAACAACACAATACAATCTGATTCAATATAACGGTACATTTTTACTGTTACAAAACGTTTCGTATACTCCAAAAATGAAAATGTGTAATGAATTTTTAGTTTAAAATACATAAAGAATGCAAATGGTAATTGTAAGTTTTGTTTCGGAAACTTTATTTGCATGTCATAGAAATGATTCGATTTGAGTGGACTCTATTTCATTTAAAGACAGTTTGTACCTATTCATTTATATTTAAATATGCAATAAAACATATTTGTATTGTATGAAATAGTAAAGTACTTCGTCTAATTGAATTTAAATAATATTAATATATGATTCTGTATATTTACATAAACGCGCATATATTTCCCATATTCTCCAGAACTAACGCTGCGTGATATTATATGTGTAGTTCCGCTGCAGTCAATCAACGGCAACCGACGCAGTTTATCCTCTTACGTGCGACCCAATGGAGGCAAGACAATGCCAAGCTAATATTGCAATCGATAGCAAATTAATTAATATAATCTCCTCGGTCGCATCCCATAATCCAAATACGACTACCCACTCAGTGCATTCAGTGCAAATTTCATGCTCGACCAACCGTGTGCACTTTGCTGTAGACCGCGAAATATTTTGCCTAGCAGCGACCCAAAAGCCAACTGCAATTAACGTTGGCCAAATGAGCTTCGTGTCTAGCCCACTGTCAATGTGGGCTTAAGGTGCCTAAGCTCTTTAGTCATGTTTTATAGACACAAAGAGCTCGGATTGCTAAAGAACCATCTTTAATCAATGGAATAGTAAATTAAGTGTTGAACCGTAAATGAGCTTTATTTGCAAAGACTGTTGCTGGAATTACTTTAAAGAAGTATATACGATATATGTGGGTATCAAGGAGTAAGTTGGTATGGTATAGTATGGTATAGTATGATATGCAATACTATATCCTAGTATAGTATAGTATGTTAACATAGTATAGTACAATAATACACAATAAATTCGGTGCTTCTGTGACTTTAAAGAATACCAGAATAGACCCATCTATCTATTTATCATTATCATATCGTATAGATTGCACATACTTGGGTCCAGCATCTTTGTCGTTGAACTCAATCTTAGTACATATAATAACCAAATATTTTATTGTGCACATTTTTGAGCCCTTTTGTAGCGGGTACAATATATTGTTGTAGTATATATTTGCACTGACAATTGAACGTTTTTAAAATGTTCTGCGCGCATAGTACAAAACCGGTGGAGAATACAAATCGCATTCAAATCCCGCTGGATAAACATTGAACAAGTATCCGTAACGCGGGTGGTTGTCGAACAAGAAGTGCTTCAAGGACGCGTAAGGCTCCCTTAAATTGCCACAAAATCTGCGAGACCGAAGAACCTGCCACCCCAAAGGGCCATCGAGAGCCGATGCTCAGGTGACGAAATGCGTCTTGACGCTACGTGATGTGCCTGGCAAAGGCTCGAAAATGAGCCAAAATGGATGCCCGAGCCAAGGCACGAAAAAAAGAAAGTAAATCCCCGCCGGGAAGCGGAGAGAGCGGTCGTCCAGGGTGGCACATTAGGTGCGGGCTGGTCGGAAATATCCCAAATCCCCGTCGGGTGGCAGACAGACAGACAACAATGGCTGGTGGCATAAGGCAGCAGTGGCAGCAAATGCAATCAATACGCATAGACGGCACATAACAGGTATCAGGAGCCCAAGCCCGAGTATTATGTATTATAGATGTGCACACATACACACATTCATACCTACCTACTATATGCGTATGTATAATGCATGGACCTGGTCGTGGGCCTGTCTATGGCGCACGTGAAAAATCAACGCCAAGCGTAATCTATTAAATTATCCTAATTTCATCACGCACCAAATCCCTTTAGCCGTGAACCGTTGTCCCTGGGCCCCCCTCCCCGCCCAAACACACCTCCCCAATGTGAAAAACAATAAAAATTTGCATAATATCGGTATAATATTTTAGCATTATGTGCATGACAAAGGTGCAGAAAGTAACGGTATTATGTGCCAGACATTTGCCAGGCTAAGATTTTCACCAGCTCTTCATGTCAGCTCGAGTTTTTCGTGAAAGTGGGAGAAGGTGCTGGGGGTGTGGCTTAGATATGGTACGATAATGGCACATAAATGTGGCAACACATGTTGCCAGCATTTCCTAAGGCATTTTTCATACAACTGCTGTGAATAGTTTGCATAAAGAGCGCGACTGAAATAATGGAAATGCCACTGGGGTAGCCAAAAAAAAAGTCACTAGAAAAATCGAGTCATCCATTTTCACGCATTCCGCTTTGTTCTCTGTAAAAATCTACACTAATTAGTGCTCGACTAATTGCTGAGATTTCACTGAAAATTAGCAGCAATTTGTTTTGCAGGTCACAAATGGAATAAATGTACAGATTGTGCAGAATAGAAAGTTTTTTATACTATTATAGTGTATAGTATGTTTTAAGAGTGTGCTGAAATTTCTGCTAATCAAAGGAATAAATTTGAACTTATATTTAATTTTATTTTGGACATTTTTATACCCATAAGGGTACAAGGGTATTAAAACTACGTATTTAACTGTCACAAAGAGTCATGGCAATTGCGTAATTGCCACTATCCTGTCGACACCCTTGAATCTACAATATATCTCGTTAATGGAACTTGCAGAAAATTATGCAAATCAAATGAATAATTAACATCTTAATGTAATTTTATTTAGGGAGTTTATAGAAATTTATGAAATACGAACAGAAATGTTCTTAAGCAAGCAAACTATTTGCGTGTTGTCTCGAGCAAATTAATGTCGCCATAAATAAGGTTTCTTCTTGAAAGGACTCCCGATTCCCTCATCTATCACGCCTTGGCAGCGGTTAGTTATGCATTTCTGTTTTGGCTGGCCATAAACTACAGTTGCATAAATCTAATGCTGTATTTGTTGTCTCCAATGACTTGGCCGTCTCTCAAGAGTCTCGAATAATTTATCATATTCGCCCGGGGGCGTTTGCTCATTTGCCAAGCCGCGTGCAATGAACTCCCACCCAAAATGTGAACTGGTCGAAACTGGGAAATAAGCCACATCAATTGCAATGCTAGCGTTTTTTTTTCAGCCTCTTCTGTTTCTTCATCTTCTTGTTCTATCAGTAGGCAAATGCGTAAAAGTCACATTTGCGGTTGAGCTTTGATGATGCTCATGAGGAGGAGGAGGATGTGTGTGGGTCGATTGGGTAGCGGGAGGAGCCGCGGGACATTGATGCGTAAGAGAGCGTAAAATGAAAGGAAATTGAAATGCGGGTAAATTGAATTGGACAAGAAGGAACGGACTGTGCCTGTCCTGGCCTCAGTCCTCCAGTCAACTTGCCCGCAGCCGAATGATGTGGCATGGTTCGTTTAACTCGTAGCAACTCACAAAAATACAAGTTTGAACGAGACATAACGCCCGCAAGTATGCAACAACTTTCACTTCGACTTACTCATTGAGTTCAATCAAATATTCAAAGCGAATCGAGCAAGAAAAGCTGCTTCGACTTTGGAGGAGACTTCTGCCAATGCATAATTAAAATCCATTAAGTGTAATTTTGCAACTCTTTCGATTACTTTTTCTTATAAATAATATGCTGCCTTCTTCAGCTGCTGCTGCTCTTGACTTCGGGTAAACTTTTCCTAATGAATTCGATTGAATAAAGTCAGCGGCAAAGCGGAAAAAACGCTAGTCAGTTTGCGTGGAGTGGAATGTGAATACTCTACAAATATTGGCCAAATGGGAAGTCTAAATAAGAGATCTCTAAGTAGAACAGTTTAAGAAGAGATGCTCAGTGAATAACTTTAACCAGTAGAGCCAATAAATCTCGCCAGTTTCCTCTTCAACTTGCATTTTACTTATCTTTGATGTGTTTGATAGAAGCTTATGCCAACTGTGTATACCCTACATATACCCTTTATCCTATTTACAGAAAATTCGAGCAGTTTTTGCATATGCCATTAATTTCGATTGTTTGACTCTCGGAAATGCGGCAGAAGGATGGAAGGGGAGGGGGAAGAGTGGAAAGGGGACGCTGTCATGGTTCATAAATTTTGCAGCAGGCAAATTTGTTGGTCTCATGAATACCGAAGTGCAAAATTCAATCAATTTGAGCCATTTACTCGTTCGAGTGTTTTGTAACCTGGCCACAATGGTCATTCTCACTGACTCTCTCTGCATCCATTCGCATTCGTATTCACTCGACTGTGTGTGTATGTGTGCATGTGTGTGTGTGTAGTGTGTGTGGTTTGTGTTTTTGACATACCTACCGGAGGACATGCATTGAAAATATTTGAAAAGTTCATCAATTGTAAGAGTTTTCCAATTAATACACTCACACACACACACGTATGTAGCACACACACACACATACACAGAGATATTGGTCTTTGATTTAGTAATGCGCACTCGGAATTTGCATGATCCAAACTTGTTGTAGTTGCTGCAGTTGTTGCTGTCGTTGTAGGCATTTCATGGATTTGATGGCCTGTTAATATTGCAAGCCATCCGATATGCAGAGCCCCAGGCAAGTAATACCCATTTAATTGAATTTTTTGCCAAGCTTAAAGTTGACTGAGCCAAGAAGCCAGAGTGAGAGAAAGAGTGGGAGAGAGAAAGATAAAGATGAGAGACAAATAAGAGACAAAGTTGTGCAATAAAAGTTGCAAAAATAAATGAAAAAAGGTTGATGAAGAAAAGCAAAGGCAGATAAAAATTCTGTAAACTACAATATGAAAAATATTTTGAACTTCCATATAAACAAAAATACTTAAAATTTACAAAAAGAATATTTATTTTTATTTACAACAAACAAAAATAAATAATAATTCTAACATTTTCCAAATTCCAATATTTTGAATATTAATTTTAAAAGGATTTCGAAGTATTTTTACCATTTGAAATATTAAATTAAATATTATATATATAATATATTAATAATGTATAAAATTACTTAAAGTTTTGTATGTCTACTACGTTTAATTCTCTCTTCATTAATATTTAGATAACATTTTAATTAATTTCTCTTCAAGCCGCACAGATCGTTTTATTGCTACTCAATCATGACGATTAATGTTTTATTTACGAGTTGTTGTTGCTACCAATAAATACTCAGTATTTTGTTTAAATAAACCGAGTTGGATGTCGAGGCAAAAAGTCAATTTATGGCATAATGAACCGCAAACCAGTAAACTGTCGCCCAATTCGAGTTTGGCAATACTTTAATGCAGTTGCCGACAAGAGCAAAAATAAACACACACACAGACAAGATGATGGAAAGGGGGAGAGAGGAGAGGGGGGAGTGCACTTATTGATTTAATATCTGTACTGCCTGAGGCCAATTTAATCATCATTTGTAGAAAATAATTAAAATTTACAAAAACAGCAACCGACAGGCAGAAAGGCAGGCGAGTCTGGGTCGAAGTCCGGCCATGCGAGATCTCTCTCCCTCTCTTTCCCTCTCTGTCTCTTTTTTGCCCACTGGCTCGTAATATGCATGGAAAAATGTTTTAATAACCTGCAACACCAATAAGAGGCAGTCAGAGGTTGCAGCAACAGATAGAGAAGAGGGAGAGCAAGAGACAGACAGAGAGGCGAGGAGATATAGAGACAGACAGACAGCGAGACCGACAGACAGACAGAGAGACCGACAGACGGACCAACATGGAAACGGCCAGACATCTCAATGAAACTTGCAACTGCAGCTGCAACTTCATGTCTGGCACTTTGCCCCAAAACCATAGGGTACAGTGTAAACTTGAAGCATTCAAATATACCCTGTAATGCGTACCAGATTGTAATGGAAAAGAATACTTCACAAACAGTTGATATTATCTGCATAGTGTTGGACTTATTTGCGCCAAGACAATGCTTAAGATACTTGATTCAATCAATGGAAATGTGATTAATTATTATTATTATTATTATTATTATTATATATGAAAAATATTAAAAATAATATGAAAATATGAACTACAACCTTCTGTGCTGTTTTCCCTCTCTACTTCCCCTATGCTTTAATCCAGTTGGAATATATCATGGTAATAGTCTCATAATATATCCTACAATTTCCCCTACATGCATGTGAAAATCTGAAAAATTCACGCGCTTTTCTTTATTGCGGGCCATAAAATGTGCTAAATCGGTTGACATTGCGCAGACAATTTGAAATTGCGCGCAATAATTTTCGCGTAGTTTCGGGCTGCCTCGATTTAAATAGCCGACGCCGCCCATAATCCTGCACATAGTTGGACACGGTTTAGGTTTACAGTTGGCGCAGCTCATAAATAAGCAGCAGACACGATGGACGAGGGGAGAGAGGGAGAGGAAGAGGAAGAGGGACAGGGACAAGAACAGGGACTCCTCTTCTGCCTGCTGTTTAGCTATCAGTTCGTCGCCTTTTGTTGCCCCTTTTACGAGCTGAGCAAATGTCTAAATACGACGTAAGCAAGTACGTAATACGAGTTCTGCATGTGCATGTGTGTGTGTGTGTATGTTTGTCTTCTGTAAGTGCCATTTCAAGCTCATTAGTGGCCATAATTAGCCAGCTCAGTTTATGGCCCACAGACACAAACGGCGCGAGGAGACAAAGATACAATTCGCAGCTCGCAGACAACGAGAGAATGTGAGAAACATTATACGAATATTTTTTGCAGTCTACACTTGTTTCCAAATACTCTATAGAGCAGGTATAAGCAGAATATGTTTTAGAGATCTAAATAAATGTAAATATAATAGAATTAATAGAATTATAATATTGTAATGATGTGAGAAAATGGAGAAAGTTCGTAGAGATGGATAAAGTTTAGAATTGAATGGAAACTATTATATTATGTATTTTGTAACGCCATTAATATTTAAAAATATCTATTCTAGTCTGTGAGTTGTTGTCCTTCATTTGTTAAAAGTAAAGAAGTTATAGTTTTTATAGAAATATTTAATACTTCATAATTTAATTTTCAACTCATGACGAAATCTATTTAAAATTTGCATAATGTGTTTATTTACTAAAATCTAGAATATATTTAAGTGAAAATAAATATGAAATTAAGAGGTGACAATATCTAAAAATAAATGTAGATACAATAAATGTAAATACAATGAATGTGAATTCTTTAGTATTCCCACAAAGATTATCGCACATAACAAGGTCAATTGTCTTGTACATTGTGAACCATAAGGCTATTCTTCAGTTATTGCTACAGTATTTCGATTGCCATTATCAGAGGTTAATCCCCATTTCAATAGGCAAAACACTCGACGGGAAAGAGCATCTGTGTTGCCATTGAGCAACAACAAATGGGAACAAAACGCAGATACTTTTCGGCTGCTCTCGCATTATATTTTACTTTTCTTTTATTTTCCCTATGTGTGTGTATTTCTTTCTTTTTTTTGCACCATTTAAAGATTTTGCCAAACAGCAGACGGGAAGGGAGACAGAGATAGAGAGAGAGGTAGGAAGAAGGGGACGAGCTGAGGTGTGAGGCTTGTGCTAACTTTATGGCCCCGTGCATTACAAACTGAAACATGTGTTTATTGTCCGACTCCCTCTACATCCACTCCCCTTCCCCCACTACTTATTCTTCTCCTTCTCCTTCTTCCTTTTCCCCCCTCTCTCTTTCTTCACTCTCTCATCTGCCTTGCGTATCCAAACTCTGTCTGGGCAACTGGAAAAATGCTTATTTTTACTGTCAGCAAGGCGACACTGCACGAAGAAGCTGCAACACTTCAAATGACACTACCAACAGTTTCCCCTTTCCCCCCTCCGCACTTACCCCTTGTAAGCCAACAAATTGCTAGTAAAATGTGAGACGCGGTTTCTGCTCATTTGTTTGCATTTAGTGGCAGTCTGTATGTGTGAGTGTGTGTGGCATGCAGCTGTTATTGTTGTTGCTGCGCAGAGTTTTTGCCAGGTTGTCATTAACAAATGGCAAATTAAATTGTGCTTAAATTTGTTGTGCCGCCTCTTGAAACGCGGAAATCCAACAGTAGAAACACTTGATCGGGTGTGGAGACTGTTCCCCACTGAATATTATTCTTGGCAGGAAGGTATAGAAAATTAGCAGGCATAATATATGTATTTTTAAGCGAAGGAATATTTTATATACAAGCTAAATTGCTATAAATATAACTAAATTAATTAGAACTAAAGTTTAACACATTCTAAATTGAATTTTAAAAACTGGCAGACTTGTTTATAAGTAAATTAAATGACTTTACTTAACTATATTTTATACATATTTTAAAAGAAATACCTTAATATAACTAAGCTGAAATCATTTGTGACTTTCAAGCTAAATAGACTGCACTTTAAAGCAATCTATTGCTCTTCTACAGCTTGTGGAAATCTTTGGGGAAACCTTGAAAAATTACCTGCATCCTGGGCACAGCGCTGAACTGGACCAACACTAAAGAGCCCTATCAGGCACACGGCCACGCCCAGGCAATTCCAGCAGAGAGAGAAACTTTTCCAAGTTGCAATTGAAATTCTCAGGAGTGAAATAACTCAGCATTGCAAACGCCCACAAAATTCGAAATGCTTCGATTAAATGCCCCAGAAATCTGGCAACACATGTTGGGTGGAGCAGCAGTCCCCACCCTGACATCCCTCTCCCTCCTCCTTTCTCTTCGAACACAAAGGAGAGCTCGGTGGGGCAGGTTTCCTCGAATCTATTAAGGTTTTGACATTAGCATGAAAAACGCATTTTTCTTGGCTAAAACGAAAAACACCCGAAATGCGAGCGGAAATGTTTTAAATAACTTCCGAAGTTTTCGGTATACGCAGACATAGGTGACAAAACAGTCAGGGGGATGTGCAGGGGTAGGTGAACGGGGTGGGAAGGTGGCTGTCAAAGTTTGCCATCCCACTCGCACTTCGGTTTTACTTTGTCACCTTTTGTTGTGCGTGTTTGATTGAATAAAATTGTAAAATTATTTCTCGCACATGAAGTAAACTGTGAAAATGTTTTCGTTTTTCCTTACAGTTTCTTTCCGGCCTGCCAGCTTTTCTTTTCTGTTTCTCCTTTTTTTCTCCTTTTTTTGTGGCAACTTTTGCGAAAAGTTTTGCATATTTACGCAATTGAATTGTTTACATCGCATTGATGACTGTGAAGGGTTCAAAGTTGACAACTTTTTACGGCAGCGCGCAAAGTTTTTCATGTGCTGCCAACGTGTCGTATACTTTATCAATTGTTGTCGCACTCGCACAAGGCTGAAAGCGTTGATTGATTTCACTTTTGAGCGGCGACAAATTGATGAATTATCGCTGGAAAGGTATTAATCGTTTTCTCTGCAGAGGTCTTTCAAAAGTTCCCCGTGAATAAGATTGATCTTTGGCGGAATTGTTTACGAAGAAAGTCAACATTAATGCAAAATAGTTGAGGCAGTTGACAAAGGCAAGTTAACCAAAGATAAACTTAAGAATTGTCCATCTAATGATACATCCAATTGAAAAGTAAACACAATAATAGTTAAAGAAATTTCAATCCTAAGATTCAGTTAATCCAATTCAGTTAATCCAATCTTTCAAGTTTTGTTGTCAATCTTTTATTACTCAATATTGTCAGACAATTGTTTAAATAAATTAAATTTGATTCAACTTGGCAGATTAGTATTTGTCTCCGAGTGCGTGTGTGTGTGTGTGTGAGTAAGATAAGCAACAGACGACGCTCCTAACTGCCCCCTAGTCGTGTCTCTCTATCTTAGCCCAATCTCAAGCCAGAAAACGTAGACAAAACGCTGCGAAAAGTTGGCAACGTCTGCGTCACAGAAACTTTTCAATGCGAGAGAGAGGGAGAGGAAGAAAGAAAAGAGGGAAAGAGGGGGTGCTTTTGGCCCATTGACAAAAGTTGACATATGCAAAAACACATACAAATTATCAGCACATTTATCTGGGGAAATAATGCACGAATGAAAAGTTTTGATTTATTTTTAAGCGCAAAGTTTTTGCTCTGTCACAATTTTGATGAGGGTCCAAAGACGGGCACAGACAGACAGACAGACAGAGAGGCAGAAAGGCAGACAGGCTGAAAAACAGACGTTCAAATCGAAACACGCAAAATGCAAAATCAAATATGACAGCCCCCTCGCGCTTCCCCTTGGCAAATGAAGCCAATAGACAACGGCTTGAGCTGCCTGTCTTAACGAGCTTAAGCCGCTTAAGACGCTATTAACGTCTTCGAGTGCCAAAGTTCATTTGGCTACTACCTGACGGCAGAACAGTTCAAACTGAGATTAAGAACTTCTTGAATTTTATTAATTCATTTGAGTTGAAGTTGAGAAAGTTTTGCTCATTTCTGATTCAGCTACTGCTGTGCATTCCCAGCGAACTACACAAGTTGAGCAATAATATATGAGCTATAATTCCTTATTAATAATATTAAACTTGCTGATTTAGTTAGATATTTATATCTGTGTATTTCATAAGAAGGAAGAGAAGTGAGGAAAAAGAAAAGGATTTTCATGTTGCCTGAATGGAAATAATATGTGATATAGATAGATATATGTGCAATATATGATATAATCTCAGCTTAGCACAAGCATTACTGCTGCTCATTCTGTTTGTGCCGACTTCCACTCGAATTTCCGGCCAAAGGGTTAAGGTATTGTCTTATTTGGTGACCTCTGCCCCTGCCTGGAGAGAGAGAGGAACTATTACATCGATTTATCAACATGTCAACATATTTAATGAGACGGGGTTAAGGACATTTGTGCTCGAAACGTTTCAATGGATGCCGATTCGATGGCTGCCAACTCAATAATATGCCAGTGCCAATATTGCGTATACGCGCCGTCGGAGCGGTCATTGTTCTGGCCATTGTCGTTACTGCTGCTGTTGCTGGTGCTGCTGTTTTGCTAGCTGGATTTGTTTGCAGTAAGCGGAAATAGTTGTAGAGGGGCCTTGCCTTTCCCTTCCCCTCCCTATGCCCCCCCCCCCTTTAGGAGTGTGTACTCACATGTTGTTGAAGTTTATATACTGGATAAACTGTACGGCCAACTGACGTATGCATGTCCTCGACAGCACAACGAACACACACTCGCACACACATGTGCCATAAAAGCAAATAACTGTCGTGTGTGTGCAGGAGAAGGGAGAAGGGGAAGTAGCAGGAGCGGGAGGGGGGCTGGCTGACAATTTGAATGGATATCGGTGAACCAAACCGAAATAGTTGTCAGCGTATACAACATGTAACTGGGAGACTGCAAGTCCTTGTTTATCCTGTCAATTGTCCTGCCGGCTGAGCCCGTCACTGGGCCACAAAACATGGCCAAATCCTTATCGACTTGGCTTCGGCCGACGTGACTGTGTGCCTGTGTGAGCTACCCCCAGCATGTTCATAAATATATTTTGCACCAAACTCAGGCAAAGAAAAAGAAATTTGTTGCACAATTCGTAAATTGTTTAACAGTTTTCGCCATTGTTAGTTCTGCATGCGGTTTGTACTGTTATTAAGCCAGCAGCTGTTGCGTTTCACAAAATTTAATGAAGTGTTCGCAGTACTCACACATACACACTCGCACAACATGTGTATTCTATGTTTATTTGGTTTTCAGGCCGAAAGTCTTTCAATTTGCCTGCCAAGTTGCTGTTGCTTGAGTAGTTGTTGCTGTTGTAGTTGTGGTTGTTATATCAGTTATTGTTGTTGTTGCAGTTGTTGCTCCTGCTGTTCTTGTTTTTGCTGCTGACAGAACAAGCGAACTATGGCAAAGTAAACAAACTGTGTTTAGGCCTCCTTTCCATAAATACAAATTAATTGGCCTTGGCTCGTTCGTTGCCAATTGTTTTGCCAGACCAAGAACTTCTGCCTCGACATTTCACATTCAGTTCAGCTTGTGCATATCCAAGTTGCATAACCAGGCACAGTCGTAGCACAACAACAGATGCAGCACCTTATTTATAATTGAACAATTATCAAAGTAGGCAAACAATGCTTGACTTGGCTCTGCAATTGCTGCACATGAATTATTCACAAAAAGAAATTGAGCACAAAAATTAATTGATATTTTGTTATTCATTTCTAAATCTATTTTATTATAAATTAATAATTAATACGTATTTATGTAGGTTACACTTGCCAATGGTCGACACATTGCTGGACCAAAAACGAAGTCAGAATTTAATATTATTTTATATTCCCTTATTCATTTCCTTGAACGTTTGCTCAGCTAAAATTAAATATTAAATATAATAAATATTAAAATAAATAAATGTACTTTAAAAATAATACTTTACTTCACTTTTCAAATCACTCAACTTATGATTGTCGACTTAAAAGAAATAAAAAATTAAATTTTTTTACTATGAAAAAACTTAGAAAAAACATCGAACTGTTTTATAACTTTTTCGCTCATGCAACATCAGTAAATACTTAAAGTATGCAGACAAAGTTACGGGCCTTCCCACAATTATTTAAATTAAATATTTTAAGTATTTAATTTGAATCTAAATTTCCCCTACTTTTAAGTAGACTCTCCTATTATATCTCTTCTTCTTTCATCAACTTTCCATCACGTACAGTCAAGCTGTTATGTTTATCAAATATATCCGATATTTATTGAATATGCAGAAATCCATAACGCATAATATATTGTATCTACATAACATAACTGACACACGTTTTCTGGGCACTTTATGAGCGTGTAAAGCCCGAGAAAACTCAAGTGAAAATGGGAAATGGGGAATCACGCAATGGAAGCAGCTGCTGTTTTCAATCTTAATATTTGATGTCACACGTCGCAGTCGCAGTGCCAGCTGCGCCCAGTTTGAAACGAAGTTGGGGGCGTGTTAACAGTTCATTGTTGTGAATCCCGTGACCTATATAACATAGTCCCGCCTGATGCTAAATCTCAACTGAGATGGAGTTGAAACAGGATAACAAATGCCCCGAGACAGCAACAGGCTATGCTGCTTACACTTGTTCTCTTCTTTCCTTCTTCTATTCCTCCTTCTTTCTTCATGCCATTCTCAGGCTTTCTTTCTTTGCATATTTGGCAACACAATGCATAAATTGGCTGTGTAAGGGTCCGTTCTGCAGTGGTCCTGCATACCAAATGAGCTGGCGACAACTCTGGCAGATAGAGAGAGAGAGAGAGAGAGCTACACATAATTTTGGGAAGGCGGACTCGGATTGTAATGAATGGAAATGAGTGGATAGTCTGGTGCGCACGGTTAAACGCAAATGGAAGTGATTTTTTCTCGGACTTAAGACTGGAGGAGGATTGAGAATTGAGTTGTTATGCGCAATCGAGAGGGAATTGTAGCAACAACAACAATAACAGCAGTAGCAACAACAACTCAAACTCTAAAATGCCAAAACAATTTAATGCTTCGTTGATAACCGCACATGTCGCTGGCAATGGCAAATGACAGGCAATTGGGCGATAAGAACAGTTCCCCAACTCAGACAACAGTCTTTCCCCCTCTCTCTACCTATTCCCCTCCCCTTTCCCTCTCTTCTTCTCTCGCTTTCTTTGCAACTCCGTGGCAAGTCACTTTCATTTCGCAGACTGTCAGAAAAAGCGGCCCAGCAGCAAACAAAGCAAGGCAACGTACTGTAGTGTAGCTTGGGCTTGCGGGCGGTGGGCGTGGCAAGGGTAAAGGGGCAAATTGTATTGAACACTGCGATAAACATATGAAAAATGCACATGCGACGCCGCCAAGTTGGATTCCGGAGGCCAAAAGTTTACGCCACTTAATAGAACTTGACGCAAATTCAATTACAACGTCGGTTGCCCCCTGCCACAACCAGCCCTCCTGCCCTGCCCTCCCCTCTTGCCACGCCCCACCTTGCCTTCGTCTGCTGGCACAGAAGGAAAAAAACATAAGGCAAAAACTTGCTAAGAAATTTGTGGAAAAACGTTGCCTTTGGCTTCTGTGGAAAACTTTTGCCCACCGGCGGCGGTTTTTTGTGTGATTTCTGTAAACGTTGTCACAGCCCCAAGCACTACTGCCCCTCTCTTCTACCCCTCTTTCTCTGTCTCTGTCTGTTTGCTATCTATCGTCTCTATCTATATCGATGACTGTGTCTGTGCCAGAGCATTGGAATTGCAAGTTTTTGGTCCTTGCGGCTGTTCTCGTCCTACTGCCCCTCCCTTGCCACATTCCGTTGCAATTAGCAAATAAAACTTGGCATATTTTAAGCGTCAATGAGGCGGCTGGCTGTGCAAAACTTTTGCAATCACTTTCATTTCGCTGCTTATTGGCCCGACCAAATAGCTAAGCCAACTCGAGAGAGTCAAAAGGAAAACTTAACTGTAACTTTGAGTTTTTCTCTTCACGACAAAGAGTTGAAAAGTTGCATTAATGAATATTGTCTTGGGATCATTTCATTTCTCTCTGATCTATTATTGCTGCCCATTTGGGTTAAATGGAATTGCACAAATGTTTAATTCAATTCAATTCGAATGGAACTTCCGAACACTTAACATATTCTGCGTATTTAACTGCTCCAAACAAATTTAAATTAATTTAAATTATTAAATTAATAAATTATTTGAATTCTCCATTCAATTAATTTTGAATTGAACTTTTGTAATCTGATTTAAATTACTAAAATAATTTACTTTCTTAGGGAATTTTCTGTATTTAACTTCATAAAACAATCATATTTTACTTATGTAATTTGAATTCTTTTAATTTATGTTTGGCAATCATTTTAAAATAATACAAATAATTGTTCATTTCTTTTGTCGTTTTTCGCTTGAAATTTCAGTAAGTGTGTTTAGAGTTGTTTTTTATTCTTTATTTATTTTTGAGTTTTGTTTTATTTGTTACGAATTTCCCTTGCCCTTCACGGCTGGTGCATATTCCGTATTGTAGGCAGCCAAAAGAAAAAGGCTCTGGGGGATCGTCGCATGGACAGTACCCGGGACAGATAATTGGTCACAAGTATGTATCTTTCTGCGCTGTTCGGTATCAGTATCGGTATGCAGTATCCCTAACCCTAAGAAAGCATTCAACAAAGTGATTATAACCCGAGTGACACATCCGGGCCACAAATTGGTTCGTGTCTTGACTGAAGTGAGATAGTATATTGGGTGTGCACTGAAATACTTACAAACCAAGCAGTGCACTGCTTGCCTAATGCTGTCAGCCCGGACACAAATGGAGTTTTATCTTGGACAGCTATCCATTGCATACTTTTGCTCGTTAACACCAACGGCAGAGGTTCTTTAATCCAGACAACGCTAGCAGAGCACACAGGCATAGTAATGCTGCTGAACACTAGGTGGTGTCTTGTCAGCCTACATAAGATAGCGCCAGTAAAAGGCGTACAAATTAGTAGGTTAAATTATAATAATACAAATAAAATGTGTATAATATAAATATAACAAAATATTGTACAAAATATATATAATATTAATATTACTCTAATATTGATTCATACAGCTTAATTAAAAGTGATTTAAACTATAATATAGAAATAGAAAATTACTACACACACTAATCTCCCCAATTTCATGGAGTACAACTAATTCAAATTTCAGAAATTCCGTTCTCATGTAATGCACATCGAAAAGTGTTTATCATATTACCTTCAACTTGGCCAAGCAGCACGTTCCGGCGCAGTAGCTCATCCTCCGCCAAATGATAAGCAGCTGCAGTACGCTTTCGGGTATTCATGGGTATTGGTAGTATTCGCAGGTATTCACTATAAAAACGTGAGCTGTGGATGCATTCTGGACCAGAGAATCGAAATCATGCACTGTAATTGGAGGCACACTTTACTGCTGCTGCTGTCGCTGTCGCTGCTGCTGCAGTTGGACTGCGGCGTGGAGGCACGCAGGCAACGCAAGAGACGCACCCATGTGGACCTGCAGCGTCAACAAAATCACGAGAAGTCACTGGAGAATCTGCAGTACGAGATGGTCGCGCTGCGTACCAAGTTGAAGTTGAAATCCTCCTCCACTACGAAAGTGCTCTCGTTGGGTACATCCATTCCGCAGCTGCCGTTGGGCAATGCCTACAACACGGAATACTTTGGCACCATTCGCATTGGCAGCAAACAGAACTTCACGGTGCTCTTCGACACTGCCTCGGCCAATCTGTGGGTGCCGTCAGTAAAGTGTCCCGCAAGCAGCTGCAAGGATATGCAGCGCTATGACTCGAGTCTCTCAAGCAGCTACGTGGCCAATGGCACCAGCTTTGAGATTCAGTATGCCACGCGAAACAATCAGCCAACCATTTTGGACGGATTCCTCTCCACGGACACCGTTGAGATCGCCGGGCTGAGCATCAAGAGACAGACCTTTGCGGAGATCACTTCGCTGCCCAACGATGTCTTCAGTCGCTCCAGCTTCGATGGTATATTTGGTTTGGGTTTCCAGGAGATTGCCATGGGGGGCGTGGTGCCGCCCTTCTATAACCTCGTCGCGCAGAATCTTATTTCACAGCCTACGTTCTCACTCTACCTGAATCGCAACAACACTGGCGTCATCCAGTCCAACACAGGTGGTAAGTTGCTGCTGGGACCGAAGGATCCCAGCTTGTATTCCGGCTGCATGACCTATGTGCCGGTCTCCAAGGTTGGCTACTGGCAGTTCACCATGGACAGTGTTAGTATGGGCAGCGACAATGTGCTGTGCAGCCAGTGCGAGGCTGTCATCGATGTGGGCACCTCCTTGATAGTGACTCCCATTCCTGTGCTGCAAAAGATTAACGCGTTGCTTGGCCTGACCGAGGCGAACAAACGTGAAGGCGTCTACACTCTACCCTGCTCCAAGGTGGCCTCACTTCCCTCGCTGACCTTGAACATTGGACGCACCGAGTTTGTGCTAAAGCCCATCGACTACGTGGTGCAGTACAAGACCACCTGCGTCTCTGGCTTCACCAGCATGGACGATGGCAGCACCGAACTGACTGACGACAGTGGCTTCGACTACAGCAACATGTGGGTGCTGGGCGATGTCTTCATCGGTCCCTTCTATCTGGAGTTCGATATGGGCTATAAGCGTATTGGCATTGCACCCAAGATATAATTGGAGATTGGTAGATCGATAAAAGTGTAAATAAAAGTGTAATAAAATATAATTTTAAAATAATAAAGATAATAACAAAATAACAAATGATATATGATATTTATAATTAACTTTATAATAACATAAATAATAATTGAGCGGTCTCTTTTTGATAAGCTGAAAAGCTCCTTTGATTTTGCTTATATGCAAATTGGCAAATTCATGGAAAGTTTTCCACTGCTATCAAATATCTTTTTCTGATTTCTTATCTCAAATCAGGCTTCATTCTTTGAAATCATTGTTTATGTCTGTCCAGACTTACTTTCCAATTGAGCCCACAGCAAATAAACAAATGTATTAAGATGTATTTCTTTGTTTATTTCATTCGCCTGATAAGCATTTGCGATGATGTCTTTAACACTTTGGAGTGCGTTCAATTAGTGTCCGAAACTTAAGGGGGCCTACGAACGCAGACATTGCGGCTCAGCACGTGTAATTGCAGAGCCAACGAGATATGATACGCTCTTTTGAGGCAACACTTGTGCGGTCTAGCACGAAACCAGCTCATGGCTACACTCTCAAAAAGTGCGAGTGGAAATTAAATATGAATTGAATTGAATAAATTAAAATGGTATTCGTAAAAGACAACAGTCTTTTTTCTTTATTTCTGAACTTCTAACTTTCATAAATCTTAAAACAATAATAAAAATAAAAAATAATAATAATTCTGAACTATATTTTGAAATTTGAAAATTTTGTATAATTTTGAAAATTTAATTTTGCTATTATATTGAGATTGATTATATTCATTTATCTCTTCAAAATTAGCAAGCAATTGATTTAAAAATATTTTCCCATAATACATAATGCAATTAAAACAATTAACCCAATGTTTTCTCTCACTGCACAGAATGGTAAACAATGCGCAAGCCGAAATCGATCAAATTTTTTATCACTTGGGGCACAATTAATGATAAATTTAGAATTATCTAGAGGTGATCGATCCTCGGTCGATGACTTTGGGCTTAGGCCTACGACGAGCCCAGTCCAGCCGGGCGGGTATAAATACGCCTGACCCTGAGCAGGTCGAGTTAGTTTGCAAGAAACTTGCAAGAAATCCAAAAAAAGTAAAAATGTTGAAGTTCATATGCCTTTTGGCGTTGGCGGCGCTGGTCAGCGCTGAGCTGCAGCGCATACCGATCCACAAGCATGAGCACAAGCACACGCGGCAGCAGGCCAAGGCTGCCACACGCTGGCTGCACCACAAGTATCATCCCAAACAGGCCATGGTGGCCATGGTGGACTATTCGGCGCCTGACTCCAGCGAGAACTCCAGCCAGCAGAGCGCGGAGTACACGGATGAGACATTGTCGAACAACATGAACATGGAATACTACGGTGTCATTGGCATCGGAACACCAGCACAGAACTTCACTGTGGTCTTTGACACTGGCTCGGCGAATCTCTGGGTGCCGTCGGTCATGTGCCAGGCCAGCGATGTGGCCTGCCAGAATCACAATCAGTACAACTCGAGTGCCTCCAGCACGTATGTGGCCAATGGACAGAGCTTCTCCATACAGTATGGCACCGGCAGCTTGACCGGATTCTTGTCCACGGACACGGTCAGCATTAGCGGCCTGGCCATACAGAATCAGACCTTTGCCGAGGCCGTGTCCCAGCCAAATGGCAGCTTCACTGGAGTCCCCTTCGACGGTATACTGGGCATGGGTTTCCAGACCATTGCTGTGGATTCGGTAGTCCCACCGTTCTACAATCTTTACACTCAGGGACTGATCGATGAGCCCAGCTTTGGTTTCTATATGGCACGTGATGGCAGTGCCCAACAGGGTGGCCAGCTCATTCTAGGCGGCGTGGACAGCCAGCTCTTCAACGGCAATCTGACCTATGTGCCCGTCTCGCAGGAGGGATACTGGCAATTCACCATGACCAGTGCCGTCATGGGTGGCTATGTGGTCTGCTACGATTGCCAGGCTATCGCTGATACAGGCACTTCTCTGCTCGCATGTCCCGGCAGCGCATACACCCAGCTGAACGAACTCATCGGTGGCCAACTGATCGAAGGCGATTACTATGTGGACTGCTCCACTGTGGACTCACTGCCCGTGCTCAGCTTCAACATTGGCGGCACCATCTTCAACCTGCCCTCGTCCGCTTACATCAGTAGCTTCAGTGAGGACGGCTCCACCTACTGCATGTCCAGCTTCACCTACATTAACACCGACTTCTGGATCCTTGGCGACGTCTTCCTCGGTCAGTTCTACGCCCAGTTCGATTTCGGACAGAATCGCGTCGGCTTTGCTCCTGTGGCCTAAGGGATTCCTGACGAAAGCAAACCTGATATATAACAGATCTAAACGAATCTAGTATAACAACTTAAAAATCATTTACAAAAAAAGGTTGTGTAAATTAAAAGTGTTTAACAAAGTCTCTTATAAAGTTTATTTGTTTCGTAAAACCATAAAGAAATCATTTAGTTGCTAATAATTAGTATTTTAAATATTTAAAATCAACAGGGGCGGACGCAGTCTTGGCTGTTTTCTAAATTTTACTTTAACTGAGTGCATCATTAAGACATATTGTCATCAAATTTGGAAGCCCTAGCTGTTACAGTCTCTGAGATATAGACGTTCATACAGACGGACATGACAATATTGACGCGGTTGTTAATGCTCATTAGGAGTGTACTTTGTGGAGTCCGCCTAAAGTTATATTACCCTTCTATCCTATTGACAGCTTATATAAACAGTTATTTGAGCTGACAATGCTCTTCTTTACTAAAGAGTTTTCGACAGATTTGAATCTTAATTGAAGTTGCATCCATATGAAGTTGCATCCATATGCAAAACTAAAGATATCTGAACTCAAAAGGAAAACAGAAAATGAAACATTTATAATGATCATTTCTATCGCGTTTTACAAGTTCAACACCTGTTCACAAACTGTGTAAATCATGAAAATATATTTAATATATGGCATATCTATATATATATATATATATATATACAAATATGTATCCTTTTAGATCGACATATACAGCAATCTCTTGGAACTGTTGTCAATTTCATTTGGTCGCATTTATTTGGTATAATATGTGGGTTATTATGCATAAATTTTTTTTGTAGAATTACAAATTAAGTTGCTGTAGAATAGATAAAATTCGTAAATGAATCGGCATGAATGACATCGAAATTGAATAAAGTGAATAATCAATTGAATTGCTGAATTATTTTTTGTCAGGCGAGGCAGCCTTGTTGTTGCCGTTGGACGAGGAGAAGGTGCCACCATAGATGCCCCGCAGTGTGCGGGGAACCTGTTGCTGCTGCTGCTGCTGTTGTTGTTGTTGTTGTTGCTGCTGTTGTTGTTGCAGTTGTTGCTGCTGCTGCTGCAACTGATGTTGCTGCAATGCGCGTTGCTGCAACATTGCTTCATAGAGAATTGCAGCGGCGGCCGCATTCGATGATTGTTGTTGCTGTTGCTGCTGATGAAGTTGCTGGTGCTGGTGCTGATGTTGTTGCTGCTGATGTTGTTGCTGTATCTGGTGCTGGGTGGCATTTTGACGCATATTGGCCGCCAAAAGCTGCGCATAGACCTGCGTGATATCGTTGGCATTGCCCGTAGTGAGGCCATGGCCATAGATGGGCATGGACAAGTTGCTGGAGCCCCCGGCAACCATATGCTGTTGCTGATGTGTCTGCTGCTGCGGCAATTGTTGCTGCAAGAGTTGCAGATAAAGCTGCGACAGCTCATTGATGGTTGCCGTGCTCGACACGCCACTACGTCCACTCGTCGAGCTGGAGCCTGCAAAGCGTGAGGCATGTGCCGCTGCCCCCAAGGCAGCCGCAGCTGCCTGTTTACGTTCGTACAGCGCTTTGGCTGCCCGCTCGAAGCCCGGTGGCGGTTGTGGTTTGTGATTGCCACTACCACCGCCAATGCCGCCTCCGGAGGCAAAGCACTGTGACGATGTTGGCTTGCGGTAGGGGTGGAAGATATCGCCCGACAGGGCATAATGCTCGGCCGCCTTGTGGTAGCTGAAGCTGCCGTGCTCCGGATGTCCCGAGGTGTCGGCGTACAGTGCATTCAGCACCTCGTTGAGGTAGCCAGATGTAACCGTTGCATTTAGATTATTGCCGGTGTCCACATCCGAGGACACCTCCTCGGTGGGACGCCAGATCTTCTTGGCCAGCTGCTCGTACATGTTGGCTGAAAGCAGAGAGAAAGAGAGAGAGAGAGTAAGGATCTTGAGAAGATTGATATGTGAGTAGCCCCCTGGCCTGTTGCTTACGCTCGGCTGATCTCTTGGAGCCGTGGGAATTCATCTTATGCGCACTGCCTGATTCGAGAGCTTTCCTTGAGGTTCTCTCTCTCGTTCTCTGATCGAGTCACTGAAGTCTCTGCGAAGTCTTTGCAAAGTTCTTGAGGCCTCTTCGACTTGTTTACACTAGAAATTGTTTATAGGATCAAGTTTTATAATTAAATTGACTTTCGACTGGTTTTGATAAATATTTTGCACTATTCTTAATTCAATAATAATAAAAACACTGACATTTCGTTCTGCAATTTGACGAGACAAGCGAGACAGAGAGGGCAATATGTTGCCTCGTTTCAGTTGAAATGGGTAGCACTGGCAGCAACAACTGCACGGCCAGCTTATTGCTTTCTGTGCTAGAATGACACTCGACGATATCTGAGGTGAGATTGTAACTAAAACAAGTTGGGATGTCCACTGGTATTCAGTTTAATCAATCCATTTATAGAGAAACATTAGAATTCTGGCAAAAATATTCTTATTAAACTTAAAGATTCTGTAAATATCAACAAAATTAATTTGCAATATCTTGACATATAACATTGTATGAGCGGACAGAGAGACACGGCTGGATCGACTCCCCTGGTGATGCTGATTCAGAATATATACACTTTATGGGATCGGGGATGTCTCCTTAGCTACGTTGCAAACTACAGGCTAAAATAAATATACCCTCTGCAAGAATTTAATAATAAATATGGCAAGAAAGACATTTCCTCCGTTAAGGAATTAAGGACAAGTTAAGAAATTGTACACCACATTAAAAATATCGTTCAATTTGGAGAATACCCATAACAAATACACATTTTAATGAACAAAGATAACAACAGTTTAGTAATAAAACAACAATTTTAAGATAACATTTGATGAATTTAAATCCAAACAGCCTCACACTGTTGTCGTTTCGACAACTTCCTCGATAGTTTCAACGATTGCGTAGCAAAATCCAGCGCCAGCTCCTGCCAATTTAGCGTATCCGGGCAGCTTCAGCAGAGTGGGATGACATCTGAAAGAAGTGAAAGTATACATGATAACTCAAGGTAAACCTGTAATCTATTGCGACCTACAGATTCTCCGTGGCATTGTTGCCACAATTGCCATGCTCATTCCATCCCCAGGTGTAGATCTCACCGGCTGTGGTACGCAGCAGACCATGTTCTGCACCCATGTGCAGCCTCGCTGGTGTGTGTCCCTCCTTCAGTTGAAGATGCAGTGCTGTGGGCGTTGCCTGTTGCTCACTGAATGCGCCCGTTCCCAGTTGGCCATAACAATTGCGACCCCAGAGCTGAATGCTGTTGCTCTTCAGCCATACGGCATTGTGTGTCCAGCCCACTGCGAGCTGACGCACATCCTCCTCAAACTGAAATGCATTTGTCTGCCCGAACTTGTTGTCGCCCAGTGCAACGATACGTTTCCTGCCACCCGCCTCCAGGTCCACGCACTTGAGCAGCATGTGATTCTGGCCACTGACCAGCGACACAATGCGCAACTCGTTGGGATTGTGCGCTTGTATTTTCATGACATTGGTGCGATGCAGCGACGTCGATGTGATGTCCAATTCCATGGGCGCTGGATCCATAATGCGCAATCGGCCGAATATGTAGATTTTATTGTCCTGCGTGAGAACCGCGCAGAAACGCAGTCCGAAGCTAACACGATGCGCTGCCTCATCGCGGGGTAGGCGAACGGGCATGGGACGACGCACAGCCATGAAACCACGCTGGCAAATGCCGAGCTGATGAAAGGCATTGGAGCCCCAGACAAAGAGCCGCTTGGTCAGTGTGATGGCACCCGAAATGTCCCAGCCACAGCTGATGGTCTCCACCGGAACTTCCTGCAAAGGTAGATTAAGGCATTAAGCAGCTTGTTTGCATTACTGATTGGTCGACGACACACCTCGAAGAACTCGGTGGGCACCATGCTGAACTCATTGTGGCACTCCTCTGTCGAATCCAGTCCCAATTGCCCGCGATTGTTCCAGCCACAGGCATGCACACGTCCATTAGTGTCCAGGATCAAGACATGACCTCCGCCGCCACGTATGCAGCGCACCTGGTGCGGCACGAATGAGTATTTCGACAGTCGTTGCGGTGACATGCACAGCTCCGATTCGTAGCCAAGGCCGAGCTGACCGTGAGAATTGGCGCCCTGTGCGCAAGCAAAGGAAATTGCTCATTAATTTGCATTGCAAACGACGTTTTATTTGGCTTGGGCGATGTCGCCGGCTCTTACCCAGGCATAGACATCGACATCCACCATGGCGACCACCTGTTGTTCGCTAGCTGCAGGCGTGGTTCACACAGGGTCAGGAGCGCGTATGGGGGCGATGGCGTTGCACTTCCGGTTTGTGTTTCACACGTTGATTTAATACGCCGCAGTCACGCCAGCAATGTCCGTGTCCGTATCCGCGTCCGTCTCCAACTGCAACTGCAACTCGTGGCACGTTGCTCTGCACTGTGCTGCTCATGTAAAACTGAGGCTCGCCGTTGCCGGCCAAATAACTTTTATATCGTTTCGTTGCAAATTTTTCGTGCTCTTCGTCGTAGCTCGGCAAAAGGCGCACAAATCGTGTTTTGTTAGTATGCAGCAATAACAGATCGTATCGGAATAGTTTAATGTCTTTTATTGTGTAAGTTTGTATATTAATAATATTCTTTGCATTCTTGCAAAGTAAACAACGCACTCTCCACAACAGAGATGCCAGTACGATAAAATCGTTTGGTTTGTTTACAAGTGGCAGGCGTGCGTTCGACTCCGGCTGCCGGTCCATCGGGGTGGCAGCACAATCATATGTTTTGTTCTTATGATTAGTATGCTGATCACTCAAATGGTGAGCAACAAGTTCAATTGAACAATGAGTCACACCGTGAACGCGGTGAATTAAAATTAAATTTAAATTGTATTTAAATTTAATTTATAATTTAAGGAAGTAATAACAAATGTATTTAATAGGTAGTCTACATGTTTGTTTTATTGTTTATTTATTTATCAAAAAATAAATAATGTGTTTTCGCTATTTGACTTAATTTATTATTTTATAGCTTTTTATTTCTTATATTTTACTTGCTTTCTTCCATACTGTGTACCATTTATATACCTTGAAGCCGTATCACTCATTTCAATCAGTACCCGCATAAAAGAACCCATAACACCATATCATATTCACGCCAGACAACAAGGATAAAAAACTGTTACAAAAAACATGGGAAAATGTATACAGAACTGTATTTGCCGACCTGTGAGTACACTACACAAACTAAAGAACTCTATTTTTAAGCCAAATTGGTTCCTGATTAAGTTTTTGTTGTACCTTAATCTCTTCCTTTGACTGTTCGCAGGCAATTTTTAAAATCTTTTTCGCTTTTCCCTTAATTCATCTAATTTGCTTGCTATTACATTTTAAAAATGTGCATGCAATCGAAAGCCAAGCGAAAATCACCTACGGCCGTGCTCACTTGCGTGCGTCGACTTTTGGTATAAAGTGAAAATCATTAGTTTTTCATTTGAGGCGTTTAAGGCGTATCGTATGTGCAGCCGATGCCGCCGGGTTACTTGTTTTGCATTGCAAATGCGGGCTCAAAGTGCATTTTTCACCTGTGCAACGGGAGGTTTTTGCGACAGTGTTGCATGCTAACTGGACATTGCAGTATTTCTTATGTCCGGCGGTTAGGGTTAGTGCTGCGCATTAGTTGTTGCCGTGATTCTACGTGGCTGTAATTAAAAACCACAAGGAATCCTTATCTTTTAAATGATGAATATTTTATACCCTTGTAAAATGAATAACATAAGTTTGGTAATAAAAGATTTACTCAAAAAAATTTTGCATTTTCTAACTATGCAGAAAAACATTTTTGTCGGGAACACTTTTAATAACATATTTATTAGATATCGATTACATAGGGTATTTAAACTTTGGCGGTCTTACATTAATGTTTGAAAACTGCTAATGATTCTTTCTTGAGCACTGTGTAATTTCTACCTCCAGCGACAATTAAAGCTTAATTAATATTGCATGCACTTTAACCTTCGCCCTGAACTTTGACAATTAAAATTACAACATGCGTGACGGTAGGCGGTTCTTATAATCTGCTTATACCTACAACCAAATAAAATATTTGCGTTTTGAAATTGCTCATATGAATAAATCGATTAACGTAAGCTTGTAGTTCTATTTTACATATCCAGATCTAATCTACATAATCATTTAACATATCTCACCGGTAATGAAAACTACAGTTCCTAATTGAGTGCCAAGAATAGGAAACAAATATTTCAAAAGCGCGCTTTATCTAATAGGTTCACTAGTTCCGATAGTCCGATAGGCGTTAACCCAGTGCTGTTAAGGCACGCGCACAGTGTTGTACAAGCAAGGAAATAAAAGCGCGCGCGCATTTTCAAATTTTACCCATCTCATTTGGAGGTTTCTTACAAAAGAAGTCTGTGCACTTTGGTTTTCCCAAGAGTGCGCTTCATTGAAGGCGAACGTGACTCCATTTTCTCCATGTTATTTCTTTATTGTAACTTTTTACGTCTTTTAGCGTCATTTTTTGTGTTTTTCTTGTGGCTGCGAAAAACATTTTTGCAATTTGGAAATTAAATCTAATTTGATGGTAACATTTGTTGGTTTCTCTCGCACACACACGTTTGGCTTTTACACTCGACACTTGCCCTACCACATGCACTGCATACACACACATACACAAACAGTGTGCAGGGTGAAAATTGCACATGTTTGCATTTTCTTTGCATTGTATTTTTTATTTGTTCTTCGTGTTGTTTTTTTAATGGTTTCCAGTTGCCCTCATGTATGCGGCGTGGGGTGTGAAGAGAGAGAGAGGGGAGCGGCGAGGGGGAGTGAAGGGTCGGTTAGGGCAGGTTGGGAATGTCGATTGCCACTTGTAATTAAACGGTTGCCTTTTAATGCCAATTGCTGTTTCTCTCTTTTATCTGGACAACCTCCTTTCAGCAATTGAGTTATCCGCAGATAACTCAGTTTACCCTGAAGGCAAATTAAATGTGCGAAGAGTGAGGGAAAGAGAGATGGAGCATTGTAGAGAGAGACGGAGGGAGCGACTTACTGGTGTAAGAAGTAAACAGTTGTCCGAGCGGCTCCTAATTATGATGGGGAATGTTTAACTTAAGAGTTCTCCATGTAGAAAGAGGAAAAAGTTAAGCTAATGAGTTCAGTAGGTTTAGTTGTGATTGCAGTCGGATTGACAAATTTCGGTGCGGCAACGGGAATTCTGAATGTCGAGTTGCTGTCAAATGCAGCAACATCAATTTGGAAGCATCGCAAACCAGACCGCCAAACAAATTCAACTATCAACAGGGCCTGAACTGGGACAGGGACAGGAACAGGGTCTAGGACCACGATGGCATCGCACAAAAGTCATTTGACCACTAATCATGACTGCGGTTTCTGCTGTTGTCCACTGTACGGTTAGGCCACACACAGACCGACACACACACACACATACATACATATGAATAGAGCCGCAGAGCCGCAAACAACTGTGCATTTCGAATTAAGCCAAAAGCGTTGGCAAGAGCCCAAACCAATTCCCTGGCTCATTCAGAAATCCAAATCAAATTCCCTTCCCACACAGCAGTCAAATTATGAAAAGTGTGCACTTTGCGTCTGACACTTCAAATTAAATTTCAAATTTCAAATTTCAAACGCCAAAACGGTGCACACCCCCTGCCTTCCTCTTCCCCCCCCCCCTGCCTTTGTTGTTGTGCATTCCCTAATTGCTCAATCAGAAACGTATGCAATTCCTTTGGGGTGAATCCGGAACTGAAGCTTAAAATATTTTCGAAAAACTGCGCTGCGCTGCTTTGCTCTGCTCTGCGCTACTTACAACTTTGCGGCACGTTGCGACGGAAGTGCAACGGGAAGTGTTTGGCGGTTGAGCGACTCAGTCGAGAAGAAAGCGGAGAAAGCGCAGACAGAAGAGCAGGAGGAGGTGCCAAAGTGAGCGGGGAACGGGGGGCGCAGCTAACTGGAAGGAACGAAAGTGATTGCCACAGGCAACGCCAAAGACAACAATGCCAAAGTTTGGCTGCTGCTCAGATGTTTAAGGGGGAGAAGGCAGAAAGAAAGGGTGAAGGGTGGGGGCAGATAGGGTGGGCGCAGGGTTCAGGGTGCAGGGCAAACGGAAACGGAAGCGCATTGAGCAAAGTTGTTGCAGTTGTTGGCCTTTGTTTCGTCATTGCAAGAGGCAACGGCACCAGCAAAGCAATTTAAGTTAAACAAGCGCACAGTGTACACTCTCTGAACTATCCCCCGTCCGTCCCTTACCCTCTCTCACACCAACCACTGACACATCTCTAGACGCTGTCAAATATACGTACACACATACATAGATCTATATATGTACGTAGTTTTAAAAATCAGCTCAAGTCGCTGGCATCGGATTTGTGCAGCGCTTTTCAAAAATTGTTTTTTCTTGATTGACTTAAAGTTTCGACAGCGTATCACAAATTATTTGACACGCCCCACTTGGCCATAAGTGGTAGAAAACAGAGACGGACCTGAAGGCGGCGCCAGTGTGTGCACACTTAATAAGTTTTTCCAACTTGAGTTGATAGTTGATTATTTCTCTATGAAAACTTATTTATTGTCGATTATTTTAACATTTCTAGGGAAGAAGAGACTGACATTAATTATAATAAACATATATATGTATAAATACTTACAATGAACAGTTATAGAGATCTGGCAACACGCTTAATTTGACAGTCACAGAAAAACACTGACTTAATTTATCGATAAACACTGATTCATCGTCATTTCATTTTCTTTTGATAGCAGTTTTTCAAAAATTTAGCTTGAAAACTCTTAAACCATCCATTGTTTCCAATTCAATACAAACCCTTACTTTAATATAATGTCAGTCATCTTCTACTTTGTGTTTAAATTAAATTATCATTTCATTATCTTGTTGAAGTTCACAGTCACGCAACTTTATCGATAAGTTCAACTGTTTCGCAAGTTGAAAACGTTGTCAGATTTACCAGGTGAAAATCTAATGAAAACTAATTATGCAGTTGCCATCAAGTTGCACAAGTTTTTCAGGCGGAGAGCCCCGTCCCCGGTTCCCCGTCTCTCAACTCCAGGGAATACGCCGGCAATTTGCAGCTCGTCGCTTGGCTGGTCTGGCTCTCTAAGCTGAAGCTGAAGCAGTGCCTGCTCGATAATTATTATGTAAATTGCTTAAAAATGCACCGCATGTAAGCCCAAAGGATTCACTTTGTTCCGTGGTCCCCACCAACTACTTCACCCCACCGATCCAACGTGCTGCGTTACCTAGTCGTCTAGTCGTCTCACCGTCGTCTCGTTTCGGCCAGCCGTCGCGCTGCATTAAGCTTGATTGCATTAAGTTTGCTTTCGCCTTGCCTGCCTCGAGCCTCGTCGAGACCTCGAGTTCCCCCCGCCCTCCCGCAATGCTGGTCCCGGCGCATTCGTCTTGCTTCCATCTTGCTTTAATCTATGCACTCGGAATTTCTTAGCGTGCATTCCGTATTAGCCAAATTTTCGCATGCTTCGTTGAATGCCTCTTGGTTTTGGGGTGAGGTTGCTGGGAAAGGGTGGTCTCCTGGAATGAGTACGGGTGCTCCACTAGCGACAGCAGTTCCCAGCGGGTGAATGTCGATGTGGTCGCTTGATTGAACCATTTTCGCACAGTAGTCAAGGATCATATGAAAGGATACTTTCAAAAGGCTCTTCGAGCTTATCACAAGGACCTTCTTTGTGCTCATGACCACAAAAGATCTGTGATAGATCTTTGATATAGAAATCCAATTGATTCATTTTCAATATATCGTCATAGTCACATCTTAAAGTCCTATTTACTATATTTCCATTTCATGTAATATTAATTATATAGAGCTTTCATAATTTTATCCTACAACTCATACTATATTCCTATTATTTATATCATATCCACCATGATATATTCATATTCATATTATTCCCTTTGCTATATCTGCAATTTCAGTTTCATTACTGGTTTAAAACGTTCTTTACGTTTTAATTATTTAATCACTTTCATTGCCTTTTGCGCCCACTGTGTTGGTCTCTTTGATAATTCACTTGCGCTCGACAGGATATTGATGACTTGTCCTTACAATCCTCAATCCTTACCTTTCCCGTTAACCCCTTGAGCCCCAGGCTTTCGACTAGGTATTGAACAAAGTTTCGACTCTGTTTAATCTTAAGAGATTTTCGCACATTCTGTGGCCAGTTTCCGTTATACTCGAGTTGTTTTAGTTGCAAATAATTAATTTCTGCAAATTGCACAGTTTGACTTCGACTTCGACTTCGATGGCGACGCCGACTGCGCTGCAGATGCATAATGCAGCACTTTATTGAATTCTCGTGCATTTTTCATTGCTGCCGACTAATTGCACATTTGCCTCATGTGGCTGCCGAATCGCCCATTTAGCAATCAAATTGCTCGCCGCTGCTATAAGGTATGCACTTGCAGATGTATGTGTGTGTGTGTGTGTGGCGAGGGGATGGGGGGAATGTATAGACTCGAATAGTGCCTCAGTGCGGACGCAGTTTATGCAAATGAGCCGAGTGTGGTGAGGTTCTCGATGAGGACGCGCATTGTCCTTGTCTTCGGCTCAATTGTCGGATGTCTGGCGCGTCCTTCGGGCCACGCCTCCTCCTCCACTCGTCGCCCACTCGCAGCATGCGCTCTCATGCCCAGTGGGCAACTAATTATTTGTTAACATAACACGAGTGGCAATTTAAATGCAATTAAGTTCGCCTGCCTAGGCCCAGTACACGAGTTGCCCCGAGGGGCAGGCAGAGAACCTCATCTCCGACAAAGTTGGGCGAGTCGGTAAAATGGCTCATTAGAGCATGTCCTTCGGTGGTGCTCGCTGCACACAATTGAATGTGCAGTGTCTTTGTCGGAGGCGAGGTGGCATGGCAGGCAATTCAACTGGATTAAATATCTTTAAATCATTTGGATTTCCTTTTGTTCCAAATCTCATGCCTAACTCAAGTGACAATCTCGAACATATTTCAGCAGTAATCGAAATCTAATCGATGTCAAGGCAATTGAAGCCAAACTGCTATTGTTAAAATGTAAATTCGGAATAAATGAGATATTTGTGAGGTTATATTGAACACGCCTGTGGTTGACTATAGCTTAAAAGCATTACTAGCTGGGCAGAAGAAGGCGTGGCAGACGCCTTAAAATATATTTATGTATTATATTCTTGTTTGTAACTTCCGTCAGTCCATCTCTATGTATGAACGTGTTGATCTAAGCTAAAATGAGAGCTGAAGGCATCAAATTTTCTATGCAGATTTGTCTCTAGTTTATGCAGTCAATATATTGACTTTTAGTACGAACGTATCTTCAAAATTGCAATTATTCTAGTCAATGATTTCCTTAGTTTTGTGAACAGTTTACGTCAATTCTCTCCGTTCATAGTTTGCATTCGATCCGTCCAGGTTTTCTTTAGGTTTATATAACAGTATTTATTTTGAGATACTAACCTATAAAGTCACTTTGTCCTGTACTGTCAAACATTGTCAGCAACTTCGACGTGCCTTGAGATGCGACTCGGTTTCCCATTCGATTGAACGACCTAATTGGGATCTAATTGTTTAACTAAATTGGCAACCGAGAGTAGTTTGGCAGACGTTGTTGTTGTGGTTCTTGTTGTTGGCATAAATAATAAAGTGATTTACACAAACTGCAGCTGTGCGAATCCTTTGTTAAGCGTTCTTAATTCAATCCAAAGTCAACAGGGCGAGGCTTTTTTGGGCTGCCAGTTGCAGGTTGCCCATTGCCAGTTGCCAGTTGGCAGTTGCTTGTGGCACGTGGCATGGTCAGTGGGTGGACTGCAAGTTGACAATTTAATTACCAAGCATGCAGAGCAAAAAACATAAGCTCGGACCTTGACCAAACTGTCAGGCCGAGCGAAGCGCATCCCAATCCGATTTCAAATCCAAAACTTCATTTTCATCTCTGCATTGTTTGCTCTTGTGCTTGTCTTTTCCTCTCTCTCTCTCTCTCTCTCTCTCTCTCTCTCTGTTTTGTGCGTAGAAGGTATCACACAATCTATTTAGAGAAGAATTGCTGGTCATGATTTTAGCCAAATTGCATTTGGCCCACAAAACACGGTTTGGCTGACGACTGGAAGCAATTGGATTACATTGCCAGGATAGCAGAATACTGCTCGCTTATGTATTCTCTGTGGAACATGATTAAGTGAACTCATTCCATTGGATAAGCCACTTCAATGCTGGACATGCCTGTTTGCAGGGTATGCAAGAGTCGTCAGTGTGGAATTAAACACATGCAGAGCGTAATGCTGATAAGCACAGCACAAGCTGTTCCCATTTGACCACCAACAGAAATAACAAGTGGACAAATGTGTTGCCCGGCTTGGGACTCCGACTGCGACTCTGTCTTGGACTCGAACACGATGCATGCAAATGAGCTGAATAATGAGCAGCCACATTTGGTGCAGACAATGCAAAGCTCAGCCGGGTCTGGGCCCGAGAAGTGGTCATTGTGCCACTAATTTTCAGTTGCAGCACCAACGGCAGCAACAACTTGAACATTATGGGCCCAGTGGCAGTGTCAAAGTGTCAGTAAGTCAACAGGAATGCACTCTGACACCGCTCAAAGGCTGTGCAAGGATGTCCGACCAGCACAGAAGGCAACGGGCGAGGTAAGGGGGTCCTGGGCTTCTAGGGGTATTTGCCTGGCCAAGCGGCCACTCGACTTAACACTTTGAATGTCATTAAATCGCCCGTCAGAGCGAGGTGGCTCTCTATATACGTATTTCTCTCGGCTATAGCTGCAGCTCCTTTCTCACTCCAACCTCCTCCTTCCGTTCCCGTCTGACACTCAGTCAATGTCTCGCTAACAATTGTCAACAGGCTCAAGCAGCGTGCAGCTCCGAGAGTTTGCATTGTTGTTGGCGCCATTGTTCTACCCGAGCACATCTCCCCTCCATCTGCCCATCCCCCTGACGACCATGTTGTCTGCATTCGCCAGCATTTTGGCCAAAAACGTTTGTCAATTTTACGCTTTTCGACTCTGTGAGTTGTTCTTTTTGTCCCAATTGCCGCATATTCGTTGCGTTCCTCCGTCCAAATGCAATTGTCTTGGCGATCTGTGTTCTCTCTATACCGCCCCAACATCGGTAGGTGCTGAAATTGTAACTTAGAGCATGTGTCTATGTCTATCTGTGCACATCCAGTTAAAATCTAGTTTTATAAAATTAAGCTGCAAATAATTCTTCAAATTCAAATACTCTGTTGATCCTGATTCAGAATATATACTTTATGGTGATGTCTTCTAAGGTACGTTGCAAACTTATGGCCAAAAGTTAGATGCCCTCTTCAAGAATAAACAAATTAAATTGTAAAATGGGAAATGGTATTGATATTGCAACTATTTGATAATCGAATTTCGAATTAAACAGTTTGGACAGTGAAATTTCACAAACTGTTTAATGGAAAATAAAATCATCAATGCTTAACTATTCTGGAACATTCTTGTTATGATTTTGTTAGGCTATTGAGCAGCTTCAAAACTCACATCAATTAGCAACAGAAAAGACAGTCACATTTTTCTTCCGTTGAACAGTTCATCCGATTTTTCGCTGTAGAACAATCGACTTTGTGGGTGGGATTGCAGCGGCTATTGGTGATTTCAGTCGCCTGCGGGCTCAGCACAGCACAGGGGTATCAAGAGGTGCCGGGGTGCCGAGGTGCTGCTTAGAAGCTTATTAAATTGCCATTACCTAAGCCGGACATCAGTGACGTCTGTCTGGCCAAAGGCTGAGGGCGGGACGTCTCGGTGGTGACGGAAATCGGTTACCGGGCTGCCGAATTGCTGCATGGCCAAATGGCCTCTGGTGGCCAGTGGCTGGTGGCTGGTTGCCTGCAGTCGGGGACTATGGCGCGGCATTTGCCACTCAAACGAGGGATTAGCGGCGATGATGACAACAGCTTGACGTCGCATTGCCGAAGGAGCGCGACAGGCGGCAGGTCCATTAGCTGGCACAAGGGTGGCAATAGACGTTGGGTCCAGAGGGTGGGTCTAAGCTGAGGAGTTGAAGTTTATGGAGTCCCACCCCACTCTCCTCTCTCACATACACAAAATGCTAAACACATGTGCATGAAGCATAGATTTAGGAGACAACTGAATAAATCATCAAAATTATTTAACATTTAAGTGTGCAACAATTAACTGAATATAGAGCGAGAGGGAGAAGGGGTGGGGGGTTATGGTTAAACCCTAAGCACACAGTAAATGTGAAGTAATCCACTTTCAAGCTTAAAGAACCGAAATGCAAGAGCTGCTAGCCAAAGAGATGGATAAAATGTGAGAGAAAAATAGAAAGAGAGAGAGAAAGAGAGAGAGATACATAGACACGGACATGGACAATGTGCCCGGAACTTCCGAATGGTCCGCAGCACATCATAGTAGTACCTTATGCAAGTACGAACTCGGGGCGAAGCTTAATGTGCTTTAAATGGCAGTGCGGAAGGGGCTTAGATACAGCTTGGTACCCCTCAGCCCGTAAGCGAAAGGCTGATCGCAGTTGATGCATTCATACGGCAAATATCAAGTGCATCATCATCAACAACAAGCGACGACGACGACGACAGCAACAAGGAGCAGGACTTCAGTGTCCAGCGTACTGTGCTGTCTCGTTGCACACTGGCAATCGCAGTACACACCCAAGTCCCATTCCCATTTCTGCAACTTGAATTAGATTCGAAAAATAGTAAGAAGTCAGCGGAGACGTTTGTAGTGTCCTCGGTCGCATCATCGTTATTATTCGCACTGGGCCACTGTAAAGCACCGAATAATCTACAGGATAATGAGCAGGAATGAACGTGGAACCAAAACGCCACTGAGCTGTGTGTACCCCAAGCCAAGCGAGCCATGAAGGGCGACTTCAACGTAATAACAGCCGCAGGACCTGGCAAAGCGCTTCAAGGAAAGCAGACAAGCATCAGAAGGGGCCCGCTCAATGCTTGTTTAGCGGAAAGTCTTGTAAACGACAACAAAAATGCTCAAAATAGACAAAAGCGCTTAAGTGTTGAGTGCACCCGGCTGGAAGATACCCTAATGTCCCATCTGCGAGCCACTTCATTTAGCTAAATGTGTTCTGTATGCCAAACACACTTAAATACTCAACAGCTAAGTTGCGATACTTCTTTTATTTAAAATGTTTCTAGTAAACTCGTTGACTATTGATTGAAAATACTATGATATTTAAATTGCTTAGGACTGAATTGTTATCTTTATATACAATACGAATTTCGTATTTCTAGCTTTTTTTAAAAAACCCTACAGTTGGGCGTGGTATCCCAAAAATCGATAAAGACTTGAGCATTTGACCTGCACCCGAGAATTCAGATCAAATCGAGTATATGCAGCCTTTAAAGCAACTGAAATCAGCGCGTTCATATATATAGATAAACTGTTTAGTAACTACAACTTGTATAGTTATACAGTTTACTCTTTCTTGTTGTATTATGCGGCGTATGCAGTTCGCTGAATCCGTATTGGGCGCAGAATTTCGCTATCACATCCGCACTTCGACCTATCAATAAAAAATGGAAAACTCTTTGAATATTCTCCGGAAGATAAAGAATCCTGATCTGGGCCTGCGATGTATGTGTGTGTGTTAATATGTATTTTGACATTTCCGATTCCAAATTGAGAATATATCCTATACCTCTGAGTTTCGACATAACCTCAAGAAACTCGAAACATTCTTTAAGCTTACAAAATAATGGCTGTATCATGATGCGGTCATGCGATATGTTTCTATATGTTTTTTGACATTTCGTATCCTAAGACAAAACTTGCCTGTCAAATCAGATTTTTGACCTGATTGATTTGATTTGGTTTAACATAAATGTAATTTTTATGCGAAGTGTTTTAAATAGAAGAATATCCATTTCCTGGAGCAAATTATGGTTAAATATAACAGTTACTGCATAAAATTTTATACTTATCTTTAGTTCTGTTATAAAAGTCCCTCGTCAGGCGGCTGAAAAGATGCTGTTGGCGTAGTAATCTATTGAAATTTGCTTGAAATGAACCATTTGCTGGCATTCTGAATGCAAGGGGGTCCCGGACACGATGTCCTCTGGTCGTGCACATTATATTTAATTTCACATTTTGCATATTTACATAGAATATTTATGACAGGGTCGGTCACATACATACACACACGGACACACACAAACATTGCAGAACACAAAGCGCAAATGGAGGCAAATTTTTGCATTTCTATATTTTGTCATTGGGCAGTTGCCTGTTGCCAGTTGCCAGAGTGGAACTGTCCGGAATGAGTTCATTAGTTTTTGTTGTTGTCATTTTTGTTGTTGCCTCGAGCATGCTTGTTAACTTGAAGGCACCCCTCGAGCCCCTCTTCCGCTTGCTCCATCAGCTTCATTTGACATTAGTCAGCGCCCAGAGATACGTCTATGCTGTCATTGTATGGGTCTCTACACAGTGCCCGAATGAATTGAGTCTCTAGAGCTGTTCTAATGAAAGTTGTGGTAACTTGTTGTTGTTGTCTGTGTGTGTCGAGTGGCATTTGAGGCAATGCACTCATGTTGCATGTTGCACTTTTAAAGTCTCACTTTACCGCTAGACGAGCATGATACGAGCTATTGAAACATTCCAATATGGCCAAAAGAACAACATTTAATCTTAATTATTGTCGTAACCTAACAGTTAAATAGTCGACCATGTTCAACGAAAGATTAATAAAACTCGTATTTCAATTATCATTTTCATTGTTTTCTTCGCAGTTTTTAAGTTTATTCTTGCGGTCGTATCATCATTTGCACCGATTTATGATTAGCAGAATTCCAGAAAATATTATTATAGGGTCCATTTAGGTTGTGTAATCTGGATTTTGATATTATAAATATGTTATAAATATATTTTATTTTTGTTATCTGCATACTTACCTTTTCAGTTTAAAATCCAGATCACATGATCCGAACCACCAGCCTCCTCCGAATTCCTTTGCACAGTTTCCCCTCCAATATTTATCATTATCCCTATCAAAAGTTGTAAATTTGCTTCCAATATTCAAAGGGTTCGGGTTCAATACAGAATGTACCGACTTAAGCATGTAACCCTCCTCTTCCGATCCAATTATAAAATCATTGAAAAAATAATAGGACGTTGAGTAATCCGAGTGTTCTAAGTATATATATAATTCTTGTGGTTGTGCCTTCGTTAGTTTGTGTAACTTTTCTAACCCTATAAAGAATTCGCCCTTCAGGTCTCCAAAACCATCGCGATAGTCATTCCAGCTGCGTTGAAAGTTAACGGAACCATCTAAACGTCTTTGAATGACAGTCCAACCGCCATTCGCTATGTCAGACTCACAGAACACCGCAAAGGGTTCTATATCTGGCACATGTATTATATGAATATCGGAGGAGTTCCTAAAAGCTAAACAACTAGAGGCCTCGTATTGTGCGAGTCGTTCCTTGCACTGTGAAATCTCTTTCTGTAGTTCAATATGATTATATATATGTTGGGGTTCCTCTATTCCAAAATCTAAAAGAAGAGCAATTGAGTAACTTACCACAGTTGCAGCTCGCAAACTTTGCAAATACACAACGTTACCTCTTTTGTTCCTATCCTTACTGGGAAGTAAGGCGCCCAAGGCCAAAGATAGGAGACACAGATGTATTATATGGTTCCACATACTTATTATCGCTGGTGTTTGCAGTAAGAATTTAAGATATGTTCAGATAACTGAATAAATAACATTTCGTGTTCGGGGTTTTATACGTTTGCTGATTTGGAATCAGTTATACAGACATTAACAAAATGTTTATAGTAGCTTACTGATGCTATAAATAGAAGAGCGAATTATAAACAATTATAAGAATGAAATTTTGTGCACACGTGCGCAGCTATTGGAATTTATATGCCTCCGAAAATTGTATTTCGTGATGTATACTATATATGATCTATAAATAGTTTAAACGAGAGCTCTAGCAAATTCGTCTGTATATACCTGTGAATTTTCTTGAAATATTTGGAGAACATGTTAAGCAAAAATGCAATTCGAAATGGGCTCTCCTGGGCAGGCTTCATAATAAAGTTCTCCTATGTGAGTGATTCAAGTGACAGGTGTAATTCTCGTTTGGATTACAGAGTTTTAAACACAGTTTGAATTTCACATGTCATTGCATAATTTAGCTGGTTTTGCAGTTGACTTGGGTTGGGGGCTGCTGTGACTGCTGGGCACGAGACACCCACATGAAAATCAAAATCTGATAATATCCGTTTCCGGCAGTCACTCACACATACACCCAGATGCGCTGACAAATTCACGCACATCCTGTCGACATTATCAACGCAGTGTTGAGTGTTTTTTCATGTTTCGCATTCGCAATGTTTGTAATATCCATTATCGGCATTGAGTGGCTGCGCCTAATGATGACGTCGTCGTCGCAGGTTGAGTTTGAAATGATTTTTCAGGAACACAAAGATATGCTAAGCACTCCATAAGCATCTCTTGCCGGGATGCAGGAAATCTATCAGACTCTGTGGAAATCAATGTCGAATGCGACTGACAATTGACAAGTGAATCACGAGTATTTGTTGTCCCTTTCCTGCTCCCCCTGTATCTGCTTGACGATCGGAGAGCACTAACACTGCAAGTCGCCAAGTTAACCAAATTGAAACAGAAACCAAATCGGCATCGGAATTGAAGTCCAAAACAGAAACCGAAACCAAAACTCTCTACATCTGAGTGCACACAGTCGCCGTGCATGGTTTGGTTTGGTTCTGTTCTTTTGGTTTGTTTTCAATTGCAAAAGTTTCACTCGTAATTTTTTCCACTTTTCTGTTGGGAAGTTTTCTGAGCTTCGAAATGCCCTCGAGGCGAAATGAAGTCATGCAAAGAGATTATGCTGTCGGCGAGACTCAGTTGAGTTGTTCTCGAAAATATTGCAAATAATTTGAGCTTGTTTTGAAAGCTTAGGATGAAGCTAGCTTGATAGTATCATTCAGTTTATTTCACAGTTTTTTTCAATTGTTCCTCCCATTGTCGTATACTCCTACTCCACCTTATCGCAACTGCTGCGGCAACCCTCTAATAAGTAATGCTGTCTTCCAGTCAGGCATTAACTTATCTGAGCAATCATAAATAAAAACCTACCGCATTGCATCATTGAACAAATTGCTGAATGGCAACACAGCAGACGAATGGCACGGAAAAGGAAACTATGCGCGACTTCGAGTGGAACATGTGTGGAACACGCTTTGCAGCCCCTGCCGCTGGCCTCCTTCTGGCCGCATTGATGTCCACATCCAAGTGCCTGACACTTGAAAACATCAATTTATTTTTATTTCCCCCGGTTGTCTCGCCGGAATCCTTTTGCTGGGTGTTTTTAGTGTCTTTGTAGCTAGAAAGAGCGACAACCCAGCGCTGCCAACTCCAACTTCAACATCGAGACAGCCTCATCCCCTCAACACATACACATACTCGTATACCCAAACCATTATTGCCCCGTATTGGGGCCTTGCTTAGTCATTCAATTCAATTGATTCAATTGGGATTGTATCGGTTTTTTATGTGCATTTCGCCCCGACACTGTCACACATATCCCAGTTGCCCGTTCCCAGTTGCCAGTTGCCAGTTCTCCCAAGTCCATTTCCAACTCCACGTTGTTGTTGTTGCCCGCAGCTCCCGAGTGTCTCATTTATCTGTGGTTAGAGGAGGATTCTTTGGCTGCCGCCTCGTTCTGCAGTTTATTGAAAAAGGAAAACGCTTTGCGTGCTTGGGAGTCGACGGAACCATTTGCGAAAATTTAATAATATATATAATTTTCAACGGCAGTATTATTGTATTTCTTTTTTTTCATCTCCTTTTCGACAAGACTTTTATGAGCCGATAATGTTATTAGCCTAGGCACAGGCAGGCCAGCCAGGCTGGGGCTGACCATTTGCCAGATACCTTTCGCTATCGATGGCACATCGAAACACTCAAATGGCATGACTTGTGCAATTTGCATCACCAAATTGTGTCACGACTAGTTTCGTTACACTCCAATGCGGCCCCAGCCCCAGTTTCCCCATGACAAACCCTGCCCAGGCTCGCCAGGAATGTTGTTCACTTTGAGCTGGAGCTGGGACAGTGACTGGGACTGGAACTGGGACTGGCGCAGGGGAGCTTGTTGCTTCTTTGCATGCTTTTGGGTAGGTTAAAATATTTGTGCGACGAGGAACTAAGGCAGTCTGATGGTTTCGGTTTGGGTGCGAGCTTGGCAGCGTCCCAAGAAATGTGAGACATAGTGGTAGGGTCTCGTTTGGGTCAGTTGGGTTTGCCAGAGAAATAGGAGGAATTTCATGTTTCACTATGTAAAATGTAAAACGTTGAAATTAAATGGTTTGGGCTTTGAAATAAAATACCTGTGCTCTTTGAATGGCTATGATAGTGAAGAAATGGCAACTATTCCCTGTGGATATGCAGCAGGTGAACATCGGTGTGAGATTGTAAGACTTGCTGTATTCTGTCATGATTGATATAATCAACAAATAGTTTCCTTTATTTAAACACGAAATATTGTACAAATTGAACAAAGAGTTGTAAAATGTTCTGAGACAGGAGTATGTGTTAGTTACATCAGTTATAAATCGAAAATGGGTGAATCTATTTCAATGATTTTAAGTTTTCTATATTGGTTTGCATGTAGAATAGAATTGAAGTTCATTTATCATTCGCATTCTCTCAATATTTCTTTATTTTGTAGTCCACGCTGTGTATGCGTAATATTTGCATGCATTTAAGCCATGTGGGTAGACTCGACACTCGTCTGTCAGTTGCCACTCGCAGCTAGATTCTTGTCATTGAGCCACTTTTCGAGTGGCAACTTCTCGACCATTGTTCGGCAGACAGTTGCAAGTTTTTGTCCGCTTTTTGGGGAATTTTCTTGCCTCGTCCTGGTGGACACACGCTGCACAAAGTTTTGCGCTTTCAACTTTTTGCAGTACAATTTTCAGCATTAATATTTTTCTTTCTTTCGTTTCTTGCGTCATTTTCCATTTGCCATTTTCTACTTTCTATTACAAGCATTCCTCTGTGCGCGCGCTACGCTATGCGTATTCGTTGCCTTGTTCGGGGCATTTGAAATGCAATATTCCATTCAAGAGTATCAAAATACGCGACGACGGACTATGGACATAACAGTTCTTTTCGAGTACTATTTGTGTGCTGTGTAGAGGTTTTCTATTTCGCTAAACTCAGTCGGACAGTTGTTCATGCTGTTCCTCAGTCAGTCAAGGCAGTGAGCACAGTGAAATTTCATTTAAAGTAATGCGAACTGCGAATATTTAAGTATTTTTATTAGTAATAAAAGAATCGATAAGTTTATCGATAGACTTTGTGCTGGGTGCTAACTGGAGAGTGCGTATCACGTGGCAGTTGCAGTCTGCGCACCTTGCTTAGGTAAGCGATGCGTGGCATGCCGCATAAAATGCGGTTGCAGAAGTTGCTACACCGCACAACAGCAGCAGAAGAATGCGCTGTTTTGCATGTTAACATGACGTTGCCTATGTTAACTTACCTCCCTCTCTCTCTCTCTCTCTCTCTCCCTTTCTTGCTCACTGTGCTACTGTTTTATACTCTGCGCGAAAAACGACATTTCAAATGCCGCACTAAATTACTAAAACACGCACTGGCTCACCCGCCTCTGCCTCTCGCTCCCCTTCTGCTGTTCCATGCCACGTCCATGGTTTATTTACTTATATGCACAATGCCGAACAGAGAAAAAAGGAAGCAAACACAACTTTCAGCTGGGACTACAATTTACGCTTTTCCTTGCATTTTTCATGTGTTCTTGTTTTTCGTCGTTTTGCCGACAAAGTTTTTATGGCCGCAACATACAACAATGCTTGTTTTTTTCTTGTTGTTACTTGGTGGTTGTGTGTGTGTGTGAGAAAGAGTGCCTGCATGAGGTCCTGCATGTAATGTGCGTCTGGTTGAGAAAACTTTGTCAAATCATTAAGAGACGCACTCAAATGCAAAAACAAACTGGCGAGGCGAGGCTGTTAAAGCCTGCAGAGAGTGCATCAAAGTCTCGACAATGTTTTCCCAGATAGGTGGAGAATTTTACAACATCTGCTATAAGCATTAATTGCCTTAGTGCCACAGATATCATTTTAGAATTTAGCTAGAGAAAAATTCAAATAAATTAAGGCGAATATCTCTTGCCGTTTAACTTGTTCTCTTTCTCCGCTCTCCCTCTTCATCTTTTTTGGCTGCACTTCATCAGCCTCTTCTCCTGCTCAGTCGGCTCTCTGCCTTGTGCATCCCTTTTCTTTGCTTTCTAACAGTTCCACTTAACTCTTGCCACTTTAGGCATTGACCCACATTCCCCCCGTCCCCCTGTACCCCTTTGCCTGCACTGGTGCTTACTTTTCGGAAAATCGAGCTCTACTAATGAAGCTTTTTTGCGCTCTAGATGCTGAAAGCCTGCCGCCGAAATAAAGCTCAGCCCGACGCAACACTCTCGTCCATTTTCCATTTTCAACGCTGTCTATTAGTGGCTTCAGCGAGGCATCAAAAGCCGCCCAGTGCCCCCGTCCTGCCCTCACAGCAGATGCAGTGCCTCTTCATTCCGCACACACACACACACCTAGACATGCACTCCGACACAGGCACTCACCTGGTTTGGAATTTTTCAGTCGCTGTCTGCGCCGCCAGCAAGTGTAATCAACAATTAACGAAACTTCACCCAATTGCGCCGTGTCCCGTTTGGGCCAGAGACTGCTGTTAGTTCTGAATACTTTCTACTCAAAGATAATAAACTGCAACCATGAACTCGCCCTATGTTGTTTATTTACAGTTTTGGTATATTTTGTGGCAGGAGAGAAGGCAGAAAGGGAGGCTATGAAATGATCTTAGTATTTCGGGTAGATGTCAGCACGTGTAAAAGATAGAGATATTGAATTTGGTATTTATCAAATATGAGTAAGGTAAGAAATTGGTACGTCAGTCTATAATCCCTCTGTATAAGAATATCGCAGGTCTAAAGGCTTGACAAATCTTTATCACACTTTTTATGTGCATAAGGTTGTTAATTATTTGGTATATTATATTTCTAAGTGCTAAATGAAGGAAGAGAAAATGGACGTGGACAGGACTCGCTTTTAGAAAAAGCCAACGTAGCATCGTCTGGATGACACTGGAGTGAAGCCTAGAAGGAAGCACACGAATAGGCAGACCAGAGGCTACCTGGAGAAGATCTATTGCTCAGGAACTGTCCCAAATGAACACGACCTGGGACAAAGCTAAGCAGATGGCACGATGAAAGGCTCTACGAGTAGTAGAGACCCTTAGTTTCCTAGTGGAATAAACAACGGGAAAACGTGCTAAATGAATTTCTAAATTAAAAAAATAATAATAACAATAATAATAACAATAATAATAATAATAATAATAATAATAATAATAATAATAATAATAATAATAATAATAATAATAATAATAATAATAATAATAATAATAATAATAATAATAATAATAATAATAATAATAATAATAATAATAATAATAATAATAATAATAATAATAAAAATAAAATAATATTTGGTTTGGCTTATATTGTATTATACGTAAAAGATAAATTAAAGAGATTAGGAATTTGTACATAAAACTTCCTTCTCACATTCCCATCCCATGTTAAAAGCCAGATATAAAATTAATTTTCTTCACAGATGCAATTTATTTAAGTTTAAAAAAATAAAGGGTAATTTGGAGTGTTGCTCAGCTTACAACTGAGCCTAAGAAACTTGAGATGCTTGAGAGCTTAGATACTACGTAATCCACATGCTTGAAGTATGCTTTGCTAATCAGTTGATTGCTGTAGTGGTTGTGGTTGATGTTCTTGATGTTGTCCATGAGAATGATGATGATGAGGATGGTCAGGGCGTAAACAGGTGTTGGTAATCTTTCAGTGCCACTGTATGGCATTCATCTGACGCGGGTCCGCGTTGATTCCGAGTTTCTCCAGCTTCCGCACCTTACGCATTTGCTTGGTCAGTTTGCGCTTGAAGTGAATCTCACGATTGAGATTCATTATCTCTATAGTGTCCAGTTGTCGGATATTCTTAATCGTATGCAGTATCAAGTTATCGGTCAAGTGTAGCTTGATGGTGGACATCTTCAGGAAGGGAGCGTCACGGCGACGCAGCTCCTCGCGGTAGGCGAAGAGGGTATAGGGCAGCGAAGGCAATTGCGGCAATGGTCGCTTGAGATCCGGAAATAGTTGCTCGGCCATAGTCGATTAGCGAATTAAACTATATATCGTAGACTATCGTACGTACTATTTTAAACTATCAAATGGAAAAGGAACTTGATCTGCTCTTGCGATGTGTGTCGGACGAAGATGAGAAGCGGAATGATTCACTTTGCTGCAGGAGCTGCGATTTATATGCCCAGCATTCGTTTACCTGCTAGAGTCGAGATTGAAATTCTCTCTGGAAATTTTCATCTGTCCCTTTCGGGGGAAGTTGTGAGCAGCTGTCGGGAAACTACCTGCTTCTTGAGCAGCTGCAAGTGGCAGTTGGTCGGGCACGCGAGCGAGCATCTTCTTGTTCTCTTTGTCTTTGCAACTGCATGTGTGTGGGTGGAAGTGTGTGTGGGTCACTAGTCAAAAATTCCATTAGCCTCGCGACAACTTCTATTGTTTTTCGCGAAATTCTCTAAATCGTTGTTGCATTTCTCTCAAATTTCGAACACGGGAATTTTAATGAGCTCTTGACCTGGAAAATACCAACACTAAATAAAGTACGACAGTGTATATTTGTATGTACGATTCTTCTACTGTTTCGTCTTTATATTCTTTTGTAACTACCGTTTTGCCGTCGTTTTACGACCATTTGAAACGGTCTTCCTTTCACTTTCTTTGAATTCGAGTGCCGCATCGCAATTAAAATAAATTGCACTCGCTCAAAGGATAAAGCAGCGCGATTCGGGTCTCAAAGGGAGCCTGCATTACGTCCACTTAATTATACAAATTGCTACTGGCCTGTGCGTGTTATCCTTTGAGGTCTAACAAAATCATTTTCACTGCTCGCTCATTTAATTATTTATCAACCATGAGAGCATTGCAGACATATTGATGGGCATCTAAGGGAATATGGAATGAACTGATAACTGTAGAAGTTTGAATGTTAGTTGACGAATTTAAAGTATCTTTTCATAATCTTTCTTTAAATTAAAAAGTATTCAAACAGTTGTCATTTCCTAGATTATACGATGACTCACTCAAACTGTGCCCTTCCCAGGTAGCTCGATAGACATGTTCAATCATGTTCCATGACTTTGAGTACTCTGCCTACTCATTGTATAACGTTTACCTAATGCGACTGGTAAATACTGTTTAACCTGCCGATTACAGTGTCTGCTAGCAGTAGTACATCATCAGACACCCCCACATAGCTCAGCCTCGACTCAACGTGGTCTCAGCTTCGACTCAGTTTCAGTTGCAGTTGCAGATTGCAATGTGTTAATCACAGCAGCATTTGTGGCATGCAACCCTGGAATGATTGCCAAACACATTATCTGTATTATTAATGAGCTGCATGCCGCTCATGCCACATGGGGCAGGCATTCTCTTGGCTATCAGTGTCGTTGCTGCCGTTGCTGTTGTTGTTGTTGTTGTTGTTGTGGGCCGTGCTGGTTATTTAACTGGTTCGTTGGGCATTCTCTTTACGGGGCACTGCGTTTTTATTGTAGTGACGCTTTTGGGTGTTTAATTAATTGAAAGCATTTTTACCGCCGCATTTTTGTGGCTGACACCGAAGCGGCGAACGTTTCTTTTGTTTCGCATTGACCGTAATAATATTGACTTTCTGCCGGCCACAGCGACGATGGCCACGATTGGCGCAGGGATACGCAACCAGGAGAACCCACGACTATTTCGAATGCATTTCAGATATATAAAAAAATGTAATTAAAGAAAGCTGCAAGAGGGCGTGCCAACGTGCAAATACCCTGTTATCATAGTTGAGATAAACTCTGCATATACTTTAGACTGTTTATGTTTACTATTTGTGTATAAAATTTAATCTTGCTATCGTACATAGTTCCAGACATACACTCATAATATGTTTTTCTAGTTTCGCTGTCTTCCATTCTTCCTCTTATGTTAGTTATAGTTGCTACGCATCTGTATAGCAATTTTCTTCTCCCAGAGATTCACGCACATAGTAAATTACAGTTCAGTTTTGAGGACATTTTGTCGGCTCAACACACCCCAGTCAGCCTTTATGTGCCAACCACCAATAAAGACCAGCTCCCTTATTTGCCTTTCTTTGGCGTTATTAATTAATGGAAATTGTTCATTTAAATATATTTTGCTCTTTCCTTATTTTCTGTCATTTATTTGCTGGAATTTTATTTAATTTTTTAACGATAATCACATTTTCATCGAACTTCCTTTGTTTAAGTGTTGTCACTGCTTCAATTTTATTTTACTGAAGTTAATTATAGTAAATATATTAATAAAATTGCGAAATACTGTTCATTAATGTTCATTTTTCTAGGTATTCTGAAGCTGATTAATAGTTCTACTGAAGTAATATGAGAATGATCTGTCAACGTCGAACCAGATGGCCGGGCAACGCTGTAGAAGATGAAAAGAGAGTTCTCATGACGACGCGAAGAGTTAAGATGTGAAAAAGCAGCGCCGTAACGATTAAGAATTAACGACGATCAAATTATTGATTAGAGGTTGAAGAAAGAACTTATTTTAATCTACCTACTTGCAAATATTAATAAATAAAACCATTAATAAGTAATCGTGTATTTGACACAAAACTTAAACTTAAAACCAACAGTTTGTAAAGTCCCACAGTAGTTAATATTATTTTCTCCAGTTAGTTGATGTCTTTAAACATTTCGTAGTAACTGTATAAGCCTGAAACCCCCAGATAGCCTTCAGCCTTAGTCTTGGCTAGCACTGACCGTAATCCTTTAATACCAAAGCGAAGATCAAAGCGTATTTGTCTAAGCTATTTGCATATGTTCATCGATATGGTAAGCCAAAAGAACAACAAGGAAAGCCAGCGAGCAAAATTAACTAAGCCCTTTTGGACAAGGCAAACTCTCTCTCTCTCTCTTTCCCTTTCTCTCTTTCTTGCACTTTCCCTGTCTATTTGGGCTAACTCTCCGGCAATTGCTTCATTTGAATAAATATTTGAAACAGTTTTTGCCTAGCCCGCGGGCGCTTACCTGTGCGGCATATTGATTGAAAGTTTCCCCGAACTGCACACACACACATACACCAGCACACTCACACACAGCCATACACAATCGCACACACTCACCAGCAAATGGCTCAATTGAATTACATGGAAATTGACTGTTGTGCGGCATGTGCAGAACTGTGAAACTGTCTCAACTGCGACTCGATGCGGCTTTTGGGTAAGCGTCGCATACAAATCCATCATGCTCAGTGCTAAAAGCGCGGAAAATACACACACACAGTCTATACAGTCACCACATACGACTCCCCCCCCCGCTCTCCACCATCCCCTGGCGCACTTGACAAACAGTGCCGATGGTTAATATGTATTTTAAATATGTAGTTTGCGTAGTGCAGTGTTTGTCGCATGCCACGCCCAGTTCCGCCTCTCGACTTCCTGCTACCACAAATTGCAATTAGTGTCCCCCACTTTGATTGATAGTCGAGATAAATTTAGTATGCTGCACTTGCTGTGCCATGTAACGGTATTTAAAACACGCGAATATTAGTTCTGCTTTAACTAATAGACGGTTCTAGGGATCTGATAATAAACATAAAATAAAACCAAGCTTACTATAGCGCAAGGTATGTGTTGAAGAGTCAAATTGAAACTAATAAATTTAAGTTTTCATTTATTTAAGAAAGCATGTTTTACTGTATAAAAACACATGAAAGCTGCGATTAGTACGAAAAGCTTTCGTATTTCGTTCTAGATTATCAAATAATTTTCATTAAATTTAATAAAAGCAGCAGCTTTAAAAGCTACTGAAAGCTTCTCGTGAAATGAGTATAAGAAAAAAGAATTTCAATAACATTTTAGTGTGGCCTTCATATAATTCAAATCATATTTATAATCTCTGAACTGGGTTAACTACGGACAGTTCACGTTGCAAGCTCATTAGTTTATCTGCGTTTCCATAAGTCGATCTATATTAACTCTAGTTTGCAATTAAGCATATATGTGCATAGGTATGTGTGCATTCATGATGACAACTGGCTAATTTCATTATTCAATTATGTAGATTATTCCACCGAGAAGCGATGCAGCAGAACAAATGCCATGGCCAAATTGAGCTCATTAAATGTCGAAAATAAATTTCACGATTGAAAAACGGATTTAGATGACAACAAAATTTATGAATATGAAATACTAACTAACTAACATGACCAATACTAACGAGTTTCAGTTTCAATATCATGTTCTGCGGTGCACAACATAATTTGTAGTGCAACAATATCAATAGCAAGAATAACAACAACATCATTATCATCATCATCATCATCATATATAACACGGAAAAGAGCCCACTGAAATTGTCAACCCGAAATTGAACCACATGCATAAATGTCAAAATATGTCGGAATTCCGGCTAATCGTATTTGTATTAATTATTATTGTTTGCCTATCTGCATATTGTTGGTTGCCACTGTACAATTAAAAGTGTTTTTGGTATCATGCGGTCAACCGTTGCGTTGTGGTAGTTGCACAAATGTTAACGCTGTTTTGCATTATGTTACGAGTACATAAATGCAGTGGAATGCACTGGGCAGTGCTGCAAAATGCGTGGGTTAGCACGAAATTATCGTTGCATACTTTCCAGCGCTTGAGTAAATGAAGAATGGGTTATGGCTAATAAAAGTACTAGCCTTGTTTATATATGTATACATAATCTGCTTTCGAAGGAACGAAACTATTTTAGAGATGCAAAGGCATCTTGTGGAAACAAAGGTTCCTTATGGATACAAATTTATGAAATGGAAACAAATGATTTTTACTGAAAAAAAGTATAAAGAAAGTATTATTGAATCAAAAGCAAAGTTCTCAAGTTATCCTAAGGTTACTAAAGTACTACTATATTGTAGCAAAACGATGTGCATGTTTGTCCTTAATCTTCCTACCTTTGAATTCGCACACTGTCTGCTGCTGCTCACATGCAGCCATCAACGTGCTGTCATTTCTGTGCGCCTGTCAACCCTACCCGTGTTCCCTCATTCTATCTCTGTCTCTTATGTCATTTCTTTTTGCAGATCACCAGGCGACCTTCTGCTAGCTATCTTTCTCTCCCTGCTATTGCAATATCCAATAGCTTAAAGATTGTTCACAATTTTATATAAATATTTTGAAAACTCATTTATCAATTCAATTTGCAGAGCTCTTTTTGCATACGAGCCTTATTCATATGAATATTCACTTGAGTATTTCCCTGCATGTGGCAGCCACGGCTCGGTATTCGTGAATGTTCGTGAATATAAATTTTTAACAATTAATCAATATCAATAACCGTTGCTCGTACCCTCCAGATAATCCCAATAAAATTTTACAGCCGCCTGTAATCAAGAGCTTGAGAAAAAACAAAAAAACGAAAACGAAAGGAACGAGAAAACTTTTTCGTAAAAGGATGAAAGCAAAAGCAGCTACTCGTATATTCTGCTGCATGTGCCAACGTGTGTGTGTGTGTGTGTATGTGTGTGTGCTGCTGTGCGTGTCCACTCTTTCCTGTCCGTGTGTGGCCATAAAGCAGCTCGTAAATTTCAGCGCACTTGGCACGCGGACCCGTTGCCAGTTGCCAGTTGGCGGTTGTCTTCGCCTTTTGCCACCGAAAATTGCCAGAGTTGCCACCGAGCCCAGGCGGTTTGTCTGACGCCCGTAACTGGTGGGTTGTCTACTCGTTTTTTTCCTCGCCCCTCGTGTGTTCATTGTATAACTGTAACGTGTTATTCTCGCCTTTTTTCTTTGCCCAACAATGAAAACTCACGCTGTACAATTTCTCGCGGTGGTCATCGTTGTTGTTATATTCAGCGCCCTCAGCATGGGGTGTCTCAGTTACGTTGTGCAGTTTGATACACATTCTGTTGAATAATTCTGTTAGTGTATTCTCATCTTCAGTTTGGTTCACTTTATTTTTGTCAGACTGGGGCAATTCTTCGTTTATTACGCAAATCCTTAGTTACGTCCACGGTCGCCATTCCCCGACTAACAGGAGTGAATGTGATAGTGTGTGTAAGTGAGTGTGTGTGTGGCGGGTGCTGAACAATAGCTGTGAAATAATCACTTGCTTGTTTGCACTTTATTACAAGGCAGTGTGAGAGGGCATGTTCGTTTTCCAAGCGAGCCTGTAACGCCCGCGGTGGAGCAGCAAATGAATATTTTAAAAGAGGTTTATTTTACAAAACAATACTTTATATTTTAAGAAAATGTGTATATACAATATGCGCTTTTTTTTCTATCACAATCAAGAAGACAGACTCAGCAAAAAATTCCTTCATCTCTCACTCGTAAAACTTTTCGGCAATGTTCAACTGTTTCACAAAGGTGACTACAGTAAATGCTAGCTTGGCAACCTTATAAAAGAAAAGATACAGAAAAGTATATATTATTATATAAGGTACTTGTAGTAGTAGTATAGCTGATCAACTTACTGTAATGTTGGTGCTCAGCGATATGATGAAGACACCACCGGCCGTTAGCACAATGGGTTGCTGTATATTTTGTAGAAAGTATAGGAACGTGGTCTTATAGCGACGATCGGCACCCAGCCAATTGGAGTGAAAGAGACAGTAAGTGAGCTCCTCGCAGTCCTGCAATATCATGTTGCAAATGTAGCAAAATGGAAAAGTTTGCAACAGTAAATCGAAGATAAAAATGGCTGTGCCCAGGCCAGTCCACAGATTCGAGAAGAATATGATGTTGATGACAGAGAGACCAATGACGACACCACAGAGCAGGAACTGAACAAAAATCGTAGCGGATACAACAGGTCGCAATGTGTTGCAATATCTAACGAGAGAAAAAAGAAGATATAACTTTACAAAGAAAATCAAAGTAACCAAAACTTACTCGAGTATCAAGCGATGATCCTCTATGCAACTGATAAGTTCGACATAGTTCTCATCCTCTGACTCATGTGGATCGATGCGTAGGCATTGCAGACGTTCCTTGAGTAGCGAAATATGCATTCGTAGAATGAGAAAATATAAAATGGGATACACATCCGCCATCTGATCCTGCAGCACAGCGCCAGACATCCAGATATATTCCCACGTTGAAGCCAACCAAAAGTTCAGATTGCTTGCCTCCCAATCGATCAGAGGATTGTAGAGTTTCCAGGGCAGGCGACCACTGTAGGCCCCGGCGAGGAATGTAGATGCCGCATAGAAAGAATACATGATCTGGTAGCACATGTAGCACTGATTGCAACGTGCCACCCAAAGATGCAACTGCTTGCGCTGGCCCGCAGTCTGGCAACGCTGGTCCATGCGATCGAGCAGCTTCTTGGCCTGTTGAAATCGTTTGACACCCGCAAAGGTGTAGCTGGCCTTGATGCTCGAACCGAAGCAGTTGAGGCCCACTTGCAATGAGGTCAGAAACTGACCGGCTGTGAAGCTGGAGAGATCATTGAAGTAGCTGACCAACAGGGAGACATCCAACAAGACAATCACAAGTACAGTGACTAATGCTGACCACACGGCGTAGATCTTACGACGACATTTATCCTTGGGTGGTATCCAGCCAGCGACCTGCATGCCACGATCCAGATAGACGAAGGCATCGCGGGATCTCACCTGCTCGGAGAGAGAGCACACGCGCAGTCGGGGAAACAGTTTGTAGAGCATGTTCCCAAGTGAAACTTTGCAGGCCAAGTGATTGCCTCATCGTATTGACCATAGGGTTTTATAGTGCTCCCCAAGAAGATTCGATTTTTAATTAATTTGTTTTTCTTTTCGAACTTTGTTTTTTAATTATGCATTGAAAGTTGTGCGGGGGTACCTTAAATTATTTACTTTGAGAACTTATGGGCTGTCAATTGAAAGGTTACACTGTGAGAATATCAAAGGACTTGACAACTATTCAGTGTAAGTTATATATAAACCATTTATACCTTATTTCCTAAGTGTACGCACAAATTTCGTAAGACTTGCAGGGATGTTCCTGGCATAAGTTTTGCTTAGTTTGAGGAACAGTCTAGCCAGTAAATGAAATATTAATCGGTTTACTTTGTATTTCATAATGTTGCATTGGTCGCGAAAGTGAATGACTTGGAACCTCTTTCGCAGTGCTCCAATTACTTAATATGATTATAATGTAAAGGGATTTGCCCAACATATTAGGACGACGAATGAAAACCTTTCTTCTTAAGCCATTTTCAAGTGACGTTTGTTGACAAATAATGCGGTCATTCAATGCACTCACAGAGGCGGAAGAGCAGAAAATTTCGAGGCGTGCAGACAAAGCGCAATATTGTCAGCATTGCAGACTCATCAGACAACTTTTGTTTGCTTCCTCAGTCGTTCGGTCTGTCTGTCGTTGGGTCTGTCTGGCTGTCCATTTGGGTGCTGACTGCTATTTGTGGTATTTGAAACACGCGGCGCACGCTGCGTATGAACTATTTTCTTAAGCCATCTCAGTCTCTTTCTAGCGACCCATCTTGCAGAAGCCAAAAGGCTGCGGATGCTTGAACTTTGCAAGGATTTCGCCTTCATTTCTGTTTCCTATTCCGAGCTCAGTGTGTGTGTGTCTGGCATGCGTGTGTGTCTTGTGTGTATTCCGAACTCTTTTTTTCTCGTCTCATTGAAAGCATCTGTGAGTTATTTTTATAGAGCTACTTTATACGCATGTATGCATGTGTGTGTGGCGCGGAGTAAGGGGCTTGTGTGTAGGGAATATCATAGTACGCTGGCAAAGTCAAGTCCCCAACCAAGCAGAAAAATAAGAGGGAGCCCAAGAAGAACGTTGCACAAAATGCGCTGTCAACTTGAGCGACGGTTTATTTATATGAGCAGCCATTAAAAGCAACGCCCTCTCATCAGTTTTTGTATACTCTATCCATGTATAATAGAGAGCACAAATAGTATTTAGTAAAGGGCAGCATTAATAACCTGAGGGGAAAACTCGAAAACTAATTCAGGCGAATGGGAATCTCGCTCAACGCCCACCAGTTGCTTCAGAATTAATGTTAAACTTAGATACAGCTTTAATGGGCTTTAAGCTTAACAGCTTTATATTAAGTTTAACCTCATTGTAATGGAAACTTTTGCTTTCTTTTGTTTAGCCCCGTAAAAGAGCTTAGAGCTTTTGAGAGCGCTTTAAAGTGCTTTCAGTTTGGAAAGTAAAAAATGTTAACTCAAAGTGAGTTTACGTTTGATACAGAGTAAAGAGTTTACATTTTCTGAGAGCTTAAAGCTCTCAAGTAAACTTTAATGTGCTTTCAGTTTGGAAAGTATAACATTTCAACTCAAAGTGAGTTTATGTTTGATACAGAGTTTAAGGAGTTTACATTTGCAGTGAGTTTTCTATCGAAGCATTCCCTGTAATTTATTCTCCTCGCTTTGGTCGCTGAATTATGTTTTCCCATTTAATCCAATCCATTGATTGACATTTCCCGCTAATGCCATTGCGACGAGAGTAAAATGGCATCGACTTCGATTCTCTGTGATATTTTTTTCCTTTTTTGCCATAATTTATCACTTGGTGGCAATCAAATGCTTCAAGTGCTGCTGCAATCTAAAAGAATTACGCGCTCTGTATGCGCCAATCTATTTTACTTTTTTAATTAAAGAGCAGCAGTATCAAGGATGCTGATAGTTGACACTGTTCAACTTTAAGATACCCTCTCGCAATTTGCTTGTATTTTTGCTGTGCATACCTGTTTGTTACTTCACTTACAGGGTATCGACAAGGTTGTTGCTGCACTTACCAAACGCACAGACATAAATCAAGAAAATACGACGCCATTTGGATCTGTGCTTAGCCAGAACAATGGACAACGACAATGACAAGGAACTTGGACATGGACACGCTGTAGATTTGACGTGGCCAACAGCAGTTGGCAACTTGCACATGGAAACTGCTGCGAAATTTGTGAATTGCATTGCCAAAAATTTACTGTCTGCACAGACCAAAGAAGGGGAAGGGGATAAGGGCAGGTTAGGGTGGCTTCGGCTAAAGTTTCAGCCGAAAAACTAACGAGCATTCAGTGTAAACTGTCGCGTCGAGTTCTCATTAAACTTGCAAGTAAAATGAAGCAAAAAGCTTCAGCGACAGCCCGTGCGCATTAGTTTTGTGCCCATCTTCCGTTGAGGAATGCCATGACAGACTCCTTCCCCTTCTCCATACCTTCCGCACTGTTGTGCGCTTTGTTTTTCCATTGTCTTGTTTAAGTTCTAACGATTTGGCATGTCAACATTTTGAGGCGACTAAAAATTAGTCAGAAACAATTTTTTGTTGCATACTTTCAGGAGTCGATTTGTAAATACACTACGCGAGTTAAAAATGATAATAGATAATAAATATAATAATAAATAATAAAAATTATGAAAATATAAAAATAAATATTAATTATATTATTTAATAATAATATAATAATTTAATTTAAAATAATTTTATTGTTTATTTATTTCATTTTGATTATTGGTATTAATTTTATTTTTATAAAGTATAAGTATTGTTATTATATAAAATATATTTATGTATTTAAAAATGTAATCGTAATACTTGTAATTATTATTATAACAGTCATAATAATGAAAATAATAATGAGAATCATAATAACAATACTTCTCTTCATATCTCTCTTAAGGTCTCTTTACTTTTTTATCTACAGATCTGCCAGGTTCCAACATTGAGGTGTGTGTAGTACCGTATAGAAATTAATCTGAGGTTTACAAACAAGCAAATTTATTTGGCAAACATTAATTCCCCACAAGGCAGACCCTAAAAAGTTTTTAACACAAAAATCTCACAAACTTTTGTTTTACGCATAGTTAGGAACGTTGTCATTGTATGCCTCTCACTCGTACGCTTGTTATCTATCTATCTCTTTTGCACTCTGTATATCTCTTCTAAGTATCTTTCTCTGTTCCGTTCTCTCTTAACTATCTGCAAAGGCCCCAGAGAAGGATGCAACACAATGCAACTAGAAATCGCATAGAGGTCGGTCGCGGGCTTTGCTTTGAACCCTGATCCGGCAGAGGCCCCCCCTCTGGGCTCCACCCATGGGCGTGTATTGCGAGCAAACTTTTGCAACATTTATCTTCGTTATTATGACGCCCGAATGGGCTATCAGCGCCAAGTGGAGCGACTGTTAAATATTTGGAGAGCAGCGACAGTTGCAAACAGAATGCGTTGGGGCCCCTAATGCGGGCGCCCGACAGCTTCTGGCTAAGCATAATGCCCAGGTACCCCCCTGGCCACCCGCCCCCTGGCAGGGGTAGTGTCAAAAAATGCTACAACTTGTCATACACCAGAGCCAAAGACTGGAAGCAGGCAGGGAGAACGACAGCAGCTCCTGCACAGAGCTGCATTTGGTCGGAAATAGCAGAGGGTAGGAGGAAGGAGGGTGCTCTGCATGGAGGACAAAACAGAGGAGGTCCAGAGTCGGCGACCGGCAGTTGTAAACGGGAAGGAAATGGTAACTTTTTCCTGCACTTAATTAGTTTGGGCATAAGTGGAGCAGAAAAAGTTCTGCGCCATGTTCGCCAGAATTCTGCGAACTGCAAAGACGGCGACGAAGGCAAACAGAGAAGAGAATATCAAGAGACAAGTGTGTGAGAGAGAGACAGGAAAGGGAGAAAAGGCAGAAGCGGCAGCCTGAGCTAGACGACGCTGGGCGAGGCGACTCCAGGCAACGTCTCCGGTGCCGACGGTTTGTCATCTGTCTTTGTGTTCCACTGTGTGTCTGTGTGCTTGTCTGTCTGTTTGTGTGAGTCACTCTGTGTTAGTGTGTGTGTGCGCGTGTGTGTTGCCAAGGAAATTGCCTCATAAATGTTCATTACACAGTTCTGTGCAACTGTCGAATGAATGGGCGTTCCTCTCCCTCTCCCCTGGCTTGGCATGGATAGATGGGCGTGGCAGCTGTGCAGCCGCACTCGAAAATTCAACCAGAACATTATTGCAGCAGATAATTTTTCACTGATTTATTAACGCAATTCAAATGAAACAATAGATTTTGCAATAATTTACTAGCAATTTATGTGGCCAACACACAAGCAAGCTAACTTGCTTTCTCCCTCTCTCTCTCTTTGTCTTCTTTCTGCATCTTTGAGATTATTATAGAAGAGTTCTTCCGTTCAAGGAGCTCTTCAGTTTGGTTGCCAGCACCAGCTTAGCTTGGGTATAGTAAATAAATCTGTTTCTACACATGCAGAGGGTATAATACTTTTGGTCAGCAGTTATATATGTATATATGTTCTGAATCAGCATCGTTCTAGCCCTGTTCGTCCGTCCGTCTGTTGCAACACAAACTAGTCTCAGAGTATTAAAGCTATCTTGATGAAACTTGGCACATATGCTCCTTATTGCTGCACGCTGTAATTAAGTCGAAACGAGCCAGGTCGGACCGATATCTCGTATAGCTGCCATACAAACTATCGGCCGATTTTAGTTATTTGGCAAGATATTGCAACCAAATTAACTACATTGAACCATTTCTATATATACTTATATAATATGCATACAAAATTTCATCAAAATGGGATCACTATATCATATAGCTGCAATAGGAACAATCTACCGAAATGAAGATTTTTGTATAAAGACAGTAAGACAGTAATCGACGTATTATTTTTTAATTCTGCATCGTTATAAAAGGATGAGGGCATGGAACCTTCGACTTGCCGAAGGTAATTCTCCTTTCAGATTCCACTTTCATTTTGATATCTAAAAATATCGACACTTTGAATTCCCCCTCAAAATGTTCACAACAAAGGCAAACTATAAAGTGTAATAAATGAGCATATTAACTGATTAATTAACCCACATTTTGGGCATTTTACGAAGCTGTTATTATCACATTATTCTTATCACAGAATTCGCAATGGGCGTCATTTGGTGTAGCAACCGTCCAGCTGTTCTCTCACAAAACCTTTTGTGGTAGTTTCCTTAGCCAGGCTTATGAGTTAAAAGAGTGGAGAGGGGAGTGGGATAACAACATGAAATGAACCCACCATTGTTAACCTGCCTCTCTGTGCCGTGTTATTGTCTGTCGAGCGAGTCGGCTTGCTTTATTCTCCTGATTTGATGACCTGCCCCGGCAAATGACCCCACGTGCTAATTATACACCTGCACTTATCGCAGCCAGCATAACGACGATACGTATGTGTGTGTGTGTGTGTGTGGGTGCTGAAAAGTGCGCACAGTGGCAGGCAGAATTTATCTGACACACTTGTCGAGCACATTAAGCAAAGCAGACGACGGGGGCAGAGCGAGAGCATTATTTGTAGCAATAAGCAAACAATAAAACATTAGACGAGCTGATAAAGCAGCACCATATCCTGGGTACTCTCTCCACTCTGTTCCTTCCTCCTGCTTCCTTCTGTGGCTCAAGTGGCGCATGTGTCAGCGGGCTGCTTAGCGCCCTAATGCGATTATTAAGTGCCAAGTGCGATGGCAGCGTGTAAAATTCATTATATTAGCCCCGCTGTGCGAGTTCATTGGCTCCGTTCCACGGTTCACTCGCTCATGCATTGCGCGTACTCAATATCCTGGCCGGGGGACTGACTACCACCATCGCATTCCGGTTGCGGCACCAGGCACCGACACCAAGCTCCATCTCCATCTCCGGTGGCAGCAATTGCCTTCGACTAACCGCGGCGGTCCGTTGGCTGTGGCGCAATAAATTAAGAGCACAAATAAATCATCCATTTTAATGTGACAGTTCCGACAAACGCGCAGACAGGAGGGAGCTGTGCCACGCCCCCTCTTGCCAGTTCTGCCTGCCAGTTGAAACTGAAGCCTCGGCTTCGACAACAGGACATTGTTTTGAATGCCTGTCTCTGCCTCTGCTTCCCCACTGCCATCTTGTTTGTTGGCCATATTTAGCGGGTTCATTCTCTCATTGTTTGCACATTCCATGGCTCCTTTTGCTCAGCCTCTCCACCTCCTCTCGCCCCTCCACCGTGCTCACACGGGTATTTTGTTTGTGTTAAGTACTTGTCCTTACTGCGGCACTTAATATTTTTCGATTCGCGCGTCTTTCCCCTCTGCCTGCCACGAGCCTGCTGTGGGACTCTCTTTCTCCCCCTCCTTCCTTTTCTCACTCTCCCTCTCTCTCTCTCAGTTTCCCAGTTTGCGGGCTTCCGTTGCGGAAGTGCTGCCATTACACAGTGAGAAAATGCGTTGCGAATTTGTAAAAAGCTTTTTAAGTTGTTCGACAGTGCGTATGATTAATACAATTTATTGAGATTATTGATTGGACGCACAGAGGTCAAGGATATCATTGCTGGCCACGCAACTGAATATTGTTGCAAGTAAATTACAGCGCTTTAAGAGTGTTTACAGTTCAAACTTGAAGGACATTCGAAGACTTTTAATTTCTGAATGAAAACTGAAATATGATAAACTTCCCTCATTGGTCAGAAATCCTTGGATTTACATCTATAATGTCACTTTATATTCTGACTTACCTATTCATAAATCAAGCATACCTTTCGTTTAGACTTTTAATATTCATAAGTGTAGTGTAACCTATATATAACAATACGTAACTATAGGTAACTATAGTATGTCCCTCGAGCAAGTCTAAATTTGTATGCAAATCAACCTAAAGTTGATTCCTAGGTTGACTTCTAAAAGATAACTGCAACATAGCTTTTAATCAAGTTGCAAACATGTCCTCCCAGTAGATAAGATCGGCAATTAAGTGATTGCAATGTTGTAATTATTGTATTTTTGCAGCTCTTACCCGTGTGTAGAGAGAACAAAAAGGGGCATCATCTGTGATTGTTGGCAACCTTTTGCCAGTTTCTTGTCGCTTGCAGTTCATTTCAAGTGCATTGCAAAGGACAACACAAAGATGACGATGTCATTTCGCCTGTCCAGGCCAGTCCAGTTGACCAGCTGAGGTCCAAAGTGCCCAGGCACATCTTCATCAGTTGACACCTCATATCCTTTGAACATTTTCCAATTGAACTGGCTCTGCTTGCTCCCTTTTCTCCCTCTCTATGTCTCTCTCTCTCTCTTTCTTTCTGTCTGGCAATCTCTGAGGTGCCATTAGAAATATTGCGCGTCCAACGATTCGATTTCTATATTAGAAAAATCTTTTTGTTGCACTGTTTACTGTGCTGCCAAGTGGAAACTGGCGGGCGGAAAAGAAGCAAAATGGTTGTGCAAGAGGAGGGGAAAGGGGGGGCAAAAGCCAATGCGAATGCCAAAGGCAGGTGAAGCTGGGACTGTAAAACACAGATATAGACTTTGTAAATAGAAGAAATGCTGCTGCCCTGCACGGACATTGTGTGTGCTGCCTCAGCAATTCAATTGGCCCAAGTACTTTTCAAATTTGATCGAGTGAAAATAAGAGAAAACTCAAAGAGAGATACGTGTGCTCGTCCAATGCTAAAGAACGCCATTTTCTTCTTTATAAGAAGTATTTAATGCACAAATATGTTGAAGTTCAGTAAGGTTTAGTGCCAAGTTAAGAGATTAGTTTGGGAGGCAGGAAATAAAGAAAGACTAAAGTTTGGTTAAGGATTTGATGAAATACAATATAATGCAAATACAAAGCAGGCAAGGGAGGAAATCTAAAGGTTGTAAATTAATGTGTTATAATAGAGAATATAATTCTGACTATTATAACCTATCCTATTCTACACTCAAGATACACTTTCTTGTACTTTCCTGCTTGCAAGATAATGTTAAATTTTCCTCAATGATTCAGATTGTGCTCATCTATGGAAACTGGCAACAGTTGTTACGAATCAGGGAATGGGTACAGTCCACATTGCCCGCTTGGCCCCAAACAACAATTGCTGCCCGGACAGCCCGCAATGTTGTCCGTAATCAACATCAATTTCTGCGTTTGGCCGCGCGATATTTTGTAATTAGACACAGTGGAAAAAAAGAACAGGCATTTTCATTTCTCGCAAACCAAATTGACCGTTTTCTCTCTCCTTCTCTCTCTCGCAATGTCTGTCTGTCTCCCACTCGTCCCTACTTACTCGCACTGGAAACGGGAGCCTCATCAGCCAAAACCATGGCAAACAATTTGACCAAAAAGCAAACAAGCAGCGAATATGGTAAAACTCATTAGAGCCAAATGCAGCAACAAGAGCAGCAGCAGCGGCTGCCGCGGATGCGATACCAGGGTTGCCACCTCACCCGGCAGACCAAAGAAATTCATGCATATTCTGATTTCTCGTTTGCTTGTTATCATTTTGACAAGCTTTGTTGCCAGTTGTGTGTGTGTGTGTGGTGGGGAGTGAGAGGGAGAGAGAAAGGAAAGTGTTTAAATGCATTTCGAAATACTGCCCAAAACTGCCTAACAAATTATTGAAAATTAGCACATGCATCCGACATTTTGCCTGTTTTTTATTTACACACATCATGCCCCCTTAACCCGCATTCCTGAACCCCCCTAGTAAATATTGGACAGGTGCTGATTGAACAATTTTTTGAAATCAGTTGCATATTTATAGGCAATTTGCATGCACGCTACGCAATTCATAGAACAACTCTGTGTATTGAGTTGGCAAGCCAATGAGCTGGAACCTAATGTGTATGTGCAGCATACGAAAGCGTAATTGACAATTGCAGTGCGTGCGATGAGCGATGCTAAATATCGTTCTGAAATTGTTTGTGACTAGTTTTGCAATTTGCTTTGAAATATTAAATTGTAAATATGAAAATCGCCTTTTATTCACTTTCAGAACTTGCTCAAAGAATGCCCAATCCAAAATTAACTACTTTTAGAAGGTTGAAACAATTTTTTATGGAACTAAATTAATGTTTATAACTTTATATATGTAGAGACAGCTTGAATAAAGTTAACGGAAAGCGTTTATTGAATATGCATAATTCACACCTAATGTTAAGAGAAATTATTGAGGTAATCAATCATCAATCTCTAACTAACTAATTGCAACTATCGCCTGCGAAACTATCGATTATTTCCGGCAATCGCGAGTTGCGAGATCGGGCTGATATCGCTGAGGCTTTGCTGGCACATGTATGACAAAAGTAAACAGGGTAAAGGCGTTTCAGTTTTTCATTCATTCATTTGTATTTAATATTTGTTTTTTAAATTAGCCTTCTTTTTTTGGATTTGCTATTTTATAGCACGAACTGCATTTGCATTTTCTGTATTGTATTTAAAAACAGTTCATAAGGATTTGGTATATCGTTCTTTTCGAGAAACACGTAAGGGTTCTTTCTTTTAAATTGAACTATTTCTTTATTTCATACGTTCAAGTTTTTAGAGAATGTTCAAATTGAAATTGAAAGTATCTTCTTTACATGTTAATAAGAACATATTACGGTTTTAATTCCAACATCAAATGCTTTCCTTTTTTTAAAGTAAAAACTTTCCTTGTGATGGCAATGAAATGTGAAATTCTCAGTGAAGTTACCAAGTTTTCATCTCAGTTCTACGGTTCAAATAACCTGCACATTTTGAACTTTCTGCGAATTTCATCTATTTATATAATTACTTTAATTAGTCGTACACACACACTTGAACAACCTCTACCAGGCAACAGTGTGAAAACTCATATGCGCCTCACCTTCTCCTACTTTGCGTTTATTCATTAATCAGCTTTCAGTTTCTTTGACGCCAGGTTTGCCTTCTTCCTCTGCCTTATCCCAATCTTCAAGACCTTTTCTCCCATCCCCTACCCCAATCCAGCGATCTCCTCGAGCTGCTGCTTTGACTGCTCGTTTAATTTTTAACTTTGAACACAGATGTCAACTCGACGCCCCAGTCCAGCCGGCTGCTGGTTGCCACGCCCATTTTGCACCCTCAGCTGAGCCGAAAACTTTGTGGAGCTAATTTGTGGAAGACGCAGCACGGGGCAGACAGGCAAGTCGGGCCACTGACGTCATTAGCGTCCTATGCGGAAGGGGGCAGGGTACAAAGAAGGCGAACTTTTTTAAATGGCGTTTTGTCACATGCAAAGCAGACAGTGAAAATGAGTAGAGCAAAAAAGAAAAAAGCAGGACGAAAAATGTTTTAATTGAATATTTCGGGGCGCCTGCAATTTCTTGAGGACAAACACAAACACGAAAAGGAGCTGAAAATCAACGTCAAATTGGGTTAGTTTGCTAAATTTGTCCCGACGCCGAAGCTTGAGCAAATCGAATCTGGGACGAGCTGCTCTCCAGCTCGCTTCCCTCTCTGTCTCATTCCGTTCACATCGGACGTGGCACTTGGCCTCGACGCGGGAAATGCAGCCAAAGCAAAATCATTAAAATTAGATTACAAAATCCTTCGGCGGTGTCACATTTCCGCCGGAAATTGCACTTTGCGTGCGGCTCTGCAGAATGCCAGGCATCAGGATTGTACCAGGATTGCTAGCTTCCAGCAAACTGACAGATTAGTTAATAAAATCTTTTCGCCTCGCATTCGGACTGGCAATGCCAAGGACTAGACAAATTTGTCACGAGAACGAGCAATAAAATATGGAAATTTCTTATGACACCCGCTGAAGTTTCTCTGCTTTTATTGTATGTGTGTGTATATGTTGGTCTCTTCTCGTTGTCTTTGTTTTTTATACGGTTTCTTTTGCACACAAATGCAACGGTTAAAAGTGTCGAAAAGTTCTTTTTGCCAGAGCCTTCGTGTCGAGCCATCTCTGTCAGTGACAGGGCGGAAACTTCAGAATGCAGCACAGGAAACTATAGCGAGGAGAGGAAGTCTGTGAGATGACAACGTGAAATGAGTAAACATATAAACTAGATGGTATTTAAATTTTGAATGTTGAAACTGTGCTGCATTTGATGTTGAGAATTGATAAAAGAGTTCTACACATAAGTAAAAATCTTTGATTTGATTTACTTTCAGCTGTTTCTCAACTCTATTCGATACTTATCGTTATCTCTGCCATCACACATAGCAACAAGAGAGCAACCAAAATAGCTTGACAGCCAGACTTGTTGCATTATTTGCAGCTCTGCCAGTGCACGAAAAAGTACGGGTATTTGTGACTTTTTTTCATATTGGTAAGGACACGAAAAGAAGCGGGGGAGGGAGAAGAGAAGTGTAGAAAACGCATAAGCATGTTATAAAATATGCACATTATAAAATGCGGTGCGAGCTAGACAAAAGCCGAAAGGAATTTGCACACTCATGTCGGCAAACAGCTCGGTAGACATTTTGTTACCCTGCACACATAACGATCTAAAATTAAAGGAGCGTTCTTCAAGGCGAAACTATTTTGGAAAATGTACAATTTGATAATGCTTTAACACGCCAAAATCACTCATCTGCATATATATATATAATCTTACAAATATTCACAGGGTGTGTATGAATCGCATGCAGTCTCTTCTACTTTTAACACAATTATTTTGGCTTTTTTTTTGGCTTGCGTAATTTCCTTCCTTCCTCACTTCTCGGCTTTGACTTTTTTTCCTGGTGACAACCCACTGCAAAATATATGCTGCTGTTTATTTATGTTTGCATATGTGTGTTTTGCGTTTTGACAGTTTTATTTCTTCTAAAGAAATATTTCCCAAGCCGTTCTCAAGTGCAGACAACGCAGAAATACCATATAAATAAATACTTGTATAAACTAACTGCTCAAATTGTTGAAATTCAGCCTTTAATTACAACAACTTAAATTACAATATATTTTACGCTATCCTGTTGAGTTGAAGGTGCATGACAAGCTTTATTTTTAGCAGGAAATATAGATATATTTAACATTTTCAAAGTGTGTAATAATAAATTGCTTCAATGTAATCTGAATTGCAATTATATCATTTAAAATTTTTAAATTTTCTTCAACCATCGGAAATACAGTGAAATTGTGGTTGTTTTACAATACCTTAGTGTGTACGCGTTGGAACCAATATGTAATTAATTTATGAAGTTATCATTCAAATCCGTGTAAACTTGAAAACATGGGGCGAATCATCATACAAACTTTCTTCAATGGTATATAATTACGTGTTCTATCACAACATAAGAATTGGCTACCGTATTACCTCTATAGAGATTATGTTCATTAATACTGAATCTTACAGAAAGCATTTTACTCACGTTGACGGTAAGAGGATAAACTGCGTCGGTTGACTGCAGCGGAACTACACATACTCGTATAATGTATATGCGTTAGTTTTGGAGAATATGGAGAATATATGCGCGTTTATGTAAATATACAGAATATTATTTTAATATTATTTAAATTCAATTAGACGAAGAACTTTAGTATTTCATACAATACAAATACGTTTTATTGCATATTTAAATATAAATGAATAAGTACAAACTGTGTTTAAATGAAATAGTGTCCAGTCAAATCGAATCATTTCTATGACATGCAAATAAAGTTTCCGAAACAAAACTTACAATTACAATTTGCATTCTTTATGTATTTTAAACTACAAATTGATTACACATTTTCATTTTTGGAAACGTTTTGAAATTGTAAAAATGTACCGTTATATTAAATCAGATTGTATTGTGTTGTTTCAGATGATCCTGTTCGGTTAGGGATAATCATCAATGACGCTGTGGCATGGGGCGAATCATCATACGAACTTCCTTTAAATGTATTTTACCAAGGTATTTATTGTACCTGACGAACTGACGACCGTATTGCCCATGTAAGTTACTATAGAGATTATGTTAATTAATACTGAATCTTACAGAATGCATTTTACTCACGTTGACGCACAGACTCTTGACCTGTACCACCAGCCAGCTCTTCTCTCAGAAGCGCATCGACGCGAGTCACCAATGTTAACCCGATCGAGAGTTAAAAATGGCATATCGAGACTTAAAGATAAGTCATCGGTAACAGTGCCTCTGAACCTTCCAAGTGACTCCAATCTGTAATGACTCTCTTCATTTCCTATCCTAAAGTAGTCGTAACGTGCAAAGCTTATAAAATTATTCTGATCAGTGACCTGAACATATAACTCGTGTTGTTTCGAATTGGTTAAAAGGTAAATGTTTTGCAGCCCTAGAAAAGATTCACCATTTAAATCACCAAATCCAGTTTTATATTCATTCCAAGTTTTTTCAAAGCTTAAACGTCCATTAAAGCGACGCAGAATAGTAATCCAACCTGTGCCAGCAATGTTATTATTGCATAGCACTGGAATCTGATTACCCGATTGAAGTCTAATAATGACAATCCCTGCCGAATTTGAGCAACTACTGGGTTGAGCCACGGCCGTGGCGGGTGGGTTGCTTGGTTGGTTCAGTGGCCTTTGTTGATTGTAGGTCTCTGCAAAAAATGTTAATTTTTTACTTTAATAGATTATGGATCTTATATACGAATAGTTTTTAAAAGGCTGAGTACAAAGTGTCATGATCGATTCATAAAAATCTTTACTTTTTACTGAATTATATTATGCCTACCTAAGAGATTATTTAATTCAGCAGTTTTCTGATCCCTATTCCTAAGGTCGTTTTTACAGGAATTAATGTCCGACTGGCATGTATCTGCGTGAAAAATTTAAATTGAGATGTACTATATATTGTAATTAAGTGATCCTGTGTGAAATTACCGTGTAATCTTTCAAATCTCGTATTGCAAGAAGTCAAATTCCGTTGATATTCACCTGTATACAAGAAATACAGATCAGGAATGTTAAAAGTTGAATGTTGAGCCAAACTCACCCGAATTAATGCATTGCTCGTTGATTTTCTTAAGTTGGGCATCTTTTTGATTTGATTCCTTTATGAGAATTTCTAATTTGTTTTCCATTGTTTTCTTTGACGAATTACATAAATCTTTTTGTGCTTCAAGCATTGTAGTTTTGGTTTGACAAGAAGTGGAATTCGCTCGGCATTGACCTATGTAAGCAAACTTAGATTTGAAGTTATCTATTGAGTCTTACTCACTTAATGCACTCATTTGATCATCCAAACTCTTAAGTTGGCCATCTTTCTCTTGGGATTCTTTCCTTAAATCTTCATAATTGCTTTCCACTTTTTTTCTTGACGATTCGCATTTTCCTTAAAATTGTAAATTAAATTAATATAAAATTGTAAAATTATATGTAGAAGACTATAATATATCTACCTAATGAACCATTGCATTTTTCGTTGTTGCTTTTCAAATCATTGTTCTCCGTTATTTTTTGCTTGGCTTCTGCTTCAAGGCTTGTGGTTTTCGTTTGACAGGAAGTGAGGGTTGATTGACATTTACCTGTGTAAGAGGAATTAAATAAGAAATTATCTATAGAGTCATACTTACTTAATGCATTGCTTTGGTCCGTGCTATTCTTGTCGGTTTCTTTTTTTAGATCTTCAAAATTTCTGTCAACAGTTTTCTTCAATGATTCGCATTTGGCTGATGAAAAAGAAAACTAATTAAAAATCTGTTTTAAAACCTTATACTATACATTGAAAACTGAATTTAACCGAGCTGTTCCACAATGTTTTCAACTTTTTCTGCATTTTGTTTGAGTTTCTCAATATCCGTTTTACCGCTAGTCACATCAGCTAGGCATTTTTCTGAATCAAACAAAATAAAATACATGTTATAAAAGCTTTAAAATATTATATATAGGTATAAAAATATTATGAAATAAAAAATTGAAAGCAACCTAGCTGTTTCTCCGTGAGAGCAGTATTTTCTCCATTATGTAGAAGTTCATCAATTTTTGTTGTACTGGAAGCCATATTCGCTTGGCATTTTACTGTAGCAAACGAAAACATTCATACGTTATTATGAATATTTGAAAATATTATTCAAACATACTCAGCTGATCGTTCACCATCTTAAACTCCTTTTTAAGATCATCAATTTGCTTCCTCACTTCATTCATCTTTTCGTTATGTGTTGCATCGTTTTTTCTTTGTTTTTCTGCATTTTCTTTTTGTGTTGTTTGACATGTTTTTAAAGCAATTTCTATGAAAGAAATTTAAAAAAATGTATTAATTGAATGTTATTATTAATTCATTTAAAGGATATTTATTGGTTGGGGGAATTTCAATATTTTACCATGGGTTGCATTAGTTTGTTTATTGGACATCCTGAGATTTGAAATTTCTTTATCTTTCTCCTTAATAGAGATTTCATTTGAAGCAATGTTTGATTGAAGCCTTTCTGCCTGGAATTGGCATTCTTGGGAAAGCGTCTTTAGCTTAGTATTAAGCTCGGAAATTTTATCATCCTTAAGGTTTAATTCCTGATCTTTCATTTTATTGGAATTATCATGTGATGTTATATTCGATTGCAGATCCTGTGCTTGGAATCGGCATTCTTCAAGACTTTGGGAAAGCGTCTTTAGCTTAGTATTGAGCTCGGCAATTTTATTATCCTTAAGGCTTAATTCCTCATCTTTCTTTTTATTGGAATTATCATGTGATGTTATAGTTGTATTTAATACATTTTCACAATTAAAGTTATTAGCTTTGGTTTTTGCTGCATAAAATAAGTGAAAAAAAATTAATCCTATTCATTAAAAAAGTAGTCGCAAAATGTATACATACCTAATAAATTACCACAGTCTCTGTGTCTTCTGGTGAAATTTTGATTTTGTTCTTCAAGCAATGTAGTTTTATTTTGACAATATGTGAAATTCTCTTGGCATTGGCCTATGAAAGGAAACTTAGATTTGAAGTTATCTATAGAGTCTTACTCACTTAATGCTGAATGCATTTGATCACCAAAAGTCTTAAGATGGCTTTTCAAATCATTGTTCTCCGCTATTTTTTGCTTGCCTTCTGCTTCAAGGCTTGTAGTTTTCGTTTCACAGGAAGTGAGGGTTGATTGACATTGACCTGTGTATGAGGAATTAAAAAAGAAATTATCTATAGAGTCATACTTATTTAATGCATAAATTGAAAACTGAAATTAACTGAGCTGTTCCATTATGATTTCAACTTTTGTTGCATTTTGTTTAAGTTGTTCAATATCCTTTTTAACACTAGTCACATGTGCTAGGCATTTTTCTGAATAACACAAAATGAAATATATATTGTATAAAAGCTTTAAAATATTGTGTATGTAACAAATATCATGAAATAAAAAACTGAAAGCAACCTAGCTGTTTCTCCGTGAGAGCAGTATTTTCTGCATTATGTAGAAGTTCATCAATTTTTGTTATACTGGAAGTCACATTCGCTTGGCATTTTACTGTAGCAAACGAAAACATTCATACATTATTATGAATATTTGAAAATATTATTTAAACATACTCAGCTGATCGTTCACCATCTTAAGCTCCTTTTTATGATCATCAATTTGCTTCCTCATTTCATTCATCTTTTCGTTATATATTTCATCGTTTTTGGTTTGTTTTTCTGCATTTTCTTTTTGTGTTTTTTCTAAACTACTTTGATATGTTTTTAAATTTATTTGAGCAATATCTATGGAAGAAAATTAAAAAAATGTATTAATTGAAAAATTATATGTAGAAGACTATAACATATCTACCTAATAATTTTTCGTTGTTGCTCTTCAAATTGTTATTATCCGCTTTTTTTTGCTTGACTTCTTCTTCAAATGTTGCAGTTTTCGTTTGACAGGAAGTAAGGTTTGTTTGAAGTTCTTCAACCCGTTGGGAAAGAGTCAAGTTATGCTTTTTTAAAGTTATTACTTCATTTTCTGTTTCTTTAGTTTTGTTCTCGAGCTCAACAATTTTATTATTCTTGACTTCTATTGTCGAGTTGAGTGTTTGAATCTGGAATTCCATATTTTGTATCTGGGACCTGTGTTGCGAATTTGTGAATGCTTTTAAGCCTGATGTTTCAATTGTTGCAATAGTTTTATTAAGCTCTAAAAGTGGATTTCTCAAATTTCTTTCAAGGACAAACTTATGCTTTTCAATTATGCATTTTATTTTATTCTCTACATTTTCTACATGAGTGTATAAGGTAATCATCTCATGAATTTTAAAAGAGTATTCTTTAGAGAGGGTCTGTAAATAATTATTCAGTGAGTTCAGAACTTCCATTGTATTATGGTTTACAGAGATTTGTTTGCATTCGCTAATCTCCGTTTCTAAAAATTAAATGTTTAAATGTTTTTTATTAGAAATAAGTATCGTTGCTTTTTTTGTGATTTTATTTTTTTTCTACCTTTGCTTTCCATGCCAAAGATAATAGAACTACTAGGTATTAATATATACAATAAAGTCAACACTTCAAAATACCGACACATGTTAAATATTTATTTGTAGACGAAATATACATCCGTTTTCACTGACAGTAACTAAAAACTGAATTCAAAATGTTTTGTTGCGTTATGTTATTCGGAATCAGTTGGTATTTTCCATTTGCCATGTGCAAGTTTAAAAAAAACGAGAGCAACTGTCGAGCAACACGCGACAGTGTGATACCCTTCGAACTATGTTTCAAATTGTTCTCGACAGTGGCGATCGCGCGTACTTTCTTGATTGTCTTCTGTGTTTATTGTCTGATCAAATTGAAATTTGAAGGATACGTAAATATTTCAATCAGCTTAATACATAGTAGGTAAACAAGCTGTATGTTTTATACGTCGTTTAAAAATTGACTTTAAAAATTAAATTGTTGATTTGATGCCGGGGCACCCAACATTTGCAATAAATTTAATCAGCGTATAGTATAAAGGAATATTCCTGACAGACAGACAGACGGACATGGCTCAATCGAATCTGCTAGTGCTCCTGAGCAAGAATATATATTTGTATATATTTGTGTATATATTTGCACAAAGTTAGTATACTCTTTTTTGACCATTTTCAATGGTCGAACGGTATAATTAGCTTTAAGTTCCTTATCACATTATTGTACCACATATACAACAATAATAAAATTCATTTGAATTGAGATAGGAATAAACTTCCCCAGACTCAACGCTGGGGTTTTTGTTGTAATTTGGTCTATAATTCAAAGTCATCGCGCAAATCAGTTTAGGTTTGAGAAAGATCTAACGCATCAGGAAGCATTATCAATTTATTTTAAACTTGTTGAGATGCCCATGCATATTTCACATGGGTAGCATGGGGTTACTAATTCTACTACTTAACCTACTACTTAGAATACTACTTAGACTAATACTTATACTACTACTCATAATACTCATTACACTACATCTTACTACCTACTACTTATACTAGTTATACTACTAGTTACTACTACCACTACTACTACTACTCTTACTTATACTAGTGCTACTTCTTTTAGTGGTACTGATACTACTCGTACTACCTCTCAGATTACGCTACTGCTACTACTACTACAACTATCAGTCTTAATAGTCTTACTCTTAGTACAAAAGAAACTTCTTTAACAAAGACTTTCTGCTTCTATTCTTTCTACTAGACTCTTTTTAATTAGTTTTATTTCTACTACTACTAAGTAATTCCACTTCTAAGTACTGCAAACCACCCCTACTAATCTATTACTCTTGCTTCCGGCAGCAGCCAAAGTTCTTGCATATTTCATTTACGATAAAATTGGCTACATAGTCAGCACTAATAAGATAATAACAAATGCCGCATTTAAATGCTAAAGAATTCTTATATTCTTACCGAGGCAAATAAAAGCAAATAAAATACAAATAAATGAATATGGAAATTGTACTCAGAGTATGCTGGAGATTGTGTTCTTATTATACTATATATTTTCTGAACAATACTACGATCAAACTATGTCAAATAAACATCTGAAATTCCAACTTTTACTGATGTTTTAGGTACACTCCACAAATCACGCAGGTTATCACTGTTTTTCGTCAGATTTCTGTCTGATACTTCGGTGATTTGCGTTGTCGTTTAACGATTTCCCCAGGAGTATAATGATTGATTATTTATGGCGTCACACGAAATGTGCGGACTGCGAATTCTTCTAACCATGCAACGCGAAAACGACATCCACAAAAAGTTACATTCTTTGCCACGCACACACTGAGAGACAAAGATAGAGAGGGAGAGAGAGACAGAGGAATATGTGTGAGACTACTCTGGGGTACATTTTCACGTAGTATACATAAAAAGTCAATTTTGTTTGGGTCTGACACGATTTAATGGTGTCTGCACCGCGCTGACAAATCGTGCACGCGGTCAACCAAGTTGGCTGAAAAAGCGGCGGAGGTGAAGGAAAGGGGGGAAGGCATATCCATGTAACCCCACACCCTCCTTGTCGTTGATGTCGTGATAAACGTCAGTCATTCGACTGGCTTCTGTCATCTGCCTGCTTGGGCTGGGGTTCGATTTTGACGAAATCTAATCAAAACGACGATGACAAAATAAATTGCCAACAAATCAAAGACAAAAAATGGCCAAAAAAAGGAAGTATGTGAAAGAAATCAAGCCAGATTTGGCCACTGCCCCCGTAATGATAATGTTTATTATGATGACAATGATCATGTTGTTTGCCCTCCATTTTCATGGCACAATTAGCCTTGGCGGCTGCTGCTGCTGTTGCTGGCGACATTCCTGGGCCACATCGGATTCTTAATGGCATTTAAGGCATTATAAATAAAATTTAATAAAAGTCAACTTTTGACTGAGGCTTAATTATAATTTAGTGCCATGGCACGCGCCCAGCACGCCGGACAGGTGTAATTGTAATTACTTCACAGTCCACGCAGTCCACACCCCTCGCTTCCCTACTGCCCGCACCGCTCTCATTGCGAGAAATGTCCATTTAAATGGCTTGATTAATGCCAGCGACAAGCTGCCATGCGGCAAGAGCCAAAAGCACAGTGGTGCAAGAGCGCAAGAATATCACTAATATATATAATATTAATTATAATTCTTGTGATATTCAAGAATTGGTAGAATATTCTTTAATAAATGAAAGACCTTTCTTGTTTTGTATTTTCAAATTAGTTTTGCTACTTTTGCCGAATTGTTTTATATATTTTGTGTACAGAATTATCAGAATTCTATAAATGCCTCAAGTACGTCACGACATTAACCATATCTGCCTTTTATTTCTCTCTTTATATTCCCCTTCTTATTGTGCTCTTTTTGCTTCTTAAGGAGTTCATTGAGCGATAACATATTCACGGCTTTATACATTATAATCAACTGCCTCTCTCTTCCTCTATCTCTCTCACTGTGACTCTCTGTCTCTGCACCACTGTGTAGTGTTGTGCCCGGTCCCTTTGAGAGCGCCACCAACTAACCGACTCTTTTCCGTTTTAAGTGTATTTATTTGCTCTTTATTTTTATGACTGGCCCCCGTGTAATTGACGCTGTGTGCGCTCGGGAGCACAATTTGATGGTCGTATTGCAGCGCGTGTATGTGTAGATGTATGTGTGTGTTTGTGTGTTTTGGGCAGTGAAATGGCTAAGGAGGGGCAGACCGAGAGCGGAGTTGTCCAGAAAGCCATAAAGTGCACGCTGCTTGTTTTTTTTTATGTTGTTCTTTTTTTATACTTTTTAAAATTTGCATAGCTTTGGCTTTCGCTTGAGTTCGAGTGTGTGTTGAATGTGTGTGTGCTAGTATGTGTGTGAGTGTGTGCTGAACAGTTTTGCTCATTTAAATTTTTAATTAAATTTAAAGTGCGTGAATATGTAAATATTTTGCTTGCACTTGGCGGGCAACTAAATAAAAAATTAACCAATACGAAAAGAAAACGTTAAATAAAAATAAATGAAGAAAAATATATAGGACACTTATGTGGATAAAAAGTCAATTTCAGGTTCCAAGCGATATATAACTGTATTCAAATTTAATATTGAAAATTCAATTGGTTTTCCAGTTGGCCATTTTGGTGTTGATTGAATCGTTTAGTGTGGCCAAAAATTCTACTGAAAGTGCGAAATACTCCAAGCAAATAATAAGCAAGGAAAACATAATTAATTTAAATTTGTTATGTGTAAATTGCAAAAGATTTTTCACAGACTGAATGTTAAATTTGAAATATAAATGTACATTTATTTACCAGGTATTTATATTGATAAATAAACGCCAAATATTTAGCAGCGAAAGAGATTCTTTACAAATATTTTGTTTTTTTTATATTTTACGATATTATTTTCTAAGCTAAATAAACATTTTAGGCCAGAGAACAAATTGCTGCATGAACGTGTGCCATGCGTTGAATGCGAATCCATTTGAAATTCCATGAACCATCAAATGGATTAATTAGAGGAAAAGAGGGTGAGGGAGAGGTAGAGGGAGGCAACTGCATTCTGCCGGCTCTGTGCACTTCACGCATTTTACCCCTTTTCGGGGAATCTGAACTGCATTCGGGCGATTGCAGCTTGGCGACGACAATTGAAACGCCCACGGTATAAATCACGACGGGGGAGGCCAAAACCATATAACAGCGACAACAATAGCAACAGCTTCAATGACAGCAACAATAGCAACAACAACAACAAGCCAAGCAACAACAATAGAAACAACAAACAGAGGAACAAGAACGAAGCGACAGAACATGAAATTCATTTGCATGCAACACGTTGCCAACGAGGCAAACAAGCAACGTGGCTTGCCTGGTACCATGCGGCGTATGAGCGACGTGTGCAACGTGTCGCATGTTGCATGTGCAGCACAGTTTACAGTGCCACTGAATGCCGACGACAGTTGCCGGCCCAAAAATATGCAGTTAACTAAACAAGACTGACCAGTGCGCCAGATGCTGCTACTGCTGCCAGGGATGCATAATTGCAATATGAAAGAGAAGCAGAACTACAAGTGTAAACTATAACTATAATAAATGTTAACAGTATGAAAAGAAGAACTATAAATATGAACTATAGTTAGTATAATTATGGCAAGTTATCTCTAGACCTTAAATGGGCCAAAGACCAGATCTAGCCAAGCAACAAGTAAATATGGTATTCAATTTTATTTCATTTGAGTTCTGTTAACAATTGTTTCCATTTTTACAATTAGTCAATTCAATTGTTTCAGCTTGTTGTGCAGCCCTGGCCGGGCTGGTAATCTAATTTGCGATATCACCGACAGGCGACAGCGAAGGGGCCAGCCAATATGAATGCAACGCAGTCAGCAGTTGCCAGTTGCCAGTTGACAGTCGAAAAAACAGTCTGACAGTCTGACAGTTGGACAGTTGGACAGAGATGCCGACCGTGACCAAGAGAACCGGATATCAAGCGGCAGTTGCAATGTGCCACGGAATGACCCATTTGAGAACTTGTTCGGACTGCGATTTGAATTGGAGCAGAGATTCTCAACGAGGTAAATTTATTTAAAATACAACTTCAATTTAATGCGCACACTTAAGTTGCCGCCGACGACCTCATGAGTAGCCTGTGTGTGGGTAGAAGGAGTGTGCGTGTGTTTGTGCGCACTGCATGTGAGCTGAATTTATTAGAGACGAGCTGCATCGTTGCTTTAGTTAGTTGGTTGCCCGCACAACATACAAAACACTTGAATGCACTGCGCCCTATTGACCTTGCGTGTCCTCCCCTAGCTGACTTTGTATGTCTCTGGTGTGTGCGCGTGTGTGTGTGTGTGTCTGTATTTCTTTGCATATGACACGAACACACTTGAATTTGTTTGCTGTCAACAGGAAGAGGCAGCAAGCTAGTCAGCCGGTACCACAGACAGCCAACAACTTGAGTCACCTGCGGCAACAAGCTTGACAAGTTGCAACAACAGCAACAACAAGAAAGAGATTCCAATTTTAATCTGTGTGGAAAGTAAATAAAAATTGAAATGATTTAAATGTTGATTGATTTTATTTGCATGTTGTCTGTCTGATTTGGCAAAGTATTTTCAATTACAACTTGTAAAGCTCCTTAAAGCTTTGAGCGCTAATTGAACGAGAACTCGAACTTCGCTTTGGTAACTCTGAAATACAAATTTATTCAATCTGCATTGGAATTAGATGAAGCAAAAGCGCATTAATGCTACATATAAAGTTTATTTTATATGCTTGTAGTCTACCTGCTTTAGTGGCGTTTTATTGAATTACAACCTAAGCTTTAATGGTATAATTGAACGAGGGCATTTAATAAACAAGCTTTAAAGTTCATTAAATCTTTGATTGCAAATCTTTAATTAATCAATTTTTATAAATCAGAAATTTAAAGTTATTTAGAATAATATACTTGATTTAATTTGCAAATTTGAAATTTGTTAACTGCAGCTTCGACTTAATAAACTTCACTCCAAATGTAATTCAAACAGCTTTTCAATGAGATAAATCAAAAGCACATTAACTCTACACACAACTGTATCTCTCCTGCCTGAACCATGGCGCACTAAGCTCCTATCTCAGCCGCCACTTACACTGCGGATTACACCAGCTATCACATTCCACAATCCACAATCCACATAACGTATTACGCATTACGTATTACACGTGGATACATTTAAGTTGTTGCCAACTCACCCAACCCAACTCACCCAAGTTCCATGTGTGGCTCCGCTTCCTAATGAGCAAACTGCATTTCTCTTGGCTCTCTCTCTCTCTCGCACTGTCTGTCTCTTTCATTGGCCCTGCCTTATCTGCTCCCCCCTTTGGCATTCCGCTTACACTTTTACTTAATGGCGCTGCTTATTGCACTCTCTGCTTTACTTTTGCTTTCTCATAGAGGTAAGCCCCGAGCTGGCGAGCTTATTACGGCAATGACAAATCAGTTTCCATGTCAAACACAAACCTCATGTCAAGTTTGCGGATGACATTTTCCAATTTCATGCACGGTCCGAGGATTTCTGTATTTCTGCCCGTAATTCTCTTTGCACAGACGTGACTAAATTGCCCTCTTGCGAGGGATTTATCCGATTGCAGGGATAGTTCTGTTTGTGGGGGGGATAGAAGTATGAAAATAGAAGAAAATATTATGAAATTATTTAGAATTCGAGTTCTGTTTTAGCTTTTAGATGATATACAAATGTTATTTATCTACGGCCAATTGACAATGTTATCCGATTTACATAATCAGAATCTTATTTCACTTTCATTCGCATTCATTGCTGTCTGGCATCAGTTCAGGGCCAACACAATCCCCATCTAATTGAAGGGACTACGATTACATAGCATTTCCCTGAATTACATTCAGTCAGTTGGGGCCTCTCAGTGGTTTCTCTTCCTCTTTCTCAGTCCTTCTGGCTTTTTATTCACATTCAAATGATTTTAATGACAGCAATTTGTGTTTCGAAATCGCGCAACATTAGCTTTCGACGAGGCAACAAGAAGTTCAGGCAGGGACAAGAGAAAGAGGCAACATGACAGAGAAGGAGAGTGAGAGGGAAAGAGAGAGAGAGACAGAGGGTGCTAAATGAACGTGTTTATAACGCTTAACTTTCAAATTGCGGCCTGTTCCAGGTCGCAACATGCGGAAGTTTCGATTTGTCAGCGAGTCGCTCGAGGCGTTTTTTGAAAATTACGCGACACGTCTCGCAAGGGATAAGCGACCTCCCCCTAACGAGACGCCCCTGCTGCTCTTCACCCCCTCTACCATTTGGGGACAGCCACAGACAGCGTGCCTGTCCGCGACGTCATTATTATCGTCGAGGCTGTGGCTCATCGTGGCCAACGTCATCGTTTCGGGCAGCAACAAATTCATTTAGACACAGAAAACTTGCCCAAAAGCAAAACATGACAATACCGCCCTCCGTACCCTCCCCCCACTCCCCTTTCCCCATCCTGCTCTCTGTCCTGCTCTTTGCCAGCCTCGCTCTGTCTCCTTCATTCTCCTACTTCCTCTGGCCAACGTCGTCGTCGGCATCAGCGTCGGCCAAGTGTAAACTGAAATGTGGGTTAGTGGCGTGTGGCATGATTTGGAACGGGATTGGGCATGGGATGAGGAACGGACTGTGGCAGGCGGTGGCATGTGGCACGGCGCAGTTTAGTTAAAAGAAATGTTTGTGATTTCTCGTGGCGTGCTACAAAATTATCACACTAAGATTTTGATTGATGAGACTTTTTGATGCTGCCGGCTCTACATCGCTCTCTTTCTCTCCCCCTTCCTCTCACTGTCTTGTTCGTCCTATTTCCGCTTCGTGTGGGCGTTGCCCGGCCGTGCCCCATTTACGGCCCTCGCTGCTCGCCCAAAAAGCCGCGGGCCTTGATTAGTTTTTCGGGCTTAGTGCGTGCCCCACCGCATTTCAACCCACCCCCCCCCCAGAAATAACCTCCGAAAATGGAGACCTTTTGTAACTGTTGAGTGCGAGAGAGAAAGCGCTATTAAAGCAGATTATTGGCCTCGTTCTGGAGATCGAAAAGCGTAAAGTGGAAATAGAAATATAAAGTTGGTAAAGCAAAAGATTTGAAACATTTTAGAAATAGAATATTAAATTGTTTTTATTTGTATGAACTCATAAAGCTTCTTTATTTTGCTATATATTCCTGAACAATCCAGTGACATGGTTCTGCGGTGGCTATGCAAATGCAATAAGTGGCGACTCTTGCCACATTGTCGAAGTCTGAAGTCTTTCCACACAAAAAAACACATGGAAATCTTGGCAGACGCCCCAGAGACGCCGACTGGCTTCACGTTGTTTGCATTGCAACAACAATAAAAGAAACAACAACAACAACAGCAAAAACAATGGCAGCAACTTATCACACACAGCTGGCAGTCATAAAAGAGCCGTAAAAGAAAATCATCCATGAGGCTCTTGCAACATCAGCGCAATTTGCAACAAGACATCAACAAAATAAACTGCAACTTGTCCAAAAACAACAACACACACACAGACACACACACACACGGCAGTTATTGGCCATGGCAAAAAAAGTACTTTAAAATTTGCTGTGTTTGTTTTCCTTTTGCGAAGAAGTGCGAAGCACAAGGAGAAGCCAAAGCCCAAAAGTGACTAGATTGTCTGTTTTTTATGATTTAATATGGGAAAACTGCTGCCAAAAAATGAAAGAGAAAAAAACGAAGCGAGAAACAAGTGAAAAACAGACAGCAACACATTGTAGGCTCGTCAGTGGAGTGATGCTGAAGAGGGGGACAGGGGGAGTGATGGAGGGGAGTCGGTCTCACGTGAACAACATAATCGCACATTTAAGCGGCAACTTGCCTCCCTCCTTCTCAACCGCAGTAGAACTGATGTCGTTGCCCCACTCGACGAGTCCAATGGGGCAACAAGTGTGGACAGTTGCCTATGCCAGTTGCCGTTGTTGTGGTTCCTGTTGTTGTCGTTGTTGCCACGTAATAGTCAACTCTGTTTACGGGGCCAAAAGCATTGAAACTGGAAATTAAATATGAACAACAAGTAGAGTATAAATAAACAGTGTATTTGTTTGACTGTGTGTGTGTATTGTTGTGTGTGTTTGTCTGTGTATTTATGCGTATTAGTGAGTGTGACTAAACAGAGTTATTTAGGCTCTTTATCTCTCTCTCTCTCTAAGTAAGTTTTCAGTGTAAGTAATTGAGGTTATTTAACTAATATATTGTAAATAATATCTTAAAACTTATAAAGAAACTTAAGAAAAAGAAAGTAAAAGATTTTTCTTGCGATTTTACTCTGACATTATATTAAAAACGGGATCTGAAATTGTTTAAGATCGTTGTGTTAAAAACTTATAGTAAAGAGAATTTTGGGTTCATCAAATGCTGATTTAAAACTAATTTGAATTAAACTATTTGTAAAATAATATATTAATCAAAATTCCAATTTGACAATGTAAATAGGTAGAATTAATAAAAGTCATACACAATATAAGTTTAGAAAGAATAGAAATGATGGAAAACATGCAAAATGTGTAGTTCCATTTGATTTGTATGCTTAATCAAAGTTAAGATCAGACTATAAATACATTATAATATAATATATAGTCAAAATTCCCATAGAACACAGAAACAAACTCTGAATTTTGACTACGTGTATTCATCATGATGAAGAATATTTTGAAATAAATAAAACAGTTTCCAATGATCAATGATTGTTTTTTATTAATACACCTGAAATATAAACAGCACGTATGTTATTAGTATTGAATGAATAAAAAGAGTTGAGAATATTGAAAATAGTTCTAAATTTTAGGTGCTACTTAGGTTAACAGGATCTATAAGTGAGAAAACCTACAACGACGGAGACTGACATCGCACACAGGTGCACATGCCGTACACATGTATGTATATTTATAAGGTATATATTTTAAGAACACCCTATACAATATTCATTTCCAAATGGAAAACAGTTAAAACTCTTTATTATATTTTGTGTCAACTTTATTGATATTTTAACGGGGAATTGGGAGGAAATTGTTCACTGAAAATAGTTTAAAACGGTGCACAGTGCGTCATGGGACGTGTTGGTTGTGACATTTAAAGTTTTGTCCTTCTGTTGTTATGCACTTTCTATGTATTGTTTTGCTGGAGACACTTGGGAATCGACTGGCGTGCGTCATTTGTGTTTATGTGTTTTGTTGTTATTGTTGCCGATGGCAAATGCAACTAAGCGTAACAGTTTGTTTGCATTAAAGTTTATACGAAAGTTTTCGCCATGTCAAAGGTCAGTTCAATTAGGAAGAGTGCGAGAGAGAGAGAGAGAGAGACAATTGTAAAGCCCCGTGGGTATTTGAGTATTTGATATGACAAATCCGAGAAGCTTTAACAAGTAAACCTTGGCACAATAATAAATAAACTCCAACACTTGCCGGCCAAATATGCTAAGCAGGCCAAGACAGTCAGTCGGGCACCCACGTAATGAACGCACCTCACCCCGCACCTCGTTGAGCTCTTTAGTATGCAGAATTTCCAAGGCTGGCGCCTTAATTAATTCACACGACGGTCGAGCGAAGACGCCGCCGTCTGCGTAGCAATTGTATAATTAGTGCTATAGCTACATCCCTCCTTCCCTTGCATACCTGCTTGCCTCTCCCTTACCCTCCATCACATTTTGCACACCCATTTTCCGGCATTGACTTGTCCGCCCACCTCGGCATCTTAGGTAAATTTGTCAATTTGAGTTGGCGCACACAACACGAAGGTGTTCAATTACACAAAGTAGAAGTAGATGAGGAAAGAATGAAACGAGGGGGGTGCAAGAGAGAGAGAGAGAGAGAGGGGAGAGGGAAAGGTAAATGCAAAACGAAAATGTCAAAAGCATTTCAAGAAATATTTTCTACAATAAATTCTCGTCTCGCCGCGTCGTGCCCAAAATACGGAAAATTGTTCATTGATGAGTCTGACTTGGGCATCGATACGGCAATGGGGGGTGTGTCTAATATGGAGAGGGGTGGAGGGCCTGGTTATGGTCTCCCATAGCTCATGATTGTGTTGGCTTATTCGCGCGCCCAATTTCCCTGGGGAGTTGCCGAAGTGCGAAAGTGGTAAAGCGCTTGAGAACTTGAAGTGTTCGAACGCGAAGATGGAAAATTTCTATCGTTCATTAGGTCTAAGTTTGCTTGTTTTTCATGTTAACCTTGCCAAGTAGTTTAAAGTCTTGGGAGTGCAATTCAATGGGGTATTCTTCATCTACAAATTTTGGAATATTATTAAAGACTTGAAATTGTTTACACTTTTGATTGATTGATTAAATTGCAGCCACGCACTTTGCTCGTTTGTGGGCGCATTGTTGCCACGCCCACTGCTGCCACTTGCAGAGGCAGTTGACGAGGCAAAGCTTAAGTATAGAAGCACAAGCCCAGATACTTCTCTCTCTCCTCTTCTCCGCCTTTTTCGCATCGCGCGCGTGCTTAAGTAATGAGGCCAAAGCGCGGCACAGTCAACGGCAATTAGAAGACGCCAAAATGCTGCCAAGACTCGATGAGTTGCCACTTTGCAAGCCAAAGTCTGACATTGAAAAGGAAAGGAAAGAAAGGGGAGATTGGGGAGACGGGGAGGTAGTGCACTTCCAGTCAAAGGTGGAAATATTCAATTTAGTTGCAGCCAAAGTCAGAAAAGTTCGACGGGGGAAAAGTGAAAACTTGCTGCAAACATGAATAAAAACTGACCAAAGTAATAAAACGAAATGAAACGAAATGAAATGAAATGAAACGGAAATGAAACCTAACGGCTGCCAAGTAAATAGACAAACAACTGGCAATAAGGCAGCCAAGCAGGCAGCAAGAGCAACTTTTCCACATGCCGTTACATTTATCCTGCTGCAACATGTTGTGCCTCACTCCTGTGTGTGTGTTAGTGTGTGTTTCTTGACGCTAGTTAAAGTTTATCAAAGCTACAAAAGGAACAACAACAATCAGCAGCAGCAGCAGCACAGCCACAGAAGCAACAGGGAACAGCAAACTTTATGCTCGAAAACAAGCTGGCAACGTCTCTGGCAGCGATCCTAACTTCGACTTCGTCTCCCATGTCGCAGCCACGCGTTCTCAAGCTTCGTCTGCGAGTTCGTATACTGTTGTTGTTGGTTCTCCTTAAGTCGTAAGTCCTCTTTGGGAGTTTTTGACTTCTCAAGTTGAGTTCAGCTCGCGTTCGACTAATGCCAACTTACTTCAATATTAAGTAAAGAAAACACGCAACCAGTCCTGAGAACACCCTCACACAGTACAGTTGTCTCCTTTGCACACATACATCTATCTCCTTTGCTCTTCATTGCTAACTTCTCTCAGTTTATACGATGCTCACACGCATTGCCGTTTTTTACTCACTTCGAAAAGTGCGTAAATTCTGCCGTCCGCTAACTTTTAGCCAACACTGTCATATAAACTCACTAATGAATTGAAAGGTGTTTGTGGAGTGTAATCACGATACTTCGGCATGTTATTAAGAACTTAACATGTGGATAATACGAGAATAAACTCGGCGCACATTCGGTTGTGCTTGAGAGAAAGAAAAGATATTTTATTTATTGCATTTCGTACACTCGACTTTGGTTTAGTCTCTTTTGTTTTTGGCGAAAAAGAAAAGTCTTTTTTTGTAATTTAAAGGACTTGCACGTTAATGCTGAAGAAAGACTTCTTTTTTGACATTTTTAGGGTGACCTTGCAAGCGTTTTTTTTCTTTTTCACATCCTAAATTCTTTTCTTCTTCTATCTGGTATTGGTTTAGTATCTTTTGTTTCTGGTGAAAATTCTTTTTTTTGAAAGAAAAGACTTATTTATTGAGATTTTTAGGGTGACCATGTAACCTTTTTTTTTCTTTTTCACATCTTAAATTCTTTTCTTTTTCTATTTTAATGTTTTCTTTAAATAAGTTTAGGCTTAAAGATTTTTCACGTTGTTGTTGACGAAAGACTTCCATAGACCATACGAGTGAATTTATAATTTAGCTAAGCATCATATCATTTGTATCTAGTATATCATTTTATTAGGGGTTTATCTACAGAAATAACTCAAGGGAACTAAGTTTCAAGTGCTTTTTCTACCTCTCGCAAGTTCTTGCAGGGTATTTAGCTGATTAACTTAATTAGTATTTGTGCAGGGTATTCAACAGTCGCTCGCCTGTAGCGACTTCACATTAATTGAAATCTCTTTTTTTCCAGATATTATCCACTTTAAACCGATTTGGTTTAATTTAGTTTTCTCAACTGTATTTATGTATAATTAATTTGAAATCCCTAAGCTGTTGCATATTTATGCACTTGACAAAAAACTCCAGTGCGTTGAGTTTTAGTCTGTATGTATGTGTGTGTCTGAGTGTATATGCCTGTTGTGTGTGTGTGTGAGAGTATTTTCAATTGTTATTTAACATTTGATACAGTTGTCGCTCGAAGCTGGCAACAAATCGCACATTGAATTTATTATGCAAATGGAAATCAAACGATGCAAACGATGCAAATCCAGGGCCGGCTCTGACCCGCAAATTAAAAGCAAATAAACTACAGCAACAAATGGCAACAAATCAAAAACCAAAAATGTCAACGACTCGACTTCAAATGCCTGCAAATTGCCGACGAGGAAGCCGAAGGCCTACGAAGCAGACCAAGGCAACTAACAACATGGATTTCGACTCGACACGCTCTCTCTCTAGGAACAATGGCCCAAAGCAAAAGCTTCTGTTTCCGCTTTTGGTTAGAGCAATTTCCATAGATTCAGCTGGCCCATGCCACGCCCCCACTTGTCCCACTGCGCCCGCCACTGTCACTGGAAATGCTCCCCCGGGTGCAACGAGTGAAAATATTTGCCAAATGTAGCACAAATGCCACACAGAAAGATGGCAAATGTTTGTGGTGGTGGGTGCTGGGTTGGGGAGGGGAGGGCAAGGCTGTTAGAGAGGGGCGTATGTGGAAGTGGGCGTGCCAATGCGAGCGTATGTAAATTTCTATATTGTTGTTGCATCAAATTGAAATTTAGTATGCAATTTTGCTTAAATAAAACAAGCGGCAATAAGCCAAGTTGGAAGTGAACAGCTCAGGGAATACCCTGTAGAGCAAGATGAGAGCAAACTGTGAAGAATAGGTTGAATCTACAAATCTTTTATATAATTTGCAGGGTATATATATATTTTTTTAATGGCCTAATGCAGCATTGAAGCAAGTGATAGACAAGCAAATACCCTGTCATAGTAAAAAGTAAAAGTAAAAAGTATCATGCAGTTATTCTTCTATAAGCTAGGCTAATTTCATGGCTCCTTCGATTACAGGGTATACAATTGATTTAATTTGGTATGCCTTGACCACCATATACCGTGTAAGAAAACTGAGCAAGCTCTCAGTAATGTCAATATCATGCACTTTATCATAGCAGCCAAACATTTTTGACTTAAAAATACCCTGTAATTGTAGTTCAAGCGCATTCATTAGCAACTAGTTCCCCCTCAGGCCTCTTACCACCTCCCTCATTCCGTTCTGCAGGCTGCTGGCACGAACAATTTGAATGCATTCACCGAAATACCTTGTCAAGTCAGAGGACCCAGAGGAGTCTTCGCATGCGAAGCCGTTAAGCATGTTACATGTCTCGCTTTAAGCACCAAGGCACTTGCTGCTCCTGGCCACTTTTTGGTTATATTTCTGCATTAAAAACTGCTTTGTTGTGCGGACCGTTAGACAGTTTATGGAGTGGACGCAACAGCAGCAGAGCAGTTGCTGCAAATATACCCTAAAGTGCCCGACTAACATGTGTGTGTGTGTATGTTGGGGGAGGGGTAGTTTATAGCACACTTTAAGGCGCCATAAGCTTATATTGCACTTAATAGCACATAAAAAATGCTACGTGATAATGCAACGCACCACAAATGTGGCCATTCGATGCGGATGAAGCCCAAACCCCAAAATAACGGGAAAATGCTCTTGCTCGGAAAACGGAAAAGCCGGAAAAGAGACGCCTTGAACTGAGTGAATTAAAGCAGTTGCAACGTGGGCTTAATTTGATAAATGGGAAGCAAGAGACAGACAGTGGTACGAGAGAAAGAGAGAGGCAGAGCCAGAGAGAAGTTGAGAGAGCAAGAGGAAGAATGAGACCGCGCTAGAGAATTGTCCTTAATTAAAAACTGGAACAGAGCATAAAAACAATGTTAAATTATGGCAGAAAAGTCAGCAAAAGAACTGCACAGATAATTTCAAAGTTTTGATGAAATAATGAAAAGAAAGCAGTGGAAATATCTATATACAATAGAATCAGCTTAGGTTCGGAAAAAGATCAGAAAAAAATAGAATACAATTAAAAGTATTATTAGATTTGTCCAAAAAAGAAATTAATTCATAGATAGATTAAAAAATTCAATAGATTTTCTCTGTACTTCCCTTGAAGCGATCAAACCTAACCTCATTAAGTAATAAACTGCATTAGACCCAAGTGAATATAAACAAAACTCAACTGATATATCGAATTCATTGAGAGAACTTGTTATTTCAGATTATCTATCATCCATGAGGGGGCAAATCTTCAACTTTCGTGTCATGCAGCACATCGTTCATGAAACATGTAAACCAATTTGCCAATGTGCGTTGTGGTTTCCTTTCTCTATGCAAAGCTTTCGCTTTAATTGACAACTATTTTTCGATACTGAAGATTCGGAAAAACTTATAGCATTCATGTCACAGTGTCAAAGTGTCAGATAGTTGTTTTACTTTTCAGCCTTGTTGTTACTGTTGTTGTTGAAGTTCAATGGTTGGGGGTATAACGCCCATGTCCACGCCCACTCGCTGTAAACAGAACTTCAACAAACAGAAAAACAAAAACAACAACTTGGAACAGTCCAATTTAAGGTTATCAACAGCCTTACACATCGTTTGACGCTGACCACGCCCCTCCACACCGCCACCGTCCGCCCATCATCAATGTGCATACAACAAACGCCCATCAATCAAAAGCGGCAGCAGCAGAAAAAACAAAACTATTTGTGGGCAAAAGTACACAAAAGTTGTGCGTGTTGTGGGGAAAAGTCTTGGAAATTCGCCACTTAAATGACAACAACAAGTGAAAATGGGAAATGGAAAATAGCGTAGCAAATCAATTGACAACTGAAAAAAGCAGCTAAACATTTACTGCAACAAACAGGCGCCAGTTCGACAGTCATTTAGTCTGGCAATCAACTCGGCTGGACACTCATTCATTCACTCACTCGCACACTCACTTACACACTCACTCACTCACTTACTCGCACACTCGTTCATGTGGCCAGATTCAGTCTATCCCTGGTAACTGCACAATTTACTATCAATGCACATTGTTATTGCTGATGTTGTCGTTGTTGTCCCTTTTGGCTACTGCTTGTTCTTGTCCTTCTGCTGTGTTCCCGTTTATCTGCTATAAAACTTGCACTTTGCTTTCCCGACTCTTGCCTCCAGTTCGATTGGCTCACAGAGTATGCTGCGATTTTTATGCCCTCACCAAAATTGAGCATTATAATCTGCATTTTAAGTGGGCTTTATGCTGGAAATGTAGCTAGTTTGTGGCTATAACTGGAGTATAAACTTGTTGGCATCTTTAGTTTATATTTCAGATATACGTGAGAGTTGAAGGAAGCTTCTTTTTTGTTTCTTTTATAATTAATTGTGACTGTACATGGCTAGCTTTGTAAACTTTTGCGTAAAGCTTCTTAAAAAGCTTAAAGTGCATTAAACATATTCTGGCTATTTATTAAAAATTTATATAAAAAGTGCATTAATTTACTAAGAATCCTGCAAAGCTAATTAAAAAGCAGTAAGCACAATGTAAGCTGCAATGTGCTTTAAAACTTTGTAAGGTATTGAAGCTTAGTAAGTTAATTTAAAAGGTTTTCTTAGGCTAATTTTCCTTTACTCCTTTCAATTTGATTACCTCCTTTAATCATTACCTAGGTATACACTCAACACACTATAGAGCATCGATATATTCTGCTAGCTACACTTGCTGTATTTTCCATTTTGAGTTTACAGCGTTTTTTGTGGCTTATCTCCGCTTTGTTTGCCCACATATTCTGCTTGCTGCTTCCGCAATTCCCTCAAGCGCACATTAACACACACTAGTACACGCACTCACGCAGACAGGGACTTACACACACACACACACTGTGTCTAATGTGACAATAAAGTTTTGGAAATCCTTTAATTGACTTTGTATTTTTCTTCCTCCTCCATCTTCCGACACCACGATGAATTGTCGAAATTGAGAGGAATGTATCGATGTGTGCAGATTGGCACTCAGCACACGAGTTAGCCCATTATGAAAGCTGTCAGAGTTTTCTACAAACTTCCCTCTCTCTCTCTCTCTGTCTGTATCTCTCCCTCTATGTATATTTTTCTATCTCTATCTTCCTCTCAGAGATTAGGTTAGAGGGCCAAATTTGTCAGTATAATGTTTGATTTTCTTTCATTTTGCATAATCGATTTTCCGGTGGAACTGGGCAACTTTGTTGTGGGCCTCTCGTGACACACTGAAATTATAATGACTCGACTGAAAATCTATGCAAATAAACCCACATATGGTTGTGTCTGTGTGTGTGTGTGTGACTTTCATTGTCTGGTTGTGTAACGTTGGACAATTATAGATATATATTTACGATGATGAGTAACAATTTGCAGCTCAGTTCCCCAGTAACCCGGCGACATATCGACATGAATTTGCATGTTTTCAAGCCCATCTCTATATGCATAAATATGTTACATATATTCGGTATCTTCATCTTGTCTCGGCAACCTTATGGATGAAGAACAATGCCTTACAGAAACTTTGTTTGTTTTTTCTTTACTTCCTTTTTTTTGAACATTTTGTGTGTTCCTTTTGTTTGTGGGGCAAAAAATTCTGCTGAAAATTGACAGAGACTTGCCTGAGGGGGCAAAGCTAACACACAGACTCATGTGAATACGCAACATACATATGTTGCGTTACCCTGCAGGGAACTAGAAAATGCAGAAAGAACTAAGCTTGATAATCACATTCCCCAAGTTATTTTATAACTTCTTGAGTAAATGGTTAAGCTATTTTTTGAGTTATTTAGCTGTTATTAAGCAATTATTTATATTAAATATTCCTCTTGATATCCTTTAAATTTCATAAGAATCCAATAGAAACTAACAAAGTTGTGCAAGGTAATTCGCCTTGTGCTTCTGCAGCATATGTGCTAGCCTGGCAGTGCCGCACTTGACACAATATGTAAATACATTGATAGGCTGGCAACACATTGAGGCCATTGTTGTTGCCCCTTGCGTATTGGGTCTAGCTATCTGTCTTCGTAGTTGCACTCGGGGCATTGTTCCAAGTTGAAGACAGTTGGCCACTTGCAGCGTTGTTGCCAAAGCTCTTCCCTGAATTGGCTGACTCCTGAGCTCCTTTTCGCCACCTGCTCAAACCGTTCGGTCAGGCTTTCGGGGTAATATTTTCACTTTGAAGGCGGAACACTTTAATTGCAGTTGCCCTGGTTAATTTATTGCTGGCGATTGGCCTAAATGCGAGAAAGTCAGCCGCAGGGCGTTGCAAGTAGTTTGCGGCGTAAATGTTCTCGTTTTTTGCCATAAAAGTGATTAATAATTCCTGAAGTTGGCCCTATTAAGAAGGGAATCTATAATTAAAGCGCAGCTTAATGTTTAGCTTAAAAACTTTAAAGTGCTTCCTTGCATGCTTTAAGTTTCGGCAACTACTTAAAGCTTTCAAGAGCTTACTCAAGAAACTTTTCTAGCGGAAATGTATCAATTATAATTTCTATTGAGTCTGTAAAACTAAACAGTGAATTCTTAATAAAAGTAGAGTTTAATTTTAACTCACAGAGCTTTTAATAGCTTTCATTATATGCTTTGCGTTTGGCAACCAAAACACTTAAAGCTTTCAAGAGCTTTCCCAAGAAACTTTCCCTTGGCACATCGGAAGCGAAGCAATTATAATTTCTATTGAGTCTGGGCGAAAGTTTGCCAGTTTCATTAACTTTGGCGCTTTAATTATCTCACCCTTTCGTTATTTATTTCCTCCTTCGTTTGCCATTAAGATAAGATTCCTTGCCTTTCGTTCTTCCCCCCCACACTTTGCACTTGACAAGGCTCTCAATTGCACTTTGGTCTTTTCTTTTCGCTTTTTTATTGTCGCTCTGCCTCGGCATGTTTCACTTTTCCATCTTTGCCATCATGATGTCAATGTTGTCCCTACCCCGAGGGTTGGAGGAGGGGAAAGGGGAGGGGAAAAAGGAGTGTAGAGAAATTTCTTTCTTTCGCAGTTCTTCACAGTTATTTTCACTTTTCCCTTTTGCTGCTGAGGGTGAACAGAATCCTCGCCTTAATTGCAATTGTAACATGTGTCCTGGACCTGTCGACCCCCAGTCCGAGTCCGGGTCTGTACCGAGGCCTTAAAGTCTAGCTGTGAATCCCTGAACAGCAACGTGTATTAATGTCAACTCATTAGGCGCTGCTAACCATAATCGCCATCGGATCCTTGGGGAACCGACCCCAAGGCAGACTCAAACTTGGACTTGCAAGTGGGCGAATGAACACGTCGCAGCAACGCATAATTACAACTTAATCGCTTGACAAACAAAGCAGACACAAACCATAAACATAAACAGCAAAGCAGGTGGTAGTAGGACAGGGGTTGTGGAAGAGGGGAACATGAGGGTATGCAGCATCACAGCAATCTAGGATCTGTGGGCGTGCCTTAACTTTTAAGCAACAGACAAACACTTTAAAGACCCCCTCTTATCCTTCCCCCCCTCTCCCACCACACGTTTCACATCTACTGGCTGTTTATGGAGTATTGTCCCTCGGTTAATAGTTAATAGGCGGTTACGTAGAGTAATAAAGGCTCAACGAGGGTGGCCACAAAAGTTTTGTGAATGCAGACATTAGAAATTGTAATGAAAGTTGCTTGTGGGAAATCGTAGATTGCAGATAATTATAAGAAATATATTTAGGAAAATACTACAAAAATACCATAATAATGTACAGAATTAGAATGTATATATCGAATATTACTGCCAATTTTAAACATATAAACATGCAAGTTCCACAAAGAAATCATTTAAATTACTCTTGCTTGTGGGAATTCGAGCTATAGATATACAGATAATGATGAGAAATATATTTTAAAAATACTGTAAAACATCCCATAAAAATGTACAGTATTATAGAGTATATATCCATAAAATATATCGATTATTTCTGCCTATTTTAAACATATAAACGTGCAAGTTATACAAAGAAATCATTCAAATTACTCATTCAATTTCAAAGTGTATTCTGTCAGTAGTTTGAATACAATGTACAGTATTTTAATGCATATATCGATAATATATATCGATTATTTATGTCAGTTTTAACACATAAACAAGAAAGTTCTACAAAGAAATTATTCAACTTTCTCATTCCATTTTGGATTGCATTTTCATCATCTCATTCTATTCCACATACTTCCCTGACAACCCTCGCACAGGACACACTTTTGAGCATATGTGGCCGGCACATACGTGTACAACATTTCACTCTCCTGTGTTTAGGGGGACATGCAAAAACTATTTCCATGTTCGTCCACCTTTGCTGCACGCGTCATTGAATATTTTATGTCAATTAAAATGTTAACTCTGTCAAGCGTCATGGCACGCACATAGACCGTGCATTAAAGCACCCTTTCACCCCAACCCCTGCACCCTTGCCCCACCTCCTGCTATGGCTGTAACTGGCGACTTGCTCCGGCTTCGCATGCAACATTCATGCGAATAATGTTGCGGTCAATTTCGTTAGCTCTGGCGTTGCGTGGACTGCGCGTGGGGGAAAGGGGCAAAGAAAGGGGAGAGAGAGAGAGAGAGAGAGAGGGAAGACAGTGAGTGAGAGGCAGAGAAAGGAAGAGGGAGAGAGGTGCTGCTATTGTGTGCGGGGCATTGCTTTGGCTTATTGGCATTAGCAAAGGCTTCGCCTGGCTTTGGGTGAGATGTCGCCCGGTTGCATGCCGCTGATTTGACAGCCGCCTGCGGGCTGCACGTTGCATTGTTGTGTGTGGCACTGTGAGAGTCGCATGAGAGGGGGGCAGGGGGGCAGGGTAAATGTGGTTCGGGTTACTGAAAGCGGCTTAAGCCAAACGTTAAATGATTCAGCAGCAGCTCGGTCCGACCTCGACTTTGCATTTGCGCTTTTGTGTTGAGTGAAGGAAGCGAGGAGGGAAAGAGAAGAGCAGGGAGAGGCAGTAGAGAGAGTAGGAAATTGGCAGAGGGGGGAGGACAGTCAGTTGGCATGCAGCACATACATCAACATCACTTCATTAAACGCATCAACGTCATGGCAGACGCAGAAGCAGAAGCAGATGCAGATGCCGCTGCTGCTGTTTTTGTTGTTGCTGCTGCTGCTGATGCTGTGCTTGCTGCTGCTCTTGTTGCTGCTGCTGCTGCTGCTGCTCTGGTCGAGCATCAAAATCGCTGGCCAAGCTGGGCTCATAACGGTTGCTGGCGGCATTAACATGCATCATTTGTCAATTTGCTGGCCAAAGCCGGAGACGGTGTCGGAAATGGAGACGGAGATGGAGCTAAAGCGAACTGCAGCTAGAGCTGGAGAACGAGAGAGTCCTTCGACAGACGTTTGCCGGCATCTAATTGCCAACGCAGCGCAGCGTCAACGTCAGCGTCAGCGTCAGCGTTTGCGTCACAGACAGCCAGCAGCTGTGTGACGTCAAATGCTGCGCAGCACATGACGTGAAGAGTGAAGGGAGCAGAAAGGATAAGGGAGAGGGAGCAGGAGAGGAGTAGGATGAGGGGGCCGGGAAAGCTGTAGGGGGAAAGGAAAACGAGTTGCTGCCACGCTTTTTATTTACGTTTTGGCTGCTGGTATTGACGCTGAGCCCTTAAATTCAATACGAGCGCAAATCACATTAAGTATACGCACGCATTGCGTATACGCACGGGGGTTGCGACTGCGGTTTAAGTGTCTTTATTTTTTTGTGATTGAATTTGCAATATTGTTATTTAATTGGGGCAATTAGAAGGCAGAGATAAATAAGACAGACAGAAGGCATAAAAAGGATGCCTTTGTAATTAGGCTGCAAAATAGATTCGAAGTGGCAGCCAATAATAAATAAATAAATGATTTAAATATATAACAAATAGCACTTTTATTTATGTTACACAGTAAACAGATATTTTTATAATTGTATTGCATGCAAAAAATTATTAGCCAAATTGTTATTAAAAGCACTTTTTTATATTGATTAATAAATACTTTATTTATTCAATGAACGAATTGGGAAACAAAAAAGAAACAACAACAAATAGTATGCACATTAAGGGTACGATAAACAAATACTAATAGGAATAAAAGTCAATAGAAATGAAACGTAATTCTACAAAATCTGACCACAAACGATGCGAATTGTTTATTTTTTCTATTAAATATTTAGAAAGTGCAGTGTAAATATTGTTTACAAAAATATGAATTAAATCAAAACAAACATTTGTGTTTTATGCGAACTCATGCCTGGCCTGGCCTGGCAGAAGAAGGCAAATGATTGTGCTGAGTGTTTGTGATTCAATAATATAATTAAATAATTCATTCATTTGTGTTTATCGATTGGCAAAGGCGAAGCGCGCTTAATTGCTTTGCATTTACACAATTCCGAAGCCGTTAAAAACGCTCTGCAAAATTGATATAACGTTTCTCATTAAAGCGATTTCTTTTCGCTGTCAATTAAACGAAAGTGAAACACGACACGCCATTTGCATGGCAGGTATACTCATTAATCAACCCCTCACAGGTGGGGTAGTCTAACGCAAACACAACTCTCTGAAAGGTTCCTTAATAAGAACTTAATTTTCTCTTCAAGTTTCTGCGACTTAAACAGAATAAGAATCACCTTATTACAGGGTATATCTGCCATTGGCACTCCCCATTTTTACTTTCGATTTTTCCTTGCAGATTCATTATGAAATTATGAATTATCAATGTGCAATGTGCGCATGTATTTGCCGCTTGAAGCGCGCATTATATGTGACACACGGCGTATACGTAATTGACCAGACAGCTTTTTATCAATTAAATGTTAAACCATTTGCAGCTACAAACGAATTAGAAATGAATTATGCAAAGTCCTCGAGCAATCATATAAATCACAAATTAATTTACTTTTATTTTGCAGTGAGCATTTTTGTATTCAACTATTCAGCTTGAAAGTTACTTTGATTAGAAATGAATAACCGCAGAGTGCACTAAATGAATACTCAATTATAGACTTAAAATGAAATCTGTTTGCATGGAAAGTCTGTGGAGTTTGTGAGGGATGTGGACACTGTTAGAAATTGAAAGAAAGTATATGAAAGTTCTGTTAAGTTTTGGGCAGATGATCAATGTGCATAAAAGCTCACTTAAGCTTCACCTTATGCTGTTCTAATGTTAACAGATTCACTAAGCATTATACTATTAAAATGTGTGTAGTACAATTAAAATATTTATATATATTTAATTAAAGAAAGCACATGAAAGTGTATAAAAGTTTCGATTAATGAATGAAAGCACATGAAAGCGCATGTAAGCTAGATAAATGCATTTCAAATGGAAAATGACACACTTAAGATCATAAAATCAGAGAACTCGTAGAGTTCTTTAGGAGTCTAACTCGTTTTTATACAGAAGAAAGCACATTAAAGCCTTCAAAAGCTCTTGCAAGCTTATTCTTTGAACTTACTTTAGAAAACATTGAACTTACTTCAAGGAACTTTATGAAATATGTTTCAAATGCATCAACATATGTTGCATATGCACATTTCCAGTTAACATTGCCTTGTTCCACTGTCCGCACACTAATGCCACACACTGTGCGCCATCTACTTGCACTGTCCTGTGCTCGGAACTGTCTAATTTAAATTGTAAATGGCAAATGTGATTAGTATTGGCACATTGGGGGCAAATGTCTAAGTAATTAACGTCGCTTAAGTAATTAGCAATTGGTAACGCTGCCTTGAACGAGTAATTAGCTATGCTCGGCCATCCTGCGATTAATCGCACTTTGCACACGAAAATATTCAAATAATCGCATAATTAATTGGCGACACTTTGAAGGCGCCTGTAGGAGGAGGCAGAGGGGGGGGGGAGAGAACTTCCGCGATTTCAGTGAAAATTATCCAATGCATATTCACATACATATTCACACTCGCATGGGTACTCATATTCATTCTGCCGCCAAATGGCTCATTACAAACTGCTGGCAAACAATTTCTTAAAAAAAAGAAGCTGAAAACGAGCGCAAAAAATGAGCTTAATTTCTGCTCCGATGAGAGTCGCGCGTTGCCACGTAAAAAGAAATATTAAGATGCCGTAGAGCAGATAGAAGAGGAACTCACAGATAGACACACACACCGGCACACACACTCGCACGCACACATGTGATATACAATTTTAATGCGTTAATTTTCCGACAATATTTTCGTAATCTAGCGAAGCATGCCAAACACACACACGCACACACATACATGAACACACACATAGCCGCTGCCGTGTGTCACATATGAGTGGCACGCTGCTTTCCGGCGCAACCAGGACACGTGCTACGGCATCGAAATGATGGAAACGTTGACGTCATTTTCAACTACGTCTTTATCTGTGCTGCTTCCTCTGCTGCGATACCTGCCCCCGCCTAACGGGATATCCTTTTGTTGTTAACGTCTTTGACTTTTATCGATGCTAATATACCACCCACTCCTCCTCCTTCCTCTCTCCTATCATCCCTTTCTACGTGGCACGTCTTTCAACACGTTGGGCAACTGCAGCCGACGGCAAATCCTCGCTAACAACTCAACTCGAAGTCGCTTTTAAGTGTTCCGAATTTCATGCATCACTTAGAATGCCAATGTGTTGCCCCCACTAGGCATGTGTGTGTTGTGTGTGTGTCGGGGTGTGTGTGTGCCTGGCATATTTGAAAACTTTTGCTTATGCATCGCTTAAGCATATGAAAAATTGTGCGCATAACTCGAAGTTCTGTTTGAAAATCTTTGCAATAAACAATTTCGCAAGTCGACGGGTTGCATAGACGGACAGACGGACAGCACAGGATCGAGAGTATCTCAGGTATTTGTGAAGGGCCTGTTTCATCACCATCATCATCATCATCATCGTTGGCAGCAGAAACTATTTACGGCGTGCTTCACATATTTTGCTGGCCATATAATTAGTTTGGGTTTCAAGTTTTTGGTATTTTTGTGCGCACAGTTTTGTTTGGCGTGACGTGCAACGCGGCGGCTACTTAACCTGCTGCTGCAAATGACGCACTTGAGTGCGGGGCATGTTAACAGGTTGTCGGTAACAGGCTGCATGGCTGCCAAACTGACACTGTGATATCAAGGATAAAGTTAGTGGGCAACAATAGAAATACGCACTATCAAAGGGGTAGCTTATTCATTAGAATACTGTACATAATATAATATTTGTATAATATATATTGCTCAATAATGTTTAAACTATTTAAATGAATGTGTAAAATATTTTGTATTTACTTATTTTATGTTTACCATGTTAAAAACCACAATAAACTTTATATTTTCCATACCCTCATTAAATATGCATTTTATTATACAATTCTCTGTAATATGCCCTGCAATAAACCAACTTTAAACACTATCTTTAACAATTTACAGCAGTTTCGCAACATTTTGCATTTTACAATGCGAGAAAACGTTAAAGAAAAATACGCTTAACGTTTTTGCATTTCCTCAAGTTAACCACAGTTTGTTGCTTAATTGCAGGCGATTTATTAATGTTGGCAGCCAGAGTTAATTAACCCGTCGAATATCTTTGGCAAACATGCAAAAATTCGTTCAGTTATGGCCGAGGAAGCCCCGAAAAACAACAATACAATTTGGTACTTTGCGTGTGTGCAGCAGCAGGCACAACAGGCGCTGTTTGGTTAACAGTGACAGCGACGGCTGCATTAACAGCGCGCTGCACTGCACATAGTCGGCACAGCTGTTGCTGCTGTTACTAGCGCTGCCGGCGTCGCTGCCCGCACTTCGTGTCGTGCCGTTGCCGAGCTATTAACAGAGCGCAACTTCGGCTCGCTGTTAAGGCTGGCTTTGGTTTGGTTGCTGTTGTTGCTGGCAGCGCTGCCTCTGCTGTTCGTATTTCCGTTTTGTTATTTTCAGTTCTTGGCTTGAGGCCTGCTGGCGCTTGTCTCAGTCACCTGCCAAGGTTTGAGCGCGTCGCAACGTAGCGGCAACATCGCAGCGGTTTCTAACGGTTTGTTGAGCGACTCTCTATCTGTGTGTGTGTGTGTGTGACTCGCGCGCGTGCATGTGTGTGTCTGTTAAGTGCGTGTTTCATTATGTTTAGTTTTGTTGTGCTTTGTTTTGTTTATTATTTGCATGCAACACTTTGTCAACTGAACAAAATCGCGATATTCTATCGCCCCCTCTCCTCACACACTTCTTCCACCACTTCTTGCCTGCAACTTGAACTTGAATTGAACTCGATTTCCGATTGCAGAACTCGATACCGATGGCCAAGAATTTTAAGCGCGCGCCGCGTGACGTCGTTTGGCTACATGCCGTACCCCACTCTCCCCTTCCCCTGCTCTCCTCTTTCTTCCCTCTTTCTCCATGGTCAAGCCATGAGCAGCTGCAGTTCTCCAACTATCGATAGAAGCTTTTCGTTTTTGTTTACCGTTAGCGGTTTGCAGGTTCTCATCTCTCTTGATTGTTGTTGCTGCTGCTGTTGTTGTTCTTGTGCCCGCGCTCTTTTTGTTCCTCGAGTGCTTTGGCCACCTATTTCTGCCTCCCCTCTCCACCCCCTGCCAATACCCCCGCTGGCCAACGAAGCGTGTGTGGATCGGGTGTGTTTAGAAAGCCACTTGGCGACTCCAGACAGTTTTAGCCGTTGCTTCTCCACCTCTGCTTCTTCATCTCTACTCGTTCTTTTCCTTCTCTCTCTCTCTTTCTTTCTTCACTGCTTTAGCAGCTCATTCTTCTCTGCACGATTATCATTGGGGTCCGTTGCCAGACTGCGACTGAGACTGGCTCTTTAAGAATGCTTAATTAAATTTGAAGCAAACTCTCGACTCCATAGACAGACATAAATTGACCGACTTCTTGTACCGAAACCAAAATACCGTTAATTAATTCGATTGTTGACGTTGTTCTTGGTAAAGTTTTGCTTGAAGTTTTGAAACAATGCACAGAATTAATGCAGAAGAAGTTGCCTGATAAGCAATCAGCTTAATTAACGCTGTTCTGAAATAAAATTCAAGATAAAGAAAACAAATTATTAATATAAAACTATTATTTAATTTTGTAAATTCTAAAAGAACATAAAATTATCATAAATATTAATAAATATCAATATATATTACTAAAAATTCTATACAATATCTATATGATATCTATGTGTGTAAATTTTAGAAATTTAATCTACTCGTATTTAAATATGTGAAAATCCCGTGAAAACCACACGCAGATTTCCCACATGCGAAATGAAAAGAATTTCGAACTAGATCATTTAGCAAATTATTTAAATATCATTATAAATTGTTTACCTTATGGCCTATCTAAATTTCGGTTTAGGTTTCTGCATATTTCATCTATTTAAATTGTGCCTGGAAAAGCACTTACAGATTTCCCGCATTGTTCACATATCATTTTTTAATTATGCCACAATTTGCATATTTTTACCAATAAATCGCAGACTTTTGCTCGCTCTCATTCCTTTGCGTTCTTTTAACCAAATATTTCAAATTCTTTTGGCAAACAGGTTGCAAAAGCAACAACAACAACAAGAACAACAATAGTAGCAGCACGTGCAGGCCCGACGGCAGCAATAACAAAATTCACAGTTAACGTGAAAATTACAAAACCAAAAAAAAAAAAAGAAACCGCATAAAAATTTGAAGAACGCGCGCGCCAAAAAATTTTAAGTCGAAAAATTACGAATAAAAATAAAAAACCAAACAACAATAAACCAAAAAGTCAAAACACAAAAATATGCTGGTAAACAATTAAAAAAAAACAAAAAATATCAACGAGGAGCGAAGGAAAAAAAAAGCGAATTTCAAGCGAGTTTTGTCAACCAGAAAGGGCCAAGCGGCGGCAATAAAAGCGCACAAGTGGCTGCTGCAACAACAACACGACCACTACAACAAAGGGCAACCCTGGTGAGCCGAAAAAAAGAAGAGAGAATACCGAAAAACAAAAACGAAAAGGAAAACGAAAACAAAAACTGAGGCCCACAGGCGCTGAAAAAAAGGAAACCCTTTTGAACCCGAGGCAGGAAAACGCTTGTTTCGACAAGCGAGTGACAAAAACAACAACAACAACAACAGCAGTAGCAGTAGCAGCAGCAACTACAACAACAGCAGCAATAACAGCAACAACAACAACGCACACAACGCAGGTGAGCAGTGCATGAATGAAGTGAATAAATGAATGAATGAATGAAGGCGCCTGCCTGCAGCTTGTATTGTACTACCCTCCCTTTCCCCTCCCCCTGCCCTCTTCAGTCCACCACCCTGATAACATGCCCGTTCCCCAGCCTGCCTGCGATTGAGTGATTGAAAACTGATAAAAAAGACAAAAAAACAACAACAACAAAAGAGAAACACAACAAAGAAAATAAATATAAAATAAAAGGCGACGTAGAAGATGAAAAACAACAAAGTAATGCACAGGATTTTCCTTTGCTTCGCTTTTATTTTCCATTTGTTAAAAACAGACTATGCCCTGTCTCGGTCCCCCCTCTCCACCGTGCACTCCCCCCTCCCCGTGGCCTGCTCAATAAGCAATTAATATGCACAAGTGTCTGCGAGGGCTGCAAACTGAATTTCGTTTCGTTTCGATAAGCGACGCCAGAGAGGGAGACCAAGAGAGGGAGAGAGACAGGGAGGGGGAAAGGAATAAGGCCAGGACAAGAGACGAAAGTGGGGTGTCACAGCTACTCGTATAACAATAAACGTTAACCAAAATCGGTGCCATAGCCCGAGAAACCAAAGTGGTTTTGGCTTCATTGTGCGAAAAACGTGGCGCATTGTTTTGGTTGTTGTGCGCCAGACACACACACCCCTTAAAACTCACACTACAAAGCAGCAGACACTTTACTCAGCACTTTTTTATATTCCCTTTTAGGATCAACGCATAGCTCTTAATTTAATTTCAACATTTCTGTCAGCTAAGCTGGTAAACTGTCATGACTTTATCGATAGCTTGAAGCATTTTCGATAAATCCCCCAAGTGAAAACTTAAAAAAACTTCAATGAAATTTAACAAATACATTCAAGAAATAATATTGATTAATTTATATACAACATTTTTGCAAATATAATAAATAAATTATATCTATCTAGCTTAACTGTCACTTTAAATTACTTAAAAATTCTTATACAATTTCAAAGTGGAAACTTTAAGATATCCGAATAAAGTTTTAAAAATATATATAGTAAAAATAATATTAAGCAATTAAATATTAATATTTCTATATTTTATTATATTTCTAATAATCTAACAGTCAATTTAACTGAATGAATCTTATCCTTGCGTTGCTTTACAAATCTTGCTTTCTTTCTAACTCTTTTTTAAATTATTTCCGAAAAATCTTTAAAAGATTTCAATGAAATTTTACAAATATTTAATAAATATTACAAATTCTAGTAAATATCCTCTTGATTCGACTTATAATATATATTACTAGAAGAATATTATTCCTGCACTTCTTAACAACTCTCCAGACATCTCTCTCTCTCTCTCTCTCTCTCTCTCTATCCCTCCTCCTTCTCTCTCTGTTGCAGCAAACTCAAGTTGTAGCTGAAATATACGCTGTTGTTTATGGGAATGAGTATCGGGTAATTGAGCTGTCAGTTTATAAAGTGGGCCGTAGGGTAAAAAATCTAAATATAAAGCCAGACTTTATTAGCGCCAGGCAAGTGTCAGGCACAAAGGTCACGACATGTGTGTATGTCTGTATTTTAAAGGGCCACACATGAAATCTATAATTATGCAGATTATAAATTTAAGTCCAGGCCTTAAGTAGTTGCACAGCTTTTTATAGGATAGTTCATCGAATACACATTTAGTTTAAAGACTGAAAACAAATTAATGCAAACCCTTGTCTTGTGCCATTGTTATACCTGTACAAAGAACTCTGTTTATCTTCGGGCTGTACTGAAACAAATAAGAATCGTGTTTAATTTTCCACAATTTAATAGAGTTAACCAATCTCCTTCTGCCCGCTTCTTTCCTTAACCCGTTTGCACAAAAAACAATCAGAATTCTTGCAGCGCTTTGGTGATTTGCTTGATTGTGATTATTTTAGTGGCATTAACTTGATTTTTACTGTTACAGTCACGACTTTTCTAATCTAAGGCAATTTGTAGTCGCCTTTGTTGGAAGCAGCACAGGAGAAAAGCAACTACTGCCACTACTACTTGTACTATTGCTTTAATCCCAACTCTGTCGCAGAACTTTTTCAAAGTAGCAATAGGAAAGAAAATGGAAAAGAATCCTAAGACGTGGAAAAGAAAACAAAGGGACACAAAGGGGCAATAGACGAGGCAAGTCAAGGCAAGTCGAGGCGAGTCGATGTGAGTTTGGTTTAAGCCAAGTTGAAGCTGAACAACGCAGAGTGCGTACAGTGCATAGTAGAAGAGAAGTTGTTATCGTCTTGCTAAAAATAGAAATTGAAGACGAAAAGTTCAAATAAACAGAAGAAAACACAAGTAAACAGGCAGTCAAAGGCAGCGGGCAGAAGGGAACAAGACAAACAAGAAACGGCGCAAAGAAGTAATGCAAAACACAATAAAAGTGTCTAACAGCATCAAGAAATGAAAGTCAAAATGTGTGTTTGGTCTACAGTCTGCTCCCCTTTCATGGGGTACTCTTGCACTCTCTCTTCCGTCTCCCTCCCTTCTCTCTATCTCTCCCTCTCTTAGTCTTACTCTTTCTCTTGCAACATCTCTGGCATCATTAGCGGCAATTGAGTTTTTGGCTAAGTCGTTTCATCCGACACCATTTTTACTGTCTCTCTCCATCTTGCGAAAATCTCATCAACAGATTCTTCTTAAGTCGTCATCAGTCTCTCAAACATCATCATCATCATCGTCATCGTTAGCTCTGCCGGCTGATCGTGAACTCAAAAAATGTGGAAAATGTGCTAAGGTGCCGCCAGAGTTTTAAAAGACGAAAGTCTTCGTTGTTGCCCAAGTCGAGAAGAAAGCGTGCAAATCTGCTGTGCGTGTGTGTCGGCACAGTAAAGTATGCTCTCTCTCTTTCTCTCCGTCTCTCTACATCATATTGATAAGGAGTGTTTGAGGTGGAAACAATAAAACAGATAAAGCTTAACTGCTGAGGCCTCTAATGCATTTGCGGTATTAATCAACACTCAATTGAACAACTTTACGAACTTTTAGCTAACTGAAAAGTTGAACATTGTTTGAGGGGAAATTTGTATAAAACTGTAATAAATTCTTTCTATAGATTTAGATCTATACTTGGCCCTTCTCATTAAACCGGAAGGAGAACTCTGCTCTTTAATAAGATACTTTGTTATAGGTTTAATTTGAAAATGTATTAAACGTTTTTAGAGGAACCAAACAAACTGTAATTTCTCAGCCTCTACTCGAGTTGTTGAGAGTCTTCTTTACACCTTTCTTTCTAGTCTGCTCAGCAGCTAGTGTTGTAAGTGCTCTGAAGATGTATTTCCTGCTCAAGGCATTAGGCCAACTAATTTGTGTCGACTGACTGAAGCATCTCTTCTCCCTTCCTCGACTCATTTTTCAACTGCCCAAATACAAGTAGCAAAACAATAAAAAGAAGCAAAGAACCCAAGAACAAAGCAGAAAGAATTGTTCCCACTGTCCAGGAGGGAAGGGGAAGGGTTTGCTCATAATTGAATTATGATCATGGACTGTGTCAAGCGTTTGCTCAGGGAAAGAGAGAGAGAGGGAGAGAAAGAGAGGGAGACTAATGAACACGCCAGGCCCGGCAAAGGGTAGTCAAGTGAAGCTAATGATGATGATGATGACGGTGATGATGACGCTGATGTTGGCAGTTGCAGATGCAAAGCGAGTGAATGTGAAACTTGGCAGTGCAAGTGGCAAGTCGGAACCCGAATCGGAGCCCGCCAGAGATTCCAACTGTGAGGCGGCAATGAACTCAAAAGAAATGCCAGACAAACAACAAAAGAAGTGAGAGAAGGAAGAGAGAGAGAAGGGAGGGAGGGAGAACACTGCATGAAGGCAAAGCAGAAGAAGAACCTTGGCAAACACAACAAACAGCGGCAGCAAAGGCAGTTAACAAATACCAAAAGAAGATGCAACACTTTGTAGCACTCTCTCCCTATCTCAATCTCTCTCTCTCTCTCTCTCTCTCTTTTGAGGCCTAACTCGTATTGGCTGCAGCTGCAACAAATTTTGGGTTATCTTTAAAAGACCAACAAAGGCAGGCAGCAAACACACAGCGAGAGGGAGAGAAGGAGAGAGAGAGAGAGGCACGCAGGCAGGGCATAGAATCAGAGAACTATGCCAGCCAGAGGTCATTCATCCAGCAGAACGTTTATCACGTTTATCATGCGGCCTGGTCTCGCTTTATTAACATATTTTCATACCCTATACAAACACAGTGAGTGGGGGAAAGTGGTTTACAGCCAGATAAAAGATAAAACGCAGGCAAAACTTGGTAATAACTTAAAGAACAACATAATTTGTGGGAGAGCATGAGAATGGAAAAGAGAAGAGCCGCTGCACGTGGACTCTGAATTTTGCATTAGATTGTTTGGTAGAACTTGCAAATAAACTGTAACAAATCGCATAATTTAAAGTAAATTTAATGGACATAATTATATACTATCTATCTATATACTATCTTTATATAATATAAACTGTCGCTTGGGAATTTAAGAAAATATAAACCAAAAATAAATATAAAGCAGTTGCAGCACAGCTGAATTCTTGGAGATGAGTAGACAAAATATCATTGAGTTCTCTATTCAATTTATAGGGTATCTGCTGGTATATCAGCTGTCATCAACTGCAGTTTGAGGCTGTTGTTGATGCCTTTGTTGCTGTGGTTCCCATTTCCTTTGCACGTTCTCTAGGCCCCAGTTAGACTTGTGTCGCAGTCGTGGCGACCCGTTTCTGACCACGTTTCCTCTCTCGCTCTCTTCCCTTCGCACTCTCACTTGCTTTGCCGGCACTGTTGCTGACGCACAAGTTAGGGGCCCTTTATGCATTTTAGAATGCACAGAAAGAGAGAATAAAGTAGTCGTAGTAAAGGGAGACGCAGACAGAGACTGAGAGAGAGAGAGGGAGAAGGGAGATGAAAGGCAGCCCGCTGTGTAGTTTTGGCCAACAGGAAATGGCCAGCATTAGACAGTTGGCACGTGTTTGTCTGCCTGGATGTTGTTTATACCCTTCGACCATTGAAAATGGTCAAAAAAGGGTATACTAACTTTGTGCAAATGTATGTAACAGGCATAAGGAGGCGTGGGAGACCCCATAAAGTATATATATTCTTGCTCAGGATCATAAGCCGAGTCGATTGAGCCATGTCTGTCTGTCTGTCCGTCTGTCCGTCTGTCCGTCTGTCCGTCTGTCCGTCTGTCCGTCTGTCCGTCTGTCCGTCTGTCTGTGTGAACGCACAGATCTCAGCTATTATAAAAGCTAGAGTTACCAAACTTGGCAGGAAGACTCCTGTGTACTATAAGCAGATGAAGTTTATTTCAAATGTTAGGTGCCACGCCCACCGCCCCCACAAATCAATAATTTAATTTTTGAACTTAATTTGTAAGCGCTGTATATAAGATACAACTTTCTGTCTTAAACATATACTAAGCTAAATGAAATATCTACGTAGTCCCCAAATTACAATCCAATCGAACAATAAACACAGAAGTTATTTAAGAAAGTATGAGCATAAAACCAAGTGCTTCTGTCAGCTAACAAGGGAGACGGGCGAGCGCGAAGCGCGAGCGCCATCTGTCGGGATTAATTTCAAAGCATGTGCATATGCATATGTGTATGAATTTAACAAATTAAACTACATGGGAACATAGGTCGAAGGGTATCCCACTGTCGCGTTTTGCGCGACTGTTGCTCTCGTTTTTTTACTACTCTCTTTTTCTGCGGACGACAGACGGAAGTGCGACAGTAGTAACAGCGAGTACCGCCAACTTTCTATGCAAGTTATGTGCAGGCATTGCAAGGGAGAAATGGTTTCCCTTCTTACATAAACATAACTGAATAATACGACAACAGTCTCGTTATTCAACTGTCCAAGTAGAAAGAACTGCAAATTTATTTCAGTCATAATGTGTTGAGAGCATTTGCAGCAAACGTGTCGCTTATCACGTATCTAAATTTGAACAGGGTGTGAGACTCCGATCCCTTAACTTTAACCCCTATGCACCCACTTCATATCTCCTGTTCCAGTATTTCCTTTATTCCTTTAACTGCGCTGACAGCTTGATTAACTCGCGAGGGAAGCTTAAGACATTCTTCGGGGTAAAACTAAAGCGAGAGCATGAAAACTTATTGACTCTTTAAGTCGTGCTGGGTGCCAGTTCTCTCTCCCTCTCTCTCCCTCCCATTTGCTTTACTTATTGTTAACCATTCTTTGGCACTCAGAAGTCACGCCTGCACAAACAGCTGCTGTTATACCCTGTACACCATACACCCTCGGCTCTGCCTCCTGCCGCACAATACACCAACGCCGGCTTCCTCCTCACTAAGAGCAGCGCCTGCAGCTTCTGGGCAGCCCGTTGGTCATCATTGGGTAAAACGATGCAACAACAACACCAACAGCAGCAACAGCAAAAAACGTTTTTCTTTTGTTCTCTCTTCTGCACAATTTCCACAGTTTTCTCAGTTTTGCAGAGTTTCCTTCGTCTTGTGCTTCGCTTTTTTGTAGCTCTCATAGTTTATTTTGTGGCTCATTTGCATTATTTTAATTCATTTCGCCTTGGTAATCGCCAATGATGCTACCCCCATTTCCCTCCTTTCCCACTCTTTCCCACTCTTCCCCCTCTCGCTCCTCTTTCTTTCTTGCTTCCTCGCAGAACTGTGCATAATTTTTGGCATTGTTGTTGCTTGTTTCTTCCTCCTCGAGCTGGAATGCCAATAAATAAAATGAAGTGAAATGAAATGAAATGAAACGAGATGAAATGAATTCTCGACGTGGAAAATGCCGGAAAATGCTACAGTGCTGCATACTGCATGGCTGCTTAATTAATTTTGGCCAAGTGTAATGAAAGGAAAAGCCAACAAACAGTTGCAAAAATGCTACTATGAAATCATATGCCAAAGTTTGCAATTCAATTTATATTTCGCCAAAAACGGAAGCCAAAAGACAAATTACCAACTTTTTTTGTACAGCCCGAGGGGAAAGAGGTGCAGGCAGGAGACTGGCTTGCAATCACAGCAGATAGTTTTTCACTTCGTCAGGTAGGTAGAGAGAGTGAGAGAGAGAGAGAGAGAGAGAAAGAGAGTCAGAGACACAAAGCCATTGGAAACTTGGTCCTGGCATTGCCAGCAGGACACTTGAAACAAATTGCAATTTGTTCCATGCCAACACGCAGTCCGTAAATGTATTGGAGGTAGGGGAGGATAAGAGAGGGGAACTTCACCCTCTTTGACTTGCTGACTTTCTGTGGAAGAGCCTATAAATTAAGTGCTGCAATTAATAATTAAAATGTGTGTTAATTAGAGCTGCTACTTTTTTGCTAATTGCAATTTCAATTAGTCACATTAGAAAAACCCGAGCGGGGCTTTTTAACTACGTAGAGCTAATCAGTTCTAGCTCTAATCAGTTCAAGTTGCACTTTAGTGTGACAGCGTTAACCAACACTGCGTAATTAGCTTGTAACTCAGCTTTATCTCATGCGATTGCACTGAAGCTTTGAGGATCATCAGATAAACTATCCAACTCTCAGTTAACGAAATATCAAGCTTTTTACTTTAATAAACAACGAGTTAGACAACTTAGTAAAATGATCTATATCATGGTAAGTATGCTAACTGCATACTATGTAGAGCTAATCAGTTCAATGAAAACGGAAACTAAATTAGCACAAGTTGCTTTTGACTGTAAGGCAATCCAGCAGATTCCTACCCTGACAAATTCACATGTAACTCAGCTTTATCCCATGCGATAGCAATGAAGTTTTGAGGATCGTTAGATAAACTATTAAACTCTAAGTATGCAAAGTATCAAGCTATTTACTTTAATAAACAACGAGTTAGGCAACTTAGTTTTAATGATCGACTTCTTTGTAAGTACGCAGAAAAGTGCTACAAATTGCGAATAATATCCCGAAAAAATATCATTTCCCCGTGCTCCTATCAACAGTTCTAATCGGCTTTAATATCTAATAATAGCAAGGCAGAGTGAACATTTGATTTACGGCCAAATTAGGCGGCAACTGCACAAGGAACAAAACAGGGGAAAAAAGAAAGGAGGACAGCAAAAAAAAAAAACGCAATGTGAGCAAATTTCAGGAATATGTCGCACAGAGTTGCCACGGGGGCAGAAACGCGTAATATACAAACATGCATAAGTATGATTTTTTATCATATTTTATTTGCCTTTTATTTCTACTTGGCTCCTCCCACCCCTCCTCTTACATTCCCCCACTGCCCTCTTCACCCACATTTCATTTGTCGTGTGCCAAAAAACATTTTTCGCTGACAATTCGCCTGGTTAACTAAGGCGAGGTTTGTGTGCTCGACTCATATTTCATGCCGGTCTCATTGTGCACGATGATATGCCTCATGTGGGAGGAAGTGGGAGAAGTGCGAAATAGGAAAAAGGATGCAACGGGCGACGAATGACGAATGAATGTTTCAGTGAATCTTTTATTACATAACACGGATTAGAGATGCCTCTGAGACAGTCTTCCCTCCAAGATGAGCCTGCTTACTTTGACTGTTTAATTCAGTTATGGATAGAATTCAAATCTGACTACGAGTATATATAAGCTATTGCCGCATTGAATATTAAACTCAATCAGCGTATGGATTTTACTTTTATTGTCTTCGTTGACTTTCGTAATTAGCTTGCAACACATGAATTGAATTGCCGTATTGCAAATTGTTTTTATTGTTTTGGTCTCTCTTTCTCGTTGTTTCACTCTATCTCAGTCTCTCTCTCTCTCTCTCTCTCTCTTGCCGTCTGTCTCTGTCGCTGCCAATTAGTTAATTAAAGCTGGCGAAAATACTCGTAAATATGCGCGCAATGTGAAAGGCAAAAGGCTGCAGAGAAATATTAAATCAATCAGTGCGTGCATTAAACGAGGCAAATAAAATAATGAGAGGGCAGGTAAAACACAAATATTATTGCAAAAATAGATTCTGCAAAAATTAATTGGAAAAATAAATAAGAATTATTTTCGTTAAATCTGCCGAATCAGAATGAAAATGCCCTACGGGTCTGCCCAACAGGAAGTCGGGTGTAATGCACCGTTATTTATTTGTATTACACAAATGGGGAAAAAATTATGCAATATTTATGATTCTATTTGAGTTCTCATTATATTTAATATTTCATTGCATAAATTATGCAATTTGTTGGCTCATAGCTGGCGGGTTTGGTAATCGCATCTGAGTTAAAGTTATTTGCAATTGTCGAATTGATGAAATAGAAATCATATGTTGACATTATATACTCGTACAAATTATCTTTGGTTAACCTTTTGCTATACTGTAAGATATTGGCAATTTAGTCGCAGTTAATTGAAATGTTTAAGCCTGACTTAAAAAACAAGCTGCCGGCCAACCATGACCAGAATCAAGTGTATTTTATACAGAGACTTGCTGCATAAATGCATAAATGCGTGTTTATTTCTTGCACCACGCTGCGTATGTGTAATTTTTTCAATTAGCAATTCTAGCAATTCCAGTTTCGTAATTGATTTCCCCGACTCAGTGGCTTACCTTGCACGCTGTCGTTGTCGACGAATTTTAATGCTCATTTTAATGAAGTACAAATATCAAACAAAAGTGCTGAGAAAAACCTCAACAAATGGACGAATAAACGGAGCGAGAGACAGAGCAAATGAAATGCAGCGGAATAAGCAGAACAACTAACTCCAAACATTGCGCAACTGATTAGAGCCAATTTAAATGAATTGAAAATATTTTCCCAAGCCAAACGTTGGAGCTGTAAACTGCTAAAGTTGCGAACAGTTCGTCAAATTTGAACTGCAAGTTGGTGGGACGACTACGAGCTACGCTGGCAATGCAATCAGAGTTGCTGTTTCCAAAATGTTTACTCAGAAACAAACCTAGTTATGAACTTTCAGTATCCAGTAGAATCATCTCATTATGAAATATTCTGTCAAGTTAATAGTTGTATGCACTTGCCAGAGCAGTAACCCAGACAAGGTTTCTTGGTAACTGTTTTTTCAAAAACCCTTCTAGTTATTCGTATGAAATTTCGTATACACATTCGCAAATCATTCAAGAACTTTCCTATTAATTTTAGTAAAATTTACTTAAAGAATCTCTGAGTTATGCTAGAATTAGACAACTTTTAATTTTCCAACTGGTTGCTGCAACTCTAGCAGGGCAAACACAATACCTACAGGGTATTTACAGCATACGCACTCGACTTGCAGCTGATGCCATGACGAGTTGACAAACTGACAGACCAAGCAACTAACCAGCTAAGCAGCCAAGCTGATGGATTTGGATGCAGAAAGGCAGCAGCAAAAGTGCCTGACCCAAATACCGAAAGCAAAAAAAAACACACACAAAGCTAAAGCAAAAGCAAAACATAGCACAAAAAATGTTTCTAATGAGGCAAATTAAGCAAGCGCCAAACAATTAAAACAAAAGCAACAAATGAGCGCATAATTATTTTATAATTAAATTCCATTTAACAAAGTCTACGCACACATACACTGACACACACACAGACATGCTTTGTGGAAGTTGCTAAATTTTGTATAGAGTTTTGTGCATTTTTCGTCGGTTTTGACTTAAAGCGCAACAGGTGTAAATTACAACAGAGCGCGCTAAGGCAAACAACAACAGGGCAAAGTGGCAAAGTGGCAGAATGGCAAAGTGGCAGACAGGTGGAACAGTGGGACAGCTGCCGCTTGTCGGGTGCAGTTATAATCGCAGTAATCAACTCAATGAGCGAAGCATTCTGCGCGCTACTGAAAATTCGTTAGTTAGCCAAAAGTGACCGAAGATGGACAAGACGGGAACACTGACAGTCAGGCTGCCAATGGAAATGGGCCACGACTAGAGTTGAAGGTGAAAATGTAGAGTAGCGGTAAATGGCCTTGAGAACGGGAGGTAGAGGGGCAAATAATTGTATAGGCAAATTATGGACTGGCCTGATTTTTTTAGGACTTGCTTAAAATACTAAATAAACACTATATACATATACATATAATAGTTAAGTACTTAAGACATAATTAATAAAAACATGCTCAATAAATTCTGAATAATAATAAATATATATTAAATAAACACATATATAAATTATAAATGAATACTAAATAAATACTTAGTAAATAATTATTAAATAAATACTAAATATATACTGAATAATTACTTAATAAATACTAAAAATACTAAATAAATACGAAATAAATACTAAAAAACTAAACTATTTGGCAATATTTCTATGGTATTTAAGTATTAGCTTACTTATTAGAAAAGGCCTTATGGTGACATTTCTCTTTGTTATCTTTTTGAAGTTCAATTTCAAATACGTGTTTCAATTTAGTCAACTCGTTTAAACTGTAAACTACATAAAAAATACTAACTTAATTAAAAGCAATACTTCTCTCGTATTTAAATACAAGTTCACATTTCCGAAGCTTACTTTGCAGATGCTCATGAAATCATCTTTGTTAGTATTCATTTCAAACTCTAATTAAAGCCACTTGTTTGAAATTGGGAAGTTGTGTAAAGACTCGTCTAAATTCTACAGACAATACTAAAACAAAAAATACTAAACAGTGTTGTCTTTTGTTAAATATCTCCTTAGAGTTTGCTGTAGTAAAAATACCAAACATATATTCTAGTAACTCTTTTCTGTGATTTAAATAACAGCCAACTTTTTAGAGGTTACTTTGCACTTGCTGATGGAGACATCTTTCTTAGGCATCTCTTACGGCTCGAATTAAAAACACATGTTCGCACTGCGCACAATAATCCAAGTAATGATAATGATAATGATAAAGATAATGATAATGATAATAATAATGATCGCATTGTTGGTGTTGTTGCTGCTTCTATCGCTATTGTTCGAATCGAAGCCACAAATTGGTGAAAGTCAGCAAAGCAATGCGAAAGAAGAAAAGATCTGAGGCGAGTATGGCAGGCGTTGCCTACTCATGTGCGTGCAACAATTTTCGCTGGCTGTTTTTGTGTGTGGGTGGCAGAGGCAACAACTTGCAGCATGTTGCAGCCACAACATTAACAACAACAAAAAAAGCAGCAACTCTCATTGAGCTTCTTGGTGAACTAGTTTCCATTTTAATAGCGATAGCTCAGCTCGACTTGCCGCGACTTGCCTCGACTTGGTTGCCTCTGCAGCGGCAACAAAGAGAGCATGAAATGTGCAACGAATTGTGGCAGCCACAAAGATTTATTGAAGCCCGGCCGGGGCTATTAACAAAATTACTTAACAAGCGGCCAACTGCAATGGACAGCGAATGCATCGCATTTTGGTCAACGCCGACAGCAACAGCAACAACTATCGAAAACAACCCAAAACAACAAGCAGTAACAACTTGCAACAGCAACAAAAGCAACAACAACAACATCAGCAAGTGAACAACGCTGAATTATTGCCAAGCGAGTGAGTTTTGAGTTTTGGCGCTGCCTGCCACAGTCTGAGGCAAGCCCCACTGAGGTCCTCAATGGCTTTGCGCCCTCACTCTCTCTCTACCTGTCTCTCTCTCTCTCTCTCTCTTACTCTCTCTGTCTGCCTGTCTCACTCCCATTTTCCGGGATATATTCTATTTAATTGCATTCGCGGTTGATGCAGGCACAAAGCAAACAGACAAACTCACACACACGCAGACAGGCAGAAGGACACTAAGCCTGCACACACTCTCCCTTTTTGCACTCACTCTTTCCCGTTCCCTCTCCCTCTCCCTCTCCCTCCTTCTGGCACTATGCTCTGCTATGCTGGCCAGCAGCGTTCGCTTAAGGGGGGTGCACTGGCGCAGTAAAATGTTAATCTCGGGATTAAAGCTGACAGCGAAAGAAATAAAATGTATAATGTGCGTATACGTAATGCGTTGATTTATGAACTCCGTGAAGGCGGTGAAAAATGCTACTTGAAGCGAATGTGTAATTAAAAATGCAGCTGAAAGTCGCGCGTGAAAGTCCGAGTAAAATAATAAATATTATAATGCGCTTGAAACTCGGACAACACATAAATATAAAATGTAGAAAAATGTAAGAATCACGAGCTAAGATAATCCCACTACATGTTTGCAGATTTTAAATTTCATAGCATTCACAACCTCTCTTTTTTTTAATATACATAACTCGTAAACTGAAGTATATTTATTTATACAACATTTAAATTTATATTTTTATTATTCTCCTGCAAATAATGCAAGTAATAATGCGCAATGATTTCCGCCCTTCTCGTTGGCAAATACCCTCAATGACTTGCTCGACTCGCAGCTACAATTGAACATTATAATTTACTTCTTAGCAATCTGCGTTTTGCAGCAGTTCAAGTTTGTAGCTGCGTATCTTTTGCCATGCCTGAAGTCAGCAAGTTAAAGTATCTGCAAGTCACTTGCCTCTGCTGTTGCTGCTGCTGCTGCCCCATGCCCTGTTATCAATTTGCGCTAACGACGCCCCTGGCACAGTGGGCTGCCTTGGCTGATGGGGGTTTTTTTTAGGGGGGGGCAGGTCCAGTCACAGTTTCATAGACAGCAGCACAACAACAGCGGCAGCAATCGCGGTTGCCGCCTGCCAATCGGCAAAGTTGACGACCACAGTGAGCAACTTGCAACAACAGCAACAACAGCAGTAGTGGCAGTGGCAACATCGATGCAATTTGTTATTTTGAATTTTGCAATTTTCGAGTTCAAACTATTTTTGTGCGCGAGCAAAAAGCAATCACAGAACGTAGCGAGCAAAACCCACGAGAGGCCTCGCCGGGATTTATAGTCAGTGCTGGGGCAGAGTGGGGAACAAGGTGGCACCAAGGGGCAGCGGCGGCGAACATGCCTCATCCTTTTTGATACTCCTTTGAACTGTGCCGTGTTGCTGCTGCAATTCCAGCAGATATTTAATTAAATGTTGCTTTGACTTGCAGCCCCGCAAGCGCATTGCTAGACAGGATCAGAGACTGAGAGACTGAAAGACTGTGGCACAAGGTGGGGGCGTGCCACTCCTCGCTTGGCAATGGCATTGCTATTCCTGGAGTGGATTATTAAGCCGTGGCATTGGTAATGATGGGTTCACAGCCAATAAAACGTTTTTCTTTTCCTTCTTTCCGTGGCTAAATATAAATCTTGAGCTATTTTTACCTTTACTTCAACTCGATGGGGCACTTCGCATACTCATCACGTTGCCATTCTCAAGCACATCAAATGGCGTCTGCACAAAGCGCGGCAGGGGGTGGCAGAGTAGTCGGGGGGAGTAGTCGGAGGCAGGTAAAGGGAAGGTGGTAGTTGTGGCCCATTCGCTTTCAGTTCTTTTGTCAACTGATTCGATTTATGCAGTTTCCTTTTGCCAACTTTCCCGGTCCACACGCTTCAGCTACCACGTCTTGCCACGCCTTCTTTCACCCCGCCTCTGACTGCTTTTAATCCCGCACTTCAGCAGCGACAACAGACGACGATGACGTCGAATTCAAATTCCAAGTCAAGGGCTAAATAAACTTTGTCGCATGGCGCGCTGGCAAAAAGAGCACCGAAAAAAAGAACGAAGATGCAGCATAGAGGAAACCCTTGCCACAGGTCTTTTTTCGGCAGCACAGTATCCGCTGTCAGGCTAAGGGCTGCATACCCTGTAAAAGATTTGTTAAAGGGTATGGAATGTTGTGGTGTTAGAGAAGTATATAAGTAAAAAGTATGTTTAAAATGTAGGCTATACCAATAATAGTCAGTGAATACTCTTTATAAGATCCGTTGAACTCATAAACAGTAGAAGCTAGAACTATAAAATTTCAATAGTAGCTGCTTTATGATATAACAAATTAAATACTATATAAATTAAAGGCAGAACATATTCTAGATTTAGTTAAAGGAAGAATTCCCTGCCATGTACCCATTGAACTTAGAATTTACAAAAGTCAGAACCATCAAATTTCATCTGTAGGTACTTCCTGGTAGAACAAATAATATACTATACTAATGATAGTGATATGATACTCTACACTCTGTGTTAAGTCCAATTAAACTCAGAGTCGATAGTAGCAAAAATAATAAAATTTTTATAGTGTTACACTCTGCTATAAATTCGTTATCTTCAGCTCACTTACAGGATATCTGCCGGTCAAGTCGTGTCAGTTTTGCCTGTTGTCGCCATCCATCTCTCGCTCACTTGGCGAACATATTTTATGTGTCTATCAAATCGACCTGCGAGCGTGATGCAGCCAACGCGCATCTATCCTTGAGCTGTATGAGTTGAATTATATAACTATATAGTAGTAGCCTGAATTGTATATAGCCAGGCGTCTGACAGTCTCTGTCTCGCAGTCTCTCTCTCTCTCTGTCTTCTCCGTCTGTTGCCGTTTATTGTGCAAAATTTATTGAATTTAATATGCATATTGCAATAAAATTTATGCATTTTTCTTCCTTTTCATTTTTGTTCTACACTGTTGTTGTTGTTACTGTTTTTCTTGTTTTTGTTCTCTGATATCCTGTTCAGCTCTTTTGTCATTAAATCTGCAATGTCGAGGCGTAATACTGTTGCTGCTGTTCTTGTTATTACTGCTGATGATGCTGCAGGGTGCATTGCATTTGGAATTTGATTTCCTTCGTTTTCTTTGAAATGTGATAGATGTTGATGGAAAACAGTTTTGTTATTTTGTTTCTAGTAAATATGAAAAAGGAATTTCCGCTTTTTTGTTTATTTCTATGGAATTTATGGGGGTATTATTAACACCACGGCAGGATTACGAAAATAAGCAGCTGCTGAATGTTGAAATTGGATATAGCTGGCGAAAAGTCAAAATATGTGCAGAAATGTATAGGCTGATGCACTAGACTATATACCCTACAAATAATGTCATAAAGAGTTTATTAATCAACACAAATTATTGATAAACACTTGCAAATATTATTTACTCTTCATATTTTCCTTTATTCGAGTCGGAAATTATGATTAAAAATGTACAAAGTGATATTCCAAATACAATTCTGTACAATGTACAATTCTGTACCATTAACAAGTCTATCATGCCTCCCTCTAGCTCTTTTTATGCTATACAGGGTATACGAAAAATCTGTTGACAATAAAATAGCAATAAATGTGAAATTCGCTTAATTATTCGGATTGCTTTAATGCTCAATAGATTTAATTGAAAGCTTAGCTGCGTTTTAAGAGCTCCTAAAATACTTTACATTCTAATTTAATCTCTGTATTTAAAATGTAGATAAAAATATTTGTATTTTGTTGCCTAATTAACTAATAATTTGTTCAACTTTTGTTTTCTTTGCAGGTACGTGAATGACTTTCTCAAGAAGCCCAAGGTAAAAAAAACCCAGAAAATTTCTCGCGCTCTTCTGACCCACTTGGGTCACCCAATTTTCACAGAGCTTCACTAATTACATTTGTGTGTGCGTGTCTGTATGTGTGTGTTTGTGTGTTGATCACATTTCCAAAGTGCTCTCGAATGACCCATTAAAATAAGCCATTAATTCTTCGCCAATGACCCTCTTAACTGCCAACTAAAACGCGGCGGAATCGAAAAAGCAAACGACATATTAAAATGGGAAGTGGGAAATGGTGAAAAAAAATAGAAATAATAAAGTAGAATAAAATATTTGCTAAAAATAAAATAAATAAGCAATTAACGACAGGCAACACACACCCACAGAGGGTCGGATTTGGTGTGGAGAGGAGAGAAGAGGAGGGGAAGCGAGGCGAGGCGTGGGCGATAAACTTGTGCGAAATGTAGTGCGAATTCCATTAATTAGCCGTAATGAGGCGATCCAGCCAGTGGCATTCAATGTGGCATGGCGAGGTCGCGATTGGCATATCAAAAACACATGTGGCGCGTGTCATGTGTGGCAAATGTCGCATGCAACATTTAACTGCAAACTACAACAGCGAACAGGGAACAGAGAACAGAGAACGGAACACGGGGCGCACATAAATGCGGCTAATTGCTTGGCCAAAATGGATGGCCGAAGGTCAGCGCAAAGCTGGTGACAGTTACACAGCCTCAGTTGCAGATACACGGTGGCAGATACACACAGTTACAGATACACGCAGTTGTAGATACCGATACAGATAGATACAGCTACCAAAGGCATAACTAATACGCGCTCGTTCTGAGTGAAAGAGACAGACAAAGAGTGGAGACAGAATGCGAGGTAGAAAAGGAGAGAGATACAGCAAGAGAGAGAGAGAGAGAGACAGACAAACAGGGAGAGAGTGAGAGGGAAACAGAGAAGGCAGGCAGCCCAGATTAACCGTTAATAGCCTCAAATTGCTGCCACGCTTTTTGATTTTCGGGCACATTGTTGTTGTTGTTGTTACGCACTTTTGAAGAGTTTTTCTTGGCTTTTCTTTTAGCTCGGCTATTTTGGTATGCGACCCAACTCGATTGACTCGTTTTGCTTGTCTCCGCTTCATCGCCTACCACACTCCATTCTCCTACTTCATCTCTTCTTCCTCTCCTTCTTCATCTCCATCGTCTCGTTGTTTTTTCGGCTACCCCAATACGGTCATCTTCATCATGATGATGCCATAATGATGTCGCTGATGCGGTAACCGCGTTACCAAGCCAAGTCGAAGCCAAATGCAGCCAAATTGGCCATGTTTATTTGGCCATTTGCAGCCGCTTTTCGAGCTGTCATCGATTTCCAATTGAGTTGTGCAGTTGCTCGAGACACACTCGCATTACACTGTCCCACATAACTGAGCTTAACTGAGCTGAGCTGTGAAATGCGAGTTATTTTCTGTGGATTAACACCTCAGCGAGTTGACTCGTTTTCAAGAGGGGCAGAGGGGCAGACATTCCCCTTTTTGGAGTTGTTTTTCTTCAACTCTAACGCAACTTAATCGATTTGCAGTTGTTTGCAACATTTCTACACATTTATGGAATCAATAAAGTTGCGTTTTTATGCGTATTTTAAAAATATTTGAAACTTTATTTCGGTGTGGTCTGTTTTTATACCTACTAGGCATGGGGTAGCCGTCTTTGTGTCCGTGTGAACGCGTTTATCTCTTAGAATATACGATCTAGAAGTATCAAATTTGGTGACAATATGTGTTCTTTTTATGAGAAGATACACTTTGTTTTAGAATTCAGCCACACTCCTTAGTGCACACGTAAATTGATCAAATTTGATTTCCTAGAGTAATTTAAAAGATGAGGTGCTAACTTTTAGTGTACATAATAATTACCTTCCTCTTAATGATATCTGAGAATTTGCTTGCTAATGAATAGTTAACATAGAAGTTATTTAAGAAACAATGTTTTGGTTAATGTACAGGTGAGTAGGGTATGTATCGTATGTAGATACCAGTTAAGCACACCCACTCTTTCTTTTTATTTCTTTTTAATAAGGTTTAAGCTACATTGTCGCACTTCATGATGTATTCTTTTGCCAGATCTTAACTCTATAATTTTGTCAACATTAGAAGGAACACAGAAGTAAGACAAATTGTTTTCTCTCCTCTCTCTCTTTTCAATCTGATGTTATTTGGTGCAGAACAAAAGCGCCCACGACTTTTGATTATATAATTATCTACAAGGGGCAAAGATACGTCTCTGCTCAGATCCGTAACCATTTGCCTAGTCTAGTCTGGGCCTCTCTCTCTCTCACAGGCTTTCCAGCAATAACTCAACATTCTGTTGACAACTTCTGCTTCTGTTTCTGCTTTGGCTTGTTACTTTCAGATGCTCATATGAATTACGAGTTGTACATGGGGCAGCAACGACGCCCCACGCAAATCTCTTGCTAACTCGTTTAGCACACACAAGGCCAAGACACAAGTGGAAGAGGGAGAGAGAGAGGGGAAGAGACGATACGAAACGGGTCTATGAATACGTCTAAGAGTCAGACAACAGTTACAGCATAAATAAACAACAGACCCCGACGTACAAGTCATGCGTATTAAATACCAAAAAAGTAGAAAAAAAAGAAAAAGAAATAATAAACGAAGGAAAATTCAAATCGTTGCGCACGACCAAATTGTAGGCAATCATTTGGAAACACACACACACACTCACACATATATAAGTAGCTGATGCTGTGTGCGTGTGCGTAAATGTCGATAGTTGGCAACGCGAATTCAGTATCGTATCTTGGCTTCATAACTGTGTCCAACTTGTGCCACTTGCGAATGTCTGAGATGAAAAGGTGCAGGGGGCAGCTGTGATTTACTACAATCGTTGGCGGGCAACTAAATCAGTGCAACTAACAGTGCAACCTGTTTGAGGTGCCACAGACACACACACACACACTCACAGCCACTCGATGACGATGACAGGCGTTGTGAGCTCAGCTCGAAACGAGTCTCAAATGCAACAGAAGCAGCAGCCAGCAAATTGCACCGCAAATAGAAAACCCACTAGCGCTGCTCCTTTGTCAACTCCCAGCTGCCCTCCCCTCTCTCTAACCCCTTAACTCACTGCTCCAGCTCTGCTCATTCGTGCCGCATCGTCGCGTGTTTGGCAAAGTGCAGCGCGCACCGACGTCCACCACGAACAACGAACGGGACACTTAACGTTTTGGCCATTGACAACGATTAAAAACAAGTTTAAACCGCCTCCCCCCTCTCCCCTGCCCCTCACTCCCCTGGCTACTGCGGTTGCAAGTGGAACTGGAACCCGGACCGGGACACCAGCAGCAGCAGCAGCAGCATCGTGGCCTCCTCGCGACAGCATTGCTGACCCAAATACACGAAGACATTCAATCGACGTCTCCACATGAACTGTATTTTGTATCATATTTTTTTTGCCTTTTTTATGGCCTTGCTGCAGCTAAGTGGAGCGAGAGTGAGAGAGAGAGAGAGAGAGAGGCCAAGCTCAGGCTGTGCTGACTTTGGTCTTTGGTCTGTGCGGTCTTAAAGTTTGAAAGTCTCCGGCAGAAATGTCTCCTAACTGCGCTCCACTTTATGGCTGTCCAGTGCCGAAACCGCTCATCCTAAATGCCTCAGCCTCCTTGTGACAGCAACAAAAAGCTAAAGTACATATACCATAAAGTTAGGGTCGCTTTTATTGGCAAATAAATAGATGCAGACACAGAGACAGAGAGAGAAAGACAGAAAACTTTGGCTAAAGAAATACAATATTCTACTTCAAATTTAAGGCTGCTTGGAAACATATAAATAATTTCAATGATAATAAAAAAACTATTGATATTCTTTGATATTATCGGCGTAAACAGCAGCAGAGATGTTTTATAATTTATCATGATATTTCCAAATTTGATTTAATAGATTTTGTTTCACTGAAAATTGAAAATAAATAAATAGTTGGATTCAGAAAATGGTTTGCTTAGATATTATTAGCGTTAAGCTAAGCAGAGATTGATGGTAAATAACTATAATATCTTCACTTGGAAATAAAAAAAGATAAATAAATATATATATACAACAAGTTGAAAGTTAGATACTCGAATATAGTAAAAAGATATTCAGTAGAAAGTTAGATATAAAGTAGTGTTTTAGGAAAAAAATCAAAAGAAATATTGGTTTGCTTAAAATCTTCATAAACCTATCCAAATATTTATAATAAATAATTTGAATGAACAATCTTTTTTGCTTACACCATTTTTCCTTTTTTCTGAAAAGTATTTCCTTTATAGAGTATGACTTAGTCGAGGTAATCGCTTTGTCTGTGTCACTTCTTGTTGTAAATAAAATTTGAACGCTGTGTTGGAGCGAAACGGGACCAGGCCACATTGCAAAGCAAGACAGGTGCAAGAGGGTGAGGGAGAGCAAAGGAGAGGGAAAGAGAGAGAGAGAGAGTGGGGTGGGGGCGATAGAAGTTGGCGAATTGGCGGGCGAGTGTTGTCGTCATGAAAGCGCGTGAATGCAGACGCGTGTGTGTAAGTCTGTATCTGCGTGTGTGTGTGTGGGGGAAGGGGGGACATCCTATGATTTACCGTTGTGGCCTCATGCACACAAAGCTTGCTGCTGGACCTGATCCCCGGCTCGCTCGTATCCTCGCTGGCAGACGACGTTGGGTTTGCGGTTGCCGAGCGGGTTCTGGTTGCAATACTGTTGCTGTTGCTGTTGTTGTTGTTGCTGTTGTTGTGCCCATTTAAACGTTAGCTGCACGTAGTTGGCTTGTTAGCAAATGTACGGTACTTTGCTTTCATACAGACACAACAACAGCAACAACTGCCTGGGAAAGAGACATCAAAGTGAAACATTTCAATTCTTGAATGCATAATCAAAGTATTCATCAAGCTCAAAAAGGATGTTTTACATAGAGATACCTTTATGCTAGCTATAGCTGCTGTGCGTATCCCAAAATAACTTTGTAGATATTTTAGAATAGAACTACATAATTCCTTGAACACACGCCTGCATTATCAGATTTATTGCCGAACCAAAAAGGTTCAAGAATTTCAAGTCAACTTTGATGTTGCTGGATTTTAAAGAATTCCCAAAAAAGGTACGCCCCGATATGACTGCCGCATTCCATTCTTGTGCTACGTCCCCCTCCTGCCACCCCTTCCTCATGCTGATTAATATCTGAAAAGTGTATGTAATTCTCGCATGTGCTGCTGCTGCTGATGACGACGACGTTGATTACAAGCATCGAACAAGGAGCTCAAGGGAAGCCGCCGCGGGTGAAAAAGTGGCAAGCGCGTGAGATGCGAGAAATGGGAACAAACACACACACACACCAATACACACGCACATACCTTCGTACACATGTGTAGTTCAGGTGCCTGCCACGCCCACATCATACAGAAATGAAGGCAGGGCAGACACAACAACGGAAACTTTTGCAGCTCGAAAGAATCAAGCCCGCCAGTCATTTTGGTTGCAGTAGGGTGGCGTGCACAGGGCGTGGCACAGCCCACAGTTGCAACATAAGTATTAGCTTCATTTTGTGCAGCGTTTAGCCTGAGCCAGAGCTGCCTCCTCCGCTTCCCCTTGCCCCTGCTCTGCGGCGCTCCTCGTCTTTTGTAACTTTGTTTGCTTTTTTGTTGGCAGGCCTCAAATGAATTCAATGTGAAAAATTTAAATGCAAACAGCCGCAGTCGACGCCGACGCAGCATGCAACCTGCAACGTTGCTGCGTTGCTGCGTTTCTGCTTTCTGCTTGCCTTGCATTACACAAGGCGACCCTCGACCCAGCCCCCTCGCTGCCCCCACTCCCCGCAGGCTATACAAAGTTCATTGTACCGCGCTTAGGCCGAGAGCCCAAAAGAAAAACGCCGCCGCTTTTGATTGCCAAGCGAGGGTGTACGACGGTGGAGGGGGTGAACAGGGGGTGGCATAACTATATAGAGCTATAGGTGGCCAGGTCATAGACTCGCTGCCTTGTTGTTGTTGTTGTTGTTGCTGCTGCCTCTGTTACTTAGGCCTGGTTAGAGTCGGCACACGCACAACATTTTTCTCATATTTGTTTTGGTTTTTATTTCATTTCTTCCTTCTGTTTCTTTTTTTCTTTCTCTTGAACCCATGAGAGATTTTTATTACTCTTGTTGCCTGCCTGGTTTTTTGAGGTGCGTGTTGGAGATTTACTGTTACTGTGCGTCGTTTCGTTCGGCTGAATGGATTCTCGATGGGTTTCCATTGCGGCTCAGTGACTTCTATTGAATATTCTGTGCAGGAACTGCAGCTGACAAATATTAAATCATATATTCGTATATTCACTAGCATGAGATCATTACGAGACGCGCGTTTATGTCTTTGGCATTTTATTTTATACTCAATCTTGCAGTATGAGTAGATAAAGTGTTTACAAGCACGTGTATCAAATTTCATAGCCACATTTGAGCACAGTAGTATTTCTCAGCTAAATCTCTATTAAACTTTATCTCAACATTACTCATTAGCATGTCGCATACCAGGCATGTAATCCAAATTTGACTTGACAACAAAGTCAATCTCTGTCTACGCTCGAAAAAAGAAATTTTGAAGGTGTCTTTCATTGAGAGATTGTCACTCAAAGGTTCATTTCGTGTGGTCACTATTTGACTTTCCTCTTTCGCTTCGTTTACTGCTGTGCAAACATCATCAGTGCGGGGTTCGATGCACTCACTCACTCACTCAGTTATTCGCTCGACACTCAGTCACTTAGTCTGTGTATCTACACACGCTTTGGCACCTTCTCTGGGCAAACTGAACTTTCTCGGCTGTTTAAAACCTTTTCTGCCCATTCACAATTCGCACTGAGATTTGCCTAGAAAATTAGCACTTTACCTCGACACGCATGGCCAGGTAAAGCACATGCCGGAGTGAAATTAGCGACTAAATAACACCAAAAACTGTGCACGCGCCTCCCGCTACCCCTTCTGCAGTTCTGCTTCTCTTTTGCTCTCTTGTGCCTTCTTCACAGTCGGCAGTTTTATTCGTGCCACTAAATAATACGCCTTAACGCGTTCATAACATTTTGCAGCTACTGCGGAGGCTGCTATTCAAATGCTACCTCTCCCCCCCCTGCAGCGCCAACCCTCCCCCTCTCTGCCTTTAATACACCCGCAGCATTTTCATTATGCAGCGCACGCGTTTGCCATGAGTCGTGGCAGTTATCTATGAAGTCCTAGCAGCGCCGACTGCCAGAGATAAGCAGCTACATCAGGCACACACCTGCACCACCCTGCACCCTACACCCTGCTCCTCCCACTCCCCCTTTCCCCATGTCCCTATAGTGAACTGAATGTGCGTCTGTCTCTGGCAGCAAGCGAGGTTTTCTTTTTTTTTTAATCTAACATGCGAGAGTTGTTTTTGAAGTATCCGCTTTGCTTGTGAATGGCAAAGTATCTCAGCTTATGCTGTTCCATCTTTAAACCCTCGCTCGACTCGCTCTATTGTGAACATAAGCCGGAGATTCTAAAGAGTCGGGATCAGTCACCAATTTCCCTCATTGAATAACCTGAAAAGCAGAACATTATAAGGGATCTACTCATAATAAAAGATAAATCAATTGCAAGAAGAGCAGAGTTCTTAACCGAGTATTACAAATCAGTTTAGTGCATGATTTTACAATTGAAATTGCAGCCTTGATAACCATATGAACCCCTCACATGCTGTTCTGTTCGAGCTTCCTTTATTTATTCCTGTTGTCCTTTTCTCCCTCGTCAAGTTTGCAATGCTAGCTTTGTGAGCAGTTAATGATTGCCCGGCAAACTTTTCACTTGCAGTGCATTCGCACACAAATGGCACACGCACTCATAGACACATGTGGAGCACATAAATTACGCATACGCCGCATTGGCCAGCCTGCCTGCCAGTCTCAATTTATTTGCTGTTTTTCTTGTCTGCTCGGAGCCAACGCGAAGCGTAACGACGCGACTCCACTCTTCACTCGACTCTCGGGCATATTCTCTGCCGGCCATTCATCATTTTTCATGGCGTTGACACTTTCACTTGTTTCAGCAAACAAACACAAACAACAACAGCAACGTTGACAAGTCTATTTTTTATGGCCACGCCTCCCTCTCTCTTTCACTCTCTCTACTTCACTGACCCGTCGTCCCCTTTTGTCCTTTCTTGTGCTGGTTACGCGCTGTCAAATTTATTAGTTTCAATATAAATTGACAACATGAAAATTTGTTTGTAAATTGTTCGTTTAGTTCGGTATACCCTGTCAAAGAGCTGTGTGAAAGGGTGGCATGTTGTGAAGAATGAAATATAATAAATAATAGTAAAATAAACTCTTTTTATTTATAAAGTATAGACAGAAATTATACGTTTGAAGTTCACACATACCTATCTACCGAGCTTAGAGTATTTGTGGTAATGTAAACAAGCAATCAATTCATGGAGTATTACCATACCTTCTTAACATTCTATTATCTTAAAAAAATCTCTAACTAATTGCCAAATTTCATAGGACTAACATTAATAGTTACTTAAGAAAGCTGAATTAATAATAATACTCAATGCAGGGTGTTCTTCAGTTGAGCACTTTAGCCACCTTTCTTTCGCTCATTTATCACCTTTTTTGCAGCCCATTTTCTTGACTTTTTGAACTGTGCAATTGATGTTGCGGGCACTGGCTTTAAATTTCACTCTTAACTTGAATTTATGTGGCGACCTCACCTGAAATTATCATAAATTGCCCCTCATTACGACTGTGTAAGTAAGTATAACAAATAAAGTGCGGCAAGGCGAATGCAAAGAGCAGAGTAAAGCACAATAACAGAGCAGACAGCAGAGCACAAAACGAGCCGACAATAAATATGAAAAGCGTTTTTCATAATGCTCTGACTTCAATTCAGGCCCAGCTCGACTTGGCTCAGCTCAGCTCGGCTCAGCCTCAGCTCAGTTCAGTTCGTTTGAGTTCAGTTGAGTTTGGTATGGTACGGCATGCTTTTTCTCAATGCTTGGGATACTTGGGCTTTCTTGTCAGTGTTGTGAAAATCGCTTTCATCTTCAGCACGTAGCGAAAAGCAAGAGCAAAAGCAAAGTATGAGACTGTCCAACAATCCGACTGTCTGTCTCTCTGTCTGACTCTCCGTCTGTCTCTCTGTCCGTCTCTCCGTCTGTCTCTTTAATGCGTTCACTTTTATTGTTGCCGACAACATTTTACTTGTGATGTTGTTGATGTCTTCATTGCTGAGGTTCAGGTAAATTTTTGATGAACCAACTAATTAACATCTGGCACGACTTTCAATGTCAATGGCAAGTGGCAAGTGCACGCATATAAATTATACCATATATAGTAGTAAAATATCATATACCATACACCATAGTCACAGCCATGGGGCGAACGAGATAATTTCTTTTGCGAACCCCATTGCAAAAGGCGGCAAAATCTTTTGTTATAGCATCACATTCATTAAACAGACTGTTCCTTTGCGGGCAAGAGAGGGGGCAGTAGCAGAGAGAGTGGAAGCCAGAGCGGGATTAGTTGATTAATATTGCGTTGGCATGTTGCGAATATGAAGATGCTGAGGGTTATTTAATGTGTGCCAGGCTCGACAATCTATTGCCCAAAACGGGCTGGGGTTGAGGTTGGTGTTGGTGTTGGTATTGGGGTCGTGCTCGGGCAGGTTACGACAGTCGTTGAGCAGTTCAAGAGGTCAACTCGAGCAGTTAATTAACGGTAACAAAAAGCAAGTCAAGCGAATGAAATTATATTTATTTCGCTTGCGTACAAATGTGTCAGCTTCAAAGAGTTATGAAAGTAATTTCTCTTTCTTGATTAACAGGCCGACAAAAGGTTGCTATTAAAGTTTCCAGCACCCCCCTTTAAGGGTCAGGTATTCTGCCGGCTGCATACGAAATTTCATCAACCAAGCTCTAATAATTACTAAGATACTTTCTAAGATATAAAAGCTCGCGGAACAGTACACAGTAACTTGGCTAATAATTTGTCAACCCTTTTGGCGCGCAGTCAATCAATCTTCAAATCGAGCAAAACATCTTACTCCTCCCTCCCTCCCTTCGCCACTCTCAAAGTACTCTACACACATTTTACATTACCAAAGAGTCGAGTACGAGGCAATGCACTTAGCTTTATTTGCTTGGGGAGCCACTGGAGAGCCACAAACTATGGCAATCTGTCTATCATAAGCTCCCATTCACAAGTACCATACGTACTACGAAGCATTCCCATTTACAACTCACTTGGCTGGTCACACTTGACCCACCAACAGCAACAGCAACGGCAACTTCTCTTGCCTCGTTACGCAACTCGATCGGATGCCCAAGTGGCATCCACAAGCGGCACTTGAACCAAGACTCACTTGTTGAGGAATTCTCTCAAACAAAAAAAACAGAAAAAAACGCAACCATTTTTTAGACATCCCAATTTGTTGTCTTCTCTGTGTCTGTTTCCATTTTTCAGTTTTTTTTATTGATTAGTTGTCATTGATGCTTCGGCTTGACCTTGACGTGAAGCGTTTCGTCTATTCAAATGGAATTTTAAATTACAAAGCTCGCGCGGAACTTCCTCGATGCGAAATATTTGTCTGCCCACATCATCTGAATTCGTCATGCCACGACTCCATCAGCTCATCAGCAACCAGATCGGCAACCCAATCATCATCATCATCATCATCATCGGCACTTTCGAGTTTTGGTGTGTTTTTTTCGACCATCTGACATTTTGGTCAATTTTTGTTAATCTCTTAACATTTTTTATACATTTTACGCTCCATTGTGCATGCTGATTTCTGGCTGTTGCTTTTTTATATTATCTTTTATGTTTATCTGCGAGAAATTAGCATATTTAAGACCTTTACTTGGTGGTGCGCACAATTCAGCATAAACCATTAACAGAAACTTTGCGATTTTTATCGGCATTTTCATTTGAGTTCTATGAGTTCCGTTTGCAAAAGTTCTTCTTCTTCTCCTGTGTTGTTCTGCTTTCCATTCAAGAGAAGAAAACTTTCGTTGTCGTTGTTGTTCTTTGGCAAACAGGAAATCGAAAGAAAATCTTGTTGTGATGTGGGTAAACATGAAACTTGTCCTGTTATTGTCGTTCTGGAATTGTTATTATGATGCTTGTGTTGACAAAAAACATTTGTAATATCTATGATAATGTTGCTGGCCTAAGTTTGTCCATGATATATATAAACCAGTCTATGGCATAAGCGTAATTATGACTAGCCTGCTATTTTTAGCAAGTTAGTAAATTATGAACTTTTAGCATAATCTGGCATTAAACTGGTTTTCATACACTAAAACTGGGCATTAATAATGCGCTTAATTGGCACTAAATCAAATATAAATCATTTTATTGATTATAGGCCGGATAGAATGGAGTTGTTTCTAGGGAGATTAATCTTTCGAGCAATATAATAAAGACATCTCCAAGTGAATATGGGGAAGTAAAGTGAAGTAAGACAACATAATGAATGATGGCTTATGAGCAGATGATGAAGGACATGCTCATTAGCTAATAAGATTAGAATGAAGGCAGAAAATGAGGGAAGTTTCTGTTTTCAATAATCGAAACAAAATAAATAAATAAAAAATAAAAATTCCTTGCGTTGTTTATTTTAAGTTAGAAGAACAAGCTGTAGAAAATCTGAAAAATAAACAAACAGAATCAATCAATGCACGAATTGTTGATGCAATAAAAGTAGAAACTTTTGGCAAACTACAGACAAAATTCTCAGCTGACTAACCTCAAGTTTGGCTAGACTTATAAATTGGTGCAACAATTAATCTTGCTTCGGGCATCAATATAAATGATCTCAGCATGTTCATGCACTGACACAAATTTAGCTAATGCATACATATCATATTTCCCAACAATTTGGAAGATATGGAGAAAAAGAGAACGAAAGAGATGGAGCGAGAGTGGGAATGAAATCAGACAGAGCAGATCAACCACGTCGCAAATCACTTTACAACTGTCAACCGAACAATGCAAAACAGCAGGGGAGGAACAAGAAAAACCTCTGCAGTGCGCCCCATCGAACCACCCTTGAATCACCCTGTATCGACTGTCCGACATTTGACTTTATCGCACAAATTGATTGCATGCAGGTTCGAGGCATATGCCGAAAAATTTGATTGATAACTTATTAGTTGGGTTTGCTTTCATGTCTGCCAAACGAAACTAATCCCCAGGGGAAGGGGGGCGTTGGTGCGGGTGGCTGTGGGTCGTTTGAGTGGGCGTGGCACACATAGAAAACAAGTAAAAGGCCCCATGTTGTTCAGTTTCATCATTTTGCATGGCTTGCAAAACTTTTGTCTCTCGCACACAGTTTATCGACTTGAGCTGAACGCATGAATGAATGCCTAATAAAGATGAATACATTCAAAAGATACCGTGACTACTACTCACTTGTTCCCCACCTCCTTCCCTCTGGCTGGCTGGTTTTACAAATTTAAATATCTGTATATTGTGTTTGCGTTTCTGTTTTGCTTTCTTGCCATAGTATAAAAAATACAAGTTTTCTCTTGAAATTTCAAACGACTTTTGGGGGCTGGCGGAGAGTTACGAAAATTTATTGGATATCTACGCACCGGACCCGAGTGAGCGAGAAACCAAATGCTAATACAAACAAGCGGATTTTGCGGTTTATGCAAATGTTGTTCCAGCGTCAGCGTCACAACAACAGCAAAATAATAATAATATTTTGTTGTTATTCTTTGGCAACGCATATAGCCATATGTAGTATACAACTGTGTGTATATTGTTGTTAAATATAAAAAATAAAGATTTAATGTTAATGCGGTAGAAAAAGCGACACGCAAAAAAAGTAAACAGCAAAAACAGTGACTGTAAAATACCCTGCAAATTAAGATTACTTTTAGAAGAATTATAAAAATATAAGATGTGCAACAAGAGGAAGGCACCTACTCGACATTGAAGAGTTAAGGTCAATCAGTTCAGGAAAAATCTTGCAGTAAGAAGAAATATTGGGCTGATAATGGAGCTCTAAGCGCAGCAGGGATTCAATAGATCTTAATGGTGGCATTACAGAGCAGTCTTCTCAATATTAATTATAATATTTATAAGTTCTTGTTTTGCAATGTTGACTTAAAGACTTCATGGGAGTATCTCTAAAGAGAGAGTGAAGACACAACTAGAGTTGTCAATGATAGAGGAGAAGTTCTTTGACTTGATATCATCTTCAAGTAAAAGAACTTCTCCTCTATCATTGACAACTCTAGTTGTGTCTTCACTCTCTAGAAGCAAGCATACCCTATAGGCAAATATTCTTAAGAGACAACAATTTGTTGTTGAAATATATTCAACCTGCATGTGTGTCCTTGTGCAAGTTTCTGTGTGTGTGTGTGTGTGTATTTGTTTAGTTGTTGCTTAGCTATCAAACTGTGCAGTTCAAGGCTGACTGCTTAGCTTGGCCGACTGCCTGGCGGGAATTGGGATTGGCACTGACTTTCGCAGCGCTACTTGGGGTCTCCTTTAGCCAACAACAGCAACAACAACTACAAAAAAACAGTGCGGGTGGCAAATGGCATCAAGATAATGCCAAATGTTTTAGTTGTTGCAGCTGCTGTTGCCTTTTTACATCTTCATTGTGGTATTTATTAAAGAGAGAGAGACGGGAGAGAGAGAGAGCGAGAGAGGGGGAGAAAAGAGAGAGCGAGAGAGAGAGGGAGAGATACCCAAGTCCTTCTTCAAGTTTCTTTTTTTTGGCGCAGTTTGCAAACAACATTTGAACATTTCAAATGATTCATTCTCATTTTCATTCGAAACTCAACGTGCCCCGTTGTATGTTTTGGATATGGGCCAGTTTCAGTTTGAGTTTCGGTTCAGTTTCGCTTTCAGCTCTTTCAGCTTGCAGAAAGTAACAGCCAAGAGCAATAATTCATTTCCCTGCCTGAGAGATTCGTGTTGACGTGTTGAATTCGATGAAAAATCTTTGAAATTGAATTCATACCATTTGGTTAGCTTGTGCCCCAGCTGGCACGTGGGCGTGTATTTATCGTTGCCACTGTGTGAGACTGCCGTATTGATTGCATTCTATTTTTTATGTTATTTGAATTTTGTTCATTAGTTTGTTTGATTTGTGAGATTGACGCATATTCCTGACACTGAAATCCTTGCAAACGCTGTGCCAGCTTATCGACTAGCTCCATATATGGCTTGCTAATATTTGATGTATGAAATGATAAGAAAACAGACATTTCTCTCTTTCCCCAACAACCTCCCTCTCCAGTGCCAAATGCAGACACTTATTGCGACTGCGATTTCAAGTGCAATTTATGAATATTTTCAATGATTTTTTTCTTGAAGTTTTTGTGGCTTGAGTTGATTGATTGATTTTGCTCTTAATACCTTAACAAGGAGACTACTTACGAATTGGTTTATATATTTATTTTGGCTAACCGAATTGATATAAGCCAACGATTAGAAACTTAAATATTCGAAATTTTAGTTAGTTTAATGTTATTGAATATTTGAATTTACAAAGCCAAATTAATTTAATAGCTAAACCATAAGAAAATAATGGAAAAGGAAAACCAGAGGAAAGTCTGCCACGCGTACTTCTGTTAACAAATGATTGCGAATCTTCCACTGCGTGTTGTATTTGAACCTATTTGTGTTTGGACCTATTTCTACAATCCTTTCTCAAGTGTGTTGTATATAAAAAGATTTGTTTTTATTTAAATGCTTAGGTTCTATCATAAATTAGTTATTTAATACTCTATGCAATTGCTGTCTATAAAAATGTCATTACGTAGTCACTTAAACTGCTTTTCAATTGTTGCCAATAAATTTGGGAAACATCTCCTTGGGCAGTTGAGAATAAATACCAATAAATATTTTACTTCTCTCTCTATTTCTCTGTCTCTTTCCCTCAATTGACTTTTAGCAGCTCTTTTTGTGAACTGCACTCTATGCAAAAAACACTCATTAAACGCAACCGAAAGCAATCTGAAGAGTAGTTCGGCCATAGCCAGCGGCCATTGTTCTTCTCAGTCTATTCCTTCCTCTCGCTCTCACTTGCTGTTTCAGTCTTTTTCACTGTTCTGTTTCATTTACATTGTGTTTTCTATTACGCTTTAACCAACACAGATTTTTCATTTGTTTTACTCCGCTCGGTTTGGTGGTCACAACTATTTCCCATTTTCCAGTTTTTCTATTATTATTTTTATTTTACAACCCTAAAAAAAAAGAACAACTTTTTTTTATCGTTCTGCGGCTTGGTTGGCCCCCTTGGCCCCAGAACAGAGACAAAACAGAACCAGGCGAACCACAGAGCTGAGCTGCAACTTTGCACAGCGTGCGTCGCCAATTGCCCCCATACACACACACACACACAGACAGGATACACACGACATCCCCACACACACATACAGAGGACACACAACACTCCCACACATGTGTGTGTTCTAAATAAATTGTGCAAAACTAGAATTTTAAGCAAATATCGTAGAATGTGCAACCCGTACCAGCTCTATTAATATCTCTCTCTATCTCTTTCTCCCTCTCTCTTTCTCTTTCTACTTTTAGGTAAGCGAAAAGTTTCAAGCGATTTTACACTGAATATTTTGGACCCATCAGTTTGGGGGCTTTCCTGGGGGCTATTGGCCTAAGCCAGTTGTGGGTAAGTGAAACGTGGTAACTGGGCAAGTTTACCTTGGCAACGCTTCAACACTTTCTTCAGCCAAGAAGAAGTAGAAGAGAAGAAGCAGCTGAAGAAGTGGCAGCAGTGCAAGTAGCGACCTTCAATGCAACAATGGCTCTGCCAAGAGATGCGAATCAGTTTCTGCTACGTCTTCTTGTTCTTTCGCAACTTGTTCTTATTCTATATCTCAGTGATTTTTGGGTCAGTTGGTCGTCGCCAAGTCGTTGCTAATTTCTCGCTTTCCATGACACTTCCGGCTCAGTAGTTTTGCAGCCACATCGGAGCGGAGTGCGGGTGGCAAAGGGTGCACTCATCTCTATCAAGTGCCAGCGCCCAATTTTGCCAGCTGCTAAGTCCGCTCCTGGTCTGCATAACAAACCGCACAGTAGTCTCATTGTCGCCACTTACTGCAAAGCAGCCTTCAGAGTTGCCAGTTGCAGTTGCAGCTCTTGTCAGTTCCCTCCGCCTCTTCTGCCAGCAGCTACCAGTTACCAGCTGCCATTTGCCAGTTCTAGTCCGACATATCTCAGCCCCAATTGCAGCAACGCCAGCACAGCGTCGCAAGTGTTTACTGTTTACACTCATTTTCGTTCAAATTTGCATTTTAATTTATTGTCGCCTTTCCGCACTGAGCGACACTATGATACACTTTCTTTTATCTGGTATACTTTAAATAGTTGACTTGGATTGTAAGTTATAAATTAAGGTACTGCGAGCTATGTAAACTATTATAAAGGTGCTTATCCATTTAATCTATATAATTAATAATTAATTAATATAACTAATCGATCCATAATTATTGTTTAAACACTTTTTCTGCTCCTCATTTATTCTGATTTTGTTTTACCTTCCGTAGTTTGAATTTTTTTAAAGTTTAACGTTAACAAATATTGGGATAGGTATTGTAGAATTTCTCTTTCTCAAATTTCACATAGCCTTAGCGTATTCATTCATCTTTCTCGCTCTTCCCAAGGGTATTCAGAATTCAGCTTGAATTCTTTGGCACATTTCTTTCACTGCTTGGAGACTCTTTTGGTGCTGGGGTGCACGGGGATTGCACAATTCGCGAAGCTGTCGCCCGCGACTTTGTTTCCCCCTCTCTCTCTCTCTCTCTCTCTTCATCTCTCTCCTTCTGTCTCTTTCCTTGTGTTTACATTTCGTTTGTGTCGTTTATTTTGTTGCTGTTGCTGTTGCCGTCTTCCGGCTTTGTCGTTTCCATTGCAATTTATGCACTGACCTGTTTTTATTTATCCTCACCTCTCCTTCTACTTCTCATCCTCTGCCACCTTTCCCCTCTCAATCCCCCGCCGTGTGCAGCGGTATTTAATGCTGATTGTTGGCTCTAATTAATTTCATAGTTGATTTCTGCAATTTGAAGTTGAGTCATTTTTGCGCTGATTTAATGACAATTTATCCATTGTGTTTGCATAACAAATAAAATGCCGACAATTTGTTAGAAAGTCACAGCAACAATAAACAAGCGTTAAGTATTAAATAAATACCAAATGACAGCAGCTGAAAATACCACAGATTAACAATCAGTTTCTATTTCAGCAGGCAGCTTAGAAAGCTTCTTAAAGCTGCGTCAATTTGTTAGTTTAGTTTTAAAACGCATTTTATAGCAAGTTCAGTATTTTTATAGCAACTATATCTTAATTGGCAACAGTTTCACAAAGTCCATAACACATTTAATTGCGCAAAGTAATTGCAATAAAATGAAAATGCATTAAACACTGAAAGCACTGATAAATTGCTGTAATTCGAAACATATGTTCGGACGGGCATAAATCGCATTGATTCAATAAATATTTAAAGCGTATTTCAAACAAGATTCAACCTCGCCTCGCCAAATATTAATTTCCATAAATTGAATACACATATATAATATTTATAGCATCGGGTACACGACATTTGTTTCGTTGACTTTTCCGACACAGACAAACAGTTTTTCGCTTTCAGTTTTTATAATGAATTCGCACATGAATCTCAATAAGTTTGAGTATTTATTCACAGTGGGTACTCAGTGTGTATATGTGTGTATGTGTATTGACAATTCTTGTTATTTGCGGCTCATTTAAATGCATTCGTTGCACTGCGTGCTTGTGGCACAAAATTGATAAACAATTTTTATGATTGTTTTTTGCATTTTGTAGCGCAAAGTGCCTGAAACGAATGTTCGGTATTTATTACACTCTCTTTTTTTAGCTCTTAATGGGCTGACGATTTAACTTCTGCATTTGGCAGGAATTCGAGAAAAAAATCAACTGATAAATGCAACGTTTTAACTGCAAATGAAGGACAGATGAGAGCATAAATTATTGTATTGATTTCATTTGTGGTTTTGCATTTATGTTAATCAAATTGCTATGGAATTTATAGCATATAATTTTATAATACGATAGGCAACTTTACAACGTTTATTGCACTATTACTGCCAACTACTTATGGCAAGGAACTTTGGTTATGTGCATAAACCAGCAGACAAGGTTTTAATTGACCCAATTCCAGCAAAGTTTCGCCGGGTTCTGCTTACCACTTTATCTGTCCACTTGGCACGCACTTTTGTAATTATATTAAAATCCAGCAAAGCAAAAAAAAAAACTCAAAAAAAGGGCAAACAAAATAAACGTATTTCAAATAGAAAACGCACTCCCCGTGCATACAAGAAAGCAAACAGAAAACTCAAACAAACGCAAAACTTAAACAATTTTGTGCAACTGCAGAAAGTTGAGAAAACGCTTGCAAAACTTTTCGGTTTATCATTTTCATTTTATACAATTCTCGTTGCTTTTTTTTCTGGGCTCTTCCCAGGCTGGCAGACATTGTCTTGTTGAAAAATTGCGCATATTTCCGTTTCCGTTTTCAAGCAGTTGCGTGTGTTGCTAGTAATGTGTGCGTGTGCGTGTGAGTGTGTGTCAATGAGTCTGTATATGAATGCCGGGGAAAAATGTCCTAACCCGCCACGTCCGTCTGGCCTGGTCTGGTGTGGCTTGGTCTGGTCTGGTTATGTTGCCTCTGTCTGCGCATAAATTAAAATAAAATTCGTTTTGCAGACAGATGCCTAAAGAGAGCAGACACACACACACAGGCATAGGAACACACACACACGGGCACATGCACAGTGTGCGTGTAAATTAAAAAGCAACTGCAACATCGCATATAAATGAAATTTGACGCATTGCAATTTTAATGAGAAAATTGTTACAAATTATAAAACATACTTTGCCTTGCAAATGCAACTTATGAATTCATCAGCGTGTTCTTCTGAACTTTGACCCTCTGGCTGTGGCTGTGGCTGTGGCTGACACACAGAGAGCGCGCTGAATTGTAATCCCCCAATCGCGGGTTCAGCATTCACTGACAGCCAATTCATGCATGAATAGCTACAGCGGAATACATTTCCCAAATATCAATATATTCACAACAATTTCAGTTTTCTTCTTTCTTTTTTTTTGAGTATTTTGTATTGATGAAATTTTCATTTGAGTTTTCTGCTTCTATTTTCTGTGTATGCTGATAAAATTGTTGACAACATTTTGAAGAGAATTTGCTTTATTTTGTGAGACATGTAAGTCAAATGACGCGGCTGCATCTGTGTGCGTATGTGAGATATGTAAACTAGCCTGCAAACTCGCCTCCACTGGGTACGCGAAACTAGATTAGTTGTGGAACTGCAGATCGATGAAGGATGCTGAATATGCAATCAAATGTTTTATTTTCACCCAGCTCAGCTGTACATTGAGTACAATTGATCTACATTGGCTAACCTTTTCCAGGGTATATCACAACTCAGGCTATCGAGCGTGGCAAGTTCATTTTACCAACGTGCGATGTGTGTACATTTTTTAGTCGTCAATATGCGACACGACGACTGATTGCGTATACGTAATGTGACAGTTGTTGAAAAATGTTGCGTATACGTCATGTGCGCACACACACACAAAATAGTTGATAGTCGAAGGCAGCTCGGGACTCTGCCCCGGCAGATGTGATTTTTAATTTTACAATTTTTGACATTTGCGTTTGCATTTATATTAGATTTTACGAGGCCAAATTTGAAGCATGCACACAGCCACCATCCCCCACCAAACTACCCCTTCACCCCTCTCGCTCTTGATTCCTTCGTCGTTCAGGTGGCGCATTGCCGGGTCAATGGAGACTGACAAACCGAACGGGTCGAGCTGCGACTCGTTGCAGGCGTGACAAATGGGATTTGGTTCAAACATTTCGGTTAACATGTGTGATTGTGTGTGTGTGTGGGTTGTGCATGCTAGAGCATACGTTCTACACTCGTTCACATGCCAGCCACGCTCCAAGGATATTGGCTATGAGTAGGGGAGGCAAAGGAGGAAGGGCTGGTTACCCAGGTCAGGTAATCTAACCAAGGCAAAGTAACAAAATTCTCTTGCACACGTAGAACGCAGTTGCAGATAGCACTCAGTTGGGAGAGGCGGATAGGGGGAGGAGGTGGAGGGAGGACTTAGTTTGCCAGTTAAGTTTAAACGTTGACTGTGTCTCATAAATTTCACCGACAACTTCATTTCGCAAGTGCCTTCGCCGTAAGCCAATTTCTCGTGCGCTAATTAAAATATTAAATTTGCAAAATGTCTCAATACGAAATGTATCTGGAACTTGGTCAATTGACCTGCGGCATGTTGCAGCTGCAACATCATCATTAATTGCAGCATCTCTGAGAGATGATAAGAAAAATGCCAAAATTGACAAAGTGCGCTGCAATCAGTTTTTGGCGACGCCAACTCGTTGATGGCCCCGGGCAAATTGCTGTCACAAAATGTTGTTTAAGCCATCAACAGCAACAACAACAGCAACAACAACAGCAACAGCAACAGCAACAGCAACAGCAACAGCAACAGCAACAGCAACAGCAACAGCAACAGCAACAACAACAACAACAACAACAGCAACAACAACAGCAACAACAACAACGCGAGAAATGTCGCAACCGACAGAGCAACAACTTTTCGCCATCAAATTCATTTTAATATGATGACGTTTATTAAACGAAAGTCATCATAATTACAATCTTGCTCACGAAATTGTTGTAAAAATTAATTAAACTTTAATAGTCCAGCAGCACCCCGTTTTCCCCCTTTCCCTCCATTTCCCCCTTTTCTAACGTTTTATGTCTGCACACAATTGCAATATAAATGAAACATAACAATTTTGTAGCATCCTTACAACGCGTAAATTAATATTAAAATCAAGCGAATTAGGTGCGAGTTTTAAAGCGATTATATTTTGTTATGATATAATAACTCATTTGGAAATTTAATAATGGGAAGAGAAGATAATGGATATAGATATAGATACGTATTCATACATATATATATATATATATATATATATATATATATATATATATATATATATATATATAGTATATATAAAAACTACTTCCAATCATATAATGTAGGGAACTCTTTGCAAAATAAGCAAACAAATTTAAGTTATAAAACATATTCCCAATTTTGTATAAGATCCAAGACAATCAACAATTAATATGAAGTTATCAATATCTTTCTAACACTCGCACCAGCTGTTGTTTTATGTCACCATCTACTTTCTTTGAGTGCATCTTTCATTCTATACTATCTATCTGTGGCATTTCAGCTGCCTAAGTGTCAATATAATAATTCAATTTCTCTTTGGCGTATCTATCTATTTATTTATCTATCTGACCATCCATATATTATTTTATCCCTCTATACATTCATATATCGATCCTTCCATCTATCCAGTTTTTCATTTGTCCACAAATATATTTATCTGTCTACCTCATACTCTATCAATGCATCCGTTTAGCTGCCCATCTGCCTATCTGCCACAATGACTACCGCTCTAACTATCCACTTGCCCATCTATCAACCTCTTTACCCATCCAACAACTCCTCTCAAAAATCCATTAAAATAATTTGCAATAAATTCGTAATCAACTTACAAGTTGTAACAACTTTACAATTTAGTTTACACGTAATTCAATTAAATAACAATCGTTTCTGGCAGCTGTAAAACACAAATTCAACGTGTCAAGTCGGATAAATTACTCCCTCTACTCTCTCTCTATCTATCTATGCGTATCTGGCGCTGCCTTTTTCGATTAACTGAAAAGTGCAAACAATAAATAATAAACAATAAACGATAAACAATAAACAGTGTAATATAAATAGTCAAACGTTTTCCCCAAAGTTTCCTAATCATAATGCACACAATTTGCTAACAACATTTGTACAACAACAAGTTGCACACACACAGACAGAACATCCACACACAGTATACACACACAGTACACACACTCAGTACACACACACTGTACACACTCATCTGGTCCATTGCACAAGCCAAATTTGGCAGCGTCTTCACAGCAGCTTAACCCGCCTGCTCCCTTTAGCAGCCCCACTCTCTCTCTCTCTCTTTCTCTTTCTCTCTCTCGCTCAACTTTGTACGACTCCATCATTATGCCGTTTACAATGAGTCGTAAAGTAAATTCAAGTAAAACGGCTGCCGTTTGACTCTTGTGTGCGCGCCTATTTGACTTTGCCTCGCAGTCAGTCGTAGCAGCAGCCAAAGCCAAAGCCAAAGCTGCCTCTGCCCCCAAGCTGGCTGCCGACTGGTGCCTGCCACTTGCCACTTGCCGCGACGTCTTGCCTTGTGGCTGGTGCTGGCAACAAATCTCAGCAGCTCGTCGGCGACGGCGACGGCAAGAACAATGGCCAGCGATAAATGGCAAAAGCGCAATAACATTAACCGTTAGAGGCAGCGCTGTCAGCGTCGCAGCTGCAGGCCAAAAATGCCGCATTTGACCCAATTCTCCAGCAGCGTCTCGCAGCGACGACGACGACGTCTCCCAACTCTTTCAACGGGTTTTTGGGGCCAGCGATTCAATCGTCTGCGTCATTGGGTGCTGCGACAGGGGAACGAGGGAAAGGGGGGAGGTAAAGCGGGCAACGTTGCCAACTTTGTCTGCCTGCCGTATTTGGTCCACACACTCACACACACGCACACACAGGCATACACAGAAAGTAACACGCACTGTTTGCCCAGCGAGGCATGTGTTGGTCTATCTCTTAAGCACCCAAGCAGTCACTTATCTGCGTCTGTGTGTGTGTGTGTGTCTGTGTATGTGTATTGTATCTGTATTTGTGCACAAGCCACTGACGTAATTTTCCTCAACATTTTCCCCAATGCATTTTCCACAGCAATAGAGATGAGCGCGTGCTGACCCAGCGAATTAGTGGGGATATCATCAGACGTGAGCTTAACGGGGATAAATGTAAATATGATAGTTTATGACGATGCCAGAGTAAATTTATGAATTGCTATGATTGTATGGATGATAAAGCTATAACTATGCCGAATTTCATGAGAATAGCTGCAGTATTAACAGAGATCTAGCTAAATAATAACTTGAAAATATGAATACATCAGTTTATGTTGCTGCCATTAAAAAATTCTGAATTGCTAAAATTATATAAATAATTAAGCTAAAGCTATGCCAAATTTCATGCGAATCGATGCAATATTAACAGAGATATGTAAACTAATTTTATATTGACATGAAAAACTAATGATAGTGCCAAGATAGTTTCAGTTTCCAATACAGTTAACTAAATATAAATGATTAAGCTATATATGTGCCAAATTTCATGAGAATATCTGCAACATTAACAGGGATAAACAACATAAAGACACCATTTGATATTATTAGTAATAATAGTAGTTTCTTAAGTTTATTGTACTGATATTTTAAGCTTTGCAAATGGAATTGCAGATAGTTTGTCTCCGCTCTATAAGTACTATCAACTGTACATACAATCCCTACTTACTATACTTCGCATTTCTGACCACAGTCAACGCGCGTTGTCCACAACTTTAGTGCAAATGTTTGTGCGGAAACTGCACATGTCTCTGTGTGCACAGTGACTATTTGTGTGTGTGTGTGTATATACAGTGTATTGTGTGTATGTATGTGTGTGTCGTTGTGTTTGTCTATTTGCCTTGATGCGTTTCTGTTAGCAGTTGTTTTCCAATTGAATTTCCAATTCGGTTGGCCATCTTCAACTTTTTCAATTGGAGATTTCAACGTGAAGCCAAGCTCGCTCTTTTTCCTCGCTTGCCAATTTAATTAGCCATTAAAACATGAGAAAAATTGCTTTGGTTGTAGCCTCCTTGGAGAATTGGTAACGTGCAGACATTTTCATAAATATTTGCTTCACTTCGCTTGGCAGTGCGATACCCTGTAAAATGAAGAAGAAGTCGAAGTTGTGGTAGAGTATACAGAACAATAGGGAGTCTCACTTTAACTGGTAAAACTTATATACAGCTGTCTACAGGGTATCTGGCTGTCAAGCAATGTAATGACTTCAGAGCTCGTATTATCATTCAATTTTTATTCTTTGTTATTGCTTTGTTGTTGTAATTTATGGCGCTGTACTGTAAATTTACGCAGATTTCTCGACGCTCATGTTCGCTGTCGCTGACAGGGAGTGGGTGAGACAGAGGAAAGGGGAGGAAGTGGGGGAGGCAGGCAGGCAGGCAGAGTATGCCTGGCTTAAGTCGTGTGAGTGAGCTTGCCTCATCATCATTTGCTCGTCGTGGCTGCCACTTAACACCTTTTGGCAGCAGCTGCCACGCCCGAGAGCAGTGTTAATAAATGCTGGCTCTGCTGTAGCCAAACCCCCGCCCCTCTCTCCCAGCCCAATACCCACCCCTCTCTACACAGCATACCACGCTCATCAACATCGCTCATGCTTGTCTTATGGGCAGCGGGTTCTGATCTGCAGGAACCGAAAAAACACGCGCGAAAAGAAAATAAATATGAAATATATAAAAATAAAACGTGGCAACGCCTTCAAGTTTCGCCTTTGCTCCCTTGCTGCGAGGTATTAAAAAGTTTTTAAAGCCGTTTACAGGAATTTAAGAGCTCCGGAAGAGTAAGAATTTCGTGTGGAAGCGCTTTTCGCTGCTTGTTTACTCAACGCAGCTCGAATTCCGCGCCAAATACACAGATTACAATGATGATATCAATAATCCAATTTATGCTGAGGGAGAGTCCGGAAAATGTAATGGGATAAAGTGTAAACTTAAAGTTGAAAGTTAAATTTTTAATAGTGCGCAGTTAAGGGTAAAATTAATGTTGAATGAAGCTAAAGCACATTAAAGTTTAACGGAATAAAGTATTTGCAAAAGTTATAAAAGTAAAGTACAAAAGTATTTTTAATTATTTAAAGTTGTTGCATGCTTTAACATCTACTTAAAAAGCTGATGAAAGCTTTAAATTAACCTTACCACATTTCAAATACTTTTCAAATTAAGCAGAGCCTAAAGTATTAAGGAACTTTAAATTTTAAGCACACTTCTATCACACACAGACAAGCTGCTTAAACCTGCCAACAGCTTAAACTAAATTATTTCCACTTCTCACTGCTGCAAGCTTTAATTGCGCAATCATTGACTAGCAAGCTTGTGGCTCCACCGCAAAGCTCTTGATTGATGAAACTGCAAATTTTCACTTTCAGCTGTCGCCGATTGTCGCCTCATCTCGTCTTGTCGTCGTCGGTGTAGACAATGTGGGACAAATTTAAATAAATATTTAGTTAGACGTGTCGCAAGGAGAGCGCTCCACCCTCATTAATAATGACTCACAGCACACTCACAGCACACTAACACTCACACTCACACTCATTAATTAGCTAAAAACAAATGCTAAACTTAAAGTTGAAGCAGGTCAGTTGCCCAAGCGGATGTTCGTTTGAATTTTTAAAGACCAAACCAAACCTTAAAAGACTTAATCGATTGCAATGCGGGCGACGGAGATGCAGCCCACACAATATCAAGTATACGCAGTGTACGCCCCTACTGTGTGGAGAGAGCCAACGCTAATTGCAGACAAACAATTGGCATCTTCAATTACAATTATTTGCAATCACTTAAAAGACAAGACAAGAAACGAGACGAGACGACATTCAACCTTGTTGAGTATTTTACACACCCGAAACTCGAGCTCGCACCCATGAATAACGAGTGTACTCACCACATTGGCTCTCAAGTGTTTGCCTACACATACAACGAATTTGTAATAAGCTGCTTAGGCTGGGATTAGAGGCCTGTGGCCTAATGCATCAGACATTGCCAGTACGTAGTAGAAGAAGCTGCGTTACCTCCTCCCTTTGTAATACGCAGACACCTCAGACACCTCGTTAAAAGAGTCGGCAATTTGTCGTTGTTGACGCTCCTTGGCACATTTTAATCTTAATTTGAGTGGTTTTTTTTTCAGTTTTTTGTGTATTTTTTACTGCTCTTTTGTTCGGTTTGTTTTTAATTATCGAGTTGTGAAACTTATAATCTCAGTTCAGTGCGGTTTGGTTCCGTTTTCCGTTTCGTTTTCAGCTTCTTCAGCTTCTTCTTGTGCCAAGCACATTGTCGTTTTTTATGAGGAATATGCAAATTTGTGCAGCTTAGTTGCCGCCGCGATTTCCCACACTTATTTGGAATGCGGCATTGTTTGAATGACAATAAAAAAATCCACCGACAAAAAAAAGTAAACTGGAATTTTTTATTGCTTGAGCATTGGGTTAAAAGCTGCAGAACTCTTTATTTCATGCAATTAGAGTTTGTAGTGGGAGAAGTAGAAAGAGTGGGAGAGAGAGAGAAAGAGAGAGGGATGCGGGGAGGAGGGTGTGGAGGTCAAGACTGCATTTGCACTGTGCTGAATAATTCATTCGCATAAAAGTGGAAATCCCCCAACTCAATTCAATATTATAACAAGGGAAATAACAAATAGGCAAAGCGATAGTTGGCTTCAAAATGGAGTCTACTATACACTGGAATACCCTGCAAAATGCAACTAGACTACTCTGTAAGTACATCAACTCTTGGCTAAGTTTATCTTTAACTTTTCTACAGGGTATTAAAGTGTTACTACAAAAGTTCTCGCCGACTTCTTCTTGGCATAGCTTTGCTTTATTTTCTGTTTTCATTTTATTTTTATTCATAGCTACTTTTCAATTTGCCAACTCGCCCTGCTCAATAGAAATTGAAAATCTCAACAAGTCTTGCAACTGAGTCGTCTCCCTCTTCCACTCCTTCGCACTCTTTCTCTCTCTCTCTCAATCTCTCACTGTGTCTGCTATAATTCAATTCTCTGTGCAAGAAAAAAATGAGATAAAAGCGCTTTCATTAAAATTCAACTGCATCAGCAAAATTGTAACACTGGCCACACACACCACACACACAGACACACACTACCACACATACATACCATACATACATGCACATACACATATGTATGGTATATACGTGGTGTATGGTCTGTGTGTAGGTACCACAAAACCACCAGCAAATCAATTGGAAGTGAGCTTTTCCATTCAACGGCCATTTCATGGCAAATTGATTGTAAGAATTTAATTAATTTTTTACCATATTATTCCAATTGGAGCACAATGCGCATTTTTAATACCGAGAATATACCGAAAATATACTGCAAATATCATATTTTACACTGCGTGTGTGTGCAGTTTATTTTTGATTTGCTAAGTGGATTTACAGTTACATACGTTTACACATATATTTGCTGACAGCACAACGTATTGCATTGGGAAAATACATATTTAAAGTTTTATTTTTACAGCAATCAAATTGAATTCAATTGCCAGCAGGCCCAAAGACCAGTTAAATGTTTTATTGTTTAAGTTCAAGCAGTTTATGAATTATATGATTTGTTGGACATTTAAAAATGCAAGGGACTAATTGCTAACTGGCCAAGTTAGTTAAAGAAATTATTTGTGCGTAAACGAAAGATTTAAGACTTTTTCTTCAAACTGTTTATTGAGCTGAAATTGAAGACTGCTTTAACATGGCTTAAAAGAAGGGCAAGCTTGTGCTCTCATTCTTTAAAGAGCTCTTTATGGTTAAGTTGTCTAAGTAGCTATACATAGTTGAGGTTATATGGTAGGACTCAAAGGTTACTTTACTGAGCTTCAATGAACTTTTCATAAGAAAAACTTCCTGCATTTTTAAAGTGCTTTCTATGCCCACTTCTTGATAATCCCACTTAGCATGCCAGCAAGTCAAGAATAAGTAATGATTACCAGAGAATATTCCTTGAAAACAGCCACTTTCCGCTGTCATCCTTTCAGAAACAATTTCAATTGTAAATTACTTTTAAAAGGATTATTATTAACACTGCGGCTCGTTTTGGAATATTTGGCAAATGCTATAAATACAAAATATGCACACAACATTCCACTATTTTTATGCTTTTTGCATTTTTCGGGGCTGAACTCGAGGGCCAAAATGAGTTGAAGGTAAAAGCGGAACTCCGTTGCAGGCTGCCGTTGCTCGACTTGCCCTCTCTCCCTACCCACTACTTCATGCCCCTGTCTGCGGCATGTACACAAAACAATTATAGCCCGTAGGTAATTTAGTGGTGGAGCATTTACGAGTATCAGCGGAGAGAGAAGAAATGTTTTATGTGTTGGCCAAGAGGCAAAAATGCTTCTACAAGGAGCTTGCAAAGCACGAAAGAAATAGAAAATAAGAGAGAGAGAGAGATGGCGAGTGCGCTTAAAATAATTTCTGTTAAACATGGCCCACAATTTGCTTGCCAAACGAGAGCGTTAGTTGGCCAGAGAGTGTGGGTGGCAGAAGCAGGCAAAGATGGGGCAGGGCGGGGTGGGGACTTCATCGCCTTTGGCGTAGACTTGTTTACCACTCGGAATGTAGGCAATTTCCATGTCTGAAGTTTTGCAGTTGAACTCAAGTGGATGCCTTGTTGCCTGTCATTCAAGTGTAACTTTTGCCAGAGGGGTAGAATGGGATGCGGGGGGGAGGGGGGAATGATATTGCGATTAGATGCGCTTGTTGCGCTATAATTGTTATGAATAACAAAAGAACAAAGCTGCAAGCGTAGGTTAAACATTTATTTGAATGTGATTATGTTTAAACTTAAAGTTTACAAAGCACCAATAAAAAAAAAGCAATTTTAATTTCATTATGTGGAGTAGCATAGCATAGTATAAAGTGTGGTACACTCATGCGCATATAAATAGTAATAGTGGAATTAGCCTAAACAAATGTAGTGCTCTCAGTGAAGGCGCCGCACAGTCGCAGCTTGTCGCCAGTGACAATGGCTCGCATAAACTGCGGCCCCATATAGAGTCCCTTCTCCACTGCCTTTGTATCGCCGTCGAGTCGTATCACATAATCCTTGCTGATCAAACGATTCGAGATGTCCTGCTCCAGTTTGGGGCTGAGTATGTCGAACAAGCTGCCACTGCCACTGGCAGTGCCACTCTGCTTCGCGGCCTGCCTCTTATTGACTATGGTGCAGCTATTCTCGTGCTTGAGTATCTCCTCGAATTGTTGCTTCACCTGCGCACGCGAGCTACGCTTGGGATAGCCAGCAAGACGCTCGAAGCACTTGAACTGATAGAAACGACGCTCCAACTCGTCAAACTGCTCGATGAACCCACGCACATTGGGCAGCTCGTTTGTGCTGTGGCCACGTGAGATGCGGCACAAGTCGTTGAGCAGCTGCTCGATGTGTGTGCCGAACAGATCTTCCACCTGCGCATGGCTGTAGATATCCTGCAAGGGCAATCAAGATTAGAACTGGTTCTACATACTCGTAAGTTTATCTGCAGTTTCTACTTACAATCACTTTCAAGATGGCCGTATGCAGCGCTGGCATCACGCTTAGTGCGTAGATCTCAGCCATGTTGCGCGTTTCCAGATAGTGCAGCACCTTCAGTGCCTCGTTGGTGTCATCGAAGAGCCGTCGTTGTCTTGCCACCGGCACTGGCTGTGCCTTTTGCCACACCTTCTGCCAGGTGTTGCCCTCAGTTGTCATGCGCACGCTCAACTGATGCCGTGTCTGTCCATCTGCTAAGGGGGCACCACAGCACAGTCGTTATTCATTTGACTTCTCTCTTTCACATTATCTTCACACTTACCATCGCTCACCTCCTCCCAGTCCTTGGGACTGTACCAGCGTATAAAGTCTTCCATTTTGCCACGTGGATTGGCCGCCTTGAATGCCTCCATGTCGGACATCAGCGAGGTGCACATCATTTGTGTGCTGAGCCCCGAACCGGGACCCAGCTTAAGCATAACCTCAGCATCATCGTGCAGCTGATCCTCTGTCTTGGGCACTGGCTCCTGTGTCTCGGGTATATACAAATATTCCTCGGGCTCGTCCAGCAAATGTGCTTCGCCCAAACGCTTCCAACGACCCTCGGGCTTGAGGCTTAACACAGCTTTAGTTGGTGAGCTGCTCGACGAAGTTGGCTCATCGCAGTCAAAGAATTCCCCCTCGTCCTCCTCCTCGTCGCTTGTCAGCTTCTCCTCCTCCTTCTCCTCCTGTCGCTGCTGCTGTTTGCGTTTGCCAATCGTCTCGCGCAACAGACGACGCTCCACGCACACGTTGAGCATCTGCAGCTTCTGGTGCAGCAAGCAGGTGCGTGTGTCCGGAAACCCAGGCGCAACACTGCAACAAAAAGAGAAGATGAAGATACTCTCGTTAAGCAGAATTCATTTAAGAATTGTTGCCAAAGTTGCCGCAACGCAAACGAAAATAAAATTCGCAGCAAACAATTTGGAGAAAAAAACTTTGCAATGAACGCTTGGATAAATAACAATTTAAGCAAGACTTATCGATAGTTAGGGGGCACAACGCAGCACTCTTGGTATATAAACGAAATGAAAATGGAAAGAGTTGAAAAAGTGATTTGGGTAGAGTTTGTTGATTGCAATCAAATTTACTTAGTTTGCTAATCTAAAGAAACTAATTTGGTGCTACGAAAACAAAATCTTAAAGTATTTCAGATGTGGAACTTCTTTATAGATATATATATGAGCAAAGAAACTTGGTAATGGTTGAGCAACAAAATGGAAATACTAGATTACAATTGACTTAGACAGTATCCAACAAAACAAACTAGAGATTGCTTGACTAAATTAGATTGAATGAGATTATAGATAGTTTACAATCAACTCAAGCAATACTGTCAATATATAGAATCTATTTTAATTATAGAAAACACTGCAAATAAATACTAGATTATCTACCTGCTCCCTCTATAACTCTCCACCTGCTCGCTCTCTATAAATATACAACACACTCCTTGCTGCAATTGGCATAATAAATAAAGTGCCTGCTCAAGTGACTTCGCTGCCTACGTGATGATATTTGCTTATCTACAATGCGATGCATGATAATGGAGAATGCCGCCAACTCTAATAGGCATAACAAAGAGCGCGTTGATTTTCCGATCTGTGGCTGTAACAAACCCGTCTCGGTGCCATCAACAAAGTGGCAATAAAACCAGATGCCACGGCATGCAAACAAAGCCCAAGCCAAAGCCAAAGCCGTAACGCGTCATCGACTCTTCAGGCAGCAGGCAGAAGACAAGTATGTTAAATGTGTTCGTCTATGTATGTGTGTGTGTATGCCACACGCACCGTCTTGTCACAGTGCGACTGTGCGACCCTTTTGGTATGCACAGTGGTCTCTTTGTTGTGCGTCGCTTGTGCATAGCAAATGAGCTGAGCAGCGAGCAAGTTGGTCCCATGACTCATGGCCAAAGAGTTTATTGAACCTCAAGTAGTGGCAATTTGAACAGTTATGTCTGTTGCAAGCCAAGGGGGGGACAGGAACTGACTTATTTGGCACTGCCACCGGCAACGACAACGGCAGCGGCAGCGGCAACGGATGTGTGTTTAGAACAAGCCAAGTGGCCCAAGTGGTCAGTGTTGCTTCTCCCTGCAGCATTTGCATAAAGTTCGCTTATGAGTTTCGTGTGGACAAGCTGCAGCGGCAGCGATGGCAGCAGACAGTGGCAGCAGCTGCTTAAAAGCTTTTTAAGCTAGCTCGAAAACCAATTGGCCAACTTCTATGACCACAATGAAGCCACTTACAGCTGCTGCTGTTGCACTCTCTGTTGTATGGGATCAACTGTCTGGCACATCATTAATTTCTGCAGGGGGGCTGCCTCCTCCACAACCCCCTTTTCCCCTAGCAATATATATGGCCCAAACGTAACGTTTTATTTTGTGGCCAACACAACAATTTGTTTTTTGGCCCAGTCGCTTTATAGTTCTATTTATTTCAGCAGCTACAGATGAAGCCATTAGATAAGCAGAGACACATGCCTAGCTCTCCCTCTCTCTCTTTGAGAAAACACTCTTAAAGCCATATGAGATTCCACATATTGTGGCAAGTGTGGCAGATTACTCTGCATATAAATTTATTCAAATTTAACAAATACAGTCGAACTTTGCTTATTTATTAGAGATCTCTATATTGTATATTCTTAATATAAATTCAGCAGATTGTAATTCCTAGAACAACAAACTAAAACCCAAAATACTCCCACATTAAATAATCAGTTATTGACTAGAAATCTCATGATTTCTTTGCTTTTTAATCGCTTTTGACTTTTTAATAGGTTTAATTTGGGAATTTACAAGTAGTTGATAATATATTGGCGCCAGCTGAGAGACCAGTTGGCAGCATAACAATATATACACCTGATAAGCAACATAACATATACATATGATGACAATGACGTAGACTGTTTCTGTCAGCAGGTGATCACCTGTTTCCCATGAGCTGCAGCTTAAGGTAAATCAATGAGGGAGACAACGCCACAATACGAAATCGAGTCATAACATCCGTCGGTAATCGTCGTTTACGCACTACATATTCCCAAATATTTGTATATAAGTAGTATATTAATCTAATCTTGCGTATTATCGCTGGGTTATTCCGCCAGCACACTCCTTCTTATAATGAATACGAATTTCAATTGCCTTATCAGGCCTTAACTTCAAATACAGATGCGAAGATATAAAACGCGAGGCAAAGTGTTGACTTGGCTAGAGTCCCTTCGATTAGTTTCCTATTGCTTGGTCAATTGAACGGAACGTACACTAAAATGAAAGGTATTGTTGGTAGATAGACAGAAAACTATTGAGGAAGTGTTGCTTAATATTTGAACAATTTGCAGGAAAGGAAGTTTCCTTGTGCCTGCTGGGCGTGCTGATTTTCTTCGCGTGCTGTGACTCTGGTGAGGCACGCATCGATGATATTTGCAGCTTGTTCATTAATAACACCATTATTGGGGATCCCGAGTCGTGCAGTCGCTATATCACCTGCATCGATTCGAAGAGCTACTTCACCAGCTGCTCCGGCAAGACTCCCTTCTTCAACAAGGACACCCAGAAGTGTGTCGCAACTCTCGCCACCACCGACGATGGAGAGTGTAACATGTCGTGTGTGAATGCCACTGGCACCTGGATCAGTGATCCCAAATCGTGCTACGGCTACTACTACTGTGCCAACGAGGAGACCTACCAGTACGGCACCTGTGCCGATACTCTGCACTTCAATCAGACCCAGCAGCGTTGCGTCTACAAATCGACGTCCGAGTGCAAAGCCCACGAGTTCGATTACTGCAGCATCATCAAGGATGGCATCGCATTCGACAATGTGCTCGGCTGCAATCGGTACTATGAGTGCAAGAAAGGCAAATTGACGGACACCGCCTGCAAGACGGGCTACTATGATGCCCCCACGGGCAAGTGTGTGGCCAAGACACTGGTGCAATGCGACTCGCATCCATTGCCCACAAATGTCTGTGGCACTGCGAAGAGCCCGAAGAGGAACACCTTCGTCAGCGATGGTGCCACCTGTCAGGGTTACTTCTATTGCGGCGACAAGAATGGCCAACCCGATGACGATCCCATTTGGGGTCATTGCGGCAGTGATTTGTTCTTCGACTCGAGCACGCAAACTTGTCGCCATCCGAATTTGGTCAAGTGCTCCGAGGATCGTTGTCAGGGTCGCACCATTCCGTTTGTATTGAGTACAACGACGGGCTGTCGACACTATTTACGCTGCAAGGATGGTCGCACACTGGACGAAAAGACCTGCGGCAATTACTTCTTCGATGAGGAGTCTGGCAGTTGTGTTGGTAGAATACTGACATATGCCGTCTGTTAATAGATCTTTCTGGATTTCAAAGAGCATAAAGCTATGTGTATTATTTTCTCATTTTATTAATAAAGGAATATATTCTTATTTAAGAAATGGGAGAGAGAGAATTGTAGATAAAGTCAAGCCGATTTAAGACTCATTTAATACCACAAAACTCAACAACATTTCCTTCAATTCGAAACGCTTTGAGATTGCATTATCGTCATAAAGTAATCTAGCCATAAACTGCCATAAATCGTTTCCGATTCTGTAGCTTGTTTATTTAGAAAATCAAAAGTATTGATATGATTGGCTGGCAGGTGCTTAATCACCTTAAACACTTAATTAACCATCGAATTACTTAGCAAGAGTTTCCACTTCAGATCAGCTGGGACTTGAATAGCAAATACTTGATATATTCTAGTCGTGTTCTCGAACTTTCTGGCAACTCTGCTCCTTCAATTTACACACCTGTTAACCCAAGTCAAGCTTTTAATTAACCCGAGAAATCCATTTAGCAAAACATGAATGGCTTCCCTTTTTCATCCTCTAGCAAATTTCATTTACTTTTTACCAATTTTTAATGCAAACGATGACCTGAAAGATAAGTTCAACTAACACACAAATCCGGGTCAACACTTTCACACACACACACACCCACACATACACCTGCACTGAGCTGAGAACTTTTCAATTGACAACTTTTCTCCATCAACAAAAAATTACTTCTCTTTTTTTGTGGCACCTCAAATTCTAATCCACTTAAATGCTTAACCGAATTATCATGCGGTTGCCCAGCCACGCCCACCCAGCGACCGCCTATCCACAAAAAAGTGTGCCAACAACAACAGCAACAAATTCTGGGCTATTGTTAAATAAAACTTCAATTAAATCTCGTTTTAAGTGAGGTTGAGGCCGCACAGAGGCCTGAGGCAGAAATTGTTTGTAAGCTGCCCAAAAATAGATGGGAAAAAAACAAGAAGACAACAAGTTTTTTAGCGCTGTCTCGGACTCCCTCGGCCATTGTCTAAAAATGCAAATTTGGCAAACCAACCAAGAAAACAACAAAAAAAAACAAAAGTGAATAATTATGCGAAGCAACAACAAAGCGTTTACACCTTTGATTGGGCTGAGAAAAAAAGGTGGCATCTCCGCAGCAGTTTCCAATGTGAGGTATACCCTGTAAATTAATAAAAATCGCATTAAAACTGTGATTTTAACTCTTTGGGTAAGCACAATAGCGTATAGATGATTTCTGTGAAATATGGTTGCAAACTAATAATAAACATAGAAGTTATAAAAAAAATAACTTTATGGGCGTACTGATGGTCAAGGCGTCGCCTGCAAGTATGCAATACAAATAGAGCTAAGCACATAAATTTGACAAATATGTATAACACAGTGCCATAGAGTCACTCGTGCTTACTTTTTGTCAGTTATTCTAGGGTATCTGCCAGTTGTGACAACTGCAGAGCATCTGCAAGTCGAAAAGTTTCGAGTTAATCGCTTTATTATGGCTCAGGTTCTCTTCTCAAGTGTACTTTGATTCGGTTTTCCATTCGTTTCATTCTTCTTGCTGCTTTTGTCTCTTTGCAATTTTCTCACTTTCGCGCATCAAAAAATTTAGTAATGCAATTAATACGACGACGATGGAAAAGTGCGAGAAAAATGGGTGCAAGAATTTTTTAATTAAATTTGTGGCTGGACAGCTGAGTGAGAAATGAGCTACAGACACCCTACCGCCTCCCCCAGCCTTAACGAAGGCGTGGCAACTACAGTTGGAATGCACACTCAAGCGAGAAATTTTTTTTATCTTTCTCTCTCTCGTAATGCAATTTAGTGTTGGAATTGTGCAAAACATAAGGAAACGAACAAATGAGAAACAGAAAATATACAGAAGTAGAGGAAAAAAGGGAAGAAGGTGGAGAAGAAGACCAGTAGGGGAAGATTAAGAGGAGGGGCAGAAGAAGTAACACGAATCGCAAGAAATATTAAGTCAAGCGAGACAACATTTTGAGCCGCAGGGCAGGAAAATATGACAGAGCAGGAGAGGGAGAGAGGGAGGGGGAGCGGCTGCTGCTGCTGAAAGAAAAATGATTTAGTGAAAAACTATCAATCAAAAGACACACAGCACAAAATGTTGATTATTTCATTTTGAGGGAGCGAAGCGTGCAGCTTAATTCATTTAGTAATTTTATTTGCGGCTTTGTGATAGAAAACGAATCGATGAAGCGTTCGATTTGCAGGGAGAGCGAAGCGAGAGATGACAGACCAACAGCAACAGACAGAGAAACAGAGAGAGAGCAGATACAGAAACAGAGAAGGGGAGAGAGAGAGGAGGAAAATATCGTAAATAATTGAAAATTTTACTTTTACTTTTGCCTTTAAATAATTTGACTTAAATCGAAAGTTATTTTACGACTAAATTGGATTAGGGTTTCATTGAACCCACTGACTGCTGTTACAGTCCAAGCGAACTCGACTCAAAGATACCCTGCCACACTGGCAGAGAAAAAGCAACATTTTGACAAAGTAATAAATGATTTTTCATTGGAATAGTTTCAGTTTTTATAACAAGAATAATCGCTACTCCTCTTAATCAATAAAGAACATGATATTCTATTTTACTTTTGTTTTCTAGTATGTTAAATTTAACTAACTATTATAGAACTATATATTACTTTGTATTATTTATTGGATGTTCTCAGAAATTAGGAGACTAACAATAAGTTAACAAATCTTAATTATGGAAGAAATAGATCTAATGATCAACAGTGGGACGAAAGGTTGTTGTCGTAGGTCGCCAGCCCCCGTTAATCTTCTTGCAAGGTTGTTAGGATATGAAGTTAATTTGCTCATGTACCTTCCCTTATGTTGAGTTATCTCTTCTCTAACGGATACGTTGTTCAGGTCTCTTTGCATATATTCATTTCGACCATAAAATAAATTCTATATTATGTGAAAGTTAAAAGCGCTGGAAGTGGAGAGGTCTGCCAAGTTTTGCCTAAGCAATTCTAACTGCAGAACCCCCAGCAACTAATCAGACACTCAGGCATTGTTGAATAACTTATAGTGCTTGGTGAACTGCTTTGTCTCTCTCTCTCATCTCTGTCTCTCTCTCTCACCATCACACCTCTATTTCTCACTCACTTTCCATCACACCTATGTCTCTCTCTTGAGTCTCTCACTCCGCCACTCACCTCCCTTAGTATCTTTCTACCAGCACAAGCGTTGACCTTTTGCTTAGGCCAACGTGTCGCATGCGTAACATTTATTTACAGTACATTCAACCCGTCTTAAAAGCGTAGCAGCAGCAAAACAATAGAAATCTCCCAAGCCCCCCAAAAAATGGAGACACCTTAAGACGAAAAACAAAACTCGGACTCGCCTCAAAACGAAGTGTCGCCATAATTCATGATTATGCAAAAAGGTCAACAAGCGGGCCGACAGAAGCCACTTGCCACATTGCCACACAGCAAGTAAAGCAAGACGGGGTTGCGCAGCGTAGGCGGGGGGGAAGGAGGTGAAACGAGAAGGGTTTCTTTGCTTTTTATGACACGCCTGTCGAGCGAGCGTGCGCGCCCTCGCTGGCAAATTAAATTAAATGTCCGTCGTCCGCATACGACAATTTTGTAGCTGCCAAAAAGGATGCGGGATTTATTGGGCCTACCCCCGTCCGAGCCCATACTCCCTCCCTACTTCTCTTTGCTTCTTTATGTGCACTTTTTACGCTTCTTTTTATGGGCAACAGTGCCACACGCTTGACAGGCTCGTCGAGCAGGCAGGCAAATTAATCAAACTAAACTGCCAAAGGATCAACGAGAGAATGATGAGGAGCGACCATGACAGGGACTTCCCTTCTCTCCCTCTCTCCTCCTTCTTCTCTTTACGCACACTTGGCTGTCTAACGAGCATGAAAATGAATTGGAAAGTAACTGGACAACTGATTGATAAATCCATTGTCCAACCGGTGTCCACTCTCGATTAATTGCATCATTTATAGCAGCGACTTTTTCGGATTATGCCTAAGTCAACCACCTCTCACTCACTCTCTCTTTCTCTCTCTTCGTCTTCTTACAGCTCTATGCCGGCACCAAGATGAGACGCAACAGCACTTACAAAGCGGCCACGCCCACAAATCGCACATTAGTGCTGCCCACGCTGCAGCTGCTGCTACTTGTGGCAAGCAGCGTTGGCGTCAGCGCACAATGTCCCTGGCAGCGCGATGTGCCCGATCTGCAGACGAGCTGCATCTGTGCCTACAATCTGGGACGCGAACTGAGCGTGCAGTGTGATCAGGTGAGCAAAGTCTTAGATATTAAGCAACTAAGGGAACCGAAAAAGAAACACACACTTTGTGCAAACTTAACCACAATAAATATTTATTACATGACTTCCACGTTTGTTAGCCCATTGAAAATGAAGTAATTGAAATCATTTCAATGCTTATAGTAGTTGTACAAACTATAAATGAACGCTCCCGCTTTATAAGCACGCTAGCAATTTCATTTTTTTCATTTATTTTTTTTTCATTTTTTTTCATTGTGGGCGGCTGAGGGCGTGGTCAAATTTCGAAACAATCTTTAGCTGCGTGCAATAGTAAGACACATTGTCAGCAAATTTGATAGTTCTATCACTTTTAGTCGCCGAGTTATAAGTGTTCATACAGACGGATATGACTATAAACGAAGACTATGCGTACTTTGAAGAGTCGACAATGCCTACTTCTCTCTGTTACATACAGTTTTCACTGATATTTCCCTTCCATACTATATAAATAATAATTCACAGTATTCCAAGCCAAGGGATTAAAAACAGATCAAGATATATTGTAGTTCCATGCCTTAATACCCTCTTTCATTGTCTTTCCGTGTTCTTCTAGGTGGAGTTTCCACAGCTGCTGGATGCGATGAACAAGTACGCCCGCTTGAAGCCCGTCGATCTGCTCTATGTAAACAATGCGTCGATTGAGGAGCTGAACGACGACATATTCAGCCAGCTGAGTTTGCACAATGTGCAGCTCTCGAGCTGTGGCATCAAGCGCATTGCAAGTGGCGCCTTCAAGGGGCAGGAGGCAGTGCTGAAGAATCTCAATTTGCAGGATAATCTGCTGAGTGAGGTGCCCGTGCAGGCACTGCAAGTGCTGGGCAAGCTCAATCTGTTGGATTTGTCACGCAATCAACTCTCGCAGATACCCGACGATGCCTTCGCCGGCCTGGGCAAGTTGTCCACTCTCAAACTGAACGACAACAATGTTACACTCGCTGCGGGAGCATTTCGTGGACTCGAACAGAGTTTGAAGAATCTCAATTTGAAGGGCACAAGACAACGTCGTGTACCCGAGTGCATACGCGGCCTGAAGAGTCTGGCATTTCTGGATCTCTCGCAGAACGGCATCAAGGAGTTGCCTGGCGCAGGAGGCATACGTGTCTTTGATGGACTCGATGCTCTCACTGCGCTCAACATGGAACGCAATCTCATTCAGAACATTGCAGAGACTGCATTTGCTGGAGTGCGCAAAACGTTGAGCTCGCTGAGTTTACTTAACAATCTGCTGGCCGAGTTTCCCATTGGCGCTGTGCACTCACTGAAGGAGCTGCGTGTGCTGGACATTGGTTTCAATTTACTTACCACACTGCCGGAGGCGGCATTTCGTGGCAATCCAAGCATCACGCTGCTAGCCCTCGATGGCAATCCGTTGAGCACGGTGCCGGAGGGTGCGTTTGCCCATTTGAATGCCACATTGCGTGGCCTCTCGCTGGGCGGGCGATTCCTGCACTGCGACTGCAAGCTGCGCTGGGTGGCCGAATGGATACGCAATGGCGATTTGCAGGTGAGTTTGTAGAGGGTGCAGCAGCCATACCAGGAGTAGGTCTCACACTTCTTTCTACCCCCCCATTGCTTAGGTCACCTCTCGCGAGCGCAATCCTCAGTTCTGTGGCACTCCCCCTCGCTTCCGCGATCGTGGCTTCTACTCCATACAGCCAGAGGAACTAAGCTGTCCCGAGATTGCCGATGCAGCACTGCGTGGTCCTGTGGGATTGGCTGACAATCTTAAGCCCACCTTTGCTTCCTCGCCAGACTCGGTGGAGTTTGAAACGGGCGCAGGCACAGGCACAGCTGCCTCGACACCCATTGGCAGCAGCGTGAGCAGCACCACGCCCACAGCAACAACAACTGCATTGCTGAGCTCAACAACAACAACCACAACTACCACAGCAGCGCCTACCACCAGCTCCAGCTCTAGCTCTAGTTCTAGTTCTAGCACCAGCACCACAGCCAGCACGGTGAGTTGAAAGGGAGAAGGGCAGAAAAGTTCTACAAGAGAAGGGGCTTTATGTGAATCCCTTACAACGGCTCTCCTTGAACTGATATATCTTTATATATTCCAATTGGAACTCAAGGAATCCTTTAAGATTCTTCTTGAAAAAGATGTATCCCTCTCCATTCCAATTGGAACTGCTTTAAAGAGTATTCACTTTCAACAAATTCTCTTGCTGCCGCCATCAGTTTTAATTGCCTCAGGAAGGAATTCAAAATTTATGGTTTCTCCTCTCCTCTACTCCTGCTATTTTTCTCACCCCGCAGACACGTCCGCCCACAACGAAAACAACGAAAGCAACCGCACTGCCCACCGTCGGCGTCAATGGCACCGGCAGCGTTCAGGCCACGGCCATCACATCCACCAGTAGCTCTTCATCGTCCTCCTCCTCATCCGCCACCTCCACGCTGCACACAACAAATGCCAAACAGGCACCTGGCTGGCGTCAGGGCAGCAATGCCAACGGCAGCCAGCACAAGCCGCAGCGACCGCCTCTGGTATTGGGCTACCCACCGCAGCGTGGCACACGCATCGACGACACCAACGAGGTGCAGGTGAAGCATGCCTTCCGCCAGGACAGCTCAGTGATCATACAATGGGATTCAGAGACGGCGAACATATTGGGCTTCCGTGTGGTTTATCGCCTGTTCGGCGAGAAGGCCTTCAAACAGGGTCCGCCGCTGGAGGCAAGCGAACGTGAGTTCAAGATCAAAAATGTTCCAGCACAGGAATGCATTATTGTGTGCGTCATATCGCTAGAGGAGCTGCATGTGACACCCGAAACGGTGCCGTATCAACAGTGCCGCGAAGTGCGCACAGTGTCCTCGCAAACCTCCAACATGGATAAGATAACAATTGCGGCAAGCGCAGCCATTTGTGGCACCATCATTGTGGCCGTCATTGTCTTCATTGCGGCTAGCAGGTGAGCAGCGGAAAGAGAGGCACCTGTTTGGTGCTGCTTCTTTATCTGTTTTGCATCAACAACAACATCATTATTATAACACCCTCTCCATCCTCCCCCTAGACGCTCCCGCAAGCTGCAGAGCAACCAGCAAAAGAGTCCGCTGCCAATTGGAGGCTTGCCCGTTAATTGTTGCGGTCCAACCGGTTCGCCAGGACCACTTGGCTCCATTGCCACGCTATCGGCATTTAACAATCACAAGGTGAGTTTAGTTGCCAATTGGCCATAAAAAAACAAGCACGAAAGCCACAGTCGACTGTGCTCGACTGTAATATACCCAGCAGAGTAAAACGATTTTTGTGTTGCATACTTTGGGGAGCGGTTAAGAAAACAAGAAACTCTTTAAATGATTTCTTAAATAACTTCAATGTTAATGATCCGATTCCAACCAAATTTTCAGAAATCATTTAAGCGTTAGTAGTTTTTGTGTTTACCGAAAATGAAGTGTTCTTCTTTTATCCATTTACAAAACAAACTTAATCTGCGTACAGTTATAGAACATATTGACACGAATTTTGGTAGACCTAGTTCAAATGCACGGACAGTCAGACAGACAGACATGGATGTATCCACTTGGCTGTTGATGTTGATTAGGAATATATATTTTTTATAGTTTTTTTTGCTTGCCTCGTGTCTCTCTGCCTGTTACATCCATTTTCGGTTGATACAAAGTCATAATACCCTTCTACCCTCAGGGTAGCGGGTAGAAATATAGACGAGGCTGGGGCCTAAAAACCCCTCGAGCAACAGCTCGGCAAATGGCAGCAATTGATGCCAACTTTTCTTCTACATTTTTTTGCGATTTTTATTTATGGCCCAACGACGCCCAAATAAACAGAACATTTCGTTTTGCTCTGGTCTCAATTTCAGTTTGGCATCGTTATGAATCGGTTGGGCGACTTTAATAAACATCGCATTGGGGGGAGGAGTGTCGGGCAGGCGCGTTTAGTGGTTCGTTTTGGACACACACATGACGTTAAATGCTACGTAAATATTGCATTTTTTTAACGTTCAAATATTTGTTGAACTAAATGGAGAGCAATAAATGTGTTGGCACATTCTAGTTAGGTTTTTTAGTCACCCGAAATCAATCAAATTGAAGTTGTATTTGTCTAGGGGAAATATGCAACAAATTTCATAGCATTTCTGTGCATCAAAACAGAGATCTGATTATTTTAAAAACGAAACTTATGACAAACTCTTGCTTGAAGGTCTTTGAATTGATATGGCGAGTGTATGGAACAAATATCAGAATATTTCCTCGTAAAAAACAGGAATTCGACTAAGCTTTGCATTTGTTTATCACAAATTTAAACAGAGATCTAACTGTTTGTTCAAAGAGCAACTTCTTTACAAACCAGAGCAACTTCTAACTTCAATTTCTTTGCTTTCTCCTTCAGGAATGGGATCAGGTATCCGCCTACAGTGGTCGCTCGATACCACGTCCGCGCATTTACCCCGTTGAGCAGCCCGACGATATGCGCAGTCACTTCTCTGGCATGCCCGGCAAGGTGGCCAAATCGAGGTAGGTGAATTGTGTGTGCCACGCCCACACAACAACTCAAAAGTCAACACATGTAAAAAACTTGCAAAATATTTGCCTTACATCGCATGCAATATTTTTAAAAAGTTTATGTTGATTTTTATTTTTGTTTATTTGTATTTTATTTCATATATCATTATTTCTCGTTTATTATTTATTCATGTCACAATGCGCAAACACACCCAACAAACACACACACACCCACACACACGCGACACACACACACGCACACGACACACCCCACAGCAGATCCATAGCCGATGGGCAGTCACAGCACAGTTTCTCGAACAACTCGCATCGCGGCTATTTGGGCAGCGCATTCCCCACAAATCTGGTCAATTCTCGCCCAGAGCTGCGTCAGTCGCGCCAATCTTTGGCCGCTGCCTCGGAGCGCATGTCGCGTGCCTCCTATGCTGGCTCCATACATGGCGGTGGTGGCCCCGGCAGCGGCATGGGAGGTGCTGGCGGCATGGGCGTGCCCATTGGCATGGTCGGCGGTGGCGGCGCTGGCAGCTTGATGGGCATGAGCGGACTAGTTGGCCCAGGTGGGCCCGCTAGCATTGCATCCAGCAATGCAAGACGCTCACGTCCGCGTTCCAGATCACGCGATCAGCTGAATACCACGCACATACATAACCATCGACCGGGAAGTCGGTAAGTAGAACTCGCGACTCGCAGCACAACAAACTGAACTGAAGATTCAGCGCCAACATTCGCACACTCAATTAACACACGCATACCACACTCACACACACACACACACATATGCCAGCTCGCTCGCACACACACACAGAGAGAACTGTCAACGAGCTGGCGGCAGCTTAACACTTCCTACTAATTGGCATCGCCACACTTTCAATTTCCCAGTCGAAAGTTGCTCGAAACAAGTTTTCATTGTCTTCTTCATCTCTTTATCTTCTTCTTCTATTACTTTTATGTGAACCATTAAATTTTTTATTAACAATTTGTGGGTCTTTCTTGTTGTTGCAGCAGGCAAGTTTACAAATTGAACTATTTCTTTTATAGTGCAAAGCAAAAGAAGTTTTAACGCATCTTTTGCATGGTTCACAGTGGAGAACTTTAAGGAAGAAGAAGTTTAAAGAGCAAACTCATTATAATAAAATTTGCAGAACTTTCCAGTTAATCTATTTTAACTGTCTATAAAGTATATGATATAATATTGCATTAGGTAATGTAAAGAAAACTTTGAGATTTTAAACTAGACTTTACACAATGAGTAAACGAAAGATAGAAATGATTTATAGATAGATATGTTAAAAGATATATCAATGTATAGACAGATAGATCAAATAAATACTATGTGCATTGGTAAAATAAGACATGATCAGTCATAATAATGTATATCAAATTAGTTTTCTTTGCTCAAAAATCAAACAAGGAGTAAAAAACCAAAAAGACAGAACTATTGAGTGCATGATCTATCTATAATCTATAGATATATCAACACTTCAGACATTGTTTCTCCAGATTAAGAAATTAAAGAGAAAAGCATTTATGAAATGCAGTTTCAATCGGTTTGCAATCCTCAAGTCTTTACTATGCCGATAAGTCGATTAAAGTGTTGCAAACCAAATTCCAAATACCTTAAAATATATTTTCAATTTCTTTCTTTGCTTTCTTTGATTTTTGTGTTTTCTTTTGCAACTTTGTTTGTTCATCGTGTAAATTTGTTACGTCTATTATATTTAATTTCGGTTCGCTTAAGCAATTTCGCACAAGTCATTAACGCGAACTCTTTAACAACTTTCCACACTCACATTCACACACAGACAGACATTTGTTCAGCTAATTACATTGTATTGTAATCGATCTATCCCCCTTTCTGCGTCCTCTATCGCAGATATTCGCAAGCTGGTTCGACGCACACGTTGAACAATTATTGCGATACATCGGACAATTGGACCGATCACGATATGGATATATATATGGCGCGCAATCCGACAACGCGCAACGGTCTGGTGCCATTATGAGGGCGGCTTATGTTATCCTGATATTTCAATGTTGTATTAAATTTGGATGGCATTTTCTGACAATACCGGACGCCGACTGAGGCGATGCCAGCTCAGCGGGAGGTGGCTGAAGCTGTGCCGGGTCGGCGTCAACAACAAGCGGGACAACAACAACAACAGCAGCAACAACGACATAGAAACAATCAGCAACTGGAGCAGCCATATCAACAGCAACAACAGCAACAACATCGATTACAATACTACAATGCAGCGCAGACACAACGCTGCACATCGCCGCCCGACGTTGTGCCTCGTGCAGCCAATTTCCATAATAGCAACAGCAATAGCAACAACAGCAACGGCAGCAACAGCGCAAACCAGCCACAATTGCTGTTGCCAGCAACGATAGCAGCAGCAGCAGCAGCAGCAGCAACAACAACAACAGCAACAGCTGCAGGCAGCGAAGGTGGCATTGTTGTTGAGAACTATTTTAACGAATATGAGCGTCAGGAAATCATTTATCATCCCACAGGCAACAACAGCAATAGCAACAGCAACAGCAACAGCAACAGCAGCAGCAACAGCAGCAACATGCCAGCAATAGCAACAGCAACAACACGTCACGGCAGCCGCGGTAGCAATGGCTTCCGTTTACAGTTACCCGCAACGACTAACAATATTTTATATAGACGAAACAATTATTTAATAGATGCAGCAACTAATGCGCATACATTTAGTGATAACTGTAACTGTACTTGTAATTGTAGACTAAGCGAGCAGCAGCAACAGCAACAGCAGCAGCAACAACACCAGACAGCAGCAGCAGCGAAAACAACAACAACTGAAACAACAACAACGAGTGACAGCAGAGAAGCATCCTTGGCGCCAAGCACCTCAGTGTCAAGCATTGAGCAAGTGCAGCCGGACAAGTACGCAGATGAGGCAGCAACAGCAGCAGCAGAGGCAGCCACAGAGGCAGCAGAGGTAGCAGCAACAGCAGCAGCAGCAGCAAGTAGCCCAGCTGAGACCTCGTCACTGAACTTGACATTGGCTGACATTGAGACGGAGACAGAGATGGACTTGGACATGGATACACTCTGAGTGCAATCCGCAATTGTTGTTGTAGTTGTTGCCGGTATTCAGTTGCAGTTGCTGCTGCCGGTTGCTGTTGTTGTTGAGCGTGTTGTAGTGTCCTAAGCAATTTGCATAGAAAATTTCAACAAAACAGAAAGAGAAAGCAAACAAAAACACAAACTAGAACATGCCAACACACTCACACAACAACAACACACTAACAACACACCAATACACACTAACACACACAGATAACTTGAATAATTTAGCCAACTATTTTTGTATGCTGTTTAGAAGTGCAATGAATACTCTAAGTGCATTCGCATTATGTTTGTTTGTGTACATATAGAGATGCATGTATGTAACTGTAACCGTATCTATATCTGTATCTGTATCTGTATCTCCTACTGCAATTGTATCTGTATCTGTATCTCAATCCTCAACTGTATCTTCTGCTTCCCCTTTCTTGGTTCTTTGTCGTTGTGCGCGTAGTTAATAGCAAAGCAAATGTTAAGCAATCAAAGAACTAAAAAACGTAAGTCAATATCTTAGAAAACGGTACTAATATACAAAATACTTATAGCTATTAAAACCCCGACTAAAAAAACCCTATTAAATCTAGACTAGCATGAGAGAACATCAACTAAACACGATTATAAACGGCGATTAGACAAGCCTAGAAAGTCAGACAGAAAATATTATCAAGTTTTTCTTTTTGTAAATACTTTAAAGAGATTTTCAATATCCTAAAACTTATTTTAAAGAATTTAAACAAATATAAATAGATTCTTTTATTTTCTTTGCTTGTCTAATCCTGTAAAATAATGAAACAAAAAATTTCAATTGCTTCCCAATTGAGAAGCATTTTTATTATTTTAATTTTCAATTTCTCATTTTTCTGTTTGAATTTAAGATTTTACTTTTTTGTACAAAAGCTTCAGTCGAAACGTTTGTGTGCTAAGTTTACAACGCATAATTGTTTAATTTTTATGCTTAATTCTTAATTTTATAGCGAGATTTTAATAAAACTTACAAATAATAAACCAAAATAAAACAAAAGAAACCTTTTTTATGATTTTTTCCTGTTGGGTTTGTATTTTTTTGCCTTATAATTTCAGAACTTTTTCGTTATCTTTAGTTTAGATCGCTATATTGTAAATCCTTGTATATAGATTCATAGACCTAAGCTTCGATTTTCAGTTTTATGCATTTTTCAGTGAGGGGATTTGCTCAGCGGGCAGATCCTGGTTGCGAACACAGTTGACAGTTAACAATATTTAGTGCCCATGGGCAGGGATCGATACCGAACCCGCTAATGCTCAGGTCTGGCACTAAATACTTAGTGAAGTAAGGCCTAACTATAACTAGTATTACCATATACCATTTAAACGCTTTGAGCATTAGACGACTAAACACAATTTAGACGGAAAACGGGAGCAATTATTTAAAAGAACAACAATAAATATAAAAAAAAGAATACTATATAAAAAAGAAACATATATATTACAACAAATGTAGGCAATTTAATTGAAGATGACGCAAAAGAAGACAACACCCAAACAACAATTCTAGACTAAGTTAAGTGTAAGAAAAATGTTTCACTTGTAAAGTAAGCAGAGAAAAACTAGTTAAGAACTCAACTCGTAGAAGATAAATATATGTTAAGTGAATTCGGAAATCAAATTTAGTAATAAGCTTAATTACAATATGATGAATTAATTAATTAAACTGCCTTAGCACCAGAGAAAAAAGATGGAGGAAGGAAGTGGAAGAAGCACCTGCTTAGTTTTAGTTTAGCTGCACATTATTGAAACTAGAGATGAGCAAAGTTAAAGACAACAAAACAAAACTGCCAACAACAGAAGAAACAGTCCAAGAACAGACGTGATTTTCACAGCACTCTTCAACACTAAACACAGTGAATAACTTAACACTGCTTAAGCGATTATCACGTGAAGACAACTGTCCCATCAATTCGTAAGCTCATCTCAGTAAAACGAACCACCCGACTTTAGATTTTAGAACGGATCGAAGTTACTCACTCTCTTTAAACATAAATGTGCGTTAAATTGTTAAACAGAAAATTATACAAACCAAAACTTGTAGCAACGTTAATTAAAATTAATTAGCAACAAAAAAAAATGAATGAACATTTTGTTAGTTTCCTTTTGGTTTTCTTTTTGTCTCGAGTTCCAAATAAAGCATATTTTTGTTAAGGTTCTGTAGAGTTTTCTTGGGGCTTATTATAGAGAATTGATTATATTGATAGTTTTCTAGGTTTACGACGATTTCGATAGTTTCAATAATTCTGTCGATATTTTTAGCGGTTATATTGATAATTTTAATTTTATCAATACTATTGATAGTTCCATTGGTTCTATCGAAAGTTCCGTGGATTCTATCGACAGTCCCATCAATTCCATCGATAGTTCCATCGATTCTATCGATAGTACTACCTATTCTATCGGTGGATCCATCGATTGCAATTATTATCTAGTTACTCACCCGGGCACAGTGAGGGAGTTGTCCCACAGCAAGCGCAACTGACGTGTGAAGGCAGCCCACAGCTGAGCCATGCCATCCAGTCCACCCAAATGGGCGTGGCAAGTGGCCAGCAAGCAGCTCAAGCGACAGACCAACGAATCTGGAACGGCGCCTTTAATGCGCATGGGGTCAAACTGCAAAAGAATAAACATTCAATTAGAGAAACTTTATGAAGAGAGTTCACCAACTCACCTTGTCTTTGAAGCTCTGCTTTGAGTAGGGAAAGAGAGCCAGTTCGGGATGCATATCGGGAAAGAGATAAGCGAGCAGCTCGCTCAATTCACTCTCGGTCATGGGGCCGGGCAGACGCTTCGTTAGACCCGCCTGCGAGGGCAATTCGTAGTTTCGATCCCTTCCTCTGCCTGGTGTTAGTTTGTGCTCGGTAAGTTTATCGAGTGGATTGGTGCGCTCTGCACCGCTGCTGGTCCCAGAGAAATTGCGACCCACAAAGGATTCCAGGGAACGCGTCTCCTCGGCCACATTCTGATAGTCGCGCAAGCAGCAACAGAGATACGAAATGGCCTCCACCGATAAATAGATCTTGCCCAGAGGCGCATTGCAGGGCAGGAAATCTGTGCGTTGTTCGCTATCGAAGGCCACTTTCTCGGATAGCTCAGGCCAATCGTAGACAAGATATGATTCCGTGCATGACTCCGGCCGATAGCCATGTGGCAGCGCATAGAATTGTCGCACTTCCAGGCGCTCCGCATCACTGTCAACAACAATATCCTCTGAGCTCGGGCCATGATTAAAGGGCACATACAATGGAATGCGTACGCGGACTGCATCCAGTGAGTAGGTGGTGCGCACTGAAACCTTTGCATCCTGCGCATACGCGGCGGGCACCTTGTCGTGGAAGAGCGACAACAGACCCGTGAGATAGCGACACTCTGGGGGTGCCTGTTCCAGCCCAATAAGGCGAAAATTGGTGCGCAGTGCGGGCGCCAATGCGACACCTGTATAGAAATTCCATTTGGGATCATAGAGCTGCACAAAGATGGGCACCACGCTGGTCACTTCGGCTGCGACGACAGCGGCGGCGCTCAGAAAGAAATTGAACTCCGAAGTGGATTTCATGTGGTTGTTGCTGACACCGTTCTTGGGATGCAGCAGGACAAACCGTCGAAGTCCGTAGATGCGCGCCAGAGTGTGCAGCTCACTGGAGTTGCGTATAGGCGGACCGAAGCTGTTCGCAGTGCACATCAAATCGTGATGAAAATTCGTGCGCTGCGAGCAGCCTTCGCTGGCGACACCCTCAGCGGGGGGAGCTCGTTCGGTAAGCAGCGCTTCGTAGTAGTCCACAGCAATGCCATTGCGTAGCATGTCCAGCGTTTCTGTCTTCACACGCCATTTGCAATGGAAGAGCTCCTCGGGCTGCAGTGGCACGCCAACATCCTTGGTCACATCCCATTTCTGCAATATTTCACCTAGCTGGGCGTTAAACACTTCCCAGTCGGAGTCGGCACTGAAGTTCTCCCGATAAAAATCATTATCATCGATTTCCTCGGCCATTATTTGGACTATTATTCGCGTATCAACAAACAAAAGATGCAGAAACAACGAAATGCTCAAGTAAACTCTGCCAGCTGGACTGACGGCGTTGCCACCTCGTTGGAATCATAAGCGTTTATGCTAGAGATGCGCAACACAAATTTTAGAATAAATAAATACCGATAATAACAATGGTAAACTGGTAAAACATGCAACAAATACTTGTAGTAATTAAAAAAAAAAAGTTCAAATAGTAGGCTTTACAAAATACCACAATATAAATTTATGTTTCTCTGCTGTATTAGCATACTGTGCTCCAAATAAACAGAGTGCAAGACTAACCACAACAGCTGACAAACAGCTGACGATGTATTCGCTCAGTATAAGACGGGAAATGGAGAAGAGAATACGTAAACAAAGACACCAATTTTAAATAAAAACAATTTAATTAAGTAAATTTCGATTCACAGATGCCAAATCTCTTCGTTTACCTGGCAGCCGCTTCATATGGGATCCGGCACCCACGCAACTATTCCTTAAGCTCTGGCTACAGAATATTGATGATTTCCACGGTTCGAAACCGAACAAGGAAATTCATCGGGAAATGACAGAGAAAATGTGCAAATACGGAGTGACTGTAGTGGAAGTTAAGGCCAAGATAGATAATATGACCAAGAAATACAGGTAATAATCATAATCAGAAATAAACTAACGATTAATGTTTCTATCTATGCGCACAGAGATGAAATGACCAAGTATCGCTCAACTGGAGAACCCTCAACCTGGAAACATTTTGATCAGATGCACGAAATCCTCAAGGAATCAAAACTGGTCAATTTAAGTCTCCGCATGAATGAAAGTTTTGGTAAAGAAACCTATTCAATCCAATAAGATAAATGTATTTTATGTTTCTTTTCTTTATCAATAGACTTTTCTCCAATGGAGGATTCGGATAGCAACGATTCGGCGTTCTGGACCAACAACGATGGGGATTCACCGAAAATACCCAAAATTGACGATGAGGCTGTAGAGAGTGTTAAAACAGAAGCCTCATTAGTAACTACATCAATCTACTCAACGCGAATTAAAGAACCCGCGATGAAAAATAAAGTAGAAAATGATTTGGAGCGTATCCTGGCTATCGAAGAGGCTAAACTAAAAGCTCAGCGGGAAAAACTGAAAGTAATGAAAAATATTGCAGATGAATTATCATCCATTCACAGGGATTTTCTTAAGGCTTACAGAAACAAGTGAAGGTTAAGTTGCCTTAAAAGCATTTCTGTGAATAATACCAAAGTATTTTCTATATTGATATTTAACTTAATGGAAAAGGTCAAATAAATCCTTCACATTGACAGTGTTGCTGACCTTAAAGCCAAAATAAGATAAAAAAATAAAGCCAAATTGTATAAAATTGCATTAAAAACAGCTAAACTGTTTCCTATTTTTCTCGCTATTTTCTCGCAACAACACAACTGACAAGTGTTGAATCTATTAATTTTAAATCGTAAAATTGCCATTCAACTCGAACGATATAAATCGAGACTTAATTAACAAACATCATCCGTATATCGACCGATAAATCAGGCTTATCGAATTGCAGTTTATCTAAAGTTTTGACATGTTTAGTCGCGCTGTCTTTCGAGTTTCGTGAGTGTGCATTTCGTAGAAGGATAATTAATTTTTCATTGGATATATTCATTGCATTCGAAGCCTTTGGCCAGGTTAGAATAAACGTTAGCTGTGCTGTTTTTATTACGGTTTGTTTGGTTGTTTTTATTAATTTACATCAATCCATTCACTATTTTTCTGTGTCGCGGGGCTATGCTTAAAACGTAAACAACACTCGGGCTCGGGCTTAACCGACAACGAGGGTGCCCTCATCGGGGAACTCGTGAGTGGGCACCTCCAGGTTCAATGGCGCAGGTCCCTTACGAATGCGACCGGAGGCATCGTAATGGGAGCCGTGGCAGGGGCAATAGTAGCCGCCCCAGTCACCGGCATTCGCAATTGGCACACATCCCAAGTGCGTGCAGACGCCAATGACCACCAGCCACTCGGGCTTGATCACGCGTTGCTACAAAGAGAGTGAGAAAAATCAGATTATAATGGATATTTAAACTACAGTTTGTACTACGCACATCGTCGGTCTCGGGATCACGCAGTTCCGATGTGGCCACAGAGCGTTCAGTTTCAATCTCACTCGGTGTGCGATGACGGATGAACAGTGGCTTGCCGCGCCACTTGAACGTCACGGACTTGCCCTCCGGGATGTCGGACAACTTGATTTCGATCTTGGCCATGGCCAACACATCGGCTGTTGCGCTCATCGAGCTGATGAAGGCTGTGACCAGACCTTTGGCCGCATAGGCACCACCAACGGCACCGGCTCCAACCATCAGGTACGAGAAGGCCTTGCGCTCCTCTGCGGTGTCGTTGCGACGACGACTGTCCTGCACCTTGTCACGGCGGTAGGGCGAGAAGTCTGGCACCTGCAGATCGGTGTGACCCTGGCGAGTGGCTAAAAAGAAAATTTTATGAGTTGCGAATCGTATAGGGAATATCCTAATTTGTTAGTGCCAAACACACACACATACACAGCTGCACCCACACTGTGGCCCAATCAGCTGTTTGCGCGATTGCCACGGGTCGAGGTTATGTTGAAATTACGTAAGGAAATTCGCAACTTTAGCGCATTCCTCTTTTATATTTATGTTTAATGAAGATTTACTTTGATTTTGGCGTATTCCGCATAAAAATCTCGAGCTCCCGGGCAACATTATGTAATGCTGTGTGTTTGCTAGGGCTTGTGTGCTTGGGGGCTTACCAACGGCATTGACAGCGACTCCGCTTGCTCGCAGGCCAGTGGACAGGGCCTGTGCGCTAGAACGCATCAGGGCACAGGATGCGGCTTTCATCATCTTGTGGGATTAAGTTGTTTATTATTTCTACTTGTTTTTGTATTGAAAATCTCGTTGACGAGACCAACGTCGTCCGTCCGCTTTGCTGTTGCTGTGAAAACCAGAGTGACCGTTAGCTGTGTAAAACGAAAATACCATATAATTTCAGCGAAAATACATTTCGAATACTATATGAAAATACCTAGTTAATTTTATGTAAACACATAAAATTGTATAAAATCTATAAATATTACTGATGCGGTAAATTTAAAAATGACAAATAGGCAGCAGACAAATAAGTGATGTTCATAAAACACGATTGTTTTGGTATTTAGCGTAAGCGCAATCAAAACTACGTAACGTTATGCGCAACGTTTGCAGAGTGAAGTTGGCTGCGCTCAAACTGAGATTCGCGTGAAGTTGGCTGCTTGTGTTGACTGCGCGCGACATTTAAATTATATATTAAATAATATGATACTTACAATAATGTTATTTTTAACATTTACATTCACATTTTTCTGCATTGTTATTCTGCATTAACGCATTAAGACTTGTGAGCAATTCAAAGCCTTACTAATCCCTTATTTTTAATATTTCCACCTATCTGCGACTGCAGCCAATAATCCTCTTTCCACTGCTTTTTACCCCTTCAACCCTTCCATTGTAAACTGAAATTAGTGACTGCAACAATTTAAGCTTATTGCCAAAAAGGGTTTTCCACAGAAAACCGGTTGTGAACCACCCTGACTCACCCCTACAGTTTGCACAGTTTTCCCAGTGCATTTTCCGAGTCTGAGCATGATGTCATTGATTAGAAAGAAGCCTGCGCTTTGAAGTCGCCCCGGTGAAGCAGCGCAAATAATTGCTCAGTTAAGGGGAGAAGGAGAGTGGGTGGGCGGGGCATCATTCAAATAACGCTTTACTAAATTAATAAGCGACTTGTCGAATTCATTCAAATATTTTTGTTTTTTATACTTTCGCTGACCTCATCGCGCGTTTGAAAACCGCAAACAATAAACGCATAAAATGCTCGTAAAAAATGCATAAAAATTGTGGGAAAAATAAAAAAGCGCGTTTTGTATGCGCATAAAAGTAGGCAAAACTTTAAAGCGCACAAATAAAATAAAATCAAGCAGTAAAAAAGAGGAAAGGAGAAAAGAAGCAGCGCCGCAGCCGGCAAAATGTAATTCCTTTGGCGCCAGCCCTGTGATTATCGAAAGTAGTTCTTTTTGATGTCGAAAGTTTTGGGCCTCCTCTCCTTCCCTACAGCTCCCACTGCGACCCTGCCCTGCTCTCCCTCCTGTGGCGTTGCTAGGTGGCTGGGAGTGAAAGCGAAAGTGAAGCCGAATCCCGCCCAGGCAGGAAGGCAATCTGCGCACATAACGGCGCCTCTATGTACTTGCCGGCACACTTACAAAAACTCACACACACACATACAAGCACACACACACACACATACATACGCATACGCACTCTATAACATTCACATAGAGCGAGGCGTACAAAAAGTGCGTGAATTTTTGGGCAAAACAAGCGAGGGGAAGCTGCAGCAAAGTAGGAACGACTACTTTATACCCTATAAATGAAAAGAAAGAAGAGCAGCAAAGGCAGAAGAAGAAAGAGGAGAGGTGGATGAAGGAAGAACAAAGAGGTGCAGGGAATATGAAGAGACAAAGTGGTATTTGAAGAGGAAACTTTACCTAAGAAATTTGAAATTACTTTAAACTTAGCTGACTATATTTGAATTGCCTCTACATAGATAAAAGACCATAGAATAGAAATCTAGTAACCTGCAAGAAGTAAAGACTATGTCAAGAATAAAAGAGCAGACAAAAAGAGCAAGACAAAAGCGAACAATGCAAGTGGAAAGCTGAACAAAAGCGGAACAAATCAATCATAAACAAACACGAAGAATGGCAAAGAAACTGTGCCAAAAATAGAACATTCATAAACTGGACAATGCAGGTGAGAGGGGGGGAGGAGAGAAAGAGAGGGAGGTAAGAGGAAGGAGGAAAAGGATAGAGAAACAGAGAAGAAGACAAACTGAGCAAAGGCAAATGAGTGAACTAATAATGTAAAATCAAATCAAAAAAAAAAACTGAAACTATTTTCCATTAAGCAAGGGAAGAGAGTGAAAAAGAGCACAAGAGAAGAGAAGAGAAATTAAGATGAGTAAATTAAGAAATGCAATGGAGGAAGAGAGAGAGCACCAAATGAAATGAACGAGTGCAAAATAAACAAAATAAAAATAAAATAAAAAACTAAACAGAAATACAAAAGTAAAACTATTTATCTACTGCAAGGTGCCTGTCCCAAATATAAAGCTAACTTTATCTAAAGAGCACTAATTCTACTCCCCTTAACTACTTAACCAAGCGACCCCACATCGCAGTTAGTGTGTGCGGCAACAACACAGTTAAAACTATGCCGCGTAGGCGACGCCAGCAGCAGCAGCAGCAAAGGCAGAGTCTCCTTCCTTCTTCCCTCCTTGCCTACTGCCTTCTCTCCCCCGCCCACTTTGCTGACTGCGTTACACTTTTCAGCAACTTTTACATTGGGCAATGGCGCCAACTACAACAACAGCAGCAGCAACAACAACAACAGCACCAGCAATAACAACAACAACATTTTGCTGCCTATTTTTCAATCCCCTGCCCCTGCACAGAGTGAAAGCGTTGAGCCTGCCGAGGGCTGCTTTTCCAGCTACAGCGTCTCTGTGTATGTGTGTATTTGTGTGTGGCGTGTGCAGCGTTGCGGCTGTGGCAACAACAGCAACAACAACAACGACAGCAACATTGCCGCTTATCGCAACATCAGCCAAGCATAAAGCTCAATACACACACACACACACCCATACACTACACCACACCACCAACCACCGCCCTGCAGCAGCAGCAGCAGCAACTTCCCCCTTCCCTCCTCTCTCCCTCTTCCCCCTACAAAGTTGAAAGTGGAAAATTGTGCGTGGCAGCCAAAAAGTTTCGAGCTGAGCCGAGGCTGAGCTCAATGACGGCCGCCGCCGCCTAACCCGACTGACAGACAACGAACATGCACGCCCCCTCCCCTGCTGCCACTCCCCTCTACCCTCTCTCTCCACACAGCTGGGACTACCTTGCCATTTACTTCTTAGGCGGCTTCACTGGAAATTAAATGAATAAGCAGCCTCGACTCTTCTGTGCATCAGGCAAGAGCAGAGGCGGGGCAGGACTAGGGGAATGGTTGCAGGGGTGCAGGGGGGTAACCAGTGCCTGGCATGTGCAGCCTTTAAGATGCCAACGCGCCCCCTGTAGGAGGCGGCAGCAGTGAATCTGGCACAGCTGGCGCAGCTCGTCGGGCTCGACTTGCCTCGGTTTGCATTTAAAGTGATTACGCCGTGGGCTCTCTGTGTTGGGTTTGGGTCTGCTTAGTGTTGTAGTTGATGTTGCTGTTGTTGTAGTTGCTGTTGTTGTAGTTGCTGTTGGCACATGCTGAGCAAGGCGCTTTGTTGCCCTGGCTAAGGCTTTTGCCTCGGCTATCCTCGCTTCCTTTTGGCCATTTTGTCAGCCAGGATTAGGTGACCATGACAATTGGTCAATGGTCAACAGGGGGCTGGCACTGTTTGTTTTCATCTTTAAAATGAATCCCGTCAACTAACTGTAAATCTTTCATTAAAGACGCTCGCAAATGCTGCGCCCTGAGAGACATTGAAAGGATTAAAAGTCCCTTGCGAGGCAAAGGAAATGCGACGAGTTTTTGAAGGGTGAAGCCTTGAGAAAGCTCTGCAGACTTATCAAGCAGTTCTTTGGGGTTTATAGAAGTTTCATTTTGGTGATGGAATTCCAAATTTTAAGGGCACTTGTGAAGGTTTGAAAATTTTTTTAATTTGACACACAAAATTATTAATTTTCTATTTTTAATCCGTTTAATCCATTTAATGTAAATTGCCTTGATTATTTTTTCTGCTACTCAAATAGTAACAACAAATTACGTGGGTTTTATCAATACAGTTGTATATTAATATGTTTTTTATGTCCATAATGTTGTTTAAGTTCTTCAACATAACATTTAACTAAAGAGGAACATTTACTTTTCATACACTGCAATTTACTGTTGGTAACAATTAAAAGTAAATAGAGAAAGCACGAAGTCTATAGACAAGTATGGTCGACTGTGATATATTCAAACCATTTCTTAAATATATAATTTCTATGTTTAGACAGTTGTAATACATTTTTACTCTATGGGTAGCCGGTATAAATATTAAATTCGCAAATTCAAACACTTCTATTTTCCTCAGTTAAGATCTTCCTGAAATTTTCCTTTAAACAATCATCAAACTTACTGAATTTCCCTAATATTTGCCACCACCAAATAAACTATACAATATATCACTGCATACTTGGAGGCATCTACATTTTCCATCTGTCGCCAGCACTTCGATAGTGTGTCAATTCGGCTGCATTTCCCAGTCCCTTCTCACATAACCTATTTATTATTTCATCCAATCTATTTTGACTTCTCTGGCGACACACGAAACTGAAAGTTACTTCCCCCACTCCCACCCCCCTCTGCTCATACTATGCCACGCCTCCTGTACGCTGCCCGTCTCCAACTCCGTCGCACTTTAAACTTTGTTGACATTTTTCAATTTGCGGCAACTTGAAAGTTTTTCTTGCGAAAAAAAGAAATGAATAAGAAAACTCGCAAGGAAAAAGGAAAAACTTTTGCCTAGAAGCTAAGAAAAACAGCAGCAGCAGCAGGCAAAGAGGAAAAGCGTCAATGAAACCTGCCCTAAATTCGCACAAGCGGCTTAAAACAACAACAACAAAGGAGCAGCACAAAAAAAAGAAAAAAAAGGAAACAGAAAAAAATAAAAACACGGCACAAAGACGTGAAAAACAGCAGCATAAGGCAGGAAAAACCAACGCACAAACAGCAGGGGGCGCAGCAAAATAAAGTAGAGCAGGCAGGCAGGGGGAAGGGAGGTAGTTACGGGAGGTGTGTGTGAAGAGAGAAAGGCAAGAAAGGAAACGTCGACGCTGCGTTTTCTTTGCTGCGTTTTGCGCTCCCCAATGAGAGGCGCAGCACGCATAAATCTAATGCCAAATTACATTATTTTGTCATTTCGGGGAGGCCTATCCACTGTCACTGTCCCCCTCCCCCCGCTCCCTCCTCTAGCCCTCTTCTGCCCCGCTGCAGGGCATAAAACACTGTCAAAAATAAACTTGCGCGAAGCGAAAGCAAAAAAGAAAAATGCAGAAAGCTCTCGGGGGTAAAAGTTTTTGTGTGCCGCGCGCACTTCCCACGTCCCCCGCCTCCCCCTGCTTCCCTCGAAATAAAAGTACATTATATGCATTAGCTGTGCAGGGCACTAGAGAGGGGGTGGGTGGTCAGGGGGCAGCAGTGTGTGTGTGTGTGTGTAGGGTTGTTTGCCAAGTTCGCGGCCAAAGCCGAAAGTGAAAGTAAATGCAAGCGAAGCTCAGGCGTCGCTGTCGGCGTCGCAGTCAACGCTGACGTCGCTGCTGTCGACGTCGTGCGTTTACCAAATATCCTTCGGCACGTTGCTTGGCCAAGGACATTGCGGCCATTAAAATTGAAGCAGAAGCTTTTCTTGAGACGCGACTCGCGACTGCAGCGAAGGCAAAGTTGAACGCGAACTTGAGTGCGACTCGCTGCGCTCGCTCTTTGTCACACTCTCTCTCTCTCACACTCACTCTCTGCTGAGTTGGTGCTCTCTGTGCTGCGCTGCGCTGCTTTGTTTTGCTTTCTCTGTCTCTCTGTGCGCCTGCGCTTTCGCCTGCACTTTCACTTTCTTTGCCTTGTCCTTTGCCTTCAGTTTGTGCGTTTCACTTTCACCCAAAAACCCTGAAAGTTCGACGACGTCGCAGTCTCTCGCTCACTCGTTTGCCTGTCCTGCTCTGCCGCCGTGTGCTGCTGCTGCTGCTGCTGACTCACTCTGGCGCACGCACTGCACGACTTCCTGTCTGTGTGTGTGCGTGTGTGTGTGTGTGCGTGTGGGCTTCCGGTTTTGTTTTTACAACTGATAAGGCGTCAGTCAGGCGATGTGCGAGGCCTCACACCCCCCTGTCACTGCCCTGCCTCCCCCACTTGCTTGCCTTCCTTTGCTCTGCCTTCATTTTGCCCTGCAAAGTGTGCTATGCTTTTTACTCCGCCGCCTTTTGCCCTGCAAAGTATGCTATGCTTTCTGGGAAGCAGCCCAGCAGGCGCCCCCCAACTGCCTTTGTTGTTGTTGTTGTTGCTGCTGCCTGTGCTGCTGCTGCTGTTGCTGTGCGTTGCAAGGATCAAGGACGTTCAAGAAAAGCTGAAATGGGCAAGTGAAAGGAAAAAAAATGCAGGGCGTTCATTTCATTTACTTGGGGGCGTCTCTGCGCCTTTTTCGGTGGTGGCTTCACTTTGTAGGTTGAGTGTGGGTGGCAGAGGGAGTGGCAGTTGGTGTGGGGCGGTTGCAGCTGCCTCACATGCTTGTACATAGCCCAGAATGTGCGTGTGCGCCTATGTGCGAGGAATGTGGCGCCAGGGAGAAAGGCAGGACAGGCAGGCAGGCAGGCCTCTGCTGCGGCTGCGGCTGTCGCTGCTGCTGCGACTGCGGCTGCAGTCCTTTATTGAGCCCAAAACCACCCAGCAAGCAATTTTGGCTTCAGCTGCCGATGCCGACGCAGGAGGAGGGAGAAGGCAGGACGGCAACGAAGGAAGACGAAGCCGAGCAAGCGCCACAGACCGCTCGCTGCGTTTGTAATTTTGGCGCTTTTTGTGCGTGTGCAGCGAGGGAGTTGACACAAGGGGGTGGGGGCAAGGAAGGGTAGATAAAGAGAGTGGAAAAGAGGCAGAAGGAAGATGGGAAGTAGAAGGAGACGCGCTGTGGCACAGGGTGAGGCAGTTAGGAGCGGCATTGTGACTGACGTTGATTGCTGTTGTTGTTGCTGCTGCTGTTGTTGTTGTTATTGTTGTGGCTGTGTATATACTTCTTCTTCTTTGCTGCTTGTGCTTTGTAGTTGCTGTTGCCTTTGCTGCCAAATTGCGTAGTTTTTCTCGACAGTTGCAGGGCCCAAAAAAAAAAGAATTTCATTGCTTTTTGGCTTCTGCTTTACTTTTGCTGCTTATGTGGGTCGCAGCGGGACACGCAAGGATGATGGGGGATGGAGGGAAAGAGGCTCCTCGGGTGTCTGCTGTCATGTGCGGTGCATAGCAATGAGAACTAATGTCCCTGTGTAGGTGTCTGTGTATTTGTGTGTATGTGTGTGTACACACTTTGCGGTGCGTAAGTTTAAAGTTGAACAAAAACTCAGCTAAGGGGGAGAACGGGAAGGGGGGGGGACTGGCAAGGGTACAAGGGAACAGTGGAAAGTTTCTCCCTTTTCTGAGGCTTTTGAGGTTTTTATACCCATTCTTTGGTTTCGCTTTTGCATTGCTTCTCTTCTCTTCTTTCATTCCATTCTTCGTTTCCTTTTCTCGGTTTACTAATAAAGTGCGTGCCAAATGCCGTGTGCGGTGCCCTGGCTTGGTTAGCCCCTCCCTCCTCAACCCCCTTCACTTCGCCTTTAGGTTAATTGCCAACTTTAAGAGACGCCCTCCCTAAACTGGGACTGACTTTAAATACCCTGGAGACTGGCGCTGCAAAGTGAAATTTATGAGGCGATAATGAGCACACAGAATGCTCAGCAAGCTGGAGTAATAACTCTGCCTAATTGTTATAGATCTGCAGTGACCAAATTTGATTCATTAAATAAAACCTTGCATATCGATTTGGGATTATTGAGGGAATAAAATATTCTAAATTGAGTTGCTTTTAATGCCCGCAGTATAGAAGTGTATAAAGGCTGCGTGCCATCAATTTAGGTACGCCTGATCAACGTAAACAAGCAACAAGTTTAAGGCATATTCGTCTGTATGAACACCGAGATCTCAAGAGTTATAAGAACTTTACCTATAAAATTTGGTAGCAACATGAATTTTAATATCAGACAGCTAAAGTATGTTGTGGAATTTGACCACGCATTCTGTCGCCCCCGTTAAGCGTAAAAAATTGAATTGCAAGCGTAATTTAAAAACTAGTATCTTTTTTTTGGTTTTTACAATAATGATCACCATCTAAATTATTTATATTAATTTGATTACAATTATATTATAAATGTTAAGGTAATTAAAGAAATGAATTTAGTGGTGTGCGTATATTTATATCACACTTGGGCACACTTGACAGCCATTTTTATTCTTCTTCTTGTTTATAACTGTTTAAGGGCGCTGCAATATGTCTTATAAGTGATTTATAGTTCTCTAACCCATTTGTCTTTCGTGCTATTGCAGCTATCTAACTGAAACTTACAAGCTACTCACTTTAATATCTTCCAAATCCATTTTATAACCAACACAGATTCAATATATTTATTTATTTACTTATAATATATTTATCTATAATAAGTGCCATAAAAGCGATAAAGCCAGAAAAACGCATCTATAATATTTGCCAGACAAGCAACTCAATTGTTATGGCAACCTTTCTGCATTCGCTACACTTAAGAAGGAACTCAAGAGCTCTACAAGCAATAAGAACTTAATATAGGTTACTTATGTATTTGAATTTCAATTTCTATATATAGAACTTACCCCTAGCACTTTCATGTGCTTCACATTGCTGATTCCCTTGACGCATTCGCAATTTGCATGCAGGCAATTTTGTATGACTGTTTGGCTCCTTTGGCAAATTACGCACTGACAGCACCTGCCCATCAAAATCAGCCCTTCCCTCCTGCCTGTGAACTTCCAACTCCTTCCCCCTGCTTCACCTTTGCCTACCCCCTACACTATTCAATCTCCAAAATGTCAATCAAAATAAAATGTCAGCCTGCAATGCGAGATTCCTTCCCTTCCCTTTCTCTCTTTCCCTCAGCATGAGTTGCTCCTTTTGATTCGCAATCGTTTCGCATTTCCCACAAATTTTCCCAAGTGCCTCAGCGCTTCATCCCCAAACAATTAAAAAACTTTCAGGATTAAAATGTATTTGTAATTATGTATTAGCTTCAAGTGGAAATTAAAACAAAAACAAAAAAAAACATTTTCGAACATTTTGTGCCGTTGCCTTTGAGCTTTGAGCTGCTGTCGCAGTTGTGTTGCTGCTGCTGCTGTTGCTGTAATTGCTGCTGCTGCTGATAACACACACACACACACATAAATACACACTCGCACACGCAGTGCTGCCTATGTACAAGCTTTTCGGTACATAAAGCGTGGCGTAGCTGCTGCGCTGCCGGCGTCAACAACAAACATTTTGTTGCATTGACAGTCGCAGCCTACGCACAATACACACACACACACACACACACACGCATACAGGCAGTGTGGGAGAGGGAGAGTAATTATGTTGCCCGGCATCCTTCGGCGCTTCAATGTGCTGCCTCATCCCCAGCCACGCCTCCTTCCCCCCTCATCCCTCACTTTGGTATTTTTAGTTGTGCCTGCGCCTTGTTTTCATTGCTCCCCACCCTTCCGCTGCCCTCGCACTACTCTGTGTGTCTGTGTGTGTTTTGGCGTCGACGTTGCCGTCGCCGTCGACAGCGCAGCTCATTGAAATTTGAGGATTTTTGTCTCAGTGCCCTAATTAATTTTACGTACCATGAAAATCATTGTTTGTTGCTTTGCTTTTTCTCTATTTTGTTGTTCTTGTTGTTTCTTGTTGTTCGATGTTGGTGTTGTTGTTGTTGTTGTCACTGTTCTGTCTGAAGAATGAGTGTGTGTTTTTGGTGTGTCTGTGTGTGTGTGTCGCATTGCAGAGACCTGTTTGAGCTACAGCAATGAGGAGGAGAAATAGGAGAAGGAGCGGGGGTAGTAGTAGTAGAAGCAGCAGCATCAGCAGCAGCTCGCACATCGCTGAACAAAATCTTCATGCAACTTCAGTGTCTGCTACACTGCAATCAATTTAAGATGCACTTTAAATATGACCTAATTTGTAGCACTCACTTTTCTTTTCATGTCTACAATGTTGTCATATCACGGTTTTGTATCTAGCTTGGTTTTACATTTAAGTTTTATAAATCCATTAGAGTTGTATTTTCTTTCAATTTATTCACTACTGCCCCTTACAAAAATGTAGTTATTATTGAAAGATTTAAATATATTTTCTTAGTTCTGGTCCGAGTACAAGTTCAAAATTGAGTTGAAAACACAACTTGTCAACATTATGAACAGTAAAAGTTTTAAGATCATTAATATAAATGTTATACAGTTATTAAACATAGTTTTTGCAGTTGCTCTGTGCTTGCAATAGTACGAAGTGTTGGAAAATGAACTTAGGAGAATGCACAGTGTTGGGATATGAGCGAAATTAGCATATAAATGAAGTTCAAACTAATTTCTGTTTTAGATTTCTTATCAATAAGGAAAATTAATTTATTTAGCAAACTCAAAATCAAATATGCAGATGTAGATCCTGTAACCAGTAACTCTCTATGCTAACACTACTATACAGTGTTGAGTAATAAGTGTATTTAAATAAATAATGTATTTAAATTTGATTTTAAATTAAAAATCTCTTCTTGGATTGAAATATTAATATAATACATAATTCTAAATAAAATACAAACTAAATTAAAAAAACTAATACTAATTGCATTGAATTTTATATGTTTAATTGACTTACATTCAAATTGTAATTAAATCATATCAATTTTAGTAGTCTAAAGTCGCCAACAATTAAATAATAATTATTTAGTAATTATTCTAATAATTATTATTTGTTCGATTCACTATTTTTTTTCAGTGCATCAACTGCGGCCATCTCCTTCTCTTCGCCTAGGACGCACTTAAACTGCGCCATATTTCTAAGACATTGTTGCTCCAAAACGCGTCGAGTACAACGCGTCGTTGGCAACGTTCTCATTCCTGTTCCCGTGCCCGCTACTCTTCCTGCCTTTGTTTTTGTTGTTGCTGTTGGCGCTGTTGGTCGTTTAGAAATTTGAGAAAATTAGGTTTTGTTTTAGCTGGCAGCGCAGTACAGCGCAATGTCCTGGCAGCACATCCTGGCGGCGTCTTGTGACGCAGGCCTAACCTGTTTTTTCCCTCTTCCTCCTTCACTCTGCCCTCCCCTTTTGCCTACGTTTGCCTTTCACTTTCGCTTTTCCAGCTGAAGTTGCTCCGTGGTTGGTTGGTAATTAAATGCTGCGTCGCTGGACCACAGCAAGGACGCAGCAGGAGATGGAGCAGGGGGAGGAGGTGAAGTAGTCCAGGCAAGCACCTAATCAGCAATCCCAGCGATGCCTCGAATCTGAGCCTCTGCTTTTCACCCATTACGGGGTGGAAATTATGCAAATGCCCGTTTTTGGCTGGACTTCGACAGGAGTAGGGCAGCGAGAAGGGGGTGGAGGCGTGGCACAAGGCCGCGAAGCATGCTTTGGCTGGCAAATTGTTTTTCATTGCTGCATTTAAAATATGCTCCAGTTCTCATTTGCCATGGCTACAAATGGCGCTGGCAGTTTAATTAAAATTTCACTTTTGATTCGCGTTCGCGTTCGTCCTTAACCCCAACGGAACTGCACCAGCTAAGCCAGCTACTTTAATAACAATCTAGAGGAAATTAAAGAAGTTGAGCTATATTCAAATTGCACATCGTGGGGAATAAGGAAGTGTAACTAAGCTTGAGATGGGAATAAGTTTAATCAATTTCAAAATGGAACTCAAATCATCTTCTGGCAGATCAAAGGCATAGTTCCTTCTCCCTTAAAATTGCCATCTCTATCTTCTACCTCTCTCCATAATCTTAGTTTTCTTATTGCATTTCTTTCATAATTTTATTTGTCTCTGCTTAAGTCTCTTTCCTCCTCCTTTGCAACTTAGACTCGTCGCCTTGGCGACCTAAATCTCTCTCACAATTGCCGACATCCATTAGGCCCCTTTGCGCTGCAGGAGTCGACGCTGCGGCTAATTAAGTGTCCGTTGGGGCCTTAATAAATCACAATTTTGCAACATTTTTTAAGCTCAGTTGCCCCAGAGCTGAAGTGGCAGTGCCTAAGTGAGACCTGCTTGAGCATATTTCATATTATTAGGCTGATTTTAAGTGAGCTGCTTCCAAAGAACTTCGACTTGACAACCAGAAATGAAATTCAGGGATGTCTTTGATTGCGATTGTGGTGGTTTCTCTTTGTTCTACTACTTATTTTTTTTACTTTCTTTGTCATGCTCTGTGACTCTTTACTTTATCTCTATATCTATTCATACATCTCTTTAGTTTTATCTTTATCTTTTACATCCTTAACTTCTTTCTTTGTATGTAACTGTATCTGCATCTGATTCTGTATTTATATCCGTATCTGCATCTGTATCTCTCTCTTTCACACCCACTTTAATCTACAGGAATTTCTTCTTCATTTCTTTCTTTTACATCCACTTCAATCTATGGGAATTTTCTTCTTCAATTCTACCCTTCCCCCTCACAAACGCATAAACCGCATCGTTTGCCTGCAGTGTCGCATGATTTATTTGCCAAAATTTGTTGCTGGATGTCGCTGTGACCATTAAATTAATTGCAATTTATCGATTTTTAAATTGCAATCACAACGAGGGGCCCATAAAAAATATTGTGCGTTCTGCGGCGCGCGACCCATGATTCCCCAAATGTCGCAGCAGGACTCCGCAGTTAAAAGGCGCTGAGGAGGGGAGGGGCGGGCAACTGTGCCGTGTGCGTCTGTCCGGGTACTCACATACACACACTCAGAGGCCCCACACTCATGTGGGTTGATCTCTGCCCGCGGCCGGATGCAGCCGTGAAATTCGTGTTCTCTCGTGTATACAAAATAAATTTCAGCGGTGGCAGCGCAGACTGTGCGTATACGTAACGCGGCATGCGAGCAGAGGCAACTCTTTTGCTTGCCTGGCTCATCTAAGAAGCGGGCTTATTAGCTTGTCAAGGCTTTGCTGTAGCAGGGGGGCACATCAAGTTCTGTTTTCCTTATGTGCGAGTTAAGCCAGCGAATTAACTCGAATTAAAATCGATTTTTATAATCTCTTGAAGCACAAAAGTTGTATGACTTTCTTAAGGCATGTTGCAAATCGAATTTTAGCTTGAAAGGGTATAGCATAGTCGTGCTCTTTGTTGTTGTTGCAATTTTCTCTGCTTTTTTTAGTTTATTTTTACTTTTTTTTTGTGACAGCAGCAATAATGAAAAATATATGTGTGCACCATTAAAATACATCAGATAGGCATAGATCACACGCCAGGCCAGGCAGTGTGCCTGTATGTGTATGTGTGTGTGTGTGTGCTGTCCTGGTGTGCTGCCCTCGCTGGTCATTTGCTTGCCGCATGCATTGACATTGCTCGCAGCATGTTGCGACTGGAATTGGAATTGAAGTTGTTGCTGTTGTTGTGGTTGTTGCTGCTGCTGTTGTTGCTTTTTTTGTAGCTGCTACTGTTGCTGTTGTAGTTGTTGCTGCTGCTACTGCTGACGCGTTATCTTTGCTGTCACAGCAACGACAGCAACGCGTTGCTCCCCTTGGCCAATCTCATGTGGGTGTCTGGCCAGCCTTGTGTGTATGGGGATTATTTGTGTGTGCGAGTGTGCGTGTGTGTGCGGGTGTCTATCTATGGGGACGCTGGCGAGTGCGTGTGCAAGTTTATGCAGGTTGGAGTAGCTTGTTAGCAGACGAGCGCGTATGTTACTTTAATGAGGTGCCCCAACACCTTTATGAGGAGAAAGACAGAGAGAGAGAGAGAGAGAGAGAGAGAGAGAGAGAGAGAGAGAGAGAGAGGCCCCCAATAAACTAGAGTGCTTTGCTTTAGTTAGCTGCACAGCTTGCAGTGAAATATCTATGGTAGTATAACTAAATATTTAGTATGTACATGATATAAGAGTCTGTCGTGGAAGATTAAACATCATTTGATTAGAGATCTCTGCTATATAGACGTGACTGCTATTCTATTAGAAACCCTTGTAATAATTAAAGTTTTTGTATAGTTTACTTGAATAATTAAAGAAAATACTGCACATATAATATAAGAGATATCCAATGAAATACCTACGAATTCTCTAAAAGACTTTCATGTCAATAATTTCAACTTCAAACTTAAAATTGATTAAATCTGCAATAGGTTGATTATTATTGCTTCTTTATTGTTACCATTTTTCCAATTGAAAATATTTTTAAACTGTTGCTTCAGTTTATTATAATACTTTAAAGAAATATTTTAAATCAGTATAATTTAAGAGTTATCAGCTGAAAATTATAATGAAAAAGAGTTTATAACATGATAAACTCAACTTCAATGTTGACATTGATAAATTCTTTAGTAGCTTCTTTCTTTTCGGGGTCACAATTAAAAGCAACTCCAATTGCCATTTCACCAAACTGCCACTTTTAAGTGGATTCTACTGCCAATACCCTGTCTAACAATCCGCTCAACTTCAGTCAACAATGGCTACTCATCGAGTCGACTCTTTCGCGGGAATCGGCAATTATGAAGGTATTTGAGGGCATTGCGAGGCACTTCAGATATGTCGCTATCGCAGCGCAATGCCTGATAAAGCAGCTTATGTGCGGGATCTGCTGCGCCACTTTAAAGCGAATGTCTAAGCAACATAAATTGCCAGAAGAAGAAGAGGAGAAGACGCATCGAAAAAGGGCAAGTTGTAGGCGAAATATATTTCAAGTGCCCTTCTTGACTTGCCCTACTTGTTGTAAATTTTTTGCCAAGCCCAAAGATGTGGAACGGGGGGTAGAGAGGAGGCAGGAGAGTGGCGCAATAGGATAAAGCGTAGGAAAAACAAGTTGGCGCTGCTATAAGTTTGGCGCTCGCATGTGTTGTGGCCTTTCATCATGCCCCAAGCAAAATGTGAGCATCAAGTATGCGCACTGTTGGCCAGCCCAAGGAAAAAACAACCCGTAAATATAGCTGCCTGTCTGTGTGTGTGTGAAAAAAATGAACCCAGCTAAGAGGGGGCTGCAGGCGTGGCAACTGCTGGAAAAGTGCGTGTGTCTGCATTGTAAAACTTTTAATGGGCTGCGTAGGCAGTCACCGGTTGAGGAGCTCTCCCTCCCTCCCTCTCCCCCTGCCACTTGCTGTACATGTGTGTCCCGCAGGTGCTCGATTGCCATTTCCTGTGCCCCGTCCTCCTTCTTTCTCCCCTGCTCGTTATCGCCATGCCAGAGTTGCCATAATCATTAAGGTTATTGCGAGTGCTTGTGCAGCTGCTAAATCTGCCTCTTTAAAATTACAGCATGACACTTGAATTTGCTTTTCCTGGAAATGCATTTTCAATACACACACACACTCACACATATACACGTGTACAACATGAAGCATCGCGCAATTTATTTCTGTTGTTGTTTTTTTGTTTTTGCACATAAATCAAAAATGCGTAAAAATTTATACGTCGTACGCAATGGCAACGCGAGGCAGTGCAGGACAAGGCAGGGCTGGAGAAAGTGAGCCAGGCAAGGCAGGCTGGCAGGCATCTACTTCCTTCTACCATCATTCAGTGTGGCCTCTACCCACGCCTGCCCGCCTGCTCTCCTGCTTCCAACCGAGGCAAAAACCCAGGCCCATTATCATCATCAACAGTCAGCAAAATGGCCCCAACTTGAATGTTGAATGCCAAACGGCAGCAGTAGCAGCAGCAACAACAACAACAGCAGCAATAACAACAACAACAACAACAGCTGTAACAACAACAAGAGCAGCTACAACAACAGCAGCATTGGCAATGGCAGCAACAAGCAACAGCACCTGAAGCTGGTAGAAAATAAGTTCGAGCTGCTGTTGGAGTCGCAGGGAGTGGGGGAGAAAGGAAGGTAGAGAGTGAGAGAAAGAAGGGGGAGTAAAAGAAAGCAAGAGGTAGAGTGAGTGGAAGAAAGAGCATGAGAAGGTGGGAGAGAGGGAGGCAGAGTCGGAGGCCGCACTGCCATGTGGCTGTTGGCAGTGGGAAAAATGGGTGAATTGAGCAGTTCCAGATAATCATATAATGGCAAAAAAAATGCTGCAGGTTTATAAAAAATTCAAGCAGGCTGAGCAAAAAAGGCAGCAGATTACAGTGGCCAAAGCCAAATAGAGCTGGAGCTAGGCAAGGAACCCCAGGAAAACTCATTTTAAATAGAGATTCTAATTTAAAAGAGAGATCTATCCACTTTATCATATTACATTAGTTAGAGAGAAATATCATATTATAGTAACTATTATATGAGTAGAAGTCTACCTTACATATCTTTTCTCTATAATGAAATTGATTAAAGTGCTGATAAACTTATAGAATAGTTTTACTTGAAGTTATTCAGTTCATAGCTACAGATTCTATGCAAGTCATGCTACGCTTCGTGCTTGATTCATTTTCACAAGCTGCTGCGCTGACCCTCGTTGTGCCACCCCTTTCTGTGTATTGCAGCAACAACAACAACAACAATAACAATAATAACGACAACAACGAGTCGCCGTCAGCCGTCGCTACAAGTGCTCATGGCCAGCAGAAGCTGCAAGAAAACGACAGCAAAAAAAGGTAGCAGCAGCAGCAGCAACGGCAACATCAACAGCAGCCAGGGGGTTGACGAGGTGGCAGGTTGAGTAGGTTGGCACTGCAGGGGAGGTGGGGCAAGCGCAAAGGTGCGTACAATCATTTTATTGATTTATATGCCGAAGCTATTACAACTGACATTCGAATTTTCCAACAAAATGCTGCCCAAGTTTCGCTTGTACATGGCCTGGCAGGCAGCTGGGAAGGGGAGGGCAGCGAGAAGTGGAGGCGTGTGCTGGCGAGCTGAATGAAATGCTGAGACTGAGGCTGAGGTGGAGGCGTAGCACAACCCCAAGCCAACAAAAACCTTTTGTCAATGTTGCTGCTGCTGCTGCTGTTGTTGTTGCACTTGGCTGAATCTGAAGCTCATGGCCATGTTGCCATGTCCTCCCCCTGCCCGTCGCCAGGGCAACCTGCAAAGATGAAGACGCAGCAGCAGCGACAGCAGCAGTGGGCGGGGGCCACCTCCGACAGCGCCTTATATACTTTGCTGCGTTATGTGTAGCACACTTTTAGGCGTTGCTTTTGTCTTTTTAGTTTACTTATGCCGGCACCGCCGCTGGTGGGCGGTGGTGGGTGTGGCTGACAGACTTGACAGCGCACTCGTTACTTTGACAACACAACAGTTGCCCCTTCCCGTCTCCCCTCTCTCTCTCTCTGTTGACGGCTCCAACTGCCTGTACAGCTTGTGTATCCGTAAGATACTTTCGCGCTGCGCTTTGCACTTGTCTCTCATCTTGTCTTGCGGCCCCGCAAAACTTTCGCTCCGAAAATCAATTCATCATGAGGCGCTCGTGCTCTGGCTCGATTTACAGTACACTTTTGACTGCCTATGTGTGTGTGTGTGCGCTCTAGGGGGAATGTCACTTGGCCAAAAATTAATTAAGGCCAAAATGAATCCCCGCTTCAAAATGTCGGTTTCTATGCCGCTTTCTCAGTCTCTATATACTCTTGCTGTATGTTTGTGTGCATGTGCGTGTGTGTGGGAGTATACTGGTGTGTGTGTGTGCGTGTGTAAAGTCTAATTAAAATTTATATATGCGCAGTTGATAAGTTTTTAGTGGCTTTACTTGTTGATGGGTAGCTGAAGCAGCTGTCTGTCGTCTTGGCATTTAAATTGTTGTTCCTCCTTAACATAAATATAAAATATTATAACAAGAAGTTGCCAGATAAATGAGCCTATTCCCGCAGCTATGCAGCCATGTATTTTAATAGTATTTATGCGCCCCATGCCCCACTTAGTTTGTCGTAAAGTTTCACTTCAAGCAATGATTTGGATGGGGATGAGCACTCGACTAGCAGTAGGTGGCATAAGGTAGTGAGTCAAGTAGATGGTGGGCAATGATGTAGTATGATCATCGGTATATAAAATCATTGCTATTTTATGTGTTTTCAATTTTTATAGATATTTTTAGAACCTTGAAGAACGAAGAAGATTGCCTTCTTGCGCTTGTTGCATAAATACATTCTTAGTTGGTACAATTATTAAATATTATATAATATAATACTACTTCGTATTGTAGTGCAGTATAATTTCGTTTGTCTTTTATTTTAATGATTAATATTAATTACAAAAGGTGTTGCCACATCGTTATGTATATTTTTAATTTCAACAAGCTAATTACAAAAGTAATGTTAGTGATAGCATTCCCTTTCATTTAAGTAATATCAAATGCAGTTTCTTTATATTATACTATTTAATACAGTTGACACGTTAATCTGATATAAATCCTTTCGTATATCCCCCTTAACACCTTTGCACGCCTCTTCATCAGCAGCAATTGCTGTTTCAGTTTTCTACAACTATTTTTATAGCAGACATTCTATTTTTGTGCGCATTGTTAACCCTCATTCGTAGAGCGCTTATTGGCGCAATTCAGTGGAGCAGAAACTGCGAGAGAGAGTGACCGACATTTATGACAAATTTTTAGCAAATTGTAATCCAATTTGACATATTAATTAAGTACATTGTTAATTTGTCGCATTACACAAACACACACGCATACGCACACACACGCAGAGCAGTAATAACAACCCCCACAAGAGCACAACAAGCAAGACAGTTGGCCCCACAGCTGCCATTCGCCTTGCCTCGTCTTGCTCTCCCTTGACACACTAACACAGCTACGGCTCTAACTGTAAGTAGTGAAAGTAATAGCCAAAAACTTTTTGACACACTTTGCACACACACACACAGACTACCACATTAACACAGAGAGAGAGAGAGAGAGATAGAGAGGGGCGGCAATATATTTGTTCGAGGACAAAGGACGCAGTACATAAGAATTACTCGGCCAGCGCCGGGCAACAAAACAGGAAGTTTGCTGCGTGCGTGTGTGAGAAAAAAGGGATAAACATGTGGAAATTTATTGAGCGCGTAGTTAGTTGTGTATGCGTCCGTATGTGTGTGTGAGTGTGTTGTGGTTGGCAAGTGCAGCAAACAGCAGGCCCCAAAATGAACTCAGCTCAGCTTGACTTGGCTTGGCGTACTCGTCCTGGCGTTAAATGAGATATTTAAGTCATTGAGAGATGCGTGTGAGATAAGCAAATTCGGGTCAGCACGAAAATTCGAGCACCTTTTCGCATGCCCTGTAGACGAGGAGGCACTGGCAGAGGGTAGTATGAACTTGGTAGAAAAGAAAAAGAAGAAGGAGAAGTTTTAGAAGTTAAAGCTCAACTTACAGTAGAAGTTGTCAGCTTAAACGTTTCCTATTTTATATTACAGGGTATCTCTTGCACTCTACATCTCCCTTTGCGTAAGTTTTAAAAACCCTTTTGCAGCTCTATGACTGACCCAGCTGGACTACAGCTGCCGCCGCAACCGCAGTCAGCTTAGGGCAATCAAAGTATGTGAGAATAATGCAAAAGGTAAAGCCGGCAAAACTCTTTCTCTCTCTGCCCCAACATGGGCTACTTTATTTGCATAGTCGCGCATATCTAAAAAGGGATAATTACTTGCAGCACCTTTTTGTGTGCCCCACATCTAGTAGATACGGTACACGGTATGTATTTAAATAGATCACTGGCACACGACGACGGCAAATTGTTGTGCCATATTCCCTCTGAACTTGGCCTACAAAATAAACGTAGCATACTTTCAGGCGCCGCGGTTAAAAATGGTCTATAAAATGTTATTTATTATTGTATGTGGCTTACTGCAGATTGATATGCCTTACGAATGCAATAAACATTCATAGGAAATACTAAATTCTACTAAAGTATTTATGTTGGTATTTTTAAAGTGTATTTTTATTGACAAAAGTTTGATTTTAGAGTAAATACTGAGTTGTATGGCAGAATATTGAAATCATTAAGAATGTATAGATTAGAAATGTTCATAAGTTCTGTTTATATTTTTAAAATTACTAGAAAATACCACCCTTATATGAACTATACCTGTTATGCTCATATGACAATAGAACTCTACTTCGATTATTGTTTACATATTTGGAGCCTTTTTCCCTCCACCAAAATCACATTTTATGTTTATTAGGCATGCTCTCAATCACATTCATATGCCCCATTGTCAATTACTAACAATTACCCAATTTATTATTATCAAACACCTCACACTCGCCCCGCACCACAACCTACACCAAAGTATTTTGTTAATAAATGTCCAAAAAGGCAAAAAAATAAGATAAAAATACATCGCAGATGACAGACAGCCGCTTGGCACACAAACATGTTCCCACATAGCACATATACTACAACAAATTACATGTATAAAATATATAGACGCGCTCCCGTTGCGCAGACAGACAGTCAGCATAATCATCATCATCATACGCCCCGTTGCCCCCGAGTTGCCCACACAGAAGCACAGAACAGACACTACATGAATCAAAAACCCAATAAACTAATAGAGAGTCGTTTAAAAGTGCGTTGCTTAAGTTGTTGTTGTTATTCTTCTTGTTGTTGTTGTTGCTAGTTCAGAGAAGGCACGATCCATGTGAGATTAGATAAGATCTGTACGTGGTGCCTCGTATGTTGGCGTTGACAGAGCTTTTTTGGCACAGACAGTGTGGAAAAGAGATGGCTAGCCAGTGAGAGTGAGAGAGAAAGAGACGAACCATGTATGTAGAAACATTTGAAAGCTTTTTGGGCACACGCATTTTACACGCACACACACACACTTGCAAAAGTAAATCTCTAATATGTTTTTCAAATTTGCTTTCTGTGCTCTTCGTTAGAGTAGTCTCTATCTCTCTCTCCCTCTCTCTGTTCTGCTGTTCTTTTTGCGTTGCTATTCCGATCGCACCACGCATCGCCTGCTGGTGCCATCAATCTACGCACTCCTCTCTCTTCCCTCCTCCCTCTCCTTCGCTCCCTCAACTGTGCTAGCAATAGTTAATGTTAGTTTCTAGTTCTCTCTCGCTCTTTCTCTCTGCTTTCCACTCGTTCTGTTCTGTTTGCCTTTTGTGTGCTTGATTTAATGGCACATACCTTGAACTTCACCGAATTTTCGCCATTTGTTTTGATATGTGCGAAAAAAAACTACAGCAACAACAACTACAAATTAATGCTTGTTGTTGTTGCCTTTTGATTTCGCATTTTGCCAATTTTGATAGTTTTTTGCGTGCTTGCTGAAGGGGGTGACGGAGTAAGTGAAGAAGGGGAGCGAGGGATCGTCTGTTTGGGGGCGTCTGTGAAATTCTTTTTTTGTTTTGATTGCTGCGTAATCAGAACTATTTCATTTTCTGGGTTGCCTAAATTGGCAAACCAAACAATGTTTGTTGTTGTTGTTTTTATTATTGTTCCCCCTTTGGTTTTTGCATGAGTCACAGTAAACTTCCCATTTCGATCGACAGTATGCTAAACATTTAGAGATTTAGGTAAATGATAGTGAGGATTCACGGGAATTTAACTAGATAGTATGGATATATCTTAAACTTTATAACTATAATATATAAGTAAATAATACCAAGAATATAGTTTTGATTTAGAATGAGATCAAGTGGGTTATTCTTCGATATAGTCCAACGTATAGCTATAAGTTTTTTTATATTTCCTTATCCTTATCAAAAGTTTAATACATTTTGGTTGTAAGTAGTTCCTTATAATATGAAATATACACACATATATATAGTCTATGTATGTGTGTGTGTAGTGTCATCCTATCATATCTCAATGCACACATAATCGTCCCGATAAGATTACATGTTGCCACATTACCGGGCCGTGTGTGTGGGTAAACATATTTTGATGACTATCAAATTAGTTTTTCATTTCATACGTTTATTATTTCACCAATTTCTCTGCAACTGCGCTATGAAAATTCCTAGAACTAGTCAGGCTGCACACGTGGCCCTTTTGGGGCTGGCCTTAAGCAAAAAAAAAAACCAACGAAAAACTCGAAAAAACGTTGGCTATAAATTGTCGGAAACCCAAAAAGTGCGTATACATTTGCATTATAAACGAATCGCAGCGAGGCGACCAGTTGGTCAGCAGTTAGCAGCCCCGCTCTCTCTCTCTCCCTCACTCTCTCTGTCACTCTTCCCTCCCTTTCACACCTCTCTCTCTCTCTATTCTCTGACTCTCTGGTGCGTCTGTTTTTGCGTGCAGGCAGCGAAAAAATAAATTATGTTATTTTTGTGCAAGTTTTTTATTACTCTTTCTACTCAATGTTGTTGTTGCTGTCGCTGCTGCTGCGGACTTTGGCGCTGCGTTTCGACATTGTTGTTGTTGTTGTTGTTGTTCTGTGCTTTTTGGCAATGGCGTGAATGAACTTTTCAAGGTGAAACTAGCTAGAATAGGCAAAGTGTAGCGAAGACGACGACGTCGCGACGTCAACTACAGCAGCGACGCTGGCAGCGACTGTGGCTGCAAAGAACAAGTTAGAATGCGCGATAGAAGTTTGCTGAGCGAGCAGACACCACGTAAATTGACAGTTACAGGTGTACATCATGTGAAATTTGGTGGATTAATAGAAAAGTGTGTAATACAATGGAATATTGTAGTCCTGAACTCATTGCTTAATTTCTTATTATATTTTAGAGAGACTAAACTGAAATGTACAGAAAAGTTTAATAATAAAAGTATCTAAATATGTAAATATTATCTTGAAGCATAGGAATGTTGTGTTTCAAGAAAATAATAATATATAGGAGTATACTGATCTATGATGCTTCTTTAGGCTGCCCCTCACAGTTTGAAGAGCGCTTGGTATACACAATAATAGAAGAACTTGCAAAAGAACAGGAACAGCTTTTGTGAGTGCCGGGAAGCGTGTGATTGGCGCTGTTTTGATTGGTGTTGTTGTTGTTGTTGTTATTGTTGTTGGGACAGCAACAACAACAAGAACAGTCGCACACGCATTTGCTGCCCGGTTGGGACGGGTTTTTTTCCCTCGAAAAAAGTCAAAGTCAACGCTTGCAAGTCGCCATCGTTGGATACCACGCAAAAAAAAAAAAAAATAGAAAAAAAACGGGAAGCAAAAGAGAGAAGCAAACAAGAAACCGAGGAACGAAGTCGAAGCGATTGTTGGACCAAAATTTGAATGACTCCGTTTGCCATAGAAAAAGTTTCGGCTTGGCTCTTGTGGTTTTTGCTGCTGCTGCTGCTGCGACTTCTTCTTCTACTTCTTGTTGTGGTTGTTCTTGGCTGAAAAGTCATATTTGTGGTCTCTGTTGTTTCTAGACTGCTTCAGCGCTATTTTGTTGTTCTTTCGCTATTTTGCTCGCTGTTCTTGCTCTGCCCACAGACAATTTCGACTGCTCGTTAATGGTCTGCACCGACTTTGTTGCTATTTTTTTCTATTCTTCCTGTAATTTGTAGAGCATTCTCGCTGTCCAGAAACGGGTCAATGGAGGAGTAGCGTGTGCTCTAATAGTTCTCGTTTCCATTATTCCAAATACGTCTGTTTGCTTTATTTTTGGAATTGCCTAGCCTATATCTATGTTCCATGTACAAGTTTTGTGCAGTATTTTATTATTCACTGTGTCTGCATTCTTATTCCTTTTATATCACAATTTTTTTTGTCATCATCTTTCTTATTAGCTTACAATTTCATTTGCATTTACAATTTTATGTTCCTTTTCCGCTGTTTCCTTTTTCAATTTGGCATTTGTGTTTCTTTTTCGCTGTTCCATAACATTTAATTCATATGCTGCATTTGTTTGTTGCATATTCCCATTACTCAACTGCCTTTCAATTTCATGTTCCCTTTTTTGCTGTTTTATAACCTCTAATATATTATATGCAGCATAAATTGTTTCTTCTTCCATTTCATTTCCATTTCTTGTTCTATTTCAGCTATTTCATAACTTTGAATTAATAGAATGCAACTTGAATTTTTTTATTTTTGACATTCCTCCGTTTCTTAAAGTACAACACTTAATTACCACCGTAGCGTACCTAAAATTCCCGCTGTTACTCGTACACTACTTGAAAATATATTCTATTATCTGCCCAAACATTGGATTGTATTTTTTTCTGACCACTCGAAGTACCCCAAGAACACACGACTCGAGTGCGCTGCTCCATTGCCCACGCTCGCTTGTAAGCGACTTCTTGGCCAGCCCCAACAACGTATTCCAATAGGTTTGCCAATCAATTTACAACAGAACAGCAAGAGGAAGAATTGAAAAAATAAAGAAATAGAAATAGAAAAAAAACTGTTGGTTAATTAATTGCTTGGAACGCATAGAACGCACCATCAATTTATTCAAACTACACGCACACCCTGAACTCATGTATTGTGCGTAGCTATGTGTGAGTGTATGTGAGCTGATGATGTGTTGTGCTTTGTATGCAGAGAGTGGAATGATCGCATCTACAATATTTCAAGGTTAACACATTTCTTGAGCTTTGCCAGCCCAGAGCTGACATGCTGTGGCAACGATTTGGTCAACTCTCAGATAGGAATGGTCTGTTGATTTTAGCAAGAAATATCAGTTATTGAAAGATCTTTAACTGATAGTAAATTGTTTAATTCATGTGCATTCAACTGACTATGAATTTCATGTTCCCTTTCCACTGTTCCATAATCTTAAATTAATTGCGTGGAACTTAAATTTGTTTCGCTTTCGCATTCCTCTACTGTTTTCAGTCTTTGTGTTCTATTTCAGGTGTTTTATAACCTTAAATTCATTAAATGAATTTCATTCTTGTGCATAGAGATGAACACGAGAATGTAACAGAGAGCTTGCAAACTGCAAAGTCGTGAAAGAAAACCTTCTATGAGCTGAAGAACTATAGTGTATTCCACTAGTCGACCTGCTGTCTCTCGCACACACGCACATTGCGGCCGAGCTGCTCTCTCAACAATTTGGTATTCAATTTAATGCGTTGCCTGCCAATTTGCATAAAATGTGCGTGAAGTCAGCAGCAGCTTCTAAAACTTTCTGCAGCTATTTTCTTGATTGTTATTGTTGTTGTTATTGCTCTTGTTGTTGTTATTGTTGTTTTGTTTTAGCACATAAATTGAAATTTATGTTTTGATAATAGCCAAGTGTATCGTTATATGCATAATGAGCCGCATTAATTGAAGAAGCACTCGACAGTGGAGACGCCTCTGCAGATCGTGCCACAAATTGGGCACACATGCGAATGTGAATGTGAATCAGAATGCGATTGCGAGTGTGAATGTACATGTAAATGTGAATGCGACTGTGCCTATGGGTGTGTGTTTGTGAGAAATTCAAACGGCAAGCTGAGGAAATGCTCACACAACGTCAACATCAACATCAACGTCAACGTCAAATGCGAAACGCGAACGGCAACGTTGGCGACAGCGTCGCTTGCTGATTGGTGCACGCCAGCAACAGCAACAACAATAGCAGCAGCAGCTACGGCAGCAACAGCAGCAGCAGCAACGGCAAATTCTGGCAAATAAAAAATAAACATTTCTAATGAAGTCAATGAACTTTTTTATGCGCGCGATGCGGTAATTTTTTTTTTTATTTTTTGCGCTCGCGAAATTTTGTTTTGAGTATTATCAGAAAGAAAAAAAAGCTAGCAACGCCAACCTACAATAACTCAAGCTCAAATTTGCCGCTGAGTGCAATGACTGCTACAACAAAAGCAAATGGCAAAAAGGCAAATAGCAACAGCAACCGGCAACGGAAGAAAGCAGAAATAATCTTTAATTAGGGTTGCGTGGGAGAGACCTCAAAAGTGACACGCGCAGACTGGGCGTATGCGTGATATGCTTTGCACAAATCTTTCACTAAATTTTCAGATCTTGGCTAAGTGTGTCATTGATAAAAAGTGATAGTGTTCGACGCGGCCATAGCTGTTGTTATTATTATGTATTTTATGCCGTTCTTTCGGTTTGTAAACAGCGCTAAAAGCGACTTTCGTTACCTTTTCTTTATGTGTGTGTGTGATTCTACATTCTGCTTTTGTTTTCTTTAACAGGAACGTGCCACAGAAGGCACTGAAAAAAAATAAATAAGCATGACAAAAGTGCCTTGCTAGCAATTACCCTGTAAGGTGGAAAAGTCTGCTGATAAATACTTTGAAAATAAATAAATTAACAAATGATACATACACTACTTAAAAGGGAGCTATTTTTTAAATATTTTAATTTGTAATTTTTGTTCATTTTTTTTTCATTGAATTTATTGTTTATTTAAATTCATAATGTCATAAAATCTTTTTTTATATGATATTTACTAATATTATCTTTGTATTTATTCTGATTTTATTTCTACTTGTTTTTTAAATCTTTAACATATTGGATGCTAAAATATAAATAATTTTGTTTAGCTCAGGTAGATAATGGTCTTTAAAAGTTCGATCTTCTTGTCATAGTCCAACCTTTTACAGGGTATTCAAATAAAAGTAGCAAAAATCACAAGAACAAAAATTATAAATACGCGTCCAGCAGTCAAACATTTTTGCTAGACACAACTGAAAGTCTGTAAGTGTGCGTGCGTTGCGAAAGTGTGTGTGTCTGTGTGTGTGCGTGCGAAAAGTAAAATTAGAATTTTTGTGCGTACGGTGCGAATGGCTAATCATAACAAAAGGCAGCAAAAAAAATACAAAAAAATAAATACAAAATAAAAACATAGCAAAAACAACAACAACAAATGCTGGGCTACAACATAAACATGGAAAGCCAAAAATACACAACGAGAAAGCCTTCGCCAAGGTCATGGAAAACTTAACAACAAAACGAAGCCAAGCGAAATGCCTCATAAATTTACATTGAGATAACAATTAGGCCAGGCAGAGTTAGGGCAATTGTCAGATTTGACAGACAGCATGAAAACACCATCAAAATAATCAAATCGAACAGGGGGGCAACTATTTGTGGGTCGCACTTGTCTGAGAGTTGAGCTATGTCTGTGAAGAATGGACAGATTTGTGGTAGAGCTATTAAGGGAGCTAGGTATAGATTGAGCTTGAATATCTTCTTAATATATCTCAGGCTAAGTCCCCAATTCCCCTAGAAGTATGCAGAGGTATTAATTAGTCTGCTTATGATTGATCACAGTATTGAATGTATATATAGGCATATCTGATATATCAATTCATTAATATATTCCCAACTTCTTTCAGTTTTAACTTTTCTATGCCTTGTAATTTTCTGCGTCTTAATCTTTGGCTGTGCCCTCTGCTGCTCTGCTGCTTCTTCTTTTGGCCCGGCCAATTTGTTGTTGTCTTTCAAATGCAAAAAACTTGTTAAGTGGACTTTGATGAATTGCCATTTTCGGGCAGCGTTCTTGTTGTTGTTGCTGTTGCTATTCTGCTTTACTTTTTGCCTATTATTCATGCTTTGTCTCTCCCTGTCCGTCCAGCTCATCCCACATGTGTTGTTGCTGCGAATTGAAATTAGAAACAAAAGTCACAGCCAAGCAAAGTGCAGAGTGCGTGCGTGGAGTGGCAAAAGAAGAATGCCAGGCATAGGGAGAGAGAGAAAGAAACGAAAAGGAGAGCATGCACGACTAGCAGATAGTCTGTTATATTGATTAACTTATTCACCTTAAAAACAGTTTCGTATATCAATTGATAAGCTTAAGAATACCCGTCAGGATTCCTTCTACAATCTTGCATACCCTACCTCACGCACTGCTAACTGCTACAGGGTATAACGACGCTAGCGACGCCCTAAAGAGTTGAGGCGTGTTTGCGCCAAGGCGTAAGAAACAAATGGCAGTTGCTCTTGATGTTGTTATTGTTGTCGGTTCGTTGCTGCTGCTGGCGTTGGCGTTGACGTCGGCGTCGCTAGCCCTCGATGCGTGTATTGCATCATCAAATTTAGAAAAACAAATTTCAGCGTACAACAACAAGAACAACAACAGCAATCAGAACGATTAAACGAAGCATAGAACGATGGCCGATTCGTCAAATGTTCGTTCAGTTTCGGCTCTGCAGCTGCTGCTCGTATGTGTGCGTGTGTGTTGGTGCGCGTGTGTTGCGTATTTATGCTGATCATTGGATTTTTTTGCCTAGACTTTTGCACCAACACACACGCGTTTAATTGTCGCCGCTGCTGCTGCGTCGCTGCGCTGCCAACTGCTACAGTTGTTGTTCTTCTAGTTCGTCTGTTGTTGTTGCTGCGTGTGTGCGAAAGTGCAATAACCTCGCGAAAAAAAATGATTATTTAGTTTCTTTAGTTCGACGCCTGAGCGAACTTGCGCTCTCTCCCTCCAAAGTCTTCTGGAAGTTTTTCGCAATTTTCGTGTGTGCAGCCCAGGTGGCGTATGCGTTATATTTGCTTAATTTACAGTTGTGCAAATACGCAGCGAGGGTATGGAAAATTAAAGAAATATATACTTAAGTGTGTGTAGAGGTGGAGTTTGTAGTTGTTTTGTGATGTGGAAGAATTTGAGGGGGCATTATTATTAAAAATTAATAAAATAAAATGCAATATGATTTAATGAAACATATAAAATGTTTTGCAATTATTAAATTAGTTGCATTAAATGAACACATTTTAAAATTAAAAATAAAAGAAATGTGACCTCTCAATTTTAAATATTAATTCAATTAACTCAACTGCAATTTACTTTCTAATTTAATCAATATTTAAAATCTATGTATACAAAAATAAAAATTAATGAGTATAAATTAAATACTAAATTCATATTATTATAAACTATGAAAGATAAACTTAAAAAATAAACATCTTTATCTAATTTCCTTTAAAATTACTTTAATCCCTTAAACTTTACTTGATCTTAAATTCCAAAATATCATTTCATTTCATTTGATCCTAAGAACACTGGCGCAACTCATCAGAGCGCACGCTATCATCACATGATTTCTTGCTGCCAAAATTCCCACTAATGTCATGCACACACATGCACGCACACTCACACACACATTGCCATAAGAACATGCTGCGTAGAGCGAATGCTGCTATTGTTGCTGTTGCTGCTGCTGCTGCTGCGTTGATGTTGCTGCGGGAACTTTATACGATTGCCCACGATTTCTAGAATAGTTCTCAGCATTTGCAGCACACAAAAGAGCAGCAGCAGCGGCAGCAACAACAACTACAAAAGCAACAACGACAATAACTGACTAAGTTGTTTACGAAAGTGCGTGTAAAGCAACCAGCAATGAGAATTATTCAGTCATTTGGCAAATGGCAACAACAACAGCAACGACAGCAACAAGCTTTGCCCATTGTTGTCGCCGCTCTGCGTTCTACCTGCAATGTCCCACACACATGCACACACACTCGCATACACACACACATAGATAATAGTACAGCAGCATAGAAAACTACCTGTCATTATTATTTGTGCCTTTTTTTGTGTTAGTTCGCATTCGCCTCATCTCTTTCCTCGCTTGCTTCCATGACAATTTCGCGCATTCTCTCTATCTCTCTATGTTGCTCTCTTTGTCTCCCTCTCTCACTCTCTATCGCTTTCGTTGCCTCACGCACTGCGCGACTTGGAAATCAAAATGCGCGCAGAAAAAAAGCGCTCAATTAATTTGGTTTTGCTGCTGCGACTCTGCCGAAAACATAGCGAAGTGCTATAAAAAATTGCCTCTATCGCAGTTTTCAAAGTCAGTAACCCTCTAACCTTGAATAAGCTGCCCCGTCCCTCCCTAGACTGCTTGCCTAGTTGATCTCCAGCTTGACGGCTTGTGCGTGTATTTTGTTCTTGTAGCTCTTTCATTATGGAACGCAGCAGGGTGCCCCTCTGGGTGGGTGTGTGTGTGTGTTCGACAGCTTTTGAGCTGCAAGTGCGTATAATTAATCTCTATTATTAACTGACTGCGGCTGCCAGACTCTGCTTGCCTGGCCAAGCATGAGCAGAAGGTGAAGAGATCATTTGCTGTACCTAGTAACGCACTATAAATTTATGATCTATGGAGTCAAATCTTTGGAATTTCCTCTACTTTAATGCCAGCTTATAGGCTGTTTGATACTTCAAGATATATATTCAATATAGTGAAACTAATTCTTGCCTTGAAATCAACACAAGTTCCCTTACAGCTGCTGCCATTCAGCTGCACTTTCTTACTGCCATCTTTCCCCTAGTGAATTCCTTTATTAACAGTTAAATCATTCATCATCTTCTAGCTTTATTTTCATATAAAACTCTTCAACCTTCAACCCTTTTCGTAAGTGTATCAGCTGCTTGGTATCAAGCTGCCAGTGCACTGTGCGTATGATGAATATTTATTTTTAATTTCATTTTATGACTGACTATGCCTCTATTATTGTTATTTGTTGTTGTTTTCGTTGGCAACACTGTGTTGCTGCTGTTGCTTCGCTTTATACGCACATAATCATATATCTATCTGAAAGTATTTCCGTCTGCTAATGACACGATGCTGCTTTTTTGCTTGATTTCGTGTTGTTATTTTTGTTGTGATTTTTTTTTTCTAAATGTTTATGGTTTTCTATTTCAGCGCAAAGTGCGTAAGCTGCATGAGTGCTCTTGCCACAGCAGCAGCAGCAGCTACAACAACAACAACAACAGCACGTACAACAGAAAATGGCGCTGCGTGTCTCGAATGACAGCTGTCAAATGCTGCGGTGAGTATCAGCTTTGATTAATGCTCTGCCGCTTGCTAATTTTGCATTTAAAGCATTTACACACAGACATACTGAGTCACACTGGCACGCACTTTCGAGTGTGTCGAAGAGTTTGACAACAACAAAAAATGAATATATTGGTTGACATTTTCTCCGGGGGTGGTCCGTGCGTCTGGGGAACTGTCTGGCCTCAAGTTCATTGTGAAATCTGTGTGATTTATGTGTAGAATTATTTTTAAATTTCTATATGCAATGCAAGGACAGTAGCTGCAGTGGGAAAAAGCTAGAAAAAAGGGGAGAAATCTAAAGAATTGTATGGAAAATACAGTGGGCAATTGGGGCTAAAATAAAGGTGAAATATCACAGAGGAACAATCTATCAAGAACTGTCTGCATATTCTTCTTCTCACTTTTGACCCCTTCTACTTCTGCCCATGATAAGCTAGCCTATCTAAATCAGTTACATGCCCCAATCTATTCGCTTGTCTATTCACCTGGCACAGTGGGCACACACGACATTTCGTCATAACTGTCAACTTAATATCAAAAGCGAATAACTCAACGAGACACTCGCATGGTAATTAGGGGAGCAGTAATTAAATCGTATATAGGAAAGAAAGAACGAAAGAAAGGCATCCCACGCACACAGGCACAGCTGAAGTAGCCACAACTGAAGCTAAACAACTGAAAAACGGAGATGAAACGAACAGAAAAAGAAAAGAAAGTCGCGTGTTTTTTCGGGAGTCGCACCTTCCAAAATGCCACAACAAAGCGGCAAAGTGTGAATGTGTAATTAAATTTTATGAAATAATCCCAAGAAGAGCGACAATACACATACACACACACATTTACACTCTCGCTTTACATGATATATGCATATTTTATAGGCACACCTTGCTGGCTGGCAGGCAGGCAAATTATTTGTCAAGCAGGGCCCATCAGGCGTATACGCGATTTTTCATTTACTCGTTTTAAGTATGTAACACATTGTGATTTATGCGAGTGTGCGTGTGTCTGTGTGTGCTGCACAGATTGCAGATAGTAGAGTGTGAGTGTGTGTGCCTTGACTGATAAGCCCTTTACGCACTGCCCTTTAACAGCTTAGAGCGGTTTGTGTAAATAGAGCAGACCCTTGAAAATGACTTGATGAAATAAGTGTTAACAGATTGAACATAAAAACAAAAATTCAGATTAGCTTATAACACCTTTTGTTGGTTAACTGTATTGCAGATGTAACTAACTTAAAGTTGGCACTGCTAAAATCTACGATTCATCGAGGGCTAACATTGAAAGCTGCTAAAACTGCAGAGTTTCGGTAAATTTAATTTATATTTAATTAGTTAATTTATTGTTATTTATTATTTATTTATTGTTTATTGATTTACTGATATTTTAGTTCAATATACCATAGTAAATATTTTTATTATCTGCCAACAAATTCTTTCATATTAATTGCTCCATTTCCATTGCTGAGTTTCAGCATTACTATTTAATTTACTGTTTATAAATTGTTCTTTATTTAAGTGATATCTTTGTTTATTGTGTAGTCAAAAATATCCTTATTATGTTTACAAGATGCCTGCTATATTTTTGTACAAGAAACTTGCCATTACAATTTTATTTCCCCCCTCCAATATGATCAACTTAATCTCTTTATTGCCAAGACCTTCCTCATAAATCTCATGTTTCTCATTCATATCTCTCACATTGTTATCTATTTATGATTATATTAATTTTAAGCCTAACTTAATTATAAACACAGCTGCTTGTCAGATCTGCTCCGACACGTAGGCAATATGATTATTAATTTAAAACATAGACCTTAACAGTGGATGCTGCTGATTATATGCATTATGCCTATGAATGTTATAAATAACTTGAGATCACCCCTCAACTTCCTGTGTCATAAAACGGTCGCTTAACCTTTAAGCTGCATTCAAAATGCAAAGTTATCTGCTTTGGCATTCACGTGTTTGACTTGAGATCGTGTTCATGAAACACTGTTATAAATGAGGCCCTTAGTACGGAATTGGAAACGGTTTAAAAATGCAGCAGCAGCAGCAGCAGGCATAAGGTGGGCACACAACCAGTTACCAGTCAGAGGTCAAGTTGACCACAAAAAAAAACTGGTCGAGCGACCTTGAAAACAGCCGACAAATTCCAAGTTTCAATTTACAGCTCAATTTGAATATTTGAATAGTCCCACAATGAGGGGTGTGACAAATTGACTTTAACTTCGATTTTCTATACCCTAACAGTGCGGGGGAATTAACAGGTATACATAGGATTAAATACTATTTATTTATTGAGTGTTGTCGGTAGAAAATCTATACATGAATATTTGTGTAGTTTTCTGTCATATTGTTAGCTTCTTTCAATATTAACTTTGCTTTATTCATAATGTTTTATTCTCAAGAACGGTGCCACCCTGTTTCGACTAATTGAAACTCTGAGGAACTTTTCTAAATTTAATTTATCTAGATTTCCACACCTGCTGCACGCAACTAGTTGAAAGTAGCGTTCTCCTTCTGTCAGTTGCTTGAGGTCCCATGCAAAGTATTAAGCCTGTTTCTCCTACTCCTTCTCATTGTTAACCTTGTGTACAGGTTCAATAGCCAGTTCTAGTAGTTGCTCTGTGCAGGTTGGCAAAGCATGTTTATAGTTCTATAATTAAATCTATATTGACTGCGTGTGCGTCGTGCGCTCTTTCTAATTACATTTTCAAATTTGTTTCGTTGTGTTGGTGTCAGTGCGGAAATGAACGCACCAAAATTCTAAAGAATCACAATTACAACAACAACAGCCGAAAGCTCTATCAATGTAAACTTTATGGTTGAAGGGCCCCAGCAACAACAACAACAACATTTAATTGATATACGCATTGATAGCGCAATCCGAAACTTTTCGGCTTCGCTTTTGGGCTTTCGGTTTTCTAGAAGGGCAACGTAATATGCTCGCCTTGGCGACTTCTGATTGTGTGTATTTGTGTGCGAGTGCGTTTCATGGGGGCCCTTAACGAACTACACTCTAGCGATACCAGTGTGCCCAAGGTCAGCAACAACAAAAACAACAACAACAGCAACGCGTCTAGCGTCAACAAAAGCGACAACGAAGTCGCAAGTTGAAATATTTGTTGTAAGCAAATGTGTGTGTAACGTCAGTCAAGTTCACACTAACTTAATAAATACGGAAAAATAAAATACTCAAGCATTTTTTGTAGAGAACTAGAAGATTAATTGAAACAGAAATTCAGCAAGAAACTTCTGTGACAATCGACATTTACTGAATACGAATTATATAGAATGAATTTTATTAAATATTTGTTTATTTTTTAGAACTTGCATAGAAGTTGAATGAGATATACATCTTTAGATGTTCTAGAGCTTGCAGAGATGTATGTACATAGATGTATTGCATGTAAATAAAATAGATAGGTTTCTTTACTTTTTGCCTCAATTCTTCTTTTTTCGTGTTGCTGTTACTTATTGCATTTAAATTCTAGTCGAAATAAACTGAAGAATAGTTATAATTTTTATATATTCTATAAGTCAACTAAATAGACCAACTGCATGAATATTATATATAAATATAGTAACTCTACTTTATATCTAATTTCATTCTTTCTGCTTAAATTTCTTAACAAATTGTATTTAACTTCAGTTTTCCCTTTATAAGTGCACTTGCAGTCGTACATTTAACTTTGATTTGACCTTGACGCACTTTCATATACAATTGTCACAATTGCCGCGGCTCACTCTAATTGCATCCGTATGCGTATGTGGTTAATTTAGCATTCATTTTCAACAGGTTGCCAACTCCACATACAGAGCAGAGCACAGAAATTATTGAAAAAGTATCTGTATCTATGGTATAGCTGTTCCGTATTGTAGGTACAAATGTGTGTGCGTTTGCACTGCAAATACAAATCAGTTGCGTAAATAATGCGTATCGCCAGCCGCTAAACTACAACAATAGCAACAACAACAATAAATACAACGATTTTTCTAAAATTTTCAAACAAAATAGAAGCAAAAAATGCGCGGCTTGTTGAGGCGTTTATAAATTACAACGGGCGACAGGCCCAGAGAGCATTAAGCATTTTGATTAGCAGCTGCAAAAAAAACCTGAAAAAAACTAACAAATACCAATACAGAGACACGCACTAACAAAATATGCGTGAGCTACAGCAACAACAACAACAAAGTGACAAACGCACTGACGAAAAGTTCGAAACGAAACGAAAATTCGTTGTCGATGCGATGCGTGTAGCCCTGAACATAACCTTGAATCGAGTCGACTTCGCTTGTAGTTCGGATAGTGTATGCGCATATAAGTGTGTGCGATGGTGTGTGTGTGAGTTTTTTATTTAAAGATTCGTTCATTTTTTTTCATAAATTTGTAGTGCTGCTTTTTGTTGAATAATGCGTTAGAGCGAGGCGCAACGAGCGTGAGCGCAAAAAAAGTGCGTTACGCAGGCGAGCAGTGACTTCACGCGAGCTGCGTGTGCAAGCGAGATAGTAGGAGTAAGCGAGAGCGCGCTATGTGCGTTCAGATGTACCTACACTAGATCTAAACGCAGGCCAACTTGAGAGTTGTGCGTTGATTCGGTTGCGTGGGCTGTTCGCATGCGCTGCTGAATTTAAACTATGAAAAGTGCACAGAGTGGCCAGGAATGTCTTCAGATCAGTGAGAAGCGCATAGAGAAGACAGGTATATGTGCAGATCACTGAGAAGCTCACATAGAGGCCAGAAATATATACATGTTGAAATGCGCAGGAATGAGAAGCCAGGAATGTCCTCAGATCTGTAAGAAGCGCATTGAACGGCCAGTAATATGTTTAGATCAGTGAGATAGAGAGGCTAGGAATGTGTACAGTACAATGAGAACAGCATTATGGGGTAACACACGCTGCACTGGTATTTTTTAGCTGCCTAAAAAAACCCAAAGCAAATCGTGATAATAAAATAATATTTTCTTATCTGAAAAGAAAAATGTGCGTAGAAAAAAACCAAATTAAATAAATAATGAATTGTTTTATCAATTAAATAAACACAACGAAATAACCGAGCTTTAGCACAGCTTGCAAATATATTTGGAAAATCCCCAGAGAAAAACCCCTTCAATAAATACAGACTTAGAAAAGTCTTCGGCCAAACTGTAGCGCACTTCAGCATTCTCACAGCTCTTCAAATTTGTAGGCTCAAGAGGCCAAGCAAACTACGAAATTGAAGCACAAAAGGCAACGGCGAATGACGAAGAGGCAACAGCAGCAGCGACAACGAAAACGAAAACTTTGGCAAACGCATAAGATTCTGCGTACTGTTGTCTCTTATTGTTGTTGCTGTTGTTGCTACTTTAATGTTTGTTCCACCGAGCTGAGCTTGAAACAGGGCCTAGAGAGCCGAAACCGAAGCCGAAATTTGTTTCTAGGCTTCAAAAAATCAGCTCTAACAAAACCAGTAAATTATTTGTTGCTGCTTGTGAGATCAGCATGCGCAGCGTGTTGCCAACTGTGCTCTGTCCCATCTGTCCCACTGTATATCTCTCTGTCCCACTGTCTGTTTGCCTATCTATGCTTCGCATCGACGTATCTCACACGCATTTTGTGCGTAAGGTCGCAGCAGCAGCGACGCATTTATAAAGCGTACAATAACCGGTAATTATATGGCCAAACATCGGCGGCGGCTGCGGCAGCTTAGGCCTCCGAGAAAGAATGACGCTGCAAACTGTCTGAGCCGCAAAGAGGCCTGAGAAAACTTTAGCTAGTTTTAGTTTTTTTCTGTCGAGTTTCTGTCATAAATCTTTGGCAACTTCCGCATTTCGATTCGGCATTGCCAATTAAAAATTATTTCTCTTTGTCTTTTTCGGGAATTATTTATTAATTTTTTAATTTAAATTTATTAATTTTTTATTTTAAACTGCGCGCGCAGTCAAAAACTTATTCGAGCTGCAAACCACAATGCGCCAAAACTCAACGAAGCTAAGTCAATTGGCGCGCGTCACTTTTCCTTTCGTTAAGTCGCAAATTCGAAGAGAGTCTGTTTGCTTTCCCCTTCCCACCTGCTGAGCACAATTGCACAAAGAGTTAAAAAGAGACAAAGCGATGCGCATTGCACTCTCAGCAGCAGCAGCTGCTCTCAATTAAGCATGGCTGCCTTCCCCTACCACAAGTGGCTCTCTCTCGTTCTCCTTCTGGCCTGCATACAAAGTGCTCCTTGGCAAGGAAGCGCAGCAGCTTTGTCTCGCTCTGGCTACAAGATCATGCCACTGCTGCTTAGCCTGTTTGACTTGTCTCGCTCTCTCGTATTGAGTTGTTAAATAAATTATGCATAAAACGTTTAAATTTATGCTTCATTTTGAATCTTTTAGCTATTTTCATGTTATTTTTTTTAGCTATTTTCTTGTTTTATTTCAGCTATTTTTATGTTCTCTTCATTTTGCGGGCACACTTCCATTTTTTTGTTGATTTTGAAGACGCTTTCAACTCACGTGCGGAATGTAATGTTTTTTAGAGGTTTTTACTTTTTCGTTTTACACCTATTTATCGTGCAATATGTTTTGTTGTTGTTTGCGCAAAGTGTGCGTTGATTTTTGATAGTGTTTGATAATGTTTACAAAGTTGGTTGTTAATTTTGATAAGGTGAGAAAAGGAAGTTAATGGAAATCTAATTACTATTGAAATTCTCTCAAATATGTACAAATATACTTGCAACGTTTAGCTAACCTTACACATAATTTACTGTTAAGCATTTTTGAATGAATTTCCCAGTGATAGCGTCAACTAATCCCACTAAAAAGAGCGAAAACAAATAGCAGCAGTGTCTACTTCAACAACAACTTGGCAATAAATGTCAAAAAATGTGAAAAATAAAAACCAGAGGGCAATAAAACGACGCTGTCAAATACCGAAAAGTTGTAATGACAGCTCAAAAAGGACAACAACAACAAACACCAAAGACAACAACAAGTACAGTAGCGAGAACTGCCAATACAAAGACATTAACATGTGGCAACCACACTTAGCTGACCGCGCTGCGTCATGGCGGCAAAGGGAAGCGAAAACAAAAACAAAAATGAATTCCAAGTCGATGGGAAGACAAACAACATAAATCGGGCCAAGTAACTTGAAGGTCCTTTTCATTGCCCTAAACACAGAACTGAACTGGGTCAGTAGAGGGCAATACGTTAAGTACTCTCCTTGGGGGACAGCAGTTACAGCATCCCTTGCCTTTGTTGGCCAGTGTGCCCACGCAAACAAATTGCTGCGTTAATAATGCCAATAACAAGCACAACAACAGCAACAACAACTACAAGAAACATTGTCAAGTCTATAAAAATATGTGCAAAAATATTTTTGATTTTCTTAGAACTTTCTTAGGAATTCTTTTTACGTACTTCAGAGAGCACGCGTCATAGGCTTTATAGAGCAAGTCACTTGTGGGGAACTGACTATAACCAAGAAAAGAAGTTGTAGAAGTTAAAGATAATAACAAAATCAGTAAAAGTGAAGTTAACAGGCCTTAAAATGAAATACTACTAGCAATGCATATAATTGTCTTTCTTTTGGATATGTCAACAATTCTTCAACTTTACACTCTGCCATAAACTTAAAACATTTGCTATAAATCCATTAAGAGCAGCATCGCCACAAACATCTATAAATTTCACACCCAGGGTATGTAAGGGCTGCGTAACCGTGACCAATATATACTCACCCCAGCACTGGAACTACTTTCACTTTCTACAACCCCAACAGGACTTTTACCCTTCCCCAGCCAAATATTTCTATCTTGCGACTGGCATCGTCTTTGCGGGCCATTCATGCAGTTTCCTAGACAGCCGAGCAGCGTTTTCCTTATCAATTTAATGGCCAAGTGGCGTCAGGCTTGGCCTAACAAGAAAGAGAAAAAACCAAGAAAAATACGAAAGCGAAAGCCAAATGCGAAAGCGAAAGCGAAAGAAGAAGAAACTGTTGAGAAATATATTTTACAAATGTCACAAACAGCAGCAAAGGGCAACAATGTCAGATTGGGCAGACACAGTGCACTATATAATCAAATATATATAGATAAATTTATAAGTACACACAGTTGTGGGTGTATGTGTGTGTCTTTGGGCTATACATACATAAGTGTAGCATTTAATGGATGAACCGGCTCCAAGTTCGCTTGGGTAAAATGTCGCCAGAATGCAATAACTGTGTCTGCCTGTGTCTGAATTCGCCTCCTCCATCTCCTCCTGCTCCTGCTCCTGCTCATGCTGCTGCTCTTCTCTTTCTCAGTCGTTCGCGAAACAAGGCCAAAGATTAAAAACAAACTACTTACATAGAGCAGAGGCGCGCATATATAGACCAAACATTTCATGTTGTTGTTCTGTTTTTCTCAGTTAGTTTATTTAGCGACAGCATTTTTATGATGCCCATCTCGAGGCGCCACGCAGACGGCTTCCTTTTTCGCTAGGCTCGACTTGGTTAGGCTGGGAGATGCTGCTTGTGCTGCTGCCACAGCAGTTTTTCCTTCACTTCTCCACTTCCACTTCATCTGCTTCTGCTTCTTTTCTTCGCTTTCACTTGCAACATTATCAGTTCATTTGTTGTTGCCTCTTGTTGTGTGGTGATTGGATTGCTTCCTCTCTCCCACTCTACCACTCTCTCCCTCTCTGCTGCTTTGTTTTTCGCATTTTTCCAGAACTAATTTGAATGATTTTAGTGCTCCGCTTGAATGAATCTCTTTGGCTTCTGATGCGACTTCCTCTCTCGCTCTTGTTCTTCTTCATGCTTTCTTCTGTGCCTGTCATATAAATTTCTAGTTTTATTATCATATTTTTCGCAAGATTTCTGTATTGTTGTTGCTCTGCCAAGTTGTAATAATCGTAAATTTCCATCTATACAAATATTGTGCATAAAATTTACAAATTGATAACTTGATGGAAAGCGTAGCAGACAAAAAGAACACTCTGGCTGACTAGAAAAGTTTTGTTTATAAGTTAGAAATTAAGATAGGAAAGTGAGAACATTTCTGTCTAGTTTATTGCCTAGAAAACATGCCCAGAAAGGAGTTGAATCATTATGTATAATATTTCTATTACTTAAAACACAGCTTAGTTGTCTCTATCCTTCTACCTCCACCATCAAACTGATTACACGGCATTTTTATTAATAAACATATATCAAATTGCAAAATTTGCATATTTTCGGGGACTGTCCTGCAAGCCCAACCATGAATCATTACCAGCTGCCCCCTCTGCCTCTGCCCTCACTTTCATATCATGCACGCACCTCAAAAACGAAGGCAATCCAGGTCAGGAGGGGGGACACAAACAGAAATTGTAAATGGAAACGCAATTTTGCAATAAAAATCCATTGAGCAGAGTAATGAGGCTTGTACTAGATTAGAAATGCTTCGACCAAGCCCCTAAAACGCAGCCAAATATGAAAGCGAGGAGAATAAGGATTACAATAATTACGAAATGATGATATTACTTAATTGTTTCACTGCGTTATTGTCATATTAGCAGCACAGCGGGGGGTCGTGGGACTGTGACAAAGAGCAACAAGAAATTTCCATTAAAATGCAATAAAGGACACACACTACAACTAGCAACAACAACAACAACAAGTTACTACAACCAACAAATTTATGAGGAAATAATAAAATTAAAAGGGGCGCAAAGAAAATGTTGTTCCATGTTGTTTGGTTGGCCGTGCCCACAGTGCGTATGTGTGCGCTCTGCGATTTGTGAATAGGAATATATTTCTTTGACTTTATGGTCATTAGCACACGCACTGCTACACCCACAGGTGTGTGTGTGTGCAACGCTTGACCCTTTGTCACACATCGCGTATGCGAAGCATTATTACGCATACGACGTGGTAAACCTTTTGCTGAACTTTTGATATATGATTTCGTAATATTTGTGACTTTTTATGGCAAGCCTGTGATTTCCAGTTTGTCGCATGTCGACAGGTGAGAGAGGCGTGGCCGCTAAGGATAAAAACGAAAGTAAAGTGAAGCTTAAAAAGAAGGAAAATGGAAATGAAAATATAAATATAAATAGATCTACTGCAGCATGAGATCTGTGACTCAACTTTGACTTACAGCTGATATAATTCCTTCTATTACCCCCTTTGATTTTCTATTCCTTTCTTCTATTCCCCAGTAAGCATAGCGTATTCAGTTGTCGCCTATTTCTACCACTCCTCACTGTTCCTAGTGCTTTGATTTATGATCGTATTAGTTTCTACACACATTTTCCGCATATTTTCCTTTACACACACATTTTTATGGCCAACCTGCTGAAAATGCAAATTACAATAATTATGTGAGGTATTTTCCTTTCTGCTTTTTTCACTCCTCCTTCTCCTGCTTTTGCTGGCTTGCGTGAAAAGGTTGCGAGTGCAGCACACACCCTCGTTGATTTACGAACCTCCCTTTCCCTTCGCCCGCCCCTCACTGACTGCGTATTTTGATTAATCACCTCGACAGGCATCGCAAAAGTCAAGCGATTTAATAGAGAATTTTTAGGTTTTAATATCTTTGTGGCTTAATCTGCCAGACAAACCCAAACAACAACAACAGCCACAAGAACAAGCGACATTTCCGGCTATTACAAGAAGAGTCAAAACGCAGTTGGCTCTAGAAAGAGAGACAAAGACAGAGAGAGAGAGAGAGAGGGAGAGAGGGAGCGCACAAATGACCTACCATACAAGATTTTACATTCAGCTAAGGCGCAGTTGAGCAAGAAGTGAAGTAAATGAAAAAGAAGTGGAAGAATAAAGCGCACGTGGTGCAGCAAGTGGGTAAGACTGCAGAATACTCAGTAAAATGTGGAAAAATACGCATTAAATATGCATACATTTTACTTATTACTTTCTTGCTGCATTCTAAATTGAAACCCTTTCCTCAAGTAACACTGAAACTCATCATAGCCGCTACAGACCCTGCACAAAGGTACAGGGTATCAATTGTAGAAGCAGCATAAGCTTTGCCAGATCATTAATTAAAATGTTGCTGGACCAGTTCTTGAGCGCAGTAGGAGAGAGAGAGAATAGGAGGGAGAGCGAGAGAGGGGCACAGGCAAAACTTACAACAAACGCAAAAGCTTCGACCGCAGCAGCAGCGGCAACGCAGCGAAGCAGCATTAATAAGAGATCGCACGCTTTTTTTAATCAGCACATAGAACATAGAAACGCACACACGCAATCGCACACACACACACGCACATCGCATAGTTTTATGCTTCAGTGTGCGTGGCCTTTCTGGCATACAAAGTGCGTCGCCGCTGCCCGCTGCCCGCACGCATTCCACGCTTCGCTTTTGCTCTGCGCTTTTTTATTCGTTCGTTGCTGCGATGAGGTAATCGCCACATGCGTGTGTGCCTAGGCCTATGCGTGAGTGTTTGTCTGTATGCGTGTATGCGTGTGTGTGTAAGTGCGAACACAAAGCTTTGTCGCTCGCGTTGCACGCGCTGCTGACGGGCCTTCCCTTTCCCCTTGCGCCTCTCTGCGTGCGCTCCACTTCGCTGGCCTTCTCCACGTTTAGGTTCTACGCGCTGTCCGCTCGTCTACTTAGTACCGACGTCTTAGCAGCTGCGACAGCAGAAGCAGCAGCAGCAGTGGCAGTGGCAGCGACAGCGACTGCGGCAGATTATGGCCCTTTGACATCCCATAAATTTCATGTCCACGCAGCGCAGCGCCACATTGTTAGAAGATTAACGCTAAACAAGCTACAGCAAAGCTCTCTTAGCTCTCTAAGAAATACGAATCTTACATGCCCTAATTGATCAAACTGATATTATAATAAAAACATACATATAAGAAAAAATTAATACTTAAAGAACTTAACGAACTTTGTTTCCTACCATATTGAATGCTTGAAATATAAAGGAGAATATAAAATACCATAAACAGATTATTTTTATATTTATAGTTACTTTTACTAAATTATGCTGCATTAATTACTGAATTCGAAATCGAAATAAAAAATAATATAAAATGAGTAATTAAACTCATCCAATTAATTACCTTATTATTTATTTACTCAACTTTTTTCATCTTTATTTTCAACAAAGACAATCTTGATTATTTTTACTCGTTATTTACATTAAATTTAGTTAGAGTATAAGACAATTAGAATCTGGCAAAACAAACTAACTAAAACTAGTTTGCCACTATATGTAGTTTCCATATAGACTTATGTGTTGTTGCTTTTGTAAGTAAAAATCTGTTGGGCACCGATTTTGCATTGAGAGAATTCTCTGTAAATCTTTGCCATAGTTGTTGTTTTTGTTGTTGATTTATGTTGTTGTAGCTGGCACACACATGTGACATGGTTACGAATCATTAAACACACACACATGCAAAAGAAATTTGTGTTTTATTTTTGATTATACTATTTGATTATATACAAAACATGTTCGTAATGATCTCAAAGGGCTTTTAAGTGAAACGAGTTCAAAGGTTGCGAACGCAGGTAAACGCACAAAAACATTGATGTAAAGTTCAGCTTGACGGCCTTTGCCAAAAAGGGTCATAGTTGTTCAAAAACAAGAAAAAATTTATTGGATTTGTTTGCAAAAAAGATAAGCATCGTGGGAAAAGCCAGTAAACTAATTTGAATGGGTGATTAATAAAAATGCGCCTAGTTGTTTATATTAATTGATTGATTTATTTAATTTGATTGAGTTGATCTATAAAATACATAATATTATAACCCTATTTAGCACAAATAAAATAGTAATAATTATGTTAATAATAAAATTATTATTAATATTTCGGGTTATTTTCTCCCTCAATACCAACGTCATTTTCACACGCTATTATTGCGATAAGAGCAGGAAACTGACTCAGCAGCAACATTGCAGACGCGTCTAAAACATTCGCAAAACATTGCCCAAAAAAACAAAAAAATTATAGTAAATGCGATAATGAAATTCTAATGCCAACGCAGCTTGCAGTTATCGCTTTGCATTGTCGATCCACTCAAGCAATCGCCATTTTTGCGCACCCAATGGGAGCTCAGATGACACACATTCACTTGCTCTCTCTCTCTCTCTCGCAATCGCTGCAATTCTAAGCGAAAGCTGCAAAACAATTTATATGCTGCTATCCCGCTCTCGCTTGCAGCAATAAACGATCGCCATTTTCGCATTGATACTCATTCAATTGCCTTCTCGCTCTCGCAATCGCTGCAGTTCTAAGCGATAAGCGCACGTTGAGTGAAAGGTGCCAATATATGTATATTGCAATTTTTATGCTGCTATCCCGCTCTCGCTTGTGCGCATATTGCAATAGTTCAGCGATCGCCATTTTTACTCATCCAATGGGAAACCAATTGCATCACACTTGCTTTCTTTGCACTCTCGCTGCAGTTCTGAATGCAAGGGGAGCGAAAGTTGCGTTGCGAAGTGATTGCAATTTGTGTGTGTTGCCATCCCACTCTCGCCTAGGCAATAAATGGATGCGGCAAATACTCAAAGAAAACTAATTAGCTACAAATTGGCAGACATGTTAGAAAATTGTTTTATTTGCTGTTGTTGTTGCTTGGTGTTGTTGTTGTTGTTGCTGCTGCCATTGCTGTTGCTACTTTTTGCACATCATGTAATGGATAAAATGATTGATTAACTTGAGCCAAAGAGCTTCGTACTGCGCTCTGAACCCGCTCAAAGATGCGCACAATCGCTATGTTCTAATTGTTATTGCTATTGCTGTTGCTGTTGTAGTTGTTGTTGTTGCTGTAGCTCATTGCGGCAACTTAACCAAAGTCATTAATTTGCAATTAGTTTTGAGGCCGTGTGGCACGCGTGGGAATTAAAGTTGGAATTGGCATCGGAATTGGCTGCGATTTGCTTGGTCTGTGAAACTTTTCAGAACTGAGAGAGATTGAAAGAGAGAAAGAGAGAACAAAAAGGTACTTAAAGGGCAGTAGCAACAAATGTTTATAATTACGCGAGCAATGCCGAACCCAAATCCAGCCCAGCGCAACCCATTTCAACCCATCACTGCCCTCTCATAGCCTCTACTCTGCATCACTTTCTTTTAATATTCACAATTGCCTCCTCTGCCTTTTGTTTTTGTCGTTTCCTTTGGTTCTGCTCCTCCTCCTTCTCTTCCTCCAAGCGTTTCTTACACTCAATTGAATGCTTCCAGTTGCTGCAAAACTTTGCTCCACATTTACAATTCATGCATAATAAACAAATAAAAATATTACTGACCTTCTGGGCGACGGCATAGATACCCCTTAGTTATCAACTTGCTGTAAATAGCAAAGTAAAATGTATAAATGAATATAAAATGAATATAAACGAATATTCAGATAAGTACTAGTTCAGGCAACCCCTTCAAGCGCTCGCTGTAACTACAGGGTATGCACAAATACGCCGAAAATGTCGGAAAAACGCGTAGCACAACATTTGGCAGCGAGGCAGCTCTTCTTTCTGTCTCTCTGTCTGTCTGTCCATTTGTCTTTCACTTCATTTTTGGGGTTGCTCTAACCATTAAATTGTGCAAGTTTTTCAACATTTTCTGTTTATTTTCTTCTCTGGTTCTTTTCTTTCTGCATAAAATAAATATAAATAAAACACAGCCAAAAATTCTGTGGACATTTGTGGCTTGTAAAATTTGGCAGCCTCTTATTGGTGGTTAGTTTTCTGCTGGTTTTAGCTAAATTTAATTTATGGTCAACCTCTTTTGAAGGTCTTGTAATGGAATAAAGTACTTAATGTTATGATGTGATTATGCGACTCATAAGCTGGCAAGGTTCTGCAATGAGGGAAACTGATTTGCAGAACAAAGAAGAAAGAAGTAAACTTCACTAAGCTGTCGATACTTCTGTGTGCAGTTATTAATAGTAATACGATAGTTTACATGTGCACTTAGGCTTTAGATTGTCATTAAACATTACATATTTGTTTATTTATAAAGAATTCCTTCGCTCCCTCACCAAAAGACCTTCCTCCTTTCACCACCCCAATTAGCCCTCATTCTAAGTATGCGCAGCAATTCTCTCAGCTGGGCTCTGTAGATTACATAATTGCCCGGTGGTTGCACACGGACCAAGATTGATGGATTGCATTCTGAGTGTTGCCACACAAAGAGCGTGTGGGGAGCGAGCGGCAAGCAAAAAAGCAGAGCGAAGATCAAAGGCACAAAAACAATTTACAAAAACTACAACGTCAGCAGCAGCAACGGCAGCGGCAACAACTGCGCCATCAGCAACATTGCAACATACACTAATACATGTAAACAACATACACACACACAAACACACACAGGGAGACCTTAGTCAGCTGCGAGACGCACTCGAAATCGTATGCATTGACCCAATTTGGGGCAGACGAAACTGAGGAAAATGTACAACAATTTGGAGCGAGAATTGCATAGACAGCGAGAATGGAGAGCGCAGCAGAGAATCGGAAAGAGAGAGAGAGAGAGAAATATACAGAGAGATATAGAGAGAGAGCACGAGGGAGAACAGTAGATGAGCCACGAGATTGTACAGATCGCATGGCAGCGCGAGCCACCCACCGTACAAATTGTTGGAGTAGCTATTGGTTGCCCCATGTAAATGTCAAATGTGAAGTACAGTGAAGCAGCAGTAGAAGGGACAGAACTTTGTGTAGGTGAGCTAGGCAAGTCCTGAAGGGATGAACACTTAAAAAGAGAAGGAGATTACAAAAGCAGACTATATAGAACTCATGAAGAGGGAGGCTCTTGCAATTTTATAAAGAGTCTTGTTCAGTATAAATAATTATTTCAATGAGCTCTTCTCTATTATTGCTCTCAGCTTTATCTAGATATTAATATATGTTCCTTCTTAGTCATTACCCACTGTACTTTTAGTTTAGCTTCAGCTTCAGTTGTAATTTGCATGCGTAAGTTGTAACCGCATCGCTTACCTCGCCACCGCTCATTGCTGTGGCCCGCCACCTCCTCCTTCACTTCCCTCTCCAAAGTTGCGTCGCATTGTCTGCCGCATCGCGTTGCTGCTGTTGTTGTTGTTATTGTTGCGATGATATCGCGTATCTCGCTGTATCGCGTTGCCCACATCTGCTTGCGACTGCAGTGAGCAACAGCAACGTCAGCGTCAGCGCCGTCAACACATGCGTGCGTGACCCAATTTAACTAACGCACCACCTCAGCCCCCACCCCCGGCTCCACCAAACGCTGGCCTGCCCTTTGGCCCGCTGCTGCTGCTGCTTTAATAGAGGCGATGCTTTGCTCTAGTTCACAAATTGCCCTTTTCAATTGCGGCGCAATGCAGAGGCAATCAGCTTTGTTGTTGTCGTGCTGACTGTGACAAAAGGTAGTGTCTGCTACACAGGGTATCTGTGAGTTGTGCTTGTACATGTACAGTAAAATGTTCCTTAAGTAAACGCCCCTTGCAAGCGGGCACCTCCCTGAGGCGGACACTTCTTTCAGGCGAACATCTTTTGTAATCGGACATCTATCGCAGGCGAACACCTCTTGCAAGCGGACACTTCTAGCAGTACACACCTCTCTTAAGCGTATAGCTTTAATGTCTTTTGCAAGCGAACACCTTTATTAAGCGGATACTTCTCTTAAGCGGACACCTCTCTAAAGCGGACAACTATCGAAGCCGGACACCTCTTCAAAGCGGACACCTCTGGCAAGCAAACACCCTTTTAGCGGACACCTCTCTTAAGCTTACACATGAGTATTAAAAGGGTGCTTGAAACATTTCCCGATGAACATGAAATATAATAAAACTTAATCAAGTTTTCAGATCATTCTGAAGTGCTGCATATTGAGGATATGCAAATACCGAAGATGCTTTGTCAAAGGAAGCCCCGATTTGTCCCAAGTTCATTCACCCAAATCGTAATAATCGATTGAGCCCAAAAAGAAAAAAAGGTAAACAAAGCAAGTTTACAAGGAAAGAGGGGAAGGGGGTACAAGGTGAAAAGGCAATCAATGTCGTCGTCCTAGAAGCTCTCGTTTCTTTTAGTATTATTTGAGTAGAGCCCGCGCAGCGTCGTGTCGTGTCGCGCTGATTGTGCGTAATAGAGCGTTAAACACCGCCAGCAACAGCCTTTTTTTATATGCAAGGACGTTGAGCTCATCTTGAAAATTATTACATTAGCCTGGAAGAGAGAGAGAGAGAGAGGGGGGGGCACATCCTTTGTCTGCCTTGGCGAGCGTGTAAGGTAGTAAAAATTATGTGTAAAATGTCCTTGAACCCCTTGAAGCCCCGTTTCCTTTTCCCCTTTCCCTTTTGTTACTCCTTTGCCCTTCTTATTCTGCTGTCGTTCGCTTCCTGCTGGATTATTTCGACTGCGTCATTGTTTTCAAATTATGGTACAATTTTTATTCCCTTTTTCACTCCCTTTCCATCTCTCTCTGCCTCTTCTTCCCGCTGTTTCTCAGCGTGCTTCGGCGGTTTTCTTTAAATTGTTTTCGTTGTTTGCGGTATTTGGCGCCACTCTTTCGCCTTCCCCCCTGTAATACATCTATTTTTGTTTTGCTTTTTTTCGTGCTTTCTTCCCTTTTTTTCGCCGGTCTTTGATGTCAGTCAAAACAATTTTTGCCTCTTGCTTTTTTCGCGGTTGACTTTTCATTTTGGGTGTAAAAAGGATTGAAAAAGCAAGTTTCAAATGATTGTTTCAATATGCGGGAGGAAGGGGTGGTTGGAGAAGGTGCTGAGGAAACAGCAACTTGTTGATTCCAGGCGAGCAGCAAGAAGCTCACAAAGTAAACATCCTTCATGTGTTGTGTTCTATATAAATAGCACTTTTCTCTCGCTCCCTTTCAACTTTCACCTACGCAAATATATTGACATATTTTTATCGCGTATGATATATGAAACGATATTGTTCTACTATGTATGATAAATATGATGGATGACTTGCGAGCAGAACGAAGGGGAGGTTTGGGCTTTTGCTGACGTTGGTTTGATGGAGCATTGTAGACAGCCTTTTTTAATACTTTTAGCTTCTTTTGTCACGTTTTTTGAGGCATTTCCTTTATATAATAGGCTGGGATGTTATTATTAATGTATGTAACAGTTAGCAGAAGTCAACTGCAACCTATAATGTGCATTATTTCTGAGTTTACCTCAACAGTCAAGTCGATATAGTCATTTGCATCTATCTGTCTGTATGAACACGTATATCTAAAAGAGAATTGTAGTTAGGACTACCAAACTTGGTGATTGCTTGGCTGTTTATTGCACGCAGCTAGAGAATATTTAATAACTTGACCACGCCCATTTCCGCCCTCGTAAATTAATTAAAATCAAGTTGAACCAGTAATTTCTGTGCCAGAACATTTATTTATGATATCTACAAAAATTATCAGCAATAAAATGACTCCTTATACTACTGCACTATTTTTCCTAAGGTATAACATGTGAACTTATACAGCATTGCTCAACATCTTTAGAATTTGTTAAGCTAAAGTTCTATAAAGCTTTACAACAGTAAATTCCTTAAATTGAAGTTCAATATTTTGGTGAGATTCATGTTTAATGCATTTCTTTTAACTATTTTATATGTAGAATTCTCTAAAAGGGCTTGATAAAACATAGAACAACATGGCAAAAGTTCTTTCGCTTTTTTTCCAGTAAGAAAAAGTGAGAGAGAGTAAATTAGGGAAGGTTCTACATCAACTCTCTTTGCCTCCGTCCCTCCCTGCTGGCATTATTTCATCTAATTAGCACAATTACTGCCCTAGACATAGTTCTCTACATACACACTCACACACATGTATACCTGCTTATACTGTGTGTAATTCATAGCTTAACAAATGAAGCATTTTCATTGTCAAGTGTCTGTTCGTCTGTCTGTCTGTCTCTCTATCTCTTCGTCAGTCTCTCTGCCTGTCTGTCAATCTATTTGTCTCTCGCTCTCTATCTGTCTGTCTGTCCGTCTGTCACTTCCATAACTGGTTCAAACCAATTGAAAACGCAAGCAAAACGAACAAAAAAACGCAAAAAAGGCAAAGACAAAGACAGCAAAACTAAAAAGCATAAAACGCACTCAGTGCAGGCGACGTATTTGGGCGACCACAGCCCCAAAATACACGCATACACAAATACGCACACACATACGCAACATACAAATTTAATGTGCGCCAAATGGCGGCAACAAAAACAAAAACAAATGATATCATCCTTATCTGAAGACTGAGAAAACGCAACAAAAATCCATCGAAGCATTTGCTCGATGTTCATGAAAAATAAATAAATGTGCGTGCTGTGTTGGTGTGTGTTGTATGTTTATGTGTGTGTGCCTTGCCTGTGTGTGTGTGTGTGCTTGTGTACACTTAAAACCAACACTAACAGAAAGCGAAACATTTTTGTTTTTGTGCAATTGAAGCTTTTCAATTCAGCATAAAAATGCAGTATACACACACAACGCACACACACACTCAGGCACTCACACCGACACGCGTACATAACTCTACATAATTGCCAAATAGTGTATATAAGGGGCCTACGCAGCGGCAGTAGCAGTCGCCGCAGCAGTCGCAGTCGCAGTTTGAGTACATAACAAATAAATGCCAAAAATTTCACAAAAACGCACACCCAAAAAAGCGCACGCACACGAAGGCACAAACACAAAATACACACATATACACATACACGCATGTAGACACGCATACAGACGCATTCAGTCGCACACAAACGCAAGCGCAGGCTGCAAAAGTGCGTTCTGCCTTATCGGGGGCAGTGCGAGTGTGTGGGCTGACTGTGTGTGAGTGTGCTCTGTGTGTGTGTGTGGAGTGAGCTTGTGTCGGGATGGCGCCAAAATGTGGAGCATATAAACCGCCCCAAAACAACTGTACATAGGCCATGCCAACAGCAACGGCAGCAGCAGCAACAGCAACAAAAAATGCTGTAGCTAAGCAAAAATGTATAGAGAGAGGAGCGTGAGAGGGGGCAGAGCGGCGAGCCGAAAGTGCGTGCAGCACTGCAAACGCAAAAGGCAAAAGACGAGACGAGGCGAGGCGACGCCGGCGCCGCTGTCAACGTCAACGTTGGCGGCCATGCCAAAATACGCAATACACATAGGCAGGCACTCACACACACACGCACGCACTGGCAATACATCGGGTCGTGCATACACGCATATAATGGCCTGCATTGGTGTGCGCGCAGCAACGCACAAAGCTTTTTCTTATTGGATTTCTCGTAGGCAGCTACAGCAGCAGCAGCGCAGCAGGCAGCAGCAGCATAGGCAGCGACAGCAGTAGCAGCCACATAAGCGCCAACTCTACTTAACACACACACACAGCTACGCACGCACAATGACAGCGAGAGAGCGAGAGAGGGGGCCGCTGCGCTTGGTTGCGCTGACTGCGCTGTCGCTGTCGCCACGTGTTTGTTTGAATTGCGTAAACTTGCTGCGGCGGTGGCGACTGCGACTGCGACGCAGCCCTCGCTCTCTTCTCTCTGTTTTGTTCTCGTTCTCGCTGCTGCGACTGCGACTGTGGCTGCTGGTCGTGTGCAGGCGGCAATAAAATGGCAGCGCGTATTTTTTTTTGCGCGCGCTTTGCTCTCTCTCTCTCTGAGCGACATGCGCGCGCTCTCTCCCTCTCGCGCTGCCGTTCTCTCTCTCTGCAGGGGAAGTATTGCCGAAAAAGCTCTGATGCTCTCTCACTGCAAAATGAATGCGTATTGTTTGCCTGCTTCTCTTTGTTATTGTTGTTGCTTTTGTTTGTGTGTGTTTTTTTTGTGCTTTATTCGTTTTGCTTTTTTGTTTTGGCAACTGGAAGCGCAGGAGAAACGAGTTTTTCACTCACTTTTGAGCGCTTTTTCGGGATCTTTTCGGATTCGTCTGGTTTTATAAATAATCAACTTTTAATTAATAATAAAAGTAGCAAAGAATTTTGGAATTTTGACAATTACAAGTTGATTGTCTATCAGGCAATTTGATACGCTTTTCCATCAGAAAACTTGAAGGAAATTAAAGGGTATTGTGCATAGAACAACAGAAGCCTTTCTCAGCATTCTTTCTAGCATTCTTTCTTGCTATATTGTACTTAGCTTTATCTTACATACACCTGGCCCAGCTGATATAATCAGAGTTCACTTCACTCCCTTCCCTCCTCCCTCCTGCCCCCCTTTGCCCTGTGCTGTGCACCCCTGCTGCGTCTATTTTGGGCAACATTTCCACATTTACCCACGAGCATTTTCCACATGAAGAACTTGCGAAAGGACTTATGCAATTTGCCTGCACGACTCGAGAGAGAGAGAGAGAGAGAGAGTGAGCAAAACTAACCCCCAGTACAGCAGAGAGTGGTCCTGACGCAGAGACAGGGGGAGGGGGCATTGCATACACACAAAACATGCAAAGAGTTGCAGCAAATGACATCATAGGTGGTGGGGGGTAGGGGGATAGTCCTGGCATAGACTCACAACTATTTAAAGTACTTTTACTAATTTTCGATAAATTTATCGTTTTATAGTATTATCGTTTGCATCCTTTTGTTGCACGCACATGCTGCGTGTGCATTCCAATTGGATTAAACGTGCGCAAGTGGTTGCCCGAGTGAGCGAGAGACAGAGAGAGCCCAGCAAAGAGCGCAAGCAAGTCCAATAAGAGCAGCACTCTCGCTCTCTCTCTCTCTCTCTCTCGCACACCACTGCAAATTCTGCATTTGCAATGCAAACACAAACGCAAAAGCAAACGCAAACAAAAGCCCAAACACACACGCAGAGAGCGGCAATGCAAAATGGTCTCTCTCTCTCTCAACACTCTAAACTTGTTTTGGCCTCAACAAAAGCTAAGAAAGTGAGAGAGCGAGGCAGCAAAGAGAGCGCAATCTGCCGCTCTCTCAGCAGTTATGTGTGTGAGTGTTGTTCGCTGCGCTTTGCTGCGTTCGGCTGCGTTTTACTCTTACTCTCTTGGAGCTGTTGCGCTGCTGCTGCTAATGCTGCTGCTGGTGGTTGCTCTGCCCGCTGCTGCTGCTCGTATGTTTGCGTGTGTGTGTGTGTATGCTCTCGCCGTGTGGCTGTGTGTGCGTGCATTTTGTAAGCTTGTGTGCGTCGACTGCCGCCGCCTGCTGCTGCTGCTGCCTGCTGCCTGGTTGATAGCCCATAAACGCAATTTTTGAATTTCATGCTCGTCTATTCAGCGCTAGGTTTCGGTGGTGCGCAGCTCGCAGCAGCAGCAGCGTTCGTTGTGTGCATTTCTCGTCTCGTCTCAAACATTTCCCCACAACGGCAACAGCAGCAACAGTGATTCGAACCGTAGCTGTCCACAAATACAACAACCATAAGAAATAAATACACACTAAAAACAACAACAAAAACACCTACGAATATATCAAAAATAACGAAAATAAATTCAAATATTTACAAACTAAAACGAAGAAGAAGAAATGCATAAATATAAAATCAAATATAAATTCCATATCGTATGAGAGGAATTGCATTTGATACGGGGAGTGTCGGAAACACTGAGAAAAACCGCAATCTGTGCAAGAAAGAAGAAGAAAAATCAAACTGCTTTTTTCATTTATTATTTAAGTTTGGTTTACCTTTTAACAGTTTTAATAGTAATAATAATAATAATAATAGTAACGTCCAAGGCCGGCAAATAAATACGACGACAACGGCGCATACAGTCCGGTGTGTCTATATTCGTGTGTGCGCGCGTGTGTGAGTGTGCGAGTGTTCGTTTGACAAGTGATTGAAGGTAAATCCATTGTTTATTGTTATTGTTGTTAATCAATGCAGCTCAGGCAGCGCCATTGTAAATAAATAAATCCATGAAACCTTAAAAACAACTCTAAGAAAACAAGTGATAATAAAACCAATAAAAATATAAACAGAAATATAAAAAGAAATTCTTAAAAATGTTAATGAATGTTTAAATTTACAAATAACAAATGTTTAAAAATTCTTAAAACTGCAAACAAATAAAATCGATGCAATTTCCCGACCTAAATTTTCTGATTTTTATAATTTAAACTTTTTGAGTAAAGTGAGAAAGATGTTATGCAGTAAAACAGAAAGAAAACCCTTTTGGAATACATTGAAAAATACAAATAAAAACATATAAAATACATTTATGTATAAAAGATTCGATTCTAAATGAAATAAACCAGAAATATGAAAGCAATACTTTACAAATACCCTAGAAACTGTGTGCTAATCAATTTGTTCAATAAGCTGTGAAGCTGTTCCTGCAAACATGTGTATTTCAACCATGTTCCTTGTATCTCAAAGATACTTTTGCCAAGTGTGCACACTGTGCAATTAGTTGGCAAAGTGGGAGAAACCTTTAGAAGGCACCTCAAGTTGCCAACTCAGTTCCGGGACAATCCTTACAAATGCAATTCGCTTTTGCTTCATCCGCATCCGTATCCGTATCTAAATCCTGCGTCTCACTGTGCGTGTGTATCTGTGTGTTGGTGTGTGTGTGAGTGTGTCTGTGCTATTGTGATTCTAACATGCTAAATGGGGTTGCTCTCCACGACATGCAACTGAAACTGGAAAACGCAGCGAAAACGAGAAGCAGCAGCAACTTTTATGCATATAACGCGCAGCAAGTCTGCATCTTTAATAGCGCCGCAGCTACAACAACGAACTACAACAATAGCTACCAACATATACGAACAATAAACAACCCTCTGCTACCCTCTCCGACCCGCTCCGCCCCACCAGAAAGGGCGAAAACGAAAGAACCCAAGCTAAATTTTAACTATGCTCGAGAAAAGGAAACTCGAACCCCTTTTTGCTATGCCACGTGTGTGTGTGTGTAAGGTTGTGTGTGTGTGTGCGTGTGTGATTGCAACATGAAAACTGCATAAGCATAGTGAATAAATTAAAACTGTTTACGGAACCAAATCAGAACTCAGAGAAAGGAACTCAAAATCAAAGAATGAAAGCAAAAGAAAAACTTTGTGAAGAATCTCAAAATATTATGCAAATTTTATCAAAATATTCTAATAAATAATTAATATTTTTATATATGTATTTAAAATAAATAGTAGATATAAATCAAGCAAATAAGAACTGATATTTATCAGTATATCAATTATAATAACGCAAAAGTAAGACATAATTAAACAAAATAATTATAAATTTACACAGAATTCCATAAGTCCTATTAGTTCTTAGGATTTTCCCACTCGCTCGCTTGGATTTCGTAAATCTGAAATTATTTGTAAATTCGTAATACCCACATTCAAACCATTACGAAATCAAATCCACAGCGATTTATTCCCCATAGGTTTTTGAAGCTGAAATCTTTTTGTTTTTAAGTTTCCAAAGTAAAATTGATTTAAGTGCATCTACATGTCGTAGAAACGTGTGTAGAGTATGTAGTATTTATGAGGGGACTGTAGTACTATTCCAATACTCGCGATAAGCATTGACAATTTCCTGATGCCACTAGAACAACTACAACAACAAGAACGACAGCGAGGCTGTGCCTGCCTAAGTGCCGCGTGAGCATTTCGAGCAGAGTTGTCAACTCTGGGCGAGATTAGAAACGAAACACGAAACACACTTGCCAGATGAGAAACTATCAAATGCAACGGCAGATTAACAAATTAATGGAACGCGCGAAACATATTTCTTGCTGGATGCTGATAAGCTCGAGAGTATTTTTCTTATACTGCTGATATTGTTTCGCTCATGAATGAAATTCGTTTCAAGGGGAAACTTCTGCTAGATTCAACTGTATTTCAGTACTGAAAAGGTAATATGGCAATAGCTCGATAGGTAGTTAGCAAGTTTCATAACTGCAGTAAGTTCAGTTCCCTAGATAATGGCAATAATTCACAGTATATCAGTGCTGTAAAGTTTATGTAGCAATTACTCAATAGACTATTACTATATAGAGTATAGGGAACCCACACACCAAATTTCATTACTGCAGTTAGCTTAGAACCTTATATAGGGGCAATCATCGACATGAATTCAGTAATCAAATAGTAAGTTTCTTAAATAACCTCAATAAATAATAAAAAGAGTTCTGAAACAAGAAATAAATGAAGGAAAAAAACCCAAAAATATTTAAAATAATTTTACATGATTGTTCAACTGCCTTCCTAACTTTTCACCATTTCTTCTTCTTGCAGTCCCAAATGTCACTGTGAAAATGTCTCCACAAACTAATCGCGACAGCAACAAATTCAACAACAAGCGGCAAAGTAATCCGCGCAGGCAACAAAATGCGAATGTAAATGCAATTTTCGAACATTTAACTAACTAAACAGAAAATCATTCGAATTTTTTGATTATGTTCGAAATTAGAAAAACAACAAAAATGAACTAAAACTTTTGTAAATGCAAATGCAACGCTAAAAATTCAAATTGGCAAAAATAATTTTGGCTTAAAAATTTCAAAAACAAATACAAATTATTACGAAAACTAAAAAAAAACTATTTTGGCAAAGCAAGAAAATTATTTGGCTAATTCGATAACCAACTGAAGCATTCTAAACACACAAAATTCAAAAGAAGAAGAAAAAGAAGCGACGCAAATTAAGAAAACAAACAAACAACAACAGCAACAAATAATTAAATGTAACATTTAATTAAATAACGAAGTAACAACAAAAGGCAAATGGCAAAAATCAGCTAAGCAAAAACCGCTAAAATTTAGAACAACAAACAAATTGGGAAAACTCTTCAAAATTATTGGTTTGGACAACGCAATACTAAACACAACAACAACAACACAGAAGCAACAGCAGCAACAACAACAGCAACAATAAGCAGCCATAACTACAACAACAACAACTACAACAACAAGCAGCAGCAAAAACGTGTGTGTTAGTTTGCATAAAAATTTCGTTTCGATAAAAGTAAAAAAACAAAAAATTTAATGAAAACAAAAAAACAAATCAATTAAAATAACAAAATCTATGTAAAATATAAATATATATCTATGCATATAAATATATAAAAAACGCTTGAAATTAACTAAGCAACATATTTGGTAAACATTTTTGATAACTACGTAAAACATTTATCGGCATAAGTGTATTGTGCATTGTGCTGAGTAAAAATCAAATATTATTCAATTTACAAAAACAATTACAAAATTTATAAAAATTTTGTACGCAACTAAATTCGAGGAGCTTTTGGATTAACGCGAAAATTACAATTGGATAAAAAGGTGAGTTAAGAATACATAGGAAATATAAAATACATTTAATACTAGAAATAAATCATAATTAAAGATGTTTGGTCAACCTTAACCTTTCTTTATTGAGTTACAATACTTTAATCATTTTCTGCAAAAGAAATCGTCTCCCCTGAAGCCTTAACAAGAGATAACGCTTACCTCTCATTATCACGCGTTATTCTGAAATTCTAACTGCAATATAACCTCAAAACGTTTCTGCAGCAGAAATCTTTATTATTAAAGCTTCTGTAACAGTTTAGTCAACTGTAACTTTTCTCTATTCCATTTAATAATGTTTCCCACCGCATTTTACAACACTAATTGAAACAGTTCCTAAACCAGCGACTAAAATCTACTTTGTTCCATCTTCTATAACAATTTGTCCAACTTTAAACGTACATTAAGGCAAACACGAATTGCAACAGTAATCTTTACTTTTTAAGATTCTCCGACAGTTTAACCAACTCTAACCTCAATTTAATGCATTTCCCGACATTTTGCAGCACTAATTACAACATAACCTCAAAATATTTCCCGTAAATTTTATGCCAATTACGCAGCGCATTTTTCCTCGTTACCCCTTCGTGCCACACCCCCTTCTACAGCCCCCTGCTCATTGTCACAGTCATTTACAAAAGTTTTCGAAAGTTTTCTCTACTTTTGTGCGTCGCAAACATTTGCAAATATTTCGCAGCGAGACACAGTAATTATTATAATTTTATATTCACTTACATTTATAATTTATACAAAAAGAGTGAAGAGGGGCAGGAAGAAGCAGAAACAGCCGAAGAAAAGCGAAGCTTGCGGCAAGTTTCTTATTTTCTACGCACTTTTTGTTGATGATTTATGAGCGTCGCCGTTGCATATTAATAACAATTAGGCGTCAAGTGAAGAAAAGCAAAAGTTGCTCGCACACAGACACAAAACACACACACATCCAGACACAACACACACACAGACAGGGGCATATGAAACAATATTTTTTCTTCTGCTTTGCATAAATTAAACTTTTCTTTGCTTGCTGCCGCTGCCACTGCCGCTGCTGCCTCTGCTGCGTCGCAGTCGACACACGCAACCCCCTCGCGGCGCGTCGCTGACGTCGCTGCTGGCGTTGCTGCCACTTTGACCTACTTTAAGCGCAGCGCGTTCCAAATTTTCTGTGCGTTGTGTGTACTCTTTTTTACTCCATCCATCCTGCTCACACTTGCACACTCTCTTTCCCTCCTGTTCGCACTCACTTTAGTGCGCACTGTGCGTGCGCTTAAGTGTAGTTGCTGTTGTTGTTGCTGCTTTTGTGGGTCTTCCGCATTTAATTAAATGCAACAACAATTTGGTAATTTTCATGTTTTGTTTTACGTTGTTTCTTTTTGCTTTTCTGTTTCGTGTTTTTAGTGTTTGCGTGCGTACTTCGTTGCCTATGCTTTGGTTGCATTTTCACTTGTCGGAAGTGCGTTGCGGGTTTGCTCGCCTCACCCTTTCCCACTCTCTCTCTGTCTCTGTCTCGCTCTCACGTGCGTGCATTTGCTCAATAGTTTGGTTTCCTAGAATACACACATACGCAGGCAGGCAGGCACGCACTGACAACACTAACAAAAGCTCCCCTTCCCCACCCACTGCACACACACACCTCGCACTCTCTCTCTCTCTGTCTCGTTCCCAGCCATGCAGACTGCGCGGAGACTGACGCAACTTTGCTGTCGTCGTTTGCAGTTGCGCAAAGTGCGTCGCAGTTGCAGCTCCCTCTTCCCCTCCCCCCTTGCCTTCTTGTCCCTTGCATTAGCTGCTTGTTCTGCTGCTGCAGCTGCTTTAATAATTGTGGCATTTTTTACGAGCTGCAGTTGAATTTTAATGCGTCTTGGCTACCAAGAAACGCAATTGTTGTTGTTGTTATTACAGTTGTTGAGCTGTTGACAGAGCTCTGACACTTCCCCCTCTCTCCCTCTCTCTATCTCTCTCTCGCCTCGTAATTGAGTCATAATTGGCTGCGTATGCACTTTCAATAATGCGTTCCTCAAATTCGATCGTAAGTTGAGTGTCAGCAATAAATCGACTCTTAATTAATGTGTACACACTGAATTTGCATGCTCCCTCTGCCGCTCTCTTTGCTCAAAATGGCGGCCAAGCTGCAACGCCAATGAGCAACGACGACGCGCCTGGAATGCGTTTTCTATTTGTGCAAACTAACACACGCAAACAGCCACACACAAATCTACACACACATAGGCAGCAAGCACACACACACAGAAACCAACGCATGCTAAACTTTTGCAGAGTGCGTGAGAGTGTGTAAAGTTGGAGTGCGAATCAAGTGACTGCGTCTCATTGTGTGTGCGTCTGTGTATGTATTTGTGTGTCTATGTATGTATGTGTCTATGGCGAAGTGGAGCAAAAGGCAACTGGCAATTAGCAGCTGGGGAATAGTTTGCCAAAGCATATTGCACATAGTAGGCGAGACCAGTGTGCACACACATGGGAGTGTATGCTCGCTGTCTCTCTCTCTCTCTCACGCCTACACATGCTATGCGGTTTGCAGATAAGTTTAGGCCTAGGCATATGGACAGTGTGTACACACTCTGACGACACATTTTCTTTGTAATATTTTCAAATAATATTTGTTCTCTTTTCAACAACAAAACGTGCTTTGTAATTACGAATTACATATGTATGCACTGGCAAAATAGTGCGTGTCGTTTTTGCTTTTATGGGCCATAAAGTTGCCAGATAATACAGGGTGTTAGTTTGTCAAAATATGCAAATGAAATTAGGGGTAAACAAGACTGTAAAATGTACTTATTTACAAGAATAAAGGAAGAGAAGAATATATACAAAAATAATAATAAATAAAAAATAATTAACCAATATAATTTACATATCAATATTATAAATATGGGCTTTAATTAGGTCGAATTGTATTGTATTATCTATGTATATAAAAAACCGAAAAACATACGCGAAATTCCCCAGAAATTCCCGAAAATTCTTTCGGCTTTTTTAAATATTGTATAAAAATGTGTCAAACTGAGGCAATTACAACAAACAAAAATTGTTGAAAAATGCGCTGATAGTACGCACACTAATCCACACACACATATGTATATACACGCACAAGGGCGCAGTAAATACATAAGAAAGAAAAAATAAAGTTCAAATATAATACATAAGACTACAGACGTTGAGCCTACTCTATGTACATACAGCCGTCCCTATATAGAGAGAACTATTTACACACACATTCACAGACGACGCTCGCACACTTGTCAGCCCACACACACACACAAGCATAAGTACATATGTATGTCTGGCTGTGCAAACGCAGCGAAAAAAAATATGTACGATTTTTTTTTCATTTTCGTGCGTTTGCTTGTCTATTTGTAGATTGTGTCAGAGTCGCATCTAAATTATTGCGGCCTACAATTAAATTGGCTGAAAGTGCGTGCCAGCAGAAGGGTAGAGGGGGGGGCAGCGCGCTGGCCGCCGTTACGCTCTATCGCCAACGCCTGCACAGCAACGAGAAATATAAAAAATAAAACTACAACAAAAACTACAGCAGCGATAGAAAAAAACCTTGAGCTCGCACAACATAATTAAAAATGTGCGTAGACGCACACTGATACACACACAGAGGGACGGAACACACACTCACAGACACGCGGAACGTTTGCAGCGCGCAAAGCTTTTCCTGCTTTATAAATGACATTCACGCGCAATAAATACATAGCCCAAAAAGTGGCAGCAACAACAACAGCAATAGCAGCAACACCAACTAAAAAAGCTCAACTGCAAATACAACAATGCGCGCGCCCTACAACAACAACAAAAGCAACACGCACTAAGCAAATCTAAAAATGGCTGCGTCGAGCAGAGGCAGCAGCAGCGGCCGCAGCATATGGCATAGGCCTAAATACATAACTACTACAAATGCAAAAGCTGCCCACACAGAGAGAGATAAAGAGGGAGAGAGAGAGAGGTTGAGGGAGCGCTCTCTCACGCACTATTTTTTGAGCTTTGTGCAAAAGCTTTTGCAGTCGGCGTTCGCTTGCTCGATCACCACGCGGTGACAGCGAAGCAGACAGCGACGCGTTGATCGATGCTGCCCATGCGGTACCTAAACGAGAACTCTATGCAGATAGGTCAAGTGTTTAACGATAATAATCGATAAATGCGTGAATAAATGTATTAAACTCATTGACTGCATTCATTACGTTTACATTGTGACCCATTTGTGGTTGATCATGAGTTGGTAGCGCCAGAAGGAGAACAGTCTGCAGATAGATCAACTATGTACAGTGGTGAATACTTATTATCGATAACTATCGATAGTAGCACAAAATCCATTTATTTGCTTCATTAATTCCCATTTAGTGTGACCTACTTATTGTTAATTATGTCATTTACGGCACGTTTATCAAGTGTAGAGGCTGAGAAATGTTTTAATTGTATATTAACGATCAATAAAAGCAATACTAATCAATATGTATTGTGACCTATTTACTTTAATATCTGATCAACATGTGCATTAGTGTGATTAACTTTGTAGATCTTAAATTAAATAACTTTAAAATTGTACCGATAACAATCTAAAAATAAGTGACTAAGTGAACTTAGTTTATTTAGTTCATATCGTTTTTTTTTAATATTATGAATATATTCTTAGAATCCCCTACAATGCAGAAACCATGTGTATATTGCCCTTGATTCAAAGCATAATTCTTTATAAATTCAAAACTCCCCAGTTTTAATCATCATAGAATTAATCTGAATCATACTCCGCTAATAAGAGCTACATATGCAGTCGATCTTGCATTTCTTTTCATCTCCTTCTGTTGACCTGAAATCTCAACGAACTTATGAGAAATGTTTATTTAATTGACAGAGAACCCTTTTGGAGTCCCCCCAATTTGTTTTTAATAACACCTAATTAAGTCAAGTATAATACATGTATGCGTATGGTAAAATACACACTCCAACATACAAATTGACTTCTTCCACGTTGACTTTGTTGTTGTTCTTGTAAATTGCCCCAATCTGGCAGCGCCGGCGTCAGCACTTGAGGCATTGTGTGTGTGTGTCACATGAGAGAGATTCCTTCCCCAAAATTATGTTGTGTTTCTTTACCTAAATTCGTTTGATTCTTTGAGCTACACATCTCTCCCACTCCTACTCCCTCTCTCGCTCTGCCTTAACCCTTGGGTAGGCATCAGCAAAGACGCTTGGAGTGCACTCGGCGCAGTTGGCGTACAGAAGTGGAAATAACAAAAAGCACAAAGAAAAATGGTTAAGGAAATTAAAAAGCATAAAAACAACAGCAACAGCTTCCGTTAAAACAAAGGCAGGCACACGAAAAGAGTGAGAATGCAAGAGACGGAGGTGTGGGGAGTGAGAGCGCAGCCTAAAAAGGGGTTCGAGAGCACAACAACAAAAACACGCAAGCAGCTCATGTATGCAGCATTTACCGTTAGTATGCGCCGATGAATCTGGGAGAAAAGCCTGTTTAATTGCAGGGTATGCTTGAAGACAGACAAGTGCAAGGTGGAGTACCTTATCGAATAGGAAAACAGCAATTTTATAGCAATTGCAGATGACGACATGGAAATCATTGTGAACTTGAGAATAAGTTGGAAAATAAGAATGATATATGAATATAATAAAATACAATATTTTTGCTTAATAAATAACACAATATATGATTATAATAAAATACAATATTTATAAATAATTGGGTAACAATATATGTCTGTGTATTGCACACAGAAAAAGCTTGCTTAATAATTTGGCCACGCCCGCTTTCTGCTCTTGTACATAAAAAAAAAGACTTTTTTTTTAAGTCTTTAAAGTCTTAAAACTTAATTTTTGTTGTGTAGGTTGTGCGTTTTAGCTTAGTCCTATTATTGCTCACTCGTCTCTGCATTAAATTCTTCTCAACTGCAGTTGTCCTCTACTTACTTATGTATGCATTCAGCACTTTATCTGTTATAATTATCCTATAAATCGTACAAAGGTCCTGGATCCTATTATATGATAAACCAACAACTTACAGTTGATACATCTGGCAGCTTTCTCGACTCTCTTTCCATTTACAAATAAAAGAAAAACGCGCTTAGCTCTCTCGCTCGCTTCTAATGAACTCTTCAAAGGGGGCAATGCTTCGGTTACTGCCTTCTCCCTACCCCTCCCTCTCTCTTTACTGCCTGCACTTGCAACAACGTCAAAGCGTTGCGACGTTACCGTGGTTGCATTTGGTAATTAGAATGGGTAACTAAGGTGGCCAGCAGCCCCGTTGCGTTTGAGGCTTGGGATATCGCGGGTCGAGCTGTCTATCAGCCGCGCAGCCATGTGTGCAGTTAACCCTTGCCCCCCTTGGCCCCTTCCCTCTGTCTGTTGGCCGGGCCAACGTTGAGTGCACTTCAAAGTAGCAATTCAATTTCATGGTTACCAAGATTGCCGACTACATTTCTTTTTCTCTCTCTCTCTCTTTTTTTCTTTCTTTTTTTGTGTAAATCACTGCCATAAAATGCACGTGTGAGTGCAGTCCGAGTACCTTCTTTCCTCTACCCCCTTCCGCCTGCACGTTTTATGGGCTCATTCACACTGCACACGCAGAAGTGGCAACTGCATTTGAATTCATTCTAATTGAGAAGGTTGCTGCCGTTTGAGGCAACTTCTTCATTGCTATAACACCTTGCAACGTCCAAGAAGAAGAAGAAGAGCAGAAAACCAAAACAAAACAAAGAGAGAGAGAAATTTGGAGGGAAACTCCACGAGGGGAGCAGGGGAAAACCACCCACGCATGACGCGTGGCTGCGAGGTCTGAGAAAATGCATAAATCGTTGTGGATTTCGTAAGAGTTGCTGCACCATCGCTACCCTCCCCTTTCCCAAGCCCCATTCCCGCGCTCTCTGCATGCAACGAAAGTGTGACTTACAACCAACGATGCGTAAGACAGCAACAACAACAACAACAACAACAACACGTTGGCAACGAAGCGCAAAGTGGCCCACAGTGAATGACGCGACGAGACGCAACGAGACACATTGAGTCTTGTCGCTGTGCTGCACTCTCTGGCTGCGGCTTTGTCTCTGTTTTGGCTCGCTGCATTTTATCTAACTTGGGATCAAATGTAGTAAGACATTATGATGTGATTACCTATGTAAAGCCGACACTAAAGTAAGCAAGTTAGACAAGACAGAAGAGAGAAAACAGTTGCGATGCAAGTGATGAAGATTTTATGGAATAAAGAGGAGAATAAATATATGATATAGATATAATTATCTATACATACATATGAACTATATTTTGATAATTTAACCATTTCTAGTAGAATTGTATAAATGTCAGCAGTATACATAAATTTACTTATATTATATATTGTACTACATGCATCTTGCACTTTATCTTCTGCTCAGCTTAACAGCTGAGTTGTTTGCTTTGTTTCGTTCTTTAAGTGTAATAGACCAGAACTGCATTATATTCTGTTTATCCAAGAAAAATTGAAGCTCAACAACGTTTTGATTCATTCTTAAAGTGTCTGAAACAGTTTAAATGTAATATTATATATGTATAATAATTTGAATGAAGCTGAACTGTTTTATAAAGAAATTGCTCAACTGTCTTAAGGTTAAGCTTATGCAGAACATTAAAACTGAACTGTTTTCTACATTCTCCTTGGCACTGGCTTAGTACCTTCTTTTATTGAATCTATCCTAACTAGACCAAGCACATTTCACATAGAAACTTGAACCTCTTCATAGGCAATTCAGCATTTAATAAGGTATAAATAATGTGTTTTAAATACATATTAAATACTTAATATATAGTACATTAAATATACCTAATATATATAGTAAATTTAATATACTAACCATATAAATAATATATCAATTATTTTCTCAACTAATTTTCTTATTTTCTCCTTTCTTTTTTTATTCTTATTGCAGGTAAGCCAAGTCGCCTTTGTGCCCAACTAATTAGGCCGTCTAACTGCACGTAAGTTGCTCCTGTTCCTGCTTCTCTTGCTTATGCTTCTACTCCTGTTGTTGTTATTGCTTATTTATGTTATTTAAGCTTGTTTTCTGCTGCAGGCCACAGGGGAATTTTTCCATTTAGCCGTTTGCTCCGATTTCTAGCCATAAATTTCGCAATTAACGACAAATGTCACTTTGTCTGGCCCGAAGGCATCGACAACCCGTTGCTGCTAGAGTTGCCACCCTACCGAGTGAATGCTTTTAGCTGCGCCAGCGAAGCGTAGAGGCCAAAGCAAGTTCCTGCTGGCTCCCTTCCCCTCCATTCCCCTTCTGTAACTCCTCTCTTAGCTGCCCCGCTTACGGTCTGGTTCGTCCTGCAATTGCATTAAAAAGCATAAATTTACTTTACCATTGGACGTTATAAAATCCATTTATGCACTTCACTTGCTCCTCTTTCTTCCTCTACCACTTCTTCCTTTCTCTTCCTCTGCGTTTTTTCTGTTGCGTTTTTCCGTTTTTCACATTTTTCGTTTCTCTCCTCGACTTTTTTGCATGTCTCCCTCACTCTTTCTCTCTCTCTATCTTTCTTTCTACTCGTTGGTTGCATGCTGGTCAGACATTGTCCGCCCGGACTCGGGGCCGGAGACGGTGCCGTAGTCAGACCTGGAGCCGGACTGGGCCCCTGCAATCTACAATAATTTCTGATTTCTTTACTGTCCTTTTGCTGCGCTCTTGTTGCTGCTGTTGTACAAAAAAATGCCAATTTCTGCAGCCAGCAAAAAACAGCAACAGCAGCAAGCGCAACACAAGCAACAATAACAACAACAACAGTTCCGACAACAACAAAAACAACAACAAACACAGCTCCGTCTATGCAATTTTTGTTGCTCTCGCCCATTGAGGCTGCCACGCCCCCTGCGCTTTGTTTGCTTGGCTCCGTTTTACGTTTTGTTGTTGCCGATGATGAAGTTTAATTTAGACACGACTCGAGTGGCAGCCACAGCCGCAGCAGCAGCAGAGCAGCCTCAGTCGACGTCGCAGTCACCGTCACCATGCAGCCTGCGGCGCCCGCATGCAAAAAACCCCAACTCGAAGCGAAGCGTACTCACCCAGCCTGGCATTTTATTGCATGTCATGCCTCCATGCACCCAACAGAGGCAACAACAACTACAACAACAGCAGCGAGAAGTTACACCCAAGGATTCAACTTGCTGCACTGAAATATATTTTTTATGTAACTCCCCATTGAAATACTAAACATTTATAGTATATCGTTGATCATAAGAGAGAGAGAGAGAGAGAGAGAGAGAAAAAGGAAGATAGAAAGATAATGAGAGAGAGAGAAAAAAAGAAAGAGTTAAGATGTATGTTCATTAACACTGATCTACTCTAATGTTAATATTGTATATTGATCAACCTCAAGGAATATCTTATATTTTTCAAGTTCACTGAGCTTTCTCTTAAAATTTATCATTAAATGTAATGATGGAAGTATACGATATTATCGGTAAAGTTCTCTGAAATTATTCTTAAGTTTATCATATTAATAAAACAAAGAGAAACAAACTGAGAGATTATAATACACTCAAGAGAAAGATTTATTTTCCTCTTCAATGACTTCCATTTTTTCAATGTTAAGTTAAGATTCGAGTTTATTAATTTATTCATATATGTAAGTCTAATTTATATCTAATGTGATAAACTAAAGTTTCATCTTCCTTAAATTGTGTGATATTCTGGAAAATATCGAGATCATAATAGATGCGGTCTTTTCTCACTAAAATAGGCTGATCTATGGTATGCATGGAATATCAGGAGAATATCTCTAAAAATATAACAACTTTCAACTAGTTAAATCAATCTTAAACTATAGCTAATTCACTTTTTTAGAACATTCTACATTCTTTGAGAGAGCAATCTCCTGATATAAGTTCTATCTCTAAAAAGCCTAAAAGTATGCTACGAAAATTAAAACTGAAATGTTTTAGAATACAGAAGGTAGAACATCATGCAAGACAGCTCATACAAACGGTACCATATACAATATTCCCTTTTCTTCTGCTCCATGCTGTGCCATTGCCATATAGGGAGCTACTATACTATATCTCCCTTTAGGAACTGCCCATAAAATAGTTTAGTTTTTATTTGAGCGCATGCAATTTTGCCTTGATTGGTCAGTTGCATTTGCCACCTGACCCGCCACACTAACTGCCCCACTCTGTGTTTCTCCCACTCTGAGTCTCTCTCTCTCTTTCTCATTCTCTCCCTCTATGCATATTTTGCAGCATTCAGTTTTTCTGCTGCTCGTGTGTCCATTTCCATTTCCGCCTCCCTGAGGGTCTAATATAATTTCGATATTTGCCACGCCTCCTCGCATGGCGCCCCCCTTGCAATCCACACGTGTTGCCTAAAAGTTCATTTCCTCTGCAAAAAGAGGCGTGGCCACAAATGCTGCAGTGTCGCCTTCCTGCAGCTTCCCCTCCTTCCTGCGCTGCAGTTCGCTGCCAACAATTCACAAACTGCAGTAGCAGCATAAAATAACGTTACCAACATAACAACAACAGCAAAAACAACATTTCTTTTTCCGTTTTTCTATAAATTTCTTTTTTTTTGTGTGCTGCGCTTCCTCTGAAATTTTTGTGTCTGCATTTTAAGCGCCGCTTTTTGTTTGCTTTCGTAATTTGTGCTGCACATGTGTGAGTGTGTGTCCCTGTATGTTTCATATGTATGTGTGTCCCTGTGTGTGTCTGCGTGTATGTGTTGCCTTTCTGTTTGCATGCGCTTTTCTGCAGAATTTTCGGCAATATTCCATTAATACTTTGCGCCGTTTTTCACTTTTGTTTGTTTTGACAGCGTCGCCGACAAAAAAAAACTTTTTGATAAATAAATTTCACGATAAAGTGCAATGCAGAATTTTTTACTGGCTGCTGTTGTTGTTTTTTTAGCTGCTATGCAGCGTAAATAAATCATCATTGCATTGGGGGATTTATTTGCGTTCGGCTTCGTTTTCAATTTATTGAGAGCTCGTTCTTCCTCTCCCTCTTGCACTCTCTCTTTCTCTCTCACACTCTATTGCTCCCTCTTCTCTCTCACTAGGAAACTGCAGCTACAAATATTATCAAGCGGAAATGAAATTCTACATGCATGTTCCCTTCCCTATCTCTGTCTTTCTCCCTTCTCCCTTCTTTCTGTCTATGTGGCGCTTTTTGTTTGCAAACTTTTCGCATAAAAAATAGTTAAAAGCCTTTTTTGAATTTAAATGGAAATTTTTGTGAGCATTTTATGGAAATTCATTAAAAAGAAGATATGAATGAACATTGATTGATATAAAGATTGAAAGAGAAAGAGATTAAAACTTTTAAAGTATATTTATACAGAAGAATAAACTTTATAGAGTGTGAGAAAGAGATTATAATCTAAATTCTAATTTATTTATTTACTTTTACTTTATATCTTTATCTTAAAAGAATTTTATTGAAGGAACAGCTGAATTATCTCAATATTTAATTCAATGCAATTATATAATCTTTATCTATAAAATGTATAATTATAATTATACCACAAATATAATAAAGCTAAACTTCAGTAGAGGAAAATAAACTAAACAAATAGCTTTAAAGTTCAAACGTTAATATCTCTGCCGATCTTTATTTTACTTTTCAAAAAGATTTCTATCCTCTAACCAATAAATACTTTCCACTTAACCCACAAAATATAACACTGCTCAAACCATCCATAACTGGAATATGCTTTCAAATTCCCATCAGAATTGATGAGTTTCTTCAAAGCAAAGCTGACTGAGAATGCAATTTCGATTGAGCCATGCCCCCCTCCCCCAACACAGGAAACAACTTCCAACTGCCACGCCCCTGTACCTTCTTACCCTTGCTGGACAGTGCAGCAAATCACACAAATTAACTAGACAAAACTGCCGCAGGATGCCACACGAAATTCTAATGAAAAATACGTCAAGCAAAAAAAAGGGCGACCCTCTTGCCTCCCTCTCTGCCCCCTGCTGCCTGCCTGCCTGCTTGCTGCGTCGTCTATCTGCAATAAATGCGATAAATTGCTCAAGTGCACAAGCCAGGCTAGCACCTCTCCCCTCTCTCTCGGGGGCGGGGGGCAGAGCAGCTGACAAAGACAAAACCTCAGCCAAAGCTGATGACGAGGCCAGCGTCAAAGTCAGTTGTAAATTGTAAGTGGCAGAGAATACTCTACTAGTAGTAGTACTCGTAGTAGTGTAGTAGTAGTAGTAGTAGTAGAGCGTAGTATTATGTAGTAGACAGACAGGGGGAAGTGGCAGGGGAAGGAGAAGAGCAGGCCAAATGAATTTTCACTCATTTCCTTATCGTCTGTGATTTCCTTGCCAGACAGCAACAGCAGCAAATACAAATGCAGGCGCAAACACACACACAATCACATATATAGAGACAGGCACACACACATACAAACATACAATATACACAAACAGGCACACTCGCAGTCACACACACACACAACATGCTGACAATTTTAAATGAATTTTCTATGCAGGCACAGCTATCTAGCTGCGACACTCCCCCTCATCCCCTCCTCCCCCTGCCTGCTGCGCAGCGTCTGTCGCATTGTCTACACACAAACACACACACACACACAGAGGCAAAAAATGCAGTTTGTGTAGCCTGAAAGTTTTTTCGCCCAGCAAAGGCAAAAAATCAATGAAAAGGAAGAGAGGCGCATGAGGGTTGGACCTGCACAACGTCATTATCATCATCATCGTCAGCATCCTCATCAAACTGAACATGCTGATCATCATCATCATCATCAACATCATCAGCGCTGCTCAGCGTTGTGTGGCAGCAGCAGCATCAACGTTTTGGGCTTGTCATCATTATGAAAAACACAACAAGCAACCCTCGTGCTGCGCCCAGACTGCAGCAGCAGCAGGCAGCCAGGCGGTGGCAGGGGGGTTGGCAAGGGGCGCCAGCTGACTGCACAACCCCCAAAAAAAAGACAACTGCAGAGGCCGAGCAACCCCCAAGCCCCCACACACACAAACAAACACACACACACTCACACAAGCAGGCAGGCAGGCCAGGAAAAAAGGAGCAGCAGAAACTTTCACTTTTTGCATGTTCCTTCTGCTTTCTACTCCCTTTCCTCCCATTCATTCTCTTTCCCGTCGCGTCATGCGGCATTTTCGCATAGTGCAATGCGCCAAAAAGCAGCAGCATAGACAGAGCGAGACAGCAATAGCCAGCGCGCAACCCTTTGAGTGGCCTGGCCAGGATAGAGGGGGGGGAGGGTGTGTGTTATGTAGTTGTTGCAATTATTTCATAATATTTCCATTTCCAGTTACAAAACTGCAGCAGGCGGCAGCAGCGGGCGGCAACTATAGCATACTTTGTGGCGCCGCGGGGGTTGCAAATTGCAGCACCAGCAACAAAGTGCAGAGGGGTGGAAAGTGGGCGAGCGAAGGACAGTGAGAGAGAGAGGGGAAAAGAGAAGGAAGGCAATGAAAACTTTTGCACTTCATGTCGCACACACACACACACACACACAGAGAGAGACAGGAAGGCGGAAATGCTAACGCTTGGAAAAACTTTGCCACAGCTGTGTTCATGTGTGTGTGTGTGCTGTTGGGGGTTGCATGCTACGTGCACGAGTGTAGATAAAAATATTTTAATTTATTTTACTTTCGACTGCAGTGCCAGCAGCAGCAGCAACAGCAGCAGCGCAGACCAGGCAAACTGGCTGCCCCTCCTACCTCTGCCACTGCTCCTTTTCCTACTCTTGCTCTGCACAGCATTTTCCTTTTTACACACAGCGCTATTTCGGGCCTCCAGCTCAGCTTGCTGTGTCTGCACAGGGATTGCATATGCATAGAGGAATATCTATGTATAGTATGTGCTCGCTGGGAATACCCTGTAAAGGATAAGCAAGTTAAAATGGGCATTTCATGTGCACAAAGAATTTACTAATTTATTTAAAAAACTCTCTAAGTTTAGCTGCTATTAATATTAAGACATATTCTCACCAAATTTGATAGCCTAAGCTCACAAATATTCAAAGATAAAGATGTTCATACGAACAGAAATGGCAATATCGTTTTGTTTATCATTAGCATTCATATATTGTGGGATTGCAAAAACCTCCTTTTGAATTGTGTCATATTTACCTATAATTCCCATTACAGAACATCTCTTAGTACATCATAATTTCTTTTCTGAGTGCTGCATTTGTCGCCTGCAGCTGCCAAAAGCGAATTCCCCATTGAAAGGTCTCGTCTGTCTCGTCGCCTTTTGCATGTTTGTTTTTTGCCTTTGCAGTCATTTTATTTATCTTTGATAAAAGGTTTTAGTTTTATGTCTTTGTTTGCGTTAGTTAGTGTGTGTTGCTGTCTGGTATGTATTTGTGTATGAGTGTGTGTTGGTAGGTGCTCAGGCAGTTAAGGCCATCAATAGTGGCTTAGGTTAAAAGGTTTTTTGTTTTTCAGGGATTTGCTGCGTCGAGTTCTACAGAGAGCCACAAAACTCAGCTCTAAAATGCAGTAAATATCGAGCTGAATTCGAGCTTTATTCTACATAAAGTTGAGCTGAATATGCGCTGAATTGAAGCCAAGTATGCAATGGAATTAAGCTGAATACGCGCTGAAATTAAGCTGAATTAAAACTGCATTTAATGTGCATTTGACATAAAAACAAGCGATATTCCAGCTGAATTTGTGTGGAATGAAGCAGAATTTGATTGGAATTAAAGCTAAATTCTTGCCTAAATTTAAACTGATTTCAAGATGAATTTCAGCTAAATTTAAAGTTAATTTTAACTAAATTTTATCTTAATTCAAGCTGAATTTATTTGAGCTGAATACTATCTGAATACCAGCTGAATTCAAGCTGAATGCACGCTGAATGAAACTTGATTTCAAGCTGAATTGAAGCTCTTACTTTCAAAAAATCAATTTCATAGTTATTAAGTCATTTTGTATCGTTAATTATAACAATGCAGTCGCAGTCTCTTTAAATTATTCAAAACACACACTCGCAAGACAATGAAAACATTTCAAGTCTGGGGGTGTATGGAGTGCAAGGGGGTATGAAAAAGTTTAATATTTGTTGTGCACAAAATGTCAAATGTTGCTAAAAACAATTGATATACAATTTACGATGGACAGTAGTCCCAAAAAAAAACAGAAAACAACAAAAGACAGACTTATAAAGTAAACCGCATTCAGCACAGCTGAATGACGCATAGCAACGACGCCTACGAAAGCAGTGTGAAAAGAGAAAGAAACCCAAAAGAAACTCGAACACCCACCGCAATATCGAAATATTTCGAGGGTACTGCATGCATATAGAAGAAGAAGAAGAAGCAGAAGGTGGCACACATAGGCCCCTTATGTGCATATATACAGACACTGTCTACTATTTATGTATATACAATCGAAACTCAGACTGAAAACTTCGCGCCGCCAGACGACGACGAAACTGACACAAAAGCCGCACAAAATGAAACCAAAACGAAGCGAACCGAACTGAACAACAACAAAAATGTCGCATGCAATTTACTGCAAAATGTCGACGGGGGGAAAGAAGAGAGAGCAGAGGAGAGAAAAAGGAAGCAGCGGAAGACGATAAAAAAACATGAAGGCAGCACTTTGCTTTGTCGCATGACTTTTACTTTTTACTTGTGCCAACACACAAACACACACACAGACACATTATATTTATTATTTGCAGTTGTTGTTGTTGTTGTTGCTGCTGCTGCTGCTGATTGCGTGCAACAACTTGTCAGCGCGGCGTGTCGCCTCTGCGGAGTCTCCCCAACTTGGCAGTGGCGTCTCGAAGAAAGCGAAAGTTATGACATTTTGGCAGCCAACGAAAGTGCGATTTGTCCAGCTACTCTGTGTGTGCACCAGTGTGTGTGTGTGCATGTAGGGGTGTGCGTGAGTGTTAGATTTGTATCTACAAATTGCAGTTGTCATGTGGCTAAATTTAGCGCAACTTTTAGCAAAAATTTTAAGAGTTGAAAGTCCAAGTAAAATGTGAAAAATATGAGCAATATTTCTAGGATTTTTATAAGAATATGCACATAGATATAAGATATATATGTGTGTATGTATGTACTTATATAATATGTAAATATGTACATATATTGTAGTATATATTATGGCAACTATATAGTAAAGATTCCTAGTTGAAAATGTAGAGTGTATTGGGATACAGCCAGTTTTAGACAGTGCCACCACGCTTAGCCTTTTTATGGACATATCTTTCTCTTTTATTTTGTTATAATATCGTTATAGTAATCTTTGCTTAAACGTTGTCGATTTAGCACAGTTCAATTGAAGAAAATAAATTGGACAAACGAACAAACAAAATTAAACAAATAATTCATTAAACTAAATCCAGCTACAAATGTGAAAGATTTACCTTGTTCAACCTTTATAGGAATCTCTTTAGCATCAGAGATTTATACTGTTTTACCTTTATAAGAAACGCTAACACTTTATACTTATACTTTATAAATTGTATAATCCGAATGAGGTGCTAGGAAAATGCTTATTGTATATGTGTATACGTATGGATATAAATTCATATTCAAGCCAACGCATTCACCGATATTTCTAATAAAATTTTACCAATAATTTCCACAACAATTTCGCAGATTTTACTCTCAACTTCACTCACCTCATATCAGAATCTTATCATTACCAACCGCTGCTATTGATGCATATTAAATACATTTCACACACAAACATCTACACACACACACACATAGAAATCATGTGAAAATCTGTTACATATTGTCGTTGGGAAAGCGTTGAGGGAGCCAACTTCAGCTTACAGCCTTAGCTGCCCTGAGCTCCCACAGTTCATTCAGCGGCAGCTCGAGCTCGTTCGAGCGAATGAATGAAAATATTTATGCATATAAAGCGCCAGCAAAAGACACAGATACACGCACACACACACACACACGCACACTTAACGCGCTGGCATGTAAAAAAGTAGCGTAAAAAGAAAAGGAAAAAAAGGCAGCTGAAATAAAATAAAATAAAATTTATCTTGAACTTGAACTTGAAACGAAGACATCGAAGAAGGTTGGGGATGGGGGGCGCGGCAACGACGACGACGACGTCGTTTTGTCTGCCGCTGTTGTTGTTGTAGCTGCTTTTACTGTTGGTAATACATTTAACGGCAATCTGTTGTGCCTGATGACGATGACGATGATGATGAAGTTCAGGGAGAGACGCAGCTCGTTAATGATGCGACTTCATGTTTAAATATATTTTCGAGTAAATATGAGAAAATTTCGGGGCACAAAAATTCCCCCAAATTGCGCAGTGCAATTGCAAATGCAGCTTGAAGTTGCCATCAGTTACTGATAGACTAGAGAATACCCTGTAATAAGCTAAACTTGCCTGGCAGTCTTATTTCTGGCTCACCTTTGACTGCGCTGCTAATGTGGCTTACCCTGTTTATCAATTTCACAGGGTATACACTACAATATAGCGACAGAGATACAGACAGATTATTTTACAGGGTATACAGACTAACACTCATGTTTATTAAACAAAGCCCGCAGTTTTTTCACAATTAATGTGATTTTATTTGTCGTGTGTGTTTGCTTCCACTTCCCCCTCTGTCTCCCTACCTTGGCCACTCGTTCTGCCTTTCTTTCTGCCTCTCTTTCTCCCTCTCTCTCTTCCTCTCCCTCTCTCACCTCTCTCTCTCTATCCCTTACTGCCTTGCTCTGTTTTGTGCTCTGCGCTTTGTGCTGCATGTCATCAGCTCAAAGTCGCCCAATTGTGACTTTGAAATTGCGCCAGACACACACAACAAACTGCAGCAACAACAACAATAGCAACAACAACAACAGCAACTACAACAGCAACAACAACAACAACAACAGCAACAACAACAACACACCAACAAGAGCTTGTATTCATTTCTTGCTGAAAAAAAACCAAAAATGCTTTTTCAAAAAATGTCAGTGAGCGCATTGCGACAGTGCGACTGTGTATCTGGGTATGTGTGTTTGTGGGTGGGGCGCAGTTTTATATATTTGTGTGTGTGTGTGTGTACTTTGTATCTACTGCGCAAAAAAGCGACTGCATACAGAATGTATTTTAATGAGATAATCGCCAAAAACAAAAGCAGTCGCAGCAGACACTGCAAAGTGCCCAAAAGGAAAAGTCCGAAATTTCTTTTTCTTCTTTTCTTTCAAATAAAAACGAAAATACTAAAATAAGCAACATTTCCTCATCACAAATTCCATATAGCACTTACTGCAAGTCTGTCTAAAAGATGAAAAACAAGTGAAAAATATGAAAACAATAATCAAACTCGACCTTGAGATACAACACTAAAAAACGCGCATCTTTATACCCTGTGCACTGTCCAAAATGGGTCGCAGCAGCACAGACTAGCAGGTGAATTCATATCACAAAAAAGATCGACAGCAAATACTTCCGCAAAGAGAGAGAGCAAGAGAGGGCAAAAGAGAGAGAGATGAACAAAATAAAATACGCCAAAGCGAAAAATAAAAAAATTTTATATAAAATGACATAACAGTGCAAATAAATTAAACAAACAAAGGCAAGAAACAGTAAAGGAGAGAGAGAGACAGACGGAGAAAAAGCAGCAACTCAAGTAAACAACAATAATAACAATAACAACAACAGTAGCAGTAGCAACAAATGAGCGCTGCGAAATGCAAAAGTTCATAAATTAAATGATATACGAAATTTGTTGTGCGCGCACTTTTATGTACTTCACAAACACACACACACGTACACATCCAAAAATTGCACGAATGTATCTTTTTTTCGCCGTGTACAAAATGTATCTGCAGCTGTCTATCAGTCGCCATTGTATCTATAACTGTGTGTAGATGCCGACGCCGCCGCTAAAAAGTTTCGCCTCCGCTGTAGCAGCCGCTGTCGACGTCGTCGCTGCTGCTGTTGTTGTTGTTACTGTTGTTGTTATTATTATGTATTAGCGTTTTTATTTACCCACTTCGTATCTTTGTTGTTGTTGTGGAAGCAGCGTAGAATGAGAGATTCGTGGAATTGGGACACTTGTGTGCAGTGCGATATCTGTGAGATATTTTGCGTTGCCCTGCGAATGTGTGCTTCTGTGTATGTGTACGTGTGTGTGTGCGTGACAGCGTAGTGACTGCCTTTTGCAACGTGCACGCCTCAGCTAGAAAAATAGAAATTTTCGGCGCTTCTTTTTTGTTGGTTTGTTGTTTGTTTTCTGGCTGCGCGTGTCTCTCAATGCCAGACGGAAAATTTTGTTGTTAATATTTGTATTTGTTATGCGGCGAAGTGCGCTGCAAGTACATACACACGTTTGCAATTAAATAATATACAGTTATATTAGTTTAATTTGCCAACGCAGCCCACACGGCGTATGATTAATGCCGCGCTGCAATTGACGCGCTTCCGTTTCAAGAACAGCAACAAAAAGCGCTTTGCATAACAGAAATGCAAAAAATAAATTCAAAATTAACAAACTCGAAATCGAGAAGCAGCAGAAATAACGCAAGCAAACACATGCACACACACACACACACACACACACACGCATACACAGGCAAGATTGCAACCAAGGTCAGAAATGACGAATAACAGCAAAATGCGCTGCTGCTGCTGTTGCTGTTGCTGCTCTGTACCAGTCGCAGATCTGTGCAAACAGAGCGAGAGAGAGAGAGAGAGAGGGAAAGAGAGAGCAAAGGAGGGAGACAGAGAGAGCGAGCAAGAGAGGTAGAGCGCTGTTCATTGCAAATGCGCCTTTTTTTGGTTTTTTGCCGAACAAAAAAGTAAATAATTTTTTATTTGTCAGCACCAGAGTCAGTCCGAGTCCGGGTTCTGTGCGCGTACATAGAGGTTCTATGGATACACATATACATACAAACAAACATACATACATGCATACAACATATATAGCTATATGCACACGATCTTTAATCATAGTTAGAACTTACTTAATTCGTGTGTTTACGTGTGAGCAACTGCAAAATTAGAAAATCATCAAAACAAACTATAAGCATTGTGGAATCAAGCGTATAATTACTGCTAATTGTAATGATGAGCATCAAAACGTACTTGCAAGTATTTAAATATCGATCTAATGCAAAAAAATTAACAACTCTTGTTAAAATTCTGTTGAAAGTTTGTCTGTAGGAAGTTTGCTGTTATTACAATCTGAGAATTATAAGATTTGGTATATAAAAGTGTTTTACAAGTGCATTTCTGCTGATCATAACTCAAAATTAAGTATTTATTGGGCATTGTGTTGCATGCTGTTTTGTTTTTAAAATATAATCTCAAGATCCTTACTAAAGTTCCCCAACTCATTTTGATCTCAGTTCTTCATTTTTTCTCTTCCAAATCTCAGTTGTCTTTGCTTTCTTAAGGATAACTGAAGTTTCTATTATTTGATATATTAAAAAGACACTCAACAACGTAAGTCAAGTTCCTAACTCAAGTCAAACTTATATTTAATGTTTTGACAGTCTTCTCTATAACTTAACTCACTCTGTGCACACTTCTTCACCCTTTCTCTTGTCAGTCACAGTTTTCTCATTGCTCATCTCACTCTCTAATAGATTCTTAGACAGTTTCTTCATGTGCACAGACACAGTGACAGACATGCCAAGGTCAATTCTCGCCTCAAGTCTGCAAATTTCATTTCATATTTTGCATATTTCACATTGCATTAATTGCTTAATTGATGCCAATGTGCAAAACGCGCGCTTATTTCTCAATTCATTCAATTTCGTATTCACAACAAACCACACTTGAAACTACTCAAACACACACACACACACACACAGACAACCACACACGGAACGATCTTCAAGTTTCATTTCTCACCTCTCTCGCATGGCTTGACCAATTCCTGGAATTCCTTTGACTAACTAACACGAACATATCAAGGCAGTTGTTTTTGTTGTTGTTGTTCTTCTTCTTCTTCTGCAAGTTGTTCTCACACGCGCAGCATACAAATTGCAAAGAGAAGAACGAGCAAAAAGCGCCGCCGAATATCCTTGAAAAAGGCAAACGCCGATAATAATAATAATGGCAAAAGTAAACGCAGCAAAACTTGCGGAGCAGGCGCACAAACTGCACAACGTGAGCAGCAGCAGCAGCAACAACAACAACAACGGAAAGGATAAATCAAACAGTAACTAAACACACACGCACACACACACAGAGAGAGCGAGGCAAATATGCAGCAAACGGGCGACAACAACTGGCAGTAAACCGTTTCAGCAGTTTAGCTATACCCTGTAAAAGTTGAGGAGCTTATGAAAAGTGTGTCATATGCAAAGGAAGCCGACAACAGCGGCCTGATTTGAGATCATATCTTATCATCTGGTATAAAGATAACTTCATGTAATTTGCTAGACAAAGAAATAAACATACCTCGCACTTGTCAGGCTAAATTTCATTACATTCAGACAGTAATTAATGAAGTTTAAGGACTGATCTTTATGTGATCACATAAAGAAATTTAACAAAGCTGCAATTTCTTGCGTGACTTCCCGTCGAGCATGCTTCGTTTTGCTGTTTTTGTTTCTTTCGCTCTTTTTTCCCCGAATTCACTGTCGACGTCTGCGTCGACTGAGCAAATAACTGCATTTGACCTTGTTTCGTGTTGTGTCTGTATTGGTAGCTTAGAACAAACAAGATATGCCGATTTTTGTGCCTGTGTGTTTGTGAGAGTTTGTGTACGTGTGTGTGTGTGTGTGTGTGAAATTATATTTTCGACGTTTGCTTGCTTTGCTTGCGATATTCGCAGCGAACTCGAACTGGCTTGTCAGTCTGGCACAAGTGTATTAATTCAGCTGCGCATGGCACAGGGTGACTCATGTCAACACAAACGCACACACACATACATACTGACTCAACCTCCTGCATGGGGCGAGAAACGGAATTAGAACTACAGAAAATATTAAAAAGAAATAAGAAAATGAAATCGAAGCAACGAAAGTTTCCATTGGCGCATGGTCATTCCCTCTTATTCTCGCTCACACTCTCTCTCTCTTTCTTTCGCTTCCGCGCTCTCTCCTGCTTTCTGCATTCTGTTTTCGCTATGCTTCGCTACAAAATGTAGGTTAAATTTGCGGAAATCACGCGAGTGCGCAAAAAACAAAAGAAAAAAAAAAGAAAAAAGAACTAAGGGGTATAAAAATACTCATACATATACTGGGACTATAAAAAAACAACAAATTCAGATACGTGCGTAGATAGCACACATACATTCAGATATACAGCAAATAATATTATTAAGTTGTTGTTGTTGGTGACGCTGCTCTTTTTTCTGTTATTCTGTTATGCTGTTTTTTGATTATGCAACCGAATCGCGAATGTATCGACGAATACAAATACGGGAACAGGTGCTAAACAGTTTAGTGATCGAGTGTATGTGTGTGTGTCCCACATATCGCATCTATTATCATTTTATGGGGCCATTCTTTATCTTTTTTCTCATCAATTAACAATTTAAATCACATTTTCATTGATCGTCTGTTGATTTATCTGCCTCGCATACCAATTAACCCAAAGCAACAATCGCCATTTTTGCGCATTTCAATGCGTCCAATCAACGCTGCACATTCGCTGCATGAGAGCAGTGAGAGAGGTAGTGTGTGTGTGCGAGAGTGCACTTTTTGCAAGCTTGCGACAGCAAGTGTGTAAAAGAGATGGCAAGTGAGTATGCGCGAACTGCCTACGCAAGCAGTTGCTCTCGCCGATCATCGTAGCCGTAGTCAACTTCGGCTCGTCGCTTGTCATCGTCGTATTGTTGTCGTTGCAATTTATTCGCATGCGCTTTTTGCTTTGCGTCGCTTCGTTTCAAGTTCGTGCAGTGTTGCGAATTTTAATTCGTCGCCGAAGGTTGCTCGTTAAATAGTTGTTGTTTTTTGGCATTACAAGGCGGCTGCCAATTGGTCAGTTGATTGGCGTGCGCTCGTGTAATGTTCACTCGGCTTGCCGAACAGTTGTAAAATGCAGTCGTGCCAGAGTGAGTGAGTAGACAGTGCGTTGAAAGAGTTCAGCATGAAGATCGCTTGCAGTTGAGTTGGTTTTGATCGAAATTAAATAAACTAAATTGGTTAAAATAATATTTAATGGAGGAGCTAAAGCTTAAAATTAAAGAAATAATTAACAAATTACTTTTAAAATAATATAACAAAATAATATAACAATGATGATAAGCTTCAATGAGAATTCTAGCAAAAATACTCATAGTATTAATTAACAAATAATTATTTAATTTTTCATAGTAACATTCAATCAATAAAAATTGAGTTTTTTATTGAATAGAAAATATTTTATTAATAAAATATAAAATATAATATTTAAATATAAATATATAATAAATGGCAACTTCAACTAATTTCCCTTAATCTTTTTTTCATTTCAGGTAATTAAAGATTTACTTGATAAGAACACAGACGCACAAACAGATGTTAGCGTAAGTCGCTTGATTATCGATTAGGTTTTTCCAGTTTTTCCTTGTATATAATTACCACCCCTCTCAGAGCCAGTTTGGCAGCAGCATCCACACACAAACATATGCCCAAAAACTTCAAACCACTTTTGTAAAAATGTTACTTTGAGTTGGGTACCCTTTCAACTCCAGCCCCTCCCCCTGCCTGCCTGCCCCACCCCTGTGGTAACAACCACCACACCGAGCAATGCTCAACAGTTGAATGCACACACATACAGTTGCCCCAACCCCCTCGCTGCCACTTTGACATGCAACCGCACAAGAAAAACAACACAACAACAACAACAGCAGTGGAAAAAAATGCAATTTCTTTTGAAGAAAATTCGAGTGTAAAACGTTGCGCTGCTGCCAACCACCTTTGGCTCTATTAGACTCAAGGGTCGAGGGAAAAAAGTAGAGGAAAAATCTCGGACACACAGAGCGCAGAGTGCAGTCAGTCAGTTGGCCTCGCATCCAGTGTACCTTCCCCTGCTGCGGCACGTGCTGCAAATGCGCTGCGCTGCGCCGATAATGAAGCCACTGAGGCAATGCACACGCTGTTGCAACCCTCTCCTGCCACAGCGAGTGGCGCCCCATGCACAGCCATCACGGGGGTGGGTTTGCTTCCTTGCTTAATCCTCGTTTTTATTGCAGCTGCAGCCACGTCATCCCTTGAATCGGTCTAGTGCATTGCTTGCTTGCAACAAACTGCGGCACCGCGTCCAGTTAATTAAGCCGCATCGTCGTCAGCATCTTTGTTGCAATTTCAACTCTCGTGTTGCACGGGGTTGTTTTTGCTGCTGCCATCGCTTAAGCTGTCAGAATTGCGACGAGAGCAACGTGACAGGCGCGTGTGGCACAGCTAATTGCAGTTGCCACAGCAGCAGCAGGCGACCTGTAACCGGTTTCCTCTTCTCTGTCCCAAAGAGGTGTTTTATCCATGTCCCATAAACGGAGCTCTAAGCTGCGTGTAACTGAAGTCGCATTTGTCAAGCTTGCGTGCTGATTGTAGTTTACAAGCGCTTTGAAGGGGTTGAAAGAGAAATTACTTTCTAAACGTTATCCAGTAACTTAGATTAGAAAGTTTTATTGGTGTTTTGTACTGATTAGTTTAGCAATTAGTTAGCTTATTTATAAAACAAAATATACACACTTAAGAACAAGTAAATAAGGTAAAGTATTTAAAGAACTTTCATATTTACTAGGCGATCACAATGAAATTTAGAAAATAAATTTAGATTATGTTAATTAATGTACATACCAAACGATCCAGCTTTGACAATAAATGTGCAATTCGATTTTTTTCGTTTTATGCAGACCGCAGAGGACAGGGACAAATTTGAAAACAATTTGTATTTATGTTTCAAAATTAGACATATTGTCACCAAATTTGGTAGTTTTAACTCTTATAGTCTTAGAGATCTAAGTCTTCATACAGACAGATATGGCTTAATTGCCTCGCCTGTTGAGGCTTGTCTACAATTTATACTTCTAGGATTCGGAGATGATTGCGTCTGCTTGTCAAATATATTTTTATATATACGATAAAAATATACAAATTTTATCTATATTTATAAACTGTTTAAATCATATGTTTATACAATATCCAGCCTAAAATTTGCTGAATCTCCTACGAACTTTACTAGCTTATGGAGCAACCTATACATACATAAATAGCCTACAGTTTGGCATTCCAACCTTTTCTCTACACTTTTTAGGGTCCTTCCTTCAATTTATGCTCAAGTGCGGGAAATGTCTTAACGGCCAAGTTGCAACACAAGCTGACAACTCAAATTACACTCGAGCACAGCACAGCAGCAGCTGCAGGAACATCGTAGTAGAAATTGCCATTAGTTCTTGGGCCCCAAAAGTCCGTAGTCAGTTGCCAACCCAAGCTCGGGATAAGTAATCCCCACAGGCTGCTTGGGGGCTGCCTTTGCTGCTGCTGCTGCAAATCAACTCAAGTAAAAGTGTCAAAACAATACAAACGACGCACAGGCGCAGCAAGACCCAATTGTATACACTCAGCCACACACACACAGACGTAAACACGCACACGCATATAATTTATGCCTATATACTGAGACTGAGAAAATTTTGGGAACTTTGCGCTGCGCTGCGACGCACATAAAACGCAGACTGCAGCACGAAAACATAACAGCGGAAAAATCAATTTTCTTTTGTGCCTAAGGGTGGCTGAGGGGCAGGCAGGCAGGGGGAAAGTGGCAGGGGCAGGAGCAGGAGCAGCAGCATGACACAGCGCACAGCACAAACTTCTATTTGGCATTTGGGGGTTGTTGCACGCACACGCACACAAAGACACGCGTGGCAGCTACGCACTTGTGCAGCAAATTGTCACCCAGTTTTGAGCAAATATATGCGCCCATCCCAGACTCTGTCTAACCAGCCACCCCCTCCTTCTTTCCCCGTCTAGGTGTAGAGAGAAAACGAGTTGACAGCGAGCTTTGAAGTGCAAAAGTGCAGCATAATTTTGGGGGCTAATGCAATTAGGCAATTATTTGAGGTAATACACGGGTGGGCCAGTGTGTGTCTGCCTGTCTGTGTGTGTGTTTGTGTGTATCTGTCTCTCCCACTTCCTTTGCCCTGTACCAGTTCCCTCCCTGGCGCTGCTGCTGCTAATTACTCATGCCGCACGCATTCTTGGCGCACTGAGGCGTATACACAATAATTTACAACATTTCCCCAAGAACGTGCACTGAATGCGCGCAGAAAGAGATGACAATACGGCACAGGCAGCAGCAAGTGCCAAAGAGATGCCAGAGCAATGAGGCAGACAGCAAAAGAAAGAGAGAAAGAGATTTAAATGCAACGGCATTTCGAGCCTAAAAAGAAAGAAAGAGATAGATTGAGAGAGACGAAGAAAGGCAGCAATGCGTGTGTGTGTGTGTGTGTTTGCTTGCCAAAAACTGTGCCTGGACATTTGGCAATGACGTCAGCAACAGCAGTGAAAAGCGCAAGTCAAAATTGTTGTTATTAAAACGAACGCAGGCTGAGCAAATTTCTCGCCCCTGCCCCTTTTTTCCAATTGGGCAGTTGAGCACAGGCGGTGCCGCGACGCATTTGTGTTGCAAGAAACCAGCCCCCTGCCCTCCCTGAGGTCCTCAATAAAGTTTCGGGATGCCAAAAACCCGAACTTGCTGGGCACATAAACGTGACTTCGCATTGTGTGAGTGTGTGAGTGTGCAGGATAACTGTAATCGACTGACTTGCAGATTGATTACGGTTTGGGGACGGCAAAAGCAACGGCAAGCATTGGAAATGTGTCAAATTTGAAGGCAAACAAATATAAAAAGGAAACCTAGTTTAACTGGAATTCTAACAATCAAATTGAGTTATATCACAAAATGAAGGTAATTTATCGAAGTTGCGAGATCTATTATAAAAAAGCAACTTGAAAAATTCCTTTCTTTTCGACTTCTTTCATAAGTCGATTCATAAACTTTTCTAGAATCGATTTCTATCCTAAGTTCGATTGAAATAAAAACTGAAATGCCAATGAATGAATTGATTCAATTCAGATTAATACAGATAATAAGATCAAGACATTAAAAATATTATAATATATACCATCATTCAATAAGGTTTGACAAAGCTAAGAGTTCTAGAAGAGTTGCCAGATCATTACTAGTGGCTTTGAATAAATAACTGCTACGATGACGAGCATTTTCAGTCAATTTTAAGCATTATATTAATGATATTAAGAGAGAGTCAAGAGTGCTCTACAAATTGTTAAAAAACAAAATCTGCTCTAAAATTCTTCAAAATATTTGCAATAAAATATTCAAAAAGGGAAATAAATAAAGCAAGAGACTCTAAACAAGTTTGGAATGATCTATTGCAACAGCAGCTTTGCAATTTGCAGTGCTCTCTCACTCCCTCTCTCTCTTTATCGTCGCGCTCTCCCCTCTCCCACTCACTTTGAGTAACTCTCTGTATAAAATTCAAGTTCCTTTTCATATCCGAAATTAATTTTCAATATTCATAAATTTCACGCAGTATTTAAGACTCACTTGTTGTTGTTGTTGTTGCTATTGTTGTTTGTCAACCCCTAACGAGTAGTGCGTGTGTGTGCGTGAGTGTGCCACGCCCACATTTTGGCAAATCACTTGACTTTTCATTAATAAAATTGGAGTTGCCTGATTTTTTTTTTGTTGCTTTTTTTCTCGTATGATTAAAAGCGAATCCTTCAGACTTTGCGAGTTCGAGTGGAATATCGAATACCCTTCCCCCACTCCACAGCTCCATTAGCTACACCCATGCGTTTGGCATTCTGAAGTGAACCCTTTTTTTTGTGCGTGCTACCTTGTTGTTGTTGCTGTTGTTCTATTCAATTTCATCAAAAAAATGTTGGGGTTTTTGCACGCAAATCGCGGCTTACCGAACAGTCTCTCTATATACATATAGAAATCGCGAGTTCGCGAGCTTAGCTACAAGTTCTTTTCAATAGCATATACACACAGCTACACACGCAAACCCACACACACACACAGACACGCACACACGCATTGCAACCCTTCAGAAATTCATAACTTTTTTTTTCTTGGCGTAGAAAAAAAATTGTTTTCCATACGCATTAATGCAGCAATGCGTGCGCGTGCCCCCTTATGGGCGGAGTGGGTGTGGCTGCGCCTGCACTACACTCTGCCAGACTTGGGTTCTGCCTTGTTTGGGCTATAACTCTCTGCTCAACCTCAACTCAAACGCGGCGACTGATTAACGACTTTCTTTTGTTTTAGCCTGAGTAGCATTGATAGAGCAAACAGGCGCAGCTTTAAGCTCATGCTGCGTGGATCTAATTCAATTTAAGATATTTTGCTATAGAAATATATATTTAAAGTCGAATAAATAAAATAAGAAGTACCTGAAAAAAGTAGGAAAGTAACTCAAAATAGTGGATAGATTATAAAAACGCAGTTAAAGCTGTTTGTGTACATCTTTTCAAAGAGGGTCTGCTCAAAGTCTAATAAAACATGTTGCATATATAATATATATTTGACAGCAAATTTTTGTGCATATTTCTTAAATATATATAAATATTGTCTTAACAAATCAAGGTTCTGTCTCTTTTCTATTTGTCACAAGAATTTTTAGAAATTCTGCTTAAAAAAGCCAAATTTCTTCTTGTAACAAAATGAAAGCAAGAGTTTTAAGCGGATTTAAGCCATGTTAAAGCTAAACTTAGCTTAAGTTTTAACAAACAGATCTTCAAAGACAAGTTAAAGCATGTTTGGCGCATGTTTACAGCAAAGTTTTGCGCAAAGTTTTATACTCGTTTTCCACTTAGCTTGTTTTAACTTGGCTTGTTTTCTTCTGCTAAAAATAGTTGCATTTTAACCATGACTGGCAGCGCTTTTAAGCCTGTACACACCTCTCCCTCGTACTACCCCTCGCTAGCTCTTTCCTTTTTTATCATTCTTCCCCTCTCCTCTATCTCTCTCTCACTCGTCAGTCCTTGCTGTTCAAAATTCAATGAGCAAAGTGCCGCCGTGGCCCCGCTGAATTTATTGAAAAATCATGATATGTGCCCATCATGCAGACAGCGAGGCAGGGTACAGCAAGACTAGAAGGGAGGAGGAGGGTCACGTTAGCAATCCTTGGCATGCAAAAGCGTCGATATGACAGCTTGACTGAACTAAAAATCGCGGCAGCTAGGGGAAGAGGGGGGGCGTGGCAGGTGTGGGCAAGGCTAGACAAAAGCCCGCACGCATACACGGAAATATGATTTTTTCGTGCCCGCTTGGACAGCAGGCAGAAGAGAAGGGGTAGGGGGTGAAGAGGTGGAGAGCAGGGTATGTGGTGCTTGGAGCAGTACGTACTAAGTCTGAGCCTACCGCCCACAATGCTGATTGACGTGCCTTTTATTGATGCTCTTGATTGGTTTTTACCTTTTTACCTGGACAGGCAGACAGATGCGGGTGTGTGCCTCTGTGTGTGGGTGTGTGTGTGCTGGTCGTTAGTTCAATATGTGCGTACACACACAACAGTTATGATTTTTATTACACATACAGGTAGCACACGCAGACATGCAACATGAGGCAGGAGGCAGAAGGATGGAGGCAGGTTAGCTGTGTTTGTATTTGTGCTGCGTATTTGCTTAGCACATTCGTCTCTGTTAATTTTTTATGTGCAGCCGGATAATACCTGGCCAGATATACAGACCATACCATTCCACACATATATGTTCCATACATATATGTATAGGTATCGCGCGGGATCTGGCGGCCTGTTTGCGTTTTTAATCAAATGCTCAAAAACGCGAGCAGAGAAGCCGCGTATCGTTGGCTTGTTTAACTTTTATATCGTAATTGCATATCACATTGGAAGGAGGAGAGTGTAAGTGAGAGTGCTGCAAGTGTGAGTGAGAGAGAGAGAGAGAGAGAGAGATTATGAGTAACTTGAAGTGAGAGTGAGTGAGCTCGTGAGTATTGCAAACAAACTAATCAAATGTCTGCAATCGCTCGGTTGGCCACTTTCCATTTCCGCTTCCGCTTTTGGCCACGACCAGCGGACAGCTGCGCGCAGCAAGCTATCTCACTCTCGCTTTTGCTACTATCTCTGTTCCTCTTTTCGCACGCGCTAATGCTTTAATCCTTGCCCAGGACCTTCTGCTGTCCGCGTGTATTAAATCGATGAAGTATTAACGACTTAATTGCATGTTTGTTAGACATTTTGCAGCACACTCCCTGGCAACCCCCCTCTCTCTATTTCCTTTTTCCTCTCCCTCTCTCTCTCTCTGTGGCTCAATATGCTTGTTTGAAGTTTATTAAATTCTCCGCTCAGTTGGAGGCGTTGCAGTGGCTTCCACCTCCTTTTCCAGTCCCTCCTCATCGACTGTTTCCTCTCCCTTCTTTTCTCCCACCTCCTCTTCTCTTCCTTCTCTGCCTCTGCCAGCTCATCATTTCATCAAACTGCGAATTCGATTAAAGTAATGGCTTTTTCAATAGCTTGTGGTTCCATTGCGTTGCAGTAGTGGAAGAAGGAAATGAAGCAGAGGGGAATGTAGGTAGCAATGTGTGCTTGCAACACATTATTGGCTGCTTAGCAAATTAAACACTTGATAAGGCAGCGGGCTACAGTGGTAAATGGCAACAGCTGTATAACTATGGCTTAGTTTTCAAGTTATGAAAGATTTTCTATATTTTTAGCTCAGTTTTCTGGAGAAAGTAGTGCCTAGATAGAAAAATTAAGGCATATCAGTTACTTAATATAGTTTTACTCGCAGTTGTATACAATACTTTTTATGCACATAGAATTCTCTGAAATCTCACTGTATATTTAAAATGTATTTTTACTTTATCCCTTTCACTCTCTACCTAAAATGTTTCATTAGCTCTCCCATTCTCACTTTCAAAACATCAATTCAAAAATGGCCAATCTTCGATGCCATCCATTGCCCGCTTATCACATGAGTCCTTTCTACCTCCTCTCTCCCCCCTCTCTCTTATCTCCACCTCTCTCTCTCTTAATCCTGCTTTGTCCAGCATTTTAGCGGCAGCTCAGCAAATTAAATAAAGCTCAATGACAAACTTCATTAGCCAAAAAATCAACTGGCCAAATGCCAAGCAACAAAAATAACAATTTGCCTTTTAGACCATACATACACACAATACACCCACACACACTGCCACACACACACACCATTCTCACTGGCCTGCGTCTGCCTCGTTGCTGCTGCGTGGTCTCTGTGTGTGGCAACTCACAATGCTACGCAAAACTAAATTAAGATTGAAATGTAAAACTGAAAACGTTTTACACAATTATTGAACGTCGAAGCGGGCAATCGTGGCAGGATAACAGGGGGCAGGGGAGAGCTCCATGTAACCATGTTTGTCCAGGCTAACTGCCTCTAATCGTACAGCGAAATCCACTCGAAATATTTCTAACCCTTCTTGGACACATTGACGATTTGTGCGAATCAGTCGACTGCATAACTTACAATGCCGTCAAAATAAATTCGCACAGAAGGAGGAAAGAGGAAGAAGGCAGGGTAAGGGGTAGAGCAGAAGTAGAGCTCTGTGGTGGGGCAGGGCTGGGGCAGTGGGAGCTACTCGTGGCACGTACTAATGAAGGATTGACTGACTTGGGGGTCTGGGCCCCGCTTAATATTATCACTCCACCATGCATTTTGCAAATGAAACGTTTGTCCTGCCTGCCACACAGCTATCAGCCCCCTCCCCCCTCCTGCTCCTTCCTCTACACCCTCACATAGCAAAGAAAAAGTCAATGTATGGAAATTTTTGTTCAATCACAAATCCAATGATGTTCGCTTCGACGCATTTTGACAGTTAGACAGAGAGAGTACAAAGAGAGAGAGAGAGGGAAGTCAGACGCATGGAGCACACACATTTGTAGAGGAGAGAGAGGGAGTGTTAGGGGAAGGCTGTTCACTTTGATGAATTCGCCTGTTCCTGTTTCTGAAACAGGCGATTGTTGTTTGTTTGAAAGGCCTCCGCTGCTGCTGTTGCTGCTGCTGCCGCTTTCTTTTCTGCTGCCTCCACTGCCTCTGCCTGCTTCACTGCTACCACTGCCCAACCCTCCCCTGCCCCCGCTCTCTCCTACTGCCTCTACTGCTGCTGCTTCTTCCATTATCCTCTGTGCTGTGCGCCTGCTGATAGGCCTCGCATCTGGCTGCCTCTTTTTACTGCTGCTGCTGCACATTGATTCTGGTATTTTTTGTTGGTATTTTCTATTTTGCCGCTGCCTTTGGCCTTTGTGTGTGCATTGATTAGAATGTTTGGACTCGAGAGTACGCAAATATTTTTGCTTGCTTGTCAATTAGTACGTTAAGCTGTTCTATCCAGGGCACTCCAGCAGCGACTGGAGGACTTGAAAGCCCCCAGCAAACCTCCCTCCACTCCTCTGTATAAAGGTAGTTGGTGTGTTACTGCCCTGTGGGCACTGCAATATACACCATTCATATTGTTACTGTTATTATACAATATTTCAAGAATTCAGCACTTGCCTAAAATGAAATTGTAATTAAACTTGCAGATATCTGACAATGTTAAGGATGTGCAAAGTCGAAGATATACAAAGTTAAGCATGTGGAAAGTCTAGTTTATATGTATTCCAATGCTAGATATATAGAGATTTCAACATTTATTTTTTTATTTATTTAATTTAATTTAAAGTCGACTGAATTCGATACAAAGAATTATTTAAAAACTCAATTTAAAATAATTAAGCATTAAGTTTAAGTTTACAAAATTAAGGTAATTAAATTTAAAATTAATTTAATTTGTTTGAGTTTAAGTTAAAACATACCAAATATACTGATCCTAGCTTACACAATTGCCGAGATCTATAAGTTAAAAGTCGCAATATATTTATTGTTTAATGTACTTCGTTTTATATTCCCCATGTTAAATTCATCATTATCGCTATAAGCTCTACTCTCCACTCTACCCCTAAGTGTTCCCTATTTCAATTTCAATTAGCCGCTGTTAATCACGCCACATTCGCTGACACTTTTGCCTGCATAAAAGATTAGAAACCCTCAACCGGAGGGCAGGAAATGCATTTCATTCCGGATTCCGGTCTCAACTTGTGACAGCCTCAAAATCGAGAAGACAATTTATGCTGTCAGCCAGCTACGTAAAGGGGCCGAGGGGAGGAGGAGCAGAAGAGGAACTCATGTTGAGCAGTTTCCAGCTGGGCTGTAAAAACAATTGCGTATACGACGCATTGTGCGCGCGTGTACTGCGTGAAAATTGCAACATTACCACATGTAAAGCAGCAGTAGCTGACAGTCCTATCTCACCCCCTGCTCTTCATTGCCTTCCCCCTTCCCCGTCCACATCCTTCTCGCTGTCCAAACTGTCCGTGTTGTGCTGCTGCTGCCTGTTACCTTTTTGACATTTGATTGAGATTTGTTATCGGCGTATTCATCAATGATATATACAATAAAAATACACACTCACCCACACATACACACTCACGCACATATACACTGTTTGCTTGGCCAGACTGTGCGACGCTATGAAAACAAAAATTCCCCTAAAAAAAACTGACCGCTGCTGTATCGTCTGTGCTGCCCACCAGCCACGCCCACAATTCACAGTAGTTATCGTGCGGGGCACAGTGACATTTTTAGGCATTTGTTCAATACGTGCAGGGGTGGGGGAGCAGGCAGAGGCCGAAAAAACAAGCAGCTGCTGTGTTTGCCTTAGCTCTGTCCGGGCTCGTTTCGCAATCAACTTGGGAGGGGGAAAGGGAGTAGAAAGGGAAGGAGGAGGAAGTCGAGAGCAGAAGGAGGCCTTGTGGGGCAGGAGTAGCAAACTGGCCATGCGTACCTTTCGATCCTTGTGTGACATTTGAATTCACGGAATGAAAGTAAAACGGGAGTCGATGGGGCAGCTTGGATGAGTCTGCCTGCCTGCCTGCCTGCCCTGTGTGCGTTTCTTTTCATACAAGTTGCCCCATTGCCACCACCTCCCCCCCCACTGCCTTAGCGTATCTATTTTTTAATTTTGCTGACGAGGCACAACGCAGAAAGAGAGACAGAACTAGAGAGAGAGAGAGAGAGAGAGAAAACATACAAACGCAATTGTTCCTCGTCCACAATGCATTCCATGTCGGCTGCCGTTGCTGCCTGCCTGCCAGCCTGCCTGCTGTCCTGACATGTGTGCGTCTCATGCTGATAAGCAGCAGACGCCCCCCATTCTCACCTCTCTCCCTCCCCCTGCCCACCCTCTGCCTGTGCCCAGTTGACGAGCCTGTGTCCAGCTCAGCCGCGAAATGAAAAGTTAAACTGTGTGACGCGCTCTAAACGCGTGGCGTGGCAAGGCGACGCCTGGACTCGCATGTTGGCTAGAATTGTGTGGCAACTGCGTAGGGAGGAGGAAAGGGGGGTGGTCAGGGGCTGCTGCCTTTCGCTTTGGTTTGGCGTGATGAATATTTACTGCGTGCGCTAACTGCTAACTACCTACAGGTATTTTCATTTTTTGACATTTTTAATTGGGTTTGAGCAATGCACACACAACACACCACACACACACAGTACACACACCACACACACAGTACACAACTCAGCTAGCTCCTGTCACTGCTGTCGAGCTGCCACTTGATATATGTAAGTGCCGGAAATGTAACCCCCTATTAAAGTTGCAACTGAACTCGCAAACAACTCGCTAAAATTGTGCGAAATGAACTCGCCAGAGACTGTGAAAGACTCTTTGCAAGACTGTAAGAGATACTCTAGTATAAAATATATTTTTCATAAATTGTAAACATTAGAGAACAGAGTATTCTAACTTTGTTCTGACTCTGCCTCTCTCATGAAAAACATTAATATATTTTTCAAAAATGTTTAACATTAGAGTACAGAAACTTCTCCCTCATGAACAACATTAATTAATCTAACTCTTCTTTCTCTTTACTTGCAGGTAACTATGCATTTGCGGTCTACAAATCTTTCAAGCGTTTCCACGGCTTTGTAAGTGCAATGAAAAATGCGTTTCCCATACTAATTATGCTTTCTTCTGTGCACTGTGGCAATTAATTGGTTTCTGATTTAAATGCAGATTCCTTTTTTTGATAATTACAATAACAATTACAATTAGAATGCTAACCGGTAATTATGTCAAGGCAAGCGTATCTTGTAGTTGCAGTTGAAGGCAGGGAGAGAGAAAGGGAAAGAGAGATAAGGACAAAGAAAGAGAGAAAAAGAGGGAGAATGAGAAATACACGCATCATCATTTTCGGCTGTGCAGCGAGGCAGAAACTTCCAACCGCCCTGTCTGTCTAGCACTTCAACTCTCTCTCTCCCTTTCTTCCTATCTCTCCTACTCTCCCTCCCTCTTTCTTCATCATTTATCACTATCACATACTTGCATAGCGTTTGCTTTCTTATTCTTATTCTTCTTTCGTGCCAACTGCAGTGCATAACTAATTACCCCAGAGCTTCTTCGATGTGTATACTAACGCCATCTGTCGGACCAACTGACAACTTATAGCTAATTTATTTTATAGTTGCAGATCATAAATTCAAGATTACTTATAAGAATATGAATAGTTCCTCTACAAGTTCTTATTGGCCACTGGTATTCGAAAACCTTTCTTGCTACTTTACTCACAATATTCTATTTCTAGCTCTGTTTATAGATAGCAAAATAAATATAAAACTTAAACTCTTCTGTCCCTACTCATATATAATATTTTAAATAAACCTCAATCATAAAGTCTTTAACATTCAGAGCCGCCAACAGGTGGCGCATTTGCTATTTCCGTAGTCTCTCCAAGGCGCCGAGCCTCTCATGTGTATTGTCAGCACATTAGAGCTCCACATATGCAGAATTATTCAATTATTACAGCATTTAAAAGTAGCTGAACAGGAAAACAAAGACAAGCAGAGCCAGAGTAATACAACACGTAATATCGTGTAACAAGTCGTGGGATTACTCAATGGGCACCTGTTTTGCCAGTTTAATCAGCGGGTGGTTCTGCTCCCCCGCTGTGATGTTGTCATAACTCATGAGGAATTGAAAAAGCGCTGCCACAGTTGCCCATAATCCTGTCAAGTACTTCACACACACACACCAACACAGCGACAGCTTTATGCAATTTTGCAGCAACGTGGCTACATCGCTTTGATGTGTGGCACTGCGGGGCACAGAGAACAAAGCAAGACACGAGATAAAGATTGAAAGAACCGCAAGAAATTGCGTGTCTTAAATACAACTGATGAAGCTAAAGTCTATAGTGCTTTGATTGTGTTGAAATGTTGCAAGTATAAACTTAAAATGTAGAGGAAGTATAAGCTTAAAATTCTTTAGTTTGGTGAAGATACCTAAAAGGATAGATGGATTATTTAGGAACCAAAGTTCTCATAAAATAAAAAAGAATTCAATAAAATTTCTTCGGTTTGGCTAGAGATCTTTAAAGAGGTGAAAACTTGCAGTTTATTTATTATAGTTTAAGAAATAAAATAGGTTTCTTTATATCATAGAATAATATATACTATATGATTCAACAATCTTTTCAAAAGAATCATTTAATATAGATTATCTCAGTCTAATTACGCTCAGTATTAAAAATTGACAGACATGCTAAAGATCAGCCACAGCTACAGTTAACATGTCACTTGCCACGCCCCCATTTTGCAAGTTGCATAACGACATTGTAATACTCGCTTTCTCTCATTTTCCCTCTCTCTCTCTTTCTGTCTCCCCTCTCTATCTTCGCCTATAAAGAGGGGCACGAACCCCTGCGTTGTCAGCTCATTGTTGTTGCACTGATTATGCAACACTTATTCCCAGTTATTCCAGGAATTATGCAATAAGCATGTGTTATTTTTAGCTGTGCTGCAACCCAGAGCTCTCTCTAGCTGCAACATTATGCGGACATGTGTAATACTATACTCAGAGTGTGCGGCGCCACGAACTGTATTGTGTATTTGTGGCAAGCAGCATTTCTACTTGGCCCGCAGGCGCATCTTCGCTGCAGAGCGCTGTCAAGTGCAGCCACAACTTGCGGCCAACTGGGGCAGAGTGTAAGACAAAGAGGGCGTTAGATGAAGATAGCGAGGGGGGGGAGGTGTGCAAAGACTCAAGTCAAGTGATATGCCACTGACAGCTGCAACTTGTGCCGTAATCTGCCGCCGCCAACAGCGGCAAGTTCAAAGCAAAGCGAGACTTGCCACTTGCCGTGCCTTCCTTTTTAATGTTGACAGACACGCCCACCTTCTGTTTATAGCTATAAGCCGGCTAGGATCAAAGTAAAGGAAATTGAGCATGCGAAAAGTTTAAGATAGAATTTAAATATTTCATAGAGCAGTAAAAACAGCATAATACAGAAATATATAGAGATTGTAAATAGGAACATAGTGTAGACATTGACAAATATTTCAATATACAACAAAAATAAATTAATTCCTTATAATTTTATACAATATGTTCGATATAAAAGAGAACAACACATTGGTAATCGTAGTTGTAATATTGCTAATATCTGTGCCGACACTTGTGTGCTTAATTTCGTTGTATGTGATATATTGTACGGATTGGTTACATCGAAAGGTGATTTGGTATAGGAATTCAGTATATACTGTATATGTTAATTTTTTAAAATATTTATATATTTTATTGCAGTTATATCAGTAGAGGAACTGCGAGAATGAGCAGCGCAAAGAAGAAATGAAAAACCGAAACTGACATTTAATAAAGTGCGTCATTTGTTTGAATTGATTGCAACACTTGAGAATGAATCACACGGAATCAAATATCGAATTTATCGAAATAGTGCACAAGGTCAATTAGTTGAAATACCAGAAAAATATAACAATTAAATACTAGATTTGGTTTTTTTGATTTCTATTTTGTTGCTGCTGCTGCATTTGCGTATTGCGTAATTCGTTTGTTTCTAGAAAAGTGCGTTGTGCAAAGAAGTTGAAAGAGTCGAGGAGAGAGGAACAACCCCGAAATATGCGAATCCCTTCCTGTTTTTCAGGCACACAATAATGAAATCAAGCAAAGCGTGTGTGCGTCTTTCCACGAACATAGCACAAACAGATTTATATGTATGTGTGAGTGTGTGTGAAAAGGATTTACTTCGCACAGATACAGATAACTCAACCTGGAGATACCTGAGCTAGCCCCGCTCAGGTGTTGAGTAGAGTAAGAGAGGGACAGTGATAAAGAGGGAGACAGAGCAAGAGAGCTTACTGATCCCAGAGAATTTGCTCTATTTTTTTTTGTTATGTATCTTGAGGCTTTTTGTTGTTTGTCTAATTGAAAAGTTGAGCAAAGGCATTTCAAATGCAGCTGCCTAGCAATGTTTTCTCTCTCTTGCTCTCCCTCACTCTCTCCCTCTCTTTCTCTTTTTGAATAAGGTACAGTCAGCACTTAAAGCTTTACATAGGCTCGTTGAGAGAGTGCCAGCTTAGGGAATATTCGCATTGAGCGTGTGCTGTAAGCAGATAAGGGAGCAGCAGTGTAAGCTGAATAACAAAGGGGCAAGTTGAATAGAAAGGGGCGAGAATATGATAGGATTACTTGCTGCACAATGATGCTAGGGACTGTATATGAAATCATAGAGTCAGTTGTAACTACGTAGTAAATATTGCCTAACTTTGCCATTTTTCTATTAAGTAAGTGCATGTATAGGGATTGTTAAATATAGCTATAAATAGCTAAACAAGTATCGTATACCCATAGTAATATAATAAGCCATAAATAGCTAAACCGTTGTGCTATATCTCCAGGTAAATATTTAGCCATAAATAGCTAAATTAGTAAACTATAAACCAGAATCCTATACCACTTGAACCCAACGTCATTGCAGTCTTCAAAAACCTTCTCTCCCTTTCCGCTAACAGTCAAAGATTTTAATTTACTGACTGAACAACGGCCAATTTCTACTTTGGCATCCCGCACACACACACGTAGACACAGCAAATATACGCTAGCAAAGCAGCAGTTGAGAAATTCCCTAACGAAAGCAGCAGCAAAAAAGGAGCCACAACTGCAAACTTCACTGGAATTTCTTAATAGCTTTTTACCGATATCTTTTTTGAGGCCAAACCGTTGATTTTTATATCAAACCCCGCAGGCAACAAGGCAGCAGCGGGCGTGGCAGCACACAAAAGGGGGCAAGGCGGGGGTTAGCAAAAGTTGCGCGGTCGCATTTTTCTAACGATTAAACAAATTCGAGGAAAAAAAGCGCATCTCATGCAACGCGCAACCGCAGCAGCAGCAGCAGCGGAGTTGACTTCATAGCGTGGCCGTCACCTGCAGTTTCCAAGAATTTTGGCCAGGCCAAGAGCAGAGCCAGGGCCAAGGCCGGGGCCGGGCCAGCCTTAGACAAGGAAACCAAAGACGAATGCGAAGCGAAGTTCGCTTCGGTTGCATTTGCCAAAGCGACGGCGGCATTTTTGAGCGCCCAATTCCGAGAATCGAATCGTATATCTTCGGGACGGAGCACTCTCCGCTCTCTGTGGCTAAATGCTCGATTAATTTCTAATAAATTGGTCGGAAATGCTGCAGTCGACGCAGCAGAGAGTTCCCTATATAGAATTACCCCCCGAAAACGAATACGAAATGCGAAATGCGAAAAACGAATGCAACAATCGAGTTCGATTCGCCTCGCTTTGAAATTTGAGGCATGCCACAAACTTTTTTCGAAACATTTTCTCAGAATTTATATTGCCGAGAGGCAAAGCTAACACACACGAGAGTGGGACACTCAAAGAGAGAGAGAGAGAGAGAGCGAGCTTTATTAAGCTTTCACAGTTGTTGCATTTCACTTGGAAGATGCTTGAGAAAGTGCAAAGCAAAGCAGGCGCTGTAGATGTATGTGTTTTTTTTTTTTTTGGTTCCTCTTGTCAACGCATCTTAACTAATCACAATTCCCAACAATATTTTTTCGTCATTCTCGTTGCAGTATTTGTCGTGTTCGGAGTGCGCGTCCTGAATTTCAACAACCTGCTTTATCGAAACGTCAGCAACAACGTCTAATATTGTAATTCATTTGTATCCGAAACTGAAAATAAATAAAACAACAATTGCAAGAACGTCAACGCACAACAAACGCAACAAACAATTACAAAATTCCCTTTGGCTTAGAATTTTTGGCGGCCCAATTGCTTATATGCAAAGCCGGCTAAACAATTCGACGAAATTCCATTTTGGCAACGAATTCAAAACAGTAAACGCAAACAGCAACAGAAACATCAACAATAAAATCTACAAAAAGAACAGCAGCAACAAGAAGAACAAGGCAACTAAGCTTCATCATAGCAAGTATCGTGCAAAGAAGAATCGTCTGCTGCTTGTGGACAACGATACACGCTTCCATTCTTGGCCTTGGCCTTGTTCCGATACTGGTCTAAAGCAACAATCGATACAACAACAACAACAAGTGGAGGAAGAACAGCTCACAAAATGGATTCACAACAGCAATTCTGCCTGAAATGGAACAGTTATTCGTCCAATTTGGCAATCACATTCTCCAATCTATTCAAATCGGATCTATTGGCCGATGTCACACTATCCTGCGATGGTAAGTTTATAAAACTATATATTTAATATAAAATATATTTATTTATATGAAGTAAAGATATCGAATCAGTTCGATAAATCTATCGTACTGTCAAATCTATCATATTGTGATTATAAATCGAATTGTTGAGCTATGAAATCTGACAACTAATTTAGGACGATATATTGATTTTTATATCAATTTGTCTTCTTTTTTTAGAAAACAAAACAAAGCTTATTTCTGTTTTATGTTGCGCTGTTCTGATTTCCTAAGAATCTATTGCAGATTTATATTTAACAAATTTATTTAGAATTGTTATAGTTTGACATGCCTTATCAAGCTTTTCTTTCTTGTTTATATTAATTCATAATTCTGATTATTTTCTTAACTTTAATTAAAATATTCTGATTCCATAAAATTCAGTTAGTGGAAATAAAGATTTTTATACAATATTTGTACTTTGAATTCATATAAATTTCCTCGAAACTATGCAAAACTTTTCAAACCATTCTTATTCAAAATGTATGTTCATTGCGATAACAACACTTCATTTCAATAGTTGGCCCATACTTTCTGTCATTGAATATATGCTAAATAAATGTACACGAGCTATTGTACTTCAGAAGGCTATGAGAAATTAAACAGTTTACTGTTTTAGGATCAACAGCTTGCAGTAAAATATAATCTGTGTACATCTCAAGTAGCTAAAGGGATTTCCTTAGCGAATTTCACTAAGCATTTAGGCCAACCACAGAAGCGACACCTGTTTTTCTTCTTTATGGCTTAAATTACACGCACTTTTCTTGAGTGCTGACAATCAATAAATCGACTTTGTGTTTATATAATAAGCCAAGGCAGACAGCGGGACAGACAAAGAAGACAGACAGACAGACAAACAGTGTAAAGATAAACAGACAATGAAAGAGAGTCGCACATAAATTGAGGTTGCTTTTTTTCTCTGCTTTTTTTTTTGCTAATAAGCCGCCAAAAGTGGCAGAAAAGGCAAAGGCGACCGGCAAAGCGACAGACATTGATTTTCCCGCTGCTATAGGGCGGGGGGAACAGGGGAAGGAGGGTAGCCCAAAAGACGCGTTTCCTTTTTATGGGTCGTCTCGCTGTCTCATTCGCCAAGTGTTCGTGTGTTTGAGAGAGTGTGCGCCTGTGGGTGTGTGTGTGTTACTATTTCATTTACAGCATTTTACTACAGTTTTATGGCGGCTTATTAAATGAATATAAATGTGGGCTCGAGCGGCTCTCGGCATTTAGTCTCGGCTATATAGGTAGCACATCAGTATATATCCCAAATACATACATATCCCTGTGTGTATGTGTGTGTGTGTGTCTTTCCGAAAGGCCGCTGAGTATTGTGCGAGGTCAGTAATTTTTGGGGTTTTCTTGGGCTCATTTTCATTTCTGTGGGACCCTTGTTGGGTCCTTTTTTATGTACGCATTTTGATTTGGGTTTAAATACGCCTTGGTGTGTGTGTGTCAGCGTCTTGAACATCATGTTCTCTATGCTTACAGACATCTGTTTTTATTGGCGAATTGTTGCGTCTAGCTTTAAAGTGGTCGCGACAACTTAAAGTCATCGCATATTGCGCATACGCCGTTTGCGCCGGGTTCAAGTTATTGAAACTGGCAATCGCGGCTGCCAGTTGTGAGCTTCACATCACAATGTCCTCATGCGTTTGTTGTTGTGCATATTTTTTGTGGGATTATTTTTTTCAACGTACGCAGACAGTGTCCAACCCGTTCCTGGTACTGCACGACTCTTTTAGAGGATTCCACAAATCCGGCAAAAATAAAATAGAAGCAACTTTCGAAACCCTTTGCCCAGCACAGCTGCCTCGTTGTCATCCATATCAATCGAAGTGCTACTACTTTTGATTAAAATTTTCAAATACAACGTGGCCCCCTCCCCCTTTGTCGTGCCTGCATCCCCCTCTTCCTCTTTTTCTACTTCGTCGCTGGGCAACGCAACATTTTTTTACTTAATACTCAAAGATTTGCTTTGTTTTTGTGGTTTTTAATATGTTTCCCTTAAAAAATATCACATATTTCTCTCTCATATTCTAAATTTGTATATATATTCATGGATGTTAGATGTTTGATTTTCCATTTCCATTCCCATTTTGGTACATTTTGAAATGAAGCATTAAATATTTGCTTTGCCAGCCCTCGGCGTATGTTTTCGATTGTTTTTTAATATTCATGTGTGTTTTCTCTGTCTCTCAGTCTCTGCTTCTTCTCTTTCTCTCTGCTTACATTGTTTTGTTTTGATTTTTGGACTCTGCCCCACTCTGGCTGGGTTTTTTCGAGGGATTCCGTAGTTGGTTTCGGGCATTTTCAGCACTTGAGAAATGAGCATTTTTGCGAAATGAACATTTCTGCTTGGCCTTGGGCCATTTTGCCGACACGAGTTTTGTCTTCTGCCTCGTTTGGGGGTTGCTTTTCGGATGCTATAACAACCATTAACAGTTATTTGGTGTACTAATGGATTCAGATATCAGAAAAAGCACAAAAAAGTAACAGTAATTTAAATAAGAACTCCAAATAAAGAGAAAGTGAACAACGTTTTCAGTTTCATCTTGAGTAAATTAAACGGAAAGCACATTAATGCCGTAAAGCTCATTGTTTGTCGTCACTTGGTAGTTAAAGTTAAACTTTGCTAGCATACAAACTGCTTAAAGCTCTCTGCTGGAGTAGTAATCTTGTCGTTCAGGTTTAGTCTTATTTCTTCTTCCTTTATTGTTATATACATATATTACCATTAGTCAAGGGAAAATACCCTGCAACTTATCACCATGCCTGGCAATCAATATTATATCATACTATTGCCAAAAACTTCCTATCTCAAGAACCAAAGAACCTTGGCAGTTTCAAGGTGCAATTAAATTCCGATTGCCACAACATTGCAATTCACACCTTTCTGGCACGACGCACCAATACATAAATGACTCATAGCCCGTGAGGAGATGATAAGATTGTCGAAAATACTTCCCGAGTAAACAAAAACAGCCTGCCGTCGCCGCCACCGTCGCCGCTATTTGTTGTTGTCATCGAAATAATAATCAAAATTGTATAAGTGCACCAAATGCGTTTCAAACCCTCAAACCCTTGATGAAAACATATTTTTCAACTGTCAACAATTGAACAGTAGTTCTGCCATAATATACCTATGCTATATACTACAAATACTATATATACACTATATGGTTGGAGTATGCGAGGCAGAACGTAAACAAGCGTAGGCAATTAGTACGGCATTGTTGCTCTTTATTTTTTTCGTTTTTTTTCGATTTGTTTATCAGCAGCGAATACGTTTATAAGTATTTCTAAATATGTGTACGTAAGTGTGTGCGATCTTGAATTTTGCGATTTCTTTAAAGCATTTTGTGACCCAATTTCTGTTGTATCAAGTGTTAGAACAATATCAACAACAACAGCGACAGAAAAATAAAAACGAAAAAAACATATAGAAACGATTATTATCAACTGAATTTTGGGTTTTTTTCTGATGCAATATAATCAAAAGAGAACCTGTGATTCTAGAAAATTATGCAATATAGTATTATATATACATAGTATATAAATATAATATATATAAATACATATACAGTAGCATAGATTGCTCAAACTTCAGTAATGTTTTCTTGGCTTTCTTACAGTTCTGCAGTTTGCAATCTCACTTCCATCTTCCATTTTGATTCTTTTCTTTCGTCGCCTTCTCTTTCTTCTGCTACTCTGCTTTGCACTAACTTTGGTCAGTTGCTTATCAGGCACACATAGTCGGCGGCGAGTCGCAATTGACACACATTTTTCATGCTGTTGAAATATTTTGGCTGTCACTGCAGTTCGATTAGATTAAATAAGCGTGCGGACTTATATAGAGTATATATAAGGTATATATTTATATATGTGTTCTCATATTGCCAAAATTTGCTGGCGATTTACTGCGACACGCCGAGGTGTAAATAAGTAAAGACAGCTTCAAGTCGTGGACGCCGCTGCTTGGTTGCTGTTTTAATTTCGATTAAGTAGCGCGCAGCGCCAACACAACAAGTGCCCCATAAAGTCTACATCTTCTCCTCCTTCTCTTCCTCCTCCCCATACTTTCTCGAAAAGAGCGTGAAAAATTGTAGCATCCTCCATCGCTTCTCCTGCTCTCACAGCATAGCCAAAAATGTTGTATATAACAAAGGAAGACGGCGTCGAGTGAGGAAAGCACATAAAAATATACTTATATTACACCCGAAGGGTATGGGGGTGGTTGTGGGCCAAAGGGATATTGCGTATACGCCACAGCAGCAGCAGCAGCTGGCTCTGTATGTCACAGGTACACACACATACACAGAGAGAAAGCAGTAAAACGGCGACCCAAGACGACGGCCAAGACGTTCAAGTTGACGTTGAATAATAACTCAGACTCACACACACACACGGGCACGCAGACAAAGCGTAGCGCACAGTCAAGAGCAAGGAAATGATTTCCTTGCTGACTTTTATTATGCTTTTGTAGCACACTCTCTCTCCCTCTCTCTATCTGTGTGTGTGTGTGTGTGTGACATGATTTTTATGAGTTCAAGGTCTCTAAGCGATTTTCGCTAGCGGCGCCACCTGTTGACAGTGCGCGAAAGTATGCTTTAATTTGCCTAAAAGTAGACAATACAAACTTTCGTATTTAAAATAAATTTCAATGTAAATGGATTTTTAAATGCAAATATCAATTAGAAATATCGAATTGACAATAATAAGTTCATTTATTTTACTTTTATTGGGATATGTTGATTTTTATAAATTAAAACTTAATATAATATTTAAATATATTATAATATTGGAAAAGAAATGTGAACAAAAATATTTATACATTTTATTATATTTATTATTTATTTATTTACGTTTATTCAATATTAAAATCATTTTAATAAACTCACCCAATATAAGATTATAATTTCTTATACTGTTTTAAAATTGTATATATGATATTTCTTAATTATATTAATTTGATAAGTTGATATATTTATTACATAACCACACACTCCTTCTCTCTCTCTCCCCCTCACAGGCGCCGTCTTTAGAGCACACAAACTTATTCTGGCCGCCTGCTCGAAAAAGTTCGCCGATCTGTTCGAGAACACGCCCACAAATGGCCAGTGTGTCATCATACTGGAGGCAACCACGCCGGATAACATGGCCGCGTTGCTGGAGTTCATGTACAAGGGTGAGGTGCATGTCTCCCAGGAGGCGCTCAACAGTTTCCTCAAGTCCGCCGAGAGTCTACAGGTGAGACAAATCCTCCCTTCCCTGCTTTCTGCAGGCCAATAATCCCTACTCTCTCTCTCTCTCTGTCTCCCTCGCAGGTCAAAGGTCTGTCCACAGAGACGGGCCGCCTGGCCGCCCAACAGGCGCAACAGCAAATCATGGGCGGCGACAGCTCCCCCCTCGACTCACCAACAGGTCGCCGCAGCATGCGCAACAGTTTAAGTGGCAGCAGCGGTGGCGGCAACGGCAACTCAGCCATCGGTGGCGTCGGCCTTGGTGGCGCCAACAGCGGTGCCATTGTCGGTGGCATGGGGCACGGCAACAGCCTTAGCCACGCACTGAGCGGCATGACCGCTGGCGGTATGGCAGCTGCTGCTAGTGTTGCGGCCAGCGGCTTGAGCGCACTGGCAGCCAGTGCTGGAGCGTTGGATCGCTGCAGCAGCGCTGGTGGTAACATCATAAGCGGCTCCTCGGCGGGCATTGGCCCCATGTCGGGTGGCTCTGTTGGCGGCAGCGGCGGCAATGGTGGCAACAATGGCAACAATGGACCCATCAGCATGGGCAGCGGCGCTGGCGTCGCTTTGCATCTTGGAGGAGGAGGCGGCGGTGGCAGCGGCAGCGGCAACGGCTCGACAGGCAGCTTGAAACAGGAATGCGATTCACTGATGCACGCGAGCAGCTCCTCGACGCTGGCCCCCATGGGCTGCCATGTGCCACTGCCAATGTACCAACGTCCCATCTCGTTCAACGAGCCGCTGCGTAAGCGCGCCCTGCGCAGTCCCTACGCCGAGCAGGAGTTGCGTGGCAGTGTGCTGCGCGATGGCTCTAAGAACTCCTCGGAGTGCCCCAGCCCCATCAATAAGCCACCCTACCACCGACCCTCATCCAGCGCCTCATCGACAGCGCCCACTGAGGCGGACACAATGCACTCGGAGCGTGCCTCGCCCCAGTCCAGGTGAGTGAAATAGAAATGACTTTGCTAACTGGCATTAAAAGTAGAGCTAGCAATAAGAATTGATCTCGGTAACGAGTCTATATCGATAAAACAATGCGATATTTATGTTTTATATGAAATTGAGCACCATACACGGCACGTATACCGATATTTTTTTTTCGATACGAATATATCGCCATATTTGTTTTCTTTTCGCGTTTCCTTTGCATATTTAAACTACTTATCGTTATCGGAATAGATATTTTAGTCTGACTTGATATTCAACATAATATTTTGTGTAAAGATCCGATATTTTTGGCAATATATCCGCCATATTTGTTTAAATCTCGCAATTTAATTAGTTTTAATTTCTGCAAATCATGTCTGAACTAAAATATCGATAAAATATCAATATCGGTTCAACAATACGATATTTAAGTCCGATATGAAGCTCAACAGAATATTTAGCATGTATCGATTTATCTCGCAATATATTGTTCAATTTGACGATCAATGCGCGATTTTCTTGCATTTTTACATTGATATTTCACAATATTGTCGGTGTTACTCAATGAAAAACGACCGATATATTTAATTTCAACGATATTTAAGGGTTGCTAAAGTTAAATTGAAACAATAGTCAAACAAATGAAAAACTAAGCAAACAATTTTAAACTGCGCTAAAAAGTATGCAACCTTTTTTACCTTTGTATTGATCGCTTACGATATTAACAATATCGCATGCAATAAATGATATAAGTTAACATATTTAAATGTCCTGTTCTTCCCCTATCACCCACTTCACTTCTCGCAGTCGCTATGAGAACCACAGTCCCAGCACCACAGCCGGCAATGGCAATGCGGCGAGCAGCCTCGATCGCATCGTCAAATCTGAGCGTAACAATGGCAGCGCCAATGAGGCAAACGATGACGAACGTGAACTGATGGATGAATCGACAGACGTGAGTAGAGCCACCACTTCAAGCATCCATCCCCCTTCCCCCTACTAAACTTACCTCCTCCATATTTTCCCACGCAGAACGGCGCCGAGGATCTGCGTGTTAAGCTAGAGAACTCGAACTTCTCACCGCCACCGCCGAACTCGAACACATCGTCGACCACACCGAATGCATTGCTGGAGAATCTGAAGAACGCCGATGGCTCCTTGTCGGGCAATTTGGCGGCATCCATAGCGCCTGCCGACATGCTGAACGTATGGAATGCCACCAAGATGAACAACAAGAACAGCGTCAATACGGCAGATGGCAAGAAGCTCAAGTGTCTCTACTGCGATCGTCTGTACGGCTACGAGACGAACTTGCGTGCTCACATCCGGCAACGGCATCAGGGTATTCGGGTGCCGTGTCCGTTCTGTGAACGCACCTTCACGCGCAACAACACGGTGCGAAGGCATATTGCACGCGAGCACAAGCAGGAGATTGGACTGGCGGCGGGGGCAACCATCGCGCCGGCACATGTGGCAGCAGCGGCGGCGGCAGCGGCGGCCGCCAATCATTCACCATAGGAAGCAGCCGCAACGGCAGCGGCAGCAGTAGTCATGAGCGCGCACAAGGAGGCGGCAAAACAGCGTAAACGTAAATCACTCAAAATGGCATTGGAGAAGTGTATGCAGCGGCGGGATGCGATGGCATCAACCGCTGATGTGGCAGGTAGTGGGGCAGCTACAACAACAACAACAACGGGCGAAATAACAATGGGCGAAACAACATCAACAACAACAACGGGCGAAAGGGCGTCAGCTGCGGCGGCAGCAGCAGCGGCGGCAGCTGCAGCAGCATCGCTGCTTAGTTTTGAGCAGCAACAGCGGCGGCACCATCACCAGGTGCAGCAGGCGCATCAGGAGCTTGCAATGCAAATCAAAGCGGCCATGGCCGCTGAGCAGGAGCAGCGCGAGCAGCAGCACCAGCAGCAGCTGCAGCTGGCGGAGGCAGCAGAGGCCATGGATACCACGGCCAATACGACAGCCTCCACAACGGCCACGGGGACAACGACGACGACGACAACGATGGGAGACGTGTCGATAACCAGCGACGGCAGCGATGCTGAGGCAAGTGATCTAAGTGGCAGCGAGGCGGTTCCTGCCCCTGCTCCCATGGAGATCGATGAGCCAATGCCGTCGCCCGATCCCGAGTCGGAGCTGGTTGTGGTTGAACCCAAAATCGAACCGTTGTCCGACAGCGAACCCGAAGACGAGCTCGAACACGAACAAGAGCACGATCAGGAGCACGAGCACGAGCAAGAGCACGAACAAGAGCACGAGCCCGTTTCGATGCACCGCACGCCCACGCCCACCAGCCAAATGATGCCACATGAAGCGCCCACATTGACGTCGACGCCCAAAGTCAATGTGGATGTGAATGAGCAGTAAGAGATGTACAACAAGATGAAGAAGACGAAGCCCCACCCGCCCCAAAGAAATATAGAAAAAGAAGAGAATAGAAGAAAAAGCCCCTAAGAATTTAATGCCACAATGCAAAATTAATTTGATTGATTGATTAATTGATGAGTGATTGATAGAAGAAAGAAGAAGTTTACGTTTATGCGCGCGCTATAAAGATCTGCACGATCTGCCGATGATCATTTGCCAGATGATCATCGCAGTTGCGGATAATGATTGATGATGATTGACTACTGTTGCAACTGCTGTTGCCCTCGGAGACCACCACCAACAACAAACTAAAGTCCCAGTTCCGATGAGCTGGGCAACAATGTGTTATACTCATAGCACAGATCCAAAACTAATCTTATACACACACACACACACCCACCCACACGCCACACACACCACACACGCACTCACACACACACACAAGTACACAAGGCAGTATTTGATGTTCGTTTTGAATTTTTGTTTTTTCTTTTTACCGAAACAAAAAACTAGCAAAAGCAAATGGTTAAAAATTTTTAATTTATTCTTAATTAAACAAATTGCGCGAAAGAAATGCGACAAATGAAAGAGAACAACAACAACAAATGCAATCCGACTGAAAAATCGTTTTCAGGGTGCTAACTAAAGAAAGAAATAAAAAAGAAGATCGAGTGAAAAAAACGCGAATGAGAAATATATAAAGAGCAAAAAGAAAAACTCAAAAAGAGAAAATATGGAAAATAGATGTGCTTGACAGAAAGTTTGAACGTTTTTGATTGGTAGCTGAAAGTAATTGTTTTATGTATATTAATAATATGAACTATTTAATTTGTCAATATTATTTTTGAACATTTTTCTTTCTAACAAAAGTTGCCTCAAATCAAAGAAAAAAACAAAATACAGCATAGCAGATAATGAGAAATAGTAAAAGAAATCAAACCTAACGGAATTTAAGACTTAAACGAGAAATAGCTGCAAACTACAACAACAACAACCACAAGAGGAAAGAACAGTAACAACAACAGTAACAGTAACAAACTACAGAGCAACAATAGCAACAAAACCGCAACCACAAGTACCTGCAATAAATAAATAGTATAAACAAAAGAAGAAAACAAAACTAAACTAAAAATAAAAATAAAAAAACAATGAAGAAGAAATTAAAGAACGCGAGATTCACCTGCGTTGCCAACTGTCATTTTTCGCCTGGGTTTTTTGTAAATAATTTTATTAAATTTATAATCGATGCGCCGAAAATACACAGTTGGCCGCAGTTGCCCCCCGCCCCCTCTCCTCCTTGCTTTGGTGAAAGAAGATACATTTTTATTTTTGATTTTCAACTTTCCCTTTGGGTCTCAAAATTCAGAAAACTTAATGAAAAAACCAACACGCACAAAATTTCGTTTTGGCCGCAAAACTCATGTTTTTTTTTTGTTTAATTCATCACCAAATAAAGCAAACAAAAGAGTAAACAACAAAAACAAACACAAGCTATAAACAATTGGTAAATTGGGTGCCTATAAAAAAATCATAAATAAATTAAACGACTATTAGTGAAATTTTATAACTAAAAAACTTAAAGAAACATGAAAATCTTTTATATATTTAAATAAAGTAAATGAGAAAGAGGGAGACATAAAGAGAGAGAGTAATCGTAGGAAGAGCGAAAACACGCTCGCTGTGAAACCACTCAAAAACGTTCTCAACAAACTTCAAAAAGCAACAACAAACTACAACAGCAACAACAACAACAAATTGATTACAGCAAAACAACAAAAACTAAAAAGAAAACTAAATTCAAAATCGAAAACTTTTGGCACACCTTTGAAAAACATTTTTCGTCCACAGATTTTTGTTTAAACATCCAAAAAAACGAAACGAAATTTCAAAAACAAATTCAAAATTCAGTTCTTTCGGCCTATTTTGATTTTCAATGCTGTAAAAAAAAAACAAAATAACTGAGAAAAGAAATTCTTGTTGTAAACTGTAAATATTACTATAAAAGGAGAAATACACACATCGCACACCCACACAACCTACACAAACACACAGACACACACTACACACCACACACAGTTTAAGGTTTAAGCATCAGTTGTATAATGATATATATGCCTAAAGTTAGGATCTATATACTATAAGCGCATATGTAGGAACACTTAGGCTCGCCAAAAGTTGCTTGCAAGTAGAAATTCCCCTTAAGTTTTCACCCCAATCCCCCCCTCCCCCTCGACAATAGTGCAAGCTTTTAATTTACAGGGTACGCACACACACACACACAGACAGAAACCACTCAAATAGTATTGAAATAACTGAAAAATAGCCAAATGTTAAAGTCTTTGAGAGATCTAGTTACAAGTATATATCAAATGTTATAACATACGTACACACGTACACACACACACACACACAAATACAAATACAAATACAAAACAGTTCACTTATAGTTCCCCGATCCCAAAAAAGAAAACCCCCCAGTTTGTTCTGTGATGTGCAGCGTTCAAACCGCGTTTGACGTTGCAAAGTTTTTGTTTTCTTTTTTTAATAATTATCTTATACACACACACACGCACATACACACATGCATATACATATGCTTTATATATGTTATATGTATATTTTTATGGTTTTTCCGCCTGCTTAACTAACCGTAACTCGAAACAGCACAAAATAGAAAACGAAAAAGAAATTTGAGAAAAAAGCAAATTATGATAAACGTAATTAATTGCAATAATTTACTTCGTAATTATGATTAATTTACAATCAAACAAAGCTACCTACCTATCATACACCCCATCCCACTCCACCCCACCCGATCCCTTCAAGGTCCTCCACGATCGCTGCAGCGGGTGTGTCGCAGTGAACGTTCTCTGGAGTCTGAATTACATATTATTTTTTAAGTACGTTCATTGTCGTCCATCCGTTGTAGCAGCCCGTGGGCGTATCACGAACCCTACACCTCCACCTCCCTATATAGAGCTCCCAATTTATATAATTACATTTATCTTATATACCCCTTATATATACCGTATCTATAGAGAAGTTATTGACTATACATATATCGTTTCTTTGGTCTAATTAGGTTTCGTTTATTTCTTAGCACTTAGTTCAACTTAGACTTATGTATGCGTACGCCTGTATATATCGTATATATATTCGATAATATCGATTATATGTGCGTATGCATGTGAATCAAACTCAGGAACTCATATACCTCAGAATGAAAACTACCTCTTGGTTTTTCGCTTATGCTTTTGAATGGAAAAACTTTAAACTAATTTAAAGATGCTACTAAACAGCTTTAGTTCTTAGTATGTTTTTGTTTAGTTTCTTAGTTTTAAGCTTACGCAATATGCAAAAGACACAACAACACTACAATAGCAACAACAGCAACAACAACACAATAGAATACTACCAACTTCAAAATACAAACTAAAACTGCAACAATATCGAACTGCAATAGAAAACTAAACTACCTCAATGGGCCCCCAATAGACTGCGCAATAACTAAGAGAGAGATATCTTAGCTATAACATAAAAATCGTATCGTATATAGAAAGTTTCAACAATTTTCTTCCTTTTTTTATTAATTTTGTGAAATGGTGACACACAGGCTAAGCACACACACACACAAGATACACACATGCACATACACACATCTTTTTGGCATTTTGATTTGGAAATATTTACAAAAACTACAACTACAACAAAATCGAAAAACAACAATTTTTGGCAAAATACCCACACACGAACTTAAACAGTTTCTTTTTAGATAGGTTTTTGTAAATATGCGCTAAATTACACAAAAATAAATTAATACTAAATGTAAAATTTCAAGAAAAAGTTAAAAAAAAAAAACAAAAACTTTTGGCTATAACTTTAACTAACTATACGAAAAACAAAAACATGAATAAAACTAAAAATCTACTACGTATGTGTAAGGAAAATGTGTATACATAATTTTCGGCAAAGCAACTAAATGAGGCAAAAACAACAAACACACACACACAAAATGGAAAAACCTAAAACACTCACACACATTATATTAGCAACTATATAAAGAAGCAAATTGAGAAGGAAAATACAAAGAAATTATTTTAAGGCTACGTAAAAAATTATGAGAACTAAAAAAATTAAACAAAATTGATGCAGATCAACTCAAAATAACGGTATACTTTTGCTAGAGCTACGCGTAACTGTACCAACATTTTGTTGACAGCCCCCCCTCAAAAATATAAAGAAAAATTCGGAATTCGAAAGCGAAACCTGCGGGTTATAAAAATTGAGAATAAATTATGTAAAAAGAAACGCAAAAATGTAAAACCATTTTCAAGAAATTCTTAAAGAAATTTTGCATGACTAAGCAAAAACTAAGCATTAACATAAACACGATTTAGGCTTAAACTTTCGGCTAAAATTAAAAATAACAAAAAAAAACACTAAAAATTACAAAAAAAAAAAGAAAACATATTTTTATGTAAAACTTAAAATCCCAATTTAGGCACTCGCAGAACGTAAAATTTGCATAAAATATTTATTTAGAAAGAAACATTAAGTGGAAAAAAAAAAAACACAATACAATTTTAGGCCCAACTTTCGACAAAAAGGCGGCCTAAAATAATTTCTTTGTAAAATATGAAAAGTAAGAAAAAACTAAAAAGAAATGCAAAATAATGTAACTAAATTTAACAAGAACAACAAAAAAACACAAATGTCGCCATTTTGCATTTAGAGCGTTAAAAGTTATAAAAAAGAATCGATCGTTCCAAAGACGCGATCAACTTTTAATGTACATAATGAAAGAGGAAAATCTATGAAAACTAATCGTTTTTCTTGTGTATTTATCATATATGTGTATGTAATTTTTTGTGTTTACCTTTCCTCTCCCCGCCCCTACAAACTTTTCTATCTACACCACCAACTTCAGTTGTATAAACTAATTTCTAAGCCCGAGAAGTTTGCTTAAATATGTGCTAAATGCACAGGTACAAAAAACGGCAAAACTGCTAAGTTTAATTAATAACCAATAAAAATAAAAATAAAACAAAAAATTCAAATGAAAAATGATTCTATAAATTTACGTAAAGAAATACAAAATGAAAACAGCAAATAGCGTTCGTTGTAAGTGATTTTTGTTATATATTTTTGTTAGTACTTGTTTTCTATTAATATTTAGTTGAATAACGAAAAAGTGAAACAACAAAAACAACAACAACAGCAACAACAAGCCAATTGTACTTATACGTGATTTTCATTTCTTGATTCGATTACACAATTTCTGTTAATACCGTTAATTTGCTCAAGCGACAAGCAACAACCACACAAAGAAGTTATTTTTTATTGAATTTATTTTGTCCTATGTTTTTCAGTTCTACCTTACCTTAACTCTTCAAAATCCAAGTTATTTCAAATAACTATAAAACGAAATATCACGAAAATGGAAATGAAAATAATTTAAGTCCACCAAAAAGGTGTAAAATATACTTATATATTTAATTTAATTTTAAAACTTTACTCTTATGTTTCTTGTACAATTTTGAATTTTGTTTAAATTCAGCACGTGAAAATTGGCTTGTTTTCCCCACTTTTTATTATTTGTAACGTTTATGTTTAAAACTAAATTTATACTACACACATAATATATACCATACATATATATTTACGTAAATGCTAAATTAATGCAACTAAATAAATGTTAAAAACCAAAAAAAAAACAAAATTTGACAATTGGTAATTTTTATTGGCGAAAAACAATTTTTACATTTTTATTTTTACATTTTCTTTTTAGCACACTCGTATACTACACAAAAAAGAAAAATCTATTATAACAATAAAAGCGAATAACGCAAAATGTGTTTAGGCCTAAGCGACTTTACAGTTCAGTTAATCAGTACATGCACACCTAAGTATGTATATAGATATGGCATAATATTAGGTTTAAACCACCCACGCGCAGAGAGACAGCTCTCTCTTTAACCGCATACCCCCTTTCGCTCTCTCAATGTGTAAATCAAGTTGTTGTAAATTTGTCTAAAATGAAAATCGAAGCGAGTACAAATTAAATTTAAAATACTTTTCTCATTTTTCATCATTCCCAATTGTGTGTTTGAACCCGACCCTCTTTATTGTTTTTTACTTATATGTAATTAATTAAAAATAATAGGTCACATGAAAGAAAACGAAAACAACGTGAAAGTAACGTAAAAAAACTTAAGCTATACAAAAACTTTTGGAACAATGACAAGTACAAAATTTCAGGTAAAACAAAATTTAGCAGTTAAATTTTAAATTAACAAATATATTATGAAAATACGTACAAATTTTTCGGCATAAATGAGAATAACATTAAAGAAAAAACGAAAAGAAGAGCAAAACATAAAGCAAACAAAACTAAGCCGATTTCGAATTTGGCAAATTTGTGTGACTTTAAGATGAGGTTCAGTTAGAATGGAATTATGTTTTTGCCATCAGTTTTTGAAAGCTTTCGTTTATTGTAGAACAACAAAACTTGAGTTACACATGCAAAAAGCAAAAAAAAAAAACAAAACAAAATTTAAGAAGAAAAAACTGAACTGCAAAGTATGCAAACAAATTTTCAAAAAAGAAATGAAATAGATTTTTGAGTTTTATTAAATTTTTCGGCAAATTTATAAGGTTTGATTCGAGAAACAAAAAGATACGAAAATGTACTCCAACCACATATGGTCTGCACATATATAAATATATATGTATATATACAAATATATACAAACATAAATCGAGGCAAGGATCTATAGTTTTAACATGAAAATCCGTTTGGAGCTAACTCAGGGCATTATCAAGACTCACGACGATGTATACACATGCATTTATAATACAGAAATGAGACAACATTTTTTCGATATGTATTACGATGTTTAACGATGAAGATGAATCAAGCTAATGATATGTAATAATCATGCAAAAAAACGATTATGAACAACTCAGGTATTAAATATTAAAATGAAATATTTTTAAATGAAATCAAGGAGCAAAGAAAACGACCGCAAAGTCAACAATTTCCAACGTTGTGCAATATTCTTAAAGTTTTCTAAAAAATACGTAATAGTATTAATCAAGTAAGGCGAAAAAAAAACACAAACAACAAACTAAAACTAAAAAATAAAAGTGGAAAATTGAATGAGTGTTCATAAGAGGGGGAAAGAGTGTTTGGCATGGTGAGATTTGGTGAGTTTTTGGAAGCACATGACGAATTAGCGTATACCCTACTTATACCCTAATAGTAATATATACTTGTACTTTTGTTTTACTCGTTTTATGTTCGTAACAATCCACAACTACACACACCACAACAACCACAACTACAACAGCAACACATACACTACACATACGAAACGACAAGCGAAAATAGTGAAATACAAATAGCTAAATGAAAATGAGTTTATATAAAGAAGGAAAACATAAAACTGTGATTACATTCGATTATCGCTGCGTTGATATGTCAAATGTTGCATAATTAATGATTGAACAAATACGAGAAATACGAGAAAAATACTCTTATATACATTACTTGATCCGCTTATGATTTACGATGATTTTTTCTACGATATTGGCCCTATTGACATTGAATTTGTCATTGGCGATCAATATATATGCATAAACTAAATAAATATTTACTTAATTAGACGAAATATTGAACTTCAAAAGAATTACTAATGAAAATGAATACGAATTATAATGATGTACTTATTGAATTATTTGTGAAGAATTAGAGAATACGGAACGGTCATATATGTGTATACCAATTATTTCATCAGACTATCCCCAGTTCGCAATTAATCTCAATAATGAACAATTGAATGATTTATTCATTTTAATTTAGTTTTGAACCCTCTATGTATGTAGTGCACTTTAGTTACAAATTAAAGTCTGAGATTTTACATTAATGTATATGATTAAAGTATACACCTAAACAAAAGAAAACATCCAAAAAAAATGAACAAGAAACTTAACTAAGTTTATGATTATTGAACTATTTATGAAGCAACCCGAGAAACTTACACTTACACAAATACATATACACACAGATAATCACTCACTGAAATTTGTATTTGGCTATATACTACATATGTAAATGTATGAAAACCAAATTGTCAGAAGATTTGTAAGATCTTAAGGAATGAAAGCTAAACTAAAATGTATTTTTCACTCCATGCGTATGATTTTAATATAGTATCTGGCATTTGTGCAGGCGAGAAATTTAAGTAAACAGCTTAAATATATTTTAAATGACAATTCGGATTAAAAATGTACGATTATGGCATAAACTTTTGTGTAAAATATAAACTTTAAGGTATACAACCAAAACAAAACAAAACATGAAAAAAGAAGTCACAGAAAAAAACGCATTGTAACAAAAACTCACACAGAGCATGGATATGGGGAGAACAGATATTGAGCATAAAAAGAATATGAACGAAAATCTTAATTCAATAAACTTGTTGCAAAAATATAATAAAAAAAAACAGACTTTTTATTACTCGACATGTTTGCAGCTTATTCAAATTTCGATAAGCGTTACATACACTGAAAGCTTATCGATAACAACCAAGTGTTCCGCACATTGTAGTTGGTCACACCGAACTCGCAAACAGCTGTTCGTCTGTGCTCGCAACCTGTGAATGGTCAGACGCCATTGTGTTACGTGCTGACGAATCGAGTAAGTGCAAATTGTTGTTAACATTAGATGTTTGCACATTACAATTCAAATTGAATTTATCAAGTGTCCTTTTAAAGGATTAAATAAACAGTAGGATAACATATTCAAGAGGAACGAACAGGAATAAGTTTCAAGCCGGAGAAAAAAACACAACTTCGACAAAAGAACAAAACACACAGTCACAACAAAATGGTGAGTAATAGCCTAGATATGAATACAAAGCATACTAAAAAACGAGTTATTTCGGTTGCCGCCCTAACGTTAAAGACCAAATAACGGTATTTTTAAACATATAACACACATATGGCGATACGCAACAACAAATCGCTGCCGCTTAGCGTGTATTGGCCTGTGACCTAAAATTATGCCCATATATGGCATGTAGTCGTGGCGTGTGCCGGTTAAGGGGTAAGGGGGATGATGGACATGCAATGGGTCACTTATCGCCAAAAAAATGACTCAAATACAATAGCACCTTAACTAATGAACTATCTGTGTTTGCTTTTACTTTATGTTTTGATTTAGTCGGAAATGCAAATGGATTGTGCATTGGATCTGATGCGGCGTCTACCGCCTCAACAAATTGAGAAGAATCTAATTGATCTCATCGATTTGGCTCCGGATTTGTGTGAGGATCTGCTCTCGTCGGTGGATCAACCACTGAAGATAGCCAAAGACAAAGAGCATGGCAAAGATTACTTGCTATGCGATTACAATCGTGATGGCGACTCATATCGCTCGCCCTGGTCCAACACGTACTATCCCCCCCTGGAGGATGGGCAAATGCCATCGGAACGCTTGCGTAAACTCGAAATTGAAGCTAACTATGCCTTCGATCAGTATCGCGAAATGTACTACGAGGGCGGTGTCTCCTCGGTGTATCTGTGGGATTTGGATCATGGTTTCGCTGCTGTAATACTCATCAAGAAGGCTGGCGATGGCAGTAAAATGATACGCGGCTGCTGGGATTCCATTCACGTTGTGGAGGTGCAAGAGAAAACCACTGGCCGCACGGCCCACTATAAGCTCACCTCGACGGCAATGCTCTGGCTGCAGACAAACAAACAGGGCTCGGGCACAATGAATCTTGGTGGTTCATTGACACGCCAGAACGAACAGGATGCGAATGTGAGCGAATCGTCGCCACATATTGCCAACATTGGTCGCATGGTTGAGGAGATGGAGAACAAAATACGTAACACACTGAATGCCATCTACTTCGGCAAGACCAAGGACATTGTCAACGGGCTGCGCAGCACACAGTCTCTGGCCGATCAGCGTGATCAGGCTGCGATGAAGCAGGATCTGGCCGCTGCAATATTGAGACGCAATGTCAAACCCGAATCGAACTGAGCTGCAGTTGACGCCGCTGCGGCGTGAACAGACAGCCTTCTTTACGGACAGTAAATGGTCGATTGGTCCGCGTTATTACGGTATATTCATGCGCATTTCTAGGCATTAAATTTGTTAAACCAAAAGAAAAGGAAAGTAAAAAGAAAAAAAAAACATAATTATGAGAATGAGAAACTTGTTAAGATGAGGAAAATCGTATTTACCGTAAATCAATTGCCCCGCCCCGCCCATTTCCCGTTCGCAGAAGCATCGTCGTATTGTTGCAATTTCAAATAGTCCACGCGCATATTTAATAAATGTTTTGTCATCCAAAAACAACAACAAACAAGAAAAGCAGAAAGAAAGCTCCGCCGTCGCCGCCCTTTAGACAGTATATCTTTAAGTATTTTGAGTATTTGTATCTGTAAATTGCATAATTGTTTCTGAAAGTTGAAAAACAAGTAAGGCAAAAAAACTTCGCATTTCGAGATTCTTTTTTAAACGATTCGATTATGTTTTGGCATTTTTTGCATTCATATTCTTCTTTCGTCTTTCAGAAGCGTTCGTTGCTGCGTTCGACTATAAATATGTTTATATAAATAAATAATTAAATAAACTATGTATGTATGTATGTGTATTCTAACAATAAGAAGCTCGAAGCATAAATTTTACATTATGTACATTTTACTGAAACACCCGCTCTGTATTATGTGAAAAATACACATTACGTACCGATCAGCGAAACCCAAATCATGTTTTATTTTAATGCTAGAACAAGGAAAAAAATTAGTTCACATTGTTAACAATACAATGGAACATCTTGATAAGGTTTGGTAGGTTAGTTATACACATTACTTATCGATCAGCGATGTTTTATTTTGATTCCTTAAAGAAAGAAAACGAGCACCTCTTAAATAGATCAGCTTCCCATTAATGGATATAAAACGCAAGAGAATATGCTGATTTATTTTGGTATGGCAATGTTTGTTTATTTTTATGAAAAATCCCAAACTACACTAGAAGTTACAATACGTTAAGATATCGTATGTGTCGCTTACATTAAATACATGAATACAATGCTTAGTAATCAAGGAATTTCAATTGAAACTTTTCATTTGTTTTTTGATTATTCTGTATCGTTATTTATATATTGATAAATACTTGTATATCATTATTTAGTATGTGTGTGAGTGTGTGTATGTGTTATCAACTATGTAGTATATACAAAAAACGCAATACGGTGGCACACTTGATAGCAACAACACTTGCTTCTGTGTGTGGATGTGCGTGCATGTTTTTGTTGTTATTATTGACTGATAAAATTGTTGTTTATCGTTATCGTAGAAGAATCATCGCATTTCAATTTCAATTTTTTGCTAACACATTCATTGTCGCTCTATATAGTATCTACAGATCCTTAGTCTAATAATTACGAATAAATTAAGATTTATTTAGGAAGTCGAAATAAAAATTAGTTTACATATAATATTATACAAGGGGCTGCTCACAAGCATGTAGTGACTAAGGTGTCGAGTCAGGGTGAAAATAGCAATTGAGGAGAGAAGAGAAGGAAGAGCAGCCGCTGCTGTTGAAGAGAAGCAGAAGCCTTGTTGTCCAGCAATACAAATCTCTCTTCTGCTGTCTGTCGTTAGTGCGTTCGCATACATATACACACACACATGTGTGTGTGTGTATGTGTGTATATCGTTTTTATAAATAAATGTGCAATAAATATGCAAAAGTCTCTTAGGTACACAGGAACTGCTGAGGGAGCAGCTTATTGCATTTTGGAAACTTCGAATTTCGTATTGATAATCTCCTCATCGGAATCGAGCACTGGCAGAGCAGGATCACCCATTGATGATGGTATATTCTCCTCAACCCAACGCAAATCATCCTCTTCGGTAGTTGTGGCTGCTGTGCGTGAATTCGTTGGAGTTCTGGCCGAACCATTCTGATGGGAGCCACGCATCTTCACGCCATACGCATCGGCCACAAATTGATCCTCCTCATCTAGAAATGATAGAGAAAAGAATTAGGTATCTGTTGCTGCCACATTTATTTCTTGATCTAACTAACCCTCCTCGTCCTCATCCTCGGGGTTGTCCAACAGTGGCGTGAATGCATATCGCTGATTATTGTTTGTGGGTCGCCACAATATCATGATGACCAGAAGGAGTACCGAGAACAGAATATGCCAGAAGGCCGTATCTATCCAGATATCATGCCAGCCCTTAATATATACAAGGGGTATTAGTGAGACGACAGCATTACCAAAGCAATATCAACTTACAGGCGTGCAGTTCTCGGTTCTACGCAAACGCAGAGCGAACAACATGAAGATAACGGAAGCGATAACAGCAAATATCAAAGTATTGGTGAAATGTCTGTATAGCAAGAGTTTCACCATGTTCCTGAAATGACACAATCATAATTAATCTATATTCTGATGAGTAATACTCGTAATATTTACCTGCGCAATCGCAACGTTCGTGTAGTCTGCACCAGCGATGTAAATATCCACCAACAAATTCCCGTATCGAGCACAGCTAACGGAATTGTGGCCACAAGCAGCTCACTGCGATCGCTCTTTACTTTGGTTATACGCAAATAGCTCTCCACGCAGGCCAGCAAAAAGTAGAGCGCACCTACGCCCACAACACGATGCAGCATGGGTCCCAGGCGAGGTCTGCAAAGAGGGAAATATTGATTATTGCAGGATAGATACATAAGCGATAAAATGAGAGTCACTTTAGCAGATACATATTGTATGTTTGCAACCAATTCATTCCTACCATGTTTACTCAGCTTTATTTACTCACTTGACAATGCCGAAACCCAGACTCATGATGATGACCAACATGCGTGCTAGTGTGCGCTTTCCACATGACACAAACTCAGCCACGAGTTCAGCATGCTGCACTGGATAACCAGTGTTCGCAACTGTCTGATACTCAGCATAGAAGAACGCCTTCTCAAGCATGCCCAGCAAAATGACGCCACCAATCCAGAATTGTATGCGCAACAGATCGCGCCACTGTGCAAACGAGACGAACAGCCAAATGATGCCAAAGATCACATATACTATGCACATTATCAAATAGAACTGCAAAAGAAAAGAGTGTTAAAGTTAGATATGAGTAGAGAGTACTAAGAAGAGGGGAAGACCTACCGGCAAGAAGGGCCAGTCAATGGCCGAGATGTAGCCATGTGGTCCCAGAAAACCAATGTGCACAGTGCCATGAAATAGTTGACCTGTCGGCGTGGTCAAAATGCTCAACTCCAGCTCGTAGATGCCATCTTCAGCTATGATGGCAACGGGTTTGGCAGGCGTCTATTGAGAGAAACAATGAAATGAATTATGAAGATTGTAATACTACAGTAACTATATAATACTATGCCAATACTATTTTGACTATAAATAAGAGATTAAAACAATGGGAACCATAGATATATAGATTATAGGTTATTACTTATGTTATTATTATACTTATGTTATTTACTTCAACTATTAATCTAATTACTCATCAAAGAAATCTCAACTTTAAGATGCTTTTACATTTCTGTACTACAATAAGTAAGATAGCTTTATTCTATATAATTGAAAGATGCAGTAATTTAAAACAAGAATGTCTTTAGTATTTCCCCAACTATTAATCCACTTCTGTGACATAGAGATTTCTTGTATATTTCAATTTTACAACATGTAAATTAGCAAGAATTCAATTGAAGATAACAATTGCTAAATATTTTCCCAACTATTAATCTGCTTCAGCCTACAGAACCCCTCTTTAAGATGCCCTATCGTACTATCCATTATATTTCTGTAACAAGTTCTCCATAACGAGCGTGTGCCATATCCTCTTGCCATTTTATCAACATACGAAACTACATTTCCTCTAACCAAAAAACTGAATTCGATAAGTGAAGTGTATGATAACATATTTGATGTAGGTTCAAGTGTTGAGTGGTTCTATATATGCGTGTATATATGTGTTAATGGTATATGGAAACTGGAACTGAGTCACAGTCAGAAATTTTAATTACCGATGCGGGATTCTTGACCAGTTTAGGTGCCTGCACAGCATTTGCCGGCGCAGCCGGGGTAACATCGGCGATTTCATCCCGCAGCACAATGAGATGCGTGCAATTTGCCTTTACCTCAAACGTTTTAATGGGCTGACTGAGACTTGCATTTTGTTGCATCTTTGGATTGTCGTTGAGTGCTTGCAACTGCAACATGAAGAAGGGTATTAAATAACTACACAAGGGGTGTAATTTACTTTAGATTAGATTTACTTACAAAACGGCCATCGAAGAGACATGGGTGCTTCGTCAGCTTAAACTTTATATCTAGAGGAACTTCCTCAGCAGACGTGCATTCCACTGCAAGTGTGTGTATGCGTGTGTGTATGTACGTGGGAGGGAAGATAGAGGTAGAGGTAGAGCAGAAATGTTTTCAGTTTATTGCCAGCAAATTTGTCACGTTGCAAACAATGTTTACTTACGTTTTATGTAAATCTCCGTGGCAGCCAGTAGTGGACGCTGCTCGATTATAGGCTGTAAATCCTGTTGAAAATGAAATACATCTATAAAGTATTTCTCGTATTTATTATAGTGCTTACATTTTACCTGATTTATAAAAATGTCAACGAGGCCTGGCTCTGATTTTCCAGCGGCCAGAGTAGCATAAATTGTTATAAGCGCCAGCGCCACTGAAAAATTCCCCGACATTATGTATACACTACACTTGCACCTAAATAAATAATATTTATATATCTTTTTACTTTGCTGACTATGCTTTAGAACAATACTGCAAGTTATCGGCAAGGGGTCTATCGATTATGTTTGTGAGCAATCGAAACGGTTACCGGTGACAAAATACCATACACGTTCAGTCTGATGAGTACAAAGCTGCAGTGAGAATTTTCAAACACCCACTATGTTTTCAATATAAATTTAGTTTAAAACTTTTTCCAATTATGTTTTAAGTTTTTTAGTACAAAGTTGGATCTATCATTTGCTCCATTTGAATAGAAATACGGTATTTGTATTGGCGATAAATTGTATGATTGCAATTCCATTGCAAACGGTATTTTTCGAGGCGAATGGCAATGTCAATGTTGTCGTTATCGGATTGCCGAAAAGACACAATTTGTTATTAGCGTTGGGTTTTTATTCTTGCATTAACATAAATGCTTTTATTGCCATAAAACATGGTAAATGTTATGAAAGGAGTCCTTGTGGAATGGTAATTATATAGTTTATAAATCTTGATTAATTTTCTATAATCAAATTGCTGTGTGGTACCTTCAGTGATCCGGCTATGAAACAATTTTTATTGCACTTGGATGAAAAGCTGGCATTGGGACGCAAATTTATCATACAAGATTTGGACGAGAATCATTTATTCATTTCTACCGATATTGTTGAAGTGCTGCAGGCTCGTGTTGATGAGTTAATGGATCGCATTAGCTTTCCGTTGCACGAAAAAGACCCATAAACTAATCATTATACAACAACAAGAGCATAACTACAACCAGAATAATGACGGGGCGCGAATCGCATCGCATCAAAGATGCGGAGAAGAAGCGTGTCCTAGATGAGGCAGCGCGTAAGCGACGTGCACGCAAAGCTCTTGAAGCCCTGGAGCAAGACAACTTTCAAGATGACCCACATGCCGACCTAGTTATGTCCAAAAAGTTACCCAAATTCCAAGACAGCATCAAGAACAGCAAGGAAAAGAAAGGCAAACGTAACAAAAGCGCAGAATATTTTCGTGCCAAATATCGCAAAAACTTCCAGCAACTTCTCGAGGAGGACAAACAGAAGCCCAACTACGAGAGTTCCGCAGCACCGGCGCCCAAGAAGCCCGTGCGCCATTTCTGTGCCGTCTGCGGAAACTTTTCTCAATATTCCTGCACGGCATGCGGAACCCGTTATTGTCGGGTGCGCTGCTTGCGTACGCATCAGGACACGCGTTGTCTAAAATGGACCGCCTAATCAGTTTGGTTGTAGTGTTGCTCATATCCAATATATATACACATAAATAGTTTTTAAACATTGCTGGTCGTTTTTCTTAAAATATTCAATAAGTTTGCTCAGTTTTACATCGACAATCGATTGTCTGCTCGATATAATTCTCCATGAACATCGGCAGAGTTGTCAATTTCGTTCAGAAAGTTTCCCCTTTTTTATACATTTTTGTATTTTTGCGTTGCGGTCACACAATCGCGCAGTCTCAAATCATTTTTCAAACAATAAAGTTGCGTCGCACGTTGTACGCATTGTACAATAAATTAAATTTTAAGTATAACGGCCTTTATTTGCAACGAGATAAATCCAAAAAAAGCGATTTAAACCCAATTTTAACACATTAAAATAAGCGAATTAAACCGCATAAACAACAAACCACAGCCGGTCGTCGGAGTGAGTGTGTGTGTGAGTTCTACATACAGTGGTGTTTGTGCATGAAAGCATTTCAAATCCAATAAGAAAAAAGGATTATCGAAGCAGCTGCAAATAAAATCGTATCGAAGCAAAATGGATTTTAACTTCGCTGATTTAAAGAAGGAGGCTGCCGCCACAGCTGACGACATCTTCGACAGCGCCAGCAGCGCAGCCAATGCGGCCAACAAGAAGGTGTCGAGTGCCTATGATGATTTATTGGGCGACCTCAGCGGCGGAGATGGTGGCACCACCAGCAGCAGTAGCATCCTCGTTGGCGGCGGGGACCGCAGCAGCAGCAGCGTAGGGGCGCAGGACGATAATGCGCATACCGAGCACTATTTCGCCAACGAGCAGAAAAACATCGACTTCGGTGACCCACAGGCGTTCGTGCAGCGCATGTCAGCTGGTGCCAAGGAGGCACAAGAGCAGCTGGACGCTAAGTTTGCGCAGAAAACAGATGACTTTGGTGGCATTCTATCGCAGGCCGGTAAGAGCGCCAAGCAGGGCTTGAGCGACCTGACCACGGACTTTATGAATGCCGAGCGTGGCATTTTTGGCGAAGCACCGTTGGCTCCGTTTACGGCTCCTGCTGCTGCAACGGTTCCAGTTGTAGCTCCTACTCCAGCACCGGTTCCAGTTGTAGCTCCTACTCCGGCACCGGTTCCAGTTGTAGCTGCTGCGCCTGCTCCCATTGCGGCGCCCAAGCCTGTCGAAGAAGATTTACTTGGCAGCTTCAGTAGCCAACCAACAACAACTGTGCCGCTGCAGCCCTTCGAGCCCAGTGCTCCTTCCAAAACTAATTACTATGACGACGACTCTGATGATGATTTTGTGAGCAAACCAAGTGCTGTCCCAGCAGCAGCTGCACCACTCGCACCCGCACCAGCAACCGCCCAATCAGCCGTTGTGGCCAACAAGGATTCCGACACAGATTCACCGTCCGTATCGTACACACCGTCGCCGGCCAAGAAACCGATTACCGATGCCCTCAAGGAGCAGGACAATGAGAAGTTTATTTCATCCGAAGATTTACTTAGTGACTACAAGGAGGAGCGCACTGCCACGCCACCTGTGGCAGCTAAAGTGGCTCCACCCAAGGCAGCAGCCAGCAAACTCGTTACCGACTTGGATGACGATGAGCCTGTGGCGAAGCCAGCTGTAGTTCCAGTTGTTGCCAAGCCGGAGCCTGTGAAGCCCGTTGCCCCCAAAGTGGAGCCGCCCAAGGCAACCCCGCCTCAGGCTCAACAACAAAAGCAGCAACCGCAGCCAAAGATTGTGTCCGTTGAGGAGATATTCTACAAGTACGGATTGGGTAAGTGGCAAAGCTTGTTAAACTAGAGAGAAGTCGCCTCTGCTTATACCCTGCAAATCAATAATTCAATCTATTTTATGTAATTTAATTTTGTATTCCGGAGTTGCCAACTAATTTGCAGTGTATAAGCAAAATAGTTACATATCAATGTCATTTCGTTTCTAATTAATTTGTATCCGACAATTAGTCATCGCATATTGCTATAGTTGCTGTTAGCTTTTGTTGTTATCGTTGTGTTTTGTTGATATTTTAATGTATCCTCGCGACCGCACCTTGCCGCACCGACGTCACCGCCAGCTTGGTTTGGTGCCTCTGGTCACTCTGGTTTTGTGTTTTTTGTGTGTTTGTTGCTTTTTAGTCATAGCCGTAAACAAGCCGCTTATTAGCCGCACTCCCACTCCATCCTTCTCCTTTGCCACCTCTCTCTCTCTCTCTCTCTCTCTCTCTCTCTCTCTCTCCTCTTTCGCACTTTTTTGTCTGCGTGTCTATGCGGCTTTTAGCATTTTGTTTTGCGTGTGTTTGCCGCTCTTATGATGTCATCGAGAGGCTTTTGAATTTTCGCTGGCTGCTAGCGCAAATAAAATAATAATAATGTAAATATTTTAATGGTTTGTGTACGTATCCATACAAATATAGTACATATGTACGTTTGTTTGTACGTACAAACTGGCGAATTCGGTTTTGCAATTTTGTGTGACAAATTCACCGGCAATCGAATGCATTAACTCTCTTTAATTCTCTCTCTTTGATCACTGGCTGAAGAGAGAGGTGGAGATGCTGCAATCAACCCTGTCATCGATTGTTGTTCGTGACGTGAGTCACGACTGCCCAACAGCTATCGAACAAGTCAATTGGCATTTATTTTAGTTTCTATTCTAGTATTATTTCACAAGTATTTTTTCTCTTTTTTTATCTTATTCATCGCGCATGAATCAGCAGCTTTGGTTTTGCTCTCACTGTTGCTGTTGCTGTCGCTGCTCTGTCGCTGCCCTTGTTATTTGTTGCTGCTGCGTTCATTGACGTGAGCTGCGCGTTCATAATTCATATTTCACATTTGATTCTGCTCTTTTTTAGTTTCTGCACCACATTCTATCATGTGTCCATTAAAGCAATTATGGCATGCACATGTTCTGGCAGTGCTGCTACTCTTTCCACTACTACTTTTTGGACAGTGTTCCCCTAACCCCTCGGATGCAGCCTTTTATTTAAGCCTTCGCCTGCATAATCCAATTGTCTGTCTGGTTTAGGGTGATGCTTCACTGCGCAAAAACATTATAATACGTTTTTATATTAGTTTCATGCATTTCTTTTCTCTTCTCTCCGTTGCTAACTGCGCCTTGATTTTCTCCGCCTGCTGGCAAAATTTTCCAATTAGTAATGTGTTTTCTTGTCTTTGTTTTTTCCTTTTCTTCTCACTATTTTCATGGCAAGCACATGCTAAGTATATCTTCCTCTCTTTCTCTGTATGTCTGTCCGTCGTTACTTATACTTGCCTTTGTTTAAATTGTTCCATTTGGCATTGACTTTGCCCCCAACTGCAGCTGCTGACAATGCATCGACCCATTCCGATAACCGATTCGATTCTTTTGCTTCCTTTACCAGTTGCTCATTCGCACTTTGTCCCTCTTGCTCTCTTGCTGAGAGGCTGAGTGAGGCTTAGCACGAGCACTTATCAGCGAATTCGCTTTGCGTTTATCGCCCGCTTTATAACTGTTCTTTCATTCGCTATCGAGAGCATTTGCCCACATGTCAAGCAAATGTGGGAAACTTAAGTGCAGAGACTAAGAACTCTTGTGTGTATTATAACCGGACAAATCGATTTGAAAAGTAGCAATAAAAAAGTGCCATAAAAGAAACGCCCTCAATCCACGGCGTATTTACAAGGCGTAACGAGATTTGTGAAAGCGCTACACAAAAGACTGAAGACGAAATCTCGTGTAAACAAAGTGTGAATAAGTTTTTCATTTTTATTTTCGGTACTCTGTGCTTGTGTGTGTGGGTTTTGCTTCGAGCGCAGACTCCCCCCTAAGGTGTTTGGCGTGATCGATTTTGTTTTGGATGAGCGATCTGCATGTTGTGTCTAACGAGATCGTATGCTGATTAAGATCTGACACTGTTCATACCTTGATTATCTTACTTGTATCTTATTATACGAGGCTAAGTGATATTTTAGGGTTTATCAAGCCTTATGCTGTTTCTACCTCCCGTGGTATGGAAATCTGTCTCCCAGGGTTTTCTCTATAAATATAAAACAACGACTTCCTTTATTCTATATACATACATACGTATGTACATATGTATACATTTGATTTCTATCTATAATTAGATAAGAAATTTCCTTGTTTATAGAAAACAAGTGCAAGATTTTGCTGTTGTCCAAATAACTTTTCCAATAAGTTGCCAAAATGTATCGCGCATCATCGCCATATGAAATTCATCTGACATAATCGGGTCAACTGTGCCAGGCTGAAATGCTTCTTTAATAGCTTTTTTTGAGCTAAAATTCAGATAGGAAGGAACTTATGACTCTATAAAACTATTATTATTTAATAGCAATGAGGGAAGAGTACACAGAGTAACACGCAAGTTGCACAACTTTTCTTTTGGTCTCATTTTATCGCACACATTTGTCAACATCTGCGCATTTCAATGCAAACTTTTGCCAAAATTCTCAAGCCAGAAAGAGTAATAAAGAAATGTTACATATAGCAAAAAGTTAGAGAATCCATAAACTAAAAAGCACTCGGGAGAAGACAGAAGTCGCTTGGCTGCTTGGCTCATTGATTTCATATCTCAACGCAAACAGCAACAGCGAGACCCACCTGACAAACATCTCTCATTCCCATCCCGGTCTCATTCCACCCTCAGGGTGGTATTACACACTACCTAGCTGCAGTCATTGCAGGCTCTGTGGTGCAGCTGGACAAACACCGCACCCAAAAACGAAACGAACGTCGCCGTCTGGCAATTTCCGGGCCCACAAGCCCCTCTTCTCTAATTGAAGATTGACGCATGCGCATGCCAAAGTCTACACTAGGGTTGTGAGAATATATTTAAATATTCCCATTTTAAATATCAAAATCATGCAATTTATACATCATATAGTATTGATATTCCTATCAACAAAAAATTTCTGAAATTTTCACAATTAAAAGACAAATAATCAAATTAATAAAATATATTGAATATATTGAAAATATTTATACATATTGTTTTAGTTATGTATTGAATAAACGTTGTGTTAGATAAATGTATTTATCATTTGCTAAAATATGATAATTTTGATATAATATATTTTGTTCAATCCTAGTCTACACACACAGACCATGACAACTCTACAGACTCATTCACGGGTCAGCTGCTGTTGCGATTGCCAATCGATAAACTTTTTACGAGATTGAGCTTGAAAGCTTCTTCCTTTTGCGGCGAGTTCAGGGCTGAGCGCGGTTGCTCAACTCTCGCCGCTAATCGATTTTGCTGCGCGCTCTCCCGTTTTCTTTCTCTCTCTCTCTTTCTGTCTACTCTCCGCTCTCATTGCGCCGTTGCGTGCTCTCTGAAGCTTTCGCTTTGTAGTCCTGGCAGGCTTTGTGAAGCTTGCAGCGGCCTGCGCTCAGTCTCTGAACGCGTCGTGTGCCTGCAAGACGGAAGTTGAAATTTTTATTACTCACTGCAAATATTGCGTGTATACAACAAATACATATACAAATAAAAATATCTGTGTGCGTGTATATATGCCTAACGGTACGTCGTAATTAACCTAACTAACTGTGTGCGCTCTCTCGCTCTCACTCGCTCTAGAGGCGCTGAGTGTGATTTGTGTTTTTGTATTTGGAAGAGTTTAATACATAGGAAATATAGATATATACACAGAGCTATATATCATAAAAAACGGCAAAAAGTACCGTTAAACTGTGCTAAAAAGTTTTAAAATAATAATAAGAACGACAATAAAAATGTGTACAATTGGCGATAACGGACAAAATGGCGTCTGCAAGCAGCGCCCATTGATTTGCTCCATTTTGGATCCTAGTAAGTTGCGCACACATTCACACGCACACATGTACTACTAATACACCCATACATTCGAAAACAAAACTAACCTCTGTCAATGTGGTGCGGAAATTGCATTTGGGGAAATTCTCAGGCGTTGTATAATACTTTTGGTATAACAGTTGTACTATGTAGTTGTAGTTGTAAATTTATTTTGCATTTTAATAACTTTTTCATTTCGGCTTCATTCATACTAAAAAAAAACAACACTTTGAATGCACACGCTCTCTCTATCGCTCTCTCTTTCTATATCTATCTGTCTCTGTCTTTACCTGGCACAAAACTTAAAGCTAAACTAACGAAAATCAATATATTAATCCACCTATTTGCAGATGCCTGGTTCAAGCCCGAACGTTTGCACCCGCAAGGTAAGTGTGCCCAGTGGCTCTCAAACTGTAAAGCAACTGCCTGCAGCAGCGTAGTCTGTAACTGTACAGGAATTACTGTTATTAAAATATGTATATGATGAACCTCCATATCTATCTATAATGATGTCATTGTTGGCACCACCACCCTCCCACCTACCCCTCCTGCTTCAAATATGTTTCTTTGCCTAAAAGTATGCCACGCTTTGTTTGCAATTGCTCACGCTTTTGTTGTTGTTGTTGCTGTGCACTTGCTCTCGTCACTTGACTGAACAGCCAACGTGTCAGTGTGTATGTGCGTGTGTGTGTTTGTCTGCCTATTGTAATTGCAGCCCCCGCTTACAACCCTGAAAAGTATGCTATGGCTTTACTACTGTACACACGCCCCCTTTTCCATTTCCCCCTTAACCTTTTTCTTGCTACAGTTGTGCACAAATTTTCATTATTTTTCTATGCTTACACGCATTGATTGCGTTTTTACTTTTTTATCAAATTTGTTGCGCGCCTAAAAACACGCACTAAAAAATGTTCAAAAGCAAATGCAGCCAACTAAAAGCTGTGCCACGCCCTCATAATTAGTTGCACTGCATAAAATCGCAGTTCAGTTACCTTCTATGGCGTCTCTCCAGTTGTTGTTGTTGTTGCTGCTAATGTTGGCACTGAAGCGGTAAAGCGTAATCGGATCGCATGTGCTAAGCGCTTTTCATGCAGCAGCTGCAAACGTCAGTTTTGCCATAATAAATACGAAAGTTTTCACTCTGTGCCTCATGCAAACCGATACGGCTGGCACTAGAAAGGGGGCAGGGTGACTTTCGCACGAGGCTCGCATGCAATAGACGACAGTCTGAGGCAGGGCCAGGTAACTGGGGTTCTATTTCATCAGCTTACGACAACGTTTCGCGATTATCATCCCACTGACTAACCCGACGATTTACACGAGCTTTGCAATCGCCGACTGTTAATGCAAACTCATAGGTATAAACATATACATTTATATATATTATAGTATATAGTGCATAATCTTAAATCGTTGTCTATGTGCGACATGTCTGGGAATATTGTTGTCATTGTAGAGATAGACAGGTTGAGATAGACAGTTTGTAGTACGAGTACATACTGTTTTCATATTCCCCAACTGTAATTGGAGTAGTGAAATACTTATAGCAACTTTTTCCCATCGAGCTGAACAATATGACACTATTTAGTAGATATTAACTAGCTAGAACTATTAATAGCTTTTAGTACTTAAGATGTAACTAGAACCCATTAATTTGCTGACAAAGTAAACGTTTTAATGGGGTTGCGTTTTAATAACCCCACCATTTAAGTCACTAAGATTTAAACTGCTGCTATTTAATGGGTATTTGTAGATGTATTAGTTGCTTGCAGCTGTTCTACAAATGTGGAATATTTTCTTCTTTTTGGGAGTCTAATAATTGTATTATTATGTCAAATATTCTTCTTGAATACAAAATAATTTTGATACTACTATATTTTGATAGTTATTCTATTAAATAATATGTACCTATATGCAAAGTTGAAGGATATAATGATATAAAAATATAAAATATAGACAACTTTTCCTCTAGTTGCCCCTGTAAACCTTTAATACCCCTGCTAAATTTGTCTTAAGCTCACTACTAATCGATTTCTCATTATTCCAAGCACTTTTATTGTGTGTAGTGCAAATTCTCCTTGAGATCTCCTTGCACACCCATCTGCGGTTTTCTTGTTTTGATGTCTGCCCACCCGCTTGGGCGCATAAAAGCAATTACTTTACGTTTTACGACTATTTCCGCTCGATATAGACAGAGAACGCCACTTGAGGAAACCCTCTAGAGTCGCACAGGCAATGTCAGAGTCACCTTCTGCCCACAAAAGGGGCAACCCACTGTGGCGAACAGCATTCAAAGCACTCACAACACTTTGTGGGCATAGCAGGCGGCCAGTTCAGTGAGTGAGTGAGTCAGTCAACCTAGAAAGATCTTGAGCAGAACTTGTCTTGACCATAAAGAAATCAACAGAGAGGCAATTTGCGAACTGGGAAGAGAGCTATAGAACTTAAACTGACCTGAAAATACTCTAACCTGATTGAGTACAATTGAGTGCAAAGTAGAAGATCTCTTAACTCTATGAATCATGCTTAATCTATAAATCTTAGTGAAGCAGACATAACTAGTGAAAGAATCTAGTTTATATTCTATTCAGATCTATTGAAATTCAAATTATGATTTCACCAAAAAATTCGAATGATATCACAGCAGCGAGTTCTTAAGTTTAAATGGAATCAAATGTGAGTCAAGTCTAGAAATAAATGCTATTACGAAATACATATACATATAGCACTGGGGTTTATGATTAAGAATCGTAATATGCCTCGGTGATTGTCCCGTTTTGGTCATGACTGCATTCGAATATATCTAGCCTTAAGTACAAGTACTAACGTGGCCTTAACGCCGAATAACAGAGCTTTCACCTGCCGGCCGGCATTTTGTACTGCGCTTTTGGCCCGAAATAGAATGGAAAGGCATACACAGAAAAACAAAGGAAATGCTTACGTGCCGCTGAAGCCGAACCCACTCACAATATCAGTGGCTATACGAAGTACATATATTGTATCTACGTATCAAACAGTCAAAAGCAGTATAAAGGCCACTTGATTCCAGCCCAAGCGAACGTGGCATTAGATCATCGGAATTTTTGCAAGCTTATTTTCGCATAGCGAACAAAATAATTTGCATTAATGTGCGAAACAAATGTTGCCAATTGATAAGTAATGTAAACGGAAGCACCGAAAATAGAGTGCTATGAACTTTAAGATACTGTGGAAAGAAGGAATTAATACGTATAAAGATGAAATGAACTAGTTTTTACAAGTTCAGCTTGATTGATTATCGGAGTAGACTATCTTCAGACTTCTTTAGAAAAAGACTATGTTATTGTCGATAGATGATTACGATGTAATTTAGTATGAAACAATGATGATCTTAAGTCGCAATCGACTTTCTTTCATCTATAATTTTCGTTTATATATACACTTTATTTTCTGCACTCGTTCAATGAGCACAACGAAAGTAAAAGTGCCATTAAGCCAACGCCCCATGATAACGACAATACACAGTCATGTGCCATATGCACACAGTCTGGAGGGTGGTCTACGTCAGTTCGCATAGATCTGACGTCACGCAGCAGAATGACTGAATATCTAGACTGATTCCCACAACGCCTACGACACGCCAAAAAAAACGGAACTAATTTCAAAGCTAATTCAATTCTTGGCGCCTGGTCTGGCTGTCAAGCAGTTCAAAGCTCTATCAAACTTGCACCAAGCAGTGCAAATGCAAACCTAACCTTGAGTTATGTCAAGTGACAAGTTGTCTGGGAGAGACATATAGAGCGAATGAGAGGGAGAGTGGGAGAGAGGCGAAGAAAATAATAAGAGAGCACTACTGATTGCGTTAAAAAGTTGTTGTGTACCCATGTTGTTGTTGTTGGAGCTGTATACATTGTAGGTGCCTTTTTATCCATTATTCTTTAAGTACTTCTGGCTACATCTAGAATCTGTAGGCATCCACCCGGCCGGCGTCTGCGTTCGTGTTTGCCTGCTAATTTTAGCTTTTTAGCTGTTTCAGCCATTTTATTGTTGCGGTTAAGTACATATCCCAGAGATTACGACGTGGGTTGCATTGTCGGCTAGAAAAGGCGGGCAGAAGAGAAAGAGAGAGAGAGAGAGAGAGAGAGAGAAACAAGAGCAAAACAGTGAATAAAGAGAACTCGGACACAGCAAGTTAAAGAGAGCGCAAGCTTTTTAAGCTGCACGAGCTTAAGGGCTGATCAAGCTAGCAGAAGAAAGATAGAAGGAGAGAGAACTAACGAAAGCTTTCTTTAGTAAACTAAAAATCTATACTGAAAAAACTAAAATTTATAGAAGAAAGGAGGAGAGAGAAGAAAGTATATGAGCTTTTTGAAGGGCTGACAAAGAGGGAGGGAGACAGGTAGAGTGTACAGCGGGTACAACAATTTGTTTGATGCTGTTTTTGATTCAGATTCTGCCAAGATAAGAAGAACGAATATATTGATCACAGCAGCCCTGGCAGATGTGTCTCTCTCTTGCTCTGCAAGGTTACCTGCTGGGCGAGGGCCATTGTGGCAGCCTGTTTACCTGCTCGAAGCATGCAGAGACATGCACGGCATCGAGGGATCGAGCTACCTAAGGCAGACTGCAGGCACAGACAGATACAGATACACAGATATAGATACAAATACAGATACAGATACATGGATACTTGGCTGGTTGATCGTAGGTCACTCTCACGTTCTCTCGCTCTCTGCGTCAGTCGAGCGTTCTATTTGCAATTTGCCATAGGCTACCCCTATACCCGTATAATGTACAGTGTGTGTGTGTGTGCGTGTGTACCTACTCTATAGTATGTTCGCCCTGTGTTCGCCTCCTGAGCGCATCTGAAATTAATTGTAGTTTAGTTGATGTACGGACTTTGTCAACGCGTGACGACTTCGCCGTGTTTTCTCGTGTGCTCTTCCTGTGTAGTTTGTGGTGTGTGTGTGTGTGTGTGCTTTGCATCCATAAGATACTAAGATACTCTCGTGCGCGACTTGCCACATTGTTGCTGCCTCATCGTCAGCTGTTGAACTCGTCGCGTTGACCTCAGCCACAGACAGACAGACAAATTCATGAATACAATACTTTCGCGGTTTAGCTTTAACTTTGGCATAGCTTAATACAGATAGAACTATAGAAACATATTATATTTATCACACAGTATATGTGTGTGTTTATAATAAATATATTTCTCGACTGCACTTCAATTATATAATCGTGTAAACACGCTCGCTCGCTAGTTAGGCACATTTCATTTGTGTTGAAATCAAATTTTGTGCGTTTTTATCTGATTTGTCAGCGATTACACTGAGCGAAAAAACGAGGGAACTTTTAAATATTTAGTACAATTTATAGAAATGTTAAAGATCATTTAAGCTATTTCATATATAATGGGGAAACTCTGAACTAAGCGAATATACGAGAAAACTTTTAAATATTTAGTACAATTTATAGAAAAATACAAATTATAGAAAACTTCAAACTTTAAAAATATATAGAAACCTCTTTTTCTTTAAATTTAAAAACATTTAAAATTTAATATACAGAAGGAAGAAACTATATAAATTTCTAAAACAGATTACTAAAAGGTTCAAAATTATACAAAATACTTAAATTCTTAAGAAAAACTTGCTAGAGATATTTTCAAAAGCCTTTATCGTTAGAGATATTACAAAATCGATAGAAAAACTAAACGAATAAAAAAAAGCCATATAAATTTTTAATTGTTGAGAAAAACTTGCTAGATGTTTCCAAAAGCACCTCGGCAAAGCTCATTAATAAGAAGAAAGTGCAAATTAATGGAAAAACCAGATTGAAATAAAAAGCAAATTATAAACTGCATTATGGACATGTGGTTTATTTGCAGTTGGCTTTGTTTTTTAATGGATATACTTAAAGGCGACTAACTAAATAAAACTGTGCTAGAGCAAGAGTTACGATCAGCTTAATGAGCAAATAGTAACTAAAGCTAAGAATCTGTTTCAGGGAAATTACATCGTAATAATAATATCAACTGTTTTTTCAACAAATGCGTTATAAAGAAACACACTATTCTTTGCTTATGACAGTCCAAATATTTTTTAGCTATTTTGCTAGGCAATTTAGAGTTAATTTTGAAAGATATTCAGTGATGGTTATTAATAATAAACTAGTGTAAGGTTCTTTCAACTAAAGTGCTCGGTTTTTTTCGCTCAGTGTACATGGTGACACTTATCTATCATGCAGTTGTCGTGCGTCTATTTTCGCATTCAATTCTTTTTCGTTTTCGGGCAAGTCATTTAGGGTTAGGTGGAATAGAGAAAGGATGGGGAGAGGGGGGCTGTTGAGGGACTGCGTACTGGGGGCTGGGGTTCGCTGATCGTGCGGTCGATCGCCTCGTTTCAGTTAACGGTTAATGTTAATGCCGTCGGGCCGTACAGTTAGCGTGTGTGCAACTTCCTATATAAAATACCACGTCTCGTGTCGTTGCAGTTTCTGTGTAGTTCTCTAGCAATTTAACAATCTATATAGATTTATCTATATTATAGCAATACATACACATATATTTATACATATATATAAAATATAAGCATAATGGCTGCCGCATTAGAAACACTACAGAGCCTACTGCAGACATTGGGCGAAATCAAAGAGCTGCCTATTAATCGGGAGTCTTGTAAGTATCATATATAATATCGTTATACCAGAGAGAGTTACGAATAACAATTCAAAGATACAGCAGACAGTTCTTCTTTTTGTATTCTTCTTGCTGTTCCTTCATTTCTGTTCACGCTGTTTCCAATTGCAGCCTCATATGTTTTATTTATAAATCTTTTTTGAAAAAGAGAAAAATGAAAAATTTATAGAATTTCTTTGTTGGTTTTGTTGTTGTTGTTGCTCTCGACTCTCGGCCAAGCAAACTGTTCTATTACCTATCGTTATGAGTACTGTTAATCAGTAAAGAAGCTTCTTATCAATTATTTCAATATTTAAAGATTTATTTCAGTTCTTTCACTTTTGTTTCGTCTTCTGCTTCTTCTTGTTCTGCACTTGACAACAGATTTTGATTGCGTTTATCAACTTGAAACGTTTACCTTGCGATTTCCGTTCCAGACAGTTTTTGGTCTAGTTAAATAGTTTTTATTGATTCTATTAATATAAGATAGTGTAGTGCGTGAATGAGTTGACAATCTACAATCTTATATATAGTGCTTGTACCATAAATAAATCAACTTTCCCATTGTTTCACTTTGAGATAGTGAAATTAGTTTATTCTTTGAGTTACATTTATGGTTACACGGTTGCATTAAATGTTTTTCTAATTTTATAGGGTATTTCTCATCATACACTGTAAAATTCTCTCATTGTGATTTGTGTGAATTTCTTTTAATAATTATTATTTCATTATGTTTTTGTTGTTGTTGCATTTCGCGTGCTGCTTATGCAATTTCATCAATGTCAGGTGCAGATTTTGGTTTATTTGAGAACAGATTGAGAATTATGTCAGACTATGTTGTTGTTGTTGTTGCTGGTATTCAATGCGAATTTGGTCAGCAATGATATCATTGGAAAGCAAAGCTTCATTACTCACACGACTTGACGTCGCTGTCGACGTCGACTTGTGCGTCGCGCCAAAATATATTTGTTCAGTGTTGTGTCGAGGGGGTTGTGTGGTATGTATATATGATGTCACTCCTTCGACAGTTACAAACGACGTAACGTAATACGCAATTTGATTTTTTGTTTTTGCGTTGCAGCTGATACTCAAGCAAGCTGTGCATGTCAAACTGTAGCAAGCAGTGCATTGACCACATGCTCAACAAACTTTGCTTTGACTCCGCATAATGAACTTTTATTGATTCTGGCACTCAAGTTGCAAGCACAAACAAAAACACGCACACACTCACACATACACTCACATGTAGTCACACTCGAACACCTTTAGTTTGTCTGGTCACGCTCTGAGCGCACTTTCAACATGGTGTGGGAGCCGGAGAGAGAGAGAGAGCGACGCATGAATCACAACAACAAATCAAATCGAACGCAAACCGCAACCGCGCCCACTACGTCAAAAACGTAACGTACATACGTAACGTTTGTACTACATACTACGAACTTCGTGGCTTATTCACGAATTAACTTCGTCTTCTACGTTGACGTCGTCGCCACGTTGCTTGCGACGCCGTTCCGAATGCGCCTACGTAGCCAAGTTGTTGTTGCAATTGCGCGTTATCTTTTTACTTTCGTGCGCTAAGATCGCACGCGCTCTCTTGCAGTGCCCCACTCTCTCTCTGCTGGTTTGACGTTTGGCGCTCTCTTCATTCCAGAAAACTTGTTTGTCATGCACAAACATACTCTCTCACACTTCCCGCTCTTACTCTCTCTGTCTGTCGTGCTCAGTTCGAACAAAAGCAGCGCAGCAGCAGCAGCAACTTCGGCTTATTGGTTTGTTTTGTGTTTGAACTTCTTCCAGTTCTTTTGCTGCGTTCAAAGCCGACGGCGGTCCGCAGTTATCGTCGTTCCCTCTCTGTGTGTGTGTCTGTGTACGTGTGCGTGTGCAGTAGCCAAGTTTAATTAGTGTTAGACACGCCAGTTCCGTTTTGCATACATTTGTTTTGGCGGCAAGCTCCTTTCCCCCCACACCCCTCTTCCAATACTCTACCAATCATGGCTGGTGGCAGCAAACGTTACACACGCAACAATTCCAATGGCAATTTCCAGCCACTGCCCGAACGTGGACCAGGTAAATATCAACAACAACAGTAGCTGCCTGCGAGCTTATCTCGAGGTCTCCCTCAACCCCCACTCCGAGCACTGATTTACAGTTAAGCGTTATCTATGTTCTGCACGCTGCCGTTGTCCGACTGCCAACGTCAGCAGCGACGCCAACGTGGCCGAAAACGATCAGTGCACGCTCAGCAACAACAACAACATAAGCCACTTGAGCATAAGCGCTTTTGAGTGTTTTTTTATTTTTGCATAATTTGGCTCTTTGAAGCGCGATCACTTTTTGAATTTCGATTGCCACGTTGAGAGGTGCAAAAAAGAAAGAAGCCAATGAACTTTATTTTAGCTTTTCCAATCAGCAAAGTAAATCAAAAGCAACAGCAAATTGCGCTGTGCCAGCATATTCCATAATTAAATGCGAATGCAAGCGAATTTCAGAGGGAGAGAGAAAGCAGGTGTCTGTCTGTTTGTGTGTGTCTATGTGGATTGTCTAATTCAAGGTTATCAATGCCGCGTGCCAACCACACACATTGCAGATGTGCACGTGATTATTAAATCAGTCACGAAGACAATCACGCACGAAATTCTGTAGAAGAAATGTAAGAGAGATATAAGAGAACAATTAAGTAACTAAAAAGAAAGAAAGAAGAAAGAAAATAAATAAAGAAAGCAAGAAGAACGAAAGAAGAAACAAAGATAGAAGAGAGAAAGATATAAGAAAGAAAGAAGAAATAGAATATATAAAACAGAAAAAAGATAAAGAATATATAAAAGAGAGATATAGAAGACTAATAAAATTAAAGAGAGAAAAAGAAGAAAACAAAATAAAAGAGATGAAAACAAGGAAAAAATATGATAAAAGCCGAAAAAATGAAGAGAATAATTAAAAAAAAGAACGTAATATTAAAGAGAGAAAAAAATGTAAAATATTCAAGATTTGATACAGTTTCGCAGTTTCTCTATTCACGAGTATGTGATTTATGTCTATGACGTAAAAACGGGTATTTCTTATATTCTTTTCTACATAACGATAAAGCAAATTATTATAATATGTGTATATATGGTGATAATTAAGCTTTATTCTCAAAGTAAACTTAAGATTGGTATAATTTAAGCTTTTAGAGGTTTAAATGGGCATGGATGGGATCGCATAAGCTTTATTTCTCAATTCTTTTCTACAAAAATCATTCATATTTCTAACAAATTTGATTAAAGCCTAGAGATGAGCCAAAGAGAACAGAAGATGAATCAAACTGGGGCCTGCTACAAAGGACATAGGTTTTCTTCTTACACCTCTACGTGCACGCACACATCTCTAGCAAATGCGTATACATTCAGAAACAGAAACAGATACAGATACACTTGACTGTTATCTAGGCAATTTTGTGCGACTCCTCTTCCTCTTGTGTTTTTGTTGCTGCTTCTGCGATGACGATGATTCCACTTCACTTTCAGCGCAAACTTGTTTCGCTGCAAACCAGTTGGCAGTTACCCACTACACCCCTCTCTCTCCACCTTTCCTTACTTCTGCTCATTCCAGAAGTATTCCCAGTTTTCCCATGTTGAAAACCAACTGCAACCTACACGATTTCAATACGCTTAATTGGAACAAAGTCTCTCGTTCTCAACAATTGATAAAAAGTCAAAACGAACTTTCTCTCGCTTCAGCGCTTTCTTTATAATTCAAGAAGACATCAATATGTGTATGTCTCTGTATTTGTATTTGTGTCGTCTACACTTACTATGTGTGTGTGTTTCTTTGTATCTCTTGTCTGCGCCTGCCTGCCTGCTGCTGCTTACATATGTCTTAACCCAGTTTCAATTTGTAGCCCTCTCATCATTGTCTCCTTTCTAATTTGCTGCTGTCGATTTACATAACCTCCAAGTGGTTTTGCGGCTTGGCAACCGCCAAGAGGGGGAAGCATTGTCTCTGCCTTTGTCTCTGCACACCCCCAAAAACGAGTTTAGTCTTGTGTCTGATATTTGTTTAGCTGTTGTGGATCTAGTCTCGTATCCGCATCGAGATCATGTTAATGGAAGATTTTCAACGAAAGTGGAAATTCTTTAAAGAGGCAAGCTGAAATTTGTCTTGTTTCTCTCAGTGTAAATGTATAACCAGATGTAGCCCCATGGGATATTTAACTTGTTGACTTTGATAAACACCCAAGTTTGTAAAATAAACAAAAGTATTTTCGTTTAAATTAAAAAAATTTACCAAAAGTCGTAGAAAATTTCCTTATATTGTAATAAAATTCATGAGAAACATTTATTTATGAGATTAAAAACAATATTATAAATAAATACTATCCAATTATAAGAAACTCTTTTAATTCTGCATAAGAATGAGACATGAGAAATATTCCTTCCTCCTCTTTTGATAAAGTAAATCTAATAAAACGAGCATTCTCTCAGGCATCGCCAATCGATTGAGAGTATTTTCAGCTACGTGAAGTGAGAAAGAAATCGAGATCAATTTAATTAATCGCATTGTTTATTGTGTTGCGATGCGTCGAACAAGAGTTCAGCTATTTTTAGGTCAACTAATTGTAGAAGAAGAAATAGCTAGAAAGCATTTCCCGCATTTCTCGTCGAGATCAACAACAAATTCGCTTTCGATGAGTGCATTGACTGGCGCGTGTTATCGATTAATTATAGAGGCAATTTATCCATGAAGAACACTGCGTGTTAAGTGTTTCGATTCAGTTCCGTTCCGCTCTCACATACTTTCGCTCTCATGTTCTCTCTCTCTCTCTCTCGTTGTCCGGCTGGGGTCCGGTAAAATTTTTGAGTTAAATCCCGTAAAGCGCACAGACGCCCAAATATTGTTTGCCTAGTATAAAACTTGGCAACGAACGTCGTCGAACGAACGCAGCACGATCCGATCACGAAAAACCACGAAAAAATGTCGAGCAGCAAAATCTGTGAGTGCCTGTGGCTGTGTATGTGTGTGTGGGCGACTATACAACTATATAGATACAATATATATGTATGTGTATATATATATGCAGTGCTATATAGTCTATGTAGTTTGTACGGCTAATTGTGCTACCAATAATTATTACCTGACTGCAACAGCAGAAATTATGCTCTGCCTGTGTACGAACGTGTATCTCAAAGATTGCATAATTGCTTAGCCACAAGATACAGATACATATATGCACGCATATAGAGACAGCTGTCTCTAATGATCTTTAAGTTTATGTGTGTATTTTGGTATTTTCATTCGCTTGTCAACTGTGCGCAAAGAGAGATGAGAGCAGAATTGAAAACTTGAGCAAACCATGTGACTGTCAAACTGTAATAGATCATGTCTGTGCTTATCTTTAAATATATATGTATATCTTCCTTACTGATCATGACTTTCTTTCTATTCTTTCTTGTAGTGGAATCCCTGATCTACTGGCGTGATGTGAAAAAGTCCGGCATTGTCTTTGGCGCCGGCCTGGTCACATTGGTGGCCATCTCCTGCTTCTCCGTGATCAGTGTGTTTGCGTATCTATCGCTGTTGGCGCTCTTCGGCACCGTCGCTTTTAGAATTTACAAATCGGTCACACAGGCCGTACAAAAGACAAACGATGGACATCCCTTCAAGTGAGTAGCCCCACTGCTATATAACTTCTATATATAACTGACTACAACATCATACATACATCTGTTCTATAGGGAATACCTTGAACTGGATCTGACGCTGTCGCAGGAGAAGGTTCAGCACATTGCTGGCGTTGGTGTTGCACATCTGAATGGCTTCACTGCTGAACTGAGACGCCTGTTCCTCGTTGAGGATCTGATCGATTCGATTAAGTTCGGTGTCATTCTGTGGGTGTTCACCTACATTGGCGCCTGGTTCAATGGCATGACTCTGGTCATATTGGGTAAATACTCTATATAGCATGCTCTATTATAACATAATATAACTATGTCTTCAATCTCCTTCTGCAGCCTTTGTCTCGCTGTTCACCTTGCCCAAGGTCTATGAGAACAACAAGCAGTCCATCGATACCTACTTGGATCTGGTGCGCACCAAGTTGACAGAGATTACCGACAAGTAAGCTGCACATTGTTTTGTCCAAGAGATCATCAAACTAACTTCTTCTTCTTGATTCACAGAATCCGCGTGGCTATTCCCATTGGCAAGAAGCCTGTGGCCGCTGCCGAGTCCGATAAGGACAAATAAAATGCAGCAGCAACAACAACTAACAAGAGCTACAGCTAAAGCAACAGCAACAACAACAACAACATGTTTATTTATTTATTAAGCATTATTTGAATGGTTTAATATTCATCGGGGCATAACAAATAAATACATATTCAATTGTATAATTACAATTACAAACCAACAACAACAACAACAACTTGTAAACCCTAACTAAACTTTAATGAAAAATACAAAAAAAGGAATAACAAAAAAAAACGAAAGAAAAGCTAAAAAAAAATATCAACAACTCGTAGCAGTTTAAACATTGTCCAAGTGTCTTTAAGTTTTTAAACGAACGAAAATGAAGGAAATGCCGGAAAGGAAGAGAAACACAGCCACATCAATGCAATTATAATTTCCTGAGTTCCAACAATCAATCAAATTCACTTTGCCTAGACAGAGAAAGACCGAAGAGAGAGAGAGAGAAGGAAAGATTCTAAGCGACAAACCCGAATCGAAGAAAGGAATGAACATTTTCTTATAATTTTATCAATTTAGTTAAACGAGAAATGCAATGTTTGAAGTCAAACGAAGAAGAACAACAACACGGCATTGTGTACACCCATTTTTATTAGCAACTTTTTCTAATTATTCAACTCTGCTTTAGTTCTAATTATAATTTTGTTGATTTTTTTCTATAAAATCAAATAATAAAAAAAACAAGTGAAGAAATTGCGATTTGTTTTTGAATTTAATTTTAATTTAAAAGTTTATGAATTTATTTCTATTATTATTTTAGCAATTTTTATAAATATTATAGCAGGTGCAACTGAGAATACTGGACCAATTCGAGTTGTGCATGAGCAGCAGCATTGCCTCCCTCCTTTTCGCATAGTGCACATAAAACAAATAAAAGAAAAATACGTACACAACTTATACACAAACAGCTTCGCCTTGTTTCAATAAACATTTACTTATTGTACAATTAATTTAAGTATTTTACAAAGACAAAAACTTAAATCAAATATTTAATGTAAATTTTTTGCGTAGCACAGCAAGTTGATTTGTGTTTGCCAACGTTTTAAGATCATTATCATAAAGAAGTCACACACACACACATAACATATATTGTAGCTTAAATGTTTTTATTGTGACCATATTTGTTGCTCATTGTTATGAAGAGAATCGAAAAGTATATATTTATGTTTGAGTTGCTTTCAAAAAAATCAAGAATTTGAAAACAAATATAAAATCATGTGCAGCTATTATGCGTGGATAAACCAATGGAAAATAACTGATAACTTTATAGGCGTCGTTTTTCTCCCGTATTATAACAATAGATATTTTTGCATATTATATAAACACTTAAAACGATATTTCTATATATGTATGTAATATGTAAGTGAAAACCGAAAACAAAAAGAAACATCTATGAGAAATTTTCAAGAACGAGGTATCAGTGAGGTTCGATCGATCGATATACACACGAATAACAAATACGCCCTATAAGCGATCTTCATATACACACACGTATATCACACTTAAATGTGCAGTAAGTTTGCTATTTGATAGACAGCGGCAACAATGTTCTTACTTATTACAACAATCGATATGATCGTCGAAATTTCAATAAAAATAAACTTAAATAAAACTAAAAACAACAATACGAGGTGAATTTAATTTTTTCAAATTTGGCGCGTCAATATTATAGCAAGCACCTTTTGTTGGAGAGATGGCAAGAGCTGACGGTGTTTAGTTGCTATATGATTGAAAAGCTTAACGCCAGAGGGCGCACTCAGTACTGGGCAACCGCAAAAGCAAACAAAAAGCATAGAACACTCTGTCGACAAAAAATAATAAACAATACGCATGTATGACCTTCGCACAAGGTGACTGGGACACACTGCAAGAGAGTGCACGGGGAGAGAGTGAGAGAGCGAGAGTGTGTAAAAACTCAATCGAAGCGTTGCATTAACATAAAAATCAGCAAATGCCGATTGGCAAACGACGCTGAGCGAGCGGCGGAGAATTCGACACGCTGATAACACACATAAAACGCACAGTTAGCCTTAATCAGAGTTGTTTACAAGAGCAAAAGAGGCACGAAGTGAGAGCGTGAGAGAGGGAAAGAGGCAGAGAGCAAGCTTTGTAGTTGTATCAAATGAATGTTTGAAGTCGCTCCTGGAATACCCTGTAGGTATAAATTCCCCCCACTTAATAAATAAAATTTCCTTCACTGCAGTTCGAAATTCCCTGCTGTAATAAGTTGTTGGAAAAGCACTAAAAGACATAGGAATAGCTTAAATAAATTGGAAAATTAAATAATATGCTGATTAAATTTGCTTGCAACAGCCACCTTTGTTCTGTCTTTAATATACCCCACATTTGCTTGCTTGCAGGGTAAGCAAAAGCTCTCGTGACTAATAACGCATGCGACAAGTGCACGCCGTCTGAGAAGTGCTCCGAGTTTTGCAGCGAACGGTTGTCGATTTGGTCGCGCATCGTTGTGTTTTCACGTCTTCTTCGTCGCTGGTCGCGTTCAATTGTACGTCCTAAAAGTATTCTCTCACACACCCAGTGTGGGATACACGCACCCACGCAGCAGCAGCGCAGAGCAGAGCAGCAGGCAGCGACAGAGCAGCGACAGAACAACAGCAGAGCTGAGCAGCAAGTGACATATTAAATACCGCCGTAGCATCTACCTCAGTTAGCAGCAGAGAGTCGAAGGCGCAAAATGTCGAAGCCACAATCGGACGCGGATCGCAGGAAGCAAATTTCGGTGCGCGGCATCGCGGAGGTTGGCAACGTAACCGAAGTGAAGAAGAACTTCAATCGCCACTTGCACTACACCCTCGTCAAGGATCGCAATGTTTCCACACTGCGCGATTATTACTTTGCGTTGGCCAACACTGTCAAGGACAACATGGTCGGACGCTGGATACGCACACAGCAGCATTACTATGAGAAGGATCCCAAGGTAAGCCAGTGTGCCCCCCTCCCTTATTCCCCTTACCGCAGTTTATCGATTACTTTGCCTGGATTACTTCGCCCTTTTCCAGTGGAGGGGGGAATGGAAAAAAACCTAACCCAACTTTAAGCAAAGGCTGTTAAAAGTTTCTTTTCCTTTTTGATAGAAAATCTTTTCGATTTTTTTTTTCGGCTATTACGACATTATTGTTGCGCTCTGCGCTTTCAACTTGAATTCTTTGCCCGAATTTTCGTTCATTTTCAAATTTTTCATTAACTTCTCATTTATTCTGGCTTTTGTTTTCGTCATTTCGCTCGTTGCACTTTTTATTTTTCTGCTTTGTTGCACATTCATTATCATCTTGCACATTTATTTTGGTTTCATTTCTGTTTTTCGCATTGTAATTGCTGAAGTGCAGTGGGACAAGTGCCAAAAACGTGTGAATGCCAAAGACGCGAGAACGCTTCAGATACTTTCACTGCCATTAATTCCACCCAGGGGTGGATCGAGAAATAAGAAAACTTATGAGAACTTTGTGTTGAATAGCCGGTGGTCCCACAAATAACAAGACGAAAGCGACCTGCCCCTATTTCGGCTCTTCCCCTTTTCCTTTTCACCTAACAGCAACAACAATATAAATAGCTTATGTGGGCAATCAGCAGCTGTCGCTGTGACAGACGTAGAGAGGGAGAGAGAGAGAAAGGGATAGAGGAAAGGAAGAGATAGAAATTTTGTGAATATGATTAGCCAAGTAATGCATATACCCTATAGAGTATTTGCCCAAAATTTTCCTATACAACGCAGTTTTATTTTTAATAGAGAGAGACAAAGAGGAAACTTATATAAAAGATATGCTAAAACAATTTAGGGGATCAGCTATGTCATTTGCTTTATAAATAAAATTCTTCAAATTTTCATAGAGAACAAAAGTATTAAAATTGATTTATTACAAAGAAAAGAATATAGAAATTATAGAGAGTATCTGTTAGTTCTTTCGTTTTATATTTTTTTGCTATTCGAGCGTGTTAATAAAACACGTAGTCAGCTCAGCTGAGTTTAAAACAGGTCGATGTGCTTGGCAAGCATCGTTTGTTTTTGTATTTTTTTTTGCTTTGTTGAAACATGTCTATCCATGAGATACAAGCGCAAACAGATACACACGCAACACAAACAACATTCGGTATCACGTGCGACAGGCGTGCGAATTTTTGCGAGTTCTCTCTCTCATCAAGCTCCGAGAAGGGGGCAAATTTGTCCTTGCCTGAATGTCAGTCAGCAGTAGAACTGGACAGAAATCACTTTCAATTTTCCGCAGATGCAAATGTATCTATGAGATACAGAGAAAAGGAAGGTTCAACAATTAAACCTCCATTGATACATTGAATTTTTGTCAATTTAACTAATTTGCAAGACACAAATCATAGATACACACACAGACACACACACGTGCATAGATATGTATGAAAAAGGCAGATATACAGATACATATTTTCAAGGTCAATCAAAGGTTATTAACAAAAACGAGAGTCAACCATCGGCGTCGTCGTCTTCGTCGTCGTCTTTCGACGCCAGCAGGAAAATTTTCACTTATTTTATTTTCATTTTTTCTCTCTTTCTTTCGCTGTGTTCTAGTTTCTGTTATAGTTGCGTTCCTTCTATTATGTGTGTGGGGTGTCTGTGTGTATATCTATGTTTGCCTATAGACACGCATATTTATTTTGGTTCCATAAAACGACGACAGTAAGGGAAAATTTCCATAGGGCTCGTTTATGTTTTACTACACTTTGATTATGCTCTCACATGCAATTAGAGCACGCAACGAACCAATAGTCTATATATAATTATATATAAGTATATAAAACCAGATACAATTGCAACTTCATGGGGCAAACAGCTGTTCCATTGTGCGTAGAGCTCGTCAAGTTTAAACTAGTTACGCGTGGAGCTAATTGAAGCGATGTCTGTTAATGGTTCTTTCTTTATTTCCTATATAAATGGTGCCAATTGACGGGTTAGTTCAAGACAATTGATGCAGAGGTCACAAGGGGTAATCGAACTTTATTCAAACCTTTATTAATATTAAGGGTCTATTGAAATATTCCTGTGCCTTTATTATACGCACATTTCTATATGCCTTATCAGCTGTATATTATAAATAAATGTTAGGAGTCTGTGGAAATATTATGCAATATTACAGGGATAAATGTTAGGAGTCTGTGGAAATATTTCCATAATACAATTGATTTGCAATCTCTAGTATAAACAAACATTTCAAGGTATATTCTATATGCCTTATCAAACCTATTTATGAAGGCTTAGCTATACTATGGAATATTACAGGGAAAAGCTGTCAATTATTGCATTTGCTCAGTAATTTCCATATAGCGCAACCATTTTTCTATTAATCATTTATATACAAGAAATTGCAATTCATAATTAAAATCGACTTATATAGCGTACATAGTACATACCTTGATAAGCCTATATAGATAGATAAGTAAATAAACAATTCGAAATGTTAGCTCAGGCACAAATTTAGCATATGTGAAAAGTTAATCAAACAATCGGAAAATCCCCATATACCATAAAGGAAAATACCTATAACTTTACCATAGTATAGCTGATGCAACCATTTTCATTAAGACTGCCGGGTTAACTAACACACATGCACATGTGCTGCTTAATATGGGCAATAAATACAGTAATTACTAGGCAAATATATATATGTATATATGCTATATGTATATGTAGGTCTAGGTACGATTACAGAGGTGCAAAAACAAACAACCGGCATGGCAATGTGTTATCATTTTAGCCGGTTGCAAAGCCCGCTGGAACATATGTTCGATTCTCTTGGCACTGTGTGAGTTATGGCCAGAACGTAATGGAATTAGGTGACGCTCTTCGCAAAGGTTATATGTATGTATATATAATAAAATGGGTTATCAGCATTGTATGGCTCATCGCTGGGCTTTATGAGCCCTGCTCGATTTGACAGGCATGTACCACATGTAGTGGACACACTGCGCGAAATTTGAGTAAAGTAACAAAACTTTTAATTGAGCAGTGCTCAGCGAAACTATAAAATGCTATTGTTAGTAACAAAATAAGTTGTTAAAGGCATTCTTTTTTGTCTTATATGGTCTTCTTTTCATGATGTATCAATAATTATTACATCTTGCTTTATCTGCTAATCGAATCTACATGAAATTCTCTTATCTTGCGGCAAGCAGGAAGCACAAACTATGTTTGTGCGCTCATTAAGCTAATTTGTTTTGGCTTTACCTAGTCAAGTGAACCCTTGGAACCTCGAGCACGTAGCGCCGATCAGCATCATCAGCAGGTTGCATATATGGTTGAGCTTGACTGATAACCGGCGCATAGATCAGTTCAGATCAGATCAGATCTGACTGGCGACAGTGCGTCGATGCTGTCGCCCAGTGTCTGTCAAAACAACTCAAGATCACATAAATATTGACCAGAGATGCAGCGATAGCTGGCGATGCACTCCACATGAGCCTGCATAGAAACATGTTTCCCCAGCATGTGCATTCATCCAATCTCGAGTCCATTTCCCTTATCACTTGCCAAATAGAACAAAGTATGCCCTGCGTGCAATCTCATCGACCGGATCGATTAATTGCATTTGATCGCAATGAATCAAACCGCATCGAACTGGTTTCCATAATGATTGCCTGCACTGCATCTATTTATAGCTGCAGCGATTTCCAGCTTTTCCCTGAAATTAGCAACAGGCTGGGGAGTGTAACATCTAAGGTGATAAGGCGCCACTGGGTGACCTTAGCATGGGCTAACAGATGTGTCATAACCGGCTAGTAATTGGGGCAGCTGCCAATGCCGGCGCCCCAAATCACGTTCCCAATCAATGTACAGCTGTTCTGCTAGAATTAGCTGCAAGTTCAGCTGTTTAAAGCTAAAATTTTTACGAGTCAAAAAAAATATAAAACAATTTTGTTTATGTAAAATACATTTTGTTTGCTGGCAAGTTTGCACACGTATTGTGTAATCGGAAATGTATTTTATATATATGTATGTATCAGCATATAGTATATAGTTTATTCTAAAAGTAAAACGATGAAAAATTAAATTAATATTAGAATATATACTCAAAGTATCCACAACGTTGCTTTGGAAAGTTTTCTAAATTAAAGCTTTTATACAAATTGTTGTGTACTATATATTTATTATGAACACAAAAATGTGTAATTCTTGAATTTCTATACTGTTTTTTAACTATCCTAATCTATACAAAATAAAAAAATGTATTAATTCTTATCATAATTTGAAAATACGTTGAATCAATCTAGGGATAAAACTATGAATAAAATAATACCCTTCTACCATAAAGTTACCAGGTAAAATGATTAGATAAAGGGAAAGGTATTGAACTCTCAATTCGTTAAATTGTACAAACCTAATCTACACATATTGATTTCTACAAATACAGAATAACTACTAATTAAGACTGCAAATTGTAGTGAAAAAAACAGATCTAAATTTGTCAATTTACCCAGCCATTTATGGGTTATCAATCTCTCTCTTACACTATGCCTTATCACTGTAGACAGCTTATTAAAATGTGCCTTTCTCTACTGATCTCTTGCAGCGCGTCTACTATCTGTCGCTGGAGTACTACATGGGCAGATCGTTGACCAACACAATGATCAACTTGGGCATCCAGAGTGAGTGCGAAGAGGCCATGTACCAGCTGGGTCTGGACATTGAGAATCTCGAGGAGATGGAGGAGGATGCCGGTCTGGGTAACGGTGGTCTGGGTCGTCTGGCTGCCTGTTTCCTGGACTCGATGGCCACACTGGGTCTGGCTGCCTATGGTTATGGTATTCGTTATGAGTACGGTATCTTTGCCCAGAAGATCAAGAACGGCGAGCAAGTTGAGGAGCCCGATGATTGGTTGCGTTATGGCAACCCATGGGAGAAGGCACGTCCCGAATTCATGTTGCCCATCAACTTCTATGGTCGTGTCATCGATACGCCCGAAGGCAAGAAGTGGGTTGACACTCAGCGTGTCTTTGCCATGCCCTACGATAATCCCATTCCCGGCTACGCCAACAACCACGTGAACACGCTGCGTCTGTGGTCAGCCAAGTCGCCCATCGATTTCAATCTGAAGTTCTGTAAGTAACTAAATGCCAAACTAGCATTGATGATCTTTAACTAACATTTGTTCCGTTTACAGTCAACGATGGTGACTACATTCAGGCTGTGCTGGATCGTAATCTGGCCGAGAATATCTCGCGTGTACTGTATCCCAACGATAACTTCTTCGAGGGCAAGGAGCTGCGTTTGAAGCAGGAGTACTTCATGTGCGCTGCCACGCTGCAGGACATCATCCGTCGCTACAAGGCATCCAAGTTCGGTTCGCGCGAGGCTGTGCGCACCAACTTCGATCACTTCCCCGACAAGGTTGCCATTCAGCTGAACGATACCCATCCCTCGCTGGCCATACCCGAACTGATGCGCATCCTCGTCGACGAGGAGCATCTGACCTGGGAGAAGGCCTGGGACATTACGGTGCGCTCTTGCGCCTACACCAACCACACCGTGTTGCCTGAGGCTCTGGAACGTTGGCCCGTCTCTATGTTGGAGTCGATTCTGCCACGTCACCTGCAGATCATCTATCACATCAATTACCTGCATATGGAGAATGTGAAGAAGAAGTTCCCCGAGGAGCTGGACCGCATGCGTCGCATGTCGCTGGTCGAGGAGGATGGTGAGAAACGCATCAACATGGCTCACTTGTCGATTGTCGGCTCGCATGCCGTCAACGGTGTCGCTGCCATTCACTCGCAGATCCTTAAGGATTCACTGTTCCATGACTTCTACGAAATGGATCCCAAGAAGTTCCAGAACAAGACGAACGGCATTACGCCACGCCGTTGGTTGCTCCTCTGCAATCCCGGCCTGTCCGATCTCATTGCCGAGAAGATCGGCGATGAGTGGCCCGTGCATTTGGATCAGCTGGTCGCCCTCAAGAAGTGGGCCAAGGATCCGAACTTCCAACGCAATGTGGCACGCGTCAAGCAGGAGAACAAACTCAAGTTGGCTGCCATATTGGAGAAGGATTACGGTGTCAAGGTTAACCCGGCCTCCATGTTCGACATCCAGGTGAAGCGTATCCATGAGTACAAGCGCCAGCTGCTTAACTGCCTGCACATTATCACACTGTACAATCGCATCAAGAAGGATCCCACAGCCAACTTCACGCCCCGTACCATCATGATCGGTGGCAAGGCTGCTCCTGGTTACTATGTGGCCAAGCAGATCATCAAACTGATCTGTGCCGTTGGCAATGTGGTCAACAATGATCCCATTGTCGGTGATAAGCTGAAGGTCATCTTCCTGGAGAACTACCGTGTCACATTGGCCGAGAAGATTATGCCTGCTGCCGATCTGTCTGAACAGATCTCAACGGCCGGCACTGAAGCTTCCGGCACTGGCAACATGAAGTTCCAGTTGAACGGTGCTCTGACCATTGGTACTCTGGATGGTGCCAATGTTGAGATGGCCGAGGAAATGGGTCTCGATAACATCTTCATTTTCGGCATGACCGTCGATGAGGTTGAGGCACTCAAGAAGAAGGGATACAATGCTTACGATTACTACAACAAAAACGCTGAGGTTAAGCAGGTGATCGATCAGATCCAGGGCGGTTTCTTCAGCCCCGGCAATCCCAATGAGTTCAAGAACATTGCTGACATTCTGCTGAAGTACGATCACTACTACTTGCTGGCCGATTACGATGCGTACATCAAGGCGCAGGATCTGGTCTCCAAGACCTATCAGGTGGGATAGACAATTGGATAGTTAGAAGTTCCATTTATGGAAACTAATGTTATTGTTTTTTCTCTTTTTGCAGAACCAAGCCAAGTGGTTGGAGATGTCCATCAACAACATTGCATCCAGCGGCAAATTCTCATCAGATCGCACCATCGAAGAGTACGCCCGCGAAATCTGGGGTGTTGAGCCCACCTGGGAGAAGTTGCCGGCCCCCGAGGATCAGCAATAAATCAATTAATTTCCCCAACACACACATACATACATTTTTTGATATTATATTTTACTATTCGTGTGCTTTACTTTTGTTAAAGTCCAATTTTAGGAGCCAAATGCAACAGCTAACAACAAATGTAAAGAGAATTCGATAAATCGATCAATTGGAAAATCGATAAAGAAAGTATAGGCTAGCGCTAAGATGTGCGATCGATCGGGCTCATTGTTAAAAACTACTACTACATATTTTATTTAATAAAATCTAAATAAACGTATTGCTAATCTTCAATTTGGAAATGGCAAGCGACCGCGTCTACAGCACGGTACCTATTTATCGATATTTATCGACTACGACTACTTATCGACTATTACCAAGAGACCTCAGGAAAACTTTCAAAGTAGCCCAAGCAAAAAAAACAAAAGAATCGAAAAGAAAAAAACATTTTAATGAAAAAAGAAAACAAAAGAAGTTAAAGTAACTCGAATGAGATTACAACTTAGTGCAAAGCTTTGTTAGATTTTGGATATGAATATGCGTGTTATATAAACGATGAAAATAAAAACAAGTTCAACTGTTACATGTAACAAAAGGTAATTTAATTTAAAAACAGATCGGAAGGATCGAGGGGTTGGAGCACAGGAGCACAACCTCTGTGAATTCGCTATCAGTTTCTTAGCAGGATTTTGTCGAATCGTAGCCCTCGACTTCGCCCCTTACTCCTTTTCGATAAGGCCTTGTATTCAATATCAAAATTTAAGTTAATTCTATTTAATATATAAATTCGTTAATGGATAGTCAATACCTAACACCGAAAATGATTGAGCAACATCTAACGTTGTTGCGTCACCTGAAATCCGAAGCAGTTGCACCGATGCCGTTGTCGACATTGAAAACGGCTCGAAGTGCGCTGCGCTCTTCGGGTTACAATTTGCAGACTAACAGGGAAAGTAGCTACATGGATGAGGATATGCTATACCATCAAACGGGTGCACCATATTACAATCCAAATATGTATCAGCATCCACCAAGCTACTTTGAATCTGCTCCGGTGAAGAACAATCTTCAGTGTTCCTATGAATTTCTAGAGGATAACAGGAATAGTTGCCAGATGAATCAGATCTATTGCAACACTTCAGCGAACTGTGTGCCACAGGAAGCGATGGATGCACTCAAGTGGGCCATTGAAGGCATACAACAACTAAAAGTGTTGCCAAAACAAGAGATATTGTCACAGCAGTTCAAAGCTTTCGATAAGAGTGAAAAGAAAGATGTGAACTTTGATTTGTCATCTGTGTCAGGCGACGGTGCGTCCAATCGAATAGATATCAAAGGCTCTCCAATGTCAGAGCAGGCTTCAAAAAGAAGCGATTCCGAAACCGAAAAAGATATGCAGCTCAGTCAGCTCATCGATCTGGTACAACTTACAATCCTAAAGCTGGACAGTTACATTACTTTGAGCCAAAAAGAGCAGCAACAGAATCAGAATCAGCAAGGGAATCAATTAAACATAGAACCATATCTGATGCCTTCCGAGTTACATCCCCATGTCGATATGATCACAGATCCTGCATTGCAATCGATGCTGTTCAATAAAGTCCGACAAAAGGTACGCATGAAACGCACCGTGAAGGTGATGCCTGTCCAGCCGCTGGTTATAATACAGCCGTCGACACCACCGCCGCCTGATCCTCCGTCTACCCAAGCAGCCACTACAACCAGGCCAGCAGATCGATATCGTGTTCGTAAGCGAAGACGTCATGGCGGCATAGAATCGTCAAATTATAATTCTGTCAAAAAGAAACGCGACTGTGGTACCACCATGTGGTGCAGTCAGTGCTCTAATGGGCTGATCTCTCAACAGCAGGAATTACGGCTAGACCTTCCTGAATCCCAGTCCTCCGGAACTAGGCAACCCAGGAAGAATATCATGTCCGTTGCAAAAGAGATGGATATGAGATCCACAGCGCTGCCAAATTTATTGAAGAAGCTGTTGAAAAGGAATAAGTGCTGTGATGAGCTACGCTCAGAAAGTCCCCTAAGCTACACTGAGGATGTACAAGAAGAGCAGCAGCAACTGGCAGATGAGCAAGAGGTGGAGGACTCTGACCAAGACTGGGACTACCCAACGGGATACCGCGAGTACGAGCAGGATCCAGAAGAAGAAGAATGGTCCCATTTGCCAGACAACATGTGCAACTGCAAATGTAGAAAGAGAGAAACGAGCGAAGCAAGTAGTCAGATAGATTACCCCAAGCGCAAGCAGAGGAAATGTGGACGAACTGTCCAGAAATCATCGCTAAAATCCAAATGCTGCAACAAAGTGAAGTTCAACAAGCGAGTGATGGTGAAAAATCTAACAGACGATGAACGAGAAGCACCATCAGACAGAACTAAGTCTTGCAAGTGTCGCGTACTGAAATCGATGTGGGAAGGCGATCAGCCGCGGTCAAGCTTGGCTGAAAAGTATTCCCGACGTTCCAAGGGCGGAGCTGACAGCATGCTACCCTCCCACTACCCCACGAAATGGACGCAGTGATCTCTGCTAGAATGCTCATTATTTTGTTTTCTAAACTAAGTTTCGAGTTGTTCGGACAGTTGAAATTTCGAACAGAAGGGAGATGGAATCAAATTTAGCAAGTGCTCCTGAACCATCAGCGCCATCGTTAAGTTCATATTACGATGATGATGACGATGCCAAGCGTGTGGACGGAGCGAACACTACCCAAGATGGTAGTGTTCTGAGTTCATTTTGCTGCGAGAATTACATTCCGATTGATGTGACTACGGTACCCAATGGTGCTGTTTCTCAAACCGAATGTGATTCTTCATGCAAATGTGACACTCCACCAACAGTTCAATTGGAAGGAGGCTACAATCCCCATCGGTATTATTCACCGTATAACAAATCGGAGGAACCTTTGGATCCATATATCTGCCAGCGATGTCTGCTAGAGAACAAAGACAACTGCTTTTGCACTGATGACTGGGGTGCGGGTCAGGAACATGGCAATGTCGAAGATGACTTTCCAACTCACATGGAAACAGAGTTTGAAGTTGCCAAATCGAGTTCCAACACTAGCTTTGGCAACTGCCAAGCCCAAAAGAAGAGAAAAGCACGTGGTAAAAAGAGCACAGCTATGCCAACCGTTGTGCTCGTAGTACTCAAGTGAGTTTTATTATCTTACAATCCAAAGTAACTTGCTAAACTTTCACTGCAGTAAGCCCTCGGAAGCAGGACAGCACAGCTGTGGTATGTCACCTGGCTTCAATTCAATGCCATCTCATGGCATGCCCCACGTCCAATTTCAATTACCGCCCTATGGTTCCCAACAACCTTCTCAATTTGGCAAAATGCCGCGACAGGACTTCAAACAATTTTGCAGGTACTTTTTCCTCAAGCTAGAAATATGCAATATTAATTTTTTCTTTTATATTTTCATGCAGTCATCAAGTTTACCAGCCTGGTCTCAAGTAAGTCCCGCTTTGGGTTAATAATATTCCTGAAACTTATGTTTAGTTTGATTCTATTGAAGTTCAAACTTATCCTTGTTTCTCTTCACCAGTTCCATGAATCAACAACCTTCTCAATTTGGCAAAATGCCGCGACAGGACTCCAAACAATTTTGCAGGTACTTTTTCCTCAAGCTAGAAATATGCAATCTTAATTTTTTCTTTTATATTTTCATGCAGTCATCAAGTTTACCAGCCTGGTCTCAAGTAAGTCCCGTTTTGGGTTAATAATATTCCTGAAACTTATGTTTAGTTTGATTCTATTGAAGTTCAAACTTATCCTTGTTTCTCTTCAACAGTTCCATGAATCAAGAAGCGAAAGGCCACAAGAAAACGAGACAATCTAGAACATTGAATCAGGTGGATAAGGCAGTGTTAGGAATATTGCAAAATGAAAATTGTATGTGCTTCCTGCCAGATCTGGCAAAGAAACTTCCGGATAAGAGCATGAAAAAGAAAAAGTTAAGATCTCCGTTCGATCGATTCGCAAATCCACCACTCCTCTACGAACCGAAACTCTTTGTTCCCAGCTGCAACAACTGTTGCAACAGCTGCTGCTGCAGTAGGTCATGCAATTCCTGTTGCAACTCGAGCTTTTGCTGGTGATAAAAACAAAAAAGAAAAGAAAATTTTAAAAAATATTTACTAAATTCTGCATTAAAATTATCGAATCAGAAAATAAAGTCAAAATCGCAATTAGCAAAAGGAATTAAAACCCAAAATTCAAATGGATATGTGAGCTGAGAACTAGAAGTCGATATACAGGAAAGGACTAGACGCAACCTAGAGGGGAAAGTACGGCAAATAATGGTGGTGCCACGCAGGAGGACTCGTCTGAGCAGAATCCTCCTGATCAAGCGCGGTCTGCGAAAGACTGCCCTTGTCAGGCCGGGAAAAACATTGGATTTATCTGCGCTGTGTGATGTGCCCAGATCCAAGGCTATGGCCGTGCGAGAGCACTTCTCGGCCAGGGACTCGCATCTGGTGAACACCATGGAGCGCAGTCTGCAGTCGCAGGCAACCAGATCAAGTCGACCAAGGGAGAGGGCACAATTGCAGGGAAGAGGAGTGTGTACACCAATGCAGCATCCAAAATTGAATGGTAGGATGTCATGGAGAATAATCTTCATATTACAAATGTTCTCATTCCTTCTCTTCCCTTGTTAGCTATGAAATCGGGGCAAAACATGGCGGGCAAGCGTTCGCGTGCCAGTTCCGGTGGTTATCCGTCCACCTGGATCCTGGATGAGAAGGTATCAAATAGTGACTGTAGCTTCAACCAGGTGTCCAAATGCTGTTCGCTGAATCGCACAGCCTACGACCAACGACTGACCACGTCCACACCCACACGGCGCATGTACATTCCCAAAACTAAAGACCGCCCAGCCGGCACTCAAACGATGACCAATATTTTATTGGCCAAGCCCACAATGGTGTCGGGCGAAATGAGAAATCATGTGCACATGAAGGGGGGCGGCATGAACCGAGGATATGAAAATAAGAAATTTCCGAAAAACCAATCGTTCCACACTGGCGAGAGGTATACCACTTCCGATGCCAGCTCGATCTGTCTCTGCGCGGCATCTGGGACCAGCGAATACGGTAGCTCCACGAAAGAACTCCAGGCAAGGTACTTGAATATTGAGCGAATAAGTTACCCTCCAAACTCGAACTACGCATACAATTCAGATGAAGAGATAGAACCAATGATGCATAACCAAGCGGCAGAAAAGGTGAGCCCTAAGATGTATAGCAGAGAGAGGAGAGGAGAGATGAGCCCACGGAAGGTTAGCAGAGAGAGAGGAGAGATTAACAGAGAGAGAGGAGAGATGAGCTCAAAGATGTATGGCAGAGAGAGAGGAGTGATGAGCCCCAGAGAGAGAGGAGAGATGAGCCCAAAGATGTATGGCAGAGAGAGAGGAGTGATGAGCCCCAGAGAGAGAGGAGACATGAGTCCCCAGATGGTTAATCATCATACGATGAGCTCCCAGAGGGTTGGCAGAGAGAGAGGTATGATGAGCCCCCAGATGTATTACAAAGAGAAAGGAGAGAGAGAAACGATAAAATCCCAGATAAATAGCCCAGTGGGAGACGATATATATCCCAAGATGTATAGCAGAGAGAAAGAAGAGAGAAAATCAAAAAGGTCTTTCAGAGAGAGGGGAGAGAAAAGCCCCATGGTAAACAGCACGGTGGGAGAAGAGAAAAAATCCAAGATGTATAGCGGAAATAGAAATGAGAAGCTCACGACGCTGTACAGCATAGAGCGTGAAAAAATAAAACACAAAGTGAATAACAGAGAATTTAAGCCCAAAGAGAGAGATAGGACAAACGTCACTAAATATACAGGCCATCGAAGACTTCAATTGCCTAATCAGACAGAGATACGCAGATATACTAGGGACGATCCTGATGTATGTTTGCGAGTCTGCCAGAATACGCAACGGAGGGAAGAGTCGAGTCCATTTTTTCCCAGAAAAGACGACAAATTAACAATGAAAAACCCGACGAAGGCACATCTTCGAAAGACTTCGAATTCGTGCTGTAGATCTAATCGAATTTGCAAACAGGGATGTCCCATGGGTCCGGCAGAAAGCAAAAGATCTAATTATTCTTCAAAATCACATAACTCTGCCCGTCAAAGTAGTGGAGATTCAAGCTTAGACTTTTCGAAAAGTCTGGACAGTTATCAAAAAAAAAAAGGTCGAATTACAGAGAAATCGGATAAATACTCAAGAGCTCAGGGAATTCCTATTGAAAAGAAATCAAGCATATCATTTGAAATGCATCCAATTGATTTCGATAACAAAAAACAGCTAAATAATTCATCTAGAGCAGAGCCTATGAAAGTCAAATGTACGAAGGTCAGGATTTCCAACAAAGAGGTGCAAACCCACTGCCTATGCCCCAATTGTGGCATAGAAATAACGCCAATTGTCGACGATAATATCTCCGAAAAGGAATTTAATTCTTTTGATCCGCCTTCTATTGTAGCTTCCAAGCAAATATCGTCTCGAATTAATACATCCGAGCATTCGGCCACCAACAGTCCTTTAAATTATGAACTTGTCACGGAAGACAACAAAATTCAACAGAAACAAGAAAACAAACCCAAGAAAGCAAACAAAGATCAAAAGGCAGAGAGAAAAGATGCCAAAGGTAAGAAATATCCGACCTGTTGCCCTGATGGCTCCGACTTTGATCCGGCAGATCACACGCAATGCAGCCAGTATGATATGGATCAATTAATCAATATATTGCACGAGACAGTTGAGGGACTCAAGAAACGAAAGAATATAAGAGACGCTGAGAATACACCAGCAAGTCGCGGCAATACGGTAAACAACCAACGGATGCATCGAGCATATGGACAAGGATTAGCCAAGGAGGAGCCTCATCCGAGCATGCAGCAGAGTCGGTTTGTACCATTTGATCAATATCAACAGATGAAAGGTTTTGTGCCGCAACAACCATATAATGCATTCTATCCATTCGGTGTGCAATACAATTCCTATCAGCAGCCAAACATGAATAACATACAGTTGCCGAAAGTACATTCGAGAACTGGGAATAATGTGAGCATAGTTAAGGAAACCCATTATGATTACCCCATGGGTAATGAGCAGCAACAGCAGCGGCAACAACAACAGCAACATAAGCCGCAACTTCAGCCACAGCAAATACAGCAGCCGGAGCAGCAGCAACAACAGCAGCGGCAACAACAACAGCAACATAAGCCGCAACTTCAGCCACAGCAGCATCAACAGCAGCAGCATCAACAGCAGCAGCATCAACAGCCGCAACAGCAGCAGCAACATCAGCAGCAACAGCCGCAGCTACTCCAGCAGCAACAAGAGCAATATGATTTTAACAATCACAATTATGTTGATAATACCAAGAAAGTTACTAACTATAATAGCTATAACAACAATTCCAACGGGCTTAATAGTGAAACATTTTCGCCCATTAACAAAGACCTAAGACGCAAGCCCAGTGGCTCTACCTATCCAATCGGGGACACGTCCTCAAGACCTCCGCAGTTTTCTTACAGCGAGATCAAGCATAAAACTCTACAAAAATTGAATCCAACAGAATCATTCATACAGTTCTTTGACATGGCCATATCGCTTAGGAATAATCAAAAGGAAAAAAGAAAAATTGATGATAAGGAATCAAGTTGGCCTCGCATAAAATCAAAGGAGTCCTACAAACCCCAACAAAAAAAATTGGAATGTGCTGAAAAGAGCTCAGATCCAAGAGGGGGCAAGCGAGAGATACGCGAAATAGAATCTATGAAAATGTTAGATAAAAATCGGCTTCCTGCAAAGGAGAAGCAGGAAGTTGCTTCTGAAGGAAAACGCACATTTCGTACACGACTTCGGCAAGTCTTAAAAAATGTTAACCCCCGAAAAAAGCTATCAATGATAAATCGACTTTTATATGAAAGAGATATTGAGAAGGAAAGGAAATGCACACAACACCAATTTCTAGTTCGTTCTGAAGTTTATGGTTCACATCAACGCCGAGAGTCAAATGAACACGCAGAGATATCCAAACAGACAAGGACCCAAAGGCCATACAGAGTTAGCTCTGATTGTCGATTAACTCTCAGCGAGGAAGGAACCATTGAAACAGAAGATTCAAGTTATGCTGTTAAATACTCTTACCCAAATAAAGCCGATAAACCCATACCGCCACCGAAGCCATCTCCGTGCTCTTATTTATGCAGAAAACAACATGACAAAAGACATGATTCTTCAAGCCAGAAAACAAGTGAAATAGAACTTAAAAGCTACTTGGAGAAAGAAAAAGGTATATGTAAAGATAAATACTTGGCAAAAAAACCAAAAACACAGGACCTTGATAGTACTGGTAAAACAAAAAAAAGAAGCCCGGAATTGAAGTCGCAAAACCTTAATGAACAAATCAGACAATCCTTATTGATTCATTCTTCTAGCAGTAATGGAATTATCAAGGAGGAGAAGCACCCGCCACATAAATTAAAGGCCATTGAAGATAAATCAAGTCTTTATCCCAGTTGCAAGAAACAGGAGTCAAATAGTTCAGATCACAAAACAAGACGTAAGAAATCAAATTCTTTACTTTCAAAAATTGTCGAGTCTAAATTATCTGTTGATTGTTCTCAAGAGCAAATTAGATTCAACAAAGAAACCATAGAAACCGAAGATAGCCACAAAAATAAGCAGAAATCGTCGAGCTTATTATCTCATCCTATGAGATCAATGAAAGAAAATAAAAAACCGTCAGTGGCACTAGATAAAGAATCCTCTGTGACCTCCAATCGAGATCAGAAATTGAAAGAGGCTTCTAGTCTTAAAATACTTAAAAATAGATGCAAGAGTGGTAGGTCGCACAGGGGTAATCATGAATTATGCGCTGATGATGAAATTAAAGTGATCTACGATTCTAGTTATAAATTTTTCAAACACAAAGAAGTGGACAAAAACACCAAGAAGAAATGCGAGTACAAATACCACACAGAAAGTGAAAATCGCAAACGTTTAAAACTGCATCCCACTGAGAGTATAAATAATTTCTTCAAAATGTTTAGGTAACATCGATTTCTCGAATAAATATAACCCAACTGTTCAGTATTTCGAAATTAGATAAATTGTTAGTTTGATATTCAAATAAACGAGGGAAAATATATTTAAAAAGAATCACCCTGTTGTCGCCCGAATATCCGATATTTTACTTTCCCTGTTTCGATACAATCAACTTACCACAGGGAAATATATATTCTGTAAATGTATCGAACAATAAATTTCCCTTTTTCGATACAATGTGGCGGCTAGTCGACTCCAATGTATCGATAAGTAGAAACAATAATTAGCCTGCGCTGCTTATTATTGTAGCAAAATGTTGAATTTTTTAATTAAAACACGACAATTGCTATATCCAGGTGTGCGTAATCTGTCCAATGGTATTACAGCATGTCAAAGTACTGCAGGTGCCGACTCCACAACTGGAGCAAGCAATAAAGCAGCACTTCCGAAGCCTGCCTTGATTTTGCCACAGAACTACGCAGAGTATGCGCCGGTAAATAAAAACAGTGCACGGCAGGCATGGATTGAAAACACTGATGCAATAGCTGAGCGCAAAGTGGGTATAATCGAGTTGCATCCAGATGTATTTGCCTCGCAACCGCGTGTCGATGTGATCCAAGAGAACATTGAGTGGCAGCGCAAGTATCGTTATGTAAGTATGGCACATACCAAGACACGCGCTGAGGTGCGCGGTGGTGGACGCAAGCCTTGGCCACAGAAGGGAATGGGACGTTCCCGACATGGTTCGATACGTTCACCAATGTTCAAAGGCGGTGGTGTTGTGCATGGTCCACGCTCGCCCACAACTCACTTCTACATGCTTCCCTTCTACAAACGCGTCCTCGGCTTGACATCGACACTAAGTGTTAAACTGGCACAGGATGATCTGCACATAATCGAGAATGCTGAGATACCAACGCGCGATGCACAGTTCATTAAAGATCTGATTGAGGAGCGTAACTGGGGACCGTCAGTGCTGATTGTGGATAAGTAAGAAATATGCAACCCTTTTTTTAAATATTCATTCCCTTTTATAAACACATATTTCTCTTGCAGGCAAGAAGAATTCCCCGAAAACATTTGCTACGCTACCGACAAATTGGGCTATGTGAATCTGATGCCTGCCTTCGGATTGAATGTCTACTCAATGCTCAAACACGATACGTTAGTGCTGACCGTGGATGCCGTAAAGCATTTGGAGCAGCGTCTGCTTTACCAGCTGCACCGCAATGATGCGCTCAGCAAGGAAGGCAAATTCAAGCTGAATCAAGTTTAAAATTAAGTTTTTCCAATAATTGTATTTAATTGCGATGCCTTAAATGCACTGTTAAACAATATAACATTAATATGACTATTGTTTCACCTGCTGGGCAGGTTGCGAGGCGTTGTTTTTGAACACAGTGTGCAGGGGATCCTTGTCCTTTTCGGATATAATAAGCTCACAGGCACCGTTAAGGCGTTCATTGAGTTTGGGCAGAAACTCTCGCAGGTAGCCACGCTCCGAGTTGCTATGGTTGCACAGCAGTACAGTGGTGCCATTGTGATTGAAATCCAACAGCTCATGATGTGACATTTCGCCAGTGATGACTAGATCCACCTGTAGACCACGCAGTACTGAGCCTCCAGAGCCAGCACATATGCCAACGGTATGCACAAAGGTCTTTGCATGATGACCCACGGCATATGCCACATGTATACTATTCTCAATGTGATCCTGCAGCGAATGTACTATCTGCGATATGGGCATGTTAGTCTCTACCAGTCGACCAGTGCCTGTGCCGACTGCTGTGTCGGGTTCCTGTGTGATTGGTTTAATGCTCTGTATATTCACAGCCTTGGCTAACCAATCGTTTACTCCGCCCAGCACCTTATCCCAGGCTGTGTGGGGGGAGTATAATGCTATGGAGTTACCCAAACAGGCTGCAACAATACGTTCCTTCCAGTTGGACTGGGTGATGCGAGTAAGTGGCTTGAAGATTGGTGGATGGTAACTGATAATCAGGTCCACCTTCTTATCAATCGCTTCGGCCATTACCGGCTCGGTGAGATCATTGGTCAGCAGTATTTTCTCGATCACTTTCTGAAATCGAGCTATATTTATTAAAATAGTTCAATTAGTTATAATATTTTAAAAACTTTACATCGCGAGCCGGTTCGATCAGCAGGCCCACGTTGTCCCATTTCTCGGCAAGACTGATGGGGGCGAAGCTCTCCAATTGCTTGACGACCTGGTCAAGCTTCTGTCCGCTATGGCTCGACATCTTTCGCAGAGTGGCTACACAGCGTAACATAAAAAAGTTATCTTTAATAACCAACTTGTCACTTGTTGCAACTAGGTAACTATATTTTTGCTTCAGCAATGCAGTACTGGAAAACGTTTTCATAAACATCTCTGTGGAGTTACTTAACACTGGTCGCCCGGTTGTTTTAAAGACAATTTTACTTTTGTCAATCAAATAAAGTAACAATTTAGACAGTCTACAATTTTTTCTTCTTTATATTCTTTATATAAATCCAACTCTACTAAGTTCCAGTTTTCTGATTTTATTTCTTTTCTTTCTTCAAACACTTCCCAATGTTTTCATTGGATCAAAATTATTATACTTATTTTACAAGAAATACAGTATGAATATATGGATATAGAACAATAATCATAATTCATATACAATACTGTATATATATATGAACAAATATGTATAGAACAATAATTGAATCCCGGTCTGTGGTTAATTATTTCAGTTTATCAGAAAATTCATATTATTCATCAAATTATGTTCTGGAGAATTGTCTTGGATACGGGTTTCTGTGAAAAACAAACGTAAAAACTCCACAAATTTTCACAAAATCCATTGATTGTAATTCCCTAAGGTATATTCCGGTAGCAGAGAGTGGAAATATTAACTAGGTTTTTAGTTATTGAAAAAAAACAACTGTCTGTAACATTGTATGGGAATACATACTAACATTTTTCACTTAAATTTATATTGTTGGAGAAATTCATACATTCTGTACAATTCACTGTGTATTCAACCACACATAATTTCTGTGGGCTTCTATGGGTAGAAAATTCATATTAATAAGTGATTCGAAGAATTAATTCGGATTTTCCATCTATATCAATTATACTCCGGAATTTTTAAGTACATATGTTGACTTCTGAAAATAGGCGTCACTAAACTACCAAGGGTATTTTTATTTGCTTGGCTTTTTTGGTAATTCCCGTTTTATCAGCACTAATACAAGTCGAAAGTAGAGAGATCATGACCAAACACATAAAATACATTTTTGACACTAAAAAACACACATTAAACCAATTAGGCATCACACGTTTTTAGGATTTCCAACGCTGAGGGTTTTCGAAATTATTTCCTTTATGGACCGACCTGCACATCGTAACTTTTCTTTTTCAACAGGACGCACACTTCGTCAACATTCGATGCCAGACCACAGAACGTAGCACATCTCTGAAGAGCGAGCACAGTACTAGGTAATTTTCTGCATTTTTATTTTATCTGCATCTGTGTTGTGGTCGTTGTTGTTGTTGGTGTATTTGACAATGCGTCTGTTGTTGTTACGCAGTGTTGTAATTTAATTCAATCATATTTATAATTTGTTGATGCGCGCTCCATTGTAAATAAAATCTGGCAACACCACGGGTTTCTCCCACTTTGTGGAAAGCTGTTTTGTGCTTGTCACCCGAAAGCTAAATTTAAACGAGCTTTAGCACATCGAGTCAGTGCTAGTTTCAACGTGCAGCAATCGAGACGTGTGAGTAGAGAGTCGCAGCGCATATAATATACAACCTACGATTTCAAGGGATACGCGTATATCAATGTAGATTAGCATGCAAACCATTCTACAGTAACAATCAAATCAAAAAAGGTGTGTGAGTGCTAAAAATATAAAATTACAAATGAAGCATAAATACGAAGCGAAAAAGTGAAGAAACAGAAATAAACGAGAAAATGGAGTGAACTAAAATCTTATGTGCATTGAACACAAAAACAGTCAAATATGCTCGACTGCTTCTGGGAGTGTTGGTGCGAGAGTGCGAATGTGTGTGTGTGTGTGCGCAACGAAAACAGGTGTATGTATGTATGCGCGTATGTATTGTATGTAGTGGCAAATGAAATGCAGGAAACAAAAGAGTAAAGTAAACCAGCATAAACACATGTCCCACGGGCATATGTATAAATATAAATATGTATATGTGTGTACATATTTTTTACTCGACCCAGTGAAAAGTTAAAATACATATTTTTGTTGCTGCTAATCATAAAACTCTGATATACGCTAATCTTGCGTTACTGCGTCTTTGCTTGTGTGCGTGCCTCACTATATTTGTCTCGCTTACTCTCACGGTAAAAGCGAATGACAGAGCGACGCTTAAAGCGCAGTTACGCGACGCTGCATATGTATATATAAAAACATTTTTGTGTGAATGTGAGTGCGCATGTTTGTTTCTGTGTGTGTGTGTGTATGTGGGACTGTGAGGCAGAGCTTAAAAGCAAAGTTCAGCGTGTGAATTTCCATTTTACTTATTTGTAAAAGAAATTTTTGCAGAATCAAACCACCAAGCAACGGCAAAAAATAAGCAAATACAACAAAGAAGAGCAGAAGCAGCAGAGAAGAAAAACTTTATCGAAAACCCAAAAGGCCAAAAGCAGGCAACAAGTTAAAACAAAATGTGGAACCAAACGGCAGCAGCAGCAACAAGTGATAATAACAAGGAAAAGGAAACTGTTGAGGATTGTCACTGTGCTGGGGGTAGTGTTGCCAGCACGAGCAGTGCAGCCAGTGTTGAGCAGCAGCGCAAGCCAGCAGCTACATCACCGGCTTCACCATCGGCAATTGAAACTAACAGTAAAAAATCGAAGTCAGATACAGTAACAACAACAACAGCTACATTTGGCGGCAAAAGCAACGAGAACAACAGCCAACAACAAAGCCACAGCAACACAAGCACAAACGCCGCCATTAATAAGCAAAAAGAATTTGCAGCACAAAGCGAAACAAGTGATTCTGGTTTTATCTCTGGCCCGCAATCAGGTCCAATTTTTAGCGAGGAAATATTATCCGACGACGAAGGAGAAACGCCACAGTCAAACCAACAGCAGCAACAACAACAGCAATCGGAACAGGATAAGCAACAACAAGGAAAATCACAAGCAGTAGCCTCTGCCGTCTACGATTCGGGTGTTGTTGAGGAGATAGAAGACGAAGACGTGGAGGATACGCAACCAACAACTGAAGCTGGCCGAACTGTACAGCCGGCCACTGTCGGACCAATGCGCCTGAAGGACAATGTCGATGCGGGCATACCCCAATGGACGGTAGCACCCAGAGTGGGTCTTAACAATCTCGATGCAACACCAAAACCCGAGAACCCGAGTGCCGCAACCACGGCAATAAAAAGACAACCAGCTGGAAACATTATGAATGCCTGGGAGCAGTTCTATCAACAAAACGATGATGGCGACACGTGAGTAACACAAGCATTTCCGACATTTCATTTCATCAAAAATTCCCAAAAGATGGACACAAAGAAACAGTAGAGAGAGTATTCGGCTAGGAGTTACCCTGCAGGCCAATCTAAAAGCAATATATTATATCATTGAGCCTCAGTTTTTTCTTTTCTAATACATTAATGTTAAAAGGGGTGTGAATAGAAATTTAAACTATCAAAGAAAGGGAAAACTGCCAGAAATATTATATTTGCAGACCTCCGGGAGATCACCATGCAGTTTGTCTGAATACAGTGTACAGGGTAGAGAGGAAATGCTAAACATTTGACTTGACCACCAACTGTGGGGGAGACTTTCATGAATCACAAGCACAAGACAATGCGACGACTTGGGTCGGGCACATGTTAGTCAAGCAGTCAGGGGTTTTCCTGGTATGTCTCTCGTTGCGAACTACCTGCAAACAGAAAACAAAACAGGTTTTTGGGCTGTGCAAATTTCTTTGTTGTTTTTGGGTTTTTACGATCGACAACAAGTGGGAAATATCCAGGTAAAAGGTGTGTGCACTCTACTAATTTCCTTTTCTCTCTCGTCGTTTTCGTCTCATCACAGTCCACTGCACTTGGCCTGCATATCGGGCTTTGTGGATGTTGTTGCAGCCCTTATACGCATGGCACCACATCCATGTCTATTGAACATTCAGAATGATGTCGCACAAACGCCTCTTCATCTGGCTGCACTCACAGTACAGCCCACAATTCTACGTATGCTTCTCTTAGCCGGCGCAGAGGTAAGTTTATTTTAAAACTATGCCATTCTAAACAATATATCAATATATCCTTACCTCATTATTATTATGAATCTACTTTATTTAGCCAACTGTGCGTGATCGTCACGGTAATACGGCACTGCATCTGTCCTGCATTGCGGGTGAGAAACAGTGCGTGCGTGCCCTGACAGAGAAGTTTGGCGCCTCCGAAATACATGAAGCGCATCGTCAATACGGACACCGTTCAAATGATAAGGCCGTCAGTTCACTAAGCTATGCCCGCCTGCCTGCCGATTTAGAGATACGCAACTATGATGGTGAGTGAACCAGAACAGATTTCCACATTTGGTTTACATGATTAGAAATAGTATAAAACTAGTTGTTGCTACTCGTGCATGAGTTGCAAATCAACTGTCGAAGCGTGTTTTGGGTGCAGCACACCATAATCTTCGAGACTCTACGATCTGTATATAGTTTATAAGCATACAACAGCAGCAGTCCGTTCTGGCACAGTCTGAAAACCGTGTGAATTTTGCCACATTTCATAAAATCATTTGATTTGTTGCCAAGAACAACTCGTGAGTCTTATTAATGTGTGTGTCTATATAGTATAATTCTATATTTTAGCTGTCCCGCCATCGGCTAGCCGCAGTGCGAGACATTGTCTGCCAGCAGAGAATATATTGTATATATATATATCATATACTATATGTAGTACATATTCAATACACCTACATATAGTAGACTGTGGATGAGCGCATGAAAACATGCCAAAAATACATTGGCCTCAGTTGGCTTGGCTGCTTTTCGCCAGAAACTGTTTTTCTCAGTCGTCGCTTTTCTCATTGACGTCAGCAAAAAGTAGCATTGTTTATAAATGATTTCAAGGAAACAAAAACACAATATTAAATTGATATGTGCGTCGCACGCCAAACTCACTGCAAATTTGAAATAAGAGATGCGCACACTGCGGGCGCAGCCTTATTTCCTTATTTGTTAAATATTGATTATATTCTGTATATACACATATGTGGTTTAATTCGATTTTAATGCGTCGGATACGCTTTGGTTATTGATTTCCAACAGGTGGTGCTGTGGGGTGTTGTTACCTCCACGTCACTTTGTGTGTGTTTACGAGCTGGTTTCTTCTGCCTGCCAGCGGGCAAAAGTTTCCCATTTTGAAATTAACTTAAAAACTACAAAAGAAGCAAAAACCAAAAACCACACGAATTCCCAAATATAATTTTTAACTCTGCCGGAAGAAAGTAAAAGTTGTGTCGCCTATACAAACATTTCTTATACAATGTACGTCAAAAATTCGATAAATACTTGTGCAACTGTCGTTACACAAAAAGGTTAATAAACTTAACATGGTGTGCGGTTTGAAACTGAACCCACACACATATGCACGCGATTATTTACTTTAACCTTTCGCTTGTTTAATCGATTATTGCTTTTTGGGCTATGTATAACCTTGCCAAAAATACATTAATAAAACGAGAAGCAACAAAACAAAAAAAGGAAACAGTTCATTGAGTTGGCCTGGCCATCGTTGCTTTTGTATTCCCAAACATGTGGTCAACAAACATTTGGCAGCAACTTACAACCGCATCAAACCGGTCTAGTCCCAACATGCCTCTCACATGCCCAAAACAGCTGCTGTCTCTATGTAGTCTATATATAACCGAGCAGACATTGCACATAGCACTCGGAATTGGTTTATGTACACACATATGTATCGTATCGTATGTATCTATTGACCGGCTGGCTCAATGCAGACAGAGCTGCCAAAAACCATGAGAAATACCAGACAAAACCGATTTGCGGATGCGCTTCCTGTCTCACATATTTCTAATGGGAATTTACTGATACTAAATCTTAACTAGAAATACAAAATAACCGCAATTAATGCTAAAAACAAAAAAACTCATTACGCATTATTTGCGAATTTGGGGAAATGCTTAAATATCAGAAATTCCGCCTGTACTTCCCCTAGTTAGTCTGAAAGACGTGACAAACTTAATTCGTTCGTCTCTTTTCGAAAGAGTATAAATGATGACATGTTCGTCGAGCGCGTAGTAACGTTTTCTTTTTCAAAAATTTTGGGTTTTCCCATGCACAAGACGTCGACGATATTAATTTTTATTTTTTTTTAACGCCAATTTGATTGTCTGGCCCGAAAGCCAGATGTTATCCCCACAATTTAATGTACACTTATTGAATTTTCTACAAGATTAAATGACGCAAGCGTTTGAAAAAATTGCGCATAAACAAACATGAAGATAGCAAAATTTTCAGAATTTTTAAAACATTTTAATAACAAATTTGTCATCAAAAAATTAAAGATTGCAAACAAATTGTTTACCAATTGTTTGAAATGAAATCACAAATAATTATTGTTAAATTAGATAAGGTATAATAAACAGGGTTCAGAGGGGATTACTGTTTTACATACGTCAGCATTAAATCATTTACAGTAGCCGGCATAAAAGTCTCTAAATACTTCCCCCAAATGTGCCCAAATTTAATGTGCCATTTTCATATAACGTTGAGTTGTTGTTATTTCTTTTGAATTCCTGCGTTTAAATTTAATGCAAATCATTCGGGCGGCGAGACAACACGAAAATGTGAAAAATGTTACGAAAATAGTCAAAGATTTTGCTTTGTGTGCTGGCTATGCGCCAAGACTTTTAAATATACTTATAAAGTAAATGTGTCGTTAATTTAAAGAAGACTTTCAAGTTTTTTTCCAAACAATCTCTCGAAAGTGGCTAAAAATAAACGGGATTCTGATTTTCGGGTCAAAGTTTATCTACAAAAAAATGTAGATAATTTGAAGAACGAAATTAAAACTAAATCAAATATATGAATTTGTAGTGTATGTACATATGTATGTACGTTTTCATCTCTGGAAATTCCCAAAGTATTTCTGATTGCTGGCGCCCATTTAAGAGTTTCGATTAGCTCTGTGTGAGACGAGGTCACAAAAGTATTTATTATTCTTTATGTACAATACACACACATATTTGGACGCTCACGCGTTTCGCACGCAATCGTTGATATAGATGTTTGTGTGTTGTAAAAATAAAGAGCACGCAAGGAATAAAATTCAAGTATAAATAGAATTTCTCCATTTTGTTTTCTCGTGCCCGAAAGGAGTTTTTATTTTGGCTAATGGCTCATAAAAATCGATAATCAATAGTGCTTGATGATTTCATCATACCATCAGGGGCTTATCTATAAAGGAACACTTTTAAAATGGTCTACTCTAATCTTATCAGTTGATATGTGACGTTGTTACCGCGCTTTAGCCTCTAGTTATTGGCAAATTGTAAAACTTGATTTGGTCTTTTTCCCTAGGAATTGTTCGCCTCTTTAAAGTGTTGGGGAATAATTATTATTGACGTCACAAAACTCTCGAGACATATTGGCGGAATTTCAGAATCAATTAACTCAAATATGTGCGGTACAAATGGTTACGATTTATCCAACAATATGTGCCATATGTGTTGCAGATCAGCTGTGCGGCACAATATGAAGGGGAAACAAAGGCAGAAAAACCCGAACTGATTGGAAAACTTGGAAAAAAATAGAATAGTAAAATTCTTGTTTACGAAACTTAAGTAAAGCGCGATAAGGCGGCCGGAATTATTCTGTGATTCCCTCTTAGCAACGACAATAGCGGGTTATACCTATCTACATAATATATACCATCCATGACGCGAATACAATCTCTTAAATTGGCATTTGTGTTGCTACCAAGGACCTAAATATTATATTTGTATCGTCTGATCGTTGTCGTAGAGTTTCGTTTTGGCTTGGGCTAAACCTTATCAGAGACCAGAAAAAACCCATTGGTGGTCGTTTATTATTCCCATGACGGCAAATTTATGTACATACGATATGTACTATGCTTGAACACACATACACATGCCATGTTCTTGCGATGTCCGCTCACAGCAATAATGCTATCTCATACCGATAGCTATTATCATTGGTTTTTACCATAAAAGCGTTAAATACCTTTAGCAGGAGAGAGAGAGAGTGATCAAGAGATCGTTAGTTTCAAATCATCATGCTTTGCCATATAGTTTATAGTGTCTTTCCGTTTTCTGTTTGTTATATTTTTATATGTATTTTGGGAATGTGGATCCTTGTTGAGTTGGCAACACGTGCTGTTTCTTTTTTGGTTTTACTAACTGAGATAGCATGACTTGCGAACGTATCTTGAACCTTCAGTTTGTTATTGGTAATGGGAGTTTACACGTTTCGTTACGGCCTCTACACATTGACAGAGTATAGAGATAGTACGTAATTGAGTGGGGAATGCCATCGACCTTTAGATTGATCATTATAGTAGTGCCAACCGAACAGAATGTAAGAAACTTGATTGGAAAAACGGTTGCTTGTTTAATTGCACAATATTATTGATATTATTATTAATGCGCTACTCTAATGGAAATACTTGATTTTCTAAATAGATTAAAAATAAATGCAGTATGGCTTCAATTGGCAAACGGACCAAAGTCGAAATAGAATATCTTAGCACTTGAAAGTAGTATATAATGAAATATATGTATATTTCACTTTGTCACTTGTTGCATATCGCATATCATGCCAATTCTAATCGGCTCTCATGACACTACCCAGTACGTGCTAGGTGCTCTGGCACTACGCGACCGACCAAGGCTCGTACGTAAACAAACCGGTTTAACCCACAACAGTTAACGTCAGTAGATACACGTACTTATAGTATATTATTTACTAACATTCTGGAATTGCTTTATTGACTGCCAATGACTTTTACATCACAACAACAACAATAGGAACAACATTTTGTTAGTCATTGCGAGTCAGCGTCTCTAGACAAGGTCAGGCCTCTCCCGTTCGATTGATAAAATGCCACATGCCGTTAAATATCCAGATAGATACATACAGATACAAACATATATTCATACAATAATTATAAGCAGTATTATGAGCTCATAAAATCAACTGGTTAAGCCCCAATGCAATAACGGAAGTTGAAGATCATAATACAGACATAAAGTAGTAGCACCTTATGTGGAAAATAAAAGAAATTCAATTGATTTTTTTGTCCACTCAGTGCTGACACACTTTGAAGTGAGTGAGTACTGTCTATATCTGCCTGACTGACTTACGTCTGCCGTCTGTCTGATTGGGGTAAACCCTGAACAACGACAACAACAGCAACACAACGAATGCATTGAATTGTCAACAGCTTTTACCCGGGCTCTTTATCTCTGCGCTCGCTCCCTAACATTATCAGGCACTTGAAAATATTTTTTTTCTTTTCGGCTGCTTTACACTGCCTGACCTCTTGGCGTTATATTGTGGGCTTTCCCCTGATATACCCAACATATATATACATACTTACAACGTTCATGCGTCTGGATTGTCTTGCCAACACGTGGCACGATCTCGTCGTACTCCTCTAGTTCGCTTCCTATGGTGTCGCGCCGCATATATTTGCATATCGTTGAAAAGAAAGTCAACAAACGGTTTAATGACATAACCTGACAGCAGGCAGTGGCGGCAGCTTAGCCAAGCTCCAAACTCTGCCATAAAAAGCAAAGAGAGAGAAAAAACTGAAAACTAAATATACTTTCATTGCCAAGTGGGCGAAATAAGGCTGCATAAACACATATACATACGCATACAATATATCTCTATGCATATAAACTGGGCATGGAAAATCCGTTGGGTTTGTTTAATTGTGCTAAGTTGTCTTGTTGTTGTTGTCGTTTCGCTTTGTTTGGCATTTGGCTGCAGCTCAAAGTTTTATTCGGGTTTTCTGTGCAATTACGCTGCGTTGGGATTTTCCATATTGTTTTCACACTGAACTTTCCACAAAGCAGGCGAGGAGATCATCAAGCAAGCTCTGGCGCCGTAAGTCTTAAAGGCAAACAATTATTAACGGTTAATTGTTTTCTTTCTTTCCGCCTTATTTAAACAGTTGTTAAGTCCATAATACCTTCTGAGTGTCTTTTATCAAATTGCGTTTTAGCCCATTCGGTTTTGGTTATTCCCCAATCCCCTAGTGGCCTCGTTTTTGTAATATGCCAAGTTCTGCAAATCTTTGAGAATGCTATAAACCAGGAAAACTGCGTATAATTATAATTAAACTGCGTATAATTAGGTGCTTATCGCAATATTCACTATATCGCTCCCATGGGTGTTAGGAATAATCCATAGCATTTGCCATGTGCCAAATATCGATAGGTAATTAATTTCAATCAAATAAGTGTGATCAAATCAGCGACTGAAGAAATTCGATCATCGACGCAATTGATACAAATCGTTTCCCGTTGTTTAAATGCTCAAAACACCAAAATATCAAATATCAATTTTTAGATATATTATAATTCGTAAACAAAACGATTTTATGATTTAATTATGAATCAATGAACTCTGTGTGCAATTGTCGTTGCGTTGAAGGCCAAACACCCAGAGAGGGCAGTTTAGAAAAAGAAAAAAAAACCAGATATAATATCTTGAGAATTTACAAAAAAAGTAAAGAAAAAACAACTCTTTTTAGAGTTTGCTGCTAACAATTAATTAAAATTAAGCAAAGATAACAAGAACAAAAAGACAGATCGAAAATAACCATATTCAATATTTGAGCTGTCAATAAATTTGTGAATTGTGAACTTTGCGACTTGTGTGTGTGTGTGGGGAGTACTTTCAACTGCGCCGTGGGTTTTTCTCTTGCTTAAGGTCGCAGCAGTTGTTGTGTTCGCCTGCCTGATCAAATATCATGACGATTAAAGACCCCGTCGGTGCACAGGGGTCCAGAACAATTGAGTTGACACAAAGGCGGAAAGTACAAGCAGCAGGAACAGTTTGATCCCATTATACACAAAGTGCTGTTCTACTACATACATTACATACATGTATAGGGGGCAATGCGCAAATTCCGACTTCTGGGACTTTCGTAACGCTTATTAATTGCTTGAACTCACATTCGATTAGCGCGTTATTATTACACTACTACATCGTTGTTTCGCTAACTGCGATGCGTGTATGAGACGCGAACAAAATACTGATTTCAAGTTTAACAGCTTTTTTTATGGGGTCTGTCGAGTTTAGCTCTCAGACTTGTTGGCAGCCCCAAACCAGAGATAGAGCTTTAGATAATAACCCCACCTGTGTCGTTGGCAGCGAGTTGCTGGAGCGGATTTTGTATACTTATAATACAATATTTGAAATCTAAAGCGCGTGACGCAGAGCCAAAAAAGCAGGCTTGGGAATTCCCCAAGTTTGAAGCAAACTTTTGTGGCTTATATTTCATATTTGTTATATTAAGAGGCGTTTATTAATACGATATACCAGCACATGTGTGGTATATAAACATTCATAGAGCGCGTTGTACAAATCTCAGCGGCTCTTTAATCGTATGCTAACGATCTCTGGACCAGCATCAACAATGGAACTGTGCTTAGTTGAGTTGGCTGTACGGTTGCTTTGGCTTTTACTATCGCCATCGAGTATCGAGTTTATATCATAATCTTAGCTCAAAAACACAACACAAGCCATAGTAACGACGAAGCTGATTCGAGATGCTGGCTAGCTTGACTATGACTCTGACTTGCGGAGACTGGCGACGACTTGAGTCGCCGCTCCGTTTGGCTCATTGGAGCGAACAGAAACAAAAAATGTTGTCATCGTTTATATTTAAAACTTGTGACACAATTGTTGTTATTGTATTTGTAAAGCCTTTGCCCGAACGAACTGGAACTGTAGAGAAGGCTGAGGCTGAGGCAGTCAGCAGCAGCAAGCCGGCTTTAACTTTCTTGCCACATTTCTGCTTTCTTTCACAGCTCCCAGAGCTAATGCCGGCTCTGTGAGTTGTTTCAAATTTAAGCTAATAGACCGATGCGAAGATACTGTATACCTGCATGTGTATGTGTTGAAGTATTTAGTCATTACGGATTCATGTATACACTCACACATACATACTAATGTACATTAACGTAGTCATACTAAAGGCTTAATCATATGCGGGAATATCATTGACTCAGCGCGATAATCAACAGAGTGATTAATTGTTTCTAACGCGCTCTTGCAAAGAAGATTTATCGCCAATGCGTAGTTATCGCATTTATCGTTCCATGATGCTGCTGTTGCAATCAATGGTTGGCAACGCAGCCTGCAGGTTGTTCGCCTTCTATAATGTTGGCAACGTATGCGTAGTTATCGCATTTATCGTTTCTTGCAGGTAATGCTGCAATGTTGACAATACTAAAATACACAGGCTGCAGGTTGTTCGCCTTGTATAGAGTTGGCAACGCATGCGCAGTATGTAGTTATCGCATTTATCGTTCCATACTGCTGCAACGGCTGGAAACGCGAAAACAAACAGCCTGCCATGTATAGTAGTTGGCAACGCATGCGCAACTTTTTGAAAGTTCTGACGGAAATTCAATGCAAATAAGTTAACTGTGTGTGAAAGTCAATCAACAGCACGTGTAGCCGCAAAATAGCAGCAGCAACAACAGTAACAACAACAACTAATAAGCATAGCCAACCAGCTGCTGCTGTTGTTGTTGCTTTGCTTGGTTAATCTGTATGCGAGATCAGGCAATTGCGTGCGATTCTCAAATTGTTTTTATAAAAGCTTTTTTTGTTCTTGAGTACACGCAAACTCGTCAAATGTCAGTTGAATTATTGCAGATTGGAATACCTTATTTTGTTGTATTAGTTCTTTGTTCAGTCGCTCTTTGCTGCTTAGACGTGCAAATTATGTGCAAACATTTGTTGCTCCTCCAAAATTTTAAACCAATTTGAACTTGAGCAAACTTGTTGGCCGGTCCAACACACAAAAGTCTTGTTTGGTTTGTTAACTGTTTGCATTGTGTTTCATGTTGTTGTTTTGGCTGTTGTTGTTGTTGAGGCTGCTGTCGCTTTTTATGCCACTGCTGGTTTTTTTGACTTCAGCAGTTGTTGTTGTAGCTGTTATTGCTGCTGTTTTATTGTGGGAATTTCTTGGGTTTTTCAACGCACACCAGTGCACACTCAAGCACATACACGCACACACACAGACACTTGTGTGTGTACATTGTCTTCATATGGCAAAAAGCGTTCAGCTTTACCCCTTCTCTCTCTCACTCTGCGTCCCACTGTCCACTGCTGCTGTTGCCGTAATCAAAGCTTTCTAGTTGTTGTTGTTTTTGGTATTTTAAAACGAAACTTGCTGAACAACAACAACAACAACAGACAAAGATCGTAGAGCTTTTTGGAAGGGATCGTGTTTCATTCATAAATGAAGCTTAAATGACGTACAGTGGAACGAATTGCATGTGTTTTTGTTATTCCGTGTTTGGCAAATTATTTAATGAATCTCGTTTTTGTTGTTTTCGCTCTTTTTAGGTGAACGCTGCGTACACTTGGCTGCCGAAGCCGGACACATTGACATCTTGCGCATTTTAGTATCTCATGGCGCCGACATAAATGCCCGGGTAAGGTTATCAATATGAATACCTTATACTCAACAATCATTTTAATTAATAAAATTGTTTTTAATCATTTTTAAAGGAGGGCAAAGGTGGACGCACACCACTGCACATTGCCATCGAGGCTTGCAACGAGGATTTGGCCAATTTTCTGTTGGATGAATGCGAGAAACTCAACCTGGAGACAGCAACATATGCCGGTCTAACGGCCTATCAAGTGGCAAGCGTATTGAACAAGTCGCGTATGCAGAACATACTCGAGAAGCGCGGAGCGGAGACGCTAACGCCGCCCGATAGTGATTATGACAGTAGCGATATTGAAGATCTTGACGATACGAAGGTGAGCGTCACAGCCTAAAACACAAAAACAAATCCACAACAACAACAAATCATAGAAAAAGCATTGAGACACCTTCCTCCCCCCTTCCTCAAATAATACATAAGCGTTAAGGGCCACAACTATTAATAGCTTCCAAGAAAGAGAAAACAAAAACTAAATATTTTCAAAAATGCAGAAAAGTAAAAAAAATTAAAAAATACTGAACTGGTATTCAGTAAAAGTAAAAAAAATAAATGAAAAAATGTATCGTAACATTTATGTATTGATAAAGCAACCAAAAACTGATAAGGCAATTCTAAATTGAAGAAAAAGAACCAAACTGAACGTAGCAGAAAAGAAATGAGAAACAATAAGTAAAATTATTATAGCCAAGAGGATGCTCTATGTTTTAGTAGAGCATTCAGTTAAAAAAGAAAAGCTAAAATTTGCCTGTAAGAAAAACAAACAGAAAGAACCAACAAAATGACGAACAAACTGCAATATAATACACATGCATACATTTATATATAGTACATGTGTACATTAATATAAAGAAATCGCGAAATATTAATGCTGTTCTATGACATGTGTCCCACGCCGCCCCCCGCTCCCTATACAGCGTCTCTTCACGTATAGTTTAAGTTGTCTCTCTCTCTCATCTACTATGTAACTTAGCGTGTTCGTTGCTCTGTCTGTGTATATGTGTGTGCGTGTGTATGTCTGTGTCTGTGTATAAATGTGCGTGCGTGTGTAAGCAACTAACCATATATAGATAAATCTAAAACTAGAACTAGAACTATGAAAAATGTACACGTATTTAGCAGTCAAACATGTTGGCTCCTAACTAACAAAAGAGAGAAGAAAAGAAAATGAAAGAATATGAAAATCTTTATAATCCATATAGTAACTTAAGATAGTTAAATCTAATTGATGTTTTAATGTTCTGACTGAATGAATTATGTTGCAAATAAAACATTTTATTCTAAAAACCAAAAAATACGTAATTGATATGAATCATTGATGAGCCAAGCTGTGTAGCCTTATATAGCCAGAGATAAGTAAGTACATATAGATACATACATATATGATATATGTATTATAGATTTTCCCTAATGCATGCCATAAATTATTCTGATTCTGATTTATCTATATCGATTTGTGTTTCAAATTATTTGTTTGTTATTTTGTTGGTATTATTCGTTCGTTCGCTTGTTTACATTATCATATCATGGATCTTAATTTGAGTTATATTTTTTGTTTTTAATTTCTTGCAGATGTACGATTGCTTTGGTGATCCACGTTACTTTCTCAGCTATAATGGCGGCAATCCCATGACTGTTGCCTGAACCAACTTGTGTATAGAATCAATTTCCATTTTAAATACTATATCCATACTTATCTTTGTGGTAACAAATTCGTCTGTTTAACACTACAATTCCATTATAACCGCTGCTGCTCAGTATATCAGCTGGAATCCGGCTGATCCTGAAACCTGATTTGCGATATTTTTTGACACACGTAGTTCCACACGAAGAGAGAAGATGAACAAAATCAAATAAAACGAACATATGTATTTCAATGAAGCGCAACCGAACTAATGGAACCGAAAGAAACAACAACATTAGTGTAATATATTATTATAATGTTTACTCAATCGTATCGTATCGAGCTATTCAGAATAATACAGAATAAATTACGAGTACTCGTATCTAAGGTTGCAGAGTATGGCAAGCATTTTATTTATACATACATAAACACACACTTAACATACATCAAGTACATAATACATCATCTTAAATTTATAGAAAATACATAATAAACGAATGTAGAACTATACCCCAAATTAAGGAGAACATGCTTACAATGATAAACTAACAATTGGTTGGCAAAAAACTTAGAACATAATACAAATATCAATATCATAAATTGTTGTCTAGGGTTATATTAAATAAAATCAAGTCTATGTAGGTTGGGTTTAGTTCAGACACTGTCTAGCGTATGCTCTGACGGAATACGCTCTTCTTGGCATTGCTATTGACGCTGGCTGACGCCTTCTTGGAGGCCATCGGGTCGGGGGCAAAGCAGTTCCATAGCCGAAGGGTTTCGTCTGCACCGGCGCTTATCACAGTGCTGCCGTCGGGGGACATGGCCATTTGTAGCACACGTGATGTGTGTCCGGTTAGATCGGCCTGTTTGACCATCGATGGATACTTCCAAATGGTCAACTGATTGTTGACAAAGCCATGCGCCGATATCAGCTCCTTGTAATGGCGTGAGAATAGCAAAGCGCACACCTGTGACTTCGAATCGACGGATTTGATTAGTGTACCGTTGTGAACATTCCAGAATTTTATGCAACGATCCGCTGTGCCGCCACCCGATGCCAAAGTGCTAGGCTGCCAGGGACACCAGGCCAAGGCACGCACTGCTGCCTGATGCTCGGTAAACTTGTGCAACGGTTCGCTGGCAGTGCCTACACCGCTGCTGGCCAATGACCACACGTTCACCAGATTGTCATTACCACCGCTGGCTAAGTACTTGAAATCTGTGGACCACTTCAGGCCACACACCTCCATGGCGTGACCATTGAGCGATGACACCTTATGCTCCCGTGCCCGTACATCATGGTGAATGATGGCGCCGTCGCGACTGCCCGACGAAACCAGATAAGAGTTCCATGCCAATGAACTGACTCGTGTACTGTGTCCGTCCATGACGCGCAAACGCTTCACCTTGGAACAGTCCCAGAGCTCGACAGCGCCAGTGCTGTTGCCAATGGCCAGGATTTGTCCCTCTTGTATCCAAGAGAGAGCGCATGCATAGTCGCCCTCTTCGTACTCCGTCAGTTGCTCAATGTTGCCGCTGGCCGCATTCCACAAGTACACACAGTTACCCAGGGCCACGGCCACAATATTATCACCGCTCCAGTCCATTAGATTTAAATCTAGGCAGGTGGGAAAGAGCTGGATGAAGATAGGAATAAAGTAGATAAGGGACAGTACATACAGTAGTCATTGATGAAGTCGGGGGCATCGAGTATACGCTCCGATGTGGTTGGTATATATCGTGTGCCGCTCTTTGTCGATATTGGGGTCTTCAGGGAGTAGACAACCTTGAGGGGATTTGTGTGCGACTCTGGCGCAGCTGGCGCTTTGTTCTGGTAGCACAAAATACGTCCACCGTTGGTAGCTTCACTCACTTGAGCCACTTCGGCAATGAGCCTCTGGTGTTCTCCCTTGTGGGCCGATGCCTGCACATTGTTGTCGTTGCTGTTGCCTCCCGATGTCTGCTGATCGTTCTCCTCGTCCGACTTGTCACCCGAGTCCTTGTTTACCTACACGGGTAGAGAGATTTGTGTGAGCACATGTATATCTTCATTACAATTTATCCCGTTTACCAGAAAATGGGCCAACTCAAAGTTGGTGGCTGCGCGATTCGGTATGAAGCGATCGCCACCGCCAGGAGTTTTTGTTGGCGTCGTCGCCTTTTTGGTCTTTGCATCGCCGCTCTTTCCTGGCGTTTTTGTCGACACCTGAACCCCGGAAAAACTGGTATTATATGATACGGATAGCACAGATCGTGCACTCCCATTGAGAGACGCTTCCAGCTTCTTTTTCCAGCGCGGCGCAGGACCACGCGTGTCGCCGTCCATGATTAGCAGATTTTGCATCTCGCTCACAAAATGAGGATTTGACATTTTTATTCACAATACAGTTTAAAAAAAAGTTTGTAGTTTCTAGTAATTGTTGTCGTTGAAATTGTTAATTGCACAAAAGTTGTTATAGTTTTGTTCTGCTCTTGCCTTGTGAAAATTACAATGGCGGTTTTGGAAATGCTGAGCAGAGTTCTGAAAATCGCGCCGCAATTGCAACCAGGGCTGCACAGTGCACGCTTGCAGGTATATAAAGTGATTTGTCATACCAGGTCTGCTCGTGTAGGAGTTTTCTTATCGAAACTCGATAATTACTAGCAGGGATGGGTAGCAAATTTATTTTTCAGCCCTGGAACACAGCTGTCATCATCATCATTCCACTAGACTCACCCTCATATGTACCCAACTTAAAGTGCGATTCTTTTTTAACAATTTGTAATTAAATATAATAATAATAATAATATATATTTTAATAGTTAACAGTATTCGTGTAAAAATGGCCTTCAACTTTACCGCATTCACATACATTGTGGCGCTTATTGGCGATGCATTTTTAATATTTTTCGCAATATTTCATGTCATTGCGTTCGATGAGCTAAAAACAGACTACAAAAATCCAATTGACCAGTGTAACAGTTTAAATCCGGTAACTACGCAACAAGAAACAACAAAACGTTCTTCAAACTCTTCTAATGATACAATGTTTTTGTTTTCGTATAGCTTGTTTTGCCGGAGTATTTACTCCACATATTTATTAATTTGCTATTCTTGTTCTGCGGCGAATGGTTCTCATTATGCGTCAACATACCTCTGATAGCATATCATATTTGGCGGTAAGTTTAATGATTACATAGTTAATTCGTACATCAATTATATAAGTTCATCGATTGCAGCTACAAAAATCGCCCAGTTATGTCTGGACATGGTCTATATGATCCCACTACGGTACTGAGAACGGATACATTATCCCGCAACATGCGTGAGGGTTGGATCAAGCTGGCTGTGTATTTAATCAGCTTTTTCTACTACATATACGGGTAATTATGATGCTTATAAATCACATTGTCTAACATTTCTATATATCTTTTTTTCGTTTTCATTATTTATATTTGGCTAATTTTAGCATGGTGTATTCGCTCATCTCGACATAAAGGGGAAACGGCAGCTGCCTGGGGATCTCATTGTTCTTGGCACCGGCGTAACTACATACATCTACATCGTACATCGTTAGTCGTTATAGCACTAAACTCCATTAATTAATATGGTGTGTGGCCAACAGAAAGCGAACAATCTTTCTTGATTAAATTCGAAGTTAACTCAATATGCGATCCATAAGGAAGACATCCACTGCATACGTTAATATTTTTTTGTGCATTGTTGGGGATTTTAAACGTTTTTTTATTTCTATTATTAGTTTGCATTTGATCGCCTGAGAAAATAAAGTAAAACATTTTTAAATTGAACCAACGCTTTTGTTTCCATTTCAAGACCATCATATAGTTTTAATTATTTTATTCCCATTGTAAGAACAACATGACTCATGGTTCAATTCTAGGTAAACTAAATAAGTTTATTAATGCTATATTTTCCTTCTCACGTAGCTTCAAGGAGAGTGGAATTTTTGACTGAACAAGGTCAGGCCTGATGTCGAGCGTTTGAGTAGTACTTGTCGTAAAGATTAGAACGAACTCTTCTTATCGGGGCCTATCGAGAAAGATAAATACAATTACATAAGATCAACATATAATTCGTAATTCGTACGTATGTATGTAGCTTGATAACTTTATTTTACATTGTATTTCGATTCAGATTTGGATTGAAAATAAACAGGACGCTTAGCTTTTGTACAATTCAAACTCCATTTCCATAAAAATATATATATATGTAGTATATGTATAGTGTGTATGCAATGTATTCACAATAATTTATAATTGAATAGATCGGGGGCAGGGGCTTGGATGTTGGATTCATGGGCGGTGGGGATATTTAGCATTAATTATGACATAAAAACAATAAAGAACAGGAAGAAGAATATCAAAACACCGAAAATCTTAATCATAAGCCAACGATTCTTTGAAACTGATTGGAAATATTTGAGAATCTCTCCATGTGCTGCCTCAATATTCAGTTCCGCATCGGCAACATTCGTATCGATACGTTCCACAATCTCTTCCTGCTCCTTAACCATATGCGCCAGCTGCTGGAATATGCCACCTAGTTCGACAATAGTTGACTCAATGTTCTGCATAGTCTCGGCACGTTGTTGCACATACGAGTCGGACTCGTCGTAAATAGCCAATTGCTGTTGCTGTTGCAATCGCGCAGGCGGTCCCAGCAGTGGCGTCGTATCATTTCCACCCATGTCTATGCTAACTGCCTGGTTTTCCTCGCTGAGCAGCAGTGAGCCCTGTTTGGCAGTCGAGGGGGATACTGTGTGCGCGGCCAGTGGACCAGGTCCTTGGCTAAACTGATCGCGTCGCGTCTTCTGGTGCTTGAGATTTTCAGTGCGCACTTCCAGTATCTGCTTGAAGTCCGTGCTCATGCTGGCCAGCTTGGATTGCAGTGCCAGCACCATGTTGGAGGAATGTGATACCAGATGTTTGCCGTTAGTGGTTCGTCTTTGATCCTTGGAGATGTCCTGCAATCGTGCAATCTGCTGATTCAGTGCATTCAAATCTCCTTTAATGATGTACGTCAGCTCTTGTATCTCCTGCGGTCTGTCGTCAAAGAGAGTCTTTTTTTTGGCAACTGCAAAAAAAAGAAGATCCAATAAAATATGTATATTAATAGTTAATTCAACTTTCACCACTCACGCATTGTCAGTTTCTCCAACTTGGCATATGTGCTGGCTATGTTTTTGCCTATAAATCGGGCTACCATCATAAATTCCGAATAGCTTTGCACTTGTTTGGCCTTCCGTGGGTCCCTTATGTTCACGGCCCGTGTGATGTTGCGTGATTGAAGCGAACGTATCGCATTGGAGAACTCCCCCGTGCGATCTCTTGCAGCCATTATGAAGATTTCCTGTTCTGGTTCTGTGTCAAATTCTTCGCGTTCGGTCTGAGCTTGTGATGCCCCAAAATTACTATAAACACTATTGTTGTTGTCCGAGCTAATAGCCTGTACAGGATGATTGCCAGTGACGACGGCCGCAGCTGCACTCAGTGGCTGCTGTATGAACGTGCGTAGCGCTTGGCCAGAACGTGTAGAGATTCCACTGAATAGATTCCACTGGCGGGCGGCTTTGTCGTACTTATCGTCCGAGTCTACACCTGGCCCGGACTGTTGTTCCCCAATGTTAATGGCAGCCTCAAAAGTTGGCTGCTGCTGCTGCTGCTGAGCTACGTACAACAATTGCTGCTGCCCCGGTTGTATTAGCGACTGCTGCAACTGCTGATGATGCTGCTGCTGCTGGTCCTGTGGGGTATGGGGAACACTGTAATTGCTGCTATAATCCTGCTGGTCCGTTTGCTGATGGCGACGTCGAGTTTGCATCTCATTTCAAGTCAAAAACCTGCGTTGCCTTGATTCCCTTCTTTCGTTATTGCTCGTGTTGTGAATGTATTTGTTACTGACGTTGCCTCTTTCGCATTCGTCATGCACTGCTTTTTGCACTTGCTTTTACTATTGTTGTATTTTGAAGTTTCACTGTTGTCGTACTTGCGAAATGTTTTATGAACTTTTGTCAAGGTTACTGGGGAATCCCTTAGTAATCGATAGATTTCATTTTATGCTTTAAAGGCTTATTAATTTTTATCATACATTTTCAACGTAATTTTGCTAATTAATAATAAAATGCAGAATATTCGTGACCAAAAGAAAACTCTCACACACACACGCACACTGTTAAACCAACTCCCAGATGACAGATGACGTGTTGCTGGTTCACAGTGCTGCCAACGCAATTCAATTGGTATCATTGGAATATAAATTACAATGTATAAATTGCGATATTCATGTTATGAATTTGTACAATTTTATTATATGATTTTACTTTTATATAATGCAATTTTTTTTGTACATATTTTGCATTAAATACACTCGGTAATAATATAATGTTGTTGAATAAATATCTGGTATTTAAATACTAAGCTGACGCAAGTTGATAGCCCCACCGGCATAATCTGTCAGCAACATTCTTTTATTTCTTCCTCTACCCAGTGTTTTTTTTTCATTGACGTCTCGTGTGCCAATTGTACAATAAATTGATGTTTTAAATTAATTAAGTGAAAAAGTATTGGATTCTAAAAGAAAATGACGCTCTATCACTTTGGCAACTGTGTTGCGCTTCTTATGCCATATTATTTCACATATAAATACTCTGGCCTGTAAGTGGAAATGGCTCAAACTAGGCCAAGGAATAAATTTCTGTCAGGGGCAATCAATAAATATTTACCTTCTATTGCAGGTCTGAATATGGTGCATTTTGGAAATGCGTGCAGGCGGGCTGCATTTATATATTTACACAGCTCTGTAAAATGCTCGTTTTGGCCACATTTTTTTACTCGGACAATTCATCCAACAGCGGCGAGTTTAATTTCTTTGCGGTAAATTAATCAATCAAGCCCTAAAACGTCAAATCGAGAGTTGACTTAATTCAATTTTTACAGGAAGTTCTGCGCTGCAGTGTTGACATTGCTGACCTACTTGGATTTGCCCTCATTTTAAGTCGCATTCCGGGTAAAGGTCATTCGAAACTAATTACTGCTGGACTGGGCTGTAAGTGACCCCAATAACCATAAAGACGAAAGCATTAATTAATTTATTTACAAATCTGTTTCAGGGGCAACCGCTGAAGTGATATTGTCGCGGGGCATTATGCTCTGGGTGGGCGCCCGTGGCACTGAGTTCAGTTGGATTTACATTCAAAAATGCCTGGAATCAAATGTTCTGCTTGTCCAGCATTTGACCACTGCCACATTGATTTGGCTGTTCACCCGCCACGATCTCAACAAGGCGTTCAAGCCGCTAGTCACCATTCTGCTGGCAGTCACCATTTTTAAGGGTGTCTGGCTAGAGGGTCTGCTGCACATCCTCAGCATTGGAGCGTGGTCAGCGATCGCTGTCAAGGCGCTTGTCGCTGCCATCATCGGCTTCTGTTCATTGCATATTTACGCAGGACTCGCCCAGCAAATTGGCATTTAATTTCAATATTTTGTTTTATTTGTATTTCGTTGTCATTGAGTTGGTTAAGTACAGAGAGTTTGTTTGGAACAAAAGACAACAAAGGCGATTAGAAAATTACAAAGAAATGTTAATGAATTATAGTAACAATAACGATAACAAAGAAACAAGTTTTTTCAAAGAAAAGAAAGAAATACTTATAATAAACAAATTACAATTTGTTATTTTTCCAATGTCAAATTGTCGATAAGCTCTATGGACTTCGGGCCCAAAGTAATGTTATCCATTTCAATAGAATTCTCTTTTTGGGAGATCACTATTAAGCCGCCACGTGAAAGACCTAGAGATCATTAATGTTGATAAGATAAGTATACCTAAATGACATGAATGTTCTTACAAAGCAAATGATTGAATGCCAACGCAGCTTTTATCCGATCGGGAAATGATTTTAGAAAGCGATTGGCGTCAATTAATTTTATTTGTGGATTATTACGCCATATGCTTAACAAATCCATCATCACGCTGTAAGAATCTATGGGGACATCGAAACATGAGAAATGAGAAAAGTTAGGAGCCAATTAGCTTACCAAAATCTTTTTCAAAACAAGTATGCGTGTGGGAATACATATTGTTATTATTGTTGTTGCCTTCATGAAAATACAAATTGTTATAATCTCTGTTCCCTGTTGCAAACACCTCAAGTGTCTGCGACGCTGGGATATCTGGAGGCTCAGGTAGAATTACAGGTGCAGCAACCAACGTGTCGTTCGTATTTGGAACTTGTGGCATTTTACTTAAAATATTATTAGCCAATTCATCGCTGTAGTCTTCACCAAAAATAACCCGTAGAGTATTTTCGTTTTCAATCCGCATTTCTTCCATAGTCGGGTGAAAATCACGTTGAAGGCGCTGTGGAAAAATATGACTGAGGAAAAGGTAACTAAATTATTATATTTGAAGCATCATAATGATTGGTTTAACTATTCACCTTTTCCTAAAGCTGTCAAACATAAATATTTTATTATTTGTGACTTTAAGCGGTTTCTGTTTCTGCAAACCCTTCAAGTAGAAATGTCTCTCCCTTAAGAGCTGCTTACTTGATTTTTTTATGCTTATATCTTTTTTTAGTAAATGGGCTCTCTTGCGTTTTTTAAGCTGAGCCGTAACAATGGGTGCTGAGGGCGGAGGTGGCATTGGTAGCGAGTATGTTGGAATTGTGGCAATGTGGTCAATCTCATGATCTAGATGAACTACTTGCGGGCTTTGTACATAATTAGTTACCGTTGTATCCTCTTCTTCCCTCATTCTTTTGTTTAACAAAATGTTGAGGGACGAGGGATCGGCGGACTTTCGCTTCACTGAAATAAACACGGATATGAATGGATAACATATAAAAAAATAAGTGAGTTTCATACAAGAATTTGTTATTTGTAGAAATTCTCCAAACGCATTTTGATTAATCTGATCAGTGTCGCCAAAGCCATCGTTACAGATTGAATCCAAATCAATCTCAGGTTCCTCTTTGATTATGAGAGACTGCTCTGAGGTGCAAATCTGCTGGGTTTGAGAGATCTGGCAGAGAAATACATGACAATTTTTGGATTTGAAAAATACAATAATTTACTTGGATTTTCTTCTCCACATCTAGAACATCATTGTATATCCATGACAATGGTTCATCCAACATACTCCTAAAGTAGTCGATGTGCTCCTCATCCAGTGCCTGAGGTGTGCAATTCCTGGACCGTTTAGATACAGTGATAGTGGTAGTTGTAATCGTTGTGACTATTCTACGCTTCCGATTATGGCTTTGTTGGGTATTGGATTGTTGTCGTAACGCCATAGGTTCAGGTAAATTAAATTCAAAGTTTGTGTTCTCTATTTTCTGCATTAAATTCTTAGTGTCATCTATAATTTTGGAAATGTGAACAAGTATTTTTGATTGAGTATTTTCTTACCCAGGAGTGCGTCCACCTGCTGAGAGAATATATGGCTTAAACCGATCGTGAGACGTGAAATATCCCTAAAGGGAACTAATCCACTTTTAGGATTTTCAATTATGTTGGCAATTATTGCACTAGAAAAATAAAAAAATTAGCTAACTTTAATTAATAGGTGACTGTTCTGTACTTACCAACAATCAATTACATCTACCGTGTTAACGTCATTTCGTGTGATAAATTTTCGAAAATATATTTTTGAAGCTTTGCGCTGAATCTTGCCGGCAATCCAACATGGCTCCAGTTGGTTGTTGTTCTCAATTAGAGTGGATACTGGAGTTTTCAACGCCATTTGGCTGGTTAAATATATTTATTTAAATTATGCCATTTATTGGTTGCAGAAACATCTTATAACGGTAAACTGAAGCGTGTCTGTAGATTTTGGGCGGCAAGAAAAGCGCTTTATTTATCGTTATGCGACTTTGTTTTATCGTAAGTCCATTTAATTAATAATTTGTAGTTAATTCCATAGTTCAATGTTTGTACTACTTATCAAGCAGCTGTTAACATCTATAAGCCTAAGTACAAGACGTAAGTTTAAAAATGTATAATTATACATTTTAATTAACGGTTATCATTTGCAACTGTGCTCCTAAGTTTTCAATCTACAATATTTTCTACCGACCCTTATCGATATTTTCAACATCGATGCTTGAATTACATCACTAACTGTTCTAGCACATCTCTACTGTTAACAGAACTGCTTTGTTGTTTTTGACAACAGAGACAAAGCAGTAAGGTTGTTGCGGGTGTAAAAAAAGACTTGTTAAATATAACCGACTCCGTTTGTATATCCTGTGCAGTTGTTATTCTAAAAAAGAAAAGTTCCTTTATTTTAGAGAGTGCCTTAGTGCAGCTAAATCTACATGGTGAGAATGAAATCCTTAAATGTTTCCCAATGACTAATAGTTGCGGGGCGTGGATATGTGGGCGGATTGTATTTGTGATTGACGTGATAAGGTTGGTGATTTTTCATTCATTAACTAATTACCTTCGATGCATTGCAGGGTGATAACAAAATATGCGACATTAGCGTTGAGGTGCTCGAGGAACTTAAGAAGTTTCGCTTTCGCAAAAGCAAAACCAACTCGGCCCTGATATGTAAGAAGTGAACTGTTTGTTTCCATGACAATAATGAAGTCAAACAAATTGAGCAATGATTGATTCATATTTTCAATTGTAGTAAAGGTTGACAGAGAGAAACAATCTGTTGTGCTCGATGAATTCATTGAGGATATTTCCGTCGAGGAGCTGCAGGACTCACTGCCTGGTCACCAGCCACGCTATGTGATCTACACTTACAAAATGGTGCACGACGATCAGCGCATCTCGTACCCGATGTGCTTCATCTTCTATACGCCGCGGGATAGTCAAATCGAGCTGCAGATGATGTACGCCTGCACGAAGAGCGCTCTCCAACGGGAGGTAGATCTGACGCGTGTTTACGAGATACGCGAATTGGACGAACTGACCGAGGATTGGCTGCGGGCCAAACTTAAGTAGATAATGATCCATGGTCGCCTATGGTATAAAGCAATATTTTACGAGTAGTTTTTCACACATAATATACAAGAATATTTCAAATGGAGCAAATACCAACGATAACGATAACTATACATACCAAACAAACCAATTATGAGAAAGATAATGACAATTTTTACTATACACAAGTAATTATTTGTAACTTAATAGAATCGACATATTCCATATTGACAGTATGATATACCATACATATGTGTATAGTGAACTTTAAGTGATTTTAGTTGTGCATTTAAGTAAAGTATAATGAATACTGAAAATACAAGAATCAATTGACATTAGCAATGATCTTATAGAAGCTGTGCTTGCCAAATTTATACATATTTATTGTACAAACGCATACAAAGCAAACATGACAAGAATTATTCCATTTTTATATACAATACATACATATACATTTATTTGTACTGCTTAAATAAAAGTGTTCATATTATCTACAGTCCACTGGAGATTCTGATTTTCAAAATATAAATAATAATATTCTAGTAATGAAGCCTCTGCGCAGCCGTGTGATGTAGCATAGTGTATCGACCTTCGCTGGGTGTGGGTGGAGGCGGCGGCGGGGGTGCCAGCATATGTGCCATGGCAGCCATGCCCATTTGTGTGGCTGCATTTGGAGGCGCCAAGTGATGCAGTTGCAAAGCATCATGATGATGCATTGCCGCTGTAGATGGCGGTGCGGCTGCTGGATGATGATGATGATAATGATGGGACATGGGTGGTGGTGCAGGCGGCGGCAGGGGTAGGTTGAGCAAATTATTGTTTGCCGCGTGGGTGCGGAAATGTAGACTCAGACTATCGGCAGTGTCGTAGGCCTTATCACAGTCGGGACACTTGAAATGGGAATGTTCCATAGTGTCCAGTCCCACGGGATCAGTATCTATGGCCTCGTCATCGTCATCATCCACAATGTCATGCTCTGTGCTTGATTCAAGTGGATGCAGCTTCTGCTTGTGCGAGCGCATATCACGACGTCGACTAAAAGATTTTCCGCAAACATCGCAATGATGATTCTTGATTCCGGTGTGCGTGATCATGTGCTTGGACAGATCACCAGCGGTGTAGAAGGCCTTCCGGCAAAGTGAACAGATGTGATCCCGCACGCCGCTGTGAATTTTCTGATGCGCCTGAAAGTTGCCTAGGGCAGAAAACTGCTTGGAACAGATTTCACATTGGAAAGGTTTGTTTCCTGTGTGCGTTCGCTCGTGGACTTTCAGATTATATTTCTGGGCAAAGCGCTGAGCACAGTAACTGCACGCATAAGGCTTTTCGCCGGTGTGTGTGCGTATGTGTTGCGTAAGCTGGGCGGCGCACTTGAAGCTCTTGTGGCATGTGGCCACATAACAGGTGTGGGGCAGCTTGGGCACCGGTTTTGGGCCTCGTTTCTTGTGGTTTTCCGGTGGCTTTCGCTGGTAACGCGAACGACGTTTACTGCGCTTTGCCGCATCAGTTTGGCCCTCCTCATCGTCACTGGATTGGAGCTGATTACTCTGCGGCAGTGGCTTAATCTCATTTGCCACAAATTCAGTGTTTGTGGCGGCATCATGACGCCAGGATTCGTGCAGACCCAAATATTGTCGCAATCGCATGTCGCTGTTCTCGCACTCCTGCTGAAAGTGATAGGCTACGCCCAACCGGTAAAGACAGTTGTTACAAATGCCAGTAGGCAGACCATCTGTCTTATAGACCTGCAAAAGCCATTTAAGTTTAAGTAATGAGGGACTATTGAATGAAGAGACATACGCGAATCTTTGAGCACATCATCAACATCTGTGAGGGCATCATGGCAAAGTCTGTGCTGTAAATGGAAGTAAGGGGACTTGGTGCGCCCTCTTCCAGACAGACTCGACATATTTTATGCACATTAAAGTCCATATTTATTATATTTCCTTATTACTTTTAAATGTAAACATTTCTTCTGCTTGCACAGCTGATTGGTACTGGCCAGGGATGCATTGCAGAGATTTAGAGAAGTCGTAGATAAATCAGCTTGCTACACTGGCTGTCCGCTTTATATACTAACTTAGTTTAATATTATTTACATTTAACTCCATAGTTCGACAAACAATTGTTGTTTTTTCATGCTTTGTTTAGAACTTGCACCATGTCTATATTGCACCATGGTTCATGCCAGTGTTGTATAAGCACTCACTACAAACAAACTAATTTAGCCAGTGTGACCGAACTGCGCAGCGCTGACGTGACAGTTGGTTTGTTTGATTAGGCTCTCTCTTCTTGCAAAATAAATAAAAAGAATAAGTGAAATTGAATAGAGCGTTTACAAATATAACAATATAAATCAAACGGTGTGTGCACTGCAGGTGTAGCGTACATGCAACTTGTTTGGCGTGCTGACGCAGCTGGAGGCTTAAATAGGGCAGCGGCGCAAAGGCAGCGAGCACTTTGGATTCAGATTTGGAGCACGCAGGCTGTTTGGTGAAATTTTGTTGGAGCTGCAGAAGAAACCGCTGCCACCCCTACCAACACCACAACACACACACGCGCGCAAGCATATACACACACGGAGATACGCAAGATGCTGTGTATACAATATTAGCGAGAATTTTGAACAGATTTATATATGCTATTGTAAACAAAATACAACAAAAAGTGCCAGTGAAATTATTTTAGGTCAAGCGAAATTATTCAAACGCAACTGAGCCCAGCTGGTGAATGAGAAAATTCCAAGTGTCAGTTTGGAAACAGCGCGTGCAATGGCAACAAGTCGAAGCGAGTGCGAGCACCAGCAAAAGCAGGAAGTTGCAGCGGCGCCGGCAACAGCAGAAGATGCAGAAATAACAACAACAACACAATTGTTAAGGCAACGTCAGGCAAATGGCAGCACCGGTCACGAGACAGCAGCAGCAGACCTGGCGTCGCCGACGTCAAACGGAAAGGCTACACTAGTCAACAACAGCAACAGGGACAGCAACAACGACTACAGCTCCGGGACATTTATGAAACTGAAAACCTACCTGCTGGCCTTGCGTCCATGGTCTCTGTCGGCCAGTCTGGTGCCGACACTGCTCGGATCTGCGCTGGCGTATCGCTCTCAGTGGTCAGCAGATTTCTCCATGCTCACCTTTTTTCTCACCGCATTCACTGTGGTCACTGTGCACTGTGCTGGCAATGTGGTTAACACATATTTCGACTTCATCAAAGGCATCGACAAACAAAAGGCTGACGATCGTACTCTGGTCGATCACATACTCACCAAGGATGAGGTAAGTGCAGCCCCATAAACAAAACTATTTTGATACATTTGTAAACAATTAGCCCATCCGGCCCCCACAAGCTGTCTACAAATTTAGATTAGCCCCGCAGACCCACCAAAGTGTATGTATAAATTCTGTCTGTTTGCCTGTTTGAAAACCTAAATATCAGAGAGTATAAGAGTTAGGACTACCAAATTTTGAGACAATAAGTCTTATTAACATCCTTATTTATGTCCGTTCATCCATAAAAATCGAATTTAATTAATTGTGCATCCTTTCAGGTGGTTTCATTAGGCGCTATACTTTACATGGCTGGATGCGGTGGCTTTGTGCTGCTCGCCGTGCTTAGCCCCGCAAAAATGGAACATCTGGCACTGATTTACTTTGGTGGCCTATCATCGAGCTTCCTTTATACTGGCGGAATTGGTTTCAAATACATTGCGTTAGGGGATCTGGTTATCTTAATATTATTCGGACCTATTTCGGTGCTGTTTGCATTCATGTCGCAAACAGGTCATGTGGACTGGACTACAATGACCTATGCCATACCGCTGGCCCTCAACACGGAGGCGATACTGCATAGCAATAATACACGCGATGCGGAAAGCGATGGCAAGGCGGGTATCGTAACGCTGGCCATACTCATCGGACGCACTGCATCTCATGTACTATATGCCATGCTACTCTTCACGCCGTATTCATTATTCTTCATCTTTGGACTGAAGTATTCGTTGTGGTTCCTGCTGCCGTTGATAACGCTGCCACAGGCATTCCAGATCGAGAAACGTTTCCGCAACGAACAGACAATGCATGTGGTGCCCAGGCAGACGGCCAAGTTGAATTTCTTCTTCGGCATACTCTACATTGTGGCATGCTGCTGTGCCCAGCAATTGCCCACATTAGTTGCACGGAAACACTAGATGAAGGCGTGGGAAGACAGTTTGGTCTACTTAAAGCTGCTGCAATAACATTTAGGGAATTTCATTAGTTTTATATATGTTTTTATTATTGATTTTAGTGATTGTGGTTATGAATATTGTACGATTGTATTGTATTGTCTCAAGTTTTGCAGTTGCACAAATTTTGAATGCTTTGCTAGTCTCGTAGAGTCCTAAAACTATAACTAAAGCTAAAACTAAATCCTAATTCTTAACTCTAGAACTGAACATATCCTCCACCCCCTCTCTAAGCTCATGGCGTAGACAGGTGAACAAATGGTTGTTGGTTGACGCAAATGCTAAAATGCCATTCTAAACTAATTATTTACCTGTCACACAGCTGTAACTAACTCACGTTTTTATTTATTTCACCTGTACTTCAACCTGTGCACCTCAACCAACCTAAACTTAATGAAACCTATAGTTTTTATATATGTAATACGTACTCTTCCTCTCGCGCGTTGGAATTATGGACCAAGATCGTGTGTGCAAAAATAATATATATATAATATAATATTGGAATCATCTAATGGCCTAGATATATATATCATATGTATATTCTAAAGTTAATGTTACTTTATAGAAATGCTTAAAATATGCAAATAAGTTATGAATCCACAACAAGAAGAACAACGCTGGCTTTGCTTTTTGTGTACAACAATTGTTAGCGTTTTTTACACACCAATACAAACACTATATATACACATTATATACATATACCTATACATCAAATATATATATACATTTGTATATATACATATATATATATATATATATAAAGTTAGTTCATGTAAGCCAAGTGTCTAGCAGCAGGCTCAAGAGTGAGAATATCAACACAAAAAACACATTGTTCAATTTTTTAAGTGAACGATAATATTTAGAGAATATACTTTCATGCATACTCTGTACAGATCCGAGTGCAGATAAATGTTAATTACCAGAGCAAATGCAGATCGAAAGATTATGAGCGAGCAACAATTGTTTTCCAAGCATAAATCACAATACTTATGCATATAAACAAATAGCTTTAAATAACAATAACAAACTGAATGGAATGAACAAATGTTTCGATCGTTTGGAGGAAATGGCTTAATGCGCATTCTTAAAACAAATTTTTCTATTTCATTTTGTGGCAATAATTGTACGCTAGGCTGACCGTTATTCATATACATGCATACATACATACGTATATAGTAAATATTTGTATTTTATATTTATATTTGTATCGTGTAATTTTAGTGCTTAAAGTTAATTTTGTAATTTGTATGCACATACGAAATGCTTTTGTTGTTTGCTGAAGAACGTGCATAATATCAACAAATATCAGGAGACAACATAAATATTGAATTGATTGATCAATGTTTAGCGAAAACAAAATCAACTAAAAGACAACTATGTAGACTATTTGACAAAACCAACCAACAATGAACAATAATAATTATAGTTACGTATATGAAGAGGAAAAGTTTAAACATACAAGTATCGTAGAGAATGTAACAGAAATGTGTTAGCTATTCGATTCGTATTGAATAATTAAACAAAATGGGATTAGCAGATTTCCTTCGACGTACTTTGCAAGTTTTAAAAGCGTTTCTTGATCAATAACTTTTTATTTTTCCCAATGGTAATAGTAATAGCAAGTAGTATTTTCAATAATTTCTTCTTTTATTAATTGAGAGCAAAATTCAAGTGCAGCGCCAATATGTGTGCTGTTATCGATGATAGCATGCATATATGGTATTGTTTCATTTCCGCAGTTCCTGTTCCGTTTCGATTGATATGCAATGATACATTATGCGATATGTTATCGATAGTGTTTTGCTTGTATCGTTAACGTTAGATGCGATTTAAATGCGCTGCTAGACTATTCTTGGCACCAACATGGCATCGTATGGCTTGACTGCAGCTGTGGCACCCTCTAGTGGCACCTCCTCCGGCATCTGGCCAGGAATGGCAACCAATTTGAAGTGCTGCAACAAAGTTGTGGTAAACATAAACAAATTCTGTCGTCCCAGCAAATCGCCCATACAACGATGCCGCCCAAAACCGAAGGGATTGAATGCCTCCGGCAACTTAATTTGGCCATCAATCAAATAACGTGTCGGATCAAAGACTGTGGGATCGGGAAAGTCCACCGGATTGATGAGCATGCCACGGAAACAGGCGATAACCATGGTATCCTTGGGTATCTCATAGCCCGACAAACGTGTGTCACACATCGCGCGATGTGGGATGCCAAAGGTGTGCAGCATAAAGAAGCGCACCGCCTCCATGGTGACCGCCTCGCAGTAGGGCAACTTGGCACGATCGGACCACTCGGGTATGCGCTCGAGACCCACAACCTCTTTGATTTCGGCATGGGCACGTTCTTGTATCTCTGGCTGCCTAACCAGATGCATGAAACAGAAGCCCAGACTTTTGTTCGTTGTCTCCGAGCCCGCGAGAAACATATCCAGGCATATGGCCAACAAGCTCTCATCGCTGAACATGACATTATCGCTGTTCTGTTCCTGGGCTCGCAAATAACTGTCCATCAGATCACGCGGCTCATCATAATTCCGATATGAGCTACGGTGCAACTCGATCTCCTTTCCCATAAACGCGTACAGCGCCCGATGACTATCCACAAAGCCATTGTAGCCGGAGTAGTCGGGTGCTATGAATCGCAGCAGGGGGAAATGGCTGAAGAGTGCACCCACCATGTCGATGTTCTTAAAGAGTTCAAAGAATGTCTCCAGCAGCTCGGTTATTTCCGCTGAGCCGGGCTCATAGCGTCGTCCGCTGAGCATGCACCACAACGTGTTCAACACATAGACACTGGTCAGATCATGCATTTCTATTCTGGCTTGCTTGCCACCTGCCGCAGCCAAACGAGCACGCAGATCCTGCAGCAAACAACTGGCCTCATTGTGAACAATACCCATCATGCCGCTGCGTGCAAAGCCAAAATTCTTCAGATGCCGCAAGATGAATCGACGCTGTTCTACCCACATTTCACCATCGGTGAGCAAAACCCCAAGGCGGGAGTTGAATGTGCGCAAACGATAGAAGATCCCATCCGGCCGTCCATCAATGTCCTCGTTGGTCATCATCTCGCTAATTGCCTCATTGGTATAAGCAATCACTACCTTATCCTTGCCAATCTTGAGACCATAAAACCCATAGGGATTCACATAGCGCCTGGCCAGCTCATCGATCACTTTGCAGAACATGCCCAGGCGCATGCGCAGCTGCGATATCTGCAGAGCGCTGCCTACAATGGGATACCAGCGTGGACCTAAGAGAGGAATAGCAGAGACAGAGGCAGTTCATATAAATTTCAGTAAGGATTGGTTTATATTCTAACTAGAAATTTATTCTAATTTTCTATACAAGGGGAAACTTGTACAAGATTCGATCTTATTGCATCGCAATTACCTTGTGCAATCTGTACAGGAAGAGAGAAATAGGACAGACTAAGGACGATCATATACATTTGAGTAAGGCTAATCCTACTTTATTCGATCGCAGACTTTTGCTGTTTTATTTCCCACAGTCTTATATATAAGAAACTTGTACAAGATGCGGCCTCATTTTATCGCAATTACCTGGTGGAAACTTGGCCGGCTTTCGAACACCGCTCAGCAGGAAGAGGAGCACAATTGTTGCAAAGAAGATGACGGCGTAAAACATCTTGTGTGTTAATTTGATGGACAATGTTGATGTTGATGATGCAACACATCCGAGCTGCAGCTGAGGCTGCTGCTGGCTTTCACTTTCCTTCGATCTTCGCTGCAAGAGCCGTTGCGTAATCCTCCACGTAATGTAGCAAGCAAAGCGGTTTCCACTTGCAGTTCCACTTTTCGTTATCGTTACTTTGCTTTTCTTTCTATTGACGATGACGGTAATGCAGTTTGTTGCAGTTTTTCCTCAGCACTTTTTCCGACGACTAAAGCCGTTGCTTTGGTCGCAGCTTCATTTTATATGCCCCTGTGAAAAGCTTTCTTTTTAACCAGGTTTCCCGGACATGTCTTTACATATTCAAGCTTTAAGCTTATGTCAAATTTATTTGCAAATTTCCACAAGCTTGTCTTCATGTTTAAGTTTTTCCATTAGCTGACCCATTTTCCAGCTCTCAAATCTTAAGTTTTGCAAACAAAAACCTTTTCTTTTGGGATGACTTCCTTTGATTTTGAATCAAAAACAGCAGAAAATTCATCTTACATTTAAAAAAAATCTTAAAATTTACCTTAACTTCTTAACGTTCTCAAAAATTATAGCATTTTTGAAAATGGTCTTATAGCTATCCTTTCACATTCTTTAACTTTTTTAGTTTGGAATATAATTTTACTCATGGATCTAGCATACAAATTTGTGATACATTTTATTGTTCATATATGATTAAAATCAATAATAAACAATTATTCGATAAATTATTGAAATATATAACAAATAAACAAACTATTTTTAGTCTGATAAAGTCAGGCAAAGTTAAAATTGATGTTAATATCTATTGTATTACAACACAATTATCCGTCTAATTGTTAAAATTTAACAAAATAACAAACTATCTTTAATTGGACAAAGTAAACTAAAATTAAAATTAGTATCTGTAACACTTTGTAACTACAATTTCCAAGAAAACAAAACTATAAATTGTTGTCAGTTAGACAAAGTCAGGTATTTTCATGTTAACATTTCAATTTCCTCATTTTGCCACTGGGCGTTTGTGTTGCAGTTGACGTTGATCTGGTCTAATAATAGCAATGAAAATGTGGAAACTCAATTAACGATTCGGCATTTGTCCAACGGATGCTTTGGCAAGCATTCCCGAGAGAGGATGCGATGATCCAACCATCAGCGATATGTGACCCACTGCCACGGTCATTGTCTTGTCTTGCAAAAAGTTCAAAATTTATTTGACCGCAACATTGAAAGTGGCGCAAATAAACAGCGAACAGACGATGAGGAAAAAAATAGAAAAAGTGGTCAGGAAAATGCGGATCCGAAGGAAACTGGCCAAGAAAAACCACTCGAACTTGTTTTGCGGCCACACAAAATGCCAAATTGGTTTGTATGTAGCATGTAGCGACTTCGACGTCGCTGCCTATTATTGTATGTTATGTCATGTCTGCGACTGGATCTGCGGAAGGTTGTGGTGGTGCTGCTGGTGTTGGCGAGCGGATTTTGATAGTTATGGCCAGAGATCGTGGCTTGTTATTGAAGGCGATGCGCGATGTTGTGTCGCGATACTGTGCGAAAAGGTTTTGCGCATTAAAGTGCTGGCAACGCAGCGAAACAGACGTGCTCGTTATGGGATTTCGGTGAGTTGGAATATCCTCATGGCATCCTTTTTGAGAAGGACTAAACCTGTTTGTCGTCCTTACAGCCTTGTGGTTATGGCCGTGATGGGTTTGGGTGCCATGTACATGATGCATCTGCTGGCACAGGACTGGAGTCGCATACGACCCATTCAGGGAATAACTAATCTGGCTGGACAGATTGGCAACACATTAAATCTACAGCGAATTCCTGCGCTGGCAGGCCAAGCAAGTTCCGCAGTGACTTCAGCATTTCAGCGTGGCAAGCGTAATACGTTGACCAAGGAGCTGGGCTGGGTGCATGGCAGACCGGATACGGGTGGTGGCGGTGGTACCAAAGAGCAGCGTCCTACCTCGTCCATTGATTGGAAGGGAATTCTCGCGCGTGATCCTTTCGAGTGCCTTCAATCGCTCATCTGTCAGCTCATGTCCGGAGCAGAGGCACATGCTCCTGAGGCAGAGTTGCTGATGAACTTTCTAGAATCCTCGTTGGAACTGGCGCCAGCAAAGATTGGACGCGCCTTCAGTCGAGGCTTGGCGTTAAGGGGCAACACGGAAAGTTGTTACAATGAGTATCCTTTCTGTTTATACTCTGCCAAAGTAATGTTGCGCATTTTGCGCTGGTTCAGCACAACGAACACCTCACCGGAGAATGTTTAGTATAAGGTAGTGCTTATAACAGTTAAAATATGATGCCATAAAGTAAGGAAGGATCTAACAGTTTCAGTTTCGTCATTATAGAAAAGTTTATTTGTAACAATTTATTTTGTTAAATACTTTCAGTATGCAAAAATATTTATGTATATATGCATAATTGTGTAAGAGTTATTGCAAATAATAATGATATAAATATATAATATGTATGTATAAAAAAATATGCGGAATGAATGTAAAGAAATTTAGAATAAAATTTCACATACAATTCGATCTTATTGTTAATATCAAAATATATAATACACATATTGTAGACATATATCTTTGCGTGTGTTAGGTACCAAATCAAGGAAACTTGTATTATGACAGTGTGTGTGTGAGTGTGTATGTGTGTGTGCTGTACATAACGAATGATTCAAGTGAACAAGAGAAAGTAGTTTGGAAAGCTTACGAAGCCTTTGAAGTTCACGGTTAACTTAGTTATTAAAATAGTTTAGCTTCTTTAGTTTGTGATTACGAACTAAAATCGGGTTTGTTCAATATTGGAGAGCAGGCTTGTTATATGGTAGAGAGCATTATGGTATATCGTAGAGAGCCAGACGTGTGGAGAGAGATATATTATTTTGTGTTTGTGCACAAGTTTACTCCAGAGATTCATCAAGTATTTTTGAGCGTGTGTTTTGTGTATAAATAAGCTTAATTAACTTCGAGAATAAAGGGATAACATTGTGACGAGATATTGAAAGGCGTCAAATCAACCCACTCTACCATAATGTGTAACTAAACTAGTTTCACATTTCAATTCTTCCCCGGCAGCGTAACACTGGTCACATCCTTAACAATCATTTCGGCCACCTGCCAGGCAATCTCCTCCTGCACATTGTCCTCGGGCAAATTGACCAGTTTGCGCACGGCATTCTTGACGCTCAATGACCAGGCTGGTGTCTTCGATGCAGACACTGCATCCACGGCCTCGAAATCTCGTTCATATCTACCCAACGAATTTACGTGACCGAATTTGAGTGCGCTCACAGGTCGCTGCCAAAGCAACTGCGGATTAGTAAGTTGCCTTGCGTCGATGTTCATGTTTGCCGTTGGTGTTGAATTCGTTGATTTTACCGGTTTGTGCCCGGTATCCAGACCAGCCAAGAGGGTGTTGTGCTGCGAGATGTGTGTACAGTCCGACATGGACATTGTCTTGCGATGTCGCTGCTGCAGCTGTTGTGCTGTAGATAGCTTTGATGATGTGCGCCGCAAACTCAGTTTGTGCTGAAGACTCCGACTTTCTGTGGCGTTGTTTGTTACCGTTTGATTGATCGTCTTGGCCTTCAATTCGTTGACATAATTATCGAATATATTCGATTTGAGAAAGTTTGGAAAGTGCTTTTGCTCCAAATACTTGGCAGTGACTAAAAGCGCCAGATCGAAAGCATGTGCCAGCTGACCTGGTGCACAGATTGCCTGCTCGACGCGCATGCGCATCTTTTGTGACATCCACAGTCGGCCCTCGGACTGCAGTGAGAAGTAGCGTTCGTATATGATCATGGCATCCGACTGAGCGACTCGCTGATCATTAAAGCTCTTGCGGAAATTTATAGCGGTTATCCAGAACTCAAGACACTCACGCTCCTGCTGCTGCTCCAGGTACTCAGTGAGATAGAACAAAGCCAACTCATCGTACAGCACATCGTAGATATTGAGACTTGCCGCATCGCCTTCGATTAGCTCCAGACAGTATTTGCAGTAGTAGCTGCTCTGCAGGAAGCCCTGCAAATGATCTCGCTCCAGTTGCTGCAACACATAATCACGTGCCTCGTCGAAACAGCTGGCCGGGATTGGCGTAAGCTGCTGAGGCGACTTGCCACAGTCCTTGCCGCATAACAGCAGCGATATGTGTGCCAGTATGACAATGGGCAGTTCCACCATCTGTGCAGCATTGACTATCAGATACTTCTGATAGATTGCAATGGCATCGTTTATGCTCACCGCACAAAGCGATCGCATCTCTGTATTGGCCTTAATCTGTTTATTCGTTTCTGCATAGATGCGACTCTTCTCGTCATCTGTTAGCGGCTTTCGCATTGACAAGTCGCATAGGGTCTTTAGTTCAGGTACATCGTTTTCTTCGGCCGAGGCAACAGCAACGGGTTCGGCATCTACCGACTCTTCATGCGTATATGAATCGGTATCATGTTGCAATTGTGTTAGTGCTGCACGTTTGAAATTCTCTATGTCCAGATAGAATTTGATTAGCGGCAGTCCGTTCTGCGTTTCCAAGTATTGCACAAAATATGTGAGACAATCCGGTTCGCGAACAATTGCTGATAACGTCATGGATAGCCGAGAGCTATATTTGAATATATCTGCGAAGTGAGAATACGTGATAAGTTATAAACTGCGCAATATATTAGAGCTCCGGAAGTGACCACACCGAAGTTACCTGCATGCATTCATACACACACACACACGAACGGCTCATTACCTTCATCAGTTGCTGCGCCCACAGTGTTTAGCAAGCTGTTGTTGCCTAAACTGATTGCATCCGTCGTTGTTGTCTCCGTCTCTTCCTCCATGAAGAGTTCATCACAGAAACTTGTTGTCGAGCGCAGCGAATGACGCTTTTGCGCTGCTGCTGCGCAATCTACCACATCATCATCATTGGCATCCGTGTCGTGAGAGCTGCGTCGGCGGCCTTTATATTTTTTTTGTATGCACGTAGAAAGAAAGAATTGACAGCGAAACGTAAACATATATACGGTTATTTTGTGTGGCGCCACATTTACTTACTCGTCTGCCTTTTAATGTATTTTAGCATTTTCACATTCTTATCAATCAATTGGCGTTGGTGTTTATTATAAATAAATAAATTATTATCAATTACAACAAATTTAATTAGCTCTGCTGTCGTAGGTGAAATTGCGACAACTCTCTCAACACAAACACAGGGTTGCTTGTATAAAAGTAGTGGTGGGCAAACTACGATAGTATCGCATAAATTTTAATTTAACAGAAAACCAAATATGTTCTTAATATGATTTATTTCAGTGCTTATATAAGTTTTTTTTTTAAATTGTAGCTTCTTATTTAAACTTTTAATTAAACATTCTTTTTGCCGTGTTCCAAAGGGCTGAAAAGTTATCGATATGATCAGTGTGTAACAACGTCTTATTTGTTCTTTATGATAATTGCAAACACTGCGACACAAGCAGCTGTGCGACAACGTTGCGTTTTTCCAAAAGATTTTTAGAACTACGTGTAGTTGTTACAAATTTGTGACTGAGAATAAAACAAAAAGTAGCGATTGTTTTATTTAAAGTAAAACGGAAACGGAAGGAAGTCGCTGAAAATAAGCGGCATCCACATCGATGAGTGAGACGGCAGCTAAAAAGGGCGGCGCTGCCGGCGACAACAACAATAAAAAGTACTCAAAACTGCCATCAGCCGGGGGATCCCTTGATGATCTGGTGCAATATGTGACATTGCACGTACGCAAACCAACGCCACTAAGTGGTGTGGTATTGCCCTTTGTTCCACTCTACTTGACCGCATTTTACCTTTGGATCTACGTGTACAAAAGTCAGGACACTCCAGTCGTAGATTCAGCCAGTGTCACCAGTGGGACTACAGACAGTGCAACCAGTGTGGATACAGTCAGTACCACCAACGAGGGAGCAGCATGGAATGATATCGGATTCATAGCCGTGGTAGCCATTGCATTTTTACATGTACTTACTCTGCTCTTCTGCTACTGGAGTGTCCATGTACTGGCATTCCTCACCTGCCGCCGTGTTAAGCAGCCAGCCCTGGGTGTCCTGGCCAAGGTGGTGCCCACAGAAAATAATGGCAACTCAAAGATTGTACCCATACGGAGTATCAAACTAGAAGATGGCACAGATCAATTTTATTTGGTCTTTCAAAAGACCAAATACGTTTGGGACGCGGATAAGGCGACATTCCGTGCTGTAGAATTTCCTGTCAACAATTTGCTAAGCTCGTATGCCCGTTCATATGGCCTGGAGACCGAAGAGGCCATTAAAACTGCGACACAGACCTATGGCAACAATGAGATGGACATGGTTGTGCCTGAATTCCATGAGCTTTTCATCGAGCGAGCCACTGCACCGTTCTTTGTGTTTCAAGTATTCTCCGTGGGTCTCTGGTGCATGGATGACTTCTGGTACTATTCGCTTTTCACACTCTTCATGCTGGTCGCGTTCGAGTGTACGATTGTCAAGCAGCAGTTGCGCAACATGTCCGAGATCCGTAAAATGGGCAATAAACCATATTTTATTTATGCTCTTCGCCAGAAGAAATGGCGTCAAATTGGAAGTGATGAACTGTTGCCAGGAGACTTGGTATCCATTACACGTTCCCAGAACGATAATATTGTACCTTGTGACGTTGTCATACTACGTGGTAGCTGCATTGTGGATGAGAGCATGCTGACGGGCGAGTCTGTGCCACAAATGAAGGAATCTCTGGAATCGTTGCAGCAATTGGATACGGAACTAGATGTTGAGGGTGATGGTAAGCTTATGGTTCTATACGGTGGCACCAAAGTGGTCCAGCATACAGCTCCCAGCAAGGAATCGATGCGCGCACCCGACGGTGGCTGCATCGGCTACGTAATTCGCACAGGATTCAACACCTCCCAGGGCAAACTGTTGCGCACAATTCTCTTCGGAGCTAACCGAGCCACGGAAAACAATTCAGAGACCTTTGCTTTCATTGCCTTTCTTATGGTATTTGCGGTAGGCGCCGCTTCTTATGTGTGGGTCAAGGGTAGCGAGGATCCGGAACGTAATCGTTATAAGTTGTTCCTAGAGTGTGCACTGATATTGACCTCGATTATTCCACCCGATTTACCCATTGAACTAACGCTGGCCGTCAACACGTCACTGATTCAGTTAACCAAATTATATGTATTCTGCACGGAACCATTCCGCATTCCATTTGCGGGCAAAGTCCAAATCTGTTGCTTCGATAAGACCGGAACTTTGACCACGGACAATCTAATGGTGGAGGGCATTGCAGGGCTCACGCCAAATGGCAAATGCGTGCCTATTGATGAGGCTGAGGATAGTACAATACAAGTGCTAGCTTGTTGTCATTCACTGGCCCTACTCGATGACGGCCTCGTGGGTGATCCACTGGAGAAAGCAGCATTGGCTGCTGTTGATTGGAACCTAACCAAGTCGGATAGTGTCATACCGAAGCGCAGCAAGCTCAAACCATTGCGCATTATTCAACGCTACTTCTTCTCATCGGCATTGAAACGCATGTCTGTGCTGGCCGGCTACCTGAAACCCTTTTCGAATGATATAAACTACATTGGTGCTGTCAAGGGTGCTCCGGAAGTCATCATGGGTATGCTGAAGACGGTACCCAGTGACTATGAGAAGGTAAGTTAAAAGAATATATATTTTGTTGAAAAGAAAAACTTATTTAAAAGTGTATTTTAGGTCTACTTGGAATACGCTCGTCGCGGCGCACGTGTTATGGCGCTGGGCATCAAGGATTTCGGTACTCTAGGAAGTCAACAAATTCGTGAGCTGAAACGTGAAGATGTCGAATGCGATTTAACATTTGCTGGTTTTGTGATCATATCGTGTCCCATGAAACCCGATTCCAAATCTGTGATTAAGGAGCTTGTGCAATCTTCGCATAAGGTACTGATGATAACGGGTGACAGTCCGTTGACGGCCTGCCATGTTGCCCGAGAGCTGCGATTCACCAATAAGAAGTTGCTCGTGCTAACACCGCCACAAGAAGGACGCTTGGATGCCTGGAGTTGGATATCAGTAGACGGAGAGCGTACCTATCCATTGGATGATACCAAGGCTAGCAAAAACATTTCAATGTTGCTGTCTACAAATGATCTTTGCATCACTGGCGAGGGATTGCTGTACTTGAAGCAAAACCATAACCAATACATGCTACAGTTACTGCCCCAGGTTACAGTCTGTGCACGCTTTGCTCCCAAGCAAAAGGAATATATTATAACAACACTTAAGCAACTTGGATACTACACACTGATGTGCGGTGATGGCACCAACGATGTGGGTGCTTTGAAACATGCCCATGTGGGTGTCTCGCTGCTCACCAGCGCCCCAGTTAAGCGTAAACGCACCGAGGAAGAGCTGCAGCAGATCAATGCAGCTGCAACAGCAGCAGCTGCGGCAGCAGCAGCAGCAGCAAATCAACAATTGTCGCCACGAGATCGTGCCATGCGACGCCGTCAGGAGCATATCAATCAAACGCAGGCGCGTCTACAAAACGCCATACGTGACATGGAGGAGCAGACAATGGTCAAGCTGGGCGATGCATCAATTGCGGCACCATTCACCAGCAAATTGTCATCAATCATGTGTGGTAGGTAGCACAAAATCAATTGTAAACGAATGACAAACTAACATTTGCATTGCATTTATGTCTGCAGTCAACCACATCATCAAGCAAGGACGTTGCACGCTGGTGACCACATTGCAAATGTTCAAGATTCTGGCCCTCAACGCGCTTATTCAAGCCTACTGCCAGTCCGTGCTCTACATCGATGGAGTCAAGTTCAGCGATACTCAGGCTACAATTCAAGGTATTTTGGTTGCTGCTTGTTTTCTGTTCATCACGCGTTCAAAGGTGAGTTTTAGATTGTGTTAATTACAACTCTTGAATATCGAATTGAACGCACTTCTTTTAGCCACTGAAAACTCTATCTAAAGTTGCACCACTGCCGAACATCTTTAATTTGTATACCATTTCGACCATTCTTACTCAATTCGCGGTACACTTTGGTGCACTGTATTATCTGACCAGTGAAGCATCGGCGCTGGCGCCGCCTCGGTAACTATATTACGATATAAATCATATAATGCTAGTACTAAATATGTATTCCTTAACAGAGTGGGCAAGGTAAAGCTTTACATTGACATGGATGCCGAGGAGAAAACCAAGTATGATCCGAACATTGTGAGCAGCACGGTCTATATCATTTGCATATCACTGCAGGTGGCCACCATAGCGGTTAATTATAAGGTCGGTATTCTAAATCTGAGTCAACCAATAATAATATTCATACTAATTGACTTCTTTTCACTGTACAGGGCCATCCCTTTATGGAGAGCCTGCGCGCCAATCGTATGCTGATGTTTGCCATCGGTGCCTCGGGTGCAATTGTTGTGTTCCTCACCAGCGGTGCTATGCCTGGACTGTCGCAGTTCTTTGAAATTGTTGACTTTCCATCAAGTGTCAGTATACTCTATAGATTGATTAAAAATTCCAATATTAATTTCTTTATTCTTTTCGAATTTACAGTTCCGCGTTACGTTGCTCACTGTGCTGATGCTCGATATTGCTGGCGCCTATTTACTGGATCGCATTTGTTCATTCCTATTTGGGGAAACGCGTCGCAAGTCCAAAGTCCTCAATTGTTAGAAGAAGCACTTACTAGTAATAGTAATAATGTTAACAACAACCTACAAAAAATGAACTCAGAGCGTATTATTCCAGGTCCACTTTCTCTAGAGTATATTTTGAATATCATCATTTGTATGATTCTTCGTAAATTTATTAGTTCTTCAATATAATTCAGAACAAAAGCTGAAAATAGTTTTGTATTCGGCGTCGGTTTCTAAAATTCTTTAATTATGATAAACGGAGAATAGAGAATTGTGTTTAAATTTATTGTTTTCTTGTGCGTTTATTTGTGAGTACCAATACGAGTATATATAGAAATCAAATATATATATGCATATTCAAATATGCGAATAGTAAAATTGATGTAAGATTTGTAATGGTAATAAATATAGTTAATAAATTGATAAAACGTACAGTCGAATAACTGTAAAATATATGTTTAGAGCTCATTTGGTACTTGTTCCTCCATTTTGGAATCCTCGAGCTGTTTGAACTGTATTAAAATGACCAAGTAGGTGGTAACAGCCGAAAATATCTGCAAAATTATATTTATAATCATTAATAAATACTTGTTATATGATTTGTTGATAAACCTTAAAGAGTGTCGAATTATCGATAGAAAAGAAACCGTAGGCTGTAAATTGTACTTCCTGCTTGATGCTCTTGGTTAGGAATTTATCAATCTGTTTGATTAATGTTGGATAAGATAGGAACATGATAAGAGAATCAAAATGCACTTACTATATTTTGAAACTCCTTGCTTTTGCCATAGACACGCGCCAGTATCTGCGATGTGTTGTTAGCCTGCAATGGAAAATGGGGCGACTCATTATATGTGGGATCTTAGAACTTTGTCGTCAGCTCCTTACCCACCTGAGCGGTGGTGGCACCACAATTGCGCGATAATAGAGCCAAAAGCGAAGTATGCAAACAGAGCCAGGCAAGGCACCATTGTAATATGTCAGTGGAAATTATGCCCTTATTGCTGGTGATCTGAACGAAGAGATTATACCAATTGGTAGTCACCGTATAGAAGGAATATCCCAGAAAACAGACGATAATCAGGCTGCAGCACTCATTGATGCCCTTATAAATGCGCAGCAATTTGTTGTGCGTGCGATAAATGAAAAGCGAATCCTCGGGAAAGTTGTCCATGCTGATGCGTCGATGGGTCTTGCCTTGGGCCTGCTGCTGCACATATGTGTATCCATTGAGCAATTGATTGACAAAGCGAAAACGAATGCAGACAATGTGCATCAGAGCCGAGGCAAAGACAATGTAGGTGGCTGTGAGGCCATTCTGCACGACAAAGAATGCAATCAGGATGTACGAAGTGGCCGTGATTGTTCCGTCCACGGCATGAATCTTCAGTACCATTATATATGCCTGACAGCAGACAATCACGATCAGAAATTTGATCGAGAAGTTGCAATGATTGCTCAGCACAACGCCAAATTGACGACGCACCTCCTCGTCCAGCTTGAGGATATCGTTCATGATATCCAAAATACTTTTCGTATTGCGGGAACAGACGAAAACCGCTATGGAAGAGGAATGGGGAGAACTAAGATAGTAACGGACAGGGGGAATCAACCCCGTTCCTAATCAGAACTCACTTAGGCTGTAGGTGAATATACAGAGCAACAGCTCGATCCATTGATTCACATTGTCCATTTCACGCATGGAGTAGAAGAGCTGCGACCCATTGGGCGTCATCAGGCTGTATATGTTGAATATGGTCAGGGCGTGGACAACGCCACGCACAAAGAACGAGTAGAATTCGTTTGTCTTGCTGGGTGGACCCACCTCGTAGCTGGACAACTGCTCATAGAAGGGCAACAAGCCAGTGGCCTTGAGCACCAATAGAATTGTGCTAATCTCCTCGAAAACGGGACTATCTGGAGACTTGGTTGGCCGTGCGAAGGCATTTGTATCCTGTGCACCACGATAGGGAGAAATCCTACGCGGATGCGAATACGGTTGCGGATGCAGACGCGACTTTTGATACGATGTCATTTCAATTACCCAAGTGTTGGGACTCATTGCCGTCAGGACACTGGCAAAAGGATACTGGCACTACTTAGTAGTTACAGTCCAATTGAAACGCACTCATGCTTATCTGATCGGGTAAGCATGGCGACATGTGTAACGCTTATCGGGCCGATCTGTTTATCGAGCGGGTGCATTAAAGTAATGAATTATTGGAAAACTTACAACGACAAGCGCAACATTCGAATGCATCCATGAATAGCTCGATAATGTAATAATCTACGATGAAATAGATCTGTAGCACATCTTCTTATAACAAGTAAGATAGCTATGTCAACTACCCACCTGTCCACTAAAAGAATTACTTGACATATACATATGTATCTATTAAACTTCTCAGCCAAATTTACCTAAATCATTTAGTGATGTCCTACCTTGAGGGTACGGCTTGCATTTCAGTTCAAGGGCGGAAAGCGCGTGGTCTATTTCTCAAACAAATCTTATTAGAGTGCAGTAGTAAGACATACGTAACAAACTTTGGCAAACCCGGCAGTTATAGCTTATAATTCAAAAAATGCATACAGACGCAGCTGAATATGGTATATCGTTTTGTATGGTGTCGCTGAACAAGAATATCTATGGTATGTTATCATTTGAGGTGTCGAAGATGGCATCCTTTGGTCTGTTACAAACATTGTTGGTACGCAGAAAGTTGTAATACCGGGTATAATGAGGAACGGCTTAGAATGCAATAGATCTACTGTGATATACCTTAACCTATAGTTACCCACCCCCTCTTTCACCCGCCCCGACTCACCTCTGAGGCCAGACCATCGAAGGAGATGCATAAAACGATGATTATGGTGATCTCAGCCAGAACCCAAGCCAGCGATAGTCCCACTATCTCGTACCGCCTTTGTACATGACTGGGCATGGTCATTGTAGCAAAGGCCAAATAACTTTGATTCGTCACCGTGTAGAAAGAGAAGCCGAAGAAGAAGAGTAGTCCCACACCAACGATCGCATTGAGGTTCTCCGTGATATAGCGAAATTTGCAGAACGCCTCGATGAGATTACTCAACTCCAGCCAGTCGTCCTTGCCATATGCGTTCTTATGCTTCTGTGCAAACTCTTCCAGTCGTGCATTGAGGAATACAACCCGCTGCGACAGGCAGATGAGCATTGTGCGCAAATAGACCGTGAAGAGGCAGGAATAGATCATTTGCAGGCCATAGATTAAGGTCAAGAGGGCCTGACGCAGTGCAGAGATATCGCTGAGGAAGTGTATGTAATAGAAGCCAACCATGACAACATTTATCGAGACGAAAACGATGAGGGCGTTGAGATAAAGACTACGATAGACCGTCACATAGCCGTGCTCCTCCAGATATTCATCCATATTCAGGATATCACGAATTGTGCGCAAATGCTTGGAAGCGTTCAAAACACTGGCAAGCACCATAATCGTATAGCTGATTATGCAAAACAGCGTCTCGATGGTTCGATTCATATCTTCAGTTTCGCCTTTTATATGCTTTAGCATCTTGTATTCGCTCGATCGGAAGAGCACATCGTGTGTCAGGAAAAACGATGAGACCACAATCACCAGGCATAGCGCACGTCCATATAGCTTCCCTATTAACCTGGGCTTCAAGTTATCCGCATTATCCCCACTCATAAACGGAAAGAGACCGAACACCTTGGAGGGCGTGGCCACAAAGAGTAGGTCGCGAAAGATAAGCATAACCGACGACAATGAAACACAATTCCGTATTGAACTAGTCAGGAGAGTTACAGACACTCTTAAGTTGTACATATTCATTACTTAAGTGCACTATAATATTTCGGGAGTCCTCAATTGATGCCGTTATAGCAAATCGGCATCGATTATGTGCATCGTTTAGTTCAGGGGTAGAAGGGTATTATAACTAACTGAACTGTATGTAACAGGCAGAAGGAGTCACATCCAATCGCACAAAGTATATAGATTCTTGATCAACAAAAACTTCACTCTATTTTTAAGATTTGCAGAAGGCTGCATTTACATTGATAAGAGCTTTTAATGATCTCTGCAGGTGTTTTTATTAGACAAAAATCCATATTATTAACTATTAAATAATTCTCAAAATTATATATAATATTTTAGTTCCCATTAATAATAGTTTTAAATCGTATAATTGTATGCCAAGTAATGTTCCAAAGAAATATCTTTAATATATTTCCTTCCTTCTACTGAAATACTCATAGTTTATTCATTTTCCTTTCCACACAATAAATTACCCGAAAATTCTAGCATAAACTTATGAAATATGCCAACTTCTTAAATCCTAATTAACAGCTCATAAATCATTAGCTGCAGAAGAAGATATTCTCTGTAGTCTCTGTTCTCTGTATGTTGAGGCGAGAATAAGATGCTAAGCCGCGATAATACGCCCAGAGATTATATGCCATGTAGCTTGGAGTATGTACAACAATAATTCCTACCCTCAAATATGGCGTGTAATTGTTGTTATGTATTATCGCCTGCCCGCATCGAATAAAATGGGGAATATATTTGTCACACCTATCGTGCACCCCCCTCATAAATAACTGCTCACCACCTCACACTGTCGCTCTCTCCAGCACCAGGCCCGTAGCAAGTTAAACGTAGAGTGGGCCCCCGCCTGCCAGTGGCTCCATGCCATAAAAAAAGATAACAAGAATATATAACTATACTTTGTGGGCTCTGTCACGCCTCCTGAAAAATGGGTATAATAAAAGCGAATTATTGGATATATTCTGAAACGAGAATAGCAGAACCGAAAATATGTTAGATTTCTGAAAATATATTGATGATTTTGTCTATATAAAATACAGAAATACGTCAAGATGTAAAATATTTTAGGTTTTTAATGTGAAATGTTTTATAAACTAAATACTTACTATAAAGGAAGCAATTAAGCTAGGGGCCCAAGGGCCCTTAGAGCCGTCGTTACGGCCCTGTCCAGCACACACACACATACACATAGATGGGAGAGCGGCGTTGAGTTGTAGATGTGGGAGATGCGATGTAGATACCTGCGCCTCGTGCTCGGCCTCGGCAAATTTTCCACCCCTAATGAGGAATTGCAATTCTCAATCAATTCGTCGCGCCGGGCTCCCTTCCCTCCCACTCCCCTGCCCACGTCTTCTGCTTATTTTTCTTTGGGGAGAAACTGGCACGCTGTTGCTTTATTGTTGTTGCTACTACTGCTGCTGCTGCTGCTGCGCTGCTCTGACGTCACGACAAGGCCGTGGTCAACGGCCAACGGCAACAGATACAGACACATACAGTGTGCGAGAGCTGAGCTGAGCTCTTATCAGCAGCAACATCAAGGCGCAATTAATGCGAAAATAATCACCAAAGCGGATTGCAAAAAGAAAAACGAATTGCAAGTGAAAAGAAAGATTAATAAATCAATTGGAAAGTGCAAAATAGCGAATTGCAATTTGTATTTCGCGTGCTCTCGTCATGTGGCTACTGGCGCTGCTGCTGATGATGCCAGCGTCAACGCTTGGCCACGCCCACTATACAAGCAGCGATGTCATCTATCATACACTGCCCCATTTCTGGACGGGAGTCGGTCTGTGTCCCGCGGGTGAGATCAATCATGCGGAGATTGCTGCCTCCTTGGAGCAGACGGCAATGCAGTTGAATCTGCGCCAGATTGCCGCATTGCCAGTGGGAGCCATAACACACATACGCATCCATTGGCTGCTGGAGCTGGTGCACTTCCTCGAGTACAATACGGAGGGTGTGCCCACATATGACTACGAGAGATTCGACAAATTTGTCGATTTTCTTCAGGAATTGCGACTGGCACCAGTGCTGGAGTTCATGGCCAATCCAGGGCAGGTGTTTACCGCTAATCCCGAACGCAATTGGTTTCTCTGGGAGCACTTTGCCAAGAACATAATCAATCATCAATTGGGTAAGCAAAGCAAAGTGGAGAAAGTGCTCTGATTAATCGCTTCTTCTCTGGCTGCAGCTCGTCATGGCGCCGCTCGTTTGTCCAACTGGCGCTATGAGACCTGGAACGAACCCGACTTGCGCACCTACAATCGTATCAACTTCACAGCCGAATCCTACTTAGAGTATGTGCAGGCAGTGCGTCGTGGGTTGAGCATGGCCGGCGGCAGGCGCAAGTCCAAGCGGCAGCAGCAACTCTATCGTGCCCTGCGTGGACCCGCGGGTCTCTTCAAGTCGCACGAGCGCCATCCACTCTGCTGGCAACTGCTCGAGGTGTGCAATCAGCAGCTGGTCAAGTGTCCCATCGATATATTGACCTATCATCGCAAGGGATTGGATGGCAGTGCCACGGAAATACTTAACGGTTCATTGTCGCTGCTCTCCAAGGTCTACCACGACTATCCGCAGCTGCAGCAGCTGCCAGTGGCCAATGAGTAAGTTCAGGATTAGCTGCAACTCAGCTGCAGCTCAGCTGAAGTTTACTTTGTCCTTTGTTCCTTGCAGCGAGGCAGATCCCATTGCTGGCTGGAGCACGCCGCGTGACTTTCAGGCAGATGTGCGCTATGCTGCCACCTTGATGTCCACCGTGATGCTGCACTGGCATAGCAAGCTCGCCGGTGGCGTCATGTCACAACTGGAATCCATTAGCCATGACAATGCCTTCCTCAGCTATCACCCGCACGAGTTTAGTCAGCGGTAAGTCAGAAGACTCAGAAGGTTACCCAAGAGGACACTCACATCTCCGCCTCTCCCTCAGCACTCTGCTGGCGCACTTCCGCATGAATGAGACGGAGCCCCTACACTCTCAGTTCGTGCAGAAGCCTGTCTATGCAGCGCTGGGCATGCTGGCCAAGCTGGGCACACGTGCCGCCGATCTGGAACTGGTGAATATGGACAGCAAGCACAGTGTGCAGGTGCTGCGCAGCATCTCTGGCAATGGTGTGGCACAGTATATGGCCACCATATTCCTCAGCCCCGAACAGGCGGGTCCACAACTTACCGCCTATCATCACAAGTATACGCTGAATATGTCCATAGCCAATGAGTCGGCATTCATCACTGAATTGCTGGTGCCGCATAGCACAGATCCGGCGCATGTCTGGCTACAGGCAGGCAGTCCAGCCTATCCGAATGCTACATTGCGTGCAGCAATGCGACGGGCACAGACCCCACGGCTCTATGAAACGGGTCCCATCTGGCAATACAATAGTGAACTCGTGGTGAACTCCGCCAGTTTGCCGCTGCCTTGGGTGATGCTACTTCGTGTCTGTTCGGCCGCATGGCCCAAGCTGAAGCGACCTCAGCAGCTAGAAATTGTGGAGGTAACCAAGGGTGAGGTGTTCATCAGCTGGAGCGAGCATCCCAGATCCACACAGTGCCTGAAAAGCTACGAGGTTTGGTTCCGAGAGCGTGAGGCCTCCGCCGACTGGCTTCTCATATCGCAGGGTTGGCATCTGCCCTATCCCTCATTTCAATACGCACCTGCTCCCAATGGCAGTGTAAATGGTAACGAAAATGATCTTTGGAATAGTCAAAGGTGTTTATAAAACATTTCTATATTTCTTTCTTTCGAACAGGTTTCTATAAGGTGCGTGGCGTCGATGTGTTCAACGAGAGCAGCGCCTTCTCGCAAATAGTCGAATATCTGGAGTTATAATTACAAAACAGGAAATCTCTATCAGACCTTATTATTATTAACATATCGGGCATATTAGATGAAACATAATCAGGCTTTGCTTGGCCACAAACAAGGCGTGCGCTGTTCTCCAAAAAAGAAACTCTTCAACACTCTCTCACTCTCTCCCTCGACTCAATTGGAATGGAACTGACTATATAAAATGGGGCACAAATCTTCGGAGCAGCGCAACGTCTTGTTAACACAATACAAGTATATCTCATTATACATAAATATTTATATAAATATACATAGTGTTTGTATCTGTTTTGTGTAATACAGTTATTAATGCCAAGAAACGGAGGCCAAAGCGTACAGAACAATTTTGTGTGTGGGGATTATAGATTAGATAATGCTCTCAGTCGGGCTCAGCCCTCGGCATCCAGTACCAGCCACTTCTCGTTGATGTGCTCAATCTGTTTGGTCAGTATGGGATTGCGCACACGCACCTTAATCTCCAGTTTGCCGCCCACCTGTTTGCGTCCCTCCATCAGCTGTTAATGAAAACAATAGTCGGAAACAATTAGTAGGATATTCTCCTTTAACATATTTCTTATTCACTCACATCGTAGGTATCGTGTATATCACAATTGGTCTCCAGCGGTGCCAGCTTGACTGTTACGGTGCCGATTAACGTGTCGGATCTCAAGAATCCTCTGAAACAACATACGGGCAGTTTACGACTTAGTCCACAACAATCAATACTGCAGCTATTTTTATTGTTTTTTATTTTGAGCGATATTTTTGCGTAGCATTGAGCGTATTTGAAATGAGTGTTTGTTGGGATTCGAGGCGTAAGAATTTGTAAAACACATTTTTATTAAAACACATTTGAATTGGGTGAACAATGTTTGATTCAATGGATATGTGAGAGCATAAGCATAGAGCGTGCTAAACTCAAAACATGACAAAGCTCTAAAACAAAACTATTTTTAAACTCATGTAAATTTTACCATAACCACAAAAGAATTATTTCACTCTTGCTTTTTTTAAAATATATCAAAATACTTTCGTCAAAGAATACAAAAATATGAGTAAAAGTACCACAAAATATATATATGTATATATTTTCTATAATAATATGCAAATTATTCAAAATATATATATTTCGATAATTAATTTAAAAGTAAATTCTAGAGAAGACTTTCAAGGTAATATTAAGTTATCTAAGATCTACGTGTTTGCAGAATAGTTCCCCCTTATCAAATAATAATAATCTATTATGTTGTTTAACTACTTTAAGGTTTTTGTTTAAGTTTGTTTGAGATTTGGATTGAAAGGTCTTTAGAATGAGTTGTAGACTCTTCAACAATTTAGCTTTGAGTGAATGCTCGCAGAATGAATTGCTTGGGAACTCTTCATGCAGACTAGGTTACCAAATGAGTTCTACTTGAATAGGTTCTTCCGTTTTACCTAGGTTAATTGATATGCATTGGCGATAGGCATTAGTAGATTCAATTGTTTATTGTGCAGTTAATTGCGATTAGTCTGGTATCGTATAAGGTTCGTTTGACTTACCCTCGAGAATAGATCTCGAATTTGACGCCATGACGCTTGATGATTCTGTTGAATTGTCGATTGCCACGCTGAATTTCCACCTTGAAACGTTCATTGTAGTCGGGACTGTCGGTGTCCTTGATAACATTTGTTTTTGCCCTAAAAAACTCATCCTGCATTGAAGGAAATGAATATACAGTCAAGTAGGGTACAATTATTGGTACAAGAGTTCTTACATTCAAAAGCGGATGCTCGATGCGCACATAGGTGTCCACATCCTTGGGATTTGCAACATTATAATTGATGCCGCGCACCACAACAATTTCGAGTTCATTGTCCGTCAAATCCGTGTTGCAGTGTACTATGTTGAAGGAACGCTTCTCGTAGTGAAACTTGGGCAGTGTGTGATTCTTGCGCTTGGAATACCGCACCAGATCCAAATCCTTTTGCACTGTCAGTGCGAGATTCTCAAATCTATTCATGCCGGCAACATCGCCCATTGCCTTATGATGGTCACGTGTATTTTTACACATCATTAGCTGCTTGGCCAATTGCTCCTCAATGCGCACACCAATCTCGCAAATGTCATCGCCAGGATCACATTCCTCTGCGGACACAATGGCAAACGACGACTCCAGACTGTCCCGTTGTGAGGGTGGCACAGGAAGCTAACAAAGGTAAGCAGAGGTTAAGTTGCTTTCAATTTTTTCCCAGATATCACGAGATTTACTCACCGTATTGAGATCTACTGGCAATCCACTGCTAGCTGCATTCAACAGCGACTCAAATCCTTTATAGATCTTAAGATATTCCTTGGCTTGATCGATTTCACCAGCTTTTTTGGCAGCAATGGCAGCTACTTTAAACTCCTTTTGTCGATCGAGCAGCAATTTCATTTGTTGCTCTGCCAGATTGCTCTTCTGATGGTTGCCAGAAGTGCGCGTTGTCAGCTCCTTGGCCTGAGGCGGTGTCGGTGCTTTGCGTACTCCAGTTGGTGTCGCATTGGCCGAGCTGGTGGGCGTGCCGCCAGCTGATGTACTCGCTGTGGCAGGCGGCGATACTGGCGACATGGGCGGAGATGTGGGCGCTGCAGCTGGAGCAGCAGCGGGAGCACTTGGTACTGGAAGTGGGTCAAAACCTGGCGTTGGCAGCTCCTCATAGGCCACTGGTCGTCCTGCTTTGTATTGTTTGATTGCATCTTCATATTGTTTCACTATGCGTCCATAACGACGCGCTTTGCCGCCATTGCTCTCAGCCTTTGCCTCAGCCTCGATAGATTTGTATTTATTCAAGCGCATCTCTAGTTCCTCCAGCATTGTTCCAGGTGCTGCAGATGTGCTAGCAACTGGTGCCGGCTCTGCTGGTGCTGCTGCTGGTGTTGGCGCTGGTGCTTCAGGAGCTGCGGCACCTCCTCCTCCTTCCTGCATCTTTGCCATGAATGCGAGGAATTCGCCGGGTGGCGGTGGCATATCACTCAGATCAACTTCTTGGCCATCTTCGCACATTTTGACAACTACATCGAATTGCTTGACCACTCGCAAAAACTGCAGAGCAGTTGCTGTGTCGCCGCTGCGCTTGGCTTGCACTGCGGCTGCTTTGTATTCCGCTTGGCGACTTCGCATTTCTGCAACCAAAGGATTAGCAGGCGTAGCTGCAGCAGGTGGTGTACTAGGAGCCTCTGCTGGAGGGGAACTCGGTGTGGGCGGCGCAGGGGCAGCACGCGTTGGCTGCTTCGGCTCCTCTGGCAAAGGTGCTTCCTCAGTTGGTGGGGGTGGTGCACCACCCGCTGGCTTTACACTCACTTCGGGAGGAATGTCATCGACATTGATCGTCTTGCCGGCAGCTGATTGTTTATGCAAATCCTGCAGGGTCTTTAGGCCGCGAGCATAACGTCGTGCCTTGGCTGATTCCCCAGTTGCCTTGGCATTTGCCTCAGCCTGTTTATACATTTCCAAGCGCTGTCTTATTATACCCAAAGTATCAACAGTGGTTGTAGGCAGAAACGTTTGTACCGGTTCTGGTTCAGCTTCTGGAGCAGCAGCAGGTGGTTGTTCCGGTTGCTCCTCCTCTACCTCGCCACCGGTAATGCCATGCAGCTCACCCAACAGATCAGTGTCATTCTCAAGGGCATCATCGTCGTCATCATCGCTGACATCACGCAGACTGTCGGCTATCATTTTGTCTAAGTCACTGCTCGGCATCAACTGTGGCTTGGCCTTTGGCTTCGGCTTTCGGCCTCCACCACCAGCGATTGCGGCCAACTCAGCTTCCAAATCGCTATCACCCGCATCATCATCATCGCCATATCCAGCACTGGGATCAAAGTCATCGGGTATTTCCGTTAAACCGAACTGATAGGAAAGGGAAAGTATGAGTCATATCAATAAATAGACACAACAAGAGCTTCCGATGATATTTACCTGGGACAAATCGTGCTGTCGCCGCTTCGGAGGCTCTGGCTTTTTACGGGAGAACATTTTGAATGGTTTTTAAGACAGACCTTAATCCTATGACTGTATTTTAAACACTAGATCCCCTTTGTCCTAAAAAATAAACACTAAATTGCGATGCAGTTTTACGCACCATACAATAACAAAATCGCTGTTATCGAAACTAGAGATGGGCGTTTGCCCGCTCTTTTCGATTCATGTATTCGATGTGGTAGTCTACTGTACGTATATATATAATTAATCTTATTATCAAAAAAACTTTTAGAAAATATACGTTTTATATAATAATTTATTTAAAATAGATATACAATAAATGGGTAACAGGTAATATAATTTTAATAGTACAATAATCGCAATCAAACAATTAAACTCCAGTTTCATGGTGTAAACTTATCAAAGCTTTAGCACTGATGATAAGTCACGCGTAACAAAGCTATCGACCATCTCTCCGATAGATTTGTATCGATGATAATGCCACCACAGTGCACAACAGTTTGCGAAAATTTCGTGTAAAAATTTCTATTGATTGACAAATTGTTGGAAATAAGAAAAGCCAAATCGGAATTAAAGAACTGTGTTCCCGCTGCCGAGACATGCATTAGTGTGCACTGTGAATTTTCTGGCTCTGGTGGCTGTTAAGTGTGTGTGAACCGTTGACAAAGCTCCTTAATTTGGTTGACATTCGTCCGTTTTTTCTTTTTGCAGCTCACATTGGGCTTTTTCCTCCTACGCTCAGGCAACAACGGCAACGTCTACGATAAACGAACTGAAGGGGGAAAAAAAGAAGTGAAGGGTGTCTAAGAACAAGATAAGTTTGTTTAGTTAAGTGTGGAAATAAACAAACAGAGTGTCATCGGTGCCGACAGTGCAGGCTGGTGCAGGAGGCAACGGGCGTGGCTAGAGCTTAAACCAAACGAAATTGGAGAGCACTGGAGGCAGCAGCAACAAGTAGGCGGCAGCTATGGAAGAGGTAACGCTAACGGAGCCCGAAACACGTTTCTATAGCGAACTGTTCCAATGCTGCGATGTCGAGAATACCGGCAAAGTGCCCATGCTTAAAGCTACGGAGCTTTTTCGTTCAGCGGACATTGCCAACGAGACAGTGATTGAGGTAGGTCCAGAAAATTATAAGATTGATTAACTGACCGGATCGTGTTTAGCTAATTATTACATTTCTCTTGTTCAACAGATCACCGGCTTGGCCGGCATACCCGGCACAGCTTTGCATATCTCGCGTGCTCAGTTCTATTCATGCCTCAAGCTAATTGCCGCCCATCAGGCAGCGATGCCATTGCGACAGGAGCTAATCGCTGCGACAGTGCCATTGCCTTTGCCTCATTTTAGCTGGAAAGAGGCTGCCACGGCGCCAGCTGGCACGTGTGAAAATGGTTTGGGTGCACTGCCTCCACCACCGCCCACAGATCGTAGGAACTCTTTGCGACGCAACTCACAGCAGCAGCAGCAACAACAGCAGCTGGACGGCTCGGATGTGCCCAGCACAGACTCCGAGGTGGAGCAAAACGAATCCAGTTGTGGCGGGGATTTTGATGAGCTGGCCGCTGCCGATGTTGCTGTCGTAAGCAGCAGCAGTAGCCGCGAAACAGTGCGTATATCTTATCACACTTAAACAAATAAGCTTTAGATATATTTAAACATTGCTCATTAAAATTCGTAGCGTCGACGTGGCGCAGGTGGATCACCGGAGGCGTGGAGCACGAATAGCGATAGTCCTACGCCCACTAATAGCGTGGCGGAGCGTCCCTGGGCACAAGATACATTGTGGCAGGGACTGCTTGGAGATGAGCATCGTCAGCTGTTGGGCACCGAAGAGGAATCTTCGGATCGTCACAGCAGCGACGATGACGACAACGAAAATGAACTGATTACGCTTTATCAGATAACAGCCGAACAACGCGAGTACTACAACAAACAGTTCCGAACTGTGCAGCGTGATCCGCATGGTCTGCTCTCTGGTCATGCAGCGCGGTTAGTAATCCTACTTGGTTTCCACATTATTTGTATTTATCGGTATGCTTCTCCTTGCAGCATCTTCTTTGAGAAGAGCCGCATTCCCGTCGAGGAGCTGCGTCACATTTGGCAGCTGTGCGATGTGACACGCGACGGTGCACTTAGTCTATCCGAATTCACAGCTGCCATGCATCTGGTTGTGCTGCGCCGCAATAATATCCCATTGCCGAGCAGCCTGCCACATTGTCTGCATCCCAATGTGCTGGCTACAACGTCATCGACAGCATCGTCATCGTCAACGCAAGCGCACATACCTCAAGAGCCCCCTGAGGCTGATCTCCTGCATTTGAATGACGACGACGATGATACAGAGCATACGGACAATACAATCATTAGTAGTTCACAGGCAGCAAAGCCACGTCCAACTGTGCCCAACGATAAGAACATTATGAATCTTAGCAGCATCTCGACATCCTCTCAGGCTAGCAACAGCAGCTCGAGGCGTGGTGAAGTCACAGTGACGCAAATAACACCACCACCAATCAAACCTCGAAGTATTTCCAACTCGCCGAATGTGGAAAAGCCAACAACAACTGCAGCAGCAACGGGATCTGTAGCAGCAGGAGGTGCAGTAGCACCGTCAACTAACGATGCCAGCCAATGGACCAAGTTCAGTGAATCTCCCACAACGACAACGACATCAACAGCAGCAAGTGGTGGTGCCACTGTAGTTGCTGCAGCTGCTGCTGTTGCTGCTGCTGTAGCCCCTGTTCCTGCCGTTTCTAGTCCCGGTCTTAAGCCAGCACTGTTTGATATGAAACGCACTGCCCAGGATGTTGGCTCCAATCCGCAGATCTTGCATCCCGTGCCGCTGCGTGTGACGCCCATAGGTGAGTATACCAATGCCAAGAAGAGTCACGCGTTTTATTAATTTCTTACTTGAATCTTTAATCATTTATAGGCACAGCCATTGCATCAACTAGCGATCCAAACAGTTCTCTGGGGGGCACAAATCCAAATGACATGGACGGCGTTGTGCTGCGTGAGGAGAGCCCTAAGGCAATGTCGGCTACCACAACAGCAGCAACAACAACAACGATAACTAGTTTAAACAATCAAGCTGGCACGCATCGTGATCGTGACTCCATTTCCATGCAGAGCAGCGATCTGCGTGCTATACAGCGTCCACAGGCTAAAAAGCTGCCAGCAAAGAATATTGGTGCTTTGCCACCGCCGCCACAACGTGAGCCAAGCATTGGTTCCATTGGTGTTAATGAGCCACCGGAGCCGCCAGCGTCAATGACAGTTGCCTATACTGCGGTATCCACGGGCATCACAGCAACGGGAAGTGCCAAAAAGGAGCCACCGCCTTTGCCACCACCAAGGCCACATAGACACGCGCGCAGCAGCAGTTTGGACTTGAATAAGTTCAAGATTGGTGCAGCAGGCGCTCAGCAACCTGAGGTGAGTAAGATTTGTCTGTTCCTGTGCGTGAATGTATGTGTCTGTATTTGTGGTAATGAATGTCACTAATTAACCTGAGATCAACAATCTTTTTACTGTACCATATATACAACTTCCATTCTCCAATTCACTTTCTTCTACTATAATAAATGTTTACCTAATTTATTATGCCCTTGCAGAGGGTATATAAATTTTGGCCAGAAGTCACCAACGCACCTTAAGAGACATCTTCAACCCTATAAAGTGGGGAGTCGATCTAGTCATGTCTGTCTGTTCCTCCGTCTATCCGTTCGCCTATCTGTCAGTTGCTGTCTTGATGAAACATGATTTTTATTAATATATGCAATATTATTAAAGTGTATACCATTATATATAACTAGTATAGAATAATCAGAGCAAACCAACACAAACAAGGGTATAAAATCTTCGGCATGCCGAAGGAAGCCGTTATTTCTGGTTTTTTTTACTTATTTTGTACACCATTTTGTAATATAAACCCCATTTTAATTAAGATAACCGCGCAAGCCAGCTTTGATATGCAAACCTCGGCGGGCTTTGCCGATTTCACGCACTTTGCCGATGACGCGAATGTTGTAAGTGTATCCACCGTATCAAATAAAACAAACTTCAAACTTGAAACTTGACTACAAAAAATGCATCCGCAATTGGCAGTAGCTTTTCTATTTAGTGTTATGCGTCCAAAATTCTGTAATTCTGTAGCTGAAAATTGAAACATGTGTAATAAGAACGAATACTAATGCCATGTTTTCTTACAGTTGAATGCCAGTGGCAATGACAATACAGTCAGCAGCGGCGCTGCCGTGTCCGTTGCCGAACAACAACAGCACTCACTGCCACCGGCACCGCCACCCCCTGCTTTTGTGCCACCAACACGTATCTCGTTGCAACATCAACAACGCATCTCCGCCTTTGAGGTGTACCGCAAGCCACAGACACCGGCACCAGCGACTGGTGGCACAGCAGGCACAGGTACAGGCACAGGATCGGCGACATCGAGCGTGGCATCGCAATTGCCCAATGCAGACAGCTTTGAGAAGCGAGTAACTGCGATAAGCGACTCACTGCGCCATGTGTCCTTCAAGCAGAACTCTACTAGCACTACAGAGCTGTTGCAACGACTACGGGAGCAGAACAATTCTCTACTGCATCTGTGCAATGATCTCAGCGACGAGCTGCTCAGTGTGCAGACGCGCAAGGAGGAGATGCGATTGAAGCTGGAAAGGTATTCGGCAACCGGTGCAAGTTTGGATCCTGGCTCTACCGAGTCCACCACAATTTCAAATGCGCCCGTGACAGCCAATGTGACTGGTAGCTCCTCATCGGGCTCAGCTGGTGGTGGTGCCCATACGAATGTTTAAAGTTTTGTTTTCTGTTGTTTCTGTATATGTTGCATACACACACACACACACATGAACACACATGTATTGAAAATGCATGAACTTTGTTTTGCACGCTGTTTCAAATTTGTTGCTAATTTAATTCTAGGCTAGTTAAATCTCTATTACAACAATGGAAACAATCGCAAGAATTGTCATGCAATTACAATAACAACAGCAACAATAACAATAATGCCGCCTCTATGAAGAAAAAATGAAACATATTTATGCAGATCAATTTATGTATACTTCTCTTTAGCGCACACAAAGCTAATTGAACTAATTGTTAAAAGTAAATGTAAAATGTAAATGACAAGAAAACCCACACAGACACATACACCCAATGCCATAGATGATATGTGACCACAAAGTGGCAAACGGTGGATTAACCGCAAGTATACTTTTCATTCGCATTTCTTTGGCTATTCCCAAATAAAACACACTTTAATCTCTGCTTTATACTAAACCTGATTTGCCCAACGGCATTAAATCGCTATATTTTGTAACAAATCATTTTTTGTATAACTCGAAATCTGGGTCTTTCATAAAAAAAACTCTCGAAAAGTCGACCTTCTCATTCATTCCGGCAAAGAAAACTAAATAATAATATTAAAAACAATGAAAACTGTAACAAATTGTAAGCCAGGCTTAAATGATTAAGTATTAGAAAAGATAAAGCTGATAGAGAAACAAAAACAAAAAACCACACAACCAATTTGATTTCCTTGAAAGCTTAGCTTAGGTTAAGTTCTTTTCCACAACTATTTGCTCTATATACAAGACATATACATATTGATATTACGTTGTGGTTTTATTAAGTTTTCTTTAGGAATTTGTAAAAAATTTATCAAAGAAATGAGAAAACAAATCTAGAAACGAAAGAACCATAAATTATTACATATTTCATTTACTGGACCAGAAGTATGCTGTCTTCGAATTTATGAAAAAGGATATATGTGTTTATAAAATATACAATACACATACTACATACATATATCATATCTTTTGAACATGCGTGCGCATTTTCCTTTGCATACTTACAACTATTTAAACAATGTATGGAATGTAGTATATTATTTCAATTGTCAGCAAGCAAAAATAAATCTTCAACATGTTAAACATTTTCAAAGATTTACAACAAAATGCAGTGAACGAGAACGATAAAGAAAAACAAACAAGAAATGAAAGTGATATTAAGCACTATGTAAAAACATTGTTATGTTGCAACGTAACATATGTGAATTGTTTTGTGGGATATATACATCTATATGAAGGAAGTAAAAATAAATGTATTAAGTTGATGTTAAACTGCTAAATGCAATAAATATATGTATTTGCTGTAAAGATTATTCTGGTGGTGGAGCGGGATAGTTCTCAATTGACGGTAAGGTATTACATTTTTGTTGGTATACAATGAAAAATCGGTAAAATTATATTATAATATGCTGGGAGAAAAATTATCCAGAAGTAAAAGTACACTGAATGTTTAAATTTCTTGTGCTTTTTGTTTAATTTATTCATATTTCAAAAACAACTTAGAAGACCGCCAATGAAAATGCAACCCTGGGAACTGTAAATGAATACTTTGCGATAAAAGACGCATACTGTTATCGATTGTCCTGCACGCCGCTACACACCACTAACACTTTGCGGCATTGGAGCAAATTTTCGCATAATTTGCGATACATTTTTACGTGTGCATTGTACAAAATATATTGCTTAAATGGTGTAAAACGCATAAAACAATTTGCTGCGTGAGTGCCAAACACTTGTAACCATCTATTGCGCGTCGCGAAGTAAAACAAAACGCAGGCGGAAAGCGAAAAAAAAATCGACAGATCGAGCGACTGCGACTGAGAACAACTGGGAACTGCTACTCAAGTGCAGGTTAGTTTACGTTAGTTTGCTTTCAGACAATGGGATTTTAATAATGTTTGTACAGTAGAGCCGTAAGGTAAACAATAGACGATGGTCTCTTCCTTATAAGTAAATACGTCAATGTTAATCGCGCTATTTGCGCTCGCACATTTGCCAATCTTTCGTAAGCCGCTGCCATTGCAACCATCAAGGTGTGGCAAAGGCAAATGCAAAGGCAAACCAACAACAAAGCACGCGAGCACGACAACAAATACAGCAACAGAAACAAGAACATCCGAAACAAGAACAACAACAACAGGCACAGCTTCTTCTACTAAAGAAAACAGCAACAATAACGCTCATTTAACGGCATTAACGAGCAACAGTAATTTGCAGACATCACCAACCGAAAATCTTATTGGAACCCGCCTCAATATGAGCAGCACCAATGAACAGGATAAGGATGCGTCAGGTGGCGACGGTGTTATTATCATTGCGGCCAATGGCAATCAATCGGATGCCAAGAAAGTCGAAATTATGTACGTAATCTTATAAACACATCTCGAAGATGTATTTCACCATAGTTCTACTCTTGTTCTATAGCAATTTTAAGCCATATGAGAAGCAATGCTGCTACAGCATCAAAACGAATCATACTAGGGTAAACGGCTGTGGTGGCACTCATGCCCGTGGCTCCTCCAAGGTTAAGCTTAAGAATGTAGTTGACTATAAGTGGGAACACAAATACTACTACCCTGGGCATTTGGTGGCAGTGCACCGCGATGGCAAGCATCTGGCCTATGCCATTAATGGTAAGTAAAGTTGACGTAAAGGAAACAGTTGCACCTGTTTCGTAACAGGTGTTCGAAATCAGTTCACTTTCAAATATTTAAAAACTTTTTGGATTCTTTATTAACAGTGAACAATAAAGCCACCGGCATGGAAGGCATGGTTCGTGTGTGCAATACCAGTACCAGTCAACGGGCCCTCATCAAGGGTATGCAAGGTGAAGTTCTGGATCTACAATTTGCCCACAGCGAACGGGAACGAATTTTAGCTGTAATCGATGTCAACTCATTGTTTGTGTATAAAATTGATTTGATTGATGGCAATTTAATGTGCAAACTTGTACTAAAAGTGGATGATCCGATCGCAAACTATTCTCCTGAATTCGATATGGTCTCGTGGTGTCCCTATGTGACTAGCAATAATCCGAATGCTGGCACCGTCATCAGTGCAAGTGGCGTCATCAGTGCAAGTGGTGAGGAGGAAGATGAGAATCAATTGTTGATTTGGTCTAGGAAATCACAGTTCCAATGCTTCCACGTTAGAATGATTGTATCGGAACATGGCGTAAGTGCATGGGAGGCTTAGGAAGGGATCTGCTTTATTCATATATTCTATTATTTCTTACAGCGCGGTCGAATACAGCCATCGGTGCTGGAGACGGGCTATTTGAAAATTGAAGAGGATTCGTTAATAACCTGCGCAGCTCTATCACCGGATGGTACAACCGTTGCAGCCGCCTGTGCTGATGGTCTGGTGCGTTTCTATCAGATCTATTTGTTCGATGTGCGCAATCATCGTTGCCTGCATGAATGGAAACCACACGATGGAAAGGCAGTCAACTCTTTGTTCTTTCTCGATAATATTAATAAGCCTGTTGAAGAGTAAGTACTATAGACAATAAGTTAAGTGAATCTGATGCAATCATTATCTCCATTTACAGTGCTTACTGGCAGTATGTGATTACCACGAGCGATTACAATACCGAAATTAAATTGTGGAATTGCTCGTTGTGGGAATGCATGCAGACAATTAATATTGTTGCCACAATTCCGCCTCCAGTGCAACCAGGCAAATTTATTGCTGGACTAGATAGAAGCGCTAGCTACTTGGTCATCTCCAGTCTGGATTCATTGGCAGTTTATGTAATGCAGATAAGCTCCAGTGCCGGTGGTGGCAACAATAACAGCATCACTGATCAAGCTAGCGATAGCGATGATTCGGATAATGGAAGTGTTAACGGTGGCATTAGCGGTGGAGTGGGAAGCGATGCTGTCGTACGAATTCAAAACATTGCTGAGTTCAAGTTGAGCTCTGGCATCCTGTCGTTTTCCATTGTGAATGCCTGCATGCGGCGACTCAAGAGCACCAATGAGAGCTACTATCCGTTCGAGGAGCCTGATGATGAATATGATGATGAAAATAATGCTACCACAGATGCACTGGTGGTGCACATGTTTGTCGTGCAGGGCAAGAGTCTGCAGGAGTGTCAGATTATCTATCAGCCGTGTGTGGCAGAGAAGTCCGAGGGAAGTCTGAACAGCAGCAGCAACACAACAACCAATACAACTAGCACCAGCAGCAGCAGCAACAAACGCTCACTCACTCCGGTCGACAGTGGATTGTTGCACACTAACGAAGTCAAACAGGAGTCCAGTTCACCGCACAACAGCAGCAGTGGCTCAAGCACTCAAGTTCCCTTAGATGCACTGTTTGCCAAGTCCAAACGTAACTCGGCAAGTTCCTCATCGGCCTCTGTGGTCGCCGTAGCAGTTGCCGCAGCTGCAGCTGCACCTTCGGCCATATTAAAGGAGGCTGCCACATCGAATAAATCACGCTCTGCAACACCACAATATGGCAGCGCTTATCCCCAACTGAATCTAATGACTCCGGATGCGTTTAATGCAAGTGGCAGCGCTGCTGCTGTACTACTGTCCACCACCACCAGCAGTAGTAGCACAACTGGTTCCGATACTGTAAACACAACTGCTGTGGCCACTGCTGCAGTCGCAGACCATTCGGCAATCAATTCGCAGGTAATGAATACGCTGCGAATGTTGGCTACCGTTACGGCCAAGGGAACGGACACGGCAAACACAAGCCTTCTGAATCTGATGAACAACACGCTGATTGAAGATCGCGAGCAGCAGAAGCTTAAAGAGAAATTGGAGGCACGCAAGAAGTTTATTGCCATTGATCGTAATCCGGAGCGCAACACGGCCGAGAATTTGGCAAGTGGTGGCTCTAGTCCCAGTCGTGAGGTGCAAGAGATAATGGCAACCCAGGAGGATGCCGATGATTATGAACCGGAGCTGGAGAATCTGGAATCTGATGAGGAGAACAATTACTTTATTTTACAAGCAGGAAAGAAGTGAGTGTTTAATTAAAAATGGGCAAGGAAATGTATTTTTTAATGTTGTTCCTCTTGCTTCGCAGGAATGAAGATCTGGCCAACTCATCGCCATTGCTGCAGGCTGTCGAGGAGACAGCTGCCAACTGGTTGCCCGATGCCGCTAAGCTACAGTCTGTGCCAACTAAAAAATCGGCTGAGCTTCAAAATGCTGCACAAATCATGTCGCAGGCAGTGCAGCACAAGAACAATGGCAATGTGCCGCCCACTCTTGGTAACAACAACAGCAGCAACAATGCGGCATCATCATTGAATAGCAGCAATAGCAACAACAATAGCAACAGCAGCCATAATGCAACTCTTGAAAATGCTGGCAGCGGTGGCAATGCGGAAATGAATGCAAAACTTGATCAACTACTGGGTAAGCATTAAAGGTCAAAGGTTGTACAAATCAATAATTTCGTTTTCACTCAGAATTGGTGAAGACACAGTCGCAGCAGCTTAATAAACTGGAGCATGAGGTTGCCAAATTGCAACTGCAACAGTCGAGTGCCAGCAATGCTACCACCATGCAGCGTGTCAACGAATTGGCCTACAAACTTGAAATGCAACTGTCAAAACTAATGGAACAATATCTGAAGCGTTACGAAAACGATCACAAACGAACGTTAACTGAATTTCTGCTTGCACGGTAAGTGTTTATATGATATATCTTATTCAAAGCACGTTATAACGATTATTGTCATCTTCTCAGCGAGAGTCAAAATCGTGAGCTGCGGGATTCGGTGGTGCAGGTTCTTAATCAATACGTAATGAATCACTTTACGGACATAATTGGCAACGTGTTGAATATGGAATTGCAGCGTCAGCTCTTGCCTCGTGTCAATGCCAAAATGGATCAGTTGCAAAATCAAATGCAACTGGAAATGGTGCAAAAACTAAATGTATTCGATAAGACGGTGAAAGAGAACATTGCCCAGGTGTGCAAGAGCAAGGTAATGCGCCAAGGAAATACAATACAAAATCTCTTCATTGCGACTAACTCTCCCTCTTTTGTAGCAATTCCTTGAAGTCTTTGGCAAATCCGTATTGATTGGTGTTCAAACGAGCCTGCAAACGACTTTCATTGAATCAATGAGTAGCACATTGATTCCGGCCTATGAGAAATCTTCACAGAACATGTTTAAACAGCTTCACGAGGCATTCAGCGTGGGCTTTAAGGACTGTAAGTGATGAGGGACCAATACTTGATCAAAATAATTCAATAATATGTTTTTTGTGTTTCGCAGTTATGGTGGAGTTTAATGCTTACCTGCAGGACATGCCACAGCCACTCAATGGCGAAGACCTAAGCAACAAAATGGTGATATTGAAGCAATTGGTGGAGACCAATTTGCTTAAACATCGCACTGAATTGACGGACGCTATGCTTGAGACACAGCGCGAAGTGAAGAGCTTGGAAATTTTATTAGCCCGCCAGGTACAAGAGACCATACGTGTGGAATTGCGAAAATATATGGATACACAGAATATGGCATTGCGTTCGCAGGCCGCCACGCCGGCACCAACATACGATCTGCGCGACAGCATTAAGCAGCTGCTGTTGGCGGGTCAAATCAATAAGGCTTTCCATCAGGCATTGCTGGCCAATGATTTAAATTTAGTTGAATTCACACTGCGTCATACGGATCGTATGCAAGTCTTCTCGCCTGAGGGCTGTAGACTTGAGCAGAAGGTGTTGCTCTCCCTTATCCAACAAATATCCGCAGACATGAGTAATCATAACGAGCTTAAACAAAGGTAACTGGTATAAGGATCTTAATTCATTTAACAAACTTAACGTATGATTTTCCCCCGATTTCTTGTAGTTACCTCAATGAGGCGTTGCTTGCCATTAACATGTCGGATCCCATAACGCGCGAACATGCGCCGAAAGTACTCGCTGAATTATATCGCAATTGTCAGCTGTTCATCAAGAATTGTCCCAAGAGTCCGCAGTGCAGCAATGTGCGGCTCCTGATCGCCATGTGCAGTGCCACGTATCGTGATCAGTTTAAATGATATCATGATCTGACTGCTGCAACATCCAGCGGTTGGCACTGAGAACTTTAGAAACCCAACTCCTTCACACACACATACCCGGACTTGAATTACAATACACCAAGGAAGCGACAAACACACACTCACACCAATCAACACACGGATAGACACACAATCGTTTTGTAGTTAAGCCTCTCATCCCGTTAGAAACGTCTCTTAGCTCTTAGCCTTAAGTTGAACTTAAAATATTTTGATTTTCTTCTTTGCCCTTCTATTTGATCTATATAAGCTAAAAGTTTTCTCCTCCTCCTCCCTAAAACCAATCCCTATATAACTAATCGTTTTTATTTGTTTTGTTCGTGTTTGTTCATTTTTAGTATATTTTAGATCTTATATTCATATATCATGTTCTCGTCACGATGATAGTGTGTTTTCGAAATTAAGAAACTGAGCAACGTGCGAGTCCATTTAGCGTGATCAACAATTGCAATAAGTATAAATTTTGTATATGCGTATTTAAAGTATTGATTATAATTTTCTCATTTTGTTCCTTTTCTTTTTTGCGCGCGCGCTTTATCTATACATTATTTCCATTTACCATGACGCTTATCGATGAGTATGTTATAGAAAGAGCAGAGCAGTAGAATTAGATTTTTAAAAACTTACTAAATATTTTCAAATATCTTACGAAATCAATTTCTAAAGAGGGACAAACAATTATGACGATTGCTAAACAAAAACAAAAAACAAATATTACGGAGCTACAAGTAAATGCGTAAATATTAAGCTAAGCCTAAAACAAATCGAAAACAAAATTTATAATAAAAAAAAAACAAAAAGTATATATATATATTAATGTATTTGAAAATCAATAAACCAATATTGCATTCAGGCACTGAAGGTTTCGCAAAGAAACACGCAATGTGAAGTCTGTAGTTTTCATTGGCTTATTTATAGATAATATCTATTAGATATCATAGAGATGCGCAGTCAATTTATAAATAATGTACCTTATATTTTCGTCAAACGTTACAAAATGTCTTAGAGACTAAAAAACAATTGTGTATGCATTTTGATTTTGACAGTAGTAATCCTAAAGTGCCATCGCCAGTGCTCAGTTGACCAGGGCCAGCAAGTCCGAGGTGCGCTGCAAGCACAGGCAACCACAGCCCGTGGCACAAACGTTGTGATTCTATATAAATGCAATTATAATTGAATAAAGACCAGGATTTGGAGGAGCGGTTTGAACTCACCTCAAACCATTGCATCATGTGCTGCATGTGACCACCATGGCCGCAGGAGAGACACGCGTTGGCGGCACCACGTACGGGCAGGCAACAGAGAGTGCAGAACAATACTGGCCGCTTGCAGGGCTCACATTTCGGTGTGCGCTTGGGCTTGGCACAGCCGGAGCATTCGGTGACGAATTCAACGCCCTGTGGCGGCGGTGCCGGATGCAGTGTGTGCTTCAGGATGAGAGCACGTTTCGAGAGCAACTGCCAGCCAAAGAGAACATCCGCATAGGCGCGCTTGAATTGGTCGAAGAGAGGCATCTTGGTGCGGCGAATCAACGAACAGGCATAAGTATCTGTTTGGCCGAGCTTAAAGTCCAACCAATCCAGAGAATCGGACCAGGAATTGCTGCGCAACTGCTTCAGTTGTTGCCAATGGCTATTGACCGTACGTACTTGAGCAGACGACTTGAAATCCAGTGGCAGCACAGTATGATAAGGCGACAATTGTGCATTCAACTGTGCGGGCAGACGGCAACTGGTCACATCCATCACTCCATCCATCAATGCAGCTGGACACTTGTCGAAGAGGCAGGCCAGGAGCACAGCTGTTTGTATATCCCCCGCGCTGGCATAGTGCATAATCAGCGACTCTAACAAGGACTTCTTAAATGGATCCTGGTAAAAGAGCAGTTCACATCTCTTCGATTGCGCCGACTGCGATTGTGGTACATGTGGTGTAGCGATCAGCTCGGCCAGCAACCAAATGGGCAGCAAGTCCAAGCGACCATGTGCACGACATATTTCTCCATTTCGACGGCACGTCTCGGCAATGTTCTGCTTATCCAACGTAAATTCGCGGGCCATCTCGCGATTAATGTGCAGCAACTGGCTGGCATCGTAGACATGGACCACAGGTGTGGTACCATTCATTTGCCGCATCACACGCTGCTTGTTGCCCTGCTTGCCAGAAATCATACGCTCCTGCAAATAGAACGAGGCGTTGGCATCTCGTTGCGTTGTGGCCATCACATTGCCCAACAGGCCGCTGCTATTGATGGCACTCAGGGTACGTGGCGTGGTGGTTTGATGTTGTCGCAGAGTCAAGCGTTTTGTGTTCAGCACCTGGGCAAAGGTGGTCAACATCCCAATGGCATTAAAGTGAACGCCCGAGGTGCGTGGAAACGGTATACAAGCATCGTGCAGAGCGCTGGAGAGTGCACCCTCCAGTCGGGGCGATTGCAACAAAAGTTGACTGCGATCCGAGGCGCTGACACCGGTCACAGCTGTGACACGCTTCTTCATGGCTGCCACCAATGCACGCAGACACTGCTCCAAGCAGCTACGAGATTTCTTAACCCGCTGCAGCGCGTTTGTGCGCAGCACCTTCATCAGCACGGCGCTCACCTCGCTGGAGAGGGTTGTGCCCTGGCACAATTGAAAGTCTGGCGGAACATTGGGACTGGGATATAAGGTGGGGAAGGTCACCTGCAAGATGGCCGTGTGGTCTGCAGCACAGATCTTAAAGCAGGCATAACGCTTAATGGCATCCAGCATATCTACGTCCACATTGGGCATATTTGTATTTAGCAGCGAAAACTCATGATGAAGCGAACACGTTGGCTGATCCGTTAACGAGCGTGCAATGTGAGTTTCTTCGCGTCGCGTGTAAACGCCACCAAAGCTGGGTGATCGTGCCATTGGCAATGTATTGGCACCGCCAGCCTCAAGAGTGGCAGCAATGGGCAACGATGCAGCCGCCATTGGTCGCGGATGTAGGGTGTGCAGGAATTCTGGTGGAGTTATGGCTCGCAATTCACTCAATTCGGACTCATAACGCGGTGAATCGGTGTCCTCATCCTTTTCAGCCGATGGTTCACACAGTTTGAGCATTGTTTCATCTATTTTCCATACACGTAAGGTACGATCGCGTGACCATGTGACCAATTCCTGAAAACAACTTCTTATTTTCATTGCAACTCTCTTTCTCTCTCTCTGTGGAAACTTACAATTGCTGTAGAGTTCTCGCGATTCGGTCGCCAGGCAAAGTCCAGAATAACATCCGTATGACCTACAAAGGAACATATGGGATCGGTTTGCTTGCTGTTGCTCCAAAGAAGTAGACTGTTCTCGCCACGACCCAAGTGAGGCACAACAATGCTAACCAGACCGTTGCCAATGGGCTAAACGTTTAAGACAAGTTAATTAATAAGAGCAAACAAATCGAATGCAATATGAACTTACTGTATATCGGGCACGCCATACTGGTGATAACGTGGTTATAATCTTCTCGGCACGTCGAGGATTGCACACATCAAAATATTTGACAGTACCATCCTGACTGGCCGTTGCGAGGCACGTTTCACGTCTGTGACTCCAGTTGATGCCGTGCACGCGGTTCAAATGCGCCGTAATATAGTGTGTAGGGCAACTACCCTTTCGTATATCCCAGATTCGTAAATCTCCATCATGGGCGGCGGCCAATAAGTTTCCTGATACACGATTGAAGCCAACTTGCGTTGCACCAGCTGAAAGGGAAACAGAGTTAATTAACAATGCAAACATTTAGGACTCTCTTTCAATTACACATGCAAACTGCATTCAGGGATAAGGCCGGCTTGCGGGGATCGCGTAAATCCCATATGTGAGAGAAGGTATCAATGGAGCAGCTAACTAGCAAATTGGGATTTTTGCTATGCCAATCGATGTCAGTAACGGTGCGCGTATGACCACGCAAGGAATTCTCATAGTCTGGTTCAGCCCGACCCCAACGGACAATGTCGATATTCTGGCTGGTCTGCAAAGGATCATCAAACGGTTAGCAGAGAATGATTGTCAAGCATAATCCACTTACAGCAATGGCACAATACTCTCGGCGACTTGGACATATGGCAAACTCAGCGACGGACACCTCATATTTGGATTGCCGCTCGTGACGACGCAATGTTCCATCGTCTTGGCCCAAACGCTGCAATGCCAAGTGGCCACGCCCAGCTAATAGCACCCACTGACCGGAATAGTCCACTGACATGGCTGTTGCTTGTGAATCGCGATGCTCATAACATTTGTTGCTCTGCCTGATAATGTATGTTTGTTCTGGCCCTCCCCCGCCGCTGCTGCTTCCACCAACTGTTCGTTCACTTCTCTCGCCGCTGCCATTGCCAGCGCGTAGTGTTTCCGTTGGCGGCATCCTTGGTCCTACTTGGATGATGGTGGCGGTGATGGTTTTGATGAGTGAGAGGGTAACATAAAGTGATAAAATTAATTAATTTCACTAACTAAAGGCACGAAACGAAATCAACTGATAAGAGAAGAGGAGCACGAACAACAATGCAATCTATCGTATTCTCATTATCGATTAAACAGATTTATCGATGCGCCAGGGCTTCCAAGCAATACGTTGAATGAACGTGTAGTTCATACATAAGTCATAAATATGTTAAATTGAATAAAAATGAAATCACAAACAGGGACCAGCGACCACCTGTAGCGCAATTCACATATGAACAGTTGTGATTGAAACATTCAAACAAATATACCAGCCTTTTTAATTGGAATCGGATTGTGAAAAATGATGGACCAACTTAATGACGACTGTCTACTGCGCATAATAAAATATTTAACTTTCCCTGATCAAATCAAACTATGGAAAGCTAATAACAACTGCTCGGAACGCTTGAATGCCAATATCCGCTGGGTATGGCGGCACCAATCTATCTACCAATGGGATGAAATCTGGTATTGTTTGGCATATGATCCTGATATGATGGACGAGTTCCTTTCCAGCATATGCGACAAATTACAGTCACTGAGGGTTCAAAGTGTTACATTACTACGTGTGCAACGGTGGGGTAAGGATGAGTATCCCAACATGCGCGAGCTGGAGTACTGGTTGGATGGAGGTGAAGACCATTGTGCTGTGTTAGAGCTTTTTGCCGAACTGTTTCCAGCGCTTACCTCATTGACGCCTCACACCGATAGATATCAACTGATAACAACTGATACCTCATTGGCGCCTTGCTCCAAAATACACCTCTTTTTTAACCGTTTAAGAACTGATATGTTTACTCAGTTGCGCAGACTGGATCTCACAAACTGTAAAGTTTTTGATTTAAAAGAAAGCAAATCCTTGGAAGAACTAATAATCGACTTTGGCCCTGATAGCGCAGATTTCAATTTCGATTCCCTAATGTGTTTCCCCAAGCTGAAAAAACTATCTTTCAAATACCATGAAGGATTTCAAAAACTATTAGATAAAATAGTCTTTGAGCGCCGCAACTACATAAGGAGAATAAGTTTCCCAAGTTCTGTAAAGTTTTCCAATCGGTTACGCCGGTTGCCGATCGACAATGAAAATTTTGAAAATATTTTTACAGTGGAGAAATTAAAAGCACTGGTTGCTAAATTACCATTACTAGAGCAGCTCGATCTCATTGATTGTAATAGTTTTTTCAAGGAAATTGACCTCTGGAATACTGTCATGGCTTGTCCATCTCTAAATATACTAAACATACTCATGGTAGAATACGTACAATTCTTTGAGAGCAGCCGCGACCACATGAATCAAGCACTAAGAGATCGTTCAGTACCACTGAAACTAAATTTCTACAATACAGGCGTCCTCGATAATCTTGTGAGTATAAAGGAGTTTAATACTCAAATACTTTATTTATTTGAGATTGTAATTATGTCTTGCAGATCGTGAGAAACTTCAGTCATCCCAATTTAGAGATATCTTCCCTCTCAATGTGCTGGAGGAGAAACCGTTCTGATTTCATACATATTGAGCTTCGCCCAATAGAAACATTCAGGTTCGGCGGGTCTAGAGTTCAATTGAGGTGTTAATATTTGGGAAACGTTTAATCTGTACCGTTACAACCTGATTGAAACCATAAACTAATTTTACTAGTATCTCATCTACCTCAGACATTATGCAGACGACCCCGGGAACCAGGTAATTACCACCATGCCCTGGTATTCTCTCGACGGCCCTGGCAACGTCACATTAAAGTTATTTTTTATATATGTATTATTGTATTGGCCTAAAGTGTTGTAATTGTTTTAGTCTTATTTAGTTAGGCTGTTCTGGTTTTTGTTATTCTATGTTAATAAAACACAAAAAATTCTATTAAGGCTTTGCTCCTTCGGCAATCGTCTTTATTTCTTCGAAGAGGAAGAAATTTTTTAATTAGTATTGTGTGTAGAAATAACTCCGATCTAATTAACGAACAATAGCTTAGTCTAAGTGAAATGTTACCAGGTTTTGAAAAGAATAATCGCCCATATTATTTGCAAGACTGCATGACTATGGTCTCACTGTACATCAGATGTGTTTTTACAGTAGTGTTTCGTTTTAGTTCTATAATAATCATTTGTCAAATCTTGGCGTAACGGTAACCGCAAAATCTTCCGGTATTCCCCCACAATTGCTAAATATTTATTGAAACGAAAGATACTCGTCTTTTTTATTAAAATCGGACCTTGCAAGATTATGGAGCAACTTAATGACGATTGTCAACTGCGCATTATAAATTATTTAGATCTCACTGATCAACTATTACTATGGAAAGCAACTAAACATTTCTCTGAACGGTTGAATGCTAATATCTGTCGGGTTTGGCAACAGCAATTCAACTTCACTTTGGATTGGGTCATGTATGATTTGGAGGATGATCCTGAAATGATGGACGAATTCCTCTCTAGCATATGCAAAACATTACAGTCACTGAAAATAGAGGAGGCTAGATTGAATCATTTCCAACTGTGGCGCAAGTACAAGTATCCCAATATATGTGACCTGGAGTACTGGATGGATGAATATGAAGACCTATGTAATAATGACCCAGTGTTAGAACTATTTGCTGAACTTTTTCCAGCGCTAAGCTCTTTGAAGCCTTACGGCGAAATGGACTCTTTGAAAATTGGTGATTTTAAACAGTTACGCAGATTGGATCTTACAGAATCCACAATTCTTGATTTGAAAGAAAGCGAATCATTGGAAGAACTCATAATTGACTTAGGCTTGGAAAGCATTGATTTCAATTTTAATTACCTGAGGTGTTTTCCCAAGCTGCAAAAACTGTCTTACAAATGCCAAATAGGATCTGAGATATTATTAGATAAAATAATCAAAGAGCGTGGCAACGACATAATTGAACTTGATCTAGTCGATTTAAAATGTTATTCAACTGAGATACAGCTTTGGAATACAGTCAGCACTTGTTCGTCGCTAAAGATATTGAATTTATCAAGAGTTGACCTGAGCGATGAGTTCTTAGAGCTCAGCAGAGACTATATGGATCAAGCCCTAAGGGATCGATCTGTGCGATTGACATTAAGTTGCGACCATACACGCGTCAATAGAGACTTTGTGAGTTCATGGTCTATTATGTTTGTGCCATTTATTTGATATGATGATATCTTACAGATCATGAGTAACTTCAGACATCCCAAACTAGAGATTTCTTTCTGCTTGAGAAGGAACTGTGATGACTTTATACACATACAGCTTCGCCCACTATCTGCTGCCTTAAAGCAAAGTTTATAATATTTGTATATTAGTCCCATGTGTGGTAATTGTTTATTTAGTTGGTTTGTTTTAAGCGCTATAAAACGAACTGAAGAGGAGAATTCACACCATTAACTGAATATATCGCATGCATATTTATCCGGTCGACTGCCATTAGTTGACATTAAATAAATAAATAAAATAAATAAAATATTTATATATTTTCCAAATAAATCCCCTATTTAATAGTGGTCGCGGTAAACAGTTTAATAAACATTAAATTTGATATAAAATAATTTATGTCTGAAAGTCTTGAAAATTATTTTAAGGCAATGGATTTTAATTTTTATTAAATATCTCAAGATGATAGACAAACTTGATGACGACGTAGAGTAGTTTGTGCCTATAAACAGATGAAATTGTATTAATATATGAAGAAATATGTATTTTTGTATTCTTTTTTGTTTGTTTACCTTTTGTCAGTGATGCGTCTTTGGTGTAAATACCGATGCTTGTCGAAGTTTGTGCGGACTGCAGGGTTGGAAGAAAAGACAGTCAAGTGCCGCTAAGCTAGCCGGCACGGCTATATCATCAAAAAGCAACAAAGTAACAATATTAGAAAGCACGCTAAATACGCGCGTCTTGTTCAGTAGTGATATTTAAAAATCATCAATGTGCGCAAATAAACATCGATAACTTGAAAATTTAAATAACATCGAGCAAAGGTGCAATTCTTTGCGCTGTGCGATTGTTTCAATGTGTGTGTGGATGTATTGCATGCGCAAGCTCGCACATGCGTTGCTTGTGAAGTTTGAAGTTTTTAAAATATTTTATGCATATGTGAATTATAATTACGTAATTAATTTAATATATTTTTTATATATAAAAAAAAATGTTTATATATGTATGTATATACCTATCATTGTTTTCTACTATAAAGTAAATGTTTATATATGTTGCGGGACTTTTTTGCTAATCTACCTACAATATTGATAACAAATGTATGTAATACAATATTTACTATTAAAAGCGGATCTGTGTGTCGAAAAACATTAGTTTTCTGTTGACTGTTGGCGGAATTAAAATGAAATTTTTTATAAATTTGCTGCTTATCTCGAGCTTATTTCTAGCCGTGTCAAGCGAGGTACGCTGCTTATTTGCTGAATGTAGCCGAATCTTAGAATAATACTTTATACTTCGTTTCCGATTTATAGTCTTGTCACGAAGAAAAGGAATTGGAGAATACCTGTGGTACCTACTGTTTTAAAGCAGTTAAACCTATGATGGAGTATACAGCCAGGTTGCAGGATCAGTTATATCCAAACAATGAGAGTCCTCAACTGTCTATCCGAACGGAACTAAAACAACTACAAAATGAATTAACACAGCTCCGCAATAGAGTTGATGTTCAGGAACAAAAACTGCAAGCATATGAGCAACAATCGATAAATCAAAACAAAATGTTTAAGAAGTTCGGAAGTAAATACTATTATATTGAAGAACAGCATCGGATGAGTTGGTTTGCTGCTGCGTACAGATGCCAGGAACTTGGCGGACATTTAGCTAGTCTGCAAAGTGAAGAGGATTTTAATGTCCTCACGGCGCAATTCAAACAACCTTATAAAGCCTATTGGATAGACATTAATGATCTTACCCATGAAGGTGAATACATTTCTCATACAACTGGTCGTCTTGCTGCATATTTAAACTGGTTTCCCAGTGGCAGCCCAGATAACGCCAGAGGTACCGAAAATTGTGGACAATTGTGGTACATAGAACCACGGTATGGCATGAACGATGAGACATGTACCAATTCATTTAATTTTGTATGTGAAAAAGAAATGCTTTAAATAAAGAGATATGTTTTCGAAAGCAAATAAAATGATGAAATATTTGCGCTTATTTGCCAAAACGTCAAAAAAACGTTTCATATTCTTTTAAACAATGTGCCACAAGACAGCTTATCAACAAAATTAGTAAATCATTCTACTGTACCATTGAATTGTTAAGGCTAAATATACGATTGCCTATTACTAACAAAAACAAATGCCAATAAGATAAGAAGATGAGGTATTTTCTCGGAAACATATGTACATTTGAAAAAAGTACTGTATAATAAACCCGTATATTGTATCAATATTATGTATCAGTTTGAAATCAATTATTTATATTTCTTACGAATAAGTATTCCGGTATCGAAAAATTAAATACGATTTTAATGTCAACAGAAAAGAATCTAAACATCTAACAATTCAGACAGAATACATAATAGGTACAAATAAAATTGAAACCTTATTTAACAGCTAGTTTACATTAACAGTAGCTTTTAAACAGCGTACTGTCCGCAAAACCCGAACGAGCGTAACAGTACCATTTTGAGTGAAGCATTGGCGCATGAATAACATTATTGTTGTTGAAAACAAACCAGAGGTTCGTGCGCCGTTGACAGAGGATATAACTGTGTAATCGACAGCAACAAGAAATTCATTGAAATTTAATTGAAATAAAAAATTAAAAATATATATGTAAAATTAGCTTGTGTGCAATTTCTTGAAGGCTTGTTGTCCTGTACCGCGTTCTTGATCTTTTAGCGGCGATTGTCGCTTCGTTTGTGGCTGTGTGTATAATTGTGCGAAGAGTGTGTATGTGTGAATCGCTATCATTTCACAGTAGTGATACCTCTCATCACCCCCTGTCCCACCAACAGTAAAACTTAGTAAGCTAAACTAAAACGAAAAAAGGAAGGGAAAGAAAACAATCTAATTTTACAAACTGTAACAATATATGATATAAAGCGCGTTTGGATAAAGTGGAAACTCCTTCATAAAACGACGAAGTGACAAGTCGAAAGTTAAAAGTAACGTTAAAGGACAAGCCAACATTGTTAACATTCTCGGGGTCACTCACTAATAGTAATCTCTTCAAGATGTCCACTGCCTTTCTTACCCTCATCGCGGTGTTTGTGTGCATTCTATTCCGTATTCTCAATGTGCACAGCCAGCCGTTAAGGCCGAGTGTTTGGTGCCTGGACGAACAGTTCCTTGATTGCCTGTACAAAATTGCGCCGGTGCTGCGTGAACCGTAAGTAGATTAACCCAAATAATGTGTATGGAAATGAGTGTAGGGTTGTATATACTTATAAAATACCAATATCGATATGCACGCACCTTCCGTTTCTTGTATTTTGATTGCGCGCTTCCCACATATTCCCTATGTGCTATACCCTATGTACATATACTTACACACCTTTACATATGTACAACATCTGTATGTATGCATGTGGGTGTGTACGGTGTGGTGGCCTCACGCCATCGCTCAGCTGTTCGTGGCGTGCGGCATCCACATTACAGCCACACCAAAATGTTAGCTAACAGTGGCAGTTTACATAATTATGCTTAATGATACACGAGAGCCCAATCAACTTAAATACCACGATACAAGAAACATTTACGAATGAAAATTGAACAAAATAATTAAAATATGAACAAGGAGAGGCTGTTTTTATAAAATATATATATACATAAATATTAAGCGAATAGGCTTTTTTCGACCGTTCTGCTCAGAAATATGGGCAATAGTTAAAATTAATCATAGACATTAAAAAATATATGTGTTATATATTCATTTAGGTGATCTAAGCTAACAAACTTTGCACAAACTTTGTTTCATTACGATTTGTTGACAATGTGACCTACCTCATTAGCCATAAGCAATTTGCAATAACTCATTATTGTTTCAAATTGCCGTTTTTACAAATTGCTTAAAACTTTACCAGCTTCACGTAATCTTGCATTGTTAATTTTATGTACAATCGCGTCACACTTCAATATGATCACTGTGTTTCACATGCACACAGTTCAAATAAACCGCCACCACAAGTGCGTTGTGTGTAAAGGAGTGAATCATTATCCGCAATTAGCAGTTGGCATCGACTGTTGTGGTGTTGCCGATTGGTTCTAATGATATTTAAATTTGTACACTTATTAAAAGTGTCGATTGATTAATAAATGTTTCATCTGTACTATCAGCCGTCACCTATTTGATTATATTGAGTTTAATCAATCAATTTATTAAAGTTAAACGTAGCACGTTGAAATAATCATTGGGAATTTTGAATTTACGCAATATTTATTTACAATCTATTAGCAGTGCACGGCAAACCTCATATCAGTTGTCTGAACATTTTTTTTTTTGCGATCGTAAAAGCTATTGAATCATAGGAATAAAACGTACGCTTATCGGGCGGAAGAAGAGTCAAAGTGGTTTATATACATAGTTCACATATGAAATACGTATATAAAAGTAATATATATGTACAATATGAAAGTTTAAAAGAGTATCATGTTTCTCTCTGTCTCCCTCGACAAATTTAATCAATGAAATATAATCTAATTCAAATGTTATATATTTAAACTGCTTTGAAATGTAGACAAATTGACAGTTATGATTATAATAATAATCATAACCAAGTTTTGTTTACCAGGATCTTCCATTATTTATTAAAGGTTTACTTTCGCTTTTTCATTTATTTATACGAACATTTTGTTGAGAGTGTAGTTGGCCTGGAAAATTTTCATCAATTTCTTAATAAAATCCATAAAAAGATAGGTCTTATGTATGTATGTATGTATGTATATACAAGCGTGCATGTGCGATACATGTGGTGTATGTCTATTTTATATATTTTGCCATTTGGATTTGTCAAATCATCATCGTTGATTCCACTTCTATATACTTTTTGCCGCCTTCTGTCTGGGCTGGGCTTGCCGGTCAAACGAGATAAGGGCGCGGTGCAAAGTGTTAACATAATTACGCAGTAGGTTCTCTGCAATCGTAGCCGAGTACGACTAACGCCCCTAGCAACGCATTGGTCGGTTGGGCCGGTCTGCTTAACAGACTTTTAACTAATCGCGTCTGTCGGCGCTGTTAAATCGCATTCAATAAATATTTGCACACACGTGTGCGAGTGTGTACACACACACACACACACACAAAGATAAGTGTGTACATACATGTTAATATTAAATGCCGGCAAATTGTTTGCCACGCCGCTCTCTTTTCTTCCTCCCCTCTTTTCGCATCGATGCCGGCTGATGAGGCGGAGACTGAGAGTGTAACAGAGACGGCAGACAGAGAGACTACCTTACGTACCTGTTTGAATTTCTGTCGGTCTTGTTTTCTTATTTTTGGTTTTGTTTTCATGTTTTTTAGTGTTGTTGTTGTTATTTTTGGTAATATGCTCGTGTGCAGGCGTTCGCCAGTTTGTTTGACAACAAAGATTACGTAAGCGTTGTTCATCAACACAGCTTTTGCTCTCGTTCTTGCACACTATTTCGCGAACTTAAGAAAGTAAGTAATGCAAAAGGGTTCCTGAGTCAGCCGCCCATGCACCCACACACATGCACAAACATTCATGAATACTTTTTGCTATCTTTATTTGTCGACATTATTGGAATTACTTGAAAATATATAATAAACGTATATTTGTAGTACGATATTCCATTGTCGCGTCAAGGAAATTTTAACAGCTGTTTTTTAAGCATTTCTCCCCCATAAATATTTAATACTCATTGATCTACATACTTTTACTGTCTACACACGCAATAATTAATAAATAATTACAAGAGATTAACAATTTGTATTTTTCCCTTGAATTCGTTTCATTGAAAACCTACGCTTTATTTCAGATTGGTACTAATTGAAAGGGGAAACCGTTATACATACAATGTGTGTGTCACAGTGACAGTTATATTGTATATACATATATGTGTGTGTGCACGTTTTTGCACGCCTGACAACAATGGCGCAGATTTTGCTGGTGTAGCTCTGCTCAATTGAGTTCAATTGATACTAAGAACTGCTTTGTGCTCGTCATTTACTTTCTATTTGCTGGCATTGGACAGGGCAGGCAGCACATTTTGGCAATTGGCCCTCTTCTATCATCCGATTAGTTCAATTGCGTGTAAACATTTGTATGATTCAATTGCATTTATTATTTAGTATTCATTTCCAGTTTTATGGCTGGCTCACTGCCATAATACAGTTCTTGGTCAAGGTCATGCAAATATATGATGTGATTTCATTATTTAAATTTAAGCAATTGGAATTTTATAAAAAAAAAGCAAAAAAATTTGGTTGCATCGGCCGGGAATCGAACCCGGGCCGCCCGCGTGGCAGGCGAGCATTCTACCACTGAACCACCGATGCTTGCATCTGTTGCAAAGCAGCTTTCCTAATTAATCTGTTAGGCTGTTGTTGGCGCTGTTGAAAATCAAAAGCAACAGTTGGTTGGCTTTGAGGCTAGCCAATTTACCCATTAATTATGAATGTGTAGCTCAAAAGCACAGCTGTTTACTTTACAGACAAATTATCGGCACGCAATTGAAATAAATTATTAACCAAGCATATCCCGTTTCTTTAATTTCTTTCAGTTATATTCCTCCACGCTTGTGGGGTTTTAGTGGACATGTACAAACAGTTTTGCATAGCATTGTGGGCCGTGTACGTTGCCCCTGGCCACTGGGTGAGCGCGTCTACCTATCGCTGCCCGATGGCTCTACCTTAACCTACGATTTGTATCAGCCACTAAAAGAGCAAGAGGGTGAGTCGATGACCTTTTGTTTTCCACTTGTTTTGTTCTCACGGTTTCTCTATTTCTTTCCTGCTACAGATGACATCACAGTTGCCATATGCCCGGGCATTGCTAATAGTTCGGAATCGGTTTACATAAGAACCTTTGTACACTTGGCCCAGTGCAATGGATATCGTTGTGCAGTCATGAATCATATTGGTGCATTACGTACTGTACAGGTGACATCGACACGCATCTTTACCTATGGCCACACTGATGATTTTGCTGCCATGGTGGAGCACTTGCATCAGAAGTATCAGCAGAGTCGCATTGTTGCCGTTGGCTTTAGTCTGGGCGGAAATCTGGTGACCAAATATATGGGCGAAGTGCAGAAGACCAAACCGAATAGTGTTATTGGAGGTATCTCTGTATGCCAGGGTTACAATGCCGTCGAGTAAGTCGCATCGACGATTCCATACTCTATATTCCATGCCCCTTATTAACCTTTACCTCTTTTAGGGGCACCAAATGGCTGCTCAACTGGCAGAACTTCCGACGTTTCTATTTGTACATCATGACTGAGAATGTGAAGAGCATCATATTGCGCCATCGTCATGTTCTGCTCTCCGATGAGGTGAAGGCAAGACACAACCTTAACGAGCGCGAGATTATTGCTGCTGCTACATTGCCAGAGCTGGATGAGGCCTACACGCGACGTGTCTACAACTTCTCTTCGACACAAGATCTCTACAAGTGGAGCTCATCATTATTCTACTTCGATACCATTGAGAAACCCATGATATTCATTAATGCTAAGGATGATCCTCTGGTGCCGGTTGATTTGTTGCATCCAATTAAGGAATTTGCAAGTAAGTTTATTACGAAAATGTAAAATCTTTTAAATGTGCTCGAATAATTAACATAACAGTTGTCTTACTAACTGTTCCATGTTAAGTTCATGTTGTTAAAGAAGTCTGTTAAATTTTTAATGCTGTTATCGTAACAGTAAGTTAGTTTTATTATGTTAACAGGCAAGCTTTAACAGTATAAGTGGGCATATGGCAAAGCTCAACCAACAAGCAGCCGTGGCCGAGCGGTTAAGGCGTCTGACTAGAAATCAGATTCCCTCTGGGAGCGTAGGTTCGAATCCTACCGGCTGCGAATCGGAAGATCATTTTTTTTGTTATTTTATTTAATTTTGGTTTTTTTCAAATGTAATATTCTTATAATAATTTCTTTTTATTTTTCAGCTACTCGTGACAAGTCCGCGTACGTGGAGGTAGCACATGGCGGTCATCTGGGATTCTATGAGGGCGGTTTTCTATATCCAAATCCGGTCACTTGGCTGGATCGCACACTGGTTGCCATGGTCGGTTCGCTAGTAATGATGCACGCAGGCGGAAGCAAGGTAGCGGCATAAGGCGGCAGACCACATTATGTCCACGCTTCAATTATAACATATTAATGCCGCAGAACTCTAAAATGCTTTTTTATTTGCCAAAATTCCATGTTGCTGTCAAATCGAATCTTATACAAAGTAGAGAACAATACATATACTATTATATATATCATGTTTGTTGTAACAAAAAGAACTCAAGATGAAGACGCTAAAGAAGCCCAATTTAATTGATTGATGTAAACTTTTCCAAGTGCATTTAAAACAGAGCATTGAATTGTATTCTATAACATTAAATGGTTTACTTTTTTGGCAAACTTTTTGCAATCCTCACTCTATATATAGATCGAAAGCGATAATTCTTTAGTTTATAAAACCTTAAATTATGTTTTAGCTAGTAACGCACATACAATGTACTTATTTGTAAGCAGATTCTAATTTGTAAAAGTTTTAAATTTTTAGTTATATACGTTACCTTTAAACACTACTAAGACGCAAGCACAACCCATACGAGTGTTAATTAGTTAACAATAAAAATTAACATAAACATAAAGAAAAGAAGAAGGATGAAGGATGTCCATTGGCCGAAAACAAAAGTAAAAAATTGCCTTATTGTAGATTTTTGATATGTGTATATGATTTTACAGTTCCCATTGTTCTTTTTATACAAATATATATTTAATGTATACAATTTATGACGAAGCATTTCCAAATATCAAAATAGTAAAATTGAATAAAAACCTGATATTGTCAGAAACTATAGAAACTTTTGTACGCATAACTTTTCGGATAGATGTGTTTGTTTATTCCAAACAAAATATCAATGAAAATTGTTGTATACCAAAAGATAATGAGAACTATTTGTGTAGCATAGCATATGTATGTATGTATAATATGCTTCGATGTCCACGTGTTTGTATGTAAATTGAATAAAGCAAAAGTCATCTCCAATTCATAATGTTTTTTACCAGTGCAATGGCGGTGCCTTTACACTCATATCTAGCGATTAGTGAACTCTTCAGCGATTATCTTTACAACCCGATTGTGTTACCTTATAACTAACAAATACTTGAGTAAAATAGTCGCTCATCGAACTGCAAACGCTAAACATGCGCGTCTATAAATTAGTCGCACTGCTGTCACTGTACTTGGTCCTGGTCAAGGGTGCCACCCTGAAACAGGATGAGGATAAAGTTCGCTATGACAATCATGCAGTCTATAAGATCCAGTTTAGTAATGCAGTGCAGCGGCAACTGTTGCTCCAACTATCTAAAAAGCATCAGAGTGTAAGTGTTTCTCTTGGAATATCATTTATAAGTTTAAATTTAAGTTAATAATATATTTCTCAGTTCAGCCTATGGCGTGAAACAGACACGGAGATTCATCTAATGGTCAATCCTCTGGCGCTGCCGGAATTTGAGAAGCAATTGAGCAGAGCTAATGCCACTGCTGAGATATTTATAGCCAATGTGCAGGAGTAAGTAATTCTACTTTGAATTATTGTACAAATATGACGAAACGGGACATAATTTTGCTGCTGCTAATATTGGCAATCAAACTGGCATAACTACGATAAGAAATCGATTTTCATTCGTATTAATAATAAATTTGTATTTGCCCCAGCCTAATCGATGTTGAGAGTGAGGCAAATACGAGGGCTACTCAAACATTTGGCTGGACACGTTACCACAATTTGGCTGAGATCGAAGCTTGGTTGGATGGAATACTCTCTGCATATCCATCTATCACGGAGGGATTTGAAATTGGCAAGTCTTATGAGGGACGTACCATACGTGGCTTAAAGATATCTTATAAGACGGGCAATCCTGGTGTCTTTATCGAGTCCAATATACATGCACGCGAATGGATTACCTCTGCCACAGCCACGTGGTTCATCAACGAACTGCTCACGTCGCAAGATGATTTGGTGAGAGAATTGGCCGAGAGTCATGATTGGTACATTGTGCCGGTGCTGAATGTAGATGGATTTGCCTACACCCATGAGAAGGTGAACAAAAGTGAATATCATTTGAGTATTTTCGCTCATTTATTGTGTTTATAATTTCATAGGATCGTCTCTGGCGTAAGACGCGTCAACCATCAGACTCTTCCAGCTGTATTGGCGCCGATCCCAATCGTAACTTTGATTCGCATTGGATGGAGAGTGGCGGAGCTTCCGATGATCCCTGTGCTGAGAATTACGCTGGACCTTATCCAAACTCGGAGCCAGAGGTCAAGGCTCTGTCTGAGTTTATAAGCAGCATAAAGAGTAAAGTGAATATATTGCTAGCCTTCCATTCGTACAGTCAGCTTCTGCTTTCACCTTATGGACATACAACCACAGAGACGCCAGAAAACTATGCAGATTTAATGAAGGTCGCCAAGGCTTATGCTGATGCCGTGGAGGCACTGCCCTATGGCACCGAATACAGATATGGCACCTCTGCCGGAGTGCTTTGTAAGTTTTTATCGTATATTTCAAATTGGATTGACTCAACCAATCATAAACTGTATTTCATATAGATCTTGCCACAGGTGCCACCATTGATTGGGCCTACAATGAACAGGATATCAAAATTACCTATACTATAGAGTTTCGTGATCAGGGACGTTATGGTTTTGTATTGCCGCCAGCGTTTATTATACCCAACGCTGAGGAGGCGCTGATTGGAATTGTCGCGTTGCTGGCCGAAGCCAAAGAATTGGGATATCTAGAAATAAAATCTAGTCTATAAAATGCCCCAAAAATTATAACTATTATGATTAGCAATAAATCGATTCAGATTGATTTTGATTGTATCTTAGTTATCGAGTTTTCATTCGACATACGATATCGTTCAGTTAGCTTTCGATATGCGCTTGATTTGGATGTTCTCTTCGCTGGTGGCCCTAGCTGGAGCGGGCACCCCCAAGGACGACACTTTGCAACAACGCTATGATAACTATAGTCTTTATCGGTTGGACATAAGCAACCAGATGCAATTGACGCAGATCAAAACTCTCAGTGATGGCAGTCAAAAAGTAATGAGATATATATATATATATATAATTAGTAGTCGCAGCTGTTAATTATTTTCGTGCTTAGTATGATATCTGGAGACAGTACGACGAGTACACAAAACAGATGGATATTTTGGTAAATCCCACAGAGCTTACACGCTTCCAGTCGTTTCTCAATCTGTATGACATTCGCAGCAACCTTCTGATTCCGGATATACAAAGGTAATAATCGAAAATAAGTGCTTAGGTAATCGTGTAATATTAAGATATAACTCAGTTACAAGGTGTTTGTTATTTGAAAACTTCAGTCAGGATAGAGTTTACTATAGTAAACCCAATATACCCTTTTTAACTCATTCCCAATACGTTCAGGGTATACATTATAAAAAGAAATATTGATAATCTTTACGATCGAATCAATTATTAAATTCAATTATCAAATAATTAAGATAAGCAATTGATTTCTAATTGAATGTGGTTTTTAACTGATCAATAAAAACTATATACGTATTTTATTTCGCAGTTTAATTGACGTTGAGAGCGTCTCGAATGCGAAGGCTGCCTCAACATTTGGTTGGACACGCTATCATAAATTGCCCGAGATCGAGGCTTGGTTGGATGGAGTACTTGATGCATATCCAGATGTAACTGAAGGATTCGATGTAGGCAAGTCCTATGAGGGACGTACCATAAGGGGTTTGAAGATATCGTATAAGTCTGGGAATCCTGGAGTTTTCATCGAGTCTAATATACATGCCAATGAGTGGATCACTTCAGCCACATGCACCTGGTTTATTAACGAATTGCTCACCTCTGAAGATAAGCAGGTAAGGGATATGGCCGAAAATCATGATTGGTATATTGTGCCACTGCTGAATGTGGATGGATTTGTCTACAGTCACGAAAAGGTGAGTTTGCCTTGCGATCTTTCTATTTTCGATCTCTTATATATTGTAATTTATTCCAATTTAGGATCGTCTCTGGCGCAAGACAAGGCAACCTTCAGTTAATTCCAGCTGCATTGGCGTCGATCCCAATAGGAATTTTGATTCACATTGGATGGAAAACGAAGGCGCCTCGATGGATCCCTGTAGTACAAGATATGGTGGGCCTGCACCGTATTCCGAGCCAGAGATAAAGGCCATGTCTGAGCTCATTACCAGTCTCAAGGACAAGATCAATGTTCTGTTATCCTTTCACTCGTACAGTCAATTGGTATTATCGCCTTATGGCCACACCGCAGAAGAGTTTCCACCCAACTACGAAGATCTCATGAAGGTGGCCAAGGCGTACGCGGATGCAGTTGCTGCCTTACCCTACGGTAGTGTCTATATATACGGTTCCTCAGCTGGAGTACTTTGTAAGTTAAATTTAACATTTAAATTGGGAATGCATTCAAAGTGATACTTTTATATTTAGATGCCACTTCGGGTGGCACCAAAGATTGGGCCTATAATGAGCTGGACATTAAGATATCCTATACCATTGAGTTTCGCGATCAAGGACGATATGGATTTGTACTACCTCCTGCATTTATAATACCCAACTGTGAGGAAACATTGGCTGGCATACAGGCCCTGCTGGTTGAAACTGAGAATTTGGGTTATATGAAACTTAAATATGAATTGTAATTGTATGAAGAGGCATATAAAGTTAATAAATTCATAAAGATTATTCCGTGATAAACACGATTGCGCATTCTTTTATAGTTTAGCTATCAAGCTACCGATTTGACCAGTATATTGATCAGTCAACTGCCGATATGCGTTTGATTTGGTTGTTTGCCACGCTTGTGGTCCTGGCTAGTGCCGGAACTATCAAGGAGTCACCGAAAGTGCGCTACGATAATTTTAGTGTTTATAAACTGAACATTAGGAACAAAATTCAGTTGGCACTGATTAGCAAACTCAGCGAAGTGAGCAAGAAGGTAAGGAATAAAGAAGAATTTAAATTGAAATTACTTTAAATTATGCAGAGACAGAAGAGTGCTTTATTATAATGTAAACTATATATATTCTTGTTCAGGTTAACTCTAGGCAATATAGTTTGATATTTAGCTGAATTTATTCAGTGCAGATTACGATATTTCTTAGCTAGAAATGATCGATGACCTAAGCAGCCTCTTTATTTAATAGTTATTTCTCCCACTTCTAGTATGACATCTGGAAGGATTACGAGGAGTACTCTAAGGAGCTGCACATTATGGTGAATCCTGCTGAGTTGAAGCATTTCCAGCTGCTGCTTTCTCTCTACGGCATCGGCTATGAGCTCCTGATTCCCGATGTACAAAAGTAAGTAGTCGTTCTTTTTGGAAATACCGATAACAATAACGATTATGCCTGAACCTTAGTGCGTATTATAAAGATTACGATCTGGTTTTTCAGGCTTATCGACGACGAGCAGGTCGCAACTAGCAGAGATAGTGGCAGCTTTGGCTGGACACGTTACTATGAGCTGGACGAGATAAATGCCTGGTTGGATAGCATTTTCGCTGCTTATCCCGATGTAACGGAGGAGTTCATCGTTGGCGAATCGTACGAGAAGCGCACCATACGTGGCATCAAGATCTCACATGGCACCAACAAGCCAGGCATCTTTATTGAATCCAATATTCATGCACGTGAATGGATAACCTCGGCGACGGCGACGTGGTTCATCAATGAGCTGCTCAGCTCAGAGCAGGCGGAGGTGCGCAATCTGGCCGAGAGCTACGATTGGTACATTGTGCCGGTGTTCAATGTAGATGGTTTCGTGTACTCGCACACCTCGGTAAACACATAGAGTAGTCAACAATGGTATATACTTTACTTTATTTAGATTTGTTTCACACCTTTAGAATCGCATGTGGCGCAAGACGCGTCAACCCAATGCGGATTCGACCTGCATTGGCGTTGATGGTAATCGGAATTTTGATTCACATTTCATGGAGAACAATGGTGCCTCGGATCAACCCTGCAGTGAGACATTTGCCGGTACAGTACCTTGGTCAGAGCCAGAGACAAAGGCATTGGCCGATTACTTGACCAGCATTCAGGACAAGTTCAGTGTCTATTTGTCATTCCACTCATATGGCCAGTGGCTGCTCTCGCCTTATGGCCACACAAAAGATGAATTCCCTGAGAACTATGAGGATCTGCAGGAGATTGGAAGCGCCTTCGTCGATGCTATAGGTAGCATGAGCTATGGCACAGAGTATGTGCGCGGCTCCACAGCCTCCACACTTTGTAAGTCGACCAGATCGCTAGATTACCTGCAATTGCTAACTGATCTTCTTTGTAGATGTTGCATCGGGCGCCTCTGTCGATTGGGTCTTCAATGAGTTGGGCAAGAAGATCGGCTACACCATCGAGTACCGCGACAAGGGACGCTATGGCTTCATTTTGCCACCTGCAATGATTCAAGCCAATTGCGAGGAGCTTATGACCGGCATGGTGGCTCTGATTGCCAAGACACAGGAGCTGGGTTATCTATAAGCTAAGCCAAGGGGTGTAGATCAGAGTTAGACAGATCTAGCATATCTAAAAATCGAGTAGATTAGAGTTGTAGAGATTTGTCTTAATAAACTTGAATTTTATTATAGACTCTTTCTTTTGGCAACCTCATTCGAGACAGTACCTTACACTGTCTCCCCTCTTATTCAAAAATATAAATAGTATTAGTTGTCACATCTTATGCTACTCCTGAGTGATGTGCCTCATGTAGGAGGTCAGCAGATCATCCATTTTGTAACCCTGTGTTGTGCTGCACAGCAGCTTCGAGGCGCCAATCATGTTGCCAAAGCGTATGTGGAAGTGGCTCTTGCCGAAGCTCCACATGCCAAGCTCCTCATAGGGATGACTACGCAGCAAACGTTTGGTCTGTGCGTCAAGCAGATGGAACCCATTGCAATTGATGGCAATCAGTAGATTCTCAGGCAACGATTCATCGTTGAGCTGCTTGACGGCAAAGAAGGTTGAACCAAAGCTGGGCTGCTGGGCAAGCTGTTGCAGGAATTGCTCCTTAGCCTGATCCTGATCGTCAAGCTTCGCTTTCTGTTGTGCCTGCAGCACAGGCTGCAGTTGTTGATGCCACTCGGCGATGGTCTGCAGTGGCAGCAGATCCTCAGGCAGCAGGCGTGGCAGCAGTTCGTGTAGAGGTCGCTGATCGCTGAGCTCCTCCTGATCTGCACCGAGTATGAGCCTGGCCAGCTGCAATGCCAGCTCAAAGTCAACGGCATAGTAACCCTTAAGATACTTGTGCAACTCCTGTGGATAACTGAAGATCACATCCGCATTGATGTCCTTGCCTGGCTGACAGTCCAGCCACAGTTTGCGCATGAAGTGCAGCTGATAGTGACCATCGCAGCTGGAACGAATGGTCTTCTGTTGGCGCAAATAGTGTAGCAACTGTGTGATATAATCGAAGACGAACTCCTCCTCTGGCATGGCGTACACCTTCTCGCCGAACTTCAGGAATATGCTGTAGCCCAGCTGCGATTTGAGTTCCAAACGTTGTGCAATCTGAGCAATCAAAGCGGCACCTCGCGTATGCGACTCAATCTCAAAGGCCTCCACGGTGGCATCGGGAAAGTAGATCTTGTGATAGATGTGCATGCAACGCTTCTGTATGCCCTCCACCTCGATCAGATGCGGCGCCTGCTTGCGCTGGCCATGCTGCAATGTGCGCTTCACACGCTTCAGGCAGGCATCGGCCAAGGCATCGGCGCGCAGACGCAGCAGCAGCACAAGCTCACGCATGATGAGCACACTGGGTGCCATGATGCCGCAGGCCAGGTAGAGCAAATCCCAGCCACGTTGCTCGCTCTCCTCATGTGTATTGCCCGTCAACTGTTTCATCAGCTGGCAGAAGAGTTCATCGCAGAGCAGTGGATGCTGCAGTGCTGGCTGGAAGATTAGGTCAGTGTTCACTGCCAGGTTGCTGCGTGGTATGTCGCCCATGTACTGCAAGGGGGGGGGGAAGTTAGTTAGAGATCACTTCGTAGTTTGCTGTACCTTTTTTATACCCTTCGACCATTGAAAATGGTCAAAAAGGGGTATACTAACTTTGTGCAAATGTATGTAACAGTCAGAAGGAGGCGTGGGAGACCCCATAAAGTATATATATTCTTGCTCAGGATTACAAGCCGAGTCGATTGAGCCATGTCTGTCTGTCTGTCTGTCTGTCTGTCTGTCTGTCCGTCTGTCCGTCTGTCTGTGTGAATGCACAGATCTCAGCTATTAAAAAAGCTAGAGACACCAAATTTGGCACGAAGGTTTCTGGGTACCAGTCGCAGATCAAGTTTATTTCAAATGTTGGCTGCCACGCCCACCGCCCCCATTAATCAATAATTAAATTTTTGAACTCAATTTGTAAGCGCTGTATAAAAGCTACAACTTTCTGACTTTAACATATACTAAGCTGAATGAATTATCTACGTATTCTTCAAATTGCAATCCAATCGTACAATAATCACAGAAGTTATTTAAGAAAGTATGAGCATAAAACCAAATGCTTCTGTCAGCTAACAAGCGAGGCGGACGAGCGCGAGCGCCATCTATCGGAAATAATTGTAAAATATGTGCATATGCATATGTGTATGAATTTAACAAATTAAACTACACGGGAACATAGGTCGAAGGGTATCCCACTGCCGCGTGCTGCGCGACTGTTGCTTTTCTTACTGGTTTTACCTTCTGTATGTGATGGTAGATCACCTGCGCCTGCTGATAGAGCTGCGGACTGGAGTGTAGAGATTTGAGCAGCGGTGCCTTGAGCGGATCAGGTGAATAATGCCAAAGTGGCGTCTGCTCTGAGCTGTAGGTGAAGACAAGAGATGAGCTGAGCTGATGATGACAGCGCATACCTTCGAGCAACTTACTCCAGCGACTCCCTGAACTGCTGTTCAGCAAACTGCGCCAGACTGTGCTGACGGCGACGTGGTGGCGCCCTCGGTGCAGCCAAGGGAGTTGCAGGCTCGGCGGGCATTACACCCCCTGCTCTCTCCTTGAACATCTGCTGCAGCTGCGCACTTGGCTTGCTGAGCGTAGCCAGAATACGCACGTTGCCGGCTACAAAGTCACCTGTCTGCCCATTGGCAGTACCGCGCCATAGACGCCGTGGATCATCAGCCACAAGCTGTGCTCCAGTTACACCCGCCTCTAGCTGCACGAGATCACCAGGCATGAGAGGGAGTAGCTCCTCCAGCTGCTGCTCAGTAGCCTCAATTGCAACGGCATAGCTAGAGCGCTGCTGCAAATTGTTGATCATGTAATTGATTAACTCCGCCGCATCCAATGCCTCACTGCACTGAAATGTAAAGTTCTCCTGCTGCACAGTGCAGACGTGGAGTTGATCGTGCTCCTTGGACTCCACCGTCAACAGCTCTGCGTAGCTGCAAGAGGCGAGCACTTGCTCAGTTTCGTCTATAAGCGCGAGGCCAGTTGAGTTTACTGCCAGCATAAGGTCATCACTTTGTAGCTTGGGGCCTGTCAAGCGGAGTACCTCATACAGTCTGGAGTGCCTCATGGGCCAGGAGAGGTGGGCAAACAGACAGATGTCCTCCTTGGCGCGCTGCTGGGACTGCGCATCGGTGCCCTTCTTAACGTACGCGCTGCGCTCGTAAGTTGCACCAATAAGGCGACTCCAGTTGTGCACAGCACGCTCCCCTGGCGCCAGCAGATCCTCGGGCACATATTCCGTCAGCTGACTCTCACTCAATCTGCTCACGGGTCCAGCTCCGTGCTCAATGTAGCAGGCCAGCGCACACAGCATGGCAATGTCCTTCTCAGAGCGACAACGATATTCACAGCACTTCAATCCCCTAACGATCTGTTTGTAGATCAGGTGAGTGGCCTTGGCATCCAGGGAGGGATCATACCAGGCGCCAAAGAGCTCCTTGCGCAAGTACAGTTTCCAGGGTGCATCAAGCTGACGCTGTTCACAACACGAAATGGCATCCAGCACATGCTCCCGTCCTGCTCCCAGTGGCATTACCTTCTCATGCAGTGACAACACCAAACCGAAGCCAAAGCAATCATTCAATCCGAGTCCATCGCACAGCTGCTGCACTGCCTCCCGCGCTGTGCTGGCTGCATCCACTTGCAGCTTCCTTGCCTGCCCGTCCATTAGGTATATTGCCAGCTTCAGTGGTTGCTTGCTGCGTGTTGCTTGCAGCTCCAAAAGGGTTGGCGGCTGTGAGCGTGCTCCGTTTGCCAGCGTCCTCTCCAGATGCTGCAGCGCTGGTGTTGCATGCAGCTTTGCCGTGCCCAACTTCATGTAGCTGCGCAGGTAAGGCTCGAAATTGGCACTGGGCGGAAAGCAGCTGAGGCAGAGGGAGAGCAGTAGCCAGCCGCGCGAGAGGGAACTACGACTGGGATTCAGGTAAATCTGCTTGCAGATCTGCGCCAGAATTTCGTCTCTAAGGGGGGGGGGGAGAAGTGTTAGTTAAACTAAATATTATTATTAGAAACTAGATAGTTATTAGATTTAGGGAAGAATAAGCGGAAGATATCAGGCAAATCATTGATATGACTCAAGCATTCGTTCATGTTAGGTATCTAACAGTTCTGCTAACTTTCATGTTAAGTATCTAATAGTTCTGTTAACTTTTTCAGCTTTCTTTTAAAATAGAATCTTGCTGTCTCTTCTGTTAAATTCCATCAAATTTCCCACCTCAAACTCTCGTTGAGAATGCCATGTCCAATGATGAAGTGTAGCTTATCCACATGACTGCTAGCGGCATTCAGCCAGAGTTGATAGAACTCCTCAGCCTCACGCTGGCTGTGGCTCATCAACTTAGACTGCCGCTTTACTGTTTGGCGAATGAAACGACGTGGCTTGGTGCCGAGAATCCTTGGCAGCTCCTGCATCAGTTGAGAAATGCGCAGCGAGAGATTGGGTGAGCAGGGAGCAGGCTCTGGCAGATCTCCCATAAAACGTAAAGTCAAGAGCCAAATGGCCTGAGAGGGAAGGAAGGAGAGAGAAAGAAGAAGAAAGATAAAGGAAGAAATAGATAGAAGAAATAGAATGAAGAATAGGAGAGTGTTACCCGGAGAGGCAAGTAAAAAGATACATAAAATATGAGATTTATCCCACCTTGGCAGCCATTTGATCTACAGGCAGTTCGTGCTTCAGCAGTGGCTCCTTCAGAGGCTTCCTCTCGTGCTGCGATGTAGTGCCGCTGCAGAAGTATGTGGATGCATATTTCTGGAAACTAAAATCAGATGTATCCACATTGCTAGGCACCGGTTTGGGCAGACGTATGGTACCCACGGAGGTAATGCTGTTTGTCTTCTTTAACTGGATCTGGGCACAAATAATGTAAGCAGATTATATTATCAACTAGTATAGTTTATATGTCTTACGACACTATGTAACATTTAGAAACCCATGTTAACCCACTGTTAAAATTCTCTTATACACCACACACAATCTAAGATAATTCAAAGCGACTTCAGAGAGTCATATTCTATGTAGAGCTTTTTCTTTCTCTTGCACTCATTGAAAGATATGCCAAGCCGATAAAGCCACCGTCGATTATTTACAATCGCATTTCTATTCCATTTATCATCTTGAGGTATTTATGTAGTCACAGTCAAACCAAATGCCTTCCGATAGTGATAGCCACCGACTGTCCGGGGTCTTCGAACTAACATTGTACTTAGTCTTAAATTAGTCGCTGACAAAAGACGTAACGCAGCAGAGCGGAAGGCGAGAAATCATTTTGAATATATTGTTTAATAAAATTTCTACTATTCTTCTGTGTTGTTCGACTGTGGTTTTATTTTGAATTAAATTTCGATTGTGCTTGTGGGTAGTTTGGAAATTTTAGTGAGAACTCTTTTATGAGTTTGAGGAAGAAAGAAAATCTATGAGTTAAAACTTGAATCTGTGTGTTTCTTTAGTTGAAACAAACGAAAATGCAATACGAAAGATTGAAAATTTTAAAATTTAGCTAAATTTCAGAAATTTGTTGAATAAAATAGATTTAGTGGAATTTTTGCATGTAATTCTTATAAGCATTTATGACGGAATTGCAAAACTGACCATAATTGCAAATATTCATATTAATCTGATTAGATTAAGTAATAGGTAAGGAAACCTTAATGTAAGTTCCTGTTCAATTCTGTTGATTGATTCGCGGAATTAAAAATACTTTTTTGTGTACAAGTCATAAGCTGCATATAAATAGAATTTCCGCTTCCATTTGAAATGCTCGTTACTGAAACAATAACAAATAATTGAGGTTATCTTTATGGCAAAGCAATCGACTTCTTGAGATTAGAGTACTCTCTAATCTTCTAGTACCACAACCTTTGTATGTTTATGTAAATATTGCCAGTGTGTGGCACAGTCAAACAATTGAAGCCTTATCAATAAGTTTAATAGAACCCATGGGCAATAGAATTCGTCTAATTTCCGCAGATATAATAGTCAAGCATCGATAGAGTGAATGCCAGTTAAAGGTGAAGTTTTCTTAACATTGAAATATGTAGAAATATTTCCAATTGATTTCACAATCTTTTTGTACTAAATCAAATTCATTTTCTAGAAATGCGACTGTCATTTCGATAAAAATCTACAGATAATACAGTAGATAGTATTTTTCTTACGTTCAACCACGTATTGCGTGTTTCCTAATTTCGTCCAATGTCGAAACAATTGGACCTCGGCCCTATTTTATTTAACTTAGGTAATAGCACCTTCGGACATGGCATTAATTTGACATTGATAGGCAAAGCTCTTCTGGACACAGACTACTATATATTATGATAGTATAAGCGCGATATGAGAAATGAACGAAAAACAATTGAAACAGATATGAAACTAAACACGCAGTGGATCCATTAATAACTACCATAAACCAGAACAAACGAAACGTAGTAGGCAGACAAATAATGTGGAAGAAAAGACAAATATGGATTTATATGCGTAGTAAAGCTCACTAAAGCTCTCTTAGATATCACCACAAGGGGTTTTATTTACAAAATACATAATAAATATAAGGTACATAAAAGATATCGTACATTTATCCAAACAAATTGGAACAACTGTAAGAAAAACGATCACAAGAAAAAGCTAAGCGTGTCTGTGTGTGTATCAAGAATATAGTTTGTGTGTAGGTACAGTGTGTATGAGTCCACGTGTGTGTTTAACATTTGTACAGGTGCCACAACACATGGATGACAGCACAAGCGATACGATGGCAGAAAATGCTTCATTCAGAAGTAAATTCTTCCATGGCAGTTGGTAATATCAGCTACAGCTGAACTGCTCTAAAAGTAATTCAGATTATAAATATTTAAATATAATAAAAAAATATATATCATCTATCGTACAATGTTTTCTTATATCAACGGTATATAATAGTGAATTCTTACTGTATAGAATTTTTTACGTAGAAGTTCTTTATAGAGCAGTTCGACTGTACAAGCTACTTATCGTAATTTATAGACTGTTTTATGGCTATGGGTGTTTGGGTTATTTGTTCGGGGCTGCCCCGTGCTCGGGCAACTACTAGAGACGCGTCTGATTGACAATTTTGCGCGGCGCTGCCTCGTAGTAGTTGACGGGTCGGGACAGCAGCTTGGTGGGCACATCTTTGCGCAAGCGAAGCTCCCGCTCGAATAGCAAAGATTTCTCCTTGACATTCGGCCCCAGCGGACCACTCACATCGGGTTCGTCGTTGAGGAAACCGAAGACATCGTCGACAATCTGCTTGGATGATTCGACGTCCATGTAGCCGGGGCTAACCACGCCATTGCCGTTGGTGTTGCCATTGGCATTGGTGCCTCTACTCTGCACACCATTGCTGGCGGGTCGTGAGGCCATGGGCAGAATGAGCACAGGCGACATGGGCGGCGGCGGGGGCAGCGACATGCGTGCCTGCAACGTGGGCGCAGGCAGCACTTGCTGCGGCTGTTGGCTGCGTACGAGTACCTCCGGCTGCTCTGCGCGCTTAAACGACTTTGACCGTCGCGGCTGCTGCACTGCAGCCATGGCGATGGCATTCTGGGCTTGCACTTGCTCCTTGAGTCGCTGCGCCTGTTGTTCCTGCTGCTGCTTGAGGCGCAGTTGCTCCGCCGCCACTGCCGCCGCTGCTGCCTGTTCTTGTTGTTGCTTGAGGCGCAACTGCTCTGCTGCCGTCGCCGCCGCTGCCTGCTCTTGTTGCTGTTTCAGACGCTGTTGTTCCTCCGCTTGTTGCTTCTGACGCAACAGTTCCAACTCCTTGAGACGCAACAGTTCTTGTTCCTTTTGCAGCTTCTGCTGTTTCTTCAGCTCCTTTTGCTTGAGTCGCTGCACTGCCAACTCCTCACGGAAGCGCTTTCGGGCCAAGAAGCCACGGCACAGTGCCTGCAACTTAATTGTACGACTACGCACCATGGTGAACTTGGCGGTCAGCTGCTGTGCAGCAATGCAGGCGCCCAGACGATGGAAGCCACGACGCATGATCTGATACCGCTTGCGCTGTGCACGTCCGCGCCAATGACGTTGCACTGTGATGATGGCCTGGCGATATTTGCGCAAGTAACGCCGGAAGAGCATGCGCCGTATGCCACGCTGTATGGTCTCGATGCACTTGAGCATCACGCGCGAGCGTTCGGCCTCCAGCAGTGCATCGTCTGCGTCGCGCAGGAAGAGCTTGGTGCGTCCAAATTGGCGATCTGAATCAGCGGACAGCGCCGCCTCGCAGATCTGTCGTGCCAGTGCTCGGCAATCGCATTGGTCTAGTGGTCCAGTGCGGGGTATCAGCAGACGATAACGCTCGACAAAGGCGCGGTAGGCGTGGCGCATGGGATAGCCAGCACGACGTATGCGAGCGGTCTCCATCATGCCCGAGTAGCGCAGCTGACGTACGCAGAGTTCCTTATCGAAGTTCTGAGGAAGAGAGAAAGAGAGATTAGTGAAAGAAGCAATTCGAGTAGCTTAGCCTGTTCCACATAAATAATTATAGCATACTTTGCGGCGCAAAATTAATACGAAGTGAGTAGATAAATCTCGGTAGAATTAATAGCTAAAAAGGACACATAGGGGATATTGGATTTTCCCCGTATGACTTAATAAAAATGAAGATAAAAGAAAAAAAATATATTTAAAAAAAAAAAAAAAAAACTCTCGGTACTCTCGCTGTTTCTATATCCCTTTCCATCCCTCTACTCACATTAGGCTCCTTAAACTCATTCGGCTTAATGCAGCGTATAAAGTAGGGATGTGCCTGGGAGAGCGTGCGCATCAACATGTCCAGGGAGTTTCTGAATTTCACAGATAACGTTGGCTGCTTCTTAGCCGTATCCATTGGCAGTTCACGTGGAAAGATGTCCACAAGATATTTGTTGTTCGAACGCTGCACAAGAGTACGCAAATCGGTGCTGAAAGAGTCACGATTCTTCTCGAGGAAACCCAGCGGATTGTACATGACAACGCCAGCATAGTGGCGAATGCCGAAGAGCGAGGTCTGTGTGGTCTTTCCTTTGACATAGATGGAGCGATTGCCATGCTGCACATGCAGTTTCTCCAGCAGCGTTGTATCTGTGCCCTTGGGGAATTTGGATTCCTCGTCAATCAATGACATTATGTTCACGGGCTTCATGCCAATCAGATCAAGTATATCTTGATTGTCCTGGAACTCAATGTGCTGCCAGTTAATGTGTTCCAGCTGATACTCAGCTTGTTCCATCTGCAAGAGATCAAGAGATAAGTAGGAGAAATTAAATTCTTTCAGCACTTCTTACCTTAAAGATGTGTCCCACGAAAAACTGCTGCAGATTCTCGTTAGCGTAGTTGATGCACAGTTGTTCGAAGCTGTTGTTGTCGAAATTCTCGAAGCCAAAGATATCCAACACACCGATGCTATTCACAGGCTGTTCAATTTGCTTGTTGATGGTGTCATTGATGCTGCGCACAAGGCGCACGAAGATGCCATCGTACAGAGACTTGACGAAGGCATCACGACCCTCCAGTGCTGCCTCTTTGGACAGACTGGTCACCACATGCTCGCCGTGCACGAAGATGGTGCGTTGTGTGAGTGCCGCATTGAGTGGCGCCGCTGGCAGATCCAATAACTGTGCCACACGCTGCAAATTTGCGCTGTCATCCACTTCAGCGGCCTCCAGATTGGCCACTTCGGTGGCCTTGAAGCGCAGGTTACCCAAGTGGAGTATCGCAGCCAGCAGATTGAGTATACACCACACTTCATCGGGCTTAAAAGACAGCACTTTCATGGCTGCACGTATATCAGCAAAATCCTTGGCATCTTGTTTGTTTGGCAGCGTGAAGCAACCACCCTGTGCCAGATAATGATACTGACTTGGTGACTGTTCCTCCAGCTGCAGACGAGCGCGTTCTTGGACACTTAAACCTGCCAACATGGCGTAGAAAATGTGATAATTGCGCTCATCGCGACTCTGGAAAACAATGCGTGATTTCTCCAGCAGATATTGTTGAATGCGAGCACCCTGTATGGCACCCTCCGGCGTGAAGCGGATCTCAATGTATTTGCCGAACCGCGAGGAATTGTCATTGCGCACAGTCTTTGCATTGCCAAAGGCTTCCATAATGGGATTCGATTCGATAATCTGTTGCTCGATCCACGAGTGTTTGCCACTGATTGCCGCCAGATATTGCAGAATCAACTTGGTGCTCTCTGTCTTGCCTGCTCCCGATTCGCCACTGATGACCACACACTGATTCTCTTTGTGCCGCTGTAGACGCTGGAAGGCATTGTCACTGATGGCAAAGATGTGCGGAGGCAACTCATTGAGCTTCTTATTGCGATACAATTGTATCTCGCGATGCGTGTAGATGGGCAGGATCTGATAGGGATTGATGGCCACTAGCATGGAGCCAGTGTAGGTCTGTAGATGAAATGGAAAGAGATCGTTTTAGAGAGAGTGAACAGCTTCGAATTCCTCAGCATACTCACATAGATCAACTTCTTGGCATAGCGTGTCTGCAGATTGCGTAATATGGTGTATTCCTGCAGATCGCCCAGTGTGATCATATCCTCTATATCTTCTTGTGAGGTGATGTGCATTGATTTGAGCACATCTGCCGCCGGCACCCAGTACTGTTTGTTCGCATCATCGCAGATCAGCGTTTGCGTCTTCTCCGTGCGCACAATGCGAGCACCAAAAGGCACCGCGAATTCACTCGTTGTGTTCTGTGGCTTAACCCACACATATTCGCCCTGAAGGGGAAGAGAGAGAGAGAGAGAGAGGGGGTGAGTTGATGAACTGTTATCGTTGTAATAATGATGTTGTACACGCGTGCGATTAGATATCGACACAGACAGCACTAGCCAAAAATCAAAGAACTTGAGAAATAATACCCAACTTGAGAATCGAGTATCGTTGCCATGTAAAGCAATTCACATTGTAAATGTTAGTATATGATATCGCTACTCTATCTGGAGCTACCTAAATTATAGACCTCTCGGGTATATCAAATGATAAGGTTGCTATTTATGAAGTCGCAGGAAACCGCATGAAAATGAAATTAAAATTTTCCAGTTATTTCCACACGAGAACAAAGCGAACCACGATTGCTAACTTACAAGATAAGTAGATAATGATAAGCAAGACAAAACTTGTGCTAGTCAGTTTGATGTAGTATCGAAATTCAAATACTTCTTTGTCAAGTTATCTCAAGAGCTTTAAAATTGAACTTCCTTTGTAGTATAAAGGTAATTTCACTTAACCTGTGCACTTTCGATAAGGCCTTAGTAAAATAATTTCTTTACTTTATACTCGACAGGAATTAGTATAAAGTTTTATCGAATTTCGGGGAAAATATTTTTATAGCTTAACCAAAATCCTAGACGATTCATGAGAAATGCTTAACTTAAAAAAAAAAAAAAAAATAAATAAATAAAAAAAACATATAAAACTCATTTAAATATGGGGAAACCAAACAGTAGCAGGGGCGGGGCAAAACAATTGCGGCCCCAAACCACTAAAAAAGATATGTACGAATTGTGTTTATCTTATCAGCTATCACTAGGAATGCCGATATATAAACGCGTCTTATCGGTACTTTACAATCAGTAACACAGCAACAGAATGCTTAATTACTGCCAAAAATAAGAGAGGGAGAGACGAATTGTGATGGAAACTAACTATAGCAGGGATGGAACTACGACTCTAAGTTGAAAGAGATTGAAAAAGGCGCAAAATAAATAAATAATAAATTTCCGTTCTAATTATTTGGCAGACGACCTTGTTTATCAATAAAATGACACAACTTTGCACTGATTTCGTGATAAGATTATGTCCAAGAGCTACTGTGAAAACAAATTGCCGAAAAATAAATACCATATATTATATAGAATGAAGTACTACGTGCACCCGAAATCAGACAATGAAATTTTCATTTAAATACCACTTCTGATTCTACTTAAAGGCGAAACTTTCCGCGAGTTGATTTGCTTTTTTCAATTTCGACTTTTAATCGATGACTAAAAATGAGGTCATCCTTCTATTGAACTTTAGACAACACTTTCGAGAATTCATATTTAATTGCAAAGTAATTTTCATGATGACTTAATCATAAGATAGTACGAGCTATAATCAAAATATCAGCTGTCATGGGTAGGCGTCAGCAAATTTATGAAGTCTACAAAACTAATGAGACGAAAGTATTTGCAATTTACGATCATTTGAAATAGAAATTATTTCATTTGTGAATGAACATGTTTTTTTTATTTAGTTCCTCTGTCAAGAGTTATGTTTATTGGGTCAGTGTTCTATATTTATTCTCTTTCTGGAAATTAGTAACAAACGTCTTGCTTAAGAATAAAACTAACGACACCCTACTCGTATGTTTTTGCAACGGGGTATTACTTTCCTTACCGTACTCTGCTTACTTTTGCTATTTGCTGGCTGATAAGAAAACTTTGCTGTGGGGCTTATCACGTGCTAAAGCTATCATAAGCTATCGATAAAGCAGCAACCAATATTGGCAAACTCGAAGAGACTCTGCCAAGAGAGACAACTTTTAGGGATACCTCTTAAAACTATGGAAATCAATGACTATTTTTAAATGTCTGAGTTAGATATGGCGATATCGGTAGCTCGTTTCAAGGCACATTTTACAATTCAGGCACGCGTGGCACTACGCAAAAGCGATTCAATTGAACATAAGGTTATTTGGAATGCGGAAATTCTTCATAGTTATAATTAGGCGTTATCATCGTGATTTTCTGATAAGTTGCGATTGAGAACAAAAAAATAGCAAATCTTTGTTGAAAACTTACATGTTCGCGCAGAAATTCGGACATGTCTTTACGGTATACGATGATATTGGTGATTATTATAATTTGATATTCAGTTAGAGAGCACTGGCGAGACACACACGGCGCGAATTTTTAGCTAATTATCGAGCAAATATTTGCCCAACAAATGGGTAATATTTTCACAGCCGTTTTGGGATTCTTTTCTTTGGTCTTGCGCTATTTGACGACCGTTTCTTTTTTTGTGGTTCCGCTCGGCACGGAGTCTCGTACACTTATGAACGGTGTGCGAGCGGGTAGCCCGAGTTGACATTTCATTTTCTTATCTAACACCCAGACGCGGTGCTGTTGATATTGATAATGAATATTGAATGCTTTTTGGCAGCCCGCCCGCAACGGTGGTTGCTCTTATCTTGCCCCTATGCCTCGTATGTCTCGCCACCTTTTGATATACCCATGCCTAGAGTTACGAAGTTCTTTGGGATAAGTCTCTCTAGCATCGAGTGGATTCTTCCCCGGAAGGCAACAGTTGTTTTCATTTATTTTTATACTCTATATTTACTCTAGAATTTAGTGTAAAGCGCCATAAGCTTATCGATTGATTTGCTTGGCTTCTTATCTGGCGATGAGCTGAACCATACCAACGTATGGTATCGTATAACTGACCAGCCCTATGAGTCATATGGCATGCTGTCATTTTTCACGATAATCTATAAAATGTACACACGTATCGATAAGCCTGTAGAAAGTGATGGTTCTTTGCATACCCTTGCTGAATACATGAACGAATTGCGAATGTTTTTTAAAAGTACAAATCGCTGGGTTATCATTATACTTGTACATACATTACATATACACTTATCTATGTTAGACTTTGATAAAGCTGACTAAGCAGCAGCTGCTGAATATTACAATAAGTATCGAGAATTATCTATTCTAAATGTTTTCTATATTACACCAAATATCAACAGTGTATATAGCTTTCGGTTTTGCACTCTCTAGGGAACCCCAGCATTTTGCATAATATTCAACGTCATGGTGAATAGATTCATATCGTATTTCACAAGCAGAATATCGCAAATTGCAGCCAATTTGTAGCCAGGTGATTCACAATAGCATTGCAAGTTCCAAATGCAGAGGAAACACTCAAAACAAGTCACAACAATTCGCAACAATCCTCATTGATTTATTGAGGAATTGACAAGAATTGAAATCAATTGAACAAATTTGACAAGGTTTTAATTAATAAACTCGAAACTACGCAGTGAAATTGTGATTTAAAATAAGAACTTTCTTTCTATTGACATTACTAATCGAGTATAACAAATATATCTTCATATGGGTGCAAATGTGTGTGATATCTTTATCTTTATAGTTATTGATCGATTTCGTTTCGAATCGTGCATGACATGTTTTTTACCTAATTCGAAATTCAACAAAGATTACAAAGTTCAACTATGAAATCGACAAGTTCAAGTTTCATTCACACAACGATTTGTCATGCAGAGTTTGTGTTATCGCTGCGAATGTCAGGCCATAATCATAATGTGCGTATAATGTGTAAAATAAAAGTAGTGTGCAAATAGTTTTGGAGCTTCGTGTGTGTGATAAATCAAACGTAAACAAAGAAAAGGAAAATGTATCTTTCAGTTGCAGTAATTATGTTTATAATCGCATACAATATTTACGATCGCCATAAAGCTTTTAAGTTTAATCTGTGAATGCCATAAAATGCACACACAAATTGAGCATACAGGGTGTCACAGGATGATATACGTTGCTGACTAATTGAACAGATTGTAAAGTAATTAAAAAACAATAAGATAAGCTCGTTAAATAAGAAAACAAAGACATAATACAAGTTCCTTCAACAAATTACGTATACGCACAGTGGGGGTATTGTTTGGTATATTGTAAGATCAGGAAAAGTAGGCAGTCAGGCATTTTCCTGATATTAATCAGAGATTTAAACTCTACTCTAAACAGCTCTACAGCTTGATTTATGCATTTATTTATTCGAAAACTAATTTGTATCCAAACCAAATTTACAACAAATTTATTTCTTTCCAAAACAATAATAAATTAATTGAACTACTCTTGGGTCCGTAGCTTAAGCTACTCAGAAAGAATACCCTGCTTTATTTATTATTGATTTACTATCATTTATTCATTGGACAATCACAACAACGTCTCGCTTGAGGGTCTCGTCTGCCCCATGGCGAGGATGCTACGCCGTTATACCCATTCACTACTTGGCTCGCTTTTATGGCCATTAAGCTGAAGTAAAGTGCCCAACAGTTTCATTCATCGTTTTTCGGCGTAGATAATTCGACACTGCTTCGCCAGAGCGAAGAGCAACAACAACAAATGCGCTGTGGCGATAAGAACTACGTGGGCATTTCGATTTTCAAGAGAGCGAAATAAATAAGTTGCCCCCTGGAGCTGGATTTGAATTGAAGTGAAACTGTAAGTGGCACTGGGAGAGTGTGTGTGTGTGCTGGTTTGTGTGTGTGCGTCTGGAGTGTAATTCAATGCGAAGCCTGAGGATGTTGGCACTTCGCAACGCTTTGGGCCATTGGAATGCACGTGAGCCGAGCAGAAAGTAGAGAGTGTGCGCCTTCGGGCGCAGGGCAACGTGCTTTGTTATCCTTGAGGTCCTTTCCTTGCCTTCGTTTCTTGCACTCATTCAGCGAGGCGGCAAACGCACGCCGACATGTACAAGCTTTTTGCTTTAGCTTCTCGCATTATCCCTTAAGCAAGTCCTTGGCTTAATGCAACGAACTTACTGCCACCTCTTAGCTGTGTGGGTGTGGCCAGTGGGGGACAGTGGGGGAGGTGGAAGCGGGGGCATCACACAATTAAGATTATCCTGAAAATGTGCTTAGCTAAAGCAACAATTGACGTGGCCCAGCTGGCCGCGCTTGTTCAACTTTTGACCCAATTCTGGTGCAAGAAAGGCACAAAAGCGGCGAGTTGAAATTGCGAAATTGTCGCGCAGCTGCAGCTGCTGTCAGCTGTCGCGGCATAAAATTCAATTATTGTACAAAACTACAGCATGACAATGCCGGAGATGGCGACGTCGACGACGACTCCGAGTCCATGACAAATGCACCAAATATTTGTGAATGCCGACAAGGCCGGCCATAAATTCTCCCATTGATGATAACGGGGCGTATACGCGTTCTGTGCTCATGTTCTGCAAATTGTTTTTGTTCAATGGCGGCCGCAGTTTGCGGCTGCGACGACGTCGGCTTCCATCTAAGCAATTTACAATGTTTGCACACACAGCCAAGCAAACAGCTCACACACACACATACACGCACAGTCGTCGGAGTGTATGTGTTGACAAGCACGGAAAGTGGCAGCCAGCATCGTTTCCATTGCACTGATAAACCCATCGACGATGTCTTTTTCACATTGCCTTCTCGTCTTGCGCCTCCGTCTTTGCTCCCACTGTGCACGTTCTTGTTGACCTATATTTGGGCATCAATGAAACACACAGTGCAATGGCAGCGACAGCGAAAACAGCAGAGGCAGCGGCAGCATTGCTTCGTCTTGAGTAAAAGCTTTGCAAGTTGCCGCCAGTTTGTCAGTTTGGCTGGAGCAAAAGCTTTGCCAGTGCGTGCGCTCTCCCTCTCCCATGCCAGTTGGCCGAAAGCTCTGCAACTGGAAGTGCACAGTGCTTGAATGTCGTCAGAGCTCTCTTCGCAAAGTTCTCTATACCGTAAGCTGACGGAGCTGTTGCGAAGGTACAGCAAGCTGAAAGCTATGAAATATATTTATATATTATGTATGTCATATTTAAATACTTTAGGAGAGGAATAGAATTTGTGATAGGACTTTGGAAATTTTATATTTATAAATTGAAAGTGTATTCCTAAAATTGTAAGGACAAGTTTTTTAAAGTTTGCATACCTATTAATATATATTAAAGGTTATATTACTACTTTAAGGAGTTAAATATAAATAAGACAGAGAAAATTGTAAGCAATAATTATTAAAAACTGTTCTTTTAACTTGTAAATGTTCTTGAGTTTTGCATATGATGCAGTTATAGTGTGCATTCAGTCTGTATATCAAATCTTTAAATCAAGATATTGTTGAAAACAATTAGAATATAAATAATTTCTTTTGACAATCAATTCTAATCTTTTGAGCATGCTGCAGCTCATCTGTAAATTGAAAATACATAAACTTTCCTTTGAGAATCCATTCCCATCTGCTGGGCATCATTATGCCCAACCGTGCTGCAGCTGAGCTGTAAAGTTCACGCATAAAATCAGCTGCGAGACAATGCAAAAGTTTGGCGCTCTGATAGCTCAAGTGTAAAGCGCTAAAAGCTTCATTTGTTGTTATTTTTATTAATGTGCAATCTGGAAAGCGCACCCAAAGGCACAAATGCAAACAGCTGGACCAAGAGCTGAGAGAGAAAGTGAAGTGAAAGCTCGCTCTCTTGCGCGAAACAGGCTGGGAATGAAACACGACGCTGACGCCGCCATGTGCAGCACTTGGGGAAAGGGTGTCAATGGAAGTACAAAAACTTTATAGATACGAAACGCAGACGGGGAGCGAAGCGAACGTCAACTGTGTGTCGGCACTTGAGAAAACTGTGAGACAGCAACGATGGCGATGAGTTTCTCGCGAGGTTGCCCAAGTTTTTCAATTCAGTTCGAGTCAGGCAGCGGAGTGGACGCATCTATTAGAGCAGCATAGATACTCTCGCACACACACACACACACGCTCTCGCTCATCTGTCACACACATACAAACACACAGAGACATACGCGTACGACCGCTCAACGTGTCCTGGCGCTAACGGTAGTTTCTCAATTGAATTGAATTGAATTAAATTGAAATTAAATTAAAGTTTCGCAAATTCACTGAACGCGCGAGCAAAATTATTTCCCCAACGTGTTGACAGTGTTTTGTGTCTCGCTCTGGCTGCCTATCTCCCCCTCCCTTTCTCCCTCTGTGTACATTTTTAAAATGCAATAAATTATTTAAGGCATTTATTTCGTTTCGCTTTCGTTATTACTGTGCTGCTTCTTCTAGTTGGTGTTGTTGTTGCTGCGCTCGCACTTGGCCCATTGGCCCAGTAGCGAAGCCGAACTGAAATTGTTTGCCAGTAGCGCCTCCAGCAAAGCAAAACAACAATATTAACCTGCAGCTCCCCGCCCGCCCCTTCCACTCTTCCTCATGTTTGCTCTCTCTTCTTTTCTCTCTCTCTCACTCTCTGTAACACTCGCTCTCGCTCTCTCTCTCTTTGTCTGTCAGGCGAACATCCGAGAACATTACGAGAATAGCCGAAACAGTCGAAATACCGAAACACGCACGCAACACACCGACAACATCGTGCAAGGCAACGCAGGCAGCGGCGGCTCGAGAGGCGCCTCCATTCATCAGTCGCGCGAGAGCAACTGACCGCATCTGTCGCACATCCAAACAGATCTCCAGCAAGGACCAAAAGCAAAAGACTTGAGCTCATCTCCATACAGTGTGTCAGTCAGTCAGTCAGTGTGTGTGTATTGAACGATTGAAAGCAGATTCGTGCGCGAGTTTCAACTGTCAAGTGCAACGTGCAACGTGCAACATGCAATTCAATTAATCAAGTGTGAAAGAGACAACATAAAGCGCTAGCAAGTTAATTGCCGCATGACAATTTGCCACCTGCCGCAAGCCGCACGACACCTGCCGCTTGGCTGCTGCCGCCACCCGCCGTTTGTCACATTTTCCCCGCTCCCCGTTTGGTTACAGGTGAGTACCGCCTTCTTGCTAGCACTTGACTAACTGACCCAATTGGGCAAAGCCACAAAATCAATTCAAAGGACACTGACGTTGTCTGATATTTTGGGGATCAATTAGGCATATTTTGAAATGTCAAATGGAATAGATAATATACTTATATGATCTCTGGGTATGGACCACACATTATAATAATAGAACAATCACTTAAGTGGCATAGGAATGGAATCCTAGAGAATTCCAGGGATTCCTAGGCGTGTAGCAGCTGCTGCTTTGGTTGACCTAAATCTGTTCGGTTTATTCTGCGGTTTCTTGACCTGACATCAGCAGCTATTTTTAGTTGGGAACGGCAGCGAGCTGAAAAGCCAACAGGATGACCTAGTACCACTGGGACTTGAGCTGATTTCAGACAATTGTGTAAAAAGATTCAATTTGGAGATTCATGTTATACGCATTGATTAAAGAGATGAAGACTCGAAATTAAAGAAGTTTTTTTTTTAAATTTTGAGAAAGATAAAGAAGATGAAGATATAATAAGGAATAATAAAAAAGTAAATGTACAAATCTGTAGTTTTAATAAATGGTATAACCTGCTGACATCTCTGTGTGTATAACTTGAAAAGTCATAAAACGATTATCCATTGATGAAATACACTTTAAATATAATTCTCATTGCGTACAAAAATATCTGCATAAAAAGTTGAAATGGTCAGTTTAAGGATTTAGTTCCAAAGGGGTGTTAATGCTGTTGCAATCTCAGCTATAGTAACAAATACCATATACATATAAAGTTACGAACACAAACAACCAACTAATCCACTGATTGAATGCAAATCTTATTCTTATATGAATATGTTATGTTATTTTGCTATGTTATTTTAAAGAACTGCACTGTGCAAGCTCTATGAGTCCGCATATACATACATACATGTGTATATGTATCATGTATGCTTATGTTTCTGCAATCTCAGATTTTAATATAACATAAACTATCATCATATTTGTTCTACATACTCTCAACTAATGCAATTGGTTGCACATCAAAATGCATTTAGATTGTATGCTCAAATATCAATGTAAAGAGCTGTCAATAGCAGCTCCTTTAGAGAAATCGCAGCTGCAATCTCAGGCAATATTGAAACTATAGCCATGAGATTGGGCATTGCCTGTTCCTAACTAAGTCATTGATCGATTGCAAGGCAAATTTTGCTTTCAAAAGTGATGGGAAACTTGTGAAAAACTTCTAAAACTATGCATATTATATTTATAAAGTAAATATGAAATTTTGCCAGCTCACACGCAGAGAAGAAAGGGAAGGGAGAGGGAGTAAAAGAAAGAGAGGGGAACCTATATGGAAGAAAGAGTGGAAGCAGAAGCGTGCACACTAAGCTCTCCCTTTGGCTGTTCAATTTCTTAGCAAACAATGTACGGTAAATTTCTTGCAGTTCAACTGCTCGCAAAGTATTATGACGGCACATTACGTATACGCCCCAGTGCACAACGTTGCAGCAGCAGCAGCAGAAACACAACTTGAAGCTTGAACTTAGTTTGCGTTTCCGTTTGCGTTTCATCAAAAACTGCTTGAATTACGTCTAATGAGACAGTTAAATCGCAATCGTCGTGTCGACGGGGCGTCAGTTCTACTCCTACTCCAACTCTTCCTCCTGCTGGCAATGCTCCTGCTGCTTTGTCTTGCACCTCTCTCTCTCAGTTCAGAGCTCTTGGGTGGTGTGCGCTTGAAATGCTTTGAATGCCATTTGCTGTACGAGTGGAGCTTGGGCAAGTCGGTTGCACGTCGGTTGCCCCTCAAGGACATGCTGTGTGTGCGTGTGTGTGTGTGAGTGTGAGTGTATTAAAGGACGACACGCCCGTCTCATAGTCGCCGCCGCCGGCCAACCGAACCGGCCTGGGCGAGGCTGCAGGGCACAGGCACAGTGTGGGGCAGGGCTAATGCTGTTTCGAGTCGCTCTTTAGTTTTACGCACTTGCTTAGAATGTGAGCGGAGGGCGAAGGGGAGGAGTGTGAGAGCAACGCAAATGACGAAACAAGGTTTTTTTGTTTTTGGGTTCCTCTCTGCTCTGCTGGGCCTTGGTTAACTTTTGCTAACGCACTTTGGAGCTTCTTCTTTGGCATTTTTTTTTGCACAAACATTTTGCGTTTCTGGTTTCTTTTTTTTTGCATTTGTTGATTTGATTTTCATGTTAATTTCAAATACCAAAGTTGCGCGCCAAGTTGGATCGATATGTGAGTGTTTGTCTTCGCTTTGTTCTGTTCCGGTTCTCTGCCCTTTACCCGCATATAAAAATAATAATAATAAAAAGCTGTCGAAAACCAAAACCATTACGAGACACGCACACACACGCACACACATACGCATGAGGGCAAGTACCGAGAGTATTTATGACATTTATGCTAATTATGCTAACGCCCAAGTGTCTATGTGTGTGTGAATGTGGGCGATGGTGTCTTTAGAGACAGCATTGTTTTAACAGCCCAATGCGGGTTGGCGTGTCGCAGCGCCTTGGCGACAGGCATACGCCGCGTATGCGTAATATTTGGTATTCCGCTTTATTTTTAGACATAAAACAGACGCTCGCCTAGGCTACGAGCCTGAGACAGCAGAGTGAGGTTTCTTATGAAAATAACAAAGCGAATATTTTGTTGTTTTTAACAGAACAGCGGAGTGGGGTGAGCATAAAAATCACAGTAGAAAGCTGCTACTCAAGTGGAAAATCAATGGAAAAAAACTTGGAAAGATTTTGCTATAAATAAAATAAGATTTTTGCAGGCACTAATTGGAGCAGACGAGGAGGCATAGAAGTTGCAATGATATCTTTATTACAGAGCATATTTCTTTCTTGTATTGTTGCTTGTGAACCCTTAAGCCTTGGCATATCTATACGCAATTAATTATGAAATATTGGCCAAAGTGTCCATTCTACTCATGTCTCTCGGGCTAGGCCTCTTTGTGCGACTACTATTCAATCTTCGGCTTCAACTCTCGAACCCAACTCAGCTTAAGCAAATTGTTTGACATCATACTTGTTGTGTGATTTATACCGACCCCGACCGCCCTCAATGCTGATTTTGTTGTTGCTTCTTGGTGCCTCGAAAAATTGTTATTTTAGCCTTCATTTTTTTGGAGGGGGGGCAGGGCAGGGTAAGAATTAGTTCATGTTACAGACTCCGCCCAAGCGGAGCCACGCCCACGCATTTAGGCGCCAAGACAAACACACAAGAGACACGAGACCAGACACGCAAATATACACACACACACCCGAACACACTTTCACACACCCACTCACTTTGGCAAAATCCATTGAGGCGTATTTTGTTTTGCTTTTAAGGCGGCTTTATTTCGTGTGTGTTTGCTTTAATTTGTTTTTGTTTATTTCACTTTTTTTGCCTGGTCACAAAGGTCAAAGTTTGCCACAGTTTTGCTTTTGGTATTCCAGACCCTTTTTGGCCCGCAAGTTCATGTGTGGCCAACAGCACACAAGCTGTTGTTGTTCTTGTTGCTGTTTTGGTTCTGCCAAATTTTATTTATGGACAACGAAATGGAAATTGATGGAAACACTTTGAAGCGGCAGCAGTAGCCCTGTAAAAGCCTCCAAACTTAATCAACGAGTTTATCGCATATTGTTTTAAAAGTTCTCAGCCAACTTTATTAGTTTCTAATTGAATCTGCAGGGTATCTGAAAGTTTTACTCCGGGATTAGTGACTGTCGGCAAATATTTATGAGGACAGTCGAGCGAGGCCTCGAGGCATGTTAATTACACTTTGCATTCATTAATCAAATTGTAAGCAAAGACTGTGATAAATCTGACAATATATATATACATAAATACTGTATATGTATCTGACCATCAAGCTCAGCTCGGCAATTCGCTGACATTTTACAAATGTCGACAATAAAATTAACCTAAACAACGTTTATGCTGCGCATCGAATTTCCACAAGGAAGGGGACTGGAAATTCAAGAGACAATAAAAGAAAAGTGTGGGAGAAAATTATGCCGACGCATTTGTACACTTATCAAAATTTATTTTCGATTGTGCAGAGAGAGAGAGAAAACATTTGGCATATGTTGAAGTCAACTTAACGGTGTCAAAACTTGAGAAAAAAAGACGTGAACCCCAATAAAATCAACCACACCAGGCTTATCCCTCCAGTGTGCGGGTGTGTGTGTGAGTTATTATGACCCAGAGTTGATATGCTGTCAGCGTAAAAGCCTCGTTGCCGTCGTCATATGAATATGCTAATTTTTGTGTCAACATATTGAAAGAATGTTTGTTGTCATCCCACGCAGACACACCAGAGGCAAAGTATTCATAATTTATGCAAACTTTAAATGAATTCGAGGAAACTGCTAAACACGGCGTTGGCTGCAACCAAACCAAGCAACTAATAACCCTAACTAGCTGCGTAACCAACTAACTGACTAACTAACTTTAGTTTAACTGCTCTATAGTCATTTGCGGGTCTTCGCTTTAGCAGTTAATTAGAAAATTTTCCAATAACTTGTGTTTGCATTGTCGCGCTAGCAGTTTGCATATATGGACAGAATGGATCATCCATCTGCTGCATTATTATGTTTGCCAAGGGTATAAGTAGTAGAGACGGGGGAGAGAGAAAGACAGAGAGTAGGACAATAGAAAGAGATAGAGAGAGAAGAAAACGAGGAAAAATGATGTGCAATGGTATAATGAGTTCTTTGTGATAGCAGAAATGGTTAATAGTAATCGTAATGAGTCTTTGTAAGTGGCTTCTTAGTCAATGAAAAAGAATCCTTTTAAATTCTGAAATAAATTGTATATGAAAAGGGTTTATAAAGCATTAAAATATATGCATTATTGAAACATTTAATTCAATCAATGATTTAGGAATCGTATATTGATAATAGAATTCATTTATTTATTTTATAGTGATTATATATGTCAATTTTGTTATACATTTTTATTTAATTGAATTTATGGAGTCTTGCACAAATCAATTTATAATCAAATATAAAGTTGTTGTCTTATTAATTTAACTTTTTCTGGGTATGTAATTAATTTTTTCTGCGTATGATATACGGAAATCTGTGTGTATAATTTTAACTCTGACGCTTAACCAGTTCCCGAGTTTGCAGCATTCAGACAGACGAACATGGCTAAAACAACTCAGTTTTGTGATGTTTACAATGTTATATTACTCTATTTTGACAGGTCGAATGGTCGAACAAATAAAATATAACTTCACATGAAATTCTTATGAGTTCCGTCCAGAAATGAATCAAATCAAGTGACCTATAGAATTTAGTTTGATTGCTTTGGCTAAGTTAATACAAGTGCGCAAACAATAAAACTATCAACAATAACAAAGAGTAAATATTTACATACGTCCAGCTTCATTCTCTCTCTTTTTCTCTTTCTCCCTCCTCCTTCGGTGTCTTTGTCACCCCTTTTCGATATGTACAAACTTAATTAATATCCGTTCATTTGCATATCGCATGAACAAATACGATAACTAACATTTTGGTTCAATTTGCCGGCACATTGTTTATTTATGTATGTGTATCAAATGTGTGTTTGGCTCTCAACTCTTGATGCAATATACAATTTTAATGAGTAGTTACGGAAGTCTGTCATGTTGATCGACAAGCGAACAACAACTTCCGCTTCCGCTGCAGCAAAGCAGCAACACAAATTGCATTTCCGTTCTGCCGAAACAGAACATGAAATGATTTTCCTAAAAATCACTGTCTTTCACTTTATAATTGCAAAATTAAAAACATGGCGGCTCTGGCGAAGTGCATCTCCGGCTTGCCGCACACCACTGCGCATTAGCTGGGGACGCATTTTCAATTATTTATCAAAATCTGTTCACAGTCCCACGAGGAAACTGTGCCAACTTTTCCTCCTTCCTCCTCCGCAGCGGGGACTATCAACAGTTGCCAGGACATTGGCAGGCGTCCATTAAATGTCTCAGTTTGCAGCTGCACGTTGACAACATTATTACCTTGTTGTTGTTGTTGTGCAGGTTATTGTTACTTTTGTTGTTGTTGTTGTTGCTGCTCTGGTTTTTGGCCTGTCGTTTTGGCTTAGCAGCTAATGGACTCAAATTGTCCTCATGGCTTCCGTTTTGCATATTGAGGCACCTTTGTTTTTCTGCTTCTTTTTTTTTTCTACTTTCCTTATGCCTTCTCCTTCGCTTGGTCATTCTCTCCCTCTCTCATTCTCTCTTAGTCTGTCTCACTTCATCACCTGCTGTTTTGTCGCCGTGTTCTTTTCAGTCTCGTGCTGGGTCAATCGTCGTTTATCGTTTGTTTTTGAGATTTGCCTGGGGATTTTCTCGGGGATTATTGCAGCGCACAAAAAGTGTAATTAAAATGGCGGCCAGGTGTTCAACAGGTGAACACACTGCGTATACGCACAGGATAATAACGACAATTAACTTTGCTTTAATTGAGGTCAGTTTGATTTAGTTTAATCAAAAAGTATTTCGCAGCTCATTTTTCTCATAATCCTTTCAAGCATTGTTTGTGTATGTGTATGTGTGGTCAGCATGTGAAGCAGTTCGTTAGGCAGGTATTTGTCGCAACCACAACGCTTATGCCACCACATCCAAGTTGACTCTGAACATAAGCCGCACCGTCCACAAAGCGCAAACTGACTGAGCCTCGACTCGATTCGACGCTGGCCACAAAGCGAACCGAAAGCCAAAGGCGACCGGATGCAGCCAAAGCGCATTTAGGCCAGGCACACACACATAGATACACACACGGAAACATAGACTGGCACACAGGCTTAGTTATCTTTTATGCAAGAGCAGCGCAGCTCTCGCTCGGTCTTGACTGTGTTTCATCATTTTGCTATGGGTCAAATTGGTCAACGAGGCATGGCAGCCTAAAAGCAACGGCATGAGAATTGATATGCAAAGAGAGGGAGAGGAAGAGAGAAAGAGAGGACTATAGATGACCCAGAGGTCGCACACATGCATATGCAAATAGCTTTAGGTTATTGTAATTTCTAGCATAATTACTTATACACAAGATAATAGAAACTGGAGCACTTTTTGGGCACCTTTCCTTCCTCTATACTCTACTCTCGACTCTGCTACAGTTGACTCTTTTCAGTTGTCTTCATTTGCATAATCCCGCTGCGAAATGGTAAATGGAATTAGCTTTGCCTCAGCCCCGGGCCTGCAGTCAGAATGCATTTAATTTCGCATTTTTATGCTGCTTTTATGACTTTTTGGGCACATTTTATCGCTGGACTACACCTTTATAGCCAGGCAGCCCAAGTAAATCTATAGATATGCCAGCTCTGCATACTGTTTATTACAAAATTTACAGCCAAGAAAGATTATATGGGTGCTAAGGTGAGGAAGGACTTATAAATCGATTGAGAATCACAAAGAAATCTGTGCTAAATGGTCAAGCGATTCCTGGCAGCAATGTAGTGCAGTTCATAGTGTTTGTGTGGGTATCATTTGCTCAAATTACGCATACGCCGCGTAAACTAGTCACACATGATCCATCAATAGACAGCGCAACATTCTACGGCAAATCGTATCCAATCATTAATCATTTACATATGCGACCTTATTAATTGGCTACGTTGGCCGCATGTAAACACTTCGCTTGCGTGTGTGCACTACGCACACATACACAGTCAAACACATTGTAGCACGTGCGTGTGTGTGTGCGTTGGGTAATTTACGTAGATAGCGCTGGGAGCGCTTATCCAGGCACAAATTGAATGCATACACAATCAGCCCTTTAATCATATGTAAATCGTTGTAATTTACGAGTGTGTGCGAGAGAAACAGACAAAGAGAAAGAGAAAGAGAGAGAGAGAGAGAGGGACCGAGACTTGCCCACAAATGAGCCTGACATTTTCGATCTATGAAAGGTCTCTGCTGTTTGCGGGTTGCTTAAGTACTGCGCCGGCTGAGGTCATAAATATGATGAGCGCGTGCCCAAGAAGAGGTTACTGATTTTATGGTAGTTGTATTAGTTTTTAATGGTCTTTTGATTAGTTGGCGATGAGCTGAGGAAATTGTGTTTGCTGTAAAAGGAGCTGGGTGCTTATGTGACAAAAAGTGTTGCCTACTTTTTGGGGCACATAGTTTTGCAGGCTTGCAGAGCAGAGTGAATTGGCGTAAATCTATACAAATGTATATAAAAGATATATCAAATATATAAACAATAGATATATATCTATCTCTTGTTAATACCCCCAAGGACATGACTGTCGAGTTAACTGCCTGGGCAACCAATCAAATGTGCCTCCAATTTCGTTTTCGTTTTCGTTTTGTTCTCTAGGCTGTGCCAGATGATTGATTCGCGCTAATCTCGCGTCTGACTCGTTGGACATGTAAAACAAAAGCACTGACAACTGTCGCCAGTCAGCAACGGCCTCTGACAGTTCAACATAAATAATCAGAGCAAACCAAGCACATCTCGCCCTGCGTCCTCCCTCCCCCTCCCCGGCTGGCAGTGCTCACTTTGTGGTTGACCATAATCGCTCGAACGTAGAACGAATGTGGGGCGCGTAATTGACCATTGTGCCTGCTGCCTAGGCAAAGTATCCTGGCAGTGAAAGTGTCCTGCGGATGCTTTGTTTATGCTGCACGCTGTGTCGATTGACGTCAGCACTTTGTTTGCCGCGGCCCATTTTGCGCTAGCTCACTCCCTGCCTTCCTCTCAGCTTCATTTTGGGTTGCCGGGGCGGCGGCTTCAGCTAATTAACTGCGCATGATGCTCACAGGAAATGTGCTAACTGTCAGGCGGATTCGGGTAATTAATCTCTTTACCGGTCCGCCAAAGAAACTGAGAGCGCGCGCATTTTCCGAATGCGAATTTCGCCGGCTTCCTGTGCCTTTCTCTGGGCCTCAGCTAAATTTGTGTCAGGGACGGCGCTGCCAAGGGGTGGGAGTGGTAACACGCTGCGTCCTTGGAGTGCAACATTTCGCGCAAATTGAATACAAATATATGCATAAAAATATATATATGGTATGTATGTAAATATCGTATACAAACATACTATAATATATTCAAAATACCGGTTCGACTAAATTTCCGTGGAAATCAAGTGCCAACGGGCAATGGCTGAAAAAATATGCTATAAAAAACTGGGCCAACATTTCAAATGCTAAACAAGAGTGAGGAAAAACAGACAGAGAAGGGAGAGGAGACAAAGGGACTCAAATTGAGAGATAGAGGAAAAGGGAGAGTGAGGAGATAAAAGTAAACATGTGTAGTGATTTTAAAATCACTATCTATTTGCCTATACCCTGTAGGGAGCACCTAATGGAGCATGACAGACTGAAACTGATCTCTATAATATTAATAATATTAATTTAATTATCCTATAATATATTACCAACAATATTATTATATACCCCCCACCAAAGGCAGTCGCAGCCTTTGCCTGGCATTCGTCAAATAATTCTAAGTCGTATAAAAATATCTTCTAGTTTTGTCTGCTTCTTGCTACAGTTTTATATACTTAGTTTATGGTCCACTATTTGCGCCAAAAGAAAAACTCATATGCCACACGGACAACTTTTCATTTTGACAACAAAAACACAAACAACAACAAAAGTAATGGCTACAAAAAGAGAAAGTAAAGTTTGCCGAAGGCTTCGTGGGCTATGGGTAAAATTTACTGCCAGGAGATTTCTGTTTTTTTTCGTCATGTGCCATAAAATAATAACAGAAATGTGTATGGGAGGCACACACACACATCGGCAACTCTCAAAGAGATTTCTCTTGAATTCAATTTGATGCCGAAAAAAGAAGAAGAACCAACGGTGGAATACCACGAAAAGAACATATAGCAAAAATCGTCAACAAGGACATGAGGCGCCAACCCAAAACAGCCGAGCCAAGGCCCAGCATGAGTAATGTATGATGGGCGCCGTAGGGGGGGAGTGGGAAAAGCCGCAGAATGCTGACAGCATGAGCTGACATTTTAATAAAAATAAATTTGATCAACACTTTGTTTGCTCTGTTTGAATTCGCGTGTTATCCAATATCGATATATCTTTCGCTCCCTTGCCTTTCCTGTCTCCCTCCCTCTCTCTCAATCTCTCTTTCTGTTTGTGGCAGCTCATGCATCTCTTGTGTACTTATTTGTGGCTGCATGTCACATTTAAATCGCATATAAATATGATTTATTCTAGTGGCAAAAAAATGCGATTGACTGAGTTCTCATCTAAATTGCAATCTATGAAAATATTTTCAAAATAATACAAAATAAACAGGATAGGATTCAATTAAATTCTAGCTTGATATGCAATTCTCTCTCATAGCTTGCTCTGACATTGTTACTTAAATTGAAATTTTGATCTCCATTTTTATTGGATTCCTTATCTCTTTGCGTCTGCCTGTTGTGCGCTTTTTCCCATTCCACCTTTATCTTTTAATTGTTTGTGCCTTTGCTTGGTTCTTGTTTTTCTCAATTCTTGCTCTTCTCTTTCAATAGGAGTGCACTATTTTTTTTCAATTATCCTGTCAATATCTGTTGCTCCTCTTTGTTTTCCCATGCAATCCAGGAATTCTGCACTGTCTTCTCTTCTCTTTCAATCTGGGCAGGCCCACGTTTAAGCAACAACAACGTGCAAAAATCTCTTGTGACTTTCTCATTTATTCCATGCATCACAGTCAATAATTGTCTTTCTATTCACCCATTCCTTTACCAACTATTGAGCACTACTTCAGTTCTTTTATTTTCCCAATCAAGTTGTTCTCTAGCTTTAAGTTTCTATCAACATTCTATAGAAAATGTTCCTTTAAATTGTTCTGCTTTAAAAAGCTGCGTTGCAGCTACAAAATTGTGTCCTTGGCTTGTGTTTGCATTTTGCCATATGCCAAACGTGGACGACAAGCTGGCGTAGCTCTTTCCTTCCTCTGTTCCGTGTCCTGCCCAATTACAAATGCCACCTGCTATATATAAACACATAGTTGTGCAATCAAACAGACCGTAAATAATCAAAAAACCGGAGAACACAAACAAAAAAAAACATGAGCAAAGCCGAAAACATCGCGAAGCGCCTGTCACGGTGACAGCAGCTGCCAGAGTGGACCCAAAATTTACGAGTGCCATCGACACACAACAGAAGCCACATACACCCCTACCACACCCACCTCTCTTACACTCGCTGTGCCACAACACAAACAAACAATATACAAAGCTCGTATGGCGACGGACAATGGTCAATGGTTGGTCGCCGGCTTGGTATACGGTTTGATGCGGCGCTTGATGAGTTGCTGCAAAGGAGCAGGAGTAGGTGCTGAGGTGTAGAGGGCAGGGGGAGAGATGGAACATGGTTACCGCCTGCACTTCCGTTGCATGTACCATTCCCACTTAGCTGCCGTCCCCTGCCTTTCCCTTCGCCCCACGCTGCTTTTATTACATCCGGCAGCTGTTGCGGTTGCGAACCGGAGTCATGCACGTCATGGCGACGATTTCGAGTTCACATCCTTGCCGCAATCAAGAGGCGGAGGAGGTGGGTGCAGGGGGTATGCGGGGTTTCGCGGTGATTAGCACGTAGCCATTAGGCAACGCTCGTGCGGATCCAACAATAAAAACGCATTTGCAATCGTCCGTTTTTATGAGATGTGCTCGGACTCTTATCGGGCGAGTTACGCCGCGCTGCACACCAATTCGCCGCCTTATCGCACAGGGTCAGCTATAGAAATACACCCACACAAACAGGCGCACACACTCACAACGATGGCTTCCTCTGCCAAGGCTTCGATAACAATATTCTTGACCTGCCTCACACTTGATGCGATTCCGGCTCCGATTTCAATGCCATTTGGCAACTTTGCAGCGCGTTAGAGATGAGCGTGTAGTAAAGTTAGCATGACACGCGTTTCTCATTACAATTTTAATTGATATAATGTGTTATCGATATATTGTATTAGTTGATTGTTCGTGTCACGACACACAATTGACGACAACTCCTAGATGCATTGCACAACGAGGCACGCACACGTGACTCACGACTTTCCATCTATAATTTAATAAAAACTAAAAACTGTGGAATAAATTTTACACCTCCCCAAGTTCGACCAACTCGTGTCACGACATCTGCTCCTCCCCAGCAGTCACCATTAAAAGCATTTGCTTTTGTTACCTGTTTGGCACAGTTTGTTTACTTTATTTTATTTTCTACGTTTATTTTGCTGCGTTCTGAGTCGCGTTTTTCACTCGCACAGCGACTTTTAGTGCAATCAATTTTATTGATTGCAATTTTCAATTTCAATTTCAATTGCGAAACGACATTAAAGAATGTGGCATCAAATGCATTCGATTAATCTCATCGTCGTCGTCCGCACACCGCATTTGCATTTTTTTCAATTACATTTTCTCGCCATTTTAACACTTCATTTAATTATGTATTTGAGGTGTGTGTGTTTGTGTGTGTGAGAGAGAGAAGAAATCTCAAAGTTTGTTGTTGAGTTTGGGTTTTTTCAAATATAATTTACATACTTTTCTATGGAAATTGCCGGCGTCCATTTTCAACGCAGACTTGTGCGGAACTGACCGACGTGCCGAGGTTTTTCTCGTATTTCATTTACATTTCACATTATTCTCTGCTCGACGAAACGCTTTGGGCCATTTCTCTTTGCCATGGCCATTACCAATGCCATTTATTTTCCCTTTCAGCAGACACACACTGTCGGCAGGTAGACACGGAAATGTGAAAAACTTGAACGGTATCTGTACGCGTAACGCTCAATATTTGCACTCAATAAATGAATAAGCATAATCTGCTGCAAATTCAAAGTGATTGAATATGATAGAAATGAATTCCGCATTCAGTTGTGGAATGATGCTTTACTTGAGTCTTTTTTTTTAAGTATTAAACCAGATTGATTCCCCTTTTCATATTCGATTTGTTGCATTATGTCAGTTTGTGTTGTGAATTGAATGCATTAATGTTACATGCAAGCTTCAGCAACTTAGCTAGGTTAACTTCAGAGATCTGCTTCTGAAACCATATTTAAAACAGTTTTAACAACTTTAATTAGTAGCTTTAACTTTATTACATCATAAATATTTACATAGATAATTATATAAAATTACATATTAAATTTTAGCAATATAGTTCCAATAAATCCAGAGATCTGTGCTTGGAACCATTGCGGAACCAGTAAAATAAGGTTAATTACTAGCGTCAACTTAAATCTTTTAAATAGATTCACATTCATCATTTTAAAAAATTATATTTCCAATTTTAGCTGTATAGCTGTGTAAGATCCACAGATCTGCACTTGGAACCAGTTGAATTATTTCTTAACCAGAAAGTCTTACTTTATTGCATCAGTTCACTTACAGTTAATACATTTATTAGCTATCTTATATGGTGCATATATTATAGGTATATCATACTAATATATCTTTGTAATTCATTAGACGCTCAACTGTTTATCAACTCAAGTTCATTCCCAGTAGGTGTCACTATGGGGGCGCTAATGAAATTTGATGTCGCATTTGATAAGCGTTTATCAACGCAGAAGCGCGCAAGTGGCAGAGTAGCAAAGTAGCGTTAATTAATGTTATTAACTAATCATTCAAGTGTAATGTCCTTTTAATTTATGTCGAAAATGGCAGAAACAATGCCAGCCACGCCCACGGCGCGCACGCATTGCACGCCTCGCTTGAAATTGAGCGCTTAGTTGGGACAAAAAGTTTTTGGCACGAAATTATGACCTTACACGCAATGGCACGCAGTGTACCACGCACACACACAGACACACACAAACTTTGTGCGGCACTGTAGCCATCAAATATGTGTGTGGCATGTGGCAAACCCCCCTCCTTCCTACCCTTGCTTGCCTAGGCAACTATGGTCTGGAACGAAGTTGATTTGGCTGGCGCCGGGACAAATCACGCTGACTGGCTCAACATGACAGCCAAGTGATGATAAATGAACACACGCTGCATGCGTCGCACCCACACACCCCCGCACACTCACACACTTGATTTCTGGTCAGCTGCATACGCTGCGTATACGTAATTTACTCGAGCAGGTTACGCTGCGTGTGTGTGTGTGTGTATCGCATTATTGACATTTTTATTAGCCCGCCCTTCCGACATAAAGCCAACTTGTTAATTCGCGCCATATGCTCAACATGCCCTCAGCTTGTTCTCCCCCGCTTCTTCCCTCTCTCTCTTCTCTCTCTTGTTCTCTCTCTTTTGCCTCTTTTTACCTCATGCGGCTTCTCAACTTGACACAAATTTTGTGGTGTGAATTACGAGGCATAACTTGATGCAAATGGTCAACTTGGGAATGCTTGTTTTGCCTTTCTCCCCCCCTCCCACTTTCTACACACTGTTTCGTGTTGTTGTTGTTGCCTCTGCTTGTCGACTCGAAATTTGATTACAATTTGGCGTTTGTAATTTTTATGTTTTGCACGACAATTTGCGATTGCCGCCTGTTTTGCATTTCGTTTTACGTTTCTGAGTCTTTTAATTACACTTTGCGGCGCACTGTGGCGGCATTTTCCATTTGAATTATAACTGATGGCGAAAATTTTAATTATTTTATGTAAACCAAAAATATAATTGAAGTGCAATTTGATGGAGTGTACATGCAGACAGGACGGACAGACTGTCAGGAAAGCTGCACGCGTGTTAATTGTTTGATACAGGGCATTTAAAATGCCATATAATTAATTTAACTCATATTAAGCCCCGATTAAAATATGTTTTTATAAGCCCCATCGAATAAGTTGTAGCTGTAATGCCAAAGGCCCCACTCCTGTAATCAAAATTACCGTAAAAAGCCTTTCCGTATGGTAATCGAATGCATTATTGAGAATTTATAAGAGCAGGAATATAAAATGAATTGTTTGTATTTTACGTTATATGGAAAACATGAGAATTCATTGAAATCTCTCTTGTATTCAGTATCTTGCACTCATCTGCTCTACAAAGTTTCCTCCACTTGCCTTGCACAGTCCATAACAAATGAAGCTATGAAGTCTTTTGAACGTGCTGCTCTTATCATAACTAAATTAACATACCCAAAATTGACCTGAAAGGTTTCTACGTAAATTAAATTTACACTCTAAAAGCAAATTGACTGATAAAATCTACAAAGTTCTGTCAGAGTAGAAGCGAAAGTTCTCGAAGTTTGATTTTGATATTCCTGCAAAGTCGTTGACCCACTGAAGCTTAAATTATGCGTAAGCTGCCGTGAAATTAATCAAAATAAGTTAGACAGCCAGAGAGTAGATTAAGCAAGAGTGGAATAAAGAGAGAGCGAGAGAGAGAGAGAGGGGGGAAAGAGTTCAGCATATCTGCATACAAATCTAAGCGAGTTAAGCAGCACAGGCGAGAGGAGCCAGCAGCGTAAGACTCTTTCTGGCATTTCACAAAGGCATTGCCAGGCAGGCAGGCAGGCAGCTTCAAACGTGTGTCCATTGCTCAAAGTTCAAAGTTCAGGCGCGTGCCGAATGCTGCGACACGAAACCGAGCACATGACTGGCATTTCCGAGAGACTAAATCAACAGTTTGCCATTTGCTCATCTCCTGCCCACGTTGTGTAAATGCCAACAACGTGCAAAAACATTTCCAGCAAAAGCAAAAGCCAAAAGTTCCATTCCCTCTCTCTCCCCTCCCTCTTTCACTCGTCTTTCCTATGCTGCTCCGTCATATTTGCACTGCGTCCATAATGATAATTGCGCAGGCACATCGCATCGGAGCGAACACTTCATTGAGCAAGTTCTCGTAAATCAAACGCAGTTGTTGTTGCCTCTAGTCCACCCACAGCCCTCAGAGCTTGTCCCGAAATTAAGTGCTCTTGAAATTCGATGAGGAAAGCTAATCTGTCGGCTCACTCAATCAACGGGGCGCTGCCCAGTTGGGGGTCGTGTATTAGGACAGAGAGGGGCGGCATTGTTTGCATTCGGGCAATTATATTTAGTAAAACAAATCAATGAAATCTAATCATCCGGATATTGCTTTGCCCATTAACATCGCAGTAAACGGGCACTTACATGCAGGAAGCCAAACACAGTGCGGTTAATAAGTTTCTCAACTAGCTGCGAGTTATGGAAACTAATGAAATCTCTTGTGGGGTAACCGAAATGGAATATTTCACATGAAAACTTTTCTAAAGTTCTTATAAGGCTTGCTAACTTGATTGGAAATCAAGAACTTTTCCTCAAATTATGATCAAGAATATTTATATTTATTTGTTGTAAATTAAATTAAACAGTTATTGCTCTTCAATGTTTGCTTTCACATTAATCAAAGTTTATTTTGCCTTCGCTCTCCCATTACAGATCCACTGTGCCGTGCATAAATGAAAGGAACGTGCGATGCAACTGAATCCAAGCAAACATACTGAAACGCACTACTGGATTGTGAGTACACTATACAAATATAACATATATAGTATATATATATCGTATATCCTCTTTTGTTTACCCTTGAACTTTAGTTTTTATTTCCGTTTCCGCTGCGTTGGCTTTCGCTGCTGTTTCTGTTTTATTACAATATTCACGATGACAACTCGAGAAGTTTATCGAGCCAACTTGCGGTCGGCTGAGTCGAGCCACGTTGCGCCGCTTTCCCGCAATTATGACGCCATTAATATGCGAGCCAAGTCTTCGCTGAAAATGCTGCCAAAGTTCAGGATGTGCAGGATGCTGCAGTCGACAGTCGGCAGGCAGGCAGTCAGGCAAAAGTCTGCGATGAGGCTAACGTGGCATTGTTGCAGTCTCCCGGCCACAATTGGCAGCCAGCCAGCCGCGGGCTAGGCAACTCTCTCTCCCCTCCCCCTTCCTAACGGAAAGACAAAAGGATGCCACACACACAAAACTGACGATAGAATTTTATTGTGTTGAAATTGTTGGAAAATCACAAATTGCCGAGCCAAACCATAGAGAGTGCAGCCTGCATTCACATGTGCCGCAGCTGAAATTTTCGACGCTTATTTCAGGGGCCAATGCACTTAATTAATCGCCGATGGAGATTCATCTTCCCTCTTCCCCCAGCCAAGCCAGAAGTGACATGTTTATCTTGAGCCTGGATCCGACTGCCATCCAGCCTGACTGTCTGCTTGTTTGGCTGCTTGCCGCATTCAATTTTCATAAATCATCCAGAATCGACAGTTCAGTTCTGTTTTCAAAAACTGATTTCTATGGCCATGTGACATGTTGGCCTCACAGCGACCCCAAATGCCAATGCAATTGACATTCTCGGCTGCAAAATTGATGATGTGACCCGAAGCTGCCTGCTGCCAGTTTATGGCACAGGCAAAGGTTCAGCATAGACAACGCTGCTTTGAATGTCCAGCAAGCAAACCTTTATCAATTGGCAAGGTCAACAAAAAGTTTGCCATAAAGTTGCCAGAGGCGTAGCCTTATTTGTGAAAACTTAATGAACCCGATAACTCTATACATGAAGCTGTTAAATGATTCAATGACATTAGAGATTGATTCGAAGGACCCTCTGAACAAAAACAACAATCAATCAAGAGCCACGTGGCAGAGCTAAATATGCTTTAAATTAATGATAAAGTTGCCAGCAAAAACCTTTTTAATTTGAGTTTTTACAGAGTCCAAAAACCTTTTTAGCTTTTGCTTTATTTATTTATATTTATTATTTAAATTTAAAGCGCTTTAATTTCAGCCTTTATCAAGCTAAAGTTTGCTTTCTTCTGCTCTTTACTTTTCAGACCCTATTTTGGTGTGCCTTGGGAGGTTTAATATTGGGTGGAATCGTTGTCATCTCATATTGGATAAGACGATGCAGGTATGTATCTGTTTTACTATAACCCTACATTATTCCGAAAGGAATTTCGTCAAAATTATTTAAATTGCGTCAAGCTTTGGGGTCAAGTGCCACTCATCCAATTAGAGAGTGAGCTCTACGCATGATTTCCGTTTTTACAGTGGGGCTTACAAGAATATTCAACTGTGCTGGGCTTTTGTGGAGAAATATTTAAATTGTCGTCGCACTAAGTCGCGCAGCACGTGACAGTCAAAGCCCCCCAAGAGACAAGGGGCATACAACGTGCTGGCCAAGCAAAGAGGAAGTAGATAGCGGAGGGTTGGGGCCTTAAGGGGATTGCCTAAGCGGCATATGCGTCTATGACAATGCGAGAAGGAAATAACAGAGGAGCTGGGGTAGAGGAAGCTTCTTGGGCTTCCAGTGCATTCACAGCCAGATGAAGGAGGGGGCTGGGGACATTAGAAAAGACAAAAGCTGCCATTGCTGGCCGGACAGAAAGCCAACTGAATAATTCAAGTCGGCAATTGGACTGGCTGTGAGCAATTAAGTTAATGATGCAAGGTCACTGGAAGTGGGCATAGTACAGCCATCCCACCCCTGCGCCCTTCTCCTGCTCCTACACTACCCTCTCGCCAAAATAAACACAACAGCACTAACGAAAAAAGCAGCAACAACAAAAACAACAGAGAGAATGGGAACGCGCTAGTCGCCCCAAGAATGACGCAGTTGACATTCAAGCCTGCGGGGTGGCGTCGGAGCGGGGTGGGGTGTTGTGACCACTAAGAGCACCGCCGAGGGGCCTATTACGATGGTTGGCGCCAGTACGTCCCTACTCACACTCGTACTCGCACTCGCACTCACACTCGCAAACACACGCCCATCAATTTATTAAAGGACAAACGCACAAAAGGACAACTGCCAACTGGCGTGCCTCTCTGTCCATGTGTGTGTGTGTGAGTATCTTGTGTGTGTGTTTGGATTCCCTTTGGCTGCGTTTTATTTCGTGTCTTTCACGCAAAGCTAAAGGCCAACGAGTCGTATACGCCATATTACGATTTGTATGTATGAAAACTTTTCCAATTTCCATATGGAAACAGCAAACAGTAAACGAACAAACAAACTGAAATATTTGCATACAAACGAATGTCCTGCGACCAAAATGTGCACACACACACACACACACACGTGTAATAAGAGGCGGGGCAGTGCCCGAGGGGAGGGCGGACTGTTGTTGCCAGGTTGGCTGAGGTAAACAGTCGTTGAGCGGGTCATGATTAATGTGTCACGAAGTGGACATCGCGATTCTTTGCCACCCACAAAAGTAGTTTGTGTGCTTGTCACACGCACAGTGGGACTAAGGAGCATAGAAACTTGACCAACTAAGTGCAAATTGAGTTCACTCGAACTTGCAAGCTAAAGGAAAGGGAATAAACTTCGCAAAATGTATGGCGACTTTTTAACTCTGCAACTCGGGGAAACCTTATAAACTTAGCAAGCAACATAAAATTTATTTAGCATAAGTCATCTATCTATTCATAGTTACCTCATTAGCCCAATTTCCACGCTAGATAAAAAGCCAATTGTAAACAAGAAAATAATATGACAACATTTTCGAATTGGTATCACAACATTGTCATCGCAGTAACTCCTTCTATCTACAATCTACAATCTACCACAACAATTCCCATCGATCCGAGCAATTAAAGCTGATTAACCATACCCCACTGTGGCAGTAACCACTGTAAATTACACATTTCTACATTGTTATCCCATTGTCAGGACAAACAAGCTGACATGCTATGCGGAGGGCGCGGGGGCGGGGTCAACTGAAGACGAGCAAATATCAAATGGAATGAAACGACAACGAGCAGAGGCGACAGAAAAACAGACAGACAGAGACAGTCTGGCAAAGGGACAGAGGCAATAAGAGTGTGAGAGTGAGAGAGAGACGGCATGAGTCAGTTGGAAATTGTCATAAAAATTAAAAATCAATTTTTATAATCCAGTTAGAGGGGCCGACAGTGCTACCTCAACTAGCAGCGCCGAGCCGAACCAACAAGCCGAGACCGAGACCTAGCTGATATGAGGCACGCAAACATATCGTAGAAACCACTTACCCACCCACACACACACACACACACACACACTCACACACCCATACACACGCAAAGCTACGTCGCGTCCGACTGGAATAAAGAAATTTCATAGTTTTCGCTTTAACCGAAACGATGTTCGAAATTTACCTTCATTAACAGACGACACGACGAACCGCGTGGCCGCGTTTTTCTATTCAGCTCCTCCAAAACAGGGCAAACACTCTTTTTTCGTGTGCGTGTTTATTATAGAGCGACAGAGCGCGACAAACAACAGAAAAAAGTTCTTCAAACTCAACTTGTTTTTTAGCAAGTGTTAATCCGGCAACGTCGAAAACTTGTGCCATAAAACTTTCTACTACAGCAAGAAATTAAAAATTTATTTCGTATTTCGTGCAATTTTCATAAGAAATAACTTCCATCAGTATGAAGCGATCATTAACTATGCTCAAGCTGAACTGAAAGCAGCTCAAGGTGAAACGCGCAGGTGCATAATCTTACTGAAAGTGTCAAGTGTATTTTGCTTCCCCCTTTTCCCCGCTTCCTTTAGCAAACTAATCACCGGTCTGGCAAATGAGAATTCTCTCTACCTCTCTCACACTTTCTCAAGAACTCATTTCAGTTCACAAAACATTATTATTTTTTTATGCGCAATTCAATTTGGCAGCCCTTTGGCATTTTCTTTTTGGCGGTAACAACCTTTGGCTAGATTAAGTATACGCGCTGTGGTCATGAAAGTAGCTTAGGGGCCTCGTGATGACTTCCGTTTGGTTATAGAAAGGAGATTTCATAGCATGGTAATGAGAATTGGCAAGAAAACTAATAGCGAAATAAAGTTTATTATCTGGAAAGTTAATTGCAAAATAAAATACTTCATAGAACGCTCTAGTATATGAATGAGTTCACAAGCAAACTAGATAAATAATAACTTCTTATCAGTGTTAACTGATAAACAGCACATGTAAAGTAGACCCATTTGTTGCTATTTATAATATGATATATGACTAAAGTTTACCCAAGGCATTGACATGGCAAATAAATAGATGACTAAGTTCGCTAAGCTCTTCAAAGTTAAATAGGGATTAATGTTGCGTACACTTAACTAATCCCGACTAATGCCTGCAGCTAGCACACACATAGACAGTCAGACGATAGTCAACAAATTGCGATAAGATCTTTATACTATATAGTTATTATGTATATGTGAGAAAATAAAAGCAATAAAAACATTCGATAGCACTGACAGAGTTTAGACAACGTGGCGCATTATGAAATATGAAACGCTCGTTAATTTGAGTTCTGCCCCCGCAAATAGCGTTTTGGCGCTCTGTGATTCGTGCCACAAACAAATTGACAATTTAATTTGCAACGCGTTGTACAATGGTTCAACAAAAGTGACAGGATAATGCAATAATCGAAAAGCGCGACGGGTACGGGTAGCTCGCATTTCCTACTCCTCCCCCTGTGATTGCAATTGGGCCTGGAAATGTGAGCAGAGTGCGCACGTATAAAAATTGATTCGTAAATTTACCTGCCTACAAAAAGGCAATGTGAGCTACTCACGATACACACACACGGGGCAAAAAGAAAGACAACACAAGACAGAGGCAGGAAAATCAATAAGTCTCAAAAACGTAGCAAAAGACTTTGGCGAAATGTTGAGCATTTCGCGCACTTGATTAGATAAATGGCAGAGGCAAGCAGGAAGGGGCAATAAGCAGGAACAGGGGCACAGCGGGGTTGTAAAAAAAGGAAAATCAAATACGCTTAAAACAACAGACTAAACAAAAATGTAAAATTAGAATTGAAACAATTAGACAAATGGCGAAGACGCCGCACTCTCAGGGGGCTGAGGCACGTGCAGGGAATACACGTTTTGGGGTCGTGGCAAGGTTCGTGCATGAGGCAGGTGACAGGCATGTATGTGCATATGTGTAAGCTCAATGTCACAATACACACGCACACGATACACACAACAACAATTGGCGGTACGGCGCGGCAAACGGGGAGTATGATTTATTTAAGCGTCCATTAAAGTTCTTGTCATTGTGTTGCCGTTGCTGTTGAAACAGTTGTTGTTGCTGTGTTTATTCGTGTGAAGGACATTCGTTGAACTGCACGCGTCGACGTTGCCTTGCCTTGTCTTGCCCTGCCAAGAAGAAATACGAGTACAATTAAGCCCGAAAAAGTTTTGCTTAGTTTGGTTTTCCAAAACGCTTTCACGCGTACTTTTCAATTAGCACAGGTATTTCCATTTGGTAAAAATTGAATTTTGAGCCCACTGTCCGCGTGAGTTTTTAATTGTCACATTTTGTGTGTGTGTGTGCATATCTCGGACACATGTTCGCCCACAAACACACAAACAAATCCGTATCTAATTACAGTTTCGTGGCATTCTCATTTGTCTATTTTCAAGTGGCATCAACTAATTGCAAAATCCATTTGAAATACAAAATAATTGTAGAAAAGGCCATTAATTAATGGATATTGTTGTGGCAGATGTTCCGAAATGTTTTGGATTTCCGTCGGGACCGGGCCTAATACAAATATGGCACATTTTAAAACAATAAACAGATAAACGAATTGTGGGAAGGGATTTGCATTGAAATGGAATAATTTGACCATGAATTGCTTACAATGGATTACGATTTTACAATATTTATAAGGTTAACTACCCCATTTACCCTATATAATGATTCGGTACAGCAAACTTTTCTTTACTTATAAATCGAACCAGTGAAATTACCACACATCTTCCTGCCCCCCCTTTTATTCCACATATGTCAAACTCTATATACAACGTATTCGATTAATTCAGGTTTAGGTGTCGCGCATTGGACCGTTGCTTGAGCGATCGGTAGGTAAATTTGTCAGTTTGCTTAACAAAAAAACCAAAAAAAAATGCCAAGCAAATTAGTCAGAATCAAAGCAAAAATCACCTTAAGCAAAAAGCATTTTTGAAACAGTACCAACAAAAAAATGTTCCAAAGCAATTTTCGGTTTCTTCAATCACAATCAAATATATATGAATTGAATTGGCTTCAAACACACAAACACACATCAAGAATATATCGTTTTATTTTCGAATTACACGCAATGCATCAAATCGAAACGCTTTTCTTATCAAAAGTATTTAAAACTATTGGCTGCAAATTAGTTTAGTTATTGAAAATTGAATCGCATGTTTTACGTTTCTGAATCGCTTTACAATTTATGTTCACAAAATTCTTGATAATCGAATTTGAAACGTATTCACTTTTGAGTTTATTCTCTCTTTGATTTTCCGATTCACAAGTGGCAAGAGACAAAGCCTTGGCAAATGCTTTTGTGATTGTCCAATAGACATAGTTAAAACGCAAGCAAATTAATTACACACACAATCACACACCAAAGTGACACACACACAGACGCACACACAGACACATACACACAATCTTATCGATTGCTGTGCAATTGAAATGTGCAAATTTGTGACGTCAGCAAATCACCTCGAGAAAGCGAGACAGAGAAAGAGAAGAAGAAGCGCCTTCGTATCGCTTGCAATTGCAGAAATTGATTTGGTTTTTTCTTACTTTCACGAATCGCTTCGTTCTCAGTTCGTTTATTGTATATTCTCCCTTTTGTTGCTGTGTTTCATGCCCAATCTACCATTTGCAGTGGATAAAACTTTTATTAAACTATATATTGTTGCATATATTTCTTTCCATTTCTTATCGAAACTCGACTTTTGTTTCAAAAATCAACCAACCAACAACAACAACAACTACAAAACAAACAACAACTACAAAACAACACACACTTGATTTCGTTATTGGCTTGCGGTTATCGTTATCGATACCCAGGACACTTGCAGTGAAGTCGTCGCGCCAGCGCTCCAAGGCCAGGAGCAGGAGCTCATCATCAGCTGCAGTCGCCGCCAACAGCAGCAGCAGCAACAGCAGCAGCAGCTACAGCAGCAACAGTACCACCAACACCGGCAGCATCCGCAGCAAGCGAAGCCCCCTCAGCCCACAGTACAGAAAGTCATCACCCGATCACAATCATCGACGTCGTCGTCGACGCATGCTGCAGTGCATCAACTGAAGCAGCAGCAATCCCTGCCCACCCCACTGCCCCAATTGCAGCCAAACGGCGAGCAGCATCTGCACTCGCACACGCATCCACAGCAACAACAACACCACCACAGCAACAACAACAACAACTCGCACGCACCCAAGTCCGTCTCGATACTGGTCTACAAGACCCTGAACACGGTCTTCAAAAGCAGCCGCAAGATCATCGTACGCGTCTGTGAGGTTGCAAGCGCCAAAAAGTCATTCACCATGTTCAAATTCAACAAAGCTGCCCAGCAGCAGCGACTCGATAGTCGTGCCAGCGCCGTGACTGGGCACGATCAGTTTGTCAGGCCGCCAGTGCCGGAAAAGTGAGTTCCAAGGATTGCAAATTTCCCCAAAAAAAAAACTGAATTTATTCTCTAATTAAAGCTTTATTATTTATGCAAGTGTCGCAAAAGCAAAGTCGTTTTTTAAATATTTCTGAATTTCTTAAAATATATTTAGGATATTTAACTTAAACAGCAAAATAATAGTAGGTCTTGTAAGTTTTTCTACCTCTCTTTATTTACTCTTACAAGATTCTATAATAAAAATTCTAGATATTAAATAATTTTATAAAAACTATTTTGCAACTAAGTAGAGCAAGAATGAAATAAGCATAATAAGTATAATATTCAAATGGTCACACAAATATACCAAGTAATACAAATCTTTTGAACATTCTTACATAACTTTAATGACTTTTTGTTTTCTAAAATATATTAAAATCCAACCTGAGCCTTGCTTCTTCGACACTTACACAAAATAATTTAGCTGCAAAAAAAACCAATATTATTTCATTAAGTAAATACCAAAAATATATCACACATTTCACAACATCGTATTTTTTCCCAAAAAAAAAAAAAAAAAACCACAAAAACTCAATTTGAAACGCATTAGGAAAGTGAAACACATCATGAAGAAGCTGCACAAGGCAAATGGACTGAAACGATCCAATTCGGCGATAGAGTTCGATGTGTCGGCACTGACAGCGGCCAATCGACGCCAAATCTACAGTAGGTGAGTACCACAACTGTTGGCAGTGACTGTCAGACAGCTGTCATGCAAATACATACACACACACGTACACATGTACATTCTCACACTAATGCAAATAGTTCAGAAAGAGAGCGAGCAAGCAAGCAAGCGAGCGAGCGAGCAAGAAAGAGAGTGTGTCCAATACAACATCTTCTATTGCGATGGGACGATGTGCACAGCTGTACGCCAAGATAAAAGAGCAATAATATCGCAAAAATCCAACACAGTTAATGCACAGGTTTCTCATACAAATGCTGAGTTTCGTTATGATTTCTGTTTCATTCAAGCTTGGTTTGAAATTATTCAAAAAAAAACAAAAACCTCAACAAAGACAAGCAAAACTGAATTGTATATCACCCATTTAATTTATCCTTTTCGTTTGACTTTTATCTAATTCCCAAAAAAAAAAAACAAAAAAAAGGAATACATTTCTCGTACGTTATTTGTTTTTCGGCGTCCTTCTATTTACAGCAACCGGTCGGCCAGCTCGGAGCAAGATAACTCAGATCAGTCCGAGCACTCGGAGAAATCGCCATTGGTTAGCGCGAGGTTAGACAATCTTGCTAGGCTCTTTTTTAGCAAATCGATGCCAGCGGAAACCGGAAGTAGAGATACCATAGATTCAGTACTAACAACCAGGTTGCATATTCTATTTAATTGTGTATGAATTTTTAACCAATTAATTAACCAAAAATATTTCCATATTAAATTTTTTAATTTCTAACCTTTTCCACCAACCCCAAAACTAATTTCGTATTTTGTATCTTTTACTCCCCAAACACACACACTGAAACACACAAAAGAGACTTCAAACTCAACCATTGTATCTACATGAACTCTCCTTATACTATATAATACATACTACAAATTGGCATACGTTCTACTTTATACTTTTCCTTTGCTCTCTCAAGTATCTTCGAGTGATGCTTCTCTTATGTTTCCGTTACTGTTACGTTTCGATTTGGTTTCATTTCGTTTTTGGGTTCCTTTCTTTGCGTTTTCAATCGCTTTTTTCTATAGCCCAAAAAGCACTTTGCATGCTCAATAAATAGCGGCTAATGGCGTTCGCAATGCTTTCACGTAGATCTAGATCAAAATAGTGCACAAAAACCACAATTTAAAACACTCTAATGCATATGTATACTATAAATATTTAACAACAGCAACCACAGCAACAACCGACACTCAACAATTTGAACTTGAAGCGCAAAACACGATGAAAAAAAACAAAAATTTACTGAAAAAGTTTTGAAGTGAATTCGCGAAATTGATTATGAACTAATAATCTTTTCTTTTTGGGATGAACAAAATGAAATTAATTGCAGGAAACAAAGAAAAACTGTTGAATAATCTGATAAACAATTGAATTCCAACTGAAACATATTTTAGACCTTACTGAGAACCTTCACCCCGGCCCCTTTTTCACCCTCTTTAACCACAGCAAAGCACAGAGCGCGGCCATAAAAAGCAAAGTCAGCAGAAAATATGCTTTTATTTTTTTGATAAAATAAAATGCGATAATAAAATGCATTTTCAGCAGAGAGAGAAAGAGAGGGAGAGACGCAGCCGCAGGTGAAAGTTGCCAAGGTGAAATTCTCGAATTAGACGCAAGCACAAAAATTGCAAATTAAATTATCAACTTGGAAAATTTTCGCTAGCGGAAAAAGGAAGCGCGCTCCGCATTCGCGCCTCAGCGAATTGATGAAAAGTCCCTCATGTGTGTGTGCGGGTTGCCTTTACCTGTGCATGTGTGTGTGTGTGTGTGCGAGTCTTTGGAATGTGCTTTTGCAGAGTGTAGCTGTCTGTCTGTCTGTCTTTCTGTCCGCGTGTGTGTTTGCCACTCCTCGTGCCGCGTGCTGAGCCGTGTGATGAATGTGCAAGCGAGCGTAAGCTTCAGTTCGCGTGTGTGCGAGCAAAACATCTATTTGTGTGCGAATTCGACTCGTTGCCTCGTGTGTGTGCGTGTGTGTGCCAAGGTGTGTGCAAGGGTATGCGTGCCTCTAACGAGCATCGATATGGGAGTGTACCCACTCAGACCCTAGAGCCCCAAGCCAGCCCTGCTAAGTATGCAATAAAAAATTTCACACTCGAGCACGCTAATTATGGAGCTCGGCAACTCGCAGCAGCAACTGGCCTTAGAGTGTGTATTGCCATGGCAATATCTGTTCATATTTTTATAGCATCGTTTCTCCACGTTTTCGTTTTTTTTTTGATTCTGCGAAATGTTAGGGTTGCCAACATTGATTGAGCTGTTGTGACGTTCGCCAGCATGCTTCGCATTTGTATCACTTAAGCCATCAGATTGAACACGGCATACGAGGCAAGCTTTGTTTGAAATTGTTTCGCATTTTCACAGGAAATTTGAAATTCTAGGAAGAGACGCAAAGGAACTGAAGTTTTATTGATTTGAACTTTGATACAATGCGAGCTTTGTGCAGAATTTCTCTGAGAATTCAATTTCGGATTTGGATTATACTCCATGTGAATAGATTTCGCTCTTTAAAGATATTCTTTAAAATACTTACTCTGTTTGCTTTTAAGTAATAAGTAGCGCACTTTTTAAAGACAATTTTCTTCTCTTTTAATTCAATCTTTTCACCCTAATTCACTTATTTAAATCCCGCCCCATTGTGATGAGGCGCGTCCTCTACCCAACAAGTGTGTCGAGCCCTGTGTAAATATTATTCAAGCCGTGTAGAGGCCGCACAAGCTGCGTGCAACGCGGGTTAAGGAAAAAGCCTAATGGCTTCAGCAGCTGCAGCTGTAACAAAAAAAATTCTAGGCTAAAATTAGCTTAAGCAAATAGAAAGTGCATTTATGCGCACATGGGGCTACATGAGGCATAACATATGGCTGTGTGTACGTATGTGCCATGCGATAATACTCAAGGTCCTGGCACTTGAAAACACAACAAACAGAGCAACAACAAACGAACAAGCGAACAACAATAGCAACAAGAACAACACCAGCAAAGTGCAGTTGTGAAGAAACTTACAAAAAACAAACGTTTCTCATACGCAACGTTGGCCAAAGCGGCAGGCCAAGCATTTAAAGCAACATGAGCCGAACATGTTTATATGCGTGTGTGTGTGTGTATGATGTGTTTTCTCAGGCCTTGCAATGTTTTTCACTTTTCGGTTGCTCTGACGCAATAAACTTTCGGCCACACACACAAACGTTGGCACTTGTATAAATTACACATACGCCACGTTGGTCGCAGCACCAACCAAAGCCAGCCAAGTCGTTTGGCCAACTTTCGTGACACGCAGAGAGATACAGACATACAAACACTCGCACACTTGTCGCTGTTGCCTTATTAAATTTTCAAACACATGCTAAACTTAACCCGAGGATGTGCTTAACCTTCGCTCTGTTTTGATTGAGTGGCCTGTGAGTGTTTTCTCTCATGAGCCTGTGTCTCTTCCATGCTGAGTGCACGGCCTCATATGTGAGAGTGTGCGTGTGTGCACTCGAGTTTGTATTTGTGTGTTTCTGTGTCTTTGCCAGCGCTCTTTTCTTCTCCTTTCATTCGTCACTTCTTTTTAGCCTCTTTTACTACACAATTAAGCCGCAGCAACTCGAGACATAAGACACGAGACTCGACACTGCAGTTGCTTTCGTTTTGACACGCTTTTCCTTTTCACTTTATCCACTTTGCAAAAAAACGTAAAAAATAAGTAAAACAAAAAATCCACCTTCACACAACCCTCCCACTTTCTCTTTTCTGCTGTCGTGTTTTCTCTGTGTACCTTCGCCTTTTTTTAAAAAATAAACAAATAATAAATTGCACAACAAAACGAGAAATGAAAACATGTTAAACTCTTGCTTCCGTTTCCGCTGAGCCATTGTGCAGGCAGGTTCGTTGTCGTTATCTTCCCGCTATCCCTCTTCCAGCCACGCTCCTCTCTGTGGGCCACTTGTTTTTTGGCAACATTCATTTCGGCAGCTCCTCCTGCCTCCCGCACCACACATGTGGTTCGTTTTGAGGCTTTTCTCGCTTGGCTGTTGGGAAAATTATTTTCCAACAAGTTTTTATTACATTTTGGTGTTCAATTTGAATGCGGCTTGCATGTCAATGCCAGACACACAGGCTTGCCAGCACCTTGTTTACCGTTAAACTTTTGCCAAATTGTGCAACAATTGTCATCTCCGGTTGCCGTGCGACAATGTACGATGTGGTCGGTTGTGCAATTGCTCAAACGTGTCCATGTGGTTGCCATGTCGAGTAAAACTTGTCGATGAATTACGACATTTCCACTTGATGTTGCTGACATTTTGAATACTCAAGTTTTCACCCGAACAAATTGCTTGTTGCACCTGATGAATTTTAATTGGAATCAATTTTACTTAGAAGAGATTTAGTCTACTCTCTATGCGAAATAAGTGCTCTCAATTGTCTAATCCCATTACTGGGAAACAATGCGAAAAGAACTTAATGAATTACTTTTCCAACTGGTTTTGTGCTCCAATTTAATTATGCAAATTAAAAATGAAATTTTTGTGTGTGGATTTTTCAGAGCTTTAATGGGTGTATCTGCAGCAGCCGCAAATAAAATATTTACCAGCTAATGCATTACAACAAAAATAAATTAAACAACATGGGACTGAATAATTATAATAACCGCGGGTCGAGTGCAAATTACAAATTGAAATTGTTTATCTCCCTCAGTTTGTTTGTTTTGTTTTTGTGAGTGCGGTCGCAAAAAGGGACAAAATGAGCGCTTTAATAATGTACATAAATCAACATAATCTCATCATGAATGTCCAAAAACGTTCTGTAGACATTGCCATGATTACTTTAGCTAGTTCCTCTTTGACTTTCCATAGTTTTGAACAACAAATTTCCTTACTGAGCCTGAGAACTGAAGAGTTGACCGTGCATAGAGGGAAAACGACTAATGAGGTTTGTCTTGTCTTGCAGACCCAACATCAAGTACCAGTACTCGGCACTGGACAGCGGCAATGGGATTGTAGAGCGCAGTCCACGCGAGCGTGCACAACGGGAACGCGCACTGAATGCAACACAGGAATGGATACAGAGCGCCAATGGGCGATACGAGGTGATTGCTCATCTGGATGAGATTGGGTCGCGGCATGGCAAGAACTGGTTTCTGGTCAACGATGCATCGGTAAGAATAAAAAGACACCCCAATATATACAAATAGTATACTCGTTTCAACTCTGCTCTAGGTACGCACGGATCGCCTGCTGACGCTGCTGCCGCTACCCACAGATTGTGTCGCCTTCGAAGATCTGCCGCCCAATGAGAGCGCACGAGATATATTAATGGAGCTGCTCGGCTCACTGCATCATCCGTACATTTATCCCGTGCTCGACTTGGGCTTCTTGCGCAACAGCTCGCATAACTATGCCTGCCTCGTGACGCCCTTCAATTCGCGCGGCAGTCTCAAGGATCTCATCTTTAAGGTGAGCTAGAAAAACTGAAGAAGATTTATAGATAATGATAATCAACTTCTGTTGCAGGCCCAGTGGAACGAGCCCTGGGCGCGCAAGTATACACGCAAGCCGAATGGGCTGCCCGTCAGCCAAGTGCAGCGTCTGGGCCGACAAATACTGGAGGCACTGCTGTTCCTCAAGGAACGCGGCTTTCCACTGCACGGACATCTGCACAGTGGCAATGTTATACTACAGAACGGAGCAGCCAGGTGAGTACCACAAAGAATGCAATGCATAGTGTTGTCTGGCATTTCTCTCGTTTATGTCATTTTCATATTTCATATTCATATTAAAGAATTTTCGCAATTTAATTTTGCCAACCTCAATAAAATTCAAATTAAAAGCAATTCAACAAAAATCGCTGCCTATTTCAGGCACACCAGGCGGGGGGAGGGCATTATAAATGCATCTAAAATTACCTTTTCAGCCCAACGCATGGCAACGTTTTTCAATGCAGGTGACAGGGCGTACACACGCCCCCATGTGCACCTGCACCCTTACACACACGGACGCACACACTCGCATACACATGCCCAATAGCAGCGTAAATGGCTGAGGCAAAAAAATAAAAACCCTTTCAGCTTTTTGCCATTTTCATATAAATGCTGCAAAATATTCGTATGACAATGTGGGCGTGCGTGGGCGCCAAGGGGGCGTGTGGCAGCAAAAAGGAATACTCGCACACACACACGCATAGAGAAAGAGGATACGCTAGAAGTCGATTAAAGTTTAAAGTTCGCTATGGCAAATTCACATGACCCAATTCAGTAGGAAGTTGCTTTCGAGCTGCCTGTGCGACATTTAAATAATGATTTTCATATGAATTACTACGGCATTTACCGTTAAACGTGTGGGCCATTTCCCTGGGCTATTAGACGATTATAGTTGGGACCGCAATAAGTATAGAAAGGGCGCAAGTATGAAATAAATGGATGAAATGGAGGTCACAATCAACCCACATGCGCCCCATTAAGCTAACTTAGTAGGAAAGAAGGAATTGAAATCCTTTGGTATCCTAAATATCATCGTCTCTTTGGGGTTTACTTGTCATAGTTTTGTATTTATAACTTTTGAATAGACTTACAAGAGTAGATCGTTTTAAAAATATCTTAGTTTTCTGAACTCAAGCTCAAAACTTCGAAAATTCGGTGCTCTACTCTATGTGGAAATAAATGATTATCATTCTAAGCATTAAAGCTCCTTTATATATCTTCTATTCAGTCGGAAATAACACAAAGGTATACTAATTCTAGCTGACAGTTAGTTTCCATAAAATATGCAGGCCAGCAATAATTTCCCAACAAGAAAATAAACTCATTTTCAGCATATCTCGTGTTCTCTCAGGCTTCTTCTCTTTCTGCAAATAGCAGAAAGGCAACCAAGTGTGGATTGTAATATATTCACATATTAAATTTGACAAGCGTTGTTTGTCACATAAAGACATATAATACATGTTTCCCATAAAAGTCGCCACGTGTTCGGCCCAAACAAGAGAGTGAGAGTGAGATAGAGACAGTTGGATAGATAGAGAAAGAGGTATTCGGTATAGCAATGTGTTTCGTTATTATGCGTGAAGGCGAGAGGCAAAATTTAATTATGCATTTTCTTTGCGGTTCCATTCCATGACCCATGAGCCTCGCACTCAATTCATTTCATGTTTTCACCTTCCCTTTTGCAGATTGTCCGGCCTTGAGAACGGCCTGCTGGGCCTTAGTTCGCGCATCAATGCCGTTATGTGGTCTCGTTCCGTAACGGAAATCGAGAATGTCGACATCATCTGCTTTGGCCATCTGCTCTACGAGATGAGCACCGGCCAGGAGCTGACCACACCGAAACCGTCCATGCGGGTGCTCGAAATGGAGCTGCAGCATTATCCACAAATTGGCCAGGTAAGCGAAAAAACACACTTCGATTATCCACATGGATATGTACAATTGATATTCCCTTAAGGTTCTGGAAATATTAGGTCTAATCTTTGAGCCGCCTAGCGGTGTGTGCCCCTCCGTTGAGGACCTAGTCCTGTGCGATCTATTTCGCAGCATTGATTTGCGCGAACTGCGCGGACCCTGTTTCAGTGTAAGTGAATCTCTCTATATGAATCTATCTTAGATATCATCATCATAGCCTCTGTAAATACCTTTGCAGACAATCAAGCCGAGCCTCAGCCGTTCCACACTGAACCTGCTGCATGCGGTCAAGAAGCGTCAATGCGCATCGCTGGGCAACTCGTTCAGTGAGGCAAGTTCACCCTGTACGCCGCCCTCGACGCCGCATGATCGACGCACTGGGTAAGTGTTAATCTCCGTCTCACAGCCATATAGCAATGCAGCTCACCCAAAAACACAGACAATCAAACGGACACACATACTCTCAAGCACACACAAGCCAAATAAACACGTGGAATATCTGTTCATACATCCATCACACATACACACACTCATCACGTATTAAAACAGTTGTCAGCAAATGGTCATCGTCGTAATATCTGTTTACGTGTCCTCTGCCGAGGTCTTGCTCGGTTCACGTGTGCGTGTGTGTGTGTATGCACACTTGTGTGTGTGTGTGTGTATGCACACTTGTGTGTGTGTGTGTGTTACGGTCATCTTTATGGGCTACATTAGGGTTACGCTTAGGTTTAGTAGGGTACCATAGTCAGCTTCAAAAGTCTGCATGCATTTAAATGTTTCTTTTTAGTAATTTGTTCAATATAGACATGTTCATTCATGTTCACTTTAGTTTCTTGTTTACAAATTGTTGCTGCTTCTTTAGATGTTTAGAGGCTTTAGAAAAAAAAACAGAGTAATACGAGCCGCAGCTGTCATTTCATACTCTTTTCCTTGCCCACGTTGGGCGCCCACTTGTGACTGAATACGCTCCTGGCACTTGGTTAGTGCATTCCGGGTTAATAAAGGGCCACACATGCACGCAAATGCAAACGAATGTGTAACTTAGAATGATGTGTTAAATAAGAACACAAAAACTGCAAAAAAAGATGCGGAGGACACAAAACAAGCAAAAGGTGAACGCAAAATGAGAGCACACAAAAAATGGCGTCATAAACTAAATGTGCGTGTGTATGTGCATGTGTGTGTGTGCGTGCATATCTGTAGCTGTGTAAAAGTAGCTGACGTCTGTGTGTGTGCACCTGTCCGTCCGTCAGTCTGTCTGTCTGTCTGTCTGTCCAACTGTGTACTCTGCTGTGCGTGCCTGCGGTAATTATGGTAATGTCCCGGCCGAGATCCCAGCTCGCGCTTCCTCGCTCTGTCCCTGTTTCTCTCTGCCCTCCACTCGGCCTGTCAGTATAAAGTGCTTTAAAATTATGCATACAAGACAAGAATGTAATTAAGTAATAAGCGGCAAGTAGGAAGTGAGATACGGAAGAAGCAAGAACAGAAGGAGATGGAAATCAACTACGATACCATACGAACGTTATACAACTTTTATGAAATGCCCAATTCACATCGTTGTTCATACTATATATTTTAAGCATCTTTCCCTCAAAACAATCTCTCAGTGTAAATTTATCTTTTGCTGCCTAACAAATCGCATGTCTTTAATAAAAATAAACAACAAACAAATATTTAATATTCAATATTATATAATAACATTCTATGTAGTAGAGGAATCTCTCAACTAAAGTATTTTGTATGCCATGTTTACTCTCTCTTTCTCTCTACCAAAAACCGAAACCATCTTACCTATATATAAATCTATATATATATGTACCATATATGTTTAAATGATATATTCATATATGCCTTAGTGTTGCGAACCCAACAACAGTTATGAATAAACTGAAAATGAACCAGTTGCAGTTACACAAGCCTCATCTACTATACATCGATACATACAGATCAGCTCTTGAATGTCTATTAACGTTCATTTTTGTTTACCTTACATACGTGTGTGTTTTATTTATGATTTACAAATTGTTGCATTTCTGCATTTGTTTATTTACATAACCCGTTCGAACTAACTACTACAGTGTACCGCCTGCGCCCTATGAAGTCTTTCGTATGTACTAAAAACTAACCTCAACAACCAAAAAAACAAACAAACAAATCCCGCAAAAAATAAACAAAAAACAAAACAAAACAAAATTCAACCAAATTTACAGAGGCAAAACAAGCAAGAAACCAAAAACCAAATCGAAAGATAACTCTCACAACAAATCACTCACAAATACAATTACTATGTGTAAAACTCTTGATAAAACGAATGGCAAATGAAATGAATAAAATCTATATATGTATACTATATATAAAATACAGCTGTATCAATCACAACAACTTTTTGTACTTGAAATGCAATTTTTGTACCCCAAAAAAAAAACCGAACCAAAAGAAAAAAAAAACAATAACTATTACCCTAAACGGAAAGCAAGAAAACATTAACAAGCAAACAGATTTGTTGTTATTGTGTTTTGCAAAAAAAAAAACAAACGTGGTAAGTGGCAAATTTTTGTATGCTAAAACCACCAGCGGCTACCGCACCATACCACCAATATACACTCCACTCTCACCGTCCACCGCCCACACAAAACACCTGGCACACCCATTTCAAAGATAATCTCCAAAGGCATTTGTTATGTCACGGACCAAGCCGAGAAGTCATCCAACAGAGGCTAATCTTAGCTATAATTTATTTACTATGAATAATTGTTTGCTTAAATATCTTTAGTAAAATGCTTTAATTTTTTAACACCTGCTTACATGGTTAGTAAATGTGCACGATTGTATATTTATGATCTTTTGACTTAGTTTATGTTTTGCATGCCAACAGGAATATTTTAATGTAGAAAACTAAAGTAATTCAGATGTTTATTTAACGAAATAACAACAGCTCTTGTATGTCTATTTAAATAAATATCTGAAATATTTGTATTTGTATTTGACTATCTAAAATAAAACAATTTGTGTAAGCTTCACTCACACCACATTTTGTTTGGAATACATTCCCTAAGTCCTGAACTGTTTATCTCCCTCTGTTAATATCCGAGTTTGAGAACTGTATAAAAAGAAGTCAAGCAACTTAAAAGCAAATGATATTTGTAGTAAACATTGTATAAAGTATAAAGACAAAGGAGTCCCCTTGTTTGATAGTTTAAAGTTCACTTCATGAGGTAATGTAAAAAGTTAAAACTGAAGGGTACGAAGTAAAGTCGTCAAATCAAAGTACAAACTTTGAATGTCCCAACGAAGTTCTTTGTGTACTTAAGAGATCAATTTAGTTCATTCGCTAGTGAAAAGTACAAGCCTTTCTACTTAGAGCAATCTGCTTGCAGTGCTGCCCATGCAATCAACATGGCACTGGCATATTCCATAATCACATTTCAGGTCTCAGGCAGCACGAACAAAGCTCTCGAGCAGCGCTTGCGAATTGCACGTGTATTTGTGAACGAGTATTTATTGACGCTTCAACTGCAGCACGATGGCAGATCCCCACGCTCACGCCCACACTCACAAACACACACACACACATACATATTGAGTGAGTCTCATACTCACTGGCAAAGATACTCACATTCAATCACATTCATGGCGAACACATTACATGACCGGCCTCAACAAAGCGACCACACTCACTCTCACACACACACACACACTCACTTACACACACTCAATGAGAGAGAGAGCGGGCGAAAAGACAAAAGAATCAGGTGCCATAGGCATCGTGACCTGCATCGAAGCCAAGCTGGAATCCACTAGAGCTCCCTCGACTCACACACGTACACCCATAGTATACCCTGCTATACCCTTATTTTGATTGTTATTCTCGCCTTGCATACAGCATCAGCCGAACAATGGACTCATTTGACATATCAAGCGACTCAGAGGAGGGGCTGCTCGAGGAGATTGTGGTGAGCGGCAACGGTATCTGTCACATGAAGAGCCTGCAGCGTTTACAGCGTTACCACCACTGGCACTCAGCCTCCTCTGCCTCGGTCTACGGCTCTGCCTCATCCTCTTTCACACGCACCCAGCATAGGCAGCAGTATGAGCCAACCGAGTCGCCCATACACTACTGCGACCATGCGGCGCTCTACTCTGATGACAACAGCAACAGTGGACACGCCCATGAGGCACAACAACAACCGACACAGCCCACAATACGCTGCAGCACCAGCAGTCAAAGTAATCTGAATGTGCTGCTCGCCGAGAGCGGTATCGCTGTCGAGGAGGCGCAGGAGGAGGACGAGGCAGAAACTGTGGAAATTGAGGCGGGCGAGGTTGATCACGAACAGCAACAAGATGCTGCAGATGCAATTGCCAGTGGCTCGGCGAGCGCACAACGCTTGCATGCCAACGCCTCCTCATCGGCGGCAGCCTCCTTCAATCATCAGCTGACAGCGGACATGTGCAACTACAAGAATTCCAAGAGTCGCCGTCTGGAGTATTCGCTCAAGTGTCTGAAATATGGACGCAGCAATCCCTCACAGGATTCGGCCTTTGGTTCGCTTACCGACAATGATTTGTCCATCGGTTCGTCTAGCATTCGCCTGAGCAGTTTCCAATCGATTTCGTCGCCCATCGACGAAGGTGTCGAGGATATTATTATTGCCACAACGACAGGTGGCAATGAGACGTGCCTGGAATTGGCCACCATACCACGTAGCATGGTCTCACAGGACTCGGCCATATCGTCGCCTTGTCGTGAGAGTTCACCTAGCAATTTTTTGCATATTGACGATGCCATGTCCGGAACAGGATCCACTTCATCGGGTTCCGGTTGCGGTTCACTGGGCAACATGCGTCCGCAGCATTTTCCTGTATCGCTTTCGCCCAAGATTCTTGTGACAGCCACCAGCAATTCGAGTAATTCCTCCATTGCCTCCAATTCGACACAGCAGCAGCAACAGCAACAGCAGCAACAACAACAACAGCCACAACAGCAACAGCAGCAATTTGATCCGCCCAAAATCCTTGTTAATGATCAGAATTCCATCTACACCACATCGCCTTCGAAGCGCTCCAGCATGATTGAGGTCTTCTCACAAAAGTATCGCGTCAGCTCATTCGAGGATATGTCCCCCAAACGCTCTGGCTCCGACAAGCATCATCTGAAGCATGTGAATCGTCTGGCATTTCGTTCACTGGAGGAGGAGCGTCGCATCGACAACGCCTTCATGCCCATGGCTGATCGCACCCACTCGGACAATCGCGTCAATATGCAGAGCGAGAAGTACAAGAAGTTGACGCATGCCTCGTTCCGCATTAGCAAGACTTCGTCGGATCAATCGCCCACCAATCATCCCAGCTGCAGCATGGAGTTGCAACGCACGGGCAGCTCCAGCGGCGGCGGTAGTCAGCGCCAAACATTGTGGCGCGATAGCAAATTCTATCGCAAAAATCGCATTGCCAAGAGCAACGATTCGCTGCTGGAACATTCGCCGAATCATTCGAATCACTCGTCACATTCGGCTCGCCTGTCGCCCAGCTCGTTGCGTGACAATCACTACGAGAGCAGCTGCTGCTCCACGCAGAGCAGTCGCCGTTCGCTCAGCGGCAGTCAGCAGATGTTGAGCGTGACCACGAGCTTCGGAGGCACCGCCAACGGTCAGGTGCGACGCTATTGCAGCTCGAAGAGCGAGGATCTTGGGGAATCGTCGGACTATCTGCGTGTCATGGACGCACGCAAATCGTATTCGGAACGGCATCTGGTGCGGCTCAAGCAGACGGCCATCAATAATACGCACAGCGGTAGCGAGGACGAAATGAGCTTCAACGATGACAATAATGCCACATCAACATCAGCAGGACATCAGCAATTGCAGCCGCCGGCACACCGTGGCAGTAAGCTTAGCTGGAGCAGCTGCTCCATAAACCATCTGAAGACGACCAATATTAAGACCACATCCTTGGCCACGCTTACCTGCCAATCGAATTTAGGCCAAACCAAAGCTCCATCCAACTCCTCCACCAGCTCCTTTGCCTCGGCCCATGGGGCAACACCACCACCACCAGCTACTGCCAACAACAACAAGACGCCCAGCTATCGTACACCATCCAAGTCCCTCGATCAGGCACTCAACGTGACCACCAGCAGCAATAACAGTAGCAGCAACAACAGTAGCAGCAACAGTGCCGCCGCCGAGGACAACAGCTCGGTGGATGAGTCACCCTCGAGGCGCACCCTCAGTGGCGCAGAGCTTTCGCGCATCTTTGTCATGGACATGGACGATGCGCCCGGGAGCAGTTGCAGTGAGGAGAAGACGCCGCTGCTCGACAGTGTCGAAATGTCGCCTATAAGTCCAACCGAGCCGCACTCAGAAATGGACAAGCTGTAAGCTTGCAAGAAAAACACTGCAGCAGCACAACTACCGGTGGAACTATCGAAATATGCTCCTTATATAGAGATTATTAATGAGTTAACTTTAAAGATGCAATTTTAAAATCTACTTTATTGGAAATCGATACTATTTCAATAGAGCTATCGATAGTTGGGCGGCTTAGCAGGACACGCACACTCGCACACAAGGAAACACGTATTAAGCAGCCGATATGCAAAGCATGTGATAAGATACGATATATATGAATGTATGTACTTACCAATAGAAATCGAAAGGGGAACCATCAGAAATTGAATTTTAGGCTTATTATGGCTAGCAGAATAAAATATATATGTATGCTTAATGGATGGAGTAAGGCTTATTGCGCCTCGGGACACTGATCACACACTATACACACGTTTACCAACACTTCTGGCAAACTTACAAAACTTATATCACTAAGCAATGAACACATGTGTTCATTGCTTAGTGCTTATATGGTAGCATGACACTTGCAATTTGCTGCAACTGCGTCGCCACTCGCCTTTTCAAACACTGCAAATGGGTTTGCATTCAACTTTTATCGGTGTCCCATTAACATTTATGGCTTAAGGTCGTGGGACTGCATTCGCCTTCGCAAGAACCCACACTAAAAGCTTTCTTCTGGTAACAATAATTGTTTCTTTATATGTATTGTATTTTACGCTTATTGTGTACAAGTTGACAAAACGCTTTAACAGCAATTAAATCTCTACTGATGCTTTTCAACTCTCTAGACTGCTAAGCAAAACAATATAAAAGCAAAACAAAAGAAAACAAGGAAAATGCAAATAAAGAAAAATATGTGCATCTAATACACCGCCATCCTTCTGATGATGCTTTTTTTTTAGCAAAATGTTTTCGAACTCGAGATTATATACACATTAAATGTAGTTAATTACACGGTTAAGACTTAAGCTTCGCAGCGAGTATTGAAAATATTTTACTGTAGCTTAAAATCATTTTAAAGCCCAACAAAAATACAAATGGGTCACGTTTTAAATGCAAACATTATTATATGTATGTATATTTAGGGGAAAACAAGCCAAAACCAAATAAAACTACATATTTAAAGCAAATACAACTAAATGCAATTTAGTATAAAACAAAACAGCAAACAGCATACGCTAAATAGAGTTCTAATGTTTTAGCAGGGGCTTTATTTTCAGTTACGATGGATCGGAACGTACATGTGAGATACAGAAGTCGGTCTAAATCAGACAAAGAAATAGAGGAACACAAGCACAGCAAAGGGAGTATACGAATATACCAAAGAAAAGTGAAAGTAATCAAACAAAAGAGTTCAAAAAAACTTCAAGAAATATATATACATAGATACATATAATAATTCTTATCTTTGTTTGGGTTGATTTTGTTTCACGATAAAAGAAAACCAAACATGCGCGTACTTTCAATGTAAGGATGCACTCAAATATCATAAGCAAACTAAATCAATGAAATGCCGTTTAAAATTAAATCCAAATCGGGAAATATTACTCGTACATTTTAAGAACTAAGCAAAGATAACGAAAAATACAATACAAAAATGCAATCAAATTTACAACTAACAAATATCACGAAAAATCACTCAAGAAAATATATGAGATACAAATATATATACAATATGTACCACAGAAAATAAATTACCTATACATTTAGATTGCACGCACCTAGCGAAATGCACTTTCATGGAAAGTCCCCGAAAACATACCCACAGTTCTATTGCTACAGATATTGTACATAGAACTTGAACAGAGCACAGAGTTCCACATTCAATCTAACATACTACAATACATAAATAATGCAAATACAGTCGCTTTTAGTTTTATTATTAACTATGATTGATAAGTATTTAGAAATTGTTTTCATCTTTAAGATTACGTATTACAGAGCTTGTGTAAGTTTATTTAATAAGTACGATTACATAGTTTCAATATTCTTGTGTGCCCCTATGAAATGTTGCCCGAATTGTTAACCAGGTGGACGGCACCATTCGAAAATAGAAATCGCCCCGTAAAAAAAATTTTAAAAAACCTAACAATGTAAAATTATTTATAGAATCGGTGATATTAAGATGAATATTTTTATGATTTTAAAGTTTGGAAATAAAGAATATAAGTCTAGAAGTCCAATTTTAATATTTGTATGAATGAAACGGCTCTGAAATGATTATTGAGTGTCTTTGTAATAAAATATTTTTATAGTCGTTTATGGCAAGCTTTAAACTGGCGGTAACTTTGTGTTTTACAGCACTGTTTTACACTATATCGATGAATGCCATGCGATATTTTATAGCGGAGCTATCGACCTGCCACCACCAGTGCCGACTGTTGTCATAAATATCGATAACACATAAACAAACGAAATAGTAGCAAGCGGCAAGCAAAACACATTAAAATGGCAACGTTTAAGCCAAAATTTTTAAAACCCGATACGGACGATGCTATTGTCGAAGGCGGTGCTGAACAGCAGGCGCAGAGCTCTGCATTTGTGTTCAATGCCCACCATAATCTCGGCATGATGGAGCAGCGCGACAAATTGCCCATTCGTAAGTACCGCGACCAAATACTTTACTGCCTGGAGAACCATCAGGTGGTCATACTAGTAGGTGAGACGGGCAGCGGAAAGAGTACTCAAGTTCCGCAGTATCTCTATGAACTGGGCTGGCATGCCAAAGGAATGATTGGCATAACAGAGCCACGCCGGGTGTCCACAGTCACCTTGGCAAATCGCGTAGCGCAGGAACGCGGTGAACTGGTGGGCGACACTGTTGGTTATGTGGTGCGTTTCCAGGAGCGCATGTCGAGCGAGACGAAAATCAAGTTCATGACAGAGGGCATACTACTGCGCGAGCTGCTGGCGGACCCGCTGCTCACTCAATACGGGGTCCTCATTGTGGACGAGGCACATGAGCGCAACATGTTGACAGATATGGTTTTAGGACTACTCAAGAAGATACTGCGGAAGCGTAGCAATTTAAAGCTCATCATCTCCTCGGCCACCATCGATGCGAACTTTTTCAGTGAATTCTTCAGCTGGCCCGGAGCTAAGCCTGACGGCAATGAGATAAGCATCAAACTGAGTATCGAGGGACGCATGCATGCCGTTAATCACTACTATCTGAATGAGCCTTGTGCGGATTATGTCAAGGAAACAGTGGAAACAGTTTGGAAATTGCATCAGAAGGAGCCACCTGGTGACATACTCGCTTTTCTCACCGGTCAGGATGAAGTACTGGAGGCGCTAGATCTGCTGCGCGAGTATATTGCCAGCGCTGAGATCAACAATCTCAAGGTGCTGCCCATGTATGGCGGCATGACGAGCAACGATCAGTTGGCTGTGTTCTTTACCCCACCCAAAGGCGTGCGTAAGGTGGTGCTAGCCACCAACATTGCAGAGACATCTATAACCATTCCGGGTATCGTGTATGTCATTGACTGCGGCTTCGTCAAGGTGAACTGGTACAACCCGACCACATGCAGCGACAGTCTGGTCGTGGTGCCTGTCAGCAAAGCTTCGGCCATACAGCGTGCGGGTCGTGCTGGTCGTGTGCGTCCTGGCAAAGTGTACAGACTCTATACGAAGCAGGACTACGATGGACTTGCTCCACGACAACCGCCCGAGATGCGTCGCAGTGAGATGAGCGGCGCTGTGCTGCAGCTGAAGGCTCTCGGCATAAGCAACATTTTGCGCTTTGACTTTCCCTCACCTCCACCAGCGAAAAATCTGTTGTCAGCGCTGGAGACTCTCTACGCACTGGACGCCATCGATGAGCAGGGTCAGCTGACTAAACCTGTGGGCTTCCTGCTTGCCGAGCTGCCCTTCAGTGCCATGTTATCCAAGATGTTGTTTGTGTCTGGAAAAATGGGCTGTGCGGAAGAGGTCATCACAATTATTTCTATGTTGCAGGTGCAATCGGTATTCTCGAGGCCAGCATCGGCAGCGGCCCAGCAAAGTGGACGCATTGCACATCGTCACTTTGAGGTGGCCGAGGGGGATCTGATAACAATGCTGAATATATACACAGCCTTCGTTGAGAACGGCATGACAAAGGAGTTCTGTGGACAATACTATCTGATCTATCGCAATCTCAAACGAGCCTGCGAGCTGCGCGAACAGTTGATCACTCTGGCAAGCAGAAAATATGGAATACCCATTTTCTCCTGCAAAGGGGATGTGGAAATGATCTGCAAGTGCATTACTGCTGGGTTTTTCACTCAAGTTGCATATCTGCATCACTCTGGTGTTTATAGACAGATCAGCAGTGGCTCTGAACTGGCCGTACATCCAAACTCTACGCTCTACACACTGCCCCGGGAACAGTATGTGGTATACGGCGAGCTGCAGCAGACGACGAAGCTCTTTATGAACCACTTGACCGTCATCAAGAAGGAATGGCTAACGGAACTGGCGCCACATTACTATCAGGAGACCACAGTGCGCGATTAACAAAAGGTAAAGTTTTACATAAAGTTTAATATACAGAAAATACATATAATGTGCCTTAAACAACTAAAATTATAGGATAAACATTGTAACGTTGATGTCAAGTGCAGTCCCTAACCGGAGGTTACACGTCCGCGGCTTTGGAACATCATCATCGACTCGGGACCACGTATAACACGCGACATCAGCTCCCAGCACATTTTGGCGGGCAACAAACTGCAAGCGGGGAAAGGATTCATTAAATTTGATTAACAGAAAGACAATCTTCAACTACAAACTTACCACTTCAGCGGCGTGAGCAGCCTAATAGAGTTTGGCAACACACACCAAACCTCGTTGCGCTGCACTGCACCCACAATGCGATCTGCAACGTATTGCGGCTCCAACATGGGCTGCATGCGCGGTTTGACGCCAGTGAACATGCCCGTATTGATGTAATACGGGCATATCAGGCTCATATGGATCTCATCGTAGCCATGGGCCTTTAGGTCGGTCAACAGACTTTCATGGAAGCCGATGCAGGCGTATTTGGTGGCAGCATAATCACTGCAGCCATAGGTACCCAGCATACCCGTCACAGAACCCACCGTAACGATGTGACCACGATTACGCTTCATCATGTGCGGCAGGAAGGCTTTCACTGTCCAGTAGTGTGAGATGATGTTGATGTTGTACGTGTTCTGGATGACACGATCGTGAAGCTCCCAGAATGGCTTGCAACACACAATACCAGCATTGTTTACGAGTATATCCACTTGACCCACATCCTCCACAACCTGTGCGGCACGCTGATAGATCTGCTCTCGATCTGATATATCCACTACATAGCCCTTGCAGTTGCTGTAGCCATGTTTGGCCAACAGATCAACCGTAGTCTTGATGGCTGTCAAAAAAGAGTTCCAATTAGCTAATCAGTTTCGTAAATGTAACAAACGCTTTCTCCCAACTCGAGTTCCTTAACCCGTCGACTTGCTAATTGCCAGAGCTCATGCGCATCAAACACTTAGCTGGCCGATGTTAATTACCCGTAACGTTGCGATATGGAAACTCACCTTCTTGATTGATATCCCAGATGACAATACGCGCCTCCAGTCTGGCAAAGTTAAGCGCTATCAGACGACCAACGCCACCACCTCCGCCCGTTATGAGCACCACCTGACCGGAGATGTTCTGTGAAGTAAAAGTGAAACTCAATTAACAGCTTGTAAATATTGCATTCAGATAAATATAAACTAAGTTAAATGTAATTCGTAAGGGTATCATAAATAGCTTAAGTTGTTGCTGTATAGAAAGGTTTAGATGACGTTCACTATACTGTTAAAATAAAAGACATACAGATGCATTAACTATGTTACATATAAAGACGAATGAATGCGTTTAAGTAAATGTGATAAAAGCATAAAGTATCTCTATTGTATTATCATTATTAAACATTATCTTTAGCTGTGATAAATTCTGTTAATTCGACATTAAACTACAGCTAACAATAGTACAATATGACACACTAACAAAAAGGAAACTGTATTTTAATTCAATAAGATCTATGCATGTTTACGGATATTCATTTAATCTTGGCATATAATCACGTTACTATTGTAAAAACACAATTAATCAATGTTAACAAAGCAACTGCATGTTTACACCTGCTCTCAATGCATTATGACTGTGGACCACGCACAGTTTGTGGATAAAAAGGTGCGACACGCATATTTTAAAGTGCAGTAAAACGAATATCGCATATTGAATATTGAATATCAAATGAATGGTTCGCCAAGTTAGGAGCGCAAATTGCAACATGCCAGATGCTTAGACTATAATTTAAAAACTATTTTGCAATACGTTGCCATTTTGACATTAATTTTTTTGTTACAACGAAGACGATGCGAAGTCTACAGGCAGGTTTATTCGTGCGCTACGAAAGTGGCATATCAGTTTGCATAATCCGATGGACGAAAAGAAAAGCGCCTGTTTTAGATACTTCGTTAATGCTGCGTATTATTATTTTTACGTGATTTTTTGTTTTATGCTTTGTGCTGTGCTTTATGCTGCAGTTGATTATATGGTTGTTACAACAACAAAACTCACAAAATCTAAACAATGACAAAAACAATGTAAAACGTAGCGGAAAACCCGTTGTCGAAAACCAACCGGAAAAGCATTTCCTTACAATATAGTAGAAAGTCTGTTTGAATTTTCTTGTTGCTGTTGCTTTTTGGGATGTGTTTCTTCTTCTTCGTCGTCGGTACAAGTCGAAACTAATTTCAATGTCATCTCCATCGAAAAAAAACAATTGCAAATATTTGACGAGTCTGTGGTAGCCCAAGCACCATTAAAAGTGACGTCGACGAATAGCCGAAAAATAAAAGAGCACTCACAAATTGTGCAAATAGACAAACGAAACGAGACGAGGCGATTCGAGTCGAGTCGAGTCGATTTCATTCATTGACCAAACGGCGCAAACATTTGGCCCATTAAAACAAATCGTAGCGGCGTGTGAACAACTATAAATTTTATACTTGAAGTTTTTTTCGGTTTTTTTGATTTATTTCTTTTTTTTTGACATGCCAACGGCAACCACTGAGGCCTGTCCAAACAACGCCACCGTTTTGTTTAAGAGAGTCTTGGCCAAAAATTGTAAATGAAACACAAAGCACAAATAAATTGGAAAGTTTATAAGCTATAAAAAACGATGCGTGAAATTTCGTGAAATACCGTATGGAAATTTTGGCAGTTTGAAAAGTACTGGTACTTATGTAAATGAAACCTCTATAGAACTGGTACCTTCTACTTTTATCTTCGCAATGTCAACAAAAGCTGAGAAGATCTACAAACAGGTTTCTGCCAAAAAACTGTAGATACAATTCCCTGTCACTTTTGATCTTTCGTATGACATTTGATATTTGACTTATGATACTTGAGACGAACTGTGCGCTAGTTTCTTAAATTATTATATTACCTGTTGGACCTTTATGCCCTTTGACCATTGTCAAAATAAACTGAGATAAAGATTATAAAAAAACTGTCGGTCAGCGTATTTAACCTTCGGCATGAAATTGACACTTTTTCTATTTTGTCGCTTAATGATGAAAACAAGAAATAAAAACAAAAATCGAAAAGAAAATAAAAGTGTGCAGCATGAAATTTGCGAAACTACAATTTGCCGAATAAAGTTGCTGGGGCGTTAAACAATGTATAGAGGCTTTTCGAACTGAGATTGAATATTTTGATTAATTGTGCAATCGAAAAACATGTGTCGGCATAGTTTCCAAAAATAATTTACTCATTTTACGGCAAGGCCCATATCTTCATCTCATGTTGCCATGATGCAAAATGCATTTAAATATACAAATTTAGTTTTTTTTTTATGTCGCCGTTTTTATGGTTTTCTAATCATTTTGATTTCCTTTACCTTCAACTTTCTAAACCGTTCGGGCAGCATTGTATAATAGAGCGTTTCCAATAGGTAAAATGCGGACTTCAATGTGAATATAATTAAATCCAAGAAAAATTGGTAGAAAGCACGCAACGGTTTATCCATGTGCAGCAGTCCTGGGGGCGTGGCGGTCGTCATATTGCAAAAATTTAATGATCGATGGTTCGTTTCGATTCAATTGTTTTTTTGAACTTTAAGCTTGCCGCGGAGTAAGGCAGGAGGAAGGGAAAGGCCTTGTATTATATTACTGGCAATGTACTGTCTAACACGTGCGGTGCGATTCAAGTTTTGGGTATGCGAATCGCGTTGGTTGATTAAGGCACAAACGACACACAATCACCGACACACACACAGACAATACGTATCTGTGTCTTATGGCTTTTATTCGAGCCTAGTTTGGGCGAACACTTTGCATACTAACGAACTTGCTGCAAGACGACGACGATGACGACGCGATCGCAATTCGAATTCAAATGATATTCGCCTTAAATTTCACTAGTTATGCACAACACACGATGCGATTATCTGTTTTATTCGCTTTTATTCACTTTTATTCGTTTTGCGCAGGCGCGCGAGATGTTTTATTCAAATTTCGTCGGCAGTTCGTTAGTATCGTTTTTGTGTCATCTTGTATCTTTCTATCTACGATCACCTGGCCAGTGAATGTGAGTGTGCCGTGCGTGTCGCGGTCCGTTTATGCTGAAGCCACAATGCCGACTGAAACCTATTGCCAGCCAGCCGGTGGAATCGTCTTATGCCTCACCGAGCTAGCTCGCTTACTTTTTCTATCTTTTTTTTCCCCTCTTCCGTTTTTATTTCGGTGGTGGGCGCAGCAGCCCGAGGCCTGCCACAAGATTCACAAACAAAAGTCGTGACCGCAGAAATAGCAATACAACAACAACAAAAGCCACAGCTGCCTCAGCAGCCACTGCGAGCACTTTCCTCTTGGCTCTGTCTAGTTGGGATTGTTGTAACTATGGTTGAGAAGTTTACAGAACCAGTTTTTGTTAGTTAAAGTATTATGTAACTTGTGATACATTTCTTCAGGGTTTGAATGTAGATTAAGTGTTGAGATATACTAGTGGGGAAAGTGAACTGCGTAAGAGTGTAAGTTGTGAGTTTTCTTTGAATTCTAGCGCAATGTATCTGCGAATAGTTTGAAATATAAATAATCATGGCATGCTTTTAGGCAGGTAGTAAATTAAAACTTTAAATGTTCAAAATATTTATAATTTATTCAAATTTCGCAGGTTTTTGGACTCTTTTTCATTTTAATTTACATTTTATTTATAACTCAAACACATTTAGATACATTTGTATCTGCATCTTGTAACTATTCTGCAACTGCACTTGTACTGCAATATATGTGCGGTTCCGCGGTTCAACGCTCAGTGCAGGCAACCTGTAAAATGTTTTTAATAATTATATATTTTATATTTTTTAAATTTTAATAAATTGTTAAATATTTTATACATTGTTTGGCATACTTAGTAGTTTTTTTTTAGCCTCAAAACAAGTATCTTTCAGGATGTTTCAGTCTGCCACAGCCCGCTACGTACTACTGCGCACAGCCAAAACTCACCCTTGTTGCTTGTTTCTGTTTCAAATTGCGTTGTAATTCCCAAGTGCTTTTTCTGCGTATCTGAGTATAAATACAAATGTATCTTGCAATGTATCTCGGAAGTGTCTTCTGTGATTGTTCTCTGTGCATCGATCGATATATAGATTGCCATCTGTTTATCAGATCTGCTCAGTGCCGACCCTCCGTCACACTTTGTTTCCCAGTAATTCTGCCTGGCATTGCTGTGGCAACAGGTTTCGATTGGCTTTCCGCTGCCTTTGCTACCGACGACGGGTCGATTAGCAACAGACGCACGGTCATGCATTAGTCAACCCGCCGCCCAATCTCCGCCTCGCGTATTTCAGTCTGTCGTTCAGATGATTGAGATGCGTATAGGTAACGGATTGGGCGGGGGCGCTAGTGTTGAAGCCAACAACAGTTGCCCAAGTCAGCCATTTTCAAAATTTCTTGGTTAAGTAACTTTGTAGCTTAGCTTCGGATTTTCGTAATAAATTTGCTGTTCAGAACACTTCCATGTACGCGGCATTGCCGAGCAATTTGCCCATTCTTTTGCAAAAATTTACAAGATACAATACGTAAAGTAATCCCAACTATTTTACAACAATCGAGAATGTAATCACAATTATGAAAGATGCAAGAAAGTAATGCCACTATATTACGAACATTTTATAGATACAATAAGAAAATACAATCAATTTGATATCTAAAGTAGTTGGTAGTTACACTTAGTATAATATATGCAACTCTTAAAAATTAATATTTGACTTAAATTTACTTATAATATTATATGTAATATTATGTACTCATTGATCTTCGGATAGGTGAATCCTTGGTGGAAGCATGCAACCATATCGCATCGATTTGTACGGTAATCGAAGGCGCCAGATAAAGTAGGCGGCACTAGCCGAGCAACGTTTCATTCTGCTCAGAAAGTGATCGACTGCAGCAGACCAGTTGATCAGCTGAATAATACTTGGATATTTTATATGTAGTGGCGATATTGCGATTTGTTCAATTTCCATTGATGTGGATCTGGAAATCATTACCTGACTGCCTCCACTAGAATGGCCAGCACTGCTACTGATGATAGTTTAGAGTACAGAGTATAGAGACAGAGTTTCTACTTACTTGGTAACCTCCTTTAGCCTTTGCTCCAGCTTCTCGATCATCGAGCTCAATTTGTGCAGCGTGTGCACCTTTTCCTCCAGTTCTTGCAGAAGAATCTTCTCACGCCGCTTAATTTCGGTTTCGTTGTTACAATGTTGCGTCAACTCATCGAGCAGCTGCTTCTTTTCCTTGTTCAGCAGCCCGACGAGCTGTTGCTCCTGCGACAACTGATGCTGCAGTCCTCGCTGATCCATCAGTGCAGTTAGCAGTTCATCCTTACACTTTCTCATCTTGTGCTCAAACTCGTGGCACTCCTTCTTGTTGAGATGCAGTTCTTCTTGAAGTTCCTGCTTGTCGGCCGTCAAAGTCGCTACGGATTTGTTTAGTGCCTCGCATGAGTTGCGGACGTGCTTGATGTTCATGTTGGACTTCTTTAGCTCCAGCTGCAGCTCTGAGCAGCGTCGCTGTTCTACGCGTATTAGCGTGTTGCAAACGTGCAGCTCATTCTTAGTCTGCATGGACTGTATAACATACAGGATAAGTTTGAAGTACCTCACCAACTTCCCTACAATACTCACACTCTTCTGCAGTCGCTCCACCACACACTTCAGTCGCTGCACATCGGCTCGACGTTGTCGCCAGGCATGTAACATGACTGAAGTGAAGATCCTCATGCTGGCTGCCGACTCCCCTGTATCGTTAGAGTTCCACGATGCCGATTCAGCCGCAACCACCACCTTGGTATTCATGGAGGTCGAATTGATTGGTATAGATCGCACAGCAGCCGTGTTGCTACTCGAATATTCATCCAGCTCCATGTTGTCGATAACACAAAATGCTAACTACACCGAAACGATAGATATTGACTAAATCTAGAAACAATAAACCGGCACGTAAATGTTTAACATATGTACATACATACACATGTGTCAGTGCAATTTCAGTTAATGATAATGAAAGATGTTTTCTTATCGAACACTGTATGTATGTCTTAAAGTAAAATGTTTAACAACAAACTCGAAAACTATGGGAATTTTTGTTTGTCTACACTGAATTTCTGCTGTAAATTGATAAAGTTTAGTGCAATGAATACTTGAGCATATCAAAAGTGTTCTAAGCATTGATTAAATCATTTATTATGTCATATAATTGCTTTCAGCAGGTCCTCGCCATATTCCCCTAAGAAATTCGCGGAATTGGCCAAGGTCCTCGTCGGTTAAGTAGCAAATTGCACGCACACTTCCGCAGCCACGTATAAGGCGGAGTACGAAATCACAGGGGTTCCGAGACGAACTATGAATGCCCTGTAAGAACGTATATTATACTTTGGTGCATAATTTTACAATTTTAAAAATTAAAAGATAAAACAGCTCTTTTATATAAAAAAGAAAATATTGGAATATGTTCTAGGATAATTTTATATTAGGAATTTAGTTAATATTAATATATTATAAATTAAGCTTTATATTATAAGATTCTTAACATTTGCACTCCCAAGGGTTTTTTCATTCTAGCGACCCTCCTTTTATCCCAGCTCTGCCAACGATTTATTTCAGCTGAGTATTATCAAAGTGTTATCACGTCTGCAATCTGCGAAAACAGTGAGTACAATAGAACTTCTACAAGGTCCTTCACCGCACTTTTACCTTCACATTGAACGCACCGACTTTGTATGGTTAAGTTACCCGTGCCAAGGACACGTGCCACAGGAAGTTCAAAGAGTTTAAACAGTGTTAGCTATACGAAAATCAATACAAGTCGCGTACATAAGGTACAACAGCGACTTGGAATATACCCAGCACGTGTCGACATTGTGGGGGGTACCTGCTACCTAGCCCACTCGACAATTTAGTCATCCCCCGTTGTGAAAAACCTGGGCACTAAAGTAAACACTGGACAAGTATCGCGTGATTTTGCCGACAAACTCATTTTGATTGGCTGTTGGGAAATACGAGATGGGTAGAAGAACCTAGTAGAGTGGGACGGCACTGCATGTTTGATCGATGTTATAGACCATGGTGACCCGACGCTAAAGAGCTAGGACAACTGTTGTTGTGTTCGGGCTGACCAAAATCGTGATATGAAAACGTTTTAGCCTTAGTTTTATTGTACTATATGCTGGTTGGTGTTGTGGGGTACTGTTGTGAAATTTCAATACACCATCGGGATTGACATAATTTCTATTTATTTGGGGTTTAGCTCATATGTTTGACATTTTGTTTGGGAAATTTTGGTAGTTGCTTCTGAGAAGAGCGAGGGTTGCGTGTTGCAATGGTTTTTAATTTTTATACTCTGCATTTTATACTCTGCGTTGGAATTATGATGGAGGGTAAATATATGATGGGAATTGTGGGATTGAAGATGACGGGCTTTAAAGTCAATCAAGAGTTATTGAGATTTAGGACTGAGCAGTACGTAACAGTAGAGTATACTGTAGTAAAATCATACTCTCGGTTCAATAGTATTTTGATGTTCTTTCCTTAGCCTTATAACTCTGAGCTAAACCAATTCTGTGAATAGATTCTTATATAGGGTTTTTCAGGAATGAAACTTAAAATAAAATGTTGCTCGTTAAATTGTATTTCATTTATGTTGTTACTTAAAAATGTTGTGGGAATTTTTTGTTGAATAAAGTCGCTATGTTCTTTAACAAGAAGTCGACTCTAATTACGCCTATAATTCAAAACAATCTACGCAGCTTGCATGATATTGAATTCCTCGAAATGAATCAGCGTCAGAATTATTCCTTTTTTTTGAATTCCACGGAATAAGCATCCTAAATGTCAGAGTTCATGGGGAAAGTGAAAGTTCTGAAGCGGCGTAGATAATCGGCTGCTGTTGCTCCTGCAAGGACTAGAGGGCCTGTGTGAGTCATGGCCACAACAAATGCCGCCGCATGACTATGATATCCTTTTCCAGGAATTGCGGGCTGAATCAGTCGCCGTTGCAGACAAACAAGCGGCAGCTAGCGCCATCGCACCCATCTCCCACCCCCATTCAGGCCCCACGGCAAGGCCACAACAGAGAACAAGCGAGAACGACAGAAAAAGAGAGAGAGAGAGAGAGAGAGACAGAGCGAGTGCTAACAGGCAACATTTTTCATTCATAAAAGCGAAAAAAGCTTTTCAGCGCGGCGCGTGTCAACATGACTCACAGTCGTCGCAAGGCACTGCGAGAAATTTCCCAATCGAAAAGTAGAAAAAGCCACAATTCGTGACAATACGCATGGAACTCGTGACACAGCTTAAAGTTTGAATTGACTCAAGCAGGTTGCTTACTCTTTTCCTCTCCCTCTCTTTCTCTCTCTTACTTACGCTCTCTTGAGCTGCGCTTGCACTTGTCAAGTCTTCTTTCAACTCAACTTTGATCTTTGTTTTTGTTTGCCTTTAGTTAACGGCTTTAGAGCGAAAAGCTCTATGAACTTCGCCTGGTTTCACGTTTCTTTAGGCTTTCGGTTTAGTCTTCAATTCGCTGGCGTCGAGTTCGGTTCGTTCTTTTGATCGGTCGATCGGTCCGGTTTGTCTCACTCTCATTCTCTCTCGCTGTATCTCTCTCTCTCAGTCTGTGCGTCTGCCGATAACTGTGTTTTTAACGTCATTGCACGATCGCACGCGTGCGCGCATGTGTGTTAGTGTATGTGAGTGCGTGTGTGTACCTAAAGCTCTCTCACTCTATCTCTCCCCCACTGTCTTTATCTTTCGCTCTCTCTCTCTCTCTCTTTCTCCCTGTGTGTATTTGCTGCGCACTTGTGGTTAAGACAAGTGTAGACAAATTGAAGATAAAAATAAAATGAAAACGTAAAAAAAGGTGCATACACATTTGTTGTTGCTACTGTGTTTCGGAAAGTTTCACCTCACATTGTGCTAAATAAAACATCAAACAGCGAACAAATATTCCTTATATTTTATGTAAATATAATAATAAATAACAAATCTTTACAACGGGACCGACTGCACGTACAATTTGATAATTTGGCATTAGAATTTGATTAGATTACGCCACACGCCTGGCCCGAAAAGTGTTTGCGGCTCGTCGAATTTGTTGTTGAAAAGCTTTTGGGCGAAAGAAACAAAATAACAAAAACAACAGCAGTATAAGGCTTGTGAAGACTTAAAGCGAATTCAAATTAAATCCGCCGCCGCCGAGAGAAAAACAAAAACAAATTGAACAATCGAACGCTGTTTCATGATGATCGCATAAGCATAAAGCCCGGAATTCCCCATAAAGACATCGACGTCACTACAAAAGCGCGCGCTCTTTCACTGTCTCGCTCTCTCCCTCTCACGCTCTTCTGCATCTCTTTCGACGCTCTCGCTTTCGATGAGAGAGCTCGCTGCCTCCTCCCATCGTCAACTTCGATTTCTTGACTCAGTCGTTTTTCAATTCTCCCCACTCACACACACACACGCACATGCACACAGGGACATATTTTTGTTGTTTTCTTACATTATTCTTTTTTTCTACCTTTTGGTTTGGTATTATCGCACCGTTCTTTACCGTATGTCTTCTTCTTGTGTCAGTCACAACTTGTCGACTTTTTTTCGCGCAAAAATTTAATAAGCAAAGAAAATTTGTTGAGTATCATTCGACAAAAAAATAAGAGAGAAAGAGTAAAAATAACGACAAAATATCATTAAAATAACGAACCGGTTTCTGTAATAGTTTTTATTGTGTTTGTGCTCAAGCGAATATTTAGTGTATGTGATATTGTTGCTGTTCCCCTGCATAATTGAATTGTAAATTGTTTAAGTCAATTGTCTTGCATTTAACCAATTTACATAACAACAACGCCTAACGAGAGTTTTCGCCCTCTGAAAGATATTGTACGTACACCATTTCAGAAGCGCCGAACTATCAGCGCGACACTTGCATTGAAAGTTGTTGGAGTACAACTACATCAAGGAATTAAAGAAAACAAAACCTGAAAACCAAAAAAAAAACAAAGAAAAAATAACGCTCGATGCATTTAAAGTTTTCATCATCGACCAAAAACCAGCTTTGATTAAGGTGAGTTGAGAAAATATTTCCTATATGCATACAAATAAATGTTAGGTATAACATACAAACAAGACTGGCAACACGTTAATTCATCGCAGGGGATTCACTTTATCGACTCGATTATTAAAAGTTTGTAGAAAACATCTTTGAGAAATGAGTTTTGTCTATTATTATAGTTTGTTCGCTGTAATTGATTGATTGTAATGACTGAAAATAACTTTATATAACTAGATGTTCTATTAATAGCTATAGCTCCACGTTGTGTATTAATTAAGAAACTATATATTACAATGTTTATAGTATATATTTCATAATCTGAGATTTGGCTTCAAATCTAACTTGTTAGAGTTAAGATTCCTATTCCAATTTATGAAGATGAATATAAAGTACATTTTAGATATTTTCAAATATATTCCCATGATATACTATAAATCGTCACTAAATTGCTCTCAGTGTACTTACAACCGCTCGTAAAAGCTTTTATTCTGCCACGCTCTCTCCTTTCCACATTTCTTCCCCATCCTGTATGGATTAAACAATCTAGCATAAACACATCCCATACAAAATTGAAACGGAAAACTAAAACACCTGTGTATATGGCAGTGCTGCTGCAGTCGGCGTCGACGTTGACAGAAAGTTCTCCCTATGTGTGTTGTTGTTGTGTCGTATAGGGTGAGGAAAGCTTCGTCAATTCGCTTTCGTTCGACTATTTGCATTTGTTCGGTTCGTCAAAACCCGCATGAGTATTTTGTTTCATTCTAAGATCGACTCGATGCGTTTGCGGTTGTGTTGAACGGAAAATAGATTTTGAACGGAAATATAAACAGTAAAAGTATTTGTATATTTTCGTGCGGTTTTTTGTGCAAACGGTTTGAGAAGTTGAAAGTGCAGTAACAAGTTCATTTATCGAATAAATACGAAATATCTGCAGATACCAAGAAAACGTTGATTTTATCTGAGAAAAGCGTTTAAAAAAAGTTGATAAAGAGAGATAGTTAAAAACCTCGAGTCATGTCTTAAAACGTCCTTGTTTGGCTACCATTGCAGGTAATTACAGGAGTGTATGTGAGTGTGGATGCATGTGTGTGATGCTTTTACCTAATTCGACGTAATTTTATATTGCACACTAAACATGCAAAACCGGCTGTTGACTCATATACACAACACACATAGATAGATATATGAACACATACATATTAAGGCTGTGGACTCTGTGTGCGCTTAAGTAAAAGGCAAACAAGAGGCAACATCAAGAGATACTGCAAATTTAGCAAGTCATCGTGTGTATAGTTATCTCAACTGTGCGATATACACAAAGCTCGACTTGTGTGCAATCTGTAAGCTTCAGCTATGTAGAGCTACTACACAGCTACAGCGTTAGGCCGGAGCTTTACAATTTAAGATACGGCGTTTCTCGGAACTCGACTCAGCGCGGTTTTGATTGATACCTATGTGGGTAAAACCACCGACTTACGCATGTACAAACGTGTATCGAACTTTAATTACAGTGAAATTAATCCACGATTTACTTGTGATCTGATTTTGATATCAAATTATAAGCTCAGCAGTGTGAATGAACTGTTCCCAAACAGTTCTGTAGTACAACGTTTGGAATTTACGTCAATCATAAATTCGTCATTTTCGAAATTTGATATAGCGTTGATAATTTTAATTAATAGTTCACAGTATTTCTGACTAATGAAATTTACGTCAATCTATGCTCGTTGTTTCTAGAAAATGTTCATGTTTTATGTGAATCTTAATTAATATTTCAAAAGAAAATTTAATTAAATAATAATAGACTTAACGGCAAATTTAAATAAACAACATTGCGGTCAACTTATAAAATTTAAGATTATATTCAGAATTATTAATTTATTAATTAATTATTAATCAAGCTTAATAATCATTTAAATCGTGTGTTTTTCCTATATTAATTATTACTATCAATATAAGAGATAGGGAATTACATTTCTAAAAATAAGTTGGGAAGATGCTATAATAACAGAATTAAAATCAGAACAGAAACTAAGCTACTAATCTTAATTGCGCTTGTACACAGTTTTTCCAAAAATTTTATTTGAGTCTCCGCTCTTATCACCTTCCCGAATCTATTTTGAAACAGTTTTTCGTATGAACAAAATTATCGCGCGTAAACCAATTAAAAAAGAAAAAAACATACAACTAAAACTAATCAAAAGTCGTTGTACAACAAGAATACTACACAAAAGTAGCTGTATAATTAATAAAATGAATACAAAGCTTTATCATAGGGTTAAATAATGAATACTGTAGGCGGACACATTTCTAAGAACTAAGATCGGAACTAGTTCCACAGATATTTGTCAACAGCGACAGCCCATCAGTTATTTATTTGTATTTTTATTTTAGCTGTAAATTGCTTGACGCCAGAGATCATTAAAGTTTTTTTTTTGCGTCGACAGTCGTCGTCTCAGACACATTCTCTGTCTGGAATCAGTGGCTCCCCAACTAGTTTGAGCCTGTTTTGGGCCAGGTCGAAGAATTTTAGCTGCTACTTCGAAGTTGATCTTAATCTTAATTTGTTGTGCCTGGCGCCAAAAGTTTGTTTTCCGTTTTTTTTTGCCTGAAATTTTATTTTATTGAAAATCGCATAAAATTTGAATATTGAATAATCAAGAAATTTGTTTGATTCGCCATTGGCTAAACGATCGCTCCAAACTGCCGAATTGGCGCCGTTTCGTTAAGTTCTTATCGCTAGCTATCTCTCTCTCTCTCTTTCTCGCACAGTTGTCCGCTTTACTCTCTCTTTCGAAACTTCCATGTTGTTTTTTTTTCTGGCGCTCTCTCTCTGTCATTAATCAATTTTATTGTTGCAAACTTCTTCGTTTTTTTTTTGTGAATCAATTTCTATTTGGCGGTATATCGGTTTTTTTGCGATTCAATTTCATTCTATTTCGATCCAGACGCTTTTAATATCATCGATTATTTTATTTGTATACTACGGTTAGCCATATCAGACTTACTGATACGCATTGTTTCGGGCCATATCACAAAGAGTCGGCGATTCGGTAGCTTATCTAGAACATATTGTGTGACCGTGTTATATGATATAAGCTTCTGCTGCAGGGCCTATAAATAACAGTATCGCAACGCAAGCGTTACGCATAAATTGTCATATAATCAAATGGCATGTGCCAGGGTTGTCAATGCCAGTATTGATAATATTGATATTATTTGCTACTATGTATTTCTATAGCAATATAGAAAAAAGTCATTCATTGCAACTTAATTAATTAATCAACTTGGTCCTGGATACATATTTGTCAACTACAGAAGCAGATAATGCCTATGAACATATTTGGCTATTAACCTATTCACAACTCGCCAAATTTCTTGGTTAGGTAACTGACCTCAGATCTACCAAAACATGCCGTATATGTTGATATATTTGATATATTTGTTTTTGAAGACTCTCGATTAAATGTCGCCATCATACAAATGTGCAGGCCACGCGTTTTCTGAATGATTCTCAACAAGATATTGGCCACACGAGCGAATTCTTGAAATTTTCAAATTTATATTATATATTATATTGTATATGAACGTAATAAGTTGCTTTTGCCTTGTGATTCACCTGATTTTCTTGGAAACTCACAGGGTTTTGCTTGTATTTTGTTTATAATTATCACATATCTTATAATGCACATGGGCAAGGCACAAACATATATACTCGTGTATAGGAAATACAATTATTATACTATACTACAGCTAATGGGCAAAGCGTTTTCTTAATTTTTTGCTTGTTGGTCCGACAAAGCTTTATGAAGTGGCGCCAAGTGACCCAAAAAAAGAAAGAAATGTTGACAAGTGTCTTCGTGTTTGGCTACCGAACGGAAATGCCAATAAACACCATTGGCAGATAACAGATGCCACAAACGTTATAGGTACTTGTGGAATTTGTTTATTGTGCAGGAAGACGCAAAAGGTGTCTAAGACGCAATGCCCTTGCAGTTAATGACGATTAAAATCTGAACAATTAGGGAAATTTACGTAGGTGCACTGCAAGAAAGAATGTGGAATGAAATACAACGCACTTAAACCCCAAGTATCAATTACTATGGGAATTTCCCAAAATATCGGCTAAACACTAGTTGAGAATGGATAAATATGATTGATGCAAAATCATTCTGCGATATAATATTTATGATATGATATTTCCAATGAAGATCTGATAATAGGGTGTTATTAGTCTGATAACTTAAGTCGTATGTGGAATATGCCTTTTATTTTTGTTGTTACTTATTTTGTCGATAAATTGTGATAACCTTGGTAAGAGTACGATTTACTTTTCACCTGCAGTCGCATGTCGCTGCAGATCTTGCCATATAAAGGTTGCTTAGCAAATCTCGTTCAGATCAACAAATTTCATGGGAAACATCTACACGAATATATGTACATACATATATAAAAGCATATATGCACTACATATATTATATTTAATTTTTTATTTTTCTCAATGAATTCTGGCGTTTGGTCGTGTGACTCAGTTTTTTTGGAATTTAAATACACACGAAGAGAAATACTCGTTTTGTTTGCTTATCGGTTAAACGTATTTAACATTCGTATTATTATCGCTTTCAAGAAGACAATATATAGTATTGTTCCTGGAAACTGTTTTATTGATTTAATTTCTTATTAACAGATTTTTATTTGTCACTTTTGCTAGGCTTATCACTACCTAAGAAATTGTAATGAACAGCTGAAACATCGGCTGCTGTTTACTCTATTTTACATACTATCCAAAGGTAGTTGGCAAGAATGCGTCACATACTCGAGTATTTGTTTTAATGATTTGTTGACACAAGTGTGGCAGAGTTTATTGACATCATCGTCCCATAGTCCACTCTCAGTCAGAACTTACACACAATATAACTTGTCTATATATACAATATAATTCCTGTGGGCTCGCAAGAAAATGGGACAACCGAAATTTACAAATAAGCAACACGATGGATTCCTCGAAAGCCAAAAAGAAAATATACACAGCGAAAAAAAAAACATGAATGCCACATTAAACGCATATACATAAACCCATTTAATAGATTAAATAAAATAAAAGACAAAATTCGAAGCGAAAATAGCAGAAAAGCTTTGCTTGGTTTCTCGATTTCGACGACGACAAAAACTTTTTAATTTTTCGAAAATTTCGCTCGTCGTGGATTCAGTCTATAGCCGATTGGCAAGAACTCAAGACGTGCGTTTCGAAAATAATTTCAGTGAAAAATATATACTAGTGAAAAGAATATACTATATATACATCTACAGTGTACATATAGAAAACTCGTGTTATATATATTTTGTCCGGACCTGTGCGAACCGGTCGAAACCGAAAATACGATAATCGAATAGAATCGTGTGCGGCCTTTAATAAATTCTTGTCAATATTTTGTTGTGCCAAAAACAACGCCAAAAAGCATATAAAACAATTATTTTGCAATAACACGATAAATTTTGAATATTGTTTCGGCTGAAACTTTCTATCGTGTTGAGAGTGAAAGGTGATTATTATGCAGTTGAGAATAGAGAAGTGCTTAAGTGTTCAATATGAATTACAAGACAATATCTACTTAGATATTACGATTTTTGGCATTTAGCCAATTTTCCGATTTCATATTTGGCTAATGCACAAAACTTTATGACGTAATATTGCGTCTGAGGGTGTGTATTTGTGTGTGCAACTTTTATGTTTGAAAATTGTATACGAAATGTGCGAAATTATTGTAGATTTGTAGATACACAGTGTATTTAGAATGTACTATATAAACCCGCTATATTTGCTTGTTCAAAATGAAATTGCAAACGACAGGAACATTTGGTATGACGTGCGAATCGTTCCAAAACTGAACTGATTTGCAATTGTGTACAGATCTTATGTTCAAAGGTTTTTTCCCCATGTGTACAATTAGGTGACTTCAATTGATTTATGCGAGTCGGAATTCCAAAAATACACATATGTCATAGTACGATATATTTTCTTTTAAAAAGGGGCTAATTGATAATTTATAGTACACACGGTGCGTGATGATCTTGAAATGGCTAAAAGCTTTAACCATATTTCTTTCACTCTATTTGTAATTTGTCTCTGGGGGAAAATATGATCAGCAGACATAGTCGTCATATGTCTCGCAAAACTATTCCAATATTTTATACTCAAATCTCAAGGTAATCATTTTGGGAACTATAAAAATTCTAAATGTGATTCAAACTCTTTGAATTTCCGCAATTTCTTATGTTTATTTAAGTAAGAAATCCATTTAAATATAATTTATATTTATTTCTTCAAGTTTAATTGTGGTATTCCCGGGAGTAGGGCAGCTCCCCATTTATAACTTCTTACTGGATTGCGTCAAAGCATGCTCCATTATAAAATTTCCCCACAACTTTTTGAGAAATGATTTTATAAGTTCGATTTCAATTAATTAACCGGAACGATTACAAAATTGGCAACTCGTTTACGTTTCGTTCGTTTTTTTATTACTGCCTTTTTATTTATTTTTATTTTCTTTTTGGCTCATTCGAATGTACCCCATGCGGTTGCAGACCAATGGACAGCTCTGTTTTTTTTTCTTTAATGTATTGACGTATTCTTTTTACGGCAGACCAGTGTCTAGACATTGCGCGAATCGAGAGTCTGAGGTCATAGAGCTAGTCACCATATAACAGACAGATATATATACTATATATATATTTTTATGTATATTCAGAAGACAATGACAATCAGCGATCTGAGAGCGATCGCATCATTGATAAAACTCAACTTTGCATGTTTTGGAAAATCTTTGGGGAGGCCACTCTACTTTGCCGATCGACAGGCAGCGACAAGTGTATACGTGTATGCATACATACACCATATAGTTGTATGTGTGTGTATGTGCTACCTGCTCGTGCCTTGTATATAGATCAGCTTCAGCATCGGCGTGTAGAGTGTTGGAGCATTTCTGTCGCGTACGCATTACGCAAAATGTTATTTTTAAATGATTGTCCGAAGCTAAGTTAGCTATGGCCAGGCCCAGACCAGCAGCCGGTTCCACACACATGCACACATAGATACAAACAAGTACACACATACAAACAGGCACGCATATGGTCAACTGCAGCTGTGCAATCGAGCAAGTGCTCTAACATGCCGCTGTGCAACTCATCTCGTTTCGAATGTACACAAAACGCCCACGATTTGTCGCCTTGTCTAGACTGCACATCTCTCAGATCTGCCAGATCTTTAGTATCGTTGGAGAAATCAAAGCAGAGGTATTACCTATTTGTAGTATGATGTATGCGTCTGCCTATTTACCTATCTTTCTCTCCCTCTCTCTCTCTCTCACTGTCTCTTGCAATGTTCTCTTGATTTTCTTTTCGCGGAAATCTACGAACAACTGTGTTGGGCATTATTTTTGGTAGACGTCGTCATTGTCGTCAGGGCGCAGCGTCATTGCCAAGAATTGTTGTGGCTTATTCTATTTGCTTCTTCTTTATAATTTCTCTGTATTAAACACAAACTAAATGAACTCTATACAATTTATGTATTTTGCAGTTAATATTTTGGCCTTGAAATGTTTCCAAATCAAAATAATTTGGCCACAGCACCTGCGGCTAACGATGCCCAGCAACAACAGAACCTAAACTTCAATGGCCTGCAACAGCAACAACAACAACAGCAGCAGCAACAAAACCAACAACAATTGCCACAGTCTGCCAAGAATGTGCGAAAGAAACCATATGTGAAAATCACAGAACAGCCAGCCGGCAAAGCGTTACGTTTTCGCTATGAATGCGAGGGTCGCTCGGCAGGTTCCATACCCGGCGTCAACTCGACGCCCGAAAACAAAACCTATCCGACCATCGAGATTGTGGGCTACAAGGGACGCGCTGTTGTCGTCGTTTCCTGTGTCACCAAGGATACGCCATATCGGTAAGTGCGAAAGAGAGAGAGAGAGAGAAGATTATATTAAGTAATATTTATTTTCCCTTCAGTCCACATCCCCACAATCTGGTTGGCAAGGAGGGCTGCAAGAAGGGCGTCTGCACATTGGAGATCAGCAGCGAGACAATGCGTGCGGTCTTCAGCAATCTGGGCATACAGTGTGTCAAGAAGAAGGATATTGAGGCAGCGCTGAAGGCGCGCGAGGAGATACGCGTCGATCCTTTTAAGAGTGAGTAGCATCCACAAAGTTATTCTGATTATATCTAATTGTATCTATAACTCTTTTTAGCGGGCTTCTCGCATCGTTTCCAGCCGTCGAGCATTGATTTGAATTCGGTGCGATTGTGCTTTCAAGTATTCATGGAGAGCGAGAAGGGTCGCTTCACCTCGCCCCTGCCGCCCGTTGTCTCTGAGCCGATCTTCGATAAGAAGGCCATGTCCGATCTGGTCATATGTCGCCTGTGCAGCTGCTCGGCGAGTGTGCTCGGCAATACACAGATCATTCTGCTGTGCGAGAAGGTTGCCAAAGAGGATATCACAGTGCGTTTCTTTGAGGAGAAGAACGGACACATTGTCTGGGAAGCTTTAGGAGATTTTCAGCACACCGATGTGCATAAGCAGACTGCCATTATGTTTAAGACGCCACGATATCATACCATGGACATAACGGAGCCCGCCAAGGTGAGAGGGCGAGGAGAAGGTTCCCAATTTGTTTGGAGTTCTATTTAATCTTGACTGTCTATTTTAAAGGTTTTCATACAGTTGCGTCGACCCTCGGACGGCGTTACCAGCGAGGCTTTACCCTTCGAATATGTGCCATTGGATTCAGGTAGGCATACGTTCTGGAATCTTCATCGGCATCTCAAGCGGAAGCCCGATGAAGACATCTTTCAGCAAATACTGTCACTCGATACGGCGGCTGTGCCGCCTAAGCGTGAGATGCCAACGATTGAGGTTATTGATTTGAATACACCTGTTTTGGAGCAGCCACCGGAACTGTCACCGATAGCGCTAGCGAAACCGGAACCGGAATTGGAACTGGAACTGGAACCGGTGCAGGAACCAGTGCCGGAACCTGTTCCTGAACCTTTACCGGAACCAGATCCGCTGTCGCTGCTAGATACGGTGGATGTACATGATCAGACGCCGCAGGATATGGAGGCAGCTTGTGCTGCAGCTGAGGCAGAAGCCGAGGCAGATCGTTTGCGCACAGAAAAGGAAATCGATACCATAATCGATGAGAAAGTACGCGAGCTGGAACAATTGGAATTGGAGCAACAGCAGCTGGCAGCAGTGGATGTTGTTCTCGCACCCGAGCCACATCAGTTGAGCGCCAACGATAAGATTAACGAATGGATGAAATCCAATGAGCTGCTGCAGCAGCCACACGAACCCAGCCCTGGTCCTGGGGATGCCGAAGAGGAGGGCAGCGATGCACCCACAGATGGTACAGGGGAAACTCAAGTGGCTGCGGCTGCGTGTGCGGCCAACGATGAGGATAAGACACTGAATGAGTTGCTCGAACAGGTGGCTGAGCTGGATGAGATCTACACGGACTTTGTCATGCAACGCGACACGTACAACAACACGTTGCAGAATGAGCTGCAGAGCATGGAACGACCACCCATGCAGGTCGAGGAGAGTTTCGATGATACGGCCACATATACAAGTCTACAGATTGCCTTTAAGAATCCCGTTTTAATACCCATGGATGATATAATGCCACCAACGCCGCCCATGTCGCAATGTGCACCCGAGGATGCTCAGCACTACGATGCCGTCGAAGTGAACTCACAGCAACAGCAACAGCTGCTGCAACAGCAACAGCAACAACAGCAACAACAACAGTTGCTTCAGCAGCAACAACATGAGTTGGAGCAGGAACAGATTAATAAGGCAGCTGTGGAAATGTTGATGGCCGTCGAGGAGGAGAAGCTGCCGCCACTGCCTCCGAAACGACTGCGCAAGCAGGACAGCAATGCAGAGAATCGTTCGATAGAGGCAAACAACGGCGACTCCTCGCCGGGAGTGCGTGAGAAGGCGCGTCTGCCGCCTCCAATTATACATCCCCGCATGGCCGAATTGTCTGCTGCGTCCACAAAGCGTTTGCCGCAGCCACCAGAGACGAAGCCAAAGCCTCCACCCGCAAAGAATCCCAACTTCAACACGTTGCCGCGTCAAAAGAAACCGGGTTTCTTCTCTAAACTCTTTTCACGCCGCAAGAGCAAACCGGAACTGATGCAGCAGAGCAACGAGAACTGTTCACATCTGGGCACATCCAAGAGCAGCAGTGCGGCGGCTAGTGAGCCCAGTCTGGATCAGCATTTCAATGCCCGCGATCCGTTGCGCGCCTCACAGCGTTCTGCCAAATCGTTGAATCCCATCAAATCCACCAATACGAGTCCATTGAAATCAGCAGCTGGAGCAGGCACAGCTTCGTCGCGAAAGGTTGCCAAGACGGGCAAACCATGTGGACGCAGTGTGAGCAGCGTGTCGGGCAAACGGCCGTCGTATCTGAATGCGGATGTGGTGCATATTCCTTTGAAGGGTGACAGCTCGAGCAGCCTGCAGCAGGCAGCCACCACCAATGAGGCCTATTCGAATGCCAGCACAATTACAGTGGGCGGTCAGCTGGACAGACGCACTGCATCCGCACTGCAGCTGGCCGAGATTCCCATTAGTGAGGGCGGCATGGAGTTGGTTGCCATTGCCGATCGCCAGAGTCTGCGCAATTTGGTTAACTCCATTGAGGCACATTTCAATGTGCAAATGGATCCCAATTTGGATCTCACTGAGGTGGAACATTTCGCCCTCTACACCAGTGTGCCGCCCACGGCGACAGCGAGTGAATTCGATGAGACCTCCGCCTACTATGCACCTGTCGATGCTGGCGAGATACTGACGCCCGATCAAGTGGCCAAGCGATTGGCCATGGCGAACACTAGCAGCAACAGCAACAGCAACTGATTGCACACACACTCATGTGAAACAGGAGCGGATTTGTATTTGTCGAGGGCATGGCCCCCCGTCGGATAAATTGAAAATTGTTTTGAATCTTTAGCCTGACGAACAATCAACGACTAAAACAGCCAGAATTGTACACTTGGTAGCCACAAATGAAACACGCGGCGGGGATGGCGACCCCGGCCACAATTTGTATTTGTATTTGTTTTAGAATTGTAACCCCCCCCCCCCCCAGTACCCACTTGGTATGCCAATTTGTAAGGGGTAGTGTCATTGCACTACCCATCGAAACTTGTTTATTACGGCTTGCATTTTCCCAAGGAAATTGTCGCAGCTAGATTTGTTTTTTATTCTGGGCAGGAGGAGGCAAAGATCGTTTGTTTGATCTGGCGCCCCTTAGCCCGTCCGATTTGTATTTAATAGCTCTGTCTAAGTAAATCTTAAGGTTTTTAGCAAGTAAAAACCGTGAGAAACAAAACAACCGTGTGACCTAGTCCACTCAGATTTGTCCTAAAGGCAATTAAACAATTTGTCGCATTGCGAACTCTCTTTTTTATAGATCCAGCACATTTGAGGCGAAAACGTCAGCGAACAGGTGGAGATCCCATGCACTTGTTGCTGCAGCAACAGCAGCAGCAACAACAGCAGCAGCAGCAACAACAACAGCAGCTTCAAAATGATCATCAAGATGGTAAAGCATTTTCTTACCTATTCTCTCTTGGTTGTGGGTATTACCATACACTGTCTGTCTCTCTCACTTTCCCATTTCGAGATCTCTTTCTATCTTTATCTCAATCTCTATTTGTGGTGAAGGTTTTGTATTGTCTAGGTTTTTGTATCCCCCCAAGTGTTGGATCTATCGACTGCAATAAATGAAAATGATTGCAGAAATTGTTTTTGGAAAAATTTGTAAACACTGCTGTGATTTTCGGCAGATGTTTTATAACTCAATCTAGTCAAATATAGAAAATCTGAAAACTGATCCTACCTATCGAAATATGCTCGTACCAACTTAATACTATTTTTCGTATATCTACCAAAGACTTGACAAGTTCTCTGATGTATTAATCGTATAGACTATTAGTAAATATTACAGCTATGCCTGGTAAAAAAACCAAAGCACAATATTGAAGTAAACTATGCAAAATCGAATACACACACACACAAACACACATATAAAATATATAAGTAAAATACGTAGTAGAAATATACATATAAATATTGTTGTTGAATATTTGTCGCTTCGCTAATTGAAAAGAAAATTAAAATTTGATATTTTTATACAAATATAGAAAAAAAACAAAAACATGAAATTATCGAAATTTTGAAAGAAATCGTAATGTTTTAAACTATTTTATAAAATATGTAGATTAATAAAAAAACAATTAAACTTAAATTGAAAAGGTTTTTAAATTGGAGAAGAGATTTCGGTACAACGAGTAAGTTTATCGAGCACGATAGTTTGAGTTTGCATGAGTTTAAAGTTTTTTAAAAAACATTTTACTTAGTTTTAATTAAAGATGATTTTGCCAACAAGTTGAGCATGAATTCTTAATGCTTCTTTTAATCTTTCTTTGGTCGTTTCAATGCATATTTCATTTGTTTGTATTGCTTTTGTTTGTGTTCAGTTTCTTATTTATGTGTTCTTATTTGCTTTGTGCTAACAAATTTCTGCACTGCTTACAGCACAAAACAACATGAACTGTTGGAACGCACAGAACATACCGCCCATCAAAACCGAACCGAGAGGTGAGATCATTTTGTAGATACCAAATTGAAATTCAATATTTAACCTTGTCCTATAACATCTTTACAGATACCTCACCGCAGCCATTTGGTCTATACCGTGCGCCGCCAGAGTTGACACCGTCGCCGCAGCCATTGTCGCCGTCGAGCAACTACAATCAGAACAGCACACCCTCGCCCTACAACATGGCAGCGGCAGCAGCTGCTGCAACGCCCGGCAATGGCCAGCAGCAACAGCAGTTGATGTCGCCCAATCATCACCAGCAGCAGCAGCAACAGCAACAACAGCAGCAGCAGCAACAGCAATATGCTGCTGCTGGCACTGGCAATATGGAGTTGAGCAACAACTACAATCCCTTTGCGCAACAATTGCTGGCACAACAGCAACAACAGCAACATCAGCACCAACAACAACAACAACAGCACCAACAACAGCAGCAGCAACATCAACTCCAATACAATTCCAATCAGAATCCATTTATCACAGCCGGCTGGGAGAACAAGTTCTCAGCGGTAACTGTTGCTGCTGCCGCCGTGTCGGCAACACCTGCTGTTAACAACAACAACAACAGCAACAATCTAAGCAATCTCAACAATCCCTTTACTATGCAAAATCTGCTGACTTCAGGCGCGGGCGCTGCGAGCAATCTGCAATGGAATCTAACCACAAATCATTTGGTAAACTCAAGAATTTCATTAATTTTCTTAATTATTGTTAATCAATTTCATTTCTCAACAATTACAGCAGAATCAGCATACACTGCAGCAGCAACAGTTGCAGCAGCATGGCATGCAACAGCAGCAGTACGACAACAATTCCAACAACAACGATAATACCAACAATAACAACAACAGCAGCGAGAACGGTCCAACGATCAGCAATCTGTTGAGCTTCGACAGCGAACAGCTTGTCCGCATCAACTCGGAGGATCAGCAAATGTTGCGTCTCAATTCAGAAGATCTGCAAATTTCCAACCTGTCAATATCTACGTAATACCTTACTGAGAAGTCAGTTCAGTTGTTAGTCATATAGAAAGAGAGAGAGAGCAGAACGATCGTGTTTTATACAAATGTAAAATGTGTTTTTAGCTTAATGTTTTTTAAAATTACAAATAAATTAATCGTTTTAGTAGTAAAAAGTTGAACAGACTTTTCTTTTATAGAAAGATTTTTATAAGTTGATAAAACTATAAGCAGATACCGGTGACCACATAAAGATTACATACGTTTTAAAATAAAAAATATAAAATAATCATTATTTTGAAAACAATTTTAAGATTTTCAACAAGCAAAGAAAACTTGAACAAGATAAAGAAACATAAGAAACTATGAATGGAATGTTAAGGAAACTATTTTCGGTGATCTAGTTTGTTGCCATGGAAAATGCCCTTGATCTTCTCGACAGCAGTGGACATGGGTAGAGCAGGAGGGGGCGTGCCCGGCAGCATGCAAAAGGCAACGAAGTGCATCAGACGAAATGTGGCATGTTGATAGGCCTGACTCTGGGCGAAGCATTGGCGAATGCGTTGACCCACTGTGGCAGCAAGGCAATTCTGCAATGTGACCACCTGCTCGTCCTTCTGCTTGAAGTTGTGCTCCAGCTCCTGGCCGTATTTCTTTAGTTTGCTGAGCAGTGGAAGAGAATGACAATGAGCTGCAGATTCATTTAAGTTGCAAAGGACGCACCTGATTAGCAGTTCAGCTGCAACATTCTTATCGTGCAGTTGCTGCAGTTCCTCCAGTTTCTTCGTCAGCTCCTCGCGCAGTTCCTCCAGCTGCACTGTCAGCTCCTCAATGTCGAACTTGGCATGCTGACACTCCAGCTGAACGCGAGTTAGCTGCTCCAGCTGCTCACGTTGCTGTGTGCTGGCCTGGAACAGTTCCCGCTTGGTGGACTGTAGCAACTCTTGCAGATTATCATTTTCCGTCTGCTGGCTTACATTCTCCTGCACCAACTTCACCTTCTCCTGGCTCATTTGCTGTAGTAGAATGTTCAGTTCGTTGTAGGACAACTTGGTCTTGGCACTGTCCATGTAGGACTGCTTGAGCTGATCGTTTAGCGTATCATTGCGACGCTTCTCCACAGCAAAGAGCGTGTTGTACACGTGCAGCTGATTGCGATTCTTGACGAACTGAGGAAAGGGAAGACTGTCAGTTAAGTAGGAGAAATGAGAGCTCAGTCCCCACTTACATTCCGCTTAAAGTCCTCCACTTGTTCATTGAGCGTACGCACTTCCTGACGTCGTCGGCGCCAGGAGCGCAACATGATGGTATTGAAGATGCGCAGACTGGCGATGCGCACATCCTGATCCCCGTTGACGACGAAGCGTACATTGCCCTGTCGCGCACTGCACAGCTGAGCTGCATCCTGCAGCAGCAGTTGAGTGAGGCTCTCATCCTTTATGGTCAGCTGTCCCTCCTGATTCTTCTGCTGCATTCTGCCAGTTGGCAACAGAGCCTTGGTTGGGCTGGGCACATGCGCCACCAACTGATAATTGCCAGTACGACGGGCCTCCTTGAAATCCATTTGGGATAAGGATTTACGTGCACGAAAGTTCAACATGGCCGCCGATTGTTGACGTTTCAGTGTCAAATATGGAGGCAGTGCAGCTGGTTTAGATTGCAACTGAGACTTAGCTTGAGGCTGTGGCGGTGGCTTACACTGCAGTGCATTTGCCAGACTATTCGACAATGAAATGTCCGATGAAGAGGGTGTTAGCAAAATCGATTTGGGTCCTTTTAGTATCTGGAAGTTTTCCTTGTTCTCAATGCTAAGGGGGAAAGAGAATGAAACGTTTACTAATCTCTTAAAGGTAACTTCGCTCTCACCTCTCCAACTTCCTCTGGGAGCGTCGCTTCTTCAGTTGAGAGCCCAACAACGCTTTGTTGTAGGGTGCACGAGGCGAATTCATCTTGGCGCGCGGCGAATCTTCACCGTGCTTGGAGCTGCGCTCGTTTCTGCGAATTCGTGGAGACTTCGGTGGCATTTTGAAACAGTTTCAATAAATCTCTTTATATAAATAAGTAGAAAGTAAAATTATAAATTCAAGAGTTCAATTTTTCAAATTTTTTTGCTGCTTTGCTTATTTTAATGCGTTCAGACTGTTCAGGAATATACATATAACTGAAATCTTTCTACGATCGTTTGCTTGAATAGCTGTGCCTACTTACGGTTGAAGTTTGGTAAACAGGTAGATTGCTTGGGTTTTTTAAGGATTCTGAATAATATGCTTGATTTACAGTACTGTGTTTTAAGAGTACTAGACAAGAAAAAGTATCAATCTTACGTAAAGAAGTTACCAATTAATATAGCTTAACACCAACTCACATTAATTTCTTTTCATCAAAAACAATATCGACCTTTTGAATGTGTTATGACACAGGCAAATGGCCGATTATAAATTCATAGACACGCCACAACACCTGTACAAGTGTCGTATCCTGCCGTAATCATTTGTTTTCCATTTGTTTCCTTGGTATTCGCCGCACACACATCCGACAAATTCCCACACACACACACCCGCACTCTACCGCAGCCACATTCTTTAGTAACTTAATTCCACACAGCATCCGCACATTGATTGTGGGTCATTTGCCAATTGTGTGAATTTGCCACCATCCCCCGCCACTCCTGCACCTGTTCCACACACACACACCCACCCTCTTGCATCCTTCGCTTTCCACAACATTGGGCGCCCAATGTGTGCAACGGTATTCGGTTTCAGGTCATTCAAAAAGCGTATTCAACCCCAGCCAGAAGCTTCTCACCACAGTGGCCAAAAATTTGCGTCTGCGCAGTGGAAAAAAGCTTTCGAAATTTTAAAATTGTTGGTAAAATTCGCTTTTGGGTCCGTTTTGTGGTGGCCAACAGCGGCCGTTGGCGGTTTCATTAACATCGCGACACTGCTGGCAAACGGTTCATTTGGTCGGCGAGGCACAGCTCCAAGCAAATCGACAGGTGTGCAACATTGAATCGGTTTCAAAAATATTTAAAAATTTCCTCAAAAGAAATCCGCAATTGCAGTTGAAAATTTAATTAATAGTAAAACGAAAATTTCGAAAGTATTAAAACCTGCATTATTTGTGTGCAGTGTACAAGTTTATAAGTGTCTGTCTGCATCGGTATTAGTTTGTGTGTGAGTGCGTGTGTGAGACTGTGTATTACGAAAATCGTATCGAACATATTCGAAGAACATACCTTAAATAAATATTGAACACCGCGAGCAAATTCTCTTGGGTAAGTTTTCAATAAACGGCACAAAGCTATAAATAATGTTATGGGATTTGTGTACCGATCTTGCTTAGTGTTACAAAAGATTCCATTCGCCTCGGCCGACTCGGCCGGCTCTCCAGCATCACGGCCCACCTCCCCGGGGCAAAAAACGTACACAAAGTTAATAAATAAATACGTATTATTATTCGAAATACGGCTGCCGGCAAAACCCAGAGAGTATCAATGAAATGGGTTTATCCCAACTTGATTTCTCTCTCTACAACCCGACCGCCCTCTACTCATGATTTAACATAGTCTTTCTATCTCGATTTGCGTCTTGGGAAAAAATAATAATTAAACTCAAATCGGGCAGTAAGACGTCACCTGTGGATTGTGTCGATTGTCTCCGAGCTCTCATGCAAGTCATACGAGTACGTCACCTGCGTATACCTGTTTAACATTTAGAAGACTTTCCATTGGACTTCATCCACATATAACACGCGACAAAGCGCGCGCGAGCTGACAGTTCGAAGAACGATTTTGCCGGTATTAACAAGAAATTAGTTTAGTTCTTGGAAAGAGTGGACTTGTTTCTTATTTCATTATCAGTATTTACAACAAATTGTTCCGCATTCACTTATCTAATAAATTTTACAGAATTGTGATTAATATACAAATTGTGATTAAAGATCTAATTGTCTATTCTAATTGTGACTAAAGATCCATACATAAAACCCTTTTCTAACAACCCTTTCACGTGAAGCCTATGACAGAGTAAGTTAAAGTGAATTAAGTTAAAATGTTCAAGTTGTGAAGATATGACTTATGTACCTTTGTATTATATATGATATGACCACAGATGTTAGATATTCTTATGCATAAAATAGAACTCCAGCCATATTGTGTTTATATTGAGTAAGAATACAGTATTATTTGTTGTATTATGTATACCTGAAAGTCTTATAAACATGTCTTAGATATTGTAGTAAATGGTTGCTTTATGTGTTGTGTGTCAGAAATGTAGGTAAAGTTTCAAAACATGTTGAAAAACCGGTTGCAACTTTAAAGTCAATGAACATTTGAATTTCAATTTAAAATTGTATTTGAATTTGAATTGAAAACTGAATTAATATACAAGAACTGATGATGTATCTACACTTATCTTTTTAAATATGTAGTGGAAGACTAAGTAAATGTTATGCATAGCTCAATGCGCTGTCCCGGTTTATAAAGAAATACAATCGCAATTGTCATGCTACAGCAAGTTGGACTTATCTGCAACCTACGTGTCCAGTTTAGCAGTTCTCCAGCTAACCGATTCCACAGAAACCCCTGCAACCGCTGCACTCTCTCATTACCAAGTATACAACTTTGCTGGGGCAGCTTGTGCAGTTGGCGATGGCACTCACGATTTGCAGTGCGCATTAATTAATTAATTGTCGGGTATACTCAAACGGGGGCGACAGAGTGAGTGTTAATACATGTGCGAATGTGCGAGTTGTCGTTGCGGTTGATGCGATTCTTGTTGTTGTTGTTGCTGCTGTTGATGATTGGCTACTGGCGCGAAAACAAAATAAAAGCTTACTTTGAGTCTGTCGATATTGTTGTTGTTTGTCTTTCAGTCAGTCTGTCTGGCTGCCTGCTTATTCACGTCTGTTCAACCTGTCGTCGACGTCGTCGTTGTTGTTGTTGTTGTTGATATGTGTATTTCTAACACAATGATAGAAATTGTGAAATGGTTATTGTTGTTGTTGTTGCTGTCGCATGGTTCGATCCAGTTGCAGACAACCTTGGAGCAACTCAACTTCCAAACTCCACTGCATGCGGAACTTGCTCGTGTTGCAGCTGCGGCAACGCCGCGCATTATGTAATCGTAAAGTAACTGGAAAGTTATGTATACGCCACGCGAACTGGAATTGAAAATGGAAAAACGGAAAGTCCACAATCACACAGCGAGAGACAAAGCAAGAGAGAGGGAGAGAGAGCGCGATCGAGAGCATCGTTGGTTTCCGCATGAGCAAACTCTCACGCTCACTCGCGTATCTATCGAATACAAGTAGCGCAATTTCCCGATGCGCGATGACTCATGCAGAATTCGGGGAATCCGAAACTGAAACCGAAACCGAAACTGAAAACGAATCCAATCAAGTGCTGCTGAAGCATAAGCAACATCTCGGCTTTTCGACAGGTTTTTCTCTTTTGTCTGCCTAGCTACAAAAGCTGCTTGATGTACAACTAGCTTGTTCAGAGTATTAATCCCAGTTTGTCATGGACTTTGCCCACATAACCAACATACATTATTATGGTTTGTTTACTGAAAAACTGGACTAACGATAAAATTTGATCGCAATTCCCCGGGGCAAAATCAATGATTGAGTTGTTTGATTTGTTGTTATTTTAGAAAAGTAAGTCCCCGAATTGGAGTGCCTATGCTTACGAATAATATAAAAAGAAACATTAGAAAGGTTTCTACGGGTTTCTAGATTTTTATATAAATTTGAAACACTCAAGAAAATATTTCTTGATTTATATGAGCGACGAAAACCACGTGTTCCATTAACTTCAAAATATCACAGTTCAATACAAAGAATCAATCCATTCCTTAAGACATTTGCATTATATTATACTTCTGTCAAAAATATGTTTCGAGTACAATGCGAGAGTTTCGATTTCATTATACTCTACCCTCTCTATGAAATGTAACCAGAAATTTGTAATGCAAAGAAAGAGAACCCTCTGACTCCATAGCGTATACTAACAACGGAAATAAGTTTCTCATTCTTGATAAAACTTGTCACACATACTATTTATGCGCACTGTATATAGCACCACCAAAATAATCTCGAACGAGTTTTGTTATAATCATAATATAATAAAGGCACAGGGATTGCAGACATTTCAGCACAATATATTATAACATAGAGACAATGATAAGAATCATTAAATAATATACATATTACTATATTTATATTACATTTTAAAAGTTCAACTTTAATTTACGCATGTGTGAATAAATGTCAATTAGTTTTGAGTATAATCGGCCCGTGTTTGTATGCGAGAGTTTAAATATTCACTCGTTTAGATCGCATTCTGTAAGCCATACAGGCGGCGATAAAAATGACGATCACATCATACAGAATTAGGCCACTAAAACTATATTTGACAATTGGAGTGTGTTTGGAGACCCACGTAACCATTTTGCTGCGGCAACCGATGCTGGTGTAAAAATAACAACTTGAAGGCACTGCCCCTATTCCATAATCGTCGGAACCGTTATAACCGCAACATGCAAAAGTTGTCTGAATAGCATCGAACACAGCTGCCTTTTGGGGTTCCTCCGATGCCCAGGCCCGATCAATGAAATCTTCGATAGAAGCCTCCAATCCAGCGTTATACGTCACGCCAGCAATGAGCAGAATAGTAGCAATAACCACAGAGACTGCATAGCTCGTAGTCAAGCAAAAAGATTCACTAATTGTGACACAACATCCCAGGATAGAGATAAGAACGTAAGCCGAGCCAAGTGCGATCAAAATAAATGAAAGCATTGACAGTGGCGTGAAAACCATATGTCCATTGGCTTGATTCATATGCGAATTACCGATGATGAGAATACCGTATCCAATGCTTAAAACACCAAGAAATACCATTATGGTGTTTAATACCAAATGTGTGTATCTCAGCACGAATGTTCCAATATCCTTTTTTCTGTAGTTTTTTGCTTCCATTGCTTTTTCTAGTTGCACCCGCGCGACACGTCCACTCAGACAGAAAACTGATTTAATAATATGAAATTATTCTACATCAAAAATATGGGAATTGTCGGTTGCGATTACAAAGCAAGAGTTTCGTTTTCATTACATTACTATATATGGTACCCTCTCAGAGGGTATATTAACTTTATGCAGAGATTTGTAGAGTATACTATAGATGTATATTCTTACTCAGCATACACAGAGGAGTCTTACTTCCTACATACTTAACATACAAGTATATCTCTCTAGTCTGAGTATTAACGCAAACTAGTCAGTCATTATTGATGAAACTCGTCACACATACAAATGAATGGAAAACCGATTTTCATTTTATTTTAAGATATTGCTGTTCTATAATCTATACCTTGCATAGGAACAACCAGTCAAAACTTCAGATTTTCATAAACAAAGTGTATGTTTAAATCAATTAACTTTCATAATTGGCATCTCTGCAAGTGTATAAAACTTTCGGCTAGCTGATAAAGTAGTTTCCTGTTTCGAGTACATATTCTTAGAATAACATAAGGGTGATAAGAAACATATGAAAGAAACTTTGCTGACGTAGTTCCATTAGCTTCAATGTAAAATAATACAAGCAAAAGTATTGCGGACATTTAAAACCAGAATCATTTATTTTACGTTAGATACAGTACCACAAATCTATTGAAAATTTACAAATTACTAAATTTATATTACATTTTAAAAGTTTAACTTTAATGTACGCATGTGTGAGTTTGGGGTTCGATCGGTCCTTGTTTGCGTGCCAGTGTTTATGGATTTAAATATCCACTTCTTTTAGTAGCCATGTCGTCGTGTATCCTGGAAGCCAAACTGGTGGCGATAGCTATGGTGACTACATCCAACAGCATAAGGCCGCCAGTACCATATAGGAAAACGGAGCTTTCGGGATCGAGAGAATATTCCAATACTTTGCTATACGTCATACCAGCAGAGAGCAGAATGAACAATATTAACAGAGCGACAACATAACTCATTGTCAAGTAAAAAGATGTACGAATTGAAACACAACATCCCAGGAACGAGATTAGCACATAAACCGAGCCAAGTGTGATCAAAATAATTGGTATTAAAATGCTCTTTCCATGGATATTCAATATAAACTCCCACAAAAGTATACCAAGATAATGATTAAGACGCGGATAATCGCCAAGATGGTATTAAATATAGTATGTGTGTATCTCAGCAGGAATATTCCACAGGCCTTTTTTGTAGTTTTGAGATCCCATTGCTTTTTTTTAATTGCATCCTCGCGACACGTCCGTTCCGACAGAAATCTGTTTCAAATTTGATTTGGAAATAAAAATATGGCATGAAAAAATCAATAATAAACGTATATCCATATGTTAATGGTAGGTTGCGATAATGATTCAAGAATTTCATTTTGATTATACTCTTTCAGAGGGTACATTATGTGTATGCAGAATTTTGTAGCGCAAAGATGATGACATCACTGACTTCAAAGATTATATATATAATATATATATGATTAATCCGTCGAAAATTAAGATTTTAAAATAAATATTGTCTGTTTTCATCAATATGTTTTTTAAAAATGATATGATGAGAAACTTTTTCTATTTTTTAATAATTAGCATATTTGAAGTTTTAAGCCAAGGTCTCCAAGAGTATAAGCCTGTCGGTAAGCTGATAAAGTAAATTGCCTATTTGGAGTACATATTCCTACGAATAAAAATGAAACATATAAAAGGAATTTTGCTTTTTTGGATAACTTTTGATAAACGAAAATCACGTTGTTAGCTTCAAAATAAATCAATAAAGACACATGATTTGCGGATATTCAAAATCAGAATAAGCTCATATATTTAAAACAAAGATTAGGGACAATACAAGCAATCAATTAAAAACAAACATATTATAAAATTAAATTTACATTTCGAAAGTTCAACTATAATGTGGATATGTTTAAATAACTGTGACTGTTTGGGATACAATCAAGCCGTCTTTGCATGTGCATTTATGATTATTTCACGTGCATGTTGTTAGTCACGATGATGCCGATGGCAATGACGACCAAGTCCACCAGAATAAGGCCCAAACCAATATGTTTGAAAATGAGTGCGTTACCGGAGATCAACAAAACAAACTTTCTGAGGAAACCACCACAAATATCAATGCAGGATCCATCGCAAAAGTTAGCAAACAATCTCCCTATTCTAGAGACTTCATAATATTCGAAACCATTTAAGTGTTGGAGACCATTCTTTGGAGCTTTTAGCGATGAACAGGACTTTTCAATAACATCTCCCACAGCAGTTTCGAAATGTTCAATGTAAGACTTGCTTACAATAAGCAAAATGATCAGAACCAGCACAGAGACTGCATGGCTCATTATGAAGCCAAAAGAGTCACGAATTGTGACCCAGAATCCCAGGCACGAGATGAGCACATAAACGCAGCCAAGTGTGATAAGATAAATTGGAAATGATATTAGTGGCGTGATAACGACTTGGGTATTGGTCTGGATATTCGGAAAGATGAGCACACCGTAGACAATGCTTAAAACGCCGATACTCGCCAAAATGGCATTAAGACTTATATATATGTATCTCAGCAGGAATGTTCCAAAGGTCTTTTTTCGATAGTTTGGAGCCTCCATTGCTTCTTCCAATTGTATGCGCGCGACACGTCCGATCCGACACAAAACTGTTTCAAAATTAATTTAGATATGAAAAATAGGGGAATAATTCAGTAAAAAAATGTTTAATCGCCGCTCGCGATTACGATTCGAGAGTTTCATTTTCCTTATACCCTTCCAGAGGGTATTCTACATTTAAGCAGAAATTGTTACACTTGTAGCGCAAAGAATGATACATATCCAAAAACGTGTATAAGTGTATAAATTTATATATTCTAGATCGGCATCTACAGCTTCATATATGGTATACATATCTGCAATTGTCTTGTAAGTCAGGCTCGTATCTCAGTTAAAAAAAAACATAGCATAAATCTGTGGAGACTTAAAAAAGGGCAGAAAATCTTCGGCAAGCCGAGTAGAAATAGAGCCCCCATTTTGTGAGCGTATTTCTTAGAATAAGATAAAAAAACTGAGGCATTTTGCCCTTTTGATTTGTATATTGATTCGAAACACTAGCGGCAATATTTATTGATTTCAATAAAATATTCTAGGCTGTGTCAAACTAAAACTACGTGGTTTCGTAAGTTAACTCATTAGTTTAATATAAGTACATAGAAATATAAAGAATCAGAATAACTGAAGGGACAATACTAAGGATCAATTGAAAACATATATATTAAATAGTTAATTTATTTGGGATCTTAAAAGTACAACTATAATTAGCATATGTATAAATAAATGTGAATGTATTTTGGGCTACGAGTGGCAGGATTTTTAAAGTATTTTTGGGCTTCAATGTCCTTTCGTGATGTTTGCTTAATACCCATTATCTCGCACGCTAGAGATCATAAGGCTGAGAATATCCACCACAAGAAGGCCTAGACTAAAAACTTTAGCACCGTTAGTGCTAAAGGAGATCCACTCTACAAACTTGGTACGGCAACCACCATGAATGTTGCTGTCATTCAAGCAGGGTCCCTTGCAACAGCTTGAAGGTAATCTCGCTATTATGGACTCATTGTAATCTCGGAAGCCATTAGCGCCGCAGCATTTAAACAATTCCTGGACAGCATCAAAGACATTTTCCTTTTCTGGCTTTCGCAATGCCCAGACCTGATCAACAACATCTTCCATGGCAGTGTTTATATTTTTCTCATTGGTAAACGGCCCGCCAACAAAAAGCAAAATGAGGAGTATCAGCAGAGAGACTGCATAGGTAATTATCAAGCAGATAGATTCACGGATTGCGACAAAGATTCCTAGAATCGAGATGAACACATAAGCCAAACCATGTGTGATCAGTATCTTTGGCATGGCTGACTGTGGATTCAAATCTCCCTGGCCATTCACCTGAATGCTCCTTATACTCATCAGGATAATCACGCCAAAGAGAATGTCGCAAATGCCGATAACTGACAAAATTGTACATAATATTAAATGTATGTATCTCAGCATTGATGTCCTAGAGTTAATTTTGCAGTAGTTTTTGACTTCCATTTTTTTTTTCATTTCTACACGAGCGACACGTCCGTTCCGATATAAAACTGTTTCAAAATTGACTCGAGAAATATAAAAGAGAGGGTAGTTGAGTTGATAATACTTTTTTGTATCGCATAATTTTGAGAATATGTTGAAAGCTTGGTTGAGATTACGATTTAAGAGTTTCAATTTCATAATACCCTTACTGGGAGTATACTGAATTCAACACAAGGGAGGCGACCTAGTTCATAGTATAAGGAAAACAAGGTAAAAACATTTTTAAATTATCCAATCAGAAGGGAACAATTTCTATGATAACGTAGTCATATACATATGCAGGTTGAGGTTAAGATACCAAGACAAAGACAATAATAAATAGTACATTACTATTTTACTAGTAATTTACTATTACTACATTACTATTTTTCAATAAATTGAACTGTTTTTTTTGTGACAGATAACATGAATATTGAGAACATCAAGAGATCAAAAGGTTCAAACGTGCTGTGTCAGATAACATACTATAAAAAAATTTAAGAACAGCATGAGATCAAAAGGTTCACGCTTGCTGTTAATTCCACAAACTGTTTGAGTTCATTTTCGTTTCATTCATTTCATTTACTCATTTTGCTGGGTTATCAATACGCTCTTTGTGGCCTGCCTCTACGTCTCTCTGAGCACTCTCTTACTCGTTGTGTATGTGTGTGTGTTGTGCGTGTGCCTTGAATTTTAATGCTGTACGGCGAGTCTTTCTTTATCTTCGGGACGTCGGCGGCGACCTTTTGCTTGACTCTTTCAAGCTGAATGCATTGCGAGACTGTGAGTGTGCACGTGTGTGCGTGTCTGTGAGTGTGTGTGTGTGTGTGTATTGTACTAGCCATAAACAATGGCTTTAAAAGCCAAGTCATTGGCGACAACAACAATAGCTACAACAACAACAGTGAGAAAATAAAAGCAACAACTACAACAAGTGGTTGCCCAACTAACCGACCAATTGCTACCACTTTTCACTTGGAGCTGACGTTTCAGCGCAGTGCGCGTGGACTCCCAATGGAGCTACGGCTTTGTTTGCCTCTCTTGAGTGTGCGACCTTGAGCAGGCACATGTGCCAGAAGTGCAGATATGCCACAGCGCGGCTTGGTATTATTTCTTGATGTTTCTTTTGCGCTCAACTCGGCTCGGCTTGGCGACTTTTATTGCGCGGTCTCGCTTAGCTTTTTGCTGATAAAAAAGCAAACAAGTTTGGCATGGAGGTGTGACGTATTTTTTGACTTTGCTTTACTGTTGCTCTCATTCCTCCATTGTTTGTCTACTGACGTCACAAACGCACGTCAGTGCAGCACTGGGCTTTTTATGGGTCTCCCACAACGATATCTTCATTCATCTTTTGGGACTGCTATCGAAATTGATTTGTTGCTATTTTCGTTGCATATACTCGTATGTTTGTTTTGTCTTTTGTTTTGCGTAATTTTGCTTGGCGTTCATTTTCGTATAGCATTTTGTATTTTGCATTTCGTATTTCGTTTGCCAAAATGCATTTGCAGTTTGCCCACGCCGCGTATACTTGATGTTGTTTAAACTTTGTTTTTAGTTGCCACACATAAACACTGGCAAATAAATTGTGGAATTACTCACACAAACACAGAGTAGGAAAATTCAGTTCGCGAAATTTTGTAGTTTACAACACCTCCCCCCTCATGACACATACTCATCGCCACCGCCCCCGTCCCTTCAACGTTGTTTCAGTCATTTTCGCCATCGAAATATTTGTTTAAATGACTCGAAATCACCGCTGATGGAATGGCAGCCAAAAATTAAGTCAATAACTGCTCAGACTCATGACCTTAGATGTTATGTCTGCTGCTGGGCACATCCATAAATATGGAATCTTTTTCTGTTTAAATTAGCGTCAGTTTTATACAGATTTTCAAAAGTTTTGCGTTTTGCTACGAGGGTCACTGACAAGTTGGTTTTATGTATGAAAATTCGGGGAATTCAGCATACAATAAAGGTGTCAATAGGATATACTACCTATGTTTGTATATGGTATACAATCTCGTATCAATAAATATTCATAACGTAAATTTTCCCATTCTGCAATTTGTCTCAAGCGAAACCTAACGAGACACATTTATAATATGTCTTCATTAATCAAAAACATCCGTAGGTTAAAAGTGTTATCTCTTGATTTCCGCTGGGAATAAAATTACCAATCTCCCCTGAAGAATGCCAATTAATAATTTAAATAATCTATTGTGTCAGAGTGCACAATTGAACTAATTAAAACTGTACTTGTTGTTGTTTTTAGAACGATCTGTGCTTATCTCTGAGTACGGAAATTCAAAGCAAAGAGAATCTTGAAAGCAACGAAACCTTCAATCACAAGTGGTTTTTCCAAAATATTCTGTATGTTCTAAGGTCAAGACAATTTTGGCAAAGGAATTTTTAAGGTCCACAAATAATGCCCTGAAATACAATTTCAAACATCCGGAATATGTACTTATTTACTTTTATTTGAAAACCACCAATAAGATAAGAAATCTATTGATTCACTTTACCAAATTAATTTGCATTTAGCACTGTACTTATGGTTTTTTATAAAACCACAGAATTATCACTAAGGGAAATCAATTCAAAAGGGCAGACACGTGGAAAGATTGTTTTCATGAGGCAGAACAGTCTATTTATGTTAACCTATGTGTGGCGTTGCCCAAAAATTGTTTACAACATTTATACTGCATGTTCTTAGTCTTATAGATATGATATTCCTTACCAGTCAATATGCAAGGGTATATTAGAGGCGTACAAATCAGGCGGCTGGAGCATAGTATAGTTTCTAATATGTATTTTATTATCTCTTGATTTCCGCTTGCAATAAAATACAATTTAAGACAGTGGAAATATGACTTATATACTTTAGTTTGATTATCACCAAATTTAAATAATCTATTGTGCCAGAGTGCACAATTGAACTACAAGTAATTAGAACTGTACTTGTTGTTTTTAGAATTTTCTAAATATTTTATTGATTCAGTATGTTCAACTGAATGACATTTAGAACTGTACTTATTGTATGTGCGGTGGTTATCTCTTAGTGCGGAAATCATTTGCCATTTTCAATGTCTGTTTCCTGTGGCAGCACAATCTAATTAAGTGTGGCTGTGCCCTACGAGATATGTACGAAATGAATACTGCACATTCCAAGTCTTGTTGAAACCAAACTGCTTTCCAAATCAATATACTAGGGTATTCTTAAGGCCTACAAATCAAGCACCTGCAGCATACTATAAACGCCTCAACACCTTGCCACAACCACTTATAAATCTATAGCGAAATTTCAATATTCCACTTGTTACGTCATTAATTGGATCCAAGAAATACAAAAAAAGAGTAAAAAGAGAGAGAAAGGGGGAAGAAGAAGCAAAAAGAAACAAGCTACATGAACACACGCCGCAAGTATCAATAAACAAAAAGAAAAACACGATAAACCGAAATATGGGCAAACAATGTGAGTGGCAACTACAACAACATGTTGAAGAACTTCTGTGTGGAGATTAATGACTGAAAAATACTCTGCAATTCCCCAAAGTGACCACAATGCACAATCTAATTATTTGGAGGTGTTGTTAATGCGTTCAAATTGTGCACCTTAATTCTATACAATATAAATATGTAAAATGAACTTCAGGGGATTCTACAATAGATTTGTGTCAGGAATATCATACAACTGAATATACCAATTATCAGATATTTCACATATCTGCATATAATACTCTTGCGTTGATTTGTTTAACAATATCTATTCACGTACTTTAATACAACATAATTCAATCTGAGGATGTTGCATATCAAATTTGACAGCTAACCCTCTTAAAGTCTCATCTATATGGTGTATACTATATGTTGGAATTACTCGTAAAATGTTATGATGTTTACGCATATACAAAATCTGAATAAATCGCTTCTTTATTGATATTTTCAAATAAAATAGATCCATAAAGGTATTTTAAACTGAGGATCATATCAGCCATTCCGAGGCTGATCGTATAAAGCGTGAACGAGCCGATTTAACACACAAACCGAGCGAACACAGTTAGCAACGCCGAGCCAGACTGAGATTGCCAATGCGCATGAGAGTGTGTTCGTGTGTGTGTGTGTGTGTGAGAGCGAGTGTGATAACGAGCGCGAATGAGAGACTGCAAGTGTGGTTGTGTGAGTGTGCGTGCAAGTTGACGGAATCGATCTCTGTACACTGAGTAAAACGATTTTTTAGTGCGAGACATCAGCTTGCCGGTGACGGACGTGATTTTCCAAGTGCTCCGAGATCTTCGACTCGTCGACGTCGTTCCAGTGCGAGAGTGTGGCTGGTTTGGCTTGACTGTGTTTGGCGCGTATATTTGTTAATTATACGCGACACGACAGCCAGACAAAATTTGATACAACTACAAAGCCGCTCAACAAATTAAAAGAAATACACATACATAGCTACTACGTATTGTAGATACTATATGTATGTAGGCATAGCGACAAAACAAAAAGCAACGCTGCAGTACAAAACAACCAAAATAACAACAATAATTATAATCGCTTGTCTTTAAAGTCGCTCGAATCTAGTTTTGTTTTTGTTAAAAAACACACACACGAGAGACGGGGGGCACGCGCATCGAGTGCAAAGTAAACTTAAATTGGCGGGCTCTGCTGGGACACAGCTGACTCACAGACAGGCCGATAAACGCAATCATAACAATTTCATTATAGACCAATTTCAATACTATTGTATAACGGTATATTATTGCACTTCAATAATTAAATAATACACGTGTTGAAAAAAAAAGAAAACTCAGTCGGCAATTAAATCAAATGTCAATTCGGAAAAATTAATATCATTGTCGCGCTTCGCGTTTTAATCAGGTTTTAAATACGAATACCAAATCCAAAGAACGACAACAACAACATCAATCTTTGGCGCAGCAGCAACTAAAACTACAAAAGCTATAAAGGTTAGCAGCAATAATAAATTAAATAAACAAATTCAAATCAATTCTATTCCAACGCGCAATTTGTGTTTAAGTCGAATTTACTATATTTACTATATCTGTTGTGCATTCATTCGTTCTTATGTACATATGTTTTTTATTTATTTTCATCAACTGTACGTTCAGTAACTTATAGAAGTATCCCTAGAGATTTCATCTCTGTATAAAGTGACATAAATTCGATTTACCACGTCGTGTAAGATGCTGTTTTTGCCACAGTTTATATAGTTTTCTGTGCCGTGCGCTCTTTTTTCTAGAGTTCACTCTGATAAGAAAGTCCGATAAGGTGCTACGCTATCGCGTAGCTCACTCTATACATTGAACACAGAGCTGTCAATACTTAGCTGTTGATTTTTTATTGTTTTCCGAGAAATTCCTATTATATTTGTTATTTTTCTAATGTACACTTTGCTATTGCATTCTAGGGCAATCATGTAGCTTACAATTATAAAATACGACATATTAATATTAGCAATTGGTTGCCAAGTGAGGTTTAAAAACATCATAATGAATGCTAGATGATTTTTATGCTTTTTGCTATGTCTATTTTAGATTGGGGGTTAATGAATTGAATAGTGAAATTGTAAGATTACTTTTGCTTTTCATGTAAGTAATCAAGGTCTGTATACGTTTTTCACATTGAGAATTATTGCAATCAGAGACGCTCTCTAATGGGAACTCTTAAAGTTTTCAAACTATAATAACAAATAGTATGGACTACAAGCAGCCTGCTTAGTTATTAATGAGTTGGCAGATTGTTTTGCAATTAAAACAGTTGCTTACAATAAGCTTGTTAGTAATTTGATTTATTTTTCTAGTTATTCAAATGTGCTTAGATTCTACAATTTGTGCCATCAATTGAAGCTGCGCGAGGCAACTGACAACAGTTTTACAATCTTCATTAAAACCACAGATCATTTTTTGCTTAGTTGCTATGTCTGACTTGTAGTATTAATTTATGAGCATTTCTAGTTTGCGGTCCCCAAACTTCCGAAGACAACTGCATTTTATTGTGTTTATCATACTTGTTATTGTAGACTTTACGAGTGTGGTTCCCTTTGTAATCGTCTTTAATTATGGTATAGCAATTTTACGTAAGCCGGTAAACATATAGTTAGTGTGGCATGCAGCGTAGTACGATATAGTATGTACATTGTATTCTGCCGTACCGGTTTCCTTAGAGTTAAGTATCGTGTTCGTCTATGCTAATTGTAACCCCTGGAGAGTGCTACTTTTTTTTATCGATTTACTTTGGTCAATCAGAAGTGTTTGAGTTCCCATTGAGCCATGTGTTTTACATTTTTCCTTCCCTTCTTGCAGGTCCAGCCATAGGCGATAACCGAACCCGTACAAACAAACCCGATAAAAGACGATAAAAAGTTTTGTTTTTTTTGTGTATATTAAATTTCTTGATTGTGTTTGACTGTGTGTTAAGTACCGCAAGTCCATCAGGAGTACAAAAAGCGAAAATCTTTCGAAATATTTGGAACAATTTCGAATCGTCATGGCTGCCAATGATGGTAAGTTGAAGAGTTAACTGCGATTATAACGTACAAATATTATTATTCGTTTGCAATGTGGAAATGATTGAGGCAAACAATTGTGTTCAAGGTTCTGCAAATATTTAGATAATCAGTATGTAAATATTTTTACAAGTGGAGAAAAAGTTTATAAAAATTTACTCGGGCATCTGGAACATTTCGTTTGTTTCATTTGCAATCAAAGCGATACGTTCACGTAATACACGCACTGAAACGGCGGGGCAGGGGTCTGGGGTCTGTCTATATGTTAGGTCTGGCCATGCAGACCAAACGAGAAAGAAACAAAGGAACAAATCCAATAATGTCTTAAAGGCTTTGGCCATGGCTAATACATAAAAATAGTTCACGTTTCACGCGGACAGCGGACAGTCATGGTCAAAAGCAACTTGAATATCGATTTATCTGCCTATAGTATCTAGCCCTCTCCCCCGCCCCCCTTCCTTTGTTACCTCCCTCTATTTATCCCTGCCCATGGCTGGAGAGCATGAACTCTGCATTGGCAGCAAACGGCACGGAATTGTTTTCAGCAATTGACGAAAGCAAACAAACAAAAACACAATCACCCACACACACACACACACACACATACACAATTTCACACCTTTCGCACGCACATCACGCATACGTAAATATGTTATTACGTTTGTATGTATGTATTTGTGCCAATCTGCACAGCATCATCAGTTCCAGATCTGCATAGATACAGAGATACAAATACAGATGCCAGTGCCATATCTTGCCATTCGAATTATGCGAGAAGATTTAAATTCAACACGAGGAACGTACAAAGTTTCTTTCCCTTTGGTAATTAGGTAAATGCCGAACAAAAGAACAACAACTGAAAGAAAAATAAACAAAACTCGAGTCTTAAGCAGTTAGAACCAGTAGCAGCATAGGGTATATGGTACTTGGGGTATACCCTGTAGCAACAAATACTTTGTTAGATTTAATTTCAATTAAGAGAGTAATAAACCTATTTGCAGTGCTGCTTTAAAGAGTACACAACAGGTTCATAGATTCATTTAGTATTGCAGTATTGCTTGCAGGCTCTATTGAATTTCTACTGTCTATGCAGGTCCTGCCTCGCTCTACCCACTGTTTTTCCCACCAGACTGATTTGACATATTCTTTTATAATTTGTAAGCGGCTTTTAAATATTAAGTTGTAAGGAAATAGATCAATACCGACCTCATCAAACGATTTCCCAGTTGACCTGGAAAATCGAGAAACTACCCTCGTTGGCAAATTAGAAGCGAAGGCGGGGGCCGAAGAGGAAACCATTTTGGTCATGTCTATGGCAACTTTTAACGTGAAAAGTATTGTGACTCCCCCTGGGCTAATGGTTTCAGAGCGCCTAGTGTCAGAGTGGGTCGATCGCTCCGACCGGACGTCATTATGGCCGAGCTTAGCACAGCACGCATACGCCGTGTTGTACGCGTCGCAAAATAAAGCACGAAACCATCGCAGCACAGCACAGAGCCCCGCTGCCAAGTTGAATTGATTGAATTGTGAAAAGTTTTATCGCAGCCCAATCAAAATGCTGTGGTTTGCGGCCATCGCGTGTGAATTTTCCTCCACCTCCAGCTGCTACTGCTATTACTGCTGCTGTCTTGGCGCTTAGAATGAGCATTTTCTAGCCCAACAAAATTTGTTCGCTTGTCTGCGCATTTGGCATATTGAAAATGCTTTTCGATTTCATCTTCTTCTTTCAATTTCGACTACTTGGCGGCTACTTGACGTGCGCGCAAAATATAAGTATAACTTGTAAGGTGTTCCATTCCCTTTGATTGGCCTGGCAGAGACATGAAAATCGATTTCACGCTAATTGTATTCGATGTTGGCACCTTCCCGGTGGCCTTTGTAAGCCAAAAATCAACTTGCCCATGTCGGAAAATTCACTCTCCATACTAGCGCATATGAAGCATATTAATTGCTTTTTAATTAGTTGCACACACACACACGAGAAAGGGAGAGAGAGAGAGAGAGAGAGACATGTTCTAACAAAATTCCGCAACAACTTTTACGATTCAAGTTTCGATAATGAAAGCAAAAAGTATAATATGTTAGCTATATTATTTATATACAGTTCCAGTTCACCTGAACTCAATTAGCACTGCTGACTGACTCACTGAGGTAGCTCGATCTAAGTGGGTTGGGATATTCCCTACGCAAGCGAGCGAATCTAAAACGTTCAGTGTAATCTCTAGGGAATCTTAAGTGCGTATCTCTCCATTGATAGCGAACAAAATTTATGCTTGATATTGGCGACTATGGAATTTTCCCACACACAGCATAATCGCCCGAGAAATATCTCGACAATCTGCAAATATTTCCCAGAAACATTTTCCTCACTCCACTTTGGGTTGTGGGAAACACGTGTAAGAACTCAGAACATAAATTCATTTCGAGAGCTGTCCGCGCTAATTAAATATCAATTTGCTCGTTCGCCAAATCGATAAAGGTCAAAAGGGAAGATTGTAGTAAAAGTATTGAAAATTGAATTACTTAAATGGAAAACTTAATGGAATTAATGTATTATATTACAGTTTAAAATGTGTTCTTTAACGTTTTCAAATAAAAGATTATTGTGCAAAAGTAGTAGTCAAACTTAATTATGTAATCTTTTCAAAAATTATTATTATTTTTCAACAATTTTCAAAATAATAGAACACTCATTATGCAATTTAAATTTAATAAATAAAATTACTTTTTAAAAAATTGAAAAAGTTAATAGACTCATTATATAGTCAATTTTAAATGAAATTACCGAAGTTGAACAAACTTTTCACCCCAAATGGAAATCAAATTGTTCCCTAATGGATTTGCTGTAAGCGACAGGCTTAACGAACAAACAAGCAAATAAATTTGTGAGTTCCACTAGAAACTATCAACTGTACACGTCATCATCGATATGGTTGAATCTACAGTTATTGATTTTACACACACACAGACACATAGAAAGGAATGTGCATATGCATATGTCCTACATACCCTATATACCCTGCAAGAAGGCAGCTAGATAAGCACTTAAAAAAGTCCACAACAAAATCTGTGACAGGCTGTTGGAAAGTTTTCACGCGCAGATTTTGAGTGCTTCAATTTAATTTTGATATCCACATATATATCATGTATATCTCTCTTTCTCTGTCTCTCTTTCTCCCTTTCTCTCCATCTCGCCTTCCCTCTCTGTCTCTCTGTGTGTACATAAATATTTATGTGCATAGAAATTGCGCTTGAATAAAATGAAAAGTGGCCTTAAACGCACACGCACCCAAACACAAAATCACACACACATGCACACACACACACATGAGCTAGCACGCTCGCATGCACACACATGTCGGCTTATGACAAACTTTCCTTTAAGTACTTGAGGTGCAAATGGGAATGGCAAATGATGTCCTTCCCCTACTCTTCTATTCCTGGTCCTTCACGTTCCCCACACGTATCTGTGTTTGATGTGGAACCTTGTAAAGCGCAACCGGTGCGCCTGTGTGCGTGTGTGCGTGGCACTGGGTGTGATTAGGCCATTCCGGAGTTGGCATTTTTCGGGGGGGGGAGGCCCAAATAAACCACCCAGCCCTGCCCGTCGTGCGTCCATGTCAAGCTGCCTTCAGGGTGTCCGTCCAATGCTTTCATTTTCTCTATTTAGCTGTGTTTATTTTCGCTTCAGAACGCGATTTTCCAATCGATTGAACACATGACAAGCAACAGCCACAGCTACTAAGCACACACCCATACACATACACTCCTAATTCTGTGTGTGTGTGTGTGTGTCACACTCACATATGGCACCGGCTGGAACCGTAGACCAAATGCCATTCTGGCCAAGTAATTCAAAACGCTGCGGTGTAAACGGAAACCGTCTTCAACTTCATTGCCCGTTGCCCGTAGAAATCTCTCGTCTGTCCTCGTCCTCGTCCCCATCCCCGTCCATGTCCTTGTGCTACTGCTCCTGCTCGACAGCCGCCCCTTCACAACTTTCTATTTTTGATCATATTTAATTAACATTTTATTTTGCTTTTATTTTCGGTTTTTTCGTTTTCGTTTCTCGTTTTTCTCTTTTATTTCGGGTGACATCCTTTTTGCTTGCTGCCTTCAGTTCTACATTTATTTACGCATCAATTTGTAGCTCTGATTTATGTCGCCGGCGTTGGCAAAGTTAGACAAAAGCAAAACAACACTTATTGTCCACTAATGCTGACTGCTGAATGCCCTTTCAAAGGTCACGTCTGGTCAATACGATTTTCAATTAAGATTTCATGAAGTTTGTTTCGCTTCGGGGTAGAACTTGAGTAATTAATATGAACTTAGCAACTAGAAGATTGATTGAACTTTAAAATAAAGCATATATCTTTGCAGTTAAGATCAGAGTTTCTTTAAAGAATATCCAAAGTTTTTCTGCTAATTTGATATAAACAAGATCTCTACTCTATGTAGAGCCAAACATACATTTTATATGAAGCCAATCTCATTTCATATTAATCATATCCTGTAGCAAGGGTATTCCTAAAAAGAAAATGGAAAAAAATGTTGTTTTGCCTAAATGCGAATTAAATTTGTTTCTCTCGCCGAGTGCCACGCAGGCTGTCTTAAAGTATTAGTAGCTCACAGTCAATGCACACAGGGGAGCAACAAGCGGGGGTTGATGACACAAACCAGAGGGACGGGGTGGGTGCTTGACAGAGCAGGGCAAAGGAGCGACTGCCTGCCTGCCAAGCCGGCTGTCTAGCTTCCTTTCGGATGAGCCCAGCAATTGCGCAATTTTAAAGCGCTTTCCGTTGAGCGTTTAATTAAACATAAAATTTTACACTGACTAACAGACAAATTGAGTGCAAGTCTTCTAATTGGAAATTCCAAAAAGAGAAAGAAATTGCGGTTTACCTGTCCCCAGCCAAATGAATAACTCATAATGGTGAATGCTGAGAGAGATTTGCGGTCCTAAGAAGCTTTTAAGATGATATGAAAAACAATTTATAAATACACTCTGAGGTATTACGCGGCTTACGTCTTTGGGAAATGAAAAAATGATTAATTCTAGAAATATATATTGAAATATAATGAAGATGGATAGGATCAATGGCAGGGCTGAGAAGCATTACGCATAAGATTAACAGATATTATGATGAATATAATATAAGGAATAACTGCGGAATAAATCAAGAATTTCAAGAATCAAAAAATTTAATTCTTATCAATTGTCAATAATGTGGTCTATTTTTAAATTTAAATTGACACTGTCTGTGTATCATTATCAGTCTCATTATTTTGCTTAGATTCATCTTTGTTTGTACTCATTAGAAAACTATTTTATTTAACAATTAAATCTCCCAGAGTTCATAAACATCATGACCTGCAAATAATTAAAGCATTTTGTGTTAGATTTAGCAAAACATGGCTGCGCGTTTTTCTAATATTGATTTAACAAAGCACTTGGTTACCACGAGCGAGCCTGACGTGCGTAGACCCTTCTTGCACCTGCCGCAAGGGGTAATGACCCCACTACCCGTGCAGGCACTATATACATGTGTGTCTGTGTGTGTGTATCACAATAAATTGCGTCACACGCCGCACAGCTGATTATATAAGTACGAAACATATTACGTTTGAGCTGCCGCCAAATGGCTGCAGATAATCAACACAGCCCTTTCCCATTCTTGCTTACACTTTCCCAAAGAACGAAAAACAAAGGCGAACCCTTTGACCAACTGCCCACCCCACTTTCGCAACGCTGTTGTACAGTGTTATTAGCTGTAAGTGAACAAAGAGCCGGCGGCGATGGCCGTTGTGCGGATCATCTGCTTAAAAGTGCCTCCCGGTCGACCCACATTCGTTTGTTACACAGTTCAGATGTTGCACGGACTGGACTGGGCACAGCCGTAAAACGTGTTGTCCGTAAACACGCTCCGTCTCTGAACTGCCTCAGTGTGTGTCAGTGTGTGTGTGTTGGTGTGTGCGTGCGTGTGGTGTGAATTGCGAACACCGAAACTGAGCAAAAAGAAACAAGAAATCTTGTGTACAAATTGTTTTTGCAATGTTTTAAATGTAAACAAAATTAACATATGCAAATTTTTCATATGCCCACGTGTCTGCGTGTGTGAGTCAGCTTATGCAGTGTCTGCGTGTGTGTGTGTGTTTGCTTGGCATATAGACAAATAGGCTGTCTGAGAATCTGCTGCTCCTCCAGCCTTGCACGACTCTCTCTCTTTCTCTCTCCCGGAAAGGAAAGTGTTTTGCTGACAACTTGAGTTATGTGCGGCAAATGCAAATGCGCTATACGGTGGCATATGCTGCACTTTTACCTCCTCCGCCACTATTATCCCACTGTTTTCCCACTGTTATTTTCTACTGTTTTGCAACTGTTTTTCCGTCATCAAATATGCATTATTATATATGATCAAAATAATAGCCTTGATAACTGTATAAGTAACCGGTTTGTATAGCACACCCTGCTCTAACGGAAACTCAAGTTACACTTGTTGTTGCTGTACGTCGTGTTCTTTGCATAAATTTGCATAAATACGAGTATGCTATATAAGGCTTGCGGCACAAGGACTGCGGCTCATAAACTAATGTAACAGATTGCAATTGTCTTATGAGTTTAGGGAAGCAAGTTCAAGCACTTGTTCGACTGTTGAATACACTGAAATCTACAGAACATTTGTATTACGACTCTCTATAGTATTTTGTTGTATGAACTATATTTATCTCTTATCACCATCGACGCTGACCTATAGGTTGTCAAAATGTTCAGAAATTAAAACAAATTTCAGGCACCGCAATCTTTTCTCAGACGAAACCCCCAAAGAAACCCCCGGGTATTATACGTGTAGATAGTCTCAAATAGTCTCGTCGTTTGTCTATAATAAATTAACGTTAATGATAAGCTTATCATGGTGTGCATTTTCCCAACTCGAACATTGAAGTGGGCAATACGTAATGAAGGAATTAACTCAGAATATTCTTGTAGAATATTTGGATTGAAGTGCCTAAATTGATACTCGTAGTATTTCCCGAAAACGTTGTCCCCTTTTTATTAGCATCTGAAAAAAAAAACCCAAAATTCATTGAAACATCATTATTATAAATTACTGATTATGATTAACAACTTTCTGACCTACAACACTTTGTTGATTAATTTCTGAAATGGTGAAATAAAAACTTACACGTAGTTGCTACCAGAGATAACAAATACTATTAGCGTTTGTATTCGTAAGAAATATTTTACTGCACATTATTAAGAGATTTAGGATATTCAAGATTCTGCAATGCCATAATAAATATTTGTATAAAAGTAAACAAATCCAAAAGGAAAGAGAAGGAGCATTTTATTCCACTCACACGTGACGCATATCAATCAATGGCAATCAACTTGCTTGTCTATCTTTCTTGTTATTACGTTAATGGGATACACGCTCAAGTAACGGGATACACGCACTGAATATTAGATAGTATATGAATATGAATATATACAATATACTAAGTACAAGAATGAGCGATTATACTAATCTATCATTACTTTAATTTGTAGGCAATCGAAATCAAATGGCGGAGGACGAGTTCCTGGAAGATATACGTAAGTACAAAATGGCAACACATGCGGAGAGTGTGAGAGAGGGAGGTAAAGGGCCAGGGGTGATAAATACATGTGTAATTAATAATCACAAAGAGAGCTGCAATTATGGCGCGCACACAGAGCAATTAACAAGTGTAGCATAAACATGTGGCAGGGGCGTGGTATGCGATAGTGCGTGGCAGATTCTGAATAATTAGCCACAATAAGTCAATCGTCGGAGGGACTGCAATTTGTTTGGCTCGTCTCGCATCTGGAATTTTTAGTGGCCACATTAAATCAAAGCTAAAAGCCAATTTTAGTTGCTACTTGCCCCGCAATTGTGGTGCCACCACCACCACCACAACCACAACAGCAAACAGAAAAAAAAAAAAACTAAACGAACATGAGCAAAAAATAAGTCTTTGGCATTTGACGTCAGACATTAACATCTGGCCGGGGCACAGGCCTACAAAGACTACACACCACGTATGTGCTGCCTCTTGTGTACCCCCTACCCCTAGTCCAAGCACTTTTGCAGCACACGGCAAGTAGCCCGGTCGAGCATAACAATAGCTTTGATAGATGGCACAGCGCAATTTAATGCCACAAGCATACATAATTCATAAATATATAGATACACAAGTGTGTGCATATGGGTAGCTGCTCGCCATGTATCTCATAGATACATTCGTGCCGCCGGCACTCCACTTTACTCGTACATGCCGCATGCCACATGCCATCGCTTTTTGCTAAATTGTTTTTGACATTCCGGCAAATTGCCGTCATATATTGATTTTACCTACGTCTCAGCTTATTGACAACTCTTTTAACTTTCCCCATCTACTTCTAGAGGAAATCCTGCTAGTGCCTCGACGATCCATATCACCATCTCTGCACCCGTCCAACTCGCTGCCCGTATTGCCGTCCCACATACCACCGCCGCCGGCCATGGAGACATCTCGTCCTCGTCCGCATATTAATATCATTGAGCAGCCAACAAACAGGATCATTCGCTATCGCTACGCGTGCGAGAACCGAACAGCGGCCTCCATTCCCGGCATAAATAGCACGCCAGAGAACAAGACATTTCCCACCATTGAAATAGTCGGCTACGAAGGTTCTGTCATCGTGGTTGTCTCTTGTGTGCTCAGCAAGGAGCCGCATCGTCAGCATCCGCACGTGCTGATGAGCAAGGAAGAACCGGACAGTTGCCGCCATGGTGTCTACTATAAGAAACTGAAGCCGGGCGAGCGTCGTCTGGAGTTGCAGGGAGTGGGCATCCAGTGTGTCAAGAAGATTGAAGTGCGTAATTCTCTTTTGGCTCGCCAGGAACGCAACATTGATCCTTTTAACGGTGAGCTAAAAACAGAATGACCTCGATGCTTTACAGGAATTGTGTAGAATGAACTGAGTTCGATATACAAAACGAAAGTGTTAGTAGTGTACGACTAATTCTACAAGCGACAGAGATGTGAAACCAGATTAGATATCAATATCACTTTGTATAAAATTGTGTATAAAAACTTCAGCATGCATTAAAATATTCCGAGGTATTTTGCTTACCATAGTTCAGCTGACAAGCGTATACGTAATATTTGTATAAGAAAACTTAAGAGTCTTCATGCTTTTATTAGGCTAAGTTTTTATTAGGTACAAGACGAGAGCGCAGTGTTGTTCCATAACTTATTGTATATAAAAAATGCAGGCAGAACACTGATGTCATCCAATTGTTAGCAACATAAATAAGGGTAGAAAATTAAACTTATTAAACTATTTCCTCAATACGTATACGTAATATTGTTTAGAAGATTTTTTAAAAAACTTGTGAGGAAATTCCTTAATTTATTGTAATTTCTTTTTTCTTTCTTTTCTCACAGTTAAGATTTTACTTTTAATTTCAAATTATTAATTATAATTATTAATTGTTTTTTTTTTACTTTTAAACACTCGACTGACCTTAGTCCGACTATAAACTAATTAAATAAATTGTTTCTTCTCCCTTTCATACAGCCGGATTCGATCACATGAATGACACCGGCAGCATAAATCTCTACGAACTGAGCCTTTGTTTCCAGGTTTTTCTGACAGGGAGTGGTCACAATACACCCTTGGATCCCGTTGTCTCAAATCCGATCTACGGCAAAAGTAATGAGCTGACCATTACGAGGCTGTGCAGCTGCTCCTCCCCAATGAATGGCGGTGCTAAAATCATAATGCTGTGCGAAAAGATCACCAAGGGTGACATTAAAATACGTTTCTTTGAGACCAACGACGATGGCAACGAGGTGTGGGAGGCATTTGCCGACTTTCAGCCGTCGGATGTTCACAAGCAGTTTGCGATTCCTTTTACAGCGCCGCGCTATCGAAATGCCGATTGCCAACAGCACGTGACGGTAAGATTGATGCATTCAAATGGTTGCAGTACATCGACTAATGAGTTTTTCTGTGCTCTCTTAGGTGGAGGTGCAATTGCTGCGTCCGTCGGATAATGCCACAAGTGCGCCGCTGGAATTTACATACTATCCAAATCCAGGTATGCTAACATTTGCTCGTCTGCAGCGTAAGTTAAAGCGCAAGCAGGAGATGGACGTGTTCCAGCAGATACTTTCGTTAGATAGCGAGACAACGGCCACGAAATACTCGTGTCCACCGGTCGAGCTCAACGAGGATGAGAATACAGTCTCATCGGATGAGCAACAAAGTTCGGGAACTCTCAACGATTTCGAGATTGCTGTGAAAAAGTTACAGTTGCGACATCGTGGCGAATCGGAGGCAGATGCCACGGCCACGGAATATACCGAAGGATTGGAGAACGATAATGATCAGGAACCGGACATGGAAATCGAATTGGAGGTGCCACAATTGCCGCGCCAGTTGGCCGACGATTGTACACAGACCTCGACACCGATGGAGGAGATACTGCAGCAGCCGCAGCTGCAATCGCGTCCGCTGAGCAACGTGGACAAGATCAATGAGTGGATGCGTAGCAGCGAATTCGAGCGCACCGATAGCTTGACCGTGGAGAACGGGGACACGCCCACATTGTCGCACAGCACCGCCCAAACGGCCTTCACTAATGTGAGCAGCCTTACCGCCAATACGACCATAACCAATCAGCTGGACGATGAGGATAAGCCCAACGGGGAGGAGGAGCAGGAGGGGGAAGAGCCCGCAGCGTCAGGCGAAGATGCCGCCAGCTTGCGTCGCGATACGCTTGAGAATACAGCGGTCAAGGAGCTGCCCGAGGCAGAGCTGGTCAGCGCGAGTGCTCAAGCTTCGGTCGATATTGATGAGAATTTCGATGAGACTGCGACCTATACGAGTCTGCAGATCGCCTTCAATAATCCCGTTGAGATTCCACAGAATCAGCAGAAGCCTGAACCGATCTATCATGCCACAAATCCCTTCAACCAGTTGGACGACGCAGAACTGGTGATACTGACCAATCCGCCAGCGCCCAAGATCAAAGTGAATGCAGCACAGACGCCTGTCACGCCTCCGTCACCGCCATTACCGCTGCCACCGCGTACGCCCTCGCCGTCGCCCGATGCCGAGCATCGTCTGCCTCCACTGCCGCCCAAACCTCGTCATTCACAGGACTTGAGCGTCAGCGAGTGCCAGAGTGTCTCGAATTCCGTCTCACTGAGTCGATCGCGCAACGGCAGCGTCAGCTCGACACGCACCACACCCTCGCCCATCATTATAATGCGCACACCCGATCAGAGTCCCACCAAGCGACTGCCCTCGGCCTTGCCCAGCGGCTCTTCGTCGACAACAGCGTCGCCCAAGAAACGTCAAGGTTTCTTTTCACGCCTCTTCTCGCGTCGTCGCAGCAAGGCCGACGAGGAGGAGGCCCCCACGGCCAATGGCGGCTCGCGTGCTACCACGCCCACTGCCAGCCGTGATCCGAGTGTAGCACAATTTTCTCTGGGTGATCCCAATCGCAGTTCGGTTCGCTCACTACAGCCACCCGGCTTGAGTCCGCAGAACAGCGCACGCGGTGGTCGTCCTGTGGGTCGCAGCTCCAGCAGTGTGTCGGGCAAGCGACCTGCCCATCTGGATGCCGATGTCATCCACATCCCCTTGAAGGGCGGCGACAGTGAGAACAGTCTGCTGCGCCCTGAGAGCTACTCAAATGCCAGCACCTTGACATATGGTCGTCCTTTGGATCGCAAGACGCTGAGCACGCTTCAGCTGGCCGATATACCCATTAACGATGGCAACATGGAGTTGGTTGCCATTGCCGATCGTCAGAGCATTAAGAACTTGTGCGAGGGTGCCTATGGTGTGGTGCTTGATCCCAGTGTGGATCTCTTTGAGGCGGAACATTTTGCGCTCTATACGACCAAGTCGCCAGAGCCGGAACGTGTGGACGGAGGCGGGGCAGAGAGTGCGGATTTCTTGAGCGCCGATGAGATTGCCAGGCGCCTGGCCGAGGCCAATGGGCTGGAGTGAGGAGGGGATGCAGTAGGAGAAGAAGCAGAAGAAGGGAGCGTGGGGCACAATTTATTTAATTAGAGACACAACATTTTTCTAGTCGTCTTTTCTTTCAGTATTATATCTACAAAATATAACATACAATATATATTCTCTCTCTCGATGTATTCTAGTCTACGCACACCTGCAGAAACTAGCGATTAATTCAATGTCCTAATCATATTTCCTCCTGATTATCTTTCTAGAGTTATTGTTGGCTAATAAAAAGCGAAGAATTTCTGAAACAATGAAACAATTTCACTCACAGCCGTCGAAAGTCGAACGTAAGTCCCCAACCAATAATTCGATATCCCTTTTCTGGTGCTGGGTCTCTGCTCGAGTACTTCATCAAAAACTTCCATATACATACGTAGTTTGATAAAGAACCTATCACATATTTGGGTCTACTTCATTCTCTATAAAAAAAACCCTCCCATCCACACCCACACACATACATATACAACTATTCGAAATTGTATCTCAGTGTTATAGTTCCATATAAAGTATGTAACATACCCCCAGTGGACCAACAGGTCAGATTTAGATTTTTGACCAGTATTGTTTTTGAAACTTGCTAGAATTACGATATATAGTTGTCTACGATTGGTTTATTGTTGCCTCCTACTATAGAAAACCCAAAAACAACGTTCACATTTGTAACTCGTTTCAATGAATAAAGTTTTTTGGTAAAAATATCGCTTGAAGTTCTGCAGTTAGACGGCAATTCTAAAGTGTGGAAGTAAAGGTTAAACTTTTATTACAAGTCTGATGGTCTGCGTGAAGTTAATAAAAATCATTAGAACCATGGAAGAACTTTATAGTAACAAAATTGTTTGTAAATTTAACGATTAACATTTACTTAAATTTTCAAGAACACAGAGTGAAGAATTTGAATTAAAAGATCGGCCATCGAGTATACTTTGATATTCATACGAGGTGTGCTCAAAATAAAAGATAAATTTTGAATATTATTGAAGGGTACTAGTGCACACATACTGCGATATACTAGGTACCCCTTTTCCACAAAAACTCGCACTTAGAAATGCCAATAAAACTTCGGACATCCGAAGAGCCGTCGATTGTTCTTCTTCCCCCTTTGGATTCTCTTCAAGTTTAGCTAATCCGAGAGTGGCAGCCACAAAGTATCCCAACTAAATTGTTAGACAGTAAGTCATATAATTAAGTTCTTGTTGTTGTTTTTGCTGTTGTGTGCCCTTTTAAGTTTGCAAATATAGATTAGTAGAGCTTTTTATTCTTATTTCTAACTGTCTTCACATTGTTTTCATTGCGCTCATTAATTCAGTTTGTAAGCACAAAGTTTTCGCTGCCATTTTGACAGATTTACTAACAAAGTTTCTTTGATACTTAGCAACCTCAGCGGACGACCGTAAACATTTTGACGAGTTTATGAGTTGGTTTCAAAACACCACCACGGCGCGCGAGAGTCCCGCCGGGATGCCTGATATCAAGTACGAGCTAGAGAAGCCACGCAGTTGCCCATCGACAGCCAGTTCGACTACCTATGGTTACCCCTACTCGCCAAGTGACAACAGTGTCAGCACAGCCGATTGCTATGCCCCGGTTAATGTGTTTCCACAACAGCAGCAGCAGCAGCAGCAGCAACTACCAAATGGATTCCAACCTCCAATGTATACTGACAATAATCTGCCGCCGCTGGACATGAATCCCAGCTGCAGCAGCTATGCACAGCGGCAGAATCAGACAAATATGACAATAGACATCATTCCCGGAGGCACAACAACGCTGCAGATGCAACCTGGTGGAGGCATACTGCAGGAGATGCAGCAGCACCAACAACAGCCAAATCTACTGAGCCCACACGATCAGCTGGTAATAAAGACAAAGAACCTGAACATAACAAAAAGTCCCAGCAGCAACAATTATGGAACTACATGTAACGGTGACAATGTATATAATATAAGCCCCAACAATAATATAGACACCCTTACTATTAACCATCAAATGATTAACAATCTGATTGTTAATGGAGGCACAAGTCCAGCATATGCACAACAGCAAGCTTATTCGCCCAGGTCGATGGCGTCTCCATCTCCGGTTCAATTCCAACAGCCAATTCAGCAGCTACAGTACCAGCCAGGGCAGCTACAGTACCAGCCAGGGCAGCTGCAGGATCCAAATATGATAAATAACAATCAGCTTAGTCCAAACATGAATGGGGGCATAAGTCCTGCATATCAGCAGCCGAACTTCTTGCCAGTGCCAATGCATTCTCCATCTCCAGGTCAACTTCCGCAGCAGCAATACCATCACCAGCAGCAACAGCCGCAGCTGCAGCAGCTGCCACAGCAGCAGCAGCAACAATACAATACCAACCAACTATTGGAACACGAAGAAGAGATTAACATTAGTGATCTGATCAAAACTATCGGTGGAATCGATGTCCAAGAGCTGATTGCACGTAACCAAAATGCAGCAAACTGAATCCAATTACGAGTACATCAATAATATATATATATATATTCGTAGAGCCATGTTTATATAGATCTTTAGTAAGTTATATCGTGTGTATATATGTATATTGTATACGTATGTTTAGTTAGCGCATATGTTGAATCTCATTGAAAATATGTTACGCATTTCTTTCTCTCTCTCATGGACCTATTAAAACTTAATAAACAAATTCAAAAATTCAAATTTGACTTCAATTTTGGGGAATGTATAGCTGATTGCATTATAATGGGGGTGTTCACTTAGGTACAAATAAATACAGAGATATCTTGGTGAGTTTCAACTTCCATTCAGGCATACAAAATGTAAATAATAATATAACAAATATATAGAAAATGTATCTTTCTATAGCGAATACCCCCTAATACTATGTTGGTTAAATTTAACGACAATTATGTTGTTGTGCGAGATTCACGTTGTTTTCATTCTCATTCTCGCTACGCATATCGGCAAAAAAACGTTTAATATCCTCCTCGGTGACGACCTTCTTGCTTGTGGCAAACGATTGCAAATAATCCTTGAGCTTATCCTTCATGCGATTGTATTCGGTTATGGCATCGATTTGCTGTGTACGTCCAATGGAGGCCAGTGCGCGTATACCCTGTTCATAACTGGAGTTCTCCTGAGCGCGTTTCATGCCACGTTCTTCATATGACTTGGCCGAATCATCTGCTTCCAGCAGAAACTCCACCGATTCTTCCTTGTAGATTTTCAAACATTTCTCGCACTGGCAAAGCGCCTTGCGCCAGTCATTGGTCCAGAAGGCGGCGCCTGTGGGGAGAAAAAGAGAACTCATTTAGTCAAGGCTTACTATATACATAAGAAACTGAAGTAACAAATCCCCTCTCCGAGTGAACGTTGCCTTACAGTTCAATTGTATATAGAAACTAGATAACTTAAGCTTATATTTTGCGTACGATTCAAATTAACTGAGACACAATGAATGTGGAATACTTCTCGGAGGGTCTCGAGAACCTCATGTATTGCGGCCTTAAACTGTCGCCAGAGCAGCGCATTCTCATCGAAAACTCACTGATTGTGTTGCTGCAGGAGAATCGCTTCTCTGGCATGTATTTCTGGGGTCGCATTACGGGTACCGTTCACGATTATTACATCGCTTTTGGTTATACAAACGATTGTCTCAAGGATCGCAAGTATTTCTACAGTACCGATCAGTATCAGTGGCAACTGTTGCCCTTTGTGCAGACACCGAAGATTTTTCAGGCCACCATTTTGGCACGTGATCCCTTTGAAGGGGATCCATGTCGCTTGATCTATGTGAGATTGGTAAGTTGAGTGTTGCGAAAGGGGATTCCCTTAGTTCTTAATGTGTGTCTATATATCGTGCACAAGGATCCCACATTTAACATTGTGGCCAATCAAGTGGTTAGTATTAGTCGCCCCGAGGTGATCAAGTTAAAGGAAGAGGAGCGTCTGGCTGCGATTGTGTTCATCATCAGCGAGGAGTGTGCCATCTGTCCACGCGGTGCTCTCTACAAGCTTGTCGATGGTCGTGTTATACCTAATCAAATGTTTCACGGCCTCAACGATCTGCAGATCGATAATTTATCATATTATCAATTATATCGTTTGCCGCGCAATGATCTAAAGTCAAATCTGTCCAAGCGCAGCGACTATAACTATGCCATCGACTTTCTGGACACCATCGATGGAGTCATTCCATTGCATCAGGCCTTCACACTGAATATGCAACGCAATGAACGCCTCGCCATCATCAAGTCATGCGTCTGGCAGGGCATGACCTTCTTCCACAAGTTGAGCTCGCGCAAGCATGGATTCCTTTATCTGGGCGATGGTCGCAAGAATTTCGATTTACTCTTTATGTATTAAGTTGTCAATAAAGTTGTTGTCATGAGCAAACAGTCTCTATTAGTACAGGGCATCTGCTAGTCGATCTTACTTACCCTTGTGTTCGGTCTTGGCTGTGGGACGACGGCAATTGTCATCTGCTTGCTTTGGGCGTTTGTTAAGGGGTTCTGCAGTCTCTTCGTCCTCCACATTGACCTCACTCTTAGAGGGTTCATTTTCTCCACCTTCTGGCTGCAATGCCAGCCCAGTGTAGTCACGCAGGAATTGATGACGTTCCATGCAACTGTCGCAGATCATTTCACTGCAGGCATCCAGCCATTTCTCGCTGGCCTCTGCCGGTGCCTGAATGTGTGGTAGATGATACCAATCCTCACAGATGGCGCACTGTAGCATTACCTCCTCGGTGGTGCGTTCGGGATCGGGATATGGACGTTTACACTTGCAATACAAGCCTTGAAAGTTCTGATTATAGAGATTATCCTCATTCACGGGCTGCACTGCATCCAGTTGAGGATTGAGAGCGCAACGCTTCTCGCTGCCCAGACGCAGTGTGGGGCAATCGCAACGAAAGTTGCGCTTGGTGTACAATTCGATAAGCTCATGATTCTCATGGCAGCGATAGGAACAGGCCAGACAGACGCCGGCTGCTTTGGATATGTCATTGCTTGCCTCCGGGCGGCAGGTGAGGCAAGAGTAGAGCGCCTGACGTTGTATGGCGCCTTTGGCATATGTGCAGGATTTTTCATCCGATGCACCAAGCACGGCTGCGTATTCATCCTCCAATTCTTTTTCTTCTTCCAGCACATCCAACATTGTAATTGTTGATTGTTCTAACAGATTTGATTCATCAGTTTCTGCAGTTGTTGCAGCTGCGCTATTTGGGTCACTCATTTTGCAAACACTTAAATTTTCTTGAAACTGATTTCGTTGTGTGTATGGAGAGAGGAACGCTCTTGTTTGGCGCAAAAAAAATTGCGAATTAGTGTTGAGTGTATCTTGTAGAGATGAGCACTCTTTGTGTTACCGGTGACTCGGCATAGTTATTTTTAGGTATCATTAGTCAACACTGTTTTCTAACAATCGATTTCTATGCGATGGTGGTGAAACAGCTGTTTACACAATTGATATGGAAATGCACTGCTTGACGTTAGTTTTGCACTGCTTGCAAACAGCTGTGCAACGAATCGATAAGGTGTAGTGTTGCATTTATCGATATTGAATTAGTGCTGGTTAACAAATACATTTCACGTGTTTTGCAACACACCAGCATCGCATCGTCGTGTTTGCGGCTTTATTTTCATAATATCCACAAGTTTTATTTATAAATAAGTCTTCATAATGAATGCACCGCCAACATTCGAATCGTTTCTGCTCTACGAAGGCGAGAAAAAGTGAGTAGTTGTAATGAAAATACATACATAAATCAGAGTAGGCAATAACAGCAATGTACTTTCGTCGGCAGAATAATTAAGGAACTGGACACAAAAGTAACAAACGCAGCAATATTCACCATAAATAAGGAGGATCACACACTAGGCAACATGATCCGCAAGTAAGTAAAACAGAGCATTAATATGTTAATTGTATATAGTTCCCTCTCCCTCTTCATAGCCAACTCTTGAAGGATCCCAATGTGCTCTTCGCCGGCTACAAGGTACCACATCCTCTGGAACACAAATTCGTCATACGCATTCAGACAACGGCAGATTACTCCCCCCAGGAGGCCTTCATGAATGCCATCACGGATCTGCTCGCTGAGCTCTCGCTCTTCGAGGAGCGTTTCAAAGTGAGTTTCCATTTACAATATAAATGTTGCTTAAATTATATTTGCAAATCCCTCTGCAGGACGCGATCAAGGAGAAGAAAGAAGGCGGCGATTAGTTTTTGTAGTTACCGATTTAATAATTTACAAGAAATTTACGAAACAATAGAAATATTTTCACTATTTGTATAAATAAATAAACAATTTAAAATTTGCCAATCGCGCTGCATTAAAAAACATGGAAACTAGAAATGTAGATACATCCAAAACATCCATACGCTATACTCCGTAGCACCACTGAGGTAAATAGTGTCTATATCTCGTCTCGGATCGATTGGCGGTACAAAGCGAGTGTGTGTGTAAACAACCAACAAAATTGTCTTAGCTCTCTAATAGGTCTCATCGTCGGCACATTCGCTGGTATCGTGTCCGAAGACTACAAAGAAATGGACAATGAAATTAATTTTTTGATAAGGATTGCATGGAGTCCTCTACAGTTACCTTCACAGGAATCGCAGTATTTGCGCGGCGCTGGTAACTTGCGCTCCTTCTCATTGTTGTTGGCCTCGGCACGCGGTGGCGGCGAGTAGTCACGATCCTCGCTAGCCTGGAGTGGACAATCCTCGGTCTCATGCTTATCGAACTCATCGCAGATGTCACAGAAGAGACGCGGCGCAGGCTTGCGCTTGCTCAGGGCATCAAAGGCATTGGATCTACAAGGAACAGGGCAGGATTAACAAGAGGGAATTTCAAAAGGGAATCTTGTTTACTTTGTGAAATCCATGGGCAGCATTTCCAGCGTCTGCACCTTGGCCTTGAGTGCATCATTCTTCTGCTGCATATCCGCAATGATGGAGTTCAGGAAGTTGATTTTCGCCAGGCTGCTCTCCGTATCCAGCTGGAAAGGAAGGAATGCATAAGTATAAATCATTTAGAGGGTGCTGCCTCAATTTTTTACTCTACCTCTGGTTCATTTGGAGTGGCAGCTGCGCTGTTACTGGCGCGCAGTGTCATAATCTCACGAGCACCCTCCAGCTCGAGCATCTGCAGTTGTCGCGACTGTTGCAGAAGCTCCTGTTGCATCTGCTGTTCGGATTGTTGAGCCTGATGCAGCAATGCTTCTAGTTCAACCACGCGAGTCTGCAGCTGCTTCAGCTGTGTGGACTTTCCATTGGCTGCTTCCTCCATTTCATCGATGACCTTTTTGTATTCCTCCAATTGGGCATCGAACTCGTTGCCCTTCTCCAATTCCTTCTCCTTCTTCTGCAACAATTGTTGCATCTCCACATGCGCTGCCTGCAGTTCACGGAGTTTCTCAAAGGATTCTGTGATTTTGGCACGAAATTCTTTTTCGGTTTGCTCAGCTTGTTTTTGCCCCTCCTCCAGTTGGGATTGCTTGGTCTGGAGCTGCTGTTCCCGTTCGCTTATCTGCGCCTGCTGCTGCTTCACTGCATCCTGCAGTTCCCCATTGGCCTGTTGCAGCTGGCGCAGTTGCTCGGCTGCCTCCACAGCTGTGCCCTGCAGACTTGACTCACTCTGCTGCGTTTGCTGCAGCTTCTCCTGCAAATCCTTGTTGCTGTTCTGCTCCGCCTCCAGCTGACTGTGCGTCTCCTGCAGTTCCTGCTTCATGCCCTGCAACTTCTCGATGAGTTTCTCGGCATTCATATCCGCCTCCATTTCGAATAGCTCGAATATGTGCGCCGTCTCGCTCTTCTCGGCCTGCAACACATCCAGCACAGTAGACAATTCCGCATTTGTTGCCGATATATTCGCATTGGCCACCTGTATGGCCTCGACAAGTGTCTTCAGATCGGCAATCTTCTGTGCATCCTCGCGTGCCAGTTGCTCCTTGTGCTGTAGATCTGCATTGGTTATTTCCAGACGTTCTTGCAACTCTTTGATTGCCACATCGCTGCCACTGCTTTGCTGCTGCTGCTCCTCTTTGGTCTTGGCCAGCTCCGCCTGCAGTTGCTTCAGTTCCTCATGCAGTTTGGCTTCCCGTTTCTCTCCATCCGCTTTGAGCTTCTCCCGTGCTGCTGTCTCGTTCAGTTGGGCCTCACTCATGTTGGCCTGACTAGCTTGTAGTTGTTGCCGTGCCTCCTGCAGTTCCCGTTCTAGCTGCAGTCGCTCCGCGCTGCTCGTATCCCGTTGTGCACTGAGCTCCTTTTGTGCCGTGGACAATTGTTCCATTAACTGATTCAATTTGGCATTAAGTTCGCTATGCTCCGTGCGCACGCTGCTCAGCTCCTGTTGCAGCTTCTCCTGCTGCTGCTCCAGCTGCGTGCACTTGCCAGAAGATGCGTCCAGTTTGCGTGTGGCATCGCTCAGTTCCAGTGCCAACTTCTCTGCCAGTTCCTGCTCCGTCTTTAGTTTGCCATTGAGCTGACTTGTCTGCTCTGTGCTGCTGGCCAGTTCCTGCGTGAGCACCTCCACCTGAGCACAGAGTGCAGCCAGGCGTTGCTTCTCGGATTGAATGTGACGCTCCAAGGCGGCACGTTCCTCGTTGCCTTTGCTGGCCAGTTGCTCGTTCTGTTGCTGCTGCTCCAGCAGTTGCTGTGAGAGTTTCACCAGCTCCGCATTGGAATCGGTGGAGCTGCTCTGCAGATTCGTCAGTTGCTGCTGCAGTGTCTCATTCTGCTGCACCAGCGCCTGGCAACGTGCCTCCAGTTGCTCCCGCTGCCTGCCTGCATCGCCCAGTGCCAACTCTCGCTGAATGGCCAACTGTTTCTGCTCGCTCAGTTGCGTTTGCTTTTGCTCTGCCTCGGACTTAAGTTTCTCCACAGTTTGTTGCGCCTCCTTCAGCTCACGCTCCAGCCTGGTGTTCGTCTGCTGCAGTAGCTCATTGTCGCTGGCCAGTTCCAACTGCCGTCCACTGCTGTCGCTCTCAAGCGCAGCAAAGCTTTGCTGCTTGGCCAGCAGCTCCTCGTTGAGCTGCTTCAACGTAGCCTGCAATTGGGTCGAGGATGCACGTGCTGCCTGCAGCTCAGTTTGCAGGGCATCATGTTGCTGCTGCAGGGTTTCACACTTGACCTGCAGCGCCTCGTGTTGACGTCGCACATCGCCAAGTTCCAGTTCTCGCTGGGCACATGAATCTGCGCTTTGCTTTAGCTGTGACTCAGTTTGGGCACTCTGCGCCTTGATGGCCAGCAACTCTTGGCTTTGCTCTTCCATGGCTGCCTGTGTGGTCTGTATTAGCTGCTTAGCTGTCTCCAGATTCACGAGGGTTGCATTCAACGTGGTCTGTGTTTCGTTTGCCTTATGCTGCAGCTGACTGAGCTCCGCCTGCAACTTGGCCAGCTGCTGTGCGCCTGCCTCGCCACTTTGTGTGGCCTGTTGCTGCAGTTGCTCCAGCTGCTGCTGTGTCTGCTTGAGTGTGGCTTCTTTTTCACTGAGCTTCGTTTGGGTTTGGTTAAGCTGTTCGGATTGCTGCGCGGAGTCCTTCAACTGACTCTGCTGTAGCTGCTCATGCGTGGCAAGTAGCTCCTCGTGCACTTTGCTCTTCTCCTGCAGTTGCTGTTGCAGTTCCTCTAGAGACTTAGTTAACTCCGCCAGCCTGGCCTCCTTGTTTCCCGTCTCTGCCTGCATCGTTTGCTGCAGTTCCTCCAGTTGCTTGTGAGATTGAGCAAGCTGCTTTTCCAGCGCTTCTTTCTCCGCCTTTAGCTGCACTTGCTCTGCTTGCTGCTGCTCTAGCTGCGCTTTGCTGGCCTCCAGTTGCTGCTGCTGTGTTGCCTGCTGTTGTTCAAGCTGCACCTTGCTGGCCTCCAGTTGCTGCTGCGCTGCCTGCTGCGCACTGCTTAGCTGCTGTTCCAGCTCTTGCTTCAGCTTGGTTAGCTGCACTAGCTCTCCCTGCTGCTGCTCTAGCTGCGTCTTGCCTTCCACATTACTTGACTCCTGCTTCTTGAGCATCTCGTCCAGGGCGGAACTGTCTGCCTTCTGCACGTTGAGCTGTGTGGTGAGCTCATCCAACTGTTGACTGAGCTCCTTGATCTGCTCATCGCGCATGCGAATCTCTGTTTGCAGAATCTCACACTCATCGGTCACATTGGCTCTTTCACTTTCCAACGTATCCGAGGAGCTCTTCAGTTTCTGCAGCTGCTCTTGGAGTTGCTTCACTTCGTCCGCTTTGGTTGCCAACTGCTGCTGGAAGTCAGCTTTCACTTGCTCTGCCTGCTTCTCGTTCTCCTCCTTGAGTAACGCCAGTTCGCGTCGGAGATTCTCAATGCCGCATTCAGACAATGAGAACTTCTCCAGACTTTCGTCCTTGGCCACCAGCTCCGACTGCAGCGTCGCATTCTGCGCCTGCAGATAGCCGATGTTCTCACGCAATCGCTTCTCCTCCTCCAGGGATTCTGCCACACGTGCCTCGTTGAGTTTCTCCTGCTCACTCAACTTGTCCTGCAGTTGAGCAATCTCTGACTGTGCATTCGACAAGGCGACACTCTCCTCCTGCACAGGCGGTGTGCTCTGCAAACTGGGCGTGGCTGTAGAGGGGGGAGGTAACTTTAATTAGTTAAAGTATCTAAAGAATCTGGCGAGGAAACTCTTTACCTGACACTAGCTTTGTGATTTTCTTCTCCAGATCATGAATCTTTTCCTTATAGACCTGAGATTGAGCCTGCACGAGGAAAGAAGATGTTGAACGTGGTGTTAGTGGGATCTACGGGGACTGTTGATGTGTGTGTGTTTGCTAGGGAGCTGTGCATTGACTTGGAATTGTGTTCTTGTTGCTCTGAAGTAAGTGGGAGCAATATTTTATAACTTTTTCACGGTTAGATCTGATCTATAAATATTGTTAGCTCCTCAATAGTCGTTGATTAATAAGCTTCGCAATTATAATTTTTATATTTATTAGACAATTAACTAACTAACAATTAATTTTATTTGCTTCTGGATTCAAAAGAGATCGCTTATTAGTTTTGACAATCATCAACTAATTAAAGTGAATTAATAAAATCATTAAAGAACATGAATCATAAACAATTGATAAATAATCTTGACAAGATATAAATCTTGAAGATATATTATTCATAAAACTAAATAGTTGTGTTAACAAAAACAGCGAATTGTTTGAAAACAATTTGCATATTTTATTGCCTCTCTGGCAATACGGAAGCCTAGGTTATTGTATGTTAGTTCTACAATAAACTGAGAACATATGTGCCTGATAAAGTATGGAACTTATACTTTTTTAAGTGCCACGTATCAAAAGATTTAATTGTCGTTCGTAACAGATTTTATACTCATGGTCTCTGTAGCTGAACATCTGAGAGTATTAATTATATCTTTCTAGGTCAAGTAAAACATATACAATAAGGCACATGTATTGTTTATATTTAATACATATACCCAGTTATTCTTGAGTGGAATATGATAAATAAATATACTTCAGTCTGTATACTTTAGTCTGTAGATTACGAATCACAAGAAACGTTTTAAAAAATCTCTCGATATATTTTCCCTTTTTTAAAATTAGCTACGGTTATAAATCTATCATAATAAAACCTTATCAAAGATTGCCTTTATAATATAAAACCCATGTACACCCTATAACAATTTTCAATCAATGCACAACTCCCCCAAATCAGAGAATATATTTCCAACTCTTACATTCATTTCATCGCCACAGAACTGCGCCTCATCGATTGAGAATTGCAGTTCCTCGGATTTCTTGCGCTCGTCGACCAATTGCGACTCCAACTGAACGATACGTGCCTTCATCTGATATAACAGGGGGGGAGCATGGGGAGCAGGAAAAAGTACCATATTAGAAAGAATATACCAAACAAACAAAAATAAAACAACATTTTGTTGTGCAAAATGCTTTGCATAATAAATTTGTATATCGTATATTTGATTTCGTTGTATTTTTTTTTTTTTTTTATATGTGTATATCGTAAATAGGTATTCATTATTGTATTATCGTAGATCATACAACTAAACCAACAGCAAGAAAATTCGCTTTCATACAAAATATGTGTTTCTTTTTATACAGGTTTTCCAATTTCCATTTTAAGTATATATAGTATACATATATTCATATATTGTAATATTTATCATTCTTTATCATCATTTTCATTCCGATGGCCATTCATAATATTTTGTTTCTTTATTTTTTGTGGCTCACGTTTTCATTTCATTTTGTTTTTGTTTTTTTTTGTGATTTTTGTGATAGATAGAAGATATTGTAAATATTTTTTGGTTGTTTCAGCATAAAACGCTGTGCAGACTTCCGCTTTGACTTCATCTTCATCATCTCCATTTCCTCATCTCGGATGTAGCGTATAAAAAATCATTTGTCAAAGGTTTTTCAATATGTGTTTTGTTTTAAAAACTTCGAGTTTTGTTTTCTTCCTCTACTTGATGCGCAACGGTGTGAGGACACTGTGCAGTATACAGTGCCTCTCGTGCTTGCCCGACCAGCCACGGAACTCGCGTCGCAGATCGGATATACGAATGCTATGTCGGGCTATCAGTTGCCTCCAGCGATCGGCCTCGAGCAGCAGTTGCTATAAAAATGAACAGGTACATACAGTGGTGCGTAAAAGTCGTTGTACAGTTTGGGGAGAAATTTTTCGTATTTGTTTTTTTTTGGTGTTGCGTTAAAAAGATCAGCAGGGATTAAGAACTGTGGAGGTGATTGGTGGTGGATGGAGGGTTCTTGGTGAATAATGTTTGCCAATTGAAGTAGAAAATCTAAACACAACTTAAGGTGCGCACGACATTTATGTATTGTAGAAAAAAGAAAATAATATTATTATCATAATAGGAATAGAAATAATATATAGCCAAGCATTGAGCACAACTCATGTTTATTCAATAAAACCCAAAAGGAAAACAGTTAAACAACAACAAGAACTAAACAAAACGAAACACACTGACTCAAAAGTCAGTCCCCCAATAAAACAGAAAATAAAAATATGGCCAGTCAAAAGCTGTGCGATTGTGCTAAGATTAACTGCAAATATTGAAGATATATATTGTCGGGACAAGTGTGAAATTGTATACCGAATTATAATAGAAATGCCGATTCGTAATGATGTCAGTGGAGATATACATGTATATCTTTGGGATGAGAGCTAGAGAAATGAGATTGAACTTGAGCTTTCGCATATGAAACTAGTCGAAACTAACACCATGAGTTGTATTATAATAGTATTTTATAGCATATTGATTGCCGGGGAAGTAATTCTAAAGAGAGATCTTTGAAATTTTGATTTTTTTTGTGTTTAAAAGATATTAATGGTAGAAAGTTCTTAGAGATCTATAGATTGATAGATTTCTCTATATCTAGTAAAAAGATCTTTCTTAATATTGCAGCAAATTTGGTCACAATTCCCGAGCAATCAGTTTACTAACTTTACCTAGAAGTAGTTAAGATTAATGCTGATAATACTTGTGTTTAGTTAAAGGTAGAATCTTTTCTATTATTTCCTTCGTTCTAGGCAAATTTATTAACACCTTACGTCCGTAAGTTAAGTAGATTCGTATACGAATCAAATAACAATAGAAATTGCCATTCTTTTCATTCTTCCAAAAAAGAAAATAAATTGTTGTTATGCTCGTTAGCGCCTCGTTAGAGTTAGGATAATGAACCCGCATGAACCTTGGCCGAGTAAGAGAGAAGTTAGAGCATTCACTACGCCTAGTTAAACTTATGAATCTTTGTACTTGCATATCAGTGTATGTGTGAGTTTGTATCTGTGTGTGTGCTTGTACGTATGTATGTGTGTGCGTGAGTTTGTTAGCGCACTTTTTAGGCTGTTGTCTTTTTTTGTGCTAATTGCATAAATTGCCGTGAATCATTTAGAATGACTAACGAGATTTTGAAGAGCCCCAAATATTATACACATATTAAAAGAAAAAAACATTATAAATGAACGTGCGCAAATTAAGTGTGTAAGATTAACGAAGACAATACAACAACAACAAGACAATGAGAAAAGTAAACAATATAAAATGAAAATAAAACACAACTAAAAGAAAAAAACAAAAACAGAAAGAAATGTTAACACAGACACAGAGAGCGAAAATCAACCAAGTGAAAAGAAGAAATACAATTTTCAATCACTATGTGTGTATGTGTGTGAGGGGGTGTCTGGGTGTGGGTGTTTTTTGCAGTTGCAACAACGTAGCTGTGGAATCTATAAAACATAACGCAAACAAAGCCCAAACATCAACAGCAATCACATCATCATCATCGTGTGTTGCCAACTTTAGCCAACTGGAAACAGTTTCTTTTTATCGCTAAACCAAACTTTCTTTGGTCTATCGGAACGGGGCAAGGTTGATTGTTGTTGTAGTTGTAGTTGTTGCAGCATCTGTTGTTGTTGCTGTTGTAGCGGTTGTCTTGCTGTGGTTGTTGTTGACGCCTTTTTTGTTGTTGTGGTGCGACTGCTGGTGTGGCTCGTGGGCCGCAATCGAAATGGGCGACTGCGATCCGCATAGGGCAGCGGCATGTACATTGTATCGGTGAAGATAATTACCTCATTGATGTTCTTCTGTAGCTGCAGCGCCTGATTCTGTGCATCCTCGCGATCCAGTTCTCGCTCCACCATTAGCTGCTCCACATGCTGTTGCTTCTCGCGCAGCAAGTCCTACAGTAGGGAGAGACAGAGAGAGAGAGAAAGAGAACACACACAGTGTGTGTGTGTGGCAGGCACAACAAGCGCATGAGTTACAACTGACTGACAGAGAGAGAGAGAGAGAGAGGGAGAAGGGAGCGAAGTGTATGCGTGTGTGTGGTGTAGTGTATGTACAGTGGAGCCAACAAATAACAATAATAAATGTGTATAAAAACCAAAACATGCTTAAAGAAACAACAATAAACAATTAACAATCAACACAGAAGCGTGCACGAAAATAGAAATTTATATAAAAGGTTTCCTTTTTTTTATTAAAGTAGTACGATAAATGCCGAAAAAGTAAAATAATAAAAAGATAGCAATATAAACATATAATATATGTATGTACAGAGATAAAGACCGAAAAGGAGAGGGTGCAATACTTTATATAGCGTATATATTCTTTATAAATAAGGGTATATATTGTAGTAGGTATATTTGTGTGTAAAGAATGTATTTCTTTTCTTTTGTACAACAGGATTTTAGTAGGTCTGTGTGTGTGTGGCACATAGCATGTTGCAAGTTAGTTGTGTGTGTTTGTGTTTAGATTAGTGGCACGCTTAGGTTCTACAGTTTTAGTAACATATAAACACACGTTCAAGCGATAACAGGCAGGTGGGTGGGATAGGGGTTTTTGATAGTACTTAGACGCGTTTTAAACGTTTCTTTACCTGCATGGAAAATTGACTTTTTGGCGGCGTTACAATTGGCCTTAGGGGCGTGCTCGACTTGCGCTGCTGTCGGGGATTTTTTGTTTTGGGGAAGGATTAGATAAGAATGTAACGCGTTAGTAAAACTTAAACAGAGCACGGTTAAATCGGTAAGTTAAAGTGTAAATTGTAAATTGTAAAACGAACTGTAACAGGTAACTCAAAATTCAGAACTGAAACTAGGTGTCGACGGGTTTGGTGCGCCCTGACAAGCCGAGGCTTTATACCTGAGCATTCATGCGCATGCGCGACGTATTCGTTGTCGCAATGCTGTTCATTGTGCCAATCGAGGTGAGAGATTCGCGCGAACCGCTGCGTGTGAGACGCGTCTTCTTTGTGGATGGCGACAGCGACACCTTGGCAATGGGCACAAAGACGCCGTACTTGGGTTTGCATTCAAAATATCTGCAAGAAACGTAGAGAAGGTATACAGATTAAGGCTTAACTTGGCGCAGGCGATCATCCTCAACTGCCTCCCACCTTATGCCATCGACGGCGCCATCATTTTTGCCACTAGCCTCGTCCAGTTCGACGCCACACCAGTTGCCCGGCGCAAACTGTGTCTCGCCCAGATAGCGCAACAAGCCTGGCCGACTGCCAAAGCCTGAGGAGACAATTACACGATCGCCAACAGTTAAACCATTTTCTGTAAGGCATATAAAAATTGGTTAGTTAATAGTCCTTAGCTAGTTTCAAAGGTATCTATCAGAGTCCTGCATGCGTTAGCCACAGCATTTGCAGTACTCCGCAAACACCGCACTGATGTTTTACAGTGCACCGCATGTATGATGTGTAACTGCATGCAATTCTTTGTTATATTTCTAGTACTTACTGCCTGTGCCTGGACTGCGCAACATGGAGCTACGCACACTGGCTGTGGGTGAACCTGTGCGCGAGCGTTCTGGCGAGTGTTTGCCCAACGGCGATGTGGGTGTCATGGCGCCAGACAAGGGGTATGTGGTAAGACGTGTGAGGCGCGAGAAGATGCCACGCTTTGGCTCGCACTGGAAGTAACGTTTGCCCGAGACACAGCCATCGTTTTTGCCTGCAAGTACAAGAGATGAAGGTCAATTAATGATCTATAATGAACGATCGAACTGATCGTCTGAGCTGTCACTCACCATTTGGTTCGTCGAGCACAATGCCCGCCCAGTCGCCGGGGGCAAAGTGTGTCTCGCCTATGTAGGCTATTTGGCCAGAACGCAATCCGCCCACCCACACACGTTGGCCAATTATAAATTGCTCCGTGTTGGCTGTCAGCACGGTGCTGTTGTGATCTAGAGAGGGGAGGGAGGATGAGGGGTAGATCGGTTCAGTTAAAGTTCATTCAGCAATCATCTTGATATGTTTTGGCTGCGTTTCGCTCAATGCGCTCTCAATCACAATTCTCTGTGTGTGCACACAGCGTTGCTTTTCTAAATATATATCTAAATATAGCTTGGATATATAGTATGTACACTATACTATATACAATATGATGTCATATGCAAATTGCAATTGGTAGAACAATTTGCATATGTCGCTCGTAGTCAATGAAAACCATTTGAAGCTGTCATACGTTGTCGAGAAAAATGACATCGACACGCGATCCCCCGCAGCGTCAAGTTTCCATATAGTATACGATTATAGTAGAACGGATATTGGTTATTAAAGATTAATCTTTATTCTTATATCTATTATACTGCTTGACACAAATCTACATAAGCGCAGGCCTTAAATATTGTAAATAAATTGGCTGTGGATAATTGACAAATGACTTTCAAATCATTAAGTGGAAAATTACTAAGGAAAGATGGGGAATAAATCGCATGCGAATTCTATGAAGTCACACACTTTGTTTGTGCAACAACTTCGCCCCCGTATTTTATGCTAATAAACAAAAAAAAATACCGAATATAAACACATTTTCATCATTAGGTTTTCACAGTTTTTGCTGCCGCGCTACGCAAGAGCCAAGACGTGTTTGCGCTCGCCTGCATAAAGGTGTCAAGTGTTTCTTGCTGTTGCCAAAATACCCTATGCATATGCATTAGCTGATTAGATCTGTAGCTACCATACTTATATAAGAATGTCTGTGTGTGGGAGTAGATGAGCTAATATATCTCTTAATTATCATAAATTAAGTCAACTAGGCGTACAGTTCGTGCTTCGATCTTAAGTGATCGCTAAATGGAAAAGATTTGTGCCAAATTTTATAGCATTGTTTACGAATGTGTGAACCAAAGCAGAATAGACAACTTAAGTATGCCAGTTCTAAATATACTGTAGGAATATTGAAGTAGTTGAGACCTTTAAACTGTTTATAGGACATCGATAAGCCAGCAGGCTGTTTGAGAATAAGGCACAAAGGCATACAAAGCAGAAGTAGACTAAACTATGTTCTGGAAGTAAAGAAAACTATAGGAATATTAAAACAAAGATACATTAAAACTGTTTACGGCAGGTTGTAAAACCTTTAAATAGTTGAACTCTAACGCACAAAGCAAAATATACAACTAAAATCTTAAAACTGAATGCAACTTTATCAAAATAAACGAAATAATTTAAAGCGCTCACGTGAGAACAGCTTACAGCGCAATGTGAGCGTGAGAAACCTCCCCACTATTATTATAATATGAATAACACTTTGATATATTGTTCATAACTTAGGAAGCGTCAGCTTTAGTATGTAAATTATACGCTTCAAGTACAACTTCATCATTGTGAAGGTCAGTGTAGGAGATGCATAAGTAATTTCATGTATTTCACACCCTATGGAACAACACCTCAATAGACACACACTATTAACGACTATATCAACAGATTAACGGATCATTATACAGTGCACACCCACATTGTCATAATGTGGAAGCGTATTTGACGTGGCTCATTAGGCTTTGTTAATTTGACAATATTTCGGGCTGCCGTATTGACGTTGAGTTACTTCAAGTGATTTCTGGGAAAAATCTACATAAGTGTACTTGAGATCAGATGGCATTAACATAGTACACTCTGTGTATGCCAATCCGAGAGCGAGCGGGGGCCCATAAATCGTGGGTAACGTCCAATGGCCGTTTAAGGTGCGAGCAACTGACATAGTTTCCAGACACACAAATAAACCACCTGCGCAAATAGTTAACTGGCAGGTTGTAGCTACCTCTTTCGCACCCCACAGATACCAGATAGATATGCCTTGCAGATATTTATCGATAGTTTTGGCAGTTCGTGTTCTTTTTTTTATAGCTTACCTGAGCTGCGACGTCGACCTGTGGCCTCAAGATAATAATCATCTAGCGAACGAAACGTTAACGAAAACGAGAACGAAAACAAAAGCACAATTACAGTTACACAGCATGCAGGGGTGCAGGGTATTAAAGGGTAGAGGGGGCGGACACTTACACGATGTGCGACGTCCATTGTCGGACAGCGTCGGCGTTGCTCGAGACTTGAGCGATCCGCGGCCGGACGAGAAGCGTTCCCAGTCGGATGTGGGTGAGAGCGAGGAGCGCGTAAAGCGCTTAACAGTCTCTTGATAGAGATCTACAGATAGGGGTGAGGGGAGGGTACGAATATATAGACATGTATGGACACGTTTCGCGTTTCGCAAATGTGCATGCAATTTGCATAAATGTTAAATTCATTTTTTGCACCCATAGTTGTTATTAGTTAGTTGTTGTTGTTGCTGTAGTTTCTTTCCTTGTGGGTGTTAACACAACGCAACAACAACAAGATACCGCAACACGTTGCAAGTGATTTCTGGTTTTAGTTTTTTTGGGCGTAACTTGTTTACTTTTCTTTTCATGTTTTAGTGTTTTTTTTGCAGCTCGTTATTATTAGTTAATAATTAGCGAATTTGTGTTAATCACATACGTGTTCAGTTGTTTCTTATTTGGGTTTTCTTTTCTCTTGGATTTATTGTTATGTGAAAGTTGAAGCCGATTTTGTGTGTGCGATTTCGTTGTTGTTGTTTAATCAGTTATTTGCCGCAAGCAAGTTAGGTGAAAGAACTTCCCAGTGTGGTAAAAAAGAACAGGTGTCTACAAACAGAACTGGAAGTGAGCAACAGAGGGAGAGGAAGAAAGAGAGTTGAGAAAGGCGCAGCAACTAAGAAACGAAACGAAACTGTCTCTTTGAAGTCTTGAGGAACTAGTAAAGTTGGGCATTGAAATGTGCAAGATAAGATTACGAAATTCTTAACATTTCTAAGATCTTCACAGATCTGTTAACTCTCTTTTGCTTTGTACTTTTGCCGACACTTCTCTAGCTTTCTGTTTTAAACAGTAATTTCTTCCTAATTAGGCTTGTAATTAAGCTCTCGAAGCTCCGCTAAGTTGATTGATTTGCTTGCCGCGAAAGAACCATAAACTGAGGAAGACATTCTTCTTCTTCTTCTGCTTTTACAGTAAAAACATTTATAGAGAGTCGTAAAATTGACTCCGTTATGCGAAGGCATTCTCCTAGTCTCTTGTTCCATCTCTTTCTTGCTTCATCTCTCTTTTTTATTTTGCCAAATCTTTGCCATGTGACTTTCAAAATCAATTGTCATAAATTTCCAAGAAGAGCAACCGAAATATGAAAACACATACATAAATCAATTAAATTGTCGACAGTTTGGTAACGCGGAGCGTGTGAGATACAGTTGCACAGGTAACATAAAAAAGCAAATGAAAGAAGGAAAGAGAGAAGAAATACATTCATCTTTGTGTGTTTGTTTGATTCAATTGCACGATTTGAGTTTCCGCTTAATTTACTGCATGATGTAGAGTGTAGTTAATTGTGTTTTTGTCAGAGGAGCTTCAAGATGTATCTGTAAGATGCGCAGCAGGCCTAGACACCAGCAGCAGCAGTTGCAGATTATGATGATGATGATGATGGCCAACTGGCGCCGCCGTTGCGTCTGAGCTAGCTAATCAAGCAGCCGAACGGTAGCCGAGCATGACATGGCCGAAACGAGCATAAAAACCAAACAACTTCAAGGTTCAATTGTTGCTTAAAAGATACATAGATTGCCAGTGCCTCCCCCTGCTTCAGATCTGTCAGTCTGTCTGTCTGTCTGAGTGCCTTGCGTGTGTGTGAGAGTGTGTTGGGCGGTCAAGACAATTTGTTATTATTTGCTATTATATTTCGTGACTCTGGCAATTTTTTAATTATCGCTGTAGTAGCTGGCAAATGTATCTGTCTAGCTCTTTATATGGTTCCCTTCAATTTTTCTTTCTTTCGAAACTTTCACTCTGCCCAAGCAGGCGAAACTTGTGTGTGTTTTTCCAGCCTGCACTCGTGCCAAGTCTGTTTCATGATATACTGATTCCCCTGCCTTCAATGTCAGACTGTTGCTGTGTGTTAATAGATCAGATTAGACACATAACATATATATATATAGAACCTTCGCTAATGCCCCCACCTGTCGCCTCCTTCTTTCAATCGAATTGTGAATTGTTAATTCTTGATTTTATTTCACATTTAACTGTGAAACGACGTCAACGAATGCTAAAAATACATTTTGAGTTGACAATTTCCTTGCAGTTGACATTCAGTGTATCTACACTAATGAACTCATGTATCTGACAGATACGAACGCGCTCTGATGAATCATCAAAGCCAAAGCTGCCGCCTGCCGCGTGTGGCGCCCCAAGTCTGTGAGAGGTTGATGAGGCCTAATGTTGTTTTGGCCAAAAACACACAGCACAGCACAACACAACGTCGACCCACTTTGTGCACGATTCTCTGGCCAAATGGATGAATGGACGCATCCATAAACGGAGGCAAACGCATCTGAGCATTGAACGCATCGAATCAGTTTGAATCGGATTGGAACGACGGGCGTGCTCGATAAATCACGGTTTGCATTATCTATTGAAATGATTAAACAACATTTAATTACACTAAACTGTGTGCTGAGGCTGCGGCGAGTGTGCCAAGTGAGCGTGTGTAGGCTGCTTTAGCAATCGAAAGCGCAAGCTGCAATTTAGATACAGATAGAAAACAGCGCAGCACAGTGGACAACAGTCGTGGCATCGGTCGTTGAACGTCGTTTCAGTCGTCCCACAGTCGAGAGCTGGTCACACTGGGCATGACTCTTACATGACTTTTCGGCGTGTAAATGCAAATCGCTTTTATTTTTTTTATTTTTGTTGCAAATGCCGACAATTTTTTGCCGCTGCTGTTGCTGCTGCCGTTGTTGTTGACTGTGGGCAGCAGCTGCTGAGACATTCCAACAAAGCTACAAAAGCGCCGCTTTAGCAATTACAGTTCGACTACGGTATGACGAAACTGTGTATTGAGTACGCGTATTTGTTAAGATATTAACCAAGCATATTTATTACTTTGCCAACTGAGTATTAAGTTAGGTAAAGCTTTTGCTTGAGGTTGTTTTATATATTTGAAGTGAACAAACTATAATAAAACACTAATTTTATATTTTTTCCGGCTCTAGAATTATTAAACATCTTGATTTGATAATCAAAAAATATAGCAGCATTTCATTGATTTAAAGATTTGTAATTAATACAAATCTTAGATTTTTTCTTTTAAACAATAAATCCTATTTTCCAGCGGAAATATGCCCCATTAAAAGGGAAAACTTCATAACCATTTCAATAGATTTGAAATATGTAGAGCCCCATTTAGACATTGCTCACTCTGTTCATTGTAAATGCGATATATTTTATCTTTGCTGTGCGCAATTATAATTCCATTTAATTTCCTATGATAATATACTCTGATATTTTCAACACCAGCTTTGTATAGAATGACGCCCAGGCACGAAGATCAGGCCAGGCCAGAAGGCAAAGGCGTCTATTTAGAATTTCACCAAATGGAAAACTGGTTTCGTTGTTAGGTTTTGTGTATGTGTGTGGGGTTTATATTTTCGGTATTCGGATGATTACGTGACGCGGGTGCTGCGTAGTTGTTCACCGGGTTTTCTTCAAGCGCCAAACAGGCGGGATCTATACTTGATATATATATATGAATATTTAAAAATATATACAAGCAATAAAATATTGACAGACAAGATAACAATAAAGCCCAAAATTAGTAGACAACAGCAGTAGCAGCTGACTTTGAAAATATATACTGGAAATATACCGGTAATACTCAATCAGGGGAAGACGCTGCCCCGCCCCTTTTCCATTTCGCTTCTAGAATCAACTCTCAGTCGGTTTTTTGTTTCATTGTGTGTCGCCTGTCGCGTATTTCACATTACATTCGAAATCGTATAATGTTGTACGCATATATCTAGAACGTGTTTAGCATTTCAAAGACTCGCAAGACCCTCAACTCGGCTGGGGAGAAGGGCGTACTAAAAAGTTATACACACAAATTTGTTTAATGAAAATCATTTATGAATTTGAATTTGTATAAGCTGCAGGGCTTTGTGTGCTGACTATTCAGGGTAATAAGCGATTCAATTGATCACTTGTTCTGTACTTAAATGCCGTTTATTGTTGTTTTAATACTCGTTAAATACCACCATCAAAGGGGGCACCCATTGAGGCTGCTATGACATTTTGTAGATTGACTTCACTTGATGCATACAAAATAAAGCGAGACAAACCGATTCGGTATTGAGATAGATCACTGAACTAAGCAGCAATTTGAGTTTGTCGAAAATCTGTTTGGAATTTACGGAAACTTTTGAGATTTATATGCAAGACATATTTTATGGGAATTTCTGATCTTAAAAGAGATTTAAATTAAGCACATAGAAATATATATTCTTTTGGAATTTATGAACTTAACTTGATAAATATTCCTGAGCAGTTTCAATTAATCTTTTCACAACATTTATTTATTACTCAACATTTCCTAGATCTGTTTAAAGTTGCTTGCACTCTTCAAATGTTAATTGAAATTATTGTGTAATTGCATTTTCCCCCTCAACTAAAAATGATTCATTTAGGCAAGGCATTTTCAATTGAATATCGTTATGTTTTCTTAGGCATTTTTAGTGTTTAATTGACGATGAATTCCCGGTTCAATAGACTTGAGTTAAACCATACCATCCTCAGTAATTTAATCGTATGAATTTGCTATGAATTTAGTGGAGTTTTCTTTCTTTTTTTTTGTGTGTGTTGTGAGACGCATTCGCAAAGCCAAGTTAAGAATGATAATGTAAATAAAATGCAAATAAGTAAAGTAGTTTGTTTGTTTACCTGTGTACGCCGAATTGATCGAACTCAAATTGTCATCGCTTTCACGACTCATGCTGTTTGTATCTAAAAATAAAACCGAAGAAACGAATAACGGCAGCAGAAGAAAAAGAAAAGAAAACACATGAATGAAATGTTAAAAAATCAGGCAAAAATAAGCGTAACATAAAATTACAACAAATATAACAGTAAAGTACATGCGTTGAATGGGTGAAAAAATATTAAATTAAAATTAAAGCTACTTACGCTGGACAATGGGAAAACGATCATAAAAAGGGCGGTACGAAATAAGAGAAAAAAGAGAGATATACACGAAAGAAACTCAAAGGTTCACGTTGTTTATAATCAGGCCAAGCTAATTGGCCAAGAAAGCAAAAGGCGGCGGCACAACAACACATTCAAATAACAATAACAATAACAACAACAATAACAAAAGCACAAATGTGCAAATAGCAATTAGTGTAGCCGGTAAAGTTGCTAGTCGAGTGAGATATATAGAGAGATATTATTGGTATATTGTGAGTGGGCTGAAACAAGCGCAGTTAGCAAATTGCACAGTTAAGTAAGTTATATAAACACTGAGATAATAATGGCCACACTGTGCTACAGTCTCTGGGTGAAAGATACTTTGCTGTCTGTCAAAGATACTTCAAAACTTTGCACACGCGGTGCATCTTTAGCGCGATTCGTGTGCGAGATAATCCATCAAAACTTAAGACCTTTTACTAAAATCCGTTTTTTCCCCGATTTCAAAATGAAACTAGACACGATTTTAATGACCTATAAAATACGTCAATCTGCGAATCTGTATGTGTAGAATCCACTCTGACTTCTGACTTTGCCCGCCGGTGCGAGAGATTATTGCAAATATTCGTATGGACACTCAAAAAGTGCCGGCTGATTGCGAATTTGCCGACGTAGACGAAAGTCAATAATTTACTATAATAACTCATACTCAGTACTCAGACAGACAGTCTCAGGCAGGTGCGAAGATGATGATATATCTACGGGTTGTACAAGTGTTTAACCACACGGCAATAGAGTGGGTAAACAATAAGGAAGGTATCGTTAAATGAGTGTCGAAGAAAGATGAAATATTGAATAACTTTCTGACTAATCCTAGGTATCTCTTAGTCGATCATTGCTTGGCTGCAGCATTCCTCATCGTTTTGTTGCCTGAATAATTAACAACAAAATGAGGCACGACAGCTCGCAGAGTAAACAAACGTGCAAGGCAACAACTGAATATAGAATTCAGCGGATTTTTTGTGTGTTGCTGTGTCTGCTTAACTGATTGAACATTAATAATAATAGGTATATCTACAACTCAATAGGTTGGCAAACAGCACACACACACACACAGAGACTCGCGTGCGTCTCTCCCTCTTCAGATTTAAAGAAAGACAACAACAACTTAATTACTTTTTTGCGCTTTATGCCAAAAATGTATGAAAAGAGCCTTCAAATTTGGCCAAATACAATTAAGAGCCGCAGTAATTTGTTCAATTTTAGCCAGTAGCCATACAGGGAGGGAGTCAGGGGGAACTACAAAATATTATTATTATTGTTATTAATTCATTTGCTGTTACAAATTATGAAACCCACACTCAGTCAGTAAATTGATAAACGCTTTCGGGGCTGGGCTGGGCTTCATACAATCGTTCATCGCTTTGTGGGCGATCCGTGGGCAAATTGCTAACTGTTTTTGGAGTATCTGCACACAAATCGGGGCAATAATTTTATAATTAACTAACTGTTGTCGATGGTTCTTTAGCAACTGAAAGACAGAGGATGCTGTGGGAGCTTGAAGTTATTTATAGCATTCATTTCATTTGCTTTTCTAGTTTTAGCCAAAGTTTGCTTTTCAAATATTAATAAAATTCTTCAGACAGTTTAAACATGATTTATGTTTAGTTATTTATAGATACTCCAAACTCTTATGTATTTTTTAGAGCTGACATAATCTTTGTAACTGCTGGAAAATAACGTAGATTTTTCCCGCGCTTCCCTAAGGCCTTTTTTCAGCAACTTACTAGAACTATCAATGTAATAATGTGTTAGATACACTTGGGAGTGGTTTTTGTATACTCAAAGGGCAGCTGCCAAAGGGGCCGGCACTTAGCACTGTGTCAAATGGAACTTTGAAGTGCCACGTCAGATACTCATACGGTTCGCACTCAGTCAGTCAGTGAGTGCGACGACGAGTACGCAGTAAGTGACACGTTAATTTATTTGCCTTTGGCTTTAGAACAATAAATCGCATACGAAATAATTAAAAGCACTCGAGTGTGTGCGCCCAGCAACAACAAAGCAAACAAAGCATTTGCGAAGTGATTAAAATTGCTGTTTAATTGTTTAGCTTAAAACTTCTGACTGTAGGCAGATATTCTGCAAGTTCTGGAGCAGCTGGAGCATGAAATCAGTAAAGGAAGTTGGCGCGAAGAATATTGCGGATATAGAGCTCTAAAAAAGAGTTGTCTGTACTCTGAATGAGTTGCTCGCACTCTCGAGAAATGAGTTTACAAAGTAACGTGCTATGCTTGGGTGGCCCGACTGTGATGACCATAATGAACCTGGTCATTAGTAGTCGCGCATTACAAGCTCAAGAGGTTAATAATTCTTTGGAATTGTCGGACAGGCAGGAGAGCATAAGCGTGCAAAAACCAAAATTAAACTCAATAATAGGTTTGTTTACGCCGAAAAAGAAGCACCAGAAGAAAGCCAAGAGAAGAAAGAACATTTATAGAGAATACACAGCAAATAATTTGCCATTTCATGGCTTAAATGTGTTCAAAGCGTAACTTATGCAAAAAGAAAAGAAGACAAAGCAAAATAAATACAAAAAACGGGTGGGCAAAACATGGTGGGTCATAAAAATTAATTAACCAAATGCGGCAACACCTTGACGCTGCCCAAAAAGAAACTGTAAGTGAATTACAGAAGAAATCCAGCAAGAAATAATACAAAAAATGTTAAATGTGCCGGCGGAAGACAAAAAGAGGTGTGTGTAATGTAATTAGAGAGATCGCAGCAATTAAAGTGTCGTAATATGCATAATGTATCGTGTAATATGCAGCCATGCCGGCTAATGGTGCGTATGCGTAACGCGGCGCACTATATTACTCATACGCCAACGCCGCCACCTACACGGATGCGCACTTTGGTCTAGAACAAATACAAACACACACACACAAACAAACTGAGCTGAGTGCTGCCTCAATTTGGCCCAAAACTGTAAGCTGAGCTCATTGCGAGCGCTAAAATAGCCACAGAAATAAACAATAATAATAATAAACAAATATGTAAACAGCAGATGCGACGACGACACATTTTCGAATGACGCCAGACTTGATTGCTATTTTTGCACGACACTCAAAATGTTACTACCAATATGTGCGAGAAATATTCTGTTCTAGTCCACAAAACTGTGGTGGGGGGATGCGCACGCGCTGACTTGGTTTTTTATGGTGTGGCCCCCCTTGGGTCATATATGGCAGAAGACTCGTAACGCCTGCGCCCACAGTCTCTTTGGCAGAGCTGCCTCTATATCAGAGAGAAATATATTTCAAAATCATTTCGGTTCTATTGTGTAAGCGAGGGAGGAGGAAACGTCGATGTCACCTTGTAAGTTCTGCGTCGCAAACAGTACAGAATTCTTATAATTAATGCTTTTCTGGTATGAAATCAATTTCACAACAAATGTCAATGCTGAACATAAACTTATCACACTATATTCCATTTAAAGATTTCCATGTTCCAGATAATGTCATAATAAGGGTTTTTCCTAAAGCTTTGAGGCCTATCGTGCTGTCAATTTAAAGAATTCTCTGTAGAATTTATGAGGAAGTGATGGTTCATTGTAATTAAACATTTTGAGAGTTGAAGGTTTATAGAACTTTAGTGAGGCAATGAAGAAGGTAAGAAGATCTTATATCTTAGCCAAGATCTATTCAACTTTAAGTAATACAAGAAAAATAAAATAATATTATATGTGTATTAAATATTAAACAAAACCTATAAAACCCTAAAAGATCTCAGAGAAATTTCATCATCTTTGCAACGTAAATTTGTATTTTTAGCCAATCTATTTAAGGTTGTAGATAAGCATTATCTGTGCCTTATTGTGCCGGTTTTAAAAGTATGTTATTTGTACTTTTATTTATAAATAGTTTAGTATAATCGATATGCAAATAATCTCTATCTGTCTCACTATTTTCCATCTCCCTGTTAAGGGTCTTACAAAGCACCTGAACATTTTTTGCTGGCAACACTGCAGCCAAAAACAAAACACAATTTCGTTTTGTCTGCTCCTGCTGTATGTACATTCTCTGCTTTATCAGTTTGGCAAGAGCAGCCGCCGGTGCGCGATAGTAACAAAAACAAAGAATACAAAAAATAAAAAAAAAAATAGCAGAACAAAAATATAATACACCAATTGTGTGTGCGCTGCCGCTGATAAAATTCCATGCGGCAATAACAAAAGTCGAAGGCAAGTCAACGAAGGCGCTACAATTGCCAAATATGCTATGTTAAGTGACGTGATGAGGTACAAAGAGAGGGGGAGAAAGAGCGAAAGATGAAGAGGAAGTGTTTCTTTTAGAGGGCAAGCCTGCCCGATTCTCTCTCTCTCTCTCTGCTCCCACAACAACAAAATACACTGTGACATTGCGTCCGGCCCGAAAAGAAAGCCCAACGGACACGACAATAGAAAGTTAACCGGCAAATTTGCATTGTGTATTGGCCCCAAGACGTCACAGCCCCACGACACATGGCAGCATAAAATGCTGTTGCCAAATTCACAATTTAACAACTCTTTGGTTGACAACAAATGCAAAACAAACTTTTGCGCAATATGTAAATATTTCTTTTATTTATAGTCGCGGCACCTGCGACGACGAAAGTTGATCGAATTGTTTGTTCGGAGATACCCTGTATTGGGAGTAAGAGAGACACAGAGTTTGCTGTGCTGCTGCCTGCATAATTCGCAAAGAGTACAATGAGTAAATACAGCGAGTATACAGGTCAAGTCTGTCATTAGAATGACGCATTACGAGTACTCGAGCTGCCCCTATATGATACAATCTCTGACCTTCAGCACAAAACAAATTGTTAGCCAACATTTCTAGTTGACTTTTGTTTTCTGCACAGCTTGCAAAAGGTTTTGACGGCGTCGTGACGGAGTTCTTGTAATTTATCAAGCTTTTTTGACAATTCTTCAATCTTTGTCTATTTTTGCGACTTTGCTAGAAGTCTACTTTACTTCTTAGTAGTCTTTGACTTGCTATAGGATTTATTATGCTTGAGACTTCTGAAACTCTACTCTAAACTCTATTTATTTCCTATTTCTCTAGTTTATTTTAAAGTATATTTTGACTATTTCGCATAGGGGTTTTAATTTTCTACAGGGTATATCGTTAGCTTATTAACGTTCAACTTTGGCTTCTTTTATTTACTGTTTAATCTTTGTGATTTGTGTTCATATTGGAAGCAGTCAAAAGCCAAATAAATAATATGAGATTTTTTTATACCTAATTAGCGGTTAGCCGCAAACTTCAATATGGCTAAAATCCGGCTCGCGTCGTTGTCATTATTATTACTTTGTTATTGTTGTTGTTGTTGTTGTTGTTGTTGCTGCTGTTGCGCTTTTACTTGAGCTGCGGCGACAACTTTGTTGTAGTTTTGAATTTTCAGCTTCTATAGAACTGAAACTAAGGTTAGTTTTGTGGCCAAAACAAAAACATGCGATTCTCAATGCTGGAGACAGACTGGAGCCACGCATACATACACAGGCGCCTCCATTTAAACATTTACAGGGTATGTCAGCTGTTAATCGCCACTGGCTAATTGCAATCAAACGATTAGCAAACAATTCTCAAGTGTCTATAAACAGGAAAAGTAAAACTAGTTGCCGCACAATTAACAATTAACAACTCAGTAAAAACAATTAAAGTCTCAGGTTGAAAGTCGCAATCAGAGTTGTGGGGAATTCTATATAAATCTGGGAAAAACTATAGGTAACTACTTTGAATTGCATATCGATTCTGACAAATCGAAAACCTTACAAAGGCTAAAAAAATTTACTGATTGTCAAGCCGCACCCAGAGCAATGCACTATAAAATTGAACTTGGCAGACCCAACCCAACAAACCACATAAAAAAAGAGACACCCAAATCAATGTGACTATAACGATGATAAGAGTTATGTTTTTTTCGAAATTGGAGTATAGATAACTAACTAAGTGTTGCCATTGAAAATTATCTTATCGCTAATGCAATAAAAAAAATCTAAATTTAATATGTATTAAAGAAACCAAGCGAATTGTTTTAACATTCAAACTACAAAACGAAGGGAAACTTTAAGAACATTTTTAATTACGAGAAACAGCTATGCAAAGACAGCTGTCGTCACACTGTAAAGTACCGTAAGTCAAGGTTGTAAAGGTGATGGAAAATACCGAAACAAAAAAGTTCATTCCCTGATCAATCAATATCGATATGCACAACATACTGATAAAACAAACCGGCAGAAAGTATCAATGAAACATACACACACACACATATATAACTTTTATCCCTTTTAGGGCAACATTGAGGACAACAATTTCGGTTCGCACGACTTTTACTTTCAGATTTTGTATTGTTTTTGTTTTATTTTTTAGGTTGCACGCTTATCAAAAATTCACCTTTTTCAAATTGCCACAGCGAATGAAGTGTATAAAAATGAGCCGTAAATTGTGTTGAATTTTGTTGTTGTTGCTGTTGCTGCTACTTCTGTGTTTGCACTATATGGTAGTATATAGTCGTATCGTTCAGTCGGAGCCAGTGCAGGCCCGCATCTGTGTAGAGCAGTTCCCCAGAAGAAACGCGTCCGTCTCGCGAAAAGTCGTAGAAGTTACTGAAATGCCAAAGTTTTGCAAACTTGAACGAGAGCCGCAAACGAGCTCGAGCTTTGAGAGAAAGAGAGCAACAGAGCGCGAGAGTAACTACCAGAGAGCGCAGACTGAAGAACGCTCTCTCGAACCGAGCTTTGGTTGCACAGTGTAACTGCTTCGTTTCGCTTTGCGTGTCTGTTTTTATTGAATAAACGTCGACACGAAAACCCGTAAAGTTATTTTTTATTTTTATCGTAACACAGACGCGTTTGCGTACTTTAATAATTTTCGCAAACAAAAGCGGAGCGCCGCACTGGATCGTCTCTTTATTACGGGCCAAAGCTCTGCAAGAGTTGCCACACTATCAAAACATTTACGGCTTTTTTTATACCTACTAAATGGGGTGCACTAGAAAGAACTGGCAAACTGAAAATGTGAGAAGTTTTCATAGAAGTAGACGCACTTATAATGCGTAAAGAATCTTTAAAAGACATTTACAGTCTTTCTTTTATTATTATATACTCCAGGGTATTTCCCGGCTCATTACACTCCATTGGTCCATTGCAAAAATGGGCGCGTGCACTGATTGATGATCGTGGCGCCCATACATATAATGCTGTCTGAGTCTGAAATCGAAATTGCATTTGGCTTTTAGCACTTATCGCTGCAAATGTTTTCTTTCTCCCGACCCCCTTTCCTCTTTGAGATTTGTAGGGATTTCTAGCAAGGCACTTGAACTAATTTATAGACGTATTCTATGCCAGCAAACTCTATCTATAAATAAATGCTGCAGAAATGATTAAGAGCCATAGCTGAATCATTTGAGTTATTTTCCGTGTAATGTTATTTACGCAATGAAAAAGGTCAACTGATTGCCAAGAAAATAAAAACTGAAACGATCTTTAGACCATAAGTCGCTATACTGTCAAAGATCACGGATGTACCCACCCATTTTGAGGGCTTAGAGCAATCAGAGTACACACTTTGACGATCCTATCTTAAGACCAAGACAAATGAGCTTTCGGTGTTTTGTAGCACATACATTTTTCATTATATACAGAATGAGAGAGGGAGAAGAAGCAGAGAGGGAGAAAGAGCGACCTGTGGGCGCTTGTTTCCGATCAAGATCAATAGAATGACATAAGCTCGTCCACGAGCTTCTGAGCTAGAAAACAAAACGTTCACGAGAAAGTGCAAAAAAAACGAAGATGAAACCGGGAGATGAGAACAGACACACAGTCTCTCTCTCTCTGCCTCTCTTTCTCTCTTGCTCCCATGATCTGCTTCTGTTTCGTTCAAATGCGCAGTGCAAAAATTGACAAAAATATATATGAAAAGCAACAACAACAACAAGTCGTGTGTCATCCGACGCTCTCAGAACACGAAAGCAGAAATTCAATTATGAGCGCTACAATTTATAAGCTGTCTCCCTCTCCCTCTCTCTCTCTCTTACTCTCCTTTCTGAAAATCGGTTGCCCAGTCGAGGGGGGAACTTGCATTGACATTGAGTGCTGAGAGATAAATGACAGGTACACGCAAATGTTTCACTTCAAAGTCGGGGTACGATCGCTTAATTAGAAAGTTTACAACAGCCGAGAAGAGAAATGTGTCGGAATTCTTAAAATATAAAAGTTCTGTATGCAAATGTAGATCAAGCAGATAAGTGCGAACTCATCTTGAGAAAGATTCTTCATTTGATCTTAAAGAAATCACAAGTACAAGTAAAAAAAGTAAAATGATCTTATCATACTTGAAATCAATTTATGGCTAGAAAAACAAAGATCAACTGAGAGAACTATCGTCTCTTAAGCAGATAATGTTATCTAATCTTGAGAAAAGTTCTTCATCTCAATGTAAAGAACTTGTATGAACTTTTCCCATTTTCTTTAAATTAATTTATGGCTAGGGAAAGACTATTGTTTCTAGAACTAACCTATCTTAAGTTATATTAACTGCAAGTCATCAAAGAGAACACTGTAAATTAAGAACTCTAAGATAAAGAAAGAATAAAACGCTTAATAAATTTGATATATCGCCTCAGCTCATCAGTGCGATGTTATAATCCCTAGAATATACTTTTAATAAACCAAATATTACTCTCTAAAGTGTATACTGTGTTCGTTATCTATATTCGCATAATTCCCCTCGCGTTTTTGGGATTATTGAGCTTACTGAAAACGCGACACTGAATCGTTCAGGCTGCGGTCGCATCGACTACAAAATTGAAAGCGCGTGTAATGAAAGACGACAACGGGAGAATCGTAAACATAAATAAATACAAATACGTATACATATCGTATGGATATGGGCTATTAGGTCGATCTATGATCGATACTCACACGATATTGCGGTTTGGCACAATTACGTGAATGAAATATGTCATAGAAGACGCCTCCACAAAGACTTTGACTTGGAGACAGGGCTCAATTATATGGAAGTCATATTACTTAATTGCCTCCGACTCAGTTGTACGTGGGCGGTAATTGACTGTGGGTCCGTCTATCTGTCCATTTGCTTGACTGTGCGTAGATGTCGGTAAACAATTTGCACAGTCTGCGCGTCTGTTTGCTTATCGTCGTCTCAGAGTCTGCTGAAGCGATTCATTTGTTTATTTACACTTCAATAAATGAAACACTTGACGATTTACAATTGCTGTCGGACAACTTTTCAATTGAAATTCAGTTGAAGAAATTAGCATTAATTTGATTTTAAGTGAAGTTTACGCAGTGATTTTATGACAGCAATTAGTTGGAAGAGAGCTGCAGGTGCAACTAGTAAATTCTTTAAGTTTTTAGATGGTATACGAAAAAAACTTTGAATACCTTTGCTTGTGTTTCCTACACAGTGATCGATATTATCGTTAGTAATAATCTTTAATTTACAGCTCTAATTGTCACTCATTGTCTTTTTTTCAGACAATGATTTCCACTTTTATCTTGATCTTTCATAACGTTGCAAGTTCAATCAAGTGCAATTTGCAAATTTATACGCTTTTATTATTATTTTTGTTGTTGTTATGCCTTTTCTTTGGGGAGAAACCTGACTGCAGATGATAGTGTGGGTGCGTCATCGTTGGGATTAGATCGTCGCATTTACAGTTGATATTGTGTAGGTGTTATCTCATAGAGTACTTGCTAAAACCGGAATTACAGTCGACTAGTGAGCGAACACGAATTTTCACTGAAGAAATTAGAGATGAGAGATAAATGTACCATATACGATTATATCGATATTGAGAAGTGTTACACTATCTACCAAATGTACCCAATAAGATTCTAAGATATACATAGAAAATTGAAGATTTTACGGGAGTATCATTACGTTAGGTATCAATCGATTCGCCTGAAATATCATTTAAATCATTGTGTAGAATACAAGATAAACTCACCTCTGGGTGGTGGACCTGTCTTTGGTGTTGTGTGCGTGCAGCAGGGTCGTCCGATTTTCGATATCGAATTCGATGAGCCAAAGTTTGAGGAGGGCGGCTTCAGCTTGGTGGGTATGCCCGTTACAGACCCCGCTGGTGTAGGTATACCCGAGACAGACCCCGTGGGTGGAGGTATGCCTGGGATATTACCAGGCGTAGGTATGCCTGATATACTTCCAGGCGTAGGTATGCCTGATATACTTCCAGGCGTAGGTATGCCAGAACGTCCTGGCACCCTTGGTATTTTCGATGTGGCGGGTTCCACTGCATCTGTGGCAGCTGGAGTCTCAGCAGCTACCACTGTTGCTGCCTCTACAGCTGCCGCTTCTGTTGTTTTACTCATGTTGCACTTTTTATTTTTAAATAACTTTTCTTTCACAACACACGCGTATTAAACGAATTTCAAACGAAATAAAATCTGACTAATAGAACTGCCAGAAATGTGTGCAAATTTATTGCAGTGTAGTGTATTGAATGCTGAGGACTTACCTTAATATTGGGCTAAAAACAAAAAGAATTTATTATAAATATTTTCATTTGATTATTACCGCCACTTAGCACACTGTGCGCACGAGCCAGTGACGTTTTGGCGGACACTCGCAGGCTATCTCACTCGCACTCGCGTCGGTTTTGCGAATACACAGCAAACAGCTGATTGGAGCTGGTTTTTTTCTTATTTTCCGTTGGAAGCAGCTTCAAAAAAGAAACAAACAATAACCGCTGCTTGGCGCGGTTCTTGTTGTTTTCGTTGTTGTTGTTGGTGGTGGTGAGGTAAATGCTTTAAATTGCGGTGTGACCGCTCTTTTGCTACGATTTCAAATATGCGGAACTGATGCTGTGGGCACCTTAAACACCTTGAATTAATTATGCATATCTCACACACACGCACGCACACACACAAGCACAAAACACTTTAACTGAGCCACTTATTGAATTGAATTTAATGTTTGTTCTTGTTGTTGTTGCTCTTGTTTCATGATCACACAGCTCGTATTGAGAGCACGAAAGTTCTGCTGTTGTTGTTGTTGCTTCTGCTGCAGCGTTGCTCTGCTTTTGTTGTTGTTGCGCCCGTTCAACTGACACAGTTTCGAAAGAGTTTATCGGGGTGCTCGGTGGGCAGCTCTAGGCTACTCGACACTCACGCGACACGTTGCACTGCAGCCGTTTGCGATAAACAAATGCGAATTGATAAGGAAATCGCGATTACATTAATTTTAACAAATTTTCAATTTTTGCTATGAAATTCGCGTTGCCTGCGTTGGAATTTTTGTTGTTGCACTAGGGATGGTAAAGTGGTGCTGCAATAAGTATGGGGATGAGAATGGAACAATCGATAACTGTGCCAATACGCCGCCATCTAGGCAAAAATTTGAAAATAAAAAACTAATAACTGGGTTGAATTATATAAATAATTTGTCGAGTACATTTTAATGCAAAATTATGGCACCATTGCCATTTATAAATAAATTTAAGGCTCAAGGTAATTAAAACGATAAGTTTTGGAGCTGCCAACTGTTGTTGAAAATACTGCTGTGAATTTCGGTATTTTGTGGACTGTATTCTTTTTGCCGCAACCACAGTCAGGTCACACAGTCCCACTGACGTTTCAGTATTTTTTATGATTTCGTATCGTGCGCTTGAGTTTTGGTGCCGCTCCGCTTTGCCACTTTCGGTGTTTTGTGTTTGTGTATGCGCGCGCGCGTGTGAGAGTGTGCATGAAAGAAACGAAGCAAAGGAAAGGAAAGAAGGAAAATCCAATTCTCGGAAATCTTATCAATGAGTTTTTAGCCGCTGCACTTACAGCTGGAAAATGCCAACGATTTTAACACGTTTCACACGTCCCCGTCGCAGCTTGTAGCGAGTCTCGAGTCGCATCGTCTGTTTATTTGTTTGTTTGTGTGCGTGACGCTGCCGCAACGCGTCGCTGCTACCACGCCCACAAGCACAAAGTGACACACACACACGCACACAGAGAGGCAGCAGCATGGCAGCCACAGTGTACAAACGCCTACACAACGCCAGCATAGGCGGAGGCAGCGGAACCGGCATCGGCAGCAGCCTATTGACCAGTGTCTCCAGCAGCAGCTCCCCCTCTGCCTCTGGCGCAGTCGGCGGCGCGGGCGCCTCACCCATGTTGGGACACTCGCAGCTGACGCGTTCCTTGGAGCGTATCCTGGAGGAGGCGCACTTCAGTGGGGAGTTGATACTGACCAATCGCAAGCTGAAGGATTTCCCCAAAATGGGCGCCAAATACAGTCTGGAGGATACCGTTATTGCAGGTGAGCTGTATAGGGTGCTCCAGGGCGAGGCACGTCTAGAACTTTATACGGAAGTTTTCTTTTGTTTGCCACAAAAATCAATAATTTGCAGCAGCCCGTCGCATGCTGTGCTGCGCTCTCCCTCGCACCAGCTCTCTCTCTGTCTCCCTTTCCATTTCTATCCCTTTCTCCCTCTCACGCACTTTACTCTCTGCACTTTTTTCGCTCTCTCTCCCTCCTCCCTTCTTCTGCCTACCCAAGGACAATAATTATTGCAGCTGTTTTTTTATCATCATCTTTCTCTTTCTTCTTCTTTCTCCTTTTTCATTTCGTGCTTTGCACTTTGCACTATTTCATTTTTTTGGGTGGGTTTTTCCTTCTGCGCCTTTTCAAGTTCAGCCAACTTTCGTTTTTGTTGTGCTGCCGAAAATGCACTCGGACACTAATACACACACACACACATACACATGCACAGTGAAAACCTATCAGGCACCCTACTAGTTACCCACCCACCCACTGATAACCACCCTGATGAGGAGGAAAACCATCTGTTTTCACAGACGCCCCGCATCGATTTTCAACTGCGCCCTGTTCAGCTTCGGTTTCCTTTCCTTTTCCCTTTTCATTTACTATTTGCTATAGAAGTGGGGAATGAAGTACTTAATAAAAGGAACATAAAAGATGAGAGTAATATTCTACAGCAGTTCCTGTATACACTCATTATAATATTTTACTCTGCTCTTACTTTTCCATTTTCATTGGAAATGAGGTACCGAATGTGGATTCAAATATAATATGAGAGCGTTGTTTTCAGTATAATATATAACATAAGAACAGAATGAAATATGCCATAAGTAAATATAATATTCTAATCCTAGACAAAGCATTCCTGCTACAATATATTCTCTATATATATGTATGTATATGAGTAATTTATAATATTTTTACAAAACTTTAAAATACTCTAAAAATAGTTATATATTTATTCACAGGCTACAATGCAACACAATCATTTGAAAATAAAACCCACATAAAATGCTATACATATGGAACGGATTAAAGGGGGTTTTTAATCTGTTGAAGGTTTAAGAAAGCGATAAGAAAATGCTTACAAAAAAATGAAAAATACAAGTTAACATTTTTCTGTTTGCGTATATAAATATAAAACAGTTTAGATTTAAGAACAAATGAAATAGCAAAATTTCACTGTTGACTTTGCTTTGGCCAATGCTAAATAAATACACACGATAGAAGAAAGAGATAATTTCATTTTCATTGGTCACAATATAAGGTAGATTTCTATAATATTTGTATTATTTCTTCTGCTGTTAAGATGTTGTTTTTCATATTTTAAAACAACTTAAGCTATTACTTTCAGTCAATTCTTCAAAAATACCTACCCAGTTCGTATTATCTTTGCTAATTCGTCTCAAATCGTTTCCAATCTTGTGAGAAAGTTCAAAAGCGTTGCGAATCAAAAGAGATTTGCAAATTAACTTAAATCGTGAGTTGTTTGGATAAATTAGAATTTTCAGTTTGCCTTTCCTTTGTATTCTTCAAGACTCTTGGTTCTCCTCTATTGTTTTCTCTTTGACTCTGAGATTCTTGATTCTCAATTCTTGCCTCCCTCGCACTTTTTTTGCTTCCGGCATTTTCCCAATTAAGTTTCGTTTCGTTTTGTGGTTCAATGATTTTGCCGGCTCAAGAATTGAGTCCTCAACAGCTGAGTGTGGTGGGAAAGAGACGGAGTGAGAGAGGGAGAAAGAGAGGGTTGTCTGTCTGCGTAGGCGTGACTAATTAGCAATTAAATCGTTGCCCCTTTTTGGTGTGAACAACATCATAAAGTTCACTTTGCAACGTAAATATGTTGCACCAACAGTGTCAAGAGGCGGCAGCAGAAGAGGCAGTAGAAGCAGAAGAAGAAGAAAGAGAGGGAGGTAGGAGAGAGAGAGGGATGGGGGTAAGCAACCCCTGTGTAACCACTTGAGTCAAGAAATCAATGAGCGCCGCAAAGAGCCCGAAAAGAAGCGATTTCTTTCTTTCTTTCTTTCTCTACCTCTGCTTCTTCTTCTACTTTTTCTTTGTGTGTTTGCCCAACAACCCCCAAGAGAGGAAAGCTTTATGCTTCACTTTGTTGTTGGAGTTGGAGGTGAAGCGATTTGGACCTAGCAGACTGTCAACGCTTCCTAAAACCATTTGTTTCTTGCGGTCTGCCCCAACTAAGGTTGCTCCCTTTTCCCTTCACCTTCATCTGCCCCTTCCCTTGCTGCTACCCTGGCACATTTCATTTTCACTGCATTTTGCGGCACGTGATTGAGACGCACGTCACGTAGTAAATCAAACAAAAGCCATGAAAAATGAGAAAAGGCGACACGACGTGCAGGAAATTGTTTAAAATAATTGCAACTTGCTAAACTGGAAACCGAAATAAAGAAAGAAACGTAGAAACATAAAAGTGCAGCTGCTGCAGCGGAAGAAACAGCAGAGAGAGAGAAGAGACTTCGGGAGCAAAAGGTAGTAACAGCAGCAGAGGCAACAGGAAGAGAAGGCAGAAAAGTCGTAGCAGTATCTGCAGAGAGAGCAGCAGCAGATCCAAGGCAGCAGTAGAGCAGAGACAGCGGAAGAATAGGTTAGTAATATCAGGAAGAGCAGGCAAGGAGTATTAACAATAAAGGAGTAGCAGCAACTGGAAGAGGAGTCAAAAGAGTAGTAAAAGTGGGAGAAAGAAGCAGACAAGGGCTGTAACAGCAGCAGCAGTGGAGCATAGCATAGAAGTAGAACAAGACCAGAAAAAATAAGTAGTAAAGCAACTGCAGAAGAAGGAGACAAAGGCAGACAGAGCAGCAGAGCAGCAGTAATACAGCAGCAGCGCAGTGCAAAAGGTAGTAGAAATATCTGAAGCGATGAGAGAGAAGTAGCAACCATTCCATAAAAATAAGTAGTAGTAGTACCAGTATTAGTAGTAGTAACAGTAGTAGTAGTAGTAATAGTAATAGCAGTATCAGTATCAGTAGTACCACTAGTAGTAGTACCTGCAATAGTAGCAAGCCACGCACAAGTGCACACTGGCAGCTGCGCAGTGAGAAAGGAGTTTAGTGTGCGCCAGTGCTGGCAAGCAGCAACAGCGAAAATAAACAGCAAATTTTATTGCCGTCAGCAGCTGCTGCTGCGCTGCACAAGGGCGACAATTAATTTTGGCAGCGGCAAATTGCAGCTGTTGTCAGTGTTGACGAGCTGCAGGCAGCAGAAAAAGCACAACAAACCCAATACAAGTGCAGCAGTGTTGATGAGCTGCAGCTATAAAAGAAGTTTACTTCGTTTATGTAGTTGTTGTTGTTCTTGCTTGAGAGTTGGCAAACAAAACGATTTACTTAGTGAGGGGAAAGAGAGGGACAGACAGACTGATGGACAAACAGAAAGAGGGATAGAGGGACAGACAGACATGCAGAACTGTCGTGTGCTTTGTCGCATAGTTTCCCCCCTCCGTTTTGTTGTTGTTGTAGTTGTTGTTATTGTTGCTGTGTTTGATGTAATGTGTAAATCTCAGACGACAGCTTTGTTGTTTTTATTGTTTGTTTGTGTTATTGTTGTTGTTGTCGCTACGCCAAGCAAGCAGAGAGGAAGCGTCGCGACGCCGCCGTCAAATGCCGGCGGGCACGTCCACAGTGACTGTCAAACTGTGCCAGCTGCGTGCTTTGCATGCGCAATGAATGACGGAGCAGCGCAGCAGTAGAACTAGTGATGACACTTTTTACTTCTTTGTGGAATTATCAAATGTCTAAGAACCCACTGCAGATGGATGTGTGGAATAAGTGGAATTTAAGTGCAGCGCAGCAGCAAAACTAGTGATGACACTTAACTTGTCCATAACTTGTGTGTGTAACTTGCAAATTCCTTGGAATCCACTGCAGATTGATGTGTGGAATAAGTGGAAGTCAAGTAAACAACAAGAAATGTTTATTTATTTCGCACTTTGTTTATTTAACTGCAATACAAATTCCAGGCAGGGAAAAAAGATTCAATTTTCTCCCCTTTTTCATCACGCGATAAGTGCGGCATAAATTGCGCGATAAATGGAACGCGATTCTAAGGTAAATTCTCTCTCTCGCTGTCTCTCTCTGTCTCCCTCGCACAGCCTATCATTAGCTGACGGCATAGCTAACTATAAATATGCATGTATGAACATGCACACACCACTGCATGTGTGCGTATGTGTGTGCAGTTTTTTGCTGCTTATAAATGGACATTTGGGATTGGGGCCACTGCAAACTTGACACAGAAAGAAAGAGACGGCATTCATTGGCTCAATTCATGAATTCTCATATGAAGTGTAAGCAATATTTAATGCCCCCAACGATGTGTGGCAACAAAAAACGGCGGTAAATAGCAGTGGCAACAACAACAAAAACAATTATTGCAAAAGCAACAACTGCGAGGCATAAACAATTTATGTAGTTTAATTGCTGAGCGTAGCACGCGCGCTCACTAATACTAGGAAATTGCAGCTTATGAGACATGCAAGAACTAGGTTTATGCAGTGTAGAGCTGAGCTTACAATATGGGGATAAGTGTATAGACTTTTAAAATACGGATAGCTCGCACTTTACAGACTGTTTTGCTAGCTGAAGTCTACTGTAAAGAACTATCGAATGTTTTATCCTGATAATAATTAATGCTTATACGTGCATACATACGAGTATGTATGTATGTATTCTTTAAAATATTCTTATTATCTTTGGTCGCAACAACCCTCTTAAAACTCTTAAGGCCTATAAGATCTTCATAGTGTAAACGAATGATGAGTTTAATTAAAATTTCTTATATTATTCCATTAATATTAAATATTCTATGGCATTTCTAGTCATACTTTGTGAATTCGTGAACTTCTTCATTGTATAAACATTGACTTAAGAAACAGAATAGAGAAGGGCGGTCGGGGGCTGCAGTGCGGCCGCAATTTGAGCGTCGACTTCGTATCAGCTTACAACAACTGCAAATAAATTAAGGGCAATAGCCACAACAAATGCAGCAACAACAACAAAAGCAACACATTAAACGCGCGCGCCAGACACAGGCCAGCCGGCCGTGTGTATGTATGTATGTATTTGTTTACTTATGTATGTGTGTGTGTGTGTGTCTTTGTGTGTTTGCATATGAAAAACTGTAAACTTGGCACAGCTGTTTCGCCAGTTGGTCTGGAAAATGCTGCCTCAGCAGTAGCAGGAAGGACCACTCCAGCAAAAGGGAAAACCATCAACATCATCAGGAGCAACAACAAAAGCAGCAACAACTACAACAAAGGCCACAACAACAGCAAAGAAAATTGATCAATATTTATTTATTTTGTTGCTTGCTTTTAATGTTGCTAAACAAAAAGTTGTTGTTTTTCTTGAGTTTACATTATGATTAAATGGGGAAATATGCAAGAAATTGCGGACCATAAACACTCTTAGTGTGTGTGTGTGTATGCTTTGCATGTGTGTTTCCAGTCTGTGTATGCGTGTGTGTCCACTGTGTATATATGGAGTGTCTTTAAGTGCTGTGTGTGTGGTAAGAGACAGAGAGAGGAGGAGGAGAGAAGAAATCAGGAATGGTGGTAGGGGAGAGGAGGAGGGAGGGTGGTAAGGAGAAGAGAGATTGGTAAAGAGGAGGTAGGTAAAGAGAAAGGAGGAAGGGAAGAGTAGGAGGAGAGGGGGTATTCACCACGCCTTCAATCTTCACATAAGACATAATCAATTGAAATTATTTCGATGCCATGAGACATTCAATCGAACTTTGTTGTTGTTGTTACGATCGCATCAAGATTGAAGAGCAAAGAGGGAACAAAAACATATGGAAACTGTTTCTGTATTCCCAGCTGTGCGCGTATTGCTGATTAAAACTGAACGAAGCGATAAGCAAAAGTTCCTCAACATCGACGAGTGTGAAGCGCAATTAAATATTTCATTCATTTTAATTATTCATTTTAGAAATATGTTAATAAATATGAGAGTGATTCGAATATGTCAATGAACTTGCTGACGAATTCGCTGCTTGATTATTGAAAGCACCCTTTTTAGGTTGTTCAAATCTTATGGAAAACCTCCACTTCTCTTGAAGCAACCACATGTGCTTTTCTCTCGATGCCATTTCAATTATCTTCACATGCCACAACTAGTTATGGCAAATTTTAGCTTTCTAGCACAGCGGGTTCCCCTCGCTTAAGACACTGAACCACTTTTTTATTAGGCCTGTACCGGTTTCGGTTGCCGTTTTGCAATAATTATGAAATAGAGTGGCAAGAAGGTGGGGCGGGGGGAGGTACTTTCCAAACATGCTTGTGGGAGAGATAACTGAACCGTTTTGCGAACCGGTTTCTAAGTAAGACTGCTGGGAATTATAATTAACCTGCAGAATGTCAATTGTTATGAACCGTTTGCTTGAACCGGTTTACCAGACCATTCCTTGCACCTTTTGCTGTGGCATTAGTTACTTCTCATAAGGAAGTGCTGCAAATTCCTCCCCACAAGGTCTGATTGCGCGATGTGACCAAATTCGTTTAGGAAGTTGCCTTATAGAGGAGTAAAGGGCTGAGTAGAAGGCTATAAAAGCAGCACAAACACAAACACACACTTGTACACACATGAATCATAATGCCAAGCATGCAACATCATCATCATCATCATTGACGACGTCGCATGGGGCAACAATAAAATTGAGTAAATTAATTTCAATAAATCCATCAATAACCACGCGCAACTGCCGGCATTGCCTAATGGCCCAGCAGATGGGCGGGAAGAGGTGTGTGGGGGGAGGCAGTTCGACCTAGGTCCAAATTGAAGCTACTGTGTGCCATAAAAAGAGGGGCACGTGCCCCTGCTGCTGCTGCTGGAATGTGGCGCCGTCATTAATAAAACTGTTTTTGTTGCTTCCGTTGACGCCCTTCAAAGTTGAAGAACTAACTTGACTGCCCTGGCTTCGCTCCCTCTCTTTTACTCTCTCTCTTTTGTTCTCCCCATTTCTGTTGCTGTTTCTCTCTCGTGTTTTGCGTGTCCTGTGCTGCACCCTTGGCACATGAGTAATCCCTGATAATTGCGAGTACTGTGTGCATTATTTATGAGCCTTGCCTGCCTCGCCTGCTGTTGCAGGTGGTGCTGCCGCTGCTGCGACACGCTCGAGCGAACCACTGCGATCCAATTCCCCAGAAAAATTGAAATTGTTGTCGCGACAGACACTCAAAAAACTGAAAAATAGAAACAAGACAAGAGAGTGAGAGAGGGGAAGAGAGAGAAAAGTATAAAAGAAAAGTGGCGAAAACAAATTTGATTTAGTTTTATGAGTTTTTGCGTTTTTGCAAATTTTGTTGGCCCATTGCCAGCAGCAGCCCCTGACAGAGAGAGGAGGAATAGACAGAGAAAGATAGACAGAGAGAGAGAGGGGTAGACAGAAAGGCAGACGGCCTGTGTGGCAGGTTCACAGTACAAAGTCGCCTGCCCCAGTTAGAGGCAGGCTGCCTTCATCGTCGCCATAGCGTCGGATGCTGCTGCTGTGGAATCCAATTTCCGCATTTTGTAACTGATAACGACAGCAACGGTGTGACGTCAGCTACAAGGGGAGAGTCCTTGGCACATCCTGTTGCCGGGCAAAGTTTATTCAACCTGTGGGTGCAGCCTGCAAATTGCGGCAAATGCAAATGCAGCAGCAGCAGCAGCAACTGCAGCCATTGCCATCTTAAGCGCTGCCTTTGTCTGCCTTTTGTATGCGTTCCCTAGAGGAGAGGGGGACGAGAGTAGGCGGGGCAGGGGACGCTACTAATGCGAAGCCATAGCGAGCATGCCGTACCCCATGTGACTGAGCCACAGTGGGGCAAGGGGGAGCAATGCATAAAGCAATCTTCTCGCTGCCATAAACAACGTAGGTTGGGGAGTCACTGTGGAGTGTGCGTTAAATACAACAGCAACAATAACAACAACAACAAGGGGCAACAAATGCCGCCTCAAGCTGTCGTCAGCCAGTTTTAATGTCGAGTTTTTCTGAGTAGTTCCCAAGTGGAGTGTGCCGAGACTCTCGAGTGTGTGTGTGTGTGGAGCGAAATGTGCCTGATGGATTCCGATTTGGTATTTCTGGTTTCAAGTGAGAGAGAGAGAGAGAAAGAGAGAGGGAGAGTTGCATAAGACCATCGCACGCATCATTAATATTCGCAATACTATACGCAACTGATTCCAGTTTGCAGTCGAACTAGTTCAATGGAACCAAAGTAAATCAAGCTTAGAGTCTTTGAACTGATTTGAAGCTCCATTTAGAAAGCCATCAAAACCTTCTTAAGTTCCAATTAGCTGGCAATTTATTTCTTGAACTGAAACTGATCTATTTTTTCTCTTGTCACACAAAAGGTTGTTGTCATTACAACATTTTTTATTGTCATTTTAATGTGTTTTTTATAGGCCCTGAACTAGTTGAAGAGGCTACAAAACAAGAAACTTTAGCACTTTAACAGCAATGTAAAGTTGAAATCGTATAAAGCTGGAGGAACATTAAAGAGAGCACAAAACGGGAGAGCTAAAGTTAAAGTGATATATGGATTGTGCTTGATTTTTTACACGAGAAGGTTCTACAGTTCTTTGGAATATAGTTGGGATAGTGTAGAATTAAATTGATTAGAATATAGAATGAATACTGAAAGTTCTTTTCCTTGTCTATGATCTAACTAAGAAGACTATGGTCTTTAGTAAATGTTTCTAGTATATTTACTTTACTGATAGGTTAGATAGTAAAGATTATCAATATATACCTCTTACAAATGAAGAATCGCTTTATTGTAAATATTTTAGTGTAAAGTAGCCGTATAAATTACCACAGAAAGCTCTTTTCCTATACGAGTTTGAGATCTAACTCTGGAGTTCTCAGAGTTCTTTTTGCAAGTTGGCAAGAATCTGTGGATTACTAGAAGGTTCTTTAGCAGAATATGATGGATAATGATAGTTCTCATTTATTATAGAATAAGTTAAATCTCTTATACTTTACCACCTAGAATAAAGTATGAATAAAGTGTTTTCCATCTTTTTTTAACGATCTTCAGACCTCATAAATCCTTACTCATATACCACATATAGCTTCTCCCATTTAATTGCAAATTCTCCACATATAAAGCAGTTAAACTCACTCGACTGTTCTGCTGGCAACTACCTGAATTATCTCATTATATAATATAATGCTGCACCTAAACACACAAATTCTTTTCTCTCTTTCCCATTCTCTCCTCTCTCTTTGTACTCCCAACGCCCACTCCAGAACTCTTAACGCACAATTTCATGTATACAATAAATTTGGTTTGTTTTTGTTGGGTTTAGTGTGTACTCTCCTCTCTCTCTGTCTCTCTCTCTCTCACTATTCCCCCTTCGTTTCGCATGCAAATTCATTTAGTAAATTAATTGCCCATTCCACTGTGGTTTCCCCACTTGTTCGGCACCGGGCAACGGGCAACATGCGCCGCCCGTAAATTGCCTGCGTATTGAGGTCATGCGCTCCACTGTGGCGTGCCATGGCAAATAGTGCCGCAATGCGTGGCAAAGTGATAAGGGAAACTCAGTACTCTCTTTTCCCCCTTCCCCATCTCTGCTGCTGCTCCCAAAATAACAAGCAGGGGAGGCACATTGTGTATGCGCTTCCTTAATTAATGTCATGTCTCCCTCTTTGCTTCTAGATCTGTCCCGAAATAGATTCTGTGAGCTGCCCGAGGAGATCACAACGTTCTCGTTCCTGGAGACATTGCTGCTGTATCACAATACCATACGCAGCATACCGGAATCGGTGAAGCAGCTTTCCTCATTGACTTATCTGGATCTACGGAGTAATCAACTAGGTTCGCTGCCACGTGAGATTTGCTTTCTGCCACTGCAAGTGTTGCTAGTCTCGAATAATAGACTCTCCTCACTGCCCGATGAATTGGGGCGTTTGGATCAAACACTGACGGATCTGGATGCATCGTATAATCAACTGACTGCGCTGCCTGTGCGCCTGGGAGAGCTGCGCACACTGCGCTCTCTTTCGCTGCGCAGCAATCAGCTGTTGTATCTGCCACGGGAGATCACCTGCCTCAGCCTCGTCTCGCTGGATGTGAGCAACAATCGCATTGCCAGTCTGCCACTGGAGATTCGCCACATGAGCACGCTGGTCGAGCTACAGTTGGAAAACAATCCCCTCACCGCGCCACCAGCAAGTGTAAGTCAACTATGGGAATAGAAAGGGACACAAAGAAAATATAAGAGTGTGGCATATGATAATAGCTGCCTTAATAGATAAGATAGCGGGCTATCTAAATATTTAGCAATTTACTTATTTATTTACGTTTGCTTCGACTGAAAGTAGTCCAGACTTGTGTCATTCTACTGGTCAGTCTTCTGCACTGGACTAGACAAAATTTGCAATCATTATCGCTTGATGAGCTCACATTTTAATCAGTTATCAGGTTGCCCAAGTATAGACAGACGATGCTTATGTTTGCTTACTTTATTAATAATGTTTATTTACGGACTACTTTTGGTGCCACTCTCCATAGTTGTAATTGCTTTTATATATTTGAGAAACTTATCAATATGTCAACATTATTGATTCCAACAATGTAAATGATCTATAAATATACAACACCTCTTAGAATAGTTAAGAAAGTATAAGTTGAATGTTAGAAACAATATATATTACTGTGCAACCTCATTATAACTTTCAGTTTTCTTTGATATACAACAATATAATTTATTGGGTTTTTATTCAATACTAAATATAACACTGTATAGAGACTTCTAACACTCATAACTTTACCTGAAATAACGCTTTAAATAATTAGATTGATATATTGTAGAGAACTTAGGTTCGTTACTCATTAAGTATAATATAATGGACTCCAAAATGTTCCTTCTACACAAATTGTTAACTGTATACAGAGGGTTCTTCTTTCTTCAATAGTAAACGATCTATAAATAACATATGCCAAGTCTTTAAGCAACATCTGATATCACATAATAACTCCAAGCAATTTAGCTTCTCAAATTCCAATTAGTTGCATTTCCTTCTGACAGTTTAAATCCCACAAAAAGAGTTCAAGCGTAACAAAAAAATGAAAATGGAAAAAAATAGAAGGGACTCTTTTCTTATATAATTTATGATGTCTGTCTCTGTGCGCCTGCATTTGAGACAGTTTCCTTTTGCTGTTGCTGCTGACAATAACTCAATATCTAAAATATAATATCCAATTTTAGCTCTGCATGCGCGGTCTGGTGCACGTATTCAAGTTTCTGGAGACACAGGCAACGCGGGAGGAGAAGGGCGCACGAGCTGGCGGCAATTACGATGGCTACACGACGCTGCGCCGTGCGCCGCGTCACAATTCCAGTGGCAACATGCTGGAGACGACAGCAAGTCAACGAAATCCAGCACGACATCAGATCGACTCGGGCTACAGCACCAGTGATGGCCTGGACAAGCGTTGGTCACACGATGCACCTGGTGGCAAATCGAAGACAGATTCGCCGCTCCACTGTGCCACATTGCCGCGGGCAATGCCCTCCAGTAACAGTAGCAGCAACAGTCAACAGCAGCAGCAGCAACAACTGTTGCCACTGAGTGCAGATGTCATGGATGCATCGCTCACTTCCAGCACCAGCACAATTGTGGATGAAAGTCTGACTCTCAGTGCAGGTGTCTCGCCCATGTCGTCGCCCTGCAAGCGTGCCACATATGAACACTCGGGTAGCTCGAGCAATGGCTCATCGCCAGACCAGGATGATGATCTGATGCTAGATCATCAGGAGCGCAGTGTGCACGGTAGCAATGGCAAGCTGAACAAGAGTCTCAACAACATACAAACATACAAGTAAGTGCAGACAATGAAGTTACTTTCTATAGAACCTCTTTTAACTCACTCTATTCTCTTGCAGGGAGTACAAGGAGGCACTGAAGCAGCAGCGCAATCAGGAGATAAGCGTCTACAAGCAGAAGCATCCCAATGCCAATCAGAGTCCCAACGATGAGGAACTGCCGCGCCTCACCAATGGCACGACAACTGCAACAGCAGCAACAACAACAACAACAACACTACCAAAGTCCATTATGAAACAGCCGAGCAGCAGCAGCAATGGCCACAATGGCAACGGCAACGGCATCGGCAGCGATGATGTTGTTATACCAAAGAAACCCATACAAAAGGTGATACCCTCACGCAACACGGAACTGATGTCATCACAAAAATCAACAACAGCAACATCGTCGCAGGAAGCAAGCAACGGTGCCCATTGTCTGGGCTATGTAAAGCCGCATAGTCCCATGAAGAATGGACACGGTGTGCTTACCCAGAGTAACAACAATAAATTCAATACGTCCAATGGCAGCAATGGAGCTGCCTCTATAGCAGGAGCAGCTGCTGCAACTGGCGGCAGTGGTGGTCTCATCAAGTCACCCGTCAGTGCCAGCAGCAAATTGGGCAACGCCGTGAAAACGCATCGCACAGTCACCTGGAATCATGATATACCTGCTGAGAAGCTGAGCTTCACCATGCGTCGCGAATTCGATCGACAGCGTGAAGAGACTGAACTCATGTCACAGCTGCGCAGTGTGAGTATTGCAATTGAGTTATGAGTAATGAGTATTGAATAATTTACTTACTGTGAATCATTTGCAGATTATCGAAACGCGTCTGAAGATGACGCTGCCTGAGGATATTGCAGAGGCACTCACCGATGGAGTCATACTTTGTCATCTGGCCAACTATGTGCGGCCACGTTCGGTGGCCAGCATTCATGTGCCATCGCCGGGTGTGGTGAGTGTGGTGCATGAGTGGAACGACATGTGATGCAGTTGGTAGAGAAGAGAGTGATTAATGCTTTTCAAGATGATTTGTAAAAAGAACTCGCACTCAAATGCAGTCAAATATTGTTATAAATTTATAGAGATTGTTAGGAACATGTTATATTGTAATAGGTAATGTTAAGAAATGTTAAATATTTATGGGGAATGTAATGCTAATAGTAAAAAGATATAGAGAATGTTGAAAATTGATATAAGTTGTTAAAAAAGTTACGAAATTGTTAATAATGTATTGAGTATGTTCTCTCTATTTATTAACTATCTTTCTGCCACTACCACCACATTTCACTGTTACATTAATGTTTAAACTATACAAAAAAGTTAAATATTAATAATAACTTTTCCTTTTTTAGAACAAACTCTCCATGGCACGCTGTCGACGGAATGTGGACAACTTTTTGGAGGCCTGTCGTCGCATTGGCGTAGATGAGGTAAGTTCGAACGATACCTTTACGCTTTACGATCCTATTTATAAGTCAGTTGAGATTAAATCATGGCTATATCATCATTCGGTTATGGGGCACATCCAAATGCTTTTGAACGCTGAACGCTGAACGCTTTTCCTGCTTTTCGTAGAGAAGTTTATTGAATATAGAATTCTTGAGACACAAGATTAGTTAGCTTTTGAACTGTTGTCCCCCACTTTACCCCCAATCCATATGCACCCGCCCCCAACCTCTACACACACTTTGAAAAATTATGCATAAAATCTGTTATTGGTGTTGGTTGCAGGAGTTGATTTGCTCCTGTGCAGATGTTGTGCCACAGCTTAACGAATCCACACGCGCTGACGATGACTATGATGCTGATGTTTATGTCAATGATAACGACAGCGGCAGCGGCAGTGGCAGTGGCAGCAGTGGCGACAACAACAACATTGATAACAATGCTGGCCGTGACGCTGGTGGCTCGTGGCAGAGGCAGCAACGTTGTCTTGTGCCCAATGCGGTGGCATTGCTGCGCACAGTGGCCGCACTGATTGCCCTCGATGCGAATCCACATCATCAGCATATGCGCTACCTGCAGCAGCAGGAAGAGTTGCAGATGAAGCTGCAACAGTTGCAACAGCAACAGCCGCCAAATTTTCATCATGTTGCGCAACATTTTGAGCAAGAGCAATTAACTGTAAATGCACAAAACTCCTGCACCAAACAGCCAGAACAGATGTTGCAGCAACAACAACAACTACAACAAGAACAACAAGAACAGCAACAGCAACTAGATAATGTATTGTATGAGAATTGTAAAGCGCATATGTCTGATGATGTGTCAGCAACTGCAGCAACAGCAGCAGCAACAATTACAACCACGACAACAACAACAACTTGTTACCTCTACGAGCACCAACAACAACAGCAACAGCACCACCAACTGGGCACAGTGGGTCAACTGTTGCGATCAGCCAAACAAAAGACATACGAGAAAATCAAACAAAATCTGCTCAACACACACGGCCAGCATAGTTTTCAATTGAACAACAACAACAGTCGCACACTGCAGACAATCATTGAGAGTGAGCACGATGTGGCCGCCGCGGGACCGGCTGGACACTATCAGGTGATCGATGAGAAGCAGCTACAACAGCAGCAGCAACAACAACAACAACATCAGCAGCAGAAACTACAAGCAACTCCAGAGTCGTCTGGTGTTAAGCCACTGGCCAAGCGCATTGAGTTCTTCGAGCAGAAACCCAAGCTGGAAGTCTTCAGCATCTATCGCATGGACGAACAACAGCCACAGCATAAACTCGAGCAGCTAAAGCAACACGAAGCTGGCACTTCGTTGTTGAAACACGATTCACACACACTGACTATCCTGTTGTCATGTGTCTTCATTGTCACCTTCCTGTGGCTTGTCTTCTTCCCATTGCCTGGCTAGCAATGGCATGCTTAGTTCGATTTTGCTTATATTGCCTTTATATATTTTGCCAATAGTTGTAAGAAAGAAACAAAAGTGAAAGAGAGAAAGAGGAATGTGCAACTCTCTCTTGGCTTTAATTGCGCTTATACTAATCGAAACGCACAAACATATTAAACATTTACATTTAACTCTCTCGTAGTGAGTTCTTGAGGCTGCTTTTTATTACGTTTAAGTGCTACGCAAACATGAAATTGTATATTAAGCTATTAATCCCGACAAGCATCAATTTTGAGACATTCATTTGTATACACATGTATGTAGAACCCAAAGACTTTGTAATACGGCATTTACTCTAAAAACAGAAAATGTATTTACCCGATTTTAAGTGCTATCTATGTGAGATTTATATACAAAACTAACTATATACCATATACCATACAACACATTCATTCATTCATTGCTAAACTCATTTTCATATGCCAATCTATAGCCATTATCTAAGGATTTCTTAGTAATTTATTGAATTGCATAACGATCTCACTTGATAACAGATTCAAAGTAATCGAAAGAACGTTATCAAGTGAACAAGAGTTGTATTACAATTTGAGAACTTAAAGAATTTCAATAGTTATAATGAATTGTATACCCAATATACTGACTATATAAGTATTTATATTCTGACAAACTATTAAGCGACGCTTCAGATTATAAACATATACCATACTATTAGTTATATTCAATTTAAAGGAGTTTACTCATTATAGAGAGATGATTTGCCAAGTTATTTCTTTGTGTATCCCCCAACTATATATATATATCTTCAATGCTGCTAAGTTACAACGAACTAAAAAACAAAATATGATTTGAGTTCCGTTCTATAGTTGAACTAAATAGAAAGTAGTAAGAGTTTACCAGAAAGAGTTTAGAATTAGAGAGGTTAGTTGTTATTGGATCTAAGGGAACTTAGATCGTTAGATCGGTAAGTCGGTGGTTTCCAAATGAAATCACTGGCAGGCAAAGCGTTGTACGGTTTAAACTGAAGCAGGGACACAAAATAGTTATATTGAAACAAGCGTGAAATAGTTTTATAGGTAACAAATCTGAACAAACCACAGAAAAGAAACTTGCACATATACAAGACAAGTATTTTTTCCATAGCGCACAAATACATAAATACATTGAATACATTTCTCTCAACGCACACAATTTCTCATATATAAAATAAAAAATAAAATGAAAAATCATAAAAATAGTGCCTTCGACTGTGCGGCTGAACTGACAGACCAGATCAGATCTATATAACTATATACTACACATATATACTGTATAAAAAGGAGCAATAATTCATGATTTACTACTGTACTTACTGAGAGTGTGAACCGAATGCTTCATTTCCTTTCCCGACTATAATTGTATTATTTGTAACTATAACTATATTAAAAATATATTGATAAATCACATTCCTAAAATATCATATATAATTTGCTTAAGATTATAAACTAATATACACAAACCTATTCTGCATAAGTACTTAACGAACTCTCGATGATGACGAACTAATCAAATTTCTAAAAGAACATACATTTGAAAACAAAAACAAACACTCACACATACATAAACATATTTATATTTTGTCTAACAAAATTGAAGAGAAGATAACAAACATTCAGGCAGCTATAAGAGATGCATAAAAAGTAAATCTAGTTTATAGAGTATTAATTTTTATAAACAACATTTAAACAAAGTCAAGCTATTTATGCGCTATATATACATATATATGAATCTATATACATTTATCTACTAAGAGAACTTTTGAATACTGTAAACGAAATGGAACACAATCAAAATGTATAAAAAACAAAAATGTACTTATGAGCCACAGCCAAACAACATGAAAAGTTGCATATATAATATATTGTAAGCACAGTGGGCCTAATACTTCCAAAGCGCCAAGTCATTTATGCTTCAAAACCAAAAGAGAAACTGTTGCATTTATTGTAAACGCACACACACATACAAACACACAGAGAGATACACATACAGAAACTATATGAGAATCAAAGAAATATATATACAATATGCATTATATACCACGCAGCGTAGTTTCAATTTGACAGTTTGGCAGTCGCTGCGCAGTGTAGCCAAGACACAAACCCCAACAGAGTCGCACGTGACACTCAAACTGTGCTGTGCGAGTAAATCTAATAAAATTTGTCATTTTGATTCGTTTTGACTTGTTTCCTCGTGAATTATTAATAATGCTTTCATTCTATTCTACTTAATACACAGAATCTAATTTGCTGCGCGGCCGATGTGCTCGAGGGCAAAGGCGCCGTCCAGGTGTCCATCACAGTAGGCGAATTGTTTCGACTGCACAGTAGCGGTTTGGTCGGCAACGGCGGCGGCGGTGGCAGTGGCAACAGCAGCGGAGCTGCCACACCAACCAAATCACCGACCAGAACAACACGTGCCCCATTGTCGCCAACAGCACTAGTCTAAGGAGAGGAGAGGAGAGGCGAGGAGAGAGACAAAGAGAGGAGAGTAGAGTGACTGGCACTTCTCTTTTGATGCTGCCACCATTACAAACACGTGAACCAAATGGATAATACTTTTTTGGACTTTCTTTTTATTGTGTCCACCACATACATATGGGTTTCCTGCATAATGTTGTGAACGTCAAGTTGAAAGTTGGCCATCACCTTTTGTTGTTGTATTTGTAGTCAGTGTAGACAAGTTACTTTATGTCATCTGCTTTGTTGAATTTCATTTAGGCATGTAGCTTATTTATTTATGTAAATACACCATAAACACAATGAAACCAAAACAAACACCACACGAACAAACACACATACACATACATATACATAAACATAAGCAAACGACACCAACGAATTTGAGTTAAAGTCACAAGAAGTATTTATTAAATTTGTCATACTATATATATAATTATTATTAGTTAATAGTCTGGCAATGCATCTCAAACTGTCGCCATTTGTTTCTGTTATACGTTTTTGGGCCAAATTTCGATAGCGAACTATAATAATACTGAAATACTGTTTTAAGTATGAAAACGAGATCAATCTACATAGACATAGAATCTAGATACAACACAATACAGTATAGACTATATATACTATATACCATTTGTCATACATACATTTACATATTTATAAAGATTATGTAGCTTAGTTCTAACCACATTTATACGAAGCGAATTATGCATTAAACTGTAAGTCTTCGATTATATCAAATAAAACTGAAACTGAATATGACGTTCGATTAATTTTGTTCTTATTGCAAGTGTATTTCGACACTTTTCCACAGCTTTTCTTATTTGCCTGCGGCTCGAAATTTGCCTTGCGGTACGCTGCGTCCTCGAAATCCTCTCGATAAGAAAAACAAACTTACACACACTTGCAATTTGGCAAACATGCGTTTTCTTTGCCCTCCCACTTCCTCTCTCTCTCTCTTAGTCTTTTCTTTTGCTAAAGCAAACATTTTCTTTGGCGACTTTTCCCATGGATTTTCATTTTCCGCTGCCTACAATACGCTGTCGCTGCTCGGCAAATTGAAAAAGCGGCGCCAGCTGCGGATCAGAGAGACAAAGAAACAAAACCAACAAAAGTTGGACTTTTTTCCCCCACATAGTTGTCGAATTTGCATAATGCGCTGCGCAAGCAATTGATGTAAATTATTGTTCCCCGCGGGGGCAAAAACAGTGAAGCCATAAGTGGAAAACGAATTGCAGCCGGGGATGTTAAGATAGATGTAAATAATGTGGAACCCAGGGTAAGGGGTAAGTGGGTTAAGTTTCTAATTCGACAAAAATTAAGTTAATAAAGTTTTTCTCAATTTGAATCGTTTCAATCAATATTGAAAGCACTTCGAATAAGTCCAAGCACAATTGTTAAATCCCGATTAACCCCTTAGTGGGTGGGTAAAAGAAATCTTTAAAGCAATTTTCTTGCTCATGGAAAACTTGAATTGAAAGTGATTCGTAATAATCGAAACCAAACACTCGCAAAAGTCATTCAAATAACAGTTTGAATGTCCGGCCGGATGTTTGTCCGTCCGGCTGGTTGATTTGATTGCGTCAGGTGTCCGTCGCCAATTGCCAGTCGTCAGTTTTCTTCTACTTCAAGGAAGGCAGAGAGAATGAGAGAGAGAGAGAGAGAGAGAGAGAGAGAGAGAGAGAAGGAGAAGAGAATACAAAAGACGTCGCATTGCACGAACGTCCATAAAATAGTTGCGAAAAATATTTTCGAATGAAAACAATGCATTCAATTTTTGGTAACAAAAAGAACAGCAATCAATAGAAACTTCCCCTGCCTTCTCTCGCTGCCCCACTGCATGCAATCTGCTGGCGTTTGCTTTGAATTTGAATTAATAGGATTAGAGAGAAACCGCTCTCGATGGCAGCTCGATGACTTTGGTAACTAAATTAAAGTGCTTTTTACCATAAAATTAAACGCAAATGTTGATTTACCAGTGGGTTGACGACGAGAGAGTAAGGAGAATACGTTGCCTGGGCAATGGGATGCGATTCAAGGACATGCCAGAGAAAGGTTAGCATCCTCCCTGCTTGGTTTGAAATAGGAGCAATCTGATTAGTCTGATATGGCAGCTAAAAAATATTGCCGCATACAGCAGCATTTTAATTATCACAATTCCCCGGGGCGCAGTTGAACTAATTGCCCTTCCTCTCTGCTCCTCGACTATGGGAGGGGAGTGTGGCCAGTTCCAGGACACGCGCTACAATTAAACTATGCCCAAGCGAGAGGACAAACGAAGACAAAGGACGAAAAACCACCACAAACGCACACACGCACACACACAGATACAAGTGCCAGGCTTATCAGCAGGCAATGCCAAAAAGCTGTTGTTTCTCCCAAGGCCGGGACGGGCTGCGCGGTGTATTTTGGTGAGGTTAGGTAAGTTGCTCTGGCACTCATAAGAAAACAAGTGCAATTTGTGGGCAAAAGAAAAAAACACGAAATAAAAGAGGGGGAGAGAGTGTGAGATAGGGAGGCTGCTGAAGAACTCCCTTCAACTGACAGAAATTACGCATTCTGTGCGAAATTTAGCTACGAGATAATCATTTTAATAAATTTCAGTGTGACAAATGAGTTGGTTACTCCACCCGGTGGTTGCCGTTGCCACTTCTTGTGGCGTGTGGCATCATGTTGTGCATTATTAATAAGTGATGCCATTACCCTAGGCCATCGGCCTAATACGAGCTGTCTAATTGATGACTAACCAAGCCTCTGGCAAAGGTAATTGTCCTTTAGTTTATGTGTCGCCCGTGCCAACTTTACTGCCAGCAAATTGCCAAGTGACTTGTGCCACCGCGTGACTTATGCTAATTTAGTGGGTAACTTAAGGTCCAAATAGTTTGACAGTTCATAAAAAATGTATTTAGAGCTATTAAGTAATTTGAAATCGAAAACGTTTAGTAAATATTGTGTTTTTGTCTAAGTTGGCAAAACAAAAAGTATTGCATACATTTTTGGGCAACAATTAAATCTCTTTTGTTTGGCTTTATTAAATCATTTTTAGAAGTTATTGGAGTGCAAATGGTATTATTCAGCTAACATATATCTTGGCATCTTAAAACCCTCGAGGAAGTTTTGAGAAATCCATTAAATATGCTAATTTGACTCTCTGCTTAAATAAATTTGTATCTTACCATTTAAAAACCTTTAAAAAATCTCGCAAGAATCACTTTCGTACTTCCTCTATTACTCCACTCTATTTGTAAGCTATCTCCAAGAATTCAGACTTCTAACATTACCTTAAATATAATTTGATTTAGCATTTTGGCAAAATGCAATGCTTTCAAAGTGCTTGACTAGCTATTTAAATATTATACTAAACAGACAAGGAGCCAACAAAAAGATAAATATATGAAAATGTTATTTAATTTTCCAAGGCAAATTTCACAGCAAATTCTTTTGCTTTTGCTGCGTTTTTCTTTTCTTTTTTTTGTGTTTTTCCCACAACGCACCCACTTTCTGCAATCCCTCTGCCCTTTGCCTGGTTGCTGCTCGTCAACCCTAGCAACGCTTTTGAAAACTTTCTTACGCTTACTGAAACTCATTTGAATGCATTTTCGTAATGAAGATGAATTTGGAGATTGTGTATTTTTCCAGTTCGCGGCACATTTTTTGGAAAATTGTTTGGCCAAAGTTTCAGTTGGTTTTCTAGCTTCCAGCTTCAGCTTCTGTTTGGTTTTGCCTGGCGGGCAGATGTGAGGACAACAAGCAACAGCTTTAAATAAAAAAAGCGCATTTAATATTCAGCAGACATTCTAAAATACGCAACGGTATCAGGTTTCAGATTTCACATTTCAGAGACGGAGCACTTTCACATTGCGCTAAATGAGTTTGAGCTGCAAAATTAAAAACTTTATCAGTGTGAGGCAACTGAAAAAACACGTTGGATAAAGAAGGGAATACGGAGAGGGGGAAGTGCGGAGTAAGCAAGGCGTTAGCACGTGTGTTCAGGGGTGTGACCGCGTGTGATGGTATGTGTTCTGCACTGGTTGTGTGTGTGTGTGAAAAAACTTGAAACTTTTTCATGGAGTTAAAGCAAAGTAAAATCAAATTATTGTGGCTGGGCTCGTCTTGCCCGGCTCGGCTCGGCCCGCCGGGGCTGGCAAAAGGATTACGCGACGCGGCTTTGCCTGTGTCGTTGTTGTTGTTGCTGTGACTGTGGTTGCTCCTGCTACTGCTGTTACCTGTAACTTGTCGCCATTGCAGTTGGAGCACAGACCGTGCCACGGGCTGCAGCAGAACAGACATTTAGAAGCGACACCAGCGACACAAGCGCTGTGAGCTGAAGCCGGAGCCGTAGCTTGTTCACATGAAGTTGGCGCATTCTAATTGAATTTTCACTTTTTTTCTGTCATGTCTGTTTTTTTTTTATCTTTACCAACGTATTTCAACCCGTGCGCGGGCTTACACGGCGGCTACGTGTTGGCGCGACACGGCACAAAAATTGCAATAATTATTTTTAATCTTAAGTACGACTTTCGCGTAATGAGATTTGGATTATCTGCGCAGCGCCGCCACACACACAGACAAGCGCAGACAACCCCAAAAAATGTACGTGCAACGAGACGCATAAAAAATATATCCGTGTCTAAAGTTTCGGGCGTACAAATTATGTGGGCTACAAAGTTGGAAGGGTGCGTGTTTAAAGAGTACAACCGGAAAGGCTTTAATGAGCAGCATCCTGTGCAAGGCATTGCCTTACACCTGTTTGTCGTGAGACAATTGTTTGCAGGTGCTAAAATGTTAAGAATACCAAAACTTGACTTGAGAATGAGCTATAAAAGATTCTTTATTACTCTGTTAGAGTGGAAAGAAACGAGAACTATAGAGAACAATACAATAGCAAGGCAAAAGATTATGGGAAAGTATAGTACAGAAGAGTAAAATCTAATGGAAGTTCCACTTATTCTGAAATGCAACCTCACTTTGTCGCATTGTAATTTGCACTGTTGACTTTGAAATTAGAATAGAGCTCGAAAAATGATATTCTATGCCGCGTTTCAATTACAGAATCAACATGACGCCGCGTGCTTTTTGGCTTGACTTTTTGATTTGGCTGCACAATGCATAAATTTGCGGCAGGCTGGCAAAAGTTTTTAAGGCAAATATTGCATTTTCATTAAGTTAAAGTTTGATTTTTAGTTTTGCGGTTCTGTGATTTAAGCCACAGCCCCAGAGCCAGCCCGAGCTTCAGTCCCATCCGCAGCCTCTTAGCCGTCGTTCGCCTTGTCGTTTACTTAAAAACTTTTCGCCGTTTCGCTGGCAACTTTTTCGGGCCAAAGTTTGATGTCTGTCTATCTGCCTATCTGTCTATATCAGTGTGTGTGTGTGTGTAGGTGTATGTGGGCGTGTGTAATAATCATGTGAGAATCAAAGAGAGAAGCAGAGATAGAGTGAGATAGTGACTAAGAAGACGCTTAAAAAACTTTTGACTGGCAGCTGCCTATGGCAAAACAGTTGTCAGTCTCAGGAAAATCCACGGAAATTTCTTTGCCATCAATTTAAGGTAATTTTTGCCTTTGGCTTTCACATAGTTAATTTCGAAAATAATACGTGTGCAGGGCAAACCACGAGGCTTCACATAATGTCACATTATATTGAAAAGTCTGCTTAATTATTTATACTTAATCATTATAAGAAAGAGTAGAAAGGTAAAACTAAAGTTCAAGTCATTATAACATTGATATGAAGAGCAAGGAAACTTGTCTTACCCCACTCGCATTATTCCTTTCTTTATATTATATCCATACTATTTAAGCTCCTCACTTATTATTCAATCATTTTTTCTATACATTTGCTTTTTATGAACCATTCGTTTGATTTTTGTGGTGACAACTAAAAAATACTTACAGAAAAAAGCCATTGGCATAACTTTTAGCCATTTTCACACTTCAACAATTTTATACAATAGTGAAAATTGCGATTTTTCCTTTTTATTGCATTGCGTGAAAAGCGAAATGAATAAAATATTAGCTGGCTGATACACGGCTCTATATCTATATCTCTTCATCCCTCTTTCTCTCTCTGTCTCTGTTTCTCTCTTCCAGAGTGAGTTTTTAATATAGTTCTCTGGCACCCAACAAGAGGGGAACTTCATCAAAATCTTTCGTTATCAGTTCACAAAATGCATAAAATACAATTGCAACGTTTCGACCCTTTTATTATAATATTTTTTTATTGATTGACCGAACCGAGTTGCGGAAAGTGTCACACAAAATCAAGGATTTTCTCTTCGCATATTCTTCTATGCAGTTCAGTTTGGATTGACAAAAAATGAAATGCATTTTCAATGTACATGCATTTTTTTGAGAGCCATTGAAAGTGACTGTGAGAGTTTAGTAATTGATTAACTTAACTGTGGTTGCCTGGGGTATCTTATTGAATAATACATACTTAATAGAAAAGCGAATCTCATATGCTTTTGCTTAAGGAGGTTAATCATAAATTAGTTTGAATTTGCTTTAAGCAGAACACTGAAGTAACTAACTAGTGAGTAACTAACTGTCCAGGGTTCGATAGTTTTTGCATTATGGCAATTGTAACGGCTAATGATTAAGACTGAGACTGAGAGCTTTTTCTCATTGTAACCCCAACTCAACTTACTATATTGATTCGATAGTACATCAGTAATATCGGCAATGATTGGGAGCTGTAGAATGCAAACTAAAATAGCAAATACTTTTCATTGGAATTGTTTAAGTTCAATACTTTCTCAGCTCTTACTTATTGTAAACCAAACTCAACCATAGTTAAGTATTACTCTAAGTAAGTATTACTCTAACTAAGTATTACTCCCAAATATCGCTGCGTAGCTTAGTTCAACTAATTGATAAGTCATCTAAATGTGACAGAAACTGTTGTTAAGCGACTTATAATCGTCATTTTCAACAAGTTGTCAGTTATCCTTTTGTTCAACGTGAACGCTTGTCTGCATTCATAAGGACATTTGGCCTGCTGAGCTGCCGCAATATGTCCGTTCTCCCTCTCACTCGCACCTCGCTTTGTACGACTTTCCCTCTCTCTCTTTCTGTCACGGCATATGCTGCGCGTCTGTCCGTCGCTTTTCGTTGTTGCTGTTGCGCTTTAATTTATGCCATGCAAGTGGCAGGACACAAGCAGCTCCAAGTGCTGTTGCTGCTGCTGTCTGTGTATGAGTCGGGGTGTGTATGTGAGTTGGGGCAGAGTCTGGGTGTGTGTATGTGCGACACTGACAAGCTTCTGCTTCGGCTCTGCAGTCCTTACATTCTCGTTGGCTGCAGCAGGTGAAGCAAAACCCATTTTCTTTGCAGCTGATTGCATTTTATAGCATCGCGCGCGCAGCCAACTGCCACTTGCAAACCTTCACCCCACCCCCTGTCCCTTCCTTGACTTACCTATTTCCCTACTTTCACTCTTTCCTTCTCCCTGTTGCTTTTGTTTTCTAAGCTGTTTATTTTGTGCCACGAATGTATTTTTTACAATCGTTCACCAAGCGCCAAACATGCAACGAAGAAAGTTGATGTTGCTGATGTTACTGTTGCTGCTTGTCGACTAAATGCGTGGTATGAAATAAATAAAATTTTATTAAGCGCAAACCCTGCACTAGCTTTATTTGTTAGCCCTTTTTTGTGTACACTGCACTCATTGAAAATAAATGTGCGGACTTCAGTTGATCACATCAAAGATTTACCTGATGAGGCGTATTTATTTTGATATTGTAGTAGACATAAAGTGATCGAGATAAGCACTCTTCGCACTTTCAGCACTTTCTTTTCCCTTTTCTATTTCGTTGTGATCGTATGCAATACGTATACGCCATGTACACTCCTTCTCCAGCCTGTTGTCAGTTAAAACTTTCTTTCAATTCTAAAACCAAATACCTTGGCATATACTTTATTTTAAACAGCCACTCGCAACACGCTTACAGTCTGTCTACGCTCTACCCTCATAACCTCCTTCCACAAAATGAACGCGCCTCGCCAGGCGTGGCAGCTCAAGGCATTGCATTCGCAACATTCATCTAAATTAGTCAGAGTTTTATTTGCATTTCGCCTGCTTTGCTGTGTGCTCTGTCCTGTCTGTGTATTTGTGTGTGTGTGGGGCCACGGGCGCTTTGCTGACACCAATTTGCAGAGCACACTTTACGTTTTATTTGTTTCGCATTTGTTGCATGCCACACACCGCCAACGCCAACGTCGCGCCCTCCACTGGCTGCCCAACCGAGCATTGCAGTAACGATGCCCATTATGCAATATAAGTTGCGTTTAATAGTTAATGCAAAGCTTTTAAGCAGCCGCCGGCAGTTGGTACTTGCAACTGGTAACGCGTCGTATGCGCAGTGCAACAAAACTTGCAACAAGCTGTTGAATTTAATTTCGAGCACACAGAGAGCTGCCACGGCAACAAGAAGGCGTTACAAGCTCGGCCCGTAATTACATTAGCTTTTATTTCTATTATCCGCCCATAACATATTTTTTATTAATGCTGCGTTCCATTAAAGCAATTAATGATAGGGTGCAAAAACTAGAAAAAACAAATAGTTAGAAATCGCAAAAAGTTGGAAAAAAACCAACGCTGATAACAACTAGTAAAGTGCATACTTGCCAGTAAGGTACGAGTAATTAAAAACGAGAGGAAAGTCGCTAAGAATAGCTGATGTAGAAGATTAATTACTCTTTCGAATATTCAAATTAAAAGGAATTATCTTAATAGAGTCATTTCTACAATATATAATAAAAAGCTTTTTAGTACGGTGAGTGTTGAAAAATACAATAAATAACTATATAGTAAAATGCATTTTACATTCATTTACTCTTTCAATTTTTCACTGTATATAAGTCTTGTTTAAACACAACATTCATAAAAGATTTAAAGATGAAGTTTTCTTTTATCGCCTTAACTTCATTTTCAGAATTCTCTGTGGCCAGTTTCAAATCCAGTGAGAATCTTGTTATCATTCACAGTTCATTCAGAACCAATTTACTCTCTTATAGTGTATAACGATCGGAAAGTTGAACCAGCATAATGATGTGCTTACATTAGAAGTCTAGGGCCAACAACAGCATGCAACAACATGGCGAGGAGCTGGAGAGAGTGGCAAGCCGAAGAAGAGAGTTGCAATGGAGCACTCTGGTTTATTGAGTCTAGAAGTGGAGACAGTGATGAATGGCAGCGTAGAGAGGAAAACGGCAACTGGGTCAATCATTTTACTCGACAGTCGACGAGGACAACAGTTGTAACTCGTTTATGCTAATTAGTCAAGAGCAGAGCTAGAGAGAGAGAGAGAGAGAGAGGAAGAGAGAAAGCAAGAGAGTGGGAAAGAAATAATAATATTGTTGCTTAATGTTATGCTATAAAAATCAGTCATATTCTCAACAACAGCTCATTAATTATGGCAAAAAAAAAAACGGCCAACTGTATAAAAAATATTTCAAAATGACAAAATGTTGCTTTTATAATATTTAATAAGCTAAAAACCCTTAAGAATTACTGGCATAATCAAAACTAATCTACTTATTTTAATATGATTAAATAAAACGGCAGCCAAAAATGTAGCTGGAAACTCTGAAAAGAGCACAGAGTGTCTACACAGACAGTTTTGTGTATATACCGCAAAGTAAAGAAAGTCTTTATAGCAAGATAAATTTGAGTTGAGGTTCTGTGCTGCAGTTGAATTTGAAATGCAATTGAAAATGGCCTGGCAATTAAATGGAAAGTGCTGGAACAATTCTGCAGTTGGGGCAAAAATGAAACTGCAGCTATATGTGAAGAAGGGGGGAGGGAAGTTGGAGGCCAGGTCCTTTACAATAAAATGCCGCAAGCTGCTGTTTCATCAAGTTCAATTTAATTGCGTTCTACAGAAAGTCGGGCAAAATAAACAGGCGACAAAGTGTTCGCATATGGTAGAGCAAACACTGAGCCAGGCAAACAATATAAATACAAACATATATTAAATATATATACCATATATATAGTTATATATATACATGACTATTGGGCAATCAAGCTGTATTAAATTACTGAATTAAATTACATTCGCGGATTAGGAAGTCAAGCTGTGCACAATTACTTGGGTGTTGCAATTGTCCCTGGGGGAATTGAAATCAATTGCACTTCATCAGCGTGTTAATTAAATGTATTAGTTAGCAGCTGCAATTTAGTGCGGCTATTACAACTAATAAACCTTGGCCAGGCTGCCACAGATGCTAAGCCGGCTAAGCGCATCTATCAATCGAAGAGAATTCTCCATCTCTCTCAGTTTATGTAAATTATTTGCGTACCAAAAATCACATCAACACGTTGATAGCTCGGACACGGGAATAGGGTGAGGCCATTTATCAGCGCCCAAGTCCCATAAATAAAGCAAATAATACAAAAATATGCAAAATAAAAAGTATAAAGAGCATTGAAATATAACCGACCCCATTCCCCTTCCACTCTCTCCCAGAAAAAAAGGTCTACATGCAGAATACATTTGGGCTAATAGATGTGCTGAATGAAATGGGCCTTGCCGGGGCCCGCAGGCACTTCAATATCTGTGTGAGTGTGCGTAAGAGTGTGTGTGTCTGTGTGTGTGTGTTGCGTTAAACAAATGGCCGATGACCCATAATAAAAATTATTATGAATGAACAAGAACAAGAAAAACCCATTGGCCCCCCCCCTTTGCACACCACATTCCCCATGCTCTTCTGCCCTCGAGCGTATGAATTTGGCATGTAAGGAGGCAGCTAGTCGTATCGGGGTATCAGATGAAAGGTCACAGGATGAGGGGGTACGGCGGGGTGCTGTAACTAACGACTGCTACTGGCCCGAGTGGTTTGCACCCTTTGGGAACTGGCCGGACTCGACTCGACGGAATTGTATTGGGCTTTGTGCCACAGAGAGCACGTGCATCAAGATTCAATTGAGACTTACAAATAAAAAGCAAGGAAAATAAAAAATATTTTTACTTTACTATGAGTACACGCATGTGCCTTGTGTGTGAGAAATTCTGTACACAAGTGTATGAGGGCCGAAAATATTTCCCAGCATTGTCGATGAGTAATTGCTTTGAATAGAACGATTGTTTTTATTGTTTTTAAGAAACGGTCATTGTGAAGTTTAAATTTTAAGAATAATCCAAATAATAATCCAAATTTGATTTACGAATTCCTTCTAAAATTGATAAGGAAGCTTTTAATTTGAGGCTATTTCTCTCCATAGTGTGATTAGATCTACTCTTAAAGAATACAAAGTGACAAATAATAAAAATCGGCCAATTGTTTGTATGACAGCTATACGATACGATTAATCGGTCCGATCTTGCTCGTACCGACTTATTTACAGCGTGCAGCAATAGGAAGCATGTGTGCTAAGTTTCATCAAGATTGCTTAAAAACTGAGAATCCTTTTCCGTTTCCACAGACAGACGGACAGATGGGCGGACGAACAGACGGACGTACAGACAGACATGGCTAGATCATATGGGGTATGGGGTTACCATATGGGGTCCGAGATGTTTCCTAAGAACCGTTGCAAACTCTTGGCCAAAATTAAGATACCCTCTGCAAGTGTAAAAATATATTAAACTGTGTAGACTAGTACCGGAAGTAATCTTAGATGACAGAGGCTGCGAGTGTTCGTGGGCAAGGGTTATCTGTGTAAAGCTTCAGTAAGCGATAGTGCTCTCAACAGTTAGAAACTAAACAAAAGCTAAATTCCATAGGTGCCTCAGTTTTTCGCTGGCTTCTGTATAGATGGGTAGACTTATAATTCAGTTGTGCGTGGTGCTCTGCCTCATAGCGAGTTCTTTTGCAGCACCAAGCTGCAAAGGTGTCGATACGCAAGATTTAAACTTGTGTATTTCCTTATCGCGTCGGTGGTACCAGCTTCAGGATGAAATCTATTTAAAGACGTGTCCATCACTACACTCAAGTGCAGTTGGCTATGATAGTTGTATGCAAATAGTCAATAGAAGTGCAACTGAGCGATTAGCTGCTGAGCAGCAAACAGAAGATAATGGAAAAATTACTTACAGAGTGGCTTTGGGTGCTAGTCCTCTAAGGGGTGCAGCAGGAAAGCCCATACGATTGCATTTTGAGAAGAAAACGGCTTGGTGGCGGTTTTGGTAACAACGTTATGTATCATTGTAGTTATTCAAGTGAACATCAATAAACAGCTTTTGTTTTGCCAGTATTGCAAAAGAAACCATAACTTGAACAGTTTGTTTTCTTTTAACGAATCTAAATACACAAAGGTAAGATGCTGTGTGCTCATAATCATGAGATTTTCAAGGAATTAGTATGTGCTTACTGCTCTTTTATAGCATATAAACAGCAACAAATGATCTAAACAATAAGAGCCGTAAACACAAAGTATAAAATAAGTAAACAATTAATTTATACTTTGTGTATTAAATATTAAACTACAGATAGTGAAATCTCTGAATAATCTTTCTGTAGCGTCTCAGAGCAGTCTTGCTCTCCTTGTGATTATTGAAATTCAGTCATTCGCTGCTTCCAATCAAAATGGGTCGAGTAATTATTCAGTTGTGCGCGATCTTCTGCCTGATAACAACCCATGCATCGGCACCGAGCTGTGAACTTGTCGAAACGAAACATTTACACGATTGTATTTTTGTATCGCGGAGGTGGTATATACTTAGGGATGAAATCATGATGAAAACATGTCCATCACTACAGCCAGGTGCAGTTGGCTATGAAAGTTGTATGGAAACAGTCGACAAAAGTGCAACTGAGCAAATCATTTCTGAGGTTGGAAAGGAAGATGGTGGAAACACATCTTTCAGAAGCGCTTTAATTGCTAGTCCTGCCATTGTAAATGGAAAACCCCGACGACTGCAACATGCAGAAGGAAAGCCTTGGAGCTTTTGGAATATTTTTAAATTTTGGTGATGATGTGTATTATTTTGCAATTAAACATTAATAAGCTGCGTAGAGTTGGGCTGAGCTTCTGCTGATTATATACTTTATTATATTTTATTATATTTGGCAGTCTTATTGTTGTGATGAAATAATAGCAATGACTTATAGAAGCTTGCCCGAGTTGTGGTGTTTCAGTTTTTTGTTGATAACGTTTTGGGTTTTTTGGAGGGTAAAAATGGCAATTTGTTTGAAATTAATGTGAAGCATTACAAATGGGGATTGCCCACAATTATTGAAGATTAAAATGAGCCGATCTTTCCTTAGCTCAATATAATTTTTGTGAATCAGTCTTTCGTTGCTTTGCATTAAGATGGGTCGACTTTTAATTCAATTGTGTGCGCTGTTCTGCCTCACAACGATCATAATTGCAGCACCAAGCTGCAAAGACGTCGCTACGAAATATTTGGAGGATTGCACAGCCCAACTGAACCGATGGACCCATTTGCAGAATCAATTTCGTTTGCAAGTATGTCCAACACAACAACCTGGGGAAGTCGGCTATGACCATTGTATACGCAAGGCTAACAGAAGTGCAACTTATCAGTTAATTTCTGAGCTTCCGGAGGAAGCAAGGAATATGTTTATCGCTGCTTATGGTAGTTTAACTGCAAGGGTTATAATTGTTAATGGAGAACCTGCTATTATGAAATTTCCTAATGAAGCTAAATGGATGCAAAGCAGCCTTAATGAGTGAACGGCTTAAAAGCATTGATATATACCAGGTTAATCAAGTGCATTATCGTCTAATTCAAAGTGACTATAAATAAACTGCATATTGTAAATTTTGCACTGAACAACTGAAAATATTTGTTTATAAAAATGGGAAGGTACAACAAAGAAAGGCGACATCAAAGAAGCCGTAGCTCAAAAGATGCTGTTTGCAAATTTGCTTGCTGGGGCTAGGAATATAGAATAACAGAATCCAGTCATTATATTCATTACAGAGAGATAATCTTAATCATCCGACAGAAGTGCGTCATCTGTTCAAATCTTTGTAAAATGTCATTACATTATCAATATTGCATTCATTCGCACTTTACTCAGCATCAGTGATGCATCTTTTCTGGGCATTGTGTTTTCTTGCCTTGCTCGCAGGCCTGCAGGCGGATCCAAGTTGTGACGAAATTGGCGAACAACATTTAGTTGTCTGCCAGACTGCATTGCGACGTTGGTACCAGCTCAAGGATCAGTTCTATAGGGAATGCTGTGCAATGTACACCGCCAGTGGGCTGCCAGAATTGTGTGAGCACTGTGAGTCGAAAATGCGACAGGATGCCACAGATATAGTACGAGCTGAACTACTCCATATTGAGGTGGATAACAGAAGAATGAGAAGCGAGTGTACTAAGGTCAGGAACAGATGTATTCCGATAAGATTTAAATATTGAAATATTTGATTATATATTGTCTTTGAGTTTTTGTTAGTAGAAATAAATAACCAAACAAATAAACTATGTACAAATTAAAATAAACAAACACGAAAGCTACAGTCGAATTTTAAATTCTAATTCTCTCAGATATAAGTTTTCATACGGACGGGCAGGCAGTAGGCAAAAAGTTACAATGACAATACACCCTATACTTATTTCATATGCACAGAGTATAAGTATTTTATATATACGTATATGTTATCAAGAGCAAAATATGGGGCACTCAAGCAAACTCAAATGCGAGAGAGAGCAAGCTTGTGCGCGCATGAGATAAGAACGGGAGAATCAGTGAAAAAACCAATCAGAAAATACATAAATATTAATATATATAATGCAATCATGCAAAGTTTGTTGTGATCATGTATGATGTCAGCTTGTCTGCCTGGAAAATATATAAATATTAATATATATAATGCAATCATGCAAAGTTTGTTGTGATCATGATGTCAGCTTGTCTGTCTGGTTTGACTCAAATCACTATCATTAAGGCGACTCATTAAAGCAATTATTAATACTACTTTAAATGCATTATACTATAACGTAACTAACGTGCTTGACGACCTAATCAACATTATCTAACCTATTTCCAAACAAACATTGTATGAATGAGTGAAATCTTGTGCACTGCAATATACTTAACCCTAGCTACGTTGAGTAGTTTAAATCGCATGCTTCATCTCGTAGGGCACCACTTTTGCAATACTTCTCCCCTCTCCTCTCTCTCTATCACACACACACTACACCCCTTTCTCTCCCTTTCTCTCTGGCATCTCTTTCGGATTGTGCATACATAAAATATGAAAAATATACAATACGAAATATTCTCTAAGCACATTCCATTCGCATCATTGAGTTGTACTCGTACGCACAGAAATGGCGATGGAGAGGAAGAATGGCAAACAGGGAGAAAGGGAGAGAGAGATAGAGAGATTCGAGTGAGAGGGACGAGTGTGACTAAATAAATAATAGAAATATTTTTCACAGCTATTTTGCATATTTTCATACAGAACATTCAGTCCGATTTAAGGTGGACAAGGCACTACAAAAATGTTATTGTTTAGGTTTTTGCTTTTTGTTTTTTATTTTTGGGGTTTTTGCTTTTTATGCGATTCGCGTGTGCGATGTGTTTTAACATTGTTTGCACGGACAACAAGAGGGAATTTTTTTTAAAGTACTTGCGCTAAGTAAAAAGTAAATAAATAATAAACATAAATAAATATGCAAGCGAGTGTGCGAGTGTTGAGTATTGAGTATAGCGAATGGATCGAAATCCATTAGCTGTTACTCGAGAGGAGTAGCTCACCAGAGCTCTAGCTGTGTCCCAGGAGCAATGATAGCTGGCAACCTAATAGCCTCGCCTCGACGTGTTGTCCCTTTCAATTATGCGCTAGGACACGGCCGTGGCCCACTTCGTCTTCGACTTCGACTGCGCAGCGCTGCGGTTCGACTCGTAGCATTTTTCAATTTTACACGTTTTTCCTGAGAAAGGCAGCGTGAAGTGCTGCCCATTGTTGTTTTTGGTTGCCGTGAAAGGAGGTAGGGAGGAGGGCAGAGTTGAGGCTGATCCCGCGGGCAGCGTGACCAGCTCGATGGTCGTGGAATTTATTGGCAACGGAATAATGCCAGGCACGTTCATTTGATTACATTAAAACGAAAGTGGCTAAAAAGGTTGCCCAAAACACACACACACCGAGTCCCCTAACCGACTTCCCCCTTCTTTCCCTTGGCTTGCAGCATAATTGAGCTGCGGCCAGGCGGCGTTTTTAAATAAATAAATAATGCACGTGGCAATGGGAGCCGCTTATTATGCGCCTGATAATGCGTATACGCGTATCTAGTGCCACTACCACTTCTCCCAAAAACAATAGAACCACAAACACTGACACACACACTCGCACAGTGTACGTGCGGGGGACTGTAATTTCTATTATACTTATGTGCATTTGGTTTTGTCCGTTTTCCCGACAAGGGGGCAAGCCAGTGTGGGCGTGGTTTGCTTTTCAATTGTGTAGGGAAAATGCCTGGACTTGCCATGTATTTTTTGTTCAGCTGCAGCTTATTGAATTAGCTGCCACACAATGGAATCCGACAGAGCACACATATTTTTGGAGTTTGTTTGAAATGTTTAAAATTATTTAAAAATCATTTGTTAAAACATATGAAATATACTTGACGTCCAGTTGATTGCCAATATCAAAAGCCTCTACACATGAATGTGTCTTGCGGCACAAGTGCCTGTTGTGTGTGTGTGTGTGTTGGCCACAGCCGGTAAAATTGTGTTCGCCAAATTGATTCAATGTTTCAATTACGCGGCGAAAAACACGTAGAGCACCAAAAACAAATTCAAATTGCGCATAATTATAATGTTTGTTTGCAGTTAAAGTGTTAAAGTGTTTAGAAAGCACAACGCAGACGGGGAGATATGCAAGGGCATTTGAATTATATTCGCATCAGTTTAGCATGGCCTCTTTGGTGGTTTACAGGGTATAATTGCGCACAAATCAAGCACTCGACTTAATTGCATTCAAATGAAATTAGCATTAAATGTTTACAAATTTTGTGGCATTTTTGAGTGTGTGTGCGAGTCCATTTATTATTCAACTAATTTGTTTGTATTTTATTGTTTTCCTTTACTTTTTTTGCATCATTTGTTTGTGTCTTTGCAAACAAAACAAATGTTATATGATTTTTAAATTGCGGTTTCAGTCGCACAGGCCGTTAATGCTGATAAATTATCGCCATCGCCATCGCCGTCACATCGTTTGCGTTGCTGTTTTTTATGTGTCATTACAGGAGCATTTAAGTTATTTAACAAAGTGCATAAATTAACAATAAAAATGCCGATCAATTTATGTGTATATATAATAATTTATGGCATGCAGCCCGTACCCAAAAGTCGCCGTATTCCGTTCGCTATATTACTATATTATCATCATCATCATTATTATTATAATATTATTGTTATTATTACTATTAATAATTGCATTGCTTTTTTGGGCCTGAGTGGTTAATTTATCTAGCGACCTGGACTGTGTGCGAGTGCAGTGTGTAGTAAATTTAATAAATTCATTATCAGCTCATTAACGGTTGTGCCGCCCGCATTTGGGGCGTATACGCAATATTGCAATGCAGCGCAATTAAAGAAATCGAGAATAAACATGCTGACGCGGGGGCAAATTAATAATGCGCGTAAGCGAAAAAGTTCACCAGGCGAACAAGCCTTAAAGCCAACAATAACAACAACAGCAAATTGGTTGTATAGCAAAATGAGTGGGCGTGGCAAGGTGAGGCGAGGCGTGCCACAAGCACGGCCGGCAGTCTAATTGCAAAATAATACACATAGCCAGGGGAACTACAGTTGGGTCTTTCATCAATGCCACACAAGCACACACACACATACACAGGCAGTCACATGGAAAGCAAGAACAACAGCAACAAAGCAAGTGGCAAAGGAAGGCGTAACTAGAAGGAGCGCATGTTTCGGTTAATTAGTAAACACAGCAAGGCAGAAAAAAGAACGCTAGAAAGAAGAAAGCCCCAAAAGAAATGAACGAGCTGCAAATGCTAAAAGGAGTTGCAAACAGGAAGTATAATAAATAGAACATTTAGCTGGAATTTTGAGATACCCTGTAAGATGGTGATGACTTTATTGAATGACATATTAAATTGGGATTATAATAATATTAATAATAATCCATTTTTCTAATAAATACAATTAAAATATTGTATGCAAATATGAGAACAACTTTACTATAAGTACAGCATGCCCAACAGCATGCTGCTAGAGGGTATTTATAGTAACAAAAACGACTGGCGAAAGCAACATTGACAGGTGGAGAACAAAATATTCCACAAGACGGACAGAAAGAGAGGTAGTAAAAGAGAGAGAGAGTGTGTGTAAGACAGAGAACGATATAGAGCGAGAGTGTTAAGCTTGAACTATGCTTAAAGTGGCATTGTATGTGCCTGCTGGCCATATGGAAGGAGGTGGGGCTGGCATAGTCAATGCTTAATTTGTTAGCATAGCAGGCGCTGCTGCTGCCACGCCCAGCGTGTCCTTGCGCTTCACTAAGTATGCCTCGTGGCAATTGAATAACATGTGCGCCACGGGGCATTTTATTAAAGCATTAAACAGAGTATTTTATGTGCCAACTAACTAACTAACCGTATGTTTTGGGCTTTAACTATGCGTAGCTAGGCACATAAATAATTAACGAAATAAATGGAAATCATCTTAATTTCTTTGTCCCCAAAGTATCTTTCAACTTGATCTTCAAGCTGCACTCAGTCGGAAGGTAATTAGCATGTTTATTTTTAAACGTTCTGTGCGCCATCTGCAGCTGGGACAGCTATCAGTCTGTCTGTGGGTCAACGCACTCTCTCTCTTGACAAACTTTGCTCATATGCGTAAAAAACGTAAATAAATACAAATGTACATGTATGTAACAGGCAACAAGGAATGTGAATGTGAATACGTTGTGGAAAGATGTATGCATAAATTGCGGCAAACGTGGCGTATACACAACGCACAACTCACAACATACGTATAGCACATACGCGCATATTTTTCGCCTTATGAATTCGTATTTTATATGAATTTTGCTTGCTGGTATGCTGTTGCTACTGCTTGTGCTGCAGCCCCTGCCTCGACTCTGTGGCATGGGTAATTTCTGCAGAGCGACGCAGCGCAAAATGCAACACACCAATGCATAAAAATGCCATATTTCAAAATGCAAATATATTCTTTTAGCTTTTTTGATAAATGACACCGCGGAGGTCTGATGAAAATGGCGCACAGTGCGCCAGTATGCTGCTCGTGAGCAATATGAAGCGTGCCAGCCAACTAGAAGTTACAGCACCACCAGCAGGCACTGCCAACGGGAGGCAAGAGTAGCAACAGCAGAGGAAGCAGCTGTAACCGGAGCATGTGCAGCAAAACGTTTCAAAACAAGTGAGTGGGCAGCAAAAGGGAAATTGCTCGACTTGCAGATGTGCTTTAGTTCTAGTTCCATTTTCTAGATAACTAATTAATTGTTGATCAGAAATTTAAGCTGTTGCAGACTAATACAATTGATATTTTGTTGTGAAGATGTACTGCAACCTTCTATATTGGAGCTATTGTACCCTCTGCTGAGCTTACAGCTTCCTATCCACTCGTTTACCTCGAAAATGTGCTTGCCTAGTGACACAATTCTTTTATGGAGTCAATGTCTTGGACTCTTACACTCGGAATCTGCAGAGCTATTTACTCACCATTTCTAATTTGCTAAGGTGTGCTCTTAGTCAACAGTGACCTGTAAGTAACCCAGTAAGGATTTCCATAGGATTCTTTATCAGTTATATTAACTGCTTTCAGAGACTAAAGATGTGAAAGAGTTTTCTGTTGATGCTTCATCATGCAAAGTTTACTGTCTTGCTTATGAAACTTCCCCACCCTTCACTGCCTGCAGTTACAGGGTATTTAAACGCTCAGCAAGCATGCCAACACGCTGGCATTTTAATTTAATTTGCCAACATCGCAGCGGCCGAGTAGTCAAAGCAGAAGGACTTGCACTAAGAGCTCCCAGTTGGCAACGTACAATTCGCTGGGGTCGATTATCTTGCAATCTTGCAGCATTTCAATATGTTAAAGCGGCAACAGGCCGTGGCACTCATTCACACACACACACACAATCACACACACTCTCACATGTCAAGTGCAAACATGCAACATCACCTCCCACCTTTTTCCCCCTCGCCTTTTTCGCACACACGCAAAAAACCAACGCAATAAAATTCAGTTTTCTTTTCTTATTTGTTAAAAATGTTTCATAAAATGTTTTAAGCGGCAACAGGAGCAATAACAAAAATAACAGTGGCAGCAACAACAATTTGTGCCTGGCATTGAGGTTTTTGTTTTTGTTTTTATACGCGCATAAATTTTTTGTCTTTTATTAAATTAAAGCATACGCGTTGGCTCACGCGGCGTATGCGCAACGCCGACGCCGCTTTTTTAATAATATTTAACACATTTCACATGACGTATACGCAATTTTTTAATTAACCAACCGACTCGGTAATATTTTTGATAAACAACCTTTTGGCTTCATTAAGCGTAACATTTGCCAAGCAATTCGCAGCGTGCAAAAGGGGGGCGTGGCATGGGGTGGAGGCAATGTCATATAATATTTATATAATGATTCAGTTGCAGGCAGCCGATGCCAAGGCCTGTGTGTTTGTGTGTGTGTGTGTGTGCAGAGTTTGACATTTTTGACGTGGCTGCAATTGCAGCACGTAACGCTACAGGAAATTGCGTGGCTCAGCGGAAAATCAGCAGGAAAGGCAAATAACTAAAAGCAAAACTACAAAACGAGCAAAACTTTGGAAAATGGAAATCCTTTTTGGCTTTAAAGTCGACAAGCCAACAACAACGACGAGAAGAAGAAGCTGAGAAACAGGAACAACTGCAAGGCAATGCCATATTTTCATAGTCAAATAAACTGTCGCCTGTCCATCCCCCGAAGCTGGGCGTGCAGATGATACATGAGCTGAGATTTCTTAGCTAAGACCAGAAGCAGCATCAGCACCAGAAGCGTGGAAAACCACAAGGCAGCCGCAGTGCAAATAAAAGGAACAAATACAAATTCATGCGAAATGACATAAGTCACCGCAAAAGTAATTTTTCACTAATGAGCTTGCCAGCCAGCAGGTAAACGCTGGCACAGTGGGTGTGATAGAGAGATAATCTAGTAAATTTTAATAGGAGAGTAAAGTGGAAAGTATTGTGCAGAAAACAGACAGAATTTATTGTTGTAGTATATTATGAAAATGTTAACAGAGTCATTGCATGTTAACAGATATAATTACCTACAGATATGTTTAATAACGTTAAGGTGTCCGGATATTTATGCAAATATTTTACACTTGTATTGAATTAGAGATTCAATGACTTTTCTTGTTATACAACTCTCGATTTCAGGGGAATAGAACTTCAATTGCCTGTCTTGGCATTCAACTCCTATGCATCTTGGCCCCACTGTACCAGCTTTACTGGCTTTGGCATGCGGCACGCGTTGCCATTCAGACTTTGTCTTTGCTGTGTCTGCTCTGCTGCTGCTGCTGCTTCTGTATCATTCTGCTTAATCTAATGATGTATCTCAGGTGTTTGTTTGTGAAATTTATCGTGAAAATTTTATGCGTATTCTTTGGCTTAAGGCATTTTAGCCAGAGTTCCCAGCTAGCGATTTATATGCAGCTATTAGTTTGGATAAAAAACGCCAAATTGTTGTTACGCATTTGCCACACAGCATTGGCAAAGTGCGTGGGTGTGAGGGCGCTGCTTGGGCTATAATTAGCTGGCTGGTTGGCTGGCTGGCTTATTGGCTGACTGGCTGGCGCATCCAATTACCCAATATCCGCAGCAGCATTCGCAGCTAATTACTGCAGCTCTGGCTGCCAGGAAAGCCGCACCTAATGCAGAAATTACAAAATGAATATTCATATTTGTGCAGCAGCAGCAGCAACGTTGGCAGCGCCAGTGCATGCCACAATCGTCGCCGCAGCTCATTGCAAATGAAAGCCGGTAGTTTTTCATTATTTTGCATTTTGCTGCAAGTTGCTGTTGTTGTTGTTGCTGGCTCAAATACAGAAATCTGCATGCAGCTGCAGCAGCAACAGCAGCAACAGAATTATTTTTTTGAAGCTTTTTCGTATTGTTGTCTGGTTTGTTTATTTGTTCGGCTCTCTCTCTTTCTCTCTGTGGACGTGGACCTGGAAGCTGCCAGCCAGTGCAACGGGCTCTGCGTCTGCCCTTTGCATAGCTTTTCAGTGCGCTTAACAATGAAATTTGCGCATAACCACATGCAAATTGCCAACCCACAACATTGCACACACACACAGGAGCAAACACAGCACACACATGTACATTGGAAAATTTGCAAATAATAATCTACGCGCCTGTAAAAGAGTTTTACTCTTGGCATAGGAATGTCAGAGTTATTTTCCTCTACAGTCCCAGCATGGGCAAAAAAGAATTACAAATAAAATAATAATATTATTTGAGTTGGATCAAGAGATTTATGGTTTTGGGCTAGACTAAAGTTGCATTGAAAACAGGCAAGGAAGGCTTGTCAAACAGCAAAGAAAAGGAGTCACAACTCCTGTAGTGCAGTCAACTTCAGGTGCCACAATCAGTTACTACATTTGACAGTTACTTTATACGAGTATACTGTATATGCCACAGAACTTGATGGTATATGTATTCAAGGTTTATTTAATTAAACTAAAAAGTATAAGTTTATTTGGTTTGACGGTTTTCACAGTTCCATTATTTCACTTGTCATTTGGTTTAGACACAATTATAATTAACAAAAGATTTCTTCTCTTCTTCTAAAGTTTCGTTGTACACACGGTCTTTCGATTATTTAATACTTTTTAATCAATTTTTAAAACTCTTGCGGCAACAACTCTTCGACCTCTTTCTTGCAACTCTGGTCCGACTCTTACTGCGTCTCTTATGGCAAATCTTTACTCTACTTTTAGCCCTGCAACACTATCACGATCCTTTCTCCGGCCTGCCAACTATTGTAACCTTGATTAGATTAATTTTTTGCCATCCCTGACTGACTATTTGTCATTCACTCATATATATAATATACATTTATTCTTTAATCTTTTCTTTGCAAAATTTAATTTGAATTTTTAAGCTGATAAAATTATTATTATTTTTTAATTTGGTTGCAAGGACACACGCACACCCACACACACACAGATCCTCTTGAACATAAATTGTCGTGTCGAACCTTACTGTGTGGCTGCAACTGTGTTAGTTATTGTTCGGTTATACGCTCCGCGGGGCATTTGGCTGAGGTAACATATGGAAACATATTACATGCCATGACTGTGTTGGTCATTCCCACCACCTCCTGCTACCCGTCAGCGATTAATCGATAAACGTTATTATAATTTGTTGTGGTTGCATTTGGTTTATGAGCACTGCGTTGCACGTTGCGTATACGCCATGTTGGCCATGTTAGAGCCGTCGATGTCAATGTCGTTGCAATTGGCATGCATAATAATTTATTTTCGATATTGCTTGACTTTTGTTTTATCAGTTAATTAGAATTTTTGGTCAGCGCATTTAAGTTGTCCATCAGCAACGGAAATGACAAAAATTGTTACAACATTTTTGTACATCCGTTTCAATTTAACTTTCGCCCAAGAAGCAGACAGAGAGAACAACAAGAGAAACTGCAATGAACCAATTTGAAAATGGGGCAGATGCAAACCGATGCGAACGCCAGCATGTTACTTTTTGTTAAAAACCTTGCACACACACACATACACGCATGCACGCACACAGTTACACGCACACACTCATAAATTTAAAAAATGTAATATCCCTCTTACGGAAATGACAATTTATTGGTGGTTTTTACTATTCGCAATTTATTTCAACTCCGCAAGGAAATGCATTGCGGATGTTACGCCCTGCGCCCCCCACGTGCCACACCCCGCGTCACGTTGCAGCAGTCGTAGCGGCTGCCGTGACCATTGGCTCGCTGCTTCGGCCGGCAAAAGTTGACGCTGCAAACAAACAGAACAGAGAGAGTGAGGAAAAGAGCGCGCGCGGGGCAGGCAGACAGACAGAGAGACAAGCAAACATGTACGACAGTGTAAATATAAAAATAAAATAAAAATAAATATAAATATCGGCTGCAAAGTGGCCAAGGCAGCGCAGCGCAGAGCAGCAGCAGCAGCAGCCAGCAGCGACCACAGAGCAAACTCAACCCAAACTGAACTGAAACTCTTCTCCCTCTTCCACCCGCTGTGGACACCAAACGTTGCCCGGAACGCGGCTGAGATTGAAAATCCGTTAAGTCATCGCCACTGCTAACCGCTGTGGCCATTGCCCTTGCTGTTGTCTTTTTTACTGTACCTCTCTCTGCCCCCTGCCGATTCTTTTTTCCGTCTCTTTTTGTCACCGTCGATGCATTTGTTTGCACTGTTGCTTTGCTCGCTCGCTGGCCAAATCCTATGACAAATAAACGCTTCTCCAGCAATTTGTAGTCACTGTTGCAGTGGCAACTTTGTTTTTCATTTAAGCGAACTGCAAAGCCTCAACTATCTAGGGAATGCAAGAGATGGATGCAGATACAGCACCATGGGAACCAAGTCTCCAGGAAGGTTTGGTTAGCAGTGTGCATTTTTAACCGAACTCATCTCAAACGAACGAACCGAACGAGGAAGAAAGGCTAACAACGGTATGACGAAAGCTTTACACCCTTAAAGGTTCTTCGTTTTGTGTATATATAATATTATGTCTCACTTTGCTTGGCACTGATAAGCTAAGGTATTTCTAAAATCAAAACTGGTCTTCATATGTTAAAATAACCTGCAATTCAATCAATTTATAGTGTTATAGTGGCCGGACTTGATAAAATTATATATCCATTTTATATATTTATATATAAAAAGTCTGATGTAGTTGGTTGTAATATCTTGAAAATGTAATGTAAAAAAAATAATACAAATCGGCCGATAGCTTGTATGGCAGCTATACGATATATCGGTCCGACTCGGTTCGTTCCGACTTATTTACGGCGTACAGCAATAAAAAGCATGTGTGTCATGTTTCATCAAGATAGCTGTGAAACTGGGCGAATCCCATGATGATGCAGATTCAGAATATATAAATTTTATGGGGTCGAAAATGTCTCCTAAGGTGCATTGCAAACTGCTGACCAGAATTAATATACTCTTTGAAAGCTGCAACATTTTGAATAAACAATTCAAACTCATATTTCGGGAAGTAAAACTTGTTTTTGAATCCAATTAATTAATGCTAAATAACCTACTTACTACGCTCACTGTATTAACCCACTGCAAGGGGCTCGGCTTGAAACCGGCTTTGCCACACGTATTGCTCTAAATATAGCACTCAGCTCGAAAGCTGGGGAAAAAATTCAAATAATATTTAAGTAATGGTCAGTTAATGATCGCAGCTTGTTTTAATGATCAATTAAAGACATGGGGAAAACACAACACATAAAACAAATATATTTCCTACAGCAACAATAAATTTAATGGGAATTTTCAAACAAGTAGGCTAGATAGAAGCTAGAGCAAATTAGTAATTCCGATCAAGAACAGGTTAAGTTACTAGGCGTTATTTTACAGATAACCCTATATAGTATTCTGCATATGTTTATCGCGGGAAATAAACATATAAGTTCGTCTAGAGACAAGCTGAGATTCAGTACGAATCGAAGCACGCCAGCGTAAAGTTCACATTACACTGCTTATCAGAAAGTCGCGTTTATTTTAAGTCGCCGAGATGAAAGCTTTTTCCGTATACTTACTCGGAATTTGTGGAATTTTGTGGATTTGCAATGCTTCGGCTTTGAAAGAGTGCCAAAGAGTCCCTGCGGAATATATGGAACTTTGTCGTGCTCGTGTGCGACATTATTATGATTTGAAGCAACGTTTTCATCAAGAGTGCTGTGAAGAAGAATTGAAGATCAATGCAGATAGTGACTGTGAAGAGTGTGACTCATTGGCATCCGACAAAGCAGCTCAAGCACTAGAAAAAGAAAAAACAAAACCGAAAACAAAAACAGATGAAACCGATGATAGTCCAAAAGTGCCAGTTGCAATTGATGAAAGAATATCATTGGGTGGCAATCGTGCGAACTGGGCTAGATTTCAGAATAATCGAAACAGACCAACTCCCCCAAGAAAATAGCATTAATAACAACATGTCATTCAGAAAATGTAAACAAAGAACTCTTGCTTACTACTGATACAGTAATCTAAAGCACTACGCAGATATACAATATATAGTATATATACGTTCATTAATATGAACTTACATTCAGTAAATAAATGCATTGAATAAAGTTGATTTAAAAACATAAACAAAACGTGTAAACTCGTTTTGGTGGAAGCAACATTAGCACCAAAGTATAACAAACTTAGCTCTACATGTATTAGATAGATAAGATCACAATAAGCTTTCAAAGCTTCTATTATTCAAATAAAGCTCTAATCGCTATTTAAATTGACAACGTTCTTTTCTGATTTCGTAAGTCGCAAAGCAGCCTTCGTTAAGATGAAATCATACGACATTTGTTTTTTGACAGTAATCGGTCTTGTTCTAATTACGAATGTTTCGGGATTTATGGACTGTGATCAGGTTGAATCTGATGAAAAAGAATGTTGTGAAGCTACAGTTCAACACTACTTCAAACTCAAAGACATGTTTCTGTTGAAATGTTGTGAAGATAAGAAGAAACGTAGAATGTGTGAAGAACTGGCGGCCGACGAGGCGCACAAGGAGATAATGAAAAATCCGAATGGAATTGTTTTTAGAACTAGTTCGGGCGGTACATCGTATCCCACAAATCCCACGACTCCCAGCAGCCAACGTGCGACGGTCAAACGATGCTCGCTGCCAATAAATAACAATAAGTAAAATAATTTGTATTGATTGCGTAAATAATAAAAGACGTTTGCATTAATTGTTAGCTATATTTGAAGAAACTTAAACTGCAGATAAATGCATTGAGTTTGAATAACTTAACCAGGCTTCTGTTCGACAATGCATGACGTATATGCATGTCTTTGTTGGTTCGGTTCTTTGTGTCGAAAAGAATATCTTTGCTGCTGCTTTGCTTAAAAGGTTTCAGTCTTCTCAGAGCAACCGCCGTACGCTAAAGCACATTTTAGGCATGATGAAATCTTATCTGGGCACATTCGTTTGCATACTCATACTGATCGTCAGCATCCACGCTGATCCAAAATGTGTTTCGACCGAGGAGTTACATCTCAATGATTGTAAGGCTGCACTGCATCGTTGGAACGAGTTGAAGAATAATTTCAATGCAAAGTGTTGCGCCAAAAGAGGAGACGGTAACTGCGAAATATGTGGCAGATCTTCTGCACAAAAGGCAACAATAACAATGATGATGGAACTTGACAACTGGATGAATATTATTCAGTTTGATTTTGCCCCAACTGTTGTTGCTGATGATCGCACCTCGTTGGGAGCAACGCGTTCGTTATTTGGACAATTTGCCACAAAGCCACAAAACATACGTAAAGATTAAAATTAATTTATGTTTGTACATGATAATGTCTCATTAAATTTATGAATATTATAATAAACGACATTGATGTCTTTCTCTCATATAACTTATTGTTTATTAATTTCAAAATATATAAATTCGTCTGGCAAATGCCATTTAACATATTCGCAAACAGTTTTTAGAGCTATTTAGATTAATCCAAGATTAGTGAGGAGTCTTCGTGGAAGTTTTCCACACAGTTATTGTTAGTTGTGTTTGATAAGCTAAATAAAGATTCTAAATTCGTACAATCTGCCTTTTTGTTGCATAAGCAGTGCTCTATAGTTTTCCAGCAACTCGTTGTTGATACGAACTGATGGACAAATTCTTTCAAAAGTGTATGTCAGAGAAGGAAAACATTGAGGAAGCGTATAAGGAATGTAACATATGGGAATATTTACTACAAAGCCAAACATCGGACATAAAGATTATATTTCTTTATATTCAAATTATAATATAAAAACCAAAACAATGATGTTTATTTTCTTATAGCCAAATCGAATGTTTTTGTTTATTTTTATGAGCTTTTGTCTGGCACATATACTAATTAAAAATCCGAATGCATTATAATTCATTTTATTTTTCTTTTTCGTAAACAGTTTTCAGAGCTACATTGTTTATTTCAAAACAGTGAGAGTTTTCTTTGGACTTTTCTATATACCGATCTTTAGTCGTATTTCATCAGCTGAATAAAGATGTTTAAACATCACGCATTTTTCGTTTTTATTTTCGCCTTTTGGTCCATAAGCATAGCGGCCCCGTCTTGTGATAAAGTGAGAAGCCATAGTTCAGCAACGCGCTGTTGGTATGAACTAAAGGATGAATTCTTTGAGAAGTGCATGTTGGAGAATGGAAATGTGGATGCAATGTCTGCAGAGTGTAACACATCGGCACTTGAATCTGCAACAAGAACTTTCAACTTAATGAACACTGAATATATTTGTAATGGAACACAAATAGATTTAAGGACTTTAGGAACACGAAATCACGGATACGAAAAATTTTCTAATCAGTAAGTTTGTATTTTTAAATATAATTTTAAATTGCATGCGTCGTAAAATTGTATATAAAATAAATTTCATTAAAAACATAATTAATAGTTATATAACTAAATCTAAATAACAACGATTAGAAAGAAATTTTAATTTTAATTAAATATAATGATCTCGATGAAACTTGGTTACTCATCATAAAAGATTCGATGTTATGTGAATTAAATTCAAGAAAAGTATTCAAACTTCATTAAGCTTTTCGTAGGGTCATATGTCTTCACCTGTATTTATCAAAACGCAATACTAATAATTGGAAACGTATGGATATTTTATAACTGTATTTTGTTCATGCCAATGATTTCAGATCGTTTAGAGCACCCTTTTTTTATTGTATTATCATTTAAAAACAATGTTGTCTGCCTTAAAATACACAAACCGAATGTGTTTATTTGTTTGGAATAGATTTTCACACTTAAAATGATTTTAAAGCATCATAAATAATTTTACTTTTTTGCCAACAATTTTCAGAGCTAACTTGCTTAATTTTGAATCAGTGAAAAGTCTTCTTTGGACTTTTCCGCACATTGCTTGTTAGTCTTGTTCCATCAGTTGAATAAAAATGTTGAAATATCTCACAATCTTCGTTTTAATTTTCAACTTGTGGTCCATAAGCAAAGCTGCCCCGACTCGTGATAGAGTAGACAAGTCTATTACACAATGTCGTACTTTGTTTCTACTGAAAGACGACTTCTTTCAGAAGTGTATGTTCGAGTATGGAAATAGTTATGATGTGGAGGAGCAGTGTAACACTTCTGCATCTGATTTTGTAACAAAAATGATCGATTCAGTGAAAACTGAATATAATAATGGTACACAAATAGACTTTAAGAATGTTAATCCGCAGAATTTCGAGGAATATGCTTTTAGAAACCCGTAAGTTTGCATCTTTTAATATATAATAAATATTTTATTTTAAACAATTTTCTTTAAAACCATAATAAATTGTTATTACATTAGATAAAACTTACTAGATACTTCTTATTTTTCAGGCCAACTGTAACCCTCCCAACCACAACTCGAGCTGGTTATTAAAAATAACACACAAGACGAATTATTACAAATAAATTATATATAAATAAATAAATTTGAATGCGCTTGAAGAATTTTATAGACCGTCATTAAATGATCGACGTTAGTAGCATTAAAATTATAAGCATTTTATTTACTATTATTAACTGATTGATTGCTAAGTTATTTGCCTCCATCTCTAATTATCAAAGGCTGGGTGGATATTTTATCAGTAATTTTATTTAGTTGATGCAGCTGTCGGTGAATGATCAAAGATTCCAAACGCTGTTTGAAATAGGTTTTAGCATTTAAAATGATTTTAAAGCATAATAAATAATTTTACTTTTCGCAAACAGTTTTCAGAACTACTTATCTTGCTTAATTTTCAATCAGTGAGAAGTCTTCTTTGGACTTTTCCACACATTGCTTGTTAGTCTTGTTCCATCAGCTGAATAAAAATGTTGAAATATCTTACAATTTTCATTTTAATTTTCGACTAGTGGACCATAAGCGAGCTGCCCCGGCTTGCGATAAAGTAGAAAACTCTATTTCAGGATATCGTTGTTTGTTCCTACTGCAAGACGAAATCTTTAAGCAGTGTATGTTCGACAATGGAAATAGTTATGATGTTGAGGAGGAGTGTAACACTTCTGCTTTTAATTCTGCAATAAAAACTTTTAATTTAAAGCGCACAAAATATTTATATATGGGAACTCACATAGAATTAAGAGCCGCCTTTGGAACAAGTAATCATGGACCACAAAAATTTTTAACGCCGTAAGTTTGCTTGGTTTTATATCTTTAAAATGTAAATTAATAAATTCATAAGTGTTATTAGTGTATTCAGCTTAAGCTAATAAGATTTTTTTTTAGAAAACCTCCAATCCCTCATTGATATCAAACAGAAATAATAAATTGAATTGAAATAATATTGTATTTTTGATTAAATAAATTTGAATATATAATAATAATAGAATTTAATTCAAAAGCACATCATTCAGCTTATTGTTCGATCCATCTTATTTTTATTAATTGATCAAAAGACAATTTCTACAATCGTAATAGAGTTCGAGAGCTGGATGGATATCATACAAATGTATTTAGTTTACAGTGTATGCGCATGATCAATAAGCGTAGGTAGCGATGCGTTTGTTTATCGTTTATATACATGATAATGTTTATTTGTTTGTATACATACTATCAACACAAAAAACAATGTTGTCTGCCTTAAAATACACAAATCCAATTTGTTTATTTGTTTGAAATCAACTTTCTGCCAACCAAAAAATATAGATCACGCATGTGCGAAAGTGAACAACATTAATACAGCAATGCGCGGTTGGCACCAACTGAACGATGCGAATTTTATAAAGTATATACAGGAAAAAGAAATATTGATTGGTCTGAGTGTGAAACTTGGTCACAAGATTCTGCAACAATTATTGTAAAATCTTTAATTAAATCAAGAAAAAAGAACTATAAAAACGACAGTAGAGTACAAAAGTCCCCTAGTCGGCGAACTTGCCATGTGAACAAATTTAATTACTGATTAATTAAATATAATATACACACATATTTGGTTGGTACAGAGTTTTTATACCCTTCTCCCAAATGCTACTTATATTTTATTTATTCTGCATAGCAAAGATTTAGCAATGAAGTCTACTTCTCACATAGGTACATACTGAACTTTCTCATTGCTTTTTTTGAAGCTGCTCCAGCTACGGAAATAAACAAATCTTATGTTTACCCAACGAAATTGCATTTTCCAATTGACTTGTGACCACAGTGAACTCGATTAGGAGACGAACTAATTGAATTAGAATAACTTAAATTACGTAAACAAGCAGTGGGCGGGGCAGAGCTAATGCTGTTGACAATTTGAAATAAAAGTAAAAGAGAAAAAAAACTAAACGAGAGGATCAGAGACATTTTCAAAATCGAATTTGAAATGGCAAATGCCAAGCCCCTCTAGACCCAGAGGGAATTAATTAAGTGCATTAAAACTTATTGAACTGTATGAAAAAGCATGTGGCATGTGGAATGAGACAAGCTGCAGACGACATGGTGGGTGAGTGATTGGGTTGGGTGGGGGTTAAGAGTGAGGGGAAGAAGAACCAGCACTTTTGCAGTTGCATGCAGAATGATTTAACTGGCACACGGGCGTGGGCTCTGCGTCTGTGCCCGTCGGAGCGTTTGTGTCGTTTGCCTGGTTGACTGCAGTCAAATGCTAAATGCCGCCACAGAGGCGATGGCAACGGCACTACATACACACACACACACACACACTGACACACATACACAGACACTCGCAAAGAGGCATGCACAATCCTCACTCACGTACGGGCAGCACAGAAAAAGGAACGTGCCCTAGCACCAGAGACAGCCAGCAGATACAGATACAGCTGCAGATACAAATACATCGACACAGACAAACAGACTTAAGCGAGGGTTGCCTTAATTATTGTATGGCATATGCATATATAGCTGGTGGTAATAATAGTGGCAACCCTCGCATTGAATTGCCACTGTGCATGTAATGCGTGATGGAAAAGTTGCTGGTGGCGCGTGATTCCAATCGAGTTATTACAGAAATTAATCATGTTGAACATGCATGGGAATTGCATATATCGTGCACGCAGACATATACATATATTTGCATAGTGTATGTGCTTGTCTGTGTGTGTGTGTGTGTGTGTGTAAAAAATGGCCAGGAATGGGGAAGCAAAACGAGCAAAGATTATCATGGTAAGCATTCTTTGAGTGAGTGATTAAAATGCGTGCATGAAAAATGCAAAATTGCGGTGCACATGGCAAGGTTGAAAAACGAGCATTGTCAGAGACACACACACACACATACATACACCTGGTGCACCTGACACAACAGAAGCACATGCAGATATGGCATATATACCTTTGCATGGCCATGTGTTAAGTTTTAAGCGATGTCAGAGTTCGTACAGTGTAATTTGCATTGATTTATGCTCGTATAAGGTGCAAGAACAGCAGCAGCAGCAACAACAACAATAGCACGTGCCAGTGCAGTTGCTTGCATCAGCAAGTGCAACTGCAACTGCTGCAACTGCAGTGGCTGCCTCAATGTCGCAGCTAGTGAAACGATGTCAAGGTGGCATCGAGCAGACGGCGCTGCACTGTTAATGTGTCTACGGCCATGTTCCGGGGCACGTACATTCAATTAAACGCCCTTGAGTGCCGGCCACGCCCACCACACCTCACTCCGCCCACCGTACTGTCTCATCTGGCTCTGTGTGTGTGAGAGTTTATTGGCAGTCAGTGCCATTGCCCGGGAGCAATGAGCTAAAGATAAATAACAAGCCATATAACGCATACGCACTGTGTGCCCAAAGTGCAGGCGTGCGTTGCTTATGCAAAAAGGAAGCGCATGTGGGCGTGGCCCAAACGTGTGTGTGCACGTACGTATGTGTGTGTGTGAGTGCCTGTCTGTGTGTGTGCGTGCAAGTAACGCAATCGCTTGCCAAAGCCCGAACAACAGTAAACAAGCACGCAGAGATAGAGACTGCCACATGGCCGCCACTGCGCTCTGACCAGCATAGCCCCCTTCTCCCTCTCTCCCAGCCGTCACTCTTGCTCAGTTTCTGCGCTGCAGGACAACTTTGGCGCTTGTCAACGCTGCCCACTGCCTGCCAGCCAACGCTTTTGTGCTTTCGAATGTCCTGCACGCGTACCAGTCTCTCTCTCTCTCTCTCTGGCTGTCTCTCTGTCATGCTCTCTCTTTCACTCTCTTTCTCCCTCTGCCTGTCTGTCTCTGTGTGTGTGTGTGTGCGTGTTGCATGCTCTCAGGCGTTGATTTCCACAACTGCCAAACGCTTGTCTTTTGATCTTACCGTGACCTCGTTGCCCGCCTCTGCCCGTCTCTGTTTCATTCAGCTCCCCACGGCTTGCAAATGCAATTTCAATTAAATTTTAAATATTTATGCAGCTGCAGCAGCAACAATAACAACAACAGTATCAGCAGCAGCAGCAACAGCAGCAAACAAAACAATTGCAACCGAATGGCTTAATCCGTTGCTCTGCACTATGCTACGTTCTCTGTTTTCAGTTGCTGTTTCAGTTTCCAGTTTTCCATTTGCCATTTTCCATTTTCAGTTTCCACTGCGTGGATTAGCATAAGGTTCGCATATCATAGCGATCAGCTTTTCATAGTGTGTCCAGCGACATTTGTGCAAGTAGCCACAGGCTATAAAACCAAATGGAATATATTGTTTGCTTGCGAGTGGAAGAACAAGACGTTGCAATTGCACAGCGCATCTAATGAGTTGAATGCGACTTTCTTCTCATTCCTTGTTCCTTGTTTTGCCTTCCCATTTTCACACTTTTGGATATTTTAAATGCCAAGTTGGGTTCTTTTGCTAGAAGCAGTTTATTGAATTCACATCGAACGATAACAATAATGGAAATTATTACCAAAACTGATACCAAGGCTTTTTATAATAATTTTTTACAATTTTGATAGCTTTCATTTTTACGTTTTTTCCATCTGAGGTTTTAAAAGGGCTTGCATGCAGACTTCTGAAAGATATTGTATTTTCTTCTTCTACCGCTTGCTCAGAAATTAATTGCTCAGTTACAAGTTTACTGACTGTTTGCATACAAATATAATAGCCAACTGTCCCTGGCTGTAGCGTTGGACATGTTTTCATATAGAGTTCATCCCGAAGTTTGTACCACCGACGCGATATGGAAATACAAATACGCATTTGTTGCTCATCGAAGTCTTCGCATCTGGGTGCAGCGGCGAGATTCGTTATTAGGCAATAAAGTGCGAACAACTGAATACTAAGACGACCCATCTAAGTGAAAGGCAGCGAACGACTGATGCAAGAGACCAACGATGTGCTAAATAAATCGGTTCTACAATGTTTACTTCTACAGTGCAGCATCAGTTCATGGTCATTACTCTATCCAGAGTGTATTCATACAGAGTGTATTCTATGCAGAGTGTATTCAGTCTGTCTCTGTCTGGTAGCATGCAAACAAGAAAAAAATGTTCACTTCGACATGATGACGGTTTCATACCCCTTACTGGTGATTCTGAATATTTATAGTTTGTAGACCCTCCTAAAGTGTTGCACACTAAGAACTGTAGAAAATAGATATACTCTGCAAGAGCAGACTGTATTTCAGTTTTGTATTCCCATATTCACACTTTTAGTTCGTTCAAAAAAATATATGGTTGTATTTGTTTTACTACACTTCAAAGATTGCTATACGCAATTTGTTAATATTCACTTTGAACTTTAACAAGGAGCCATCCTCCTTTACTGTTATTTCTTTCGCAAATTCCATTAGTACGCTTAGCCCGCTTGCAGTTCTTTTGGGTTCTGGACGCAAGCTTCTGTAAGATATTGGTTCATATAATGGGTTTTGATAAATCTCAGAAGTTATCTGGTCTGTTTTCTGTGTCAAAATCAGTTTCTTTAGTTTGCTTAAAAATTAGTTGATCTGTTGTAAATCTGTTGACTGTTTGACTTACCAGTGTCATAACCAGGTGTACCTTGCTGCAGTGGTAAACAAGTTTTCATGTGGATCTTATCCTACATTCACATTCACAGCTCGGTTCTGTAGAGATGCTTATTAAAAGGCAAAATAGTGCGTACAACTGAATGCTATGCAAATCCATTTTAAACTGATACAAAACAGCGACGTTGCGCTTGAAGAAACTGTTATCTTCTAGGCGCAGGGCCTGCTTTAATGGTCTCTGCTGCATCTAGCAAACAATCATTTTTGTTGACTTTCTGGCCATCGTCAGTCGTTTTGATAATAAAAAGACACTTGTATTACGTTTGTGGGTCGAATATTTATCACCAATACTATCAATGAAATACTGAAAATCATTGGTAGTATTTTGTTTATTGTGGCAGATCCCAAAAAGCAGATATATTCTTACTCAGGGTCACTAGCCGAGTCGATTGAGCCAGTCCGTCTGACTCTTTGTCCAGTATGAACACATCAATCTCAGCTATTATAAAAGCTATAGACACCAAATTTAGCCTAAAGGTTTCTGTGTACTATGCGCAGATCAAGTTTATTTCAATCAGATCGAATAATAAACACAGAAGCTATTTAATAAAGTATGAGCAAAACAACAAGTGCTTGTTGTCAATGGTCAAGGCTTAACTTAATCGTACGAACACATTTCGGGTGCCGAAGTGTTTGCCTTATCTCTATAAGTTCAACAAAAAAAACTACACCGGAGCATAGGTCGAGAGGTCTCCAAATTGCTCTTCCTCAACTCTTGCACAGATTTTGGCAAACAGTTTGGCAGACATTTCCAACCCCTATCTGTCTATCTGTTGCAACGTTAACTTGTTTCTCAAGTTAAGAGTGATATTGATACAATTTGCCACACATTCCACGTATAACAATGTAGCATGAGCTGATCGGAGGTGATAAGAAAATCCAAAAAAATTGTTATATATATTTGTATATATTTGGTGAAAAAAAAACCCAATTTTAATTGTTTTATTCCGTATCTTGCAAAAACATCTTCTTGTTTTCGTTGACCATAAATGATCGTCAGTCGTACGTCAATAGTTTAATGAAAATGCTGAAATATTTTTTGATCCTGCTTTTTGTGTTCAACGTGTGGTTTAGAAGTTCAACTGCCCGTCTACTTCGAAACTATCTTGCAGAGAAATTTACTACAATGTAAATCATTTTAGTTTTCTTAAGTCAACAATATAAATTTTGTTTATACATTTTTCAGACCTCCTCCAACGCCAGCATATCGATACCGTCAATAAATCAATGATGCATTCCAACTATTAACTCCAGGACTTTGATTGTGATCAATCATTACAGCAATCTTTGAAATCCTGTATCATATCACTACCAAATAAAGTTTACCAGTTCTTCAAATTCGCACAACTTTATCTACAATCGAAAATGAAGAATTTCTTTTAAATACCTCAAGACTTTGAGCTTTCTAACAATTGTCTGTGCAAACATAATTGACTCTCTCACAAAGCCAGTGCTGTGTGGAGAGGCGAGGAGAGCGAAGCATGTAAATCATGCTCGTGCGTGTACTGTGAGTTACTTAAAACTTACGCAATTGCTGAGTGCCACGCCCACACAGAATTGCGTATACGCACACGCAATATAGCTACTACTTGACGGCCGAATAATGCCACAAATAAATCTAATAATGCCGCATAATTTGCATAATTCGCGTATTTAATAGACAGGCGCGCACAGGCAGCGCACAGGTAGCTCTTTGCCACGGCGCCCGGGTAGCCAAAGCAATTGAAGCGCTGCCGTTGTCGAGGCGGGTAATCGTCGGGCGCTGGTTCCGGCTATGCGCTGCCGTCTGCCGCTTTGTTGCTGTGCGCCGACATAAAACACTCAAAGGATATGCTGACAATGAGGCTTAACTCACACACACATGCACGCACACAAACACTCACAGTGGGCCATAAAGCGGCTGCAAGGTTGTTGTTGTTGATGTTGCTGTGGAGGCAGGCAGTCAGGCAGCTTATGCCGAGTTCCGCCTGCGCCTAAAAGCGCGCTTAAATAAATTCAATTTAACGTGACTAATACCATTTTATCGCATTGTTTAAAGCATGAAACGGTGCACAGTGCACAGCCTGCCACACCCATACGCCGCTTCCCCCTTCACACAGAGGCAGCCAGACAGATTACCTACCTGCAAGCCTGCTGCCTCACGTTGCCTTTCTGCTAGTCTCTGTCTCTCTTCCTCTCTCTCTCTCTCTCTCTCTCTCTGTGTGTACTCTCCTGTACAGGTGTACGTGTGTGTGTGTGTGTGTGTGTGCCAACAATATTGTCAAATTTCATACACAAGTCCTGTTCCTGTATTTGTCCGCCTTTGTCTGTATTCCTGTATTACTATCTGTCTGCTTCTCTGTATGGGAACGTGTGTATGCATACGTGTGTCTGTGCACGCTTGTTTAACTGTTGCGATTTACGGACTAACTCCAAAGAGGACGTCGTCGTCACCGGAGTCGACGTTGACGTCGTCGCCAGTGCAATGAGGAAATAATAAATACAACATTTGAGGAAATTGAATTGTATGTGCTCATACATACCTTCATGTGCGATACACATACATACATTCATGCATGTCTGTGTTGGAGCTGTTGTGTGTGTATGTAACTTGTACGTACATATGTTGAGTGAGGCCCCACGGCAGCTACAGGCGACAAAATTGTGCAGTTCATTTATGTCTAAAAAACAGGTCATTTTCACAATGTATATTAAAATTATACTAAATAAATAAAATTATCTGTTATCCCAATATGATTTTAATTAAACAAAGAAATGCGGCTAATATCTATAACTTTTAAAATTAACTTTTTGATTTATTTAAATGGCAGCGCACGACTGAATGAAACAATATGTATAAATGTTTTCAATACAATGTACTATCACTAAGCGAGCTTGTGCATACATATAGGCACACATTGAAACGATCGCACAGCGCAAAGAAGTACGCGCATGCTTATATGCATATGCAAATGCAGAAATTCTGACTGTTGCTGGTGCCAATCGTTGATAATATAAAAATAAATTCAACCTACATTCTAAATAACATCACTTGCGACAACTTTATCGCCTGTCATTGTTGCCTCTCGCCCCTTGCCATCGATTGTTTCTGTTTGTGTACGTATGTGCTTATAGGCCACTTTGTTGTTGCTCTGGCTTTGGTTCTGGCTGCAGCCCAGCCGTGGGATACCTCTGTGCCACGCCCCTGCTCCGCCCTCGCCGCCTTCCTACACACACACACACTGCTATTTGTATTGAAGTTAATAAAACTGCCTTTTATGGGGCGCTGCTCAATATGTTTTCATGGCCATTTGAGCGCCTGAACGTATGCAGCAATCAAATTAAATGTTATGTACGCTTTTAAAGAGAACAAGAGAGGCAGAGAGAGGCTACAAAGCAGAAGAGAGAGAGGGAGGGAGGCGAGCAGTAAACGCTCTTTGGCAAAGGCGCTCGCGGGGACGATCATCGATTCGCCATGATTCGACAATGTGAATTGGCAATTTGGCAATGCTTACTTATGCCAATCAAGTGCTCAATGAAATCAAAAATTCTTCATGTCCCTCGGCCAGGCCCGGCCATGTACGCCAGCAGCATTGTGATTATGATTATGCAATCATTATGGCAAATCTTTGCCACGAAATCTTTTATGTCATTTGCATAGAATATTATGTGTGTGTGTGTGTGCTTCTAATTGAGTTAACAGCTTCGCCTTGGGCTAACTCAGCTCGGCACTCGCGATAAATGAATATTAAATATATATAGTATATACATACCTATTCTATATGCATATTTGATATCTATCACGCACAGTTTTGCATAACAAATTTGCTCAGCTCTAATCCGCAAACTCAATTTGTGGAAAATGCGCTACGCTCCGTTTGCTCGCTTTTTGCGGTCCGACGAAACAAACCAGACAGAATAAAAACAAAAAAAAAAACAAAAAAAAATAACTAATAAAACAACCAAAAGTGGACATGAAAAGTGTGCTGAAAAATTCGTGCGACATTTGTCAATTTTATTTATGGTCACGTAGCGTTTATATTTTGCTTTAGATTCCTCCTAATGGCTGCTGCAAACAACAAGACAACAACAGCAGCAGCAACCTTGTAGCTGCCTGGCAACAGCAGGTGTTAAAGGCCACTTAAGTGCTGAAAAATGTTAGCTCCCAGTCGGGAGGAAGAATGCAGTTTTCCAGCTGGCTGATATAATTACCTGGCCAAAGTGTTGTTGCAAGGTGTCTGGGTTAATGCACAAACAACTTGCATCAGCTTGCTAACCATACTCCCCCCACATCTCCCTCCCCCGCTGGCAGCGCATAGCTTAAAACAACATTTATTTCCCTTGCCAAGCTGGAGCAGCCTGGTTAGGCTAAGCGCGGGGGCAGAATCAGTGAACCACGCCTAATATGCTTAGATTAACCAACGCACACTGATAAGTTTCACAGGAGGAGAGCGAAAAGTAAAGGATTATAAATTATTAACTCTTAGAAGTGTTGCCTAACAATATATATTATAATATTTTGAGTGGTAATTATAGCTTCAAGGGATGTTATGGCAAACATGCTAAAGTGGCAAGTTTTAAAAAGCTGTACAAAGATTATTAAAATTATTTATGGAAAGAGAAACTAAATGCTTGCTAGAAATTTCAAAAGTTAGGAATAAATATACTTTATGAAAGTTGATACAATTAATGTATAATCAAGTGATCAATGCAATACCCAGTTAATGTTTGTTACGCGCAAATTCCTGAGAAAACGAAGTGAACCTCAATAGCTCAATTATTTTATTAGCACTTAAAGAACTTTCATTTTCAACTATTCAATTGGACTTATTTGAATTTAATAAGATATCGATTTTAAACTTAAAAATGTGTCTATTATAAATATAATATTATATTTTAAGTGCGCTAAGCAGTTAGTATATTTAATGTTAATATGCCAAGTATTTTATGAAAATGATTTAAACATAATTTCAAAAAATATTCAATGAATTTATAAGAGTGAAAAATAGCTGCACTAATTTCTTAAATGAAGAATTTCTTTATTTATTTTATAAGCGAGCTAACTCTAGAGTATTCTGGAGTCCAAGTTGAGTTCGCTTTGGCTCTCGGCATTTGCCATTCGACTCCCCCAAAACTTCCACACTTATGTTTTGCAAAACAATTTAGAAGTGTGTGAAATAAATTTGCGCAAATATTTTTGCATATTTCAATGCACTCTGGCAATGCATAAATATGCTTTTCAATTAGTTGTGTCTCTGTCTCGCATTTCTTCTGCTTTTGGAATTTATGTGATTGAGTTTTAAAGCTGGAATTTGTGCTCGGCATTCAATTTGCAGAGCTGCTAACAGCGTAACAGCAACAATGCCAGCAATTTTAAGCCGCAACACTTAAAGTGTGAACTGCATGTGTGTGTGAGAGACTGATGAGTGTGTGTGTGAGGGTGATATAGGCGTGTGTGGGTGAAAGTGATGTGTGTATGTTTGTATTTGTGTGTGCCACATTATGCCTTGTTAAAAATGCCCAAAGAGTTAAAGCAGCACACAGAATGATGCGATTCACTATAGCTGCTAGAGAGTGTGCGTGCGTGTGTGTCTGTTTGTGTACATGTTCCTGTGTGTGTGTGTGGCAAAGCATCATCATCATCGTGTTAACAAAAGAGCATACTCAAGTTTCATACGAAATGCAATTCCCCTTTTGCGCACTTTATGTCAACATGTTGTACGTAAATCTTTGTGTAAGACTATGCCAAACGCTTGCCCTGGGTTCACTGGGGTCTCACCTCTGTCGCTCACCCTCTCTCCCTCTCTCTCTCTCTTTACGTTTCCATGTCTCTTTCTCTCCCATGTGGACTGTCGCATGCGAGGACACTGTCCGCTTGCGTGGTATAGGTTACAGCCGCTCTCGCTGGCCTTCTCTATCTCTCTCTCTCCGTGTGATTCTTTCTCTCTCGCGCGTTCTTCTGCTCTGCCCTAAAAGTGTCAAAAGTGCTTGAAATTTCAGCAGGCTTTACACGCTGAACACAAAACAGAACTACAGACAGCGAGTCCGAGTCCGACTCCAGTACGCAGCGAGACCAAAATGGCAGTTCAAGTGGAGAAAGGCCAAAAGAGCGAAGAGTGAAGAGCACAAACTGGACAGTTCGCTTCCGCTTTACCCACGGCACAGTCCCCCCTCCCTGGCCTGCCCCACTGCCACGTTCATTTCGTGCACGGCGTAAGCTCAAATGCAGAAATCACGCTCATATGCTCAGTTGCACGCAAAGTCAAAAGTCTCTTTGAGTGTGCCACACACCCAGGCAGGAGGAGTACATAAATATGCGCCTGCTCTCACTCTCCTCTTCTTTCTGCAATCTGTGTGTGTCCTGCGTATTTTTCCTGCTCTCAGAGGGGGAATTTTTCAACAATTTTTGCTCTGCTAGCGAAAAATTTGATATGCGTATTTGTGTTGCGCTTTTCTTTGCTGGCTGCGATCCAAAAATCTTTCCCACTCGACGCCCAAGAAGAACTGTTTAGGCGAGATGCAAATAAACAAACATGCCTCCAGACACTGCCAACCATCGCCCACTAGCATGCCACGCCCATCGACAATCATGTGTGAGTGTCGGGTCTTGGGAGTGTGTGTGTGTGTGTGTGTGTGCAACTGCCATGAAATATTTGGCGCTTGTAGCGTTTTTCACTTTTGTGGCGGCAAGAACGTTTGCCTTTTCCTTTGCCTTTTGACTGGCAAACCGGAAGTACAAGGAAGTTCTCAAGGAAACCAAACAGCTGGCAGGCAGTGCAACTCTCTGCTTCCTCTCTCCCGCTTCCTTTAGCCCCGTTCACTACCACCAAGTTGCGTTCACAGCTTTCCTGGCTTCTTCCTTTGCTTGGTTAGGTGCTGAGTTCCTTCGTATGCGCTGCACTTCCTGGCGAATCTCAACCAACTGTAAATGATGTCGTAGGACAGCAGCAGAAGCAGCAGCAACAGCTGCCTGATGTGATTAATGGGCGAGTGTCGGAATAATTAAGATACAAATGTGCCGATCTTATGAAAATGGAATGGAATCTACGTAGGTATCTTGAGGAACGAACTAAAGTGGAGAAAATTCTAGGGCAAAACTTGAAAATTGCATTAGAAACTGCAAATATATTGTTTAAAAATAGTTTGAGACAATTAAATTGACTTGAAAGATATAAAACAGTTTTATAAATCGAAATTCTTTTTATAAACTGACAACAAAAGAATTCTTTCACACTCGAAGATATTCATTTTACAGTTTGATAGACTGAGATGTTAAATCGCCCTCATACTGTACAAAGTATGTTATTACTGAAGTTATTTTTGTTTATTTTCCCCACACACAAAAGCGTATTATAATGATGAATAAACAACCTTATCTACAAGCCAAGGTTTCTCCAGACCCCGCCAAAAAAAAGAGACTTGCAGCGCATTGTCAAACTACTGCGGATGCAACAAACCGAGCTCGTTTCACAGGCGCAGCCCTTCCACAAACCATGAACCATCAAAGCGGCTCATGTGCGTTTACTTGGCATGCTGCGGGGCAAGGGGTAAGAGAGTGGCATATAGGGCAATATAACTGTTATTGACACGACATCATATTGAAAATATGCAGTTTTTTGTGCTTGTGAGTTCTTGTCGCTGCTGGTGCAGGGTTGCCCAGGGGCAGGGGCATTGAGTGGTAGAGGGACAGAGAGAGAGAGAGAGAGAGAGAGAGAGAGGAAGGTGTGGTGGTGGGCGGGGATAGTTGTCCCCAAACGCTTGGGTAAATAAATGCGACAACATGGCGGCGCATACATATATCAAAGTGCAGTATCGTGCATACTTTATGTGCCCCACCCACAGGGACAGGGACAACCAGAGCGACAGTGTACACACACGCACACACACACACACTGCACTCACAGGGAGTATGGCATACTGGCAGGATGCAGGATACATGAGGCAGCACACAGGAGACATCATCATCATATTACACAGATAAACGCCTTAGGCAGGCGCCTGTCAAATGCACAGCTGAAAAGGCGTTTTCCACGCACGAGTGTGTGCGCGTTTGCCTACCCGTGTGTGTGTGTGCGTGTGTGTGTGCTGACAGCTTATGATTTTGTAATTAAATGCTGTTATAAACAAACAGGGCGTCGCCACGCCCACGGCCACGCCACTCCACGCTCCAACTGTACAATGTAATGCCGTAGCGATCAATCAATCTGCACTAAGTCGGCAAACTCATCGCGTCTCTGTTGCGCCTGGAATGCCAGTGCACTTGTCTATTTATTCGCTCACTAATTAAAATCTATTAATCTTCAAAGTACGCACATTATTATGCAGCATATTTCACACAAACTCAGACACTGCGTCATTTATCTGGCATACTTCCTGGAGCTCTGTCAAATTCCTTTCAATATTGCATTGATTAGGTGTAAATTTATGCAGAATGTTCGTAATGTGCAGCGTAGCTTCTTACTGTTTATCCCCCTCCACCTCCTTCTCTTCTCCTCCTTTGCCTTCTGTCTTGTTGTTATTTCTACAACTATCTGCGGATAATTTATGCACATGCCTTTTGCCAAAACTTACATTGTGGTTTCGAGTTTGATTTGATTTGTGCTCGCCTGTTGTCGGTTTTGCTGCCACTTAAAACCTTGTGAGCTGAGGTTGAAACCCACAACGAAAATTGTTTTCACATTGTTTTCACGCATGTACAGAAAATGTAGTACAAACCATAAGTAGCCAAATAACTTGCATAGTTTTGCTGCAAATTAAATCAGCACTCTTTAAGCACGTATCCTTAATGCTTTAACTTATTTTTGGAAGAATTTAATTTGATCTAATTTTTAGTTTTGTTGTAAAGGATTGTCTGATGTTTAATTGTAATGATTGGAAGCACGTAATTCAATATACTGGTTTGATATAAGCAAAATATATATTAGGTTGTCAAATATCTCCCTTCCGCCTTTTTGTCTATTGAATTTCGCGGCTATGTACAAAGCGCTACAGAGCTCGTATCTGGCAACACTATACATAATTTGAAAGGTCTTGACATAACCTACAAAACGACGCTACGCATGGTTAGTTTGGATATTTCGTTCAACAGTTATAGACGTGTAAACATGGAGTTCACTAACGCCGAAATTCGCGCTATTTTAAAGTTTTCCTTCGTTAAAGGCAAATCCGCTAGAGAAACGTTCCGTGAGATTAATGGTGTTTTGGGGGATGGTACTCTATCACTTCGAACCGCGGAGGAATGGTTTCGACGATTCAGAGCCGGTGAAAACGACACCATGGATAAGCCAGCCGGCGGAAGACCTGTGACGACAAATACCGATCAAATCATGGAATACATTGAGTTAAACCGGCATGTGGCATCTCGTGACATCGCCCATCCGATCACTGTATCACTTTTTATAAAGCATTGAATAAAGAGCAAAAAAGCAAAAAAAAGCGGAAGGGAGATATAAGTAGAAATCAACAATTATAATTGAACTTGTGATTACATCTCTAGAATGTTTTGGCAGCAAAATAAAAGGCATTAGCTTATGTAGAAATTCAACTACATTTCAAAATAAGTTTTAAATATAAATCGACAAACCAATATAAAATAAATAACAAGCAAAACAAAATGTTCAACAAACAAAATCGCGCATATTAACAAAAGTATAAAAGTATAGCATACTTTTCAGCGGTCTGAAAATTCGTTCAGCGCTTACAGTCTCTTGCTATTACCATTGCTTTAAATACACAATACCTACTGGCAACGCTTGAGTTCTACAGAAACTGAAATAATTAAGCACGTCAAATGTAATTGCGCAAAAGTTGTCGGGTTTTTGGGGTTTTCCAGCACGCGGTCCACGCTCGATTGCCCGGAAAACAGAGTAAGAACAACAGCAAGAGCAACAGCAACAGTTACAGTTACAGTTACAGTTACTCATAGACTGAACCTACCGCAAGGCCTGCCAACTGGTTTGGGATGTTAACCGAGGACAGTTGGGACTGACGGGCGGCTCATCGCGTCAGGAATCCTTTAGTGACCCCAAAAAATATGATGCCCTTTAGCAGGGAAAGGGTTGAACTGAGCTCGGACTGTGCTGGCACTGCGACGTGACTGCATAATTTGCGTTGTCCTTTTCCGCCGCTCGACATACTGGCCATTTTTCGTTACATTTTCGCTCTCTCTCTCTCTCTCTGTCTGTCTCTTTCCCTTTCGCTCTCAGCTGACAGTGAAATAAATTATTACGCTGTCGTGTAAAAGCCGCAGAGATTAAGCAATTATGTGGCACTTAATGCTGGACCAGGCCCTGGCGGAGGCCGACGGCGAGAACGAGGCCGGCGCCATCGTTTGGTTATTTAAGGCAACCGCCGCTTTACGCTGACCATAAATTTTTGATTGCCAACTACAGTTAGTTGTTGTCCCACTTGCCAGGCCCGTGCCCCTCTGCCTCAACTCCTTCCTTCCCCCACTGAATGCTACCCCCTCAGGTGCTTGGTTACGCACGCTTAACCGCAATTTGATTGGCTGCTCGACGAAAGTTTGCTGCAGCAGCTAAATGCAAAACAGAAGAAACCATTGCAGCAGCAGCAGCAGCTGTTGCAGGTAAGTTGCTGCCTCGAGTAGCGGTAAAATGAAAATGAAAATCAAAATGAAAATGAACATTTTCGGCGCTATAAACTCTAAACTGCAAGCCAGAAGTTACCGTAAGTTGCATCCGTAGTTGTTGTTGTTGCTGCTGTTGATTCTGTTGCTGTTGGCAAAGTTTTGTGCGTGCGCGAAACCATAAAACCCAACGATGTGGCAAAAGCCTTTTCTGACGTTCCCACAAAATCGTTTTTCAATATTTCCCCCTTCCCTAGCCGCCCCTTGAGCAAATTTTAATGCGAAACATTTGCTAAGAATTTTCGTATTTAATTTTTTGATAAATAACTTGGGCAGCAACTGGGGGAGGATAAGGAGGAGTTAGTCACACATTTTATGGCTGTATGCATTTTAAATTAAAATTTTCTAATTTACGTTTTACTTGCAATGACAACAACAACAAGAGGGGCAGCAACAAGAAGAGCATTTTACAAAACTGTCGCATGCAAATCAATCTCAGCTGTCGCCCGGCGCAGACAATTTATGCATGTTGCCAGCTCTGTCTCTCACTCTCTCTGGGTCACAATTGTCCTTGCACTCTACGCCCTCCATCCCTGGTATGAGTGTATTGTGCTGCCCTGCAGTGTGGCATCTTCTTCAGCTACAGTTCTTGTCTTCCATGTTTCATTACAGTTTTTCGACGGTCAGTCAGACAGACAGAAAGAGAAACAGGGTGTTTGATGGGGGGGGGGGAGGGGCGTGAAGGCAGAGCGTCGTGCCGTAGCCCATGTCATTTGTCATTAAACACTTTGCAGCGGTGGCGGGCGGTACAAAGAAACAGCTGTTGACAACGAGCCAAGCTTATGGTTAACATGGCGTATGCGCAATATGTTTGCTTATGCACATCTGTAGCGCCTGTATGCATTGTAAGCTTTTGGTCATTGTTGTTGTTATCATTGTCCTGTGTTTGTTTGTCCTATCTGGCGTTGAGACCGAGCCACATTTTACCCCCTCCCTCCCCGTCTCCTTTCCTACCTTCTATCGTACCTCACCCGCTGTCTCTGTTCGTTTGCGTTGGTAAACCATAAGTAAAGATTTTAAGCGCATATTGTTGAATTTGCAATGGCAAAACCAGCTGCAAATACAGCAATCACATGAAAAAGGAGAGAGAGCTAGAGAGGGAGAGAGAGAGTGACTGATAGAGTTGTGAGCATTGAAAGCGAAACCCCACACAAAGATATCATAAATTTTCATCAATTCTTCTGCTTGTGCTTCCTTTTTTGGGCTATTGCTGCTTTCGATTTTTGAGAAATATTCTGTACTGCATTTAAAATGCAGTTGCCTGATTAATAGTCTGAGGAAACTTTCCAATTAAAAATCATTTTGCATCTTTTTGGGTTCAGAAACCTTTGTTATGTCTATGCAAATAGAATCCATAGACGAAAATTTCATCAATTTTTCACTCACCAAAAAGGGAATTACTATTTACTCTGGCGTAAAAATGGAAAATATCTTGAGCAATTTTACAAATGAAAGGCCCGCTGGCAAGCAAAAGCCAAGCACTGGAAATTTACAGGCTCAACAACTTAGGCCAACTAATAAACCCAAAGTACCTTGAACAGAACACGATGAGGGGGCAGGAGGCAATGCTGGAGCAGCAGGCAATGTTCAAATTGTGTAAACTTCAAATGGACTTTATTTTGCTGCTTTGCCTACAATTAAAATGCACTTTCATCTGCAGTTGTGGCATGTTTGCCACGCCCCTTCTGCCCCTGCATTTAACAGGCCTGCGGCAGACTCAACTCAACAGGGCATCGCTATAGAGTCGATGTTATCGCTCGACCATCTGCTATTTGACTTTGACTTTGGGATTCATTTTAATTTTAGACGTTTTAGCTGCGGGCGAAAGACGCAAAAAAAGAGGGATAGATGGACAGTGAGGGAGAGGGCATTTTATTTAATATTGTTTAAAGAGTTATGAAATTCGTAACGAAGCAAAGTTGATAAGATGTCAGAGCTTAAAGATTTCAAGTTCAGCTATGCATGAAAGGCTTATAAGAAATCATTAGATATTTTAATAATATCGTATGAATAACCTAAGTAAGCAATCTTAAGATATCTTATCGATCAACTAAAGTTCAATTAAAGCTTCTCTAGTCTCTTTTATTTATTTTCTTTCTCTAACCATATTATGTAAAGAAACATGCTAAAATTGGATTGACTTTAACATAATCTGATTCCTAATATAATATTTATATATTAATAAACTCTACTCCACCTTGAATACTCTACTTAATTGCATATTCAGGGTATTAACTTTAAATTCAACTCAAATAAAGTGAACAAAAAATGTGAAAGGCATTTAAAATGCAGCACCCAATTACCTTATGAGATTGTTGCCCATCTACAACAATTTGCAGCCTTATTGTTTGCCCAGTTGCTAATAAACATAAAACTCATGTGACAACAACAATAGCTGGGGCAACAAGAAGAAGTGCGACAAGTGCCATTGGCAGTTGAAGTTCAAGTGCAAATGCGGCTGAGAGAGGATGCAATTTATTCGAATAGACACTTTGGCATATTGAATTTGGGATTAGGCAAATAAACTCGATGGACTTACAAGTGGCATACAAGCTAACGGTGCTTATTGTGTGAGTGTGTGCGTTGAGTGTGTTACCTGCCAGTATGAAATGGCGAACAAATTATATCATATATGCGTTGCTTAAAGTAAATATTCATTGCGATTACTTCAGCTTAACGTGCGGAGCAACAACAAAAGGCGAACGCAGCGAAAATTCACATGCCAAATATCATTGGGGCAAGTGTCAGGGGTGGCAAAAGGATGGTGAGGGGAAGAGAGTGTGCCAAAGTTGTTGTCCCTAAAGAAAATCAACTACGTATACAATTTTCAGTGCACAAAAATTGAAGCTGCCAGTCGGAGTAGAGAAAGCAATAGAAGAAGAGAGAGAGGCGGGAACTTGGGTCATGGGTTACCTCGCATGTTGTCAGGGTAGTGCGGGAGGTGGCGGGGCGGGGTGATTGTGCCTTGTAGGTTGCCGTCACTGTCATTGCCATTGTTGGCGCTTATGTTTTCATAATAAATTCATAGATTCGATTTATTTTTCAATCAAAATAAATATTCCAATTTTTAGCGAACTTGAATGAAATTCAATTGATTTTGCCAGGCAAAATATATATTTTTATTTATCTAAATATATATTTGGCATATTATTGAAACAATTGCGAGACAAGTGAAAAAATAAATGAAATAAAATAAAAGAATCTAAGTTGGGCGCATGGCATAGAAAATGCTGAATAAGTAAAGCAGTTTAAGAAGAACTTAAATAAATGAGAATTTAAACCTTTTTGTTTCTCACTTGTAAGTTAAAACCTTGACGTGGATTAAGCAGCAGCTTAGGCCACAAATCTCTCTCGGCAACAACGTACGACTAATTAAAGTAATTAAAATAATTTTCAACACACACACACACACAGGTGAGCATAAAGGTGTGCACAGACAGGTGAGTAACTTATGCTGCTTGGCTGGAGTCGAAGCTAGCGGAGAGGGAGGGGAAATGGGCAGAAGTGTGCGCAATGAGGCGCAACTTGGCGCGACGCCTTCATTTTGTGGCCGCGGAAAATCTACATAGCAACAACATAAATTATGCGCAAAAATGCCAGCGCCAGTGTTTTATCTTGTCTATCAAGAGTGTTTAGCAAGTTTTTGAAACACTGAAACCATTATGCAAATATGCATACGTTTACCAGGCGGGCGGAGGTCTCAGGTGGGGGGCAGGGTGAGGGCGAGACAGCCCGCACAACGGGTGGGCTTTCAATGAGCTGGCAGTAGCAGCATCATCACTAAGGCGCAGCAGCAGCGCTAGAGTGTGTGTTAGTGAATATAGACACACATTGTACACAGTATATGTATTCATTTTCTGCCGACTTTTCACATAATTTTTAAATGCATTTCCGCAACCGCTAAGAGATGCCCCCCTTGAACAGAAATTGGCTTAAAAAGTTGAGTGTATTTGCAGACAACAGGCGACTAACAGAGTGTAGGCAGTGCTAGCAGCAGCTCGATTAACAGCCGACAGCTGTAGAGGCGAACAGCAGCCCGCCTGCACACGGCTAACAGAGTACTGTTTATTTACTATGCTAACAGCAGTTTGCTTAGCGAGAATTAACAGTGTACTGTAAGTATTAACAGCGGTTCAATTGCCTGCGGCTAACAGACTTCTAAATGCAGGCGCTGCCTTCAGTAGCTTATTAGCTACACTAACAGCAGTTCGGCTGCCGACTGCTAACAGTCAACAGACTTAACAGCCGACAGGCTTAACAGTAGTTCGCTAGCAGTGCAATGTTTCCAGAAATGAACGCTGTTAGGGGCTACGCTCGACTTCCAGGCAGGGGTAACAGCATGCGCAGCGCTGTTACTGTTTATGTTAACATTAATACTGTTCTTTGTTATCAGGCAATGTTGTTGTTGCTGCTGCTGCTGCAAAGGGAAAGGGCGAAATGAAATAAGAAATGAAAGAAAGTGGCGAGCATAATGCAAAATAAAATCAACAATTTTGCTTCACTTTGCGCACGGTAATTATGGAAAATGTCAACAAGCCATGGTTGTTATTGTAGGTTAAGCGACGCTCTTTACAGGGGCGAGCCATGGCAGGGCCGTTGCTGGGGCTGGGCCTGGAGCTGGTCTTGGGCTTGGGCCTTGGCCAGTGTTGGTTTTTAATTTCAAACGCGGAAACTGGCAAAAGAAACGACAGTTGGCTTGTGGCAAATGCTGGGCAGAGAAAGAAAGAGTGCGAGAAATGAGGATGTGGGACGGGAGGGGGTGCAGAGGGTGCTGGGCAGGTAGATGGCTTTCGGGCTCAAAGGATATACGAGTGCGCACTCAAAGTTGCGTTTTCTGCATTTCATGCCGCGCAAGTTGACACCAGTAATTAACATAAGACAAAAGGGCAGCGCCACGCCTCGCCCCCACTTCGCCCTGCAACCCTTGGTGTGCCCCCACAACGCCTGCAGAGCGTCCAGTTTTAAGTGTTGTTGCGCGTTTTGCCGCCGCTTTGCACTTTGCAGTGATTAAAGTAAATTTACCTGAAACACTTGACAATGCCTTGCCCTCTTCCTGTGTGCGTGTGTGTGTCAGTGTGTGCGTAAGTACACTTGTAAGTGTTTGACAGACTCAGGTTAGCCAAACAAAGCAGCACGCTGCGGTCGGGGTCGCCCACTGACATGCTCCCAGTCGAGGTCGCTGCTCAGTTCACACTAAATTACACCGCTGTCCTTGTGACTGTGTGTGAGTGGGTGTGAGAGTGTGGGTGGTTGCTGTTGTTGTTGCTTTTGCTTTCCCTATCTCTCTCTGTCTCTTTCTCCCTCTCTCTCTGTTTGTCATTGCGCCCAAAAGTATGCAACAGTTAGGGCAATGCATCAGCGTCAATATTGCCACACGCGACTGTCACTCGATTATGCCAAAGCCCGATAGCAGTTGCCCTTTAAATATATGCACATGTATGTATGCGTGTGTGCAAGCTGTAAGCAGCTGCCAAGTATGTTTACTAATATCGGTTACTTAGCGACTGCCATGTGGCTGCACAAATTGGCATTTTGCCGCAATATTGAAGTCAACTTGATAGCATAACGAGGCTTAGTAGGGAATTTTGGGAGTAATCTATACATAAACGATATAACATAACATATCCTAGGTTAGAATATCAAGAGAATACGCACTGATCCGAGTGCAAGAAAAGAGCGAAAATTGAAGTAGATGAAACATTCTAAAGGTTAATATATGAATTATATATTTAAAGCATTCTAGAAATACTGCAAAATAAAATAATAATTACAATCTATAACATTGACTTGTTTTATTATTAAAGAATATTTATTTGCATATTTTATATATTATTTTATTTATTTTTTTTTATTTTTTCTCTCTTATTTGTTTTTTCTTAACCAGAAAATAGTTTAAAATTTGATTTGCTCTAATACATTTCAATTTTCTGCTTCAACCAGTCACCATAGCTACGCACTCGTGTATAAACATCAGGTGCATCTGTGTTACATTGTCTATTGCCAAAAGATGCGATCCCTTCCAGGACCATACGTTGGTGCGCGAACTGGTACATCAAGGAGTCGGCACCGTCCCCACGACATCGCTTGTGAGGTCCACCGGCGCAGATATGTGTTCTATCATCCCGCTGGAATTCCATACACTTATCAGTCTGCCAGGGAATGACAATTACTGCACGTTTTGCTGGAAAGTAATAACTATCCACAGTATTACCCCATCCTGTGGCTATCAAAGAAGTGCCTTCAGGCCATTCCTGTATATGGTTGTTCCCGAAAGGCAGGCAAATGGGCTTCAGCATGGCACCAAATTGTATCGGCCTGTCCAGGCGAATCAGCGCAATATCATTGGAAGCCCGTAAGGCGTCCACTGTGAATTCGCTGTGCACTATTACTTTCTCAATGCCGAACTGCTGATAATGCTTACAGCTTTCAGTGCCATAATCGCATATACGCTCATTCTCATCATATGCTCCTAGTCGCACGCCAGTTCTGTGAATAGAATAATTATTATTAGTAACGAACTCAATTGGTTTACATTAGTTCAAGCTTACAATCCTCCAATTTCTCTAACCGATGCTCCAGTCACGCAGTGTGCAGCCGTCAGCACATACCGAGAGTTGATCACCGAACCACCACAAATTCCATACGAGCTATGGTTACCGTACTGAAGACTCGCTAGCCAGCTATATTGATCTGGTCGGACATTGACTTCATGAGGAATTTCTGTCTGCGCATAGAATGGCATGTATCCGCAGTCTGTGGGGAATTTTGATTCCACGGTCGATGTTCCTTGTGAACAACAATAGAAGGCTGTCCTACCACAACTTGTCAAGTGTCGCGATACGTTGCCTGTATTACAATCCATCTTGCAAACTCCAATTTCGCCATTGTTTGTTCTACACTTTACACAAAGTGCTGTCCACACATCCAAAAGTATCACAAAGAATACAATTAACTTCATGTTGATCTCACGGCAATAGTCGAAACTGACTGAATAATCTCTGTGAAGCTCAGCGACTTTTATGCGTCACATCATCTATTGAACATACATACAAATAAATATATGGTATTAAATTAAATTCCCAAAGCAACATAGACGCCTATTAGAATAAGAGGCATTTGCAGTCGGGATGAGAGTTCAGACCCGACATGACGTAGTGTCAAGTGTTTGATAAGAAATTGAATATTGGGAATTTTTTAATGTGACAAACGCTGGGAATAAGCTTATATGAGATAACGATAGTTTCCAACTGAAATCACATGTGCCTAAAGTATTTCAATACATTTTGGTTATCTCAAAGTATAATTTACAAGGCATATCGCTTCTATTCGATTTAAAAATCGATCGTTTGAATCAAATAAACAACTTTTCTTCGAAAAATACAAAAGCATAAGCTCTCTGAAATCAATGAAAAATATAGTAAAAAAACTATTTCATAATAAATAATTTTTAGAATATTAGAAAGCATTTATTTCGGCAATTGAGTTATTTGTGTAATTAAACACTCAGAAAAAGTTATTAATGAAATAGTTTTAGTAAGGGAATAGGTCATATAGAACATATTGAAATAGTCATATAGAACATAGATAACTTTCTTATTTATCTTTTGATATATCGTGCGTTTTTTAGTTTAGTATTTGATTTATACAGCCTTTACATTTCCATGTTTTGGCTAAGCCAATCACCGTAACTACGTACTCGGGTGTAAACACTAGGAATGCCGGTGTTTGCACAATCCCTAGCACCATAGGATACGATCCCTTCCTGAACCACACGTCGGTCAAATATGGATATCAAAGGGCTGCCAGCGTCACCATCGCATGAGTAACCAGGTCCGCGAGCGCAGATGAGTGTCTCATTCCCTCGGAATAGTTCATTACACCTGTCAGTGTCCCAGCGAGCAACAAACGCTGCACGTTTTGTTGCTACCTCATTTTGATGATCCCATCCGGTGGTAGTCAGCTCACTATGCACAGGCGGTTCCAGTATAATGTTGTTTCCGAATGGCAGGCAAATGGGCTTGATCTTACTTCCAAACTGTATCGGCCTATCCAGGCGAATCAGCGCAATGTCATTCAAAACCCCTAAGGCGTGCACTGTGAATTCGCTGTGCGCTATTATCTTCTCAATGCCGAACTGCTGATAATGCGTACAGCTTTCAGTGCCATAATCGCACATGACTCCATTCTTATCATAATCTCCTAGTCGCACGCCAGTTCTGTGAATAGAATAATTATTATTAGTAACAAAGTCAATTGGTTTTCATTAGTTCAAGCTTACAATCCTCCTATTTTTCTAATCGATGCTCCAGTCACGCAGTTTGCAGCCGTCAGCACATACCGAGAGTTGATCACCGAACCACCACAAATTCCATACGAGCTATGGTTACCATAGTCAAATTGCACCATCCAGCTATGCTCTTCTGGACTAAGTCGGACAAAGTTAGAGAATATTCGGAGTCTGATAACGGTTGGTGTGTACCCGCAGTCTGTCGGGAACTTCGATTCCAATTGAGAAATGTCAATCTTTCCGCAGAGTGCAGTCCACACTTGTAGAAGCACCACAAGGAATACAGAGCAATGCATCTTGATTTCACGCCGACTGTCGAAATGTTTCTGAATAATTTCTGTGTGGCTTGTAGCCTTTTATAAGCATATTTTCCCATTGATAGCTCAAATACATAGAATATTTGGGTATTTCACACATGCGGACACACAAAAACAATGACGCAATGCTGTCAGAGATTCACAGATTGCTACATTTTTTTTGGGAATAATTGGGAATAAAGTAAATCAATGAAAAATATAGTAATAAAACTGTTTCATAACAGACTACTTTTTGAATATTAGAAAGCATTTATTTCGGCAATTATTATATTAAACACTCAGAAAAAGTTATTAATGAAATAGTTTTAGTAAGGGAATAGGTCATATAGAACATAATGAAATAGTTTTAGGTCATATAGAACATAGATTACTTTCTTAATTTTCTTTGATATATCGTGCGTTTTTTAGTTTTGTATTTGATTTATACAGCCTTTACATTTCCATGTTTTGGCTAAGCCAGTCACCGTAACTACGTACTCGGGTGTAAACACTAGGAATGCCGGTGTTTGCACAATCCCTAGCACCATAGGATACGATCCCTTCCAGAACCATACGCTGGTCAAATTTGGATATCAAAGGGCTGCCACCGTCACCAGTGCATGCGTAACCAGGTCCGCGGGCGCAGATGTTTGTCTCATCCACTCGGAATATTCTATTACACTTGTCAGTGTCCCACCGAGCAACAGACGCTGCACGTTTTGTTGCTACCTCATTTTGATGATCCCATCCGGTGGTAGTGAGCTCACTATGCACAGGCGGTTCCAGTAAAATGTTGTTTCCGAATGGCAGGCAAATGGGCTTGATCTTACTTCCAAACTGTATCGGCCTATCCAGGCGAATCAGCGCAATGTCATTCAAAACCCCTAAGGCGTGCGTATAAGCATATTTTCCCATTGATAGCTCAAACACATAGAATATTTGGGTATTTCACACATGCGGACATACAAAAACAATGACGCAATGCTGTCAGAGATTCACAGATTGCTACATTTTTTTTTGGGAATAATTGGGAATAAAATAAATCAATGAAAAATATAGTAATAAAACTGTTTCATAACAGACTACTTTTTGAATATTAGAAAGCATTTATTTCGGCAATTATTATATTAAACACTCAGAAAAAGTTATTAATAAAATAGTTTTAGTAAGGGAATAGGTCATATAGAACATAATGAAATAGTTTTAGGTCATATAGAACATAGATTACTTTCTTAATTTTCTTTGATATATCGTGCGTTTTTTAGTTTTGTATTTGATTTATACAGCCTTTACATTTCCATGTTTTGGCTAAGCCAGTCACCGTAACTACGTACTCGGGTGTAAACACTAGGAATGAAGGTGTCTGCACAATCCCTAGCACCATAGGATACGATCCCTTCCAGAACCATACGCTGGTCAAATTTGGATATCAAAGGACTGCCACCGTCACCAGTGCATGCGTAACCAGGTCCGCGGGCGCAGATGTTTGTCTCATCCACTCGGAATATTCTATTACACTTATCAGTGTCCCACCGAGCAACAGACGCTGCACGTTTTGTTGCTACCTCATTTTGATGATCCCATCCGGTGGTAGTCAGCTCACTATGCATAGGCGGTTCCAGTAAAATGTTGTTTCCGAATGGCAGGCAAATGGGCTTGATCTTACTTCCAAACTGTATCGGTCTGTCCAAGCGAATCAGCGCAATGTCATTCGAAACCTCTAAGGCGGACAATGTGAATTCGCTGTGCGCTATTATCTTCTCAATGCCGAACTGCTGATAATGCGTACAGCTTTCAGTGCCATAATCGCACATGACTCCATTCTTATCATAATCTCCTAGTCGCACGCTAGTTCTGTGAATAGAATAAGTATTTTTAGTAACCAACTCAATTGGTTTGCATTAGTTCAAGCTTACAATCCTCCCATTTTTCTAACCGATGCTCCAGTCACGCAGTGTGCAGCCGTCAGCACATACCGAGAGTTGATCACCGAACCACCACAAATTCCATACGAGCTATGGTTACCATAGTCAAATTGCACCATCCAGCTATGCTCTTCTGGACTAAGTCGGACAAAGTCATTGACTACTTGGGGGTTGGGATGGTCTGGCGTGTACCCGCAGTCCGTCGGGAACTTCGATTCCAATTGAGAAATGTCAATCTTTCCGCAGAGTGCAGTCCACACTTGTAGAAGCACCACAAGGAATACAGAGCAATGCATCTTGATTTCACGCCGACTGTCGAAATGTTTCTGAATAATCTCTGTGTGGCTTGTAGCCTTTTATAAGCATATTTTTCCATTGATAGCTCAAATACATAGAATATTTAGGTATTTCACACATGCGGACACACAAAAACAATGACGCAGCGCTGTCTAGAGATTCACAGATTGCTACATTTATTTTGGGAATAATATTATAGAAGTATGACCTGAATGATAAGCGTATATTATTTGCTATGGGATTTTATGTATAATATGTTTGTACATATTGCTTATGAAACCAATTTTATATATATGTATATGTGATTAATAATTATTTTTCATTCAACGAAGTGTAAACTAAAAATCCACTAATTATATTATATATTCTTTGTGAGTCAGACATACATACTTCCATTTGGAATCTTAGCCTACTACGGATATAAATAACTAATTTTACACATTTTAATGCATTTAATATTTAATATTTATTATACGCCTAGTTAGCCTCAACTTAAAAGACTATTCAACTCGTTTGAATTCCCCGAAATGCTTAAAACTTCAAAAAATAATACTCTGTAGTTAAACAGTACTTTACTTAGCACTCACAACATGTTAAGCAACATTCCCGGTAAAGAACTTTGAAATAATTTGAAAAACTTTAACTAGCATTAAAAAAAGTGGAATAAGCATTGCGTGAAATTCAATTCAACTTACAGTTAACCCAACTGACCGTACTCCATTTATATATTTCACTTTCTCTTATTCTCTGTCTTTATCTTCATATTTCTCGCTTCTGTTTTTCGCTGTGGAAGCTTAATGTAAAATAATATCAAAATTAACTGGCTAGGCAAAAAGTTGAGTTGAATCTTTGAACCTAGAACCTCGAACCTCAAACCTCGAAAGTTTTCCATGTCAGTGTCCGTTTCAATAAACTCCAGTTTATGATTTCCTTGTTTATACATGTTTTACGTTTCCTTCAATTTCACCATCTTCCTTTACCATTTTCTTGCATTTATTGTTGTTCTCTTTTTGTCAAGAGTTATTTTGGATAAGTTTTCAATGGGACATTTTGGACAATTTCATATTTCAAAGGGCACAACAAATGCAGTTGACATTTTTACGTCTTTAAACTTTTATTGGTTTTATGTGTGTGCTCTGTCGATTTGTTTGCTCTTCACATGTGCTCCTCCTCCCCCCCAACCCCTGCACACTCTCCACACTCTTGTGCCGCTCTTCACTCTCGGCAAAAAGGTTTCCCGTTCAGCATTTCATAATGGCCAGTGAAAAGGACACTTTAGGCGTTCGAGCAGCTTCAAAGTGACAACAACAATTCCGCTTTGTTTTATATTTGATCCTACCTGTTCAGCAAGTGAGTGTGCGTATCACTGTATGGGTGTGTGTGTGTGTGGGTACGGAGTCGTATGGCAAGGGCGTAGCTGGGGGCAGAGTTCTGGCGTGTGGGTGACTGTAATTTAATGCCGCTTCAAGCAAGCGCTTTGCTGCTTCCCAACATTTTATTGTAGGCGAGTCTCATTTTCGTTTCGCTCTCATAAATAATTCCCGCACAAGTTGTATGCTAATTTAACGGCATCACTTAAAGCCATTTTTATAGGAAACAGAATGCTTAAGAAATATGACCAGAGTTCAGTTAGTTAGAGTGTTCTGAGAATTGATACAGCTTGAATAGAAAGCAGAGTAAATCATGAGGAGAACTCTTGAAATTCGTATACTTTCTTAGAGCTACTTTGGGTCATGCTCGACCTTAGCTTAAGCCAAGTAGAAGCACATTACGCATACGTCAGGTTGCACACGCGCGACAATCCCAGGCAGAAGAACAGGCGAGAGCCAGCGAGCCTTGGCCAAGACATTCTCTCTTTTGGCACTGTGCAACATTGTTGTAGTTTTTAATGGATTTTCATTAAGCTAAAGCACAGGGATGCAAAGGAGAGAGAGGGGATGAGAGCCAGAGATAGTGCGAGTGAATGGAGAGCTCTTAAGAAGTTCATTACGCCGATAGCCAAGCAAAGAGCCAACCGGCCAAAAGTTTATTTGGCCATTTAGTGGCGCCCGTTGAAGATGTTTTACTTAAGAACCGAATACGAATGGCAGCGGGAGGGAGGGAGGTAGAGGGATACAAAGGGAACGGAAAGCATGATGGGTGGCTGTTCATTGTAGTCCGCGCCACGTTTATCTATCATGTTTGTAATCACTTTTCATTAGGTTTTGTGGCCGGGCGAATGTTGCTGGCTGCTGATTCTGTTGCGGACTCGGTTTCAGTTGAGTGTTGGGTTTGAGCATGGCATGGACTGCGATACGGATTCTCTTTCTGTTTTGCTGTGTCTCTCTGACTGTTGGCTTTGCCATTGCCGAATGGCATTCGCATAAAAGATTTTCGCACATGCTCGAAAATTTTCAAGTGTAGAAAACTTTTTTAATTGGAAAACACATTTAAGTGGATTTTGTGCTGGCACACACACGCACAAACTAACACTCACTCGCACACACATTCTGCTTTTGTGTGAGAAACTTTTAATGCTGTTTATTTTACGTACCCTTTGCCACGCCCCTCCCCTCATTCTCATTCTTTCTCTCATGCTGCCCCTGCAAGAATCGCATTTAAAGTGCGAGCACAACAAAAACTTTTGCCCGTTGTTACTGTCCTTGTCCCGCACTCGTTGTTGTTAAAGTTGCTACTGCTGCTGCTGCCTTTGACTTGGGAAATGTGCAATGTGCAATCGCAATTATGAGTCGGCACTGAGGCATTTCCCTGTGCATTACTAACTCATAGTTTATGCGTACTGTCGACTCATTTCATTAGTTTCTTTTTACGTTCCAACTGCTGCGCATAAATAAATGTATTCGTTTCAGTTTCGCATCGTTCCGCTATGTTCCGCCTTCCGCCTCACTGCAGGTTCCCTGCCAAAGTAGTAAACAACATTTTAATGTTTTTAATATTTCATAGCAGTCGCTCAGGGGCTACAAATTCCTCCCCTTCGCCGCCCACTACTGTTGTGGCATATTAGCCAAGTTCGAAGCTGCGCCTGCCCCTTCTTCCTACTGCTGCAGCCTATTACGATGCTGGTGACTCTCCAGTCAACGTAGCTCATTAAAACTTCGTTGCCGGCTTTCGCTTGCCCAACGGGCACTTTCACCAGTCGCCAGTCACCTTATCCCCTTTCCACACACACACACACACACACTCCTCTCACAGATCGCTCTTTCAGCAACCTTGCCATATTTTTCTGACGTTGGAATATGCCACATGCCACATGGCACATGGCAGATACTGACAACCAACACCAGCTCACAGTTTATGCACAATTTGCCATGCGACGTGCATTGTGGACGGCATTGCTCGGGTTCGTAAAGGGTTAAACATTAAACTGATCATAGAATTTAGAGGAATAAGAGCTACAATTAAAAAGAGAAACAAAAGAATTAATTGATTATTTGTTGCTAAGTTTTTTTTTAGTGAGAGTGAAAAGTTTTAAGAATTTTAAAATTGTGAAACAATTCGCAGTAATACCATAAAGCATTTTATGCTTTATAAATTCACTTCACAATATTACAGATCAAATAAAGAAAGCCTTGAATAACAATTTTAATTTAACAAGAACCAGTTTAATTTTAGATTTTTTATCTTCAACATCTCTTTCATCGCAACTTACACACACTGTTTCAGTTATCATGCAGCTAGAATAAAAACAAACACGCAATTCACGTGTGCTTGCAAGGTGAGACGAGACTTTTAACTGCATGTTCAAACTGTTTTTTATAGTTATTATTTTTGTATATCTTACTTTTGTTGTTTTTGTTATTGTTATTGTTTTTGCCACGTCCAGCATTGCAGTGAAAAATATTTTTCAAAACTTTGTGGGTGGCAACAGCTGAAGGTCTTCTTGTGTAGCTACTGTTGTTGTTGTTGGTTGTTGTTACTGGCTGGCTGGCATGTTCATACATCATGTTGGCCTCACTGAGCAGCAACATAATTGCGGCTAGTTGGCCAAGTGGCCAGTTAACTTGGCTGCTGCTATGTAAATTATAACAGTGAATACCAACGTTTATAACGTATACGTTATGCGATTTAATTAATTTGGTTGCAGCACGAACCACAGGCATTCACAAATAAATACACACACACACACACATAGTCGCACACACCATTAGGGGCGACAAGGAGCAACAACTTATGCGAGTTGTAAAAAAGACGAGGTAAAAAATTATCGCACTGCGTGACTGAGACGCAGCCAGGCAGAGCGACAGCACAAACTGCGCAGACAATGCGAGATGGCACACACACACACATACATACATACACTCATACACATACTGCAGCTAAGCCCCACAGACAAATATCTATATGGAGACACTCATATAGTCAGTCGAGTCATTTGTCTGGCGTCTCATCAGCGCTCGTTTTGGACCAGTGGCAAAAAGGGTAAGAACGTACAGTTATTTATCATGTTATAAGTTATGATGTCAGCATGCTGGCATTATGTGACTGATAAGCGCAAGAAAATGAGCGCACACGCACACTACTCTCGGCTCTCCCCGTTCCCCTTTCTTGGCAAATAACATAAATGAAATGAAAAATCGAGGTGAGAAAACTTTGACGTTGCTGTCATTTGTGCGCCGTCTAGGCGGCTTTTTGCCTTTGAATAATGGCAGCGACGTCTGAAAGAAATAAACTCGTATAGATAGCTAAGACACACGCACAAACACACGTGCATATGCACAGTTATATATGCATTTGCATTATAAATGAAATAAACAAACAGGCAGCACGCCAAGGACGCGTTCGCCTTCAAGCGACAAGTTGTTCGCTAAGTGCAGTTCTCACTGGTCCCAGAAGAGAGTTGTAGATGTATGTGTGACAGCTGTCATAAGGTTAAGATCCTGGCTGCAAATTGCAGAGAGAGAAAGAGAGAGATAGAGAGTTGTCAGCTTAAAATTGTTAACAACTTTAAGAAGTCTATTAGAGGGCTGACCAATTCTCGTGCCAGTCAATTAGCCAAAACACTCTTTGCCACTGCGCTGCATAATTCATGAGCACAACTAAGTAAAAAGAGACAGATCGTAAGAGACAGTGGAGGGGAGAGAGGAGTGCAGACAGAGCTCGCTACAAATTAAAAGCATAAATAAATATTTGCGCAACATTTTCGTCGCTCTGTAATCTGCCGCATTTTGGCCACTAATTTCGCCCAGAGACAAATCCGCCTACTTTCTGTACTTGCGATGCGTTGCGCGGCTACTTGACTCGTCTTGACTACACTTGACTTGACTTCGCTCGCTCTGCGTGCGCGCGGCTTCTGGCTTCAGGCTGAGCGCGCAATTGAAGTCGCAGTAATTGAAATATTGGCAGCAGGCAGCGAGCTGGATTCGTGAATTATTCAGAGAGAGAGCAGCAGCAGCAGCAAAGATGCTTTGGCTTTGGAGTAGTGTGCAAGGAATACCCTAGTTGAAGATGATATAAGCTGTGCTGTTTCAATTCATGTACGAATCAAGTTGATTAATGTAGAGTTCTGTAAGAAATTTGATAAAAAACAGTGAAAGAAACTAGTACGAAAAGTTATTGCTAAATTGATTTAAGCAGAGCTCAATGGGAAATTTGATAGAAAATGATGTAAGAAAATAGTACAGTATACACAGCTTATCTATAGTTTCCATAGAAAATTCTCGATTGAGAAGCGTTGTGCAAAGAATATCCTAGTTGGGAATAAAAAATATCATGTAATATTAATTAAAGTAAGGAAAGTACGCTTGGTGTTGACTAAAGTTTATTAAAGTTAATTTCAATAAGAAATATATTATTGCAAAAAGGGTCCAAATAGTTTATCAATACTCCCCTTTCTGTACTCTTCCTTCTACAGGGTATTAGCCGCACTTACTGCTAAGTCGACAAATGCGATGAACTTTCAAAAATTCACTTTAATTTATAATTTAACAGTTTGGGTGCGCAAGTTGAGCTTTGAACTTGGCCGCATTGTTTGGGGAATATGCGGCTGTAACTTTGATTGTGTTAATTAGCAAATTGCCGCCTCTGTGGGCTACCGAATTGGGCGGGACTTCATCTACTACTCCCAGCCCTGCCTATCTACCTACCTGTAGTTGGTTGGCCCTAAATTTACCTCATTGTCAACAACAATTTGTTGGCAACATAAAATGAAGTGAAAAGGGTAACCAATTTTACCGGGCATCCTCTCGTTCATTCGTAGTTCGTTCGTTATTCGGCCAGAATACGTTTTGGCCATATAAAACGCACAATGAAATTGCCTATGTGGCAATAGTTTCTGCTCCTCTCGAACATATATTTCGCATGTGTGTGTGTTTTTTGGTTATTTTGTTGGGCTTTTATTGTTGTTTCTTTTCGGCTCTGTTATGTTTTCTTTTCGTTTTTCCTTCATTTTTTTTGTCAGGTATAACGTAAGCTAAGCAAACATTTTGGCCGACATGCAAAAAAGTGTTAGTATGCTCCACGCGGCACTCTGCCATCAAAAATGTCCTTTTGCCTCACGCACACACACACGCACATATGTGCATGTGTGATGGCTTTCCGTATATGTAAAAACTCAGACGTGATGTAAATTTCTATTGAATGCTGAATGGGCAGAAAAAATATTTTTAATGGTCTTTGGGCAGCCAGAGCCGTTGACAGTAGCCCGAATGATATCGACAAGCGGGGGGTGAGCGAGTGGTTGGAGAAAGGGAAATAGCCGGAGGAAAGAGGCTGTAGTGCAGATTGGGCACTCCTACATATGTAAAGTAATGTCGTGTGTCGGTTTAGTAAGCTAACAAATCGTGTGGCTATTTAAAGTCAAGGTGCAGCCTGAAAATAGGCAACCGTTTTTTGCTTCGCTACACTTTTCGGTCATGTCATGAATTGAAGCAAACTCTTCTGTGGAAATCGTATCAAATTAGAGAGAGAGATAGGAGCATGTTTGAAAATTGACTATAAGAAAACCTTTGACAGCATATTTATGATGATGTTATGCATAATATGAGCCAAGGGAGTATAAAATTGACTGGGCAGAAAGCTGGAAATAAATAAGAGATGATACATACATATACATATGCTAATAGTCTTAACTAGATGCATTTCATTCTCGAAATATGTTTGTTTCACAGCTATGAGTAAACAGCTTTGAGCCTTGCTCTGTTCATGATTTATTATGAGCTCAGCTTAAAAGTAGGCAATGGAATTTTGAATTGATATTCAAATCATTTTGAAAGAACTTTTGCAGTTTGTTTTTCTGTTTTTCAGTGAAAAAGTAATTAAAAGTGAATATAAAAATAAGATACGCATATTTTAAAGTTGAAATCAGCTAATGAAGTCAATTCCTTCCACTTCTTTTCAGTATTTTCCCTCGTCACTGTACTGTTTGCGGTCAATCTAATTGCACACCCTGTTGCTCTTGCAGCTAAACGATTTATCAATGTCATAATTACACATTCAAATGTCAGTGCACTAGATTGCAGATACACACACTCCTCACACACATACACACTCATAACGAGGCAAACGTATCGCATCAACTAAAATGCCATAAAACATGGCAGCAACAACGACCTTGCGCTGCGAGGCAAAAACTGAACATTATATTCGTAATATTCGCCAAAATGCCGATATACCAAAATATTTATATACTAAAAATAAACGTTAAAAAGAATACATGAGAGCGAACTAAAGCTAGATGTCATTATGTTGTTATGACAGGCGAATTCAAAATTCAGCATCGATTGCTTGGCCGCAGGGCGCGTCAGGAACACGCACACACACACGGAAACATACGCAAACATTCACAGAGCGGCAAATAAACATGGCATGTCTGTGTGAAAGTGTGCGTGTGCTTGTGCAAATATTTGAATATGTATTGTATTTTGGTATTTTTGCATAATTTGGCATGTAAAACATTTACAACAATGCAGCGCTTGGGCGAGTGCATGTAAATATTGCATTCGATGCTGGCAAGTTGTGCGGCTTTTCATTTTGATTGCAGCTGTTGTTGTGGCTGTAGTTGTCGCTGTTGTTGTTGTTGTTATTGTTGTTGCTATTTCTGCTATTGTTGCTGCTGTTGTTGCCATCAACTACGTGAACAGGCAGCACGTGCTTAGGCGCGTCCCTGTGCACCGCTTGCCAAATAATTATATGCAGTGAATTCCGTTAAATAAAATATGAACGCTGTCACCCCCCTGCACCCTCCCTCCACTTCCTGGCCACTCTCCTTCGCACACTCACACCTCTTTGTGCTGGCATTGTTTATGGCCCGCTTTTGCTGTTGACAATATTTATGTAGACTTTTTTCTCGCTCTCGTGCTCTTACCTGTTCCATTCTGTGCTGCCTGTTTATGTTTCGGTGTCAGAGCGTAGCATTTTTTGTATGCAAATATGCCAAGTTTAGCTCTGCAGTGCTTCTCTGTGCATCTCTTTCTTTGCGAGGGGTATTCCGTTGTCATATTTATTTATCGAACCACCAACAGCAGCAAATGCGACAAACTTCTTTGGCGACGCTTTCGCGCATTTGCCGACACTCTGTGCAATTTTTGCTGCATTATTATTTATTTTTGCAGCTTAAGTTTTTTGTACTCTCTCCCTCCATGTTTGTTTTTCCAGCAGATCGAAATTGTTATTTATGCTGGCTTAGATTTCCTTGGCGACTGCAGTTCGAAGTTTTTAGCGTACGTGGTTTGCTGCACATGCGACAAATCATTTTGTAAGCTTCTGTTATCTGTTCGTCTCGATTTATGCTTGGCTTTTCGAGGAGAAGTTCTTCGTTTCTTTTGCTAATCTTTGCTAATCGTTTTGCATTCCTGCTCTCCAATAGCGCATTAACTTTGAATTTATTTCTATTTCTCTGTTTTGTTTGTCAACTGCTTTGATGAGCTTTTTATAAGTTTGAGCTTAACTTTAGCTGATTTTGTCTCTTCAATATTTTTAAACGTAGTTCCTTCTATTTATTTTGAAGGTAGTCTTTATCTTCATTTCTCTATCTGTTTACTTTAAATGACACAAACATATTCCTTACTTGACTTGCTGCTTTTACTTTCTATAAGCTTTGGTTTGACTTCTTTGTCTTTACTCGTCATTCCGCCTTAAGCTCGAGTCTCAGCTTGTTTCTCTTGCATTACTTCCTTGCATTGATTTTCACAGTTATTGTCATCTCTCGTTTCACATTTCTAAGCTGAGTTTGCTTGGGTTTGTCAACTTGCACTCGTCAGCTTCGCTTTCACCTTGCTGCAATTTCTTTTATCGCCTTTATCTCGGTTTTCTCTGCAAGGCTTTGCCACCAGATTCCATTTCACTGCCCACTTCCTTGCATGCTTCTCTTCGCATCATATATCCAATTCCTTTTTGTCCTTTCGCTTTCACAAGCAGAGCTTTTCCTGTATGATTCTCCCCTTACAGGTTTGACCTTCCACTTTCCTTAGCAATTTGATCTCTGTCAGCAGCTTGTTTCAAGTGCAGCTCAAGCATTTATATGGATGTTTTTAATTTCGTTGTTTATTTTAATAAAAAAGTAATTTATACACCAAGAGCCTAGCAGCGCAGCAACCCTTAACGGCCTATTTTGGCCCCTAAGCTGTGGCAGAGTTATGTAAATATGGCCATATCTGAGCGTATATATCTGTAAGGTACCGACGACAGCACAACTGCTTATGTGCTGGCTGGCCATAAAAGTGCTTTTATTGCTCATTTGACAATATGGTCCCCTTCCCTCCCCTCGCCATATCATGTGAATATTGTTGTGATCTAAATAATTTGGCAATTTTGTGCTGATTTTATGACACGCCACAAAGGTACATTAAAAACGCAACATACAGAGCTCTGATAAAGTACTGATTAAATATGTTACGTATACGCAATCTTTCAGCGCAAAGAAAACGACTAATTAATCCGTGGTCAGGTGAGGCAAGCGGAAAAATGATCTCAAGAGTGCGCTAAACTTTTCTTTTAATTTCTACCAACACTTCTCTCTTTCTTTCTCTTTTTTCCTGGTTTTTTCTCGTGTGCTTTGTGGCCTGTCCAAGTTATGCATTTTATGGCAGGCGTCTGATTTAAACTTTTGCCAGCTGCACTTTGGGGGGCGTGTGCTCAACTTGATGTGAATTGCCGGCGGTGCCCAAGGGAAGTTGTAGCTTTAATTTCGTCTTTCATTTTCCTGAGCAACTGTCAGGTAAATTACCAACTCCTCTGTGAACAGCAGATAGTGAGTGCGACAGAGAGAGAAAGACTGCATAATTTTGAGATGGCAGTTAATGAAAATTCATGAAATTTACGGCCATTTTTGAGTGGACACTCAAGTCAGGGGAATATGGTGACAGAGATATTATATTTGTTTTGAGGAAATATACCCTGTAGTAAAGAGAGTTTAGTTGAGTCGAAGAAGAGTGTAAGTATTTTAAATATATATATTATTAATATTTATTAATATTGTACATATATAGATTAAAGAAAGTCAAGTCTTATAGACGAATGGTTTACGTTTATTTAAAATAGTTAGTAGCTATGTTTTTTAGGGTATTCCTGGCTTGTTTCACCTCCAATTTGCAGCTCAGTTCCTTGACAAGCTGTGGCCGATTCAAATACAGATGCACTCTATTTTATTGTATATGAGGAATATCATGACAGTGCTATTATATTTGGGGTGACCATGGTGTACTCTATAGAAGAAGAGTTCAATTGATTAAAAAAGAGTATAATTAATGTCAAATATATATAAATTAATGAAAGTAAAAAAATATAAAGAAATAGGTTTCATTCTTTTCCATTTGTGTTTATGTTTCACAGGGTATCTCCAGCTCATGCCACTTTCAACTTGCAGCTCAGTTCGTCGTCAAACTCTGCCCAATTAAAGTACAAGTTGTCTCTATTTTATTTGTGACTTTAATGCACTACAGTCTGGGGCCAAAAAACGCACTTGCCACTCCTTTTGGTCGACAAGTTTTTAATTATAAAATAACTTTGACTAGTTTTACTGCCACAGCAGGCGCTGTGCGACATGTGCAAAAGAATTACGTATGCCACCCACAAAGGGCAGTAATAGCAACACACACGCACACACAGACGAGTTGGCTACAATTGATGGCAATGCTGTGTAATTAGCCACAAATTGTTTAGGCCTAGTTGCACACGCACACAGGCACACACACACGCACACTCTGCCAGCTGTTCGACTGAAATCCAAATATGCGCATATCCGAAACCAAAGATGACACAATCTAGTTGTGTGTTTGTGAGTGTGCCGGGTGTGTGTGTTCATTTCCGTGTCTGCCTGTATGTGTGTGTGTGTGTGTGTTTAAGTGTATTTGCGCAATTAAGTAGGCTGCACTCGTACGCAGCCGCTCATGTCCACGCAAATTAAAATAAAATTTTTCTCCCTTTTCCCCTCCTCCAACGTTTCTCTGGTTTGCCATTGCAGCAGCTTAGCCGGCCAAAAACTGTGTTGAAATTCTGTGGCACAACTTGCTAGTTGTCGTCGCAATTGAACTTTTATGGACGTCGAGTGGCGCGTTGCACGTGTCCTATACGCAATTACGCGTGGCAGCTGCACCAGCTTGTTTGCAAGAGTGCCCGAAATGCCATAGCCATAGCAATAGCGATAGCTATAGCCATGTAATGGAGACACTAGCGTTGCCTGCCATGTTATTTGGCAAATTCATTGAGATAGGGGGGGGGAGGAGCTGGTACATTGACCTAAGATGATCGTGTCGAGTTTATTTCGAGTTGGGGTGGATTGTTATAGCAAAGAGTGCTAGAGAAGGCAGTGATGTTATAAATTATGATGTGAAATACAATGGATAAGGTAGAATTTTATATAATATTTAGTAATATTAAATAAAATATATTGATATAATATACAAATCATTGGGGGATTTTTAAATTTATTTTAATATAATTTACCTAAATTAAAATAATATCATAAATCTTGATAATTATTTTATGTCTATTTACTTTATTAATTAATTTATTCATTTGTTATTTATTTATTCATTTATCCATTTACTTATTTATCAATCCATTTATTTCTTTATATTTTTATTTCTGTATTTCTTTATTTTGTATATCTTTATTTCTTTCTTTATTACATTTTCTTTTTACATCTTTACATCATTATTTTTTTATTTCTATATTTTTTAATTACTTTAATTCTTAATTCATTAATTTATTTTTTCTTATTTATTTTCAGTTCCTTAAGTATCTAAGCTAGTTATGCTATCAAAATTGACTTACTGCTACTCTGCTGATGACTAATAAATTGGATTGCACTGTCGTTGCGCATACGCAACGTTGCCGCAACCCGCTACCAACGCCCTGCCAACATTGCCACATCAGGCATTTTGGCCATTTCTACCATTTTGGCTATTCTAGCCATTTCAATGCATTTCAAGCAGTTGTCGACAGCAGATGCACATTGGAGTGTCCCCCTCTCCCCTTCCCCTGCCCTATACCCGTGCACCAAGCCCTTCTACTGCTCCCGTTGCCCTTCCTCGTTGCCATTCTCGACTCAGATATGCTCAGCTGTCTCCTTTGGCTGTTGGCGCTGTGTAACAGGTGCAGGCAAGCAACATTTTTTGTTTGTTGCCCTTGTCATTGTTGTTGTTGCTACTGCTGTTGTTGTTGTTACGGTTGTTGTTGCTGCCACAACTCAATTTATTTCAGCATGTACTTTTGAAACAATGAATTTCACTTTAGTTGCTAATGGATTTTGTTGCAAGCAGGCAGCGTGCGTGTGCATTCCGTGCGAGTATCTGTATATGTGTGTGTGTGTGCCTGACTATGCGTTGTCTGTGATCTTTTTTCTCCGCTTTTTTCGGGCTGGGTCAGCTGCCAAGAAACTGCCGGAGACAGTCCAAGTACGAAGGACTCAACTCGACTCGAGCACTCCTCCTGCCTGTCTACGGCCACGCCTTGCATTAATGCATTTTGTTTGCTCTTGGCGACATTTCACCCCACACACGTACACACACACACACGTTCCTACACTGGCAATGACAAATGAAAGTTGACGTGTGTGCGTCCTGATTGAGACAAACGGCTGACGCAGTAACATTGCGTTTGCATTTTACACACTATCTGTCGCCCTGTCTCCCACCTCCCTGCCACGCCCACTCACGACAAGTATAATTATGCAAATGCAAATGATTGCAGACCGAGCAGTGAGGGAGTGGGAACGGGAGCGAGGCTAACATAATGCAATCAAAAAAGGCCCAGCTAGACAGGCGCAGCCCAGTCAGGACACTTAATTAATTTTCTTTCGCCAGCCAGTTGCAATTGCTGTTGCAAGTTGCACTTGCAGTTGCTGCAACAGACTGCAGCAATTCAATTCATTGTTGACTCGGAAAAGTACATTTTCAGCTGTTATCTGAACACTTTCCTCCCCTACCTAAGTAAATACTCTAAGCTGCGTTTGTCCGTTTGTCTTCTTGTCTTTGCGGCCATTGTCATTGCCATCGTTGTTGCTGTTGCTTGTGTTGCTTGTGTTCATGTTGTTATTCGAGACTTTTATGCTGTGTTTATAGTTTTCATGTTATTCGCAGCCTAAGGCCCGACAAGCGAGCCACATAATAAAAGTTGCCTTGCTGCATGTGCACCTTGTCGCTCTGCCTCCCCTTCACCCAACTTCTCTCTGTCTGCCTTGGGGCTCAGAGGGGCTCGCACAGTCATATTATGCCGACATGTGTCTCTGATTTAGTTAACAACTCGTATTACACGCCGTGAACTTGTAAGCCTCAATTGCTTTTGCAACAGATACTTGTATTTATTTTGCCTTTTTCCAGCAGGTTTTTACATGTGTAGCATCGTATATATGGCATATATATTCGAATTGTTTGCAACCCTGGGGCAATAAATGTAAAACTGAGCCATAACTGGGTCAGTCTGGAAAATGGAAGTATAACAGCTGCGGGGCAGGGGTATTATAAATGCAGAAATACATATGTTTGCCGCCTTAAGGGATTTCAATAAATTTCAAAAATGTTTAATATTTTGAGCTGTTAAAGGCAACTTGAAAGTCTTCTGTAATAGTTTAGGCTGTGTAGAGTGGAACTAATTGGAAAGTGCTATCAATTATCAATTTAGCTGTAGTAAATATTAATATAAGGCTTATATATATTATATTTACCATATATTTAAATTCTTGCCAACTTTATTCACACTTTAATTTTAAACTAACAAATATTTCTTCACTTCTTTTTTGGCTATCTTCATTATCGAAACATGCTATGATAGGAACTGCTCGAAGGTTGTTTTCAGGCGTGTAGAATCGGATTCAATCACTGCTGCTCAGCTCGACTCAACTGCAAATACTTGTACGGGGCACACACTCACACACACGAGACATGCCAACAAACACTTTGAGTTTGTGCTCGGGCTTAGTTACCGATGACATGTGTCAGGTGCAATCAAATACGCTTTCAAAGCTTAAACGCTTTTGCGGCACTTCGTGCAAATTTCACACAGAGAGAGAGAGGAAGAGAAAAGAGTGAGAGAGATGTGAAAGTGTGAGAGTTGCCACAGCAACTGTGACGGGGTACAAGAAGCTGAAGCTGAAAGAGGGCAAAGGCTGCCACCACGTTACGTGGCTACAATTTTAGGCTGGCAAGTGCTGCACATGTGTATGCAGGCGTATGTGTGTGAGTGTGTGTGCAGGTAAGGTACCGAGTTTGGTTATGCTTTTACTTTTGTGGCATTGCTTACTAATTGAATTAATGTACACAATTTCCAAACAAAGTTTTCTTACAGGAAAGCCCGAGCTCGGCAGAGGGAGAGGAGAGACGGGGGGTAGCTTGAGAGGTTGCCGAGCTGCAGGGGGAAGGTGGCGGGGTTGGTTTTTTGGTACACGACACATGTGCGCGATTGAAATCAGTTTTGTCAGCGCCAAGCGAATTGAATTTGTCGTCGCTGCTACCGCTCTCCCTTTCCCTCTCTTTCTCTCTTTTCAAACTGTTGCTTTGCCTCTGTCTCATTCTCTCTCTCTGTTCTAAGTGATTTTAAAACAATTTGTTCGTTTAATGCCAAAACATGTAAAGTTTTTTAATTGTCTACAAATTGGCAACATTTGTCGTGCAGCCAAAGCCAGAAAAGACATTGAAAACTCGTCGCCAAAGTTGCTGTCTGCCCCAAATTGTTCTTCCCATTATTCATGTTGTTGTTGTTGGTGCGTCACATGTTGCACTTGGCGCCTGCCTTTTAATTATAAATACATTTAATTGAAATTGGAAACCACACTCGTCTCCAAAACGAGTTTCGCTTAATGCCTTTTGCCAACAGCTGAGAAAACACTTTTGTGCTCATAATTTTACGCATAAATCAATTTAATGACTTAAATGTTTTGTTAAATGGCGCGCATAATATAACATAATGTTTTACTTATGAATAATTAAAATGTCGTTCGCAAATAATTTTAAAATTACTTTTTAATAACGTTAAATGTTGCAGTATTTTTAACTTGCTTTGCATGTTGCCTAATTAATTTACTAATTACTAACTTCACACTTTATTTAAATAATTAATAATATAAAATATATAATAAATATACATTATATAAAATTGTTTTTGCTCTTACATAAATAAGCAGACTATTTTCAAAATTTAATTTACATTTTTTAATTCACATTTATTTTAAGTATTGAATATTATTAAAGTATTTCTAGTTCGTTTTGGAAGTTGCCAAATTAATTTAATTTTAATAACTAATTTAGCTTTTGCTTGACTTATTAAAAATAATAAATTAATATACATATAATATTATATATATTTAATTATAAATAATATGAAATTGTTTTCACTTGTACATAAATTGAATTTATATTTTAATATAATTTCTTGTACCAAAAATATAAAAAATGATTTTTATCGCTTTATTTAAATTGTAATTGTTCTTTTAGAAATTATTTAAAAATCTTTTTAGTTGTCTTTTTTATTTTTTATTCGCATTAACGTTTGCCTCATTAGCTCTCGTTAATTATAAATAATTTGCCAGGCAGCAGCTGCTCATCTTGCTCATTTGCCAATGACCTTTAGACGAGGTGTCGCCTTGCCTTTTGCTGTAAGAAGCACGCACACACACACGCACACACTCACTGGCAGTGTGAAAATGCAAATTTATGTGCCATTTTTATTGTGCAATGAAATTTCAGACTGCGGCAAGTACTCGCCACTTGCAACTTGCCACAGTGGCTGCTCGACAGTTTTGTAGCGTGCACAAAACTAATTTGCACTTGAAACCACAACAGCTAAAGTCAGCAGCCGCAGAGGCAGCCGCAAGTCTGCCGCATGCCACACACTCGCACACACACACACACACAGCCGCCGGCTCAGTGTCATATGTCCTTGGCGCAACGAGCAGGCCATGGACCATCCTCACCCATGCAGTGGCAGCACTGACGGCAGCCGAATGAAGTGTAAATGAGATTTTTATGCAACACCAGACGGACCACAAGATGCAGGGCAAGCGTTGTTGTTGTTGTTGCTGTCGCTTGCTAAGTCAACATTGCGTTGCTTGTTGTCTGATTTTATTGCTTAAGTTGCGACTCATAAAGCTCATTACGGCCAGGAAATTGCATATAACATTACACAACGCACGCACACACACACACAGAACAATAACCAAGCAACCGTGCAGCAAGTGAAGCAGAGCTTAATTAATGTGCAGCAGCAGCAACGGCAACGACTATGGCAGCTTGTGGCACGCAGCTCGTCTTGCAACACTTTTACCGCTGCCTCGTCTGCTGCTGACGTTGGCTAACGAAATAGAAAACGAAAACATGTCAGGCTTCAAAAACATAATTGTGTTAAATTTGCAGCAAATATGTTTTTCGAGTCAGCCATTGTTGCAGTTGTTGTTGTTTGCTGGCGAAAATATTGCCGCTTACCATTTTGCCGTTGCCTTTTGCCGTTTTCCATTTTCCATTTGCTGTTTGCCATTCACGTTGCTGTTTTCCTGTTTGCTTATTTTGTTGTTCTTGTTGTTGTTGATGTTTTCTTGTTGTTTTGTTAGCTTCCTTTGGCATAACTCAACTTTTGTGGCTTGATGTATGCGCAACGTGTGTGCATAAGATTAAGCATACGCACGGTTGGCTGCTCTAACTAAAATCATTACACGAATGTCAAGCCATGACATTCACTGTCGTTCTCTCTCTTCCTCTCTCTCCCTCTGTGTGTGCTTTTCATTTCGAATAGAAATAGCAAATGCATTCGAATATAAATTGCCAGTCGTAAGCTCACAAATTATTGCTTGAGGTTCCCCTCGTCTCTGTTCTCCCAGTGCAAAGATAAGTTACAATTAAAATAACCAAATTATAGGGACAATATCTCAGGAGATTGTAAACTAAGTTTGCACAACCAATTCTATAAATTAGTTGCAATCAATCAGGGCAACTACTCGAGAAAGAAGTTCAGCTCATACGATTGCAGTGTTGTTGACTGAGATCAAATTTCCGACAGCTGCAAGTGAAGGCAGAATTAAGGCAAATAAATTCACTGAGATCTTCTTATTCAATTTGTTTGTAAATATCATTCATTTAGAGCAATTGTTAAATTAAGAAGAATTATATAACAAAATGTAGCACAATTGAAAGTGAAAAGTAACTTTAAATCTGTAAAATCAACTTAGAGTTGGTTTAAAAAATGTCAAGCAATTGTTTGATATATTTAAATTAGTATCAAATTGTTGTGCAGCTTACTTAACATATCAACCTTTCATAACACCTCCATCATTAATGTTTATGTCACCTTAACCGATATAGAAACCAATTAACTTATATCCGCTGAATCGAAGGCAGTTGATGCAGAGCAAAGGGGAGGAACCAGTTGCAAATGTGTCGATTAATTAGATCTGTCATCGTGTAAATTTTGCTAAATTATTATCGGCCAGCGATATAACTAGGCAGGACTCGTACATGGCTTGTCACAAGGATATGTGAGAGGCAACAGCAACAACAACAACAATGCGGACAATGAGCACAGGCGCGTTGACGAAGCGATGAAAAGGGGCTGTCACGATGGTGTGGTGAGTGGGGGGGCGGGGCTATGGGCGGTCTTGTCAACTGGCCGAATTGCAATTGCGATATGACAATAATGCAATCAAACAATCAATCAATTAATGTCTGCTTGAATTAATGTTGAATATTATGTATTATCATCAATGCCATCATTAGCACTAAATTCAATTATATCACAGAACAGCAGCAGGCAGGCAGGCAGTTCGTGGGCGGACAGGCAACTGCTGTTCGATATCAACTGATGATTCATCATTGTTAAAATTACCATTCCATATCACATTTACTTTATGCAAGACAAGAAAACAGAAGAGAGGGAGAGAGTTCTGCTTCGATACATAGTATGATTTGAGTTTTGAGTTAAAAATAACTTTAAGAAAATTGAAATTTAAAGTAGGAACTTCTAGCATGACGATTTACAGAGGGCCGAGACGTGTAAAGCGCGACATTTTTGTGGAGATATATCATGATAAATATAGCTGTGCTTTATATCCAACTTGGGTAATTTGGTTGGTCTTACTTGCGTTTGTCTGGTTTCAAACAAGCAGAGAGTCTGAACATTAGAAAAGGCGCTGTACCGTGCATGCTTATGGTATCTAGAATAAAAATAATATTGGCATTGTAGTAAAAATGCAACAGTATTTTATTTGCACACTTTCTTTTACAGTGACGCAGGGAACGTTTTAAGGCTAATTGACGACACACAAGTGGAGCTTATCGTCTTCAAAGAGTTGCCAATGAATTAACAGTTCTTACTTAATTTATACATTAATAGTTATTTCTATATGTGATAAATTTACAATTATTTCTTTATTCTCTCGATCTGACTGTCAAAAACAAAGCTATGATTATATTTGAAATGAATTGCAGTCGGTCAACTTGAATTGCGGTTTGATGTCTTTGACAGACTGCAAATTTGTTTGGCTTATCAATCATTTGTGTTTGACATTGTGTCAATATAACCATAAGAACGTTTTCGGTTTCCAATCGCCTACTTGTATCTTAATGTATAATTTAAGGGGGCGTAGTATAAAACCCCAGAAATTCTGACATCACTCATACGCAGCGTACATCTGATGTCTCTCTTATTCTGGCTTTGTGCGTGTGACATATGCAAATATTTATGCAATGTGCGTCTGTGTGTGTGTGTGTGTTTGTGGATGTACAGTTGTGCATAACGTTATGCAAATGTGCTGATTGTGGGAGAAAAACAAATACACTCATACAAACGCAGGAAGAGAGAGGGAGAAAGAGACAAAGCGGCGTCGCCATGAAAGTTAAGTAAATATATAAACACGCAGCAGCGGCTTACGCATGCCTGCCTGTCAGCTTCCTTATTGTTTTTGTTGTTGTAACTGCATGTTGATATTGTTATTGATATATACACACACACACAAACATACACACGCAGCCAATATAAATGCTTGTAAGTCGAGTAAACATTGGAAATCAGTTATGTTTGCTGCATTATGTATCAAAGGCTATGAATATGAATATGTGTATGAATGAATGCGTAGCGGTCTACTTACCTGCCACTTAAGCCCCTCTCCCCACTCTACCATTTTTTTTTTCGATAAATTGCGCGTGAATGATGCATAAATCATATAAAGTGAAATAAACAACAAACACAACACAATTTGTATATGAAACTTTTGGCGGGCAATTCGCGTCTGTGAAAAAGTGTAGCACACTTTTTTGCGCCGCCATAATATTTATTTGCAACTGCATGTGAGTGGACGTGCGTGTGTGTGTGTATGTGATGGACTGACGGCTCACATGTATGTACAAACATTTAAAGTGTAAAGCAAATTGCATTAAGGTGAATCGTTTGTTGATGAATAAACAGAACTTTATTGGATCGCGGAATAAGTTTTTTGTGCCACAGCACAATGTGCGCAAAGGACAGCGAATTGTTTGTGCGACAGTCAGATGGGCCACAGATATCTTGTAAAAATGTTTATTAAATATTCCATCATACAATATATAAAGTGAACACATTGAGCAGGTTAGATGGGTCAGAGATACTCTTTAAAAATGTCTGTAAATATTCATCTAAACAAAACATAAAGAGAACAATTCAATTAGGTTAAGAAAACTTATCTCAAACACTGTCATTATTTTGGTATTTTATTATTACCTTTCTTTATGTATTCCAGCACTACAGGGCATTCTTTCAGCAGCTATGCCACGATTGTCAGCCTCGCTCGGCTCTTGTCAGCGTGGTCAGTGCGCATTGATAGGCTGCATCGCATTTTTTCTCAGAGTCGGCTTTAAATTGCAGCATTTTTCATATACGTACAAAGTTTTACGCATATTTTTTTATGCATACTTGGCATACATGTGTCTGTATACCCTATACAGAATGAAATCGTCTGCATAGATCCGATTACGTTTTTCAAATGAGTTGAGGTATCGCGCAGCTTTTCTTCACCTTTTCCCTCTCTCTCTCTCTCTCTTATTCCGTTTGCCTCTTTTAACCATTTTCCACCTTTCATTTCCATTCGCTTTTGTTCTGATCAAACGCTCAACCTCCTTTGCAATTTTCTTGGAGTGTTATCAACAATCATCGATTCCTTTTTACGCTTCGCATATGCAAAAGCCAATCTGCAGTACATCTATCTGCTCCCTCGCCCTCCCCCTTCCCACCTACTCATCACTATCTTACTGCTGCTCAAGTAGTGAGAGCTGCGGGCAGTGTCGCCTCGCCACAATGGCAGCCTGCTGCATCAGGGTGGTTGTCAGAGTGTCAAGTTGCCGGGGTTTTAAGGCGATGTCGCAGCTTCAACTTGAGACAGCAGCCGCAGGATGTCATTCTCTCTGTATCTCTCTTGCAAGCGGCTGCTACTGCTGCTGCTGCTGCCTGGCGGGCGCTGCTGCCGCTGCTGTCTTCACTAATGAAACAAAAACAGACAAGTTAATGTACAGTTGATGTTGCCATTCTAATGGCCAACGACCACTTCGTGCCTCGGCTGCTATCTCCTTCTAGCCACAACTGTCGGCAGATTTGCATAGAAAGTGGCGCTGGTCGTGCTAATTGAGTGAGTAAGCAGCGCCGGCTAAAGTTTTCGACATTCTAATGCCATTGTCAAGCTGCTGCTGCTGTTGCCTCAAACTAGTTAACATTTCCGCAGCGCTTACCTGCCGCTTGCCTTGTCTGTGCTTTGCTCTGCGCTCTCTCCAGTCCTCAGTCTATTCTCCGCTTTTGCCGTTCTCGATTCGCCATGAATATGGCTTTTATATAAATAATTCAAGCGCATGCTGATAGCGTTGCTAAGCCTTTCTGTGCCAGCGCTGGGCCATTCTGGAGCAGCAGCAAATTAACAGAGCGCATTGAATGGGTCGAGCTATACAAAGGACTCAAAGCCCAGGCCCAAATGTCACAGCAGCAGCAGTAACTACAATGGCAATAACAGCAACAACAACAACAGCAACAACAACTGTGAGAATTGTAGTAGAAACTTGCGGAAGTTGCTCTTTTGAAATGCAAAACTTGGAGCTGCAAAATTTTCGGGCATTAAAATCAACTGTGCATGTTTTTTGGAATTATTCGAGCATAATTTCTCAACTGGCAGCTGCTGTTGCTGTTGCTGCTGCTGCTTGGCGTTGAGTATTGACTTCCTTTAGCACATTTTACTTAATTTGCGCACAAAAGTGTTGCCTACTTTTCTGGGCAGCACGCGCCATTGCAAATTACCAGCAGCAGCAGCAGCTCTGCGCAAGCAGCAACAACAACAACAACTGTCAGCAAAAGCAAACAAAATAACACAATTTACAGTTAATCTAAATGTTGGTTTTTATTAGCCGGCAGAAGTTTTTGCGGCTGCGACTGCAACTGAACTTGATAAAAGTTAAGCCAGCGCTGGGAGAGTATGGCCAGCGGGGGTGGCAGTGGGCAGGGGTGGAGAGAAGAGGAGGGCCGCTGGAGTGCATGATATAGCTACAGCAAAAGTGACTTTATTATAATTTTCAACTTTTGATTTACTGCGCACTTTGAGCGTGTCCCCCCGTCCTCCAACTCCCCCTCACTTCCACTCTACCTCCTGCTGCTCATGCTGCTATCTCTCTCTCTTTCCCACTCTCTCTGTCTCTGTGTCTTTCTTTCTTTGCAGCGCATGCACAGTTGATTATGTCCTTGTGTGCGTGTGTGCGGCTCAAGATGCCAGCAAGGCCAACTCCGGCTGCCGGCTCTACTGCCTCCCCCTGCCCTTTCTCCGCGCACTTCACAGGGCTGTCTTGGCATGGGCTCTAGGCAGCCAGCGCAGCAGCAACACAAAAGCCAACCACACACACATACACACACACGAAATGATGCTAATTTTTACACACAGCAACAGCAACAATAACAAGAAGTGGAGCAGCAACAACAAAAATGGCAGCCAGCACCAAATTGTTGCCACACTGAGATAGCGACGGCAAGAAAATACAATTGCAAAAGTTTCTTACAAAAAGATTTACAAAATTACAATAATAAAAACAACAATAAAATTAAGCATTGTAATATGGTGACAAGAAAGCGACAACAACAATGAGTAGGGAAAAACATAATAAAATAACAACAAAAAGCGTAGAATGTTAACAACAATGGGGAAAATCAAATCAATCTTCAAGCAAGTCGAGTGGGAAATACCCTAGTTAAGTCAGCTGAAATTAAGCGGAAAATTCACAACAGATTTTACTGGATTTGTCGGGCGAGTGTTGCCAGTTCAGTTTGGGGATTGAAAGTGATTAACGTTGATAAGAAGAAAGGAGATTGTTACGAAAATAAAATACAAAAGAAAAGGATTGTAGAAGAAAAGGATTGTAGACAGTCAATAAGGGTTTTTCTATACTTTATTAAAATTGACAGAGGAAACAACTTTTATGGGAAGTCTTTCCAGCCATCCTAATTTATATAGTGCGTAATATAACTACAATATTATATATAACATTTAATACATAAAGAAAATAATCACTCATTAATTTATAGCAAATATTTCTAGCAAGCAACTCTAGATCAGTTCAGTCCTTTCTCCTTCCCTTCTCATTCCTTCAAGTAGTCCAACCAGTTGCCTGACTTAGTCAACATGCCCGACACACACACACACACACACTTATAAATATAGCAGCTGCGGTCACTGTGAGTGTATTTTAAGAGCTTGTTAAATTGATGCTTGAGCTGGAAAATCCCAAATCGCTTTTAATTTGATTGCCTGACGGTGGCGACGATTTAAAATTCTGTGGTCGATTTGCGCCACGCGGCTTTAAACCAGAGTGTGTGTTAGAGTGTTTATGTGTATTTGTGTTTGTATGTGGGTGACTGTGGGTGTTAGTATGTTAGTGTGTGGGCTTAAAGAGTACCTGGCACGTGTCATAATTGCAAATCAATGAGCTGCAATACAATGGGCGCACTGATTATGACGATGCCATAACGATGATTACGCCAATTGTGTGTGTGTGTGTGTGTGCCACGCCTAACTGTAAGTGTACGTGCATGTGCGCTCTCTCCTTCTATGTCTCTCTCTCTCTCTCTCTGTCACACTGCTTGTGTGGCATTTTAATAAATTACGTGACAAACTGCAGCGCTCTAAGCCTTCCCATGCGGCTCACCCGAGGACGAAGCGCATTGGAAATCATTGGGGAGCAGCAGGTGGCACTGGCTCTGGCAGCGCGGGTGCGTGCCCGAATTCCGTTAATGTAGGCTCATTAGTTGGCGCATTAAAGCGGTATTATGAGCAACATTACGAGGTGCCGCAAGGCTGGCAAGAGAGGGACTGAATTGGTCCGGATACATTTGCATTTGCAGTTGGCAACGTCTTGCGCACATTTGCATACTCGCAATCCTTGCATGCCCCTTTCGCTAGCCCGCTTCCCCATTAACCCTCCTCCTCTCCCTCTATCTACACTCTCTGGTATCTCGACGCGCGTCTAGTGTAATTTGCAAAATTAAATGACAAAGTTTTGCACACAGTTAACAATATTAAATCGGATTTCAAAGGCGACGTTGCTGCCACTGCCGCTGCCAGCGTCGCTGTCGACGTTGCCAGCTGCAAATGTAATTACATTTTCTGTTTTGTGTGTTAACAAACCGTATAATTGGCCCGGCGCTTTGTCGCGCCCGCCTGCTTTCGTGTTATCCAGTGCTCTGCGCGAAACTGGCGCAGCACTTCTCGGATTCATCTCGTGCCCCACTACGGCTACGACTGCTACCACAGCCCTACTCCACCATTAGCCTTGGCCAATAAGCAACAGCTCCAACAACGGTTACAGCAACAGTTTGTCGCATTAACACACGCACATCCCGTTACATGGTTAATGCGCTCGGACTGTGACTTGCATGCAATTAATGTGAGAGCAGCGCAGCGCTGCTGCTGCTGCTTGTGCAATGGATTGCAATGATTAAATGAGACTTGCAGCATGAATAGCACTCGCATATCAAGTTACTTCAAAGGGAATTGCACGACTGTGGAGAGAGATAACATGGGAATGGGAGGCAGATTTAAATAGTGATAAAAAACACTGTGAGGGGATGGAATTTATTATTTATATATAAAAAGTTATCAAGGGTTTGGGACTGGCCTAAGTAACAGAGGAATAAATATGACAAAAATTCTGTACGAAATGAAGGCATTTTTATAAAAACCAATTTCGATTTGCAAAAATAACTTAACTTATAAGTGTCAATCAAAATTCGACTTTATATTGAACATAACAATAATATTAAATTCTGCACTATTATTTACACTTGATTAGGAACAATTGAAGTATTTATGAAGCTGCAAGTGTTAAGAAACTCCACGACTTATGATTCATGAAGGGATCGTATCCTATGGTAGTAAGAATAGGAATATAGACAGAAGGTTTCCAAGTGTTTACACTCGAGTTCATAATTGCGGTGACTGGTTAAGACAAAACATGGAAATGTAATAGCTGTTCAAATCAAATACTAAACTGAACACCGCACGATATATCAAAAACAAAATAAGAAAGGTATCTATCTTCTATACTACCTCTTCCCCCACTAAAATTATGTCATGAATAAATTTTCCTATGTGTTTATCATCTGATTGCATTTATGCAACAGTTAAATTACTTTATACTACCCCTGCAGCGAGTTTATGCCATAGCAACAATTAGTGCTTGTGTGTGTTTTGTATTGATATTGATATTCGAAATAACTCATCTTGTCAGTGCCAAATTATCGACATAATATTATTCATATTTGCGCCATTATATATAACTAGTATTAGAATGATCGGAGGATATATTAACCTGCAAAGAGTATAAAGCCTTTGTCTATGGTAGTCTTCCGTTCTGTTTCTTATTACCCAACTATTTATTAATGAATTCCGTTTTCTTAGTATAACTTTATTTCATTTTATTTCGCAAACTGTCTTCAATATCAACACACTGCAATTACTTAATGAAGAAGTCAGCTGTGCTTGAGCTGCAGCGCGGGTTCATTTAATAATAAAGCACTCCCGGCCGCAAAGATGCTGGCGACTTTATTAAGTATTTAATTAACTGCATTTAAGACGACAAGCGGGCAGAAGTTTGCAGGGTGAATCGCAATTATTTTTAATCAGTATGTTCAATTTGCAACTCGTCCCTTTTATCTTTTTTCCAGTAGTTTGCTCTACACAACAACTGAAATTATGCTTTGCATTGTGGTTTGACGCGTTTGCAATTACCAAGATTCCCTCCCAGTAAATTGCCAGCATATCACGCTGGAGCAGCAGCAGTTGAATGCATGTGCAAGTCAGTGTGTGTGTGTGTGGGTGTGTGCACCTGCATGAAAGGCAAACTGGGGGTGTGGCAAGTGGGGGGGGGACAAGTGGAGAGCAAGCGATGCGCTCGTGTGTAAATATGCAGCTGGCATATTACTTGGGCACAATTGCCGAGTCCCTTTGTCATATTTTCGGCATGCCATCAAGTAAATTTAATGAAATTGTTGCGGCTTTCAGTTGCCAGGGCAACAGAGCAAAGTCTGCGGTCCGGATGAGTCGCCGCTCGTTGTCATCAGCATCGCTGGCATCGTCAACGCCAGTGAGAGTAGAGACAGAGACAGAGACAGAGAGGGAGAGAGAGAGAGAGAGTCATCAGAGCGCCATCATCATCTTTGGCACTTGCTTGTTTGCTCAGGCGTTGCCCAACCCACAAACGCACTGCCTGCTGGGCTGACTCCAGCCCTAAACCCCTTCATATTCCCCTCACATCCCACAAAAGACTCAAGCCGCAAAAGTGGGTCAGTTGCACAGGCAATGCGGCATGAAATTTGAGTTGAGCTCGGCATGTTAAACAAATTTCGTGGTCAGTTGTCAGCAACAAAAAGCGAAGGAGCCAAATATTTGTTCAACCGGCTCAATACAGCAAGAGACACAGACAAAGAGAGAAAGAGATAGAGAGAGACCCCGCAGTGCCAGGCACAGCAACCTCATTTTCAGGCTTAGCCTCAACCTCAATCTCAAGCTCGTAAACTCATCCTCATTCGCATTCTCATCCGCCGAGAACTGGAACAACGTTTCCCCTTAGCCAAACTATTGTCTGCTTGATCTCATTATCAAAGCGAACTACGCAAAAATGACCACAACACAACATAGAATCGCTGAGGCAGCCGCCGTAACCACTGACTGCACCCTACTATGCCCTGCCCAGTAACCATATACCCCCTAAGCAGTACCCCTTGAACCGTTTCGAAATTGATTTGTTCTCTCTTTCTCTCGGGTCGCAGGTTTGTTTGAGTTGCACTTGACACATGCTGAAGCCATGCGTAAATCTTTTAAAACAACTTGAAAAGGAAACAGCACATTAATTGATTTTCCACACACTTGAATGAACATTCAAGTTCGCACAAACACACGCAACAGCTTTAGCTAGGCGCGAGTGTGGGCCGTGTGGACTAACAGATACGCTGTAAAATAAAGTTAGTAGTGGGAAAGTATATAAACTAAACTGGGAAGGTGGGAAATTCATGTATGTGAGTTTGAAATATATTAAAAGCTGTATGAAAACTTGAAGATATTTAAATTATTATCAGAGATTCTTAAACTACTATCTGCAAAATTCATTTTGAAATGTTAAACATTTTATTTTTTATTTTCCAAAATATTGTAAATGTAAATTAAATTAATGAATTAAAACTGACAGAGAGAAACATGTGTAATAAAATTTTATAGTATTGAAAAAGTATATACAATTTTAAACATATATGAATACATTAAATCAATTACAAAAATGTGATAAGTATTATTTAAATATTTGTTTAATACTTTTGTATAAGTAAAAAATAAACAGATTGTTCGATGAAGTTTCTCATGCATTTTCTTTCAACTTTCTGCGAACACTATTCCTTATAAGCAGCCCAACTAAAACACTTTTCTCTTTTGTACAGGGTATCTCAAAAATGAAGCTGATTTGTGGCGCTGTGTGGCATTCTCTTAAGCAGACCAAAAAGCGACAGCCTGGAGAGGAGGCAGAGATGGAGGCTGAGGTAAAAAAAGACAGTGGGTTTGGACGACCACGGCCAGTGAAGCGTGGCAGGCGCGTGGCCAACTGACAATGGCAGCAACAAAAGCAAAAGGCAAAAGGCGAAAAAAAAACGACGGGAAAAAAAGAAAAGAAAAGCGAAGGCAAAACAGCAAAAAGAAAACAACATGAAAATGCTTGCTTTGCATGCCAAGCGGCGCACTGTGCCAATTTTTCAGTTAAAAGGCCGGGAATGAGATAGACTGGGAAAGAGAGGGAGAGAAGAGGTGGAGAGGGAGTGGGGAGGGGAAGAAAAAACAGGAAAAATTGCGCAAAAGCAATGTAATAAATGCGTCTGCTTTGTGAGGCAACTGATGAACAGCCGCAGAGCAAAAGAGGCAAATGAAAACGGCGGCCGATAGAAGAAGCAGCAACAACAACGAGCAGCAGCAACAACAACAAACGAAACTTGAACCTTAACGGACGCAGAGCCCAGTTTTGCCTGTGGCCCATAAACGTGCCTGCCCCGCCTCCTTTCCCCTGCCACCAGCCACCTGCCGCACTTGCAACATTTTGTTTAGTCACATCAATGCATTCTGTCACAGTTAACTGCGTGTGTGTGTGTGAGTTGAGCGCACCTGAATGTCAGCGATTTTTATGTAGCGCACTTTAAGGCGCATAAAAATGGCCATTGGGTGGCTGCGCTCTTTTAGCGTTTTATGTCGCATTTGCGTACGCGCACTCGTGCCCAGCTCGTTTTATTGTAATAAATTTAAAACATTTTGCACTCATACACATTTTATGAGTCTTCAAGATGCCAGAGCAGGCAAGAGCAGGCGAGGGGCAGAGCCGAGTGCAGCTGCTAAGCTAAGCTGAGCAACGGAACTGGGAGAGAGAGAGAGGGGGAAAGACAGCAGGAAGGGTGGATGGAACTGGAGATATTTTATTTGGCCATTGAGACACGGGAATGGCTAAGTGCACTGCAATTGGGATTTATGCAAATGGTGATATATATGTGTGTCTCCCTCTCTCTCACCCCCTCCCTTCCCGGTACCCTTCTCCTGTTACAAATTTTTGTGCGCTGCAAACTTTCAACATAGATTAAAAAATGTCAGCGGAATTTATGCGGAATTATGCAAGAGTAACAGCAACAACAAAAGCAAAAGCAACAACAACAGCAGCGCATCTTCTTGCATATGCAAAGTTGGCATTACGCATACGCCGCGTATGGCGTAAAGTTGTCGCTGCTGCTTTCAATGCCACACGCTAACAATATACACCCCCTTCCCCTCCCCCCCCCCTGGAACCACCTTGCTTTTATTTTGTTTTGCTTTTTTGCCGTGTTAATAATTCTCTGCCAAATACATATTTTATGCGAGCACAAATCGTTGCCAGCTGCGCGGTAAATCAACATGCATTTTAATAACTCGAACTGTAACTCGAGCTGAACTGCAACAGCAGTGGCAGTGCCAGCCATTGGCAGGCAGTGCCAGGCAGTGGCAACTTCTGTGGCTGCAGTAAAATCAACAAGAAAATGAAGCTTCATTATGGCAGCCAGCAAAATTGTTATGAAAATTGACTTTTTAGCCGCAAGCTAAACTAATTTTGCACGCTCTGTTGGCTGCCTTCCATTGCTGTTGTTCATAAAAGTCAATTGGCAACGGCATTGACTTTGGCTACGCTTTGGCGCCGCATCGGCTATCGATAGAGCGTCGTTATCGTTATCATTTGACTGGCCATTTGCTGCTTATCAAAGCTGATTGCAATGGCCGCCAGCCTCGACTGCTTTCAGCTTCGGTTCTGCCTTCCACGTTGGAATGGAATCTTTCTTTGCATGCTTATTGCACTGCGCATTGTGAGGCTCTTCCTTGTTGTCCTTCTGTATTGTTTTTGAGTTTTGCTGCCTGTTGGGATTCTTGCTCTGCCTTAGTCTCTCTCTCTCTCTCTCTCTCTCTCACTCTTTATGTTATTGCATATAAACTTCATAAATCTTTTGCTCGCTTAAACTTTTGCAATTGAGTTGTGGATACAAATTAACTCAACTTGCTGCTCCAAAGTTTTTGCTAAATAACAACAACAACAGCAACAATGTTTTGCCAAACAAAGGCAACAGCTGTGGCAGCAACAATAACATTTACTAATACTATATTCTGAAGTTTCTGAACTTCTCTCGCAAGTCGCAAGCGGCAACACTTGAAGCTGTCTGTTAATTCGAAGGCTCGCAATTTAGTTGCAATTTTCAATTAGCCAGAGAGAGAGAGACAGAAAAATAGAGAGAGAGGAAGAATTAGCGAGTGTGGTGGAAAAGTAGCAGTAAAGCGAATTTAGCTTGTATATGTTGGTGGCTTATAAGTAGCATAACCAGTCCAAACTAAGAGCGGACATTTTATGTTGAGCTGCTGATGCTGCTTTAAATAGGGATTCTTTAACTTTTAGATATCAGATATATGTTTTACTTCTAGATTAAATATGGATCATCAGTCTGTACTCTTATATTTAGATATAAGATCCAGAACGAAGGCTAGCTTATTTTTTTCCCTTACCAAGTCTTATTATTATTTCAATAAATAAATATAAATAATTGTAAAATATATCATATTATTAATCACCCCTTTAACAGCATTTCAGTGCCCCTCAGAAAATGCTAAAAGGGTTTCATCTGCAAATGAAGTTCTAAACTTAATTAAAATACTATTGTATTTAGCCTGTGAACTCATCTCTTTAGCTCGACTCGAAGCGACAATAAAATGCACTCAATTTAAATATAGGATCGTCATAGCCGACGGCAAACTTTTAGGGCTCTCGATATGAAGGGAAAGGACACGCTTTGTCTGCCGGCGGGCAACCATTTAGAAATTGGCTTTCACTTGCCGCCACTTTTGCCTTTGTTTGACTTTTCATTCCTGTTTTATTTCTGAGTTTTTATACCCTTCGACCATTGAAAATGGTCAAAAAAGGGTATACTAACCTTGTGCAAATGTATGTAACAGGCAGAAGGAGGCGTGGGAGACCCCATAAAGTATATATATTCTTGCTCAGGATCACAAGCCGAGTCGATTGAGCCATGTCTGTCTGTCTGTCCGTCTGTCCGTCTGTCTGTCTGTCCGTCTGTCTGTGTGAACGCACAGATCTCAGCTATTACAAAAGCTAGATTTACCAAATTTGGCAGAAAGACTCCTGTGTACTATACGCTGATCAAGTTTATTTCAAATGTTAGGTGCCATGCCCACCGCCCCCGCAAATCAATAATTTAATTATTGAACTCAATTTGTGAGTGCTGTATAAAAGATAGAACTTTATGACTTTAACACATACTAAGCTGAATAAATTATCTACGAATTCTTCAAATTGCAATCCGATCGGATAATAATCACAGAAGTTATTTAAGAAAGTATGAATATAAAACCAAATGCGTCTGTCAGTTAACAAGAGAGGCGATCTGTTGGGAATAATTGAAAAGCATGTGCATATGCATATGTGTATGAATTTAACAAATTAAACTTCACGGGGACGTAGGTCGAAGGATATCCCACTGTCGCGTGCTGCGCTACTGTTGCTTTTCTTACTGGTTATATATATGATAATGGTACAGCATTGAATAGTATTGTGCATAAATTCGTTGAAAGTCTGTCCCAATGTCCGTCTATCTGTGTGAGCACACAGATCTCAGTTATTATTAAAGCTAGAGATACCAAATTTGGCAAGAAGGCTTTCTATACTTTACGCTAATTAAGTTTATTTCGAATTCCCACTGCCCTCGCAAATCAAATCTTTAATTTTGCAATATCTACTTGAAATATCTACGTATTCTCTATATTTCTTCTTACTGTCGAGTGCGTTCGACAATTCCTTTAGTTTTTTATCGATCCAAGTAGCACTTGACATTGAGCTATAGAGAAAATCTTAGGTCGAAACACTCATCAGTTCTCATTTAGGCGTTAGAACATTCACAGTAGAAAATTATTTTTGTAAATATTATTATTTTGAAATTATTTTGAAAAAAACGAAAGTAAATCCTATAGAATGGCACGTAAGCCTCGTTTAATAATCTGAATGGAATTGAGAATGTTGAGTATATTTTATTTTATCCTTACATTCTTCCTCTTCGAGGCTGTAAAGTACAAATTAATGTCCATTATTGCTAAAGCTTTAGAAGCAAATTCTCGAAAAAAAAACTTTTATACTATAATACAGATATGTGTTTGATATATATATGTATCTTCTTGTCATTTTCAGTAACCGAGTTTGGGAAGAGATGGGATGGCTTTTTATGAAACGAGGTTTACGTGCCTTTCTATAGTATATAGCTGTCTATATAGCTGTTGTATTCTTCCTCTTCAGTAACCGTGGATTGTGGAAAGACTTGACGGGGTTTTATTAAACGAGGATTATGTGCCATTCTATAGTATTGACTTTTGTATTTTTTGATAAAAAAGTTTTTCAAAATAATAATTTTTACATTCTTCCTCTTCACGGCTGTAAAGGACAAAATAATGTCCATTATTGGACATTAATATGTCCTTTACAGCCGTGAAGAGGAAGAATGTAAAAATTATTATTTTGAAATACTTTTTTATTGAAAAATACAAAAGTAAATACTATAGAAAGGCACATAATCCTCGTTTAATACAAACCCGCCGAGTCTATCCACAATCCACGGTTACTGAAGAGCAAGAATGCAAAAATATATACTATAGAAAGGCACGTAAACCTCGTTTCATAAAAAGCCATCCCATCTCTTCGCCAATCTCGGTTACTGATAATGGCAAGAAGGTACATTATTGGACATTAATATGTCCTTTACAACCGTGAAGATGAAGAATGTAAGGAAAAAATAAAAGACACTCAACATGGCACTCATAAAGTTTTGGAATAATTTTTTGGAATCTAAGAAATAATAGTGTTGCCTCCTATTTTTTAATGGTAATTGCCTACACTCTCTCAACCTAGTTCTGGATCTGGTTACAACCGATTTAATAATTATTATAATGTCATTATTTTATTATTATTATTTGTAACTTAACGCCTCACTTTGTTTATTTCCGATATTTAGAACTTACTCAACACTAATCTTTGGATTTAATAAATGAGTTATCGAAAGTGTGGCGATAGATCGATCGACGCAATGGCGCAAAGAAATTTGTTAAGTCAACTTTAAGAAATATTAAATAGACTAAAATTATTATAAATAAAGACCAAAAATGTGTGCATTTGTTTATGTTCCATTACAAACTTCATACATGTATGTGCATACGTAAATACATGTGTATGTATTTAACAAATTAAACTACACGGGAACATAGGTCGAAGGGTATCCCACTGTCGCGTGCTGCGCGACTGTTGCTTTTCTTACGGGTTCTCGCTGTCTTTGCACAAATATTTTTCATTATATTTTTAGCATTCTTTTTTATTTTAGTCAACTTGCCTTTTGTGGTTGTGCAGAAAGTTGCCGGCCGGAAATGGCCAGCGTATGCTGCAGGACAGTGGAGAGAGCGAGAGGGGGATAGGGCTGCGTGGGCGTTCTGTGACGAGCCGTGCGGCGAGTGACTCGATTTCCACTTCAGTAAACATTAACGTGCCGGACGCCCCATTGAAATTCAAGCGTGCAATTCATTTCCACTTAATTTTCAACGCTGCTCTCGCTTTCCCTGTGTGTGTGTGTGTTTTCCCCATTGCTTTTCCACTACGACGTTTCGTTTTTCTCTCACAAGTTTTGTGCACTGATTTTTGTGATTTTTTTTGTCATTTCCTTTCTGGACATAATACTGTGTTCACTTGCGGACTGGTAGAAAGGGGTAGCACAGGCTGAACAGTTGTGCTGGAAAGATGAAAGATAAATTTGTCTGCAGATGTAGATAGAGTATTCTATTATTATATATCGTACTGTCTTCCACTGAATGTTGAAGTATTTTTAGCGTATTTTCCCGTCGATCACTCCCTGCTTTGACAACTTTCACTCGCTTTATTTCTATAATATTTTTTGTGCATTTCTTTCTCTTTTTTGTGGCAAAGTTTTGAGCGAAATGTGTCGCAAATTAGTCACAAGTGTCTCAATTTGAAATTGCGACGCGTCGCCAAGTCGATTTAAGTCAAATTTATGAAAATGATGAGGCAAAAACAAAGCTTGCTCGTTGCGGTTACGCTGGACACTCATACTCCGATTTGGGGCCGTGTAATTTGTGGCACTTTGAGTGGCTAAATTGAAAGCAATTAAGTGTGGCACGTGGTACGTGGGGCCAGTGAGGCAGTGTTGAAGTTGCGCTCAAGCGATTTGATTAGCTTGCCGCTCGTCTTATTGAAATTGATGGAGCGAGCAGAGGAGGCAGGGAATGTTTGTTAGTTTTCCTAGGCACAGCGGGAGGGGGCGCTGGCCGGTGTTTTCCTCATTTCGGGCCTGCAGGCGGGAATTGCCTGCGAATATAACATTAATTTTGATTGGGCGACAGTGAAATTTATTGATTTGTATTCAACAAATTGTATCTGCAGCCGTAGCTGCTTACGCCCTCTCCCTCTGCTCCCTGGGCTCTCATAATTATTACAGAGTCCGAGAGTTTAGAGTGCATTGCCCCCTTTTAGTCTGTCACTCGTTGCGGCTTTTCAGTTCTGCCTTTAATTTGTTTTGTTTTCTTGCCTATTTAGCGTTGATTTCATTTCATTTCAGCCCGTTCGTGTGTCTGTCAGTCTGTCCCTTTTTGCCTAATTGTGAGGCGGCAAAAACTTAATTAGATTGCGGCATTTGCCACCTCAGGTAATGAAGAGACCTGCCGCACTTTGTCACCTACAACCTCACACCTTTCTCTCTCTTTCACTATGTCTCTCTTTCTCTTGCTCGCCTTCGCACGGTCCTGTCCTGGTGAGTGGGTGAGCATTTTGTTGTAAATTGATTAACTGACTGACAAAGTGAGTGCGACTGAAACTGACTCGCAGACCCCATTGGCGTTTTGCTGTTTGTTTTAATTAAATTTCTATTTTCCATTAACCATATAATTATCTCATTTCATTATGCTTCGAATGATATAACACTAATTGAATGTGTGTGTGGCAGCAGCAACAGCCACAAAAGCAGCGCTATGTAAACATTTTCCCTCAAGCTCTTTACTCTTAAATACCATTTTCGTGTCTGATGGATGCCAGAGCTGAACATGTTCAATTTATGATGAGTTGCAACTGTAGGTAGCAGAGGTAAAAAACTCTTCAGATGTTTAATTTCATTGTTATCTTGGTCTCTATATTGATAAATATGAACAAAGTTCGAATATGCATATGTATTGTAGTAAGCACTAACTTAACTTTGACGTATTCGGTCAAAGAAGTACACTAAATTTGGAATTAAAATCTTAACTTTAAGCTCAACTTCCTCTACTTTTGACTTAGTAAAAAAATCATCGAATTTCTACACAAAGTGTGGAAGCTAAGGGATTAAAATGCTTTCTCTAACCCATTTATGGGTTAGTACAATATAAAATTATTCTTATCATGGACAATTACTGGTAAACCTTGTGGTAGCGTTTGACTGTTTTTTAAGACATTTCATACAAAACAGGAAAAGATAAAACACATTGCTTATTATTTGTACAGCAAAAAGGTCCTTTTATATAATATATAAAATATATTTATATATTAATATTGCATAAATCCAGATAAGTTTATTGAAGAAATCGCCTACAAAAGTGTCACTAATTTAATTTTGAGGAAATTGTTGGCTTATAACAACATTAGCCCGTCAAACCTCAACCTATTCGTGTGCCCTCTTCGACTTTATTGTTAATCGAGCGGTTGCAACTTCAAACACGAAACGTAAACTGAGCTGCGAATAAAAGTGTGGCCAAACTTCAATATCACTTGAGTTAACTGTTTACAAACTGCCAGACAATGTCGTTTGGCATTAAGAGCGTCTGGCTTATGCTCCAAAGCATATTTGTTGTTGTCGCAACTGTGCCACAACATTGCTAGGGGTGGAGGGGAGTGAAAGGAGGAGGGGGGGACTGTGCCAGGTTGACCTGTGTTAAAGTTAGTTTATTACTTAATTTTTACTAGCTGCCAATTTCAGGCGACAATTTGTGCTTCAACAGGGCGCAAAACTCGGACGCCAATGAACTCCGGAACTCCGTTTCCGACTCTGGCGACTCCGGCTGCGGTTTCAGCTTCGTCTAGGAGGAGGAAAGGGAGACAGAGCAGGAGAAGTCTCTGTGGCAGCGTCTGCGGATCATCCTACTTATGCGGGCTGCGTGTGTGTGTGTGTGTGTGTGTGGACTGCACTTGTTACGCACCCGCAGCGGGCAGTGAGTACATTTACGGGTTACATTATAGCCAAACGTTGCCCTAATCCTGCCCTCCCCTCCTCCTGTCCTGCTGCTCCCCCTCATGTATTGTCCGGCTTTTATGGCATGTTGTAAACACTGCGCATAAACTTTGCACTAAAGTGTTGTCGTATAAATTGTATTATGGCAGCTCCCAGGCCGGCCATTTTATGTGCGACAGAGACAGAAACAGAGAGAGAGGGAATGAGAGTGGGATTGTGTGAAAAGTAACAAACAGCAGACAAAGCAGACAAAGCGGACAAAAACGCAAAAGTAAAAGTACAAGTTGTGTTTTACTTTTTGCCAAGTTGCTTTCGGCCAAGATATTTATCATTTTGGTTAGCGTTGCTTTTAATTACAATTGTTGCGGCAAGCTTCACGTTTTTTCCCCTACTTTGCTCGTTGTCTCGTTTGTTGGCGCTTGGCCCTTAAACAAAGTCCAGCAGACGAGCAGCAGAGCCGGCAGCAGAGGCAGCTTCAAGTCCTGTTGATCCGTGCCTGGCCTGGTCGTAAATTGCATTTTCACGCCCAACTGCAACGCAGACGAAAACGCAAACGCATCGCATGGCATCGCATAGCATCGCATTCAACATTCAGAGTCTCTGGCAAGCGGTTCGTGAACATCATCATCAGCAGCAACAGCATCTTCATTATCATTGCCATCATCATCATGTTGATGAGCTTTATCATTGGCACTGACTGGTCCCTTTTTTTTGTGGGTTCCCTTTCATGCCAGAGACTTTTGGAGTCTGCGTCAGTGCCTATCTTTCTTTCTCTCTCTCTCTCTCTTTCTCTCGCTGTCTCTGCTGGGCAGTGAATTGCCCTGATTCGTTTTCATTTCATGACCATTATTTCGACTATACCATGCAGCCACACACAGAGGATACGCGGAACCCGGAGAATTCGCAGCATGCACAGACGCTGCTGTTGCTAAACTCATTTGCATGATTTTTGGCTGCATATCCCTCTCTCTCTCTCTCTCCTCTTCTCACTTTGCAGTTTCATTAGACAAGCCTGGGAAAAAAACAAACAACCGATGAGTTTTGCCAGGCCAAGTTCGTTTATTGGTTAAGCCTTTGTGATTTATCGCGTAGTTGAATACGGAAAATGGAACCAGAAGATTGTGTAGAAAGTAAAGTTAAATATTGAGTAAGCTCTGCATGTTTAAAGTATTCTATTAAACTGAAAAGGTAATTATGTGAGTGCACAGATTATTTACTTTGTCTCTTTGATCCGCCTTCTCCTTTGTTTTTCCATTTTCCATTTTCTTTTACACGTATTTTCAATAATTTAATTGACCGGATTGCCGCGGCTCTTGTGCGACTTTCTATTGCGACTTCCGGTGGCCTCGGGACCATAAATCATAGTTAACTTTTCCATTCTTCTCTCTATGTGTGTGTGTGTGTGTTTGTGCGTGTGCTTTCCTTTTTTGAGCCCATGGCTGCTGTCGCTTGGCTGTCAGTTTTGAAGGCCAACACGCGCGTATCGACCACAATGTTGGCCACAGCGTCGAACTCCCACGGCCACAGAGGCAGGAAGCAGCAGCAAGGCATGCAGTGGGGAGGAAGGGAGTTAATGCTCCTGTAGATAGGGCATTTATATTGCAGTGATGACTACAAATTGGTCGCATTTCCTTTGCGAGACCTCGAACTGAAGTTGCCCAGCCTGACTCTGAGAATGACTCAGCCGCGGGCTGGCATAATTTTTCCCTAGAAATAAAAATTTCGTTGCACTTTTTGTGCTCTCTCACTTGACTTTCTGCTCTTTTTTTTGTCTGTGTTTTGTCTTCATTCGTTGCAATTTGAGTTTTAGTTTTTGTGTTTGCTGCATTTGACATTTTGTGACTTTTGCTGGCGCGCGCGCGTAATTTATGTGAGTTTTGCTCACTGAAGTTCTGCGAGAGTACACCGCGCAAAAAGAGGTGGCAACTTTAACAACGAGTGACGCTGAAAAAAACAACACCAACAAATATGACACAGGCCACACAGACTGACTGACAATAACAACAACAAATGGTCGCAACTTGCCGCATAAGTAAGTTAGTTGCCGTCGCAGTTGGCCCACATAAGTGGGTAAGTACTCGTAAGTAAGTAAGTAGTTTGTTCGGATCCGGTTGCTTTGTGCGACTATTCCGCCAGCTGTCTATCTCTGTCTATCTCTCGCATTCTCCCTCGTTTTGTTTATTCGTTTTGTCTGTTTGTTGTCAACTTTGTGCTGTGTGTGTCCTCAGACAAGTTTCTTGTTATTCATATTCATTAGCGCTCCATTGTGTGTGCCCTGAAACTGCAGTAGGACCTCAGATTATGCCTACAATTAAAGGCAGCAAAAAAGAACCTAGCATGTGTCTCTAGTTCCAAAAACTATGTTGATAAACTAGACATGAAAGTTGACAACTAAAACGACTAAAGTGGAAGGAGGTACTGAAAGTGTGGTAAGGTTCTTTAATTCAGTTTCCTTTCAGATAGTTTTCTTTAAGTGTAAACATGGTTAGAAAATATTATGCAACTTAAATAGAGAGCACAAAACTTAGGTAAACCTATAGAAAGGTTTACCATATCAAATCCCTTCCACTCTGTTTCCAAGTTCAACAAAATATTCAAATGCATCACAGCAATCTCTGACATTTCCATCATTCCAAACTCAACTGAGCTCGCAGCTCTCTAGAAATCTTCATTCTTACATTCGAACACCGTCTAACAACATCTAAATTTCATTTGTTCTCTCAAGTTGTGTTGGGTTTACGGTAAATATAAATTCAGTGAACATTTCACAAAAAATAAATTCAAATTCCGAAAAATAATTTCTTTTCTTTGGTCACTACTAAATTGCAAATATTTTTTTTTTGATTTTCTTTAGCATTTCTAAAAGAACAATCATGTGCTGTGGTGGTGGTTGCTGTGGTGGTGGTTGCTGTGGCGGTGGCTGCTTTGGACCTAACGTGTGTGGACCCTGCTACGCTACAGGACCATGCTTCGGCTGTTGCGGTTGCTCCTGTTGCGGACCCTGTGGAGGCTGCTGTGCTAGTTGTGGGCCTTCCTGCTAACCCTCAATACATCTGTTCCCAGTGAGATAGTCGTGAACCCTTGAGAGTGCAAAACACAATGTCTATTTCGGTTTGTAACACACCAAATCGAAACAAATCCGTTTAAAATTTATATGTAAGAACGCAAATTTGTGGCATTTTTATTGCGATCTTGTGGAGAAAGGTTTATGGGGTTTCATTTAGCTTGGAAGTGAATAATATGAACTATTTATCCAGTGCCACTCCTCGTGGCTACTTAGATCATTGGCTTGGAACCGAGAGTTAAGTTTTGAGCATCTACATTTCCTTCTAGAAATCGTTATGCAAGTTATACTTGAATCTTAAACTTCGCATTGTTTGGCTTCGTAATTGCTGATAACTGAAACGATGTACTCTCCCAGGAGTCGCATGCATAGTTCGTCTACTTTGTTTTGCTTTGATTCAGCCACGCACAGTGGCAAACAGCGATAACGCTGAAATCCTCAACTCTGGCCATAAGTCGTATGTGCATCAGGCTGTCATGAAGGGATAACAGTGGCCCGGCCACAAAGCGGGAGTGCTGCCAACTCTATTTAGCTGTTTGCCAAGCTGTCAAGCGCTAGCTAACTGCCACACTCCCTTCCACACACACACGCATAAGAACTCCCACAGACACACACTGGCAATTTTGGGGCATGGGCGAGATAGAGTCCTTGTGATATTTCGGTATGTTTGCGTTGTTCGGGTTGCTGCTCCTTGTCCCGGTCTCGGTCCCGGTCCCGGTCCCGGCAGTACAGTGTAAAAGCCAAAAAGGAAACGCGCTACATTTGCACTCAACTTTGCCTTTTGCGCTGGGCTGGTGAGCATCAACGTTTAACGCTTCGATTGCATTCGCCGAGCCAAAGCCGAGGCGAGTGCCATCGCAACGCGTCGCGCGGCGTCGAGTTCAGTTGAGGCACCTGAGAGCGAGTGAGCTCAGCTTGCCCACAACACACACACACACACACACACGCCTACATAGTGGCAGACATTGCTGTGGAAATGCGCAACCACACAGTGAGTTATACCTACACACACACACCACACTGGCACTCACACATTTTAATCTAGCTGCAGAAAAATGTATTCCAACACCCACAGCATCAAGTATACGCGCTGTGGTACCGAAATTAAATTTTAAATATTTATAAAGCTGGGGCCAATAAAAGGAATTTGCAATTGGCCTGATTGGCTTTTAATCGCAGCAGACAGTTTTTAATAAATATGCATAACGCTGCCAACGAGCTGCCGACCAGACTTAACAGCACAGAGAAGCAGGCAGAGCAGAGAGAGAGGGTAGAAAGAGAGGGAGAGGTGAATGGCAGCCCGTTTTGATTGCAATGAAATTGCAACTGGCAACTGGCAGCTGGTAAACTGGACACGCCTTCTTAAAGCCCACACAGCTAATATCAATAGCATGCAACGGCAAGGAAGGTGGGGCAGGGTGGCAGGAGCTACTGCGCTGCATCTTACGGATACAGATACGGCAACTTGCAACGGATGCTGCATTGTGTTGCGTAAAAATTGCGGAAAAGCCAAAATCAAGTGAAATTTATGATTGCCATAAAATTGCGTGGATATGTGGCAAGTGCGCCCCGCAACGGAAGTTGCAACAAGCAGATAGAGAGGGAAAGAGAGAGACGAGGGATGTGAGAGGAGTAGAGCTGCTTGAGTTCTGTTACTTATGCGCATAGAACGTAGCACGTTGCAGCAGCAGCAGCAATGTTGCAAGGCACACAAGAAATGCAATCGGGCAACTGCAATTTCGTAAATCGAACAAAACTGTTAGCCGGCAGCAGCAGTGGCAGCGGCAGCGGCAGCATTGGCGGCCTTTCGGCCTGCTGCATAAAGCAAGCAATCAACGTTGTCCGACTAACAGTGCGTGCGGCAGCGATCTCTGCAGGCAGCAACATCATCATCATCAGCTTCTTGCTGCTTGTCGCATTGCCTCAGTTGATAAGCAGATAAGCAGAGAATGAGAGAGAAAGAGAGAGCGAGCGAGCTTGGTAATATGCATGCCTGCGCGCCGGTTCCGGCCTTTTTCCGTGCCACTCGACTGCAGCTTGACTTGGCTTGTTTATTTGCTGGCAAAATTGTGAAATAATGTGCTGCAATCAATTCGCAATACATGCAAGTTCCTTCCCTACCTCCGCCACCGCTCTCCCTCTCTCTCTTCTTGTGCAGCGCAAAAATATGTGCACTCAAGTGTTTTGAAGCGGCAGCTGCCACGCAGCAATAACAGCAACAACAATCACACACCACACAGCTCCGACATGTCGTGATGAATATGTTTACATCAATAACAAAAACTCGGGTCAATAATGAAGCCTTGCTGAGGCAACTTGCTGCCAGTGTTTGGCCGCGCCCCCGCCTTGCACCGTGCACCGTGCAACAGCTGCCGATGATGAACACGTCAAAATGAGTTTACTTTGTGGCTTGATAGCTGCGATTGTTGCCATCGACTTGCTGCTGCTGCTGCATCGGCATGCCAGATATTAAGTGCTTGACATACTCACACACACCCACAAAGATACAAACACACACACAGATACATATACATTCAGTCAGTACTTGCTGCACTGACGCACAACAACAAGGATTAGTTGTCGACTGAGAGTGCTCCCAATGGAAAAGAGATGCCAATAAGAGCTCTTCTGTGGCATGCAACTTGTGTGTGCTACAAATCTGATTTGGGTTTGCTTTTTCGATCTATATGAGAGGCAGCTACGTCAGCTATCTCTCTCTCTCTCTCTCTCGCTCTATCATTGCATTGTGCAATTGGTTTCTGTAATTATGAGAGCTGCATTAAATTTTAATTGACAATCACTTTCTACTTAATTAAAAGTTGCAAGAAGGATTAAATCATTATTTTCTTATTTAATATGCAAGAAAGGTACACTCTTTATTTAACAGACAAATTTCTAATGCATTTAATTCATTTAATCTACTTTACTATATACAATTGTAAAAACAAAGAGAACCAGTAAGAACCGAAGGTAGCGGCATGCCGACAGTCTGAGACCCTTGCAGGTTCTTATCTGCTCCGATCGTTATGATACTAATTATATTAAATATAAAGGTGCAAAATTAAATAATAGAATATATGAATGCTTGGCAGTATTCTTACTAGTCTTCATACAAAAACACTCATTCCTGCCCGTTGAAATCAACCTGAAGAACATTGGGCGGAGAACATTGGCACATAGAGTGAAGCGTTGTTTCATACAATTTTATTGTCTGCGTGTGTCACAGTGTGCCAAACTATATAAATTCCCCAACTGGTATATGTAGGTTTGTTTACATTGGAGAACTGGACTCATAAAAGACGCCAAGTCTCATAGAGAATATTCAGTTCGGTTTGGTTATATTGCTTGCTCTCAGATATATATAGGAGAGGAACGCATACAGAACTAGAACTTTAGAACAGTTTACATGGCATCATGAAAAATAAATAATAACTATATATATTAATTGACAAGTTTCAACAAAATTTATTTAATTAGTTTATAGTCGGACTAAGGTCAGTCGACTGTTTAAAAGTAAAAACAATTGAAAGCTATAATTAATAATTTTAAATTAAAAGTAAAATATTAACTGTGAGAAAAGAAAGAAATAGGAAAATAAATGAATTGAATTTGACATGCATATTGACATTTCGTTGACATTTATTCCACAGATATCTTTATCATCTTCAGTTAACAAAGTAACCTTTGCCTTAATAGTTATTTTGATCTTAGTAGCATCATCCGTATGGTCGGCAGTTTTGACTTGAAACTAATCAGTTAAGTCAAGAACAACACAACTGCAAAGTGTTTTCAAAATTTTGTCTCACATTTAAATAAATTATTTAAATAACAAACAACAAATTTAGATATAAATATTTATTTTATTTATATAGTTCAAAGAAAGGAAAATGGATACTACGGTCAAGGGAATATTGAAGGGGTCCGGCAGCACTGGGATGCGGAGCAGTATTAATCGGACCAGCTTGCCAAGAGCCAAGTTCGATGAGTTGAACGTGCTGGCCACATTTCATCCGGCAGACAAGGATTACGGTCACATGCTCATCGACGAGCCGAAGACACCGTTTGTCTTCGAAGATGATTTAACACATGAACTCGATCCGGAGGCATTAATGGACAAATTGCGTCAGGCCGCACAGTCTGAAACGCCGGCATTCGGTATGGAAGACGATTCCGATGACTCGTCCGATGATGAGGATTTTCCGGAGTCCATTGATGAGAAGGTGCATCGCATTGATTTCGAACGTCGTCGCAAATTGCACTACAAAGAATTCTTGTCGGTGCCCCTGGCCAGGCGTCTAATTGCCGAAGAGTTTGGCGACAAGAGCTCTGAGCAGAGCGTAAGCATGGAGTCAACTAGTAGTTGCGTTCCCGAAACGTGTCCCTCAGCACATATGAGTGAATTTTCTGAAGCAGAATCGGTTCATAATACTGTAATTACTATTAGTCAGGATCATCTGGACTACACACCGCCGCACGTGGACATAGAGCCCGGTTTTGAGCCTGGACATCATTGCTATCAAAAGCTAATGACGGATCTATATGGACCAGAGTATAAGGCATCCGAATTGAAACAGCCAGTTGATGGATCACTTCAGCCGACTCCGCCCCTTAGATCTTCACTTACACGCAACTCGGGGCCCATCGAGTGCGCAGAGCCCAAACCAGCACAGACAGCATTAAAAAAACCATCCATTAACCCCTTAAGAAAAGATTGTAAGTATTGACAAAATTGATACGAATATTTTGTCCAGTTAAATGTTAACGTCTTCCACAGGAGAGCATTGTTGTTGACTGGACTCGAATGGTTGAAGACTCTTCCTTGAGTGACCATTTGCATTCTGCATCCTGTCTGCATATTCAATTACAACATCCACTCTCTGCCTTGTCCTAGCCAAATTCAAATCATTTGCATTACTTGTCCCAACTTAACTGTCTCGTTTTGTCGCTTAACTTTATTTAATAACTAATTTCGACATTTTGTTTTGTGCGTCGCATCGTAATTGAAAACTTAACCAGAAACTTCCTTGTGCAAAATAAATTAATTTTGATTTATTGAATGTGGTCGACCTGAACTACTGTCCTTCTCTTTCTCTCTTCTCCCTCTCCTCTCCCGTCTCTCTTTATATATTCCCAACAAATGATGCCATTTAAATACAATTTTCCAAATGGCAAACTACTCGAAGCATTTAGCATAATTGCGAACAATGTTTAATTTAGCAATAAAATAGAGGCTGGTTAAATTATTTGCTCAGGGTGAAAGGTGAAAGGCGAACGCATAGAGTGAAAGAGAGATAAGGCAACACTTGCAGGTGTCGTCTGCATTAATTGGCGTAATTATAAAGTGTTATACGCTTGAAGAAAGTTTAAAGATGAAAATTGCACTTAAAGTGAACAAACAAATATGTTGGCATCCCTTTGCATCCTCTCCACTCATTGAGGCACGTGGCACGTAGCCTTTTGCCACATGTGTGAAATGACATTAAAGCTGGCCCAATTTATGGCATGGCCAGGAGCCAAAGCCGCCACAGACATTGCATGGCCAACTTAAACTGATCCTTGTGCCGAGTACGGCTCCAGTTGCGTCTTCGGGCTGGACAATTGCCGTGTACATTTCATTAAGTGCATAAGCCGTCGCCTGTCAGCGCGCCGGCTGCGTGTGCCGCCTTTTAAGCTGGAAAATTATTTTTAACTCTATTTACAGGCGCAAATGAAAATGCGCCAGCGTAAATAAAGCAATCCAGCAAGCAGGGCGAGGACAATAACAACGTTGGTCACGAATTGGCCCGGCTAACAAACTTAACTGTCCGCAATAAACGGAAAACAAAAGCAACAGCTACTTTAGCAGCAAAATGTTAAGAACCCAAAGGGGTACGGAGGGGCAGGGTAGGGGCAACGGGGCACAAGTGCAGCCAAATATTTGCCAAAGCATTTTTGCTATTTACGACGGCATCTCGTGAGGCATGTGGCACACGCGGCCCCGGCTTGCGCGCCAAGGGATGCACGCCGAGTTGCAAAGGTGCAGCTCGTTTTGGTCGCTTCCCTTCTTGTCTTCCTCCTGCCTCGAACTACATGGCTTGGCGCGTGTGGAGCCAGCGACAAATACTGCTTGAATGCTGCATCAATTTTCATTTTGATAAATTATAAAATGGCCAACGTGGCCAAGCTGCACGCTAATGGATTGCCTCGTTGCAGCTTAACCCAAGGAGGCCTGCATGGATATGGAAGTGGAGCTTTATAGTTTAATATCATTTAACTTAATGACAGTTGAGTGCGAGAGCTTTGAAAAGAGAGGGAGAGGGAGTGGAAGAGAAAGGGAGGTAGAGAGAGAAGCAGCTAAAGACTTAAGTCTACTTGTCGTCAGTTGGTTGTTGACTTTAAATTCTCAGAACATTTTTAAATAGGTTTACTGAGTTTCAATATTAAACAGACTCATAAAACAATTACAAGTATAAACAGAATTTTACTAACATTGAATTATAATTAATTTACTGGCATATTTCTTAATATACTTTATTAATAGCTCAAGTAGAAGTTAGCCAAGATCATCTTCAGGCTACAATCGCTTGCTCAACTTTTCCACTCGAACTAAGAAAGAGAGTTCTGAAGAGATAGAAGCAGATAATGTGAAGGAGAAAGGGAGATGGAAAAAAAGAGAGGAAGAAAAAGAGGGAGAGGAAAAGAGAGGTAGACTTAAGTTATTTAATTGATCACGAACTTTTATTGATAATTTTTAACTATTACCAAATTTTAAAAAATGTTTTAATAGTTTCAAAATTTAATTATAAATGCTTTAAAATGTATAAACATATATAAAATGTAATAAATTTACCTATAAACAAATAATCATATATTATTTACAGACACATTGCCAAGGAGTATATTTCTACTAATAACGTATTCATAGTTCAACCTGTAGTTGCACATAGATCATCTTCAGGCTACATTTGCTTGCTCAAATTTTCCACTCGAACTGCATTAGCTACAATATTATTCAGAGCAGCCGACATATTGCTTTGAGCGTAATATTCAATGGGTTAATTTGAATGCATCAATGAGGCGAATAGTTAAACTGAAGTTCGCAAGCCAAAGGGAGTAGGCAAGTGTGTGTGTGTGCGCCAGAGGGAGAGCTCCGTAGCTCCAACTGGCTTGCTCAGTTGACTGTAGCTTAAGCCTTATTACAAGCTGCAGACTCAACGCTGGTCATTCAACCTCACACTCTGCCCCTCCCCTCCTCCTTTTCGCTGACACTTGCAGCGCATTCACTTGCTCCGAGTGCTTTGCCGCAGCGCATTGGGGAGCAGCTTAGTGGAAGCTGAGCATCATGTAAATTGCAGGACAAGTGACATTGTCTAATTGATTGCCGTTACGCTCAGTGCACCCTACTTAGTACTCGCTACCTGCTACCAACTCACTCTCTACGCAGCACACGCTACTCACTATTCACTCCTCACTACCCACTTCTCTGTGCCGTGCACAAATGAAGCTAATAAAGATTTATGTAGCTCGTGACTTTGTTGATTTTTTGAAGTGCGGCAACTAATGCACCTGGTCAAACAAACCAAGTCGCGTCTTAGGGTTGGTCAGGCACTGTCGGGGGTGTGACGCAGGGTTATGAACGTGCACAGAGGTCAGGGTCACGCGGGTCACCCCTTTGTGCTTAGTTTTTTCACTCGACTATCGCCTAAGTAAATATGCCCGGTTGGGATAGTTATCCTGTGTATCTCCGAGTACATGAGCGTGTGTGCGTGTACATTAGTGTATGTTTGTGTATGTGTGTGTTTATTTGTAATCAATTATCGGATAACGCAATCTATTCGAAGGACAGCTGCCAACGTTTCTGTTGTGACAAGTTCGCTTGTGCCTGTCGCAGCTGTCTATGGAGTGCATAAATTTTGAGTTATTCATGAAAAAAGGAATTATTAGAAAAAACCTAAAAATATAATAATTATGACATAACACGTAAAAAGGATGCATAAATTATGCGAAAATCGTGTGCAATTTTTTTGGCTTCGCCTACCAACTCAATAAACAACTGGAATAATTAGTCTAATCATGGAAATGTTGCTGGAAATGCAAATATTATTTTTTACTTAGCTGCTGCGCTCGTGTTTCATTAGCTAGAAATGAGAAATTTATGAACCTGAACTAGCTATAATTTCCATAATTAATTATCAATTTTACCTGTGTGCAAAACTGTGAGAATATTATAAAGTTCCATAAGGATAATAAACAAAGCGTTGGTCGTTTAATCTGCATTGAACGAAGTCTTTTTCATAGTATGTTTTATTATTTAACTGACAATTAATTAACAAAAATTCAGAAAATTAAAAAGATTATAGAAATATCATTGAAAATATGCAATCTACATTTTGTTATTATATATTATTATAGAAATATTACTTGTGACAACAAATTTAGAGTCACAAACTCCCTCGCTAAGTAGTTGGATTATCGCCAGACAAAATCCTTCTAATGCACAAAACTTTCAGCAAAGATTAAGGCGACTAAGCAGGAGATTCACTGGGTGTGTCTCAGTTCCGTTCCGATTGCCTGGAAATCTGCAGGGATCCCAGCAGAGTTCTTATGTGGGCTTATAAGGCCAACGAGAAGGCTGAGCGTAAATTATTTCCGCAGAATGCAGTCACGATTTATAACAAATGAAAAGAAAGTTTACTCTAACTAAAGTTAGTTGAGGCAGTCGGGGCTCAGAGAAACTGCGGCTGGTTGCATCTTTATGCGCATATGTAAACACTTCCTGCCAACACAGTTGGACCCATCCAAGGAAGACAGGCAGGCAAATGCGTTCAGGCTAAGAAGTGTGAAAAAATCCATGGCTAAACTTGCCACTGTTCTCTCTCTCTCTCTCTGTCCCTCACACACATGGCAAAGTTTTCGCCACAAACTTGGATGGCAAAAGTAACTGCATTCGTAGACCACAATAGCGTAGATAATTCTACAAACTAAGGGCGGCAACTTTCACTCGGGGATGGACTGAAAATTAAATAACAAAAGCGCAGTAAACAACGCTGAATATTTGAGATTTCATTTTTGGCGCTAACTTTTTCCTAAAGTCCTTTTGACATTGAGAACATTGACCAGCGACATATGTGTGTGTATGTGCACATCTGTGTGTGTCTGCGTGTGTGTTTTCTAGCTTACTGTGTTTTTTGGCTCGACATCAAAGCTGCAAAGCCAAACAGAGCTTTGTATTGGCAGTTGATTTTTAGTTGGTTTTGTTTTGATTATGTGAATATTTCATAAAATAACAAAAGCCCCTAAAAAGATCATCGATAGCCCATAAAAATGCTGAAAATGCTACAAGGCAAAAAATGTATTTCCCATACAAATATTTTCATTTTAAAAATTCGCACATTATTCTCTGCCAAATTTAATTTTACAGCGTTATACAGTTCTCAAATGGGATTAATTAAATATATCGAAATCGAATTGATAAACATTTCTAATAATTTTAAGCATCTGCACATAAGAGAACTCTACATTTGAGCATGAAATAGCCAGGCCTCAATTTAGCGTGCAATATGAATTATAAATAAATAAATAATATGAATTATTTCCGCGCTCCATAAATATTTTCATTGTTTGTATGGCAAACAAATTTTAATTTTCACCTGACCATGATTTCATCATAAATCAGTTGGGTTTTTGGAAAATATTGTATAACACAAATATTATATTTTGAACATTTTTTGCTGCTCTGCAAACAGTTTCATATACCCTACGACTATTGAAAATGATTTAAGGAGGGTATACTAACGTTTTGCAAATGTATGTCAAACCTAGAAGGAGGCATGGCAGATCCCACAAAGCTTATTTATTTTGGGTCAAGATCACTGGTCGAGTCAATTGAATCATGTTGTCGGTCTGTCTATATATCTGTTTGACTGTTTGTCTGTCTGTCTGTCTTTGCCTGTCTATCTGTCTGTCTGTCTGTCTGTCTGTCTATCTGTCTGTCTTTCTGTTTATCTTTCTGTTTGTCTGTCTGTCTTCCTGTTTGTCTGTCTGTCTATCTGTCTGTCTGTCTGTTCGTCAGTCTGCTTGAACTTGAAGACAAAAGGTAAATACTACATTTGGCATGATGGAATTAAAGGGTATCCCACTCTCGGGCATGCCCGACTGTAGCATTCGTCTGGTTTGAAATGAAAATTGTTATACAAATATTCAGGGCAACTAAACTGTGGATTAATGCCATATTAAAATATTCTCAACTGTTTACATACATTGCACTCGAAAGGTCTAACCTATATAAAAATATTTTAATACATTTCCAATCGATTATATTGTGCATAAATCCCCCTCACTCATTTCAATGTGGGCACTTTCTCTTTTAACTGTCACTGCAATGGAGCATAATATGCAGTATTTTATTGTCAGTGGAAGACCTGAAAAAATCTAAAGCTTTAGCCGAGGCGGCCACAAAATGGCCTCTTGGCCACACACGCATCAGCATGCGAATGTGACTGCGCTGTTCGACGGCGACTTAACAGCACTCTGCAGCTTGCCGTGTGAGATATGTAGAGGAAGGAGGGAGGAGAGAAGGATCGAGAGTGTATGTGGCAGTGTGTGTGTGTGTGTCGTTTAGATTTAGTGCCGCTTGTTACGTTTTGATGCCACGCCATTTATAAGCGACGAACAGTGGCCGCTGCTGCCCGCAGGCGTGGGGTGGGGCGGGGGGAACAGCAATTGCACCCCTCGCTGGACACTGTCCATAACGCGACAACAAATGCAAACTGACATTTTTGCATGGCGCAACTTTGAACCTTAACATGACAGACCGCAGCAGCAACAGCGACAGTGGCGGCAGCAGCACCAGCGCGTTTCGTGCGGACCACCATGAATAATGTGCAACTTTAAGTGTTGCCACTTAAAGCAGCGTTGTGTGCGCATTGCGCATACGTCACGTATGTCGCTGACTACGAATCGCAATTGGAAGGAAGACTGAGACACACACACACACTGGCACACATACTGGCACACATACTGGCACACAAATTGCCATACCAGTCAAGTAATTTACGCACAATAATGCGCTTCGTTGAACTCGGCCAGGGCAGATGATTGATGTATGGACGTGTTAATTAGGTCTACTCTCTCTCTGACAAAAGAAACTAACACAGCCAAAGTCGAAAAGTGGCAAGTGGGGCAGGCAAAAAGAGAATGAAAGAAAAGAAAAAATAACAACGAAAATATACCAATAAAAATGCAAGAAAAAAAGTCGAAACGAATTGATTGATTTCTCACAAGCCACAAGCACATTAATCAGCAATGCGCTTGTTTGATTGCCGCTTCAACTTGCCAGCCAGTCGGCAAAATTAGGCAAAAGTAGACCCACGTACACACACACACACACATATGTGTACACACACGCACGTAGTGTGTGAGAAAGTTTGGCAGGCTTTGATTACCGCTAACTGTCAAGTGTGACCAGTTGTTGGACATGCACTTTTGCATAGGCCGACAAATTCAATTTATTTCAAGTTTGACTGCTACAAAAAATACTGTCGAAAAAATACTGCAAGCTGTTCACTAAATCAAAAACAGATTTTGGCAACAAATTCGTTATGCACGTGACATGTCCAAAAAGCAGGCAACACACAGCAGACACACACAGCCAGCCAGTGCTGTACTCTATTTTGTGTGTGTGTGTGGACACCTAAAAGAAATTTGAATAAGTGAATTTAAAAAGCGCTGGTGGCAGGCGGGCAACGACAGCAACAACAACAACAACAACAACATAAACAACAGGGAAAAAAAGGAAGAAGATGAGAAGAGCCAACGAAAATAGCAGCTCATGCTAAAGCCAAGGACACTTTCCATGAAATGCAATTTCGCACTTGTAAACTTTTATGGCTGCATGTGCCAGCCAGTGTTGTGCAGTTTGGCCGTTTTCAAGCTGGTAATTAAGAAGAGGGAAGGCGAGAAAAATGACTGCGAAGGATGTTTACAATCCATCCTTAGATGTACGCATTGAATTCTAATATGAATATACTCACTTAAATGGGTTTGTATTATTTAAATACTGCACAATATACTACATTTATCAAGGGACAATTGCATATCCTAATTGGAAATTTTTAAATTAACCTTTAGGTATTATTTAAAAAAAAACTAACTGATTCATTTGTTTGTTGTTATTTTTTAAATACTGCACTATATACTACATATAACGAGATGCAATTGTGAAATTCATTTGTACTTTTCTAATGTTTGATAAAGGTATTTTTTAAAAAATATAGCAAATTAATTTGTTTGGTATATCTTTTAAATACTGAAAATTATACCAAATATAACCTAACAAAATTATGCATCGCCTTCTCGTTAACAACACTATTTGTTGCAGTGCTGCATATATCTACAGTTTGTTTTGGTATTTTAAAAATACTAAATACTACATAAAGTGTTGCAAACCTTACTGCGTTTCGTAACACTAACTTTGTTAGTGTTGTATAAGCTTTAAAGCTCTTCAATACATATTTAATACTAGCTAAAATACTAAACTTAGCCGCACTGGTTCGCCAACTCTCTTCATTTTCCAACACTGATTGTGATAGTGTTGCGGACAAATGCAACTACCCTAGCCTGGCTGGAGAGTGGTAAGGGAAGGGAAGGTGGAGAGGGAGAGGGGAGAGGCTAGGCAGCTACAATATGCGCACAGTTGGGTGGGCAGCGGTCTCCACAGAACTTCACTTTGCTTCACTGCACACACAGCAAATACTTGTACATAGTACACAGTGCAGTGTACACACTGAGTACAGTACTCTATGCCTGTGTGTGTTGGTGTTTTGGTGTGCGTGTGTGTGTGTGCAGCACTTACCACTTACCCCGCCTAGCCCGAATTTTGATCAGCAACATGCAAATCTGCTCGGCGTTTGACTGTTGATGGCACATTTGCTACAGCTGCTTGCCAATTTTCCTGGCCCCCCATTTTCATTTTTTTCTTCGCTTTTTATATGTATATTTCCACTGTTCATGTGTGCATGTGTCTGTGTATGTGCGTGTGTAACTTGTTTATTTGCATGTCGTTTGCTTTCATTTGCTTGGCTAGGCTCGAAAAGGCAGTCGACAAGAGGAGGATGAGGCGCAGGCGGAGGCTTCTTTTATTTGCACACTTTGGCTAATGGATTTTTTGGTTTGCACTTTGCGGTTGCACACGGCGTATGCTTAATATTTGAGCAGACCGCCTCGCAAATTATGTTTTATATGTTTTCCTTCAGGTTTTCCTTCTGGTTCGCCTTTTTTCCCTGCCTTTGCTTTGCGCCTCATTTGGCTTGCATTGGCGCAGCTCTGCTCGGCGACTTAATTGAAAATTCAATTAGACCTGTGCAAATATTTTGGGCCAAAAGGAGCAGCGCACAAATTGAGTTACAGCTGTTTATCTAAATAAAAAGTGCAGCCCACACGGCAGCAGCAGCAGTTGTTGTTGTTGTTGGCGATGTTGCAGGGTTGCCTGGCACAGCCTCAGCCTCTTCTGGTGTTGCATTTTAATTACAACTTAAATATCTCAGTGCGGTCGGCAGTAGCAAATTACAACTTCAGTGAACCGCAAAATGAAAGTTGTTTATTTTAGTTTTTCGCTGGAATTTTTTCCCATTCTGGCCCAGCTCTGCCATGGCCTCAGTTTGTCGGTCTGGGGCTGCTTTCGCAACTAAATCAATTTTGATGAAGCCCCCAAGTTAATTGCATGCAGGCCCCCACCGCGCACTTGGAGTTTGCCCTAGCTCTGCCCAGTTTATTAAATAATATTCCACTTTCACTAACCCTCAACATTCTCGCCAGACATTGTTACGATGCAGCCACGCCTCCGCCCCCACTTTATGCATCCCTCTTTTGGTTTCGCTTTTATCCCGCAGTTGCTGCTGTTGCTGTTGCACGTGACTTGATTGTCAGTTGCAATTTAAGAATTTGATAGTTTGACAATGCAGTTTGGCGTTGCGTTCGACTAACATTTTCCCCCCTTCAACAAATCGAACTCGATAGAGAAAGGAAACCCAAAAGAATTCACTGCACATTCGTGCTGCGACATGCCTTGCGTGCTGCTAAAACATTAAAATGCGGCATAAATAATCGTGTATTTCCGGGCGAGTCGATGGCGGAATTTCAAACAGCAACAACGATGCCAGCGAAAACATTAAGCACTAAAAACCAATAGAACCAATAGAGAAGACTGCCAAATATTTTATTAAATTAGAGCGTAATTCTCTATCAAAATGTTGAATTTGATTGGAGTTCTGCTTGGGAAATATATATGGGGAAATTGGTAGGGGAGTTTTAGTGGAATGATGTGTCTGAGTTTGTCTGTTCAACTTTAAGTTGGATGAGTTGTCAGATATATAATTTAAAAGACAAGTGCAATCGAATACAATTGCTTGTAACGTATAGAATGAATTTTAATATTGATCAATGTTGTTCACAAACCTTAGCAAATGTCAATTAAATTGGAAATATCTTCCATGAAAGTTTCAATTGAAAATATATATATAATATATCAATTCACTTTAAATTGATTCTTTAGCATCGCTAGCATTGTTTATTGTTCTATTCCTGTATATACAATACATTTTAAATTTTGTATGTGGTACTACAACTTCGTATGCTTGGCAGTGCGATATTTGTATTATAGAATCATTTAAAATAAAGACCTTAAAGAATCACTAAAGTTCTTCAAAGAAATTAAGAAAGTTTTGCAAAGAAACTCAGAAGTAAAATGGAATTAATTATTCGTCATTCAAATAATACTAAGTTCCTTAAGCAAACCAATTAAAAATCCCTTTCAAAATCCAACATATGTCAATTATATAGCATATCAATTTGCAGACAAGTTCTGCAGTACTTCCCCCTCCTCTAAACTCAATTGGTTGCTCAACTGCCCTCGTTGCAGATTAACACTAAGCGTGATTGGTTGGATTTAAAGTTTTTAAGCTACTTTACGCTTCAATTCTACATATATATTTGTACATAACAGAAGTACGTCCATGTTGTATATGCAATCGCAGCAATTGAAATGCAAACGGGCTGCCCTGCGTCCGTATGGCGATTGCAGGCAATGCGATGTGGCAAAACATTTTCCGCCTTTTAATACGCTTTCCAATTTTATTTTGCAATTCTTGTTTTTACTATTTTTGCAGCTCGAGTTTAACTCATTCATGTGCGAAACTCTCCACTGAATGCTAGCTGAAGCTGAACCAGCCAGGACAACAACAGCAACAGGAACGAACACGAGACCGGCAACTGGGGATAACAACAAGAGCAACAACCACAGTTCATTTAAGCGTGTAAAAACATAAATCAAAAAGCATGGCCTAATAGCAGCCAGTCTGGCTGGCCACACACACACACATCTCTCTCTCTCTCTCTCTACTGCGCTCTCTTTCGCACAGGCGACAGGCATACAGAGGGCACATGAAGTGTATATAAATTGCCTACTTGCATTTTAATTAAACTGACTAAAAACCAAGCCAATGTCAAACGTTCCCACCCCCTTACACACACACACACACACAGGCCTCCCCCTTCCCCTTTACCACTCTCTGTTTGTCCTGTCGAAGTCCTGCTAACCGGCTGCGGCTACTGGCCGCTGGCTATAATAACACACAATGGCAGCCAAGTGGAAATTTGCTTTAAATTGACCAACTGACCGCAGCAACCTTTAAACAAATTAGAAAAACTTGTGTTCCATTGTTGTGGTTGCTCTCATTGTTGTTGCCCCTCTTGTTGTTGTATTTGCTGCTGTTGTTGTTGTTGGGGTCACAGTTGAACATTGGCTTTTTATTGGGCCTGTGATTAGCGACGGCCGCAACGAGTTCTTGGCCGCAGCTGCCTCGTCGTCGTCTTTGATGTGCATAATTTTTTGCTAAATGCTTTTGCTGCTATTTGCTGTTGTAGTTGTTGTTGTAGTTGCTGTTTCCTTTGCGACGCCTTCATTAAATTTACATTTTCAGCTTAAAAGTCGCCAGAGAGAGCGGAAAAAAACACAGAGCAGAGCGTGCTGAGTGTCAGTCAGGGGGGTTGACAACATATGGCACCTCAGTCTGTCAGCAGGCGAGAGAGGGCAAGAGAGAGAGTAAAAGGCAGAGGGGGGCGTGGCAACTGTCGGGGCGCGTGACCAGGTAATGGACTGTAATTATGCTAAATAAGCCATGAGGAAATGTCTAGATGTGTGTGTCACGCCATGCAGAGTAGAAACAGGCAGAACGGCTAAATAGCCAGCGTGATGGAGAGAGAAGGTGTGCTATGCTGCTGGCAGGAGTTGGGGAGAGAAGCTTAGGGGAGGTTAAGGTAGTTAGTCAGGTCTTTAAACACGTTGCAGATATACAATGTATGGCATGCACAGCAGGCAGCATCGAAAAAAGGGAGAAATGCTAACCATTTTTTTGCAGTTGCTGCAAGCGCTTTATTTCATTCCTGATTACACTGGTAGAAAGTGTAACTCTATTATTATGTATACAGGGCAAATCATGTTAAAGACTCCACTTTTAAAGAACATAGAATAAACTAGATATTTTAAAATTCAGTTCAAATTAATGTCTGAGGTACTTGGCTATTTGAGTAATGCTTTTAATATTAAAGTTATTTGAAGAAAGCTAAATCAACTAGTGAATCATAATGAAGTTTCAGTTTCAAAATGCAACACAATTTATTTTTAAAATCAATTGTCTATATTATTAGATGAAATATTTAATGTATCCACTTTCTTTATTATTTTAAATAAACCATTACTTCCTGGAATCTAACAGAATTTCTTCCTGCTCCAGTTTCCATTGATTTACCTTATTCCCCACTGTCTAATTCACTTATAAATCATCCCAGTTGTCTAATCCATTCCTTTTCAATAACTGTTATGATGAATATTTCTTTTAACTTCAACTTGTAGATTACAATACTTCAGATCTATCTGCATTTGCACTCTCGCTATCGTACACAAAATGATTGACTAGAGTGCCATCTGCATCTTCTATAATAATGTATATATAGAATGTATTCTACACTCCGCCACAGCATCTATAAATGCCAACCAATTTACAGTTTTACGCCGCAGCAACTTTATAAATAATTCGCGGGCCTTTTGCCTGCTCATCCATCTGTCCCTTTTGTCTATCGCTATCTGAGCTCACTCCTCCACTGCTCCCCTACTGTTTCATTCTTTTTTTCTTCTCACAGGGGCCACCCACGCACAGGCCTTACATTTATGATTAATGAGCCTTAACTTTTGCACTTTTGCATGGCAATTTATGCGGCACGCGGCAATGCGGCAAAGAAGCGACGAGTCGAGAGGGGTGAAGGGTCATAGGGCTGCCTGTCTGTCTGCCTGGCCAAGTCTTCTGGCCATATCTTTGTCACTGCGTGTGTAAGTTAAGACAGGCAACAATTGTAAATGTTTGTTGTGCAATTAAAAGCCGAGCAAATGTTGCCATTTCGCGCTGCCTTTTTGTCATTTTTACATAATTTCATTTGCTTTGCCCGCCCACCAGAAACGATCCACAAAACGAGAAGCAGAAAAAAACAGAAGTGGGAAAGAACGAGTGAGAGACAGAGAGGGGTAGGCTGACGTGGCAGGCTGCCACAAATTGTCAATAAACATATCAATATGCAGCACGAAATTGGTTTAATGTCAATCAACAGACGAGCAGACGGACAGACAGACAGACAAAGAGAGACGGGCAGACGCCACCGTAACCCGTGGCTGCATGTTGTGGATCAGATCGGCTTATCGAGCCCACAGTCATCCATCATTGAGAGCAAAAAAAATACGCTGCGAAAAAAATGAACAATTATGAAAACTGTAAAATATTTACAAAAGTTTAATATACATGGTGGAGAGCAGGGAGAAGTATGTGAGAGATGTGAGTGAGGTGTGCTTAAATTGTGTAATAACATAACCTGAACATAAACACTGTGGCAAATTCAATTTTTTCTGTGGCAGTAAATAGGTAAATGATGGAGCAGGAGATGAGTAGGAAGAGGAAGCGCGAGAAATTGTTAGTGCAATTAAGCTTCAGTGACTAGGAGTAGTGGTAGCAGTATAAAAAGTAAAAGGTGTTTCGTGATAGTGAAAATAAGTAGTAGAGTAGTAGTCAAAGTAGATTGAACTAGGACTATAAATAGTTGTAAGACATACATAGGTCGAAATTTCAACCTATTCGACCTATTTGGTCTATTTCGTTCTGTTATATACAACAAACATCAAAATAATCCCCTTATCACAATTATGATTCATTTCACAAACTTTTATTCCGGAATACAATTATACAACACATACCATATACTCAGTACTTAAAAAGTTTTTGAGTTGGGCATTGCTTCATACTATCTAATTCCCTGCGTTCGTGATGATGATTCATATTTTGCGAATTTCTGAACTGTCTTATCAATTAGCGGAAGTAAATTTGACATGTACATATGTATTTGCGTGTGGGGTCAATAAATGCGAACTATTCAAATGGGGAACTCGACTTCTAAAAGGCGCTTAGAGTAATAAATTATACGATTATTCAATGGAAATTTAACGATCAATCCGAAATAAACATGATGTTAATTGTATTTTTTGTGGTATTTCTGCAACTGTTAAGATGGATGTTACCAGTAAAAAGTGAAACGTTTGTTTTTTTTTTCTCAGAAAGAGAAGAATGCAATGCAATCTTTCCTCTTGGTGAGAATAAGGTCTGCGTCAGTTATTTTAGCACCAACCCGTTTTTGGGGGTCCCTTAATGCTCGAGGTCTCTCGTCGCCAGTTGATCTTCGATCCTCGCATCTTCCAATGTTGGAAATGCTAAATCTGTACTTATTGGCAATAATGTAATCTAGAAACTTTAATAAAATTAATATAGAGAATAGATTTTTCAAAAGTTCCTTTACCATAACAACTTATCTGGTACCCCTCGACATATGCATGGTCTGCAATATGTAGAGCATTACTTGGACTCTGACCAAGAAAAGTGTTTTTCCGATTGGCCACACCGTCTGGTCTGTGAGACTCGCCCTTCCCTTACTGCGACCTCAGGGCAACAGCAGCAGCACGTAAGACTGTCGCGTGAATCACGCTAACGTGCTAATTTCCAGATCTAATTCCCGCCATCTGGACGGGGCAGCCCCACTGCGGACAATATGACAAGAATAACAACAACAGCAGTGGCCGCCTTGCATGATTTGCAAATTTGATGCGATTTGTATTTTATTTCTTTGCTCCGCTTTTTTTTCTGTTTTTCTGATTTTTACTCTATGTATTTTTTTCCTTTCTGTTCTCATTCATTCTTCCCTTTTTTGGTTTTGCGGACCCGCGTCTAATTAGCCCCAGTTAATGGAACGACCGTCGCGCAGACTCAGCTGCAAGTCACGAAATGGCTATTTAGCGCGTTATGGCCGGGTCTGAGTTGGCGTTTTGCGCTGCTTTTTGCCTTTCTCATAATTTCAGCTAAATGTTAGATTTGCATGAAATGCGATACGAAAATAATGGCAACACATCAAGAGGAGTGTGAAGTAAGGGGAGACTGTGCAAACAAAAAAGCGCAAAGAGTTTACTGAGTAAGTCTACAAAGTGAGTGAGGGGATGAGGGGACAGTGAGACAGTCAGCATGAAGTTGGACTGCATTGAAATTACATTTTTATTAATTAATGCACTTAATGCACTTTTAATGCGCGCCAAATGTGAAATAATTCATGCGCTTATCAGCACTGATAATGATTAATTTCTGCCAGCCTTTGTCGCTGCATCCACACGGCGCCTGGCAAACTCATCGCGCCAATCGCAGCCTTCAATTATTTTAAATTATGCGCCATCGCAATTTCACTGTAATTGCAAATAAGTCACATGCTATATGTACACACATATAAAAGAATATACAAATTATGAAAAGAATACAAGTTATGTGGCGAGTGCTGCATCTACTGATACCCTGTAATGATTACCTTTAATTATGCACCAAATCCATTGCTTTTCATCTACATTATTTCATTTGCAAGTTGCTTTAAAAATAGTTTTAATATTGTCTGAATTTAAAAATGTGGAAAATAGTTTTATAATGTTTGTACAAATTGTTTAAAGTAGGATAAAAATGTTTTCTAAATTATATCATTACTTCTTAAAAGAGTGTTGGAGAGAAAAAGTTGAAAAGATTGTACGATTGTTAAATGTGATAATTATAAAGCTCTCCATATTGTATAATACTTAGTTACTCTACTCTTGTATATATGTATCCACATACTATATATTTAAATATAATAGTGTTCAACTGTAGATATAACTCGTTAATGTATTTTTAACAAATGATAAACAAGTTGCTCGACCACATCATACCCCTTCCACCACAGGGTATAAACGGCATACAAATTTGAGCACGAATACAAAACTGTGTAAAATGTTACATGAAAAATTGTTGGCGCTTATTTATGAATGTGACAAATGAAAGGCTTCGCATATGCAAATATGATTTTGTAATTGCCATTGCAATGCATATTTAAAATGCAGGTCATCCAATCCAATTCCCTTTCGATCCCCTTGTGCACGGGCCCAGCAAATTAATGATTGATACCAGTGACAGAAAGAGGATCTTAGCAAAGAAGTAATATTTATTTATTATTAAAATATTGCTAACATTAATTAATATGTGAGTAACAATAGCTGAAACATTTTGGAAAAAAAACAGTTATTATAATAACTAATTATTAATTTATTTTGAAATTGATAGTTTAGTGTTTTTAATTAGCGTGGTTAATCGCTTGCATTATTCCATAATTGTCAAATAACTAACAATTCATTTGCATATCGAGGCTCATTAAAATAAACTATAAATTAAAATTGGCTGGAATAGAATTTATGAAGCGAAAATCTCAATTATTTTAATGCACTGGCAGAAAAGTGTGAATAATTTCTGAGTTAATAAAACTGACTAACATTAAGAAATGTAAGTCCTGCTAGAGGTAACATTTATGTCTAATAAGTTCAGATGTTATTTAGTATTGAAGACGGGTTCTGAAAATATTATTAATATGCAATAAAAACACATATTGACACCAAGGTTCATGAGTGCTTGGCAAAAACGTGCTTGAAAATATATTTGAGAAATTACTTAATTTGTTCTCGACTTGATTGGCGCTTGTAATAATTATAACTATCCCATTTTCTCTCTCTCTCGCTTTTTCTCCTCGTCTCTTATATATTTAATAACTATACACAGCATCGAAATTGAGAATTTAACTTAATTTAGAACTGATGCTTCGAGTTGGAAAAGTTATTCAGTCTCATTTTACGGCTGACAGGAGAGGAGAGCATCAAATCGAATGCCATTGCGAGAGTGGAAAATTTCTGGAAAGTGCTTAATGCCCTTAAAACAGACACAGAGAGTGGGAGTGGAGTGAAGGCACTAGTTAGAGATAGAGATAGAGATAGAGCTAGGGACTGAGCTGGATAGACAACAAATAAGCACTGGACAGTGACTGGACAGCACTCGAAAGCTTTGCACTGAGTGCAATTAATTAAGCAAAGCTGAAAGTCATGCACACCAACTCCCTCTCTCTCTTTCTTTCTCTCTCCTCACCCCCTAGATACACACACACACTGACCAATTTAATTGCTTACAAGTTGGAAACATGGCAGCAACAACAAGCGGCAACAATTGTAATAAAGCGTCAAGAGCAAAGCAAGAAAAATTGCAACAAATGTTGAAGCTAACCATAAAGTGTGATTAATTGAATATTTCTTATGCTGCACGTAGACGAGAGCTGAAATTCACTTAGAGAGGGCAGAACGAGAGGTCTGGAGGTGGACTCTAGGGGACCTTTGAGCAGGCAAGGGGGAGAGTTGGAGAGCTCGACCCACTCGTAGTTGGCAAATTTTTCGCCAGCAAACTCTTCCATTCAATTGCCAACAAAAGACTCGGCTACGCCTTGCCCCGCCCCCTACGCCTTGTCACCCCATCCACTTCACACTCTCCAGTTGGATCCCCTGGACTATTGGTCGAGCACGGTAGCTGGCGGCAATAAATTTAAATAAATATACGATTACGCGTGCGTATTAAGTTGCCCCAGCCAAGCGCGCACAGCACTGTGCCCCACCAGCAACAGCAACAACAGTGCCACATAGAACAATGACTGGTGGCAACTTTCCGACAGCGGCTGCTGCTGCTGCTACTGCTGCTCCGGTTGCCGCTGCTCGTGCCTCGTTATCTGCTGACTTCTAATTCAGCCACAATAAATCAATGCAACGTGCTGCAACGGCAGCGGCAACATTTTGTGGCGCAAATGTGTAAGTGAACTTGATGAGAGTGTGCAAGCGAGAAAGCGTGCGAGTGTGCTAGAGAGAGAGGGGGATGGGGCGAGGTTAAGGGCCACGTCTGGCCGCATGACAAACACAAATTTTCTCGCCCGCTTGCCTAATCGAAATTTGTTGGCCATTTGTGCTCATTTCTTTAATTTTTTTTTCGTCCGGCATTTATTTATGTATTTTTTTTGCGCTTACGCATTTCTTTTGTTGTTGTTGGTTTTTTGTGTTTTATTTTATTCGCTTTTAATTGGCCATAATACAAATTTATCGAGCAAACTTGTAAATGGCTCGTTAATGTTTTAAGTTTTGTTCTGATTTTCCACATTTTCAAATCATTAAACCTTGGGAGGCAATCAGATTAGGGAAAATCGTATAGATTGTTCTGATAGAGAGAAGATTTCAATTATTAATGAACATTTCATTAATATTAGAAGTCCATCAAGCGATTTTAATTAATTTGAAATGCCAACAACAATAAGTTAAATCACATAATTAGTTTGCAGATTAATATTTGTTATGTTTGCGCTGATTTTGTATTCACATCTCTTTTTTATTGTGTGTTATTACAGACAAAACAAACATGACATAAAATAAATCGCATAATATAATCAATCCATCGTCGTAATGCGATAGCCGCGTATAGATTACCCGCTGCTATTAATATGTTAACTCGAGTCGCGGGTGTTATGAATATAAATCACAAATTTCAACAGCCTGTATAGCATATATATATTGTATATTGTTTATATTGTGATTAATTTGCTGACTTTTTACACGCGTCAATTGTTCAGCATTTCCATGGGCTAATTTACAGGAATTTGCATCCATCTCTGTTTTTACAGCGTTGCAGCATAACCAATTGATTTCATAATAAGCCAATTGATGTAACCAAGATTTGCATTTTTATGAATGGTTTGTTAACCTAATCAAAGTTGTTCGCTTTTTTTTATATTACTATTTAATATCTTAATTGGAAAAATATCATTAAAATCCATATTTATGATATTACAGTGGAAATTGTGAATTTGCCAATATAAGTACACAAAACTCAACTCATTTAGTTGATGTATTGCAATGATTAAAGAAGCCAAAAAGTCAAGACAGTTCTTCTGGTATATACAAAAAATTCCCAGCACAATACTATACACTTATTTGTGTCAATCTAGGTTCATAATATATATAAATGTTTCGGGAAATATATTTCTTTGAAATATTTTATTCGAAATGTGTATTATGTTCCAGCATCGACTTCCGTCTGAAACTGGTTCTTGTCTTATGTTATTCCCTTAGTTCGTGACACTGTGAACCTTCAAAACAACTTATGTTATCAACATCTATAAGTAGCTTTGCAATGTATTTTCGCATAGAAACTGTCGTTGCCTTATATGATCATATTCTTTACTTTTGAATGAACTGAGAAGCTCTTATCAACAACTGAAAAATGCTTTGGCATGTACATTTTCGAATACTCTTTTCGTTAAATATCTAACTTGCGACTGCTTCTTTCGACGACTATTAATTTTGATAAAATTCAAATACAGAGCTGTAAGTTTGCTTACATTATAATAAAATATAAAGTTGATTTTATAATCCATTGCTAAATTCTAATCTAAGCTTATTTACCCACAACAAATATTGTAGATGATGGCTAATGAAATTGTTTTAAAAATGTACTATACTAACCAAATGGACTTATAAACGCGCTAAGCATCAGAGATTATTCAGTCAAAATTCAACGTTCAACGTGAATACAACATGAAGTTAATTATATTACTTGTGGTACTTCTGCAAGTGTGGACAGCGCTCTGTTCGAGGTGCAGAACAAGGAATCACGAAAATGGCTCTTGCAGGACACAATGTACTTCAGTCGAAGGGCCATTGAATCGTTGTGGTAGGAATAACTTGTATTGTTGTCCACAAAATACATCGACAATTACTTCGTCTATGGATTTAAAATTCCCAATACACTGCGGAAATACCCCATTGTATCCTACGGATCGTGTTTTAGATGGAAATGAAGTCCGATCAGATTATTATAGCTGGTTGGCAAGTCTTCAGTATGCTAATCAAAGCTTCCATGAATTATGTGCGGGTTCGGTGATCAACTCTCGGTATGTGTTGACGACTGCTTATTGCGTTACTCAAATACCGAATAGCAAAACTGGAGGATTGTAAGTTAAGTCTTATGCTAACTAAACCTTTAACTACTAAATAAAATTGTTCTATTCCAGAACTGGCGTACGATTGGGAGCCTTTGATGAAAATATGCATGTATGCGATTATGCCACTGAAAGCTGTAAGCATTATCAGGAGTTTGGCATTGAAAATATAACAGTGCACAGTGGCTACAATCGAACCTATAACAACGTTGTAAATGATATTGCGCTGATTCGTGTTGACAGGCCAATACACATTCATGGCTGGTTAAGACCTATTTGCCTTCCCTTTGGGAACAATCATATACTAGAACCGCATGCGAACAGCCTTTTATTTGAGACCGGATGGGGTACTAGTGTTATTGGCAATATAGAGAGACGTGAAACGGTTGTTAGTCTAATTGATACAGGAAAATGTGAGCCAGACTTTTCTGTGCATGACTCACAGTTCTGTGCCGTACAGCCAGGCCAAATCCCGGTCAAGATTTGCAGTGGCAGCCCCATAATGGAACAGTTCGATCGCAGAGAAATGGTTCTCATAGGGTTTTCTACTAATATTATCGGCAATTCTGATAATATTACCTTTCCAAATATTTACACACGAGTTAGCAGTTATGGTGACTGGTTGAACGAGCAAATGAAAATGTAATATGTGTATAAATAAAATATTCGGCGATATCGATAATAAATAAATAAACATACTATTTGAATTGCTCTTTGTTCTCTCTTTTTTCAGAACCATACATTTGTATTTGACTCATAAGGAAATAGTTAATTGATTCACATGCAAGAATTTACATTGCATAGAACTAGAAGAGTGGGAAGACAGTAAATGTTGTCGTCAATTTATATTAAACAGATGACTGGTAGAATTTGATTTGAGATCAGTCAGATTGTGAATTCAAAAAGTAAAATACAAATGCTCAGTATTTCTTTCTTTGTAGAGTGATAATATTGCAAAATATCAGGGGTATATGGCAAAAGAAACGTGAACTCAGATAACTCGAGAATGTCTGAAAGAGGCCCGTAGCGAAGCAGGTGCAAGGCGTGCCCTCCCTCCTGTCTCCTGTTACCGGAAAACAATGAGAAAGTAGCCAAAATTATCGTATACAAAAAGTTTCCTGTTAAATTTGATGTCTTTGAAATAGTTTCTTTAAGGATGTTAATGATTAATGGCCGATATTTATAATGATCATGAATATATATATTATATATCTCAATAACTATTTATGTTTTTGCAATATAAAATCGAGAAAAGAGTCGATGTAATTTGTAAAAAGTTTCTTCATTTTGTGAAATATTTTTAGAACAATATTCTATTATATAAGAACAATATATTTTGAGCCAAGGCAATAACAATACTTGTAGTTTGGCATAAGGGCCTCCTAAACCTTCGCTACTACACTGATCTCAATCGAGGTCAATGAGAGGACAGGTTAGGTTAAGTTCAACGCTATTTCAGTAGAATTGACAGGAAATTCCATTCCTAAATGTTTTTTAGTCTAGTATGATAAGGATTACCGGAAAAAAATTCGAAAAAATACCCATGGAATGTATTGTATGGGCATTGAAGATTCATTGTTGTTATTAAAGTGGGGTATACCCATAACTTATTTAATAACTTCCGTTTCTGTTATCTCTGCATTTGACAAACTGGAACTTATGAAATTTAATGAGAAGCTGTGAATCGAGAAACTGGAAGTGTATAAAAGACCTTAAGCCCCGAAAAAATTATTTATTAACAATTCAAAGATCAGCGCGAAATCAATATGAATTTAATTGTATTATATATTGTTCTTCTGCAAGTATGGACAGCGCTCTGTTTGAGGTGCAAAACAAGCGATGGAGAAAACGGAATTTGCAGGCGAGATTGTAATACAGTCGATGTAGCTAGACCAATGGCTAGATGTGCTGGGACTTCCTTTTTTTGTTGTGCATCAAATACTTCAACAATTACATCGAGAGAGGAGTCAAAATTCCCTGCAAACTGCGGCTACACGCCAATGTTTGCTTCTAGACAAATTACTGCTGGATTCATCCGACCAGATGAATATAGCTGGTTAGCTAGTCTTCAGTATAGCAGCCATAGCCCGAATATAAGCTGTAGTGGTTCAATAATCAACTCTCGTTACGTGCTTACGGCTGCTGAATGTGTCACTGGAGAATCGATTAAAGATGCTGGAGGATTGTAAGTTAAATCTGATTAAGTTAGGTGCATTACATAATCGAATTATTCCATTTACAGAACTGGCGTGCGACTGGGAGACTATGGAAAGCACGGGGATATTTGCGATTACGGCACTGATAGCTGTACGCATTATCTGCAGTTTGCCATTGAAGATATAATAGTGCACAGCGAATACAATCAAACTGCCGACCGTGTTGTCAATAATATTGCGCTGATTCGCCTGGATAGGCCAATACAGTTCGGAAACAGAATAAAGCCCATTTGTCTTCCCTTTGCCAGCAATCAAATACCAGAAGAGCCTGTGGAAAGTATTATGACTGTCATAGGTTGGGGAAAAACTATGGCAAATAATGACTTTGTAGCAAAAAGTGAAAAGTCGGTTATCCGCAGGGAGACATCAAATTGTAGAGCAATCTCTCCTTTGGATAATACAAATATCTGTGTCGTCGAATTCGACTCAAACCTATTCAAGGGCGGCCTTTTGATGCAGCAGTTCGCCCGTAGACGTTGGGTACTCAACGGAATCGCTTCCTCCAGTGTTGGGAATAGTGGAATAACAGATAATCCTGATGTTCACAGAGAAAATTTTAGAGTTTACACTCGAGTGCGAAGTTACGCTAGTTGGTTTGACGAGAAAATGGAAATGTAATTATTATTATCAACAAATCCAATAAAACAAATAATGAAGGTACAACTGTTCCTGTTTAGCCACTAAATATGTATATTCAATAACTTTCCTTTTTATTTACTTGAAGAATCTTTAATGTGAGATTAATGGATGCTGAATACAGTTTAAGTAACTTTAATTCCGAAAGAAGTAATCCAATATTCAAACAGTTAAAGTTATAAATACAATAATTGTGTTAGCATATTAAATCATTTTGGAATACATAAGAATATAATTCATTTATTATGTCACCTTTTGCATGTTTCTTAATATTTCTCTAGTTGAACTTTCGCTCTCTTTTCCCACTCAGATCAGTGCGTACTCCCTGGTGACATACTACCCCAAAGAGTGAACAAACAGCACGATCTACTTATACAACATGTGCGGACTACAAAAAACAGAGAAGGATGCACATACGATAAAAAGTGAGTGTATAAAAAGCGCAATTTAACTTAGTTAGTCGAAGGTTGACAGCAGCTACCAAAGGTGTTTCTGGGCGACTCACCTGGCAGCGGCAGCTGCCGTTGAAATTAAATCCTCCAATCAATTTAAACGCGCTTAAGAAAACACATTCACATTGCAACCGGTTGTCATGCAAAGGAGCTTGCCACAAAGACTGAGTGAGAGAGGGAGAGGAAGACAGAGAGAGGGCGAGCAAGACGGAGGTGCCTTCGTCTACCTGCCTCAGCATTGTCGGCGTCTTTTGGACGAAGGCGTTCGTGTTTAAATGCGTCGACAACAACAATAAAAGCAATCAAGTATAACAAAAGCAACAACAGCAACAGTTGCAGATGCCGCAAGGAAGACCCCGATGCGGTTCCAGACGCAGCAGCAGACAGAGCTGCAGACTCGGACTCAGCCACAGACTGAGACGCAAACTCAGAGCTCGTTCCGATCGATTCGTTTGCACCTGATGACGACGCGTGCCAAACAAAGACAACAAAGACAGAAGGGAGAGAAGAGAGGCAGGGATGGAGAGGAAGATACAGCTACCCTTAGTTGGCAACTTCCTCAAAACAGAAGTCAGTAAAAAAGTAAAGTACTCACATTCGTTGCATTTCATTGTTATGAATCATTATGAGTATTTATGGGCTACTCATAACTGACATTTGCAGCTTTTTTGCGTGCTCGAATTAATTAAGTCGGTTCTTTATTTCTCTCTCTCTCTCATTTTCAGTTTTTTGCCCCATTCCTGTCGGCACGTCATATGTCGACTGACCTCTTCCCCTCGAACTGCCTCCTCCCCGCTGCCCACATGACTTTCCTTACTTTGTTTTTCCTTTTTTTAATGGCATCGCTTATGAAACGCGAGAGTTCACTTTCGCTTTAGGGATCGGTCTATGCCCTCAACCTCCTGCCACTCGCCTCCTCCTCCTTCTCTGTCTCCAATGCGAATTGCATGTCGACGCGTGACCCCAGCAAAAACAACAACCCGCACAAAGCGTATATGAACGAGGTGCAGTTTCTCTCTCCCTTTCCCGTTCCCTTTCCCGTTCTGCTGCTGCTTCTATTCCTGACCATAAACTTCAATTTTGAATGCATGTTTTGAGTATTTATTTGAATTCCTTGTTATAGTTTATGCCCAGCGTGTTTTTCGTTTGTTGAACCCACACTCGCATGAGGGAAATACCCCGTAAGTGACTCTGCTGAGTCATTGCCTGGCTCAAGCTCCTGCCTTATTGTTGTTGTTGTTGTCGCGTGTCCATGTGCGGGTGTTCCGTTTGTGTGTGGGCTGTGGGCGTGTCTGCGGTCAAGCCACACGTGGCCACATGTGTCCTTGAGGTAAAAGCAAAAGTGTCGGGCTTACAGAGAGAGTCGCTGTTGAAGTTGCCATAATGCAATTCACAATGATTATGAGTAGCAATAGGTGTGTTTGTTAGCATGATGACTCTTCAGAATACTTTGAATAGAAGGAAACATATCAATTGTGATCAAGAATAAACATTCCATTTGATTTTCCTTTGTGGAACTACAGTTTCAATATTATAAATGATTGCTGCTTCAAGCCAAGCCTGCGCTCCCTTGTTTTCTTGCTTCCTCGAGGGTATAAGAAACATTTTTATTATGCTTTGCTCAATGTTCGTAAACGATGAAGAGACTGTTTAGTTTATATACGGTTTGTATAGTGAATGAAAAAGAAAATTTAATGAAAAGCCTGTACCAATTCTTTTTGATTATTCACTGATAATAAATGTATTTGCATAACTTCTGTTTCAACATTATAAGCCTGCTCTCTCTTACACTCTTGCTTTCTCCAGAGTGTAGGAGTCTTTTTATTATGCTTTGCTTCATATTCGTAAACGTTTAAAAAGCAGTTTAGTTTATTGAAGTGCGTAAAAACTATAAGGAGCAAGCAGCGCTCATTCTCTCATTAAAATACTGATGATAAATCTATTTCATTCATCTTCACTTTCTTCACTTCTCATGTTACTTTTAAAGGATTATATTTTTATGATATGTGTATATAATTTTCTTAATGTATGATACATTTAATGCCATTTCAAACACACCAAAAATCTCTGCACAAACTGAAGACTCAACTCGATTAGCCATGCGAAGTTGCCTGGCAATTTGCCTGTTGTTCAATTTGCTTATTTGCCCGGCACTTAGCCACATTAAATGCCATAAGAGCCGTAATCAACGATAATAAAATAATCCGCAATAATCCAACAAAACTCGAAGCACAAAATGCTTCGACAACATCAAAAATAACTCGACAAGAATGAGAAATTCGCATGACACTTGAAGCAAATGTGACTGTGAGGCAACCACTTCAGCTAGATTAGAGTGTGTGTATAAGAGTGTTTGTGTGTAAGAGTGTGTGTGTGTATGAGTGTGAGTATGTGTGTTTGTTAAAGTGTACTTAGTTTTGCATAAGCCTTTTAATCAACTTTATTAATATTAATAAGCCCGTCCAGGCAGGGCAGGACGACAAAAACACACAATGCCAAATGGGAGGCAACAATTATACAATTACGACTCGACCCGGGGCCAAATACCCCCTTGAGCGGGAGAAAACATGGTTGAGGGGGTTGGGGGGTGGACAACACTTAATGGTAATTCAGTTAAATAGTCATTAGTCGACATTACTTTTTGTTTTTGTCCGCTGCGCAAAAACCCTTTCGAGTCGCTCCCCCGGGAATCGTGAACCCACTCTACCTACCTGAGCCTAAAAACCGCCACAGGAAGCCGCCAAAATAAAACAAAAACAATTTTATTTTTATTTATAGCTATTTTTCAACTGACGTAGGCAGAAGTGGGAAGTACAGGAGGTGGGCAGGGAGGCTGTGGCATTTTGAGGAGGCATTTCAATTGAAATTCAAGTGCGTACTTCATTTCCACTTAATTTCTGACGCTGCGACGCGTTGCCGCAACAACAACAACAACCACGTTCCAGCTCTCTCACTCTCTGCCTGCCCCTGCCATTTACCTCCTCATCTTCCATCTCCTTTTGCACTGCAAGTACGAAATCTCTGGCTGTATTTATTAGGGCCACCAAAACAGGATAAAATATATTTAGCATTCGCATTAATTATTTGCGCACGACCAGATTTCGTTGCTATGGGGTACAACGTCTTCCCGGGGAAGCCGACTTAATGAGATGCCAAGTCAACAGGTCGCCGAATACGGTAAACAAGAGTTATCTCTGAGATTGATAAGACTGAATTGAGCTGAGTGGGAGTAAATGGCAGTAAAGGGTTTGTGCAATAGAACGTTTCTAATGCATATCTATTTCGAGGTATTTAGCAATTGAATATTAAAACTGTTTGTAATTATTGAGGTTAGCTACGTTGTTTGTGGTTATGTAGAGTAATTTGAATAATTAAACTTATTAAAATTCTTGAAATTGAAATGATTTAATAAACATTAGCAAAGGGGAACATAAATAATTTCTTATTTCAGTAGTTTTGAGGTATTTGGAGATTGTAGAGTAAAACTGTTTAAATTTTTTGAGGTTATGTACGTTGTTTGAGGTTATGTAGGGCAATTTGAATAATGAAGCTTGTGAAAATCGTTGAAATTGAAATAATTTGATAAACATTAGCAAAGAGGAACATAAACTATTTCTCTTTACAGTATTTTTGAGGTATTGACAGATTGAAGAGTTACATTTTTCGAGGTGAGCTACGTTGTTTGAGGATACAGAAACTCATGACAAACCTAATTTCACTGATTTGATAAGGAAAACATTAGCAAAGGGGAATAGAAGGTAATTCTCTCTTCATTCATGCCTTCTTAGTTGACAATGCATTTGTTTAAAGGTTTGTGATTTAAGTAATCTGCTGTTGGACTTAAAGTTATGAATACTACTTATATATATATATACTATGTATAAAATATTTATTTACTTACGAATAGTTTCCCTTGTCATTTTTAATTGATTCTCAAGATATTTAAAAGAATTTTTATTTGAATATTAAAAAGAAACGAGCTGATAGTTTATCTTTATTCTTATTGTTCCATTTTTAATACATAGCCCAAGTCCTTTTACCATTTGTTGCCCACATCTATCAAATATCTCATACTCTACACATGTTTTACATTTATCGTTTCCCTTGGCACTTGCAGCCTTATCCTTTAGGTATCTTGTCGTGTTCGCAGGTATCGCTGCTTGTTATATTTATTGCCCGAAAGACCTTGAGGCCTAATTGTTTTAATAGGCCCTGAACGCGACGTGCGTGGACTCTCAATTGGCAAAAAAAGGATGCCAGAATGTGACTGAGTAGAAGGTAGAGTAGAAGGAGGTGTGCGACGTTGTTGTTGATGCTGACAAAGCCATTTGTTTTGTTCGACTTGGCCAAGGATCGCGCTTATCACTCAAAGTGGCAAACCGCAAAATAAAAATTAAAACACGTTTGTTCCTCGTTTCTCCCTTTCCCTTCCCTGGCACGTTTTCCGCTCTGGCTGTCTCATCCTCTGCTGCTCTTCAAATGTTTTCTACATATGTCAAGCTGTCAATGTTTATCTATGCGAAGGTACCGTGTGTGTGTCTGTGCGGCTGCTTAGCACTGCAACCTATGCCGAATACGCGCCTGAGGATTACGGTTCCTGTTGATTTATGGAACACACAAATACCAATACCAATGTGTTTCGAATGTGATTGAAAACTGATAAGCATGGCCAGCAATGCTGCCAGGACTCAGTGCAGGACTCACCTCTACTAACTTTGGGCCGCCTGTTTGTTTAGGCTGTTGGCACATGCCCTGCGGCAACAGGGGAAGCAGTAGAGCAGGGGTAGGGTAGGAGAGGGGAGAAGGGCTGTGCCATAGAGGACCCCTGCTGGTCGTTATTAGTGTAACTGTCAGCTGGCGAAAGTGTTGAGTGCACGTCTGTCAAATGCGGTTGAGGTTTCTCTGCTGTGGGATCCTGACTGGGGGGAAGTGAGGGAAGGCAAGGGTAGAAAGGGGAGTGAAGGGGGGAAGGGTAGAGAGGCGGAAACAGGGTAGAAGGACAGAGAAAGGGGCAAGGAACAGCCGTAGCTGGTGCGCACTGTACCCCCAAAATATAAACAGCTGCAGCAATTGATGGCTTAATTTGCCACTAATTTGCGCTTATCGGTCGAGCATCGCTGTAACCGCCTGGCCAAGCTCCCCGTAGCTACCTTCCCCTCGCTACCCTAGCTACCTCCCTCGCCCGCTTTGGTTGCATTGCAGCCGGTCATCAGATTTTGCCTTTTGAGCCCCAACTGCTTTGTGGGCCTTAAACAACAAGCGCACTCACACACAAATGTAAAACACACACACAGACTTATACCCACAATCACACTCATAATCATATTCATACTCATATTCATGCTCGCATTCATTTGTGTATTGCCTCACGTTGTTCTCGTTCTCCGGGAAGTATCTGAAGCCTGTCAAGGCGTGCAAATTGCGTTTGTAACGCTGCTTTATGGGAAACTGCAGCTCGTAGCGCTGAGAGAGAGAGATAGAGGGAGAGACAGAAAGAGAAGTTTTGTAGACCTCTGCAGAGCGCATATCATTCAGGCATAATACAAATACAACTCCGCATGCCGACAAAGCAAAGTCGGTAGAATTCTCCGAAGCTTATCAGAGCATAAAAACAGAAGCTTTAACTCTAAAATTGTTGGAAGCAGAACCGAAAAGTGTTGCTTATCACTGGAAAATGAAAAAGGGAAAAACATTTAAACATTTATAATTGTAAAAAACATTCCAAAAGTTCTATTTGTTAATGGTAGATGCTATGGGAATTTTCTAAAAACATTTTAACAATTTTTAATAGCACAAAAATGTTGTTTATCAATGGCAACATGAAAGGGTAGCACAGAGATAGTCTTCTGAGCATATGATAAAACTGAGCAAAGTATTATCTCTGTAAATATCACAGATCTAAAGATATTCCATGTTAAACCTATAATTATGGATTGCAGTAAATACTTTTAATATGAAACAGTTAAACTTTGATACATCAGCTAAGGGTATTTGAATGAATCATCAACTTTTCTTTAGTTATATATAGGATAATAAATTAGTGTATATATTTATCTCTCTCTCTGTATATCTGTCTATCTATCCATCAATCTGTATATCTAAGTATCTATCGATCTACTCGTACCTATCTATACATATATCTATCTATCTATCTATCTATCTATCTTTCAATCAATCTCTCCATCTATCCACCTATTCTTTTATCCATCTTTGCATTCATCCTTCTATCCATCGATCCATCTATTTGTATATTAAATGTTCATTTATCCATATTATTTCAAATCAAACTTATAGCCAGATGTACACAGCATTTATTGACCTTCTCTCTTCCAAACTTTCTGTTATATGAGTTTTTATTTCAGCTTCAAACCTCTTAACTTCCTTTCGCCTAACTTAATTAATTAGTATTTCTCACTAATTTATGTTATAATATTTTAAAGCCATCTCTCTCTCCCTCTCTGCAGTAAACTGTCGCCAGCTGCTGCCAAAAGCTGCCCAGCGTGCTGATGCGCCGTTGATGAAGCATTGACCGTTCATAGCAAAACAACAACAGAGCGAAAGGAAGAGGGGAAGCAGCAGGGAACAGTGGAAGAGCTGCTGACATTAGACCATCCGTTGGGCCCTTGGCCAGCCCATCCTTTTTGGCCAGCATAAACAACGTAGTGAGGCCCATAGAATGCGCTCGAGCTCATAATAAAGCAATAAAAAACGAGCCTGGTAAATGCCGGTAAAGAGCTGCAAATGCTACCTGAACTGAGAGAGAGAGAAAGAGAAAGAGAGAGAGAAAGAGAGAAGGGCAAGGAGAGAGAGAGGAACTCGCTTTGTGTGTGTGCTCATGTTTTTTGTTCGGTTTTTTTAGTGCATTGGCCAAGTCTAATTTATCATCAAACAGCAGACACAAAGGACACAGGCATGGTAAGAGAGTAACAGAGAGAGAGAGAGAGAGAAAGCAAGAGAGGAAAGAGGAAGAGAGAGAGGAAGACAGTGAGCGTGTCCGGGGCACAGCTGGCTTCTTGACTGCGGCCTGCGACCAGGTAGCGTTAATAGTTTATGACTAAATTGAAACAGGTTGTCGGGTGGCAGGAAGTGTATGTCACACATACACCAACACACACACACACTTACTCTGAGCGCCTTTTCCAATGAAAGAGCAAAGCACAATCTCCTGCACTGTCTTCACTGTCAATTTGTCAATCAATATGGAAAGTATCTCGCGCTCTTCTCGCGTATCTTTTACACACTCGAGATGCAGCTGAAGTGAGATCAAAGGCGAAGGCGTGCCACGCCCAACTCCTGCACGCTGGCCACTCGAGAGCGTCGCAGGCTTATCGCACTCAGCTCAAGTAATTGTAATATTATCCCTAATAAGCAAAAGATTGATAACATTCCAAGGAAAAGAACAGGGTCGAAATTATTGAAATGCCTCAAAAAGGAGAAGGAGGGTCGCACTCGGGCACTGGCGGTGTCCTTTTAGGAATCTCAGTCATACACACTCGACACCAGTCAGAAAGGACACACACACGGGCACTCATACTGCCTCCCTCTCACTCACTCACTCTTTCTGTTCCTCTCTCTCTCCCTTTCGCTGTCTTATCGTTGGCTCTTCTCATCATCACTTGAGTAAACAATGTCATAAAATCATCAATCAAGCTGCGACTCTCTGTCGGAGACGGAGACGGTCTCCGCTGGTGACTTTTCCTTGTCCTGCATTCCCCTACCCTTCCCCTTTCCCTGCTTCTATTCCTCCTCCTTCCCCTATTCTCCTTGTGGGATTCTCGTTGTCCCTGCGCATTGTCTTGGGCTATTTGTTTGCCCAGCCTAACTGCTAAAGTAAACACCATGCCTCCCCTTCCCTCTCCTGCACATATTCCATCTTCCCTGCCCGACCTAAGATTGGCTTGTGCCTGCCTTCGTTCTTCTCTTCCCCCTCTCTTCGTCCTGCCTGTTAATACAATTAAGTGTTATATTTGTTGTCTTTGGTTTTTATGCGACTAGCAAATTGTTTTATGGGCGTGTGCCGCCTTTCACAACAAAACCACTGGCAGAGTGGGGAGGGAAGTGTGCGGCACTACGACAGGTAGTCGGAACTACTGTGCAGGGAATATCAGTGCGGGGAATACTATAAAGGGAAACCCATAACCCTAAATGATCTGATTGATGATCTGTACTGAGCGTGCTGTGCCTATTAACGCCTGTGGAAAGATAAAGGAGCTTATGAGGTTAAGAAGAGTATTGAAGAGTTGGAAAGAGTGAGAGAGAGAACTGAGAACTTACAGATAACTCGTAGAGAACTACTCGTACTGTAATGTCGAATAACATTATATTTACTATATTATATTTAATGTAACCATTATTATATTATTCTTCTTTTTAGATTAGATTGGTTATAATATATTTTGTTCCTATTGATATAACTATCAAATATATATATCTTCCCAATTAATTCTCTCCACACACTTTAATAATTTTAAATATTTTGCAACTCCAATCAAACTCCACAACTTGAAGCCTTTCAATTTCTACCCAATTCCCTTTGCCTCTTCAAGTACGTCTTGAGAATTCTTCTACATAATTTATATAAATTGCCTTCCCCTTCCCCCCTCACTCTTTCCCACACTCCCTCACAAGATCCTTACCCCTATTCGCATTTCCCTTTTAAATAATTGCATCTTGACATATTCACATTAGCCCAATGTGTGTGTGCCTGTGTGAGTGCAACAAGCTGCTGCTGCAGCGTCGCTGCTCCAGTTCTGCTGCTGCTGCAGTTGCTGTTGCGGCTGCCGAAACTAATTACAGCGCGACCTACCCAAAAGAAGTTAGTGTTGTTGTTGTGCTTGACTTCCCCTCAACGAACCGAGTGCGAGTTGCGTGCACTAACAGTGTGCAGTGCTGTTACAACACTGTTATATAGCGAACAACAGCGTATAAGACTGTAGTACACAGCAGTAAACAACAGATGGAGCCACCACTGTCGTCTTGCACACACTTCGTGCACACACAGTTCGGCTATGCTGGCCCATCGTTGTTGTTGTACGCAGCATAAACGGTCGCTGCAACTGTCGTTCGGTTCGCTTCGTCGTCAACGCGCATTCGTGCCTGGCACCGAACGACGACGACGACGACTCGTGTTCATGTGGTTCGTGTATGCGCTGCCTGGCTCCGCTTATACTTGTATGATTCAGTTCCATTCAGTCTTTTACGACGAGCGCATTGTAACGGACGCTCAGTCGCGGACGCTGTTGAGAGCAGAGCAGAGCAGTAGCAGAGCAGAGACGCTGTCTTCCTCTATTATCAGTTGGTATCAGTTCAGCAGTTCGCAGTCGCTGTAAGGCAAAGCCGACTTCAATTTACAGTTAGCAGTTCGGCTCGTTTCGTTCAACGTAATGTGCTGTGCATGCACGCGCGTGTCTCTGTGCATGTTTGTGCGTGTCTCTCACTGTGTCTGTGACCGTTTGACGGTTTAATTTGAATTCCGAATTTCGATATTAATCAAAGATGCTGCCGAAGATCGGAAAAACGCATTAAGAAGAAGAAGAAGAAGCAGAAGAAGAGTGAAAGAAGTGATAAATGAACTGAGATTAAAATAAAGACGAGACAAAATCAAAATCATTGTGTGTCTCTCCCAACACACCATCTCTCTCTATCTATCTCTCTTTGTCACTCTAGTGTGTCACTGTGTTGTGCTGCGCTGTGCATAAATGTGTGTGCGTGAGTGTGTATGTGTGTGTGCCTAACAATTAATTAGCATTTAAATCGCTCATTTATCTGCTCGCTCCTAATCAAAAGCCAAACAAACAAAACAAAAGAAAGGAGACAAGGAGAAACAGAAGCAGAAACAGTAGAAGCAGAAGGAGGAGCAGGAGAAGGTGTACAATACTTCCAGGTAAGTTTTTCCACTTCCAGCAAATTAACATAAATCTGTTTAAATACCAAATAAAATACCAGCAAGTCATGTGGGTGCAAAAACCCAAAACTGGCTAAATCATTTCGTACATTCTTCTTTACAAGAATCGCCCCTAAAAAAGAGAAAGAGAGAAGATAGAAAAAATAAAGCCAACGCCATTCAAAAATAAACAAATATTTGCATTAAAATAAACACGGGTCTACGCCCCCGCCACGCCCCTCCCTCCCTTGTATAACGGTATACCCCAATGCGAGTGTTGTCCCTTTTGTTTTTCTATTTCTTTTTTCTTGTTCTTGCTCCTCTTCTTGTTGTTATTGTTGTTGTTTTGTCTTCGGTCATTTGTCTTTTTGGGTCAGCAAATGCGTCCAATTTTTCCGCGCGAGATTTTCCTACATTTGTATATTTGTTTTCCGCTGCTGTGCGTGGGCTTTTCACAAGTTTTTCCTCGTTTTTTCTTTCGATTATTTACACACATTTTTGCGCTGCGCTCAGCTAAATATTCTAGCTAAGATTTTAAACCCTTTTCCAAACCTTCTCTGTCTTTTCCTTCTCTACAAACTTTGGATCAAAAGATGAGACCAAGCAACAAGAGAAAGAGAGAAAGGGAGAAAGATGAAGAGAAAGAGAGAGAGGCATATATAAATAATAATAGAAACAGCGGAACAAAGTGAGAAACAATGGAAAAAAAAGTTTGATCTGATTTGATAAGCAATTTGCATGTAAATTGGTAGACTAGGGAAAACTGCCCAGACAAGAGATCACAATCGTATCGAGTCTAAAAAGGTGTTGAAAACAGATTGACAAAATTTGAGAAAATTAAACTCTTGTTAACGAGCTCAAAGTTGTTTTCCAAAGTGTTTTTCATTCCAAACCATTTCGAAATTGATTTTGAAAGTGTTTCTTGAAAATTCACATTATACTCGTATATGGAATAATTATGAATCTGATTTTTTAAGAGCACAAAAAGTTACAAAATATATTTGTGTGCATTTTGAATTTGGCAGAAAGTCAAACTGACATGTAAACAATTAAAACTATATTAAAATCTCAATATAAAACAGAATTATCTAAAAATGAGAATTGTCTATTTAGAAAACAATCGATTTCAAGGCAAGAAATGCTGCCAATTATTGAAATATTTACAGAAAAATTGAGATTTTTAAAAGAGAAATGTAATGAATATAGCAAAAATCTGTATAAACGTAAAATTTGCTGATCTTTCTGTCACTGAAGTAAGACTCGAACTAAGACTCGAAAACAAGTTGAATCTAAATTAAAGTGTAGTTGAGGATTGATACGTCCTATTTGGGGACATGCAATCGCACTCTATGGCATTCTTTCTTAGCTTGAAATTCAATTATCTTATGTAGGTTAGAATATCCCGCCTTGCCATATCTTATCTATCTATACTTTACTATATACTTTACTTTAATATTTATATTCATTTGCCGTATATTCTTTTACATGCCTAGAAATGTATTAAGTGTTTTTATAACTTTGCAACCTTATCTTAATGCACTCAACACAAAGTATTCGAGTCTGTTGATCTGTTAGTCCACACAAATCCCACAATGAACTCAAGATCATCTTCATCTCTTACAGTTCCCCTTTCAACTCTGAGTAACTTGATACTCGTAATCCCTTCAATATGTTGAAATTCTATTCAGAAAGTAAACTTAATCCCATATTTGCTGCTGTTGAGCTTGACCTTCTCATTCCATAGAATGTTAATGCAGCTAAGCTCTTATGTGCATGTAGTAGAAGCTACAAAGTGACTCCTCCTCCCCACCCAGTTCCACCTCTTCCCCTTTCCGTACAGTCTATAAAAGTGCGATCTTAATTGCTGGCAGGCAGTCAAAGATCTCAATCACTCTGGACCAAATTGATCTCAAATTGTCAACGATTCTCAGGCACCATAGAGGCCAAGCTGCACGATCTCCATTCGTGCCACTTCCAGCTACATTCTGCAATCTTCTTGGTGTGCTTCTGCCCCGTTCTGCCATAAATCGTGTGGCGCAAAAGGAAAATAGCGCATTTCCAAAATATTTTCATTAAAATCGAGAGTGAACAAATATAAATTGTGCGAGGGCTGAAACAACACAGGGCCAGACAGCGAGACAGACAGACATACAGGCAGACAGAGAAAGAGAGAGTGAGGGAGCGAGGTATAGAGAGGCAGGCAAAAGGCAGCATAAACATTCATCAATCTGTCAGTGGGGCCTGTCAGCTGTTTTAAGCACCCACAAAGTGCTGTTGAGGCAACAACAACAACAGCAACAACGACAACGCCACAGAGAGCATTTCAATAAAAATCGAGAACGGAGAAAACCCCAAAAAACACACACACACAGGCACAGACACAGGCAGACAGTCGACAGCATTGTGAATGTAAATGTGAAAATGAAAATGTGCGTTCTCAATGCATTCCTTGGCCACGCGCGTCTAGGTGCGAGTTCAGCGCCATAAAAAGAGACCAAGAAGAAGCAGAAGAAGCAGCAGAAGATAAACTTCTTCCCTCTGCTCTTTGTGCTCTCATCTCTCGTCCACGCGCAAAACGTGCGCCAATCAATTGGCTTCAAAAGCAGAAAAGCAAAACACAAAATGCCGTGTGAAAATGTTCGTCTCCCACGGCAAAAGAGACAAATTAAAGTAAAACAAAGAGAAGCAGGCAGGAGGAGGTAGGCGAGGAGAGTTGTCTTTAAAATTAGTGAGACAGCGGCAATTTGTCTTTGGCAATCGTTCAATGCAGCGCAAAGATACAAATGTATCTAGCAGATACATTTGGATGATCTTCACTTTTGACTATTAAGCGCACGTGTTGATTGATTTTTATTTTCCAATCCAATTGCGCTTTTCCCGCGCTCAGTTGTTAATGAAATTGGAAGAGAGGGGAGAGAAGTAGTGTGGTTCAAGGGAGGGGGGAAAGAGGAAGTGGAAGAGGAAGTGGAAGAGTTGAGGAAAATGTCCTAAAACTGCTAAATCAATCGACACTTGAACTGCATTTCGTATGCTTTGCTTTGTGGGTAAGTTGTGTTTATTAATTGTAGCCACACAAATACAAATACACACACACATACTCCCACACATACTCTCTCTCACAGAGACACATACTCCCTCATCCACACACACACGCGCTAAGTGTGTCCCCTAATTCCACACACACCCTCGTCATCTAAGTAGTCTGACTTATTGCGGCGTGTGAAATGCCAAGCTGCCTTCCCCTCTCTCTCTCTCTCTCTCTCTGCTCTCTCCACTTCTCTATCTCTCTTGCTCTCTGCCTCTTGCTCTTTTACTATCTCTTTGCTTTCTCCTGGCAACTTTTCTCAACACTCGGGTAAATAGATTTCAGTGTCGCTGTGCACTTAGACGCAGCTCTGTTTGTTGTTGTACTTTGCCATACAAATTGATTGATTTTATTTGCACTCTCCCCCCTCACACACTGCCCCATATCTTTCACCCCCTCCTCCGTTTAGCCCCAACAAATTGCTGTGCGTGTCTGTGGCTTTTAGGCGGTAACTGTCAAGTGCGAAGAGGCAGCAGGAACGAGGGGGGGAAGATCGGCCCTGCACCAGTTGAGCACTGACATTTTGCGGTTAACTCATTTACACAGCGAAGCAACGGCGACGTCGACAGCGACAGCGACAGCAACGGCGACTGCGTCGTCATCGTCTTTACCCTTTTGCGCTGTTGACGTTGCCCTGATGGACGTGGCGGTTATGATGCAATGGCACCAGTTGACAGCGGTATCTCAATAATTGATTCATTTTGCAGCAAGGCTAGTTGTGATAGCCCAGTTTAAACAGACAGTGCTTAGACTGGCCTATGATATTAACTTTTACTCAAAGCTTTAATGTGCTTTGACAACATTAATTTGTGTATTGTAAGCTCGTGCACAATCCTAACGAGCATTACATTCATTTTGTTAACTTGCGATTCCCTGTGTTCTCACCTGCAACTTGTGTCATTATTTAATAAGCTTGCAAAGTTTTTTAATAGAATGCTTATTCATGCACAGGTTACTTTACTTTAACTTAATCCTATGATATTGTTTTTTCTCTCACCATGGATTGCTTTTAATCTTATATTTAATGAGCTTGCAAACATCTCTTGTTGCTAGTTAGATCTCTATCTGCTTCCCTTTACTTTCCCTTTTAGCTCTAGTTAGATCTCTATCTGCTTCCATTTGCTTCTTCTTTGAGCTCTTGTTATTATATTAAACAGCTTTAATGAGCTTTCAAACCTTTCTTGTTGCTAGCTTAAATACAGTGTGGTTCCACTTACTTCCATTTTAAGCTCTTGTTATTATTTCAGCTTTCAAAGCTCTCTTGTTCCTTTAATGAGCTTTGAAACCTTTGTGTTTCCTACATGTCATGTTCAGCTTTGGCCTATATACTAAACAGCTTTAATAAGCTTTCAAAGCTCTCACATCTATCTTTCGCTTTATTTGCGTCTATTTGCTCCCACTTATAGCTCTTTTCATTATAATAAATAACTTTCAAAGCTCCCGCATGTGCAGTTAAGGTCTAAGCAGCATAAAACTCTCTCTCTCTCTCTTTTTCTCTACCTACTTCCACATTCAACTCGTCTCATTTGCTATCTGCACTCTTATGCTAACCTTTTCTACCCACATTTTTAATTTGTTGTCCGATATCCAAAGTGCATCGTATATTCTCGTACATCTAGTTATGAAAGCTCTGCATTATGCATTGCTGCATTTGTGCGCTCAAATTGTTTTCACTTTTATTTTATTTTCCATCAATTTGTGGCCAACATGAAACCAGAAAATCGTAACTGCATTATTGATGGCCCTGCATCGACGATATTTTCATATTAATACTGCACCCTAGAACTGACCTCGCACTCACTACATATTCCACTCTCTTGCTCACCCCCTCTCCTGCTCTCTCTCACTCTCTCTCTTACTGTTTGGCACTCCTGAGAGTTGAGTATTGTCATGCATAACTGATGCTTCTCGTTGCTGTTCTGTGGCATGAGAAAAATCTCAACAAATTTATGGCATATTCCCAATTGTCCGCACTCGGCTAGAGCTAGCTCTTGTTTCCCTATACTTCTCTCCTCTTCCCTCTTCTCTCTGTCTCCCCCTTCCTCCCACTCTGGCAATTCATTAAAAATACTCGCATGCTGAAAATCATAAAATGAAAGACAAATATCGTGCAGGCAATTAAGTTGAACTTGCCCTATGCACATACAAACACACACACACGCACGCACTGCCCACCCACACACACACACGTAAGCTATAAAAATATCCAGTAAATGAGTGTATTGAAAAATGTATGCATAAACTAACATTGAATGAAAATTCATTTGTTAGATGAGTTTTTAGGGCCAGAGAAATTTTCACAAAATAATTTTACATATTTTTAGCATGCACAAAATTTCTCCAGAGACAGAGAGAGAGGGAGAGAGAGAACTTTATTAGGCAGATATGGAAAGTACATGTGCATATAAGGTAGAGTTGGATGCATTTATAGGAAGCTCACTATAATTGCTCATCAACTTCGTTTACAAGTTTGCAGCATCTACAATAATTTAACTTATTTCACATCGACGATGCTTCAACGAGAGAAAACTTTATTGGCCATAATATATATGTGCTATATATAACAAGTTGTTCTCTTTCATTTTCTAATGCGGATCTGATCTATTTGATTCCCCACACACATCATAGATTAATCTAATTGATGTCTCGCTGAACATGAAATGAAACTTAATTTATTTTTTTTGGTTGCCTCGAGTAATGCGACTAATCAGCGGTGGCTTAGTTGAATATGGTAAACAAGTCGATTTATGCGTAAATGCAATTAAAACGCGCTTCTACACCACAATTTTCACACAAAGAGAGGCAGTAGAGAGCAAGAGAGATAGGTATAGTGAGAGAGGTAGAGAGAGAGAGAGGTAGAGCGAGAATTTGCCATAAACAACAGCTGAAAAACGGGGACAAAATGATGAAAAACCAATGGGAAAAAGTGCATATAACATTTCCATTGATTGACAGTCAAATTAGCGGCAATCAAATGGAGGTCTCCCCTCCCAATATCTCCCCCCTACTGCCCCGCTTGCATGGCAAATAATTTATAGAATTATACGAAACGATATAGCGCACAGCTGAAAAGCTATATCAATCAAATAAATTATGGAATGTTAAAGAGGGGAAGCAGAAGAAGAGAAGAGAGGTAGAAGAGAAGAGCAGAGGGAGAGGGGAAGGGGTAGGCAATCCACTAGATACAAATGCGAATCAATATGGGCAAACAATCAGTCAGATAGGCAGGCAGGCATGAGGGCTGGCAGCGGGGCAGGCAGGCGGGCAGTGGGCCTGACAGTCAGTACGTGGGGCAGCCTCAAGTGCATAAACAAGCTAAAAAGGGAAAGGGGGAGTGGGAGGGGATATGGGAGAGGTGTGGAGCTGGTGGACTGGCACTGCCTCACTTGATTTGTTGACGTTTCGGAGTTTCCAAACGGCGCCTAACGCCAACTGCAACCTAATTTCGAATCCAGCAAGTGGCGCTAGATCAAGCATGGCAATCATATGCTGTAAGTACTCACTCACACTCAAACAGACACACACACACACTGGCAAACACACACTGTAAAGCGTGCACTGTGTTTACATAGGCATCATCACTCATACGTCACGTTGGCCCGGGCAACATTTCAATTTTGGAATAAAATACGATGCGATGCGAGGCAGACGTGGCCCAACGATAAACTCAATCGCATTGACGTTTGCATAAATATTCAACAGCATTTTCAGCTACCCCCTTATTCCCCATTATTCTGTTCTCTCTCTCTCCCTTTTTTGGTTTATAAATTTTTTAATTTCTCGCGCTGCTGTTGATTTTTTATGGCACTCACTCTGTTTTGTTCCCGCTGTGCATTTAGCACAAAATAAACAAATTACAACGCATAAAAATCGAGGCCCAGTTCAACGAGTTTTCATTCTACATTTTTGTTGTTTACACCATTTGCGCCTCTTGTTACTTTATTAGCTGAGATCTTTTATGCACGTGTGCCTCCCTACTTTATATCGTCCGGCCGGACCATTCTTGTTTATGCCTGAAAGTTTCGCAACCGATTTGGCAACCCTCGTTGTTTGAAAGTTGAAGCAATTGAATTGACTTTTCTTGTATATTTACATGGAAATACTTTTTAGATTTTATTCCATAGATTTTGTATATAGTTTTAACTTTATTATTCCTTTAATTTGCTTTACATTCCATTCCAATTCATTCTCCGACATTTTCCATTTACCCTGATACATTTTGAGCTTAAGGTTTTTCTAAACACAATTTGATCATCAGGGCCAAGTTCTTCTTCAGTTTTCGTGCACTCTTCTTCAATTATCTGGGCAACATCTTTACTGAATGATTCTTCACACATCGATTCGTCATTGAGCTCTCCTTGAGACATTAAGCAGTCCACAAATCTGTCATCTTTTATTTTAAATAGCTCGCGAACGTGATATCGGCAACAAGGTTGGTCATTTTCAACAAAAATATCGTAGCAATTAGGGAATTTCCACATCCATATTGGAAGTACTAGCTGCGAGACTAAGCACAGTAGAACAAGAAATGTTTTCATCGCGACAATCAAATAATTACTGTAGAAATTTGATGTTGATATAGAATGATATAGGGGCTATGTAGGTACATATATACGAGTATTATGAGTTTAAAGTTAACTCATTGAGTATGAGCGATTGTGGTTCTGTTCTTATCGCTATTTTATATGCATGTTTCATTTATGTGCAACAGAGTGTAAATTTGTCAAAGATAAATTATGAAAATACTCAATATTTCTAGAATATTTTGTCTATTTTGTGTACATATTTATGTGAAACTGAGTGCAAGTTGTTTAAAGATAAATTATGATTATAGTCTCATAATGATATGTCTATTATAGGCATCAATGACTGCAATAGTTCCAGCTACGCACTGTGGTCGATCTTATAGTGAGGATTTCAACATAATTATAACGAATAATATTTATACTTATTTACTGCATATAAACATGACCACATTGCGTTGGTTTTCAATACAATTATTGATCAACGTTGACTATGTTCATTATTTATAATTGAAGATATTGAATAGCAAAGCTCAACATATCTATTCTAGAAGTTTCTCCTCTAACTAATATATCACACACCACAAAACAATGACTTTCGAACTGTTTATTTAAATAATGCAACTAAGCTTTATCAATTTGATATGTACAATAGTTCATTCCAGTTAATTTTCGAGTAAAGATTTTAATGTTGACTTGTTTAATATCTTATTTCCTATTTGGGAAACAGTTTCCTGCATTTATTTGTTTTGGGATCTATGGTGCAGCACGAAGATATTGTAGTACAGCTAACATTACACTGAGCCATGGCATATTTAATGAGTGGCTGCATTGAAATGGATTCTTCTTCACAACTATCACAACTGTCACGTTTGTCAATTAGTTTTTGTGCTATGCAGCATAGTTTAGTTCTTTCTTCTCGCAGTTGTAACTCCTCCTTAATTTCAGACAAGATGCAAATGTTTTGTTCCACAGAAGGCACCAGGTTCCTGGCTGCACACTGTGAGATCAGCAGGAGCAGCAGAAAGAAGACTCCCAGTCCCAGTATTCCTTGCATCTTGAGAATTTACTTAACACTAAACGTTGTTACAAGAGTTACTCTTATTAATATAAGAATATGACGCAACGAAAGTGCTAAGTATAGTTCTCTTGATATCGCTTGCGATAAGAGAACCACAGTTGGTTTTGCTATATATATATATATATTATTATTATAAAACCAGACAAGAAATAACTTGAAGCATCTTGTCAGCTTAAGTTTCCAATAAGCAAAGGAACCTACAGAAAATCAAATTCAATTATTTACTTCAGACCGAAAGCCACAAGTTGTAATGTGAGACAGCAGCCGAAGCTGTAGAAACTTTCGCACACTCACACACACACCCACATACTATATGATACAGTACATTTTCTCCTGGGCAGGGACAAAGAAATGATAGAAAGAAATTCGAATGCCTTGAGGGCTGTATAGTCGTGGTATAGAAACAATCACTCGATGAGCGATGTAATTGATAACTTTACAGTTTCCTATTTGGAATTTTAGGGTGCTGCCATAGTAACGCATTGTCATGGTGGGAGGGGTAAAGGGAAGAGCGGGAGGCACACTAAAAAACCAATGAAGCGTATTGTAAAAGTATCTCGACATTTTTATTAACACCCCTCGACAAAAGGTTGACAAAGCACCTGACGTTGGTCACTTCTAGGGCTGCACTTGGGTCAAAGTGGTTACTAGAGTGGGGTAGGTGGGAGTGCTAGGGAGAGGAAGAGGGGAGGGGGTGTGTAAAAGTTGGCCTGTTGTCACCTGGGTAATTTTTGGTATATGATGTGCAACTTGAGTATCGTTTTGGGGACAGCGAATGACTTTGTTTGCGACTCAATCTTTAACTTGGTCTCTCTCTCTCTCTCTCTCTCTCTTTCTAAATATGTCTCCTTCTGCAATACTGTCTTCTTCCTTAACTGCGCCCACTTCTTCAGCTACTTCTCCATCTCCTTTTGCTTTATTCTAATTACAGTTGGGTCCCATAAAAATAGCTGGCACCTAGGTGCCTATCTGTTCATTCGATTACATTTTTCCGCCACTTAACGGCCGAATTATGCAAATTAGCCGAGACACGCGAACAGCGCAAGGCAAAAGCCTCTACCCCCCCCTCACTACATCCTTGCCCTGACCTGAGCTTGCTTGTTTTGTGCCTGCTTTGAAATTAGTTGGCAAAACGTAGACTCGCGTGTGTGTGTGTGTGTGTGCACCTGTCGACCCAGAAGGAAAACTAAGGAAACCCACACAGAGCAACAGTAAAACACCCCCGCCTGTAGGTGTAACCATGGCATTTGCCAGGGGTTGCATAGCTGTATCTGTAGTTGTATCTATTGTATGTATCTGTAACTGTATCTATGTATCTGTCAGCTACAGCTATAGTCGGAGAGACAGTTACACATGTATTTTTGCAAGTCATTGGGGCATTTAAGGCTAGTTAGGGTTGGGTATGTGGAAGAGGCAGCAGGAAGGTGGGAGGCAACAGGGCAAATATAGCATGCAACTGTTTTTTGACAATCATTTCTACTATAGTATTTGCCAGGCACTCCCTCTATGTCTTCTCCAACCCCCCCTCTCACTCTGTGTGCTCTGTGTGAAAAGCGCTTTCCATTTGGCCGGTTTCCAAGCAATTGTCAATCAAAAGGCAAAGCTCAACATGGCACAGAAGTTGCCAGAGACAAGGGAAAACTAGCAAAACTGAATCAAATCGAAGAGCTCGAGCACATGAAGCTCTCGGCTAATAAGCGCCTTAGCAAGTCGGGCAGGTCGAATCAAGTCGATGCCCCAGTGCTGGCTATATATATGGCTATAGCTATAGCATAACCTCAATAACCTGTTCTTTCAAATTCAAAAATTGATGCTCATCTTCCGGCCTCGTCTCCATTCAAGCCTTCAATTGCCCATCAATTAGAGGCATAAGGCCAATGTATCTAATTTAGACAAACAGCCCAGTGGCCAAAGACCTGAGCAGTTAGGGTATCCCCCCCCCCCCTCAATCCAAAATGAAACGGAAATTATTCATGGCTTCCATGGAAACCAAAAGAGATGGAAAGGGGGAACCGATAGAACAATGTGGTGGAAGCAAGACAAGAAGATAAATGACCAACAATTAGTCACACCTACGATGACAATCATCGAATGATTTTCGAATGAAATGAAATGCCCAGTGGCATCGGGGAAGAGGGAGGGGGAAGGGAGAGTAGAAGAGGCAGATCAATGCCTGCAGAGCTGGGGCTCAGATCTCTGATTCCCAATTCGATTCCGATTGCAATGCGGCATACGGATTCGATTTGTGATTCGGACAATGGCCAAACTAATGAAAATTCTTCTTTATTTTTGGCTTCTACGGTTCGGTGTATGTGTGTGTGTGTGTGGGTGTGGCATAGGCGGGTAAATAGGGGAGTAGGTGGGTAGCCACCTTCCCCTTTATGCTGCTGTTTGCAGCGCTTAATTGCAGAATGGGTTGGGTTGGGTTGGAACTGCCTGCGGTGTTGATGGCAATGCCAGCTTGACACATGTGCCGCATGACGACGTGTAGCACGTGTGCTCGTGTGTGTATGGTATGTGTGTGAGTTCCGTTTTGATTAGCGGCATGCCATGTCAAACAACAATTTGTAAGAGCGAATGACATTTGAATGATGACATCGACAGTGCGACACAGGCGGCGGCACAGGTGGCGCTTCCGCTCGACACTTGTTTCGAGGGATTGAGATGAGGGCTAACACAAGCAAGGGGCAGCAGGGGAGTCGGGGCCACGTAATGTCTCTATTATGGCGTGCTAAACAAGCGACAAATTGCCAGTGTCTAGACGGAGCAGGCAAGGGGGAAGGGGAAGGGCGCAGGTGCCCAATAGAAACAATTACTTATGATGCTAATACGCGCATCAGTCAATCTTTGGCACAAGTTTGTTTACCTCTCTTACTCACTCTCCCACTCACTTCTGCTCTCTTTATCATACAGTCTGTCTCTCTTTCATCTCCTCACTCACTCTGTTTCTCCCTCTCTCTCTCTCTTTGCAGACTTTTATTAGATTGCAGCGATTCAACACACACAGCCAGCAAAATGTTTGCCTGTTTCCATTTGGTGTCCCTCGTCCTCTTCATTGGCACATTGAAAGGTAAGTGAGTGTATCCATAAATAAATATCTATATATCACTGTATGTACTCGTATGTGTACATGCATTTGTGGCGTGTTGGTGCCACTGTGCCGCCGGCTGCTGCTCAATTATGCAGCTCGCCTCGGTCAGCTTCATTTGTCAGCGGCGCCGACGACGAACGACGTCATTCAATATGAAATTTCACACTTTGGTTGACATTTCAAATGGCGAATGGCCAAAATGGCAAAGTGGGCGGAAGAGCGGGGAGGCGGGGAGAGGGGGGCGAGGCGTGCCACAGGGCTGACCCCGGCCACACAGCACGGCGCCGTTGACGCCGCATGCCTCATAAATTAATTTACACTTGAAACTTCGCGGCGCTGTGCGGCCAAAAAACAACAACAACAATTGCAGCAGTCACAGCAACAACAACAGCAACAACAACAACAGCAATTACCCATTCAACAACAACAACATCAGCAGTAGCAGCATTGGCAGCTGCACAGCCACAACAATAATGCTTAAAAGCTTAAAATCAAATGCAACTGAATCTGCCGCCACCCATGGTGCATGTTGCACGCCCAGCAGGGGCGGCTATCTGTGGCAGGGGCATTGCCAGGGGGCAGGCTGCAGCGTATCGGGAATCGCATTGCAAAAATTCGAGTCGCGTTGGGCCAAGTGCAGTTCGTTATGGTCGCATTAAAGATTGAACTGCAGGCAGTGTGCAGAGGGGGGGGAGCGGGGGCACTGCTGCACAGTGGGGCCAGAGCATTGGGCAAGGGCATTCAAATGTAATACTATACATATAAATAGCTTAGCTGATATAGGTAACTAATGAGTGCTTAAAGAATGTTAATTGCACATATCATTGCGTCCTTAATTGTTGCAATTAAATTTTGCAATTAAATATTGAGAAATATTTAATGAATCCAGAAGACTGAGATAAAATATATTAATGGACATTTTAATAATTATATTGAATTGGAAAAACGATTTTAGACAATTTGGTAAAGTTATTTGCCTATTTATATTATTATATAATTTTATTTATTTTATTATTATAGTTTACTTGCCTTGATTAATATGTATATTTCTATAGAATTGTATTTATTAATTGTTGCCATAGAAGTAATTTGCATTAATTATTGTGCTATTTTGCTTGATATTGCTAAGAAAGCTCTGGCTGATTTACAGAAATAATTAAAGGAATACATTTTATCTAATTTATAATAATATACATAAATACAAATAATGCAAAGGGATTTCAAATTATCGTTTACTTTCCCAATATCAGTATATTGCGTAAGATAAAATCACTTCTTCCTCAAATTTATTTTAATATGCTATAGAACTCTCTCTTTTCTTTAAGTAAATTTAGTTGTTAATTTAATATATAACAAAAATGTTTTTTTGTTTGTTTTTGAATTTATCGATCTAATAGGGAGATATATTTATTTGAGTCGAATCGAAATTGTTTCCATTTAAAGGGTTCATATTCTTTTAATAATATTTTCATTACCTTTCTAAAACAAAGTATAAGAATTTGTGTAATTTAATATTTTATGTTTTACTTACATATAATATATCAAATTTCTTAATAATATTCCAATAGTTTACTTGTATGTTATGTCTATAATTTCTTTATAATATTCCGAATAATAAGGCTCCACAGTATATATTAATTTCAAGCCAAGTCTCTCTCTCTGTTTTTCTTCTGTTTGCCTCTTTCCCAAGCCTCGCTAGTCTCTCTTTCTTTGTTTAATTTTTAGCTCTCTTTCTCTCTCTCCCTCTCTCTCTTTCTCTGTCTTTTGCTCATGTGCTCTCTAATGAACTCCCTGCTTTCAAAACTGTCACTTTTTGCAGGCAAACTTGCCAAACTATGCTTGCCACAAGCACGCTGCACTTGCCTCACTGCTGCCGCTGCTGCTACTGTTGCACGCTGGCAAGCTGAGTAAATGAGGGAAATGTTGATTTTCCGTCGCGTATCTGCTGCTGCTATCCTAAGTATCTCAAATGCAGCGTGGTCGATCCTATGTGGGGGGGCGCATCTCGACCGCTTAGTTGCAAGTTGGGCGCGAGTTTTGACGCAGTGGCGATTGTGGCAAGACAACAAACACGTCAGCCAGAGCTGGGGCTGGCCAGTTGGGGGCAACATTAGCAACAACAACAACATCTCCATCTCATGTGCAAACTGGACAAGTGGAGGGGGGTAGTACAGTGGCAACGCGTGTCTGTTTAATTGAAATTGACGCTTACTGCGTTTGGTTTCTTCGCGCCAGAATTTGTTTATGAACAATTTAACAGAAAGAGAGAGAAAGGAAGAGGGAGAGGCAAAGAAAGAGAGAGATGGAGAGTGACAGAGAATGAAATTGCTGCGGCTGCAGCGGCACTTTGTCGCCTGTCGTAATAATTCTGCTGCAATTGAAATAAATTAAATTGCATGCGGAGCCATTTTCAGACGACGATGCCGTCGCCAGTTTTATGGCGGATTCGTGTCTGTCTCTGTGTGTGTGTGTGTGTGTGTGTACCCCGAAAAAACCGAAAGCTATGCTTTCCCAACTTTCCAATCCGCGATCCCCACCACGCTCTCCCTCCCTCTCTCTCTCTCTATCTCTCTCTCTCTCTCTCTGCCTGCCACATGCGGATGCATAACCGCAAAACTGCGCTGCACTCAACATAGTCGTGCGCCAGTCATCATCCTGATGTGCACATGTCACTGCGGCATTTGTTTAATTAACAAAACCCCCTCCCGCTCCTGCACCACCACCCTATTCTGCCCACTTGGGTGTGTGGATTGTGGGTACTAAGTGGTGGTGCTGGTGGTGGTGGCACTGACGTTGCAGCTTTGCGCCTGGCCGTGTCAGTCATCGTTTGTCTTTGTAATTTGTGCGTTGATGAGTTATACTTTTGTTGTTTGGATGTGTTTGGATTCCCCGGGGCTGATTAATGGGCTGTGGATCATATGCTGTGCATGCGGGTGCGTTAGTTACTGCAAGACGCGAAGTAGAAGTGTGCGAGTGTGAGCTGAAGAATGTTGTGTTGAAATTTTAAATGTTGCGTGGTGGAGTGGAAGCTGTGTGGATTGCATGTGGAACTGGTGGATGCTGAGCAAAACGCTGAAATTTGCAAACAAGGCAAAAGAAGTTTATGACTGCCCCAATGTAGAGTGGAACCTAATTCGCTTGAGCTATAAAGAGCTGAAGAGACTCTCCTATGAATTAAATTAGAGACTAATTTGATGAACTTTTAGACTGAAGAGCATGTAAATGTTATGTGGATGTTATGTGGAACTTAACTAGTAAATTGCTAGTCTTAAATTCAAACGACAAAAATAACTTGAAACCCATTGCGGCACTTGTTGCCTCCCACAAGCTATGCAAATGTTTCCCATGCATAATTTCATATTCAAAATATATGTAAAATATGATTTGCCGCCTACAAGTTGCTTCCAAGTCGAGGCAGCCAAGCGTTAAGATTCGCCACAAAGTCGCCGCAAAACTTTCCCAATAAAATACTCAACAATTTTGAATCAACAGAGAAAAATAAATGAAATAAAAACCGAAATACGAAGTAAAAACATGAGATGAGACAAGGGGTGGAGAAGGTGGAAGGAGAAGCGTTTGAACTGTGAAAAACTGTTGCTGACACTTTTCAGGAATGAGGGCAAGACCAACAACAACAACAGCAACAACAAGGGGGAACAACAACAACAAACATTAATCATTTAATTTGATAAGCAATAAACGAAGTTCTGATAATCTTTTTACGTGCAGAGAGAGAGAGAAGTCGAAATATTCTGAAAACCGCAAAGTAAAACTGAGTTAGGAAAAGGGGTGGTCAGGGAGAGGGAGGGACTTTATTGGCATTGGTTTTGGCTTGGCTTTGGCTTGGTTTTGGCTATGGCTTTGGCATTGGCTTTGGCGTGCCGATGACGCATTGCATGCAATTTCAATTGATTATGCGACGCTTGAAAGGGTTTCACAGCAGGACAACAGCATAAAAGAGTCAGAGAGGGGGATGTGAAAGGAAGGAAGGGAGAGAAAGTGTGCAAAAAGATGAAAGACAGCTCTAAGGAAAAACTACTTTAGCTTTCACTTGCAGCCAAGGGCGCGACCAGCAGTAGAAGGAGTTAGAAAAGCAGCAGGGAGAGGAAGGAGGAGGAGAGGTACAACTGGGAGAGGCAGCCTTGGGTCCACGAGGGTTGGCCAAACTTGTCGCATGAAAATGCAATTCAATTGATTTATGTGCTCAATGCAATTACCCCGAAAAGCAAAGAGGGAAAGGGGTTAGGGGGTGGCCAAGTGGATTGCCAGGGGCTGCGTGCTTGCTGCCAATAAAAATCAAGCAGGGTTGCATTTGACAGCCGCATAAATTGCTGTGCGCGCCCCACACAGACACCTTGTCAGTAGGTGTGAAAATGGCTGCCAAGCCAAAAGAGTGGGAATAGGGGGGAGAGAAGGAGGAGAGAGAGGGAGAAGACAACCGTGGAGACGTTGCCGGAGATGAAGCTGCGAAATGGGGAAATGGAGCTCAAGCAGATAAAAGAGGTGTGCGAATGTGTGTGTGTGTGTGTGTGCGGGTGTGTGGCAAATGGAACGAGAGTAGGTGGTGGCTGCATAAGCCAACAAAAGTCAAAGGGGGCGTCTTTCAACGGGGGCGTCACTGCGGCCAATTAAATTTATTGCCCGCTCTGGGTGCCTGCAAAATTGTTTTTAATTGTCCCGGCAATTAAAAACACGCCCAGCAGCTTCGTCTTTGCCTCGGCCGGAGACCACAGCAATAACAACAACAACAGCAAGAAAAGGAAGGAACAAGAACCACTGGAATAACAACGACAACAAACAGAACAACAAAATTAAAGTGTGCAAAAGTTTTTCGACAGGGGGACAAGGGGCCGTTAAAGCAAATTTATTGAGAAAGGGGTAGTGGCTAAGGAGAGAGAGAGAAAGTTATTGAAGTTGATTAGAAACGAAGTAAAGAATGTTATAATCCTGAGAATCGAATAGAAGAGCAAGCACAGTAATTGAATAGTCACTCGATAGTCTCGATACTATCGCAAGTATACTATAAAAAAAAATGTATCCATAAATTTAGTATAAAGTTGCATTTTGTGATGCCTTTAAATATATTGGCAAATAGAATATAAGTTTGCAAGGAATACAAATTTAATTGTCATTCGAAAGTATTGTAATTGAAACTATGTTAATAGCAATTATTGATGTATTGCATCTAGAAAAGTACTCTGAAAGTTATCAAAATAATCAACAAAGAGAAACCTTAGTTGGCAAGGAGAGAAATTTATTGATGAAGAGATTGATGCAAGTAAAGAAATTGAATGGTCATTTGATAGTCTCTATAGTATCGCAAGAAAGTCACAATATTATTGTAGAAATCATAAATCCTAAATCATGATAATATTACAAATCTTTTTATATTGAATGTATAAAAGAACGAGTGTATAAAAAGTGTTTATACAAATAGAAATCTAAGTTGGCAATGAATTAAATTTAATCATGAAGAGATTATTTCGATAGTACGAGTATCGTAGACCAAACAACCCACTCATAATCATATTATAAGAAAGACCTATTTAAATTTAAATTATACTAAATATACCAGTAAAATACCAAAAATAATCCCTTTTCAATTGGAATTATTCTTGACAAAAATCCAGCTTCAAATACTTTCCCCCTCCACCCATTTTACAGGCTTAACTCTCTCTCTCTTTCTCTCTGTCAGCTTCATATCGCGCAAGCTACTCACAATTGCAAAATCTCTTAGCCTAATCGCACTAACCGATTTGTAGGTAGGCACCTGTTTTCAGCAGCGCCATCTGTCGCCCACGGGCTTAAGCCAATAAAAGTCTTTCAGGACCTTTTGTTCTGTTTGTCCGGGACGCACAGCGTGGGCAGCTCATCGTTGGTCATGCAAAAACAGCAGCGTTTTTATAGACTCTCGACCGATGTTGGCGTTGCTCATAACCGGAGGGGCCAACCGGAGGGCCCAACCGGAGGGAAAGGGACAGGAAGGGTTTCTCCCCCTGGCAGCAGGGCAGTTTCGTCTGTTTATTTCCTTGAGTTTTCTTCACTTTTCTCATTCTACAAATCGCTGAGTTTTCCTCTTTTTTGCCTTTCTCTGCTGCAAAATCGACATAATGCAATCTTAGCTTGGGATTTTTTTCATCATTTCCTTTGGCCGTTTACCGCCAGGACTTTAGCTAGGCAGCTGCCCGCCTGGCATTGCCTGCCTGCTGCTGTTCATTTTCATAGCGACGCCATTTTGTTGCACTTTGTGTAAATATTTTCGCTTGATGCGTTTCGCAAATTAAGTTGCAAGCGGATTGCGGCCTGGGATTTGCTTGCTATCGTGCCTGACGGCATCCCAAGACATAAATCACATTGTAGGGGAGCTGAGGAGGAGGGAGGGGGGCACAGCATGCCGTATGACGCTACGTGTTGCATTTGCACATAACTTTTCTCAGGCAACACAAAAAAAGAAAGCAAACAAATTTCTGCAGCATTTATTTTGATGCACATTCCAACCTCTACCCCCTCTTCCACTGCCTCGCCCCCTCCTCACGTGCCAAAATATTATTTTGTTTTGCAGTTGTCGGCCGGAAATTTCAGCTACACAGTTCGTACAGTTTTACAGCAATTGATTAGCATTTAAATTGCTTGCAATGCGGCATAAAAATGAAGCCATAACGCAAGATCGAAAGCGAAGGCAGCAGCAACGGCGAAAACACACATGTGGCCGCATCTGACTAAACAGATGTCAGCGGGGGTAGTGGGAGGTGGAAGGAGGGGGAGGTAATGTTGCTGCCGTGTCACAATTGCAGACCAGAGCTGGCAGCAGCAGCAACGGCAACGGCAGCAATGAATTGCAAATAACGCATTGACCGCACTGCACCTTTGGTGCCACCTTTTGCGGACAAGTAAGGCAAAGCCTAACCCACACACACACACGCAAACACATACACACACTCTCTCTCTCGCACACACTCACAGCTGCATACGCGCGATATCTGTCGGTCTATATGCGCATGTTGCTGCTGCTGTTGCCGTCGGCGGCGGCGTAGCAACATAAATGCCAGCGGCAACATGCAATGCGTTTGCCGCCAAAAACAGCAAACCAAACAAAAGCAGCAACAACAACAACAACAACAACAAGACGTAGAGAGCACTGAGAAAAAAATAAAACACAAAAACTGCACAACACGAGCGTAAAATTTTTCATGAATTTGTAATTTATGTGCTAAAATGTTATCGTTGTTATCGTTCCTTTTGTGTGCAGCCAGCAACAACAACAACAACAAGAGCAATTGTTGTTGAGCACTTTTGGCTGCCATTAAGAGGGACAGCAAAGGGAGTGGGAAGAGAGAAGGGCGTGGGGTGGGCCAGCTAAGGTTGCAACTGCAAAGAGCCAGCTCATGTTGCTGCTGTGCCCGCTCATGTTGCTGCTGCTCTTGTTGCTGCTGTTCGCACTCTTGTTGTTGCTGGGGCACTGCTTGAAGGCTCGATGGTCGGAAATTCATATGAATAATAGTTTTATGAGAAGTTTATTCCATAGAAATGAATGCAACTCGCACATAAATTACAAAGTCTAGAAAAAATACAACTGTGTGTGTGTGTGAGTGTATTTTCATTAGATTTATATTGCTATACATAAATAATTGCAAAAACAATAAAAGCAACAAGCAAGAAGAGATTAGTTCCAGACTTTGCAGACGGTTAATAATCCTCGTATTTTTGCCATCCTTCCCGTGCCGTAAATCAAGAATAAAACGCAGGAAAGACTGATAAAATATTTCTCACTTGCCGATGACATGAATTTATAAGCTGCAGATATCTTGGGGTTGTAGATAAAAGATTTTACATATTAAAAAAAAATTGTAAAACAATAATTAAAGCAATAAATGAAAAGTTCTTATGCTGTTAAAGTTTTCATTTATTTTTCAATACTTCTCTATAAAGTATCTTAAATATTCAAGTTCAGCATACATTGCTAGTATTTCTTACTTCTGAAGCTGATGACGTCATCAGTGGGCTACATAAGAATGCTACATTGAAATCGAGGAGCAACAGAAATGATTCAGTTGCAGCTGTTGTTGCTCACGCTTAATATGACAGCCTTAACAATTCAATTTGCCCCCGAAGTTTGAGTGCTTGTTGCTGCTGTTGTTGTAGCTGTTGCTGCTGCTGTTGTTGCTGTGGTCATTTGCAAACCAAGCGACAAGCATTGCCAGCAGATCCACCTCAGCAGCTGCAGCTGCTGGACGACACTCGACTGACTTGACCGCCGAGCCGCCAACTTGGTTGCCCGCAACATTCAATTAAATGCGCCAACAAAAAGCTCAAGCTGCAGCAGAGCCAGAGAGAAACAAGGAGAGAGATAGGCAGAGAGAGAGAAAGAGAGAAGCGATTGATGCGGGCATCTGTCAGCTGTACGTGGTGTGGGTCAGGCAATCAGTTCGACGAGTCCAAGTCGATGTTCAGACGATACTCAGACGTCACAAAGGTCACCGCAGCAAAGACCGCTTATGTGTTTCGTCTTTCCCCCCTCCTTCTCACTTTTCTTCTACTGCTTCTTATTCTTTTTGATTCCGTTTTCAACATACTACATACATATGTCGCCGCCTGCTAAGTAAGCCGATGAGCGCCGCATAAAACTTGATAATGAAATTGAAAAACAAACGACGAACTACACGCAAAAAATTCCAAAAAAACCTTTTAAGGAAATGGGAAATAGCGAAGAACTGATGCACTGCATAACGAAGGGAAATTAAGTATTTATTCAATATTAAAATTTACAAAGCAGAAAGAATAATACTATAAATTTAAAAGAGTATAAAGAGAGTATATAAAGAGTATATTAATCAAAGGTGTTCAGACTTTCTCCATTACAAACATTTTAAAAGTTTTAAAGTACTTTCTAGGTAGCGGAACATAAATTACCCTTTTTATTTATAGACCAACTGCTCTAATAATATTGAATACAATTTCACATTTTAATGACGAAACCCTTCTATGCCTGATTGATGCTACTGATAATAATCAGAACAATCATCATAGCATTGAAAACCTGAACCAAACTCCTTTTAACTTCTACTCCCACTATGCTTGTCTTCAAGCAAGAAGTTCTTTACTCTACAATCTCTATAATAAATCTCTATTGTTCTACCAATTCAATCAGCATTAGTCATGCTCTTTCCACTGACTGACAACTGCCTTGACCCATTTGGAATACCCTCTCAGCAAGAGTATCTCAAAGTGGACGCTCGACGCTCCATTTGCGTATTTCGTTACTGTTGTCGCCTTTTGTTGTTCTTGTTGTTTGTTATATGTGCGTTATTTGTTGCTGCTGCTTGCATGCATGCATATATCCATATCCATATCCATATCCATTAAGCTGCCGGCAGCTATTCATGTGTGTTCACGCTCATGTCCAGACAGCGTCGTCGACGGGGGCCGTTTAGCTTAATGCAACACGAGTGGAAGTTGGCAGTGGATGTGGAAGTTGCTGTTGACTGTGAATATGAATGTGAATGTGAAGTTGAAGTCGACAGCGTCCAGTCGGCTACGCTTGCTCCAGTTCACTCTGTGTCTCTCTCTCTCCTTGTTCCTCTCTTCTCTCTGCACTTCCCAGCACGACGACATAATAAAACTCGCTTTATGCTCCGTTGCTGTGTCTTTGTTTTGTTCCGCTCTCTGTCTCCCTCTTCCTCTTCCTCTCTCTCTCTCTTTGTGCTGGCAATCGTAAAACATTTTTATAATGCGCCGATGTCGCTGTTGTATCGCCCCGAACATTGTATATAGCGCAAGAGTATCTGCAGCAAGATGCAAAGCGATGCAACTCTCTCACCACCGTAGGTGGCTCAATTCACTGCGAGAGTCGCCATCAAATATTGAGCGAGTTTAAGTGACATTTTACATGCGCATTTTCACCTGGAAACCCACCTGACTATCTACCTACCTACCTACCTATGAGTCAGCAATGCTTTTAGCTTAGTTTTACTCGATCGTAAAATGTTCCCAGTGAGAAGAGTATTACAATTTTTATGTGCTCCCATTTGGGTTATAAGGCGGCATCGATTCGCTGAGGCATTTCTTGATGAGAAACTGTTCAACTCGATTGACTAATTTTACGACCCGTCGTCACTTGGCACCTACTAGACTAGAGTTGCCACTCCGCCTCTTTCCCTTTCCTATTCCCCTTTGGCTCTTCGCTTGTTTAGTTACAGTTCTTAATGTTTATCTTTGCTTTGATCTTAAGTCTATCGCTGTGTGGGGGGTGGCACTAATTACACCCGTCCGGCTGCCTATTGTACAATTTGTTCCGGTTACCCGAATAAATACTAAGTATATACTGTATTTGGTATATACTGCTCCTCATCATAAAGTTCTTTGCGGCCTGTCGAAAGGCGCTTTCAACACTCTTCCACAACGGAAGCGGAAAGAGCTTTGTTCTCTCTCCCTCGTTCGTTGGGTTTAAAAGTTCTTTCAGGTGTTGCCTGGCGCCGCCTCTGGCAGGTGATAGAAATCGCAATCTGCTGCTGATGTTGCTGCTGCTGCTGCAAGTTCCAAGTCTCGTTGAATGTGACGCGTGTTGACAATGCGGGCTCTGCATACTTTGAGGCGGTGCCTTGTTGCAAAAGTAAATATGTATTTAGATAAGTGTCGCTTATCGCTGCCGAAAGTGTTGCAGTTGCAGTCTCTTCTCTCCTCTTTTTACCTCCCCCCCTCCCTCTCACTCTCTTTCTCTCGTTCTCTCTTTGTGCACTTCAACTGCCTGCCGCACACGCAATTAATTCTTTTAATTGAAATTGCTGTCGCTACCCGCCTAATTGGTAGTTACTCTTCACTCTGGCCTGCTTCGCCAAATGGAGTCAGAGCCAGTCCTGGTCCCGGGACCGTGCCCGGGCGTATCAGTTGCACGCCCAAGTGGCAAGTGGCAAGTGGCGTCCAAATGAATGCAACGGGCAGAAACTCGAACAATGAAAACGGAATAAGAAATGTATGAATGAATTTCCAAAGCATTTGCACACTGTTTCTCACTGTGTGCACAGTGGGCATGTTTCATTCTTAACGATCTCAAATATCTTTGCATGTCATAAAAACTAAATTCTAGTTTATGATATTGTTCAATGCCATAAACGTATTTTACGCTAAATACACGATCTTTCTGAGGCCAAAGTATTTACGGTATTTATGTTATTTTCCTTCAGCTTTACGATCTTTTTATGGCATTTTATAAAGTTTTATTCACTTGATTGGGTAATAATGTATTGTGTGATCTATTTTATGCAGAGTTAAGATCAGTTTGGGTAATATAATATAAATAGGTTGTAAAGAGATTTAGTTTATGGAGTGTTAAGATCATTAATCTTTAGCAAATAAAATATTTTAAAGAAAAAGATTAAATAAGAATTAAATGTGAATCAATATATAGTTTTGAGGTTGTTTAATAGTGACTAAAAATTATACTTTCTCTTAAGTATTTATGTTTACATCAATTATGACTCAAAACTTTTCTTAATTTTAATAGTTTTAATTCAAGAAATACTCAGTATTTCTAACAATTTATGTTTAATTCACTTTTCTTTATTTAAATATATTTTCTTGTTTATCAAACATTTCTTTAAGCAAATTATTTTCAATGAATCTTCACATTTTATATATATTCAATAGCATATATTAAATAATATATCCAACATTTCTTTTTGCAAAAGAATTTCATTGAATTGTTTTGCATTCTTGGGCCACTGTGCAGCCGGGTGGCAAATGAATGAATACATGAATTCCACAGCAATTGGGCAGCGCCCGAGGAGTATAGTTAAGAAAGAGAAGCAATAAAAGAAAAGGGGAGAATGCGGAATGAGAGAGGGGAAGAGCGAGAGATGCAGTAACTGGAAAATTGCGCGACAATTAAAGATTTTGCGCAGCGAAGTCGTCGCCATCGTCGTCGTCGTCGTCGGCCCAAATGTAAGTCAAGTGAGGCATGAAGTGCGCGCCAGAAAGTTCTTCACTGCGTGGCAGCATCCGCTCACCCCAATGCTTCCACTGCTCCACCCTCGGGCCCACCTCCTACCCTTGTCAGCTGCTGTGTCAACTTGTTGCGGGGCAGCGCGAAGCGAATGTGACAACTTGGCTGACAAAATGCTAACAAGATGATGTCTCTGTGACGGCGACTCTGACGACTCTGGACGTGGTCGTGGGCCCTCTGGGGGTGGGCACACTGTTTGCAATTTGCAGCAGCAACAAGCGGTGCCAACAAATGACCAAATGTCTGGCGAGTGTCAGTGTGCACAGTGTGTGGAGACCACCCAGACGTGTTGTTGCTCGCGCTTCCGCTGGCAAAAGGATTTTGTGCGAGGCTAGAAAATTTCTTTCTACTGGCAATTTCTAGTTATTTGCATCAAACGCTTTCTGCGTTTGCCTGCTGTGTGTTCAAATTTATGACCAATGTTTTTTTTTCTTTGTTGTCGTCGTTGCTGCTGCTGTTGCTGCTGCTGGTGGCAACGTCGCGTATGCGCAATTTTCCATTTGGGCCGTAAATCATGCGGCCAATGCTTGACTTTTGTTTTCGGCCTGCCAGCGGCGAGCCTGTCTCCTCTATGTGTGGGTGTCAACGCCCACTTTACTTACGTTGTGTGTGGTGGGCGTGTCGCATTGCGCGCGTGTCAGTGTGTGTGTGTGTGTGGTGCGTGCGTGTTAATCTTCACTGCAGTCGAGCCGCGCTGCTGTCTCCAGTTGCCGCTGCCACTGACAGGCAGCGGCATTTAGTTTTAATTTATGGCACATTTTGCTGGTGGTTTTTTTCTCGCCTTTTGTCGGTTTTCTTCGCGTATTTTACTTCATATTTATTTTGCACGCTGCCCAAAGGCCAAAAGGGGCCACAAGGGCCGCATGTCAGTCTCTGTCTCTCTCTCTCTCTCTCTCTCTATCCCTGTCTCTGTCTCAAGTGGCGGTAACTGCACAACTCATTTGGCATTTGCCATTTGACATTCCCTTTGCTGCCACACTCCCTACTTCCCTTGCCTGCTTATCAACGTGTCACTTTAGTTCGCCCATCGATGCTCTGCTGTCCTTAAGTTCGGCCATTAGCAGCGAGCTGCCCTCGCTCAACCGCAACTCATGCCTCATCCCCCTATAACTCAGGCTGATTCTCGTGTTGGATCCATCGTCGTCCACATCCACGACGACGTCGTCGCACGTCGCCAACATTGTGATAATTGCGCCTAATAACTTTTGATGGCTGTAATTAATTCCCATAAGCGCTGCCACCACGCTTGACGCATGTGTGTGTGTGTATGAGTCCAGCAACAGTCATGGCTGTAGCAGCTACAACAACTACAACAACTTCTTGGGCATTTCAAACGGTTTGTCAGCCATGAAATTGACACGTCTTTGGTATTAAGTGGCACATTGAATTGTGCAAATTAATACTACAGTTGTAGTTGTTGCTGCTGTGTTGTTGCTGTGCTGTTGCTCGTCTTGAGTGAGCTATGCCAGCACTTGGATGACCCACTGTAGTTGCCCAGTCAGCCTTAAAGTTGAACTTGAATGCAAAACAAAAGGAAAACTTGTCAAGTTCCAAGTAAATGTCATTCTTGAGGCTGTCGCAACTTGGCTTAACTTTTGCCACAAGTCAACTGAAATTTATATGGTGTCTCTGCTTTTATTGAGAATTCCATAGACTCACACCTTGACAGGCATGTGGAGTTTAAATTGGCCAGAAACTGAATTATTTGCGGCTATTTTTGGAATGAAGAAAAAACAAAAGAAAACTGAATTTTGATTGCAATAGAAAACTTCTTTTTGAACTTTTCTAAACACGAAACAATTTGTGGATTCTTAAGGAAATTTAAACTAAGTTATGTATAAGATATAGAAGATTATACTGTATTCAATCAATATGTTCATATTCCTGTAATAAGCAAACTGTATATATATTTAACCTCATCTTTCTCTAATTCGATTTCATTTTATTTTATTTATTGCTATAATAAATATAATTTGAATTTATCCATCACCAAACTATATTTCAAATAATTTAAAATTATTCATAATCAATATATAATATAAATTTAATAGAATTTTTAAACTCGCTTTTAGAGGCACGAAAATTTCAAATTATTCGCAATTCAATTGCGGCACACAAAACCCAACCAAAAATAGCCAATTAGGCGTACGTGATGTGTTTTGGGTTACCCTAATGAGATTTATTCAGCGAAAGGCCTGCTAAACTAGCCAGGGGGGACTGCCTGAAGTGTGTCCCATTTATATCAATGCCCAGCATGGCATCATCAGCTCATTTCCAACAACTTCTCTCTCTCCTCTTCCTCACTGGACCTGCCGCAATTTTCCAATAATTTGTTCGTGCATTGGCCCCGAAATATCTTTGAAACTGTCGCAGCTTTGTAATTAACACTTGCTGCAATTGAAACCTCGACTCGGGTGAACTTGCTCCCTTCTCGTGCCGTCCCCCCCACTCAATCGCATTAACAACAAACAAACACAGCGCAAAAACAATAACCTCGCCTCATGGCGAGTGCTAAAACAATTAGAAACAGCCGCGCTGCGTTGCCTGCTGCACGCCGTAGCTGTCATTAACGAGCCCCCTCCTCCCCTTACATTTCTCTCTTTCCCTCCCCCTCTTTTCATGCTACTTGGCATTGCTCTGCTCTTGCCACATAATTTGTAATTTTAGTGCAATTTTCGTGGCACTTTTCGAAAGTTCACAAATTTTTGCCATAAACGCAGACAGCCTGAGCAGAGAGGAGAACGGGGGCGTGGCATATTGGAAACATTTGCTACTTGAAGTAGATTTTTGAAAAATAAAACTTTTAGCTTGGGTGCGGAGAGCGGGCAGGAGGAAGAAGAGGGGACATGCTCGAAGCTGTTAAGAGCAACAAAAGCAGCGGCGACAAAACTGCCGCGACGTGTTGATTGAAGCAATTAGCAGTTGTTGGGGTGTGTATGTGTGTGTGTGTGTGTGTGAAGTATGTATGTGTTTAGTGTGTATTGGTATGTTGTGTGTGCGAGGGTTGCAATGTGCAGCTGCTCCCGACCACGGGCCAAATGTTTGTCTAATTACTTTGCACAGCTTTCAGCGGGTCGGGCATGTGTCTTCATTTTGTCACACTGCAAAAACAACAACAACAACTGGAGAAGAAGAAGAAGCTGGAGAAGAACGACAGCAGCATCGCTCACTGTTTGTTTGTGCTTGTCAAACTGCAGCAGGCAGCAACAGCAGGCAGCAACAGCCCGACAGGGCACGCCAGCAACATGGCGCGACACGCCAGCAACATCGACAGCAGCGTCGCCGTCTTCAGTCAACAAGGAGGCAACAGCAGCCAGCAGAGCAAAAAAACCGTTGCGGAAATTAATGTGGCAAACTTGTGCAAGTGCTGCCACGCCCACAGCCCACAGACCCTACTGAATTCTGCCTCCCTCTCCTTGCCAGCGATCGCTCTCGTCTAGTTTCACGTCCGTTTTGCTTTTGACAGTTCTCAGCTCCATCTTGCTCGGTCTCCTTCTCTCTCCCTTTTTCTGTTTAGCTCCTTCTCCCTTGCTCCTTTTTTCCTTCACTTTCTCTCCATCTTTCCCCTTCTCCCTCTCTCTCTCAGTGTCGCCTTGACTCCTGCACGCCTTGTTGCATATTGCGGTCTGCGCTATAAACTTGCGTTTTATAGCATGTGCCAGAGTACAGCACATACTATACACATACTATAAATAGGTTTACGGCCTGCCCTGCCAAATGTTTAATTATTGCAATGCGACTAGCGTATGTGATGGGCGTCTGGGCACGTGGGTGTGGCGTTGGCCCTGCGTCCATAATTGTCAATGTGCGCACAGGCTGCGCTTCTGCGAAGCTGACAAATTGATTGATGATCTGCTATAAAATGTCTCGTTTGCTGTAAATGTAACGCATCATAAATTCGCAAAATTATGGCAAACGAGGCCAGAAACTGGAGCACAGCACGGTCCATTCGCGCCCCCCTCTCTCTCGCTCTCCCTTCTTCCCTTTCTCTGTCTGACTGGAGACTGGAGACTGAAGTTGGAGACGGCGACTCAGACGCTGTCTGAGATTGGGGGGTAAAGTGTGTGGTTATAATTAAAAACACATGTGCTGGAACCAAGGGGAGAAGGCGAGGGGAGCGGCTGTTGCTGAAGGGGAATGCCAACGAGCCCTGCAAACAATGCCAGCTGAGTCAGCAAAGAACCAGGCAAGACAGGCGTCTGTTGGATAAGCCGAGCATGGGTTAATTAGACGGGCGTCGAAGGGTTAAGCCTGCTAGAAGGGTGACTGAGATCTCACTCTTCAGCTGGGACCTTATCATATACACTCTCTCTCTTCCTCTTTTTCCCCCTTCATTCATTCAAGTGCAGAAAACTTGTAACTTGTCACAGTGCTGAGTGCATTGCCATGGCCAAGGTCGATAGGGGGTGAAGACTTTGAGCTACAGAAAACAATATGGAAAATTATAAACAATAATTTTAATATAATCTCAATATAAATAGCATTTTTTTATGTATTAACTAAATAAAAACTTAATAGAAACTTACAATAATTAAGCCAGCACATAATTTGATAAAACTCAGCAACAATATAAAAATAAATTCAGCTACAGAACACAACACTGCCTACAAATTAATATACATATATATAATGATAAATATATTAAACAAATCTTTAAAGATTTTTGTAGCAAGAATTGTTTAAATAAATTTAACTTTTTTGAAACAATTAGTAGTAAAGTCAATTCAAAACTTTCTTATATTCCGCAACAAAAGAGGGAATATTAAAAACTACTTTAAAAGTAATATATACGAAAAGAAATTTGTAATTTATTTAAATTAAATCTCAAGAAATTTCTATAACATACGATTTTTAAAAAACATTGAACTTTATATAAACTTTACAGACATATACAGACATATTATATAAGCCAACGCAAAACTCTCTTAAATTTGACAACAATTTGTCTTCATTATGTCAACATTGTTTGGGCCCGCATGTGGATGATTATTATATAGGAAATATATCGTAAAATCAATATGCTAAAAATTATATACATTCTTCCGGGCGCCTTATCAATGCGTCGCTTTCTTCTGCTTGACATAAAACAAGCTTCCATTGACAAGTCATGCAGGCAGGAGGCAGAAAACAGAAGGCAGAAAGCAGAAGGCGCCAGCGAAAGCCTTTATTTGAGCACACTCACGTGGCACTGTGTGGGAGTGTGGGTGTGTATGTGAGTATGAGTACTCGTAATTCACATTTTTCACACGCCATTCGTTTTCAATAACCTGACACACACTCGCACACAGGAACTGAGCGCGAAATTAGCCCAAAGATGCCAAGCTATATTCCCTGCGCCATATAACTGTACATGCATGTATGAATGTATGTGAATGTGTGTATGCATGTGTGTGTGTGTGTATTGTACATACTGAATAGTCATGCTGACTGTGGGCGCAGCGTCATTGGAGACTGGCAACTGAGACATTGCTCCTGCCTCCTTCACGATGAAATGGCAAAGTTTATGTAAGACGATGGCGTAAATTTTCAGTCAGTGTGAATAGCTCTACCTCCCCCCACACACACACACACTGCTGCCCTCTCTCCACACCCTTTAGCTTGTTAACGAATTGAACTACAACTCCACCTTTTTCGCGTTGTATTCCGCCGGTGACGGTGCCGAAAAAGCAACGGGCGAAGCAGAACAGAAGGAAATCAGAGCGAAAGTATTCCCATATAAGTAAACATGAACATATATAGACGGAGAGATATGTGTGTGTGTCTGTGTATGCGCCTGTTTGCCTGTGTGTGTGTGCTATAAAAATTACTTTGTTTGCCTCATGCAATTTTATTGAGCTTGAAGCACACACGCTGCCAAAAGTTTTCACACAGCCCGCGAATCTCAGCTGGCGGGTGGTGCAAAAGGGGGCAGGAGGGGAGGGAAAGGAGTAGCTGTAACTGTGCCGAAGATTTCTCAGTTGTATTGCGCTAGTTTCAGGCAGCAATGAGCCTCGTCAGGCAGCAGCAGAAACAACTACAAGCTGCTCAGGGCTCGACTTGGCTTGCCTTGGCTTCATCTGGCTCTTTCTGGCTTCTTCTGGCTCTTTCTGGCTTGGGGTTTACCTTTTTTTATTGCTATATAAACCAAAATCGTAAAAGTGATTTTGCGACGATTCAGCAATTCCGCTTAAGGTGGCTGCGGCTACCAGGTAGCAAAACATTTGTTCATCTTGTGCCTGCCAAATGGCTCAAGTTTTTCTCGCTGTAATGAAAAAGGATGCGCCAAGCGAGAGAAATTGTATTGGTTAAGGGAGGGGGAGGGACCATAATAAATGTGAGCTGTGCGCGAATAACTTACGTCATTTTGGTGCAGGTAAATTGCCAAATCAGCTCAGCTGGCTGACGTCTTTTCCCCCCTCTTGCCTGTTCAGCTTAGTCAAAGTTTCACTTCCGATCTCAAGAACATCCTGTATATGGATCAGTACAAGTAATTATTCTCAACTGCAATTACTTTAGGCGACAAGTCAACTCCTAATCTCCAGAGAGAACTTTGCAACAGGATGACAGAAATTAGATTGCCAAAATTAGCAAACTATTCTCATGTCTCAAGTTGAGTCGGAAATCTCGTAGTTGAAAATATTCAGGCAAATTTTAAACTGTTGCGCCGAGGCAAAGGCACAGGATCCCCAGCCAGGCTCAGCTGGGCACTTGAGGGTCGCATAAGGCAGACCGGAAGCCGACAGGACGCAGGCAGTGGAGGCAGGAAAAGGGGCGCACAAGTTGGCAGCAGCAGCAGCAGCAGCAGTTGGGCTGCCCAAAAAGTTCTCAGTCTGTGCTCGACTGTTGCCACTTGTGAGTGTGAATTTTAGCAAAGGAAGTAAGTGAGTGGCAAGAGAGGAGGAGGGGAGGGGCATATGCTGGAGGCATAGGCAAAGGGGCAAGCTCAGCGATAGCGTCGTCTCTACCGGCACTTGTTGCACTTGGCGGCATTTGCAACGTTGCGCATTTTGTGTGTAATTTTTTAGTAAATATTATTGGCAACAACGGAAAAAATTGCCCAGCTCCCAAAGCAGGCGCAGACAATGGCAGCAGCAAGGGAGGTGGCAGGGGCAAGAGCTGCTTCAAGTGTGTGTCTGAGCTTAACATCCCGTGGAGTGCAGTTGTGCACTGCCGGATGAGGCAGCTGAAGTAGCTGCCACTGTTTGTGCCACACTTTAAATGCACTCGAAAGTGTTTGCTTATAGCACTCCACATACACACACAGACAAACAGAGAGACACGCACATATACATGCACATATAAAGAGTCTACACACGTACAGACAGAGCCAGCATGCACACCATGACAAGCCTTTTAGTTGGGATCGCTCTTTTCATGCTCTGAACGCCTTCAACCGGTTTGCCGGCTTCGACTTTGCGTTTGCCGCTCTCCCCCTCTCCCTCTCTCCCCCCTCTCTTTTTCTTGCTTTACGCTATTCTTTATGTTTTTTATTTTAGTTTATTTTATTCTCAGCTGCTGTTCAGCTTTTGCCTTGCATTTTAAGTGCATTTCGGCGCAACGCCAAACACATTTTTAGTCTTGTTTATGTGTGTTAGTCTGTGTGTGTGTGCACCTTTTGCTGAGCCATTTTTAAGTGACTTGCCGACGACATTTGCCACCGCGTCGCGACTGTTTGCTGCCGCCTACAACGCAACAACTACACACGCCTTTAACCCGTCTGCCTCCCTCTCTTACTTTCTCACATTGTCGGCACTTGCCACACTCTGTATGTTGTGTGTGTTGCATACTTGGCGGCGCTCGCCAGGCAGCCATAAATCATAGCCGAGTGCCACCACGACAGTCTTAAAGTGTTAACGCAGCACAAAACGCCAACTGGCGGTAATAAAACTGCACAAATATGCGAGAGGCCAGAACAGGGCAGGCAGGCAGAGCAAGCAAGCAGAGCCAGAACCAGAGCCACCACAGCCTTAACCTCCAAAAGTAGCAAAGTATCCAAAGTATCCAAATCACATTATGCGACAAGCAGACTGATGAGGGAAGGGAGAGCAAGAAGGAGAAGGAGAGAGCTTACACATTAGTAGTATGTCAACTTGGAAAGGAGAAAAGGAAAGGGAGCAAGAAATGAAAGATATGGGAATGGGTAACAGGCAGTTGAAGTTTGTGTATCAAAAACAACCTACATATATTCAAATAATAAACTATCTTTATGTTATTCTAAGTAATATGAAGACTCGATAATCGTGGGAAATTTAAAATGTTTTATGGGAATTTGAACAGAAAGCTTTGACAGAAGAGTCTGTGAAGTTGTAAAACAGTTTGAAACTTAACTTGCAGCTATAAATATTATACATTTTTATACATAAAGAGGCACTCTAGATTTGAGTTTGTCATATAGTTACCTAAGATTTGACACATTTTAAACCATATACCTTAAGCTTGATATTTAGGTGCTCAATCAGAAATACAAATACATGTAGTCAATACTAAACCCTATCTTCAATTGAAAGATCAGACTATAAGCAGTCATATTCAATAAGCTCTCTTGTGCCCTAGTTCACTAGTTCCTTAGCTCTCTACTCTCCCAGCTCTCATATCTTCCTAAGCTCTGCAATTGCCAACATTTCACACAATATCTCTTCCTTTCTCACACACTCTTCAAGCCCCCAACTATGTCTAACCACTTAAGCAACAATAGGCACATAACAAGTTCCGATTATAATTAAATTGCGATATGTAAACACTTATTGAATTCGTAATCGCACGCTACATTGGTAATCAGATAATGCTAATGCTAATGCTGATGCTGATTCCGATGCTAATGCTGATGCTAATGCTGTTTGCTGCCAGTCAGTGGAAAAAAATGTCATCACACACTTCTAAGTATGCGATTATGTCTCGAGTTGTTGTTGTTGTTGATACTCCTCTTGTTGTTGCTGTTGTTGTTGTTGCTGTTGTTGTTGATGCTGCGCCAGATGTTTTGTCGCAGAGGGCGCCTAATAATCTGTACGTTTTGCTGCAAAGATTTATTATCGTTTTATGCGGATAAAAGATTTACGCATATCTTGAAGAGGGGGTTAGCTTCTATAGATACTGTCTGTAGCGAGCATTTTGTATCTGTCTCAGTTGTTTCATTTTCTTCTTTTGTGTGTGCATGTGTATTATGTTTATGGATATGAATGTGAATCTGTCGCAGAGAAAGAAAGAGACGGAGATTGAGTAGAGAGGGAGACAGTTACTGAGGCAATGCAATGAAATGAAGTCATTTCGGTCGCTGATTTGGTTATTTATCATTATTTCCTTATGACGCCAGCATGTGTGATACAATATTTATTGCGCCCACTGTGAGTTATGGCAACCATGTGACATTGACATAGTTGCATAAATCAGGACATATATACAGTGCTAGCCAGCAGTAAGCTTACCAACTGCCACTCAACCCTTTATCAATTACTAGCGATAAAATAGAAAGAAATGTAAGCTCCCATTTAGGCTGTCTGTCAATTTGCCAAGCCCAATGAAACCCCCAAGGAGGGAGGGGGGGACAATCAAAAGTAATTCGTTGGCCCCGACTCAAGGATCAGTTAACATTAAGTTCGGTGAAAAGTTGTCGGGGGCATGCGTAATGCCAATTGATTTAAATGTGCGACAAATTTCCAAGGCGAGGCGCACAAAGGCAGCATTAGACAGATTGACAAATCTGTATGGGGCCCCAAAAACTATTAGCATATATAAGACAGGGGGGAGGGGGAGAGGGGAACCCGAAGAAGGGCAAAGCTTTGCCAGTTAGCAATTTCTCTGGCCCAAAGGCATGCAAAAACTTTTAGCCAAGTTAATCATTTGTGGGATATTATCAATCCATTTTTGGGTTTTACCCAAGCAAATACAAGCGCGTGTCTGTCTGTGTGTGTGTCTGTGGGTTTATATGTCTGTGTGTGTGTGCGAGTGGGACTTAAGCACATCATTACATAAAATTCCCCAAAGTGTGGGCCGAGCTGCAGACGACAGCAGGTTGCTGGGTCGTTGGGTTTGCTCCTTGGATCGACTGGTAACCATAATAAAGCTTATAACACTTTGCATTACACTAATGCAAATACAATAGAAGTGTGTCTGTGTGTGTGTGTGTGTGTGTGCCTATCTATCTTTGTGCATGTGTGTGTGTTTGCTTGTTGTTCTTTGGGGGCGGTTAGCTCGGTGTCTGTTTGCCTCGGCTTCAATTATGCCATATGTCTGGCCGTACCCGGACTTGGTCGACGTCTCCTTCTCCGTATCGTGCTGGGACTTGGCCTAAACAAAATTTGTTTAAGCTCCGGCCTGGGATTAAAATTGCTCGGCTCAGCTAAGCCGCAACCTGGACGGTGCAGCCCATTCTCGTCTCATCTCGTAGCTCCCTGTAGCATTTGGCATGTGTGGTCTGAAGTTTGCTGTGGTTCTTGGCCCTTATTGTTGATGTTGTTGTTGTTGTTGTTGCTCTAGCATCGTTGTGGCTGTGGTTGCAGCAGTATTGCCATCAGTCACACGGACACACATACACACACATATACACCAACATGAAACAACATGGGAGACATGGCTGAAGGAGATGAGCACAACTGCAGCTGCAGCTGCAGTGAATATGTGCCTCATTATGCTGCATATGCATGTGGCATGTGCGTATGTGCTGCAATATTGGTTATTGGCTTATTGTGCCACTGGGCTGCTCCACTGGGAGTGAGTGTGAGACTCGGCCAGGGCTAAGACGCACCTCTTCGTTTCACAGCACACGTCTGTCTTAGGTGTGCTGTCCACAAGGATATGGTCGGAATTTACGTTATTCATTTAGGCCTAAGTTGATTGTTAGCTCCAAAAGATGTCTATGCAAATCGAGCTTGAGGGTAAATAATTGAGATGGGCTTGAAGTTTAGTCGAGGGGCAGTTTAGGGGCAGTTGAGTGTGGCAAAGTGTAAATTATGTGAGATGGAAGCTTGAATATATATAAGCTTTAATGTAAATGTGAGCTTAAAGTTTCTAGGTAAATGCTGAAAGTTGCTTACAGCTTTGCGAAATTGAGAGAGAACTTGAAAGCTTGAGGAATGTATTGATATGATTCATAAGTAAATGGTTTAATATAGAATTATGAATATAACTTACTCATTAAAGTTAATATTGATCAAATTAAAAACGTTAAAGCTCATTAAAGCTTTGATACATAAAATAAAAGCTCAAAAGATCGAATGGTTTGTGAATTATAAGGACATTGCCCATAGATAACTGCCTGAATACAACATTATAAACATATCTTAATATTATACGAAACTTTAAAGCACATTAAAGCTCTTGCATGTGCAGTAAAAGCTGAGCAGCTGGAATGGTTTGTGAATTATTACAATATACCATTATAAGCATATCTACCAATTAAATATATCAAATATTACTCTAAAGCACATTAAAGCTCTTGCATATTAAGTAAAAACTCAAAAGCTCTGAAACTATTACGAAACTCTGTTCAATCTCCCATGCGCCATAAATATCTGCCAACAAAAATATCATTTCCACAAATAAACCAACTTTCAAAGTGCATTTATCCATTCCCCCCTCCATTCTCCTGCCCAACCAATTCCATAAAGGCAGCTTCCATTTAAAATTCTGAAAACTAAACGGCGTCTCATCTTTAACACTTAATTACTTCCCATATGTCACTGGCAACCGCGTGCGCTTGCTCGCTCGCTCCGGCAGCAATCAAAAAGTTAAGAGCCAAACGACAATTCGACCACAAACTAATTTATTAATCCCGTTGCTCACCCAAAAACAAACACACAGATAGAGCGAGAGAGAGAGATGGGGAGAGGGAGACGGACAGCGACCCAAACTTTAAAAGTCAAACCAACTTGTAACCACGCGCGTCCTGAGCCCCGCTGTCCTCTCTCTTTGCTATGCCCCTTACACCTTCCTTGTCCTTTATCCTTTGCTATCCCCCGTCCCCTTCCGCCATCAACCCTTCATTCTGTTGCCTTTCTCGCCGGCTGCTTGTGCCATTCGTCTGTTGCCGCCAAACCGCTTTTTGGGCATGGCTAAAATATGCAAAACTAACATAAATCTCAATTTAGAGATTTATGAAAAAACACACACACACACTCACTCACACACACATGCACAAACTAGCAAGCGAGCAACTGAAAAAAACCCGCAAAGTAATAAAAAAAAATTGTTGTAATTCCAATTCAGCTAACGCCAAAGCAACAACAAAAAGCCAAAACAGAAAAAAAGGCCAAAAAATGAAATGAAAACTGAACACAAAAGTTGCTCAACGCCAAATATCACCAAAATACCGCAAACGGCGTAACAATATAACAACAAAATACCAAAAAACGTATGAGCGAGAGAACTCGGTACAATGCAAAAGAGCAACGAAAACTGCAAAAAAAAGAATATGTAACAAAGTTTAAAGTGCAAAAGGCAATGCGGAAAAAATGCTTTAAAAATCACTGCAAACGCGTTGTTGGCCACAAATGGCCGACAAACAAAAGGCTTTGACTGAGAAAGTTTGTAAGGGGTCGACTAGGCAGATACTCCTCGAATGAGAGTAAGTAATGTGAGTAATTCAAGTGAAAATCGTATGGGAAATTGGTAGTAAGAGTTTGTTAGGTTAGAAATCGAAAGACAGTCAAGAAAACCAAAAAAAAAAAAATGAATATATAGAAATTCATTTTATTTATTTTAAATTGCAAACAAGTTTTTAAGTTCTAACTACATTTTTTGTGTTATTGGTTATTTTCTTACAATATTTTGTGTTTTTATAATACTAAAAAGTTAAAAACTATTCAAATGTTTAAAGTTTTCCATACAAAAATTGTACTATTCATAAAGTTGATCACAAACTTTCTCTCTTTACAAACTTTGAGCTTGACCAGCACAGACAATATACCCCATGAAAATGGCCTCAATGAATATGGTTAAATTGTTTGGCATGGGGCACACAAATTTCGCGTGGCAAATTGAAAATCGTGTATAGGTTTCAATGTTGGCGCCTGCTGCGCCATGAAAATGACATCAAAAATTTGTGCAGTGAAAAAAGCGCAGAATTTGCAGGGAATTAAAGGGAAAGCAAACACAAAGGCAAACAGAGAAACGCACACAGGCGCATACACAGAGGCAAACAAACGCACGCACACACTCACACCGACACACACTATCAAGATAAATGACTTAATGTAATTTCGCGACGAGGCTGCGCCGGTGCACAACATGAAAAATGCGCGAGGAAAATACGCACAGAAAAAGAGAGAGAGAAAGAGAGAGAGGGAGAGCGAGTTGTGCCAAAAAAAGAGACGCAGCACAGGGCAGGAGGCGGAGCGGGGTAGGAGGTCATGTTGAAAAAGGGTTTTGGGCTGTGGCCCCATTTTTTATAAGCCACCCTCGGTCGCGGCTGCGTTGCCCCGCCTCCTCATCTAGTGCGTGTATAAAATCTGTCGCAGCTTCAGCTTCAATTATTTTTTACACAATTTTCTTGTCTCTCGTGCCGACTGCTGCTTCAGATCTTCCATCTCTCTCCCCCTTACTCTCTCTCTCTCTCTCTGCGTTTGCAGACTGTCTCTGTTCTTTTTTCTGTCGCCTTACATATTTTTGGTGCTGTTCATAAATTTGGGTGTCCGTCTGCGAGGTCTGCTCTGTCGTTGGGGGCCTTCGTAAAGAATCACTGCTGTTATTCTAATTTTATGGAAATTCCTACACTTTTTCTTGCCTTTTCTTTTCAGCGCACGGATTTGCGTTTGAGAAAAATCTGTTTGTCATACGCTTCGTTGCGCCTCATTTTGCAAAAAACCAAAAAACTGAACCGAAAACGAAGGGGGGGGCGTTGGGAGTGGCACAAAAAATTATTGCTGGGCCTGCTCCTGTCTTACAGCTGGCCGAGCCTTTGCCATTGAGAGTGGCTCGCAGCTGTCCAGCTGTGGGTGTGCAGGACCATGAGAAAGGCATGGAGAAGGGGGTGTGGGGGAGTTTACACGAGAAAATAAAAAACTTTTCACAACGCATAAATTTCCAACATTAGTTTTGCGCCACATTATTCTTGCCGGGAAACATATGCCAAGGAACAGGCACAAATTTGATTTTAAAGCCGGCGCAAAGTGAATTTTGATTACAAATTTTCAAATAGAACGCACATACTTCATTGCCACCAAGAACTTCAACTCTTTGAGGCAATTTCTCTACGTCTGTAGTGTTGTAATTTTGAATTATGGGCAAAAGAAAGTTGCAAAAGAAATGGGTTCAGAGTAGAAGAAGGCAACTGAGAGAGTTGTGAAAAGTAGGAAGAAGAGTTATGCGGGATGTTTTTCGAGTTGTGGCAAAATGATATACGATTTTGTTGATGGAAAATTAAAACACAGTTATAAAAGTTATAAAATTGGCTGCTTTGGCAAAGGAATTTCATGAATGAAGAGTTAAGTAATATTGGAAACTGGGCAAATGTAGAACAAGAACCAAAAGATAAACAGTCTCTAGATATTACTGAACTCATTGATACACAGTCTCTTAAAATTACTGAGAGTCTTCTTTCTTACTTTTGTGATTAGAAAAAATTATCAAAGAGTTCTTCAAGTTTGAGTTGTCTTAGTTGAATTAAAACATTTCAAATACAAATTAAAGATTGTAATTTCCAATTGACGAGCTTAACAAACTTCAACTAACTCTCATAACATGCTTCAATCTTCTTTATGACCTTAGCAAGCTCTTGCAAATATTCCTATATATCCCATGCTTTAGTATACAAACCAATAGTCTTACTGAGACTCACTTTAACTTACCCAATTTAATGCTTGAACTAAAACAAACCGAGTCCCAGGGAATGCGCCTAAGCCCAAAGAGCGCCAGCCAGCCGGAGATAGTCTGCCTTTTTTTTATATTATGGGGGGATCTGCATAGTTTATTGTCAGTTTTATGACCTGACTCGCCCCCGCTGCAGTTTTAAATGCTTCGGCGATCAGTGCTAATGCCACAGCCGAAGGGCCTTCATTAAATGGGGCAACAGCAACAACAATCAAAGTAAAGACAACAACAACAACAACAAGAGCAACACCAACAACAGCACTTTTCTCACCTTCCCGTCTCGTTTGCTTTGTCTTTCTTTCATTCTTTGCTCTTTTGCTTCAGTGTTTTTGTTGTTTTGGGGTCACGCCTGGGCCTATTAACTTTTTGTGGTCGGCGACATCCGTCGCGACTTGTGAGTGTTGACAAAATTAGAAGCGCGTTGGCGTTAACTGAGGAGCATCAGCAAAAGGGAGACGGCATAAGAAGTGCGGACTGATGGGCCTGGATGGGTCTCGGTCTCGGTCTGGGTCTGGGTCTGGTTGTACTGCAATGGTTTTCACACCTCCTGTCGCCCTTTCCCCCTCGTTGCGTCGATGCCATCAAATTAATTAATATCATAAAAATGTCAAACCTTAATTATCATAAATAGACAAATGACAACAAATATTACACGAGTCATTTGTTTAGATTTGTTCCGAGAGGAAAACTGAAAAGTGCGAAAATCGAAGCAACATTTTTTTCAGTCTTTAATTTCACGGCATTTTTCTTAGATTTTTCTTTGCTTTTTTCCTCGTGTTTTTTGTTTCTCCACGCCACGAAGATCATTAGTTAAATACATTTTGGGACAAGTCTGACACTAATTTGCTGGCATGGCATTTAATTTATTAAATTATGATGATATTCTGGTGCTGGAATGAATAGCAATTAATTTGTGCCCAATTCCAAGAGGCTTTTATTGGGCCATAGAACGGATGGGGGGAATTATTTGCTATCGTTTAATAATGTGTGAAGAGCATAAATTTGCTTTAATTATGCGATATTTTGTTTGATTTAAATTTTAAAGAAAAAGGGGATTAATTATACAATTAATTGGCATGAAACTGAAAGGAACATATGTGAGATATTAAGGGAAAATATTATATGGCTTCAAGTGTGGGAACTTGGCATAAATACCAGCTGAACTTGTAGAATAGTCTCTGAAAATTACTGCAATTGTTCCCCATTGCTTTCATGATTTTTGTTCCCAAAACTGGATCAGTCTTTTTGTTTTCATGCTGTTGATTGATTGATTTTCTATGTATTTCACACACCGAACCAACACGATATTTCAGAAATCAATTCCTTTCGTATTTCCAGATTGAACTGCCTGCAATGCCAATGTCAAAAACAAGTGCATGCCAGGCACTTCAATTGCGTTTGTCAACACTGCAACGGCATTTCAGAAAACGAGAAACTGAAAGTTAAAAATACAAAAAATCGATTGTATTCACCCCAATCGCACACTCACACTCACACACACGCACATGACACATGTCAAAAAGGAGGAAAAAAACTAAACGAAACGAAACTAAAATAAAATAAAAGTGTCATAAGGCATTTGGGTGTGTGCGACAGGCCCCAAGTGCACTGAGCAGCAGCCTCCAGATGGAGCTGGCAGAGCTGCTGCCTGCTGACAAATAAAACTGTCAGTTTTAATAACTAAACACAGCAACAACAACCACCGCAGCAAGTGCACTTCACTTGATGCGCTTCATACGAACTACGCGTTGTTGTTGTTGTCGTTCGTCAATGGGCAACACAGACCGCCCGGCATAGAAGTTGCAAGCACAGGCATTGTCAGTCTCCCTCTCTCTCTCTCTCTCGGACGTGCCCCTGCCACCAAAAGAGTGCACTCGACTTCTTTGCCCCCGCTGTCTGTCTGTCTGGCTGTCTGTCTATTGCGGCCCTGTCCCGCTGACAGATTACAGCTGCGATAAAGCGCCAGAGTTAAAATATTTTCCAACTTTTGTCTTCTGTTTTGGGGCAACTACTCGAAATTTTTAATTAAAAGTAAAGCAAGTAAAACGCATCACTGATAAGTCTCTCCCCCACTCTCTTCCACTCCTCTTCCTCTCTGGCTCTTCTGAGTTCCTCTTTAATCTTTAGGCACACTCTGAACTCACTCTTCCTCGATGAGGTCATAAATATATCAAATTTTATTTTTATTTTCGTACATCACTCGAGTCAGCATGGAGCATCATCGAGTTCGGGCATCGAGTTGATTAGGGGTCGCTCGCCTATTGATAATCTCTGGCAATTAGGTTTTCATAAAATTTATGTTCTGATAGTTGAGTTCTTTATGTTATGCTTTGTTTTGTTTTGTTGCATGTGTGCAGGAAATTGAAAAACTAAACGAAATAAAACAAAAATTTCTCCAACTAGAATTGAAACTGAAACTTTAATGCAATTTTCATTCTTCTCATTTCTGTTTTCTTTTCTTCTCTCTCTCTCTCGTTGCAGGTAAGTTTTGCTGTAAAAGTTTGCTGCAACACGAACAAGAAGAAGAAGCCAACACTCAAGTTGCACCAGTCGGTGGTGGCAGCCACGGTTGATGCTACCACTGCTGCTGCTTGCCACAATTGTGTCAACGCTGGCGTGAAAATCCATTAGAACTAAACTATGTCAATCGATTGAAACAAACGAATGCGGAATGTGTGAAAAGCGAAAAAGGTGAAACCAATCTGTATGGAAAGAGACAGAGGGGGAACTGTGACCGACTGAAACTCTCAATTCAACACAAACAAGCCACAAATTTTCAACGCATAAAGAGTATAAAAATGCAGATACACGCACACTCACGTATGCTTAGTTCTATATGCAGATACACTATCGGATGGTGGGGTGGGGAAAGGGGAGCTGCTTTGAGGCATGAATTATTTAGTCGCCAGCTCGATTCGCCCAAATGCATTTCTAATGTTTGTGCCACAGAGAGACAAAAAGTGCAAATGAAATTTGCTTTCAGTTTCAATTCCCTCTCCTTCTCCCTAATTGAATGTCCACGTCAGGTATAATGAAAATCACATGACGCACATTGATTTCTTGTTAAACTGACCCCAAGTGACTTTGAGTCACAGTTCGCTTGTGAAACCTCACAGAATGAGGCAATAACAACATTAAATTAATTTCAATTGAATCTAATTGACTTACTTACGACCATATCGAAATGTGATCCAAACAGAGCACAGAGTGACCCATTAAAAGGGAATTTCACATTGGGAAATTACATTAATTTCGTTTTAAATTTAGCTTAAAGGTAATTGAAAGAAACTCTTAAGGGCATTCTGAAAGAGAAGTCATAGTTGCGTGTAGTCTAACGCTATCTTAAGACAGACTTACTAGCATAAAGAAGAACTCAATAAGTATCTACATAAAAGTATAGCTTTCTTACTTGTTTTATTCATTATAATATTGATATGGAACAGGATAGCTTGGAATCTGTTTATATTAACTTGTCAACGTTATAATTGAACAATTCGTTTATCCCCAGATCTTAAATTTCATTTTCTGGCAAATTCCATTGACCCTTACGCATGCTGCTCCAAAAGCTCCAAGGAGTACACGATCTTTGTCATCCGTTGTCGAGCAATATTCTTGAATCATCCGTGGAACATGCGCACTGAATGATTCCTCACACATTTCCTCATTGGTCCCTTTTTGTGAGCTTAAACACTTTACGAACCTTGCATCTTTTATTTTATAGAGCATTCTCAAGTCAGTTATGCAACAATTTGTGGCATTTGTAGAGTGAAAATCGTAGCAGTTAGGGAACTCCCACATCCATATTGAAAATATCTGCGATACTAAGCACAGAAGAGCAAGAAATGCTTTCATCGCGACAATCGAACGGTGACTGAAGAACTTTTGATTAAGAGCAATGATATAGGGGCATTTATGTGCATTTTGTGGTTCTGTGCTTATCGATATGTATCATTTATGTTGAAATATGAAATATGAATGACGCAAATACTCAACACAATTTGTATTTTGGAATTTTCAATGACTGCAAGTGAACGAAAATAGTTTAAACCTTTAAAACCTTGACACATGCTATATATTGGTGTAGGAAATGAAATGAGTGGATCAGACAGATATACAATTGCCATACAAGGTGTCGGATTTGACTTTGTTTATTTTTCAAGGCATTGCATCCAAACTTAGCATTCTATATCTCTCTCTAAATCAACAGCTTTCTGATAGTAACTTCTTCATGACTCTTTGTTTTCCATGATGTGCCCGATCTTGTGTGTTGTTTGTCGGCTGAACATGTATCTGTATATGTTCGATACTGAGATGCTGTTGCATTGCCAATCAGTTGGCAAACAATCGAGTTGCCTCATCAGCAGAAGCGATGAAGCCAACTAGACGGCAAATGTGGCACTTGTGATGCAGGGGCAATCTCTCACAGCAGTCTATGAAGTCTCCCTTTCTCTCTTGTTACTCTCTTCGCTCTCCCTCTCTCCTACTTTCTCGCTCTCTTTCTTTCTCTCTCTCTCTGCTAGCCTGTCAACCAGCTGTTATTACGAGGGTCGTTTGATAAGTCCGTGACTTTTTGAATAAAATATATTTTTTTCGTCAAAGAAGCGTTTTATTTCTCAACATAATCTCCTTTTAGCTCTATACATTTAGTCCAGCGTTTTTCCAATTTTTTTATTCCTTCCAAATAATAGGTTTTCTCAAGGCCCTCAAAATAGTCGTTTGTTTCTGTGATGACCTCTTCATTTGACCCGAATCTCTTACCGCCGAGCCATTTCTTCATGTTTGGAAACAAAAAATAGTCACAGGGGGCTAAATCTGGAGAATATGCTGGATGGGGTAGCAGTTCGTAGCCCAATTTATGAAATTTTGCCATGCTGACTACACACGTGTGCACCCGTGCATTGTCCTGATGGAACAGCACTTTTTTTTTCGCCAAATGCGGTCGTTTCTGCTTCAAATCAATATCGAATCTGTCCAAAAGCTCTGAATAATATTCGCCGGTGATCGTTTTACCCTTTTCAAGGTAATCGATGTGAATGATACCTTGTGCATCCCAAAAAACTGTGGCCATGACCTTGTTGGCCGACAGACCCACCTTGGCCTTCTTTGGTGCACGTTCACCCGGAGAAACCCACTGTCTTGATTGTTCTTTGGTCTCTGGTGTGGTGTGGTGGATCCATGTTTCGTCTACGGTAACGAAACGGCGCAAAAATTCGTTTGGATTGCGGTTGAACATCGCCAAACACTCCTTTGAAATGGTCACACGGTTGCGCTTATGGTCGTGTGTGAGCAATCGCGGCACCCATCGCGCGGAAAGCTTTTTCATGTCCAAATATTCATGTAAAATGTGATGTACCCGTTCAGTTGAGATGCCTACAGCCTCAGCTACCTCACGCACTTTCATTCTCCGATCATCCAATATCATTCCATGGATTTTGTCGACGATTTCTGGCATGACGACCTCTTTTGGGCGACCTGAACGTTCGGCATCACTTGTACTGGTACGACCACAACGGAACTCAGTAAACCATTTCTTAACCATTGAAATTGATGGTGCAGAGTCCCCATAATATTTATCAAGTCTTTCCTTGGTTTCGGTGATGGATTTTTTACGCAAAAAATAATGCTTAATTAGCACACGAAATTCACTTTTTTCCATTTTCGTTAAAATTCACGAGATCGTCTGCTTTCAATGCCTATAAAACGCAAACCAAAAAACGCAGCTTTCTCAAAATTTTACAGTCAGCTGTTAATCGATAACTGCTGACAGGAGCAGTGTTGTATTTAGAGCAGGTGCGCGGCAAATACAAAAAGTCACGGACTTATCAAACGACCCTCGTATCAAATAACCGCGCATATCAAATAACAGAGCACACTTTGCTAGCGCTGCAAAATTGCCGACTTTAGTAGACAGGCTGACAAGAGGGACATAGAGAGGGAGAACAAGAAAAAGAGAGAGGAGTAGGGGGGATAGGAAGTAGATAGAGAAAGAGAGAGAGGGAGAGAGAGGGAGAGCACACGCTGCTTCAGTAGCTGCGACTTTTCTCTATGCACAAATAGACTTAAATGATGTTTACGAAGCCGCAGAGAGACGTTGACTGCCTGCCACGCTTGTCAGTTCACAGCGCGTTGAGTTGCAGGTTCAGTTGCAGTTGTCACGCCCCGCCCCCGCTGTGCTACACACTCCTCCGCCTCCCTTGCAACGTGGCTTGGCGTGTGCTGCTGCTGTTTGCACATTTGTTTGTATTTGCTCGATATTTGTGTATCTTTTTCCGCATACGATTGTCAGTCAGTGTGTGTGTGTGTATGTGTGAGTGTGTGCTGGGTGTGCACAAAAGTGCAATTTGATATTATTGCCAACTAGCAAATACTCTTAGCGCCACGTGAGGCACTTTGTCAGTTACTCGACTGGATTTCCACCAACATACTCCAAGCTGAGTATCTGTGTGTGCGAGTGGAGAAGTATCTGAGTATGTGAGTATCTGTAGAGCTGTAGCTGTGTGTCTCTCTGAGTGTGTTTGTGCAAAATATTGCCATTTTGACACATTTACCTAGCTGTAGTCAAGGCAGCTGTGATATCTTCTGTGTGTTCATGCGGCTGCTGAGGTTGCGCACATCTTCGTATTGTTCAAATTGTGGCTGCGTTGCCTTCTCTCTCTCTCTCTCTCTCTCTCCCCTCTTATCGCTGCTCATTTGTGCCTTTTGCTGCTTTATCCCGCTTTTCATTTAGCGCGCTAAATATGATTAAATATTTCGTAATGAGGCTGCGGCTTCGTGACGTTGACATTGTTTGTTAGTTGCGCCAGCTGAGCAGGTACCGCAGACCGACAGACCGAGAGACAGGTGAATGGGCAAGTGAATAGACAGTCAGGCAGGTAGGCAGCCAGGATGCCAGGCTAATTGACAGCGCTGTGTTTGCCACACTGCTGCTGCCGCTGCTGCGGCTTTGCTCTAGTGTTGGTTGGGCTACACTAAAATGCCGCCAACAGCCAACCGAGTCACGTATGTTGTTGTTCAGTTGGTTGGAAAATTTTAATAAAATTTTGAGTGGCAAAACATTAAATAAATTGGATCCACGAAATGCTACACAATTGTGTGTGTGGACTGAGAAAATTAAAATTAAAATTGCTGTAGAAAGGAAAAGGAATTCAAGTGTTTCAATATTTAGAAATGCGCTGTGTAAATCAATACTCGGCAAGTAAAGCTAGACAAGTGTAGCTAATGCTCAAGTTGCATGTATAATAACATATATTAACCTTTAATTGCTCTCCAGTCAAGCCGATCTAATGGAGGAACATCATTTTGAGGTTTTCTTTGTGAGTTTTCTATGGAATTTGACTTGGCATACGAGACAGAGGCTGAGACCGAGACCTACCTCAATTGGCAAAGCCCTAAACAACTTTCATTCATTGGCCTTGACAAGGTCACAGGCACACACACGCACACACAGACACAAATGTACACACACGTGCAGACACACACACTCACATACACACAGAGCTTACCGGCTTGGGGTTTCGCATTTCAGGGACAACGTTTGCCGTTCTCGGTTGAACCGATTAAATTGTTTTTCGTATAAATTTCAAATTAACAAGCCGAGGCTCGGCAAAGTTTACTGATTTATTTCGGATTTATATTACTCTCTGGCTACAGCAGCACACGAATGAGTTGACAACAGCAACAACAACAAGAGCAGAAGCAGGAGCAGGACATATGAAACCCTTTTCTGTGCAACCTTCTCTGTCTTTCTCTCTCTGTGTGAGGGCCCCTGAAAAAAGTGGAGCGCCAAGCTTTTTATGAGCTCTGCCTTGATTTTTTCTCCTTTTTTCTCCTTTTTTCTCCTTTTTTTTTTTTTTTTTGGTTTTTTGGTACCATTTTTGCTACCGAGGCGACCCTTTTCCTGCATCGGATCAAAGGATTACGAAAAGTTTGGTGATGCGTAAAATGAGTTTGATGTTGATATAAACATGTTGATGATGTTTTAATGTAAATAAAACTGCAGGGCCCCAAAGAGAGCGATGCCCGAGTGATGCTCGAATTGAGCCCCCGCACAGAAGCCGAAAAAACCGCAACCCTGTAATGATGTGTAATCGTCTGCGGCTAAATTTGCCTCTACAGTGACGAGAAACTACTATATAGCTTATGCAGCGTATAAATATAAACGAGACAAGTATATTTAGGCTCAGCTCGGGCTCAGCACCGGAGGGTGCACCCTGCGGAGCAAGCTTAGGCTGCTCTCAGTTTGGGATTGGAAATTAAGCATTTGCGGCTTATTTATAGAAAACTTAAAAATATATTTTAAGAAGCTCTGCACAGCTTAAGTGCGGGTGAACTTTGAACTATATTTAGCTAAATGTCAAGCTTATAATAGAGATGCTTAGTTTCACTTTAGATTTGTTGTTATTCGAAGAAGGAAATCCTGAGAGCATTTTTAGTTGTATGAAAAGTTTTTAATTGATCTTTGGTTTGACTTCGTTCTAATTGATTGCTTATTGTTAAAATTTCGGACGTGATTGAATAAGATAGAAATAGAATAGTCTCTTTAAAGCACCCATCATAACTTTAAATTGTTAGTTTGGAGACAAAGGAAGCTTGATCAGTATTTATGATTAGTTTTCTAAAGATTTTTAGCCTTACTTTCATCCCAACTGCTTGGTTTTTATTTAAATGTTTGTATTCATGTTAAAGACAGAAATATAAGAGATCTTATACAAAACTACAAGACTATAATAAAACTTTGGGTTAGTTATTTCTAAATAGTAGAAGGATACTTATATAACACTTTAGCTGTATGAGCTTTAATAGATCTTTAGTTTTTCTTAAGATTGGTTGTCCCCACTAATTGGTTTTTATATATAGTATAGTATAAAGTCCAGTATATATGTATTGTATTGTATATATATATATTATATAAATATTGTATTGTATTTATATAGTATATAGTAAAGTATTTATAAAAAATACCCCACACAACTGAACCTTCGTAGATTTGAAACGTTTAAGTTGTCAAACTGATTCTGACATAATTAAGTCATTGTCGCTGTAGGTGGAGACGGGGCCGCATGGGGAATGCCCTCAGCTGACATAAACAAACAGTTTAATAAACATATGTGTATGTGTGTGTGTGTTGTTGCCCTGAGTCCTTTACACGCACGCCTGGCTGACTGTCAGCGGGTTGACTCTGCGGGTAATCGGGCAGGGTACTTGGCTTCACTCGGGTACTCTAGCACACTCGGCTGCTTGGGTACTCTCGGGTACTCGGGGTTTAGTTGTTCATTTCGCTTACTGGTTACACATGAAATTGATGCGTGACCGCAGCACGTACGAGTTTTTGGCTATAAATTCTCAACACTCTGGCAAAAAAGTGTTTTAAAAATGTTTATAATTTTGACTGGCAGGCAACACACACACTCACTGCCTGTGTGTGTGTGTGTATGCTTCACGTCTGCACCTTTGTGCCGTTGAGCCATGGCGCCTTTTGGCCTGGGCACGCGCCAGTTCCCCGCTGTCCCTGCCAATCCCCTCCCTTGCCCAATAGGGTTCAGTGTCCCCAAGGCGTCGTCTTCGTCGTCTCCGAAGGCGTCTCAATAACGTACTGCGGCCGGCGTGCTGATAGTGAAACGTGCGTAGTTTTCTGTATGAATTGGCACACACACAGTCACACACACACACGCAGAGACAATAGACTCGCACATCTTGTCTCATAATGCGCTTATTACGATGGCACATAAAATAACAATTTATCTGAGCATTACAAATTTGCCCCCAACGCGGCAGTTTTTATGTCAGAACCAGCCTCAGCTCAGTCAACTGTTCCCAGTGCCCTCTTCAGCTGTTCCCATTGCCATTGCCTAATGCCATCATTATGCTAATAGTTTTAGTGCCGCTGCACTTGCCACTGCTCTAGCTTGTCTTTCTCTCTGCTTCTCCCACTCCTTCCCTCTCTTTTCATCTCTCTCTCTCTTTCTATTGCTCTCCCGCATAAATGTTTAATGAATTTATTAGCAGGCGCATTGGCTCCTTTGTGCCTTGTCCTGTCTCCGCCGGCTCTGTTAGCTATTGATGTGCGTATTGATTAGATATGTCCCACTGTGCACAGTGTCTACCTGACCGAGCGAGCAGCTGCTTCCACTCACACTGACGCACGCACGCGTGCACAGCTGCTAAATATAATTCCAATAAATGTTACTATTTTTATGCCTTCGCCCATCGACTGCTCAGCAATTAGTCGGGGCCCATTGCCAGGACTAAATATGTCACCAGAGAAACAGGTTGCTATGTATTGTAGAGCTAGAGGGCGGTTTATTTATTACTAAATAATTACGAGGAAAACAAAAATAATTGAGGAACAGAAATATGACGAATTAAAGTAAGAGGTAGTGGCAGAAACTATGACATAAAGTTATAGGAAATTGAGTTAAGGAAGACACTGGAAATATATTAAAGCAGTTAAACTTCTATTAGAGACAGAACAGTTTTTAATGAGGAAAATAAATTTATTGATACGTATAATAGATTATTTTGTAGAATACACTTTAGTACCACATATATTTATTTAATATAATTTTAATATTTTATCTATATCTCTCATTGAAAGAAAATTAATTTCATTCAAAATGAATTATGATATCACAAAGAAGTGAAAATGTTTAACTAAAAACATATTCACTAACTTTCTTATTTTTCGTTAACCTTTCAATATACTAACAAGTTTCTTCAACAAAAATATGATTAATTTTTAAATTAAATTAATTTTCTTTAAATACAAATATTAATATAACTTAAGCAGATCTTCCCTTTTGATGTCGTAACTTTCTTTTTAATTTGTTCACACTCTAATCTTAAATTCAACAAAATGTTCAAGTTCTATCAATCTTATTTTCAGCTGTAAAGTCGCTAATATTATTAGCCTTATGCTCTTTATTTGACTTACAGCTCAAAAATTCATTTAGCCTTTTCTTGGTAATATAGGAGAGTGCGCCCCGTCCCCCCCTGTTGCCCAGCAGGACATCCCTAAAACCTGCTCTGGCTGCTGCTGCTGCTGCTGCTACCAGCGAAACATCTGTTGTAAGCGCATTAAGGGCTCACTCAGCAGGCAAGCAGGCAGGCTGGTAGTCGGGTCAGGGGTCAGGGGTTAGTGGCGGGGTTATTTGCGCTGAAGATGACACAATTTAGAGCGGACCATTGGTCAACAATCAGATGCGAATCCACCCTCGCACTGTCCCAATCTTATGGCTATTTATTAAGCCTTCAGCACGACGGCCCACAATTCATCAGCGACGACCCCGTACCGCTTTAATTGCTGACCTTCTAGCCCAGCTGACCTTTGGGCAGAGGCAAAGCCAGAGTTTCGCTTGAGTGCGTTGCGGCTTATGGGTCTGGCTGAATTCTGAATGAGAATTGTGTCTGGTCAGTTGGGCAACCCCTTATAAGGTACGCTCACTGCACCCACTCAACTGTGCCCGTTTCACAACCCCACTCTCTCCCTCTTTCTTTATGTCTTTCTGTCTCTCTTGCTCCTCCTTTCGTAATTCAATTATAAAATTCTCATGGTCAATACGCTTTAATTGCAGTTTTTATTTGGGCGCGTGCGGATTAGGTTTGTCGTTGAACGAGCAACCTTCCAGCGAAGCGTATAATGTTCTAACTGGAACTGGAACTAGAAGTGCTGCAGACAGGAGGGTGTGTGTGTGTGTGTGTGTCAACCTGGCCTGGTCGCGTTGTTAGCCTGTCAGGCGCACAGTTCTCGTATTAGAGCAGGCAAGAGAGCGAGCAAGCGACGCACACAAAACTCATTTAAGGCCCAAAATGGTGTCCCCATGGAGCATTTTTCGGGCGGTACGACACGCCTTCATTTGCCGTCAGTATATGCCTCTGCTTGTGGCACTGGCACGCACTTTTTCTGCAACGGACATTTCCATTTACCGCAATTTCCTCCCAGTCGAACTCAGTCCTCCCCCAGCCCAACCTCCCATTTCGGAACTATGAAATGAAGTCGCAACCCCTTGGGCAAGTCTATTAAATCGAAAAACGATTACAAACTATAATGCAGTGTATGTTTGTTTTGTTTGTGTATGTTAAACCCTCTTGCAACCCCCTCTACTTAACATCCCCCCGTCCCCCTGTTCAACTCCCACCTAACTGCAATTATTGACTTTGTCTGGTCAACGCATCTGGCAGAGCGGCATAGCATTTTCCCATTTTAGCGTAAATGTCAATTCTCTCTATTCTGTTTTTCATTGCGATTAGTGGTGTGGAGAGGGGGAGGGTGGTGAGTGTAAGGGTGGTGAACTGCCTGTTGTCGCTGCCCCTGCACTCGTCTGGGGTTTCGATTGCGTATTCGCTTTTCATGGGCATTAAACTTTGTTAGTTTAGTTCTCGTTTCAGGCCTGCAAACTGTTTGTCTGTCTGCCCTCTCTGTATGTTCTCCCTGTCTGTCTGTCCTGTCTGTCCTGTCTGTCGGTCCGCTCTGTCTGTCTGCTCTGTCCTGTCTGTCTGTCATGGCTTTTGTGGTCATGTCATTGTTTCATTTTCACACGCAACAACTCCCAGCAACAACAAGAACTACAACGCACCACTTCCCCCTTGTGGGTTACCCACGCACGTAACCCTCCCCCCATCTCCCACCACTGTTTCCTGCTGGAGAATTCTCTTGCCCCCCCCCCCATCGAACAGCTGTTAAATTGCGTTCATTTTTATGTGCAATTTCTGTTTTATTTGTATTTGATTGTGATTTTATCAATATGTTATGCTGCCGCTTTCGTTCGCTTTGCCCTTAATTGAAATGTTCAGCGGGCCACAAAGTCGCAAAAGCGACGCAGAGCACCGCAACGGATCGCATGTTTGAGCTGCGTAATTCCCCCCGGGGGCAACTTAACCCTTATATTAAGTGGAATGGGGGATTCTCTCTTCCCCTCCCCAGTTAATTAATAATAAATTATGAATTTCATTGGAAATGGGAATAGTATTCCGCGTGGTTATTAGATGAGCTAAGTGTGTTTGTGATTATTCGATTCGTTCGCCTTTGAATCTCTTGAATGATGTGTGGTTAGATGAGTGGGTGACTACATATACATATGTGTGTGTGTGCAGGTTAATTAAGATGAAACATAATGTGTGGTAATCAAAGAAACTTGAAACCCACTTTGATTTGGAGGTAAATTCAATGCGAACTTAGTCGGAAGTCTTTTGTGGTTTCAACTGGTGGGAGATCTATTAACTATGAATATTACTTTATTCTTACTAGAAATATTCTTGTTGAAGAACCTAGAATGATATTCCGTACTATGAGAGCACTATGGAAGCAATGAATGCTTGAAAGATTCCATTCTGTAAGATGAGTTATAAATCCACAAAAGATTCCTTTCTACAATCCATTCTTTGTTTGCATTTGAGAAGAATTATTAATTCATTCTCTAGGAAGAAACAACAGAAGAGATTGACAAAGTAACAATTCTTTCATTTTCAATTCAAACAAAACACTCCTCTTTGATTAGCAACAAGATTTCTATCTGCAGTGAGACATTTTCAAAATTCATCAAATCGTTTCAAGAACTGAACTCGACCTCAATTCAACTGCAAATATGTGTTTAATAAGATAGACATCTGCAGCAACAGCAATAATTTCTTCTTCTTCTCCATTTCATTATATTCTAGCCAAAGACTAATTCCAGAAATTGCCGGACGCAGCACGCACAGTTGGTGGGCAAAAAAATAGCAGACAGTGTCAACTAGTTGACCTCATGGCAAGAGTAGCCAGGGGAAGAAGGGGAGAGAAAAAGAACTAGAGTAGAAAAGTGCCAAGCCAGTTGGAGACATCAAAAAAGAGGAAGAGCGTGAAAAAAGACTAGATGGAGTTGGATAAATGAAGAGCAAAGGGAACGAAGGAGCAGAAGCAGTGCAAATGAAGTTGCTAAAGCTGCTCAGGCTGCTCACTCTCTCTCTCTCTCTGTGCGAGGCTCAACCTCAGCTCTAGTTGTTGTTGTTGTTTGTGTTGTTGCGGGCAATTACAGTGCAAGCGATGGGTCGCTGGGTCGAATTGAAACTGTGATGCTGTTGGTGCTGCAGTCACAAGATAAACAAGTTGGCAGCACTGCAAGTGGCAGCACTGCTACGCCTCGCCATGGTTTAGTCTCTCCTCCGTCCCTTGCTGTCGCTGTCGCTGTCTCCGTTTCATGCTCTGTCTCCGTCTCCATCTCTTTCTCCATCTCCCATCTATGCTCGCCTGTCATTTCGAGCTTTACGCTCATTTTCGCTTTTCGCAATGGCGGCGCTTTTCCCCACTGCTGCTGCTTTTCCCCGCTGATTTCCTGCGAGTTTTTCTTGCCCCCCAAAAATTCTTCTTTTTTGCTCGAATTGCATTGTTACGACTCACGGCAAATGCCCCGGGGAATGACATTCGGCTTGGGCTCCCTCGCTCAGCTAAGCAGCTCTCTCACTCTGTGTGTGTTTGTGTGTGTGCCTGTGTGTATTGGTGACTTGCGGTTCGACAAGCGTAAGACATTTTCAATTACAGTTGCCAGCATGGCCGCTACGTGGCACCAGCCTCTCGACTGCAGCCTCAGCCACAGCTTCATCTCCGGCTCCAGCAACGGCAGCAATCCCTGTCCGTGCCATGTCCGGCGTCAGTTTTGGGTTGCGGCATCTCTTCTTGCTGTCCCTCGTTAGCTGCCTGCTGATGCTGATGCCTCGTTCTGCCTCCAAATCGGGCTGCATGCCACTGCCACTGCACGCATGTGCATGGGGCATTGTGTTCTCTGCGGCTGCCTGTCAGCCACGAAATGCGTCAATTAGACAAAATTGCAATTTCTGAAAGTAAATGTTTGCTTCCTTCTTCAACTCTTCCTCTCTCACTTCGCACTCCTTCGCCGGCTCGTTCTCTTGCCAAACTTCTAGCAAATATGCACATAAATTCATTTCATTCTCCCTTCCCTTCCATTCTTGCTTGTTGTTTATGTTGAAGTTTTTCGTTTCGCACTCTCGTTACATTTTGTTTGCGGCACAAAACTTTTATGAGTGTTAATTTGTGTTGTCAACAAAGTTAACATGTCTGCACTTGTGAGAGAGAGTGTGTGTGTGTTTGTGTGTGTGAGATTTGACCTCTTGCAGACAGGGAGCGAAACCTCTTTGAAGATGTCAACATCTCACACACATTGACAGTGCCAAAAGTTGAACAATTAATGGCAATTAATTTGATCAATCAAGTTCATTTCTTTCTACTAGTTCCACATTAATCAAATGATATATCACATATTCTTTATATCATCATTGCATTTATAAGTCATTGCATTGCATTCATTGATTTTCCGCTGTTATTTTATAAAATCAAAGACATAATTTTTTCTATAGATCTTTTTTGTTTTTGTTGCTTGTCATATGCAAATATGGAAAATTGCATTATTGATTTAAATCATTTGCTGTGTTTGCTTTGCCTTTAGAATGCTTATTTTGTTTTCTTTCTTTTGTTTTCTATTTTTTCATCTTTTGCATATTTGTGCATACGCAAAGAGCGTAAATACAAATTCATATTTTTAATTGAGGTCGTTTTTGGATTATGTTTTAATCTTTTTCGACAGCTGTCAACGTTAGCGAAAGGCTAATTCGATTGCACAGCGTGCATGGTGCTCAATGATCAGCTCTGATAGGAAAGAAGTTCTTAACTGAGTTTTTAAATATTATAACAATTTACGCTGAACCTAAATTTATTTATATATAGACGTAGACTGTTGTAATTGAAAAGAATTTAGGTATAAGTTGGTGGCAGATATTTCTTTGAATTTTTAATTATTTTTCTTGTTTATATATTAGTTTTACCTAAATAGTCTTCGAGTTTCTTATAAAAATATGTTAGATTTAGATGAAATATTATAAAAAACTCTTCATATATAAAAGATTGAGGATATTTATTATTACTGTTTGCTATGCCTTTCAGTTTTGAATATTTGCCATTTACAACGAATGCTCCACCGCCTTTTAGTGATTTTTTTCTTTGGAATTCATTGACTATCTGAGTTCATTCTCATTTAAATAGTTATTTCTCTGCTGTAAAGATCTTTTTCTTCGACATAGTGCTTAACTATGTTGTTAAATTGTTTTTAGAATGTGTAATTTCATGTTACGTAGAACAGGAAGATATTCTTTTGAGTTTTAGAGAACTTCCTAAGTATTTTTCAATTTCGAAAGACACTTTTCGTCTTGACATTCCTTGGGTATGTTATCTGAGTTCATTCTCACATAATAAATAGCTAGTTATATGTCAAGCATATCTGTCTTTCCTTTAACCTCCCACTCCTCAAGCCTTATCAGCACATTGCACTCTGGCAGGCACCGTTAAGTACAGTTCTAATGCACCTCTCGTGCTCACTCGGGGCTCAATGGCTCACCTCGCCTCGGGGCTGTGGAGTATCAACGCCCGCAAACGATACTCGATACTCGAGTGCAATTAAGAGTGCAACTTTATGAGTCACTAATCGGGTAGGGATAAGAGAGTGGGCAGCCAGAAGCCAAGAGCAGAAAACCAGCGATGAACCACAACCACAAGCGCGACCACACAGATGAGCTCAGTCGGTGCCCAAGAGACGGCTGTCAATCAATCGCGCCACGGCACTGGGGCCAGTGGCATTTCGGGGGCACTTGGGGGCATGCCACGCGGCGTAGCAAGCAGATTGCAGCCAAAAACACTTTAGTCATAAATCAATTAAAATTGATTTGCGGCACGCCGAAGAAAGAGAAACCAGAGGACAAGCAGAGGAGGGAGGCGAAGAGAAGCAGACAGAAACTGACAGAACGCAGTGCGAATTTCGAGTGGATTTTCAGTCAGCTACATAGAGATTTTACCCCCTTTTACCAAGCACCCTCCCCCCCACACTTTCTCCCACATAATTTCTATAATGAATCGCAGCGCAGCACTGGAAATTATTTAGCATCAGACGGAGCTTCATCTGTCTGGTTTATGCAACGTTGTGCCACAGTTTTTTTGCCACTTGGACTCGTTTGAGCGATTTATTTGAAAAGGGTGATAGGGAGAACCTCCTTCTCCCGCACTCCTCTCTCCGCTCTGCTTGCTTCCACTTTCCATTCAGCATTTTCTGGCGGCATCTTGCTCTATCTGCAGCATCTTTCTGCTGTTGCTCTTCTTATCTGCCAAAGACAGCACCAAACGAAGCGTGGCCAGTCAGGGTCGCAGTTGCAGCCATGACTTGGCATTGCCATTTGCTATATGCCTTACCCCCCTGACCCCTCTCCCTGCTACTACTCTCTGTTTATTGCCGCCTTAGCGTATTTTAAATATTGACAGCTATTTGCCAATTGCTGCAGCTACCTCAAAGGGCAGCGCCAACTGCTGCTGCTGCCGCTGCTGTTGCTGCTGTCAAATGTTGATAATTTTGTTGCTGCCTGTCTTTGGCAGTTGCTGGCAAACGTTTGTAACGCTTTTGGGCCATAAATAAAATTGTTTTTATCTCTTTCTTTGACTTGGCTTTTACTTAAAGTCAGCTCGGCAACAGCTGAGCACGAGTGCTGTCCTGCATGTGGACTTTTGTTTGCATATGTATGCATAAATCGAGATGCACACTGCCTGATATCAGTCCGTGTCCCCCTGCGTCTGTGTTTGCAATTTTCATAAATATTTCATTTAGCGTAACTTATACACTTACCAAGAAGAACTTTTCGCTCTTCTGGCTGGCATTTTTGCTTAGCTTATCTTTGGTTTTGCATCTTTCACTTTGTTGCATCTTCAGACACGGCTGCTGCCTTGCTGCCTCCTCCTCCTCCTGCTGCTGCAACTTGTGCTATTGTGCAGCTTGTTGCTTTGCTACTTGTCATAAATTGGCAAGAAGAAAACTCTTGCACACACAGAAAGAGAGAGAGAAAGACAGACATAGATACAGATACAGTCACAGCACAAGAGAGAAACTACTTCAGTTATATACACACATTTGTATGATATATATATACAAAATATATATATATATTATGTAGGATTTATATTTTTAATACATTCTTCTTGTCGTTTGACATTCTGTGCTGCGCTTCTGTGCACTTTGTTGTACTTAATCACAGCGCAGTCTTGATTTATAGCGATTACAGGGGAAGGAAAAATACCATAAGAAATACTTGCTGTAGTTGCAGTATTGTGTGCAACTAGGTCAGCTAATTGCCACGCCCACTTGCAATTAGAAAGCAATCGAGTGGACACGGACTGGATCAGTCTGAAGTACCTGCTAATTGAATGTTATTTATAAGGCAAGTGGAAGTGCATTAGCCAAAGATGCTGACATTATTGCCATAAAATGTCTTTATTATGCGCAACAGCTGAGGGACAGTGGCCACAAGGGGGGGTAAGGAAGGGATTGCCCACTGTAACTGGCCAGAGTTACGAGCATCCCGCCAGGGACATGGCTAGGGATAATGACTCGCTTAGCATACATTAAAATACTAATTTCCCGGAAAGTAGCAAAAAGCGGTAAATGAATCGCCCCCTTAACCCCCCCTCCACCACTGCTGTCCGCATACTATGGCAGCCACTGTCGATGAAGTCGTCGTCGGCGTCGTCGTCTACGTCTGGCAGGCAGGCGGTGCCTTTTAATAGAGCCGCACTAATTACACCGTTAGAGCGAAACGCCCGAGAAGTCAGTTTCGGTATGGGCAGCAGACTGTTGCGTGTGTGTGTGTGTGGGTACTCGAGTGGGTGCATGAGTGGGTGTAGCTGTTAGTGTGTCTCGCCATGTAACGACATAGCATTTGCTGTACAGTGGAAGGCTCTAGACTGTTGCTACTCCTGGCAGTCTCTCTCCCACTCTCTCGTTCTCTTACTGTCTCCCTCTCTCTGCCCCTTAGCCAAGACAAATTTGTAATTAAAGCAGCGGAATTTATGAAACGTAACATTCTGCAGCTCCCACACACACACACACAAACATACACAAACAAAAGTAAACATATCAAATTATACCGCATGTTTATGCGCTGTTTCTGATTACGCGATTTGAGATTTGCTGTAGAATTTACATGAAATTTAAATGTGTTTTAATTTGATTTGTGTTAATATTTACATAGATTTGTAGCTGACAATTTTAAACATATTAATAATCAGAAAATGTTGTTCGAAGTGTTGTTGAATTGCCAAAATTATGAATATTCCAATGATTTTATATTCTGATTGCACATTTCTGATTGCACTTTTTATATTTCTTCTGTTGCAATGAACATTAAAATTAAGCGCAACTGCATGAACCTGATTAAACTGCAATACTCACAGAGAGAAGGTTCTTCTACATTTTCCTACTTCTCTCTTCCTTTCTCTTTCTCCCTTCCTGTTTGTGTTTTTGCTTGCAACTGCATTTTGCGTTGTTGCCTTCTTCTTTTATGCAAGTTAATTTTGTGCACAGTTGCTGCTTTTTTCTTGCAGTGTAACTGCCCTCTATGCTTGTGTGTGTGTTACTCCTGTCTAGCATTTATCCTTGTGCACACGCTGCGAGCTGCTTGAAAGCTTCTCAAATTTTATGACCACATAAGCGGCCGCATTACCATCGCCATCTCCCATCGTCCCATCGTCATCGTCATTGCCTGCTTCAATTTCCAGCCGATTCAGCGGAAAAATTATGCTACTCCAGCTGGCGTGAGGAAAACGAGATGTAGCTGCCCACTGGGCATCACAGGGGGGGTGCAGTTAAGGGGTGGTTCAGCGGGGCAGCAATATATAAAATTTATTAGCAGAAATTATGATTATTTCGTTCGCTCTTTGCTGCGTGTATTTTTAATATCCATTTCACATTTTCCTCTCCTCTGCATCGGCACTCTTTGTCTCCTGCTCCTTCTCTGCTTGTTTCTCTTGCTGTCCTGCTGTTCCTGCTGCTGCCGCCGCTGCTGCTGCTCCTTGTGCATTTTAATGGCCACTGCGTCTGTCTTTTGCCAGCTGCATCAATTCCGTTTGCTCTCTTGCTTTTGTTGTGCTTGTTTGTTTTTTGCTCCCTTTCTTTCGTACCCATTGCCCCTGAGGAATTCGGGTATAATTGGCAGCAGGAGGCAGCAAGAGCAGGCAGTGGGCTTATAACATATGCTGAGATATGTTTAATCAACACCTTGAATGGGGACCTTATAGCAATGCATAGCTGAGCAGATATGTAAGTGAAGTTGTCAAGGCAAGTTTAAGTGTGTCAGTTCCTTGTGGAATTAAATCAAATAGTTGATATAAAGAGCCAGCTCCCAGTAGTAATAACATATACAATGACATATTTCTTGCCAGATTTATTAGGTAGATAGTTCACATATCATGAATATATAGCTAGCATATGCAACGAAATACCAAATCGCAACTCAACAGTAAGTTCCTGGTAGTTGGAAGTCTGGATGATTTAAAACGACTTGTATTTTGGCAGATCTATAAACTGTTTAGATTATGGAAAATATGTTAGCAGCTTTATGAATCAGATAATTCAGTTGCCATATACATATACAGCTACCTTTCTCATATATCGCAACACAAAAATTTGAACTTAACAGCATGAAAGACTCCTATAAAAAATCATATAAAAATATATATATATTGTAAGCTAGATATGATACCTAGTAAAACCACCTTTCAAATATATATAAGTCATTAATTAATTTTAATTTATTTGTCTATCTCCTCACCAAGTTTCAGCTGAATACATGAAGTTGTAAGCAAATTACGAAGTATCTGCCAGTCGACTGCACTTGCCTCACTTGTCTTGCATATTCCTCATTTCTGTTTCTTTTTTTTTGAGTGGCGCTCGTTAAGCTCGCTTTAATTTTTACTTGAGAACATAATTTTGCCGTTGCTGCTGCTGCAGCAAAGCGTTTTTATGCGCCACATAATTTGCGTGAGTTTAATTGTGGCAAAATGGCTGTGCAACGCTTACGTTCATTTCGGCCAGGCGGTTCAGGCCATTAGGCGTGGCAAATTGTTTCGTTCCGCAGCACATACACACATGTCTGTCTGTTTGTGTGTGTATGTGTGGTAGTATGGCTTCGATTACAGCCAAACAACAGCTGCTTTAATCTGCATATCCCGCTGTCAGTAGTTTGCCCAGTTTTAATCCCAATAAGTTGTAAAAAATCAAAATGCGCAACTCCACAATGCAAATTGAAAGGGAATACGCGAAAAAAAACAAACCCATTACAGACAGAATTTCAAATTGCATAATTAATTTTGCGCTTTTGTTGGCGCAAAACAACAACAGCGATTAATTAAGCTAGAAAAGCGAATTGAAATAAAAACAAGTTTGCAGTTTTAAGCTTTACAAAATAGATTTAAACAATTTTTCAATAATTAAATTGAATTTTCTGTGCACAGCGAAATCGTATAAAAGTTTATATTGCATTAAATGCAATTCATATAAAGTGAATTATACATTTTACACACACTCGAAATGTGTATTTAAACTCACCACACATACATCAGGAGTAGCAGGAAACCTATTTAATTCTGCCTATATGCAGCCTATTTGTAAGTCCTGCCTGTATCTGTGCCTCAAGTGGGAACCCGAGCAGCGTCATAAAAAAAAGACAAATGACCCATTAAACGCAAAACTTGTGCACTTCCATCGTGTCTCCTGGGGGGTTGGGGGGGTAGAAAGCATAGGGAAAGACGAGCCATGAATGCAAACGGCAAAGGAAAATATTGCCCCGCAGCAAAGACAACAAACTCTTGATTTTTATAGGAGTAGAAATACCTGCTGCTCCTGCAGGGTAGGCCAAAGAGAGAGAGAGAAAGAGAGGGGAGTGGGATGGGTTGGTAAAGGATAAGGCGCATAAAACGCTAAGATATGCGCGAGGCTTCACGCAGCGCGCGTCTATTTTTCACTTGGTCTCGCTCTGTCTCGGGTTTTGTCTTAGGATTTGTTGTGCTTATGAAAGCATTAAACTTTCCTCATTTAAGGCAGCGCACTTGAGTTGCCTTTTTTACTGCAATTTCGTCCTTCAGGCCGCTATCGCTACGTACCCCCTTTGTCCTGTTTCTGCTCCCCCCTCCGGCTGACGACACGCCCCACTGGTTATGCCCGTAACCGACTTTGTCGTCTGATTATGGCGCACAGCTCGCAGCGGTACTTCTTTCTTGATACCCTGTGAAGAGTAAGAACAGGCAATGTTGTAAAGACTAAAAGAATTTAAACTAATTATATAGAGGGTGACGAGAAATTTTATAAGAAGAAGAAAGAAGTAAAGAAACTCTTGGAATATCAAATAATTTATTAATATTTTCTCTTCTTTTATACAACCTTAGACTTTCATCTTATTATGCTGCATATTCCTGTATTTCTGTATTTGATATACATCTCCAATTATACTAAGCATATTCCTACACCCTTTTCCAGGGTATCTGCCTAGCCACGCCTCATTTGCTGCCCAACTATTGTCTTTGGCTTTGTCGCTCGCTTAACCCGATATGTGAGTGTTAAGAGCGCCACAACTCTTCTCTATGCGTGTGCCTCTGTGTGACTGTGTGTGTGCTGTTGAGAAATATTATGCAATTTCTACACTTAGACAATCTGCACACACACACACCCCCTAAATTTTATCAATGCCCTGTAGCGCAATGGTAGCAGAGGCTTTTCTAGCCATTTTCTTTTTTTTGGCTAAGCCAAAAAAAACATCACAGATGGAGACAGTTGATGAGCTGACTCACACACACACACACACACACACTCCCACACACACACACTCCCTCTGGCTTGCAATTGTAATAAATGAATTTTGAAACATGGCGCGCTGCTTGTTGCCAGCATGTGGGCGTGGCAACGTCACAGTTTCCAGTTTACTGTATGTGTGTTTTTTCCTCTTTGTTTTTGCTGGTGTTTTGCAGCATTATAATGCTTTTTGGTGGAGCCCTTTGTGCCGGAGCGACTTCCTTGAGGGATTTCACTTGTGCCATGTCTGCTGTTTGCCTTTGCCATTGCCGTTGCCTGTGCTCCCTCTTTGTTTGCATTCTGTAATGCGAGAGGCAAAAATAGCGCTGGGGCAAACAAATAAAAGTCTAGCGAGGAGCAAGAAATGTGACGACTGTTGAACTTTGTCAAGGCTTTGTTGGGAGAAGGGGAAGAGAACAAGGGGATGTGGCATAGTGCGTGCCGTGCAATGGCAACTGCAATGGCAACTACAGAGCTGCAACTGCAGCTGCAGCAGCAGCGTGACAACTAAGCCGCTTTGGCTTACCTTGGGCAACAGGATCAACGTCGCAGTCGACAAGTCAGCGCGTGTCTTAAATACATTTCATGTGCCGGGCACGGGCAGCAAATAACAAAGACGCAGCCGTTGCCAGAGCCAGAGCCAGTGCCACAGCCAGTGCCAGTGCCAGGGGTTTTCCTTCAGCTAGACACGTTTTCCCAAATAAAAAAATAACAACGGGCAACACCAACAACAACAGAAACAACAGCAAGTACAACAAAAAACCGGAGAAGAAGTAACAACATATTTAGCTCACGGCGCGACGCTCATATTTGCTTTGTAAAGGCAGCGGCAACAATAATAATAATAAAAAACAAAAGGGAATAAAGCAACAACAACAGCAGCAACAACAGCAGCAACGACAACGGGAGCAACAGTGACGATGACGTTGACGTTGAGTGCCTGCGAGGCGAGCCAAGAAATAATAATAACAAAAAGCAAACAGCTCCAGCCACGGCTTCAGCACCGGCTACAGCCCAAGCCGTACCTAGGCTACACAGTTCTCAGACCCAGTCGTATTCCCATTCCCACTCCCATTCCCGTCCCCAGACCCCCAAACGTGCCAAGCAAACGCGACGCTTCGTGTGGGAATTTTCATACGGCGCGTAGCAATTTTACACATTTACATAGTTAAACACACACACTCGCATACACACACACTCGCACACAGCAAAAGTGTCGTGGCATAGCGGAAGTGAAAGAAGTTGTTGCTCCGGTGCTGCCCCGCCCACTCCACCTTGTTGGCAGGGACGCAAAAAAGGCGCAAATTATATTCCGTTGTAAGGCAAACAGAAATACAGCAGCAAAAAAAAAAAAAGAAGCATGGCAACATCTGTGTGACTGTATGCGCGTTTGTGTGCGCACGTGTGTGTTTGTTGTTGCTATTATAGCAAATAAACAAACAAACGAAACTCATGTGCGCAAATCAAATAATAAAACGGACACTGTGCTGTACACTGTGGCTGCAAATGGATGTCAAATAAAAAGTGAAGCCTAGCGAAAACAAAATTACATAAATACAATTAGGTTCGTTTTTAATACGTTGCTAAAAAATACTGGACAAATACTAAGAAATATAATTAAGCTGTATTTATGTGCTGTTAACACTGCCGTATGCTAAGAGTAATTTTGAAGTCTCTAGTTGCCTTACTTATTCAATAGATTAGCTTTTAACAAATACAATAATGTTAATTTTTAATGTGCTGAAAATATGTTAAAAAAAAAACTAAAAATATAATTAAGCTGTATTTGCCTGCGCTCAACTTACTTCTACATTGCGAGTGAATTTTGCAGTTTCTAGCTGCCTTATTTAGTCGTCAATTAGCTGTTTAGGCCCATGGTAATTTTATGCACAAAAGTATGCAATATTTCTCTGTGCGCGACCACAAAGGGGCTGCGTCTGTAACTGTACAGAAAGGGGTGTAGGAGCGTGTCCGTCTGTCGAGACATGCGTCACGCAGCGCACAAATGCTATTAATGTGCACACCCACACACAGAGCGAGGGCGAGACTGTTGCTCTGCCTTGGCTTACATGACGTATGAGTGACTTTTATGTTTTAATTGCGATACAGTTTAAACTTGATGGGCGCAGCTGGGCCCCAGCAGCAGCAGCTCAAGGCACTCTAATTGACACTGAAAAGGCATGTGCTCTTTTCTCTCCATGCTTCCTCTTCCTCTTCCACTGTACGAGTGTTTGCGCCCTGATAAATTTTACGCAAATAATACGCACCAATAAAAAAGGTAATTCGCATGTCATTAATATTGAAACTGACTACACTTGTGATGTTCTTGTTGTTGTTCTTGCTGCGGTTGCTCATTAAAATGTCCATAAAGATTAGCATAATTAATTGTATTTGTTGAAATATTAGATAAACTATAATTGGCTGACATGTAAAATAAAACTACTGAGGCGCTAAATTAATGTCAACTAACTCCCGCACCCCACCCCAATCACATGTATTGCAAACCATTTATGACAAATTGCCCGTCGACATAACATGTAGGTGTGCACAGTTAGTATGACAAATATAATTATGTAGCACAGTGTACAATTTGAAGTGACTGAAAATGAAATTTAAATTGGATACGCGCCCGAGCTTCGAGCCTGAGCCCGAGGAGAGCTTTAAAATAAATGACCCGCAGCGGACAATTTTCTGACATAGGCCAAAGCCAAAGGGCCACGGGCACACACATACACACAGACAGACTGGCACAAAGACACACACACATACACACACTGGGACAGACACAAATTAATTAAATAAGAAAAAAGGTAAACCAAGAAGCTAAATAAGAAACGGGAAAGACAAACCGTGCGCAGTAAGTGAAACTTGAAATTGAATAAAGCCCTTGGCAAAGGCGCAGCTGAAGGAGGAGGAGGCAGAAGGTGGAGGGAGGCAACGTAGGCAGGAAGTGAAACCAAGACAAAGGAAAAATAATGTAAAACAATGCCGGAGAGAGACGAAAATCAAGGTGGGCAAAATGTGCCCACAAAGCGACGGTCTTGACGCTCTTGGCCCGGTCCCAGCCTGGGTTGGCTTCACAGCACACTGGCCCGCACTTCACCTGGCCGTATTATAGTGCACTTGGCAATGTTCATGACTGGCACGGGGCAGGTAACAGTAACTCACCTGGCCAGGGCAGGGCAGTGCGGACTGCTGGACTACTGCACTTTGGCTTGTCGAGAGGCCAGTCCATTAGGAAGCAGTGCGCCCACATGATTAAGGTTTCACAATTTATCTAATACAATTAGTCAAAAGGTGAGCCAGTGCTCCGTGCTCGTCCCCCTAGAGCAACGCTCCTTCTGGTAATCGTAGACGTTAGCCAGGCTACTTTAATGTCAGTCTCCCACCATCTTTCTCTCTCTCTCTCTCGCTTTGTGTCTCTGGCTTGCCTGTCAAGAGGTGCGACGACTTTTGAACTTTTGACGCTCGCATGCAAATGTGAAGGGCGGCTTGCTTGGGGCGTGGCAGCCACAAAGTTTAATGAATGCCCCCAAAACGAAAAAAGAAAGGTGGTAATTTTCAGTTGATGTGCAGTTTGGCTTCCTCCCTGCACAGGGCTAGGCAGGGCGTGGCCTGTAATTGTGCCACACGCCCACAGCAGGAGATTTCTTTAGTAATTTCATTATTGGCCTCATCGAAGTAGTCACTGGCTTTACTCACTTTTCTCACTCGTATCCGAAATACTTCAGCTGCACTTGAACACTTGCATGAAGAGTTTATTTTCCGGCAATGCAAATAGCAAAGCATTTTCCACTTGTGTACAGCCTGCACACAATTTCGAGAGCAGCAGCAGCAGCTGCAAAAATAAATAAAACGAGGCCTGCAGCCTGCTCAGGTGCTTGGGCCATCCGAAAGGTGCTTGGCAATTGCTCGAACTAAGTGGCAAATTAGTTCAAGAGTTGTGCAAAATACTTTGCTGTACATATTTCATATTGAGTTGCAAGAAATCTAACGAATTTAAAGATTGTACTAAACTTTAAGCCGGCCACGCCCACATGTGTGGATGTGCAGAGCACTCTATTGTACGCCCTTCTCCCTACTCCCAGTGGGTGAGCCACACAACTTGTCCATTAAAAAGTGGCCAATGCATTTGGTTGTCAACTGTTTTTCACTGCAGTTTTTGTTTTTTTTTTTGCACTGCTGGCCATATCAAAAAACCGCAAAAAGCCAACAAACTTTGTTGGCCAGCTGAAACATTGCAACCAGTGTGCGCTGCAGGGAAGTTAGAAAGGAATGCAGAGAGACAGGGAGAGATAGAGAGGGAAAGAGAAGGAGAGAGGAAGTGAAGGCAACAACTTCAACAACTCAATGCACTCAATCAATGCACACAAACAACCATAGCAACAGCAGCAGCAGCATCAGCCGCCGCCTTTTGTTCCAAACACTCAACACAAAAAGCTCTCATCAAAAATAACAGCAACAACAACAACAGCAACAACAGTAGAAACAACAGCGCCAGCAAACTGTGGCGACTAAAAAAAACTAAATACAAACAAAAAAGTTGTTTTTTAACGCGCTGCAGAGATAAGTTCGTGCAGCAAAGTGAAACGCCAAAATGGAAATGCTCAAATCAACAAACGATTTTAGCCAAGCTGAAAAAACCACAAATGAAAAATAGAAATCGACACGAAAAATGCAACCAATCAAAACACAATAAAACCGCAGCGCCTACGCTGCGTATACTTTATATATACTATATACTGTATGTATATAGCCAATAGCTTAGCCAGCTGAGCTTTGTATTTACTTAGTTATTGCTGTCTCTGCTGCTGTTGCTGCTGGCGTGCCCCAAAGTGTTGTTAACAGATTGATTTCGAAAATGATAATGTGCTTTAGCCTCAGCTCGTTGCTAAAGCCGCAAAAAGCCCCCAGAAACAAGAGTAGCAACAGCAGCAACAGCAGTAACAACAGCAACAACAACACTGGCAACTGGCAACATTCACAGACCATTTGGCGGCTTAAGGTTCACATTGGGGTTATCGCCTAATCGCATCGCTTGCCAGCCGCGTTTCGCCATCTTCCTCTTCCTCTTCCCCATCTTCATCTTCATCTCTGCCTCAACGTGGTCCTTCTTGTTCGGTATCGGTTTCCTTGTCTCTGTGCCTTGCTGTTGTTTTTTCCTCTTCATCCTCCTCTTTTATTTGTATGTATTTTATGCTGGCTGTGTGTCTCTCCCACTCTCTTTCTCTCTGTCTCTCCCTCCCTAAGCACAATCATTTTTCAATAAACAAACAATTTCATGGGCGGCTTGTCTTTTGCCAAATCGGATCTAAGCCTCAATAAGCAGCCAGCGACAAGACGCACTTCCTGCCTGCTCCCGGCCAGCATCAGCTGATGACTATCGGCTGCCCAAGGACTGTTGCTTGTGCCGCCGCCCCCCGCCGTGGGCCAATCTGATTACACTGCCCAAAGAATTAAAACGAAAACTGCTCAGCAAATTGTCGGAAATAATTTGATTAAACTGCTTTAAATAATATATTTTTGATAATATTCAATTTCCGCAGATTGGCAGCACAGTGTTAGCCAATTGTTGTTGAAATCTTATACTTTTAAACTAATTTAATTTGAATTTTATTTAAATTACTCTCTGTATACAAAGTTCACTCAAACTTTGGTGCACAGTGTAACTGATTGATTTAGGCACCGCCTTAGATGGCTCAATTGATTAATAATTGTTGTTGTGTTAACTGTATCCCAGCTCTGATACCCTGATACGTGCCTCAAGTTGTGCCCCAGCAATATCCTGACAAATTTCAAGTCAAACAAATGGCCCAAAGTGGATCCAAGGAGTAATTACAACGAAGAGCAGGCCAAAAGCGAAGGCATAAAGTAGCAACTGGGGCGGAAGCTGAGCACAGCAGCACAGCATGCAGCTGCATAGATGTCTGTTCTTTTGTGTGTGTGTGTGTGTGTTTGAGCAGACAAATGAAAAATTAAACAATTTCCTAGCTGCCTCTGGCTATAGCTGATGCTGGCAACGAATTGCTAAATTTAACTGAAACATTTATTCTACAGAGAGCACTAAATTATTCCAACGCGCTGGCTTGCCAAGCCAAAAGCACTACCAGCACCGGGATGAATCCAAATGCGAATACGAATACGAATACAAATGCGAATGCGAATAGATTCAGCGAGAGAGAGAGTGCTCAACAACCGAACGAAGCTTAGTTCCCTCCTCTGTCTTTGTCTGTTTGTATTCACGTGGCAAATCAGCGACATTATCCTCATCGTCATCGGCAGCAGCAGTTGGTGTTGCCAACTCGTGCCAAAAGTCATAAAAAGGAAGCAAACAGAAACTTGCTTTATTCTTCGCTTGCACTTCTGCCGCCTTTCATTAATATGCACGAATTATAACGAGCAGAAGAAATAACGATAAGCAGAAAACCGTGTAAGTTTGCTGTACGGCAAACTGATTATGTGGAAGATACCCTGTAGAGGTTGCTGTAAGCTCAATGACATCTATGGCATAAGGTTTCAAGTAATTCTTTAATGGGTGCTCATTCCTTGAGTGATTCACCTAGGGTACCGTGTAAGCTTGCTGTATGGCACTTGATTGTGGGGAAGATTATAGATCTATGACAAATGGCTTAAAGTATCCCTCAGCACACCCTTACCACAGGCCAGATACACTGTACAGGCAGATCAAGACCTAAAGACATCTATGGCAAATGGCTTAAAGTACTCGTACCCCTGCAGTGGGCACTCACTCTCCTCATACTCTTTCCACAGGGTACCCAACGCATTGTCAAATATGTCAGTGTACTTTTCTTTTTCACTGTGTTTGTCTTGTTGTTTGTGTATGTGGCGAAAGACAACTTCATTTACTTGGCTGGCATGGTGCATTCGTTTCATTCGTTACATTCGTTACATTCGTTACATTCGTTTTCATTGTCGTTTGCCGTGCTGTTTCGGTTTCTCTTCTTGCATCCCTCACTTCTTGTTCTTGTTCTTGTTTTCGTTTTCGCCAACGTAAGCGCTTTTAATTTTCAGCTTGCATGCACAAAAGTATGCAATATGTTTTTTTCTACCCCCCTCACCATTGGCAACAGTCCTCTCACAGATTGCACTTATGCATGCATGACATCCAGCTGTCCCACACTCTCCCTCTCACTCTCTCTCTATCACACACACACACACATTGTGTGGCTGACAATGGCTTACATAAATTTTAAGCTCCATTAGCAAAATGTTACAGCCACCGCACCCGAGGCGACGTGTGGCAACCCTGTCTCTCTCTCTCTTTTTCTTTATCTGTGTGTGTGTGTGTGCATGTGTTTGTCGAGTTCAAGTGCAACAAAAGTTGGTTATTGTGCTCGGTCTGCTCTATTATAGTATGAAATGCATATTACATGCCAAGCCAAATTTTGGACATTGAAGAAAACTTTTGCTTACCTAAGGCGAACCCAGGCTAATTTCTACATAAATTAGAAGACGTGCTTTTCTGTGGGGTACACTGATGCATGTGTGTGTGTCTGTGAGAGAAAGAGTAAGTGCTGCCTTGAGGTAATTTATGTAATCAAAATTTGAGTTGTTCAACTTTAAAACGCATTCAAAGAAAAACTTTCAATTTATTTAAAGTTCTTGAAATAAAAAGTTGAAGTTGAGGCGAAGGTTACATGTTATTTAAATTGAATGGGAATGTAGAAGGCAAAAAACTTTCAACACTCACAACTCTGTGAATAAAGAGTATTCAAATGTATGCTTACATTTATCATATACATAAAAATGAAATCAATAAGAACAATTTAGATAGAAAAATTAGTTGAAGGGTATCTATAAGTCTAAATAAAAGTTCAGTATGCAGGTCTTCAACACTCGTAACACTTTGAGTACAAGGTATGCAAATTATAGCTTCCTTTTATTTTAAATCCCAAAGTGAACTCAAATCGAACAATAACGATAGAAATCATAAAGGAAACTAGCTGTTTGCTCTGTTCAGAATTAGATGTAGGGTATCTATCAGTCTAATGCGAAGTCTTTAAATACTAAAGAGCCTACTGTGCACAGTATGTGTGACCTTGTGATATAGAAAAACCAAAGCGAGAACTCAACTCGACTAATTGCAAATAAATTAACTTGGCTTTTAATGGCTTAGGCCGAGGCAAACGATGAAGGCGACTAGAGCCGACTTTGGGTGCCAAATGAAAAGAAAAGAAAATAATTATTTTGTGCTTAAATGCGCAAAAGTTGAAGTGAATATGTGTGTATATGTGTGACTGTGTGTGTGTGTGTGTGTGTGGCATGTGGTGGCATTGAAATCAATTCGACAAACAAGCAAATGAGTTGCGGAAACTATAAGTTACGACGCAGGGCGCGAGCTGCAGCAGGATCAGCCACACTACTGGGCTGGCGCTGACTTGTAGACAATAGTACTAGCTACTGCCTGCCCAAGAATTAGGATGGAGAGGAGGAGGAGGAAGGAGAGAGTGTGTTGGTAACATTAGCCTGGGAGGCGCACAATGAATACAAATTGCTTGGTAAATAAACAACATCTCAATAAGGAGCAAATTACTGACGCCATCCAGCGAAAAAATAAACACACACGCACACAGATAGAACTATGTACATGTGCATACATATAAATATAATCACAGAGAGTGAGAGGGAGAGAGAGAAAGAGATGGAGCAGGCAAGTCGCGCACTGCATAACAATAGCAACAATTTGGTTTTGAGCGCTTCCTTTGTGACTTTATTTGCTTCCCAATGTGTGTATGCGTGTGTATATGTGTGATGTGTATATTTGTGTATGTGTGTGTGGGTGCTAATGAATATAATGGCGTTACATAAATGGCGGCATGGCCCTCGTATGGAGAGCTAGCAACGCTTCTAGTTGCTGCTGCTGCTGCCGGCATTGATGTGTGGGAAATGTTCCATACACAAACAATTGCAAATAGTCGACTAGCAAAAAGGGAAGCAGAAAGAAGCGAACAGCAAGAGAAAGAGATAGGTAGAAAGAAATCGAGTGTATGCGATGAGTAGAACAGAGACAGTCGATGTAATTGTGTGCGGGAGAAAAGCAAATAATGGGCGTAAATCATGGTGTAACGATAAACACAATACACAACATACAATACAATACACCCAAACACACTCACTCACACACATATAGAAAACGATATATGGCTAGCAGTTTCTCCCGCCATTCAAATACCATCCCGGAAAATGGGTGGGTGAAAAATTAATTAAGGTGCTGTGAAAACTGTTTTGACAGCAGCAAAAATTAGACGTCGCAACGCGGCAATGTGGAGCGGGCACTTTGTACTTTGCCACACTAACACTATCAAAGCGAAGCGCCACCAAAATAAAAACTCAAATGCAAAATTAAATTCATTTTCAATTTGCAGTTTGAACTGAAGAATAAATCTAACGTAGCAGAGTTGCAAACGAACAAACGAACTGAGAAATAAACTTATTGTAGAAGAGTTGCAAAGAGACAAATGAAATCAGCTTTCAGCACTCGAAAGCTTTAAAAGCTTTGTCCGCTCGCTGGCTTTGTGTAAGCTTTCAGTTGTGATTTTAGTAACAACAGATTGGTCATTAGTTTTAAGCAGCTTATGGTGTTAATTGGGCTTTAAAACGAGTGAAGAATAGACAGACAAAGAGGAAGGCATTGAATGAATTGAGAAATTTAATTTGCTGCATAAAGTTAAAGCAACAAATGTAAGGAAATCAATCTGCATCACAGAAGGCTCCAAGAATCCTTTTAAGAAATCTTCAGCAAAGTGAAAGCAGTTTTTTTTTGATTGTTTAGATCTACAATTTATCAGCTTATCAAGCTCATTAACTGCACACAGTAAGCTCCCTTTGCTGACTTCTTTTTAATATTCAGTTAATGTCATTGACTCAGCTCGTTAGCCAAGTGAACCGGTCAGCAACCCCATCTGCTTTGACATGCCAACGTGCCACCCCTTAACAATTCCCCATTGCTGAGCCCAATCACAATTATTTGATAGCCGCGTCTAATTAGGGCAGCAATTGTCTTATCTCCCGTCCAACGACGAAACAATTATGTATTAATGCAATGCAATTTTTAAGGGCAACAGCGGCAAACAAAGCAGCAAACTACAGCGCTGCCTAGTTTAACCTACAATTGAACTATGCTGCCGGAAGGGAGAGAGGGAGAGAGAGAGTGAGAGAGGGGGACTGAGGGAGCCCCGCAGGCCCAACGGCCAGTACTTAAAGGCGGACAGAGGCCGCTTTGGTGTTGTCTGTTTTCTTTTCATTTTCTATACAGTTATCTTTTTCTACTTCTTCGTTGTGTTTTTTTTTCACTCTGCGTTTATATTCCATTTCAGTTTTTTTTTCATCATTTTCTTCTTTTTTTTGATGTTACCCTGGGGATCGCTGAAGTAATTGTTGCGCTTGCCACGCCCTGCGGCCGCCCTGGGCACAGCGCACATTAAAGTCACGCCGGGGCAGCCCCAACACAGCACAGCACAGCACAGTCCCAGTCACAGTGCCAGTCACAGTTCCAATCCCAATGCCAATCCCAATCCCAGAGCTAGGCTCCCGTTGCCCCCCACCCCCCTCTGCCCATTTTCTCCTGTTTGCCGCGTGAAAAACGCGAAAAACTCGGGCATATTTTCTCATTTTGTTGGCGCATCGCATTCAAAATGGAGAAGGAGCGAGCAGGAGGAGCGAGAAGTGTTCCCTCCACTATAGTCAAATATTTTTTCATTTTGTGTTGTGTTTTTATTGCGTTTTTCCTTTCTCCGGCAATAAAAGTTGTGCACTTTATTGTGGCTACAGATTTTAGAGGCAGAATCCCGTTAGCCTCATCGGGATGCGCTCCGTTAAGGATTTGCCCACTAACGTTGTGAATCAATTTCAATTTTCAAAATGCTATGCATAGTTTGGCTTATTAAATTTCATCAATTCGATCGGGCACGGCAGGATGCAGCAAGACGAAAGGCAAGGGGGGGGGGGAAGAAGGACGGCAACTGCAGGCAACAATTCCAGGGAAACGCACCACACACTGTTGTGGCGTCCGGGACATCTTATGAACTTTTACAGCTCCATTATATGCAAATGATGAAAGCAAGAAAACAAATATTGCTACCTCGGGCAATGGCCACAGCCACAGCCACAGCAAGGCAGGCACACAAACACACATACACACACACACGCACTGACGAACACATGAAAGGCATTGTTCGGCCGTAGGATATGGGCGACATGCCGGAGCCAGGGGGAACAGGATGCGGCGCGAGGCTCATATGCAGACATTTACATAAGCAAACAGCTTCTGCTTTCATGTGGCAGCTCCAGCTCCCAGCAGACATCAGCAGGGCAAGCCAGCTCGCTGCTGGGTATCCTGGGTATCGTGCGTCCTGCATGAACTACTAATAAACCAGCAACAGCAGCAGCAACAACAATGGCAAAACGGATATTAAGCTGGAACTGCCCGGAGGATAGCCTCCCAAAAAAAAAAGAAAGAAGGAAAGAAAAGAAGACGATGCTAACTTGGCCAGAGCGCAAAAGTGACCGACATTAAGGAGGGTCCTGCTCAATCCCAGCCAGCATGCTGCCCATTGACATTCGCATTGTCAATCCTCATGGCCTATTGCGGCGGCTCTTTGCATGCTTATCAACTGATAGCTTAAACAAGCCGCCCTCGGGCCAGACTGTGGACTGGCAACAGGCCCAGCAACAGTTTGCAGCGACAGCTTGGGGAATTCTTCACCCCCCACCCTGACTTCTCCATGACTTGAGCTGTCGAAAAGGGTAAATTGGCATTCAAAGTTGCCGGCAAATGATTTGTCGTTGCAAAGGGGGCCAACAAATAGGAAACTTCCTCATCATAATCATCAGCATAATCAAATTGTGCTACACCCCCCAAAAAGTATGCTACAAAAAGTTTTGACTCGGCAACAATTATGCGGCAGGCGACGCGTGTGTCACATGTGTTCTGGCAACTTGAACTTTTTCTCTCTGCCTCTTTCAGCATTTTGTTCACTTTTTTTTTGTTGTGCAAATTTAATCACTTAACCCCAATGAAGTATAAAAGCCGGCAATGGCGTAAAAACTTTTTGCCGAACCGACAAAACTTGTCACTGCTGGATGATGCCATAAGAAAAGCGCAGAAACTCTGCATGCCAAGCAGGAGGAGACGGAGTGGGTGGAAAATTGATTTTTCACTTGGACGAGGTCGCTGCATGAGCATATTAATGCCCATCACAGCCGCATCCTTCACTCACACCACTCCCTCCCTCCACACACAGTTTGCAAGTTTCCACATTTTGTTGCTCTTTGTGCGTTGACATTTCTCGTATAGTTAGTGCGAGCATGTGTGTGTGTGTGTGTGTGTGTGCGAGTGTTGTGTGGCACACAAATGACAAAGTTACTTAAATTACCAAGCGAAACTTTAGTTGCGCTTACTTTGCCTCAAGTCGATGTCGCTACCGATGCCGTCGCCGCTGCCGACTCTTAAGCAGAATTAATGAGTGGAGAGCTGGTTTTCCTCTCTGGTATTTTCCTTTGTTTTTCATTGGCAAAAAGTCAAAAGCTGCCACAGCAAGCATTTTTACTTGCTTGCTTGTCGACTGAGACAGTCTGAGTTCGCTTTAAGAGCTCAACTCAAGTGAAAGTTTTCATATCTACAACGTTCACACACACGCATACACATGCACTTGCACTGCACTTTGCTGGCAAACTTTTATATGCCAAGGGTTGAGAGAGAGAGAGTTTCCTTAGACCTGCCCTCGAAGTCATGAATGTCTTTAACTTGCGAATTTGTTGTTTTTGTTTTCGTTGTCGCTGTTCTTCTTGTTGTTTTTCTAGTCGAGAGCACATTGTTGGCGATGTTGTTGTTGCAATGTTTGCATGCTGCCAGATCAACGCCTTCGATACATCTGCAATTTCCACTTACACGCAATTTACGTACACATCCAACAGGCCGTTGGGGAATTTACAGTTATTCTATGAACAATTTCACAGCATGCAATTTATTTATAAAAAATACATATTTTTATGGAATTATTTTCAGATACACACTGCATGTATACATTTTTAATAAAAATATACGACAATTTTAGTTTTCAGGAATTTGTAAAAGATTTTCTAATGAAAAGGAGGAATGGAATCGAAATATATCTGCATAAATATAATATAGAAGAGTACACAAATAATATTTTGGAAAAAGGTTTTACACACATTGTGAAATAAAATTAAGACTATTGAAAGGTTTTTCACCTTTGGCTTCAGCAGTTGTCATAGAAATTCCTCTCTTTCTATTTTTAGAATCTTAAGTTACATTTTCAACATATACCGAACATGTTTTAATTACTTTGTTGTGTGTTGTGCACCCGGTTCTGCATTTATATTTGTCTGCTGTTGGCTCTTTTAGCTGTCGTCGATCCTTGCACACGATGCTCCCTTATCCCTTTCAGTGTTGCTGCAGAGGACATGCGACTGCACTCGATTTTTGCTTGTTTTTGTTGGCAGCTGCCTTTTGCTGCTAGCTGCCAGCTGCCAAGAGCTGAAGAGCCTTCGTCCTTTCGACTGCCTTGGAGATGTGCGTAGTACTCTCTGCCATGTACTGCGTACTCCATGTACAATAATATCCTTTCACATTTTATTACACTTGTAATGTGCAACGATTGCTTGCCGTTATGAGTGCAAGAGCTCCTCTCGAATCCTTGCAAGCGGCAGCATGAGCAGTCAATGTGCTCTTGTTAGTCCTTGCTGTGTGTGTGCCTGCTCGAGGCGCTCTAATAATATAAGACACGCACAAAGACCAACAAGTTCTAGAAGGTGGCAGTTTATATATGTGTGAGTGTGCGTGTGTGGGGGGTGTGTGTATCATTGTCAATATTGACAATAAACAAGTTTGCCATAAAACGTTACATGAGTCGAGTTGAGTGGAGCATTCAAGTGGGCACATACTCAATCCATGTCCTACTACCCCTCTCTTCCTCTCCCCTACGATTCACTCTCCAACTTTTGCTCAACCAAAGCGGTCCACATAAATCAGGCACTCAATCAAGTGGAAGGCCAAAAGGTTACCCAGCCCACAATATGACGCATTTCGTTGTCATCACGTTGACTTATTAATCGAGAATGTTCTCGTTTCAAATTTATATATAAAGTATATACGGCTTATATGGTATAGTATATATCAGTGGCTGTAGCTGGTTGACCTTTTGTGCAGCCTGTGCTGAGTGCGCTGTGCACTTTTGTAAATTAAAAAAAAAATATCGCATATTGGCGAATAAATAAAATGGCCACGACTCGATGATAAAATGTTATTATAAATTATATTAAATATACATAAATTGTGTTGAATTAAAAACACAGAGAGAGTGGAGACTGGGGAGTGGAGAGTGAACGATGCAAACTTTGCTCGTTGGCCCGTTCAAGGGCTCGGGCAATCAGTCATTGGGCCTGGCCAATGGGTTGACATTTATGCAGGCCAGCAAACAAACTTTTATAATTAATTAACATTAAAATAACAGCAACAGTAGCAACAACAATAACAACTAACAAGTGTGTTGGGTCATTCAGTCGGGCAATTTGTTTAAACATAAATCAATCATGAGCGAGTCGGGCACATTAAAAATTTAAGCGTAAGCGTAAGCGCCCTGAAAAAGGGATATACACGCAAACTATTTTAATATTCCTTCTACCTCAATCTCACTCTTTGCCTTCTCTCTTTTTTGTTTTGCAGATTTCACAACCGGACTGCGTCTGCTCGAGGTGCGCATACCGAATTACGTGATTAAGGGTGCCACAGCGCAGTTGGAGTGCCTCTACGATCTGGATGGGGAGGCGCTGTACTCGGTCAAATGGTACAAGGATGGCAACGAATTTTATCGCTATTTGCCCAGGGATAGTCCGCCGGGGCAAACGTTTCGGTTGCCAGGTGTTGCCGTTGATGTGAGTATACATAGAATGAACAGAACACGGCCCACGTTGGGCGCCATTGTTTGTTTGCGTGCACTAAAACTAAACATTAAAACAACATTGCATACTTTGCGGCGCAGCCAGACAATGAAACCTCTGTCGCTGTCTCGGTGTCGGTCTCGGTCTCGGTCTGCTTGCTGGTTGCATGCGCTGTCTTGCAGTGTCTCTTTTCACCCTGCTGTACTTTAAATGAACTGCAGCAACAACAACAGCAAGTTTATCACTGCGCTAGCTGGGCAGACAATGCGCTACCTGCGAAGCGCGTTTTTGTCCGCACACGAGACTAAAGCAGGCAAACAAAGCAAGTGCAGCAATGAAGGTACACATGGTAGGCTAGGGCAGATAGATAGAAGAGGCTTTATAGTAGACCCTCTCAACAACAGATTGGAGCTTGAGGTTTTCTGATTTGAAAATGCAAGTCAACTCTTTAAGGCCTTACTTAAACCTTTTCATTAACAGAAAGCCCTCAACAGAGTTGCAATCCCAGACCGGCACTCTTGCAGTAAACGAAGCTTTCTTTTTTTCACCAATTCGTTTAACACTTATCGACACTAAAGCGCATTCTCTAAAACAAAGAGCCAGTTTCCTATTACTCCAACACCTAGCCGGGCCATGCACATCATTTAACAGTTGAAACCAATTGCCACAAAATCCCGAAAACCGAAAAAATCGAACAATGATCATGGCGCAACTGCATGGACTGACAGCGCAGGCAGCTCTCGCCTCTCCCTCTCTACTTTTTTCCCCCTCTCCATCTGTTGAAACAACAACTGCAGAAGTAGCGCACTTAAAAGCCATTGCTCCATTATTTTTGCCACTAAAAGTTTTGCACGTAAAATGCGCTGCACGTTACCGGTTAGGTTACGGTTACCCGGCTACCCGACTGCCCAAATACCCGGACTACACAACTACCTGTGCCCCTCTCCTCCCCCTCCTCTGGCTATTGCCAAAAAGCGAACGCACAGAGAGAGATGGAGAGAGAGAGAGAGAGGGAAAGCACACACACGTTTAGTGAGTGCCAGCGGCAGTGGCACTTCCAGTGCTGGCAAACGCCTCGCTGAGTTCAAGATAAGCACGTGAGCCAGAGTCAGCATGAAGTAGGAGTCATCTACCCATGGCTATATCTCGTATATATACAGAGCAGTACATGGGAGTACAGGCAGCACAACGAACCACTAATCGTCTGCCGAAAAAGTGAAACTGCTTGGCATGCATGTCCTGATGCGGAAGAGGGTGCTAGCTACAGTGCCTCCTGCCAATGCTGCTCCTACTTATGCTGTATAGTTGCCCCCCTCCTCCTGCTTAAGCTCGCTCTACATGTGTTGCCAGTTCGAGTGCAATAAATTGCTCAAGTTGCGCTTTTCGCTGCTGACTGACTGTGGGCGTGCCCGAACGTGTCTATAATGCGCGTTATAACAACCGAATCTCACTCACACACACATACCACCATCACACGTAGTCCTACCTACATGTGAATCGGCGGTTCAACTTTGATGTTGGGCCGCAGATAAAGCGAAACATGTTGCAAGAGATACAAACGGACGATAGCTGCGGACAACGCGTTGGGTTCGCTTAGCTGGCTGACTGCCAATGCTAATGGTTATATCCAACTCCATTGGCGGATATTGTTTTAGCATAATCGATTCAAGTGACTGACGTGGCGGGACTAACAACAACAACAGCAACAACTTTTTGGCCATTCTATCTGATGTTGAGCTTGTTGTTTTTTTGTTGTTTCGGTTTTGTTTGGATTTCGTTTTGTTTTATTGCAGTTGCAAAACTCTTGGCTGCTTAGACGTGAGCTCTACCTGAGGGTCATCCGTGCGTACGTGTGTCAGTGTGTGTGTGTGTGTGTGTGTCTGCTAGGTAAACTATAAATTAGGTTAAAGCAACAACAGCAGCAGCAGCAGCAGAAACGGATAAAAAATGCGCAATAAAAGATAACAAAGTGCACTTTTCGTTGGCCAGATAAACAAAACCCATTGCCAGCTTAATGGCTTTAAGTTTCCAGTGAAATATTATATTTGCCTAAGGTTTACCTTAACTGACCCTTAAAGCGAACACTCTTTCCCTTTCGTGTATCGCAGCCGCTTAAAGCGTGCAGAAAACATTGAAAAAGCATTTTGGGCTTCGTCGTTTGGGTCGTTCTCGAAAACAATTACGCTGCATTAACGTCCAAAGTGCCTGCACGCCTGTTCCCATGTCCAACTGTTCATCTATCAGCCAGGCTATTGACTGGGCCAATGTCAGCGAGCATAGCCCGACATGCGTCGCAAAGATTTTTCAACCTTCTTTGGTCTTACAACTTTTGCCACTTTTCGTTTACATTGCAGTTCATTGCAGCATCAGCAGCTGCAGCTCTTGTATTGTTCCCTCAGCTCTCCTTTTTTTATATTCGCACTGGAAAGTAAATATGTAATTTCTCCTTCTTTTTAATTGCAGCTTTTCAACTCGAGCGACGCGCGTGTTATTCTGCACAACGTCAATCTACAGACGGCGGGCCGATTCCGTTGCGAGGTATCCGGCGAGGCGCCATCTTTCCAAACGGTCACCGAGCATGGCGACATGGTTGTTGTGTGTAAGTATTAACAAGATGTGTAGTTGTGTATGTGCTTTGTAATTGTGTGGGGAAAAGTCAAGCGAAAAGTTATAATTCTAATTGGAAAATGGGAATGAAGCGTTGACTTTGTGGTTGCAAGTCAGGAAGTTCACTTCAAATGGGAATTGCTTGTGGTGCAGTCGAGTGTAGAGCAAAAGTTTGCTGCCTGATCAAAGGGAATTACTAAACATTGGGATATATAAAGTGATAAACCATGTGAAAACTAACTAAATGAAGCAGTTTCCTAATTACCAACTCATCTAATACTTCTCTTTATCTTTAAAATTGAACTATTCTAAACAGCTTAGACTGAATTTCAATCTACTCTTCATGTCACTTTCTGTAAGATCAAAGCAATCAATCAAGCTCTTAAATGCTTATTCCCTTGCTCTACCTTTATTTGTCTAATCCTCATGACCTTTGTCCTCTGGTGTTTCCGGTTAATTCAGTTCATTTGATCCGGGGCAATTCAATCGCTCATTTGGCTGCTCAACTGTTTAAGTGCATTTGACAGGCTTCATTTGATTTCATGTTTATAATAAGCTTAGTAAACTCAGCGTAACTCCGTCCAACTTGACTCGATTCGACTGAACTCGACTTGACTTGACTTAACTGTCCCCCAGAGCGTTGCGAGCTCACACACAGTACACCGTACTCCGTATATTTGTGTGAGTGTGCGTGTGTCCTCACTATGGTACTTGCTTAACCTGCCAAAGCTTAGCATCTAACTCAATTTTGCAACTGTCTGTCTTGTTCAACAATTTCCTGGGGGCACGACAAGAACAACAAGAACAAAATTTTCAAGACGCCGCGACAAACTCGAAATGCAAACAGAACAACAATTTTCTCGCAGCTGCTTTAAGTGCCGGTTGCCGTGGTTGCCGAGCAGCAGCAGAGGAAACTACTACACGACTCCAGCCTCCGTTCTATTGCCACGGACAACGAATCACACGTGTGGCAGAACCCGCAGCCGGACAAGGACTCAAATCCAAGCTGGGGACCCCAATGCGAAATGCTTTGAGCTGTCTTTGACATTTCGTTTGTTCAATTATAAACTTTGCGTGGGCATTTCCTTGTTCCTGCTAGCTGTCTCTCTTTAATGTGTCACAGTTATTGCTGTCCCTTTCGAGCCCCCCGAAAAAAAATATACAACTCTCTCTGGCTTCGTGCGGCTCGTGTTCTTTGTCTTTGTTCTAACGCGCTTTTGTTGTGCTTTGTTTTTGGCTTTGTGCTGGGCGCACATTGTGCCTGGCCGGCGTGTTTGGCTTTCAATCAAAGTTTTTAAAAGCTTCAACAACAAACTGCTCGCATATGCCACAGCTCCACCAGAGTTTGCTCCACTCTGCAGCTGCCAACGCGCAGTGCCCACAAATGCCGTTAGCTCTCTCCGGGGCAGTGCGAGAAAAACAACCATTTCCCTTTCCGTTCTCATAGTTTTGCTCAGCGCTGATTTATAGTCTTCAAATGGGTAGTCTAACTTTCTCATAAAACATAGTTAATATACAAAGTGCGTAAAGTGGAATGTTTTCACTGAATGCAGTACAAACTGAAAGGGAAATTAAAGTGGCCAGAAATTGAGGATCAATTTCTACATAATAATAACAGAGTGTTAACATTTCTTAGTGCTACTGTTAGCCAATAAAAGTAAGCAGTAAATGAGGATCTAATGGCATAATTTGAATACATAATAATTCCATGAAGTTAACATTTCTTAAAACTTCTGTTAACCAATAATAATAACAACAGTACCATCAACATTTCCTTATGCCTTAACTGCCTGTTAACGCATATGCTGTCACAGTAAACTTTACATATGTTATGCTAACTTAAAGATTAACTACAGAGAGCTCACAGAACTCTGTTAAACTTTAACATTTTACAGAGTAGAGCATTTTCACATTTCTTAGACAACTCCTAACAGAGAAACTTCTTTACTTAGACTTCTCTATTCTTACAGTTCTTCTTCCAGACAAGGAAACCCCTTGAATTAGCCCACAAGATTTCCTCTCGTTAGAGTATTAGCATTCCCGCTGCGTCAAGTGCCGATTTCCTCTTCATTTCAATTTTATTTTTATTTTTCTGGGTTTTCTGCTACTTTCATTTTTTTTCTCCTTTATCGTTTTTTGTCTTTTTTTTTTTTTGTGTGCAATTTTATCAGCAGTCTGTCAGTGCATCAGCGGCTGGAACTTTTATTGAATTTCCGGCTGGGCGCCGGCGATTTGCTGTTTTGGGCTCATGTTGTTGTTGTTCTTGGTTTTGAGTGAGGAACGGAGGGAGGGAGGCGTTGGTTTTTTGGTTTATTATGGCATTTCGGCGCTTGCAGCAGTGTTTGCGGACTGGCACTAGGCCGTGGCTCAAGCTGTTGTTGCCTTGTTCCGGCCAGCAGCGGGAAGGGAGTAGAGAGTGCGGGAAACTGCCAACTAGCCGTAAATTAAATTTTGTACAGCTTGAATTCGTTAGCCCTGTCGAAGAAGGGAGCGTCCTCACTGCCAGCACCAACTAACCAAGTGGATGCGTTGTTTTTGCTCTTCCTTTTTGCAGCTCTGCCGGATCAGGGACCGCCGAAAATAAGTGGAGGACGTCCGCGTTACCAAATTGGCGACTGGGTGCGCATCAACTGCACCGCGGGTCGTTCCAAGCCCGCTGTCAATCTGTCTTGGTTTATCAATAGTGAACCGGCCGAGCCGCAGAAGCTGCGCAAGTACGACACCATCGTATCGGGACGCGAGGGCCTGGAGACCTCAGTGCTTGGCTTGCAATTTCGTGTGGAGCAGCAACACTTTCGCAATGGCGACATGAAGTTAAAGGTAAGTTGGGCAATATATTCTGGATGCTTATATATAAAAATATCGTTTTGGGTTTGCTTGCAGTGCGTGGCTTCGCTATCGACCTTCTATTGGCGCAGCAACGAGGAGTCTGTGGAGGGCGATCGGCCGCAGAAGGCGCCGGTACTCGAGTCACGCGAAAGCGACAGCGCTTTCGCCAGTAACTCGCGCGCCGATCCGGTGCAAGGTATGTCATACCGGGAATTGTTTGTAACCAAAATCTTATCGCTTTTCATTCAACCAAATGCAGCCAGCAAAACGGACTCGCTCCTCATGGCCCGGGCGCCCAGTGCGCTGCTGTTGCTGGCGCTGGCCACCGCTGCCACATTGGCTGGCGTCAGCTGCGGCTCACCATGGCCAGCGTCCACACAGCACAGCAAGCCCGTGGCCGGGGCGTCGACGAAGAGTGTTGCTAATGTTAATGTTGCTAATGAGCCCAAGGCTAATGATAACCAGCTAGAACAGAATCAGAAACAGAATCCAAATCAGAATCAGGTTAAGCAAGCTGGGCAGGGAAAGCGTGTTGTGGTTGCCGAGTTGCTGGCGGCGGCTAAGCAAAAGCTCAAAAGATTCGTCCGCCAGCTGCAATGCTCTGTCAGCGATACGGCAGCAACGCAGCAGCAGCAGCCACAGCAGCAGCAACAACAGCAACACCAGCAGCAACGGCAAATGTTGTTGGCTGCGCGGTAGCTGCATTAAGTCGCCTCCGCTCAACCGCCCAAGCACTTCAGCCCCGCCCACATATAATAAACAAAAATTTCCACTGAATTTCCGTCTTCGCTTCGCAAAACAAACAAAAACAAATTGTTGCTTAGTTCACGTGCAGAAAACAGAATAGAAAATCGAAAAATCATAAAGGAAAACTGCAAAATCGTAAAAAAAAACAAATGAAATGTATCAGAACATTGATAATTTATTTATGTCGTTAACAAAAGCTTTCTTGAATTTAATTTGTATAAACAGAACCATATTTATATTCATAAAATAAATTAAATTTAAACAAAGCAGCAAACCAGAAAACCGAGAAAGAGAAAGATGTGAGGAGAGAAGAGAAAATTGTTGAGCGTATTAAAAACCGAAACTGTATATAGCTAAATAATAAATGTATGTATTATTGTATGTTATTAATTTATAAGTATTTCCACACAAAAGATAAAGCGGCGCTGCACTAACCAAAAAAATCAACTCAAAACAAAACTCTGAATAATTGAAAAACGAAAAAGAGAAAGAGAACGAGAACGAGAAAAACACAGCTCAAAAATCCAGCAATTTCAATGTAGGGACAAAAAACGAACTTAAATGCATAAAAAATATATATGAAAAATTAAAATTAAAATGAAACTAGTTGTTAAGCATTCAGTAGTTAAATATTAATATTAATACTATGATAAAATCCATTTCAAAAGGAATTTAAACTGTGCAAAAGTTAATCGAATCGAAACTCATTTATTATTGTTGTAAAATCTCTGAAAGTTCGATTTTATTTCGTATTTTAACGGCACATTTGTAAATGCAACAGAGAATGCACATACGATTTAATAATGATAATAATTATAATGATGATAACGATAAAAATAACGATAACGCAAACTCAAATGAAATCTAATCAAACTAAGCATCTTAAAGCTGGTGACTGTTGAAAAGTCTTAAAACTAACAAAAACATATCGTAAATTTATAAATTGCCAAAGTTTTTATGTGTATGTAAATGTATGTGTGAACTCAATTAATGGAATATGCGCATCGAAAGCGATTGTGGATCGCAATACGATTTAGCTATGTATATCTATTCGTTCTCTGTCCAACTAAGTGCATATGCGTATTCGTTTTTAGACTATAGAGTATCGAACTAATACTAATAACATTCCATGTTATTTTTTCGCTGTCACCCCCTCAATAAAGAATAGCGCTATCTATCGAAATGTTAACAATTTAGTTAGCCAATTTCTAGTAACAATAGCTTAAAGTCAACTCTGAACGACAATGCAAAACCAAAAACTACAACAATAGCGAAATAATTGTGATTAAGCCTTAATGAGCAGTTGAAATCAATTCAAACACAATTTGAAATACTGTAAATAGCCCAAGAGAGGGAGAAAGAGAGAGAGAGAGAGACAGAGTAAGAGAAAGGGAGAGTGGGAGTGAGAGCAGCGCCACATTAAATGCTTTGTCCATTATAATTATTAATGCAATTTCCATGCGAAACTATCTATGTATATATCTACACGTATATCATTTAATAAATATATATTTTGATTTCCGATGGTCGATTACGATGCGAGTTGCATGCGATGATTTCGGTTTAATTACAATTGTCATAAATATATCTACATATATATATGTATGCATTTAATGTGTAAATACTTCTACATACTATTTAAACGATAACTAAATTAGTGTTAAGATGTCAACAAAACAGAATTATAATAATGCGCCAATTTTAATGTGTAAGCGAATAAATTTAAAATCGAATGCAAAGAGTGGAGGGAATGTCAGCTTCGGCATGTCGAAGAGTAGATACGCTTGCAGAGCAGATCAGCAATGTAAAACAAATAAGGTTACAGTTGAGATAGAAGTATTAGAAGGATTATGATTAATCTATTAACTGTCTGCTTAACTTCTGCAAGGATATCATATGCAAGTGTGCCTGAATGACATATTTGGTGTGAGTGTGCGAGTGATTGCGCTGTTAGTTGTGTTAAGCCTAGGCAGAAGTATATTTATACCTACACACACACTCACTCACGTATATATGCAAGTTAAATAAAAATAAATGTGCATTGTTGTAAACTGTAAACTGTTTTTAAGTCTCACTTAATGTCAACGCTATAAACTACAATTAACATAAAATATATATTAACAAGAGCAAAAAGCGAAAATCGAAAAAAATAGAAAACATTTGGGTCGCGATGGTACACGATCGAAGCATAAAGAAAAACAAAACATATAACTGTGTGCTAATTATAAGTGTAAATTATTTGTGTATTTAAAAATCAATTTTTAGATGTATAATAATTAAGATAAATGCATTCGCATCTATACGATAAATATTAACGAACATAACAACCACAACAACAACAACAACAAGAGCTGCATACTAAAAATTAACATGAAGAAGATGAAGATGAAGGAGTAAACAAATGCCATAACGTAATTTAACTTGAATTTAACAAAAACAAAAAACCTAAAACAAAATGCAAAACCAACATGAACAACAAGTGAAACTCTGTAAATATCTTTAAGCGTAATTTCGATGTACGATACGAGTATCTGACACAGCAAATCAAACAAATTATGAACGAAACTCTTGAAGAAGAATTAATAAAAACAACAAAAAATAATATTTGTTTCAAAATCAACCATTTTGTTCTTTCTTTAGAAACATTTACTTCACTCATTTAGCGCAGTTCTTAGCTGGAAATGTTACAACAAGCTAGGGAGCTACATTTTAAGAGACGAAACAGAAAATTGGGTAATTTTTAGAAAATATTTGGAATACGTGAAAATGTGCGCCGGCTACGTGACAACATGATGTCAATGACTGTCCGGCAATAATAAAAGCAAAAGGACAACGCAAACCGTTTAGCAGTAAAAAAGCACAGATGCCTCAGCGCCAGTTCATTGCTAAGGTAGTAAGAAGTCTGCTACAGGAAGTACAGCAGACGTTGAGCAATATGCTATGGCTGTGAATTGTTGCAGGTGAAGTATGATAATTTAGAAGAACTGCCTATAAAAATGTGTTCTTCTGTAATGTAACAGAACTTCAAGCAGCTCAGGACTTTTCTATATATTTTCTTCAAAGATATTTCAGTTACACTGCAGCTTTCATAATGAATCTCTCTGCTCTCTGCCCTTCATTTGATTTGCAGCTAATCCCCTCGATGAGAAGCGATGAAAAACAAACGTAAGTGAAGCTTCTAATAAGTCTGTTTGCCCAATCTCCCAACAAATCCACATAATACGCTGTTGTACGAAGGCATCTCACTGCTCGCCTTATCCCAAAAGTCTCATTTCGGCACTGAAGCTCACTAATAAGCTGCCAGACATAAGCACACTTGATAAATAGATGACAAAGCCAAACAAATTATAAGCGCAAAATGTTTTGTTTGACTACTACAATGACAAGGGGCAGGGTACAGGGGGGCTGTCAGCACATTTATTAGCTAACAAAATCTTTGGCAGTTCTGTGTGCGCCCTCAACAAATCGCCGCAAATGAGCAGAGCGTCTGGCCACGTGTCCACCTGGTGCTGCTTCACCTTCAGCTTCAGCTGCTTCAATGACACAGAAAAGCTTTCGACAAAGCCACACACTAAGGCATCGTTGGTCAAGCATCTTAGCCAGGTTTGTTGTTCCTTCTGCGGCTATCAAATGTCACATAAATCAGATTTGTCATTTAATTACAACAACAACACACTGTGTGTGTATGTGTGTGTGTGTGCTGTGCTGTGTGTTTATTCACTTGGTAAATTCGTTAAAGAAAACCTTGTCTCAAATAGAGCTTAAGTCGGGCCAAATCTCCTATTAGGCAGCCATTTTGCTCGTCTCGTTCTTAAGTGAAAATATGCGTTGCCTACTTTGCGCCGCTAAGCCCTCATATGCACGCCCAAAACCAGAGAACCGTGATGGAGGAGGGGGAAAGACGGCAAGACCTTCTGCATATACAGCTCAATTGTCGGCAGCTTAAAAGTTTTATGTTTGATTTCGCACAGATAAGTCGGCATAAATTACCGCACAGGTAAAGTTTTGATTGCCTTAATGATAAGTTAAACTGTGCATTAAGTGTGTCGGGGTTGCCAAAGTTGCCAAGTGGCAATCCGGGCCTGCTCTGCTCCTGACCTGATGTGCGCAATTAAATTTAAGCTCACCTTAAAAAGCATTTAATAAATCCCAAGCAGCTTGAGTAAATTTCGATCATTTTGCGGCTCATTTGATTTGATGCTTTCTTCGATTTTCCATTGCAATTGTCACGCATTTTTTCACTCCCCTTTTGATGTTTGCCCATTAAAGTTGTCTGTTTTCCCCCCATAACCAATAGACAACACTCAGACAATGTCAATCCAGTCAACGTTCCCCCTCGCTGCAGTCGATTTCCATGCAGCACACACACACACACTCCACACACACTGGCAGACAGACAGACAGACAACACAATGTCATGTCCGCTTGCAGGTCGCTGGGGTCCTTGCTTTGTTTTTCTTGTTGTTGTTATCATTTGCAGCATTTGAAATGATTTGCAATAAAAGTGTCTGTTGTTTCTGTCTGTCTTTATGTCACTGCGTCTGTTTGGCTTCGTGTTCTTCCTCCGTGTGTCCATTGGCCACACCCCATTGGCAAATTACGTGCTGCTGCTCTTGCTGCCGATTTGACCAGTCGCTGGTTGTCGGTTGCTCTTGCTCCTGCTTTCGATGGCCAGTTCCAGTTCCAGCCATTGCCATCACCATCGTCATTGTCATTGTCATAGTCCTTGTCACCGTCACGTAATTTCATTGTCTTTGTTTATTTATTTTTCGTCTTTATAGATTTGCTTTTATTTTTTTACACGCATGTTGGTGCGGCTTGCGGGATGAGCCGCGCCTAAGGCATTGTATGCATTGCAATAACAATTAGCTTGTTTGTTTCTCTAGTTATCATTCCATAGATACAAGAGTTTTTAATGAGCATGTTTGTCTATTTGCTATATGAGTTGGGGCTGTGTCTCTTCTTATTGTATAAATGTTTAAAGTTAAGTTGAAGCATTTTAAATATTCGTTATCAAAGTGTTGTATGTCTAATTTTAAAATTCATAGAAAACACATGGAATCTCAGAAATAAACTCTATGCATTCGTTATATAATATAATAATTTCCAGGAGCCCAAAACATAAGTTTCCCTCAGTGCAGCCCTGACATTTACAGTGGCCAAAAACGTCCTAAAAGCAGAGACACAGCAAAACATAAACAATTCTAGTCAAACACAACAATGCAAAATGACATCGACATAGAGTACTCGAAGATACAATCATAATTTTCGTATTGTGATAAGAATGCGTGGCAAAATAAAATTCCCTCATAAAATGCTGGCTGCCAATTTCAGAGCATGGACCTTTTCCGCTCTCTCCCTGTCAGGCTGCAATTGCTGGCACATAATTTGGCAGAACGGGCTGTACCATAAATTATATAGATGCTGCACAACAAATTTGGGCTGGCAGGCCTGGGCCCGTTGCCTCGTCTAGCATGTTTGGCCATTAAACGACATTTTGGTGCCTGCAAATGGAAATGGAAATGATTTCATGTCATTGCAGTTACGTGATGCGAAGTGTCACGACAACTTAAAGCTGCTCCTAAACCTTTATGCTGCACACAGTTTCCTAGAAGCCGGGAGACCTGAAGTATCTTGGAGCAATTCAAGCAGAAAAGTCAATGAGCTGCATTGAAAATTGTAGAAAAACTACTCAAGTTGCAGTTACTTGTTGAAAATTCTTAAGTCCTTTCACTGACAGCTAATCGATGATAAAGTTTCAAGAGGTTACCCCAACAAGAGCAGCCGCTTGCCGCGTAGCGGCAAATTGTTTTAGCCTGGCAACACTTTTCACTCTCAATTGCAAGGGAAGAGTTAGAGGGAGAGCACAATTCTTAAAGTTTCAGGTATCTTGCTGCCTTAAGTTCGGATCGAACATAATCAAAAGTGTGCGTAAACAACGTCTCCCACTCTGTACAAATGTTTAACGCACAATTTACATATTATCGAGATGCTGTTCTTTTCCTTGCTGGTTCCTTTCCTTTTTGCATGCTACCCCTTTTTTTTCGTGGCATCCCTTTTTTGTTGTCTGTCTGCGCGTGTGTCTCATTATTGTTTGCCAGTTTTATTAGCTTCTAAAGATTTTCAGCTAAGCAAAATGGCCAGCCCGATACCCGATACCCCAACCCAGTCGAGGCCACATATATTTTGCTGATTTCATCAGTAAGCGCCAGTAAAACGCATTTCGTTACCTTGATTTTTTATGGTCCCCAGTGCCACACCCACCATGACATGTATGTGTGTGTTTTTCGGGCAGTTCTCGTGCATTACATGGCAAATACTCGTATTGGTAAATCTTTTGGCCCGCTTATCTGGCACACAGTGGAGTAGGAGGCAAGGTCGGCGAATGGTTCATTTCATTCGATTTCAGGGCGACTGAGTGGCTGCTGTCCATTTACTGTGTTGCCTACGCAATGGAAACTCAACCGATATTTGATTTTTTATGACTTGGCCACTTTCCCTCCCCCTTTGTTGGCAGCAGCGATTTCCTTTCGCTTAAAATAACAATTTCAAATGGATTTTATTGCCTTGGGGTTAGATTTGTGCAGGATAGCATGGTCTGTATATAGACTTACCCCGTTCTCCTCCTACTCAATTTTTATCGCTTTGCATAAGCGCCTTTTACTCACTTTGCCATTGCCTTTGACCACACTCACACTCCTCGTCACACACGTCTGTCTTAAAGCCTTTGCGACTTTCCACTCTTCATGGATAAAGTCAAGTGCATTACACAGTGCACTGAAAGTATAATAAAAACGACATTGCGCTGCAAACTTTTGGCCAACAGACAATAATTGAAAACGCTGTGCGGTCGCAGCGTTTGTTAGCCAACTTTGCGTTGCCATAAAATTTATGTTAATTGAAATTTATGTGCAACCATCTCTCTCAGCAGCAGCAGCAAAAGTGAAGCAAACAAACAAACAAACAAAACAAACAAACAACGACAGCGAAACAAAAACAAAAGCACAAACAAACTTTGTGGCAGTCGCATCAGAACTCATTTGGCTAACGCATCTGTTGACCAAAACTTGTGGGTAAGCACTTTTTTTTTGGGGTTGGCTGACGGCTTTCAATACCAGAACTATGAAGGCTTAATTCAGAGGGAAAATATACTGCCAAACATTATTACTTGTTTTTATTTAACATAAATCAATTTGACAACGGACAATGATTGCAGTAAGGTTTAGCTAAGAAATCTAATACTTTTTAATATTCTAAGATAAAAGACAATCAAATGATAAGGTATCTTTACTTAGGCAATCCATGAAAATTTATGCTACTTCCTTGTGGTAAGGTTTATCGTAGGAATCTAATACTTTTTAATATCAACCATAAGATAAAAGTTAATCTAATGACAATCTCAATTTTACTAAGGCAATTCATAAAAATTGATTTTATTACCTAGCAAATAGTCCGTTGCAGCTATAAGGAAGAGTTTTGAGTAATAGAAATCGTTTGTTTTTTTTTTTCCTTTTATGGCACAATGCAAATTTGCCGCTGCACAAGTGCTGCTGTCATAAAACGCTTTTCCGTTGCAGCCACTGTTCGATTGCATTTCAGCAGCGATTTCCCGCACATTATTGACACATGCGACGGACGCATTATGCAAAAATTTATAACGGAAGCATTTAGGCAGCGAACATTTATGGGGGCGTCATGGCACTTAAAAGTGCAGTAAAACGGCGGCGACGGACATGGCTTAAATTAGTTAATTTTATGCCGACACACCTCCCCATTCTCCTTCACTCTCCTCCCTCATGCCACTACTCAACGTTTTGCAACATGCCGTTAAGCACTTCGTTCGTTTATGGGCAAAAATTGTGTACACATTTTTTTTTTAAATTGTCTGATAATTACGAGCGCTCTTTATGGCCTGCTGGTTAATGTATAAGCACTTGTGTGTGTGTGCGGTGCTGTGTGTGTGTGCATGTGCCTTAGCCTGTTTACCATAATTACCTGTTTATAATTAATTAAAATGCAATAAGCGTAAATTTGATAAAACCAGCACGCACCTGCTTACTTGGCAGCCTTTCATTTCGGTTTCTGCGTGTCGCGTGTCAGCAGTTTTTTTGCAGTCACTGTGCTGTACTCTGCTCTGTGCTGTGTGCTGCCCAAATTAAATGAAATTGATAAACTAAATTACAATTGAATAGATAAAGCGTAATAATGTGTTGCGCTGTATGCCGAAATTAATTCACGAATTATTCACTGAGCAGCTGAAAAGTATGCAACACTTTTTGCACTGCCCCCGCCCATTCATTGAATTCGTTTTATTTACATTTATTGTTCAATTTTCTGCATTTGCTGGCACAATTTTCAGCCTCAGTGGGAAAAACTAATTTGGCCGAGCAGCCAATGAGGCGAACTATCAGCTGAAGCTGAGCCAGAAGGCGTGGCAAACGTGCAAAACTGCAACATAAACACATTGGCGCTGACTTCCACAGCAACAGCAGCAGCAATGCGAATTGCAGGAAGTCTTGTTGTTGTTGCATTTGTTGTTATTTAATTTTCATTGGTTTTTGCTTTTATGACTGCATCGTGCATGCACACACACGGCCTACGCTTATTGACCATGAATAACCAACGGAAATGCAATACGCGCTGTGGTCGCGTTTCCTGTCCGCATTGCGCCCGCTTCATCACTCTCCCAGCTCCCCCAAGCCACCCCAACCAGCTAGTCATGAATCATGGTGTAGCTGAAGTCGCGTGTATGAATGTTTGTTTATCTGTGTGGGTGTCTTTGTGTGTGGGTGTGCACTTTAATTGCGGCGACATTTTAATTTATGACTAAACGTAAATCGCATGGCGTGTCGCGCATATGGCGAATACACGAGCACCTTAGCGGTTTTTATGCCTCAGTGGCGCAGTATCTTCTGCTGGGAATTCAATTTGTTGTTTGCGCATAGTTTTTGTGGCAATAATAGTGGGTTTTATATGCACTGCTAGAAGTGAACATTAAAGCTTGAAAAGCTTTGAATACAGTTTAGTCAAAAAAATCGAATTAAAGTTTTATATTGTAGATATATAGAAATATAGGTCGAAAAATCAACTTAAGACTATGTGTGATATCCCCTTTTGTACCTTAAAGGTTTTTAAGAATCCATAAAAACATTAATTTGGCAATGTATACAGTTTATAATCTACTATTTCTAGTAAACTACGTAATTTCTCATAGTTCTTGAAAGGACTTTCTTTAAACGATAAAAACTTTATAACTTAAGCCTTGTCAGCTATGCAGTATTTCCTGTATTATGTATAAGATATCTTTCTTTGACTTTTCCCTCTATAAAAACATTCCATTCTACAATTATGTTCATATTTAAAGTATCTCTAAACATTTAAATCACTCAACAGATTTTTATTGACTTCTCTGACCAATAGTCAATAGACTTTTACATTACTTTTCTTCTCTTTTTTTCATATTAAAATATATACATACAAAGTATTTATACTTTGACTGAGTATTTGCTCTAATTGTCCAATCGATTGCCTTCAAGGATTCCATGCACAACTTCTGAGCCCAATATTAAATTTCTGCTGTGTGCTTTGAGCTGCTTTATGTTCCTTTGCGTTGCATCAAATTTAATTAAATATTTTCAATATTGCCAAAGGGCTTGCACTGTGTTAAGGCTTTGATTCGATGCGGCTCTGCGGATGGACATCAACTTAGGTAAATAATCGTCAAGTAAATTGAAAAAATTGATGCCAGCCGGAAATGGCCGGCTGCGAGACAAACAACGGAAATGCAACCACAATGAGAGAGAAATACAAAATAAAATTGATTTAATTTAAAGAAATGTTCGCTCGTTTCGTTTTATTTGTTTTCTCACATTACAAACTAATCTTAAACATGTTGCTGTCGCTTATATAAAAAATCATTTTGTAAATTATTCTTAGAGCTTCAACATAATCGATGAGTTATCGATGGATAAACAAAATGAAACAGTACGTAGAGGAAGTGAATTTCTTTAGTTACTTTTCATTTTTCCATATCGGATGTCTTAATCGTTTTCGCTTTCCTTTGTTAATTTACAACACGCACAAGTTTTGCTTAGAGTTAATGGAGAATATGTTGAGAGCTGCTGCTTCTGCGTTACGAGTAGTTACTACAGACTAGGGAGAGGGAGAGATGCCTTGGCACTCCCCTTTACGTTATTCATATTTACAATACAATTTCTCATTTGGCTAGTTTTATGCACCTCAATCCGCCAGCTATACCATTATCATTATCAACTATCAGAACCGAATGCCAAGCCGCGTTGATAAACCCGCTCGCAAAAAAGGTTTCGCGTGCAGCGCAGCTGTGCGTTCCACTTGGCCACAATCGAACGCCTTTGTATGCAAATGAGCTGGGACTGCTACAACTAAAACAACAACAACAGCACTTGCAAATGGGTTGCATTCACCTTCTCACGTGTCTGGTGCCCCTTAAGCTGGTTCTGTTGCACGCTTGGGCTTTGGCCTTATGAGTCATGTGGCCCAAAGCATTTTGGCCTTATTTGTTATTGTTGTTATTACCAGTCTTGGCTCACATGCATTCTGCGCTTTGCTGCACACCTTCGTGTGTTGTTCGCCTGCCATTTTTGGGCTTTTGTTTTTGCTACAAATCGTTTTCGCAGGCTCACTGTGGGTGTGATGGTTGTGACTCAGGCTTCAGAAATTAGCATAAGCAAATGATTATTATCTCAGTTTAGGGCAACAGCCAAAATCTGTCAATGATTTATGGGCAGCACAAGTCGAAAGTGGCTCATAATAGAAGGGAGTAATAGTCTTTGAACTCATTTAGGGAATTTTATAAAGTGAATTGAGGGAGTAAAGGGGGAAACAGGCTTTGAACTCATTTAAGAATTTAACTTAGCAAATTTGGGAAGTTATTTGAGATTGTAGCTCAACTGACCTTTTTTGGAGTGATATCAAAGGCTTTTCGCTTACTTAATTTTAATATAAAATGAACTGAAATATTTTCTGTATAATAGAAATCTCTAGAAAGTCATTTAGAACTGCTACAACTTGGCATTGATTGAGTTGAACATTTGCACACAGAAACAGACAAACATATTTTGTTTATCTCAAATGGTTTTCCTGTTTAGTTTGATAATAATGGCAACTTTTGAAGTTTGCTTGCAGCATTGGCTATTTACAGCTATCTTTGGGATGAGGATTCGAGGGAAATTTATTTCCTTTCTCTAATGCAAATTGCATTTTGGCCAAAGTGTTTGCTTGACCATTTTCAATTTTCTGAATATTTCTTCTCTGCTAATTGGGCTGGCTTTACAATTCGCTTACGTCTAGTCCTATTCATATGACTATGCATGTGGGGGTGCGCACTTAATCTATTAGGTTTTCATTTACGCTATTAAGTTCTCAATATGTAGATCGAATATGTGCGTTTTATACAATTGAATTGAATTGAAATGTTTCTAAAATTTGATAGGCAAAATGATCTTAGTTTTCTAGTGAGTGGGTAAGTAATACAAGTTGGATTAACCAATATATATACGATAGATAAGGATCAATGGAGATTTGTCTAGAGTGTATGGTAAACCAAAGGGAATTTTATCTATCATAACTCAGTTTTCTACATATGCGATTAAAAAAATATATTTTACAGAGCGTTCGCTTAAACGAAAGAGTTTCGTTTTTGTTTTGAGTTTCTCGAATTTTTACACTAAATGAAAATTATATTTTCATAATAATTATTTAATTTTCTTGATCTTTAACATGCTCGGTTTGCGTACAGCTAACACTTAATTTATTTACAGTTGCTTAACGAGTACTTAAATGCTCAAATTGAGTAGTTCTCATGCCTCATGTAAGTATTTAAATAGTTACATAGTTTAGTATTTTTGTATATTTAAATTTAATTTTTACTTTTGTATTTTTACTGTGTTTTCGTTTAATTTTGAAAGACTTTTACGCACATCAATTGAATTTAATTAGTTTCTTTAATTTTAGATTTAGCGCAACATACTCGTTAGTGTATAAGTGACTGTGTGTGTATGTTGGTGTGTGTAGATTTTTCTATGAAATTTGGCATAGGATATGTTTGCTTTTACACTTGAATCTTGTATTCTTTTCGCAGATATGATGTCCCTAATCTAAAATGCAAGCATTTCTCTTGCAAGATTAAAGGAGCGTAGGCTTCAGTTGGGGGCTGAAGCCAGTTAACTTCCGGCGCCTTCAGGTGGCCAGCGCCATGATCCAGCGACGCTGCAGAGCAGAAGCAATGCTGACAGCAGTGAAATGAGATGCGAGGATTGCCTCGAGGCAGCGGATCCTGTAAGCGAGGAAGGTACAAATTAATAAACTTATATATTGAACAGTTCTCCCCAGCTCCCGCTGTCGCTTATTGTTACCAATAGTGCTGGACTTGGCGGCCACAGTTTCACGTGATTCCAGGGCAGGCGCACGCTGCTGGCGATCGCTCTCCACACTCTCCTCGTTGCTCTGCCAATAGAGCGAGCTGATCTTGGCCACACACTAACAAAAAGAGTGATAATAGTTAGTTGGCACTTCCAGTGTCTAAGACACGCACTCACCTTGAGCTTCATATCGCCATGTTTGAAGTGAAATCCTCGCACACGAAACTCCAGTCCCAGACGCGACATCTCCAGGCCGTCGCGATTGACCACAATCTTGTCGTACTGCTTGAGATGCTGCTTCTGCGCTGGCTCCCCATTGATCAGCCAGCTCAGGTGGCAAGCCGGCTTGGACGGAGACGAGGTGCAGTTGACGCGCACAGTGTCGCCGATCTGATACCGTGGCTGTCCGCCAGTTATCCTAGGTCCGTGAGCGGGAGTTACTGTGAGAGTAAGCAAGATGATTTAGTAAAGCTACTTGATTGAGGAGATTTATTGCATGTTTATGGAATTTTCACTTTTAATGATAGGTAGAGCAATAAACTAACTGGGTTATGGCTTTTGAAAGTATGCAGCACCAACTTGTTTTGGTTAGTTGGTTAGCGGGTATATCACTGTAAAGCACAGTCGACATTAACGTTCATGCTCGTTTTAAAGTAACTCAAAGCTATTAAAATAAATTATTAATAGAAAGGATTTACTTCCCTATGCTGTCACAATACCAAAAAAGGTTAATAAACGTTAAACAACTTGGAGTCTTTAGATATAATTACATAGATTTGTCAATCTGTTGCTTTACCGTCCACAAAGTCAAAGTACAATGGCAGCAGATGGTCTATTATAATATAAGTAATAATAATGATAACATTATGTAGGTCCTGCCCAAGAAGAGAGCTTTAAGAAAGTTAACTTAAGCTGCTGGCAACAAGCAATCTCCCTTGACCTTTGACCCACTTATGCATATTCGTTTTATTCAATAAAGCTAATATGGTCAAAGACAACCCTTATAATGAGTTTATGTGCCACTTTTATCGCATATTCACCTAATTAGCCCACTGTGATGGGGGCTGCATAAGTAAACACGTGCTTCGTTCTCTACCTGTATGTGCGTGTGTGTGTGTGTGCTTTAAGTTCTGTTATTTAGTTTTAATGAGCTAAGGAAATTGAATATTTTGTTAGCCTGCACTAGCCTGGCTCCGGCAGGAGTAGGAGAAGCTGGCCAGATGGCAGTTGCTGCTGCTCCTGCTGTGTTTCATCTGCTTTATTGTTTTATATGCAGCTTCGCATATTTGGCTTACTTTTGTGTGCCATAATGAATGTGCAAGTGTGTGTGTGTGTGTGTGTGGAGTATCTTTTGCAGCTTGGGGCTGGGCGTGAGAGTGGGCATGGGAATGAAGCTCGGGACTGGGGCATACTTAAGATTTATGTTGAGATTTGTGCCAGTAAAATACAAAACATGGCGCACAGATCCACACGGAGAGTGTAGGGAGGAAGAGGGGAGGAAACGAAGCACATTTTATACGCATACGAAATGCTTATTCAAAGTTTATTTTAACGTGCATGTGTATGTGTGTGTGTTGGTGTTAAGGCATCTGGCTATAGCTAGGACTAACGCCCACGACCACTTGGCCACACGCTCGCTCATTGCTTAGCGCTTTTGGGCAAAAAAAGAAACGAGAAACGAGAAAAAAATAACAAGGAGAAGCAGCAGAAAAATGGAAAGAAAGGAATCAAGTCAAGTGTGGCGCCCCCTGGCGTCCAGTTAACGCCCACTGCGAGGCAGCTCCGTCGCAGTCGAGTGTTTGTGTGCATTATAAATATACCATGCCAAAACCAAAGACACACACACACACACACACACATATGCACAACAGACAGACATACATATGCACATACATATACGCACACACACACACACACACATACATAAGCTGGCTGCAATAAAAACTGGCGTAGAATTTCTTGTTTCATTTTCATAACATTTGCAGCTGCCCCTTTTGGGTGTGTATGTGTATGTGTGTGTGTGTTTTAGCTCTGCCATAAAATAAAATTAATTTTTAATGGTTTTCAAAAAAAATTAATTTTCTTTAGAAGTTGCTGGAGTTTTTGTTGCGGCTTGTCCCTGCTCCAGTTGCATGACAGGCACAGCAACAGACCCCACACACATACGTACATACAATACATATATGGGATATACAGAGAGAACATGGCATGTCTGTCCCGGTCAAGAACAGACGGGAGTTAGGGGCAGGATTGCCAGGTTTCTCTTGCTTATTTGTAATTTATAAAGTGAAGTTTACTTTACTTCGCTTGGGTTGCTCACTTTTTTTGCTCACCCGTGTCCAGAATTTCAATTTAGTGCAGCCCTGTGGGTGGCAACTCTGGATAATATGAAGCCTTATAAAATATAACCAGACACACGAGGGATGTGTGAGGGTGCATATTAAATGGCTCGGCAATTGCATTGGGCCAGCAAATTGCATTTATGTTTGACTAGAGTCGAATGAACGTTGCATTCTCAGTCGGAATATTAAAATTGAATCGAGTGAAAATTGATTTCAATGGACACAATAAGTGCTGCTGCTGGTGCTGTTGCAACTCTATATGGCGTAAAAGAAACTCACAATCAACATTTGAAATACAATGCGAATGCCAATAAATTGGCATTATGCAAAATTTATTTTGCATAAGCTAAGCAAAGAGTTGGATTAAAAGACTTAAGCCTTATATATGCAATTGTTGAAGTTCGAATTAATTGTATAGTACAATATTTACTTAATTTGATTAGTTAAGATTAAAGATGGGGTAGAATGCAGAGAAGGAAGGGAGAGAGCTGATGTACGTTTTCTGCATTTTCTGAAGGTTTGATTGTTGATTCTACAAGTGATAGTTGACTCTAAAGAGATTGATAAATGTATTTTTTAAATTACATTTTAATATTTAATACTTAATGTATGTTTGATATATTATATAAAGATATGCTTAGTCAAATATATTTGCTTCTTGTCTATTCTTTAGTCTTTCCAAAGTCATTCAAAGTGTGTTTCCTTGAGGAGTCTCTTATTTTGATTATGTACTTGAGAAATGAATTGAAAAAAGCAAATCTCTTTTCAGATTTGAGTGTTGATTCTACATGATGATTATATATCTGCAGATCATATAATCCTTACTCTTTTAATTAATTACTCGTTACTGTATCTGTGAAATTGGCGAGTCACGCTCGGCCAATCTTCACTTTTATCAAGTTCATTGAATTACTTTTTTTTTTTTTTCATGGATTCCTTAATTGATCACAATCTTTAAATTAGGGCACAACTATAAGCTTACCCCTTATCATTTACCCCCATATCATTTTCATTTCTCATTCTCTATTCCCTTCAATTTTCGTTAAGCATTTTCACACACCTCCAGGCGCTGTCTGATAATTGTTTTCATATTATATGGCTATTTTTTAAGCCAACGACATATTGTCGCACTTTAGTTTTATTTGTGGCATAAATCTAAAGGTGCCCCGCAGCAGACATGCCCACACATGAGTGTTTGAGCGTGTGTGTGTATGTGTGTGTTTACAATTTATTCGGGCAAAAAACTTTGCACGCAATGCCAACACCAACAAAATTATTCGAACCTGCGGCGTCGGCTGGCACAGTGGGAAGGAAGAAAAGAGAGTGGAAGGAAGAGATGGGGGAAGCAAGGGGAAGTGAGCAGAGGAACCCGCAGTGGGCAGCTGCAATAAGTCGAATGCTGAAAGTGAACAACTGGCGAACAAGCAAGGCAGCCCTGCTCAAGTACACGTATGAGGTAAGCAGTTTCTCCCACTTCTCCTCCTTCTGCTCCTCCTCTTTCCCTTCAGTATTTTCCACTGCTGGCATTTTCCTATGACTAAGCAGTTCGACCATCGCATTTTCGGCTGCTCGTTTGCTACCTTTTGTGCAGTGGCAAGGAAAGAAACGTGAGCAGAGCATGGAAAACAGTACGGAAAATCATGGCGAGTAGGTGAAAAAGCGTCGAAGGCAGCCTCAGCCTCGGCTCAGCTGCCTGCAGGCGGCCCAAACAGCAGCAGTAGCAGCAGCAGCATCAGCGGCAGCAACAACAACAACTGGGAGCATTTTAAGTGGCAAAACGAGAAGATGGTTAGGAGCAGGCAGAGAGATGGCAGGGGAGCAAGGGGAAATGCCTTTCAAGCTGCGCATCTAGTCAACACAGCTGGGGGTGCCTTTTAATATGCTGCGGTATGTTCTTCCCTTATTTTATTATTTCTTTCTTTCATGCTGTTGTTGCTTCTTCTTCTCTCATTTTTTTTTTGGCAGGTAAGCGCACTTTGCAGCTGCCGCAGAGAAGGCACTAAGCCGGGTCAGGAGGAGCCCGAAGGGGGGCAACCACTTGATCTATATGCAAAGCCTTAATGTGTGACAGAGTATGGGTAAGGTATCTATGCAAGTGTGTGTTGCTGAGTGTGTGTGCTTGGGATTATGCACATGTTGAGCCCTGAGTCGCAAATTCCAACTTGTTGTTAAGTGTTTCTCAAAATTTTAATAAACATTTCGCAACGATGATATATCGCCCACAAACCAAGTGGTTTCACATTTTAATGGCCTGGGAAATTGGAATAAATATGCTATTCAAATATGGTAATAAATATGGATTAAGTGGGTGAACGGAAGGAGGTTGAACTTGATGTTGCAGTAGTTTAAGGAGAGAATAGGATGAAACTGAAGGCATATTTATTTACAGATTTAAATCGAAATATTTAAATAAAGAAAATAAGAAATTAAAGATATTATTGTACAAAGTATTGTTTAGCGACTATGCACCATAAGATTATTCTGTAAATGACATCAACGTAACTGTATATATCTATACGCAACCATACTCTGTAAACATTAACATTAAAAAACTTTGTAAAATAAGAATAAGATGGAGAACATTAAATCATTCCCTTTCCGGCAATGAGAAAAACAAGGCCAAAAACTGTAAAGTAGTAAACAATATTTATAATTTCTAAAACTAAATTTCATTATGCATATTATAATAAAGTACTTTTAACACTTAGCAAAATCAACTTCAGTATTTTAAAATCAACTTCAGTATTTAATGTTGAACATGCTTAAAACAGGTTCAACATTAAAAGGAAAGTTAATACCAAAAATACTTGAAAATTAATAACCTCATTAAATGTAGAGCAATGTTTGAATACACATTCAAACATTGCTTCATATTCATATTTTAACTTAAAGAATTATTTAAATATTTAAAGAATTTTCTCCATTCAATTTCATGTTCAAAAACCTTTCAAACTGCAGTCAGCTTTCGCCGCTTCGACTGCAAATCAAGCTAGAAGCTAGTAAAACTTCTCAAAGTTATGGGCAAAGTTATGGACAGGGGCCTAAGGTCATGTGTTGCGCAACGCTGACCTTTCAGCTGTCACTTTTTAAAATTTACTGCTCATTAGCAAAACCAGCGCGCAGGGCTGGAGAAACAGGCAGAGAAGTGGGGGGCGTGCCTGGAGACAACTATAAATATGAGCTGTAAGTGCCGCTCGGCCACTCAATGCTCATAAAAATCACATTTAATTTTATATATATATTTTCTTTTTCCCACTGCCTACAGATTGGGTGAGGAAGCTGAGAGAGGGGAGAAGGAGGCACACTGTGCCTCGGCCTGTTAGCCCTTATGCAGGCAATTGCTTTTTATATTGTAAAATCGATAAGCGATCACATTATGTGTGCATGTGGAACGTGTGCGCGAAAGAAGAAACTCAGCAGGAAGCAGCCAAGTGAGTTATATGTATGTTTGTCCTTTAAAGTGCACTTAACCATAAATTCACACACACACACACTCGCACACTCTGCTCTGCATGTATATGTGGCTTGGGGCCAGGACATATGCAGCTTGCGAGCGCCTTGCGTGCTCATTAATTATAAAACAACGCGTGTTACTTTTATTTCTGGCGCCAGATACAGATACGACAAGGAGGCCATAGTCGGTCCCCACGACTCAGTGTAACTGGTAACTGGTTACAGTAATGTTTTCTTAACTCAAACATGCCCTCAACGCCAGAGCGGAGCAGCGCAGCGCGACGCGTATCGCGCATTAAAAATCGTAGCCATATGTAAAAGCAAAGATAACAAACGGACCGAGAAACGGAGGAAGGGGGGAAGTGACAGGGGAGATGGGCGAGGTAGTATGTGCGAACTGCGGGTAAGTGCAGTTGGGGAATGCGGATACGCTGTGCGCCGCGCTGTGCTGAACAACTGTTGCGATTTTTCCTTCCTTTAAGTTATTTCCGATGCGCAGCGCGCGGCCAATGCGGCGTATGAGTAATGGATGCCACAGCCAAGAGACACATTTTGACCGCAGAGCGCGACCAAGCTTAATGTAAATTCTGTTTGCAGCAGGAGCTGAGAGAGGGAGTTGGCAAGCGGGTTAACCAGGCAGAGAGAAATGTCAAAGGCGCCGCCAGCATTATTTCTCGCAAGGAAATTCCAATTAGAGCAGGTGAAAAATCACTGAGAGAGAAAGCGAGAAAGGAAAAGGTTTAAATGAATTTAAATATGAAATTTTAAGATACTACAGGAGTATGCGAATTTCTGAATAATAAAAGAGTTTAATCATGTAAAAGATAAACTTTTTATAAGATACATTTCAACTTCATCTCTGTACAGTTTGATTCTTCATCGTTTTCGATTTATAACTCATAGAACGCACTTAATTTCCTCTAAAGTAAATGTCCCAGGAATATATAACGCTTTTCCATTTCCACACTGCACGCTATTTGCAGTTTTATGCCCACTGTGCACTGTGTGTTGGGCCGTGGGACACTCGAAGTAAACGTACTAAAGCATATTTTATGGCTCACTTGCAGCACGAGATGAACGCAAGGATGAGCAGCTGGCAGAAGGAGAGGGGAAGTGAGGGAGGAGAGTAAGATTCAAACGACGACAAGAATGATGATGATGCTGCTGCTGCTGTTGATGATGAGTCGCCAGTCTCTTTTGCCCCTTTTTCGGTTCGATTTGCAGTGCCCATGAAGCTCTTCGGGGACTCTGGGACTGCTGCGAGCATTGGCAGTGTAGCCTTTTTTCTTTCACTCTCCTTGCAAGCATGTCGCCCAATTGGCAGCCCCAGCACATTGTTTAATATGCAAAACCATTTCCGCAGCATTCCAATGCGTCGCAGCCCTGGATATCTGTGCCCAGGGCTGCAAGCAGTGGGAGAAGTGGAAGGAGATTGAGCGCAAGCCAAAGGCTGCCAAATCAGCATGAAATGTGCTTAGAGTGGGCGTTGTATGTGTGTGTGTGTGAGGGGGTGTGTGCCCCAGAGCCCAGTCAGTTCCATCATCATCATCATCAGCATCATTATAATGATGATGAAGATGAGCTGGCATCTCCCAGAGGCAATCTATGGCCACAGTGACTGCGCCTGCTGCACATATTGATAACTGTTTGATTTTTTATGAGTTTATAAATTTGTGATTAGCTCGCGCACTGATTGAGTTGCGGCACAGAAAAACACACTGTTACAGTTATCAGATTGAATATATAAATACCGTATATATAATACCGTAGCGACTACTTCAAATATTCTTGGCCACATCCCTGGTAGTCTTAAACCTCTCGTGCCTCAACGAAATCGCACGACATGAAAACATAATTTTACTTCAAATTGCAATGACAGTTGCAGCAACAGCAGCCACGCCCACCCACTTGCCACAGCATGCAGTGCTTTTATCTACACACACCACGAACACTCGCATGTACATATGAGTGCGCCTGAAAGTATGCAGCACACACACATACATTTGCTTGGCTTTTGTTATAGTCGGCGACTGCGACTGCGACTGCAAAAATTCCATTTCAATTGTTTGCTTAGATTATGCAGTTGTATTAAGCAACGAAAAAACGTCGAGTCGAGTCGAGCTGAATGAAAAACCACACGGGGGGTCAAGGGGCTGCTGTGCTGCGTTGGGGGCCGCGGTCAACAAAAGCGACGAGGCCAAGGCAGTGCGTACTGTAGAGAGCCACACAGAGAGGGAAGGAGGGACAGAGGAAAGACAGAGAGAGAAAGAGGTAGAGCGCTTGACTTGAGTACAAATTTCATTACGTGGAAGAGACCTTGCAAGCCCTCTCTCCCCTTCTTCCTCTCTCTCTGTTTGCTATGCGTTTGACTTTGCCTTCAAAACCATCGTGTTTTGTAGGTTAAAATAATTAAGATATTTGCCAGTTGCAAAGGAAAAGTCAAGCTGGCTAAAAGATTACTATATCTCTTGACTTTTATTTACTAATACTTCTGCTTTCTTGCCACACTTCTTTACACTTTCGATTCCCCTTTCTTTCTCCTTCTGCCTCATCATTTGTCTGCCTTAACTTATGCATCTGCAACTTTCACCAATTCTGCACTTTCAACTCACTTATCTGTCATCTCAGAACTTTTGCCCACACAATTATGTTGCACACACCTTGTGCCACGCCCCCAACACAGCTGCAAGCACTTGACAACAACATTGTCGACTCTCGCCTCGCCTCGACCCGCAGCTATTAGCATTTTAATTAAATTTTTCCCATGTCGGCAGAGCGCAAAGATCTTCTCGCATTTCTGCAACGCTTGCCACACAGTCTCTGCCTCTCTTTCTCCTTCTTTCTTTCTCTCTTTCTTACACTGTCAGTTATTGCAATCTGTGTTTTTTGCAGTGAAAATTCCATTAAGCACTCGCTGAGCTGCGACTTACCCACAACGGTCATTGTCTCCGACTCGGAGACTGTATTAAAGGCGGGCGCCTCGCCGGACACCTCACAGCGATAAAGTCCGGAACTCTGGAGCGTTACGCGTTTCAGCATTACCTGCGTGTCCGAGGAATTTCGCAGCTGCAAAGACCAAAAGAAACACGAAAACAAAATTAGTGTCAAAATATTTTGCAAGTCGAAATTCAAATAAATTACAACGCCATGACTCGACACTCAGTACCTTTCCCCCCCCTCCCTTTTACCCACCACCCCAAAGAAGGCAATTAGATTTACAGATTTTCGCATTTTCAGATTTGCCGAAAATTTTGCGGTTTGCCTCTTGAATTTTTTGTGTGTGTTGAGAAATGAAGATTGATGATGATTTCTGCGTGTGTGTGTGTGTGTGTTGCACAGTTTATTCATTATTAGTTTAAGATTTAACAGCCAGGAGGCGGTGGGCGTGGCTGGAAAATGTAATTTGGTCAGGAGGCAAAGCCACAGCACGGAGAAGCAAACAAAAGCACAAGTCATAAGCCAAAGCAAAAGCCAAAGCCAGCAAAGGAGCAGGAGATGAAGATGGACAAGGAACTGAAGCTGAAACGAGAGCTATGAAATATCTAGAAACAATCGCAAGTGGAAAAGACGTACGCAACTCTGTAACCAGTTTGCAAAGGCAAGAGGGGGGGGAGGGAAGAATAAGAACAAGGGGGAGTGGCTGTTGTAAAAGTCACTCAACATCTTTGCCAGAAACAATTGCAGTCAAGTTCTTTAAGTTGCAGTTTTATTATCACACACACACGCACACGCAGAGATACACACGCACACATACTGACACACACGCAACAGCAAGTGCTTGGAAAAGTTTTCATTTCTTTCCATTTTACTTGACGGGGCTACCCGAAAAACTTGTCGAGCAAATTTTTATGAAAATTCTTTGCTCCTCCTTCATCTCATGGCTGCGTTGCGTCAGTCTTGCTCTCTCTGTCTCTATTCTCTCTCTCTCTCTCTCTCTCTCTCTCTGTCTCTATTCTCTGACTCTTTCTCTGCACAAACAATCACAAAAGTCACGTTCAACATTATTTTTGGTTTGTTGCTTGTTGCCCGCACTACACGCCCCCTGCCCGCCCACTGGTTACTGCCATTACCCCGTTACAATGACTGCGAACTGGCTTTTGTTTGTTTCTTTCGAGTGCTTAAGCCGATTCCTGCTTGCAGAGAGTAGCGAGAGGGGGACTAAGCCGGAAACCCCCTTTCGCTTGCCAATTTCTATGAACGCTCGAGTTGTCAGCGCCAGCAGGCTAACGGGATGACGGGCCGCTGGGCAGACAGGAAGACAGGAAGGCGTCTCCTAACCATAAACCCCCTTCCTGAACCACAACTCAAATTGTAGTCGAGCGGGGGTGTGGGAGTGGTGGTAAAGTGGGGCAGTGGCTTGTGGGATGTGCTGCGCTAACTCGCCTCTGGCCGCATTTATTGCATTGCCTTGGTACGTGCGGGCGCCATTTTGTTTATGATGCCTGCAACAAAATGCAATTCAAACAATTTATTGTGATTCCCAATGCGTTCCACTGCCAGTTAACGGCTGTCAGCTAAGCACAACGCAGGAATAGCTAGAGAAAGTAGAGAATTTACTACACTGTTAGATCATTATAAATATCAAGCAGGTAAGACCGTTTGGGCAACTTCTACTAACGAGACTGGATATAAGAGCATTGATATCTAAAAAGAAAGCAGGTAAGTCTGTTTACATATAAAATCATATTAAGAACTGTACTGTAAAGAGTTCCCACTGTTTAGGAACAAAACCTTCTGTTCGTTTTAAAAGTTCTTTATTTAATGATTGTCTCTTTCAAATCTAAAGACTGACCAACAATATAAATGCATCTCAGAAGGAGAGAGAGTTATATACTCATAAGAAGAGCTCATACAGGCTGACTCTGCACTTGTTGTAAAGCCATTCTCGGCATTCTTGCCCTATCCTTATTCAATACACAATAAGTGTTTGGATGTGATTTATATATGATTCATATAAACATTGCAACAATGTGATTCAATGTATGAATGCCTAATATATGTGTGTATATACTACAATTTTATATAGATCAGCAGACAGACTTAGCCCAAGTTCGAATCGGCCTTTTCTATTGTCAGTGCTGGCATATCTAGAGAAGGGAAAGAGTTAACACCACTGTCAGTCAATTTGCAATTGGGCACTTCCACTAAAGAGACTGAATAGAAAAGCAAAAGAACCTACTCGTATATGATATAGATTTTCAAACAGACTCAGCCCTAGTTAAAAACAATCTAATTTTGTGGCTGACAGTGCGGCATATATAGAGAAAGGAAAGAATTTACTACACTTTCTGTAAATTCCCTAAAACTGAGTTAACTCCGTTTACAATTGGGGAACTGCCACTAACGAAACTGTATATAAAAGCACAGGCACCTATATAGATTATGATATAGATCTTCAGACAGACTCACCCCGGTTGAAATCGACCTACTCTTTTGTCTGACTAATGCACAGTCCTCTTTCCATTTTGTATCCGCAGACTAAAAGCAAATATAGTTTGTATACATTGTAAGCTTAAATACCTCTAAAGAGCCGGCAATTATCTGTAATACATTTCAGCTGAAAGAACAGGCCACAATCAGCGCCACTTCACTGTGTTCTACACTCCCCTCTCTCTCTGGCTTTGTTCCAATCACGCATGTGACCATAAATATCTGTTACATTTCTGCTTGGCCAGAACTCAATACAGACACGCACAGACACACACACACACACACACACGCACAGCTAACCCCACGCAACTCTTTCATGTCTAAATGCAGACATTTACGCCTACACATTACGCACAGCGACAGAGACAGAGACAGGACAACGACAAGGCACGCACAGGCCATAAAAGTCGCGTTCGCATCGCTCATACGCCGCGTTAGCCGAACGTCAATTGCCAGCTTTGGTTTATTTGCTTTTCGCTTTGTCGTCCATGGCAGAAAAGGCAGATTGGCGACGGGCCTGTCAACAAAATGCCACACAAAGTAGACGCACTTAAGTGCTTTAGCAAATTATTATTATTAGAGTCCGGTGCGGTACAGTTTGCTTCCGCTTAGTTCGCCTTGAGACTGTGGCAGCTTTAAGTGATTCCATGCTATGCAACCTTTTCGATCGCCATTCGCAATTGAAACTGAGTGACGTCTAACGAGCCCGACCGCAACGTGACCCGGCACACACACACACACACACACAGTACACAGCCCCAAACACTGAATAGAGGCAAAAACATTTTTATGGCTAACAAAAAATTACATCAACATTAAATTAAAGTTAAATGGCAAAACTACGTGGCAGCAATTTCACTTTGCGACGACGTAATCAGCACATGAAAGCACAGCAACAACAAGGCAGCAAAGAGAAAAAGCAACAACAAGCAAGCAATTACATGCTTTCAAAATAATCATTATGATAAGGTCGTAACACTAAATTTTCCGGCAGCAACCGCTTAACCCCAGCTCCAGCTACAGTTTCAGCTCATTCTCGTCCCCTCTCTCCTCTTCTCTCTCTCTTTCACTCTCTCCCCCTCATTTTGTTTCTCTTTTCACTCCTCCCCCACACGATAATCTCCCTGTAAATTGCAATAAAATTTTAAATTAAATTTTTCCCACTGCTTGTCGCACACCTGTTGCATCAATTCATCTCCTACCCGACCCCCCCCCCACCCCTTACTCACATCGATGTTGACACCAGGCAGTGGAAAGGCCTGTCCCGGTGGCTTGTCCCGCGGCACATAGCGGTAGATCTCGTGTCCATCCTTGTACCACTTCACCGAGTACAACGACTCGCCGTCCAGTGCATAGCGACAGCCCAGCAGGGCGCTCTTTAGCCGCATTATGTGATTGGGTATCTTCACCTCGGTCATTGTCAGCGCGCTGGTAATGTCTGCAATTAGCGAGAAAGAGAGATGCAAAAAGAAGAGAAAGGTTAGAACATTATTCCATTAAAGCTTGCACTATTCTTTTTCTATGCATAAAGACAAGAGCGCGTTATAGTTTAGGCTTTAAGGGTTTAGTTTTTATATGGAGCACGTTGAAGGTGATGAGATTGATGATGATATAGCAGTAAAATTAATGGATTATTAAATGGATTATGTTTTAGATGGATGCTTCAATTTGCAAACTCATTTAAAACTCATTTAATTTATACCATAATTTGCTTTAGGTTTCTTTAGTATCAATTCTTTCATTTCTTTCAACATAAAGTTTCGTATATCGATGAATTATATATTTATTGCCATATATATTTACTCCATATACATAAGGTTACAGTCCGTAGCCGATAAAAGTCTTTAATGCTTTACATGCCGTGCCAATTAAGCTTCTTTTTGGGGTCGTACTGGAATCGTATCATAAAACTGTCTGGCAACTTATGCGACTGTTTCTATACTTTTTTTTTGAATTTATGTCAAAAATTCGGTCATATTTTGCATGTACAATAGAAAGTGCAGTCGGGCGCGGCATCAACAAAAAACTCAGCACCCCAAAAAGCGCCCTCTGCCGGCTGTCACATGAATTATGCTTGCACGGTTGCATATGCAGCTACTGCTTGCAGCTTGAAGCTCCGTTATTGCAAATCGCCTGAACGACAAAATACAACAAAAAAACAAAAAATATACTGACTTAGTTAGCAAGGCTATGAGATACCTCGTAACAAGATGAGATATGGGAAGGAGATACAGGGAGTATATTTTACAGAGTATGTTCTGCACTTCAAAAATGTGTTGCAGACTTATTTATAAATCGATCTTTAATCAGGAGAAACAGTTAAGTTGATTTTGGAATTGATTTATTCATATATATTAATATCTTATTTAATATGAGTACATATTAGACTACACATTCTGTATTTATAGGGTATAGAATTGGCCTGAAGAAGTAAGCCCCGTGGACTGTCGACAGTCGATGTCACTGCAGTCTACAATTCACACGGCAGCGGCCAGTTTGTTGGCCGGCATGGACTAGCCAGATATGGGCGAGCAGTTCACAAAAAACATGGGCCAATGAAGGAGGTAGATGGAGAGAGAAGGATGGAGAAGGAGGGGGGAACTGTAAACCGTTTAAATCACAAAAATTCTCATATTTGCTTTTACGACATTTTGCTTTGGCGCGTTGAAGCTTTCATGTTTTATGATTGCACGGCAATTGCAACAGCAGAGGCAGCAGCAGTTGCTGTTGACCATTTGCCAGTTGAGCAGAAAAAGAGAAACAGAGAGAAATGTAGAGCGTTAAGAAGGCCAGCTTTGTGGCCAATTGGCAGTTGCAAGTTGCTGCTGGCAACCTCGCCAGCAAGTTGGCAAGTTGGCATTGCCATGATAGGGACACACCTACTTATTTAATATACCGCTACACTTTTCATTTTTCAAAAGCAGCTCCCCGCTGTGTGTGTCAAAGGTGAAAAAGCGAATGCGAATGCCTGAAAAGGTGCACAAAACAAACACGAACACAGTCAAACAGAGAGTCGCACACAGTGGCGCGCACACAATGTCGCAGCGGAGCAGTGCGCACATTTGTACCGTTGAATGGGGTGTAACGTATACGCCGCGTGTGCCGCAAAGCGTCAGCCCAGCCCACCCCGGGCACCCTCTCCGCCCCGTTACCCCGTTACCACGTTGAATTTATCACATTCACATGCAAATTGCGCCAAACGACCTTATTATGCAAATTGCCAACTGCAAATGGAGAACGAAATTGATTTTCCTGCATTTCTACTACAATAACAATAACAGCAACAACAACAACAACAACAACAACAACAGGGCAATGACGACGAAGACGATAACAACAACAAGTAGCGGGAACAACCTGCAAAGGAGTTGCGACTTGGACGCGCCCACATGTGAATGCCGTTGTCGATCCCCCTTTGTCTACTCCCTCCTGTCCCTCCTCTCTTGCCAACGATCCCTCACCTCTTCTGCTACTCCTTTCTCCCTTGCCGACGTGCCTCGCTCAACAGTTTTGCAACATGGGGCAACCACAGAGCGACAGCTTCGGCTTCAGCTTTACCTTACTCTGCTGCTGCTGTGGGCGCAAACGACGGCGACAAATGGCGAATATATTGAGCTGTCACACGCCCAGCTCGAGCCCCGGCCTTACACACACACACTCGCACACTCGCACACTCAGGCACTTGTATAATATTGAACAATGTGCACACAAATCGACTGAATACGGAGCCAAAACTCATCAGATACGCAAGACAGAGAGAGAGAGAGTGAGAGGAAGCGTGAATCTGAATCCGAATCGCAGCCAGAGACTGCTATAAAAAAGCAGCGAAGCAGCGCCGGCAATGGCAGCGCACACGTTGAATGCCAGCCAGACAATTGCCACAAAAAGGTGGCAACCACAAAATGAGTTAGTTGTTTGCCAGTCAGTTGCAAATGTGTGCGCGCCTTTTTGCTGCCAACACGTGTGTGTGCTGTGTGTGTGTGCGTGTGTCTGCCCGACGTGCATTTGCTTTTGCCCAAAAATTTATGACTGGCATCAAAAAAAAGCAAACCGCAACGCAAGAAGAATAAACAGAAAAGACATCGCGCATTATAAATTCATTTCCGTTTATATTATGCGAGGTTTGCTTTGATTTCATGATTTGCTTTTGTTCCGCTGACAACCGAAAAAGAGGAGAATCCCAACAACAACAACAACAACAGCTCAGTGGAAACGGGTTAAAGTAGGCAATAAAATGTGCTAATAAGCACGAAGGATTTGTGTCAGTCGAAAGGGACACCCGAATTGGGGACCAACACAATCACAATCACATGCAAATTATTTGCATATTTACTGTGCAGGCAAAGGGGAAAGCAATTTGCATAACTTACAGCCAGCACAATTGGCCTAAATAACATTTTCATAATTGTGAATATAACTTGAAATTATGATGTTGTACTCGTTAAGGTTGGTTGAGTTTCTTGTGCAATGCTAAGAGATTAAAAATAAAATTATTGAGAATTATTGGATAAGTTGGAGGTGCTTACTTTGAGTTGTAGAGAAGTGTTCCTGTAGTAGTAAATTTTCTGAGATAGATGGACTGAATACAAAACTCTTAGCTCAGCAGGGATTTTAATATAAACAAGGTCGAAGCTGATTTTCTTCAACAAATACTGATTCTAGTGGTGAAAATTGTTGAGTTTATTTAAGGTAGAAAATATGAACTTATTTGAGGAAATTCTAGTAGCTTACATTCATTTTTCATAAAGGATATTCTTCTAGTTTAAATGAATTTATTTTTAAGAATATTTGAGAAGACAAAGGTGGAGGGTTTGTGTGACAAACTATGAACTTCTTTAAGGATAACTTAATAGTTGAATTAAATCTTTATTTAAGGATAAGTTTGTGTAGTTAAACTTTACAACCTTCTTTGAGAATATTCTAGTACTAAACATTTCTTCTTTTTCTTCCTCACTCTTTCTAACATCGACTTATTCATAATATTTACTGTCTACCAGTAACATTGACAGTATTTATACAATTTTATTTTATATATATTTTTTTCCTTATAAACTATACTTTCTATTAAACTGTAGTAATCTCTATAATAAATCCTCTGATTATTTCATAACTACTTAATTTCCACGCTCAATATCTAGTTGACAAGCTTATATTTAAAATCGTTATGCATTCTGCTTTATCCCTTTCAACATTGCTGCAGCAACGTCTCATATACAACACTTGCTTCGTTCTAGTTCCATTTTCATTACCAAACTTCTGCTCAACTCAAGTCAAACGTCGTCTGGTTACGCCCCTGGCCTTCCCTAGCGACCCCTTTTGCACCCACCACCCTGAGACGTTCAACTAAACGCGCCTTAATTGCAGTTACTGACATTTGACTTTATAAATTGGCTGGGCTGTCACCCTCGTTTTTTGCAGAATTTGTTCTTTTCCGCCTTGAATGCAGTGCGGACTGCGTAAATGGCGTGTATCCTTCAGCTGACGTTACGCCCCGCCCTTCCCCCTAAGCGCCTTCTCTTTGCCAGCTAAAAAAATGCTGCGAGTCAACGCAGGGCAACAACAACAACAACAACAACAGAAGCAGCAGCGGCAACAACAACTGACTGCACATTAAAAATTAAAAAAGCCAACGAGTAGGACGACGTTGTAAAGGGAGAACGGAGAAAAGGAAAGCAGCTAAAGGGGAACGGGGAAGCAGTAAGAGAAGAAGAAGAAGTTGAAGCCAGTGGCAAACGGCAACGGCAAAGGCAAAGCTAACGAAAAAGTTGAAGCATCAGAAGTTTGTGGAGCCAACAACAAAAAAGAAGCAAAGTAATTTCATGCATCGTTTAATTTTCATTCGGGTTTAATTTGTGCAACGCCCCCGACCACACCGCTTATTCCCCTAACTCCCCTAACCCCCCTTAACACGCAGTCAGCCACACTTGACAAAACCCAACACCAGATCTGGTGTATCATATGATGCCAGCTGCTATTGTTGTTGTTCATGCTTTTGGTGTTGTTGTTGTTGTTGTCTTTAGACTGTTGTAATACCCCATTTAGACCTAATACCCGACAGCCACTTCCAGCAGCAGCTCACAATTGTAACTGCAAATAAAATAAAAGCCAAGCAGACACCAACTAAAGAAAACACAACACCAAAAAAGAGATACACACAGACAAACAGCCACACACAATACACAGTACACACACACACAAACACACAACAAGCACACTCTCACACACTTCAGAAATTGACGCCAACATTTTGAGAGATATAAAATTAAATGAAGCGCACCCGAAAATTCTCAGCCTCCCTTGCTTGCTGGGTTACGTGCAACCCTTTTAGGCGCTTATCATTTGCCAGCAACAAGGCACATTCGCTTGGTGTCTAAAGTTGCTAGGGAAACTGAACTTTTGATTTCGAGATGATAGCGAACACTTTGCAGAATACCTAAGGAATCTGCAGAGTTATTTTGATCATTGGTTGACCTATAGACTCATTGCACATTATGCCATAGCAGTGCTTTGAAAAGCTATTTACTTTAAAAAGCTATTTACTTTCAAAAGCTATTTACTTTCAAAATCCCTACCCACACATCATAGCTAAAACTTTCAAATCTTTGATGAGATTAAAATTACCTGAATAAAAAATTCATCAAATTTCTTAAGCACCTAAATGTTTATCCCAAGATTCTATGCACATTAATACAATGAATGTTTATTCAAGTGGTCCATGCATTACCATAATTTATGCATTCATATAAAAGAATCCCAGACAAAAAGAAGTCCTCCCTCATAACCAAGCAATACACCTTCATAACGTCTACCAACTCTCTGAGGTCTGTTAAAAATCAACAGAGTTCAGCTTGGAATATCCAATTGTTGATAATTTGAAATCAAACGTTAATTAAACATCTGTTGTACATTCTAAATTTTGGCTAGAAATGATAAACTCAAAAGTTGAGATACCATTACACCAATATTTTCAGCATCAGTTCTCGAAAATCGGTTGAGAGTTCGTGACAGTAAAAATGTTGCACAGTTTTATAAGTTTTAATGTTTATTAGTGTGAAACAGCAGATCTTTCAGGGCAATGATATTTTGACTATACCTACATATCTTACAGAGTATCAGACCATCACAATGTATATCTAAAGCAAAGGTTTCTCTCCACTCGATGTTTTCAACTTCCCATAGTTCGCCCTGCGGCACAGTGGAAACACCGAATTAGCCCCCAGCTTAGTTTGGCAACTTTTTATTCGCTGTCGTTCTCACACGTCTTCCGCTGCTGCTGTTCTCTAAATTCTTTTGAAATTTAATGAAGTCAATTTGACTGTCAGCCACGCCCCTCTCTTCCCCCTCTCTACACAACTCCGCTACTGTACTACCCTTTCTCGTTGTAATTGAAATTTTTATAGTTGTCGCGCTTTGTCTGACTTCTTATAGAGCAGAGGAGGGGCAGGGCAAGTTGGGGGATGGGGAGCTGGAAAGCAAAAAGTTTTATCAGCGCCTGGCGCACTCTTAAAAACAATTTTTAGTGTCGCCTTCACTCCGGCAACAAATTAATCCCTTTATTTGCATAATTGAAAAACATCAACTGACGCTGCCAGCCAAATATCAAAATGGCAACTCAGAGTCGAGTCGAGCAAAATGGCCGCTGGCTGTCAGTGTTGTGGAGGTGAGAGGAGGGGCTGCGACTGGCCAACTGTCGCCACATTTTAATGCTGCCACTGCCTCCGGGGAGCTATTTAACATTTTTCCAACACTTTGATAATCGCACTTTGCGGCCAGATTAATTATTTACGAGCCTGCGCTACCTGCGCGACGCGACGCGACGCGTCGTTTAACCCGCAAACCAACAGCGACAGACGACAGCCGCCACTCACACACACACACACCAACACACACAGATACACTGACTGAAAAGCACCGGAGTTGTTGTTAAATCTTGGTAATGCCCAAAGCCGAGACGGGCCACGGCGCTCAAGTATATTTGTCGCCGGTCTTAAGAGATTGCGGCGCACAATTTCCGCACCTCTGTCCCACGCTCACCTCTGCCACCCACCCATCTCTCCCATTCCCCCTACCTTCCTCCACCTGGCAAGGCTGAACTCCAACCCAATTCCACTGCGATTGCGACGACATCAAAGCGCGCAGAGTCAGAAGCCAAAAGGCAAAGTAACAAATGCTTTTGCGACACGGCTCGCTGGTTGTCGAGAGGGAGGGGGAAGGAGAGGAGACGTGGTGCCTTCAGGGTTATTCCCGAGGCCCCAGCGGAGTTTGCTTAGTTACCTTGTGCCTTAAACGGGCGACAGTTATCAAACGTAATATTTCAATTGTGGTCGCACAAATTGAAAAGAAACAAGCGGCAGCAAGGCGTGGCAGGCGGGCAGAAGGAAGTTGTACCTTCAGTCTTATCACAGCTCTAGCTGCGCAGCGTCTTTGCGGCACCTGTGGGCGAAAAGTGCAGCTAAGCTGTGGATAATTAAAAGTGACAGCACGCCGAAGCCGGAACACACAGCACGCTCGCTTGCAGTGAATTTTTCAAGCAAATCCAGTTTGCAAGGGCGAAATTAATACGCTTAATGCAATTTGCGGCAGGCAGCGAAAAGGCAATGCCTCTGCCATGCGGCATGCCGCACACAGAGACCCTTGTTTGTATGTGTGTGTGCAGTGCCTTTGACTTGGCCAAACTCTTTGCTGCTCTCACGCTTAACAATCCTTGCAATGAGTGTGCGGATTATACCACCAGGCAGTAGAAGGTAAAGGAGAAGAGAGAAAGAGTTCACAGCAGGGACTAAGATGGACTAAGACGTGTTCTCGTTTTGCTCGTGAATAGTCATGCTTAAAGCGGCTTAAATTTCATGAGTACCAAGTGCCTTCAGCCACGCGCCATAAAGGAGTGACGAGCAACTGATGCACAGCAGGCAATGTGCAGTTAAAACTCTACTCAGGTGTCTAAGCAAGGATAGGCGGATTAACTTATTAACAGCTTAACAATACCAACAGAAACATGTATGATAAGTATCGCAAATAAACTAAGAATTTAAATATATGATATACGAAGATAAAAGAAGATAAATGCTATAGAAAAGCCTTGGGAAAATATTGTGAATTCTTATCATACTATGAATTAACCTGTAATTCTTTCAATTCATAGTTTGTATTTTAAGATAGTAACCATGTAAAAACTATACAAATAGAACATGCAAATATTCAAACTAATAATAAATATACTTTACTTCTTATTTGTGTTGCTTTCATTTATTGCAACATATTTTTGTATTTCAATCTTATTTTTTAATTGCAGAGCTAACATTTTATAACCATACAAATTTTTTATCTCACTTTGCATCATTTTTATTAAATATATATTGAAATCATGTATCTCCTTTAAAAGTTTCCTACTTAAACTTTCATTATGTTCATACAATTTGTTTTGCTCATTCAGACTTTAATCTCATTTTGATTAGTCAACCTTTAGTCTACAAATAAACCCAAACTTTTGCTAACTTATAATACAAATTCCTGTATTTCTTTTAAAACTAAATAAAAAGAAAGTCTCCCTACCAAAAACTTTTCAATTGAAACTGGAAATGGAATGTAACCTTCAGGTAATTTGGAACACGTGTACCACAATGGACTTGCCCGAGAGCCGTATTAAAATTTCATATATGCATTTAAATTAAACATTTCATTATAATTCTCTCTCTATCTCTCTCTCTTTAGTCGAGTGCAAATCCTTGTATATTTCATTTTTTAAAAGAATTCTCGCTTGGCCATAGCCAACTTACCTAATTGAGGGGTAGCCCATTCAGAAATAAATACAGTATGTATGTTTGTGTGTGCCCGAGTGTGGTTAAGCGCATGTGTATAGGTGTGTGTGTGAGAGATTGCCCAAAAATATACCTGTTAAAATAAAGGCCAAAGCGAGCTGGCTTACTTCCTCTTTTTTGGTTGCTGCTGCTGCTGCTGCTACTAACGAAAAGTGCTGCCGGCATAATTTGCAGCACTTCCTTCTATTCAAGTTTTCGAGCTGCCCCCGGGCCAGCAGAGCAGGGGAGTGGGAGGAGATCTGGGGGCACATCTGGCACTGGCACACCTCAACCAAAAAGAGAAGGGGAGACGGGGACATCCACTGCACATTACCATGCTCGTGCCCATGTCCGTGTCCATGTTCGGACTCACACAAGTTCCGAGAGAGAGAATATATAGAGTATATAACGCACATATTACGTATACATATGTATGCGTGTGTATAGTATGTATGATGCTTGTGCATTTCTTTAGCCCAGTGTGCCGCATAAATAATTCAGTGGGCCAAGTCTGCCTGGGGGCGCTTTAATGAGGCCAAAATGAATGAAGATTGGCAGCTCGGCCATACGAAAGTTTAAACTTTCATAAGTTGGAAAAATTTGAAATTTATGAAAATTTAACAGACACGACAGACGCACAGACGGACAGACGGAAAAGGTGGCAAAGGAAAATGGACACGAAAATCACTTCAAGTCCCAAAGACCTTTCGCTTTTCGCCGCCTTCTGCCTCATCTCATCGCATGTGGCAAGAGTTGAAGTCGTTACGTTCCGAAGCACCCAAAGGTAAATACACACAGCATGCAAATTTCTGTGGCCCCAGACTGTCTGGCGGAAGTGTCGGAGGCAGGAAGAGGGCGGGGCAGAGGCAGTGGGAAAATCAATTTCATATAAAAATTCAAGCAAATTTTATGCGAACCTTTTGCTCAAGCAAAAGTTATTGCCAATATGTCTGGGACTGTGTGCTAAGCTGCAAATGTATGCAAAATAGATGTGTGTATGTGTAACAGTTAGTCTCAACTGTGTGCGTGTGAACTTAATGATTATGCAAATTGGCATCTAAATCGATTGGCAATCGCCAGCAAAGCCACAAATTGTTGTTAGTTTAACACTGGCGACAGTTTCGACCTGTACCCGAGGCGACTTCAATTCGAACTTCAAACCTAAGCGAATCGCAGCATGCTGGCATAATAACTCATGCCCCAAGTCGGTGGCCCTAATGGCTGGCAAGCTCGTCAACGCACTATAAAAATGTCATTATCAGTGCAAAAGTTTTGCTTGTATCAGGCATCAAGTGTAAAAAAAATTTGCATATTTCACAAGACACAAGACGTAGCAGCAGCAGCTGGAACAGGAACCGGAAGGAGAAGGCAGCACCAAGCAGCAAGAGACTGGGACTGAGACTGAGCCAAGCCAGACACGGCTGCTGCTGCTGCTGCTGGCGCTGAAGTTGAAAAATGAAAGGGACACAGGGACACTGGCAAATTGAATTGCCAAGTCGCAGACGCAGTGGTTCGCTGATAACAGCTCTCGCTTATCATTAAATTCAAATATCAATCAATTTATCATAAAACTCCAGCAAAAGTGACAACAGCAACAGCAGAAACAGAGAGAGAGAGAGGAAGAGTAGGAGGCCAGCCAATGGCTTCGCCTGTGTGTTGCCATTTGCGGCAAGTTGCAGTTGCAGTCGATGCTAATGATAGTGGCAATATGGTTGCCAGCAGTGCCGATGCAATTGACAGTTGACTTGGCTAACGAGCTGATTAGTCTAATGCCAAATGGTCTGGACGTAGCTTGAGCAGGCGTCCAAGTTGAATTATGAAAGTTAACTGCGGGTGCTAGAGGAATGCGTGGCGAGCTGAAGGTGTTGGAAGAGACATTTCAGTCAGTATTAAGGCATAAGAAGTGATTTACTTTTATTTTAAGATTGATCTGCAGATATTGTAGGTTGCATAGATATTTATCTAAATATTTAAAAGCAGATCTTTAATTGTTTAATAAAATATTAATGCACTAGAATAACAATCAACGCTTAAATGATTATTGAAAATTTGATTACTGATTTTGAAATTGTTCCCTAACCTGCAACATAAATTACGCTAAAAATAGAAGTTGTATATTTAAGAAATTGTATCCCGAGCTTTAGCTCTGGTGTCTCTTCCATTTCAAACTCTTCAATCACAGGCAAAATTTGCCAACTTTCTGCATTCCGAAATCTCTTACAGCTGTTCTACCATAGATAATAACGGAATTTATTTATGTTTATCATCCATTTGGCGCATAATTAAAATATAAAGAAGCATAAAATCAACAAATATGCGAAAAGCATAAAAACAATAACAAAAGTAATCAAAAACTGGGGCACTTTAGTCGCACCCCCCACCACAGTTCCCATTCCCTTTCGCCTCCCACCCTGACCCTTATTTCACTTTCTCCTGCTGTGTGTATAGGGGCAGCAGCTCAGCAGCTGTTTTTATAGCTCATAAATTCGTAAGATGCTGTTTGCGAATTGGCAAAGCAACTGGCAGAGTCGAGTCAAGACATCAGAATTCATTGCCTTCTGCCGACTTCTATATATGGGCAGAGTATGTACATTTGTGTGTGAGTGTGTGTGTGTCTGTATTTATCCTTTCGCCTGGGGTCTTGGAGAGAGAGGGAGGCGTCGGCGTCGGCGTCGGCGAATCAATACAAAATTGATGAATACAAATGATCATAAAAAACAATAAAAAGCAATGCCAAAAAGCATCTGGAGTTTTTGGCAAAAGAAAACAATGCGCCTGAAAATGGGGCCACAGCCTGCATGGGAAGGAGCATTCAGTCCTGATTTGGTTATAAAAATCCCAACCACGTAGTCTTTCTGCCGTGTATGTGTGTGTGTGCGATTTAGGATTGGCGCTCTTAAAGCCTAGACAAGACACGATTTTTGTATTGGTTTTTCCCTCTCTCTCTGGCTTTGCACTTCTTCCATTTTGCATTTGGCATTTTGAGTTTTCCAGGCAAATGAGTTTCGTTCGTTGATTATTCATATGATTCTTTGTATTGGCGTCGGTATCAGTCACTCAATTGAAATTAATTTCGCGGAATGAAGTAGAGCAGGGTGAGCACGTTGAGCGTTGTCGTTGTCGCAAGCATGTCTTCCTCTCTGTCTGCCACTCTGTCTCCCTCTCTGTCTCCCTCTCTATCTGTCTGTCTCTCTGTCTGCTTCGTAGCAGGTTCCGTTTGATAAGTCAGACAAGTCTCTGCTTGATTTCAAGCGTATCGTCGTTTATCGGCGCAATCTCTAAGCACACACACACACAGACTGTAATGAAGTTTAAGTAAATATGCATAGACAAATAGACACACACACCCACAGACACACATGCAGAGTCACACACACACACACGTACACACAGCGCATGCCTTTGACGGGAAATTGATTTCAATCAATCAAATGTTGTGATTACTTTACTGGAGTGCCACATCTTGGCACCGTTCTGTCAGGCCATGCAACCAGACTGAGATCCTCCTTCCCTCCCATTTCCCACTTTCAGTTCCCCTCTCATTTTGCTCTCCTGCAATCGTCTGTGCTTTTCTTGTGGCTGTTTGCAAGCCATTAGCAATAATTTACTTAAAGGCTTAAGTGAAATTTAAGACCCATTGGCACTTAACGGCCCCGATTTGCTGCGTTTTCTCCATCTCCTGCCAGTTCAAACATTGACCTTAGCGGTACGGCCAATGTCAATATCGGCAGGAGGCAGCTCTAATGAATGCGCTTTATGGCATTCTGCCACACTGAAAGCTTTGTGTAGTTAGCCAAGTGGCAGGCAAGAGTTATGCGGTAGTTTATATTGAGAGAGAAAAGCAAATAAAATTGGGTGGAATAAGAGCGAAGAAGTCTGAGATAGGATGAAGATCTTTTATTTAGAATAGAAGAAGAAAGCTGCTGCTGTGATTTAGTGTGCCTTTTAAACTTTTGTAGTTTATTTAAGGTAAATAGGATACCTTTGTCAAAGTACTTCAATCAATTAAGAATTCAGTGTGCCTTAATGAGCTTATAAAGCTCTCTGTGGCAATTTATTAAAAAGAATTTTATTTTAAATTTGCATTCAATTTTTCAAGAAATTTCTTTGATTATTTCAATCCCAAAGGTAGTCGACGAAGTGCATTAAGTGAAGTAATTTGTCGCTTCAAAGTCTCGCTTTAAATAAATGCGCCTTAATTAGTGCAATAATTATTGTTGTTAACATTTTACTTTCCGCTTTGCCACGTGGGGCAAGTCAAAGGCTGCGCTGTGTGACTTAATGTAATATATTTAATTTATTAAGTGGTGCGCGCAAATATTATTGATAATTAACTTTTCGCTGGCTGAACCGTGAAAAAGTCAATTTGCTGCATTTCGATGAGAGAGAAGTCAGCGCAAGACAGCGCAAAAGGGAGACGGGAGAAGAAATCAAGCGGGGCAGGGAGGGGGAGAGAGAGAGCGAGCTGCATTTGCAATCGCATGCAATATTAAATATTTAATTAAGCTGCGCGCGCATATTAAAATTGCATTAAAAATGCCATGCAAATGTTATTTTTGTGCTGCACCCGCCAACCCGGAATTAATGCATACAAATTGTTGGGCAACAGAGACGAGGCAGCTGCACTGAACTCTGACCCGACTGCAGCCTTCTGCTGCTCTGCTCTGCGGCTGCAAAACCTACGCAGTGCAGCATAAAAAATTGAATAAGTTGCAAAGTGAATGAGTGAATGGACGGACGAATGGCCTCTGAATATATCCATATGCACATTCACATTCACATCCACATCCATATGCATAACCGAGTATAACTCGCAACGGGGTCGACAGCGAACCAAAGCCGAAAAGTAGTTGTCAGTGAGCTCAGCGCGAGTGCACTGGGTGACGCTCTTTGACAGGCCAACGTGGCGTATGAGTGCTGCATGCAGGAGCAGGAAGCAAAGCGTCGCCCGACTCGAATGTCAAAGTTATTGACAACTGTAAAGTTTGTCTGTGCAGCTGTGGCACCCCCCCTCCCCTTCTTCTCCTTCTCGTCCTCTCTATCTCCTTCCTTCTCGCTCTGCCCTTTGCTGCCAAATACGCATAATAAAATGCAAAAATTCAATTAAAATTTCACAAAGCGACTGCGCTGAGCAGGGTCAGAAGGCGAGTCGGCAAACAAAAACCAAAAATCATGCCACACTACGCCCACACACACACACGCGGCCACACACACACACACATGTGAGCACACATAAAAATGGCAAAAGCAGCGCATAAAACTCGCGACAAATGCGCATAGTCCAAATGTGCGGCCTGAAATTGTCGACTGGCATAATGAAAGCCAGCTGCAATGGCGGCCAAGGCACACACACACGAACACAGACACACATGCTGCATACACATGTAGTTGGCAGCATGTGCTCATTGGGGCAATTGGCAGTTTCTGCGGCGGCACCAACTGCACACAAGTGCTGCGCATTTGGTTGGAACATAAAGTATACCCTGTGAGGGAGAAGGGGTTGACGGGGTACTGAGTAAGTAAAGATTGAAAAAGATTAAACAAAAATAATACAAAACTCAAGCAATATTAAATTTCTAAATTTAAAGTATCTACAAGTAAATTTAGGGTATCTACCAGTCAGTCTCCTTGCTTGCTCACATTTTATTATAATAATTTGAGTCTCTTTCGTTTTTTGCATAATTTGCGCCACAAATTTTAGTGCTGAGCTTTGCTTTTTTGTCAGATCACAACACAAAATAAAAAGGAAAATGGAGAAAAGAGAAAAAGGCAGAAGTGAGATAGCAGCACATAACACTTTAAATGGCGCTCATAATTTAGCTAAAAATTTGTGTTGGCTTTGTTTTTGTTGCCATTCCTGCAACTCCCTCCTCCTTGTTGTTGTCTCCGCTGGGGCAACTGCTAATGCTGCTTTATTGTTATGGATACTTTTGGGATGGCCGCAGGCTGCGCCACATTATTCGCACATATGATGCAAGCACTTCAGTGAGTGCACGACTGAGTGTAGCAGGAGTGAGTGTGCTAGTCATATGCATATGCAAATGCTCATGTTAACAGCATGTTCGGAATGCTAATGCTCAGCATGTTGTCATAAATCGTCCCCACAAATCGCCCATCTGCAGTGACCTTTCAACTGCCGGCCATAAAACTGCCGCTCCGGCTACTTTACAACTTTAATAGGCCACCAAAGAGAGGAGGAGAAGAGTGCCTGAGCCGTGGGGGATCTGGCGGAAGGGCAGTTCGATAAGCCGCTTGGCTTAGCCCATCCTCTTGGACTCGTATATCACCATCAAACGATGGGAAGGGGGCACCCCACGCTGCGCACCGGACAGCGGCCCATTGATTACCACTTAGCAAATAAATTACTCGATAGCGGACAGCGCGCAGTGCCCTACGAAATGGGCTGCTGCAACAAACTTTCTCTCGCTCTCTCACAAACTTTCACTCGGCCTGCAGTCGCAGTTACAGCTCGAGAGACGACAGGGCCGGAGGCACAATTTTTCTGCTCTATTTGCGCTCGTCTATTGCCAAATTCACTGCAAGCACCTAAAACTAACATCGAGATGCCATTTGCCGACACTTTCCACTACCCGCCTGTCGGCTGCCGCATGCCACTTTCCACTTGCCACTTGCCGCTTGAGTGCGTCTCGAGAAGGAAAGTGTTGGGCGCGGCATTCCACCGGCGGGCATCAGCGGCAACTTCTTGCACGACTTGCCCCTTTCAGCATTAGCAGCCAGGGATGGGCACGTGACAAGGCCAACGGCATCGTGCCATAAGAAATCGCTGAAGCGGACTGAACTGAAGGCTCAAATAGTTGCCCAGCAACTGTGGAAATATTTTAAACTCAAAGTGAAATCCACTCGAATTCACTGAGGTAACACACAAATTCAAAGGATAACTCAACAGCAAATTCTGTGAATTTTTACTGTGAACTTGCATTTAACAGAACTTTTGGGTGTTGATTACATTTAAGTTTATATTTTCATATGTGTTGTATATATTTCCTAAGTATGTGCAGTAATCCTGTTTTAAAATATAAAAGTTCAAATTTCATTTCAGTTCTTTAATTATTGTGTTTCTTCAGTTTATCTTTTTGTTTCTCTATGAAGTATTTTAAATGCTTCTATACTCTCTCTCTCTCTCTCTCCTTATCACTTCTAACACTTATCAGCTCTGTAAAGAAATTACTAAATCTCAGCTCTTCATTTATTTCAATCTTTCTCAGAAAAATATTTGAGATGTTCTCTGCGTTTACTAAGTACTTTGAGGACATTCCAAAAAACAAGAAATTCTCTTCGACTTTCTGCAGATATTACAAAATCTCCATTCTTCATTCTCTTGTTGCCAAATATTCGAGAGACTTCCGCCCAGTTTCCTATGTCACGCCCCTGCAAGAACTTCCGTTTCACGCAGCCATCTCAGTGTGAGTACAGAGTGCTGAAAAGTATGCTTCATTTTCTTTGACTCGTGTGTTAACATATTTGCGCGCTCTTGTCGTCTTTTGTTTGAATTTAAGGAATGTGTTCGAGGAAATGACAAAAGTGAAAATATTTCAAGCAGTTGCGCGTTGCTTTGTATTCTCCCACACTCCCCCCCCGCCCCCCGCACACACTTGGCACATACTTGAGCAAATCGATTGAATTGTCTGTCTACTGCTTACATCAAGCTTAGACAAAGCGCTTAACTATTTGCTTAGTTGCATTGATTATGTCAAACAAAAATGTGTAAAAATTATTTAAGCGTTGCCTTTGAATAACTGTAAATATTGGCAGGGAAATCAAATCAATTTGCTGCCCAAGGGGCCATAGGGCAAAAAGGGGGTGGGGGTCAAAGGGTCCGAAAGGTCGCGCCTCTTAGGGCCCTCTAACTTTTGGCCTTTTCCATGGACCATTTCTGGTGGCAACTGCTGATTATTTTATGCCTGCTGCCTGAGAGACCGAGAGACTGATGCCAGCCTGGTGTCATGTTTGGTTGCGGCCCTTGTATTTTTTGATAAATTTACCATATCGTTAGCGACCCTCAGGCTGCTGCCGTTGCCGTTGCTGCTCATTTTCCAGCTCTTTTATATGTGTTTGAATTTCGGTTCAGCTTTTTTTTCGTTCACTCCTTGTTCCCTTTGGGGTTCGGGTTTGCTGCACAAATTGTTGTAATACAATATTTTTTCCATTAGGCTGGCAAATGGGCAAAGTCGGGGGCCGGTTACTTTGTTTGCCTCGCAATGTTTGCTTTCTGGGGGTTTCACTCTGCACTCTGCGGGCTTAGGTGTTGCTCTCTTACTGCGATTGCTTACACTTTGAACCTTTTCACACCCGCAGGGCAAACAGTGAGAGAGGGAGAAGAAGGGAGAGTGTGAGTGGGAAGTGCAAAAAGGTCATATTCAATTTTAGACTCACTCCTAGCACGCTACAGGGTATACGCTAGTCGCTACACTCATTAATCACGCTGCACAGGTTGGTTAAAGTTGCCAAGGTGGACTTGCTGCTCACTCCTTCCCTCTCTCTCTCTCTCTCTCTTTCTTTCTGCTTCTCCGTCTTCCGCCGTCTCGCATATTATGCAGCAATGATATCCCAAAAAGTCGGAATCGAGCCTTACTTTCTGGCCTGTTGAAATATTCGTGCTTAATGGTACGTAAAGTCTGCATGATTAATAGGCGTCAGTCGCTCGTTTGTTTGCTCGTCAGACATTAATACACCCCGCCTCCCTCCCTCTCGCTTACTTTTTTTGCCTTTGCCTTCTTTATTTCCCTTTAGTTCTTTTTTTTGGGGCTGCGCTCTAATGATTTCAATACAAATCGAAAAAAGTCAACACACGTAGCCCACACACACACACGCATAAGTACACCTACAATATGCTTCATTTTGTTTCAATTTGCTTAGCATGCTTTTGGGCGTTGACCAGTCGGACAGCCCCGACCTAGCTCCGTCTGCGACTGTTTGTCTTTCATTTTTTTTTTTTGTGTTTCCTTATGTTTTTTGTGGCTTTTAGCTACAGCTATCATTTTTAATTGAAATGTTACAATTTCAGAAGCGGCCCATATCAATTTACCCATCTACCCACCGCATAAAAGGAATACTAAGCGAGTGGGAGGTGACAATATCATCGAGACCATTCCCTATAGTTTTTTTTCTAAAATCAAACCACACGCACACCAACTAATATGCCCCCTAATGGCCAGGCGAGCTCTTATGATAGGGGGACAGTTCTCTTGTGTATAGAACCCCTATTTCCCGAAGGCTTTCAACAACTATTATTTCGGCTATGTGTGTCAGGTCACGATAATAGGGAAAGGTTTGAAAGTTGTTGCTTAATATTGAATTTAAATTTGAAATAAAAACGGAGCACAATGAACTGAGTGCATAAAATATTCTTAAATAATTATATTATTCTTAATCGTTTAATCTTTCTATTCATTTATATATTATATTTGTCTATTCCTCAATCAAATTTAATAAATTACCGCTGCAATCAAAAGCTGTCGCTAAATATATCCAAAAGATGCCGCTGATAACATTCTACGCTGGTGCGCATTAGGACTACGCAAATTTATGAGAATTTAAGCTACCTGCTGCCAACGTCAATGTCAATTGCACAACAACAACCAGAACAGCAGCAACAACACTGCAATAAAAACACACAAAACAGGAACAATAATAACAAAAGCCAAGCTGCCATCATTTGGCAAATGCAAAGATAAACTTCAACAATGGCTTAGTGGCTCAAATGTTTTTTATGTGTCACACTGATACGCCTGTCCCTGTATGTATGTGTGTGTGTGTGTTGGCGTGTGTTCACATATCTCGCAATCAGACAGCTATCATCATCTATTGTAGCTCTGTAAGTATGTGCTTGTCAGAGGGATGAGTGTGTGTGCTGCGTGTGTGTGTTCTGAGTGTGTGTGCGTATAATCAAAACAAAAACACTTGCCATGCTTTGCGACACAGTTTTATTTAAACAAAAGCCCACTTGAGCTTTGCTCAGTTCGCAGCAACAATTTAATGCGATAGTGTGTGCGACGCTCGCAAAGTGTAGCATACTTTCCAGCGCCGCATACTCATTGCGCGCCGAATGAGGTGAAAGGCAGCGACAACAGCGTGAAATATGTAATGAATGTGAATAAACAAAGTACGAGGAATTGTTTAAAAATATATAGGTAACCTATTTTGATCACTTTCTACTTTTGCAAAGTTCAAAATTCAATAATAATATTTCCAAATTCCCCAACTGCTTTCCTTAATTTCACTCAGTCTTTGCCCACTTACAGGATATACCCAAGTCAGGCCCTCGCACTTTCTAAACTACATTTATTATATTAAAGACTTGCAGCTGTCCGCTGTGGCCGCTTTGAAATTAGTCCGCTGAGGCTACCGCATAGATGAGCAGCAGCCGCAGTAGCAGCAGCGCGTCTAACTAAGTCAAGGGCGGCCCGCGTCTGATTAATGGCCCGGCCTAATGAGAGTGGGCCACAATTTTATGAGTTGGCTTTTTGCATTTTCGCTAAAATTCATATTTAAGTCAGTCAATTTGGGGTAGGAGAATGGGAGAAGAGGGGGAGTAAGGCAGTGAGGATTGGTGGGCGGGGCTGCCGACTGTCAGAAGCAATCAGGCTGCAGGCGAAATGCGTGGCAATATCAAAGAGCGTATTTACATGCAAAGCAGGAATTGTGTGCGGGTTTGGGTTGCCGCTAAGTTGACTTGCCACAGACTGGCGAGGGGAGTAGTGGGGAGGGTAGGGGGAGTGGGGAGAAAAAATTGAAAACCATTAGGATTAATGTTTAGTTGAAAGATTTGCGCGTTAAGCCATTTTTACATGGCCGCAATGCCGTCGAGGCCGAGACGCCAACAAGCTGTGTCTGTGTGTGTGTGACTTCGTTGTGGTGTGGCTCACACAACTGACACTGTGTGCCATGCCGTGCTGTGTGCTCTGCTGTGTGTCCTGCCTACTGACTGGCAATTGCTAATGTAGTTTATGTGTAACAGGCGGAGGCTTCTTAACGTTAACTGACGGGCTGCTGTGTTGGCTTAGGGCGAGCGAGGCACAAACGGCATGTAAAATGTGACATTTTAATGTATGCAAATGAGACGTTGAATTAAGCTCACACACCCACACAGCAACAGCACACGCTCACACAGCCGCACACCGACGTACACAGAGGCATGCAAACATCACTTGGTTTCATATCCGTTTCCGTTCGCCTTGCTTCTTGTGATATGATTTAAAAATAATGAAAGCGAACACTCTCCAACAGCTTTAATGTGCGTATAACTTCCCCCACCCCTCTGCTCGCTCTTTCGCACATCATGACTTGTGTTTTCTCTCCTCTCTCTCTCTCGTTGTCTGTGTGTGTGAGCGGAAATGTCAACTTAACTTTTTTTGCGCTTTGCCCGTGACACAAACAACAAGAGGAGCGGAAGAGGCAGCAAAGTTAAGCTGGAAAATGTCTGTTTTTCCAACCCCCTGGGAACTGCTGTGCCCCACCTCCTACTCCTACACCGCCTTCCTGCTCATACTACTGACAACCATCAACAGGCAATTTATTAATTTCTATGCAGCATGCGTATCGTAATTTGTTTCGTTCTTGTTTGCTTTTTCTTAGCTAGAAAATTATTTAAGCACCAGTTGCCGCTTCGATTGTTTGAACTTTGCTTTCAATTTGCTGATTGTTTTTTATCGATAGCAGAGAAAAAAGTGTCGGCGCGTGCCAAGAGTGGACAAGCTGAAGAGGCCTGTAGTCGGGGCAGAGGCCTTGTATGTGTTTGCCAATTTTAAAGCCAGATAAAGTTGTGTCTATTTGGAGACAAACATAATAAAAGACACATCTATGTTTTTTCTGTGGTCTATTCATATCGAAATTGAACATTAATGTCATGTCATGGTATTATATCTACTTGGCAATTCAATGTGGGATTACAATTTCAAGGAATTCGTTTTGTGAAACGTGAAATGAAATTTCTCTTGGCATTTTTTTTCTTTCTTCTGTTGCCTCCTGCCAAATAAGCTTTTAATTATGCTGAGTACTTTGAAGTATAATTAAGCCATAAATGTTTGTATTTCTCAGAGGTCTTTAAGATTGGCAAATATTTTCCGTTTTTTTTCATATTTTTCACAGAATTTCCATTGAATTTAGGTAAGAAATTGCAAAGAATTTGAATAAGACGCGAAAGAAAATTGCAGGCAACGAGAGCTTATCGTAATACAATTTTCTGATAAATATCCCCACCTTATCAAATATTTTATTCAATTATTTTACTGAATTCCACGGAAAATGCTTTTGACTCAAATCGAATAACGATTTGTGGGGAATCTGTGCTGGGCATGTCTTATCTTTGTCGTACAGGGCCTCGAGCAATTGGAATTAATTATGTATTTGTAGTCAAAGCCAACAATCCCTTGCACGCACTCACACACACACGCAGTTATACTTTGCATAAATGAGCAAACATTTTCATCTCCATTTGCGCAAATATTTGCAAACTTTTGGGGGCATTTATGCGTAATTTGGAAAGGGAAATGGGGGTGGGGAGGGGAGGGTGCACAATATACCCCATGGAATGCAGGGTATAGCGTGTATTAATTGCTGGCCATTTAAAATAATTATAAAAAGCCAAGTTGGGCTCACTTACCGATTAGCACTAATATCACATGCAGAATATACCAAAGCTGCAGATGTGTTCTCGCTGCTGTTGTTGTAGTTGTTGTTGTTGGAGTTGTTGGTGTCCGCTTGGCTGGGCTAACAGTGGCAGCAGTTGCCTGTTGCTGCTGCTGCTGCTGTTGGTGGCAGTGCTGCTGTTGCCGCTGCTGGTGGTGTCGGTGGTGCGGCGAGTGTGTGTGCGCATCTGGTGTGCTCCTGCTGGCACTGTTGCTGTGTATGTGACTGTGTGTGTAAGGCTCCGGCGCACACATTCTGGCAGTTAAACACTTTCACTTGTCGCTGGGCAAGAGAGGTGCAAGGGGCTTGGGTTCACTCGGGGGACTCGCCTCGGTATTTGTGTTTATTTATGCGTTGTGGGCAGCGTCCAGGCCTTGGCACTCGCCCACACACACACGCACAATAATGCGCGCATACACACACACACAGTGACGCACACCCACGCACAGTGATGTGTTTATTAATTTCTGCAAGTGTATGAGTGGGAGAGGAGAAGACAATGAGTAGGAGTGTGAGACAGAGAGAGAGAGATAGAGAGGGAGAGAGAGAGAGAATTCACTTATTTAATTTAGACATTAAGTTGCTGTTTTTCTTCGCTTGTTGTTGTTGCTGTTGCTGCTGTTTTTACTGCGGGGCAATTAATCACTTTTAATCGGGGTGCTCGCGCGAACTGCAGCAGCAAAAAAGTCGAGCAAAACTATTAAACGCTCCCAAAACGCGACGCAGACACAACGCAGCCAAGTTAAAGACATAAATTTTGCAGCATTTTGGGCAAAGATTAATTACAGAGCAGAGAACGGGCGCAGGGGGAAGGGAACGGAGCTATTGAGGCGCATGCAACATAAATTCAAAAGCTCCCCCCCTTCCCTCAGCTGGCATCCTTGGCACCTTCCCTGCTGCGGCATCCCTTTTGCAACTTGGGCTTGCCTCGAGCATTTGATTTACGACAAACTGGCAACGCTTACAACGAGGCAATTGAGCCTGTTGTCGTTGCCGTTGTCGCAGTTGGACTCAGTTTACCCGCCTTCCCCTCGTGACTTGGCCCCCACAGTCTCTGTGCCCCGTTAGAATAATAATGCCACACGCTCCGCTGACCCACATGAGCACCACAATGCAGCAGCCATGGCAGCAATTGCCCAAGTGCCCATCAAACTTGATTAGCGGCAAATGTCTCTGCGCCACGCGCCGTTTCAGTTCGTTCAGTCAGTGTGCAGCAGGTTGCCCCAACCCTCTCTCCCCCTTTGCCATTTACAAATGCTCCGCTTGCTTTAACGTCCACGCAATATTATTGAAATCGTTGGTAATAAATATTTAGCTTGTCGCTGGGGGAAAGCCTTATTAATTGCCTTGCAGCTGAATTGGAAAACATTTCGTTCTGCTCTAAATACTTTTTGAAAACTCTTTGAAAATCTAAAAGAATATTGAAGGGTTGAAGAGCAATCTGAGCTATTAAATGGTGCCTTAATTTAAAGTTCCTCAAATATTTCTTTCAGCTTAAAGAGAAGTTTTTTTTAGAAATACAAATTTCTTCTACATTTTTCTATGTTGCATGCATAATTTAATATATAAAGAAAAAAGCGTTTTTTAGCTGAATTTTACAGCTACCATAAAAATATTCAACATATTTTTTTGAGCATTATTGAAAAATTCTTGGCGTGAAGCGCGAAAAAAGCAGCTTGATATTAAATCAGAGGATTTATTTACGTTATTCTCGTGCAGCCACTTAAAATATGCGCCATCAAAACTTTGCAAACAAAACTCAGTGTCTATAAATAAATATGATGCGTTGTTATTTTCATGCGTTTCATGTTTTTCATTGGGATAGGTCGCAAATTTTTGTCTAGTTGAAGACTGGAGTGTGCACAGCGGGCAGTGAGGAGGGGCGCCTAGTCAACAGCTATTGTTGAGTTTTGAACAATTTGAACAGGCAGAACAAGCATTGAACGACATGAACATAAATAAATGTAAATCTTGACCAGTTTTTTACGCATGCAGACACACACACACACACACGCATAACAGTCAGCGAATTTAAACAACAATTTTTTGTTGACAATTTGTTTGCACAACAATGGCTGAAACAAAAGCAAAACGACAGCTAACAAGTCGTGCAGAGCTAATAAAGCAGCAAGAACAATAACACCAAATAATAATAACTACAACAATGGCAAAAACAACACAGCATGGCAGGCAAGTGCTGTTAAAAAACGCACAGCAAAAAGAAGGACACACAAAAAATGCGGCATCATTGTTTCGAGCGCGCGCCTAAAATTATGCAGCACAATATTTATGTACACGAAGGGACAGCAGAGTCGCGCTGCTCATAGCCTAGACTCAAACCATAACTCTAATAGGATCGCGGCATGGTGCGAGAAAGAGACAGAGAGAGAGAGAGAGAGAGAGAGACAGAACGTGCGAGACAGAGGACACACAACACAATCAACGTGTGGCGAGAAGGCGGCGGAAGGCAGCTTAATTAGGTTAAATTAGACAGAAAAAATGCAGAAGGCAACAAAAAGAAATTAGGGAAAAATATGAAAATAAAATGCGAACAATTATGTCGCGGCGACATAAAAATAATTAAAATTATAATAAGCCCCGAATGAACTAAATAAAATATGTATATAGATCCGTATATATACAATCGCGCAATGTTGTGTTGAAAACTGCTTTCTGTCCCTCCTCATGCTTCAAAACAGTGTGACATGTTTTTTGGGGTTCTATTTTAATTAACCGCAACCGCAGCAGTGTGTTGAAGTTCCTAACTCAGAAACAGCAACAACAACAACAACAACAACAACACAAATAAGCGTACAAAACGCTTGACAAATGTTTGAAGCACGCAAAGCGTTTCTATTTTTATGCCCATAACACACAAATATAGATTTAATTTTTACATTTTTATTCAGGGTTTGTTTCACTTCAAAACTTGCACTTGCTTTCCTTCGCCTTTTGTTTGTTTTTCTCAATTTGCATTTGTTTTTCTATTTTGTTGTTGTTTTGTTTTTATTTTATGTTTTGCTTTTGTTATAGAACATATGAAACTAACACGAAATAACTTTTAGTGCCCGCACACGACACTTGTCCATAGGCCATAGGTGTAAGTGTGTTAGTGTGTTCACGCCAGCTGCATTGGTGTGTGTGCGTAAGACTGTCAGTCGTTGGTTTTGCTGGTTTCGGTGTCGGTATCGGTTTCGGTTTTGCCTTCTGCTACTACTGCTTTTGCTTCAGTTTCAGCTTGAATCGTTTTGTGAGACCGCGCGCGCGACAGAAACGACGTGCGTTCGTATTGGAGTGAAAATCATAACTAAAAAAAATTTCAACTTCTTGTGCGAGCTTCATGAGGCGCCCTCTAGTGGCCAATGAGGGAACTAAGCAAGAAACAAGTGCCCAGGCGCAGACGCGAGAATGCAAGAGAGAGTGAGAGAGAGAAAGTGGTCGCGCTCCGCCTCGTACTAGGCTAAGCGAAGGCGCTCTCTCGTACTCCCACTCTCTCTGTTGTTTCTCTCTCTAATAGAATAGCGCTCTTTTCTTTACTCTCTCTCTCTCTCTTTCACTCTGGCAACTGCATTCGTTTCATTCCACTGACTGCAGCAAAGAGAAGAACAGAAAAGCTTTTCGCCAGGCGCTGTTAAAATACTGGGAATTTCTGCTTTGGCGCTCTACTTTGTTTGTTCAAAGCAAATTGAATGGAATATATATTTGTGCACAAATTCAAGTTGAGTTTACACAGGACGTATGCGTATTTACAACGTAATTAGTTCGTATTGACAGAGCCAAAAAGTAATGAATATGATTAAGAAGAGAAGCAAAGCCATAATCAACTTAAATTTGTTTTAAATTTCAACTCAACATTCTTCCAGCATATCAATCATACGCTGTGTTGCACAGCTGCCAGGTTGTAAGTAATTTCTATGTTGACCTTTGTACTTACTTATTAAGCGCACAATTAATTGCCATTAAGTCGGGGTACAAAAAAAAAAGGAAACTACAATGAAATGTAAAGTTTACTGTCACTGCGAAAAACCACTTGAAAATAAATATGAGAAATTATCACAATATTTAATGAACCAACAAACCGAAAAGCCAAACTGCCACAGCAACAACTGCAACACGCGTGACAACAACAACAACTACTGTAACCCGCATTCGAATGGTTGCTTTAAATATAATGCATATGATATATGACTTTATCTATTGGCTGCACACGGAAAGTGAAATGAAAATGAATTGTAAAATTAAAATGTGCTGGGCATAATTAAATTTTATAGTTAACGAACAAATATCACAATTTTATGCGAGTTTCAAATACAAAAAAAAAAAACGAGGAAAATTGAGAAAAAAGAAGAGAGAACTCTGTCTGTGTTAAATAATTTTACATAATTCGCATTGTGCGTTAATTAAGCGTCCACATTTTGCAATCGCTTTGTAAATTGCATTTGTGGAATTTATTATTGTGTAAATATTCTGTGAATTTAACGCAGCAGCAGCGATGGCAGCGACAGCAAATGTGTCGCCCCGAGTCAAAGGACACGCAGACAAACCGACCACTTGAGCCATACATATGCAAATTGTAAGGGGGGAGTGTGTGGGAAAAAAGGAAACTCTCTGACCAGTGCTGGGCAGCGCTTACATTCCCCCCGACAGCAACAATAACTGTGCACTGTGGGTCGATGGCATTTAAGTTCATTTTTGCTGCAGGATTCTGGATTCCTCGAGTGCCTCCTCGCAGTGCAAGTCCAGTGCATACTTTGCTAATAGTCGAGGCCAATGAATGGAGCTCTTGAATGGTAGCCAAGAGGGGATAGCAGAGCACAGCATACCACAGCAGTCTGTGTGCTTAGATAATGGTCTGCAGGGTTAAAAAGAGTGCAAGGGGGTGAGGAATATTGCACTACAAAGTTACTAGGGCTCGGGTGGGTAAAAGTTAAACATCAGCTTATAATCTGACATTCTCGAACTTTAACAATTATATGGCAAATTGAAAATTAGTTTAAACTATGTTCGACCTCAACTGATATCAGTGCTGCTGCTACTGCTGCTGCTGTCTGGGTCTGTCTGTGGTTACTGAGTTGAAATTCTTTGCGTAAAGCAAACATGCAACAGATGCCTTGACTGATATGGAAAACTCTACACAATTCTAGTTGATTATTGCAATAGTAGTTCAAAGTGAAGAGTTTCTTTGCCCAAGTGAGAGAGTTTCTTTGCCCAATCTCATGCAGAATTATTAAGCAACAATGCTCCCAGTAGAATTCGCAACATAAAGTAACTTTTGAGCAGTCATAAAAATGCTCTATGGTCTGCAAGGGACTAAAAAATGCCTGATGGCATGCCTGGTCTTGTTCAGGGGTCAGGGGTCAGCACTGAAGGCTCTCCAAACGGCAAATAAATTAATAGAAGTTTTTGGTGCCGTTGCGAAAACTTTGCCGCATACTTAAATAAAAAATAAAATATTTCTCAAAGAAAAGAAAAACTTCTGCTGTCTGTACAGTCCCTCCTCTCTCCCCTTACCTGGCATAATTTTTTATTGATTTATAGCGTTAATATTTTTGCTTTAATGCGTCAAATAAATTAAATTGTCTTACGCACCTTTGTGAGCGCGAAACTCGCAAAGGGCAAAAACTTTGACGACCTTAAGTGGGGGAAACAGTGCCAGACAACGAATGCATAACTTCGATTTCCAGCGAAAGCAAATAAATATTCATAAAAAATATTTTTGCACTCTCAAAAGCACTTTGCGGATCTTTAGCCACAGCTGAAGGGGGTAAAGAGGGCCGAGGGGGGCACCGCCAAGCCACTGAATTATAAATATTCATTTATGCTAAGCGACGACGCGTGAGCATTTGCAGGTGCCTGTGTGGGTGGCGTTTCATTTCTTAGCCTACTTCTTGTGCTGCTATCCCTCTTCAGCCCCTCTTTTGTTCTTCTTCTGCCCCTTTTTCTTACAGCAGCCACGCTGTGCTCTTTTCTGTTGCCACCACAGGGCGTATGATTGATTTAATTACTCTGCACCGCAGCGCGATTTTGTCAAGCAGACGCTGCAAGTTTTTTGTCACCTGACCTTTGACCTTTCGAGTAGAATACAATATGCAAATTTATGTTATGCTTTTTGTTTGCTGCTACACATGCATTAAGTTCAAAATTGGCAAGCCAGACTGACATTGCTTTCATTATTTCATGCGCACTTCGTTGCTATAAATAAATTATAAATTGTCATGCATGTGTTCAATAAGCTATAATTAGATACAAGCATGAAATGACATATCTTTTCTTTATATCATTTATTTTTTAAAATATTTTCTAAATTTGTTTTTGCAACTCATGCTGAATTTATCTTCAACTCGCCCACATATTCTTTCCCTCTGATATTTTCCATCCCTTTTGATGTGCATTCTTCATTCTGCTGACTTGTCTATTGTTGTTTTCGCAAATTTGATGAGTGCGTGCTTTATCAAATTGTTTATCGCTTTGTGCCATTTTCCAATTGTTAATTGTGCCCCCTTCTCCACCACCCCCTGCTACAGTCCTAGCACTGTTTTAGTACGTTATAAAACGACTGCGCGGCGAATCTTATCGCACGAGTGAATGGTTAAAATTTATGCGCCAGTTGTAGCCACAGTGCAGGAGGCAGAGGAAGATACTGTCATTGTCGCTGCTACAGTTGCTGTTGCTGTTGTTGTGTGGCGATGGAAATGGCGACGCTCAGCTAAGCGCTAACGCCCGCATACACATAATTTCCGTTTTCCTTTGTAGCGCCCACAGCAGCGGCAAACAAACAAGCGGCAGTCGTACTTCATGTAATCAACATTTTAATTGCGGAAACGGAACTCACACATACACCCACACGGGCACAGAGGAAGACACACACTAAGAGAGAGAGAGAGTGAGAGAGGGAAACACTGCCGGGCATATCTGTTACACATTACGCATACGCAATGTGTGGCTGTTGCTTTGCATTGCGTTGGTTTTATTTTGCCACTGACAATGCAGGTGTTGTCTCTATAGATTCACTTACTAGAAATGGTGAGAAAGAGATAGATAGAGATAGATAGAGAGGGAGTGGGTGGAAGAGCGTCGTGCTCTCGCTGCATTAGTGAAAACATTTCTCTCACGTGAGCGAAAGCGACGACAGCACGTCAGGATTTCATTAGATCAAATATAAAGAAAGTTTTAGGCAATTTGCCAAAATCCCCGGCAACAAAAAGAAAAGACGAACAAGAAATAAAAAGCCAAAGAGAGAGAGAGAGAGAGAAAATAACATAAAAAACCAAGCTGAATTCCCCGTGTGCTGCAGCTGTAACGAGCTGACTGCATGCAGGTAGCCCGAAATCTACTTAGCCCAGATGGGGGCAAACTGAACTTAAACGAATTTGCGAATATGCAGCAGGTAGAGCAACAGCACAGCAAGGTGGGATGTAGCCACAGGCACATCGTGGCACAACTACAACAGCTTCATATAGATAGATTCCTCTGCTGGCAACAAGACACTTGAGCGACAATGGCGGCTTCCCAGCTCCCTCAAAAAACCCCTTCGAGAGTTGCTGCTGCCTCTTTTAACTCCCCTACTCTCCTTCTCTTTCTCTATCTTCTCTCTTGGCTTCTTTTCGGCTGCCGCAGCAGACATGATAAATTCTCTTTAGTATGCGGCATACATGAGTGATGATATTAACCAACAACAGGCCCGAGCAGGGACGAGCACAGCGACAAGTCAGCCATAAAAAGAAGTCACTGAGGCTCGCTGCGGTAATTCTGCGTATGTGTGAGTATGTGAGTGTGTGCTTGTGGGGTTAAGAGAATCTGCAAGAAGTAGTTCGTCTTGTTCCAGCCCAAATAAGTGTTGAGTTTCTTATTCAGTCTGCCAATTTGACTCATTATACTTTTCGTTCTCTTGTTGCAATGTTCTCTTAGTTTTATTTCATTTTTTTCTTTTAGCTCTATATTTATAGGTTGCCTGCATTGCACAGCATGCTAGATTTTAATACTTTTCGATATAGAATAAGCAAAAACATAAGTGCCACGACATCCAGTTTCCCGTTTGTTAAGACCAAGCTAAATAAGCCAAATGAACAGTTCAGAACATAATAAAAACACCATAGAAATAATGAAAGGTACCATACGATTAGATGAACTGCATAGAGTAGCGTAATGTAGATTTTTATTGATGTACTTATTGTACAATAGTAATGAGTCAGAGGAAGATCTTGGCAATACCATTGCAATGGCTTGAAAATGCGAGAGTATCCCGCACAAGGTTTGCCTCGATCACAAGATATTCCTATAGTCTTCTTAGCTAACAGGGATTTGTACTTTTACTTAAGGCAATTATTGTAAAATTATTTGCATAACCTTGCCCATTAGTTCATATGAAGTGCAAGGAGAGGATGTTTCGCAATTAACTCAGTATAATGAGGGGAAAAGCTTTGTGCAAGTAAGCATCAACATCTTTACTATCTCAAGCTTATCTATCATTGTAAGGTGAAGCACAATCAAATGATCAGGAAGCTTAACAAAATCAAGAGCTCAATCGTTAATTAATCATCTAGCATCTGTTTATGCAAAACTATGACAAAACGAATAACGAGTAGCAAATAAAGCCATACAGAGTTCAGAAGGTGATCTATGAAATATCGTGTGTGTAAGGCAAAGAAGTTTCTTAGCAAGTTTACCATATTAAACAATAAACAGAACGTAACCACATCATTAAGCGAATAGAGATTGAAGTAGATCTGCCTGAGCAATGGAACGATATATCCAGTGCCTTTCTACACTTGTCAAGAATTTCAACTGAGCAAGTGAGCTGTTTTATAATTCTGCTAGCTTGAATTGAAGTTAATCGTGTGCAGAGCTATTGTAATTGTAGTAAAATATCTTGTAATTTCCTGTCAATATGATAATAAGTGCCCAACTAAATGCTACTTTTGTCTAATAACAATGGCATAAGCTGTCTTGGCCATGGCTAACAGACTTGCTTCCTTCCGCTCGATATGCACTATGGTTTAACTATCTCTCTCTCTCTCTCTCTCTTTCTAGAGCTGTCCCTCTCTAGGTTTCGCTCGACAACCGCACAGCGGGATGCTCTGCCTGCTCGCATATAGAAAAGTCATGTTTTGCATCTTTTGGCAGCTGCCATATATCTTAGTATGGGCCCGAACAAGACTAACAAACATGGCATACATAGTCAACTGCACACACACACACACACACATTAGCAGATGCCCACACAGGTGGAAGAAGCATACACAATGTCAGTGTATTAGTCTGTGGCCAGCTCTAACGACAGCTACAAAAACAACAGAGAGGGAGACAAAGAGAGAGCCAGAGAGAGAGAGGAGAATGGCAGCTGGTTGCATGCAGATGAGTAGCAACTTGGGAGTTGGAGTAGGGGGAAGTAGGAGCAGGTCAACAGCACTAGCAGTGGACGCCTCCTTGGTATGCACAATTCATGTTGCACTTAAACAACAACAACAACAATAACAACAGCAGGCAACCAAGTCGACCCTAGAGAGGCAGAGCACGGGCGGAAAGTGGCGAAAACTAATAGCAAAGAAGCTGCGGCTCCCAGGCCTGAACAAGGTGATGAAGAGAGGGAGGGGTGCTACCCACAGCAGCCGGGTTAATGGCAAAGGTGCTGATGTAGCCCTTTTCCTCCACACTCTTTCCTTCCTTCTTGCTCTCTCTCTCTCTCTGTCTCACCTTCTTACCTCTTGCTCTACTGGTTTTTTCGTTTTTTGCGCTCACGTGTGTTTGGCACGCATGTTGCAAGCGCTTATCGCCTTCGTTGAGGCAGCGTGGCAAGCTGAGCAGTGGCAGGATGGCAAGAGGGTGGAGAAGGTGGCATAGTTGAAGAGGCAGCTGTGTAGCCAGCTCTGTATTTGGAGCCACTTCAGTTGGCTGCTAAGACGAAATGCCGTTAGCTACGAGTAAATTCGATTTTGCACTTGAGCCGCTTGCAGCTAATGCAGCCAACGACCTGCCACATCAGCCAAAATGGGCCACGCCTAACATGCGTTGCCCCTGCACCCCCCAATGCTCTCTCCATACACTCCTTACTTGTAGTCCCTTTCCTCTCGGCACTTCTTGTGCATTCCCACTTCCCACTGCCTTCATCAAAACGTTTTTATGTGCTCGCCGGCCAAGTGGAAGAGGCTGCTGCAAAAAATGCTAAAACTAAAACTAAAGGCTAAAGCTAATGTTCTCAGCAGGCAACGGCGAGGGTGGCTCGAAAAGTTGCGCCTCTAATTTGTATATAAACCTAAGGATATTACTTAAGTGGAAGTAAAGTTCTTCAAACACATTTCCATTTTGATGTAGAAAAGTAAGAAAGATCAGGAATTCTTGCTGATTCTTAAGTAGGTATTCATAATATTGATATATTTATCTTAGAGAATATTTTTATTATTATTGTAAGTTGACTCACTCTTTGCTCTTAAGCCTCTGTAAACGAATCGTGTGCAAAATTCTTTTATTTGATAAAGAAAAGATAGAGAAGTCTTGCATTCAGCGCTTTAATTCCTCAAATTTATATTGAGGAATGTCTCAACTATAATAAGCTAAAGTTTCCTTTAGCTGCGATTCTTTTCTCGAGCCTGAAAGCAGAAGAAATGATGACTTCGATGTCTCTTTTTCTTTCTCTCTTTGACAAAGAAAAATTATAGAGTCTTTGCCATCGTTTCACTAAGTCTTTGATGTAGCTGAAAAATAGAAGTTTTTATTTTTAATATGACTAATAAGAATTTTAGGGAATATCTACAATATTATAAACATCTCTTCTCTTCCACTTAAACTTTATTCTTACTCTACAAAGCAGAAGAAATGATGTTGCATTCTGTGCTTGACGATACTCTCTCTTCTTTCATGCAACTCTCTAACTTCTCGTGTCACCCTCGTCGTACTTCGTCCAGCTGTGCTGAGAATATTTGGTTTGGGGGCATCGTCGCCGTCGCCGTTGCCGTTGCCATTGCCGCTGCTCGCAAGTAAAAGCAATTTCAGGTACTCAGGACGACAAACAATTTGCATATGCGATGCACGTTCGCATCTTCAATTTACAATTTGGATGCGGCTAAATACGTATCTATGCGATAGATCTATAAACCAATTTCCGTAGCGACAGCAAAAACACATCCGATTCGACAACGATGTTTCTGTTGTTGTTGCTGCTGATGTTGTTGCTGTTGTTGGTGTTGCTGTCTCGTCGCGCTCAATTAACACAGTTGGCATTTTGGCGCATTTCCTTTTCAGGACATTTTGATGATGACATTGCATAAGTGCTTCCGCCATTTTGCAAAATATCATAACACACACACACACACAGGCGCGCACACACACATGTATAGAGATTTACAGGCAATTTGATTAAGCACAACACAATTTTGTATATTTTAAATATTTATAAATAAATGCAACCATTCGACTGCAAAGCGTCAACAGGCACGCAGCCACGACCCCTTCCCCTTACCACACCCCTTTACCTAAACCTAACCTCAATCCCTGACTAAACTTCAACCTCAGCCCGACTGGAACGTCATGCGCTCCCGTTAGCGACGCTGCACGCCACTTAAAGCGACTCGCAGCTTACCCACACACACACACATGAGTGTGTGAGTGTGCGTATGTGTGTGCACATTTTGAGTAATAAACTCATTTCATATGCTGACTGCTTTTTCATTTCAAACTTTTTTGCCAGTGTGTGTTGTGTTTCTTGTTAGCCCAAGCCGAACCCAAGCTGAAGCTCGAGTTGCAGCTGCAACTGAGAAAGAGGAGGTGCAGAAGAGGCGGCTGGCAGGAGGCGGAAGGCGGGGTTTAGGGCATGGCCCAAATGATATACGAGTTGTTTGTGTGTATTATGTGTTCTCTGTGTTCTCTCTTGCCTGTACCGTGTTGTGTAGTGTAGTTTCTAGTTAACCCTTTTTGTTTTCCGCTGCCAACCGAGCATTGTTTGCCGGCCATTTGCCTTGCCTGCTTGCGGGTTACCCTACCCGAGTTTCCACTTCCATGTTGGTTGTACTAGTTGCTGTTGTTGTCGTTGGCAGTGTTGTAACAAAAAATTATTAAATATGCATGCATATGTGGAAATGCAGCCGTTAAATGTAGGTGAAACCGGCTGTCAAAATGCCTGACACAACGATAATGAAATTTGCACAGGCCACGTCGGCAACATGCTCCCCTCCCACCTCTCCCACCTCTCCCTTCCCTCGTTACCCCTTCTACTAAACACGTTGAGTGACATCTTAATAAAGTGCTCACTCGTTCAATTAAATGCCCTCCAGACTGACTTGTGCCTTATAAAAATGCAAAATAGACACAGTCAGTCGAGCAGTCAGTCACTCAGTCAGTCAGTCACGCAGTTAGTTAGTTAGTCAGTCAGCCAGACAGTTAGTTAGTTAGTTTCTGTCTGCAAGACTCGGTACCCCTTTGTCATTTGATTGTTGCCTGGCATTTTGTTTGCCCCTAAAGCCCCAGCAGATTGGCAGACGTAGCTCGTAAAAAAAAGAGAAAGAAAGAGCGAACGGAGTGCAAAACTGGGATAAACTGTGAAATATCACTCGATTTCGGGGCCAGACAATTTGTCAGACGTAAATTTTTAATAACTTTTTCATTGAATTTGTTGCACAAGGGGTGTTCAAAGGCAATTTAGAAGTCTGGCATAGCTAAAAAGAAAATTAATTTCTCCACAAAAACTCAGTCAGTTTTTGCAAAAATTGGGGTAGGGGTTATCACGTTCTATCTCACAAGACCAGTAAGAATTTCTAAAAGAAAATAATGAATATTTATACCCGCTACCCATAGAAGGGTATTTTAACATTGTGCCCACTGTCCATCCGTTCGTATGAATACCTGGATCTCGTAGAAAATAATAGCCGGGAGGCCATGGTTTTTACCCTCAATACCTAAATGTCAGGGACTTCACATAAATTTTTCTAAATAAATACAGATTAGATAAAATTGCACAAAATTACAAATAAATATAAAAATAATAAATACATTTTTTTTAATGCTTCATGAACTGAACTGATATTTTATTATCTTTAAAGTACTCGAAATAAATGTTCTTTATATTTTATTATCAAGCTGAAAATATTTGATTTTATAAAACAAATTTTAATTTAGTTTTAAATTATTTTTTTTTATTTTTTTTGTAACATATCATAAACAGTATTTTTGTCGTAATGCCGCATGCCTTCAGCGCATTCCCTTACTCTTTTCTTTGTGTCACACCCTGCTATAAAAGATTATTTAATTTATTGGGTTTCATTGAATTATTCCGAGTTGGCTACCGAGAGAGCGAGTGATGCGAGTGACGCGAGTGTTTGGCCGAGTTTTGCTTGCTTGATGTTTATCGTTTGCGACAGCGTAAAACTCAATTATCGCTAATTGAATGCGGCTTTGTTGTGTGGCAAATTGAATCATTTAAGGTAAATCTGCTTTATTATTTGTGCCTGGTTTGCTGCTTGCTCTATTTTTTTTTCTTCTGCTGCTCCTCCTCAGTTGTTATTGTTATTGTTGTTGTTGGATTTTATTATTGTGGAATTACTGAGAAACTTTGGCAGACGTCAGAGCTAGCTGCGCTTCAGTGTGGGGTAAAGTGCAAAAGTTGGCTTAACAAAACTTTGTCATGGTTGCAGCAAATAATAAAAATGAGCAGCAGTCGCATAAAGTGCAGCAAATGCAAAAACTTATACCGATGCTGGACAGTGCCAGCAACAACAACAACAACACTGAGTACTAAGCACTGTCATTGGTACTTGAGCTACAGCTTCAGTTCCAGTTCCAGCTCGAGCACGATCTCCCCTTCTCCAACTGAGTCTTGGGGTCTCCCAGCAGTCACAAAACTTGAAGCAATAAACAATAAAACACTAAATCAAGCGAATGTGTCTGTCTCAGTCTGTCTTGGTGCTTCTCTGTCTCTGTCTCTGTCTGCCTGCCCCATCTCTGAGTGTGTTTGTGTGCCACCGAGTCAACTATGAAAATTGGCACATCAAGCGTTTTAAGCGCAACTCGTTTATCTCGGACGGGGTAAGCGATCCGCCTGCATTATCCAAGAGACAAGCAATTGAATCGCATTACAAGCCAAATAAATTTCACGGCAACCGTTTGCCGAGCAGCTGCTTCAGCAGCAGCAGCAGCAACGTCAGCGGAAGCAGCTTCTGTTCCTGCTCGTGCTTCAGCTTCAGCTTCAGCTTCCTGCTTGAGCATTGGCAAATAAATTTTCCCATACTCGTACACACACAATGGGACATTCTCGGTGCTTCTATCGCCCCCTGTTTTCTTGGTATTTGCGCCAAGTGCTCGAGGTAAGCTCGAGGGTTGGCAAATAATCAACGTGTCGATAGTACTCACCATAATGATAGTTAATCAGCTTATCAATAATTTAGAACTCTTCTAAGCGCTTAAGCAATCACTTCCTAATCAATTTATGTATCACTTTGCATTTAAGAAAGTTAAGTTGTGCTATGGAGACAGTCAACTATCATATGAATAACATATTATTGAATGATAACCATAACTACGAGGGTCTTTTTATGTGTCAATAACTTTGCATTATGAAGTGGTTTAAAAATGTTATATAAACATCAAAAAGAGCGGGATATGAATAAATATAGCTTTGTCTTATGCAAACTCAACTCAACCAGATCTGCTTTCAATACACTCCTCTAGAGGTTGCTTTGAACACCTTAAAGTTCAATCTACACAGACTGCACTCGAGTCCATACAAGTTTGTGCTTTGAGAAACTAAATCCACTTCTCGACAAGTTGGTGAAATTGTGCAGAAAGCGATTTGCAAAACACAAGCGATATTGTGTTATCAAATGAAAGTAGAGTGGAAGAAGAAGAGAGAGAGAAAGGCAGGTAAAAGAGTGTACACGTAGAAACGAGTCCACCTCTCAGCTTTAAACAGCTGTGGAACACAAAGCCAGGCATTTTATGCGCAAAAGATTGAGTTGCTTGAGCAGGAGAGGTGCAAAAGGGGCAGAGAGAGGCAGACGAAGCAGGCTTAGGTGGGCGTCAGGCAGCAACTTTGTCGGTTGCCTACTTTGCGGCGCATATTCTAATCACTCGAGTCACGCAAATGTCAATGTTGCTGTCAAAGTGTCAATGAAATGTTCAATGAAAATAAAATGCGCAAGAAATAAGAGCACAAAGAGGCTAAAGGAGACAGAGTGGGAGCAAGTAAGAGAGAGAGAGAGAGAGCGAGGGAAAGGGAGGCAAGCAAAGCGGTTTGGCTCGGAAACAAAGTTGTGCCTGGCAAAGCCAAAGACTTGCGGAAAGCAACAACTTTGCACAAGTCGCTTTTGCCGCTGGCGGCGTTTGTTATTGAAATTGTGGCTTATATGGAAATGCCGTGGCAAAATATTTTCCTTCTCCTGCAGCTGATTCTTCTTCTTCTGCTGCTGCTTTCCATTTTCCTCGTTTATTGTACGCGCGCCTCGTATACTTTCTTTTCTCTCTCGTATTTGTTTTATTAATAAGGCACAAAATCGCAAGCCAAGTGCCGCCTTCTGTCGATCTCTCAGTTGTTCTCCCTCACTCCTTATCTCACTATTTGCATGGCTATCTCTTTCTGGCCTGCTTCGTGTGTGCGTGTGTGTGCGTGCTGAAGTTGTCTGGCGTGTGCCAGTTTATTTCTTTTTCTATTCAGTTTTTTGCTTCGCTTGGCTCTCAATTAAATTTTATAGGCGACGCCGGCTTCTCCTTTGTGTGCTCAATAGTCCTCAAGTTCTCCAGCTCCAAAGTTCCCGCCTTGACACTGAGCTACAAAAATTAATAGAGCAAAAAATGCAAACTCACTTTATTACTAAGCAATGTCAGTGTGGATAAGTTGGGAGTTTGCTAGGAGCCTTGCAATGATAATGAATACACTAAGAACACTATAGCTCTAGGGAATGAATAAAAGAGAAGAATAGAATTCTTTATGGGTGGATATATAAATAAATAATAAATACATCTATTGTAATATTATTCTAAAAATCAATATTAGCTTTATTTAAATAAATATCATAGATACTTATTTTCCATGCTCTACTCCCTTAAACCCCACTTCATACTATAAATTCAATGTATAATCCTTAATTACTTTTGATTTATCACCTGCAACTCTCGTTCCCCTCAATTCAATCTCCTTTTACACTTGCTTATGATAATTGCTGCAAAGGACACACAATGACAGCGTTTAGTTCCCGCACCTCACTGCTCACCGCCCCAGCTGCCTCATTGATAGCCCGTGCATGTCTGCAATACACACAAACACATACACACACGCACACAGTGACAGGCAAGCGATAAATGTCGAGCAAACTGACGATGGAAATGTGCCACAGTTTATACAGCCAACGGCACTGCCAAAATTTGACGCCTGATCAATAATATTGGCTGAGAAGCCGTAGCAAGAATGGATGAGAAAGAGAGAGTGAGGGATAAAGAGAGAGAGAGAGAAGGTGTGGGAGACTACAGCAAAGCAAGTGGAGCGAATTTGCATGCAGCTGAGCTGCGACAGGTAGAATGATGACGAAATTAAAGCAATACAACGTGCAGTCATAGATGATACAGCCATAGATACAGCTACAGAGACAGATGGATGCATATACATATATCTCGTATATCTCGTATAGTATATATCGATAGAAGGGGCAAAGGTTAACGCTTCATTGCCAGCTAAAGTGTGTTTGTGCCTTTGTGTGTGTGTTTGTGAATAGAGGGTGTGAGAGTGTGTGCCGTGTATTGGCTGCAGAGTTTGGCAAATTTTGGCAAAATATATTCAGGCGCACGTAGGAAATTACAAACGGATGTAAATACATCAATTCCAAATGAAGAGCATGTGCAGTGAATAGTACTAAATGGGTGTGGCCAACGGGGGAAGGGGTGGGGCGAGTTGCATGTGGCATGACTGTTGAGTCGCTGAATGCATGACAAACTTGCAACCAAATCAAATAGTTCAATAAACCCGGGCAAACAATTTAATATGCGTGGACAGTGCAGAGGACCAGACAAGTCGTATACTTAACACAGTGAGTACTCTGTGTGTATGCCTGTGTGTGTGTCTGTCTTTGTGTGCACTTGTATGCTGACAAGCTTCGATTGCAATTAATTGTAAATGTCTTGCAGACGAAATTAACACATTCGCCTCGTACTGAAATTGCCAATTGCAGCTCGTAAAATAAATTGCAGCCAATCGAGCAATCGCCACTTGCCACACTGGCAACAACGCCCAACACACACACAGACACAGACAGCACTTGCAACACTTGCCAAGTTGCAAGCTGAAGCTGTTCTTGGCCAGAAATGTGCTTCAAGTGCTCCGACAATTTGCATGCCAAGTGCCCGGCGAAAGTTGCCAGAAATGCTTCGGGCGCCATTTCAATTGGTTTCCCGTAAGAATTATGAATTTATCGGCAGGAGGAACTTGCCAAGCAGAACTACTATCACGGCGAAAGTGGGAAAGTTACCTTTGACCTGACAATTGAAATTGAGCTACAAAAGTTAAGATTTTAGTTGGCCAAAGAATGTTTGTTCTCAGGAGCGAATGTAGGTAGAAAATATGTATTGAGCTTAGAGTGAACTAGATGTTTTGAAATGAGAAAAGATTAAAATTATGGTTTAAATTTATTTTATTAATATTGTATATATATTGTCATATAATATCTCTCTATATATGGTAGTAGTTATAAAACTTCTCATGACTTACAAAATGTAAACACAAACATTTCTCTTAAAGCCAGCAGGTGAAGCTTCATGGAATTCCGCTGTTGTTCATTCTGCGCACTCACACATTCTTCACACACATTCATGCACTTTCACGGAACTTAAAAAATAAACGCAATTTTAAAATAGCTAGAAAACTAACGCATAACATTTTAATTAGTGCAAATTAATTATGCAAATCGTTGAGGCGAGTCGCGAAGTTGCAACGCCAGCAGCGAGTAGGAGCTGACGAGGGAAGGAGTAGCACTAGCAGGACTGCAGGTAATCACTTGATCAAATAGGCGACCCGCCAGCAGAGGCAGCAATGCAGTCAGCTCAATTATTTGCACTTATTTATTCATTTAGTTGGCAATTAAAGCATACAAAATTAAATAGAAAACCATTTGGCTTCATTTCAAGCAGAATAAAATAACACAAAACTTTAATTTGTATGAACGCGCGTCTGTCGGCGCAGCTTTGCGCGGCGGGGGTAACTTTTTATTTAGTATTTTCTATTTTTCTTCTTCTGTTGCTTGCTTGCTTCGTTGTTTTTTCGCCCATTTTTATTTTAGTTTGGCGCGCTGCTTTTAAATCAAAGTGCGAGGCGAAGGCGCAGAGGGAGGTGTGCATGGGGCAGCAGCAGCCATAAGTGCATAGCAGAGCCAACGATGAGGAGGTTGCAGGGGAGTGCTGGGCTGGGTGGCGGGGCCAGTCCATTCCATTTTCAACTAAATAAATAAAAAGTGAATTTTTAATTAAAAGTTAAGTGGCAACTCATTTAAATTAATGTTGACTCAAGCGTCATAGCAAAACATTTGGCGAGCAAAGGCGAAGCGAGAGCGAAAAAATTCCACTGCTGAAGGAGGGGTGGGGCCTGGGCAGCTCAGTGGCTTACAGCAAACTGCAGTGCATGTGGTGAAAGGCAAAAGGAAGTGAGAGAACCATAGAAAGAAAGAGAGGAAGACAGTAAGAGATAGAGAGAGGGAGAGTGAGTGGGGAGTGAAGAGTGTGCACAGACTTGGGTGCATGGGGCTGCCTTAATAAGCATAATGCACTGCAGGACCTTGACTGGGTAGCTGCGTAATGGAGTCATAGATAGACCATGAAAAAGCTCGTCATGTAATTAGAACGGAATGCACTCGCTCGTTATGCGATGGAGATGACAATATGCATTGGAGAATGACCGTACATAGTGCACGATCTGCTAGAGCTGATGAGTGTTGAAATAACGAGATGAAATTGAGTGAGAATGAAAACGAGAAGGCGACAAGTGTGTAGAGAAAGTATGCGCAACGAGTGAAGCTGCAAAGTTTCTATCGAAGATGAACAGAAGAGAATCTAATCAAATATTGTAGGTTTAAAATCATCGTAAGTAACGTGCACATTAGATTCAGCGAAGAGTTATTGGACAACGAGTAAAGCTGAGCAGTTGACTTTGTGCAGAGAATGTAGAAGAAATAAAAAGATATAAGAAAAAAAATAAAGAGGTTTTTGAATAAACGTAACGAGTAAATGAGAAAATGAATGAATGAAACTCATGCAAAGATTGCAGAAGAGAGAACAACAATGAACAAAAACTACCATACAAAAATAATTATGTAACAAGTAGAGAGTTTCAAAGTAGAGTACAGAGTGCTGTTTGCAATTAGCGGTCAAAAAACCACAAGCAACGTGGCGAGATAATGCAACGAGAAGAGCACAGTAACGAGTAGAGAGTAGCGAGTACAGCGGGAGTCGAGAATTGCTTAACTTGTAGAGAGTTAATAGAATTGTGATTAACTGAAACGAGTGAAGCAGAGTAGCGAGTAGCCAGTAACGAATAGCGAGTGGCAAGAAGCGAGTAAAACGCGTGCATTGCACTGGTTTACTTGCAGTCAATCTCAAGCGTTATCTGCAAAAACTTAATTGAGTCTCAATGGCAAAAAGAGATGGCAGATTCAAAAAGATGATGCAAAGCAACGATTAAATCAAATGATAAAAGTAAGCCCTGATTGGAGGAGTACATAAGTAACGAGTATAAGAAGATTATTGATACATAGCACTGCATTTTCTTTAGACTCTCAATAAACATCAAGTAAAAAATTCTATTGAGAATCAAATGTAAATATTCACTAGCTGACAAACAAAGGAGCCTGTCTCAGTCAACACAACTATTCCTATACACAAACATTAGTGGAATTATCGTAGACTAGTTGAGAGCATAAGAACATTACTAAATTAGCAAAATGAACCCGGCAAGCGATTCGAGCCACACAACACTCCATGCAACAGACACGGAGAGCGTCGAAGGGCTGACGCCTTCGCAGACAGAGAACGCGGATTATGTGCCCATGGAGGTATGCGAGGAGGACAAGCCGACGTGCAGTGGTGAGTGCCAGATGGCCAAGAAGCGTTTCACAGTCAAGAAATGGAATGCGGTCGCCATGTGGGCCTGGGGTAAGCCTAAGCCGGGTCGGCAGCTCAGTCTTGGGCCTGGCAAAGCTTAAGTAGCTCCAAAGCAGATTAATAAACAATTTCCGGCTATCGCTGCCTTCCCTCTCTCTCTCTCGTACTGCACACAGACATTGCCGTAGATACTTGCGCCATTTGCCGCAATTCCATCATGGATCTGTGCATCGAATGCCAGGCGGACCCCAATCAGAACTCCTTCGAGGAGTGCACTGTGGCCTGGGGCGTCTGCAATCATGCCTATCACTTCCATTGCATATCACGCTGGCTGAAGTCTCGCTCTGTCTGCCCACTGGACAATCGTGAATGGGAGTTCCAGAAGCTGGGCCGTTAGTCTTGTTACTATATATCTGTATCTGTGTGTGTGTGTGTGTGTCTGTGAGTGGGCGCACTGTGGGGCTGGTGCAGATGGTGCTCAAGTAATAAGAAATCGTTGCGCTGACTCAGCGTCCTGAACTTTATCATTATTTTGTGTTAATTATGCATCTTTCGCCGGCTGCAAGATGATGAACGGAGGGGGAGCGAAGGAAGCGTGGGCGGGGGGAAGGTGGTGCGGTTCAATGCCCAATTATCATTTGTGTGCTCGCGCAACTTTTGCGGCACTTAATAAACGAGCTGGAGACGGAGGAGGAGGAGGAGTCGGTTGCAGCTCAAACTTTATCCACAGTTTTCGAAGCTGGCGGCAAGGCTTGGCCAGGCTTATCAATTTTGCAGCTCGCTTTCTCACGATGGCAACCTTTGAACTTTGCGCAATAAGTTTGGCCAAGCACTGGAAGAAGGGCAGGATCAGGGGGCGGGAGCAGGGGTAGCTTGGCAGGAGCCGAATTGCACTTTTCGCCGCATCTTAAGATTCTCAGTTTTAACAATTAGCTCATCGATTTTATGAAGTGCGCCGCCTTCTTGCCACAGCTCGCTTCTCGTCTGTCAATTAGCGGCGGTGCCGGGTTGCCTGACTGCCTGGGCAAACACGAGCGCGCAACAGCAGCAGCAGCAGCAGCAGCAGCTCAACGGAACATAATTAAATAGAATTACTGTTTAATTGTTGCCCGAATCACATTAACACGCCAGCCCAGCCAGACGATAGAAGCTTCTCCTCTGCCACCTGCTCCCTCTCTTATTGTCTACGTCTGCGTCTTGATTGTTTGCTTGAACACACGAAATTATTTTCGTGCACAACAAATTGGCAGCTTTCCATTTAACTTGTCTAAAACTGAACATGAACGTGTGCCACGCCCCCAACGCCCTGCTTACCTACATTGGCATGTCACGCGCCAAGTTCGCTGCTTCTTTTAATTTTTGCAAGAAAATTAAGTTTGTTTTCCATTAAGTTAAATAATTACAGAATTATCCAGCACTCAAAGGATCTCCACCCTTTCTGTCTATGTGTGTGTTTGTGTGTTTGTGTGCATGTTTGTTTTGGTAGAGTGGCAACTCTGGTGATACGACTGTTAGAACGCTGTCGGGTTAAGCAGCAGCAGCTGCAGTTTTCCGTGTAACTGACAATGATAGCTGCCTGCTTGACTGACTTACTAACCAACCAGGGCTGGAGAAAGAGAGAGAAAAACTATCACTGAATATTACTAAAATGCATAGAAATTATAGAGATTTATTGAAGATTTACGCTGAATATTTTAAAAAATTTATTGGCATTAATTAAGAAGTTTTAAATTCGTTTTTTGTATTTTATATCTCGCACTTGAACTTCGCTTTCCACTTGGGTTAACTGCTTGCTGCAGCCCTGGCCCTGTACGCCTGTTGGCTCCGACAAAAGTTTTGCTTAAACGCTGCTCTTGGCCCGAACCAAGGCTCATTATCTTTTCATTCGTTTTCTTTCTCTTCTCGCTCGCATCGCCTGCCTGCACTTGTCTTTCTTTTCTTTAACGCTTCGCTAATCAAATTCAACATTTTTCCGTTTTAATTTGACAATTCGAAAACAGGCTGGTCGAGAGGGCGGTTGGAAAGGGACGGGGGGGGACGTACTGACAACAGCTGTGCGTTGTCAATTGGAAAATGATAAAGTGACGAGCTCTACTTGAAATCTTCGCGTAATGAAAATTGAAATTGGCATAGGAAGTAAAACAGATAACTGTAAATGGCATTGACAAGCCCTTCGCGGGAAATGAGTGTTAAGCTTGTTAGTTTCTCCTTTTTCCCACACAACTCTCCATCTATCTGTCCCTCTCAAGGTGACCTGGGGGTCGCTCTAACTGCATCACAATTAACGCAAATTATCCGTGTCCAGTTGCAACAATTGTCACTAGTTGCAACTGGGGTAACTTGATTGAATTTACTTGGCGCGGCGCGTGACTTGCAACACGTAGTGACAACGTGCTGCATTAAGTATACGTCCACTGGGCATATTAAGTATCAGCATCAGGAAACCCAAAATGAATTTTAAAGTTCCTTTTTTGATGTGCTAACGAGTCGAGTCTTTTTAAAGTTGCCTTATTTCGGCATATTTTGTTTTAATTATGACAAGCTTAGTTTTCTCTCTCTTTTTTCACTCGTAATTTATGCATGGCTTTGCTGGCCTTTCATATGAGAGCTTAGCGCACTTATCAGCCGCATGCAGCAGGCGCCGTTGGAGGCAGCGACAGCGACTTGCAGCGTCGCTCGGATGTCAATATAATTTAGGCAAATGTATGCAACTTTGTATACACACTGTGTGTGTCAGTGGGTGTTGGTCTTTCTGTATATGTGACACATTTAACTTTACCAATTTTTAATCACAAAAGTTTGCCGTGCTCTCTGACTCCGAACGAGTCTCCGTCTCAGTCTCAGTCTCGTCGACGCGTCGACGCCAAACACATTTGCATATTTGTAATTCCAAAGTTGTAATTAGTATAATTTTACAGCTCTAATTGGATGATGATTTGAGCAACTTCATTCGGCCCGACGTATGGGTAAATTCAGTGTACTAAACACATGCATATGCATGAGAAGGCCAGGCCGTAACCTTCATTTACTGAGAGAGAGAGAGTGAGAGAGAGAGAGAGTGAAAGTCATTAACATAAGTTTGTAATTACAAAGTCCACAGCATGGACTCATATGTCATCTTGTTGTCTCTGCGACAGTTTCAACTTTATCGCCAGCAGACAGGCAGATAAACAGATAGACAAGAAGGACAGAGAGACATCTGACTGGGCTTATGTCGTTAGTGCGTAGACTTGCAGCAGGCTCAAGTAGGCTGCACATTAGAGCCTGAGAGAGAGAGAGATAGAAAGTCGTAGACATGTACCATAATGGGCTGCTTGCCTTGGCCGGAGTCTTATGCAAAGGCTGGAGATGTTTGAAGCTGCTAGATAAGTTACCTTTTGAATATTTCCTTAAGACTTTAGCTTACTCAGACTGCCATCCTTCTGCTGAACAAACCCTATTCAAGATTTAAAGTGTATTTTATCAACCACACTTGGTTCTATTCACAACTTAAAACGTGTATTTTTCTATCTTTCTCTACCCTCAACACGCATTAAAGCAAACTACCACATAAAGGTGCAAACAACTCGAAATAAAAGTCAAAGTAAAACCCAAATATAAATATGACAAAAGTGCAATGCACATGCACAGGCACACACACACTCTCATGAACGACAATGGGCATTGAGCTGAGTTTTCAAGTCATTTCGAATGTTTTTGATTTCACTGATTTGTTTATTTATGCATAAAGCATGCAATTTTTGCGTTTTGTGTGAGCATCAGCAGTATACAGGGTGCTTGTGATAAGGGCGAGTCCCCCTCCACCCCCCATGTATGGGAATAGGGAAATTTCTGGCATCCAATTGTGTGTCTGTGTGCAACTTTAGCTGGGCTAGAAAACTTAGATATTCCAAGCGAATGCACTCGCACGCAATGTGCAGCGCGCTGTGCGACTGAGTTTCGCAAACAAATCAAAATCAAAATCGTGTGCGAATGCGACGAAGCTCGCTTGGCGTCGTAAACATGGCTGCCATTCGTTCTAGTTCGTTGTTGTTGCCTGCAACGGAAACGGAAGTTGCACAAAACGATTTCATTTGCGCCGAATAACTTTTGATATGCACTTGCCAAGGGCTTCTTCACAACGAGCGACCAGCAAGTCTGTCTGTCTCGCTATCCTCTTGTCGAGCAGTCTCCCTCCCCCTTCCCCTATCTCTTCCCATCACCTACCTGCATTGTTTGCATTGACACGGATCGGCTATCGGCTTGGATATCCTGACTGTGCTTGCTGCAACTCGGCAACTTGTGGCGTCTTTAAAGCGCCATAAACTAAAGGTAGCGCCATAGTTGATGTCGTACTACGCAATCCGGATACGGATTTTCCAATTTTATTTTGCCAACATATTCGCTTTCAAGTGATGCCGAAGCTGCGAAGCTGACTCGTTGCCGGCGTCTCGTAAGAATTGCTAATAACCAATTTCGATTCAATTCAAGTGTCAGCACAAGACGGCCAAAGATGAGTTGCCTGTGTGAGAGAGAGAGAGAGTGAGAGAGAGGGGGGAGAGGCATGAACTGGGCCCAGGGTTGTCGGCCAACGCAGCTCGACCACAATCCGCACGGGAAGCACAGCCAATTGAGTATTAATGGTCAGACTGCCGGCTGCTGATGCCAGCAAGTTTCCTGCGCAGAATTATGGCAGACACAGGCAGACACACACACACACAGACAGACACACAGTTGGGCAGAGTGAATGGCGGGGGCAGGAAGGCTGCGGCGTGTCCTGACCGCATTTGAAAGTAAAATCATACATATTAGAAAAATGTTCGAACCAAACAGACGCTCCAAGTTGGGCCTGTCTCTGTCTTTGGCTACAGAGGAGCATCGACATCGGGCCCTCGGTTCGCTGCCAGATCAACGATGATATATGAGATTAGCTCAAGTGGCGCTAGATGGCAGCACGCCAGGCTGGGGGCTCTGCCGGGGCGACACTTCTACATACAAACTGTCGGATTTTATATTAATGATAAATTAAATTGTTCATTGACTTGAATAATTTTGTGCGTTGTCGTTTTGGGGTCGCAGCGCACACTAGTTTTCCAGCAGTCCCCTTCTCTCTTCGTCTCTCTCTCTCTTGCAATTTCCCTTTTGCTTTTCCTTTTCATTTTTTGTTTTTCGCCTTTGCTTGCATGATGAATTGATGAGTTCTGTATGAAATCGTTGCCAGAGACAAATACAACAGCAACAAGAATAAGATGAGATGAGGAAGATGAAGACGAAGAAGAGGAAACTATAGAGCACACAAACTGTCACGGCGTGCTGTGTGAAAATGGCAGAGTGTTAAATTATATAACTCTATTATGTGCGCATTAGTAAATAATTGATGGTTCGGTTAGTTATCGCATCACAGACATGAAAGATAGTCCAAATGGGAGTTCAAGGTGAGCGGAAGGTGAAAGCACAGTCACGTGTCCGGCAATCGAAAAGGAAACTTTATTTCATAAATATTAAAATTGTGAAAAACATTTGAAGAGGAATTTTTTGATTGTCCAACATAATTGAAGAATGAAACTAAGGGAAGAAGAAACCCAAATAACATGTAGTGAAAGTAAAATGTACTAATCTAAGCATCAATCAAGGGATACATAAGATTAAAATGTAACGTATATTCAGTAAAACAGACAGTACTAATAAATGATTATCAAATTTAATTTAATAAATATAAAATTCCTTTTTAGTCTCAAATTTTTAAGCTAAGCAATTATTGTATTTTGATATTACTATAAATATCCAACACTCACTTAACACTCATAAAACACAAATTAAAAGTTTAACTGAAATGATTTCATGCTTTCACACCAGATAAGCAGATAAAAGTCAAAATGCTTCGCACATTTTTGCAGTTCAATTATTTAACAATTTCATAGTTGGTGGCAATATTTTGTTGCGCCAACTATTTGCCAAGCTGGAAGGAGAGAGAGGGGACAGCTCAGTTGGAGTCCGACTGCGAGACGGAGTTGGAGGACATTTCTAGCGAACCGACACAACAAAACAATTTACTGATTTTAACAAAAATTTTAATTAAACAAATTTTGTGTGGAAAGGAAGTTGCTGCTGCCGCTGCTGTTGCTGCTATAATTTGCCCCTGTGCGCGGGGCAGCAACAGCAACTGGAACCGAGCCGAAACTTTTCGCACGGTCTGCGACTTCCTCCTTCTGTGTAGTAGGAAGTCGGCACGAGCAAGTCGACTGGGTTGGGGTGCCTCAATTCACTTTTTGCACCATAAGTTGTGCCCAAAATAGCAGAAAAGTTGCCCCCGATAATGTAAAAATGAAGCAGCAACAAAATAATAAAGCAAAAGGATATGTCCACAGGCTCAGATCTCCTCGCTACCCTTCTTGCCGCTTCTGCTGCTGCCTCAGCAATGCTGTAGGAAATGTGCAAAAGTTTTCGTTACGAAAACTATGCGGCATTCGTTGAGCGCCATCCTCACCTTCCTGTTCGGGCTGCTGCTTGACCCTGCTCGAAACTGGCGCAGTGTAGCTGAGATTTGGCCAGCTCTCTCACATAAATCTCTGCCGGCTGCCTGGCTTGGCTTGCCTTGAAGTTTACACAGTCAGCTCGAGCATTTGAATGTCACCATCGAGTCTAGACTGCAAGCCATGCGCTTTGCTTATAAACTTGTCTTATATGCGTTCCCCTCTGCCTCTCCTCTTTGGCCAACCTCAACCAATGTCTGACTACCACTTAAGCCAGCTAAACATATAAATCTTGCAATGGTTGGTATTCCGCAACAACAAAGAGAACGAGCGACAGCAACAACGACAACAATGTGCAATTTTATTGCCAAACCTCAGACGTTGCGTATACGTAACGTAAGCCGAAGTGCCATGCATTGCGCTCGACGAGGCAAGGTTGAGGGTTGAGTGAGGGCGGGTCCGCAGTAAAGCTAAGAATGCTTCGAGCAGACAATTCGACTTTGACAGCATCGAGAGCGCAGCGAATGCCAACCGATTCCGACTTTGAGCAACAATTTGCCCAAGCAATTTTGACTTTAAGTTTGTCAAATGTAAACGGCCTTCAGAGCTGGCGACATTCGACTGAAATTCCAATGAAACTTCAGCCTGACAATTTCGGCAATTCGGACGGAAAGGAAATGCGTCAAAATTGTGGATTCTAAAGAGGATTTGAAAGCGGGTCGAAGTTTTGGGAATTTTCTTAAAGATTTAATGATGTTTTTTATTTGAAATCTAAATAAATAAAAAAAATATGTAAATTCATATGTTATATTTAAAAAATGTAAGATTATATATCATTTAGAAATTGTGTTTTAAATAAAAACATGTGTTAGCTTAAACAAAGAGTCCCAACACATTCGGCAAATTGTCGCAGCTCCTTTCTCGTCCCCAAACAACGATTGTCTTTGGCATTTGGAGCATGTCCCCAGTGCCATAATTAGAAATGAAAAGTGAAAAATATATGTTTTCCACTTGGCGCAGAACAAATAAACAAACAAGCAGCGGCGACAATAGCTAGACAATGTCGAGTAGGCAACCACTTGGCTATTATTTATGCTAATTGTTCTAGCTGAGGCTGAGTAGAGTCGCAGTCGCAGTTCGTCATGTCGCTGCCTGTTTGTTAACTGTTTTGTTGGGTGGCCACATGTGACGGCACTGCGAACTCAGACAAGACGATGATGAAGCGACAGAGTGTATGTGTGTGTGTGTGGAGTGTGTGTGAGAGCTGATGCGTGGCGTTATTAGGCTAATGGCTGCCCCGTGGGCATTCAATGCTTTTGTCTAGCAAAATGCTTTTGTCCCACTGTTGACGCCGTCGCCGTTGCGCCACTGTCGGGAGCTCGCCTCAGCACATTTGCCTGTCTCTACTGCAAATATGCAACGGCAGGCTCACAGGCCAACTGCCAAAGCCACGCACAAAACGCATTGAGACGCCATAATTGCAGCCAGTTGCCAGTTATGTCTCTGTGTCATGCAGCATTCAAGCTTCGCCCTCCTACTCTCTCTCTCTTTCTCTCTATTAGTCTCATGCTCTTACTCTACCTCTCTGTTTCTGTCTCTTTCTGTGTGCGGGTGCAAGTGCGTTAAGTGCAATAGCAGCAATGACAGCAATTGCGTTGACAGAAGAGGCAAAGGCAAAATGGGGCACACTCGCTGCCAGCGCTTGCTGAAGAGCAGTTTATATTTAGACGGAGCTGCCACAAGCACTGAGACTCCACCTGGCACTTCTCTTCCCGCTCTGTGTACCCTCCGGCTGGCTGGGTTACAAATAAATTTAACTTGAGTTTTCTTGACACGCTGCCAATTGAGCGCGCTTCTGTCTGTCCCGCATTGTGCTGCAATTGTGAACAGGGTCAATTTAAGCGCGAAAAGTAAAGCATGTGTATGCCCCACATGGGGCTGGTTCAGTGGATTGAAAGAGACCCGGGCTGTAAAGCTAAAAGACTGCTCTTTAAAGTTAACAAGCTGGAAGAACAGAAGAGTGTGCTGTCAATGCAGCGAAACTTTCTTTGAGAGAAACTTCTATCAGAAAGGTAAACACCGTATAAATTGCACTAAAGAATTGAAAATAAATTATGAATAAATAAATAAATATATATTTTAAGGTTACATACTTCAGAAAATAATGTGAAATACAATTATTTATCAATAATATGCATTCTCACGCATTCAGCATTATTTACCATCTCATTAGTTGAGTGAGAATCCGAATCATTTCCATTTGCTTCAGTTTGCTTGGCCTGCGGCATGCTGTGAGTGGATATTATAATATTGGAACTTGATGCTATTATTATAAATTGAATTGGAGCTCACCACTTAGTCAACGCCCGTATAACATCTTTGCGGACTATGGTTACCACAAAAATAAGTACGCAATGCACGAAATGCGCGTAATATATGACGTCAAAGAAGACTTGTGGCATAGTTCCTAAAAGAACGTATACAGCCGAGAAGAGTTCTATAATAAAGTCCATGAAGGCAAGTGAAAAGAAGCGTAGGTAGAATGCAAATCTGTGAATAACATATTTTAAAATACATTTATTTCATAATACCCTTAATTTAGAGACCTCACCTCATGCTATTCCTCATGTTTTTCAGTCCAAATCCCCTGAGCGCTGCGCGGTTGCTTTTATTTTGGCTACGCAAGCTGACGACCGTAATAGCAACAAGTATGATATTATAGGTGACCAGTAACGCATCAGGGCCAAAGATATAAATTACGCTTGACCAATCCGTCACTTGAAGAAGAGAAAAATAAATTATTAGAACATTAGCTTTTATTGGTTAACTTACTCTTTGCAAAGCATTCGTGGTAACCATATCCAACCTTCCAGCTCGAATCGATATCAAGAACGTCGACGGCATGATCTACCAAAATTGTAATGGATAGTAATAAAGTTGCAGTACCCCAAACAAAGAAACTGTACTTAGGGAACTGAGACTTCTTCTTTATAACCTCGAACTTGTAAACTACCATTTTCCTCCAAAAATCAAAGGCCATCACGGCCAACCAGAGATAGACGCTGACGCCACAGAAGTAGCCCAAATATGCTTCGGGGAGGATAAGACCAGGGTTATATTAAATGCAGTATATATATATATATATTATGACAATTTTTCTCTCTAATACAAACCAACAAAATGGCAGGCAGCTCCGAAGAGATGTTGCTCCCTATTAACCACAATGTTGACAGCCGAATTGGTTAGCAGGCAGATCAAATAACACAGATAACACTTGTCGTGTATATGTCGAAGTTTTAAGACAAATATGTAAATGCAGGAGGTAACCAGCAGAACAAAGATAGAGGCCAAATTAACTGTGTGCGAAATCGAATTAATAATAGAAAATAAATGTGAAGAAACTACACTTTATACTTATCGTTACGTCTGGTTTCTCTAAGCAATTCATCTTCATAAGCTTGAAGTTATGACCAATTGAAGCAATCTCCTTCGGTTGTAGGCAGTAGTCTTGTTTACTAAGCCAATTATTATCGTCAGATCTGTACAGATACCCATCCTAGGGTAAAATAATATACAATTTCTCAATTGATACTGAAGGTCAAGCACTGCTTACATCATATAAACTCCAATTCTCATTATTTCCATACTGCCACAAATGAAACGTTGAATTGCATGCGATTTGTATGCCCAACTGTATGACGAATTGCTTCAATATCGTTGATTCTATTCGACTTTCATCGTTCAGAGTAATATTCACTGGAAAGTCTTGAAACTCCTCAATGCACTTTCGATCGTCTTCCAGATCCAGGCGATGCCGATGACAACAGTATCGAATGCATGGTTTTAGTTTACACACACATCCACGCTTGTATTCAGGAACAGATGTGTTTCTTCCCTCGAAAAGTACCTTATAATTGTATGTACCTATGTATTCGAGAGGTATTAGCACCCCCGCGTATTCATAGGATCCATTTGGGAATGGTTGGATACCCGTTAAATCGACAGTCTCATAATATGTACAATCAACTATTTCGTTGAGTGCTTCTATAGATGTTATCTGGGATAAAGCCGAGAGAATGAGTAATACAAAATTCCCGTATATTGTCGCTCTCATTTTAAGCAATATTTGATTCCGAACTGTTCGGGGGGACCTCAAAAAATCAACTGGTCCAATAATTTTAAAACAATTGAAGTTAACCCCATAAACAATTTGCACAACCGAAGATAAAATTCCCTTTAAAAACATTTATAATAAATACATTCGTGAAAGAGTGTTCCATTAATATTGATGCTTTTGATAAGCCATGTATGTTGAATGACGTTTTGCATACTTAGCTTAAAATAGTTTGTTTTTTAATAATTTCTTACGAACCAGTAAGGTTTAAAATAGTAATTTTTATTTATAAACAATGAGCATATTACATTTTATATCAACAAAATTCAAATGGACTTAGGCACATAGATATCAGGAAATCAGTTTTGTTTGGAAATTTTTGACAGGAAAGTAAAACAGACTTAAAGGTTGGATAAATATAGATGGATATTATGAAAAAAGTTCTTCGCAAATCAAATAAATATAGTAGAAAGGGGAATTAGTCATCAAATCTATGTCACTTCTACTACTTTGTGAGATTGATGATCAGTAATATATGAAAACACTGCTCGAGATTGACGTATTATATGTTAATATATAATAACAATAGTAATATATAATATAATGAAAGAACCTTCAATTAGCTTTCATTTCATATTCAAAATTAAATGAATTTAAAATTAAATGCATTTGTTAAAATGTAAATACTCTTCCAAAGTTTTCAAAGAGAAGTTGTAACTAATAGAAAATTATTTATTAAAGTATATAGAAATGGGTGTATCAGTATGTTGATACTTTTACAAGCGACCCACATATTCCCATGCATATAAACATGTGTTAAATATAAATTGATTTATTCTTGTTATAAATTGATTTATTCTTGTGTTTTTTGATAAGCAGAGCAATATGTTTTATTTCATATCTGAGTATATACAGAAATCTTTACGCTTTGTTATGTTTGAAATGCTTTACACTTAGCTTGATGCTACCGATGGTGCTGCTGCGACGTTTTAATTTGATTTATGTATCCATTTCATATTAACTTTTAAACTGACTAAATTATCGAAGAGTTTTGAATAAAATAAGAATAATAGTGGTCATCTTAGAGACAAGGCTTGCAGAACTTCTCTGCGTTTTATGGTGTTCACAAAAATTAGAACGGAATGCGCGAGATTTATGTAAAAAATTATGTGAAAGAAAAATGAGGGAATATATCCAGAAACACTTTCCGAAGCCCCAAAGAGCTCAATAATATAATCCATGACGGCGAGTGAAAAGAAACGTAAGTAGATAGTGAATCTGTAAAGTAAAGAAAATAAATAATAACAAATATTTTGCAAAAAAATTTTATTTAAACCTCACCTTAGAGAATTCTGGATATGTTGCTGTCCAAATTCTTTAAGCTGGTCACGGTTACTTTTATTTTGGGTATACAAAGTGATAAACGTTATGATGATAAGAGATGTATTGATAGTGACCAGAAGTCCAATGGGTCCCAACAAATATATGACAATCGACCAATCCGTCACTAAAAGGGGAAAAAATCAAGCAATGAAAAATAAAGCTACAGTTGAGTGATACCCGCTACCTACGGGACCAAACAAATTTCTCAAAGTCTCTAAGATCTAGTTTCTTGTATGGATGGACAGTCAGACAAACGGATGGAGACACCATCATGGCCATATCGACTCGGCTGTTGATGCTGGTTCAGAACAATTGTAGTATGTGGGGTCTGCTAAGCCTGTTACATACATTATCGGTTGCCACAAACTTTTAATAACCTTCTATCCTTATGGATAACGGGTATAATGAGAAAGAGCTATATTATTAAAGCGTAAGTGTGTGTTTGTTTTATTACTTTTTGCGAAGCATTCGTAGTATGCGTATCCCACTTTCCATCTCGAGTTGACATTTACACCTTCCACAATATGATCTGCCACAATTGTGATCAATAACAATCCAGTTGCAGTACCCCAAACAAAGATACTGTAAGTGCGGAAAAGAGACTTCTTTTCCTGAGCAACCTCGTACATGTGAATAACTAGTTTTCTCCACAAATCAAAGGCTATTACAGTTAACCAGAGGTAGATACAGATGGCAGAGAAGTATCCCAAGTATGCTGCAGGAAGAACAAGAAAAGTTTAGTCTTTTGTAATAGATCTTTCTTTCTTTTTGATACAAACCAACAACAAAGCAGGCCACTCCAAAGAGATGCTTTATTCTATTAGCCGCAATGATGCAAATTAAATTGGTTAAAATGCAGATAAGATAACACAGATAACACTTGTCATGTATGTGTTGAAGTTGCAGCACAAAAATGTAAATAAAACAGGTTACCAGAAGAATTAAGGCGGATGCCAAGTTAACTGTGTAACGAATTGGTTAGACAAGGAAAATATATACAAAGAAAATGCATATCTTACCATAAACTAGATTGGGTTTTTCTGGGCATTTCATGGGCATCATGAAAGTATAACCCAATGCAGCTACCTCCTCCGGTTGTAGACAGAAATCACTTTTCGTGTGGTTCTTCCCATCATCAGAACGAAATAGAACTCCATTCTGAAATATCGCAGTTTATTTGAAATTGAAACTTAACCACACACACAACTCACTTCATATAGCTTCCAATTTTCATTTTTCACATGAGGCCATACATGATAAGCCTGATCGCATTGGATTGCTATACCCATTTGTATGACAAAGTGATCTAATATCATTGTTTCGCTTTGACTTCCATCTTTCAGAGTAATATTCAATTTGAAATCTTTAAATTCATCAATACACTTTCCATCGTCTTCCGGATCGACTCGATGCCGATGACAACAGTATCGAATGCACGGTTTTATCTTACACACACATCCGCGTTTGTGCGGACGAACGATTGAACGGGTTCCTTTGAAAAGTATCTTATAGTTGTAGGTGCCTGTTTGTTCAGCAGGTATGTGAACACCCGCGTATTCGTAGGATCCATTTGGAAATGGTTTGATACCCGTTAAATCGATAGTATCGAAATATGTACAATTGGGTATTTCGTAAGATGTTATCTGAGATAATATCGAAAATAGAGATATAAATAAGAGTATTCTTTTGAATTTTATTCTCATTATATGATGCACTAGATTCCGAACTGCACACGAATGTCTTCAAGTTGTGAGTGAATGTAAGATTTATACTTATATTCAAAGTTAATTCGTTACAAAAGAATGCAATTATAAATTGCCGAAGTGTGAATACTCTAACAATGTTGCCATGGAGAATTTGTAATTGATTCCGTAATATTTATGAAGCCAATTAAGAAAGGGTGTACCAGTAGGCTGATGCTTTCGTAAGCTGCTCACATATTTATATACAAATGCATATGTCAAACAAGTACATACATAGAAAACAATATCTAAATAATGTGGTAAATATTTGAACCCCTAATTCCTTATCAATGTATATTTGGCAGTGGAATGAGTTATGTGTTGATAAGTAGCGCAATGTGTTTTATTTAATTTCTGAACTCTTATCTGCGCAGAATACATTCACACTTCTCTTTCAATTGTCGAAATACTTTCGACTAATTACGTAACTTGCTGAAGAAATGCAAATTGTTATTTTGAAAAGTCTTGGAGAAATATGAGAAGTGTGCGCTCTGCTTTAGTCGTATGAGGTTTGTGGCTCAAGGTAGACGTTGCTGCCGACTATGTTTGACTGTGATTTATGTGGCCTCAGCTTAACACCGCAGAAATCTGTGCGGCTCTGTCAATTTGTTTTGCGTGCGGCAACAGAAAAGGGAGCACGACGCACGCAGCTGGTCTAAGAACTGGGCCAAGTGAATAATTAAGCGGTTTATAAACATTTGTCTCACTGGCAGTACGCACGCCCAACACCACAGCGAGCAACTCAAGTCGAAGCGGAAGCTGAAGCTGAAGCCTGCCAAGACGACGGCTGGGCAAACAGAGTTCTTAGCAGCGAGCCAAGGCAAACCGCCTACGCATTATTTATGCCAGCTGCCGCTCTCGAGGAATATACCACGCTGGTGTTTACTTCGCAAACAGCGCTAGCCGTGGACCAACTTAAAGTTAACGCTAATTTGTGTGGCCCTTCAAGTTGGCTGGGGCCGGGAAACTGCAACTATTTATTTTTAATCGCATGCTCCAATTGCAAAAACAATTTAAAATCAACTCGCTCGTTAAGTGAAGCGGCTACGTAGACATTCGCTGCAGGCCGGCCCGTGTTTCCTGCCTTGTTCCCGTTACCACTGCCCCCTCCTTCATACCTCTCTCTGCCACCCTTCTCTTTGCTTGTGCTGCTGCATTTTCGACAAGTGCTTTTAACATTAAATATTCATTTACAGCATTAAGGGCACTCGAAGTCACGCGTTAACGGGCCAAAAAACGCTCAATGTTCTAGGGCTAACAGGGTGTAGCAATGAGGCGGGGGGGATTGCGGACGATGCGGGGGGCAGCTCGATGGGCTGCAGCCAACTGCAAACGTGGCGCATCAAGCAAAACGGACACGGGCGCGCATTAAGTGAATATATTCCTGGCCCAAAAACGTAAAGGTAGCAGGTACAAAGGGTGTGTGGGGGAAGGGAAAGGAACACGCGCTTTTTGGCCACCTGCAGCGGCCAGCAGGTGCCCAATGCGCCAACGTGTTTTTGTTGTTGTTCTTTGCCATTTTGGTCTTGCTCTTGTTTCACTGCCGTCGTTTCGCAGCCGAAAAGCTTCGCGAGAGAGCAACAAACGAGACAGAGAGAGGGAGAGCCAAGCAGAGAGCGGCATAACTATTGCCTCTCTTGTGCTCTCCTTGTTGTTGCGCTCTCTCTCTCTCTCTCGTGGCCTGGCTTCGTTTCGGCCCCACTTGCTCAGTGTCGATTGTTGGCCGACTGCAGGCGGAACATGGCCAACACGGCGCACGTTGACCGAGTCTGCAGGCGACTCATAAATGTCACATTATGCCACAGCCCGTGCTGATGGTCAACCATGAAACTTTCGCTTTCCTTTCTCAACTAGAATTATAAAATATTTATTTCTCTCAGAAATCTTTTAATGGGTTAGCAAAGGCATAGTAAAAATTAGAGAACTGAATTTCTTCATGGAAACTTCCACAGCTCAGACTTGCTCATATATCATTTCATTAGGCACAACCTACTGACCTCTTTTGCGCCTTACTCCTTAACCAAATGAAACTTTTAATTACTGTCCAGTGATATATGCATATCTTTTGTAGAAAGGGTTGCTGTCCCTCAATATCCTTGATTGAAGCTAATTGATATTCAATTAGTTTGTTTAGTTTACTAATTATAAAGCTCGGGGTAAAACTTTTGATGTTTTCGTTTCGATTAATTATCAATTCATTCGATTAATCAGCTCTCGCTTGGCCTGTCTGTTTATACCCTAAGGAGCTGTGTTCTATTTTCGATTAGTAAGGCTCGTCTAATTTCACACCGTGAACGCACTTACGCGCAATTAAACACGAAATGAATTATTTTTATGTACTTGCCCAACATGTGTGACAATTGTGCTACGCGAGTTGCCTCCAAATACACTTGCAGCTTTTGTCCAATGATTAATGAATGTGTGTGCGAGCGGGCACAAGGCACACACACACACACACTGTCTCTCTCTCTCTCCCCATTTCTCTCTGTGGCAGCACTCGTCTCACAGTTGACTTCACAGTTGACATCATAATGTTGCTATTGCTGTCAGAACACGCTGACAGCCTTTTGAAACCTTTCTGACCGCAGTACCCAGCCAGGAAAAGGTCAAAGGCTACCACATTGGGGATACGTCTTTCACATTAATTTGCCAAAATTTAATTAAGCCTCATGTTCGAGTTTTCTTTGGGGGTAGTCGGAATCAATGTGCTGCTGCTCGTATACTGTGCAGCTTGTTTTTTGCCAAGTGCCAAGAAAAAAGATCGAAACAAATCTAAGAAAAACTGCGAAGCATTTCAAAATTTATATGCAGGCCGCATGTTGCCGCCGTGCGGCACATGTTACCAAACATTTGACTCTACAAGCAGCCAAGACAGTTTGCAGGAGACGGGGGTGTGTGTGTGTGCATTTATGACTGGAAACCCAACACATTGGCAAACATAAAATTTAAACATGCATAGGCCAAAAATACAACACAGAACACAATACAAACACATAAACAAGCGCAGAGCATGAAAAGTACAAGCAAGATTGCGAGGGAATTTTATATGGATAGCAGAATGTGAAATACACTATAAAAGGAAATAGCAAAAGTACTTTATAAATATACTATACAATATTTTATATAAATAAATAATATATATAATATATTAAATATTACAAATATATAATGGAACATTCGCTATTTCTTTTAAACAACCCTCTTAGTTAAACTTAACTTTTATTTCTGTTAATAAAACAATAATCTAATATAAAAAAATAATCATATAACACTATCAAAATTATTATAATTTATATTGTTTAATTTTCAATATTATGCTTTATTCTATCATTGCAAACAAATCATTTATAAATTTTAATAAATCAATTAGCAACGCCTTCACATAACCTCATCTAGTATCATATATAAATACAAATAATCCCTTGACTTTCATAGAAGATATTAGACAGAATTATCGCTATCTCAGTTTAATAGAAAACTCATTTAGGACTTTCATTAAAAGTATCCTAACTCTGTTTACCCAGCGCGCTCGTTTATGGAGACGATCGATTGATTTCTGTGGCCTTAGGGTATGTTGAGCAGGCAGTGCTTCTTGTTGTTTGCTTAGCTGCCGATGGCGTTGGCTGCTAAGCAGCTTAAGTAGCACCACGCACACACACACACACACATGTCTGCCTGTGTATGTGTGTGTGTGCCGCATATTTGCATATTTGCGTGTCGCTTAAAATATTTGCGCTCTTGGTGCGCCTGATTATGGCGCTTAAAGAAACACTTAAAAAGGCAACCAGATACAACAGCAGCAAAAGAAATAACAACAACAACAACAACAACAACAACAGCAGCAGCAGAAGCGAAACGAAAACAAAACAAAAAGAAAGCACGAGGAGTGAACTGCGGCAAGTCGACGTCGTCGTCGACGCCGTTGTCGGGGCCGACAAGTGCCAAGCGCAATTGGGGTTAATATCCTTGCACGGCAAAATATTCGCACAAACATTCAGACACCGAAATAAACACACTGACAAAGGCGCACGAAAAACACAAGAAGCAGAAGGAGAGGTAAGCAGATAAAAAGCAGGGTGGGAAGGGGGGAGCAAGTGCGCTCTTAAGGGGGCCGACACGTAGCAGCTCGAGGGCTGAGTGCACATTTTTTGAATTATTTATGGTTAAGTTTATGGCAAAATTTTTGACTTGAATTTATTTTTGCGCTGCTTAGAAATTTCTCCCCGTTTTTTTTTTCAGTTTGCTGTGAAAAATACGCAAAAATTAATAAAAAGTTGTTGCATAATAAGCAGTTACACTAGGCGCGCTAAAGTTCTTACAACAGTGTCGTCTGTTGGTGTTGTTGTTGTTGCTGTAGCCTTGCGTGCCGGCCAAATTAAAAGCCAACAATGTCTGCAAACAGGCAGCAAATGAAGCAAAACTACGACGTGCTGCTATTTGTGCACGAGGATCCCAGAGATTTTTGTCGCCTTGCGCCATGGGCCATAAATTCGCTCAGGTTGGCGCATTTTTTCGCCCCCCTTTGCCACCCTTCCAACATGTAAAGATAGTACTTTCAGCTGCCAGTGTGTGTGTGTGTGTGTGTGCACATTGACATTTACAAAGTGAGAATTTAATTAAACTTAATGAAAGTGCATGAGAGAGCAGCGCGCGGGGCCTGGCAACGGGCCAGCGATGGAAAACTTTGGCCGATTCACATAGCGAGCACTTTTCAGCCATTGTTGTTGCTGCCTCTGTTGTTGTTGTTGTTGCTTCGGCCGGGTTGACTGAGTTGGCCATTAAGAAGCAACATCAGCGCAGCAGCAGCAGCACGAGCTTTGATGAGCGCGCCTGCTTGCTGGCAGCTGACACAAGTGGCTCGCATCCACCACACACTGCGTATGCTTAACAAACAAATCGAAATGGAAACCGGCCACGAAACTGAAATCGAAGCGCAAGCCTGACCCAAATTCACACTCACCTGCATTGCCGTCGCTGTCGCCTCCCCCCTCCCGATTGGTTTTAGCCAACGAACACAATGTTGGCGAACACTGCGTATGATTAATTTAAGCAGCATGGCTGGCAGCAGCATGCAGGGTGGAATGAGGGGGAAAAGGTGTTTCGCTCTGGCTGCTGTGGCATTTTCTGGTCGATAAATTTAATTTACACAAATTAGTCCCGCGTAGTCGTAAAAACGCAATCGAAAACGAGCGAGCGCGCGCCGGACACAAAGCACAGGACAAAAGTTCAGCATTAAAACAAAAAGCTAATTAATTAAAACACCTCGCCAGCAGAGTAGCCAGTCAAAGTCTGTGTGTGTGTGAGTGTGGGAGTATTTGTGTGTGGGTTGAGATATGCTGCAGCTAGAGGTGACTGCGAGATACCCTGGAAATGGTTTTGATTGAAGAGCTTAGAGATTCGAAAAGGAAACATTAAACTAAAGTCGAGTTTACTAAAATTAAAACAAATTCTGTAGTGCAAATTCCTTATAAAAATATTAAAAGTATAAACCAACTTCCCCTTAATCAATTTAATTCACTTACAGCGTATATTCCACTCGGGCGTGGCAGCCGTCGACATTGCTAATTATTTGACCATAAATCTTTGCACTGACTCTAGTTTTTCTCTTTCACGCTGCTTTTGTGCTTTTCTTCTGGCTGTTCTTTTATTTGCTGCTACTTTCGTTGTTGTTGTGGTCCCATGTCAATGTCAACGAGTCGAGTCGAGACATTCCTCTGGTGTCTCTTAAGTTTTCGGCCTGGTACTTTAAGCTACAACTAAACTCACTTACTCAACCCCCGGCATGGCATCAATCTTTCAATAATTTTATTGCTGGCACAGGGTTTTCCGCTTTGCTCTGCTGATTGAAAGAGCAAATAAAATATGCGAGTCCACGATCGCCTGCAAAATTCAAAGCGCAAATTTGTGAGCATTTCCGCAGCACGCACGTAGCTACAGAAGTGGAGGCTCAACTAGGCGAAGTTACCCCACGAATCAGTTGCCCAGGAGGGGCAGCTGTCAAGCGTGCGCGCTTTCATTTCATTTCGCTGACTCCCAACTCGACTCGCTGAGAGATGCGCTCGAGCAGTGGCCGCCTGAGTGGTAATTTATGGCTACGCATTTGGTTTACTAATAATATTCGAGGCGGTCCGCTCATCGAACCGCTCTAATCACGTGGCCAGCCAGAAGGAAGCGCACTTTCCCTCTCTCATTCTCGCTCCCATTTCGATTTTGGTTCCTTTGTTTACCTAAGCAATAACAATAAATTAATCGCTGCTAGTTTCGAGGCAGCAATTGGCGAGGGGGAGTACGAAGGGCAAGAGGGAGCGGGGATAGACAGACGGCCATTAGTCTTTGTATTACGCTTTATGCTTTGTATTTTTAATTATGTGTCTAATTTTTTTGCCCACACCCTCACACACACACAATGGCATAAATATCTATGGATATTATGTATACGCCTGGGCAGATTGCGTATACGCATAGGAAATATGGCGTGCCGAGCTGTTAATTGCCTCTATCAATGCGGCTTCCTGTACGTTTTACATGTGTTTATAGATAACTCGATGTGGTTCGTGTTAGTCCAACTATTGTTACTGCTGCTGCTGCTGCTGCTGCTGCTGCCTATTGCCTAATTGTGTGTAATGGTCATGCGGCTGTATTGCCCGCTTTTCCTTGCCCGCTCTCCACTTTCCACTTCCGCTGGCTGCTGCCAACAAAAATTAATATACAATATTCGTTTGCGCTGTGTGCCGCGCATTGTTGAAAGCTCTGCAAAGGGTGTAATTGGTCAAATTGGTTAGATATTCGATCGACTGGGTGCGTGCCAAATTTACATATGCCCCGATAAAAGCGAAAGCACAAATAATTATTGTCCGGTATTTTGACATACAATCGAATTGCAGTGGCGCAGATGGAAGCTGATTTAAAGAGTTCATTTGTTAACAAGATTTAAGTAGAAGTATTTATGCACAATCGAGTAGAGTTGATTGTTGGGGGCTTAACACTGCAAAGAGAACTGAACTAAGTATAGTAGAACTTATTGTAAGCTAAAAGTGATTTCGAGGGTATGTTTCAACATGATTTATAAATGAATACATATAATAAGCTGATCATTTTTGATGAAGTTACTTGCACAGAAAGTGTCGCGGCAACTTGACTCATATATTCTATAATTTCAGCTTCCTATGCCCTTTATATACATGATATAGTGATGCCGATGCAAATATTGAGGATTTAAACCTTTAGCGAGTTCATTAACCAGCACATAAAACCAATCTTGTATCCCCATTTCAAATTCAGCTATATATTTCCTTAAGATACGTGTTAATATACATCACTTTAAAATACTTTGCTTGGATTACATTGAGTACATTCCAGATTTCAGCTTAATGATTTCCTTAGCTGTTTTTTCTGCATTCTTTGCATTAACACTGCTCTTCTCTAGCTATTCTTTTCCCTTGCCCGCCTACTCCCTTATTAGTCTCACCTCAGCAATTGCTTTCTAATCTTCCGCCATGGTCAACAGGCTGCTCATCTTGCGCTGCACTCGGCAGTCACGTGCCATTGGAATCATAACTCAATGTCGAGCGAGTGCAGTCTGAAATTAGTTTGCACTTGCAACCTGCAGCTGCCGCTGCTGCTGCTGGCGGCGTCGCGTGGGTGTTCAACCAGCTTCAAGCAAAACACTCAACAAGAGGCGACATTGCGGCATCGCGTGGTGTTGTTGCAGTTGCATTCGTGTTCATGCATAAACAAAATGGCTGCTGCAACAACCGGAAACTGACGGCAAACGACATTTGCGATATGCATCATATGCTCCCTCCTCACACTCCTCTACGAGGTGCCCCATGTCACAGTGCAACGTCGAGTCAGCTACTTGGCATATTTCTGTCCTGTCATTGTTGCCCGTGCGTCTTTTTTGCTGCTACTGCTCCTGTTGCTGTTGCTGCCGCCATCTGTTAGCCTTGCAGGTGCAATTATGACGCTGCCTACGAGCGGGGATGAGGAATGTGCTAGGAGGTGGCCAGGGAGAGATGGAAGACAGGCGCGGCAGGCTGACAGTGTCAGCGACACATAAACATTACATCATCAGCAACTTTTTGTAGCTGTCATAAAATGGCGCAACAACAGCAACAGCAATGTGGAGGCACTACGAAAATGGGCACAAGATGCATGCGAAAAAGACAACAACAACTGCAAACAACGGCAAACAACAAGGACAACAAATGAATGTTATCCTGCTGCATTTCCGGCTGCTGTAGCTGCTGCTGTCGCTAAGCCGGCATGCTAAATCCTTGCTAGGCGGCCAGCACAACGCCCCCTTGTCATGGCTCTAATGAGCTGTGTGTGTGTGTGAGTGTGTGAAAGAGTACGAGTGTGTGTGCGTGAGCAACGCTGCATTGTTGACATTTTTGCTGGCATATGATGCTTGTTAGTGACTTTTTTGTTTCTTACTCCAGCTGCATGTTTTATGCGCTGCTCTCTTCTGTCTCGTTTCCTTTCACCCCCACTCACCCTGCCCCCTCTCCTTCGGCGGCAGTTTGCTTGTCGCTGTTGTGAAATATTTTCATGAGTTTTGACAGTAATGTGTCGCAATGTTTGTCCAATGCTTTTTTGTCTGCCAGCCAAGCAACCAGTCTGCCTGCCAACCAGTCAGCCTGCCAGTCGAGCAGTGCCCGCCAGATCCATTCAGACAGTCAGCCATCCAGTCAGCCAGTTCTCCATCCAGTTCTCCAGCTCCATCCAGTCTGGCATTGTCTGCGGCTGGGCGAGAAGAGCGACATGTTTGTCTCGTTGTTGCGAGTGTTTAAGCGTTGATTACACTTTCGTGTTTGCTGCTGCTTGTCACTATCTTCTCTACTCATTGTTGTTCTTCTTGTTGTTGCTGTTGTTGTTGTTGGCCCGCAGTTGTTGTCGTTGCTGCAGTTGTCATTTGCAGCATGAGGCAGCTGCCTGTTTGCTTATGAGCTAAAAACCATCCACTATTTGTGGGCTTGGCAAGTTGATTTTATGGTATTACAAATTCAACGGTAGTTGCGAATTGGAAAGTTTGGAAATATTTTAAGTGTTTTTGACAATTTATTACAATATTTATAAACTTTTAAATTCCATCTTAAATATTTAAAATAAAATTTAACTATTTAAAATAGTAGTCTTTTTTTTAATTATTTTTAATAAATTCTTACTACTTTTTTTTAATATTTTTTACACAGTTTTAAAATTTAGTGCAAGTTTAAAATTAAAAATTAATAAGTTGGGTATCAGAAAAATTGTAATTAAGGTTCAATCATATTTGTCAAAGTTTTTCTGCTTTACATATTTTAAATATAATTTTTAAAATTGTTTTATTTTATTTTTGAATCGCTAAAAATTTTTTCAACGTTTCTTTTCTTTAAAAAGTTTAATTTCTTTTTAAGAATTTGTTAGATATTTCTTTCACTTTTAAAAAAAAGTCTAACACATTTATAACATTTGTTTGACATTTCTTTTGACCTTTATTTGATTTTTAAAACCACCCAATTTTTTTAAATATTGTCTCAATATATCTTCAAACTATTCCTTAGCCCCAACTTTTAAGGTATTAACCCTCTAAGTCTTATTCTTTTATAATAGACTGCCATAAATCTCGTTTAATTGTTCTCCATCTTCCTCTCCCTTACGTTTCAATCACTGCGAACTTGCCTGCAATTAATTAAAAATATATTTAATATGCATAATTAATTTTTATTGATGCAGTTTTATTAATTGATGCATTCCTTCGTGGCCAATCTAACGGATTGAATACACGGCGTGTCATTAATTGTGATAGCGTAACACTTTTTATTCCCAGCTTAAATTATTAAAAATTGTATTTATGGTAAATAAGCATAAATAAAATGCGATTTCAGTGGTTGCCAAATGAAAACGAAATGCTGTCATAATTTTTTGAGGCCATGTCAAATGTTTGGACATTAAGTTTTTAATGTGCCCGATGAACTGACAGGGGACGGGATGGAGAGAGAGAGGGGTGTAGGGGGATAGGGGGTGTAGGGAATAGGCTGTAAAAAAGGACAGACGTGTTGACGGAACGACATTGGGTGACGGACGGCCACAAATCTTGCGTCAACTTCTGGTGTTGATTGCCACAATGGGCATTCTGCTGCGGCACAAATACTCAACTCACACACATACACACTCAGAGAGAGAGAGAGAGTGTGGGTAATATACAAACACTCGCCGGGTGTAGTCGTAACAAGCGATATTTCATGTACATGCCATATATCAATGTCACTTTACTTTGGCAAACAGTTTCAGTTAATACACAATCAATGTACCAATGTGTTATCAATAATAAATTGCTGGCGATTTATCAGCAGCCAATGCAGCCAAGGCAACAACAAGAGCTACTACAGTCTTAACTTACTTTCGCACAACAACAATTGCTGTACAGCAGGCGACAGCAACAGCAGAAGCAGCAGCATCAAGCGGCAATCCGTTTGAGACTCTCTGAGCAACCCACGCCCACAACACCGCGTTGGGGGACTTTTAAATCCACCCAAACCGCCAGCCGCATGCGAAAGTCAAACATAAATCGCTCCCACATTTGTGTGTGTGTTTGTGTAAAAATTACGACCTAACATGTGTGTGCGTGTGTGTGTGAGTGGGGTTGCCTGTCTTGGTGTGCGTGCAAGTTATGCGCAGCATGCAAAACTGTGCACGCTGCACGTGCCGGTTGAAGTGTATAAATGTGCTCGCTGGCGGCCCCTAGCGAGAGGTAGCTGCAGCTCCGACAGATCCTGCTCCAGCTCTGGCCCCTACTTCGGTCTGGCTGCGACGACAACGTCGCACGACCGACAATGCGAGTCATGCGGTGGAGTCATATCGGATGACAATTAGGCCCTGGTCATCAATTCCAAGTGCACAAGCGATAAATCTTTGGTAATTGTATGTGTGTGAGCGCACTGTCTGCCTTACTCCCTCCTGCTGCCTTTCTCCTTTCTCTTCCTTTCAACTCTTTGCCTTCGCTCTCCCTCCTCCTTAACATCTCCCCGTCTATTCTTGGCTTGTGCTGGCAGCTTAAATGCAAATTGTGGCTTCGTTTTTGGTCAAATATGCGCACTTGTTCGCGGTCTAATTGAAAACTTTTGCCTCTGAAGCGCAATTCGTATGCAGATCGAGGCACACAAATGGTATAGAGAATCAGTTATGTCAACTGGCACTTGATTTAATTTGGCGCTTAGTTTGAAAGTCAAACATAAATTCGCATATGACATTTGCAATACTTTTGACTGGAGTCTCTCTCTTTCAACGGGTATTATACAAATGACACACATGTCAATTGACCCATGGCTGCTCAGTTGCAGTTGTTATTATTATTTTGGAAAGCGAAGCCCGCAAAATGCTGAAAACAAACAACAACAAGAGCAGCAACAGCAGGTGCTGAGCAGCTAATTAGTTTTTGGAAATGCCGCAGGATACTTCAATGTGCGAAACGCAAAGCATGTGTTAAATTACATGCGCATTTGTAGGGTTATATGTGTGAGTGTGAGTTGGTGTGTGTATGTGTGTGTGCTGCATATTATTTATGCTAAATAATTGAAAATATTATTTACCAAGTTAAATGTGTCACATTTCCTGTTGACTTTAATTGTTGTCAAGCCTGGCAGGCAGACGACAACAGGAATACAGTTAAGCAGAGGAGGTAGTGGTGAGGGGCGTGGGAGATAGAGTAGCAATGAGAGGAAGAGGAGAGAGTGTGTGAGAGCGGCGGGTGGAGAGCTTGCGCGTTGCACGGTGCGTATGCGTAACATATCTTACCGTTGACATAAATGACATTTTAAGGGCAATAAGTTATTTCACATTATGTCTTTGTGGCTCTGCCGCTGTGTGTGTGTGTGGGTTTGCCAGTGAGTTAAGCCTGTAACAGTGGGGCGTGCGTACAAGCCAATCTACAAGCGGTCGCAAGGACACACAGGACAGAGGACAGAGGACACCCATAGACAGACGAACGAGCTGCCTGCCGCTCGAGTTGTTAACAACTATGAGACTATGGCACAAACTTTATGAATGCCATTGCAAGTGTGTGCCTGTGTGTGTGTGTGTGTGTGTGTAAGTGTTTGCACCGCATGCGGAAGTCACATGTTTGCATTATGTGTCCTTTGGCATGTCCTTGCGAGTTGCCTTCCAGCCTGGCTGCCCGTCTGCCTTCACCATCTCCTCTTCCTTCTCCTTCTCGTTCTCCTGCCTTGTTTACACTGCGCTACTTGCTGCATTCTGCGTGTTTACTGCATCCCGTGCTCCCCTTACCCAACAGTTTTAATGCATAAATTTTAAATTTCTGGGTGTGAGTGTGTGTATGCAGGTGGCGTGCAGCGGGTGGCAACATAAATTTTAACTGCTGTGAAAATATTTGTTTAATGAGAAACTTTTAGCTGCTGCTGCCTGCAACTGCTTCCCTCTCTGTCTCATACTCTCCCTCCTGCTCCCACGAGTGACCTTATAATTTATTAATTATTTAAATTAAGCCTTGCACAATAATTATTGTCAGTGTGCAAATAGATGTACACACAGACACAACTATTTGTCTCAATTCTCAAGTAAGCTCGCTCAGCCTCTGCACTTCTCCTGCTGACAATGCAAACTCGTTCACAATAAGCTATAACTGTCAACAATTATTAATTTATGGCCCTCAGTCTGGCAAGTAACAATTGTATTTATTTATATTTGTATATAATACACAGCCCTTAAGCAAGCAGGGAACTAAGACAGTCATCAACTGTTCCCAGTAGGTAAAATAAACGTAAAATCGAGAAAAGCAATATTAATATTGTTATTAATAAAATTATATATGTATTTATATAGTTTTTAATAAATCTCTAGTATGTAAATAAATCAATACTTTTAATTAATTGAAATACTGTAAAACCCTTTGATATTGTATTTTCTGTATTTCCTTGTTGATTAATAAATTTAATATAGATTTCTATGTGGATTTTTCCCGCCGCTCAAGGGTTTCTTTTAGCACAAATAAAGCTATCATTTGAGAGTTTTTCCTATACGTTTTTTTAGCTGCACTCTTCTTTCAGTAGCTTTTTCTGTGTGTGTGCCGCAACTTTTGCTCTCACTTTCATTTGCATTTTTTATTGATTTATTTGCGTGCAAGTGAAAAAGCCGCCGCCTCCTGCCGCTTCTGCTGCTGTATAATTTCCATTGACTGCTGCTCGGCTGCTGTTCGACGTTCACATGTGCACAAAAAATTAATTGGGTCGACTTTATGTTACCCTGCTCTGCCCTGATTCCCTCTCCACTCTCATTTTCCTCTTTGCTCTTGCCATGCTTGTGCTCTTGCTCTGCGGCTACATTGATTGCAATTGCAATTAAATTGGCAGCATGGAAAGGCGCTTAAATGACGTGACAAGGATGGCGCTGTAGAGGATCCTCCAGCGACTACTCACACACACACAAGCACTCACAGACACACTCACACACACACCTGTAGGCACTTAGAGGTCGATGAAACGAGCTTAATTTCCATTCGGATCAATGCTTCGCCACATGAGCAGCTAATTTTGTGTGTCTTTCTGCGAGACTGAATCGAAGCGAGCATGCAATATAAGCCAGTTATACGATCTAGCCAGCTAATGGCTGACTTTGTTGTCTGCCACACACTCGCACACACCCTGGCCTGTCTAGACATTGTGGGTTGCTTGAACTCATTTGATTGGAGTCGCAGCTGCAATTGCCAACCCAAAATGTAACTGAAACTCGATGCCGGCGCATAAAAATTGAAAGCGCTGACTTAAAGCCATTAAACTTGCCACAATATATGTATATGATATATATACATATGTGTGTGTGTGTGTGGGTGTGTAGGTGAAGATAATTAATGTTTACTTCGCTGTGCCCACACTCGGAACCACTTTGTGTTCTGAGCAAAGCACAAGTCATGCTTCCTAATCGCCAAGTGGCTTCCAAGTGCGGCGCAAGTCACGCTGATAATGTCGAGCTGATTAAGTGTGTCCTTGTTGCAACTTCAGTGTCCTCTGTGTCCAGTCTACTGTGTGTGCAGAATGCAGCGAGAGATGCCGCTGCTGCACTAAGCAAACTTGCGTGGCAGCTCCACGGCATTTGCTGTGGCATAATTCATTAATCCTAATTGAACTATGACAGAAGTCGGATAATTCCGCTGAGAGTTGTGCCAGGGAGATTAAAAGGCTTTAGATGATATTAATGTGCCAAGTACTCGGCATGTACTGCGGACTAATTTTGCCTGAGCAAATTTCAGCAAGGCAACTGAAAGTGTGATGCCAGGAAAATTTAACTGAATTGTTTAGCTTTTAAAGAAGACTTAAAGCTAATATGATTTCCTATCAAACAACTGGGGAAAACTTTACTCATACCGAACTATATATGCCTTGTCTTCTCAACAATTATCGAAATCTATATCAATTCCCCAGTTAAATTTGCTTTACCAACAATCATCTGCACAAACAGTTACCTCGTACTTTGCTTCTCTACACCCTACGCTATCTCAGGGCACCAAGCTCTTATTTAAAATATCCCAAATCATTAAACAAACCCAATGCCGTAGGCTGGAACAAAGAGAGATCAACATTTGAGTAGATATCGCTTTGGCTCTGTCGGCTCAAGCCTATCGAAATTCGAATTCAACAGCTGCAAATGGGGCCCGAAACTCATAAAGAAACAATTTCGCAAGTGTGCGAGTGTGTGAGAGTGTGCGGATGAATAGAGTCCAGTATTTATGTGTGTGCTAATGTGTGTTCTACAACAACAACTACAACTACGACTACAACGACTTGCTTGTTGTTTTCACTTGAATGGGCTTCCCTGTTGTTGTTATTGCTGTTGGCCAAAATCCACATCCACATCTGCATCTGGCCTACAAGTTGATTGTTATTAATATAGTTGCTTTTGTACACACACACACACAGAGGAAGGACTGGCAAGTGCTGTGTGGGTGTTGCTGTAGTTGTTGTTATTGTCTTTTCAACTGTTTGCTTAGTGCGAGAAAAACACGGCCAAATTGCTGCAATGAGCAGAGCACACACACACAAAGAGTATGATAGTGTGAGGGGAAAGGGGCAGGGAAAAAGACACAGACAATATACTTGATTAAGACGCATGCAGCACTTGCAGAGGGCGAATGAACTTGGACACTGACACGCTTCACTAGACAAAGCTCGACTCGCTTTTGATTGTGATTGTGATTGTGATCAAGATTAAGTTCGAGTCGTGTGTGTGCTGAAACAACAACAGCAACAACGCAAAACAACTTATTCATCAATTTGTGCGCAATTCCGTAAATAGTCAACAGAAATAATGGCAAAAGTCTGCCTGTCTGTCAGTCTCACTGCCTCTCTGCCTGTCTGTGTGTGGGCGTCTTTATCTGTACGTCTCAATCTCGTGTGTTTGTTGTTTTTGTGCTTGCGTAGTTGAAGGTCAGTTGCTGAGCAAGCACAAAAACAACATCACGGCGCAATAACATGCCGAACACAAACACAGACTCACCCACTCGCAGCTTCATTAGAGCAAATCTCGCTTTGTGTGCGTATTAATTGTGGGACCAGCGCGAAAGTATGCTATGATTTTTTACACACAGCAAAGGGCAACAAATAAAAGCAAGGGGAGGTAAATCGGATGATAAATATTTTATAACATTAAATAAAGCGAAAAAGAGAAATCAATATTGATTGAAATAAAGTAATATTCATGCAGTAAGCTCTTTTACTCAATAGTATAATATTTGCAATCGATTTATTTGATATGGAAATTAATAAAATCTTTTTAGCTTTCACTTTGAAATTCATTTTTATTATATGGAATATTTGCATTTGATATATATGCATTTTACATTTATTAAATTTGTAAGCGTATCAAAGGAAAGTGAAACTTAATTATAAATGTTCTCTCACCTTTATCGCATAAAAATCTACCTGAAAATGTAGAAAATTTAACAATCAAAGCCAACTAGCTGCACAATCATCAAGGAACAATTGTTGCCACTATATACACACACACTCACAACTATGGCTATATGTAAACGCCTACAGTGATGATTATATATACAACATGCTGTATGTGTATGTGAAGTGCCTCGTCTGCTTGGGATGTTGCGTGTGACATTCAAAAGGATAACTAACTATGGAACAACGATAATGGCAACGTCTACACACATAACGGGTTGGCTATTATGGTTCCGGCCACTCGACTCGTGTTTGTCTTGTTTCAGCCAAGACGACATATGGTTATGTGTGTGTGTGCGTCTGCGGCAATGTGTTGAAATTGTTTCAAAAAGCTGACGCTTAACATTATCGCCTTTTGCGTCATATTCAATGGGAGAGAGAGAGAGAGAGACAGCATCTTTGTGTGCGTGCGTCGTACGACAACTCATGCATAACAACACACATATGTGTGAGGGCTTGCCAACATGTGTGCGTGTGTTTGGCTGTGCGTGTGTGTCCATCAGCATGATGTGCATTTGTATGTAGTAAGCATGACACGACAACTCTCAGTAAGAAAGAGGAGAGGGAGAGACTGAGTAGCAGACGGCGATAGAGGACTTTGCCCCCGGGCAGCGGAAATGTCAACAGCGACCATTGGCAAGTCGAGTAAAGCAGCTGAAGCTGGAGCAATAAAGGCGCAAGAAGTGCGCCCTGTGTGTACAACACACACAATAAGTGCGTATAATGGATTGATGGCGTAGCACAAACTAAGAGAATCTTTGCGCAGACGAAGGAAAAGACGAGGCGAGACGGCCAGACAAATATCAGTCGAGTACATTGGCATTTTCCCATCTCAACAAACTTTTAACGCAGACAAATTTTGGAAAATCTTTCAAAACTTTAAAGAAAGAAATACGAGAAAAGTTTAAGACGAAACTTACTTAGGGATAATCAATAAGTATTGATGGAGTATTTAATATAAATGCGTTGAAACTTTGCCGAAATGCCAAAGCAAACAACTGTCCACTTTTAACTGAGTCGCCCTTTAAATAGATAAGTTGCAACCCTCATGCCGCAACCTCTCTCTGTAAATAGCTAATGTCGTCTGCGTTTAACAAGGACTACAGCTGTCAAATTTCTCCACAATTCTTGCACAATAAATATTTAACTACCGGCGAATGTGACCTGTATCTGTATCGGCACACGGCATCGCTGAGTACTCCCATACATATTTTATCATTCACCACCATCATTCAATTCCATAATTTGATGCTCGATTTCTCTTAAGCCCCTCTTGATGGCCAAAAGGCATTTGGAGCCCGGGTTAAATGTTTGACCTTGTGCCGCATGTCAACGCGGCGGAGACCGCTTATCGCATTGCTTGAATCTCGACGAGAATTTGTTTGCCAAACTTGTCAGCGCCAATGTTATGTTGCGATGCTGGGCACCGATTTCGATTTGTACCCAAAAAAAAATCGAATTGAATGCAAGGGCCAAAGAAAAAATAAATTTGTAGCATATTTATGGGGGCCAGGACGACCCTCATTTAATTTCTGTCAAACAGCGTGTTATTTATGTGTGTGCCACAGGCGTTGCTGTCTAGCCATCGATACTGTCTGAGCCCAAACATAAATATAATATTGTATATAAATAAATTGTTTATCGTGTCAGGTTAAGCCTTTTTTTGGTATTTTTTGCTCTTTTCAACAGTTTTTAATTGGATTGCAGCAGCCACTCGATGGCAAATTGAGCTGCTGAAACGTGACATTTGGCAACCACATTGCTGCCAGCCCCTCATACTCTACTCTCCATTTAGCAGTCACTAAAGACGAAACTGCTTTCCAAAAAGCGCAGCTGGCCCCCGTTGCATTTTGACGCTTTGTGGCTAAGACGACGCCGACACCGACGGCATCTTGCAGCGACTTGCGACTTGTCTTATGCATAATTAAATTCTGTGTTTGCAGCTTGGCTCCGCGGCGGATTGCGTAAGATTCGCATACACCACAACCACTTGACCCAAATTCATCGTTCGCATCGTCGTCGTCGACGGTTCTGCTTCATTCTCTTACCCTCTTCATCTGCCTTTCTTCCTCCCTTTATCCCTGTTCGGTTTTGTACTGGCAGCCGGCAACCAACATAGAAATAAAATGTTTATTTTGCATTTTATTTTGGCGCATGGCAAGCGCTAAAATTATTTACGCAGCATCAGGCGTGTCATTTGCATGCGCCACGCCCATGCCTCCTTCAAAAGAAGAAATCGTGCAGCCAACTTATTTTCCTTCCTCTCTCCTTTTCTCTTTTTCTCTCTCTGGTCTGCCTGCCAGCGAGAAGCAAATGACAGCGATGGGAACAACAACCAATGAAACCCACAAAAATACGCTAAAAGTATTTACATTTGACTTGGAAAAAATTATACATTTCCGTGCAAATAAAAAACCAAAGCAACAGCAGAAACAACAACAATAACAACATCTTTAGCCACAACAAAAAGGAGCCAGCTTTGGCTTGTGGCTAAAGTAAAATCTGCTAAAAAGAAAACTCGCCTTGTAAATTATTGACGAATATGAAATGCACTAAGAGTTGGTTGCTCTTACAAAAAAGAGATCAGAGAAGTTTTGACTGAAGATGAAGGACTAAGAAGGATGGTGAAAAACGTGTAAAGGGAATGAAATACAAATATAATAAAGAAAATATTCTGAAGAATATTTAAGATGAGTCAACTGGTTGATCAAAAATATATAGGAAACCTACAACTACTAAACTACTATAAAAAATTCAACGGGCGATATTTTAATGAAAGGAATACAAAAGAAATAAATAAATAAAATTTAAAGAAGCAAATTGAAAAGTAAAAGGTTAATTTAGTAGAGTTTCAGTTCTAGAAAATGTTTAAAATATTTCCCAAACAATCTTATTTTCTGTGATAAATTTCATGTCGAAATGCTTGATATTGTTTCATTTCAAGACCTTATCTAAATATTCACTCTAAATACTCACTCTTAGTACTCATACTCACGACTCCTTCTTCCTTCTCAGCCCCTACAAAAATCATACATTTACATCTAATGCCGAATTGGCAAATCTCCCACTCGCAGCTGTAACATACAGTTGCACAAATGTTTTATACCCCGCAAAGAAAAGCGATGGCGTAAAAAAAAATGCGTTGGCAAAGCGGGAAAAAGCGTCAAATCCGCAAACAAACACTGTGACAGCAACAATGCGGGGCGTGACAAGCTATATAGGGCCGGAGGCAGTACGAGGAGAGGAAGAGGCCAGGCATGGGTTGGCAATGGGGTATCTGGTTGTGGGGGATGAGTCAAGCGGCAACTGAATGAAATGTACTCTCTATTGACATTTGATTCACAACAAAAAAAGAAACCAGCAAGAGAGAAGAAATTGGAAAAAAAGAGAAGGGAAACGAGCTGCAGCGGCCTCTCCCTTTCTCCCTTATCTCGCATGATGTCCAACTAAAGGGGGTTTGCCCTAGTCCCTCCTTGCCTCGGATTTGAGTTCCGATCCCACTGCCAAAGCTTTTGCTCAGATTTCACAGTGGCTCTTAGCAAAACAGAAAAAACTTCATCGGTTCAATGGGGGATTCGGTTCTATTTGTTGTGCTGCGCTACGTTTCGATTCGTTTCAATTCGTTTCATTTCGTTTCATTTCAGTTTTGTTTCAGTTTGTCTGTTTGTGTGCAGATTGTGTTTCCTATTGTCCTCACTCTCCCTGCTCCCTTCTCCCATTCCGTTTCCCCCTTGCGGCTGTGTCACTGCTACTGTCTTGACGCATAAATTTGCCTTAATTTGTTGCAAAATAATTTCATTCATTTACGTGCTGCCATTTACATGGCGATATGCCGTTGATAACTTATTTAAGCGACGCCATCGTCGAGGAGCAACAAATTTGAACAAAATAAATTATCAAACTGTCACATTGACGTATCGCCCAGGCAGCCTGGCAGGCAGTCGGGGGTGGAAGGGTGTTAGTCATACAGCAGCCAAGGAGCAAGTCGTGAAAGCATAATCTAGAGCATCATGTTGCTCGTTTAAAGGATGTCAAAGGTTGGCCATATATCAGGAAGGCATCAAACGCAGGCGAAGCTGCTGCTCCCGCTGCTGCTGCTGCTGCTTCTGCTGCTGTAGCCCGTTAACAATTTCATGTAACAAATTCTTTGTGCTGGACATGCGACACAGACACACACACAGAAAAACACACAACCGTATCCAGTGTTATATAGATACGGAGACAGGGATACTGGGATACACTGGGACATTCGAGCTGTTTCAGATTTCCAATAAATATGCCTAGGGTGGCCTAGCCGGCTTTTTGTTGTAGTTGCTGTAGTTGTTGTAGCCGATCTCTGCTGTTTGCCTGCTCTGGCTCTGGCTTCGACTCCCAGCACTGTCGCTTATTTGACATTCTGACAGTTTCGACAGTTTGGTTCTCGTTTTACTCTCTACGACAAAGTGCGTGCGGGTCCGGGGCTGGGCCTGGCCAGGACGAGTAACTGGCAACTGGCAACTGGAACATGGCTCTGGCTACAGTAGCTTGTTTATTTATATGGCCTGTGCTGTGCGTCTGTGTGTGTGTGTGTGCGTGTGTGTACCTTGCTGCGGTCGCCATGCCCTATGCTCCCTGACTACCCCCTCCTGCTGTTGCTGCTGCTGCCACCGCCACCCGCTATCCACATTATGCCGTAAACGTTGCTTTGTTGCGCAGAAAACACAGACGAGTCTGCAAAAAATCGCTCAAAGTATCGAAAACCGAATAGCGCAGCATGTGACAGCTTCGACGCAACCGCCCTACCGAACCACGCCTCTCACCATGCTGGATTTATGAAGCAGGAGGCGCTTCCCTTTGCTGCGCTGTGCTGCGTTGGGGCTGCGTTGCGTGGCTTTGCTTTTGTAGCCCGGAACAGCCACTAACAAGCGGCTGAAATGTGTCACTTACAAGCGGCGAACAGTGGCAACAAATGTTTCAATTTGTGGTAAGAAACCCACTTCAACAAAATCAACTTTCAGATAAGTTAGAGTATTCGCAGTAATTATGGCAAAGTGGTTAATGGTTTGATGATGATTTTCCATTAATTAAATTTAATTCTTTTAAAACTTCGCAAACACACATTGCAAAAAAAATAAAAACCATAAAATTGGCACTTGTTCAATTTCTTTGGCTAATGGAATTATCATAAACGTTTAATTAAAAACCATTTAACGTTTGTATCCATTTTAAATGCTAGTTTAAATTTATTGTCTGTCGGTAAATGAATGAAAAATTATTGCGTCATAAAACTATTTCTTTTAATTGCAACAATTTTGATACAATTAACAGAAATGACAAATAAAGAAAGTTAATGAAATATAATAAATTGTTGGGATATTGTGAAATTGTTGGGATTTTGTTGGCATATTTGTTGCTATTGCAAGCTACACTTCCACCATGACAATCGTGTTAAATTACCCGCTAAATGAAGCTACCAAAAAACGTTGCATACTTTTCCGCTCAGTCTGCATCCAAACAACACATTCATTAGATGTACATATAATATTATATCAACATATTTAAAGCTTGATCATTTCAGCTTTTTAGTACACAAAATGCCGAATAATCAGAAACAAAATTTTCAAATTGTTTCCCGGCTTTGCAGTACCCCATTGTGCATTGTCGTACTGCAGGTTTTTATTTTCGTTACTCGACGCAGTTTTTGGCTGAAACTTAGTTAGCAGATTTGATAGTGGCACTGCAAAGAGTTCAGCAAGCTCAAGTTCGATGCGCTTACCAGCGAAGAAAGTCGTGATAGCTATAAGTGAAATGTGATAGCATTGGGGGAACATATGGAGTAGATCGAACAGCAGCAGCAGAAGGATCATCAGCATTGGCATGCATAAGCGTATTTGCAGTTTTTGCTTGCAATTATGCGGCAGTTGAGAGCTGCATTGTTTTGCCAGTCAGACCAGGACAGCAATAGTGACAAAGATGGAGAGTGAGTGAGTGGGTGAGTGAGGGGGAAGGTGATTCGATGTGCCATCGTCCTTCATTGTGAGTGCTGTTCTTGTTGATTTTGTCTATTTTGCTACAGGCCAATGGACGAGCTGACAGAGAGACCGATGGACAGCTGGACAGCCAACAACCAGGCTGCCAGGCAGGCAGACAGACAAGCGGTTGGACCGAGAGACAGGCAAACATGGGGACAGACAGATCCGGACAGCTGTTTGCTTCATTGGCTGCCACAAAATATCAACAAGCATTTTGTTTATTTGCTTAGCGTCGACAACTACCAAATACAAAGAGCCATTAGATTGTTGTTGGCCGCACGAGAGAGGGAATGGAAAGTGGAGGGTGCCATGGCGAGTTGGCTCAAGCTGTCAGGGGGAAAGAGGTGGGTTTTTTTAGTGCATGTTGTTTCAGCGTTTGTGGCATGCAACTGCTAACAATGAGTGCAAGCTGCAGCTCTGGGAGCCAACAAATGTTGAAATTTATGCAACAGCAATGCCAATAATCTATTGTTTTTACTCAGCTAGCCAGGGCGCCCCACTGTCTCCTTCTCTCTTTCTCTCTCTCTCTCTCTCTCTCTCTCTCTCTCTCTGTCTTCTTCTCCCTGTGTCTGTGTACACAAGGGCGACATGTGTAAACTGTGTGAGTGAAAGCTGACACTGGAAATGTGTTTGAGAATTGCAATGTTAAAGTTGAATTCGAGTTCGACTTGCGAAAGAGCACTTCAACTCTAATTGAAAAAGGAAAAACAGAAAATTGTTTTCAAATTTCTGCCAATATTTATTTATTCATTACAAAATTAACTCTCAAACAGATTGAGGAAAAGCTAGAGACTAAATTCTTGAACAGATGAAATTATAAAATTTGTGAAAAGAGTATAAGTTCTGAATTTAACAATTTAAAAAATATAATATTTATTTTAAATATAACTTTATTGAATTGATATGTTTATTGTTTACTTAATAAATAATTTAATAAATGATATCTAATAAATTTATTCTTTAAACATTTTCCACAAAGGAAACCTTATTCCTCTTGCAAATGCTTTGGCCAATTTAGCAAGGGAATTGCAAATTTTCGGTAAGCTGCATTCGTGCTGCACAAGTTAACCCCAAAGCATCGCTTGTTATCGATTGTTGTGACAGTTACCACATGCAGCTGACGCCGTCTTCCGTTTCGTGCTTTGTTTTACTTTACTTGACATCGTTTTGGGACAATTTTTTTTGCTGTTGCTGCTGTTGCAGAATTTATGCAGCTTGGCTCTGATCATGGCCATGGCCGTTGGCCATGTCAATGGACGATATGGACGCAATTTAAATATTGCATGTGCCGTGGATGCGGATATGAATACGGACAGGATACGAAGGGTTACGGTTAGCTGCATGTTGGGGATAAGATGCAGCAGTAGGAGGTGGAAGAGGAGGAGAAGGGACTATCGTTGTGACTGCCGACATATTAAGCATAAAATTGTGTGCCAAACAAGGATGAGAAACGGCAAAACTGCAAAGAAATATGGCTGGCAGGCAGGCAGGCGAAAGGGGGCGTGGTTGATGCAGCAGCAGCAGTAGCAGTAGAACGTTGCATTATAATTTATGCGCATGCAAGCCACGGAGTCTGCCACTTAATCCGTGTTTAATAACACGAAACGAGTGCAGCAGGAGACGGGAAACAAGGAGAAGGTGTAGCCTGAAGCAGGCCAGACAGGCGCGAGTCGATAGCCAGGCCAGGGTGGTGGCATTTCGCATGGCTTTAAGCACTTTATGGGCCTCAGTTTGGGGCAAACAGTTTTCGAAAATTTGTTTAAATTCGCTACGGCTTCGATGGAAGTTTATGCTCTGTGTGTGTGAGTGTGTGCATTGTTTAAGCCAAGGTATGCTTTTTATCAGCCAAAGGTCTTAGCACGCACACACAAATATGCCGCACACACACACACACAATGAATGAGGGTGGGGGTGCAATGTCTGCGGGTTAAAAGCGAAACCTTATCGAAAACGTTTAAACGCACGCAAATTCCACGTGGGCAAGATAAAACATGCATAAGCCAGGTTGAGTATGGTCAAGGGGCGTGGCAGACAGAGCCAGTCAGCCAAGTGGGTGTGAGTGTGATTGTGAGCCAGAGTGTGGTGTGTGTGAAAAATATGCCAATGTTAAATATTTGCCAGGCGTTGTCGCAGTCGCCCCTCAGATAAAGCGTTAACTACAGTCTCAAACACAGACACACACACACACACACACTCGCAGACATGTTGGGAAGAAAACATGCGTGTGTTCATTGGTATGTGTAATCTTTTGCGTGCTTTACGCATTACCAACACAGGCGCAGGACAATGTTGCAGGACACTTTGAATTATTCATTTACACGTCTTTTTTTTTGTAATATAGCACGGCGAGCTGTGGGATAGCTGGAAGTGAGCTGAGGGAGTTGGTATGAGAGGGAGCAGAAGGCGGGTGCGTGGTGCCTTGTGGTGGGGCTGGCACGCCTAGTAGGCGTTTGTAGCAACAACTGTATTTACTTTTTATCGCTGATAAAGCGCATAATTTATGGGTTGTTCAAAAATTTAAATGCCCCCGAGAATGCCAGGAGACAAAGAGCCAAGGAATTTCTCTCGGGGATGGCAGCTTAACTGTGGGTCAGTTGACTTCGGGGCCAGTCGGTTGTGCTGCGAGTGGGCGTGTAAATTATACGTGTGTCCATCTCTCACTCTGCCTTGCTCCTCCTTTCGTGCTCCCCTTCTCCATACACGCACATTATCATTCCGATTCCAAGCAATGCGAAGTATTTGACGCATTCAAAATGGGAACACCGTCTAATCCAGCCGGGAAATATGTGCACGAGTGTGCTGGGAAACATATTTATTTGTTCAGCTTAATTAGAGCTAATTAATGAATTCATTAAAATTCTGTAAGTTAATCTAGAACGGGTGTAGAATTGATAATATATTGTTTATTGAAAGCTTCTAAATTGTAGAAAAATTGAAATGAACTATGTAAATAATACAAAATATACCATAAATATTTTTCATTCTTCCACAAAATTTATTAAACTATTTCACATTCATTTCTGAAAACTATAAACGAGCACATACACCATGAAGATTCAATTGATAATTTCACATATTCAATTAACGCAACTTGTTGCATGCGCCGTGGGCGTGGCAAAGCGATAACAATTATAAACGCCCTCAGGGCATGGTTCAATGATTTAAGGCTTCGACACAATCGAATACACACACACATACACACGTATACAAACAGACACAGACAGACGCCCCCACAATGAATAATTGCTGTTTAATAGATGATTAGAAAAAAAGATTGCATACTTTTTGGGGCCGGGCTCGTTGAATGTTTTATGCAGATGGTTTTCGTGCTGGCGTGGCCTGGGCGTCAAAGCGAAATGCAAATCGAAATGCAATGCAAAATGTGCGATGTGATGTGATGAATGTGCAAATGCAAAGCATGTGGCGTTAAATTTCGCTGTGAATAAAAATAAAACACAAAATGCGAACAAAACAAAAGCAAAGCGAAACAATTCTTGTGAAATGAGGTCGCCCAAATGTGGCATGCCAAAGGGCAAAGGCCAGGGCAGGGCACAAAGACAGAAAGAGAGAGAGAGAGAGAGAGTGATAGAGAGAGATCGGGTGGGGGCAGAGGCCTGTCTGGGGCATAAAGCAACGGCGCAAAGCAAATTTATGACTATTAAGCCGAAAGTATGTGGCTTTTGTTGCTATTTTACCGCCGCTGCCGCCATCGGCGCGGTACAAGTTATGCGAAAGCACTGAAAATATGCAAAGCAATCGTAATTTTATGCTCTGCTTGGTTGCTTCTCTTCTCGCTTTTTCGCTTCTTGTGCTCTCGCTTCTTCTTTAGTCTTTCTTACTTCCTTTTCGTACAAATGCAAATGACCTGGCAAGCTGTTGTTATCAACATAGATGAATCAAATTAAATGAAAAGTACATTACGCGCTGTTTAATTGAAAGCCTCCCTTCAAACTCCTTCTCTCCCCTGTTGACTGCAACAAGCGCCCTTCGTCGCCTCGATGTCAGTTGCGATTGCACTGACGATTGCTATCGCGATGCTCCCAAAGCAATCAACCTAATTTGTCATATGCACTCGACCCACACACTTAACCCACCTGCCAGTTCAACTGTCTGTCTGTCTGTCCGCCCGTCTGCTCGCCTGTCAGTCAAACACTTTTGTCCAGTCAGCCAGTCAATATTTATAATGAAAGCTAATGAGCGACTGCGAACCGCACAGAGAGCGTAAAAAGTTGGCCCTGGCCACGGACAAGCGTGGACTCGTCTGCGTCTCGACTGACTGCAGCAGCTGAAGTTTGTTTGTATGTATGTGCATGTGTATGTGTGTGTGTGTGTGGGAGTGAGAATGTGTATTTTCTTTGCTCTTCTCTCTTTTTGCTGCATTTCTGAAGTGCTCAGCTTTTGTTCTCGCTTCAGCTCTGTCTCTGTCTCTGCTGCTGCCTCTTGCACTCGCCTCAGCTCCGTCCTTCGTCTCTCTATCTCTCTGCTTCTCCTTTTCTCCATTGCTGTCTCTTTTTGTCTGCGTTTTGTCTGCTTTTGTGCTGCTGCCTTATAAATGCGGCGCTTAAAAATTGAATGCCGCCGTGTCGCGGTAAAATAAATTGAAAGTACTTGTCCATTGTTTGATTAATGTGTCAATAATGGCAGCGACCAAGTTGAAAGTGCAACGACTGAAAGAGAAAAAGAGAGAGCGAGAGAGAGGGAAAAGAAATGCTGTGAGTACAGTAGAGAGTGCGGTTTGAGTGCGGAATTATCTGCTTAGAAGATTGCACTCAGAAGCTCGCAGGTAAACCGACTTTGATTTGAGCAAAATTCTTATTTATATAAGCTGCTCCACAAACATTTCATATGGGATTAACTAAGCGGCTTATGTGATGAACTTTGCTCTCTTTCTAACCTCAAATCAGTTATTGAAATAATTAAAATTATCTGTCATGAGTAAAAAACAGTTTAACCTGCATGGCTGTAATTATAAAATAGTTCATAATTTACTTCGCATGATTAATGTAAAAAAAGAAGCAAACTGCGCAATTATCAAATTAAATTTAAATTGAATGCACTAAATAGTATATTAATATTAAATACTTCAGCTAGGCAATCAACAGACAAACTCGTACACAAGGAACTCAATTAAAAGTGCACTCATATTCGTTATTAGAAGGAAGTTGCCACTTTCCGTTCTGCAGGCACAGTCCATAAAGTTAAGTTAGCAGGCCACTCAAAAGAGAGAGAGAGAGATGAGGGAGAGGAGAGAGACTGTAATGAGACACTAAGACACTAAATGCTTGTTATTCAAAACACCCATTTCGAGTACTCGTTTAGCGTGGAATCACAGTGCGTAGTCCAGGCAAAAGGAACCCTTCTTCAACAGAAGGGACAACGCCAAGGAGTGCGCTCAAAAAGAAATCCAATTTAATGACTGCACTGGCGAAGACGTTCTCGACCCTCTCATTGGGTGCTCTGGTCTCCTCTGTGCTTTGGCCCCCCTGTGGGCGCTGTGGGCGATGACTTGTGCTCGGTCTGTCCGCGTCTTTGTTTTCATTGCGGCTGTCACTTTGGGCGCACGGAACGTTAATGGCAAGTGTAAAATGCTTTAAGCCCGCAACAGCAGAGAGCAGAAGAAGAACAGGAAAAGGAAGAGCGGCAGGAAGAAGAGTAGAGCAGAGAATGCTGCAAGAGGCAACTAGCAAAAATACAGCGAGGGGAAAAAAGAGAAGAGTTTAATTAACACGAAAATGGTTTCAATTACATCAAATTACATTTCTTTGCAGCACCGAGAGAGAGACAGAGAGAGAGAGAGACGCCATTGTAGTTTGTAGTCCTGCCTGACTGCGTGTGCTTGAAAGAAATGGGCGTGGCACAGTTGATTTGCTCGCGCAGATTTATTGGGCGTCAGTTGAGAGCAAATTAGTTGAAATTGTCAGTGAAACAGAACAGAACAGAACAGTCAAAGACAAAGGCGGCCCAAAAGGAGTCTCGAGTTGTCAGCATTGTCTGCCATAAAGTTCAGCATGGGCAATCAGATTAATCCCTCACGATAATTTTACATGATCTTCTATGCCCACATTTGCATACACTTTTATACACTTCTATCGGCGCTATTTCTATCTCACTCTCTCTCTCTCTCTCTCTGGCCTAGGCACTTGAGCACTCGTACCGAGTAAATCTCTTTAATTAAATTTACTTTCAACTGTTTTTTCTTTCTTGCGGCATGAATAATGTTGCCTCTTACCCGTGCATATGCAAATAATGCTATCAGCGAAATGAGTGTGCTGCTTCGCTGGCATTCGATACCCTGTAAAGAAGAGTTAGCTAAGTTCTAAATCGAAAGAGGAAGCATTTGGTTGGGCTGCAGGAAAAGAAAGATTTGCTTTCACTTTAGAAAACTCTTTGTATTCATTTCATTCATTCAAATTTATTTTAAAATGAAAGGTTCTTCTCTAGCTATAGAAACCTCTTTGTATTTATTTCATGTAAGCATTAACTAATTTTTAAAGATGTTTAATTATTATAAATGATATATTTTAGAAACTGAGTTATAAGTCAGAAATATTTTAAGTTGCATCGAGAGTTTTCTTACAACAACTTGAATTCAACACAACTACTTCCATCTCTTCTTGTCATTTCTCTTCCTATCCCACTTTACAGGGTATCCACCATGTCACATTTAAACTTCACTTACTTTTTCTGTTGTTTTTGTTGGGTTTTTTTCGGCGCTGTTGCTCTGCGGCTTGTGTCATTCATTTGGCTTTTGTTGGCCTGACAGTCGTTGCCATTGTGCCGAGCCTCATTTATTTTACTTACACGCATGCGAAGGCGAAGGCGTCTCTGCCAGCGAGGCAGCCGCGTCATTTATGACACCTTGACAAAAAAATGAGCGCACACCCGCGCCGTCGGGGAACAGGCAGGCAAGCTGGCAGGTTGGTAAAAAAAGCAGAGAGAGCGAAAGCAAGCGCTGCCAGGTGAGCAGCGCGCTGCGTTTGGCTTTGGTGTCTGGGGTGCGGTTGTGCCAACGCACATTCATAATTTCATTTTCCCGCAGCGCCACAAACGTTGACGTAGCAGGCAATTCGAAGGAAGGAAGGAGCAAGGGGGTATCCAAGCCAGCTACGGTGTGCCGCTTATTATGCGACAGAAATTGAAAAACTTTGTTTGCCGGCGCGCTGGGGTTAACAAATAGGCCTGCCTGACTACCTGGCTGTCCCCCCTCCTCCTTGTTCCCCTTGAGACTTGCTGGAAATGGGCAACCATTTAAGCGCAACACCCAAGTGCCGCACATAATTTGATGCCTTTTATGGCTTTTAATTTGTTGCCAGCACACGCGGGTCATAGGTCGCATGTCGCACGTCGCAATGCCTGCTGTCATTTTGTTTATTTTTCTAATGAATTCGAGGATGACGAGCACAGCGAAGCCAACGTCGAGGCTGGCAAATAAGATTGGCATTGGCAGCCGCGCTGTGGTTGCCCCGCGCCGTGGCACGTGAGTTGCCTGTGCAAGCTGCTCACCTTGGCCCGGCAGGCAACAGGTGAGCTCAGGCCAGCTGATTGAAAAGCATCTTCTCTCACCCAATTGGCCAGTGGAGGTGCTGTGTCTCCCTCTCCTCATCCTTGGTATCTCTCTCTCCTTTCACTGGAAATTGATTTTGCTTGTTTATTGTTAAAAATTGTTTGTTATTGTTCGTGTTCGTGTTGCCACTTTGACTAACTTCCAAACAGTTTGAGGCGACATTGTCTTATGCCTGGAATTGATTTTATTTTACATATTGCATAATACTCTCATTCTCTCTCGTTCTCGGTCTCTCTCTCTCGTTCCTTCTCTACCTCCCTCTCTCTTATTCTGTTATAATACTCAGCTGGGTATTTACTTCAGAGACAGCAACATTTCTCGTGTCATCACTCGGTGTCATGAGGGGTGTGTGAGAGAGGCCCGGGTGTATCGTTACACAAATGGCTTAAAATTCCTTTCGTTCTGTCAATAAATTTCTTATGCTGCATTTAAATTTCTGCTTTTTGTTTCCGTTTATGACAACGCATCCTGTTGAGCTCTTCTGCGTCCTTTGGCAGCTGCTCTGTGTCAATTTCAAGTCGAAATTGTTGCTCTGCGCTCAGCTCTCCACAGGGTATCTTATATCTTTCATTGCAAGTTGCATTGTTCATTGTTTATTGTTTTTCAATGGAAGGAAAATTGTGAGTTTGTTGTCAAAACTTGTGACGGCAACAGCAATATCCTCATGTTTATTTTAATCGACATCGATGACAGAGACAACAATGTCAAATAAAAGGGAATTCATGTTTTTGCAGTGAATGTCAAATATTTTTAAAATATTGAAAAATATTTTTGCAATTTTCTAACATTTATCTCAAGGCAGGCAGAACTCTCTACATATTTTACCTTGCCCACCTTAGGGTATCACCCACTCCACATGCCTCTGTCAGCTCACTCTCTTCATGCGCTTTGACTAAGACGTTTCCGGCGTCTTCATGTCACGTTTCCTCATATAGTACATGCACACTAATACACACACACACACATGCACATACTCGAATATCCATCAAGCATGCACACACTCACACATTCCTTATACACTCTGCACATTTACGAGTATAAATTATGAAATTTGCACTAAAAAGTTGCAGCTGCTTTCACATCTTTGTTACATCCCCGCCCGCCCCCAGCCACGCCCCGCCCAGCTTGCCTTCCCTTTGTTTGTGCTTTTAATAAACAACCCGAGTGAATTATGCATATGTGTATGTATGAGTGTATGTGTGTGTGCCATGCATATGTATATGTTATGATTCTCATATTCGGCTGCAGTTGCATGCACCTGTTTGCACTGCCCCCTTTTCTCCTCCTCCCCCTTCTGCTGCTGCTGCTGTTTACCATTTGCTTTTTGTTAAATTGTTCCTTTGTTTTAACGTGCAAATTTTTGAATTTTCATCATAGTTTTTCTTTTACTTTTACTACTATATTTGCTGCTTTTTGCCGGCCACCTTTTGTGGCATGCAACGTGCGCCTGGCTCCGGCTTCGTCGGCGGCTCCTCGGTTGCTTTATTCACGGCATTTGTTTGCATATCAAAATGCGTGAAATACGTACCGCATTGCCAAGGGGGGCTGGGGCAGTGGGCGTGGCTTGGGCAAGGCAACTTATTAGCGCTGCTTGGCTCAGCATTTTCTATTTTCTATGCATAAAAATGTAAACGCTTCCAGCCGAGCTAACGCGCTGCCTCCCCTCTTTCGTCTGCCCCACTCTTGGCTGCCTCTCTTTAAATTTATGTGCGCTCTCGCATAAATATACATGCAGGCAGCCGAGCATAACTAGAGCCAGTTTTTAGTACCAGCCACATTCTGTTTGGCTTAGCAAAAACACCAAATTAACTTGGACGTCACAGAAAAAATGGAAGCCATATGAGAAGGAACAACCGTAAAGGTAGCTTATTCAATAGTTATATACTACACCTATGCCTGCGCATTACGTATGCACGAGAGGAGCTCAAGTAGTTTTCTAAAAATGATACAAAAACCTTTGGAATTTAAAAACTAAACTCCGAAAAGCACAGCAAAAGTTTTAGCTTACTTATTCAATTTATGCAAAATATTTTAAGATTTTTATTATATATATTATATTTATTTATATATATTTATTTATACACCTTAATAATTTAGATATAAAATTTTAAATATTTCCTTAGAAATAGAAAATATTTGTGTATTCTTTATGTTTCAATTATTCTGAAAAAACTAATTAAACCCTAAAGAAATTTCTGAAATTTCACCCAATCTTTTCATACGTTTTTCTATGAAATATGAATATATGGTTTTATTTAGAACTTCAAATTTTAAATCATTTTAAATACGTAAAATGTTTTTATATTTTCCATATATCCAAATTATTTAGAAATTTAAGTAAACATATATTAATTTCTAATTGTAAAGTTCAAAAATAATGTTTGTACTTTTATTTAAATGAACAAACCTTTAAGTTTTATTTTTACTATAAAATATTAATTTATATACTTTAATTATAGCTTATTTTTCTATTTTTTATATTTCTTAAAGTAAGAAAAACATTTGTTTATTCCTAACAGACTCAATTTATTAAAATAATCCATATTTATACATCTCTAAAAATAAGAAAACCATCGTCAGCTTGCTTCTTCAAACTTAATTCGCTTGCCAGACAGTGCTGATAAGTATCTTATTTAAATATATCCTTCAACACTCTAAAAAAATATCTTTATTTTTTGCTCAAGACCTTTCTCAGGTGTTGCCGCTGAAACTTCCCCTTGGTGCCTTAAGCCAAACTGATATGCCGTGATGGCAGCAAACTGCCGCTTGGCAACTTTTATTTAAACCTTATGGCATTTTGGCCTCAGCCATAAGTAAGTCTGTCAGCATGTGTGTGGATATGTCGCTGAGTATGTGTGAGGTGGGGTGTGTGGTGTGCGTCGTCCCTCCTCGACGGATTATGCGACAAAAGGCAAAAGCGGCAACAAAGCTATGCGGTCAGCGGCAGGTACATTTTATACAAGTGAGTCCTGCTGTGTCTGTTCGGCTTAACTACGCGCTCAGCTAAATGCATGTGCGATTTGCGAGTGTATATGTGTGCGGTGTGTGTAAGTGTATGCCAGCTAATACCTTTTTATGAGCGTCATATGTTAATGCGGCTTCATTAACATTTTAATGTCCTTCAGCCCCAATAGAAGCAGCTCTCGCTTGCTGCCCAAATCCCTCCATTCCTCCCTCTAGCCATGTCTTTCTCTTCATCTCACTGTCTCACCCTCTTTCTATCCCTATCTCCTGCTGGCAGTGTTGCGCTTTCATTCGTTTAATTAAAAAATGCAATTAAATAAAAGCAAATAAAGCTTTAAATATTAAAACCAAATAACATAATTTGCTCATGTAGTTAGAAAGGCAGCGTGGCGTGCATACCCTGTGGTTAGAGATGGGGAATGGTAGGATGGTGTAGTTGGATATTCACGTTTGAATGATGCTGCATGATTAAGGGCATGCACACTCTATAAACTGATGGAGGGAATGTGTGATGCTGCAGTATAGAGGAGGAATGGGATGTCTTTGTTCTTTTCGATACCCTTGCTCAACATGTGGATTACAGGGCATCTGCTAGTCAACACTCTCTTAGTTAATTCAAACCTCAGTCCATTATTTTTTCACCTGTAAGCTGTTGTATCTAGTCCCAGGCCAAACAACAATGTCAAAAAAACATTGACAAAAGCGCAAACAAATTTCCCACTGACCCGGCAACAACAACCACCACAACAACGAGAGCAACCCACAATATCACGGCAAGCGGTGAACAGCGCGTAAAGAGTTTGACGAAAAAGTAATTTTAAGCATCGTTTAATTTTCATTTTGCGTTACAATTTTTTCACGTCTTTCAGTCCCGTTTTGCTTTCTCTGCTTTTTCGTGCAACTTTTGCCGTTGCCTTTTTTGCTCAATGGACATTTGAGCAGAAAAATCTCACAAAAGTGCGTACTTTTTAACAAAGTTAATTTTTACGCTTCGCTTTCTGCTGCTTTGTTCACTTCCCCTTCTGCCCAGCCCCCTTCCCGCCCTCCTCTTTCAGTGAGCAACGGTGTAACTGCAGTCTATGGCAGAAACAAAGAGCGCAAAACTCAAATAAATAAAACAAAAATTGTTTAACAAGTATCAAGGGGTTGTGTGTGTGTGCGAGTGTGTGTGTTTTTTTAGGCTGCCAAATGGCAAAGCGCTTTAATTATATGCGGGAAGGTCAAGTGACCCTGGCATGGTCGCCTGGCCCGCGGGTCTTCAAACTAATTGCTCGACGTACGCGCGACGATGCCACGTGATGCGATGCGATGCGGGCAACGTGGCGTATGCGCAATTATTGACGCTTAACATTTTAGCTTTGACCTGTACACAGCGGCACAGCAAGGTCGCATAATGACTTGAGAGCTTGTTAGCTGGAGTGGACAAAGCGATAAGAGGGCGGGCGCATTCCTAAGTCAATTTTGCAAAAAACATGCAAGAAAGTTTTTTATAAAGTTTAGCTGTATAAATTATGATTTCCTTATGTGATAGAGTCTCTAATATCTACAGCAGATATTTTTAGCATAATCAACATTCGATTAGCTTCTAAGAAACATTTTTTGTATAATTTTAAAAACAGATTTCATAATTTAATTATTTTGTTTACCTGGCGCTCATTAAAACTTCGACTGATTCACTTAAAGCTGAACTAATTAGTAAAATGTTGCAGGAGAGCATCAAAAACAAGTCACAGCTTGGCAAGCACAAAGAGCAAAGGCAGCTCGCATTTCGCACCATGCCAAGTCCCAGTAGACTTGCCCCACATCGCACATACTATTCCCCAGTCCCAGACGATGTCGGACTCCAGCACAATCTCGGCGACCTCAGGAACAGACAAACAAACATGCACTCTGATTTGTCATTCAGTGTGACTTTTGGCACGCATTTCTACACACACACACACTCAGGGACGCACACACACAGAGACAGAGACAGGGACAGAAGGAGAAAAGTGCGCTGCCTTGCCCTTGCATTGGTCAAGCTTCACTGGCACTGCTGCCTTGATCTCAGCAGGACGTCCAGGCAGGTGCAGGTGCTGCTGCAGCAGGTGCAAATGCAATTTGCATATGCATGAGACTGTGGCCGACATTTTTGCAAATGTAAGAGGTGCAAATGACAGTAGCCGGGGATGGCGCAATGATTGCGCCACGCAAACAACAGCGAGGCAAGCGCGCAACCCAAAAGCGTTGCATACTTCTCAGCGGCTGCGTAAATTAAAGCCAAGTTAAAGTTAAAGCGTGGCAAGGGAATATAGTATGCTCCAGCCTCGCGAGCTGCTGCTGCCTGTTTTATGTAATGCTGCTGCTGCTGTTGCTGACTAACTGCCACGCCCACTACAGTTTTTAATTAGTCATTTACGTTGAAAGCTGAAAAGGAGAGAGAGAATGAGGGAGAGAGTGAGGGAGAGATGAATATGCAAACGCACCTGTTTCGTGTTTGCCATTTCTCTAATTTGCACAGGCTGCGCTCACTCTCTCTCTTGCTCTCTCGGACTTGGACTACGACTTTGACTTGGACTTGGACTTGGTCGCACCCATTTTGTGTTATTGTTTTTAATTTGAAATTCTTGAGAAGTTGTAAATTCATTACTTATTCACTTGACGGGCGCACAAAAAATAAATTAAAAATGTAAATTAAATTAGTAACTTCAGTGCGTCTGTCAAGTGTTGCTGATTTATTTGCCACTGGCCAGCGACAGAGCCTCAACGTAGTCCGCCTTCCCCTTCTCCTTCGCCTCCTCCCATCCACTGCCCACTTTCCACTTACAATTAAAACTCAAGGCGCTCGTCAGCCTCGGCTCAACTTGACCTTCAAACAGAGCGGGAAACTTATGTGTGCACTCACTGAGCTCAAGAGTCGCACACACACACTCAGCACGGCAGCTAACTTTATTGCATAAACTTTTAAATGTCTCAACAGTGGAGAGGGAGAGGAGGTGGAGGAGAAAAGAGGTACGTTGCAGCAGATATAAATGTCACTGAAAATATTGCACGACACTCTGCGCCACATTGCACCGCACTGCGCTGCGATTGTCCCGCTGTGTTTGGCTGCAATCAGCCAAACTTGGCTGCGTCTACGTCAAGATAAATGCACAAGTTCATTTTCGCTATGCTCTCCTCTAGGCAGCCATCCAGAGAGAGAGAAAGAGAGCTGCCAAATGGGCATACTTAGCTAATACAGTCGCGTGGATAGTGTCTGTGGAGATTTGTTGGCATCTGGCAATCCATCATCGTAAAATGAAATTTTCGTGACGGAACTTATGACTTGCATGTTGTTTCGAAGATTTTAATATTTAAGGGAGTAAAAAGAACACAAAGAATATTCTACAAATTTTTTTCTAAATATTAGAAGCATTTCGAATACATTTCTAGTAAAAAAAAGAATAAAAATTAAATTTAGAGAAAATAAAAATCTAATGACACAAATGTGGAATGTAAAAATTTTAAAAACATTTTTTAAATATGTTGTATAATATCAAATAAAACATATTGTTCTTTACTCTTCATACATGTAATGCAGCTTATCGGTCAGTTATTTCCTTGCACATCCAATTTGAATGAACGATATTTGACTGTCATTTTTTCACAACTCCAACTCTTATGCAGGGTATTCGACAGTCACCCACACTGCCTATTTGTGCCCACTCCTCCCGCATTCTACTCGTGAGTAGCCGAAAAGCGAAAAGAAAAATGTTGTTGATGTTTGCTGCATGCCACGAGCTTGGCAAACGCGTTGCATATTTGCCTTAAACTTTTGCGGCACCAGCAGCATACACGCTGACGGAGACACAGACGGGTAGACAAAGCGACATGCTGCTAGAAAGACAAAGAGAGAGAAAGAGAACGAGAACGGGAGAGTGAAGCAGAGGACTGCGAGAGAGAGAGAGAGAGAGAGAGAGAGCAAAGCGAGACTTGCAGTCAGACAAACAGACATGCAAAAGTTGTGACATACCCAACAAACAGACGCACTACTACTCACACATACGCACACATGAATACTCATATATGCACTTGCACACACACACACAAATGCACACACGCCTACGCATACCAACACCTACAGTTGCAGCATGGGCAAAGTTTTGCTACTTGCAAGCAACTTGACTACGCTTTGTGTTTACTTTGCCAGGCAGAGAACGAAGGAGAGAGAGAGAAAGGAACAGGGGGAAAGAGAGAGAGAGAGAGAGAGAGCGAGGTAGTGGGATACAACTTTTGTGCCATGGAGCAGCCGAGATTCATTTCACTTGTCACAGTGTGTGGAAGAAAGAAATATTTGTGCAGCATTGCGCAGAGCAAACAATTTCCCTTTAATTAACATTAAATCAATCTTTGATTTAAACAACGGACAAGCTAGCAGAGAATTTATGCTGCTATTGCTGCCACATGTCGCATGCCACATCAAATGTTGCAAGGCCATACAATTTATGCGTCAATTTCCATTGTGCTCGCTTATCAATGCGTCTTTGTGTGTGTGTGGGTGTGCACAGCACAATTGATTTATATAGTGCCCAGCATGGGCATATTGTGAGCTGGCATCGCTGGCATCGCTTTAATTATCGGAATGCTTCAAAAATTAGCAAATATTTTGCACACGTTGTGCAAATGGCGCTCTGTGCGTGCCAAATATTTACAGTGCGTATGCGTAATTTTTAATTGATTTGGCCGCAACGCAAACAAGCGAAGCAGCAACAACAACAACAAGTAGAATACGGGTCACGTAGTCATGCAAGCGTATGTGACTGCGTGTGTGCATGTGTGTGTGTGTAGCAACACTTATTTGGCAAGAGGGCGGGTCAATAATGTGTTCGCTGTCTCTGTCTCTATCTCCCTCTGTCGGTTTCGTGTATGTTTATTGTATAAATTAAAGCCCATTGCGAGCACATTTTGTTTATTTAGTGGCTCTAATACAAGTGTATACACTGTGTGTATGGTGTGTATGGTGTTTTAGTGTGTGTGCTTGTCTGCACGCACGTGCAGCATGCGGCATACTGTATACAGTTGTTGCATAGTCACTTCTTTGTCACTTAATTACCATGCACTAAATGCAAATTTACAATAAGAAGCGAGCGCATATGTTCGCTATAATTTTCAATTGTGCTCGTTTACCCTCCCCCTTTTCTTCCCCCTTCACCAACCCCTTTTCCGCCTAGTTGGATCAACTGTTTGGCTTAATTGTCAACTTGATTGGGAACGACTTTATCAATCACGCGTGAGATGCGCATGTTAAAACTCAGTCAAAGTTGACGTACGTCGATTAGCGCAGCAGCAGTTTAACTTGGAGTACCCCTGCTCACCCCTTTCCCCCTCTATCCTGTCACCGTCAATATTTACCTATAAAAATTGTTTAAGCATTTTATGTTTGCACAGCAGTTGCCAGGCCAGAAAAAAGAAACAAATACCATGCGAATTTTTTTTTGCGATGAGAAATTAAATTAAACATTTTTTATGCGACGCAGCTATACTGGAAAGGGGGGGGGGTGCAGGCAGTGACTGTTGCCAGTATCTGCTGTGGCTGCAGCTGGGGGAACAGGGAGGGTGGCAGTGGGTACAGAGTGTTTGGCTCTGCCTTCGCATATGGCGAGCGCTTGACAGGCGCGTTGCAAATAAATTTTGTATCGTTGCGTGTATCGCATGACATATGCATCAAAGCCTGCAAGTGGCAGGGGTTGTGTGGTGTGGGGGGCAGGTATAGGGGGTTCTGGCTCTCATGTCACATGCCTGTCGCAGCTGTCAATAAGTGCGCAGAGCTGACGTTAAAAATCAGCCATTAAAATATGCTGTTAAAAAATGCAGATCCCCAGCGTCGCCTGTTTGTTAATGCGCTTGCATAAGCCGCACTTGCCACACGGTCGCCGCACCATTGCTGCTGCCGTTGTTGGTGTTGCTGTTCCTGTTGCTGCCACGACGGCTGCCACTGCCGCAGCTGGCGACAGCTGCATATAAAGCAAGCAAATTGAATTGCGCTACAAAGCAACTTTGTATCAATTTAGGCATCGATTTTTGCAAGCAACCCACGAAACTTTGCAACAAATTTAATTTAAAAAAAAAATGAGTTAAGAGCGCAACGAAAATGCGCTTGAAAGTGCAGGAAAAATATATATTTAGGTGTGGCGAACACAATGCACAATATCTTATGGATAGTGTTTGATGCTTAAGATTTATTTTGAGTAAATTTATAAAGTTTTTAAAGATAACCATCAATAGAGAAGGATTTACAGCTGATCGATAAATTAAACAGATTAATATATAATGAAAGTGAATATTTAAATAAGTGTGATTGGACAATTGAGATGGTTGCCATATCTTCATAAAGCTACTCTCCATATTAATACTTTTCTACTTTATTTCGCTTTAATTATTTAAATTGAATTAAATTGTTTAAAGTAATAAACAAGAAAAACTTATAATTATTGCGCTTCATTTGAACGAATAGAAAAAATAATTTAATATATATTTATGCATTTTGGTTTGTTTCCTATATAAATTTTAAGAACATTTAATGTACTATATATTCCTCCTCTTACTTCCATTTTTCGACAACTTATGCAGCGACTCTCGCTGAAAGTTGATGTGCAGAGCAAAAGTTTTTAAATAGTTGCACGAGAATTTGAAAAGCGCTTTCCATTCCGTCGCTGGCCGGCAAAAGGGATTTACTGGATTTGGTGCCAGAGTTGCCACAGTTGAGAGAGAGAGTTGCTGCAGTTGCTGTTAGAGTTGCTCGAGTCGATTTCGATTTGCCAAAAGTACACAAAACTTTTATGAAAGAAAATGAAATGAAAATCCCCCAAAGCCAGCAAGCAAAGTAAGCAAATGCAGGAAAGTGTGTGTATCTAAGCGGACATGCGTGGGGGCAGTGTATGAGTGAGTGTGCGACTGAGTATGTGAGTGAGTGTGAGAGTGAGTGTGTGTGAATGTGTGACTGGTTACTCTGTGGCAACAATTAAATGCATTGACAGAAGCAGCGACTAATGCATCCAACATTCCGCAAACTAATCCAGATTTCGCTGTTCAGAGTGACTGTGTGCAATGTGTGCGCTAACTGCTGACCTCCACTGTGCACTGTACACTGTGCACTGTACTCGTCTGTATAGTTTCTTTCAAATATTTATGGCTGACAGTGGGGGTGGCCAGTTAATAGCTAAACTAATAAAATAATAATTAAATGTGTCAAAGTTTCCGAAGAGTAATTAATTATATATACACAGGCATGCGGAAATCTCCCTTGAAACTGAGGCAAACAAAAACGCACACACACACCCTCATATACACCCTAACACACACACACATGCCAGCACCATCCGCCCCCAGTTGAACGAGCGAACTGGCATAAGCCGAGCTAAGCGCAAAACTTTCTTATTGGCCAGCAGCATTAAATGTTTAATGGGCGTCACTGGCCAACTACCTGAAGAGCACAACCAAAGTGGTCAAATACTCTAGATATATATGTATGTATACACCTATATATATTTGATATATTTATACACATATTGTATGGCAAATACGAGGGAGAGACGACGAAGAAGTGCCCTGGAAAAGCGAAAGACTTGAATTGAATGAATGTATGATAAGAACTCCCGTAAAGATAATTTAGCCAACTGGTATACAAACCTTAAATGAAGAAAACTATGTATTCATGTGCTTATAAAAATATTTACGTTATGTATGTATTATATACATATATATCAATTATTAATATATACATTAAATGACAACAGAATTGATATCAGTAAAATCTTCCTCACTTTCAATTTTCAGTCTGCATTTCTCTATATTCATTTATTCCGTTACCCTCATCAACACTACTTCTACTAATTACAGGGTATTCACACACAAGTTAAGAAAAACAGTTGGTCGACTTAAAGTTTTGTTAGGGTTACACCCAATCCATCAGTTAATAAATGTGACAAAATAGCGCTGGCAGCAGAGCGTAGGTGGGAAGCGAAAGGCTTAAGCAATTCCCCAAGCCGAAGCACATTGAAAAATAATAAATCATGGGAAATTGTAGAATGTTGTTGCTGTACTGGTTGTTGTTGTAATCCTTGTTGTTGTTGTTATAGTTGTTGTGGAGCAAAAAGCAATTTCATGACAAGAGCGCGGTCGAAGCGAAAGGCAACTGAGCTGGCAAAAGTTGAAGTCAACCATAAAGCGCACCTGTTCATGTGTGGTGAGATGGAGATAGAGAGTGGGAAGAAGCGAGATAGAAACTAGCACAGAGAAAGCGGGATGTGTAGAGCACATGGCAACAATTTGCTACGTGCTGAATGTGATGCTGTAAACTATTTTGCTATCAAATTTATTACGACTCTGCAAGCCAAGAAGACGATGGAAGCAGCAAAGTTAGAGAGGCAGATAAGACAAGTTAGAGAAAGCAAGAAGGAGAGATAGAGAGAGTGGAAGAGGGGGGAAAAGCGTCAGTGCAAACTAGTGAGTTTTTTGGGCAAATGAGTTTAATCACCTTGCGAAAGTGTCGCAGCAGAGAAAACATGTCTAGCAAATTGAGCTGCACATCCTGGCGACGGCAGTTGACACAGTTTTTAAGTCGCTCTAATTGAAGTGTTGCTTAAACAAAAGCAAAACTTAAATTGCTGTGAAATTGTCTGTATGTTTCCGGAGAGCTCCCTCTGTGCCCCTTTTGTCCCTTCTGTTTCTGCCATCCATCTTGGCCCGCTCACAAAATGCACGAGAGTACGAGATGAAAATGGCAACGTTTGCCACTTGCCTTCACGCTTAAACACTTTGCGGCAACTGCCGGAAGGGGCAAGGGAGTGGGAGAAAGGGCTGCACTGTCTGCAACGGCATCGCGTCGCCAACTTGCAACATTTATGGCATCGGCAACACTGCTGCTGCTGCTGCTGCTACTGCCGCTGCCGCTGCTGCTTAACTGCTTGGAGAGCACTTGGCGTGCAACGCTTTGACCAAGAACCGGGTGACAAGCCAGGCGCTTTGTGGCTGTCGAGTGGCCTCTTTTTTGCCGCCGCCTTCTCCACTGCCGCTGCTGCTCCTTCTTCTCCTTCTTTTTTCGGTCCTCTCCCGACTGCGACTCCGCACATAAGTGCACTTCGCAGTCGCCCCCATTTGCCAGCCAGCCAATGTGGCAGTCTGGGTGGAGCATGTGGCACTGGCGCCCATACAATGCAACACAATGTCGCGCTTGACAATCGACTCGAATCGGCGAAAATCGCGCACACTTTAAAGCGCCAAATTAACAGACATTTGTTTTCATTCGAAACAAGCAGGAATATGTGCTATATGAATATGGAATGCTTGTGATCTGATAACAGCTTTAACCAGAATGAAAATCTATTTTTGGCAGACCGAAAGTTGTTTACTCTTGTGGGCTCTCATCGGCATCGATTGTTTCTATACCAGTTATATATCATGGTGCGGAATAGTATAGTATTGTTTATGTCAAATGTTTTATTATAAGTCATCTTATTTCTAATGTTTATAGTGCGTTTCCCTCTGAAAAGGGTATACAAATCAGAAGAAGCTCTATAGCACTAAGATTCCGCTAAGAAGAAGTTTTAAAACAGTTGAGTGAACTTTAGAGAAACAACTGATAAAAAAATATGATAAATCTATAAATCTTCTTATCTTATATGGTCTTCTATCTACGACTGATTTTTCATGTATTAATTCCTCTACTACTCTCTTTTTATTCCTCTTTCTACATTCTTTCAATTGTAAACTTAACATATTTATCATAGGATTCCCTTACGCTTTGCATCTGCCCCAACAAAGTCATAAGTTTAACGACCCTTTCCCACATATCTTTAATAAATCTTATCTATATAAATCTTCTAAATATCAAAACAAACTCCACTTTTTTTTTGCAACCCCTCAAATTCTTGTGCACACATTGAAATCGAATTAAAATCGAGCAAAATCGGCTATGCTTACGGCGGCTGAAATCAAAGGGTTTAACTTCACAGCACGCATCGGAGGCTGCGGCAAAAGTTGCATCAATATCAACGACACAAGCGCGCACAGATACACATACACATACTCACACACATTCACACTCCCTTAGACACACAGCCTCTCACACGTGCACGCTGAGCTTGGCAGACTTTTATGACTTTTTCTGCGCGCGTAACTGATATGTGAGTTTACCCCTCCCCCACACTGCAGCACTCTTCCACACACACTTGCCCACATTGCGACAGCCATACACACACAACCAAACACCAACACACACACACTTGCTCGGCCAGCACTTTCTAAACTGCTTAAAATATTTTGTTGAAGCTCAACAGAAACAAAACCAATGAAAACCCAAAAGTTAACCCAACCCCACAACCCACTCCCTCTAACACTCTTCATCCCCTCCCCAATCACCACCTCTCTCCACTCTGCTGCTGCCATCGCATCGCGTTGCTCTTCATTCATTTTTGCGAGCTTTTGCTACCGTTGTCGGCCGAGCGCTTCAAACGATTTTCAAGCGATTTTCCAAAAAACGAACAAACGAGAGTATCGCTTTCACATGCCAGTGTGTGTGTGTGTGTGTGTGTGTGTAAAGTCTGTGTGTGTGTGAGTGGCAATGTATCTTTCACTTTCCTGCATGTGGCAATGAACCGTGAAACCGTAAAATGTTATGTTCTGAAAATCTGAAATTTTTAGCGCGCTTCAAAGCGTTGTGTACCGTTATACGCCTCCATTGCCATCGTCGCCATCGCCAGGGACAAGGTACCCCAATAGCAGCTACTGCTGCTGCTGTTTCCGTTGCTGCCTGCCAATAATGTGGCAAAGCCATGACTGCCGGCGGGGGGGGGAGGTGCAGGGAGTGTAGTGTAGGACCCTTTCTAATGGGTGGCATGTGAGCTCGTGCAGCATCGTCAGGTGAATGTTGCAGCCATGGTATGGCATGGCAATTGCCTCCTCCTTCCCTACATCTCTGTGGCATCTGCATCATTGGTTCGCTGTTTGCGAGTGACTGCGGATAGATCATTTCATGAAGGAAATGCAGGAAATTTAGTAAAGACTATAACAATGATAGAGATCGGAATGAGGTATGGACTTAAAATGAGAACAGGGGAAGAAATTAAAGTCATTTGCAGTAAGAGTTGAGTGTTATGTATGTTCAAAAGTTACAACAGGACATCTTCTTTAATAGTTATCCGATTTTAGTTATGTGCGAGTTTATATATTACTAAACTAATAATTAAATAACTAATAATTAAAATTAAAAAATAATAATTACAAAAAGATCTTAATGAAGAATAATCTCTTTAAAAAAAGATCTTAATAAAGAATAATCTCTAACCAAATAGATCTGGAAATACCTCAAGAAGTCTATCGTACTACGTTGTTATTTAAGATTTTATATTGACGAGGAAATTATGAAAAACTGAACAAAAATCCTAAACATTTTTGAATTGCTTTAGAACTGAAACAAAATGTTATAGATTAAGTATTATTATTATTATTTATGTGTAAGAATAAAATATCCTGCTCATCTAAAATGAATAGTTTTAACTTTATTACAGTTTACATTATTCATTTATAGGGTATATAAGTTTGCTACAAAGTAAACCGTTAACTTTGAATTGAACTCTACATGCCGCTTTCAGGTGTTTACCTTTCAATTCTTGGCTTGTCTGCTGCCTCAAGCTCATGTGTGGGAACTATCTCTCTCTCTCTCTCCCTCTCCTCTTTCTCTCTTTGTGTATCTCTCTTACTCTTTCCCTCCCTGTCCCACATTTTTCTTAGCCTATTCCACATGCATGCCCGGTCAGTTGGTCATGCCATTTAGTTCTTATCATTGCTTTATTATCACACCACCCGCTCACGTAGCCCAGCCAGGTTCAATGTTCTCTTCCGGCTTGGCCACGTTGGCATGCTGCATAAATTAAAGCACGAATGGAATTTATTTACAAATTTTGGTTGATAAACTTACGCCTATTGATAGGCAGCAGCACTTAGGCCTTATACATTTATAATGCGACGATTGATCGCCATTTCGAATACACAAACTCAGTGGCTGCTCAACACATAACAAGGCAAGAAAAGGGAAGAGGGGTGATAGAAAGAGGAGGAGTAAGAGAGGGGGTTGTCGGTCGCCGCACCCAAATGCACTCGAACGCAAATCCCTTTGAGTGGAAGAACCGCAGGGCAAGTTAGTTGCCTGCTTGGCTACGTCTTCCTCTCCTGGCTCTGCCTCTGCCTCTGTTGGTGTTGGCCAAGTTTGCAGAGAGAGAGCAACAGCCAGCACTTAATTTACGAATAAACGCGCATAATTTTATATCTATACAAGTCGCTCCTCCAGTCAGCAGAGCAGCTACAGCTCCTTTGCCGCCAACAACGCGTTGTCTAAGTTTTTGGCATATGAAAAGGTTGCCAACGTGGCGCGTTATAATAATTTTTCAAACTACGCATGTGTGTGCATGTGCATGTGTGCGTGAGTGAGTGTGGGTAGTTGAAAAGTTTTTAACCAATGTCTACTTGTGGCAGCCACAGCACACAGAACTCCTCAAGGTGTGCCTGGCACGCAGCAGCGGCATCGGCGTCGGCGTCGGCAACGGAGCGTTGAACGAAGCCTCCGCCTGTCTGACTGCTGGTCTTTTATGGAAGTTTCGTTGGGCCCCTTCCTGCTTGGGTTATATGCTAAAACTTAAGCTAAACTCGGCGCACACCTGCTCACACACACACATACACACACACACGCTGAGCTGAACTTAGCTGCAGCTGCACGCATGCGAAACCCTTTTTCGCATGTGCAAAACTTTTTGGCCAAAGTTTTTGCTCCGAAAATGTTGATGATGAAAATGCGCGAGAAGCGAAAGGCAAAGAAATGCGGTGAACAGTTGAGGAGAGTGTGGGGTGGACGCGGGGGAAGGAGGCAGAGGTAGAGTAGCTGGAGTGGAAAAGGGTAGTGCGCGTTGAACCGCAGCCAAGTAAAACGCGAAAAGCACAACAACAGCCACCTGCGGGACAGCAACAAATCAGGCAACAAGAGCGTTAATAGGTTGAGTCAAAAATAAAAAGCAAACTAAAAGGAGATTAAAATCAGAGTGTGGTAAGTCGCAGGATACGCTAACTATCAGAGTATAGATGGATGCAAGTGTAGAAAGGGATTAAAGACTAAGAGAAAGAGAGATCAGATTTTGTTGAATGTAGCTGGAAGATGAAGGAGAAATATCTTCATATTTAACTCTATTGTAATAAGTCTTTATATCCATTTATAGTAAGAAATATTGAACTCGAGTTAGCTTAATATACTCATATGGTAGATATCGTTTAATATTTTTTCTCTAATAGTTTGTTGTTATTTTGTTTCCTTCGAGATTCCATTAATATTTTTCTGAATTATTTTTCAGTAATTAAAAATTTCTTCGAATATTTATATTTATTTGTTTATGCCTGATTATTAAAATGTATAATACAGACTTGCAGGTAATATGTATTTTTAATTTATATACAATACAACTTCCCACGTTCTTTATAATTTTGTATTTCCTTCTTAAAAATATCATTCAATTTATTCAGTCACTCCATTAAATATTTGATTTAAGGGTTTTCTACCTCTGCTTGGACTTACCTAGACCTGAGAATTTTCTACCTCAACTACTCCTTAATATTCTACTCCTTTCTCAACTTTGCAGAGCATTCACAGTGCGTTATCATGCGATCAAATACCTCTGAGCTTAGTCACACCTGAGTTTGCGCTGCGCTGCTTGTTAATCTTACTTGCTGCCCCTCCCACCCTCTCTGTCTCCCTCTCTCCATAGCTCTCCCCCTCGCACTCACTCTATGTGTGCGGAGTTCCCTGCGGAATACAGAGCAACGAATTTGATACTTGACTGATAGACTTGTTGGATGTGGTGACAGCTTTGGTGGCGCTGCTAGAGAGAGAGTAACCAGAGCCCAAGTAATTGCAGCTCAGCTCAAAACTATCGCCTGACAGCGTGCACTTGCGCTTTCCCTTTATGTGTGTGTGTGTATGTATGTGAGTAAGTAGTGTGTGTGTGTGTGTGGCACACTCGTATCAATATCAATTTGATTACATCCATCAGTCAATTAAAAGCATTATGCAAAGCACATAAACCAACTGACTTGCATAGAGGGAGAGGGAGAGAGAGGGAAAGGGGACTGAGAGATGGGACTTAGAGAGGGGACAACGAGAGGGAGAGAGAAAGATTGGCATCAGTTGAGAAGCGGTCTCCCATTGGACCAATCAGGCAGCTGTCAGCAGTGACAGCCCGTGTGGCGAGTAGAGATTAAAATGGCCATGGGGCGCAGGAATAAGAAAACAAGAGGCGAATCAGAAAGAAAGACTCATTCGACATGTGTCAAGCACAGGAAGGGAGAAGGAAAAAGAAAGAGCGGAAGGGAGAGAGAAAGACAAGGAGAAGGCAGGCAGCTTGGTAGTTTCAACGTCAATTAGATGATGTTTACTGCATTTGCGACAAATTGACAAACTCGAGGCTACCACAAAAGCAGCAAGTGGGTAAAGTATGCTCCCACAAGCACATATACACACACACAAAGAAAGATGTATAAAAATATGTAGAGCAAATGAAAATTCAAAGCAACAACAACAACGAAAACAACAAATAAGATTGCGGCTCTTGTTGGTTTGCGGCTGTGTTCGATGCTGTTGACGTTATCAAAGTTGTGGGCAACCAAAAAAAAAAGGGAAGAAGCACAATAAGAGAACAAATACACACACACACACATATATATGTATATATCTATATTCTTTTTATATAAGGAAGAAATCAAGCGAGTCATGAGAAAGGATACAAGTAATTTGCCAAGGGCAACGTGGGCGCAGCGGAAGTTAACATTGAAAAGGATTACCGCGAGGCAGCCCCCACTCTCGGCTTACTGCTGCTGTCCCCCATCTCCTCTTCTCCCCTTCTCTCTCTCCCTCTGTGTGTGTGGACAACGTAAAGTTTGCCCGGCTGACAGTGGGTAGATTTGGGGTACATTCAACGTTGCCCTGGGGGCGGCTTCTTCTTTTGCCTGCGTGCTCATGATTATTTCTGGCGACCAGGTAAAAAGTCAAAGATTTTTAGTTGACTGCGCCCTGCGATTTGCCATTGTTTCCCTTTGCTTTTTGTGCTCTTTCTGTTATTTCTTTCCCCTTCTCATCTCCGTTTGCCCCTCTTTCTGATTTGCTCTTTGTCTTTTGCTTCAGCAGTTGGCAAATTGAAATTTGCATTTTGATTAGCTTCGGCTGCGCTGGCCAATAAATGTGTGAGGCACTCTGAGGTGCGCTTCCATTTGCATTTAGAAGCATCAAACTAAGCACGGTTAACAGTGTGATGGTGAGTGTGTGTGTGTGGGTGTGTATAATGACTTAATAATCCTGCACACAAAGTCCTTTTGCAAATTATGACATTTACGTACTAATTTCCTTCCTAAATGCGTTTGGCGACCCAGCGCTGATGCTGGCCCTGCTGCTCCACGACAGCATCTAACGGTAACGGGCATAAGTTGTTAACTTAAGCTTTTTTGCCACAGACATAAAGTTTCTGCATGCTTGTGTGGGCTTCCTGTTGCAAGTTTCGTGTGTGTGTGAGTGTGTCCAGGCAGGAAGGAAATGAGAAATTTTAAGTGAACTAGATTTTTGGTCTGTTTGTTGGCTTTGTTTGCGTTTCACTTGCCTGCTGCAGCGCCATTAACAACAACTGTGCAGCTAGCAGATCCACACTTCCTCTCTCTGTCTCCCCCCTCTCCACTTCTCGATTGCTGTATGCGGCTGTGCACCTAGGTTACGTATACGCCGCATATGCCCCACAATAGACACTCGTCCGGCAGCGCACACAACTTTGACTTGCAAGTGGCGAGTGAGTGCGACTCTCCAGGTCGCTCCAGCAGACGCTGCTCGACTGATTGACAGGCGCAGAGACAGAGAGACAGAGAGACAGGCGGGTTCTGCTGGCTGAATGCAGGATTAACCTTGCCAGTGCTGCGGTGTGCCTAAAATCGTTTGGCAAAGCTAAAGAGCTAAGCTCGTAAAATGCAGCTGCTCTACAAATGGCCAGGCTTATTAACTGGAGCACGTATGCAGTGCCGAAGAGGTGGTGGGGAGAGGGAGAAGTAGAAATAAGAAAAAATAAAGATAGCATAGACAAACTGCTGCAGAAAGCTAAACTCAAATTTCGCTTTAGCGAGCAGAATCCATTAAATTCTGGCAAATAAACTGTTATGATATATTGGTGTGTGAACAGAAAGGTGAGAAGAGGTGGAAGAAGTGTGCAAAGGTTTAAGTTTAAATTTCAAATGTGTATAATAAATGATACGTTTGCAAAGCACAAGAGTCGTATTTTGCAATTAGTTAACCGTTTTGCATACATTTTTAAGCCAAGAAATGCTAAGGTAATATACATGAATTTTCTTATTTCATTTAGGAACTTTTATACCATAACACTATTGAAAAAATTCAAGTAATAGTTTACCAACTTTGTGCAAATGTTTGCAATTCGTAGAAAAAGAACTAACTAATTTTAAGAAACCTACATTGAAATATTACGAAATAAAACCATTTAATTTACAATAAAAACAATCGTTTACTATGTTTTATACAACAACTGTGATTTGAACTTTAAACAAACAGTTTATATCCAACTCTCACAACATGATATCTTCTACCTTGTGCCCGACTGAAGCATTCGTCTGATTCTATCCAGTCTGGGCAGTTATCTAACTTCGCCTAGCTTCCTTAGACTTCAAGATTGGGATGATGCATTGCCACAACAGTGATAAATAGCAGATTACTTTTTCAAGAACGGCACCCACACACACACAGACTTTAAACTCTTTCGGCTGTGGTTAATGAGCTTGGGTCCACTTTAAGTGAATTCTCGCTTATCAAATCGTCCTCATTACCCGCCATTTAACACGCAGCATCCCTTACATAATTCACAGTTACCCCGCCGCGGTTCTCTCCCCTCTGCTCTGTGAGTATTGAAGTGCAAACATTTGCTTAGCCTCCAATTAGCTGCGGCACCAGCACCAGTTTCTGGCCACGTTATCGGGAGTCAGAAGGCATTTGGCACGCACTTTGCGTCGCACTCTGGCATTGCTTGTTCCATTTCGTTATAAATTTATTTGCTTTTATTTACTGCGGTTGTGTTTTGCTCATTAATTTGGCAATTTGTATGCAAAATGCACACATAGCAGAGCATTCCCGTCCCCCCTCGTCCTATACTAACCCACAGCCTGCCATGGCCATTGTCTGATGTAATTAGAAGCATGTTAATGAATTTCATTTGTTTGTCTGCCTGTCGACGCTTTCGTTTTTCACATTTTCTCTGAATTTTGTTTTCGCTCATTTTTTTAATTCTCTATGCTGCTATCCACTTTCGCCTTCACGCGGCGTATGCGTAATGTTTTGTAATTATTTATTTTAGCCAACAAAATGTATCTTTGAAGTTGATAGTTATTTAATTTTTAATTACTTATGAGGCCTCGGCGAGTGTTTGAATAGCCTCGTGAATGCATTTAAATTGTGCATTCAAATGCGAAATTAAATTTGTTGCACTTGTCAATGATTCAGTTTTTGTATTATATATGAATATATACACTTTTTGCACACTTAATTGGAGTCGCATTCTTTTTTATGTATTGTGCGCAGCGTGTGTCTTTGGCAATTAATTGTTTAATTTGGTTATTTGTGAATTAATGATGTGTTTTTCATATGTCATTGCACATCGCTCGCAGCTTCGCTCTTCATGCCCCGTATATGTTTTAAATTACAAATGTCGTTAAACATTCATTTCAATTATGCAGATAAGCGCGAATGTAATGAAAGTTGAACAAGCGGATTAATGCAAAAGAGTTTGCCAAAGTGCAACATGAACAAAAATCAAATAAAAACTGGCTTAAAGTCGATTTAATGAGTTATAAAAAACTGTGTGCGTGAGTGCGATATTGTGTGACAGTTAGCTGCAATTTGATCGGACAATAACATGACACATAAAGAACACACCGTTAAGCCGCTCCAACGCGCTCACATTTCCAACTTAAGCCATAATAATTGAGAGAGTTTTTTGTGTTTTACTATTAAAATTAATTATTATTTGTCAAAAGCTCCAGCCGAGCAGAAGCCACAAATGTAATTTTATAGTTTATTATGGTTTGTAAAATACTACTGAATATTAGTGAAATTTTATATTTAATATGGGCAAAGGTCTCGAAATTGCTTTAAATGGAAAAATTAATACCATGAAGGAACTTAATGTGCTTCCATTTCAATTTGAGTTTAATAGATTGTCGGATTATATTTAATATACATATATATTGCTCGAACTTTTAGCGGTTACCTATTGTTACTATTTATTACCTTAACATTATTTGAAATATAAAGCTGAACATTAGTGAAATAAGGAAATAAGGATAGAGGTCTCGAAATTGCTTTAACGCGAAAATTACCATGAGTGATCTTAATAAGCTTCCAATGGAATTGAAATTAATAATGTAATATCAGTGTAGATTGATTATATATCGCTCAATACCGACATTTATAGGGGATTTACTTTTGCATTCTCTGCCATTTTGTGGGCGGTTGCCAAGCAATTTGTGGTGCTTTGGGATTAATATTTCAAGTACCCGGCCGTCTTTATATGAGACATTGCTCCATTTTTCTCACTTCATTCAAGCTGAGGGATTGTGGGTGGTTGTAGCTGCATTCAGAACTTGCAGAGAGCCGTAATTACGTTTTACTTATTGCATTCCTTTCCTTCTCCTTTTTTTTTCTTGCAAGCAGATATGGGGGAGCCGAGCTGCGCTGCGAGCTGAACAAATAGCATGTGGCTCACAGAACGATGGCTACGATTGCAGGCAGCAGACGAGAGAGGAAGGAAACGTAACCCCTTTAGTAAAGCTCGACGTTTACCCCATTGTTTGTTTGTTTTTACAGCTGTGATTGAGGTGAAATTGCATATTTCTGTGCGTTTCTTTTATTTCATTTCATTGCATTTCATTTTCTGCAGTTCCAGATGAGGTGCGTGTCTGTGTGTGTACGTATGTTTCTGTGTGTGTATCTGTACGTGTTCCCATAATAATACCAAACGTTTTATTGAATGTCGTTACCGTTGCTTGTGCCATCTTCAAGCTGACTGCACTTGACCCACCTTATTTACCATTGCCGGCTGGCCAAGCTCACGTTTTTTATGCGATATTCTCGTAAATGTCGACTGCGAAAGACGCTCCACAATGCATACCAATAAAGTGAATGACAGATTATCTTGGCTTTAAAAATATAAGAAAATACTTAAACATTGTGATGATAACTTTATGCATAAATAAAACTGTAATAATTTATTTTAAATTATATTTAAATTATCGTTTCTGCATACAGTAAATATTTTTAAGGTATTTAATTTAATTTATTACGTATAGAATTAATTGTATTACGTATACGTAAAAGAAGCTGATTACAAATTCTGCAGATAATTTTTTTTAATGGAGAAAACATTAGAAATAAATATGAATTATATAAAAATATTTTTCCAGTCTCAAACAATTAAATGTGAAAGATTTTCTATACAGTCTATTATGTATAGCTAAAGATTGTACAGTTTTTATTTATTTCTCAAATCCTCATCTATCTGTAAGATCAACGATAGTACAGCAGGCCTCTCGTTAGTATTCAAAACTTTTAGTATCCAACCTGTTTCCACTCGTCTCTCGAGCAGTAAACAATTCATAGCTCGCAGCTTCGTTACATTCAGCCGAGCTCCCCAGTTAAGCATCGATATATACAAACTCTCTTCTCTGTTTTTATTGTTATATATATTGTGATATAATTTGCCAAAATGCATAACCTAATCAAAAGTCGAGCTGTCTTTGAGATACTTAAGAAGCCACTGCCCCATTCGCTACGATTCTACAACGAACGCAACGGGGAGGATAGTGAGAGCGATGGCGAGGAGTTTGCTGCGAAGCTCGATGAAGCCCAGAAAGCAACAAATACAGAAACAGAAGAAGAATTTGATGCTGCTTCGGCACAAGCCAAACTAAATGTGAATGCAAGCGAGTTTGTGCCGCGCTCCATGGGCAGTGCAGATGAGGCGGACGAAGAATTGATCGTGGCTGTGCAAGGACGCAAGGCAGTGCAGCCAAAGCTACTATTGCCCTGGAAGGGATTTCCGAAGCCCATGCGTCTCGAACGAGCCCACAAGGCGCGTAAGTTGGTGGAGACATCACTCACTTACTGCCTCTTACTCGTCTCCTCCCTCACTCCGGTAGCAGCAATCGCAGCACCACCAACTGAAGACTACGAGCTAAATCCATTGATTGTCAATGCCAAAGTTAAAGCAGAGGCTCACATGAAGCTAGAAAGGGAACCCATAACACTGATCAGCAGTCGCAAGAACTATCTGAAGGACACTGCGCAGTCTAAGGCTGGGCCACCGGACGAGAAGCGTTTGGAGCAGGAACGCAAGGTGGCACTGGAGGCACTGAAACTGGTTGAGCAGCGACGCATGCGCGAATCTTTGGACGAGAAGCCGCAGGTCATTGTGCACCTAACACGATCGCCAGTTGCCTTCACACCCGAGGAACGTGAGCGCGTGGATCGATTGCGTATGATCAAGCGGGAGCACATCGAGCGTGTGCTGCGTCAGATGCGCTACGAGGTGAAGCTGCAGCAAGAGATTAATGACCCATTGCCAATTTCCAATCGCTATATATGCCTGCAACGTGCGATCAAGCCGGCACTGGAGACATCACATCAGGCAGTGGCAGAACCTCCAGCCATTATTTTTGAAACAGCAGCAACAACTCAAGCAACACCAGCTGTTGCTGCTGATGCGCCGCCCAGACGTTATATACCCACTGTCAAGCAGTGGGACGAACGCTGCCGAGCGAAGGCTTACGGCGAGGCTACTGGCGCCAATAAGGAGAACAACATGGCCATCAAGTTGCCGCCCAAGATAGAGGACAGCGTGCAACCTGCGCTGCCTGTGCAGCGTGCCATGGTCTCGTCGAGCCTTGACAATATTATGCCCAAGCTGCAGGCAGCTGGCAGCAATGACAAGGATCGCAAGCTCTTCGTGCCACGCTACTGGCCACCCACTCCGATGGTGGCCAGCGGCGAGACACGTCGTGGCAATCTCACGCATGCACGCAACATCTCACGCGCCTTCGCCAACTGCGGCCTGCTGCCCACGCCCACACTCGACAGCGAGGGCAATCCTTATTTGAATTTGAGTGCAGAACCACTGTACTATCAAGTGCCGCATGAAGCCAAGCCAGTGAAGCGTTATGCCATAGAGGAGCTGCTGGAATGGGAGCCACAGCCGCACGAACTACAGAAGCCCCACTTCAACGAGGCATTCTACAAGCTTGGCTTCATGTCCCAATAGCTTCCATTCTCTGTCTGTCTATTTTCTGTTTTTTGTCGTTCATTGTGTGCATTGTTCACTTAGTTTGTTGTTCTTGTTAACCTTCCTACCCCTTTTCCATTGTATTAACGTTCGCATGTGGAATTGCATTTATATTATTCTATAAATAAAGTCAATTGCAACAAACTATTTCCAATTGTTTCCTCTAGAAAGCATTTACTCTTCTTCAATTTATATATAAATATTCAGTATCTATTTCCTTTACATTTCATCTGTATCTCAATTTGAAATCTGCTGAGAAAACGAGATTAACTACTGAAAAAATACTAATTTAATTATAAAGTTCCCCTAGGAGTGCAGACAAGCCGTTGCTAACAGCCTTGTGACTGGAGTTCTCCATGGACCTGACTTGCAGTTCAACGCCACTCACTTGTCCTGGCCAACAGGATCTGTGCAGCGCAGTTGTTGGCCATTTTTATTTGCCATAAAAAGGTTTCATTAAATTGATGTCGACCAGTTGATTCATCTCAGCCACTCAGCAAGCAGCCGGCTAACGGAAGCTGCAGTATAGGTAGCTGCAGGGATAAGCAAGAAAGGGGAAAGCGGGGAGCAGACGCAAAAGGAAGTGGAGAAGCAAAGTGATGGAGCCATGGTGAAGCTATAACTTAAAAGGCGACCGGCAATGCATCCTGGCGGGTTGGCAACAATTAACAGCATAAATTTAAATATGCAATTAACGCAACAGCTTGAGGTTGCAAACAGAAAAAATCAACAAAAAGTCGAGTGAATGATGGATGTGTGTGACTGGCAGATACTCTGTGAAGTATAGGTGCATGAACTAATAGAAATATTCAAGTTTCCTCATGATTGTTAGAAAATCAAGTGAAAAGTAATGAATATAATCAATAATTTTAATTATTATCAAATAATGAATATAGATTAACTTTTGTAGATTATGCATATAAATAACTATAAAACATTATTAATAAAAAAATGCATATCAATTTATTTAAATAATCAAACCCATAAATGCTAAACATCTAACTTATTATAATATTTATTTTTGTTCATCATGCTTCGATTCTATCAATTAAATTAAAATTATTTCAAATGCATAATAAATATAAATAAATTATTAAGTAATTATTTTTGGATACTTAATTGATTTTTATATTTTTCTTCATTAAACTTCGTTCCATTCCCCTACAGGGTATGCAATTTGTGGCGCACAGCGACGACAATGAAAGCCAAAGGTCATTTTAACACATTCACAGGCAGACACGCAAGCGCACACACACAGACACACACAGACTCACACGCAAGCACAGTGAAATGCATTTGATTGTTTGTGTATTTCATTTTTAAAAGACACACAGCAACAACAAGAGCAAAAAGAACAACAACAACAACGTGAACAACAAACAACGTGCGAAAAATAAAACACAATTTTACGCTTTATTTGCGCGACAACAGCAGAAACAACAACAACAACAGCAACAACAATATCAATGCTGGTCATATGATACGCTGGACACGCGTTGCCCCAACAGCAACATCAACAACAACAACAACAACAATAGCACATGTCAATATTTTAACGGGCAGCCACAAGGGATGTTGGGATCCGGCCGCGCTTTGCTCGCTCGCCCGCAATTGGAGTCGTTCCGTTGGCGTTATTGATGTGTAAAGTGGACGCTCTTGTTTAATAAAATTAAAACACAAATTTAATTTTGCCTGCCTGTCTGGCTGCGTGGCTGCCTACGTGGTGTGCGTTGATTTCGCGTGTTATTAACAACAACTTGGGTAAAAAACAATAATAAAAGTGCCGCGCATCGCATTAAAAATACCTTCACACGGCAATTGACTGCCAGCTCTTGCACGGCTTTTGCTCTGCTGCCACAAAGTCAAAGTGCAAAAGTGCAACTGTCAACCGGCTCATTATCAGTTGCCTGTTGGTAGTTGCCAGTTGGTAGTTAAAAAGCCGCACAGCTAGTTAAGGTGGCCCCAAAAACGCAGGCTTCAATTTTACAGTCAGACCAGCCCAGCCCAGCCCAGTCGAGTCGAGTCAGGCTGATGTACAAAGCCGCAAAGCAAACGGAAAACTTTTCATTCGCGCTGCACGTTGCATGCTTCGCGAGGTTGCCCTTGCACCGCCCCGCCCTCCCCTGCTGACTGCTGACTTTTGCACGCTTCCTTTCCATAATCATAACATGGCAATTTTATTCAATTTCCTGGCTTTTGTGTGTGCCATTTGCAGCTGAGACTGAGGCGAAAAAGAGGACAAATTGAGAGAGAAAAGGTGGAAAGCAGCGTAAAGCTTAAGTAGGCTAGACTCTGAATGCCCTGTAAATATTAAAAAAAATTGCATAATATATTAAAAAAAAATTATGGAGTATGAGAATTTTAAATAAATATTTTTTGTTGTTATTTTCTTCTATTATTGCGCGTTTTACTTATTTAAAATATTCCAAAAAATTAAAAATCTTTAAAATAAAGCAGCACATATTGAAGCACAGCTATGTGGCTACTTTGTGGCTAAGATGGGCACACTCTGTCAAAGAACACGTCGCGCTCGGTCAACGCAAAGCGGCTTAAGCCGCGGCACAGCAAACGTGCGCCAGCTGCATGGAACAGACACTCACACAATGCGCCGTAAGCTGATTACAGACCACAAGTGTGTACACAACGACTTCTTGAAAAGGTCAGCGCTCAATTGGCAAACACTTTGTAGCACTAATTAAGCCACTTAATAATTTGTTAGGCAGCGTCTTAAAACTGGCGACACGGCGTATGCGCAATAAATATTGAATGCACAGCAAGAAGATAAAAGCAAGAGAGAGGGGACCACGTCTAGTCTTGCATTAGGCATTCCTTTTAGTGGAGCACTGGAGCCGCTACGTGCACATTACGAGCTGCCAACTTGGCAGTTGGCACTTGAATTTGGCACAACGACGTGACTCCCGGCGAAAAGGCACCTTGAATGGGCTTCATTTTCGTTTCCGTTTGACAGTGCACGCGGCACGAGCAGCACACGGCAGCGCTACTGGGCGATTGCAGTCCAAATGCAAAGCAATTCATCACGCATACGCCCCGTGGAGCAACCTTGGCGGAAAGTCGAAAAACTATGGAATTAGCGAGGTAATGCCTAAATCGATGCGCACTGGCTGCTTGTTTCTTGTAGTTATGTTAGTAAATAGAGATATTTTTGGAATAAACATTTAGAGATTCTAGACCCACATTAGTATTTTCTCTTGTTCGTTTAGCTCAGCGTTTTCTTGTTGAACTTTACTGTTTGTAAAACAGTTTTCAAACATGTTTTATCTGTCAATTTGAGAATTCCTTATTTCAAATGTTGTTCTCCTCAGTGCAACATTAAAGCGCATTTTAGACAATTTGTTGCCGTTGCTGTTGTCACTGTTGTTGCTCTAGTTATTGGCTGGTTGTTATTGTTAGGCACACTGCCATCAACAACATCATTGTCGGCGCCATCAACGTTGATGGCCTGTTAAATTGCCTGTTTCGTGTCTGCCTGTCTCCACGTGGGATGCGGCCCTAGCTGGCTGCCTGCCTGGCTGGATGGGATGTGGATGTGGATGTGGCACGTGTGCAGCTGAGCTGGTTAGGTCGTGTGAGTGGCTGTGCAGGTGTGCGTGTCGCTTACATTATGCACATTAGCGCACATTATGAGCATGTTTTGGTGACCTCTTCGCAGTGTAGGACAAACTACAAGCCGAAAAGAACGTAGCCGCTGCTGCAGCAGGTGAACAAGGACAGATTTCTCCGCTGGCCACTGAGCCTTTTCGTGACCCGTTTGGCAAGTAGCCAATGACAAGCGCCAACCAGCAAGCGGAGGCTGACATCTGACGTTTTCTCATGTGAGTGTGTGGGACGAAATGATTTTTGACTCAAATTAGTCACTGCCGGAGCAAGCGATGTCCAGCTACAACGTGTAAATCCAGCGCAAGCAGTGAAAAATTAACTAAATCACCAACAAGCTGACAACTGCTAACTGTTTGCTCAGCCTGAGCGAATGTGTGGTTGTGTGACCCGCTGGCGTTTGCTAGCTAAGTGTTTACGTGTGCCACATGCCTAATGCATCCTTGTATATGGCCGAGGCGTGGCTGCGGGCGCTTTGAACCAGAAAAAACCGTACATTGTATGTAGCCCAGCAAGAAGGACAAAGTACGACAAAGTGCAGCTGGCTTCGGTATAGTGACTTCTAAAAGTAAGGCATGCTTACGGCCAGACGTTTGATATGAAGCCGGTGCTGCAAGCTATCACAGAAATTGGAAATCCAAGCCAAGTGTGCACTAAGCAGAGGGTTGATCTCAGAAATGGCTGGCAAAACTTTATAGTGAGCAGCATGTGGGAAAAGGCAAGGAATGTATGTGTTGAATATGACAGAATAACAGGAAAACATGTTTTCAAGATTAATTCTATTAGAAGCCATCTAAAATCTCCATGAATATATAAATAGTGCTGCAAGTAAAATATTTGTAGCATACTTTTTAGCGCAGTGCTTAATGCAGTCAAAGGAATAACTTTAGCACACTTTCCGCGCTGCGTTTGTCTGGCTCGCACAGTGATTATCGTTAACTCACAGCACCCAGAGTAATTTATCAAATTGAGTCTTACAATCCAATAATTTATGGTGCAATACTTTATTACCATAATATTTATGTATGTCCAGTTGCCAAGTGCTGTCTCTGTCAGTGTCTGCGTGTGTGTACATAATTTCAAAGCCTTGGCTTGACAGCCGCTGATCTTTTTATTGCCCATGCAATCAACCACACACTCGCATACACACACACACACACACTCGCCGACATTTGTGTGCGGCAAGTTAATGACAAAATGTTGCTGCTCTCAGTTATTGTATTGCATTTATTAAATATAATTTTCTCGCATAAATTTAAACACCAATTGAGGGTATAGTTCTTTGTTCTCTGGCTTTCTTTTTTGCTTGTTACCAGCAACTGTTGTTGTTGCAGCTACTGCTGTTGTTGCTGTTGTTGCTGTTGTTTCTGTTGCTGGCTGGCGGGATTGCAATTAAAATTCATTGTTATGTGCGGCTCATTTTGACTTTTTGTTGTTGCTGTCCAACCAACTGCCGCACGCTTCTCAGCAATTTCCAGTTCCATAATTATAAATACCCATACGCAGCATAAACTCATACATATATAAAGACCTCAATATCTATAGCCCACATTGCCACAGTCGTAGCCGTAGCCATAGCCATAGCCATAGCCATAGCCTTGTCATGCTTAATGGAGAGCCACATTTAAATGTATTTAAGTAGCATTTATCTTCTCACCCTTCAGCAACCTGCCAGCCTGCCTGCCGCATGCCGCATGCCGCCTGCCCCTACAGAGACTGTCCAGGCCATTTTGTTACTGTAGCTGTTGATTGGCGCTTTTGAAGTGCGCGGCTTAATAAGCGATAATTACATGTCAAGTTCTCGGCAACAGGCAAGAGGACAATGCGGCCAAAGAGAATATTGCATGTGTGCGCAAGTGAGTGTGTGCTTGCATGTTTGCGCGTGTGTGTGTTAATGCTGTGCGAACATATACAAGAAAGTGCTTAAAGTCAGCCTAGTTTCATTACGAACTCATAAGCCATAAATGATGTTCATGCAAAGACTTGTTGAAAGACATGTATGAAATAAGCGAAATCGATTCTAAAAGAATTGTAAAACTTAAATGTAGAAAATGACAATGTATTTGTTTCAGAATTCATGTGAGTTTTAAAGCTGCAGTTTTGCTGTTTAATTCAGAATCAAATTAAGGTATTCAAACTAGAAATTATTCTAAGTGCTGCCTAATCGATAAACAAACGAATTGTTTTAATTCGGCATGTGGTGAACCCTTTTATAGATCACATAGATTATAATTAACATTGCAACATTCAGTTATAAGCATTGACCATGGCAACAGTTTAAAAGCAACATTTATCCCGTGTATACGGCGGGGTGAGTAAGCCACTAATGCATTTTGCGGCCAACTGAAAATTGCTCTGCAACTGGGAGACAACGACAAACAGAGTCACACACACACATGCACTAATACACGCAGCACTGACAGCAGCATTTTAATAATAAAATTGTTAACAAAATTGTGCTGTGCTTTGGCCACAGAAACATGTGTTAGCCTTGTTAGGGAGTAGACAAAATGCGATGCCTCTCAACGACCTTAATGTATCTGCTACTGCTCATATTGTTGCTGTTGCTTTCGTTGCTCTAGTTACCACTGTAGTTCGAGTTGCTGCTGCTGCTGTTGTTGTAGTCGTTGCTGTCGCTTGGCTTTGTTGCGCAATCTAAATAAAATGGGCGACGTGTGTACGCACAACTTTTGCCATATTTAATCGTATTTGCAACGCCAACAACATTTCCAGGCTGCTCTAACTGAAATGAGCAGCAAGGGCAGTGGGACAGCAGGAAGGGAGAGGGGAAGGAGGTGGTTCAGAGGTTCGGTTTTAGTGCCAATTGTAGCCATGCGGCTGAAAGTTTTTGGCTTTTGGGCATTTGCTTATTATTGTTAAACTTTTTGCACCCACAACAGGACGCAGCACACAACGGCAACAGCTACAACAACAGCGAGAGAAATAAAAACAAAAAAAAAACACACACACATTGCCCTCTTTAGGTCGCTGCATATGTATGAATTTTAAGAAAATTTGTAGTAAAAAATTACCTCAGTAAATGCAGCTGTAATTGTGTTGGCAGCGTGACACGAGGTGAGAAAGAAAATGGATTGAGAATAGATTAAAAATGATTGGGGGTTGTATTTTAAAAGAGTTGAGTGAGAGAAGTGAAGCTGGATCTTTATAAAATGCGCGTTTGATATACCTTTACAATACACCTTCTAATTCACGATAGTTTGCACAAAGAAGGGAAGAAAGAAGAATATAAAATGAAAATTGAAATATATTTTGAGAACGTTGAGTAGGAGATAATTACTAAATGCTAGTCTTGTTAATCCTGTCTATGCACTCTCTACTGCACGATAGTTTTCCCATCTCTAGAGCACGCACAATAGCCCAGCCATATTTGCTTACCTTTATGTTGTCATGCCCTCGTTGTGCCGTCGTGTTGTTCTATTGCCTGATTTTCTCTCTCTGGTGTTCAGTTTCGGTTTTTAAGCTTGTTTGTGGCTCTGTGGAATAGCTTAAAACGTGCAGCTCAAACTTTGCCCGGCTTGGCCCGGCAAGTTTTAAGGCACAAATTTATGTCAGACACACCCACAACCACACAGACAGAGTGGTGCGCGTGGGGCATGTGTGCATGGAAAGTGATTAAAAATTGGGTCAAGTGGCATATGCGTGCAGGGATTAAGCAATTTGGCCCCTTGTAACGCACACAAATCAAAAGATTTGTCCATTTTTATGGAGGAGGAATCAGCTCTCGATAGACGGCGAGGGGAGGACGACGAGTTGAGACTGACTTGCGAGTTGAGAGCCAACCTCAAATGCAGTCGGTACGCATGCAATAAAGAATTCCACTTAATTACAAAACGAGACCACAGAAAATAAGCAACAATGTCAAGCGGAGTTGCAACTGCAACAACAACAATTCCTTCTGCTACTATTGTTGCTGTTGTTTTTGTTGTTGTTGTTGCTGTTGTAACTGTAACAAGTTAACTGGTAGCCAAATCAGCCACTGGCAATGCCAAACCTCAACGCTTTGGGGCCAACTGCAAATGCAAATGCCTCTGGCTCAGACTGGCACATGCCGGCTCAGACCAATACCAATACCAATAGCCGCTGTGTGTACCCAAGCATCTACGGGTCGCTCTCTCTCTCTGTGTGTGACTTGTAGTGTATGTGTGTGTGTGTGAGAGGGTGGCTGTTACTGCCACTAGTTTGTTTTGGCTGCGGTTGCAGCTGCGTTGTCATCAGCACAACAACAGGAACATGGCACAAACAACAAGAGCAACAACATTGACAGCAACACTCGATGCCTCGACTTGTGCACTTGCCAGCTGAAGCGCTTACACTGCACAACATGCCTTGGGCAAGTGACATTTGAAGAATGGGTTGTAGATAATAACGGAAGGAAAAAGCCTTCTATTCAGTAAAAAGGAAACAATTTATGCCGAAGATAATTCGCTAAAAATATGTTCGGGATGCATATAAAACCACAAACAAGATTGTAATACTATTTGATAAATAGTCAAAAAATTCAGCGATCGTCTATCTATTGTAGATCTGCATTATTATTAATATATTTCATTTCCATTATATTAGGCAACAAATGTGTGACTATTTTCAGTTCATACGTATCTACAGCCAAAGATGTGTGAGTGTTCAATACTCTTAAACTAGAAGTTCCAGTTTCGATAGTCTATTTGCCTTACTATCGATGTGTTTCAGATGAACTTGGCGAATTTTAGAAATAGTAGGCAACAAATCAGTGAACATTTTCAGTTCAACGTATCTGCAGCTGAATACGGGAAAGTATATTCGATAGTTTCGATAGTCAGTCGAGGTAATCAATATCATCGATGTCTTTTGCATTATTGTTCTTGTGAAAGACTTTCTTAAAACAGAAATTCATTTGTTTTTCAACCTTTGCTTAGCATGTAAATTTAAATATAATATATTTTCTTACTATCGATTACATACATCGATAGCTTTATCTTTATATTTCAATTACGCTCTCTCAGCTGCAATCAGCCGCAGGCAACGGAAAAAATACAGCTTGTTGCATTAGGCAAGAGTAAACAATTTTGTGTGTGCCGTGCGCTTGCATATTTTATACGAACAGGTCTGCGGGTAAATGTGTGTGTTCAAGCTTACGTGTGTGTATAAAGAGAAAGGGAGAGAGATAGAGAAAGAGAGGGGGAAAGTAGGAGAGGTAGCTGAGATGAACTGGTGAGCTGACCACAGGGCACGGCGCACAGGTTCCTGTCTCTCTGGGATTGCATTGGTTGCTTTAGTTGTTACTCCTGTTTCCCCTTGAGTATCCTCTCGTTGCTTTGATTTTCTGGGCAGACAGGTGTGTGTTTGTATGTGTATGTGTGTGCGTACAGGTGTGTGTGTTTAACGTGCCTTAAATCACATTTGGGCTGTAATCAAGCTAAACAAATATGGGTTTGGGTGTCCGTTCAAGTGCCAATGTGCCAAGTTTTCGTTACGTTTGGCAAATTTAAAGTTTGCCAGTTTGCGGACTAGCTGCAGTACCATTGACATATCCGTCAACGTCTTGGGTATATTATGGGTGTGTGTGCGTGTGGGTGAGGTAACTAGGTCATTTGCTGTGTGTCAGCTGAGCATAAGTAAGAGCGAGAATGGACAAGCTGTAGAGAGACTCAAGTATAGAAACCTTCAGCTGTGTGCATTTATAAGCAGCATTAGTACAGTAAATAAAGATTAAAAGATACATAAATATAAATTATATATATATATATATATATATGTTAGTATTTTCCTGTATCTCTGATTTCCCGCTAAGTTTAAAAAGTACCATAAATCGCCGTCAAATCAATTAAAATAAATTGTTTGATTGATGAGCAAACGAATGGCAAATGGTCAGTGAGAAAGAGAGAGAGAGAGAGAGAGAGAGAGAGTGACAGACGGATAGAGGCCGCAAGTAATTGGCGCATAATTTGCTTTTCATGGCCACGATAACGATAGCGATAACGATTACGATAATGATGCCCTGAGCTTTATATTTGCCAGCAAATTTGACGCAAATAATTTTTTAATTCCCACGCCGACAGCCACGCTCAGTCATTAATCATGCATTGTTGTGACTGACAGACAGGCAAGCAGACGGACAGACAGACAGATGGACTGATAGGCAGACAGACAGCAGGCAAGTCAGTTGGACAGAGAAGCAGGCTGCCCAAGCGAGCATTCGACCGACTTACTGACTCATTCAGTCAGTCAATCAAACAATTGAATACATTTCAATCATTTATGGCTCGATTCGCTCTGTTCCCTCAGCTTGTTCATCCTTCTCACTTCCCTCCCTCTCTCCGTCTCCCTCTCTGCTGTCGCTAGGTAACAGAAGTGACCGCTCGACTCTCTGTCGGTCAACTGACACAATTCGATTTGACTTAACTTGGGTTCGGGTGCGGCTCATGCTCTGCTTAATTGTGGGTGATGTGTGTGTGTGCCTGATTGTGTAGGTGTGTGTTTGTATGTGCAAATGTGCGTGACTTGGGGCAGCTACTGAAGTGTTGCTAATGACAGGCAGTTCAATTGCCAGCTGCAAATTATGATTTGAGCTGTGCCTGGAGAAGACTTGCTCATTAAATTCAGTTCACTTTAATTGCAAAAAATAAATAGATAATTAAATTAGAAAAAGTGTTAAGTACATTTTTTAAAATGGGCTATAAAAATTACCTTAGATATAAGAAAAGAAGTTTCTAAAAAGAGCTCAAGGAAATTGAAGCTTGAAAATTCTTCGAGTGATCCGTTTGGCATTAAGAAATTATTGGTAAAACTTATTTTGAGTTTCTATTTCACATAAAGTTGGCAGGCAAACTTAGCGTCCATTACAAATTTGGTTGACAATCAAATTTCAGAAGTTTAGAAGCTTATTGAGTGCCAATAGAATAAACTTTAAGCTGCTTCGTATTGTATAAAAAGTTAATTACAGCATTCACTTAACAATCCTCTAAGCACGGAAAGCTTATTTGCTCCTCTCGGATAATCCGATTAATTTTGATAAATCAAACCACAAAATTGGCCCGAAAAACATCAACAGAGTTTTAGACACACATTAAAGGTAAATTAAATTGGAAAGAGGTTTAATTGGTGGTAAATTAAACACACCAAACTTGGCCTGGCACATAACAAGTGGCGAACTTGAAACTCGACAGGGATGTGGGCTCGAAAACGATCCCTTTCAATTACGCGCTACGATTTACGTGCAAATTTCAATGCCAAAACAAAATGGAAATACAGTGTTCATTAAATCGATAGCTCGCATGAAATATGCATTATTATTCTTTTGGCCGAGGGGAATATTCAAATTTTGCAATTGCGGCGAATAAATTAATTTAAATAAGTTCGCTTAGACGCGTAAATGGCGCAATTTATCTGTGACCTCCCGGAATGAACGTTAATTTGCAAAACATTTTGGCAACAATAAATAGTTGAACCAGCCACGCCCCTGGCACCGCCCCCGACTAAGTGCAAATTTATGCGAACTGTGAACTGCAAATGTTGCAATTTTCCACAGGGAGGGGCGTTGCAAAACGGGGGCTGACAAATATAATTAGCATTGCATTAGCTCGTGTAATTATTGTGCTGATTCGGTGCGGACCCGCAGGACATTGAGCAGACTTTGCAAGTGAGTTAGAAAATGTTCGAGAATAAAAACCCTTTCAATCAGCCTCAACTTGAGTTGTGTTTTTCTTCTCCTTTCACGCTAATTTCCCCTTTCTCTTGTCTCTCTCTCACTCTCTCACTGCTTCCCTTGTGACGCTCTTTTGTCAAATTAAAAAGCACAAGGAATAAGTTTTTGCCAGCTTTTCTTTCTTGTTTGTTGTTGGTTCATTTATCATGATTTGTTTGTCGAACTTGTCGCGTGCTCCAGTATGTGTGTGTGTGTGGGAAGTTTGATAGGCGGCAAATGTTTGTCTTGTTGTTGCCATTGTTATTTCCTGCCAGCAGCGGCAGCTGTTGATGGCATGCGACGACACCAGGTTCAGTTACCAAGACTCAGTCTCACTCGGAGTTGCTGCCTCATTCTTCTAGACATACAGTCTACCCCCTTCCTCCCCCTTGTCGATCTCGGCAAATAGCTCTTTGTTCTCTTTGTGTCAGCCAATTTCTTGGCGCACTTTTTGTTTGTCTTTTGCCAGGCCCCGAAAATTGCAAAGTGATTACTTTTGATTAGTTGCAAAAAGAAGCGTAATTTGTTTAACGCGTTTCCATTGTTGTTGTTCTTGTTGCTGCTGTTGTTGCTGCTGCCAGTGCATGTTTGCCTTTGATAAATGTAATTTGTCGCAACTTGCTGATTAGAGGCATCGAAGTTGTGTGTACTAAACAGGAGAAAGACAGACAAGAACGAAGTCTAACGAGCGCAACTCGCAAGCAGGCAAAGAGTTCTGCCAATCAGAAAGTGGGGAAACGTGTGTGGAGTACCATAATCTAATCGATTTTAACTATATATGATACCATCTATAAACACATAACGCATACAAATTTCAGTCATACTTTTCTTTAACATTTTTTAAAAGAATTCTTTCTCAATATGAAGTACTGACAGTTGGAGCAACTTCTTGAAATTGGAAGGCTCTTTTCAGAAACTATATAAAGAATAAAGAAAATTCAACATTTTTTCTCATCTTATATTCTTTATTCTATCTCCTTTTGTGCGTCTACTTCCTTCTCATAATGATATCATTTTCAGTAATTCAATATTTACGCAGGTATCAACTTTAACAGACAACGCCCATTACTGCTGTCGAGCTGCATCAAATGCAAAGTGAAAACGATGCCGAACCCAACAAACTCCAAACTGGTCCACGTAGAGCTTCTGCTTCACAAAGAAGCATCTTGTGAATAGAGAGAGAGAGAGGGAAAGCGAGAGAGGGACAGAGACAGAGAGGCTGTCAAGACTTACGCAGTATCTGCCGAGCAGCGACTTAATCTAACTTGGCTGTGCTTACATTTATAAGCAGCTGTCGCTGCCTGCATGCAAAATTATTACTTAAAGCGCAGCTGGGGCTGCTCCAGCAGCACACCTTGCACAGTTCAGCTGCCGCCAAAGCTGGCGAAGCCACATACAGAGGTACGAGGTACGCACAGTTGCATACATCACGCTGGCAACAAAAGGATAACATTGGGTAAGTTATTCATTGTGCACGCAAACATTACGGAAGTCATATGTTAAAAGCACGCAGAGAAAGAGAGAGAGAGGAGGCACAGCTAGCAAGAGCTACTGAAAAAGAGAGAGAGAGAAGGGTGGGGGGAACACTCTCGGGCCAAGTTTCTGCTGGAGCTCAAAGAAGGCTGAAGAAAAAATATGAAATATGACTCCAAGTCGAATTGTGAAAACTTGCAGAAAGGTAAGAATAAGCATATCTGGATCATAAATAAAACACAGAGCAGGGAAATTAAATTTTCGACTAGGCGAAACAGAAATCTACCTAACCTCAAAGTGTGTGGTGGGTATGTGTGTGTGAGTGTGAGTATTGAAATGAGTGCAGATTGGTAATACGAATACGCAACGCGCTGCTAACTTTGATTTGAGAATAAATTATTTTGTGCCTTTCGCCGGCAACTTCGGGGCAAAGGTAGCGCAGCAGAGAAATGTACAATGACTGGTATACTCTGTAAAATTAAGACTCATAGTTAGGCAAAGGAAACCTAAAGGAATTGAGAAAGTCTAAAATGAATTGACATTTGTTTTGTTAATAAATGCAGCAAACATACTCTCATTTTGTTCTACAGGGTATTGATCAGCTGTGCAGTGACTTAACTCTATGTTGTTGCGCTACTAAAGCAGTAAGAGAGAGAGAGAGAGCCGCTTCGCTTACTGCCTACACTTCGGCGTGGCCCTTTGCCTGGCGGCGAGCTAACCAGAAAGTTAACTTGAACTTAAAATAAAAGTTTTGCCTTTTTCTGATGATGGCAGTGTGGGGATGGAGAAGGTGCTTGAGTTGATAGGGAATTGGGAAGGGGACGTCGGAGTGCGTCGGCGAGTTCGGAGATTTTTGCGTTGTACAAAGTCAAACATCATAAAGTTCGCTACGCCTTTTTGCATATTTTATTTGCGCTCATTTTCCCCAACAAAAACATAAAAAAAGAACGAAAAGGGAAGCTGGAAGTTTCGCTCTGGTTTTGTGCCATTGCGTTCGCTCGGCTGCTGTCAAGGTTTCGTTCGTACGCGTCTCTTTTGCAACAATTAAATTATTCAACCGAAATTTGTTCGAGTCTCCAAAAGTCACGCGCACTTGACGGCCGAAAAAAAGAGAGAATGGCCAGAAAAAACAGTGGAATGGAAAAGGAGGCTTGGAAAAACTAAGTTTGTTGTAGGCCTTGTTATTGTTGTTATTGTTGCTAATGCTGCTGCTGCTGCTACTGCCTTGCTTTGGTATCTTTTATACTCTGTTCAGGTTTTATTTTCCAAATGAAATGAGTTTCAAGTGCATTCGGCGGCGGCAGTCGACGTGCGCCTTGTTTTAGAAGTGGGCGTTCCTGCAACTTTTGCGCCGGCCACGCCTGCAGCAGCCCAGCCACCCACTTTCCCCAGTTGCTGCTGTTGTTGTTTTGCCTTTGTTGTATTAAGCATTTTAATGGAAAAGTTTCGCAGTTGAAGGCGCTTTTCCAAATGATATTTTAAAAGCTTTCGTAAAAACAAAAAACAACTACAAAAAAATGCCAAAAATCAGAAATGAAATAAAATAAAAGTTCAAAAACCAATTAAACAATTTGTGAGTTTTTATAGTCGAATAAAATGATTTTCCATATTTATTTCGATCCGGCCTTCGCAAACTTATCGCTTTGAATTTTGATTACGGCATCACTCGGTGATTTATGCAATACTGCGAGTGAGTGAAAGGGAAAGCAGAAACAAAAAAAAGAGATAAATGAAAACGAAATTGAATAAAATTGTAAAATTCATTTTAATTTTATTTTTGCGGATTTCCAAGTTAATCAATCGAACTGCAACAAATAACTTAAATTGAATAAATATCAAGAGTATTTAGAAATTACTTTAATTAAATAAATATCAAGAGTATTTTGAATTCTTTAAAGTTTAAAGATTTCTAGTACTAGATTGACATTGCTGCTGCCAACTTGGATTCATTTGAGAAAAACTTCTAGTTTGTAATCTCTTTTCAAGGGAAATGGAAAATCTCTTGTTTCGCAGCAGCTTGCAATGTATGTACGCTTTTTATCTTTAAGTAACTATTGCTGTTTTTCTCACCTGCACTTTTTGCAGTCTTTCACTTTGGTTTTATTCCTCCTTTACTTGTTTCTCTTGATCTGCTTTCCCATTTGCTGCTCAGTCGCTTGTCGACGGGTCTCAGCATGTGTCACTTCCTTCCAATTGGTTGCACGCATCTCTCATCATGATTTTGCAACACCTTACACACATATGCAGCTCTCCTCTTATGGTCTTTGCATTTTACCGGCTCTTGCCATATTCATGAATCGCCTAATGGAGACTGTTCGCTTCCTTTTGTAATCACAGCTTCAGCTGTCAGCAGCTTTGGTCGCCTCGGCTCTTTTCATTTAGCTCAGTCAAAGGGGACACTGTATGAGAGAATGTGAGTGTGTGTGTATCTGTCTCTTTGTCTGCCTGTATGTGTGTCTTGTTCATTGGCTGACAAATGAAATTAACTTTATTTGCGCATTTTATTTATGCGCTTCATTAAAACTTTAAGTCCGCTTTATTTATACGCGAAGCAGCGACATTAATATTAATATTTATTTATTTATACACAATATATGCTTGTTATTGTTATTATTTCCCTTGTTGTTGTTGCTGTTATTGCTGTTATTGTTGCAATTTGAGTGAGCGAGCAGACAATTGGCCCCCGCTTTGGAGGCCTGGTCAGCGCGACTGGCGACTGGCGGCGTCTGTTATCGTATAAATCGCACTCAATAAACCATATACAGGGCATAAATTATATTTTTATATTTTGCTGTGCATTTTTATTGAACGTTAACAGACGGCAGACAGGCAAGGGGACCGAGAGTGAGAGAGAGAGAGAGAGAGAGAGAGAGAGAGAGAGAGAGAGAGCGAGTGAGAAAGAAAGAGCTTACAAATTAAAGCACTTGAAACTTTAATGAAATCGGAGCCACTTGAAGCGCCGCTTTTTTCTAGCTTGGCCGAACTAACAGCAAAACGTACAACAACAATAAGAGCTACAACAACTACAACAACAAGTGGAGGCACATTCGCATTCAACAGTCGAAAGTCCAAAAAATTAATGAGCGCAATAAACATTTTAAGTGGAATTGTTTGTGAAGTTGTTAATTTTTAGTGCAATTTATTTTTGGCAAGTGTAATAAAATTGTTGGCAATTGGCTAGAGACGCCACAGCGGAGGGAAAGCGAGGGTGTTCGAGTGAGAGAGTGGTAGCCCTTTCACGGCGATTCGCTCAGTTCTTTGGCCGGGCATCATAAATAATCTGTTTACAAGTAAGTTACGCAGTTAATTTCTTTGTGCCTCCGCTTACCTCTTCTGTTGCCGCTTCCCTTTTAAACTAATTTCCCAAAGGATGCTCGACTAACAGCCAAAAGTCGCTGATATTGTTCCCCGTCTACTCGCTCTGTGGATCCCAGACACGCAGCAGGCGTCAAGAGAGAGAGGGAGAGCGACGCGATGCGTTTGCTTATTGTGTAAGCCAAGCACGACACCTGCCCAGCCATTTTTGGTTTGCTCTGCTCTAGTTTTGTGCACAAAATTATTAATATTTGATGTTGGCCTCGAAACCGAAACCGAAGTGTGCTCCGCAGCTCTTCCCACCCTTCCTTCCTTCTGTCGCACACTCAGTTAGTTCTATTTGTGTTGCATACTTGATGGCGCTTTCATCTCGTTAAGTGCTTAAAGCCTTTCCCGTTGACCGTGCGAGTAGTGCCATCTCCTTTACACATTCCCAGTGTGTGCGATTGTATGTGTCTGTGTGTGTGTCTCTGTGTGCGTGTGCTCGCCGAAGCCTGCTGTCATAATTGTGCAATCTGGCTGGCGTTTATGACGTTAGCGGTTGGCAATTTGTGGCCGCCGGCAGTGCCACGTGCCGCGCTACAAAGTAGCTCAATGTCTTGAACTTCAGCTAGAAAAGGTAGCTAGAAAATAACTAGATGGTGGGAATAATTCAAGCTCAAGAAGTTTTCCAAAAATAGACAACTATTTTCATGAGTTTCACGTCGAAGTATCTTCAATTCCAACAGAATTTTCTCTTTCGTAAAACGCATATGAATAGACAGCTAGCAAAGGTGGCTAGAAAACAGCTAGATGGTGATATAAATAGCTAAATTAAAACTGCAGATGTTTTCCATAACAGCTTAGCCCTTGCTTTGACATCCCTAACGAAGTTGTCATCTTAAACTCCAACAATATTCTCTCTCACTCGTAAAATGCATAAGAAAAAGTAGCCAGAAAATTTTGCTAGATTCTATAGCTAGAAAATGTCTAAATGATAGAAATAATAGCTTAATTTAAGCTCTGTAAATTTTCTTTATGAAGTCAGCCCTTTCTTCGACCTTCCTATCGCAGTTGTCATCTTAAATTCCAACAAATTTCTCTCTCTCTTTCTCTCTCTTGAATTGTATATAGAATTATAACTGAAATTATTTCTTAACTTATTACCAAACTTATTACTTAAGTTATATTTATAGTGACCGGAAGTGAGTGCACAGTTAAACCTAAGAGGTTAATAGCCAAGTTTATGGCCGACTTATTTTTCATGCCACGCCATGCGAGTCGATTACATAACCTGCTCAGGTCGCCTGGCCTGCTTAAAGTTGCCACTTGTTGTATAAATAAATAAATGACACTCGCTGCATGTGTGTGTGTCGCACACATATGAGTGCCACTGTACACATATCGCTCAAATTTGACACCCAGCAGGTCGTCAACTTGATGACCCCCCACGACTCAGTACCACCTTCTTCTTCTTCGTGTTGGTGCTCCTCTCTCCTAAATACGGAATTGTTTTGGCCGTAGTCGTAGCACGCATAGCTTAGTACACAGTCCGTTAAGCTTGAGCAGAGTTTTTGCTTTTAAGAACCAGTTTTAATTTCTTGCTGTGCTCGCACGCAAACGCCCCCTCAGCTCGTTAGCCAACTTGAGCCAGCTCCCTGCCACTTGCCACCTGCCAGCTGCCACCTGCCACCGCCTGACGCAACAAACGGCGTTAGCCTTGGTATTAACACTTTGTCATGTTTGCTAAATGCTTTCTGAACCCGAGCCCGGCCACAGTTATATCCCAGTTGAGGAGGGAGGTTGTACGGGCGAGAGGGAGGGAGAGCTGACTGGCTTTGTGTGCGTGCGCAGGCGGCAGCAATTAGTGAGGGCCGCAAAGATTTTGATATTGCCTAACACGGCCTTTGATTTCGCCCGTCTGATGGATTTTTCTTTCCCGCCTCGTGCTCAATAATATTTATTTATACATTTATTGCTTATCACAGCAATCGATAGCGGGAACAGCACTGGAGGGCAGCAGGATAAGAATAAATAAGGCTTAATTGTGTGTGGAGCGGCGAAGGCGAATGCGGGCCAAAACCCCATTTAAAGGTTATCCATGGCATTATTTTATCAAAGGGAATTAACACGCATAAACAACGCCAGCAACAGCAGCAGCAATGGGAGCAACAGAAGCAACAACAACAGCTACAGCAAGTGCGACTTTGGTTCGCTTTCGCCTTATCGTTCGTTGCAGCAGTTAAACGCACGCACGCGCCCGCATTGCGTGTCCTGTATGCAACAGCAATAGCAGCAGCAGCGGCAGCACGCATACGCCATGTGAGCTGGCCGTCGAGTCCGTGCAATAAAAGCGCAAATAAATATTTGTGCGGCTGCCAAACCAAACACGCTGCGAAAGCACACATTGCTCTCTCTCTCTCTCTCTCTTTCTCTCTCTCTCTCCCTCCTTGGAGTAGTTTGTTCGCAGTTTAACCCATTTATCGAAAGTGTGCGCTGCCTCAAGGCTGCAAAAACCTATCGAACACAAAGCCAAGTAAACATAATTAAATAGATGAGCTGCCTGCTACAGAAACAGCCACGCGCATTGCGTATACGCCCCGCTTGACATATGCTAATCAGAAACACAAAGCTGCCCGCAATTTATCACAATTGGCGAGGCGACCTTCTTTTTTTTGGCGACACTCATCTGCGACTCAAGTGTGTGTTTAGTTTGTCATAAGCAGACGTCGCCCGCCAGTCGAGTGGGCGTGGCAGTGCGAGGCCATCGCTACTGCTGCTGCTGCTCCTGCTACAAATTGATCATAATCTGTGCGCCATTTATCTTACCAGCAGCAGGCCGAAGAGGGAGGCAGCAGCAGCAGCAGACAGCGTCAAGTCGCGCGCTTCAGATGCGAGATGAATGGCCACGGAAGCTCGCACGATTGGGCAGCCGTATGAATGACACTCACTGAATGGATGGCTTTGTTTCGAATAGATGAATTGCCTTGGCCCGCAGCAGTAGACGCCAAAAACAACAACAACAGCAACGAAACCCAACAGATCTGTTTTCCTCAGTTAGGTCCTTTTTTGTTGGTTGTTCCTTTATCTGTTTTCAGGAAGGCGATGTGCTAATTTGGCAATTTGTTTATCGATTTTATGCTTAGCTTGTTGTGGTCACTTACCGACCCTGTTCCTGCCCCTGCCCCTCCCTCATGCCTGTTCTGTCTGAGCATTAAGTGACCAATAAAAATCACTTAAGCTTAAGTGCTTGTGCAACAGAAACTGTTGAGCCGCCGCAAGTTTCTGTCGCGTCATTGTTCAAAACTTGTGCTTATAATACGAAAGTTTTTCGAGATATTATGCTGAGTGGATTCTGATTCTGCAGGGGATGAGAGTTAAATCAAATGGAGTCGAGAGAAAGGCTTGTGCATTTTTAAGAGCACGCCTAATTGGCTGCTAGCCGTAGACGAGGCTAATGGAAACTTTTGAAGAAAAATAAGATTTGTTCTCGACTATTGTAGAGTTAACAAGTTGGAGAAGTTGAAGGAAGTAGAGTGTTAGATACTCTGTATATGCTGTTGATTGTGGGAAGTGTTATAGAAGGTTTGGTGAAGAACACTTTATCATTTTTGGTATATATTTCCTTACCTACATATCAAATGCTTCCGATAGTGCGAAGGAAGGATAGTGAACACGAGAAAGTCTTTTCCATTCTCTGTATAAATTTCATAACATTTCAGGTATAAACGCCTCTAAAAGATAATTATCTTAAATTATAATTTATAATGTATTATTCTAAATTACCGAAATTTCATTGAACTACAATATAAAGAGTAAAGTGTTGTACTCTTTAATTATTTTTCTAATAATCAGACACGTCTTGTTCCGTCCCGTTTTCTGCATACATAAGTCTTTAAAACCCGTTTTCTTCCTCTATCAGCAAAGTACAAATTCCTAGGAATATTTATATTTGTGAATACAGATTGCTCTTCACTATATACAGACTTTAATTCTATTATTCACATAGCTTCTCCAAGTTAAGCTGCATTAATTTCAATTTAAAAATCTTATAGCATTATAATAACATTATGAAAACATTCGAAGCGATTCAGTCATTAAACTCAAGAGATTTTCTTTGCTTGGCTTGTGAAAATTTGTTTACCACAGCGAAAAGCAATCGCAACTCTTCAGATAAATACAGTGGGGCAAATATATAATAAAGTCATTATTCCACTACATTTCGTGCACTTGCTGAGTGAGACGTGGGTGTGAGGATGGTGAAGGGGCAGTGGGAGAGGAAAGAGTGTGCAGCAGCTTGTGTTTATGCGTGAAGGGTTGAAATCGAAAGGTTGAGAGAGTTCGAAGACGTGGCTCAGTTGTGCAATTTGCCACTCTGGCACACTGCTGCCTCTTGACCCCGCCCCCTGGCCCGTCCATGCCGCAACGACACCCGACGATTTGCCGCAACATTTGTGTGACACAAATTTTGCACAAGAAAACAAAGTAATACACAGCGAGATGTTGTGGGGGGGGGGGTGACATTTTATGAGCACGCTATGCACATATTGATCAAGTGACAGGCTGAGTGACAAACAAACTGCCAGCCAGCCTGGCCTGGCATAGCTGACAGAGCTGGCATAGCTGGCAAGCTGGGGACTGTGCTTATTATGCAAATATGCAGGGCAAATTGATTCGGTCGGCAGGCGCAACTGTGTCAGCAAAGTCGAAAACAAAACGCGGCGTATGCGCAATTTCAACAAAAGCCACCGCAAATGTATGCAAATATAACGCGCATACGCCACGTAAACAACATACATAACCGAAATCTCTCGCCCACTCGCACGCTAGGCGAAAATTGAAAAGGAATTCCATAAGAAGAAGACTGTAGGAAAAGTAAGCAGAAATGGAAAGTGGAAAATTGCCGCAAGCTAAATGCAAAGATGAAACTTGAGGCTCACCGTCAATTGGCCAACAAATCGACAGCAACTGCTGCTGCCGAAGCCCACGCAGCTGGGCTGTCTATAGAAATCTCAGCTTAAACTAATTTTTTGCTTGTTGCATTGCGGTTGTGGCTCAGGTTGTTGTTGTTCCTGTTCCTTGCGTTGTTGTTCTTGCTGGCAGGCAGCTGAAGTTGGCTTTGAATATTTAATAAGCCGCGAAAGCCAAAAGACGCGAGAGAACTGACAAAGAATAAAGGTGCAAAGTGTGGAAATTTTGAAGAGTGCCAGAAGACGAAGCAGTGAATACACTAGAGAGTCTGCCAGAGGAGAAAAGTAGAAACAAAATATAAATTAAAAAGTTGAAAATAGAATTTAATTTATGAGCAGTTAAGCTAAGCATATATTGAACTACTACTGCACTGCCCCGGCTTCTTCAATAATCTTCAATTCCACTGCATATCATCCTTATAAAACTAACATACCCCAGTTCTCTGGGAATCTTAAGCAACTGAAAATCCATTCCTAGCTAACTAAACTACTTTTTAACCTTATTAAACTATGAAACTCTTATCCCTCTCTTATCTCCTTCTCATTGTGTTATAAATCATTAAAAACTTAACCTTCAGAAGTTTTCCTGCCATTTCAAGTTCTCTTCAAATATCTATTCGCAATTTAGTTCTTGCAATGCCATATTGATATTGATATAACGATCTTAAATATTCCAAAACCAGAAACAAGCAATCGCTGCAGAGATTTCCTGGCGCAGTCAAATTGATTATCGCTTTGGCACGCATGACTCTCCTTATCGCAGACATGCTTAAAATGCAATAAGACCCCATTTAGCAAGGGCAAATCGACTACAAAGCGCTGTGCACAACTTGTAACTCTCGCACACATACACACACGCATACACACAACACATTCCCACCCCACACACAATTGTCCTGGGGGAAATATGAATGAACGCGCAACTCAGGCACAAAAGCCAAGCAGGTGAGCTTGGCTCGTCCTGCCCCATTGTGCTGTCGCTTAGCCTAGTCTCTGCATGTGTGTGTATGTATGCGTGTGTGTGTACCACATGTATGTGTGTATGCATTGGCCATGCGTGCTGTTGGTCCTGCTTCATGGCCATAAAGGGAGCTGCTCGAAAAATTTGTACACAAATTATTGAACGCAAACAAATATACGCGAAAAGTTTGCAAGAGCACAAGGGCAGCAAGAAGGGGAAATAGGAGGGGATAGAAGGCGAGTACTGGAGGCGCGACACATAAATAAAATGGCGACAAAATAATTATAAAAAGCCAACAATAACAAACGGGCAAAGAGAAGAACAAACTAAGCAGCAGCGGAACAAAAGGGAAGTGCAGTCAGTTTTTCGATTACAACTTGGAAATAGAAATGAAATTGCCACGCCCCGCTACTCCGCCAAAGCTGTGCATGTATATATGGCTGTGCAAAAGTGTATGTGTGTGTGACTGCTAGTCTGACCACCTACACAATTTCAACTTAATGACACAACAATCACAAATGCCATAAAACATTTTATATATCCCACGTGCGTATGACTGCACGTGTATCCGTGTGTGTGTCTGCATGTGTGTGTGTGTTTGTATTTTATTTTGAAAACTATTTTTGGTTGAACAAGCGCTGCAAATTTTTAGCTGTTTCGCTTGTTTGGCTGTTGGTTTCTAGCCATCTCCGCCACATTGTTATTGCCATTTGGCTTTTGGCTATTTTCGGTGCAAAGTTTTTCTATTATATTCAAATTAAACTTTTGCACTCGTTTCCAAGCCCCCCCCACCTGCCTTCCCCTGCGATCTGAATCAAGAAATTGTTGCTTCAGGCTACGTGCGGGTGTGTATGTGTGCATATGTGTGTGTGTGTGTGTGGTTTATTGTGCTACATTAGATTGTGACGCCTGTCTAAAGGTGGCTGCGGCACGTTCCGTCATTCAACTGCTGCTGTTAAAAATTTGAAATTTATGTGTGGTATATAAAGCGTATATATGCCGTATATATTTGGTATTTATTTGGTATTTTTTCGTCGTTCTACTAACACTGTATATAAGCATTCCCTGAGCTGTGACTCTGACTGTGGCTTGGTTGCATTTAGCAAGTTATCAAGCACTTGACTGTAATTCTATTTATTGCCGCATTCGCCATTAAGCTGGCAACGTTCTTCGGCCGAAATGCGCTGCAGTTGGCTAGCTGTGGCCTGAACTGAGTTGGGAAATGGTAGAAGAGAGAGCAAGAGAGATTGAGAGCGAGTGAGAGAATGAGAAAAGTGGAACAAGTCAAGCGTTTCTATGCTAAGTTTGAAAAGATATGAGAACTATTTGCAAACTTTCAAAGAACTATTCCTAAATCAATTCTCAGCAAACTTTGCTATATACACTAGGGACTATATACACTACAGACTATATATGCAGTAGGGAGTGTGTAGTGCACTTTACTTCACAGTTGCTCAGTCCACATAATATTCCAACTTGCATTTAAATTTATTTTGTTTATCAGAAATATTTATTAATCAACCCAAGTTAAAAAGTTAAATACATCTGTCATATCTGTCCCTCAGTTTTGGTATATGTTTTTAGCCTTATTCACTGTAGATTTCTTGTCTAGCTGTAGCTCTTTCACAGTGTCTGCTGGGATCACAAGTTGTCCCATGGCCAAGGCAGCCTGCAGCAAAAGTTTCAGCATGCAGGACACAGTGCGATGCTGCTGCTGCCACTTGCCACTTGCCACTTGCTGTTGCAGCTGCTATTTTAAGTGCCGTTTTTCTCTAATTTCTCCGCATTTTGCCGCTGCTGTTGGCCATTTTTGTGTGGTGCTTTAGCACTTGCGCTTTTCTTTAACTACCGCTGTCTGTGCGGCAATAGACGACTGGGCCCGGCTCAGAAGTTTATTTAGTTGCCGAGCAATGCTTCTTTACAAACACACACACACAGATATACATATATACATACGACTGCAGCGAGGGACTTACACTGACAGCCGTCGTCCATATTTCTTATTGATTTATCTGTTAATTAAAATTCTTAGCACGTAACTGGGTGTGCCCGGGAGTGAATGGTAACATGGAAATGGAAATGCAAACAGAGATGGGAGACGGAGATGGGAGATGGAAGATGGGAGATGAAGATGGCGATGTTGCTGCAGATACATACAATATGAAGTGTTGCAGTTGTTGCTGCTGTTGCTGCTGCTGTTGCTGTTGCTGTCACATGAAACAGGCAGACAACATGAAATGCATTTCAGCTGCAACTGTCTTCGCATTGCAATGTCTACGCACATGTGTGTATGGGAGTGTACTGGGTGTGTGTAGCTGGATAAAGATACTCTCTGGCTGCCTTTTAATTTGATCAACTTGCACATGCCCACACACACACATACACGCCCACGCCGCATTTGATTGATTTGCAGGCGAGCAAAGCCAGCGCAATAATAAATAACAAGCTGAAAACTTTCAACTGCTGACAAAGCAAATTTGCGTACCAACTGATCCACTTCCCCCGGTCTTCCTTTTCCATAGCTAACTCTATGCCACACTATCCACACACACGCACTCGCATACACATACAGTCTCTCAGTTGTATCAGTGAGCTCTCATTCGCATTGCCATTTCCCATTTTGATAGCCGTATCTGCAGACAGGCAAACAGACAGAGACATAAGCATATTACAATATTACGCTGTCACCGGAAGTGGAAGGCAAAGCGGAAAGCAAAGCAAAGCAAAAGAGAAAGAGAGAGAAGGGGGGCGAATAAGAAAAAAAGGAAAGCAAGCAGATTGTATGCGACAAATGGCTGATAATGTTGCTGGTACTCGGGGACTGGGAAATGTGAGCTGGGACTTTGACGGGCACTACTATAGGGATTTGCTGAGAGAGAAGAAAGAGAGTGAGAAAGAGGGGAAGAGAGAGAGGGGCTAAAGTGAGGAGGGTTCTGTCTTGCTGTGCTATGTGCTGTGCTGTTGATGCGGGTGCCTCGCTGGCCAAATAAAGACGGCCTGTCTATGACTGTGGCATTATTTTAACATTTTATGCTGGCACAAGGCGAAATCTGACAGTTGACTAGCGCAGAAAATATGCTACAGGCACACGTACAGGCACACACACACACAGGCACACACACATACACGCACACGTACGCTCACTACAGCTGACACATGGCAAATATTGTATTACATGCAGAAAACAGGCGGAAACGAGACTCGAAAGTGTTAACTGCGCGATGGTTGTTGTTGCTGCTGCTGCCGGCGTTGATATTCAATCAACGGCACTCACACTCATACTCACACTCATATTCATCATCGCATGCACCCACGCTGGGGCAATAATTGGCCAACCAGCTCACGTAGTGAATCAGTGATGAATGTTTTTATGCTTATTGTTGAGTTCACTGAGCGAAATGAGTTGTTTGTCTGTCTGTCTGAAGGTGAGTATGGGTGTGTACCACTGTGTGTGTGGGTGTGTGTGTCAATGTGTGGGCATTAAGCGGCAAGCTGCCTTCCGCCTCGTTGACCCACAGGCACAAAGGTTGCAAGCAAGCACGTAGCAAGCGATTCACAAGGTGATGCTCACAACGGATGCTACAGGAATGAGAATATATATAAAATATGATTATAGTACAATAAAAACTGCAGCAGAAATTGAATAAATATTTTAGTGTTCTCTACTCTAGCAGTGTAAACATAAATCCTATTGAAAATATCACTCATACGCCCAGTGGGCGTAAAAAATACACTACTAATTGCCCTTACGATCGACTGGGGATGCCGCAGGGCTAGTCACCCCTCGCCGCTCCCTTCAAATGAGCCCAATTGAATGCAACCACAACTGTTGCGGCAACAACATGTGGCAGGCAGCTCGCTTTGATGCCAGCAGCAGCAACAGCACCGACTTTGGTCTGGCTGCAGCTCAGGTGTGCAATTGCCGCACTGCAATTGCAATTTGGAATTATGTATTAACATTCATATCGGAATGGTGGCTATGTTGTTTGGCATTTTGTGGCAAACGGGGGCGTGTGTGGCAGGCATTAGTCTGCCCGAGGCGGGTAAGGCACTGACTGGCAATAATAAATTAGGTTGATTGCCATGAGGCGAATGCAGTTGTGTGCCAACTAAATCTTCCCTTGTGCAATTGTTTTTTTTTTGTTTTTTTGGTAAGGTTCCCTCTACTCAAAGCGGCCACACAAAGCGGCACTGAATGGCAATGGAAAATGTGGAAAAATGGTTTGTTTTGTGGCCACACACAAAATTGCTCAAAAAGCGAGTCAACTCTTTTGGAATTTGATTACCGAGCCTCGTCGTTTGCCCATCATCAATTATTCAAGCGTCATCAACGAGGTCTGCGGACTCGAGGAGGACTGCCAACTGCGAACTGGGATTGCGGCCCGAGGGCAACAATTGCAATAATTAGCGCATGATTTAAAACCGTCAGTAATCATCATTACCGTTGTCGTTGTTGCCGTCGTCGTTGTCGTCGTCGCTCTCATCGTCGTGGTCGTCGCCATCGCTGCCGTCATCGTTGTCCTAGTCAGCGGCGGCATCATTAACAAAGGCGGCAGGACCGCACTGAATGACCGCAGGCATTTCATTTCAACTCTTGAAAATTTCAAGTGAAAATTTCGCTGCGTTGCCCACTAATGACGATAAATTGCGTCGCGTCGCTCGGCCAACTATAAATAAGTTTCGCTTGGCTTACGTGACCCGTTCCCGAGCCCTGTTTGTGACCCTTCTGCCGCGTTCTGTAATTCAGGATTTGGTACAGGATTGCTAGGCCGACAGCGAACGTTGCGACAATCGAATGCACCAGTAAACGGCTGAAAAAGACCATGCAATGCATTTCTAAATATGTACAGGGGTCAACGCGAGATTTTAAAGCTCTGTTTGAGTTCGGTAAATTTTACTTTAAATATTTATTATATTTAACAAACTCTTATACCCGCTAGCTATGGAGTGAGAGGGTTTTATTACTTTGTGCTGACTATCTGGCTGACCGCATTAAAACCTAGATTGCATAGAATACAATTGGTAGGGCTGCCAAATTCTCTTTCGTTTATCTTAGATCAAGCCGCTTTCCGCCCCCGTAAGTCGATGAATATCGAATTTCAAGCGTAATTTAATTGTAAAACAGTTTATTTTTGGTAAAAATAATAACTTTCAATATCCAAAAGAGTTCCGAGAATTCAGTTCTGATCGGAAAATTCACATAGAAGTTATTTAAGAAAACATTTCAAGAGTTACTGATTTGCAAACCGCTCCTTAAAGTATGCAACACAAATAGACGTTAAGGAGTCGTTCTGTTCAGTTGATTAGAGGGTATATAACAGTCGAGCATCCGACTTCAGTTTTCGCGCTTGTTGATAATTGTTCCTCTCTCTTTCTCTCTCTCTCTGTTATCATTTTATCCAGCTCACACCTGCTGTCTGCCATTTACTTTGTGGCTTCTTCGAATTTCTATTAGTTCTAAAAGTTTCCTTAATTATTTTACACAAAAATACCAGACAGGAAATTCTTTAAATAATTAACCTGAGCCGACTTTCGGTTGCACTTCACTTGGCCAATTTAATTTAATAGATTCTCACCCGCCCTCGGCAGCAAACTTTATTCATCACACATTCCAAGGCGACTCGGCTCAGTGGCCACTTGTCGCATAGGTGGCAGAAACTTGGGCTCGGATCAAATTGATACGCTTAAGTCTATTAGCCGGGCATCATCCTTGTTCCATAAATCGCTCGCCAGGGCAACGGAAAGCAAAGGGAAAAGAAAAAGGAAAGAACAAACGGGAAGGATAAACGGGAAGGGCAAACGGCAAAAGCAACAGCAGCAGCGACAACAACAGCAGTGGGCACAGCTACAAAGGGCATTTGCCAACTTTATTTAGCTACTCAATCAGGGCCGCAAACAACACTTCAGCTGGTTCGGCTGCCGGTTGGCCAGTTGGCAAATGGCAAACGGCAAGCGGCAAACGGCAAAGTAAATAAATGAAGGCAAGCTTCGCACTTTTATCACTAACCCAGACCCTGTGCTGTGCCCTGTGTCGCTGCTCTACTGAGCTCTGCTCTCAGTCGAGTCGAGTCGAGCCGAGGCGAGTCGAGCTCACCGTCACCCACTTGGTCAGTCACTTGTGCTGCACATTCAAGTGTCACTGATTTGAGGATAAGCACTTCACAGGCAACTTGATAGCTCTGCTGAATGAGCCCACTCAGAGGGACAGTCACTCAGTCGCAGAGTTCGACTCTCTGTCTGTTTGTCGCCCGGTTTGGTCAGTCAGCCGTAGTTGAAAAATATCGCAGTAGTCGCTGTAGCTGCAGCTCTTCTTCGAGTGGCACTCGTGCAAAACGAACTAATTTGAATATATAAAATCAACAGTAGTAGCAGCAGCAACAACAACACTGAGAAGCCCCACAGCAGCAGACAGCAAAGGGCAGACAGACTGACTGACTGGCACAGCACAACTGATGAAAACAAAAACAGTTTTTCTACTCGGGTGTCTTTTATGCTCATGAATAGGTCAGTTTAATTGCTTAAATTTAAACAACCCATGGAGACAGAGTGAGAGAGCGAGAAGTGGGAGAGAGAGACAGCGAGCATGCACCCCATTCAATTCAGTTCATTAAGTTTGAGCTGCTACTGAAATTGTATCCTAAGACGTATTTATGTGTACGAGAATGCGAGCTTCCTAGAATATGAGCTTCAGTTTCTGTATTCCCAGAGAGAAAGATAACACAACACATTAATGGGGGTAGCCAAAGAGGGAGAGATATATCTATATTTGTATTGTAACTGAAATTCCCCAAGCTTTATTACTGACAGTTGAGGTGACATTATTATTTTCCATTATAAATAAATATAAAAATATCTATATACTATATAAACTTAAAATCTCTGCATTACTATTATCTTCCATATTTTAATTAAAACTGTATACTTTTAAATATTGTTGATTATAATTTTAGTTTACTTTTTAATTAATTACTGTTATTTCAAGCGTACTGTCATAGTTGACGTTAAGTAAATAAATAAAATGTATAAATACATGAAATATTGTGAAAAAATAAAAACATAAAATATTGCAAATTCTCTGTGTACTTAAAATCAATTATCCAGTTTAATAGGCCACACCCTAACCCCAATGCGAAGTTTTTTCTGCCATATATCATTTGAAGAACAACCACAAATATTGAGGATAGTCAATAAATTTGTGCAAGTAATTAGAGCAATTAACTAGAGCACAACGAGAAAAAAACACACACGCTAGCGAGTGAGTGCCGCCATTAGCTGCGGGTTCAAGCCAAATCTGGCCATAAATTGCGAATATGGCTAAATGCAAATATGGCCAACAACGAACAGAGCCGCCTGCACTTTGGTATATCGCGAACTATGCGTAATTTATGTTTCTAACACAGTCGCACATGCAAATTAGCTGTGGAGAGAGAAGCAGGGAAGTAGAGAACGGCAGGAGATAGAGAGGATGAGGGAGAGGAGGATATAGAGTAAGAGAGAAAGAAAAAGAGTGAGAAGGCAGCTCATAAAGCGTGCAATGAGTTGAAGGCGGCTTGTGACTCGGAAAATGCTGCGTTGCGGTTCTGCAACCAACTGTTGACAAAATGAAATCAATAAATTCAGCGAGAATCAATTAATATATACGATAAGTATGCCAGTGAATACGTGTATGTATGTGTTGCTTGTGTTTGTTATGCAAATTAAAATATTTGTCAATTTGTGGTTTTGACAAAATTAAATTTGTCGCACACACACACACAGTGCGCATAGTTTGCCATTTGCATGTTTTGCCTGTGCGTAATCGTATTTGTATTTGTATATGTATTTGTTTGTGTATTTGTGTGCTTTGCATGGGGAATTTATTTTAATTTATTTATATGGCTTATTAAAATTGTTGTAAGTGCAGCATTTAATTAAATTTTTGTCAAATTTGATTTGCGCAATGCAAATAAATAGCACAAGTGACAGACAAATGAATGAATGAAAGCCATTTTGGATTGTTTCCCTTTCTCCCACCAGTTTGTTATAGCCTTCGACCATTTGAGGGTATACTGACTTGGTGGAAATGATTGTAACAGGCAGATGGAGGAGTGGCAGACCCCACAAATAGTATATGGTATATTCAGGTTCATTAGCCGAGTCGTTTGAGCCATGTCTGTTCATCAATCCATATGTGTCTGTCTGTATGAACACACAGATCTGAGCTATTTTAAGATCTAGAGACTCCAAAGTTGGCGTATAGGTTTCTGTGAACTATGTTAAGAACAAGTTTATTTGAAATAGCCGGTGCCATACCCACCGTCCCCAAAAATCAATAGTATAATTTTTTAAGTCGACGTATAAAATATACAACTCTTCAAATTCCGAATATCTGTCCAAATATATTTTGAATTTCAATTCAATGGGACAATTAACACAGGTGTTATTCAATTTCTTGTTAGTGTATTTTTATCTGTTCTGCACGCAGGGTATCTTACTGTCGAGCGTGCCTGACTACAGCGTTTGTCTGTTTTTTCCTTTGGATTGCGTTAAACCAGAGTAAAGCAAACAAAACGATGCTACCACAGCAGTAGCAGCATCATCATTTAAGCAGGCCTCATAACGCAGGCACATTAGAAATTGGCGCGTGGCAGACCGCAAACAGCCGCAGCAATTGCTATGCAAAATGTGTAGCATACTTTTGCGCGCCAGCTGAAATGCAACTCCAACTCGTGAGTGCTTTCAATTTGCAGTTAGCACAGCTGGCACAGCTCACTCACCAGCTGCTGTTGCAGTCATTTGTTGTATGTATGGGTGTGTTTATGTGTGTGTGTGTGAAGTACCGTTGGAATTGTTGCCAGGTGATGTCTGCTCATTATAATAAAGTCTTGACTTTTGTGCATAATTAGTCAGCCAGCCGACGCCTAAGCAACTACAGTGAATTTCTCACGCGCACTCGCACACACACACTCACTTAAACATGTGAGCTGACCTCGTCTAATTGAAAAGCCATTAAAAAGCTTTCAGCTGCTCATTATACATTTAAATATTCGTGTTTTTATTTCGTTCGCTGTTCGCGACGCCCCCACAGGGTGTTGCCTTCTCTGAGCATAAAAAACTTCTATACAAACTGCTAAACACACACACATACACCTTCACATACATACAGATTTCACCTACAGTGGCATACCCGCTGAGAGCAACAGAATTTCTGGCCAGCTAACATTTATGCAATGCATTTATTCAGAGGTATCTGCATTGCAGTCATGCTTATTTACCTATGCTGCTTTTCCTCTCCCTCTCTCTCTCTCTCTCTTTCACTCTGTGCATATGAGAGAGTTTATGTTAGCTTACACATAAATTCATAGCGCTTGAAATATACTTTACATTCAGTTACCTGCAGCTGTTTTTTCTTCAAGCCAGAAAGCATTCAAATTAAACAGATTCCCAAAAACTGAAATAAAAACAACTTTTTTTACATTATCCAACTAAATTAATTGGGATAACAAATCTGTTGAATATTATGACCAGCTTAGTTGAGAGTTATGAACAAATTTGTGTGCAATTTAAAGTGAGATTTCAAATCAGTTTGAAGCTGATGAATTTTATTTAAGTCAAACTGAAGCTTAAATCATAGCCAACTCTAGTTCTGTTCTCTATTCTACTAAAAGGCCACAAGCTGCACAGAGAGTCCACAATTTGGCTTTACAAAACAAGTCTCTGGCCCGTTTGCTCAGATGCATTTGTTGGGGCCAAAGTTTTCCTTCAGTTTCAGTTTGCAGTTTGGTTTCGCTCGAGTAAAAAGGAAAAACGTTGATGCCACAAGTGCGTGACGTCAATAGCCATGCAAACCCAAATGATTAACCTAAGAACACACACAGCACACAGCGCATCACGCATGTGGCAAGTGGCAGACAAGCACAATTCGGTAAGTCGCGCTGCTTATAAACTATGTGCAAGTTGAAGGAGCAGCAGAAGAAGCAGCAGAGTTTGACACACAGCACTTGGACATCAAGTATGTATGAGCACAAATACACACACACAAACACATGCAGAAACACATACACACCCATCAACCAGCACTCACAGCTGCCTCGTGGCAATGCTTAAATTCGAATTATTGCACTCGTTTTGGGCATCAGCTTCCGCTAACGCCTCTGCCTCTGCCTCATGGCATGGCACTTAAGCCATGCTCATTCGTTTTGGCGTTTTCTCTCGCTTTTGTCTAAGTGCGGTTTCGGCAGCGCCTTAATGCCGAGCAATTTGCGTTAAATGCGAAAGAGATTAAAACAATGTTGCATTTCTAATTGTTTTAAGCAGCAGCCCCCGAGCGACGACTATGGCAACGACTAAGCCACACATGGCGTATGCGCAATGCCGCAGCAGACACAGAACTAGAACCGCTCCAGCAATTGCAATTTAAGTATTTTCTATTTATTGCGCAAAAATCCACACACCACTCCCACACACACACACACACATACAGCGAGCACACACACAGTAAGCACTCTTAAGCCGAAGACACTGTGCAAAACCAAAATCGAGTCAGGCAGGCGAAGCAGCTGCTTAAACAATTAAACTCAAGACTCCATTTGCGCAGCTTAAGTTTCATAGTTGCAATTATGAGATTATTAAATGCACAGGGGCGCAGTCTCTCTGTCTCTCGGTGTGTGTGAGTGGGTGAATCTGTGTCTGCATGTGTTTGAAAGTGTGTGTATTGTGGCAGCATCACTTGCAGCTTGCTGTTGCACACAAATTGCTTTTTGATACTAATACAGCCAGCATATTTCCCAATCTCTCTCCTTCTCTCTCTTTCTCCCTTTCATTCTGCATCTCTTTGCAGTACGCCCCGTTGGACAAAGCGCATGCAAAAACCGATCACAAACAAAAGTAATCGCTGCGCAATTGAAATAATTTCAATGTAATTACAACTGATTCAACATGTCAAAGCCAAAACGGCATTAAAGAGTGAAACAATATTAAGCTTCAACTAGTTTTGGCACTCTGAGCGATTTGTAGTTTTTGTTGTTGTTGATGTTATAGTAATTAATTGACCAACGTTTTGAATACGACAACATTTTATTTGCTACAATACTCATTAGAGAGCGAGAGGGCGACAGAGAGAGAGAGAGAGAGATATATATGTATACCCTTGCAGAGGATATATATTTATTTTGGCCAGGAGCTTATAATTAGGCATCATAAAGAGACAACTCTATTCCCTATTTTGAGTGAGTATCACCAGGGAATTTGAGCAAACCATGTCTGTCCCTCCATTGAAATATTATAATTAATTTTTGCACCATGATATTTTAGTAGTAAAGGAACAGTAGAGGGAAATAAAAACCTGCAAGTGTATAGAACGTTCGGCCTGCCATATGTAGTCATTCTGTCTGGTCGGCTTTTAATTATGATCAAATGTCAATTTACGCACACACACACAGGCAGACACACTCACTTGCACTGCACGCTGACTGAGTCTGAGCATGCACTTAGCAGACAAACCGCAACATTTGGAATATGGTCGATAACATTTAGCCACAAATTTATGAATAGCTTTGGTTTTTGGCGAACGTCGACGTCGATGTCGACGCTTTTGAGTGGGTTTAATGAATAAGCCGAATTAATTGAAGCAATTTATATTTTAAGATTCGTTGTCAAAGTGAATCAACATAAATGAGCTAATTACAGAGCCAGCACATATAGCTGTGTTTGCCTACCTATATATATGCGTGTGCATGTATATGTGTGTGTGTGTTTATTGCTTGATTGAGTCAAATACAATCACAAATTTTGCTAACCATCGATGTGCGGTGCGGTGCAGGGCAGACAGACAAGCTAAGCCAACAACTGATGCGGCTCAGTAGACATTACTGTTCACACACACACACACGCAAACTGCAGTTAGCTGTGCATTTGACAAGCATGTTGCATGCAAATAGAATTGTGTTGAAGACATTTTAATTAAGCAAACCGCCGGTCGGCCCAATCAACCCCAGCAACATCCTACCTTGGGCACATAAGTCATTTTCCAGCTGAAGGCAACATCAACAGTGTCCAGCAGAAGTCTGCTTACTCTTTGTAAGCTGTAGGGCAGTCAAATTTAAGTTTCACATATTTTACAATTAAAATAACCAATTTTGTTTTATTTAATTGTTTGTATAGTCAAAAATTTAAAATATTTAAATGCATAATGCAAGGAATCAATGGAGCGACTACTGCGGGGCATTGTCATTGAAAATCACTCATAAAATATGCCCACTTGCAGTTTGGGGTTTTATTTTAAATTACAGCCAAAAATAGAGCTAGAAATGTGCAATTTATTCATGTGCGTCATGCGTCAATTAACGCTGCTTAATAATGTAGAATGAATACGCTACGAAACTTGCTTGTGAAGAGAACACAAATGCCAGACAAAAACAACATAACTGCAACCAAAATAATGCGGTCTTGTGGCCAGAGATCAAAGCTATCTGCCAGCTTAGATCAACATTTATAACAAATTATATGTTATGCATATATGTGTAGATAGATTATGCACAAGTATCTCTCACAAGTCTCTCAGCTGACAAACGAAATGTATTTAATTTGTGAAGCATAAAATAATGTGGCAGGCAGCAGACTTGCGGCTGGCCACAAAAACTTATTGCTCAAGATTTTCTCTGAACTCGGACAGAAACGGCTAATAGACAAGCCAAAGCAAATTAAATTGCACGTTGAAAGTTGAAAAGCATTGAGCTGCAATCGAAAAGCAAAAGGAAAGTTGAAGAATGAGACAAGCAAAACTCGTTGATTTACCACAAGTTTCATTAAAGAAAAGAAAACTTGGCACGCAACAAAATGTTATTAACATAGTCCTTTAAGTCGCCATTCTCTTATGTTTGCCTCGCATTGAAATCAAGTTTTGAATTGAAAGAGTGAAAGTGCTGAAGGAAAGTAAAGTGCAGAAGAGAAAACTTAAGAGTAGCATGAAAAGTTAGTTAAACAAATGTCGAACTACTTTCCAAATATCAATAGAAACTAATGAAAACTTTTAAATAAACTTCGCACTCAAGAGCATTAATAGCAGTAGCAAAACGTGGCACATACTTTCCTTTCAATGCTATACAATCGCTGCAATTAGATAATACACGCCCAACTAGGGGGCGTGGCTTGTCACTTTGCAAATTGAAAGGCCTGCAGTTGCCACCTGCTCACTGGTCCTTGCAGTATAATTTGCATAAGGATAATTGGCTTTAATTTAAAAGGCGAAACAAAAGAAAAGAAATTATAATTGCAGGCAACCCATATGCAGACACACACACACATGCACACACTCACGTGCACACACTCACGTGCACACATGTACATATGCATGAAGGGCTAGTGAATGCTTTTTCTGGTTTTTATTGACTGCTCGCCGTGTCCTTGCCAGGCAACCTTACAATCCAGCTGAGCTGCTGCTCCTGGCGCGCGCGAAATTGAGGCTGACAATGCTGACAATGCTGTCGTCGCATCGTTGTTGTTCTTATTGTTATTGCTGCTGTCCTTCCACTTGCTCCTCTGTTGGCTGTCGATTGTCATGTAGGGATTTAATAATCTGGCTGCTTTTCCTTTTCGCCACGTCTGACAATTTGAACGGCATTTTCATTCTGTTGATTTACATTCGCTTATTGTTTTTGTTCCTTTTGGCCCTGGCAACCTCTCCCTCTTTCTGTACCCTTCACTCCCTTTCCCCCCTCTATTAATCCTGCTATCTTTGTGCTTCGCTCTTCATGAAATATATCCATTCTGTGAGGCAAATATCAGTTATGACATGAATACACTTTAAATGATTTATTAACCGTGCCAAGGACAAATTACCCAGCTACAAATTACCCCAGGCGAAGGTCAAAGAAGTGAGCAAAATGAATATGTTGAACATCATAAAAAATGCATATCCATAATTGGCATGTGTCATTGAGCAGCCAAGGGATACAGCAGCACAGAGCATGAGAGAGCAGCGAGCAGAGTGAGCCTTTATTGGCAGCTGATGAGTTTGCTTTATTTATACTTATTAAGGTCGAACTGATTATAGAATTCAATAGAGGAAGCTATGAATAATGACTGACCGAAGGCAAGGAATATTTTGGTAATTAATTTCCATTCTACATTTGCATTCATTGTGCTAAAACTGCTGCAGCTTTCATGCACTATCAACAGCTTTGCCAATCTGCCTCGACATAGCTACGGCTTTTGAGTAAATAATTTAAAAGCTGGCAAACCATTAGCCGATCCCTTGCACAGAGACACACGCGGCGGCTCCATTTGGCCGGAAATTGCACTGCACTTCGGAGCATTCGAGCTATGTCGACACACACACACACACAATTCCACATTGTGCACTGGCTTTAATATGCTGCCATCGCTGATAGACGCTGCTGGCCATGCTGGCTGCCCACTGAAAATCCCAACGCGGCCATGCGGCGTATACGCAACAAATTGACATGTAGTTGCCCCAACGGCCAGCGGCGGCACACCAAACAAATATACGACTACATATATATATGGTGTATGTGTTGGGATTTTTTGAATTTTTGGCATTTTTCTATTCATTTAAAGAAGTGCCACATAGTTTGCCGAGAGAGAGAGAGGGAGAGAGAGAGGGAGAGGGGCGTAGATGATCAGAAAGACAAGCAAAGATACAAGTGAAAAGCCAAAGATAAGTTGAACTTATTGTTGCGCAAAAGTTTGCAGTCACTTCCGACAGTTGCCCATTGTTGTGCTCAAGTTGTTGTGGGCACGAGAGACTGTAGACTGTAGACAGTGTCTGCTGGCTGCTTTTAGCTATTTTCCTTTCGCACCCCCAAAAAACTAACGCCAAAGACCAAGAGAAACTGTTGACTCAGTCAGGACTCAACTTGAGGTTGACCTGCAACCTAGATACATTTATCGATTGTCGATTACGCGCTGCAATCACAGTCCAATTAGATTCAATTTGTCGGCATTTTAAAGCAAGCACAGGTCGCTCGCTGACTGACTGACTGACAACAATGAGGCCAATTTGATGGCAATTTATTTTAATTAAAATTTCACTAGCTGCCCGCTAGGCACATTTGCGTGATTAAAAAGTTTAAAGGACAACAACAAGAAGGAGAATTGTGGCAACGGGAGCTGCTTCCGTTTCAATGTCATAAAAATAGCTCACGTGTCACGCCCATAAAAGTCACACATAAAACAACAACAAAAGTTACAACATCAACGGCGGCGGTGGCGGCGTCGGCGGCAGAGCAAATTTAATTACAAACAAGCAAACATTAAAATTTGTAATTCCATCATAAAAAACGTGTTCTTTTTCTCTGCAGAGCGGGGGGGGGGGGAGAGACGACACTGTTGGGCAGCGGCACCTGCTCAGGATCAGCATTTACATTTACCTACTTGTATTTCCTCAATAAAAGCGCTGCAGATTAGCCAATTTCTCAACGGTACGTTGGGAGTGGGGGGTGCTCGTTCCAAATTGCGGTTTTTAATTACTTTATTTTATTGCGCAAGTTTTTGGGCTTTCACAGTACATAAAATCTATGCGGTGTGAAATGGCAACCCCCCAAACAGAACCGGACAGCTTTAACATGCCACTTGGCTGTGCCAGTTTCCATTGTTCTTATTGTTGTTGTTGTTGGTTGACTGAGACTTAGTCTTGAAAGTCAGCAGGCAGCCAAAGTGAATTTGAGTTCAACGTTGTCAGGAAGCTTTTGTTCCAGGCGCAGTTCATTTTACGCAGCCCTACTCTGGGTACATGCGTTGGTTTTCTTCACAGCCCACACGCTCTCTGTACGTTTGTATATGTGTATGTCTGCTTGTGTGTGTGTATGTGTTGCCTATCCTATACTCCATTTGCTGCAGTGCTACAGCCACATGACACGTGTCACACGATGTCGCACCCACACTCTGACACACACGCACACACTCGCATGCCATACACAATCTCTGACTTTACACAGTGTACTGCGCATTCAAATCCTTTGTGTTCCATTTATGCAGCAGCACCAAAAGGCTGCAAAATAAAACCCACAACCCCTTGCCACTTCTTCAGCTTCGTTTTTAGCTGCATTTTTTTCATGTTGGTGAATAATTGGCAGCTGCCAGAGAAGATGAAGCGCAACTAATGCAGACTTGCCCAATTGCATGGGCCTCTGTTCGATGGATTTGTCAATAAACGCTTATTGTTCGAGAGATTTGTGTCCGTTCTGGAAGAAATTCTGCAGAAGTTCATAATTGAAATTTTACAAAAAGTCAACGATGTCAGCTGCAGGGAGAGAACTATGTAAATGCTGGCAGAAAGGGTATACTAGACTGTTGAGACTCTTAACGTCTTAACTACAAAAAAAGCGGAAATCTCTACAATCTGTTCCCATACCTAAAGAAATTCAGTCTTGCCAAACCAAAACCTAGCAACTTTATTATCGAGTTGATATGGCAGTGCTTTTCAAGCATGCGTAATCTGCAGCCTGAATTTCCTTTATTTTTTCGCCCCATTGTGTGAGACATGTGTTTTTGTTGCAGTCACAAAGCGGAGGCAACGAGAACACCACAACACAACACGAGACATGAGAGAGAGAGAGCGGCAACTGGATCGGGAACTGCAACGTTGCATTTCAAATTTCAATTTACCGACAACTGTTTCGATTGTTTACATTGATTTATTTACCTTGTTGTTTATGCGGTTTTCGCATAGTTCTGGGCTTTTGTGAGCTCTCTGCCAGCGCTCTAATCCACTAATACTCCAACTGTGCCGACTCGGATTCGGATTTTCATTCGCAGCGTATCATATCGATTCGATTCTGCTTTTCCATTCCGTCTCGCTTCTTTTTTTTCTTTTTTTTTGTGGTATTTTGTTGTTTTCTTTTCTGCTTCTCAATGCATGCATGCGTGTGTGTGTGCGGGTGTGCGTGTGTGTAGTTTTTTCTCTGGCAACTGCAACGGTATTGAAATGGATTTATTTGGTTTGGCAAAATATTTGGCAAGTCCTGACGCACGGCATTTTTATGCTGTGTTTTGGGGCAACGATTTTACATGCGATATATGCACATAGACACACTATATATTCTATATTCTATATATATATTACATGTACAATAGTTGCTGTTTACATTAGTGGCAGCTGGGTGGGCGTTCTGTGTGGGCGTGACAGCTGCCAACAACAACGCAAAGCAGCTCAAAATGGCACAAAAGCATTAAACCTAGCTGTGCATTGTGCGGGTTTATTTAAAAATATTTGTTTACTTTATACTCTGTGAGAGAGGGCTCTACAAAAGACTATTATCGAACACAATTTCGAAACTATAATTCACAGAATTGCACTTTTTCGATTGCCTGCCTGCCTGCCTGCTTGGCTGCTGCTGCTGTTGCTGAGTGTGACAGAAGTTGAAAAGATTCTTTCAATTACTTTTCAATTTTGCATGAAATTTAAAAATAAGCGGATTTACAAAGGGGAAATGAAATTAGCTTTGACTACCAGATTATCGTCAGCTTTAGCTTTCATTTAACAAATTTTGTAGCATACTTTTAGGTGCAAGCGGAAAAGAACTAATGTTCATATATGCAAATAAATTTTATAATAAATGAATTATCCATTGTGGTAGCTTGCAATGATATTATGAAATTTCCATTGTGTTTTGCAAATCATGTTTGAATTTTCTAAATATCTCAATTCCCGTAGTCGCCCTGCCTTGATTTTCAACTCATAAAACAGGCTGTTACCGGCCAATTTATACACAAATATTTATCAAAATATATACATTAAAATATAGGTTACATATATAACGAAGATTCTTCACTAATTTTGTGGAAACAACAAGCAGAGCCAAAGGTAGCGAAGCTCAAAATCAATTCAGCTGGAAATTAGACTGTGGTACATGTATCTGAGTGCACGCAACAAGAAGTTGGCAAGTATGCGCAACCATAGCCAAGAAAAAAATGCTGATCAGGCTGCTAAGGCGCTTGTCGATGCCGCAGAAGCGGAACATCTGAATAACCAGGCCAGCGGCAGTCGTCTCAATCCAAATGCGCCCGACTTTGTTCCGAGCAAAACATCTCAAAACCTCATGGCGGCGAAGAGGATCAACGAACGTAAGTGATTGAGATGTTCTTGTGTCTAATATGCCTTTGGTTTCGAATACAGTCTTAGGCTACACATGCTGGAGCAACGCGTCTGAGGATGAAATCACTTATGGACCGCGATACGATGGTATTTGGCGTGAGACCAGCATTCAGCCACAGCAGACGGCGTCACAAACTGGCGACACTTTGTCGACCAACGGCGACGCAGAGCAATCGTTGAAAGAAGGATCAAAGCTGACCAGTGACGTCGAGATCTTCGAAAGCGGCTCAATACCTTCGGCAAAATGTTGCGGCTCTTGCGCACTCATGTAGAAACATATAGATAAAGAAACGTAGAAAAAACATTAGTATATAGAAAAAGATTTTGTGTTCTCTTATCATTGACATTTGTATTTATTAAAGCGTTGTCTCAATATATTGTAAGTGAAACTCGCAACCGTCTTAAAGCCCTTGCATGCAGTCTTTTACGGCGGTAATGACATAAATTATAGCCTACTTTTCAGCGCCGGCCTGCAGCAGCCGCCAGCTACTTTGCGCTGACTTTCTAATGATGTTGAATATGCATTGAAAGTTTTGCCTTACGCGAAAATTGCTGGCACAAAACTTGCCACCGTCGTCGTCGTTGGGTGTCTCACCTGTCTATAGTAGCCCGCATCGTTGACTTGCAGTTGCACCCTACACTCACCCTCCTCCCTTTCACATTCCCTACGTACACCACTTTGTCTGTGCGACAAGTTTTTGCTGGCGCTTTTGTTTTTGGGGGTGCCCATAAGTGGCTTAAGCAGTGTGCGGGCGTGTGTGTGTGTGCGGGTTGCAACGTGTGTGTGTGTGTGTGCGGCATAATGAGAAAAGTTTCGTGTCCTTTCATGTCTCATTTAGAGCGCTGAGAGCAATGTAGGTTGAATTGTTATACAAGTTGGTTAAACGACAGCAGCAGCGGGCTGCTGCAGCCCGCTGATTGCTTATACTGAAGACAGACAGCTAGACAGACAGGCAGCCAGTAGACGCAGCTGGCCCTTTCGACTGATTGGTCTGCTGACTTTTGAATGATTAAAATGGGCTCGCGGTCATAATTGCACTTCGCAGTCGAAGTCGGGCAGCCGTGTGAGCACAGCTGCTGAATTTGGCGGAAACAATTACCAACTTGTATGCAAAAGTGCAAATTGCCAACACACAGTGAGAGAGAGGGTGTGCCACCTGTGTCGCTTTGTGTGTGTCCCGACTCGTATCTGTCCCTGTCTGGTTATCTGGCACCTACGCTGGCAATTTCGTGCAGTTTTGCCTGCTGTTTGTTTATGAAACAAGTCACGTAAACATCGTCGCACGCTGCGGGGGCGTTGAACCAAGCACCCGGGTCTAAATGGGCGTGCCGGCACCAGCACCAGCACTGACACACTCACCAGCAACAGCCACAGCAATGGCACCTTCTGATGCCAGTTGCCGTTGTTGCTGGCGTTCTTAGTGCCACTTTTCGGCAAATCGAAAACGTAGCAATTGTCAAGTGGCACGTCACCTGCCAGGCAATTGGCCATGGAAAATGCCCGCCCAGTGACTTCCCTCTTGTTTTCTAGGCCAAAAAGTTGGCGATCTTTTCTCTGGCCCCAACTGCCGTCGCCGTTGATTGTTGACATTCGGTTGTTTGTTTCTTTGTTCAACTTGTCGCCGCATGCATATTCATTGTGCAATTGAAAAAACCCAACTTTGTTTACCAACACAACAAATTCTTCTCTGTTTTCCTACCACGTTTACAGGCCGCAAATAGTAAAAACAAAAACAAGAAAAGGAAAAAAAAAACATAAATATAATAGTCAAAGTCGGCAAATGCCGCCAGCCAACCGACAATGACACTATTTATTATTTATGCATCGATTTCAAATCACAAATGCACAAAAACTCCCAAATAAATGGAGCGAGAGGAAGAGACAGAGACAGAGACAGAGAAGGGAAACGAGCAGAGGTCGCAACGTGGTCCAGCCTGCTGCAAAATGACTAATGCAAAAGTATATGAAAAGGAAAATATGAATATATATATTATATTTATACACATATTTTGCATGATAAATATCGTGGTGCATCGTTTAAATGACAACCAGCGCAATAACCAAAAAGTTTCGGTTTGTTATTCCTCACATCCGTTTATCAATAATCTATCAAATGGGCTGTATTAGCTAAGCGCTTTGGCCCAATCAGATGATAAAATGGTTTTATGATATGTGTTGTAAGCGATAAATAAATTATAGAGAATTTATCTAATATATTAAAGTGGTTTTTTAAAGCTGGAAATATTATGTCTTGCTAAAAGGATGAATAAATAACAGTAGAAATCTTACAAACTTCTTTAAACAAATTGTATAACAATTAAATCATTTATTAACAACAAAACTTGTATTAATCAAACAATTATATTTTGCCAGCATTTTAACAACCTCAGACTTATTCCAAGTAATTCATTCTATACTCAATGCTCAAATAACATTATACAGGGCATTTGTTAGTCGTGCAACTGTTGCACAAATTGCTGTTCGATATTTTTGTGTCGACAGACAACAACGTTGCCAGCACTTTTAGTTAAATTGAGCAACAAACACGTTTGGCAATAAAACTGATTCCACTACCACCCAAAACAGCCAACTGTGCACCCCCTTCTCCTCTCGATTCCTTCCTCTTCATACAACAGGGGTTACGGTACCCTGGAAATATTCTGCTTTCCCGAAAATGATCGCCGCAATGCGCTGGCGGAGTTTTGTACATTCTAACAGATTTATTTCACTCGAAATAGTTTCATTTTAGTTGCATTATTGTTATTGTTGTTACTCCTTGTTGCTGTTGTTGTTGTTGCTGTTGTTATTGCTGTAATTGTTGTTGTTGCTATTGTAGTTGCCGTTTGCCAGAGCGACTGTAAAAAGTTTTTCTATTATTTTCAAATTTAACTTTGCCATTTGTTTGAATTTCGTGTGAGTGGGCAAGCAAAAGAGCAACAGCAAAAGGGCCAGCGCCCAAGAGAGAGACAGTGAGAAAGCAGGAGAGACAGAGAGAGAGAAAGAGGAGTACGTAGCAAGGATGGAAAATACTTTGCTATCAGTTTGTTTTCATATATGAATTATACTTACATACTTACGCATCGATATGCTAAGGAAAACTTTCAAATGCCTCGTCACAGTTTTGTTTTCGTAATCGGAAAATATCGGAAATTTAGTGGGCTTAAAAGTTCTAAATGCAAAATGACCAGAAATACTTAAGCATTGCCAAAAGTTTTCCATTCCCATTTAAATTGCTAAATTGTCTTCCGTTCACTTCAGTTCAGATCAGTTTGCTTATAGAATGAGATACCGTTGTGTGCTTTAAGTCCCTCCTTCAATTCGGCTTTCAACACTTGAGAATGTTGAACACGCTCACTTACAGCCTGTTTACAGACTTCACTCAGTTGAATTTGATAGCTCAGCATAGTCGCACAGACACACATACACACATATGTATACTCACACACATGCACGAGTCCTGCGACTCCTCGTCCCACGCATCGCTGCGTTCATTTGATGCCCAAAACAAACACGACGACAAGGTGGCCAAATTACTGCCGGTACACTTTGCTGCCACTGTCGGTGTTGTTGTTGTTGTTGTTGTTGTTGTTGTCATAGCTGGTGTCAGTGTTGCCACCTTGTTGTACAGAGCGGCAAAAAATCGTTGAGCAAGGGGCAGACAACAACATGGCCGCACAAACAGTCGCAAATGTTGCATTTGCATGCATGGCCAGACGCAGCCAGTGGCCTCGTCTCCTCCCCTCTCCCCCTCTCTCACACTCAGCTAGTTGCACAGGTGAACGCCGCTGCTATTTAGACAAGTGACATATGCGACACACACACACACACACAGAGAGATACAGCCAGCTCTCATGCAACATGCAAAATGGTGTGTCAAAAAGGAAAGCAGGCTGCAAACTGAGTACGGCGCACGGCGCAGATATCAGCCGACTTCGACGTCAACGTTGACGACGGCGTTGCGGCAACACCTGCGGGCAGCAACGCTGCGCTTAAGAGGAAGCGTTGGCTGTGCGCAAATTGCAGGAAGTCGGGGCAGCGTTCAACGACGAGCGGCGGACGGCTGACGAAGAGCGACAAACAAACGAGCAAACAAACAGTCAGCGAGCAAACTAAACAACAAACTGTGCGCACTGTTTTGGCATACCCTGTAATAAATAAAGGGGGAGACAATGGAGTAGATGGCAAACACCACAAAGTAGTTGCCTGATACAAATCTCAAAAGCCAAACTCTGAACAAGCAAAGCAATTCCAATTAGGACTGCACTGAAAAGTATGCTACAGTTTTTGAATATTTGGTCTACTTCTTCTTGGCAAACTTAAATTACATAAATTCATGCCTCCACTTCTACTCTTATTCACATGGTATTCACCAGTCGTTCTCTGCCCGTTTCACTTTACTTTTGCCAGCCTTCAGCTGTGCACTCTGCCTCGTGTCTCTTATGTTTTTGACACAGTTCACAGAACTCGCAAGCGCAATTTTTTATTTGCTTGTGTTTTGTTTTCTTTCACTTGTTTCTCCTTGTTACTTCTTGTTTTGCACCCCTGCCGCACTGCTCTCTCCTGCTTTTTTAGTGTTTTTAGTTGCAATTAAACATGCAACTGCCACATGGAACGGGCAAATGCACAACTGAACTGCAGCAGCAATGGCAAGGATGTCGGCGACGACAAAGGACAGACGCATCCGACAGAGCATCGCTCATCACAGCTCAGTCCAATTTGCATCCGTGTGTGTGTGTGTGCGTGCATGTGAGTCCCTTGTAACACAGGGCCTGTTGTAGTAGATGAGAAAGCGTAAAAAGTTGTATGAGAAATGAAAGAACAGTAAGAAAATGTTTGGTTGGCTGCAATTGAATTAGGGCAAACTCACTGATGATGCCCAGAAAATGATGGGAAAACAAAGCGAGAGAGAGTGAAAGCAGAGAAGAGAGTGGAGAGAGCAGAGTGTGATTAGATTAATGAATGCAAATGCATTTTTAAGAACTAATTCGAAACTATGTCAGAGCTAAAAGAATTGTCTGCATACGAGAAATTTATTGGATGCGAAGAAAGAGAGAAGAGAAGGTATCCTTCTAGTCTGGTAAACTGTTTAAGAATATACTAAACTTTACTTTATTTATTGCATGTTCCTTTCACTTTACTTTCCATTTCACTTACTTTCCATTTCAACTTTTTTTAACTTTATAAAATCCCCATGGAATATTATAATAAATTTATTTATTTTACCCATACACATATAGATACCTATATATAATCAATGACGAGTCAATAAATTATTATAAATTTGTTTAAATATTAAACGAGGTAGCAACCGCAAAATAAATTGATATAAATAAGGATCGAGCATCATCTGTTGGTTGCCAGTTAGCCGGTGGAGGCAGGAGTCAGGTGAGTCAAAGTGCGTGTCAACATTTGTCAGTCAACAAAGTTGTCATTTGACACATTTCAATTAGTGGCGTTATGTGGAGTACCCCGAGTACGATAGTGCCTCGTGTACAAATAGACCGTAATTCTTCAACATCACGCTCTGTATTATATTTCAATTAAATGCGACATTCATTCAAACAAAAAGTCAATCAAAGTGCAATTACACCTAGTGCAGAGCCAGAGGCGAGCAGAGGAGGAGAAAGGAAGACTGCCACATGACAAATATAGAACTAACTCTTATTCATAAATAAATGACAGAACGTTGAGGAAAGAAATGAAGAAAGGAATATGCTTACTTCATAGTTATCCTGTAAGTAACTATTTCTGTTTCTCTTGCTCTAAGTCTGTGGAACCTAAAACTAAATTACTTGTAAGTCCTTTCTTTACTTAGCAGCTGCCCTTGGCTCAGCTAATAAACAATTTACAGGGTATTTACATGTGCTTAAAATTAAACAAGACTTTCTCCGGGCAATGCAGCTTGTCGAGACATGAGAAAACTTTTAAATATTTCTGCTCTATTTATTTGATTGCGTCTGTTGAGCTCTTGCCAAGCCAAATTATGTATAAGTGTGTTTGTATATGTGTGTGTGCTGCATTTATGTGAGATTATGGTAGTATGTGAGCTACAGTTTGGGCATGTATAAATAAATATTTCAGCTGCCTCGTCGCCCTTTCTAACTAATTAATTCATATCAACATTTCAATGCTAAGCCAAACAAAACAATCAGCTTAATGTCGGCCAACGCACACACACACACACACACAAATACAGCCATGCAAACACGGATACGAACACAAAAATCTGTGTCTCTTTGTTGTGGAGGTGTTTGTCTAGGGGCGAGGGTTATTTGAATAGTTTGCGTAGATGCAAAGCAGGTGAACATTGAGATGGTTCAGATTTGATAGTTAAAAATTGTTGAATTATTTGTTTTAAATTGAAAAAAATTAAATTTAAATTTAAATTTTCTCAAACTTTACAAATAAGAGCACTTTATTTATTTATAATCTTTACATGTTTTAGATATTTAAACATTTTATAAGGCGGTTCAAATACGAGTGACTTTATTTCTTTTGTTAACATTTTACTTTCCTTCCTGGAAAATAATCCAATTATTATTTTATAAATTGACTCGACAATTTATATAATTAAATTTGTTCATTATATTTTTATATATTATATTTAAGATATTTAAACATTGCATTAAGTCGTTAAGTCCTCATTATTTCTTTTCTCTGTCTTTCACTTAATCCAAACAATCAAAACTTTATTTTCCTCTAATGAATTTACAAATATTCTTAGAAAAGAGCTTCGATTTCTTAGAGCAGCCCCCGTTTGACTTGTATTTAAAGGATTAACAGCCCCGAAGGCTGCGGCTTTGGCTACTTTCACACGACTGCAGGATTAGCTTGGCGGACGACAGCAAGACGGGCGCGGAGCGACGACAATGACGACAGCGACGCCTTCAATGTTTATCTTTGCCAAGAAGCTTTGGTGCCGGCTCATTGCTCGACACCTCCCCAACTTCTCCAGCTGTTCCCGCTATCCCTGCTCCTGCTGCTGTTCCTTGTTGTTGTTGTTTCTCCTTAAGTTGGATGTTTGCCTGTTTGCTTTTGTCTTTTGGCCAACTGTTTGAGTTGGCGCCTTTTGTCTAGGCTCAGAGGCCGCAAAAACTTTGGGTCACACATGACGCCCCCGGTGTGATTTAAAGTTTTCATTGTCGCAAGCCGGAAGCAGCGGCGTCTCGTTTCCCCCTCCTTGCTCCGCTCAGCCGGAAATCACAAATTAAATTATGGTCTTATGTGCGCACACAAATCGATCATAAAATACTAATTACCAACTGGCTGGCGAACTAAGCACGTTAACACGCTCTTGAGCTTCAGACGAGCTTCAGGGCTGCGGGATGCGAGACGTGGGACGTGGGACGGACAGCGAGAGCGATTAAAAGCTTAATTATCCCATTGCGACACTTCATTAGTTTAGGGCGTGCAGCAGGAAAAGCGGGAAAAGCAGCTGCTGCTGCTTCTCTTCTGCTGCTTGAGGCGCCGTAAGTTCTCGCCACGTTTATTGCAATTAATTTTCTTGAGTTCAGTTTTCGGTTTTAGTTTTAGTTTCAAGTGCTTGCCACGTGTGTGTGTTCTATCTGTGTGTGTGTGTATATGCGTGAGTCCATTTGGTCGTCGCTCCGTTGACTTTTGCTCAGCTGTGCCAAAAAAAAGAACATTTGCTGTCATTGCTCAATTAAATTTCGAAACACCCTCATCCCATTCCCGCAAACAGCTCAGTTCCATTGTTTGTCGTTTTTTGGGTTCTCTCATGGTTTCCCTTCTCTGCAGCTAATGGAAATTTCCTGTGTTCCAAGTAAATACGCTGGAACTTTAGCTTATTTTCTTTGCGCTGCCGCGCTGCTTTCAGCAGATTCAATTTGAAACGCTACATTGAATTAAATTGCGTGAGCGAAGGGGCAGCATCTAAATGAATGGCGGAGATGCCCAGCCAGCCCGAGAAGGCCGAGAGATGCCAAGCGATGGCATTGAAGCGTGGGTAACTGGCAACCGTAACAATAATATGGCCCACAAAATCGCATAACAATGAAAATGGCTAAATAAAAGCCAAACAATAATAGTAAAAAAGTCGCTAGCGAAAGGAAGCCACGGCAATAACTTTTGCCCACATTATGCAAGTCGGCCAGCAAATACACTACGCCATAGGAAAGTGCGGATAAAGAAATATAAACAAATATTTAAAGAGTTCATAAAGTTATAAAGGTTCAAAATGCATCTGCAAAATGATTCTTAAAGTAAATAAATACAAAAAATTAACTTGCATTTTCTACAGTTCCAAACACTTTGAAATAATAAAATAAATAGAGTTAAAAATATTTTTAGTCATTTATCAAATTTTATAATAAATTGTAATATAATAAATAAATAATAATTTCCTTTAAAATATTTTAAGTACTTTATCAAACTTTTCACAAGTAGTAGAACTTAAACAAATAGTAAAAAACCTTATTGCCTTGACAACTTCAAGCCACTTGGCTACCCTGGGCAACTCCCTCAGATTACTCTGCCAATGACCTGCACAAAAAGGGTCGCTGGCCATTGTCAGCCAACGGAAGAAAATCAGCTAATGTGCTTAGACTCTCAAATTGCCAGCAAAAATCAGTCAATTAGGCGCATTTGCCTCATGCCTCATGCCTTGTGTCATATCGTGCCTGCTCGCAATTTCGCTACGCCTTCGGTCGCCTTGGTCACACTGGTCACCCGTCGGGGTGGGCAGTGGGATTTTGTCTGCCACACAGAAGGCATCAGAGGCAAGATCGACATAAATTATGTGCTTTATGCCTGCGACTAGTTGACTTTTTGCATTGAACCCGCTGCATAAATCATAAATGGCAACGAGCCTGACACTCACACACACGCGCACACACACATACAAACACAGTGTGTCTCCCACACACACCAGAACAGTGGCAGGGATGCAGCTCTCAACTCTCACGTAGTTGTTGGCACGTTTTTTTGAGGCGCCACCGCCGCAGGAGTTGGCCGCACAATTTGGCACGTGTGATAAACTCAAAATTGTTGCAGGCAACGCAGCCTGCAATTGGGGAGCGGAGCCTGTGTGCGGCCTGCTTGTGTCAGCGTTTTCCAAAAACGGCTAACCAGAAAACTTTGCCAGATTTTTTCGTGGGTTATCTGGCACATGTAGCCGACCTTACAGGGGCCCCCCCTTAACTAAAGTTACCCTAACGGGTGCATTGAAAACTATTAGCTGCGGGTGCCGAATATTTAAAGTTTTGAGCAAGCAAGAGAAAGGATTGTTGGGGATTGGTAGGGGGGAGTAGCTAACGTTACAGCAGATCGAACAACTTTGCACATTTTTTCGCAGCTTAGCGAGTTGAGCTCTTGCGGCACTCGAAACATGTCGAGCGTAGAACACGTGTTACAGTTCTGGATAGCGATCGGCTAGGGGTAAAAGTTTTGAACAGATAGTACGCATAAATCTGGCTTAATTTTGTGGAGTTACCAAAGGCAATTCTAACATTTTACCTAAGGTATCTACGAATGTATATCTACTCTACTCTATATATTACACTAGTTTTTGCCGAGAAATCTTTTAGAAAGTATTCTCATTCATATATTGATTGTTTTGCTTAAATATTTAAAGACAGATGCAAATTTATTATGCACATTTTGAAATCATTTTAAAATATACATATGTATAAATTAAAATATATATTATAATTTTTAATGTATTGTCAAATCAAGAAAGGTCTTCTGCCATCATAATGTGACATCCCAAATAGTATTCTAATCTCATTAATAAGGTTTTCATTCCTCGGATAAAATTAAATATTATAGAAAAAGGTTCAAAAAATCCAAAGCCTAACACCTTACAAGGTTAATTCATATCCAACGAGTTTTCTTTTGAGTCAGAGTTCATTCAAAGAGTCAGAGTCAGAATTTGTTGCCTTCGACTTCAATCAAAACATTCCATATAAAATCAGTAGAGTCCAGCACTGTTAGTTATAGCCATTAACTGATAACGTTGCCTTAACAGTCAGTTTTTTAAATGAAGACCAACACTAAAGACTGCAAAATCTAATGACGGCCGTCAGGGACATTTCGAGGGCATTTAATAGACGAAACATTAAGTGCTTGTCCTGTGACTTGCTCTGTAGCTGTCAATGAAGTCAGAGAGTGTAACTGACATAACAACAGCAGCAGTAGCAGCAGCAGTAGCAGCCGCCACTCACTCCGCCTGCCACAATCCCGTCGGGGCCATTAAATGGCAACAAGCGCCTGCAGCGCTTCAATGCATAAACAAAACATGTTGCCAACTCCAGAAGAGCAAGTGCAAAGAAGAGGAGAGGGAGAAGAAGTGGTAGGGGAGCGGACTAGAGTCAAAATGTAAAACAGTGGAGGCAGCGCAGAATGGGAGTTTAAGTAGCAGGCACATCGCAAAGCAACGCACATGTCGCACTTGGGCCCTTAGGTGTGCGCGTACTTAGGCCAATTACAGTTAGCCCGGCCTGGGCATGTGATAACCCTTTGACACCAGCGAAAGCCTACCAGCCACCCCCCCTCCCCGATCAGCTCCTATAGGTTGGGGGTAAATGTACGAGCAAAGGTTGCTTGACCGCTTGCTTCGCGTGGGGGTTTTTGTTTGCCCGCGCGGTCAACGCGACTAATTAAAGGCCGCGCACGTAGCAAGAAGAGACAGAAGGCAGAGACGGGGATGACGACGACGACGACTGCGGGCAGCGGACAGGGGGCAGCATAGATTTCATTTTTGGCGACGACTAATGGCTGCACTTTGACCGCAGCTGCCACACGAGTGGAGGCAACATTATAACACGCTGCTTTGCCCCCTCTCCCTGGGGGTAAAGAGTAAGAGCGGGGAGGGGTAGGGCAGACGACATGCTGTTGTAATTTGCAACTTAAAACTGTTGTCCAAGCGCACTCTGGCTGCGCTAATGCCAACTGCTGATGCTGCAGCGAGAGCCAGCGTCGCGCTATTTGAATGTGATTTAATGTGAAAACCAAAAGAACCCCAGCAGCGCGGCCAACCCCAACCCCCTCCTCCTACCTACACCCACTGTCAGCTAGTCTGCCAGCAGCATCCCCGAAAATGGTCATGTGAAATGAGTCATTACAGATATGCAATCAGACAGCGAGTGCTGTCCACAGGGTCATGTTGCCTTCATGTTCCCTCATGTTCATCTTGTTGTTGTTGTTGTTGTTGCTGCTACCACTCCCCATTGGAGGGCGGCTAACCCGCAGCGTTGGCAAGGCGAAGACCACATCGAGTCATTTGTTAACAACCAGCGCGCGGTTTTGTTACACCAAATGCGCGGAAGTGTGCAGTCGGATGCGGTTAAGCATACGCCATGTTGCCCATCAAAATGACTTTTTTGCTGTTTCAGGCATTTCATTTCTTTCTCTCTCTCTCTCTCTCTCTCTCTGTCTTTCTCTCCTCTGTTCAGCTGTCTATCTGGTCGTCTATTTTTTGTATATTTTTCTGGCTTGTTGTTTGGCTTTTTTTGGGCGACTTTTATTAACCGAAATGCATGAAAATCGCAATAATGCTAAATTTATGGCACACAAAACGTGACACACCCCTTGGCTGCTCCTCATCTTCGGACAACGGAAGCTACTCATTTTGGATTTGAATTTGCTGGCGGATTTCGATTTAATCTCGCTGCACTCAGCGTGCAGTTTAAATTGTTTTGTCGCTCAAATATGCTGCATACTTTCGGGTGCTGCTGCAAATTACACGTAGTTTATGGCATTTAATTTTGTACAACACACACACACACAAAACAAATTTGTCGTATTTGCTGCTCTTTAATGGCGAAAAAAATAAACACTCCCAAATGGCTTGTTGTCTGGCATTTTGTTTTCTTTTCGCATTTTTCGCATTTTGTTTTTTAGTTGACCGCACAGCATTTTGTTAGTTTGTTATTTTTACGCTGTGTGGGTAGTTTCACTCTGTCATAAAGTGTGTAACGTTGTGCGTGCGTTTGTGTGTTATATAGAGCAATTTGGCAGGGGGAGGGAATTCCAAGTTTAGTTACACTAAAAATTTCCAAACAATTTTCCTCGAACAACTTGTCTTGTTTATAGTTGCTCCTAAAACTTCACATTCACATAGGGTATTCAAACTGCAGTCAACTTTATATTGCTCGCTCTTCTCTCCGCACAGTTTTTGTTGGTGTCCATTTTCCATTTGTTGAAATGAAATTTGATTGTGTGCGGAAAAACTGCCCACAAATAAAATAGGGGAGTGTGGTAAATGGGATTGTATACACATGCTATAAACATGTTTTTGATTTTTGTAATAAATATTACAAGTAATTCGAGCATTGAACGCTTTACGAGTGCAGTACAAATTAGGGGTAGCAAATCATAATTAATCCTTATTTTATTGATCCCTTGATTAATATTGTGAAATCGAGAGCGCAGAGAAAAGTAAAACACACCTTCAATTATATTTTCTGTGTAGTTACGTATGTAAAACACTTCAAAAATATTCTATAGTTGCCCTTGGCTGAGCATTCAAAGTTACTTGCTTTGCTTTGATTAACTAAGTTTGACTTCAGCATTTGCTTGTTGCATTTATTTATTAATATTATTAATTTTAATTTGTATTAATATGGTGAAGCACGATGAGGTTATTACCAATGAACAAGTTGGTTACCAGCGTCACTGGGGCTTGAAAATCGCCGAGACAGAAAACAAATGGAAGAAACGCTACAGTTGGTATCCCGAGGAACAGAGGAAACATTACGCTCACTATGAAAGGATATACAAAGAAAGTATCGCTCAATATGGTGAAGAGGAGTTTAAAAAATATGCCAAAATTCATCGCCTGAATCGTAAGTTCACAGACAAAGTCGGTGGACCTGAAAGACAAACATTCGCATACCTTTCGACTTACCCCATGAATTATATGGACAATGTCAAATTATCAGCCACCACAAATGGCATGTATGGGATGATACCGCCAGGCTATCATCATTTTTGCTAGAATAGGCTCTTTATGGAATTTGCAGATCATTATCCTACAATTTTAAGTTAAATTTTAATTAGCAAACTTACTCTAATTAGTTTACCAATTAAAATTTAATTGAAAATTGAGGGACTGATAACGAATTCCCATGAAATTGATTAATGTAACAATAAATTGAAATAAATGCAGGGTATCTTTAATTTTATATCCTTATTTTTAACTTCTCCATTTGACAAAATTAACTCTTCACTTAGTTTTATTTTGCCAGCACTGCCTTCATTTAGTTTTCATTGCATGTTTGTCTGCTTCAACTTTGATTTCTTGCCACGCTCGGCTTAGCCCAGTTAGTTTACTGTGGGGAGGTGGTGGGCGTCACCGAGTGGGCGTGTCTTCTGTTGGCCAGTGAGCTGCTAATGCTCAATGCCAATGCTATTTTCATTAGGCAACAGGTTTTGCAGCACTCACTGCTAATGCAACAGCTGCGCAACTATCGCAAACACTTTTCCACGGCATTGGACAAACAAGCAAAGCGCAACAGAGAAGGACAGAAAGATAGATAGAAAGAGATAGCAGATAAGAGAGAGAGAGAGACTGAAGGAGGAATGGGTGGCATGCTGACGCCCGTGGTAAACTTTTTAATCTTGTTACGTTGGAAAATAATAAAATTAAAGCTCAATGCAGGCACTTGGACGCTTCAGGTGAAATGTTTTGCGTATTTCAATAAGCCATTTAAACTGATAATTGTTTCGCATAAATCATTGAGCCACGCCTCCCTTCCTCCTTCCCTCCTCGGGCACCTCCTCCAGCTTTAACTGAAATGACCTTTGCCACGGCGTCAAAAGTTAATTAAAAAATTGTGGCCACTGCGCGGGAAGCTTTTGTATAAGTAGCCCAGCCAAATAAACTGCAATTCAATTAGGGACGTGGCCATAAATAAGCCACACACACTCGCACACCTACGCACACACAGACAACACACACAGACACTTACAAGGACAAAGAAGTGAACTGACTGTGGGCATATTTAGGTAAATATTATTATAATTTCTGCCTTTGTGCGGCGCCTTTGCTTTTTGTGGTTTAATCTTTTATAAATAACAAATGGCTCAACTTGCTTGTGGCTCTTCAACTTCTACAGGCTGCGAGGACTGCGCACAGATACAGATACACACATACATTGTACGTACACAGATACTTATACTGTGGCAACTTGGCTAAAGTAATTATTTTTAATAATTGACTCGCCGTTGTTTGGTTTTTTACAGTTTGTTGCTGCTTCTGGTGTTGGCCTGAATTTGAACTTTGAACTAATTTGGCAAAAGTTTTCGGTCTGCCCTGCGTGTGGTGCTGGCAGCTGTTTTGGTTTTCGCCCACTGTCGACCACAGCGCGTTACTTAAACTAATTAAATTTATTGGTCAGTCTGAATTTTCAAGAATTTCAAACTTGTTTTCCCCCAAAAAAAATAACAAATAAAATAAAAGCAGTGAAAATAATTTTAAAATATTTTTAACTTTCTCCTAATCTAATTTGCCGAAAGCTAAATATAAACAAAAGTTATTAACTTATTTCCCTCTCACACATTTAATAATCTAATTGTAAATGTTTTTCTGTTTACATTCATGCGTAAAAGCGCATTTGTTTAACTAGCAAATTACAATAAAATTGAATTCCCAAAAAGTGCATTTGTTGCGAATTAGATAAGCTAAACAAACAACGTGCTTAATTAATTTGCATTTAACAGGGAGCGGAATGAGAAGTACATTTTAGTGCCCGCAAATATTTGGCAATTAGTAATTAAAAATGTGGCAAATATATAAAATACGGAATATAAATTTAATAACTCGAGGCAGCAGTTTTAATTTAGCTAAATGTGCATTTAATTAATTTAACATTTTAGTTAGTGACTACAATCAAACAAACTGCCCACAAAGTTGGGTTCAATCTGAGGTTCAAAGCACTTGGCCGTCGTGTCAAAGACAACTTCAGTGAACATTTGCACACACACACACACACACACATACACATCTCTGGCTTGACTTTTGACCCGGCTGACACACGCGACCAAAATAAATTAGTTGGCATCGCAGCGCGACAGGCAAAAGTCAGAGGCATTTAGCCGATCGCCATAAGCGACATCATTTACAAGCCTGCCAGACACACACACTGTCACAGCAAGTGCGAGTGTGTGTCAGTGTGTGTCGTGTATCAAATTGCTCTTTTGGGTTTTTTCGTCAAATTTGTGTGTTTCGTCTTCATTTTTTTTCTGCTGCCTTCTGCGCTTGGCATATTTGACTTTTGCAACTCTTTTGGGGGCTGCCCGCCACGTGCCGCGAATTAAAGTGAAAGTCTTATTAAACTTTCAGGCTGGCAGAACCACTTGACAGCGACTACAGCAGCCACCACAGCAACAGCGGCAACATGTTATATTTACTGTTGCTTTTATTTACTTAAATTGCGACACATATAAGTTGAGAAGATGAACTGCGAATACGCTGTGCTTGTATCAATAGAGAAAAATTAAAATTAGACGAATGCTTAGTTATATTTTATGTATACTTAGTAATATCTTAATAGAACTTCTTCAATTCACAAAAAATTAAATGTCAACTATAAATATTTATTTGAATTTTTTGAAGTTTATTATCTTTTTCTCTTTGTTAATTTTATTTTTATATATTTCCTTAATAACCCGCAAACATTCGTATCGCTTAGCTAATCTACCTTCACATACTCTACCTCAAATTTACAGCACCCCATTGGAAAGAATATCAAAACTGTCTCAGCGCAGCCCACAACAAAATATTTGCATTACTCATCCGCCGCATGGGCTCGCGTTACTGACAGCGGCAAGGGGTGAGTATGTGTGTGCGAATGTCGGATTGTGTATGTGTGTTTGTGTGTGTGACAAACACGCGCCTGGCTGCGATTTAGTGTAATTTCCGCAATCATTTCCTACAGCATTTTATTCCGCCGCCAATACGAAACACGACGCCAACGCGTCTTGCTTGACTGAAGCCATTGAAGGACTGCCTAACTGACTTTGTATCTCTCTCTCTCTCTCTCTCTCTCTCTCTCTCTCTCTCTCTCTCTCTCTCTGGCAATCTGTCTGTCTCACAATCTCTCTGTCTCTGTCGCTTGACGCACTTTAACCTTGACTGTTGGCCGATTTTGGTCTGAAATTTCAAACGAATTGCACAAATGCCAGACGAAATGCTCGAAGATACATGAAAACATTTCCCTCAGCTAGTTTTTGGCCGTCATTCAACTTTCGGTTTCGTTGCGCGCGGCATTTAGCGAAAATTGCTTAAATTGAATTATGGCATTCGCTGCATATTTTGCCGCCGACTCGCCATTGAGTCAGTCAAATGCTTTTGCATTAAATTTATAGCGCACAATAAACTTTTGCGGTCGCTGGCGAAAACTTCAACGCGCCAAATACCGCAGGGCAATTACAGCACAAAGGGGCCAAAAGTCGGACCCGATTCGGGCCGGCAGCGGCAGCTGAAATGGGGCAGGAAAAGTGTGGAATGAAGCATAAATGGGGAAACCGAAAAATCTACATGCATAAATATGTTGTGGGGCCGCAGGGCGGAAGCCATCACTGGTCAAAAGAGAGAGAGAGAGGGAGAGGAAGAGAGAGAGAGGGATCTGGTCTTGTGCATCAGCTACAAACTGATTTGCTTTCATTTCTGGTCTACAGCTGGCGCCAGCTCTCACGCCGAGAGTGAGAGAGAGAGAGAGGAAGACAGTGTGGGGATAGAGAGAGGGAGAGCGAAGCAACAATGCACGAGTACACGAGTTTTATGAATAATATCCTAAAGGCATTAATTTTCAAATTGGTTATTTTGCCCATTTGGCAGTCGGCGAGCATGTAAACAAGAGCAGAGCAAAAATATGAGAACACCAACACACACATAGATACACCCAGCACACACACACGCACACATACTTACACACTTACACACTTGCACGCCTTGTACGAACATTTTCTGGCCATGCCCCGCAGCCATATGGGGTAACAGACCGTAAAGAGCGAAATATGTGTAATATGATTAAATTTTATCAACAACAAAGCAACAGCAAGAACAACAACAACACGAGCAGCAGCAGCAGCAGCAGCAACAACATAACCTCAAACTCAAATGTTGCCAAGCATATGAGGCACGTTCAACAGCTTCGACGACATCTATAAATGTATTTATATCTGAGACTGCGACTACGAGTTGCTCGTATCTTCATCTGTGTCTTCCCCTTTCCATCTCTCACTCTCTGTCTACTTTTGTGACTGCCTTGTGGCAGCTTTACATGTGGCAATGTGTTATTTATTGCTCATTTATGATTTGGACGCGCATCGTACACATTTGTGAGACATTGTCAACCGGAGCAGCGTATCGGAATCACATGCCAGCAGGCTGTACACATTACTGTCTGTTTACCGATTCGCATTTCATGTCGGAGACTACGACGTGCATTCACCCAATAAGACCGAGAAATTTATTTATCATCTTGTTGTCAAGAACAGCAACAGCAGTAGAAGAGGGTGGAGAAGTATAAAGGCTACAGAGAGACAAGTACAATGCATACATTTAATGCCTGTAGTAATATTAACTTAAAGGCGACTCAGTCTGTTGCTTTGATACGGCGCTGACAGAGAGAGACTGAGAGAGAAAGAGAGAAAGAGGGAGATGAAGTTTAATAGATAATTAGCATATTATGAGCGCTTTAACTGAATAGTGTGTTGTAATCCTTCATTATAGTATTGACAATAAATATTCCTAGAATCAAAGGAAGTAAGGAATTTGTAAGATTTCAATCTGGATTAGGGGAACTATACGAGGCAAAGATGAAAGTATTTGGAAATAACAATAAATTTTGGTAATTTAAATTCACAACATATAAAACATTCATTTGACTCTATATTTCAATAAAAAACTCCCTTATAAATTCTTAAAAACATTAACAGAGAGATTTGCAGAATATTCTTCTTAAATTTCCATAACAACTTTATGGAATTAGAAATAAATGTGTAGCTAGCCAGCCATAAAGTTGATCTATAATTTCCCAGAGTTTTCATAGAGCTTTTCGTAGAGTTTTCACTTAAAGTTTCCCCACCCGCAGGCGCTAATTGGATTAAGTGCTGCCCAATGACAACTGCGCGGGGCAGGAGGGGAATTGACACAGCCGGCACATGTCGCAGCATTTCTCATTGTGAAGTTTTGCGCTGCCGCACTCATTACAAGTTGCAACATGCGGCTGTCGTGTTGTGCACTGTATAATCAACCCAAACCGTTGCTGTTGCTGCTGCTGCTGTCGCCTGCTTTGCATATTGCGCATACGCCATGTATGAAGCTCACATTAAACTGACAACTGTTGCTGACTGATTGAATTTTGATTGTTGAGCGGCATTTTTGCATAAATTTCGCAGCAACAATGCCAAACATCTCAACGGCAATTATGGCGACAACTTGTCGTTTCTCTCGCACACACTCTCTCTCCCTCTTCCCCGCTCCCTTTCTCTCTTACTTCCAACCCAACCACAGCAGCAACGCTTGTCGTGTACAACTTCATTTTGCCGCGTTGATAAATCTAATAAGTGTCGCGGCCGTCATGCAATATTAAACCGCGTCGCTGATGTTGACGCTGCCACGCCCTACGCCCACAACTCCCTCGAGTGCTCACCTTAAAGGTTAACGCAACGCAAAACTTTCCAACTTGTCGGCAGCAAAAGTTTCACTTAAATTTTGACATTACTTTATATACTATATAAGGATATTTTTTTTATATTGCCCGCAGCTGTTGCAGCTGCACTCACCTGCCCACCTACCTTCCCCCCCTCTTGCAAACATCCTCAGCAATGCAACAATGCACATTGCAACTTTTTATTATTGTATTAGCAAAAGTTTTTTACGCTTTTACTTTGCCTTTCTGCATTGCTTTTTACTTCTTATCCAGTTAGCAGCGAGAAGAATGTCACTCTTCCCTGCCCCTCCCCCCTTCCAAGGCACAGCTGCACAGCCCGGACAGCCTGCTCTTGGCTATAGTGAAACATTGTATACTTAAGTTGCTTTCCGATCAGCTAATAATATTCCTGGCAAGCACTGCAAACTATATTGGGTATTCTACTAACTGTTCCTTTGGTGTAAAGCTTTACAGAAGTCATGGCTGTGTGAATTTAAATCTCTTCTATTAAAGTTGAAGATTTAAATTATGCAAATTTATAAAAATATTCTCTTTTTCCCATGTTAACCTTTCCTGCTCACAAGGTAAGCAAATAAGAGTGTAAGGTTTCACTCAGCAATCATGCTGTAATACTACACATTAAATGCATTTCTGGCAGTCTATTTCACTGTGTATTTCCCATATCAGATAACTCACCCACTTTGCCTACTCGATAGGTAATTGCGTACAAATCACAGAAGCTCATCGTCATCATTAGCATAGACAATGTGCACTCACTGTGCCTTGCAATGGACAATTAAAGCATTCAATCAGCAGCGTATGAATGTATTCGGACAGCCGCTCTTGTGCTGGCAGCTTACCTGGCAGCAACTGCTCGACTAGGGCCTAGTTAAGCCGACGTCTAATTGGCAAAAGACAGATAGAGAGAGAGGGGAGAGAGCGAGGAAGACAACTGCGACCGGCTGCAGCTGCAAATGCTGCTGCCAAATGGCCAATTGGAACTCGTAGATGTGTGTTGCGTCTTTTAGTTAATTTTTTAATGCCCAGCATCCCTCTCTCTCCCTCCCTCTCTCAGCCTGTCTTCCTTCCTCTCTCTATCTCCTTTTCTCTCACAATTTCCATTAATTCCGTGTGCAGCTCGACTGAAACGTAAATGAACAAAGGAACAACGCCTTCAGGTGCACAGCAAGACAATGAAGGAGACAGAGCCAGAGGAGGCGTGGTAGGAAGGAGGTGAGGGAACAAGCACGAAGTTTGCCATTGATAAAATGTGCCAAGTCAAAGAAGGAGTGTGCAGTGGGCGGGCATAGCAGTAGCACGAGTAGGAGGAGGAGGAGAAGTGGCAGCTATCGGCGGCGTCGGGTGTTGATTGTGCTAAATAACTGCACAACAATGGGGCCTAAGTACGTTGATAGAAAAGTAATGAAAGCCAGTCGAGCAATGCCTGAACTAAGCGTAGCAACGGGAATAGAAACGTGAGGAGGAGAAGGAGGAAGGAGGAGGAAGAGGAGAAGGAATATAGACGGAGCTAGAGGCTGGCTGATTGGTAGCGCCAACAAAGGCTAATTCGTTCGCTCTGGCTGACTGGCTCGCTGCCTGGCTGCACTAGCGCACAATAATTGGTAAAAGTCAAAGCAGGGCGCAAAGAAAAAAAGCACACAGCACACACACACACAGAAATACACAGCTCCACACGCTAACACTCACACTCGCACAAAAGCAAAACAACATGAAGCAAATCGAAAAACAAAAGACGAAAATTGTGTAAAGTGGTTTTATGGGGCAACAAAATAGAAAAATAGGATTTACCACACTCACATAGAGAAAGAAAGAAACATAGAGTGAGAGAGAGAAGGAGAAGGAAGGGAAAGAGAGAACGCGCAGACATAACGAAGAGCTTGGCACTTGGGATGTGGCTAAGAAGCGAACGCCTTAAGGTTAAAGTAAAGATTGCAGCAGCGGCTCAAATGGATTTACGTGTTGCGAATTTTAATTAAACGATAAAAAAGGGCAACAGACATTCAGCTTCAGCTCAGCCTCAGCCTCAGCCCCAACTTGGAGATGGCAATGGATGACCAGCGCACTGCGTGTGCTTAGCAAAAATTTATGGGGCCAGTCCAAGTCGAGGCCTGGCAGGCAGGCAGCAGCCAGGCAGGCAATGCAGAAGCATCATTTGGCCAAAGGAGACGGCGCTGCCGTTGACTTTTTGCTATTCATTGCGCCAGTCGGTGTAAAATTTAATTTACGAGCTTGTATTTTCAATATGGCCACATCTCCATCTTCCGTCCAGGTGGGCTCTTAAAAGTGATTAACATTAAATCATATACAAGGCACACCACGGGGCCATATCTTTGCCGGCCACCTGACCACACAGTGAATCCTCCTCTCTGGCCGCAAACAATTACATTTTCTGCACGCGCCCTTCATTCATTTTCACGCACGTACGATTTTTCGCACACAATTTTCACCTTGCGGGCTAGTAGGCCCGAACCACAAAGCACTCACACACACACACACAGCTAACAGAAATAGAGGCAAAAGCATTTACAGCTACGCAGTTTGTTTGCTAATTTTCGGAGCGACGGCTTATCAACGAGCCGCCATTAGCATGAGACACGAGACGCTCTCAGCACACTCAGACCACATCCCTCCATCCTCTCCATTCCCTCTTGCTTTCTTACACCCCAAACTGACAGTAGACGACGGCTTCTTGAGTTACCTCACACTTCTGTGGCTGACCTAACAGCTGAGAGGGAGAAGGGGCCTCGAACTTTAAGCAATTTGTTTGATTTTGTGCTTATTGGACTTGCGTTTTGCATAAGCAATAAACATAAATTATCGACAGCGTCCAGCAGAGAGATGCTGACATTTATTTATGCCCATAACTCATTGAGGCGAGAGCGCAAGCGCTCGAAAGTATGCTACGATATTTTCTATGCTGTTGCTTCGTGTCGTTAAGTGTGAGGGAGCCTTTAATGGTCAGGCGTTTGATACTGCTGTGCTTTGATAAGAAAAGAGTGGTGAGGGTGGATAGGAGACACTATAATAAAAAGGAATTTACAGCGAAATTGCTTGGGTAATAAAATATAATTGATCTTAAATTTAAGAGAAATCTGGAAGTGAAGAAACAATCAAGCAACGAATGAAATCCAATTTCAATTGTTTTCTGTAATACTAACTACTACTTTTGCACATTGTTATACTCTTTGAGTATTGAAAATTGTACAAAATAGGGTATGCTTACTTTGTAAAGGCAGACACCACAAAAAACGTTCAGGGTCAGTAGCCAAGTCGATTGAGCCATGTCAAATTGTCTGTCTGAGATACCAAATTTGGCATTAAGGTTCTTGTATACTATGCGCAGATCAATTTTAGTTCAAAGGTTGGATGCCACGCCCACTGCTCCCGCAAATTGATAATTTAAACAAGATAAAGCTTTTATACCTTAACATGTACTTAGCTGACTACCCCTAAATTTGAGCCCGATCGGACAATGAACACAGTGCTTTGAAGTCAAATTAGCATTAGCTTTCGAGCAGAGCGTTGTTTGCTCTTGGTAGTTTGCGCGTGCCTGCACATGTGTGTGTGAGGGAGAGAAAGCAGTTGGAGGTAGAGGATTTTGTCTTTGGATATAGTAGAATATTTGTAACTGTTGTTAAAAATCGGTCAAAGAGTATCTCACTGTCGAATGTGCACGACCGTATGGTTCGTCTGGCTAGTTCTCATTACCTCTTCCCCTTTATGTATCTTCCTAACTATGTCTCTTCTACTCTTTCCTTCTTCATCTCGCGAACAGCAGCTTATTTTCTCAGCACATTACGTAGCCTGTTCATTTAGTTGGCTATCGACTATCGCAGAATCTTCAACTCTTTGATTACTTTTCTATTTTGTTGCATTACTCTTTGGCCAGCAGCTTTCTTAGGCCACTTGTTGATTACTTTTAAATGAGTTTTGCTTCGGGGCTGGGTTTCTTAGTTCGTTCCTTTGCCCCTCCTCCGTCCCTCCCCGCGTTGATTGATATTTACGCGCGTTTGATTGAAGTGTAATCAGCAGACAGTCAGCTAAAAGAAGGACACGGGGGGCGTGGCAGTGTAGACATGTTTGTATTAGCAGCAAAATGAAATGTAAGTGAGCAGATCGTAATTAAAATTGCACCCCAAGCAGAAAGCAACAACAATGGAACGCAGCACAAATTACGCTCCAGGGCACAAACAATATGCATTAGTGCGCGCGCCAAGCACAAGGGTCAAAGTACGCGGATGACTGTGACAAGGACTGGGACTCCGTCTCCGCCTCTAAATGCGACTGCAACTGCGACTTCAGCTGCGACTCCTGCTCCAACTGGGACTGCTGACTGATGGCAATGACGTTGCAGCGGCGCTGCTAATGAAAATGGTTGCATAAACAAGCGCAGCGTGCACATAATGAACAGCAGCGGACAGACGGACAGAGTACAGAGCAGGGGAACGTGCAGTCATGTGGCAAACAAAGGGAGGCGCCCCCTGACAAATGGGCAAAATGGGCGTCACAAAAGATGAAAGCCGCGCTGGCACTCATAAATACGTTGACAAAAACGAGACAAACAGACAAACAAACAAATAGGCAAATAGCAAAAAACACAAAACAACAAAAAGCAGTGAGCACAGAACGTACACAGCACACACACAGACAAACATGGCAATGCACTCATGTGTGTATGCGTGAGTGTGCCTTGACAGACTGAAGCACTCTATGGTTTGTCATTCAGCGCTGCCTCTGTCCGTCCATCGTCCGTCGTGCGCCTTTCAAGCACTCAGACGCCTGGGCGTAAATCAAAGTGAAAAGCGTGCTAATTGCATTAAAAGCATATAAACAAAATGCAATGCAAGTGGCTGTGATAAATAAAAAACCCAACGGCGACACCAGTGCCACGGTCCTCTTTCTGCCTTTCCCTCTGTTCCCCCTTCATTTCACAGCCTACGGCTCGTGCCTGCTGCTGATGTCCTTTTGTGCATATGCGCTCTGTGAAATTAAGCAAATAAGCACGAGCTCGAGCTCACACAGCGCTCACTGCACAGTCGCAACTTTGTAGCCGGCAATGCTTGCGCCACGCCGCTTTTCATAATTTTTAATTGCTACAACAACTTTAAAATGTGCCCACAAAGTTGCCCAGTTGCCTTTACGACGACGACAGCAGCGCTCTCACAGGCGCAACAAATTGTGTCAGAAATCTGTGACGAAATTAAAGAAGATTTGAGTTTAAGATTTGCTTTCATTTATCTCTTGGTTAGACACTGTAAGCTAGAAGAATAATTCTCTTTGATAACATATGTAAATAAACTTTAAAAATATTAATTTAATAAAAATTATGCAATAATATAGTCTAGAAGAAATTAATTGATTTATGTACACCAAAAGAAAATATATTCTATCATTTGTTATTTTAAAATAATATGGATTTTGATGATCTATATATATAAATAATGAATATCTGTTTTTTTACATTCCTTTAGATTTATCAATTAGTTCAAGCACGCTTTCTGCAACTGTCCATCCTCACAAGAGTAGCTTAACCTATTCACAATAATCCACATTAATAAATTGGTCAATGAACTTAGCTCAACATTCTGTATAAACTACCTCAGCCGATAAGGTCTGCAATAGAAACAACAGAACGCAAAACGATTTCGTAATCCCTATTGGTTTCCCGTAACGGAAAATGTTTTTCCAACTCAATGCTTTATGGAACCCAATCACGACCGCATACATAGCGCATAGCCCATGGTAGCATAGCCGAAATTCAATCGTACTATGTGTTGATATATGACACGTAATCAAATGTTTTAAGTGCATGGCACACGCAGCACCGACCCTGGCCCACAATATGCACCCCTCCTGAGTCGTGCCACATGCCACTTGCCACTGCCACATAGCGTATAAGTCAAAATAAATATGGCGCATTAAAAGCCAGAAGTGCGAGAGGAAGGCGGAAGATGTTGGACGGGGGGACGAGGGGGTTCTGTGCCAGGCGCATAGCCGGAAAAATCCGACAAGTAAATATAATAACAATAAAACGAAGCAGCGGCATGAATACAGCCAAGGCGAGATATTATGGCAGCGCCAACAACAATAAAAGCACACCCAAAGCGACAACGACAACAACAGCAAGAGCAACAACAACAATGACAGGCAAGGACAATCGCTGACGGCAACAGCGCATAGCGCAGTTCCAGTTTCAGCTACGACGCTTTAAGCTGAGTCCCAAGCAGAAGTTGCAGCTCAAGTGCAGTGTGTATACCCTGTGAATATATGTATTATATATCATACATACATACACCTAAGTTAGAAAAGATACTTTAACTTGGATACTCATTAGAATAAAGATGAAATTGTATATATGATCTAATGGAAAAATTACCAAATGGAATAAGAAAACTCTTCAAATCACTTTTGTCATTGCATATTTATTTAAAGACTTAATAACATTCATTACATAATTATCATTTACAGCGCTACACATATGATTCTTCCACTCTTTTTCCTTCATCTTCTTCTTAGTCTTTAAAGTATTTATATATCCGTTTAAATATTTCGCATACTTTATGACGAGCTTAGCTTAAACATTCAACAAATTTTGCATGCCATGGATACTTGCATCGAGATATGCACTAGATTTCTCTTCAATATGTATAGGTGTGTATATATGTGTGTGTGTTAGCATTAACACTACAAAGAAAGTTCACAAGGGAATTAATTATAAGTTATCTGTACAGTTAGCATATATTGTGGAAATATACAGGCGATATTTCTTCAGCTTGCCAATTGATTTATTTAAAATTTCGAAAATATTCTTCAACATCGAATTTCAAATTGAAAATTTCGAAAATATTCTTCAGTATCGAATTTCAAATATCATTTACCTTAAAAATCCTTTGCACATTTCCACTTTTGACTAATGATTTCCTCTGTGTTTTTGGCTTGCACTAGTTTCAACAATTATTTACTACGACTTTTACCTTTATACTAGTTTTGTATTATACACGAAATGTGATTTTGATTTACCGTAAGCTTTGATAATGAAGACTCTCTATTCCGAGTGGAGTTCGACTTAAACTTAGCTTGAAAAGTACCTTCGTATCCTCCCTACTTACTTGTCTAAACTTGTACAGTTTTGGCTGCTTAAGTGTTTGGATTATGTTTTAATTCGATTTTCGACTAACTTGAGCAATTTCGTAGCCCGCATAAAAGCCCGAAAGGAACAACGATTTGCTAGAACTAACTTCCGATCTAATTTAAAGTCGGAATACACTTTCTATGTACATTAGCTAAGCAGCCACAAAATTTGATTAACCGCACGGCAGATGCGGCGTATACGTTATGTCGTGTAGGTTGTTTTTTTTTCGCTGTGTTCTTTTCTGTTCTGTGCCTTGGCAAAGGTTGAAATATTTACACGGATTTAATGAGTTTGCCGAGCGCAGGACGCGGACGTGGTGCGAGTGCCATACATCTTCGTTAATTGTTATCTGCACGGCGTGGAGTCGCTTAATTGGGCCAACAGGCAGCGGTCATGTTGCTGGCAACAGCTGCCGCTACTCTCCATGTTCCTGCAACATGCTGGCCTTGTGGGCGTGGCCAGTGGCTTAGCACACAGCCGGGCGCTGGCATTACACAGAAATGCTATTAAGACGGGCAGCGCGTACAGCGAGATGCGTGCAATGCTTTCCGATTTGCCAGCTAATACGCGTGACCAGCTCACTGCGCCTGACGATGCGGCCGCTGCGGCTGCGGCGGCGGCGGCAGCAGCAGCGGCAGCTGAAGTTGCTGCCGCAGGACGACGACTTTTCTTCAGTTGCTTGTCCACTTTGTGGTGCGTTATAAAAGTAGTCAAAGGGGGAGGGAGGGGGAAATGGGCAGGAGAAAAGTTAGTTGACTGTTGACAACTGTTGCGCGGCAAGTTGTGATTGATGACGCGCTACACTACTCACCTTCCAGTGATTGTTCCAGCTGGCGCACTGTCTCCCTGGACTCTAGCACGGGTATCCGCTGATGCTTGTCACTCTCGACGCTCTCCTCGTTGCTCTGCCAGTAGACCGAGGAGATTTTGGCGACACACTGCAATGAGAGCAGCAACTGACTCTGTTACTTGTGAAATCTCTGCACTGCAGTCAGATACGTGGGGGAAAGGCAAATGTGTTGGGGCGTTCACGGCCCAGTAAAAGTTTTATGCTTTCATTAACAGGCACACACGCCGAGCTGATAACCCGAAATGACCCGCATATGCAAACGGTCAATGGAAATGGGCGCCACGACGGAGCTGGCCTGGCTGACCTGGCAGCCTTCGTCGTCGCATCATAAAAGTCTCGTGTCCGCGCTCGCATGAAATTTTGTGGCCTTTACGACACACATTTGCACTTCGAGCGCCTCCAGTTGGCCTCGCGCGCTCCATTACAGTCCGCAGAGCCGCACAACCATCAACCTCACCCACCTCCCCCTGCCCGATAGTAATCAACATGCGCGCTGTCATGTAATGTTGTCGCAAATTGAATCAAAATGTTGGCGTTGGCCTCCGCCAATGTAATGTATCAATTCACAGAGCAGGCAGGTGGGGGGAGGAATGGGAATGTGTCTGTTGGGGTGTCTCTATAATCAGCTTAAAGCTGATCCGCGTACAAAACAAGCAAGTGAATCATAACTCACCTTCAACTTCATGTCGCCATGCTTGAAATGTCATCCGCGCACACGAAACTCCAGGCCAAGGCGCGCCACCTCGAGACCCTCGCGCCCGACCACCCGCGGCTCGTAGGGTCGCAGCAGCGAACGGTTCGCATGCATCCCGTTAATCAGCCAGCTGAGATGGCAGACGGGCTTCGATGGCGCCGAAGTGCAGTTGACGCGCACCATGTCGCCAATTTGGTATCGAGGCTGCCCGCCAGTGATTTGTGGTCCATGCTTGGGCGTTACTGCAAATGGTGAAAGGAACAAGTGGCCAGTGTGACCACATCGATTAGCCATAATGTAAACCGATTTTTGGTTAGGTAACAAGCAGCAGAGAGAGAAAGGCAGGGACGGACTTATGCAGATTGCGTTGTTTGTACAAGTATAAAATTCAGGGCAGTAGTTTTTGCATACTTTTTTACAAATTCTTAATCGTATTGAAATGTTTTTTGGCCGTTTACGTGGAATGTGCGTAGCAGGCAGAACGAGGCATCTTCGACCCTCTTAAGTATATATATTCTGAATCAGTATCAACAGACCAGTAAATATAGCCATAAACGTCTGTCTATTTGTCTGTATAAGCGCTTATAACTCAGAAAATATAAAAACTACAGCCACACAATTTTATAACAATATTCGTACGCAGAGCAAGTAGCTAAACTGCTTTTCAAAATTTTGCCACACCCCTTCCAGTCACTGTAAATTCGTAAAATGTTCTTTAAAGCTCCATTACAGCTACAATATCAACTTAATTTCTATAGTTCTAGGACATACTTGAAATGCACTCTATTGTGAACTTTTATTTAGGATCGGAAAGAAGATAATAAAGGCATTAACGATTAAGGAATACCCCTAGCATTCTCTAGAAAACATTCAATACTAGTATCAGACTCATTTTTATGTAATTATTTATTTGCAACCCGTAGTCGTGGGTTTAATTCGTTAGCGTTTCAACTGGTTTATTGTTCAACAAGTCATAAATACTTTAAGAAAACAATTTACATATTCTGTGCCATATATTGTAAACGTATTTCAACTCTTTAAAGCTTTACCTGCCAAACAGGCACTCTTGCTATTGACAAGAGGCACGGCACAAATCAATGCAATAAGCAGAACAAGTAAATGCATTCTTTATGGAAAATAAGACTGCCGAAGCTATTCATGAAGCTTCGCTTTTGCAAATAGCCAAGCACAATCGCTGCAACAACAGCAGCAGCAGCAGCAGCAAAAGCAGCAGCAACAATTGCCGTAAACTTCGTGTGCAATTTTTGCACGTTATTATTGCTGCTGTTATTGTTGCTGCTGTTATCGTTGTTGCTGTTGCTGTTGCTGTTGCAACTCTGGTCGAGCATCGTGTCTGGCTCTGACCTGGATGTGTGCCAATTGGGTCAGCCAGCCAATGGACAGCAGGCAACCTGCCCAGCCGGGCAGGAGGCCACTCTGCTCGAATTCAAAAAGCAACAAAGAATCTAAATAAATCGACTGCCCCACACACACACCCATTCACACACACACTAGTGCATACAGATTTGTTCTGCTTCTATTTTTGATAGAGAGAGATAGAGTGGGACAGGAAGAAATGGAAATATATATACATTTTTCAGCGTGTTTTTGCATCTTGTCTGTGGCATTCCCAGAATCGCTCGATAATGTCCTTTCACAGCCGACCCCCATTTCTTCTCTTCCTTCCGTTCGCATTAATAATGATAATCATTTTGATTGCTCTTGTATTAATATTTGCCCCTTGCTTCCGCCCACAGCGCAACGCAGAGAAAATGAAGTGAAAGCTGAAGAAAACGCAAGGAAAATGGAAAAATTCGCGCACGCTTTGTGTATTCTTCTTCTTCCTTTTATTTTTTTCTGTTCTGTTTATTCTTTTTTTTTTGCTGCTGCTTTTTATTTTTGTTTGTTTCGTATTGTTCGACTCAACTCGACTGCATAAATTATTATTTTCAGTCTTTTATGTGCCGCGACTATTTTTACGCTCGTCCTGACATTGATTGAGCTGTTGATGTGCGCGCTCCTTTTCTCGTTATTCGTTATTATTGGGTTTTATTTTCTCCCCTTAACAGTTGCTTATAATTGTGGAACATTACGAAATGGAAAAGTAGATGATGTTACTAAAATAACAACCAGAATTTGTTGGCTGTAGGCAGCTTGATAAATCTTTTAAATCGCACTTGCAACAGGCTTCTCTCTCTCTTTCCATGGGGAACTGCAATCAGCTTATGATAATCTAATTTACTGTGTGCCATGTTAGTTTTGCTCAGTCGACGATATTTTCCGTTTCTGTTTTTCAATTTCCGCGTCTGCACTTCAATTATCCTTTTTTGACTGGGGCGCAACACACACATACACTGGCAGAGGCAGCGGCACACCAGGGCCAGGCCAGGCCAGGCAGAGGAGGAGGCAGGAACAGAGAAGCTATCAAAACCATCTGAGCCCAACTAACTGGGTCAAATGTATTTTGCCTCGTCATTTGCCTCTGTGTGCGCCAGTAATCACATTCAATTATTTCAGCCACAGCGCACACATACATATTCACCCCCGACACACACACACATACACACAAACACAGACAATTACACACACACAGGCTTATATGCGGGGCACATTAATTTCAATATTCCGGTAATTTAAATCATTTGATATTATTTTTTTTTCTTTGGGAGCCTTTTTCGTTTGCCCGCCAACTTTATCGAGTGTTTCATTAACTTTATAGATCTGCAAGCAGCGTCGCTATCGCAATCGCATAATGCTGCTCATATAATCCGCTTATGCTCCGCGCACTTCGATTCGGATCGCGAGGCAAACATTAAAGTCGAGCATAATTAAGTAATTCCCCGAGCACAACGGAAACGTGTAGAGCATTGATTGCTACTCCCGCTGCTGCTGCTTGCTTGCCTCATATACCTCTATACGCATAAGCGCAGTTAGTTAGTTAGGCTAATTATGCGATATACACATTTTGATAGCCCCCTTCCCCTGTCCGCACACACCTCACGGAAATGAACACGAAATTGCTTGGGGAGTAACAATTGAGCGCCAATGCCGATGTCAATGATAATCGCAATCATAATCGTTATGATGTTGCCAGAGTACGCGAGCGTAGCTGAGGCAAATGAATATTTCAAATAGGCACTCAGTGTACACACTCAGCATGCACTCAACTGCGTTTGAGTTATTTCATTTGTGTGTGTTGGGGGCGCCGCTTCAGCCGGAAAGTAGGGTAGACATCAGCGGGAATATAGCTGACGGTTGTGGTATTAAATACTGCCAAAATTCCCCAATTGATTCGCATGTACAAACTCAAATACAGTATTCTCTCCTGGCTGGTTACTTATGGTTTATTTTCAAGCATCACCCAAAAGTAGGCAACACTTTTTTTATGCGTCGACACAGCTTTGCAGCTAGTCAAGTTTTTGCACTTGCAACTACTCTCAGGGTATTCCCAGTGCGTTATAACCCCACTATTGCTCCGTTATGTTTTCAGCCATAACTGTAGCTCGTTTTCAAACGAAATACAGCACCAACAAAGGCAACTGGGATTTATTGTGGCTTCAACGGCCGTTGCGGCTGTTATTAAACACGTTTATTCTAAGTTTTCCCCAAAGCACTTTTTCATATTGCGTTTTCTGCCATATTTTCGCCATGTTTTGTTGGATTGCGCAAAAATTTCAAATTAAGTTGCTGCACACAACGCAGACACAGCTCAGCAGAGGCAACATAGGCAACAGAGGCAAGAGAGGTAGCAAAGGCAACCGGAACCCAAGCGCAAGTCGGATTCAGTCGGGTCTGGAGCGGTAAGTGAGCAACAGAATTGCATCACGTACATGGGCAATTTGCCAGCAGAATAATACAAAACACACACACACACACCAACACACAGTCAGGCAGATGTGCAGACATTGTCTGTGTGAAGGTTGTTGAACGCTGCCCAACTGGCCAAGTGCCTGACTGCGTAGCCTTGCGGAATATGTTTTATTTTTATTTTTATTTTTATCTTTCATTTTACTCTTGTTTTTATTTGTTTTTCGTTGTGCGCTCTTTTTTTCTGGCACAGGTTTCATGCTTGAGAATTTGTAAATCGCAGCGAAAAACAATGCTGGAGCATAAACTAAATAAATGCGAAATATTTTATAGGTATGTGTGCCAGCCAGTTTGCCAGCCAGGCAGTGTTGAGCTGCCTGCACAAAGAAACAGATTACTTTTCATCGCTTAGTCCATGCTGAGCAATTAATCTTGCTGTGTGTCCTCTCTCTCATTCTCTCGCTCTCTCTCTTACTGCCTCGCGCTCACTTACCCACAACAATCATGTCCTCATGACCGGAAACTGTCTGGAACGAAGGCGCCTCGCCGGACACTTCGCACCGATAGCGACCCGTCGACTGTAGGCTGACCGAGCGCAGGACGACGGCAATGTCCGTTGAGTTTTGCAACTGCAGGAGAACAGAGAAACAGAAACAGAGAAAATAAATAAAATATACGAAATAAGTGAAAGCTGAAATCGGCAACTGGGTCACATAATAATGGGGGCCATCAGTGGATTGGAGAGAAAAAGCTGAAAGCTGTTGATATCGATAAGAAATTTGTGCCTAAAGATGCTCCTCACTTATTTATGGAATCAATCATTGGTAATGGAAACTCATTGCTAACTCATTTAATTTTCTTTAATTTTTGAAGAAATTTGGAATCAAAAAACAGTGTAAATTTGTTAGCAAGTTAACACTCAGTTTAGCGGCTCGTGGCATACAGAAATAGTCAAGGCTAACCAATCATGGAAACATATTACTCAGATTCTAACGCTTGAGAATGCTGTCTCCAGCAGCAGCAGCAACATCGTCACCGCCAGCTTCTCCGCTTAACTTGTTAATCTCATCTGCTGCTTTCTCAAGATCGTCCTCGTCATCGTCATCATCATTGTCTTCGTAGAATGCTGTAGACATATCAACCAACTCGTTCAGTTCTTCATCGCTAACTGGCATAACCTTGTCAAGTTGCTCGGGAGTTGCATCAAAATGTTCCATGGCCTGATGCAGTTTCAACTGGCTCTCCAGATGCATAATGCTGTGCTCCTTATCAATCTTGCCCAGACGTAGACCCACCTCGATGGGATTGTTCTGTGGCTGACGCACCATCTGGGCAATCATTTCGATGGCATCATCTGCATCGATGGGCGGTACCACCTCCTCCAGCGTCTGCAGAACTTTTGATTTATTCTTAGAGAACATTGCACTCAGAGTTTCGAAAATGTAAACGAACGAATCTAATATGCTAGTATACTATTTCCTGCCTGCTACCTTGTCTAGTAATTGACTTTGATGAGTAACTGAGTAAATTGGAATGGAAAAAAAAATAAACCGAGAGCTACCGAGACCTGCCTACTCGACTGAATGAAATTGAATCAGTTTCATTTGGAGAACTTAGTTGCTCTGAGTTCACTTACCTCCACATCGACGCCGGGCAGCGGAAACACCTGTCCAGGTGGCATATCACGTGGCACATACCGATAGAACTCGAAGCCATCCTTGTACCACTTGACCGAGTACAGTGACTCGCCATCCAAATCGAATTTGCAGCCCAGTACGGCATCCTCGTGTCGCATTATGTGCTTCGGTATGCGGATCTCAGTCATCGTCAGGCCATTCACGCAGACTGAAGAAAGAGTGGGAGAAAGGGAATTGGTTATTTAAAGCAGCTACACGATTAACTAACTACGAAGTGTCTTGTCTTCGAGCGCTTTAACAGGGGCATTAGAACAATGAGGCCTTGTCTGCTCTTGCTCTCACTCTCTCACTCGCTTTCCCTCATCTCTGCGTGTCTCATCTCAATGCCAGGCCATAAATAACTTGCAGCAAGTGCATAAAAGTCAAGGAAATCGAAAGAAAATTCGCTGTGCGAGCCAAAACAATGCGCTTTTGTTTTGCCAACACAATGCCAACTACCAACTAACGGAGAATGAAAGCAACTTGAGGCGTGCGAAACGTGCTCGTGCTCGTGCTCGTACACTGGCTCTGGCTCTGTGTGGCTGGGGAATATCGTAGTATCGTAGTACAGACTGCCGCATAGACTGGCAAGTTCTTTGCTGAAAGCGCAGGCCCCTTTCCTATTCATTCTCTCGCTCTATCTGCGGCTGGTGTTACTGCTGTGTGCACTCGAGACAACGAAACGAAAAGTTGCCGACTCTTAGGCGCACACACAAAAGCCCATAGGTAGGCTTAGACAATTTGGGTCAAAGTTATGACACGAAAATCAAGATATGAAATTAATATTTCACAGGAAAATGAGCACAGCGCCAGAGCACTTGAAAAGGAACACAGTACAGCCACTGCAAGTGAAGAAAACTTTGAAGAGCCCCGAGAAAGTAACTCGAACTAACCCAGCAAAAGTTAAAGCTCACTTCAATTAGGCACTTTAGTTACCAAGTTACTTAAGTCTAAGTGTAACTATAGTGCTATAAATAATAAATACATTAATGCCATTTAAGGTAGGTCAATGTTCAAAATAAACTTGATCTATTTCTGTGAGTCGGAAGTCAACTTTCCCAATTTAGCTTCAGCAATTAGTGCGCTACTCTGAGGACATTTGACGCCTCTGGAGATCACACACTCGCAGCTATATTTAGACTGTACTTTGATGGTGACTCTATAAATACGAACACACAATGCTCAATCGGAGTCGCTACAATTTTGTGTGTGCTGCGTTGGCATTTCGCTAAAAATAAAAGCACATTTTCATTACGCCACCGGAAGCGGCAGCATTAAAGGCATTTGTCCGCCCGGGCGGCTGTCAGTGCTGCCAACCGCAAACGCCAGCCTGTACTCCCAACTCCCCACCCCAACCTCCAACCACAAACCCCAGTCCGAGCTCCAACTCAATTCGTCCAACAGCCTTTGGCGGCAAAATAAACAAGCACAAAGCGTGTGCCGAGCACAATGCACAAAGGCAAACAGGCAGACGCCATTGAAGCGTCGTCGACGCTGACGACGACGACGACGCCGGCCAGGACCAAAAACAGGATCGGGAACGGAAGCGGGAACGGAGGCAGGCGGCAACAGCAGCAGCAAAGTGGCGCCGCTGCCTTTGAGTGCAATTCCGTTTGGCGGCGTCGCCGGCGTTTGTTTTTGCCACAGTGCGTGTGGTTGTCGATGCATTTCTGTGTGTGTATGTGTGTGTGTGTGTGTGTGGTTGTGGGTGTGTGAATGTGGTGTACACTTTGAGCCAAGTATTTATGACAAAGTATGATTTAGCATTATGCAGTCGCCAAAGTCAAACAAAATGCGTTTGCAAAAGGCGCGCACAAAAGTATGCAACACTTTACAGCGCCCGTTCTGCCACTTTAGTGCTTCGTCGCTCTGTCTCTCTCGTTCTCTCTGGCACTGACTCTGTCTTGTTTGAGCAGCTTTTTCCGCATTCAAACGCTTTGAAATTTCAGCGCTTTGTTGCCCTTGCAGCTTAATTTAAATTTGCATTTGAATACAACGCTGAAATGTCGTTCATTCGATGCAGGCTTGAGGCTGGTCTTCGGCTACTCTTCCGACTTCCTTGAAGCCCTAAGGAGTAAGCCAAAAATACAATTTCTATTTTATATAGTCTATTTCTCTATAATCGGCAGTCCATTTTTAAGTAGAAAATAAATGAGAAACACAAATTTCCATTTGTTGTTCACCACTTTCAGTTTATTCTTGGATGACCTAGTTGTGACTGTTGTTGTTGACAACTGTCAATCAAAGGTGGAAAGCATTTAATTAGGGCAATCTAGACAGCAAACCATCAACACACAATTTACAAAACGTAGGCCAGAAATTTCACAAATCGAATGGGCAACGGGGCTAATTATAAAACACACGACTCAAAATACACAACATGCAAAGCAAGGAAAAGTTTTGTCATTCTAGACGAAGAAATACACTGAACCCTTGGGCGGCACAATTAAGAAGACAATCCTAAAAAGTTTTCTATTTGATGCCGTGTAAACGGCAGAGCTACAGCTCTAAATAGTGATTTACCTTGAAATCAAGTTGCCACAAAAGTTTCGTGCTTAATTATTCTTGATTTTTAAATAATTTACTTTGCAGGGGGAGTCAAGTGTCAGACACAGGCAAGTCAAGTTAGTTGCCTTTTTGCATTAGCAAAAGTTGAGCAGAAGAAGGACGAAGAGTTGCGCTGCAATCTGTTGACTGGCGATGCCAAACGCAGATTATCCACATTTATTTTCTGCAAATTATTAAAGTGAAACTTTGTGTTGATGTGGGAGAAAGAAATTAATTTTTTCTTCATTTGAAAAAGAGTGATTTTTGAAAAGGGTAAGCTGTGGCAAGATGAAAAAATGTATCTGCTCTGCAGCTGAAAGCAAGCATCCTTAATCTCATTGGCTTCCCGGAGCTGTCTGTCGAATCAAATGTTGGGAGTAATGTCTGTCTCTCTGCCTTCTTTCGCCCTCCCTTTGGTATTTATGCTGCAGCTGAGATGATGATGATTTATGCCGAGGCTGAGGCTCTGGCCAAATGAATCAGTTAGACCGGATGCGAAGCCTTGAGCAAATAAAGATGTTTTTGCATGTTTCGCAAACGCCTCCGGCATCGATACGCATCAATTCTAACCCCAACCCTCTTCCACAGCTCCCTCCCCTAGACGATGGCTGTGGAACGTGCTTAATCTGCAATCAGAAGCGGAAGTTTGTCTCAGCGACAGCCTGTCCATTGTCTATGTTCCAGTCTGCTCGTCCCACACCGACCCAGGCTGCCTGTCTGCCCCCATCTGTGTTGCTGTCTGTGTCCCTGTCTGTGTTGCTGTCTGTGTCAGGCTCGTTTGCTTTGACGATGAGTGCGTTCCCTTTTGTCTATATTGTTGTTGCCGTTGTTGCTATTCGAGTTGTTGCTATTTGCCTGTGTAAATGGAGCACGTTCCTCTCGCTCCTTTGCTGCATTGCAGGCGCACTTGCATTTGCATATTATGCTTGTCCCGCCGGGCACGGAGGAAAAGGGTCGGGAAACTTTGCCATCGATTGTGAACCGGCTGCGCATAGAAATGGAAAACGCGCCGAATTACAAGTCAAAACTCACTTCTGGCCTATATTTATGTTTGTAATTTGTTTATTTACTTGCAGCAAACTTTGTCGAGTCGTGAAACTCTCTATCTCTCTCTCTTTGTTGGTGTTGATAGGGGTTGTGCCCTGCTGAGCTGAGATCACCTCAAAGTTCTGATGAAATTATTGCAATAAATTTCACATTGTTTGGCGAAGAAGGCTTGTAAATCAAGTCATGCAATGGTGCCCGTTTTCTTTAATTAGGATATCAATTAAGGCAGCCTTATGCGTGTGCGTGTGTGTGATAATATAATTAAAATTCATTTGGACTTGCAAATTGACTGGCGGCAAAAACCGAAGTCGAAGTCACACAATGTGAATCGATGAATTCAATTTAATTGAAAATATCAATTTTGTGTTTTATGATTAATTACAGCACCACACACACGCATACGCACACACCTGCACAGACAGCAGCTTGACATGTGCCGGGGGCGAGGATATAAATTATCGTTGCATGCTTTTAGGCATATTATAAACAATGCAAGTAGGCGCTGCATTAGTCTGGGCCCCGATTAATTGATTTCACTGTAGGCTGAGCTGATTGATTCATGGAATATCAATCAAAATGTTATTTTATTTGCGCACATTCGTGCACATACATATTTCAATTAGCTGACTTTAATGCACTCGCGTGTCGCTTGGCATTAGCCTCATGTACTGCCAATAAATATGAACTTCCTTTCGTCCAGTCTCGCCTTTTGTTAGTTACATTTGCGCCGGGGCAACCAAGTGTGCGCCACGTTTGCTTAATTTCATTATTGTTACTCGTTGGCATTTCTTTCTCCCTCTTCTCAGAGTTCTTTTTGCTGTTTTTCTTTACCATTCATTTCGATATAGTTGCCCCCTGGCCGACGCCGTAAGTGTGACATGCGTACGTGACCTCATAACGACAAAGTGAGATTTTTATCTATAATTCAGAGACGCGTTTTTGCCGGAGCAAATTAAGTGCGGCAACGCGACGCAGCACTGTTATAATCATAATCATTTCTCTCTCATGGCCTGTCTAGACGAAATTGTATTTTCCCGTCATTACTTGCCCCCAATTGAGCAAATTATCCGCACAAAAGCAGCAGCCTGAAACCAGCACTCGCTGCCTGCTTAAAAAGGAAAAACTTCTCACTTTGACAGCGCCGGCAAAAAAACTGAGTGAGTGTAGGAGGGAAACTTGCCATGTTATTTATTTAATTAAATGTGACGCCGTGACAAGTTTTGTCTGATACACTCCACAACTAGCGCATCAATTACTCGGCCAAGCAATCAAATTAATTAAATGTTTGCAAAAAATAAAAGCCAAATTGATAAGGCAATAAAATTAAATTATGTATGGATATTTTTTGCACAAATATTAAACAATTAATATGATCTCTATACACCAAATTGACTAAGCTAAAGTGGCAGCAGCACTGGCTGCCAATCTGCAGTTAAGCGTTGAAACTTTTTTGAGTCGGGTTCACCGCGTCTACGCCAGCGATATCTATTCAAATGTATACGCGCGGCACGCTCGTGCTCGTGTTTTGGTGCTCGTGTTTTGGCGCTCCCTAATGGGCTTTGCCGCACAACGACAAGACGCCAGTTAATTTTGTTTATATTGTCAAGTAGTTTGACGAACTTAATTAAAAATTAGCCAAACTTATTATTAATGCGGCATTCAGTCTGGGTCGAAGGTTGCGAAGAGATTTTGCAACATGCCACAAAGTTAGTCTGTCGAGATTTCAGGCAGCATCAGCAACACTTTGCAAATGGATTCAAAGGTTTTTCGACTGTCGTCTGACTCAGGCAAAACTGTCAAGCTTGGCAAGGCCTTAAATCGATTAAGCACTCGTAATCGAAGTTCGACTCGACTCGAGCAGTATCGAAAGTATCGGCGAAGTGTGTGCCACATGGCCTTCAAGGGCGACAAAATGTGGCCGAAACTTTGTCGGGCTGGCAACTAGTAATATTGTTGGCTAAAATATGTGCACGCCCCAAATACACACCCCTTCTCCATCTCCTCTTGCTCTTTCTTTCGCGCCAGCAAGCTGCGAAAAAAGCAAACTTTCTGGCCAATTTTTGCGGGGCTCGTTTGGCGTTGGCGTTCGCCAAAGTTGCTAATAAATTAAATAAACATTCGGCACCACCCAACCCCCTTGCACAAGCTTCCCCTCCCAGCACCTACCACCACTCCCTCGTAAAGTACTCACCGCTGTGTAGCAGCGTCGCCAGCGCCAGCAGAAGTAACGGCAGGTTGCAGACGTTGGCGAAGTGCCTTGTGGAGCAGCAGCAGGCAGCGGCGGCGCCACGGCGTCGTCTATTCAAAGTTGCACCCATTTTGTTGCATTAATGTGTTCCGTTGCGTTCTGCTGCCCCTCCTCCTTCTCTCTGTCTTGCTCTCTTTGTGTACTTATTTGGGTTTCTCTCGTGCGCTCTCGTGTAACACTTTTGCCGCTTTTTCTTGGCCAACTTTCCTTTCGTCGCTTGCTGCTGCTGGTAAAACTTTAATTTTTCAATTTGTTGCGGAATTTTTGGTTATTTTTCTTTTGCCACAATTTGGGGCACGCAGCGTCGTCGTCGTCTCGCTATGTTTTTCACGCTGCTTCCTTCTTCCTTATTCGTTCTTCTTTGCTTTGCAGCTGTTTGCTTTGCGTTTTAGTTTGCCTCGTTTTGTTGTTGTCTCATTTGTGCAATGCAATAAATTTCACTTGACCGCCAACGAGGGAACGCGTCACCCTCCAACAGCAACTGATGGGTTTCTCCCTTTCTCTCTCTCTCTCTCTTTTTCTCGCTACTCCTTCTGTGTCTTCTCGCTGCTGTTGCTGCTGCTTTTAGTAGTTGTGGCCTGCGTTTTGTCGTTTGCTATTTATTTTTATTTTCCATGCGCTCCTTACTATTTGCTCTTCCTATTATGCGCTGTACATACAGACACCCACACAGACACGCACGTAGCGCATTCACCAATACGTGTATTCACAGTTACATTTACATGCGTCCTGGCCTGTGTTTGTTCAGCAATTTGTTTTTGTCTATTTGCTGTCGTTTGTCTTTGCTTCCTCTTTCATTTCACTTTGTCTACTTTTATGCTTGTGTTTTTGTTGTTACTCCTCTTTACTCTGCGTCCTTTGGTTAGCGCAAATTAATTGAAACATCAGCAAAATGTCAGCCAAAATATATCCAATATGCCTCAACTTCAGGCAGAGCTGTCGAACTTGAAAAGAAAGAGAAGAGCAATGAGAAAATTTATTAAGTATTTGCTGATAATATGAGTTATTATATGTTTTCCAACATGGCAAAAGTTGTTAAATATTTCTAAACTTGATGATACTTCAAATAAATAGACTTAATAGAAACTCAGCTGGAGCTTGGCTTACATTGCGTCTCTCCTCAGACTAAGGCACATTATATGCATGCTCTCGTCTTCTAATCCTGAATACATTGAATATATCTAGACCTACTACAATCTCAGCATGAACTTTGCTGCAACTTCCCTCAAGCTCTGGCACATTATATTCAAGCTCTCAATTCTATTCTGTCCAACTCACTGCCCATCAAATGCTGTGCTACTCGATATCCCCAGCTCGAGCTTATTAATTAGTCACACAATGTGGTCGATGGTAATTAATGTGCACGGTGTGTAGAGTAGTTGGGTTTGTCCTGGGGTCAGACTCGCTAGAAACTCGATTTGTCTGTCTCAAAAACCGAATGACAAACATAACTAAGTGCATAAATTAATAACCCAGGCAAATTCGAATGTGATATATGACAATAACTGAGAGAGGGAGGGAGGGAGTTGCTTTCATGCTTGGGATAAAATTAATTTACATAAAATCAATTAAACGAACACTCGCTGTGTGCAGCAAGACAAAGACCGAGGAAATCGTATACCACAAATATAAACAGACTTGCATACACACACACGAACACACACACATGGCAAGTTTTCACATGAAAATCATGTTGTGTAATTAGAAGCCATGAATAATTTTAGCACCTTGTTGTCAGTTATTTAAAACGAGATTCACGCAAACATACACACGCGCCATTGAGTGGCTTATGCAAACTAGTTTGGACCTCCCTGCGTATACTTGATGTGCCCATTGAGCGCTAGAGAGAGAGAGAGACGAGCGCCGTCGTCATTTACATAGACAAGCTCTGTTTTTCTCAGCCTTTTGCATAATTAATTATGTGACTAGAAGCGCGTCGTCTTGTTAAATATGCAAATATGCCAAAAACACACAGAGAGCGACCACGGCCGAAGGACGCAGCGTCTCAAAGGTCACTCACATGCCGAGCCTGCTGCCTTGGCTACCAATTTATAAGTCACTTGCCACAGCTCTGTTTTCCCTCATACAGATTTTGTGAATCCGCCGTTGACAGCTGAGCTTAATGAAATTAAATTGCGTATGCGCCGGCAATAGTCGCCCTTTAAAGTTGGCAGCCTTGAAATGGGCTGGCATTGCTACCGCAAAAAGGTATTTCTATTGCCGTGTTCAATGGCCTGCAACACAAAGCAGGCCCCAGTAGACTCGCACACACACAGACAGACACACAGGCGCTTAGCCTAAGCGTGCTGCTATGTAGGGCAAACTCAGCTGAATGAAGAAATGACTGAATGTCGGCACACAGACAGACAAACTGCCTGACTGACTGACTGCCAGACTGACTGACAAACCTCGACATTTGTTTTTGTGTTATCCAACAAACACTCACTGCGAGTGTTTGTGTGTGTGTGTGTGTTTTTGAGTGTGCTAGGGCCATGGCCAAAACGATGTCGCTTCGCTTGGCTTTTACTCAAGTGATTGCCTTAACTTAAAGCAGCTGCAGCATGCAGGAATGTGACAAATTCAAGCAAAGTTGCAAAAACAAAGCAGAGAAAAGGTATTTAAATTATTTAATCTACTGTGAGTTACTTTGTTACTTTCAAAATAGCTAGAGATGCCATCAATTTTTATATACAAATTTGTTATCAAGCAAAACGAAAACAAAGCAGAAAAATATATGCAAAATAAAAATAAATAAAAAAGCATAAGAAAAGGAGAAGAATGTCGATAGATATGCATATTATTCTATTGTAGTTTGTGATAAAATAAATTATTTTTCAAAGAGTCAATTTCCTTGTCAAGATAATGGCTTATAAAAATTTCTGTGTTTTGTATTATATTGTACTAAACTTTCTACTACACTAGCTTATATATATATATAAGATTGTAGTACAATAAATACTAGCCTTAATTTACTTAAAATTTAGTTTAAATATTATAAAAATTTCTACTTTATTTGCAGCTTATTTAAAAGTAATTTCATATTTTTATTATATTATACTCCCAGTTAATTTCGATTTCGCTTTGCGAACTGCTGCCAATTAAAGCATAATTTGATTCTAGTAGCAATTATCAAATTGGCCCCCATAAAATATGACGGTAGCTTCGAAAAATGAATAGGCATTATTTTAGCCATTTTATAGCTAGAATTTCATAATTATTATAAATTATGTTGACACCTGAGGCGCGTGTGCAAATGAGAGAGAGTCCGTGGAGTCCATGGAAGTCCATTACAAAAATGTGCAGAGCCCATGCGGCCCCAAGGGAAATATGGCTTAAATTGTGCGACTCACTCTAATACTCACTCTTCTCTCTCACTTCTTCTCTCTGAGTCTGATATCGCTCTACTTGTTTTTGTTGTTGTTGTCCACTCCCAGTAGGTCTTAATATGCTTTGTGGCCAGGAAGTCGACGATGTTGGCAATGAAAAGGCAGCTTTGGCTTAGAGCTGCTTCTGCCAATGTGTTTGTCGTTGTTGTTGTTGTTGTTGTTGCCGGCAATTGGCATATTTTTTGCTTAGTTGCCGGGGAGAGAGAACCGGAGCCAGAGCCGGAGACGGAGAAGCCGCTGGCCTTGTCTGGGAAATTGTCGTTAAAGCTGTCGCTCGTTGATGTTTGAGTTTGAGTTTGAGTTGAAGTTCGAGTTACACTGGGTGCGAACTGTATACGTATTTTGTTCGGCTGGCGTTCGAGCTGGCCACGTGCATTATAATAATAACAAATTATTAGTTGTCACGCACGTAACGGTACTTTCATTCATAATTTATGCATTTTAATTTGTCAAGCGAAATGTGCCACGACAAGAAGAACAACAACAACCAAAACAAAGCAAAACACCAGGAAACTCACGCACACTTACACACGCATGCAAATGTGAATATGAATATGAAGTACTTGTATGAATATGAATAGTACTCGCTTTGTCTTTTTTCATCAAGTTTTTGAACTGCAATCCACTTATTATTGTTGTTGTTTTTGTTTCTCTTCACACACGCATTTTCATAATTTAGCCTTTTCACTGCTGATTCACACACTCATTCACGATTCACACACTGTCACTAGCTAGAGCTGCTGCTGCTACTGCGTCGTCTTCGTTGTGGCCGTCGTCGCAATCGCAATCGTCGCTTTTCCTGTCGGCCTCGGAGCCACTGTCGTCGTCTCAACCACACAGCACCAATAACCGAGCAAGACTAAAAGCTTCGCTCTCCTCATTACCTGATTTTCACTACTTCGCAGCCAGCAACACGAGGCAACTTCAGCCGAATGCTGACGCCATGGCGGCAGCTGCCAACGACCGGATATCAGGATAAGAAAAACCGAGGCTAACTTGGCCAGCATAAAGGAAACACGCTCGAACCTGTTTCGCATTGTCTGAGGTTGCGAAAGCACTCACAAACGACCAGAGAGGGAGAGACACAATGAGAGAGAGAGCACACGAGAGAAGCACACGAAGTAAAGGTCGTTCGTGCTGTTTGTGGCTGGCTGGCAAACTGCGCTCTTGCTTGTTCCACTTCCGTTTTGTAGCGCAGCTTTTGTAGCAGCCAAATAACTGTTACATTTTCAAATAATAATGGGAAATTTTACAAGTGCATGAAAGTAATGTTATTTCATTTAACGTGAAACTCAAGAAAGATAGAAAGTGTAATAAAAATTTATAAATGCAAAATTATATTTAATTATTATATGTGCCAACCGAAAATGTATACAACAGCCACAAATAGCCAAGCCAGATCCCAAGTATATTCTTAATCAACATCAACAGCCTAGTCGATATTATATTATCCGTCCGTCAATCTATCCTTCTGTTTGTCCGTCCGCATGATGTCATAACTAAGGCTACTAAATTTGGTGTCAACATGTGTGCAGTTTGTTTTACAAATAATATTTATTATTATTATAAGTTATTCAACATTTCCACCTAATGATTATATTTATCTTTTCGACAAATTTCATTTCTACGCAATTATTACTTCAATTCTAAGCAATTCCGACCTGCCTCACTTCAGTGCCTCAGCGCACTACTCAATACAACTAGAAGCATCAATGAATTCATACACACACACACCACGACACATACATCTTTCCATCGTAGCACACACAAAGAGAGGTCTTCTTGCTGCACAACGATGCCGTATCATCGTCAGCTACAGGCTGCGCATCATTAGCCCAAACAAAAACTGCTGACTGTGGCACATTGGCAGCGAATGAATCGAAACTTGGCCCAAACTGGCCCACTAACCTGGGCAGCTATTCAGCAAAAGTTGCTACTGTTGCTACTGTTGCTACTGTTGTTGTTGCTACTCTTGTTGTTGTTGCAGTTGAAGTTGAGGCAGGCAGCAGGCGACAGACAGCAGGAGCCCTACGTTTGGCTCATTGACAGTCATAACGCTGAAACGCGCCTCAACTTGAGCTAATTTGAGCACAATTTGTGCAAAGAAAAGCAGCGACAAAAGCAGACAGAGATAGCAAGAGGAAGACAACGTGAGATAGAAAGAGGGAGAGGGAGAGAGAGAGAGAGAGAGAGACTGAGCAAAGAATTTGCACTTTTACTTAAGCACAAAACTTTACTCTGCAGGTTGCAATGTACGCTAATTTAGCCACTTCTGGCTGTGTGTGTTGCCTGACAGGCCTAGAGAAAGGGAGACAGACAAAGAATAAGAGAAGGAGAGAAAAAAAGTGAGAGAGAGCGAGATATAGCAAAGGAGCGTAGCAAAGGCAAATGAACTGAAATTGATTGCTTCAAGTTTTTCGAGTACTGAGTCGCTGTTTTGTTTCAAGTTTCCCCATTCTTGTCGAGCCAAATTGCATAAATTTGATTATCGAATTTCGCACTTGCCCCCTTCTCTCTCTTTTCCTCTTTGCCAATGTGTTCACGTCGTCGCTTTGTCAGTCGCTGAAGCAGCTAAAATTCGTTTAAATCTGCGCAATTCTGCCTAATTGGCGTCTTCATGAACTGATTGAATCTCGTGCACTCCACTCGGCTTTATTATTTAACGTTTCAATTACAAGACACACACAGGCAGCCCCAGAACTGACAGTTCAAAATCAAATTTGTACTTTCGGCAGATCAGACAATGCCATCGTCCATGTTGCCCCAGCCCGAGCCTCAGCCAAGCTCCCTCTTGGAGTCATCAACGGATTTAGTCAGTTGCAGCTATTTAGCATGTAAATGTGAGGCAGTCCCAGTCGTAGTTCCACTCTCTCCTCCTCCTTGTGAAGTCTCCTCAGTCAGCTCAGCTTCAGCCAACCAGCTATTTTGCATACAAATTACTTTTCTTTATGTTTTTCCCTGCTGCCTGCTTGCTGCCGTGCAGAAGGCCTACAAAATAATTTAAATGTTTCATTAGATTGTGAAATTTGTTTCTCTCGTTGTTTAATTGTGGCACAGCAAAGAGATTCATGATCAAGTTAAAATTGTGACACTTTTGTTTAGTGTTTTGTTACTTTTAAGATTTTCATGCATAAACTAATCTCTTTTATAATAATTATAATATTTTTCAAAATAAAAACCAAAACCAAGCAAAATACTTTGGCAATCAGAATTCTACATTTTATGTTTATTGCAGCATCTTGTGCAGACAATTGAAAGTGTGTTGGCTGTCAGCAGGATGCTACACCACACACACACTCACATACACACACATGCATACGCAACGTGTAACATGCAACGGCAACAACAACAATAACAAAAAGTCGGTCATTGGGTTCGCAAAACGCAGGCAAAGCACGCCCACATTTTTGCCGCTGCTAAATATTTCAAAAAAGGGAGAGAAAAAAAGCAAGAATGACACGCATAGTAGCATTCATATATACAGACGCACTCGCATACATATACACGTACATAGCCCAAAACACAGTTGAAAATGGTGCAGGCGACAGAAAAGAAACAATTTGCATTTAGTAGAAAACGTACAGTAAACTTGATGAATACAAAACCATCAAAGAAAAGAAAACAAATAACAAATATTAAAGTTTTTTTCATAAATATAACTTTACTTTTGAATTATTTTAAAATACATTTTAAAATTAAACGAACTTGAATCAATTTATTTGAAATTTTATTATATATGTTTGCCGAGATCATTATGAGGTGTGAATGAAGTGGAAAACGTGGATTAAATTTTAGTTATTAAATAAAATGAAATGGAAAAAAACAAACAAGTTTTACAATTTTTTTTATACCATAATCTTCTTTCTAAAATATTTAAAAATACATTTGAACATTAACAAATTTATTAATTATTAATTTTTACAGCAGTTTTTTTTGCGGCCAAGCAAATCAATCTCGTCACTTTTGTCGCCATATAGCAGTCGCTCTAGCATGCTCATTTGTATGTGTGTGCTTAGGTCATTATGAGTGTGGCACATACATACGCGTATATGTAACCATGTATGTGTGTGTGGGGAAGTCATTGCACGCTGGCGTTTAATGATTACAGACATATTATTACTTGACACACACGACTCCGCAAAGGGTTGCCGGGTGGCGTAGGCAAATGGGAAGAACAATGCAAGAATTTTCTATTTTTCACTGCAATTATCGTTGGCATGTGCACTCGCACACGCACACACCCACACACATGCAGATAGCCCTAGACAGGGTGGGGGAGTGGAGGACTTATTACTCCAGTCGCATCATGTTGTAAGAGCGAACATAAAATTGCCATAAAAATAACATTAGATGCCCCGCGGGACTCGCTCATCAGACAAACAATGCGCCCCAGTCGAGCCCAGGCGACACACATCCGTCGAGACGGTTTGTCCTCTTACTCAGCCAACGAGTGGCGGACATACACACACACGACCTCTCCTCCCCCTCGTCCAGACCTGCATACGTTATGATTGTTTGTTTGATTTGGACTACGTTGGCTGTGTTTGCATTTGCAGCTCATTCTCGTAGCTTTGTCATACTGTCTCATTGTCTCGGGCATTTATTACACTCGAGTGCTCTGATCAATGTGCCCAACTGATTAATGTGGAGCGCATTTCGAGTGAGCTAGCGAGAGCCACAGCGCACCACAATTGCATGGTTTGCTACAGTTTGCGCCACTATTTATAAGCCTGCGGCCGGAGAAGGCGGCGCGTAATACTCTCTGGCACTCCAATACATTGCGCTCAATGAATAATTAAGCGGTTTACACGCATTCATCAGGCTTGCCAGGCCAGCCATCAAACCACATGAGAGAGGCGGGGGCCACGCCTACAAAAAACCACAGCGTCTTTAATTTGAGCACAAAGTCGCTGCCTGCCTCCTGTGACTGACTGACTGACTGCTTGGGTGGTTTCTATATTAATTTTTCACGTGTGTCTTGCGACATTACGTATACGCCGCCTTATCCGCTTGCGGTGCCAATGCAAAAGCCATCTAATTTATAGAGCGGGAGCTGGCTGCCTGCTTGCCTGGCAACACATTTCGTCACGTTCCCCAAATGTAGACATAAAATGAATAAAAACAAAAAAAAGAGAGCAGCAAAAACGAAAAACGAAGATGGGAAAGCGCAAAGAGCATCAATATTTTTCGTTTTTGCGTTCTCCCTACAGCTGCTTCTGCTGCTATTTGCGTGTATTTTTAATTTATTTGCATTTGCTCATTGAAATGCTGCACAAATATACACGCCCACGGCGGATAGGGCACCCACGCCCACTTCAAATGCCACAGGACCCAAATAAATGACAATTTATGTGCCCGCTCAACGCACGCCTGTCATTTTTATACTCAACACATATACATATATACATATATTTTCGGCACCCCGCTGAAGTCTAGCAGAGAGCGCATTGAGAAGGGAGGAAGAGGTGGGGTGGGGACAAATAAAATAAAAATATTAAACGAATTTTAACATGCAATTTTTACCTTCTCCCGCAGCGAACCCGCTGTCCGTCATAAATTCTCGTTATACAATTTAAAACATTTGCTAAACACGCATTTCCTGCATGGCAATCGCATAAATTTACTTTTTGGGCTGCCCATCGTTGTCGTCGTCATCGTCGTACCGAAGGGTGGCCCCACTCTGGGCCACTCGAGTGGCCACAGCACTGGACAGTGGTGGCAATGGACAGGATAACTTGGCCAGAATTGCCTCTCGCATTCTCGCACAGATAAAATTGTCAAATGTTTGATGAATGCGTTGCAAAAATATACGAAACGCATAAATGAAAATATATTTGACACCGTTCGACGTTTGTTTTTATTTCGTTCTCTCGCTTTTCCATTTTGATACCCAAACAATTTCATAAAAAAAACATCAAAATGCGTCGCGTGGTTTGTTTGCGTATGCGAAAAACGTTTTAAGTTAATTTGCCATGATGGTTGAAGCCTTATCGTTATGGATATACGGATAATAAGTTCGTAGAATTTGACAAGGAAATGAAGAGAGGAAGCAGTTGAAGTCCCAGTATTTTAACTTGAGAAGAACGTCATAAAATTATTTATAATCGTTGTTAGCTTGATAAAGACTTAAAAATAAAAAATACTTAAAATAATATTTTTATATTATTTTCTTACAGTATTTCCGGCTCATATAAATTCAATGAGTCCCGATCTGCACTGAACTTTAATTTCTTAAGCTCTGCCAAAGCTCTCAATATCCCATTTCCGCACTTACATGCTGGCAGCACCTCCAAGCTGCGACTCCTGCCTCCCGCTCTGCCATTCGACATGCCGAGCATTTCATTGACAACCGACTGACATTCAATCCCGAGCAGTGGCCGCCTGTTCGCACCTCGGCTCAAGTAAATCCTCATGCTACAAATTTGGTAGTTTGCTCAGTGAACCACAAAATTAGTGTGAGTTAATTTGCAGCCATCATCAACGTGGCACACACACACACAGACACATATACGCACCCCAACATACACTCGCACACGCACAAACGCACCACGAAACACTCCAAAACACGTGTCAGCTTTCACGCATTCTACAAGAGCAGCAGGGGAGGGAACGGAAAATGAGTAAGGAAAATGCGGAATTGGTGAAACGGACAACGTGCCACGCCGTGAGCCTTGAAAATTTATTAACACATGCCAATCATAAAAAACGAAAATCGCAATTTCATTCAAACAAAAGGCGCAAAATTCGACAGTGTTCTTAGAAAGGAAATCGCCATAGTTCCGTTATGTCAACTGCAAATTGACTAGGCACGAGCTGCATAGACAGGACAGCAATTTGTTATCTTTGCTGAAAATGAGCGAAATTCCTTGGAAAGTGATTTGGAAATCGCTTCCGGCATTCTCATCTTTAGGCTCAATATTACAGTCACGTTTTCGATTATGAAAAATTTTATTTCCGTTTCGTCTTTCGGCCACATTGCTGCCGCTCTTGTTGATTATGCATATATTATTATTATTTATTCTTTGTTATTTATAGCCCAGGCATAGATAGCATTTACGCACAAAACTGTAGCATACTTTCCGGCATATGCGTAATGGCAGCTATTGAGAACAAGTGCGTAGACGCACCGCAAAACCATGTACGAGTGGTATGTAGAGACAGTGAAAGAAAAAGAGAGTGGGATAGAGAGAGGGAAAAAGGGAGACACAGTTGCCTGCGGCTTAGTTTATTTAAACTGTTAATTGATTTTGTCTCTGACTTGAGCTGCATCCTCTTGTCTCTTGCTTCTTCCTACTTCCCCTCCCCAGCACCTCTTTGGAATTTTGCGGCTTTTGTGCAGCAGAGCGCGGTATTAGCTAAGCTGGACACTGAAACTGCTTAACTTTCATGCAATTTACAGCTAAAGTAAACTACTTTCGTTCGGCTCCGGTCACAAGGCCCCCTTCAACCACTTCCCCTGCCAACCGTTCCGCCCCTCAACCGAGCAACATAAATCTAAGGCAACCAGCGAGCATTTTGCTCAACGCTCAAACGACAAACAATTTTATTGTGCTGGGCGCAGAGAAAGAGAGTGAAAGAGAGGGAGGGAGGGAGTAAGAGAGAGAGAGATAGACACACACCCACATGCATGCAGAATGCGATATGAGTGAGGTTAGTGGCCAGCACAACGAAAATTGCAAAAGGATATGACTTTGCCACACACATACTCCCACACACACTCACAGACGACCGCCCACACACACACATGCCATGCGGTTGCAGTTTTATGCGTTGGCTGCGCTGCTGCTGCTGCTGCCACGCCCGTAAACGACCTGACCCCATAACGCCCACTGTCACAGCACAGTAGCAAATGGCAAAAGAGTGAAGAGATAGATGAGGAGAGGGGGTGAGGGGGAAGGAGGCAAGGATAGGGGAAAGAGAAGCTGGTAACGGAACGAGGGACAACGAGTGCCGGTAGCGAGCGAGCACAGCTTGATCCTTTTTTATCTTCTATTTGATTTTCATTTTTAATACGAAAATAAGTTTAGCTTAAAATTGAATTATTTGATTTATTTTGCTGGCAAGCGAACGCACACACTCCTATACATGTCAGCGTGCTGCTCTCTCTGCATCTGTGTGTGTGTGTGTGTGTGTGTGTGCGTGTGTCTCTGCAAAAGTTTTCCTATTTGCTGCAGTGCGCCGAAAAGTGCTTCCTACAAACACATTTTGCTGGCCATTTTGTCTGCGCTTTTGACTTTGAGCATAATTTAATCGGATATTTGCTGCTGCCATTTTATTATTTAAGTTTATTTTGCCCAACTTGTTGTTATAGATTTCCACTGATTCCATTTGCTCCGGCAAATAAATAAATTCAATTTTATATCACATTTTCTTGGCCCCTTCAGCTATCGTGGAAAACAACAAGAGATTTTAATCATTTTAATTAGTTTACGTTTGTGTTTGCATTTTATTAAGAACAAAACATAAAAACATAGCCAGTAAAAAAATGAAATAAACACGATAACAAACCTGCACATTTTGTGAAAAATGTTGAAAATGAGAAAAGCATTCAACTAGCATGAAAAATTGCCCTGCCAAACAATTCTGCACATGGCTGCAATTGGTTTTTGTAACACACAGTCGACACATCTCCAGCTGCTTCTCTCTCACTGTGTGTGTGTGTGTTTTTGTGCATGCCAACGTGTTTGTTAGCCAAATTGAATTTATGACCTGTGGCGTTGCTCTGACACACACGCACACTCTCACACACACACACAAACACTTGCACAGACTGTGAGACAAACGAACTGAAGTTGAGGTTGAGCAGGTTGACTTGCGACATTGTTAAATTTTTGCTTTCTAATGGCCAAGGTGTTGCCAAGAGAGTGATGTGGGGGAGGGGAAGCGCTGTCTGCTGCATGTGGCATGTGCCTGTCACTTGCCACAAACGGTTGCACGACTCTTTTAATATGCCATGTAATGGAGTTTTTTGATAGGCAAATGTGCTGCTGTACACAACTAACAAACAAGACGCCTCGAGACGGACAACTCTACAAATTGCAATACCAACAAGATTTATAATCTACTCACACATACAAAGATAAGAAAATTGTCTCCAGCACCAATGCATAATAGAGTCAACATTGTGCTTGACTATTTTGGAAACCTCTAGTAGAAAGATATTTAATATTTCCTGCATAGATAAGCCATAGTTTGAATACATTTCCGTTTGAGGAACTTAAGACTCGTGTCACAGTTAGATAAGGGAATAACTTAGATAGCCTGGGTACATACTATTTTTAAAGACACTGTGGAGCCGTAAGGGGGCATAGCATGCCATAAAAATACTTGAAGTGAATGCAAGAAGAAGATACTTCTTAATCTATTACTGTGATTAGATAAGAAACAATATTTAATTGTTTACATTTTCTTTATTTACTTATTGTATTGATTAGAATGAGCGCAATATATCGCTTATAAATATCTTTAACTATTCGTCAAATTATATATAAAAAAAGTTCATGGGAAGTATTTTAGTAAATGAAAGAAGAAGATCTATTGCTGAGCTAAGATAAGATATAGTATTCAATTTGTTTACAATTTCTATTTATTTATTTATTTCGTATTGTTGTTTTAAATAGTTGCAAAATATTGCTTGAATAAAATATAAAATAAAATTTAAAATTATATATTACAGATTTGGTTTATTATAATATTTCCATTCACATTTGGTGTTTATGAATGATATTTAAGGAACTTTGCAAAAAGATCTATTATTAAAGTTAAACATTTCTTAAAACTATTTAATATCTTTCCATAGGAAAATGTTAGTATATCTTCATTGCATAAAAATGTGTAGTACACTGCAGCTCCTTTTGGAAACAATGTTCTTCTATGATAGAAATCAGCTTGGAAGATGTGGTTCCAGGTTGTTTCCAAAGTTTTTAACTGCATTTTCACTTAAATAGTACGATTTGCCTGCAAAAGATCATTAATCAGACTTTAGTAAATTGAAATACATCATCACTTCACATTAACTTACCTATAAAGCACAAGTCAATGAGGTTTCCCTCTAATTCTCCAACATTTAGATGACTCTAATGCTCTTCAGGTAGAGCAGTTTCAGTATGAACTTCAAGATCAAGAAAACCAAATTGTTTGCTGGCATGTTGAGGTAGTTTTTGTCTAATCTGACAAGTATTGCGAATATAAAGTAAGTGTGAAGGCTGGAGCTCGTCAAGGTTTTCACGCCGATGGCAAATCAATACTGAAGTGACTACGGAACTTGCTATCACTTTTATATTTTAGCCCAACGCATGGAAATCGGATGACAAAGAACTCTGGCCAAAGGCCAACTAACTCCCAGGTGCAAAAGATTATCGAATACAAATTAATAAATTCAATCGTACAAATCGATAAGAGACTTCCGATTTGAAGTGCAGCTAAACTCCAACGCCAGACCGAGTCCCTAAAGACGACAACGGGAAGAGATAAGAGAGATACAAGCTAGAGAGAGAGAGAGAGAGAGATACAGAGAGACAGCACATTGCCTTGAACGTAGTATTCAGTAGTAAGTCTGCGCTAAACCTTTATTTACATATAGAATTAGATATCTCAGAGAACTTCTACTAATAAATGAGATATCGTCTGTCGTCGAGTGCATTAATCACCTCATCGAGCCATATTTTAATTGGAATTTGTTTCCTCCATGAGTTGGACTTTATGCTTGGCAGAAAATACAGAGTATGGAATATAATTAACTGATAAGTTCCCAGAAAGATAGAGGAAACATTCAGCTATTTCATCATCCTTTTTTTGCATATATAAAGACTGTTAAAAATGGAAAACCTCCATCATTTGCTTGAACAGTTCCGTGGTATACAATCGAATATGATTTACCAGCCTCAGGTTAGTTACAATCCGGATCAGAAGGTGTGGATCGGTGATGAGGAGCCGCCATACTTCTCGCCCGATCTCTCGCTGGGCGAGATCACCTTCAATGAGATGCGTCGTCACCCGCAGTTGATTGCTCAGGTAAGTCGAATGAATTGGATATGGAATTATATGTATTAAGTTTCCTGTTCACCCATCCAGATCTCGGCAACGGAGAACACGACGCTAACCCGTGAGGAGATTTTCCTGAACTCCCAGAGCGTTGCCAGCTACATGCGCAACATGGGCATCCACCAGACGGAAGTTGTGGCAATCATTGCCCGCAACACGACGCACATTTCCGCCGTAGTCTATGCCTGCCTCTTCAACGGCATTACCTTCCAAACCCTGAACCCAAACCATTCACAGCCAACTTGTGAGAGTCTCTACAAGGTTACCAAGCCACGCATTGTGTTCTGTGATGGTGATGAGTATCAGAAAATAAAGGAGGCTACCGCGTCGCTGGAGGATTGCAAAATTGTGACAATGCGCAAACATATTGACGGCGTACTGACTATCCACGATCTGTTGGCCACGCCCATCCCTGATGACTTTGCACCAGTGCGCCTGGAGAAGGGCAACAACCAAACGCAGGTCATTCTCTGCACCTCGGGCACCACAGGCACTCCCAAGGCCGTCACGAACACAGCCACCCACAAGTTCTTCATGACCAGCAAGTGAGTTGAGAAATTCTTACGATTTTCTTGGGTGTCTCTAACAAAGGCTCCTCCTACATCTATTTTACAGATACCTGACCACAGCCGATGTGCAGTACTGTCACAATACACTGGATTGGACCACCGGTGTGACGGCATGTATCTCCTCGGGAGTTCACAGCACATTGCGTATTATTTCGGATGAAGCCTTCGATCCAAAACTCATGCTGCACCTGATTGAGAAGTACAAGATTACGTGGTACCTGGGACCACCGTCGCACTTGGCCATGATGATGAACCTTCCCGAGTTCGAGACATGCAAACTTGACAGCTTGAAGCATATGTTGTACGGTGGCATGTGCGCCTCTATTGAGGTGCAGGAGGGTTTCCGCAAGCGTCTGAAAAAGGGAGTACTACAGAATGCCTTCGGATTCACCGAGCTGGGCACAACAAATGCTACCCTGAACAAGCACTACGATGAGAAGCCCAACTCTGTGGGCCGAGTTTTGCCGGGCCTCAAGTTGAAGATCGTCAGCCCCGAAGGCCAAGCTCTGCCCCCCAACAAGACTGGCGAGATTGTCATTCATCCAGGTCAATACTGGGATGGGTACTTCGGCAACAAGGAGACTTCTCGTGAGGTACAAGATAAGGAGGGCTGGATCTATACCGGTGACTCTGGCTATGTCGATGAAGATGGTTTCGTCTACATCGCTGGTCGCATCAAGGACATGTTGAAGCACAAGGGTCTCATGTTCTACCCCAGCGATGTTGAAGATGTCATCTCTCAGATACCCGGTGTGGCTGAGGTCTGCGTCTTTGGCATTCCCCATCCCATCAACTGGGACGAGGCAGCCGCCGTGGTTGTGCTTAGACGCGGTGCTCAGGTCACCGCCGAGGATGTTATTAAATTCGTTAAGGATAATACAGATACCGAGTACCTGCAACTGAACGCTGGCTGCCTGATTGTGAACGACATCAAGCGACTGCCCAACGGCAAGACCAATCGCCAGGCCAACAAAGAATTCTTCCTATCGAACAGGAAATAAAACTAGTCTAAGTTTCATTTACTTCATTTATTGTGCATCTTTTCGACATATTTTAATACTTTAATCATATTTCAATAAACTGCCCTTTTAATAATAAATTGTGTGTAACTTCTTAGATATTTTTGAGTGAGTTCACACAAAAAGGGGAATATATTAGGGTCTTCCATAATAAACCCTTTCATAGTCCACCTAAATATTTATTTGCCTCCAACTTAGCGATTCAATTCAGAACAGAATCAAAAATAATTTGATGTGCAACGTAGTTTAACTTCCATGTCCGATTAATGCCACTTACTTGTGGCAATTCTTTCATATCGTTTAAATAACAAGGAGCCCAAGTGCATCCGATTGTGGGCTTAATTAAGGCAAACCCTGCACTGATATATTTGCACACTCGGCGCCAGGAAAGGGAAAACGGGTGTCAACTAGCTGCATCGATATGTTGTTGTCCACACCCAGGCGGGTGTATCCATTGCCGGGGATATAGCATATTGTCAATGTGCATAATTTCACATCACGGCCAACGCAATGTGGTGGCGAAAGGGAACCAACAGCAGCAGCAGCAGCCTGGCAGCCTGGGCCAGGGCTCAGGCCAAGCTGACGGCAACAGCAGCAGCAGTTGCATCCAAGCCATTTGTATGCATTGCCCAACTGAGACCCGGCTGAGCACGTATTGGTGTCTTTGTCTTGTCAGCAACAGCAGGAGGAGGCACACCAGCGAGTGGGGAAGAAAGCGGGAGCAGTGTGTGTTGCTGTGTGGGTGCTGTGTTTTTGGGCTCATTGTTGATTTCAACACAATTTAGTGTCTTATGGCATGTTGTTGTTGTCGCTGCAACGAGTTGGAGCCTTGGCTAAATACCTGCACAGCGCCTGACATGAACCCGCTGATACTCTCCACACCCCAGCCTTGTCTAAGCAAACAAGGCACAACATATGCACACACACGCACACACACACACACACGTGTGAGTATGGAAAACAAAATGAGTTGCATGTTGATTAAGTCACCTGTACACACAAGCCGAGCGAGCAGCAGCAGCTAGGTGTGTGCGAGCGAGAGAGCAAGCTTGTCGGCTTTGCTCGGCAGAGTTGAGTTGTTGCTTTTTATGCAGCTGCAGTTGCTGCCTTCGCTGCTGTGGCTGCTGTTGCTGCAACTTGCTGCTAAAAATTGCTTCATTAAGTGTTTCTTGTTAGCTCTCTGTAGCTGTGTATTAGTAACGCTTTTATGCTAATGTCCTTCGACTCTGCCTCGACTCGGTCCTTGATAGAAGCGTGCGAAAGCGGTTCAAGTCGACCACCAGGCACAGAGAAGAGAAGCCAAGCAATTCGACACTCGACTGCAAAATATGCGTGTTTTTGAGCCAGCTTATGCATGTTCTGAATGCTATTACGCACTGCACGTCTCTCTAAGTGTGCGTGTGTGTGGGTGTTAGGGTATCTATGGAAACAAATGTGTATGGTATAGCAATTTTTTGGCAAATTAACTTGGCAATTCTTGGGGGAAGAAGGCACTGCGACTAAGACATGTCTTGCAACTCAATGGGGGACCAAGTTGGTGTAGATAAAGGGTTAGAAATGTAGAATAGTGATTTTATAAAAAGAGAAAAACATGTTAGGTGAGTATATATAATTTATAGATATTTAAAAAAGATTTTTAACAGGCTTGTAAATATTTATCCTTTAATTCTGGTGATCTTATTTTATATATATTTTATATAAATATTTTATAAATTTATATATACTTATTGATCCAATTCTCAAGGTAAATATTTATTTTAATTTATATTTTATCCAAGAAAAATTGTATTTTGAATATATTATGACTTGTAATAATAATAATTATAGTTATGTATAATAATTGAACAGATAAAAATGTATTTTCATTTATTAACGAAGTCTCTTCCTGCTTACTTAGTTCATTTGAAAATCTACCAAACTTGTTGTCGGTTTATTTATGTTTTCTATTTATTAGCCACCTTCACAAGCCTTGCACATATACTTACATACACTCTGACACACACAATTCTGCCGCGCTGCAAATGAAATGTAAATTGAAAAATATGCGAGGCTGGCAATCAAGTTTCTGTCGTTCCGCCCCAGGAAATTGCGTCGACTTGTCGACAACGAGGAGAAGGTTTGGCTCTAATTGTCTCAATTTAAGCAGCCGCATAGTTTCAATTAGGCAGCAGACGTTGCCACGCCCCTCCCCTTCACACAGCTATGGCAATTTTAAATGCCAGCCCACATATGGATGTGTGTGTGAGTGTGTGTGCACACATGCGTGTGTGCGTGCGGTATGCAAATTTTTAAGCTGTTTGCTGAAAATTATGCCGTCACCGCAGAGCTAATAAAACGCGCTACAAACTACGCGACGCTTGACTGATGAGGCAGCCGAGCGTTAGCCGTAATTTATGTTGCGGCAAACCGCCCGGCAGCAGCAGCAACAGCAGCACGACAGCAGCCGGCAGCGTCAGCAGCAGCAGCAACAGCAGCAGACAGTTGCCACCCAATCAAGCAGGTTACCTTTTGCAGCAGCACCGACTGTTTATATTGCTTATTTAATATGTGGCACGGTTGCCTGGATATCAGACATCCCAGTCTGGCAGCCTGGCAGCCACATTCTGTTTGTGCCTCTCGCTCTGCGTCTGCCTCTGCCTCTGCCTCTGTCTGTGCACAGCGTCAACAATGCCTTTTATTGAGTTATGCCGCTCATTTGGAGGCGCCACCATAACAATGAGCTCATTGCGTTGGCATTAAATAGTGGCGCGTGTCAATTTGGCACAGGTTGAGGCATTAGCTACGCCATTGCTGCTGCTGTTGCAACAGCAACCAACACATGCCCCCGGGCGAAGCGACTATATTAAATTCCACGCTTGAGCTGCGTTTTTTGTGCTTAAAACTGTGGCACGGGTTATAACGCGTAATGCAAAGCAAACAGAATAGCAAAGGAGAGCACAGACAGCTCTAAATAGAAGATAATTTCGCATGGCAATCGTGCCAAACTAAGGAAAACCTAAATGAACTACAGATAATTAAATACCATATACTTAAAGTGCTTTCCCTTTATTGACATACAAAGCGTTAAACATTTCTCCCTTATGAAATGCAACTCGTTGCTATTTAATATCACTATCAATAGAGCGAGCTGCTTATCAAACATTTACACTCACTGCGCTCCTTGAATTTCGGACTGCCGCACTCTGCGTATACGTAACGCTGGCAATGACTGCGCAAAACGCAGCCTAACTGCGGCTGCCAACGACACTTGGAAAGCCCGTTTCGTGTGGCTTCAGTTCATTTTTCATGCATTCAATGGCCACACAAAGCGACGCGAGCCAGACACTGCCCAGCACTGAAGGAGCAGCAGCAACGTCGACTGCACTGCAGCTGCTGCTACTGCTACTGGATGCCTTTGTGCAGAGAGCAGAGCAGAGCAGAGGCTGCTTTTCATATAACAACAATATTTTATGCTCAGCTGTCTGGCTTTTTATGCATTTGTGGTGCTGCCTATGTGAAAAATTATACAGCAAGTCTGGTCAGAGAAAGAGGGAGAGAGAGAGAGAGTGCAGTCCAAGTGTTTGCCCGGCACTTGACTGTGTTATTCTTGCCAGCCAGTCCGGGTGCATAAATCAAACAGCAACAAAGCCACGACTGGGATAACTATTAAAGAGCGCCTTTAAGATCGCCCGGTTGCCCAATGCGAAGCGACAAATTTGATTGAGCTGCAGCTCAATGAGGCAAGACGAAGGCAACAAACTTTTTGAGAAACTAGCAGTCCATTTAGGGTCGACTGACTTGGACATTTGCATGCACAAAGCCAAGGCATACACACACACAAGCAAGGAGTACAAATCAAGCCGGAGCCATGCAATTGCAATTGACTAACGCAACAACATCCCTTTCGAAGCAGCGTCCGATTTCGAGCAGTAAAACAAACTTTGGCACTGCACTTTTTATATTGCTGTCACAGTCGAGAGACGGAAATGGCAACGGAAGCCGAAGCGGAAACGCTAACGGAAACCAGGCTGGCCGCAGTATACCGTCCTTTGATGTATCCCTATCTATCCCTCTCTCATTCGTTTTCCCTGTCGATCTGCCTGTGGCACTTCTCCGTTGGTCTCACTGTTGCTGCAACTTGGTAACGTTGTGCTTCATATTTATTACACACACAAAACTTTTGCACATTAAAAAAGTCAAGTTTTCTGTACGCTCCTCTTCCCTTTTTTCTGCCCTTGTTGTTGCTTTGCTTTTGCTTTGATAGCGCCACGTTTATCTTGCCAGCAGAAGCTACATGAAATGGGTTTGGTTTAATTAGCCAACAAAACAAACGACCAAATTTTCTAAAAGACATCCGCGTGCGCGTGGGGAAGACAACGCCACAATTCGTTGTTCGCTGATAAGCACATAAATTTAAGCCAATATCATATTTAGTTGTGTGTACAATACCCTGTAGTTGTTTCTAACTGTGGGGAGTTAATTTCATACTTATAATTCACTCAATTGATTAAAGAGCATGTTTTTTGGAACAATCTAAATCGAGTTCTCTTTCAGTTTCAGCGCAAAAGTGCGCTTCACATTTTCTTTCACTATAGCAATTTTAGTAAAACATACTTTTCAGCTCTGTTCCTAATTCGATAAGTGGAATTGCTTGGTTTTGAAAGCATTTTCATTACCTTGAGCTAACTGAAGTTGCTTGTTTTTTAATAGAGCCAACAAAACTTTAGCCCAGATAAAGCCAAACTTCACCAACCTTACTACTGTTGTTGAGGCGACACCCACACACAGAATTAGCCTCCCCTTTATTTAGTTGTTATACCCTGCAAACAGTGCAAATTTGTGGCAAGGGTTTCATTGATGTTGTGGAAAGGTAGAATGAAAAGAAACACAACAAATAGAATATTCTCTCTCTCTCTTATTTTATCTGTATGAGAAATATTGTACTATTGTATATGCAGAGTATTTTGCAATCAAGTTTTCTTGACTGCAGCTTTCTTCACTAGTTTTTTTGCACATTTCTACATGGGTTACAGCAAACACTTGACGAAATTTGATGACAATTACGAAGCGGTAAGCAGCTATAATGGTATGTACAACTCGTTATTTGCTTAATGCGGCAATTACGGTGTGTTGGGTTCTGCTTTGTCCCAGTGTAAGTCTATCTGCGGGTCGTCCAGGCAACCTGCCACTCTTTGGCAGCCCAACAACCCGTTCACTCAACAACCCACGACAGCACGACAACCCACACACCCACACCCGAGAGGCAAATGTGAGCACTGTCATTGGAGTGATTTTTATGCGCACCGAAACTGCAGCTATTTCTTTGGATAATGATTGCCAACATGTTGTGCTCATTTCTCCCCCTTTTTCTCCCTATCTTTCCGCATTTTCCTTATTCTTGCTAAATTTGCATATTTGCTTTGGCGCTCTTTATGGCCTTTTTAATGACACATGAAATTTAATGCGCAAGTGTCCAAAGTTGGCTTACACATGACCTAGAGCTAGATGAGAGCGCTGTGTGATAAGGAGCTGGGAATAACTATGTTTATGAAGATTATATAAGGGCAGAAATACGAATTAGTTTGTGTCATAACTGAGCTAAAATAATGACTCGTAAGTTAGATAATAAACTAAAGTGATAATTAAAAGAATGATCCTTTCCAACCTCAGAGTAATCAAGTATTTACTATATAATACACTCTCTCAAAAGCTAATAAGTCAATTTGTCCATTATTTTAGCAAAATATGTTATATTTAGTCAGTATTCTATACCATGTATAGCCAGTTTAAGAGCTCCGCAATTGCATCCATTTCGGGCACTTTTCTATCCGCAAATTCGAGTGGCAATTGCGAAGCGGCCACTTGTTTAATATCTGTTCAACATTTCGCTTAATGCATTTACACAATAACCATACGTCGAGGCGGCAGACTCCTCCCTCACCCCTCCTCCCCCATAAAGCATTGCTAATGGCCTTATAATTACTGTCCACTTTCAGCGCGCTGCTACAGTGCAGAAATATTACCAAGTTGCGCAAATGGCAAACAGCGAAAAAATTGTTTGCGAAAATACGAGTATATAGAAGAAGGCAGCGGGTTTCATTAACTACTAACCCAAGAAGAAGCTGCCAAGTGCCTTGGTGGCACCCTAAAAAGTCGACGTAGCAGCAAGAGCAACAGAAGAGCAGCCAAGAGAAAGCAAGTTGCATCCTTGGCATTTTATGCGACAGCTCAGCTCAGCTCAGCTCACAGGGTCAAGTTGCAAGATGGAAAAAAAGACGAAAAATTTAACTCTGGAAAGCGAGATGTTTTTGCATGAAAGCGATTTATACAGAATATGCGAAAACAAATTTAAAAGATGTAAAATTAAATTTAATACTTTTTTTTTTATTTAATGTACCTCCTGAAACTATTTAGCACTTAATTTAAATATAGCCACAACCAGTCAATTAATTCGCACCTTAAAAGTATGCAACATAATTTAAGTGGAATTTGATGAATGGCAATTAAATCGATAATTTTCACACTAATGCGCGAAATCAATTGATTGATACGACATTGATAACGCAAATTAGGTGCATGCACATTAATGTTAAGGATACAATTTAATATCAAGCAATATCATATTGAAATTTCAGCTACAATCGAAAATATAACAAATATAATTTCTGCTTAGAAATGCTAATGCGAACATCATGGTGACCGAAAAATAACCATTATTAGGCAGCACACGACAACAGCCAAGAAGAATGCGAAGAATGCAATTGCTTGTCATGAAAGTCGTTCTCATTCTATTCTATTCATTCTCTTTGTGCAACTCGTTTGGCTCGATAGTTAGTTAGAGCGTGTGGCAGCGCCATTTTGAATTTGTAACAACATGCGCGCGCTCACTACAATTTGCATTTCCGGTTGTGCCAATGGGCAGATTGGCTCGACGTTTTCTTCATCCGAGCACACACACTTTTGCCAAGCATTTTGTAGTTTTCTCCGCTTGGGGGATTTCATTTCACTTTGCGTAGTCGGGAGTCTCTTTAAAGACGTTCTCCCCAAACTAAATGGCAAACAATGAAGCCAAAAAATAGCAACAGCAAACAATGAATACAACAACAACAACAACAGCAACGACAACATTTGCTGGCAGTTTATAATTGAACTGTGTGTCGCTGGAGCGCATCGAGCAGGTCCGATCCGAGCGTCTGGCATGCAAAATAACAAAAATGCAACTTAATTTTCGAGCAAAATGCAATGCACACACATCGCATACAGCGCCCGACGTAGTATCATCTACATGCATTAACAACACCCGGCAGCAGACAGCAGCAGCAGCACTGACAATTGTGACAATTTCTGTAGTGGGCCCTGAGAGCCTGAGCTCGAGCTGCTGCTCTCCAAGTGCATCAATAAAATGTAGCTATAAAGGCTTTCAGTCGGCCCACACTGGCGTGCACTGGGCATAAACTGCGCCCACATTGCGTATGCTTGACGTGCGTGTGGGCTTACACAGCGACATGGTCGATTTGTATACCCTGTAGGCGTAGCAGCAGAGTAAGTCACGCACAGCCATAAAATTGATTACAGAGAAGGTCATGACTTGATCGACTATAAAGTGACTGAAGGGAATTCTTTGTCTTTGTCTTGTCAACTCCACTTACAGGGTATCTATGGCTCTAATGCCATATAGTGCCACCTATTTTTGTCACTATGCTCGGGCGCTGTACACAATGGACACTAACTAACTGCACAGTCTGATTTGAATGTAATGGCTTTGGTTTTCCACTCGCCACCGACAGCTCGCACGGCACCGTCCCTCTGTCGCAGCTGCCACAGTCATCGCACTTTTCGCTTTGACCAACTGCAATTGGAGCCCAAAATAACAATTTGCGGCGAGGACAATACACACACACATACACACTCCCGTACACACGTCGCTTTCAACTGGTATCAGACTTCAATCAGACTTTTCGTTCCTTTGACTTTGGCCTGGTTACGAGGGCTGCTACTCCGACTGCTTATTGCTGTGTGCTTTACACTCAGGTAAAGCGAAATTTTATGAGCTTGTTATTGTTGTTGTCGCACTCGTCGAACACGATACGCCTTTTGTGTGCGCCATAAACATTTTTTTATTATTCTTGTTACTGTTTCCTTGGCCCTGCCTTGGTCAGCTTCTAATTGGAAGTTCTAAATTTCATTGTTTGGCTTTTAAGCTTCAATTGTTTGCGGTTAAAATGGTCATAAATATCGACAGAGAGTGAGAGCGTGTGTATTTATTATCGGCCATGCATCGCCTGACCCATGGTCAATCGATGCGAGGCGGAGCATGATATAAAAGAAACAGGGAGTGAAAACCCGTTTATGTGTTTGGCAGTTGACACAATGAGACCCATGGGAAGCTTTGCAGGAAATTGGCCAGTGCTTTAATGATAAGCAGGCGGGGATCAAGCAAATATATGACCCGAAAGCGCATTTAAGTGGACCAATCAACAAGGAATTTGCCTTAAAAAATTCTCGGAACAATTTTAAATGTAAGAACTCGCAAAGTAGACAGAAAGAGATGGAATACACATAGTCGAATATAATTAAATATTTCCCCTTGGCGTATACACAACGCCATATGGCTTATTGCGCATACGCAAAGTTGTAGGACTTCGACCGCAATCGGCAATGGACTTCAGCGGAAATTTCGCTTGGCAAATGTAAATCATTGACCTCTTATTAAAAACTTTCAAGATCACGCTCACAAATTATCTACACAGTGCGAAGTTCCCTGAACTTTGTAGACCACAATGGGGCGCGCACTCGGCCACGGCACGCTCTTTGCTATTAGCGGACAAAAGTCAACATTTAATACTCCCACACACACACACACAGCGCACACTTCAAACAAAACCAAATAATCCGCAAAGCAAGAAAACTTTTCAATTTGTAGGCTCTTCGCCACAGTCGACTCGGCAGTGACTCGGAAGTGACTCTGTGGCAGTGACGGCCCTTCGCCCTTTGGGCCGGATGTTGCGTTTGATTTCTGGTGCTAAGAGCTAAAAAATTTACACAGCCACTTCGACTTCCGTTTGGCACGCAAATTCTGTTTGCTCAAGTGTAATTTCTTAAGTAAAAGGTAAACACTTTTAGCGGCTGCGGCAAATGTTGCCGACCCGAACTGAGCCTGGACTTGAGCGCAATGCAAATGACACCGCCGTTTGCCTTTGCCTTTGGCAGCTCCCTGCACAACACTCGCACACTATTTGCAGTTCAATTTGTGCTGTGTGCAACGGAAATGGCAAATAAAGAAAACATTTTTACAGATTTACCCAGCAAGCAAGCTTCTACTGCTGCTTCTGGTTCTGCTTCTGGGGCGCCCTTAAGCGCAAACATTGTATGCCAGAATGTGTCGTAATGGCGCTGGGCTATCGATAGCCGTAATACGTATTGTAGTAGTGGTGGTGCGAGACGTAATACTCAGTTGTGCGGGCATTAACGATGCGCTCTGAGTGTGCAAAACTTCACACAATTTCCGCAACTAGCGAAATAAAGCACAGTCAAGTTGCATTTAAGGCGGCTATTCGAGCAAAGGAGTCCATTTCCAAAAGGAATTGCTGCAATTTGTTGCGGCTTCTATATGATTCTATACTGAGCAGTGCAGATTCAATGAAGTTTCGCTGTTTATATTCTGAAATATTAACATAAATTCCATTACTATAATATACCAAGTCTGCAATGAACTTAACACAGAAACGTCTTCAACTTTTACCCATGAACTTCAATTATTTTTGAACTTCCACTCTTCTCCTTGAGTACATTAAGTTTCAAAACTCTCCAGTTGATTTGAAGTTTATTTCTGCATTTTCCCTTCATTTATTTCCAACATCGCACTTCAACTCAAAATCCTTTAAGCTTCCTGCTACAATTGACATACACTGCAAGGAATCACCACTTAAACACACACACACACTATCAGCAAGTATCAATGTTTTATCGAAAGCGAAATTGTTTACAAAATAAACCAAGAATATAAAAAAACTGCAAAAATATCGAAATCAAATCTCAAAAAAACTTAAAAAAATATTGAAATTTTGTTGTATAAATATTTGTTTGCTTTTTTTTTTGAAGTTGATTTCAATTTTACAACAATCTCTACTAATTTATGCAGTTTGGGCTTTGTCTGTCTGTCTATCGGTCTGGCCTATTTACGCAATGATCAAAAATGTTTACATTGTAAGCTGAACTGCAAACAGCTACAATGAAAACAACAACACGCAAGAGAGAGATGAAGAGATATAGATACCGGAAGTGAAAGAGAGACAGGGAGAACTAGAGTAGACACTGCTCAGATTGTGCATAGGTTTATTTTGTGTGCCTTACTTAAATATACAACATTCAATGAATTTTCAATTAACTTTGATTGGCACTTTTCCTTACACACTTCACTGGGCCTGGGCCGACTGTCTGACAGAATTTCGCCAGCACCAAATCGGAGACGAGTTGCCTCTCTCACTTTCTCCCATACAAATGGCCCGGGCTGTGGTTCTGTGTCTTCCTGACGATACGTCGGTTTGGGACATGTTAAAATGATAGACTTTTACACTTGAGACTTTTATGCTAAAATCAAGAGAGGGAAAGGAGTGGAAACCCCAAAGAAAACTGTGCTGAAATTTAAACACAACAACAGCCGAAACGGCAGCATGGAGCAAGGAGTTCAGAGTTTATTATTTCAGTTGGTGAGTCAACATCAGGAAGGCATGTCAAGCAAATACACACACACACACAAAGATAAACACAACACTTTGTGTGGTCTGGCAAAAATTTACCAATAAATCAGATTACATATCAAAAATTAATACGACAATATCAGGTAACGGCATCAAGTAAATAATGACTTTAAAGAGACGCAGACATATACTCAAACACACTATGCTTAATGAATTTTACACTATTTTGCAATTGAATATTTAAGAAAACGCATTGAGTGCTCATTTCAATAATACCCTATAGGCAACAAATATTGAAAGCAGAGAAAGGAATCAAAGTGCATATGATTTTTAACTTTGCCTATTTTAAGGGATTAAATTTACTTAATCAAGCATTCCGGGCTGTCGTTTATAAACATGAAAAACCTTTAAGCCAAGACCTAAACGTCAGTTCTAATAAGCCATATCCAAAATGAGAACAACCCCTCCACTCCCGTTACTTCGCCCAAGCAGCCTTGATGCATTTCACGCTTCAAGTTCGCAGCTCAAAAAAAAAAGAAATATAACTAAAATGCCAACAATCAAAATGCATGGCTGTTAATAGAAAACACACACACACACATCTTGGTAGATGGAAGTGGGCAGAGTGAAAAATCAAAAAACAAAACGCAAAAGCGGGCCAAAGGCAGTCACAAAGAAACAACAACGACAACAGTGCGCGGCAAAAAGACTTATTAAAAGCGCATAAAAGAAAACGGCACGTTTACAAAGCAGACGCACACGTACTCATGCACAGACCCAGCAAACTAGTGCACACCCACACATGCATACATGGTCATATGTGACCCCTACTTCCCCTCCCCCTCCATGCTTTTCCCCTCTTAAGCCCACCCATCTTGTATGGGGCACTCGGGCGCATAAATCCGCGCTAAATGAGTTTAACACTTGGCTTAATAGTTTGGTTTCATGAAAAGCGCAAAAAAAAACACAGCACTCACACAGTGAAGACGGGGAAAAAACAACAACAAAAATATGGAAAACAAGCGAGAGGAAGAGAGAAAGAGAGAGAAAAAGAAAACGAGAATGTTAAGCGAAACGTCATGGGAAAAAATTTCCACAGCATACTTTTATGCGCAATAGAAAACTTGCAAATCGCTTTTTGTTTTCATTGCAGCAACGAGGCATACTCCCGGCTGCTGCAAGGGCGGGTGGTTGCAACGGGGAAAGGAGGGGGAGGGCTGGATACGGTGGGCAAAACGTGGTAACCGAAGCTGGAGCCTTTGAGCATTTAGCTTGGCTTAGTTTGTGTGCAGTTTTGTTTTTATTTCTATTAGCAAACCAGTTGGCCGACTGGCTAAATGAAAAACTGCACTGCGAGTGTGTGTGTGTGTGTGAGTGAGGAAAATGGGAAAATGTTTTTCAATGAACGAGGCACGAGTTGCGGCCAAGGCAAATCGCTGTTAGTTAAATGTTGCAACAACAAAAACAAAACTCATTTTAAATATTAAGTTTGTAACATGCAAACATACATGTATGTGTGTGTACACGTATGTGTGTGTGCATGCAGCAGTTAATATTTCACATGCATTTTACTTTCAACATAATTACAGGTGGTGTCTACGGCAAGAAGACCTACAGCCAGCTTTGCCGGGCACTTTGAAAAACTATTTGCGCACAGCCAAACACACACACACACACACGCAGATATATGGCTGCATGCTGCATGCATATGCTAGCATACTCACACATACATAATTTAGCACAGCACTTGGACAACATTAATGTGTACAGCGCCGTCGTGCTGAGTGCTGCGGCTACTAGACCAAAAAGCGGATGCACCTCACGAGCGCGAACACACACACATACACATACATGAACAGCAGCATACATATACACAGATACACACACACACTAGCAGCATGATAGTCTGCTGCTCCTGGCACCTGCTGTGCATATTTTTCAGCTAATACATATATAATTTTCACAGTTTTTTCTTTCACCGTATTTTATTGCCGCCGCTCTTGCTCACTATGCATAAGTGTGCGAGTGAGTGTGTGTGAGCTGCTCCTGGTCGTTCGCTGTTGTTGTTTTTAATATTGTTTGCCTTAGCTACTTTATAGTTAAGTGCAGCTGGAATATCTATTCTTAAACAGAACAACTTAAAAACCGTTGACAGCGTGCAAAATTTTTCATTGTTTTTCTCAAGGCTTACGGCACGCTCTCTCCTCCTTCTCCCCCTAGGTTTTCCACTTTTTTATGATTATCACAAATATTATTCATACGAAAAGCTTAAGAGCGTGTACCATGCTCTTTCGAGGGTGCATATAATTTACGAGGCATCTGGGGAGGGGAGAAGCAAGCTTATGCTAAAGTTTATAATCAATTTTGAAAACATTTCTTCGTATTTCTTGAGAAATCTAAAAAGTTTTAGGTTGGATAATATAATGTTCAAGTTTTAATATACATAATTTTATTCCTTATATTTTCGTGGAATTTTCAAAATGTCATCGATGAAACTCTAAAGAAATGCGAACCTCATTTCCCTGCAATTACTCAATAAACATAAACTTCTGGTTAGTTTTCGAAAAAAAAGACAAAGCTATGATTAAAATTACGCATGAAAACAGAAGAACTCTAAAGTTTTCATTGACTGTTTGTGTGTGTGTGAGTGGCATGTGGAAAAGCTGCATAAAGTTTTTTATCTGCCGCTAGGCGTTAAAATTTTCAACAACAACAAACTGTGCGCTGCATACGCGAGTCTATATGGCATATGCGGTAGATGTGTTTGACTTTTTGTCTCCCCAACCCCTGCCACAACTTGTCTCCATTTTTTGCCAATGCAATTGCGTATGTATGCGTGTGTGTGTTTTAAATCTTAACAGCTAACAATTAAGTCGCATCATAACGAACGTTTTGCGTAAATTTAAAAACTTTTTAATGCCACACACTTGCGGGCTTTTTGAACTTCACTTCAGTGCCAGATAAGCGGCTTGAGAAACTTTTCCTCATATACAAACTACGAGTACAACTGCAATAACTACCACAAATGAAAGGGGAATAATGGGTTCGGGAGGGGGTAGCAGATAACCACCGCAAGACAAGACAAGCAAAGCAACCAAAGTACAGATGCAATTAATTTCTGGCCACCATTTCGTGGCCTGCTCCCTTTGCTTCCCTCACTTAAAAGGCAAATGAAACGCCATAAAACGTGCCTGGTTAGCTATCATTATTGCGCATCTCGAGCCATTTAACTAATCACTGCTTTACTAACCTAACTAACCAACATAGTGTGCCAAGAAAGTTTGATGGTTTGGCTCGAGGTGGTTTGTAATATTAATATTCCACAACTATTTGAAACCGTAACTGTTTCCTGGTGTGAGCTATGCGGTAAATACCTTGCAAAGTACTTTCATAAAAACCTAGCATACTTCTTAGCGGGTTCAAAATTGAATATAGACTCAAATTCAGGGCAACATAATGATAAGATGTTTTTTTTTCGCATTTCGTAATTAGTTTAAAACTCAGCAGATAAAGCACATATCATTAACAATTAAAACTAAATATTTTTATTTACCGCATTTTAGCTAACTAATCGGTACAATAATATGCCTCACCTGGTATTTAATAATGCTTTGTAAAGAAAACTTTTTGATCTGTTTTTTTTTTAATTATATTTTGATAATTATTGCGTGAAATTGACTGCGTAAAATTCACTACGTGCCTTTTTTTCTCTCTTAACCGCAATCCAAAAGTTAGATTAGTGCGCCAATCAACCGTCAAAAGGTTAACTATCAATTTGATTATAGACTGACCTTAATTTGAATTGACTCATGCATTGTGAAGAGCTTTGTTTAATCAAACGAACAGTTAATTTAGTACATTGACCTTTTAGCTTTAATGTAAAATTACCATAACAAACTAATGATAGGGTATCACAGCAAACGTGACATTTAAGTACTTCAATTCTTATCACATTTCTAGAATTTATCGTACAAAAAGGTTACCGCCCAACAAGTAAGCTAGTATAAATAGATTGTTAAATTAATTATTGCATATTTACTTTATAAAAAACACTCGTCACATTTCTCTCAATCGCCTGCAGAGCATTTGCTAGTCATTCCTGCGCCTGCTTCCGCGGCAACACTTTTTTATGAAGCTGCTGCAATATTTTAATTCCCAATGGGAGTTGACAGTGCCACACAAAAGTGTTGCACGGCCCTCAATTTCGTGTTGCTATTGTAGTTGTTGTTGCTGCTGCCACAGCTTGTTGTTGTTGAAGGTTGTGATGTATTCGTTGGGGCATGTGTCAAACGGGAGACGCGCTGCGGGCTGGGGCCAATTAATCATGCCGTTTGCCCCAATAGATTTAAATTGTCGCATCGTTTATCACCGCGAACAACGCGACCATAATGACGAACAAAAAATGAAAGAACATTAAATATTTAATAATCATTTGGCATACATTATTGGAGAGTGGGAAAGAGAGACAGACAAAAATAAGAGAATGGAGACTAGTAAAAAACACAGCGGTAATTAGACAGTTCGCTGTACAAACGCATTAAACATGCAAATTATTGTCGAACTAATTTGCCTCAACCAGATCTGACAGCAAATTGGCAATAATCCGCTTAAAAGCACTAGCACAAAAAACAGTATTAATATAATACTAGCCATACTGAAACTAATCAGAGCCCATCAGAGCCGAAGTGTACTGAGCCATGGCTCGCATTAATGCGAGTTTAAAATAATATAAAATAATTTATGCGACAAACCGAAGAGCAAACGATACGACACGATGCGAAATCCATTCGGCAAACACAGAAAACGGCAACTAAAACCAGTGCAAAGTGTCTAGAAATTAAAAGATAAAATACCAATTAGTGGGACTCTTGTCTACGATTTGTGTCAAGTTTCTCTCTCTGCTTCTCTGTGTTTCCCATTCACCTCGCTTCTCATTGCTCGTTGCTATTTGCAAATTGAAAAACAAACGAAATTTGCTGACAATTTATGCGAAAGACACGTTCGCAGCTTAGTTTTGCACGTTGAAATCTTTGCAAAACAACAAAAAATCTATATATATTTATTTAAATTATGAAATACATCTCGGTGTGAGTGTGTTTGTGTGTGCCGCACACTCAAGTGCAATGCTGGCCAAACAAGGCAATGCAATCAGCAACAAGAAGTGTTAAGCAAGCATTGTGCTTGACACTATCTTGCCCCACTTCCCTTTGCCCACCTCCCCTGCTATCCCTGCACTTGCACACACTCTGTCACTCAACGGAAACGGAAGTGTGGCACAAAAGCAAGTTCCATTTTAGCCTCTGCTTTTGATATATGCGAGCACAGTGCCAAATGCTGCTGCTGCAGCTCATCGCAAATAAACCCACATGACACACTCGCTTATCGGAATAAACATATACTGTATGCATGTAGATTTCCACATACATATGTACGCTTATATTTCTAAACAATTTTTCCATTCTTATTTCGTAATGCACACGCATCGCAAATATTTCAATATATTTGCATCACAAGGCAAAAATGGCAAATAAAATCGAGGCCAGGTTAAAATGCATATTGAGTGCGCTACGATGAGGAAAGCTGTTAGAATACTGTTTGGAATTGAAGAATATATTTTAGAGATTATTGAAATAAGTTAAATATAAAGTTTCAAGACAGTTTTTTAAGTTTAAAATAAAGTTTAAATGTTTGTCAAAAATTTTAAAAATATATATTTATACGAACTGAAAGGTTTCATATATATTCATATAGAAATATAATGTTCCTTCATTTATTTACTTTTTACAAGCAGCAGAGTCAGCAATTCAAATGCTCGCTCTGCTGACCTGCTTCTTATGTTACCAAATACCCCATGCCTTCTTCTCTGGCTTCCTTCCACAAAGCACAAGCATTTTGTAAGTGGCAACCTGTCAACTGCAAAGCAAAGAGATATGACAAAATGAAATTCAATTACAGGACATACTTAAGGCCTGTCCGCCTGGCTGGCTGCCTGGCTGCTTGCTGGCAAGTCAAACACACTTGACTGTCACACGCGACGTATGCGTAATTAATGCAGAGAGTAATAATTGCGCAACAGCAACATAAACACAAGAGTTGAGTCCACTTGCCGGAGTCCATCACTTTAACTGGCCATATTGCAACATGATTACGACTTAAGCCAGCAAGGGACAGAGGGTGGAGGTAAACATATTGAAATGAATCGCGAAATATGTGCGCAATAAAAATGTTTTAAATAAACGACGCACAACTTAACTGAAAGCGGAACCGAGCACTTGGCATAAATGTTTTGTGCACATACCGAAAAAGAGCGAAACAAGAGAAAACACTGAAAGCCAATACATTTACACACACACACAGGCACACACACGAGTTCACACATATATGTGGACAGTTATTGAGTCGAAGGCACTTCATGGGGCCACAGCAGGCTTTCAAAGAATGATAAATGAGCGTAAGAGTTAAATGCCAGCAGAAGGCGCAGTCACAGTCACAGTTGGAGACGGAGGCGAAGGCAGGCAAACGAGCGCCATTAAAGCGCTTTTATGGTCAACAAAAGCAGCTGAAATAAAAACTCAAAGCAACTGAAACATGCTTAATTGAGCAACGGCCAAGCGGGCAAGCAACGTTCATCGTTGGCCAGCGTAATTGACATTTTAAATACAAACGTTCAGTCCTTCATTCGGCTCACATGGCGTATGATTGATGCGCACTCAGCTCAGCAGCATATGGTCGCTTCACTTTGACTCGTTTGTGTTTTTGTTGAGGCTAAGCAGCTTACAGCGTGGCAGTATGCATAAATAGCTGAAATTAAATTTGGTGTACGCAACAAGCGCTCACACAGCATTACGTATACGTAACACACTCTCATCTCTCTCTCTCCCCGCACGAGGCGACGCGTATTTTTGAAAAATTACTTAAGCTGCAACAACATGAAAATGAATTTTTCAACAGCGCTCAGTCTGTGTCTGACCTGCTGTCTTAAGCTGTCTTAAGCAGCCAGGATAACAAACAAACAACACACTCTCACACACACACAAACACACACAGTGTGAATGAGAGACAGAGAGAGGAACAGCAGTGTGTGTGTAAGGAAGCTGCTGTAAGAATCGCAGCCGCAACAGAAGCTAATAAATAATTGTCTGGTTAGCAAAGACAAAGCAGCGCCTATGCTGCAGATGGGATGGCAGGGCGATGGAGAAGAGACCCTAAGAAAAGGACAACGAACGACGGGCGACGGGTTGAGAAATACCCTAGGAATGGCAACATAAATAAGCACATATAAATCATGCATGCCATCGGTCTGTTCGCCGTCTTACAGTCTTACTTATGCCGTCGTCTAAATACATGGCAACAGTCAGTGCAAGAAATTAACGTCTCTGGTCTGGCGTTAAATAGGAATCGCAGGCACATTACTCACAGTCAACTAAGGGAGCAAGAGAGACAAACAGAGAGAGAAGGAAGACAGCATTTTGAAGTAGTTTGCTAATTTAGAATTGAATAAATCATGATGAAATAAATAATAATAAAATGTCATATATAACACTGACAGCACTCTCATGTTAGCCTGTCAATTATGAAATTATTTAAATTCTTGAAATTATTAACTGCCCATCAAAACAGCCCCTTTTGCCCCTCCACCACACTGATAAACAGTCAACAACAATGGGATTTACCCTACATTTCAGTACTAAAGTAGATTAAAATCAAATCTAAATCCCTTCATTATTATTACAAAATGTTCAAATGTAATTTCAGTGCGCTAACTTCTGATGCTCACTGTAGTATTATTTGCCATAGCAACTTTTAATTAATTCCAAACCATTTAACTGTAAACAAAGACACAGCGTAAAACGTGCCCACTTCAACTGAATGAAACTGAACGCGACGGCAGCGACTTATCTTGCAATTTACAAACCATTTGAAAATGATATGCCGCCACTTTAAATGGCTTTAAGAGACTTCGCCAAATAATTAGCACCAATTGTTGGTCGTAACTCAACTTGGAATCGGGCAAAACAAAGGGTTAATTAAGCACAACAGTTCACCAAGTTGACTACACTGCCACAAAGTGGTCTTTCATATACAAACAGTGCAATAGAGTGAAAAGTATTCAACTTACTGAAATAGGAACATTGAGAATTTAGAGTCTATTGGCGAAAGTATACGAAAGAGGTTTCTAAATATTATGTATATAAAACTGAAATTGACAGAAATAAGAAAGATAGATGAAAGTATTGCAACTCATATGAGTTAAGTGCAGTTTACCACTCATTCAAACAATTGCAATTAAATAAAACTGCAATTTTCAATCAATTGCCATACAAACTTGTAGATCTATAATAAAATAAAATACAATATATTACGAGGGTCGTTTGATAAGTCCGTGACTTTTTGTATTTGCCGCGCACCTGCTCTAAATACAACACTGCTCCTGTCAGCAGTTATCGATTAACAGCTGACTGTAAAATTTTGAGAAAGCTGCGTTTTTTGGTTTGCGTTTTATAGGCATTGAAAGCAGACGATCTCGTGAATTTTAACGAAAATGGAAAAAAGTGAATTTCGTGTGCTAATTAAGCATTATTTTTTGCGTAAAAAATCCATCACCGAAACCAAGGAAAGACTTGATAAATATTATGGGGACTCTGCACCATCAATTTCAATGGTTAAGAAATGGTTTACTGAGTTCCGTTGTGGTCGTACCAGTACAAGTGATGCCGAACGTTCAGGTCGCCCAAAAGAGGTCGTCATGCCAGAAATCGTCGACAAAATCCATGGAATGATATTGGATGATCGGAGAATGAAAGTGCGTGAGGTAGCTGAGGCTGTAGGCATCTCAACTGAACGGGTACATCACATTTTACATGAATATTTGGACATGAAAAAGCTTTCCGCGCGACCATAAGCGCAACCGTGTGACCATTTCAAAGGAGTGTTTGGCGATGTTCAACCGCAATCCAAACGAATTTTTGCGCCGTTTCGTTACCGTAGACGAAACATGGATCCACCACACCACACCAGAGACCAAAGAACAATCAAGACAGTGGGTTTCTCCGGGTGAACGTGCACCAAAGAAGGCCAAGGTGGGTCTGTCGGCCAACAAGGTCATGGCCACAGTTTTTTGGGATGCACAAGGTATCATTCACATCGATTACCTTGAAAAGGGTAAAACGATCACCGGCGAATATTATTCAGAGCTTTTGGACAGATTCGATATTGATTTGAAGCAGAAACGACCGCATTTGGCGAAAAAAAAGTGCTGTTCCATCAGGACAATGCACGGGTGCACACGTGTGTAGTCAGCATGGCAAAATTTCATAAATTGGGCTACGAACTGCTACCCCATCCAGCATATTCTCCAGATTTAGCCCCCTGTGACTATTTTTTGTTTCCAAACATGAAGAAATGGCTCGGCGGTAAGAGATTCGGGTCAAATGAAGAGGTCATCACAGAAACAAACGACTATTTTGAGGGCCTTGAGAAAACCTATTATTTGGAAGGAATAAAAAAATTGGAAAAACGCTGGACTAAATGTATAGAGCTAAAAGGAGATTATGTTGAGAAATAAAACGCTTCTTTGACGAAAAAAATATATTTTATTCAAAAAGTCACGGACTTATCAAACGACCCTCGTAACTTTAATCACCATAAATTTTAATTAAATTTATTTAACAGAATATTCCTAATTATTATCTCTGAATGAACTTTTAACTTGACAACATATCATAATTCCTTCTACAACTTTCCGCAGCTCTAGGGGTAGTAAAAATAGTTCCTTATATTAAAGCTGCTTACGCACTTTGTTAAATTACTGCTTAAGGTATCCAAACAATTCAGAAGCTGAATCAAGTCTCAATCTTGGACCACATAAAATACTCTCTCTCTCCCTCTGTCTCTCGTTGTCTTTGGTCAAAGCCCAAAAGCGATTTATAACTGAATAGCAAGCATACTTAATTAGATATTTTATCCAAAGCATTAGCCGTAACACCTATGAGAACAAGGCCAGCAGCAACAACGATAACAGCAACAACAACAGCAACAGTAACAACTACAACAACAACTACTGAGTCCATTGCCCAATGAAGCAAGCCAAGAAGTTATGGCAGCTCAAATGTGCTGAGGTTAAGCTTTGCCACGTCCAGATGCGTGTGGTAGTTTGTGGATGTGGGGGAGTATATATGTATGTTTTTAGCAAATTAGGTTAGCCAACTAATAGATACACACATGAGCAGCACTTGGCAGTGGTTGAGGAAGTGAGGAGGAAGGGAAGCACAACTACAACTTCATTAGCTAATTCAATACGGCCGTTACGTGAGCGCGAGACAGCGTTACCCGTGTAGATTCTACTCTTCTTTCTTCTCTCCTCTCTGTCTCCCTCTCTCTCTCTTTCTCGCCTCCACCTCCTCAAACTCCCCTCGCTCTCGTCCGCCAATAAACACAATTTTACGCTAATTGGGTAACAAATATAATTGCCAAGAGCAGCGTAATAAACCACACACAAACAGCTAACACACAACACCCCACACACACACATACAAGTGCATAAATATCCCAATTGTAGTGCGAACTTCCTGTTCATTTTGTCTGCCTGTTGATACAGCACAACAGCAGCAGCAGCGCACCAATCAAACGCCACTCGCTGCTGCTCCAGCTTCGACTCCAGTGCCAGCTCCTGTTCCCACACGGGCACCGACTGTGGTTCAACCTCAACAGGTTCATTAGGTAAGTAGCTGTTGGCCCGACAACCCGTCTTTCACTCCACTCATGCAGGCTGCATTGTAGGCCGCAGTGGAGCACCATTGTAATTAGCATGAAGTGCGGGGGAGTTGGACACAAAACGCTTAGGATGCCACCGTTTGCCACCGCGTGGCACCATCGACTGCCTCCGACTGCGTTTGTTTGCCGCCGCGTAATGAGTTTCTCGATTCATTATTAATTAAAGCCTAAACAAACTGTGCTGCTAAATTATTTGCAATTCAACAGGCAAACAGAATAAGCACCCGAATCGGTTCGAATTCAGCCCGATATACCCGTTCCCACGTTTGTAATCGAGGCGCATTTCTTTTACTTTGGCCCGCAACGAAGCCAAATCGTTTGCTGTTTGCTTTTTGTTTGCCTAATGCCGGCTCGATTTATTTGCATTTGCTTAATTGAAATAATTGTCCCTAATTTGTTTGTGCCTGCGAGCACAACAGAGATCCTCACACTCCTTTCCCCCCTTGGCTTGTACCATCTTCTTTCGCGCAATTGATTGTCAGCGATTTGTGCCGCTAATGGCGAACAAATCAATTATTTGCAAGCACTTTGATGCGCAACGCAACAACAAAAATTGATTAAAATTGATTTGCCACAGCCCCAAAGAAGGCGTCGTCGACATCTGCCGCGGCTTGCATATTCGATTTGATTAAATTATCCGCGCAAACACAGTTCACTTTCGCGTAACCGACATCTTGTTATGTTTTGTGCCAGCTACAGTACTATATCTGAATTCGGAGAAAGGCCAAATTTAGCTGGAAGACCGCCGTAAAATCTGGTAAAGGTAAAAAGAACCTAAGTAATTAGCAATCTGATTTATATTCTGATAATTGCTTGACTTTTTTCCCAGATAACATTTCCGAGAAAATGTATAACGCAATTTATGAAAAGTATAAACAAATTCTGGCAAAATCATTTACTGCGAAAAAACTAAAAGGGCATAAAGACTCTTTCCTAATTAAACATTAAAACAGATCTTGTGTTTTGAATTATATATATATGGTATACATATATTAATATACAGATTATATTATACTATTTATTATTATACATATAGTATATTATATATTAAACTCTTAAAATAGCCAATAAAAACACGTAACATAACTCGCGAAACGCCATTTCCATAAATTCCAGGGCAGCCACTGCCTTTCACGCAGCACCAAAAAGTATGCTATACAATTTTGCAGCTCAGCCGCCGACAAACATAACTAGCTCTCTCTCTCTCTTTCGTTCCACAAACACGCTGAAAGCCCCGACCAAACTTGTCCACCTGATAAATATAAGAGCGCATTATTTGCTAATTTCGGCAAACACCAAAAATTCATTTGAATTTATGTCAATTTTGGGCTATGCGCACAGACACCCGCTATGCAGGCATATTATTTCAGCCGAATTCGCTCTGATCTGTAAAAATAAACAAATATACTCACGTGCATAGCGGGTTAGAGCGAGACAGCGTGATAATGTTTAGACATCACAGCGAGGGGAAACCAGAAAACCGCTAAGCATGCAGCGTGCACGCCACAAAAAGAATAACACATCACGTATACGACATGTAAGCCGCATTATGAATATTTTGTTAGCTAAGCGCTCTTGTCTGCAATTTGGCAGTGCACCCTCGCATCCTCTCCCACTAATCCGCGCAAATATCAAATACACATAATCAACATGCTGCTAAAAACATTGAAAACGCATTTCAGTTCATTTGATTTATGAATGCAGCGCGACAGTTGACATTGGATATATTTTTTAGTGCACAAAGAAGGGAAGCACGTTTACGAAGAGGGGAGTGCAAGCTAATGCATCAATTATGTCCCTTGCTGCATTGGGGCTGTGTCGTGCATTATAATGCAGCATGCAACATGCTACGCAAATAGAAATAACTGCACACATTGTGGCTATGGCACTTTAATTGCCGAATACTATTAGAATTAGTATAGCTGTTATTATTATAGCTATTATTGATATTGATTTTATGCAAGTGTGTCTGTGGAAAACGGGGAAAGGCAGTGTGTTTGAGTGTGTGTGTGTGTGAGGCACTCTAAATGCATTCAATTGCAATTGGAATTGCAATAGTTTTTCCAGCATTTGTTGGCACAACAAACCGCAAATGTTTATATACCCAGTGAGGAGGAGAGTGGGAAAATTGGGTATATGGCTACAAGGTGGGAAAGAGGTGATTTCAAAACAAACGTAAAAAAAATTGGATGAGTGATATCTAGTTAACCCTATTCAATTTGAACATCCTTTATATGTCCTTAATATTTCTTCTACAGGGTATATCCCACTCAAGTCCTCTCCATGTTCTACGCATAATGCACGTAATAGAAAATTGCACAAATTATCTATGAATATTTTGCGTACAGTGGGGATTGTCGCCCCACAAGTTTATGGCGCGTAAGCCAGCAAATGCAAATGCCAATTGCAAAATCAGCCAAATCAGCGAAATTTAACGAACCGGCTCAGTTCAAGTTTTATGGCAATTGATTTGGGCGTTGTGGACGATTATTACGAAAATGGCACTTAATGAGACTTACGCACAATTTCCGGCTAATTAAATGTTATGTGCCCGTTAAAAGGCTTTCAACAATGAAAGAGTACGAACATGATTTTTATGTGCATTTAATATAAACTTCAAACAACTTCAATTTCATCGCAATCGACACAGCTTTCAGTTTTATCAGCCAATTTTTTAGTCATTTTTTGCTGCAGCGCCAAGCCAAGTGAGCTGCATAATGGACTGCCATAGTCTTATCAATGCATTGCCATCGACACAGTCCGACCGAGTGCCTACACCAGGCTGTAACTCTAGGTGTGTGTGTGTGTGTCAGTGGCCAAGCAAGCAGCCAAGCATAAAATCGTAGCATACTTTTCGGCTGCCAAATAAATACGTTGCATTCCCCACTCGCTTTTCGCCCCATGTCGTACACAGACACATTTACTTGTGTATATGTGGAATATACAACTCCAGATATAGTACATATTTTTTTATACATCTATATATATATATATATGTACATGGCTTCATTGTTGTAGTTTCTTGACTGCACCACATGTGGCGCAATCATATAAACCGCCGCAATCATGAAATTTCAGGTGCACCGCAGCAACAAAAACCCCAGAAAAAAAACAAGAAAAAAATTGCACAGGCCACAAAAAAATATTATGTGAGTGTGTGAACAGCATATTTACCTACATAGAAAGCGCAAATGGAAAATGTTGCCTGGCTGCTTTGTATTGTTTATACTATTGTTGCCCGAGCACTTGTTGGCTCTCATCACACAATTGTTATTGCTTTTATTCTCTTAAAATAATTGATATATTTTATAGGCAAGTAAAAGAAGTAAGTCAAACACAAATGTGGTGGGTATAGAAAATTGTTAAATTTAATATTCTTTATAATTAAATTAAATTACAGGATTTATACAAAAAGTTTTCAGTAAACAAACTTGAAATAAAGAAAGTTTGTCAATATTGCCACCTCTTGAATATTTATTACCAGTTTAATAATTGTATAATAAATCTATATTCGATAATATTGTTGAAAAAGTCAACACAATAAAAACAAAGAAAATTATAACAAAAAACCGTTCCAGTTACGCAATAAATCGATTGTTTTTCACTTGAAATGAATCGACATTTATTTTCAAAATATTTCGTTTGCCTTCTTTTTGCGCATCCGAAATAAAATTTACCCTACACAATGTAAACTGACTTGGATCATTGCGGTTGAGTCGTGAATTTCAATTGTACGCTTTTAATTTATTGCCACACACAAACACAGAAAGGGGGCGGGGGGAGAGCTGGTCCGACGGGGCGTATGCTTAATGCGTTGACTGCCAAGGCAAATGCAAACAAGGTTTACGCAGCTGCTTCAAAATTAATTAACTGCCAAAGGGAGACGCACTTAAGTGCCAACTGTTTTTGGCCAAAACGAGAAAGAGAAGAAGCAGCAGAAGAAGCAACAGCAAAAAATGCTATAAGCAAAGAAATACTTGTAACCGGTAACTGGTGACGGGTAACTGGGTAACTGGTAACTGGTTACTGGTAACTGTTTACTCGCACCACGTACCCAGCTCAAGTACAAGGCAAAGGCAAAAGCAAAGCCGCAAAAATTCGGTTTTTCCCATTTTCCAGCTCGGATTAACGTTGACGGGCGAGGCAAGGGACCAGTTGAGTGGAGTGGTTCGAGGGGGGGCGGTTGTGCGGAAAGCCGAGGGTAAATCAGTTTTAATTGATATTTACCAAAGTGCTCCATGTAAGCAAACACTTTCAATTTGCGTCTGAAGCGAGTTGCGTTTGCACGAAAGTTGCCGAAAATATTTAGGCAAAAATTGTTGGGCAAGTTAGGGAAAAGTTCGCAGAACTGTCGAAAAATGTGCCTAAAATTTGCTGTTGTTTTACATACTCTCTCTCCCTTTATTTTTTACTCTTTCTCTCTCTCTGTTTTGTAGTGTTGTTGTAATATTGCTTTGTGTACAAATGAATTTTGCAACAATTTTCATTTCATTTCATTGAGACCGGGCGAGGTTGTTATTGAAACAATAAACCGCCATTTGAGCGTACTGTGTGACTGAGTGTGCGTGTGTGTGTGTGTGAGCAAGTATGCATGAATGCATTTGTGTGTGTGTGCTGCTGTGTTGACAAGTGCTCGCCGGGAAATTAACGTTTTACCGCAAAACTGTACGCATGGCCAGCGCTCGCAGTTGCACATTCCAAAAGCACTGTCAACACTCACCTACACACACAATACACACAGACACACACACACAGACACTTGTACAGCTGGTACACAGACGCAGACAAGCGCAGAATTGTTAACCGAAAAACTGCAGCAGTTGAGTGGTTGTCAGTGGTTGGCGCTGCCACGTTTCGTGCACCACTCGCCAGCTTCTACAACACTCCCACTATGTGTATGTGTGTGTGTGTGCGAGTGGGTGCGTGTGTGTGCGTGCATGTGGCTTTTGCGGTATTGCCTTTGCACACACATTCAACGTTAATTGATCCAACAGCAAGCAGCAATAAAGGATTTGATTTTCAGCATGACAAAAGGCAATCTCAGTCCAGTGCAGGCCCAGCCGGCTCTATCATTTGCTTTGCCAAGCCAACCAGTCAGTCAGTCAACCAGTTAGTCACTCAGTCAGTCAATCATACAGTCAGTCAGTTAGTCAGTCAGTCAGTCAGTCAGCTAGCCTCGCAATCAACTTGTGAGCCATTGCCTTGTAATTGAATTTTAAACTTTATTTACTGTTTGCGCACGGTGCGCTCTGCTCGACTCTGTTCGCTTTGCATTTGCCTAGACAATTGCTACTGTCAGTATACTGCTTGCTCTTCTTCTTCTTCTTCTATCACTGCCTCTGCACTGGGCGTGCACAAATCTCAACAACTGGCACACACACACACTCACTGACTCAAATACACACCCACAGGCGCACACACAAAGTACTTACAGTTCAATTACCCGAAAAAGGAAAGAACGAACCAAAACAAAAAGGCGACTCCGGTTAGGCATTACATGCTTTTTTGCTGCACTTCAAAAAATACAACACTTGGCAATATTTTTTGTGTGCTCCTCTCCTCTTTTTATTTGGCAACAGCCGCCGCTTTTCACTGTTGCCTGTCAATCAAATAAGCGCACAGCAGACGCAGCAGGGCAGGGGTGAAGTAGAGAAGCGAAGCGAGAGGGTGCAATTGAGTAGGCGAGCTTAGACGGCCTGAGTTATGGTTATCACTCGCAGGGCAGAGCACAGCGCATAGACATAAGTCGAATGCGAGGCAAACTGATTCACAGTGGCTATAACTAGTCAAAGGCTGCGCTATAGTTATTTGAAGTATGTCGAAACTGGTTCAACAATTGTTGAGCGCTGTAACTTGGGAATGAATTGAGCTTAGGTGATGAAATTTGATGCGCAGACTAATGGTAAGTCGATGAATGCTATTACTGCAAATGTTCCTCAAGTGTGTATAATGATTTTTAAGTGGTACAACATCAGCTATGTTTATGCATGTTATTATAGCATGTTATTATATTCAAGTGGTTTGGCAAGTGGTTCATTGCTGGATCTTGCAAAATATCTATTCTATGCAAATTTACTATAGATTATTAAAGTAACTTCATCTTAAAGCTGCAACAGAGTAGCTGCCAAAAAGCGACTTTTGTAATCGAGCAAATCAAGTTGTTGCTACTGTTTTAAGCGGAGCAAGGAAGGTGTTCACTTGCAGCCTAACACTGACAGAACATAATAATTTTCTGCTGACTTATTGTTGAAATTTGTAAATTTGAGCTGAGTCGGGCTAGACATTTCAGGCAGACAGACAGGCAGACATACAGGCAGACAGACTGACAGACAAGCAGAGGGGTAGACAGACAGATAAACAGAAAGCAAGGCAGACAGACAGTTAGGCAGGAAAGCAGAAAGTAATTCAGATAATCACAAAATCATTGACAGTTGAGATTTGAACAAAAAGCTATAATAATAAATGCCAGCAGACATTGCCAAATATTCTGTGTGTGTGTGTAGGCTGTATGGGGTAAGCCGTTTGCCAGACTGATTATAAACATATACATGTATAAATATATATATATAGATATAGCTGACAAGTGGAACTGGTAAATTGTGAAGTGTAGCAAGTCAGCAGAAAAATGCATTATTAATAAGCTGTTAAATTTGCCGAGCAAACAGAACACAACGCATAAATAATTCACAGGGCGACAGTCGTGGACAGCAGCAGCAGAAGCAGAAGGAGTGGAAGATGGTGGTAGACAGGAGAAGGAGAGAAAGGGGTAGCGAGCATGTGGCATTTTGCAATGCACAAATCGAAGTGGAAATTATGCACACGGAATGTGCAGAAAGAAGTTCGGTTATAGTTCGCGTTCAGCGCATTCAACGTTTACAATATTTTGAATATTTAATGCCGCTGGCGAAACTCTGCTTTCTACTTGCTGTTGACAGCCTGACGACGAGCAGATACCCTGTAAAGTGGCTCGCTCCTCTCCAGCTCGCTCGTGGCCTGTCAATGCCTGTCGCCTGTCACATGTCGCTCGTCGCCGGCTCTGGCGCTGACTCTGACTCCGACTCTGATGCAATGTTCACGTTGTCAACGTGTGTTCTGTCCTCTACCATTTTCCGTGTAACGTCATTCAACGGCCACAGGGGCGGAAATGGAGGTAGGGAGAGGCGTGGCAGGGGAGGAGGGGGGCCAGCTGCTGCATTCAATGTGCGCAGCTGGCAATGGAATAATATCAAACTGTGTTTATACATTTGCAATGCAGCAGCAGTAGAGGAAGAAGACGCTGTTCTTCTGCTTCTCCAACTGCTTGTGCCGCTCGAGCGCCTTGATGTATGCAACTTACCAGCACAGTGCATTCTGCAATAGCTCTCTCTCTCTCTCTCTCTCACACACACACGCTGCTCCATCTTCGCTTAGCTGCTTCTTTTTTATTAAAAATTCATTTTTCTGCGTGTTGTTTACATTGACATTTCATTTATGTTTGCTTATGCAGCTGCAGATAGTTTGACACACACGCACAGTCAAAGTCCTTTCGGGTTTTGCTCGATTCGATAAGTAATTGATACGGTTTTCAGGTTCGTTGCTTCTTCTTCTGCTGCAGTTGCTGCAGGCTCAGGCCCAGAGCCCAGCACAGTCTTTTGGCGAGTTCGCTTGGTTTAACTGGGATGAGCAGCTTATGTGAACTACAAGTGTGCTTCATACTCGTAAGTTACATTTTAAATTTGATGAAGGGAAATAAGGGAGACTATTTGTTAGATTAAAGTCGGATATATTTCTTTTGGCTTCTGTTTTATTAAAATTAACCTCAGGCATAAAAAAAATCAAAATTAATTCTTAACATGCTAAAAATATTCTATAAACTTTTATCAAACTACTTTATTTAAAATATTTAATAGAATTCATAATAAAAAGTTCATACGAATCAGGATTAGTTGAGTTTCCATTATTATTATTAAGGTACAGATAAAATACATTTAGCAAATTAATAAACCCCTGCAAACAACTTAAAAATAATTACAAATATACATAATATTATGTAGTATACACAGAGTATAGGAGCAGACTCCATTTGAAGTACTAACTACCCAACTAACAAGCACTAAAGCAACCCTAACATCTCCCAAGACCAAAGGCAACTGTGCACTTTGTAGGAACTCAAATAACTCAGCCTGCTAAGCGCAGTTAAGGCCCTAATCAAATGTCATAAGTCGAGAAATTCTCATAACATGCAGCAGCAGCTGCAACAGAAGCAGAGAGAGCGAAAAAAGGAAGAGGAGGGAGAGAAAGAGGCAGAACAATAAGAAGAGAAAGCGGCGTCGCCTAACTGGAGTAAGTGTCAATTACGCCTTAATAGCCAAAGGATAACCAAAAAAGCCGCAGCAAAGTGTGGCCTGGTCAGACTGTGGCAGCGTTTGCCACTTTTTCTGCTGCAACAGTTGTTGTTGCTACTGTAGTTGCAGTAGTTGTTGTTGTTGGTGGGAGAGCAGTGAAAGTGTGAAAAGTGTACGACAATGAACGCGCGGTCAGACGTTGATATTATGGCGCTTTGAAGTGCACGACATGATGACAATGGCAGCAACTGTTGGCAGCAACTGTTGGCAGCGCCACCAGCAGCAGCAGCAACAACAACAAGAGCAGCAACTGGCACAGCGGAAACCAACATAAAGGGAAGCAGGAAATGTCGCAAACACTAAATCAGTGAAGTGCATTAGAGATGTGTGTGTGTCTCTCTCTCTCTCTCTCTGTCTCTCTTACTTTCTCTTTGTGTGTGTCAGGCCAGGAAGTGCCTGGGGCTTTTGCTCAGTCTGGACAGATAGCAAATATTGATTCCATTATGGCAAATGAAATGAAAGATCTGCCAATTTTATAGCAGCAGCAGCCAAGCTCATAAATCAAGTGTCGCAATTGCATTTCAATTTTGCTGGCAAACGCAACTTAACGCGCGCTTTGAACTTTAAGGCGACGGGCAAATTAGCAAACACCCACACAGACATACAGTGAGAGAAGTGTATGTGGCATGCTGATTACGCTACGGCAGCAACTCGTTCGTGCAACAACAAAGGCAACAACGCCCAGCGCAAATGGCGAAATTACCCGCAGACAACGCGGTTTGCTATTGTTGACAATTTCCTGCCGCTGTCATCAGCGTGTGTGTGTGCGTGTGTGTTGCTTAAACTGCCGCGAGGGTCGTGGCAGCTGCTGCTCATTGTGATGCGGCTCATCAGCGAGTTGCAATAGAGCAAATAGGAAACCAAGCGACCCGCTGCCAAAACAAAGCTGCATCTGCATAACGAACACTCAGTCTGTGTGTACACACATGTGTGTGTTTGCGTGCGCATGTGTGTGCTTATATTTGCACTGTAGGCGTGGCTCGCGACTTTGAAGTTCCCAAGACAATTTGCTCAGACTTCAAACAGAAAAAAAAGAGGCAGCGCTTTCTATGAAGTATTTGTACAACGTTTTTGAAATTTAATGCAGCAGCTGCTGCTGGTTAGGGAGGAATAAAAGTGAACAAAAAAGATATATAATTATATATAAATATATGTAAATATATATATCAATTTAGCCTTTCCACAACCATCTTGCAGTCTTTATATCGAGTCCGCACTTTACAAAACTTAATCCTCTTTCAAAGCAAATTCGTTTGCCGCGACGAACTAAGCAGCTTGCGCTCAAATGTCAGTGCATTAATTTGTCTACTTCGTTCCGCTTGTACCCGTTTCCCCTCTGCCCCAGCCCGTGTTCCTCCAGTATTTTGTCATTCTCTGTGGTCCACGAGAAGCCGCTAAGTAATCACTTGCTTACGCAGCGCTAACCAAAGATGAAGGAGGGAGGGAGGTAAAGGAAAGAAGGAAAAAAATTTGGCAAAATTTTGCGAAAGTTGAAAAACGAATGCAGTGTGCAGTGTGGAGCAGCAGCATTAAAAATACAAAACCAAAGAGGACGCAAAAGGGAATGCAAAATCAAAGTATGATGCCGTCCGAGCTACCTACCTGGTGCCAGTTGGGCGGGCACACACACACACACTACTCCAACTACAACTACAACTACATAAGCTGCAGGGCAGCTGGCCGCAATGCGGTCGCAACAGAAGCAGTGCCTGGCGCCTCACCCCGCCCAGTCCCGCAGGTCCCTCCGGTCAGGCGCAGTCCATTAAACGTGTCAAAAGACGAAACGCCCCAGGGACACGGGGGTTGAGGGGCAGAGAAGCTGTACAGGCGCACAAAACAAACGGAGTCAACTTGCAGTTTCTCTCTTTCTCTACTTCTCTCTTCTTCTGCGTATTCTTTGCAAGTGCTCTGCGTGTATGTGTGTGTCTGCACGTTTGCGGTTATCGCGTGTTTCGGTGCTCAAGTGTCCTTTTCTTTTGGCCAACGAGGCGGGCCAAAATGGCTGCTGGCCACAACACTCTCGCTGTGTGAGAGTGTGTGTCAGAGTGTGTGTCTGTGTGTGCCCGCTTCGGTTAGTGTGTTTGCATTGGTGTGAAAACTGCAGGGTACAGTGACACTTTTTCAAGTCAAGTGTATCGCTTGCTGTCTTCCCTTTTGCCTTTGCTTTCGCGACCATGTCTCAATTATCAGGCAATTCGCTGACAGTTTTTCGCTGGCACCATTTTTAATAAGTAAACAAAGAGTTGCGTTCTGCTCTCAAGTGCTGCGATGTGCTCATTAAAGTTTTAAAACATCGGCTTTATAGTAATAAATTTGTTAATAATGAAGGAAATACTGAAAATATATTTTAGTTGCGCACAAAAGTAGGCAATGGAAATGGTACGCAAGCAACGCAGAACAAATCTATTCCTAATGCCCTCAAAAGTAGGCAATGAAATTTGTTTTACCTCATTTATTCTTACTGCCAGCTACACATAGCCACGCCCCCAATCGAACGCCCTGCCATAAAATGAAACTTGTTACCAATCAAAACAAATAAAATAAAGAGAAAATAATAAACTTGTAATGGCTCATCAAATTGAAGTATCTGTCAAAGGCGTGGCCAACGCTGATTGGGAGGGTTGCCATCGCTTCTCATTATATACTGTGCAATTGTGCACTTAAAATCGAATAAATGAGCAATCGCTGGGGTATGATTTTTTAATTTCAACTGCGCTGCATAATTGCAGTGTGTCAGTAAGTGTGTCTGTGAATGTGTGAGTGTATATCTGCTGTATATTTTTACTGTTATGTTTACTGTGATTGCCTGTCATATGGACTGCTGCTGGCCAACGAAGTGAAAGCAGTTTGCGCTCGACTGCAGAGAAACAGCAATTTTATTGACCATTTCAAAGAGGGCCACAAGCTGGACAACACACAGGGAAAACAAAAGGCATATCACAGTTAACAAACGCGTGTAATGATGCCAAGCACTCTCACACAAACTAACACACACACACACATGCAAAACAAAAGCAAACGGTCAACAACTATGTGGAACAAATGCATAACTAAGATTTCCTATTTCAGTTAACAATTTGATAACACAGCAACTGGTTTTTGTGTCAACAGTGCGACAGACGAAACGAGAGAATTTCTCTTGATTTCTCTCCTCTCCTCCCTCTCTCATTCTCCTCCTATTCCTGTCGCCTGCTCTTTCTATTTCCCAGTGCACTGAGCCATGAGACAAACAATGGCTAACAATATGCCATAAAAATAGAGCAGACAAACACAATCAGTAGCAGCAGCACAGAATGTATACTCGAGGAGCAGCAGGCTGACTGCTTGCTAGTTGCAATTTTTGGTTGATTATACCCTGTAAAAAATATGAAGGGGTAACATAGAAATGTGCAAATATTTATAAGTTCTTTATGTGTGCAAAATAATGGCACTGAATTTTCATATTGTGTTTTATGGTTAACAGACTTAAGTTCAACATTCATCTCCCTGTACGCACTTACAGGGTATCTAATGGTCGTGTGCAGTGTTGTTCACTTGTTTTTACACTGTGCAGTCAACAGGCAAAAAGCTAAACTCAAAGCATTCAAACGTATTCATTTGAGGAATTGATATTAGAAAGCAATTAGTAAAATTTCATACTCCCAGTGCCGAATCGAGTCATACTGCGAGTACAAGAAATTGCAATTAACGCCTGACAGTGAAGCCCTTAGGGCCGTGACGAGGCAATGGGGAGTGAGAGTCATGTTCATGGGCTGCACAGTGTACAGAGAGAAAAGGAAAGGCAACTCCTGTACTCGTTAAGTCTTAAATTTATGCTCGTACAAGAGTTTACTTATTTCTGATTCTCATTTCTTTTATTTGCACTGCGTTTTTTTCGCTTTACTTTTGCTTACACGCAATTGTCATTTATCACTTTTTATTGATTGCCGTGAATTTATCAATATCCGCTTTTGCCGAGTATGCCAACGGTAGCCGCCATCGCCCACAGTGCGAGGCCCTCACCGCGTATACGTAACAATTTTTAATGCCTTTCGATGGGCTCTTTTTTTTACTTTTGTTGTTGCTGACTGTATTGCTGCGTTCTTGTTGAAGTATTTCTGTTCAAGGCATGAAATTGATGCGCTTTATATGTAGGTTTTCCATTGGGCGTATGTAAAAGTGGGCGTCATGCTTAATGTGATTATTTAAAACATTTTTATTGGGCAGAAGAGTGCGGCGAGGGCAGCAGAATGTGGCGCATTGTGCGAATCAAAATGGAAGCAGGTGAATTTATTAAGAAAATTAAACCCAGCCAGCGTAAAGAGAACGTCGTGAGAAGAGTAATAATTTTTCTAAAGGAGATATGCTATAGTATAACAAATGTCAGACAATAAATACAATGCAAATTAAGAAAGGCAATTACTTTCAGAGTAATAAAGCCCATGTGAAGCTTAAATGTTCATGAAAACTGTTGAAGAAATATTATAAAGAGAATGTGTGTCATACCTCAATGTGGTATCTCATCCAATCTAAAGCTCAAATATAGAAAACAATCCCAAAATGTTCTACTCGTTAGTACAGGCAGCACGTGGCCTCCAAAAGTTTATCAATACCCTGGCTGCATGGTGTAAAAGGTGGAACTTAAAGGTCAATCCACACAAGACCACCAATCCTTGCTTCACCTTAAGGACACTTATTGACCACACCCCACCCATACAATTTGACGGCGTAATTTTGGACCAACCTCTGCATGCGAAATACCTCGGAATTACCCTGGACAAGCGGCTGACCTTTGGCCCACACTTAAAAGCTACGGCTCGGAGATGTGGCCAAAGAATGCAACAACTGCGATGGCTGATCAACAGAAGAAGCACCATGACACTCAGAGCCAAACGGGCAGTTTATGTCCATTGTGTAGCCCCGATCTGGCTGTATGGAGTGCAGATCTGGGGTATTGCTGCAAAATCAAATTACAAGCGTATACAGGTCTTGCAAAATCGTGCCATTCGTGCGATCACAAACTGCCCATATTATGTACACTAGCAGATATAGATATATATAGTGATAGGCTGAAAAGACACCGCAGCATGCTTGCAAGACGCTTACTCCCTGCCAGGCCTCTTAGAAGGCTCAAAAGAAAGGGTTTTGCCAAAACAATTGGACAAATTTAAAGACCCCCTCGATTTCTGAGATACAGTCGTAAGTCCTCCCACGATAAGTGAGAGGTTTGGTTCTTATATTTATTTGCTTAATTGCGCTGTTATGTTACTATTACTGCATGTACGGATTCAACGCTTCAATAAAATTAAAATTAAAAAAAAAAAAACTCGTTAGTACGTCAAGAATGTGTTGTATACGTTTATATGGTATCTCAACTTCAACAATACTACTGCTACTGCAAAACAGAAAACAATTTCAATTCTCTAACCTACTCTCTACTCTATAGTACCCTTAGTGAAGTCCTACTCAGTTGTTTAGGATGCTTCATTTTAAAATCATATCATCAGCTGAACTAAATACTTTGGGATAACAAAACTGCCCCCTAAGCCATTACAATAATGACAATGTTCCTGTACATTATTCGCACATAAGCTCTGACATATAAGATCTCATACCCGCAACTAAATACTTTATACACTCCCTAGCATTGGTTTCCTTTACTTTTCCTCACTTGACATAAACAAGTGCTACCCTTTCTCTTTGCTCCCTCACCGCGCCCAGTCGACTGGGGCCCGAAATGCCAGCTTAAGTCTCTGGAAATCCAAGGACTTTGCGCTAAGACCTACTCGCATGCAATTTTGCCAAAATGTATTACATTCAATTTGAATACTAAGCCGCTTACCAACACTAAAAGTTTGATGTGCACACAATAAACAGGATTTCTGGCTACAATTAGCATGTAAGCCAAAGCAGAGGACACAGCTTGTGCATGCAAAAAAAAAGCACCAGAAAGAGAAAGAGAGAAGGAAGGAAATAAACGTAAAAGGTCAGCCAGCAAAGGGTTGAGGTTAGAGAGGGAGTGTATGGAAATGTGGAGTACATGAACCTCGAAATTGGCATTGTGCTTGAAGTGAGCAAACCGCAAACTGGTAGTCAAAGTCGCAGTAACCAGCACAATTAACACACAAAGGGAATACCAAACCGAACCGAACCGAACCGAGCCGTACCGAGTGTATCCTGGCGCCAGTGCAAGGACGCAGAAAGCAGCGAAAAGAAACGGATACTTATTTAAAATTTATGTAGCGTAATTACAAGCGATTTAACCCCACCACATTGCTCGGGGCCCCACATACCCTGTACCCAGACCCCTCTGCCCTCCTACCCCAAAGCGAATTGAGGCCCAAATTGTTGGCAATCCTTTTTGAATTAAAAAACTGAAACACAAATGGAAATGGAAATGGAAATGGAAAATCTCTTTTACGGCGGGCTTTGCGGCAGCTGCGTGCCCCTGTTAAGCATCTAAATGACGGCAGCAGGCGTGGCGCAACTACTGGTCTATAATTTTTATCGAAAACAATCTCAAACCCTCAAACAGAATAAAAACCACACAAAAGTCATTTGCCTTTGGCTTTGGCTTTAATTAGCATGGTGTTTATGTTACCCTAGAATGTAAGATATATTGTAATAGAGAATACTCAACACTATTTATTCTTACCAACCCATTGAACTCGGAAGTGGCTCAACAAAATTGGTATACAGACTTGAACATACATGTAACAGTAGAAGTTTTCTGGAATTACAGGGTATTAACAGGTATAATTAATAACTTTCATCTTTTATTTCATCATGCCAAAAGCAACTTTCATGTTTTTTATTTATTCAATCATATACAAAGTCTTCTATATTTTTACGTTCTCTCTTTCCAGGGTATTTTAAAAAAAAGTCTAGTTCACGCAGCGGACATCTCTCCAGATCCCTTCCAACTAACTGGCCAATAATAGAGGACCTTGTCGAGCCCATTGCACATCGGGGCTGATAATGAACTTAAATTATTTATACATGAGGCAACAACAAAACCGGGCACAAATTTATTGCATTAGGCGCGTTTTAATTACACCTGCGGCAGAGCACACACACACTTGCACACTCACGAGTGCTGGCTGCTTGTTGTGCGTATAATTTAATTAGTGACACCCACAAATGCAGCACAGCACAGTAGGACACACACATACAAAGGGAGCGAGGGAGAAAAGCGACTCGACCGACGAGAGTAACTCGCCCACTCTGCTCTTGTCCTAATGATTTTCATGCCTTCGCATACTAATTTCGTCCAGGTAGAGGTCCGTAAGAGCCAGAGCCTCCACTCTGTACCTTCTCTGGCTCCCTCTGCCCCCTCCCTACACCCCTCCGCAAGCCCTAAGTAATGATGGCATATTACACCAGCATTGAGTTTCGCATCGCAAAAAAGAAAATTACTCACCATTTGATGCTTAAATTTATTGCGTGTGGTTGCCAACAACTGTGAGTGAGTGCGTTGGGTAGGGAATTGGGATGGATACAGTGTGGCACCCCCTACGATAATGAGATTCAAATCGCATGCTGATTAATGCGTCACACAAATTGAAACTGAACCAAACTCGAAGCATATTGTATTACGCCGACGCCGATGCCGACTCGATGTCAAATTGCTCGCACAATTCTGGCATGACTGCCAGGCAACATTGATGAAGTAATATCTATTAACAGTTACTATTATAAGTATATCACCACCCACGCACACACATGCGAATTAACACTTGTAGCTGGCATTTGATTTCGACGTTAATTGAGGTTCAAGAGGAGCTAAATGACGCCCAAAGGAAGCCTTATGAAGAGGCTTTAGGAACTTGTTTGCTACTTCAATTAGGTGCCTTAAACTGAACTTTCTAAATTTAATATACCCACTAAAAAATGCCCTAACATAAAACCAAATATAGCCTAAACAGTTTGTCCGAGTTTCAAGTCATAAAAATAAAAAATTACTTTAACTAAACATTTTCTTATGTCTTTCCAGTTGTACTAGAATTATGTTTACTTTGTATTAAGAGATATATAATATATTATTGTACGTATAATATATATTGTACAATTATAATATAAGTTATTACCCTGTAATCTCGTTCATTAGACACCATCCTAAAAGAAAATTAAAACAATCAATTTTTATCAGAGAAGCTCTTGCTGCTCAACTTGGGGAATTCTATTAAGCTCAGCCCTGCCGCTGAAGTATCTCCCCATTTCGGATATAAAACGCTTTATAGTTGTAGCTTCTACTATATAAATCCACGACTGCGCTGCGTTGGCTTTCCCTTTATTTTTTCTCTCTCTTTATCTCACTTCTTGACCCGCACAGAATGCAACATCTTAGCGGTTCCCCCCCTGCGAGTCCGCCGACACTTCTGACTGCTCATTAGTCTTACAAGCTATGCACATGGTCTTGGGAAAAGGACTCCCTCTCTTCATTGTGCTGCGTTTTCCGCTGCCCAGTTCCTACCTCCCCCCTCCCTCCACTCCTCTATAACACTTGCCGTCGCCCCTCGTCGCTAGACTTTAAGTGGAAAAATTTCTACGCTCTTTTTTTATGAATGAGACCCGTCGTGCATTTGCATATTAACGGCTTGTGCATCTAATGTGCATACTCCTTACCACACTCCCCTTTCACTCTCTCCCTCTTCCTTCTGTCCCCTCTCCCCGCGCTGCCCGTATTTGCATAATAATTTTATGGCTCGCTGCAGTCGAATAAGAAAATCCAGCCGCCGGCATTTGCCATTGTCGGAGGCCAAGTGCCTGCCTGCCTGCCTGGTTGACTGCCAGAATGGCAGGGCATAATGGACCCTCACTTCCCTCGCCCCTGGCTAGCCAGATTCAGTATGCCAGCAGGTGTGTGGAAGCCCAGCGGGACGACCATTGAAAAATGATGCAATGCAGGTGATCGCCTGACGTCTGTTAATGAACTTCACACGTAACGACCAGGACGAGAAGAAGCCCGCTCAGTGTGTGCACTTTTATGGCAAAGGGTTGCCAACATGCAATGTTGTATCAAGAAATCTGAAGTTTAAAGAGATAACATATCGCACTAATTGTTGCGAGACCTTGCTAACGGAAGTTGTAAAGCGTGTCTAACAAATCAAGTTATTAACTTGATGGGGATTTTAAAGAGGGAGTGAGAAAGAGTTGATTTGTAATAAGATTTAATTGAAAAGTTGTTGTGGGGTGTACATAATATTATAGATAGCGAATAGCATACCTTATAGTGTATATAAATATATACTATATATATATATGTATGCAAGTATATACTTCTCACACATACTAAATGAGCATTAACTCAACAAAGTCTCCAACTCTATATATATTTTACCAACTTTCCGCGACCTTCCCTTTAATATTCTTAGGTTTTTCTACGCCGCATATTTCTCTTAGCAAACTACATTAAAGAAAAAGTACTACACGCATATATTATGGCATCTTATGTGCCATTCTATATGCATATTTCGTATATAGTCGCCACATTCTTCTTCTTCTTTGTGCAAGTGCGAATCACAAAAGAATGAACTAAGGAAGTGCGCGTTGTTTGCCACTTGGCGGCAAGTAATTTTATAATTATGCAAGCGCAAATGGCATTGTGTGTGACCCCAGCATACTAATGCAAGTACATGCACACGCACACACACACACAGTCTGCCTCTCTCTCTCGCTCTCTCAAGTGCATACAAAGTGTGTAATTATTTCTTGCCTTGTAATTTTTCACTTAATTTGCATGGTCGGACGACATCCGCTCTGCTGCAAATTGTGCAATTATTTAAACCATTTTCTGGATTATATAGTAAGAATTTAATGTTGCTATGATAAGAAGAAAATTATGAATTTACTTAGAAAATTTCAAAAGGAAATTCTGCTTAATAGAAGAGAAGCTGACTAATATCGATTCTATTTGACTTTGTAGAAGAAATAAAGTTTTAATAAATTGCATAACTCTAATAATGAATTTAAATATATCACGTTAAGCACAATCCAGTGAAGTTCCTAAGCACTTTCATGGCATACTCCCTCAACTTCTTTCTTCACCTCACTCCCTCCCCCCCTCGTAAAGTTGTCGGTCAAAGTTCGCACTTAAGATTTAATAATTGCGCAGTAGATAAATGATTTTCAGGCGGGTCGCATGAAATAACTAAATAAGCTGGAAAACGGCCAACGGGAGCGGCAAAAGCGCCAGCCATGAATAAATTTAGCCAGCTCGGTTATCAGTCAAGCTAAGAAATATACGCACATAAAGTCTAAGCCTGTTTGCCCTCGCAGCCCCGGCTCGAAATACTTAAACCAAAGGAGCTTGTAATCTTAATTATATATTACAAAGTGTTGTGGCTGTCAGGGAGGGGGGAGGTGGCTAGAGGGAGGGAGCGACGGTGAGAGAGAGAGAGAGAGGGCGACTGCTGCGCGTTGTTTTGTCGTGAAAGTAAACAGGAAATGAATGAATTTTTCAGTGGCATAATCCGGCAATGTGCCAATGTGTTGCCACGCCCAACCGCACGGCCCACACTGCTCCCTTCCCAAAATCCAAAGCCAAACAGCCTTCACCCTCACTTCCCTCCCGCATGCCCTTCCCCACCCCCTTTGGCAGCAGCTTCCCCCTTAGCACTTGTCATAAAATATTGTCTGGTAAGAAAAGAAAAACTTTTCAATGCCCCCTCCTCTCCTGCCACTCTCTCACTGAGGAAGACGAACAGCCACACCCTCCGGCCCCTGGTACCCCCCTTTGCGCGCAGTGCGTTAGTGTAAGACATTGAAGTGTATAAGAATAAGTGTTGGGATTAGGCGCTTGACTTGAAAATTTTATAAAACAAAATTTTTGCATAAGCTCTGGCAATGGTTCCTCCAGCTTCGCCACCATTCCCCCTTCCTTCATCTTCCCTCACTTCAGCTCCTTGGCTGTGGTTGCGACAGCTAAGCGCGTTAGCTGTTCAAGGATTTAATGGAAAATCGCGCGTCCTTGCACGGGGAGTTGCCCGGCTATGGTTTGGGAAGGGGACTGGGTGACAAACGGGGTAAAGCAGGCATTTAATTCCAAAACATTTAACAGTTTCTGGCCCTTATCTAATATTTTACAAACCATTTATATGATGATTAGCGCAAAGTGACTGCGGCATTTGCTTTCTTTTCGTTCATGTAGAAAAGAAGATGCAAAGTTGCGAGAAGAAAGTGGAAGCTGGTAAATACATTGGGCAGGGAAGGTGCTTGCTTGTCTAAAGTATTCCTAAGTACTTTTTAATGTTCTAATCTAGTGAGAGAGAAACACAGTTGATATCTTTATCAAAGTGATTTCTAACTCTTAGGCAGAAGAAGATACCAAAAAAGTTGATATTAAGCAAAGTTATAACTCACTTAAATCTCTGTCTCACCTTAATGAAGAAACCCTTGAAATCAATTAATTAAAACATGAAAATTTAAAAGGCCACACTAAAAAGCAGATAATATAATACAAATCGTAGCTCGTTAAATAAAAGACTGCCGTTAATTTAAAATAATTATGTGCACAATTTTGTTATTTTTAATTCTAAGAAGACACAGCCGAAACTCAAGACACAAGTCCCAGTCGGCGGAGGCAGACATCATTAAGGTCGACAATGCCCCTGTTTCCCTGAGCGCAATTGTTGAGTGCTTTTTATGGACCACTTGATTATATGCGACACATAATTGTGCCGGAAAGTGGGAGAGAGAGAGAGTGAGGGGGAGAGAGAGCAAGTGACACACATTTGCATAATTATTAGAAACAGTTAAATGTCCACAAATTGTAATCGCACTTCGGCGCCGCACTGGGCACACGAGGGAGTCGTTATGAAGGCCACTCGGCCAGGCCAAAAGTGTCCAGCAGGGACTGAAATTGAGGGGGTGTGTATTCCAGGAATGGCCACATTATTCAAAGTATGCGGCGTCCATGTCTTGTCCACGTCGAAGTCCGTTCTGCCACGCAATCTAAAGACAGACGAAAATATCTTGGAGTAATTTGTGAGCCTGTTGATGTGCGTGCTCCTTTGACGATGTATTTAAAATTGTTCCAACAACAACGACACGCAAGAGAAAGAGAAAGTGAGAGAGACAACCACAAGACACAGAAATAAAATAAAATGTAATTTTTATTATGCTCAGTGGTTTTTATTGCCCGCTTTATCGTTCTACAAGTTCTTTGCGCATTGCCCTTGTCTTGTCTTGTCTTGTCTGATATTTGTCTATGGCATGTCGTCTCGCTACGACATTGTGTGTGTGTGTGTGTGTGTTTGTCCTGGGCATGCCACAATAGCCACACTCACCCTGACACACACACACGACTTGGACATGGCAGGCGCCTTGGCCTTTTGCTATATTTTCGCTTTTTATGGCTTTTTTATTGACTCGATTATTATGTTGCTGCTTGTTTTCGACCGTGGCAGGCGAAAAGTTTTCTTAGGCTCAACCCAGAGAAATTAAAAAATAATTTAGCACCCCCAACACACCCGAGGGCAGCTGCATAAATTTGCCAACAGGGCGCAGGCTGTGTCTGATTGCGCTCCAGGCTGATTCTAGGTAACAATAAATAAATCCTCTTCCAACTTGAGCAGCAGCAGCAGCAGTTTCTAATGACGTCTTTGGCAATTTATGTACATATTACGTATACGCATGTGTCTGTGTGTGTGTGTGTGTGTGCAGCTGCAATCGTATTTCACACAGCCCAGCAAATGTAAACCTAGAACCAAATCAAATTTGTGTGTCTGCCAATAAATTGTCAAATTTTGAAGTTTTATTTCTCCGCACACATTTAATTGAAAAATGTTCGCAACGCCCGTTGCCAGACAACAGGCGTGTTGGCAATTTGTCAACTCGATGCGAAATGTGAGAGAGAGAAATACTTGTGCTCCTCATAGTACACACACACACACCCACACACACAAGTTGGTCACGCTGCTGGTCGCCGTTGGCCAATTCACAGTAAAAACTAATAAAACTGCGAGTGTGTGTGTGTGAGTGTTTCTAGTGGATTCGATGACCAAATAAATATCAGTGGAGTGTGTTGTGTGCATATCGGGTGTCCAATGAAGTGTCTCGCTTTGAGGCAACTGAGTCAATTGATGAGAAATCAAATACCAAACAGTTGATGCGATACGGTGCGTATACTTTATTTAAATATGACAATAAACTGGCACTCAAAAATGGAAAATATATGTAGAGATTATTACAATACAATACAGTCCATGTAAGTTGCTTGGGGGTGTAAATTGATATCATTGCAATGTCTGATGTAATACTGTGCGTATACTTGATTAAGAACATATTCTTTCATTATTTTGAGTTCTGTGATACTATTTTAAAATTGATTGCTATATGTTATATGATATACCAAACGCAAATCGAATAAGTTTATCCAAAGTGCCCTGCATACGCCACACTACGGGCCTGAACTGTTCTAGCCAAGTCAGTAAGTAAGTACTGATCAGCTAAGATATACGCAAAGAAACTCGTGCAAGGACACAACGCCTATAAAAACGCGAACCCTTTTCCATTTCAAATGATCTTCAGCTTAATTGTATGCGCCATGTAGCCCCATTTTTGGTAAACTTAAAATTAAGCTAATCTCTTCATTCGGCTGCTTTTAAAAGAACATTTTATAAGCCAGCAAGTTTATATATATTTTTTGGCCGCCGGCTCTGTGCCAAAATGACAAAAATTAACTGCCACAACGTCACAAGATGCAAGAGGGCAAAAACTCAGAGAAAAAGCCACAAAAATGTAAGAAAAACAAGACACACACACTCACACACACAGAAGAAACGAGCATGGCTCAATGTGCAAACAAAAACGAACGAGAGAAAAGGGAAGCCCACCGCAACTCGGCGAAACCGAGTCTCATAATTAAAAATTAAGCCATTCGCCTATTAGTTTTAACCCTCATTAACTTTAGATAAACTAATCTCCAAAGTAAACCACTCGCATTCATGGCCTTTTGTGTGTGTACGACCCTGCCCCAGGGGTGGCCCCAGCCCCATCATGCTGCCCCCTCCCATCCTCACGCCGTCTCGCCACGCCTCAGTTGTTAGTCCGCGCGCGCCTACAGTGCGTGAAAAGCTCATCAAATAGAGGGAGGGGAGGCGCCCTTAGAAAAACCCAACGAATTTTTCTTCGTCTTCATTCTTTCTTGCACAAAATGATGTAGAAACAGGCCGAACCTAATAGTATGCTAAGCTAAAGAAGAAGTAAAGAAGAAGAAGCAGAAAATACAGTGAAACGAGAAGCAGCATGCGGCACAAAAAGCGGAATGAACGCAGCAGCGCAACAAGAGAAAGGAAAAATAATTAAAAACGCAACCTTGATGAAAATGAAATGTTTACAAAGACACAAGCGCACAAAATAAAGAACTGTGACATGAAAATGGCAAAAAAAAAGAGAGAAATGTTGAAAGGCTAAAAAATAACACGAAACGGAGCAAGAAAAAACGAAGCAAAACAACATTTGCGCTGCTCAAGCAGCGGCACAAAACGAAAACAAAAACGGATACACGCAACGGATGCAAAGTTTACTCAAGCAAGGCAAAGGAGAAGTTGGCGTGGGTGCAGGAGAAGAGGTGAAGGGTGGCGGGGGCGGTACAGCAGCCGCCCCAAGTCGAAGGAAACCGAATCGCTGCTGAATGCAAAGTCAGGCAAAAATTAACTAGGAATTTTCTTTTCTTTCCACTTGCCAACCCTCTATGCCATATGCTACCCTCCCCCTCACCACCCTTCAAATGCGCACAAAACTATAAGGATTTTTTTGAACTCGACCCGACCTCGAACAGCTCAATTTGCGCTGTCAGCAACAAAACTAAATGGAGCTCGACAATTTAATGAAAATAAGTTTTTAATACATACTTTACAAAAGTTTTCGGTAAATCAGCTATAAATCTTTTTCTTTCAGTGTAGCATATAAATAAGAAATTTCCTGGGTAGTTAAATTATAATTCAATTAACAAAAGGTTGAACTTGGCAAGAAATCTTCCATTTACTCTTCTTAATCTTCTTATCCCAAGAAAGACAAGTTTGTTTATTGTTATGGTATTGTATGCACCTGGCAAAGTGCACTTTATTATCTATTTAGAAACTTATACAGTTTGCATTCACTTTATTTGGATATTTAGAGCTACTTAAAGTTTAGACATTGGCTTTGCTCATGGGGTTTGCATAAACTTGATCTCTCTTCCATCTTCTTTCACTGAACAAACGATATGATAATATTACAAAGCGCTAAAATTGAGCAAATTACATGAAGCACTTGACTTTACACCTAAACGATATAAGATATATATATATAGGATATACAAATTACGATTAAATACATTACATTCATAAAAAAGAACTCGAGCAAAACAATTACACTTTACAACGGTTTAACAAAGCTGCCCAAAATGGCTAATAATAATCATAATAATAATAATAATAATCGTAGTAATAATATAATAGTAATACGAGTATCTTGTTCTTCTATAAAGCATACACAAGAAATCGGAATCGGAATTGCAAATGGATATAAACAAATTACATATTACATATTGCTCTATACATAACGAAACGAATTGTTTCCACTTGTCATAGATTGCCTGCTCTCTCTACCCTCGGTTAATTGGCTGAGGGTCGATGCTGTTGGTTCTGCTGCTGCTTAGAATTGCCGGCAGCTGCATCGGATTTGTTCTCACGCACCATGAGAAGCAACTGCAGCATAAGCAGCGCTTGCACCTTGTCGAGTGGATCCATAAAGCCGCGTTGCAACCACTTTGGGATGGTGGTGCGTGCATGACTGAAGCCCAGCTTATTGAGTATGTAATCCACTCCGTAGGGTTCAATTGACTTGCCAGCCCAGGAGAGCAGACGCACAGTGGGCTCCAGATGCCAAGTCTGGCATTCAAAGTGACGCCAATCGCGCACAAATGATTCAATATCAAAGCTGGGCAACTGTTGTGCACCCGCCGCATCTCCCGCTGCCTTTGGATCCTTGGCATCATTTGCGCTCAGATTTGTTGCTGTCGTCGTCGATGCACCTCCTGCTGCTGTTGCTGTTGTGGTCGTAGTCGTCGTTGTTGTTGTCGTTGAGTTCGCCATTGTTGCAGCTGCTGCTGTTGCTGTTGCTGCTGCTGTCGCCGTCGTCGTTGCGGCTGGCGTCGTGCTGGCTAAATTCGTATGACTGCCCTGCAGCGGCTCCAGGCTGCTCTTGCTGCCGCTCAACTGCTGTTGGCCTTGCACAGTCAAGTTTGTGTTAGAGGAGCTTTTCTTCTCCTTGAGTAATTCGTCAGTTAGATAAGGTTTCAGATTGGTTTTCTGCGAGAGATTTGGTGAGGCAGCGCGTGCTGACTGGGCGCCAATCTGTGAAAGAAATATAAATTAGCAAAGTTCTACATTCTATAGCATTTCATCCACTTACCACCTTCTCCTTCTCCGTTACATATGATGTGATCAAATCATGCAGAAAGAAGAACGCATCCGCATCGACAGTGACAAAGATATGATCATCGAATTCGGTCATGAAGCTGCACAAGACTTCCGGTTTGGTTTCTGTGAAAGAAATGAGAGATTATGTTTTGCTAGATGGGGAATATTATAACCAGTTTACCATTTGGTTCTGGCGTTGTTGGTCCCTGTTTGTGCTCCGTTTTGAAGTGCAGCTGCAGACTGGGCAGCGCAAAGATCACTTCGCGATTGTGATTGTGTTCCTGCGATTTGGCTGCGCTGCTGCTGCCCGAGGCGCGTGTTCGCTCAATCGAATTTGAGGCTATCTCACGCTCGCACTCCAGCATGGGGAAGCGATCAACAGCTGGAAAGAAACAAGGATGCAATGAATAGGAGAATATAAAACAAAGTTCAAGTTGAACTCACCATCAATCTCACTATTGGCGAACGCATAGTGGAACCACTCGTTCAGTGTCTTAAACTGTGGCGGGAAGATTATGTTGCGTGTGATGCGACTCACAATGGCCATCGAATGATTCTGCTGTTGTTGCACCTCACTATTCTGACCCAGACAGGAGGTCAACGTTTGTGTGACCAGCACTTCGCTGGTATCCTCAAGCTGACGCGCCTCAGTGGTAAAGTTAATCGAAGGTGACTTCAAACTGAACAACGCCCAAGCCTTGGACTTGAAGTTGATGCCATGGAAGCAGGCCAACGAGATGTTCTGACCGCGTAGCTCCACAGTGCCGCCGAGCACATTGCCATGTCGTGGCAGCCGTGTCACCAGTGATGGCACCACCAAACCAATTGCCTGTGCCAGCGGCTTTTGCCAGTGTCGATGATGACGCGCATCTGTGTTATCCACTCCATACAGATTGCCGGCAGCACCACCAGGCATCGATGCACCTGTGGCACTCGAAGCTGGTGGCAATTCTCCATTGGGCTTCTTCTTCAACTGCTGGCGACGCTTAATGCTGGCCGTGCGATCCTGCAGACGTGGCTCCAAGCTGGAGAAGACGCGTTTGGAAGACTTAAATTGTTGCGTGAAGAACTCCTCCAGTTTAAAGTACATCTTCATCAGATCTGCTGTTGTTGACTTTGAAATCATAATCTGCAATTGATCCCAGCTAAGATCACCGTGTATAAAGATAAGTGCACGAGGCACATCCTTTCCAACAGAAGCTGCTGCCTGTGAGGCCGTTTTCCACTCATCCTTCATTTCTGCTGCAAAGGTGCTAATACGCGTCATCAACACCGAGGTGCCCATGTAATCCAGGCGCAGTTCCAGCGCCATAAAACTAAGACCCAATGTATGATATGGTTCCATGCCGGACTCTTCCTTAATGTGAAACCTTTTGTTGATCTTGTTGACCTCAAAGCTGCCACCGACAATGCCACCCTTGGCGTCCAGTGCCGATCCACCCAGATAGATGCCAGCATACATATTCTTGTAGCCTGTGCTGCCAATCGAGAGTCGTCCGTCCGAGCGGAAGTCCTTGGTCAGCCACACCACATTGCCGCACACATTGCCAATGTTCATTTGCACATTGAGCTTGGTGAAGTTCACGGCGAAGATCACGAGCGTCTCCCAGGCCGTTATTTGATTCTTCTCTGACGGCGGCGTGCCAGAGGATTCAGCACTTGAGGATTTACCCAACGACTTGAGCTTACGCACTGCGCCAAAGTGTCCCATAGATTGCTGTGCTGGTTGCTGCTGTTGTTGCCCATCGAAATCCAAGCGCAACTTATCCTTGCTGCGTCCCTCACTGGGCGATGGTGTGGTCGGTGCACATCCTGTGGGTGTCTCGGCACCACTCTGTTGCTGCTGTTGTTGTTGCTGCTGCTGTTGTACACTCAAATCTCCAAGGAAAAGCCGACGTACAATACGACGTCTGTACCAGGCCTTGGGGAATGCCAGGATCTCAGTGAGACGTCGCATATCATACTTGAAGCTGGCGCTGCCAATGTCCACAATCGTGGAGAAGCGTATGACCGCACGAGATTGATCAAGCGCACGCTTGGAACTGGGCAGTGGTTCGATATAAACCTTACGGCAGCGTGTAATGTGGAACTTGACAAACTCCACATTGATGCTCAGTGAATCCTTGCGCTCACTATCACTTAGTGGCGAGAACTGTGTCTCCTTGGAAGTCTTCTTGCCGCCATATGGATGGAAGATGTACACATTGAAATCGGCCAGGCAACCGGTGACACTTAACCCGCCTGTGGGCAGCTGCTGATCCGCATGAGATTGCGAACTGTGCGACTGCTGCTGTTGCTGCTCCTCATCGGAGCTGCGCTTGGAGCTGAAGACAATGTCCAGGCTGGGCAATTGTAGCATACACTCCACCCTGGAGACAGGCAGGCAGCTGAAACGGAAAGTGGACGGCTGCATGTGGAAGTAGACAATCACGTCCACTGGAAACGAGGCGTAGGTTGCATAGTTTGCTGGCAATATATCGAGATTAACTGCTGCCTGGTGCGAAGGTGTCGGCGGTACACTGTTCTGCGCCTGCTGTCGCGTGGGTATTGGCTCCAGTGTTTGCTCCAAAAACTCCAGGATATGTGGCGATATGATTGTCTCCTCCGGAATACTCTGCAGCGTCATCCAAGCGCTCAACGTTGCCCGCTTATTGCCCAACAAACGCCGGCCTGCTGCGCCTCCCAGTGACGGAGTATGCTGCACCTCATGCGGATCTGCGAGTGTGCGCGACTGATAGTGCAACTTGACATCCAGTCCGGGTATGTGGAAGATTGTCAGATCTGCCAAAAGCGCATTATTATGTGCGTTTGCAGTGTAGCGCAATTTGCTCTTGTCCCTCTGACGACGCGACGGTGTCGGGCTTCCCCAATCGTTGCCAATGCTACGCTCACGTTTGTGTGACTTCACACTGGAAGCACCTGCAGCACCTGCAACTGCTCCATAGGCAGCTCCTCGCTCATCGCCTGTATGATTCTCCTTTGTGTGCAGCACACACTTGCCCGAGTTGACCAACACTTTCACGTCCAACTCGAAGTCAATATTCGGTTCCGGCTGCTGTTTCTGTCCGTGCGCATGTTTGCGTCGCATCTCCACAGAGGTGCCATCTACATCGATTTCACTGGGCGTGCAATCACCTTGAATACCCCCGCCTGCACCTGCACCTCCTGCACGCCAGTCCAGCTCATTGTCTGCCGTCTCTGTGTCAGTGTCCGCATTGGGTAGCGATGTCTGTCTCATGGCATCCGTAAAGGTCACTCTACCCACTCCCGTTTTCAGTGAAGCACTGCGCGAGTGGCACGATGCGGGTGTGCTCTGCAAACTAGAGATTTCATCGTTGGAAGCAATGGTATCCAAACGCCTGCCTGCATAGCTATGGCTGCCATTATCCAGTGGCAACTCACGCGCTGTACTGCTAGAGACACCAGCGACGCCGCCACTGCCAATATACGAATGGGAGCGACTGTAGTTCTTGAGCGACCTTCGCAGCGAGGGACGTTTCCATTTCTGTATCATGTCACGGCGGAAATACTTGTAACAAATCGCTTGCAACTCCTGTAGACGACGCTCCTCATGTGCCACCGTGTTGTGTGAGGCGCCCAAGGTGCGCAAATCATTGATGATCTTCAGCTGCTCGGCCATTTCCTTTTCCATCATGAACGAACGCTTCTTTGAATCGATTGTCGGGTCAAAAACAAATGCAGGCAGATTATCAAAGTCTCCACGTCGTCGCACATACGTATCCCGACAACTCTGATCACCCTCATCGCTATCGGGAGATTCCATTTGCGTCTCATCCTCCTCGAATCCAGTCAACATGGTGAGCGTGTGTCCCAGCGAGGACAACTGCTTGCCAATGTTAACATCCAAATGGATGTCAACTCCCTCCATTTGCCACTTCACATTCAGCAGCCACTTGGCATTCTCGCCCTTCTTCGCAGCCGTGGTGCGGGAGCAGACCTCAAAGGTGCCCTCAGAGACAACGCATACATTCATAATTGGCTCCACGCTACTTGGTTTCCAGTCATCCAAATTCGTTTCGAAGTCATCGGCAAAACGCAGGCACAAGCCTTGGAATTTACCCTTTGAAACTAAAGAACCAGAATTGCAGGCCGAGATGATGGTGTTCTCCAATGTGATGACTACAGCGCCCTTGGAATCAAAGTCCTGATACGAACGGGAACCATAGGACTGTAATAGAGTAAATGATAATCCATATACGAAAATTCAGTTCAATAGTTCAACCCACCACAGTATTAACCTGTTTCAGGGGCAAACAAATGCCCATGTCCTCCACTGTGAGCTGCAGGAACAACGTCGACAGATTCGAGCTGGCAATCTGTCCAAATGCAACACGATCGAAGACCTGCTGTGTGGTATGTGGCGTATGTTCATAGCAGAGATTTGCACGTTTCTCGGCCCAATATTCGTAGGCATTCTTATAATTTAACCACACCAATATGGCCTTGTCCACGGCTATCGGCTGTACGTAAACCAGGGGACGTTTCAACGTCAGCAATATGAGCTCCTTGTCTTCGTTGAGCAGCTCATCCTGGAAGGCATTACGCAGACCGATGGTCGTATGGAAAAAGGCATATTGCTGGAACTCGGGCTCGGCCTCGTCAAAGATCACATTCCTTATGATTTGGCCAAGCGAGAGGTTGAAATCAATGTGCGCCTTGAAAAACAATTTCCGATTATTCAAGTCACCCAAATTCTTGACACGATTCGATAGCTGCAACTCCAGTGTGCCAGTCTCGAAGCGCACTGCAGAAGAGCACGGTGTTGTGGCAGTCAATTGAATGCGTTTCATTGAGATGTTTATGGAGAAGAGTATACGCTTTAGTGTAGACTCCTGCACGCTGGCATTGTCGCCACTTTCCTCGGTCCACAGTGGCACTGGCTTCTCTCCGCCGTAAACCTTTTGTAGCACCTCATTGATTTCACGCATGAAAACCTTCTGCACAAAGACCAAATGGTTGAGTAGATCCGTGGTCAGGCAACGCTCGAATTCACCAATTTCAGCGCTGGCATTCACATAGCCACCCTGACGGAGAACAATGCCCTCAATGGTCTCCGTATGCTCCTGTCGATTATCCGGTATATATTCTGCCAGCACATGCACGGGCGGCAGCCCAATGCAAGCCTCCGATGGCAGATTCATTTCATTCTGTGAACAGATGCAAGATTAGCATTGATTTCTTGTTCCTGCTTCGACTCATTAACTCACCTGTATCTTTGTATTGAAGCTCAGCGTATGCGTTGGCAAATCGATGACAAACTTGGCACGTTGTCCTGTCACACCCATCGAGCTGACGTGATTCATGCGATATTGTGCCTGCAGTGACGGCAGCAGCGCCGCATTTATAGATAGACTCTGCAGCAGTACATTGAACTGCATGACCAACGGTTGAAGCAATCCATTCTGATGTGCTGCCGTCGGTCTGGATTGGGCCAGTCGGGCTGCACGACGTGCTGCCATCTGTGGCTGCTGCTGAGCTCCGCCAGACACGGTACGTTCACGCATTTCACTGGCATTTCCTATTCCGCTGCCAGCACCGCCAGAATTGCGTGCATGGAATGGTGACTCGGGTTCTTCTGCTGTATGTGAACGTAATGTGGAACGCCCCGAGTTGCGCTTGACGCGCAGCTCTTGCAGCGTCGAAGACAATTGCTTCGAACTGCGCGTCATCATGCCATGCAATGCAACCGGATGCTGTGGTATATCAATGTTGACGGCACCAATGGATAGCAGCCCGCTATTCTTGTCCTTGCCGCGCTTAGAGAGGCTGGAGTAAAGTGTTTGGCTCTTGCCCACGGTCACCTTAACGACAGTTCTGGAGAAAGGGAAGGAGACACGATTAAACACCTGATCAGCTAACGTAGATCTTTGAGTACTTACTGCTGACTGGGTGCTACGCCCTCGAGCAGCACAATCATGGCACGTCCCACCTGACCGGTTAGAGAGCACTCTAGTGAAACGGGACGTGCCTTCTTACGCCATGTGGCTGTGCTGTTTAATGTAGTGATTTCCGATTCCAACTTCAGGCCAGATAATGTGGCCAACAGACGCGTCTTGTGTATCTTGGCTACGCCAAAGACGATCAGTCGAGTACGCTCCTGCGGCACACCATCAAGCAAATGCATATCACGATGCTGGGGCAAGGGTGTCGGTGCACTGGTCATGTCATCCTCATCGGCAACACCGGCAAAACTAGCCGTCTGCTTCTTATGCTCATTCAACGAGCTACGTTGCACCACCGTCTTGGTCTCAGGCATAGTGCCGTACAGTTCCAACAGATGATATATGGTCTTCCAGCAGTTGGGTGTCTCCAGCAGCGGCGGCAATGTAACCATTCCCGATTTGGTCAAAGTATTATTGTAATCCCCACTGACGCTTGTGGCACATCCGCCATTCAACGATGCCTTCGACTCGGTTGACATTTTGAGAATATGTTGATCGTGCAGTGACATCGTAGGACTGTCACGCAACGGCGACGAGCTCGACTCATTCAGATTGGTGTAGCCCAGTTTGCCCTTAACTGATTTTCCCGTAGAGCGCAACTTCTGTGCAAAGCTTTGTGGTCGATTTTTGGCATTTGGTGAAGGCGTCAATTGTATTATGGGCGCTGGGCCACTGCCACGACTCCTTGCCGCAGACATTGTAGGCATTGTCTCATTGAACTTATCATAACGTTCATCCGAGAAACTCTCACCGTGTACGCCTCCAAAACGATCTGCAACTGAAGCGAAAGGCATCAGATCTGTGGGCTCCGAAGCTATGGAAGAAATACAATTGATAAGTTGAGATAATTAATATTCAATTAATTAACTTACCCAGACTGCATTCATCTTTGGTTTGACTCTTCTTACTCAACTCAGGATGCTCGTGGAACTCATTCTGCGCATCCTTGACATTCTGATACATGTTGCAAATCTGATGCAACAGTCGCAGCAGTGGCATATTCACCTGCTGCGATATGAAGCGTACATTGAGACTGAAATTGATCACAGTGCTCGTATGCTTCTTGAGCTGTCGCCGTGACATATAGATGACATTCTGTCGTGCCTGATCGACCATGCCGTCGGACATTTTAAGCACCTCCAATTCGACACCAACACGTTCGCACAGAAAGAGTGGAGTATCCATCATAATAGAGGCACGTCCACCATTTGATTTCTTGCCCAGTTTTGTGGGTTTCGTATTTGTGTTGGTATTGGTTTTCTTGTCGCCCGCCTCGCTGACCACAATGTCCACACGTATCGAATCAAAGGTGCCAATCAGTGACAGATTTGTTCCAAAGTTCTCCAACGAAGAAATATCTGCATTCGAGAACTTATTGATCATCTGCTGAGGCATGACGCCTAAGCATGTGAGCAGAGGTTCAAATATAAGATGAGCATCCAATAGCTTTATAGAGTCCTGCAAAATTGTGCTACGCGTCTGCGTCTGTCCAGGCAGCTTTGATGGAGCCGGTCGTGCATGCTCCTTTTCGGCGGTATGCTCCTTCTTTTTGTTACTATCCTGTTGCTTGGCCATCCAGAAATAGAGATCCTCTTTCTGATTCTCTGGACCCAGCCAAAACTTATTCACAGAATTCGTAGAGCTAAGAGAGCCCTCCTGCAGGGCGCCGTATTCTTTAAAAATATAGAAATGATGTCAGTAAATGTCTTAAATTTCAATTAAATTCCTTCTTACCAAACTCAGGCACTTGCTTCTCCACCAGACCCGATATAATGGGCAGCATTTGTATGCTAGAACGAGACGAATTGCCATGTGAATAATTCGATGCTTTGCTGTGCACTTTGCTCAGACTTTGTTCGATATTTTTGGGAATGTAATGACGTTTATAGTATTTCAGGCGGAATCGTATGAAAGAAGAACACAACACAGGCAATGATATTAATATGCGATACATGCACAAATAGTTTGAATAGATGTGCAACTTACCCACGACGAGTGTTGTGTATGTTGGGCGATGTGGAAGTCGATCGTTGTGATGAGGGTCCATGATGAGCGGTTTCGTGGCCATAGGACATGCCACCATATTGCGTGTTGTCTAGATGTTTGGAACACAATTAAAGTATTTAAATATTTGCACATAATATCGGGATATACTTCTGCATTTTAAATTTTGCACAAAAGTGAAATCAAAGATCACAATTTTGTTTATATATTCGTGTGCAGTGTGGCAATAATGAAATATTTCAATTATTTGAAGCAAAGATATATTACAGCACATTCACATTCTACGACTATTTACAGACAATATTCAATTATTTCACACACACTGCACAGGAACATATTTTCGTATATTAAGTCTAAATTTGAAAAGATAGTATAGCCAGAAGAAATAGATTGAAATCATATTCAATATATAGTAATTTGAATACATAATGCAAACGCAAAGCATCAAACAATGTGATTTCATGAACACGTAAAGCATATTTTGTACACAAGGATTTTCATGAGAAAAGTTGGAAAGAAGGAAATTAGGATAGAGAGAGAAAGGTGGACATTCAAGTGGACTTTGAAGTGCACAAAAACACTTATTGACTATTTGTAAATAGCTTTTGTTAGAGTAATCAGGAACACACACGAAAAGTAACAACAGAAACGTGCAAAAATAAATAAATATATAACAACAAAACGAAAAACAGTCAGTCCTATAACTATACATATCATTAGGTTATAACAAAAGGAGTTAACTGCAACAATTGCAGTTGAGCAGCGTTAATCAAAGGAATACCAATGTGAGTTCGATGATGCTGTGTTTGCCCAAGTAATAAAGCATTCTCACTCTCTTCCGGATTCTCGCCGACGCCAGCATAGGCGCCCATTTCAACATCACCTTCACACTCATCCGCCTCACATTCCTCCTCGGTCTGTGGGAACGAGAATGTCACATTGATGGGACGTGCCAATTTATTCTTGTATTGATGCTCGAATAAAATCGGATTATACAATGTGTTCTTCCATTGACGACTAAGCACAATGATGCCCTGCAATTACATGGAATTAATTAATACCTAAATCGAAAGTCTTGTTTCAAATATTCCCACCTGACGTAATGTATTCAAATGCGGCACCTCGCCATGCCTGAAGATCTGTTCGATGCGTTGCACGCCCTCGTCCAGCACCAGTTTCTGCATGATATAACACAGTTGACAACTTGGATCCTCCTGCAGCGTCTTGGACAACAGGGTGTAGTTGTTTGCATAGCGACTCTGTGGAAGAAAATGAGTATTTTATATTCTTATAAGTTATACTCTCCCTCAACTTGTACTCACCTTCTTAATCTTTGGATTACGCTGTATTTTCTCATTCTCCATGGCATCAGCCATTAGGCAAGCGGCCACAGCAGTTTGTCGCGTGTGCAATGCCTTGACGAGTGACACAATTTTGATAGCCAGACGATTGCTGGGATTCATCCAGGCAGTGATGGCGGGCGATGCGGTACTCAGCAGATTCCAATCCAGACGCGTTAAATCAATTTTCCTGGTGATGGGCACACAAGGTGGCGCCGCAAAGTTGAACCAAACTGACTTGAGTTCAATCACGCACGACGAAGTCTTGTCCGTGCCCTTGACATTTGATAGTGCCTTGTCGTAGCCATCTTTGGCAGCATTAGCATTGCCCGCATTTGACTTCTGTGTGCCTGCATTGCTCGCATTGTGACCAGAGCCACCACCCTTCTCCACATCCTCATCCTGTGGCTTGGATGTAGCACCCTGTGTTCCAGAGCTATCGCTAATAATAATGTTTTCCAATGTATGATGAAATTTCTCTTTTGGCGTTTTAGGTGTTGGTGGCTTTTTGGTGATCAGGCGCCATGCTGCTTCAGCCTTCGATGTGGCACCTGTTGCATCAGTCGATGCAACCACAGATTCATTGTTTGCATTACCTGAAGAGACTACCAATTCGTTGAGATTGAAGCCACCACCTGTACCGGATACGCCTTCAGCACCACCAGTCATCTCGGCCAACTCTTCTTTACTATTCTCAGACTTTTCGAAATGCGATCGCTTGACAATTTTAACACCGACTCCCTCCAAGCCGCATTCAAACATAATGTAGCCAATGCTTTCGATACCCGTACTCTCTGGCATCTTAAGGCACTCAAAGAGCACTTTGCTCTTGTGCTCTGGTATTGCTGTGACAATAACGGGTGTCTCGGGTGCACATGATTGACCTTCGGTCTTGAGGCGACGCAACTGGGCATGGGCACGTCCAATGTCAAGTGTTATAACCAGTTCCTCAAGCTGCTTCTCCGATGTCTCAATCAAAATAGGCTCGCCCTGTACATTATCAGGGCGCGTCTGTGAGGACAGATGCGCCAGCAGTGCACGCGTTCCCTTCATTATGCCACCCTTCTTGTGGCTACTGCCCGACTGCACTGTCTGCTGTATGTACACATTGTGCATGGAAGCACGAGTTGTTTTTCCCAAATGGAACTTGGTGGATATGCCCTCCATATAGAAGGTAAGCAGCGACACGCAGCTGAGATCCTATAGACAAAGAAATTGTAGTCATAAGTAAAGTATATCATTCTGAAGTATATCATGTACTTACCTGCACATTATCCAGTGCTGCCACAGATATAATCTCCTCCACAATAGACGACTGCAGCATAGTTATGCTCACCTTGGGCAGCACAATCAATCCCTGTGTCTTCGTGGATATGCTCTCCTCATAGACATCACTGAGAAAGGAGTCTCCGGGTCCTTGCAAGTGTCGCTCTGTGGTTGACCGTTTGGAATTCGAATGCACCTGTGACCAGTAGCTGAGACTCTGATCTCGCTTTAATATATTGTCATTCTTCACTTTGGCAATGCACGAGCTGTGTATAAAGTTGACCACAGAGAGCAGATGCATCGACTGAATGGTTGGAATGGCAGCCTCTACCATACTGCAAAGAAAGAAAGAGAATCATTACTAAGCATGCCAGCTTGTTCAACAAAATAGTCTCATTGCAAATCATAGTCAGCATTTAATGTCTTTGATAGAAACAAGTAAACTAATATATACAAATTTATGTTCCAACAATATTTCTAAAAATGTTTATATTTCGGATCATTCTACTGTTGTTACTGCTGCCCTTTATGGCAGCATTTCCGGTGGTGAGTATCAACATAATCGGCATCAGAAAATATCTTATGGTTTTTACCCCAAGGAATCTCAAGCCAATCTCAAACAAGAGCATCAACCTTCATTGGAAACAGCTGAGTACCCCGATCTGACAAATGGCCTAAGCGATGCCGAAGTGGAGTCAACACTTAACGGCCTCTCACTGGAGGATCTTAATGCTCTCGACAAGCTGTTGGATGATGCTGGCAATGGACCATTCGATTTAGAAGGTGCGTAGTCGACTAATTTATTTATTTCATATAACATTATCATTTCAAAGAAAGCAAGCCTAAGAGGACATCATAGACAAGCCAAGAAACACTATGAAGATTTGGAGAGCGTTGAAGAAGAAGTGGATTCAGTTGCATCGCGTCGCGACGACTCTTGCCATGATGATGATGAAGAGAAGGAATGCCAACCAAAGAAACCACCATGCCCCAAGAAGCCAAGCTGCCCGAAGAAGCCAAGTTGCTCATCGACACGCAAATGCATAGCACAGTCGTCGTGCAAATCTTTGGATGGCCTTCTCAACATCAATCTCGACGGAGCCAAGAACATTGGACGCAATAAGGCCAAGTATAGAAAAGTGATAAGACCACAAGAGGAATGTGATCCCGAGGATACAATGTGCTTGCAACGCAATCGTGAAAAGGCTAAACACAGGTCCAATCTACAAGATCTTGCCGATTTATCGGTGGAACATAATCAGGAATCCAGCAACATGGATAGCATAGAGCAGATGGCAGCCGATGGTCACCAGGATCAATCGATTAAGATACGCAAAGAACTAGATAATTGGCAATCCAAAGATGATGCCTCATCGGATGTATTCAATTTTGATCAATACAAAATACCCAATGTTGATGAGTTTAAGGATCTTTCAAAAATAGCCAATGTGGCTCCTGAAAGTGGCGAAAGGCGACTTGCCCGACATGAAGATGATGCGGTAAAGCAGACGGAAGCGGATGAGGTGGCAAAGCAGGCTGAAGTGGATGAAATGCCCTATGAACGTCATCAACTTGCACGCGAGGCACATGTCCCTGTACGCCAAGAGGAGAAAACAGATGAGGAGAATCTGGAGGATAATATGCAAATGAATGCTCCACCCCAATTGTCACAGGAAAGCTTAAAGGATGAATTCGAGGCACCGGTGGATTCAATGTCGCTGGCTAAAGAAAACAATAATGACAACATGGCGGCCAATGATGGCGACAGGTTGGCCACTTAATTACACCCCATACAAGTTCATCAAACACTCACTTACACACCCACTTACCCACTCATTCCCTCAATGCACAAAACATCCCGTTCCCGTTACCGTTAATTGTTGTTGCAGTTTTATTGCTAAAAACGCACGTGATCCCGTTCGATATGTCATCCAGACTGACGATGGCTTCATACAAAGCGAGAATGAGCCGGGAATGCACCGTCTACGCACAGATAAACAACACAGCGAAATGCTAAACTATGTACCCCTTGAATACTCCGAGTCTGGTCAATCACAAGGTCAGTCCAAACGCACCAAGCGCGACAACAACAAAATGAAGACCGACGATGCACCCGAGGTAAGTGCAGGTAAAGAGCAGTGCACACACACACTCCCAAATGACGGGAGTATTTTTAACTTACACTGTCCATATAGAACACCCATGAGAGCTATCTCAAGAAACTAATGGACTCCTTTCCCCGTGATCAGGGTAGTCAGAGCAACTTGAAAATGGCAATTAGGGAGGTAAATCGCGCCCATTTGCGCGTAAAACGAAGTTGAAGTTTTTTTTAGTTATTGCAATTTGTTAAATTTCTGTGATTTATATTTTCTTAAAGCATATGTGATTAAAGCTGTTGATTCGCGTGCAATGAGAATAAATAATGAACTTGTTTTTTATTACTGTGTATACACGAAGACTCAATTCATAAAATGGCGAGCCACGGCTACAACTTAACTTTGAATTCCGCGTGGAAAAGGTATAATAGCAAAATGTATAGTGTATGCAAATAATATTTACAAATTGCAGTGGAAGCAAAACCAATATAATGTATGGTACTTGATAGATTAGAAACAAAAATAATAATTTTACTCTTTTTATTTACTATTACTAATAATTGTCTGGCAACTCTGCTAATATCTATTTCATGAATTCCTCCCTCTCATAAACAGGGGCTACTTTCAGTTTACGTATTTAATGTTTTCAATGATTTCTATGTATGCCATAAATGTAGTACATCTAATTCAACTCACCGTTGCAATCCCTCCAAGAGCAGTGGTGTAAGAAACACATTCAATTGTCCCTTCAGTCTGGCCACCACTGAGGTACACGCCGCTCCGCCCTCTGCCTGCAGACTCATGAATTCCCCATCATCGAAACCATTTGTAGTCTTGTCGGATTCTTCTTCCTTTAGCAACACACTGGGATCCCAGGGATGTGATTTGGGGCCACCCATAAAGGTGGCCGAGCTGTTGCTGCCGGTGCTGTTCTCATAGCGTGGCACCACCTTAATCTCACGCCAACATGAATACAAATCAAATTGTGGCAACATTTTGCTGCCAATGTAGGTCAAGCCACCATCTTCGTTGCCATGGAAAAGCGGCGTGGAAAACACATCCGGTCCCAATGGGAATGAGCAGCCATTCCAATTGAAACACTTCACTTGTGACAAGTGATTCAAGTAACTGGCCATTAAGAGTGGTGAATCGATAATGGGTCGATTGACTTGTTGATGCAAATTGACCAGCTCAACATCCTCCTGCGACGACATGGCCGAGATGAAGGAGTTCGATGACAGTGATGGTGTGCCTGACGATGAACCACGTGAATCCGCCTGTGAAATGCAGAGCAAGGGTTAATGATAAGATCAGTATAATGTAAACATATTTTATGATATATTATTGCATTGCTACAAAAAAAGTCGAATCGAATCAACAACCAGATCAAGTAGTGGCACAGGCACAAGTTGTGATTGGTTGAAAAGGTGCAAGAAAACATTGTAAACTTTGCCTTAAACTAAACTAGAAATAATTTCAACTTAGACTAGTTCCAAGTGCATGCTGATTTTATGGGGCATGCAAACGTGAATGTTGCCAATGCAGAAGTCAAAGAAAGAAATCAATTTTCATATGTATACTCTCTTCATCTCTTTATCTCCCCTGCAAAGGCATTAAATCTTCGGCAGTCCGAAGTTCTCTTGAGTTAAATAAATTCTTTATTATTATATAAAAACCATACGCAAAAATTGCACAATCATTTAAACATTAAGACAGTTTTTTGGCTATTAAAAAAGTTGTTTAATTTATTTGCGCTACGTGTTAGGAGTTAATTAAAGAGTTTTAATTAGATTTGTTTTATTGAGTTTGTACTTTTGTTTGCTGTTGTACTAAAAACTACTCACATCGTGAACAAAATGTCGGTACTCGGGTCGTGATGAGATATTTGTTATTTTTCTTATTGGTGTAGCGAGACCATGTATGCGTCTCGCGTCTTCGTTCTGGATGAGTTTTTGTTTTTGTTTTTTTGGTTTGGTTAGTTTAATTTTTTAGGAATTTTTTAATTTTTTGGATGAACCGAAAGTTTGATTTTGTGGAGAGGAATAGAATTTAGGTGTGGATATTTATATAGTAGTAGTAGTAGTAGTAATAATAGCAGAAGTAGTATAGTCAAGAGAGAACTTAAGGTTACTTAAGAAAGACATGCACAATAGTATAGCTATTATGGATGACAACTTTCAACTTTCTTCAGACTGTTTTTGCTTTTGCGTGAAAGTGAAACATAAATTTGGCCTCAAAGCAGCAAAGCTAAACGCCCTTGGTGTAGTTTATATATATATATATCAACATACGTATATAGTATGGATAAATGAAGATACGTAAAGACCTAATGTAGAAAGGAAATAGGGCATAGAAACGCGGTTTGATCATGTTTACCAGTTCTGTGGTGCTCTGTGGCCGCTTTGGCAGTGTCTTGTTGTTTTCGGGTGCGTGAATCTCCAAATCGCTGCGATAAGTGGGCAGAGTGTGACTGCCCTGATCGTTCTGGGCGCCAATGCTGAAAGATTGTATCAGAAATACGATTTACAATGGATTCAAATAGTGAAATTCTCATGGTACTCACCTCAAATCGGAAGAGAAACGTTTCTTGCCCGACAAAATAATGGAACCGTTGCCGCTGTGCTGCTTCATGGAGCCGCGCTGCGACATCACATTGGAAATATCCTCCTCCGCAGAGAAGAACATTTCCGATGGATTCTCCGAGGTTAGCGATATGGTACGCTGAACCTCACGTGGCAGCTGGTCTCCGGCGTGCAGCGCAATGTCAGCGATTTCAAATTCAAGCGGATGCGAATGCGGCGCCGAGTGCGACATTTCATCGGGTATCTATAGCAAGATAGAGTGTTAATGAGAAGTCAGCATAATTTATCTTGGGGCGAACTCACCTCATGCTCATCATCGAGTGCCACTTCGCCGGTCAGTCTTGAGTCTGAAATGCTTGTCTTGGGTGGCGAAACACGCAGCCTGTGCGAGTCGGAGCCTCGTCTGTGTATGTTCGCACTGCCTCCATCGACGGAATCGTGTTGCAGCTGCAGCTTCTTGGAAGGACTGTCCAGCAGACGGGCATAGGGTACTTCCACAGATGTTTGCCGTTGACAGGCATATCGTTTATTGCGTCTCTCCAGCGTATTGGGTGATCCTATGCTCTCACGTGACTTGTTTCTACTGCTACTCAGTTCTGGTTTTTCCACTACGCCTCCACCGATTTTAAACCTGGTGCCATCTGGCAATGCACAATGATCTGACTTCTTGAGGCTGCCATTACGCAACTCCACAGTGGGTCTATAAAGCTTTCCCTTGCCATTGAAATCCGCCGAATCGTACAATGAGACACGGTGCTGACTATACGGTGGCGTATGGAAGACAAGTTGACCCTGATGCAATATACTCTCGCCAAACCCAAAGTCTTTGTTATTGTTGATGATGCTGTACGCAGATAAAGAGAGAAAACATTAAATAATGTCATAATTATTATATTTTAAATACTCACTAATAGCGTGCAATATTATAATTGTCATGAACATCCTGCGCTGTGGGCTTAAAGAACTTTTGTCCGTTGCGATTGCTGCCAAAGAAGACACAGCCGCCAATGCAACCGCAACGTGAGATTTCGGAGCCTGAACTAAGAGCGCTGCCATTGTTGGACCACAGGAACCACAGTCGTTTGAACTTCGCATCATGTTCGCGCAGAAAGCTAATGAATAAATTGATCATTGTTAAATTTAGTATACAAAATAGAAACTCTCAATGCAAACTCACTTGTGCTGCACAAGATGCAGTTCGTGATCTGGTATTGGCAATGCGGATGCACCTTCCAGCAGTATGGGACCCAGTGAGGTGCAACCCACTTCCACCCAGTTCTCGCACAGTTCCACGGCATTTGTTGGATCCGGTGTACGTTTGGCAGCATGTGCATCTCCAAAGTTATCCCTTAGCTTGCTACGTGCAGCTTCCTCACGTGAATCACGACGCTGTGAGAAAGAATTTGAGCTACGCTTGTTCGGCTTGTAATGAGAACTGCTGGGAACATCTTGTGACTTAAGCGAATCTTGATCCTGAGCACGACGTAATTTGCCAGAGCGATTGCTACCTGTTGTATTGGTATTGTAGGAGCTATTTGGCGCATTACCCGCGTGCAGCATAAAGAGACGCAGCAGTATCGAGGGCAGTAGACCGGATATGCCAGACTTGACACGTTGTCCGTGTAAATTACAATTAGCCAGTCGAATTGGTGAGATCCAAGCATGCAATGCCGTGCCACTCTCAATCAGATAAACATCCACAGCATCTACAGAGACCCGCGTCATCTTGTACTTAATATCCTCGGATGAAGGGCACTTGTATTTATTCTCCTCTTTGGTTTGTGGACACAAATTGCTCGGCACACCATGATGGCAATTGCGCACTGTTTTTGGTGATTTCAAACAATTCTCCGGATCGATGGCGAGTAAAATGAGTGTCTCCAGGCCTGTGACCACATTTACCAGCTGTGGCAAAGTCAATTTGCCGGTCAACTTTCCCAACTGCACCTCAACCAGCCACGAATATTCGAGTGTATCCTCATCCAGTGCGCATCCCTCATTACTGAACATGGCATGACCACGCACCTGCACAGCAGACAGCAACAGATGACCCTGCTGGATGTGCTGATCGCGACGCTGACGTTGCAATGAATCGGACGTAAGCAAATATGACGGACTGACGAGCACTTGCAGCGTAGTCTCGTGATAACGTTTGTTCATTTCAAAGCCAAAGCGTTCGATTAACACCACCGGACATGGCGGATCATCTGGATTGCAATTCTTCATCACATGCGCTTGTATGTCATGCACAATTACGGAAACCATCACCTCAAGTGGTCGGTAGAGTCGCGGATCGAATGGTTTGCGTTTCTCCTCAGGCGCTGCTGTTTCCGATATGGATTTATTGGCCAGCTCCTTCTCTTTGGCCAGCAGCTGATCCTTTGGATTAGGTGTGGCATTTGTTTCCTGCTTAACATTTACATTGGATTGCTCCATATCCGTAAAGTTTTGATCCTCTCCAAAGATGTTCTCCTTAAGATTGATAAAATTGCGCAATACATTGCCATAGGCCATCAGCACAGAGCTACCGATTTCCAGCTCAACGGTAACATGATCTGCAGCCAGGGTGCCCGGATCGAACTTATTGTGTTGTTCCGTCATCGATTGCTGCCAGTTGTTGCTTACTGGCGACTTACGCACTTTGGGTATGCGCATCGGACTGAGCAGAATCTCCTCCTTCTCGGGCGTGGTGATATCTGCCTGCGGATCGGGTCCAAGCGGAGGCACAGGATGATAAACATACTGTATAGAGAGCGCCAATATGGGCACTGCCCAGCAATCAATCCAACCGGCACTGCGTTGACAAATCTTACGCCATTTCTTTGTATACAGCTCCGGGCGTCTGATCAGTTTGCCCTCACGGGTCAACAGTCTTGCATTCTCGTCTATGGCTAGTACAATGGGTCGCACCGAGGATACCTCTGGCACGTACAAACTCAAGTCGAGACCTTCGCCGTGTATCCAGAACTTGAGCGTCACAGTCTTGGGCAGGAAATCATCAAAGGGCAGTGCAAAGCTCATCTCAAAGACATCACCGCAGAAGGCCAGATGATTGTTCTCCTGATTGGCGCTGCTGCAGTCGATCCAATTATATTCATTGCACAACATAAGGATCTCGAACTCGTGCAGGCGTATATTGAAATTGCATGTGTATGGCACAAAACTGAGTATATCGGGTCGGGCCTTATTGGCCCAGTCCTCAATGAGATCCTGGAAGAAGCACTTGTGTTTGTACACAATAAATGCGCTCGTCTTGCAGCCCGCGAGCGAAATGTTCCAATCCTGTGGAGCATTCCATTTCGTTGGGTAGTGAATGCGCACCTTATACTCAAGCGATTCGAACTCAGCCAAACTGCGATACTGCAACGATGTCGTGGCCTCCACATGGAAGAGCTGACCCTGAATTTTCGATGTATAGCCATCGGGTAATGTTACCCATGGAATTGTCACCTCCACATACGAGGCAGGACCCACTGTTATGTGCATGGCATTTGTTTCTTTCTCCTTCGAGAATAGAATATCAATGGTGGCCTCGTTCAACACGCAAAGTGTCACATCAAATGATTGATAGCTGCGCAATTCTCCCGGTTGTGGTGTAGGCGTAACGACGCCCTCTTTCCAATCAGACGGATAGAAGTATCTATACAAATGATCACGTTGTCTGTCCGCCCAGGGACCATAACTGAAATCCGTGCCCTTCAAGCAATGCGCATTGATGCCCCAAACGGGCGGCGATGGCTCCACTACATCACCATTTGCCAACACAATCTGTACAGGCTCCTCAGGCACAACGCCCGGTTCATCCATATAGAAATATAAGTCCATTTGATTGGACATCATTACAACAAATCCCTCGCCCATATACCTAGGCGGTTCATCGATGAGGCCCGTATACTTTGGACTGGGACAGAACAGCACTTTGGCATTCTCCACCTTTGCTTTAACAAAGTGCATGAAATGATCGAGCCGGCAAACTGCCGGCTTGGTGCTGTATGTGCAGTGTGCCTCCTCCATGGAAATAGAGAGCGTGGTCGGTGTCAGGCGATTGCCAAAGACAAAACGTCCCGAACTAATGTCTATCTTGATCACAGGTATCAAATCACGCCATGTTGTCGCTTGCATGGCCTCTGAGTTCTTAACGCTATTCACACGTTGACTTTGACGTGCATTCTCCATGTTCATGTTGTGCTCGCGCAACTTATTGCGCTCCTCGTTGCTCAGGCCATCTGTGGGTATTAGCAGCGATGGATCGAGACCAAAAGTCTTTTCCAGTTTATCGTACAGATCTGAGCGATTATATATATGCAGTTCATATCCATTAAGCTGTACCGATAAACGCGTGTCCGAGTGTGAGAGATCTAAAAAATGTTCAATGATTCATTTAATTTGTTTTTAAATCATTCATCATCCATTATTATTACCACTCACCTTCTGATACATCTTTGGGTACATAGGAGCGCCACCAGCGAAATATGAAATATCCATCCTGCACACGCATTGTGTAATCATATGTGATATATACAAAATCACGAAACATAATTTTGCCGGCTAATGGATTTAGGGCCACTGAACCGATCTTGAAGTAGGCACCCTTGATGAACCAACGATTCGCAATCTTTGTGATCAGCATTCCGATCAGACGCGAATTGTAAAAGTTGTTGTAAGTGACCCATGTGATGGTGGTGAGCAGCGAACAGAGCAGCCATATCTGTAGAGATGGTATCAAAGGTGTCAATTAGATTAAGTGCTTATTTTTGTTTGTGACCCTTTAGCAACAATGAGCGATGTATGTAGTATATGCAGTGTATATTTATGTACCAACCAGTTCGTTACTCATACTTTATGTCGTCTAACAAATATACGTATATTAGTCAGACTTAATCTTGAATATAATGCGCAAACTATGGAATACAATACGAAAGAACACTCCATTTAATACTAAATGTTTATTCAATGCTCGAAAGGAAGTCGATTAAGCTTACGCGCACCATCCAACCATAAGCTCTGAGGTCGCTAAAGAGTAAAATGAGTTGCGTATTTGAATGCAGCAGAAAGCGTCTGAGCGGAATGTGAGTTCACAACTGATACGTAGGTATATAAAAGTTATAGATATATATATATATTGAAACAGTAGTTTAATAGTTTAAATAGCTTTAATTGTCATGTACTTTTAAGAACCCTTCGACCATTGAAAATGGTCAAAAAGGGTATTCTAACTTTGTGAAAATGCATGTAACAGGCAGAAGGAGGCGTGGGAGGAGACCCCATAAAGTATATATTGTTTTATTTTTGTTTTTTCTAGGGGAATTGGGAGGTAAAATAAGTATTGCTACTTGTGGTTAACAGTCACATAATTTTATTTTAATATGCAATATCATTGTTTGTAAAATAATCAAAATGGTGTGCTTTTTGAACTGCTCGGAGTTTTTTTTCCGATGCAATTACGTCGTCGTTATTTGAAATAACTGATTGGGACATCGGTAAATATAGCCCCAGCGAAAGTGCATTTCTTAGCCTCTTTGATAACGGTACAGCCATTGAGATCTGTAAATATCACGTTATGTCCCAAGCTGTTCGTTTCTTGGATGAACTTTCGACGGTCAGCAGGCCGAAAATATGCACGACCCGTGAATGGATTAATAAAATCTGACCAATAACCATCCTGCATGAATTCCATGGAATACTGTGAAGCTATAAGCACAAAGGATTTGATGGCACTATTCACATCGTTCTCGAAATATAAATTAAATATACTAAAATTAACCGGATAATTCAATTCTGAATAGGGTATTGAAAATGCACGCCTCATATTGGCTATCAGCAGCTTTGGGCATTGCACCACTTGTGCTCGAATTGGTTTCACACAATTCCAATGAACCGATTTACGATATTTGGTTAAATCAAATTGATCGGCTGTTGTCACTAGATCCTGATACGCAGGACCAACGTTTTGTGGCATATAAAATAGATCAGAATAGCGATTGCCCAATATCGGATATAGGGGATGCAAAGCTGTATCATTCTCCGTTTCCACATCTTCCTGATCGTCCGCCATTATAAGATTGGGTAGGTTGTTGCTGCTGCTACTCGTCAACCTGTGGGTGGTGGACTTGCAAGGGGCTTGTGTTGGTCCTTTCATTAGGCAGCGAATGAGGATTTTTTTCAATTTATGCATTCTATTAGAATTATTAATACACCAAAATTTCTTAGACTTTTTTGCTAAAACGGTTGGCTGACGTTTACGATTTCCAATATGCCTATCCGCGTTAAATTGATAAAACAGTTTATGGTCAAATAGCGAAAACTCAACTGATATAGCAAAACAGACTTTATAAATAAATTTTGAATGCCTTTAAATACTGATAATATCAAAGGTAACGTTATTAAAACTCGGAAAAAATGATTTCGACTAATTTTAAATCTCTACCGAACAGAGTCCAAAGAAGAAAGAAAGAGAAAAGCAACCGTGACGAAATGTGTTTACTTTTAAATGATTAGTAGATCATTTATGCATGTTAATTTATTATTAATATATTGTTATATTATATTATGTTATAGGTGTTATATGATTATTATGATATATGATATTCCCATTTTACTTTAGTATATATTATATATACATAAGTATGTATTTAACAGGAGCGCAATCAACAAATTTGCATGTTCTCTTCGAATGACAGGTTCGATAGTGTAGAGCTGAGTGTGTGTCAATGACCAAGGCACACACACACACACGCACATACACATTGTGGGTAAGTGATAAGAATGGAACGGCTGCGCGATCGCGCACTTGTTGTTCGCCAAGTGGCTGTGCGACTATTAAATCGCACAGCTATCGTCACCCTAGAGCCGCTCGTTAGGTTCCGATGTGTGATAAAGCTGTCCGTCCTCGACTGATTCACGTTGTCTTCGTCCCCGTTCCCATTTCCCCTGTCTCTGATACAACGCATTCCACATTAATCCAACTGCATGTGTGGTGCGTGTGTGTGTGTAAGTGAGTGTGTAATATAGTGTGTGTATATATTTATGTACATATGGGTGCGTTCTTACCATGGGTGCATCGATTTTCATGTTCTCCAGCGGAACATTGTGTGTGCGATTCCAGGTGCCAACTTCTGGAAATCCCAATGGGAATCCATTGTCGCTTGTCTCCTCTACATCCATTTTGCGATGATATTATTGCTTCCGCAGAATATTGCTAATGATGTTATTGTTGGTGGTGATGGTTGAGGGGGGGAATGGCAGGTTGTATGAGTGCTGTGTAGTTGTTGGTCGTTAAATCGATTTGTTGCTGCGTAACAGCATTTCGTACTTTTTGCACATTATGAAACTCAATTTACTTATATACATTTCATATTTGGCCAAACACATTTGTTGTTGGCAGCTTTGCACATTTCATTTTCTTTCTTAAAGGTAAACTTATTAAAAAGGCACACACACACACATACATACACACGCGCGCATACAAAGTTCGATTTTTCCCACTTTGTATTGGAGGTCGTCGTTGTTGCAACGCTTTGTTTGCGGTTATCTACGCTATTACTAATATTGTAATTGAATACGCGTCGAAGGGGGAACACGTTTGAAAGTATTTTTAACAATTAATTGCAACTATTTAGCGCGGAAAATAATAAAAAATAATGTATCAGCAGAAACGAAAACACTCCCATCTTGTGCTGCTTCTTATAACTGAACAGCTGTTTGCCATCGATAAGTGCAATTAACTTGTTTGATTTCGATAACTGTATCAGGGCTGCCACCCAACATACCAAACATGACTGTAACTGTGACTTAAGTATGTAAATGGTGAACGAATTCACCATTACACTCAGCCAGACATATGAAAATATTTTTAAGGGACATAGAGATTGTATATTTATTATTATTTATAATATTGTAAATGATTGTGAGCTTATACAAAATATTGTGGTTTCCGTACAGTTATGCCATGATCTGCCAGTGCTGGTACTAAATCGTCCGTGGCCAAAGTATATTTCCGATCCTTGGGGTTCTTCTTGTCCTGTGGGTGAGACTTGAGATAGTTACAAATAAAATCATATATATAGTCATGTCAAGCTATATACCTTGCTTGAGCTATGTCCGCTAGAATGCTGTATGTTTGTTGTTCGTGTTTTACAATGTTGCAAGGCGTCGTTGACAATGTCTGAGATGAACTTTTGTGCAGATACAGATACAATGCGTACAATTCGTGGGTCCACTGTTCCTAGGCCAGACTGTAAATAACACTAGTTAGTTAAATATATCTTATATCAATACTCAGAAAACACAATCTTACACTTTTCAAAATATTCAGCGTAAGAGCATCTGGTACAGTGGGAGTATAATCCTCAAGTTGTTTCACGAGTTCCTCCATTTCAGCCTCTTCGCTGGACACGGGCACAGCTTCAACATCCAAACTTTCTTCGTCTGTCTCCAATTCATGTTGCATTTGTCCGTCGTCTTCTGCATCTGTTTCATTTTCCGCTGCCGAAACTTCACTTTCTGGGGGTGTAACGTCCATATCTTCTCCGTCAGAAGCCATCATATTTCTCTATTTATGAATTTTTTCCAGTAATATCCACAGAATGTAAATAATGGCTGGCAGAAATGTCAATCGACAGCCGCCACACTTTATCGTGGTGAGTTTGCAAGTATCGCAAACATCATTCAACTTATCGATATACAATGTAAGCTTGTCGATAATAGGCGAGAATATTCAGCTGTCAGTTGTCGACCAGCCTCCGCCTCTATCTGACTAAAAGAAGAAAATATTACCTATAAACTAAATTATTGATATAAAAATCATATTGAATAGAAAATATATACACAGCTATGCTTATTCCAAAAGAAGTGATTGGCGACTACAAGGAGCTGTTCGAGAAGGCGAACAAGCTAGTCGAGCAGGATAGCCGTCTAGATCCGGCAACCGATCCATATCGATCGCATTACAAGGCGCGCGACGTGTTGTTCGAATTGAAAAAACAGCTCGAAGACCAGCTGATCTCATTGCAGGCCAGTGAGGCAGATGGCGGTGATGAGGAAATATACTATAAATCACTGCTGGGCTATGTGTACCGCGACTTGGGTCGCATACACATCTACACCGAAGAGTCGTCGGAGGGTGAAAAGTTGTTGAAACATTGCCTGGAGATTGTAACTCCGTACAAGGAACGAGCCGACGGCATAATACCCTTCGTGGGTTCCATTAACGAGCTTAGCATTGTGTTCGGCATGAGGCAAGAGTATAAGCAGGCAGTCGACCTACTACTACAGGCGGAGGAAAGCTACGAGAAGTTCAAGGCAAGCGGACAGATTGCATTTGCCGTTATGGATCTCTACGATCCACCAGATGTGCTGGAACTAGCATTTGGGGCGAAGGAACTGGAGAGCCTCTACACCTTGTGCTCCTTCTATCTGGCACAGATGTACGGTCACATTGACGAGCCAGAGAAGTCGGCGCAGTGCTGCCATCGCACGCTACGTCGTCAGCTTGAGTCGAAGAGCTACGATGCTATTGACTTTGCTCTGAACACGGCTACGCTTTCGCAATATTACATTGGAAAGGAACGTTTCAAGGAGGCACGTCATCATCTGGCCGCCGCCACGGTCATTATGAGCGAACACGAGGCTAACATGATCAAGCCGGAGATGAGCGAGCAACAGCGGGCCGACTATAAGGAAACATTTAAGCATCGTTATGCAGATGTCGCCCGTTGTTGGGCCAAGTACGGCCTGCACCTGCTGGGCGTGTCCAAGGAGCGTCTCATGCACGACGACGACGACGAGGACGAAGCTGCAAAGCTAGCCAAGGCTGCCAAGCAGTTGAAACTAATCGACGATGATTATCGATTTGTGGATCTGAATTTGACGGCATGCGAGAGTCGCATCAGCTGTGACTATTGCCTGACCTTTGATGATGCCAAGCTTGTTTTCCACTTTGTCATCGAGTGGCTCGACGTAGCCAAGGATTACTACAAGGCGGACTCTGAGGCAACCGAGTATGCAAAGATTATTCAAGACTACGCCGAGGCGTACGAGCATGTTGCCTTCTTTGAAGAGAATCCTGAGAATCAGGCCAAGATGCAGAAACGTCGTGCAAAGTATTTGGAAGATATACTGGAACTACTCGATCCGGGTCATTATCTGAAGATCTGTCGCGAATGCTGGTATGTTGCGGGCACAGCACATGCCGCCATATTGGATGTGCGTCTGGACAGTATTAAGGCAAAGAAGTCGCCCCAAGCGGATGACGTGAAAAAGGTCAATCAGTGCTGCATGAAGGCCATCAAGCACTTCGAGAGCTATGTGAAAACCTATCTAGTCACGCCCACAAGCGGCGCCCCAATCAGTAGCGAGCAATGGCGCAGCAACATAGATGAGGAGGAACTGCGACTGATGCTCTACGCTCACTTTCACATTGGACGACTCAACTATAAACTAATCAGCTCGAATCCACATCAGCAACTGGAGCAGCTCAATCAGTGTCAGAGCTACTACAAGCGTTTTAGCGATGCTTGTGAGCAGCACAAGGAGGCGGCTGGACCGCTCCACGGTGAGATTGGTGTGGTGCGTGAAATGCTCGAGCTGCTGCCGCTGAAGATAAAGACAGTGAAGAGGAGATTGGAGTAAATTGCAATTGCATTTTCAAGCTTACTATATATGTATTTCAGTCTCCCCCAAGATAAAATGATTACAAATAAAACTCTGTCTAGAAAGGCAAACCCGTTTTGGGCTTTTTGCTTGAGATGCGCACGGCAAGCGGGGACTGACATGGTGCAGTTTTGTACTGGCGCCTCTTGAGCAGCGTCTTCTTTATGTTGGTTGCCATTTGGCGTATAGGCACCCCTGTAACTGTGTCCAGCAGATTCTCCTTGGCATGCTGCAGCGTTAGATTCATAAGCTCCTCCACATTGATGGCACGTGGATCAACCATGGGTTCACGTTCCAGCACATCGACTATGATGCGCAACATCTCTTCCGATTGGAACTCCTCAAACGGCAACACCTCGGCCAACTCCTTGAACATATGCAGAAGTATGTACTGCGTACGATTGACAACCTCACATACGCCACGGGAACAAAGCGAATCCTTGGCATGATCAAAGATGCCACCGACTAGATCCTCCGTGTTGACATCCGAGCGTTCGTACTCAAAGATTGCAACGACATCATTGAACAGTTTACGCAACTCTTCGGCGCTTATGTGTATGAAATACTTTGTGGGCACAATTGTCCTCAGATGCTCCGTTATGCACTCGGCTATGCGATCGGTATATTTACCCTGGAAACTGTACGCAGCCTGGCACAGATACAGCGATGAGCGCTGTGCAAACTTGCGTACATTTTCCGGGGTTGTGTGTTTGCCAAAGTACTGATTGAAACTCTTCTGTACAATCGTGTGCACGCGGTCCATAATGAAGTCATCCGGCATGGGCGGCAGCATGTAGGCCTCCACATTGAGTATGATCGGACAGATATCTGGCTCGACAGCGTCCAGTGGCACCAGCTCATTGTTGACAGCCACCGGTTTTGTCGGTTCCAGTTCGTTAATCTGCAGTGGCTTCGCTTTCAGACGAAGTGCGCATATCTCACGTTCCAGGCACTGTAGAAGTAAAGCTACTTTAGTTATGCTTATAATAATTCACGCCTCACTCACCTCAATCTGATCCTGTAATGCATTATCTATGCCCATCAGTTTCTCGATGTCATAGCTCAAATTGAGCACCTGTGGATTTGCCCACTTTTCGTAATTGCGACGCTGCACATCCAGCAAATAATCCATCAAATTCTTTTCTTCTCGCAGCACCCGTTCAATGTTCAGTTTCTCTGTATTATTCTGCGTTTCCTGCACAAGTAACTCCTCGCAACGACTCAGCTCAAGCTGCAAGAAGACAACAAGAACATAACAGCATTAAACATATGTAAATAAAATATAATTTTAATCATGATCAAGTACCTCTCTCTCCTTCAGTTCGTTTTCAAGCAGACGCATCTCTTCCTCGGCCGTCGTCTCCATCTCAAAGACATAACGACGCAACACCTCCTCCTCCAGCTCATCCAGATTAATAATTATGCCAAAACGTTTCATTTGCGCTTCCTTGATTTCCTCCTCGAGCCGCGTTATCTCGAACCTCATGAACTTCACATCCCGCATCATTCGCTTCATATGCATAAAGTTAACCCGATGCCACTGTCGTGTCGAATTCGTTTCATCGGCAAGTTGCTCGGCACGCCGCCGCAAATTGACCAGCATGTCGGCATCGAAGAGTATCGCATTCGAGACATCGCGAAAGTCTTCGCCCTCACGAAAGTGTTGCAACTGATCCATGCGCAAAATGGTGCTCACCTGTACTTTATTGATCTCGGCTTGTCGATTGCGCTAAAATAAATAAATAAGATACAAGTGAGAAAGGAGTGTGAGTAGAAGTAGTAGAAGTACTAAAAGTATAAGTAATTTGAAAGTAGTAAAATGAGTAGAAGTAGTAGTCCAGTTTTCTTGACGTTTATATATAGAGTACCCATTTGATTACCAAAGATATTTCCTAATTATGTCACTTATTTATTAGGTTTTATTATGTATTTTATATTTACTTTTATAGTCTTTAAGACATGGCTATATTAACTTGGTTGCTGATGCTGGTCAAGAATACATGCACTTTGTATGAACGGATATACCTCCTTGTGCCTTTCGATCGGCACAAAGACAACCATACAGAAACCGAGTATATTTACAGTATAAATATGTTCTATGGGTTCTATTTAATAACCTACGCTTTACGAATTAGGGGCTGAAATGGATCGGGATGTGCAATCACCTAAGAACAGCAGGGGTACAATAGATCTTATAGATCGCTGTACAGTTTACCCTTTCCAATGATAAATAATAACCTACCCTGAAGTCCATTAACTTATCTTTCTCGCGCTGATAGACTTCATTGTGGTACTTCATTTTGCTCTGCATTTCGGCAATTTCGCGACGTTTACGGTTTACATCTTGATTGCTTTCAACAAGCGTGCGCTCCAATGCATGTCGTTCTGAACGCGCTGTGAAGGCCCATTCGTATAGAACACGCTCCAGACCAATGGGACAGGTGTTCTCGTCCAAGCGTATTGTTGTCATATCCAAAGAGTCCACACTTCCGGCATCAGCACCCTCATCCTCGCTAGATGAGGACGATGATTCCGAAGATGAGGATTCTTCGTCATCCCCATGCACTGTCTTGGGCGCGCGATATTTTTTCTTAAAAATACGACGCAAAAAGTCAAAGAACTTGTGTCCTTTGATTGTGCTCGCATAGTAAACTTGTAGTGCGATAATTTGCTCATTGATTTTATCGATTATCTTCTTCAGATCCTCCAGCTGACGAATGGTTGCATTGATTACTACTTGCAGCTCATTACGTACACCCATGGCATATTTTGCATTGCGTTGAAGCTGCGATTCTATCTCTTCGCTATCGCGTAGTATATACAGCTCTTGATTTAAACTGATCATAAATGCAGAGAGAAATTCGGATTCAAGTTTTGTATGAAAACGTTGGACATATGCATCCTTTAGTTTTTGATCAAACGAATTAATTTTATCATCGACAATATCGAGTATGTATGATTGTTCAATAATCAACATGCGAAGCCAACGATTTCGTATCTCGATAATAATGGGCGAATCCCCCTCCTCGTCCACTTCGTAATAGCTTGCTTCACTAGGATGTGGCATACTTTTAATAAACTCGATCAATTTAGATTTAGGCAATGCACAGGTGACCTTAAATATTTCCAGGGCCGTGAACATTGTCCATTCTTTAATTTTCTCTACCTCCTCTGGATCCACCACCCGAAGTTTTACTGATTCTATCGTTTCTTTAGGTTGCATTGCCTGGAGTATGTCGTCAACAGTGTTTTCCAAGGTGATTATGTCGTCTATATTGACACCACAGCTAGGCTTACAATGTTCGATGAGATTCAGCTCAGGATACTCCTCCTGCATGTTTACCGCATTAATAGGTCTTATGTACAGACGGTCTATCTCAGGCAAATAACGATGAATGAGTTCCACTCGCTCTCGTTTTTTATCAATTGACTCGAGCAGTGCCTTCTTCTGGTCGCGCAGTAGCATCACTTTTTGATTAAAATTATCGAGTATTTCAAAGTACTTCTCTCTGCACTCGACAATCTCAATATATTTCGCTGTCAGGGTCTCTGTGGTCTTCGGCTCATAGTTTGCATTGATCTTTAGCTTATAATCACCCAAATTTTTTTTAGCCTCAGCAATTTGGGCATCATCATCAGGATGATTGCGATTCGGATCCGGTTTCTGACGTTCCAATCGATCCCAGTCGAAAATGCGATGCACCTCGTAAAGTTGACGTTTACGATAGCGGTTCAGCAGACGCATCATTACCCTGTTAAACTTTGGCGTTATCTTCTCCGGATTGCGACCAAAGAAGAATGCCTCAGGTGGCGGGCTAGGCACAACCTCTTCCTTCTCTTCAGGCACACAAACTTCAGTTAATCTATGTGGATTACGGGAATACAATGCATTAATTGAAAATATTCAAACAATTTGTGTACATTCTATTAAGTTATTGCATTCGATATAAAAAAAAATGTTTATGGTTAGTATTGATGTAGATTATATATTTATTTTAAATTTAATCAGATATTCTTACACTGGAGGTTGCTCTGGCACAAGCTCATCGGTGTCCGAACTATATGTTTGTGTAGCATAAAAGATGTAGATAGATAAGAGTGTAGATTGCATTGCATTGTTCTCAATTTAACTGCATTATTCTTTTTATATTGTATCCCTTTCTTCTTTGTGTAAATCTTCACTTACCGAAAATCTTGCTCCTCCTGGAGACGTGCACTGATATCGTCCTTGATTTGTTGAAACTCTGCGCCCAATGACTCCAGTCGAAACGTAGCCACGGGTTCAATATCCGCACTGAGCAGAAGAGAATTGAGGATACTTTAAGATAACGAATAAAAATACAACAAGAAACAAAACAGATTGACAGACAGATAGATAGACAGACAGATAGACACAGACAGATAGATATACAGACAGATAGACAGACAGAAAGACAGACAGAAGGACAGACAGAAAGACAGACAGATAGACACAGACAGATAGATATACAGACAGATAGACAGACAGAAAGACAGACAAATAGATAGACAGACAGATAGATAGACAGACAGATAGATAGACAGACAGATAGATAGACAGACAGATAGATAGACAGACAGATAGATAGACAGACAAATATATAGACAGACAGATAGATAGACAGACAGATAGATAGACAGACAGATAGATAGACAGACAGATAGATAGACAGACAGATAGATAGACAGACAGATAGATAGACAGACAGATAGATAGACAGACAGATAGATAGACAGACAGATAGATAGACAGACAGATAGATAGACAGACAGATAGATAGACAGACAGATAGATAGACAGACAGATAGATAGACAGACAGATAGATAGACAGACAGATAGATAGACAGACAGATAGATAGACAGACAGATAGATAGACAGACAGATAGATAGACAGACAAATATATAGACAGACAGATAGATAGACAGACAGATAGATAGACAGACAGATAGATAGACAGACAGATAGATAGACAGACAGATAGATAGACAGACAGATAGATAGACAGACAGATAGATAGACAGACAAATATATAGACAGACAGATAGATAGACAGACAGATAGATAGACAGACAGATAGATAGACAGACAGATAGATAGACAGACAGATAGATAGACAGACAGATAGATAGACAGACAGATAGATAGACAGACAGATAGATAGACAGACAGATAGATAGACAGACAGATAGATAGACAGACAGATAGATAGACAGACAGATAGATAGACAGACAGATAGATAGACAGACAGATAGATAGACAGACAGATAGATAGACAGACAGATAGATAGACAGACAGATAGATAGACAGACAGATAGATAGACAGACAGATAGACAGACAGATAGATAGACAGACAGATAGATAGACAGACAGATAGATAGACAGACAGATAGATAGACAGACAGATAGATAGACAGACAGATAGATAGACAGACAGATAGATAGACAGACAGATAGATAGACAGACAGATAGATAGACAGACAGATAGATAGACAGACAGATAGATAGACAGACAGATAGATAGACAGACAGATAGATAGACAGACAGATAGATAGACAGACAGATAGATAGACAGACAGATAGATAGACAGACAGATAGATAGACAGACAGATAGATAGACAGACAGATAGATAGACAGACAGATAGATGGACAGACAGATAGATAGACAGACAGATAGATAGACAGACAGATAGATAGACAGACAGATAGATAGACAGACAGATAGATAGACAGACAGATAGATAGACAGACAGATAGATAGACAGACAGATAGATAGACAGACAGATAGATAGACAGACAAATAGATGGCTACACAGAACAAATATGTACATGTATATAATACATGTAAAGCAAATATGTGCATATGCCCTATATAGTACATATACAGCAAGAAATATAACTTACCACAATGGTGTTACGGTAAATGGCACATGGTCCAGTTTTTCTAGAAAATGATTGTAGAGTTTCGAGTGTCCCACCTGGGCAAACTCAAGATCGAATGCAAGATCCTCACGCACATCGTCTAGTTCCGCTTGCAGCTCATCGCGCACTTGTTTCGTGATACGCGGATCTAGTAGTAAATCTTTATCGGGAATACGCAAACCGGCAGGTAATTCATCATTGCGTTTCATAATTTCAAAGTAAACGCTCTGCATTGCGCCAATCCTGGCCAGCACATCACGTTCATGCGCCTCAGCTGCTTCCTGTTGTCTCTTGAGTTCCGCATTGATTTTCTCCTGCTCCAGCGATGGTGTATCCGGATCTAGAATATCATCAACCGGCTCCATGGACGGTAATGCTGGCATTTCTAGCAACAGTGAATTCTTTGAAATTTTCGGGCCATTCCATTTAAAAAGAAAGATATTTCCATCATAGCCAACGGTGACCAAGCGGTCCATGTCGTAACTCAACATTATACGAGGTATTACGCCCTTACTAATGTTATCGTGCACTGGATACAGACGATAATCGGAGAGATCGGTAAATTTTTCCAAATTAAATCGATTGATACGCAACGATCCATTCATGAGGCCAAATAGAATGTACTCCTCGCTAGGTAAAGAAAAGGATTAGCGTGGGATAATTTATATATATGTTTGAGCTTTCATACCAAATTAAATATGAATGAATTTCGATATCATCGGCATCTTTAATTATTGTACAGATTGTTGGCTCTGGCGCATCGAATTCCACCTCATAGATATAGCCAGCATCGAAGCCCGCCATGGACAACCAAATGGTATCGCGGTCTGTGTACCGTAGCCAGAGAATCCGATTGGGTATGCTTGGTATGTGCAACGGTTCCTCCTCCTCATCTGGCTCCGAATCAGCCAGAGCGCTCTCCATGTCAATTTGCAGACCAGGATTGGCTTTCTTCAGTTTCTCGATGGCCCTCAATTTGCGTTCCTTTTTCTTCTCTTTACGTTTCTTGATTATCTCTCGTCTATTCATGCGTCGTATCATACTCTTAACTGAAACAAATTTCGCTGTGCGCAATCGACTCTTTTCGGTGATGTTGTAGCTGAGATATACCTCTTCCGCGGTGACATTGGTGCGTATATTGTATTCGTAGACTTCGCCACTTTTTGATCCAACCAGCACAATATTCTGTTCCTCAGTGTGCCAGTAAAAGCAATTGGGTGTGGCGTTGAATTGAATAAAACCCAATGGAAACATTTCGATAAATTTATCCGGAGCACTGGACAATTTATAGATGAACATACTCTTGTCTGCGGAGCCCGTGATTAGCAGTGTGCTCACACGATTGACTGTCAAGCAGGTTATGGGCGCAGTGTGTGCCTTTATAGCCCGCACCAGATGCATTGCTGGCTTTTCTGGGTCACTTAAATCGAGAAATAAATGCCGCATGATGCCATCCTCGAAGCCACCGACCAGCTCTGTGCCTAAATTAGAAATCTGTTGGTCAAACCAGAGAATGTCTGCACCATTGGCGATGAATTGTTTCTCAAATAGAAGTCTCTGTTGCTCATAGTCGTACAGAAACAGCTTTCCCGCCTCGGAGAGCGCCAATATATGAGGGGAACACGGGGACATTTGGGCGGCGGTTACACGTCCGCCGACACATGAATAGAGCTGCTCTGGTGGCCTGGGTACATCGTAGATATTGATGTCACAAAACCAAATGCCACCATTGCCATCCTGTGCATAGTAACCAAAGTCTGTCTCATCGAAGGGCAGAATCTTCTGCATGGCTCGTATTTCAACTCCATTGATGTTGAACTCATAAATGGGATCAATTTCTACAAACAAATCATCCTCGGGTGGATCGGCAAGATCAACTGTTTCCCAAAACCAGACACGCACAAATCCATCCATGCCCACGGTAGTCACCTCGCCATCCTTCATGGTAATCCTAGAAATGGGCTTATCATGGCATGGTCTGCGTCCTTTGCGGCATATTTCGAACTTGATAAGTCCCGCCTCCCAGAGCAACAAGTTGCCCCAATCACAGCCCGAGATAATGTTCTCATCGGGCAACATATACATCGCATATATATCACTGAAATCCGTCTTGCCAAAGCGACCCAAGTCGCCTTTCAGCTTTAGTCCTGTGAATGTATTTGCCATTTTCCATGCCTTGATGTGACTTATGCCCGAGGAGCATAACAAGATGGGATTCCATTCGGAGAAGTGCACAAAGAGAATGTTACTCTGAAAGGATTTGGCACGTAGCACCACCTCGGCGCGTTCCCAACGCCAGATGGTGATTATAAAGTCCGGATATCCGGCCTGTGAGGCAAACAGTTCTCCACTTGAGTTATATGAGCCAGCGGTGAAACACGACTTGGCCGCTCCAGTTAGCTTGATACGCACTGCATGCGATGGATACTCATAGATGAAGATTACCGGTTTCGCTCCATTCTCGCCCACAGTGAAGAGGTTATTGAATTCGGGCCGTTCATTCTTAGTTATAAAACCAATGCCATGGCCGAGCACAGTATTACGAAAGGTCACCTCCCGCCTGGATATGCAAAAGTAGTGCAGGAAGTTTCCTGACACAAAGATTAGTGTATCATCATCAACTTGCACCAGATTGAAGAGACGCTTGCAGTCGTAGCCGAATGAGTGTCTGCAAAAAGGAAAACGGATAAATAAGGCGAGATACTTTAGTGTTCCTCGATACTTACTCAAGCTCAATGATATCGCGAAAGAACGATGCATTGTAATCATCATCTGGCACCTCTTCCTCCTCGCAAATGGGTTCTTCATCGGGATCGGCCATGTCTGAATTTATTTGAGTTTATCTACTTGGGTTTTGAGTCAATTCACAAAGTTTTTTTGACTGTTTATTTACTGTTTAAACCTGTTGCCAGGACAGTTTTGAATTCAATTCACCCCGAAGACAGTTTGCTGCGGAGCATGCGCAGAAGATCTGGAGATGTGAAGCTGAAATCTCTCTGGGGTATTTTAAGCAAGTTCAAATTTAATGTAAAATATTTTGTTTTAAATTTAAAAAATTCGTAGAAAACCGTTTGCTATAATCAGGAACAATATGTAAAGTTTTCTTTCATACTATAAAATATTCTAATTTCACTTTTATACTTAAATTTATTCAATCGTATAATTACATAAAGATCAACTATAAATTGGCTTAAATTAACGATAATTAATGATAAACTATGTATATATAATCAAAATAATTAAAAAACCAAATCCTTAAACGCATCATCATCATCGTCCTCGAAAAAGGCGGCTATATCTTGTACATTATCAGCTGCTTTATCATTACTACTAGAAGTTTTTTTGCTATTATTATTATTACTATAATTGTTGTTGTTAGATTCACTAGAGGCTTTTGACGGCGCCTGCACCGGGGAGAAAAACTGTTCCATTGTGCCAGCTTTGGGACTAGCTGCTGCTTTCGCCGGCGAGAAATACTTATCGATCTTATGTGACTACAAAGAATAAAGAATATGTTAAAATTCTGAGTACAACCTGAGCAATGTTTATCAATTCACCATTGTGGGTGCTGCTGTGTGCGTTGCCTGCTGCAGATTCTCCGCAAAGATGCCCACTTTGCTCAGCACTTCCTGCTTGTTCTTCAACATATTCCAGATGGTATCATCTGCCGTTTGACTGGCCATAAGATAGCGACAAATGACAGCTTTTGTTTGACCAATGCGATGAGCCCGACTCTCCGCCTGCGCCAAGGTCTGCAATAAAGGAGTAACACTTGAGTGCCAGTAAGTAATAATTCTCTCTCGTTACATACGCTTGGATTCCAGTCGAGCTCAGCAAATACTATCATTTCTGCTGCCGTTAGCGTGATGCCTGAATTGCAGGCCTTTAGAGAAAGCACTGCTACCTTGCAGCTGCTTTTCTTTTGAAATGTATCGACATAGTCTGCTCTGAGATCACTGCGTGTCTGCCCATCGATGCGTATGTAGTTGACCCTAAGTTCACTCAGACAATCCGAAATGGCATCTAACATGATGCGATGATGTGCGAATATAATAAACTTAAACTTCTCCTTTACCAAAGTCTTGAGATATGCACTGCCAATGAAAAGAATAAGTTGATTATATTAGATTCCAATAGAGTGTTCTATTATTACCAAACTGCACGTGTTTTGACTTGCGCTGTCTGAGCATAGAAGCGGAGTAACACCTCCTCACGCGATCGACCCTTGGCATGTTCTAGCTGTGAACTCATTTCATTTAAACTGGTTTTAGCTTCATCATTAGTCCAAACTAACGCAGGATCGAGCACAACTGTTTCACTGTGAACAAGGAAATATTAGAGCAAAGATATGATATGATATGCACTCAACCTACCGATTCTTTTCTGCCAGCTGTGGCAGTACTTCAGCCTTGGTACGTCTTAGCATATATTTGAGAGTTAATATCACCTTAAGTTCATTCAAATTCGATTGCCCATTGGCATCCCAGCCAAAATTCGTCTGTTTGCCATCGCAATAGCGTGTGGCTGCAATTGAAAATGCAAATAAGTTTAAGCAATGAAAGTAGATATACTAAAAGTTGCCTTACTGAATTCCATAAAGTTCATGAAGCGACTATCGACCAGCTGCAGCTGTGTAAAGAGTTCCAGGGGTCGTGACAAGGCGGGTGTGCCGGACAGAAGTATGACGCGTTTCGCCTTATCCGCCAGACGCTTGGCCACCACGGTGCACTTTGCTTTGCTGCTCTTCAGGGTGTGTGATTCATCGTAGACAATAATGCCGAATTTTCGATCGAGCAGTTTATCCATATGTCGCTCCATCATGTTATAACTGGTAATGAGCACCTTGGCATCGTTTACATATGTCTGATTGTTGGCCAACACCTGCACATAATGCAATGGCACAGTGGGCAACAACTCGGTAATATGTCGTGCCCATGCATCACGCGTGCTGGCTGTGGTGCAGATCAGCAGTGGCCAATCATCCCTGTAGTAGTCGGCAACGGCAAGCGCCTGATATGTTTTACCCAAGCCCATTTCATCGCAGATCATAATGCGGCCTTGCTGAGCAATTGCGAAGCTGTAATCAAAGTGCAACAATGAATATATAGACCATGACAATAAGTGGCTGCTCACCATACACCATCCTCCTGAAAGGGCATAAGTTTCTCGGCCAATGTGCTGCCAATGGAGGCGAGCACGCTCCGTTCTAGAGGCTTGGGGGGTTGTTGGCACAAATCCATCACCTTCTTTGGTATAGTTCCAATGACAACATAGGGTTTAAGATCACCCACATGTTGCTGTATAGATGCGTAGTCCTTGATATCAAAATCCCAGATACGCGTCTGACTGTTATATGATTTAGTAGGCGTTTTTTTAAACACTTCTATGAGTTTCTCATGGTAACCCGAAGTATCCACAGCAAACCGTCTGGGACTAATCATATAAACGCGACAGTTTACAGACTTTACAAACACCGAGGCCAAACCTTCGGCAGGTTTCTGCTTCTCTGGACTAAGCGCCAAAGTGGGTTTGTGTGGTCCATTGGGACGCTGATAGGGATGCGCTGCCGCGCGACCCAACTCACGTGAGCTGGCTGAGCTGATAGCTTTCAGTGCATTCAGAAAGGATGAGCTCTTGTTGTCGTTCCTGTTATAGGTATTTGTAGTCACTTTATTGTTGAAGCTATTCGTATTTTGTGGCGGGGATCTGTAAAAGTTGGACGCAGGTTTGGCGCCCAGTTGCTCTTGGGCACCTGTTGACGGCTTTACATTTAAATTTGTAGACGTTGCCTTTGCTGTTGCTGTCTTCGCCTGCAATTTGGCCAGTGCAAGGCGACGTTTCTCTGCTATTTCAGCGGCTGAGCAGGACATGGCGATTGGAAATGATGAAATACGAAGCAGAATTTAATTTAAATGAAATCACAAACGACAATCAGTAAATTAGTGAAGGCATCGCTGTTCGATAATTGCACAATCGGCATGCACTGTTTTGCCATTCACCTAAAATTATGTACATTTTATCAAACATTTGTGACGTCACATTAAAACGAAATCTTCTAAATCGATTGTTTTGAGGCGCCTGCGTAAATCAGCTGTTCGTTCGTTTGTAAACAACATTCGTGTTGTCAATTTGCTGGCAGGCAGCTTATTGCGTAGAATTAGATTAAACCACAACTGCACAACTGCTGAAATAATCACGTAACCTCAGCTGCTAAAACAACCAGCATGTGCACCCTACACATCGAGGAGGAGACACATTTAGCTGTCATGGGCAGCAGGATGCGCACCCGAACGCCAAGTCCGATGCCAATGTGGCGAAGGCCACACGACGGCGAACTGACCCTGTTTGACATCAGTTGGGACGATGTGCTCATACCACAAATGTCAATATATTTGTCGTTGAAGGATCTCTTTAATTTGCGCAGTTGTTCACGCACAGCACTGCGCTTTGTGGAGTCAGCACTGGAAATTCGTCACGAGTTGCAACTATCCGGGGATAATTCAAACAATATCGAGCTGTCTTTCAAGATCCTGGCCCGTTGCTGCCGGCGTCTGGAGCATCTCCATTTAGCCAGTTGCAAGTGGCTAACGGACGAGCTGCTGCTGCCACTGCTGGAGAACAACAAGCAACGGCTGAGTGTAGTCAATCTCAATGAGTGCATCAACATTACCGCCCTCTCACTGCAACCGATCATTGTGCAGTGCAAGGAGCTGCGTGTGCTGAAGCTCTCCAAGTGCCAATGGCTGACCACGGGAGCTGTTGACGCCCTCACATTGCATCAGAGCAAACTGGTGGAGTTCGATATCTCACACTGCGGCGCCATTGGCGAACGTTGCCTCATCATCTTTTTCCGCAAACTCAACAAATTGACTGTCCTGTCATTGGCCAACACACCCAGCGTCACCGACCAAGTGCTCATCCAAATTGGCAACTATTGCCGTGAACTGGAGCACATCAATCTTATTGGCTGTGCCTCCATTTCGGACTACGGCGTTCAGTAAGTTTCCCATCATTTCTATGTGTGTGTTGTGGCGTCCCTTGGCTGCAACTTGGAAACTGCACACCTGAATCTTTTTGCAGCGCACTCAGCATACACTGCCAACGGTTGCAATCGCTTCGCATACAACGCTGCCATCGCATCACGGAGCGCTCGTTGGCTCCACTACGTCAGCGTGTGCAGATCGATCGACCACGTCCGCGCCAGGACGCGCACAACAACTACAACTTGAACGATTTCTATCCCAGTGATTTTCTTGTTTACTAGCCAAACCTCTTCTCTCTTTCTCTTCCCCATCTTCTTCTGCAGTGCTCTTACCACCAGCTGTCCACAACTACAATCACTGATGGTGCAGCGTTGTCCCCTGGTCACAGAGCATGTGCTGGCGCCACTGCGTGGTCGTCTGCACATCGATAGACCCACTCAGGGCTACAATCTGCCCGCCGTGCATCATCGTCTATATCTGCAGGTGTGAGTAGCTCCACAGAGAGTAGAAGCTAGCGAGGCTATGTGGATAAAATGTGAGGCATGCAAGAAGGGAAACAATTCTCTGTAAATACGCTGACGATGATTAATTAGTTTAATACAATAATTGCTTAAGCTAAACTGGCTTACAAATTGTTAACATTAATTTAGGCTATACAAATACAATGTAGAAACTTATTTACTCTGGTTAAAACTGATGTGAGTTATTTGGATTCGAAGCTGGCTCGATCGAGAAAGAGAGGCCTTCTCGCTGTATAAAATGATTATATAAAGGGAATAATTTAAGCTCTCTCTCTCTCTCTCTCACTCTCTATTCTCTCTTCACTTGCTAGATTGCAGTTGCTTAAGCCCAGCCAATTAGTCTTTATAAAATATGCAAAATCCAGCCTCAAATCCAACAAACATTACTGTCTCAAACTTTTCACTTAACTTTAATACATCGTTCAAAAAGCGTTGGCAAAAATGCTAATGATAAGCGTAGAATATATAAATAGTGTGCTTTAAGTTTTCCCATCATTGTGCTGATATGAGAGGCGTGCTCGAGGTAGTCGTCACGGCTGTGGCATCTCCAGTGCCACCCAGCTTCAGCTGGCTTAGGTTATCGCTAAGCGAATTGCTGGCATGCCAACGTTCATGCAGCTCCTTCATATGTGCTTGAGCAGCCATCGAGATATTCAGGCTGGGCATGACAGCGGTCAGGCCAGGTTCGCCAATGAAGGAGAGTCCACAGAGGCCCAGGTACGTGTGAAATGGATCTGGTGTGGCCTGTGGCCACTTGGCAAAGCCCCCAATGAGCTTATCCTGTGTGCTCAATATATATTCACGATTCTTGTCATAGTCCGACAGCTCAAAGGCATTCAATATGCGCAAAGCGGCACCAATCCAAAAGGAATAGCATGTGTCTACAGGCTTATTGGGTCGCCCCTGGAAGCCGTCCATCTGACGAAAGATAAGCCAGCGCTTAATTCTCTCCACTGTGGTGGCATCCAGACGATGCAGTTGTCCACTCAACTCCAGCGCTGCCAAAGCACAGAATGTGGTGCCGCCATGTGACTCGCCTTCCAGCTCCTGACTGAATCCATAATCATAACGCAGGCTACGCATGATGAACTGGAACATGGCCTCCTTGTTGACATTGCCCCAATAGTCGAGCATGTGGCAAATAGTTGCAGCGCAGTATACGAAACGCATGTCGCTCTCACTGCCATCGGTGCTGGCACTAAAGCTGCCATCGGGACGCTGCACTTGCGCCACACCATCGACGATGCTCTTGCGGTCTAGGCGCGTCAGATCATCGCGTAGTGTGATCAGTACAGCCACACTGGTGTAAGTCATGGCCAGATGTCCCCACTGATACTTGCGCATGCATTCCAGCACCTCTGCATCCTCTGTTTGTGGCACCATCGCTCGGCAGCCCTGTGAAACGAGAACAACCAGACGGCGACACATATGCAATTAATTGATATGTGTACATTGCACACACAGCAAAGTGGTTATGCATGTCGCGCAGATAAACACTTGACTTGATAAGGGGATGGGCCCCAAACAGACTCCCCGATAAATAGAAACCGAACCAGACCCGCTCGAAGCTGCTGCGCAAATAGAGCCATGGTATGAGTTAAGTTTGGAAAAGTTGACACTAAGTTAAACAAAGTAGAACTAATCGGACCTGTTGACGTTTCAGAACCATTACAATTGAAATTTGCATAAACTGAATATATCTGTGTATATAATTGACCAAACTGAGGGAAGAGGGATTTATGAGGTTGTTATCCCTTGTTAACAGGGATAATTACACATGTCAAAAAGTGCGATTCGCTAACTCAACCTCTGCTAGTTGTTGACTCTAAGTTGGGGGCTAGTGGATCCGCGCTGAGCGACTGTCGCAGTGGCTACTGCAGCGCCACGTAGAAGATAAAGACTGATAGGTTGCTGTTTGCACTTCCCCCACAACTTGTTTATCATATCGTATCGAGCAATTGTGAGAGCAGGAGAGCAACAGCTAATTTATGCTCACCATGAAACCGCCGCAAGGTTTCTCATTGTCGCGTGGCACAACCAATCCACCGTACGTCCAATTGATGATGTCCTCGCGCAGTTTTGGGGATACTAAATTCATAGAATTGAGTACATCCAGGCCGCAGATGGCAAAGAACACAATAGTGCTCCTAAATATATTATTTATTATTACTCAGACTCTCTTTGTGGACTCATTAATCCTTACCTGGTGTTGTCATGCGAGGACATGCGGGCGGGCAACAAGTGCAGAAAGCGCAGCAGGTTCTTGGCGTGCTTGGAGAGCAGCACGGGCTCTGGCTCGGAGGCGTCTGTCATATCTACAATGTGGTAGGACATTTTGAGTTCTCTTTTTAGTGCGAGTTCAACTTCCTTTTGTTTATCTTTATCAGTAGTGTATGTATGTTTATGTATGTGTATGTTCGTGTGTGTGTGATTGTACGTAAGATGACTAAGTCTCGCAATCTTTGCCGTTGGCTGCTGTTGTCGACGCAACGGTGTGCACGTAAATGGCTGTGCACTTGCACGTGTACTCATTTAAATAGTCAAGCATTACCTTATTGTTATTATAAGCCGGTTTTTTGCATCTCTCTCAAGTAAATTACAAAAGGAAAACACCAGCAGAACTTAACGATGCTTCTTCTTCGAGTACTTTTGTGTAGCGGTATATCGATAGCTTTACGATGATACAATACATACGATATATTTGAGCTGCTCTCATGGTCGCTCATCCCTGTGAATGGCAAAAACATAACAGCTGTGTGTTGGTCAGGCCGCATTTTTAGTTGTATTTTGCTATTTTATAATTAGAAAAAATATAATAAAATGCGTATTACACAGTTTTTGACTAGCAAATTGAAGAACTTCTCGAACCTGCCTAAGGAATATATTGAGCGCAGCAAAAAACAGGCAAGTATTATGTGTTTTCAAATATCTACTGCTTTGAGGCTCACGTAACAACTGCAGACCCGCAAATTCTCTAATTTCTCTGCAATTAATAATGAATGAAAATATTACAGGTCTTCTGGGAAACTCCCAAAGCAAAAAACTACCTGCCACGTACTGTTGAACGCAAGCGCATCCGTTACACCACAAACCGATCATGGACTGGTCAGTTCCGTCAACAAAATATGCCGGGAACATTGAGACGCAAAGTCTTTGTGGAGCCTATCGGTAAGTGAAGTTGAAATCTAAACAAATTTGTTCTAAATCATCTTCTCCTACAGAGGATTGGAGCTACTTCCGCGGTGACCGCATTGAAGTGATGGTCGGCAAGGATAAAGGCAAGCAAGGCATTGTAACACAAGTAATCCCCGAGCGCAACTGGGTTATTGTTGAGGGCATCAATTGGCATTACAGACGTGTTGGTGCTGAGAAGGAATTCCCTGGCATTATCATCAAGTCCGAGTCACCTTTGAATGTCACCAAAGATATCCGTCTCGTGGATCCAGCTGATCTGCAAGGCACTGAGTTCGAGTGGCGGTTCACGGAAGAAGGTGAGAAAGTGCGCGTTTCCATGCGTTCGGGACGCATCATTCCCATTCCGGAGACAAACAATCAAACGCACGACTACAAGACACCGAATGCGTACATCGAGCGTGAAAAAGATACACCAGCAGCCGTCGTAGGCGAAATTACCTTCCAGCCAAAACTCTCCACATTTGAAATGGACATCATGGAGGAGTTGGACATTAAGGAAGACCGCATACCAGCCAAGAGCTATTGGTACTAAGCTATTGGTACATGCTAATTGTTTGTTTAATTGAAAATAAAAGAAATTAATTTTAACTTTGAATTTAAATCGCTTTTAATACAGTGGGTCGCACTCTAATTGGAAGTTAACATTAGTCTGTAATGTTAATAACAGTGGTTACTTGATTTTAAAATGTCACTGTCGTTACTTTCAGCGGTTACTTTGAGCTTGTTTTAAAAAATATTTATTTAGCAAAAAAATTGTAATAAAACTTATTATAAATTGTTATTATAAATCGAATATAGGTGGCAAAGTTTCTATATCATTTGCGTGCGGCACTGAAAACCTCCTCGCGATGCTCCCGCAATGTTTTAGCCAAAGAACGCACCGTCTCCTCGGCCTTGTCAAAGTCTTTGCGTAACGTTTTGTTAAATGTATCGTAGAGCCAAGTGCAGGTTTTGGACATATTCGACTCGTAACTGGTGAATACCCGGCTAGTGTGCTCAAAACTATTGGGAAATTAGTATTTTTTGTCAACTCTGGCGAACAACAACAACTTACCGTGCAGTATTGGCAATATCTGTGATTAAATAGGTGTTGCAGTGATTAACTGCCAACACCTGGCGATGGCTCATGTACTTGAGCTCCACATGTGGCAGCGCAAGCTGTGCGGCATCCAGTGATGTCAGTGAAGCATGAAACAAACTGCGACAATCCAGCGCCGCCTGCAGTTTTTGTTTGGGATCGCTGCAAAAGAGATGCGCAAAAAGAAAGAAATTTATCGATCAACGATATCATCGAAAAAGGAGTAGAGTCTTCCCTAGGTCTAAATTCAAAAGGTATGTTTAACATTTAATACTCACACCAGCCTGGCCAGATATCGCCAGTGCTTAAGTGCCTTTGTGGAGGAGTCCGCAGCTGCGCGCAGCAGCAATCCACAGATCCGCCACTGCTCCAGTGCGCTGCCCAGCTTGTCTCGCGTATCCCGCGCTGCCTCCAGCTGCTCATCTATGCTCTCCTCCAGGCGTGTCATATACGTACCGCCACTAATATAGGCAATTATGCCATCCTGGTTGACATAGAGCTCATTCAGCTCGGCATAGCTGGCGGAGAGCGTCCTCAGTCGCTGCTTAGTGTGCTCCAGCAGCTCGCCATAGTAACGTATGCTAAGCAGAAAGAGCGTCGATTCGCTCAGGTTGGCAAAGAAGTCCTCGTGCATGGAAGCCTTACGTGAGTCGCCAATAACGCCCAGATTATGCGCTAGCTAAAGGTCAGATAATGAGTCAAGTAGGAGGAGCAGGAGGAAATTGCAAACAAGGTCACAATTAGCAGGGCAATCACAATAAATATAATAAATATAGTGGAGAAATTTGTGGCGAGGCGTTAATTGTGCACCACTCACTCACCTGGGCCAGGTCGTTGGTGGGCGTGTTGGCCACTATGTCGTTGCCCGCCCGCTCGTTCCTCAAGGCCAGCGGAAGTGTTGCCCCCGCCACAGCGTCGGGGGCAGGTGCCTCGTCGTTTAGAACTGTTTGCGATGCAGGCACTGTAGGGTGTTCCATGCCCTCCAGGCCCAGCATAGCGTCGCGCTTCGCCTGCAGATGCTCGATCCATGCCTCCGCGGTGGCCATACGCGGACCCGGGCAACTGCCTTCCACTTTACTGATCTGTTCATCGAGACGCACGTATTGCCGCACAATATTCTGGATATTAAAAGAATATATATGTATATCATATATAAATTACTTGCTCGGGGTTTTGCCATTTACCGTTACGTTCGCGGCGCCATTTTGTTCGATACGCAGCGCTGCATTTGGCACTTGCTGCACGCTTGCACTTGGCGGCGTCTCCATGGACGAGCCGCAGCCCATCATTCAGCAAATATTGGATGTCAATAACATTGACATTCTCGTTCAGAAATAGGAATTGCTGAAGTACCGTTGCTGCCACGAATCACGAGTCCGTTTCACGTCCGCAACGCTCGCCTGCCACACGCCGAATGAGCGGCGTCCATTGTCCGGCCTGGCGTCTGCATTGTCCAGTTATGGAACGAAAACAAAATATTCGCGTTACTTGTCAAGCACAAGCCAAAAATGCCACCACGCCCAGTAGCCCACTTACACGCCCCCTACTCCCTATGGCCCCCTGCCTCAATCACCACCCACCTAACCATTCATCCATTCATTTGTCCATTCAAACTGAACCATTGCCATTAATGCTTATTAGTGAGCTGCACAGTGGGGCGCTTTGGCTGGGTGCGGGGAGGGAGTGTGTTGTGTGGGGTAGCCGAGGGTCTGCAGCACATTTCACAGTGTGTATAAACAATTTATATTTGTTTTCACATGAGCTACACATGGGGTATATTAGGTGTGTGCACACAATATGAAATTAGTGAATTTATTTTTAATATTTGTCACATATTAATAGTGAAATTTGATATAAAATAAGCTAACATTTTATTCTAAAGTTCATTACAGAGTTTCATGAGGATCGCATAAGTAACCAAAAAGTTATTTAAGTAACAAGTTGAGTAACTTATTTACAGGATATTTTACAGCCAAGTTAATCTACAGGCTTCCCTTACTTTGTTTTTGTTTCTGTTGGCTTGCATGTCTGTTCTTGCTTGTTGTTACTGCGGATTGGCGGCGCACATACTCAACATTTTCTATGGTAAGCTAGACAAATAATAATAGCAACAACAAGCAGGAAAACAACAACAGCGACTGATAAACAACAACAGAAGCAGTTGAACAATAACAAATTATAACAGCTGCTTAAAGCTTGACCAGACTATACCATTTGCCGTGGTTCGTCGTTAACTTATGCTGCCACGGGCCACAAAGTGAACCCCAATTGGGCCATAACATAATCCATCAACAGGATAACCATCTAGATTTTGATAAATTACCAACAAATTATAGGCTGGTAGCACACACACACGCACACACTCAATTAAACACACACATGCTAACAAAATACATGCAGGGTTATGTGCAGTTAAAGCAATGCTTGGGTTGGCTTAGGTTAGCTAAGGTTGCTTAGGCTTTTATACCATTAATGGCTTGATGAGCATGTGTTTTAGGATTGTAATATTACATCAATTAAATTAAAGAGTAATTGAAGAATTGAGCGCAATTAGTTTCCTTTTAGATTTTGGTTTAGATTAATTTACATATACAGTTTTTTGATTTGTTTAACTGTTTAAATTTATTGATGCATATTTCAACGAACTATTATTAAACACATTCCTGAATAAATCTTCAAAGAAAACAACTGACTCATTAGACAACAATATAGACTCATTACACTGTTCATCATTTTTAGTAAACGAATTTAATTAAACATTAAAAAGAATAGTTCTTATATTTTAACCTGACTTAAACTCTCTGTAAGCTCTATTAAGCATTTTCTTATCTCTAAACTTATTTTAAGATATTTACTTGAACGTCAGTTCTTTACGAGGTAACTAGCCTTTTGTAGGCCACATGTCAAGTAGTTAAGGTGAATTCGAGGCCACCAATGTAGTCCCAAGAGTCAGCACATGTGCCTGCTCTGGCTTTGCTGACACAGCCCAAAAACTTGACAAGTGCGTACATGATTCGCCCCCTTTTCGTACGTGCCCTTTTTCTAATGTGTGCACACATGGCGTATGCGCATTTGCGAGTGCAACTGAATAAATCATGCAGCCAAGGGGGGTAACTTACTGTTAGTGTTGACATGTCAGCACCATCAATATTGCACCTTGTTGTTGTCGGACTTTGCACAAACTTGTTGACCAAACCAAGTGGCGCCGACGAATGTGGCGAGCAAAACAAAGAAAACAAATTGCCGTGAAGGAGGAAAGTGTGCGGCAGCCACTGCGCAGCCGCTGAACCAACACACAGCATGCCTGGAAGAGAGAAAAGCAAAGTTAGGTCGACGACGACCTGCGACATCGTTCAATATTGAAAGTGAATAGCGGCGATTGTTGGAATCGTTTTCGTGACTGTGTTGGACTCGTCTCAACGAGAAACCGCACAAATTCTTTCGGGTGTTTCGGTTTCGGTTTTCAGTCGCAACTCGAGTCGTGCGTCGCAAACATGTCGACGCTTCAAGTGCTCCCATCCAAGTAGAGTGTGAAACGCAATTGCACACTTGACTTCAATCCCATCCTAATTCAATCCCATCCAATTCAATTGCCAGTGAAGATGGGTTTGCGAGAGACTCTGCGTCAACTGCGTCCTGGCAGTCCGTCGCGTGGTCGTTGCAGCATCGAGCTACAGCGACGCTGTGGCAACAGTAACAACAAGGTGAACCAGGTGGATGATTCCTCAGGGCAGATGACACAGGCACAGCCTCAGACACAGGTTACCGAGCAGTCGCTGCAGGTTTGGCGTGCACTTCCGGCGGAAATACGACATGATCCGAGCATGGCCAGCTTTCAGATGGAGAACGAAAGGATACACGGTGAGTGAGTGCGGAAATTGAAAGAGATTCAGTTGAGGCGTTGACGGAAATTGTCGTTATCTCTCAAGATTGAGAAATCTCAGAGCGCCGCGTTAATGTGTTGCCCACATTGACTGCTCACGTCCTCATTTAACCTCTGCGTAGCTGTAGGTGGTTCGTCTTCCAGCTGCCGCCTAAAAGCAGGCAACGCATTTGTCTTTCGCCTAATCGACTTTCAAATCGCTGTCAAATCGATAATTTGACAGCCGCCCCTGACGAGGGTCCGGCCGTCGCAGCCGTCGTCAGAATACAAACTCACTCATTGTTTATTCAAAAATACATTCATAGGTTCCACGGCAGGCGACAGCGACGAGGATGAGCCCGAAATGGACTTGGACGTAGACGAGCCCGCAAGTCGCATACATGAATTGCCCGATGGTTTGGCCTCAAGTTATGCAGGCTCTGACTTTCTGGATGTGAAGGCGCGCTCTGTGGCGGACGGTGACAAGAGCACCGACGATGAGGCAACCACCACACACTCAGACACACACGAATCGCAGCCAAATGGACCAGGGAATGCCAAGACTATGGCACGTCGCACCCACCACAAGTCGAAGCGCTCGAAGGAGCAGCTTAAGCGCGACAAGCTGTGGAAGCGTTGTGGTTTGCTCTTCTTCTGGGGATTTGCTGCCACCGTTCTAATTACTGTGGGCGAGAAGCATTTGCTGGAAAAGATACTCGAGGTGCCGCAGGGCAAACAGGGCAAGTGTGAGTGGAGAAATGATTTGATTAAGATTTTGATTGTTACTTTAATGTATTTCCCTTAATTAGTTTTCCAGCTGCAACAGAAGCCAACTGGGGACTTTCGCCTCAAGCTGCACGGCGCCTTTGAGAGCGCCTCCACATTGCTGCTCAATGAGTTGGACAATGAAACGATGAGCTACAGCTATCTGACTGTGCAGCCACAAATCTCTTACGACATGGCTGGCAATCAAAGTCGGGTTTACAAGGTAAGGCTTGAATATCTCTACTACCAAATATGATGCCTATAATCTCCTTCTTGCAGAACATTTTGGAGCCCTGGCAACTGCCACTGCTGGATGACGAGCAGCTGGATCATGCACCCGCTGTGGCACGCAACTACACCTACCATATGACGGCAGAGCTAAAGGATTTGCTGGCACGCAAGGACAGCGAGTTCCGTCTGCATATCTACAGCGATGCTGGACATGATTTGGCCATAGAACTGATATACAATCCACTGATTGTGAACACACGCACGGGCAGCATTCTGGCGGGGATTATACTGCTCATCTTCTATGCGTTGCTTGTGTGGGAGCAGCTGGAACGTCCCTTTGTCGCCATGGTCTGCTCTGTGTTGTCTGTCACAGCGTTGGCTATTTTTCATGATCGTCCCAATATGGAGGAGATCAAACAGTGGATGGATATGGAACTGCTGACATTGCTCTTCTGCATGATGCTACTGATTCTAATACTCACCGAGACGGGCATCTTTGACTACCTGGCAGTCGTCTGCTTTGAGATCTCCGGTGGCAAGATCTGGCCCATGATCTACAGTCTCTGTGTGACCACTTGCTTGGTATCTAGTGTGCTGGACAACATGACAACTGTGCTGCTGCTCACACCTGTGGCTATTCGCCTGTGTGAGGTCATGCAGCTGGACCCCATACCCGTCGTCATGGGCATTATTGTGCATGCCAATATTGGTGGCGCTCTGACGCCCATCGGGGATCCCATTAGCATTATCATCAGCACCAATCATTTCATTTCGGAGAATGTGAGCAAACAGACTTAAATATATATTGCCTGTTATATTCCCCTATTAATTTATAATCCCTTCTCCACAGGACGTCACTTTCCTCATGTTTGTGGCTCACATGCTGCCCGGCGTGCTGCTAGCCATGCTGCACAGCTGCCTCTACTTGCGTGTCTTCTATCGCAACATTGATGAGCTGCGTCTCAATGAGCCCAAGGAGCTGCGTGAGCTGCGACGTGAGATTAAGGTCTGGCAACGTGCACTGAATGCCATTGCCGCCTGCTCCAAGGATGCGCAACTGGTGCGTGGCACATTGCTGGCCAAGGTGAAGCAGCTGAAGCGCACGCTGCGACGCAAGCAACGTGGCGTGGGCTCCACAGAGCTCTACACCAGCACGCTGGATGAACTGAAGCAAAAGGTGCGTGAGACATACACAAAGTTCGACCTTGATTAACATTAACTCCCCTCCACAGTATCCAATCAAGAACAAGACGTTGCTGCTGCAGTCTGTGGGCGTGTTGCTCTTTGTCATTGTCTGCTTCTTCATACAGTCCGTGCCGCACTGGAAGACACTGCCACTGGGCTGGGTGGCACTGCTGGGAGTGATACTGCTGCTAATCATACTGAATCGTGAGGATATGGAGCACTTGATACATCGCATCGAATGGACCACTTTGCTCTTCTTTGCCGCCATGTTTGTGATGATGGAGTGCGTGGAGAGATTGGGTTTGCTTGTCAGCATTGGCGAGTTAACGGAGCATGTCATCATGGCCGTGAACGAGCGACATCGTCTTACTGTCGCTATTTCCATGATCTTATGGACTTCGGCACTGGCCTCATCGGTACTCGACAGTATTCCAGTGACCGCTATGATGGTCAAACTGGTCACCTCGCTGGTGGCCAAGCAATCGCTGGGTCTGCCCCTGCAACCCCTTGTTTGGGCCCTCACACTGGGTGCCTCCCTTGGTGGCAATGGCACCCTCTACGGGGCCTCGGCCAATGTCATCGCAGCGGGCATAGCTGAGCAACATGGCTACAAATTGTCCTTCACTCGCTATCTGAAAACTGTGCTACCCATGATGCTGGGACAAGTCACCCTGATGACGATATATTTACTGCTCTCCCACGTTGTGTTTAGCTGGGATTGAGACGATTATTCTTTGTTTATCTTTACAAATATAATACGATTCATTCTAATTATACTATGCCCCCAATATCAAATTATGCCAGTCCGAATTTTTGAATATCTATTATAATCTAAGATGAAATTTATTCAATGTAGATTTTTATCGCTCTTTTTGGAATTGGTATTCTTCGATGTCTATGTAAACATTGGTTTGTGATTTTTAAGAAAAGTTATCTAGCATACAAATATGATATAAATAAAGTTTATTATTGTTATGCAATATCCCATAAAGTAAAGTTTTATTTATTGCGGGGAAAACTTTAATGTAGTTCAAGTGTGCCTCGAGTTCTAATCGTGCCCTAAGATATATAAAAAAGTTGTTTAAGTTCTTTCTTTATTATCGAAAACTAATTTGACCCTGGAGAGCAATTGCTAAGCCTGTCAAATCACCAAGTTGCCTTCGAGGGAGCATCTTTAATCTTGCCACACTTGTGTTCAATTTATAACGTCTAGGAAATGAACAATCAATTTGGCTGTCAAGTGACAACAAATGGCAGCAAGTCCTTCGCACAGATTAACATACTTAAGCAGATACTTGAATAGGTGGCAAACACAGAGAAGAAGAAGAACGAGCAAGAGGAAAAACGAGAAAAAGAAAATGAGAAAATGTGTTTGAGGGGAAGGCAAACAGAGGCCGACACACTTGGGAATTGTTGTTATTTTGCTTTGGTTTCGTTTGTTCTGCTTTCCACGCTTTCCACACACACAAAACATTTTCCAAAACAAATTTCATTTTCAAGTTTTCGCTCAAAATCAATTTAAGCACGCGGCAGGTCGCCAGCAAATTTTCCCCGCGCTCAGTTCGACCGGGGAATATTTTTAATTAATTTGCCAGACATCCGTTGATGTTGTTGTTCTCGTTATTATTGTATTGTTTTCTTATTTTTTATAAGCCGCAGCGGCTTAAGGAAAAATAAATTGAAAATGCCATAAAATAAACGGGGGAAATGTGCCAGAAAACACACAGGATCCTTAAGTGCTGTGCCAGTGAGCAAAGTGTTAAGAGTTTGTCATAAGTGAGAGTGCTTTTTTATAGTGTATAAATCCACAATGTCCTCGCCCTACGCCTACATCAAACCCACGTTCCTCATAACCGACCACTCCAACGATCCCTTTCATCTGCAGCAGGAGGAGACGGCAGCGGCAAATGTCGCTGGCAGAGCAGATGATGACGACTACGATCCGGACGAGGATGTGGATAGGAAGACCAAGCTGCAGGAACTCATACGCTGGCTGCATTTCAATGCGCGCAATCGACGCAATTGGTAAGCTTCCCTCGCGTTAAGTATACGCCGAGTGTGCCCAAATTTATTTTATTTCCTTCTCATTTTGGGTCAGTTAGGCAAAAAGTTTTTCAATTAATTAGCTCAAGCACATAATTGGATCTCATTTTATTTGCGGGCACTTGTTTGATTCCTGTTGCCGCCATTAAGAAGTTTTTATGCCGAATTTATTTGTTTGTTACCCAGAAAAATTTGTACATCGTTTGCTAATTGCAAATTTGTTATGGGAGCGGCAACAGTTGCTTGCCAAGAGCTTTAAAAATGTAAAATATATATCTGAGCTTAGAAACTGTTTTATGGGAACTGATTTAATTTATGCTAATTGCGTCATTATAAACAAGTTGCCCAGTTAGTTTTGAGTTTATGCGACTGTAAAGAAAAGCAGGTAGCAACAAATGAGTCTTGAATTATATGAATTGTGATTTGGTTTATTTTTATTTTTTAACTTAACTTAAGTTTTCGGAACTAGATAACAAATATAATATTACGAAAACAACGTTTACGTCAAGTTTCTCATTGGAATTGTTCAGTAGTTATTGAGAAACAGTTCTCTAAAAATACAGCGACACCATTTTAAAAGCCAGTTAAGCAAATAGAGTCATGTGATTTCTGTATGCCACGCCCCAATTGCCCCCCTCCCCAAGATTTCCGTAAACAAATACGTGACTAAACACAAAGCACATTCGCACAGCTTTGTACACCGTCGTGCAGGGTAAATTGATGGCGCTATAAATACTTTTTCATATCCATAAATATGGGGGGCAAACAAATTAAGTGTGCTCAGAGTGCTCTCTCAAGGCATTTAAATGCCAATTTAGGCATTATAGTGCGTTCGTTATCCGTCATATAAGAAACTACGCTGTACGAAAATTCAATTAAAAGTTCCGCTTCAAAGTTTTGACTAAGCCGAACACGTAGTTTAATTGAATAAGATTTGTGAATAGTTTAAAATATTTATCAGTATAAAAATAACTTGTGAATAATAGAGAATAAGTAGAATATTATATCATATATATATATTTTATATATGCTATGTTTTCAAGTTGTACAGATCTTTTGCCCCTGACACTGATAGTCAGTCCCTGTCTGGGGCGTTCTTATCAATTTCAGTGCAATGTCACACATAAGAGTACCACTACACTCACACAAAACGAAAGCAATTACCACGTGATCAATTTTTAATAGAACTGTAAAACAACAACAACAAAAAGAGCAGCACGAAAGACCCCAAGCAGTGGCATGATATGATGACCGGGTGCCATTACGTGGGCCTGGCATTGGGCTGAAAAATGGGAGGCGTGTATGGTGGGAGGGACTAGAGGGCATTTCTAGAGCTAAGTGTGGGTGTGCTAGGTCTCGGTCTATGTGTGTTTAGACGTGTGTGAGTGTGTGCGGTTTACGGAAACTTTGCCCACACGGTTTCTGGTTTGTTGCCGCGCTTGTTCCGCCATGTACATGTGGGTTTTCCGCTAAGAATTTTCTGTCAAATGAAAATACCAATTGTTGTCAAGTGGAGATGACGCAGGGGCAGGAGAAGGTTAACAACGCGTTTGGCAGGGAAGGCGGGGGAAGGAGGGCTTAAGCTCTACTGCAGGTGCTTAACGGTGCGTGTGGCGTTATATGCGTAGTATGTATATTGAAGGCGAGCATGAGAGACTATCACAATAACTTGGCATTAGATATCAAAGGAGCTGTTCGTTTGTACATAGTTCAGTTGTAATTCGTCTCTCTAGCTGTCACAGAACTCAGTTATTAAAATGGCTTAGGACAGTAAAGTTGCCACGAAGGTTGCTTCGTATCATAAGCAGCTTACACAATGTTAAATTTTAAGAAAACTTCAACTCAGACCCTTTAAACAGTCATAACTTTGTCAAATTTTTTTAGCTTCATTTGTTATTTCTTGTCATATTGTGCCTTGTTGACTTTTACATTGCTTTAGAATAAAATAATGATGATGTTTTAAAGACTTTTGAGCTCCACTCCATTTTATATATTTGACTGTTCTTAGTGAAAGCTCAATCTTGAAAGCTCAATCTTTATGCTTGTTGTGACCTCTAGTAAGATTTTATAATTTTGATTATTACTATTTTGAAAATTGGATATTTTATCCACTTTTTCCATGCCACACCCTTGCAAAATTATGCAAATTTCTTTAATAAATTTAAATTTTTTTGTTTTCTATATTAATTGATGAAGCTGCTGAAAATTAGAGTAAAAATCGATACCCAAACAATTCAGTGCCAAATAACTAATGAAAATTAAGGCATAATTTAAATTTAATGGTCGTAGCTTGCAGGCTGATCATACAAACTGCACTTCTCCACCTTGCTTTCCCATGATCAACCTGTTTTCAGGTTCATGTTGCAACCTATTCAATGAGCAAACTTTCGCTCTGAAGGCAGCTGCACCTAGCGAAGACAATATCAAATGGCAGCTACAAGTCTAATGTAAGTGTACGTGTGATAAACCTTGAAACAGCTATGTACATATACACAAACACACACACACGTGCAGTCAGTCACAGTGTCAGTGACAGTCACCGGTTTGTGCAGTCACTTCACCTACTGCGCCTTTCAGTTTCATTATTGGCCGTGGGCAGGGGAAAATTGCAAAATAAAGGAGCGTAAATTCCACTTGAAAGCGGCTTAAGTGCCAAACAGCGCGTGGCTGTTGAAACGTAGCAACCAGTAGTAGATGGGGAAGGCGGGGTGTACGACTAAGAAATACCCTGTAAGGCTGGGAAAGAAAGGAAGTGAATTGAGAAAGAAATTTATTTGTAAGAAAGAAAAAAAATAAATGAATTGGCAAAGAAATTTAACTGAATTTCAAACGATATACAAAATATGTGTTTATTCTCAATATGCTCAGCCAGTGTGTCTACCCCACGTTGCACCCATTGTAAGTACGGGGTATATGCGTAGATATTGCTGTTTTTATAATACGCATACGCCAGGGATGCCAGCCTGCCTGCCAGCTAGTCGAGTGCCGGCATGTGTCCCTCTATCAAGCTCTGCATATGTGTACTAGACACACACCGACACACACACACATAGTCGGTGTCTATGTGCATGTGTGTGTGTCTCTGCCTATGTTTACTTCATTGTCAGTTTGTTTTTGTGGGCTTTTGCATTAGTAGTTTGTGTACTCAATAACACTTGAGAGAATTGAGTTGAAAATGCGAAGAAATCGAGAGAATTGAGACGCACATCAAAAGTCGACACACACACATACACATGAACACCCGCACAAACCCGCACAACACATGCAAATGCGTATAAATTTATCTTTTGTGGGCTTATGAACAGAATTAGAGCATTTAGGATTTAAGGCTTGAGGCTTTTGTGCGATTTGTCAATCTATAAATAAATTGAATTCGTCTCAAATTTAAACGAATCTTGTGCTGCAAGTAGAGTGCCAAATTTAGTTTTATATTTTCAACAAAATAATATTAAATTTATGTAAAATACTCGTACATAAATGCATAATTTATGTAGTTTAGTCAGCTGGCAGACGCATTAGGGCAAGTCGCATATTGGCAAATGATTAGTCACAGCTCAATGGGCAACACGCTTGTCTAGCTACAGCTAGGTACACATTGCGGTCCTCCCTTCTCCCTCTTTCACTCTCCTTCTGCTGCGAGCCCTTCACAACCTCAGTCAAGTTCAAGCCGCAACCTTCCAGCGTTGCGCATTCAACAGCTCCGTTGAAACGCGCCCACTGACAATTGAAAGCTCAACACGTTCCATTCAACCGGCGTGTGCTTCAATCGAACGTAAAACAGCTGCGTCGCGCCGAGCAGCGTCGTCGTCGTCGTCGTCGACGCTGCTGACAGCCGGCACCGAGCACCGGAGCAGCGACCACATGACTAGGAACGCCGCGTAGCATCAGAGATTTATTCGGTTTACAACTTTCGCTTGCAGCGGACGTGTGCGGCGACAAATTTTTCTGTGTGTGTTGTGCGAGGCGAGACGAGAGACGAGTGTGTGTGGCAGCAAGCAAACAAAAGCAATCAAAGTGAATCGAACTGTAAAAAAACAAAAACTTGGAGAACACTTTAACAAAAAAAAGTAATTGATTGAAACAAACGTGAAAATAAATTAAAAAAATTGAGATAAAATATATTTCCCTAAAATTTACATGCGGCACAGCAGCAGTAGCAGCAGTCAGGGAGGGTCGCGGGGGTAGTACTTTGTTGCTTTCACTTACAACTGTTGCCAGGTATCCGATTTCGGGTGCCCAATTAGCTAATTAGTTGACGGGCAAAGCAGACAATGCCAGAGCCAAATCAAGTGTACTATTTATATAGATTTTCGTATAATTTCGTATCATTTGTGCGGGAGTAATTAGACGGTGCGTCTGGCAGTCTGTCTTTAATTTATATAATTCATATGCGAGTGCGAGGCGTCGAGGGGCGTGTGAAATGTTGGTCGCAATGACATCTGCAGTGCAGCTGGCAACAGCTCTCCTTCTTATACTGCCAAAAATACAAGTAATTATTAAGCACTTCTCCACCTCGCCTGGGGCTAATATATTAATGAGTTAGTATAGAAATATTTCATATTAATATCAATTGATATTGATGAGATTGTGAACACACCTTGGCAGACAGAGACACGAATTAGCAGCCAGAATAAATGGGTCAATGGTTGTCGTAGACCACGCAAAAAGGCAATACGTAAACCAAACACGCAGCAGCAGCATTGGGAAATGACAGGCAACAACGTCATCAGAAAGGGAGGGGAAGAAAAATCCCAAAAGACCCGAAAAAAAATAGAAAACGAAACGAACCAAACGAAAGGAAGACTATTTCAATGACGCGCTCAAAAGTAGGCAACAAAAAGTTGACAGGCAGCATAGGCACACGCACACGTACATACACGCATACACACGCCACATCTCCACCCACCCACACACTAAGAACAGCTAAAGCTATTAAAACACATGCAATTTCTATCTCTCGAAAGTTTGAACAACCTATTTACACACTTTCTACAACTTTGGAGTGGGGGTAATAGATAAGTTTGCCATTTGTTAGTTCGGGCAAAAGTTTGGGGATGCTCTTTATAGAAATATTTTAATGTGTATTGCAAAAGTTAAAGTCAAACAAAGTCATTTTCAAAATTAATTAAGTTTTTCGACGGCACTTAAGGCTTTTAAGATTATTTCGTAGAGTTCTCTACAGTTGTTTTGTTTAAACTTCTCATAGAGTATCGCTCACTCTAATCGTCTAGACGCCTCACACTGCCAACTTGTTAGCACTCCGCATGTCTCTGTCTGACTATGTGGAATGTCAATGTTATTTCTTATATAATATATACATACATACAGATATATATTTATGTCTGTGTATGTCTCTGCGTGCGTGTTGTTTGTTATGACCCAGATGACAAAACACGTCGTTTCATTTCATTTTGTACAACAAACTTGGTCGTCACATAAAAGTAACTTTCTGTTTTTGTTTCTTTCTTGTTGTGCGACTCGTTTTCGTTCAGATTTTGTTGTTATGCGAATTATTTTTGAGTTGATTGCCCAAAGGCGAAGCGCATTTAGAACTTTTCGTGTAAATTTTGCGCGTTTGCACACAAAACTTTGTGGCCAAATCGCAAAGTCATTAAAGTCGTCTCATAATTAATATGTAACGAACTGAGACAAGTCAATTTGCATAGGGTCCACATACACACACACACACCAATACACACAAGCAGCCACTTACACACACACACGTTTAATCCCGAAATACATCTCACACACGGCAGGCAGGCAGGCAGGCAGGATGGAATTATATTTAGATATTTATGGGTAATGAGCTGGGGCGGGTCAACGTGCCATCGGGTCACACAGGCTTGACCCGAAACCCTTCATAAGAACCCACTCCAATCCATTCCATGCCCTATCGAATCCTCTGCAGACCCAGGCGCGTGACCTTAATTTGTGTGCGGTCAGTTATTTTGCATATTCCCAGGGAACAGGCTGAAATAGTCTCAAACAGGGAGAGATCTTAATTACAGATGCTGCACACAATTATTCCTGGTCTTGTTTTGTGCTAATTACTCGATTACTCGACTACTCGATTACCCGATTACACACGCACGCAATCGTGCGAACTGCAGCTGACAACAGCATAATCAAATGGAAATTAATGCGTATTAGCCCCACCGAAAATGGAGAGTTAACCAGACAGCGCTGTGCGAACGTGACCAACAACTTTGCCCCTGAACCAGACAGATGAAATGAGAATGAAAACTTGTCCATCAACTGGAACGTGCTTACAACGAGCAATGTCCTGTCTAATGATTTTTGGCCTGAAACTAAATTAATATTGATTCATTGATTTCTAATCAATTGAGCACAGCGGGTTGTGTGTTGTGTCACTGAGAAATTACACGCTGTGCCCACGACCTTTGGCCAACGACCTAATTGATGTCCTACACTATTTACTTTTGGGGATTTTTTTGGGGAAGGCGGCCCAACGATTGCTGCTGTCGTCTGTGCGTGCCACGTTTGAGTACACTCAATGTTCACTTTCATTCACTTTTGCAGCTTCAAAGTAGACGCAAGTGCAGGCAACGTGGCGTATGCGTAATGTGAGTGATACACAGAGTGCGATAGACTTCAGAAACGTGCACAAAATTCTTAAACAGATTCTTAAGCAGACAAACAAACAACGACGAGTATAACAACAACAAAATGTACAAGAGAAAGGACTAAGGAAGGCGGGCAAATTCGATTTGCAGAAATCTTGGGAATAACGATTTAGAAATCCAAAAAAGAAAACAGAAATATTCATGTGATTCTGCGATAATAATTAGTGCTAGCATAGCTTGTGATTTTAGTTAATTAAAAAGCTTAGGCGCCTAATTAAATTACATTCACTGAGAAAGCGCGAGCAGTTCATTTAACTTCATCAACTGTCGCCAATCCGTCAAAATTGCGTCGACGCGCGTAGGCAACGATTCCGGACGCGAGAACAACAACAGCAGCACGGAGCTTGGTGTTGCCAACGGCCTCAGTGTGGGTCACAGCCAGAAGAAGTCAATTGCCAGCAAGTCAAGGCGCAGCAGCACACAAGCTGAACGCCACAAGAGGCCCTTCAAGATGCGGGTTAAGGTGGGCAAATTCTGTCTGCAGCGTCAGGCCTCGGGCCAGAGCGAAAAGTTCCCGCAGCCCAGGTGAGTTACTGTTTGTGTGGGTAGGAAATTAACACACAGATTGACAAAATAGATATCGATAAAGCCCTGCAAAATTAAAGATCAAGAATAAAACATAAATAAGTAACGAATAAAATAATGAAATTGCAAATGATAAAATTACTTATAAAATAAATAAATGATGGAGATAATTATCAATAAAACAATTATCGATAGTTAAGATATTTTATGATAGTGTGATCAAATTACTAAACATATTAATTAATGTAATTTGTAACTGCTATAGATATTGTGACTTCTAGTAGTAGCAGTTGCCATCGATAACTAGAAAACTTATTCTGTTAAGTCACTATCGATGGCTTAGCAATTTTTTTAAAGCCTCGTCATCTCAAGACACCCACCTGGGACTGTGACTTTGTTTGCCTTAAGTTTTCCCCCAGAGAATTCATTTGGCAAATTCAGATTACTTTATTATTTATACTATTTAGCTTGACAACATATTCGCTCTCATATTTACGATTATAGCGTATGTATATCTCTAAGTGGCAGCTGCACGCACGTGCCTTTGACCCAACTCAAATAAACCAAGCAGCAGAGTCACCTCTGAATCGAGTCAGCCTCGACTTGGGTCGCAGCCCAGCCACTGCTCGGATCGTGCCTTCATAAATATGAACATGGTGTTGCAGGCGCTGTGGCCAAACTCATTTACCTCAAGCAAATGGCAAGGACATGTGTCGTGCAACAGCCTAGCAACCGCAAGAGCCGAAAGGAGACTGAAAATAATGGCATATATATTTAATTTCCGTTTTTGCCAACCAAAATGAACTGACAAATGCGTGCGTAGTCAGCGGATTTGCCTAACGCAAGGCGGATTTAATCTGAATATCTGACAGCATCGTTGTATTTCAAAAGGCCAAGTGACAGACTCCTCCACTTGACAACAATCTTGGTTGGCTTGGCTGCTTGGCTGGCATCAATTCGAAGCGTTCTCCATCAATCAATTCATAGCTCAAATGAAGCGCGCCAGCTGCTGTTGCTGTTGCTGCTGGTGGTGGTCAGGTTTACAAACAGGCACGTGCGCCGCCTGGCGTTGTCCTGACAACCAGCATCCTTCCCTACTTCCTTCCTGAACGTGTTGCGCAAATCAGGCAAACTGAAAGGGGGGAAAGAAGACCAAAGCCAAAGCCAAACACTAATTAATTTGCATACAGTTGGGTAGCTACGAAACATTGTCGCCCACTCCCCCCGCTCCCACATCCCTCACCCTCGTCAGTGTCTTCATCTTGCGCTGGCGCACGCTGGAAAAGTTTCGCCTGTGGCTACGCATTATTCAGCAATTATTTTTCAATTTACTTTGTGTGCTTAAGCAGCACAATATTAATAGACAATGCCTGATGATGGAATGGCCGCAGGCCGCCGTTCACTGTTGCGTAGGCGTATGCGTAATATCTGCCAGCACAGGCTTCTTATCACTCATGCGCCCCGTTGGGCGGCCGAACAACCTGGCAGCCCATTTGAAAATAAGTCATTACGGCTTAAAATGTGGGTCAACACATAACTACCACCAAAACACCAAAACTGACAACACAGCAACAAATGGCAACAAACAACAACAAACACTCAAGCAGCAACAAAAAGTCCTCGTCGTGATGATGATGACGACCTCGTGGTAGCAACAAGGTCAACAGTTAAACGAGCCACCACCAGCGCGCCATCATTCTACATTGTCGCCCGCCAGCCTGTTGTCAGCACATTAAAAATGTGATTATAAACAAGAGCCTCTTTTGGTGTGTGTGTGTATATAAGTGTGTGTGGTGCTTTGTTCTATGCGTGTGAAATGCGAAATGGCAAAGTGTCATAAACGTTATGCATAATTAAAACATTCGCTGCCAAAATTGGGAATTAGCAAATTGCGTCTGACATACATGGCGGAAAGTGCCCCAGGGGGGAACGCGAAGAGGGTAGCTTGCACACAAGTGACAGCCAATTTAATAATAGGCCAGTAAATTATAGCATGCACACATACACACACAGATACAAATACATGAACACTGATTGGAGAAATTGCTCAAGCTGTCCAATCTGGTTGATTCGCGATGCCCGAAAGTATGCTATAAAAATGCTAATCATGCACTGAGGACACTTATAGCAAGTTTGCGTCATTTTTGTGCTTCAAAAAGTGTCTGAGATCCTTAGAGATTAAAGTTTTACTAAAATTAATAATATATATAGTATTTTAAAGTTATCTTCAAGCCTTCAAGCCCTCAGCCTTCATCGTATTCCCCTTCAGCGAATAATTATTTATTCATGGTCTGTGTAAATATATAATTAAATTCCCCGACCTGCCGACAGTTATTTTATATTGTCGAGGGTAAGTAAATATTTCAATATGCCGGCGTGAACAACGAATGCATTTCACAGCTGTTTTATTTCCACTGGCAGCGCAGCTCGCAGTTCGATACATGGTTCTATGGCAAGTTCATGGCAACATGTCAAGAGGCAGCCCTGAGTGCAGGGGGAGGTAGGGTGGTGATGTGTATGAAGAGCGTGCGCGAATTTCAATTAATTAACTTGCCAATTTTTCAATGGAAATTTACGGCTGTCAAGAGACTTAACATGCTAATCAAGGCTGCCTTTTGTCGCCGGCGCTGATTTATAAATAGCTCATTTGTGTGCGAGTGTGTGCTTTATTTACGGCACTCACTGTCCGGTCTAAGTACGCTTATAATACTCTCACTCAAAGCTCAATTTTCTTCAAACACAAACACACACAAATAGCCACAGAATTAATGTAGCGTGTCGCATTGAAAGCGCCACCGCCTCGTGACTTGTGATGCCTCCCCCTAATTTGGTTTGCTTTTTCGGCACTGTAATTTTGTTATCAAACATGTCGCACAATGACCTATATTAATATGGAATTTTTGATCTTATTCCAGCGAATACAAGTAGCTTCGTTAGCGCTAAGACAAAGCTACAAATTGGGCGTGATTATTTAATTTACAGCTATAAATAACAGTTCTCCTGAGATCATCAAACCGCAAATTAGCAAGTTTTGTTGAAGTAAATATAGAAATGCACAATTGTTATACAGGTTTGTAGTTGAAGAAAGGGTATCAAAGAGTTAAAGATACTTTGCTGCCTGCGTTAATTCGCAGATATGATATAAGCTGGCGTTACATGTGTAAATTAATGGGATTGTCACTCTGAAATGCCGCCGGGCTGAATTTAAATAGAAGTGCACACAATGTACTTAATTAAGTTCGAATTAACAACATTTAACTGAGGCTCGTTAGCATTTTTATGCACGTTCTTCTACTCTTGAACGTTTGTCTTCTCGCTCTATATATCATATATATATTTTATTATATCTGTCTTTAATTAACTACATCTCTCTATCATTGAAGCTGTCTCCCATCTCATTCGCCTTTGGTGTTTCTTTCCTTTGGGACTGCTCTTGTTTTCATTTATCTAAGGTTCCCTCACTTTTTTCTTACTGTATCTTTTCTCCTAGAGCATTCCTCTTTTTTTTCTTCAAGAACAATCTGTCTCTTATATTTTTTCTTCCTGCTCAACTTATTCCTTCCCTTGTTTCTAAATTCATCATTACCTAAACTTATCTTCTTTTTCTTTGCGTATCCCTTGGGTTCCCTCCCTCACTGTATCTCACTGTGTCTGTATCTTTCTCTCTGTCACTCTCTCTCTCTCTCTTCCTCCCACTGTCTCTATCTGCCTATGTTCTTCTTTTGTTGCCCACTCAACCGTGCGATCGTCTCTTTACAAGTGGAATAAACCCATTTGAGCATCAAAACTTTTCCATATTTAAGCTGTCTATGCACACACACACATATATGTATATATATATCTCTTTATATAGTAGATATATAAAACTATTGGCGCCTCGTCGTGTGCTGTAATGCGAGACTCGCTTTCGTTTCACTTTTAATGAAATTGCATTTTATTCTGAAGTGCGCAATACGACAACTAATCGAGCCACGGTCAACCGCAAAGAGCTTTACCGTTTCCATTATTATCAACATCATTATTAACATCATTACTGCTATTGTTGTTGTTTTGCATTATGTTCATCATTAAGAGGTCTTGGTGTCTTATTTCGGCACGACTTGCGCATCTTCTATTGGGGCAATGTGAATGCGGGGTTTTCTATTACCCGCATTACATTACGTTCATAGGGAGTCTCCCTGAATGACGTCTGTGACGTCAGCACAGCACGTAACCTCAGCTGTGCGCTGCCTTAAAGCTCAAATTTAGCTGATTTTCCAAATATTTGGCACATGCGTCTGTCAAAGTTTTTTACTTCCAAGACATTCGCCTCTTTTCCCCTCTCCGGAAGATGAATTTCAAACGAAAAATTCTTGGAGCAGAAATAGAAATGCGTAGAAACAAATTCATCTCTGATTACAATTCATTGAAATGAAATTTTTAGAGGAATCTAAAACTAAATTAAACTTGCATGACATTTAAGATTAGGTTAGAATATTTATTATAATTTTGTTTTTGAAGAGTTTGTGGGGGAATTGAAGTTAGTTTTGAATATTCAACTTATAATATCCTTTGATTGTGAAACCTTCAGTATAGTCTTGTCTACACATTTTCTAATTTCATTTGGCTTTCTATACTCTTTTTGGTAGCTCTACAGGGTATTTGCATGCTCTGTTTAAAATAATCTTAACTATATTTCGAAGATTTCTTAGAATTCCCATTTAAAGAGAATGTAGAAAACTAACGCTGATGTAGCCAGAATATTTTATAAAGTCATATAAAGTCATATACACTAACTACCCTTGTGCACTGCCCTACAGGGTATTTGCAAGATCACAACTTTATAATAGACCGCGCAGAATAACTGTCAAATGTGATAAATCAAGTGTAATTGAAAGAAGTGCAAATAAGCCAACGCCAGCAATGAAAGCCGAGACAAACGATCGCAGGGGGCAAAGAGCGTGAGAAGAGCATGAAGGAGGGGAGCAGCGGGAGGGGAGGTCAGCGCATAGTACAGAACGGCAAGCGATAAAGTAAACACGCAAAGGCAACTCAACAAGAATCGCAATAAAAACGAAATGAAGGAAGAATACAAAAGAAAACACAACAACAGTTTGACAATTCGGCAGTGCGCCGTCACAAAAGAGAGCGTGAGTGAAAGAGAAAGAGACAGACAGAGAGAGAGTGTGAGCAAAGTGAGTGACAGATCAGCTCAGCTCAGATCAGATCAGTTAAGCTGCACTTGCACTAGGGGGGGTTCGCTGCCGCACAAAATGCGAATAACGAGCAAAGAAGAACAGGAAATTTTTGCCGTTCTTATTTTTCTTTTTTTGCACTTGTTGTGACCGCGACTGCGACGCGACTTTTCAGAGACCAGAGACCACACAAAATAGGGTAAAAAAGCGAGCATGCTAGTTAGTACCGCGAGGGCGAGCCAACCAACTTGATGCAGCTACAGCGATCATCATTTCAGTGACCCGCACACAAGTCGAACGAGTCAGTTCTGCGCGCAAAAAACCCAAAATACCCAAAGGGCACGCGACAAGAAAACCAGAGCAAAATACATATAACAACATATAAACCAACTTGTGTTTATTATCATCTACAAAAATCTCTGGATTACGTGATTAACAAAAGAAATTAAACTGATTTTCTGCGACGCGACGCAACGTTGCGTGTGAAAGCGAAATTCAACGCGAATTTTTATCAATTTACGTAATACGTAAGGAATTCATTTTCTGAGCGAGCATCGACCGTGTCATAATTCCATATCCTAGCGACCTGACCTAACCTGGGGGATGTCCTACAATTACAACAACAGCAGAGCCGAGGGCTACCCAGACGAGGATGAGTATGTGTTGCATCCCCTCACTCCTCTCTCTATAATTCTGTCTGTCTGTCTATCAGTCTGTCGAGTTGTGCTTGTCGCTGCAGTCAAGCAGAAAACTCATTTGGGCTCTTGACAATGGAGCAATGCGCACCTGTGCTATAATTAAGTAGGCACCTCACACAGACCTCGCAGACACTTCAGCATCGAAATCAATGACTAAGTATTCTCAGTGCGCAATCAAGTCGAATTATCTCTCGGCGTGGAATACTCAGATGAATGTGCACAGATATGCGAAAATGCGAAAGATGCGTGTGCTCATTTAAGTTCTTCGTGAACTCTGTTTTCTTTTTCGGATTTAATAAAAATCGAATAAGATGAAGACGAAGGTGTAATAACCTATTTGGCTTGTTATCTAATTCGTTATTCGTGCTAACCTCCAACTTTTTTTCACCTGAGTTACTCTTGAAGTTGCAAAAAAGTTTTTATAATAATAAAGATGTTTCATTCAGTCTTACTAAGATCTTAAAGTTGCATAACGAATTGTAGAAAACAATATAAAATATTATTTTGCCTTGATTTTACCATCTTAAGTAGTTCCTTCTACTTCTCTTCCTTGTATCTTAAAGGTCTTCTAAACGATTACAAAAATTTAGGAAATCAATCTATTCATCATATACTATACAACTGCATTTAATCTCTTTCAAGAATATTATCTAATATTTGCTTCTTCTCTAATATATACAGTATACAAACTGATCCGTACCTATCCCATTCCAAGTGCATTACAATTTGCGGCACACACAAATTCGCGCCAATGAACATGATGCCCTATAATATATATACGTATTACGTACTGATATATCCGAGCTGATGAACAATTTAGCAAGTTCAAGCAAAACTGTCTGCTGCGAGTATCAAAAATGTGTCTGAGATTACCCCATAAAAGAGCGTACGATATGCCGTATAGCTTGTACAGTATATCACACTCGTATAATCAGTGTCAACCGTCACATTTTGATGGTTCTGTCTTTGTTTTCGACGTGCACACACAAGACTCACAAGACGGGCTAAATTTAAGTAAATATAATTTATGGTTTCTGCTTCTGAGTGGGCGACTCGCACTTGTTCGCACTCACTCGCACGCAGTCTGTGTGTCTCGCTCTAAGCGGCATTTAACTAAACTAAATTAAGATTTCTGACCACTTGAGTCAAGTGCATAAATTGCATTTATTGTCGGAGAGGCGCACGTGATGAATGTTCCTCCTCCTCCTTCTGCCCATACACAATCTAATTCGCATTCTCATTCTCCATCTCATTCACATGCTAAAGTGAATCTATTCAGTGGCTCAGCTGCGTTCGCAATTTTAATTATTTCAAACAGAGTCATTAAACTTGCATTTCAAATGAAATTGAAAGCCTCAATCGGCATTTTTCCCAGTACTGACCTTAAAGCGTGCCTTAATTAAGTGCCAACTAATCAAGCTGAGCACTTGGTGCCAGGTAATGCTCCGGTACCCACCCAGGTTCCATGACTTTGAAAATGTCGGCAAATTTGCATAAGAATTGCAATCGTTTTAAGAGTCTTGATTGAAGAGGGCTGAGCAACTTGCATGCATAAATATGTAAATATTCTAATTAAAGGAAATCAAAAACATTCAAATAAGAATTCCGACTGTTTATGTTTTGTTTTGCATTGTAAAATATTCGAAATTCTTTCAGCAAAGAAGCTTTGCAAACTTAACTACAATACTTGAATGTTCCTCGTTATATAATATTCATATACTCATTCAACATTCAACACTTCCCATTGAAACCGCAAGTTAAGCTCTCTCTTGATGCCTTTTTATCATCTTTTAAGCCCATTTCTGTTGCCCATTTTCGAAAACTGATATAAATACTTCAGCTTTAGCCTTAGCTTATGATGTGCTCAGGCTCAGGGAGAATGAGCTCTAATGCCGTTTTGGGTTCTCTGTCAATCGGCTTTGGCATTGGCAGTGCGTATGCTAAAACCACAATCAAATTTCCACTTTCATAAGCCTCAAGCCTCTCGCACACCCTTTAAGAAGCAATTTAAAAGAAAAATCGAATTTCGAATTTCGAATTGTGCAAATAAAATCTACAAATTGTGTTGCGAATAAAATCAATACTGTGTTCCACTGTTCCACTGTTGTTACTCCTTCATGTGGCATGTTTATTGAATGCCTCACTCAATCGAATCGACTCACACAGAATGTGGGCGCACGTGGCACAGCAGCATCAGGTTTCGGCCACGCCCACACACCTAAGCAAACAAATTTCGTATTTATACGAGTGCGAGTGGCGGCGGCTGGGCATGAGTGTTTGTATTAAAGTCAAGTAATCTTATAAAATCTTTCGATGTTCTTTTCTTACCTCCCACTTTCTTTCTTTTCTTGCTTTTCATGGTTCCCCAATGTGCTACAAACCCACAACTTATGGACATGCTCCACATACACACACACACACACACTGCCACTCGCAGCGAGGTAACAGAAGGTGCCTTACAAGTCTGGCGCACACTGCCCGAGCGCATACGACAGGATCCCAGCCTCGCCTCGTTCCGGCAGGAGCATGAACGCTTGCACGGCGGTAAGTATTCACTTTTGGACAAAGACCCCTAGAGCTACCCCAGGAGAAGCTGGAGCAGCAACCCGCGTTTTTATGCTTCACAACATTTGTTTATCTTGTCTCATGTCTCGTCGCGGCCTACGACTAGTGTCCTTGCGGAGCGCAGTAGAACATAGGAAAGCCCACAGAATCCCCAAAAGAAGTACATGATTTTGTATGTTAAGCTGGGGGTATAATAAGCTGCAGGTCGTTAAGGTTAGAAGTCGTTGGGGGTGTAACCTACACGAGGGATATCTATGCGTAGATATTCTATTTATTTATTTATTTGAGTATAAGTAATAGTAATATAACTAGAGAAAGAGTATAAATAACAGTAATATAGAGCTTTGTATTGGTAACTATAATAGATGGCAGTGAAACCTTAAGAAACTATTAATACGAGCACCTCAAAGCAGTTCAAAACCTGCAAACCTTTCTTCTGTTAAGAGTATCTAATCTTCGACTCTGGCAATCTGATACGATTAGGTCTGAATTCTTTTATTGGCTCAGTTTTTATTGCTGTAATTATTGTTGAATTTTTTATTGCCACTTGCGTCGGCGTAGCATTGACATTGGCCACAAGCACAAGCACGGGAGTAGGCTGGGGCCCCGGCACTGGTTGCCTGCTCAATTCGGGGGCTCTCGCTCAGGTTGTCCACTTTTGGGCTGATTTGCATGGCGAATTGCTCAAGTTGCGACAATGTTTATCACTTTAAATTGCTTAATGGCGGTACTATTTTTGGGTTTAGCATATTATGCTAATGCCGCCGCGGCCTTTACTATTTCCGTAATGCGATAGCCCCCAGTCAGGGACAGAGAGCGCGCACGCGTGAGCAATGATGCATTAAAGGAGAATTAAATTGCTGTGGTCAGCTGGTCCTGCCAAGGTCCTGGCCTCACGGCCACTTCGATGTATTTTTAGACTCCACCGTATGCTTAGACTAATAAAATAAACTGAAACGCAGACAAAGTAAACGTCGAACCACAACAGTCATCCACGTCCTGTCGTCGCGAGCGCAACTAATGAACCACTCGACGTACAAATATTTGCCCATACCCGGACACGGTAGAAGTGCTTGCAGGAGAGAATACTTTGTACTCATCACATTACCCTTTGCAGATGTGGAGCCCTTGCCGTCTGAGGATGTGGCAGACCATGACCAGCAACAGGTGCAGCAACCACAGCGAAATGGTCATAACGATGGCACTCACGCCTTTACACAGATCGGCATCAATGTGACCAACGAGGCGGGGCAGGTGCATGTACTGGACGGCAGGTTCGTAGTTCTTAACGTTTCGATTGTCAGTTACGTAATTAGTGCAACCAGTTTTCTGTGTCCCCTCTAGGGACCTAGAGAACAACAACGAGGATCAGCATGACGATGGAGAAACCTATTGCAAAAGCAACGTAAGTAGAAAGAGGAAGAGAGAGAGAGGTCTCCCACCTAGTGACCTATTTCCCTAGCACATCATATAGATTGTCATCTTTCCCTCTACTTATTCCCTAAGGTTTCGAAGTACAAAAGAGACTCTAGTCCATCACAGTACTAAGTACTGAAAAGAGAGAATTGAGAGAGAGAGAGAAAAATCTGCCAAGCTTACCCCAGGTTACCTTAGATTCTAGAACATCCTATTTTCCTCTATCGGTTTCCATCTTCCCCAAGTTTTAGCTTTGCCAAGCAGACACTTAGTACCATGTTTTCCAATCTTCAGTATTTCCCCTTCCTTTTCTTAGTTCTAATTTTCTACTAGCCTCTTCAAACCTTTCGCACTTTTTCTTGCAGCTCAAAAAGTATCTGATTTGGTTCAAAATAGCTATACTTCTTGTGGTCTGGTGCGTCTTTACCGCATTTCTCATGTCCAACAACGAACATGTGGATCAGCTGAGTCTCATAAGTGTTCCTAAAAATGGTTCGCCACGAGGTAAGTACTCAACCAATGATTCCTCAATCAATCTTCATTATAATCAATCTTATATATCTCACTCCTTACCTCTCTCTTTCCCTCTCAGTCTTTCCCATAGTCACCTCCACACTGGAGCGCATTGGTCTGGGACTGCGTGGACCCTTCCGATTGCAAGAGAACGATCTGCAACTTAACGAGAGTGTGCCTCTGCCTGTGCTGCAGGTGCAAGTGACGCGCAGCTACTACGATGGCTCCGGGCTGGAGATCTACACGGAGAACGCCAGTCAGCTATGGCTACTCGATGTGGTCTACTCCGATCTCATTGATGCCACAAAGGACACGAAAAAGAAGCGCACCTTTGAGCTAACGCCGGGAGATCCCAACTGGTTGGCTCTGGCGAACAGCACCAGGCTCAGCTTTGAGTTCTCAAGCAGCATCGAGGGAGAGCTGCCACTGCAGCTAAATGTGGATGAGTCTCCGATCTACAAGCGACATGGTGTACTCTATGCCGCAGCTGTGCTCTGCGGACTCTATGTCATGATCATCTGGGAGGTGGTGAATCGAACCTTTGCTGCGATGATCGCCTCAACACTCTCTGTTGGTATTCTGGCTGCACTCAACTCGAGGCCTTCAATGTCAACCATCATGAGCTGGATCGATGTGGAGACGTTGCTGTTGCTCTTTGGCATGATGATTCTTGTTGCCATTCTATCGGAAACAGGCGTCTTTGACTACCTGGCTGTGTATGCCTACAAGATCACCAATGGACACGTTTGGCCACTTATCAACTGCCTGTGCCTGTTCACGGCTGTGCTCTCCTCCTTCTTGGACAATGTGACAACGGTGCTGCTAATGACACCGGTTACGATACGACTCTGTGAGGTCATGTGTCTCAATCCGGTGCCCATATTAATGTGCATGGTCATCTACTCGAACATTGGTGGTGCCTTAACGCCCGTTGGCGATCCTCCAAACGTCATCATCGCCTCCAACAGCTACATATCCAAGAATGTAAGTCAACGACGCTCCTACAACATTCCACAATTAATCTCTTCGTCTCCATTTAGGGCGTAAACTTTGCTGTCTTTACCCTACACATGCTGCCAGGTGTTCTTCTGGTCATGATTCAGACCTATATACAGCTGCGCTTCAAGTTTCGCAATATCAGCGACCTGCAGTTCAAAGACTCACCCGAGGTAGAGGAACTGCGTCATGAGATTCACGTGTGGAAGCGTGCTGCAGCCAGTTTGTCTGCCTATTCCAAGGACGAAGAGCTTGTGCGTCAAACTCTTATGAAGAAGGTGAATCGCCTCAAGCGCAGCCTCAAGAAGCGCATGACAGCTGTGATCGAACCAGCACCAAACTATCAGCAGACACTGGCTAATCTGCAGGCCAAGGTGAGTGGGATAGGAAAGAATTCTCAATGTGAGCTAAGCAAATCTTGTCTACCTCGTCATGCAGTACCCCATTCGGAACAAACAGCTGCTTATTAAGTGCTCCGCTGCATTGTTGTTTGTCATCAGTTTGTTCTTCCTGCACTCGGTGCCCGAGCTGCAGCGTCTGTCGCTGGGCTGGACTGCCTTACTAGGTGCCATATTTCTGATAATACTAGCTGACATTGAAGACTTGGAGGCGATATTGGCACGTGTAGAATGGTCAACGCTCCTGTTCTTTGCCGCACTCTTTATACTCATGGAGGCACTAACCGAACTGGGACTGATCGAATGGATTGGCAACATGACTGAGGGCATTATACTGGGCGTGGGCGAAGATCGGCGTCTAATGGTTGCCATACTGATTATACTTTGGGTGAGTCGACATATCGGGGGACTGTCATATTTATACTGGTATTTTTGTTGTTCCTTGGCAGGTTTCGGCTGTGGCCTCTGCCTTTGTGGACAATATTCCGCTGACTACGATGATGGTGAAAATAACCATTTCGCTGGCTCAGAACAGCACCTTGAACCTGCCGCTGCAGCCACTGGTGTGGGCACTCGCCTTGGGCGCGTGCTTGGGCGGTGAGTGTAAAGAATTGAGAGCAAAACTTCATAGTCCCACAACACATGCGATTAACTTGATTTATTTATACCAGGAAATGGCACCCTGATAGGCGCCTCGGCGAATGTGGTTTGTGCCGGTGTTGCCGAGCAACATGGCTACAAATTCACTTTCCTGGAGTTCTTCAAGTGAGTGTACAATGAAATTCGATACTCTTCAAGTACAGAAAATAGACAGAAGATGAATTTGTTGAATGTTTCTGTTACGTATGCCCTCTTAAAGTGCAGTTATTCTTTAATAAAACCTCGACATTTATTAGCATACCCTATTTTTATAACCCTATATCTTATCCCTTCTTTCAGAGTGGGCTTTCCCATCATGATTGGCAGCATCATTGTGACAACGGGTTATTTGCTGCTCTCGCATTCGCTGTTCGCGTGGCATTGATAGACCCTTATGGGGGTCGAGAAGGCCGCACAGGGCAGCATTGGAATATTGACTGTGTCGATATCCATTAAAGGCGCACTTTACCTCGTTACCTAGAGAAGGGGAAATGTTTAACATTCGACACCTAACGATAATATCAGCTGCAGTTCAAATACACCTACACCCACACCCACACCCCTGGAACTAAGAAACTTCGTGAGGCGGAAACTACAGGCACACTTTAAGCGTGCTACGAAAGGAATCTGAAGTATATTGAGATATGAAAACACATTTATTTTTACACATCATTGTTAGTGTAGTGCGTAGTCTAATGCGAAACCAACCAAAAAAGAATACTAACAACAAAATAAATTTAAATATAAATGTAATTATTTAAAAAACGAAAATGATAATGTCGCTGAACTGTGAATCAATTGTTATATATCTGTATGTATATGTTATATGTACGCCTGATGAGATCGAACAATTACTGTGCTAAACTTATTGCTGCTCGTATTATATAATTTATATACAACATATATACATAAATACATATTAATTAAAATTAATCGATTTTAATTCTTGCAAACTTATTTCACTAAAGCGAATACGATATATACATGGATGTTAAATGTGTGGATTCATTATTTAAAATTTAAATTTAGTTCTTTAATTTGTTATCATTAAAAATTTAGTCACTGCGTAAGAAACAATAAAGTTTAAATCAATTGTTTTAAAGATTCAATAATTTTTTAATTCCATTTTTAAGTCTAATGTGAATTGGAGCCCTTTTAACTGCGGATAAAATAAAAAAAAAATGTTTTAAAAAAATAAAAAATTACAGGTAAGAGCAAGCAGTGCGCTGCTTACCTGTTGCTGTCATCCGGGACACAAATGGGATCGTGTCTTGGGAATCGAGCTCTGTTAGCTAAAAAACAAGCAGTTTTTCATTTGGAATAACGGCAGTTTTTTCCGATTTTCAATTCGAAATTGCGGCCAAACCAGAGGCGATAGCGACATGTCGTTTTTTTAAACCTGTTCGTTTTTTTCCTCTTTTTCCATTTTCAAAGTTTTCAAGTTTTTAAAGTGACCATGGAGCCCTGGAGAGGCCTCCAAAGTTTTAACAATTTTTTTGAGTTGCGCTAATATTTTTAGGACATTCCTTTTTTGAAAAACGCCCCCTTGGCCACCAGGGGACGCCCCCCTGCGAAAAAAACGTTTGTACCAAAAGTAAACACACTGCTACATTGCCTACTTTAAGGCTGTAATTAATAACAGAGTTGTGTTAAGTCGCGCTTAGGACTGCAGTCGACTGTTAGCCAACACACGAATTGACTTTGTTAGTAAAACACATTGCATACTGTTGAGCGCACTGATTTAAAATTCATATTCGACGTTTTTCAAACGGTTTTTTTTTTGGTAAATACAATTTTTTAACAACTGCAAATGAAGGGAGCCATGGTCGTGACGTTTCCAAATCCGGGATACATCTAATGATAATAAATAATCTAACCAGAAAATAGATAGATTCGTGCTTGCTTGATTCGTGGGGGATAGGATACAAGCGGCATCGGCAGTAATGCAGCTGTATAACATATACAATATTGATATTGGGGACATTTAGTGACCCTCGTCGGTTGGTAAAACAGTGATTCATATGCATGTCTCAATAAATTTTGCAAAGCAAACTTATCGCACTTTCGAAAGTGCTACCGCCCATTGCAAGCACACACACATACACACACTGCAACTGCAGCTTGCAGATGACATTTTCGCCCAACAGTGGGAAAGAGTTGACACTTGAAAATCTTTACAACTGTCAAAAGTAAATATAAGTTGAGTGCCAATTACGGGCTCGCCTGTCTGCAAATTGTTTGCAGTTCATGCATTGACCACAGCAACAACACAACTGCATCTCTGAGGGGCGACTCTGCCGTGAAATCCATTGGCAACGCTTCAATGAACAGGCAATTCTCTAAGTACCTGTAAAGGAGTTTGTGTGTGTGTGTTGCATAACTCTTTGTGTGTTGGGTAATTAGCAAATATATATTTAGTCTGCCACACAGGGTTGGCTAATTGCAGAGAGGGCAGCTATTTAGGTGGGCGTCGGGTGGGGCTAATGAGTTTTGGTTATGCAAATGACAACATGGTAGGGTCTCGCTCAGGTCTGCCATGCTGTAAATCATGCCAAGTATGTGTACAAAGCAGATACATGACAAGTTACACGACTATTAAGGCGTTCAATGAACTTGAAAAAGGTGTACAGAAAAGGTCGCAAAGCACGGAAAACACGCCGTGTATATTAATAATTTAAAGCGGGCAAAGATTAATAACTAAAGTATAACTAAGGTCTAATGAAGATCTAACTAAGGTCTAACTAAGATCTAGATAGGGTCAAACTGAAGTCTAACTAAAGTCTAAACTAAATTCATACGAATTCCCCAACTTGGCTTACTTGAAGTTTGTGAAATTTCGATAACTGAATTAAAGCTGCGTCAGCTTCGTTTCAATTAGGGAAAACCGCAGCTGCAACAGCAACGAGGCCTGTCACAACCTTTCACATACCTTGGACACCTTCTGCACACGCAAAAGTTACAAGTACGTGTGCGTGTGTGTGTGTATGTGACGGCTGAGATGTGCCAAAAGACGAGCAACGCCTCAGCAGGGCTCAGCAAGCGTACCCAAGTGCGCCAATTTAAGTCGACCTGACGTTAATGGAGCAGCAGCAGCCGGTCTCAGCGAGAGCAACAGACACACACACACCTCACTACAACAACAATATTACGTGATGTGCTGTACTCCTCCCAGAGCTGGCACTGGGCACGTTGTGGGTCTGCTGGCTTTGAGTTTTTTATGAGCAACGGCGCGTGTTGCAAGTCCGCGTCGGCTTGGCTCACTCTCCATTTCAGTTGCCGCGCAGACGCGAGTCGGTCAGGTTGTCTCCGATGTGCGCATAAAACATAAAAACCACGTTCGAGAAATGTACGAAACACACTACTAGCGTAACGGTAATCATAAAGCTCTTGTGTAATTTGGCCATTCGTATGTGCTGTGGCTGCTGCTTAGCCCAAAAATGATTTAAAGAGCAATTGAAATTGAAACTGTAATTGTAAATTGAAATGGAAATAGCAACAAAATAATACATTGAACAATAAACAATTGTGCGATTTAAAGACTGCGGCGAGGCTCGATAAAACCCGACAAACTGGGAACTCTTGGCTCGGCCTGCAGTTTTCGCTTTCATTTTTACAAATTCGGAGCGCGCTGTTTGTGCTGTTTATTAACAACAATTTCATTATTACTATATTATTATTTTCTTTTCAACCAACAAAAAAAAGTGTGAATTAAATTTACAAGCCTCTCTCAGTCTCCGGAGAGTTACAAAATTAGCTGGCAAAGCAAAAGAGAAACAAAAACAAAGAAATAACCAAGACAAGGCCGCATCAAACTATGTTCAATATTTAAATACAAACCCAAAAACTATAAGAAAACGATGAGAAAATAAAATAAAACACACGCTGCTGGCGCTCAGCTCATTGACGTTAACGCTGGCAAAACCTTAACTACAACAACAATAGCAACAAAATAAAAATAAAAGACAACAACAACGAGCACATTGAACAAAAGTGAGAGTGATTTCCAAACTGTTTTTGCCGTCCGTCTTTTGTATTTTATTTTTGATTTTCTGTTTTCGTTTTTGTTGACGCTTTTTATATTCAAAGCCATAAGGCAAATAGTTTGCATATCGTCGTCTTGCTCGGGCGGGGCATAGTTGAAATACTTTTCTCATACTACGCATATGACGCACGCCTCCTCTAAACGATCGTCTTGCTTGACCAGCCCCATTGAGTTGTTGGCCAGTCAGTCTGTCTAAACGGTTGCGAAAAACCCAAACTACTATGTTGTAATCGGTTTCGTGCAGTTTCTTTTCTAGCTCGCTACGCCTCGCCTCGCTCTTTTCCCGCTAAATGCAAGCAACAACAACAACAAATTCTTCAGCTGCTGATCATGTTTTGGCCAAAACAATTCCCGGGCTGCGTTAGCCTTTGGCTGCTACTGCTTTGCCTGCTCCAACGTAAGTACGACACAACAACAACAACACGTGCATTACTCGAAATCAATTTCAAATGTATTCCAAAGTACGCGACTTTGTTTGCCCAAGACCGGTTTGACGACAAACTATCAAAAACTACAGCCAAACCGCAGCCACTTGATCGGGTCCAAAGCACACAGTAGACTCGACTGTGCTCCGGCCTGGAGCTGGCCAGAGCCGGGTGAGACCGGGCCACCAAAGCGCGTTTTCAGTCTCAAGTTATTGCCGGTCTTTGTGTCAAGGTCGTCCATCGACGAGTCTCTTGCGCGTTCGCAGCTCGCATTGCGCTTTGTTCGCTCGCAGCTCAAGTCGAGCTCGATTGTTAGACCCTCGTATTATTTCGTATTATACCATTTTATTTATAGTTCGTCTCTTTTCAATCATTCACCGTGTAGAATGACAGTGCAAAGTGCACTCGTAAAATTAGAATAGACTCGACTGGAGACTCGACTTGAGCGTTTACAAGTTGGCTAGGTCAGTTTTGTTATGGCTTTTGAGGCTCTTTCATTAGGCAAACTAAACGCAAATGGCCCTGAATAGTTTGAGCATCGGTCTGTACTTATGCCAAGCACGTTGGAAGCAGCGAATAGTTCGCTGCAGGGTAATCAGATTGATTGGATGGGGTTTTATATCTGTCTGTTTAACTTAGGCATCATATGGTTCTAAGAGTCGAACCCTCAATTAAGTTGATTACCTCATATGTTACATATAGTAGAGACTTACATCGAGACTATATATTCTCAAGAAAACCTAAGACATTAAACATAAAATGTTTCTTAAGTATGGCAAAGTTTTAATATCTATTAGTTCCTAGACTCTATTTCTTCTACCTCTCACTTCTACTTCTCTGCCTCTCCCTGTCTTTTCAATATTAGTACCAGACATGACCTTCCTTTAGCTATTTCTGCGGTTGTCTTGCGGTCAGCTAGAGCTGCTCTACAGCTTCCAAGCCCATCAATAGACAACATCATACCATAAAACCCAGCAATAAAAGTTGTTACGCAATTGACAACCCACAAATTTGATGGGCTAGGCCTAAAACCGGAATACCTTAGACGCGCAAATCAAAAAAAAAAACATTGCATTAAATTCAAATTAACTTCAATAAATCTTTTATTCTCAGCCCCAACTACAAATGCTTTCATTGTGCCGCAGGAGCTGCAGTCGGCACTATCCCTAGTTTACTCCAACATTCCGCCCATTAAGAAAGGTGAGATATTGAACAATTTATTCCCTTAATTCCATAACTAATACAAACATTCTCTGTACAGGCACCGATTCCCGTCTTGGTTTTGGTTTCCGTCTAGGGGATCATGCAGATTTCCAGGTGCTGCTCGAGCTGGGACCGCAGAAGGAGACGCGTCCGCTGGGTGAGCCTAGCAAGGACGATCAGTCGTTCAATAAGCGTCAAGTGAGCGCCAGCGAGTTACGTGAGCAGCTGCGTCAACAGGAACTCATGACCTCCACTGAGCGCAATGCAGCCAGTTGGCTGGAAACCTGGTCTAAGGGTATGAAGCCACAGCGGGAAAAGGTCAAGTCAAAACCAAGAACCCAACAAGCACCGAAGGTTGCGGCGCTGCCAGAGAGAGCGCCAATGCCTGCGGAGGCAGTGCAGCAACTGCAAATGCTCTACAAAATGGCCAATGACGCCACATTATCATCGTCATCCACCACGACAACAACGTCAACGTCGACAACAACTGAGGCACCTGCAGTGAATGTGGATGAATCACTAAGGTTGAGTGCACCAAGCGGATTCAAGTTGCCACCTCCTGCACTCACGCAGGACACCAATTTCTTGGGCATTAGCAGAGCCAAGAAGAGCAGTGCAGAGATCACGAAGGACCTAATGAATGTCAGTCTAGAGGCTTAGTTTCTATATTATTCTAGTATTTGTATATGGCGCTTAGGATACGGAAACTACTCACATAGCTAAACTTATTGTAAATAATCCAATTGGCAATTATGTAATAACGGTTGCTTACGAATTCTATCAGTGATTAGGTAAAATATATTCCCCGATTCTATATAATTAGCTAAACTGTATAGTTAAAATTCGATTTGAAAATAAACATATTAATTAACGGAAACTTTTAGAGATCGCGCTATTTTGATTCATGAACGCAGTCTGCGCTTGCTGGTGCGAGCGTGCCTGAAATTAATATTGTACTATTTTCTAAACTTTTTCCCACAACCTTTTCCCCGACCTTTATAAAACATATTCCGGCTATGACTTTAACAGATAAGCTTCACGAGCAATTTAATTATGCGACCTGAGATTTTTAATAGATCAAACGTTGAGTTTGTATTGCTGGTTTTTTTTTGCTCTTAACAAAATGCCAAACCCGAAATATATTCTAAGTTAAACACGTAAATTTGCCGGTTTTTCAATAGCTATTATTAGCCCCTTTCATTGGCCCGTGCTTAACAGAGCTAAGCTTAGTGGAGCCAATTTTAACAGAGCTTGCTTATACTTATGTCTTCTATCGTGTATGGCCTACACAGCCTGCTTGACAAACATTAACAGAGTTGAACAAAATTCAAACTTCCCGCTTACTTAACATAGCGCATTGGGCCAAGTTTAACAGAGCTGACTTACACTTGTGCTTCTCTCGTGTACGATCCACATAGCCTGCTAGCTTAACTGTAACCACTAAGCATCGAAGAAATGTACCCGTGCTCATCGTTCCGCTGTCGTTGTGCGACTGAGTTGATGCCGCTGTGCGCTTTTCGCGGTTTCTAACGAAGAGAGCCGATCGCTCACTTGTGAAACACTTCGTGTTCAGGGGTCCCAGTCTCCGCAGTGCATCAGATGAGTATTTTCCGCTGTTTGAGTACTCTATATGTTCGATGCTTAGTGCTGTAACAGAGCTGAGAGAAACCGTTATCAGGTATAGATCAGGCACACAACAACAAGGCGCCAAAGGCGTATTGCAATTACCAGTGTGAAGAAGTTGCTTATACTTGTGCCTTCTTTCGTGTATGGCCTACACAGCCCAACATTAACACAGTTGAACAAAATTCAAACTTCCCGCTTACTTAACATAGCGCATTGAGCCAAGTTTAACAGAGCTGACTTACACTTGTGCTTCTCTCGTGTACGATCCACATAGCCTGCTAGCTTAACTGTAACAGAGCTGAGAGAAACCGTTATCAGGTATAGATCAGGCACACAACAACAAGGCGCCAAAGGCGTATTGCAATTACCAGTGTGAAGAAGTTCATTGCAGCTGCTAAACGTGTTCCTCGTGCTTTGTCTATGCATTGTGTAATTTGTTTGTATTCCTACGTATGCGTGAAATAACTAGTATATAGTAAAATTAAATACAATGTTGGAGGTTGCGGCTGTACTCTTTACAATAACAATTCCCACTGCCGCCGAAGAGCAGCGCCTGAAGAAGGCCGGCGTTCGTAATCTAAGCGAAGATGGCACCACAACAACAACCAGTACAACAAAAACAACAACAACATCCGCTCGAAGCACGTTGTCATCGAATGGCGATGAGCTGAGCTTGTCGAGGTCGACGCCGCGCCGTGACTCATCAGGTGCCACATCCCAATTGGCCACGCCTCCTCTTCGAAAACAGTTGACAGGTGTCCAAGAACTGCACCAGATGCCGCCAGACACCGCCATGGAGCATGTATTGGAGCAGATTCTGCGTAAATTCCAAATTGACAATGCAATGTGGGTGCCCAATCGGGAGGGCAACACATATCAGATTACCTTCACGCTGGCCTTCAATGAGCTGTACGAGAATCTCTACGAGGCACTCCAGCAATGGGGCATTGGTGATCGTGAGGGCTCCACGGTGTCTGTGACGAATTGCATTGCCTCCAAATCGTATGTGAACAGCCGCGGGCAATCCGACAAGCAAGCAGCTGGCGATACCAGCAGCGAGTGAGTTTCTTATGATAAATCTAATTGGAATCAAAAACAACATTTTCATTACTTTGGCGCAGCAACAACAATAGCAATGCACAAAAACAGAGCGCCTGGAATCGTTTCATGAACTCCGTTCGCTCACGCCTGAATGTGGCGCAGGTTGTACGCGATGTGCGCCAGGATGCGGCCATAACCTTTGACTTTTGCATACTGCTTGTGTCGGCGGCGTAAGTAGAAGGAACAACTTAACATATCTTCAACTATTCATCTTATACCTTATTCTTTTTCGTACAGCATCCTTGCCTCCTTTGGTCTCGTGGAGAACAGCACCATCTTCTTGGCGTCCAGCATGCTCATCTCCCCCCTGATGGGACCTATCATTGCAGCCATATTCGGCACAGTGATTGAGGAGCCTTCACTGCGACGACAGGGCATGTGCAACGAGATCATTGGAATACTGTTGGCCACCTTTGTGGGCTTTCTCTTTGGTCTTGTTGTGTGTACGACAGACAAGAAATATGGCATCGGGGAAGGACTCACGGAGGAGATGTTGTCACGCTGTGATCTGCATTCACTTGTGGTCGGCATTTTTACGGCCATCCCATCGGGGGCAGCTGCTGCAATTGGCATTCTCGGTGGCAACATTGGCTCACTGGTGGGCGTGGCAATTTCAGCATCTCTGCTCCCGCCGGCTGTCAACTCCGGCCTGCTGTGGGCACTGGCATGCATTTATAAGTTATTCGAGCACGACGACACATTGTATAAGGATGTGGTAAAAACACGAAAGTATTCCAAAGATCAGGCAACCGAGTTAGCCGTAATGGGCAGCATCAGCATGTGCCTCACGCTGTCGAACATTCTGTGCATTTACGTGATGGGCATTCTGGTGTTGAAGGTCAAACAGATTGCGCCCGTGATTGGACGCAGTTATCGACAGTTTTGGATGCAGGACATCAAGCTGTCGCGCGGCGATGCGGCCATGATCGATGAGATGTTGGCCAATTTGTCTAAACAGGACAATGAGGTCACTCAGGTCATCAACGAGACATTTATGCGTCACCTGGACGAGTCAACATATCAACACACTTGGTCGCCAGGACGCAGCCTGAGGCACAGCTTCTCGACGCAGGATCCATCGAACGACGAAACCATTCACAGGCTGGAACAACTCTATTCACAAACATTGGCTAGTCCCACAGAGGCCCATCGAACTCATGGCATTGAACGGAGACACACACAACGCGACTATGACAACCAGAATATGGTAATCTAATTGGACTATATATTCAATTTAGATTCTAATCTCTCGTTTCTTTCTAGCGTCCCCGTTTTGGCAGCATGCAGACGCATCCAAGGCATCGAGACGAACTGCGCCTGCCCGACACTGTTATCAATCTACCTGTTCCCCGATTCACAGTCACGCGGGCAGCAGAGGAGTTGTTAGAAAATTAGTTTAGCTTGAATGTTTACTAAACAATCTTTATGTAACAAATTTGCAAATTAGAAATAGAGAAACTAAAAGTCGATGCCGCCAGGCGCCTGGCGATCGGCCTTGACCTGAGAGCGTTCGCGTTTCAACTGTAGACGCTGGCGTGCTGCTCTTTCCTGTCTGCGGCGCAGCTTCTCCAAGGTTTCTTCACTCGGAGCCGCAACTTCCACCTCCTGAGCGCGTATTACAGTGCGAAGTTTCTCCAGTGCGTCAGCCAGATTCATTTGCTGCGAACGTGTTAAATCACTCTTGATGAAATAGTAGCCCTCTTTGGTCAGTTTGTTGGCCAACACCTTGGCCAGCTTCTGCCGCGTCTTCTCCGGAATCCACTCTGCCTCCGACAGCTTGAAGCGTATGTCCACCTTTGTATTTACCGTATTCACGTGTTGCCCACCCGGTCCCGAGCTGCGACTGTAGGTTATTTCCAGTTTATTCATAGGTATATAGCCATTGAATTTGTCGCCGGTACTTGCCTACAAAGGAATGAATACAGTCAGTAAGTATATAGTTAACTCTATTTAAGTTACGCACAGGTGGAGGCGGCGTGTAAAGCTGGAGTCTTGCGCCGGGGTATATTTTGTCCAGTGACAAATCACTCTTATAGGACAACTGTCGGCCTAGCAATGCTCCACTGCTGTAGGATTTGTTGCTCTGGCGGAGTATGCTAATGAAGGCACAAGTTATTTTATTCATTTTAAACAAAATATAACTAAAAATGCAATTGTTAATGTTACGACAACTGCACGAACAGCTGAGTGTGTCAGAGCTGCCAACTTGCGTGCTAATTCTATGTACGCGTTATTGGCACGCCACCACAACGGCATTGCGTTGCCAACTATCATGATTATCCATTTGAACTGTTCTTAGTCAAAACACATGTTGTCCATCCCTTGTTAGCGTTGACACGTGAAATGGAAGTGGACGAAGTAAAGCAGGAGACGGAGCCCAGCATACCGGCAAATCCTAATGCAAACATAATCACCGAACGCAACGCCCAGATAATATCCGGCGGCAATGTATTCTACAATCCAGTGCAGGAATTCAATCGAGATTTGAGCATTTCTGTGCTGAACGTTTATTTCCAACAAATCGTGAAGGAGCGCGCGGAGAAGGAGTTGAAACAGCAACTGCGCAAACAGAAACAACAACAGGCAAGTGAAAATGGAGAGCAACAGCAGCCAGAGACGCCACCAACTGTTGCTGCAACCAGCTACATTGCCGGCACACAGTACGATGATGGCTTGCGCATCTTGGAGGCACTGGCGGCCACTGGGCTGAGAAGCATTCGATATGCACAGGAGATTGCTGGCGTGCGTCAGATAATTGCCAACGATCTGTCACGCCAAGCAGTGGAATCCATTCAAACAAATGTTCGCCACAACAAGGTGGAACATCTCATCGAGACAAGTCATGCGGATGCAATGTGAGTGTGGGCTCCTCGTTAACCTTAGAGTATTTCCTTACTAATCCTATGCTCCCATTGCCAGGACCGTCATGTACCTATCGACTGCACCGCAGAAACGTTTCGATGCCGTCGATCTGGATCCCTATGGCTGTCCGAATCGCTTCCTGGACGGCGCCATGCAGTGCCTTGGCGATGGTGGCCTGCTCCTGGTCACAGCCACTGACATGGCTGTGCTGGCGGGCAATGCACCGGAGGCTTGCTACGTCAAGTACGGTTCGGTGCCGTTACGCATGAAGTGCTGCCACGAAATGGCTCTACGCATCCTGCTGCACTGCATCGAGACACATGCGAACCGGCATGGCAAGTATATTGAGCCACTGCTGAGCATCTCGGCCGATTTCTATATACGCATATTTGTGCGCGTCTACTCGGGCCAACAACAGTGCAAATACAGCATGAGCAAACAGTCGTGGATCTACCAGTGCACAGGCTGTGAATCCTTCACGCTGCAACCACTGGGCACAGTGCGCCAGAAGTCAGCGGAACAGCCGCATCTAGTGAAGTTCGGCATTCCCACAGGGCCAGCGGTGAACAGTCACTGTGAGCACTGCAATCATAGGCATCACTTGGGTGGTCCCATCTGGTCTGCGCCCATACACAACATGGAGTTCGTGCGGCAACTGCTGGATGCGGTGCAGTCCAAGCCTCTCGCTGCACTGGGCACACAGCGCCGCATTGTGGGGGTGCTATCCATGGTGCTGGAGGAGTTACCTGATGTACCGCTCTACTATACGCCCGACAAGCTGTGCTGTGTGCTCAAGCTAGAGATTGTGCCCATGTTGAAGATGCGCTCCGCTCTGCTGCACGCTGGTTATCGTGTCTCATATTCGCATGCCAGCAAGAAGTCCCTGAAGACAGACGCCCCGCCCGCCGTGCTGTGGGACATCCTTCGTTGCTGGAGCAAGAGACATCCGGTGCGTGAGGATCGCATGATACCAGGCACACCACTGCAGGCGATACTATCGCAGCCCTGCAGCAAGGATTACGAGTTCGACAAGCTGCACGAGGATGCCAATCCGAGCAGTCGCAAGCAGGCACTATCGCGCTTCCAGGAGAATCCTGCGCCGCACTGGGGGCCTGGCACCAGAGCCACCATCATGTAAGTATTCTAAAGCCTTCACTTTCATACGCAATCCCTTAACTATAGCAATTCCTCCAGGGTTGGCGAAAACAAACTGCCCAAGAGTTATCGCAATCAAAACAAAAAGCAACGGCACAAGACGACGGCACAACAGGCAGCCCCGGAGCAGGAGCAGGAGGAGCAGCAGCAGGCAGAAGCTGAGACGGAGCAGCAGCAGCCAGCCAAGCAGCCCAAGCTGTCTGCGTGACCTGACGACCTTGACCTGACCTTGTTGCTTTATCAATTTTTATTGTATATTGTCCAAGAATTCTGTAAAACTCAACGAAACTTTGTTTTGAAATTGGGAAAGTGCTAATAACGGAAGAAGTTGCCATCGGATGTCTGGCGAGAGAAGCCATTGTTGACCAGCTGGGTGTGCACCCCACTGCAGATGAGCTGCACCGAAGACGGATGAATCTTCTCCTTGCAGCCGCCTGTGGGGGTAGGGTACAATAACTGTTATTGTTAACACCCTTCCTCCATCTCCATCTACTTACCAATTCTCAATGGATGACCAAGCGCATCCTCCACTCGCACTTGTATTACTTTTGTATTGCGCAGCACGCGGAACAGATTCATACGGGTATCGGAACCCACCTCCTTTTGGCCAAGTGGTGCCTGCCAGCTTGACGGGCAGGGACTGACGATCGTATCACGCTGCAGCACCGCGTCAACCTTCTCGGGAAAGGTTTCACGTCCGTGATCGTAGCGTGACTGCAATTGGAAATCCAACGAATCCTTGGGTATATTTGAGCTGGCACGAAAGCGTTTGCTATAACGCACTGAGCTCATGGTCTGATTGTAGTAGAGCCGCTCGTGCGGCGGCAGCACCTTGTACCATATGTCGATACCCTTCGGGGGCGGCGGTGGCTGCGGGAACTGGCAGATGTAGGTGCCCTCCTTGCGCAGATCTGGCTCATGCGCGTCATTCTTCACAATTACATTCTTGTATACCATTTTGATCAACAAATTCAGAAAATTTGATTAAAAAGAAAATTCACAGTGCGTTGTTATCGTTGTGTTTGTTGCTGTTGTGTTGGAAACGCTTTGTCAATAAACACAGCTTACTATTATTAGACTGTTTCCCAAAGTCCCCCTTGAATTGTGTTAAATAGAACCCACTAGGATTTGCCAGTCATTGAAGGTAGCTAACTAGATTGCTGCACGATTTTAATAAGTCGGAATGAGCTATATTTCGAACGAGATATCGTAAAGCTGCTGTATATAATGATCGGAGGAGGATAAGAACTTGCAAAAGGGTATAAAGCCTTTGAGCATAAGTAGCCTTTCTTTCTGCTTGAAATAATTTGTCATTTGTTTAACTAATTGAAAAGGAACGGCGTAGTAACACAAAAAAAGTGCCAGATTTAACATATCACTTTCTATTCCACTTATTGCGATTATGCAGACTGTAAGAGGCGTGAAATAATTATACGACGCTCTTATAATCTCAAAGATCTACATAGATGTTCGCTGAACAAGTATGTATATACTCTGTGTGGTAAGAGAGTTGCAATACCCTTCTCTTAAATAAAAACTCCATTGAATATTGTATTCTTAATAAATATTCTTTTTATTTTTATTTATTTTGCATAATTTCATAATGTAAATGAATATCAATATTCTATAGACTGTAAGTGAAGACAAATATTAGCTGAAAATATGCAAACTACACTTACCTGCACAGAACATAGAGCTAGTAAATCGCTGCATCATCTTTACTCAGGTAGAGTTGGACATCGTGTCGCTGTCATCGCTATAAATATCGCTAAAGTCAAAAGGATGCCCAAACCGCTCTATACAGGAACAACACCAACAACGCCAACGGCAACAGGAACAGCAGCAGCAAGAAGTACGAACAAGGAACTGAAGGAAATGAAGCAGCGAAAGACGCCAACAGAGGCAGCAGAACTGCAACAAACGATTTGGACGACAGATTTGGGGTACGCCGACAGCAGCAGCATCAACAGCAACAGCAGAGATGTCGACTTCTCAATTACAGCAACAATTTATGTGGGGGAAGATGGAGCAGCGCAGTGAAGTTAACAGCGAACCCGTAACAGCCACAGCAGGAGCAGCTCAGCAGCAGCAGCACTAACAGCAATAGATCAGCAGCAGCGACGCGATGTTCCGCTTTCCGCTCTCTCGTTGCTTACGCTTCGGCTGTTCTCTCTTTTTTGCTCTCTCTCTCTCTCTTTCTCTTTCCCTCGCCCACGCACGCACGACTCTCGCCAGCCATATAACATAACATTTACATTAACAGCAACACGGCAGCAAGGACTGCAACAACCGCCGCACACTTGCCTGCGTATATATAAATGTGTAAAATGGTTGGAAAGCTTGTTAATATTGTTTATCGTAATTTGATACAGATAGAAACGAAACAGAAACGAGCAAAACAACATCAACAACATAATAAAATAGGAACAGATTTTAAAAGCACAACACCGAGAATGGATCCCCCATCTAAAAAGTAACAGTAAGAAAGTTACAGTTAACAGAATTGTGGAACCTGACTTTCACATGTCAATATTTGTAAATAGTTATCGATAGATATACAATGTAATTTGAGTTTGAGTTTTATTTTGAAGTGCTACACAACAAATCGGTAATGGCTCCCAAATTAAATGCTACAAAGATCCCTAAGTACCCTTCTTTCTTCTTCTTTTGTTTGAATGTCTCTCTTGAGCAGACAACTAATTGCATAACTTAAGAAAACAAACTAAAACAATTTATGTTGTATAGGTAAATTTGTTCTCAAAACTAGTCTATGCTCTGTTTGTTTTTTGTTTTCCTCTGTTGTGTAGATTTGTTTGTTTTTTTCAACTTAAAATAGTGTACTATAATTATTTAGTGTATATATAGATCAGATATTTTTATGCATATATATATATGTACAATAACATATACATATACGTATGTTTATGTATGTATTAGAGGGTAAGGACTGTATTTTGTATACCTGCTGTTCTGGTACACAGCACGCGATGAAAAGTTCCCTCGATGGCATTATCCACCAGTCAAATAAGGCTAGAGAATAATAATGATCATCATAAGAATTAGTCTAGTTAAAGAATATATTGAAACTCACTTTCTCGCATCTATAAATATGGAACGTATGAAGCGCTCTAAATCCTAGGAACGACTGCGACTGCGGGAACCACCCGCTCCCACAGCTCCGATGCCATTGCGAGTGTCCTCGGGACTGCGTGAGAATTTGCCACGGCGTTCAGGTGAGTGGCTGCCACCAGCCGATCGGGAACGTGAGCGCGGCGAATACGAGGTACGACGACGCGGGCTACGTGAGCCACGACGACGAACAGGCGAACGTGAGCGCGAACGACGACGTCCTCCAGCTCCGCCACCTGCGCCTGCTCCCAGTCCTGCCCCACGACGACTACTGGCGCTGTTGCGGCGCGTCGGCGACGAGGGACGACCATAACGTGCCATTTGGACGCGCAACTCCCTGCCGTCTAACATGCGACCATCCATGGCCTCCAGTGCGTCCTCAGCATCGCGCTTATCATAGAAACTGCAATAAGAACATTATTAATACTGGGACAATAACAGGAGAAATATAATATATAAAATATAAAGTTGTTGTATTCACAGTATGTTGGCTAGTAGAAGTTTGAGTAGGCAACAGTTGCAAAGGAACACATTTCATCTGGCATCTTCACCAGGAACATATTCTATTATTTAAGAACACGTTTGACAACGGCGAAAATGCAAAGTAACTATCAATAGTATTATAAAATATCTGAGCTGCTGTAGTATTCACAGTATGTTGGCTAGTAGAAGTAAGAGTAGGCAACAGTTGCAAAGGAACAAATTTTATTTGGCATCTTTGCTAGGAGTATGTTTAATAACAAGATCAATCAGACTTACGATAGTGCAAAAATGCTAAGTATATCAATATATAAACCTATAGGGACTTGTTGTATTCACAGTATGTTGGCTAGTATTGGTTTGAGTAGGCAACAGTTGCAAAGGAACACATTTTATCTGGCATAAATTGCTCAGAATACGATCGCAACAGATGTGCACGTTCGTATTCAATATATACAATATATGCAAATTCGCGCCTAACCTCACAATATTAACGGCTTCCACATGTGAAAGCCATCTCTCATGTACTAAGATAATTTGGAAAGTGTTTAACAGGGAGGGAGAGAGTTCACTCACCGAACGAAGGCAAAGCCACGACTTTCACGTGTGTACCGATCGCGAGGTATATAGATGTCACCAACTTCTCCACAGCGTTCAAAGACCCTTCGTAAATCCTCGGGAGTGGTTCGGTACGTCAGATTGTCGACCTGCAGTAAAATATATACATATTAATACATGCAAGCATACATATGTATATATGTGCTAGAGGGGTTATCTAACCAACAAGACAGTAATCGCCGGCCGCCATTTTGTGTGACTACGTTGCTGTACTTTCTAAAATTGTACTTGCCTTTAGGGACACCATTCCATCTATTCTTGGCGGTGGACGGGCCGCTCCACCCGCACCAGTTCCGTTGCTACCTGCGCTCATAGTTTATTTCTATTACACGCACTTTTCAAAGTAATGTTTTGCGATGCTTCAACGTTTTCTTTTTTCAGCTGCGCTTGCTTCGCTAAAATATTTTTTACTAAAATCAGGGACGGTTTTATATATCGATGTCGGTAATGCGTGACCGTGCGATAAGTTGCTATCGATATTGAACTGACAAAAACATGTTGGCAGCTCTGTCGGCAAAATGAAAATATCGTTGTAAACACTTGTGATATGACTCATCTTTAGAATTATTAGAGTTTCGATCGTTTATAAGTCAATTTTAATTTAAATTATCATAGTTTTTACAGTAATAGAATTTAGGCTACTATTTTGTTCGTCATTAAGAATCTATAAATAGTTTGTTAATATCGATATTTCAAAATCCTATCGATATTATCCATCCCTGGAATTGTCAACGCGTGGCGGTGAAACGTGTAAAATTTTTTTTAGAATTTTGCAACAATTCGCCAGTTTTACCGCAGAAACAAATTGTTTTTGTTAAACAGTTAACCAAAAGCTGTAAATTAACATAAACATTACTGCGGCAGCTGCTGAAGAAGACTGGAAAGGTGTCGGCGAAAAAAGTTGGTTCATACCACACACAATCACACATACTATTTGTGTTGTGCTGCCAGACAGTGAGTGCACGAGAAAATCAGCAACGGCAGTAGACAGCAAAAGCAGCAGCGCAGCAACGTCTAAGTTGGCTACGACGACGTTTAAACAATAACAAAATCACAAAACGAAAGGCTGGGTTGTCTTCTCATCTCTCTTCCCCACCACCGTGACGACAACGACAAAAGTCAACCGCGTGTTTGTGTTTGTGAGTGTGAAGCATAAGCAAAGGCATCAGTAGCAGCAGCAGAAGTAGTTGTGAAGAAGGAGGGCGAAAAGTGTGTCGTCGCCGACGTCGTAGTGTGTGTGTGTGCTGAGCAGAGCGGAAAAGTGAAAATTTTCAACAAAGAATTCAACTAAATTGATACGAAAATAACGAGAGCAGAGCAACAAAAGAAGAGCAGCAGAAATGGCCGCACAGGACAACACGGAAGTTTCAACAAAATTCTCAACTCTAAATGTGAATGCAGTGGAATTCGTGCCCAGCTTTAATTACAGCAGCGCTGCCAGTGCAGCTGCTGTTGCAGCGGCAGCAGCACAAGCGGTTGTCAACGCGCCGCCGTCGTCACAACAGCAGCAAACGCAGCAGGCTACTCCAGTGGAGAACACTGTTGCGCCTGGAACTGGATCTGTGCCGGTATCTGGAAGTGCCACACCTGCCACAACGCCTGACTCCACTGGCAGTGCTGGCTCCACAAATGCTCTGAATGCCGCAGGTGGTGGTGTCGGGGGCGGAGGTGGAACGGCGGCGGAGGCGCCGTCATCAGCGGCCGCATCAAATTCGGCGTCGCCAGCGCAAGGTTCACCAGTTACCACGCCTTCAACAGCCGCAGCGGCACCAATCGAAAATATAAATGCAGCGGACAAACTAACAGCCAACAATGGTAAATATAAGGGAGATACATATGAGTATGTGTGTGTGAGTGTTGGAGAGTGTACGTGTGGGAGTGTGGGGGGCACCCTGGGGTAGTTTAGAAAATACTGAAAGGCGCATTGAACTCTTCTTGTGTGTTGCTGTTTCTCTCCTTGTGACGTCACGTGTCACACTCTATCCGTGAAAAGGCCAAACAAAGACAACCTTATCGTATTTACTGTTATTGTTATTGTTGCAGACGCGCAGTTATATGTAGTTGCCACCAAAAAGATGCATGTAGTATGCTTAGGTTATCGGCAAATCGCATAACATAACCTCAATTGTTATTGCGGGAGCCATCGTAGACACAGTATTATGCTTGTATGCGTGAGTGTATAATGAGTGATAGTGTGTGTGTTGTTAATGGCTTGTCTTTTTTGCATGCATATTTCTATGCTGCTTTTATACTGCTTCCACCCCCACCCTCCCCGCTGTACTTTTGTCATGCTGCGCCATCATACTCTACGCAGCTGTTCACGTTGTGTTGCATTTCACATTTGCCATTTGCTGTTTTTGCCATTCAGCCTTTTAGTGTGCACTGTCTGTTTAGTGATGAGCAATAAATAAATTGCTAAAACACGGCATCTGATCACATTTCACTGTCACTGTTAGTCTTAAATTTAACATTGCTGGAATTAATTGTTTCGCATTTGTTTATGTTTATTAACTATCGCCTTTGTTTATTGTGGGCATATTTTTGCTTTGCTTTGTTTATGATTATCCTATGTTTTGTTTTCGCTTGTTGCTCGCTCGTTCTGTATCTGTAACTTGGTATATTTTACTCGCTGTTATTGCACATCACTAGCCGTCGTCTCTCGTTGTCACCTCTCATGTTTTGACACGTTTTCGTTTTTGTACTCGCCTTTATTGTCGTCTGCCTTTATATACTATCATTCGCTCGTTGATCGACGACTCAAAGCGGTTCTTGCTGGAAACACTCGTTAAGAGAGAGTTTCTTTGCTCGCTCTCTTGTCACATGGCACATACGCTGGCAGCGCTGCTTGTTGAATGGCTGTTGGGGGCTATTGTTGCTTTTGTGCGTGTATTTTTGCTGTCGTTGCCAAGCACAAGCACATTGTTGTTGCTACTTTGCCTGCCTGCTGCTGTTGTTATCGGCGCGCGCGTTGTGTTGGCCCAAATGGCAGTCGTAGCTTGCGGTTTGAACCGCTTTCAACTTGATTTTGAATGTTAGTCGACAGTCTGCAGCGGCGCTAACAGCAGCAGCAGCGGCAGCAGCAACAGGAACAACTACAACAACAACAGAGGCGTCGACTCGAGCGCGCAGTGCCAACAGAAATGTCTAGTAATGAGTTTTTTCTTTTTTTTTCTGTGGATTGTGCTCGCTGTGTGCGTTGCGTTGTTAGCTGCTTTTACTTTTCCGCGCTGAACGCTTGAATATCAGCAACGTCGACAACGCGGCGAGGCGCCAATTTTTCCATTCATTAAATTTAAAGTTTTGTAGTTTTCCTTTTGAACACCCAAATTATGTCTCGCAAAGGCGGCGGAGGTGGCACTCGCTACATTTACTCAAAGAAAGTTAACTCAAAAAGTTAGTAACGGTAAAGAGACACCATTAGCGTGAGCTGCGCGCGCAACGCACGGCAGCGGGGGCAGGCAGAGGCCTCAACAGTATTTTGGGCCAGATTTGACCAGTTTAAACTGCAACAAAGCAACGAGTTGTGGCTCACAAATACAAATGAAAGCAGCATTAAGCCAACATAATTTGTGTTGTTGCGTGTGTGTGTGTGTGTGCGTACGTGTTGTATTAGTGCTGCCTTCTCTTTCTCGCTCACACAACTGGCCTCGTGGCGTTGGTACCCGGCAAGTGTTCCCTGGAATTTTACTCAAAAATCAAACTGCACGTTTATCACACGTAGCAAGAAGCAGTTCCACAATCACAGCAACCACCAACCTCACATGACTCATGCAGTCTCAGGCCCAACAAGGCGCCAATTATATGAAGGCCTCTATCGACATCACCTCACTGCTCTCTCTCTCTCTCTCTCTCTCTGTCTTCACTTCCTTTTGCTCCGCATTCTCCCACTATACACGTTTCATATCAATTGCACAACAACAACAACGAAATAAACTACAATGCAGAGATAGCTTAACACCAGGGATGCACAACACAAATCAATGAACACGACACACGGTATAATTGTGGAAATTTCAATATTTCTATAAATTATAATCAGAACTATATTATCTGTATTAGAATTTGGTTCGTTTTGGTTAGCAAAAAGTAGCTTTATCAAGTTTTTTGCGGGTCGCTTAAAAAAACATGATAAGAGAGCATACAGTAAATTTCCTATGCGGGCATGGCGAATAAAAGTAACAAAGTTTTTTCTCAGATCATCAGAAATTATACGAGACTCTGGAACTTAGTAAAAAGTTAAAGTTCATTCTAACGAATTTCACAATAATCCATCATAAACAGTCCCTAGAATGTGCCATATTTGACACGTGTCAAGTTGGTCAGTAAACGGCAAACTTTGCAAGTAGAGATACTAGTAAACAAAGATACTCTAGCGTGTGTGTGTTGCATCAAATATGCATGCAGATAGCAAGATTGCATTGATATCTGTTTTATAGCACGGCCTGCGCATGAGTCACCCTACCCACATAGCACACATACACAACATTGTGGATTAATAATAATATAAATATTTACAGAAACCGATCCCGCTGACAGCTGGGATGTAGAGGAAGATGCCGTCATAACGCCCGAAGATGAAGAAGTTGAGGATTCTGAATTTACAGAGGGCGAAGCCACGCCGAAGGTCTCAAAGAAAAAGGTTATCAAGGTTGAGGAGAACAGAAGCAAGCGTGAGCATGTCAACGTTGTGTTCATTGGCCACGTTGGTAAGTCATCTATAGAAGAAAGAGTCTCCATCATATACTAAGCTTCTTTCCTACTCCCTAACAGATGCTGGTAAATCAACAATCGGTGGACAGATCATGTCATTGACGGGCATGGTGGACAAACGTACGCTGGAGAAATATGAGCGCGAGGCACGTGAGAAATCGCGTGAAAGTTGGTATTTGTCATGGGCGCTGGACACAAATCAGGAGGAGCGTGACAAGGGCAAAACAGTGGAGGTGGGCCGTGCCTTCTTCGAAACAGATCGCAAACATTTCACAATTTTGGATGCGCCGGGACACAAAAGTTTTGTGCCCAACATGATTGGCGGTGCGGCACAGGCAGATCTTGCCGTGCTTGTCATTTCGGCGCGAAAGGGTGAATTCGAGACTGGATTCGATCGAGGCGGACAGACGCGCGAACACGCTATGTTGGCCAAGACGGCGGGCGTTAAGCATTTGGTCGTGCTGGTTAACAAAATGGATGATCCCACTGTCAATTGGGATCAGGGACGTTACAACGAATGCAAAGACAAGATACTACCATACCTCAAGAAGCTGGGCTTCAATCCAGCTAAGGATCTTACCTTTATGCCTTGCTCGGGCCTCAGCGGCTATGGCCTCAAGGATCAAGTACCAGAGACGCTGTGCGCCTGGTACCGTGGTCCAGCCTTTATTCCCTTCATCGATGAGTTGCCCTCACTGAATCGCAAATTCGATGGACCCTTCATTATGCCCATTGTGGACAAGTACAAGGACATGGGTACTGTTGTCATGGGCAAAGTGGAGTCCGGTATTGCGCGTAAGGGACAAAATCTGCTTGTTATGCCAAACAGGGTAAGCATAATGAATTACCATCTAATGTTATCAAATCTAACTGAATTTCATTTATATTGCAGACGCAAGTGGCCGTGGATCAACTGTTTTCAGATGACTACGAGGTGACTTCTGTGGGTCCCGGCGAGAACGTCAAGATTAAGCTGAAAGTCAGTGCAGTCTTTATACCTTAATCAAGTATATAATTAAATTTAAACTATACTTCTTGCAGGGCATCGAGGAGGAGGATGTCTCGCCTGGTTTTGTGCTCTGTGATGCCGCCAATCCCATTAAAACAGGCAAAATCTTTGATGCTCAGGTCGTAATATTAGAACACAAATCAATTATCTGTGCAGGCTACTCGGCCGTCATGCACATACACTGCGCCGCCGAGGAAGTAACGGTGAAGGTAAGCCTATCTATGATCTCTACTATAATTCACGTATTAACTGATGTTTGTTTTCTTCGTCATTAGGCACTCATCTGTTTGGTCGACAAAAAGACTGGTGAGAAATCAAAAACACGTCCAAGATTCGTTAAACAGGATCAGGTGGCAATAATGCGCATTGAATGCTACGGAATGATTTGCCTTGAACAATTTAAGCTGTTCCCACAAATGGGACGCTTTACGTTGAGAGATGAAAGTGAGTGCGCCTTTGTAATCTCCAGATATTCTTTATATTCTAATGTGTGTTATGTCTTTCCTTTTAGACAAAACCATTGCCATCGGCAAGGTACTCAAGGTGATCGAATAAATTGAGCCAAGCTGAATTCGATGTGCCCCCGCCTTTCACTGCGGCTTTATAGCAACCACATTGCACCTTTCAACGTACGCCAGACGACAAATATGAAAAACGCCAACGCCAACACCGCCACGCTTTCTTCACACAATTGACACACTCACACACATACCATCCCTCTTACAAGAAACAACAACAACATTTTAGTTACTTTACTTTCTCCACTATTATGTATGCAAAACAACATCAACTACAACACCAACAACAGCAATAGCAATTGATTATAATAATGGTTAGCGAGAAGGTTTATAGCAAGTATCTAAAATAGCAAACGAAATGAAATGATTCGGCAGAGCAGAGAGAGAGATCGAGATGATAAAGAGAGAGAGAGCAACAGAAATGCATTATATATATGAATATAAACTATATTATGTATAACTAAAAACATGAAAAAACAAACGCAAAATGTACTATTTATATATATACACACATATAGATATGTACAGAGATACATATGTATGTGTATGCGAGAGATATTGTCGGGTTATGATTACGTTTATTATTATGAGCAACAATAACACACACACGCGTAACAAACACTGATTTTGTTGTGGCCAGGAGGACAGACAGAAGACAGAGCTCAAGGACATTGAGCAGCTGCTGCACCTGCACATGGTCAGCCAGTTTATTACTTGTAACATTTAAGCATCATTATATAGTGCGAGTCGAAGAATTTTTTAAACTAACAGCTGCAAGCTAAACAATTTTTATATTTATACACAAAACAAAAAGAAAAGCAAACAAGCGATAAATAGTTGCCAGAATCCCTCGCCCCTCGATATGAGTTTGTTTAAGCTTCTCTGCCTTTCATTCTGTTATGCTACGCCTAAATGGATGGATAAATCATGTTTATGTCTATTATATATTACGATCTACATACTTTTATTACATTTTCTCTTCGATTCTAAAGAAATGCTTTAAATTAAGTTTAAGCTTAAATTGGAGTACGTTTTGATTTGATTTATAAGCTCAAAATGATGAAACTGGTAAAGTGTATGAAAAAGAAAACAAACAAACAAAAAAAAGAAGGAAATCCATCAAATTTTTATTGTTAATATAAAAAAATAATTTGATATTTGATTTAAAGAATTTTATTATAAACACATTTTTAAAGATAATTTAGTTAATTGAAGGCGACCGCAAAACAAACCAACTACGAAACGAAATAAATATGCCTTTTTTGCTCTTTTTAAAGCAAAAACCAAACAAGAATTACATTTTGTATTCAGTTTATGGTTTGTCAATTTATTATTTTATAATTTTGATATTTTTCAACATATTCAGGACCAAGACGCCTAGACGGTTTCAGCTACTTACAACATGAGCTCCCTTATGAGTTTTAAGTACGAGTATATATAATTGCCGATTTCTTCCTCTATATTATTTCTGCTTGATATTAAGTCCCCACATACTTGCGTATCTAACATAAAAAGGCTCATTTAAAAGTTGAATTGAAATGTTGTTACCATTTACACAGTATATAACAATACGAAGATAAAAACATAATAACTGAGTTAAACAGTCGCCCATGTTTGAGTTAATGCAATTAACTTGAAATATATCTGACGAATAAGAAAAGAAGAGCGAATCGAAGGAGAAGAGAGAACATGTATTTAAACAATGAACCTGCTTTTCAACGCTTTCCGCGAACATGCGAACTAAACAAATAGAAAACGAAAACAAGGGCAAGTTTAAAGAAATAATGAAAATAGAATTGTTAAAAATCTCTCCGACAGTTATACATGATGATATTTAAATGTTTCTCAAGAACACACTTACTAAAATGATTATTATTATAATAATAATACGAAAACAAACTACGCAACTGATAAACAAATAATGCTAAATAAGAAATTGTATGAAAATAGATACAAACGAAATAATAGAAATTATATAGACAAAACGGGAATATTTATACAACATTAAATGTATTATTATTATACATGTATGTATACATATTGAACAAAACACAAACAGAAAAAACAAAAAAGATCCATATAAATTTGAACATTTTTTATCAATAAAAAAAGCGAAAAGAAAAAAAATCACATAAAAAGACGAAAAACCGAAAAAAAACGAACCAAAAATGATTTGAGTTTTGTTATTTTGGAAATTGGCTTAACTTGCTTCCATTATCATTTAGTGGTAATATTTATAGGTTCCTTCAGAGTTCGTTGAGTTTTTATTTCTCCAATGAGCTGTTGTAATTCATCGCTGAATTTACTAAGTCGAACCACAGCATCCTCAAAGCAAAATGAAAGTGAGGATTATGAAATCGCAGTCTGCATTGCGTGCTGCCATAAACTAAATTACAGCCCAAACAGCTTTCAATTTAATGGGTTTTTTATGTCCATTTCTTTTTTGGTATTACAGTTAAGTTGTGTACATTATAAATTCATCTTATAATTTATTAACGAGCTAAGATTAAATTTACTAACAAAGTGCGACACACACAGGATACGAGGGTTAGTTCCATAATATCATGTCTGTATCATATAGTTCTAGCTACAATTGCGAGATGTTTGTACATTTGGCTCCGTTCCGCCCCCATCTCGAGCAACTCCTTCTAGCATTCTGCTTTCTCTACCTTTTTGGCTAGCAGTGGCGTAATGGGCGCGTCACGTCGGTTGATTTGCTCAGCTCGCTTCATTTCCTTTTCACCATAGAGATCCAGATCACGTCCGTAATACCAGACGAGCCAGTCAAAGAAGATGCCAACGGAGGTGAGAACTATGGAAAGATCGAAGAAGAAAGTTAAGCAATATGAACAGCATATACGAAAAGATTCTCAACTTACGGACGGACAAAAAGTTAACCGAGTAACGGAACTTGGTCTGATCGTGCAACTGACAATTGCCGGTGCCGTTGCAGGTCTGCGTCCATACCAGGCAAGTGGAATCAATGATGCGACCAAAGATAATCGGACCCGGAATCAGGGCAAACAAACTAATCATCATCAGAGCTAGACCCTGTGCGAAAGACTTATCCTCAGGTGACACCGCACGATAGTTAACCAGCACATTGCCAATGCGTCCCGAGGAGCCAAACCAATTGACGATCATCGAAGTGATCGAGAATGTCCAGAAGGCCGTGCTGCAGCCCTCCATACAAATGCCCGGACGCAGAACAAGATCCTCGACAGCTCGCCGACTGCGCGATACCAAATCATCACCGAATTCCGCCGAGTAGTCATCGTTGAGCAGCGGCACCGCCTGCAGATCAAAGTGCACATCTGGCACATTGCTCTGAGGCACCTCAGTGGTAAATGGATCCGCGTATGCCTGAATCAGTTGCTCGGCTACTTTGTAATTGGGCGCTGCTTTGAAGTCGTCAGTGAGGCAGGCGCAATTATCGTATGTATTGTTATCCGAATTCCAGTTGCTGCAACCCGCATGGCAGGCCGAGAAGTAGGTCGTATCGGTAGCCACATGGCAGACGGGAGAGTAGTTCACCTTGTCGCAGGAGCAGTTGGCGTTGCAGTTGGATGTCAGGTTGAAACTAGAGTTAAAAAGAGGGAGAGACTTTAGAAGAATTCCAAGGTGAAGATTATCAGCTACTCACTTGCCCACGTGCGCCATGGAAACCGAGTCAGGACAGTACAAGAAGGCGTAAAAGATTTGACCTATAAAGATTTAAACATTTAGAAGAAAGTTTAATCGAGTGTTTGCCTTGGACTAACCGAAAATGTAGACAAATCCCACAATGACATTCCACATGAGCACCTTGCTGACTGCGGGCTTCTTCTTCGATATGACCAGACCGGAACCGATAAGACCCACAACCATACCCAGCACGGATACGGGACCCACAACAATGGTGGCACTCTGTGCACTCTTGTGGAATTGCACCTCCATGTATTTGCTGAGGAAAGTCATAAAGCCAGAGGCGCCTAGAATGTAGAAGACTCCCGAAGTGATGTTGAACAGCAGCAACTTGTTGCGCAACAATCGCATCAGGGCACGAGGGAAGTCCTTCAGCTTGGGTAGATCAGCATTAGCACCTGCCCCAATAGTGTCCAGGGCTGCGTTGGAGGAGACGCGACTACTGAGGGGCAAACCCTCCTCATATTTCAATTCCTCGGTACGCAGCACGTGAGGCAAATGTGAATTGTGTTTCTCAGCGTTGGATTTCTTTGGCAACTGCTTGGGGAAGAGACCGATCAGACCCGAGAAGACACACATCAATGTGCCCAGAATGACCCAGCCAAGCCACCAGGCGCCCAGCCAGCGTGGGTCATCTTTGTTGATCAGTGGCGTCTGCGTGGGATCAATGAAGGTGTTGAGCGAGATGAAACCTAAAGGAAGCCATCGATATTATTGATACACCAAGTCCTATGCTGTTGCTCTGAACCCACCTATGAAGAAGCCAAAGACGGGTCCAATCATGCGAAGCGCCATGGCCACAGCCAACATCAGAGGCGTATTCGTGCGCTTCGTATTATCATCCAGATAGGTCTGACCCAGCGAGTAGTACATAGTGTTGCCGATGCCCAGCACAAATTGCGAGGCAAAGATCAGCACCAGGGGCACATAAGAGAAGAGCGTGTCGCAGTTATCCTCCTCCACCTCAGCGCCGCACAAATGCTCCGACTGCGCCTTCAGCGAGGTGGAGTTCTGTTAAGTAAATAATAGACTAGGTTTATATTATGCATATATAAGTATTATATTAAATTCGACTTACCGCCAGCGTAATGTTGAAGTTCAGTGAGCTATTGCTGTGTCTCTCTTGATATTCCTTGGTCAGCTGTAGCACATCGTGGCCGGCGCCATAGATGAAATGCGGCAGTACTAAAATGAAGCAGGACACACCACAGAGCACAATGCCCCATGCGATCCAGCGCGGACGATTGCGCTGTCCACCGATATAGGAAAGAATCAGGGATAGCAATATCTGAGATATCTCATTGCCACTCAGAACGATGCCTGAAAGGAAATACGAGAACATGTATTATAAGTTTTTCCAATTATTTAAACTACTACGTATATCTGTTCCCACTCTAAGTAATCACTTTAAGTGAATTTCTTTGCTAATATTTTCCTTTATTAATATTATATATTTAATATATGATTTTCAATGAATTCATATTTTTAGGTATTTCATTAGCATCTGTTTTTAATTGAAGTCGCCTTAAGATCTAGATTATTCTTCATTTTATCAAACGTTTTTGGTGTTTCATAAACTACTATATCTGTTCCCACTTTAAGTGTCACTTCTTGGTCTGTGCCTTAACTAATCATACTGTCAGTTGTATGCTTTTCTTGCTCCATTCTTTATGTCAATTTGGTTTGTCGATATCCGTAAAATATCGTAAATAAAGCTCTGTACCCAATGTTTGTTTCCCTTCTTGGTGCATTTAAATTCTTATAAATCTGCCATTTTTTTTCGTGATTACACTGTTCTCAGGTTGTCACTTCCATAACTGTTCCCACATATAAATCCCACTGCAGCTCTTGATTGGTCTACCATTTACGCGAATTTCGTTTTACAAAATGCGTAGTTGAAATTTCATAAAATTATGAATAAATTCCCACGTGGTTACTTCCGTGTTACATTTATAGATGGTGATTCCTACTGTTGATCGATTCGTAATCAACCGATACCCAATCAATCAGTACGGGACTCACCTGTCGTTTGGCTGGGTATCTTGAAGCGTTTCTCCAGCGTGGTCAACGTAACAATGAAGTACATGTACGACATGGCTTGAATGGTACCTAGAAGACCGTACACATACATGAATGACTTGGTCGTGGCGTACTTCTGCAGCCAGGCAGGGTGCCAGTTGGCGAGACCACACAGATAATGTCCAGGCGGCACATTCTGTCGCCTTAGCTCTGGCATGGCCACGTGTTGTTGCTGTTGATATGGTTGTTGATCTTCTTGTTGTTGTTCCTTTTGTGTTTAGCTGCACAGGTGTCAAACTCTACTCAGCAGTTGCACTTCACCATATCGCGATAAGATTAGACGCTAAACAGTAATTTACACTGTAACTGCAAGAATATTGTACATATAGTTTGATAAATATGAGTAAAGAAAGTTCAGTAATGTACTCGCTGTAAATTACTCTTTAATTTAATTTTATTTTATTAATAACTTGAAGTGAAATAGGTTGAGGAAACCCTTTTATCGTTGATCATTGTAGAAGCCCAAGTATAAGAAGTCCTTTGCAGCCCTTCTACTGATCTTTAATCAGAAAAAAGTTCAGTCTTACAGTTTTAGGCACCTTGTTTGCATCAGATATCCTACTTGCTTATGCCTAAGGTAATTACATTCTTGAAATAGTCGCCTAACCGTGACTCTCCTCAAGTTAACTGGCGACCCAATAAAACTTAAATGGTTCGATATACAAGAATCCAAGAGTACAATTCCGATTAGGAGTGGGCATTGTATTGGCATATTGACGATTAGATAAGTACGTGCCCAAGCATACCTACATATATGAGCCCTATAAACTGATCTGAAAATTTCTTAATTGGTATTAGCTAATGCAATAATCGCTAACTAATGCTGAGAGTTGCTTTCGGAGAGTGACCTCTCGTAAGGCCGATTGCGTTGTCGTCGGTAAAAACAATTCACCATCATAAGAGGCGTTTTCTTAAAGACGTAGACGAGCGTCTGGTTAGCGAGTTATCTTATCAATGTTTCTATATATGCCAAGTTTTCCTCAAACAAATGTATTATCAAATTTTCGGCAAGGTGAAATTTATGAATATAATCGAATTAAGGCCTACAAAGTGAGTTCAAAACCACTTGTGAAGTTCTAAAAAACCTGCAAATTAACTGTAAGCAATCGAGTCTAAGTTTATTTCCTTAAAGCTATAAGCAATCCCTTTAAGACTCTTGAGGGTAAAACAATAGCTAGCTTCTTGGAATCGGTTGCGAATAATAACAAAGATTAGCTCGAGTGTTGGTGCAATAAAACTATAAAATTATCAAGCACAAATGCGATTGTTCAGCAATGAAAATTAAAACGTCACTTCTTGTCGTTATATGTCCATTTACTGTTTAAATTAGCCTATACAGAAGTTCAAATCAATATAATATGAAAGCAGCTTCTATGAAATATACAAACAGTATTTAGTATAATTTAAAATATGCCAAATATTTTACTAATTTATAATTTTTAGTTATAATTGGTTCGTTTCTTCAATAATTTTTGAGCACGTTTCTTCCGCGCAGCTCGTGTACAACAATTAAGACGATCTCAACGCGAGACCTTTTAATTTATTAGACAGCCAGACTTAAGAGAGCCGCCAATCATAGTTATAAATGCAATGAGCATTATAGTCGGCATTAAGTTCTTTTTGACGATAACACAATACTTTAGACTGCAACCAGACGATCAGATCTTGAGTGAAGAAATCGAGCTATCGGTCAATATTTCAATAAAAGTAGCTAGATCAGCAATTAACTTTGACTAAGTTAATTATTTGTTTGTTCCACTTCACCTCTAACAAATTATTGTTTCCTTTATATATTTATTTCAATTCAAGAGCTTTATTTACATTTTTTCACAAGGAGAACCGTTAAATCAGAAATAATCTTATCGCCACACGGAAACACTGACTGAATTTGTTGAATTCCTTTTTAGTTTTCGTTAGGATAGTCTTGATCAGCAATACAGACAAAGACCGCGCGGCAAGAGAGAGCAGGAATTGAGAATGTAAAATGGAAAGCCGGAGATCGAGGAAACCCGGAGAACCGTACAGCCGCGTGGCGCGTATCAAACTGACAACTGAAAATTTGAAATAGTCACTCGGTCAGGTTGTTCCACTTGTAGTTGTTGTATTTTTGTCCGTTGCGGGCGTTGCGTTGCGATAAGTGTGGCTCGATAATACGCTATTATCAATATCAGCAAATACGCGTTGTAAATAAAAAGCGCTCCCTTCTGCGTTACTCATACGCCGCGTTGAGCCCACGTGCAAATCAAATCAAATCATATTTCGGCGCATTTCTTTCGGCTCTCACTCTCGAGGCGCGGGGTTTATTTGCAAATGCAGCGGTAAGTGTAGCAAACAATAATAACAATAACAAAAGCGACAATGACACTATTACTATTAATATCCCCCCATCTGCCCCGCCTCATAACTGCGCCTGCTCGTGATTAGATTTGTTGTGAGCAAGTGAATTAGTGTGTGGAACATAGAATATGCAGCGAGTGTAGAGTGGATGCGAGAGTAGCCACATTAGTTGGCCGGGGCCTTACCCGGAATAGGCCTTCACCTGAATTTCTTGTTCATTGGCTTTGGGAATTCGCGTCGGCCGTCCCATTCCCAACAGATGGGACATGCCTACAGTGAGCATGACGAGCAGTATGGCGACTACAAAAATTATCGAGGTAATGTTAGATGTTAGATATGTTTCGCATGTCCAGCACGGCTTTGGTACGTAGTCAGGATCCATGGCTGAGTAATTACCTGAAAAGATATGACTTTAAATTAGTTGAATCTTTTATCATTACCACTTCCTTACTATCTATGATGATGTCCATGTGAAACCTATATAGGGTAAAGCGACTTCCGTTTGTAGTGTAGCCTGTCAACATATGACAACAGATACTGTTATTTTGGCTAAAGAAAAGCAAATCGAACAGTACGTACGACTGGTTTGCATCGAGGTGCATTCTAGTGATGCACCAGTTCCCTTGGACGTGCATCACATCTATGGCTAGAGGCCCTTTATTCGTGATGAATGACAATTCGAATCCATTTTTTAGGTCATTATTTTTGAAATAATAGATAATAAGGTTTCTATCCCCTTCTGCCACTTTGAGTACCTCGCGTTTATAATAAGTTTTCATATCCTCATTGTTCTGCACGGCATGCACGATCTGTGTCAGAACAATCAGAACCTTATCATGACGGAGTGTGATCGGCTCGGAAGCATTGCTGGAATCATCGTATTCCGATACAGAATCGCTTGTCCATTCGCTAGTTCGATTTTGTAATGTATGTAAGCGATGTCTGCGTCTCTTTAATGCCTGAGCTTCTTCATAGTGCGCTGTGTAAATCTGGATGAGGGGACAAAACGTAAGACTCCACGAGCTGGCACCCATGATGCTATCTGTAAGGATTGATCGATCAATTTAAAAGTAATATAATAATATAATTCGATACATATCTACAATATATTAAAGACTTTCTCACCGTGATCTGTTGTGTTGCGATTGGTAAAGTTGTAGGCGTGAATGGAGTTCGTATTGCACGGCAAGTGCTTCAAGGCAACGTCATCTTTCCAGAGGAAGGAACGCTCGCGTGTATGCAAGAGCATCTGCAGTGCACGCAATGGCCGATGCACCTGACTATAGTAGGTGCGTGGCTTCACCTGACGCATGTTGTAGAAGCATTCCGCCTGTCCCGGGCAGGCCAAATCACGTGTCGACAGCTAAAGAGAAAATACTTTAGTGAATATACTGGTAAGTATGGGATCAACTTACCGATGGCGCAAAGTAGACAATAATCATGTGATCCTTCCGCAGCGGGCGTAGCAGACTTATAAACTGTTCTGTGCTCATCGTTTCGAAAACGCTATTCAACTGTGGCCTGTGTAGAGAGCGAGCACATTATGCAAGAGTCGGAGTTGGAACCAGCTTTGCTGTACTTACAGTTTCGTTCCCCAAATCAAGACTGGAGGGGCCGAAGGATGCTCCGTGCGAGTGCTGAGAACACTGAGCAAGATCAGCAGAAGCTTGACAAGAAACATTTTAGAAACGCCAAAAAGATTCAATAGAATAACATTACAATTGTAACTTCGCTTTGCTATGCTAGAAAGTAAAGTAAAGCAATGCCTGCTCTTTTCAGATCTTTATTCACTGTGATGTGTGGAAATAAAGAGAAATATGGATTTTAATGATTTAATATTTTTAAGTATAATATGTGTAATAAAATATATATTCAACAAATTTTATAATGAGCTAGACTCACATATGTGTTTGTTTATTTGTAGAACGGCAGCAGAGGGTTAACAAGGCGGAAATTCTGTTAAATAGCAGCAATTATGTTAACTAACAGCGAATCTTTAAAGCAGCAGCAGTTCTGTAGGGTAACAGCTATCGTGTTTAACAGCACAAAAGAGAGAGACAGCGAAGCAAACGAGGTGCCTGATGCCTGCCTGCTTTTTTACTGCTCTGTCCTAGTGAATTCCCAACGTCCCGAATCGAACTTATACCAGGCGAACAGAAATTACAGCAGCACGACATGCAGATGCACAACAGCAGTGAGTGGGCGAGTGAAGAGCGTGACAGTGGGAGAGGACACGCTCTCAAGTGTCAAGTGCGATCAAAACAAACACAGTGCGAACTGTTCTGATTGGCTGGCAGAACAGGCGATAAGAAAGAGCAGCTGTTCGGCAAAAGTAAACGAGAGCAGCCGAGGTCAAAGCGAACAACACCTACGACTGCGTTTGTTTTGATCAAGCTTCACACGTGAGAGCGTCTGCTCTCCCTCTCTCTCTATCTTCTCATACAAATAAAAAGCTTGCTGTTATTTCTGTTCGCCTGGCATTGAGTCGATTTTAACCACCTAGTCAGCTCGTCATTTGATTTGATCAGAGCTGGTGAACTTTCTAACTGTTAGTGCTTTACGCATCCCAGCCTTGGGTATATGCAGCAATATCTGCATTTGATTTGATCAGTGCTGGTGAACTTTCTAACTGTTAGTGCTTTACGCATCCCAGCCTTGGGTATATGCAGCAATAGCTTACTTATCGAAAGCTTTCGATTTTAACTTGCTGTTATCGCAGTTTGTTTAATACCGCAGTTAACATTAGACGATCCGCCTGTACGTATGCTATATTAAACTGCATATTCTAGTATATGCTGCCCTTAACATTTTGCTGTTATGCTGTTAACGTTTCTACTGCGTGTTTGCAACATTGATCAATCCTGTTAAAATAATGTTTAACATTTTACTGCACTGTTTCTGTTAAGATTGCAAAATTCCCAAAGGGAACGGAATGAGTCGAATAACGGTAGCGATAAGATAAAAGAGAATACGCTTATCAAACCACTTAAGGCTCTCTCGCATAGCGATACTCTCTCGCACACCTGCCAGCTCAGTCTACAAACGACAATTGTTTCGAATAGTCGCGCGAATATGAAACGAAATTACAAATAAATGCAGTGCACTGGAAACGAATAACATTTATTTAAAAACGATTGAAATTAAGTATACGATACGAAAGCAACGAAATGGCGCAAAATACGCGTAACTCGGACTTGTCCCAGATAGCGGTCAATGCCAACAATATACCTGACGGTGGGTGTCGTCGCGCCTGATTCATCTTCTTAAGCTGTGCAATAAATTCCTTCCCCCCTCGTTGCAGACAGTGTCGACTGCGGCATTATCGGATTGGGCTGGTGCCGTGGCCCCGCCTGCCAAAAATATGCCCGACTCCGCACCTTCATTGTGGTGCTCATCACCTCCGGCTTCCTGCAGGGCGCCTGCGAATTATACTTCCGGATATCGGCCAAGCAGGCCGCCTTCCAGTTCGGCTACAACCCCCTGCTCGTGGGTGAGTAAGCTCCAACCATTCAACCCGCTCCACTTATCGCAAAAATGCCTCTGGGTGTCGGCCTCAACACGCCGAAACGAGCGAATGGGGCTGAGGTTTTCCAGATAGAGAAGTTTATCAGTTTTGCGATATTGTTTATGATTCCAAAAGTGTGTGAGTGTGTGTGTGTGTGAATCTGTCTGTGTGTGAGTGTGTGTGTCATCAGATACAGGCACAGGCACTTGCTGGAACTTCAAAATGTGTAATCATAACAATAATTGGCCAAGTTAAGCGAGAGAACCTAAAACGTATTCGATTTCGATTACTCAGAAATGTTATAATTTTTAGCTGTAGATTCCATGAGTATTTACTATATATACTATATGTTTGCTTACGAGGGCTACCATTTCCGTTACGCTAAAAACTGCGATTTATTTAACGTAGAGAGAGTCTATTTATAGTCGGTCAACTTCATTGCATTACGCTTCATATAAATGGTAATTATGAAGTTGATAACATTTTAAATCGATTAAACCTCATTCAGTTAAACCTTATTTTGGGAGTCTTAAGATGATCTGAAATTTTAGTACTACGGAATTACCTTGTAGACTGTTATGAATGATCTCTTATTGGCAGATAGAGGATCTATATTTTAATATGTGTCAGTAGATGAAGGTAAAGTTGAGTTACCTTAAAGGGGTAAGAAAGATTATAAGAGACTAAGTAAAGTTGTTAAGGGATAGATTATAGACTGGTCTAAGAGGGTAGTGGGGAGAGAGAGAGATTAATAGAAATCTGGAAGCTTAAGGAATTTTGTCAACTAAGACTTCACTATAAAGATTGTACTCTCCTTCACTTATGTTACTCTTGCAGTAGCTTTTCCTATGCCATGACTATAAAGATGCTTCTCTCCTTCACTTACGTTACTCTGGCAGTAGCTTTCACTATGTCATGCTGATCCTCGTGGTTTTTTCAGATCTATAGGGATGCAAACACAGATAACTAGTTGCCCTAACTATGTATCTCGCAATCAGTTAAGGGCTCATCAAGTTTTATATTAATTATTATTACTTTCTATCGACCTCTCGTAGATTGGCTCCTTGTCAGCAGCGGATTATTTGCAGCAGTATTTGCCCTGGCATTTGCCTACTGGGCGGATGTCTACCATCCCATCAAGTGGTTAGCTGGCACACTGATGCTGCAGTCCGCAGCATGCGTCATAACGGTGATACCCTCCATAATGACCTTGTGAGTAGAGCAAGTAGCATCCCCAATTCACTATTAACAATCTTAAACTATCCTTTCTCAGCGCCGAAGGTATTAAGCCTAAGGATGCGCTGGTGGATGCGAACCTATGCGCCACATCCCTCTCGCAGTTCCAGAGATTAACGCTCACCGAGCAGCAGAGCAGCACAGTGACACTGGTGATGCTGTTTGTGCTGCAGCTGGCATTGGGCATGGGCGCACTGGCTTATTACACGCTCGGCATCAGTTACATCGATGATAACTCGTTGTCGCAGGACAGTCCCGCTGTGATAGGTCTCATGCTGGCGGCACGTGCAATTGGCCAGCAGGTGGGATCGTTTCTGGTAATTGGAGTGGGACTAACTAACGTGGGTTGGTGGCTGGGTTGGATCATCTTGGCGCCAGCGATCTTTGTGGGAGCCGTCTTGCTAGGACTCTTCCCCAAGCGTTTGCCCAAGACTGTCATCCATCAGGCGGCACAGCGCATAATGGAGCAGACAAATATGCGCGGATTTGGCAGTCAGTACTCCACCTACATGGACGACTCGAACTTCTGGCCCTCGCTAAAACGACTCTTCAACAATCGCCTGCTCATGTGCAACGTGCTCAGTTTGATGTTTCTGCAGAGCGGCGTGCTCAACTTCAATCTACAGGAGGAGAGCTACCTGCAGAGTCGTTTCTTCTTGCCCTACAACGAGCAGGATGGCCTCACCCAGGAGTGGACCTCCGCCTTCGTTGCCTACTTCCTCAAGCCACCAGTAATGGCAGTGGGAATGCTCATTGCTGGCCTAGTCATATCCAAGACGCAGCTCTCGGCACGCACCATCACGGGCATCAACATCAGCATGGGCGTAAAGCTGGTGCTCATCTATGTGGGTTATATCTTCGTCAGCTGCGATGTGGGCGCCATTGCTGGTGTTGTGGGTGGCAAGTTGACGCAACCCTATTGCGCCAGTCAATGCCTGTGTACACCCACCGCCTTCATGCCCATCTGCCCGCAGAATAGCAGCGTGACTTACTTCTCTCCCTGCTATGCAGGCTGCACACGAATGTCGTCCATCAATAGCTTCGAGTACTACGAAGGTTGCAGTTGCAGTGGCGATCAGACGGCGCTTAATGCGGGCACAGGACGCGCCTCACCAGGCGCCTGCAGCGCCGAGAGTTGCAACAGAGCAATCATCATATTCCAAGTACTCAGTGTATCAGCTGCTCTCATCATGGGCATCACAGCCATAGGGAAGACACTGATTACTCTGCGTGCTGTGCTGCCACAGGACAAGACACTCGCCTTGGCCTTTGAGGTGATGATCGTCGGACTGTTTGCCTATGTGCCCGCACACCTGAGCTACGAACTGGTCACACGTGAGTAGCCCCAACTAACTGCCGAATTTCTTTAAGTGTACTCATATTACTCTTCCAGGCACCACCTGCGTCTACTGGGCACCCAATTACGAGCGCTGTCTGCTACGCGAGACGCCTAAACACGGCAACATTCTGGACATTTTGACCGCCAGTTTGATCCTAGTTGCCGTCTTCTTTGACGTGCTTGTCTACATTTTCGCCAAGGGCCTCAATCTCTACAATTGCAAAGTCACGGACAACAATTACACACCCTCACTGTATGCCCCTGTGCCGCACGAGGACTCCCCCTCGCTGCCTGCCTCATCGTTGCCCCGAGGCGGCAGTCCCGATACGGCAACAACAGCGACAGGCACTTCGGGTTCCCCTATGCAGCGTCGCGATGCCCCCGCACAGTCACACACACAAACACAAGAGCTGCGCCCCGAGGCAGCCATTTTCCGGCATCCCAGTTCGCTTACTGACTCCTCGGGAGCACAGAGCATTGTCGAGCCCAAGGGCAGCGGCGTGACCTATGCCCAAGTTGTCTTTCCCCCCGACAAGCGTAAGCCCACTGATGGCAGCACTAGCCCCAAGCGCCTGGCTGTGCCTGCCAACGTTCCCCTGCATCATCTTTCCGAGGCGGATGTGCGCACTCAACTAGGCACCCTAAAGTCCTTCAATCCTGACAAGTCACAGGCAGAGGTGCAGCCTTTGCAGGAACCGCCAGCGGTTGGTCATGATGTGCCTGGAAATGCCGATGTAATTGCCCAGCAACATCCGCTTTCTAGTTCCCCCGAGCCTGCGCTCTATGCCAACATAACCAAGCAGCATCAGCAAGATGCCAATAGACCACAAAGCCCTGAAACAGACTTTTAAATGGGCTGCTGTCTTGCTCTAATTCCCTTTCGGTTTTTAAGTTTAAGTTGAGTTTTTGTATTCTTAGCATTAACATTTGTTTATTTATAGCATTATTAAGCATTTTAGCCTCCAATTTCATGTCATAGTAAGAATCAAAGTGTACCAAGAATATTTATACCCGCTAATCATAGAGTAGTTAAACCTATTTTATTGTGTACAATTATTATCACCATACAGATAAATTCTGCAAAATTTAATTGCAATCGGATAATAAACCTAAAAATGATGAAGGAAATAATTTTATTGGGTAAACAAATTTCACAGGTACCGCCTGTGAGTATGCAACATATTTAAAAACTACTTTAAGGGGACAATGAAGTGGGTAAAGTACCTTTCTAACTTATTTAATTTATTTAAAATATAGAAAGAGTACTACATTGCCTGACATATCCCAAAAAAAAGTACCACATTTTTATTTTATTACCAAAATACTTTTTATATAGTAAAACAAGATTTGTTTTGTTGTATTTTTGTTTGATTTTTATTATAATTGTATTGTTTCCTTTATTTTATTTAATATATATATGTTTTGCATTTGATTTACTTGTTTTAATCTTTTGTTGTTGTTGTTTGTCGCTTACAAACTAATTAATAAATTAATAGTTAGACTTAAAAAAGATACTTTACGCGTGTCTACTAAATCAATCATCATGGGGGAGTAGCAAATAAAACATGAAAAGCAAACGCATGACAAATGTTCTTAAATAAAAAAAAACAAAGGAATACTTTTTTTAAAAACAATTACTTTAGTTGGATGGCTGCGGCAGCGTTGACGCCCTAATTTATCGATCGATAGATCGATTGATCGTTTGAGTTCGCGCCCCGTAGATCTCCCAAGTTTTGTGCGCCAAAATCTTTTTTTCAATTCAATATTTATTTTATTTCTTCTCTTTCTTTCGCTTCTCTTATTGCTTTTTTTCTTTCTTCTTTTTTAAGCCTTTTTGCATTTGATTTTGGCTTTTCTACAGTTACTATAGATTGCTATGTATAGCCGACCTTAGACAAGTAGAGTCTCCGCAGGTGGCTTTGGGGCGCTGCACGTGGTGCTGACAAAACTTGCAGCATCTACGGGGCACTACGGATCGGGGAGGAGACAAAGAGGTCAACGCTATCTCTGATATATTTTGCGTGTTGTTTTTTTTTTTTGTTGCTTTTTCAGTTTAGCTAGTTGATGCTCTTCTGTTGGTTTTTGTTTTTTGCTTGTTGTGGTTGTTGCGGCAGAGAGTAACAGAAATCTTACAACAGATTTTCGATTCGAAATTAAAATTAGATTTTACAAACTAAATATTTGCAATAACAATAAAAAATAGGACGACTTTTGCTTAATAATATAGTACATTCTCATGCTGGGCTCATCTGAGCTCGCTTTTCATCTTCTTCTCATGTGTTTTTGGGAGATGCAGGGTGTGGTGGGGATGGGGGTGGGGGGTGAATAATGGTGCACACTTTTAAAGTATCACACGCATATAATTTAGTTCTTGCTTTTCTTCTTCTTCTCCTTGTTGTTGTTAATGTTATTTAGTTCTTTCAGTTTTCACACATATTTCTCATATTTACAATAATTCTTTTGTTTTTTTTTCTTTTGCATAAATTTGATATTTAATTTTTGCTTGTTTGTTTGTGTGTGTGTTTTGTTGGCTTTTCTTTTTTGCAAAAGGGAACTAAAATTCTTTTTTAAAATATTCTAAAATTACTACAACATTTTCTACGAGCGTGTGTGTGTATGTGTGTTTGTGTGAGTTTTGTTTTTGTTTTCTCTTCAATAAATTTGAAACATGCACAGTTATGTTTTTGTTTTCCTGTTAGTTAATAATTTTAAAGTTTTCTTTTGCTGTTGTTATTTTACTTTTACTTTAAAAATGATAATTAATTATGTAATTAAATTATAAACAAATAGCAGCATTCTCATATATCTATAATCAGTGTGTGTAATATCATTTAGTTTTTTTTTTTTAGAACTACATAAGTGAATAAAAATTGTTGATCTTTTCTGCTGCTGCTGCTGCTTCGACTTCTTCTTTTCCTTACACTTCTCTGTCTTCTGTTGCCTTTCAATTTTTGATTTGAAATTTGAAATATTTCTTTTCTTTATGTATTTTTAGCGCTTGCTTCGATATTTTCTTGCTTGCTTTTTACAATTTACAATGCACAATGCAAATTATCACATATTTTCTATATATTTTCATTTCCCTTTTCCAATCTCTCTACCTTTCTTTCCCATGCACATTTCACATTATTCATATTCATTTTCATTTTGTGTGTTTGTTTGTTTGCTTGTATTTGGCTCAAATTCTACTTCTACAATTTTAAGTATTTCTTTGAGGCCAATTTCTGTATGTTGTTGTTGTTGTTTGTTTAATTTCATTTGTTTTGTTTTTGTTTTGATTTATTTGAGTTGCACAACTTCCTTCGAGCGTTAATAACATTAAAAAACAAATTGCTTTTAAACAAAAAATATCGTTAAAAATATAAAAACAGAACAGAATTTTTGTTGTATGTAAAATGAACCTGAATGTTAATTTAGCGCAGCAGCGCTCTGTTAAAAACAAAACTTCTCTTTCTCTCTCTCTCATTTCCTCTTTTACAGCGCATTTGTTAACAGTTGTAGCCAGCCGCAGCCAGACTGTTAACACGCAGTCTATCATCCATCTAACTTGTCTGTGTGGTTGATGTATATAAAATGTAAATGGTGTATGGATGTGTGTGTATGTGTGTGTATATGTATGCATGTGGGTGTGTATGTGAAGGTATGTGTTAAACAAATATCACAATCGAGAAATTAACAAAATGGCGGCTGCAGCAGAGCGCTACCGAACACAGCAACAGTAACACTAACAGCAACAACAGCATTGTTAACAGCGCGGCGCAACATTAACTCTCATTCACTTCATCCTTTTTCTGTTAAGCCCTTTGGGCTTTTGTAATACTATTGTTGTTTCAGTGTTAACTGCATATGTTGTTTGTGTTAATGTTGCTGCCTCTGTTATGTTGTTGCTACTGTTCTCCTTTTATGCTCTGCTACCGTTGCTGGGGGTCGTCTGCTAATCGCTTCACTTTATCATAATTTATTGCAGCTTCCACATTAGGGTGGCTGGCTACAACAAATTTAGACAAAGTTTTTTTTAGTTGACATTTTCTCATTATTTCGACATTCCAGTGCCCACGACTAGGGCCACGTTGCATTAATTTTAATTACGATTAAAACAAACTAACAAACAGCTTAGGACATTGGTCCATTTGTGCTGACGGCCGCTGCTGCGATACCGCCGCTGTTGCTCCCGTTAGCTGCCGCTGCTGCTGCTGCCTGCACTGTATCGACTGCTGCTACGGCTGCGTCGACGCTAGCGCCGCTGCTGCTGCCGTTCTCTGTGCTGCTGCTAACGCTGCCCACACTGCCGTTGGCCAGAACTGGCGCAACTGCTGTCGCTGGACTGGTTGCCGCTGCCGACGTTGGCACTGCTGTTACTGCTGCTGCTACTGTTGCTGCTGTTGGCGCTGCTTGAATTGCTGGCGTTGCTGGTGGTGCTGCCACTGCTGCTGGTTGTTGGCTGCCAGCAATTTGCAATTGAATCTGCAACTGTTGCAATGTCTCGGGCGACATGTTCGATTTGAGTATATTGTTCTCCAGCTCCAGGTTGGAGATCTTATCCATTAGCTCAGAGATGCGTTCTTTCAAGACCTCAACCTCTTCGCGCACGGCGATCATGAGATGCGATTTGACCAGATCCTGTAAAGCAAAAGAAAGATAAATATAAATTAGTAAACATGATAATTTTCCATTTGAATTCGTTATTTTGTGTTTGCTTAAATAATTAACAGGCTTCTGCTGATCTCTAATGTAAACTAACAGCGTTGTATAACATGGCACTGTTGTTGTTTGCACTGCGTGTGTGAGTCATGTTAGCCGCCGTCGCTGTTAAGTCAACAGCAGCTGTTAACAGCATCGTTACGCTCCCTCCTCTTTTTATCGATATCATTCCACTTGACTTTCTAACAGAGCAAAAAATCAATGAAATTTTATTTGCCCCCGCTGTGTGCATTGGCGGAATCATTCATAAATAATTTAGTGGCGTGCAGCAGAAAACAATTTGAGCTACGTTGGTATTTTTCGTGCACCCAATGTCAATGTCAACACGCCACGCGCCGCGTCACCGTCTGCGTCTCTGGCGAGGAGTGTCGTGAATTTTAGTAGCAACATTTAGAGACGGATAACTAAAGCAGTAAAACCAGCAGCGGCGACAGATTTCTGTGCTGTCTCTCTCTCTTTCTCCCTGTTTCACTCACACACACACACACGTTGCATGTGTGTCGTTTTAATGTGGCACGTGCAACACACACGAAAGCAGCAAAACAGGCAAGCAGAGACAGGTGAGTTGCCATTTCCCCTCCCTCTTCTTCTCACTTAATATTTAATGCAACAACTGGCAATACATGTGCGCTGCGACGCGGCTGCTGCTGTCATTGATGTATGCTAGTTCCGTTACATTTTCCTTTCTTTTTCTTTTTCATTTCCATTTTTAATTTCTTTCGCTAAAAATAAACGCATTTTACTTTTAACCAATTTTCCCAGCTGGTTTTGGTGTGGCCTGATTTGCTCGACAGGCCCCATATAAAGTGTTTTACGAATGGTTCTCGATCAGAGACAGAGAAAACACCTTCAATCGCACAATCACGTCATGCTGAAAACGAAAAATACAATTGCTGCAGCCACGCTGGCAAAACGCGCGCGATTCATGCGCGTTTCGTGCGCGATTCTCTTAGTCATAAATTTGAAATATGGCCATATGAGAATGAGGCATAGCTACATAGCTCGTTTCGCATGTTCACACCGTGTGCTAGCTGCTTTTTGCTAGGTCTTTTAGCCTTTTTTGCTTATTTCTCTGCTACTTTTGGGCCAAGTGCCAAACGGTCAAATCAACAATACTCGCACTTAATATGAGACCACAGAGAGAGAGAGTCTCTCTCTCTATAAATATTTGCACGTTTTTTTCGGGCTTTGTCGTTTGATTCATGGCGGTAAAATCAATGAAATTCCAAAAATAAACAAAAGATGCGCAAAGAATCTTTCTCACATGTGACGAATAACTGAAGAGCAACAACAAAATCGTAGCTAATTATAATTCATATACCTATGACATATCTATCTATAGTAGATATATTTAATTATTATATATTTAGTATATATCAATTATTGCTTAGGAAACTGCGCATGAAGAAAAATCACCGGAAAGGTGATAAAAATTAATCAACTTATGTAGCAAAAAAAAATAATAGCTGGTTTAAGCTGTCAAAAAAAAGCTTTTAGCATTAACATTTCAGTGAGTATTTTTCAGTATTATTCGACCGAATAGGTATTATAAATAATTTATGTCCATTTGCAGTGGGTTATTTGAATAATTTATTGCCTTGTTTACACTCACAGGTGTAAATAGCATTAACATTATTTATTTAAATGAGAGAATATAGTCGGGAAAGTAGTGAAAACTCTGGGGAAAACACATGTTTCAGGGAGTTGTTTCAAGTTGAAGTTTGTTTTCCTATCCGAGTTGAGTTCTGTGTGCTGTGAGTCTTGTTTGTCTCGTGTGTGTTGTATTTGTCTGTCCGAGGTTGAGTTGAATTTGATACGAGTCGCAGTCGGGTCGAGGTTCGTTTGGGTTCATGCATACCTCAAACTGAGGTAGACACACCAACCAAACTCTGCTTCTTCCTCTTCTACCCCGTCTCATGTTGTTGTTTTTCTACGTTTTTTTTTCTTTCCTTTTTTTGGCTGCACTTTGCTCATAAAAACACAAATATGGCGACGGAGAAGCGTCTTCACTTGTTCCATGTGCTGCTGCTCTTTTGTTTTTTTTTCTTTCTTTTTACATGTGGAACAAAGGAATTTATTTTTCGTGTGCTGAAATTAGCACAAAATAATGTATTTTGTATGTTTTTTCTCGGCACTAAAATTGACAGTTTTCGAAAATAAATGATGTGCGTTTGACAGCCCCTAATAGGTTTTTTTCTTCTATTTTTGGTATGACTCAAATGAAATCTATGCACAAAAAATCAATAAAACTGCAAGGTGAAACTGTCGAGAGACGAGGGATGGAGATGTAGATGGAGGTGGGGATACCTCTCTCTCTCATATGCACTTATAGGAATAGCTATACATATTATATTTTTCGTGTTCTTCTGATACATACTTTTGCATTTGGCACCATAACATAGCAGGGGCTATCGTAGCCCTTCTGCCAGATTTCGTAGAGCCAGTTCTCGGGCTGACGGAGTGACATTGTGCCCATCATTATTAATATGTGTTTTATGTGTTTTTATTTAAATCACTAGTATTTGGTATCTTCCAATTGAGTTTCTTCTTTCTTTCTTTCTTTTCTTTTGCTCTCACACCCTTATTTTGTTGGGCAGTGTGGAGAGTTTCAGTTCTTTTCTTGTTCACTTGTCGCACAGTTTTCCAATATGTATTGGTTTATAAATATGTGTTTTGCAATAATTGTAGTAATATCACAGTTATGTATTTTTCTTTGCTTTGTGCTTGAGTTTTTGCTTTTTTTCTTTCTTTCTTTCCGATTTTTTTTTATTTCGGGATTTTGCGTTGCGCGTTGTTTTAACGACAAAAGTTCAGCAATGACTGAGTTCGCTGCGTAGCTTTTGGTAATTTATGAGACCGGCGCTGAGCTTTTGCATTTGCATTCGAAATCGACGACGACGATGGAAAAAGCTTTTTCTTGCTGTTTGCTTTGCACGAAGTTAACGGTGTGTTTGCAGTTAGTTCTGATTTCAAATAGTTTTGAATTAATATAATTCAAAGAGTCTCTTTTTGTTTGCTTAGGCTTTGCACAATTTTAAAATATAATAAAACTTATATTAATTTTTATTTTAAAATCTTTTTTAGTTTTCTTTTATTTTTGCGTGTGGCGTGTTGCGAGTTGAACTGGCGACTGAACGTCTGCTTGCAATTAGCGTCGATTTTATTGTAAAATGGCAGCGCCGTTTGCCGCTTGCTACGGAGCGCCGAGAGAGCCAGAGCGCTGCCAGAGAGCCAAAGAGAGCAAAAGCAGACACCAAGAGAGAGAGAGAGAGCGAGAGAGCATCAGCAGATAGCAGAACACGCTGCGCTGCTGTGTATCTGTCAGATACTTTTATGCCTTGCAATGTGTTTTTCGGCAGTGCGCGCCATGTTGCGACAGACAGAGAGATGCAGAGCTAACACTACAGCTGTGCCCCTCGCTCTCTCGCTTTGCATGTGTGTGTGTGTATCTTTTAGACGGGTGTGTATCTTTATCTATAAGCATTTTTTAGCCTTTCTGCTGCTGTTGCTCTCTGTTTGTTTTGACGGGATTCGCCGTCGTCGGATCATCTTAATAATTTACACGCTCTTTTATTTATCACTACGAATAAAATGGAAAACAGCAAAGGCTAGATAGCTCGCCCCAAAAATGGTTAAATCGAATTTTAACAAATATTTAAATAACTAATAAATATTTGTTTACGAACCTCCCAAAAAAAAGAAGAAGGGTATTTACCACTCGTTTGCAGCATGACAAATTCTTCTTCGTCTTCAGTTTCTTTTTGTATTTTCGGTTTCTTCTGGTTTGCCGTTTTTTGTTTGACACTTTTTAGCTGCGACGCAAAAACTTTACGACACTTTTTGCTGTTGTTTTTTTATTTTATTCTCTTTTTTGTTTTTATCAAATAAAATGAATAAAAAACCGAATGCTCAGTGAGCGCCGCGAATGCCGCTCGGCGTTCTTATAGATACTTTTGAGCGACCATGCGGTGGGCTTTCAACAACAACAACGTGGTGGTGCTTTGCTGGGGATGGTGTGGTGATTGTTATGGTGGTAGTGGTGGTGGTGGTTTTCCACCTTTTGCGCATTGCGTTTTATGCTGAGAGAGTTGAATAAATCACAAGCAAAACGACAACAAAACTTTCCTTAAGTTTGTTTTGACTCCAACTCCGAGATATTGAAATGCAATTTATATTATCGAAACAGTTGTTTCCGCCTTTGAGCGCGCTGTGCTGCAGCAAATTGTGACAAAAACAATAAACCACTAAAAATGTTTTTCAAGGGCTTGCAAAAATTGCAAAACAAATTATCCAAAGCTATAACAACAGAAACAACAACAATCATAAACAGCAGAGAACAGCAGACGAGCATGGAACGTATCGATTTCATGCGCATGTCGTAGAGGAATCCTCCCGTTTCCTCCCTCTTTCCACTCCCACTCCTCCAGAACGCACCCAAGAAATTCACACAAACACAGCCAACAGATACAAATGAATGGCCATTAAATACATATACACAAATAGTTTGTCTCTGTATTTTCTTCCCATAGTAGAACAAAAAGCCGGCAGTGCATTGTAAAAAAACATCCGCGTTAAGCGGTAAAAATTGTGTAAAAAGCAGAAGTCAAAGTAAACAAATATGTAATAAAAAATAAACAAACAACAATTAATTGCACATTTGTACAAACAAACAAACGAATGAATGAGTCCCCCCACTCCCTCGCATATTCATCTACATTCGTAACTTATAACTCTCGCAACGAAACAATTTGTTTCAAGTGACCAGAAACGGGACTGACTGAGTTGACAGAATCGACAGAGAACTGCGTCGTATTTTATAACTAAATCATTTTTAGAGCCCAGTGACATAAGCAAAGTGTGGGGGAGAGAGCTTTGGTAAACAATTCCCTCGATGACATAGGTTAACCCTAACATAATAACATGTTGTTGTTGGGAATAGTTGACGAAACTGTGGAAAAACATATGATATGTGATGCATACTATAGAGTGCTTTTGCTATATCAAAGTTTTCTCAATGGAAACTTTTGGTCCAGTACACATTTCATATCAATAGTCGTCTCTGGGAAACTCATTAAGCATATCGACAACAATATGTTATCCGAACTATTAACTTTAACAGCGCAATGTTAGTACATGCTTGCCACAGTATCCAATCAATGTTTTCTTAATGAAAGTTACTGATTAATTTCTTATTTCCATAAATAATAGCCTTTGCAGGTCTCATTTAACGCTTCTACATTCGTCTGTTATTTACACTGTTTAGCTTAACGACGTAGTGTAAGTAAAAGCTTGCCACACAATGAGTTCAATAAACTATAAACTGTAAACTTGACGCAGCAGTTAAGTAGTCATTCATATAAATTACAATGAAAATCTATTGGCCAATTTATTTTGCTTATGCACAAAATTTTCCTCTCATTTCTTTTGGCCAATTTCCAAGCAAAAATATTCATTCAGAATGCAGCTAGGAAACAACTAGAAGTATTCCGTATGCGCAGGCATCACAAGCAATTTCAGAAACGTCGTCGAGTCTGGCACTTCATGTGAGAGAAGGGGAAAACGGGTGCACGAAGGGTGTATACTACTGTAATTATAGTCGAGTTCTAGACGCCGAGACCCCTCGTGAGCAACAGGAATTATAGGGGCTTGGGGCAAAAAAGAGAGAGAGAGGGAAACGAAGGGAGACTCCCCCGCATTGCAAATATTTCAAATTGTGAGATTACAATACACATTTTTATTATAAAAGCGTGTGGAAATTTTATTTGTTGTTTACAAACAAAAACCAAAAGCGACAACAAAATACAAAAACAGCAACAATAACAATTGCTAATGCAATAAAACTCAGTGCAGTGCAGTGTATGGAAAATTACAACAGAATTTCTTACACATTTTGTATTAGTTTTCCTCTTTTTGAATTTGGCACGCGGATGGCGCGTGAAGTGGATGAGAATAGAGGGTATGTAGCATGTCGAATCGAAAGGGGGAAAAACTGTTTGGGGTAATGGGTGAACATTGTCATTAAAATTGTGAACCAATTAATGAATTCCAGCTTATACCGATTCTGAATCACAATCGACTCGTGTGTGGGCCACTAATTAAAAGATCACAGTTCCGCAGAAGGGAGACTGGACTTTGGGCAGCACACAGATACAACCATACACACACAGAGATAACAGATAATTGAGCAACACAGGCTCTGCTTCTTATCAAGTGAAAATATCGCGATCTTTAGACAGAGAAACGAAACGAAAACAAATATGGTTATAAAACATTCTCGTAGACATGCAGTCTCCTGATCGAGTGACGGCTCTAAGGCGAAGGCTGTGACAAGGCGGAGGGACGAGAGCTTCAGGTGTTATATAAGAGTGACTGTTGTCTGTTTCTATCTGTCTTGTGTGTGTGTGCCTGACGAGGCGGCTTAGTGCAAATGAACAAATGTTTTTGTGGCTTTAGTTAACGTGGGTTGTGAATGCACTAAGCAAATAAATAGAACTGTTTTTCTCGAAAAACAAAGCCACATAACCAAGTGGCCATGGAAGGCAGCTTAAAACTATTGTAAATACTTTTAAAACTGGGGCAAAGTAGAACTGGAGAGGTTAAGGTGCACTGTAAGATAACCTTGAATGGATGTAACCACAAGATAGAGAGACTATGGAACCATCTGCTCCCATTCCTTTAATAACTGACCATGTAGGTCAGTGTAACAATCTATATAATCTTGGGGAAGTAAACAAACTGGAAGATTAAACACAACAAGGATTTATATGCAGCACATAAATCTGAAAATGATGTCAGGCAACTTATGACAACTTTCAAAGTAGTTCTCTATACTATCGATCGATCTTACACACACACGCACACATAGAAATCACGCCACCTGTCAACAACTTTTTTCAAAGATATTTTCCAAGCATTTCCCATAGCAAATGTTTGCCATCATCTTCGTGAGAGGAAGACCGTTTTGACGTGTATTGACAGCTGTTCCATTTATTGTTGAATTTGGGCAGTTTTCACCGTTAAGACAATGTCTGAAAGATGAGAAACTCAGAGGTTTTGTGGGGCCTTGCTGGCATTATCAGCACAACGGATCGCTGCGAAACGGAACTGGACAACAAACAGCTGCTTATCAGCGAATGTGTCTGTTTAATCGTAAACGAATTCGCCTCGAACTTGTTTCAACTAGCATAATACACATACAAATGGGGAGGGGGAAAGGGAGTACTCATTCCCGTCTCGTTCTCGGCATTTGTTTTGATTTTGGTGGCATTTTTAATTGGCTTTCCATGGGGCCGCTGCTTTTGCTTGTGCTGACGTATCGAGTCGAGACTCGGATCGGTCTCGCTAAATGACCAATTGAAATTCATTAAAAACAAATCAAATAACGAGCAGCAAGAGGCACAAAACAAAAAATCGGTCATCAAATTTGAGAAGTAGCAGCAGCGGCACCAGTTCCCTTCGACTACAAAGGGGCAAAACTATCGCACCGATCGCCTCATCGTTGCTTCTTATCAGTTTGCCTGCCTGCTTGTCTGGGACGTTCTTATCAGCTTCAGCGTTGATCCACACACTGTTCGCGTGATTAACTTCCAAAGGCAAAACGGTTAAAGAAGAAGAATCACAGCTTGAGCTCATCATAAACTATTAGCGCATTTGTTTACCTACCGAGGCAAGAAAACAAACAAAAAGTCTTCATATGTTGTTATGCTATGTGTGCGTATGCTAATACAGACAGATCTCCTTATATAGTATACTGTAGTATGCCAGTTACCTGTCTGACTAAAATACATAATAAACAGAGCTTCCAATTTGCCATAGACTGGCTTTATTTGCATTGAAATTAGTATGGATCTCTCGTATTGTCTCGCATGTCTCGCTTGTCTGTCTGCCTGTCTCTCTCTACCTCTCTCTACCTGTGTCTCTGTTTTTCGATTTATTGATCTTTTTGCCCAATGCCAATAATATGCTGGCAGCTTCTTTCGTATCTTTGTAACATTGTGCCAACTATATCTAGTCCAAGTTCTGTATGTGGCACGTGTAGCCCTCGAACATAAAGCGACTAGTTTTGCCAGCATCTTATCAAGTCACACAAATACATACACACACATACAGCCAGTCTAGAGAGACAGCTGCTGCCGCTGCAGGCAGGCAATAGCCAATTGTATCTAGCAGTTGCATTGGCAATCAAAGGAAATACTAATAAAATGCTAAACGAGCTCAATAGACCAGCAGCAGCAGTTCGAATTGCAGAGAAATATTGAAGATGCGGCAAGACTGGGCAAAGAAATAATATGTGAAATGAATAAAAAGCTACTATGCAATAAAAAGCTAAAAGCAATTTCACATTCTGAAAAATCATCTTTATTTCTAGAGCCAAATTTAAGAGAGAATGTACTTTAGGAACTCTACTGAGAAATGTTGTAGAACCGTTGGAATTCCAAAAAGTAATCCATATCCATATCTGTAAAGCATGCTGACGAGCCTTTGTGAACAACTAAAGAAAATACCTCGAAACATTTTCAAGGAAAGAGGGCGTGGCCCAACTGTAGATCTACGCATAGAATAACCTTGTTGCGACTTTCCTACACTGATTTCATAACCTTGCTTACCCATATACAATTCAATAGATGCCGTTTGTCATCTTTCTGTCTATTTTTATTTCAATTTCAAAAAATTAATTTGCCATGTCAATTAGTGATGTTGCTCTAATCCCATTTGATTAATTACTGTACACATGTTTAACCTAAATCAAAAAATAAAATAAAATTTTTACCCAAAAGAAATTGGCCAATTAGTTTGTATGAAATTATTTCGCCAGTGTTCTACGAAAATTTGTGAAATTTAATTGCATTGAAAACGTACATGTGCATATGATCTTGTATCTTGGTATCTGTATGTGTTGCCCACCCACGATATATTCAGGGAAAATGACGCATTTAATGGGCAAAAGAGCATAAAAAGAAAAAAGACTTTTTCTTTCCCTCAAAAAAGCGTGCCAAGAATGAATACAAACTAACATGAGAAAATTGCTTTTCATATGTTCATTGTGATACTGCTGCCCATCTATAATATAGATAGAGATATAGAGATTTGACAGCTCAACATGTGGCAAATACGTGTGCGTTTGTTCGCGAAAATGACTTTGACAGTTCTAAATTAGGTTGATCGGTACCGAAATAGTAGTAGGAGAAACATTACTCATATCATCTGGGAGAGGAAGGCACGGCACACCAAAAATAAAGCGAAAGAAAGATGTGACAATTGAATGTGACACGAGGTTTTCTCAATTTCAATAGATATTTCAAACTATGCTGACCTTAACCCAAAAAGGATTCGCAAGAATTATAGACAGATAGTTAAAGATAAAGCCCAGCAATACAATTCCCCAAATTGCAATCATAATTGAAAAATGTATACACTTGCTTGCGTTTAGCTTTCGGTTTCGAAAATATTTGCCAAAATTCAGGTCAATGGGAAAGTTTATTCAACCGCCGCGACACGCGTAAATTTAAATCTAGCAAAATAAATAAAATATCAAAATTTGAAAACAAGAAACACGAAGAAAGCAAACGAGTATTTACTTTGTACTTTGGTTGGTGGGTGTTGAAAGGATGCGCAGTAAAAATGTCTACACACACGTGTAGCTAATAAAATAAGCAAAGAGCACGTATGACATGAGTTCATACCCTGTGGCAAAACACCCCCAATTGAAAGGTTAAAATGTAGTATTTACAATCGATGCGAATGGAAAATTATAATTCTTTATAGGAAAGTAAGTCTGTAGAGAAGAAATTAGTGCCAAGGAACTAATGAAAGATTTTACTCATTCGTTTATTTGAATTTTCCGTGCAGGGTATCCGATAGTCGAGACTGGGTCCCCCGATCAATATGGCAATTTATGATCTGCCATTTCGGCGTGTGTTTCTTCTCGTGGCCTCCGCGTGAACCGCAAGGGAAAATGCGTCAACAATTTCCACGTTTTGGGACAAACACAGGCAAACAACACACACGCTGACCACACACACACACCGGCACACACACTTAAAAAGTTAATTGCTACACGCGTGCAACATCAACGGCGCCAACAACCACATTGGCCTGGCATCTTTTACAGCTAATTTGCGACGCATTCGAATGCAATTAGCGGGTGCACTCGTCTGGCTTCCCTCTACCTGTCCTGGCTCTCACAGGCTAATCCCGCAATCTGGTGGTCATCAGGCACCATAAAATGGCTAAATCGCCTGCTGTGCCTGCCTGCCACACAGCAGCAGCAATTGCAACGGCGACTGGCGGGTGAGTTTAATTGCATTTGTAATTTATTTCGGCTGCATTTCAATCTGCCTACCTGTCGACATAGCACTCTGATGGATATGCATTAGAGACCTATGCAAGTTGTGTGTACATGAACTGGTTTTTATGATTTTTATGAGGTGTGTCAGAGCCTCAATGAATTAGCAAAGTGGTAAACAAACTTAGTTGAGATCGTCTGTTTGAATTATTGTTTTTCTGAGGAAAGTACCTAATGTGGCAAACAAAAGAATGTATAATGAAGCGAAAATTCATTTCAATTTCGAAATTTCAGGGAGATTTCTTGCTAATAAGCTATTATACCCAATACTGTACTACATCATATCGTGGCAAAGTTACAAGAAATTGTTTTATAAATAAATAGCTTTATATAACTCACGAATTTTCTTAGTAACATACTACTCACAAAGTACCTCGATTGTAATTACAATGCCGTCAGCACAATGTACAAGTAGGATCGTCTACGTGCATGCTCTATGGGAGAGCATAGAGTACACCTTTCTGTGGGCAACTTCTTCTAAAATCTACCGTTTCTGGTAAAACTTCCTTGTTTGTTTGCTGATCGTAACATCTGCACCTATTCACTCCATCTATTATTACCTCACTCCTCGGTCAACTATGATGTTATCTGTTACAAATAAATGTCTAAGCTCGTCTGATTGTTATCAAAACAAATTAAGGGCTCAGTAAGGGCACACTGTATGGTAATTGACATGGTACTACTTTTATTTTTGACGCATGACAGTATTTTTAGTTCCCTCGATAAAGAAGAAGAGCTGCTTGTTGCTCGCTTATCACATCAGAACACTCCCCACCCCAGTACTTCTATTCTTTGCCGAACTCGTTCTCTGCTCTACTCTTTCGCTTTTTCGCTCTCCACATTGCCCAACTATTTATGCATATCTCACAATTAGTTCGTAAACAAATAAGCGGCACAAAGAGGAATGAGAGAAATACATGAGAGCGTGCCGCGGCAGGGAGTTAATGAAAATTTGAACAGGCCACAATATCACAAACAAACAAAGTGTGTGCGAAAGAGGCTCGCAAAACGGAGGAGAACAAGAACAAGAAATTTTATCATGAATTATTCAAGGCCAATGGGGGGGACCAAAACAGAAAAAATAACAACAGACCTCTATTATTTCACAGTGTTGTTTGGGACCTTATTTACCCAAAGGGAAGTCGATAAATCAAGCTCATTGTTAATGTGAAATATTTTAATTATTTTGTTTTGCTACCCAATGTTTTTTTGCTCTTCATTCATCACTATTTCTGTGTATTTCCTTTTTTTGTTTTTATTCTGTTATTTTGCTAGTTTTGGCAATCGTCGCCAAATAGTTAAGATCTTTGCTTCAGCCTCCTCCGCCTGCTCAATATGTGGTTCTTCGAATCTTTCAATTTATTCTCTCTTCCATCTATGGAATATTACTTATTTCTTTATACTTTACTTTATTGAAATTCATTGATCGTTGTCGACAATTGTGTCTGGAAAAGTTTTCAATTCCCTGTTGTAGACACAACAACGACAACCATATAGACTAATTGACTTACATACGCAGTGCAAAGCAAAGTCGCTCTATCATGTTATTGTTATTATTCTTCTATAAAGTATTCTGTTTTCATTATGTTTGCTTACCTGCAAAGAGAAAGAGGAAGAAAGAAATGTGTCAAAAATAAATAAACAACAGATGAATACTTAATACTAAATTAATTCGTGGAAAAGACATCAAACTGTCAACAGGCGATGATAGAGTGCGATCTTTGTATATCTAAAATGCGAAAACAACAAATTCATTTTCTTTCATTTCTTTTCGCTATTTTAGTATGTTGTATTAATATGTTTGTGTATGGCTCTCTGAAGACTAATTATAAACAGTTCCCATCACGCCCCATCAGGCAAATTGAACGTGGCAGCAATTTCTTCTTCTCGTCGTTGTTTTTGTTTTTCTAGCTAAATTATTATACACGGAAGCAAATCGAGCAGAAACGTCGCGTTGTTCGGATTATAAAGCCTCTCTATAAAGAGACTTTGTGCTGCACATTTAAAGATCACACGTAGATGTTGTGATAGATGCATGGGCATGTACATATACCCTGTTTGTAGTGAGAGTATTATCGATTTGCCCTGGCATCTGTGACGCATTAAGAGTTGAATATTTTGAATTCCATGAGAATTTATCTGTTTGTCTATTGGAATTTTAGTTCTGGTCGCTGCTTAATTGAAAATTTTTCAAATCACAAACATTTGCAGATTCTTTTCCAATTTTTGGCAGCCTGTTTCTTGCCTCTGTCCGAGAAACTTTCCACTGTCACACGAACAACTGTGTTCAGACATTCTGTAGGCCTAATTTCGCCAATGTTAAATGGCATATTGGTGCCAATTTGAAATGCCTACGACAAACAGCAGCAGCACCAGCAACAACAAGAAGGCATATCGAGAAAAATGTGTGGCTGACATTAACACGTGAAAATGAGGCATAAAAATTAATCATTGTATTGCAAAATCATCTAATTTTAAACATTGCGATCGCATCTGCTCGCACTCTCCCTCTCTCTTTCTCCCTCTCCACCTCTTGCTGTCTAACTGCCTCTCTCTATCTCGTTTCATATGCAAAAAAGGCAAACGCGTTTTTTATGTTGGTGTTGTGTTTTGTTGTGTGCGCTCGATCATGGCCAAATATATAGTATATATGGCTCGAACCGCCGCCATGTGACGAGGTTAACGCAGGTAGGTGTGTCTCGAGAGTCGCGCGATTAGTCTCTGTCTCTGTCTTACCCTCTCTCACTCTTTTTCTGTCTGGGCCAAAAAGTCGCCAGACAAATGCCACGCACACGCACTGTGGCGCAGGCCTGGCCCGGCTCGAATCGGCCTGGCCAAAAGCAACTCACGACTCTCAACTCACACAACTCGAACGAACAAGTCGAACTGGTCCGCAACTCAATAAAAGTTGACTCGATAAAAACAAACGCATTTAAATTAGTTTCTGACGACGACGACGACATTTGCAAAAATAAAACGCACTTGAATAATACTTCTAATATGCATATATGGAGAAATTACTCGCCAGTCTCAGTCTCAGTTCCAGAGTCACGCCAGTTGCTCTATAGAGCCTGTCTTTGGCACATGCGGGCACAATCTGTTAGTGATGTCAAGAAGTTTTAATTATGTTTTAGATTATAATTAATTACACTTTCTGAAGTTTTGTCGTCTGGCGATAAGCAAGCAGAACTTTCTATTAGGGTAGCTCTCTATCCCCATCTATCTCCCTCTCTCTCTTTATTAAAATACCTTTCTTTAATAGCTCAAACTTTGTATTCTGATTCATAAATACACATACTGAATTGTTTGCGAAAAATACTTTTCTATTTTTATTTAATCATAAATAATTATTGCAATTTAAAAGATTATCTCTTTGATATTTTTAGCAATTTGTTTTGTGGGTATTTTTATGTATATCTCTTTTATTTTTTGGTTTCGTTTCAAGTTAATTAGGTCAGCAACTGTTTTTGTCATTTCTCAATATTATTATTATATTTTTTCTGATTTTTTTTGGGTTTCGCTTGGCAACCGAAATCCAAAGTGTACAATAAAGCACGAGATCGAAAAATATATGTATTTATATTGTATTTGCGTGCGTATTTTGTTTTTTGGCGAAGTGTGGAAAACTTTGTTGAGTATTGTTTTTGTTGTTGTTCTGCTTATTGTATTTCGGTATTTATCGTATGTTTTGGGGGTATATCAAGTGCAGGTTGACAGTTGACAGCGGTTGATTGACATTTCTAGTTGTTGTTAAGTGGCACAGTCACACAGTGAGTGTGTGTGTAACGAGGTGTAAAAGTAGCCTGGGATTTGAAAAGTGTGTGTGAGAGAGAGCGAAATTCAACCGTTAGTCAAAGCCACACCCACACAACGCCTTAACTCAAGTTGAAATTGGTCCAAGTTGAGAAAACTTTAAAAGGTCAACCGCGCAGCTTGATTAACAACTGAGGTTCCAACTGATTGAAGCATTTAATAGAGTTAAAAAACCCCTTACGAAGTGATTTTGTATTCGTATTTCCTGCTAAACTATGAAAGAATAATTGCTGTCTCGATTCAGAACTTGAAATGGAAAGCAATTTGTGATAAATGCGGAAGATATACGGACGACGTATACGTATTATCCGAGTGTTAAAGTTCGTTATACGCACACACTGATGACCGTAATGTTGTATATGGCACAAAGGTCATTGTGTCAATATATCAACATTAATTCCACAGTTTAGTTCAGAGGTGAACATCATTTCAGGCACAATAATATTATATGCTATGCAAATGTGACAGGGTCACATTAATCATAGACAATATGCTACAAGTTGAGTGACTGTCTGTCTGTGCATAAAGATGTATTAATATTAAGATATATTTAATGGGGCATATATACTTCTCCGAGTAACCTTGTTAACGTGAAAAATAAATAAGTTAATTTATTGTATTATTAATATCTCTCTTTAAATTTCCCAAAAAAAATCCCCTGGGACAGAGCATTATATATTCGTCTACTTGATTTTTGCCTGCTTAACATTAATTTGTATTCCGGCGCCATCAACATTCGCCAATTGGGTGAAAATTCATTCAGATATGCAAAAATTTTGTTTGTTACGAATTTTTAATTTGCATAAATCTGTTTATTGTTGACGCCGCGCAACAGATCGAGCAGTATAAACAAATAATACGATAATAAGGCATGAATTATATTATATATGCAGAGTATCAGTCTCAGAGTTAGTCGTGCATAGTCGATATGGCTATAGCTAATATATAGCTAAAAATTAAAGTGTGCATCGTCTGTTTAGCCGGTTTCTTGTTGTTTACGCATTTGCTGCCTTGTCTCTTTCGTTAATTTGGGCAAATAATTTGTATAAATGATTGCTAAAAGAATTGGCACAGATTGTAAATCAAATTTGATTTATTTTATCTGTCTAGTTCCGTGTCGGACGTGATTTAGGCGGCATAAAACTGGCAATACGCATAGAGATTGTGTTGTACTTGAAGCTGTCTAATTAGTGTTTGAAAAGCAGCTGCTTATATACAAATATTTCCTATATATGTATGAAATCTATGGTATATATTAAAGTATATAGTATATAGTACTAATATTACTAATACACAATGTTTGTTGGAGCGATAAGGCACCCACAGTCACAAGCTGCCGACTGCTCCCAAGGGTGTTTGATAAAAAGTAGAGTACATTTTGATAAGCTCAACAATTCTTGGCCGGCTTACTCCCCCAAGTGTATTGGGCAGTGCGCTCTCTGCACACAAGTCAAGGACGTTCATTTTGAGTCGAGTGGGAGAGCTTAGTGCACTTTGCGCCATACGAACGCAGTCAAACCATGAAAATTGTGTGCGCCTAGCAACAAAGTAAGTCGAATGCAAGTGAATGCTGGCACGGGTAAGTGAATACTAGTTCGAGTGCACTACGCGAATATGTCGTGGCGATAAAACTGACCCACTTTACGAGCGTCGGAGCTGACTGCATCTAAGGCCAGTCCATCTATCGATAGACGCGAGTCTCGTCTAGGCCAGTAAGTGTTTATTTGTGGACATTGTCTCTCTATTTGTCGTCACGTTGTCTACACATGTCATGGGGCAGCGGGAGAGGAGGAGGGCGTGGCAGAAAAAGAGGGATTCGCGTTGGGGGTGAGGAAGAAGGTTGATTGCATTTTGGCAGCACACTGAAAGACAGACGACCTTGAATGTGAAATGAAAATTGTTTACAAAGAAAAACACAAACACAACAATGACAAAGACAAAGTGAAAGACAAATTTATTGGCATGTCGTCACCTCCTTGTCGTGGCTGTTCTGCGCGTGGCCTGCCCGTGAAATTCCGCCACATTTTTTAACAATTTTTCACACACATTTACAATGCAAATGCATGCGGCTAATTGCAACTCAAAGTTGTACTAAACAGTCGAACCGCTTTTCTACGAATTGTTGCACGGCTGAGTCAGAGCTCGGAGTTGAAGCTAGATGAGCTCATCGAGCCAATTTTCTCAAGTTCTATTACGTTATTCTATCCGACAAAATTTCCCGCATGACTTTTGACTAAAATTTCACGCGAATTCGCGAAAGTCGCCGACCTCCAACAAGAACAATGTGTAAAACAATAGAAAAGCATCATATATCAAACATTCTATAGGCAAACAAAATACTTATGCTATAATCGCTTTCCACGAAAACTGCATTATGCAATAGATATATACACATATGGAAGGGGGGTCGAAGCTTATGTGCATCTGCCATAATGCAGCGCGTTCTCGTGACGCAAAACTGAAGCTGCGTCCAATGACGTCAGTCAATGACAAAGTCCGACGACTTTAATTGTTTATAGATACATGAGACTCAGCCAGAGAGGAGATTGCAGCAGCGTGAGTGTTCTAGCTACCAGTTTTAGTAACGTGCGAGTTGTAACACGGTTGAGCTGTTAAGCTATAAATTGAAGCATAAAAATACAAAACGATAAGACAGCATAAGAAACGTCTTTATAGATAAACATACATGGATAATGGCGGTTGTAATGCAATTAAGCGTCTGGGGTTCTTTTATTATCTTGCAATTCCACTCTGCACTGCATTTTTAATCATTTCACAGCTTCGCAGAAATTCATTCAAGTTTATCTTTTCTATTGAATTCAAGCATCTCTCTATTCTATTTATTTCTCGCAACTCTTATTCTTTCCTTTCTATCATTCTTCTTGCAGTTCTTCAACTCTTCTTTTTTCTATCTACTCAAACGTTAAGTCGTTTCTATAATGTTATTCCTTCTATATCTTCTTTCCTTTATATCAATCATTTTGCTTCCCACTATTTCCAATTTTCTTTGTGCTATTTTCTCGAACGTTAAAACTATTGTCTGTTTACCTTCTATGAGTTATTTCTGCAAGTTATCACGACTATTTGCTCACGCACCCATCTCTATCAATCCCCTCTCAATATGCCATTAGCTTTATACTACTATTTTCTGTTCAGATCGCATGATAAGCACGCAGTGTCTGTGCCACAACCAATTAGCACCAGGGGCTAAGCCATAAACCCGTCCAATATAGTTGAACGTTCTCTCGCGCGCCCCAACACTCACAATCGACGAACGACTGACGTCAACCGGCTCAAAAGTGCAATTAGAGCAAAAAACCTACAGATAGAAATACAGATACTCGTACTACACTTAACATTAGATAAATAGATTGTCTGTGGCAGCATATCAGTTTTGATTTCGCATCAACAACGCCAACTATCGATTAAGGCACGCGGCAGACACGCGTGATAAGGATGAAGAGAAGAACGGCGTGTGTGTAAGGCGAAGAAGTAACGATTTCTTTTCAACAGACACTTGTTGGATTTTCCATCTTCAAGCATGCGTAAATATCTTTGCCAGCAGAGCTGTTTACAGAGCGTGTAGGTGGCTCGGAGGTCTTATGTAAGCGGCTCGATTCTGTTTTTCCCCAACCAAAAATAGCAGCCGTTCCCAAATGATTATCTATATCTAATATTATCTGTTTGGCTGCACACAACATATGACAAAATAATATTTAGCAATATGTTTTCTGTGTGTGTTGTTTTCACTTTCGAAAAACTTCAGAGCACTTGCACAAATAGGCGGCAGCAACATCGCCTGCCCCAGCACCAGAGAAGTGGTAAAACCCAAAGAACTGAACCTGGCCAACGTGTTTTATTTGATATTTTATCTTATCTGGCTTTTATTATTGTTGTTGTTATCGCTGTTGTACTATGTTGTTTTATGGCTCTGTGTGTTCTCGTCTTGTTTTCCATCGAGTTGGAAAAAATAGTTATAACCCGTATAACTCGCCCTATGCCCGGGCTCGGCCTAGGCAGGCAGAGGCAATCAAACAGACTTATGGCCAGAACGGAGCACAAAATTAACGCCATAAATGTCATTAAGTCATTAACTTGCATTATCGTGTGAGACAAATTCTCTCTCCCTCTCTCTTTCTCTCACTCTGCTTCTCGGTTTCTGTCTCTTATCTTGTTGTTTTCAAGTTGTTTCCTCAAGTATTAAATATGTTATTTGTTCGGTTTTCCGTTGTTTTTTTGCTGTCAACCAATTGAGGTGGGAAATTTGATAATTGACTTGGTCTAGCGTGGTTCTTGGACTTTAAGAATCGTTGGGTTCTTGTGTGGAGCTTATTGACAGACTTATAGAGGTAGGTAGGGAATAAGCTATCAATGTATTGCAGCAAATAACAGGAAACTACAATGTAGAGACACTGAATGTGTAGTAGAGTAAATGATATTTAAAAGTTTGTTATCGATAAAACTGAGAAGAGATGAGAGTACGTTCGATATCTCTAAAGAGACTGATAACATCATCAGAGATGAGACATGGATCGATTAATCTGTAACATTAATCGCACTTTTAGGGAATAAAGACAATAACTTTCACAGCACAAAAGTATGCTTCGAAATTCTTTTCGTAACATAATCAATTCTAAGAAATAAATAAATTTTGTCGACAATCTTTAAGAGTACTTGACACTTTTATGATAATCTCTTCATTTTTCCAATCTCAGATAGACGCATCAAAGCTCCGTCTCGTGTCTGTGCTTTGTTTTCATGTTTGTACTGTGCTGTACACTGATAATATTAAGTTCAAATCAATTATTCCAATATTAGTATAACCTAAATAGTATTATCAATTCTGTGTGTGCTGCAAATAGCTAAGAAATCATCCATTCTAATCGACACAGTGGCGCCTGCCAAGACTTTGTTTTGTTATGATTGTGAGCTGTGTTTGTTCTTTCCTCGAGCGACTATGAGATTTAAGATGAAAATACAAAACTGTATAATATAAATACGCGCAATGGGCGCCAGAGAGATTAGCATAGAAATTGGAACGTGTGAGTAGAGCGAGAAAACAATTGCTGATAATTCAAGTTGTGTTGTCCAGAGTCGGGTTCTACAAAAAACTATAGCTATTGTCTATATTTCTGTATTCTTATCATAATCTGCTACACATACACACGTTTAAAGATAACGGCGAGAGTCGTGTGCCTTGGAAATCAGTTTGTCAAAAAGGGAATTTTTTAATGCGCAAAAAAATGACGTCATTCGCTCATCATCATCTTTGCTTTAATTGATAAGTAAACAAATCGTAAAGAAAACAAATCAAATATATACACATTAATTCCTTTAAGTATATAAATAAGAAAAGAATCGTTTAAGGAAGAAGCTGTCAAGACTTCCGCCCACATGAAGGGCGTGTTTTATTTGCATTCTTTATGGCAAGAGACTGTTCCTGTCTTTGTCGCAACGGGAAAAATTGTCGAGGCTCTGCAAATAAATTACAAAATAATGATGGATTTGCTTTTGTTTGTAGAAAACAAATTACACTCGAGGTGGGAGTAAATCAAAAGTTCATTTGTTCGTACTGTCAGCAAAGAAATTACTCATCCTGGATGTGATGAGTTCCTTCTTGGGAAATTCTTGCAGTTTACTGACATTTTAGAATGTCTCATAGGGAACTTGACAAAGGAAAATCCCTTCCTCTCCTGTTACACAACACACTTAATTACCCTATAGCTTTATCAACTGTAGTGTAAACAAACTTAGGGATAGGCTTTTATAATTTAACTGATATTGGCAATCAGTCAGTTATTCGTTTTCCTTCCAAACTCAATTAAACTTTAAAATTCATTAAGATAAGCTCAACAAAATTTTGCAGCAATTTATTATTACCTTTTCATACCATTTTTGGGCATCATATCTATTTATAACCCGGCAATGGCACACCCTATCGAAGTGAAGTTAATATCCCTCAGGTGCTCGACTCGAAAAGTATCTATAATGATGCATAATTCGATGACTTTCACTTGTCGCGCCGGTGCGGCTGGCTTTGACTTTGCGCCCATCATCGAACCATCGAAATATATAAAATTATAATGATTATATCGAAAATTGTTTTCGCCATATCATGGGCGCACAAATATCGTGTGTACTTGAAGAGAGATTACACACTATGCGACGAGTGTGTCTGTGAGTACTTTGCTATAATTATTATATTATTATTATTATTATTTTTGCTTTGGCTAACAATTTATGGCATTTTCGAGTGTCAAGCGATAAGGCAGGCGGACGAGCGAGCGAGCACACACAGCAAGCAGAAATGTCTGCCATTTTGTAAACAGCAAGGACTGATAAGAATTTATTTTTCATTAAATACATGAACAACTTTTTATTTTTTTGTTATTTTTCTTCTTTTAGCCAAGGTCAACAGAGTAAATCCTGTTGTACTGGGAAAGAAAAAGTGAAACATAAGAAAATTATGCGCACTTTCACATGGAGAAAGAAGAAACTTCTCAGACAGACAGAGAGTAGAAAGGCCTAACAGAATTGTATAGTAGAGGTTTTTCTCCCCACACACAGTTCGATTTGTTTGTTATTTTTTTGGCCCGATGAAAGTGCAGAGCAATTGAATTGACCCAAATGACCAATAATGGCCATTCTCGCCTGTCTTGACAACAGTCGCTGCCATGGCATAGCACATGTGCTCTCTGGAGCGTTACACATTTGATTTCAAAAGGAAAAGTCGATGGCAAAACGATGATGATGGACTTAAACGAGCAACAGATGCAACCAGCTGAAACTGCATGCAACAAGTTGTAAGAACCAATATGTGTCAACCAACGCCAGATCCGTCATGAATGAAAATCACAGTCATCTCTCTCTCTCTCTCTTCATACATCATAAGCAATCACTTTTGGCAGAAGGGGAAAAGGAAATGTCAAGCAATCTGCTTCAGTTCATAAAATTGAGTTTCAATCGCTTTAAGATTAGTTAGTTGTAGAAATTTCTTGGACAACGATCAATTTTATTGATGAATTGTGCCAATTCAATTTCAATTGATTTACTGCCGAGTCTCTCTTCCCCCTCTCCTTATTGGTTGCTTGTCAAAAACACAATAAAAATTCCATGGTAATCAATTGAGCTGTTTGCTTGAAATTGTGAATGAATGGATTTTAGAATGAGCTCTTAACTAGACTTTATCTGGAAATAACTTACTATCAAAAGTTCTATTAAACTACATTTATAATTATGGTATTTCCCTTTTAATACTGCGACTATTTCTGTACCCAGTTTACACCAGCAAATCTAGTTATATAACCTCTTTCAACAGCTCTCAATTGCCCATGCCATTTATGGCTGCGCTGCTCTTCTCAAGGTTCAAACACACGACCATTCTTCTTCAATCCAAGAATAGCAAAAACAATCAAGGCTCTACAAGTATCTCACAACTGAGGCTCAATTAAAACCCAAGCCGCCCACGAGAGTTTGCCCGACGCGCAGTTCAATTGAGAGACAAACAATTGTTATTGTTAGCGAAGGGGGATCTGCACAAACTTTACAAATCATAAACACATCAAGGCAGATGAGAGAAGAAGACAAGTGAGTGAGAGAGATAGCAACAGAGGCAGAAATAATCAATTGGCATCTTTCAGTACCGTTTTAATTGAGTCTAAAAATAGCACTTGGCGCACTTGTGCATTGATATTACGCACAGTCGCACACACAGATCAATTCAATTGAACTGAATTTACTACACTCGTTGTTATAAGAAGGATACGAATGGGGGGAAACAGAGGAAACGTTGCCAGGGGCACTCGTTGGTCACTCGCAATCGGACTATGACTCCAACTCGAACTCAGACTCAGTCTCACTCAGCCTCAAGTGTCTGTTTGTGGAGCACTTTTCGCGAGTGTCTCTTTGAAGTACCAGTTATTTTAGGACCAGTGACAAGCGGAAGATATTAGATAGAACCATCTAGAACTGCAGTGGGGATATTCAATTGATTATGGACAATGAATCTGATGAAACTCAGGACTCTCTTTGTTACTTAAGTTTAAATTTGTTGTGTTTTGGCATCATACATTGCCAAAACTACACCCAAAGTTGTCTGACGATAGTATACTGAGTATACAAGTTATTTAAAAATTAGTGGGGTTTTGCTTTTGACTTTGAACACTCAATTACCCGTAACTCGGTAGTTTCTTTTTTATATTACATTCGGTGTATAATAGCATCATACAGTTTCGAAACTACACCCAAACTTTTCTGATAATACTATACCAAGAACACAAGTAATTCCAGAATCTCTCTCAGTATTCACGGCCAAAAGTTCGAGGCAAAAGGTTTGATAAGCCTGAAAATGCTTCAGAGTTCGGTTCACTTCGAAAAAAACAACATTTTATGTTACACATTATAAAGATTATTTGTGTGCCTTATCAGAAAGGCAACAGAGCGGGGCAGAGTAGACATGTTCTCATAACATTATAAGTTATAAAAGACAAGGATTTGCAATTTATATTTATAGCTACTGCAATGATGACGAATTGCACACTTACCATTGCCTGTTCGATTTTGTTATCAATCGCAACTGCACTTGTTCCAGATGCACTGCAAGAAATAAAATGAGGGAATGATTAAAAAATGTGCTATATTTAATATTTGTTAATTTTAATGAGCATTATTTAAAGATATTTGTTACTGCTTATGATCCAGTTTCGGTTTCTCAAATTAAATTCATTTTAAATTTCCTAATAATTGTCGAAAAATGAGCGGGATCAATTAAAAAGACATCAAGCGGATGCGGGATGACGTTTTAATGCGGTACCAATACTGGTTCAACGTTTATTTCTATCCCCTCGAGCGCAATTAAATAATGCGGTTTATTTCAAATTGACCTTGTACGGATTGGGGTCAATGTGATAATAAAACTTCCTACATGCAAAAAAAAAGTTTGCACACTTTTTCGGAAAATAAAAGAGCCCCCATTTAAATGCAATGTCAAATGCGCAATTAAATTGTCAGTTTTTCGCATAACATTCGAAAGATAAACCACAACAGACACTCGCAAAAAAAAGAGGCTCCTCCATCAAAAATAATACTCCGAGTCTGTCTGATAATTCATGAGCTTGGCTCATTAAAATGATTGAATATCTGCCCCTCCCCCTCGCATTGGCAACGGTCTGTCAATTCTTCAAATGGTTTAACATGTCAGTGAAGCAGCTGCACATAATAATAGTTAAATACATATGTACTCGCATTGTACATACATTTCCTTAATTATCGAGTGACCAAAGCAATTGCATATTGTACTATGGTTCGAGCATTGTTCGAGAGTCTTTCAATTATGTAACATAGACAAAAACTAGAAAAAAAAATACCAAATTCAACTCAATTGTTTGCGACGATTACATAAAACTTAAATTTCAGCTGCGCCAGCAAAATTTCCTTTTACAGTTCGTAGTTTTGAATACTTGACGCAACACAGAGAAGTTGGAGACCTCAAGAAGAATTAAGACGAAGATCAAATGCTCTTATAGAGCAGTATTCAAAATATTGCCTATATTTCTTCAATTAAGCTTTGGATTAAAGACCTTTAGCTGATATAAAATTTTAAATATATTGATACAGGCTAAAGAAAACTCAAAGTCAGTCTACCTTAGGTTAGGGTATGCAAAAGTTTGTTAGGCAAACATTCTCAAGCACAAACTCGAAGACAAACTAAGTTCTTAATGGCAAACCACTCGCCCAGATTTGTTCACCTTGAGCAATTGTTTTTGGCTTGCCACAACAGCAGAAAAAGAATCTGAAAATCATTTGTGACTGGTTTTTGCGTCTAAAAAATAAACCTTTCAAGGACTTTTCAACAGTTGCCAAGCGATAATAGCAAAAATAATAATATTCTTGATTAAAAGCAGCCAAACTGTGATTAGCATTCTTCAAATGAGTTTGTTGAACTAACTGTGAAGACTGACTATGTGCTGGATGGGTTATAGATCATGGCCATTATATACTGACTTACTCTAAGTGTGATTAGTGATTAGTTTCTTTGCACTACAGCAATCAATCGATAATATATGACCTCATATATAATGTTGTGAAGGGAGCCAATGGTAGTTTTGTTGAGGTGCCTCACGCAATCTTCAATTATAGAAATGGCGAACGTGATGGGTAGCAAAATGAAGAAGTCAGTGTGGTTAATGTGTCATCATAAAGATGTTACCAATAGATATACGGGGCATATAAAAAGGAATCGATGAGTCAATTTTATGAATGAGGGGCTTTTCTATTTATAACTGATTGAACATAAAAGGCAACGGCAAAGGCAAAGGTGAAATGAAAAGAGCCTGCAACATTCCATGGTTTCATAGCTGATAAGGAGTGTGTGTGTGTGTGGTGGTGATTCAACGATAAAGTATTAAGTATTTTCATAAAGAACATACAGAAAATAATTTCAAAAGGTTTTCAAATTCAATTGCATGGGAAATCAAAGATGATAAAGTTCTTTGTGCAAAATAACTGAAATGGAATCAAGTCGAGTATAATGTGATAAATTATGTCTTTCATCTTTGCCTCTTTTATGGCAATTATCCCATATTTTACTTAAACAGCTTTTCACCCTTTACATCGCCATTGTTCCATCTGACACATTTTTCTTAAGCTTTTATTTATGTTTTCCATTTGCGCATTTTTCTTTAAGCTTTATAGCATATTTTTTGTAGAATTTCATGCATGAAATCTTGCGTTGAACTTTAAAAATAACTTAATTATTTTATTTACGAGGGAAATTATCAACGCACAAACAATAAAAGATTCACTTTTCACGATTATTGTTGAAACGAAGCTTGTTTATACGGATGAATTTGCGAGCTTGCGAAATAATTAAAGTCGAGCGAGACTATAAAAAAAGTGCGGCTCGCTCTTCTTTATTTTCTCAGTTTTTTTTCTCGTTTATTTTTTATGGGATACACCCGGCGGAGTCCGGGTGCCGGAATGGGACCGGGACTGAGCGGGCCTGAGTCAGTTCGCTGACATCACAAGGACGAAATGCAAAAGTTTCTTAACCGTCCGCCCTTGTAGACATGAACTGCATCTCTCTCCCCACCCTCGCTCATTCTTTCCTTATAAAGTAGTATTTCTTGATGACGGGCCCCGAAAAAAAGTAAAAGTTCCAGCCTGTACGACCCCATGTAGAGTGCAATGACTCATGGCGTGACTTTTGTTCTCTTTCTTTTGGTTGACGATGAAACAGATTCACACACACATAGGCACTTTACATACTATACAAGTATATATATATGGTTTATATTTCCATATAGTATGCGTTGCCAATGTCATTCCGGACAACGGTCAATGGCTTCGTAAATCGCATTTGATAAAAACAAATTAAAACCAAACCGAAATGAAATGAAAACGAAATGTTGCTTAATAATTTAAAATTCATTCTGAATTTTCGTGCTCAATGAAAAGCTTTTTAAAAGCGCATTCAGTAGAGTTTTTATGGCTTAATAATGAGCAGGGGGTTTTTATAGTTTCTTATTGAAAAAGGCGTAAATCTTAGTAGAAGGAGAACTGCTGGTGAATGTTAAAACTTTGCTGGCTGAAGATCGCTCACATAATACCAACTGGTAAACTGGTATTAGATCATTGATCATTACAATGTGTTTAAAGCAAACATTGTCTAAATCTAGGATTAATTTAGTTGTCGGCACTTTTTCTTGTTAAACTGTCACCCTGAACTATCAAGAAACTCAACACGTCAGCAGCAACAACAACAGTCTCATCATTAGCATTAGAGACAGCATCAGCATCATTGTCATTATCATTAACGCGAGGAGAGGTGTTATCAACACGCTTCAAACTAATTAAGCCGTCGCTGACGTCACAAGACTTGGAAAGAAAGCTAAAGTCGAATAGAGTAGCAGCCAAGCGGAGCGTGATGACAGACAGAGAGAGAGAGAGAGAGATGATGAATGAGTAAGAAGGAAAGAAAACAACATCAGACAGAAGTGCAAAGAAGGTGCAAAGTTTATTGAAGTTCAAGCAATGACGAAAAGCCAAATCAAATAAAACAATGAAGTCATTTGTTTGTTTTGCATGAATTTAAGGTCTCTTTGTTTGTTTTCTTTCTTCTTTCTTTATTTTTTTTTGTATTTTGTATTTGATTTTAAGCACAAACAAATGAAATTTCGTATTCGCTGTTGCGGCACGCTTCCAATTAAGTGCAAACAAGTCACGTGATAAGGCTGAATGTTTCGTATCGCTTGCAGACAACAAATAAAATATGTGTCAGCTTGTGTCAAAATGAATAAATAGCAGAATAGAGACTGCAACAACATTTGAATACCCTAACTGGGTTTTGCATAACAAGTGAATCAGTGACAAGCAGTTGAAGAACTCTTTATCGCATTAAGCTTATCATATTTCGTTGAGGAAGTTAACTTTGTTGAGTGTTCTTAACCTACAAAGAGTTATCAACTCTATTCCAGTTAGTTACAGAGCAAATTAAGTTACTTATGCTGCTTGCGTGTTATTCAAGCCGTATACGTAATATTGGCGCCGCCGCCAACGACAACGTGCCAATTTTGTGTGTGTGCTGCAGTTGCTGCTTATGTGTTTTGACTGCAAGTGCAATTGAAACGAGCAGCAACAACAATTGCAACGTCAAATTACACGTCAATTAATCGAATTGAGGCAGTTCTCTATCAGCAGCACTCCCTTCCCTACCCTTCCCTTCTCTCCCTTCCTTCACTTGGCCCACTGCCAGCGAACTCGTGTCGCTGCTCTTTGGCATTTCATTCCCTCTGCTATTTTGGTGTTCCTTTCGCCTCACACCACATTCCACTTGTGCATGTGCCCTCCTCAAATATCAACCGAAAAAGATAAACAATAACAACAGCGAAAGGAAAAGAAAAAAAACAAAGATCCTCAGCATTTCCACAATTTCCGAAATGTTAAACCTGCGGATGTAGACAGTCTTTAGTCTCCCTATCTACAATCTCCCGTCTTCATTCTTCATACTCTCCCTTCTCCCAATTCCTTTAACCATTTCGAGAGTTCCATTTTTGATGCTCTTTATTCCCACATTGCAAGCAAATTGCTTCGACAGCATTTTCATCATTTTCGCTGACATTGCATAAACACAAACACAATGGAAAATGATTTGTTGTGTTGAGAAATTGAAATGGCAACAATTCTGTTAATGTCAGCAACATCGGGAAAAAGAAGGAACAAAAACTGCAGAACAGACGGGTGGAGAATGAGAGAGACAGACCGACACAAACGTAGTCTAGAACTGTTTCCCGGCTTGGAATCCTCTTCCCTCTTCCCGTATTGACAGCTTTTTGAGTGAAGTGTTTATTTGCATATGCTCAGAGATTGTTTACGATTTCAGGAAGTGAACAGCAACACATCATAAAAATGTTGTATTGTAGGGCGCAAGCACAAGCAAGTACGAGTATACAAAATATAAAGCAGGAAGTCGGTCACATGCAAAATCTTATAGAGCGCATACTAAGCAGTTACTTACTGCAGATATAATTCGCATTTCGTATGGATCTTGAGTATTTAATCACAGCTTGAAGTTTCCCAGCGATAAATTTTTTATTTTTACTCGCAACAAAGGCATCGTCACCCATTAAACCAAAAAATATTGCATAGCTCGCAGTTTGATTAATGCGCCAATGATAAATCAAAAATGCCATTTCGTTTGCCTGTCCCTGACCCAATTACAAAGACAGAGTCTCGATCATAAAACGATATACAAAAGTGCAAATAAAACAAATATCGCAAAAAGGGCAACAAGGTAGCAACAAGGTGTAGGCCCTGTAAAAAACAGTTAAACTTGCTAACCAGTTTTGCAGCAACGTCGACCGTCGACCGACTGTCTCTTCAAGTTGTAGGAAGCCTTAAAGTGTCTGAAAATGTCGCCAACTTGGCAGGCTTCAGTGTCGACTTCCCCACCAGTTTTACAATTCAGCGCGTGGCATGCAACTCCACTCTCTTTCTCGCTCTCTGTCTATCTTTCTTTCTCTCCTAGCTTAACTTACACACACTCTCTTTGCAACAAGTTGCACAAACTGGATACGGAACGTAACGGACCCGCTTGCTAGCTATCGGGGTCAGGCTCACTACACTAACAGAGCCTGATCAAACTAACGATGCGTTTTGATGATGGCGCTGATGTAATGTGCGGAATACGCAGACAGTTTTTTACTATATACACAGGAAGCTCAACGGGCATAACCAGTATTCAGTCAATCGAGTGAAATTATTGCCACTTTGCGGATAACTCCATAACCCATATATGTTTGTATAACGAGGCTAATTTTAGACATCTGATCACAAATTGCCAGCCAGAGTCGTCATGTAACATCTAACTGCAGCAAATTAGACACTCTCGAGCTAAATTTATGCCGAAATTCAATTGACAACTTACAATTCAATTGACAGGTGATAAAAATAGATCCCCAACGTTGCTGCTGCTGTTGATTTGAGAAACTAATTAGCAGCGACAGCGACAATAAGTTACATATATAATCTGGTTCGATAATGTGACTTATGTTAGTTTAACTGCCTGGCAACTGAGACGGAAATTGGCTGCTTATAACAATTGTAATTCGTAATTTAGTTAAACTTAAGTGAGGTAGTCACAGTTAAAGTTTTTGCTTCTGTTTAGCAGAGCTCTTAACTACTCGAAAGTATTGTACTATAAAACATGCGGTTTTTTGGTCGTAAACTTTATAAACATCAACATTACAACTACAAAACATACTGTTTATTTTATTGGTCTCTCAACTTTATTTGTCTATTTTAACTAATTAGATTTTATCGCGCCTTTCAAAGTTTATTTAAGTTCATTATCTGAAGGTTAAGCTTTAAAGGCTATAGTTGTTTTCCCTCTCAAGATATATTTTTAGAGTAACTCAAACAAAGTATTCGCATTCTTTGCGTGTCTCTGCTCATCTTATCACTCTGTGCTATATTTAACTGTCTCGCGTTGTACTTCTCTTAGCAGGTGGAAGAAGATTATACATTCTGACAGATCCCGTTACAGACTGTCGCTTATCAGGCCCAAAACCCAGTGCTATATTTAGCTCTATCTCAGTCCTGTCATCTTCGTTCCAAATTTACGCTCTGTTTCGTCGTATACTCACTCGGATTCTGGCAAGAAGTAATCAATGTATTTCATAACAACTTCTCTCACGGGATCCTGTTGTTTGCCCGATGAAATACTTGGATACATATCGAAATCCATTTTGTTGTTGCTGTTACTGTTGTTATTGTTGCTGTTGTTTGTATTATTATTATTATTGGTGCCGGCTTCAGTTTTCATTATCGAATTGGGCTAAAATGCGGGTATGTGTTGGCTGTGTGTGTGTCTGTGTCTGTCTGTGTCAGTGCACACACTGTATTATATTTTATTTCTTTTTTGGGTGTTCCGTTATTTTGTTAAACCGTTATACAGTCTAATCGTATGATATGCACAAACACACTCGTATAGATATGTAAGTAAGTATTGAAGTATTCTTATAATTTGCCTCTTTTGTTACGTCTTTGTGCTCTTGTTCTTCGTGTGCTCTGTGTGTGTACACACTGGACACCAAGCACAGTGGGGCTTAGCAACAGCAACAACAACAACAACAACAACAACAAACGAAGCTGATGATGATGACAAAAGTTTCTGTACGAATTCCGTTGCAATTGTTTTTCTTTCCTTCCACTCTTCTCTTGTAAGTTAATTAGACTTTTTTCTCACTCCTCTCTTCACTGCTCCTTTTCTTCTTTTATCTTTGTGACCTTTCTTGGTATTTCTTTTGCGCCTCTTTCTCTTTGTCTCTCAAATTCTTTGAGCTATTTTACTTTAATGAGTTTCACATCAAAAAAAGAGCTTTTATGTTTTCGCACTTTTTCCCTTTTATATTTTGTTTTTCAATTGTTCCGTTTTCATTTACAACAGCAACAACAACGACGCTCTCAGCGCGACGCAATTCAGCAAAGAGAGAGAGAGACTTGTTTGCTGAATTCAGCGCTCTCCCTCTCGTGCTCTCTTCTTCAGTTTTACTTTGTTTCGCGCGCGCTCTTGCTCTATGTCTCTCACTCTCTCTCGCACACAGCTTTGCTGGCAGAGTGAAAATATAAAAAATGCGCGCGAGACGATTTGTTAAAAACTTTTAACAACTTTTATTATTTCTCGGTGTGTGTGCAACAATTGTTTATCAACAATTTGCAGCTGCAGCACGCTTATTAAATAGTGTACACACACACTCGATTGTTTTTTCCCACACACACACACTTCTTATTTTTCTTGTTCCACAAAACACAAGCGAGTCTCGACACACTGTGCAAGCAAACCGAGTTTAATTGTTGCTCAAGCGACAAAACGATGAAATAAAACGAATAATAATAAATAGTGTAAAACACACACACAATATACACAAACGCGCGCGGGTTTAGCAACAAAAACAACAATGCAAAAAGCAACAAATAATAAATGTTATCGTCTGTCTCTGATTTTTTTCGTGTTTGCTGCGCCAGAGCTCCTCAGCATAACTGAACAACGTTCGCTTTTGGTACGCTGGCTCCGCAAGAGAGTCAGCGAGAGAGAGCGGCAGAGGCAGCGACTGAGGCAGAGACAGAGCCAGAGCTGGGCTGACTGACAACAACAATGCAGTGCCAGGTTACAACGGCAGCTTTTGGTGGTTGCTTTTTGAAGTTGACGGTGACTGCTGAAGCTGAAAGTTACGCTGGGTGGCAAAGGGCAGCGACGCAGCGCAGCGCAGCAGCACCCGCAACGGCGACTGCGACAGCGGCAGAAGCAGCTCAAGCAAAGCTTAGAGTAGAGTAGAGTAGAGTTTAGAGCTGGCGAACGAAACTGAACGAAAGCTAAGCAGAGCGCGCAAAACACAGACACAGAGACACACACACATACAGACCCTACATACAGCGACACACATGCAAGCAGTGTACACGTGTGTATGCATGCTAAGACCCACTGTGCACATGGCAGACACGTTTGTGGCTCGTGCTCGCAAACAAAACAAACAAAACGAACGCGTGTAAACAAACAAACAAGAAAAAAACAAAAACAAACAAAACCAAAATGAGAAGTGGGAAACAGAAAATTGGAAATGCCCAAAATCAAAATCATTTCAAGCCTGCAGTGCCAGGTAATTTCATAAAAGAGAATTGTCTCTCTCCCTCTCTATATCTCTCTTCCAGTAGAGAGACACACACACAAACACATGCATTAACGAAAAGCAACATGGCTGCTTTTGAAAAGCTTTTCAGCTGAATAATGCAAGCAAACTGAGAGAGAGAAGAAGAGAGCGAGAAACCATACAAAAGTTTGTCAGCAGAGAGCAAGAGACAACGCTGAGAGAAAGAGAGAGCAACGAGAACGGGAGAGAATGAGCAGCGCTTAAGCTAAACGTTTAACGGCAAAGAACTTTTTGAAATTCATTGAAGCGTCGCAGCATCAACAGTGGCAGAAGCAGAGACAGCCCTCGATGCCACTTGAGCATGTCACAGGCTGCCACGTTGTGTGCGTGTGTGTGTTGAATGCCTCAATAACCCGCAACGAACCCAAAGTACCCAATAAACCCAGCATAGTGTGCAACCTATGCCCCTGTGCCCCTCTACACCAGCAAACTGCAACGTGCCCCCCCTCTAGCACAAGCTCGTTGCCTGCAGGCCAATCAGCTGATGATTGCGGGAATACCCAACGTAATCTGTCGAAGCTCTCGGAAAGCTCTTTTCCGCTTAGTTACAGCTTACCAGACACACTGCAATTTATGCTTTGATTATATTCACACATAAAACTCACCTGTAACGAGAAGAAAAATAAGAAATGTTCAGTTAATATTCATATATTATTATTATTTATTATTTGAGTATTATTATTAGTCACTTAACTAAACCTGACAAGTATTTTAAAGTTATCATATCTACTATCATAATTTATCAGTAAATCTATAGATTTTGAACGAGAACCATCTGGCAAGCAGTATTCACATAGATTGGACCCCACAGAGATATATGTATGTAAGTTACCCCTTCCGCAAAGCTCTTTAGGCATAACAATATACTATAATTTTTTTCTTTTTGTTTCTCCTCTCTCCTCCTCCCTCTTTCATCGTTTTCGCAATTTTAGCTTTTACGACTTTGGCAACGCCAGCAACAATTTCGAAACCCCATTAAATGTGGAAAATTGTTGCCGAACACGCACGCAATAAAATACTTAACAGAGAAAATGTGCGTAACGCTTTCAATTCAAAAACGAAAGAAAAATAGTAAAAAATGTATAAATACTTTTTCTTTTTTTTGTATTTGTTGTAGAGGATGGGAACATCATTTGAATGAAATGAGGACGGTAGAAATGGGACTCAAGGAAGTGAGAAACAAAAGATGGAATGGAATAATATATGAATGAAATAATACACAATTATGTTATGACATAATGTGAAATGCATTAAGGGGGGGTATGTGCTATATAAGTTGCATAATGAAAATCTATTTTGCATTACAAATAGATACAACTTTAGACTTTTATGGTTTTAATTATACCTGAAGGGATATATTAGATGAATACTATATAGATGTAAGTAAAACATGTGATCTATTTAGGTTTAATTATCCTAAATTCCAAATATTCAAAATAATTGTATTATAAACTATATGATGTTTATAGATTGTTGTAAAGAATTATATATTAAATTGTTTCATATTCAGTTAATATCCTACAATTAATATACCTTAAATGATCACATTTAAAAAAAATACTGACTGCAAATTTCGACTTTGCATTTACTATCAATTTCAACTAAGGAAATAAAGCTTGTTATTCCTATTTCGATTTGTGTATAAAGCTAATCGCTAAGCAAATTTGCCTAAGCTATATTTGTTACACGCTCTCTTGGCTAAATCAAATTTGTTTATGTACAATATAATTATAATCTTTCAGATATTATTGACAACGCGTGCCCCTAGTCGAGTTGTTGCTGGGCAAGCCCAGTTTTTTAGTGTTGGTCTCGCTTTTTATTACCCGTTAACACTTGCTAAGCGTGGATGATTTTGTTTGTCTCTCTCGATGTGTTTTTCATTTTTCGCACAAAACAACACTGCGTTGGTCACACCTCTTCAATTAGCAAACACCCACACATACATAAACAGTGAGTGTTGTTGATGGCAAAGAAATACATTTAAAAGAAATGTTTCATTGTGCAACAACAACAACAACAACTGAAAAAACATTCAAAAACAGCAGCAAACTTTGTTGATTTCTTGTTTGCCGCTGACAGCCATTTCCAGGCATTGTTTCGTTGTTGTTATGAAACATGAGACACCACAGCAACCACAACAGCAGCAGCAGCAGCAACACCAACAACAACACTAACAACAACAGCAACTCTTTTAAACGGCAAATTACCCAAGTGCCGCTGGCAGCCTCCACCAAGACAAAAATCGTGAGGCTGCTGCACATTTTTCCTTTTTCTTTATTTTTTTTAGACTTTCGTTTTTTTCTTCTTTTTTTCTCTCTGCATCTTTTTGGTATTACAATGTTGCCTGCCTGCAATTTGCGGCCCACAATGCGCGCTGCCATTTGTTGTGGCCCATTAGGTGGGCGGCCAAAAAAACGCGGGGCGTGTCTGACCTCTGGCATGCTGAAAAGCGAAAGGCAAAGGCAACAACAGCAGCAGCAACAATGTGGCAGCCACACAATGCGGCACGTCAAGTTCAACTCAAATGTCGGCAAGATTCCAGAAAAATTGATGAAGCAAAGTATTTTCCATTGCCAAAGGAATCTGCAATTAGTGGTTAGTATTTTTGAAGACCTTCACTTACAGGTGCTTAAAATTAACGATTATCAATACCTTAATAATATTGGACAATTTTTTCTCTAGACTGTCTTGGTGTTTATGCAAAATGCAATCTGTATAACTCCCCAGAGACCCTCAAGACTTGTACTTGACGAGGTCTTTTACTTTTCACTGTCGCTTATTGTTATTATAAACAATGTTCGCACTTCCCCCATATTTATAACTCCAATATTGATCTGGTTGGCATGAGTAATGGATAATCCCGTAAAAAAAACTATATATGCTTTCAGTTTGACGACACACAACTGGAAGACGATGCTTGCCCTTTCATCTTTATCGAGTAAACATAAATCTTTCAATGCCTTCTGCACTGACGTCACAGCAATGCTCATAAGACTCTCCACATAAGACCGACAAAAAACCATGTTTACTTTCAGCATATTTGCTTTTTAATTGAGTCATAAAACAGCAAACGCACCGCCAGATGATAAAAGCGAAAAAAACACGACTCGAATATATATATGCAGCATATTGTTACTTGTATATCGTTTTACTCGTTTCTCATTGAGCAGACAAGCTGACGTCACATGTGAGAGATGGGAATGCAGCATAAGTTGGCGAGTGGAAGAAACAAAGGGAACCGAGCTGAGGGGGAAGGTCACTGGGGGAATACCCATGTGGACTTTCTTCATTTGGCATCTGCTTGAGTTCATGGTGCTCAGATTTTATTGAGAATACCCAAGAGATTAACAAAATTGTTCGCTAAGTGGAAAATCTTTTATGAGATAATCGAATTATGAATGCATCTTTAAAGTTTTGTAGGAAAGGGAATTGTGAATATAAGCGAAAAACTTGGAACAAAAGACGATAACTTTGTTCGAAGGGAACATCATTTAAAACACCGACTTAAACTGGGAATTATCGCACGTGATTTCTATATAATATTATAGAACATAGCATATGAATACCACAAAGAGTCTTATGTTAAGATCTCAATTCAAACTTATTGAGAAAAACGAGATTCATATGCAATTACTTTACCTATCTAAATGCATAGTTTCAGCTTGATTTGCTTGACGATTATATGATCTACATATAGTACCATAGGTTGATATATTGTAGTATACAAAGTAACAAAGTAGTAACGATAAGTTGATGACTGTGCTTGCTGCTAAAGAGTAAAGGGTTAAGCCTTCAACCAAGTTCAGGGCCAAAGCTGAAGCGCGTTCATGAGTCAATGCAATTGCAAAGCACCCACGCCGCTGTCTGTCTCTCTCTCTTTCTACCTCACGCACCTCTCTCGCTCCCATACGCATCTTGCCTTCTCTCTCTCCCACACGTGCTCAGTGACCCAGCAACAGAACCAATTGTGCACTGACTCAGTTTTCATAAATATCAAAGTCATTATGAGTAATAGCCATCGGGCGAGTTCGAGTGAGCTCTAAGTAAACACACGACTTGAATGACATCACAGCTAAAAACTAAAAGAAGACACAGCTCACTCGCAGTAGACGCGCTGGCGGCGACTGCAGCAGCAACACCAGTCAGCGTCATCATCATCAATCGTTATCAATCGTTTGACGCTCGTTATCAACAACGCAGGCAACGCTGAGCTGTGCTGAGCTGAAACGTTTTAGCAATATTAATTTCTAGTTAAAGTAGGAAAATGCCGGCGGCATCTGCGTCGTAAGTTGATGGCAAATTGTTGGTCTAGGCACGTAATGACCCGCACAAGCCTGACACCGCTTGACACCCCCTGTCGCACCTGTCCTTCCCCCACGCCCATGTTGAGTGTTTGCACTCAGGCAACCCCCGCCCTCTCTACTCAACTGTCGTCGCACTATCAGGCGCGCTTCACGTGCTCAACGAGCCCGAGCCCCACGCCCGGTCAGCTGTTACGCCCCTACGCCTCTCACAATGCAAATGCAAAAATGTGTTTGTGCAGGCAAATCAATTTAACTTTCCTAAGCCAGAACTGGCAATACAAAGGTGCGAGTACGGCTCTAGTGATCTATGGATTATTTGACGGAAATTATTACTGCTAATTAATCGTAATGTTTCTTGCAATGTTAAATTATAAGGAGCTGGAAACGGGTTATACTATGCCAATATACTATATACTCTCGACATATATGGAAAATGATAATGTAGGCGTTAACTTTTATGTTCCTGGAAAAACTGCACAATTAATAGATTTAAGATAATTCCAATCTATTACTATAATTATTATACTACATATATTTAAATGATATAAAATAAATGATAAAATAGATTTCCTATAGATTTAGGTTTACAGTTACTACCTTGCTTAAGCTGTCATTACATACCCTCTACAAATAGCCTCAAGTTGTCATATAAGTCTCTTAAGATCAACTAAAAACCGTGCACTCAAACGAGAGTCTCTGGCGATTTCCAACAATTTGTACAAACACAGGTGCTATAACCAAAATACACTTAGCATGGTTAATTCACATGTGTGTATATAGAGCTTACGGAATCGGAATAAATAACTGGGTGCATAATACGAGAGCTCAACTTGCATAATAATTATATTAAAACAGCACGCTTGATAAGCCCCAGCTGACCTAATCCCCATATGAAATACTAATTTTACACATGATTTCATAATATTTGAAAAATTCGCAAAGAGGGGGAGGAGAATTCCCCACATACACCCCGCAAGCTGATTCTAATTAAAAAGCTTCGCTTATGAGAGTGTTGTTGCAATCTGCTGTAATTATTATTTTGTACAGTGACAGCGAGTAAACAATGGACCTGAAGGCGACACGTGCCGCACGGAACAAAAGATTTCAATTATTTGTTAAGACAGATTTGTTTTATCTTTCTCTTTCTCTTTTTCTCTCTCTCTCTCTCTCTTTACTTAAGCTAAAACAACAACACTAACAATAAGAAAGACGGCATCTTTTGTGCACAAAATACATTTCGTTTCGGTGGGTGGCAGCAATAACAACAACACCAACCACAACAGTGATTAAAGCAGCAGTAGCTACAATGCTTGGATTGCTTTCAGCACCTCCTTTCCCCTCTGGCTGTCACTCTGTCCATGTTTGTGCATTAACCTTGACATTTGTTCAATGTCAAACTTTGATAAATTAACCAACAATAAAGCCGAAAAACCCAAGAAATTTTAATTTACTTGAGACTAGAAGATACTCAGTAGAGTTGCGAAAAGAAACCCATTTAAAATGCAACCTATTTTGGAGTGAAATTGAAAAAGAAAACTATTTATTTTGAAAATATTTCATTATCTATTATCTATCCATACTAAAGTTTGCTATAATCTACTCTTTTCATCCGCATTTAAACACACTTTTCTTTTAATATATTTAACTACAGGGTATTTCAAAATGCCACAGACTTCTCTTTTTTTTTGAATACCTTTTCAATTTCATTTTTCAAAAAGGTGTTCAATAAATTTGTGCGCAGTTTGTGAACCCAACACCAACACTAAAACACACACGCGTTCACATGCACAGCTCCAGGGAGAAGATAAATTCGAGAAATCAATAAATTTTCGCTTAATATAAACAAGTTTTTACACTTGTTTCGTTATTTTCGCATTAAATAAACATAAACAAAAAAAATAAAGGCAGCTAAAAGCCAAAAAGTAGTTGCAGATCAACATAACCAGAAGGTAGGCATATATCATAATAAAAATTTGCCTTATTTAATGGCGAATCGAAGCGAAAATGTGGCGCCAGTTGGTGTAATACGCGTAATTATGTATGCCCATTATATTTCACCCACGCCGGGCAGTCGCAACTGACCAACAACACAATGGAGCCATGTGGTCGATTAATGTAAATACACCATAACAAGGTCGAAGGTAATGAAAGAGAGCTGATGCTGACGAGGCAGATACTCTGTAGTAGATCAAGAAATGGAAGATATACGAAAAGATTGCTTAACTTTCTATGGTATCTAAGGTAATACAGATACTGTATCTAAAAGAAAGGGAATATATTTCAAGATAATGCGCTTCTTTCTAGAATATCTATAGTAGATAAACTAATAAACATGAAGATTAAACTGATAACTTTATTTTCTAATGTATTTAGAGTGTCTGGGGACTGGATGTGACAACAACTCTAATTATTGATACTCTTTCGCTACAAGCTAGAAACAACCCTCATTTAACCCTAAACCTCTACAGGGTATCTCGACAAGGCGCCACAAACTGTGTATCCTGTTCGAAACAAGTGAAATGATTGGCAAATAAATTTTGTCTGATGCCTTTTGGCTAATTAATTGCGTACGTGCTACACACACACACACACACAAATACAGAGAAATGGCGGCGGCTTGATTTTTGCCTGGCCAAGTTAATTTCGACATAAACAAACAAATAAAATTGTAAAATATTTTTTTCTGCGCTCGATACCCCCTTCTTCTTTATTTCAGCTGCTTCTTTCCCAGCGCATGTCGACAAATGTTACGCTTTAATTTGTTTGCATTGAGCAGCGTTACGCTAAAAATGCGAAAAAATAGCTAAAAACATTTTGCAGGCCTACGGAAAGCACAAACATCTGTGGTCTGGCGTCTTTATATAGCTGATGAATACATAGATAAATGTATCTACACACACAAACATAGCACACACACGCAAATTGAATTGGCCATGAAAATGTTTTGCGCCAGCTGCGTTCTCAGGTGTGTTAAGACAAAGTGTGTGTGTGTGTGTGTGCGTGAATGTTTTTCTTTTCCCCTCTAAAGAAGATAATGTATTTTAGCACTGCTATAAATTGTTCAGATACGAAACAAGTTGTGAACTTTAACGCACTTTATCTATTTGTTAATAGTTTGTAGTTTTTTAGTGAAGGGATTTAGACGATAGTTGCATAACTTTTCGATTAATTGATTAACTTAATTCAGTGTTCATAATATACCCAGCTACTTTGAATACTTTTCACTCATTCCGCCTGATCTAACCTTACTTCAAAACAACTGCGTCTCGATTATAAATAGAACTAATCGATAACTTATTAATAAACAAGCTCATCGCAATTAGAGATGGGAGGGAAGGCAGATTTCCTCCATTTAGTAAAGCTCCTGCTGTCAGTTGGCAACATCTGGTAGAGTTTTCACGCTGCTTTTCCGTTTGAGTGCACACTAATCAGTCCGTGGCTTCTCAATTGAAAAATGCCTGCAACACGAAAAGGTCAAAGGTTGCAGCGTGCATTTACCTTTCGGGCTTGACGCTGCCGTCTCTAGTTTCAGTTATAACTCTATGTTTGATGTTGTCGTTGTTGCTACTTTGAGTGAGCTTCTGTCTTAGGCGCATTTTAGATTGCCAAAGTAATCAGAGTCGAGTAGGCTAATTGGCAGAGACAGGGGGAAAAGTGGGCAGAGAGGGTACTGCGCTGAGTCGCCAAGTTGAACCAGTTCAAGGCAGTTCATTGATAATAGTGAAAAATATAAACCGCCTCGCAGACAAGCCTCGAGAACGTCGTCTGTGCTCAGGTTGCCTAATTACTTCGCATTGTTAGCTGAGTGCAAAGAAGGAAGGGGGTGGAGTGGGTGGTAAAGAGTAGCAGATGGGTGGGTTTGGGTTGGTTGGTTTGGCTGGTGCTATAAGCCCGCTAAAGTTTAGCTATTTTCAAGTTGCGTGTCAGTGGCACAACTCGCTGAGCTCAACGTAGATAATGATGATGTTAATAGCGTTGCCAGACTGTGGGATGATGAGGTGGAGGGTATCATTGTTAGAGATTATAAGGTGGAATCTTGGCACGTGTCTTAAGTAGAACACATGAACAGCAGAATGTTGATAGTATAAGTGGGATTAAGTGATCAGTGAGAGGGAACTAATGAGCCCAAAGGGGAGCTAAAAACTTGAGGAGAAGTAGTTTAAGTAAAACTTGTATATAGTTGGACGATAGTTCTAGCAATACTTTTACCGATAAACAAGTAAGAATGGTTTTGGGACTTAGAATAGAACTAAAGAACTCTTTATTCTACTATTATCACAAAAGTTCTATCGAAAAGTTTGTATAATATATGAAGAGTAGCAAAATAAACACTTGAACATGGTTCCCCGATAGTTTTATCGATAATTTTGCCTAGAATAGTACATTTATATAAGCACGTAAAATTATTAGTCATTACAGAGCTACAACTACCAAACGGAAATATTTTGCTATCAAAATAGATCGTTGCACGTATTGTCAGTACAAACACACACTCGTATATATGTACGTGTACGTTTATAGTATTTATACGATTATTATATCCATATAGAAATTACCGTTCGATGGCAATACAAACACCTCTGATAGTCATAATATGCCATAATAATTCTGCAGCTAAATGCAATATTGCAATAATGCACCAACAAATATCCAGCCATTCATTGTATACTCTTACAGAGGTAACCACGATTGTGTCATTGTGTACAGATCACAGATCAGGCCATAAAACGGTACTATCGCATCACACGTGTCGTACTTCTATAAAAAACTAAGCTCTTAATTCTTTAATTAGAATTTGTGTACTAGAAAGCCGAATTAAGTCGCATTACTGTAACATTTTATAGCAAGTGTATATACGTTTTGGTAAGCTGCTTTTTTTCACTCTCTCTCATATTTTATAGCACTTATGACATTTGCAATGCAATTGTGCGCTGAGCGATAAGGGAAACTAGCGAAATGACCCAGCACTCCCTCGATGACGGAAGGGGGAGAAGAGAGAAGGGGCTACACATGTGCGCGCGTGGCTTCTAAAATAAACAAAAGCCACCCACATACTGAGTGGAGAGTGGGGCAGGGGGAATCCGATTGCAGTTTGCTGCAGTTCAAACTATAAGAAAAAACACTAAGCAATTTTAATTTCTTGATTTCATTCCTCTTTTTCTCTCATTCTCTTTTTGTTTCGTTTCTGTTAATTGATTTTTCAGCGACTTTTCCTTTGTGTTCAACACAAAATTTGCATCTTTTGCACATTGCCACAGAACGAGTTGCAATTTTGCATTTCTCTCCCAGCTTATTCTTGTATAATATTCGAATTAATTATGCAAACCGCTTGGAAAACTCATTTTGTAATGCAAAAAGCGAGAAGCAACAACAATAATAATAACTATAAAAAAAATAGTGACACTTACAACAGGTTTTTTGATGTTTTTGGGGTCACGTCAATATCGATAACATATTAAATCTTGAACCACAAAAAGGTGAGTGAGAATCCCCTGAGACTGTGTGAGTTATGAGTTGGGGGTGATAAATTTCGACAATTATCACGCCATTTGCCTAGACATTGAAATGCCATGGAAAATATGCCATAAATTAGCATATGCATATGAGATGCAATTCATATGGCACTGCAAAAAACTGGAAAAGTTAATTAACTGCTGTTCTAAAGGTGAAAAATAAATGAGATGCCTGACTACAACGTTACAGATACCCTGTAAAATGGTGTGAAAACTTACACAGACTTATGACACTGTGGAGACACACAAACTACTGTAGCATAAGCAATGAAATTTAAGATACAATTGATATTTAATCGGTTTAAAGATGTTACATGTGCCACACAGTTATAAAACATTGTAAACTTGTCAAATTCTTCATTTACATTTAACTAATGCAAGTTGTAGCATCATAAGCTGAATATGTCCAAAAACCACTGTTACTTTATCGTAAAGTATACAAACATACTGATGATAGTGCTTGAAAGTTGTCGAAAACACACAAGCTAATAGATCAATCTTAATTATTATGTTAAAAAAAACTTTGACTAACTTTGAATTAATTTCAGTTCGATCATTAATCATTATCGAGGGGGTTTTCTATATATACTTTACTCACTCTTCAGTGCTGAACATTCGCACCATGTGACGCTGTAAATACTGCGGCACACTCTGCGGCGAGGCCGGCGGGGTCTGGTAGGGGTTCATTAGTGCCTCGTCGTCATCATAGTAACCAGATGAGGTGGACGAAGAGGTGCGCGGATATTTAAGCATGATTGCCAATTGTTGTCAACTATTTCACGAGCAAACAAAGCAACTCTATTGAATGGTTTCTTTGTGTTTTGTTTTTTTTTTGTGACACTTTTTTGTTTGAACTTTTGTCTGGGTTTATTTTGGGCACAATTGATCGCGTTGCTGTTTGTGTTTGGAATTTACTTTGTCTGGAGTTTGTTTGTTTGAGTATTCTCAATATTTTCTGCAAATTCACTGCCAAAAATGATGTCTGCCACGCCTCATATACTGTATAGATCTGTTATATAAAGACAATCGCGCGTCAATTATTATTCAATCAGTAGCACAAGAAACCAACAAAAACAACAACGAGTGAACGAGCGAATTCGAAAAAAAATACTGCGGATCGCGTTTTAGCTATGCCGGCCGAGTACAAAAATGTATCTGAATATCTGAGCAAATGTCCAAAACGAATGCGAAACATGCACTTGAAACGAATCGTCAACGAATACGGGGCGACAAACAACACAAACACACATAGAAAAAACGAATCGTGTTGTGGGTTGAGCAATTGCTAAATTTTATTTTAGTTTTATTTACTTATTTTTCAATTTCAATTGCTGTTTTTGATTTGCGATATTCGCGCCGCGTGCCCTCTCGACTGGAAGCGAGTGTCGTGTGTTTAGCGCCGTGCCAAATGGCAACAACTAATATTTAATTATATTTAGCATTATTTTTATAGAGAATATCCAACAACAGTCAGATGAAGCACAAGAGAAACAGAGAGAGAGAGAGAGCTAATGGGAGAGCGCGTCTATTTGCAATTAATCAAGCGCTAAACACGTTGACTAAAAATAAATATTAACAAATTAGTTTCGAGATACAAATCGCGTTGTTTACGCTTTGTGTAACGGTAATTGGCAGACGGATGCAAAGAGTGAGAGACAGAGAGAAAGTGATACTGCCAGATGCTCTCAGAATAAGTATTGCAGCAATTTGTATATAGTATTTCTTTAAATTATACTATAATTATTTGGTTAATTACTTTATAATTAATGCTTTAATTAATCGTCTATTTTTTGCCGTGTTTGACGACGCGCTGTTGCGGCTATTGCGGTTCGTTTGCTACTCCCATTGAATGCAAAACAAATTGTGTGGATGTCCAGAGCTACAACAACAGCAATAACAATAAAAAGTGTGAGAGAGGGAGAGAGAGAAAAACTAAACTTAAAAACATTTCATACACCACACACAACTCGTTGTGTTTTCTTCGTTTCGTTTCTCGAATCGTTTCTCGTTGTGCGTTTGTTGATTTTCAGTGTTTTGTTGCTATTTTTAGTCTATATTTAAAGTATTGTGTGTTTCCAGACACAGATACAGCTGCAGATACATAGATACAGACACATAGATACTTTCCCAAATGCGCAACGTGGCGCCGACGCTCTCAAAGTGGCAAGAACCAATCTCACAGATACACGCTACGGCACAGACTGACTATACATAAAAAGCGGACTACAGACAACACAGTAACAAGGTCAGGGCGTCGTACGATTACAACAACAACTACACCAACAGCAGCAACAACGACAACACACACGTCATCGTTGGCTCGGCCACTCGCGACGGATTGAAAAGAGACAATACTTTGTTTCAGCTGTTATTCGCTTCTTTATCTACAAGACGTATCTTGTAGATGTATCTGTAGCTGAATCTTTACCTTTATCTGTGTCTGTATCTCAACATGTAGCTGTATCTCTATATACAACTACATATGTATCTCAGTATCTGCACCTCAATCTTTAGCTGTATCTGTTTTCTCTATCTGTAGATGTATCTGTATCTCAATCTAGAGCTGTATTCGTATCTCTAGCTGTATTTCTGTATCTTTGCGTACGTTCAACTTAATGTATAGCAAATTGTTTAAACAAATAGTCGAACAACAAAACGTTTTTTTCTTTCTTTTTTCTTGCTTCTCTCGCGTCTCGCGCCGGCGACAAGTTTTTGTTTACTGAATTCGAACCGAAATGTGATTTTTACAAAATGTGCGGCGCACAAAATCCAAAAACGGCTGCGACTACGACGACGGTGACGACGACGCAGGCAGCGACGCAGCAGCGGCAGCTGCCTCTGCGTAGCAAGCAATAAAATATTTTCAAAAATACACAAATTTTGTTGTTGCTGTTTTTTCTTCTCCTCCAATAGCTTTTAGTTAAAGCGGGCGGTAAAATAGCGTCAAAAAAAGCCAAAAAGAGCAGCCAAATGGGTGCGCTTTTATTTGCTCTACAGCTGAAATTATCGATAAGCGGCGACTGCGACGCTAGCAGCGACGTCGTCGAACGATAACGAAAGAGCGCGCGCGAACAACAAGCTCGACACGACAATGATTAGCGCAGGGCGGGGTGAAAGGGGTGGACAATGGGCAACGATAGGGAATGGGGCACTAGAATGTTGGCCTATACTTAGCAACACCAACCATATCAAAGCGATCTAATCGCAATATGATAATTAGCATTTATATAGGGATAATGTACTTGGCATAAAAGACGAACAAAGAAAGGAAGGAAGAAAATAAAATTGGAAACTTGAGCAAACAAAATTGTCTGCCAGCTGATTGAAAAGCAATCATCATCAATTATGGAGTGTGTAAATAGGCGAGAAACCGCAGACGTTCTCGCCGTCTATCGACGACTTTTCTATCCCGTATAAAGACTGTTGCCAAAAGAATGTGGCAAAAACATCAAAGCGCAACCTTTAATAACCTTTTGCTACATTATGATATGGTATGATATTATATCTTATCTGTGGACAGAGACTTTAATGTCTTAAGAAATTGTTGCTTGCTTTAGTGACTAGCAGGATTTGGCTGTTTTTTCACATTGCTGGGAAAATTACTGCATATTGACAGTATTTTTCCTAATTTGTAAGCTTAATGAAGATAAACTCAAGGTTATCGATATTTATCGATACTTCGGAGAGTAACTTTAGCATAGAGAATGTCAGCTTTAGGAATTGAGTTCACGTAACTTATTTAATAGAAATTAATCTAGAGAAGAAATATTTTCAAAAATCGCTATTTATCGATACTTTGAAAAGTTTTGTTATCATTTACAACTTTAAATTGATAGAAGCCACTTTAGAAATGTAAGTTTTCTCAGCTTTTGTATTAGCTAACAATATTTTTGTACTAATTATGTAGTAATCGATATTTATCGATATCAAAATAACAGCTAATATAGCAATACAAACTGCATTAAAAATGTTAGATCCCACTATAATTCAGGTCACTATATAGAATACGACATTAGCTCATTAAGAGTACACAGTGTGTATAATTTTAGTCACATCGCACTGACAAGCAGAACGTGTTCCTGATTACAAGTCCACTTAGTGCACTCGCACCAACAACAAAAACATCACCTACGTCATTTAAAATTGATGGGGGAAAATAAGAGAGAGAATAAAGTAAATAATATCGAATTAAAACACACACGAAATGACATTGGAAGTAGATGGGGCACAGTCCCTCCTCCTGTTTAGGGGGTGGGAGGTACTCCGTTAAATATCGATTATAACGATTCGTTTAACCTGTTGATGAAAGCACTGCGGCATTTATTATGTGCCAAAAATATGCAAATGCCACATGAGGGATAGAGGGGGAGGTGCTACTAATTACGTGCAGCGCCAAGTGTGTTGAGTTGGCGTGAAATTTATCGCAATGAAAAGCTGAAGAAAAAAAAAGAAAAAAATGTGCAGCGCATGCAGCAAGTGGAGGGAAGAAGAGAAGGGGGCCTTTGCTTGCCTGCTCTGCCTTTTGATTTAAGCAAATTGCAGTGGTGGGCCACCTGCGCGTATACGTAATCTGAATTTATTGGCTCATTAAGAGAGTTGTGCAAATGCGCACGTAAGCAAAAAGAAAATGTGAAAAGTAAAACCTAAAAGAAAATTGCACACACACACACGCACACACAGAAAGTGGGCTGCATGGCTGGCTTGTCTAATTGCCATTTAATTGTGACAGGAAGTAAGTTTTTGACGCTAGCTTATCAGAGAGTTCATTGATAAGGCCAGATAAGTCCAGGCATGCGATGAATCAGCATTAGAACAAATTTGTACAAACTTGTTTTCGCACTCTCTTTCTCTCTTTGTTTATCGCACAGGTGTTGCTGCCACACGCTGCGTACGATTCTTGTTGTTGCTGCTGCAGCACTTACAACTCTGGCACGGGCGTCAATATTTGTCCGACGCCCCAGACGGGCATTTTAATTAACAGTCAATATGTGAGTTCCTCGAGCAAAGGAACCAGTCAGCTTATGAAACCATTGAAAGTGACTGAGTGTGTCTCTCTCTATGTGTGTGTGCACATAGAACAACAATTGAGAGAGCAAAGTGTTCTCGACATTTTCTCGCCTCGTCTCCGTCCGGATTAGTAATGGGGCTTAGTCTGTGCAAACATCGTTGGACATGGCTTATGTGAACAGTTTAACGATCGAACATCGAACGTCAAATATTGAAAGAAGTGAAAGGGGGGACGGGGAGAGGGAGAAAGAGGAGACGGAGCTTGGAGTACCCTATTGACATCCAGTCAGCAAATGTTTGCTTGACCCTAATTTGCAGACGAAAGTCTTGACGGAAAAAAATAAAGAGAGAAATGTCTTTATAGCGCACGCTATTTAAAAACCAGAAATATGATATAATAATAATTAAAGTATTACATCGCACAGATAATTGAATTTATACTGGATTTGCTTATAAATTTCATGCACCTTTATAGTCAAGAAGTAATCACAAATTATTTATATCAATATGATATAAAAGTAGAGTTTTTAATACGCGATTTCTTTAGCTATAGATGATGAATTATTTTTCTATTTTCTACACATATAGTATTGCTATATCCACTGAATATATAAACAAACATTTCTTGGAAATCGGATGAGCCGTTTTAGCTTAATACAAGAATTGCTTATAATAGATCATATTAACTTTCTACACTTTTCTGTTTATTGTTCTATATAAATTATTTTGTTTCTCATAATTGCAATTATATTGATATTTTCTATCACTTTTTACTTACTGCCCTGCTAGGTATATGCCCGGCCTAGCCTAGTGATAAGACATAGAGAGATTGTTTCAAAATGTTATCGCTCACCTGCAAAGAAATGCAAAAGTAAACAACAATCAATAAACCGCATTCGTTTCACATCAATTTTGCATATGCAAAGTAAGTCTGATTAGGTAAATAGGTAAGTAAATAATGCCACAACACACACACACATACACATAGACAGATATACATGTAGCACTTAATTCTAGAGACGCAAAAACCTCACCTCATATAATACTCTTTTACATACAAGACTTAATTAATCGATGTGGTGTGTTGTGGTCGTCGTCGTGTTCATGTTGCTCGGGACTCGGCAACCGATATATAGAGAATTATAAATAAAATCGGAAAGACGTCAAACGCGACGACGACGAACGCGGCGATGTGCCAAAGAAATTTTATGCAATTCGCAAGGTGCTCAATGAGAGAAATGAGGTAAATATTTTTCGAACGAGTCAGAATGTAAGAGATGAACAACGAAAATTGCATTTCCACATATGGCAGGTGTTTTCTACGGTTTGTTTGTCTTCACTTTGTGGGCGAGACAATCTGCTGATCCGCTATGCAATTCTTCTTCTACTCTTTCTGCCGCCTCTTCGCATAGCGAAATATTTACAACAATATTTCATCGACTCGTCTGACAGGCGTTGAGTTTACCCCGCCGCGTGGATGGATGGATGGATGGATGAGTCAAGGCATTTTCCGCTTTACAATTTTGTATAATCTTCATGTTCCTCTTGTTGTTGTTGTGCTTAACTTGGCCGTCGACTGTTTATAATTGAATTTTTCTATTCGCCAAGATTGACATTTCAAGTGAAATGTCAAAGTCAACCGTGGAGCAAAGTGGGCGGTGTCAGTAAATTGATTTCGAGGAATTTCAACGAAATTAAATTTTTACAATACAAGTGATACAAGAGGCTATATAAAAGCATATGCTTGGCAGCGGTCAGAATACAGTATCCAGACTTTCAGCATTCCTAACGCAGTCATAGATGACCACACTACCATTGGTGAAAGCTATCCCTTCAAAAAACACAAAATCGCTCAATTTGTCATTTAGTTATATGCAAAATTGTATAACAGATTTCCGTGTTCAACAAATCTAATAAGCCCCATTTCCCAACTCAGCATGTGGTCCCTAGTATTTAGTGTGTTGACGTGTACCTAATTTTCTAATATTAAATCAACAAAACAAAACATAATTTCTAATAATTTACAAGATTTGCATCAATTGATTTCTTCAATGATTGTCTTGCCAGGCTGCTCATTGCCCAAGTTATCGGTCATCATATAATCCTTGACAGACTTGCTACACATATGAAGTGTATTTTCAATAACATCGTCATCGTTATCTTCATTTTCCTTATTTAAGGTTGCTTCTTCCTCACTCTCCTGGTCCATATTCTCGGGGACAAGCACACCGACAGCAATATAGTTTTTATTCAGCAACATTTCCCAGCGATCAATAAAATTGTTTCTTGTCTCAATCGGATTAATGGATTGCTCCAAATAATCGGTTAGACTGCGTCCTGCCACACAGGCCAACGTGCCTTTGGGACCAAACTCCTCCAATCCCGATGAGACATCATAAATGATCTTCTTAAAGGCCACCAGTATGCGACCATCTCCACGGCTGCCATCGTATTCGGCAAGCTCTTTCATTGTCAACTTGACAGTGTCAAGTGGCGGCAACGGTGTTGGAGCAGGTGCTGCTTTCTTAGTAGACTCTTCCGTCTTCTTTTCCTCCTTCGGCTTCTTTTTGGAAAATAAGGCGAAGTAACCCAATACAGTCACGACTAGTATAAACAAAAGGCATGCACACGATTCAAAATTCAAATCCATTTTTTTTGTCAACATTTATTTTTGCTTTTTTTTGACGAAAAATATATAAAAACAAAATTTTTAAGAATATGAATATGAATATAACGAGATGTATTTCTACAATATCACTTGTCGTTTGACTGGGTTAAGCACATAGATGTTGTATACACTTCAAACAAGCTTCTCAAGGCCAACTTCATGTATGAGGAAATTTACATATTTTGGAGCTTATGCAGCTTATGATTAGTTTAAGCAGATGATAAGTTCTTTATGCGAATACCGTGTGAAAGATGCGAACAACGGAATGTTGCCTGTTCTGTACTGTTAGTTTAGTACCTTAAGAAGGGTGTTAATTGCCGCGCACCACATCATATCATTATGATGAGTATAACAAACAAATGTGAAACTTAATTCCAAATACAAAGATAACCCACACACATTGCCTCTCTTCTACAGAGCATCCGTTAGTCAATCCGACTTCCCTCTCAACTCTTTTTGGGGCTCGACATTGTTGAAACAGCTGCGAAGCATACAACAAATATTTAATGTGATAACAGACATTGTCGCAGACTTCTCTCATATCAACGTAATATCAAGTGTCTCTCAAGCGCACGACTCGAGCCCTGACTGATATCAAATGCCCAACCCAATCCAGCACAGCAATCATTCCAACGTGGAATGGCAGGTGATAATGGCAGCGAGTGTAGCAGGAGCACAGCAATTGGAGCAGGCTGACAGTCTGCCTGCCTGACTGGCGCAGCTGGTTGACAATGTGCTTCACAATGTGTACATATTGTACGTTTTTGCAGTTATCAGTTGATTAAATATGAATTATACAGACAAATAAAGGCACACACACACACACACACACACAGAGAATGAAAAATGATAAGCGCCAGTAAATATAAAGGCACACATACATACAAAACACTACGAGGAGGCACATACAGGGTGTCACCTCAAGTGTAAAAGAGAGCCAAGAAAACGCGGTGCAAACAGGCAAAGTGTTTACACTGCGCTACACGGAGTAGGAGGCAACATTACCTACTTACGCAACGGTAGCTGTCGTTCTGCCTGTCACTGGCCTAATGCATTTAATATGATATTTGACAACAATCTCTGTACATATTTGCATAAAAAAGAAAAAGAAATTCTATTTTTGAACATTTGATGGGCAAGTTGAAGATTCGACCTTGACGCTGTTGTCGATTGTTTGCCAATGTTTCGACAGATATTGAAGGAATTTATTTTTTGAAATTTTAGGCTTAGGTTTCACTCTGCCAAAAGTGGCAGAGAATGAAAGACAATCAATATACTTGCGAAAGTAAATGTATTGTAGAATTTATTAATACATTCTAGATTAATTTAAAATTTTGCAGTCTTTTTCTTTTGCTTCAAATCAATTTAATCATGATATAGATTGTCTTTATAGAGAGACAGAGTTACGCCATAAATTGCATATTAGAATACATTGTTTACTATTTATTTGTTCAATAACAAGGCACACATATTGCTAAATCCACCCAACTATGCTATCTATCTATAACTCTGTATATTTACTTACCCAATGAAATCTTTGATAAAACAATAAACCTTAAATAAACCGCGATCATTATTCAGTAAATAGTCTGGCTGTATGACAGAAGCCGCCATAAGGCCGTTGCTCTGCTGTTGTTGCTGCTGCTGTTGTAGGTGCTGCTGCTGCTGTTGTAGTAGTTGTTGTTGTTGCTGTTGCAGCGCTGCTGCTTCGCTGCTGGTGCTACTGCTGCCTGTCGCCATATTGGCAGCCATTTTGTTGGCTAGCGCAGCCATTTTGCCGCCATGCTGGCAAAATTCACATGCAGTTTTTAATTTGTTTGTTGTTGTTGCTGTCGTTTTAGCTGTTGTTCAAATTGTTGTGTGGTTTAGCCGTGCGTTTTATAAGCACTGTTAGACGAGAGGTAAACTGTTTTTTTTTTTGCATACGATTTTTGTGGTTTAAATCAAAATAACACAAAATTATTCGCAACCAAATTCAATTACAAAAAGCAATTTGACGAACATTTTCTCAAATTTTCGCGTCATAAATAGAAAATTGCCCAAAAATTGCCAATTTCAATTCAAATGTGTGTGCCTGCTGTATGTGTGTGTGTGGATTGGTGTTGGTGTGTGTTTGAGCATTCATTATAAGTGACATTTCCATGTGAGCATAACATTTAATTAACATTCCGTTTAGTTTGACTTGCCGTTTGGCACTCAAAATTTCGAGAATTGCAAATGCCATAAGCAGAAAAGGGTGTAAAAGAGTGAGAGAGAAAAACAGATGCCGAGATATGGACTGAGAGAAGGGGAGTGAACGAGAAGGATATGTAAAAGCGAGCGTAGAGTGTGCAATCAGCACGTTCCTATTTGATGGCAGTGACTGTGCTACAGTTGTGTCCTTATTCAAGTGCACAGCAGGACGAAGGCTTGAAGCGACTCTTCTAAATGAATCTACTATTCATACAGTATATACTAAGAAATAATATACTAGCTCTTAAATTACCAAAGTAAATTCGCCCTATTTTTATACCCTTCGACCATTGAAAATGGTCAAAAAAGGGTATACTAACTTTGTGCAAATGTATGTAACAGGCATAAGGAGGCGTGGGAGACCCCATAAAGTATATATATTCTTGCTCAGGATCACAAGCCGAGTCGATTGAGCCATGTCTGTCTGTCTGTCCGTCTGTCCGTCTGTCTGTGTGAACGCACAGATCTCAGCTATTATAAAAGCTAGAGGTTCCAAACTTGGCAGGAAGACTCCTGTGTACGATAAGCAGATGAAGTTTATTTCAAATGTTAGGTGCCACGCCCACCGCCCCCACAAATCAATAATTTAATTTTTGAACTTAATTTGTAAGCGCTGTATATAAGATACAACTTTCTGACTTTAACATATACTAAGCTAAATGAAATATCTACGTAGTCCCCAAATTACAATCCAATCGAACAATAAACACAGAAGTTATTTAAGAAAGTATGAGCATAAAACCAAGTGCTTCTGTCAGCAAACAAGGGAGACGGGCGAGCGCGAGCGCCATCTGTCGGGATTAATTTCAAAGCATGTGCATATGTGTATGAATTTAACAAATTAAACTACACGGGAACATAGGTCGAAGGGTATCCCACTGTCGCGTTTTGCGCGACTGTTGCTCTCGTTTGTCCTCATTTAATAATAAATGCGAAAAATTGCGTACTACTTCTACTGAGCCACCCTCACCAGCACATATACTGAATGCCAAGCAGCAAACCAGCACAATATTTTAATAAATGTATGATTACATGAAGTACATACACACACAGGCACCCACAAAGCTAAACCGTTAGTCTGTGGCACTGTGGCACTCGGTCGGATGGCAGCTTTGGCCATGTCGACAGTTGACAGTTAGTTGACAGTTGCTAGAAATATGACAGCTCGCTGGAGAGGCCTATCTGTTTCTCGCTGTATGAGTGAGGGTGTGTGTGTGTATGAGTTTGCCTGTGTGTGTGTAGTTTGTTAACAAGCGACATTTACAGCTGTACAACATAACAGCAGTAACAACTTGCCAAATGAGCTGGCTAGAAAGAAGAAGCAGTCAGTGAATGGACTAGAAAACCCCCTGCCTGTATTGTTTAGATAGCCTTTATTATATATTTTGAATTTATTTATTTTATTATTTATAAGCCCTTCGGATATTGAAAATGGTCAAGAGAGGGAATATTAACTTTGTTTAATTTTTATATTTTATTTATTTATTTTATTTCAAATGTATTTGCTTATATGTATATGCAGACTTCTTGGTCTTATAAGCTGTGTTTAACTTGATCTATAATCATTAATATAATTCTTCAACATTAAACTCTCAGAAATTGCTCTTTAATTCTCCTACATAATTAATAATTTATGATCACCCTGTCAAATATCTGCCGCACTTCCCCAACTACAACAGCTGTAAAAAGCACAGAGTATTTCAAAGAGATGCCCACGCGATGATAAGACGACGACATGACCACAAAATAAACGAGAATGAAAACATAAAAAATGTGTGTGTGATGTTTGTACAAGTATCAGCTATATTAATTATAATGTTTAATTAAAAGCAAAGCCCACACACACAAACACGAACCACACGTGCTTTTTATGCATAATTGAATGCGTGATATACCCACAAAAAAACCGAAAAAAGGAACGGAATATTAAAAACACTTGTATACGACGAGGCAAGGTAAGGCAAGGCTGCCTCAGCAAGCCACTTGATATGGACTCAGGTGGAAGAGGGAGAGACTTTTTATACAGTCAGTCGAGTATTTTTTTCATATACATATCATATGCATATTGTGAGGCCCTTATGCTTCTGGCACTGGCGCTGCCTGCCTGCTGTGGATGTGTATGACGACCCTGACTTTGACTGTTCCGCCCAGTTAAGCCAAAACAAGTCACGTTCTGAGAGGCGGCAGCAGCAGGCAACACTTGACGAGAGGGTCGAGACCTCATCGCATTTGATGAGAATGTCTTTGCTGTGTGTTTGAGGGGGCGGTAGGAATCAGCTAGCATTCTAAGTGGGTTTCGAGTGCCAGAGTTGTGTAGAGAGACCTTGGGGCATCCAAGGCTCAGGCCCTACATAGCGACTCAATTGAAACGGAAACTGAAAACTTTTAAGCAAACAAAACGAAAATGGGAATCTGTGTAAGGCATAAGAAAATATAAGAATGTTCTTTGTGTAAAGAACATAACTAGTTGCGAGACTTGAAAGAACTTAACTAGTTGCTGGATTTGAAAGGGAAAGCTCTTCAAATTCCACTGTGAAGAGAACTTTCGTGAAATCAACTTGTTGATTGGCTTAGTCTCTGGGTTCTATAGAGCTGCAAAAGTTCTTCTCTCTGTTATAAGTCCTGTCAGTTATCTCACTCACAGCTCAAGCACAACTGACATAGTTCTGTATCTGAATCGTGATCTTAATGCCCATCAACTTTAGCTTTCAGCAATTGTGCACAATAAAAGCGGCAAGGATACGCGTTTATAGTGCCCCGTGGAGAGAGAATACTCTATATATTATATTATACAAGTAATAAACGCATTGGGGTGTATAATTTATGCATGTCATAAAGAATCTCCGGGCACAGCAACGAACAATGCCAGCAAAGCGGAGGAGCAGCAGCTGTGTGGAAGCGGATTAAGCATAAATAACGAAATTATGCAAAGTATTTGCTGCGAATATTGCTGGCTATGTGTGTGTGAGGGTACCTTAAAGTGTGTGTGTGTAAGGGTATCTGTGCTGTGTGTGTGTGCGTGAGTGTGTCTTTGCGTTGCATACGCATCATTGTGCTGAACCCAAAGCGCTATAAAAACGCAGCAAGGACGCCAAAGGAATCGTCAACTTTCTAAAAGCGCATTGCTGCAGCTACAACAGCAACAACAAGAACAGCAGTAGCAACAATAACAACAACGACAACTACAGCAACTACAACAACTTGATAGTTGCAACATGAGGCGAGAAACGAAGGCAACAGAGAACAAAGAGTACACAGAAAAATACCAGAAAAATAGAAGGAAAAATTTCGTTTCACCTCCCTTCGCATCGCACACACACAGTCAAGCACAACCTTGACCTGAAAACGATGCGCCATGTGCCGGAGACATGGTGCAAAAGTGGGCGGACTTGATGATAGGAGGGTGCTGCTTTCCCCCACTCCCCTTGTTTCCACCGCACTCTACCAAAAGAGATGTGAATCGAGGCAGCGGAAAACGAGACATCAGTGCGAACATGTTGTGTTATTTGAGTTTAGTTTAGTCTAGGGCAATAGCAGATACTTTGCTACAGATATAGATACATTTTACATTTGCCATGCCACATGCAGATACAAATACAGTTGGCATAGCTCGATGAGCTCTCACTTAGATTACTTTTATGATATAGTTTTATGCGCGGAGCTACCCAACAAAGCACGTTGTTAACTTTATCAGTTTGTTTATCTCCTTCTCTCTCTCTCTCCCTTCCTCTTTATACTACGTGCAACTACTTTACAGCTTGAAAGTTTCATCAGTTATTTCATGTCCGAATTTCGGTGCGATACAACATTGCGTATGCGCAATAAATAACATTATAGTGTCATCTTGATCCCTTCTTTACTGAAGGCCGCCATGAAGTCAATTTTATGCGTTGTTTGACTTTGCTAAAATTGCAAAATGTGCGACACATTTTCGCAAATAGGTTTACGAGGAGGGGAGCTATAAAAAGTGCAAGAAACTTGGGGAGAAACTGTAACTCAATAGTGGAAAACTCAAATATCTTTTACTTAAATATTTTCCCCAGTTTCATTTAATTTCCTCTCTGCATCATTTTTCTTTTGAACGAAAGTTTTTTTTTTGCAATCTTATCTTAAACTTTCTGATCTTTCATGGAATTTCTTTGTAAACTCAATTCAATTAATGGGGTATTTTCAGCTTCATTGTGCAATCTACCGCAATCATTGTAAATTTTCCAGAAAGTCTTAACTGCTAATCGATAAGATCTTGAGTCAATAAATACCAATTGATCGAATCTTGCTCGATCTTGCTTGCCTGCCCCCATCTTTATTTCGCTCTCTCACCGTCGAGTCTAAAGCCAATATACGAATATAAATGTCTATAAGTGTAGTGGACATGCATAGACATGCAAAGAGTTGTTTTTTCTAATGGGCTATTAGACAAATTAACTTAGAAGACACCCACTTTGAGTATGAGCGAGAGAGATAGAAATAGATATATAGCATCATCAGAAATTCCTATAATAAATGCCAAAATTATCAGCATGGCAAAATCTCAATTCCATTCAAACCAAATGCCAAAAGTGGCTATAGAAACAGCAACAACAACAGCAAATTGCAGTCAAGCGAATAGAGAACAAAATTAGCAAATTATTGTGTTTTTGGAATAATGATCGTGAAAATCGTATGCCTGACGTTGTTTTTCATTGTTTTTCGGGGTGTGTTGACTTAGGTTGAGGTCACACCCGAAAAAATATTGCGTATACGCAACGTAAGCTCGACGCCAATGCGGCTGACGAAACAAACGTTGTAAAAGTCAGACAAGGGGTTGCTTTGCTTGGCTTGTTCTTTCAGCTGCGTATTGTTACTGTTGTTGTTGTTGCTGTTGTCGCTGGCAACCCACAAAGGCAAATGTATAAAGGAAACTTTCAAGTGAGCATTGCGTAATCGAAACGAAGCCATCAAAGATGATGACGACGACGTCGACGACAAAGGCGACGACTGACTTCGCGGTAAAGTCATTGGGTTTATACCGTGTAACCATAAAGTGCAAAAAATGGGTATATTAAGGCAGTCTGCACATATGCTGTGTGTAAACATTTAATTAGATGTTTGTGTGTTAAAGCTAAGCTATAAATAACGAGCATTAGACAGTAGTGAACTATAGTTTATCGCAACTTGTAATTAATGTTTGAAAGGATCTTTAAGTTTTTCTATAAAAATCATCTAGTTTAGCAAGTATACTTTATAGCTCAACAAATAAAGCTTTATTTGCCATTGAACACACAGTATCTTCAGCTCTACCCACATTCAGACACCTCTCTACGCATAATACGCATTATTTGACATTCAACATAGAGTATCTTCAGCTCTACCCACACTCAGACACCTCTATGTACATATTAAAATACATATTTTATTAAAGGGTATCTTTAGTTCCACCCCCACAAGTTCCTTCTATGCTCGTTGGACGAAAACAAAAATACTTGGCACAACCAAATGAGAACATGCTGAATGAAATGTCAGAAAACAAGAATTGCCACAAGAAGAAGCACGAGAAGAGCAACACAATCAATAAAATTGAGAAATTCAATGGGCAGGTAAGAAACAACTGTAGAAATAGCCACAACAATAACAACAATAACGGCAGTAATCCGAAAAAACAACAAAGAACATATTTATTTAAATATTCTCGAGGCATTTTGCACCATTAAACTGACCGAGGGCCATTGCACGATACCGTTGGGCTCAAGTTCAGGCTGAAAATTATTGGAAAAGTAATTTGTCTGTAGGCGGACTATCGCATTATTTATCAGTGTTACTTCCCGCCCTCCCTTCCTCGCCCTCTGCCACCCATCAAGTGCCCAGTCGAGTGCCTAGAAGTATGCAAAGGCTATTGATTTGCGCGCTGTGAAAGAACTTTGTGTATTGTAGTTCAGTTCGTACGTTAAGGACACTCCACATGACATTGAGTTCCTTTTTTTGGATTGCTGTTTCTGTGTTTTTGTTCTGTTTGCCTTTTTTCGCCTAGTTTGTTGTTCTTTCTCGCACCCAAAACAATTATTTTTGTTGGATAAACATCGCATGCGTTTCTTTTCTTTACTTGGGGGTTGATTCCTATGCGTGGGAGGTGCCAAGAGCTCCTAAAAACACGATAATGATGGGTGCTTTAGGGTGGAACTAGTTTATGTGGGATTATGAGGGACAGCAAAGTCTATTTCGTGTGGATATCGAGAAGTTGCAGCTATGAAATGTGTTTGAATTATAGAATTAGATTGACAAAAATAGATAGGAAATCATGATAATGAATACAAAAATTCTAAAGAACGAAGAAACTTATATATTGTATATCATTTGCACTGAATTCCTACTTAATACTTAAGCATTTGCTTGAATTTGTGCACAAATATATTCCCACAAATTCATGGAAAACTAATAAAATTTAAGAAATTTATACAATGTGAAGAAGTTCGCAAGAAAAAAAGCCATGAATCATTATAAATTAATTACTAATTTGCCCCACACAAAATTTTTGATTTTTACCAACTGATTATTTCCCCCCTGTGACCTCTAAAGAAATGACATAATATCTGGCATTCAATGCAAGGACTCAACTCTACAGCGCATGCGTAGCCTTGAGTTGCCCCACAATTGTATTATCCTTTAACCCTCAACGAACGAAGTGGTATTTGCTTTCCAGCTCGATGAAGTGAACAGATGTGAGGCAAAGATTAGAGATTCGTATGAGAAATATCAGAATAGAGTTGAGTTCTTATGTGGCACATGCTGTGAAAATAATAAATGATATTATCTTTTTTGTTTTCTCTTCAACAATTTTCAAAACGAAAACACACACAAACTATGGAGAACGTAGAGAACAGAACAAATTTTGAAACTCAAAACTTAAATTGTAATTAAATTGTAGTTTACCTTTTAATAAATATATTTCCGTTATTAAAAGCGATTTCAAGATTATTTTTGTTTTCCATGAATGAAATTTTGCTGTTGCTGTTGTGTGTGTGAGGCAATTCACACACGCACGCACGCAGCACGACAGTGAAGGAGAAGGCGACAGAACCGACAGAACGAACAACGAAATAGGCGCGAAATTTCAGATACGTTCGTCGAACTACTCTCGGTAGTTTGGCAGCACGACGAGGTGGGGGCGGAGGGGACGGGACGGAGTAAAAAGTGTTGGAGCAGGAGCTGCTGCTGCTTCGCTTCTGTTGGTGGCACGCACGTTTAATTACACACAGACACACACACACACACTGTGACACGCACTGAGAGCGTGAGAGGGTAAACGAAAGCGTCGACGAGCCTCGTTTTTTTTTTTTTTTTTGGGAGGAGGCGTTTGCTAATGAATTTTGATAGCAATTATAAACAACAGAGAAAAATTATTTATGCACAGCTCTTTCTCTACTCTATTTTTCTCACTTTTTATGTAACTTTGCTGGCCTTTTTCTTTATTTATGTTGTGCTCTTTTTTGTTAAATTTTAATGCACTTTTTTTTGTGGTTGATTGCTTTGGTTTTATTCGAAATTTGATTTCAACAATTTGTGTTGCACACTTGCGACGTTCAACGACGACTGACGACGACGACGACGACGAACTTCCGCATTTGCCACAAACACCAGCGAACTCTGCAGCACACACAGCACACAACAAGAGGCGCGATAAGATTTTCTGTTCTGTTCGCCCGATTAACACACAAATAGCAAAAATAAACTTTTGTGTGCGTTTCGTCAATTTTATTTATATAAATTTTATAGAAGAATATATTCGTAGATATATATATATATATTTATTTTACTTTTCTTTTTAATCAATTTTTCTTCCGTTTTTTTTATGTTTATTGTTATGTTTTCTCTGTGTTGCGTTGTGTGTGCGTTTTCTCTGTGTGTGTTGATTGTTGGTTGAGTTGGTTAGAAAGAAGCCAAAGTGTAGATTGACAGCCTCGCAGCACTCTGAGGGTAGCTTTTTTTCCCGTTTGGCGCGTTCATCGCCCAAGCGAAACATGCAGATGAGCGTAAGGCAACGCACACACACAGACAAAAACACTCTCTCCCACTCTCGTTAACACTCTCTTTCTCTCGCTGAGAGCAGCGTGTGTTCATTTCTGCCACGTGAGCGCGCGGAGTGAGAGAGAGAGAGAAAGCGAAAAAAGTTTATGTTGCAATTGCCTTACAGTGGCCGCACATTGATTAACTTTGTGTGTGTGTGTGTGAGTGTGTGTGGGTGGTTGGCTGAAAATAACGACGCTGTTCGTTTCTAAGCAGCAGCCTGCATGGGCTCTTCGCCCTGCCCCCTGCTGCTGTTTTCTAATTAGCCAGTTCTGCGCTCTCTTGTATACATACATAAATATAGACAACGCGAGAGAGAGTGATTGCAGATTAGTGGGGTTATGTGCAGAGGCGCCTGCGCGTTCATTCAGCATAAATACAAATACAAACACGGCTGGGTCACTGCTGCCATCAGAGGGAAGAGAAGGAGAGGCAGACAGGTCACAACAACAGACAGAGAGGCAGCTGCTTGCAGAAATGAACGCTGCACAAGCACAGTGAACAGCAAGAGAAGAGTGCAAGAGAGTGAGTGAGAGAGAAAGAGAGACTCTCTTGTCATCCACTTATCTCTCCTACACACACAAACAGAGGGCACATGGATTTGCTGTCCTAATTTTACTTTGTCGATGGCACTCGCTGACTGTCTAACTAATTACGCCAATTTATAAATAATCAACGAGGCGCACAATTTTAAGGTCCTTGTGCAAGGACCTCCATGCAAACGTTGCACAAATGGAATAGAAATGGAATAGAAAAAAACAAAGGAAGGAAACAGAAATAACCAACGTTAATTTTTTATCAGACAATGACAAATCAAAACGGTTCTGATGAAGGAAATTGCCAAATCAATTACATTAGGAATACAGTGGAAACAGAAGAAGCACTAGGAACTAAGAACTTGACTGCATTCTTCTTTCTGTCATATCATTCATTCTTTTTCTACTTATCCTGCTACACTATCTTCATCAAGGGGTTACAAGCTTTTTTATTTCCTTTCTGCTTACTCTCGGCCATCCCAACTGGAGCATGACCTACATAAGCGTGCATAACATGCCGCAAAACATAAACAATGAAAGATGACAACTGCTCGAAATACTTGGACAGTTATCCAATTGAATAGAAAGTCGAGTTTTGCATTCAATTGTTCGCCGGAAATTAAATGGGTTCGATTTTTGTTTTCTAGATTTAAAGATGTTCAGGAAAGTATAGGTAAGTATAGTTATTTTAGGATTATCGGGATAAGATCTATTGGTGGACAAGTCCGATGCCAGCAACCACGATAAATTCAGGTTGCGATTCAAATTATCGTAGTTCAACTTATGATTCATATGGAGGGTAGTACAACTTAAAATTGTATTTAGTACTATATATTTTTTTATGTATGTAAGCACATTAGCGTATTTTATTTTATATGTTCCTTCTAAAACTTAAATTCGCCAAAACATTTTAAAAGTTTACACATTATCATATCCTATTAATCACTCAACCATATAAACCCCATCTAAGACTACTTTTACTTACAGTACATCTCTCTAATTATAGAATGGGTGACAGCATGTCTGGTGCACAAAGCACAAAAGTTCTCAACGTACCTATAACGAAAAGAAAGAAAGAAATCGTATATTGAATTAAAACGCTGCTTAAGTACTTAGTAAAATCAAATTAATAGTATAATTATAAGTAAAGTAAAGACCCTCAAAACAAACCGTACACCGTATCAAATTATTATATTATTATAATTATGATAGACTCATTGATATTTTTAGCACAATTAATCAATTTCAAGTAGCTCAATTGAGTCTGATTGAACGGAAGAAATAAACCCCTAAACTTAAGCACATATATAAAGCCTATAGACCGCAGATAAACAGAAGTAGTATAATGCTCAAGTGTGTGTGCGTGTGTGCGCGTGTGTAGGTAAAGAGCTCTGATAAGATTATGTGCGGACAGCTTTTGTGCCTTTATTAATGGCAGACAGAGCATATTGAAAACTACTTATTGAGCTGGAAAACGAACAACAAAAAACAGAAACAAAAACAAAAATATTAAGTCCGGCACACACTACAAACTGGAAACTGGTTGTCCGTAATTTTTCATATGGCAATGGCGGCGACTGCACTGCGGACCAGTTCTGTAAAAGGTCGATCATAATACTCGAAGTGGAAAAGTTTCTGTCTACAGATAAGATACTTTAGATCGGTCACTTTTTTGGGGTACGCTTAGTCATGGGCGCATTGATAGTTCTCGTGTGATTTATAGTATATGAGGGGGAAATCTACCAGCTCTAACTGAGACTGAGACATATAGAATATATGTGTGTATGGAAAATTTCGTTATTGACGAAAGACTGTTGAAAATTTGAAAGTTTTCCATGCAGTATAATTGGATTATTGAAAGTGGAACAAGTTGTTATTGTTTTCAGCTTAGTTATGTAGGTCAGTTATCGATAAGATTTGTATTTTCGATTGTAGAGTAAATATAGAGTAAATAATGAAATTCTTATGAAAACAATAAAATAATATTAGAATAAACATTTGTTTAATTTAGTTTCACTCTTTAAATTATGATGATAGCTTCTTTTGCACATAAAGCATGACCTAGATTTAGAAATCAGCTGGCTATAAATAGTCTACTAAAGTATTTTGGTAATATACCATATAATATACATATCTATACTATCTTATCTCTTGTTGCTAACTGTAGTATCTAATTCATTTTCTAGGCTAGTTTCATTCTCAATTGAGATAAAGATCTCGCGATATGCCATTTTGCAACGCTTTGAGTATATTAAATGCAGCGATTGATATTCTTGTCTTGAAGCTTTTGTAATTGCACAACAACAACAGCAGCAGACAAAGGTGGGCCAAAGCTCAGCTGATAGTTCGTAACAGCTGAGCTTGGCAAAGGTGAGCTTGATAAGCATAAAAAGTGCTAACCAAAACAGAAAATACAACAACAAAGTGGGAGTGGAACACGTTTTGTTCGGGGTCAATGAAATAAAACGCAATTGTACAACTAAAGCCGAGGCTCGTTCTCGCTCTATCTTCTTCTCTTCCTCCCACTTCCACTCTCCCCTTCTTAGCTAGCACGCACCATAAATGGTAAGCTACGCTGAGAGAGAGAGCGCGCACAAAGAGCAAGAGAGCGAGAGGCAGGTAGCAGTAGACCGAACAAAGCAACGATCGAACAGTGAGAGAGAGCACGGCAGGCACAAGAGAGCACAAGTGTGAGAGGGAGAGCGACTGATTGACTGTTGTTACAAACACAATAACAAGGCAAACAAACCGGCGAGGCACGATGCGATGCGAAGCAAATCCAAAGGCAAACGACAAAAAAGCAGTGAGTGAAGCGGCCGTCGCTCGACACTCAAGCGGTGACAGTGAACGTCGTACGTTGTGTTTTGTTGTCTTCTTGTATTTATCGTGTGTGTGTTGTTATTGTTATTATTGTTGTTGTCTGTATAGTACAGTGTGTGCTATGGCAGTAGAGCAACAAACCAACAGCTAGCAGCAGCTACTAAAACAGTGCGAATAAACTGTGTGACAAACTAAGCAAAAAAAAAAAAAAAAAAAAGTGGGAAAAACTTCAACTGAGACAAGCAACAGTTGTCTTCGTCCTCCTCCTCCTGCTTCTTCTACACACACCCGCACACACTCGATCTACCTGCTAAAATGTTTGAGGTGGCCTGCCTGATGTTCATCTGCCCTTGGCTCATACTCGTCTTGCTCATGTTCATCGCCATGACCGTCCTATAGTGTGCGAGTGCGAGCGAGAGCGCTGACAACAGGGCACACTAGCCAAAATGAAAATACAAATAAAAAGAGTTGCAACACTTTTGGCAGTGTGCCCAGCTAACTTTGATGACACTATACTATATACCATATTCCTCTAAAGACAATCAAAAGAAAATGTAAAATGTAAAAAGCGAAAACACACTTTTAGTTTTCTAAGTTTGTTGACATGAAATGTGATTTAAATGTTAATTATATAAACATTTTGCTACCTACACACACATACACACCAATTTACTACATATATATACATTATGTATTTCCTAATTAGTTAAGTTTGATTTAATGCGAATAAAAAGCAAATGAAAATATATATATACTCATTGGTTATTGATGGGGCGAACTCATTTATCAAATAACTTTGCATAAGCCTCACGTTCAACAGGTGAGAGCTGAAGCTGATTAAGAGAGATGTACAGATATATGTATGTATGTAAATATGAATATCATACATATATAAAGTAAAGATTTAGATGAAAACTCGAAACAGATGACATTTGAATATAGCAAACAGGTTGGTGGCCCCAAAACGAAGAGATCAACAGATTGGGAAGGCCATAACACACACATTATGCATTTTATGAGGAGGATTCTGCGAGCACGTTTTTTGAATAGAAGAATAATAAAAGAAGAATACATTATAAGGAATATGATAAACTTGAGTTTTATCTCTCTACAGAGCTTTAAGCTCTACAGAAATTACTATAGTACCAGATATTGCTTTCTTTGTGATCTATTTTAGTACAGCAGCCCATATTAAATAAATATTTATTCTATGTACAGCCTGAACAGGCCTTCTATGGGTATTACAGGAATATTTTATTTTTAAAAAGACAATTTTACCTGAGCACAAAGTCCAAGCTATAAAGCTTTTGCGTGGCACTGCCATAGAGTCTATTATGAGCTAACCTTATCTACAATTTTATTATCTACTTTCCTATACGTGCTCGCTTTTGATAAGCATAACTATCATTTTCTCTCGGTGTAAGCTAAAAATAATTCTAGACGCTGCGTTGGCATTTTGTTTCGTCTACAGTCTGTTTTCCAGCATTATAATGAATGTTTATTCCTCCTAATATATTCCTCTTCATTTTTCATAACATATTTTTCTTCTTCGAAGAACGGACGCTGCTGTCAGCATATTTCAAGAGGTCCACGCAACGCCCACTCGATATTTGTTTAGGATATTGCGAAAAATAAATAAAAATTTTCAACAACTTGGGGATTTTTTTTTTATATTTTAAGGCACGTTTTGGGTCGATGATGAGGCGGTGGGAAATCATCATATCACACTCCCTGAACGAACGGCACACGCGGCCCACGCAGTTGGAAATTAATCAAATTATGGAAAGAGATTTACAGTCAGAGCGTGTGTGTGTGTCAGAAATTTATTTATAAATTTAATTTAATTTTCAGTTGATTTTTTATGGGGTGCAGCCCCAAAAAAAAAACGAAATATTGTTCAACACTAATAAACAAGCCGCAATTACGCGGTACTTCAACATTTGCCACAGCTGACGAAAGTGAAAGTTTTTGACACAAAATTATTATTACAGATACAAGATACAAAATACCCTGTACTACTGCAGGAAAGGGGATGGAAGGGGCCCGGGTGGAATTTGTCTGTGGCTCTTGGCGAGGCTCGCCGTGTGTCAATGACAAAGATAAACGAAACGAAATTGAATTTAATTATGTAAAACCACAGACAAAAACGAGTTATTTAAATTAACACATGGCCAACAGAGAGAGAGAGAGATAGAGAGAGAGACAGCAACACAGTTTGCTCGCCTTGCCGTAATAAATTAATTAAACACGTTCAATCAAAAATAATAAAAGAGAGCACAGTGTAAAAGCAGAGCCCAATTCCAACTGATTCGACTCAGTTTTATTTTTGCTGACCATTGTAAATCACGCCTGCATGCATTAATTAATCAATATTTAAGCACAAACAAAGCACAAATTGTTGTCGATCTTATTTTTAGGGAGGGGCAACAGCAGCAGCAGCCACAGTCAGGCAGTTTACATGCCCCTCCTCAGGATCCCCTTTCCCCTTCAATTGCAGCGAAATAAGCCTTTGTTTTCTTTCACCAGGTGTCAATGACAGGCGGCATTTGCATATGGCACACCGCAGGACACAAGATTAATATCATGCACATAAATATCTTTTATGAGGTGTAAACGAGCTTATTAATAAAATGCAGACATTGAAAATTGAGATTTGCGTTTTTTGCGCTGCTCGTATCAGTTAGCTTTTGTATTGTAGGTATGGTTTTTTAAGATGACCATCAATTTTGTTTAATGAATACACTTTGTAATTTTGATTCAAAGTTGGCTTAGAAGAAGCAAAATGCAAATATATCATATTGAATTTTAACTAAAAATTTGATTGAATTAATAGTTGTCACCAATGTATTACTATTAATTTATAGCAATAATACTTAATCTCGACTTTCTTATTTATTTCTAACATCAAATTGTATCTATTAAAACACTCCCAGGGGTCTTTAGACATCAAATTGTTAACCTCAAATCTCCTCCAGCTTTCCCGCAGCCTCTGTAATTTTCCTTCCTTCCCTATTCACCTAACCCAGCACTGTAGCTTGGCCTTTTGTTTTCTCGCAAAATGGACAAATATTATGATGAGGAGAGCTTTTGTGTACACCACAACCAACTAAATATTGTTTAAACAATGACTAAGTCGAGTCCACACACACACACACTGCCCGTTTTGTTATTGTTTTCTCGCACAGCAGCTTGCAGGCTCGTCTTGTTATTGTTTATGGTCACTGCAAGAAGGGGAGGCATGAAAATGAGAATGGGGCACCGACTTGGACTTGGGCCTGGAAACTGGGTTAATTAAATAGAGGCGTATATAGTTTAGTAAACTCGCAGAGGTGACCAACAAAATTGAGAAAACTGAGAAATGCATTTCATTAAAATTCAGTTTGTTGACACGCAACAACAATAACACAATCACAATGGGAGGGAGGGGGTCTGTAAAATGCATTCCTAGAATTTTTTACAAAAGTCGCAAAAACATCGCGTGCTCCGACAATTTGTACTTTGGAAAAGAAGCAGGCAAGATGAGGGCGGGGTCGTTTCGCTAGACAGGTAGGCAGGGCAGTCACAGGGTAGTCAGGGTAATCCTGCGCTTGCAAGGAGTGCAATCACCTCCAGTAGTTTTGTGGGTTAGCACAGGATTCAACAATGGCTTCGCTTTATTGTTGTTGTTGCTCTTGTTGTCGTTATAAATTTCGAATGTTTACATTTTTCGTTGCCCCCTCCCCCTCCCCTGCCATCGCCCATTTCCATTTTCCTAATGGGCACTATGAACTCGCAGTTCCGGTCGGTAGCCAAAGAAGAGAGTGTCCAAACACAAATGAGACTACAACAGCAATACCAACAACAACAAAATACACTCACAGTGCAGTTCATTGCTCTAGTAGCCCAAAAAAAATACTGAAAACTGAATGTGAATAACAAACGAACAGTCATAACAAATGCGAATGCAAAAAAGTGAATGCTTCGACTATGGAATACCCCCCATCGAAGACTTTGGAGAAGGAACCACAAATAAAGTGCATACTTTTGGGCGTGATTCTCAAAACAGAACGTTTTGGACTGTATGTTAATTAGTTTATGTGTATACAAAGTGAATAGAACTACAAGTAATGATCTTTAACTTTAAGCATGATATATCCCATAGTCCAAGTTTCTTATGACAGTCTCAATAATATGTAACCTATTCGACTTTTTTTGAGTTTTAATTTAGATCTATCCGTTCAATAGAACTAATGATAATGTTTGAAGTAGTTAATCTTATTTCAGACAATTTTGTAAAACATTCCCTTATTTTAAGTGTGATATTTCCAATAGTTCTACTCACAGAGTAAACAATATTCAATCTGTTCGACCTATTTTAGCTCCATTTAGTTCTTTCCGTTTAACCACAAAGAGACCTCTCTTCTTCTTTTCTGATGGCGCATCGCGTATGAGTTCGCACATAATTAAGCTACACAAAGCGAGGCAACAACGGCAACAAAAAGAAAGCCCATAAAATCAAATTGCAACTAATAATTTTTAGTGTTGCGTTTTAGCGTGAATCGCTTTGAAGTTTTCCTGCCTTGCCTCATGCACAATTTGCTTGTTGCAGTTGCAAGTTGCAACTGTTGTGGCGCGCCTATAGCTGAAAAACTTCCCAACTCTCCAGCTCCACTGCGCAATTATGAGCAAAATGGGCAGTAAAACTCGACACTTAAAATGCTGTAAACTCTATACGGAGTATAAGTTGAGGAGGCCAAATGACTTTGAGATGGATAATTGAATGGGAAGATGAAGTTCTCCAGAAGATCTTAATATGATATTAAGGCTAAATATTACTAAATTATTGAGATTGTAAGCGTGTATAAACTGAAATGGAATACAGAACTTTCAAATATCATTGAGGTTTATGGACTGGCAAAGGAAACAGTTTATAAATTTTTTATTTTCTGACAATCTTAAATGAATTTTGATTTCTTCAGTTCCCTTTTGTATTCGATTTGATTTTCTCAACATCCCTTTCTAGGGTATCTGCTGCTCAACCACACACAGTGCTCTCACTACGCTGAATACTTAAGATTTTGCACAATGATTGATATAAATTACCCTGAAAATTATTCCCGATTTGTTTTCCCGTTTCTTTTTCGTCATTTCACAAGCACAAATTGCACGGTAGCTCGCTGAGGCACGCCCACTCCACTTCCCCTTGGTTATGCAAAAAGAAAAAGAAAATTTGCAGACATTTATTTCTGCCTCCTTTTGTAGTTTTTGCCGTGTGTCGCCAAGCTGTCTGCCGTCATTTGTCATATTAGCCACGTCGTCTCTCAGGGGGCAAATTTGTGTGCTTGAACAGGTCAAACTGACGCACACAAACACAAACACACACGTACAACAAGTGAAACCAGAAACCATAATGAACTTAAGCGCTCTAGAAATGTTTTTGTTGCTGTTGCTGCTCTTTCTCTGCTTGGTTCTTCAGCTGATTTGCTTTTTTGTTTGTGGAAACTAATGAAGCGCACCATGTGCCAACAGCTTTGGTTTATTTTTACTCACCCCCACACCCCCCACTACCTTCATTTAAAGCAGAAGGTGGGGTGACTATGCTATGGTTTGTTTAGCCGGGCTGGCCACCATTTGCCGCCAGCTCATTAGCTTGGCCAAATAAACGCAATGAAAATGGCTAAAATTGTTTTTGCCAACCATGTGACGGAGTACAAGAGAGTGTGCGGATGTGTTGGTGTGTGTGTACAGGAGGGTTTACGGTGTGTGTGTGCAGCTTTGTGTAAACATTGGCCACGTGGCAGCGAGGAAAAGTAATTAAATGTTAGCTTTTTCGAAGCAGAAACAAAGGGTCAACAAGAGAATAAGAATATACAGCTAGTTAAAAGCGACTTTTATATCAAAGGGTTTATTAGCTGTCGTCGCTGTTGGCGAAATTTCAATTATAATTAAAGTAAAAGCCGCTAACTGTTTTCATTGTCAGTTACAGTCAGGGTTAAGTTGAATTTATGTAGACAAAGAAATCCAATTTTAAGATTCGCCTTGGGCTCTTTTTATGAATTTAGTTGAAATTTAAAAGAAATTATTTTAGTCAACTATAAGTCAGAAATATTATGAGTGAAATTTGATCTATATATTGTTCAATTTGTCTACAGATTAACAGAGTAACTTTTCAAAGAAAGCAAGAACATTTCAAATTTTATCTAGAGAACCGAAACTACGATAGGTTGTTATAAGAAACCTATTACAAAATATTATACAACGGATTATAAAGCAAATTTTTATAAGGGAAATATAATTTTTATAAAGATCTCTTGTTAGAAGAAACAAAGAATTTCTAATCACATATAATGACAGTCTTTGCTATAATCTTAAAAGCTGAATCACACTTGTGATACTTTTAGAAAACTATAGATTTGTCACCTTCAGTAGAAATTACCTCAGCCATAGCAGCAATTAACTGTAAGTAGTAGAATACTAAACTCAACAGTCATTTAAAGTGATTTCGACCTTTAAACAAACAATTAGCTCGAGATCATTTAATGCCGCCCAGCTGCAAGTTGCAAAAGTTCCCCCAGCAAGATGAAGGCAACACGCCTCTAGTATTACGTTACCAGTTTACATTCTATATAGATTTCTCTTAAACAAATACGAATATTATGCAATAAATTGCGTTTGGAAATATGAATAACAATAGCAGAAATTACAGCCAGCAATTAATAAAAGTTATGGGCTTGGCAGCCTAGTCCTCTCCTGTACCCTCTCGACGATATCGAAGATATTTCATAAAAGTGCAAACGGACGCGCCCACAATCGATGCAGTAATTTGCGAGGGCAGTTAGGAGAGTATTAAGAAAGAGAGGAAATAGGAAATCGAATTTAAAGAGCGGGAAAGATGCAGAAGTATCGAGAAAAATATAGAAAGACGTTTATCTATATTTAAGTCATAAATAGAAGTAAATAAATATGAGAAATATATTATACTACTCAAGATTCTATAAACTACCACTAATATATCTTCTACTACTCTCAAGATCTTCCACAACTAGTCAATCTTTCCTCGCTAGTGTCGGCACAATGAAAATTTGCAATACAATAAAATTGTTTTTGCAGTCTATCCAAAATTGAACGCACGTGTCGCTAGTTAGTGAAAACTTGATATCTCACCGCCAGGCCTCCTCTTCCTCCTGCCTTTCCCTACCCTTGGTTAACCTGCCAAGTTGCCCGCACCCTCGCCCAAGGGGCTGCCTCACTTATTGGCAGGTTTAAGTGGCAGCCATTTAAATGTAATTTGCGGCACATTGCAATGCAAAATGTATCTGTATCTGTAAGCGCGTGTATCTGTTGCCAAGTAACATTGTAACCATGTACTTGTGACTGTATCTGTAGCTGTCAATGTATCTGTATCTGTATCTGTATCCATATCTGTCGCTGTTGTGTGGAAATTAACAATTCCCCATTGCGCGACTGGCGTCGCTCCCAGACACGCTGGCGTCGCAGTTGTCAGCTTTGCATTGTTTTTATTGTTCTGTTGCTTGGCTCTTTGTCTCCCTCTCTGTCCCCTTTGACCTCTCTTTATCTATTTCTCTCTGGCTCTGTTATTGTCTATTCTTCCGCTAAATGCTAATGTAATCACATCGATTTGCTTTGAACGGCAGCTAGTTCTTATGTCCCTAGTGGATTCACCCACTTCCTAGTTGCCTCAACTTATTGTTATTATAGTTCATGAACTGCCGTCTCTAATGGTTTCTCTGTCTCTCCAATCTCAACGCCAATTCAGCATTATCATTATGGCGTCTCTACTAATTATGCTCACTCACACAAAGTTGATTTCCCTGCTTGGTCAGTTTTGACCGCGTCATGTTTGGCCGCATCGAAAAACTTGTGAAATCTCAAAATACGTTGACTTTGATTGATTTCCATATGATTATCATACACTTTCATGTGCAAAAATCTTTGACATTTTCAAATGGCAAATGACAAAGCAGCTCTCAAAACTTTAGCTTTAAGTTTTGCAATTTTAATAGCTAAATTGCTGCAGTAAAAGCTTTTTAATTAAAAACTAAACTGCAATTCAAAGTGTCAACTAACGTGGGAGTGAGTCATGAGCTGGCAGCTGCAGCTTTCAGCTGTCAAATTGTGGTAGACACTTTATAAAGTATTTAATACTTAGAAACTTGCATGCACATTTAAGTAGGAGCTTTCACAGAACTACAAACTATGCGCAGTTGAGCTTTTAATTGACTTAATAACATACTTGAGCTTAGCTAGAACTCGAATGGTTTTGAGTATGTTTAAAGCTTTTAAAGCACTTTTAAATATTAGGTTAGGTTATTTTAACCTATAGGTTACTTTAACCTATTTTATTTGTATACTTTAGCAGAGATTTAAGATCGATGCATATCGAATTCATTGTAAGCAATACCTTGGTTTAAATTCAAAACCTTTTTAAATGCAATTAACTTACCACTAGGCATAGGCGTATAAATTGACCCCCAGCATAGAAATATTACATACCTGAAAGAAGAAGAGAACAATTGATTAGAATAACAGAACATAATAAACCTAAAACATTAAATACACCCACACAACAATATCATGAGCATATAATGTAATGTTAAGTGCTGTGCAAAACCTTTTCAATATCAACAGTTGGCTATAATATTTTATAATATACAAATCATTGACATGTCGAACCATTTGTCGTGCATTTGAAAAAGGCAAATGTAAAGTAAATGTAAGAATAATAATGATAAATCGATGGGCAACAATTTGTCATGAGGAACCTCCAAACTGATGATGATGACGAGGCGAGACACAAAGAACAGCTGCGAGCCGGATAAAAGTGGTTTATGCCAAACATGTGGGCGTCCCAAATGGTGATCGTCGAGGGAGAGCAAAAAACAAATACATAACAAAAAACCGAAATAAAAAAAAAAAACTACAGAAAACAAATTGTAAAATAAAATGAAAAAAGTGTAGCAAATTCAAGTTGTTTTGCCGGCCTACAAGAGGCGGGTAAACAATGGAAAGCTGCTCTCAGCGTGCCGAAAATAACCTCAAGATAATAAGTAAACGAAACATAGCAGACCCCAAAAGAGAGACTCCCTAAAGACTCCAACTTCGGTGCAGACCTCTCAGACACTCAGATATTTTGCGTGGCCAAGGTAAACACAAATTTTGTTGGTTAATTTTTTTTTTTCGTTTTTTCTTCATTGTCTGCTTCTTCCTCTGCCTTTGTGTTACCTTGTCTACCCTTGAGTCGAGCTTAAAGATTTTGCGACAACGTTTGCCCAAACCTTAAGTAAATTATAACTGTACAAAGAGTTTTTGTGGTTTGTAAAACAATCTTTTGGCCTTTTCAAACTTAGTTAAAGCAAACAAAGAAATATTTAAACATTGAGGGATCTTTTGAGAGACAACTGACGTGGGGAATTGTGAGAATTTCAGCTTACAAAAAGTGCTTAAAAGAAAAGCTTTAAGGTAGCCTGCTCAAGTAGCTTTGCAAGCTTTACACTAGAGTAAAGGATTGCCGACAAGTAATGAGAAAGTTTCTGGTGATGCTCCTGAAAGCATTAGAATTTACATAAGTTCTTATGTAAAGTTCCTCAAACTTCTAATCATAAGCTCAGAAGCAATTACAAATGAAGTAGCTTTCAATCTATTAATCTTCCTATCTAGCTTTCTATCCATCTTTTTATCTATCTTTCTATCCATCTTTCTACCAATCTTTCGATTTAACTTTATATTTATCTCTCTATTTATCTTTTTATCATTATTTCTATATAGTATCTATGTTTTTATTTTCTCAATCTGTCGAATGACATTTCTTTTAGTTTGACAACTCTGAGTGTGAGTTGTTGCCAAGTATCGGCCCTATCTCTGCCTGTGTAGCTGTTTGTCTTCAGGGTAATTGTCGATTCGTGCAGCCAATTTTCATCATATGCGCTTGTTTGCTCTTGTTTTCTTGAGGCTTAAAAGATTTCTTTGCTGGTTTCTTTCTTTATTTCGGCAGCGCTTTTTTTGTTCCCTGATTTTCAACAGAACTTTACGACGACGTCGACGTCGACGTATATGTTATGTATATGTTGCACGCGGGGCAACAAACAAGTTCAAGAGCCGTGGGCAACGTTATGGGGCTGGGTAACCAAAGGTGGTCACAACAAGCAACAACAACAACCACACAAGCATAGCGAATTGTCTTGTGGTTTTGGCCATTTGGGAAGATGCTCTCGTAATTGTTGTTTGTTATACTTGAGTCTTGGCTGCCTTTTCTCTTGTCCGCTGCTCTCATTGAATATTATTTTTGGCATGTTTTAAGGCTTGCGGCTTTTTGTGTTGTGCTTTGGCCAAAAATAAAGGCTGACATCATCCAAAGCAGACGAAGCACCAAATGTCGACAATGAATTTGGAGAGCTCACTTGAATTTTGCAAAGGGGAAAGACAGAGAATAAGAGGGTGGAGGAAGAGGGGACTGTCGACTTCCCCTGTTCACAAACGAAACAAACATTTTGTGTGTGCGATTAAGGTGCCCCTACTGCTCCCTTCTCCTCCCCACCCCCCTTGCTACTCCTTTACTTCCCCCTTTTTTGGCGATAAACTCGCTATACAAGTTTGGACTGTGCTGCATAATTAAAAAACTCAATTCTTTCTTTTTTATCTCTCTCTCTTTCTTTTGAAATGCAATTTGGGTTTTTTTAACCTTGAACTTGAGTGGAAACTTTTTGCACGCCTGATGCGCAGCAGGCTTGCAGGCTTATCGCTTGACTTGAGCCACAGAGGGGGAGGAAGTGGAGAGAGCAGAACGGATCTTAAAATATATTCGCCCAGCGATTTGCTGCACTTCACAGCTCTTGCTCTTTCTCGTTGAGGGAAGTCACTCTGTAGATAAGCTCAGGGGCAGATTAATGTATTGTTTTGAGGTTTTTTGTCTGCAGTGAAGACTGTACTCTTTGATAAGTGATTCGAAAGAAATTTAAAATGTGTATAAGACATATTTATTAAGCAAACTTATGTGTGAATTCTTGTATTTGATTTATTAAAATAGCGAATCAACTGTAGGTAATTTATGATTTGTGAATTGAGAGAGAAATTCTATTATTCAACTTTATTTTAGATACTACGACAAGCATTAGCTAAATAAAACTATGTTTTCTGTTTCTTGATAATGCTGTAATATGAAAAGAAACCGCTACTACTTGTTAAAAGACAATAATAGGGAATAAATCCTGCAATATTGAATATAAACTAGTGAATAGTATACAAATATTTATCAATTTCTCATGGAAACGTCCTCGAAAATTTTCTGAACTTTATCAGTAACTTTACTCATATAAAAAATGCATAATAAAACAACGTAAGTTCCAATGAACCATTTCCATAAATTTCCAACCATTGAAATTCCCTTTAACAACATATTTTTCCATTAAACAGTTCATAAGACTTTGCTATCTTGGATTTTAATTCTATGAGTCGTAAATATTCTGAAGCTCCTTCGCAAATCACTTTCGCTCCATCAAACTCTTCTTTAAATATCTACAATCAATATCTCTTGCTCATCTGTAAATTCCTCTTTATTTCATTTCCTTTTGTGTCGCATTTATTCACAGCCTTCTTTCTATTCAGATAAAAGAGGCGCAACTTTAGCCGTTTATCACCCAATGTCCATTTCAATTTTCCACTTTTCCACAACATAAAACACATCGTCTTGCCTCACATTGCCTTGTGGCATGCAATTGCGACTTAGTATTTTTAATTTGTTGCGCATTTCGCAAAATGGGCTCGACCCCCCCACTGGACCTTCCTCCCCTGTGGCTAGAGATTCCCCCCTGCCAGATAAACCAAGCGAAACCAAATTGCTAATAAAAATTAGAAGAGCAAAGGGAAATGGAGGGGAAGGGAGGCTCAGCAAGTGTGAAGCGCAGCTGTGGCTTGCCTCATTATGTGCTACGCTTATCGGGCAGCACGCACCGTTATTATTATAGTATTCTTGTTGTTTTTGTTGTTATTCCCGTTTCTATTCCCTTATGTTTTTTAGGAACCTATAAGCTCATTGGGGGGAGCCCTCTCAATCGGACCTGGGGGACACATTTGCCGACTTATTGCGCAGCGCAAACTTCCCTGCAAACTGCGTGCTACACACACACACACACGCCGGCAGACTGGTCTGGAAATTGCTTTTTTATTACGTTTCATCATTGTGAACATGAAGTTCCAGAAGCCAAAAAGCGAATGCCAAAAGAAATGCGAAGAACAGAAAAAACAAACTCGCATCAGATCCCAACTTAGAAATGACATCATATGCGGCATTTGGTCGAGTCGCGTCAGCAGGTCCAATGTTTTCAGGCAAACGCAGTTTATAACAAACACACACACACACATTCACAGTGGGGCAAACACACACACATACAGTGGGGAGCACGCACACACAGTACTTTGCCTTGCAACGCATCCCAAGTTTATGTTTTGTTGAAATGCGTAAAAAAAAAGCTGATTGAATAGTTTCGGGGCAACTTCTCTGCATGCTCCTGCTCCTCTTCCGTATCTTCTCTGCTAACTCTTCTTCTTTCTTCTCCCCCCCCCCCCACTTCGTTTGTAATTAAAGCAGCCAAAGGGCTTCTTCTTTTCGTGCAAATAAATTGCCTGGCCACGTTAAAAGGATTCGCTGTCTCTGTGTGCATGATGAATGACGCATCATCATTTGCGGATAAGACCGGAAATTTGCAGTTCCCTCACCCCCCCTCAACTACTCTTCCTGCTCGAGTATGACAGCATAAAAACAAATTCCCTTAAATCAATTTCAAAGAAAAAATGGCAAAAAAATAAAAAACCGTCAGAGCAAGAAAATAAATAAAGTTGAAAGGAAATATGCTATAAAACTTAATGGCTGTCTTTTAGATCTTTGAACTAACTTCAGATGTCCGACACTATCTAATAAAATTCCTATATAAGAAATCTCTCTGTTATTTTTGAATATACTTCAAGATGTGCCTAGATTATACCTGTTTATAGCACACAGATTGCTCCTATGACTCATAAAAGTTCTAAATTTAAGCTAAATCTAATTTAATCTAGCTTTAATCACTGCTATTTAAAATCAGCTGCATTTCATTTATAATTCACTGCATTTTGTTGTCTTATCTAATCACGCTTTATAGGCTCTATTTATAAACTGATTAGATAAGATTAGATTAGGGAAATAGATAAGAAATTGTTATATTCTTTAATTTCTGCGACGCAACTTGTTGCACAATTTTATCATTATCACTTATTTTAATACGCATTACTTTATGGTTGAACACATTTCAATGGCTTTAACTGATTCTGAACAATCGGATGATGTAATGCAACCAATTTCATGCCAGATTGAATGGAAAATAAAACATGCCGATTTGCTGAAGGTTTTATAAAGTATTATAATGAATTTTGGAATTTCGTATATATTGAAAACAAATAATTATAGCTTAATTTGATAAATAGTTTTATAACAAACATTTATAGTATTATAAAAATATATTTACGGCTTGATTTAATGAAACGTTTTACAACAAACATGAACATTAATGTAGACACATATTTTATTGCTATATTAATAACATTGACTTATAGCTAAAGATTCAACATGAGCTTGCAACACGTGCAATGTTTAGTGACAAGAAACACAGATAGAGAAAGAGACAGGCAGACATAGTTGTAGAGAGAAACAGACAGAGACAGGCAGACAGAGAGAGAGAGAGAGAGAGAGAGAAAGAACGAGCAAGAGACATTCACAATGAGTAGAATGAAACCATAACCAAAAAACCATAACCAAGTTAACACTCCCTCTCTTCGAGTCGCCGCACCGACCTGTTGACTGCCATAACTGTGGCACAATCCAACGGCGAGCGAGAACGTTGACTGCCCAGAGACTGCGAACGTTGCGGTTCCCGTGGATGAGGCTGCCCCTGATGCTGTTGATGTCCCTGCTGTTGCTGTCCCTGCGGTGGCACCTGCAACCGATGTATGCCTGGTCCAAATTCAGGATCATAACCAAATGAAATCGTTGGCGAACTAAGCGTATCCGGTGAGCTGCCATAGAACGGTGAATAGGCATGTACAAAGTGCCCCGTGGGGCTGGCACTGAAGCTGGCCATGTAGCCCACAGCAGCAGCTGCTGCCGCTGCAGCTGCCACCGCTGCTGGTGCCGCAGACCCGCTACTCAACGAACGCTGTCCATGGTGTCCATATTGGGAGGGATATGGTTGCGATGCCGCCGCTGCCGGATGATGATGCAGATGCAGCTGATGATGATGATGCTGATGCAGCAACGGATGATGCAACTGATGCTGTGGACTGTTGCCAGCACTGCTGCTCGGTATGGGAATGGCACGACTTGGACCATGCCCCTTTGCAGCGGACAGACGACTATAGAGCGTGGGTGAGAACTGATCGATCGCCTCCTCGGAATCCTCAATCTCTGCTGCTGCAGGCATTGTGGCATACAGATTGCTGTCACTGCTTGCTGCCGCTGTTGCCGCATGCCACAAGGATTCATCGACACAGAACGAGCTGCGTCCCGAATGCGATTTATCGTAGTAGTAAGCAAGATGCGGTTGCAGTCCAGAAGTTCTTCCATCCGTCGTGCTGGCTATATGCGGATTACTTAACGCCCGCTTACGGTTGCTGCTGCTCACTGTTGTGGGCGTTGGTGTGGGCGTGGCTGTAGCGGAACGTGTGTGGCCATAGCTGTTGCTCGATTTTTCCAATTCAATTTTCATTTAATTGCGAATAAAATTTTGGTATTTCACACAAATTAGGAGAGAGAAAAAAAAAACACACAAAAAGAAAGAAAGAAAAAAGAGAAAGAGAGAGAGAGAAAGGGAAAAAAAGCAGAAAATATTTTGTTGGTTTATATTCCAAAAAGAAATACGAGTGTCCAAATTCGCAAATTGGAAATCAAATTAAAAAAATTTCTTTTGTCATTTTTGCCAATTCTTTTTGGGGATTTATGTGAAGGAAAGAGGGAAGATTGAGGTTTGGGAGGGGGAGGAAACTATGAGCGATGTGCCACGTCGAATTTTGTGGGCGTGGTTGTTGTTTTGTGAATCTGAACTGAACTGTGTCGATATTGGCAGGCAAATGAACGTTGGGTGAGAATGTGATTATGCGATGACACAATCAACGCAGAACTTCGATAAACCGTGACAAATATATCGATAAAATATGTAGATCACAGAGAAAAGGATTAAACCTGAATGACGTCATCGAAAACAAGTACAGAGACATCGATAAGTCCGTTACTAGCTTACTTAAAATATGAATGAGCTCAACTGACTGAGGTACAGCGCTGCAGTCAACACTTGTATCGATAAATCAAGCGTCGATAAATAGAATAATTTATCGATAAATGTTCGCAATATTTTTAACTTCCTTTCATTCAGCTGTATTAAACAATTACTATTAATATATATAAAATGCTAACGGTAAACGGTTTCATAATTTATCGATAACACATTCGATTAACAAGCTGCATTCAATATTAAATTTCAAAAATCTCCATTATTCAAAACTTCATCTCCATTTTTAAACATGTCTACATAACATAGCGATAAGTTAATCGATTTACTCAGATAATTCAATTTCCCCTCTCACTTTAAACAATTTTCTTCTTTCTTTATAGTCTCCTCCATTCTCTTGATGCAATAAATCTTTCAGTTGCTTTTGATCAATCTTAAAATCAACGCCGATTATCGCTGATGAAATCGTTGCAAGCGCATCTCAAACGACGCATAACTCACTCAGCGAGGCAACGCGCAAATTATGATGCAACATTTTCGTGGCAACGTGTCGATGCGCTCCAGTTCTCAGCACACCAACAGCAACAACAACAACGAAGAGGAAGAGAAGAAGAAGGAGGAGTAGGTGAAGGTGGATGGGCAAGAAGAAAAGTCGAGAAGCTGCAACTGCTGATAAATGTGGCATGCAGCGAGCGAAAATGGGCGACGCCAACATGAAAATGCAATTTATTCGCAATGAAAATGAAAATTGTCAAATTACTTTGTTGCATGCAACATACAACACACACACAACACACAGAGCGAAATGAAAAGGAAAACAGAAAATGCAACCAATTAATTCAGTGGAAATTCGCTTCCGCCCAGAGGCGCCTTTTGAAGTCGTGTCCCCCCCACGTGACGAACCCAATAAAAACATCTTCATCTTCATCTTTTTTTTGAGGCACGCCGCCGCGTACAGAGCGAACGATTTCCATCAGCAGTTTGTTGTACCACGTTTCTTTGCCACTTGCCACGTTTTTTCTTTTTTGCCTCTTCACGGGGGCAAAACGATAAATAAAATGCAACCAGCCTGAAAGATCTTGTGACAGCAACAACAACTAATGCTGCAACTGCAACACAACAACAACAACGAAAATAGCCAAAAAAAAAAAAAAACGTTTTCCCCATTTTCAATGAGGCAGCTGCAACAACAACACAGCAACAGTTGCAGTTGCAGTTAGCAAGCAGCACACATCCGGGATATAAATGCAGCAATTACAGCAACAACAGCAATATCTGCAACAACAATATCTGCAACAATAACAACAGCAACTTTTCAGCTCGCGCACTTTTCACTTCATTGTTCCATTCAATTGTGGGGTAGCTAAGCTAAACCACAAAGCATAGAGTTGATTTCACAATTATTCGATAACAAGCGATCACATATCGATTGGTTTAAACACTGACTTAAACACTATTGCAAGCAAATTTATGACAAGCAAAGCAAATTCTAATATTGTTAAGCTAAAACATAATAATCGATAACATCTCCATAGTTTATTATTTCGCAAAGACTTTTCTACTTTTCTACTGCGCTTATGTTTAAAGAAAGTTAGCAGCTAATTTATAGTTCTTGATAATTTATCGAAAACAACAACTTATCGATATGTGCAGTTATAGTATTAAAACAAATCAACAATCAATATAAATCTAGCAAGCGTTGATAATGAACAACTATGCGTCTAAGCATTTAATCGATATATCGAATAAAACTATTAAATTTGTTTGTGAATTTGTAGTTGAGTCGAAAACGATTGATGTAAACTACAACTGTCAGTTACACTGTCCTTGCTCTCTCTCTTCTAGTTTCTGTAGAGTATTTCCCACTTCGACAAGTACTAAACAAATGCAATATCCCCTTTCAACAGCAAAGGATGTTTTTGTAGAGGTTTTTCAATGTGCAATAGTTAAATTTTAGTTGGCAATTAATTTGTTTATATTGCGCGAGTGCAACAAAGTGAAAGGGAAGTGAGAAAGAGAGATGACTCTCTGTACCTAGTGAATTGTCAAATTAGATTAACAAGAGAGACTCACTTAATTGATTTACCTAGTTTGTTATTGAATTAAACAAAACATTATTTGATTATTCTATTATGCTTTTGCTTAACACTGAAGAGAAACTGTATCAATTAATTTTTATATTGCTGTAATTATCCCCTTGTAGAGGGTACATTAATTCTGGCAAGGCGTTTGCAATGCACGTTAGAAGACATCTTCAACCTCATCAAGTATATACATATATTCTGAATTAGCATCATCCTTGGAGTTTTTGTATGAAGATAAGTTTTGATTTTAAAAATAACTTCACTTAACAGTGCTAATCAAAGTGGTACATAATATTAAATGTACACATTACGATTCAATGTTGTAACATTATATATAACAATTATTGGAACAATCGAAGGAGATAAGAAGCTGCAAGTGTATAAAACTTTCGCCCTGCCAAAGGTAGTATTTTCTTCCTTGTTTTGCTAAATTTTATTTCACTTTTTAACTCAGCATATTTAACATTTATATACTTATATTTAATATGTTCCCCCAGCAAAGTCATATTCTTTCCCAAAAGCTAAGCAAAAGTTTTCCCCTACTTTCCCATATTCCCCATTTAATTTACCATTTCATGTTGCATAATCAGCACAGCAAAAATGTTCAACAATCGTCGTGCAACAAATTCAAATGCCCAAAAGCAGCAGCAGCAGTTATTGTAAATTTTGTTGTTGTTGCCGGCATTGTCTTAGCTACTTGTTGTCATTGTTGATGTTGCATTGTTGTTGTTGCAAGTTAAATGCACAAATTACATGCGAGTTTTGCACATGTTTCGACTGCCTTAACCCACTGTACCCCCTCCTGCTTCTTTCACTTATTGCAGCACGCAAAACAATGCAAAATTATGCACAGCTCTTGTTGTTGTTCCTGTTGTTGTTCAGTGTGTCGCAGCAAAAGACAAAAACAAACAAGGAAATAAAAGTTTTTTCCCCCCAAAACAAGAAGAAATTAGGTGAATGGAGCTCGCTCTGTTGCTGTTGTTGTTGTTGCAGCAGCGACAACTCGTCGCGAGAGTGAAAAAGGAAAAAGCGTTTGTGAAAAGCGATTCAACATGCGGGGCCTCTGTGTGCTGGCACTGCTCTTTAATCAGAGATTAACCATGAAAAATGTAATAAAAAGAAAAAAAACCAAAATGGAAAATAGAAAACAAAATGAAATTCAATGCGCAACATTTGTTGCACTGAGATTTATCTGCAAGTTTTCATCGTTTGGCTGCCGCTTTTACCCAAAAATTGTGCAGGAGATTTGTAAGCAAAGAAATACCCAGTAAACAATTGTTGCAAATGGGTGGCAGGAGCTAAAAACTCGATAAGGCATAAATAAAATAAAAGAACCTTTAAAGGGAATCTAGAAAAAGTTAATGAATAGTTTAACTTTATCAGCTTATTTAAAAGATAATAAAATATTTCTATACATATCTCAAAAATCTGTGAATTCTAGAAACATTATAAAGAAACTTTAAGCACAGTCAGAAATATAAAGAGCGCAGAGAATACTTGAGAGAATAAATAACAATTATATTTCTTATGTCTTCAAAGGGTATTTTCCATTCGTTCGTCGTTCTCAAGCTGATACAACAATTTGTATTTTCTCCATTTCCCAACAGTTTTATGTAATATTTTAACTATTTTTAGTCGTTTGTTTTAAATTGACAGCACAATTAGTGCAAAGGAACAGACAGAAAGTAGAGAGACAAAGAGAGAGAGAACGAGACACAACAGAAAGCGGCACAAAAAGAGCAACAGAGATTACATAAAAGAGAGAGAGAGTGAGGCAGTTAGAGAACAGGACTTCGATAACAAAACAACGATAACAACAAAGAGAGTTAATTAATGTGTTTTTCGAACAAGACATATGTGAGAAATGCTTTTTGTTAAGTATTTACATAGTAAATTGTGCATGATTTTTCTGTCAGATGCAGGTGAAAAGGAAATTTTCAGAGTTTTTTATTTTATTTTTATTTATTTTTTTTTTTGCGGGGTTTGGATAAATCAAATAAATAAACCAAGGTTCATTCACAGTACTCACTCAGTGATGAAAGCAATCTACACACTCTGCTAGTTATAAATATGTACATGGCTTACCTGTAAAGAGAAAAGATTTCAAATAATTAATAATTTTATTTAAATTAATTGATAATTTATTTTTTATTAATAAATAAAATTTTGAAAGGCAACGACTGTGTTTGCACTGCTTGTGGACTGCTTACGCAAGAACATGCACTGCTTTATACTGCTAAGGTGCAGGTCTTGACTAAACAAGCAATTTGTACTTATTAAAAAATATCCCAAGCAGTGCTGGGTATTTTATTACTTGATAGTTTGTACAGCAAGCAGTTGTTGGGTACATTTTTTACTTTGTACCCAAAGCGCACGATTTGTACATTTCCTAGCACACAGTGCTCATCGAAACACAGATAGCAATGACACAAACCATACATTTGGAAATTTCTAGCATGTACAATATTTTGGGTACTTAGGTACATTTTATATAAATGTACTCATGTTTATAGCATAAAACACTGCTGCTACAACTGTTAGTGAACACAAATAGTTAAGACGCACACCAAAAATACCAAATAAATACTGTAAGTTTAGTACACGTTGTTAAAAACTGATCGAAGTGGATGTACGGAACTGCTCTACCGACAACGATGCGAATTTCTTAAAGATTTTTTAATTTGTTTCAGCTGTTCTTCCGTTTCCTTCCTATTGAAAACTGATATTTTTCTTTATTTATTGTAAAATTCATATTTAAGAGAAGAAATTATTTAATTAAAATATCGATAAATCTCTGTACCGCCTCGTTTAGATTTATCTAAATAACGCGACAATTTTCCATCTATCTTTGGGTACATTACAAAAAACCAAAACAAAAACAATAGAAAACCGCAACGCAATAAAAAATGTGTTTACCGTGTTTCGTTTTTTTATTTTTTGTGTCGTTTTCTGTTTTGGTTTTATTTTCTCTTCTCGCTCTCTGTCTCTCTAGAGTTTTTTACCTTTTCTAGCACAGCGACGAAAAATGGCAACAAATACAAAAATGGCGATAATGTGCAATGCGCGCAGTCGATCAATAGAAACAACAACAACAAAAGAGAACGACGAAGGGGAAGACGAAGACAGAACAAAAACAAAACTCTTGAAAACGAATGCAATTAGATGAAAAGGAAAACAAAACACAGACAGAGAGAGAGAGAGAGGCGAGCAGATAAAAAACTACACAGAGAGTACGAACAAAGTAGAGAGAGAGAGAGAAGCAGGCACCGAGCGAGAGAGGTGCAAAATCATTCACGTGTGTAAATCGTTGTAAACGAAGCAAGATAGCAAGAACGTGCGACAGAGCTGATGAGAGAGAGAGAGAAAGAATGCGACATAACTGTTGATCGCAGAGAGTGAGTGGTGGATGGGGGGAATAGCAGGGGGCGCGGCTGAGTTAACAACATTCGAGATTTGCAATCATTTGTTATTGTTATTGTTTTCTCTCTGTGTGCAGTGTGTGTATGTGTGTGTGTGTAGGCATATAAAAATAGCAATTTGCGCACTATTTTTAAATGTTTTTTTTTTTTTTTGAAAATTGTTTGATTTGACTTTTTGTCGCCGTTGTCTTTTGACTTTTGCTTCTGTTTCTCTCTCAGTCTGTTTCTGCTTTTAGCTTGTTTTTCATTGGTTTTTGCTCGTTGTTTTTGGCATCATGACCGTCGCCTTGTCGCAATTTGTTGTTATTATAGTTGTTGCTGTCAATCAACGAAAACAAATTAACAGATAACAACAACAAAGACAACAAACCAAAAACAAAACAAAATCCGCGCAAATTGCAAAAGGAACAAGGCAACACACGCTGTGTGGAACGTATTGCATAGAGACACTCATAGACCCCCACACACACACACACACACACACATACATACATACATACAAGCACTGCTTTATCATCGCCGTCCAATTTAAGCGCCCTGGCGCCAAGTGATAAAAGGCAAAGACAACGAAAGTGTTGAGTTACTCAGTTTCGTTGAGTTTTGCACGAGTAGAGGATGGTATATAAAATGTGGGGTATATGCTGCTGTACTGTCACTATGTAACGGTAGAAAAGTAGATTAAAAATTGAAAGCTGCAGATCACATTTCATTCTCTTCTTTACTGCTTTGCATATATAGTTTATAACTGAGAATTATCGGATGGCTTTTTAAACTAAGCTTGATATAGTTCTGTATCGTTTAGTTCTAAAGGAATCGATCATCAAACTCAAATTCCAAAACCTAAATCAATAGATTAGTTAATTTTAAACAAAAATACAGTGTATTCGTTACACAGCAACTCTCCTTCAATACTTTCCGTTGCTATCAACGATTGCACCTTGCAAAAGCTGCCTGCGTGCCTCAAGTACCCCAGCTAGTTCACCTCTGTCTATATATAAACTATAACTATAGCTCGCGTAAGACACGCATAATCGATGGGGCCTGCAGTTATCATACAGTACAATTGATAAGAGAGCCCCAAATCCAAAAGGGAAATTGATTAGAAATGACAAAGTTAGACGCAACTGCTGTTAAATCATACGATATTACTGGAACATATACTATATATTTAGAGAGAACACTAGGTTAATGGGCTAAAGAAATCCCCCTGCACAAAACATAAACATAATAAAATGCAAGAAAATGTGTTGCCTTAATGATCGTCACAATTAGACTAGAATGGCTTTGCAAAAATAAATCATTACGTTTTTCACATTTCCCCATTAAAATTCAACGAAATTGCTTTACGATCGCTGCAGATTAATTGTCGTGCATAGGAGGAGTCTTTTATATATAAACATACCCATACATATGTGTGGGTGTGTGTGTCTATTTGATTTTCTGCGGAAAACTTGTAACATAAATTGCAATCATTAATAATATTTTATTTTTTTTTCACTTTTCTTTTTTTGACATTTTCCGTGTAGTTGGCGAGTTGATTTATTATTTGCTTTGGATCTTTACATACTAAAAATAATGACGATCACCCTGTGCGGAAGCCGCGATGCATCAGCGCCCCCTGGCGTTGACCATGGGCTCTGCACTCGATTTTGGCAATGAAAAATTTGAATAAAAATGATCAATTAAACAAAATAGACAAGCAATGCGCGACATGTTGACAGTAAAGTTGGAAACTATCGAATGATCTGCCATTGCTGACTTTTTGAGGTAAGTGTATCGATAGACGTGACCAATCGGTAGTCGTATTACAAGTTATAGGATGTTACAGAAGTTTAACAACTATCGCATGCTCGGCTAGCTAGAATAACTATAGATTTAATTGCAAAAATTTAAGAACAATTCATTACATAAAATTGTATCACTGTTTTTCAAACATTTGCAAAAAATTAAGTGATAATATGTTTTTCTCTTTACTAACAAAAGTTGCTCTAACATGTTATCGATAATTTCATATAACTTGAATCAGTTCCAAACTTCTTCCAACATTCAAAACACCTCAAACATTGCTAGAGTATTTTTACTCGGGCCAAATAAAATGAAAGATCACTTGCATGCAAAAGTTCGCTTAATTTACATTTTGATTTTTATTTTTGTTTTTACTTGCTGTGTGTTTGTTTTGCTTTTGTTGTTGTCATTGGTGTTGTTTATTTTCTTTCTCGTTTTTGCTTCAGTTGCTTGCGTCTTTTTTAATTTTCCGCGGCGCTTGACGTTTTCAGTAGCAAATTTGTATTTATTTTGCATTTCGCATATTGTCAGGGATTATTATGCATTCATTTTGTTGCTGTTGTCTGGTGGGCGTGACAAATTCATGCGCCTATATCAATTTGGCAGCAACAACAACAACATCAACATTGGGCAAAGTAAATAAATTAATTGCAAATTTTGGCGCGTGAAGAAAATTAATGCGAAATTAATGGAGCGACGCGGCGCCGCTGCTGCTGCGCTGCAAAGTGTTGCAAATTCAATTAGCAATTTATTAATTAGTTGCGGACAAAGCTGACTGCTATGAAACTACTTTGCAATTGCCAACAGGCTCCAGACACACATACACGAAGAGAGGGGGAGAGATACAGTCCACCCACGATACTGAGCTTATTAAACTTCCCAATTCGGATGATAGAGACGTGTGTTGTGTGTGTGTGTGGGGATGCCATGTGGGCGTTGTCATCCAGCGCCGGCTCCAACAACAACAACAAAACAGCTGTGGAAGTTGAGTTCGCACAGCTGCGCGAAGCCGTCAGCGTCAGCTGAGCGCGCCGACAGCACACACACACATACGCTCGCACTCATACTCCGAAAAAAGCTCAAACAAAGGCAGCAAGGCGAGAGAGGAAGAAAGAGAGGGGAGATAGAGACGCAGCGCGACTTTAATGGAGTTTTGTGTAAATGGCCACTTGGGGGCTTGAGGGAAGGGAAGGGAGAAAGGTGAGTTGTCATGAAGAGAGTGTGGTGGAGTTGCAGGGATGGGGTGGTAGGTTAAGACTCTCCACATATGTATGTGTTCGTGTGTGATGACTAATAAACGGCAACGAGTCAAGCCAAACACAGCAACAATAAACAACAACAATAAAACCGGCAAAATAGCTAAAAACGGCAACAAGCAGTTGCAGACAAAGAAAAACCGGCTTCAACTATGCATGTATTATCCACACACACATACTTATAAAGACGTGTCTCTACAAGGCTCTTTTATATGTATGCATGTAGCTCGTAAAGAGATCTCTCAACTCAATAAAAAAGAAGAAGCAAAGACTATCTTTCGGCAATGAGAATTGCATAGAAAGGCAGCACAACAATCAAATTTCACAATAAAAACGGAAAAATGTTGCAAAAGTTATAAATAATTGAATATACTAAATACAAATGTAAATGCCTGATACTTTATCCGATCTATATTTGGAATTTACATGACAAAAATAATCAAGAAAATATATATATAAAAACCAGGAAAAATAAAACAATACAAATTTAATTTAAATTCCTATACTATATACAGTTATTTCCCCGAAACAAGTTCAGACGTTCCGAGTAACAACTCCACAGTATAAAACTCCGTAATATTTAGTATCAGTCAAGAAAAAAAGGTTACAAATAGCAATTGTTTTTTTCTATTAAAGCCTCTTTCAGTGAACATCTTCATGAAGAATTCCCTATTATACTTTTTTTTGTTATGTATATAGAAAATGATTTATTTACTGTACAAATTTGATGACATTAATTTGGCTTGTTTAATCTAATGAAAACAAGACATCTTGTCCATAGCATATTGTTTTTGAAATATTATTTTAATTGTATTAGAACTTTGCAAATTTATAGAAATTGTGATGGTGTCGATTTCGTGATTTCATTTATAGCAATTAGTTTTCTCAAATTTTTGACTATTTTCGTGAAACGGCAAATAAATTATAACTTTATTTAATGCTGAATATTTACTAATCATTCTTTGTATGGGAATTTGTGTTGTTCCTTGGTGTAGTTATTGAATTGGTGGAGGTGTTATACAGACTGGTGTTGTTGTTGGTGGAGGTGTTGTTCCACAGGTTGTTGTTGTTGTTCCACAGGTTGTTGTTGTTGGTGGAGTTGTTGTACAGACTGTTGTTGTTGTTGGTGGAGCTGTTGTACAGACTGGTGTTGTTGTTGTTGTTCGAGTTGTTGTACAGAGTGATGTTGTTGTTGGTGGAGGTGTTGTTCCACAGGTTGTTGTTGTTGTTCCACAGGTTGTTGTTGTTGTTCGAGTTGTTGTACAGACTGTTGTTGTTGTTGGTGGAGTTGTTGTACAGACTGGTGTTGTTGTTGTACAGACTGGTGTTGTTGTTGGTGGAGGTGTTGTTCCACAGGTTGTTGTTGTTGTTCCACAGGTTGTTGTTGTTGTTCCACAGGTTGTTGTTGTTGGTGGAGTTGTTGTACAGACTGTTGTTGTTGTTCGTGGAGGTGTTGTTCCACAGGTTGTTGTTGTTGTTCCACAGGTTGTTGTTGTTGGTGGAGTTGTTGTACAGACTGGTGTTGTTGTTCGTGGAGGTGTTGTTCCACAGGTTGTTGTTGTTGGTAGTGTTGTATTTTCCCTTGATTCCATATTGTCGCCTATGAAGGATTCAATATGGGCAGCACTGGAAAAGGTTACCAGAATAACCAAGCAAGGGAAAAGGACTGCAAATGGTTACAAATTATCATCTCGTTATTTTGGAACTTTTTTGTTAGATACCATTTAAAGATTTCATCGTGCACAAGGTCTGTACAGAATTATTTCTATCGAAAGATTCACAGGCAAACACCTCACTCAACTGACAATTTATTCTTCAATTATTTCTTCTTTTATATAGCACGATTCCACCTTATCGACTTGTCACTATGATAGTACGTTGATCCTTATGATGTTTGACAGATCTAATCGATTTCCTGCGCGCATCTTGTTTGATTACATTTATTTTATTTCTACGAACTTCATTTTATTTGAATTGAAATATAAATTAGCTTTAGACTACTCGAACTTTCAGATAACATTATCAGCAATAGGCCAAATATAGTGCTCTAAACACAATAGATTTATGATCCCAACAGTATATTTATATGTAAGAATCAATAAATAGTAATATTAATAATAAAAAGAAACTTCTTCAAGTTGCCGATAGTTTCGTATATTTTTAGCAAGTCAATTATAAATATATTCAACACAGATAGATTATTTACAGGGCATGAATCGAAACGGAAATGCCTGCATGCGAATAAGGCAAACAAATGTAAAGTGAGTCAGTGAAAAGAATAAGGAGAGAGACGATGAATCCGACGACGACGACGCGATGTCGGTGCTGGTCTGGGACAATCAATAGGCTGCTCTTTATTGCCGGGCCGCATGAATACCCACTTGGTTGTACCCTTATCTGATGTCACACAGAAATACGCCACCTTTCACTCTGCTACTCTACTCCATACTACTCTCTTACTAGGCAAACAAATATGCCTAATGAATTAGCAAACAGTAAAACTGTCCGCTCCTTCACCACAACACCTTCCACTTCCCCTGCCCACCCCTCATAGTTGTGTGGGCGTAATTAGGTGCGAAAATACAATGCAATATGAGCCAACGACCCGAGTCTAACTCCCCCCGTCCTTTCACACACACACCTGACACTATCCACCTTCCACACACCAAATTAGGCTACACAAGGCAGAGCGCACCGTGTGATAAGAAGTGCATTTTGTCACGCACAACCCGGAGAAGCTGACACTATATATCCATATGTATTTCAACAACGTCACAGTGCGCCGACACGCTTATTAACTTTTCGCACACTTGTGGATTCTATTTCGCCCCCAACGACTGTTCCCGACTGATGCTAATGAAAGCGGGAAAGTCAATCTATGTAGTATATATAGAGCCGGTGCTAACAGGTCTCAGTCTGTCGAAACTGATTACAATATGAAACAAGTTCACAACTGATATCGTGTTCGCTTCAAACAAGTTTCGAGTGGAGAAGCTTAAGGAATTTGATTAAACTATCAAATCACAGAGATCTTGCTGAAATTCAACTGTATATCTTATCTCTTTGCAAATATGATAAGATTATCCAATGACAAACTATTTTTAAAGAAACTGAAGAGACTGCTTGCAAGATCATTGGAGAAGGGAAACCACATTGTAAACCCTTCACGAGGGAAAAACATACATAGACTATGCTTAATTTATTCATCTCTTTTCTTGACTTTTATCTATGCGAAAAGTAACAACTTTTGCTCCTCCTTCTTCCCGTATTGCTCCTAACGCGACCCCTTGGCGAATTGACGCTAATGAATGCGCAGGCGTTACTCCTCTTCTTCTTCTTCATCTTTGGGTCGTAACTGCAAATAACGGTTTAAAATTTTTAAAGTTTTCGCACACACAACTTTCACGTTCACTTTGAAAGGCTTTTCACTCTGTTTTGTAGCGCCGCCATTTGACATTTTCCCCCATTTACATGAAGCCATTTTTGCAATTGGTGTTGGGCGTTTTTATTGATTTTCATTTGAAGTAACTTTCCTAGCGACAACAACAACGACAACGTTTGCTGCAAATACATTCACCAATTCCATTTACACCGAAAATGCAAATCCATAATCAACTTTTCCACCGGCATTGTTTGTTTACATACGCGATAATAAGTTTTTCTTTTTCGCTGTCAAGGTCGTTCAACGAACGGAAAATAACTCGAGTTTCTACGACTTCCTGATTCCTTTACTCACATACATATGTATGCAAGTTACAGGTTAAAGTTCAAAGGGTAAACTACAATAATAAACTTAATTAGTTAAGTACAATCAGTTGGAAAATCGAAGATAGGCTACAAAGTTGTTTTTGTTTCTTATAAAAAGTATTTCAACTACAAAATTCATTGCCAGTAGACACACCTATATATAATAGGAATACCCCTTTTAAAAGCAGGGGAAATATTCTGCAACAAACGTAAATATTCCCCGCCCCACTACCAGCAACACCCTGCAGACCCCCTCGTGTGTCATAAGTACCTTCGTTTGTTGGTTCAATACCTTGTCGATGGGGGGAACTTTTCCTTTAGTCTTTCGTTTCGTTGTCTAAATAAATAACAAATTAGACATGACATGCATAGAGGGAACAACTTTTTCGCAATGATATTCAAATAATTTCCACGTGCCACGTGCCAAACATGATTTGATTAACAGATGCAAAAATGATATATAGATATTCCACTGAAACTACATTAATTAAGTGCTGACTTGGAATAATCCATTTATAATACAGTTTGTAGAATGTGTCTTGTGGGGCGTCTAATTAACGACGCTCATAAAATCTCTTTGTCCAGTTTTTACGGCTAATGGCCAAAAAAAGAAAATTAAACGTTGTCGTTTTTGCTGCATTCAATTTTCACATATTATACATAGTATACAGAATTATCAAGGTTGTGGTCAATGGGGACAACAAACACACAAGCCAATTTAGTCTCTCTTTCTCCCACCACTCCCCACATTAGCTAGTCAAGCAGAGCAAAGCCTCGTGCCAAGAAAGGCCAACAGGCAGTCCGCGGAGCCATGTGCCAGCAGATACTACGTATGCCTGCCTGCCAGACCCCAAACTACGTAGTCCAGGAAATGACTATAGTGTAGCACGTCGACTCAACGGAAATGCCACCCACACCGTGGGTTGTGGTCTTTACTTCATTAGGTGAAGAGATGGTATATGCAGAAAAGAAGCGTGGGGGAGCAGGAGGAAGTATGATGAATGATAAAGATATTTTATGAAGATTAAACTTAAATATAGCCAGAGGTATTGAGGTATTACTTATAGTTCTTATGTACATAATAATAATGCTTAATAATAACTACTGTCATTCGAAAAATGGTAACGAAACCTTTTAAAGAAACACTTGATCATATCGTACTTCATTCTTCCACAGATATTATATAAGGAGTTTCAGTACCTTAGATGTACTAAAGTTCTTGCCAAGCTCCATTAAAATATATCGATATTTTAGCGCTACAAATTAGTGCAGATTCATTTATCAAATTTGCTCAATAAATCAACGATTATTGACACACTGTGGTGACATTAGATATAATCATAAGAAAAAAGCAATGATAGCAAATCAGGGGGAGGGATGGAGGTATGAAAACATTTTTGTGTGAATCTTGTGCGGAATTATGAGCCCAGAGAGTGACTATGTATTTGTATAGGTGGAATATGTGTTTGTATTTATCTTGGTGATTATTCCTGTGTGTTGTTTTATTTGCAATTTTGTTGGGATTCTTTGTTATTCGTTTTATTTTCACAAGAAGCACATGATTCTTGGGGTTCCGTTCAACTGTCCTCGATCTAACATACGTGCGCCAATCCCCAAGAAATGCCATATCGTCTCTGTCTCTGTCTCCGTCTATCTCTCTTCCCCGTCTCTCTCTCTGTTCTGTCTCCCAAATCGTTCAGTTAGAATATATAGATCACAGAGCACAGCGCCAACAATGTCTCTGACGTCTATCAATAATTTTTCTTTTTTTTCGGAGACAAATGTGTCTCCTGCTATCTCTCTCCCTCTCTGTACACACATTCACTTGCGCTCTTTGGTTTTTCTTTTTTGATTTTTGGCTATATTTGAATTGCAAATATCAAAGCCAATCATCAATCAATCACTGTCCCTTTCCCCTTCTTTCCACTCCCGGTCATAAATCAATAAAACGCCGTTTGGCGCCTGTCACAATTTTTACAACAATAAGAGGCCGAGGTGAGTTGAGGTGAGGTGAGACACGCTCGGACATGTGAGTGAAGGTGTCAATTTGAAGGCAACAACAACAAGCTGTAGAAAACCGCATCGACGTAATCTGAGGTATTCCCTTTTTGCACATGGAAACACCTGTTCAACACTGTTTCATTTTATTATATTTTGTTTGATTTTCAGTTTGTTTCCGAGTTCCATTCCTCGTCGACCCACACAGTGGGGCAGGTTGTGTGCGCGCGCTTCAAATTGTGCTGTGCGATAATGATTAGAACCGTCTGCCTGGCAACAACGCAATCTTCACACACTCACACACACACACACATCCAAATCTTGCGTAGGCATTACGTCTATAGAATATTTGTAGATATGAATCAGTATTTTAATTGAGGCAAATTAAACATCAATTAAATGAGCAGAGTGGAGAAAACTCTTGGGAATTTAGAAAGAGAGAAAACTAATGCATACATTCTTTGTCTTTTTGAGTATGTGTGCGTGTGCGTATGTATGAGTGTTGCAATAACAACTTTGATTAGATTGGTCTTTTTCTATGGAATTTCCAGTTCCAGCAAACAGACTGTGATAAAGCTTGCGGTATATAGGGCATTGAAATACATAAAACTTCATAATATTACAATACAATAGAGGGGGAAAACTTTTGAAATATATAGTATTCCACAGAATTTGCGGTATTTGTGTTCAAGTACTGTAAATTTTGTCAACTACAGTTACAAAAACATAACCTAACATTGTTTTATTGGTTGGCCACAAACTTGTTAAACAAATTTATATGTTCTCTTTCCGTGAAGTTCCTTTTCCCGTCAGAATTTTTAAGTTTTTCTTCATTTTAAAGATTTTTCTTTCCATTTTTCATAATTTGTGCACGTTTGAGCAACATTGTTGCTGGGGCACTAAAACTAACACAGTGCAGACATGCAACGCCCCCTCAAAAGGCCGCAGCAGAGGCAGCGCTGTTAAATGGAAACACAAACAAAAAACAGCAGGCAAAAAAATTTGAAAAAGATGCTAAAAATGTGAGCGTGTGAAACAGCAACAACAACAACAACAACAACAACAACAACAAAAGCTAAAGCAAAGGCTAAACAAAACATTAACATTTTTTGCTTCTCTAGTGAAATTTGCAAATTTTTTGTTTGGTTAAAAATGTTGCAAAGTGAAAATTGCTGCAGCAAGAGAGAGAGAGAGAGCAAAGCAAAGCATAGCGAGAAAGCATGAATTAAAAATGTACTTGAAACATTTCATTGATTTTTTTGTTAATAGCAAAAAGCAAAATACGCAAAGAGAGTGAGAGAGCACGAGTGGGAAGCCATTGCTCTGAGAGAGAGAGACAAAGAGAGGGCGAGCGAGAGAGGGAGAGAGAGAGCCAAAGCACGCGGCGCTTCGACAAAAAAATGCCACGCGCAGCAGAGTTTATTTTGAAAGCAACAACAATAAGCAGCAAACACTGTGCGCATTATAATAAAAGCAACAACAACAAATAGTCGCACATTGATAGGCGATGCCTGATAGCAAAGCCAACAGCAGCAGCAGCAACAACAATAACAACAACACACGGCAGCAGCAGCAGCAACAAGCAACGTCGACGTCCGTATAAAAATCAACATCAATATTTGTGTCTATTTTTAGACACACACACACATACACAAACTAAACGAACGCCAAACGCATGACGAGGTGCGATTGTGTGCGTGCCTACTCACTCACACACGCACCAACATATCTATGCATGAGCTATGCAAGGCACAGTCAGAGAGGCAAAACAAGAGAGCGCAGCAGAAGAGAGTGCCAGACGAAGAAAGGGGGCGGGAGAGGTGTCTGCCTGCAAGGCTTCGTTGTAATGCGCCGGCTCAACGATCGCTGCCGTTGGCGTCGCGTCGCTGCTGCAGCAACAAAAACCACAAATGCAAAATGCTCTCACACACACACACACAAACACTCGCAAGTACACGGCATAGTGGATTTGTGTTTGGGTTTGGTGACGAGACGCCTTACAGACGCTGCGACGTCAAAGGCGTGTGCTGTAATCATCAACGTCGCGTCGACGTTGTTGTTATTGTTGTTGCTTTTGCTGTCTGCAGTGCAAGGCAGAAGCAGCAACTGTTAAAGAGGAGATACCAACAAAGACACTACAAGCTAAATACTCTTTTTGTTTGAAAATCTGAATAATGAATTTGTTTTTATTTTATCGATGAATCGTTGATAATTTTACATAATTAATCGCTTCAAACTTCTTAGAAATCTATAAAAAATATGTATTGTAATATTTTTAAGGTCTTTGCTCCAAGTGACGCACTTAAAGTGGTGAAATCAATACATTATAATCACTGATTCATAACAACCTCTAACACAGATAGGGTAGATTAGTATATTAAACGATTACAACAAAGTTTAATGAAATTTACTATCGTTACTATCGATAGATTGCGCTTAAAATAGAAATCTCTTTTAGTTTAATTTCATCTTTAGTTTTGTTTTACCAGTTTTTATTTTTCATTTCTACTTTTCTTTAAAGACTTTCGTTTAAATCTTTTCGCTTTGTTACTGTAAAAATTGTTAAATATCGCATGCCCAGTGAATTTAGTTAGTTAAGTCTCGTCGTCGTCTCGTCATCATCAATTAGAAAGTTGTTTGTGTGTTTTGATCATCGTGTGGCGCTTAGTCTCAGCACGCCTCCAACATTGACCACACCCCCGCTGCCACAACCCCCGTTTGAAGTAATCGGAGCCGTGTTGAGGTTTTAAGACAAGCATCAAATTTCATTTCGAAGGTCAAACTGCGTTTTAGATTTTGGTCGAGTAAATTACGTATTTTCTAGTTTCTACTACATTATTTCGCATTGGGTATATTCCCAACCACTTTATAAGTACGTACTTACACATGTACAAGCTTACACACAAACACACACCTAGTTTATACGCAGTATGCAAGTGCGCATAAGGCGCAGCTCATTTGGCAGAAAGCGTGGCTCTTACACAACACTGGCGAGGCAGGGAGGAGGGTGTAAGGGTTTAGTGTAGACTTCGCTTTTTGCTATAGCTATTCTGGCAGTGTAAAGCAAACAAAATAGGTGAATAAACATACGAAACAACTAGAGAGACACAAACTACGTAGAAGGAAGTGAATTCTAGCGGGAAAAATTGCCAAGTTATAGATGCGAAAATAGTGATAAATTAATCAATAAACTAATAAGTATTTATCTACTAAAATAAACTTTAAATAAATATATAAATAATATTATAAAATATATATATTTTATTTCCTACAAAGTTCACAAACTTTTTCACTCATGTTTTATGCATAAGTTACCACTGTGCGACGACACTTTCACACGCATTATTTATTCTTGTTAAAAAATGCTGATGTAACGGAACTGACTTCGTGACTTTTTCGCCAACTCTACTTAACAAAGGCAACGTTTTTTGCTTGGCTGAAGGCGACATTGTGATAACGTGATAATAGCAACAGCTCCCGATTATCATCAGATTATTTTCTGACTATGCTAGAGAAAAAAACTTGTGCTCTTTCAAGTGAAAGTAAAGTTTATCTGTGCATACATTAAACACATATTTACAGATATCAACACATTCATTCTGTTGCTATCGGGCTTATCACGCATCTTCTTGAGTCAACTCAACTAAACGAGAACGTGGCTAAATTTCGCAAAGAAAGGTTTATGCGCAGCTTGTTTATTTAAAGATTTAATTATTAAACAGTTTCCGTGGCAATACTTCTCAAACATCAAGTAAATGGACTTCCTTCCTACAATATCAAATAAACCAAAGTACCTTTCTAATACAACACGTATTCATTCTGGAATTTCTATGACTACGATTATTCATAAAAGCTTTTATGACTAGTCTGAAATGTTGCGAATTCGTGATATTGCACACGGTATAAATTGTGGCTCCAAATTTAAATTTGCCACATGTTTTTAGCGGTTTCCTTTTCCAACGTGAGGGGGATCTCGTCGTCATCGCTGACGTTAATTTGCTCAGACCTCGCACTGGCTCTGGTATTGTCACAGCTGCTGCTTCTGTTGCTGTTTCGCCTAATATAAATTTATTCAATTTCTTTCTGATTTCAATTTGTGAACATTTCATGTTCAATTTGGTTCAAGCAAATAGATACACACAGAGAGAGAGACACTCTGTGTGTAGATAATTTAGATAAACAAGTGGTTTGGGCTCTCTATCTGTCGCACTGTCTCTGCACACGCTCTGCTGCTGCTGCCCCATCGCTCGTCGCTTAGATAAGCCAAAACGGAAGTGACAGCACTATCAGTAAAAGCAGCTATAGCAGCAGCAGCAACGTTTTGTTTTCTATTTCTATGCGTCTGTTTCTTTTTTTGTTTTACTTAATGGAATTTTCGGGAGCCCCAGCTACATTGTTAATTGCCGTACACACACACATACACAGTTCTTAGTAGGTCAAAACCAACTGAACCGGGTGAGAAACCATCATACATCAACTCGAAGAAAATATGGAACAATAATAAAGTCAATGACGGCGACGCGTCAAGAAGGAAGTCAAGGCACATTTTGGCACATGGAAATGTTTACGACCTTGCCGCAAATATAAAACAGGCCATATATCATATTTATCTCGATATTTGCCAACAGCATCTGCAGAAATCACAACCAAAACAAATACGCAGGCAGCTCGTACGTAATCTTGCACAGATTTCTCAAGTATTTTCAAGATCCTAAGACCGATAAAAATGCTCGAATTGTTACAATGATATGTGAATCATTAAATTGTATTGTAATATTTAAGAAGTTACTACAATTGGGAATTCTCAATCAAGCAATCAGTATTTAAATTATCTTTATAGAAACTTCTTCCTTAATTAAATTTAGTAGTTTTTTTATATTTATATTTTATTATTTGTATATAAATATTTCCTTTATTTCTTCAGGAATTCGCCCGAAATTTCGCTTGATATGTTAAATCTATTAGTATTCCATAAAAAATCAGGTTTTTCTTCGCCATTCTGGAAAAACATGTTAGGGATCTTGAGATGCCAGTAGTCTCTGCTGTGCTGGGTTTCTCTCTTAATATCTGTTTGTCGTAGAGTTCTTATCTCACATGATTTTGTTGCCTTATCTTTCTATATACTATATTATCTATTCTAATCACGTGCAATAAAATCTTATCTTAATCAGAATAATACTTCACATAGTTTTCTTATCGTACGTTTTGTCTCAACTTGTCTCTTCTTCATTCTCTCCCTCTCTTTCTCTATCTTTCTCTTTGTCTCACGCAATTTTGAACAGGTTTCTTAAATGTTTTTTTTTAATTTTGTGACTATTAAATTAGACGCCTTGGGGAACTCGAGTCAGGCAGGCCACAACATTTGCCATTGGAAATCTGAGCAGACCGGACAGGTGTCAATAATTTCGCCGACTCTCTTAAAGGTATGACAACCATATGACTTTGACATAGATTGCGAATTTAGCTCGCTTTGGATTTCAGTGTGAGCATTTTACTCTTTGTTTTCATTATATTTTATGACCTTTTCGTTGACAGAGCGTGCTGTTTATGTATAATGATGGCGCCTAAATGATAAAACAGTAAGGGTATTTAGGGTGTCTTTAGAAACAGGCCAAAATTGTGTGTGTGTGTTCCACATATGTGTCCGGAAGAAGTTCACATGAGGACGAGGTCATCATTAGCAAACTGGCGCTACCTTTTCCAATTACGCGCACAAAAGTTGGTCAATGCCACGCGCTGCAAGAACCCGCCCATCTAGACCTGCCCCTGCACCTCTCTCCTCTATCTACCTTACTCCACTAATAACACCACTTGACATATGACTACGTTTTGGGGGCCTCGCCACGCCTTGGAACACGAGTTCGCTTGAGGTAATCAATTTTCCATGCCAAAGGGATTAGCGCACAGTGCCTTATCACAACGACAACAACAATGCCAGCCTTATGTGACGCACACTCTTTGTCTCTCTCTATACTTCTCTCTCTCGGTCTCTTTCTTACTGGGCTTGCGACTTGGGTCGTTGACTTTGCGCGGGGATCGTGCGCTGTGCTGCGTTCCATTGCAGTAAATCTGTCGATGGTTCTCCTCATTCCTTATAATGTTCGTATATCACTCATTGAATTGAAGGCACAATGTAATTACTCATGTATGTGTGTGTGCGAGTGTGTGTAAAATATTTGCAATATGTTGTGCCGTTTCATATTTTGCAAAATAAATTAAAAATGCGGAAAAGGTCGCTAAAAACGCATAAATGAAAGAGAGAGAGAAAGGGAAAGACAAAACAAAGAGTGAGTGAGTGAGAGCTGCTGCCGTTTTCATTTCGGGGCTGTGTGTGGATTAAAGACGCGTGTTAGACATTCCAAATTGTTGATTACGTATACGCCCAGTTGTGCCTCAACAAAAATGTGACAATTCCATGAATGTTTGGGGCTATAAAAGAGTTATCTTGCTCTTTGAATACCCTGTAAGATTAAAGAGGTGTAAAGAGGACTGCAGAATCATAAATCCAATATAAAATAAGATCTACATGCAAAAACGTTTACTTAGTTTTATGTTACAAGTTTTTCTTGTTACAGAGTAGTTGCTAGTCGATCAACACTTACTATCTCTGCCTTCTTGGAATTGGTCTGCAAATTATGAGTAGTTCTTTTTGTATCCACATTCGCCATTCATTTACTTTGGCTAATTTAAATGACAGCTCAATGAGCTCAGCCACTGAATGCGATGACAAAAGATTCACTATATAACAGATATATATGCAATATGTCTGTATTGTTGTGCTTTATCATTGTTAATTGTAGTTTAAGGGGGGGCTTAGGCAAACTATAAAAGGGATTTGACGACAGGGAAAGGCGTCAGAGCTTTTAAGTTCTACTAAAGCCACAAATTGACTTTGAGCAGATAATAAAGAATGATATAAAGCAGAGATAATAGAGAAAGCTATAAATTGTACAATGCAAAGGTATATTAGATACAAAACTAGATGCAACGAGGTCTATGTTATGCAGATGTACAATTTTCTTAACTATTTTAATTCTATAAAAAGATAAACAAATCAATTTCGAAAGTATCTATAAATTTCTGTAACTAAGCAAAGCAAACTACTTTAGCATTTTACGGCATATTCCCAATATATTTTCCCTCTGTAATCTATGGCGATAGATCAACTGTTACGCCTCTTATAGCCCACGCCAACATCTTTTCGCGCCCTCAATTAATTAAGCTTAATCAAGAAATCAGCTAGACAGACATTTTCGCAATTTGCTATTTGCAATTTGCCGTAAAAAGAGAACGAGGCAGACCCCATCTCCCTCCATCCCTTGGACCTATCAATTTACGCATTCACTTCGTCCATTCGTTATCCAATTGTACGCTTGAATAATCCAACCATCTCCAATGCAATCTGGCTGGTGGTAGTGGTGGTGCCTCCTCCTCAAAGTAAATGCTTCACAGCTCCTCCACAAAATGCACTTGTCCACTTTGGGTCTGGACACAATGCACAAAGCACAGCAGAGAGCCCACGCCAAGTGCCATTGAGAAAGACTTTCGTTTTCATTAGAAGTGGGCAGCAGAGAGGGAGGGGGAAGAGGCACGATGGACAGCAGCTTTACGAGTCAGACAGGCCACAACAGAAACCAGTCGCTGTACTTGCTTGGGTCGTCTGCAATTTGTAAGAGACTCTTGACGCTCCCGCAAATCAACCTACCCCATTCCCTCACCACTTCTTCCACACTCTCCCACTCCTTTGCTATGCCATAACATGACGCAAGTCCACTTGCAACAGTGCCCTTGCCACATTGCATCAATCAGTCGGCAGAGTGCTTCAATATTAACGAAGGGGCAAGAAAGAGAGATAGAGAGGGACAGAAAATAAAAAGAAAACTACACAAAATTATCTATGCTCGCGTTGGCAGCAACTTCTTCTCATCCTCAGCTGAAGCTGACAGAGACTGAGGAAAATATCTTTTCAAATACATAACAGCAAACGTTGTCAAGTGCAGGCCAGTTCATTTGCATACCCTGTAGTAAAAAAAGAGTGAGTGAAGTATATAGGAGAACAAGTTCAGAAAATAAACACCTAATTATTCTAGTTCAGTTCTGTTTATATTTTTACAGTTTTAGTGAGAGAGGAAGTTGTAAAACAAAGTAATAGATTTAAATTCAAAGTGATATTCACTAGTCAAACAGTTGTCAATGCTCCTCAATTATAGTTTATATTTCTACCAAACTATTAATGTATTTATATTTATATAGTTTCAACTGTCGATTAACATATTGATCAACATTTTATAGGGTATTCACCAGTTTATAAATATTCCCTGCTTTACTCTTATATCTCTCTTGTTTTACACGCATTACAACACGCTGCAAAGCTGTTGCTAAGTCCGCAATTCTGACAGGCAGACAGACAGTAAGTCCGTCCATAGTCCGTCCTCGCATTGCCGCATTACTCATACGCCGCATTGTCAGGGCAGAGCGCGTCTGCCATTGCTTCGGCCGCTGCCTGCTTCTGACTTTGCCTGTGGTTATTTTTAATACCAAGCCACATAATTCATTGTAATTTGCCTCTGCCGCTTTACATTTTCCAGTTGCATTTGTCTTTATGGCTTTGACGTGCCACTGCATGGAGAAGGAAATGAAAGATAGATGGGAAGGAAGGAAGCAGCAGGAGTGGGAGACGCAGATGGAGGAGTGAGGCTCGTGGCAGCTCACGACTCACGGCTGTGTCTGTCCGTTCTACACTTGACTGGCTCCCTCTTCTCGTGCTCGTCAGCTCGACACACGCAAATGCGCAATCTGTACACATGTGCATAGTGCACACACTCACACTCACATACATACAAATATATGCACTGTAATGGAAGCCTTGACTTTGCCTCATCTCTTCAACTAATCTTGGCCTCTGCCCAATAATTGCAGAGACTGCTTGTGCTTCATTTTCTAGTTTCATCAATCAATTTAGCGCCGCACAGACTAACACACTGCCCAATGAGTCATCACACATACACTCAGCCTCGCACACTCTTCTACACTCTCTTTTTTGAGCAACCCGCAAAAGGCGCAAAACAAATTAGTCATCACATCAATGTTTGGCCAGAGAGAAGAACCTCATCATGACACAACTCTGTCGCCAGCTAAACTACTCTTATATGTTAAGTGTGCATAGAAATTTGCATTTACAATCTATGAATGTATAAAGAAATACTCGAAAAAAAATGGTATGGGATCAGTTTAATATGCTAGCGTAGTAGAAGTTTTGAAATAAAAAAGTTGTTAATATTCTTGCTTTATTTAGCTTGCCAATGTAAAAGGAAAATATGAGAGGCTTTGCTTTTTAAACTCTTAATTCCTTTTAGATGTCTACCAAATAATCAAGGTATTATCAATAACACCTATAAACAAGATAGAATTTCTGTATTTTAATATTATAGGGGTATGTTTGAGATGCTTTACATTTTAATCTTACAGCTCCTTCAATAATAAAAAAGTCTTATAATAGTAATGCCTATTTTCAAACTCTTTTATTTCAGTTTTTCAATATGATTATAAAGATGCTTCTAATCTCTTTTTATTTGAAATTTATTGTATCAAGAATATGAGTATCCTTGCTCATATAATCTGACAATTTTTGCTGTGCTGGGTTAATATATGAATAAATGATATAATAATAATTTATTTGATAAGTTCTTCTAGATCACGATATATATAACTATAAAATTTAAATAACAATTGTGATAAATAAAATCATTATTATATTCTATTCAAGCTTTCTTTATCACCTCATAAACAAAGCTAACAATGTACTCTAAGTACTTTTAATTTTCAAGAGCAGCTCGCACAATTGAGTTTAATTTGTTGGGTTTAAAGTGCGCTTAATTAAAGCGACCTTTAGTGTCACGCCCGTGTTGACTAGAGACCCCCGCTCCCCCGTTCCCCTCCTTTTCCTTCTCTACCTATCGCTAGGCAGAGCCCACCCACACATTTCGCATTTCTCAGCTAATTTCATTGATGAATTTTTATTTAATAAATTATTATAATGAGACTGAGACATCGCGCTCTCTTTCTTCATGTCGATTTCGACTGGAGGCGCTAGCGTTGATGAGGCCAGAGGCCCATTACAAGTCAACGAACGCGCCAACGAAAAGTAATTGGCGAAAAAAAGACAAAAAACAAAACGACGAAAGAGTAAAAACCCCACACCAAAAAAGAAGCAGCAGCAAAACACAACGGGAAACAGCGCAAAAAAATACCAGAAAAAAAACAACACCAAAATTTGGCACAAAATATTTCAAGTGGAAGAAATTTTGCGATAATGGAAACGTGGCGCGTGTTTGCACTTTAGTCGCAACCTCAAGCGGGTTTTCAAATTGTCAAAAAAGATCTTAAAATAAAAAGAAAGAAGAAGGAGGAGGTAAAGTCTGTCATTTTTACAGAGATTGTAAGATTGTATGGAAAACCAACCAAACATGTTGAAAATAAAAACCGGGGCTTGGCTCTGGTGTCTATAAATAGTTGTGGGGTCTAACCTAATTGATTAAGAACAACACAAAGTAGACAGAGCGGCAGCGCGCGATAGCCGAAGCAAATGTTTGGCCAGCTCAAACAGTTGTGCCGATAAGGCACGTTAAGAGCGAGACAGACAAAATGGGAAGGGAGAGGAAGATAGATGGGAGGGGGGAGTAAAGTACTGAGACTGAGGCCCCTAAGGCAAAGTTCAAAGTCGTCCCATGGCATGAATGAAATAAGTTTTTATGAATGAAACCGAGGAAGGAATTAGATGAGATGTTTATCAACACGTTCGGAACGAGACGAAACGCACGTATTGTGTAACTTTCATTGAATTTATTATTAGGAAATTAATTACTCAAATGTAATTAAATTGGTAGTTCCCAGGTTCTGTAGGAAAATCACTGCGAATTGTTTATATTACTATAAATACTTGTATTAAGCTATAAATATTGTAGATAGTTTTGTGAATCAAATTGAGAAAGGCATCAGTTGAGATGCAAATAAATAAAATGAGAACTTTCGTACAAGGAATTTAATTCATTATTATTATATAAATATGAATTCGCCGGATAAACAGATAATTCTGTAAATTAAATTAATATATTTTCAGGTGGGTTCGTAAAGGAAACTTTAATTGCAATTATGTGTAATCAGAAGTTGATTACAATAAAATAATAGACTAAGGATTTTTCTTGCCATCGATACATTTAAGTTTACGCCAAGTCGTATTTATCGATAGTTTCTATTCAGTCCTACACATTCATCGAAATATCTACAGTATTTGCTCAGACATTACGCATCCTCCCGCGTGTTAGTCATATGAAATTCGGCTGTGTCGATCGATCTATCATATGGTTTATTTAAAGCAATATGATTTCAGTTTTTTCTTTCTGCGAAACTGAAATTTATTGCCCTTTGTGTCAGCGACGCTTCAAGATTTCTAATGGAAATTTAATTCCTATTCGAGGCAATATATAAAATCTTTTTCAAGCGAAACTCTGATTAATGATCCGAGATCAGTTCCAAATAGTTGCATATAATTTATATAGAGAATATATAAGGTATATAGGGTATATAGGGGTAGCTAGAGTAGGGTATATATTGTTGCCTTCACTTACCTTTCAGTCTCCGATTCTGCATTTGGTTGCTGCTGTAGCTGTTGTATCTGTTGCTGTGTGGCTGTCGATGTTGTTGCTGCTCCTCCTGTTGCTGCTGCTGCCGAAGTTCCAGTTGTCGCTGTCGATTGTTGTTGTTGTTCTTCACCCAAATTGAGCGTTGTTGTCGTTGCATCCCCCGCTGCTGCTACTGTTGTTGCTACTGCTGTTGCTGGAGTAACAACAGTTGCACTCGTTAAATTAACATTATTATTGGCACTAACACTCGCGATATTTGTTGGCGGAATCTGTTGCTGAGTTGCTGCTGCTACTGTTTGATGTTGCTGTTGCTCGTCCGGCACATTACCAGCGATAACCAATTGCTGCACATCAGCAATAGTTGCCGGTGCACTCTGCAGCTGTAACGCAGGTATTGCTGTTGCTGCTGCCACTGCTGCTAATGCGGCAGCAGCAGTTACATTCGGGTCATAGCTACTCATATGCGAGAGCAATGGCAACGTTTGCCCCTGAGTCTGTTGTTGTTGCTGCTGCACCCCTGCAACTGTGGCAGCCACCGACGATGCTGTTGCTGTTGCTGGTGTGCTTGTGGAAGTGTTTGAAGTTTGCTGTGTTGCTGGCGGTTGGACTGCAGCTGCAGCTGCAACTGTTGCTAGCTGTGCTGCTAGTGCTGCCGGTGCAACGCCATCGATTTGCGATGTTGCCTGTTGTTGTTGCTGCTGCTGCGGCTCCAGCTGGAAGTTGGGCGTCTGCGGTGGCGGCACCTGTTGCCCGGCAGCCACAGCTGCGAATGTGGGCGGGGCCTGAGGCGTTTGTGTGGCCGGCGACAATGGTTGCTCCACATAGCTGCTGCTCATGGTCGGCGCTGTTAGCTGTGGTGGCTCACTGGCAACTGTTGCTGCTGCTACTGCTGCTGCTGCGGCCGGCGCATTGTTGTTGTTGCTGGCGGCATTGCCACTTTCGCTGCCATTTTGAAAGTGCGTGGGTGGCAAGTAACCTCCTGTGGGAGCCACATCCATACCAGCAACTCCACCTGCAGCTGCAGCTGCTGCCGCTGCCTGCTCCTGTTGCTTTAGCTGTTGCAACGATTGCTGCAGTTGCTGTGCCGCTGCTGTGGCATAATCCATGGGCAATGTCTGGCCATGGGGTGTGCCATCTGTTGTTGCATTGGGCGTGGCCGCATTGGCATTCACACTGTCATACAGCTGCTGTTGTTGTTGCTGCTGCTGCTGTTGTGCATCGCTATTGGCCGCATTGACAAACTGCTGCATGCCATGGACAACAGTTGCTGGCGCTGTCATAACACCACTGGGTGGGCCAGCACTTACAGTCGCCTGCAACTGTTGCTGCTGCTGCGACTGCTGTGCATGTTGCTGCTGCTGCGACTGTTGTTGTTGTTGTTGTTGCTGTTGCTGCTGCTGATGATGTTCGGCTGTGAAATTCCAATTGGCATCCGCCGAAGCAGCCTCCAAATGATTCTCATGCAGCATTGTGGGCGGCAGTATCATGCTCTGTGTAGTCTTAGGAGGTCCTCCACCTCCCTCCACGCCATCAGCTCCGCCGGCACCGCCAGCACCAGGCAAACCTCCAGCTCCGGCTCCCTCAGAATTAGCAGTCTTTTCATTATTATTGGCCGCACCCACACTGGAGTGATCCAAATAGTCCATGCACATCCAACGTCCGCGTTTGAACGGTTCTGTCGATTCAATTTTCACCACCTTGAAACGTTCACTGCGATGTTGCGTCTCCTTCATGTCGTCCTTCTTCTTGGTGCCACCAGGCGTCACTGCAGCACTCACCACATTGATAATATTATCCGATACATTCACCTGAACATTCTGTATGGTTTGGCCACCCAACGAGGGACCAATGGGATCCACCACAACGAGTCCATACTGTGAGCTGGTGGGTATAACCGGTGCGGTGGTACTCAGTGCATTATTGGCAAAGAATACCTCCTCCTTGGAGAACGTATCCTCGGACATTGAGGGCGTCTCATTCTCTAGATCTGTTATCCGACTATTATCATCCGTATGAGATTCATCCAGATCATCTGCAGACTCATCGCCCGTATCGCCACCAGCAGCATTTAGCTTGGCATGACCCACCGTCACCGATGTGATTTGAAATGAGGAAGTCGTCTTTGGTTTGCGTGTGCCCCCGGCAACGGAACCACCACCACCAGCACCACCACCGGAGGCAGTTGCACCTGCGCCACCAGCACCAACACCTGCTGCTCCTCCACTAACTGTTGCCGATGGATGACCTTGGCTGTGGCTGGTGTGATGATGATGATGATGATGATGGTGATGCGCATGATGATGTGGCTGTTGCGATGGTAACTGTTGCTGCTGCTGTTGCTGCCCTCCAATGCCACGTGCTGCTGCAGCAGCAGCGGCTCCTGCACCATTATTATTGGGTGAACTGGCCTTGTTGTTGCTACTGCTGCTGCCACCACCGACACTGCCAGTGCTGCTGCTGCTGCTGGTTGCTGCTGTTGCCGTTGTTGTTGCCGAATTGTTGGTGCTGCTCGATTTGGGGGCCAACGATACGCTCGATGCACTGCTGCTGTTGGTTAGCTGTGCCAATGTTGCAATGCTTATGTTGCTGCTGGCACGCGACACATTTGACTCGACATTTGTGGCAGCAACAGCAGCTGCAGCGCCGCGACTGAGCGCGTTCAGACGCAAACTTTCGCTTGTTGTGCGCTGTATGTTGCTGCTGCTGTTGTTGGAGTTGGTGTTGCTATTGCTGTTGTTGGTGTTGGAGTTGTTGCTGTTGGAGTTGTTGCTGTTGTTCTGGTGCGCATGCGCCTGATGATGATGCAAATGCGAGGCATGATGGTGATGATGCAGTCCGCTGCCGCCCAACGAATTCACTTTGGTTAGCGGCGGCTTCTTGATGCTGGTGGTGCTCACACTCACACTAACACCACGCCCCGGTGTTTGTATGGAGTTGCGACGTGCTGGCGCTGTCCCTGGCCCAGCAGCGCCACCTGTTGGCTTGAATTTGGGATTCAAATGGCGATCGAACATATTGCTGCTGCTGCTGTTGGCGCGCTGTGGCTGTTGTTGCTGCTGTCCTGGCTGTTGTCGGCGCGTTGCTGTTGCTGCTGTGCTGCCTGCTGTTGCTGCCGCTGCTGCTGCTGCTGCTATGTTAGCTACAATGCTGTGGGATTCCTGTGAGTTTTCTGGTGATGATGCTGCTGAATTGCTGCCACTTGCTTGTCCGCTACTACTGCTACCACCAATTGTTGTTGTTGTTGCTGCTGCTATTGCTGCTGCTGCTTGCTGTTGTGTGACTTGTTGCTGCTGCTGTTGTTGTTGTTGACCGGAATCTTCGTTGGCAGCGCTTTGATTCTCGGCCATAATCGAATTGGATTTCAGCGTGCGCAAAGTTTTCAGCAAATAATCCAGATTGCTGATTGATTTCTTGGATTATTTAACACGAATTGAATTTAATTTGATTAACTATTAAGTTACTGTTACTGTTGTTGTTGCTGTTTATGTTCTTGTTGCTTGCGTTGCTTATAGTCTTTGATTTCTTTAGTCAAATTCAAAAGGAGAAATGTCTCTAATTGCTGCCGCGTTGCTGTTGCTGCTGGGCTGCAATGGTTGCTGCTGCTCGATTGGCAAACGATTTGCCCACTTCAAAGATGAAACTAGCGGCTGCCAGGCGACGACGACGATACATAGCGAACGTTGCAGGTTCCAGGTGCAACCACAACTGACGTAGGAATCACGACGACGACGACGACACCGGCGACGACAACGACGACGACGGCGACAACCGAAAACCCGAGAGATGCCCGCGAAAATACTCAGTACTTTTCTTGTTGCTATTGTTACTGTTGTTGTTGTTATGGTTGATTATTGCGTTGATTTTGTTATGCTAAGTAATAAATTTAAATTTATTATTTCGTTTTGTTGTTGCTGTGCGGCTTTTGATTCGCAAAGCTGCGCTATAATTTGCCTTTCCGCGTTTTATTATTGCTGAAAGTGATGTTGGTGGTTGTAGTGGTGGTGGTGGTGGCAACAACAACAGCAACACCACGACGACGAACTACATAAGCCGCTGCGCCAGCGTTGCCAGCAGCGCCATCTAGCGCTTGACTTTGGTTAGCGGACGTTTCAATTTTCATACACATTCATAGAATAAACAAATATATAAACATAACACTAACACACGCACGCACACACACACACACGCGCACACAAACAAACAGCACAGCTGTTGTTGTTGTTTGGAGAAGACAACAATTTTGTTATTTATTTATTTATTATATATTTTGTTGTAAATTAATTGCAAATATACTATTATTTAGAATAATATTTATATATTTATATTAATTTCCTTCTTTTTTTGTTAAGTTATATTATTTCATTTATGTTGATTAATTATTAAATTATTTAACTAAGAATTTTAATTTAACTTTAGCATGAAATTAAAAACTTGGTTGCACTTTTCACTAAATATTTCCATTTGTTTGTTTACTTTTATTATTTTGCTTTTGTACTTAGATATTTTTTTATTTTATTTCTTCTTCTTTTCTTTTTTTTTGCTTTGTTTTGTCTCGCGGAATTATTTTACGTAATTTCTTTGTGCCCGGTTTACTATCAAATGCAGTAAACTGTAGAAATTTAATTCCTGTAAATAGACAAAGAAAGAGAATAAATAAATATTAGTCGAACGGTAAATATTGTAAACAAAATAAAAAAGGAGAAAAAAAATATGCATATTAATTTCCGTTTATAATATAATTGATTGCAGAGCACAACGCGACGTATACGTAACGAAAACGAAAACCATTTGTTAATTAAATCGAAGAAGCCTACAGAGAATTCACAATAACTAGTCACTTTATTGTGAACTAATGACAGGCATACTTAATTACCAGACGAGCAAAGGGTATAAAAAGGAAAATGAAATACTCATTATGCTTAGAAGTTCCTGTAGGAACAAAACGGGAGGAGAGTTAAACAGCGAGTAGGGGAATTGGGAACCTTGAGAACGAATTACAATCTCAGCTTTATACATTTTATTCTCACTTCACATACTCTCAGCCTCAAGGTGCTAATAAAGCCTTCGAAGAATGCAGAGATATATATCTCTGCACTGCATAACCCGGACTCTATGTATCTGCAAGATACTAACTCAAGAAAAATGAAATTATAAATTGAAGAGCAAAGAACTCGCGCTCATTTGTAGCTGTATCTGTCTATCTCTGCCAATGACTGTAGATTTTTGTTCATTTTGTATCTGTATCCGTATTTGTAGTAGTAGATTTTATAACTGCGTAGTTCAGCTCTTGCTTATGATTAAGTATATTTGTATTTGAACGATCATCAGTGTGATAATAAAGATCATAATAATCATCATGATGTTCTTGCCAATGATGATGGTCGCAATTTTTTGAGTTTTCTTCATTATTTGTTGCTGTTTTTTCTGTTTTTTTGGAATCTTTTTTATTGATTTCATTATTTCCGTCGTGCGGCGTAGTTTGTTGAATTAGTTAAGTGCCGCATTAGACAAAGCTTCCTGCGTGCTCTTCCATCCAATTTTTTTGGCAAATTGTTTGCTTTTCAATGCGCTTCACGTCGTGCTCTCTCCATCTATTTCCGAACCTCTTTTTTGCCGCAGATTTTAAAGATTTTAAATATTGACTTATTTTGGGGGGCTTTTTTTAACTCTCGTTACGTTTCCTTTGTTTCTTATGTATTATTTAATTGATTTCGTTTACGGAAATAAACGCGCAATTGTCGATGCCAAAACAAATAAACGAAAGCCGCAAAAAATGCTTAAACTCTGGGCAAACGAAGCTTTTGATACTCTCTTTTGGAGCAAGGAAGTTAAGGAGAAATTCTCTAAACTAATTATTATAATATTAGTTAAGATTTCCTTAAAAAGTTTCTGATTGTTTATGAAAGAGTAAAGCCAGAATCCAATCATATGCACAAAGATCTTTTATTATTTCCTTTCGTCTTTGCTTTGCAAGCTCTTCAGGAAAGTCAAAATGCTCGAGAAGAAAGGCAAACACCGAAAAGTTTGCGAAAAAAAGCGTTAAATTAACGAAGGCGTAAATGTGTGTATAAGTGGTGTATGTGTGTGTGCGTTTATTTGTGTTTGTTAATAGCCGTAAGCTTTGACGATCATTCATAAATTGCGTGAACTGTTTAACTTTCGAGTGTGTGAATGCGTGTGCGTGTGTGTGTATGTGTAAACGGGCGCGTGTGTTTGACGATTTGAACTCTTGCGTGTGCCCCCAGCCCGAAGGCAAAAGAGCCAAGACCTTGGCCAGGCAACTCTTTTGAGAAACAAACAAAACAAAACAACAACAACAGCGACATACAAAATTCGCACAAAGCCAAATGGAGAAACATATAACAACAACAACAATTCAGTTATAGGTCAACACTGGTCAGAGCACCCGGCAGGTGTTGGTGGTCGAGAGTCTATTGGCCTTGTTCTTGCACACACACACACACTGGAAACACATAATGATTGTTGCTGTTGTGGCTCTTGAGTTCAGCATCCATCAGCGATCATTTCGCATAAATGGCAAATTGTTTGTTGTTGTTGTTGTTGTTGTTGTTGCTGCTGCTGCAAGCTAAACACGTAAAACAGGTAATCGAATCGAAATCGAGAATGTTGGCAGATTTATCTATTTTCCATATGTAAATAGAAACTAATTAATTTTATTCTTTAATCTAATAAAAAGAATGCCCTAGAGCAAGCCTCAATACAAGTCAGTTTTAGCACGAGAAAGAGACAGTATCGATAGTATTTATATTTATAATAACCTATCGTCAGGTCTAGTCAAAAAAAATCGATAGTATGAACAACACTACAGAGATCTAAGACTTGCAATGTTCAATAGTTTTGACAAAAGATCTACTACAATTGTAATGGTACGACATAGTACAGATTAAAGTCCCTATCGCTTATTTGAAGTTTCAAATCATTAGTTTAAAGAACTATCGAAAGAATTTAAAAAGAGGATAGTCTTTAGAGGTCAAGCAAAAGATCTATATATTTACACTATTCTTTAATATGCAACTCCAATTCTTATTCTATAATTGAGTCCAAATTAAAGTCTATAGAGTTGCAAGACTCATTGAGTGCTTTAAACGAATCCAAGGCTATATGGAGATTCATTTCCATTACTCCTTGCAGCACTCATTCACTTAGGTAATCACATCGAGTGTCAATTCTGATTTCTATTACCTTGTTAATCTCAGAAAGCACTCGATATTTATGTGTGTCTTGGCGTTGTGGGGCATACAAAGGGAATGGGGGGCAACTACAACAGGAGTGTAATGGGTGGTAATAAATGTATCTGTATCTGATAGGTGCAAGAATTGCACTTACACACACGCACGTATCAGCAGATACAATTTGCCATCGTTGTCTGCCATGCAACGCCTGCCTGCCTCAACAGAGCCAACAAACAATAAACAGAACGACAACAACAACAACAAATGCAACAAGAAACAGAGCGAGAGAGACAGAGAGACCGAGATAGTGAGAGAGAGGGGAAGCAGAACAAAGCGCAAAGCGAAGAAATGGCAACAGCAGAAGAACTAATTGCAACGACAAAGTATAAAATCGATGAAGCAAAAAATATAATGAAGAACAACTAACAGAGAGAGAGAGAGAGAGAGAGAGAGAGAGAGACAGTGCAAGAGAGGGAGATGGCATGAGGCAACCAGAGAGAGAAGAAAACTTACTGATGAAGAGGGAGAGAGGAGAGCGAGCGAATGCGCGTTAAACAAATTGCAACAATTTTCCCATAGAGCAGAGGAAAAGTAAACGACAAAGAGGATGCGGGGGAATGCAGAGAGTGAGGCAGCCTGTTGGCCTCCTACCTACACATACACACACATGCAAACACACACACACAGCGAGACTCGACACACGCGTAACGCAGCTAGCAACGTGGGCGCCTACAAGTGGGCGGGAAAGGGCTGTGTGTGTGGAGGCGGGGGGCCAACATACCAAACAAACAGTGCAAATTGGCAAAACGAGTGACTAAAGAGAGAGAGAGAGAGAGAGAGAGAGAGGGAGAGAGGGAGGGGGAATGCAGAGAGAGAGAGAGGGATAAAGAGGGAGTGCAAAGCAGAGGCAGAGCGCAGAGTGCAAAAGCGCAGAGCACAAGAGTCAGTTTAGTCGGCATACGCTATCGTTCTCTCGCAGAAACACTCTACTCTCTCTCGCTCTCTCTGTCTCCTCTCTCTTTGGCACTGGCAATGAAGAAGACGAAGAAGACAGCTGCCGGTAATCAATATTGATGATAGCAGCAGCAGCAGCAGCGCAACAGCGAAGATAAAGAGCAAAAGGGAAAAGGTCAAAGTGAAATGCAAAAAAAAAAGAAAAGAAAAGGAAATCAAAACTCGACAAAGGAATTTGAATGCAATCGAATTAAAACAAAACAAACGAAATGACTCACAAGACAACGCGTGGGAGAAGCAGAAGCAGAGAAGGAAGTAGAAGAATCTGCTCAAAGCAGAGCAAACAAAAGATATTGCACATCCACCAGATACAAATCAAAGCAAATCAAATGAAAAAAGAAATTTATTTTTTCAATAATTAAGTCCATAAAAACAAAAACAAAATCAAAATAAATAATTTGTGTATTGTTTACAAAACTGTTAACGGATCAAATCTGCGGATCGTATCTGATTTCTAAACAAAAAAAACTGCAGTCTGAACGAACTTGATGAGGCAAGCGATAATAGAGAAGCTTCTTTCAAGTCTTGTCTCGTCTGGGGATCAGGATGAAATACGATAGACACAAGTGAAGACTGCCTTGTGTGGCCAACTGCTGTCTTATTCTTCTTCTTTTTCTTTCTCTTCTGCTTCAAGGTTAATCATAGTTCTTTACTGTATTTACTTTATTTGTATTCCAATAAGAAACTCGATCGGGGCTTGCGATTGTATTCGAAAGAACAATAACATAAACCTCATTTCTTTATACATAATGTGAAACTCACTGGTACGTGGTACAGGGTATACTGGGTGTATTATTATTCCATAAATGGCCTTTATCCAATTGGCCTGACTTTAGTCATCTCTTTACTCTCAAGTCTCGTATTACCTTAATTGGAATCTATGTAGAGTCGCGTTTGATTGCATTGAAATTCCACGCAAACACACACACACACATATATAGAGTTATCGGAGGAGTGTAAACAATATGGGAGGGAAAACAGCTGATTTTGTTTTAAATAAAATGACTAAATTGCATTGACAGCTGTTTTTTCATTTTGTTCTTTTCGTTGCAACAATAATAATAACAACAACAGCAGCATGGAAATCCAATGAGAATGAAAAGAAATCTTTACACACATGTGTGTAAGAAAGAAACAAAAACAACAAGTAAAAGGTACAAAGTGCAAATAATGCCAGCAGCAGCGACAGCAACAACAACAACTACGCGGCGAAAACGAAGCGAAAGTGAACGAAAATTGTAACAACAACAACAACAACGCATTTAATTCTGTTGCGGCTGCAACGAAGAAGACGACGACAACAACAACAGCTGCAAGGATGGGCGGATATCGACGTCGACTTCGACGTCAACGTTGACGCAGGGCACCGACACAAACGCAAGACACACGCACGCACACTGCAGTACTTTAAATGAATTGTTTGCGTTTTTATTCATCTTTCTGGCATTTGTTTTGTTTACTAGATTTACGACACTTAATAAACTTTGTTATTAATTCAATTCAACTTTACACACAATCTCATTACTGTTTTTGCTTTTGCTTTCCTTTTTTGCTTTTTATATGTTCGGTCACATCGATTTGTTGCACTGTGCAGCTGACGACGACGTTGCGTCGTTCGTTTGTGTCGTCGTCGCTGCCTGATTAGATTTTAAATCATTTTTGTAATACAACTATAACTTACAAGTCGCACTTTCCAGTTTTTATGCATTTAAATTCATTGAAATTATAACGAAAACTGAACGCCACAAAAGAAATATGTTGAATTTTCGTTTTGCAACTAAAAAAAATCAGACAAAAGGAACAAATTTTACGTGAGAGCGAGGCGAGTGCCAGAGATAGAGATTGAGAGAGAGAAGCAACTGAGAGAGCTAGGAAACACACACATACAAACAATGAGAGAGCGCGTGAGAGAGCGCCAGCACACACAGCAGTAGCAGCAGCGCGCGTGTGAGAGAGGGAAAGCACATTAAGTAAACGAAGCTCGTGCATGGCAGATTTGCAAAAAATTTTGCAATACGAAGAGAAGAAAAGGCCAATCCACTTTAAACATGGGCAGCCAGCAGAGTAACAACAACAACAACAATAAAGGGTATTAAACAATTTGCGGGAACGAAGTCGCCAAATGGCTTCCAAAAATTTTTTTTTTAGGTATTTTCACTGTTCACACACAAACACACGCGCGCACAGGCATATGCATGTGTGTACATACACGCACACTGTGGTCGGCGTCCAGCAACAGCAACGAGCACATTATAGTGCTTAATACATGGCATTTGTTAACAGCACTGTACACAGTATTTTATTATAAACTATTTACATTGGTGCCGTTTTTGTGCCCTTATTTCAATTTGCACTCACGCACACACAGTCATGAAATGTAGAGAGACACGCACACACACACACACATGCACTCACTTTACACATTTTTTTGTACGTATGTATATCGGCGCTCACTGCTCTGCTGTTTTGCGTGCGAATTTGTTTTATATTTTGTGCTTAACACTTTGCTTGTCATTTACTTATTACGCTTGTGCTTGCGGTATTTGTTGCTATTTTCAATTACAAACTTTTCACCTTGAAATTTTTACGGCAGGCTCCGAACGGTCGACAGATTGTGGCGGTCGGACGATAGACGGTCGGTTTAGTGCAACACTGAGTGGCTGCAGTGTGACCTACAAATGGCAACTGTAAATTTGCCAATTTGTTGTGCTCCAAATATGAAAATGTACCAAAACTAGTGCGATTCTTGCGTTATACAACACTAATCGTATTTAGTATTTATTTTTATTGATTTAAATACGCAAAAAATTCCATTAGGAAGTTGTAATTTATTTCCAAACTCAATCAATTCTTTCAACAGTAAATTTAATAAATATACATTTTATTTAATTTCGATTATTTTGACAGCATATTTAAGTAAAGGAATAAAACAAAACAATTTGTGTACATTAAAAAATAACAAAACACAATTTTCAAAAATATTCTTTGTATTTATCATATATTGGCTTTTTTCCTTAATATATATTGTTTGAAAATTGTCCAGTTTGTATAACATTTCATTATTGTACATTTTATCTCTGTTAATAAAATTTGTATCAACAAATATTTTGAGCAGGCGCTAACTTATCGAAATGCACGTGCACTATATCGATAGAGCGCGATACGATTGTATGCGATATTTCTCTGCAAAGCGTTCGCTGTAGACAGCAGTTCCTCAACTGTTCAGTCACGTTCAGTGCTCACAGCGATTGTGTAACTCACGCACAAATTGGCGGTTGTATTTGAATGATAAAAAACGATTTTACTCCTACGGTCTGAAATGAACAAACAAAAAGAAAACTTATATTCTCATGTTGAATCAATACGAATTAAGTATCAATTTGCTAAAGAACTACCCGCAAATAAAGCTAATAATGATCGCCAAAACGGAGAAACCACCCCTTCTTTTGCAATTCGACTGACCAGTCGACTGCGTTGGAACGTGTTTTGGATTAGAATTAAGCCGATATAATAACAACGGCGTTGCTTCGTAGACTGCTGCAACACTCCCCCATGACCAAGGGTCAGATTCAAATTGCAACAAAAAAAACAAAATGAGGAAGAAAAGCTGAGAAAATCTGAGAGAAATCAAAAGAAAAACAGGGTGACAGCAACGCAACGTGCCCGAACATGTTTTCTGCGTAATTAGTGCAAAATCGGCAACAGTGCACACGGTGCCTGGTCACATTGTCGAGAGAGGGTGTGAGTGGAAGAGCAAGAGAGTGGGTGTGGTGGGTAGCGGGGGAGCACTGGAGCGTATGCCTTGTATTTTCGTTTCGCATTTTTGCTTTCTTTAACAATTTCCATTTGATTGCATTTCGACGCCGGTTCGCACACGCCACCAACACACACACACAGACGCATTCAGGCACACATGCAGACACGCACGCACACGCAACATTCATTAGGGTGACCAGTGTCCAGTTTCGCCTGAGCTTAACTGTCATTTCCATAAAATCCTAGAATAGGCACAAAATACAAACACACACTCAGTCACACACACACACACACGAATACAAACACACATACTCACCGTCACACACACATGTACGCATACATCTCTCCTCTCTCACACTCCCACACACACACACTCATCGACAGACGTATGCAAAACTTTCTCTTTGCATTTGAATTCCTTTGCTTCTGTTTCGCCCTCTCTCTTTCTCTCCCCTCTTCCTGCTCTCGCTGCCCATAATTATGAAGATGAATGTCCTTATTGCTTTTATATGCGTTGCGTGTGTGGGTCAGCCCTGTTTGTATGTACATATGTATGTGTATGTGTAGGTCTAGTTGCCGACATTCTCTATTAATAATGCTTTCGGTCACACTCTGCATACATTCGTTGGAAATTTGTTGCCATTCCCCCAATTTGGACCACTAAAACTTTGCCAGTGTGGCACAGTGGTGCAATGCCGCTCGAAATGCCAGATAAATATATAAATAATGTATAAATAAAATTGTATACTAACAACGAGATTGATATTAAAATTAAAATTAATATGTATAATACAATTTAATGCAACTACTAAATAAATTAACGATAGTAATAGCGTTGCCATATCTACTCATTAAAGCACATGCCAAAAATAATGTGAGCTTAATTTCACATCGTTTGTTGTTTTGCATGTGGTCCATAGATTCTGGCACCACTGTGCAACGAACGCTTGGATTCAGCTTAGCGCACGAAGCGCGTGCAACTGAGTCAAAGAAGACGGAGAAGAAGGGGCAGAGACAGAAGCAGCAATAATAAAGGAAAATCCGACAGGATGCTAATGCGTATTTAGTTATTTAGTTTATGTCTGAGTGTGCGTATGTGTGTGAGAAAGTGTGTACGGGGCAGATGAGAGCAAGAGGGGGACAAAGGACTCGCCGCGTTTTTGTTTGTTTTATGCGCTGTTTATGTGACTGTGCGTAGGACAGTCTGTATGTGTGTGTGCGTGTGTTGGTGGATGTGCGTGCGTGTGTGTGGGGAGTTTCAGAGGGATTCTGCTAGAATATTTGCATATTATCGATTTCCAAGGGAAATCATTCGATATGCGCATAAAGTAGAAATATCATGGGAAAACTTGCGAGCTTAGCTTTAACTTAAAAGAGGAACCCAATTACTTATCATAGCTAACTGACCCTCAGTTATCACACACACACACGCAGGACTCTCCTAAGTAGCTTTTAAGCTTAAAAAACTAAACAATTCGATTTTCTTGGGAAACTCGGCACTAAACACCGAAAAAGGTCGTACGTCAATTTGAGTTGTGAGAATAAATACGGCTAGAAAAATAAAATAAGATGGCGACGCGTTTGGTAAAAGGACCTTAAGCGGATTTCGACAATTTAAATAGAATTTTTCTTACACATTTTTTCACAATTTCTTTCGCTTCCTGCTTTCGTTTTTTTAGAGGGCAAAATGTCAAACATAAAAAACGGGACACGATGCCCAATTAGATTTAGCCCTCCCACTCGCCACCCCTGGCAACAATGCGACCCTGCGGCGCGTGCTGAGCTAAACATGCGCGTACAAGTCGCAAAATTATGAAAAGTAATGAACTGAAAATCAAATTGGTATTGTAAAGCCTGTACTCCCTTTACATCTCACATTGCCTACAGCCACAACTACCGCAAAAGAACACCTTCTATTGCTGTTATCGAGTACCAGACTCCTCTTATGTTACTCAGTTACTGGGATATATTCTATACACGCAGCGAAACCCGTAAGAATATCCTTAAGTTTTTTTTATTTTTGCATATTTTTATCATATCTCAGAGACTATAGAGGCCAGAGTCAGCAAATCAGATATGCCAAATGTAAATGACACACATTCCGTATTATAGTCGATTGTGCCACCTTTTTCTTTTCAGTAAACAAAAAACCTAACTTTGAAAGTAAAAATTTGAGCTGAGATTTTAAAATATATTAATGAAATTTGGTAGATATAAAACCTTTTGTAATATAAACTCAATTTATAAATTGCAATTCAATTGCAAAAAAAACAAGAAAGTTATTTAAGAATGAATTTTTACAATATTTTTCAAGCGTCATCTAGCGCTCGTTTCTTTACTATTCCACCTACATATTTTCTCAGTAGTTACACCAGTTAAATAACATATTATACGGAGTAGTCATATACGAAATATTTTTGTTCTTGAAAATTTTCGACTTGTACAGGAAAGTGACCAAATTACTCGAGTAAACACGAATTGAATTGTCAAAATGCATCGTTGGTTCTTTGCTATCGAACGGGAGGAATGTGAGCCAAAGATCGAGGAGGTAAAAGATGTCGAATCGGAGAATGTTGAGGAAACCGCTGTCGAGATGATTCATTACACAGAGTGGCCATTCTGTGTAATCGTAAGCCAACCTCTTCAGGTTAACGAACTGGCCGCAGTGACGGGTAATTGTGAGGAACTTGGCAATTGGGATCCCAAGTATGTGGTTAAAATGAAACCTTGTTCTGATCCGTCGAGCAACGATTGCGCTTATAAGAAGTTCGAGGTGACAATAAATATACCACGTAATTACGATGTCGAATATCGTTACTGCATTGTGGGTGTGGATGAGATGAACAATCATATCATACGCTTCTGGGAGGTGCATCCTCATCCACGCATCATTGCCACCTGCCACAACATGTTGAAGAAATGCGAATACTTTGGCAGACAGAATCCAAAGTCCACAGCCTCGAAAATCGATCGTGGCTGGGCTACGTACGAGTCCTTTATACAGTTTCGTATCTTCAATGCGCCCTTCATCTGGCAGAAGCAAACTTCTCGTCTGCTCTACGTGCACATGCAACCGATGTACGAGCGAGAGCCGCGTGTGTGCACAGAGACACGAGTAACTCTACAACGCCTGTCGGATATGACATTGTTGAATTTGAAGCGCGAAACGGCACATCAGTCACAGATCGCCTTCACGGAGGTGTGCAATCTGATAGAATCGACGGTCTTGCAATTTCAAGCTACCTGCGGCGCACGTTGCGGTCCCAAAGATCTTCAGGTCTATCATTGTTCTGTGGGTAGCCTGGAGAATACGCTATATCGGCTAGATTTGTATACGTTCGCTCACAAGGCTGCGGCAGATGAGCCGCCATATCATTATGGCTATGGGTTCATTACACCCGATCAGCTTTCCAATACGGAGGGTTCTGTGCGTGTCAAGATCACATGCGCCTCAACACATCGTCCGTTGATCGAGATGAATATTAAATATGTAATCATACGGCCCCTGGAAACGTTAGAGTTCAATATGTTGAAAACATATGAACGTTATTGGACACCAGCGCATAAGCCCCTGGAGATCGGTCATCGCGGCACGGGATCAACATACATTTTCAACGATGACATTCATCGTGAGAATACTGTGTACGCCTTCAAGCAGGCGCAGAAACATCATGCCGACATGATCGAGATGGATGTGCATCTCACGAAGGATGCAAAGGTTGTGGTCTATCATGATTTTACACTGAAGTTCGGAATGTGCTCCAGTACCAGCATACAGAAAATGGTGAACACGCACGACATCTTCGTGTTTCCCTATGAAAAAATGTCAAGGATTAAGTTGCTCGCCATGGGCGGTGTAAAGCGGGATGGTCAGCTTTTAGTACCAATCGAATCGTTTCTCTACGATGAGCTGCAACTTGTGAATGCTCTGCTCTTCACCACGCCCCCCGGATGTGATGTTAACTGCGAGAAACTGATTGCAGAGCAAAAACCTTTTCCGCTGCTCAGTGATATTTTCAATGAGGAGGTGTCGGGACTGACAGAGAAAATGGGATTTAATATCGAAGTAAAGTGGCCAATGCAAGAGGCCAATGGACGTTGGCAGGAGAACAGTTTCAAGCCGACTTTCGATCGTAATTTCTATGTGGATACCATATTGGAACTTGTCTTTCAATGTGCCGGAAAGAGGCGTATTATGTTCTCCAGCTTTGATGCGGACATTTGCCTCATGATACGCTTCAAACAGAACTTTTATCCCGTCATGTTGCTGGTCAATGATACCGATAAGCCTGTGCAGTTTATGGATGAGCGTGTCAGGAATCTGGAGAATGCTCTGCACTTGGCGCACTCCTTCGAATTCCTTGGCTTGAATATATTCTCGACCATTCTGTTGCGGTACCCCGTCATGATCGGCAAGATCCGCGAACTGCAGGTGAATATTATCACCTATGGCGTACCAAACAATAGTGAAGCGGTGCGGAGTAAGCTCAAACGATATGGTCTCATGGGTATCACCTACGATCGCATCGATCAGGAGGATCAGGCAGGGGACACATTGCAGGGAAATGTTTGCTTCATCGATACAATAGCAACGCGTCTCTTCATTAGTCTGCTGCAGGAGACTGAGAAGCTCAACAAATGCATGAAAAAGAAATAGAAGGCATTCTTTGAACATTGTACAGTAATGTTATGCATACCCTCAACGAAGAGTGTAGGTATTGTAAATTTAGAGTAGACTAGATTAATAACTGTTGTATGAAAATAAGGACAGAACTTGATTTTATAACATATTGTAGACTTTTATATATTGACAGATAATAATTAATAGTGTATACAGACTAAATTCAGAGTGAATATCAAAAATATATACAAATTTAAGAACAAATTTCAAAGTTTATCGATTTCTCTAATGGAATATCACTTCTGATGCATTCAGTTATATACCCCGGCTAAGTATACCAAAGAGTTATTCCATTAGAGAATGAAGAACACTCTTGAAAAGAAACGTTTTAAAATAAATCGATAAAAATCGTGCAATCATTCACTTTTTAGAAAATTATATTGCATACTTTTGTGTATCAGCAGCATCTGGTAGCGTTGCTGTACGATAACCGATACGCGTCAACAGCAACTGTCAAATCGGAACGATAAATAAAAGCCAAAATAACTTGCGAAAAGGCAACTACATACAACTTCATTTCGTGACACTTGAAAAAAAGAAAAACGTCATGCCGCGAGGAAAGTATGTTAACCACAAAGGTCGTAGTCGCCATTTTACATCACCCGAGAAGCTGCAGCAGCTGTCCGAGGAGGACAGCCAAGCAGAGGTTAGTGGCAGCGAGGAGGAGGAGCAGCAGGAACAGGGGGGCGCTATCAGAAAACCTGCCAAGCCTGTGCAGCTCAAGAAGCAACTGACGGAACTTCACTCATCCGAGTCCGATGATGATTCAGAGACAGAAGCACGAGATGCAAAGAAGGGCGTGGCATCGCTCATTGAAATCGTGAATCCTAACCGTATGACCAGAAAGTCAACACAGAAGCTATCTCAATTGAGGATCGATGATGATGCCGGCACATCCATCAACAAGAAGCCAGAGCTATCGCGTCGCGAACGTGAACTGATTGAGAAGCAAAAGGCGCGTCAGCGTTATGAGAAGCTTCATGCCGCTGGGAAGACCAACGAGGCAAAGTCCGATCTGGCGCGACTCTCTCTGATCCGTCAACAGCGCGAAGAGGCCGCTGCCAAGCGTGAAGCGGAGAAGAAGCCAACGAGAGTCGACCTGGCAAAGAAGTCCATCTCCAAGTAGGGAATAAGATTTCTACAATGAGCATGTATATCAAGTTAGAGCATGTATATAAAGATACATACGTATATACGTATTTATTATTCATATACCCAACACACTATGCAACAATTCATAAAATAATTGGAATTCGAAAATTCGATAATAACTTAAGAGATTGTTCACAAATCAGTTTTGTGAAATGGAAAGGTGATAAAATGGAATTACATAAGTAATACATCCGTTTGATGACTGAAGAGATCAAAACTTTAAAATCTGCTGCATTGTGTCTTTTAAGAGTTTTGATTAGCTATTTTTTGTTTTTGTTTTTTTTTTTTGGTACGTTTGTTGCTCTCCTGACACTCGATAGTCGTGCTTTGGTTATGTGCATCGTCCTTTAAAGTTTAGGTTTAGGGTTAGGTAAATGTATAGGTAAAGGTATAGGTTTAGGTATAGGTTTGAGTTTAGGTTTAGATTGAAGTTTAGATTGAGGTTTACATTTAGGTTTAGATTTAGGTATCCATCGTTTCAGTATATGTTTAAGGGTGGTTTGTTTTAAGTTTGTTTTAAGTATTACAATAACGATTGTGTTGTGGATTAAGCAGCGAAGGATGTCTACAGGGTCTTCAGCATGGTCGCGTTTCATAGGAGCCAGCAACGGTTCCGACATGCAGCCTGGCATAGCCGGTGCTACAGGATCTCCGCCGAAGTAAGCTGAAACGTTTCACTCATCTGAGCGTGCACACGCTCCATGAGCACATCGATGTCATCCTTGGTGAGTCCCTCGGTGGTCACTGGCGGCAATGCGCTTATCACAATACGTGCAGCATTTAATATTTTCTTCTTGTGGTTGAGGAATGTATAATACGAGCTAAAGACCACCGGCAATATGGGTATCTGCTGGTCGATGGCCATGTGAAATGCGCCCTTCTTAAACGGATGCAATTGGCCGGTGTTGCGTCGTTTACCCTCCGGGAATATCCACAACTTGATACGTTGCTGCTTGAGGCGACGATTCACCTTGTTGAGTTTTTCCCTTGCCTTCTCCCCACGCACACGATCAATGAATATCAAGCCAGCCAGCCAGGCGGCCAGACCAAAGGGCCAGTAATAGAAGAGTTCTGGTTTGGCCACCGCGGTGCACTTGTTCATCACGTGCCAAATGCTAAACATGCCAAGCACATCCAAAGAGCTCTGATGATTGGCCACTATAATGCAGGCCTGATCCTTCTCCAGATGCTCCTTGCCACGTAGTTCCCAACGCAGGCCAATTAGTGCTGTGATCCAATGGCACCAAGTGCTTGCCCAAAGTAAGTTGCGAACATCGCAGGGGCGCACGAGGAAGGCCGGCATCAGAACGATCGAGTTGAATGACACGATGCCATAGTAGATGAAGAACTTAAAATAATAGCGGAAAATGTGGCTCGTCTCGTACAAAATGGGCAGCATCAGCAGCAGGAACAGCCCCAGTACGATATACAAACTCATTTTTGAGGATTCCCTAAATTTGAATTTTAAGCTGTGAATGCAAGGAAATAGTGTCGGATTCACATATTAACATTAAAAAAATTTTAAACTTTATAAAATTGAAAATTTCCTAATTTACTGTTGGGAATTATAAAATTTGATTAGGTTTTATTAGAACTCAAAAACCTCTCGTCAATTTCAAGTCCAGCACCTTTTAACCGCTTGCATTAGTGCAGTGTATCAGTAGATCGGCCTATTTTCAGCCATATCTTCTTCAACCCCCTTTTCTCCTTAACAGTTGTCAACACTAGTCACACATACAGTACACACACGCACACACACTGACTCCGCACACACACGCAATGCGGAGGAACGTGTAAAACTCATAAAACACATTAAATCCAATCGAATAATCGAAATGTCACATTAGTTTCTAAAATATGGCCAGCCAACACGTAAGAAAATGTCTAACACGGTCCTCCCTTACCCCTGCTGCCATCCTAGACTCCATCCTCTCTTCTCTTCTTCCTGCCTTCCTCCCCCTTCGCTTAACGAGCACACAAATGTGGCCCGAAAAAACCGAAACCGAAAAACTCTTTTTGCAGGTTTTGTCCCTGCACTTTCCACAGTATCTTCCAAGCGATTTCATATTCAAGCAGCAACAGTCTTCGTTTTTCCTACTACTCTCACTCTGCCCCCTATATTCCCCTCCCCAGCAGGCTATGCTTTTTTATGCGCCTTGTCCTGTGGGTATAATTTTAATGGTCGATTCGCAGTTGGGGATTTGTCTCGTCTTCATTCTGTGCTTTGCTCTGCTTTCTCGAAATGGAAATTGCTTCTCCTTCTCCTTGTCTCACTTCCACTCTACCTTCTTGGTCTCCTCCATTGTTGCTCGGGCATTGAGAACGCATAAAAATAAACATTGCGCATTTACAAATTCCTATTAGAGCCACAAGATTTATGCCTTCCCCTCTCTGCTCTGGAGTCCTATAATAGCCCAAGGCCACAATTTTGGTTTGCTTTCGAATTTGCGAATGGAAAAGCGAAATACAATTGGCATCTTGGGAGTTGTCAGTTGTTCAGTTCTCTTTTCTTGTTTTTTTTTTTTGTGAAAATTACATGTATTTTTTACAAAGATTTTTATGTAATTGAGTTTATATGGTTTCCTTTTTAAAGTTAATTTCAATTGTCGGATAAGTTTTAGATGATTATTATTGTAGTTGTTGGAGAGAAAGTCAATCTTTTCGATATTCTAAGGTATTCAAATTGAAAAGGTTGGAAATGCGATAAGGTTAGAGCCTTAGTAAGATATTCTTTCTTTGTATTTTCTCCAAAATTCTTATACATTTAAATGTATATCATAAAAATTCAATCATTAATTCTATTAATGCATAGTATTTCATTTTAGGGATAAGCCAAAGCTTTCTGGAGTTTTTAAGCTTTGATTGAATAGAAGTTTAGCTCTGTATTTGGTTATATATTCATGGCAAGTGCGCTGGCACTTTAACCCGGCACCCTCTCGTCGTGCCATAACCATTCATTTTCACTTCACTTAAGAAGGGTCCCATCCCGAGTCCCTTCGCATGTCTCTCTGTCCCTTTCCGAGTTCCCCATTCACATTGTAACTTTAACTCATTTGTATGCCAAACAGCAAGAGAACTAAAAGTTTTTTCATGTGCCCCTCCCGCTTACATTTGGATTTTCTTGCTCAACTCTGCACTTATTACTTATTACTGGACACACACACAGCCATACACACATGATGCTGCTAGCAAGGCAAGGATGAAGGCAAGGAAAAAACCCTAGACATGTGAGACATGGAAATTCATCATCAAAAATGAATAATGTCTACACTTAATGCGGCTACAACCCCAGAGCAACACGGACACAGGACGAAGAACTAAGGACTCTGGACTGAGAACTCAGGACACTGGACATTGAGGATAAGCAACATCAGCAGTAGCAACAGAGTAACAGCGCACCCTGAACCCAATTCGCACCCCATCAAAAGGCGGGCGTGAAGCCAAACACATAGCACAAGTTCAACTTCCCGGGATAGCCAAGACAGAGAGGGGGGAGTACGGAGCGGCTTTCGACACTGCGCAGAAAGGTTGCTTGAATATTAATTGTGAATATGTAGAAGAGAAGCAAGAGAGTGCGCAAAAAATGAGATAGAAAGCGCAAAACGAAACAAATGTGCAAACTTAGAAATGCAGGCGACGTGCAAGCCAAGTAGGTGGGGCAGGGATAGACAGAAGAGAGAGGTAAGGGGCTAACTGAAGGACAGCTAGGGCGGCGTGCAGCGTGTATGATGAGGGATGCGTCTGAGTCTAATAGATTTTTGGACTAGTGGCAGATAAAAACGATGTCTATCTATAGGAATGGGCTGTCACAGGCAGTGACAACGGGACAAGGCACTCGAGAGTTGACAACTCAATGCGCTACTTAAGTGAATATATGGGGAGAAAATAATTAACGAAACTATGATGGAAAGTTCGCAACTATTGCTAGATATGACTAAAAGGTTTCATGTTAACAATAAAAAAATGATAGAAAAAAGAGCTGTAGATTTCAGTGTGTGATAATGTTAAAAGAATGCGTTATTACTTAAGAAATCCACTTAATGCATTACATATTTAGCTTCTTTACTCTATCGGCTTGTAACTTAAAAAACTTACATTAATATAAAATTTCCTTTATTTATTTTTACTTTTTCTAAGTCATTTCCATCACCAACTACCAAACTAACATGCTCAACTAGTTCGTAGCGCATCATCAACCAGCAACAATTTCCTTACTTATGATTGGATTGTCACGACCTTAACCCTCGAGTCACTAGCCTAGACACTTCTATCTGATAAATCTCTTTCATTATGATCTGCACACTGCACTGCAAAGAAATAAGGGGAAGAGTGAAACTGAGACTAAGAAGTCCTATAAAAGTATTGTCGTCTGCCGTCTGAGATTGTCTTTGACTTATCTATTTAGCAACATTTTTCTTGGGCTTCAGTTTTTTAGTAATCTTTCTAGCCAACTCGCTGGGGCGTGGCCATTTAATGAGCTTTGAAATTGATTCTCGCGTTGTCCCTCTGTGTGTCTAATTTAGTTTGAAATCGAAATCACAATCGAAACGTAACGAAACGAAAAGCCTAAATTGTCTATCTACTCGTAATGCCGGCGATAAATAATGTGCAATTAATATGTAACACGTTAGTCGCTTCAACTGTCTAGTTAATGGTTCCAGTTTCAGGCCCTTTCTAGGCGCTGGGCGTAGCCATTTGTCAATTTTGATGGCCGTGTGAGTGCCATAAAAAAGCGAAAGGACAACCCGAAAAAAGACCAGCGTACAAGTGGGAGTGTCTGCAACTGGCAGTGTGAGTGTAAGAGATACCCTGTAAATGAATCCAGAACGATTGCAGAAATACGCTGTAACTTTAGTATTTGTAATACGAATACAATGATGTTTTGGTGTGCACCAAATTTCATGTTATCATAAAAAACTGACAGGTAATACACAAATATAATTAAAAAACATTAATCTGACAAATCATTGCAGATTTTTTTCAATGAAGCCAAGTCTTGAGCTCTTACAATTACAGAGTATATCTTTGGAGCAACCAACCTCAGTTGCAACTCAGTATAAATCACCATTAAAAAAACCGAGCGCGTTTTGTGGACAGTCACATAAAATAAAATTAACTTAAAAAGCAAATTCACGAGATATTTTATGTGTCCATGCTGCGTCCGGCCTGTCGTCTCATAATTCAAGGCGTTAATCCTTTAAATAGGACATTCATGTTATCCCGCCGCAATGCCGACCATTAAAATAAAATTTATATCAATAAAATTTAATGCGCTTTCGTTTCGCTTCCTCTTCCCGTTCTCTTCTCTTTCTCTCTCTCAAACTGGACGATATAAAAAACTTGCAGAACGTCCTCAAATGTCGTTCATATTGATATTTATGATATTTGCAAGGCATTATAACTCTTATTGGATTTATATACATTGCGAAATGTATCATTGTTGTTGTTGCTATTATTGTAATCTATGTGGGGAGTGCTACGTGTGAGGACAGTAGTAATTGGTTTGGGATTAGTCGCAGTTGGATTACTAAAGTGGTAAGTCAGCAGAAGTCATTGTATGTTAGGTTACTTTTGATGTCCGTTCAGGGACAGGAAACTATTGGTTTAGGTTTTTATCAATTATAGAATCTTGCAATATATATTGCACTACTTTACATTCTTCTATTAGAGTTTCCTTAATGTTTTTCAAATATATAATAATAGTCCACAATATTCTTAATTTTATAAAATCTTTTTAATCGTGTTTCTCATGAAAATTCCTCAGATTCTCCAGGACTTGCTATTCTGTTCTTGATGGTCAGATTAATTAACCCCACACAAGTAATAATTCAATATTTTCGCGTACACAAATCTAATCCCTTAACCCACTACGCTTCCTTTTGTTTCCCTCTTCCCTTCTCCAATACTTGCATCCATTAGCTACCCATTTTCCCATTCTCATAAATGATTCGACATTAGCTATGCGGCGAATATGATTGATGAGCTCATCTCGGCGTCGCTTAACACTTGTTTAACCCTTTTGTGAAAAGCGAAACTACCAAAACTATTGGGCGGGCGCACAGTGGGTTACCCCCATCCAAATTTTCTTTCGCTTCAACCCCTTTGTTGGTTGACTCTGCTTAAAGTTCATTAAGAAGTTTTCTCGCCACGGCGAAACCAACATGGCGTCTCCAGCATTCAGCGTGTGCATCATGACATTGTGGAAACTCTGGCTGCGTAGGGTTGCGTGTGTGGGGTGGTTGAAACTTTGTTGAAAGCATTTCGCTGTAGTTCTTCTCGCAGCACAAGCGAAGTTTGCAAAGTGCTCGAGACAGGTTAATGACCAAAAACAGTTTTGCATTCAAACGAGGTGGCTGCACAACCACCCTCTAACCCTGGGCTGCCCTCACTGCCCAAGGGTTGTCATGACAAACGAAAATCTAATTTACAACATGCAATTGCTGCGGGGGTTGTTCAGCACGAGGTGGAAGACGAGACGACGCCTGCCGAGGATTAATTACGCGCTGCGCAGTTAATGAATGCGTTGGGATCTCAAGTTGAGCGTGTGTGGGTGGAAGGACGATGGCATGTGAAAGCAGGGGGGGGGCGGGAAGGCTACGGCGATAAGGGGTTAATGTGCCAGCCATTGTATGCGCTCAAATTACCAGAGCAAAGTTTCCTTCCTTCCTTCTTTCCCTTTGAGCATGACAAAAATTCCATACAAATTCATGTGCTTTCACTTTTGTTCCTATTGCGATTTTCGTTTCGATTTTAACTCTTTTGTGGCGCAACTTTTTCATTACAGTTAACCCATCAGTGCCAGTGCCAAAATGTCGCGCATGATGCGGCAAAAATTGTGGATCGAAAATGAAAATGAAAATAATACCTGATTGATTTCATATTAATTTCTATTAAATTATGTATGTTGCAGTCAGCGACAGCATATGATGAATGATGTGTGGGATTCCTTGCAGTGGAAAGGGGAAACAAAGGGTTAAAGTGGGGTAAGTTGTGGGAATAAAATAGACTGGGATGTGGTACAGTTATGAAGAGAAGGTAAAGGGTTTTAAATGGAAAGAAAAAAATGTAGAAACTTCTTAAAAGATTAATAGTAATATTACAATGTAACCAGAATAAGTAATTTAAGAATAGGTTAAAATAGGTTAACTGTTTTAGGCTTCAGAAATCTATGGACTTTCTTTTGGAAACATTTTCAGCTGACCATTTTGGTACTGTCACCTTTTGTATCAACTGTACTTGTTGTGCTGACCCCAGCTTGGACGTTTTTCACAAATATTTATCTAGAACATTTGGAATTGTATAAATTTTGAACGCTAGACAAACATGAAAAGAAAAATAACAAGAACATGTTCATCAGCATTGAAATTGAACTTTTTTGTGTCCGTTTATTTTGTTATCTTGTGATTCTCTCTCCCAGCTCTACTCTCGAACTTGCTTTATATGCAGGGGGCATGTTGACACAAGACAAACAAGAAGCGGGCCCAGGACCTTGCTAGACCTTTGCTGGACCTCTGTCCACGTGTCCCTCTCTAGTGTAAATAAAATGTTACAAATTTTGCAAAAATCAGAAGAACTAAAACAGGAAGAGGGGATTGATGATGAGATGTAGCGGGGGCGGGGGCGGGGGCGATGCCATGGTTGGCTGCACGCCGCCACTGATTGGACACATGTCGGCATTGAAATATCTTGGAAAACAGGTACACCAAATGGACATCCCAAATGCGTTGTGGCACGTGTGTGGGCGGGCGAGTGGGCGTGGCAGTGTGATAATAATGAGACGTTTATTTAAAGAAATTTCAAGGAATAACAGTGAGACCTCTAACATAAGGTACCTTGGTTTGGGTAACAATTAAGTTGAAGCAGTACTAAATAAATACCAAATAAATACCAAAAAACAAAACTGCCTACAGCACTGAGTCGCGTGAGTACATTTCCAATCAAAACTTCAAATGAAAATCCAAAATGGCTGCCAATTGCCACGCGCCACTCTCGCCGGACTAATCAAAATGCCTTTTGAATGCGTCAAGAAATCAACTTGGATTTCATTTGTACAGGTCCCCCAAGTCCTCCCACTCTTCCTTTTACAAACTTCCCGCTTATCACAAAGTCACAAAATATGCGGCAAGCTGAAAAGTCAAGGGGGGGAGGAAGGTCCGAAAAAAGCTGAAAAAGAGAGAGAAATGAAAATGCTTAGAAATTAGCACAGACATGAATACACACACGAGTGTGTACGCCTGGAACTGAATGTGAATGCGAATGTGAATAGCTTGGCCTGCAGATAAGACAGCTTGCACACACTACGCCACCCATACACCCATATACACATACACACAAACTCGCAGAGTCGCTCAAACATACCAGTCAATTTCATTACATTGTTGCAGGCAACTGAGTTGGGGCTGTAGATTTTCGGTTCTTTATTTTTAATGAACGAATAAGGCTAACAAAGCAATGTATAGTCTTGCAGATACTCTGTAATTTGTAGAATATGCTGTAATAAATTTCCATAGTATTTTTAATACATTTGAATTCGATTCAGGGAATTTAAAAAAACTATTTTTGAATTTACAAATATAAAGCATTTTTAAATTTATTATTATATTATTATTCTGTTATTTTATTTATGTTTAATTGTAAATATATCTTTCCATTAAAAATTCTAGCAAAGTGTAATTACTTTTCTTTGACCATTTTACACGGTATTAAAGACTAAAAAAAAGTTAAAATGCGCCAACGTCAAATATTTGACTTTGTGTTGTACGGCAGCATGTATTTGTGTATGTGTGTGAGTGTGCGTGAGTCTATGTGTGTGTCTGAGTTAGTGTATGCGTGTGCGTTGGTGTGAGTACAGTGTGTGTGCGTGCCAATCAGGCGTGTGTCCTTTAGCTGCTGCCACTGCTGCTCCTCCTTTTGGATTTACGAGTTTGGCATTTTTGTTCTTTTCTAAATTTTAAATTACGTTTCGTTCTCATTTCGCTTTCTTTGCTTTCTCTTTGGCTTTTTTCTTCTTCTTTTTCTTTTTCTTTAGCTATTGACTTTCGTATTGCACGGACGCCTGACACACGCCCACGGCTGTCACCCCCTCCCACCGGCCCGCTCTTTTGTATTGCAGGTAACTTTCATTTTCAGCATTTGAAGTTTCCTTTTGATTTCCATTGATATGTGTGTCGTTTCATTTGGCACACGATGAGGGTTTTAAGAAGTGTGAGTATATATAATACTAAATGAAATATAAACCTACACATTGTGAATATAATTATATTTCTATATATAATATGTTAAAAACGTATTTCGGATTCATTTTAAGGGAAAAAAATTAAAGATATTTTTTTGCAATTACTCTAAAAATTTGTTCATAATTTCTTTATTAAGAAACCATAGCAACAAAAAATTCTCTATTTCCAAATATTAAAGATGTTTATAGAGAAACAATCATAAGTATCTATTAAGTATTCCATATTTAAGTTCTTAAGTTCTTTCTCCATTTAACGTTGCCAGTCGCTTTGCTACTTGAACTTGCAGCTCATCAATCAACATCAAGTTGTGGAATATGAATATGACATTTTTACGCAAATTACACGACTGTTCGACAATTGCCCTAGAGAAAGAAACAGAGAGGGGAGAAGAGCGGAGGCATGAACATGTAATCAAGTGAGTAAATCAAATTTGAACAGTTTTGCAACTGCCCCGGAGGCACTTGAGCAGCGGCCACTTTTTAAACGCATGAAAAATGATGGCAAACTTTCTTTGTTTCTTTGTCGGAGGACGGGGCGGGACAGCCCTGCAATAGAATCCTGACTGGCCTGAGTACTGGCATCATTCATCATGACACCCTTCGAGTCTTGGCCCCGGCCTCGTTTATTATGCAAGCTCATGTGTTGTGTGGGGTCGCGTTGCTTGTTGGATCAGCGCCAGATTCGCAATCAGAGCCAGCGGGGCGTATGAGCGACGAAATGCTAATCTGGAGAGGATGAAGAAGCAGCAGCAGCAGCAGTGGCAGCCACCACCAAGTTGATATTAATGAAATCTCGCAACAGATTCATCCATGAGCTGGCAACATGCAAAATGGCGTTGGCAGTGCGGCAAATGCCATGATTGATTGACTTTATGTAAATTTGTGGCATCCACTTAAAGGCCGAGTAGCCTCCTGTCACACCCTGCATACACCCGCATAACAAGCTATTCAGAGCAATTCTTTCCTCCTTCTCTTCCCCCTAGTATCCCACACTTCTTGCCCACCTCATCTCGCATGCAATCAATGAAATTTTGCCTGTCTATATAAAGCCAACAATTTTATTGTGCTCTGGGGTATAATATATATATAATATATCGCACTCTCTACTCTCCTTATTGTGCTTTGCTACGCACTTTTCTTTTCAGCGAGGCATATAAAAAATTGTAAAATCTAATTTGGTGAAATGAAAACACAATTCGATTTTCAATTGCGTAATGTTGCGTATAAATTGTTTGCTCTGCTCTTTCTTTCTCTGCTTCACTTTTGGTCACGGCGTGCGTAATTCGATTTTCGAAGTTATGTTCACACAATGAAATAATATTTTTTGAACTGAGGTCATAGGTGAATCTCATTTTGGGCAAGTGAAGTGGATTTCATGCGAGCCAGTTAGTTTGAACTGAAGGAAATTGAATGAGCTCTATAAAACTATTGATGTTTTAAAATGTAAAATGTACTTTCATTTATTATATTGTACTACTCTTCTGTTTAGGATCTCTTGCTCTTGCAACTCTTTATTCTATTAATTTTCTTGCAAATCTTTCCTGTACAACATTTATCTCTCGTTTTCAATCAACTGGCTATAGCTATTACTCATCCACACACCTCTTATATACGGTAAAGTCTACTCCAGCGCTGCAGCGTTGGGGACAATTGTATACCATAAGGAGTAGTAGAAGAAGATGTTGGTCAAGGAGAACAACAACAGGAAATTCCAAAATGTCACTTGATGTTGCCATCAGTGTCAGGAAATGCTACAGACAGAGAGAAGGAGCAAGAGAGAAATAGAGCTAAAAGGGCTGACCGATGTCCAATTTCTGAACATTCGTTCATCTCCTCTTTTCTCTCCTTCCCCTGCCTATTTCGGCTTACGCCTGTCGTCTGTCTGATGGCAGGCGTAACGAAAGCGCAAAACGCATAGTAGAAAAATAAATAAATTATAAAATTATTTCAGCATAATAACATGTCTAAATTCCCGGCAGGGGGCGGCTGAGGTCAAGAGGGTGGGTGGTTGTAGTAGTGGTAGATGGATGGCAAGGCGGAAAAAACAACACTGTTAACAGAATTTCGCCTGTGGCCTGTGGCACGGGCATAAAAAATTATACATTTTTTTGAGGTTATTTTCTTAACATTTTATTCATTTTTTGTCGGTTTTCCCTTCTCCATTGTCCCCTGTGTGTGTGCATGTGTGTCTGGCATCAAGTGGATTGGGTGAGTTTTCTCTCGGTCTCTGGTAATCTTTCATGCAGGATTTGCAGCCAGACACCCTGATGGAAATACGCCCTTGTGTCCCTGTTGGACGCAGCACCTTCCCCTAGTACGACTCACTCCCCTCGTCGCTTGTGGAATTTTATTTGTAAATTTATTTTCTTTTTGTGTGGAAAATAAAGTTTTTGTGGTTTACTTTTTATTCTGAAGGGTTTTTTGCACAAAAACTTTTGCAAAGGGCGTTGCCAGAGTATTTTAAACATGTGCGTGAGGTCACACACACTCACACCCACTCGCACCCACACTCTCATGTCGTTCGCAATTTCCATGCATTTATTACGAAAACACTTTAAAAGTAAATTTTCTCAACGCCCTTGTCGCATTTTCTTCGCTTTCCGCTTGACGTTTTACCATTTTTACGTTTTCCCTTTTCCGTTTTTTTGCTAATACCCTTCTCTCGGGGGGATTGCCGAGTCCGGCAACCGTTGTGACCTGTGTGCTAATGCCGGCAAATGGAATTTAAATCTATTTCGTATTACTTGCGTGCCACTAACATATGTGTATGTGGGTGTAAGGGGGTGTGCGGGAGTGTGTGCTTGGGTGTATTTGGTTTATGTAGCGCAAGGAATGCCGTAAATGTGTGGAAAATTGAGTTTTGAATGCGCCTCTATAAAGAAAACATTGCTGTGAAATTTGAAGTATTTTTATAGATGTTTTTAGGAACTTCGAAAAAGGACTCTGTGAAGTTAAACTTGTGGAAATATTTATATTGTTTATTGATGAACTACTGAAACATTTATATTTGTATTACATTAACTATTTACTTTTAATCATTTTCGAGTAGAGTTTATAAATATTTACCTTATAAAATTTTATATATTTTTCCTTGACTAATTTTGGTTTGATTCTGTAATCAGTGGACATTACTAAACTTTCTTTTTATTCGATTTCCATTTCGTCTAGTACTTTTCACATAATACATCTACATTTCAATCAATTTCTCTTACATTGTTATGAATTTCTGCTGATTTCGGCGTTTTATTCATCGCACAAAAAAGAACTAAAATTTATCGCATTGCATGACGCATATAGCAAGTCTCTTTGTTTGCTCTTTCTCTCTCCTGCCACTCTATTTTTCTCCCGGCCACAACCATAAATTATTCAAAGCAAGGCATTTCCATGCGCTTTTTTTCTTTTAGCTCTTACATTTCAAAATCGACTCTCATGCGAATTTCTTATTTATGAACGTAAAAAAAAGATGAAATAAAACCAATGCCTCTGCTGCTGGTGCTGCAAATTGAAGAGCCAAGCAGAAAATCAACATAAACAATCATCGATGCAATTTCCTTGAGTTCAATTCAAAAACATTGGCCCCCCTACTTTATACCACTTGAAGGATGCTCATGACAATGGTCAATAGCCTGGTCAGCGCACCCTCTATGTGGTGCACAGTGGGCTGACAGGCTGAGTGTTTTAATCAAATTAAGCAACGCATTTTTGAACTGGTTTTTGGTGGGGGAAATTATTGTAGAAAATGTGTGGAGAAATTTTATTGAAACCATAAAAATGTGTATGGCATTTAAGAAGAAAATCAAAACTTTATAATTAGGTTTGATTTATAGGTCAAATTAAATAGAAAATTGAACTGTTTAACTTTTAGAAATAACATTTGTTCAGTAATGTATAAACTTTCACAAACAATATACAATGTGTCGCATTATAAATACATGAATCTTTTATTATTCCTATTTTTCTCCCGAACATTTCTAATAAATTAAATTATTTTCCTTATTATATATTGCATGTATAAACTGAAATGATATGTTAACCGCAATTGACTTGCAGTTTTTAGCACTCTAGGACCACTGTGCAGTAAACAAATTGAGTTTTGTTGTTGCCATTGCTGGCTGCTTTTCACATTTGGCATTTTTATTGATATGCATACAAAAACACATACACTCACACAGATACAGACACACTCACATTCTCTCACACATACACGCACACACAGGACTCTCACACTGAGACATTTTATTACACTCGACAGCTATTTTCAATATATTACCCAAAAGCATAAAAGGAAAACGCGTTCGCGTTGGCACAATGTCGATGATGGCACTGGACAAGGGACTCTCTCAACACAGGACTCTGCTGAAAGGATATCAGAGGCATATGTATATGTGTCTGCCCGTGTGTGTGCCAGAGTGTTTGTGTGTGTATTTTTCCATACTAAAAAACGCATAAATAAGGACCCGTCGGAGAGCAAAATAACGGTTATGGCTATATGGCCCAGGCAATGGCCATCGCTATAGCCATAGCCAGAGAGCTATAGCTTCTGCGTCCTGTGTGTGGTGACTGTGGCCCTCCCCCTGCTCCGCTCTTGCTTGCAGCATCCTTCCTGGGCTGTGGTGGTTGTTCGTTTGCGTTTTTGCTTTTTTATGCATAAAAAGTGCTTAGCATAAAGTCGTAAAAAACGTATTTGCCGCCACACACACACACACAGGGAGAGAGAGATATTCATCCAATACCCGCTCGTTGTTGTTATTGGCAGCCGATGCCGTTGGCTTTTTTTGGGCGCTGTTGCTGGCTACTTCAGCCGATTTGCGATCCGATGCCGCCGATAAGTTAAGCATCTCCTTCCCCTTCGGCACGCCCCTTCTACTTCTCCCCCAACTTGTTGTAGTTGTAGTTTGCCGGTGCTTATTTGCGTTATTATGAATTTATGACACTTGCACGGGATGTATGTGCGGAGGGTGGGTACTGCGACTGGGACTGGTGATGGTACTGAAACTGGACGATAGCTCTGCGCCTGTGCCCTATGGCTGATTGTGCAGTTGCACTTAAAGAAATAGTTTATTAGATTTGAAGCTTAAGTTGCTTATTTACTTGAGAGGGCAAGTTAGTTTAACATGGATAGTTTCAATGGTAATGATATCCGTATCAAAATTCTACGGAAATGAAAGTGAAGAATGAAATTTTATATAATATATTAAATACTAAATCGAAGTTTACACTTTAATAATGAATATTATTTTATAATTAATAAATATGAATAAATCTAAAACAATTCCAAGCGGAGAATTTAGCAGATTTCTAATTTTTAATTGTATGTCGAAGTTCCATAGTGAGTAACTTTTCTTTTACAAAACAAGACTTTATAAACCTTATATTTTTTAATTGATTTAATTTAATGTCTTGATTTTATTTAGAACTCTTTTAAAACTTCAAAAAATGTCCATGCAACTTTTTATTCACTTTCCTTCTTCATTTCACAAGTAAACTTTTTCTCTTAGTGTACACTTCAGCGTTAGACCCAATTCCCGCAGTGAATAATCGCTGCAGCATGAAAAATTCGCTGATTCGCAAGAAAATGCGAGTCAGCTCTGCTGTAGCCAGTTTGACTTGGCTTTTCCCACTGTTTTTCCTCGCTCCGCTTCCCCACTGTGTTTGTTTGTTTGCTCGGCTTTTTTTATCGGCACAAGGACTTGCCATTTTTTACGCAAATCGCCTGGCGAACCTATGGAGCTAGAGCCAATAACCAGCAGCAGAAAGGGAAGGAGAGAGAGAGAGAGTGAGAGAGAGAGAGGCATAGTGGGAGAGAGGAAAGACAGGATGATACTGCGGCTCTGAGTGTGCGAGAGGACTTGAATCAGCTTTATTGCGGGCATCATTATTTTTATTATTATGACCACTTACATTTCGCAGCACCCACACACACATACATGCACATATACACACAGGGAAAACAAGCACATGAATTTTGGCTCCTCACCATCTCCCCCCCTCTCTCCCTTTCTCTCTTACCCGTTGTTTGTCTGTGCTTTTTTTAGCGGCCTGGAATGTAAATGTGCGCCTCGTACTCGTGTGTGTGTGGCTTGTTTTCGTGCCGCGTAAATAACTTCAACCCATTTGTGCAGTCTCCCTGGCCCCCATTTCCCCGTCCCCCCTCTGTGGACAGGCTATATATAAAAATAAATTGAATTGAAATGCTAATTTTATGTTAATCGAAAGAGGTTTTTATGCATCTGAAGATTTTTATGGCCTGCCTTGGTCGCTGTTTTTTTCTGTTTCTTTCGCCTTTGGTCAGCAGAATTTACCGTTAGAACATTAGCACTAAAAGCCAGTGTCATCAGTGCGTAATTCTATGTAATTTTCGGTAATTTTGTGTAATTTTTATGTAACCATGGGGCATAAAATTCAATTGGTTCACTTTACTTGCCAGGGGCTTTGCCTATTTAGTTTTTCGCCTAAAAGCGCGCAGCGATAAATTTTATTTATTTTTCATTGCTGTCTAATGTTTTTGTTTACAAAAAGCGCACAAAGTTATTCAAAATGATGACTATTGAGAGTTTAGTTACGCTTTTTAGTAGTAATTAGATAATGAATAATTTAGTTGGATATATTTAATAGATTCAATGCAGTACTATAAAAATTGTTATTATTATCATGTCGAAATGGTTTCAATGATTAAATTCAATATTATTCTTAAAATTGAATTTTAGGGATGTATTAAAATGCTTATACACAGATATATACCATTCAAATCAACCTTTCATCTTACATTAGGATTTATTTGGTCTCCCTTAAGCAAAATTGTGCTTTATTTAAATGGCAAAATGAGACAGGAAAATAGTTTTTTCCACATTTTGCACGTCTGCTTTGCGCGGCTTCATTCTGTGTCTGTCTGCCCCCTTTTTTTGCCACTGTGTGCGGCCCCGTGTCAAAGTCTGTCTGCGTTCGAAACCGGATATCCTGCTGCAGCAGAGCAGACAGCACACACACACAACCGACTGCAGCCTGAGCCCAACTCAACCCCAACAAATCCAGCGCCTTGGTTGCTCCTTACTTGATTCTCTCTTATCGTAAACGCACAGTCTGCCTCAGCTGAAGCCGTGTCCTGCGGCAGTACCACAACTACAACTACATCCATAGTTACAACTACAACTGCAAAGTGCTCACATGCAAAGTTTTTGACACACACACAGAGTTCTGCAGAGGGAGCGCACGAAAGCAGGCAACACTTTTTTCCGCAGCAAAAACTTTTACCTCATTCGATGGGGCAGCAAGAGGGAGAAGACAACGGGGAGAGGGCGCAAGTGAAGATGCTGAATTTTCTTATGTGGCTTTTCCTTTGTATGCTCTCGTGTGCATATGTATGTGTATAAAACGAAACGATGGCAATGACATAAAATCGATTTTATTTGCTTCTTCTCCCTGTTGCTTACACTGACTGCAAACTGTGCACTATCCGCAGCCCGTCTCTGTCTCTGCTTTCTGCATAGGCCAGCGCAATTATGAGCCCCTGCACACACACACATACTCATACAGCTAACCTGTATAGCCTGTGAACACGCCTACATTTTAAAAGCAACGACCAATAAAAAATAAAACGACATTTTGTCTGCCTCTTTGCGTGTGCGCAAGAAAGAGACAACAACAGTGGGCTCCATTTTATAAAATGAAAAAAAGTTTGAATGTAAAATGAGTTAAGTTTCATTTTTTAAGGTCTGTGAAACAACCCCGGCAGGACACGGCAACTTACCCCTTCTCCCCCAGGCATCATTTGCATTTAAATTGAGGGTGACTGCGATATTTACATAGTGTAGTCAGGGCAGTCAGGGGTAGACCAGCCAGGGTTGCTGCGCGTTAGCCGCAAATCAGCGCACATAAATCTTGGCTAGTAAAAATTATACACGATTTGATTTGAGCCATAAATTCATAAAAGTTTCGCCGTGCTCAAAATTATGTTGATGATTGTATGCATAATTTCCCAGACTGCGTAGATTGTTGTCCGCTTTTATGATTGCCATTATTATGCATGCAGCGGCGGGAAAGGGAGAGAGAAAGAAATTCTGCAAAGTTGGCAGTAATTCAGTACAGCCCGCAGCAGCAGGTTGAGCACAGTGGGGCGTGGCAGAAACTGCTTATGATTCATTGTTGCGACGCAGGGCCCAAGGTAAGAAGGCACAGAAGTTGCTCGGAAATCTCCACTCCTAGCAACTCCTTGCTCATTAGCATGAAAGCAACCCTTAGTTTTTGTTTTACTTGCAGATCGGTTGGGATTTACGCTTATTGCTAGATTTATGTGCTGCCTTGTCGTAAAACCAAATATTCCGCGATTTGCATAAGTCCGGGCACTGTGTGTGGGTGAATGTCTGTGTGCTTGGGGAAATAAAACTGTGTGTGAGCAGAGGGTGGCAATAACTGAACTATGCGCTAGTTTTACTGCAATTTTTATGGCGAAATTCAGCATGATGAGTTATAGTATGAATAGTAAATTTGATAGGAAATACCTTTTCTATAACAGTTATACCTAGTTATGAAATATTATAGTAGAAAACCTTTCTTTATATTAATAATATTTTTACTGAGCTAAAAACCAGTTTTCTTTGGAGACTCTCTTTCTCTTTCGGAGTTTACATTTCAATTATTAAATAATGAATTAATTTAAAACAAGACTTTATAAGAATTCTCATTGTTATAAGCACTTTATATAATAAAGAAGAAAGCAGTAATGCTACATATGTATTCATATAATAGATGTCACTTTGTGATTAGCTTCAATTAAGAATTTACCCTCACGAACTCATTCATTGATCTCAACACTTCACACAATGAAAATGAAAAGCCTTGCGGACTTTTCATTTGTACTTAACCAAGAAATTCATTTATTTTTCTCTAAATCAAAATCAAATCTAAGTTTAGCTTTATCTCGGGCGTCCAAAACTAATTTGGCAAATGTGACGTCGCAAAGTATGCAACAAATTGCAGATAGAACTGATTGGGGAGCGTACGACGCGTCCGCGCGCTCACTTGCTGGAAACATCAAAAAGCTACAAATAATAGACAACTAACGGTAGTCGTAACAGCCCTACCAAGATGCCATCTCCTAACTCAGCCCGCCCTACGTCTGTCAGTCAAGTGAAAAAGGCATTAGAAAGCATTTTTTGTTGCTGCCAATGGAATTTTCACTTTAGAATTTTCGTGTGGAAAGTCGAGAAAAAAACGAAAGAAAAAAACGAGAAAAAAGAAGGTTTATTTGTGCAGAAATAAAATAAAATGCCGAGCGTAAGACGAGGCCAGTAGGAAAAGAAGGAAAAGGGGAGTGGGAAGGGGAGAAGAAAGGGCGGCTAGTAGACTTTGATTATAATTCCAACACCTACAAAGTGAGCGGGGGGAGCAAACAGGGAGGGAAATTGCGACGACGATTGACAGTTGAAAATATAAAAGCGGATTTGTGTCTTTCTCTCTGTCTGCCTGAAATGCTTTGCGGGAGTATCTGTGTGAGTTTGTGTGTGTGTTTTTGTGTGTGTGGGTGGTTGCTCAAGCCAATCCACCCGGCCATCAACTCGTGTCGGGTGTCTGTGTGGGGAAGTGTGAACGAATGTTTTGCTGCAGATAAGCAAAATAACTGTAATAAGAAATTCTTTTTTATTTGCCTCTTACTCTCTCCTCCACCCCCCACACTGAAGTGTTTTTTATGCCACACATCGCCATTGATGTTGTGCGAGTGTCGATGTGTGTGTATGTATGTGTCTTTGCGTGAGTTTGTTGTGTGTTTTATTCGCTTGCTTTATATTCAAAGTGATGTCCTGCTGCGTCCTGTGTGTCCTGTGTGTCCATCAGCTCGTCTGAAGTGCGTGCCTAAGACGATTTCTTTTATTATTTACGGGTCGGGGAATTGGGATTGAGCATTGAAATCGCCCAGACCGAAACAGTAAGACAGACAGACATATGTCTAATGCTAATGCGCATTACGTCTGTCCCTCTGTCCATACATTGTCAACATGGAAGCCTTTGTTGTGCGAACTCTGAAAGCAGGCGAAGAGTTGCGGATGTTTCAGTCAATCTGTCGATGCTGGCATCCGATAAGCTTCACTAATTTCACAATGCAACAGTATGTCGGGTTTAGACAGCCCCCCAATTCCCCAAAACATTCTTTGTAGTGTTGATTTCACAGAGAAATAAAATTGTTGACAATCTTTCTTTTTTGTTTTAGGCTCAACCGTCAAGTAAATGTTACTTATAAAGAAGTTCCACCCTTCAGAACCAAAGCCGGAATTGAATTATATTAAAGATCTTAACTCTTGAAAGATATTAGTAAATGGTTTATATAAAGATTTAGCTTTTATCAGTAATCTATCGGTAGTTTTTTTATTCATATATGATGTGGAACACTTTAATAGAAGAAACTCTTGAAACGAACAAAATTTTCCTTAAATTAAATATTATTACAGATCTCAACTTCTTAAAGCCGTATATATCGTATACAGTCTTCTTCAATTATTTTCATGATTTTTACCCACTTCAACTTCTACTTTTAGTAAATAAATCTACAAAAGTCTTTCAACACTTGTGTTATATTGTATATAGTTGCGCCCCTGGCCATGGCGTGCCTCATGTTCGACTCGAAATGAAATATTTATGCATAGCTAATTGTAAAAGGCGGAGGAAAGAAGGGGCAAATGGATTGAAAGATGCAAAGGGGGGGGAGGGGGGGTTAGCCTTTGCATGCTAGCCAAAGTTGTATGAAAATGAAGTGTTAATTTATTGGTCTGAATCACTCGGGATGTGGTCGTAGCATATCTGTGCTGCCCTGGCCATGGGGGGCAACTGGCACAAGCAATGCACATGGCGTTGCAACAACACTTCAATATTATTTGTAACGTGCTGCTGCTGCAACACGTTGCACACTGCGTTCTCTGCATGCATTTGCAATATTTCACACTTTAATAGATTTGCATGATCCCCAGCGCCACACGAACGGTACATGCGATAAACTATATATTGTATTGTATTGTATTGTAACATATTGTATGTACTGTATGCATATAGAGTACTCGCCTTGGCCTTATCTTTTAATTGCATTATATATATACTCGTATGTGGCCGAGCATGGTAAATCCATATTAAAGTTACAAATTAATGCGTCGAACGCATGTTAATGGCACCTTGTCAGACAAGGCTTTTGCATTCCAGCTCTCTGGTATAATAATAATATGTTATATGACCGTGTGTGTGTATAATAGAATTTGTCTGACGATATAGAGAGGTTACATTCTAAAGGAGAACGTGTTGAATTAGACTTACTCGTAAGAGCAAATTTGGTAAGGGGTAATGAAATTTTCATGAATAAAAATATTGTCAGATTTTTAAAGCTTATCTTTAATAAAGCAATTAATAAAATAGGTTTCATTTCAATTTGTATAACTGAAATAACACTGTAAATATATTAAAATATTTATCACATTTCCTGTGCTTTTAAATTATTATCGCACACCTTTTTAATACTCATTCCGAACCCCACCTTCATTAAATTTGAAAATCAAATCAAATTCATGTTTTATAATTATATACTCATTCTGCTTTTCTTATTATTAACTTCAATTTTAATAGACACATTTACAGTTAGGTCCGTATAAATCGACCATAAATCTCTGGCATTCTTCAATAAAAACTAATCTCAACTAATCTTAGCTTACTCGCACTGCAATAAGTTCCAGCACTATGCAAAATATGTTCCACTATGGTAACTCCTACAACTCTCATTAAGAGATGCGCCACGCCCCAGCCACAACTAAATCCATCAAGATTCTTATCCAACAATCGCTAATACGCGTACATATTGCACCTTACTGAGCGAAGCCACGAACCACACGAGCCGAAGCTGAAGCATGCGAAGAAAGTAAGGGAGTGTGAGGAGCGGAGGAGTAGAGGAGAGTGGGTGGTAACCACTTGTGGATAAAGTACTCATAACTAGAGTAGAGAGAGACGAGAATTTATATTAAATTATGCCGTGGGGCTATTATTAAGCCGGTTAATAATATGTTGGCTTTAGTTTAATAGCAAAAGTAGCAAATTGCGAAACTTCATGTGCAGGCAGGTTGCAATTTCTAGCCAACTGCTCCACCAGCTCCACCTCTCTTCGTTATCGTTTCTTCTTCTTAATGAATTTTATTAAAAACAAATTGAGTTTTAATGTGTTTATTAGCGAAAGAGCCGTCGCTCATTGGCTTAGGTTGGCTTCATGTGGGATTAGCATGACAGAGAGAGAGAGAAATAGATTCTGCATGTTTGGACCCCATAAAGCTCGACTCATTGCCCCCATGTTTGAGTATTCAAAATAGCTGTGTGGGCGTGGCTCAGCTCCCCATGTGCAAACTTTGCATATAAATAAACCGTGCCAAGTCTCGTCAAGTTGCGTGTATGAAATTTGCATTAATCTCATTAAGGCTAATTTCATCTATGACCTTTTTACAACTTTTCTGCTGGTGTCTACTACTTCTTCGTCTTCTTCGACGCTGTCGATTTCAGATACTTTGCATAATTTGATGTCTTATTCCATGTCAGCCAATTGGCGCCTATTCCCTCTCGTTCCACCTGCCCATAAATAAGATATGCATCTTGGGCGGTCTAATGGCATGTTGTGTACATCAGGCTGTCTGTGGTTTTTTGTGCCCATTGTTTTCTGGCGAAATTTCTGCACTACTTTTCCACAGTACGCGAACTTGTGCCGCAATTTAGCTACATCTGCATCGGATTGCATGGTTCATTCCATATCAAATCGGCCGCATGTTCAACACTCGTTTGCTGCATTCGCAATTTGCTCTGGGTTGGCCTATGGGAGTGGCCCCGGGTCTACCCATGGAACTTAAACATGCTGATTATATGTTTCAGGAAGTTGTTCGTCTAGGCGCAAATCAAAGTTTTTTCAATTAAAACGGAGTGTTTTAAAAATTAATATAATAAATATTTTAATACCATACTTTAAACCTCAGAACATTTCTCTCATAATTTAACCTAATAGAATTTAAAGTAAATTTGTATAATATCAAACTTTAAAGTTAAGAAGAGAATATCTTTTCTCTCATAATTTAACCAAACATAATTAAATTATTTTAATCTGGCTAATAAATAGCTCAAATATTATAATGAATTGTATATAACTTCATTTATTAGTCTGGATTTCTTTGTGATTTTAAGATTTTCACGTCAAGATACTTTCCGTCTAATTTATCTGCAATGTTTCTCTCAAAATTTTTTGTTTTGGTTGTGCATTTTTAAGCAGCTGCTGGCGCGTTATTGATGGCAAAATTTTATGACTGTTGCAAATAAATCAAAGAAAAAATGGAAACTGAAGATTGCACTACAAAAGACTTAGGAAACAAACGCGGCAACGGCGTGAACAAAACCAACAAACAAGATTTCGATATTTATGTGCCTGGAGGGATGTGTGTGTTTGTGTAGAGATGTGTGGTGTATGTAGCACGACTATTTTAATACCTTATAAGTTAAAAAGTTGAAATAAATAACTTAGACGACTTTACAGGGTATTTGATATGCGTGCAGCCTCTACTACATTTGTCTTCGCACTCATTTATGATGATAATTTTAGCTTCTGCAATGCAATTACAGCTAAAAAGTAAACAAATTGTTTTGGAGCAAGATAAAGCAGTTGCTTCAAAGCTGTAGACTATATAGGGTATATAGATGCATCTAGAAAATAACTAACAAATTAGTCGTATAACCGAGACGCGAGTGCAGTTTGCGTATCAAGAGTTTTTTGCATTTATTTTTGCAGCTTATATTTTTTGAGTTTTTTATGGCACTTAACGACTTTATTTCCTTGTTGCTGAAAGAACTATGCCTGTTGTTGTGTGTATGTGTATGTGTGTGTGTGTGTGTATTGTACCAACGACAGTAAGGCAAATTAATGAGTTTAATTAACAACACGCAGGTGGCTTTGGTTGAATTTGGCCCGAAAAGCATCCAGCATATGATGATATCATTGCATGGCTCCATGGCTTGGCTTGCCTTGGCTCAACTGCATTTTCGGTGTTGTGCATTTTTATTGCCACTTAGGCTTAGTCTCTAAATTATTATTTATTTTTCTATTTTTCTAGGTTTTGTTGTTATTTTACTCAGCGCAGTTCAGTTCAGTTTTACTGCCAATGCATGTCTATATCACCACAATTAAATTTGTTGCACTCGCCTGCACAAAATGCATAAACAGTTTCAGCTGCTGTTGCAGTTGCAAGTTGCACTTCGCAATTGTTGCGCCTCTGTTGGCAAATTGACACGCAAATCGTTGCTGCTGCGAATGTGGAGTAAGTCTCATGAATGATACCTCCCACTGTACTCTCGGTCTCTGTCCCTGCCACTACTACGAGTATCTCTGTCTCTATTTGCACACAGGGTTCGCCAACGAGGCAGAAACGACGGCAGCGTTTGCATTTTATGTCTTCTGCCTCGACTGGGCTATTAAATTTACTGCTGCACAAATTACCACTAATAAGTACCAGATTAAGATCAAAGTACTACTAAATTAAATATTACCAAGAAAAAGTAAGCAAACTTATTTTTTTTGATTGTCTTACAATCATTTTAAAGAGCACACGCCCTGCGCTGTCTTCACTTTGTTGGCCAAAAACGAATTCCATATTTTTATAGATGCTCAACGATTCGCTAACTCAATTGCAACAAATTCATTTTCTAACAAATTTTGCAGTTAATTGAATTTTTAGTTGCATTTTTACAGCTCAAAATAAAAATTACGGTTGGTTAAAAAAACCTTTGGAGTACGAGTAAATTTAATTAAAGTTAGAAAAAGCTTCAAAATATGCAAAACAAAATTTAAAATACATAAATTATTTGAATAGAATATTGTGAGAAATAAATCATCTTTAATTTAGCAAGAAAAAGGTAAAAAAATATTATATTTAAAATAAATAAATAATTTGTAATGTATTGATATTTCAGAGAAATCCAATTTGTATAGTTCTGCTGTTATGTTTAAGTCTATTCAAAGTCGAAGCCAAAAAAAGGAAAATAATTTAAAACAATAAAGTAACAAATTTAGCTGTTTTGTAATCCATTTCAGCGTAATCCAATTTGTAAATCCTTGTAATTATGCAGATATTTTCCTTTACAGGAACCGCGTTTGAGGACAGTCGAGAACCGTTTGAGGTCGCTCGCACTTTGCTCGCTGGCTTTTATAGCACGCCAGCAGAGCCTTGGAAAGATTTCCAATTTAAAAGCCGAAATTTGAATATGCGCACAAATGGAAAACAAGCTGACAACTGGAAGTGAGCTGTGTTTTTTAGGGATGGTAAAAAACGACATTGAACAACCCTTTAGAGGTATTTCGAATTTGTAAGTCATGAAAATGTAACTGCTGACAAGGGGTTAAGAACGGTTACCCCTGCTGCTACAGTTACCCCTTTGACGGGGCTTTAGAGCATTGCCAGGTTGAACAGAATATATATATTTTAGCACACAGTGTAGCCACTTGACAGACAGCGTTGCCAGACATAGTGAAAAGGCGATAAACTTGAATTTCTATTTGAATTTTTTGACTGTTTTCAGGTTTGATTAATTTGAATTTAAAATTGTTACATGTTCTTGAACCTCAATTTGATTTTAAGGCTATCTTATTTGGTGTTTATCTGTTTGTCGACATCATTATAAAATTTGCCAAATATGCGCAATGCATTTGCTGCTTGTCCAATTGCAACAATCTCCAACGCTGTCAATCAAAATGCAAATACCTCAAGCCCGGCAGTTGCCTCATTAAAAAGCGAGCCGTGCCAAGCCTCTGGAAAAATATGTGGCATACGTGAAATTTACATTTTCTACAGAAAACTCACAAGTTGACAACGACGACGACGATTCGCAGTGCCCGCAATTAATCGCGCTGTGAGGCAACTCTGGCGACAATTTAAAAAAAAATCCACCTTCGGTTTTTGGTGACAAGCAACAACAAAGCAGCTTGCAACAGTTGCAAGCAGGTGAGAGAGTGTTGCCAGTAACAAGGGGGAGGAGGCACTGGGGGCAACGTATTGTACACTTGCATCTGTTCAACGGTTTTTTACACGATTTGGTCAAAAATATCCAACTGACTAAGTGCCTAACTGACTGACTGTCTGACTGTGTGACTGACAGCTGCCACCTGCCCCGAGGACGCAACACGACACGGCAGAGAGGCGACTGCAATGTGTCGCCACGTTGCGCCTTGTCGCCTCGTTGCCGACTTCTGTGTGTCACTTCGAGTGCAGCTGGAAAACAGCTAAAACAATTTTTGCGTTTGAATAATTTGCCAGCTTTTTGTCGTTGTCGCTGTTGCTACTGTTGTTGTTGTTGTTGTTGTGGTTGCTGTTATTAACGTAACAATAATTGCCTGGGGGAAATCTGCATAATTATTTAGAAATCACGAGGTTACTTTACTCACTTTTTAGAGTTAACTAAGCGGTCATTCTGGTATTAATTAAACGATTGCGCTTTGTGTGAGCGATGTCAATAAGAATTTGTCAAGGCGGAAAGTTTGGGGTACAGTAGGGAGTCAACAAAGATCTGATCATCGATTTATATAAAGACTGTCAGCAGAAAGAAATTTCATCAAAGTTCTTTAAGAATTAAGAAAAATATGAATTAAAACAAATCTTGATGTAGTTTGTTAATTACTTAGTTATTAGTTAATTACTCCGTGAGTGAATTTTGTAATTGATCTTGATAATTAAATCTAATAAATGATCTGAAGATCAATTTAAATTTATTGCATAAAGAGAAATAGTTAGATTGCTCAACCTCTCTCTCAAAAGATATAAACATATACCATATATAAAGTAGTATATCATATAGTAAGTTGCCTTCTCTAAACTGTATCACTTTTCTAATGGATTCTTTCAATTTTGTAAAATTCTAGATATTTATTAATTGCGATACTTATGACATAAGTAACGTTGCTATTTCCTTAGCTTATTATGATATAAGCACATTTAATTGTTAATCTCTCCCTCAGTTAAATCGAAGCAAATGAATTCAGTTCTATCTAACCACTGTCACTCTGATAATTACGAATAGCGATTGTTTAATGCAAAAATCATCAATTAACATGTCCACCCTGCTGTGCCTGATGGTCAATAATTTACGGGCACGTCAATAAGAGCGCGGGCAACGTCTATAAGGCGAACACTCTACAGTCTCCACTCTCTACACTCATCATTTAAATATGCGTCAGACGTCAGATGTGGCAGCTACTGTGCAGCAGAAGGAGAGTGATAAAGAGGGCGAGGGAAGACAGGAAAGTCAACTGGCAGCTTGATGGGCTGCTGATGGCGGCACTTTTCAAGATTGCAACGCCCGACCACGCCCCTTAATGGCATTGAAAGTGCATCTAAAGTGGGTCTGACTGGATCTGGGACTGGGTCCCGCATCATTCTGTTGTCTGTCTGAGAGTTGTTCGTCTTTGTATCTGTGCCATATTTTGCGCTTATTAAAGATTTTTAAATACTGTAATTTCTGGAACTCGACTACCAGAGTTGCCAGAGGGACTGCTAATTTATCGGCTCAGCTATGCGGCTAATTTGGTTCGAGAATTATGAAAACTCATGCTACTAATTGTCCTTCTGCTTCGCTGGAAATCCTTTTAAGCCCAACAGCCCAGAGCAATTATATTTTACGTCACGTTCCCCATCGATAATTGTTCCTATACACAATTATGGATTGCGAGCCAGAGCAGAAAAAAATCTATTTATGCAAACAATTCTCAGCAAAACACAAAGCTTTGTCATGTCACAAACCATGATCCAATCAAATCAATATACAAACAAAACGACATATTTGCTCGAGTTGTCATTGAACCGATTGTTTCGGTTTGTCGTGCATTATACTCGCACTTAAATGTGAATGTTGTTTTTAATGGCATAAAGGTGATGGGGTATTATGGCTAAGGTGTTAGCTTTGGAACAAAAGAAGATTATTGTAGAAATGTAAAAAGTGTAGTAATTCTTCTTGCTGAAATACTTAAATCTATTTGTTCCCATCTATATATCTTATCGTCTAGTTATTCATCCTTTTCTTTAACTATTTTTTTAAATATCTTTATTTTTTAGTCTATACCACATTTCTCTATCAATCTATACATCTTTAATCTTTACTGATTTATATATTTTCCCATTAATTTCATTTTGTTAGCGCATTAAAAAGTCTTTGTTTGTTTAATTTCCTTTGCGATTTTGTTGTTCGTATTGAATTATAGTCAAATGCACTTGAGAATTAACATTTGGAATGCCTTAACAACTGGCCGGCTTGGCATTTAATTGAATTGGCTACATACTTATGCAAATGCCAGCTCTGACTACGACTCGGACTTCGACTGAGAATGGAACTGGGGATACGTAGCCAGGTAGTGACTCTGCATCTCGAACTTGGCCACCAAATGAGGCAGTCAACAGCGAAGCCTGATGATTTGCATAGAATGACGCGAATGTTAAGAGACTGGGAGAGAGAGAGAGGGAGATTCGTTTTCGGCTCAACTTGATTTGCATTGTGAAGGTCGCAATGTGTCTGTATCTGACGGAAGCAAGGCGAGGTATGCGTTGATACATTATTGATAGGCTGTTGCAATAGTAAAACAAATTAAAAAGCAGAAATTACATTGAAATGAGATTTGAAAATCTCCACGCAAAAAGCGTCAATGCATCCGCAAAGCCTTTCCAAGAAGAAGAAGAAGAACGAGACGACATCAGATGATGAAGAAGAAGCAGCAGCAGCAGTTGCAGAAGACTCGAGTTGAGTCAAGCTGCCTGCTGACTGATGTTAATAAGGCGTCTCATAAATTATCAGCAAAACGTGCTGAGAGGCAGCAGCAAACAGAGGCAGCTACAAGTTGCAACTGGCAACTGGCAACTTGTGGCAACTCTGTCTGGCATGCTACGTTTTGTTGTTGTCTTGACATATGCAATGGCGCGCACAAAAAAATTTACATTGCATTTAGACGGATGCGACAAGGCAGCGCGCAGACATCGTCGACGATGGTGATGATGTTGATGAGGCGGCCCGGCACGTCGGAAGAGCTTGGCATGGGGGCAGGGGCATGCGGTGGGGTCTGCCACTATTAACGTGACAATTTGTGATTTGTGCCTGGCCCCGGCCTGGCTGACTCTTTGGTATTTAGAATTTCTTTGAGCGCATCCTGTTCTGCGCTCTGTTCGCAGCGGAGATCTGAGATGGCAACCATCGCCATCGGTCGATGCCGACGATGACTGCATTTAGATTACGGAATTATTTAAAATATTTTATTAAATGCACACAAACAGCACAGATTCCTCTCTCTATCTCTCTCTCTGTGTCTATCTCCCTCTCTCAGCGGGGTATTAATTATATAAATTATTCAAAAGTTTTGCGCTTAATGAATGCGCAGAGGCAGCTAACTAAATGCTAGAAACGTTTCTTTTGGCCAGTCACAGCGAGATGCAACATAGCGAGTGCACACAAGCGCCATCTAGCGTACAATTCTATAACTACTGCCTAGACAGGGGTTGGAAGTGTTCTAAAAAGGTAGCACCCATACAACTCATACTTCCATAGTTTATGCAAAGTTCCATCATGGAAGTGAAAGGGTTGCAAGGGTAGCTCGTTTTTTACCAGGGTTGTTAAAGGGGTAAATGTTTTTTAGGAGGAACATTTCAGTCTGAAATAGCTGTTCAGAATGTGAACAACAGAGAAAAGAATAGAAGGAATTATGGTGTGATGATAGAAGGAATAATGGAAAATATATATAAATGCAGTTTGAATATTGTTAAATGCATGAGTTATTGGAAATCTTTGAAGAAATCGCAAGGCATACAAAGGATGAATTTGTAAGTATTTAATATATATTGTGTATATAATATTTCAAATATTTTCTTATAGGCCTAGATAAGTTGGATGTTTCGGAGTAAGTTTAAAAAATAATTCTATAATTGTTGGAGCCATCACGAAGTTTTATAATCCTCAATGTACCCAATTCTCCAACTACCGTATTCAAATCTAACCGAGAAACGAACTTTTTTATGCGCTACCACGTAACTGTGCCACAACAATAAAAATACAACAACAAGAGGCACACTTAATCCCAATCTGAAACTCGATCCCAATCACAATCACAATCCAAGTTAATAAGTGCGCATTGTTTGAACACGCGCTCAAGAGTTCAATTTAAATATTTGGTTAACAAGCGCGCAGGCAACTCTGAACAACAACAACAACAAGCAACTTGGCCACGCTTTACTTGCCTCAGACTTGAAAGCTTTTGGGAGTAGAAATCTGTTTGGGATTTTCGCTTCTGTGTTTTTTTTTTTTGGCATATCATTTCCGTTTGCTCTGCGAGGAGAAGAAAAAGGCAACTTGACAAATTAGACAAATAGAAAACATGTCAAAGAACTGAGCTGCATGCTCAATTAAGCCGCTTGACAGGCGCACATCGCCAGCGGCAGCAGCAACGGCTACAGCAACAACTACAGCAGCAGCAATACCAACAACAAGAGCAACATCAGCTTAAGATCAGTCAGAAGACTGTGGTAGAAATGAGCTATAGACTTGAGAAATACCCTGTTTTCTTACATTTCTATAGACTTATTATTAAGAATCTAGCAAGGTTGGTACTCCAATAGTCAAATCATAAAATATAGACTACTTTAATATAAATATATTTTATTAATCAGTTCAATGTATTAATTTTATTGCTGTTATAATATTTTCAAAAGAGATCTATCTGTGAAAGACTTCCTTATTAAACACGAATTGTTTTCATAATTAGAGTTAAAAAGTTGATAGTTCCCAGATATTTAAATACATGTACATATAGATTAAGTCCGTATTATAGAGTTATGGAAAGATTTTTACCATAAAATAATGTGGACTAAATAAGAAGACTTTGAATTTAAAATTGTCCATCGAAAGAGTGAAACTTCCTCTTTCATTTTATGTTTAATTTAAATTCATTTCCCAATTTCAATATACCCCATTGGCATATATCATTTACTTGGCATAACAGCAGCCACAAGCCCACAGACAACACGCACCGAACACACTCTGCCGCGTCATGTTTTCGGACTGCGTAAGACCAGAGGTTCGTGCTTGGGGCACGACGCTAATTAGAATAAAGCCGACAAGTTTGTTGTAGGACAACTGAAAAGCGCAGTAAAAATTGAAAAACTGTTTGTTCATGGCTTAAACGCAATTAACAATTAACCCCGACGGGCAACGAAAAACCTCAAAAATGGTATGAGGCCAAAGAAACAACATTTAAATTCGTTTAATTTCACAGCTCGCGATATCGATCGCACTACACAATGAAAATGGTCGAGTCATCGTCGATCGTTGGATCGATCGATCCATTGTGAAAGGCGGCGCGTCTGGTGCTTCTTGTCTGGAAGGTGCGTCTGGGGCTTCCGTTTCAGTTGTGGCCCCAATAGAATTCAAACACCTCGTCGCCAGTCGGCTGTCTCACTGTCTCTCTGTCTTGGTCTGTCTCTTTGTCTCTTGGTCTGTCTTGGTCGGGGCTGGTAATCAAAATCCTTTTATAGCATTTACATAGCAGCACATACAAGTCGAGCAATGCCTCTGCCCATTGGCCAGTTGGCAGTTGGTTTTTTTTGCCTCCTCTCCTACTCTCATTGAGACACTGCACAGCCTGGCCAAGAGTGGACACTAGACGCCTAGAAGAGGGGGCAGGGAGGTGCAGAGAAGGGGGCTGGCTGGGAGGCTGATGACAGGCAACACACACTGATCGTGGGAAAATGATCGATTTCATTGCGCTGCGATTTGGGAGAGTTGCAAGCAGTTGCCGTTGCCGTTGCCATCGAACATTGCCATCAGATCGTAGTCTCCGACTCGGTTTCGATCCGATACATGACAACGAACATGCCAGCAACGTGCCAGACAACTGGCAACTGGCAGCGCAATTGAAACGTGTTCATAAAGCAATTTTCGACTTTTTGTCAACTTGATATATTTTTGCCAGCCACTTTTCAGTATATTTTTGTTGTAGTACGTTTTGTAAAAAGTATCTAACAGGCTGTTACCAATTAAGTAAAGATACCTAATGAATATTCATAAATTAAGAGTGTTGATCATGAACAAAATTTAAAATATATTCCCATTTCTCCTTGTACTTCCTTTATAATCACTAGAATATTTTATGATATTTTTTTAGAATTTTCAAAATCTATTTAATATATTTCTATATTTGTTAAATGTTGTTTAATTATTCGCATTACAATTTTAACACGTATCTTTTTAAGGCAGTTCGATTTTGCCTTGTGCTAGAATTTATTTCGTATAAGATTTTTTAGCGAATCTTTTAATTGGCCTCATTAATTAATTGCTTGATGTTTTGATAAGTTTTTTTTGCAAGCTACAGAATACTGTAGAAAAATCTCACACTTTCAATGCAATCAATTATGATATTCTGTTTTTATTTGACTGCAGGCAACTCCATCTAACTGATGCCAAAAACGGATTAAATGGATTAACGTGCGCCGCCTTCGAGGAAGACACGAAAAAAACGAAACGAAAGACTGAGGCAAAAAACTTGAATGACCAAGCCAACGTTGTCGCCGAGTTGTGTGGAAAAATTATTATGCAGCAGCAATTACTCGCCAATTGTCGTTGCAATGAGAATTGCAGAGAGATGAGGCAAGAGCGAGACAGAGAGAAAGAGAGAGCGAAAAAACTTGCCGCCTGAGAAGTGTCTAAAAGGCGATAATCCTGTGGACGACTATCGCCGGGAACAGGCAGCCAGAGTTGCAGTTAGATCTGCAGTCGGTGCTCTTCGATCTTCCAACGGTTCTACCAGCTGTAGAGGCCCCTGGTCTGGTTATGACCAAATGCAGCAATCGAGCGACACTTGGCGAGCTCTCGAGGTGATTATTTTTATTATAATTGTGCTTTTATTGGCCTCAGTGCGAATGTTGTGACCTAGCTACGTCTATCGTCTTCAGGTGAGTGCATAAAATTTCATAAACACCTTGAAAAATTGTACTGAAAATTCGTTACGAACATCTTTTGTTGCAGTTACCAGAGTCGCCAAACTGGCCTTCTCTGTCCAAACATTGTGCTAATGATGACGACACCTTTCCACACTCGATGCCGACGCACAGAGGAGGAGGCGTCTCTCAACGTTGCACGTTGCCCACAACAACGACGACGCCGTCGAAGACGACGACGTAACGCAAGCATCCCACTAATTTTTCCATATAAGTCCAAGTGGTACGGCAACAAGGTAGCAGCTTTGATTTGTGGCAAACTTGGCGCTTGTCGTACAACATTTTTGCAGGCCTGCAACGGCAAGACATGAATTTCGGCCATTTCTATGACCATTTAGCATTCAAAAGACTTTTGCCGACACAAAATTGCATAGATAATTTTGGATTTATCTCGTAACATGTCGCATCATCAACATCTTATATACAATAAACGATAATTAAGTTATCCTCAAAATAAGAGACGATTTTTGATCGTATCAAGTCGAAACACAAAGATGATTCAAGTATTTTATGATACTGTATTCCTTATAGAACGAATTTTATTTAGTGACACACTCTTAACCTTTAAAATCTTTATCTTTTGTTTAATTTTATTCTTTATTGAGCTATCCATCAGCTTACACACATCTCCTTAAAAACCAACATGATCGACAGACAAATCAAACAGTCTTAATTACAGAGATCATTTTAAAGATAAGCAATTTTTAGAAAAAGAATCTTAAATAAAACTTGATGAAATGCCAGGAAAATGTAAAGCTTGAAAACGTTTGTTCCCCAATTGATTTAAGTAACAACTTTGTAACAGCTAAATCGACAAACATCTCCAATATAAACCCCAAAAGTAATTACAATTCCATAGTTTCCCACTTGACCCGAGCTGACTGAGTTTGAAATTAGTTTAAACTGTTGCGATGCTCCCCTTGGCAATTATTTCATTAAGTGCAATACAATAACAACGACGATTGAGTGCAGCAATAATTTTCCACTCGAATTCTCAATGAATTTCAAAAAATTATAAATTGCTGATCTACAGATTGCAGTATAGGAATATAGAAAATTAACCCACAGCTCGGGAGTCGGCGCCAAACTGTTGAAAATCTATGAGAGTAATTAGTTATTGAGATGCATATCGGGTAAGTCATTGGGAGAGGCAACAAGATCATCTAAGCAATTTGTAGAGGGAACGCGCCTATCGCAGTATTGTGATCTGTGAAAGAGTGAGAGATGGAGGAAGAGAGAGCGACGGATGGAGACTTAAAGCTGTTTTGGGGCGGAGTCGATACCAAGCCGAGTTTATGCTAATTGAAAAACCCGACTGCGGTTGGCATGTTTATCACGTATTTACAAGCCTGGCATGACAAATCCGAGTGGGCAAATTGTGAAATCTTTTGGGTGAATGTGTGTTTTGATTAATAGCTACATGGCTGTAAATGTTTGCTTAAAAAACAATTAAAATGCAAGCTTGGCAATCTAATTGAAATAATCATAATAATCATCATCATTATCGCGACGATCGTCGTAATCAACTACGAGACGAGTCACAGGCGCAGTCGAAGGCGCACGCCAAAGACCCATTTGTAATGCTCCAGATGAAGCACCTTCTTATATGTAGGTACTACTGCAAGGTAGCCTGGCAAAGGCTAATTACATAGCCTCGCTTTTGTTTGCCTTATGTTTCATTCATATGCTGCACTTTTGCTTTTCTTCTTTACATTTCTGCTATTTCTTCTCCCGCTTCTTCTTCTGCTTACACTGCGACAATTAAAGTTATTTCATAGCTTTTGCATAATCGCGCAATTTGACAACATTCGCACATCGCATCACGTTGGGCGGAAGCCTCATTAGGCCAGCCACCAACTGACAGCCCCTTTCTTATACCTCTTAATGGCTCTCATTTGAATTTCAATTTAAATGCTAAGTGCTAAGCATGGCCTTAACATCGGCTTTAGCATTATACGGAGGGTTTAGCTTGCCTCTAAAGTGCGTACAAGATGAATGTATCTTGCAGTGCGACGGATTGCGAATTGCGTGCTGCAAGTGTGAACTGAAAGATATTTCAGTTGGCTCTCTGCGAAGTAGTGAATGACATGATATCTCTGGTTTTATGTGTGTCATAAAAGAGTCATTACATAGTACGGTTCGGATTAACAATGTACTTGTCTGTAAACAGATTCTGCAATACTTTCGTTTACTTCAAAGACATTTCTTAGAGGAATAGAATCTTAGAAAACTAGCTATAAAATGTTTTCTGCATTTCTCTGAAATAAATTTACCAATTATGTTTAACCATCATGAAAACTTTTAATTATTTATACAGAAATTCATAATTTAGTAGGAAATAACATGATATCTCTGGGTTTATAGTTGTTATAAAAGAGTTTCTCATATATTAAACTTAATTTGCATATAAATTTGGCTATGAAAAGTTCTTCAATTCTTTACTCAACTAAACTAGATGCAGATTTTTTAAAGCAATACAAATTAGCTATTCATAATTCTACATTTGCAAACAAGAATAAGAAAATGAAATAATAACCCTGGGTTTATAGTTGTCATAAAAAAGTTGGCTGTAAATTTGAGTACCTTAAGACAAGTAAATTGAGTATACATACAGAGTATCTACTTTCCCCATTTCCCCAACTAACATTTCGCTAGCAAATTCACAATTCCTTATTAATTAAGCAACCTTGTATAATCAATTATTATGCGTGCCTTAAAAGCTTACATAAAAATCAGAAATAAAATTCTCAAGAATTTCTCTTGGCATGTAAATGGACATCATCAAATCGGTCAGTTTATGTTAAACAAGACAGCATCGGGCAGAGACCATAAAGCATGCCGATCTGTAGAGGGCAAACTGTAGATGTAACTGCAAAATGTATCTGCATCTTTGTCTGTATCCGTGCTACGCGTATCTTTCGTTTGTGCGTGTCAGTGGTAGCGACTGCATCTATAAGTTATCGTATCTAGCGAGTTGGCTGGCTCTCTACAGAGGCTTCATGCTGCACTGGTCACTGGCCAACCAGAACGGCCGCCTATGAAGAATTCTGCCATAAATCATGACCATAAAAAAAGCAAAACACAACTGCAAAGCTCACAACAAGCGAAGACAGAAGACAGCGGTACCGCTGCCATCTCAGACCCATCTCAGCCCCATTGCCAACCCCATCATCAACATCATCTGCAGCAGCAACAGCAGCAGATTGCGGGAACTTTGCGAAAGCATTTTCCCCTCATTCAGCAGCAGCAGAAACTATAACTTTGATTGATAACGATGTGTCAATAATGTGTTGGCAATTTTCTGCTGCACGAGCGCCAAACGAGGCCCGAATAACGTGTTGAAAGGAATGCAAAATGCAGCGAATTGATAAATGGAATATAGTGCAATATGTAGATGAAGAACAATTAATTAATATGAACTGGGTATATCAAAAGAGGATAAGGGAAGAGAAAAGGTGCAGGTAAAGCTTGCTTAGGAGTACATATTCGATAGTTCATAAAAGCATGATAGTATACGATGATAGCAGAACAAAGTAAAAGGCACGAGGAATTCATTCCAGAAAAACTATCACACAACTATCGCAATGCTTTTATAAACGAGAGCAAATCACAAGAAGGGAAGAGTATTTTCCTTGAGTATATAGAACTATCGAATATGTCAAATAACTTATAATTACAATAGTTATACTTCACTGTAAAAAAAGACAATAATAGATCTTGCCAATTACACTTGTATACGATAGATACGTCATGGATCTATACAACAAACGCCTCAACACTTTAACTGAGTTCCTATGGAGAAAGACAAACTAAGTAAAACCATCGAATATTCATCATATTACTTTCATATGTATACGATAGTTTAGTTTACTATCTCAAGGATCAACATAGCAGACTTCACTATACTTTAAAATAGTAACTAATTGAAACTATCGATCATTCATCGCATAATCAAGAGAGTCATTTACACTAACGAGAGTCGACTCATATTTCTGCAAACTATCGAATATTCATCACATTACTTACTCACTCGATAGTCTCTTCTAACGAACCCAAGACTAACTAATCTCTAACTTAATTATCAAAGACTTAGACAGCCAGTTCTGCAGACATTCAAATACCAAAGGCAGCGCAGTCAAAACTGAAGAATCTTCCCCCCCGCGAGCGCCTTGAGAGTTCCATGACCCATGACGATGACGATGACGATGACTTTGGCCAACGAAGTCGGCAACATTTGAATGGCCACGCAATGTAAGGAATTTGGCCGACGCATTCAAATTGAATTCGTCGTTGAACGTTGCCAGCCAAAGGTTGCCAACTCTGCCGGTGGCCAGTGGCACACACAGAGATAGAGAGAGAGGGAGAGAGATGGAGAGTAGAGGGCCAAGGGGGAAAATACCGCAAAATGCAAACGACAGGCTAATAAGCCCAAGTGGACAGCTCGGTATGCCATCGATCGCTGCATATGGTAAACAATTGTTGGCCACATTATTATGCACGCAGCTGAGTCCGTTGACAGCTTCCTTAAGTCTCCAGCTTTAGCTTCAGCTACAGCTCCGACCTGGACCGCAACTACATAGCGCTTTCCCGTGTCTTTAAGCTGAGCTCATTCACTTAATTGCTCGCGGAATTGTGTCAGTCGTTTGCAGCGGATAAAATCAAAAGCAGCAAAACAAAAAGCAGCAAGAAGAAGAAGCACCAGCTACACACGGATCGTGCGTACAGATACAGATACAAAGCTACAACAACAACAGCCACAGCAGCAACAAAGCCATTGTCTTTGCTGCTGATCCACCAACTGATCGAACTGTCGCGACACTGCGCTGCCTTCAGGTCTCGAGTTCTGTTGAAATTTCAATCGATTAATTGTTGATTAATTTTTGGTATGTCCCGCGGCAACTACAGCGTGAGAAAAACAGTCAAAACATCAGTTTGTCTTTCAGATCGATTATTACGGTGAAGTACCGACTGTGGGTAGATAACTATTGGGAATTTGATAACCTAGACTTGATTGAATTATTGACAAATAAATATTTGATAATTAAATAAAAATAAATTTAATCTAATATATAAATAATTTAATAAATATTTGTTGAACATGAATAAACAAACTAATAAAATCAAATAAATACACAGTGAAATAATATAATTTATTATATTTTTAAAATATTTGTATAATTTTCTATAAATATATATGTTATTGGAGTGACTAAGTACATTATAAATATAATGAAATTTTAGAAATTTTATTAAAATGAAATTAAATCAAAAGAATCTTAAAAACAAATATAATAAAATATTTATATGCCCAACATTTGAAATATAATTAATTTAAATTAAAATTGTACTATACATTTATCTTTCGACTTCCTCATTAACAATACAATCCACAATAAAGTAAACTGCCCCATCTGTATTTGAATAAATTTATTGTCTCAGTTCGTGCCCCAATGGGAGCCACGTTAAAACCTGTTTACAGTTAACACAAATCCAATTGGATAAAACGACGAAAAATACACAAACTGGGACAATTTGAGTTCGCTTATGTGCAGGCGTAGATAAAGTATCTATGAGAAGCACGTACGCAAAGGCAGCAGCACAGACAGACAATACGATAGTGTGGGCTAGAAGAGCACAGCAGCATGCTAAGCGGCGACTGCTCCACCTCCAATTGGATTAAACGCCAACTCACACACACACAGCTGTATACAAGCGCAGGCGGTGATAATCGTAAATTTAAATAGAGCGAAAGGGGAATATACGCGGTAGCGCACAAGTGCAAGTGAGACAAATGTCTGATTGATTTGAATAATGCGTTGGTGTGTGTGTATGCGAGGCGTGTATGTGTGTGTGTATGCGAGGCAGCTTATGCAGTTGGTGGAACGTAAATCAAGTGGAGCGCGCAAACAACACTTGCTATCTCGCTCTCAAGCTTCACACACTTGCGCAGCTTTTGTGGAACCTAAGAGAGCGCGCTCGATCGCATTTCGCAATGGTGTGCGTGAGAGAGGGAGAGCGAATTTGGCAAAGAGATCGGGAGAGGGAATAATAAGCCGCGCTCTTCCTCTCTCGGGGACAGGTTGCAATTGTTGCTGCTGCTGTTGCTCGCGTGTTGCATGTGACTCGTTCATGTGTGTGTAGATACAGATACAGATACAGATAATGCAGTGTTGCTGCCGCTGCTGCTGTTGTTGTTGTTGTTCTGTCGCCCGAGCTGCAGTTGCCGCCGTTTGTTTATTTGCTTTCGTATCGCGAAAACTTGTTGCCGTTTCGCCGTTTTCGGGCCGTGCTGCGCTTTTGATCTGCGCATCTTTAAGATACTCGCTTCAGTTGAGTTTCAGTGTTTGTAACTCAAGTGCGCGCGCGCGTTACGTTCACAAGCAAAAAATCCACAATATAATCCAAACTTCAACTTCGATACCGATTTCGAGTTGATACTCTGAGCTTCCCTTTGTAGTTCATCGCGCGTTGAGGTAGCTTTATACTGAGCCGTTCAGCAGTTTCAGTTTACAGTTTGCTCTCTGCACTTTTTCAACGCGTTTTGACGACGGCATTTTGCGAGCTTCTGTTCGTTTCGGCGGCCTCGCGCGCTTAACGTTTCCAAAAAAGTGCCGCGAGCAGCAAAAACAAAATTTGTTTATGATTTTTTGCCATTCGAAACTGTTTATAAGTGTGTTAACAATACAACTTGATTGGTTATCTGCATAATCCACACACATAATACAAGCGCCAAAAGGTTGCCCTTGAATGACGGGCAAACACTTATGAGAGATAGATGGAGAGAGAGAAAAAGAGAGCGCGGAAGTGCCTTTGAAATTTGCTTAATAATTGTGCAACTTTTGTGAATGAAAATTAAAGAAAACTCTGGTTTTTGTATGACAAGGAATTCAGTATTGGATTAAGGTAATCTTTGGAAACTTAGGAATACACTACGAATCATATTTGATGATCTTTAAAATAATCATTTAGATCAGTTTTAAGTAGGTCTATTCATAGTTTACTGATCTAATGATCTTTCTGATAGAGTTATTGATTAAAATTAAACATTTCTTACAAAACTATATGCTGAATATGTTCTTTTTATATAAGGTTGTCAAATATCTCCCTTCCGCTTTTTTGCTCTTTATTCAATGCTTTATAAAAAGTGATACAGTGATCGGATGGGCGATGTCACGAGATGCCACATGCCGGTTTAACTCGATGTATTCCATGATTTGATCGGTATTTGTCGTCACAGGTCTTCCGCCGGCTGGCTTATCCATGGTGTCGTTTTCACCGGCTCTGAATCGTCGAAACCATTCCTCCGCGGTTCGAAGTGATAGAGTACCATCCCCCAAAACACCATTAATCTCACGGAACGTTTCTCTAGCGGATTTGCCTTTAACGAAGGAAAACTTTAAAATAGCGCGAATTTCGGCGTTAGTGAACTCCATGTTTACACGTCTATAACTGTTGAACGAAATATCCAAACTAACCATGCGTAGCGTCGTTTTGTAGGTTATGTCAAGACCTTTCAAATTATGTATAGTGTTGCCAGATACGAGCTCTGTAGCGCTTTGTACATAGCCGCGAAATTCAAAAGACAAAAAGGCGGAGAAAAAGGGAGATATTTGACAACCTAATATTTTACTGATCTACTTGCCAATGTTCTTTTTCCATAGTATAATGTTCTTAATTTTACTTATTGTATCACAGTATTTTTCATTTTAAGAACAACTTTCATAATATGCTTCAAGTTCTAGATTGTTCCAAAAACTTTTCGTCTTAAAAAGAAAAGAACCAACTCTAAAATTTATAAGACTCTAAAATTTATATATATAAGATAATATATTTATTTATTAGATTGATTTATTGATATTTAAAAGCAGCCAAATATGCGTTACAATGTTAAATGCCTTAAAATGTTTTGTTGATATCAGTTCACAAAACTTTCTAATTGTTTAATGTCTGCATATACGTATAAGGCGAATATTTAATAAATTTCTTGCTAATTCCTGAGTATGTATTTCATGGATTGACTTACGTGCCCCAAATTGTTTACAAGGAACTATCGAATTCAAAAGCAGATCAATGGGGGAATGGGCAGATTAAAGCAGGCAAATACTATGCGTATAAGTCTAGTGTAAACAGCGGGTTATATCTGTAGCACAGTTTACATTCTTTTTTTTGTTGACTCTTCAAGTGGCTTTCGCAATGTGGCACCAACAACAGCACCAGAGCAATGTGCCACATGTACCCAGCCCCACAGGCGGGTGATAAATAATATTGAAATTGTAATAAATACAATAAACAAAAAAGAAAACATTATAACGTGTGTAAGCAAAAAAGAAAAAACAAGTGAAAAGCAACAGTCAAGTGTGCTCGACTGTCATATACCCTCTAACCACGTGTTTGGGCTTTAATATTACGCAGCCAATACATAATTTTCAATTAATGCTGGCTAAAAGGAACGTGTTCTAATTTTAAAACAAGCTTTAGCTGCGTGTGAGAAAAATACATAGTGTCACCAAATTTGGTGGCCCTAGCTCTTATAGTCTCTGAGATCTGGGTGTTCATACAGACACAACTTGTTGATTATCGACGCTAATCAAGAATATATACACTTTGTGCGGTCAGAGATCCCTCAATATTCTTGTTCTCCGATCTTCACCAAAGTAAAATACCCTTCTTCCTTATTTGTAATAGGTATAAAAAGAAATCGATCGATTTACACTTTAAATATTGTCATCGTCTTCGACGTCGTCGTTGTCGTCGTCTTTGCTAATGTAAATATGGCATATATCTTGCTGATAAGTCTCAGTTCGATTTGTTTTATTAGCATAACACTTGTGCGCCTCGAGCAAGATACAGATACAGTAATTGTGTGTATATGTGTGTTCGTGTCTTGCAGCGACAGGTTGGAAGCGAACTGCATTTCCTTACCTTATTCAAATGCCGTTATCTGGCTAAATGCGCCATATAGATACAGGCTACAGCTACAGATACTCGAGCACGGCACGCCATTTGCTGTAACGATCAAGTGATTGATTATTTTACAGTGCCTGTGTTGTTTGTACTACAATAAATATTTGTCGTACTCGCAACGCTTTGCCTGCTGCTTAGCCTAATTAGATAAAAATGGTACCGTGCTCGCGCTTTATATGTATGCCACACGTTGCACGTTGTGGCCGCAGGCACTAGCTTCTTTGTCGTATCTTTATCTTGCATTGCTTTCCACTTACCATATTCGGTTCGTTCTCCCTCCCATTCCTCTCCCTCTTCCACTCTTCCTAACTGAAATGATTAGCCGCAGACGACAAGCAACCAAAGACAGCGACAAGTTGAGACTTATTGGAATATTTATGTATATATGTGCTCATGCTCTGTATCTGTATCTGCAGTCATACATAGCTGTAGTTATAGCTGTATCTATAGCTGTAGCTGTAGCCCGAGTTGTGTGTCGACAATTGCGTCGAAGCTGTTTAAAGAAATGAGTTCAATTTGTTTGTCATTCGGCCTGATAAGAGGCCTAGAACGCGGGCACGAGGACGAAGGCGACCAGCACCAGATAATGCTCAGCCTGTAATACTCAATACACCAACAACGGTAACTAAAACAACAACAAGCAAAGCGTGTTAACAAACACTTTGCATATCGTCGACGTTGTCGCTGACGTTCATAAAAAAAACAAAACCAATTGACACTTCAAAAAAAAAATAATCAATTGGCAGGCGACACAAATCACGAAATTAGTTGGGGCATACATCGAAATTGGTATACTCTATAAAGAAGTTGAGTCTGCTTACCAAGTGTGCAAGAATTTCTTAAATAAATATAAATTTATTTAGAAGAATAATTAAAAATTCATTTAATATTTGGAATAGGTTAAATAAATCTTCATGCGTAAAAAAATATTGATTCCCCAACAAGTAAAATGTATGCCATAATCATTTCCGCTTGATTTAGTTATAACAAATAATAAAATATATTTTAAAATTATTTCTAGTCGTATCTTATCAGTTCTCAAACGTCTTTGTCATAATTTAAGTTCTATTGAAAGGGAGAGAAGTGTGTGGAACGTGAGTGTAGCTAATGATTTCATATGTAAACTTTAGACACTCATATTTTTGCAGTTCGGGAATCTTATCAACTGGCACATTCAAAGTCAGTCAGGGTAATTTGAATATGATTCACCGAAAGTCACCTGCAAAAATATACACTGCGTCATGGGGCAGGCGACATCAGCCTGGCAACTATTTAGCGCGATAAGCTGAAAAAGTACATTAGAAATCATAGATTTCCTGCTCGAGATAAGCCAAGTTCTTAAACACACCTCGTAAAGAGTATCTAAAGACATAAAGTATCTGAAGGCAGTCGCGTAATCATTTTGTAGTTTAAAGAACCGCACAATCGGAAGCAGATAATGCTCAACAAAATATAATTTGCGAAATTAACAAATCGACTGTGTGCCTGGTGATTAGAGTTTATAAAATACACTTGATTTCATCATTTATTGCGCCCTCCACTTGACGCAACTAAATTTCTTGGAATTTTCTACTTATTTTTAGTTCTCTTCTTTTACTTTTGGGCTGAGGTAAACAAACTCGGGCCATGGGCTGATGCTGATGTTGTTCCGATCAAAGTGCGCAATTCTTGATTAGCAATAACGAAGGGGGCCTGGTGCCCGATCACGTTTACACTACTCGAATCGGAATCGGAATTGCTTTGGGCAAGGTTAGGACTCAAGCACCTACTGATTATACAATGTTGCGTTGGTTCGGTGTGCGAGAACTGATGTGTACCTTAGTAAAGCTATGGCTAATTTGGTTTTAATTAAACCTAATTAAAACAGTTTTAGATAGATTTATTTCTTTCTATTCTCCATTTGCAAATTGAATGACAATCAATAATGTCGGCAATCTTATCATGCCAGCTTATTCTCTAATTCTCGTTGGAGTATTTTTTGTAGTTTCCCGTTTTGTGTTTTTTCGCACAACTTGTCAAGTTTTCTGTCCATTCACGATACTCAGATGTGGTTTATTTGATAAGTGTCGGACACACAGTACCATGTGATTATCATTTATTACCCAACCTGTGTTCTCGGAAAATAACTTCAATAAATATAGTAATAACAATTAGAAAACTGTCACAAGTTGACGCGAGAAAGAAAACACGAAAACAATGAGTGCCATTCATTAGTCAATTGCAGTCGAATCTGACCAGGTCTGGACACGATACGACACGTTGAACATATACTTAAACAACTTGTATTTAAGTGGGCCTGTTATCATGCAGGCAGGGCCGGAACTGGGCTGGAGATATCGCATGGAAATGAGTCAAGTCGATTCTCGATGACGCCGAAGTTGCAGGTGCGCCAAGAATATAATAAAAACTATAAATGTTCTTAAGAGCTCCATAAACAAATCAATAAATAAAAAACGATCAGGGAAATTCCAAATGGCTTATACATTTTATAATATATCATAATCATAAATTTCTGCATATTAGAACCAAAAAAATATTCCATGCGAATCGGTAATTTGACTAAGCTGAAGAACTGTTAAATGAGCTAATTTGTCTTAGTTCATAAGTCGAAATTGTTTTGAATGTTGGACCTGCCTAAGTCGCTATAAGTCGCAGAGCTCTGGCACTTAACGAATGAGGCGCCAAATGTGGCTCCATCGGCACCTTCGGCCTCATTATTCAGTCGGAGTTTGGGGTTCTTTATTCGGTTGGGGGAATTTGACATAAATCGATTGGGCGCTAGCTGCCAGTTACTTTATTTGGTTATGCATTAAATATAATTAATATTTAATATTTATGCGTAGTACGTGGACTTTTCGAGCTAAACTTCAATTAGCATTGCAAGCTAGAACAGCACGCTAAAAATACTCCCCGAGCAATTCTATTTATTGTCTTTTGCAATGTTCAAATCTTATAAGCCTATGGGAAATGTATCACCAAGCTAAACGAAAATAGATATAGGTAAATATCGTGTGACTTTTACCCTGAACTCTTTGGCGGGGCCTTCGTCATGCTCCTCAAATATCAATCGGTCTTTACACCCCAGTTGAGTCGTTGTGCATCTTATCAATATTTACATACAACTATGGACACATGCTATACAATTTTCGCTATAAATTTATGGTAAGCAGTCAAGGCAAATGCAAGTCATACGCATTATACACGTACTATACACCGCCTAACACGATCGTTTTGCTTTAGGTGCCCCGCAAATTATCATTAGTAATTGGTAATTGGTATTTGGTAATTGAGCTGGCAAAAATTATAGACAATCTAAGTAGATGTTGTTTATGTTATATGTCGCTTATGTAATTGATATTATTATTGTTGGAATTTCAAAATATGTTAAGCATTATTCAGAGATCTGTATACGCAAGCAAACTTGACATACTTAGCTGAAATGCATGAATTATATTCCAGTTCACATACTATATAAATAGATAGACAGTCTATTCAAAGTTTGTTGACTTTTAGTCCAATATTTTCTCAATTCTAAACATTCATTCAGCTCAATGATAGTCAGAATTAAATAGCCAGACAAGTTTTAAGTTCATTAAATATTTCGTCTGCTTAAACTGTAAATCACATACTACAGTTCGTTCCCATTTTTCGATCTCGATAATGCGCTTATAGACCTCAACTAGTTGAAGCAAGAGAAATGGACCTTGTCATTGCCGAAACGTTTCCGCTGCACTTACAAAGATATTGTACAACAACAACAGTAGACAGATGCCACTTGTTTTGCCTCTCTGTCACTTCCTTCTTCCCGATATCGTAATAATAGAACATGACTTTCGGGAGTTATTTCTCTTTTTACGCCACATTTAAATGGTATATTAACAATCGTACAAGAATGGAAATTTGTCGGGCATTTGCTGCGTATTTATTGTGTGATTATTATTTACTATTTTTATATGATTACAGTCTGGCCCCGTCTGGCAGTCGAATGCCTGTCCGTCTGCACGACTGCCAGTTTCCCCGTCTATCCGTCTCTCTATCTGACGTCTCTCGGCTACTGTTTGACGATGGCTTTTTGTTCGTGTTTTTTTGTAGCTTAAATGGTCAAAAACATCAGGTAGATGACTTGTAATTATAATGCCGGTCTGTGTGCCGACTTTGCGGCCATAGCTAAGCTTGCTAGTTGGGAGGGGAATTTAATGCGGCGACGATTGTCATAGTTGTTGCCATATCAATTGGTACACTTTGGGAAACTTAGTGGAAAACTTATGACATAGTTGAGAAATTGAAAAAATAATTAAATAATTATATGTAGATACAGATAATTTAATATAATCAACAACTTACCCTCTAGTCAAAGAATTATTCAATTTTATAGTGAAGCTGTAACAATTAAAGGAAATTCTTATAGTAACTTGATAGTTGTGTTTATATTTAATTTAATTATATTTTACATGCTTTATAAATATAAATTTATTATAAGCCCCTACTTTCATTGCACAACTAAATCAACATTTTCTCACAGTGCATCATTGTCTGAATCTTGGCAACTCGGCACCCTTTTTGCTATTCAGCCGATTATGAATATTCAGTTCAATTGCCCGGCTTCACAGCTACCTTCAAACGCTTGTCGACAGCCTCAGCGACTGTCTCTACCTTACCTGCCTCCCTCCCTACTGCCACCTGTACCCTCTCGCTGCCTCTTCAGCTGCTCCGATAAGCTAAACAAAAGTGGCAATGATTGTGCGTTTTCTGATTATAATTTGCCGCCAGTCATGACGCTGTTGTTATTGTAGTTGTTCATGTTGTTGCTACTGTTGTTGTTATTGTTGTCAGCGTTGTAGTTCTCAGGTGAAAATGTGTAAAGCGTTTTATGCCTAACAACAACGCGCACACGAACAAAAATTTGAACTAACTAAAATGACAAAAAGTCGACTGAGATGATTAACTAAAGCTCTTCGGAGGCCTGAAATTGGGCCCAGCTTCACATGTCCATCAAACTTAGCAGCTTCAATGAGTTTGCATAAATTGCATTTCTTTGGCAATTATTGTAAATTTTATGTATGTCGTACAGAGTACAGTGTACACAGTACAGGGTATAACAAATAAGAAATGGAACTAGAAGGTTGGAAGACAAAATTGAAATCATAAAGTGGTATGGCGGACTTTTAGACCTTCTAAAGTGTTTGATAAAGAACCAAGAATACAAGATATAGACGTTTTATTATAAAGATCCTACAGTCCAATGTTGTACTTAGAATGTACTGAATGTACTTAGAAACGTTGGACTTCGGTAGAGAGTAAAACTGTATCATCATCATTAGTTTGCGCTTTTCTTTAAAATATAAATAGTTCAAATTTCAAATTGATCATCAGATTGATATAAACTTAATATATTTACGGATCGATTTTACTAAATTATTGCTTTACTTTATTACAGACAGCTTTAGAAACATCTCAGCAACCTGAGCCACCTTTGAGAAGTATCTGAACTAAACGGTACTCTGTTTGGGGTAGCTGCTGGTAGTGCTGCTATCTATATGTACCTGTATGTCGTCTATGCTGCTGCTGCTGCCGTCCGAGCTAGCTGTAAACATTGATTATGCCATTGTTGCTCGCAAACTACTATCAGCAACAGCAACATCGACTGCAGCAGGTTGCTAGGGCTGCCAGCATAAACGGCATGTTACTTGAATACAAAAACGCTTGCAACACAAATCAAAACGGGAGCAGGAGCAGCAGCAGCAACCTACACAGCAGCAGCAGCAGTGGCAGCAGCAGCAATCGTCGTCGACAGCTGGACAAAGCGGAAGCACTAACAATGTCAACGCCAACAACAACAAGCAAATATAAACTCAATAGCGATGCCAATGAGAGTGCTGCAGGCGCAGCGACACTGCTCTATCATCATCATCACCATCATCATCATCTGCACCAGAACAATCATCATCATCATCATCACCAGCAGCATCAGCAGCAGCAGCAACACCAACAGCAACAGCAGCAGCAACTTCAGCTGCAACAGCAACACCAACAGCAGCAACAGCATCATCACCATCTGCAGCAACAACAATTGCTTCTGCAACAACAGCTGTTGCAGCAACATGTGGCAAACAGTTCGCCGCTGCAACATCTGAGCAATCTGTTTGGGCAACATTTGCCTACGCACAGTCTGCAACATTTGATCACAGCCGAGTACTGGCAGCAACGTTGCCCCCCGGCAACAGCAACATCAACGTTGGCAACAATTAAAAGCGAGCCAACAACTCAATCGCCAGAGCCATCGCCAACAACAACAGCAGTAACAGAGACTGCAACAGTGGCAGCTACAACAACAACAACAGCAGCTACAACAGCAACTGCTGCAGATGCTGCTGCCGTGTTTGGCTTCACGCCGCAGCAACACGTCAATTTTGCCGCCTCATTAGTCGCATTACAACAAAATGATGCTGTGCCGCCCGAGGCGACTGCAATAACAGCAACAGCAGCAGCAACAACAACAACTGCAGCCGCAGCAGCAACATTGCCAACAGCAGCAGCAGCAACATCGCCGGCGCCAGCAACAAGCGAAGCCAATGACGACGATGACGACGACGATGATGATGATGACAACAACATGCAAAATGTTGGCGGTAAGTTTGATGTTGATTTGAACATATTAAATCATATGGCATGTCGGACAGTAGGAGGCGCCCAACGAGGGCTGTTCGAAATGTTGTCGGCAGATGTAGAAATAGTTTATTGAACTGCACACTGTATTTAAATATCATTATATGCCGTCTCTGACAGTAGGGGCGCCCAACGAGGGCTGTTTGACAAGTTTGAGGAAGGTGTAGAAATTGTATATTGAACTCTCCTAATTATATAGATATATTTATATATCATGATATGACATGTTGTACAGTAGAGTGCGCCCAACGAGAGCTGTTTGAAAAATTGTCGTCTGATGTACAAAATGGTTTATTGATCTCTCGCAGCTATCTAGATATATATAAATATCATCATACTGCATATCTAAAAGTAAAAGGCGCTCAATTTATTAATACTTATATGTTTTTCATCATTTTCATTACTCTAAAGACTGTCCTCTCTCTCTCTCTTAAAACTCATTCAAAACACCTTAATATAACCCGAAGTTATTTTAGTTATTTTTTTGGAGATTATTGCAAGCTCATTTCCATTTCCTGTCTGGTCACGCTCCTGTTTTGAGCTGCTGCCAGACTGAGCTGTGTTTCTTTGATTTATTATGCACTCTTTTGATTCATTCATAAATGATAATGCCTGGCAATCACTCCCCAACCCCCGCTCCGACTGTGTCGTGTCATCTGCGACTTGAACTCATTTTCATACTTATCATTAGCCTCATCAAACAACAAGTTGTTGTTGTTGTTGCTGCTGTTGCCTGAGTCAAGTTGTTGCACTTCCGTCGTCGTCTCGGATGGAACATCATTATTATCATTCATGATTTTTATGCTGGGCAAACGCCAACGCGCTGCCAAGTCGCTCGTCGTCAGTCAATCGTCTGCTCGACTTCTGTTTCCTCTTCTTCTGCTTCTTCCTCTTCTGCTTCCTCACGAAATTATTACTTATGTCTGCACGCAATATTTGTTGGTTTAGGCCAAATCGGAGGAACCCCAGAAACATGGCATGTTCATCTACCTTTCCGTGAATAATATGAAGGCGACCAGGTCTATGGCCACGTTTTGAATATATGTTGCCCTGATAAATCACTTGATTGTTGACGGACACACGGAGATGCAGAATGCGAGGGGGGGAGGGGACAGAGGCAGAAAGACAGACAGACATGAGACACACAATTTACATAGCATAACATGCCGCAAGGCGAGGTGTTATTGCCGGAAACCACAGGAAATGATATCATTTAAATAAATATCGCATGTGGCATACACTATATACATACGATATATATAGAGCGATAACAATCGTAGTAGTCTCGTAGTTATGTAAATTTATTCTTAGCCTTAAGCATCAACAACAATTTGCAATTCGTGCCATTTTATGAGCACATTCAATCAATTAAATGTATTCAGCCTTTATTCATTTCATGTTGCCATTTTGTTGAGTCATAATAAGAAGACAAATGTTCTCGAGGCATTCTAATTAAACAAATATTTACTTTGCTTATAACTAAGAGCAAAACGGTAATTTGTTGTTCTTATTCAAATGATTTGTGCAAGTGATTGTTAAGAGGAATTCCAATTTCCTTTGAAAAAACTGCAGTTGGGAATTTACAAACTAAAAGTTTTTGATAATAATTAATTTTCCTCTTTAAACTCTTAAATATTATTTAAAAATTATTGCCGACTTTCACCACAGTCAAATTCGCACGAAAAGAAATTGGAAATATCTTTTCCACAGCTGATTATCATGTACAGGTTCGGGGTCGGCAAATTCGCTTTGTACGTGTTGCCATTGAAGGAGGCGAATCATTAATAACTAACCGTAAAACTGTTATAATCACGTCAAAAGGTGTTGGCTTAGGCCCAGCCTCTGTAAAGCCACTGGCATGCAAAAGGTGTCAAAAGTGCCACCTCCTTCCTTACCTTCCCCCCTTCTTCAATAGACATCTAACAAATTGCCAGAGCTGTAAGCACGTGGATAATTGATGAGCACCGTGCTGCACCTAGAGCAACATTTCAGCAACAGCCTCAAAGCTGGGAAGCACACTCCACAGTCTCCACTCCCCCCCCCATACCTTACTCCCCTCATCTCATTCATTGGCATTTAGCATAATTTCAAGTGCTCGCTTCGAGTGCTTTGTGCTCCAGTCTATACCACAATTATGCCATTTGTATAGGCCTCAAGACGGCAAACTTCAAACTAATTTGAATATAATTTCATAGAATATTAAGCTGAACTACCTTTTTGCGTCCCCCCCCCTCCCTCTCACTTGGTTATTTATTACTTAATCCTTGTGGTTTTCAAACAGCGAGACAAAGCGAGATAGAGAACTCGTGCCATGCGCTCTTCTCTTATGCAAATTATTTTTTAATAACCGAGACTCGATCCCAAAACTTGAGTTCTTTGCTCGACCCTTTTGTTTGGGGCTCGTCTTGCCACTGATTGCACTGTCTGTGGCTCAAGTCTTCACTGCCTGATCTACAGTCTTCAGTCTTCCGAGCGGCTATTGTCCGATTGTCTGACGCTGACGCCTTTTGCCGTCGACCATTCGTCGCTTTTATGATTTGATTATTATTAAAAATGATAAATGAAGATGAGTCTGAGAAGAATCTTTACGAAGAGTGCAGTAGCAATTTGGCATCAGCTGCTGCGCTGAAGAGCTACCTGAAACTGAGTTGACTCTGCGTTTTGTTCGAACTGTAACGGATATTGTCGGAAGATTTTGCTTTAGATAATTATTATGAAAGGGTTAAATATATAGTGTGAGTTTCATAAGAAGACTGTAGACAACTGATTGTTGATCTTTAGAAGTGATCTCCATAAACAAAATGATATTCGAATACTAAATAGAATGATATTTGGCAATGTTATGAGTGCTGAAAGACACATCTTACTAAATACGAACTGTGACATGCATAACCTTTAAAACGCTCACACATTTTAATTATTAACATTGTCACCTAACCAGAGGTCGTACTTAACCACATAGTTAACTTATGGTTAACTGAAAAACTCCCACACTTAAACAAGAAACATCTTCAAAGTTATTTGTTTTTTATTTTTTGCTGCTGTCCAAAAAAATGCAAGTTTCCCATAAGGCAAAAAAGCAAAGGTTCCCAGGCCCAGTGCCTAAGCATGCATAATTATACCCTTCGACCATTGAAAATGGTCAAAAAAGGGTATACTAACTTTGTGCAAATGTATGTAACAGGCATAAGGAGGCGTGGGAGACCCCATAAAGTATATATATTCTTGCTCAGGATCACAAGCCGAGTCGATTGAGCCATGTCTGTCTGTCTGTCCGTCTGTCCGTCTGTCCGTCTGTCCGTCTGTCTGTGTGAACGCACAGATCTCAGCTATTATAAAAGCTAGAGTTACCAAACTTGGCAGGAAGACTCCTGTGTACTATAAGCAGATGAAGTTTATTTCAAATGTTAGGTGCCACGCCCACCGCCCCCACAAATCAATAATTTAATTTTTGAACTTAATTTGTAAGCGCTGTATATAAGATACAACTTTCTAACTTTAACATATACTAAGCTAAATGAAATATCTACGCAGTGCCCAAATTACAATCCAATCGAACAATAAACACAGAAGTTATTTAAGAAAGTATGAGCATAAAACCAAGTGCTTCTGTCAGCTAACAAGGGAGACGGGCGAGCGCGACGCGCGAGCGCCATCTGTTAATTTCAAAGCATGTGCATATGCATATGTGTATGAATTTAACAAATTAAACTACACGGGAACATAGGTCGAAGGGTATCCCACTGTCGCGTTTTGCGCGACTGTTGCTCTTTTTAATTTATTTGTAGCAGCAACAGCAACAACAACAAATGGCCAACTAATAAAAGTAAAAAGCAAAGGGCAAAAGCGAGAGAGAGGAGAATATTTATGGAAATACCTTCGGGGCGGAGCTCCCGAATTGCGAAAACGTTGATCAAATTTTGCCAGATAAGCGATGCGGCAGACGTTCAGACAAGCTGGGAAAGAGAGAGAGCGAACGAGAGAGAGAAGGCAGAGGTACTGCAGACTGAGAGCAAACTTGACTTGGCATGCATATGAGCTGAGTCTGAAGCTGGAGTCAAAGTCGAAGTTGAAGTTGGCTGTAGCATCATCAGGAGGCTTACAACGTCATCAGTTTTTGAAGGCGTAGCCAGAGAGCAACCGCAGAGGCGACTGTGGGAACTCATGTTGCACGCAGACACAGACAGAGGGAGAACAACAACAACACTCTCTCCACACCCCGACGTCGTCATATCGTGCCGCTGAAATCTGCATTTTGGGCCAAGAAGAGTTTTTCGACTCGTTTGCATTTCCCTCAGTCTCAGCCCTGGCCAGCCTCCTTCAGATTGGCTGTCTGTAATCTCTGCGCCAGCTGAAGCGTCTCGTTGTTGTTGCTCTTGCACTTGATGAATGCTGCTGCAGTTGTTGTTGTTGTTGCAAGTGCTGCCGCTTCAACTTGACGGTAGTCGTGCTTTGGTTATAAAAATTGAAGCCGCCATTAAATTCTGACAGTTGTCAGGCTTCAAGTCTCAGTCGAGTCTCAGCTTTCAGCTGCGGCTGAGTTAAGTAGTTACCCCCCATCCCCCTCTCCCCTGCTGATCTACGCCTCTGCTTAATGGCTGCTGTGTGGCTGGGCTGTGGCAATGGCTGTTGATGAACTGCTCGGCTTCACTTGGCTCTGTCTGCCCGTCTGTGTGCTATGGATTTAGGCATTGAACTTGCCTCACTCGCAGGCAATTTGCAACTTGCAACGCTGGCAACCTCAACTAGGCGTTTTAGCCGGTAATAGTTTTGGCCTAATGACTGCAGCGAGCAGAGTTACGGCTACGTAATGGATCCCTTGATGATTATTATTTAGAGAATATTTTTAGGCAAGCTTCGCTATAAATCTGCCCATAAATACCCACTTAATGTAGCCAACTATAATTGATAATAAACTAGAAAATCTAATGATGGAAAGTGGAGTGAAACTTGAGTAGATTGTTCTGCTTTATTGTACGAAGATTCTTCATAACATGCGCATTTGCAAGCGATTAAATTTGAGTAGTTGATTGTGTGGATGCTTTTCCGATTGATTTATGTTTAATCTGAAGAAAATTAGAAGAAAGTGAAGTGCACAATTGATTTATTAGGAAGTGATCTAAAGCTTAGGCGGAATAATTTCTATACAAACTATTCTAACTGTAGCAAAGTGAACTTAAACTTGAGTAGATTCTTCGAAGTCTATTGCTTGTGAAGTTTCCATAATTTCTAAGTACTAAATAAACTTAACTTTCAGTAGAGTCTTCTGCATTCTACGGCTTCTCCTGAGCATCTGCATTCAACCCAATCTTCAGCTTCTTTATCTCCTTCTTCCTTTGCTCTAAATGAAAATTATCACCTGTTTTATATACGACAAAGCGAATGATCAATCATTTGGCTTGAGAAATTAGCCACGCAGCAGGCAATAAAGTCAATAAACTGGCGCCCAACAACAGCAGCAGCAACAACATTTCAGAGCTGCTGCAGCAACAGCAACAACAACAAGCGGTAGGGTTGGCAATGTGTTGAAAAGTAATAAAAATGTTGGCACAATTTTATAACCGCAAAGCGAGTTGAGTTGAGTTGAGGGAGGCAGCCACAGTAGAAAGAGAGAGGAAGGGTTGAGAGGGGGCAGCAACAACAACCAACAACATTCGCGACGGCAGCAACAGTTGCTGCTGCTCTTGGCGGTGCTCGTAAACGTTGTCGGGGACGGCGTCATGTGGTTAAGAGCTATGGCTAAATATCGAGAGAGGGTTCCCTTCCTGTATCTGTATCGTCGTCGTCGCTGTTTTGTTTCTTTCTCATTCCTTTCGGGGCGCCTTGCTAAAAGTGAAGGTCAGTCGGGCGCAGCTAAATGCTGTCCGGGTATTCCCTTTGAAACCCCTTTGGCATTTGCCGCCAACTTCGGCTCCCGAAATGAAATTCATATTATGAATTCGAAATTAATACCGAGAACTGTCCAAGCAATCGCCACCGAATCGCGGTTAGAATCCATTAATCTTTTGCTTGCTTGTAGTTCCAGGCAAATTGTTTTTTCTTGTGTTTAGAAAAGGAGTAAAAGAGGGAAAGGGAGAGAGATAGCGGGAACAAAACTCAATTTGCGAACTAACTGTAAAATGGAGCAAAACACTCTAACGCCTTCAAGGCGCTGAGGTTCCTCTCTATGCTGAGGGGTTAATTGTATTCCCAGGAATAGCAGAGCAACATGAGTTCGAAAGGGAACCCAAGCCTGAATGGAGACTGCAGTCAGTTCTCAGCCTAATTTGCCTACGCGCGGAACCTTTTCTGACCAAAACTCAATTAATTTTTGAATATCGCCAAGCCAAAATTGCCTCGCTGATAATTTCAGCAAATTTTCAGACAACATATCCGCTTGAAAGCGAACCCTAACCCTGCGAACTGGGCAGCATAATGGCGCTGCAATTTTCATATGACAAGCAGCAACATTGTCTTGTCTCTCTCTTTCTCTCGCTCTCTCAGCTTAAATTATGATTAAGTATGATCATCTGGCGCAGCTTGAAACTCTCTTGGAACTGAGCATATTATGTGGTATAATAATAAAAAGCGGAAATGCTAATGATAGGTTTGTGCAGCGCGTGTTCTGCGAGGTGGGGGAGGGGAAGTCAGCAAGGGGTAGGCTGCCCCCCAAAAATATAATAAAACATATCCTGGGCATCCTGGCTCACGTACCAACTGAGAGAGAATAACCGACACCAAAAAAGGCAACAAATTTATAGTTCTTATTTCTTTTGTCTCTTCGCAACCCTCTCTCCCTCACTCACTTCCCCTCTTGCCCTCTCTCTTTCTGTCTTTGACTGCCCCTCAAATTATTATTTATGCATATAATTTGAACCCAGCTGCCTTTCTGTGGAAATTGGCGGTGCCTCTGCTTGTTTCCTCTTCCTCCTTTTCCTCTCTTCTCCCTCTTCTTCTTCCCCCCTCGCCACTCTTCATTTATGGAACGTAGGCAAATTTTCTTAAAATGAAATATCACGTCTCAACTTTATTATTGCTAATTGGGACTGTGTGCGGAGAGTGCGCAGTTGGTGGGGCCCACGGCGCGTATGAGTTATGTTTGCAGTTACCTGGAAACGCGCGCGAATTGCAGCTCAGCCTGGCGCCTGGCAAAGCCTCAGCACAATCCTTAATTCAACAACTGAAGAACGTAGCACAGATTTGCCATTTTTTATGGTAAACACCGTCGGAGAGAGGGGAGAGGGAGAGAGGGAGAGAGGGTAGGCAGCTTGCCGCCATGACCAATGGGCAGGTACTCAGCAAATTTAACTGTCGAAACGTGACGATGCGTTTCGAATGGCAACCATTGCGAATGCATTTCATATCGCATCATCCTCCAGGCATCATCTACAGGCAGTTGCAGCATTTCATTAGCAACTGGGCGGACTTACACAAGGGAAACTACTAAAAGCTTAAGGAGCATGTAAATTGTTTGAGATTTTTACGAGTTCAAAGCCAGTTGAAATAAAGTACTCATGAAATTCATAAAACTTTAATAGATATATAAACGAAATATTCTTGGGAATTGATCTATGTGAAATCTATATTTGTAGAAGGAATGTTAGTGACGAAGGAATTGATACTCTGCAATTAACTTTGTTAGTTAGAGTCTGAGAAATAAGGAAGGGAATTTGAAAGTTTAGTGTTCTTTATATTTAAAGTGCCAAAATAAATATGAACAAACTTTTTGCAAGAAAAATTGATTAACTATAAAATTAATATTACGGTTTTATAAAAATATTATGTTATAAATATGTTTATAAATATATAATATGGCAAACGTTTTAACAATCTAAATATTTTCCTTTGACGTGAAAAAGCAACTTTACTTTCGATTGATACAATGATTTTTTTATTGAATTAAATGGTAATTTTAATACCCCGCAAATATTTTCCTGCTCTAATTTCTATCTCGGACTTGATTTGTTTAAACAAAAAAACATTGAATTCTGTCAAGATTTCAGATTTTTAGCTGTTTGGTGATTATGTTCCGACATGTTGCAACATGTTGCTGCCTTGCCGTGTCCAATTTGTGTGTTATTTAGTCGCAAACTAAACAAGTTGTAAATAAATATGTGCAGCAATTGCCGCACATAAACGACACTACGCAACAGAGCAGCAACAACATCTGCAAGAGCAACAACAATTGCTGCCATAATTGACGCAGGGGCAAAGCCGGGGCGCATATGCCGCAGTTCAAAAATGAAATTTCAGTTACTTGCCACAGCAACAGTGCGGCAAGGTGCATATTATTAAGCCAAAGGATTTATGACACTTGAACGCGGGCAGCAACAACAGCAACAAGCGCACAACAACAACAACAACAGCAACATTGCAAGCGAATTGAATGCATGAATGGGAAAATGAGGCGCAGCGAAGAGGCAACAACGCCAAAGAGGCAACGCCGCGCACGTTGGACCTGTGCCCGACGCGTTGTGCAGCATCAGCCACAACAACAACAACAACAGCCACAACATCAACAACAACAACATCTACCTCCGCTTAAGCCCAAGTTCGCGTCCGAGTCATGGGAACTTTTTTTCTTCTCCTGCTTTCGCTTCGTACGTTTCATTTAATTTGCATGGATCGTGCGACGACGACGACGTCGACGGCGACTGACGACTTTGAATTGCCCATTCCACGCTTGCCCAGGCCGCCCCCCCCTCCCAGCCACGCCCCTCGCCTCCTTCTTTGCCAGGGCTACTTTGTGTAGGACTTGCGCAGCAGCGAACGCGAGTCATCATCATAATCAACTGGCATGGCGGCTGCTGCTGCTGCTGCTGCTCCAGCAATGTTGCTGCTGCTGCTTCGTTGCTTTACGCTTTGAAAGCCTATCATTATGATTATGACGAATATTACTTTTGTATATAACTTTTACGCTGCCAAAGAAAAATCGGTGTAGCACCAACGTGGCAGCTACAGCAGGCCAGCAACAGCAACAACCTCTGCAACCACAGCAACATGTTGTTGCTGCTGCTGCGAGAGAGAGAGATTCTTTTGCATGTTGCTGTGATTGGTTTTAATTCAGCTGCGGCCACAGCTCGATCTGCCTAACAGAAGCCTCAGCCCGTATTACCTCGACCTCTGCACAGTCTTCCCCACAATGGAGGGCGTGTTGCAGCAGCAGCAACAGCAACAACAACAACAACAAGAGCACCAACAGCATCGGCTACAAGCAACATACAGATGCATATCTGAAATTAGTTTTGGAAACCTTTCTGTAGCAGGTACGATCTTTGCTCTTCTGCTTGCACTAATTAGTCAGCAGACGCGCCCCCTCCTGCTGCCAGCCTACCATCCCTGCTTCTTCCTCACCTCCCTCTCTCTCACTGCGTCTGTGCTGTAAATTTTATTCACTGCAATAAAACCAACAAAATCAACAGCAGCAGCAGCAATAACTGCGACAGTAACAACAATAATAAACGCAAATAACTTCATAAAGTTGTAATTGTTATTTAACACTCCATTGCCGTCGACAGCCGCTAGATGTCGCTGCTGCTGCTGTTGCTGTTGTTGTTGCTCTTGCTGCCGGCAATTGCTGTCACGAGATCTCTGGGCGATTTGTTGCAGTTGCTGTTGTTGTTGTGGCTGTTGGCTGCTTGATGAATCACTGTGAATGTGACCAGTTGCCAAGTTGCTGCTGTTGTTATTGTTGCTGCTGTTGATATTGCTGTTGCTGCTGTTGTTATTGTTGCTGTTGCTGCTGTTGTTGTTGCTGTTATTTGCTGGTGTTATAAAGAGTTATTAACTGATTTCTGCAGCTGAATGAAATTGCAGACAAATGGCAGACAATTTTTCTAGTGCAGACTGAATTTACTATATCTCTTTTTAAGCACTCTTGATACTGGAAAGTAGCTGGCAGAAATATTATGGCAACTCTTTAGTATCATTGTAATTGGCTATGGCTTAAAATGTGATTTAAAAGTCACTTAATGCATTATAACTTAATTTCTTGAATTTAAATAAACTACAGACAATCGATTTTATAACAGATTTGATTGATTTGAATTATACTGCCCAATAATTCTTTAAATATTTTAAAATAATATCTAACAATAAATCCCAATATATTCCTTTAATTTTCCCATCTATTGTATTTCATTAACGATCCCAGCATCTCTTTTCCATCCCTTAACTATCTTATAAGACTAAAATTACTCATTGACTGTCGATTTCTTACAACCAAATGATCCTCTTATAAGAAAACCTACCCCTAAGCAAAGATACTCATTAGTTACACATTCTAACGCTAGATGGCGTTCGCTATGCTCGTAAAGCCCTGCATATATTTCTCACTTAATTTTAATATCTTTATAATAAGCTGTAAAAATGATACTTAGCTTTTAATAAGCCATAAAATAAATCAAGACAGCTTTTATAAAGCCATAACTGTCAGATAGGTTGGGTTTATAACCTGCCTCAATGCACATTTAACTGTAAATAAAGACAAACAATTAGCCTTGGGCAATATAACTGCACTGGAGTACACCCACCTATACCATCTCATATGCCACGCCTTATCTCTTTACCCTTCTCCCCTACAACTTGCAATACTCAAAAAGCACAACTAAATACAATTGACAGGCAATTGTGTCAGTCAGTGGCAACTACAAACAGCAACAACAACAACACTCAGTTGGTTTTGTCCGTCGTCTCTGCGCAATTAGTTAAGCCAAAAGAGCAAAAAAAGCGAGCAGCGCAAAAGCAACAAACAAGAAGCCAAAAAGGAGCCCGGAAAAGGAGGCGATATTATGCACTATAATTAAACATTTGCTAATTGCACACACACACACACGCACGCACACATAGTGACAGGCAGACAGACAAACGTAATGTGCGCCTAGCTGCCACATAAAGTGCCACCTCCGACCGCACGAACTGCCCGAACTGTCCCACTGTGCCTGGTGCTGGCCCTGGCAATGACAACAGCAGAAGGAAGAGAGTGGGTGGAGGGGGGCAGTGGCAATGCCAGCAAGTGCAGCTAATTGAGCGACCAACTGTTGAGAACTTCATTTCGATATCGCAGCGGGGAGTGCTACAAGTTGCAAGTTGCCTGTTGCAACTTCGCATAGATTCGCAGCTGATTTATAGCGAAATTTGCATATGCAACATTATGGCGCATTAGTTATAGCTGCGTATTGTAACTGAAGTTGTGTGGCTGCATCGATTTCAGTGCAATATCTGGAGTAGCATTGCAGCAAGTTCGTTGCCTGAGTCTTTCGTTTTGGCGCAGACGTTCTGGCCTGTTTGAGCGCTTAAGTGGCTACAAACGCCGCCAGCATCGACGCAAGCGTCGGCCAGCACTACAAGCTATTTACCAAGGAAAATGCGTTAATTGAACTTTCGAGACAAACTGTAAAGCTGCGTCGACAACGGCCTCCTCCTAGTCGGGCTAGTTGCAAGTCTCAATTACAGCCGCACGTTATGAAAGCAGCAGCAGCAGCAGCAGCGGCAGCAACAGCAACGCGTCGCAAAATATTTGCGTATCTTTTGTTGTTTTTTCGGTCTGTTGTGCAACTAATTAGTGCACAGTGTGCACCTGTTGCTCATTTTCACATACACTTACAGTGGGGCAAGGCAAAAATGGCGTGGCGTTTGCGCGATGAAGAAGAATAAAGTTGCAATTTGTTGAGATTTAACAGATAATAAAAATTTTAAATAACAACGAAATATTAAGCAGTCTTTGTACTTAAGTATATTAATTAAAAAATTTTGAATTAAAAAGTAATAGTTAATGCCATTATAAATATTAGAAAAATTTAATATGATTTGTTAAATTTTTCAAAACGATTTTTAGATAACTTTATAATATTTCTAATAGATTTAAGAAGCTTTTTCTATATTTATCAAGATTTAACACAGTTCAAAAGGTTTCTATTAATTTTTCATTTATTTTATCCCAAAATATTTTCTCTGCTTAAAATATAATTAAATTTTGATAATAACAGTATTTATTATTTGTTTCTCTTTATATTCTTTTGCTCAGAAAGCGTATTCGGATTTTGACCTTTGGTGTTACTCTTCTTCATCCTATTTTTCTGCCGGGAATGTATTTTGCATGCGATAGTGATGGCAATGCTGATAAATATTTTTTTTATTATTATTGTTTTCTTTTGTTGTTGCTGTTGCACTGTGCACGGTGTAATATAAAATGTTGCCTTCTGCTGGAATTTTCTACAATTAATTATATGTTAATCGCACTGCATGCTAATTACCCCCGTCCCCCACGCCTCTTGTAACCCTGACTGCGAATATGCGTGCAACAAATACTACAACAACAACAACAATAACAATAACAGCAACATCAGCTGTGCGCATTCAATTGAAAAATTACAACTTTTGTATTTGCCTTTGGCTTATTTGCGTACTTTTTCGTGTTTGAATGTTGCCTCTGCTTCTCCTTCTTCTTTTTCTTCTTGTTATTGTTGTAGTTGTAGTTGCTGCAGCAGACAAGTAGAATTAAAATCAACTAGCTGCAATTTAAATGCGTCTAATTACTAATATCGAATTGTTTACTGTTTACTTTGCCTTGCAATATGTGTGGGGTAATTACAAAAATAAAACTCAAAAAATTGCCAAGACTCTCGCACTGCAAGCGAACTCAAAGTTGCAATAAGTTTTGAGTTTCGTAAGTGTTGGTAAAAAAAAATATATGATTAAAATGATTGCGGGAAGAGTTTCCACAAATTCATGAAACGTTTGATTGAAATTGAGAGAGTCAGCAGAACGAATTCAGAGATTGGGAAATATAGCAAAGAGAGAATATATTGTAATAAAGATAGGGAAGCATTGAGCTCTTTAAAATAAAATGGTCAATATTGAGGAACATTTATAAATTCTTAGTTTATTAAGATGTGTTGAAAGATCCTTATACTACTCATCTAGGTATATAGTTTCTATATCAAAGCAATTTTACTGCAGCCCAGTGTAATTTTATAAATTAAATGTGTCTTTTTATATTCCTCATTATTCTCAATCCAAAACTACCTCGAAATGAAGCGATTTCCATAAACGTTGCAATTGCCTCAAGGCTGCACCGAAATGTCAAAATGAAGCACCGCAATGTCAACCAAAGAATGCAAAGCAAAAAGGCACAAAAAAGGCACAAAAAATACGAAATGGAGAATGAAAATAAAATATAAAAGCGCAGTGAATGAAACTCGTGTTCGTTCGCTCAGACAGAGAAAAAATTGTTTTAAATAAAATTGCAATTTGCATGTTGCAGTCAATGGCAATGGCGTGTTGATGACGACAACGATAACGATAACGATAACCATTAGGGGCCCCCTTTGCCCCATACGAAAGGAGGGAGAGATGAGGTGATCGTCTCGTTTTGATGACATTTCTATTCAATTCGCGCGAGAATCGAAGCGGGTCGAAACAATGAGATTTGAGGGATGGAAACAGGGAGAGACACGGGAAAAGAGGAATGCAGAGAAGAGGGAAATAAGGGGGAAAAAGGAAGAGGAAGAGAGGTGGAAAAGAGCGATAGAGAGGTATGAGTGGGGAAATTGAGGCAGCGGGATAATCGTCTCGACTCGTTGCCAACTTGCAGAGCGGCTTTTGCTGCTGTTGTTGTTGTTGCTGTTGTTTCTGCTGTTGTTGTTGCTGTTGTTGTTGTTGTTGTTATTCTTGTTGGCTTTTGGGTCTCGTTTTGACATTTGTGTCTTGTTGCCGCTTTGATTTGTGCAACTTTTGTTGCCGACTGTTCTTCGCATTATTATGAATGAATGCGGCAAATCGCAGAGAGAGAGGGAGGGAGACGAAAAAGAGAGGAGGGAGGAAGAGAGACTGAGATGCAGAAAGAATCATCATAACAAGCTCGGGATTTGGGTCTGTCGATCGCAGTCGTTTTTGATCCTTGACTTTGATCTTTAGCTGCCACACGATGCGGCAAAGTTGAAAGCATTTTTCATCCGCTGCACGCAGCAACAGCAGCAAACAGTAAAGCTAATTAAAGCTGCCTGCCGCATCGCATTGTGAGTGCGTCTACAGCTTGAGACTTGCCTCGCCCTGCTCCCTTCTGCAACTTCGGCTCGCCTCGCTCCCTCTTCCCTCCTCCTTCAATTGCCCCTTCGTCTGCCTAGTAAAAATTTATGAAGTGCAACGAATTGGGGCGCGCGCTTTGCATTCGTAAATATGCAAAGAGGCGGCACAGCGGGTGGGTGGGACAAGGCAGGCGGGTGAGAGGGGAGTGGCACTTGAATTTATGAGTTGCACGTTGCGTGTCGAGTTGGCGGCAAGTGCGAAAAATGCAGCCAGTTTACAAGCGAAATTGAAAAATTGCAATTACTGCAAGCCGGCAAGAGAGAGGGAAAAAGAAGAAGAATGAGCAAGGGGGAACTTAAATATAATTCAAATTGATTTACAAATACAACTACAAATACAGTTACTTTTTATAGCAAACAGAGACTCAACTGAAATTCGACTACGCGAATGCAAAGTGCAAAAAATCAGCAAAAAAAAATAATGAGGCGCATTTGCAAATTGAAATTACAACAACAAAACGTAAATTGCAATAATTGTACTAATTGTTATTGCAATTATATTGCTGTAATTACCATGACTAATGTGGGGCAAATGCTATGAATAATACGATACGATACGAATAGAACTGCAGCTAAACCAACAACAACAACAGCAACTGCAGCTTGTGAGATTTTGCATTGAGTTCCCTCACTGCCCTAACTGAACTCGTTCGACTGTTGCAATCCTCTCTAATTATAATTTGTGTACAATTTGCATATCTGTCTATTGATGGTTTCGCTCCGAATATTGAGATAGTGCTGGCAAATTGCCCTCAAGGTAGAGAATTCCATTGCGCTACACCGACTTTACCTAATCGACCCAGCTGAATTGGGCATTAAATTAAAGTCAGTTATAAAATATTACTAGAGAATATTGTTGGGAAATATGTATATTTGTGGCTCCCAAACACAAGTGCCTATAAAATCTGCTATAAAATATGGCTACAGAAGTAACAAACGTTTTAATATCTAAATAAACTTGCAATACCTTGAAACAAATATTAGTAGCTCATTTACCATACCTTAAATCTTGTTCTACGATTTTCTATTTTCAATCCTTTGGCTATTCTATTATACTCCTTATTAAATATTATATCAATCATCTTCTTTATAAACAAATGTGCTCTACAGAACTCTCTGACTTGCAATGCTTTAAAATTCAAATCACCCAATACATGTTGCTAAACAACATTATGCTAATCATCATTATCATCTTTCCCTGCCAAATTTGTTCCATTTCAATTGATATTCATTTCACAAAAATTTCCAAATTTCTTCAAAATAATCCTCCATAAGCAGTTCCAATTCACTGAAAATGCTGCAACCTGTCAGCATGAAATTGCACTTTCCTGTTTAACATATCCCTATCAATCCGTGGGACCTTGAGCAGTGCATTTACTTTTGCTTTCCCTTTTCCATTCGACTGCACCGCAGAAACACTTTCCGATGCAAATTCATTCAATGATTTTGCATAAGATTGCACTAAAGCCTTGTAAAAAGGATGGGAAAGTGCAAGGTCCTCCCTCCCCAGGGATACTTCTGGCCTGAGGCAATCTGCAAACTGCCTGCAAGGTGCCAGGGCAGGTAGCGGGATTCTGTAGGACAATGCAATAAGGACGACTTTTACTCTTCTTCGTCTGCTACTATTACTTACACTCGACTGCAAACGAAAGAGGCTGGGGCGGGGCAGGGCACACAGGGAACTCATTTCGCATTATCCCTATTGATGAGCTCTCATTATTATTTATTATTATTCCTGCATATGCAGCAAGGTGCCCAGAAAGGGACGTGGGAATGTAAACAACTCACAGGGGCATCTTCTTCTTTCCTCTCACTCTCTGTCTCTATCTCTTTCGCACTGTCTTCTTTGCAAAAGATTTCGCCTCCCTCGCAGTTTAAACGAAATTTAATTGTATTTTGGCAAAAGGCAAAGGCAATAGGCAAAGACTGCGAGATTACAAAGCCAGTGCAGGAAGCTACCCTTGCCTTCTCCCTCGAGAACTCACTTGGAGCGGATATTGAGCCAATAATTCGATTGTCTGGCCAGTTGGCCAGTCTTTTATTGGAAAATTTGTTGGGAAAACACACATAAGAAATGGGAAATGAAAAAAAAAACGGAATAAATCGACTTTTTTAGGCATATTAAATGGGAAACTGCTCGGACAGCTGACAACCTACTGCGAAATTTGTAATGTGTTCGTCAAACTTTGCTGAATGTGTGAAAACAATGTGAACTCATATTGCATAATAATAAAATTGATACATTTATAAGAAATAAGGAAAGTATTCTTTGGTAGGAGAGAGTTAAAATAATCTTATTAGCTAAATAAATCATTTAATCTTCGATGAATTAAAATGTATGAATTGACAATAAGAGAGGGAGAGTTGAGCCTAATAGGAAATTGTAATTGAAATAATCGTAAATTTCCTTATAATCATATTCCAATATCTCTGTAATATCAATATGTTCAATATATGATATTATATTGATATCTTAAATATGTTCTTAAATATGTTCTGTTATACAAAATCTTTCCTATGATCTTCACTTCAAATATTTCATACTCTTTCATTGTATTCATATACTTCTTCCTCTCCTCTTTCTTCTCCCCTTTTCCCTTTATAAACTTCTTTTATACATTCACAAGTTGGCAGCTTAGGTAGTTCCCCCCAAGTGTCAGACCCTGAGACAGACATATAATTATGCACTTAACACATATCTTGGCTAAGCATCTAAATTAAATTTGTGCAGAAATCGCAGCAGCTGCAACAATTGCAACCATAAACGCGAAATATGAATTATAATTTTAATGTTGTCAGGGCCCATTAATTTTGCTTGTTAACATTTTTAGTTAACAAATTTTTCACCAGATGAAATGAAGAAGCAGAAAGGAATGGTAAATTAATACCAAAACTATTTACAAGCAGCTGGAAAAAACATTTGCATGGCTTTCACTTTTTGGAAAATCGAAAATCGGGAAAAATGGAAATGGAAATTTGTCGCAAATTACTTTCACTCTCTCGTCTCGTCTCACATTACAATCGGAAGTCGACGTTGTTGACAGAAGTGACAGACGAATGCATAGCACAATCCTTTCACTGTTGACAGACCCCTTTCCCCTTCCCCCATGTCTCTCTCTCTCATGCTGCCCACGCCCCTGTGCTGCGATGTTTGCATGTCAAATTAAATTTCTATACAAATAGAGAGAGAGTGGGAGAGAGCCAGCTGCATCGACCCGCAGCCGCCGCCACAAGCCTTTGCGTCTGCTCCCGAAAAGTGAAAGGATCACAGGATACAGGAGGAGTCTGGCATATCTATATTGTATGCTGTATATAACATCTGACTGTGAACCGCCTTTAATGATGATAAATGCGACAAACTGCCCGCTCAAGTTCCGCCACATTTAAGCGACAAAATGTTCGCTCTAAAATCGTTAGCTGTGTGAGTGAGACAACACGAGAGGGTAACCCTAGCACGGGGATTGGGTTACACAACAACAACAGCAACATCAACACATAAACAGGGCGCATGCGCAGCACGCTCTCGTCGCATCCTTTCGGGATACGCGTTGCGCACGCGCTAAATTTCGATTCTTTTTTTTTCAGTTTCCTTTTTTTATCGGCTCGCCCCTTTTGTGATTTTGAATTTCCAATGCGTGATGCGCACAATGATATCTACGAGACACAGACTATTACATAGTAGAATATAATACTCCAATCTCTTTCTCTCTCTTCCTCTGTCTCCCTCACTCTGTTCCTCTGCTAACCGCACCCCTTTTGCCCACAGCCACAGCCTTAATCGTTGTGTTGCCATTTTTTACAATCTTCTCACTCTCTGTGATTTTTGTTTATCATTTTTTTAAACTACATGCAAAACAGGGTTGAAATTTCAGTTTTATAGCACATGCCTTCATTTTATAGCGCGCCCCTCTCCGCCGCCACTTCCACCCCTTTTGGCTTCGGTGCCAGGCAGCTGCAAACTGATTTTCGAATTTCTCTCTTCACATTTCCACTTAAAAAACGTACGAAATGTGCAAAAATTAATTGTACGAAAAATCTATAAAAAAAAGGAATTGAAATCGTGAAATCCGCTTAAGTGACATTTTTAACCTCTTGATGTGTTTTTTCCTCTTTTTCGTAACGTATTTTTGCAGTTGCGGCGCGAAATTTATTGATGCCTGCATGAAAATGATTTTTTCTTGGGAAAAATGAGTTTCAAATTGTTGTGAAAATGCACAAAAAAGTAAAGAATGAAAAATGGAAAAGCTATTAAAAAGTTGCGGGTTGTAATTGCTGAAAAGAGTTGGTTAGGATGGGAAAAACTGCAATCCATATAGGGTATTTCCAAAGGGTAGCAGTCTGAGAGCCCATAGACCAAATTTCAGGGCTGTAGCATTGGCAGTTTCTGAGTTCACAGGACCTTACCATGTATAGAAAATTAGCAAACTGATTACCCATACTTCAAAATTGAACTATGACAGTTTTTTAGTTTAATGGGAACACATCAATAAGGCAAATTACAGAATAGTAGTACCTTGAGAACCTATACAACAAATTTCCTGTCTGGTTCTCTGGGAACACTTGACCTATCCCAGCATCAATATAGCAAATTACCGAAAAGTAGTACCTTCAGAACCTATACACCAAATTTCCTGTCTAACAGGTCCTGAGTTCTCTGTGATCACATGAGCTAACCCAGCATTATTATACCAAATAGAAGTACCTTGAGAACCTATACACCAAATTTCCTGTCTGTATCTCTAACAGTTCCTTAGTTCTCTGTGCGCACATGACCTATCCCACTTTGGCGTGCCGTGCCTTGTGTAACGAGGAAGCTCAGGCGATTATTTGATATGAATAATTTTGCATTATGCTAGTATTCATGCGATTAGGCGGTAGTTAAGCTAATGATATATAATCTAAATTTAATTTATTCACCTCTTTTTATATGAAAATTATGGTTACTTCTCCTGCGCCGGTACCACCTCCTCATTCCACAGAGTGGCCCCATAATTATCGCATTTCTGCTGCTGCGCTGCTGCTGCACATTTTCACTTCATTTCAGTATTTTGTATTTAAATAATACAAAAATACAAAAATTTCATTTTATATATAAATTTACGCAATAATTATCTTCTTTGCTTTATTATCTTTTATTGCTTCTGTTTTATTTGTTTAGCCTGCAATTACAGAGCGCAAAGCACAGTGCGACGTCGACTACGACTGCGACGTCAACGTCACGAGCCGCTGCACCTGCGCATGCAAAACGTGTAAGAGAGAAGGCAGACTAAGGTGCCTGGCACGAAATTTATGCAAACGAGCAGCGAAGTGTAGAAAGGCGTGTAATGCGCGCACAGCAGAGCAGAGCAGAAAGAGAGTGAGTGAGAGACAGAGGTAGGGCGAGAGAGAAGCTGACGCCAACGCATCGCAAATTAGAAGCGTTAATTGCGCTGCCAGCGGGGGCAGCGACGCTATGAGTATATGCAAAAGCAAAGGCAGCGCAGACGATTGCGTGACGAGAGCGCATTAAACAGAGCGCGAGAGAGCTTTGCTCACTTCGAGTGTATGTATGTGTGCGTGTGTTGTTATTGTTATGCTTGGCCTAACGACTTGGACATGCATTGGGCGGGCACTGAGCGTCGGCGTTGGCGTTGGCATCGACTTCGTGACAAAAGAGAGCATAGGCAGCAGCAGCGCAGTAGCAGCGCGCGCGACAGTGAAGAAGATCAATGTGCGTGCAATAAATTTTGCTCTTTGCCGTCGTCGTTGCGCAAACAAAAGGAAACAAACAAATAATAATCACCTCTCCTCCTTCCTCCTCTTCTTCATCTTCCTCTTCTTCTTGCATAGCCAAGAGATCACACAATACACAACCACGACGATCATCGGTTTTATATGCACTGTTACAGTTACACTTTGTGTGTGTGACCGTTACGCAGCGGGTGCAGCAGTCGCTCTGACTGACACTGACTCCGGGAGAGGGGAGGTACAATGGCAAATTGCACTTGGCATTGTCCTTGCGCAAGCTGCTGTTCCCACGCTAGAGAGAGAGGGCAGAAAGGGAGAGAGAGAGAGATAGTAAAACACCTTCTTTGATTTGTATGGTTCTTACACCTGGCCATCATATGTAGCTATTTCTGCAGGTTGCCCTTTTGATGTGTGTTCTGACTGCGTATCCTGACCCGATACTTAATTAAAACCCGAAACTGACATCAGATTTATGGCCCCCCCTTCCTCAGTACCTTTTTGGGTGGCACTTCCTCGTAATTGTTGGCACATTTTCTTGTGCATTGCATTCATTTCTATGCCTGTCTCTCTTGCTCTCCCCCCCATCTTCATCATCACTGTCAAACCGTAGAGAGAATCTAATAATTTCATCGTTTTGTTGTCGATCTTCCTTTTTTTGTTTGCTTCTGTTTTCCCAATTCGTTTGCAGTTTTTTATGCGTCTTACTGGCTTAGTGGCAAAATGTCGTGCGATCGATCTTCTTGTTGCGTTATCCTTGTCGGCGCATCCTTTAGAAGTTACGGGGCTCAGGTTGCGCAACAGGCTTTTGTCTTTGGATTTGGCCAGTCAAGCAAGAAAAACACAAAGACCGCAAGTTTAAAGACAACAAAATGAGATACGATTTATAAATGGAAAATAGATATGGGTTAAGACTAAGGATACCACGATAAATATCCATTCTCGATCAACGCAATTTTCTAGAAAAATTATCAAGAAATTTTGCAAATATATTTGAAAGTATTTTGTCTGTCTGTATGAACTCGTAGATCTCTGGGACTATAATAAATAGAACTATTCAATTTGCTGAGAATATATCCTGTTATTGCATGTAGATAAGGTTCATTTTAGAATTTGGCTATGAGCACCTCAGTCTCCTTAAATCGACAAAAATCGCAATTTAAATAACAATTGAGTACAATGTAAATAACATTTACTTTTTTAATTTTAATATCAAATTAGTCTTATTCTGTTACGCTTAAAAATCGTTTATCGTTTTAACGTAGGTTCCATTTTAATTTAGAAATTTAATTTAGATATTTCACAGTGAACTTTCCTTTCTTCCAACTCATGTCTCTTCATATAATCGAACAGTTTTTTATGATTTTATAGTAAATGTATTTCCATATGAACTGTTCTTGAAGTGCTTTTCTACCTAAGCAGCACAATGGGGGGCAGTTCTTGTCACTTCATGCTTCAACGCCTTGCCTTGAAAATATTATTCCCACTCTTCAAATTTCTTTAGAGCAAGGGACCACATGCCGTGGCCCACTTTGAGCCACTCCCGAGCCAATGAGACGCCTTCTTGAGTTCCACTTTTTTTATCAGCATATTGCGTAGAGTTTGCGCATGGAGATTGTGTTCACCCTCGGGGGAAATATTAAAATGAAATCCGTGACGCGTCGTTGTTTTTTACGTATGCAAAATCAACCCCTTTTTGGGTATGTTCGGGAAAACGAGGCACAGGGGAGGCGTGTGTTTTTTATATGCGTAGCTTATTCAAATGGCGGCAAAGAGTCGTAAAAAAAAGGGTTGCTGTGATTTGAGCTGAGTGGGGTTATGTAAATGCGACAACCCTTTGAGTGAGAAATATCGCGTGGCAACTCTGATTGGCTGATTGAAGTGGAATTTATTCAAATTTTCACTTACAAAATGGCGAAAATTCTCTTTCATTCTTCTTTTCAGTTTGTGACTTTAAGTTTCGATTGAAGTGTCAACAGGACGAGGATGCACTAACGAGTTGCGCGGAGAGGGGGAAGGTGGGGGAGCTACTGGCTAACGAGGAAGACGATGTTGTTGACACAAATATGCGCGATGTCAGCGCGAATCACAACGAACGCGATGAACAGAGGCAGGAGCTGCATGCCAAGGACAATGGCAGCTGTTCCTCCTCCTCCTCCTTCCTCCGATTGCAGTCAAGTGATGAATTTGTCGAACAGCAGCAACTACAACAACAACAACAGCAACGACTACTTGGCAACAACTGTGCGAGGTTGTTGTCGCCGTTCCACTTGAAAACTGAACCCGAACTGCAACAGCAGCAGCAGGATCTGGAGGAGGATGAAGACGAAGCAGAGCAGCAGGAGCAGCAACAGGAGCTAACACTCTATGAACACTTTAGAGATGCCAGCGCAAAGGATGTGCACGATTTGGAGCACTGTTTAAAGTTGCAGGAACAAAACGGTGAGTGATAAAGAAACTTGATAAGGTGTATTAAGTAAATTGTAGAAATAAATATTGGGTTAGGGGTATTCAATTTATAGATTAACGTGTTTTAAATGAATATAGTATTTTTCTTTTGTATTCAAAAACAAAGTCTATGAAATTATACAGTATTTGAACATCAAGATCTCAGTCTCTACAACAGATAGGGATACCAAACTTGGTGACAATATGTCTTATTCGAATTCGCAGAAACTAAACCAGTTTTCAAACTTGAAGTACCATTTGTCGCAGCAGAATATTACGAAAATATTATTATATATCTAAACACACTTTTAAAAAATAAATTCATATCTTTATATACAGATTTATTATAAGAAATATAATAGAAAATTAAATACACCCATGTTCATATAGAGTACAACATATATTCCGATTAATAATCTCAAATATTTCACATATAAATCAAAGCATATTAGGAACACCATACCCTACCCCATACACACACATTCAAATCAACCCCCTTTGTCATCAATGCTTTCAAAAATAATTTTAACGTTAAAATCACAAGATTTCCCCCAAAATATTTACCCTACTCTGCAGCTCAGTGCACACCCCTTTTTCGTCCCCTTGGTGAACCCACCCCCGACTCGCGTTAATTAAATCCATCCGTCGTCGCTCTAATCATCAGTTAAGCATCTCAAATCCAGCTGCAATTTAACTGCAAAACTCTCCCAAAACTCCGCTAAAATTACAAACTCAAATTACGCTGAGTTTTACATAGTTTAGACCGGGAGGGTCAAACTTGGCGCAGCTTGTCGGTGATTTCTCTCTTTTTATTTGGCGCGCAAACTAAGGGCAAATTATTCATGATCCCGAGCATCATTTTTCATAAGTCGCGCTGATTTTTTTACATTTGCCTGCATATCTCCAATATCCACGACATGATGAAGCACCACTTCGAGATGACATTCCGGCGACGTTGTCTCGAGTTTTATTTATGTCCTTACAAAAATATTGTGCGTATTTCGCATTTCCCTTATTCTTCTTTATATATTTTTTGGGTAAAAAACGACTGAAATCAATTGCGTTGTCTCTCGATAAGGAAATCTGTTTTCTTTTTTAAGGCACAAAACAAAGAAAGGTAAACGAGGCACACAGTGGAGAGAAGAAAGAAAGAAAACACGTTACGGTTTACGGTATTTTGCGTGCATTTGACACCCCGTAAGGACACGGGACTCTCAGGTAGCCCCGTTCGGACTGAGTTTGAGGACAAAGTCCTTGTCGTTTCTTATATGCATATGCGGGGCCGCCTCTTGCCAAGTTCCTCCTGCCCCGGTTCCTCCCCAAATCGATATGCAGTTTTTCTTTTTTCCGCTTTTTTATGCAATTTTTAGCATGAAAATTTCATCGAGGGGTGGATTTTCATACAGGGGGAACTTTCTTCCGTTTACTTTTCTTTTTTAATTGCGTTTTTTTCTTCAAACGGTTTTTCGTGATTTATTTCGGTAGCTCTTGGCAATTTTTGCCTACGTTTTCGAGGTTTTCTCACGAGTTTTAGGGCAAAAAATAAATAAGAATATCTTTTTTGATTAGGCAAAAGATTAAGGACGATGGTTTCTTAACGAGGAAGGTATCTTTTCAGGAAGTGCTTGAAAATCATAAAGAAATATTAGCAGAGTATATTTTGAGGATCTTTTCGAGTTTCCCACATCTCTTTTTAATATGGAACTCTTAACTCTTTACAATCTTTGTGTACTTTTAAATTACATTAGATTATTTCGACCTTACTTTGATAAGAAATCAACTCGTGGAAATTCGTTTTTCATTTTCCACATTTATTACGTAGTAAAATCAGAAAAGCCACAAGAACAACCCACAAGAAGTACCCGAAAAAGAGAAATACCTGCATGCACCACGACCTACCTTGCTTTATGACTTCATTACGCATTTCACTTTTAGTCAGCAATGAAGAAGAAGAAGGAGAAAAGGAAAATTCTATTTACCAAGTACACACAACGTGCACGCCATTCCCTTTCCATTTCCATTTCATTTAGTTGTAGTTTTCTCCTCTCTCTGTGTTTTTTTAATATTTTCCGGCTGCCCCAATAAAATTCTTGTTTGCGCTAACAACCAACACCTTCGGAAACTCTTCTAGGTCGTATTTTTATGATCTTTGCCTACATTGACTTAAGTAATTCTCAGCAATGAACGAATGAAAGAGGGAGATGGAGAGAGAGATCTTTACGATGACAAGGACGTTCCACGTTCGACCCGTTTATGAATACGCACAGTAGTAGGCAAAAAGTCAAACGGCCTCGGGGGTCAACGAGTCAAAAGTGAAGCCTTTTTTTAGCGAATCCTTGTGAACGTGAGAGTCGAATCGGCTGCTTTAGTGACCAGTAGTCACTTTCGGTCTGCTTCAGTTCTGGGCCTAATTAACATGTACGCAGGAGGACCGTAGCAACGAGGATGCTGGCCAGATACATCGTCTATCTGGCTATAGGCGGCATAAAAGGTCTCTACACTTTTTATGATTTACGTGGAAATCGCCGCAATTTACAGCCCAAAAGAGCCGTAGATCGTAAAAAACGCAAGCAGCGCAAAAACTAACTAAGCAAGCGAAGAGAATTCGAACGCAGCGTCTACTCGACTATAGTATATCCTGTAAAAAAAACTTATTCTTTCTTTTTGACTACTAACTCTTACCTACGATATTTGTACATCTTGTAGATAAAATATGTTTTTATAATTATGCTAAATTTCAAAACTAGATCTTATAAAGAAGCCAAGTTAAACATTTGTGCAAAAGGTTCTTTTTGTAAAATACTCAATGAATCATTAAAACTGCAATATATCTCACGTACCACTCCCCTTAACCATCCACCTTCACCTCTACAGGGTATACAACCTTGCTGCCTATCAGTTCAAGTAGTAGACCCTCGCACAGTCACTATAGGTGGTTATCAGTAACGGAAACGTTGCGCCTTCGGGGCGTTAAACGCTTTGCCAGGACAAATGCATTTTCTACAATTTTCCTCTATTTTTTCTCTCTCTTACCTGCACTTCTACTCTGACTTTTTATGACTTTGTAACAATTTTTTATGATATTGTGTTCATAAAAAAAATGTGCATCTTTTACCTGCGCTTGTAGGGCATGTTTTTTAGAAGATACTTCTTGTTTTTTGTTGTTTCCATCACCTTGGAATTTGACTTTTCTTTATAATATTTGAAATTTTCTTGGAATACAGAAATAGTTTTTTATGATTTGAGTTGAAAAGTCAAAAAGTTGTTGGGAAACTAATTATTATTTCAAGTTGAAATTGAGTCATTAATTAAATACGAATTTCTACTAAATTTAGTTTATTATATTGTAATTTGAATTGTTTTAAATTTGGTCTGACATACGCGATAAAAAATAGAATCCAAGACAAATCATAATAATAAGAAAAGGAGAATGATAAAAGTTCGCCAAGATACTGCGGCAAGGAGCAGCGCAGCAAAGTGGGTGGCAAGGCGGAGGGGCAGGCTGAAGGGGAAGGGGCTAAGAGGGCAGTGTGCATAAATGAATGGCAAATAAATGTGGAACATGTGTGGAATGAACACGAGGGGGTGCGGGGGGACGTAGTCAGGCAGGCCAAGAACAAAGCACAAGGCAGACGACAATGGCAAATGGGGGCTGCAGTCAACGTCGACGCAGCTTTAAAATATTTTTACATAGCTCACATACACACAAGTGTATACTCCACACACACACACGCAGTCGTGTGCGCGCGTTTTGACTCGGTATTTTGAGGCGTGTGCGCCAATCATAAAATAATATGCATACACACGCACACACACACACACAGACGAGGCAGCGCAGTCGACGCCAACGCCATTTGAAAGCTAAATTTAAATTTTAAGCCACACCCCAAACAAGCGCACGCATACTGCACACACACACACATATATACAATGGAGAACCGAACGAGCCGAACAGTCAACGACGACGACGGCCCCAACCCCGAGCACAAGACAAGACATTGTAGTAAAATTTTAAAACGTATAAAACGTTGGAGCACTCATTCACTCACACATGCACAGACGTACGTACTCACTCTCCCGCACACAAACACACACACACTCACTCACAGACGCTGAGCTGCCAACGGAGTCTCACTCACTCACACAAATGACTCAACGTCGCTCATTTCTCCTCTCGGCGAATGAGATTCAATGTGTGGAACGTGTTTCTAACAGGCATTCAAAGTCAGAACGGTAAATAATGAGTGTGCGCTCTAACACAGACACACAAATGCATATACACACACACCAATACACTCTCATGCGCTACTCACTCACACCAGCGCACAGCGCCTGAGAGCGAGAGAGAGACCTATGTGGGCTGTGTGGGCTTTCGTTGTTCAATAAGCTCTCACACACATACAGAGGAACATGCTCCCCGCAGTTGGCGTCGACTGCAGTTGGCGCGCCGACGTGAAACCAGTTAAACGCGTTGACTCTTGTGAAGCACATCGTGCAGCTCGTGTGTTTTTTACCCAAGGCACCCAAAAGGCAACGTCAAAGCGACGCTCTTTTTTAATACATAGTACGCCCAGTGAGTGCGACAAATCAACCCTTACCCAGTCGCTTTGGGGTGGCACACACACACACACACACACGCACACGCACAAGGAAAAAACCTTCCCCTGCAACGCCAGCGATTTTTTTGGGCGCAAAAACACAAATTTTCAACTCAAAACTCAAGACGGCAAAACGCACTCAAACAAAGTCAATGCCGGCAAGGGACTGTGGAAGATATTAAGAAAGGGACAAGGCAAAGAGAGACACAGGGAGAGAGACAGAGAGAGAAACAAAGACACACAGTACCGGCAATACCCGAAAACCGTTCAACATCGTCATCATCATCACCATCATCATCATCTGCAGTCAGCCAGACCAGACCAGACCAGAGCAGGCCTAACGATTATCCGTCAGATACCGCCGAGAGTTGTCCTGCCACATTCGATTGCTCTTCCGTTGTCAGTTTCAAACGAAACACGAACGCGTTTGGACGCAGACCGGCGCAAATACACAAACCAAACAATATATCCACAAATTATTCTAGAGAATAAGAAAAGTTAGGCAAAAAAGACGAAAGAAAGTTACATACACAAGTGTTATGAAAGTGCAAAGACCTTTGTGACAATTGGAGAATTGTGAATACACCAAAAACATTTTAAAATAACATATCTTCAACAAAAACAATAAATATTATTGCGAACTTGCTGTGAAAATGGTTATGTCGGAGCTACATTGGCACACCGCTAGTCCCGAGGATAATAACAATTCCTTGAAGCATGATTTGTTGAAATCGCACAACAACAACACCGCTGCCGTCCACATGATGCAGAATCGATGTAAGTTTTGATAACCATGATTTTAAATGGTTCTAGCATTATGTTCTTTATATTAAGTTCATGAGTAGTCTAGAAAAGCTTGGCTTTAGTTTGGGGATATATATATATTTTGAAGTTATTTACAGATGAATATGAAAAAGGTATTTCCATTGTAAAATCTTTTTAATTCATTAAATTACTTTCAATAGAACTACCTTCAATATAGTTGAAAGCTTTTAATATATTAACCGTTATTGTGATATTTCTTCATGATCAGTCAAAATCTGTTGACTTCAAAGAATATTTAGTAAAAAATGTATATAAAAGACCTAAGCCACTATATTCAAAAAACTTTGTTAAAAAATATCAGAATATAATAAGCTAACGAGATATATCTTCAAGATCAGTCGCAGCCCAAGCCCTATAAAAATCTGTGTAAACGATTCCCGAAAGTATATTTATATTGTATATAATATCTATAATATATAGTATCTATATCCCTTGATGAATCCAAAATTTAGACATATTAATTCCAAATTAAAAAGCTCTATAAGACTTGGAAGTACATAAGAACCCAAATACACTATGAAAAGGACAATGAGATAACTTTGAAAAAGCTCTTCAAATATAAAGTAATCTAAACAAAATCTAAATTGATTACAATGAGTTACTATTTCTTACCCGACATATCTGTTATTGATCTCAAATATACTCAGCATTATGTCATCACAGTTTACGACAACAAAATGACTCAAAAATTTGGTATTAATTTGATATTTTGTTGGATTGATTGATATGATATGCGAATATATCCGGTCTGAAATCGGAAGCGGCTTCACTTGTACTTAGTACCGTTAATTTCACCATCACCCGCTAAATTAGCATTCTTGACTCATTTGATTTCCGCGTTCCTAGTACTCAATGGAACCAAATGTTGAGAATAGTATAGAAAAAAACCCCCGACTTTAGGCACAGGTGTCGATATCATAAACGAACGACCCACTTAAGCGTACCACTTGTCGTACCAGGCTACACTGAGAGCTATAGAACTGAGAACTCAGAACTATAACAGAATGAGCAGCATTACGACGAATGCTGTCCATAAAATAAATATTAACTAAAGACGCATTTCTTGCACAACTCAACTGCAAAGTGACCATGTACAATATTGTTGCTTATCTCGCAACAAATAGTTTATAAAGTTGTAAAAATTGTCTAGGGGGATATGCACGTAATACAAGTACGTACGTAGTGCTAATGGGGTCTTGGGTACCCGATTAATTTATTGATCTAATTGAGTTGTAGTTTATTGCGACACTCCGATAGAGATAGATAGTAACATATAGTAGATTGAAGAGCGGGACTCTTGACTCTGTTAAGTTTACATAATATACTAGGTTAGTATGTATTTAGAGTGCTCTCTACACTTGTTAGCGGGTCTTATGATTTCCATATCTATAGTAGAGAGCAGTAGTAGCTGCGATTTACTTATCTTGAGGTTTTTGGGGTCTTATCTGGAACACCTGCACAAGAAATGCGAGAAACGATTTCTTGGTAAACAAATTTCGTCATACATCGACAGGCGACAGGCGACAGTCGCGTTGATTATAATAAATTAATCGATTAAGTTTTAAATTAATATGCTTCGATTTATTCGGACGCACGATCGATTGACGACAACAACTGTAGTTCACTTTGTTGTCGAGATTATTTTTAGTCATTGTTGGAATGAGCTCATTACGACGCAATGCGATAAGGCGATACACGACACACTATATGACGAGGAAGGTAAAGCAGAACAATTATAGAAGAAGAAATGGGCAAGAAATGGGGGAGAAATGGTGAATGGGGTGCAAGGCCGATAAGCTATCGATATCTGGTCAAGAAAGAGGGCGTGTGTGGCCGTCTTTCGGCTTTGGCTTTGCTCGATTCCAAGAACTAACCCAATAAAATAAACCACTTCAATTGCAATGAAAACATTGAAACGGCGCGAAGAACTCGACACGGAAATCGACTTCCGGCTGCAGCGCGCCTAAAAGCTGTCTAAGCTTTCGCACTCTCTCTTTCTCCCACTCCCTTCCTCTTTCACTCGTTCTCTGTTGCTGTCTGCGCTTTGTTTTGCTACGAAAATTCATATAAAACAAAAGGCAGAACACACACACACAAACACACATTCGTTGGCACGCACATTTTCGGTGTGGGGTCAAGAGTTCACGACACGCAGCTTCCGACGCCGCCAAGCGACGACGACTCAATCGATAGTCAGTCTGCGCACGTGATGTGCACACACACATACATCAATACACACACACACACAAGCTCCCCACAACTGTCGAGGTCATTGACTAATTGTGCAAAAGTATCTCGCAGTTTGCTTTTCTTCTCTCTTCATTCCATTTGCTGCCACCCGCCACCCGCTGAGTGTGCAGAGTTTTCCTCTGAAACATTTTCCATCGAGGGTGTCTTTGCGGTTTTTGCATTTCCCTGGCAATTGTAAAATTGTTCGATTGCAAAATTTCCATTTTCCATGATGTTCTTTTCTTCGCTTGCAGTTTGACCCGTGCTGGGCACGCGCTGCGCTCCCCTTCTCTTCATTTCCCTTTCCCTTTCTCATCTGTCACATACCCTGTAGGCTGGCCCGACCTCAGGCGGGGGTGGCTTTGCTCTCAAATATGTTACATAATTTATGTGGCATTTTAACGCGCAGTTTTTGAAAATTAGTTTGCTCCGCAGACGCCTTAAGTGCCTGCACCATGATTGGTTTACCCTTGGACACAGCACGGGCCAAGCGAATAGGGAATGGTATAGGTTAACGCCACATATGCCACATCACACTCAGGCACTCACACACACACACACACAAACATTGCAAAGGCGGCACAGCTCACAGATCTCTCCAACACATTGTCGCCTAATTAACTTAGAGAAAGACGAGAGAAAAGTGCGCCAGATGGAAATGGAACAGGAACTCCTTCTGAACTCGGCCAATTGAGCTGTGAAATTTACGATGTATCCGAGTCGAAGTGTTTTAAAAATATACATTTGTCGGGATTTCACAGAGTATCTCTAGTCATACTGCATGCGTCAGCTAAAACTAACATAACTAGATTATATAATTCGCGAAGTTAATCTTTATGGCGCCCAATGTGGGAAATCCCTGATCCCATGCCCATACTGATTTACGTGCCTACTCGATTAGAAAAGATTAACGACATTAACTTGGCAATCATGGCACTTGATAAAGACAATGCTTTAATATAAAATCAGTTGATCAAGAAATTGAAAATAGTATTAGTTATTAATCGGAATGACTTAAGGTGTTTTTAGTAACGTTAAGATTCTTATATCAAAAAGAATTTGAGAATAGAACTGTTTATAATTAGTATGATAAGATTAAGATAACAATAGCGACTCACTTTTAAAATATCCAATAATGATATAAGACTAAATCTGAAAGAAAAAATATGTAAAAAAATAATTAAATAATATAGAATTCAAAAGTTTCTCTTAACCTAAAGAGTTAAAAGTTATAACATAGAGAGAGCAAAGTGTTGTAATGTTCAGTTAAAATTAAATTCTGATGGTTTTTTTCTATCGAATCCTCACATATTCCAGTTGTAACCTCAGTCAACTTTCATAGCATCTTTCAGGCTTATTTAATAATGAGTTGCACCTCCTTAAAATAGTCAGCTATGCCGCACGATTAGTCATTCATTATACAAATTGTAAGCAACAACTGTGCTGCAGTTGCATGCAACATATCGTTGCCACAAACTCATAAATTAGCTAAAGACCGAGACCGAGTCCGAGTCCGAGTACGGGACGCGCCTCGCTTCCAGTTCGATATGTGGTCATAAAATTGTGGACGGCCAACAAATGTTGCATCGTCTGGGAGACGGGGGACTGAAGTAAGAATTTCAAATTCAAATTGAGAGCAGAGCAACAGAGAGTGAACCAGGTGTTGCCCCGGCTTGGAGTGCCATAAAAATATCCTTTTATGCAGGCAGCGTGTCCTGTCTGCAACCATTTGCTCAGTTAGCTAAAATGTATCGAACTATCGATAAGAGGAGAGTCTGTATGTGTGTGTGTGTGCAATCGTTAAGTTTACCGTTTCAATTCCTGGTACTTTCGTGTTGCGCAGTTTATGTCTGCGACGTGTTGTCCTCGTGTCAGTTGCAACTGCAGCAGCAACTGTAGCTTACTAAGTTAGGACTTTCAACTGCAATTTTAGCCTGAATATCATATTATAATACTCAGACTAACTTTACCTAATCCACTCTCTCTTTCTCTCTCTCTATTGCAGATATCAGTCGTCTGTCGCGTTCACCATCTCCGCTGCAATCAAATGGTAAGTTTTGAATACCCTTTACTTTACACTTGAGGTTAATTCAAAATACTCTACTCTCGCCTCTTTACCCCCAACTCTCGAGTCCATTAGAGCATCAGCTGTTGTCCGAAGTGCCAGAATTTACGATTTGTCCACTTTGAGCGCATATTTCTCTCTGTATCTGTATTGGGTCCCGAAACATCTGCTCTGACATGGCATCAGTTTCATTGAGGCTGCTGCTGCGGCAAAAGACAATGAAACACGGGTAGAACGCGCGCGTGAGCTAAGCAACCCTTCAAACCCGACGCTTCGCACTCGCTGGCCACGCGCTGGGGTTAGGTCTGGATGGGATAGAGGAATAGGTATAGGGATAGATGAATGCGGCTAGGGGTAAATGTAGAACGCGTCGCAGAGGGAGTGGGGAAGGGGGTAGCTAGGTTACAATGGCTGTCAAAACTTTTGTCGTGATTTAGGAAACTCGAACAAGCAAATAGAATGAGAGAAATAGAGAGAGTGAAGGCATTGATAAGGTAGGGAAGTGGGAATAGGGAATTCCTAACTGGGGAACTGGGTGTATCTTTAAGTTGATTTTGATGTCTTATTAAATGGCTGTGCGTGTGTGACTTAACAGCTTCTTAAGTAGTTTCGCTTGGCTGCATTAGGTGACAATTGTCGTGCCATTTCGGGGCGTATCTAATTGCGGCTTTAGGTTAGGGTGCATTTATGAGCAAATTGTAGGGGCGTTCTCAATTGAAACGACTTGAAATGACTTTGAGAACTGCAGCTATCGATGGCATCTTTTAATTTCAAGATATTTGTATTTGAAATGCATTTAAATATAGATAGCAGATTGAATTAATAACTAGATGATTTTACTGAATAGAAAATTTAAATTTTCAGTTAAAATTTGGTTCGTTGTTCAAATTTTTGAGTCCTGTCCACTCATTATTATTCATAACTCGTTATCCTGACTGGAACTGCGTAAAATTTGCAATTCACACTTTACAAATTTCATGGCAACATCATCATAATCAAGTCTATTTCGAAACGCCCACGTTCCGAACTTCGTTAGTCACGGCCAGTACAGGACTAAGGTCCTGCTGCATCCCTGCTTGGCCATAATAGAACCAACCTTTTTTTTCTCGAGTCTCTGGCTTTTATATTATTGACAGCATTTCGCTTGATTTGAATTTTCATACATACAAGAGTGAACGTGAGTGTGCGAGGGTGTGTGTGACTGTGTGTGTGTGCGTGTGGCCACTGGACACAGTTGCTGTGATTTCTTTCACATGAGTTGAGCTCGCTCTCCCTTTCGACTACCGCATGAACACATATTTACATATATTTTATGCAAAAATTATGCCGTTATGCACGAGTGTGGGAGCCAAAACACACACACGCACATACACAGAAGTGAACACACAAATGCGAAGTCAAACTGACCATTTGGCTTTTTTATTGGTTGGCTAAAGGCGCAGTGGCGCTGTGAAAAAGGGGATAACTGAAGGAACTTGGGGAGCCGTAGGGCTATGTTTGAAATTTGACTTAATTCAGCTTGAGTGCAATATAGAAAGGAAAATGAGTAAATTTCCATTTTATATCTATAATAATAAATAGACCAACTGCAGTAACTCGAGTTCTACTTGGAGTAGCAAACTAAAATGTAATTAAAATAAGCATATAATGCTTATAAAGCATGCTACACTGTTTTGTACTATCTACTCATTGTAACTCAGTTAATACTAACCTTAGAACACTGAAATTTCTTGCCTATAATCTTTCAACTATTTCTGCACCCCCAAATGCCGTTTTGCCTACGTCCCTGCCTTCGGCTGTTCACACAGCAACACATACAAATCGAATTTGCACATCATCTGAATACCAAATGGCTGCACGTAGTAGTCCCCGGCAAAATTTCGTTCGTTCGTTCGTACGTTCGACCCCAAGGATGACTATGGATGACCATCCATGTGGGTCGCCCACTTGGTCGAATAAGTCATCAAATTCACGTAGCATCCGCCACCACCAGCAGCAGCAGCAGCAGCAGTAGCACCACAAGTCATAAAGTAGACACTGCTGTAGCCGTAGCAAACATATGCAAAAATTTCTCTTTTTTTCTTTCTTACTGCCAAGAGGTCTGCGACGGACGCAGCTGACCAGAGAGTTGCCGGGAAATGGGAAATGGAAATGCCACAATTGAGATTTCATAGCAAATGGGGAAGGGGAAGAGAAAGAGAAAGGAGCTGGGGGCAGCACTTCAAAGGGGCTGCCAAAAGGGTTAGTCCAAGCACTTTTGATTGCCATTTTCAAAAAGGGGTAAAAGTTTTTGCCTACTAAATCAACTGACGCATTTAAATATTATTGCAAATCAATTGACAGACCAAGGTCCCCCAGACCAAGTTGCTCCCCCCTCTGCGTTGCGGCTCTCCTTTGTTGTATAAATAAAATGCATACAAATAGCATATTTATACAAATCGTTCGTCCACGTTGGCATTTGAAATGCTAAAATGGCACTTAAAAGCAGCCAAAATGAAAAGAAAACACGTGAATTCCATTTGATGTGCATACGATACACATGCGAGTATGTGTGTGTGTGTATGGTTAAGGTGAACTAACTATGTAAACTAACAGTTTTTCGCATAAACGTTTGCCCAGTGAGCGTGTGAGTGAGGGTGGGTGGTTCAGTCCACATGGAAAGCTTTTCACCCGAAAACTCAACCGACTATGAAATTGAAGAAAAATTATGCAAACGTTGTGAAAGTCTATGCTAAAGTTATGCAAAGGACACTGTGCTCATGATGATGAGCTAATGTGGAGGCAGGGAAAGGGCTGTAGAAGTGGGAGAAGGTGTGTGGGCTACTTAATTTAGCATAGCCAGAGCTGAGCAGTGCTTTGACAGACTAAGCAGACTGTATTATTCAACTTCTTTTGGGGTGTATTGTATTGGATTTTGCCTATAATAATATTAGCACATGTCTTATAATCAATCATTCTATTTTAAAAGGGTGTTTTATAGCTAAATATAATTGAGATTACGATATAGTTATATTAATAGATATATTTATATATTATTATATATCAAACTGAAGCACAATGCTTATGGTGATCTATTCAAATTTCTTATAGCATCAAAAATAGACTACTTAAATTGTAATGTATTTACAATATGGCAATCCACACCACCCTCCACAGCATACAGTACTCACATCTAACCATTGTTTACCCTTCTCTCTCCCTCTTTTCTCTTCAGCTTCGGACTGCGATGACAACAACTCCAGTGTGGGCACCTCAAGCGATCGCTGCCGCTCACCACTGAGTCCGGCGCTGTTGTTGTCCACACAGCAGCAGGCCAAGCGACAGATGCTCTCGCTGCCACATCCGGCACATCACCATGCACACTCGCACTCCCATCCACACGCACACCCGCACCACAATCACAATCACCACCAGGTGTACAAGCTGGAGCAGCCCGATGAGGATTACGATGATGCCAATGGCGGCGCACTGAACTTGACCAGCGACAACTCGCGTCACAGCACACAATCGCCAGCAAACTCGGTGAAGTCATCGTCGACCACATCGTCGCCGCCTGCTGCCGCTGTTGTCAGTCATGTGGCGCCTCCGTCACCGGTGGCACCGCCACAGATCTCGCCCGTGGCTCATGCGCCCACTCCACCCACACCCTCAATGGCAGCAGCTGCAGCTGCGGCCGCCGCTGTGGCCACCACAGTGGCAAGTGGCATGCAACCACTGCTGGCACTGCCAGGTCTCTCCTCGCCACAGGCGCAATTCGCTGCTGCCGCCAATCTTGGCTTGGCGGGCACAATTTCGCCACAAGACTTTGCCCAATTCCAGCAGTTGCTGCAGCAGCGTCAGGTGGCGTTGCAACAACAGTTCAACAGTTGCATGGAGCTGCTGCGCAGTGGTTCCCTGGGTCTGGCACCCGATGATCCCGCGCTCAATACGCAAGTTGCCACGGCACAGTTCTTCATGCAGTCGCAGTTGCAAGCGCTGGCACAGGCCACGCAGCAGTTGCAGGCACTGCAGAAGCAACAGGAGCAGCAGCAACTGCAGGAATCCCTGTCGCTCTGCAAGTCGCCGCTATTGCAGCCGCGTAGCTCGACGCCACATGCACGCAGTCCCCCAGCTCAGGTGGTGCGTAGTCCAGCCAGTTCGCCAGAGCAACTGCATCATCATCAGCAGCATCAGCACCTGCATCATCCACTGCAGATCACGCCACCAAATTCGGCAGCCAGTCTGAAGTTGAGTGGCATGCTCACGCCCAGCACCCCGACCAGTGGCACACACAGCGGTGGTGGCAGTGGTTCCACCACCACGCCGCAACCCAAGACTGTTGCCAGTGCAGCAGCGGCACGTGCTGCGGGTGAACCATCGCCCGAGGAGACCACAGATCTGGAGGAGCTCGAGCAGTTTGCGAAAACCTTCAAGCAGCGTCGCATCAAGCTCGGCTTCACACAGGGCGATGTGGGTCTGGCCATGGGCAAGCTCTATGGCAACGATTTCTCCCAGACGACAATCTCGCGCTTTGAGGCGCTGAACTTGAGCTTCAAGAACATGTGCAAACTGAAGCCGCTGCTGCAGAAGTGGTTGGATGATGCCGATCGCACCATTCAGGCCACAGGTGGAGTCTTTGATCCCGCTGCACTGCAAGCTACGGTCAGCACACCGGAGATTATTGGTCGTCGTCGCAAGAAGCGCACATCGATTGAGACCACCATCCGTGGTGCACTGGAGAAGGCATTCATGGCCAACCAGAAGCCCACGTCGGAGGAGATCAGTCAATTGGCCGATCGTCTGGGCATGGAGAAGGAGGTGGTGCGTGTCTGGTTCTGCAATCGCAGGCAGAAGGAGAAGCGCATCAATCCCTCGCTCGATAGTCCAACGGGTGCTGATGATGAGGAGTCGCCCTATATGATGCACTAAAAGGGGGAACCGAGCTGTGGGCGTGGCACGGAGCTCACTAAGATTGGGACAAGACAGTGCAATGTGCGCGGCACACAGAGAGAATGGCGCACAGCATAACTAACTAAAAACAGGTGTGTATGATAATAGTTCAGTGTTGAACTAGTTCATTTTGTTAAAGATATAAAACATAGAATATAAGTGGAACTATTTAGTTCACTTAGTTCAAACATGCATTTCTTGTATTCAACTATTTTCAAATAATATTAAAATAATTTTAGTGGAACTAGTTCAAATAGCTCATTAAGAAATGAACACATTTTTAAAATATCACAGAAACAATTTAAGAAAACATATATATGTAGAAAGTACTATGGAAAAACATAAATATACAGAAAGTACTATGGAGTATCCACCAATTCATAAGGTCAAATTCAAATGTTTTCTAAATATGTTCACGGAACCAGTTCCTCTTGATCATATTGTAAATAAGCATAAATTAAATCAGATTTAGTTTATCGAAATGCAGAATCAGCCTTAACACACACATTATTATTATGGCACATTGAAACTAGTTCATTTTGTTCCCAAACTAGTTCCCAATATACAATATTTCCCAATATATTTACTAACTTTTTTCAACTTTTGCTCTTCTTTGCAGGTTCAAAGTCGCAAACACATCAAATAGTAGCTTAATTCTTTACTATGATTCGGTTTCAACAGCCAATCACACACACACACACGCACATCCATGTGGTTTGTTTATGTTAACTATTATTGGTATTTATTGTATTTAAGCATAATGAGAAAAGAACTAGAGAGAAATGAACACTGCAAAATATTTACTGCTCCAATGAACCAATCCGGCACAAGTTTCCTTTCTTTGGTTCACTGGAACACTAAATATTTGTTGCGCAGTGTAGCCAAATTTAGCCCGTCTGTCTGGTGTATGTTCGCATGTACATGGCAAACACGCTTGATTTCGCATTGAATGTCGTCGTGTGCCACGAGGCGCATGATTAATATTTAAGTACAGTCAAGTAAAAACAGTTTCTAGCGAATAATTTCACTATTAAATCCTTCATAATTGTATGTACTATATATATATATATGTATGTGAATGTAACTATATAACCAACTTCTAAGCATATTTATTTTTCGTGAATACTGTGATAATCAATTGAATGATTTTTAATTTTAAACATATAACTAAAAAAAGAGGAAAAACAGAAAATTAAAATTTTAAATAATTTACAATATATGTAGCATTACTTTGTATGTTATGGACAAGCAAAACCAACTAACTAAAAGAAACACAACAAAAACATATTTTAATTTATATTTAAATTAACTTTTAAAACAAACTATTTGAATTTATCAGACAAGAAATGCAAAACAAAATTGTAATTGTAAATTATAAAACAAATGAAAAAAAAATGAAAACTAATACTAATAGAATTTTAAAATGTAATAAAACAAGTGACAAAATACACACAGAGAAAAAAAATCAATAAAAATAAATATCAATGAACATTTCTAAATAAGTTTTTCTTGGAATTATTCAAGGGTTGGGGGAGAGATAAACCACGAGAAAGATTGGGGAAGGTAGGGTGAAGTAGCACTTCTACTACAAAGTACTATCTATGGTATACAAAAGTATAGACTGCTACTTAGTATATACTGCTATTCAGTATATACTGCTAGTCTAACTGTGCTTTGCTCTATAAGTTCTTTTCTTGGAACACTCATCTTCTGAGTTTTGCAATCCATTCACACACACGCACTCACTGACAGCTCAGTACAGTGATAAGAATCACAAAAAATTATGAAAAATAACTAGCTTGGCATACACTCGCGCACACACACTGAGACACACACTCAGACAGACAAAGGGCATGAAAAGCGGCAGCTATAAAAGAGAAACGCAAAATAAAATTTTAATAAATAACAACATGCAAAACTGAAATTAATTCATGGAATTTTTGCCTACTGATTGCCTACAGGCAATACAGGGCCCCAAGGCCCTCCCCGACCCGCAGCCGGCCCTGTGCGCGTGCAGCGGGCAAAGCGCGCGAGCTAATAAGAAACAGACACCCGCGTGTAGGGGACAACTGGAGCAGAGTGGCCGATGACGAAGATATGAGCATGCAGATGAGCCGCTGTCGGGCATGACACGAAATGCGGTGGGTGGGTGGAAAAGGGGAGGGGCAAAGAGGGAGAGACAGGGGGGCAAGACATGACCCACACTTGGGCTATCAATGGAAAGCCGACGCGGCGCAAATGAAGGCACTGCGATTTGTCTCTAGCATGGAGAGAGAGAGGGAGAGAGAGCGAGGGCAAGTGGGACGTGGAGTGAAACGTCAACTGCGCCGCTGACTGCGACGTTGACTGCGCCTGTCAGTGGCCTCTTGTGGATTGTCGCTTTAAGCTTTGAGCAATTAAAACGTTGCTGGCAGCTGCTGCTGCCGCCGTTGTGTGGCAAGTTGTTGGCAGTTGTTGCAAGCAAGTCGATGTGTGTGTGTGTGTGTGTGTTCATTAGCCTCGCTCGCATACGCAAATGATGCGCTGAATGCGCTTGAGGAGATGCAGCCACGACGGCGACGACGATGCGACGTAAAAAGTGCATAATCATCGCGTGTCATGTGGAAATTTATACTATTTATGGTCTGTTTGTTTGTACTCACTCGAGCAGCAGCAGGTGGGGGAGGCCAGAGGCGTGGCAGAGGCAGTTGCAGCGGCAGATCAGGCCCATTTCTTGCCGGGAAGGGGCACTTAAGCAGCTTTTAAACTGTGAGCGCGCGCGTTTTGGCTTTTGCTGTTAATAAATTCATGGAAAATTGCTCGTAATTACGACGACTACGACGACGATTTCACAGGAATTTCAGTAAAAGAGAGAGAGGTAGAGAAAGAGAGAGGAACATTTGCATACGAGTCTCAAGCTTAGCTTGAGGTCTTCCTCTTCCGCTAAAGCATCAATGTTGTTGGCACTCGCCTTTTCACATGAGGCCCCATTGCGACCCCCAATTGGCGCGCACCGAAAACGAACCTTGAGAGAGAGAGAACCGTGAATATTCATAGGATTATGTTAGATCTAGCTGCATTTAATTACCCTCAAGTTATAGCTTTAAGGTGACGTGGGTCGTGGGCACATTTTCGCATTTAAATCTTGTCAATCTTCCCCTTTCCTGTTGCCCTCTTTGCCTGCTGCCTGTCAGGTGGCATCAAAGACATCAAAACTAACGAGTACGAGGCATAAATTTCATTCAACTACATTTTCTATGGCCATTTCCCATTTTTCCTACATTTTCCAAGAGCTTCAAGCTTTCTAGTCGCGTTTTCTTTGCTCAAATTTGCAATGCATTGTGCATTTTACTTAAGGAGGAATTGCTTAATTTATCAGTTCAGCACACAGTTGGCATCTCAACTGACGCGACATGAATATGCATGTCTGCATTTACTTATGTCAAATCTGAATGGCCTCCAACTGGTTTAGCTCTCTCTCTCTCTGTGTCTCTCTTGCCAACTGGTGGCAAGTGGTAAGTGGCAGCTGCAACTGCAGATTCCTATACATAAATTGTATTATCGAGTTCCAGCTGCATATCTAAACAAAATATTTACTTTAACAAGCTTCTGTTTTTAATTATATATCGCGTAGTACCTGACGCGAGTCTTGGGAAACTCCACTGACATGAAAAACTAGTTTCAGATCTACAAGTTTTCTCAATCGATTTACGATTAAGGATCATGACATTAAATTAAATACCTTATTGTAGTACACTAATGACTACAGTATTGCAATATTAAGTTACTGACTAGGAAAACTTGTGAAAATTGAAAAAGAAGTTTATGGAACTCCTAAAATTGGTTTAATACAAAGTTGTTTCAATTAAAGTACAATTAGAATAAAGATCATTCATTTGCCTTCATTCTTTTTATATTTTCACATCAATATCATTTAAGGCTCGATAGTAACTCTTCAAGTGACACATATTTTCCATAGTATATTAATATACGTATATCTCTTGTGCTTTTCCCACTTGAACAACATTGAATGTCATTCTTCGCACTGTATTTCCCTTTAGTGACTCATAAATTGTAACCCCCTCGATTCGCATTCAATATTACCATATTATTACCACAACCAGTGCGCAATACATCGAATTGCACAGACATATATTGACCTTTGAATATAAATTACCCAGCAAGTAGCCTGCAAGAGTATTACTCACATATTGCATTTGCGTGCACCTAATGAATGGAAGCAAACTGCACGTAAAAAACCACAAGAAGTCTAAGTTATATAGAAATTAAATGAGATATTTCGACTCGATTCGATTTCGATTCCAAAGTCAATAACTACTGCAGGTGTTCAACATTGCATTGACTATTAGAGCCAATACTCAAATAAACATTATGCAATACTCAGTTCGCCCTTCGAGCTGGACGAAAAGGCAGAGGGAGAAGAGAAGAGTGATCGACCAAAAAATACCCTTAAACATAAATCTTGTTAAGCACTTTTCGTCATAACTTTTATCTCATTTCATAGACATAAAGCTAACCCATAGATATTATTATCTGCCCAATTTCCCCACTCTAACACTCAGCAAAGCTTCAAGAATTGCAAATGCAACAAGTCTATTCATTTATGCCTCTTGCCATGTTCGCGTACAACTCTATTACACCCCCTGCTCACACTTGCACATGATTACAGGGTATGCTAACCGACGAGCCAATTAGCATTGCTGCATTGCCTTCGGGATATGCGTTCGGGGCTGAGGCAATTTGTAAATTATAGCAAAAGGTCGAGCATGCAAACTCAACTGCAACTTCCCGTTTCCTGGAACAAAGCGATATAGGGAGAGGGTAGGTAGCAGGGGTAGACGGTGCTGCCGCGGCCACTAATTATAAATTAGTTTTGTAAATATTTTGCAGCGCCTTTTTCGCAATTCGTTTGGTTTTTCTTCATTGTTTGTACATTCTTCTGCTTCTTCTCCATCTTCGTTTTCTACTTTGTTTTTGGTATTTCGTTCCTGCTGCAGCTTAAAAAGTATTTAATTGTTTTATAACGAAGTGTCTGTCTGCCTGGCGAAGCGCAAAAGTGGCGCTGTGGCTGCCACTGGCTTTGCCACTTTGCATGTTGCACTTGCGACCGCCACTTGCAACTGCCACTTGCTGCAAAAGCTGCAACATGCAATCGCCTAAGCTGGTAGCTGCTAGAGGGCGTTCCACCAGCCCCGCCCCATGTTGCATATTATTTGTGAATTTAATTTACAACTCTGTTCTAGCCTCCTCATTATGCCCAATGTGATTGCCACAACGGAACCTCGGGACTCCTAATACCTTGGGCTCTCTGAGTAGTCGCCTCGCCTCGCCCCTGATGGAATGTTAATGTTAATGCTGAATGTGGCTCTGGCTGTGGCTGTAACTGTGGTTGTTGAGGTTGGGGTAGCCCAAACTGCAGCAAACTGCTTCATTATGGCTCTTCAGTATATATCATTGCCTTTTGTTATTTACTTATGAGCACTTGCTGCACAGTGGTACAGGCTACATGGTGGATAAGAAATGTTTATAATAAAACTATTAAGCAAACATTTTATATAATATATATCAACCCAAATCATGCTTAGATTTATTATCTTAATAGTTCAAAGTCAAATATGATAGATTGAAAATCAATTTATAAAATATACTTGAGGATCCATAATAAGAAATTTCAGGGAGAAATAATAAGCTTATTTTGGGGATTTAGATGTTTAAGAATACTATTATACAGAATAATGAAGAAAATAGCCTTTAAGCTATAGGAACTTTAAATATTTTCATGTACTAAAAATAAAATAAATTTTTTTTCGAATTTATCCAACAAAAATATTTACGTAATATTGTATCTACCATATAATTTAAGATCAACCATTTCAACATTTGTTCAATGCACATTCTACCACTGTATGAATCTGGAAGCGACTGTAAAACTCTAAAGACCCGGTGGATTATGCCACAAACGATCAAGAATCTCATTGGGTACAATGGCAGAAGCAAACAAAGCTCTTAAGACTAAAGTAAAAGCTATCTATAGCTATCTCTGGGGATCTCTAGTCTAGTAGCCAAATCGTGTTAATAGAAAACTTCATCAAAGCGAACATATATATACGATATACGTTTTACGATCGCGATAACATCGAGAGCGACACAACACATTATGCCCAATGCCTATGCTTATAGTAATGCTTGGTTATGGTCAGTGAGTACTCCGATTATTAGTCAGGGAGTATGGCGAAGGCAGGCCATATAAAATATATAATGTATTGTGCTAATTAGTGAATATCATTTTTCAACTGGATTAGAAAAGCCTGCAAAGGCAAAAGACATAAAATTCTTTGATTGCAGATGTAACTGCAAATGGAAACTGGAACTGCAGATGAACGTTGGAACTGGAATTGCAAACACGCAAACTAAGAATCAGATTAAAAATTCGCATTCTCATTAAGAAGGTACACACACATACACACATTTAGAGAGACCCATTAAAAACTTGGCATTATTTTAATTGTTATATTTAAATTTTAATTGTATTTTCTTGTTGTCGAACCTCTGGGTCAAATCTGATCAGATGGTTCCAGTGCAGCCAACTTCTTCCCACACTTGATGGCGCATTAACTGAATCGAGACTGAGACCGAAACTGAGCTCGCAAATTGAGAATTCTCTCGAGAACAAGAGCTGGCGGTGCACATGAAGCCAATTAAAGGCGCCTCGCTATAGGAAACTCAGAAGACACAAGGCACATCGCACATCGAACTGCAACTGCAAGTGTCATAAAATTTAATTTATTTAAATTAAGACAATGGCAAATTTGCGTTTTTAATTGCCTCACACTGTGCCGAGTGTCGTCGTACATATCCGAGTCTGTGTCAGTGTGTGAGTAGCATTCATTATACCATTCTCGGGCTTATTTCCTGTGCAATCAGTTGATATGCCATATATCATATACTACATATTATTTTTGATTAGCTGCAAATAATTCTTTCCAATTTAAACTGTAAGTTTCTGTGGTGTCTGTGGCTTGATGAGCTCTTGTAAATTGGATTTTCCTTTGATATATTCAACAATTTGAGTAAGAAATAGAAACTTGAAATAGATTTATTATCAAATTCATCATTTAATATTTTGCAAAACGTGGAACAATTTTTAACAAATTTCTGGGTATCTGAAGCATGTAAAAAGAAGTAAAATCTTTGTAAAATCATTTGAAAAATAACAAAAACAATTTTTAAAATTTTAAATACGGAAATTTTATATTCAGACTCGATCTAGAGCTCAAGTCATGAATGTTATAGAAAAATGAGTTCTAGAAGTTGTGATACCTCGTTTCTACTATAATACTTCATCTAACACTGCTGCACTCTCTCTCTCTCTCTTCAACTTGGCCCTAGAAAATTGCAGGCGTTGCCATTGGGCTGAGATTGAGCAACCAGAAGAAAGAAGAAACTGTCTAACTATTCGAGGGGGGAACAATGGTTGGCAAAATTGTCTGTTGAGTGTGCCAAATGGGCAGACAATGGACGGAAATGAACAATGCCAAAACGCTTTGGAGAGCAGCAGCAGCAGCGGCAGCCTGCAATAAAAATTAAATAAAGTCATCAAGTCTATTTACAGTTTTTGAAATTGTTTCATTCTCTGCAGCGCATTGTCAAATGGAGCGTGCAACGCCAGCAGCAACAGCGGTTGCAACATCAGTTGAAACTGTTGAGTAATTTTTGTTGAACTCTCCATTGAACTGACCTGACCAGGTCGCCCACCAGCGTTCCAGGTGCAAAATACGCACACTGCAAACTGCAAAACGGACCGAAAAACCAAGAGAGATAGAGAGAGGAGAGAACACAGTGTGTGTCTCTTTTGTGTGTGTGTGTGTATGTGTGTGAGTGTGATTTATGATGCGCTGTCGCCCTCCCTTTCGGGTGAAATTTTGGAACCCCTGGACCAAACCAACTGCTCGTTGGTCATTGTGTAGGCGTCGAATGCACTTGGACTAAATGCACTCGAGGCCCACACCTTTCCAAGTATTTCTCACTCATCATTGGCCTGTGGTCATCCTCATGGTCAACATTTATTTCATCCCATTCTATCCCCATCCCCTTGCCAACCGTCTGTTTGACCAACGCACTTTTGGCACGCTTCCTGCCCCTATATATCGCTGTCTCTCAGTACGTTATAACCCTAGCCAGGCAATCAGGCTATTGTTACAGTTCTTGGTCCTGGCGCGGGTAAGGGGCAACCCCTACTACCCGTAGCACTCCTACTACTACCTACCCCCTACTCCAACCCCGCTAAACGCTGCATTTAAAGGCGTCTCTTAATTTCTCGAGTGCCGTGTCCCTCCCTCGATCCTTATCGCGATCGCCTTTATTGTTATTGTGTAATAGTATCATATCAAAAGTGCTTTGTCATTCTACGGAAAGAAACCGAGAAGCCGCGTCGAGCAACTCTCCAAACTGCTGCTGCTTCTGCTGCTGCTGTTGCGAGGGTGTTTCGGGGACCCCGATTATATCGTGTTGTTCTCAATGAAATTTATTATGACATTTGGCGCGTGTTGAAAGGTTTTAATAAGCGGTGCGAGTGTGTGTTTGACTTGGGATTGGGTTTGGAAATTGGGGAAATATTGAAACTACAACATGTGGTATGTGGGGCAAGGACTTAACTACTGTGTGTGTGTGTGTAGGCTGCGATTAGGGCTCGGCTATTTAATATGGTAAGAATAGAAGATGATATATGGTGGGGAACGGAACAAAAATTACTAAGAGTAGTTCTGAAAAAGAATGATATATTTAGGGTAATACTTGCCCTGGACATGAGTTTAAATCATAAAAAGTATACATTTATGTTTCTTTTAATAAATATAGAAAAGATATCAGTGTTTTTACGCATATAAAACCATAAAAAGTTTACATTTATGTTTCTTTTAATAAATATAGAAAATATATCAGTGTTTTTACGCATATTGACTTAGTTAGTTTTTGGTTTATTCTACAATCTCCCAATTTCCTTTCTTACACTCTTTCTTTCTCCATTATATCTTCCCATCTCTCTCATATGCATCTGCCGCCGCATCTGCATCTCGAACGACATCGACAAACGCCATAAAAATGCCGAACACAAAGCGAAACATTTAAATTTGTTGTAATAAATTGTGTGTGCAACAGCAAAAACAACAAATAAAGGAGACAAGAGGAAGAGAACAAAGCGCAACGACAATTGGCAGCATGCAGGCACAACAAAAGTTTAAAAATACTCAACCAAGACCAACTTGGCCAACAAAAATGATTGCAGTTCATAACCGCAGTGCGAATACGAAACGAATCCGATTTCGAATGTGAATGTGAATGTGAATTGTTGTCGTAGCTCGTTGATGTTATATATGCGTGTAATGGCTTCCTTAAAGCCAGAGCCGACAACAACAACAATAACAACAACAGCAACTTGCAGAGCTTCAATGATCAAAATCAAACAGCCGACAGGCAGGCTCTGACTTCGAGACTCTCCGGACTCTGAATCTGACTCTGACTGGGACTCTCGACTCTGTCAGAGGCCCTCAAAGTCAAGTCAAGGCAAGGCAAGAGAGAACGAGCCAACCAAGGCGGCCAGTCATCCAACCATCATGATGAGGTTGTCAACACACAGCAGGCAGCAGGAGACCACGAGACTGGGAGAACTGGAACTGAAACTGGATAAGTGGAACCAGAGGCAGCTTAGCGGCCAATTTGGTAGGCAGTGTCAAAGATGGGCGAACTCCATATTAATTATGAGTTTTTCCTATGCACTGCGAGAAGGAAAGTCGCATGACTATCACGAAGCAGCTTGATGTAAGAAATATAGAGTACAAAAGTAGATACTGCAGAATATAATATGAGAAAATTTTTAAGAAATATCAATAGATACTGAGATAAATACTGATTACAAATAAGGGAAATTCGGTATTAAATATCCCATATATAGAATTCTATAGGATATATTATATTACTTCTAAATTATCTGTATCTTTTATATTTGTATCAATATTTTATTAACTTCACTTTAATATTTCAGCTAATTTTCGATAACTTGCAATGTTGATTAAGAATTATTTTATTAATACATTCTACTTTATACATTCTTAAACAATTTGGCAAAATCTTTTACATTTCAACTAAAAATTGAAGTTAAAAGTCGATAAACTTTTCCTTGCTAACAAAATTATATCCTCTGCCCAAATTTGATGATCAATACTCTAAAGTACTTCCCCTTAACCTCCCCTAGAGTGTAGCCAAACTTCGTTATACCTTAACACCCCACTGTTCATTCTTCCCAGTTATTTTTGTAGTCAGATGCATGAGTTGCCTGACAATTGTCGACGCAAAGTTTTTGCCATTAAAATGATTAAATGCTTTGGCTTATGCTTAGGCATAACTAAACTAGTACTAGGAGTAGGATCTTCGTAACTAAACTCAACTGAAATGAAGTGAAGTAAACGCACTTTCCGTAGGCAATGGCAAAATGCGTGACTTTTCGCAGCAAACGTAATCCAATAATTTTTAATTAAAACTCAACACTCGAGGCAAACAATTTTTTCCAGATAAACTGTCATTATGAGCCGTCAATTAATTTAGACGATGCGCGTTCTCTCTGCCAGTTCCTGTTGCTGTGTTGCTGCTACAGTTTCAGCTTTAATGATCATCATCAACAACGTAGTACAACAACCAATGAGAACAACTGAGTACAACAACAACAACAACAAGAGCTGCTGATACACAACGACGACGACACTAAATGAATATTGATAAATGGGGCGTTGAAGTGGGCGTTGAGTGTTTGCTATAAGGCAGCACTGTCAGCTCGCATACTCAACTTTGTAGAAAGACAACTTCACTTGCTACGCAATTTCTTCTTTTCTGATACCCTGCAAATGTAAGGAAACTATACAAAGTAGTATGCAGAAGGGAAAGTAAACAAGAAACTAATATAAAATACATGTTATGTATGTAACTAATAAGAAGATTCAACCTGCCAGAAAACATTAATCAGATAAATCAAGACTGTGCGAGGTTATTGTGTAAAAACCCAACGTGCTATTCAGCTTGTAGTTTCTACCGATTCTTAATGAAGAAAAAAGTTGAATGGGAATGAATTGGAATGTAGTTCAAGTCTCATCAACAAAGAATCCTTATCAATTTATTCTTTATTCTTTGGATTCAGAACACTTAACAAAATACTTTTCTATATCAACACTTAATATCTCCAGGAAATTTAATAAATGTTTAAAAAAATCATCTTTTGATAGAAGAAATTATATAGTTATTGTACTGGACCCGCATATTTTTTGTATACCTCTTACAGAGTATTTGTTAATAGACTACCCCACAGCTAGAACAAGCTTACCTTTATCGTTGTCTTTCTGTTTTTGGCTTAAGCGCTTTGAGCGCTGACAATACTAATAACTGATATGAAAATAACAGCAATCATTGGCCAAAGGCAGAGACGATTCAGACTTGACTTTTGCTGGGAACTGAGCAGAGAATTCGACTCTACAACCGTATCGAGAAGGAACTAACAATGGAACTGCAAGTTGTGCATAGTTTTTAAACTGAAATTAAAGCACAAATTGCTACCGCAATCACTTCAAAGGGCCCAATCCGACAGGGCCGCGCTTGAGTCCATTCCGGTAGCAAAAGATTTGCGTTGCGGCACAATGAGGCACAAAGAGGCAACACACACACACAAACAGAGAGAGAGACTCGCTTGCACAGTGGCAATTCCAGTGCTGCCAGCATACACATCCATCAATTTCTGACGCTTTCATCAAGCGGCTGCCTCCGCCTCAGCATCAGCCTTGGCCTCAGCTTCAGCCACAGCCTGTCGACGACATTTGTGGCACAATGGCAACTCTCTTGGATCTCTCTTTGGAGGGAGCTGGGACCTCATGTTCTGATTATTGTTTGCCACTCGACGACGCAACTGAAGGAGGAGCAGAAGGTGGTGGTAGGTGCAGGAGTGCTGGTAGACTGGCAGGCTGGGACACACGACTTGGGGCTCGCAGCAAATTTAAATTGTCGGCAGGATCCAAGCGTTTTGCGCTAATATCCACCAAAATGCATCGCTCTCCCTCTCTCTCTCTCGCTCTATATATATGTATATATCTGTCCCCAAAGCGCATTCCTCTTTTTTGGTCTGTTCTTCCATCTCTTTCGTTGACATCTTTTCGTCAAAGTCAAATCATTCATTTTGCCGCATCAAAATGCATAAATATTTTACCTGTTGCTTTTGTTGCTTTGATTCGCCTTTCTCCCTCTCATTCTTCTTCTTCTTCTTCTTATCGTTTGTTTGTGGCCCATAGATTTGGTCTTCTTGAATTGCTTGTTGATTGTTGCGATTGTCTTTCGAATCTCTTTGGGTGAAGATGCCCCGTTGCCAAGTTCTGAGCTGACGCGAGTTCGAAATTTAAATCGCCAGGCGCAAATGCCTGCGACAGGGTTGTCAAGTCAACAAAAAAATATAAAACCTTAATTTGCTAAAACAATATAAACTTAACATCTGTAAACAAGAACACTGAGTATCTTGTGCGTTCAAAGGTTTTAAGAACTATTCAGGCTAAGTATTTATTAAGCTAAAATTTTGGAGGTTAATCTCAATATCAGTTAGGTGCTTCATACAAGAGAAATATATAAGATAAACTCTGAAAATGTAAGAGTTTTTTCCCATCAAATTTCTGATATAAATAACCTTATTTTTTAACAGATTTACTTATGAAAATCCATAAAGATAAAATAAAATATAAATATCAAATACTTTTCTTTCTCATTCACCAGCTTGACAACCCTATCAGGCCTAACACAAGCCACAATGCGGCGTCTTTTGGCCAACGATGATGAAATGCCAAATCCGCGTTCCGTCAAATGGATCGATCGATGCTAATGCAGGCAGAACCGCTATAGATCGGCAGAGTGAGGAGACTACTGTATTCCGCATCGGCAGATCGCTTTGAACGGCAAAACAGCCGGCGATTGGCGGCTGCGTTCGATGTGTGCACAATGCCATCAAAATTTAAATAGCAAACAAGCGAGTGGTACAAAACAAAACATAACAAAAGAGAGAGGGAACGAGTGAGGGAATGAGACGCAGCATTCCCTAATGTCTGCGACATTTTTTTTGGGAACCAAGCAGGTCTTTCTTTCTCTCTCGACTGGATTGTGCGGAATGTGACGGCGGCGTCGGTGTTTTTGCTTCGCTGCAATTAGGTAACATACAAAGTTATGCCAAGGGTTAACGGTAAAGCTAAAGCACACACACACAAACATACACAGACAATGTTCGCTGCTTGCGAATGTCAAGGTCAGCTTGTTAAGCAGAAGCCGAAGATGGCAACGTCATTGTCGTCCTATAATCTGGTTAAAAACTTATTGATTTATGTGAGACAAACCCAACAATTATTTGTGTCGAATGACAAAGATGAAAAACGAGCTCGATGCGCGTTCGATGGAAATGTGATAAGCTATAATTAACGCGGCGAAAGGAAGGATCGCCCGATCCACCAAGTGGGCGTACTATATGCTAAACAACATGCAAGGGGCGTGCAGCGGCGTGCTGGCTGTAAGCAAATTTAATTTATACAATATGCAAAGAATTAATTTGTATTGCCAATGCTAAAAAAAAGCAGGCAGTGGGCGTGGTCGTGGTCCAGCACAGAGCACAACAAGAGCTTGGCAATTCAATTGGGCAGGCAGTGAGGCAGCAAGGCTGCAACTCTGGCCAAGCCAAGTGGCGCCCCAACTGGTTCTTGTTCTTGCCCGCTTGAATTTCAATGCGACCACATATCATATGGGTTTGTAATAGCATAATACCATATCCATACGATCCTGCGGAAGGTCTGCCCCGAACGGACGGAAATATTAATAATAATTTTCGTGTCGACGGCAAACCGCAAAATTATGTACAAACATGCGATATGTCATAATATTTTCGAGCGCAAACAAACGAATCGAATTGTAATCGATCAGGTGTGTGTGAGTGCAACAACAACAACAATAACAACAACAACAGCTACAATTGACTAATAATTCATAAATATATTTCAATGGAAAATTAATTTGCCCGCCAAGAGGCAAACATTGTACACTGTCCACCCCCCATTCTCTTGCATGCTTCCCCTACCTGCTGTTCATTATATGACGTGTTGACAATCGAATCGACAACAGCAACAACAACAACAACGACAACAACAACAGCAACACATGTCGCTACTTGGGCTGTCAATCATTTTGGGTGTTTAGTAACAACTTTTATTGGTTATGCCAATTATTCATGTTGTTTCAATGAATCGAAACAAATACAACGCCACAAAGTGACAGCTGCACCTTTTAATGGGAATTTCTTTTTATACTACGTACTATATCCGTTCAAGTCACGCGATTAGAACACGGTTTAACTTGAATTACCCAAGATCCTGCTTAAAATGTAAGTAATTCTTGGGAAATATGTTTAGAACTTGTTTAAAATAGTTCTATGATCTCAAAGAAATATACAAAAAATAAGTATAGAAAATTTAGTTAGTAGAAGAAAGTTAGTAATTAATACCGTTTTTAAACACTCGACCAAATTTCAATCTTGTCAGCAATTGCACATGAATATATGATACTTCTCTGACGCTTTCTTATTATCACAGTATTCTAGATGTTATTTTCAAACCACATTGAAGTCTGCTGTTTTGTTACCAAAATTCTTGATTTACAATTTTGATCACACATTTTTTACATTTCTCTTTAATAACACCTGCTACTACTATTATTTACATATACTAGAATATACCTTTATTACTTTCTGAACAACAATCACGACAATTTTTCAAATTTTGCAAAGAGCTTCATGCTTTATGATTTTACTTATGTCAACTGTTGCCCCAAATCCCCTTCTACCAATGACACTAATGAGCTCCACGTTATTCAAATTGTTTCGGGTAGAGAGTTCATAACGAGTGCTCTGCTCATTAATTGAATTAACCAAATTAGAGTATATTCAAATTACTCGAGTAACCCGAAGAAAACTGTTACTAGACTCGGCGCTCGTTGGCTACACTCGACTGCCTGTGCTGGGGGTTGGGGGAAGAAGCGTTACTGCGATTGTCAAAATATTACTGCGATGACGTGGCATATGTATTCAGATCTCGAGGCCTAGGTAATTAATCAAAATTTGGGGTATACTCGTAGCATTTACACGGCATTCGAAATGCAATTGACCATTAAATATCACGTATTATGCGACCTATGCCGGCTGATCAAATAAGTCGCATGATTTGCATTTCTCAAGGCAGGAAACTAAAGGAATTCCTCCGGGGAAACAGATACAAAAATAGTTGAATATTTTTCTCAATTTTTATAGGAAAAGTATCTAACATTTGTTCGTGTTATATGCAAAATTTTGATCCATAATGAGAGTAAAAATATTCCCAACATTAATCAAAAATTGACCATTAAATAGCCTATAATGCGCATTCAAGAAAAGTCACATGATTTGCATTTTCCACACAAGGATTCCCAGGAGCATTTAACGTATTTGCAGCAAATCATTGAACAGACAAATTGTTCGTATAGGGAAAATGGAAACTGCGCGTCATCGTCATTGTCGGTCAAACTGCATGCAAAACGTGCATAAATATCATAAAAAACATTGAATAACACAGGGGAAAACTGAATAAATCGTGGGGGGCGATAAAAAAGCGAAACCGCCTGCTGTCCAATGATGTCGCCGGGGCACGCACGCCGCACATAGGCAACACCGCGGGACGAGCTAACGAGCCGCAGTCGAGGCCGAACCACCCCCCGCAACCATCCAGGGCACAGTGGACGCCCTATCAAAACGTGATGACGAAAGGGGTGGCGACGCGACTTTCTTTGCCAAATAGACAAAGTAGAAAGAGAAAGCAAGAAAAAACCAGCAGCGAAATCCATGACAATCATTGAATCCTTATTACAGTCATTATCGAGGGCAGGCCACGCGATTCTTGCCCGCAACGCGTTGAATTTCATTTTTTATCTTTTTATCAGGGGAGGAGGAGGGGTTGCTGCAGGGGTGTGGGAGTGTGTGTGTGTGTGTATGTTGGTATATAATTTCCAACTAATTTCAGTTTAGTTGCGCAAACGACCGCGACGCGTGTCCTGTGGCAATTTCCAGCCTGCTATGCTGCGGTTGCCTTTTGGTTTACCAGTTGTCTCCTGTGTGTGCGTCTGTGTGTGTGTGCTTGCCGTGAGAATTCATGTCCTTGTGAACTGCGCCTGGCCGTTGTCCTTTCATCGCCATCATCACCATCATCATCGTTTAGTGTATTAATTGTCACAAAGTATCGCATGGCGTGCCCAGGACACAGAACTGAATGCCCATTGGTGCGTCCACCTTTGATTGCAACGTTTATCGCCTCCAATTTATTTGAAGTCCAACTGTCCAACTGTCTATCCCCCGGCAGCAGTCACACCCCCAATCGTTTAGCGTATTGAATTTCAATTTCAAATTGCTTTTCATTCCCTTCTTCCATTTGCTTTTTAGTTAATTTGCTAAGTAAATAGTCGACGCTGCATAACGCTTGAACAGTTCTGTCATACTATTATAGAGAACTAGGTGTGTTCCCTATAGTTGCCGAGCAGCAACTAGGCTGAGCTGACCCACAAAGCAAGCAACGGGTCTGAGAGGGACTTGGGTGTATACAGAGCGAACATGCTTAAGGTTATATAACTATTAAAATCAGTACGACTTTTAATTTAATTTTTATATTATTATATTAATATTAATATTTTATCATCTTAAACTCTTTTTTTGCATAATACTTGTACTTTCATTACCTCACAGAATATTTGCCCTATAAGAAACATAAAGTATAGCTAATAATATCGGACAAAAAATCACTTCAAGTTACGAAATTCAATTCAATCTTTGTACAATCGAAAACTCTTTAATCTCAACACTCATTTCCAATGCCAGATTAAACCAACAAGTCTTTATATTAATCCCATTCAATTAAAAACCTCTTAAAGACTTTCCATAGTTATACAAAAACCACTTCTAACTATTTGCTACACCTCTTCAAAGCGATTAAAATGCTTTCATTCATACGGGGAATTTCTAAGTTGGAAAAGTTAAGACACAAATTGACCAATCTACAATTTCGCTTATCAAATGCAAAATATGCTAAATTCCGATAACAGTTCGGCACATTTCAATCGATAAACACAATTTAAATTTCTATTTCTAGAGAGGTTGTTGGTTGTCTATGGAGACGACGGGCCTTTTGCTTATCTCAAATGAAATTTACCATAATTTCATGCGTCAAGTGATATAAAGTGACCGATTATTGTATGTGTAATTTGTGAATGACGGTGACTTTTGAACGGGCGCTGATATCATGCATAAAATATCACAAAATAACCAAGAATATCAAAAAAGGAAAGAACATGACTCCATCAAGAACCAAGAATGAGAATGTATATATGGGGAAAAAAAAGGTTGAATTGCCCTAAATAAACACGAGAAATTGTGGCCCGATAATGGTTAAGTATAGTAATAATCAGGCGCGTAATTCAATTCAAATGTCTTTGGGGAAACAAGCAATTAATAGATTTCCGCTTTCAGAAGGAGACAGAAACAGAGAAAGAAAGAGATAGATAGAGCGAGGGTGAAATGGGGGTCGCTTGTAATTGTTATCATCGATAGAAGAAGGTATAAACAAATTTATTTAGTTATTTATTTATTTACGATGTTTACCCCGACACCTTTCACACACACAAACAGACACACACAGGTGACGCTGACGCCGAGGCTTATCTGCCGACACCAACGCTGATACACATAGCAAATATTGAAATTCTAGGAAATGCAGTACACCCCAATACGATATACGATTGATTGAAGAATTCACAAGACGCCAGACAAGTCAATAATTGTGCATTAGACGGTGCATTCATTCAGTTTCGTAACGGAAATACCAGGGAGAGTTCAAACTTTCAAAGAGTTACAAAAAGAGTTCTTCTGGTTCCCCCAATTCCCTTTCGGCCATTTTGTATTTATCTTTCGCTTTGAGATTTTTGCATCTACTTTGTTTCTCTTTTTTCTGCGCTGCTCTCTTGTCATCCACAGGGGCCCTTCTTCTTCTTCTTCTTCTTGGTCTGTTGGCAGGCCAATCAATCAAGTTTTTTTGCTGTGCCCACGCCGCGGCTTTTGCATGCGCCGACAAGATGGAGGCATCCATCGGACACATAAATATGCAAGGGCCCCAGACAAAAAAAAAGCCAGCAAGGAGACTGCAAAGTTCGAAGACATTTACATTGCAAGGTGCAAAAGACGAGGCAGTACAAAGAAATTAGTTAGCCGACAAAGAAATACACTGCACTGCACATCAAGAAAATCTCGGAATATTCTATGAGCATTGAAGAAACTTAAAGAATATCAGGCATTTATAAAGAAGATTATATAATATGCTTTATGCACATATGTATGCATATCTTAAATTATGAATAATATTATATTGTTTTGTTTAAAATAAGAACTTTGAAGCGAGCTGGCAAGGCTTCTAGCTTACAAACTTTACAAACCGCATAAAACCATGGAAACTAGAAACCTGACAGCTCGCCGAAAGGTTCAAATTTTTCCAGGTATTCCTACAAAGAGAGACTCGAACTGGGGACTTATTAAGTATTATTACGAACATTCTGAAATTGTACAGTTGTTCAGTAACTTAGCACACTGTGCCACGCCCCAGATTTATTAAGACAAGCTAACTTAATGAGTAAGTTAATAGACTCTCTTGTGTCAAATGCAAAATGGTACCTTGTAGCCAAACGTGGCATGCAACAAACAACGTTGACAAACTGTACGCCGCACGGGGCAACAGCGCTGCGTCCATTGGGCAACGGTTCCATTGGATGATGCTGCGCTGCCCGCTGCTACAGATCGGATGCGAACTGTTGTGTATCTGTATCTGCATTCTGCAGTTGCCACTTTTTGCTCGCATCTTCGCTCTGTGCCATCTCGTTCTTCTCGTCTGACATTCTCTTAATTTATGCGTTTTACGCGCTCGATATGCAATTTTCTTGTTGTTGCTATTCTTGCCGTCTGCTTCTAATGACAAGCTCTCTGGCTTCATGTTCGATTCCTCAGGTTGTCGCTGCAGCCTTATCTGCACTGTTGCGCCTGGTATGCTGCCGTTTATCTCGCGATATTTATTATGTTTAATGTTGTCAAACATAATTACATAAATATCATTTAAAATGCAAAATTATCCCACGATAAGAACGGCCCCACGAGCTGCCCGAGACTACTTTAACATTAAAACATCCATTAATGTGCCATCTCAGCTACTTGGGACAAGAAGGAACTCCTTTTTAAGCAAAAGCTCTAAGCGTACATAACTTAGTGACCAAGTCCATGCAAGATGAATAAGGCAAAAAGCAAAAACAAGGCGCCATCTGTCGATGGGATTGGAAAACTTGTATGAAAAAAAAAAACAATTACAATACTTATTCTTTGATCAAGCTAAAGATGTTTCCATCAAGTAAAAATAAGTCACAGTTAGAGTATTCACCTAATAAAATATGTATTTCGATTTTTTAGAAAGAATTCCCATTCTTAAATATATAAAAAGTCTTTGAAATTTGTGACAAGTACTTTAATGGTTTCTAAATTAACAATTAAACAATTCAAAACATTTAACGTAAAAGGAATCGTTTCTTTTGAAGTATTAAGTAAAATTACTATATTAATTTTATATATTATAAAATAATACGAACCCTGCTAAAAACAGACAAATAAGTTATCAGATCCAACCAAATTTTGTTGGAATTATAAACTATACAATATAAATATTGTACGTTTTATTGTGTAATATTATTTTAACCATTTTTCCCTTTTTCCAGCTAAATATTCAAATGACCCTCATAACAATTATGCAGCCAATTAGCCGTCGAAGCAGGAACATTACGATAAATAGTCGCAGATATTTTTCTGAATTATTTCGAAACCAATTAATTAATTTAACAGGCGCACACCCACACACAGAGAGAGGGTAGGGAGGGAGCGAGAGACGGGGCGGTTTTTTTACATAAATGAAATGCAATGAGAATTTATGACCGCGTCTCGAGTCAGCCAAGTCAACGAATTTGTCAAAGCAAATCAATAGGCCATCGAGCAAAAGATACAGATGACAAGGGGAGAGGGACGACTAGCTGTCCCCCCCTTTGGAATAGTTCCCACAGCAAGCAGCACATTGGTTAATTGTAACTGACGCCCAGATGTGCGCAAAAGGTCCGACGTCGACGACGACAACAAACGGCGACAAACGGGCGACACTTGGCCGAAAAGGGGCATGGACGGGGGCGAGTAGGGGTGAGGAGTCGCAGGAGGGAGCCCCTTCTCAATGTGTGCTATGCGTAGCTCACTCGAAATCGATATGTGCGATGCGCGCCTGCTTTTTGCTAATTATTCAATTGACGAACGTTTAATTTATTTCAATATAATCGAATTGAAAGATCGGAGCAGCAGAAACAACATCAAGAAAAAGGAGAAAAAGTGAAATAAAAGAGGAAAGAATAAGTAGTACAGCTGGCGCTCCCACGAAAGTCAAACAAATTCATTTAATGTTTAATTGTTGATACCCAGAGAGGGGCTTACTGCGCTAAGGCAGAGGTGGCGTCAAGGGGGGGCTATAAGTAATGTAAAGTAATGTTCCTCAGCTTTGTTACAGAGCCAAGTAACAGGTTCACTCTCTTGTTCCCCTTTTGACTACGCCACTACGCATGGGCGCTGGGTACTTGCCGCCTACTTCAAAAAGGCTGCACAAATTTAAATTTGATTAAACTAAACGACGGAAATTCAATTGCATTAAGAAATGAAAACATCGCTGTGTAAATCGCGCTCAATTCAATTATGGACAAGTATTGAGGGAAGTGTATACATTATATGGTATATAATACCAGGAAGTGTGCAGATGTCAGAAACTTCTATGCAATCGGAAAGGAAAGTAAAGGAACGAAATATTGAAGTTGAGCGAATTCTAAAAAAAATACAAATTATAGTAGGTTTATATATTATTAACAAGGTAGTAGTAATGTAGGTAAAGTCTTTAGCAGTATAGAAACTGCAGCTAAAGCAATACAGGGAACAGAAGAATACTTTAAACAATTCAAAAAGTAAACAGAAAGAGGAATAGTATGAAAATAATTTAGGTAAAGACAATCCAAATATTATTAGGTATTTTATGTAGGAAACCATTCGATTTATACAGTATAAAAACTGTTTGAAGATAAATAAATTAAACTAATAGAGAATCATAGCGAAACAAATAAAGGAATAAATACTCTGCATATTTAACTCTGTATATTTATTGCTGCATATTTAAGTTCGGGAAAAAGAACCTAATGTATAAGGAATTCACTATTATTTTTCTAAATATTTATCATATCTACTTTAAAAGCATATTTCTAGACTGGTTCTCCTCAGTCTATAAGCTGAATCTCTCTACCAGTTATTCAGTACATAATTTTCATCACTCTGCCAGTTCCCCAGTTTATTTTACCTTCAGTAAACATACTATAGTATTGTACTACTCATGTATGGTCCTCATATATAAATAGTATGGTCAATTTAAGAGCTATCAGCGAGCGCACTTTGCACCTTGTGTCGCCACAAAGCGATAAGTTGGCCAAATGATTTTAACAAACATTTATGATAATTTTAATGCGAACAATACGCATAAATTAATTAGAAGTGCGCTATGAAAACGAGACAGAGACAAGAGAGACCTATCGTAATCGTAAATGTTTATTAATTTTTTGTGCTGCTGCTACGGCTGCGATTAAATACGTGTCTATATGCCACTCCCTCTACCTCTCTCTCCACACATTTATACAGTATCTTATGCACTTGGCTAATGTATTTACGATCAAGACAAATGTGTCACCAATAACAACAACAGCAACAACAAACAGGTCTATAAGTGGCAATGAGGCAAAAAGCGTAACACGGCCACACAACATGACACGAAAAATTAATAACAACGACGACTTTTCTATCTCTATCTACACACACACACGCACTGAGAGATATGTAGGTGTCTCCCTGTGTGTGTCATTAAATTTACAATAATGCGTACAATAACTAAACGCGCGTATTAAAAATCCCCAAATGCCCCTAATGAAAAAGATGTCAACTTATGGCCAGATAAGACAGTCGGGGGAGTAGAAAGAGAATAAGGGAGGGGTAACAAAAGATATGTACCGACGATAAGTCGAGAGCGTACATATAATTATTTGCTTTTAATTAAATTACGTTGAAACAACACATTGGATATTTGTGTGTGTTGGGAAATTAGAATTGTTAAAATGTTTGTCAACATTTTACCCCATGTGCCATGAACATAAATTCATTAATAACATTTGGATGGAGGAGCACAACTTATCAGGCAATTATTTCTCTTTTCCAAATTTAATAATTCTTGTTAGTGCGATGATAAATGTAGCTGGAGTCGAGGAGGTGCTAAAGAAAGAGAAGAGACGGAACACTGCCTGCAAGGTGTTGTGGCACACGCATGTGCAGCATATACAAACAAAAAAAAGGGAAGCATACCAAGCAAAAATCTTCTTTCGATACGTGATCAGCGCATATTTATCGCGACATCTCTCAGTGTGCCCCATTAACAGGCAAGTGGAGGAGTCTCCTCACCGATAATGAGGCCACAGATGGAGCTGCAGATAGAGAGAGAATCTTCAGCTACGGCAACGCTACCATCCTCTGCTGACTCTGCGCAAGACTCGCAGATTGTCAGCCTCGATATGGTAAGCACTCAAAACTCAACCAGTGCCTCCTATGCAGAGCAGCAGCTGTAGCAGAGTAGCAGCTGAAGCAGCTGTTGGCTGTTGCTGCTTCCGACTTTGCTAGCTAGTACTCCCACTCCTTCTTCCTCCTCTTCCTCCTGCCTTGCACCTCTCCCACTCGTTGCTTCTACAACTTTCAAGATCGCGATCGCTATCGCCTTCACTTTAGCTCCGTAACGCGTGCACGACCTGTCAAATTCAACGTTCAACGCTTTTTCTCGTGCACTCATTATGATTATGACTCGATCGGGAATGGCTAAGCAGAGTGTCCTTTCATTCGGTTCGGGATAGTGCCTGAACCAGGGAGTGTAAAAACTAGTGCAAGGAATGCGATGCTGCTTGCCGGCGCAAAGTGTTGGCTTTTTAATTGGCTTGCTTCAAGCCAAAAAGTGAAAGAGAATGCAAAGCAGGCTAATGACACGGGTTGAGGTAAGAGAGCAAGCAAAAAGAGTTAGCCCATTGACTAAATGTAGTTAATGAAATAAAGTTTAACTCTTGAAAAAGTCCTAAGGTTTCAAGGTATTTATATCAATATAATATCAACATTTATATTCTAAAAAATTAAACCAAAAGTAAAAGAAAGGAGAAAAATTAGAATGAAGTTTAGTAACTTACTTCGAGAGGGAGCATAAAAGGTGTAAGTCAAATTTAAAAGTTCTTCAAATTATTTTTTTAAGTAAGATTTAACAGTTTGTCTTATTTCAATTCAAGTATAATTTAAAATTGTTAAATACAATGGTAAATATTATAATGTTAATTAAATTCAAGCTCAACAAATCTTTTCTCAGTTTCAAGTTTTCAAAGTGGAAGACACTAAAATGATAATCTTGGAGTACCTAGTAGACAAAGAAGCTTCTTTATACACACATAATTATTTCCTGCATTGATTATATTTGTTATTTGCCTATTCAGACTATAATGAAACCCTATAAGCATGTAGATCTCTCTCAATCATAGAAAACCCACATATGTAGATCTCTTCTAATCAACTCTACATTAATCGACAATAATGCCTTTCTGTTAAACATTATTTGCTCTGCTTAATTATGAAACGATTTTCCACATATTCAGATAATTTTCATAAATTCTACCACAGCAGCCATCCATCCCAACCTATCCCATCCCCATCCCAACCTCATCCTATGCCATCCATTCCAAGCAGGCAGCGTCTAATTGGCGCTCAACTCTACGCGCCAATTAATACAAGCCAAACATTTTGGATTTTTTCCAGTCAGAAAGAGAAGGAGACTAAAGAAAGAGGGAGAGCGAGAGAGAAGAGTGAGTGCTCGTACGAGTATAAAAATGCTTTACAAGTACACAAAAGTGTCATTCCATCACTCACTTAAAGTATTCATCCATTAATTGCCCGAAAGCCATTGCAGAACGCTTGGCCCAAAGGACAGAGAACCCTGGACGAGGAACCGAAAGGGATGCGACACGGGACAGACCGACAGACAGGTCACATCAACTGGTCGCCAACTGACGCCAGCAGCAGCAGCAACAACAACAGCAAAGAGAACAACGACAACAACGACGACGGCGGGCGGCGACTTTCAAGTCAAGGCGGCGGCGGCAGCCATAATGCAAAGAGCTCCAGCTCCAGTGGCAGTTCCAGCTCCAGACACGGCTCCAACAGCAGCCAGGGCAATTACCATGAGCAGGCAAGCGGGCAAGTGGAAGGAGAGAGGACAGATTTAAATCAGTACAAAATGCGACTGGAGATTGGCTGAAAGCCTTGACAGGCGCAGACGTTGACAGTGCGTTTGACAGACGGACAGACTGAGGGACAGGGCGACAGAGAGACAGACACTGTCCTTGCCTGCTGCTGCTGCTGGTGATATTCAAAGTAATTGCTTGAAAAATGCAATAAAAATGTACGACAAAAAAGAGGAGTAGCAGAAGAAGCAGATGGAGAAGGAACTTGAAGCTGAAGCTGGAAAATAAACAAGCTGACAACTGACGTCTAAAATGGTGGAATCTCTCGTCCCATGCACGCCTGGGTATGTGAAAAAGTACAATTGTTATGGTGGCATAAACTATACTCCTAAGTGGCCACTAGCCTCGGGCCAGACCGAGACCGGGACCGGGACCAAGCCAGGCCAGGCCCCAAGTTGCGACGATCTGTCGGCGAATGGCGCGCAGTGATTGGATGCATATCAAAGTAGACAGCGGGAACAATGAAAGCCGACGAGGACCTTATATATATATCTGTTTATCTGTATATATCTGACTGTGCTGTGCCTTTTGGGCAACGCCTTTGAGGCATACGCAAAAGCTGGAGACAGGCTTGGCGGTGCCTTTGCTTCTGCCTCTGTCACCAATCAACATGCAGCACAGGCACAGAGCAGATGGATTAGCTATTGAGATCAGCTAGAGTAAGATGGCAGATGAATAATGATGATAATACTTTCGAGTCTTGTAAACCAATGAAAACAGTTACAATTTAATTTGTAGTTATCAGTAGTTTCCAGGTACCTAATTGTAATATATTCTACAGCCTGACTATCTAATGTTCTCCTTGGTGTGAACACCAAAATTCATAGCTCTTACTATAGCAACAACTATCATTAATTTTAGTATCAGTTTAGTCAGTATCTTTCCAGTTAATCATTCTAAATGTTGGCTATAAAGACAAATATTATTCTAAGTATACTTACCAAACCCTAGAGCTTTAGCAATATCTAATATCATGCAGTTTCCCACTTTGCAGTACTTTCCCAGTAACTTAGAGTAACAATAAATTATATTATAGTTCAGCTGGTAAACACTCTAAGAAATGCACAGACAAAATTTCATAATCACACCAACAACAAAGAACCTTCACGCTTTGCCCAACTTAAACAGAATTAGCCATGTTTTTTTGACTTGCTTTAATCCAAAATTAGCCTAGATGAAATTTCGAGTGGCCAAAAAGCGATTAAGTAAGGTATCAAGTATTTAGTACGGTCAACAGGGTCAAGGCTTTTCTCTCTAGCAGCACTACGCAATCGGCGACGATTAAATGTAACGGAAAACCAATGAAGCAGAGCGTCAAACGATGCCAGACGGTTTACATAACACTTTCTGAACGCCAAAAGAGCCAATCAACTCACGCACATAGACCACAGATACAGATACGTACTCACAGATACATGCTAGCTGGCTGGCTGGATATATAAATACAGCTACAGATACATTGCCAGTCTGTTAAATACTTGCAATTTTATGAGGCAGCGCGAAAAGTGAAAACTGGCGAGGCAGCGCAAGGAAACACGATACAATGGCCGCAGCCACATTCAGAGTCAAAGACGGAGTCAGCGGAGTCCAAGGACATGCCACAAGTCTTGCACTGCAATTGCCTCACGACCCCGACCCCGACCCACATGCAGTCAGGCCCCAGACAGCGTCGGACTGGCCGGACAATTGGACACTTCGGCAAAGGGGTCAATGGAGCCAAAGTTCAGCGTAAATTCACGCGAAAAATGTAATCAACTTTCTGGTGAAAGTGAAACAATCAACTTCTGTACCGAAAAGAAAGGACCACACACAGATGAATGGGCAATGCTTGTAGCGAGTTCTCTGTAAGCTTTTCTGAAGAGACTGACGAATGGGTTTTATATCATTACTGATTTGCCGACGGCATTTGGAAGAGTTCTCAAATCAACTTTAATGAATTTTCTTTTGTGTAACTAAAGTTTGCAATTTTATAAATGATATTTGGTAAGATCTAACTGCATCTATAAATATATTCAACTTCAGTGAGATCACATACCAATCCTTTTCAATAAACTCTGACTTACGTTACATATTTCTATCTATTAAAATCTATCTATAAACCAAATGTTCTCATAATCCCATAATATCTTATAATGGTATACTTGCAATATCATAGGGCATATCACTTGTCTACATATATATTTCCCTCCATATAACAAACATTCTTATCAGTTATCGCTCAAGCAACACGCAACGAGAAGACAGTCTACAAAATCGTATAGGAAGAGGTTAAAGACGATTTTGCAATTAACCTGGGCAATTTTTGCGATTTTTAAATATTACGAAACACGCACAGAGGGCACACACTCACCTACACACACATACCCACACACATGCACACACTCCGTAACAAAGTGGAGCAGACCGGCACTTGTGCCACAGCATTGCCAGCCTCCGTTTTGTGTGTTGGTTCTGTTGCTGTGATCTGGCAGCGCTGATAAGGCCCAACTCCCTCTCCCAGCGCGCTTGCAATTTACAGCCCGCAAAAAGAGAAGAAAACAAAAAGCAAACTGTGGCTTACTGCTCCAACCGATCCTAACCTTCCACAATCTTCTCGGCTCGGCTCAGCTCAGCTTGGCCAGCTGCTGTGAGGTCTGATCTTGGGCTAACTGGCTACGACTCTGGCTAACTGGTCGCAGCTTCCGCTTGCCTCGTCGGGTTGCTGCTGCTCGTGGCAACAATTTTATTTACGAGTCATGCGCGCGACCGTCGCCTTGCAGACGGTGCCACCCTCTCCCTCTCTTCCCGCTCTCCCACTCCACGCCCTTTACCCCTTTTGCCGTACACGCTTCACTCGCCTCGCCTCAGGCGCATTCGCGTGTGTGCGTTCGCTTTTTATTCATACTCATTCATTCATGCTTCTTCCATACACAGTGGGAGGGGAAGAGGAAGATCAAGAGGGAGTGGCAGAGGGGGGAAAGGTAAGTAAGGCCCATAGCGTGCCTGGGAGCTGCACTGGTCACGCACCTAATATGTTTTCGATTAGAATTTCGCATTGTGCGGGTGAGTTAATTAAAAACGGTTTATAGATCATATGAGGGAAGAGTGCAGATTAGACTGATCTACTCTATATAAGTTGGTCAAAATATTGAACAGATACAAAACTACTTTTCAATGATAATGTTTAATGATAATGTTTACTTTCTTGTTAGCCTATATTTGCATGATATCAAATATCTTGCTCCTACAAAGAATTCTTTGAAAATGTCTTGACTTTAAGGAAAGTTTGAATTATATTTTCTGAATCAACATGAATATCATTTCTATTAATTTACAACTGAAAACATGGAGTAAGTACTATATATTATGTATCATATTTTATATAAATCTCTCCAAAAATAACATATATCTTTCTCCTAATTCATTGGCAAACATCATTAAATTTTCGACAATTTATCATCAATATTATAGTTATTTCTCTACTGCTCATACTTACCAATTTATTAAATATTGTTTATATATCATATTTTATTTTTTACGTTTCTCAAAGTCTACACAAAAATTTCTTTCTTCTATCTCCATCACAAGTTCTATAAAAATTCCTCAACTCGATATATCACACCATTATTATTTTGCCTGCTAAATCAAAAGCTACAGCTACAAAAGAAAGTCTACTATAAAATAAATTGCGCTAACTATTTCCGAGATTTATGTAGATTCCTCCCCAGTTGAACCGTTATTATCTTCAGCATTTGATATCGCAACGCAGATATGGCAGAGCTACCGATCATCCTAATGGGGCAACCAAATTATTGTTGTGCATGCCGAGCAGCTAGGCAACCAAGTAGAAGACAGACTCGCAGCTAGCCACGTTTCCAGCCAGGCTAATAGACATTTTGCCTATTTTAATAAGTGGCTAAAGGCGCGAAATACTCGTGGTGCTGTGGCTGCTGCTGCGGCAACGAGTAGTATTGCCTCCTGGTGGTGCTGCCTCTATCGCTGGACCAACTATCGATGGCTTGGCCACCGTGCAGCAGCAGGCCGCGTTGCAAGTTTTCAGTGCCTGCCCCGGGTAAATATGATTTTTGCAGCTGTTGTCTCTCTCTGGTTCCCTTGTCCTCCTACTGCTGCTCCCTTTATTCTGCCTGCTGCCTGCCTGGCTGGCAGCCCCAAGTGCAGCCAATTTGACGCTGCAGCCACAAGGTGAGAAATGAGATTTTAATCGGACGTGTCTGATTTCAAATGAGCTTTAATGGGCAACCCATTTAGCACTACTGCGCCCGATGTGCTCCACGCCAAGTCGTCCCACAGTGTCTCCCATTCGAGCATTCTCCCAGACTCTCAGGCTCCCAGTCTGTGCTGCTCTTTAGTTTAGTTTATTTATTTTATATTTATTTTATACTTATGTATATCTCTTTTCTTTTTTAAAGGTTTTTCTCTTGATATCGTTTTGCTTGCGACTTAGGGCAGCTTCCACTGCTGCTGCTACTGCAACTGCCACAGAAACTGCAACTGCAACGGCAACTGAGACAGCAACAGAACTTTTGTTATATTGTAATGCGACTTGTTGATCCACAGCTTTTACTTCGATTTATAATATTAAAAATATTTTTAGATTTTAATCCCTTGGCTTCATTATCAAAATAAATTCCCCGTAAATCGAAAAAAAAAACCGAATTGCCAGCGAAATCTAAACTATTTTATTGAGAATTTAGAAACCAACGAATATATTAAAGGGCTAAGAGCTTTGTTGATGATTGATTGAGAAGAATAGTGCAATAGAGTCTATAAATATGTGCGTCCATATATAATAAATTAGATATGTATAATTCTTTGAATTCTGAGCAATCTTAAGTACTTCATATTAACATAAAATATTATAATATGATGATATTCCAATTACAAACTATGTACTACATTTTTCACAAATTATTTCCAAGTATAGCATTAAATATTCTAGTTCCCTTTACCTACACGAACTCAGAGCACAGCCCACGCAATGGGCTGCCCGTGTGCCCTCTTCTCCTTCTCCTGCTACAGCTACTGTGCCCCATTAAGGACCTAATAATTTTGCAGCCCGCGCATCGCGATAAACACGCAAAATCTCATGCCACACACACTACATACACTACACACACTGTCGACACCTTTTGTTTGCCCATCTGGCTGGCCGAGATTTGTCCAGCCACCCATATAAGCCTTACTCTGTATATCCCTCTACCTTCGACTCTCCCTCCCTCTGCCCATGGTGCTGCTGCTTCTGTGTCCCCTTGGGCTATTTAAGCAAATGATCAGCAATCCAATGAGCAGTCGCCCAACACGCAACGAGTCACGGCGCGAGTCTGCTTGAGCTGCCTTCTCCTCCTCCATCATTTCCTCCTGCTAACCTCCTTCATTGACTGCAAAGTGTGAATTGTTTCGTGCCCAGAGCAAAGTTGGCAAGATAAGTGAGGCCAAAAAACCACAGCCAGGTAGCTAAAGCTGATCTTGCCCGGCCTTCAGCTGTTTTTGCATACGACTTGGAGAATTGGAGCTGGAAGTGGAGGTGCAGCTGCAGCTTAAGTTGCCTCTTTGGGCTCGGCGAGGCGTGCAACATTTCGACGCGCATTCTTGACGTTTTTTCCCACATTAACCACATATTGTTGTTGCTGCCTGGGTCTGGAATTGCGCTACTGGAATTGCGCTTTTGGCCTGCTGCTGTTTGGGGTCTGTCCATGCAAAACAGCTTGTTAAGCACTTGTGCCAACAGCAACAACAACAACAACGTGGCACATTGTCTGCTCGACATTCAGTTTGGCTTCTGTTCTTTAGCCTTTTTTTGGCCTGAGCTTATTAGGCAAATAAAGGGCCAAGGTAGCAATTTCAACGACACGCATTATTATCATACGAAGCAGAGAGAAAGAGAGAAAGGAAGGCGGAGAGAGGTAACTCTGACGAGCATTCTGCATATCATTATCATTATCGAAGTTTTATCAACGCATAAGGCACTCAGCAGCAGCAGAGGCTGTGAGATCGAAGATTAGATAATCATATGGGGGCGAAAGCTAAAGCGAGATGAGATCGAAAATGTAAGGTTAAGAAAGGCAGAAAATGATAGGTATCTGGTTGAAAATACCGTAGAAAAACCGTTAAAGCGTCAAAACAGATAGCGAAACAATGTACAGAAACTTAACTGGATCACAAGATGATCCAGTAATAATATTAAACTTTATAAAATATATATATAACAAGTATAGCATAATTATTTTCTTAATAAAATAATCATTTAATTCATAATCTTTAGACTAATATACAATAAGATTTTCAGTATAGTTTATATTATAGAAATACTTGTTACAAACTCTTCAGAATTATGTATGAGTACATCTTTAGATTCATATAATCCTAAGCTTGGTATTGATTACATATTAATTAATTTGAATACTTCAACCTACTGAAAACCAAAACAGAACCAATATATAAATTGCCTGTAGCTTTCAAACAAGTAATTCTATGCACACGAACCCATTAAAAAGTCTTTTTTGCAATCAACTTTTAAAATAATAAATAAACCCATTCCTAAGGTATTACTTATTGTTCCAAATAGCTATGAAAGAAGTTCTTACAGTATTTGAATGTTTCGCAAAGTTTCCATATAAATATTTATTTAAAATGTTCTTTATAAATAATAAATAAAAATAATAAATAATAATTGCCATGTCATATACCCCAACTACCTACAACAACTGTCTATTTCTAAAAACTTATGCCACTTTAAATATGTGAGCAGTTGGATTATACGAATATTTTCTACACAGACCTATCAATTTGCTTTTGAGCTGTCGAAACACATGAAGCGCATTACTCATACGCCCAGTGGCGCAACCTACCGAATTCTCATATATCATGTAAAACGAAGCAATACACAATACACATACTCACACACACTCATACACTTCTATCGTACTTGAAAATTCAATAAAAATTGGGCAAATTGAAAATGGGAAATGGGAAAAGGAAAATCAGCTCGTCCTTCTTCAGTTGCCTGCCTGCGCTGACCTATCAATAAACAAATACAAATACAAATACGAATAAGTATTGGCTGCCCCGAACAGTTGCTCATAAATATTTAAAAATTAATTTCACAATAAGTAGAGAGAACGAAAGAAAGGGAGAGAAAGAGAGAGAGAGTGGGAGGGAGAGAGAGAGCAGCTTTTGGCTCGCGAGTCATTTTTCAATTTCATACTTAATTTTATGGCATAAATGCCAAAGTTTTATATAGGCGTGTGACAGAGAGAGCAACAACAAGAGAGAGAGAGCAATCTTTGGCTTATATAAGCTGCCATCATATTTCATGTGTGTGTGTGTGTGTGAAGGTTCGCCAAGGTGCAAGCAGCTGTAATTACATACAAGGCAGCAAGGCAGGTGGCAGGCAACAAGAGTACAGAGAAAGAGAGAGACAGGAGAGAGAGACAGCAAGAGAGAGAAGGAAGGGGGCTTTTATATTCTAAAACCACACACTTGCATATGTATATGCAGAGGGGGCTGGGAGAGGCAGAGGAGAGGGAAGGGAAGCATGTCCTGGCAACAAGAAATACCTTTCATATGTAGCACTTTGCTCCACAGTTATCGTATTTTATGTGCTCCTACGGATATGCCATGTCCCCTTCCGACTTCCCCCACTCTCTCCTCACCATACTCTCCTTGTCCTGTACACATACACACACACACTGAGGCACATCTGGCGTTGCACATGCGACGTCGTTTTGCAACATTTTCTGCCATTTGTGCAGTTTTTCATGTTCATGTGCATGTGCAGGATATGAAAATTTTCCACAGCGCACGTTTCGCTCTTTCTCTCCTCCTTCTGCTTCTTTGTAACGGCAGTCGTGTATATACATGCACACATGAGTGTGTGTGTTGGTGTGCTGCGCATTCAAGTTGGGAAATTGTGCACTTACATTATCATAATGGAAATGGTTTTGACTTGAGTGCCAGAGTTGTCGTATTCCCGCAATAGCGGGAAAGCAAGTTAAGGATAAAAGGAAATCTCTACTATAGAGAGAAATTATTGAGATGATAAGATAAAAAATTATAAAATATTCAAGAATAGTTTCAAGCTACAGTTTATCATAGCTTTTTATAAATCTTAACTTATGTTTATAGAATCAGAACAAATTCTTTACTATTCATACTCTTAAATAAATGTATTTCAAATTTGTTATTAATAATTATTATTGTTTCTATCATTTTACTTCCATATCTATTGGCACCTCCTTTTTTGAGCTGCTCGACAACCCTGTGTCAAGCAGCTCCTAGCTTGCAACACTGTAAATCTGCACATGTATGTGTGTGTGTATGCGTGTGTACGTAAATGCGAGTAAAGGCAAGTCAAAGTGGGTGCCGCACCACTTGCCACCTCTCAAGCTCCACTTTCACCTCCATCTACACAGCTCCAACTTCATCTCCACCTCCACCACTCGCCCAAGGCAGCCATTGTATTCTGATTGTGCGCCTTACAGTGGAGCTACATGCCTGTGTGTGCGTGTGTGGAGATGGAAAATATTATTTTTCATAAATTTTAAAATATACCGTTAGAGCAGAGCAAGCAGCAGCGACAGCCGCAGCGTCAGCGTCCCGACTGGGCCAAGCAGCAGCAACTCCACTCCAGTGCTCCATCTCGCTCGCACTCTATGTGCCACATGCAACGTATATAGACGTGAGTATACAGATTTGGGCAGCATATAAGGCTGCTATATACACTCACACACACATACGCACGCATACACCTACACAAAAGGCAAAATAGAGGAAAATGTATGCAACATTTTACAATGCAAAAGCCATTTACGAAGTATGCGAGCAAAGAGGAGAGGGCGAGGGAGAGAGAAGAGAAGAGAAAGAGAGAGAAAGCATACGTAAAACTTGTGTGCGAGGGAGCAGCTTGAGTGTGTGTGTGTGTGTGTGGCAGTCAACATATGAAAAATGAAAAGTCACAACTGTGGAAAACTGAAGGAAATGGAAAATGGGCAACGGCACACGGCACACTGGGCTCCTTATATAGCTAGCACTGCCAGCTATTGTATTCACCCACACACATACACACACACACATACTCCAACTTTTTTATGTCCCGGGTGTAATGTAAATAAAAAGAGACAGGAAATGTTTGCAATATGTATGAAAATATTGAGAAAAGAAAAGTGCAAAAAACGAAAAGAAAATTCTGTGAAAATTTCTAAAAGTTCTTCCCTCCCTCTCCTCACGCAGACCATATGAAAAATGATAGCATAACAGCGTCGGCTTTTAAGTTTTACGGGGCGTATGTGGAATGTAGCTCCATATACCAAGAGGCTTTAGTGCGAGCAAGAAAGAGACTGAGAGAGGGTAGGAAAGAGACAGCAAGTGGGAGTTCGCATTGTGTGCTCTGCATATAGTCAAATGCCAAGAGACTTTCAGCCCGGCCTCTGCTCATATATTTTAAAAACTTTTGTCGTTCTCTCTCGCTCTGTGATAAAATCTGCTTGGGCAGTAAAAAAAACTTGAGGGAGGTTTTCAATGGGGCATTTTTCTAAAAAAAAGAGGAAAGGAAGGCGTGCACACACCCACAATCACATGAACACACACACACAATGAAAGTTCTAATGAAATTGCAAAGGAGCAAAATGTCGACCAGAGATTAGCGATAAGAAATGTAATAAATGAATGATACGAGTGGATAATCTTGCAAAGCCATTTGAAAATGGAATGGCAAATGAAATGAATGATAATAATAAAACTAATGCAAAAATATAAGAAAGTATTTATATTTATGAATGTTATGTAAGTAAAGAAGAGATTAAATTATTTTAAAAAGAAGTCATTAAAAAACTGTTCCATATGAAATTAGAAAGGAATAATATAAAGGAATAATGTAAACTCTAAAGTCTAGACTTAGGATTAAATGCCCTGTGCTGCAATATGAGAATATACAATTTAATCTACGCTGTTTTAACTGTTTGATAACTATTTCCACAAAGTTTGTTCTTCTTTCTTCCATAAAATTAATTGTAAACTTTAAATACATTGCCCTGTGGTAGCGCTGAAGAAACTTTGATGTTACAGCGATGTTTTATATACAAAACCTCAGCAAACATCGATGTTACTCCAGCTGTACACTCGTATAAACCAATTTATAACTTATTCTTTGTTTCCTTTTTACCTCTGTACCATTTTGTAGAAGATTTAGATGAACTTTTTAACTTGGTCACTACTTCTATTTTGTTTCTCTTTCCCCAGACATTAGAAAGGTCTCTACCAACTGTTTTCATGTATTTTCCATTAAAATAATAAATGATTATATTACTGAACAAGTAAATTAGACTTTAATTAAAATTTTGTTATCTTAAGCTATGATAAATCGCACTTTAGGTATTCCAATACTTGTCTCTAATACTTTTCTTAGGTTTCATCTATAGAAATGATGCATAATAATAGAAATAAATGAAAAGAAATTTCAGCAAATAGTTTAGATTCGCAGAGTACCACAAACTAGTATTATAATACCCACTATAGTACACAATCTTCGCTACTACTTAACCTCACATGCTGTAGTTAATCAACAGTTAGCTAAATATATCCGGATACTGAGCAAACTACTCGCGTTCTGCTTCGCAATTCGCATCGATTAGCTGCCGCTTAAGTCGCTACCCAAAAAATGGTCTTAAATGCTCAAGTGCTTAACGCGGCGAAAGATACAACAACAATAGCAACAACAACAAGAGCAACAACAGTTAACAACAACAAAAACAGTTACAGTTACATTTTTGGCAGCGAAACTAAAAATAAAACGCTGCACACAAACAAACAGACTCACAGACAGAAAGACAGCCGCGGAACGATGACAAAACAAAAACAAAATACGAAAAACTACACAACACAGAGCGAAAGAAGCAACAAGGAGAAGAAGAAGATGCGGATGGAGATGGAGACTATTTTCGCTAATCAATGAAATTAAAGCTCGCAAAGAAATAACACAAAAAGTAGAAGTAGAAGTAGAAGAAGCTTTAAGAGTCAGCACTAGAAGAAGGGTGGGTGTGCATGTGTGCGAGCGAGAGAGCATACAAAGCAAAGTGAAATAGTGCACAAGACGCGACAAGAGGCAACTTTAATGAGCGGAAATTAGCAAAAGCAAAAGGTAAAGACAGAAACAAGAAGAAGAAGCAGAAGAAGGCAAAATGAGCAGATGCTGTGCAGCGTTGCTAAGGCGCCGGCGATGGCGACGGCGAATTTAGATATGCGGCGAACTTGTGGGGAGCCCACAGTGAGAGAGAGCGTCGCCACGCGCACATGCGCGCACTGAGAGACGAGCGCCAATGCTATTGGTTGGCCGTAGTTGTATGCGTGAGTGAGTGAGCTCCTCTCTTGCTCTCTTAGTGTGTGCGTGTGTGGAAAGAGAGCGAACATTTCCCCAGTTCAAGCATAAACAAACCATTTTGAATAAAATCAGAGGCAGCTTAACTGCAATTGCTCTCTCTCTCTCTTTCTCCCTGTGTGAGTGTTTCAGTGTGTGTGTGGAACTTAAGTGCGCAAGCTGTGCGGCTGCTGCTGCTGCACTTCTCAGTTGCAACGCAGCAGCAGCAGCATCAGCTCTCCATCGTCGTGCGCTACCGCGTCTGTGCGTGCGTGTGTGTGCGTGTGATTGTGTGTGTGAGTTGTCATTGTGCGTGCATGACAACTGCAGGCAGCAGCAGCAACAACAACAACATACAACAGCAGCAACTGCTGCGTCGCTGTCTGTTCTCTGTAATTATTTTAATTTATGCGTTTATCGCCTTTTACACTCGCCGCTTTGGCTGCCATTGGCTTCCTTTAGCGGCTGCTGTTTGTTTTCTGCCTCTTCTCTCTCTGTCTCTCTCCCTCTCTTTCTGTGTGTGTGCGTTGCTTGCCTTGTTCGTTGACATTCACATTTTGACAGGCAGCGAATAATTCGCGGTTCTGCCTCATCTCATCGCCATCATCGCCAATTCGCCATGTCATTTTGCGAGTTGTCGTTGTGCCGCAAGTTTGCGAATGAAGAACTTTGTTTTTGTTGCAGCTTTTGTTTGCTGCAACACACACACAGACATACAGACATACACGTATGTACATACATACAATTGCAGTTGCATGCATAGATATTTAGTATATTCCACATTCAGGCAGCGTATACGTAATATATTTAAATTATTAGTGATTTTGTAGGCGACAAAAATGTAAGAATATTTAAAAAATATTGGAAAATTATAAAAAACATTTTCTTAATATTTTTTTACTATTTTTATGTTATTTTACTTTTAAATGTGTTTACAAATGATATAAGAAATCAAAAAAACATTAAAACTTTCTTAAAAATTGCAAAATTTAAATAAAACATACTAAATATCACAATAAATATAAATTTAGCAACCTCTGCTATTTATATACCTTTCTTCATACATTTTATAAAAAGACAATGCTTATCAAGTAGCGTTTACGATGCAGATACGTGATTCTTATCACGCTGCACATAATATCAATTGGTTATATCAATTTCCACTCCATAAAGAGTGCGCTGAATCATTTCTGCGTATTGAACTTTGCACGATTTGTGTCGATTTGACAATATCAATAATTGCCTATTAATTCATAATTTAAACAAATATGATATCATTTGAATATCTAGAAAAATTAATTAATATTTAGATGAATTTCATGATAAGTTTTTTAGCAATTTTATTGCTCAATTTTGTGAACATGAAAATATTCAGTGTGTGCGCCTGCTGTGCCAATAAAACTACAAATCAACTTAAGGGGGCTGTCCCTGTGAAATTCTCAGCTACCTTCCCTGCTCTTTCCCCACTCCTCTGTCCCACTCGCAATACATACATACATAGCACCAAATCCGATAAGATTCACCCACACACACACAGCGAGCGACCACCCACACAATACACGCTTTTGATTTTAAAACCTCGTGCCAAGAAACGTGCAAAAAAAAAGAGAAGAGAAGCAGGCAAAGAAAAGAAACAACAACAAAACGCAGCCATAAAACGCGCCCAGCTCGCCCCAAAAACGCCAGCGAGTCTCCAAGTCCAAGTCCAAGTTAGCAACGTCAACGTCGCAGTCGCAGTTGACGCAGGCAGCGCGCCCTCCCCACAGAGCCACCTGCTGGTAGCACACTGCAAACACACACACACAGTCGCTTCTCGCTGCGACGTCGCTGCTGGCATCATCGACATCGACGTCGTGCTTTTATTTTTTTTGCGCGCGCTTGACATTTTCTGTGAACGTCGCGGCTGACGTCGTTGCGAAGCGTATTTTCCTTCTTTTTTTTGCTGCTTGCGATTTTAACTGTTTTTTTTCTCTTTTGCCTTTTTTTATTTTTTTGCTCATATCTTGTGGCGTTTTTTAAGTCAGTCGTTTGTCGGAAGTCAATCAAAAAGCGTGTCTCGCTCACACAGCTCCAGCTCCAGCTTCGAACAGAGTTGCCAGAGCTGCTGCAGTCCGGGCGCAGTGCAGGGCGTGAAAAGTGGCGGAGTAAAAAGAAGCTGAAGCTGAAGAAGAAGCAGAGGAATCAAAAGAGAAGAAGGAGCAACGGCAATTAAATTCATAGCGAAAACAAACAATTAAATTAAATTCGATATTCGATTTCGAATTCGACGTGTGGCGTCTGCAGCAGAAGGTGCGGCTGATCTTAACACGCGTGTAAGTGCATGTACATGTGTGTGTGTGCCTGTGTGTATGTGCTTGTGTGCGTCCGTGTGTGCCTGTGCCTGCCAAGGAGCTTGTGTCTTACGCCCCCTCAAAGCGATCTATCAATAGATGAATCGATCGATTGCGTTATGTTGACATTTTCTTAGCTTGTTACTTTTGTTACTACTTTTTACTGTTACTACTTTTTACTGTTAATGAGGCTCTGACTATGTGTGTGTCTGTGTGGGTTGAGGTGATTAAGTGTTAAAGGGACAACAAGTGCTTTTCCGATCATTAAGCTTTGATTGGGCGCTGGATTGAGATGAAAGTAGCATTGCTTTGTAAAGTAGTTTAAAGTTAGCAGAAACCTGAGAAGTTTAAGTTTCCATTTGTTTCCAAACTAAACAAGTATTTAAAATGAATTTTAATATTTGTAAACACATTAAATATGTTTACTTTTTAAATTTATAAAAGCTATAAAGCCTGGAAGTCCTTAGATAGTTGATGAATGATTTAGTAAAGAAACAAATTAAATACATATTAGAAAAGTGTTTGTTCCAAAAGGAAAATGAATTTATAGATATTAATGAATATAATGTATCCCATCTTCTATTAACTTCTTTATCAACTAGGCTGATCTAACTTACCTATTACAAATACTATTATAATTGTAATACACACTTAAGTTTAAGTTGAACATCGTTTTAAATATTTCCTTTCATTTAAAAGTTGTTTTGAAATTTATTTATAATTCTTGTACCTAGTATTTCATACCAAATCGCATTTGCAATAGCTTTTCTCTTTAATAAGGTTACTCCACAACACCTAAATATATTCCTTATCAAACAATTTGTATACCCTTGAAGAGGGTTTGTTAATTAAGGCCAGGAGTTTGCAACGCATCTAAAGAGACATCTGTGAACCCATAAAGGATATATTATATACTCTTAATCAGTAGAGGAGTCGATCAAGCTATATCCGTCTGTCTGTTGCAACACAAACTAGTCTCTCTGTGTTATAGCTATCTTAAATCAGCTGAACTTGGCACACATGCTTCTTATTGCTGCACGCTATATATTAGTCGCATCGAGCCGAATCGGGCCGATATATTGCATAGCTGTCATACAAACTATCGGCCAATTATTATTATTTGTCAAGATATTGCAACCAAATTTACTACATCGGACTTGTTCTATACATACAATATGCAGTGCTTATCAGTACCAATTAAAATGAGACATAATATTGAATATACACAATACCATAGAATGCTGCACCAATATATATAACTAGTATTGGAACAATCGGAGTAAAACCTTCGACATGCCTGAAAGTAACCATTGTTCCTTGTTTAAATGTAGTCATTGTAGTTTATCTTATCCAATCAGTTAAAATATATTTACAAAGTTGCTTTCAATTCGATATTTTTAATTATTGCCTTATATATAACATATGTTATTTTATAATTCGTTCCTGTATATCACTCTCTCATTCATGTTACCAATACCTTATCTCTATGATATCTCACATAATACTAAATTCTATATCCGTATATCAAGAACAATCAGCTGATCCATTAAGGAAATCATATCAGAAAATTTGAACTGACTAGCTGACATTCCAATCGAATAAATCAAATGGTAGAAACAAACATTATCTTTATAACTAGCAAGTACCATACAACGATATGTACATCCAATGGGAAATGATCAAAACAATGTTAAGAAATTAACACTTATAGCTCTAATAGCTAAACGTGTGACAACAACAACAACAATAGCAACAGCAAATTGTGTTTAATTTTAAAACAAGATAAAAACGTCGCACTCCAAAAATAACGAAAAACTTATCAACTAAACTAGGTGAACATGACGACAAACAGCAAAAAAAAGAAAAGGAAAAAACCAAAAATTGAAATAATCAATTTTTTATGAAGAATTATCAAAACGAAAGAGAGAGAGTTGAGAGAAACCCAATGAGAGTAAGAGAGGGGGGAAGAAAGAGAGAGCTCTGCATGCAAGTCGGTATCCTTTGATGTGAATGGGCGGCAACGCGGCAATTGCTTGCTGACATGCAAAGTACATAATGTTCGATATACCAAGACCAAGACATCTCCCCTCCTCCCTCTTCCCTTCCCTCTTCGATCTACCTACCTCGACCACAATCTCAATCGATAACAATCAAAGTTTGCCAATGGACCTGAACGGGCACTTTGCCATGCGGGCAATTTGCGCTGTCGATTGATTTGTTTACAAGTGCCATTAATGTCAGTACTCCCCTCTGTCACAGCCCCTCTCCTTGACAGGTGTATGTAAATGCCGTCACCCCCTTGCACAGCACTACATTTCCATATACCGTATGCATTGCACTTTCCCTTATCTTATCATAGCTCGCACTGTTTGTCTATAAAGAACTAGGCTAGGTAGAGGGAGGGGTAGGGGGCAAGTTGTACGGGACCCACTTTGATCGTGACCAAGTCTCCTCACTTCAAACATCACTAGCATTGTACAGTTTAATTTTCCCATTTCCTTTGATATCATCGACGGTTTCCACCTCCATCCCATACCATGTCATCATATCATTCTTATCGCATCGGCTTCAATTTGTTTTCAATTTACAACAATTTCGTTTCAACGTTTCGTTCGTTGTTTAAAGTATTTGTAAATATGATTTATCACTCTGTTTTGTTTGCATAATACGTAGTCTACTCACGAATATAGTGTAGGCAAGTATTATAGTGTTCTTTATGATATGTGCGGCGTTGCACTTGTAAAATTTATTGAACCTTTGTGCAGTTCTGTTGCGCATTTATCGCTCATATGTGGGGGCTCTAGCTTGGGAACTATGTTTATGTACAAATTGTAAAAAGTCAATATGAAGAGATAGCAATATGGTAATAAACTATTTGAGTGCAGAATTAGTTTGAATGGTCATAATCATTGCATAAACCAAAAATTAACATTCTATCTCTAAAATTACGCTTGCCATGCACTATTTTTCGATTTGCGTGGGCGGAAGGGGGCGTGGCCAAGGTGTAAGATATGCTTAACTTGCATGCAATAGTAAGACAGCCTGTCAGTAAAATTAATAGCCCTAGCTGTTAAAGTTCCTGAGATCAAGGTGCTCATACGGACAAAAGAAGAAAATGGCTTTATCAATTTAGCTGTTGAGACTGATAAGGAATATAGATACTTTGTAAAATTCAAGATGCCTCATTTGTAATACATTTTCAAAGACAGGACTTACACAACTTTATTGCCCTTTATAGTACTTAAGACTTACCCAACCCCAAGAAACTTAAGTTATCATAAAGTGGTTAAATATTAAAGAAACTCATTCTTTATTTGCAGCTGCGAGTTAGTCATAGTTGGTCACGTGAACTAAGGGAACGATCGACTGGTCAGTTGCAACGGGAACTAAGTTAAGAAGAAAGACGTGGAAAGGGGACTGACTGTAAGGCGACAAGTGTTCAGACAGCAAATCAATTACTTCCGTTATCGGCGAACTAGAATCGCAGCAAGAAATGATAGAGTAGAGTAGCGTCAAGTGCAGAAACAGAGAGAGAGAGAGAATGAGAGAGTGTTCTGGAGAGATAGAGAGAGAAATAGTGCTGCCCAGGGATGCCACAGTTTTTTAATAACAACATTTTAAAAAGCACTTAACAGCAAATTAAGCTTTCAGCAGCAACCTGACAACGCCAGCAAAAAAGAAGACATTTTTAATTATCAACCATTTACAGGCAACAGTAACAGCAGCAGCAGCAGCAACTGCAACTTGCAACGGGCAACTGCCATGGAAAAAATCGCCTCTGGTGCATGGGTCAATATCATAATCTGAGACAGCAACAAGTCGTAGAAGTGGACGACAAGCAAGAGGCAGAGGCAGCAACTGGCGTCATAAATCAAAGCGACGCAATTTGCTGCTGACGAACTGCGCGAAACAGCAACAACAACAGCAGCAGCAACAACAACAGCAGCAACAATGCCATTACTGCTGGCAACACTTGGACAGCAGATGCAGCAGCAGCAGCAACAACAGCAGCAGCATCACAATTCCCATCGCCAGCTCATGGAGCCGGCAGCAATGTTGTTGCTGGAGTCAGCCGCAAAGACGGCGACGACAACGACAACGTCGTCAGCAGCATTACCAGCAACTGCCACAACGCCAATTGCAGCAGCAACAGCAGCAGTACTGGCAGCAGCAGCAACTCCAACTGCAGCAGGTGTTAATGTTCAAATTACTGCCAAAGGCGTTGCTCGCGAACAGGCTACAGTCAATGATCAACTGCCAGCAGCCGCCTCGGTTAATTATGCCGCTTACGTCGCCCATTTGAATGGCTTTAACCCTAAGCACAACCCAAGCAGCAGCAGTACCAACAGCAACAACCACAACTACACCAGCCCACCCCATACACCCACGCAGCACCTTAAGTCCAACAACAGCTTCGAGAGCCTGCTGCGTCAACCTCAGATTCAGGTGAAGCAGGAGTTCATGGAGCTTATGGAGCACAACAGTCACAACAGCAACAACAATAATCATTTAGGTGAGTTTGACAAAGTTTATATAGTTTACTTAAACATATAATATATTTTAAAAATATATAAAACGAATTGGATAAAACTTATGAAGCTATAACTTAATATAATACAAGTAACAAGAGATGAATTAATAATAAATAAATTATCAAAAAACAGTTACTCAAACATAAAAAATATTTTAATATATTTATAAAATCTATTCCCTATTATAAACCATACCATAAACCATACTATATATTAAAACATATTATAAAATTCGTATTTAAAATTTATAGATAGTGAAAGAACAGTTTCAACAATCCCCACAATTATAAAATTGTATTCACCAAATCATTATTGAATCTACAACACTTTATGAAGATATAATATGAAAATAAATAATAATATATGTATATAATAATATATAATATAATATAATTATTTAAACTTCATTAAAGTACCCATAACCCTTCCAAATGTTGAATTCTCAATTTCAATTGCCTCCATTAATCTGAACATAAAACTCAAATAACTTCACCTTAAACTTCTTCTACTTAAATTAAAGTTCGCTCTAGAACAACACCATATCTAATGGTCTACGCCTTCCTGCCTACCCATACTCTCTCTCTCCTTCTCTGTAGAACCCAATCAAATACATATGTACTTAAAAACCCGTTAAGTGAAAAACGAGGTATTTACAATGTGTTAACAACAACATTGCCATTTTTCATGGCCTTAACCCCTTGACTGCAACCCAAACTGTGCCCGAAAACCCCTTATTCAGTGGCAAACCCAAGGGCAAACTTGGAAGCCGGGGACCTCAAACGTACCGTACCCATGCCCATGCCCGTACCCAAACTCGTGGCAAACGCATGCTTATGAGATTTTCAATTTTTTATGCGTTTAAACAGATTTCGTTTTTTTATTGCCGCCCCTTGAAGAAGAAGAAGGCAAAAGGTCGACGGCGTCGTCGATGTCGCCGTCATCTTGATAGAGCTAAAAAGATGTGACACAAGGGACGTCGCACCGCACCGCACAAGCTGGCTAATATTGCAAAAAGGACCCTCAGACAGACAGAAAGACAGTCAGACAATCGACGCCTGGCCACGAGTGGCAACATTTATGAAGATTGAAAGGGTTGTCAAACACTTCATCCATCTTAACCCCAGAAAACTAGAGAGAGGGCTGCAAACAGTTTTGCCAAAAAGAAAAAGGGTGCCACTGTTCGAGGCGAGGAAACATCTTGTTTTCTTTCGATTATTGAAATTGCCGGCAATGGCATTTTATGATCTCACTCGAGGGAGACAGTCAGAGAGAGAGAGGAAGGGAGACACAAGCTAAACGCACACGTGACCTCAATTGTGTTTAAAAACCAGAAATTGCAATAGGTCGGCTACTCTACCCCCACTCTTTACCCCTTTAACCCTTCGGGCACTATTTGAATAAGCCTCATTAGATACTGAACTACATTCATCTTCATATTCAAATCCATTTCCTTTTAAGCGTGTCCGGAAATGCGCAACTGACATGCAAAACAAAGCATAATCAAAACCAGGTATACCGCACATCTCTTAAGTGTGGCAATTATACGTAAAAAGTTTAATGTAAAACAAAAAAAAAAAAGAAAAAGAAAATCAACTTGAAAAAACGAAGCAACACGCGACCGGAAATTGCAGTCAATTTTCGAATGCGCGCAAAGCCGAAAACATTTTCGGCTCTGAGTTTTGTTAGATGGTCTTCTTTTTTTTTGTTTCTCCCGATTATAATACACCTCAAATCGAGCATGGTTAGCGGCTGCTACGGCTGCTGTGGCTACTAACTTGGCTCATTTCAACCGCATTAGGCCGCTGAAGATAATTTGCCTTAAATGTGCAGGCAGTTACATGTACAAATGGCACAATATGACGTCGCCTCCTCGTCAGAGTCTCTATCCCCTTCTCTCTCACACACTCCCTCTCTCTGTCATTGTGCGTGGCAGCATGGGAAACAACACGCTGCGCCACGGCGCCAAGCTACGGATACAGTTGCAGTTGCAGCTGCAGATACAGATACAACTACAGCATCAGATACAGCTACAGATACACTTCGACTGGGAAAACAGAGAAACAATTACCTAAAGGCGTAAATGGCTGTCGAAAGTGCAACAGGCAAACGAATTAAACACAATATGATACACAATATGATAACATAATTTTCTTAATTGTCAATTAAATTATTACAACGTAAATTAATGGGGGAAACAGGGGGAAAGAAACAACAAAAAGTAGGCTGAACGAAGAGGGAATACACTGCAGTTGGTATTGGTGGTAGATGATTGAATTTATGACTTGAAAGTAATACTTTTAATACGTATTATTATCCAAAATAAACACTTAAAATACGAATTATTATTTAAAAAAAAAACATATGATAATATGCAATAATATAATAAAACTTTATAGACTTTCTTCATGTTTTGACAAATTTGTAAAGAAAATATGAAAAATAAGAACTTTGATTCTTTCTATAAATTTTACTTTTCAATAAAATATATACATATATATATACATAAAACAATATAACTCACTTATTCAATAAAATTCCTAATACAAATAGTATTTGTCTATTTGAAATCAATCAACTTTGAAATGAAAAGAACAATTTTAAAAACTGAAAAACCAATAGATCAATAAGTAAATTTCCAAAATGATAAACCTTTTATCATATATAATTATATATCCTATGTATATTTGCAAAAACCCCATATCAAGTGGCCTTTAATACCCCTTTTCAAGAACCACAAACAAGTGCACAATCCGCAGCCGGAAACGAGAAGCCAAACAAAATTTGAATGCACATGCACATCCTGCAAATGAAAGGGGAAAGGGGCGAGGAGGGCAACGTATGAGAACCACAGTCGGAATGAGCAAAGGAAACAACGCGTTAAATCCAAACAGAAATGTCAGAATGAAGAGAAAAAAACCAACAAGATTTCATTCAACACTGCAGACAGATCAGACAAATCGCATCGAGTGCAGAGAGTACTAGACAGACTTATCGTAGCATCATCTGGCACTCTCCACATCGCAAAGCCCAACTCTGTCTCCATCTCCATCTCCGACTCGAATGCGTATCTCAACCGATCGCCGCATGAATGAAAATAATTATGATAATTGCAATGGCAACTGCTGCTGCTGATGAAGGGGCAGACAGTTGCACGAGAGGAAGCGGGAGGAGAGGGAGCACCACAACTAATTGTAGGCTCAGGCAGAGACCGCAGATCAAGTCGACGTTTACCAACAATGAAAACTCATTGGAAACACGGCAAACGAGAGAGAGAGACAGAAAGAGAAAACTCAATAAACTCCATTGTTGCGCTTAATTATTGTGGAAATTCAAATCGAAAACGGCAGCAGCTCAAAGTACCTGACGAACCTGCCACCGGGCACAACCTGTAACCCCTGAACCCGATCCCGTTGCCAGCGCCGTTTCCTACCTGCTATTTTTCCCCTGGCAGTATATCATTTATCTTCACTGCGCAAAATTTGAATGCAGCATCCGTTGATGGCTGTTGCAACTGCAACTCGAACTCGATCTTCAGTTTGCTATCCGACTGATCTCTCTATAAGCCACTACGCTTCTTCTCCGCTCTCTCTTTCTCTTTCCCCACTCTATGTCTGGCATAAAAAATGAGTTTCGTGTGGAAATTAGATCCTATTTGGCGCAGCGTGTGATTAGCGCGTCCCTTTGATCAGGCAATTGTTGTTGCTGCTGATGCGGTTGCAGTTGCAGCTGATGATGCGCTGTGGCAGCTTTGATTTATATTCAATCTATGTCTGGCAAGACAGGTTCTTCTGCCCTGGCAATTAAATTCAAATCAAACATTTATTTAAATTTTATGCACCGGTTGGAGGTTAATTCAAATTGCATTCGAATTATTCCGATACCAGAACGGGTTGCTGAGTAGATGTGAACTTGAAGATTGATAGAAGAGATTGATATATAAATTTATGAAGTGTTCACGGCACAGAATCAATTAGAATGAGAGCGAACAATTAAGATATGCCGCTGTGATGAGGTGAAAGATTTTTAGATTCTATGAAACATAAGTAACATTTTGGTATATTAATGTTATCTGAAAATATTGAAAGATAAATGTAAGGATTGTTATAGCATTTGTTGTCTGTAAAACAGTTTATTCATGAAGAGTAAAGAGATATATAATATAAACAAGTTAATGAGCAAGGAAAGTATTTAGACGAATCTAAATCGAATTGAGAATAAAAACCAAAAGGAAATATAATTTGATATCATATGCCAAGCAAAGTGACCTTATTTAGATTGGGCTATAGTAAATATATATATAATTCCATGTGTCTAGAGTGAAATAAGAAATTAATTATAATATAATATAATACATTTTGCATGTATTTTCTATCTATAACTTGCCATGCACCTTTCTTTCACCAGCCAACCTAATGATGCACTTGGTGCTTGGCATCAATGTATGTATAGTCCGAATTCCAGACTATAAAGACAGTTCACTAGCAGTTCCCACCCTCCCGTGGCTATCATAGTTCTAAAAGAAGCACCGGAAAGGCTTTAATGATGCAAAGGTAGAAAGAGAAACACAATGAGAAAGACAGCGACAGAAACAGTGCGGCAAAGAAAGAGAATAGCAAAGAAGTAAAGCGAAGCAAGCACACAGTGTGTATAGAGTACTCCACCGCGTAATATACCCAACAACAGCAATGGATCATTAATCAATAAATAGCGTAGAAACGGTCACGTAAGGAGCAGACACAGCTGACGCCTTCGTCTCGACTTCACACCTCGTGCAACCATAACCTTTTCCCACTCTACCACTGTCCAAGGGGACATGCAACATATGCGCGAGCATATTATATCAAAAGCCGCACTAATATCATTTTAATCGCGTCAAATTAAGGGTACATCAGACCTCGAATAAGGCATAAGGAATAAAGAATTTTCCCAGCCGTGAAAGAAGGCTGCAATATGTACAAATATGCAACATGGTGTGGGGGAGGATCCCAGAAGCTGCACAAGAAAATTAGATTTTTAATTAAAATAATTTCGTATGCAATTTAGATAATCGTTTGCGAAATTCAGGAAAATATCTAAGGCGAAACTGGCAGAAGGAAAGAGAGAGAGAGTGGCAGAAGGAGAGAGTGAGACAGGCTGAAGAAGATAGAGGGAGAGAGGCAGAGAAAAAACGTTGCAAGAGGCGATCCATATGCGATTTGTTTGCCGCATTTTCGGCTTCGGCTTTTGCTGGGTTATTCTTTTTTTTTTTGTGGGGCGTTTACCGAACGAAGGCGGACGGGCAGAGCGTTCAAATAAAATGAAGCACATTTTTTATACAAATCGCAGGTGCAGCAGAAGACGAGGAGAGGCAACTGTAGGACGCATTGCATCAAGATGAAAATGCAGGCAGCCTCGACTCAGGCTGCTGTTGCTGCTCCTGCTGCCGTTGCTGCTGCTCACTTTGCCAATTCTCTTGGGTCAGGCGCACACGCACACCGACAACAACAACAACAGGGAAATATTTAAATTGATCATCTCCATTTAATAAACCTCTCTCTGCTGCTGCCTCCATCTCTCTGCAACCTTGCCGCATCGTCGTTCCGAGCTGCCGTTGCAACAAAAAGTTCTTAACTTAATTTCGCAACGATTTTCATAATTCACCATGAACACCAGCACCATCAGCAATCCGGCAGTGGATGCAGTGGCTCTGCAACTGTTTTGGTAGTTGGTACTTGCCACCCCCCTCCTCCCAATTCCCTCCTCTCTACTACCTTTACCAGCCTCCTCTTCGTCCTCCTTCTCCTACTGTGCCGTGACGCCCATTTGTTCAATTTCTGTGGCAAGTTGATGAGCCGCCGCCGCCGACGACGACGACGTCGCAGTGAGGGCGTCTTGCGCAAAGCGACTCGACTGGAGCGTGCAGCATGCAGCATGGAGCACGATGTGCTGCGACAAGGGGTAGAGCAAGTGGATGAGGGCGCGCACTGTCTTTGGCTAAGCGGCGGAAGCCAGCCGCAGACTCAAAAGACTCTTTCTGCATGTAATTATGGTAACATGGTTTTGGCAAGTTGTTCATACAAAAGTCGCTTCAATAGGGTTGTCGAGTGTTGCAAAAGAATTAACAGAATGTGACTGAGTTTGCAAATCTCTTACTTATAAAGCATTTCAACGAAGGTTATTGAATTTTGGGTTTATATTATTATTATTTATATATTTTATATATACTATTTATCACTATTTTTCTCAGTTAGACTATACAAATTATTTTATATTTTTAGTTTTCAAATTTTTCGAATATGCGAAATTGTTTATTCGTTATCATTTCTATCCAAAATTAATAAAAAAGTCAAAATATGAATAAAATGGCATTCCAGTGAAAATCCGCGACTAATAACAAAGTAATGACAGTTGAAAGTCTAAGAAATTTTTAAAGATCTATCAAGAAGTGTACAAATTATATATATTATGTACTTGGTTACATTATATTTGAATACTGACATGCTTACTATACTGTCAGATAATTTGACAACCCTGTTTCGCACAGACCAGTCTCAGCAAGCTGAGCAGCTCCCACTCTCAGCTTCGCTAAGCAAGTTGATTTTTTATTACGCGGTCTACGCCTTTCATATTAAAAGACAAGCCCTGTTCGAGTGGTTTACATAAATGAAATTAATGCAGGCTGAGCCTGAAACTGAGATCGAAGCTGGAGTCTGAACCTGCGACTGTGGGGCTAGAAGATTACAAATGGACGCTGCTCGAGTCTCGAGTCGGGCTAATTTGACTGGGCCAAATGCAATTATGAGATAAACCTAGGAAGTGCACTCGAATTTCACTAGCTAAATAATTGAAGATTTGCAATACGATTTATACAAAGAGTAATGCAGACAGAGAGAGAGAGAGGGAAATAATGAGTAGGGAGACCACCTAGAATGCAGGTAGCTCGGATAGCAACACTTTGCATTCGGAAAGTCAAGATTCGAGCTAAGAACAAAAAGAGGAACTGTAAAATTAATGATCTATGGCAATGCGCTGATTTTATGACCTGCAGATTATGGCAAGGAGTCAGACAAGTCACGCTCCTGCTGAGTACGGACCAGGCGGATCAGTTACCTGACTGACCGTACCGGACTCAAGCCGTACAGGGCTAATAAGAGACCTGGCGCCGAAAATCCATAACAAATGCATGAAAATCCGTTAGGCCGTCGACTGACTTAGAGATAAAGTCGGACAGCAGAGAGATCCTTAAACAAATAAAACGTGGCAAGATCATTTCGTATGCAACAGGCAACGCGCTCTTTCCCAGTACGTGGCCCAGGACCTGGTCAGTACGGCGACTAATGATAGTAAAACCGTTTTTCTTTTTTCATTTTTCAGTCGAACCATCACACACACACACGCACACACACACATCTCTCTCACTCACCTGAACCGCACTTTCTGCACCTTTTCTCTCAGCTCACTATCTTTCTTTGCTTAGTAGTGCTGACTTTCTTTGTGCTACGTCTTTTGTCTCTCTACCAATACCATTAATTCGTAATGAGAAAGGTGTCACCGGGGCAAAGTCAAAGACAAATATGAACGGACTCGCCCACATTTTCAGTTGCAGGCGGCTGCAGGTTCTGCTTAAAATCAATTAGTCCCTATTCTACAATGCTACAATCCCGATCATCATCATCATCATCAGCTGTGCTAAGTTTTGGTACAATTGTTTCGCATTCTTCACGTCTTCTCTTTTGAGGGGGCGTTGTGAAATGCATGAAATGTGCGACATTCTTTATAGAACTCAAGATGAACACCGAATAGAAAGAAGAAAGCGGCTACTTATTGTTTTCTAGATCATTTGAGAACTATTTAGTAGCTACTCTATATAGATTAGGGAATAGAAATGATCATTCTTGAAAAGAAAATATTGATAATCTCTTTTATGCCAGAATTATATAGATACTTTTGATAGATAATCTTCATTATGAAAATGCAAATATGTAAAGTGGTTCGTTGTCGATCTATTGAATACGTATATACAGTTACTTACAGTGCAATACTGTACAGTATTATATGTTTGCATTTCAGTTACATAAGAGTCTTAAAAACTATCTCTTTATCCTTTAAGTGACAATGTAAACTGTTCATTCGTTGCTGAAGTTCCACTCTCAATACTCCAAATATATTATTTTCATATATTGCATATTTCTTATTCCAATAAAACCACTTCACATCTTCTTCAAATCTTAACTTTATTTCACTGCTCACACTACCAAACTACACATTTCTTGAGTGGATTCATTTCCGTGCCAAGTTTACAGCTGAAGGCCTCACTAAACTCAGGCATATTGCTGATGGTACCCATCACCCTAAATTCTTCATAGGCATGAACATCTGTCTTGATTTTACGTAACTTGGAGGCGCTATCCTTGCCCGTACACCAGGTCTGTGCGAATTTTAGAAAGAAAAGCTGCTTGTTATTGTAATCCACACCACGCAGTGGTTTCTCTAGCCACGCTTTGTTGCCTGTGTGTCGCTTATAGGCGTAGTAGGCCATACGAGCTCCCACATTATCCGCTATATTGTCACCCGATGTCATAGTTCCATTTGTCTGCACGCCAAGTAAGATGAACTTGTTATATTGAGACTCCAGACAGCGATAGCGTTCCTCGAAGTTCCTCAACGAGGCAGCTGACCACCAATTGACCTTCCGCCCATCATAGTTGAACTGATAGCAATACGAGTCGAAACCGTGAGCCATCTCATGACCCACAATATTGCCAACTCCTGCATATTTAAGCACTGCTGGAAAGTCCACATGGTAGAGGGGCCACTGTGCCATACCAATCGTAATGAAGGCCTGATTGAGGAAGTCCGCATAGTAAGCATTCACAGATCGCGTGGGCATTAGCAGCGGTATCAGCGCCTTATCCACTGAACGTAAACGCGTCTTAGCACGATTCCTCTCCAGCAAAGCAAGATTCTCAAACCAATCGTTGGTCATATTGACTGTTTTATAAGCCGCATCGATAATCTCGCGATGCTGCAACTCATCGCTATAGCCCACAAGTACATCCATCGATGCCAACTTGGTCTTGGCCTGCGAACGTGTCTCATCATCCAGCCAACTGTAGTTCTCCAGCAGCTCATAGAACGTATCCCTAATCTGTTTGGCCACACTCAGCACATCTGCTCTGCGCTGCTTATCGAAGACCTGCTCGATGAACCAAGGCAACAGAGCGTAGTTATAATACATCTCAGTTATGGCACGACACTCATTCTCCACAGTTCCATTGCGCAGCTCCGTCTTCCACACGGAGTAGAACTTGAACAGCAGACGATGTTGCACATAAGAGCGCAACAACTGCAGATCGCTCCGCTCGAGAAAATGCACTAGATCACCCACATCCTGCAACTGATTGAGCACAGGCCAATCCGATTGTTGCGTTCCATTGAAGGCAAGATCAAAGTAACGTGTCCAGTTCAGGCGATCCTCCTTGTGCCGCGTAAGGAACTCACCCAGACTGAGGCGCTCCGTCTCATTGCGCATCTTGACCAACTGCGTCAGATTCCCCTCAAATTGTGTGAGATTTGCAAAGGTTTTAAGAAATTTCTGACGCTGTTGCTCATCGTTTATCTGAAAATCCTTTGTCATATTGCGCTGCATCTCCTCATTGATGTTGGCAAAGATCTTAGAAGGTGTCGTGATCAGTAAATCGAACTTCCTGGTCGCCGTATTGTAGTGCACCTTCAGCGGGAGTAGGGTAAACATTTCATAGCTGGACATGAAATTGATGTACATCCAATCCTGGGTAGAGTTCTGTGCATAATGTTGCTTGCCCGGCTCTGCATAGCGATCATCATGCTGCGCCATCACCTTCTCATATCCCAACGAGAGATTCCCCTTCATTTGCACGCAACTGGCAAAGAACTGTTTAGCTTTCCATTCCGCTGAGCCAGTGGAGGATTCATTCCTCGTCGTGTTCTGCAGAAAATGCTGCACCTGATCATCGATGCGTTGCTGCATGGCCTGCAGGAAACTGGAGTTGCGTGCCTTGGACGTGAGCAGCGTGGACTCTTTCCAATTGCCACAGGCATATTCATAGAAATTCTCGCAGGGATCCACACTGCGATTCATGGTGGAGAGCATGAAATCACCATAGTGTTCCAGCAGTTCTTCGCTGTGTTTGTACTGCACCGGTGGGGCAAACAAATCTTCAACAGCAGCTGGAGGAGGAGCAGCAGCAGCAGCAACGGCGACGACTGCCACCACGACAGCGGATAATAATTTGGCTAATAACGCGCTCGCTGAGGCATCCATGGCCAACGCAACCCGAGCAACTGCCGCAAATGTTCTAAACTCCCCGAGCAGCTCGCAATGCCAATTTATACTACGCCACGTGCAACAGTTGAAGCTATCAAAAATTTGTGGAGTGAACTTTAATCCAGACTTTAAACGCGCCAGTGATGGGCGCGTGAGTCACGAAATAAAGTGGGGAAGTACTGAAAATTTATAAATTACTCTCAATCTATTCGTGTTTTAGGCAAAGAAAGAACGTTGTGTAGTTAGTGATGATTTCGTGTCTAAGCACGATATAAAACGATAAACGACAAAAGCCACTTTTTAATACTTGCTAAACTCTATTTAGCTACTACTTTAGTAAAACTCTCTCTTCATCCTGTCTCTCTCTCACTTTTCGTGCTTTTTCACACCTTTCCCATGCCTCTCGTGTCACGCACACCCGTGCAACTCATCTCTATGCCACGCTTTACTTGGCACAGCTGACGCGTTTGATTTAGTTTCAGTTGTTATTCAGTTTTCGGTATTTTTTCTATCGTTGATGTTGTTAAACTAATCCCCCCAAAAATCATTCGTCAAACTCACCACAGAAACCACAATTAGCTGACGGAAAAATTTGATGTTATTCTAAATCAGATTCACGCAAAATCTCTAGCTAAATCTTCGCTCTCTTCCTGGCACATTCTCCCAATTAAGCGTGTCTCACAACTAATTTGTTGTTTTTTGTTTGTTAAAGCAAAGTGCCCGCTTGCGCTTATCATTCTTAACTTATCAATTCGTTTATTATTGTCGCGCTGCCAACTTTATAACCAATTTTATCGCTAATTATAGATCAAAGTTTGTTTGTTGACTGAAGCGATTTAAATTCGGTTTGTTGCTGTTGCTGTCTGCGCTTTTTATACCATATATATGTTACTGTATATCATACTACCCTATGTAGTACTGTACTGTATGCCAAATGTCCAATGTTAATGACCCTATTCCAAATAATCGCTGCAATTATAATGCAAAACGTTTTAAAATCGGCCTGATGTTTTAGTTTGGATGCAGAGACCATGAATGAAAATTGAAATATTACGTAAATTTGTTTTTTTTGCTAGTCTGTAAGAATAATTCCTGGTTGGTAGCACAAAGAATACAAATAATTATGATTAAGTTGTGCACATGTTTTAATTTATATATTTATATTAATGCTCATTACCTAAGAGTCAGATGATAATACTAAAGAAATACATTCAAGTGCAGAAATCTTTTAAAAATTAGAAAAATGTAATCAAGTAATCTTAATTAGTTGTAATATATCTTAATCAAGACTTAGATTAGCGTAGTCGCCAGTCAAATGATAATTGTATATCCATTCATAATGTTTCGTCATAATATTAAGTTCCTTCACTGTTCTAACTCTCATTCTTATGATCTTTACTCCATTCATTCCTCTTCCTCTCTTATTTTCTATCCTTATATTAAGAGATCTCAGTTTTTTATATTGAAAAGAGTTTTCTATACAGCAACTCTCCTTATATTAAGAGATCTCAGTTTTTTATATTGAAAAGAGTTTTCTATACAGCAACTCTCTTCCAAAGTTAGCAGTAACTTAAGTGTTTCCCTCTCTTTCGTCTCTTTGTTGCACTACCTCTCTCAGCGCTGCTCATGCAATTTGTATGCATTCATTTGTAAAGTCATCAGCTACTGTATATAAGTTCATTCGAACTAAGCCGACCAAAAATCGTTTGATCAATGAATGAAAAACGCCGAGTTGAACCTAATGATGCATGATATAAAAAAAATACCTATTCAAGTTGACCACAAAATGTTCATTAGCCTTCGAAAAATGGAAATAAAAATAACTCGTAAGCTGAATAATGAGAGTAGATCTTCAGCTACATAGACATATGCTATACATACATATAGAGATGCTATAATTATACTCATACTTGCTATAATAGAGCTGTGTGTTATGGCATACGTTTGATTTATTGCACCGTAGAACAAAGCAGGAAGTCAATGACTGAACAAATCGAGAGAGAAAGAATTATGCAGCACGCGTCGGACAGCAACAAATTCGTTGACATAATAAGGAAAATATTAGTTAACAGTTAACCCCTTAAATGGTCCAAGGGGTGAGGTCGTGAGGGGCGTGCGCATGACACGCGACACTAGAAATGAAAAGGGAAATCTTCAAGATGCAAAAAAGGGTTGTGCAGTTTACCAGCTGAAAGGGGAAGAAGGATTATGAAAATGAAATGCGAATCTAAATGGAGAGGGAAAGTAATCAAAGAAAGAGAGGAAGAGTTAAGGAGGGGGCGTGGCATGCGAAGCGAAAGCTGACTTCCGATTTGAAAGGCTGTCACGATGGCTGAATGCATGTGCCAGTCAAGGTGCCCAGTTGAGGACAAAAGATGAAAATGAAGACGAGAACAGCGCGAAGGTACAAGGGGCAGGGGTCGATGGGAGGGGAAGGGTATAGGTGAAAGTTTGACAGGCTGCATTTAGACAGTTGCCAAGCCAGTTGGCGCGCGACGTAATATGCAACGTATCCTGCGGCACATCCTGGCAACAACTGCAGCTGCTTCTCCTTTGGCCACAAGCCACAGTCGGCAATTGTTAAAAACTGAAAAATCCTTTTTTTAAATCCTTTTTTTGCCGGCTCAATTTGTTGCAGCATTCTGAGCTCAGCTCAGCGTTCAGCTGTGCCAACTAAATCGAGCGCGCCAACAAAGGCTGCCCCTACGTTCCCTTGCCACACCTCTGGCCCTCCTCTCTCTCTCCCTCTCTTTTTATGCGTTTTTTGGCGGTTGATATCTTTGGTTTTTCCTTAGATTTTCCTTCGTTTTTTGGCATTGTTACATTGCGATTACTTTTACCTGCAACACGGCGATTAACACGCACCCGCCGCATCCTTTCAAACGGATGCAGACGGCATCATATCGAGTTACCTGGGGGAGTCCGTCTCCTTCTCTTTCTCTGTCTTGTTATTGCTTTTCTATATGCGCTTTGATTTCTATTGCGGCAATCTACCTTATCCTTTGTGGCATTGTTGCATGCACCGGCTGGCAAACACATTAGAGTTGCAACCGAGCTGAAAGAAAAGGGGGGAGAGCGTGTCACAAGCAACTAGACAGAGGGGAAGATCCTTACGCATCCTTCGCTCATCTCTTTCGCATTAACTGCAGCTCTTTCACTTCTTTTTACGAGCCTTAGACAGACGTTGTGGGGGAGAGGAAGAGAGTGAGAGAAAGAGTGGAGAGGGGTAGAGCAGTTTTCTAATATTCTGCGTTTTTTACTTGAATGCACTTTGTGCAACTTAATTAAGACCACACGCGGTGGCAACTTTATATTACAAGGGATTTGTCAAATTTGAATGAGGGGGAACTCTATATGAAATTTGGGAAAATCTTTATATAAAAAGGAAAATAAACAGAAAAAGTGCATGATGTGGAAAAATAATAGAAATAACTATGCAACTTTAACATATAAGTTATAATACTAAATAAACACGAATAAAGGAACACAATAGTATTTCAATAAATTCTTTTCAACTCGAAAATAGTAAGCAAAATATGAAAATTACATAATGTACAAAGAAACTACATCAAACATACTAGAAATATTAATTAAATACTAAATTCATTTAGAACAAATAAATTATATACAGGAAATTCAAAAGAACATGAAATTAGTATTTAATAAATATGAAAACTGGTTATAAAATTACAAACAATTTTTTTAAAGTTTCGCATTAGCACTTTTCTAATTTCAAATTTCTGAAACATGGTAACATATAAATTCCAAAATACCAATTAAATACTCAAAAATACCAAAAATATACTACACATAATACTACACTTGATTTGCTCAACATATTTTAAGCTAATTTAATATTTATAACGCCTCCCTCCCCACGCGCCCTCCTTCCCAAAACTAACAGGCAAGTTTACCCCTCTAATAGAGTTGCCAAGCTCGCTCTGCCTCTGAAAGTAGGCGTGTCGCTGCGCACGCTTATCGCTCGCAACGCCTACACTTTACGCACAAATGTTCATATTTCTCCCCCTATGCACCGTGGGGCAAATTGTAAACTGCGAATAATACAAAACAACAGATTCATAATCAATCAAAGTCATAAACGAATCGAATTGCATAGCATCATGATCGAAAACTGATTAGGCATTAAAAAATACAAAACGTAGAAAATGGCGTGTCAACCCCCTCGCAAAAGGGAAAGGTAACAAGGAGAGAGTGAGGAACGTAACAGGCCTAAAAAAGGGCGAAAGGGGGCGCGGAACCCGGGCCCAATAATGATGAGTAATTGATAGTGACATAACAACTTGCTGCTTTCAAAAATGGCAGCTGATGATGAGGCACACAAGGGCGGCGGCAACAGTGGTGAGGGGGTTGCTTATGCGCCAAGTGTTCATAATGATGATGACGATGATGTGCAGCAGCAACCCTTTTTTATTTTGCCCATTTTTTTGGGTAAAAAACAACAAATTCTCACTTCATTTTGTGTCTATAAAAATGCAATTGCCTTAACCCCCCTTCCCTCCTGACTAACCCCTTTTGCTCTCTCTCCTTTCTCTTGATTTATAGCGCTTGCCTCATCCATGTCCTCCGGCCTGGGGCAAAATGCTACAAGCTGTCGCACTACAAAAACAATACACAGTGGCAACGGCCCATGGTATTTGAGGCCTGGCGACAGCCGCATCGGATATCATAATTATGGCAACAACAACAGCAGCAACAAGGATAACTCCGACTCGATGCCCTATATAGCTTTGCCACACTTTCTTGGGGGCGTGGCAGAGGCTATGGCAGCACCACAGACATGTCTACCGTATTTCGGCATGGAAATGCCAACGTTGCCGGCCAAAACGCACAAATCGCTGCCGGATTTTCTGATACCATTGCATGAAATAATGTTTCAGCATCATTATCAGCAACAGCAGCAGCAACAACAACATCAGCAGCAACAACAACAACGAGAGCACCAGCAGCAGCAACGTCAACAATCCCTGGCAACAGCAACACCGCCGTCAAGTACAATGGGCACATTAATTAATAGTCTGCCCTGCTTGACAGAGACATTCCCCGGCAGCGCCAAGGCGTCATTAACCCTAGAGCAGCCAACAACGACGACGACGGGTGCCAATGCGACTCCCCGCAATGGCGAGCATCTCTTCGTGCGTCATTTTCACGAACGGGATCGTCTCATACGCCAACACCAACTGCAGCAGCAGCGACTGCGTGACGAACAGCAGCAGCAACAGCAGCCGCAGGAACAGGAACAGGATGCGAGCAAGCAGCAGCAGCAGCCGAGTCACACTAAAGCGGGGGAGGCAGAGGGGGAGCGGCAAAGCCAGCCCGTGCTGGAGCTGGAGACGGCAAGGCATAACAATCATTGGCATGGTGTCGTCTATGATGGCAATGGCAATGCCATGACAGCAGCAGCAACAGCCAAGCACAGAGCGGAAGTAGAAGCGGGAGCAGCAGTAGGGGAAGATAAAGATGCGGGGCTGGTCATGGGAGAAGCAACGGTAGCACTTGCCCACTTGCCGGTCTCACCCACTATAGTTCGCAGGGATTCTAATATTTACGAGCAGGCGAATGGACAACAACATTGTCGCGTTGGCAACCCTGGCACTGGCAGCAGCAACCCCAGCCCCAGCAGCCCCACAACAGCGCACAAAGGTAAGTTTTCTTCACTGTATACTCTTTATTTTTTTGCTAATTGATGGCGCATGCAGAGCAAGTTGCAGACTTGCACTTGTACGAGTGTGGAGAACAGCTGGGGAAAATTTTGTTTTAAAGATATTATAAAGAAAAAAAATATATATATATATGAAGATATTATATGGAATATATATATAATTCTACGGGTAGCAACTTGAAATGTTCGAATGATATATGAATAGAAATATTTGTAGTCAGGAAACAATATACAGTAGCTATACTTTTTTTGAGTCACTGAGACTTCTGAGATTTCTAAAAACCATACAAATGTTTTAATAACTTTATATAACAATAAAAATATATCGAAATGTCGCCAGATGAGTAAACAGTTTACACAAGTTCGAATTTGTACCAATTTCGTATTCTTACAGTTCTAAAATTTCACAAATGAATTTTATTATTGTAATAATTTGAATAGTTGTATTACGATAAACAACGAGAAATGAACATAATCAGTAGAGTTTGCTTTATTTCAAGAATTCAAATGTGCCATATTTCAATTAAACTAAAAGTACTTGCACATCAAAAGTTTAATATAAATGATGCCTTAAAGTATATGTGCACTACTCGCATGTAAGAAGACATTAACATATGTATAGATACTTACAAAACCACTTCTTATAATCCCTTTACTGCCCCATCTCAAGTCTGCACCCTAATTATGCCTCAATTTCAAGCTTCACTACTATGGAGTAGCGCACTCGCCTTCAACATGTTATTCAAGCTGACCATAACACTTACAGATAACCTTCAAACGCACCCGTACTATTCTTACCTTCTCTTACCTCCCTTTACAGAACTTTTACTCAATTACAAGCTCTCCACTTAATACAATACAAAAGCCACACACGCTGCTCCCTGCGGTCCTGTGTTTCGCATTCGCACAACATAAACACCCTCACCGAATGGGTGTGTGTGTGTGTAACCCCAAGCAACATACAAACTCCATTTGAAATCACTAAAATATTAATAAATTTTACAAAAGTGCGAACAAAATATGCGTGAAAATGGTCAAGTGCTCGAGAAAGAGAGAACAGCAACCTTAACAACTTTATTTAATGGAATTTAAAACCACTTTGGTAGTGCGTACGTGTGTGTATGGGAGTGTACAGTGGTTTACAGTGGGTGGTACTAAAAAGGTTGTGGCTGCCTGCGGCGCAAGAGAAAGAAACGTAAAACTCCAACCACAATTGCGACAGGGTATTGCAGCACCCTCTGCACGATGTAAAAAAGCTCGCGGCAAACCTGAGTGTCAGTACCAACTGTGAAGCAGGTCCTGAGCAGCTTATGCGGCCAATTGAGGAGTGAACTACAGCGCAGAGGGTGGTGCTGGTGGTGGTAAATCCAATAAAATCGCTTTACAAGTTGTAAAGCAAGCAAGTATCATAAATCCCATTTGCCTAAAGTTCAAAGTGATTTGAAAAATGGCCGTACAGGGGTTAAAATTTGCATGGTCGGTACTCAACGCAAAAGGGGTAGCAGGAAAAAAGTATGGCGCCAGCTTGAATGGTTCTCAGGCCACTGAAAAATGTGAGAAAATTTTGCAAAAATTCCGTTAGAATTCTTTAGACAATCGACAGTTAATCAAACGGTATCCCGACCCGCTATACCTTTTTTCTTTGCCTTACCTTCGCACCCAAAAAATAAAAGACAAAAATCACCCAGAAAAATTGCGCATTGTTTGAAGCAATTTTTTGCGCCCAAAAAAAAGGAACTCATAAGAAATTCGCTTTACAAAAATGTTCGATTTTTACGTTAAAAAATTACGCATTATTGACAGAGTTTCACCCCGAGTTCCCGTTCTCTGGACAGACAATGCACAAATGGGGTTGCTACCACGGTACCCTACCGTACTCTGCCGTACCGTACCCAGCTCAGTTCTGTGCACTACAAGTGCCTGTTTGCTTTGCAGCTAAACTGTGGAAGATCTTGGGTAATCCTCGACAGTGATCCTCAATTTTTACCCTTAAGTTTTGCTGATTTTCTTCTCTTTTACTTTAGAAAGAAATCGCAGGAAAATGCATCTTATTTTTTTCAGGGTTTTTCGTTTCTTTTTTGTAGGATTTCTTTTTCTTTTTTTAGGGGCGAAGGGTTGCATTTGACAGCGATTTGCTGTGGTAGATTGCAGAAAAGCAAGTCGAAATCAATAAACGTTAATAAATAATGACAGACAGACCGAGGCGGTTAAGTAGGAAGCAAGGAAGGAAGGAAGATGGCGCCAAAAAATGCGGAAGTAAAAAGGGACATCTACAGAGTCCTTCTGGCATATTTGTCCTCGGGCAACGATTATTGTATGCTGAACAATTGGATGGGGTTTGCTTGCTTTGATTTCTCAAAGAATTGTTGAGGTTTTTTTTCCGTTAAATTTTGTGTTTGGCGCGCTTTTGCAAAGCAGCAACCAGCAGGACCCTTTTCCCTTTCTAGAAGAACTCTTGCGCAGAGCCTGAGAAGAGTTTAGCATTTAATATAAACAGAACTACGCAGTTAATCATACATATATTTCCATAATCAAACATGCGCTATAAATTTTATCTTAATAATGATATAGTAGCCAAAGCAATACTTGTGTAACTTAACCAAACTTCAATTTAATCTTGCATTTTTGTTGTGTACTTTTAAAAACATCTCTTATCTGCATACACATGAAATTTCCCCAACTTTAAGTCACCCCCAAGACTTGAAGCAACAAATTAAAGTGCGCAACCCCAAAACCGAACGAAAACTAGTCTCATCTTATTTGCTTAACGCAAATTGGTATGTCATTTTAATGCATTGCAACAACACAGGACACGAGACAGATCCCGGAACACTTCTCCCCTGCACCCCGCTCTCCCCGCTTTATCCTCACTACTGACACCGGTTCTGGTCTCTCATGCAAAGTGGTGCGTCTCCCTTTTGATGCTGCTGCCCAAGCGTTTATTTTCTTGATTAATTTCAATGCCCGCAAAAACTTTCGGCGTGCCCCTTGTGTTATTTACATGCCACATCTGTGCAACTGTCCCTGTGTGTATGTGTGGATGTAACCCCTGGTACGACGTACAGCGTAGTCTGTTTTTGGCAAATAATCAAATTGCCCAGACAGCTACAGAGACAGAGAGATAGAGAGAGAGGGCGAAAAGAAAGTGAAGTCTTCTTTGCTTTCCTTTTGGTAGATTGTTTATCTTTTGTTTCGCAGTGACAAGTTTAATCAGGCTACGACGTGCACAGAGTTCTGTTCAAGTCGAAAAGGATAACTATTGAAATTAGTTGGCAGTTTGGTCAGTTTCTTTCCCTGCACAGAGAACAACCCTGTGTGTGCCTATTGATTTTTGGCCGGCCCTCGTTTAAATCATTTTGGCACTTTAATTCCGAGACAAGTCTGACTGAAGAGAGTGCAAGGTCCTGGGGTCCTTAGTCCTTGTGGCCATTGGTCATTGGGTCCGTCATATCCTGGCAAGCTGAACATTAATTTTGCAGTTTTAATTAAAACATTTCACACACACACACACACAGAGACGGCTTCGTTCTGGCATTTTCCTTACACTTTTCCAATTCTTTTTTTCCCCATTGAACAAAGGCTGCAGTTGCTGCTGCCAGGAAAACTCCCTGTTCCTCCACTCATAATCATAAAATGTATGCGCTGTCACCCAGGCAAAGGCACCTACAGACACGCCCCCTGCAGTACCTCCCCCCCCCTTCCGCTTTTTATGCAGGCTGCCTGCATGTGGAAGCTGCTGCAAAAACTTTGCCTGCCACAGGCGAACACACACACACGGACACCCACTCTCTCTCTTACACACACACACACACATACACACAGTTTCTCTCTCACACAGACAGCTCCGTCTGGAGCAGCAGCAGCAGCAGCAACAAGAACAACAACAACAACACTTGTTGTAATTACTGCCCAACTCTCGGTTCAACGGCTGCGCTGATGTTTATATGAATGGGTTTTGTGTTTATATAATCACATCGAAATGGTCGACCTTATGGAGGGGAGGCAGGGGAAGGAGTAGGGCAGGGTAGCGCAATGGCGCTTGCTGGGGCTGCTCAATACTGATTTCCTGTGCACAGTGGAACATTGCAAAAGGTATGCAAAGCTAAGGGGAATATGTATTGAAGGAAACTTAAGTTTAATTTGTGAATAAACTATTTCAAATATTGTGCGTTCTAAGAACTCATCTAATATTACTATATTTTATTATTAAAAATTGAATCATAAACCAAATTAGTAAAACTCTATTTTAAACGAAAGTACATAATATCTGCATAAGAACGGACTCCCAAATTCAATTCTATAAAGAACATTTATAAATTCACAAAATATCATTCAATTTTATAAAAACATAGAAAATTACTTTAAACTACAATAAAATCATGTAAATCGATGCAAGATTTTGATTTAAATTATTCCAAATTGTCTCTAACTATAAAACTAATAAATAAGTCCCATATAATACCCTCCAAATCTGCATCTTGCTCGCTCGTACACAGCACACTATGTAAAACGTGCAATAAGCTCAAACACCTTGGCGCAGTCTCACTCGCACACACACACGCATATGAGTGCACACCAATGCATTGTAACCTCTAATTATGATCTATGTACTACAAGAGGCAATAGGAGAAAAGAGAATATGCAAAAGCAACTGCGCAACATTGCGGCCATATGAAACTGCATACGTTTACACTGACACACACACGCACACCGTTGCATGTGTATTGCATTGGCCACACCCATTTCACTCAAATCGAGCCAAAAACAAACACAAAAACAAAACTCTATGCTAATGCAATGACAGCATATGCGGCGCAGGGGAAGGTGCAGCAGCGGCAGCAACAATGACAACAAGTCTAATCAGAATGCAGCAGGCAGGCAACGAATACGTTCCACACTCAAATACACACTCACACACACATCTTGTCTAACGGTGCAGGGTTGATTGCGCCGCAATTTGAGTTGAAGTTTGAGTGCGGAGGGGTGCGAGAGAGAGAGTGTGAGTGGGACTGAGTGCAAAGCAACAAAGAAAACTAGGCAAAAGGAGAAGCAAGCAGCGCAGCAGTAGCAGCAACAGCAGCAACAACAACAGCGACTTTGACGCTGCTGCAAATCATAAGACACTCACTCACACACACACGCACACACACACGCACACATACATGCGTACACATGTGCATGTAACTGGCTGCAGGCAGCGCGTTTGGTTACCGTTTGTCGTCGACGTCGTCGTCGTCGTAGTTTGTCGTCAGTTGCATTCGGCTAGCCAACGAAGTCGGTTCGGTATAACACACGAATTAACATTAACATTTGCCGTTAACAGTGCAGCAACAAACAAACAACACACACACAGACGTAATATTGAAATGAAGCTTAACAACTAAGGCAACTCTGTGCGGGTTCGCTGTGACTTGCAAATTACTCACAAACACATAAACACACACACATTAATACAGTGTTACCTTATTAACTTTGACAGTTGAGATTTACATACGAGAAACACGCAGTGCAAGTGAATATTAATTGAAATTATTTGAACATTTTGTGTCGTGTCTGTGATTTTAATTGTGCTACAAAATGATGGTGCTACAGCAGCAACAGCAGCGTCTCTGGGAGGCAGCAACAGCAGCAGCAACAGCAACAGCAACAACGGCAGCTGAAGCAGCAGCGACAGCAGCAGAGCAAGCAGCCCCAACTGGGGCCAACAACAACAACATGATTAAGTTGGAATTGGATACTGAGGAAGATGCGAGTGTGATGCGACTTATGAAGCGCAAGGATCATCATCATCATGCATGTAGGAGTCACTTTCTCTAAACAATCTACTTTACCTTAAGTATAAATAAAGCTGCAGGGTTGTCGAAGTTAAATCAGACATAGAGTTGACTAGCTAAGCTCATTTACAGTGGACACAAACTACGTTTATATGGAAAATGTTGAAGGTGTTTTAAGAGTTGTTACTTTCATTTATAGACTGTTAGGTTTGACATATACTCTCAGTTGATAACAACTTATGCTTAAAACTTTGTTGGCTGAAAGCTTTAAGGAGCTTTTAGCTTAACCAAAGTGTAACTTACGGAATTTCAATGCGACTAACTAAATTTTTAAAACTACAATTAATTATATCACGAATCTATGGTCTCTATTATAAAATAGAAGCTTTAATTATATAAAACTTTATCATCCTTTATTAGAATCGAACAATATAAGTAGATTGTAAGAGCTTTCATTTCAAATAAAGCGCAAATTAAAGGACTTTAAAGTTATTTATTTATGATTGAAGAATTTGATTCGTTTTCTTGTTAAATTTATACTGTAGAAAAAAAGATCCAATTATCATATGAAAGACAATATTATCTTTATGTTAATGAATAGTCTGGATGAATAATATATTCTAAAATGGAAGAATGATTAAACAAAGCTATACTTATTACAATATTATTTTTGATGATGAATTTTATAAGTATTTTGATCTTGAAAAAGGTACGCACGCTTTCCCTTTTGGTATCCTTTTCCACCTGTAACTTTCACTTTCTCTGACAGACTATAAATTTTCCCAAAATAAGATAAAGTATTGTACTTGCAACACAAAACGCCGCAGATGATTACAAAGACAAACACCCACACATTGTAGAGCACATTGTAGGGCATAGAATTTCCATATCAGATGCTACGATTTCATGGCATTTGCTATAGTTTTGATACTGCTTGAGATGCCTGGGATGCTGCGGCATCAGCTGCGCACTCCCCACTGTGCGTGTGATCATTACTTTTGTTTACATTTGCATCCTGTGTGCGTCGTCGTCTTCGTCGTGTCCTTTTTACCTGTCCCCGAAGAGACCGGACTGTGTCTCAGGTATTTTGCATGCACACAGGCAGAAACGTTTTTCTTTTTTTGTGTGTGTCCGTCCTTACGCATCAAGCATGTGTCCTTTTTTTAAGAAAAATAAAGAAAACGTAGAGAAAAGACGATAGAAAAAAACGACGATGCGCCTTTTTTTTAGTGCCTTAGTCAGAAGGCGTGCAATTTTCCCTTAATTTTCCCATTTGTCTCGGCCACAAAAGCCAAAAATTTGTGTAATTACATTTAAGCCGAAGGTGCAAGGATATTGCGAGGTTATTCTGCCTGAACATTGCCTTTTTAATTGCACAAAAAAGGAAGGTAAAAAAAACATCAAGGAAAATCCTCATGCAGATGAGTCTGAAGCAGAGTTCAGCCGCTTGTAATCACCTCATGAAAGAAGGGACTAACCTAAGCTGGCTCCCCCAAAAGTGTGAGCTCAACAAGCCAAGCAAAACCCATTACTAACCACACTCAGTGTCCAACGTCCAGTAATCTGTATATTTATAATGCGACACTCTCTCTCGCTGAACATTATGCACAAGGATTCCAGAACACCATCTACCAATATATTGTCGTAAAAATATGTTGCCTTTTTTCCCCACTGCACACACACACTTTGTTTACGCCCCGGGGGAGCTATAAATTTAATATCTACTTTGCAAAACAAAAAACTCACCAAATGGCAGACAAAAAACTGTCCACAGGGTGGACAAGAGTCGAGGGCAGTAGCTGAAGTGGTCACAATGTGTATGTATGTGTGTGTTTGCACTCTTATCTGTGTGCGTGTCATTTCTGGATTTTGAATATGTATGCAGGGGATTGAGCAGTGTCCCTGCAGATGGGTTAAGCAGCATAATGCGCATTGAGGACAGTGTAATTATTTATGGGACACTTTATAGCAAAATTTCATTTGCTGATAGTCAAGAAAATAATGCATGGAGATACCTTATGTGCATATTGGGAAGGAATAAAATATATATGTGATAATACTTATAATAATTAGATGATAATAATTATATTAATTTTATGAATGTTGAAGAAAACAGTTTAGAACTTACCACAAAAACATTTAAAGCTGAAAAAAAGGAAAAGGAAACTGGATATAGAAATACAGTACATACTAAATAGTATAATTGGAAACAATCTATACAAAGAAAGATGGAAAACATCATAGAAAATACTTTATTTACCACTTTTATTAACTAATTTATTTATCTGCATTTAATTTACCTATTACAATAATTTGATACACATTTATATAATAATATAAACTATGCTTAATATTTATAAATAATTTTATAAATATGCCCTCAATTTTTCTAATGAAGAAGTTGCGCAATTTCTTGCTTAAAGTTAGCTTGAAGAACCCTCTGATTTCATGGTCTATTTTTGAGTGTTGTCCATTTGGCCGGACACATAAAGTGAAGAAGATCTTAAAAAGTTTACAACGCCAGTCGCAGTCGACAGTATTTTTGCATGCTCCATGCTCTAAGAACCGTAAATACTAATGGACATTTTACGAGCCCGGAGCGAGCAAATGGACAGACGACCAGATGACCATGTGTGGGTGGGTGCATGTTTGAGAGGGTGTTGGGTGTTGGCTGTGTGGTTGTGTGTCAGTGACAGACAAAAACCCAGACGGCACTCCAAACAATCCCCCCTCCTACCTTGGATTGCCTTGAGAACGTGCCATTTGCATGCGAGTTTATTCGTAATCGATAGATCAGTTAGTTTGCTTTATTATTATCTTTAAGGAAATTCCAGAAAAAGAAATTGTCAAACACAGAAACTACATTCCTCTCTCTCTCTCTCTTTCCCTTTACAGTTATGCGACACATGTCCAACTCACCGACACCGCCATCACCACTGCGATCTCTATCTGGTATGCATCTTTAATCCTTTGCCAACATTCACTAGACATGTCCCATAAGAAAAGTGGCTATAGACAGGGAATCATGAATTAGAAGAGGGAGGAGGACTCGGGGTGCCTTCTGGTTGTGGGTCTCGTGCCTCGGAACGTGGCTACTTTGTGGCAAAATTGATTACTCACACGAGCTATGCACGTTGCCATTTATTGATGATGTCGTCTTCTCTCTTTATATGGCCGAGGGGGTACAAAATTTTATAGTTTTTGCCACAACAACCCCAAGGCAAATGACAGGGAGAGTTTAAAGGATGCGCTCGTTGGGCTCTGCCCCAGGTAGGTGCCTGGTAACTCTGGCACAACTCGCACGTGACCAAAGTGTGACCCTCTAATCCTTGAACATGCCGAAAATGCAGCCGGCATTGCTCATGCAATTCATTCAGTTTAAATATGAAAGAGAAATTAAGGACCCAAGGGCTATCGAAATTTGAGAGGGTATTGGTCGACAAAATGAGTTGCAATAAGAGAAAACGTTGTTCTATATTTATCCAACACTCAACCACTTCAAAGTCATTACTTTTCTTTCTATTTTCGTTTCTATTTTATTATTGTGGTTCTTTTCTGCCATGACGAATTTTCGTATTTTCTTAATTAATTATAACCATATATTAAAAATATATATTTTGTTACGTTTACTATATGTAACTTTCTTACTATCCATGAATTTGTATTAACTTGAACTTATTGGGAAACTAATATATTCCATACCAAATTCGATATGCCTAACGACCTTCGATCTCCCCCTGAAATTTATTACTAAAATGCTCACAAAATTTGAAACTTTATTTTATATATATTCCTCACTTAACCCCCGAGCAATATACCCGAAATATTTGCACATTTTCCTCTTTCAATACGAACCCTCAACTCGTATCGCTGAGCTCAACATTCGACACCCACAACAATGCGCATTTGCAACCCTGGGCCGATTTCACAGAATGCAACAATATACGGCAACAACAGCAACCCCCACTCTGGCCATATGCAAAAGGTTACACACACACACAGACTCACAAAGATACTAGACAAATACTTTTGACCCCGTCGTACCCCCGCTTGCAACACAAAACATAAACAAAACAATTTGTCAAAATGTAAATTTTGCTCTTTCTCTGTGCGCTTTTCAAAGTGATTGTTCCGATAATTATATAACAGGCGACCCTTAACTGACTGGCGACCTTCCTCCTCACTCCGCTCCCCTCCCCTTCCAGCACCCTCCTCAACGTAACATAACAAAGTGCAGCTAATCTATGCAAAAACATGCCTTGTTGTTGTTGTTGGCAACCCTCGAGTCACATTTAAAGAGACAACCCTCATTTAAATAGACGCAAATTAACACAGGGTTACCATTCATGCGAAATTAAACTTGCATTTTTATTGGTTTACACAAATTAATTGAGGCTCGTTAGGGGCGCGCGTGCGCTCATATTTAAATGTCACAACACTAAACCCTTAAAAAACGATGAAGGGTTGCCTTGCCACTCGAAAAAAATAAACAACAAGGGGGTAAACCATAAGGACAACCAATCCAAACTGTTGCTTCCTGTTTAACATATCATTTGAATAGCATTGAGGTGTTAGCAAGAGGGTTCCCCCTTTGCGCTGTACGCTTCACCCCTTGCATAATCAACAGAGGGTAACCCTTAGAGTTGCCACTTGTTGAGTTCCTCTTTTTTACCGTTTGCTGTTGTTATTCAAATTGAACGCCTCTTCCGGAGAGAACAGGGGCAAAGGATTATGTGGCGTGAAGCTAATTGTCCTGCGATAGGGTAATTTGATGATGATGTGGGGTTATACCTCTCATTCTCTCTGAATGAGGAATGATATTATAATCAGCGGTTTTTGCTTGGGTTCGAGGTACTGCAATTATAAAGGGTGCCTTTAGGGTGTTACGGGGGCGGTAGCTTTGAAATTGATTAGGGTATTTAAGAAAGTAAGTGTTATTTAGAGTTGAAAGTGAAAACAGTTTAAAGATATTCAAAATAAAAGCGGAATTTACTAAGTTATTAAGTGATAAAGTAAAGATACTTTGCATTAGTTGGTGCCAGCTTCCCAAAAAGATAACATAAGTAGACAATATTGACTTCCCTTTGATCTTCACGCATAGAAATCCTGTCATATTTTTTGTAAAACAATGCAGAAATACTTATATTAAGCATTCCCCTGAATCTATCCCATTTTCTGTTTGATTTCAATCATTGCCCTCTTGGTGATTTGCTTAATTTATGCAGAATATGCAGACAGATCTTTCAGATAGTGCGCACATAATTGGATAGCAGGCACATAGGCACAGAGTTCACTGTTATATCTTTCCCATAAATCGCAACGCACTTTGCGCCTGTAGCAGAGACGCCCCATGGCAGAGTAGCAGCAGCAGCAACCCCTAAAGGTTCCCGGAGAGCCACATATGAGAGTTGCAACAACAAAGACAACATGCAACACACACAGCATACACACACACACTTCATTTGTCAGTCAGTATTCACACATTCAGCGCATTGTGCAGCACCAGCTACAACAACAAGCAGCAGGACATCTGCTGCCCGAAAAGACAAAACGCAGCAGAGGCATCACCTGGTTGCAGCTTGCTGCTCCTCGCTCCTTACACTGCACTGCATGCTGTCGCCTGTTACAATGCTGTCCAACAAAATACAACTCTACCAAGTTGCGCCTGCAGCTTCTTGACTTTTGAGCACACAATGCAAACCCTTTTTTTGTTGAACCCGAAAAAAAGTTGCCACCAATCGCAAGTTGCATTCGATCTTGCTATCTCTTTCTCTTCTCACCCCAAGCCAAAATTTAGGGAAACTGAAAAATGTAAAATCCTCAACTCGTGCATTCAAAATCGTTCGCAATTGTAACGAATTGTATTTTTGCCGAGGGGTTGCAATCAACGAGGGGTGGGGGAAAGACAAGGGAAGGGTGTTTCCAGCCCAAAAAAAGAATTTTACAATCAAATTGGGGTAACCCTTATATAGAGTATAGGAGTCATACTACATGTTATATGGCTGCTGAGTTGTGTTTTTTAGCTGACTGCGCGTTCCCGCTAATTATATTAGTCGATTCCGATTCTCTGCGCTCGTAAAAACAGCTGCCCACATATCATTAAAGCCGTTGCCGTTCTAAAGTTTCCTGCCCGCGCACCCGCATCGAAATCGCGGTCCACTAATCCTGATAAACTGACCCTACAACTGACTGTTATAAAATCCGCTTAAAACTATCATTTAATTGAATCGCTTTAAAACTGATTTCTCTGTAAGCTAGCAAAGGGATTACTATTTGAAAGTTGCTTGAATAATTATTATTTATCTCAAATATTAAGCAATGTCCTAGCAACCGAAATCTTTTGTGAATTTTCTTTATAGTTTTATTGTTCTTTATATTGTTTTAAATTCGTTTTTCAAGCTACTTTTGACATGTCCTAGGTTATGGCTTAAACAGAAACTTATAAGATTATATATTATTATTTGAGTTAAAGTGCCAATTTAATGATATTCCATATAAAAATGGAATGATTTTTTAGCTTTAAATATATTTGAAATTATAAATATAAGGCATACACGTATTAGCGTTATCAAACTACCTGCTTGCATATCTCTACAGAGTATACCAAAAAGAAAAAAAGCTAAAATTTTCCTTTAACATTTTCAAACGAATTTTCACTCGAGCTCTCAAAGGCGGCGCGGTAATTTAATAATTGATCTCGAGTGTGTGTTGTGGGATTATCTTACAGAGCAGGAAGTCGAGTGCGAGTGGGGGCCATTCTTTGATATACATTTATTGGGCATATTCTCATTTTTGGGTTTGCTTTATGTGGCTGTAAATCAATAAATTTCCCTGACATATTATGAAATTTGAGATGCTGTCGCTGGCACTGCGCAGATTTTCAAACAAAAAAACCAAGAAGAAGAAGCAGCAGTAGAAGAAGAAGAAAGCTTCCTGTTGCAAGGTTCTAGGCTATTTTTCAATTATTATGCATGATTGAATTTTGTACAGAGAGAGGGGGATGAAGGGGCAGGGTCTGGCCACAAAGCGAACCCTTCCGCTTGAGCGTCTATCAGCCGAGCTAACCGCAACACACGACGATGGCGCATTCAATTGGAAGATTGAATAAAATTTGCCTTAAAATAGCAGAAATATTGAAAACTTGCCCCTGCAAGAGGCACAAGAGGGGGAGAGGGGTCAATTCGAACTTCATTGAGTTGGAAAATTGAAAACAGAAAGAAAACCCCGAACAGGCCTGGTCAAAAGACATATTTATAAATAGTTGAGCATGAGATAAGGCAAATTTTTAAACTTGTTTTCTTATTTCTTTCCTTTACAGACTGTGGAAAGAGCTACGAAGAGGAGGAGGAGGAATTGGAGGAGGAGGAGCAACAGCAACAGCAGCAGAAGCTGGTGAACGAGGAGGTGCCACAGAATCTGAGCAGCAAACGCAGCGCAAGCCAATTGGATGCGGAACTTGAGGATGAGGTGCTCAATTTGGCGCGCAGCGATTCACCACCGTCCAAGCGAGTGGCACTGGAAGAGGAGGAAGCAGCTACAGCAGCCCCTTCACTGCCACAACAACAACAACAAGCAGCAGCACATGCCCCAATGGGTCTTCCTCTTGCTTTCGATCCGCAGGACATGCAGCAGGCGTTGCAGCTGCAATTGCACAGCTACATTGAAATGGTTCGCCAACTGGCGCCGGAAGCCTTTCCCAATCCCAATCTGGCCACACAATTCCTACTGCAGAACTCACTGCAGGCACTCGCGCAGTTCCAGGCACTGCAGCAGCTCAAGCAGCAGCGCGATCAGTTGCCCGCCATCGTTGTCCCATCCCCCAATGAGTTGCACCTGCCCGCCCGTCACTATTCAACGCCGTTGAGCAAGTCGCCACTGCGCAGTCCCTCACTGAGTCCTGTGGCACGTTCCAGCCATGAACAGCACCAGCACCACCATCATCATCATCAGCAGCAGCAACAGCAGCAGCGAACGCCTCCAAATTCTCTGTCAGCTGCTGCTGCGCTGGGCCTGAGCAGCGCCGTCCTTACACCCAACACGCCCAGCATGCACCAGCAGCAGCACCAATCAACGACATCCTCGAGCACGCCAAAGCCCACTTCGAGTGGCGCCACTGTGGCCGCTGTGATGGCCACCAAGTTGGATCAGTCGCCCGAGGAAACCACCGATCTGGAGGAGCTCGAACAGTTTGCGAAAACCTTCAAGCAGCGACGCATTAAGCTCGGCTTCACGCAGGGCGATGTGGGTCTGGCCATGGGCAAACTCTACGGCAACGACTTCTCACAGACGACAATCTCACGCTTTGAGGCACTCAATCTGAGTTTCAAGAACATGTGCAAACTGAAGCCACTGCTGCAGAAATGGCTAGAGGATGCAGACAACAGTGTGGCCAAATCGGGTGGCGGAGTCTTTAACATCAACACCATGACCACCAATTTGTCCAGCACACCGGAGAGCATCTTGGGTCGTCGCCGAAAGAAACGTACCTCCATTGAGACCACAATACGCGGTGCCCTCGAGCAAGCATTCATGCTCAACTGCAAGCCCACATCGGAGGAGATCAACGCGCTATCAGAACGCCTGCACATGGATAAGGAGGTGGTGCGCGTGTGGTTCTGCAATCGCAGGCAGAAGGAGAAACGCATTAATCCCTCACTGGATCTCGATAGTCCAACGGGCACACCGCTGAGTAGTCATGCCTTTGGTTATCCTCCGCAGGCTCTCAACATGTCCAACGGTCACCATGGAGCTATGCTGGAAGCGGGATCCCATTGTGGCAGCTCCATTAGCTCAGGAGAATGATGTGAGACGACAACGATGACGATGACGACTGCATGGTCAGCCTGTATATATAGATTCTAGTAGTATTTATAGTACGAGTAGAGAGACGCCTCCGAAATCTTCCAAAACATTCCAAATAACTACAACAAACTGCATATCGTATTATTTTCCCCCTTCTTCCCTTTAACTCCCCATCCAGCGATAGATCAGTCGTATCCGAATCAGAATCCATTACGAATTTAACAAATACATATATTTAGTATATATATATTAAGTCATGTATTGGATCCGCATAGAGTTCCTCGAGTTCCTAGCTATACGAATTCCTTCATGTAGTCAGTTTATAATATATAAATATATATATCGGTATATACCATATATATACCAACTAACCACAACTGTTGTGCGTGTATATGTATATGTATGTGTCCAGCATGCCAATCTATCAGTATCATATGAAGACAAATATTAATGATAATACCTTATAATATATATTTAAAATACAGCTATGTAATATACCTATAATATAAAGATATTGTTGTACGATGTCCAATTGTAAATTGATCTTGAATCTTAGATCTAACAAATCCAAAACACACACACAAAAACAAATTTCAATAAAAAGCATTACAAAATATAATTCCAAATTGGTTTTTTTCTTTAAAAAGTGGGAAAGTACTCGTACATAAAGGAAAACAATGTCAAGTGATCTGTGTACACAAAGTTCTTCACATTTATCATACAATATGTATGTATGTGAATAATCGAATCTTTAAATTCATTCGTTCCATATTGTATAGGGTAGTCCGATTTTATGGACAATTTTAAACGAAATGACCTTTTTCAATGGTCGAAGGACATAAAAAAAAAATTAAATTTTATCAGATTTATTTAATATCTATAGTATTATATTTGAATTAGCAGTGTCTTCCTAACGTGAAGAAATATTTGATATTAATTTGATAATACCATTTTAAAAGGGTTTTAACTTAAAATCATATGCAATAAATGAAATAAATGCAACATTTAGCCTAGAATATCTTTAATATTCCGGCAATATCTTAAGTAATTAATTTATTCCTTTGTTCCCTATACGAGCATTACTTTCGAAAATTAAGCTCCAAATTTCATATATTACTTTATAATTCAATTAGGTGCCATAATCATTGCAACCCCTGCACAATCTTATCCAAAGAACACTTGAATCTCATTAGAAGTTTCCTAAATAAATATTTAACTATATATTTAGTTAACTGATTTCCCCCCGCATTCTCCCCACCCATTCCCAACTTGCTCTATCTGAAGGATACCATCCGCTTTGAGCCCGTTTAGCCGTAGAGGACACGCGCCGAACGCAAACAGAGGAAGATTTTTTAATAAACTTCCTTTCGAAAACAGAAGCCACACCAACTACCCTTTTTTTTAGCTGCCTGGCATTGTTGGGACTGCCAAATCTCGGGACTGGATTTGGTAGGATAAGAAATCACTTCATCTTTTGCCCGTGCGACACTCAATATGGCAACCAAACCAAACTGAACTAAACGAAATGAAACCCTTATTTGTATATTGAGGCAAGCGTGTAAATCCATTTGACCGTCACCAACCCCCTCCCGAACTCCCTTTGGATGATGCCCTGCTCTGATTCGTTTAGCACGCGACGCTGCAAGGGGGAGTGGGAGACAAGGAAAAAAAAAGGGTTTACGCCATAAATTCACACATAGTTATGTCAGATGGTGTACGGGTTCTGCTTCCCCTTCAGTTTCTTTTTTATGGACAGTGAAAGTATTTAGGGTTGTGTGCCAGTTGTAACTTATCTGCCGACATTCTGAAAATTGTTTTACATGGAAATGGAGTCAATAAAAAACAATGAAAATATAAAGAAAGGAGGCGAAGATGATGATAGAAATGTTATTCAAGTACACTGGCACCTATACACGCTAGCTAAATAGTAAAACAAATAAATAAATAACCAAATACTTATGCCGATCAGTGTACATTTTCTATAGCATACTTTGCTGCGCACTTTATTCGAATTGGAATACAAAAAGAAGACATTTGTTGGTTTTTTTTACTTTGAAATAGAAAAAAGCGCATTAAGGAGAATTTTCTCACAGCCTTGGCCGGATCATCATGACGGCACTTTTCAGTGAATAATTATTGTTGAGCCCCGACCAATAGATGCCTTTGCCATACGGACCGGTTAGTAGACTGAAGGGAAAATGGATCACAAATAAAACAGAAATTAAGAAAAAATTCCACAAATATTACCTGCTGTAACACGATCTGTACCACCAACCACCTCTATGCTTTTTGGCACAATTTATCCTGCTTCTGTCATTATCTACATCTTTGGTTGAAAATTTCATGCCAACATGCGGTCTAAGCATATCGCCAGCGGTACCTTGGGATATTCCCAGTGTGTGCAACTCGTACGAATCTTTTTCGTTACCGATGGCAAACTGATCATAACGCTGGAAAACTCTATTACCCTCATGATCCTCCAGAATCACTAGCAATTCATGTTGCCGTTCGCTGGTCGTTGCATGTATCCAGTCCAAACTGAAAAAGTAATCGTCATCATAACCGAAACCGTTCTTGTAGTCCTCCCAATTGCCATCGAAATCAACGTCTCCATTTACTCGAGAGAAAATTACGGTCCAAGAATTAAGATGCCCGTTTGTATAATCCACAACACAGTACATAGATCCCCCGTTTATATTATAGACACCATCTTCCCGAGTTGCAAAAGTAGCCTCTGTACAAGTTCTTGGATTTTCTCTTTTCTCATAGCTTTCCACATCAGCTGCAGCTTCCTGTAATCCTTCAAAGATTCCTTGCACAAACTGGTCTTGTTCCTCCTTGATATATTGCTGATTATAAATGACCTGTTGTAGAGCGTATCGCAGTTGTCTCAACTCCTCTCTAAACTGTCCTTGCTCCCATCTCAGGGCTGCCACCTGGCCACTTGTCGTGCTCAGTTCGTCACTATGGACACTTTGCCACAGCACACTGAATAATATTATAAAGATTGTTCGGGGCAACATGTCACCACGTATAGTTGAAAAAAGGAACTAAGCTCTCCATAACCGACTTTGCTATTTTATAGCACTGTCAATTACAGTGCATGCTCGATAATGTGAACTTTAGAAAAGTATTTCTCTTAATTATTTTCATACTTTACTTCCCCAAATATCCATTAATAGTTTTATACATAATTTACCGATAGCAGAATTCACTGTAGATTCAAACCGTTTTCGATTATCACTTAAATAACGCGTGTGTACTTAATAAAAATAAATAGTTTTGATAATTTTGTAGCGATAGGCTAATAATGAAAGCATAATTGGTTTATTTGGTTTATTACACCTTAGGGACTCATAAGTCTAGTAATAAAATAATGATTTATATATTTATTTAACTATAAGTGGTTATTATGTGCTTATGATTGAGTGTTGAAATTTGTTTTTTAAAAAGAAAGTTACGAGAGCAACAATCAGAAATTGTCGAGACTAAAATAAGCTTTGTTCAATTTATTAAAACTGTTTACAAACTCTTTAGGACACTATAATTCCCAACAATATGAATGATTTACCTAATATGGCATATTAATCAAATGATAAGTACAAGATTTGAATGAATTGACAACATTTAATGTATGGATAGTTCTTAATTTTGAATTCCAATCCCCCCTGACCCTTCTACAACATCAAAAGCCAGTGAAAAGCGCCTGAAAGCAGTGAAAGCCGGGATATTCCCGTATAGGCACAGGCACAGACCTTGCAAGCACTCACACATAATTGGTATACACACTCGAGAGCGTCGTCGTCATTGCTCTTTGAATGTTATCAGTCCGCTGCAGACGTACGGCCGCTTTTAAAGGGAAATAGCTTTTAGTTTGTTTTATTTTTTTCTGTCTATACCATATTCAAAATGTTCTACGTTTCTGCCGCCTGTGCTGCCCTCCAGCACTAACTGGTCAAATAGCAAGGCAGTTTGATGACGATTGAAATTTGGGATTAGGAATAGCAAAGCCTCTGGCTAAGTGAGGGTAGTGTACGGGTAGAGGTCACCGGGTGTGGCACACACACACACTCAGATCGGCTGGCTGAGATTTGATTGCGAGCTAGCTCCTTTTGATAGATTTCACTTGCATTTGCAAATTGAATTTCCCCATTTTGAGAAATGTATTTTTTCGCAGCCACTTGCTGCCTTCATTTATAACAATTTAATGAAATTTTCCAATGCGTTTCATAATATATATATACTAAAGAGAGAGAGAGAGGGAGAGTGAGATGGAGAACTGTAGAGACCATTTATCACACATGAAGCTGCCAGGCTGCTAACGAAAATTAAGTTTATCTTGTGCTTTATTTTCTAGCTAAATTCTGCAAATAAAATAAACCTATTTTCAGCTAGTTAAAAATTACTTTTAACTTGAAGAGACTTTGCCAAGCAGCCACAGACGTCGTCGAGAAATTATATGACCAGCATATGTTAAGTTTCTGCGTGATTGCTTTGCGAATTCGCTTTGAATTTCAATTTGCAGAGCAGAAAACTGGAAAGTTCAAGTGCGGGGGCGAACAAAATACACCCCTTTTTTTAAGGTTGTTCTTGTTCTTTCCTTTGTTGTCAGCCAGAAGTTGTGCAAACATTTGGCCAAAAACAACAGCAGCAACATGAAAAACCCAATTGAATTACAATGAAAATATGAAATGAGCGCAACAAAGAATGACGAGTAGCAACAAAAAAAAAAAAACTCAGCCAAGTTTTTTGTGTCGGCAAAAATTAAGCAAACAAGCGACGAAACAAAGAAACGAAATACATAAGTGTACGTATAAGACCGAGAAAGAGAGAGAGAGACAAACGAACAAGAATTGAAAAATTTCGAAAAGAGTGGGCAGGGACGGATCAGGGCGAACAAATAGCTGGAAAAAAGCGCAAATTCAATATTTGCGAATACAAACAAATGCGAGCATCCCTAGACGACAAGACATGACCCCATCTTCTCTCTCACTGCCTCCCTCCCTCTAGCAAATAAAGCGTCAGTCAAACAGGCCAACAAAATGTGGCAAAATGCTGGCTGTGGGCTATAAAACAAGTTCTTCAATTCAACCCCCAACAAAAGTATGCCACAAAATAACCAAGGCGAATTTTAAATGGCCGATTTTAAAAGATGGCCTATCACATCAAACAAAACCAATTCTAAAAAAAATCGCATGCAAATTGTGGCCATACAACCCTCTTAAACTTTAACCCACTTCCATCCACAGCTTGTCAGCCAATTAGTTGGAAATGTGCTAAGCTAAAAAATCAAAGCAACCCTTCGTGTGACGTTGGAATTTTTGGGGGGCGTGAACTGAAATCAACACCATCATCAAAGTTCATCCGTTTTTTTGTGACATGTTTACACATTTAATTAACTTACACGCGCCCAAAACTTCCGCCCAGGCAGACCAAGACAACCAGGACAAATGTGCCAGATAGTGCGCAACTAATCACACACACCCAAGTGTAAACGAAACCCTTCACAACAACAACCACAACAAAAAATAAGGCTAAGAAAACACTGGAAAAACGGGTCACCGTTTCTTTTAGACAATTTGAAACCATTTCAAGTGGTTTAATCATTTAACGCACATCATAAAAATCACATCAAGTGATTTTTATTTACACGCACAACAAAAGAATGTTCAAGAAAAAAATAAGGGGGATAAATTTGGAGCAAATTTCAGTATTTGGGGTGGAGTTAAGTAAACAAACCCTTTGAAATACAAGAGGCTTGATAAAGTTGATGAGCGAAAGAACATAAATAAAATCTTTCACAGAGCTTGGTAATAATAGAAGTAGATTAAGGGATAATTCATTGCTGCTCTATAAAGTTTTTTCTTGATTGAGAAAATCTGTAATATTTGTTTTATTTAAGAATAATTCTGTTTGGCACCTTTCAAAATTGTCCTTGGCGCCTTTGTAGTTTGATTCAATTTTTGTCAGTCTGGCAACACCTGAGGCATACGTTGTCGGGTGAATGGCAGAAGAATGCCAAACTGCGACTTCAGCAATTAAAATGTCTGCCGCGCACACAAATATAAAATACAATAAATATTGTTGTTCTTCGTTATTAATACAAAGCGAAAATACATAGTTTTATTAGGTATTTAAATAGAATTGTTACCTGGTAAGGCGTAGTGTAGTGTAGATAAAGTGAATTTTATTCAATTTGGTGCGGATGTGCGGCCGCATAATGGGTTTGTGTTAATGTTTAAGTTTGTTTTGAGTTTAATGAATTTATGAATTAGAATAGATCTTGTTTTCCAATGACAGGAGCGCACGAATACACAGTTGGAGACTATGATCTATACTGTTTAACTGAAGGTGTTAACCTGCAAAAGAAAGGAAGATCAGTTAAATCGCATTCAAAATCAAATTAACTTGACAACTTACAATATCATCGATCTTGAGGATGGAGCGAATGGTCTCCGTGGCCAAGGTGATGGCCGAAATGCTGACCAGCAGCGGCTGCACAACATTCTCGGCCAATATGTCTGTAATAGCGCCCTTGCGCACATTAATACCGGCCGTCTTCTCACCCTGGGCATGACGATTGCGTAGCTCGGTGACAGTAGCAATCGGATTGAGACCGGCATTCTCGGCCAATGTTGATGGAATGACCTCCAGAGCATCGGCAAATGCACGATAACAGTAGGCATCGACACCGTCTACGGTCTGAGCAGCGGCTGCCAGCTGCAGAGCCATCTCAATTTCAGGTGCACCACCGCCCACAATCTGGGCACGCTTCTTCACCAGACAACGCACAACACAGAGGGCATCATGCAGCGAGCGAGCAGCTTCCTCGAGCACCAGCTTATTCGAACCACGGCAGATAATGGACACAGTGCGTCCTTGATTCTGAATACCAGTGATCTTGACAAACTTGTTTGTGCCACTGGCAACTTCCTCTACAAGGTCAGCGCTTGACAGATTCTCAGCTGTGAAATGATCCAATGAGGCAATCGGACGGCAATGCAGGGTCTTGCAGACGAACTCAATGTCTTCGCGTTCGACATCCTTGACTACGAGGCACTTGATCTTGTCCAAGAAATGCTGAGCCAGATCAGAGACGGCATCGCTGCAAAAATATAAATAATGAAATCATCAAATAAAATGGAAATTTAGAAAAATCTCTAAAGACTCACCGCAAAATGGACTTCTGCACGAGCAGAACATTGCAGCCAGACTTCTTGATCTGTTTGACAATGTTCAGAATGTAAGAGCGTTCCTCCTTCAGGACACGATCCATAGCAGCATAATCGCTGACAATCACATTATGATCCATATCGGTTTTGGGTGCCGAAATGCAGAACTGAATCAGACCAATCTTAGCCTTCTCAATGCGCTTGGGTGCATTGGTACCGGCAGAGCGGCTGGTGAAGACTAGACCCTGCACCAGTTCGGTATCCTCAACAGTGCCACCCAGGCTTTGGATAACTTTAATGTTCTTCAGATCAACAGAACTCTCCCTGCCGGGCTCGGTGACTCTAATCACAGCATCCACAGCAATGGGAGCCAAGAGGCTGCTCTGTTGCGAGACAACCTTGGAGTTCAGCGAGGTGGAGGCACTCTTGATAAGTGTCTCACGATCGCCGAGCTCAATTGGCGTGGACATTTGAGTGAGAATCTCAACTGCCTTGTTGGAGCAACGCTGGAACGAATCCGAGATGGCAGTAGGATGCAAACCCTTCTGCAGCAGTTTCTCACAGGCCTCAAGCAGAGCACCAGCAATGACCACAACAGATGTAGTGCCGTCACCAGCCTCCACATCCTGGGCACGGGACAGCTCAACCAACATCTTGGCAGCTGGATGCAAGACATTCATCTGCTTCAAAATGGTGGCACCATCGTTGGTAATCGATACCTCTCCATTGGCAGACTGGATCATTTTGTCCATGCCGCGAGGGCCCAAACTGGTGCGAATGGCATCGGAGACAGCTGCAAAGTATAAAACAAGCATAAATTAGTGAATTCTCCTACTCCATGCTTTTCCCGCATCACATGAGTCATAATGTTTAAAGTGTCATCGCTAAGAAGCTTCGAGACGGCAGCCGGCAACTGCGTCTGTTTTTTACATTTTTAATGCAAGCTCGATTTAACAACAATTAACAACTATTGTAACTAGCAATTTTCAACATAAATTATATTCTCGCATACATTTTATGTGATGGTCTAGCGTATTTTTTGATTTATTATACATTTTCTTACCCTTTGCTGCCTGTATATTGGAGAGCCTCACATCAGTTGGCTTCGACTTGTCTTTGAAGGTCTGTGCCTTCGGTTTGATACCAACTGTTTTAGCCTTGGGCGCCATTGATGTGTTAATTAGACAATTATTAAGTATTTGCAATTTTTTAACGTTATTTTCAACGCGATTAACACAGATTAAAAATTGTCTTAATTTATATTTTTTGCTGCCCCGTGACGGATAGTGACGGGATAACTTCGACTTGTGCTATCGATAATTTTAGAACGATATGACGATGTTTTGTTGTTTTTCAACACCATATTGTGTATGCTTACTAGTGAATGGCAGTTTTGTTTCCTCTATGTTGTTTATTTTAAATTAAATTATATTGCAATAAAATATTTTCGTTGTACTTGAGAAGTTTTTGTATTAACTAATCCTGTTTAGCTGTAGGCGGTACTTCATCTGGTCCAATGCCAACCATTTCCTGCACACCACTATTTGCATTTTTATCAGCGTTTATCTGGGCCGTTATTTCCGTAAAGAGCTTATCCCATTCCCATCTTTCATCAGGCTCATCGAGACTTTCCTGCATCTGCAAGCAGCGTGTTAATATCGAGAGATCTACATCTTCAATAGCTGAAAAAGCATTCTGTGACAAGAGCTCAGAGCTCAGCTCCTTGAAAGAAACGTCGTGGTTATAGGAACCTCTGAAAAACACACCTTACAAGTTGGATTTTTTCAATATTTCTTTCAGACAACTTACGTGGGAGGCTCAATTATTTCGTTTAGTAATATGTCATCTTTAATATCATCTATATCTGGTATAATAGGTATATCATCAGTAGGTATGGTACTTGTAGCAGATTTCTGAAAACGCTCACTTGATTTGAATTTAGTAAATTACTCGTTTATATATTTATTTCGTAACTTACTCGTCAAATGAGTTTTTCTTCGATCTGTAAAATATGTTTAGTTAGTAAATTGCTTATTTAATCTATACTTTTCACTCACTTTAGTCCCTTTAAACCAGATTCAGCCCATCCACCCAATATTTTTCGTATTGGCGGTCGACTTGATTCGAACTCATTATTATATGTTGACGGAGATGTCGCCACTGTGGTAGTCGGGCTGCTGCTCCCATTTTGTATATCCAAAGTTATATCGATGGATATGTCCTTATTCAGCATGTGTGTTGACGCGGCACTCGAAGAACCTGTCTGTGGTGGATCTTTCAACACATCTCGACTCTTTGACCGACGACCCTTGCGTGCCGTAGTCTGCAATAAGGTAAATATGAATTTTTAATCAAAAATGTATATTTAATTTTGTTTTTTACCTTTCTAATTGTCATTTTCAGCTCTTCAGCCCAATCCATTGCTTCAAAATAAATCTTGTTTATGTTTTTCTGTTGCCTTGGCAACAAGTTGCTGTTGCAAGTGTATTGGTGCACATATCGCGAAATAGCTAACAGTGCTGTAAAACAGACATCGCATGCAATCGATATTTTCGATAGAAATTGTTTTCGTTTGCTCTGTCGTGGCCAACTTAACATCACTGGTGAATTCCCCCATTGGACTAGTTAATTCGAAATAGGAAAATAAAAACAGCTAAAATGCTGACGGACGACGATGACTTCTTCTACGAGGATAAAATGTGAGTAATAAATAGAAACAACTTGCAGTCGTATATAAATTCAAATCACTAAACTCATTGCAAGCTGAAAACAGCTTAATTTCTCCAAAGTGGGTTGTTTGTTATAAATCAATAATGGGGTCAACATATTGTACTTTATATTCGCGCAAATAACACGCAATTTATGCGTTTTTATTATTAAAATGAACAACTTTTGTTGTTAGAATTAGGCAATGCGAAGCTTCCACATCGCTCATCCAATTTAATGAGGATTGCATGGCCGACTTTGAGGCGTAAGTATCCGCTGGAGTGCCAAAAAAATTTACAATGTGACAGTTAGAAACACGTATGTTTTTGATGATTCTTAAAAGTCATGTACCAACAAAACCTAATGCGGATACACGCGAGGAGTCGAAGCAGTCCTCAACACAACACAACAGTACATGGCAGGGTGATACCGACACAGCAGTGCTCTGCACTGGCCTCGACTTTGCGGCTGAGAAATTCGGACAGCTCAGTAAACAGAAATACGAGTTAGATCGTTTGTAAGTCAGTTTCTGGATACACCCACCATATACCATATATACTATAAATATACCCAATGTAGTGTCTCAAAAGCTATCAACATAGACTGGGACAGAGTAAAACATTGTTTCTGTTTATATAAAAATACGGGTTCATTAGGACTAGATTCCTAAGCAATTCACATGTTGAACACTATTTGTTGTTAAAATAATTGTAATCACCGAATAGTTGCTCAAATATTGTAAACAATTTTAGATGTGCTAATGTGTAGTTAATATATACCTATAATATACGTTTGCTTTCTTTTTAGAGTACAAAAGGGAAAGCGATAGTTCATTTGGGATAAGTGATATATGTAGTTTAGGGCGTGTTGTAATATATCAGTAATATAGTATTAAAAAAGAAATGTGACACATTCAAGATGAAATCTTATTTATAAATCTAAAAAGGAAACCGAATAAATTTTCTTTTTACCTATATATAATTTTGGTAGAATTTATCGAACGATTACATAGCAGTTTGCACTCCTTGTTGTGAATAAACTAGCACGCTTACTAAAACTGAATAATGCTAATTTTAGATCTTTGATTAAACCCTCAAGCTAACCAAATCTTCTTTCTAAACACGCTATTAAAACAGGGGCATGACTGTTACGACCAATGCAGTTGTCATCCGAAAAGATCAGAGCAACCTTATTGGCATTAGCATCGGTGGCGGTGCACCAATGTGTCCCTGCCTTTATATTGTACAGGTAAGAGGAGAATTTAATTTAATTTATTTTATTTATTTATTTTTTTTTTTTTATTTAATGAGACCTGAAACGCGGCAAGGGTGCTGGTCTATAAGGTGTCGCCTTGAAATTAGTCTGGCTACGCAGAGCTTGATATTCCTCGCGCCAGCGACGACTCCAGTTATGTGCGGCCCGTTGCCAACGCCAGGCATTTTCCAGTTTCATTCGTTCATCGTACTCTTGCCGTTGCCGACCCCGTTCCACGGAGCGAAGAAAAAAAGGTTTCGTCTTGACAATAGACGAATCGATCTTCGGTATAAAAGGTTTTCGACGCCATTTATTGGATCGGTTCAATTTGGGATGATGGCCACTAATGTCACTCAATTCGCGACGCAGAACTTGCTGGTCACGGTTCTTTTGCGTTGCCATCGATTTGACTAACGTTAATGGCGTCTCTGGAAGGGTCGCCGATTCCGATGATTTCAGTATTCGTAATCTAGCTTTGTCGTATAAGCGTTGATGCATCTTCTTAAAATCTGGAACCGGTCGGCTTTGGAACTTCCGCCCTTGGCGATCCTGGATATACATCTCCTTTATCTTTTTATTGCGATTAATTTCGAAATTGTTTCGAGATTGATAGACTCTGGGCACAGCATATTTAGGAATAAACCTTTTCCTGGTTTGGCCAGCTGGTTGTCGCATAAGCAGTTCATTTGATTTCATCTCCTGCATAATGGATCCGATTTTACCAGCCAACCAGTCATAGTTCCCCAGTTTTTTCATATTTTCAGGCTTTACGTTAGTCGAAAACCAGCTGGTTTCTTTACTGCACCCGAGAGTCATTTCAATTTAAATAAAAAAATATAAATTTAGTTACTGAACGAAAACGACATCTAACAAATATCGTACAAAATGATTGCTGCTTTCCCAGGCCTGCCAAGTCGAATCGAAAAATGAAAAAGATGATTTTAGTATAACCTATTTCATATCATTTGAATAAACTTACCCAATCAGGTCTTACTCTCTTCAGGTTTTCGATGGCACACCTGCTGCACGTGAGGGCTCTCTGCAATCTGGAGATGAACTTCTTGCTGTCAACTCGATCAGTGTCAAAGGAAAAACCAAGGTGGAGGTGGCTAAGATGATACAGACGGCAACCGATGAGGTTACAGTACATTATAATAAACTGCATGCAGATCCAGAGCAGGGCAAGACCCTTGACATAATACTGAAGAAACTAAAGCATCGAATAGTGGACAACTTGTCAAGCAATACAGCTGATACATTGGGTCTGTCTCGCGCCATACTTTGTAATGATTCACTGGTCAAACGATTGGAAGAACTAGAGGGCACTGAACTGATGTACAAAGGACTAGTGGAACATGCTCGTCGCATGCTGAAGGCTTACTATGATCTTCTGCAGACATACAAGTCCTTTGGCGACTGCTTTACACAGATCTCAGCACATGAGCCACAACAACGCGCTTCGGAGGCGTTTCGTACATTTGGCGAGTTCCATCGGTCTATGGAGAAAGACGGATTGACCATTATTAAACAGATTAAGCCAGTGCTAGCGGATCTGGGTACATATCTCAATAAAGCCATACCGGATACAAAGCTCACTGTGCGACGTTATGCAGATGCGAAGTTTACGTATCTATCATATTGTCTGAAGGTCAAGGAAATGGATGACGAGGAGCATGGATTTGCGGCACTGCAGGAGCCACTGTATCGCGTAGAGACGGGCAACTATGAGTACCGTCTGATATTGCGCTGCCGACAAGATGCGCGCAGTAAGTTTGCCAAGCTGCGCACCGATGTCCTCGAGAAAATGGAGCTGCTAGAGTGCAAACATGCCATGGACCTTAATCAACAACTGCGCAGCCTGCTTGAAAGTTTGGCTGAGCTACACAGAAGTCTCGTGGAGCGCTTGGACTCGCTGCCGCCGCTATTTCCCATCGAAGTGGACTTCAAAGAGACAGATTTTCAATACAAATCTAGTACACTGAAACCCCAAGAGCTGGATGATGATGAAATCCAAGCCATTTCCAATTCGAATACACGCCAAAGTAAAGTTGTCTATGGCCGGGAAGCTGTTGAGCTGCCGGCTCCTATTATTAATGTGGAAACCAAAGAGCCAATCAGTCAAACTACAACAGAATCAAATGCCAATGAGAACGAAACTCTGCTCAAGGAACTGGGCTTACATGATGTGGATCTACTATCCAATCCGCAGACAATTAGCAACCAAAAGGATTCAATATCCGCACAGAATGACGGCTACGATTTTGATTTGTTTCTAAATCAGGCAAATGCTACCACTAGTCTCGAACGTGACCTGATGTCAGCCAATGCAAGCGAAACCGATTTGCTGCTGCAATGAAATTCTTTAAATGTTTTGTGTATAAATAAAAATCGCTTATAGAATGTTATTTTATTTTTGTTTTTTTAAACTCTCAACAGGTCTGATTGTTTGCCATTCTCAAATTATGTTGTGATATCGATAAATTTCGAACGTTTGCCATTCACAATGTGCCGATTGCGCACAGCTGATTTGCGGCCTTTTGTTAAAAGGTAAACAAAACGTGCTCTGACATGCCGCCTAAATCGAGCACCAAAAAGAACCAGGCAACCTGGTTCCGTTGTGAAACCTGTGGCGTGCATATTACTACTAAAGCACGAGATACACACGATCAAGTTTGTCCCATAACCGAAGAAACAAACAACGCGGAGTATATAAGCAATGGAGTACTCTACACAGAAAGCCTGCTGGAACGCAACTTTGAGGTGGAAGCACTAAAGGATTTGCCAGCAAAATATGCCAATACGCTGATATTTCTTTCCGAAGGTGCCATCCAGTTTGCAGAACTATATATTGGACAGAAGGTAGTCATAGCTCAGGCCAAACAAACAGAAGATATGCCTGCGCCGTTGGTACGCATAATTTGGCCCGTGTCGGAGCAGTTCCTGACCACAGTGTTTGTGCCGGCGGAAGGTATGTTTCAATTCCTGGTGCTCAGTTCCATAACCAACTTATTGTCATTCTATCATCAGACTACAATGTTAATTGGAAGGATTTGCAAGGTAAATCTCTACGTATTTCTGCATTGGATAACAGTCAACTCTCTGCAGCGTCCAGCATTAGCCTGAGACAGTTAAACACTAGTGAAATGAATCTGGAGAATATACAGTTCAAAGATGTAGCTGCTGTGCTCAAGAGAAATATTGTCAATCAGATTTTCTGCCAGGGCAGCAAATTGCATTTAAATTTCTTTAATAAACCGCTGATATTCAGCGTAGAAAGCTGGCGGGGAGTGGATGAGAGCTCTGTTGAGCAGGCTTTGGAACGTCTCAGCCTGAACAAGGCGCAGCAGTTTGTACAGGTAACGAGTGCAACACGAATAGAGCTGCTGCCCAGTGATGATCAGGCCAAACAGCAGCAACCTCAATTGCAACAGCGTATAACAAAATCAAAAATTGGTGGATTGGATAAGCAAATTCAATTGGTAGAGGAGAGCTTGGATTACGCAATGGGCTACAGGCCTTTGCCAGCGGGTAATTATCTCAATAGGTTATCCTGGCAACCAATTCCATATGTGCTTCTTGCAGGTATCAAGGTATCTCGCGGATTGTTGCTCTACGGAGCCAGCGGCTGTGGGAAATCTATGGTGTGCGAAGCAATGTGCTCCGCTGCCATGGAACGGGACAAGCATGTGCAGGTGATACGCATCAATAGCGGCGAAGTGTTTAGTAAGTTCCTTGGCGAAACAGAGCAAAAACTAGCGGCATACTTTGAGCGAGCTTATGCACATTATCCACACGCCACGTTGATGTTGCTGGAGGATGTGCACACGCTGTGTCCCAAGCAGGACAACAGCGACTTAGTAAAGCGTGTCTCTTTGGCATTTCTCTCCCTCCTCGATCAGCTAAGCAACGGCAGTCGCGTCGAGGCGGGACGCACTTTTCTGCTTGCCACAAGCTCACAAATCGATGCTGTGCATCCGAGTTTACGTCGCGCCGGTCGCCTTGACTGTGAACTAGAACTGGGAGCACCCACACCACTGGCACGTCAACAGATCTTACGTTGCCTACTACAGCCACTGCAGCACAAAATCAGCGATTCGGATATCATAGAAATTGGCAGCATAACTCACGGATATGTCAGCGCTGATTTGGCCAATTTGGTGTATGCTGCTACACTAAGTGCCCTCAAGGAGCAAGAGACGCGTTCGCTAGAGCTGCGCGACCTACAAGCAGCACTCACTCAGATCAAGCCGTCAGCAATGCGCGAAGTGCTCATTGAGAACCCCAACGTCCTGTGGTCCGACATTGGCGGCCAGGCCAAGTTGCGCCTGTCGTTGCAACAGGCCATCGAGTGGCCTCTGCTGCATGCGGATAAGTTCCAGCGACTAGGCATTAAACCACCACGTGGTGTACTCATGTTCGGACCACCTGGTTGCTCTAAGACAATGATAGCCAAGGCACTGGCCACGGAAAGCAAACTCAACTTTCTCTCTATCAAAGGACCCGAGCTGTTCTCCATGTGGGTGGGTGAATCAGAGCGTGCTGTGCGCGAAGTCTTTCGCAAGGCACGTCAGGTTGCACCAGCCATTGTGTTCTTCGACGAGATCGATGCCATTGGTGGCGAACGATCGGACGGAGCGACAGGCGGTGGTTCGTCGGTCAAGGAACGAGTGCTCACTCAGCTGCTCACAGAACTTGACGGCGTTGAGGCACTCCACAATGTTACCATTGTGGCAGCCACCAATCGACCCGACATGATTGACAAAGCATTGCTGCGTCCCGGTCGAATCGATCGTGTTTGCTATGTGGGATTACCCGAGCCCGATGCACGTCGTGAAATTCTGCACATCAAACTACGACCAATGCCTCTAGCCGAAGATGTCATCGTTGATACCCTGGTCGAACGTACCGAAGGCTATTCGGGTGCAGAAATCCAGGCTGTTTGCCATGAGGCGGCACTCAGTGCTCTAGAGCAGAGCTTCGAAGCGGAGTGCGTGCACTGGCGGCACTTTGAGACTGCCCTTCAAATGGTGCAACCACGCACAAGTCCCGAACTGCTGCAGCTGTATGAGGAATACGTAAAGCGGAGATAAGGTCACTTATCAGTGGGAATTTCTGTGAATTATATTGTGTCTACTTGACAATAAATAAACCGGCATTAAGATTTTTAATTTCGAAATTATTTGGTGCGAATTGACCTTAAAACGTAGTAATTCTAATCACCTCGGAAGGTTAAAAATTCGGTGGGAATTTCTAGAAATTATAATGTGTCTAATTGACAAGAAATATTCTATATATGGTATATACATTTGTGTAGTATGGTTTGCTTTTATAAATGAGTTTTTTCGTGCTTTTCCGGCATTTTTTAGGTTCCTGTTTATATTCTTAAAATTTCCAAGAAAAGTTTAATTTCTTTCTACTTCTCTGGACTTTTGCCAACATTCCGAATAAATTATCAAATTTCAACAGCAATTATTCTTAATTAACTACAAATATCGCATATAAATATATTTTACATTTTGAAATTGAATGGGTTTCTCGGAATTGCAACTATTCTTATAACAATTGCCATAAATCTATATGGAGCTACGTCACAGATTAATGAAATCAGTAGAGCACTAACAAGGTTAGAGAGATATATACCACATATTGAGATATATGTGTCATGTACATACAAACAATATGTATACGATGGCCAGGAAAAAATTCATTACCAAAACCTTATCAGTTAACAAACTCGTTATGAGCATAATAAATCTCGCTCTCTTATTCTGTCTATATGTCAGTCATGATAAAGCAGACCTTTGTAGCGATACTTGTCGCAATTCCCTCAGCAATTCAGCAATTGAATCAACATGACACTCAATTCAATGAATTTCTAAATATCTATATATAATCTATATTAACAACACTTAATTGAGCTTGTGAAACCGCTGAAATACCCTTTGTATCGGCAATGAAATCGAAGGGGAGCCAATTTTTGATTAAAGTCTTTGAATAAATAAGCTTTAAAGAGAGGGGAAGGCAATATTTGATTAAAGTCTTTGAGTAAATACACTGCAATGAAAGGCTAGTTAATATTTGTTTGTTGTATTTGAATAGATAGGCGGTAAAGTTATTAAATAGTTTAAATAAATTTATGGTTAAATAAAATGGTTAATCAATACAATAGAATAACAACAAACTAGACAAGTTCAAGATCAATCTATTTATGATTATAATATATGAATTTGGAGTTTTGAATTTGTATACTATTGATAATAATAATATAAAACCTCTAAATCAATCAATTTTTGATTATATTGTATAGTTTAAATGTCTAAAATTTGACTTCGATGAATGAAAAATCTTGATAGGATTTAATAACTTAAGATCAACCAATCAGTTAAAAACAATGAATTGAAATAGATAAGCACAAATTTTCTTAAATTTAACATAACTATTTTTGAACTACTGAATGACAATTAAAATTATTTAAACATGCAAATAATACAGGGTATAGCCTGCCTCATTACATTCTTACCGCCTTTTTCTGCTCTTTATTCGCATTTTTTTGGGTGGTGGAACATTTATCGCTTGAGTTGGCGAATCACAAGTTAGGCAAATCTCGCAAGAGAGAGAAAGAGAATGGCAAAGAGACCGAAACAAAGCAGCACGTTGTCTTCGTGAGAGATAGAGAGAGAGTTTCCTCTCTCCACATTGCAAATTGCTTCGCTTCCGATCAGTTGGCATCGGGCATCTGCCGTCGCACGACATTGCTGCACTTGTTGGCGAAACATTTGTTGTGGTTACGCCACAACGACAGATTGATTTTTGTCGTAAGTGTCTGGAGTGTGTGTTTGTGCCGCCTGCTCGAAAATGGATAACTGGCTAAAGATTTCACTGTTGCTTTGCCTTTTCGGATTCTTCCGTGAGATGAGGCCATCGGAGCCGTTTGTAACGGAATACTTGGCCGGCGATTGGCGTAATCTGACATCGGAAACGATCTATCAGGAAGTCTATCCTTTTGGCACATACGCAGTGCTGGCGCAGCTGGTCATCGTGTTTCTGGTCACAGATCTGTTGCGGTATAAAGCCATCATAGTGCTCTCCTCGGTGGCGGGCATCATACTCTTTGTGCTGTTGCTTTGGACACGCACATTGCTCGGGCTGCAAATCGCACAAATCTTCTTTGGCACCTTTATGGCCGCCGAGGTGGCCTACTATACGTATATCTATGCCAAGGTTGATCGGGAACGTTATCAAGTCGTCACGGGGCATACACGTGCTGCCATTTTGGGTGGCAAATTCCTTGGCGGCGTGCTCGCCCAGGTGCTCGTCTCGACGAATGCAATGGATTTCCGTGAACTGCACTTCATTTCATTGGCCACGCAGATCATCTCCTGTCCCATCTCCCTGCTGCTGCCCAGTGTGCCGCGCAGCTTGTATTTCTATGCCGTCAGATCGGACAAGTTGGAGGCGCAAACGAAATCGCCGTCACCAATTTTACCACAATTGGATTTGGAGGAGGAGCAGGCGCCCAAGTTCTCACTGCGCAATGCTGGCAGATTGTTGTGGTACCATCTCGTCTCGTCATACACAAATCCCATTGTGCTCATGTGGAGCTTTTGGTGGGCACTGGCAATTTGTGGTCAAGTGCAGGTAATCACATATATTCAGTTCCTGTGGAAGGAACTAGCTCCGGATAATCAGAGTGTATACAACGGCGGCGTCGAGGCATTGGCCACCCTACTGGGTGCCGTTGGAGCCATCGTTGCTGGCATGTTGAACAGTAATTCCCACCGGGATCGGTACATGCTCATCAATTCGTTGTGTGGCGCCATTCTGGGTGTGCTGCTCCTGCTGGCCACGTTCTGCAATAATGTTTGGGTGGCATATGTCACCTATGTCATCTTCTGTGCCGTCTTCTTCTTCATTGTCACCATCGCGGCGGCCATTGTGGCCGAGAATCTGGTGGATGACAGCTTCGGACTGGTGTTTGGCATTAACACGTTGGTCTCCCTCATCCTGCAGTCCATTCTCACGGTGGTCGTGGTAACAGGTATGTTAAGGAATTTATTTTATATAACATTCTATAAAACGTCTTCTGCCATTTCAGATTCGGGCTTCAGTTTGGACCCAAGAGATCAGTATATTGTTTACGGTGGCTATTTCCTTTGCATGTCTGCAATTTTTTTGTTTATTCAATTTCTGAAAAAGATTTGCAGTAGAAAGCATTGAGCAGTGCAATAAACAATAAACTTAATACTTTTAATTTTTTTTAAATAATAACAAATCAAAAACCGCTGAGTCAAATCAAAACAAATCCTTATCTCATAAGTTATCGATATTGCGCTGTGAGTTCGATTACTCCCGCTATCATTATCATATGCAAATGGGTAGCACTTTGTGCGCTTTACCGCAGCCCTGACGAACGCAATCGATGTCGTCAGTAGCGCAAAACAAAAACAGCGACAAACGACGACCAAACAAAGTTGGGGGGAGCGCTCTTTCGCATGCTGCAGAAGAGATAAGTAAGTTAATTTATATTGCTGCAAATAAAGATAGTGCGTTTAATTGGCAACACACAAAGGTGTTCGCACTAGGTTGGCCAATTTAATAACTAGCACACAAATTGTAAGAACCTTCTTCAGTGCGTGAGTCATGCAGAACAAAAACAGTCGCAGCTGATTACAATGATTTTGCTTATGTGTAACGTTTGTGTTTGTGTCTGTCGTATTGCTTAATCTCTTCTAGAGTTGCGGTCAAACCAGACAGACAGACACACAGAGAAATGAACAGTGAAGCCTCAGTACTGCAGCAGGCGGGGCAGGGAACTGCCGCAGTGTCATCAACCAGCAATGCAACCCCAGTGGGTGAGCCGTATTCAAACACAGACTTCTATATTGGAGTCGGATTGGCTGTTTCCTCTTGCTTCTTCATCGGCTCCAGTTTTATTATCAAGAAATTGGCATTGATTCGCCTCAATAGACATGGCGAGCTGCGAGCCTCAGCTGGTGGATTCGGCTATCTACGCGAATGGATCTGGTGGGCGGGTCTGCTGACAAGTAAGTAAAGATATGTCTTTCCATTTGCAATGTGACTCATCTTTCCTTCTGTCTTTGCAGTGGGCCTGGGAGAGGCTGCCAACTTTACCGCCTACGCATTTGCACCCGCCTCGCTTGTGACTCCACTGGGGGCGCTGAGTGTGATTATATCTTCTGTGATGGCATCAAGATTCCTCAACGAGAAACTCAATCTTTTGGGCAAGATTGGTTGCTTTCTCTGCATACTTGGATCCACCATAATTGTCATACACTCACCCAAGGAAAAAGAGATTGAGGATCTACAAGTGCTCTTCGATATGCTGCAGGATCCCGTGTTCATACTCTACGTCATCTGCATATTTGGATCGAGTGCGTTTGTCGCCTGCTTCGTGGCACCACGTCATGGACACACCAACGTTTGTGTCTACATCTTTCTGTGCTCCGGCATCGGATCCCTCACGGTGATGTCCTGCAAGGCCTTGGGCCTGGCCATACGTGGCACCATTGCCAATGGATCAAATGTGTTTACCACCTGGATGCCATGGTTCCTCATTGTGGTGACTGTTACCTTTATTGCCATACAAATGAATTATCTGAACAAAGCTTTGGATATCTTCAATACGAGCATTGTGACACCAGTTTATTATGTGATGTTCACCACATTGGTAATCACTGCATCTGCCATTCTGCTCAAGGAATTTACGCACATGAAATTCGAAAATATCCTGGGAGATGTTTGCGGTTTCCTTATCGTCATCACTGCTGTCTTCATGCTAAACGCCTTCAAGGATATCGACATAACGCTGAGCGATGTGCGTGGCTTGATGCGTCCCAAAATGCAACGTGTTTCCACATTCGATGAGGAGGTGCTCGTGAGCACCAATCTCAAGGAGCGCCGCTTCTCATACGGCTCAAGTGATGTATTCCGCAAGGCATGACATAAACAACGTTATCAAGTTTAGTTATTTCCCATGACGCAAACTTGAGTCCCCGTTGAACAAAGAAAAACAAGAAAATGCAATCAAAAAACAACATCAAAATAATATGTGCAGCTTACCCATAAACACATGAAAGCATATATCATAGGCATATCCCATCAATTTGTTCCTTCATCTTGTTAATCACACATTCGTTAATATATAAGTCGTAGGATTCTAAGATTAATCTAAAGAAAAAGTGTCATCATCCCGATTATATGAAGAATTGTACATAAAATAGGTAATGTACATGCCCATCTATCGGAATTATTAAATATTTTCCATAAAATTAAAGTAAAAATGACTCCTTATTTTTAATTAGTTAATATTATTTATAATAAACATTATTTGTCAAAAGTATTCAGTGAATTCGAGTTTACCGGCGTTTTCTCTATTAATGCAGCCCTGGCATTAAAACGTTTCGCTGTGAATGACAGGAGTGCCACCTTTTGAATTGTATCAGCAACACAAAAAAATAGTAAAAAAATTACATTTTAACGTTAACACTGCTTGAAAATTCGTAAGTTATCTCAAAATGAACATCTCACGTTTGAGATCATTTGGCCAAGTCTTAAAACATCCATTTTGTGCCGAATTAAATAACCCATCTAGGGCTGCCACACTGACAGCTGTCAATAGGTGTGCAGTGGGCTCTATTAGAACGGCAACAACGAAAGCAAAATCAGCCATTTTGTTGTGGAACTTTCCTATAAATATATCAAGTCGCCAGTTTTCTACTAAGTTAATACCGATCAGCATGGAAGAGAACTGCGTTGTACCCGATGTCATCCCGAAGGGACCCAAGTGCAAGCTATCTGTTGAATATTGCAGCGGCGCCATTGTGGAGGCCGGCAATGTGCTGACCCCAACTCAGGTCAAAGATCAGCCCCGTGTCCAATGGGAAGCTGATTCCTCAAAATTCTATACTCTGTGCATGACCGATCCGGATGCACCCAGTCGCAAGGATCCCAAGTTCCGTGAATGGCACCACTGGTTGGTGGGCAACATTCCCGGCAGCGATGTGGATGCCGGTGAGGTTCTATCGGCCTACATTGGTTCCGGACCACCACCAGATACTGGTCTGCATCGTTACGTGTTCCTGGTCTACGAGCAGAGGTGCAAGGTGAAGTTTGAAGAGAAGCGTTTGACCAACACCAGCGGCGATGATCGTGGAGGTTTCAAGATTGCCGAGTTTGCCAGGAAATACGCTTTGGGGGATCCCGTTGCCGGCAACTTCTATCAGGCTGAATATGATGATTATGTACCCATACTCTACAAACAGTTGGGTGCTTAAGGAACGGCAATTTCAAATTCTGGATTACATAACAAAAGACAAGAATGAAATTCTATCAGAAAATGTGTAATCGAAATTTTCCTCAATGTGGAAAGTATGTGTTATAACTAATAGCAATGTATTGCACTATATATATACGTAGTATACCAGATAATTACCCAGATTATATTTCCAAGCAAGCAGCTGCATTTCAATCGAATTTGTTGTTTATTCCTTATGGAGCGTGAAATTAAACAGTTGAGGGGCAGGAATATTATATGTATGCATCGCTTTATTATCAACCTACAATATTTGTTAGTTGTGTGTTGCTGTTGTTGTATTTTAAATATGTTATTTCTCATAATCTGTTTAGTTAAAAAATTGCATACAAGTGATCGTGTGCTTAATTAAGTTGTGGTTGTGGTTGTAGTTGCAGCTGGAGCGGGATCAGGGACTGCAGCTGGTGCTGGTGCATCAACTGGTGCTGGTGCTGCAGTGGCAGCTGGAACAGGAGCTGCAACTGGAGCCGGTGCTGCAGCTGTAGCAAGATCATCAGTTTCATTTTTTATAACCGGTGTTGTGTTCTTTGGCTCGGTGGACTCCAAAGTATTGTACAACTGCTTATGTTCCGGCCACTCCAATTCACTGATAGCCTGTTGATAAGAAAACAAATGAAGATTAATAATAGATCAATCAGTTGTCGATATCTGAACTTGATTCCCACCTTTAGTTCGTCAAATGCCTGCTTGGCAATCCAATGGAATAGTGGATTCTTCCAGTCCCTGGCAATGGCCTGCAACTCCTTGGCCCCAGTTTCTGTCGATGGTGATGAGGTCTTTGAGATTTTAAGGTACTGTGCCCACAAAAAGACCATGCTGCGCATTTTGTATGTCCAGAATGCATTGGGCACACCGCGTATGATATCCTGCACCCGTTCGGCGTTGGGCATCCTCAGGTTCTCCAAAAATGTTAGATTCATTAGGGTCAGTATTGACTTCATGTTATTGAAATAATTATCCGAATTCTGCTCCAATCCAAATTGTGCCTGCTTGATAATGACATCCACCACCTGTTCGGTGGTCAAACGAGGTAAGTCCGGCAAAAAGCAATCCCTCAGATTGATGCTACCAAACGAGCTGAGCTTCTCCTGTATGGCCTGCTCACACCATTTGAAATCCGTCCACCAGGTCTGCCATTTCACATACTTCTTGGACTGGTCCATCTGGGTCCATTCGTGATGCAAGCGTTTGCGTATACGCTTCACCAGCGTGCGTCCAGCATTCTTGCCTGACTCCGACTCCTCTTCGTATATAGCGGCGCTACTATCATCATCCAACTCCTCGCCACTTGTACTGTAACTGAGCAGTTGCTCAAAGAATATGACGGCATAGGAATTGTCCTCCGGCTGGGGCAATGCCACTTTGAGGCTATTGTAATAGGGCAGCTTGTAACCGCCAATAAGGAAGCCACGTTTCATTGCCAGCTTGCGACGTTTAATGTCCGCCTTGGTGGGCACAATTGGGGCAGGCTCGTGGGCACGTTTCTGTCCAGCTGTGTGTGAGAGAAGGAGGAGGGTAATTGAAATGAGAATCGACTTTTATTTAACACTTAATCCTTCTTTGCATACCTTTAACATTGGCTTGGGCCTGTGCACCTTCCTTTTTGACCACCGGCTTGGGTTTACTTGGTCCATTTGCTTTCGCTTGAGTATTTTGTGGAGCAGCAGCTGCAGCTTTGGTTGCGGGTGCAGGGGCTGCGGCAGGTGCTGCAGCATTGCTCTTGGGCGGCACTACGGCGGGTTTGGGCTTCTGTACGCCTCCGCCGTTTACATTTCTGGCAACAGGTTTGTTTGGTTTCTGCTGCTGCTGCTTGTTAGCGTTATTGTTGTTGTTGTTGGCGTTAACCTTTTTATTTGCTAATTGGTTGTTTAGATTTTGTCTTGGTTGATTAGCTACTTGATTGTTCATGTTCTGTCTGGGTTGATTCTGAACTCTATTGCCGCCTCCGACGCCACCACCAATGGGAGCCTTACGATTGACAAAGGCCTTGCCTGGACCTTGATTGGGCAGTTGCTGCTGTTGTTGCGGCTTGTTGCTGTTGTTGTTATTGCCCCAGTTTCCAACGGGTCCAGCATTTGGACCAGCATTGTTGAAGTTCCTCCTGCCACCGTTTCTATTGCCACCAGCATTGGGATTGCCTTGCTGGAACGAGTAGTTGCTATTGCCCACTTGCCAGTTCGAATTGTTGCCCATGAGTGCGCTAACAGTTTCAGTAATTGCGGCAAGAGCCTGACCAGCGGGTCCGTTGTTAATGTTGTTGTTGTTATTTTGACCACGATACGGTTGAAGATTGCCGGCAATATTTTGTGGTCCATTGCTGTTGTTGTTGCTGTTGTTATTGAAAAATGGTTGTATTTGCTTTTGATTGTTGTTGTTGTTCGATTGATGATGTTGTTGTTGTTGTTGTTGCTGGTGCTGTGGTCCTCGGAAATTGTCGAAATTGCCACTGCGATCACCAAAGTTGGCAGCACTGTTGCAACGACCAAACTGTTCATTTCGTTCATTGATGTTCTGGTTCTGATTTTTTTGGTTGTTATTGTTGCCGCCGCCACTGTTGTTGTTCTTGTTGTAATTCGGGCCATTGCGGAAATTTTCATTAAAGTTATCGGAACGGCGGAATGTATCGTTTCGATCATTGTTGCTATTGTTGTTGTAGAAACGTTGACTGTTGTCATGGTTGTTGTTGCTACTGTTGCCAGAGTTGTTGCTAAACTGAAGATCGCTATTTGAACGTCCCAGGTTTGGATTTGACGATAGTGATGATTGTTGATTTTGTTGTAACTGGATTCGATAGTTATCCGATAGTCCACGAGATGAGCCACCGACGCCGCCGCTGTAATCAACATTAGAGCCACCACTGTAGCCGCCACCGCCTCCGCTTGAGCCAGCATTGTAACCACCACCACCACCACTAGAACTGTTCAAGGGAAAACGTTGATCCGCAGAGCGTCCCAAGAAATTGGAAGATGATGACGATTGCTGCTGCTGGTACGACTGTCCACGGAAGTTCGAGTCAAAGTTGCTTTTACTAGGTCCAGCATTTAAACTATCTCCACCACGATTATTATTGTTGTTGTTATTATTACCATAGCGTTGAATGCCGCTGTTATTGTTGTTAAAATTAGAATAATTCAGGTTGTCACTTGAGCGATTATTGTAATTGTTTGATTGAAACTTGGTATCGATATCTGCATAACGTTGATTGCTACTGCTGTTGTTGTTGCTATTGTTGCCGCTGATGTTGCTGTTGTAGCTCAAGCTGGTGGCATTGTTGTTGCCGTAGTTAAAATTGTTGCTATTGTTAAAACTATCTGAACGCGAGTAGTTCATTGACTGCGATCCACGAAAGTTGTCGTCAATGGCGCCTCCTCCGCCGCCGCTGCCGCCACCACCACGAATTGGCGCAAAAGACGACGCATCATTGGGCTGTCGGCGCTGTCCAATGCCGTATGCGTTATTTCTATAATCCATATCGGCGGACTTTAATACAAACACACAAACTGGCCGCAAAACGCGTTTGAATTAATAAAACGTGAGAAAAACGTAAAAATCAATCGGCTTTTCACTTTTTTCTCACTTTTTTTCCGCACTACCTGTGCTCGTTGACGTTCTGAATTTTTATTTTCTCAATTGATAGACACACACACACACATGCTCACATAGCAAGGGTTGCAGGCGATATTATGAATCGGAACTAGTTCAATGATTTGGAATCTAATGAATATTGTTCACAATTTCAAATATAAGTGTTTGCAATTTTATATGTATTTTATGAATGTAAACAAGTATTTAATTATTTTTTTATTTTCGTTATTTAAATTGCGATTCCTAATAAAAAATATTTTGTAGTATTCAAAATTTCTTAAACGTTTACAGTACAGCAGGGCTGCACTACAATGGCGGCCATTTTGAAATAGGAAATACGCCTTAAGCAATAAATATGCAAAATCATATTTCAAAAATATTTACATACATACATATGTATATGTATATAGATTTATTAAGTGCTACAACATTGATACATCTTTCACTGTTCAATCACGCAAAAATACATTTTTAAGTAGTTAAAGAACTTAACTAATTATATTTTTTTATAACTTTGATATATGCAAAAGATGTTCAAACATACATCTGATGCATTGTTCTGTACATTCCGTATTTTCGATAATCTCCAAGCGATGAATGTAAATAAAGTAATAACAAGTTTTTTATCCCTTATTTCATTCTTGATTCATTTATTCAAGCAAACAAAAAACCATTATAATACATTAACTAATAGAATTATGTACTATGGACTGGAATGCGCACCTGTAGCATCTGAAAGAAAGAAATAAAAATTAGTAAATGCCAATACAGAAAAATCTATAAGACTCTTACCTTGCTGGTCTTATCGAATAGGGCTTGAGCTCGTTCCTGATTCAAACGATAGTTTACGAATTTATCAAAAATCAATCCATGTTTTATGGACTCAATCAAGATACGATCTTCGCCTATGTCCAAACTGAATTCTTGCGATGAAACCTGCAAGGGGAAAGATAAAAAGAAAACTGCGATAAGTTTTTATACTGAATATACTTGAGATCAAGTGTGCTTACGCAGTTGGGCAAATAGAGTTCAGCATGAATTTCATCGACAACTTCATCACGAACTCTGGCCCTTAACTTATAGACAGGTTCATGAGACTGGGTCCACATCTTTCTGATTTTAGCCGCATGATCCTCATCGATTTCCTGCACCAACTGGCCCGGCTTAGAGTTCGGCTCGGGCTGGTTGGGATCAACAACCAGTCCTTCGCGCAATTTATCAGCCATCTGTACATCGTTATTGCGCACACGATGAGCCACCAAGGTCCCAATGAATTTGCGATTGCTCAAGATGATGGTCTTATGCATTGTAATTTGTATATTGTATTTTTCGCTCAGTGCCTCGGCGACAATTTGCAAAAAGAAATTGTTAAAGAGCTGAGACTTTTTGATTTTGACCAAAAATGTTGGATTTATGGCAATATCGCAGACTTCTACACTATTTCCCGAGCGATCTTTGGTATTGCGCATCTCAGAAATGCTCATGGGCACGCGAAAGGAACCTGGCGTTGTGGACTCCAGTATGGAAATGAGTTCCTCATCGGTCACGTCTTGGGGTGCTGGAACTTCCGGTGCCTGACACACATTAATGAAGAACTTCTCATTGGTATTCACCTTAAAACTCTTCACGCAGAATCCTAACAATAAAATATGTAGTGTATCGGTTAATAAAGAGTATCGGTTAATAAAGAGTTAATAAAGAGTTAAATAAAAAATGTTGTACATATTTCAAGAAATTATAGAAATTATTTATTTATAGAATAAATGATGATGGCAATGATTTCAATAGGCTTATAACAATCTTAACAGGTAATTATAATTATAATAATTCAAAATTAGTATCGTGTTATGACAATACGTTTAGGTTTTTTGGGTTTTTTAGGTTTCTTCACTTTAATTGAACATGTTTCAAATTTCTGTAATCTTATAAATGATTTTAATGTTTTGTATCTTCTCTCGTGTTCCGGCCATTGGACAGCACTTATAACCTGAAATTTAGTATAAATATTAAATAATATATAAAACGGGTTATTCTTGCATTCACATTATTCACACCTTGAGTTCGAGAATGACTTGCTTGGCCAACCAATGGAAGACTGGAGATTCCCATCTGGCACGAATAGCCTCGTAGTTAGCATTCCTTGTTTTAGTTGGTTTCCACTGATTCGAATTTGCAATTTTGTAATACTCGCTCCATGTGAACAAAAACCTTCGCATTTTACTAATCCACCAATCATTCTCAATGTTAAGTATCATTCCCTGTAGTTTCCCGATTTCAAAACTTTGAAGGTTCTCCAAAAATCGTTCATTCATCAACATATAAAATGTGGTTAAAATTCTAACACAATCAGTCTTCTCAGAGCTTCCGATATATAATTGAGCAGCATTCATTGTTAGCTGTATCCCCTCTTCGACCGTTGTATCCGGATTAGGCAGAAAAAAGTTCTTGACATTGGTATTCCGCATTTCTTTTAGTTTGTAATTTAAATTTCGATCACACCACTTGAAATCTCTCCACCACACATCCCAATTATCATAGTTCCTTGCTTTGTTAATCTTGTTCCACAATCTTCGGATACGTACTTCTGTGATTGATGGGTTTTCTAAATTTGCCTTTTGCTCCTCATCAAAAACAAAATTATCAGCGTCATTGTCACAAACCGTTTGTTGGGTATTATAAATTGGTTTTTGTTCGAAAAATGTAAGTGCATAAGAATACTCCACCGGTTGGGGCAGATTATGGATCACGGATAGAAAAGGCATTTCAAAGCCACCCATAATAAAAATCTGCAAATTTTTTAGGGGTTTAGTTGGAATATCGCGTTGTAATTTCAGTACACGACGTTTAGCTGTAATAAAAGGATTCCAATTAGAATGACAAATATTCTTGCTAACAAAGCAGTTAACAATTTGTTGAAATTTGATTCACTTGATTGGAAATCGTTTTGTTAAATTGTTAAATGTGCTTTGTAGAATTTGAAACTAATTTATATTGTTTACCGTTTAGTTTAGCAGCAGCTACGGAATTTGGTAACGAGATAGATCTCATTTCATTCGAGTCAACTTCCGGCGACGGCAACAATGCTTGAGTAGGAGCATTTATTTTGGATGGTTGATTACCCATTTTCTTTTTGGCAGGAATCGGAGCTTTTGTCCGACTGGCAGCACGTCTTTTATAGTTACTATCATTATCATTGATTGAACAATTCTGTTGGCTAGTTGATGTAAACGTAGCACTGCCAGCTCGATTCATCTGCGAGTTTGATATACCCATAAACTGACCCTGATTCTGTCTGTTCGGCAAATTGTTGTTTCTTTGATTTATCGGATGCATATGTTCATTATAATCAATTAGATCATTTGGATGCATAGAATCATTATTGTCAGCTGAGTAATGTGATCTCGAGTTATTCCAGTTTTGTTGACCTTCATCACAATTATTAAACCTTCTCAATGATCTGTCATTAAAATCTTCATGACAATTACCACGATCGAAATTACAATCGAAATTTTGTTGATGTCTAGTGAAACGGTCTTCAAAATCATTTGATTTTGGCCTATTAAAATCTGGTCTTGGTCCAAAATCGTTCGGCATGTTCATATCCCGATCGTCATTGTTGAAACGATCGTTGGTATCATAAAACTGAGAATCGTTTTGTCTGAAATTTCTCTGACGATTGCTAAAATCATCTTCGAAATTCGATAAACGTTCATTATTTTGATCATTACCCCCCCTTGAACGTCCTGAGATATTTCCACGATTATTGTTAGGCTGGAAATTTCCACCCCTCATTCTAAAGTCTTCACTATCTTGATCAAAATTGTTCAAATTTGAGTTTTCAAAATTTCCACGGAAATTTCTAGACATTTCATTTTCGGAACGAGAGCTACTATTGAAATTAAATTCCCCGTCCTCATTACGTTGATTAAAACCAAAGTTTTCATTATTTGGATTACGACAAGTGTTGTCATCCAATCGGGAAAGAATATTATCGAAATATTCCGATTCACGAAAGCGTTCGTCGCTCTCAAAGTTATCATTTCGTTCAAAATTACGATCATCGTCACGAAAACGATCGGTTGGTTGATAATTTTGAAACTGCAGCTCACGGACACATTCGTTTCGATCAATACTACGTTCACGTCTATCAAAGTTCTCATAACGTTCAAAACTATCTCGCGACTGTCCACGAAAATCGTCATTCCGCTGAAAGTTTCGACCAATGTTGGAAAAGTTGTTGTTCCCTTGAAAATCTTCTGGTTGCTGACTGCAGAAATTATCATTCTGTTGAAAATTCCTCCCAGCTTCAGAAAAGTTGTTGTTCCGTTCAAAATCGTCTCTCGACAGTCCTTGAAAGTTGTCGTTTCGCTGAAAATTTTGCGATTGTTGGTCGCCAATGTTTTCATATCGCTCAAAACTCCGATCATTTCTAGGGTAGTTGTCGTTTCGTTGAAAACTCTCCCGTGACCGTACTCGAAAATTATCGTTATGTTCTAAATTCCGCCCAGTTCGACGAAAGTTATCGTTTCGATCAACATTTTGTGACTGATGTCTGTCGTTACGAACGACACTTCTATTTTCTTCACGAAATCTTTTATTTCGTTCAACAGTTTGAAGAAGCTGTCCTCGAAAATTGTCATTCTGTTCGAAATTCTGTTCAGCTTGACGATAGTTATCGATTCGTTCAAAATTTGGTGTATCGTGTCCACGAAAACTGTCGTTTCGTTCAAAATTGTCGTTGCGATTAAAACTTGGTAAGTTTTGTCTACCAAAATTATCATCACGTTCGTTATTTCTACTAACATGACGCACGTTTTCATTTCGATTAACATTCTGTGGATTTCGATCACTAAACTGATTGTCGTTCCGTTCAAAATTGTCATTTCGATGAAAACTTTGCGAGTTCTGCATCCGTAAATCATGATTACGTTCATTATTTCTATTAACTTGACGAATGCTTTCATTTCTATTAACTTGACGAATGTTTTCATTTCGATTCTGTGAATTTCTACCACGCAACTGATCGTTATCGTTATCAAAACACTGTTCACTCTGTCTGTGGCAGGAAGTATCCCTGGCTCCAGCCATCCGTTTCTGCATTGCCGGAGACTTATTTCCAGCAGGTTTACGGCTTTCGTTCCAATTAATATTGCTCGGTGGAGGCGGAGTCTGTGGTCGATCTCGGGCCTTGGCCGTATTCGTGTATTGTTCAATAATAGATTTGATTATTTTCAGAATTTGCTGATCCACTCCGGATTGATGATTGTCGCCATGTTCGACGCTCAGACGGAATCTTTCCCGCTGAATTTCACGTAAATTGAAGTTAGGCACCGCCAAGGAGGCAACAGCCAAGTCATGAGCCTGATTGCGACTAACTGGCAACTGGCTTATGAACTGACGGCGCTTATTGAGTTCCTCTCTTCTGCTCGGCAATTCGGTATTGTTGTTGTTGTTACCTGAGCAGCAGCGTATATTGCATTTTTTGAAAAATACATGTAAAGAAAATTGAGACACTTTGATTAAATTAACGAAGAACACAAACATACACAGAGAGAGACAACCACACGCTTATACGCCAGTGTTGCCAGAATAAAAAAGCTGATTGTATGGAGTTTCCAATATTAAATAAGCTAGATCCCGCAATTGAACTTTGGTAAAACTCAGACTTGACGGGAAAATAGCTAAATTGGCAACACTGATATGCACACTGACTTTAAAGTCTCATGCGACTCTGTAGGCTCTTTGGAAAAACTAAAGAGTAATTCCAAGTTGCACGTTTATGTGTTTGCGTGTGTCTGTGCTTGTTGAATACTGTTTGTTTTGTTAAAAACTGACACAAATAGTGTTTATAATAGATAAACAAGTGCTTTTCAGTTGTACCGCTAGTGTTATGTTTAAATATCGTTCACTGTGACTTTTTACACATTTCCCTGACAATGCTCATTCACAATGACTGCAAAATGGCAATTTGTACAAATTTAAATATTTTTGTATTTTTATGTGTGTGTGCGTGTGTATTGTATTGGAGGAAGTACACTAACGACAACAGTCAGAGTTGTCAACTGAGTAAAGCGCTATTTCATAAAGCCAATAATTTGTATTTGTTTTTTCTTACGCATTCAACTCTTTATCTATAACTGTTTTTCGGTCTCTTCCTCTCTCCTTTTGCGGTATCTCTTTGCGAGCGTAAATTGCCGATGGACAATGACTTGTCAATTGTAAATCGTAAATCAAACAAAAAGTGTGACCAGCTTTGTTTTTGTTTCAAGTCTTCATTGATCAGCGGAGGATGAAAGAAAGCATGAGAGCATACGAGAGAGAACCGGTGGCGTCAAAGTGAGCACGAGCAACTCACATCGCGATGTCACGTTTCGCCGCACTCTCATTCTCTCGATCTCTCTCTCTGCCTATTTTAATCAAGTTTGCTCTTGATTAATACAAAATAGAAATATGCATGTGTATTGGTGATGAGTAAGGAGTGGAGGAGAGAGTGCGGTTTCTCGTTGAAAATTCAAACAAACAATATAAGTGCCGATGGTCTGTGCGTCTGGCATTCAGTTAGTTCTGTTAGCTCGACACGACACGAAGCCGGTGGTCGAAACGCGTTCTCTGCCTCTCGTAACCTCACAGCACACACATATTTTATACGTTATTTCAATCGTAGAGAGGTAATTATAAGTGGCATTTATTGTTGTTCTTCCTCCTATTCTTCTCGTTGTTGTTGTTATTGTTGCTAGTAATTTGTTTTTGCCGTTACTGTTCAACAACAACAAGCAGGCGTAACAAGTGCAAGCGAAAGTTATTTGACACACATTGTGAAATACCCCGTAGAACATAATTTGTTCTCAAAGGTTCTAGTGCAAAGAACATGGGGTCTAACGATTTTTTATAAATTATTTACACAAGTTATTGAAATATCGTAAACCGTGTGCACACCCCATTGCCAGCCAGTAGCACCAGCGGCAGCGGTTATTTGATAATTACGGCATTTTGTTTTGTCATGCTCGATGCGGTTTTTAAATTGATAAACAATAAGTGACACATAGCGCTATTATTCGAGTTAAATGCACAAATCGGGGTAAAAATATCCCCCTATTTTTAGTTTCAACTTTGAGTGTCGATGACGTCACTAAAGTAACCAAAGCTGAACTTCAGAAACTTCCAAAGAAGGCCATGAAAATTATGTTGCCAGCACACATACACCCCGAACACGCACGCACCTGCACACACGCGCAGTGATATTATAAACAAGCTGACGAGAACGATAAGAGAAGGAACAATAAAACTATAAAGTGCAATTCTAAACTAAAACAACAGTAAATGGAAATAATACAATCGTTTGTATACTTGAATATAATCGTGTTCGTGCGACCGGGTGTGATCGCATATATAGTGGTGATAAGAACTCGCCGACTCCCAACACGTATTAAGAAACTTGAGATAATACAGCAGGAATTGTAACTCCTCCGTATAAGTGTTAAAAATGGAAATACCATAGCAATAAATGGAAATAAAAAAGTACAAGTGCCAGGAAAAGATTTTCCAGGCAATAGATAATAACAATGATAATGCTCAGGCTCAGATAACGTCAAGGAGAAACAGCAGCGCAATCGGGGGCACCATAAAGGGAACACACACACACAGTATACACACGTCTATCATAATGTGTTTGTTTGTGGAAACATTCTATATATCGTCGCGATAACCAGAATTTCGACATCGCTTGTAATTGTAAACCATTTAGCTTTTTGCGAAGGCTAGTGAACTTTTTAATTTATCTGGCCAACATTTCTTCATTGGAGACCTCTCTCTCCCAACCAAAAAGCGACAGCATCACGATGACTTGACATATTCGTGTGAACATTCCATTATACGAGTCTCCTTACACCCTACAAAAACTTATCCCTCATTTTTGGCGCAATTTTACTGTTTGCTGTGGTAGGCATAGCCATAAATTAAGCTTTTTCGATCTTACATAACCCGCGAAACTGAAAAAAGGTTAGTTATTTAGTATCCGGAACGGGTTTGTCGCTACTGCTAATTACACATGTGTGTGTGTGCGTGTGTGTGTGTGTTTCTCTGTTTGAGGCTGAATAATCAATAAAATAAAATACTCGTTTTGTTTGCTTTAACCTTGCAACGAGTATAATTCGTTTTTCATTACATTTGCAACACAACGAACAATCAGTTCGAATATATCTGGGTATATAATTGTTAAAGCTATGTACATGTAACATTACAGAGATAGTATGATAATTACAGCTGAGAAATATCATATATAATTTTCAATTCAAGTTCCCAATTAAAGATCAGTAACAGAGAGTAGAGTAGTAGTAGAGAGACAGAAAGTGTAGAGTATACAGATGTCGATGAGCTTGTGTTAGGTTCACATTTAAATTCTTGTTTTATCTAAATTCAGCACTAAAACACGCACAATACGTAAACAAGTTTTGGTTTAAACATAAGATATATCATATAAATGACATTTGCAAGATCAAGAAGTGTGTGGGGGGATGATCTTCACGCAAACGGGTTTCATGAAAGTGCTATAATTAGTAGTATATATTTCTAAGGGAACTAGCACGACCACGTTCCATTGATTATATGAAATGAAATGAATCGTAATGACCATCAAGCATTATAACTTTAGATAAGAGTTGTTCACAAACACTTGAAGGGGGTCGACTGAATCAGCGTACGATTGATAGATTAAACAATTAATAGGTTTACCTAACAACAATACATTATTTGATTAGATCGAAGTGGCGAGGCGTACGCGGCCTTTTAGGCATGACATGACACCTTGGACTTTCTCAGATAGGCGAATATATCAGGCACACTTACCCGGCGTTGGTTGCACCACTACAGACTCGCGTGGTGGTGCTCCGTTTCCATGTAGACCGGCACCACCACTGCCACCTGCACCGCTAAAGTATTGATTGAAGTTGTCCTCCAGTTCGTTCTTGTAGAAGAAGAAATTGTTATTTGTTTGAAACTTTTTTCTGCGCTGCGAATGCGTCGCTTACCCGCACAATGCGCAAACTTTGCTCGCGGAAACTGTCATTGCCCTCTAAGAAGTTGCCGCGGCTTGACATCTTTGCGTTGTTATTTTATTCGATTATTGTTGTATTGTATATTTATTTGCTTTTTTATTATTTATGCTATATTCGCATTTATTTTGCGCTCGAAATAAATTTGTGTGTTCACGCAATTGTGAAATATCATGCAAAGTTGATAATCGATATGTATTGTCGGTGCGATAACTGAGTAAAGTGTTGGTAAATACCGGTTGTCGTTGCCGGTCAGCGTGAAATTATTATTCGTTATCGTTATCGACTTTTGTTATTGCTGCTTCTTCTTGAATAATGTAGAATTAAGCAGCTGTTTTTGCATAGTACATTTTTTTTTAATATATTTACATCGTATCGTTTATATTGCAGAATTACACGTAGAGAAAGCTCTTACATATAAATCTACATACGCAGCTCGACCATGGGGGATAACAGTTCTGCCATGGACCGGTTCTGTGGTTCCACCTATTGGGTAATTACATCAGACGAGCAATTACAACTATATTTGGTGTAGTATTATAACCATATGCCTATTGCTATTTAGGATTCCGATAAGACGTGGTGGACAACAGATCCAGACTTTACACCCTGCTTTGAACAAACAGTACTAGTTTGGACACCATGTGCCTTTCTCTGGGTATTTGTGCTGTTTGACTTTTATTACCTGAAGGCCAGTTTAGATAGGAATATACCATGGAATAAGCTAAACATAACCAAACTACTCTTCACCATTGGACTGCTGGTTATAACCATATTGGATTTGATTATGGCGCTGATTAAGAAGGGCGAGGACAAGCCTTTACCGCTACATCCACTGGACATTTGGGGACCGATTATAAAGATTGTCACATTTGTAAGTTAGCTCGTTTATATCTTTTATGCGCTGAGATTTAGCTAGCTTTCTCTTAAGTGTGCCATCACTGACACACATCTAACTGATAACTGTAATTGTAACTGTATCCCTTCCTTTGTAGTTGTTGGCGTTGGCTTTCATACCGTTGAACCGCAAGTACGGTGTACAGACATCTGGCTGTATGTTCTTGTTTTGGTTCATTTTCATGCTATTCTCGATTCCACGCTGTCGAACCGAGTCTCGTCTACATAATCAACGAAATGCTGCTGTTGAGAAGGATGATCTATCTACGGATTTCTCCTGGGATGAATATCAGTTTGTTAGCTTTTTCATTTTCTTCGCCTTCACGTGCGTGATGCTTATCCTGAACTGTTTCGCCGATGGAATGCCCCGTCAGACGAAATACAAGCGCGGGGTCAATGAGATACCCGAGTTGTCGGCCAGTTTCCTATCGAGGCTCACGTATCGTTGGTTCGATGGCATGGCATTGAAGGGATATCGCAAGCCACTGGAGGAACGTGACTTGTGGGATTTGCGGCCACAGGATAGTTGCAAGGAAGTTATGCCCACATTTGCCTATTACTGGAATAAGAATGTACGCAAGAACTACAACAAGGCAGCCACCACAACGGCAGAACCAAAGGCATCGTTCTCCAATGGCAAGGTTCATTTTGAGAATCCCCAACCGGGTCGCAAGAAGGGCATGGCCAGCATTATGCCCCCCATTTACAAATCATTTGGCGGAATCTTCTTGTTTGGTTCGTTCTTCAAACTGATCGCCGACGTTCTGACCTTTGTCCAGCCTCAGGTGCTCAAACTAATCATTGGTTATGTGGAGGATTCACAGACTTCACCACAACCCGAATGGAAGGGTATATTGTATTCGGTTGCACTGTTTGTAGTGGCCAGTCTGCAGACTTTCATCTTGGCACAATACTTCCATCGCATGTTCATTGTTGGTCTCCGCATTAGGACTGCTTTGATCAATTGCATCTACCGCAAGGCTCTACGCATTTCGAATGCTGCCCGCAAAGAGTCCACTGTCGGTGAAATCGTTAATCTAATGGCTGTGGATGCACAACGTTTCATGGATCTGACAACCTATTTGAATATGTTGTGGTCGGCGCCGCTGCAAATTGGACTTTGCCTCTTTTTCCTGTGGCAGCAATTGGGTCCCTCCGTGCTTGCCGGTCTCGCTGTGATGATCATCATGATACCCTTGAACGGTTTCATTGCCAGTCGTATTAAGACCTATCAAATTCGTCAGATGAAGTACAAGGATCAGCGTGTCAAGCTTATGAATGAAGTTCTTAGTGGTATTAAAGTGAGTGGCTCAAATGGTTCTTTATATGCACAAAATATTATAATTCAATTTTTTTACAGGTACTTAAACTGTACGCCTGGGAGCCAAGCTTTGAGAAACAAGTTCTGGATATACGTGAAAAGGAAATTGCCACACTGAGAGCAACTGCCTACTTGAATGCCAGCACATCCTTCCTATGGTCCTGTGCGCCGTTTTTGGTAAGAATCGTCGGCCTTTAGGGCACAACTTTGAATTCTCTTTGCAGCACTTGCCGTTAAAGGACTTTCCGTTTAATCGAGGATTTGTGTGTCTATTATTTTGTCCAAAAAAAAAAAAAACAAAAAAAAATGAAAACAAATATTTAAAAAGGTCTCCCTGGTGACCTTTGCCACTTACCTGCTGTCCAACGAGGCGAATCAGCTGAGCGTTGAGAAGGTCTTTGTCAGCCTTGCACTGTTCGATATTATGAAATTGCCGCTCACGATAATACCGATGCTAACGGTTGACATAGCCGAGGTAAAGCGTGCGCCACGAATTCATCGAGGCACTATCGGAACCACCACCACCTGCATACATCCCCTGATATTTACTTCGGCTATGGGCAAACTATTTGGCAATTGGCATTGGGCATTTGGGGCATATCTGGAACTGGCACATGATATTGAAATTATGATTTCGAAACTAACCCAAAACGAATTATGTATGTTTTTCTAGGTATCATTAGTCACATTCGCCACTTATGTTCTAGTCGATGAAAATAATGTGCTTGATGCGCAAAAAACTTTTGTATCATTATCATTATTCAACATTCTTCGTTTTCCGTTAACAATGTTGCCCATGCTGATCACCAACTTGGTGCAAGTAAGTTATCAAATTGCAATTTAATCTCAACTCGATGTTTCACTTTCCTCTTGAACAAAGAGATTTTGAGGGGAAAGTGAAACATTTTTGTGCCGTTTTGTGATTGTAATTTTTTGTTAAATTGTATTTTTATTTATTATATTATATAGCGACAGCAACGAAAGACAACAACAATTATACTTAACATAACCTTGCATCAGACTAACTATCCTAACTTACTATCCCCAACTCCCTAAAAATACTATTCAAATGTTCCACTTAACAAAAAAAAAGACTTTTTAGTTGGACAACAAAGGGAGAAAGAGATTTACATTTCGGCATTGGGGAACTTTTCTATTCGTTTCTATAAAGCATATACCGTTCAGTTTTGATTTCCATTCATACCCTTGCAGAGGGTATTTAGGAAAATTCTACTGTAGATTGTATCTTTTAAAGTTTGCCCTATGCAATTTAAACCTTTTAATAAATTCCCACTTCTTTTAATTATATTTTTAATTTTCCCTAAATATCTGTAGTTCTGCAAGGGTACCAAAAATATCGGCAGGCCGAGTTTAGTTCACCTTGCCTAATTTTAAAGCTTTACATTGTTCAACTTATTGGCTTCTTTCTACACCTATCCCACACCACCCGATCCCATCGAACAACCGAATACTAACTGAACTTCCGTGTTATAAAAACTTATCATTTCGTTCGAGACTAATCGATTTATTTTTCGCATAGACACAAGTGTCCGTCAATCGTATAAACAAATTCTTGAACAGTGAAGAGTTGGACCCCGATAACGTGCAACATGATACCTCCAAGCGTAAGTTATCAATATCATAAATTCAAGATGAAAATAATCAAAGATTTGCATTATTTAAACAGCACATCCCATGTCGATTGAGAATGGAAACTTCTCATGGGGTGACGAGGACGAGCCTACGCTTAAGAACATTAACATGGAGGTTCCCAAGCATAATCTCATTGCTATTGTTGGTACCGTTGGCTCTGGTAAGTCATCGGTTGTTCAGGCATTCCTTGGCGAAATGGAGAAGATCTCGGGCACTGTTAACACAGTGGGCAGAATGGCATATGTGCCGCAACAGGCCTGGATACAGAATGCGACCGTACGTGATAATATTTTGTTTGGCAAACCGTACGATCGCAAGCGTTACAATCGTGTGATTGACGCCTGTGCCCTGCGTACTGATATTGAAATACTCTCGGCTGGTGATCTAACTGAAATCGGTGAGAAGGGTATCAATTTGTCTGGTGGCCAAAAGCAGCGTATATCATTGGCTCGTGCCGTTTACAACGATGCCGATCTGTATCTGCTGGATGATCCCCTGAGTGCCGTCGATGCACATGTAGGCAAACACATCTTCGAGGAAGTAATCGGACCCAAGGGCATGTTAGCCAAAAAGACCCGCGTGCTGGTTACACACGGTATTACATTCTTGCCGCAAGTGGATAAGATTTATGTCATGAAATTGGGACAAATTACCGAGAGTGGTACATATAGTCAGCTGCTGAAGAACAAGGGCGCCTTTGCCGACTTCCTTATGCAGCATCTGCAGGAGGGCGAAGTGGAAGATGAGGAAATTGACCAAATCAAACGTCAACTATCCACAACCGAACCCGAATTGCTTGCACCTTTCGAGAAGGCCGTACAATTGGCTCGCACTGAAAGCCTTTCCGATTCCATGTGAGTTCTAAATAACGTTCAACTCAAGATCGATTATTGACTTGTTTTCTTTTTTCTGCAGTTCTGTAACCTCGGCCGACAGCTTGATGGGCACCGGCAGTAATAGTAGCCTGCGTCGTCGTCGCACAAAGCGTCAAGATTCATACGATTCGACCGCTTCGGCAGCCTCATTGAAACGGAAACAAGAGATTGAAGGCAAACTGATTGAGACTGAGAAATCAGAGACTGGAGGCGTTGACTTTGCCGTCTACAAGCATTACATCCAGAGTGTTGGCATCTTCTTGTGCGTTGCTACCCTGGTCCTCAACTTTGTGTTCCAAGCGTTCCAGATTGGTTCTAATCTTTGGCTAACTAAATGGTCCAATGACAAAGCAGTCGAGACTGACACTGCCTTGCGAAACATGTATTTGGGTGTCTACGGTGCCTTCGGTGTGGGTCAAGGTGAGTTCACTGTTATTCAGTTCTTTTTTTGCTTTTATGTTCGATTGTCCCATTTATGTTGTAGTACCTTAATTGTATCGTTATCGTTATAGTAGTTGTAATTGTTTCGTTTCCGTTATCTCTGCTTTTTGTGTGAACAGAATGTGTTGTCAATTAAAATGAAACTTCTAAAGCTTCTTAAAGCTCACAGACGAGTCAAGTTGAATTTGCAGCACATTTAGTTTTTAATGTTTAGTTTTGTATTATTAAGTTTTATATGGTGGTTGGTTTATGTTTACTGATGTTATGTTCTTTGTTGCGCTTTTTATGTTTTTGCCCGCTAAGGTTTCACGCTAAATATCCTACCCGGTTTTGTTTGTTCTGACAGAACATGCTGCTCACCAACCTCAAAACAGTCTCCTCCCTGTCTATCAATCCTAACCAAGAAACACACAAGGGAATAATTATATATTCAGATACTAATCTTTGCACAATAATTGAAAGCACCAGGCACATACACAAGCTTCGCGATTCAAAATATAACACTGCACAAAATATTTCTTCAAATTAGGCATGACATGAAAAATCAAAATTTTACACAATTATATTGGGATGAAAACAAAGTTGTTATTACAGCTTTAGAACTTATTTCACAACATGCCTAATTGTTGTAATTACGTATTAATCTAAATTAGCATCTGTGTGTCCGTGTGTGCACCTTATTTAATCAAAAAAATAGATATGTATAATTAATTGAATTGTGTGTGCCTTTTGTAATCCCCACCAAAACTATTTCCAACCTCCAAAAACGATGACAATCCAAACCTTGCTTATTGAAAACTCAGTCGGAACGACCTTCTTCTCATCACTCATCGTGTCATTGGGTGGTCTTCAGTGTTCACGAGTCCTGCATAATGCGCTCTTGCATTCGAATTTGCGCTGGGCTATGGAGATGTTTGATATAACACCGCTTGGACGTATTGTCAATCGGTTCTCTAAAGATATCGATACTATCGATAATGTGCTGCCATTTAATATCCGAGTCGTTATAAGTCAGGCATTCATGGTAAAGAGAAAACAAAAATGTCGAAGAAATTCGACAATCTTTATCCGATTTACTAATCGATCTGTTCCTCTCGCACTAACATCAAATTCTGGACATTATCATCTATTCATAATACTTTACTATATATTATTACGGCTAACGGTGCCTTTTGTTTACGCATTGTATCTGGTTTGGATTGGCTTAACTAACTGATCTATCATTTTCCTCCTATTTCTATACTTTGCGCGTTCAGTTGCGGCCAGTTATGGGTCCACACTTGCCCTATCGCTGGGTTGTATTTATAGTGCGAAATTCTTGCACGAGGCCATTATCTTTGGCACAATGCGTTGGCCCATGGAACTGTTCGATATAACGCCCCTGGGCCGCATTGTTAACCGTTTCTCCAAGGATGTTGACACTATCGACAATACCCTGCCACTAAATTTACGTTTCGGTGTCCTGCAATTATTTTCGGTAATTCCAACAAACTATAAACAACAGACTATAAAAAAAACCCATGTAAATCCATCAATTGGTTCAACTGCTACTGCGATACTTAGATAGAATGCCTTAGCAAGCTTTTGCGATAGTTATTGGCTGTTTGTAGATTCAATAGAAGCGAGAGTTTCGATTATATTTGAAATTAATACAAAGTAGATAAAAAGAATACTAATAGAAGTTTTTATAGTACTGATATATCTTGCTGCATCGTTTGTATTGGCATATGGAGCTCTTAAAGCTGCCACGTCGGTTCACAAGGTACTGATTCATGGTTTATTCCGGTGGCCTATGGAAAAATTTGAAACAATACCCAAGGGAAGAATTCTGAATCGTGTCTCGAAAGACGTCCACACTCTCGATACGTCGCTGCCAATGCATTTTCGTGTTGTCATTTCCACAGCATTTGCGGTAATCTCTTGCTAAATAAGAACAAACCCTACAACACAAAACAACAGTACTCTGAATATACATATATCTAGCTTTCCTTATTACAAATTCTGCCTGTTTTCGATAGTTAGGAGTTGAAGTTTGGTGCAGCAAAATTCTTCTGTCCTTAAGTCGTCATTGTCCTACTGTAAACTAACATGAAGCTTTTTTGACCAATTCATATGTGTAAATATATATTTCGTTACTTAGTTACTTAGTGATTGTAATCTTTTTATAGTTGTGTCATACCTTTGCTCGTCGCTGACCCTGGCCCTCGGTTGCCTTTACTCTGGCAAGATTCTTCAGGAGCTTTTGCTCCACAACGTGATGCGCTGGGCAATGGAACTTTTTGATACTACCCCGCTAGGCAGAATTGTTAATCGATTCTCCAAAGATATTGATGTTCTCGATAACACTTTACCCATGCTCTGGCGTTCTGTTCTTAGCACAGCGTTTTCGGTAAATGTTTTTCTAAATTAAGTTGATCCTAGTACTCAGTTTTCAATCATAAAAACCTATACTAACTCTATCATGTTCTATGCCATGAGGTTGTCCTTAGCTATTCAATGAGATACATAGAGTTACTTAATACGGGTCTATACGATAGAATACAACAGTCAACAATACCCATCAGTTTGTGAAAAGTGAAAGTTATTAATACAACAACTTATGTTTCTTGTGAATCTGTTAACTAATTCTGGGCAACAACTGTCATCTGTATTTATAGTTGTTAGTACTTACGATGAGATACCTTCCTCTAACACCTTTCTTAGAAATAGTGCCTGCATGCACCGCATTAGTTTTACCAATGCACTTGGCTATCTCACTACCGACTTAAGCTAGACTATAAGATTTGCCAATGGTTCAATAATTGTAATCGGTTGAACAATTAATTTACATTCAACACAGTTGTGTCACGCTACTTAGCGGGTCTAGCCTTGGCCCTGGGTGGTCTACACTGTTCCATGGATATTTTTTACAAGATGCAGAACATGGTCCTCAAGTGGCCAATGGAACTGTTTGATACAACACCGTTAGGTCGTATAATCAGTCGCTTTTCGAAGGATATCGACACAGTTGACAATGTATTGCCACAAGTTGTGTCGCAATTTCTATCCACAAGCTATTCGGTAAAGAATAAAATAAGAAATAAGACTCTTCCTAACCTCAACAACAACACAGCACTTCGACCCGAAACCTAAAACCAAAAATGCTTATTTTTATTTTAACCTAACCTTACAGCTGATTAGATTAACCGTAGAAACTAAAACTTAAACATATTTCCTATACCATCCCATCACAGCATCTCTTACGCCTTTACTTGATTTGAGTCATTGAGCGAAAATCTCAATTGAAATTGAGCTGCCCTCTAAGTGCCTTGCTTTGTTTTTTGTGGACTATGGTCATTTTATATTTATTTTATATGGATGTACTTACAAATCGAAAAACCCCCCACTCTGTAGACACGCCTGTTGCAGAGCCCTAACGAAGCACCTTGCGATTATTAATCGAATTGGAGATTTGGCTTTAGGGTTGCCCATGGATGGGCGGTTTTGGTTTCATACCCAACTCTCCATCGCAGATAAATCAATTAAGTATAGAGGATAGATAAATTCGCCCCATTATTGCGTACCATACTCCCTGAGCTTATCTGATGTTTATCGATAAATATACGCGCTCGTTCTATGCAGGTGTGTTTGCCTACATTGCTGTCGTAATGGTCTACCACGGCGGCCTCAGGGCTGCATCAGTTATGCATCAACGTATCCTGTATTATGTTATGCGCGGCTCGATTTGTCGCTTTTTCGATGTAACCCCACTGGGACGTGTCTTGAATAGTTTCAGCGGCGATATGGATGTTATCGACGAAGAGTTACCTGGCACAATGGACTCATTTATGACCTTTATTTTTATGGTATTTGCAATTGCTTTACTTTAATTTGATATCCTTTTCTTTCGCGTATTCTTTTTACGTTTGTAGCGAATTGAGTTACGGTTTGTACTTTGCTAAAGTTTATCGTTTTTAGTCCTTAAGAATTGACATAGATATACGTATACTATGTATGTACTTATACCACAATCGTTCCACCCCTCTCTCTCTCTCTCTCTTTCTATATATATCATTACGTATCTATCATACATCTTCAACATAATATATAATGTAGGTCTTTGCAATTACGGCGCTGCAATCACACTTTTCACCTCCTCTCTGAGTGCCTCACACAAGTTGTTTGAGCATCTCTTCGATAACATCATGCACTGTCCATCTGCTTTTTTCGATACAACACCAAAAGGTCGCATATTGGATCGATGTTCCAGCGATATCAACTGTTTGGACCTGATCATGCCGTTGAATATACGCATGTGCCTTTCAACTGCGTTTCAGGTAATGCTGGTGTCAACTTAATGCAGAACGAACCAGTTTCTGATATGGTTCGAATATAATATTGGTACGGCACTTGTATTTCGTTTGGTAATATGAGTATTCTTTTGTTATTTGTTTGTGTTCTAAAGTTGATTTCGTTACTTGTTTCCACTCTCCAAAGTCTTTCAGACTTAAGAATCTCGACAAGGTACGGCTCAGTGTTAACTTGATTCGATTGAGATTATTTGATCATCTTACAGGAATGTTTTCACTTATGAATTTGGACTATTTTGTGATGTTGGTTGATTCCGCTTTTACATCGATTTTACTTTATGGAGAAGGGTATGAGGAACTCAACAGGGGCACAGAGTATCGTTTTTGACTTTGATATTTGAAAAGTCTTGGGGGGTTGTTGATTGGATGTGGAATTATCAGGTATATTTTGTTTCTTGGGTATGTTTCCAATGTGAATGTGACTGTTACTAACTAACTTTAACTTGTACAGTGATTTAGAAAGCAACTAATGACCTTTATTCTTACTAAAATGTAATTTCTAACTAATCAATGCTTGTAACTATTTAGGGGACCTTTGATTCATCATTGAGTCGTAGAGTGTAAATTCTGTAACGTCTCTTCCCGAAACCCTACCTAGCTACTGAAAAGGGCACGCTTATTCTCATAGTTTTAAGTTTCTTTTGTCTGTAAAGTGGGAATACCTTAGCACTTTAGCGGGTACTCGAGGCAAATTAGATAATCTAATCGATTGATTCATTGCAAATCGCAGGTATTGCCTCGTTCCTTTCGGATTTGGGCATGCAACTTGGATGCCTTTACGCCGCACGGGCTCTACACATGCTCATGCTGCATCGTATGACGCGTGTACCCATGTGGTTCTACGATACCACTCCGGTGGGTCGCATAATGTCTCGATTCTCGAAAGACATTGAAACAGTTGATCAGAAAATTGTGGAGGTCTTAAGCGATGGCCTGTGGTGTGCTCTAGAGGTAAATGTTCCAGACCCAACCCAAGTCCTTGCTATTCCCTGCCTGCCTGCTATACAATTATAAAGCTAGAAACACTGTACAGCTATAACTCTTATAAATATCAACTCACAAACTCACCCAAAAACTACCAATTGATGTTGAACTAATAATTGTATCTACTGTACCAACGCCTAACCCAAAAATTCCTAAAACTCTACTGCCATGGTTTGAGACTGTATATAATAATATTCACTTCAATCTTGAGGCTTCTGGAGCCTGGTGGAGCATGAAGCAACAACCAATATACATTAGCTTCGTAGTCTATTATATTCCCCCATTGCATTGCGATTTGCAGGTTTATTATCGTTCATAAAGGTTATATTGCCCGCATTGGGAGGTTTGCGGGCAGCCCTGCTGCTTCATGCGTTTCTTCTCCGTCACGTGCTGTGTGCACCCACCAATTTCTTCGATACCACTCCGGTGGGTCGCATTATCTCTCGTTTCTCCAAAGACATCGATACCGTCGATCAAATATTGCCGCATACTATGCTTAGCCTTGTGTGGCTACTCTTTGAGGTAACTTCAACAAGAAGAATACGATTACAATAGAATCCTCTGTAAATATCTCTTATAAATATCATAAAGAACTTCATTACTTCCAACTAATTCTGCACCACTGAAAGATTCTTTGCTTTTGATCCAGTTGAAATGATTGCAACCTTGTCCGAATGCTCCCAATACCCAAAAATCCTTACCTCTACTCCTAAAACTAGGTTGCCCTCAAAGCGATTACTCTGTGCACCCATGAGTTTTTTCGATAACACAAAAGTGTGTCTCATACTATCGAAGGAAATCAGGTTAAAAACAAATTTCTCTCATATTCTTGTCTCTAAATTTCTAATTCGAATTTGAATTTTATTTCTCTACTTCGATAATTATCTTTCAAGACTGTTTTCAATTCAATCGATATCTAACACTTTGATAAATGTACATGTTTTAATTGGTGATAACATTTTTTTAAAATGGCCACAAAACAAGCTCCACAAAAATTGACTCAAATCAAGTAAACGGCGTTTGGGGCATTCCCAGCATGTAGCTGAATCGATTCAATAAATCGAATCGTTGATATATACACATATCGATCTTAACAACAATCAGATTTTTCGCTCATTTAAATTTCAATTAACTCCTCACAACATTGCACTCTCAATCTATACAATATTCAATCACGTATCGGAAATTAATAACGTTTATACTTTGGTTAGGTATTCGCCACAATTGTGGTTATTAGCATATCGACGCCGATTTTCCTAGTGGTTATCGTGCCCATCGCGTTCCTCTACTACTTCGCGCAACGCTTCTATGTGGCTACATCGCGTCAATTAATGCGATTGGAGTCTGTTTCCCGTTCGCCAATCTACTCGCACTTTGGTGAAACTGTCACTGGAGTATCCACGATCCGTGCCTACAATGTTGATGAACGGTAAGTTGTGCTTAGATAAGATTCGAATAACATTTATCGATTAATCGATTCTTTGAATACTTTATACACAGTTTCGTTGATGAATCGGACGCTAAGGTGGACAAGAACCAAGTGTGCAAGTATCCTTCGCTGATCGCCAATCGTTGGCTCGCTGTGCGCCTGGAGATGGTCGGTAATCTGATCATATTGTTCGCTGCACTCTTCGCTGTGCTTGGTGGTCAGAGTAATCCCGGTCTGGTTGGTCTATCGGTGAGCTATGCCCTGCAGGTGACACAGACCCTGAACTGGCTGGTGCGCATGTCTTCGGATATTGAGACAAACATAGTGTCTGTCGAGCGTATCAAGGAGTATGGTGAGACCAAACAGGAGGCACCCTGGGAGCTGGAGGAGGACAAGAAGAAGCCACAGAATTGGCCCATCAATGGAAGGGTTGAGTTCAGGGACTTCCAGGTGCGCTATCGCGAAGGATTGGATCTGGTGCTGCGCGGCGTTAGCTTTAACATCAGCGGCGGAGAAAAGGTCGGCATTGTGGGACGCACTGGCGCCGGTAAATCTAGTTTGACGCTGGCTCTATTCAGGTATGTGAATATTACAAGGAATAACTAGAAGAGACTGTGCTTATCTTTGTCCATTGAACTTGCAGAATTATCGAGTCAGCTGGTGGTAAAATCCTGATTGATGATATCGACATCTCCACCATGGGTCTGCACATGCTCCGTTCGCGCCTGACTATTATCCCACAGGATCCGGTGCTCTTCTCTGGCTCGCTGCGCTCCAATTTGGATCCGTTTGAAATTAAGACCGATGATGAAATCTGGGCTGCTCTGGAACTGTCGCATTTGAAGGCATTCGCCAAGACACTGACAGCCGGTCTAAATCATGAGATTTCCGAAGGTGGAGAGAATCTTTCAGTGGGTCAGCGTCAATTGGTTTGTCTGGCACGTGCACTGCTGCGGAAAACCAAGGTGCTTGTGTTGGATGAAGCCACCGCAGCTGTGGATCTGGAAACGGATGATCTTATCCAGGTAAGTTCAAAGAGTAAATGAACACTAAATACGTGTTGGCATTAACAATCCTATTCCCTCTTGTAGAAAACGATTCGCAGCCAATTTAAGGATTGCACCGTGCTTACAATTGCTCACAGATTGAATACGATTATGGACTCCGATAAGGTTATTGTGCTGGACAAGGGAATGATCACAGAGTTCGCCTCGCCCGCAGATCTGCTGAAGAATTCCAATTCGGCCTTCTACAGTATGGCCAAGGATGCCAATCTTGTTTAGTGTTATATGTAATAATATGAAATGCAATGACGAAACTCATTAACTAACAAACAAACTACAAAGTAACAAAACAGAAGGAGATACTTAAAAAGAAACCAAACTAGTTAGGCAACAAAGTAACGGTAGTCTTAACGATCGTTAAAGTGCTCTACCTCAGCGCAAGCATCAACGCCTACACCAACAATCGTAACATCGTTGTGCAAACTAGTAAATACCCTATAAATGTTCATTAGCCTAAGCCGAAAGTTCAATTATGCACTCACACAGGTTTATTTGTTGGTGCATTAGCCGAGAATGTTTTTTAATGTATCTAAGGTACTATATGTATAGTGTGTATGTATGTACTTTATGTATCTGTATGTACTTACCTAGGTTTTTTGTATTCTCTACTTGTACTTGTGTAAATAACGTATGTCTACTACTACAACCACTGCTACTGCTACAGATCTGTGTATCTGTAGGCGTTATGTGTGCGAGCGAAAAGGAGACCCACATGCCAAGTATATATATTTTTCTACACAAACTTTACAAACAGTGATCCGCAATGCGTCCATTTGCCAACTTAATTACGATATCGTATCGTATGCTAAGACGTACTTAAAGTTAATAAACTTAAACAAAACAAAAACCTCTTAAGAATTTGCCTTGAAACGATTAAATCACTATATAAGACAATGTGCCCAGTAGTTAAACAAATTTGAAAACATTTTGTGAAATGTGTACTTAAAATAAACAAATGCAAATAACAAATAATTAATTGAAATTATAAGATTGTAATTGTAGAGAGAATAAAACAATTTAATTTAAACACGAATTTTACATATTTTTTACAAAATCTCAAGAATTTAGTCATTAAATTGGAAATTACGTGACAATGAAATATCTCAATTTATAGGCGTTTCTTTGAGAACTTATAGTTTGAAAACGAGGTTTCCTACTTTATAGAGAACATATAATTTAAATCGTCAATAGTACCAACAATTCTTAATATCCAAATGAAAACTTCAGATTTTACTTAAAAGTGTTTCATATTATTTTTTTTATTTTGAGAGTGCCAGTGCAATGTGCTTGGGTAAGGTATGAAAATAATTTAACGTAATTCGTTTGTATCCGTCGGTTTTCTTTACATTATTAACATTGCGCGGGACCATAATCTTTTTTACATATTAAGTATCAGTTGAGCAGCAGCTGAGCGACGATATTGTTGTCATCCACTGGATTCGAAGTATGCATGCCAGAGACGCCGCTTTCGAGGAACTCACGCAGCTCGTTCTCCAGATCACCGCCGGCATGCACATCAGGCTCATCGATGTCCATGGGCACATGACTGACTACGGGATGCAATTGAGGCAATGCCACAGGCTGTTGCAGCAACTCGGGCAACTGAACACGCGGTGAGGCAGGGGGTGGTGGTAAACCAGCTGCAGATGAGGGAGAAGGAATCTATTTAGTAACAATGAAGAAAACATTTTTCTCTCTACTCACCGTAAGACATGCCCATCGCTTTACGCAGGGCATATTGATCGGCAATGGCCGAGGGTGGCAGTTTCTTGGCTAGGTCTGTAAGTTGTTGTGTCAGCTGTTGTGCTGTTTGTGCCTCCTCTTGACCAGCGGGCTGCACCAGTGCCAGATGCGAGGGCAGAGGCTGAGACAATCGCTCGTTCTGTATAACCCGCAGCTTCTCGATTAATGTCAGATTGTTGCTTAGATGCTCCTGCATGCGTCGCGACAACTCAAAGTTTTTCATATCGGTTTCCATCTCATCCAGAAAGCCGACATCAATACCCAGATCCTTCAGTGAACGCAGACGCTTAAAGTCCAGTCGTGTGTTCTTGTACTTTTCATATTCCAATTCAATTTGTTCGGCCGTCTCAAGCGTCTGTTTTTCCTCCTTAGCCTTCTCGGGCTGAAAGCACTTTTCAATCTCACGCTGTTCATAGCGCTGCAACTGCATGTTGTATAGTTCGTCCAGAGATTTGCTGTGCTCGCCATTTGTCAGAATATCTAAAAGTCCATTAGCTATGGTGGTGCCGTAGCTGGAATCCTTGGTGAACTGTAAAATACTCTCGGCGTACTCGGCACTGGAGGCATCGCCATATGTGTGCAACACCAGTTGTGTTTCCTCCGCACTTAATGTGGAGAAACGTGAATCAAAGGTAGGAGCAAAGCTGGCAAAGGGTCCATAGTTCATGGGTTTTACGGGTTTAACATTATTCCGTTGATCAGTGTGCATACCTAGCACTTGACCGCTACCCGTTGGAAGTTTACCCACCAAATCTCCAATGGTCATTACCTTTTCGGGTCCTTCGTTCTCGTCCCGATTGAGAAAATTAAGCGTTGTTGTGCCGTCTTTATGCTGCCTTAAGAAACCCATTTTATGTGCCCGCTGCTTGGCACTAATCCGTTGTTTCGCCTGCTGAGCTGCTCCCTGCACCTGGGCAAGTATCTCCTCGCTGGTTAAATCATCTACATATGGCTCAAAGTGCGTCTTCGGGGCATTCTCCAAGCGCAGCGCTCGTTTCCGTTCTTCCTCCTCCAGTTGTGCCTGCGTTGGCTCTTCTGCACCCGTTAAAGCACCCTCATCCGCCGAATCGTGTGCATCATATCCGGCAAACTCGTTGCTGCTAAGCTCGAAGCCCAGCTCCTTAGCGGTCAGCTCACGTATATAGCCAGAAAGTGGTTTTAAAGTACGCATTAAGTTATCTGGCTGCAGTTGCTTCATGCCAATTTGTAACAGTCGTTTAGCTGCCTTATGGTACACCGTGTCTACACGATTGTACCGCATGGCGTTCTCACAAATTAACCTGAAGTCATCACTAAATTCGCTGAGCGCTGAATACTCATGATCGTCGATCTTTTGCCGCATGGTCAGAAAATCCATGGGCTTACTGATAGTTGATGAATACCCGGGGGCAATGTCGTCAGTGACGGGCCATGCAAAGAACTGATGAGGATCCCGTTTCTCCAGGAAGCGTAGCAGGTGCTCCAACAACTTGTTCAAAGGGGACTTTTGTTGCTTGAGCTTCAACACGCATCTGCGTGGTTCTCGGCCGGATTCACTGCTGCTACTTGGTGTCTTGGGCGCCTCTAAAGCTTTAGGCGTCAGCGAACCGGCACCACCCGGCGTTGAGGCAGTTGTAGAACCAGATGGTGATGGTATGAGCAGCTGGGGGAGAAGATAAAGGAAAAGTTAGCTAACTTCAATATACGATGGCTTTTACTTACATCTGGCAGTGGCTTGGTGGGACTGCCACCTGCTGCTGTCATGCCCATTGAGGAGGATGTAGGTGAGCTAAGAAGCATCTCGTCCAGTTTACGTGGTGCTATTGGTTTCGTAACTGGGCAATTGGAGGGCGAATTGTCGGTGGTAATGCCGGCATAGTATAATATATTCTCAGGCAGCGGTTGGGATTGATCTACGTCGTCATCCATAAAGCTAAAACCATCTTGACTGCAATCGGCATCAGCTGATGCAGGAGCCTGGCTTCGTGGACTGCGCTGATGCGACTGCGATGAAAAGCCACTGCAGGCGGCTTCGTCTGGTACGGATGTTGCCTCATCATCATTCAGATTGCGTTCCTCTGAGCAAAGTTCACGATGCCTATCGCGGCTGCGATGTCGTTTCTCCTTGTGATGCTTGTGCTTCTTTTCGCGATCTTTCTTTTTCTTCTTTTTCTTAGATTTCTTGTGTCGCTCGCGATGCCCAACGTCACCGCATTGCAATTCTTCAGGCACATTGGGACTACCTGGGGCAGCAGACATCATCGCTTCGGCGGCCGTTGGAGGTCCATGTCCGTCCAATGCTGTTAAAGGCGAATTGGCGCTGTACTCGGGTGTCGCATTGGAGCCAACCTTAAGTATCAGCTTCAAGCCCCTCTGCAACTGCGTGGGATCCTGATGTTGACTATATTCTGCTCAAGAAATTATTCATTTGAATGCCACAATGTCCATTGCATGTAAAACGCGCACTCACCTTCATATTTTTCCCGCCGCTCCGATTTATTCTTTTTGTGCTTCTTAGATGAGCCCATTTTAATTGTTGGAGCTTATAATATGCAAGATCAGCTCAAGTTGCGCTCAATTTTTAAGAAGAATTTGTTAGAAAACAATGTGAAAGCAAGAAAAAAAACGGGAAAAACAAATTTTTTGGCTGGTACAGGCGAGACAGACGCCATGATTTAGGGATGACAATACGGGGCTATCGATATTAACAATTGTTATCGATACGCGATGTTGCGTTACTAATTGATGGTATTTTTTGTATCATGTAGCTTTTGAGTGCTAACATCCGGAGCAGAACGGCTTATTTGCCGCCACGACGTTTTTGAGCGGCCGATGTTTGTTGCCACCTTGGCGACATACTGTTTACATTTGATGCAGCCTTAGCCTTTTTTGGTACTAATCGATTTCCGGTCGGTACAACAGCAGCCTGGATATTAGTCGGCGATTTCGCTGGTGTCACTCCCTTCTTGACAGTGCCATATAATGTTCGCGTCGAGTTTAATGCTACCAGAGATGTGTCCAACTTGTTTTTAATCTTATCGAGATCCTGACGCATTCGCTGTATATCCAACGCAATAACTTGCCTATCCCGCTGTAATCTCTTGTGTTGCAACAACATATTCTCTAGCACAGTTTTCTGTAGCAGCACTTCACGAATCCGGCGCTGATTGGTGAAACTTTTGGGGCCCATTTCTAAAATGCCGCGTCTCATCAATTGCTGCGATTGTTGATTCAATTTCGCCTTTATTCTCGATATGGGCATCACTCCTTGCTTGGTGCTTGCTGTGACAGCCGCACCGCCACCCCCCTTAATACGATTATTCTTACTCGATAGATTTGTTTTCGAATTTTTTGTTATCGGTGACACGGGAATCTCTGCAATTGGAGCTGGAACTGATGGCACTGCCTTACGCGGTGGCGAGGTAGCTAGAGAAGAGAGTCATCGGTTATTCAATTAACAAATTCATCGACTATCACCCCCAGTATAACTTACATTTCATGTGATGGTGTATGTTGGCCATCATCGAATTCACACGATTCTCAACATTTAATTTCTGATTGAAGTAATGATCTGCCGGTGATCTACCAGAGCCAAGCCGCAAAGTCGCTCTCTCTTCAGGGGTTGGTCTACCAATGTTGTTGTTTTCTGGGGGTGGGTTGGCATGGTACAACTGATTCTTTAGTATACCATCTAGATTAAGGCGCATAGTCATCTTCTGGCCTACTTCTTCGAATCTCTTAAGTTCTGCAACGAATTTTGATTCCTAACGGTGTCGCCAAAAAAAATAAATTTTGAATTTTAGATTTATTAAAATTTTTTGTTTAGACTCAACATACTTAATAAGTTACTCTGAAAGACATAGTCGTGTCTAAAAAGGCATAGCAAACCGAATTTGAATATGAATGCGATGGTATTTCGATTTATACAAGTGTCAATAGTGTATCACAATAGGGGAGGTCGTACATAAACATATGTTTTTAATAACTCACTGTATAACAATGAATTGAACACTTAAAACATTGTACAACAATTGAACTGCATTCAAAAATATTAATTTGATTACAACAAAAAAGTACAACATTCACTCTTATCCATTTAAAAATGTAGTCAAAGAATTGCACGCGTTTTAACAGTTAATAATTAATTTGTCCTTTTGAATGCATTTATCGTTAGTGGCAATCAAGTCTATCGAAATGCAGTGGAGATCCTTAGAAATATCGATAAAGGCATCGCAGAGAAATGATCAATAACTTATATTATATTTAGCAGTGTTTAACGTGTTTTTTATATAATGGGAACTCGTTGTTGAGTCGTGTGTTTTCATAAAAATATATATGTACGTTATTACAAATATGCAGCTCAAATATTGATATCTTTATTTATGCAATGTCACTTGAGGAATCACACTTAAAATTGTAGCCAAACGAAAGAGATACTCTATTTATGTATGTACTTTTGTAATTATTATACAACAATATTGGGTGTAATGGGCGTGGTTCGAGTGCAACAATAGCTCCCACGAGCATTTTAAAATATTGCGTGGGGTTATGCAAGTGTCGGCATTGTAAACAGAGGCGCCGACACTCACACACACACAAGACTTGCCATTTACCGTTGCTGTTGTTATTGTTGCTTTTGTTGATGTTTGTGTTTTTTTTGTTGTGGTAACTGTTATTGGTTTTATGACTCCACTTCTCATCGGCACTTTGTGGGTCCCATTTCCTCTGTTTTTATGCATGTGAAATGAAATTTGTAAAATAATTTGTCGCCTTTTGCACTCAGCATATTTTCGATATGTTTCATTGTATGCGTATCTGAAAAAAGAGATTTTATATTTGCAAATTCCACAACGAGTGGCAAAAAAAACTATTTAGCTGCATTCCTTATCTGGCTGATTACTATTTCATAACATTCCTCACTGCTTTTATTAAATCTAATTATAATCGAAATGATTGAAAGTCTAAATACCATGGAACATTGAAGCTGGAGAAGTATTACAAATTGAAGATAATTGTAAATCCAAATTTGATTATAGCTTCTCTCACATCTTTATCATTAGACGGAGTCAGCATTGGTCTACTAAATATACCCATTGTAAAGCTCTCGAGCTTTGCTTTTAACGAACCTTTTTGCACTATATTGTCAAGTTCTCGACTGAGCCGTAAGTACGTACTGACCACTTTGAGATACGCGCGAAACGAGATGCGAGACACATTTGACAAATGTTTGTTCAATTGCGGCTGCCGCAGTTCAACGCACGAGTGGAATACGCGTACATCATCTTGTGAATGGAATACGGAAATATGTCGGAACTTGGGCCCAATTTCCATATGGCCTAAAAGTCAGTTGTGGCCAAAACAAGTAAAAGCTTTTGTTGTGCCCCTAAAACAAGAGTGCAAATTGTTTAAAGTCACGAGGAGAGGAGAGTGTGATGGGGAGCAAGTGAAACCGAAAAGTCACACCTCAATTTTTGGACCCAAAGAGCATTGCGATTGACCCGCGTCGCGTCAGTTGCGTTTTGGAGCGCATTTTGTACAGGCGGAACGTGTATGCGGCATGAGACAGAAGGATTTGATTGCATCCTGTTGCTGGTTGCTCTGTGGCACGCTGTGCTTGGCGGCTGTGCACGATGAACTGCCACAGTGTGGACTGCAGGGTGTCTATAGGCAGCGACAGAGCCTCATCGAGTCACCCAATTATCCGGACAACTATCCGCCCAACAGCTGTGTGGATTATGTGATTCGTTCACCTTATCGCTGCCCCACCAAGTTTCACATACAATTCCTTGACTTTCAACTTGAGTTATCCGAGAATTGCAGTCGGGATTACTTGGCAATTGGTCTGCAGAATGCGGACGACGACATGGCTGTGCTCTGTGGTCAAGTGCTTGGCATTAGAAAGTATCATACGCCAGATGGCATATTGAGATTGCGTTTCCTCAGCGACGATTCGCCTTGGACTACGAATGGAGGTTTTCGTCTGCTCATAACGCGCTTGGCTTGCGAACGCGAGGATCTGGCGGCACGTGGCCTGGATGTGGAGGAGGATGAGGATGAGCAGGATGATACCGTGGCAGTAAATGCCAAGCTGCCGCATAAGAAGCCACTGCATCAACATCATCACCAGCAACAGCAGCAGCCACAGCCACAGCAGCAGCAGCTGTCGCAATTTCCGCAAAACTTCAGCTTGGCGGGGCTGCAACAGAGCACCCCCTTTGGCACCCCTTGGCCACCCATTTATCCGAGCTTGCAGCCATATCCGGCGGTTGGTTATCCCCCATATGCAGGAGGTGGTGGTTTTGCTGGCGGTGGTTTCTACCTGCCCGTGGCGCCGCAGCAAGCTGCAGCTGCAGTGCCTCCTTGCAAACCAAACGAGCCACAGCAGCAGCAACAACTTCAGCAGCAACAGTTGCAGCAGCAGCTACAACAACTTCAGCAACAGCAACAACTGCAGCAGCAACAACAGCAACTGCAGCAGCAGCAACAACAATTCCAACAGCAGCTGCCCACCATTTCGGATCAGTACCAGACAAGCGCCTTCCAGCCACAAGGCGTCAACCTCAAGGATTACGATCCGCAGAGCCTGCAGCAATTTGGCGGTCAGGTGGATTTGTGCTGTGTCAGCAGCTTCAATCAGGCACATTTCTATCTATCCAGTCCAGGATTTCCTCGCACTGTGCTCAACGCTTTGCTACCAAGTCAGCAACGGGATTGCGTCTTCTATCTGGAGAAGAACTCACCAAATGTTGCCGGGCTGCGCATACAGTTTAAGTTCTTTGATTTCGGGCAGTCGTCAGCGACAGGTGGAGGCATCTATCCAGGACAGTCGTCTGCAGCGGCTGGAGGCTTCTTAACAGCACAGCCTGGTGCTGGAGGTGTCCGTGGTGGCTGTAATGGAGATTTCATAGAGCTAGATGGACAACGCTATTGTGGCTGCCGTTCGGGACATGTGCACAAATCCTTTTGGCCCGAGGGACGCAAGGCGTTGCGTTTGCGCATGGGACAATCGGGTGGAGCTGCGTCCAATGGTTTTCTGCTGGAGATCTTTCAGGATCAGGATACAGATAGTTATAGATTGGACAGTGGAGCCATTGGAGGAGCATTCAATCAAGGTGGACAGGGTCTGCCAGGTCAAACAGGACTGCCAGTTCTAACGGGCTTGGCTGGACTACCCGGACTGGGTGGCCTACAAAGTCTTAACGGTTATCAACCCCAGTTGGGACCTCAATTGGCTTTGCAGCCTCAGCTTGGCTATCGCCCACAGCCTCAGCTGCCGTTGTGGCCCAACTATCTGCCACATCCAGCTTCGGCCTTGCCCAACTATCCCCTGGCACCACCACAGCAACTGTTGCCCTTTACGCCCTACCGTCAGTCGCGTCAGGCTTCATGGCAATATGCTCGCGGTCTGGACGCCCAGCAGCCTGCACGTGTTGTCGAGACCAATTCGACACGCAAGGAGTTCTATTACTTTGATGCCGACGAGGCCTTTGCACGCGCCGCCCTCGACGACGAGGATAATGGCATCAGGACAACGACAACAACGGGAACGACGACATCAAGTCCGGGCACCGTTTCCGTTTCGCAAAACCCCAACACGAAGGCCTTCGAGCAGAGCAGTTGCAGCTTCGACTACATGGAGGTGCTGCGGCTCACGGTCGATACACTCTGGCTGACCAAGCCCATCTGCTTTGCCCCAGTGCGCAGTTGGTTTAGCAATATCTTTGGTTAGTTTCGTACTTAAGTGCAGTAATATCTCTGTTCTAGCTGATTTGTATTTAAATATATGAGTACTCAAGGTTGAGTTCGCATTAAACTCTGATAAACGTGAAGGCTTCTTTCAATCTGAGACTGAAACGGCTTGAGATGAATAGATTAAGATGAGCCATTTTGTGATATAGGTAAAAACACTAACTACGAATTCCTAAGAACTAAGAAGACAAAGATAAGGTAAATAGACTGGGATCTTACACCAGGCCTGTACCAATCGAAGTCCCTCTTAGGTTACTACAACTTAAGGTCTTCATTGATGACTCTGTAAATTCTTAATTCTAATTCTAAATTCCTAAGTAAACCATTAAATTTCTTAAATATTTAAAAACGTTTAGAGTTAGCTAAGGACTTATAAGAATAGCCTACTTTCTTTGCTAGCTAATCTTCAATCTTCAAGAAATGTTCAACATCAGTTTAAAAGCTGCTAAACATAATAACAGCTTTTGAGCGCAAAGCGTCTTAGAGCAGATTCGAACATCATCTTATATTCTAAGGTATCTTGAGCCCCACAGACGTCTGGTCTGCGCATATATATGTCGACTTACAGTGCGTGTTACATTTGTCGCACAAAATGCCGAGCATTGTTTGTCGCCCTGGCGTGGCTTGTGTTGTATCGCATAAGTACAACGATTGTGGTTCCATCAGCGTCTTCAGCCCACCTTGGAGTGCGAGAATGCCGCACTGACATTGAGTGAGTTACCCCTCCCTCCCCCGCTACGCCCACTCCTTCTCGTTAGCTTCCTTCTTGCCGGGACACTTCTTGGTACTGTTTGCTTAAGCACTGTGCAAGGCAACACGGGGTCGAGACAACTTGGCATTGAGGTTATGTTATCTGTTTGAAGAGCTGATGCTGTCTTGGCTGCCGCTGCTCTGCTTCTACTTCTGCTGTGTGCCTGACAACAACGGAAATGGAAATGGCACGGACTAAAGCAACCACAACAACAACTACCATAACAATGCGTGCGCTTTACAGTTCGCGGCAGACCCAAACCAAGTGCCCCAAGTCCGAGACGGAGTCGTAGCCCAAGTCCAAACGAAGTTGACTAAGCAGCGAAACCTTTTTTCACACATCTCCCCGCTTCGTAATGACGTCAGCGCACTAGAGATCGTAGATAAACAATGTGTGTGCACGTTTGTGGGTCTTATATATATATGAATATACTATATACTTACTTAGTACACGCATGTGGGGCAAGTGTTTATACCAAAACAACATGACAAAAAGGTCTTTTAGCTTTTTGCCACATATTTTTTGGGTATTTTTAAGCAAAACGCTTTAAATTGTTTAATGTTCTTTACATTGACCACTCTTATGAGGCAAAGCTGGACAAATATTTATATTTGCTGAGGTTTTTCATTTAAAACATCGAAGTTTATCTATGTAACACCGATGTTTCTCCAGCTCTACTAGTAAATTAATAAGTAAACGAATAAAATACTTCATAAATATTTGTTTGTTGTTGGAAAGACCTTAAAAGACCTTTATGTATTTAAGAAAATTATAAACTTTAATTAGTTCAGCTTTAGTTATGTAGTGAATATAGATCGATATAGGGAATCGACTATTATCGTTAGTTATCCAGTAGAAAACTCCCCGTTTTCTCCCCTCTAACCTAACCCAAAGACAATAATGAACATTGATATCATTGCGCACAATAATAATAGATATATATTTCATATGTTTATTATTTCGATTCAATTCGATTTACAAATACACAGATGGTATTAGTTCATTAGGAATTATACGTTAAGTATACATATACATATATACACATTGAAGTTGATTCACATATACGATTTATATAGTTCACTTTTGTCATATATATGCCGTAGTTATTTTATATTTAGGTTTCATTTTTCTAGTTTCGCATAGTAGTAGCATATATAATTTGCATAGTTACTCGTATAATCGTTATAATTGTAATAGTAATAATACTCAACTACCGACACCGATTGACGTGTTCTAATGATATGACAAGTTGGAACAATAATTAACTTGATATTTGCATAAACCCACACACAATGGCTAAAATTTCACATACATATGTATAGGTATATATACAACACCATTAGAAAGGAACAGCTAAAGAGAGTGAGACAGCGAGAGAGAGAGAGAGAATGTGGGGGATAACAAGGGGATAAGGAATTTGTTTCTAGGTAATTGTCTAGCTTAGTAGGGGAAGGTGCGATTACATTTCATGTGCACAAAGGGTTATCTAAAATAAGTACTTAGTTGTTGTTTTAATTAGTTAACATAGTTAGTTCGTTATAGTTTAGTTTCGTTTCATTTCGTTTCGTTTCGTTTAGTTAACTAATTGTTAGTGCTTGTGGTTCTCCAGTTTTTCTTTCATTGTGCTCGACTTTGTCAGCAATATACAATTGATGCTTGGTATACATATTGGTGTGTGTCTCTGTCTGTGTCCATGTGTGTGTGTGTGTGTATGTTTAAGTGTGCCTGCCATATCTTCATTTCATTCGTATCTAGCCCAGGAATCGTATATTGGTAAAAACAGCCTTTGCCGGACGCTTGCGATTACAAAAGTTGACCGTCTTGCTGTGATTCCCCTTGCGATTCTCATGCAGATTGACCAGCAGCTTGAATATATCCTCCTTGCTGGGTGTACAAGCGTAGCGTAATTCCGGTTCATAGTTGCTGTTGATAGAATTCATGTAAGAACTGATAACGATAATATATGGCAATTAGAATTGTCGTTTCACTTCACGCCCAGATTCGTATTTCGATTGAGCGTTGGATTCATTTAAGATTGAGATTGATTAGAGATTAGACAGATTAGCTCTGGTGTATGTGTCTATATCGGGTCACTGCATATATAGCCTGAGGAGACTCTTGGAGATGCATTTTAGTAATAAGTTCAAATCAATAAATAAGTTCAAAGTTTCAAGAGTCGTTCCCAAAATCGCGTGATTTGTGCAATACGCCAAAAGGCGATTAAGCGATTTGAAGTTAACTAAACAGATTTATACGTTTTAAGAACGGAATCAGTATATATATTAATATTGTATGTATATCTTATATTTTTGACATTTTCACGATTTAAGGAACACTCCCGTTTGGATTATTTTCTACCTCGGAATGGACTAAGCTACTAAGACTACGACTACAAATCAAAATACTGTGGATTGGTGGTGGGAGGGTCGTGTAGGAGGGTTTTAAGTAGGTGCTCGTTTGTGTGGGTTGGGGGTGGAGGGTTAATAGGGGGAGTGGACGACATAAGTTCAAGCTCACCCGCGGTTTCGATTGTGACGTTTCCAGGGATAACGACGATAATAACGCGAACGTTTCGGTTTGTTCTGTCCCAGCACAAGACTCTGCACACCAGTTTCCAACTCCGGATAGTCATCATTAACCACAGATGGAATTGGTGGGGTCTCGTCTACCTCAACATAAACCAATGGCAGCGTGTCCAATGTGGGATCCTAAAACAGAAACGGCAGAGACAAAAGGGAAATGCTAAAGTTTTATAAGCCACCCTCTTTTGCTGCGTCCGACATTCGAGTGGCATTTGGACTTACCTCGAGCATTTTCATGAGCAAAGCGGATTTGTCGACTAGTTCCTGCTCAGCGCGCAAATCCTCCTCCATTTTCTTGAGCAACTCAAACTTGTTGGCCACCTCCAGTTCATTGTAGACGGCATTCGCAATGTCTGGCTCCGACTCCGGCTGTGGCTCTGGCTCCGGCTGCGACTCCTGAGGGGGCAAGACCAGCGCGTTTAGCTCAGCATTGAGGGCGTGTAGTAGATCTGCGAGCAGGGAAAATGGAAATGAAGGCAATAAGCCACAACAAGTTGTATTATTTGGTATTTTTCAATGTTGTTTACACAAGTTGCCGCTAATCCGGCCGCAGTACCAGCTAGTAATGCCCTTCCCCTGTCCCTGCCTGTCTCGCCAACTCGACCACAAACAGGCGTCAAGTTTCCGACAAACTGACATTCACAAGTTTCGAATCGAGTTGTGCCGTTGTGAATTTTCTCTGATTTTTCTCCTACCATTCTTTATCTGAGGGGCTGAGGCTTAAAAATATCTCATACATATTAAAATATATATTGTATAGAGCGGAAATTGACCGGCGGCAATGTCCACGACAACTGCTACGAGTCCATGACGAGTTGCCTTTGCCTTTGCCCTCCACTTGCTGCTTTCCACCCTTCGCATTCTGATTCACATTCCCATTCGCATGCCACTCAGTCAGTTAGTCAGTCATTCAAACTGGCTCATTCAACGTTCAACGGCCAGTTTCCTTTTGTCTCCTTGTGGCAGCATCCTGACATTAACACGACTACGCAAATGCCACGCCCTGCGCCTTCATTTTGATTTGCAGCGTGGGCCGCACGCGGATTAGAATAAAGTTTTATTAAGTTGGCTAGTTTTAATACCCTCTAATCTTGGAAAACCGCCGAAGTGAGTGTAAAAAAGAGATATAAAAATAAGTTAAAGATCTAAAAACCTTATTCAGAATTCCAACCTCAACTTCTTTTGAAGATCAATTAAGGTTGACCTAGACTAAACTTTTGTATCATATTTTATATATCTAAAATGTATATAAAATCATTTCTGCATGGAATGTCTTTAATTAAATGAGTTGACCTTAAGTCTTTCAACATATTGCGAATTTAAATGCTTTTTCGTTATTTATCCTAACTTAAAGGTTGTGTAAATGAGATCATAGATAAGTAGCTATAGTAGATATTATATAATAATAATATTTATTATTTATACTTAAAAAGAAGACTTATACTGCGATCTATATAATCTTATGTACCCTTGCAGAGCTTAGATAATTAATATTATTCCAGTATTTCTCTTGAATTCTAATACTTTTGCTGAACTGGTGGAGCTTATCACTTTAAATGTGCTTTGCTAACATTTCTTTTTAATATACCTTGTGCCTAATATTCCTTTCTTCAAGTCTCATCTAATTTGTTTTGTTTAAATCCACATTTCTAACCAAAACATTTGGCAATTGTAAGCTTAATGAAATTACAAACTCGAAACGAAATAAAAATCCTATTTGAATATTATAGAAAAGCAGACAAATGTATTGCGTATCTGTGTCTGTGTGTGTGTGTGAATGGGTGTAAGTGTGTCTAGTCAATATTGTCAAAGTGGGTCGACTTTTGACGTAAGCCAAACCTTCAGTCAACCAAGCGTCAAACCAAATGCGTCAAAATTGTTAACATCATTTTTGTAGGCGTGTTAAGTGCTCTCTGCGTGTGTATGTGTGTGTGACTGTGTGTGTGCGACTGTGTGTGTGCAGCCATAGATAAACGTACTTCGAAAATTGTGCAATGACCGGAAATGTTCAACGACCATTCAAATTATTGAATGACAGCGAACGCGCGCCCAAAGGCAGGCATCATATTTTGTGCTCGTTTGTAGCACATATGCGCCACCTGTTGTGTGTGCAGCCAAACGAACGCAGCTCATTTAAAACTGAAAGCTTAATGTATATGAAACATAATGGAAACTGAAAGGGAAAAAAAACGTGTGGGAAGCTATTGGCAAAGAGACTTTTCCGAACTGTGATTATAATATTAAAATTGCACTTTCCAATTTTTGCAAGACCAATACTAAGAATATTTTAAAGAATATTTGCTTAATCTGTATGATATATTTAAGGAATATGAAAGACTTTCATTACAATCATATCTTGTTTGAGGGTGTTTCTGAACTGTGATTATCATATTGAAATTTCATTCTCAAATTCATTAGAGAATAGTTACTAAATCTATAGTAATTTATAGTAATTTAAGGTATTTATTGTTGAAGTACAGCTCTTGACAGATCTATTATTAATATTCCGAGTAAGTTGCCATATGATGAGCATATCTTGACCTAGCACGCTAGCTAAAGCCTTCAGCAGCTTCTCTGTCGAAGTGCAAAATTACCGAAAATTCTCAGAATCCTCCCTGCCAGCAACCTTGAAACGAGTCTCGCGTTTTACGCTGATTCTATTGTCTCATGTTGATGTCGTTGTAACCCGTTAAAGGCGTCGGTGCAAAGCCTACGCAACCAGGGAGCAGGCGAGCGAGCAGCTCATCAGTGGAGTCAAATGTCATGGGGTAATCCATGTGCCTTCCCCAGCAACAAAAGGCAGTGTCATTTAATCAGCTAAGGGGACTCACCATCGCCAGGATCGTAAACGTTGCGTTCCAGTGCGTCCAAGTGTCCTCGCGGTTGTGTCACAGCGTCTTCGTCGCGGTCTCCAATGATGTCTCCTACCCCTCCTCCTACCATGGCAGAAAGGCGGCGCGCCGAATGCTGCTCTGCAAGGGATGGTGGGCCAACAACTGGAGATGCTGCCGCTGTCTGGGATGTCAGAAAACCGATGACGTGGCGTGTGCTGGCCAGGATCGTTGTTGCCAAGATGCAGACCGTTAGTATGTCGGGTTTCATGGTGGTGTTTGTTTGTTTTTTTGTTGTTTGTGTGCCTCGCCTGATGTCTTCGGGATTAGCGTGTTTGCTTGTGCTTCTCCTGTCGGTTCCTATCTGCAAGCATAAATGGAGATGTGTGTGTCATGTACATGAGGGTAATTACCATCACTACTGCCTGATGGAAGCTTCAAGCGACTCCTCACAGTATCCCCTGCCTCCCCCTTTCCAATCTTGTCTCGTGTTGCGTGTGGGTGTTACTCATTTTTGTGTTTAAGCAAACACACACTTGCACACACACACATAATACTGAGGTTTAAATAAACAACCTCTTGCAAGGCAACGCACAGTGGGGCAAAGCTTGTGCAAAATGTAATTAGCAATATATAATATTAAATAATATTTTACATTGGTCTCTCTCCCTCTCTCTCTCTTAATAGTTTTAACAATATTTGCATACTTTTTGCAGCACTTGCCCCACTGTGCGCTTAGCTAGCTAGCGCTGCTTAACTTGTAGCTCGACGTCTTCAATTGTGTTGTTGTTGTTGCTGTAGTTGGCTGTAGCTGTAGTACACACAGCTTGTTTTTATTTTAAGGCCGCCATTCGCATCGTTCCATTTAATTAAACGTGGGCGGGGCACAGCCGTTGGCTTAACTCCTTCGTTGCGGATTTGCCGACCAAGTTTAACGCCTCCTCCCGCTCCCCGCTTGACACGTTCATGTGCATGTCAGGGCACCCATTAGCCTGGCCGCCCCATCCCATATCCATAGAGTTTGTACGACAACCCACACCTCCCATTTTTTTGTCGCGTTTGCTTTCTTCCATAACTTTTCGCTTGTGAACAATATAAATGAGCTGTCTTCAAACTTTTGGCACTTGCGGTCTCGTCTCCCGTCGGGCCTTGTGATTTGTTTAATTTGTTAAAGTTAAATAAAAACATATAAGAGCGGTAATTTCTTGCTACCACAGTACAGACTATATTCATAACGCTGATAAAGTAATTTAAAAGCGATTTTCTACGTGTTAAATATGTATATTAAATTGATCAGTCTGACTTTTTTTTGGCTGGCACTGTAACATTGAAACGGGATAGGGACTGTGTATCCCTGTGCAGTCATAATTGCAATGTGAACTTCACGCAAGAAAGCTGATTGATACTGGACTCTCGCACTGCACTTGCCCAAAATAGCAAGTATGCTGATCATGTTAGTAATCGATAGAATTAACATTTATTATCGTCTACTAATAAAGTCGATTTGTACTTTTTGCCATTCACTCTCGCACTGCACATAATTATTGAAAGGATGCCGTTTAAGCTTATACAGCTAATCGATAGAACATTTAAACAAAAATAATCCTGTTTTATTTAATCGATTTGTACATTTGCCATTCACAAAGTGCACAAGCCAATAAACTTTTTTTGTTCCTTCGCCACGGCACGCAAAATTGACGAATTACCAAACGAACCATTGACAAATCCAACACATAAATTTGCCACAAAATGCGCCACAAAACACGCCCCATCAAATTGATGAGCCAAAAGCGAAAATTTTCAATTTGTCTTTTCATTAAAATCATCTTGACGCCCTCAAGGAAAAAGTTTTGTTGCCAATTTCTTGTTCGCTGCACGTTTTGATTGGACCGTAATGTCAATTTTCTATGCCAAGTGTGAATGTTGTAATTTAGTTAAATTATTTGTAAAAGTGAATATTTTTAGCCCATAAATATAGTCCCAATTTAGTCAAGTTTAAAGCAGTATTTTTGCCAATAGAAAGCCTTTCAGTTATGCAAAATGTGAAACACGTATTTCCAAAATATTCAATACAGTCTGATTTATCGTTACGTTATTGCATTTATGTTGGCCTATGATAAATAAAGGAAATCTATGTGTATTTTATGGGTTTAAACGAAAAGGTAATAACGTACAACATCTGCATATACCCTAGGGAAGTCCTGGTTTAAACGTATAACAATTAATTAATTAATAATTAAATATGATTGGATTGATTTCTGTTGAAATATTTAATTTTGTAGTTCCTGCTATTGGTAAATGAAAGACCATTACATTTGCTGTACTTGTAATTAAGTGTTCAGTTTTGTGGAAGTATAAAATGACGTGGGCATGGCGTGTGCATTCATAAAATAGCGAGAATCTCTGAAATATGAACCCATGATGAACCAATTAAGTATGTCAAATGAAATTTTGTGGAAATTATTGCATCCAATTGAAATTCACTTTTCAAAATGAAAGCAAGAAATGATAAAAATTTATAATAAAAGAAATAATATGCAGGGTAGTTTAAGGAGTAAGGAGTATTAAGGAGTACGTTACAGTTCAAAGAACAAGTAATTAATATAATTTCTGAATAAAATAAATGACGTGCACTGTATTATTTAAGTACCTTTTCTATTTTGGACTTCTGAAACTTCAAGGCACAAAAAAAAACGGTAAAAGGTGTGTACTAGCTGATAAGGCAAACACGAATCGTTGTGAAAATGCTTTAATTAACTTGTTGACACAGTGTCCAAAAGTGTCCCAAAAAACATAAAAACAACACACGAAAAAAAGAAGCGAGTACCAGGAAATGTAAGCAAAAACTTGTGCTAACTGTTTCGTCTGTTTTTGTCGTAAGGTTGGTTGGTTAGCGGACACCCTAAGCAAGATCCCAGGGGTGAAATGGAATTTATTAAATAGCGTGGTCGCAAGGCAAGTTACCACAAAGTACGTTCAGCTGAGCATTTGTACCTGTCAAGCAAAGGGAACAGGCAGCTAGCAGCTCACCTGTTTCGCAATAAACGCACATTTAATTGCTCGAATGAGAAAATTGGAGCTGATATACAGGCTAAGTGGAACAACACACACACAAACGAACACTCACTGTCAGACACAGTCTGTAATAGTCGGTAAAAAGTTGTTTAATTAGCGTTGACTAAGCACAATAAGCTCTCAGTACGCCCACGATTTGAATTCGACATCGGACAAAGTTAGTAGCCCCGAAAACTAATGCACATGGTGCTTGTCAGACCAATTTGCAATGAATTCCAGTTCAATATTATACAATATGGCATGTGGAAGCTCAGCTGTCGCGTACCCCATTTCAATGGAAGTGAAGTAACGAATCCCTTTTAAAGGTGTTAAAAAATGGGATAAAAATAAAAAAGAATATAAAGAAGACTTACGCAAGTCCTTTTAAATTTGTCATATTTAAACAATTTAAATTGGAAGTTGTATAATAAGTTGTATTATATGATTATATATAGACCTTTTCCATTATACAGTAGGATAATAAACTGTATTATGTGATTATTACTTAATGTTTTTTATTGCTTTTAATAATTACTAAGCAAAGGTAGAAGTTGCACAGTAATTTACATAATATATTTAAATAACTTAAAGTTCTTTAACTGGCAAATGAATAATTAATTGTAATTTAGGATTATTATTTGATTTTTTAATTCTATTTCAATGACAAAGTCTTTAAGTGGTAAGAAACCCTAAATAAATTCTTAGCCAAGACAGACGCCCCTTCCGTCCACCTGATTAGCCAGCCTATTGTCTTGCTCTGATTAACCCACTCCCTCTCAAGACGGCCTACTTCGCATAAACCAAATATGCTTTGTGTTGTCCTTGGGCTATCGCATGAACTTTTCCATAATGCGATACACACACTCGCACACACTCTCACACACAACAAGCACTCAGACAGGCGATCATTTTTTTGGTAGGGAATTGTATTGCCTGCAGCAAGAAATTTGATCCATGTTCGATGACCAAAGGGGGCAAGCACATACCACACAGGAGAGAGATATAGAAGGGGATAGTGTGTGTGGGGGGGGGGGGACAAGGTACAGGTGTGCTCCCGCCCAGTCGTTGGCATTTATATTGCCATTCTCCACGTGGTAACCGACAACGACTCCGGAGTGTACCAACGTGTTCCGTTCGCCGTGCTTGTTCGACATTCCTTGCTGCATGTGTTGCCTAGGGATTGTTTTCTACTTCGACTTTTTCTTTACAATCTCTTTCTTTTCTTCATTTTCTTGACGTTGTTGGAATTTTTTGCAGTTAGAACTGAAGGGATTTGTCACAAGGTGTTTGCCTGGCAACATTTTCCGCAAATATTTATGCTTTTCTTTATTTGTTGCAAGAGACTCTATTTTCTCTTCCTCTCTCTCTTTCTCTTGTTCGGTTTGTTTGCTTGACATTTATTGTTGGACTTGTTAAACAAAAATCTTGACAGCTTCTCGAGGCGCATTTGCCATTTAAGCTTTGCAAGAATTTAAAATGGGATAAGGTTGTGAAATATGGGAATTTATGAACTATATAAGTAGGCTGGAATTGAGCAGATTTTTGGCTTAGGTTGCTAGGCCAATTATAATTTAATGCTCTAAGAAGGGAGGTTAAAAAGAAAACTGTATTATATGTACATGTATTATAATATTTTAGCAAACTATCCAATTGAATACTCTTCTTTAAATCTCCCAGAAAATTTTAAAATTCCCTAAAAGATCTTGTTGCCTGAGTTAAAGAATCTTTAATAACAACAATCTTAGACACATCATTTGCATGCAAATTATCTAGCAAATACTTCAATAAACTTAGGTATCTTCAAGTGGAGTATTTTTAGTGGTATTTTGTCCTTTAAAAATGGGTTTCCTTTTAAGTATTTCTCACCTTTTTGACTACTTGATTAAGGTCTTTGTGCATTATTTACTTAAATAGGTGAAAGGTTTCTTGCATAAGTAAGTAGGCTACGTTATGATCCAGTCACACACAAACAACACCACCTACACACACACACTCGCTAAGGCATTGCACTTTGACCTACTTCAGCGTAATGTTTGTACATTTCAAATTAGCAAAAAGAGTTGAGCATGAAATTTTACAGATTGTACATAAACACAAGAGCACATGATTGATTCCTTCTCTACGCGTGGCTTTAATATTTTATAGCACCCACAGCGCAAAGTGTTGGGGCCTCCTCCTTTTATTAAAACCTTTTTTTTCTTGCCTTCTTTGATTGATTTGCAGGTTGCTATTTTTGTCTTGGATTTCTAGTTTTCCATCACTGACAGAGAGGATTTTCAAAAACTAATTAGGCTATTTTTGGGGTACATCTTTTCTTTTTATTCTGGTCTATTGTTGTGCTTTAAATTGCAGAAGAAATTTGTGCAATATTTATGAATACAATCAGATTTGAACACATTTTTTTAAAAATTGAGATATGCCTAAATTCTATGCGTTCTTAATTTACTTCCATACAAAAGTCATATATGCAGCTTAAACGTGCTCTTACTAAATACAGATACAGCTTGAAATTGACTGTACTATTTTCTCTGAAAAGATTTTTTGATTTTTTGTTTTCCTGTATAGTTCTTTCAAAAGACTTTGCAGAGCAATTTGATATTCTGGTTAATAATTCTTTATAGGAAATTTTTAAGAATTAGAAATTTTCTCGGAATTTTTAGAAACCACAGAATAATTACGCATACTATCATAATAATGCAATACTCGTAATTCTGGGAAGAGAAAAAAAAGATTTCCACAAATTCAGTTGCTACTACAACTTGTGTACTATGAGCAACACACAAAAACCATACATAGTTTTCTTTGCATGAGCTAAGTTTACCATAAATCTCACAGTTTTATGTATATTTTTCCCTGTAAAGTTTGCAACAATTATTCTATGGAATTCGTTAAAAAATCCTTTCAAAAGAACTTTAAATTCCAGTTAAAAATGTTCTTCTTTGATGGTGTTCTGTACTTTGTTAACATATTATATTTACATATAACATATATGTCAAAAAGGATTCACTCTTATTTCAGTTTGATATTTCTGATATGTTTAAACATAGTTCAGAGGTCTGCAGCTTCCTCGCCACGTCTGACACAGTCAGCCACTTAAATATGTCACGCATTGTCTCTGATGACGAACTTTAGCGACGGCGACGGCATTTCTAAGATTTCGCGACACGTTTATAAAAGTTTCTGGCGAAGAATCTCTTCAACAACTCTTTGTTAACTAGTTGAACGCTTAAAGTTGTCTTTTCTTTAACGTTTATTTAATTCAACTAAATTTTTGTAAATTTTTTAAAGTTAAAAAATCCCAGTTTATGGCGCGAGAAGTCAGAACACTCACTTGTGCTTGCCGTTACACTTGCGTCTACACTGACTGCCGTCACTTTTCGGATTGACAGTAGCTGCTGGCAACTGTTGCTCCTACTACTTGTTGAACACTGCGTAACCGACTAGGGGCGCTGACTTCTTTTATAAGGACTCTGACTGACGACGGACCCGACGAACCCGAGACGAGTTGCGAGCCGAGCATCGATACGAAGCCGACACGATGTCGAGGCGCGCGCCAAAAATGTGTTGCGTAAAAGCTTTACGAGCTTTTTGACACTTTTCGACTGCATACGATGATGATGACGGGTAGGGGCGTGGGGCGTGTCAGGCCGACGTTTATCAATGAAATATTTCGTCACATTTGCCAGGTTTAGCCTCGCTGCGATGATGTTGTCTTATGAAAAATGCCAGGCAAATCGGACAAAGCCCTGCGAGATCTCTGAGCAACCCCCTAGCACCTTCCCATCTCTGTAGGAATCATAAAAAGTGGCGGCAATTATTTACGCCGTAGAAGATACGCGCTGCTAAGTAGGCAGCAAGTCGTGGTGCGAAGTTCCCTTCCTTACCCCAACGACCGTATAACGTCACAAAGAGTGGGTGGTATCAGTGGTGCGAGGGGGGTTACTTCCTGTAATTGTTGACAACACGCGCTTTATGAATATGGTACGCGCCATTTTGCAGCTCGTCGGGCGCGTCATTCGCGCTTTCCTGGAACATTTAAAGCGTGGGCGCATCATCACGTAGACACGCAAATCCCTGCAATGCGGAAATGGAAGTGCACATGGTAATTGAGCTCCACCAAAATGGGAAATGTCATTTGCAATATATGCAATTTTATAGGATACATACATACATACCTTGAGGATCTGACTTTGACAATTATAACTTATACGAGGGTCGTTTGATAAGTCCGTGACTTTTTGTATTTGCCGCGCACCTGCTCTAAATACAACACTGCTCCTGTCAGCAGTTATCGATTAACAGCTGACTGTAAAATTTTGAGAAAGCTGCGTTTTTTGGTTTGCGTTTTATAGGCATTGAAAGCAGACGATCTCGTGAATTTTAACGAAAATGGAAAAAAGTGAATTTCGTGTGCTAATTAAGCATTATTTTTTGCGTAAAAAATCCATCACCGAAACCAAGGAAAGACTTGATAAATATTATGGGGACTCTGCACCATCAATTTCAATGGTTAAGAAATGGTTTACTGAGTTCCGTTGTGGTCGTACCAGTACAAGTGATGCCGAACGTTCAGGTCGCCCAAAAGAGGTCGTCATGCCAGAAATCGTCGACAAAATCCATGGAATGATATTGGATGATCGGAGAATGAAAGTGCGTGAGGTAGCTGAGGCTGTAGGCATCTCAACTGAACGGGTACATCACATTTTACATGAATATTTGGACATGAAAAAGCTTTCCGCGCGATGGGTGCCGCGATTGCTCACACACGACCATAAGCGCAACCGTGTGACCATTTCAAAGGAGTGTTTGGCGATGTTCAACCGCAATCCAAACGAATTTTTGCGCCGTTTCGTTACCGTAGACGAAACATGGATCCACCACACCACACCAGAGACCAAAGAACAATCAAGACAGTGGGTTTCTCCGGGTGAACGTGCACCAAAGAAGGCCAAGGTGGGTCTGTCGGCCAACAAGGTCATGGCCACAGTTTTTTGGGATGCACAAGGTATCATTCACATCGATTACCTTGAAAAGGGTAAAACGATCACCGGCGAATATTATTCAGAGCTTTTGGACAGATTCGATATTGATTTGAAGCAGAAACGACCGCATTTGGCGAAAAAAAAGTGCTGTTCCATCAGGACAATGCACGGGTGCACACGTGTGTAGTCAGCATGGCAAAATTTCATAAATTGGGCTACGAACTGCTACCCCATCCAGCATATTCTCCAGATTTAGCCCCCTGTGACTATTTTTTGTTTCCAAACATGAAGAAATGGCTCGGCGGTAAGAGATTCGGGTCAAATGAAGAGGTCATCACAGAAACAAACGACTATTTTGAGGGCCTTGAGAAAACCTATTATTTGGAAGGAATAAAAAAATTGGAAAAACGCTGGACTAAATGTATAGAGCTAAAAGGAGATTATGTTGAGAAATAAAACGCTTCTTTGACGAAAAAAATATATTTTATTCAAAAAGTCACGGACTTATCAAACGACCCTCGTATATAAACATATATAATTATACAAATTTTATAATTATTCTAAGTTTTATATCTAATCTTAACCTCGAGTCAGCTGTAAAGATGGTTGTTATATTATTATATAATATATGAAAGTTTTTAAATCTGGAGGCCTTAAAGAAACAATTAGGAAGGTCACAAAGATAACAGTAAAAAAAATATCTTTAGTAACGAGTTTTTCATGCATAAACTACTCTAACAAAACCTATTCTAGAAAGTTAAAGGTACACATTATAAAAACACATGAACACATTAAGAACAATATAAATTTTTATTGATGACCTTGGAAACTTTCTACCTTCTTTCCAAAATCGAATAGAGCTAAAAATATTTTAAAGTGGATGACCAACCTCAACCTTAAAAGCAGCATCTCAGCTGAAGTGTCCTGTATTTGATATAATTTTGATTACCTCTTGACGCAGGTCAATTTTACTTAAAGTGATATTGAGAGCAGATGCTGAAAATATATAAGCATATAATAAAAACCCATTATAGGGAATGCATAAATCGTAAATAAGGTAGACGACCTGATGAACAAATGGCGTTGCAGGTGAAGCTTGCGCGTAAATAAAGTTAAGACTTGGTGTCTAAAGTTTTATTATTTTTCACGCACACATGCAAATCCAGGAGACAGGACAGGACAGACAGCGCAGAGTGTAAACAGTGCCAGACCCCATATGGCTCAGAGGGGCGTTGGGGACAGCTCGCAGTATAATCTGCAGTCAGTTGGCAAACACCCGAGGCACCCACAAGCGACACTTTAAAGTCAATAGCCGTGAGGGAACGAGTAAGTGAGCACATCATTTGCATTGGTTTCCATTCTCTCGGGACGGGAAAGAGGAGTGGGAATGGGCAGACTGGCGGAGCTGGGCGTGTCGAGGCGACCATAGCAAATAAAGCATACATAAGGTTGCCGAGTGGCAAAACGTGCTGCCCGGGGCAACCAATATGAGAGATGATACGGCGACGACGACGGCTCTGAAGGAAACCAATAACAATTCACATTGAAAAACATCAAGTAGAATTGGTTGGTGAAAATATTGTCTTGGGTTCATAGCTATTTTTAGACGAAGAATAAATATAATTTTTATTTTTAACTTTTCGTTTAAAGTTGCAAGTTGCATTAGTTGCAAAAATAACAACAGAACAGAATTTTTACCGGATTCATATCATTTTTGCGCAGACAACTGATTAATCTGGAGTGCGTCACGCATTTGTTTGCGATTTGTTGTGTAATCTGATACCGTCGCATACTTCCGGGCGGCGCAATCGATTAGGCAGATTACCTAAGCTAATTAGGCACAGATTTGTTGAATAATTGATCCATTCCAGGCGTAGAATTCGCTATGAATTTAAGTTGCAGTAATTTCGTTAAGAAATTAAAACATTATCTGAAATAAACACTAGCTAGAGGTATATCAAAATGACAGACGATTGACCCGACTGTGGTATATAGTCGTCATATTGAACTACTATTTATATAGAAGCTTTATTCTATTATAAAATATAGCAATCAATTCTCACTTCTATGCATCAAAACACTTTCAAACAATCGAAACCGACATTCGTATCGTTTTCGGAACGCCCCCAATTGTGTATGGGGCCTTATCGCACATGACAAAAAACAAATGCAAATATTTGTTGCCTACTTGTCGGCTGTGGCGGCTTTGAATTAAAAATATCCATCATTACGTTCAGTTTATTAGGGTTTTATTGTATTAATATTATCTTGAACACGCTATAGCTTTAATTAAACGTTCGATGACACTTATCGACAGGTAATCTAGCACTGACTGCTACTGAGATTTCATATTGACAGTTACCATCATGTGCTACATTATTAAAAGATCTACAATAATATTGCTCTTTCCCCCGAGAATATTCAAATTTAAAAATTTTGATTGATTTGAAAACATTTTTTCGTAATTTCGATTGGTTCGTTGTTCCGTGAAAAGTGATGAAAGGGTACTTGGAATATAATTTTGTACGGTTGAAAGAGACGGAAAGAATTTGTTCGTCAAAGACTATAAACTGCAGTTAAGCTTTTGAGCTAGTATCTCCCCCATCCGTTGCTGTGGCGTATTGAGAATCAATTACACCGGCTTCGCCTTCGCCTTCAATTTCTTCATCTAATCCTGCTACTGAAGGACCAACAATAATCCGTTCGGCCAGTTGATAGAGTTCGATTATATTCTGAGGGAAAAGAAAATACACATTATCTTGATTGTCTATCTAGGGGGGGATCTGGTGAACTTTACCTTGGCATTGCGCAGGGCAAGAATATCCTCATCCGCATAGCGCAATTGATCGTATTGCGTCTTCGAAATGAGTAGGCCACGATTGTATTCATCCTCCATCTCCTGTTGAAGCACCTCGGCATACTCTTGTTTTGCTACAGTCAGGCTGATGAGGCTCTCTGTCTTAATTGAATCGTCGAAAGAGCCTGAGGCATCGTCCAGGTATTTAGCCTGTATGGCACCTGGGAAGTCGCTCTCATCTGTTGGAATTCGTACAAGCTCTGAACTAGCGCCGTCGTCCATTATGAAAGCATCCGTGTCGGTTGCTGCACCACTTGTCGGCGAGACCGGTTTTTTGTCGTCCTCCAACTGATGCCGTATGCGCAGCTCAGTTTCTCGGAACTTCCGGCTAAGCATACGAGGAGAATAGTAGACAATAAGCATCCGGGTCAAGTGTTCTCATATGCGCCCCACTTACCGAGCACGAACTATGTTCAGTATGTCCTTTGGATCCGATGTGAATTGCTCTGATTTACGCCAAGAGCGCTCTTTCATCTTAGCCCGCTCGTTCTCCAGGAACTCTTTCAGATTCTGCTCGCACTCGCGCCAGTCCTCGTTGTGAATACTGACCAGGAAATGAATAATGAAGGGTTTATGTATGAATGGGAATGACAAAATAGGGAACGAAAGAAAAAGGGCACCCTATTAACAAACGATTTTGAAAACAAAAAGTTTTTTAGGAATCAAATTCATATGGTTTGTTATAATTATGGCTTGCTGTGCTTAGGCAAAACTAGTTGCTTTTAAGACTTTGATAAAGATTTATCTTCAAATCGGAAGATACTACAGATCATATATTTCTACTATTCTGTCCCCATTCAAAATGGATATGACTTTCTGCATTAAGTCGAAACTCTTAAAATAACTTTAAAGCAAAAATACAACAGACTTGACCTAAATATACATACATACATCTTAAAGAAAGTGAGCCTTACATAACTTTTAATTAGACAACCCCCGCGTCTAAACTTGCTAAGCTAGCTTAATTTTGCCGACATTGTATTTCCCACACACACCCACTTACCGCAACAAGTCCATGCCACGTTCCGCATCCTCGGTTCTGTATTGCTCAACGAGCATCTTCTGTTGGCGATAACGCTCTTTCTTCTTGGCCAGCATCTCCGCCTCTTGGGCCGCATGCTGCAATCTTTCGCGTTCCCATTTGACGCCCTGGACCTTCAGACGTTCCGCGTTCTTCTCGCGATTTGTTTTCAGCTGCAAGAGCATAATTATCACGCATACACGTGTGTGGGGATTTTAAATTTAGTTTATGATGGTCAGTTCTCGGTGTTGCGGGTGTTTTACCTTGGAGCGCTCCTTTTGTATCTCAGTGTTGGCATCTCTATTAACCATAAATATGGGATCGTCGGCCAATTCTATTGGTATTATATCCGACTTGCCTTCAATAATCAGCACGCGTTCACGTTCCACCTCTTGAAGCTGTTAACAAAGAAAATAAGACAGCCATTGTAATTTCGAATTGTTTAGTGGTGACTATTTTCGAGCTACATATCGATATTTCAGTTAAGTAATCGTCAAGTTTTGCCATTCGTAGGGCGAGCAATCAAATTATGATGGAGTCTGAGTTGATCTCTCGATACATAAAGCTACATATCGATACATTCAATAAGTGATTTACAAATTATGCCATTCACAGTGCAAGCTAACAACAATTTAAAGTCGCTGCAGCAAAAACGTCGTAAAACTAATTAATTTTCAAATTCATGCTAAAACAAAGTTAAAATCAAATAAGGAAATCGAACTTCGAAACAAATTAAAGTTAACTTTACACGGTGCCTACGTCAAATGCCACATAAGTTGTGAACTTACAGCACGCCCCCATTGACACCTTAATGATGTGCGCAGTGCGACAAAAAGATGAGGAAGGAAACTAAATACAATATCTGGTAAACACCTCCGATTTCTGAAGTACCCAATCGACAGACAGATATAGTGAAAATAGAAATACCCCTTTCTGACTGCAGTTACACTGTTTTTGATGCAGTTGTTGTTCTTATTTCTTGCATGTCTTGCAGACATAAAATACAAAGTATTGTGTGCCTATCGCTATGGTCTAATTTTTTATGATTTTGACGGCTTGGATTTGCCATTTTCATGTCGAGAGCTCATTGAATTCAATTGTTTGCCACTGCACAAGCTAAAGCAGCAGCAGCAGGCGCGACTTGTGTCATTGAAAAGTTTGTTGCTGTTTTTTGGTTCGAATATTTTGCCATAGTATGAAAAGGGTTCAATTCAAATCCTCGTAAAAGGGCCCTCGTTGTGTGGCTACGTGACAATTTGCTTGGGTCTCCCTTTACTTTTTGAAAACATGGTAAAAATTCAATTAGACGTCTCGCAAATTGGTCACATTTGTGTTCCGGCTAATTGGCAGACAGATTGCGGATTGCGAATTGTGGTTGGATTGTGCGAGGTTCTTCTGTGTGAAGTGTTCTGCAACTGGAACTTACCTCACGCATACGAATGCGGGCATGCAGCTGCTCACGGTAATCCTGGTCGATGCGATCGCGCAGCTGTTTCATGTACGCTCGGTCCGTCAGCTTCACTACGTTGGTGCCCATGAGTCGCTCCAGTCGAGCGCTAATGCGCGGCAAATTGAAACTGTGTGTGGGAGGGCGTCAAGTTAATGAAACTTTGTTAGCAATAAACAAAAACCACCCACCAAATGCGCGTTAATATTTTATAATTTCATTTTGTTTTTGTATTTTTTAATTACTACAAACTTTTTGGTGTTTCTGCTTTTTCTGCTGTCCCTTTTTTTTAAGAAAAGGACCAAGAGTATTATTCGTATTTGTTATTGCACATGGGACCCGCGACGGGCCGCGAAAGGCGTTTTGGCGCTTGTAACTGTTGGTAACGAATGAGGTCGGACCACATATTTTGTTTCTATAGTGCTTCTAGTTCTTGCGCCTTTATTTTGGTTGCCAAACACCCGAAACCGACAGTGCCACACAAGGACAAGGAGTGTGGCACGTAAACAACGCGGGTAAATGTGCAAATTTGACTGTGCGAAAATCGTGTCAAGGGGACTACGGGAATGCTCTAGATATTCTTTCAAAATGTTTACTAATCTTTAGTCTAAATTGTTGTTTAAATATAACTTGATCATAATTTATACATATGCAAATATTACAATGAATCTCATTATACAAAAACTCTTTTAATATGGACGGGTTTTAGGAATAACTGAAACACAAAGTAAATCCATTAGAAATAGCAGTTCATTAAAGGTAGAAATTCATATTTCTATATTCAAGTATTCCTAAGAGTAGAGGAAGTCCTCTTTCTTAGTGCATTCAAATTTCGTGTTAAATTTTTGCCATTTTTGCTGTTACCTTATTTCGTTTTTTATTTCTTCAGTGAACAATAGAAACCGCCTACAATTGAGCGTAATTTTAGACATGCAGAGGGAGCTGCTGCATACAGGTATACAGACTATCATATTTAGTATATATATAATACCTATAGGTAGTCATTGCTGTCAAACATTCGCTTGGCTTTTTAGCAGACATTCTGATTGCGACTCATATGTTATGGCGTCTTGTCAGTTCACCAATTGATGTGTGCTCCACATTCTTCGGCGGAGCTCTCCTCCTATATGGTAATATATGTATATTGTGTTTATGCATGCGATATAAGCTTTTGTCATGAGATATCGTTTGGTAGTAGGAGAAGATATAGCCTGTGGTTGCCATACTTATTGCTGCACATAAATCTTAGTGTAAATATTTGGATTTTTGTCTATGCCGCCTTATAATCTAGTCTACTATATGTATATAAGTATAAGAGACTCCAGAGTTGGTAATTAGTATGGCATTATAATGGGTTTATCCGCCAAGCATTTACCACGCTGACTGTCATTTGCTGCACGAAACAAATTTGAGCTGACACCAGAAGGGTCGGCAAGGGAAAGCAAGGCGATTAAAGACCCAAAAATGAGGCCAACTTGTGCCGAAATAATGCTAAATTGCTTAAATGATATAGCCTGACTACTAACTGACTGACAACTCTGACACGCCTTTGCATTGGTGCAGAACCAAGAAAATGTTTTGTTAAACGGTTCGAAATAGTTAAATAGACTTTTAATTGAGGTCTTAAATGTTTCATTTGAGTTGAAGTTTTATAAAATGAGAGTTTGGTTTGTTAAAAGATTTTTATGCTTGTCCCCTCTTTCTCTGCTGGAACAACTGTGCTAACAGCTCTTAACTACACAAGTATAAGTAGTACAAGCATAATACTTGTACCATATATGATATTCCAACGAGATTAACATTTTTGCGACATTAGACTAGTTTGCCTTTATGGATAGTTACGACGTAATGTGCGCTACATGTGCACTGCGTTTTATCGCTCTACTTCACCCACTTGCAAAACCATATGTAGATAGTAACAGTTATATGGTAGAGCCCAGCAAGGTTTGAACTCATACCAAGGTTGTAATAAGCTCAGGAGCCCAGGAAGCGTTTATAAATCACAACCCACCTGCACGATGTGCGTGACAGGAACGAAACGGATGCAGCCTTTGCAAATGTCATGGACGGGGTGAGGGTAATAAAAAGATTCTAGACTTGGCATCCGACGTGTGTTTCCTGTACTCGTTTGTTTATATTGCAATTATATACACTTCCAATTGCACATGACATGACAGATTGCCTTGTGCCTTGAACCCTTCCACACACTCACGCTGTCTCTTTCTCTCCCACCTGTTCCCACTCTTGTTTGCAGGTCAAATAATTTATGCATGTGTGTGTGTGTAAATCGACAGTTGACTTATTGATACCCACGATACCACCACACCACACTTACCCACATACACACACACACTTCAATCCCATTCCGATTGGAATTTCATTATCATTGTCAATGCTGATGTAACACATACGACGACAACACGCTGCTGACAACACTTAACCTGGCTTACAACTTTACCTTGCGCTGATATCGAGAATTGATTGAATTGAACTTTGATGACTTTGAACCGCACTGGCGCTAGGGTTAAGACATCAAAAGCGACAGCCGTATATGATTACTGTTGTTGTTGTTGCTCGAAATAGTCGTAAAATATCGCAACATTGTTTTAACACACACACACACACACACACACACACACACCTTGATTCGCATGTGGGATTGAGAACTATTGCGGGGGTAACCCAATTCCGGGTTCAATTGATTTCGTGGATAGACAAATTTTAAAATAATGGTTTGGCCTTAAACAATGGAACAGGACTAGCATATAAATAGAAATTCAGTTATGCTATGGAGCAAAATTCAAATAGTAATTTAAACAGATCTGCATTTAAAACAAGAACGACAAAGATATGGCAAGGCAAGGTTAAGCAGATTTAAAAAGGATCCCTCAAGATAAATACTGAGAGCCTTTTACAGTCAGTTCTGTGGTAAAACATTATTTATGTTTGAGTTAAAACATACTTTCTATTTTACGGTTCTTTGACTTTTGTATAAATTTCCCAGGAAGAATTGGGAAAATACTAAGAAATTATCATATGAAAAGCCAGAATATAGAACAGTTCTTTATAAAATGTTGGGAAAACGTAGCAAAATAGAAGTTGCTGGAGTTTGATAAGAATACTTTGAGGTATACATTGTTAGGAAATATAGTTATTATATCCACTATCCATAAGGTAGAAGGTATTATAACAAACGAGAGCAACAGTCAAGCAAATAAGTTCTGTGTTTATTGTCCAATCGAATTGAAATTAGGAAAGTTGTATCTCCTCCTGTTGCACAAAGTACGAGTATACCCTTTTTTGACCATTATCAATTGTCGAAGGGTATACAAGTTAATTTAAAAGGCAGGAGGCTTGTCCGTCTGTCCGTAGGAAAGTATATATCTCCCAACATACTTAACTGTCGTTTATACACTCTTAAAGAAGATTCAGCCTAGTCTCTGCACTTGAAAACAGTCTTCACAACTTTCCCACTTAGACTTTCAATAGATTAATTACATTTAGTGCAATAAATATAATATTAATATTTGAAAAGAGTGCAAACCTTTGCCAGATACTACTACACATATCGTATAATATGGGAGCAATAATGTGCCATTGATTTTATTTACGACTTAATTAGCGCGATTCTTCGACACTGTCAACGAAAAATGGCAGAGGAGACTGGCAAGGAGAGAATGATGATATTAGTTTACGCAGGGGGTGACAGTGCAGGACCACGCAGGTCCTTGGGCTAATTGAAAGACAAAGTCGAACTATAAAACTTATAACTATGCCAGCGGGGAAGGAGGGGGGGAAACTGTGGTGGGGGGTTATGCAACGCTAATTAATGCGAGGGACGTGCATAAATTTCCCGAGCACTTGACATTTATGCGCTGCGCTCGGCTCGTTTGCAGCGCATTAAAATTGATAATTGCAACACGTAGCGCGGAGGCAATAAAACTCGATTTCTTTTTCTACTCTATATAAGTGGGGAGGAGGAAGGGGGTTTACCTCTCCGGCGGTTCCAACGTGCACTTTACGAAATCGATTAGAAAATCTTCTTCGATCTCCGCTGTGGCAGCTATGGCTAAGGTTTTTCTAGGCCTCTTCCGCTTGACGCTGCTGGACATGTTGCCCATGTTGAAGCCTCCGAAATTTGGCATAGATGAAGAATGAAGCAGCAGATAAAGAAGCAGGAGAAGTGAAGGCCTGTTAGCTGCTGCAGATGGAGCTGTTCTTCCAGTTGGGTCGCGGCATTAATTTCAACAACTTGCGGAACTTGCAACCGCCAGAGGCGACTGTCGAATGTGGCACCCTGCGCCTGCGATTCTTGTTTTGTTTCGCTTTCATTTTTTTTGTTGACATACTCGCACACACACACACTGTGTTGAGTGCCATGTGAGTGCCACGTCTGGCTGCGGCTGCGATTCACTTTAATGTGGCACGGTGTCGTGTTTCAGCCATACCCCAGCAAAGTTCCAGCTCTAGTTTCTGGCTCCAGGCACTGGTCGTTGTAACTAGTCTCCCTCCGGCTACCTGTATGTGTACAAATGTAGATCATACAACGACAGCTCTACTCTGACTTGGGTGGAACGTACGTATGGCGACCCGCGCCATCGCATGTTGAGCTAAGCGTTTAATGTTAGGCTTAATGACATGACACCAATGTCAATATTATGACAAATACTGAGCGGTGTGTGTCAACAAGTTTGCACTATGCACTGCAAGAAATTAGTGGGATCTTCTTATAGAAAGAACTATTGCAAATATGTCAACATCTTTGCAGTTCCTTTATCTAAGCTTATATTGAAGACTGAAGAATGCTGCGGGCTTATTAAGGTATTATGACAAGACTTAGGTTTTTAGAGACAGATTCATTTTAAATTGATGGTTCACAGGTTTTGTACCTCATCTAAACAATATAAATCTCTCCTCTTATTTATATATATTCTATACATCTTCACTTTCTGTCTCTGTCTTTATATTCTAATCTCAATACTATTATTTTCCCTGCTTCTGTGAAATTCTCAAAATTTTCTCTCTCTATTCCTCTCTCTTGTTCTTGTCATCTATGCATTCCACTCCCTTGAAATTCATACTTTCCTCTTTCTATATCTATATCCCTATATTTTACTATAACCCCCTTTAGATTCTTGTTCTCTCTCTAAATTTCTTTTAAGTTCATTTCTTTGCCTTATAGCAATTTATCGCTTCCCTTTTCCATATCTATCTTTCCCTGTCTATCTTTTAACCCATCCGAATTTAATAACTCATTAATATATATTTAGTTAATTCAAGAAATATGCTAATTCACATTTATCCTTTTTCTTTTCTTACAGTGCACCGCATGAGCCAGCTCGAAGGTTCTGCAGGTGACAACTCTATTTTTATAATCGTCGAAACAGCTAAATAGTACCGAAACTGAACTTTTACTATTGTAGTTTCGGTTTCCCATTTCGATTTTCTGCTGCCCTCGCACGATATCGCCAACTTTGATTGTCCTGTAAATGCGAAGATTTTTATGGTTGTCATCGTTTGTTTTCAATCGCAACGTATCGTATGTTCCAAAAGTAGTGGCAGTGAAAGAAGGATTGAATGGACCTACCTCCCAAACACCCTTCCCCGATGACGTCTTGTATTACAATGACGGTTTTTTGCTGGCTGACTCTGAAACCAGATAACAATTTCACTTTATGGCCAGGTTTCATGCCAGTCAGCCATACAATAATTCCCTCTAATCGACTCTGAGCGCCGAAATTGAGCAAACACTTTTGTGTGCTACGGTTCGCCATGCAAACTTGTTGGCCAATGTCGAAGTTGATTGATAGAGGAGCCGAGACGGGACAAGCAGAGAGAGAGGGAGTGAGGGATCTCCCTCTGGTCGTATTTCAGGCCAATTTCTCTCGTGCAGCAAACGTGTCGTGTTCTGAGCTTTAAAAGGAACCTCCACAGCGTCAACTTGAATTACACGGGGAGAACTCACAGCTCTATTCTACATTACCACCCAGCCTCAATGTGGCCACAAAGTTGCATTTCCAATGGGCAAACGTCTCGTTTGACACCTGGACAACAGATATAGTTATAATTTCTCGCTTTCAGCTTCCCCAAGAAATCAGGGACACCCTAAGCAACCTGGAGACATACCACGTAATCGTTTAAACAGACAGCACAAAGAAGAGCTCGATGGTTAACTACTGTAGAGACTCTGATTTTCCAAAGAGAATAGAATATGAATGTAAAAGAAAATATAAAGAGTTACTTTAAGAGATTAAGAGATATCAAGAAATACCATAATTCTAAATGTTTTCCTTTCAAAATACGATTTAAGTGTTGCTAGTACAATATGTTTGTATGTATCTCTTTAAGCCAACACAGAGTATATTCTATTCGAGCTATTCAACGTAACTTCAGCTAGCTTAAGCTGCCTGAGGTCACAGTCAAGTCGCCGCCTTGTGCAGTGCCACAATTTTATGAATATTATGAATGCATTTTCCCACTTTCGTTGTGGTGGGCGTGTGAAAAGAAGGCAAGGCAAGGTTGAGTGAACCTTGAATGCAGGTGCCATGAATAAGTGATGACAAATATTTGCTTTCAATTTAAATGGTTTACTTTGATTTTAAGCAATTCGAAAGTGTAGTTAAAGGTGCCTTGCTTGCCTTCATCCCGCTATAGGTTTGTGTCTTGGCTAAGCTTTTGACAGAGCTTTATCATTTTGTACACTGACAGTTAACTTTGTTGATTTCTTATAAGATATTTTAGCAATAGAAAAATTTTTATTAATATATTTTGTTAGAGGTAAATCAATCTTGATTTCTTTAGCAATGTGCAATTGAAAATAATGCAAATAATTCTTTTAATATACTTCCAGAAACTGAATCATCATTTGCAATACTTAATACCCATAATTCTATTTAAAATATTAGTCTCACTATAGTTTTCGTATCATGTAAATAATAATCCAATGATTCTTTAAACTTTTGCAGAACATTCAGCTTACGTGCACTTGACCAAATCTTGTAGATCCTCCTGCGATAGGGCGTACTCAGCAGTCACTTTTGGGGCATTGGAGGGCTTACGGCGTTTGCGACGTTTGCGCCGTTGCGGCGGCGCCACCACAAAGGCGGCAGCACGCAGACTTAGACCGAGATTATCACTAGAAGGTGCTGGACTGGTGCGACGTCGCACCATATTGCTGGCCACTGCGGCGGCAACACTTTCTGTAACACGATCATCCGTATATTGTGGCACTGGCGCAGAGCTGCTAGCACCGCCTGCTGCTGCTGCTGCTTGCTCCGCATCCTTCTTACTCTTCTCGGCATAACTATCACGACGCCACGATGGAGTCAAGGTACGGATGAGATTTTGTGTATCCGCAAATCCCTCATAGTTGTAGCGCTTACGCAAACTCAAACCGGAGAGATACTCGAGTGTCTGCCACACGTTCATCTTGTTTGCACGGTAGCAGGGCTCGTCGTCGACTGACCAGCAATCGTTGCGTGCAATGCGCTGGGCCAGCAGCATCGTCACGGTGGCGCATTTGCCAGTGCCGCGCGCTCCTCCGCTGGGCAGCACCCATTCGTTGGAGTCGGAGCGACGCGCAACAGCGCCAGCTGTGACTGACATGTGGCAGACGCGGAAAGACACGTAAACGTAACACACGTCGGAGCCAGTAGCAGGAGGGGCACACTACCGTAAATTGAAATGTAATTAAGTTTCCTTTTGAACTAAAAGTTTGCCTATAGCTTTCCCTTTCTTCTTTCCCTTTTAGCGTGCGCCGTTGCTGACGGCCAAACTTCATTTGATCCGTAGCCGGAGACGGAATCAGGACCATGCCCAGTGGCAGCATTAGCGACCCAGACGGCGTTGCGTGGCAGTGGCAGCCAAAACGCGTTCCGTGTTTATTGTTGCCATATGCAGGCGCCAAGCGGAAGGGGTGTACGTACTATACCTCCGCCCCGCCCCCAACTTATCGGGCTTTTCAGGTGTTTTAGCTTGGGTTCAATTCGGCACCATTAAAAATAATATCATTCTGATTGAGTGACGCCCCGCTTAAGTACTTTCTTTGTCGTACTCGTCCTGACACCGTTTCCGTTTCCATTCTATTTTGATTTCTCCTTTTTTTTTGCTTTTTCTTTTTGCGTTATTGAACACGCAAAGTGTTTGGGGTTATAGTTCTTCATTCTCGTACTCCTTTCGCAGTCCTGGTACGCAGCATAATGGGTACCTTTTATTGTTTTGCTTTTATATTACGAGTATATTGCCATTTATATTTGAATAGAGGATAGGGTCTATATATGCGTATAGAAACGATCTACTTTGGATATAGCTTAGTTCAAGGAACAAAGTCTTCCATTAGTTCTGTTCAACACAATCTTGACTATCAGTCTTCAAAAATGTTCTACAGTTGATTTTCATTTTCATTGTGAATGCTTTATAGATTGGAAATGTTTTAAGGAAGTAACATGAAAATAATCTAATTATTTTAAAGTAAATGTCTTCATTATATTTGTGCCGAATCAATATAAAGGTGACGATGATTTAACTTTCATTCCGCACGAAAATAAGATGGTTTTTGGCAGTGTTAAAGGTGTTGCAAGTTGAGATGAGATCATACACAATATAGAAATAGAAAGAGCATTATCGGCAAAATATTTGCCCAGTATCTTATCAATCAGAACCTAAACGAAAGTTGTTTCTTGAGCTCCAGCTCCTTTTTCACTTTCTTGGCAACACTTATCCCAACCTTGAGACCACAATAACACTTCAACACTGTTCATTCCCCACTTGTACAGCGTGACCCACTAAGAAATACCCAACCAATTTCCTGCTATCACATTTTTCCCAATTACTTGGCAAACTTTTGCAGACAGTCTGTCCAAAAAGAAAAAATGCAACAAACAGTTGAAACACCTCGATAACTAACTGAGAACTTGGAGCGTCAATCAAGTGCTTAGTTAGCATCGCGTGACTGTAACAAGAGACTACCATATATAGTCTATATAGTCTGTCTGAGGACTTAGCGCCGCCCACCCACAATGGGCGTTGTATCGGAAGTAGCTGAAGAATTGCCAACACTTGAACAAGTGATGCAATCTATGTAGCATATTTCTAGACAAGCATTGGATATGAAAACTTGAATTGCTTGCCATAAGTTTATACTGGTCAACAAGGAATTGATATATCGTGATATTTATCAATAGGTATACATAATTGCCTTGCAACTTTGCTGCACAGTGCAATTTGTGCTGGGTGTGGCCACAGTGTAATAGAATAATAGAAAGAATTTTAATTGAATGACGTTTGCATTGGCGCCACTTTGTGTGGCTTTTCAGGCACATGCCACACGAAAGCGACCCACTCTCCAACTACAAACGATAAACCACACGCCACAATTGACTGTGCCACTCATTCATATTCATTCGCATTGATTCATAGCGTAATAAAATGTTCAATACTCACGCAACAATAACATCGGGATCTTCCCACCATTTCTTTTGAGTCGGTGCCAATCTCAAACTAACCTGACGCCAGTGATTCTTGTGAACAACCTGCGAGAGAGATTTGCTATAGATGAGCTCTGTAATTGATTGGTGGTACTACTTACCCTATACTTCTTGGGATCATAAGCATTGTGATCCTTGTCCGTAAAAACTAAACGCGCCATTCGATTCGCAACTAAACTAACTTGCAATATGTAAGTGTATTTGCACTAATGTGTATGCTGTGAACCGAATTGCTTCGTATTGAAACATAAGATTTGGGTCTGATAGCTATTCGTATGATGACTGTTTAAGTTTTGTTTTCACGGCTAACTTGATTTATATTTATTTAAAATTTTGGTATAGAAATAAATAAATATATATATCGTATAATATAAAAATTCTTGCAACTTATATTTCATTCAGAGATATCTTTAAATGGAGCTCTACTACTACTGGTCTTATGATTTATCTTAAGCCTTATCTCAAGCCTCGATTGCGCCACTTAAGGGGAACTAATAAATGTAAATCGAACTTGCCGGCTAAGTTCAAGAATCTACTTCAACTTCTATTATCTTCGCCGTCTATCACCTATCCCACATATAATTTGAACAACCTATTAGCTTTATGGTTATTTATTTCTGTCTGGCCAGTTCTATTAGATTAATTAGGCAAGTGTGCCGTGTATTTAGCATATGCAGAACTCTTGCAATGATATCTAAGTCGGCGCACTAACTTCAGGGCAAAAGTATTGCAAAAATGCTGATGAAATTTGCTCTACATTGAGATTAAAAGTATTTGTGCACTGTACGAAAAACTACTTTAAGTTAAAGTAGTGCTATTTTAATATTATTACCTTTTGACGATAAATATCTTATATTTAAATTTGAGAGAAATCCTGTTCATTCAATTGCACATTATAAATGACTTTTTATATAGTAGTAGTAATGATTGGAGTATGTATTATCTACAAGGTATAATGAATTTATTGAATATGTTCTTCAAGTTAATATTGATAACAAAATATCATTAAATTCAAAAGAAATTCCTTATAAATATTATATTTTAAATGATTTATGTATAACTTTGCAATAATTTAACAGTATAAATGTCCCTGTATATAGTAAAAATTTTAAGATTGAACCATTTTATGTATCAAAGAGAATAAGGGATGCTTGAGGTACGAGAAAAGATGAATGTTAAATGATCTAAATATTCAAATCTCAAACTCCCTCATTATACAGTACCTTTATGCATATTCCACGCATATTTCCGCAATGTTTTGCGCTGTGTACCCCAAGCTACCATGTAACAATTGTCAAGTGTTGCCATTGTTGTTGGTGGCTCTATAGTGTCTGTCGAAGTGGTTCCATTGATAGCAGCCGATACGAGTTTGAGAATTGATTGGCCGAATCAAATGGTCTCGTTTATCGCTGTGTCTTGTCAACTGCTGTGGCTAATTGTGGTGTACTTGAATCGCCACTGGCCACAACTTTGATCTGAATCTGTGGGTCGCAAGCCGTATACCGTGTGTGTGTGGATGCTGAGAAGGTCAAGGGGGGTGTTTGCTCGCACGATCCAGTTTCCGCATTTAGAACTGGCTTTTGGCCAGACCAAAGAGAATTTCATGAATTGAGTATCGTATCAGCTGCTGCTGGGCAAGCACAGTATATAAGGCCTGGAGATATGGTAGATGTCAATTAGTAACGTTTCAATCGTCGCACAGTTCACACACAAGCAACATGAAGGTGAGCTGCAGCCGCACATTATCTTCAGAGCTTCATTGGGAACTAATCCTCGATATTCTTTCCTGCAGTTCGCCGTCGTCGTAGTCTTGTTCGCCTTGGCCTGGGGAGTCAATGGTTCCGTGGTGCAGCTGCTTTCTGGTGTTGGTCCAGTGGTTGTTGGTGCTCCTGCCGTAGCCGGATCAGTGGCAGTTCATGCCTCTGCTGTGCCTGCCGCTGTGCCCCTTGCCCTTTCGCCAGCTGGCCCAGTTCTGATTCAGTCCGGACCCGCTGTTGTACATGCCGCTGCTCCCGCAATTGTTGCTGCACCTGCTCCTGCTGTTGTTGCCGTCGCTGCTGCTCCAGCTTCCTATGTGGCCAAGACTCGTGGTGCTGTCCATGTTGCTCCTCTGCCCGGCCACATCCAGAGTGCAGCATCCGTCAATCTGGAACCTGCACCAGGCACCTTGTAAGCAGTCAGGAACAGCCAGGACCACCGCTCACGGAATCCACCAGCCCTGCCAATTGACCTTGCCATCGTTTCGTTTTAGTTCAACACATTTTCTTTAAGTCACGCATTCAGTTTTTATTTTCCGAAAGGTTTTCCTAATCCCAACGTTCAAGCCACACATCTTTTACCACAATCTAAGTCACTTCCCCCTAATCAGGAGTTGCCTCATCCAACGGGGCACCCTATACACTCTCCTACTCTCTCTCTCTCTCTCTATCACTTTCTTACTGTTCTGGTCTATGCTCTCCTTCTATAGGATCTGTTAACCAAGTGATATCCACTCGCACCTATCGTTGTCATATGGAAAATTGTTTCAAAATAAAAATGTTTAAAAATCAATTTTAGAATGTCTATTAAAAGGTATAAGGGCTTATGAAGGAAGATTTCATAATCATAAAAAGAAATTAGGAATGATCTTTTATTAAATATTTCTATACACTTTGAAGCTGCCAACATTATTTAGCTCAACAAACAAGTTTGATTGGATTACCTCAATGCAATAAATCAATTGAGAGTTCAATTCATGGATCATTAGATCATACACTCTCAATACAGGGGTGTGAAATCGAGAATTACATGAGTTGAACTGGAGCAGGGCCCGTTAACCTTGAATAACAATTATAAATGCCGGCTTATGCTATATATAAGTATGTATCTCGATATGGGCATAATCCCTCATGCAAATGCCTTCCAGCTAGCAAGTCGGCAATGTCTGTTGTTATATGCCATGTTGGCACTCAAACCCACTGACCATTGGCCATAAATCTTGTCGGGCCAGTTTGTCTTATAGCAAAACTACACGTGCTGGTCAGATAAATATACTATAACTGAAACTGCAACTGTAATTGGTATTAACTTCCGTCTGCCTCAGTTTCAAGCTTACACACTCAACACTTACTGCAATTCAATAAATTTCAATTCCAAACATAAAAGTCGCAAGTCCAGAATAGTTAAAAGTAATTTCAAGTGGTGTAATTCACTTTATAAGTGCTAAGTTATTAGACAGTTTTTATAATAGCCCTTCAATTGAGCAGTAATCGATTTGCTCTAATTTTATGCCAAATTGTTATACATCCGACTGAATCAATCAATTTGTTTTGTTTTATTTGTTATTCTACACTTGAAAATTTAGTTTTACGAAAATAAGTTTTTCTTTTATTTTTTTTATTTTATAATTTCGTACATTTTTTAAAAGAGTTTTTGACATTCAAATTTTGCGGCAACATATCGTGCATCGGAACTAGTTCGCTTCATGCGTTCATCGATAACCAGTAACTCAATAGTATCAATTGCTTTGAGTACTTATCTATCGTCATCGTTGGTATAAATATCAAAATATATCGTAAATGCAAATTTCTTTTATCAAAAATTGCATTTGCAACGCGTGTTGGGGCGCGCGCCCACTAAATTATGGAAAAAATGTATAACGCAATACCGGCAGGCATTGAGTCTGATAATGAAGAGCTCGACTACATGATGGCACATCTGAAAATCAAACGTCTCGAAGATATTACAAAAGGTAAACCTGTAATGACAGCAGCAGCAGCAGGCAAGCTGACACGCTGTCGCTATTGACGATTTTGTCGTCGGGAAACTTTTCATATTGACTTTTCTCTGCACAGGTGCTGGCATCAATGGCGACTTCGACGCCACCTTGGACGCTGACCTGCAGTCGTTCTTCAAGGTATTTCGCGAGAAGTGGAACATGCACAGCAAGTGCAAAACGTCTCCGTATATGCGGCAGGATCTGAGCAAGGCGTTGATGCGCCACCAGAATCCGCTGCTGATGGCACTGAAGATATTCGCCAATTGCCCGGACAGCAGTAATGTGAAAAATAGAAGCCTCTCGTACTTTGTGCTGGACACAGTGTGCAAGCTGCAGGCGGATGTGCCGCATCTGAACGAGCAATGCGACGAGAACACCAGCATGATAGCATTTCACTTTGTCAAGACGACGGGACTGCAGTCACTGAACAATGCCATGATACAGGCATACCGCCTACAGCAGATACGTGATCTGCTGGTACCAAAGCTGCGCGAGATGCTCGACGACGGGCACTACAAGGAGGTCACACAGTGGGCCATCAATTTGCAGCTAACACATGAGTTCGATATGCTGGAACTGGCCTTTCCGCTGATAGCGCAGGAGAAGCTGCCACTGGCCGAAGAGTACCTGGATCAGGCGGTACATCAGCGTCTGCCGTTTGTTCAATTTCTTGACTCGCTGCTGCACAAGGAGAAATCGGTCATTGAGCTGTGCGAAGAGATGTTGGGGTAAGTGATTGAGAATATTGTCAAAGATAAAAGAAATATAATTTGTTCTCTCTCGCAGTCGGTACAACAATCTAAAGGTGTCGCATCATGTGCTCAGCTATCGCCCCGTATCGAAAATGGTAGCGCGCCTGGCCAAGAAGTATGGCTTCGATGACTCCGTGACGCCCAACTATAAATTCACAAAAACCTGCGGCTACCTACATTACCTGTATCGCGAGTATGAAAAACTGCGTATTAATTTGGCCAGCTTCCGGGAGCTGGTGCGCGTGCATGCCTACAATTATGCGCTGCAGGCAGACTTTGTTAGTTATCTTGCTGCAGCGGCGGCCTATGGACCCAACGAATCGGAGGCCGTCTACTGGTATCAGGAGTTTAAGCTGCTCCCCGAGGATTGTCCGCCTGAAATCAAAAACCTGATCTCAGAGAATCCTCAGCAGCAGCGGTTTTTGGCGGCGGAGCAACAGCAGCAGCAGCATCTGGAGGCGCATCCAGGTGGCGTCATGGCCGATCACGACGGGAGTGAAGCCCAAGCCTGTGAGATGTACCTGAGCATGGATCTGCCAGATGAGTGCCTAATCATTGTCGATACATTGACGAGTTTTGAGCGCATGCTCAAGCATTTGCAGCACGAACAGATCATCTACTTAGACTCCGAATGGATGCAGAACGTGTGTGCACAGAATCAGCTCTGTCTGCTGCAAATCGCCACCATGCACAATGTGTACCTTATTGATTGCCTTGCCAGTCAGGCGCTGCAGGAGAAGCACTGGCGCGCCTTAGGGGCCAATGTGTTCAACAATGCCAACATACTGAAGGTGGGCTTCTCCATGCTGAACGATTTATCGGTGCTACAGCGTTCGCTGCCCCTACAGCTGCGTCTGCAGATGCCGCATCATTATCTGGACTTGCGCACCGTTTGGCTGGAGCTAAAGAAACAGCGCAATGGCATCGAGTTGCCCTTTGGCAATGTAAGTCGTGCTGGCGAAGCACTCTCCGATCTGTCTATGCTGTGTCTGGGCAAAAAGCTGAACAAAGCCAATCAGTGCTCCAACTGGGCAAACAGACCGCTGCGACGCGAGCAGATACTCTATGCGGGTGAGTAGAAATAGGAGCAGAATCTGTGATTCCCTTTCTTATTACATATCTTTCCCTAGCCATGGATGCGCGTTGCCTGCTGCTCATCTATAGTTGTCTCACCAGCTGCGTTCCAGAAATTAATGTGATCGTTGAGAAGAGCATCGCCAGCAACAATTTTCTCAGACGCGGTAATCAAAATGTCAAATAGCTGTGAAAGAAACTCTTGACCACAATCTCGGAATTCTCATGGACGGCTGCGTCTACGGTTAAAGTATTTGAATTATTATATACACATAATAACAAAAAAGTAAGAAGAAAGCATAGAACTTTATTAAAAACTGTGAATACAAAATATATAGACAACGAATCATGGTTCTTTTTGAGCAAATAACTTTATTTAAAACTGAATGCAAATCATATATAAAAAAATACTGTTAACAATAGCAAAGATCAAAATGGTAAGCATTTCGTACAACTCAGTGAGGTGTTGTGTTTAGTTAGTAGGATAAAGCTTTCTTTTAGATTAGTTTAAAGATATATTTCTTGGCATTTGCTCGGCAAATGCGCTGTTCCAGTCGCGATTGAAAACATCTTCCAGATCATTACGCAGAGATCTCGACATGGTTGGTATTGTGTCCTTTAGGACAAGGCCGATGCCAGCTGTGGTTGTGAAATAATCACCAGACCAATTGGAGGTGCCTATATAGGCCACACGATCTGTTACCATGTACTTGTTGTGATTGACGCGCCCGTAAGGAATCTTTTCCTGATCCTTATCAGCTGGCACTATAAAGCGACGCTGTAAATGGTAAACAATTGGATATCAAGTTCATAATCCTTTCAATTTCCACCGTCTACTTACAATCTCTATATCAATGTGGCGACCGGTCTGGGAAAGATCTTGCAGCGAGGCTAGATAGTTGTTTTCGCTGGGATCGGAATGTTTCCACCAGGAAATGAGCAGCTTAATGGATACGCCACGTTCTATGGCCGCAGTACGCAGTGCATTATCAATGGCAGGCCAGTATTGCACACGGGGTCCAAAGACAATCAAGGGATAATAGTCCATGACTGCGATATGTACAAATTCCAGAGCAGTATTGATGGAATGCAGAATGGCATCCAGATCATGTGTGCGTCCAGTGGCAGAGAGTGGAGGCGGTGAACTGGAGGCAAAAGCTTGCATGGTGTAGTTCGAAGAGTTGTCACTGTTCACATTCAGCAACATAGGTTGATCCTGATTGTAGTCGGTATTATATTCATAGGGCCACGAGGAGGGTATGCGGGAAGTGGGATTGCTACCCAGATACCAATAGGCCTTGAATATCTTGGCCAAATCATTGGTCAATTGTGGGCAATTTTGTCCCAGCACACCCAACTCCTTCACCTGAGTCAATGAACGCCAATCCATATTGGCACTGCCAAGATAGAAATGCTGTCCATCCACAATCCAAAGTTTTGTGTGCAGAACACCAGCACCCAAGTATTTGGGAAAATCAACGGACACCACCTCGGCTGCTCCATAGCTGGCAAGGATCTGGGTCTCCAAATCGGGCGATACACTTGACGGCGTACTCTGTGCAATGCGTATTTTAATTTTGGGTCCATCGCCAAAGCCATTGGACAATAGACGATTGAATATATCCTCGCCAGGTTTGGCAGTGCTATGATTGAATCCCGTGTCCTCACCACGCAGTGACCAGTAGAACGAACCGATGTCCAAGGTCGATGTGCTCTGGTTCAACAGTCGTTTCCAGGCGTCAAAGGTGCTCATAAATCGCGGACTGCCGGGTGTAAAGTTCAGTCCAATGGGAATTGACTCAACCAACGTAATGTTACAGTCGTATTTTCTAGTGTCCGCTCTGTGGGTGCTAGATCGCAGAGGTATTGGTCGTGGATGCATAGCGGATCCCGCGAGGAAAAGCAACAAGAAGCCACTGAACAGGCACATTTGCAGTGCGTGTAGGTGGCTTCGCTGATGTGCATTCCTTTCCGAGGCATTTTCAGCTTCGTCCTCATTGATGAGCGGCTGCGGCTTATACATTTCACGCATTAAATTTCCTTACAAAGAACACTATTTAAAACTGCTCTTCCTTTCTTTTATTTCATCAGTATATCCTTATCGTTGTGGAATGTGTAACTGCTCGAAGGTTGTCAATAAGAAAGTGTTAGACAAAGAATCAAAAACTAATAAGATAACACTTTAATATCGATATGATTATCGCTTCATTGCATGCACACTTGCATACATACATCATGAAGTCACAAAATAAAACTACTTACGGCGTTAAAATGCTACTCATACATATTGTATTTACAAATGTAACCCTTTTATTTGTATTTAAGTTATTAAATTTAAAGCGCGCCTAGAATGAATCTCATATGCACTACATAAGGCATTTGCAAATTCCGATAGTTCAGTTTGTCGTTACCTGTCAAAATAACCATGCAAAGCAATTTGCAATAGCCTTGAATAATCGACAGCAAATCGCAATCAATAATATTTATGCTATTTCATTATTAATTATGCTATTATCATATTATATTATAACATATATTATTTATAATTAAATTGTATTAACATTTATTCAGTTAAAAAATATAACATATTTAACTTAAATTGGTTAATGATTGACTAATGTATATACATATATCGAAACCAGGGCTGTCAACGAAATACGATTGCGATTCTCATCACTCCCATTGTGGATTTAAATTTAAAAATATTAAATTAATTTTTAAGTGACAGACAAATCGCCGAAAGCTTATCGATTTTCTTCAAAGGTATATTTTATCTAAATTATGATAAAACGACAAACAAAAAATTATAGCAAAAATTAGTACATTTTATCATGTTTGCTATCGAAAACGAAAGGAATACCCCTTTATGATAATTATGATAAAACGACAAACAAAAAATTATAGCAAAAATTAGTACATTTTATCATGTTTGCTATCGAAAACGAAAGGAATACCCCTTTACTTTCGGCAGTTGAAATGGGATTTATCATTATCGCTAACAGTTCAGTTGATATTTAATTTCATTAGATGTTGAAACGTAAAGCTGACACGATTTCATTAACTATTCAATAGGTCTTCTAAGAGGATGGAACAACTTAACGACGATTGTCAACTGTATATAATAAATTATTTAAATCTCACTGATCAATTGGCGCTCTGGAGGGCAACTCACAACTTGTATGAACGCTGGAATACCAACATCTGCCGAGCTTGGCGACATCAAGTGTGCTATTCTTTGGATTCATGCGTCTTTGAGGAGTTTGACAATGATCCGGCATTGCTCGATGCGTTCCTCTCTAGCATCTGCGAAACACTGCAATCTGTGGAGTTTGAATACATCAAATTGGATGACTTGAAACTGTGGAGCAAGTTCAAGTTCCTTAATTTATGTGAACTGAAATACACCCTGGATGACGATGAGGAGCCTTGCAATCATCAGACGGTTTTAGAACTGTGTGCTGAAATATTTCCAGTGCTAAATTCGTTAAAACCCTACGGTAAAATAGACTGCCTAAATGTCCAGGATTTTAAACAATTGCGAAGACTGGATCTTACGGAATGTGAACTCTCCAATTTAAACGGAATCAAAACTATTGAAGAACTAATAATTCATATGTTCTTTACGGAAAACCTTTTTGATTGTGATGATCTGATAAGATTATCCAAGCTTAAAACGCTTTCATACGAGTATCGAGCAGAACATGATAATCCTTTGGATAAAGCAGTCCAAAAACGATGCAATGATATAATGGAGCTGAGTTTTTACGACTGTATTTGGGCATACCATCTGACGACTCTACAATCCCCTAAGTGCCTAAGACGACTCACGTTGATCGAAGACGATGGCTTTCTGGTAGAGCAATTGCAAACCATAGTTGCTAATTTACCACAACTGGAACAACTCGATATGGTTGATTTCCAATTTTTCACCACAGAAATACAGCTATGGCAGACGGTATCCGCTTGTCCGTCGCTTAAGATATTAAACATATCAGGCATGCAACTGTATGAAGATTTCTTCGATCTCAGTCGACGCTACATGGAGCAAGTGCTTAGGAATCGTAACTTTCCACTGACTCTATATTGCCACAATACAGGCGTTAACAGACACCTTGTGAGTACTATCGACACTTTCGTTCAAGTCCTTTGTTCATTTAGGATTTCAATAATATTTTGCAGATCGAGAAAAACTTCCGACATCCCAATCTAAAGGTATCTTTCCAACTACTTCCATTACCGAGTGTTTATCCTGGTTTTACGCATATACAGTTCCGACCACTGACAGCCGCCTAAAAAACTTTTGTAAATAACTTAAGCAAAACTTGACATCATCGTTAAGAGACGAATACACATGTGTACATAACAAATATCCAGCAGTTTCGAACCGAACTTAGGGGGAGTTTGGGTACGAGTGCATTTACCGGGGTGCCAAAATCAATTGATTCTTATAGATCTCTACGAGATAAGTCCCGATCGGTCGGTCACCAATGACTGTTGTGTTCGTTATTAGAGCAGTTTGTGGCTGTTAATAGAGAAAATAATATTAAAATATGTTCAAAATGTATTTTGTCTTCTTTTCTTTGTTTACATTTTTGTGTTAGGTATGCCTATAGTTAAAATACCGATGTCTATTGATATTTGTGCCGACTGTATGGCTCGAGGAAAGACCGCTCTTCTAATGCTGCTGATCTAGTCAGCACGGCTCAACCATAGCGCTGAAAAACATGTTTACACACATCGATGTTTTTCATAAAACATGTATAAATATATATCGAAGTTTCTCAGAGCGCAAGCTGTTAATTTATATATAAAATTAATAAATCAAAACCGATTAATTTAATCGTATCGAAAATCAAAGCTGCTTGCATGTGCGACTGATCCCTTATCGCTCTTTTAACAAATCATTTGTTGAACTTGAACTTCTCGCAAGATGATAGACCAACTTAATGACGACTGTCAATTACGTATAATAAATTATCTCGATACCATAGATCAACTAGCCCTTTGGAAGGCTAACTGTTCGGACCGCTTGAACGCCAACATCTTCCGAGCTTGGCGTCTACACGTGGATACATATTTTTTTGAAGAGTTTGAGAATGATGCTCTATTGCTGAATTCGTTTGTGTCTGAAATTTGTATGACATTGCAGTCACTGAGGCTTCCTTCATGTCATTTCCAACTATTGTACAAATACAAGTTTCCGAATTTGCGTAAGCTGCACTTAGAAGAATTCTCCTACAGCTACTCAACGTTAATGAATTTGTCAGCAGTTAGTTGCTTTAGAATTGCACAATTTAAAAAGTTGCGAACTCTGACTTTGTCATCGCATTCAATAAAACTCCTAGATGGAATTGTTAAGGAAGGCAGCAATGACATAATCGAATTGAGCATGCACGGCTACATTGCGGATAACTATAAACCGACTCTGCAGTCCCTTAAAAGCTTAGTCCGACTTACATTGATGAGCGTGTACTATTTCGGGATGAATTTACAAAGCTTAGTTTCCGCATTACCATTGCTGAAACAACTCGATCTGGTTGATTGTAATATGATTTCATCAGAGAAACAGATTTGGGGGACAATTGCCGTTTGTCCGTCTCTTAAGATATTAAATATATCAGGATTAAAACTTAACAATGTCTTCTTCGAGCCCACCAGACACTATATGAATCAAGTGCTTAGTAATCGTACTGTACCACTGACACTACATTGGCACAATATAGGCGTCGCACATCTTGTAAGTACAACAGAGTCTTGGGCTCAAATACTTTATTTACTTGAAGTTTCCATAATTTGTAGATCGAGGAAAAATTCAATCATCCGAATTTGTCAATTTCTTTTCGACAACTGCCATTAAGCAGTATCTATGAGTCTTGTATGCGTATAGAGCTTCGCCCATTGATGTAGAAAATGTAGAAAAGTTAGAATAAATGTATGTGCAATATGTTCATAGATATGTCTAATGTTCTAAGGGGTATAGTTGAACACATTCACAAATCTGAGAATGCGGACATTGTCGTTCAACTGTTCAGGCTAATCAGATAGCTTATCTATTGTAAAATGCGGAAGTTCCCGTGCTGACCGTAGCTGAAAATCACCCATATTTAGACCTCACAGATATGCATGAATATGATATCTCTGTATTTGGTTTTGAAATGTAAAACTATTTTACTCAATTATTTTTTGGTTACGAAAAGCAATAACTATTTTCAAACAGAAATTCGAGCGCCAAATGCAAAGTGTAAACGAAATGTGTGAACGGCATTCAATTTATTGCAAAGTCTGGTCACACCGTTAGCAAAACAGCTGTTTGTCAGCAGAATTGTGCGTGGTCAAGGTTATTGTACATTTGCCAATTACAAAAGTTAGTAAGATGCATTACAAATTAATAGACAACTAACAAATTAATTATATTTTAGTAAATAATGGATACAAATCGAGATCGCCGTAACATACAAGTCCTTAATCACAAGGAGCTCAAAAGATTGCCCATCAATTTGAGGAAAAAAGCCATCAGAGAAGCCCGCAACATGGCAGGCATGCAAAAACAAATCCCGCAGAGGCAACGCAGGCCAAGGGCACAACAAAACGACTTTGAACGTGCCGAGCACAATGCAATGTTGCATGCAACTACCCAAAAGTTACAAGAAATACTAGCAAACTGCACAGAACTAGATGACATATCCTACGATTGCACGCCGGCTGAACTGTACGGCAAGGTGAGGTGAACGAAAGCACTTTGTGTGGTGAAAACAATGCTGTGTAGGGAATTCGTCGCCGCGTTTATCCGGTTACGGCTTGAACCCTTGTCAAAAACTGATCGTGATTTGTTCTATAGTGCATGGACCCCAATAGGTTTCTCGTGCCACTCAATTAGCACAGATTGTCGCTTTCGTCACAATCCATTTGTATTGGTGACCTACTTCCGAGAGAAGGTGCTAATTGGATTGTCCAGAACGACGGATTGTTATGCCAGTCAGCCGATAAATATTACCGTTAACCGCCAATTCTCATATTGTTTTTCGTATTTCATAATTACAGATAGCTCTCGCCGAGGGACGTGGCATAACAATATATGTGCAACGTGATGGCCTCAGCACACTTGAAATTGTGGTGAGTAGTTCCCCACACACGCACACACATACACAGATAGGGCGGTCATAGTCAAACAGGCCTCAAAAAACTCGGCCGCCTTTCAATTAGATATACAGTGTATATCTACACAGTTGTTATTATGGTGGTGTGCGTATCAATCGAAACTGATTAATGTCCAATTCCACAAGGTTTCATTGAAGCAGCTGGTGAAATTTCCGCTTTCAATATAAACAATTTTGTACCGCTATGATAAATTGTAGCGCCAATGACGTCAGAGACAACGTCGTCTGTCTCTAAGTGGAGCAGTGAAAATTGCATTGAGGATCAGTGGGAAAATCGATCAATTGAGCTTCAATTAGCACAAGCCACTAACTAAGCTAGGCGGCTTTAGACTTTATTGATACCACGGTGTGTTCCAGATCTGTAGAAATTTTATTTGCAAGTACGATCGTTCAAAAACTTCCATTAGACCTTTTAAATTTATGCACATTCATGTATAACAAGTTGAACTGCCTATATAAAATGGTTTAAAGTTCTGTTTTCGACTTTTTATTATATATTTGCATTATTTTATTTTGTTTACATATATTTTGGACCTTCAAATAATGTAAATATGTATATGAACAAGTTGATACATTTTAGACTTTTACCGATTTACCTTGATTTAAGATTCTTTAAAGTTCTTTTGATAAGAACGAAACTTATATAACAATTTGTATAACAAACATGTATACAAATTTGAAGTGCTTATAACTTTTAGAACTTATAATGTTAATATATAAAAAGACGATATATTATATATTTAACTAACTAATTAAAGATTCTGTAGAGTTGTATTCAAAAGAAAGAAATTTTAGAAATTTTTTGCATTGATATCGATATAGGAAAGTCTTGTATGCTTCTATTACACTGTCTTCTCTCCCACTTTCTTTACAATCTGTACATATCCTGTTTTTGTTCTTGGTATTCCTCTCTCTACAAACTGTCGCACTCTCAATCGCTCTCTCTCTCTCTTCTCAGCTACATCAGAGCGCTCCAACGATTGCCCAATTGAAAAAAGCGATCGCCGCGATCTCGCTCGCTCAGCACAAACGAAGACTGCGCTACGAAGAGCAGCAACAGCAGCAGCAACAACGTCGTGCGGTTAACGAAGTCGAAGCAACACGACCCGAAGATGGAGACCGACGCCGACAACAGGTTGTGCTGCCCGTTGGCGGAGCTGAAGACATGTGCTCCCGCTCCAGTTGCGAGTTAGTTAACTCGGCGCAGCGCAACGGGCACGAACATCGCGCGCTTGTCTCTTGGCGGTTTCTATGGCGATGTTTTGCACTGTTCAACGTGGATACGAATCAGCCGATCGATGACAACGTTGCCAACGGACGTGCGACTTTAACGGCACTGGGCATTGAGAACGGGGCCAAATTGAAGTTTGTGCATCGCGTTAAGTATTTTGGTCGGCGTAGGCAGACCTAAAAACGATCCCAAAAAGAAACCAACATCCAAGTGCAAGAGAAAGTCAATAATGGACCATAATATACGATATTTTTTATGCACTCTACTGTGCTGCACTCTTGTGGGGCTTCTCACTGCCGCTGCATTCGAGGATGGCAATAACAATAATGTTAAGATCGATAAACAAAGTTTGGAGCTGACACAAACGATCAATATACAGCGACAGGAACTAATGCAGCGCCAGTGTGAGCTGATGGATGGCAATCAGTCCACAGTTGATGATCTCAGTGAGCTGCAGATGGATCATATGATTGTGGATAAGGAACACAAGCTGCTCTATTGCTATGTGCCCAAGGTAGGCCTATATAATGCATGTCTTCTAGGGTTATTCAACCTGCAAAAATTAAATCTTTTCCGCAAGTGTCAGCGAAAAGTTCTTAAATATGTTTTTTCTTTAGAATTTTTTGTGCTCTTATTTTATTTTGTTTTGCGGTGTCTCTTCCTCCGTCCGTGTTGTGCTGCCTGCCATGTGTTCGCTGTTTTGTGCCCCGACCCTTTTGTCAAATTTGTCTCTAGTCAAAATCAAACTCGTTTCGTTTGCGGCACCACGTTTTCTCTTTTATGCCTTTGAGAGATGCGATGATGACAGCGGAAACGGGGACCGGCCCCCCAACTCGTTGGCTCTCTCGCTGTGCGGTTGCTTGTTGTTTATTCTTGCCGCATGTGGCACGATAATTGTTCAATCAATTTGCTCGATCGATTTTATGTGCTTTGCATGACTTTCACCGCATCAGAGTTTAACTTGAGAAATCTTCGTGCATTGAAATTGGCAATTGTTAATCTTAAGCCCCCTTATCTATGAAGCCCAGCAATAATCTTTGATTTCCTTGCACATTACCCTTGCACACTTTTTTTGATATATTGCTGATAGTTTATGGCAATCAGTTAGACAACTACATAATCTTCTTTATGAGAGCGTCTGAGTCGTTTTCCGATAGGACAATTATAAATTACTGTACTGTAATTCCAGGTATTGCATGAGACTTTACTCTAGTCAACTGGTTCTCAAATGGTTATAGAGGTATAATCTAACGGAAATCTATCGCATATTAGAGCAATTTTATCAGTTTACAATTCGTATTCGAGATATATTCATATTTTGCATGTATTGTACGCATTTTAATCTTTAGAATTCTTTTGTATTTTCAATTAACTAAAATGATCGAAGAAGGGTTTACTAACTTTGTGCAAATGTATGTAAAAGGCAGAAGGAGGCGTGGCAGACCCCATAAAGTATATATATTATTGCACAGGTTTACTTGCCGAGTCGATTGAGTCATGTCTGTCTGTCTGTCTGTGTGAACACACTGATCACAGTTATTATAAAAGTTAGAGATACTAAATTTGGTACAAAATTCCTGTATACGAGTACATAAGGACCTTTGTTGATATATGTATAGCAAAGATTTCTTGCTGTATATGCAGTTCATTCGGCTGAGATTTATGTGGGCTAAACTGATTAGAGGGATATTCCCAATCGCATGATAATTACCCAGCTAGACAAGTTATCAGGGTGCTTATAATTGCTTGTATATAAACAGCGATTTGCATGACTAGCAGAGTATTAATTGCCCCCATATATCTGTCTCTCTCGCATAGATCAGCCAATTAATATTAAACTAAAGCAGACAGTTCAAGGCTTAGTGTGGCAATCTTAGCAACGACCCCACAATGCGAGGGTTATCAAAATGTTTCTCTTCTATTTAATTAAAATTCAAATCACTCTCGATAAGAATTCTAGCCTTAGACTCTGTTGCAAATTAACTGAATGTGTCGAATTTCGTGAAATTGTATAGTTTTCTTCTACGCTCGACCCACTATCAAAGGCGCATTAAAAGAACTACGTTTTGTTTCTTCTGTTGATTAGATTAACCAATTGGCGAATATCGGAAACGTGCGACCCGTTGAGCGTGTAGCATAAAAATAGACCAATGTTTCATATCGCACTTTGAACCATCGCGCAACATAACGAACCGATCGCATTTTTTTGGCTGGCTCACATTGCGTTCCGTCTGTCTGAGTGTGGTGAGTAATGCCAAATTCTTCAGGTTGGGCCTGACGTGCCCCAATTGGCAGTGGCGCCACCATGTACAAAATTACAGCGAAGTCATTGATAATGTGCGCACATTGTTTATACTCTACTGATTTCGAATGAATTGCCCAAAAAGTTGCATAAATAAATAATCCTACTAATTTTTTAATTAAAGATAAGCAGGTTATCGATAACGTTAGATCAAAGCAAACGAAATTGAATGGAAATTTCTGTTATAATTGGATTAGAAGAACTTTCATTCATAGTTGAAATATTAAGAGAGAGAGAGACTTATGTTTCCGATTGCGGCAATTAACTTATGGGGCATGCTCTGCTGAATTTCTAGCGCGACCCGCTGATAAGTGGAAATCGATCGCCTCGCGTTTCACACTTATCGCACAAATTATCGCACAGTGGCGTCGCTGTGAGGGGCAAGATAACATCAACTGAATCGACAGCTTCCATGAAGTCGTTAGAGCGTACTGTGGGCATATTAACTCCCCTGGTATATTTAGACAACTCACATTCCCTGCTCCCCTCTTGCCTATATAACTTTTTATTTGGTTAACGCGCGTGTTGAGCTTAATGTGGTTTTAATGTTCCGCAAGAAAATGTTGTAAATTGCACTTTATGATCGCTTACGTATTGCAAATGAATTTTCAACTGAACCTGAACCTTTGCCTTGTGCTGCACAGTAGCACAAGATACGCCAATAAAGTGCAGGCACAGTGGCACAATTCGATAATCATTTGAGGTTTGTTGTTTGTTTTCGAATTTTCATTTTTTGACTGACAACTTGACAGGCTGATAGACCGACCCATCCCACTGTGCACTGTGAGTTTTCACTCGTCTCTTGTGTACCGAAAAACTGTTTGTTTTTGTAATTTGAAATGTTTTTCGCTGCGTTTAATTACACTCGACATTGTCGGTCGACTGTCTGCCTAAGCGAAAATGTTTAGATATTCCGTTGATTTGCTGTTGTTATTGTTGCTCTTTAGTTAAACATTGTTCACTCGCTAAGGGGCCGCAGTCTATGAAAAATACCCCTTCCTCTAGCAGCAATTAAGCAAGAATTTTGGCCATAAATCTTAGTGAAAATTGACATTGCTCAGCTGGGAAGATTTAATTGTATATTTTCTAGATCACTTTAATAATTGCAATCTTCAAGTCACTCTCATTTTCTCTCAATGAAAACCGGATCGCAACTCAGAGTGCGCTTTCCATTTAAACGACACAGCATACTATAATTTGTTTTAGTTGATTTTATACTTGTCTTGCGCTCATATATCTTTTAGCTATAACTTTGTTTTTGCCGGGTCATCGTGTCTCATAAATGTCGTTTGTGACAAATTGCATAAATTTTATGACTCAGTGTCAAGACGGGAAGGTAATACAACGTTTAGCTGACGAGCAAGGCAATAAAAATGTTTCAAATATTATCTAGAAATGGGGTGTGTCTAAGAATTGAGTAACAAAAAGAAATGTTGCCGTTTAAGAATTTCTTTTAAATTACATACGAAACTTTCTTTTACGTAGAGTTGTCGCGGAATTAAGGCATTCCCTGGATATTATCGGCGGCTCGACAAGAGTAAAGTTCAATTCTTCAATTAGAAACTTTATATACTATAAAATTGTACTTTAATTTCGATGCTTATCGAAGCCTTAATGGGATTTTCCGTTGATTAATCGCTGCAACTATTATTGAATAAATTTATAAAGAGAGAGAAATTCACGTAAGTTGGTTAAATTTTAACTCAACATTGCTGCAACATTGTATAATAGCTTATCGATAAAGTTCTTATCCAAAATTCAAATTCTGTTGAAATAAACATGACTTGGTATTGGTTTTGTTTGTATAAACAAGAAACACCACAACGAAATAAAGTTTTTCTTTGTGGCCTCAATTAACTTAGTTTGTTTATTTAGTTAGGATTGCAGCAGAAATGAAAAATGTACTATAGAAACTAAACAATATTCTTAAATATAACTAAAACCCCATTGATATCATCTCTTCTTTAGGTGGCTTGCACGAACTGGAAGCGAGTGCTAATGCTGCTAACGGGAAAGTGGCAGAACGGCACAGATCCACTGCAGATACCAGGCTCGTTGGCCCATTCTGTGGGTATGTTCACCAAGTTCTACGATCTGAGCGATGAGGAACGTGCTCAGGTGCTCAGTGAGGATTATACACGCTTCATACTGGTGCGACATCCCTTCGAGCGTCTGCTTTCGGCATATCGTAATAAACTGGAGGACGATTCACCCAGTGCAAGATACTTTCAGTCCCGTGTGGGTAGACAAATAGTGCGGGAACTGCGTCCTGGTGCAAGCAATGATTCACTGGATCAGGGCAATGATGTGCAGTTCGGCGAGTTTGTACAGTATCTATTGACGCCAGAGTTAAGTCGCGTCAATCAGACAGATTACAACGAGCACTGGGAGGTGATCGCGAAGCTCTGCAATCCTTGTGTGATGAAGTACAACGTTGTGGGTGAGTTAAGAATTGGAATATACTTTCACCCACCAGACTTACTAATTTTTCTTCTCCTTCCGCAGGCAAATACGATACACTGCTGGATGACTCTGCTCTGGCACTGTATCTGGCCGGTGCCAAGAACCTGACATTCCCTACTGGCCACAAGCCATCGAGCACGCGTGCGAATTTGCGGCATTATTTTGATCCTTTACCCATTGGCGCAATCAGGCGTCTCTATGAGATCTATGAGGAGGATTTTCGCATGTTTGACTACGGCATGGATGATGTTCTGGGCTTTGAATTCGGATGATAATATATACATACTCTAGAGATATATGTATACTTGATCTGCTACTTTCCATGGGAAAACTTTGTGATCTTAGTCTAACATTTACTTAAGTTGCTATACGTTTCTTACGAATATTTCAAATCAAACGGCATGCGAATATTAGTTTATGGTCTTTATATGATATGATATGATGATGATTTGGTCTTAAGTTAGCAAGAAATAAGCTTAACAATTCATTGACCTAAGTCATTGCATATGTTATACATGATGTGTTCTTCCACTTGACATTAATTTTGTTTATTTCAAGTTGTTATTAATTAGTACAATATAATTTAATTCCAAAAATGTAGAACGTAAGTAAATATATATAAATAACATTTAGTGTTGCAAAAAACATTCAATAGAAGCCATGCTTAAGAGCAGAATTGTTTGTATTTGATTAATTGAATATCATTTTTAATGATTGTATACAAATGAAATCTGTTTGAAAATACTTATTGAAAGATAAACAATACTGTACAATATATGTATGTTACATCAATTTAAATCTATTTGCTGTTAACTTAATTGTTTATACATTACATTGCCAATTCATTGTTGTTATAAACATTGCATTATAATAGAAAGAAATCCTATCCTCGAATGTTCTTCAATCAATACGATAGTTGAGAACTTTACACTGTGTAGCATCCCTGCTTGTTTTGATGCTTGGCATCTCACAATGAACCCTCCTTATCAGCAGTGAGGTATACCGTATACTACAGTATAGGCATACGTACGTAATGACGTGATAAATGCCATTTTTTTTTATAGACTTCCACGAGCATGGGCTCGAGCAAAGATTACATAGGAGCTCGTTTGCCCTTTCAATTTCGTCAAAGCTTTTACAAATTGCAGCTGCAAGTCACGAGTAAATAAGGTAATCTGTTTCGATTATATAGAGAACTGCATACTCTCACTTTGATTGAAATCTTGATCATGTTAAATTAGGAACTTCCTCATTGTGTGCATGAATCAGATGTGGAATGTTCGGGAATGAATTGTCAAATATTTTAAGCAGGTAAACAGCTGCAGGTGGGCATTCTTTATTTTCCAGCTGGAGTGTGCAGCCCACACCTTATATAGGCAGCCATGTGGCTTGGTTTCCTTGCCAGCTGCGATTAGATAACACAGGAAGACGTGCCACTGTCTATCTATCTATCTATCGGTGTCATGTATCGATAAGCAAATAGATATCAAATTCCACTCCCACTGTTCCAGGGCTGATGACAAATGGTAAGTCATAGGCGATAAACCCACACCATGGTGAGGGTATTTAAAAAAGCTCAATTTGCTGGCTGCGGCGCCAGCATTGTTTATCACCAATACACAGACAGGCGACTGAACACACAAACATGTATAGGCGGCTGCCCAGCAATGTTGAATTTAATTTAAATACGCAATATTTGACAATAACAAAGTTCAGGAGACGCGACCGTCAACCCGTGGCAATAATTTGGCACTGATTTTTATCGGCTATGTATCTGATATCTGTCTATATGAAAACAACAACTGTGTTGCTTGCAAAACGGCACTTGTCAAGCCCCCATGGGAATTCAAGGTCATATTTCAACAAAAAAACGCATACGTATTTATGTTTGTTTGTCTGTGTGTGTGTGTTTGGTTTCGTTATTCAATGACTGTAGCTCTTTTATTCAACAAATAACTTAGAGTTAAACATTGACAAGACATTCGAAATTATTAGTTAATATTTGTATTCGTGTGTATGTGTATTTGTTTGTTTCTGCTTGTGTGTGTGTGTATGTTTGTTTTTATGCATACAAATTAAAAAAGAATATCATATTCTCGTTCATTTTCAGTCCTTCAATTTGCCACATTCTGTTGCACTTCCGCAATTTGTTTTAATTTTAGTCATTCAAACTGTAGCGCTGCTTGATGTTGCGGTATTTCTTGAGAGAATACAACGCCTCCACCTCCTTGGCCAGGTATCGTCCCTGCGCCAAGAGAGCGACGATCTTTTTGGGATCACGCTCATCCTTGTTATTCATGAATGCATCGTGAATTTGTTTACGAAATTTTTGCGGCCCATTCAGGCCGGGATAGTCGCGGCCGAGGAACTGTAACTGTAATAAAAGTGGAATTTACGCAACTTAAGTTCCAGTTCCCCTTCAAATTTACCCTGCACCCCGGCGGTTCACACATTCACAGTGCAGTGCAGCTGCACGTGGTTTGTGTAGGCCAGTGCAGTGCGTTGAGATTTACACTTACGTGCTTATAAAGATGGATAACTTTGGAGCGCAGCTCTGACATCACCAGTAATCAAAGGTATTTATATATCTGTTAAATGCAAAAATTAAACCAAGTTCTTTCGTATTTCTTGTATTTCACTTGCTGTGCAGATGACCAATGCCGTACGTTGACTGTGTGACCTAACCATGCGAGCGAATTAATATACCCACAGGCAAGGTGCATAAAATACTAGAAATATACTATTGAAAGTAATCGATAACTGGTAGCACGTAACCTACTAATCTCGATAGATATCGCTGGCATATCACAATGTTCGTGTCGGCCGGCCGGAATTTAGCAGGCCTTTTTCGGTGAGTGCGCAATAAATTTGTAAATTATTTTAATTTAACACAATTTATATTGCATTTTGCAGTTTTCGCAACATTTCAACTACCTGTGCCAGAATGGCTAACGAAGTAGAGAAGGCGCAGGGCGCCGCACCATCTGAAGATACTATATTTGGAAAGATTTTACGCAAGGAGATACCCTGCAAATTTATCTACGAAGATGACAAGGTAAGTGGGCAAAGTGCAATAAGAACTAATTAAGTTATTATCTCTCTCTAAATTGTGGTTGACCGTTAGTGTGTGGCATTTAATGATGTTGCGCCCCAGGCCCCCACACACTTCCTGGTCATTCCGCGCAAGCCAATCACACAGCTTTCGCTTGCTGAAGATAGCGACGCTGAACTTCTGGGACATCTGATGCTAGTGGGACGTAAGGTGGCTAAGGAAGTGGGACTGGAGAAAGGATACCGTGTGGTCATCAACAATGGGCAACACGGTGCACAGTCTGTCTACCATTTACATCTGCATTTCCTGGGCGGACGCCAGATGCAGTGGCCTCCTGGCTAAGATTTGAAGATCTATGAAGAACAATTCAAACATTAAAGAATAAATAAACTTTATTAAAACTAAATGAAAAAAAAACGAAACGAAACAAATTGTACAAAATATACAGAAGAGGGCATGAGAATTCAGTTAGAGCGTCTTGATGGAAAATATTGCTTAAAGTCGACGGCTTTGTTGAGGAATTTACGTAACTTGCCTTCGTTGCGTGTCTTCTCAGCCAGACTGTTTGCATCCAAGCAATTGAGTAATATTTCCTCTGTACCTAACTGATCGGCTATGCTGCCCGATCGGCGCAGCCTGCGTGATTTCAGCATATCCAACTTGGTGCCCACCACCAGAATGGGCACGTGACGACGCCGCAGGATGGGTCGCAGTCTCTTGTGGCGGTGCCGACAGATCTGGCGAAGAGGCTGATAGAGCCAGTCGTGCAGATTGTCATGGGTTTTCATATCTAAAAGATCATAAACTAAAATTATACCGTCAATATTGCGATAAAGATGATTTCTATGCTCGCGGGTCAAGCGCATTGAGCTCTTTAGATCATAGAATTCCACAAAATATGGAATCATCTGACGCGAGGTTCTAGCATTGCGCAGGAAGAGCAGTTCATTGCAGGCATGGTGCCCGGAACTGTACGAGGCTGAGCTGGGCGATGAGGCGGACGTTTCTTCTGGTGTTGGCGGCATTCTGGAATCATTGCACGGATATTCGTGTAAACGCACCTGAACATTCCACCAGACATTGCCGACTGTGCGGGTCGATGGCGTGGGTGTATCCACACTACTGGCCAGCAAATCTGCGAGCCGCGACTTACCAACACCTGAAGGAAATATATTTTTATTATTTATTTATTATTTTATTTGTTATTTGAGGACGAACCTGAATCGCCCAGCAGTAGTATACGCGCTGTGGGAATGTCTTTGATTGTCTGTTGCTCCATCGTTGTTGCAATTGAGCCAATTATGAGTTGACAATATATCCTTTGCAATATTAGTATGTCAATTAAACTGCTAAATTGCAGGCCAACTTCGTTCATATTCCAAATTTTAATTGTGTGAATTATTTGGCGCTATGGTCTTATCGAAGTACTTGAAACTTTCATTGATAATCGATAAAGCGGATTTTGACACTCGATAGCTTCGATTACATGGTTATAACCAGAAAAGGTAGTCGCTGCATTGTATGGGTATTTTTTATGTTTACGGATGACGTCACATGTTGAGTGGCACGTTTTAGCGCAACCTTCTTTTTATTAGTTTTTTTGGTTCGCCGCGCGGTTCGTTTCTCGGCTTATCGCGGTTTTGTTATAACTTCAGTAAATGGTGAAATAAAACGAAGTGAAAAATAATATTTTTAATAGTTTCAAACATTTGTTTATTCTTTATAAACGTTCCTCATTTCGTGTCATTTCATTTGTGTGTTCACATCAGTGTGTTTTGTGGTTTATTTATCTACAGACGCTGTTGTTGTTCTTCGAGTTGCGCTGCGGCTGTTGCTTCGCATACATCTGTTATAATTTTGTTTGTATTTTTAAATTCTTTGCATTTTGCTTTTGGGTTGCATTGAAATAAAATAATAATATATATTTTTGATTGCAATACAGTTGCATCATATATGTATATATAATGTAGTATGCCGTTTATTTAGTAATATAATTCAATCGTCTTTTCGTTTTGCAGTTATTTCAGTAAGAGCTTTTAAAACATATACTCGTATGTATTATATTGTATACACTATTATATACGATTTCTTTTGTGTTCTTTCGTAATAATTCATTTCATATAGTAAATATAATTTTTTTAAAATTCAAAAAACAGCTATAAACAGTTTGTCTCATAAACAACAAAACTCTGAAAAGAGCTTAATGATGTGGTAGATTCGCGCGTCGGAAACGTATGTATGGTGGAAATGTAAAGGATCGTGAGTGTTAAGTTTCGATTGCCGCCGACACGAAATAATGGTAAGTGGTGGAAACACATGTGAAAACTAACAGAGTTGCCCAATAACGGGATCTTGACCACTATCCTACACACATACTTATATAAGTATGTATGCATGTATTTATTAATGCTGTATTTATATCTCGTATGGTTAGTTTTCATACTATGCGGTGCTGTGATGACTATGTATGTATATTATTTATGTTTGCTATTCTTCTGCTTGGTATATAAAATGATGTTTCTTGTTGTTGCAATTACTTGCATGTAAATATGTATGTTTCCATATACGTGTATGTATGTATTTCGCTTATGTATTTGCATATAATGCGCACGCTTTGTGGCCATTTAACTCATTATTCAACATCAAACATTGCCCTATATTTTGGTTTACCTAGTTTTACTCATATTTTCTTCTTGTATTTGTCATTATTACATTTTATGCCTAACACACACAGACACGCATAATATAAGTGCGATACTCTTTGCCTGATCTAGCTCCGTTACAGCCCAATCCGACGCAATCCAATCTAATCTGATACGATGTGATCGTCAGGTGCGATTAATGTATCGTTAATATATCGTTTTATTAGTTATCGCATTTGTTATCGTATGGTGTTGCTAAATGCAGTTATGCCTGATTTATCGAATTTAAATTACATACATAAATATCTAAAAATAAAAATACATGGACATCTACAGTTTAAGGAATTCCTCCTATATTGTTTTTAACTATTAGTAGTATTTATTTTAGTATTTTTTTGTTTGGTTTTGTTTTTTGGTTTCAACTACTGATTTGTGCTTTTTGTGATGGCTTATGCGCTGCGTTTGACTGCTGCTTGCATTGAAAAACGTTTCTCAAATCATACATACAAGATAAATACGTAGTAAACATACAATATACACTTTGTATGACTAACGATAATCATATACACGTTGTATATGTAGGACATCCAAGTGCATGTTTATAATACATATACGAATGCTTTACGACTCTTGCTTTGGTCAGTTCGGGGTTGGCGTTTCAGTGTGTGTGTGCGTGTATGTGTGTGCTTCTGTGTCTGCCTTTGTTTATGTGTGTGTGTGATTATGTACATGTAGTTAGTATGTGTCTATTACACTGCCGTCCAAAATATTGTGGACAGCGTAATTCGTGTAGAAATTAAATTACCGAAACTAAAGGAAAAGGAACCCAAATTAAATTATTTATGTTGTTTTTTTGCTTGTTTTGTTTTTTTTTAATATTTATATATGTATAGCATATATATATAATTTGTTTTTATTCATTCATCAGTTTAAATCAATAATCAACATCATTTTATATAATTCCATATAATTTGTTTAATATGCAAGTATTTAATGTATATATATAGTTTGTTTTTGTTGTTGTTTCTTTCTTGTTTTTGTTGCTGTTGTTGTGGTAAGTTTGTGTCTTTGTTTTGATAATTTACAGTAATTATTTGGAAAAGCAAAGTACGTATATTCATAAATATTATTATTATTTTTGTTTTCTTTATTGAACAATACTCGTAATTTGTTTGTAGAATTTGTTTTTGTTTTGCCTGTTTTTTTATTCGTAAATATTTATAGATATTTTGTTTGCTTTGTAATTTAGATGAATTATATTACATAAATATCTTCAGTTTGCATTTGTGTGTGTGTGTTCTATAAACTTGTCTTCTTCGTCTTCTTGCTTTTGCCTTGGTGAACATAACTACAAACTGTGTACGGGATGTACGGGAGATCCCTTGAGACTACACTTTATTATTATTACATATAAGTATTATAATCTTTTATATACGGGTTTTTAAATATTTTTTACAGGACAAAAACATCTAATTCAATAGTTAATTTTACTTGCAATATGGAAATAATCAAATAATTATGGCCAGCTCTCAGTGGAATGCATTTAAATATATTAATAATAGCATTCTCAAGATTATTATTATGTTAGTTCTTCTCTTCGTGCCTTTTTCTCGCTTCTCGTCACTTCTTCGATTTTATTATTACTTTGCCAGTTCATTGAAAATACCAATTTAGTAGTACATAGGTTTTTGTGCACAGGCTGCACAACGGTATAGAAGTATATATATATATATGTATATATAAATGTATATTGTTTAGATTCGTGTATATATACGTTATATACCTTTATATATATGTATATAATATAAATAGTAATAACTATTATTGTTCTTAATATTTCTTGTTTTAACATTTTCATTTTGCTTTTGCCATAATCATAATCATATCATTTAGTTAGTATGTAGTATGTATATTTTCATTATGACCTAATATGCTTTTCCAAATAAATATATATATGTGTATATATAGAAATATGATTAACAAATATGGAAACAGTTGAGAGTAGTAGAAACCTTAAGAGCTTTAAAGCAACTAAACGTAAATTAGTTTCAGAAGTAGAGATAGAGGGTTTCAACAGAACTTCAAAAATAAGTTGAAGGGATTGAAGGATCATGTCTATATAATGTGAAATGTTCGATATAGGATACAAGTATTTTAAGGTTTAAACTGATGATATATATTCCATTTGAAATCACGCTTTAAAGTTAAACTTTTGTTATTTGCTTTTATGTTTTTGTTCATCATCATCTCTGTTGTGTTTTGTTCTACTTATATACGTCTGCTAGCTTGTTTCGCCGATTTAGCAAACCTCAGCGTTGTGTATACATAACATTAGTCTATGCAAGGGTTATACGTAATTTTACTCGTAATATAATATATATTTATTCATATTTCTTATTTTGTTTGCCGTTCTTCCTTTTCTTCTATACCTCGCCTTTCATATGTATGTCTGTCATGTACTCTCATATATGTTGATGTTTTAACTTACACAGTTACAGTAATAGATAATGCACAGTAATTAAATATAATAAAATAATTTACATAACAGTTTTTCTTTAGCTTTCTCTGCTTTAGTCGTTTTTTTCTGTTATATCCTAATATTTTTCTAATACATTTTCAACAGTATTTCATATGGAAACAAAGTAAAACTGATAAAATTTTGTTGACGTAAACTTAACATTTTAAAATGATGATTAAGTTGACGTTTTGGTTTAGTTTCTTTTAAATATTGAGTATATAGACTTTTTGAATAAGATTTTAACATACTCGTAGACTTCATTTAACTATGTTTTATGTTCTAATCTCATGACAACAATAATGCAACAAAGAAATTTTTTTGTTATATATTTGAAAATAAATTGAATTAATCCAATATGAAAAATTTAATTTCTTTTCTTTTTTTTTGCTTGTAGGCATAATGTCAATGTGAAAACTGGATGGATGAACCAATGTAAGTAGAACTTAAATATATTTCTTTTCAATATAGTATTTGTTGTTAGGCTGGTTTTACATTAATTGTTAAACTGCGCGGAATGAACAATTTGCAATAACTACGATATTTAAATTGATTGTTGTTGTTTGTTTCTTTGTTTCTTGTGGGGCTGTCGAGGTCCTCTTGAAGATTATTAGATTAGAGCTTGATGATGTATGCGATTACAATGACGGTTTGCTTGAGTTTTTTTTGGTTTTCCATCGCTTGATACTTAGGTGTGCTGTAATGCTATCAATATGAAAATATCGATTATACTCGTATCTGTGAATCCGAATAACCTTATTAGACTTACCTGCTTTATCAGCCGTGTAGCGTTTACTTCATATTCTTCAGTATTTCGTCAGTTTCCTCAGGATCCTTGAGAGTATGCCATTGTGCAATGGGTCGACGAGGCGAGGCCAACATGTCCGACCAATGGCGGAGCTCAGTTCCGGTGCCCATGCAGCCAAGTATACAGCGTCCAATGGGTTCAGAGGTTCCAATACGATCGTAGTCCACAACGGTAACAACAAGACAGATTTTCTAAAGATATCCCCACAAAAAAGACCATCAGTTGATTAGTTAATGGTTCAGTAATGTTTCGAAACTAATCGGTCTTCTTTTTGGGACTGCTACGCGTTGAGCATAGAACGTTGGAGTTGAAGAACTTTTGGTATATTAGAGATACGTGTTCTGTTGTGGGATTCGAGGGGGGATAAACTGTTTCTGGTTACAAGCAGATACTACTGAATCTGTATTGGAAAGCATATTACAAAGGCAGAACTACATTTGGTATTGTTAAATACTTTTTTTGGTGCACTGAAGAATAGTGCAGAATGTTTTCGGTTTGAAAGCTTGAACCATTTTGCTCCGGGAGTTGCATCAGCTGGTTTCTTGAAGTTTAAGGGGAAAGTCCCTAAACAAGCTTTTAGGAGTTCATTAAAGGGTGGGCGACATATTTATTCAAGCATTACAAAAGCGCCATAAAATACAATTCTAAAAGTGAGTGATATAGTAATATTTGTTAGTTGTGATCTTTTGGATGTTTTGGATTTTTTTTATGGATTATAACAAGCATAGCATGCATTTTGACTAGGCTTTGAAAATAAAAAAATAGTATGATACAGAAAATAAAGAATGTATCAAAGTTTTGTTCGAGTGAGAAGCGTATGAAGAGTTGTTTGGTTATATAGTTTCTGGTGAGTTTGCAATATATGTATATATTTAGATTTCGTCTCTTAACCTGGGGGTAATGAACAAATTACTTTTTCTTAATATTATATATATTGGACAACATTTAAGCTGTAGCAAAAAGAAAAATGTTCATTAAATACGTGTAAACGAAAATGTATAATATTCAATCCCATTTGTCTTATATATTTTGGTCAGAATTCTACTAGTAGTTTTTCTAGTTTCTTTTTTTTTGAAGGGCAGGTCTCGGACTAGCACAGGTAACCATATTTCTCATTTAAGATGGTATTCTTTATTTTTTTGTATTCGATATGGATGTATAGATGTTGTTGGTTTAGGTATTTTCATGTTGATACACTATACTTCTCTGTGGTGTATTGCAAATCATTTCTTGTTTTCTTTTATTCTTGAACTTGTACTGTATTTCTTGTATTTCTGTAGTACTGTAGTATTGGTGGTTGGTTATTGGTTTAATCGATATTCAAATCAGAAGACAGTGTCAAAATAATGTACCCATATTTATATATTGTGGTGCATTATTGGACGCCGCTGAGATAGTTTGCGATAGTTTGTATTATGGAAAGAGTATAGTAGGTAGGTTTAAAGTATTGTAGTATTTTGTAGTTAAGAGTGAAGTGTATTTAAATATTCTGAATCATTCTGATCTTTGTTTCTGCGACTGATCGTGCAGTGAGAGTGAGCTGCACTACTGCTACGCTTTCTTTAGTTAACTAAGAGTATTCGAGACAGTGTCTGTGTGTTTCTCATTTATGTTTTGTATATCTTTCTCTCTGTTGTTTTTTCGGAAACTTCCAGAGCGTCTGTAGTGTTAACTACGAAGCGAAACAGACCTAACCTACAAAAATAGTCTTAGTCTGTGTCAAAAATCAACATTGAACATACATAGAAAATACATTTAAAACCAAATCAGCTGAGCTAAGCTTAAACATAAAACAAAGTTTTTGGTTTATCACAAAAGTTTCTCAATCAACTACACAAAGAAAAAGCAAATTAAATACGGATTAGGTATTTTTGTTTTTTTTTTCGCTTTCTGCAACAACGTACTGCGCTCAGCATTGTTTTCAGTATTTACAGCCGGAATGTGGGCGTGGCAGTCGTTGCGCAAAATATTTAATACAATATCAAAAAGTAAAACATAAAGCAAAAAGTGTTTTTTGTTTTGGTATTTAAAATTTTTAGGATAAAGTACAACATTGAACATTGAATACGTTTCGGTTAAAGTTTAGGTTTTTGTTTGGGGGCAGGGCACACATATTGTATTTAAGTTTTGATTAATTGAGTAGTTTGTAGGAGTTTTTTGTTTGTAGGTATATTCGGGCTATACGAAAGTTTGTTTGGCTAACCGTTTTTGTTAGAGTTTGTAGATGGAGTAAGAGTGATATTGTTGTTGGTTTTTTGGAATAAGAATTGGAGTATTCAACAGTTGTAGTAGTATACAATATGTATATAGAGTATATATATATATATATGTAGAGTTATATAAACAACAACAATTGCACAAAAGAGGCTAGTGTGTGTTTTCGGGTTTCGGAACTCAAACTTGTTTAGAACATGTTTTGGTTTGGTTTTATAGTTCGGAAGGGACAGCTTTGGTTACAGTTGACAGTAGGTAGACAGTAGAAGTATTTGTAGTAAGTAGTAGTAGTAGTAGTAGTAGAGCAGTAGTAGAGTAGTAGTAGAGTAGTAGTAGTGGTTTTATAGGATAGTATAATACATTCTCGCATACTTGTATTTGTTCAAATGGTACTTCAAATGAGAACGACTCATTATAGTAAGGGTTGAGGGTGCATTTTTTGATACTTGTCTTCTTCTTTTTCAAACGTTTGCCATTTTGCATGATTGCAATTTTCACATATGGATCTATAAAATAGAAAAAATTGAAAGAAAGAAAAAGAAAACATTTTCTTTTTATAATAATAAAGTAAAAACTTTGAACTTGATGAGCATTTGTTAATTTTTTTTTTTGGTTTCGTTTTCGACAGTTTTACACACACATATATATAGATTGATATAAAAAGGAAAACGTTACATAAACTTTGATTAATTGCATGGAATATTCGGTTATAAGAACTTTGAATAAATTTGTACTTTAATAAACTAAAATAACAACGATTATAAGATCTGAACAAACGAAAGCTGAAACTTTTAACTGTCAAAATGATTATAGAAAAGTATTTAGAAATAAAATCTTATATGCTCGAAAATCGGCATTTAAGTATTCATTATATGGAGACATTATCGACATATGGAAAATCGCAAGATTAACAAAGAGCTTCATTGACATCGACATGTGCATCAATGCGTTCGTTTCCACTTTCGTTTGTCTGCTCTTTAAAGAATTGTCGAAATTGGTTAAATCAAGTATACGTGTACATAGATTATATATATATTTAGATATCGAGTTTATGTTTACTTTTGGAACACAGTAACAGTTGAAATTTGAAACTCAAGGCACACAACGTGATAAATAATAACATACAAAAGAATATTTGTCAATTGTAAATATTGAAATAGTTCTCATCAATATTAGATCGAATACTTTCATATCAGAGCATGGAAGAAAATGTCAATTGCTTTTCCAAAACATACTTGAAAATGTTCTGTTGTTTGTAAAAGCCTAGAAGAACTTGGATATTACCCGTTTATTCGGTTTTTAATCGGGGGTTTCTTGGATATATTCGCTGGCAACGCACGCGCTCTCTCTCCCACCCACTCAGCCGAGGGAGAGAGACGGAAAAGTATTTTGATGCGAGTGTTTGAATTACGTAATTAATATTAATATATTGGAATTAGATTACATGCAAAAGTGTAGCTAGAAGCAAGCGAATTATTCAATATACCGCTAATTTGTAGCAAGAGCCGTTAGAATTTTGATTTGGTTTGGTTTTTTGGTTTATTGCCAGGCATAAGTTAAAAAACTGTGCACAATTTCGAGATGGTAAACGTTGCCAGGCGACAATATATCCATGGATTGGTATAAAATGATTTCATTTAAGTTAGCGTTAAATTGTTAAAAATATGCAAGTCGAAAGTTTGCGCTAAATTGAAAAATTGATAGATTGAAATAGTTTGACAAAAAGTAATTCGGAATAAATTAATTGAATAAGTACTTTGCGCTCTCTGCAAACGTTGCCTTGGCGTTTGCATTTCTCCACTTGATCTTCGTTGAATAAAAAAACCAAACTAAAGAATGATTCAAATCAATAATCAAATCATATACTGAAGCAATAAACACAAATCGAATTACGTTTTACACATATACAAGAGAATATATATATATTTATATATATCATAATAGACACAGAAGCGTTGTCAAAACTGCAATAGAATCCGCATATAAATCTATATGTGAATCCCTGTTTTGCGCTTTTGACAACGCTTTGGTAGCACGCTATATTACCAGACAATCCGCCGACGTCCATTTTCTTCAAGTTCTTGGCCTCAAGGATGACAACCGTTAGTTTTCCGGCAGTCGGCACATAACGTAGCGAGAAGCAGATGTCACCGAGCTTTTCCTGTTATACATATAGAAATTTAAAAGGAATATCGAAAGAGGTTAGTAAAAGCTTTGTATGAGATATGGGTCTACAACATTGAACACTTTACATAAAGTCTAAATTTACGAGTAATTAGTTTCAAATATATTCTGTAACTAAGCGAGCTGGTCACAAGGTAGGGAGAGATTGTCCATAGAGAGATCATATGAAATTGATTAAATTGAATCTTCAGCTTATTCGACATAAGTTTTGAAAGTGAACAACATTTGTATAATAAAGTTCAGAAGACTAACTTCGATTTATTGTAGTTCATAGAGAACATGCACTTTATTGTATTATTGTTATTTCCGGGATTGTCTTGAACATTTGATTGATTTTCCAAAACAGGAACAATAATCGATTTAGTGAAATTCGGACAAAATTCATTGCATTCTGGCCTAATACTTGATTAACCAATCTCAAATAGATTTACAATACGATATATGTACACAGACAAATACGACGTAAGATATAACAAACAAGGATACACAAGATAAACAGAGAGATATTGAATCTTTCGTGTACACGCGAAATAATAAAGGAATTTAAGTAGTTTTTTTATCGTATACGTAACAAACGATGGGTTAACATAGGGGTACGGGCGGGCTAGTGGTACATAGTACAAAGTACAGTACGTAATGCGATATACTCATCGTATAGTTCAATAACAATGGATACAGTTAACTTTAGTTATAGGTTTAATTGTTGTAATATTGAGAAAAAAACGAAATAAGTACATGAAAACACATTTACTGCACGTCTTAGAGCTTCGATTGTTGTTGAGTGTAGATACACATATATAGAAATATGGGTATATATATGTATGTTTTGTATATATTTGATGTAAAGAATGTAAGTAGAACTGAAAAGTTGATTAAGAACCAAACCTTAACAAAGAAAACAAACTTATTGACTTTGGTTTGCGTGTTCTTTGTTTGTTTTGTTGTTATTTTTGTGTGTGGTTGTAAGAAGTTTCAGGGGATTTCTTTGGAGGGTAGTACGGCGACACAAACTTACAGTTGACAATACGTTTATAACTTTGTTTCTCGAATTCTCGTATTCGATACGATATTTTCTTTTTTTTGTATAACACCCAGCTCAAAACAGATGTTACAAAAAACAAAATGGATTTGTTCGTCACAAAAACAAATGATTATGAAAGTTGACAGAAGAAAGAGCTTACAAGAGATGTTTAAGTTTAAAGAGATACTTTTGGGCCGATTTGAATTGAAGTATGTACAGTTCGGGCTAAGTTCTTGATATGGCTAACTATGTGGGCCTTCAGGGCCTCAAAAGTAAGTAAGAAAATTAAAAAGAAAGAGAGCGATAGAGAGTTTTAGAGAGAACGAGAAATAGAATCGAGTATATAATTTATGTATATGTACATGAGAAGGCATTACAGAGAAATTGAATTAGAAATATATTACAATCGATAAAAGTTGCAAATGAATGCACTAGCATTATCTAAGTTTTATACTGATATATATGTAGTATAAACCCTCGGTTGGTTGGAACCACTTGCATTCTTGTTTGGTGTAAGTATTCAATAGGGGCTTTTAGGTATTTGTTTTTCGTATGTTAGATTTTTTGAATTTGCGACTCTTTCGATTCTTTATTTTACACAAATCCAATGCCAATTGCTTAATACACCAGCAATTTGTACAAACTAACCCGGGATTTGGTTTGGAATTAGTAGTATTTGTTCTATATACTATATATAAAACGTGTGTTCTTTGAGTATTTATTAAAATAAAGTAGTTTATATATTTAAAGAACGAGCGAGAGCGAGCGAGCGAGCTTTATATATAGTAACAGAGAGTGAGAGAGAGAGAGAAAGGAATAGAGATAGAAATTGAGATTTTTTTTTTTTTTTTGTATTTTTTTTTTTTGCGTAGTCACTTACCGCTACTTTTGGTTTTTGAGTATTAAATTTGAGTTATTGAGTTGAAAGTTTTGGCTTTCAAAATGTCTCAAGACTTTCTATGTCAAAATGTTGGGTGAATGTTTATGCTGAGCAGAATATACAAACAAAACTAAAGAGAACGAAAAACCATTGAAAAATCAATATTAATAAAACTAATTAAACCAAAATGGAATAATAATATTTGTTGATTAGTTGTTTTCTTTTGTTTTTGACTGTCATCGAAGCTCTGCTTAAACATTACAGCACACAAACAAGTTGCAAATTATAAATATATAATTGAGATATATATAGACAAAGAGATATGTATAGATATAATATATAATTGTAGAACAGTCGATATGAGCGACACAGTTAAGGAACATAATATAATATACCGAAAGAAGCATTATTACAGTTTCCATTAGTAACATAAAAGTGGTTTTGTTTACGGTGACGCTTTTACAATCCTAGTTAAATCTTGTTTAAATTGACTTCATATATTTTGTTGGTATTTAGTTTTTGTTGACTGAACGAAATACAAACACAACGAAACTTAATTTTGAACACATTTATGAGGACAACAACCAAAGCAAATAACGATAATAATGAGAGTTTCGATACTTACATTTATCCAGGCAATTCAGTATGGTTCCACAGATCAGTTATCGGTTATCGATATGAGTCAAAATTTGTTTCGAGTAGAGTACAGTTTTGATTTAGATTTAGATTTTCGATTTGGTGAATTTTGATTTTGAGACGATTTGTATAGATTTTTTTGGTATTTTTTTTTTTGGTTTTTTTTAGCGATACGTTCAAAAAATAATTAAAGAGAAAAATGAAGAGCATATTAAAGTTTTTTCGATTGCAGTTCCATTAGAATTTTCAATAAGTTGGCAAATTTGAAAAAGAAAATGTTTTGTTTCAACGAATTTGTTTTAGTGTACAAGTTGTTTGTTTGCCTGTGTGTGTGTCGAATGTTAATCAGAGTGTGTGTGTGTATAAGTGGGAGAGTTTGTGGTTGTCTTGCTTTACTAATTCATAGTCTTAAGTGAGTATATATAGTCGGAAGAGTATAGTTTGTAAGCAAAAACATGCAGTTGAATTGTCGATAAATATATATAGAATTTATGTATATAGAGTGTCTTGGTTGCTTTGTTAACAAAACGAGCTTTTAGTATTATTATTAACAATTAGTTGAAAGGAGTTTATAATACAGATTGCGTAATATACCAGCACTGTACTCGGGCAATTCCGTAGCCCTTTAGATCGAAATAGTTTAAATAGTTTGGAATTCGGACTCATGTTTGGTCTGTTGTATTCCAAACTATTCCATACATAGGATCCTTATAGGTAAAACATTTTAAAAACTTTACTATTTAAAATTTACGGTTAATATTTTCAAAAGGTTATGGCAGTCAAATTAAAGTCAAGGCAAACATGATAGTAAGTTGAGAGAGTATGAAATGTATGCTAAGATTGTATATCTCTATTACGCAGTGCTGAATGAGCAGGGGTATATAATCTTCTAAGTCTCCGACAACTTAATAGGGCAAAATATCATGGTATTCTTTTTATATATTTATGTGCATGTTGTGTCTTATAAGTATTGGGGAGTGTATGTCTGTGTGTGTTTGTAAGGTTCTGCATTGCATTTATTGATTAGACCAGTATAAGAATTATATAGTATTTAAATATATGTTTGTTTAAAGTGCAAAAATGTATTTCTACTGAAGAAAAGTTATGCAAATAGTTTTAGATTTAGTTTAGCTTAAGTTGGTATATTAAGTGCAAGAACAAACTGGGAAAAGTTGTGTAGTTGAAAGGAGTACAAGTGTGCTCTGTTAAGTGGGTAATTTGTGCCTAGAATTGTGTACTTTCTTTCTTGAATTTCGGAATTCATATTCAGTTGATTGTCATTGAACATGCTGAGGTTTTTTCTTTGTATTTCTTTCTTTCTTATGCTACAAATTCTCTCAACAAAATAATATTGCAGTGTGAATATTTATTTAAAAAAATTCTCAAATTTATAGTATACAAAAGTCATACAAAAATTGCATCTATAATATTAATGATGCGAGAATATATGCAGACATTAAAGTAGAAAGTTTAGCTTAAGGTTGTGTATCTCGATTATACAGGCTTGAAGGGAACGGGGTTAGCAGTTGACAGGGGTGTATTTGTAGTGTTTAGTTTGATGCATAGAAACTGTTGTTGAGTTGATAAAGTACATATTTATATAGTTGGTATATTGGAAATGTATAGTTTGAGTGTATTCAAGAGCGACAGATCAAAGAGACAGAGCAAGGTATACAGTAGGAAACCAAAGATACGAAAGGTAAAAAAAGATCAAGTATATGCAACAGTGTTTGGTATTGTTTGTTGGTATTTTCTTTTAAAACTTTTAAGTATTTTCATTTGCATTGTATTTACCTTCTACAAAAGTTCAAGAAAACAAGAGTTTTTTTTTGTAATATATATATTTTGTATATATGTATTGAAAACAATTTGTTTGTTTATTTTTTTTTTTGTAGTGGGATTGGAGAAAGAGAAATTGAAGAGTATTTTTATTTCAGTTTTTGTTGTACTTTGTGTTAGGTTAAAGAGTAAGAAGAGAAAGAAATCATAAGGTTCTTAGATAGAATAATGTGCAAGGAAATCAAACTGGCGTTTGGGGCAATCTTTCATAAACTTTCGCCATTGAAAGTTGATCAGAGATTGCCCGAGTTTATTTTTTTCCATGTTGTTATTGTTTTTGTTGTAGTTGTTTTGTTGGAGCAAGATAGTTTTTATTTTTAATTACTTCTTTATTTATATATGCATTTTGAACTGGGTGTGTAAAAGTTGAATAAAAGTTTTAATTTTGTACTCTGTACTTTGCTGTCTGTTAACACAATTGTTTTGTTGTTGTCTTTGTAATTTGTTTCTGTTGTACTTATGGGAGAGTTTTGAGGGGGGGAAATTACTGTTATTTTACTGGAGAGATAGAGCGAGACACAGATATAGAGCGAGAGAGATATAGATAGATAGAGACACACAATATTCAAATGAGATTTGAAGTATTTACTTGGAACAAAAAAGGAAAAGCAAACATCAAGTTGGTCTCTGTTGTTTTTCGGTTTCTTTTCTATACTTTAGATCTTTATAGAAATGCGAATTACACATACACACAAAACACACACAATTCTATTCTGTTTAATCGAAATATTATATGTAGTACTTTTGCATAAGTTACACAAGTCAACAAATTCACACGCTGTTTCAGGGGGGATTTTTTTGTTGTTGTTCTTTGTTCTTTTTTTTTTGTGGTACAACTCAAATAGAATTGAAATATATATTTAAAATGTAAAATCATAAGGAACAGTTGTTGTTCTGCTTGTTGTTGTTGGTTTAGTTGTTGTTGGTTTGTTGGTTGTAATTGTTGGTATCATTAAGGTCACAAGTTGAAGTAAACAAAATGAGAATTCAATCAGAAAATGATAACCAAACTGAACTGACACATAGAGGCACATTAAGTTGTTATGTTAAAAATACAATATACATATAGAGTGGAAACACCATCAAGGAATAACCCTTCCCAAGTTGTTTGGCCCCCAAGAGAATACATAAAGAATACATACATATAATAAGAACAGAAGATGTATAAATATAATGAAAACCGAAATACTTTGCGGTTCTCTTGGTGGTCATCATGGTCCAATCTCTACATACCTGTCCGCCTTCACCCTCAACGCTGACCAAATCACGCCATTCCTCAATGGTTTGCGCCAAATCGATAGTACAGAGCGGCACCTTCACTTCACCAATTTGGTCGTGTTTCGAGAATCGATCAAAGTCAAAGATGGCAAATACGAGTGTCTTGTTCATGGCATCGGCATAGGGTAAACTCTGCGAGCACAACAATCAATTGAATCCATTTTAAAAATAATGATTTATTACCAGCTCACCTTGAATGTGAACGTCTCATTGAAGACCGGACTGAGGGTCTTACGATGTACTTTTGTTTCGAATTTCTTTTTCTTATCAGGCAAGAGATAGACCTTTACATAGGGATCTGAGGTGCCACCCATGTCGAGAGCTGGCAGCTCTTCGGCCTGTATAACAGTTACGGCCAAACTGTTCGAGTTAAAATCGTATTCAAGCTGTTGAATATAAATTAGAGAAGAAACACCGATATTCGTGAAAGGGAGAGAGAGAAACCAAATATATTAGTTTGAAATCTTTGCAAGATTTTAGTAGCTGTAAATGTGTTATGGACTTTTGTGCTGCATTCTAATTTAGTGCATGTTTTTTGGCAATCAATTAAATACAAATGGTGTATATGTATATTTTAAATACTACTTCTTGTAATGAATATACCGTTTTGAACTCAATAGCTTCTTAAAAGCTCTTCAGTTCTCTTTAAATAACTAACTTTTTGTTTAAATGTGGTATGTTGAGTACAAGTATTTTAAAAGTATTTAAAACATATTTGTTCTGCGATTACTGCTTGAAAATATATTTGAAATTAGCTTATAAAAGGAATTTTGTGTTGCAATATCATGTTACTGTTATGTTTGTGAGTTAGTGATTAAGTTAAAGTAGTAGTAAAAAGAACTCTAGGTACGACTTAGGTACGTAGTGTTTCTGGCACTCTCGACGCGACATTTACTCGACTTGACTTGGGTTTATCGTATCCTTTGTATAAAAAAGAACAACAACAACGACAGTGCATGGACAATTTACAGTATCTATGTAGTAGTATTATTAGTATTGGGTTAGTTTATTGTTGGGTTAGTTAAGATTGTGTGTTTTGCAGGCCATTTGTAGTAGAGTTTGCAGAGTTTTTTGAGGTCAGTAGATAATCCATAGGGGATTGTGTAAACTCTTGAGCTCACCTTGAAGTTGAGACGCCCTAGCTTTTGCTCGCTCTGTTTATCCTCTTCGTCACCCTCTTCGGCATTTTCGGTGAGTTCCTCCATATCAGGCTGAACCTATGGCATACCAGAACCCAATAACTACTAAGATTTGATGGCGAGGCAGATACTTACTTTCTCTTTATATGCCGATCCCAATAATTGTACCGATTTCATATCGACACCCTTCTTACCCTTACCATCTTTGGTTCTTCGCTTCTTGAGGAATCGGCGCACACAGAAAAATATTATACCAAAGACGACGAGGAATACGAGTATTATAATCGCCACAACACCCCATGTTGGCAGCCCAGTACGATCGGCAATCGCCTCGGTAACAACTTCGCCAGCATGCTCGAGTTTTTTAATAACCGGCACCGAGGTAGCAGCTTCTACAGTATAGATATAAGATTATACAAATATATTTATATATTTAGTTCTATATATTATATTCTGAACGCACCTTCAGCCTCTGTTGTCGTTTTTGGCGGTAATGTTGTTTCCACTTGTGCGATTCTTTGACTTTCGGCTGCCTGTTGCGCTGCCTGCTCATTCTCACGGAACCGGGAGGTGTGATGTGTTGTTTCCTCCTTTATTTCGGGCAGTTCAGAGGCTGGCTCAGCACCTGCCACAGGCGCTGGCTCTGGCTCCGTTTCCGACTTTGCATTTGGCGGCATATTGCACTGTGATTCTTACTGAAACATTAAATGAAAAGCAATCAGTGTGTAGTTATATACATTGTAATCTTAGCATTTATAAGAAAAGTTTTTTTTGAAACAGCAAGTAAACAAATCATCATCAACATGTAAATTAACTTTTAAATTGTTTAGCGAATTTTCTTGAACTTCGACTTATTCTTTCTTAGTTTACTGTAACTTTTAAAATGTTTAGCGAGTTCTCTTGAAATGTTTTTGTGCTCTGTTAAGTTTTACGCTTCAATTTGTCTCATCATTATTTAAAAATAGCGAGAAAAAGAAATCCTACTAAAGACGTTGACAATTTAGCTGAGTATGTTTCCTTGGAAACACTAAAAGTGCGATGAGTGCGTCGACTGTGCCAAGTAAAAGTACTTCGACTGCGACATGCCAAGGACACGAACCTAACTCAGTCATATATACAGTTACACAGACACAGCCACACATACACACACACAGTCACATACCCTCAAACGCACCTACTTAAACAGCCCCTGAAACCCACTCATAATGTGCCCTGCTCCACTTGCCTCGCGCACAGCATTCGCCTTCGTTCTTTTTATTATTCTTCTACTTTTGTGCTTGCTCTTTTTTCTTTTTAATTTAATTCATTAATATTGGCACCCCCTTGGTATTTTCTCACTCTCTCTCTCTCTCTCTGACTCTCTCTGTCTGTTTGCTCTGCTCAATTGTTATCCTTTGCTTTTGTTGTGGCTTTCGTTTTCATCGCAATTTTCTCTCTCGTTTTTTTGTTTTTTAATTAAGCACATTTTATTTACCACAACAGCCAGAGGAATGTTTGCTTTGTGCTGGGCTCCAGCGACCCCTGCCTACACTTTGACCTTTGCCACATATTTTTTCTCTGATTGACAATAAGCTGTGAGTGAAGTTGAAAAAGCCTGAACCGAAAATAATTGGCCAATTAAAAAGTTGTCTGGCAGCCAATAAAAAGTTCATTTCATATTAACAAAAAGGAAATTGCAGTTGAATAAGAAATTATTGCGATGGAAAAAGTGATGGAATGTCATGTGGAATGTGAAAATATGATCTATAGAGAGGTCAGTATATATTTTCTTTGCATTACCTGTCTATCTATCTGTCTTTCTATCTATCTCTCTATCTATATGTCTATCTATCTGTCTATCTTTCTATCTACATATTTATCTCTCTATCCATCTCTCTATCTATTTATCTTTACAGCAGTAAAAGGTCATAAGGTTATTTAAAATATTTATAGATACCATCTTCTTCTCTTCTTCTTCGTTGTCTTTTCCACTTAATCCCAACTATTTACTAAGCTCTTTTAACTTCAGTTTTAATTCGCCTGGCTTATAATATGGCACGGGCAACGTGTCGTATGCGTAATTTAGAAGCAAACTGCGTACAAATTGCTGCTAACCAAACTGTGGCTGCTGTTACTGCTGCTTCGTATAAGTTTGTCGTTGTGTTTGTTTGTTCAGCAAATGACGTCAAAGGTAACCAGAAACTATACAACCCACAGAAACCCAGACACATACACACAAGCGCACACACACACAGGGGCACACACACACAGGGGCATACACACACACAGAGGCACGCGCAAAATTGAAATGCGACAAGCGAATGCGAGTCGAATTTAAATATAAATGCCTTGTTTACGCCAAGGAGTCAGCAGCAGTGTGTGTGTGGGTGTGCCAAGTGGGCGTTGCAGCTGGGCGTGGCATGTGCTTAGCATATAAGTCGCGCTTGTTTGCGACTTCAACCCACAAAATTATTCTTTTTATTTCGGGGCCATTTTGCAAAGCTGCCAAAAAGATGCTGCTCGCCACTTGGCCACACCTCCTTGAGGCACTACGCCTCAAGTGTGTGGCGCCACTGGGATGACACTGCAGTAAAAAGGGGAGAGAGAGACACGCAGGCAGGCAGGCAGCAACACTTTGCCGCAAATCAATAAATTTAAATGCAAAGCCCAAAGTCTATTTGAGCCTCGAGGACAGAGCCGAGTCGAGTGCCTTGCCAAGAGGGTAGTGGAGTAGAAGTAGAGGGAGGGAGGAAGAGACATAGAGGAGTAGAGTAGAACAGAAGCGCTGTTGCCACCTCCTGCGTTAAGTGCGTTTCTCAACGGAAATTGAGTTTCGCTTGATGAATTGAGACAAATGCTTCGCAATTGGGTCGGAGGATGGCGTGAAAATGACTAAGAAAGGAAGTAAAGCTGTCTCTAAGAACTCTATTAAATTTGTTATACAAATGAAGTGTTATATAATATTAGCTACAAGGTGTATAACTTTACTTATAGTTACCTTTCAGTTGCTGTTCAAAATATTTGCTGCTAAAGCTGCTTTGCTGCTCTGTCTGCTACTCGTATAATATCTAGTTACTTTTCTCAGTGTATAGTCTAGTAAAGTCCCTGCTGCCTGTGTCCGTGCTCATTTGCACATACATCAAATATTAATGCAGCTTTAACAACAACAACAACAATAAAAAAGTCGAGAATACGAAGATTTTGCTTGGGGCACATTTCGTACGTGATATTTTATTAATGCCGCAAATCACAAGCTAAATAATGATTGCCATAAAACTGAAGCTGGGACACGCTGGCAGGCAGGCAGGCAACTGCTGCTGTTGGGACTGGCAACTTTATTTGCCCCATTGAAAAGCATGACGTGAGGAAAATGGCGAAGAAAATTGCGAAAGGAAACTGTCATAAAAAGGCAGCCACAAAGAAGGCAGCAAAACAATTTATAGTTGCAGCTCCTGGATACTGTTTTCTATGGTTGAGTGGAAAGCACATATAGAAACACATACATACACATGCACCTACGTGCACACACTTAAACATATACATATCACCGCACACACACCTATGCAGTTTTATTGTAGCATACATTTGTGCGCCGCCAAAACAATTTTTGTCATTTTGCCAGCGCGCTGCTTTCGCTGCTTTTTACGTAGCTTTCTCTGTTTACACACACACACACACACACAGGTCAGCTAGGTGTGTGTGTGTGCCGTGTTGTGCACGGTGCCCATTTGTCTGGGGCATTCGCATAAAAAACTACGCAGTTTTAGTCGCTCCAAACGCGAAGCAGGTCAAACCAGAGATGTCGCCGCTGCCGCCGCACACTGTTGTGTGTTATTTTATTTGCAACCCACAATGTGGGGATTATTTCGTATACAACGCGTTGCTAATTGGGTTGGGCCATAAGCTTTATAGCTACTGGCTATGTAATCAGCGTGAAATAAGTTGAAGCAATTAAGCAAAGCTTTGACTAATTGGGAATTAGTAAGCGAGCACAAGTTATAGAAGTTGTTGCGTGCGGCAGGTTAAGGATACAAAATGAAACACTAACTTTATATTGAATACACTTTCATACACTTTTGATCATTTTATTCTGTATATTGCTTATAGCAGACCCTTTTCAATCTATCTCACTTTTTTCTCTATAAACCTTTTGCAATTTCTCTGACATCTGTTTGACTTCAGCCTGACGACATATTGTGCAAAATTTTCCCCCACAATTGCTCATTCATATATATCTTTCTCTCTCTTTGTGTCTCTACTCCCTGTTGCACTGTGACCTTTGCTCTGCAGTTGCAGTTATAAATAGTATTTTGTGTGGGCTCTACAGTTTCTCAACAGCGTCATATGAATTCACAAGCTGTTACAAGCTACACTGAAACTGCGGCAAGAAGGAAGTCGAGGGTTGCCGACGCCCAAAAATAGCAACAATTGGTTGTCATTTCAGATTAGGCCGGATAAATTCATTTGGCGATAAGATATAGCACTGAGACCTCATAAAACATGCAAGAGGCAACAAATCAAGATAATGGAACGTACGCAGTGACAGACAGTAGAAGTAAGTGAAGGGGGAGAGGGGAAAAGGTACGTCAAGAACTGACAATCAGGCTGTCAAAATACATTTCGCTCTAGACTCAGTTAAATATTCCACCTGTGCGAGAACACAAGAACAACAGCAACAACAAATGGGATAATAACATGACGTTGGCATGTAATAGAAAAAGCATTAAATGTTTTCCATGTGTGTGTAAGTGTGTGTATGTGTGTGCGGGGGCGAGTAAAACAGGAAAGCGACCCTCATTGAAGCTCAGGCATTAATTGTTAAGCTTCTTCAATTTTGCGATAGTCTCTGAGCAGGAAACGGTTAAACTTTTGAAGAGCGCGCAGGCCAGTTGAGAGAGAGAGAAAGAGTGTGAGAGGGGGAACTCAAGAGAGCGCTCGTCATATGTTTTGCTGCGCTCTCGCTTGCTCTCTCTAACCCTCTCTCCTTCTCTCTCTGTGCGCACATAACCCAGAGAAGGCAACAAGAAACGAAAAGAAACTAGACAGAAAAAAAGGAGGCAGACGAACGGCTAACCAAGTTAGGATTGCTGAGGCGACAGTCTCCCAAAGGCCATGATGATGATGATGTGGAATGGAGAAGGTAAAGAGGGGGGCAAGCTGATGCCTTTGATTCGTTTACGCGAGAAAGAAAACTAATTTTCCACATCATTTATGCTTTTCGCTTTCAATGCACAATAGTCTTCTGGGGGGGAAGGTGTCATTAAACAGTTATTTTGTGCAATCTATAAAAGCTGCACTCGCACAGACACTATAACACACATAATGGACATACATACACAGATATAACATACATATACTATGGCAAATACGTGTTGTACACACACCCAAAATTTACACACGCGGCTCGCACATATTCCTCAAATATTCCCTTCAATATTTGAACATAAAATCTGCTTTTTGTGCGGCTCAATATGCTTTTTGTGCGAACTTGCTATAGAGAAAAGTGTGTGTGTGTGCAATGAGTGTGTGTGGGTTTGTGTGACTCCGTATGCCTGTGTGTGTGTCTGTTGGTTTTTCGACCACATCGCTGACTTGATTATTGGCAATTATGTGTGGCTTTTATGCCTCCTTTCCGAGGGAACCACGCACATAATTCGTGCTAATAAAATAAACGTTTATCGTGTACTATCTCTGTTCTACTCCATCTCCATTTCCATCTCTCCTCTCTCTCTCTCTCTTTGCTGTTTTTGGGCAAATTTTATGTTGATTTTTTCGGCCACAGATAATTAACAAAGAGCCAGTCGCACAAAGAGATAGAAAGACAGAGAGGGAGAGCGGCTTAATTAACTTTAGCTTGTGTTCCTTTGTGTGCGTCTGCGATTAGCCCCAAAGGAGATTCACGACAGACTGTAGAATAAGATGAGAAAGATAAGAGTGCTCTAATCATATTTGCAATCTAATAACGCAGCGAATTATGCTTGACTAACATGTTTAGGGCGTTTAAGATGGCAGGGATAACAGGCAGAGATGTTTAAGAAACTCATTTGAATAACTTTGTTGGACAAAAGTTTGCAAATTGTAGCATAATTTACATGAAGAGATCACGGTTGTGATTTGTACCACACTTTTTGGAGGCATGTAGTTAAGTTAGATTTTCCGTTTAAGGATAAAGTTAGGTTACGTTTACTAGTTAGTCGGCATAGCGTCTTATAATCATCAAGAATTATTGTGTTGTTTTCCTTTTAAGAAAGTTTTGATTATAAAGAAATCATTTAGTGAACAATTATAAAGTTTGAAAAGTGTTTGGGAAACTGCGTTGAGAAATTATAATTATAAATTAAATTATATTTAATACTGAAGGTATTTTCTGATTTTTTCCTAAAATAATTTAGTTAACATATAGTTCTGTGTCTAATTGATATTAAACTCTGTTGTTCATCTTAAGATATATGTTATTATGAAATTTCTATATCATTTAGTAAACTTCTAGTTGACAGATTACAATGATAGCCCTGCCTTTCTATAACTGCCATAACTCACCTTTTATTCAGACAATGTTGCCAAAGTTTCCAGTATGCACGACAGAGTCAAATTTCGTTTTATATTCTACTTCAGTTAATACGTTTATTTTGGTGTTGTTTCTTTTATTTTGGTGTTTTGTTGTTGTTGTTTTTTGTTGTTGGGCTTGTTGAGCTAAGCTTTATAACGTTGATTTGAATCCGGCAGGAGGGCGGAAGGCTCAAGATGGTCTCAGGCTCGGGCTGCTGGCAGACAACGACAACGACGACGACGAATCGTGTGAATGATGTTGTGAGAGGAGGTTGACGTAGATAGAGTGTGAGTGTGTGAGTGTGTTGTGCTGCTTGTTGGCTAGTGAGGCCTTTCTAGCTTGGGCGCTAGTCTCACATGTATTTGGGAACACTTCTGCAATCGATTAACGATACATCATCATTAGCGATTAACGATAGACAGCACACAACGCGTAATAGGCTGCAATTAGGCGATAGCGATGGCGAATTCGAATTTGGTTTATTGTTTAACTTTTGTGTATATTATTGCAAACATTCAGCGTAAGGGTAAGAGAGAGTGAGAAAGCGAGAGAGGCGTGTGCAAGAGAGAGAGAGAGAGAGAGGGAGCGTGTCAGATTGTGTGGAGAGATGGAGAGCCAGCAAGGCGTCGAGCACGGAGCACAGCAAACAGAGCGTATACGTAATGTTAAAAATACAATGGTATGCGTAAATATTGATAGAGCGAATCGCGCTGTGTTTCTGCCTATGTCTGTGTGTGTCTGTATGTGTGGTTAAGGGGAAGGGCAAATTCGCTTTTGCTGCTGCCTGTGCTGCTGGTCACGAAGACGTTTTCGAAAGCAAATTCAGGATAGAGATTTTCTTAGAGACGTTCTTCCTTTTTACGAGCTTTTCTCTTGACACTCACACGCACACAGACACTCGCATACACACACACTCGGAAGCTTACGAATTGGAATTTTGTTTAATTAATGATATACAAATATTTTTGTTTAACACTTATTCACCCTTTCTTAAACGTAAATCAATTTTTATAAATTTTTATTTCTTGTTTTCCATCAAGCGCAGAATTTTCTCAGTGGGTCATGAGGCGTAAAATCATGTGGAAAAATCAATATACTTATAAGCCATGCAGAGCACACACGCGTTTTCACTTTCAATAGAATTTGACATCGTTTTTCTAAGATTTTTGCAATTAACTTTTCACATTTGATTGTTGGAAATTTCGCAAAGGTTTTTCGCAAATTTGTTCAGGTAACGCCAAAAATTCTGATACACAAAAAATGTTCTGCTTTTTTAGTTCAGCGCGTGCCAGCACACACACACACAGTCATATATATTTACACATACACACAGTTCCACACACACACACAGACTCACACGCACAACACTTTTCGGGCCTTTGCGCTTGGCTTCAGCTTTATGTAATAATTCCGTACAGGCAACGTGAATATTTGTTAACTATTTCAATTTGTTTTTGTTGTTGTTAATTTGAAGCACGTCTTGTCATTTTTATGGAGTAAATAATTATTGCAAAATTGTTGCAAACTTTTGGTATTCATTTTCATTTTCTTTTTTGTAGATTTTCATTTGCTTTGGTTTTTTCATTCACCTTCAGTGCAGCGCTTTGTACTTGCAGTCAACTTCCACGGTCGATGTTCATTCGCGTTTTGGTCTCTACCATCAGGAGTTGCGAGGAAAAAGCCCACGAGTCCAGCCTGAGCAGAGTAGAGCAGAGAGAGAGAGAGCGAATCGGGTCAGGCATCGATTTTGTGTTGGCGGTGCTTGGGGGTTGCTAGACCAAAGCATAGTGAAGCTTTTGCAGAGAGTGGAGACTTGTGCGAGTGTTGGACGACATAGATAACAAAAGTCATTCATAGTGAGAACACTGAGACTTCATGTAAAGTTTTAAATAGAGAATATATTAAATTTAATTGTATGTTATCGAGTTAAAATCTATTAGGTAGCACTTATATTGCACTAAATACATACATATGAAGCAGCTTGAAAATGTTGAAAGCACATTAAAAGCTTTTAGAATAGGTACATTTTTAAAATGAATATATAATTTATGTTTCGCTTGGAATATTCAATTAGCATAAACGAAATTTGAAGGCATATTAATAAAGTTCAAAGCACATTAAAGCTCTTAAAATACCCTTGGGTATGTTTTTCAAATAAACACATCATTTATGTTTTACTTGGCATATTTACTGAGCATAAACGAGTATTAAAAGTATATTGATGAAGTTCAAAGCACATTCAAGCTCTAAAAAAATGTTTTTTGATTAAGCACACGTAATATACGTATGTTTGACTAGGAACATTTACACCAAAAAATAAACATTCTTAATAAAGTAAAAAGCACATGAAAGCTCTTAGAAAAAATTGTTTTTGATTAAAGCATCATTTATATTCGACTTGTAATATCCACATTGCATATACAAAGATTAATGGCAAAGCTGAAAGCTTATCTTAAAAGAAACATGCTTCAAATAATTTATTTGTATGTGTTTGTCATTAGAAATAGGATTGTTTTATGTTAAAACAAACTACGCACTTCATGGGAAGTCTCTTTCTACTCTTTCTACCCGTTCCTCCGCTCTCTCTTTTATTCCTAAACTTTCTCCGTGTCTTGTTTTCCCCTTTCTTTTCTCTTTATCTCTCTCTCTCTCTATATGTCTTTCTTTCTCTGTTCTCTCTCTCGTTCTGTCTCTGGCTCTTCTTTTCTCTCTTCTCTATCGCTTTACTCTCTTGCTATGCAAAACATCTGATGTGCAGCCACATGTTTCGCCACTTAAAGGACTTCAACATGAAAAACTTTTTTCGGAAATTTCTCAATGACAATGGAAATGTATACACAGTGTATGTGTGTGTATGTGCGTGTGTGTGTGTGAGAGTGAGAGAGTGGTGTGAGTTCGACTTATGCCCTCAACCCGGCAAGGACATTGTAAGCTTACGCATTAAAAGCTATGCATAGTAAAGCACAGCTAAGTAAAAGCTGCAAAGCTGATGAGCTTTAGGCTTAAGCTTACAACCCTTAGTTGCCACACTGTGCCGACAGATGGCGCCACAGAGCAACGGTGCCGCAGAGCAGGCGGGCGTGCCGAGCACACACAAAGTGCATCGTTAATGGGGCAGTTCGGCACTTCCGTTGCACAAATTACGCATGGCAAACACAAATCAAAATGCTGAAATACAAAATCTGAAATCCAAAATGCATCAGCAGCAGCATCTGATATGGAAATCATGTCCTGGCAACACAGTCTGGCAGAGGCTAAGCTTGAAGCCGGCACGGCACGTCGCACGTGATGCACTGTGGCAGGATGAGCTGCAATTATAAATTGCAGATAATCAAATAGATTTTGCCCAAAATAATTGCACTTATTTATAAAGTCAAACAAAATGCCAGCAATGTGATTTGCATAAGCAGTTGGAAGGGGGGGCAGACCTGCCCTGGACACTTGCATATTTACATTTCGTGTGCAGGACTTTGGCGCTTTGTCAACACAAAATGCTGTTGAATTCAAAATAATCTATAAATTTGTCAGAAGAAGGGTGCAGTAGGTGGTATGGGGCGTGGCATGGATCATAGACTCTGTTGCTGGGCTTGAGTAGGGCCTGCTGTCTGCTGCCTACTGCCCTCTGCCTTCTGGTCTCTGCCTTCTGCCTGCTGCTGCTCTCTTGTTGTTCTATGAGTTCGTGCTGAAATCATTATCCTGTTACTTGTCATTAATTCAGCATATCAATTCGTGCTGTCCTATTGTTGTTGCTGTTGTACTGCTGTTGTGCTGCTGCTCAGTGCGACGAGCCGTTAAATTAGCAGCTTATAAATTATAAATTTAAATTTAATTGCCCAAGTAAGAACTCTAGGGACTTATTGCATTGCGTCGTCTTCGCCTGCTTGTGTTTAGGGGCACAATTCAATTCAATTTGGAATTGTAGTTGCGAGAATTTGTTTTGATTTAAGAGTTGCCAGTTAAACTTATGAGATTTTTGAGCTGACAAAAGAAAATTGAACTGCTGAAAGTTGAAATAAAATAAATGATAAGTATTTAAATGACGATATCGATAATAAAACAAATTGATTGATTAAACAAATGCTTTTCACTTTTCTACGCACTTTTCCTATATTTCTACGGTGTATATCTCAGTCAATATAATTTTACATTAAACTCTACTTCACACATGGGTTATATGCACGTTTGTACCTTCAGCCCATGCCACCGATGATAATATTATTTCATTATAAATGTGCTTGAGCTATAACTAACTGAATTACAACATATACTAATTGCTTAATTTCATATTCAGCACTCAGAAAATGGTCATAAACAAGCGCAAAACTGCAAATGAAAATAGGAAAATTGCTTTTTGTGGTTGTCGCCCGTAAAAGTTATGAGTAGTTTGGTCAAACGACAGCAGCAACAACAACAACAGCAACAACAATAACAAGTGCAACAACTACAAAGCGAACTTCGTCTAAAAAGGGAGAGTACAACCACACAGCGAAATGTGACAAAGCAAAAATGTCGTAAAGCATATTTTGATGCATGATTATTAACATAGTAATGTTGTATATACACTAAAGCGTATGCGATAACGATAACGATAACGATAACGATGACGATTAAGGTGCATGCATATGTACATCACTTAATGTTTTACGATCCGATACTTTAAAGAATTCTCGGTAAAAATCAATTCCAATCGAAAAGTGACTCCACTTCTGGCGGCAGCTGGCAGCAGTCGAACGCGTTGGAAATGACCGCAGAAAATGCATAAACCGTTTCAATTGTAATTAAACGATTTCATATATTGCTGCCAACGAGAAATTACAAATGTAACCAATCGACAACAACAACAACGGCAGCAACAGTAACAACAACAATGCGAACAAGAGCAATCGAAGCGGCAACAATGCCGCATTGCAATAATCATAAAAGCAGTCAGAGTTGATAGCTCAACTACAATAATAACAACAACAACAACTATAACTGCAATAACAACAAAAACAACAGCAACGCGAAACAACAACTATAACTACAATAATAACAACAATAACAACTGCAACTGCAACTATTAAATTAATGTTGAAAACTGAAATCAATTTATTTTGTAGAAAATGATGCACAATTCAACACACACAAATCACACACAAACATACACGCCTAGACTGACATATACACATACAGACACATATATATATATATACATATATGCATATATGTATATACACAAACCTTACCCATATAGAACTGCATGTGTGCCCGCAAATTATTTAATAAATAAATCAGACAGCTGCCAGGCAAATAATCAAATCACACAAATTTCAATTGGAATCGTTCAATGAAAACACAAAAATATGAATATGTATAAAACTCAAACAAAATATTCAAAAAATGTTGCAGTAAACTAGAGGCAGAATTGCCCTGGGTTAATATTATTGTCATTTTGTTTAAGGTTTTTGTTTCTTTTGATGCGCAATATTTGATAGAAAGAATTTTTTGTGCACTTTGTTCTTCATGTTTGACATAAAACTTAACAATGAGAACACCTTTTTTATTGCCCAATATTCTAATCCCAAAAAATACTGTCTTATTTGTTTAAGTAAACAATACAATTTGCGGAAATTCTACACATTCTCTGTTAGTGACCTGCAGTCTAATGTTAAAATTCTTATCAAGTCTGAATAGATTTTTATATATTAGAAGAGAATCACTTTAATAACCCTCGCACTGTGGCGTCGTTTCTAAGATAAGCTTACCACAAAGCCCTGAACTGCCTCTTTTAGTTTAATAATAATTGGCTGAGCTATGCGAGATAGAGAGAGAGAAAGAGAAAGAGAGAGAGACACACATATAGCAGAGAATTTAGTATTGTATTAAAGTTTTTAACGTGTAATTTTCAAGCATCCTTACTGCAGGCAGATTATATAGGTACAAGGTACTCTCTATTCAGCACTACATCATCTATCGTATGCATAGTATACAATTCCTTTTGAATCCATATAAATTTTCAATTGAGATTTCTCTTCCATCATTTAAACATATTGAAGAGCGATTTCCTTTTGGTCTTTTCAATGTTTTCTGAACTGAAGAGACCATTCCTCTGTGTGGGGGACCTACAGAAGTCAACGGTTTAATCAATCACTTGTGTGAACAACTATAATAAGGCACAAATCTGGTGCGATTCCTTGCCTGCCTGCCTGGCTAAGTTTCGTTACGTAAATTGATAAATCCTTTAATGTAGCAAACACACCCGCTCACGCACACACCCACACACACGCACACACAAATTTTACGACAACAAAGCTTAGTAGGATTTGTGTGCGTGAGTGTGCGATAAGAAGAAGGTGATGTGAAGAAGGGGAAACGGAACGCATAGGCGGGTGGCAAGTGGAGGCGTGTTAGACGAAGAAGTCAACTTTCGATTTCGCCGAAAATAAATCCACTTTACAGATTGAGACACGCAGTGGGAGTTGCGAAAGTGGGGATAGAAGAGCTTCTCTTCCTTCTGGGGGAATTTCAATTCCTGGTGAGCACGACGACAATAAACTCATTGAACGACAGCAAAGACAAACACGTGCTGAAGGAGACGACACTAGGCGACAAGAGAGAGACCAAGGCGAGCACGATGTCGTGCCCGGATAATTGAATTCATCAAAGTTAACTCGCACAATTGTCAAATGTTTGCTTGGTATGGGTTGATGATATGATGGGGGCAGGAGGAACTGAGTGTGGGAGGAAGGGGGAAAGGCCACTGCTGCTGCTGCTACTGCTGCTGTCTCAACATTTGTCGAGTTAGTTTTGTAAAGTTGTTGCCTTTGATGATGGCGCAGAGCACACGGCGCACGGGCCAAAAGAATGGCGTATAAAAAGATTTACGAATTGACAAAGTGCAAGTCGGTGCCGGGGGTTGGGGGGTAAGGCACAAGCCAAAGGCAGCATCCAGCAGTGACTGAGGATGAGCCTAAGCAGCGCGCAGCGAACAGCACGGAGAGGACATCCGCAGGCAATGACACACACGACAAACAACTTGAAAATCCATGTCAGTGTCACGTAGCTGAGTGCCTACAACAAGCACCAAGAGGGAGAAGAGGATAAGGGAGAAGAAGAAGCAGTAGCAGAACCATGGCATAACAACAACAAAGCGACAAAAAATAAAAGCGGATATCTTTATTCAATACGTATCGAAGCTGTTATACGCTTACTAAACAGAGGAAATTATCGGATATCCGAAATGATCTTAATGAATTTGAGAACTTTAGTGGAGTTATAAATTATGAAGGCAGTTTGCTAAGATGTGTTGTTTATCTTTAATCGTTTTTAATAGGTATTTCTGCTTCTTTAATATCTCTACCTTTTACAGAGATTTAACATGTTTATATATTTCATATACAATACTTTTTAATGGGTTTCAGAGCTGCGCTTTGTTAAGTTGTCCAAGAAGCAGTTATAAAACAAATTTCAGCATAATATGTATGCTAGGTTCAGAGATAATTTCTAATGGTTGCGCTTTGTTAAGCTTGTCAACAAGTTTACAATATCTCTTTTAGATTCAGAGATACGAAATGCAATCACTTTGCTAACGTGAGTTTTTGCAAAGGAATTGAAATTAATTAAACAATTCACTCGCCATAAATATTGCAGCAAACTCAATGATCAAGCTAAGTGACTCTCTGACTAACTTGCTATTGTATCTACCCAAATATCTGTTCCATCTATAAAGATGCTGCTACTGTTTCTTCACTTTCTTGTTGTCGTTTCTTTTTTTTTTGTGGCCTGCGTCGTTTTTGCTGCTGATTGGTGTCTTTGTTTTTCTTTTGGCTTTATTTGCTGTTGCCATTTCCATTGTTCTTGCTATAGTTGGTGTTGTTGTTATGCTTCTGCATCATCGTCATCGTCGTAGTCACGAACAACATCATCTGGTTCATCAGTATTGTTATGGTTGTATGTATGCTATTGTGTGTGTCTGTGTGGCATCTTCTGGCTCTGTGTCTCACAGTCGACATTGCGTATACGCCACGTGGCACGCACTTGATTAAGTCATTCGTTTTCAATGTTTAATCAATTATGCGACGTTTGCAAATTTGCTAGCTCGACTTGATTTTGCTACCAGTTAGTCATCCCCCTTCTTCCACCCCTGTACCTACCCCTCTACCTTGTTAGTCTCTACCTCTGTTTCGCCCAGTTATTTAAGCTAATCACTTAAGCCGCACCCAAGCCGAACAGATTCGCCGCCCGGCATCGGCTTCGGCTTAAAGCCTTGCCCCGAAAAAGTGGTTTTGTAGCTGTCCATTTGGGACAACTGCAGGTCATTTTTCATTCGGATGAAAATATTGATTTTGCCACCCGTCGTGGTGGAGTCTGTTCTGTTCTCGTGGACTCATCCGCTGCCCATTGCCCGCTGTCCGCTGCTGCTGCTGCTGCCTGTGGCTCTGTGGCTGATGTTGATGTCTGTTTGTCAGTCTAACGATTGCTTACTGCGGTCGCTCATCCATTTCGCCCAGGTAGGTTCTGCTCCGGTCCCGTGTAGATTTATGAGTTCTCTGCGACTCGTATGAAATATTGCACAGTGGGCATAAATATTTGCTCAGCTGGCAGAGAAGGAGAAGGAAGGTGGGATGAAGGAATGGGGAAATGTGGCAAGTCATCTCAAGCAAATCAGTGGCAAAGTTGACACACAGTTGCAGCAGCAGCTCCGTTTAAATAGTTAAAACATGCAGAGACTGCACAGTGGGTGGGCTGGCGAAGAGAGCAGAGAGGGAGAGGGGAGCGGACACTGTGCCTCCTGGCGTGGTGCGTAATAAGGTCATCAACAGGCGGACAGCAGCAGTAGCAGTAGCAGCAGCAGGACGCGGTATTCGATGTGGTTAGTCGACTGATTTATGAACTTACACGTGCTGCCTGTCTGTCTCTGCGTGTGTGCGCCTCTCTCTGTGTGTGTGGGTGTGCGTGTCTGTCTGATAACTCAATTGAGGACAACAAGCATACGCCACGTTGCACGTTGCACGATGCCACAGCACCTTTGGGGTCAAGTCTTGGCTGCGCTTTGTGCTTTTCATTCGCCCTCTGCTTTTCAGCTCTCTTTCGCGCTTTTCTCTTTTTCGGCCAAACGATTTATAAACGTTACAAGCATAAATAAACAAGCAGCTGTTGAAAAATGCAGAGAAACAGACGGGGCAGGGGGAAGCATAGAGCATGGCAAAATCTCTTGCCTGACTGGCAACATGTGCTCGCTGTAAATTTATTTACTTTTGCTCTCTTTTATAAAATATTTTTTAATGCAGCCCACAGAGTGTTGCCAATTTGTGCAGATTTATAGAGCCAGCCAGGCAACTCGACGGTCAGTCTGTCTGTCTGTCTGTCTGTCCTGCCTGCATGTTCTGCCTCTCTCTCCGTCTGCCTGTCTAGGGACGCAACGCAAAAACTGCGCTGTTGACAATCGCTACAGGAACTGACTGGCCAAAAGTGCCTGCTAGTGTTGTTGTTGGGCCATAACTGATTGCTGCAAACACTTATGCCCTTGAGAATAGATGGAGAGAAAGAGAGAGAGAGAGAGGGACAGGGGGGATTGCAACCAGGGGTTCTGTTGTGCATGTGCATGTACATGGTATTTCAGTGCGTTTTGCGGCTGCCATTAGGGATATTCACGACTCTTGAGCTCAGAAAAATCTGCATGCGAACATAGTTGCGTAAATGAATGTAAACCTGTGTGTAGATGACTGTGTATTAGTATGTTACGTCTCAGAATAAACAGAGAATAAGTGAGAGTTCAAATAAAAATATAATCAACTTGTAATTGTATGTAATGCATATGGGAATTACTGAATATTATCGCAGAAATTGAATTTTAAATATATTTTCTGATTGTTTGATTTGATGATTATATTTTTAATATGTATACAAATATTGCATTTAATATTTTAAATTATAGAGTTTAAACTATTTTAATTACTTATATAGAAGTTTTACTTTATAAGAGTTATACAACAAACAATCATATTTAGAAATAATACAAGGCAAAATAGAAAATATATATAATTTATCTAGACTACTTCAAGCAATTGTTAGAGATTCTTATGAAGAGTATTTATGTTAATCGATTACTCAACACTGTTTCTTTTAAATTTCATTCTATTTTTTATGAGTAACGCATCAATTCGAATCTAAAATAATAATAATTCTTTCAAGTTAAAGAATTCCATACAAATATTGTAAATATATAATAATAATAAATAAATAAAATAAATAAATTTTTTTTTCAAATTAAACTATATGTTGTAGTAAAACTGTGTTGCATAATATTGTAAACTATAAATATTGTCAGCTAACAGTATCTAAAACATTTTTATTTCACCACCTTTTGCCATGGCTACCCCTAATGAGTGCGTTTGCTTGTGTGAGCATATAAAGAATCGGGTTTTGTCAATTTGACAGGATAATAGATTTAGTATGTTTACAAGTCTGTGGCTGTCTCACTCACTCTCTTCTAACCCTCTTGTGCTCTTCGTTGTTGTTGTTGTTGTTTTATAGCGATGGTCATTTCGTCGCCCTATTGTTGTTGTGCCGTTGAGACTGCAATTGCAGAATTGAATTGCTTCTGCTCGCAGACAGGATGTGGTGCAATTCGAACTGTTTGTTGCTATCTCTCTCTCTGTATCCCTTGTCGCTCCTGTTGCTGTGTAAATGGGCGTGACCGTCTGCCAAATATGAGCACCGGAAATTAGCACAAAAGCGTCACAGTTTACCCTTCAACCCCTTTAAGGGCTTTGTGGCGCTGTTCGGGGGGCGATTGTCCTAGAATTGGGGGCGCAAATTGAATGGACACTGGCGACGCTTTTGGAAGCAAACCGTGTAATTACTTTCGTCCCAGGGCACAAATTTGTGCGTATTTGCTTGCGGGCTAAAGGACATCGCTACTGTGTCGTGCCCTGCCCTGCCCCGCACGCCACGCCTGCTGTCGCCTAGCAATCCTTAGTCGTGGGTCACCCTCAGTCGCCGGTCTAAATTAACAAAGGGCCGCCAATTAAAGGCTAATCAGCCACTTGACCATTTGACTCAACCGCACAAGAGATTGTGTGCCCTCTCTCTTAGCCGAGGGGTAGGCAGGAGGTTGGCAGGAGGGGTATTGTGCCTGCGAAAATGGATTTATGATGCAATCCAGCACACACACGGGGCACACTTGAAACTTCTCACACGTTGTGTCGTCGGCGAAACGTGGCCACAACTCGAAATCAGGCGAAACGAACTTTTAGCCCCCAACACTGATTCAGTTTTTATGCATTACTCTACTGAGAGAACGAGAAAGAGAGAGAGAGAGAGTGTGAGTGAGAGTGAGAGGGTCTAATAACTTTGTGGCAATGCATGCTAAGCTGCTTAGGGTAGAGCATAGAACGATAGAGAGCTTTATGGCTTTGATATCTGCTTGAGATCATAAAAATAAAATTGTGGGCAATAAAAATACAATCTCTCATATATATATATATATTGTATTATATTAATACATGCATATTATAATATTATTATGTTAAAGTTTTTTAATATTTTAGTTTATTTGTCGAACTTTTCAAACAATATTTAGACAATCCTGTTGCATTCTTTGTAGTACTTCTTCATAATCACAACTCAAGTGCTGCTCAAAAGGGTTTACAAATTTCGATGTGCCAGTTCGTTGTCCATTGCTGCTGCCTGCCTTGACTGCCTTTGTCTTGCCCAGTCCCTTCCTCCTCTCCTCTATTTTTGAAAAATGTTTGTGGTGCAAAAAGTTTTGCTCAAGCGTTGCACAAATCGAGCGAAGTGAAGCGCAGAAAAAAGTGAGAGGCGCATAGAAGAAGAACAAGAAGCAGAAAACGATGATGAAGAAGAAGCAGAACAAGCTGGAGCTGAAGCTGTAGCTGAAGCTGAAGCTGGCAAAGCGTGCAACTTTGCTTTGCTTTTGTGTGTTGCATACTTTTGTGCGGCACTGTTTCCTCACTGCTGCAACTTCGTTTGCGCCCATTTGAAATTCATAAAAGTGTGTGTGAACGTGTGTGTGGCATACATTAGCTTGGCCTGTGATGCTGAATACATTTCTCAGGCTGAAGGGGAACGGGGAAAAGGGGGAGTGGGGGGGGAGGGCAACTGCGCACAATTGCTTATGAAATTGAGCAAACGAAATGGAAATTCAAATGGCAGCTAATGAGGCGGGCACTCCAAAGTGGAAAAGTGCAGCGCTCTAGCGATGGAAAGTTGCGCTTGCATGCAGTATGTATGTTAATTAGAAGTTGCCCATAACTACGACAAATACAACAACAATAAAAGAAAGCTTATCAAGTTAATCCCCAACAAACAAACTCTCTTGCCTGAGTCAATCAGTCAGCGTCGAGTTGGCCTGGCAGAATAAGCCATTAAAAGTGTTTTAAAGGGGGGGAAGAGAAGGGCAGCGTACACACTCAGATAAACATCGAGAGCAAATGAAACAACAACTACGAGTAGTAGCTGAACAAACTGCCAAAACAAGTAGTGGGGAGAGGGGACGAGAGAAAGTACTCACTGTATAAAAAGTGTCAGGGAAAATTGAAGGCAAATGTTTAGTGCAAGTTGAAAAAATATACAAACAAAAAAGAGAAAAAAAATATACTAAAAATGTCCCCAAGGCGCATTTGGCAGAGGCAGAAGAAGAAGGAGAAGCAGCTGAAAAAGAGGGGCAGCAGCAGGAGGTGTGTCCTTGCGCCCAACTTTAATGCGACCCTGTCGCACCTGTCAGACGCCACGTGTAAAATGCTGCCAACGGCAGTTTGACCCTCTCCTGCTCAGTAGCAGCAGTTGAGTGTGCGAGGGTGTGTGTGTGTGTGTGTCTTTTGTGTAACTGTGTCCTGTGTCTGTCCTTTTGTGCTCGCATGTAAATTGAAATGGGGCCAGAATGCCATTAAGAGCGTAAAGCCAAAAGTAACTGAAACGAGGCCTCCCTCGTTCTTTACCTTTCTCTCTCTCTTGCCCTGTCTTTATGTGCATTAAATTAAAAATTAACTGTCACGTGGGATATATTGGGGCAGCAGCAACAGGCGACAGACTGTGTGCCATATATAATATGTAACTGGCAACAACTGACGAAAATGCAGAACAATTGCCAGTTAAACGAACTTCAGCCACTCACACTCTTTGCTCTATTCGTCCTTGTAATTGATTGTCTCTTGGGGCAATCCCAACTGATGAGATAGAGCCAAATCGTGTTGGGAGTTAAATTAGTTATTGCCCTAAACTTTTGTACTTGCTGTGGGAGCATTCTTAATTGCAGAAAGCAGACAGCAGACAGTGCACAATTGGCTTCGAAAGTACTTGGAATGAAACAATTAGGGACATTTTTTGAGTGGGATAGAAAGTGAAGATTGAACTGAATTGGAGATTGATAGACTTATTATCATAGAAAGGTTATGGAGTGAATATACACATACATATGTTATATTTTAATATGAAAATTATAGCACTAGTAAGCAATAGTTATAATAACAATATCATATGATATTACTGGCTGAAGAAATTTGTACTGAGAGAGTTATAGTATATGATGTCTGCTTAATTCTTTTAATACTTAATTATTTCTTTTACTTCATCTTATCTTCAGTTAGTTTTTCTATGTTCCTCTCTGACTTTTTTTAATTTTGCTTCACACATTTTTTGTCCATCTTAATGTACTTTCCTCTCTCGTCTTACTTCTATTTCTCTTTCTATATTTCTCTCTGTGTATCACACACATTTTTCACTCCATCACACTTACTCATTATCTCTTTGTATCGCAGTTTCTTCTCTCTCTTTGTATAAATCTACTCTCTTTCTCTAACATCTTCTACTTTATATCTTTTATATATCTCAACTTATTTTAACTGTCTCTGCCTCAGTTCACTTTCTCCCCATACTCCCTTCGGCCTACCTATTTCTCTATCTATCTCTTTCTTCCCTATCTGATAACAAGTTTCACTTACATTTGATTTGTTGTTAACTTTTTAATGCCACACGGTCATTTGCAACACTTTTGTGTCGAGCAGAAGTAAATAAATTAAATTCTTCTTTCGTAGGGAACTGCAACAAGAGAGGGTTGCGAAATGCACCAGGCATTGGGGGGGGGATTAGGGTGCTAAACTTTCAGCATGTGTTAAGGGCAGCCTTGAATACGGATGGTTCGGATTGTACCTGTCTCGGTTGCTGTCGTTGCTGTTGTTGTCGTTGCTGTTGTTGCCGTGTTGCAATAACAAACTCATGCTAATTGCTTTGCTAACAACTGGCAACGACAACTTGTGCTTGTGCTTGCACTAAGACCAATGCCCGAGCAAGGGAGGAACAACGATAAATATTACTAAAATGTGGCCAACAACAAGGAACAAGCCAAGGAGTAGGAGATAGAGATAGGGGAGAAGGAAGAGGAGAAGGAGAACGAATTGAAGGAAGGCACAGAAGCAACAGCAACAACTGCAGTTGAGGCAGCACAGCACGCGCCCAAGTCCAGGACCCTGGCCCAGGGCCACCTTTAATTACGACAGCAGAGCACACATACCGCAAACTAGTTGCACACACAAACACACACACAGTCACACAGCCACACATACACACATTCACTCACACATACAAAGGCGGCTACAACTCGAGTTAAGCTTGGCCAGCGGATACACGACGATTGACCTTTGCAGCTTAGATTGTTGCAACAGAGTGTGTGTGTGTGTGTGGCAACGTGTGTGTGTGTGTGTGCGACAGGTGTGGTAGCATGGCAGGTGCGAGACTACTACCTGACACAGCTTGAGCTTATAAATTTGCACACGAACCGGCGATAATTGCTGGCAAATGAAATAAAAATGCAATTAAAGTAGACGACGACGACAACGATGATGTTGGCAACCCTGGGCAACACTGTGCTTCGCTTTTTTGTGCGAAATGAACATTCAATTAAGCGGCCAGACGAGCTGACCCGATGCTGTAGCCCTGTCAGGCACATGCTGTATATATATATAGTATATATATAGACATATACTATACAGATACTGCTCACTTGATGACAACGTCGGCAATGCCATCGTCGGCATTTATAAAATGATTTTTATCTTTATCAAATTAGAAAACGACAACAGCAACAAGCAGCAGAGACCGTTGCGGCGTCCCACCTCTGCCCCTGGCACTGCCCTGCCTCCACCCTCTCTCTCCCTCTTTCCGTCCTCCCTCAGGCTGACCAATTTCCAGCTTCAGTCAGCCGCATCTGCAGTGTCACAGCAATTAAAACTGTGCTCTGGCATTGTCCAGATTACATCGCTAGGGCGAGTGCGAGGGCGTTAGTGCTGCTGCGTGGGCGTGGTTCTTTGCCCGGTCAGTGAGCAACTGTTAAATGCTTTGAAGTTTATTCACAGTCCCTGCCTGGACTCCCTGCTCAAAATGAATATATGAATGTGAAGTGAACGCAACTTGTGAGTGTTGTTTGTCTGCCTTACTGTCTTTACGTCTGTCCACTTGCCGGAAGCGTAGTCAATGTGCTTATTATACCCATAAAAGCAGCTTAAAGTGGCTACAATAAGAAATCACTTTAATATGGAGGATGTCATGGGGAGTTGATTTCTCTTGCTGGAGGTGATGAATCAAAAGTCTGTAGCTAGTTTAAGTTGTTCACGGCTTACAGGAGATTAAAGTGTCTAGTTTATCCTATTGTTGTTTTTTACACTCTCAAGTTTTTTGGGAGTCTAATTAAAGTGGCTTTTAAAAAGCATTAAAAGCATACATATGATGTAAATCGTGGCTTGCTGTTTATTAATGAAATGAGCTTTAATGAATTTTCGTATACCAATCAATTTTAAAGCCAACTCAATGTTTAAAGAACTATAATTTTAAAAGCACATTAAACGTTTCCCTTCACATTTTACTTTTTGATTTATTTAAAAGCTCCTCTTTCCCACTTAAATAAAACATTGGCAGCTTAAAGATAATTTAAAAGTACCATTCCAACTTAAATCGATTCCATGTGGAGCTAAAAATTAAAGCAATAATCTGAATATTTCATTTCCCCTTTCGCTCCCCTATCCCTTTTCTATAGCAGTAGCTTACTCCTAACAAAGTCTGCCAATCCGTAGTTATTTAAAATGCGCTCACTCTCAAGCGCAGTCTTCGTTTTGGCTTTGCATAACCTTCAAAACCTTTTAAGCCGCTTTACTTGCCCTTCAATCCTTAAAATTCGCAACCGCAATCCGACATCCTCTCGCTATCCCCACGCCACGCACTCTTGCTGTGTTGAATAACTTGGCTATTGCATCTGATTCACTCAGTAGCAGCATGATGGCATGGAAGAGGGGCGATGGGCGATGGGGGTCAGGGATAGCTACACCTGAGTTTTTTTTCTGTGGTTGCTTAGCTCAAAGTATTTCACTTGACTGCATTTTTCCCAGTGTCTACAGCCGATGGCATTGGTTGGCTTTTCTGGTTTTCGGTTAGATTTGGAATACCCTTCCCCTCCTCCATCCCTTCCTTTGGGCCTTCCGCTCAGGTCGACCCCCTCTTGGTCGCATCGTCACCGTCATGGATTATGCAAAAAGTTTTTCATTAATGTTGGATTTAGATATTTTTTCACGCTTTGAAACTTTTCCCCTGCCTGCGTCACTGATTCTGTCCTTGTCCCCCAAACCTGTTTCTGTTGCACTCTTTCTCTACCTTCTCTTCCGGTTGCGAGCGCATTTTTTCGCCCGTTTGCCTTCACTTTTTGCGTTCGCTTGTTGACAACGCAACTTTGGGGTCCCAGGATACGTTAACTTTTGTGCAACGCGCAGTGCAATGAAAGCTGCCACAAACAACAAACTGCGATATTCAGACAAACACTTCAACAACAACAACACAAGCAGTAGTACGAGAATCCACAACGGGGGAATCTCTCCTTGTCCCCATGACGCGAATTCCTACAACATTCGGCAACGCAAACTTTTTAGTTGCCATTTTTGCAGCAATAGAAATGAGTTTGCCGAAACATTAAAATGATTTTCGGATTGAACTGCGCTATAACTAGATTTACTGTTGCCACAACTCGGCGAATGTGTCAGGCGGCAAACCGAACCCATAGGTTATTTAACTCAGCAAATAAAGAGACTTTTTCCCAGTTCGAAAACAAACTGCAATACGGTAAATTGACTGCGAATGTTGCATGAATGATCGCATATGTTTCAGTGTAAAATTACAAAACTAATGCAGTTGTTTTTCTTTCCTCAAACTAGTTTCGTGTTAATGGAAATGAAAACTTTGTTGTTCTTCATGGATACCTTTTTTGAAGATGTGAAATCATTAGTGCTAAACTGCTTAAAACTCGGTGGATTCTTCTTGTATCTTAAATTTCAATTTTTTATACAAAAATAAAATTGAATTGAATTCAATTGAAAACCACAATCATTGTTACATTTATCATCTTATTTTATTGTATATCTGAATACAGTAAGAACGCAACTGAAAATTGCTGCCTATTTGGTAGGTACAACTTACATAGGTCAATAAAATTGATTGATTTAAATTGTTGAAAATAGGTCCTTTTAATTTAAATAAGGTCAATTCGTTTGATTTGAAGTCTGTTGAGGAGGCCACTAAGTCGTAACAGCTTTTTAATGTTTTTTAACCTGTTTTATATTAATAGGTTAACTTAATAAAACCACAATCATTGTTACATATTAAATCTTATTTAATTGTATATCTGACTACAGTATTATCTTTATTAATTGGTATATTTTTTAATGTTCTATAGTCTATGCTAAAAGTCAGTCAACGTTTGGCAGTTCAATTGCTTCTCCTCATGCGATGATCAATTGCATTTCTTGCAGTGTATTTACACATATTACACTCACTTTTTGCTTCATTCTTTTTTGTTCTCATTCTATTTTGTTATATAAAAATTTCTCTTTTCTCATTTTTTGCGTTTGGTGGTTTCGGTTAGTTTTGGTGGTTGATTCTTTTGAGACACTTTTGCCGCTTTACAGTGCAAATTGTTGGGTTTTGCTCGCTTTTCGCTGCAGCTTTTTTCGGATTCTCTGTTCTTTTTTTTTGGTTTTTTGTTTTCTTTTGTGACGTTTTCGATTTGTCTTCCTACATCCGCCAGCCGCGGCATGGTCCCTCTTCATTTCCTGCCCCCTCCATTGCACACGCTTCGGCATTTATTTGAGTGTGTAAAGTTTTCTTACTTAGATTCTTTTTTTTATTATTTCTTTTTTTCTTTTCTTTCTTTTTGGGTTTGGCTAACGGGGATTTGGCTGTAGCAATTTCAGAGTCTCCACTCTTCCTGTTCCCCATTTTCTGGCAACTTTGATAGTTTTGTCAAAAGTTTTTATTGCGATTTGTTGCAGTCGTGTAAAAGTAATGCTGCCAAAAGAAAAAGATGTGAGCAACTCGAGGGTGGAGGATGGGAGGGCGTACAACTAGAATTCCCAATTGATATTTGTGCAAGGGATTTGGAAAGAATGTTGCGAATAAACTATTAAGATGTTGCCTTAAGTTGCCTTTAAAGATTTATTAGCTAATGTCTACTTGTATTTGGTTAAGGTATTTAGCTTCGGTTTAATATTATTTGTTATCACAATTCTCGATGACCACCACATCGCCATAATTGGGAGGCGGTGTCTCCGGACGCTGGACCGCTCCAGTCTCCACAACATCTGTATAGAATCTTGAAGTGGCTGCAGGAGGAGTCTCTGGACTACTCGGCTCACGATCGCGTCCATTGAACAGATTGCTACGACTCAGGCGTCGTATCAAGGTCGCTGTGTTTTGATTGATCGTACGGTAGTATTGATGTCGTGCCGGACGTCCAAAGAGACGTGACACGAAATTATCTTCGGGTCCATACGGCTGTCGAACCACAGCTCGTGAGGGTGCATTGCGTATGCGTTGTGGATTAGAGCGACGTGGATTGCGAGTGCGTTGCGGTGGTGACCAGGTGTGAATGGTGGGCAGCTGTTGTTGGGAGGAACTTAGCGGGGCTGTGGGAGGGTAGAGAGAGATAATTATGGTTAGTGTATGCCACATTTAAACTATATGGGTACTGGATTAATCTATACTAAAAATGTATTAAAGTTAAGATAGTGTTAAACTCATTTCTGAATTAATTTAACAGGTTCTTAAGATGGCCTTATCTCACTTATTTCTCTTTAAAGTTAAACTGAATACTTTCGTATTCATCTGAGAGAATAATCTTCACATGCGCATTATAGCTAATTACCTTAAAGACTTTTACACTTACCAGCGTTAGGCTAGCAAAGTTCTACAACAAAAAAGAAAAGCACTTTAAAGCTCTGCCCCTTTACTGAAACTCTATCGCACTTTTCGTGCTTTCCATGTTCCCTATGTACCCTACAGTTAGTTCTACTGCAAAAAGCAAAGCACATTGAAGCTCTGAGACTCTACAGCAGACTCTATCGTACTTGTATGCCTATCATTTCGTCAGATTAATCCCGTACTCAAGTTGCACTTAATCAAACAGAACACAGAGTACTATGTTTGCACACTCACATGAATCGCCGGGCGCATCTGTTGGGGTTTCTCGTCGCTTTTTGCGCAACTCGCAGCCGCTTTTGATGCAGAGAGCAAAGCTGATGATGAAAATGACCATGCAGATGCCGGTGGCAGCACCCACAGCAAAGGCCAACTTGACATCATCCTCGTCGTAGGTGTGCGTGCTTTGCACCTGGTCCGGTGGCTGAGCTGCGCCGCCGGCAAGAAGCTCATGACTGACGCGCTCGAGGCAATTGCGATAGCGCAGGCAAAGCTGTTCGCGATTGCCCTCGCAAACATCGATAAGTGTTGACAGCTGACCCGTCTGCTCCTCCTCCTCCTGCTCGTCCTCATCCTCATCGGAATCGTCTGGCAACTCGCGCCAAACTGCCGCCACAGGCTTTGGGTCATCAGTTGTGCTGCTGCTGCTGGCACCATCCAAATGCTCCATTCGCTCAAATTTGAGTGGCACACCCTGTTCATCGTTCATTTCCACGTCAAGCGGATGCGTCTGTGGTCGCTCCTCCAGGCAATCGCTCATGCTGACAACCACGCCTCGTAAACTGAGCCAAGTGGCAACCTTAATCAGCGCACGATCGCAATTAAGGGGATTCTCTTCCAGATTTAGCGAGGCCAGATAACGTGGCGCATGAAAGACATTCACACTGAGCGTAATCAGCATATTCTGTGCCAGATCCAGTTGACGCAGCTGGGGCAATGCACTCAGCAGCTGCACACTGATCTGATTGATCTGTGCGTTGCGCAGATTGAGGGCACGCAACGAGCTGCTACGCAGCAGTGGACCTTCGCCCAGTGTGGCCAGCTTATTGCCCTCCAGATTGAGGTGTAGCAGTTGTGAGTTTGTCTCCAGCAAATGCTCGTCCAGCTGCTCCAGTCGATTGTACGATAGATCCATGGAGCGAAGATGACGCAGCTCCGTGAAGGCATCCATATGAAGCGTGTGGATGGCATTGTGTGCAAGTGTAAGGTTTATAAGGTGCACGGTACTCTGAAGAAGAGGGAGAGAAGAATTAGAATAGAGCAACAGTTTATATAAAGTATCTCAGATCGAAGAATGAAGGGATCTTTGTGGAAAGATTTCATATATTAACGTTATATTATGGATCTAACTTATGTCTATTTCTCGTCAATAATCATATCCATCTAACGGATTGTATACTTTCTGTGAATCTATACAATTTATTATATGCTTTATACATATAATTATATAATATAATATAATATATAATATTACTGTATTTAACCCAATTTCTCTTTTTTTTTTAACAACCTTTATTTCAAATAACTTTAAAATGACTCCTTAAACATTTACAAATCAAAATCATTCATTCCGTTCAACCTTCCAGTGCAAACTTTTTTAACTATCATCGTTATTTATAGGATCTATCAAACTATTTGTTTATCTTTTGTCAACGAGCATTTCTATCTATCTGCCTGTATACTTTTTGTGAATCAGTATAGTATCTAATATCTCTTCTGAAATAGATTCATGAAAGATTCATCAATATTCATGTTAAAATCAACTGCAGTTGTTCATTCCGTTAAATTGTTCATCTCATTGTTTTTGTCACTTTATAAGGTTCAATTAAACTTTTCAATTAAAAGGGAAATACTTTCTAAAGTTTTCATTCTATATAAGATTTTGTAATAGTCACAAATTTATTTCTAACGCCACCATGACAAATCGTGCGACTCACCTCAAAACAATCGGCGTCAATATTGGTGATATCATTGTAGCTCAAGTCGAGCAGTTCCACCGTTTTTGGCATTTCGATGCTGGCGCTTATCAGTCGTTTGGCGCTACGACATAGAGAGGAAGTGAGAGAGAGAGAATGATTTCATATATAGAGAGGGAGAAAGTAAAAGTACGCACCTGCATATAGCGCGATTACGTTGGGCATATAGATCACAATGACAAACCGTGGGGCAATTGAGCTGTAGTTGGGTCTTGCTGCGACAGACCTGCAGTAAGACGCAAAGCAGCAGCCCCACATAGAGTAGTATCTGTTTAAGGCCTAGCCACATTTTGGGCTTTATAACACATTGTAATGCCATTCAATTGATGGGCATTATGCCCTAGTTTGATTTTTGGTGGTTACGTTGGAACCGCCTTCAGTTTGTCGACTAACAATGGCAACGAGAAACAATTTTCATACTCTCCGTATTGAGTCAGCGTTGAGCTGCTTCCAGTTGATGGGTCTTATGCGTACAACTAAGTTAGATTCCCCATTCTTATCGGGGAAGTTGAACTTTGCAAGCAATATACCGCGCGTGTAGGGTGTTATTTCCAGTGCGATAAGATAAGCGAATACGTTGAGCTTATCGCAAATGCAAACTGGTTGCCAGGTGTTTGACGAGAGAGGGTTTTGGGGTCGACTGGAAAACTTTCTTTGTTTGAGTGCAACAGAAAAATCACAATAGTTTTAGATAAACTGGGGGAACATGTGAATAAGTAGGTTCTTATTGTAGGTCGCTAGATTACGCGAGTTTTAATCTTATAGAGGAGAAACTGTAAACAGTCTTAAGCTCAACTGTGGAATGATTCATGTGCTAGACTTGCTTTATTTATTTACATTAATGTATATCGAATGCCGTTGATATTTTAGGTTTTGATAAATGATAAATGATTCACCATCGATTCAAATGTTGTGTAGTTTGCCATGTTATTTACTTCTGCAATGGACATTTGTACATTGTATTCAGACGATTTATATCAGCTGTACTAAGCGCCAATCTCTGTCCCATCATATCTTGGCCTTCTGGTATTAGGGCAACAATTGTCGCTTCTCCATTGGTTGAAAAAGCCTTTGGCCCATAGTGCAGAATACTGCCATAGTCATATGCCTCGCCAAAGTCGCCTAGACGATCCTCCTTGTATTTGAGAAAAGCATTCTCCTTACCCTCAATGATATTTTCCTCGACAATCTTTACATATTCATCGCGGTTCGGTGAACATTGTTGATGACGGAACCCCAAGGTGTGTAACAGTTCGTGTTGAATGGTTCCAAGTCTGAAGCAACCTGAATCCAGTTTTTGTATCATCAACTTCATAAACTGCTTGCCGCCTTGATAACCAACCATGGAACTGCATCCAGCTTGTGAGACAGTGACCCATACATAATCCAAGGTATCCGCTGAGGCGGGAAGGAAGCGTATGCAGGATACGCGTTCAATAAATCGCATTCCCAGCTCAATGTGTGCCGCATGGGGAGCATCTAATGAAAGGTACATTAAGTGAGGAAGTTCAATGGATCATCAATATATAATCCTACCAAATTCCTCATCAATCTTGTAGTACACAGTAGCACTTGGCCAGTGAACTGTTGGCGATAGTTCACCATTTCTTTCAAACTCTACTTCCATATCACCCTCAAAGTAGCCTGCAGTTAGTTCTGGGTCAAGTTTGTTCAGCAGGCGATTGTTAGGTGGTGCGGCCCATGTGCTCAACCATAGGCAACCCATCAAGAGGGAGTTCAACTTTAACCAAACAGTGCACATTTTCGACTAATCAACATTAGGCTGATCGACCTAATAGAGCTGTAACTATAGGTTTACTTATCGGGTACTCTAATCTCTTACATGGTTTCTAGGGCAACCTGGCAACCTTCTTTGTATTTTTACAATACGATAGAGAGAGAGAATGGAAAATATGTCACTGTGAATGACCAATTGTAGATGTTCTTGAGTAGATTACGTTATAAGGGAAGAACATAAAAAGTACATTTGTTTCATCTGTTTTCATTTATTTTACATATGCATTTGACATTTGTACATTTTATTCAGACGTTTAATATCGGTAGGGCTTAACCCTTGTTTTTGTCCCATCAGAGCTTGACCCTCTGGATGCAGAGCAATAATTGTCGGATTGCCATTTTTTGAGAAGGCGTCCGAGGGGTAGTGCATAAGGCTTCCATAGTCATATGCCTCACCGAATCCACTCACCATATTCTCTCCATATTTGCCGAAAGCACCAGATATATCCCGAATTGGTTGGATATTTTCCCAGAGAATTTTCACATATTCATCGCGATTTGGTGAACTATGTTGATGATGAAATCCCAAGGTGTGTAACAATTCGTGTTGAATAATTCCGTGATCGAAACATGCACCGATCTGCAAATGCATGAACTGCTCTCTATATCCAGTATAACCAACCTGTGCAGAGCATCCATCATTTTGGTCAGTGACCAAGAGATAATTAGATGTACTCTTTGAGGCAGGAATGAAGCGTATACAGGATACGCTTTCAATACGTCTCATGCTCTCCGTAATCATGTCCGCTTGGGAAGCATCTAATGGGAAATATACTAATTAAGGAAGTTTCATGGATTATCACTATATAGTCTTACCAAATATCTCATGGATCTTGTAATATACTGTGGCATTGGGCCAGTGGTTAGTTAGTATACCATTTCGCTTTAAGTCTATTTCCATGTCACCCTGAAAATAGCCAGCAGTCAGTGTCGGATCGGATTCCTCCAGCACACGATTGATTGAGGGTGCTGCCAAGGTGCCTAAGAACAGGCAACCCAGTAGGAGGAAATCCAAAGTAATCCGTATAGCAGACATTTTCAACTTATTCGTGTTGCAATTATTAGTTTGCTTAACTTCGTTTGCAGTATGATGTCTCTTTACATCAGAAATGTTCCTTTTATACTGAACGAATGAGTTCTTTCTTCTAACCGCAGATTGCCTTTTTCAATTATTAACAACAATTAAAATTATCAGTAATTCGATCACTTCGCGTGTGCATACTTTAAATTAGCGAAACTATTTTGGTTTGCTAATTTAGTGATATTGGTATATACTTTGTTTTGTGTAATTTTTATTTATATTAGAATTCTTTTTGCCGTTAGCTCAACTTACTATCTTGCGCTTACTTAACGAAACACCTGTGCTTTGATTTATAGTTCTTATTGCAGTATTTGTGCTCTACCTGTGTGCGTGCCTACACGGACTCTTTCTTTTGCCCTCTCTGAATTTGTTTTTTCCATTTAATATGGCCTGTTTTAAGAAGCCTTACCAAAAACAAGGTTACTTCTCCGATAACTCCGATCACGTCTCTCAAAGTAACGACATAGAATTTCGCTTGATGAACTTAATATTCGACTTAAACGGAAACTTAAGTTTTGCGAACATATTTTCAATGTGATCAATAAAGCTATGGGCGTGATCGGCTTTAGAAAGAGATTGTCTACAGAGCTTGTCGATCCTCTTTAACAAAGACTCTCTTCCCCTCACTTGTTCGTTCAATTCTTGTGTACGGATCGTGTGTTTGGTATCCCAATACACAGTTCATAAAGACTGTATTAAATCTGTACAAAGGAACCTTATAGCTTTTGCCATGCGAGAAAATGTAAACAGAATATTATATTAATCTTAAGATGTGAATATGCAAAGATTCATGCGCTAGACTTGCATCATTTACATAGCATTCACTTTATTGAATGCTTTTGCTTATGTAAGTTTTGCTAAATGTTTAATGATTCACCACCGATGGAATTTTATTGTAATTCGCAAGTTTATTTACATTTGCAATGGACATCTATACATGGTATTCAGACGATTAATATCTGCAGAGCTAAGCTCGGCTCTTTGTCCCATCAGAGCTTGACCCTCTGGATGCAGGGCAACAATTGTGGCTTCTCCATTGTTTGAGAAGGCCGTCGAGCTATAGTGTAGGATGCTGCCATAGTCATATGCCTCATCAAAGTCACCCACTTGATCCTCATCATATTTCTTGAAGTTATGTTCCTTCCCTTCGGTGATATTTTCATCGACAATTTTCACATATTCATCACGATTCGGTGAGCATTGTTGATGATGGAATCCCAAGGTGTGTAGTAGTTCATGTTGTATTGTGCCGATTTTGAAACAACCCTTATCAAGCTCATTTATTTTTAACTTGACTGTCTGTTCGCCGCCTTTATAGCCGACTTTGGAACTACAGCCCGTAGCAGATACGGTGACCAGGACATAGTTCAGAGTATCCTCAGTAGCGGGCAGGAAGCGTATGCAGGAAACCCGTTCAATAAGTCGCATGCCCAGCTCAATGTGTGCCGCATGGGGAGCATCTAATGGAAGGTATATTAAGTGAGGAAGTTTCATGGATTAACACTAGATAGTCTTACCGAATTCCTCATCGATCTTGTAATATACTGTGGCATTGGGCCAGTGTACGGTTTCCGACAGTTCCCCATTTCGCTCAAAGTCTACTTCCATATCACCCTGAAAATAGCCCGCAGTCAGTTCTGGATCGGGTTCCTCCAGCAAGCGATTGATTGAGGGTGCTGCCAAGGTGCCCAAGCACAGGCAACCCAAAAAGAGGAAACACAACGTAATCCGCATAGCAAACATTTTCGACTAATTCGATATTTGGCAAATTTATTATTGGTTTGCTTATCTTGCCAAAGAAACCAACTGACGATCGATAATGGTTTCGCAATCTACAAAGATCAAGATTGCGAATATGGTTTGGTATAAGGGCTTAAGGAACTCCTCAAAGTAATTGCTTGATTAGAGGCAGATTAGAGGGTATCTATATGGCGAATAAGTGTTTGATATGCCAAGTGAAAAGTTTTAATTGAATGTCGATTAAAAGAATGTCGATTAAAAGAAGTCTCTTTAATATTTTGTTAAAGAAGAATCTTTATTATTATAATTAGTTTTTACCTCAAGTTCGTCAGAAACATAGGAGAACAAATTCTAAAGTGAACTCTAGGGCGAGCTGCATCGAACCAGGATGCCTCCGCTGCCAGCTGAATTCTGAGTCGGCGATCAGGCTGCATGCGCCTGCGAGTTTGGTTGCAACTTTGTTGCGCGCTGTCAGCAAACTTAAGCTGGCGCGTGTTAACTTGTCTGTAGAGAATGGAGTAGTATATATCTTGAACGAGCTCAACTTAGTTAACAGATGATATAATGTCACTTTGTAGCAAAATTATTCAACTACAGGGTAAGTCTTAGTCGATAAAGGCTTTGGCATGTCCAGTGGAACAGTCATAAAAAAACTTTAGCTGCCTCTCAAGATGAATATTCCTGCCACATGCTATGGCAACATGTCCCGGAATAGCCCAAGCAAATGTCCTGCCACGACGGCAAGGGCAAAGTAGTCAGACTTGGTTGAATGAAACACTTCCATCCGCTGCATCTGCATCTGTAAAAAGCGAACTGCAAAAAAAGGGCAGAAGAAGAAGAAGATGGGGAAAACGTACTCGCAAGTCCGGCCCGGGGCCAGTTGCTGCTACAAGTTGATCGTTAACCAGGACGCGACGTCGACTCGAGGCTACTTAACAGCACAGCTTGCGCTTCCGCTGCTGCTGCCGCTGCAGTCTCTAGTCGACAACAACGTAGACTGAGTTGCAGTTGGAGTCGGGACTCCCTGGCTCTCATCTCCCCATCTCTCTCTCTCTCTCTCTTTGGCCAAGATGTAATGGCCGCAAATCCACTTGTGCCTGCAGTGCCGGCTTACCCCTCTCCGTTGTCCGTTTGCGACTTGCTTCCGCACTCGGTTTGTTGCCTTTAATTTATGGCCATGGCCTGGCGCGCCTCAGTGACAGACGGCGACGGCAACGGCGACTGAGACAGCGCTGCAGCGACAGCAACAGTGGCAGCGGCGTCTCTGCCACATCCGCTGTTTGTTTGGGATATGCTTGCCCACTCCACACACACTCAGACACACACTGATCAGCTCAATGAGTGCTGCAAGGAGAGGTGGAAGATGGAGAAGAGTCAGCAGAGCCGGCGTAGAGCAACCAAACTTTTCACACACATTCAATTCTCGCAGCTCTCTCTCGACGCCGCTGCGTCGGAAATAGTTAACTTTTATATGCATTTCAAATCAGAAACTTTTGCATTCAAACTTTATTAAAATTACGTTTGATGCTCGTCCAATTCCGACTTCTCTCCCTCTTCCTCCCCCTTCTGCTTGATTTTTTCCAATTTATATTTGAACGCTTTGTTGTGCTGGCCATGGCCAAACTTCTCCTACTCCCCTCCTCTCTTGGCAATTCTCTGTTTGGTTTTATTCTATTTCAAAGTCATTATCGGGCATATTTACTATAGCATCGGGCAACGGTGGAAAAAATTATTGAAAAAGAGTTGAAAGTTGTTCAATAAAATAAAAGTTTAATATGCTATAAATATGCAAAGTTGTTTGAACTGGTTAGAGACGTTCGAAATTATACTGCAGCTGCCCCTATATCAATTATATGTTAGTTATATAACATTTTGCCAGATTTTGTCATAAATATTCAAGTTCTTAACCGATTATGGTCTTAAATTGTATTCTATTATTTAATTAGTATCTTGTTAGATTATTTGATTGGTGAGAGATGTAATGTAACATTGTAGATCTATTGTACCCCCTGCTCAGCTTAGAGCTCCCTATCCAGTCTCGATTTTTGTTATAAGATTGATATGTTATTCCCATTTGAGAGCAGTTTAAGAAGTATTGATTATAAATTGTTAAATTAAAGAATGAACACCCTCTTTTAATGTACTGTTTCGTACTTATATCATGAGATCTCATCTAGCAGTTAACATTTTTTAAAAGGAATTTAAGTACATATTCATATCACAGTTTCAAGTCATTTCTATGACAGTTCATATGCAACCCCAACTTGAATTACCTTATAAGGTCCCCTCTCTCAGTATGTATTTACAGCACCCTCATTCATTAATCAAGCGTATCGCAAGTTCGTGGCATGAGAAATAATTTTTTCCCTTTGCTGCACATTTGCATTATTGTTTTGACTGCTGGCGCGTTTTTGTGGCATCTTCATAGCAGCCGCTGGCTTGACTACTTCCTCCTCTGCTGTCTCCTGTCTCCGGTCTCCTCCTCCACCCCCATTCCTTATCCCTGCTGCTGCACCTCATAACCCTTGCACTAATGACCGACATTGCTTCCTAATTACAAAAGTTTCGCATGCACTCATCGAGTGAATGGCGGGAGAGTAGAAAGCGAGAACAAATGAGTGGAAGAGGGAGAGAGAAAGAGTGGGAGAAAACGAGAGGGAATGAGTGGGAGTTGTAGAGTTTTTTCGAGAACGTTTTCGGGAATTCGGAAACTTTGCAGTTTATTTTATTTCCCTTATTTAATGTACGAGAATGCTTAAAGTTGTGCATTACATTAGCAATGGTAAGATAAGGAGAGAGGGCGGATGGAGGGAGGAGGCAACTAACTAACTGACTAACTAACGGCTCCATTAACTAAACGCAGACAGAACCGCGTTACAAATGTTTGTACAGCTCGCAAAAAACACAAGAAAGATGGAGATAAAGAAACGGAGGCTTCAGCACGCAGCAAGGCGCATATGTCATGTGACACCATGTGGTGTGTGGCAGTGGCAACGAGTCAGGCAGCAGACCAGGCCAGGCCAGGACAGGCCAGGACAAGCAGGCGGACAGACAGACGGACAGGCAGGCAGGCAGGCCAGACGGACAGACCGGGGCACACTTAATGATAAACAATGCTTGCGGTCAGTTTAACATGCCGCGCTATTACCCCAAACACTAACCTAACTTACCCTATACCAGACGATGGTCCCAACACCAGCCCCATTCCCTGCCCTGCCATTGCCCTTGTCCTGACACCCCCACCCGCCCCCTGCCCCAGCAGACTGTACGCCCACACATAACGAGTGGACAATTTACACACATGCTGAGACTGGCCAACAGAGGGCGTGCAGTGCAAAAAATGAAACAAGATATCATGAGGCTTCTTTCTTTTTCCATTGACAAAGATTAAATACGCTTTAAAAGTAAACGATATAGATATTATAAAGGAAACTTGACACATAGTTGAATTTGTTTATTTATAAATTTATACTTAAGTCATGTATTATAAGGAAACTTCTTATACCTGCTGAATTGATTAAGTGGAATGTAAGTCCAATAACCTTTCAAATGATTTCTAAAAACGAACGGATAATTAACATAGAAGTTATTTAAGAAATCATTTTAAGGGATACTGATATTCTAGGTGCTGCCGACAAGTATGCAATACAAAGTAAGTTAAGCTCAGAAGTTGCATAATTAATGGGAGTGTAACACGTTTAATTGTTGATGTTTGATTTATGTTTTATCATAATAAGGTTTAAAAATACCTTGGTATATCTTTTTCAATCGATATAATGTTCTAATTGAAATCTATATGCTAAAGCTGATATTCTTTTTAGATGTATTTTCGTTTGCATGCTGTAATCCAAACACCTTTTCCAACACTGCCTGTCATCCTTTAGGGTATAATACCCTATTCGCTCCATAACAAGCTGGCAAGCAAAGCAAGAAGAGAGCGACAAAAACAACATGCTTAAAAGAGCAGTAAATGAGAATTTATCCACTTGCTGGCCAAAGCATACACACACCAACACACTCACACACACATACACACAGTCACAGTAACACACAAATTCGCACAGTCGACTGGGATACACGCACATCGTAAAGTTTTAATCGGATGTTGTCCAGCTTTACATGACGCCATCTACTGGCTTAGAGTGCAATATCCTGTGGCACGCGATAACATCGCTTGCACTGTGCTAGAATGAGTGGATAGAGAGAGAAAGAGAATGGTGCAGGGGCACATAGAGAGACAGACAGACAGAGAGACTGACTGAGAAGCGTGCGTATGTTGTTTATGCCGTCGCGTTTTGGATGCCGGGACAAAACGCTTTTGGCCCTTTGCCGTTTGATGGCATTCGGCATAGGAGCGCAGTGAGAGGCGCATCGCATCGCCATGAACTCGAGCCACCATGCCACATGACGCAACACACAGAGACAGAGACAGAGACAGACAGAGCGACATGGCACATGGACTGTACACAGCTTGGCCCTCTTGGCCAGCTGAAACAGTTGCCACAGTTGCTGCCACAAAAGGCTTAAAAAGTGCTCACAAAAAATCAGCAGCCAGTGAAATGTGTTGTTGTTGTTGCTGGTCGGACAGACAGACAGACAGCTTGATAGAAGGTGGATTGGGGGAAAGGAAGTTGGGAGATGTTGCTACCCCTTACCACACTGGGTGCGTGACGTGGAGCTTCGCCAGCGTCGTTGTCATTGTCGTGACAGGAAATTAAGATGAATGTGGCGAACAAACTGCAAGCTACAAAACTGGACACTCCACTCAGCGGTCAAGGGGAAAATGCTGAGGAAAAGCGTGGAAAGCAAGTGATGGTGGAGGGGGGTGGAAAAACTGCGTTCGACTTGCTTTTTGTCGCACTTTGCTGCTTGTCTCGGGCTCTTAAAATATTCATAACACAAACTGTTGCCACTATCCGATGCTGCCAGGCCGCAAATGTGGCAAAGGGAAGGCAGCAAGGGGGAAAGAGGGGCGTGCGGTACTTGGTTAGGGATACTCACAAATTGCAACGTTGTGTGCCAGAGTTGCACGTTTGAATTAATTGATTTTTTATATGAATAAGTTAAAAGTGCGAAAAACCATGCATATGCAAGGGAGAGGGTGCTGTAAGTGGTGAAGTGAATGGAAATGATAAAAAACTATAAACTATATGAATATTTTTAGAATATACGAATTGTAGACAATTAAAATGTCTTTATTTCAAAAGAAAACCAAACTTAGCATATTTTAATAAGTTCTTTAGAGTTGCGATAATATTTCAATTACATTATTTAATTAGCCGAAATGTGAACATTTAGTTCCACTATCAATCGACAAAATTTGTAACAAATTACAAAAATTATTATACTTTTTATGGATGTGGTGATAAAATATAATATAATAGTTAATAATAATATTAATTTGTGTAATTGAATGAACTAAATTTGCTCCGACTGATTTTAGTGGATATTAAATAAAAAAAAAACAATTTTTTTTGAACAAGTTTTCGATTTGAAGTGTGCAGAGTTTGAAACAAAACAAAAATCTATTACACAGTGACAAACATAAATATAATTGTTTAACTTTCTACTATTTATGGGTAATATAACTTAATTGAGCGATAACACGCACGCAAGAAAAAGAAATTACTTATAAGAAGTTCTTGACTATAGATTCAATTTGTTGTCGAACTAATCCAACTTTGGTAATAAAGCCATTAAGCTGAAATTACTGTACCCTACCTATGGGATTGTATATAAGATATACCATATGCTATAAAACATCATATTTTCTGGGGCAGCTCATTCAGTTCACAAGATGGTGCGCTACATTCCGCTCTTGGCCGACGGACAACACGTCAAGCTCTCCTGGCCTGTCCAGCTGTTTCGTTTGAATCATATTTTCTGGCCATTGGATGCAAGCACCACTTACATGTGGCGTCTCTTCGATTATCTGCTGGCCATACTGGGTTTTGTGCTCCTCTTCATGCACAACGACGCCGAGTTGCGTTATTTGTGGCGCAATGCAAAGAACTTAGATCTGCTGCTAACAGGAGTACCGACCTATTTGATACTTGTGGAGGGTCAGCTACGTGGTGCCCACGTATTGCTGCACCGAAGACAGTTTCGTGTTGTGCTGGAAAAGTTCTATTCTACAATATATGTAGATCCTCGCAAGAACTTGCAGACTTATCGTCAAATCGAGAAGAAATTGGTTGTAAATCGAGTAGTGTCGGCTTTATATGTCAGCGTTGTAATGGGATATGTAATAGCTCCCATTCTAATGCTGATTCATCAGAAAAAAGATTTCCTTTACTCCATGACACCCCCTTTTAATACGGAGCCATTGTACATCTTTGTGCCTCTCATAGTGTCCGGCGTATGGGTTGGCCTGTACATCGATACGATGGTTTTAGGTGAGATCGCATTGCAGTGCGAACTGATGGCTCATCTGACAGGTCGCTATCAGCTGTTGCAGAACGAACTGGATATGTCCATGGACTGCATACTCAGAGTTCGAAATAGGCCACTGATGGCTCAGCAAATGCAACACTTGCTTGTCCACACACTACGTCAAAATGTCGAACTAAGTCGCTTCGGAGCACAGCTGGAGGAGCATTTCACGGTGCGCATTTTCATCATGTTTGGATTTAGCGCACTTTTGCTTTGTGCCTTGGCCTTCAAAACTTATGTGGTGTGTGCCGGAGATTGAGAGTGAGAAAGAATAGGGAGTTTTATGTGAGCTTTTACTTTACAGAGTCCATCGGGAAACTATATCTATCCCTGTTGGTTCGGCGCTAAAACTGTGGAACTGCTTTCGCTGGGTCGACTGGGAAACGATCTGGCTTATATGGTAGCTGGTATATTATTTATATAAGTTTACAATCTACAACTTCTTTTCTTGATAGACCAACATGCAGAGTAGCATGTACTATCTGTCACGCTGGGAGGAGGTAATCTACTACTCAACCAATCCTCGTGAAAGTGTGCGCCTCTTGAAGCTGATTGCAGTAGCCATCGAAGTGAACTACAAACCCTTCTACCTGACAGGGTTGTCTTACTTTCAGGTCAGCATTCAGACGGTGCTAAAGGTGAAGAAACTAAGTCAATGTAATATACTTTTATTCTCTAAATATTCTCTTTTGTAGATTTTACAGGGTGCATTCTCCTATTTTACTTTCCTCACATCTATGCGCTCTTCGTCATAGGGTAGAAGCTCAGAGATTAGAGAAAGGAACTGTTTCTCTATGAATCAGTCCGTATCTTTCTCCATACCTTTTCTTCTGGTACTTTTCTTTCTTTCTCTTTCTTCTGCTTCTCTTGTTTTGCCAGTTTCAACTGCTACCACTCTTCAATCTTACCTCCATAATGCTGCGCCATTGATGATGTCTGATGTTTCTGGTGTGTACAATGCCATAAATTGTAAATTCCTATGTCGTCGTATGCGAACTTTGTGACACTACACTTCACACTAGACTTATCCCATAATTTGGTGGCTCCTGCTCTTATAGGCTCTGAAATCTAGGCGTTCATACAGACAGAAAGCTTGTGATAGGAAAATGTTCACAACTTTATTAAACAACTATTACGATTTACACAATAAAGTATCAGAATCAAAACAAAAAGCTATTACAAACTCAACAACTAAACTACAATTACAAAACTTCTTATGGTTTTTTAAATTTCTATCATAATTGAGCCATTATGTGCATGCAAGAAAAAGAAAGCTGATAAACAACTTACAAAAGGCTCTCGTGTATTGATCGAATTTGTAATCGAGCTAATCTAAATTGGATAATAAAGTCATTATGCGGTAATTATTATAGCCTACATAGGTATGTTGGTATGTTGGATAGAGAATAATATATATATATATATATATCATGTCTGAGGGGCCATTCCATTCAGTAACAAAGATGGTGCGCTACATACCACTCTTGCCAGATGGGCAGCGAGTCAAGCTCTCTTGGCCTCTCCAGCTCTTTCGCTTGAATCATATCTTCTGGCCATTGGATGCCAGGACTACTTCCTTTTGGAAACTCTTCGATTACCTACTGGCAATGATAGGATTTGTGTTACTCTTCATGCACAACGATGCCGAGTTGCGTTATTTGTTGTACAATGCAAATAATTTAGATCTGCTGTTGGCCGGAGTGCCAACCTATTTGATACTTGTGGAGGGTCAACTGCGTAGTGTACACGTTCTCCTGCGACGGCGACAATTTCGAGATGTGCTGCAGAAGTTCTACACTACGATTTATGTGGATCCTCGGAGGCACTTGCAGATTTATCGTAACATCGAGAAAAAGGTTCTTCTGAATCGACTTGTGTCTGCACTATATCTAGCTACCGTTATGGGCTATGTGGTGGCTCCCCTTGTAATGCTGATAAAACAATCTAAGGATTTCATATTCTCCATGATTCCCCCCTTCAATACGGAGCCGTTGTACATCTTTGTGCCGTTCATCTTGTCAAGCGTGTGGGTCGCCCTGCACATTGTGACGATGGTCTTTGGCGAGACGGCATTGCTATGCGAACTGATGGCACATCTGAAGGGTCGCTATCAGCTGCTTCAGCAAGAACTGGATGCATCTATGGAGCGTATACTGAAAACTCGAAATAGGCCACTGATGGCTCAGCAAATGCAACACTTGCTTGTGCACACACTACGTCAAAATGTCGAACTAAATAGCTTCGGAGCGCAGCTGGAGGAGCATTTCACGGTGCGAATTTTCATCATGTTTGCTTTTAGCGCTCTCTTGCTATGTGCCTTGGCCTTCAAAACCTACGCGGTGTGTGTCTGAGGGAGAAAGAAAGTACTTTTTTTGGAGTTTTATGTGATCTTTAACTTTACAGAGTCCGTCAGGAAACTATATCTATCCCAGCTGGTTCGGCGCAAAAACTGTAGAGCTTTTCTCCCTAGGGCAACTGGGCAGTGATCTGGCTTATATGGTAGCTAATATATTATTTTTTCAAGTTTACAATCTGTATTTTTTTTCTTGAATAGACCAACATGCAGAGTAGCATGTACTATCTGTCACGCTGGGAGGAGGTAATCTACTACTCAACCAATCCTCGTGAAAGTGTGCGCCTCTTGAAGCTGATTGCAGTAGCCATCGAAGTGAACTACAAACCTTTCTACCTAACAGGGTTGACTTACTTTGAAGTCAGCATTCAGACGGTGATAAAGGTAAAGAAACTAAGTCGATATATTAGTACTCTGTTAATATTCTTTTCTGTAGATTCTTCAGGGTGCTTTCTCCTACTTTACTTTCTTGACATCGATTCGCTCTCCTTCTTAAGTCAGCAACTCTTTGGGATTGAAGAAGTGAAGTAAGAGTCCTAACGTCACCTTAGTATGTCTTAATCTTTATTCTCTTTATTCTCTTTATACTCTGTTTTCTCTTTTCTTTCTTTATGCTTGGTAAATCTTCTGGCTTTCCAATTATCAGTTTTTTTGCTGCTTTCTCTTTCCTCTCCCACCTCACTGAGTCACCGATGATGTCGAATGGTTTTTGGTGTCTGTTGCACAATTTAATAAATTGTAATTTTTTAATATTACCTATATATGTATTGCATATCGAATATCGCCAATATATATATCAAATTGAGTTGCGAAACTGTCGCAGTCCGGGCTCTCGCACAAATGATTGGGTATTAAAAGTCAATTATTGGTGAATTAATTTTAATTAAATTGCATTGATAAAAGGCGACGGCGTGTTCACACATCGTTGCCTGCTGTCGACGCCCGGCGCATCTCTCTTTCTGATTCTCTCACTCATCTACTTAACAAAAATAAGCAATAAAATATTCATAGTTTCTGCTGCAAAAAACTTGTGAAAATGTTAATAAAACTTTTGGCCATTTCAGCTGCATTTCTAGTTCAAAAACAGCTGATTTAAGTTTAATTGTCATAAATCTTAAACTGCTTCCCTCTCTCCTTCTTGCCTTCTCTGTTAGCCCATCTCTCTGGGTTTCTGCCTCTTTCCGAATTTCTGTTATCACTTTTGCCATGTTTCAATTTCAATTTCCTGGCACACGAACATTTTCGTAAATTAATCCATTTAAGTTTTGCCCATGAAATGAACAAAAGTTTTCACATAAAAATCTGTGCATCTCGCTTGCACACATCGCAGCTATGCACACTGTCTCTATCTCTTTCTCTTGCAGCGTTTCTCGCTTCCTGCAGTTCGATGTGCCTCGAACAAGTTGTACGACATGCGTCACCCTCTTCGATAATTAGACGTAACGCCACATCGCATCGCATCGCCCCGCCCCATTAGCCAATTTGCACTTCATTAGCGCCGCGTTGTTCGAACTTGTGCCAAGACAGAGAGAGAAGAAGATAGAGAGAGAGAAGGAGGGAACGAGAGACAGGCATGGACAACAGCAACTGAGTTAGTGGTGGCTTAAAAGATATTTAATAAGATTTTATCGGATTGGTCATCTCCTCCAGTTAAGCCTTGAATATGTGTCACACAAAGATGAATGCGTCACTTATGAATAGGCAGCTTAGGACTCTTGAATTGTGAGTGACATTTGACGAGGCATAATATATGTATAGCCTATTCATAATGCGCTTTAGATGCGGTTTTGTTTGAGTAATCCCCTCATACAAATTAGTCAAAATTTGTTAATATGCTTGAGAAGTTTTGAAAATACATTATACATATTCCATTGAATTTAGGAATTTCATGAATAATTGCTTCTCTGATATTATGGAATTTTACATTTTATTATTATATGCTATTCAATTTAAGAATTTAATGAATGAATTTCTCTCTAGACAAATTTAATTCAGCTTAAGAACTTACGAAAATGTTTGAGAACTTAACAAAATCAGTTTATATTCTTTATTTAGTTTAAGCATTATATGATATTTATACATTTTTTTCTTTCTTTCAGATCAACTATTTATGCACACCCTTCTGAAAGTTAAAATGAATTGCAAATTAACTTTTAATTCTGGCATAAAAAATTAAAACTCTCAGGCAAAACCAACTTGAAGCTAAAAGCTTGTGTTAAATTATTATCCTCGGGCAAAGCCTGATGCACTAGAATGTATACTAGAATATATACATACACATGTACATACATATTTATTATGCATTTGTAGAATGTGAGTAGATTTTCTATCTCGCTTTTACGCTATGCCGCCAACTCGCTGAGAACTTTTGTGCAAACCACTGAAAAATTTTATATTTATGCTTTGGTGTTGCCAACTGAAGTTGAAAAACAAACAAACACAAGCGCACACACACATTGTGGGGGGACGGAGGCTGTGTTTGTGTTGGTGTGTTAGTGTGTGTGTGGATAAGTACAAGCAAATGTAGCAAAAGTTTTAGCTTGTAATTATCATTAGCGATATTGTGTCTAAAGTTTTGAAGCCGCGTATTAAGCGCCCTCTGAGCCAGTGAATGCCAAATGGATGGCAGACAAGCGCGTTCTCTTCCTGTCCCTTTCTCTATCTCTCCCTTTCCCTTTCTCTTACTGTGTGTGCTATCCACAGTTATGCTTCAAAAAAGCGCACACACTCACATTGAAACTTTTGGCTTCATTTAACTTGGCATTTTGATTTGATTGCGCCAAGTGCAAGAGAGGAGCAGAGAGAGGGACATAGAGAGAGGGAGTGAAATATATCGAGAAAAAGAGAGAGAGGGGAGGGAATTCAAACAGAGGCATTAAATCAAATTAAGCGCACCAAATAAACGCTCAGCTCGACTGGGCAAAACTTTTAATTGCCAACGCAATTTCTTCTATAATTTTTGCCTTTTTGATTTCATTATTTTAATTCAAATTTTATTTCATTATTTCTCGCTGTCCCTGGCATAAAATTAAGTGTCGAGCTATATATTTTAATACCCTATATATTATTAATGTGTAAACAATATAAACACGTGGAATGTGTAATAAATTTTGGGACTATGGATATCTATATAGATGTAAAGACTATATAGTATAGATTTCCAATCAGATGCCTTCAGGCTCATTCCGCTGCAGAGTGTTTCCCAGTCACCCTTGTCGTTCGTCTCTCAGTCTGCCTTCTGGTTGCCCTCTGCGAATGGCAACACGTCGTATGCTTAATTAATTTTAAATGCACTTTTAATAGTTTCGCTGCACAAAGTTACCCAGCGAATTGCATTTAGTGACTAACTGCCAGACACACTGTGACACCTTTAAGGCCATCCTTAATTTAACTTTCCCTCTTTGGAAAAACGAAAGGAAAAATGCGAAAAAAGTGAGAGAAGGAGAAAACAAATAAATCGCTAAAGCGCCTGTAAGCACAAAAAAAAGGAATGAACGTAAGCCAGTCGGGCGGGCGGGCAGTCTATTCATGTGTGACTGCATTTGTCAGTCTCTGTCTCTGTCTGTCTGTCTGTCTGTCTGTCTCCCTGTCTGTCTGTCTGTCTGCCTGTCTGTGTGTGTAGGGCTGAGTTGTGTGTAATTATGTCTGAGATTATGCCCACAGCCATGGCGTTACCGTCTGTGCGTCTTTAATGCGCCGCCACGCCTTGCCTCGCCACATCCCGCTCTGCCATGCCGCTTGTCCTTGTGGTCGTCCTCAACGTCAAAAGTTTCTGCGGCTTGCTCGGGTGCGAATCTCTGAGAGCAACTTGCTCTTGCTGTGGTAATGTGCACACGTCTTTGCCACAGTTTGTACTCCAATGAGACGAGCTTCCAGTGGCATAGCTTAAGCAAGAGAAAAAGCTTGACGAATTGTTCGAAGACTCTTGCATTGTAGGATTTGCAGTTATTATGAAGATTAATCCATGCTAATACAATCATACCATGTTACGAGTTTAAGCTGGTTTTCAACACTTAATTTGATTAAAGCTTCACTTAACCGAAAAGCTTTTCAAACCTTAAAATGTATTACTAGATCGCGCAAAGGCTCTAATGCATTCTCACTCATGTGCTGTCAAGTGCAATTGTGCAATTTTGTAAGCTTCTATCACACTCAATTTACTTCAGAGCTTTTGGCTTAAAGAATTCTTTAAAACGAAAAAGTTTTCATACATTGTAAAGCGCCGCCGCATCTTTTTTAGTGTGCCTTCACGTCTGTATATTATTTGCGCCACTTTTCAAACTTATATCAAACTCAAACTACATCCAAAGCTAATGAGGCTTTTGCCTTACTGCTTTAAAGCGAAAAGCTTTTGAAACCTTAAAATGTTTTACTTAATCAAACAAAAGCTCCGCAGCATCTTTTTAAAGAGCTTTTAAGTCTATATATTAGTTGTGAAATTATTAAAGCTTCTATCATATCTAAACTGCTTTGGAGACTTTTCTTAATGCATGCCTTAAAACGAAAAGCTCTTGATAACTGCAAATGTAGAACAAGATTAAACAAAAGCTCTGCCCTCATATGCTTTTAAGTCGGTTTGTGCCACTTTTAAAGCTTCTAACACACTCCAACTGCATCGAAAGCTGGTGTCATTTGGGGCTTTAGCCTTATTGCATGCTTTAAGATGTTCTCTACATACGCAGTGCTCTCCGACTTAAGTATTCTCATTTCCCTTTGGTTTCTGATGTTGTGATTGTTGTTGTTGCTGGCAATGTTGCTGCTGCGGCTTGTGCTGCTCGGTTTTGGCTTTTCCTTGGCTCGTAAAGTCGCAGGAAGTTATTATCCTAAAAACTTTACCCCTGAGGGCAATACAAACAAAGGCGTAGCGCAGCATTCATGTCTGACTATGAAATGGCTTGTCCCGGCTGCACTGCGCTTGTCAGTGTGTGTGTGTGTGCGTGGTGTGCGGGTGTGCTTTGCCTATGCATGAAAATAGAATGTCATAAAATTAGAACGATCATAAGCAGCGCAGCGCAGCTCAGCTCAGTTCAGCAACGCATCGCAACGCAAGGAAGACACAAAAACTTGGCCAACGCGTTGCGCTGACTTTTTTACAGCTCTTGGCAAAAAGTTGATGGCCAGGCGGCTTCACCATGCAGCCAGTGTCCGCCTTAACCCATTAAATTCCTTGTTATATATAATATATTATTCCAACAATATAAATATATACATATATATAGAGAAAAAGAAGCGCTAGCAACAGAAAAAAGAAGAAGAAGAAAAGAAATACAAATTCCAAAGACGATGTCTTTTCTTGAGAGAGCCGAGACCCAAAGTGCTTGAGCTGAAGCTGAATTTCAAATTTCATTTGCTTTCGACTTCAAAAGTTTTAAAGGCAGACAGTATAGTCCTCTCTCTTTCTACTTTCTCCTCTTCTGTAGTATGTGTACTTCGTTAAATTTCGTGTAGAAGTACTTTCGTGGTTGTCTCTGGCGCTGATATATGCATTTGATGTACTGCTTAGTCTTAAACTTAAATTAAAATCAACTGTAGAATTGTCGGTATGTTTTTTTTTTTGTTAACGTAAGTTTAATTGAAAATTAAGAAATATTAATATTAAAATACTTTGTTAAATTGCTAATTTATCTTAACTATCATTTTTCATTTCAATTATCCATAAGACCCTTTTGCAGGATTATTTAATTAAATCTGAAATTTAGATCGACAACTAAATCATAGCACAGAGAGCTCTCTAAGGGGGTCGTGGGGGCAGAGGGCACAGCACGCGATAAGCTGAGATTACAGTTATCTTGTTTTGGCCATCCTGTTGGCCATCTTTGGCTGTAACTAAAAACACAAATGCATTGCCTGCATAAATTAAATGTTTACGACTTCCGGCTCTGGGTGTGTGTGTGTGTGTGAGCCAACAGCCGACAGGTGGCACGGGTGTTGCAGCCAGCATTAAAAAGCCAAAATGTAGTCGTATATGCGAGTGGCCGTCGTTTTGTGCATGTAACATCCAGGTAAAGTCGTTGAAAATGCGAAACAGTGAGAGAAAGAGGGAGAGAGAGTGCGGAATAAGGTGTAAGAGGAGGATAGCTAGCTGGGAGATTATATCCCTGGCCATGGTTAGCTCTTTGTTGGCCGGCGACTGCTTTGTTCAGTGTTGTAGTTGCAGTTGCAGTTGGAGCTGCAAACTGGTGCGCTAATTTTTAATTACTACACTAAATATTCAATTTTTAGAGCCAGGCAGAGGCAAATGCAAACATTTTCTTTCCGGGGCGGAACAGTACGCCCAATTCGTTGGCTACTCCTTTTATATACCCACTTCCCATAGGGTAGATCCTACAAACTGTAAACTTTGAATATATGTATATATTCATAACCAGTGGAAGAGCCGTGTTTTTCTATTTGGCTGTGTGAACAACTGGATCCTAGAGACTATATGAGTAAGGTCTAACAAATTTGATGTCTTTACTATTATTAAACGAATAAAAATGCATATAGGGGTTTGTTTTAGAATAAATCGACATACATCGAATGCAGCGAGGTGATAAGTGGGTATACCTCAGTCGAGTACATTTTTGACTTGTTTGGATTAACACAGAGCCAGAGCAAGGCAGATAGAAAGAAGTGGCTACGAAGAGAGAGAGAGAGAGAGGCATAAAGATGCGAATGGAAAGGGACATGGAGAAATAGTTATTGTGGGCGATAAGAGAGGAGACTCTTGATTCCTGTCCTGCTTGGAATAACAAATGTTGTGTTTATTTTACAGCCACAATGGAATCACAATAGCTTTATTCCAACTGCTTTCTGCAGGCAACGTAAGTAGATTCTCTCAATGAACTTTCAATAGGCGTTGCCAGCCTTTAAATTGAAGCAAGTATCGAAAGCTACGAATCGACATCTAATCTAGTATACTTCCCAACACCAAATGCAGCACACATCTTTAAGTCGTCTATTGGGGCGAAGTGTATTTCACTGGCATGGGGGAGGGGGGATCTACTCTAGTTTTCGTGTTATATTTTGTCATACTAAGTATGCGAAAATGTTATAATTTTACAAATATATTTATAGAAAACCACGAACCTTATCGCAAGTACCCACAACCAGGGGTAAATACAACTATTATTAGAATACCTACTCGAAAAGTCAACCACATATTTATTTATATTAATTTCCAGAAGGTTTTGCTAAATCTCTCAATTAATAATTCAAAATGTACATATGCATACAATATATATTAAAACGGAGTGTGCTGTGTCAGCGGTCTGATAAATCTTTTTGTACTCGCTGATTATGCGCTCAGTATGTTTAAAGTGTTCAGTCAGTGAGGATCGCAAAATGCATGTACTTTACATAATTATATTATTGAGCTTTCCCAGTTTGATATTGGCGGACAAGTGTCCACATAAGTTCAAAAATCCACGCACCAAAAGAATAGAAGTAAGATATGAAATTGCTGTGATATTTAAAGAAACTGAGTGTGTATTTCTTAGACAACATGGGCATGCTGCAAAGGGTATGACACAGTAACAGGTGGAAACTGTATTCCGATTTGTAACACAACTTGTGGAAATGGAAAGTGCGCACGCCCAAACAAATGTCAATGTGACGAAGGGTATCAAAATAAGAACAATGATACTTCCAAAGGGTATACAATATATGGGATACGGTTTCTTTTAGTCGTTCTTATAAGGTTATTTCTTGAAACATAGGTGTGTCCGCGAACAGAAGTGCGTTGGAGGCTGTGGTAATGGAACGTGCATTGGCCCCTCTGTGTGTCGGTGTTACAATGGCTATCAGAACAATAATACTACCATACAGTATATACAGTGTAAATGACTGCTCTAATCGCAATTCTAACGAATATTCTTAACACAGGTGTCTACCGGCGTGTCAAATAGGCTGTGAAGAAGCACACTGTGTATCGCCGGGGAAATGTGATAAATGCAAAGAGGGCTACCTAATGAAGGGAAATGAGTGTGTTGTTCACAAAAAATCCGATGATTACCGAATGCCAAATACTGCTACACCAAGAACCGAAGCTAGAACTTCAGCTGAATCCATTTTTAATGCATGGACTGTAGGGGGTACAATTGTTATAATCTTCGTGATTTTAGCAATAGCTGCATTCGTTATCTATAGAGTGCTGTATCACAAAAGTAAGCGATACGATGATTTCACAAATGAAATCTAAGCGACTATATTGGTTTTTTCTAGAGAATACCAAAAACACTTCCCTTGAAGGCAATGATAATCATATTATGGTGCCTTAAGAATAACTTATATTTATTAAACCCGCTACCCACATGGTAGTTTAATTTATTATTATGTAATTGAAATATTTATTATATATATATGTATATATGTATGTGTATATATTAAATTGAATCGGTTTGGATTTCGCCCTTATAATATACAAATAATATATTTATATATGCGGTTCAATAGCTTACGCTTTATTTGTATAACATTGAAAATGGGGAGTCGAGCAAGCATCCGTTTGTATTAACCTAAATAAATCGCTCAGTTTTGAGACCTAGTTTGAAAACAGGAAACCTGACATGCATACGTACTTTTTATCACAGCACATTGGAAATAAGTCGGTACGAGCTGGAAAAGACCGATGTGTCGTATAACTGCCAAAGAAGCTTTCGTCTTTTGTACTCTTCGACCATTGTTTATTTTTATTTTAAGATACCGCAAGCAAACTAACTACTTGTTTTCAAAAGTTCATCTTTACTATTACTTATCGAATTATTGACTTATGTCAGTACTGATTAAAGTAATATTTTAATTAAAATAATACGAAAAAAAGAGCATTAAACCCTCGACAAGCCGAAGTAGCTTTCCTGTTCAGTTTTATTGTTTGTTATTAAAACTAAACCAGCTAAGATATTTATATTAAGTGATTCACCGACAATATCACAACGTTTATAATTTATTCTAATACAGTCTAGTGGTTTTCTAATACCTCTATTAAATAAAAGTGAATAGCTAAATACTTAGTCAATAGTTGTTTATTAAATCATTCGTGTGTGTTACAGTGTAATCGACATGTAACAAATAATTACAACCGATGTCGTGTGAAATCAGTTCGTTGAGAGCGGATGTTTATTATTCATAACGTCATCAAGCTAGTTTCAGAGAGCAGAGCGCCCTATCAGGCTGAAATGTTTAATGTTTAGTACTATTTCGCTGCTTGATCGAATAACATCAGACAATGATCATTCAATATATTGTAATATTCGTACTAATACCCGGTTCACTGTTGGACTCGATGTGTGCAACAAAGCAATACGATAAACACAATAAATTAATCGTAAGAAAATATTAAATTTATGGGATATTTTGTGAAAGTAAGAATATATTGTTTTTAGACTGTTTGGAATTGTTGCGAAGGATATAAAAAGGTAGTCGGTGAATTGAGATGTTTACCGATATGCAAGGAATTCTGTGGGAATGGAACTTGTGTCAATCCAAATGAGTGTCACTGTGACAAAGGCTATCAAAATGTAAACAATGAGATTGACAAAAGGTACTTAGGACTTGTTCTTTTTGCATTTCTTATTGACTTAATTATCCCTCAGTTGTGTACCTAAGTGTTCGGGAGAATGTGCAAATGGAAATTGCGTGGCTCCAGAAGATTGCAAATGCGATCCAGGTTACGAACTTGATAAGTCGACTGGAAATTGCACTCCGATCTGCACTGGTGGCTGTGATAATGGACACTGCGTAGCACCGGGAGAGTGTATCTGTAATAGTGGCTACGAGAAAGTAATAAGTCAAGATGACTTGTCCGGCACGGGTTACCCAAAATGTGTGCCAGTGTGTGAATCTGAGTGTGCTGCGAATAGAACCTGCGTGGCGCCTAATCAATGTAACTGCACTGGAGACTTGGTAGAGGTGGATGATGTGTGTGTGCCGGCAATATATGAAGAATCAAATACTTGGATAGTTTCAATTGCAATTGGCATAATTTTCATCGTGCTTGTCATAGGGGGTGCAATTTTATTCAACAATTCGCGTAACCGTGGGAAATACCGTGTAGCAGGTCAACGTGAGTCATCACTTCATCTATTTTATTAAATTGACGTCAATCTCTTAATATCTGCTGAGAGAATTTATAGATAATGAGAGTGAGAGTAATGAGTCAACTATTACAGAACCAGTTTCGTTTGGCTTAGTAATGCATGTTACAGCTGTCGTACTCATTCCTATTAAAATGCTGACTGCGTTGTTAACATTTTATACCTTTAATTTATTTTAATTTTAGAAACAAACACTATTTGATGTACTTGATAAAGCGATATAAGTTTATCATAGAAATGCCACAAAATCTAAAGACTACCTATGTAGATAAGTAAGTAAAATATACAACTGATTCAAAAAAATGTTATAAATATTTTAAAATTAGTCAAATCTACGTAATGTATTATTAACAGTAGATGCGCTTTAGTTTTAAAACATCTTTGATACTCAGATGCTCTCGCTGACCTATTTTCACACCACTTCGGGTTGGGGTTATGGTGGCCTTTCCGTTACGAGAGAATGCATAGGCTCCATAGTGCATTATGCTATTGTAATCATAGCCGATGCCAAAGTCTGTTGTATGATAGATCTGAAAATTGTGTTTCTGCTGCTCTGCGATGTTCTCAAAGTTGATTTTCACGTATTTGTTTCTACTGGGATCGCTGTGCATATGCACGAAGGCGAGAGCATGGAGTAATTCGTGCTGTATAGTACCCTGTGTCATGCAACCGACTCCAAGGTTCACAATCTGTTTTCCTCCCAAATACCCAATGTTGCTCCAACAGCCTGTGTTAGTTCTTTGTATGACAACCTGTGGTTCCTCTGGGTCAGCAGTGCATCGAAATTTCACGCAGGTATGGGACGATATATATCGCATAGCTGCTTCGACTCGTTGAATATCGGAGAAAGCTATTTGGGAATTATGTTTAAAGAATTTTTATAACTGTTTAACACACTTACTCATGCTCTTTGCAACACTGTACACAAGTGTACTATTAGGCCAATAGTATTGCGACCAGATCAGAGCATTGCGAGATTTAATATTGCCTTTAAGGTAGCTCAACTGGTTGATGGTGAGTCGCATATCATCTTGAAGAATAGGTAAGGCTTGACAGAAACTCAGGAACGCGCAGAGAAAGTAATGATGGAAGTGCATGTTGAGAATGATTAAGGGCTAAGAAATTCTTCTCTTTTATACGGCAAAAACTCTCAGCTCTTATCAAAAAGATAGTCTGCGCTTATCGTATTATCGGGTGAGACTTATTAAGAAATTTATAATTTAGTATACAGTCGCCTACAAGTGGATAATCTTTTCATTATTTATTTTATTTACTTACTAATTAATGATATTAATTCTTTTTACTATTACTAATTCAGACTCTTTCCAAGTAAAATGTTTCAGTACATGCAGAAAGTTTGTTTTTGCTCTCTTAAAGCCTGTCACAAACAAAGTCGCGTGTGCTACTTTGCGATAACGTCATTATTTATAAATAAACAATGGGTAGTTAAAGCATATATGTGTATGCATATAGTATTTAATATAATTTTGTATACTTTATCGGTGGAGCTTTGTTAATGTCACTGTTGGATCTGGCAAGCAGTGATTTTCCCAACGCAAAGTTCTTTTCATATTCTTCGGCTTTGCTTTCGCAACCTAATGATGATAAATTTCGCTACCTTATTGTCATTTACTCATCGCGTTGTCGTCTTTTTACTTCCGAGTCTCCTGTGTTGCCAGTTCCAATTTAATCAGTTTACTGTGCTCACTTATGTAATTAGATAAACGCTGCTTGGCTGTCATATCTGTTCACATTAATTTTCGCAATGTTTTCGGCCACATTACGTTGATTATTGAAAATCTGATTTGAGTTTGCGAAACGTGACAATCTGGATGCTGATAAAGTGTCATTTGAGGCGTGAACTGAAATCATTTATTGTATTTTTTGAAAGCATGTAATGACAATGTGAATTTATGTCAAATATATTTATAGAATATATTTATATTTATATTTATATTTATAAGAAAAGTAGGGGAATCCCGAAAGTGAACGGGAATCCCCAATAAAAAAAATCAGCAATCTTTAATGTTATATACAAACACCGATTGTTTATGAAAAAACAATAAAAAGCGGAGACAAAAACGAGGCCGTTCCAAAAGAAACATACTTATAAAGCAAAGCATTTATCATATTCATACATAATACATATACATACATGTATTAAAACTGAGTGGGCTGTGGCAATGGTGCGGTGATTTGCTCTTTTTGATTATGCGCTCAGTATGTTTGAAGTGTTCATTGAGTAAGCATCGCAAAATGCATTTACATATCATATTAATATTGTTTGCCATTCCAAGTTTGATACTGGCGGAGAAGTGTCCACATGAGTTCCGTAATCCACGCACCAGAAAAATAGAAGTAAGATATGAAATTGCTGTGATATTTAAAGAAACTGAGTGTGTATTTCTTAGACGACGTGGGCATGCTGTAAAGGGTATGACACAGTAACAGGTGGAAACTGTATTCCTATTTGTAACACACCTTGTGGAAATGGAAAGTGCGCACGCCCAAACAAATGTCAATGTGACGAAGGGTATCAAAATAAGAACAATGATACTTCCAAAGGGTATATATTGGATAAGGTTTGTTTTAAACGCACTTCTAACGAAATTTCTTGATCCATAGCTGTGCTCCTGTGTGCGACGGATGTGAAAATGGATACTGCGTGGCGCCGAGAGTATGTGACAAGTGCAGTAAGGGCTTCTCAATAATAAATAAAACGTGTTATGCTGGCGAAGAAAAATCTGAATTGCAGACAACTGACATCTTCTTTAATGCATGGACAGTAGGAATTTTAGTTGTTATTCTAGTCGTCGTGATATTAACAATAGCTGCATTCATAAGGGTGCTGTGCCACAAAAGTAAGTGATACGATGCATTGGTAAATCTAAACTTAGCAACGAATTTGTTACGGCTTATGTTCTTTTTTAGATAACACTAAAAACACTTCCATTGAAGGCTGTGATAATCATATTATGGTGACAAATGAGTAACTATGGTGGATTTATGGTGGCCTGGAACAATTTGACATCTGTTTATTATTAGGAGAGAACTTTAATAAAATTTGTGCACAATAACTAATTGTTTTTTAAGGAAAAGGTATGTTCTAAACATGCATGAGCCTGGAAACTGAGGTTATTTTAAGCGAGAACTGAGATGATTTATGGTATTTTTGAAATCATGTAATGATTTGCATATTCATGTCATAAAAATAGATTTTATATGTTGGGAAACCCTCAGCAAAGTTAAATACTTTTCAGAAAACACTTAAACAAGATTTTGTTAGTATTTTGCAAACGATTAGATTAAATCATAATGCTTATCGCGGGTCGTAAATAACAGTTGGTAACTATGGAATAATAAATATACTGCTGATCAGAAAATATTGTTGGTACTTTGTAAATGGTCTATCAGTCGCTTCTGGTCGATGCAGGTGTCAACATGAGTGTTTTACCTATAGTCATTTTCGTCATTGCCTTGGCCAAGGGCCTCTCCGCAGCCCCCGCCGCTGTGGTAACACGGGTGGAAACTGATCCAGAGTTAAGTGCTGGCTATTTCCAGGGCGACATGATACTCGATCAGCGCGAGAGGAATGGCATGATTAATGAGAGCTATCGCTGGCCCGATCGCGTTGTCTACTATTTTATCAATAGTTATATTGGTGAGATCTTGTTCTAATGCAAACTAGATTACAATACTGAACTTCGTTTGATATGCACTTCAGATCAGGAACATCGCAATCACATCTTGAGGGGCATACGCATTCTCGAAGCGAACTCGTGCCTCACCTTCAAGGAAGCAACTAGTGATCAAGCCTATTACGTGAACGTTACCTCCGAGGCCGGTGGCTGTTACTCGTATATTGGGTTCAACAAGCGAGTGCAACAGTTGAATCTGCAGAACAATGATCTCGATGTGGGCTGTTTCCGTATAGGTACCATAGTACATGAGTTCCTGCACGCCTTGGGCTTTTACCATCAGCAGAGTACGTGGAACCGGGATGAGTACGTTCGCATTGTCGAGGAGAATATCACCGAAGGCATGGAGTTTAATTTTGAAAAGTATGATAATAATACTGTGGACGATTATGGACAGGAGTATGATTATGGAAGCGTCATGCATTACCCAGCCACAGCCTTCTCCAAGAACGGAGAGATGACCATTGTGCCGCTGCAAGAGGGCGCTGAGGAACTAATGGGACAACGTCTTCAGATGAGTGAATCGGACATTATCAAACTGAATTCCATGTACAAGTGTCCACAGAAAATCTAGAGAAATAAAAGAAATACACTGGAAAAACACTTACCTATTCCATATATATGTATTTGAGCAAAAATATCACATTTTATTATTTATGTCCGAGACTTTTATCATTTATCGATAGAATTTATAAGTTCTTGATAATAATTTGCTACCAAAAATGTGAGTAACAACATTAAAGCGAGAAGCGTGCAAATAATTTCAGTGTATCGTCTTTAATTGGGTCTTCGTTTGCTTATATTGCCTATCGATCGTGTTTTGCCGATCGATTAGACTGACGCCGCTCGTCGATCAATTCCCATAGCCATAAAAATAGTTGTAAACTAAAGAAACGTTATATTATCTTAAACGCAATAAAAACTAAGGCATTGGTCAGCACATTTCTTGTCTAATTCAAATGCCGTCGCCTCGTGAATTGTAACATTCACAGTTAATCGATGCACGCGTCAACATGAGGGTTCTACCTATTCTATTGCTAGCATTTGCTTTCATTGAGGGGCTCTCGGCAGCCCCCGCTGCTGGAGTAACTCGAGTCGAAACCGATCCTGAGCTAACTGCTGGATACTTTGAGGGAGATATCGTGCTGGATGCGCAGGGCAGAAATGGTTTGATCAATCAGACCTATCGCTGGCCCGATAATACTGTATACTACTTCATCAATAGCTATATTGGTGAGGATACAAATATGGTATACAAATTGTATAACTAACTAAGAACTATCAATGCAGATCAGGAGCACCGTAATCACATCATACGAGGTATACGTATTCTCGAGGCGAACTCCTGCTTGGTCTTCAAGGAGGCTACCAGCGATCAAGCATATTTCGTTAATGTCACATCGGAATCCGGCGGTTGCTACTCCTATGTGGGTTTCAGGAACGGTGCGCAACAGTTGAATCTGCAGAACTATGCCCTGGATACTGGTTGTTTCCGACTGGGTACCATTGTGCACGAGTTCCTGCACGCCTTGGGCTTCTACCATCAGCAGAGCACTTGGAACCGGGATGACTACGTCCGCATTGCAGAGGAGAACATCACCGACGGCATGGAACATAACTTCGACAAATACGATAATGAGACGGTGGATAACTACGGCACTGCTTACGATTACGGCAGCGTACTACATTACTCATCGTTGGCCTTTTCCAAGAACGGAGAGATGACTATTGTGCCATTGGAGGAGGGTGCCGAGGCGGTTATGGGTCAACGACTGCAAATGAGCGAAGCTGATATCGACAAGCTCAACACCATGTACAAGTGTCCGCGAAAGTTATAAAAAGGTTGCGCAATTATATCGTTTGAAAAGTTTATAAAACCCGATTTTATCTGATTAAAGTACAGAGAGATATAAAATATTTCGTAGTAGAGGACGAGTTAATATAGAAAAGGTCTACCCACAATCGGTTATGCCAGTCTGTCTATCTATCTTTGATTAGATTAGTTTCAATGCCAATCAGAGCTATAAAAATGCATTGTAAATAAAGTAAATGCAATTGCATCCGTTATAAAGATAAATAGAGCCTGAATCATTACATTCATAGAATCACGAGCATTGGCGCCGCCAGTCCCAATTCTTCAATTCGTTCGTTAACATGGAATGGTTCTTCCTGTTCACTGTACTTTTCTTGCTTTGCAAGGATAGTTTTGCAGCCCCAACATTGCAGCACAATGAAGATCCCGAACTCACTGGTGGCTTTGCGGAAGGGGATATGATATTTCCAGCACAACAGAGAAATGGATTGCGCAGTGAAGTTTATCGTTGGCCAGATCGAACTGTCTTCTATCATTTTGGCGGAAATATTGGTGGGTTTAGTGAAAAACCAACTAAATTATTTATAATCTAAAGTTATTTTTAGATAAAGCACATCGTGAATATATAAAAACTGCCATGTTGATCATTGAGTTGAACTCATGTGTAAGTTTTGCAGAAGTTTCCGCTGATCAACCGTACTATGTGAATATTACCTCGAATCCAGGAGGCTGCTATACAGCTGTTGGTTTTCAAAAAAAAGTGCAGCAGATGAACTTGGAGAATTATGCTCTAGACGAGGGCTGCTACCGTCTTGGCACGATTATGCATGAGATACTTCATAGCTTGGGTTTCTATCATCAGCAGAGTACCTGGAATCGGGATGAGTATGTGCGTATTGCAGTGGAGAATATTGCTGATGGAAAGGAACATAATTTCGATAAATACGCTGAGAATAGCGTGGATAATTTCGATCAGGATTATGACTATGCCAGCGTCATGCACTACACACCGTATGGTTTCTCCAAGAATGGAGAGATGACGATTGTACCTCTCCAAACTGGTGCTGAAAAGGTGATGGGACAGCGATTGCAACTTAGCACAATTGATATAAACAAACTGAATGTTATGTACAAATGCCCAATAAATATTTAATAGAAAAATGTAGAAAATCACGTTAAATGTTTAGTATCAAGTAAAATAATCGTAACAATTTTATACCAATTAATCAGTCAATCAACTGTTAATGAACTTTCTAATTCAGAGCAATTTTATTTCTCTTGAATTTCTTTATCAGCCTAAAAGTATTCTACTCTTGCTGTCCGACACGACTGTCTAATCTTATCTTACAGGGTGAAACTATATATACTTATATATATATCAGTCGCGTGGATTACTTGCTATTATCAATAAATCTTAGATTAGCAATATTTACCTCCAGATTAGACTTAAGAACCCAAAATAGAATAATTAAGTGCTTAATCTGGTAGTACTATATGAGTATATTGCGTCACTTTCTTTTAATATTGCCGGCACAACAAATCGTATAATACCTAGTGATTTTCAAACAACAAATACATCAATGGGCTGACCAGCTGCCCCAAGGGTGCTTGGGTTCTCAGAGATATCGCCATTCAAGTCCAACTTGTACAACGAGGTGATTACTCGTGTTCTTCATATCTTGCCCTCATCGTTTCCAAGTGTCAGCAACAATTACTCATCCCCCGGTGGAGCCATAGTGCGAGTGGTGCGGGAAGCACAAGTAATTTGTGTCGAACTCGTTGAGCACTCGAAAAGCCAATCACAGTCCGCGATAATGATGATAGTATACCAATCAATGCAGAGGTCTGCAGAGAGTACTGATAATGTTACTCACTACGTGACGTACGACCTATGGAACTTTGAGACCTTCCATAAAGGAGAGAAGAGAGAGAGAGAGCGCCATTGCTCTTCTCACTTGTGGCTGTTGACCCTTTTAGACTGTTGCAAGAGTCAGCACACACTCTCTTGATAAACACGTTGGGAAAACACCCTGTGGCAATAAACCAATTGAGATATTATTTGCTCGCTATAAAGATCATATATTCCTCAAATGAGTTTATAATCTGCTTGCTCAAGAGGGATTAAACGCAAAATGCGATATTTTTAATCGGTTATCGGTTTGTATTAATTGCGAAATATGGTTTTACTTATTGAGATTAAGTGGGTTGGCCTTTGATATATGTAAAACAGTTGATTCTCAACATGAACTGTAGATTTTTTAGTGTATTTTTGAGAACTTCAACGATATGTAGAAAGGGGTGTTCAAGTTATACCCAAGTTAACCTTTCTACTGTTCAACTTAAGTATGTTATGTATTCTTTAACTATATCCCTTCTCTCTTTCTCGCTGTCTCTTCCACCCCTTCCCTGTCTTATCTATATCCACGTCCTTGTGTTATCTATATATAGTACAGTCGTCAGACTGCAGTCGAACAAGTAGATCAGTTTTCACCCGCTAATAGAGATATGTATGTGCAAAAAACTTGCTAAAACACTTTTCTGCTTTTTCTGTCCGAGCTTCCCCTTGGTATTATCTGAGCACAATCGATTGCTTGTATCTAATCGTTGCCTGGTCGACAGCCAGAGTAGAGGCACATATTTATGTCCACCAGTTGCCTCGCACCTGCGTTAGTTGGCGGTGAACCACGTCGTGATCAAGATGCAGTCGTTTTCAGTGGTGATTCTTTTAGTGTTTTCTACCCAGTTGTTGTCAGGCAATGCAGCTCCGCTGCGCCAAAGGGTGCTCGATCCTGAAGAGGCAGGTGGCTTTGACGAGGGAGATATGCAGCTGACGGAGATGCAAAAAAAGCTACTGGTTCAGGGCCCAATGGGTCGCAACGGTGTCATAGATCCAACAAGACATTGGCCTAAAAATGAAGTCATCTACAAAATATCGGATGATTTTGATACCGCACACAAACAGGCAATTCTACAGGGTATCGAAACGTTGCAGGAGAAGACATGCATACGATTCCGCGAGGCCATTGCCGAGGATTCAGCGTACTTGGAAATAACGGCTAACTCTGGAGGATGCTACACAGCCGTGGGCTACCATGGAGCACCGCAGCAAATGAACCTACAGATATATCCCATCGGTGACGGTTGCTTTAGACCCGGCACCGTATTACACGAGTTCATGCACGCTTTGGGCTTCTATCACGAGCAGAGCTCAGCGATTCGCGATAATTATATCGCCGTTATCGAGGAGAACATCGAGCCGGGCAAGGAGTTCAATTTCCAAAAATACTCAGCGAGTGTCGTCAGCGACTACGATGTGGGCTATGATTACGATAGTTGCCTGCATTATCGACCAGGTGCCTTCTCTATAAATGGATTGGACACTATAGTGCCGCTAGATCGTTCCGCTTCCATTGGCCAACGTACGGGATTAAGCAAAAAGGATATCGATAAGATCAACATCATGTACAAGTGTCCTATTCAGGTCTAAGTAGAAGATCTACAGTCTACCAGCTATCGACTTGGTGCCTTCTATATGAAGGTAAAGATACGATAGTGCTGTTAGATTGGGACTTAGCAAAACGGATGTTGATAGCATCAACATCATGTTCAGCTCTGAGTGCGATTTACTCTCTAGTCTAGTCCGGGAACTATACCAGAAGTAGTATTCGCATTCAGTAGACCGTGTACAGCTTACCCTTTTTGTATTAGTATTACTATTTATAGGCCAATGTGATATGTTAGATTGTGAAATCTTTGAAGTATTTATAATAAATATACATTTTACAATTGCTGTGATTCTTTTCGCAAATTGCTCGGGTTGTGTCGGCGATAAGGCAGAACTCGCCACACTTCGTCTCACTTCTGCCTTATCTTGAGTGTCGCACAAATTGTCGTCGCAAATGGAACTAAATGCGTGTTTAGTGCTGTGTCAGGGGCAAATGAAATCTGTGTCATCACAGGGGTGTGTGTAGGCGTGGCTTGAGGGCGTGTGCGGTGCGGGGTGAGGCATAGGGATTGCCTCTATTACCGCACATGAATAATTTTACCTTCAATTAGACTAGCAGTGCTGGCAGCTGGCACTGTTTGCCTACCAATCGGAGGAGGCCTCGGAGACCGCTGCCTGCTCGAACCGACCACGTGGACATGTCTCGAGCTCTGTAATTGCCTGCGCCTAATGCGATTTATATGCGAGATGCAAATGTCGAGAGGAGGCAGCAGCTGGAGCAGCTGTCTGCATTTTTGGCTCCTTGCTGAATCGAGGATGCACTTGCCTGCTGCCTAGTTAGGCCCATGTGTCTGGCAATTCTCCATCATCTCCTCTGCTACCCCTCGCTGTCTCTGTCTCCGTCTCTGGCGAGGCACTCAATTCTCGCATTTTGACAGCGCTTGTTAAGACCATAAATTTGATTTTCGTTTCGACGACATGTCGCCTGCCGACACTACCAATGTCTCTGCCTCATGCGCATTGTTTCATTCGAAATTAAGAAACGCTCTTTCTCCCTCACACACACACTATCTCCCTCCATCAAAATTAGCATACCGAGACTGACAAATTTTTGATTTGCACAATGTGAATGCATGTATTGCTCCAGCTGTGCTGCCTCACAGTTTACAGGGTATATTATGTCAGGTTGATAATTCTATTGATCGTAAGCAGACATAAAAAAGAGGCAGGAAATATGAGAATTGATTAACTATTTATGACACCCTAAAAGCTTTATAGCAACTAATGTTCAAGTAATCCAACCGAGATTTGTGAAATAGTATTTTATTATTAGTCATGAGGTAAGACCCAAGTTTTACTTAGGTGCGCTGAAAACATTAATTTTTATTATGATTAACAGATAAAATGTTCCATAAATTCAGGTCAACTAAAAGACTCAATTTTTGACTATTTACCACAGTACAAAGTACAACTTTCCATTCAATGAATTTGTCATTGAATTATGACATGCGATTTTGATGATAGAAACTAGATTCGAGTTGATTGGCTTTGTAATTGGGTATATAATTGTTTTGCTTGCACCACTCGAACGGCGTTTGGAGTGTTTTATTTAAGTGATTTCAAAATATTTGCACAATGCTTAAGTTGTGTTATAGTAAACGATAAGTTATAATATTTATGGCGCCAAATGTATCGGCGGATTTAATGGGCTTTATCGAATGTTCGAGCGATTTATAGTATGACATAATTTTACTTATATTTTGTGTACAGCGTTGTAAAGAATGATTTGGAAAAAAGACATCAATAAAAGATAAATGATAACATTTGAGTGCTATAAATGTGATCATCCTAAAATAAGTCATAGTTATTTTAAGGTCGCTGTAACAGCTGAAGGAGTCAGGTTTCTTCTCAAGATAATATGTTAATTGATAGAATAATTGCTTAGCCAATTATTTGACGTGCAATAGAATTCCATAATTCCTGCATAGCTCATGCTATAAATTACACTGCCGCATTAAAGTATGCAACACTTTTGCGATTCAACTCAACATTTTATAACTTCGCGCCCAAGAGTATGGGAAAAAAGCAAAATAACCCTTATTCGAATTCAAGTGCAGCTATAACAGCCATAAATAAGCAGTTTGCTATTGCATTTTATATGCAAATCAGGTGGCAGCCAAGGAAACACGAGAAAGGGTAACATTTTTTTGGCAGCGCCTTTGTGATATTATTTTGGTTTGGCTTCGTTTCGTTTCAATAATAATTCAAATATGCGAATAAGTTTTTGCCAAGCAGGGCGAAACTCGTTCGTGGTTTTTGGAGAAAACCACAAACTGGTAAATATACACACACACACACACTCGCTGGTAGTCTCAGCTGCATATAGGGTATGTGTGTGTGGCAAGCAGCAGCCGCATGAAATATGAAACAAATTGTAGCAATTTCCCAGAAGGCGACGGACACGCAAATGTGACCAGCCAGTCGAGAATTGAGAGTGGTTGTCGGCGCAGCCAGGAGGGAGTCCAGCCTGGAGCCGTTGAGTTTGCTGCTCCTGCTGCAGGACATGACCTCAGCAAGGAGCTGCGGCTGCGGCGCTGCGATTTATTGCTGACGAATGCGTATTCAATTTTAAAGCATGGCATAAATGATTTATACATTTGATTTTATTTTTTCACGCCAGCTCGCAGACTTAGCGGAAATATGAGAGAGAAAATCGCTGGCTCAAGGAGCTGGTACTGCGCTGGGGAGTCTAAGGACGCAACTCCTGCCACTGTGCATCGTTCATATTTATGACTATGACGTCGTAAAAAATTATGCTTTAATTTGATTATGATGCTGAACAGTTGTTGCCTTGTTTCTCGCACACACACACCCACACTCAGTTACGACTCTGTTTACGCTGCGTATACGCAACGTGTCTGCTTAAAAATTCGTTAAAAAGTTATTGACGAAGCGAGTGAAGCGTGCTGCCTGCCTGCCTGCTTTGTGAGGACTTGCGTGATAAGCCCGCAAATTCCTGACTTGCACTTAAAGTTGCAGCACACAGCACAACAAAGGCTATATAAGGTCTCTTTTTTTCATATGGTATTATATTTATCTTTTTTTGCCACTTGCCAACACAGCTGAGTGCGCTGATAACAAGTTTTAAATTACATTTACGCTCTGTGGACAGAGTAAAGATTTGTGTTATACATAGAAGTAGTATTGAACTGAAAGTTAAAACCTGCCATCTCGTATTGCGTTATAATAGTAATTTCGAGTGGAAACTATCCCAATATTCTTATTCTCTAAACGTGATCAATAAAATGTATTTAAGCTTATCAAAATGTGACCCAAATCTGTTTGACACATTGTCATTATATGCTCGAATAAAAACTATCATATCATATCATATCATCATCATTATTTTGAATAAGCACTCCCCCAATTCGATCCAATCAAACGTATCCATTGAACTGCTCCATTGTGAACTAAGCTACTTATGTAGACCGCAACTTAATCATATAGTGCAGTAATTAATTTAGAATTAAATTTCCTTTTGCAGTGCTACACAAGTAGAGCAGTTTCCCCTCCTCCGCCTTGCACTAATCTAGCAGCTCCCTCCATCCTCCCTGCTGCCACTGAATGTGCAGTCGCAGTTGCGTTTGCCTTTTGTGTGCGCATTAAAATCTTAATTTAAATATGTAACGGTTTGTCTATGCTACTATAATCACTATAATCTCCATTTGGCGCGATGCATGCATGTGTGTGTGTCTATGTCGGTGTGCCTGTGTATGTATGGGCGTTGCGTGGGCGTGTCTCTATGTGCGCATCATGTTAATTTAAAAAGGTAATTTCGGCGTTGAGCTTATTATGCTCATTAAGTCATCAGCAGCAACAGCCGGAGAGCAGGATAGAAATGAAAATGGGTTGCATGTTAGGTGCAGGAGGTAATCGGGGGGCGAAGGAATAATGGACAAAACAGGTCGGGACCCGTTGGCAGGACCTCTGTTTCCAGTTTCCAGTATCCAGTCAGTGTTCATGAGCCCAGGCACACAACATTATAAAGTGCACCGCAGCGGACCGCAAACGTGTGCATTCATTTGCAGTTGTTGTTTGGCCCCAGTTGCTGTTGTTGTTGTTGTTATTGTTGTTGTCGCCCCTTGCTGCTTTCCCTGTTGTTGTAGCAGATGGTGCTACTTCACTCCACATTTGAATACCCTGTAAAGAGTAAGAGAATGTGTGCATTATAGAGTTGAGTAGCGTATCTCTGAATAACTTAAGCAGATTCCTGTAGTTTAGTGAAGAATGTAATATAAAATGTTTTATTTTTTCTTTTTTTTTTATAGAATATACCTGGAATGATGGACATGTGTTTTAGATTTATTTAGAGCACATTCATTCCTGCAAATCAGCTCAAAAATCAACAAAAACATGTGAAAACTAAATGGAACCAAGAGCAGTAAGGTAAGTGAACTAGATCTAGAAATTTAAATATGTACATATACAATATACAATATACATATATTAATAATAATAACTAAAGGGTCTATAAACTGATTGCCTTTATCACTCACAGGGCATCATCCGGTCGCACCCAGCTTAGCTTCGGCTTTTTTGTATAGCCTAGCCAAGCATCAGCGGTGACTGGGGCCAGTACATTGAGCGTGAATTAATTTTTAATGATGTTGTGAACTCTCCTGCGCTGTGAAAACGACTCCCATTTTGTCTATCTCTCTGCCCCACGCTGAATGCGTGTCCTGCTAAATGAATGCGAGTGTGTTTGTGTGAGTGTGCGTGTGTGTATCATGTGGACAACACCGGATGTAGGTCATTTCAAAAATTGTTTGCTTTAAATTGCATTTGCGTTTCGCCACGTGATGACATGCTGCGAGAGGCCACACAAGCCACAAGTGTTTTTACGGGCAGCAGGCGGCGACAGGCGTCGGAAGGCGGCACGCAGCATGCAGCACGCAGCCGAGCACAAACCATGTCATCAAAACCAGCTGAAAGAGGGAGAATGGCGGGAGATGATAAGGCAGGGGCAAGCGTGGGCAGATTGTAGTTGGCCCAGGCTGTGCTTGTTTAGCCATTAGTCAAGCATTGCTGCAAATACTGTCCCAGTGAGTGACGAGTGGGTCAACTGCCTAATTAAAAAATAAAAATAATATTTAGCTTAAAATGCTTGGGGGAATTACCTACGAATGAATCTGTTGCAGTTTGGCAAAAGAAATGCTTACTCTTCAATAGTGTTCTCGGGAGAACGTAGGAGGACAGATCCAGATATGATGGTGTAGTAGCAGTTGTAGTTGTTATAGTTGTTATTCTGGTTGTAGTTGTTTCCCTAGGTTTTAGGTAAAAAACACTAGTGTTTCACTTTTCCTTGGTTTATATATTTCTGCACAGCGTGTGTTCATATTCATTGCTTGCTTAATACTAACGAGTACAATAGGGAGAGACCTTAACTATGCTTAACTAGGATCAGTGGCAGAGGGGAAAGCTTTCATTGAGTGAAAGCTTCGCTTAAACGGGAAGCTTGTATTCGAAGCATAAGCTTTAGATTAACCCATTAGTTATCTCTTCGATACGAACAAATAGAATGATTATGATGTTGTTATAATCTTAACATGTTCTCTGTGTCATGTACGATTCTTGGTTTTTGTGCAACGCAGCTTAAGGAAATGCGGGAAATTTTCTTGAGAGCTCTTGGGCTGCTGTTAGAAAAACCTTTGCAAGAAATTATTATTTTATATTATATAAGTAAGGTTTGTTCAGTTAAAATAAAAAGTTTACGTTTATACAGTTAAACGGTTTACATAGTTTCGTTTATGTATTATTCTAGATTTTTTTTTATTCTAGATTTTCATTATAACACACATACTGATTAGTTTATGACTTTTAATTTAAAATCTCTCTCGGCAACAATCTTCGATGTCGTTCTTCCAACTCTTATCTCGACTGTTGTGCTGACTTTTTGCCCTGTCAATCTAGAGCGAAACTACTAAACTGCCTTCCAACTGTATTTCCCCTAGATCTCATTTTATTGCTGTGGCATTCCCACACATATTTATAATATTTAATTAACATATATTTAAAATACTTATATCAATTAAAATTCGTACTTCGACATTATTTAATTGAAGATTTCTTGATAGATTCCCTACTTTTATATTCATAATCAATTGCAGTTTATTAAGTATTAAATGTTCATTGCACTTAAATATTATTTCAATAAACAATTCACATTCCCTTTGGCTATAATTCCTTTCAATTTTCACACTCAAGTTTTCTCCCTGTCCACTGCCATTTCATTATTGCCAACCAATTAATCCAAATTAATTTCTTACCTTATACAAGTAATACAGCCTTCCACTTTGTTATATAGTTTGATCAAAGTTCGCTCAATTTTACTTAATTTGCTGCCGCGTTTCCGTTTTCACCTGTCGCTCTGTTAAAGCAATTACCCGATTAATTTGCATACTCTATCATTTGCTGGCGCTACCTCTTCCTCCCTCCCTCTCACCCTCTTCCACCGTCCCTCTCTCTGTCTCTCTCTTTGTTTCTCTCTGAGTTGCTCTTTCCCCCGCGGCATGTATCCTTTTTGTCTGACAAGCGGGTATAAATCAAAAAAGGATTTTTATTGAGGATGCCGCAGGCGATTGCAAACAGTTCGTTGGCCATTTTATTGCCAGAGCCTTCGATTATTTTTCCCACTGTTGTTGTTGTTGTTGTTGTATTTTGCTCATATTGTTCTTTGGCTACTTTGCAACTTGCTGTTGATTCAATTGTACTCATACTCACGCACTCACATGCACACTCACACACCCTCGCACACAGTGTGCTGTGAAAAGGTTTATGCAAATGCAATAAATTACATTTTATTATGAAAAATTTAAACGCTTCACGCCCTACGGCAGCTTGTGCCACAACAACAACAACAATAACAACAAGAAGCACTGCAACAATAACTGTAACAACAACAAGCAGCCATAAAAATCCAATTAATTGTTATTTTATTTGTTTATTGTTTTCTGATTACGCCACAACAAGAAGGAGAATAACAACAACAACAAGTAGACTTACAACAACAGCAAGTTGAGCTTTTTGCGTTTTGATTTATGACACAATTTTTATTTATAATTTAATTAATAAAATATTACAAATAATAAATAATTATAAAAAAGTTGCAAGCCAAATACAACGATTGAAATCAATTTTGTTTTCAATGCCACATAAAATATATATGAATTATAAAAAAAAGTGGAGGAAAAGAGAAGTAAGATAGAATATAGTAGACTATTGAATGTCCTAACTATATAATAATACTTTTTATTGAATTTTTTGAATGTAATTGATTGTAAAAGAGTAAAGAGTGAGTGTTCTCTAGATGGGGTAATCTGTTTGCAATTAATGACATAATCATATAACATAACATATATAGTGCGATGATATCATCATTAAGAGTGGCTTCGAATAGAATTTGAAAAAAAATTCCCCCGTTTTACTGATAACATTCGAATATATTGTTATTGCAGAGTGCTCTGCGTTAGTGAGGATTCTGCTTTCAGTTACTCGCTGCCCTTCGTTAAGATGAGACGACCAAATATTATTCAGTTCTGGGTGCTTTTTTTCTTTATAACGATCATTGCTGCAGAACCGAACTGCACAGGCATTGAATCGAAATATTTAGAGGATTGTATAACGCTACATCGCCGATGGTACGAACTTAAGGACGAAATCTTTTTAGAAAAATGTAAAGAGCTAAGACCGGATGATGATGAATATAACAGCTGTATTCAAAGAGTCAATGAAGATGCAACTGATCGGTTATTTTCGGAGCTTCCTGAAGATGCAGCAAAATCGATAATATATCCGTATTCCGGTCTCGGACCTAAAGCAACATTAGTTAATGGAAGAAAGGTCAAAATGGAGTTTGCCAAAGAGAGCAGATCATGGCTTTCAAGATTCTTTGGATGGATATCCTAAACGACGATTCTTGCTCTCACAACTGATGTATATTATACAATAAATTGTTTATAACATTTTCATTCGAGAAGTTTCAATCGTTTTTGCCTTAAGCTTTCAGCACTAGTTCTGCATTACAGGGATCTACTTTTATTCTTTTGTTGTTTCTTGCATATAATCAGATAACAGGGTATTCTCGAAACTGGATTGTAGTATAGACAACACACAACAACAATATCAGCACAGTTGTATGTGCTTATGTGCTGATGTGATGAAATGCAGACAATATTGATAATAATAATATATTGCTTTAAATACATATTCGTTTATTTATTTATATACTCACGTCTGCCCGAAAAGTAGAGCAACAATTCAAGCAGCAGCTTATCTCCGTATTTTATTATACTATAGCTATGGCAATTGGAAGAAGAGATTCCCTACCCAGACTTTCGCATACACAAACGGACATAGGTCAATCAAGAGATAACAAGGGATCAGCGCGTGTCGATAGATTGCTGAAGAGTCAGTTCTCACTGGAGAGAGTGTCAGCTTTACCAGAACGTGAGTGCTCTCTTTTGTTGTTGATTGAACTGAAAGCTATTCAAAAAACTAAAATCTATTTCAACTCATTAGTTTTTCGCTGGCTTCTTTTATGATGGGTCGACTTATTATTGAGGTGTGCGCGCTGCTCTGCATTTTAACGAGTCTTTTTGCAGTGTGTCAATTGTAAACCATGGGCTAAAAACAAACTGCATTATTTTTAATGAAGGTTTCTTAAATATAATATCATATTTCGGCAAAATGACGGCGCGCTTCATAATTAAATGTAAATGACAATAAATTTAAATTATTAATTAAATTCATTTCTGTTAATCATTGAATATAATAAGTGGGTATTCCAGCTTTATAGGTATTTGACTCAATCGGCGACAAAATTCCCCTGAGAAACGTTATGAAAACATTTGAAATTTGATAGTCATTAATAAAAAAACGACTGCAAGAACAAAGTGGCATTCCATACAGTATAACGGGAAACTTTATGTTAAAAGGAAATCGTAATAAATTGTAATTAAATGAAAACATTAAGCAATGTTGTAAGTACTCGAAGTTAGGAGTATTTACTCAGTAGATACAATCAATAAGCTTAAGTGATTATTTTTGTTAGCCTTTTTTCTTTTTCTTTACGTTTTTCATACATTTGCTAAAACATTTCTAATGTGTTTCTCGCAAGAATATGCCAACTTTTTGCCACTTAATTGCCTGCTCTATACAAATGATGTGGCTGCTGTTAAGCAGCCTTCTCCCTCTCTCTCCCGCCCTCCCTTTAATGCTTTGTTTACCTGTGACCAACTCTTGAGTACCTTCATTTGGCTTGTCAGCCAGCCAAGTATTCATTTATCAACGCCAATGGAACGTTTTGAGTTTTGTTTATGCCCGCCTGTGAGCGGCGACAGCTTAGAAAGCGTATGTGATGCAACCCGCCTGCCCTACCTCCCTCCCTCCCCCTCTTTCTCTCTCTTTTACCCCCAAAAAAAGGTGTACAGCTGTCTTTGTCTCAGCTGTTAAGGCGCAGGTGACAAGCGAGCGAGTAAGATAAATTATTATTTTAATTGCATTTAAATTACACGTTCAACGCGGCGTATACGCAACAATTTTAAAAGCCTCTCACTGTCTGCAGACTGCAGACCAAACAAGGCGTAACGCTGTCAAAGCACGCCCGCTGTTAGATTAAGGACCACCCAAGGCGAGAGACACAAAAAGAGAGAGAGAGACACAGGAGAAAGTTGGAGAAGGGACGGAGGGGAAAGGAGACACAGTGCTGACCAGAAGAATTTCACAGTACGCTGCAAATATTATTTTCACTTTTTTTCTTATTCTGCCAAAAGTTTCATATACTTTTTCTTGTCTGGCTAAAACTCCGGGGAGCTGCTTTGGTCAGGGGGATACGACGCGGCAATGTCGGAGTCGCACCTGTTTTTTGGCCTGTGCCGCTTATAATTGCCACAGGCAGTTGCCGTGTTGCCGACGCCAATTTATATTCATGAGTTGTTGTAATGTGTTGTAAGTTGTTGCTGCTGTTGTTGTTGTAGCTGTTATTATTGTTGTTGCTGGTGACTCCCTTAAGCATGCTTATTGTTATCCGTGAATGAAGTTCTCTCTTATCGCGGCTTATGGTGCTTCTCCTGCCCTCCTGCTACTCCTGTGAGGCCTTCTGCTGCTGCTGCCTCTAAGGCGTCTCTGCAGCTGTTTTCGTGCTTTGATTTCATGTCTTGACTTGTTGTTTATGTTGACGTTTTTGTTGATGCTGCTATTGTTGTTGTTGTTGCCGTTGCCTGCGCATATCAAAGTTATTATGGCCGCACGCAAAATGACTTTAATTGTCATGCTGATAATTCGAAATGTTGCCAGCACGTCGCTTTTGTGGCCTTAAATTTTTGACTGGGGCTTTCTGCCGTTGGTCGCTCGCCGGATATAATTGCCAAAATATAAACTAGTTATAAATTATTAGCATTGCACATGGATGAAATGGCAGCCAAACGGAGCTGAAGCTACCCTCAAATGTAGCAGCATCCTTTGCCAGCTCAAGCTGTAATGGATAAACACACACTGTCTTTCGGTCTCACTCTTACTTCTTCTCTCTCTCTCGCTCGCTCTGGCATATTTTATAAGTCTGCTGTGTGATTGTGTGTGTGCATGTGTGTGTTTGGTTGAAAATTTAAACAAAGCCAAGCCACAAAATCACACAAGGAGCCTTTTTGCCTCTGCCAGGAATATCCTGGAACAGCAGCCAGCGGCAACTTGAAGGCAGCAGACAGTAAACACACACACACACACATATATATACACTGCCAGCAGCTGAAGTAGTATTTGAAGTTCACATACGCTTACATAATATTTCAATTCGATTACAATACGTTCATTGAGCTGCAGTTTTTACTGTAATTGCTTGAAGTATTTCTGTGAATGATGCAGATTGTTTTCCTTTTGAAGAGAGAGCAAAATATTTTAGGATTGTTCAGCATTTAGATATAAAATATTGTGCAGACTTATTGAGTGAATATCTCTAATTACAGATTTGATTTAAGAGTTGAATTCATAATGCAATTTCATTTGCTTGAAGTTATTTGTGTATTGCTCTAATTTGACTGATTTCTTTTATTAGCAAGTTTTACTTCATTGAAATCTAAACTTAATGGTAGAAATAATTTAACAGAAAGTATTCTATGTGGGTATTGAAGTATATATATATCTCGTTTTGCATTAAAGGGCATCTACAAATAGCTAGTAATCTATTTGAGTTATCAACATTCTGCAGTTTATCATACTTTATATATTATATATATCTGGATCTTTTTGAGCAGTCAAAATTAAACCAAATTCACACCTTATAAGGTTCACATTCTCTTCTTTCAACTTCACATAGTACAAACACCTTGTTAAGTGCAGAAGCCTCTTCTTGTTAGTGTATAACAATCAACTCATGAGGCTGGAGGAGTTAGCTCTTGGTAGGAACATTTGCCCCATTCCCAAGCCGGCGTCAGCAACACATTAAAGCAGCTTCATTGTCCTTGGCTGCTGTTGATGAGTGTGAGAAGGCTGAGTGTATATATGGGTGTGTGTGGGGGGGTGTGTGTGGGGGGGTGTGTGTAAGGTTGTAAAGTGTGTATGAGTAAAGTTTGTAAGCAGATAAAGTCATTTGCTTTGATATCTTTTACTAATTATTACCAAAGCGGCGTCTAAGCCAGTTTTCTACACAGCAGCAACAACGACAACAACAATAACAACGACATCAGCAACATCTCGCACCGCAGCAACATCGTCAGCAGCAGCAAGGCAGGCAACAACAAGAATAATAAATGACAACAATTCAAGCTAAATGCGGCTGCTTGAATCCTTTTTTTGAAAGCACACACATACACATACACAGCCAGGTCCTCATAGACACACACACACTGAGTAGGAAAAGGCATTAACAGCATATTATCCCTGGCATCGCATACAAACAAAACTCAACGAAGCGTGGCGCCAAAAACGCCCCCCATCCTAACAAAGCACAAATTGTGCAAGAAAGGGGGCTAACAACCTAGCCAAGCTTGTTGTCGTTGTTGTTGTTACTCCGGCATCTTCTTCGGGCTAAACAGCAAAGTGAAAAATATGATGAAATTAATTTTTGTGTTTACGTTTTAAGCGCATTTCTCTCTGTCTCTCTCTCTCTGCGGACAGAAAAAAGGTTGAGAAACTGAAATGTTTCGGATTAAATTAAAGCTGCTGAAATGTTGTCATTTATAATTTGCACAATTGCCGCTAATCAAATTTTCGAGACGCCTTTCAAACATCCACTCTCCCTCACTCTGACCTCTCCTTTCCCGCTTCCCCATCTCCCACTGCCACTGCCTGCTTATAATATTTAGATATTTATGCCGTTAGCGCCGCTCGCACGCTTACGCCATTTAAGCTGCCATAAAATTTCAATAGGGGGTAAGAGATGAAGATGAAGAGGGTGCAGGAGCTGCAGGGGGAGTGTCTTCTGATTGCCTGCTGTTTTGGCAGAAGACGATAAAATAGACAAACCTACGAAAGCGTGTGTGCTCAGTTCAGTTCGGTTCAGTTCGGTTCCTCTGGCTAGGACACCCACAGCTAAGCAGCCATTGTAACGAATCTATTAAGTGGAAATTTATTAAAGAGAGTGAAAAAGGAAAAAAAATACCATGAAGTTAAGCCATAAAATGCTATTTGTTTGTGCCTTGTGCCACAGGCAGCAGCAGTACATAAAAATATTAAAAAACAAGCACAAACGTTACAGTCGAGTGTGCCTGACTGTGAAATACCCGCTAACCAGCTGACCAAAATGATTTCTTAAGTATATAACTTCATTGCTTATTTGTGTTGCATACTTCTTAGGGCTTTGAAATTTCTACCTCTTTAAATTTAGTTCTTAAATAACTTCTTTCTTAATGATCCGATCACAATCAAATTAGAAAATTGAAATCATTTTGGCGTTGATATTTTTTATGTTTACTAGAAATCGGTTTTTATCGATATAAGGGGGCATGGACAAAATCTAAAATTAAACTCACAGTTGTTTAAATTGTTTTCATATTTTTTTGGTAATTTTATCTCTATTGCCTCTGAGATATAGATATTCATTTCGACAGACGGACAGTCATGGCTCAATCGACTCGGCTGTTGATGATGATCAAGAATAAATATAGTTTGCGGGGTCAGCCATGCCCACTTTTGCCTGTTACATACATTTTCTGTTGGTTATACCCTTCTAACCGGGTATAAATACGCTGAGAAAAAGCTAGCAAAGCCAGAGGCAGACGACTCGCACTCGACTGGGCCATGTGCGGTCTGCTCTTCTGGCGTTGATATTTTTATTGCTTCGTCGGCTTAGGATGACAGCTTTGCCCAGCAGTTTTGCCGATTTCCACACACGCACTGAGTATATACTTATTATATCTGTGCATATATTGACGATTTGGCTTGGCAACTCGGGCGTATGCGTAATTTCCTCGTTTATTGTTAATAGATTTGCGCATATTTTGGGGATTTACTTACTACTTTGTGAGCTATCTCGCTGTGACTGTGATTTGTAGTAGATAGAATCATTTCGAGTTGAAGTACTTCATAAAGAAGCTCAACACTTGCGCAATATCAATTTGCACTTGAAGAGGAAAGATGTGAAGGGAAATGGGAAAGTTGTTTTGCAACTATTTTTGGCATTTGATATGCTCACTTTCCCCCTCCGAGAACTGTATTGAAATGTCATCAGTTTCATTAGTCAAACAACCTTATGTGTGTATTTCTGTCTGGCTTTCATCAGACAATCTAATCAAGCTAATTTCCGTGGGACACATCGCTCTCGCTCCTGCCCGCACTGCCTCTGTCCTCTGTCTGACTTGAGAAGGCGTAAATTCTGTTGCTCTTTTATTTACTGGGGGCGTAGGCGTGCCCATACACATATACACAGGTGAAAATTAAGCAATTTCCTTTGGGAGCCAGAATGAGAGTGAGTGAGTAGGGAAGAGTGAATGAGAGAGAGACAGAGAGTTATCTCGGCATTTTTCAGAAATCAATAAACTTCAATACATCCGACGACTCCGGGGAGAGCAAATTTATCTGTCTGAGCCGCCCCCTGAGAAAAACAGAAAAATAAAGCTGCCAGAAATGTTTCGAAAGGTAGGCAAAATAATAATGACTACCGAATGTCAATTTATAATTGGCCAGCTGAGCAAGTGAGGAAGTCGATGCCATTCCAAACGAATTGAAATTCCTCGACTCGAATCGAATTGAGTTGATTTAGCTCGATGCCAGTTGAAAATTTGTTGTGGAAAATAACTAATTGAATTGCAGAGATGATTTTTACGACAAATAGAAGTTGCAGTGTGAGGTTACCAGATAAAATCTGTTGGTTTATTTACAGATATTTGAATGTGCTGAAGATTTCTAGCCAATTATTCAAACAGTTTTTGAAAGTGTGTTATCTTGTATGCATTTCTGGTTTTATAAATAACATTTCCTTACTTACTCTCTAAATAAATCTCTGCACAATTGACTGACTGAATTTTCTTTGCTTCAACAGCTCTGAACTTTTTTGGTCTCTCAAGAAATTTAAATGCGTTTAATTAGTCAATGTAGCGAGTCAAGAGCGTCGATGACATCGTGCTTATAATCTCATTTCATATACGCTGTTACGGCTTCTTCTTTTACCTCTCTACCTCTTTAACTGCTTAAGCCCTCTGAATGGCTGGAAGAAAGAAAAGCTTCGCCTGCAGCAATTTTTGCATTATACATTTTACTTTTCATAAGCTTTAAGTCGAGTCTCTTTCTCTCGCTGTGCAAAAGGATATCGCACAAGCCGTGGAGGTAATTTGCCAGGGCCAAACAACAGCGGGGTAATCAAAGAGAAAGCAAGACAAAGGAGAATACAGAGAAGGAGAGAGACAGACGGAGAGAGGGAGATAGGAAGTGGGATAAATGTGGAGGCTGCGGTGTAAGTGAGAAAGAGACAATTAAAAATCCATTAATTTGAGTAGCGGCAACCCATGTAAAGCTACTTATACTTATATCACCCAGTCACGCCCACACACACACACACATACAGTGGCACACACATACAGAGAACCACAGGCTGCTGTGTATGGAAGCCGCTGCGAATGGAAATTTACATTACATTATACTCGCATTTAAATAAATTTTTGCAAAATTAAAACGTAATGCATAAAAGAGAAGAAGGGCGCAACTTTATGGCTGTTGCGAGTTGCCAGTGTGTGTGTGTGTGAGAATGTATGTGTGAGTGAGTGCCCGGCAGTGTACAGTGCATTGTTGATGCATTGGTGCAGGCCCAACGTAGTACAAAATTATTTATGTGTCGCACATTTAACTTGTACATGCAAAATATATTTTGCATTTACAGAATGCACTTCCATCATTATCCAGAGACAGCAGCAGGAGAGAGGGGCAGAGGAGTAGAGGGGAAAGAACAAGATAGAGACAAAATGGTAGAGGATCAAGCGTTGGCCAGACTGGCAGACTGGCTGGGTGGCTAGCGGGCAGCTGCTTGCCGGATGCTGGGACACAGGACACAAGGCTTGGCATTGTTTTTGCCTGCTCGCCTCCTTGCCTCGTCCTTGGCTCGTCCAGGCGGCTCCGCGTCTGTGCGGATTAAAATGCATGGGTTCATGAAGTGGTCATCTGTCATCTTTGCGGTAGGAAGAACTTCGCATGTTGACATTGTCGCAACAGTTTATACTTGCACACACTCACTCGCACACACTCACGCACCCACTCAGTGGTAGCTTGTTGTGTGTGTGTTGCTTTCTTTTTTGCAGACACTGTTGTTTTCGATAGGCGAGTACCGAGCCGAGGCCCAGAGCCAAGAGTCGAGAGTCGAGAGTTTCTGGTGCGCACTTCCCCTTGAAGCCGGATTAAATATGGCTTAAAAGTCAGTTGACACGAGTTGGCCATTTCTCGATGGCTCCGGGCCAAAATTGTGCACTGGTGTGAGATAATAAAACATTTATGCAGATAACCAGGCCGGCACGAGTTGAGGAGTCGGCAGTCGGGGGTAACAACATCATTGAAATTAAGTAAAACACGTATACGCACTGCATGCCCAAAGATAGCGCAGTCCCTGCTTCTTCTCTCTGCTCTTCCCTTCTTTGCTTCCCTCTTGCACTGATATGGGGGTAAAATGTCTTTAGATATCATTAAAATTAATTGCAATAGCAACGGACAGACAGGCAGAAAGTCAGAGAGGCAGTCGGACAGCGCTCAAATTAATGCATTATTTTGATTTAAACCAGCCTCAATGCACAGCTCAAATTTGTGGGCGGTTTTTAGTCTTCGATGTCCATCTTGCTTAATAACATTGTGCAACTAATTTGATTAGAATTGATCATTGCAATCCCAGGCTCAATTATTAGGAAGGCATTACTACAATAAAATAAAATGTTCTTCGCATATGTATATGATATGACTTGGTGTTCAATTCCCAGCTGCAATTAGACTTCGAATTTAGTAGAGTAATATACATATAATTATTATTAACAACCTCTTGTTTGGCACTTTCTTGGTAGTTGCCTGAGACTTGACATTTGTTGCATATATTCACCTTCGCTAGCCGAAATTATATGTCTTTTGAGTTTGTTTTTGCAGCAAGCTCTCAGCTAATGTAATTCTTATTTATTGGAGAGTGCAAATTATAATTTCTACTCATAGGGTAGAAGAATATGAACCCTTTATGCCGCCCCCGATAAAAACCGAAACGCAAGCGTAAACACAATGCCTATCAACGCCCAAAAGATATTTGAAAATTTGATTGCAATCGGATAATAAACATAGAAGTTATTTAAGAAACAATTCTAAAGAGGTAATGATTTCTATGCCCTGCAAAGTATGCAACACAATGGAAACTCAACATAAAATGATGAAATTATTTTGGTCATGGTGGTAGCGGGTATATCACTGCGGAGCATACTCAACTGTAGCTCTCGTGCTTGTTATTTTGTTTATTTGTAGATAGCTCAAAATCCCTTTCAATAACCCTGAAATCTCTGCTAGATTTCAATTAGAAATGTTCATTTGTTCCGTTCCAAATGATTTTAAGTTTTTGGTAAGTTTCTGGGACATTAGCAGAATATGCTGCAAGGTGTGATCCATCAGAGATGTTCTGTGCGTGCGTAAGTGTGTGTGTGTGCGACTGGAGCAGTAGCACTAGAATCAGTGCTGGCAACGAAGGCAACTGTGGATGCTGTGGCAACCCTGTGCCGGCCGGCATGTTGCACAAATGTTATATTACGTCCCTGACATGCAACATGAATATTCACTTTGCACTTTGCGGGCATTGCCAGGACGGATTTGGGGTACAGGTGTTTTGCTAGTTTCGCCCTACGGCAGCTCGACCTGACTCAGGTTGTTGCTGCTACTGCCATTGCTGTTGCTGTTGTTGTTGTTGTTGTTGCTGTTGTTGCTGCTGATGTTGTCGTCCTTTACCGAAATTTGCATCTTAATCTCTGGCGTCAGCGCCGCTGTTGACATGCAGCCAGCCAGACAGGAGGAGAAGCAGCAGCAAATCGTCAGCTTAGGCATGAACTTACAGGACATGCAGCAAAGGCTGCAAGGACACTGACCGCTGCGGCTGATTGTTGTTTAGTTTTGCAATTTAAATCACATTTTGCAGGTGCAACGCTCTGACATATGTACTCTGAAGGACTGAAGGTCCAAGTGTGCTTTCGCTGCCCCTCCTTTGCTGCCTGGCACAACACATAATTGGGCAGCTTTAAGTTGTTCCCCACACAGTACGCTATATATAGATAGTCTACTTATCGCCCCGTTGTGGCCCCAAAGGATGCGTCCGCCAAAATGTCCTTCTCGTTGGCCCAAGTGGCTGTTTGGCTCGTTTCGGGTGTCTTTTTATATGTTGCCCGCTTCCCCCTCTTCCCCCCTATACGCCTCAAACAAATGAAATGAAATGTAGATGCATATCCTTAGCCTAACCTCATGCCAGTGTGTGCGTGTGTGTGAATGTAAATTGTATAAATGTGCGCATAAATTTTCGTTGGTAAAATTTGAAATTCCGATTTTCGACCAGATTGGTAAACAATTTATGTAAACAACAGCAGCAGCAACAACAACGGCAACTACAACAACAATAAAAGCAGCAACAACAACAATAAAAGCAGCAACAACAGCAACAACAACAACAACAGTCAGTCGGGCAGGCAGCAAGAACTGAAATCTGTTTCAGATATCTCGCAGCTGCCGCTTCGAGTGTCCTTTGGCTTTTGTTTGTTTGTGTTCTGTCCCGCTCTAGCACGCTTTCTCCCTCTCTCTTTCTCTCGCACTTGCAGTCACAGTCACTCGCTTGTCGCTGGGGCTACATGTAATTGCGTAACCCTTTAGTTAATAGCACCCTTGAGTACTCGAACATTGTGTTGTTGTACTCTGTTTCTGTTCCTGGTCCTGGTCCTGGTCCTGCCACTGCTTGTGGTCCTTGTTGTCCTGTTCGTCGTCCCTTGCTTATGGTTATGACTGCATGGAATAGCAAACGGCATCACTTTTGGCCTTATCTTAAGTATTTTACTTATGTCCCCACCGTTCGTCTTTCTGTCACCCTCCTCCTCACTCCATTCTCTTTGTCTGTCTCCCTCGCTCTATCTGCCTCTGGAGACTTTGCCCATTTTCAATGTTTGCATTTACACATTTTCCATTTTCTATACCATTTACAAGTTGTACTCACTCGCAGTGAGAGTGAGTTTTCTATAAGTGATAACTGCACAATTTCCCCCATGATTCTGATTCGGTTTCGATGCGATTCGCTCTGCCTGCCTGATAAAGTGCTTTGCACTAGCCATGAAACAGTTATTCGAGCCTTCGCAGGGAGTCTTATTGTTATTACCTAACGATTTGTTATGCCTGCACAGAATGGGAAATGGGAAGTATGAGGACAGTGAGGTTTCCTCGCTGATATTGGTGATGAACTAAAAGTATTTCCAAATTGATAGTTGAACTAAGATGAATCAGAAATGAATAAATAAATATAGAAGACTCTAATTACTTATCTATATTAAGCTTTTAATGTATTTATCTACTTATATATTAATTTATTAGCATATTTATTCTATGATCTATTTACCTTTCTCCTTCTATCTCTCTATATCACTTTATATTATATTATCCATTCACTTTCCTTCATTCGAGCTATGTAGCTCTCTATCTGTCCATCGCTCTATCAAAATCATAGATTTACCTATCAATATATTTACCTATCTATATGTTTCTCTTTCCATTCTACTTTTTTTAATCCTATCTCCTTATCTGTATATATGCCAATCTATATCTATCAACTTATTTATATATCTATCTCTCCATCAATCTGTGTGTATGTCACAGTTGAACATATGATGACAAGAGTATCATGTCTTCGACCATCCAAAACAAAGCACTTTCTCTTCATCCCTCTCGCATTCTCTCCTGCCTTCAACTACTTTCAAAATCACCACAATTTCTCCAATAAATCTGCGCTCTATTAAGTTTTTCTGCCTCAGCCTAGAAGTATGCAATAAGTTGTAAAGTGAAATTGTATAGAAACTGCTTCTGGTAACACAAACACACTCACACACACATACGGCTTAGTATGGTGTGTTTTAGTTGTGCCATGTTTTGTTATTGTTTTTCGAGCCGCCCGAAGGGCAAGCCCAGTTGTGCAGCAGTTCGTCCAGCAGGACACAACTTGCTCTTGCTGTTGTCCTGTTGTTGTTGTTGTTGTCCCACTGTTTTGTTGTTGTTTGGCTTGGCTGCTCGAACGGCTTTACGTGCTCGACAATTTGCCATTAATTGAAAACAGATTTGTCGCCGAGATTGCATTGTCGACAGCCATCCGATTTCCGTACAAATTAATTATAGCTGCCATTGACAGAAGCAGAGAGCGATTGGCCGACAGAGCGACAGAGCGAGAGAGGGAGGGAGAGAAAGAGAGCGCGCACTTGATTGGGAACTCATTCAGCTTAATGGAAAAGTCCCTAGTGAAAGTGTAGTCAAATGAAAATTCTTAGTTGCGATTTGCCTTGCTCCCCTGGCTCGAATTAATGGCGCATTAAATGCGATGCGAGAAAAAACCAAAGGTAAATAATAATAAAAATAATAATAATAATAGTTGTGACTGCCACGACGGAAACGGATACGGATATGAAGCTACGGAAATGCCAGGCCGTGGGAGGTGAAGCAAGAAAGCAAAGGAATGAATATGAGAGAGGGAAGGGAAGAGAGAGCGCGCATTGCGTGACATGTTAATTGAGCAGAAATTTTCTGCACCACGTGTTGAGCGCTGTATCCTGTGCCCGGGAATATGTTTGCTTTGACCAGCTGAGCATATGTTTGACACTATGCAATTACAACGACAATAACAACAACAACAACAACAAAAGCAAGACTCATACATTTGCAATTACAATTTTATTGTTATTGTACACTAATGTTTACACACAATTAAACCTCGGCAATTAACTATTTTTATTACCCTGAGCTCTATAAATAAGCATTTCACGTCTCAGTTCATTCACATAATCATAAAAAACGACAAAAGGAATTACAATCTATAATATATTAAATATAAAGTTGGTTTTACTGGTTGTAAGAGGTAAATAATATACTCGGTATTTGTGCATTAATCTATTTGAAGAAGTGGATTATGTAAAGCGTTATTTTGCGTAGCAATTTTGAGTCATATCTCCAACTTAGTTTATAGATTCTTTTCGCAATTACTTACTTATTTAAATGATTATATTTATATACATTATCGTATTATATGATTTATATATACTTGTACAAGATATATTTAAACACAATTAAGACTCTTATAGTATTATACAGATTAAAAAGATTGTTCAACGCTTTCCAAACTCAAGACTTTATTCATCAATCAGCTAGTCAACTCATTCTGATTGACACATAACCATTTGAGTGCTCATGAAAGCACTCGAGTGTTTGTTTGCACATAAAATATTTGGAATACAATCGAATCAATATGAATTGTTTCACTTCGAAACAGAACGGAACAAAACATTGAAGGCAATGCAACAAATTAGTTTGAATTTTTAGTGCTATGCAAATAGAATTATACAGTCGCGCCTGGCATTGTGTGTGTGTGTGTGTGGGGGAATGCCATTGGGTATGGACTGGGCGGATGAGTGGACAGATTGATGGATAAATGGATGTATGGCTGGACATATTGATTTGTTTGCAAACAAAGGCTGGACCACGCCCCTGAGGCCAAACTGCGTAGACCGAAAATTAAATTGTTTGTTTGACTACGATACAGAGCTGTTGCTGCGCCTGCGTGTGTGTGCAAGTGTGTATGTGTTTGTTGGTAGGCATGTGTGCTCTGTGTGTGATTTTAATTAAAAATTGATTTAGCAAAATTTGCATAAATTATACATAACTCTACGGTAAGCCAGCGAACAGTGCACAAAGCCATTTTGCATTTGTGTCAGTGTCAATAAATTAGAAAAGATTAATTGAAAAACAACTGAAAATGTGCAAAGTAAAGCGTGCTTGCCTAAAAGATACCCTGTTAGAAAATAGAACTACATAAAGCTAAATATAACAAGGAAATTATGATTCGTTCTGTTTGAATTAATATTATATATATATATTAATATTAATAGATATGGTTTAAAGGAAGTAACTAAAAACATTAAAACATTAATATATTTAGGATAATTTAATAGCCATATATAGTGACAGTTTCTTGCCAACTCTATATGTAGTTATTCATGAGTTATCCATTCCCCCTTTCGATTAGAGGGTATAATCATATAAATGATTGCGGGTACGCTATAAAAACAAGATACTCGTAGCGAAAAGCCATTTCATTGCATGTTTCAATTGCAATTACGATTGCAATTGCAATTGCAATTGCTTTAATTCAATATTTATCATTATTTCGAATTGCATTACGAAAATGCGTTAAATTGTGCCTTGCGCTTATCTCTGAAGTCTAATTTTGTTTAATTTTATTAAATTACTTATTTTCTGTCGCTCGCTGGTTGCATAATTAAAAATCATTTAAGTTTGCCCATTGAAGCTTGATTCTAATTTCGCCACAGTGACTGAAAATGTAACCAAAAATATGCAAAAGTTACCATCGAATGGATAAAAACAGTGGACAGCAGGAGGCCAAGCGAAGAGGGAGAGAAGGAGAGCTGGCCTGAAGGAGGCGGAGGAGGAGTTGCTACACTGAGAGGCAACAATTTATTGCGGTACCGTGAAATATGGCAAAAGTTTTCAAATGAAGTCAGTCTGAGGGCGAAAAACCAACAGCATAAACAAATGAATGAGCAAGTGAATGAATGAATGAATGAGCCAACGAGCGAACGAACGAGCAGGCGAGCCAGCCAGCAAGCGAGCGAGTGAATAAGTGAACAATTGAAAACTTGTTGTCAGCATGACGAAGTTTTAATACACTTGTAGATCTCTTGGCAAGATTAATTGAATTCACACTCCAAGGCCTTCGTTTGCAGTTTGAAGAGGGCTCACGTAGGATTTCATGTGGAATAGAATGTTCACTCTGTCGAAATATCATCTCGCATTAGAATGACTTCATAAAATAAATAAAATATAACAAAGTAAGGTTTCATATAGATTTTAAAGCTTATAGACTTAGATTCCTTTTGATATTATTGAAATTGGGTTATGAAGCACTAAAGATATATGTTGAAGTATTTGCCAAGCTCTTATAACTACTAAGTATGAATAGGTTCTCAAATATTTCCCATGATCAGACAGATCCAAAGTTTTGTTAATAATGCAGTACTCCTTTAATTCATTATTAAGCTTACCGTCGATTTGATAACTTAAGTATGTTATTTGTAAAGATCTGTTATCGAACCACAAACGGTTTCAAGTATCTAAACAAACCACATCCTTTTTATTTAATTGCCATAGAATTAACATTTCTCTTCCTTTTGTGGGGTTGACAAATGCTGCGATAAAGTAATACAACTTATGCTAATGACATAATGAGTGACCACCACTTGCCGTTTTTCTCTTGCCACTTGAGAGGGTCGTCGGCTGTTGAATGTGTTCGCTGTCGCTTTGGGGTTTTCTGCGAGTTTTCCTCAGTTCCTCAGTTTTCCCAGTTTTTCGTCTACGTTGGCTGATTCAATTTGCTCCCTTTTGACGCCTTCCAATTAAGCCATTTTGCCTGGACAAGGCAAGGCACGCGTTGGCATTGGTCACACGGTTGTGTGTCCTTTGCACCACGAGTCGCCTTTCACCCATTTTTCCCATTTTCTGCATGCTCCATTTTGCTTTCCTTTGCCATTTGCCATTTGCATTTCATTAAATTTTCTTCTCATCTGGCTTGGTGTTCTTCTCGCATTTTCCTTCACTTTATTTTGCAACAATTTCATTTCATATGATTTTCATTTTCAGTTTTTCTCTCGATTTCATTTTGCACTGTGCAAATATTTATCGACACTTTTACTCATGTTGTTTATGAGAACTTTCAATGGTCTTGTTATTGTTGTTGCATTTTTCAATTGATGGTGAGAAAAGAAACATCACCTGTGGCTATTTGTGGCCACCTGCAAGTGGACTTTGTTAGTTTCAGCCAAACAAACTTGACGCTCATCGATGCCAAAATCAATTTAAAATCAAATTTTCTACAACACAGCAGAATCGTTTAGATTGAGGGAGACTTACCGGCAAGGGGACAGTCAGTGGATAAAGGGGAGTGCAAGAGGGAGGGAGAGGAAGGGAGGGAGGAGCTCTCGACTTGGCTACGAGTGCAAATTAAATAAAATCGCAAAACTGGTAGGAGAAGGGAAAAAATATTCGTCCGTTTGCTCAAGAGCTCAGCTTGGAGTCGCCACAAGTTGACGACGATGATGATGATGATGTTGCTGTTATTGTTGCTGTTGTTGTTGTAGTCCTTTTAACACTTGTTGTTCTTGTTGTTGCTAGCGCTGATTGTCTGTGATTGATTTTAATCGCCTCAAGTGATTTCACTAAACGATTCAACTTTGGAATTGGTTACTTTGCATTGTGTGCCGAGGGAAAAGGAGACCGAGAGGGAGAGAGAGAGAACAGCCTGTAATGTATGTATTTGTATGTGTGTTCTTATGCGGGTGTTGCTTCACTTTTGGTGCTGACTGTTGCGCTTCCGGCACATTTGCTAAACAACATTGAAGCAACATTTGCATGGCTGGCCGCAACACATTTTCCCGCAGCGACTGCAGCAAATGTTGTGCCAGCTTGCTGTTGTTGCTGTTGCTTCTGTATATAAATATATGCAAATACACACACACACACATTTATTATACACACAACTCTATCGGGTGCCCGGTTAGACATATATGCATTTAACACTGCCCTATAAACAAATTCAACTGAATTTAACAAATAAATCGCTTGGAATTGTAAATTGAAGTTGGCAGGAAGAACTTAAAAATGGGAGATATACTGACTATAATATATATATATATATATTGTAAGCATTTTTAAAGTACAGTAGGAGTTACAATGATTAGGTCATTCGGTCCTTACTGTCAAACAATAAAATGACAGAGAAGAAAGCGAGAGTCGTACACACACGACAGAAGGATAACCTTTTAATTCCAAACAGCAAACTCTGCAGAAAGTCTTTTAAGCAGTGGATGCTATTGTACGAGTAAATCAGTGATATCAATATCTATGTTGCATTACATAGTTGGAGCACTTTTCATTACAAAATTGACCAGCATAGTATCGTCAGTTTCTACGCCATTGTTTTCAATAATTCAAAATGAATGAATATACACAAATTGTGTAAAATAAAACTGTTGAAATTTTAGCAACAGTTTTTTGTGGATTTTAAATTGGATTTTGTCAAACTTTCACTTTGTGCATTGCAATTTTCTAAAAAAGTGCATAGAAAATGTAAGGTAAACTTTGTAATCAATATGATTGTAGTTGTTGTTTAGACAATGAATAAATTTAGTGTGCGCAGGAATATGGTACGTATTATATTTGGACAGTTAAGATGATCGAATTTTTATACCCTTCGACCATTGAAAATGGTCAAAAAGGGTATACTAACTTTGTGCAAATGTATGTAACAGGCAGAAGGAGGCGTGGGAGACCCCATAAAGTATATATAATATATTCTTGCTCAGGATCAGAAGCCGAGTCGATTGAGACATGTCTGTCTGTCTGTCTGTCTGTCTATGTGAACGCACAGATCTCAGCTATTATAAAAGCTAGAGTTACCAAATTTGGCAGGAAGACTCCTGTGTACTATAAGCAGATCAAGTTTATTTCAAATGTTAGGTGCCACGCCCACCGCCTCCACAAATCAATAATTTAATTTTTCAACTTAATTTGTTAGCGCTGTATAAAAGATACAACTTTCTGACTTTCACATATACTAAGCTGAACGAAATATCTACGTAGCGTCCAAATCACAATCCGATCGAACAATAAACACAGAAGTTATTTAAGAAAGTATGAGCATAAAACCAAGTGCTTCTGTCAGCGCGAAGCTCGTGCGCCATCTGTCGGGATTAATTTCAAAGCATGTGCATATGCATATGTGTATGAATTTAACAAATTAAACTACACGGGAACATAGGTCGAAGGATATCCCACTGTCGCGTTTTGCGCGACTGTTGCTCTCGTTTAGTTTATTTTGAAAGTGCAAAATATGCTAGGGCTTAAAATGAAGTGTATTCAATATTAATTTTTATCGTATAGAAATTATATAGAAATTTGTTAAGTATTTAATAGTATTTAGTATGTCATTTAATGGTATTTTAATTAGTATTTTAGTAATACTAACTATGCATAAGTGCATAAATATTCACATTTTTTAAGCTTAAGTAGAATAAGTTAGAAACAAGATCTGCACTGTGGTATATGTTATTAATTATAGTAGGTACAGAGCTCTGCAAGTTGTAGTTGTTGTTGCTGATGTTGTTGCTGATTAGCTGATTAGTCACAATCCCCAGGCGAGTGACACAATGCCGCACAGTTGGGCCAAAAACGCGCAGAGCTTAAGCTGCCAGAGCCGCCACTTGCTGCGCCTCTGGCCTTGCAACTGCGTCCACGCCGGGCTGCCAATTTTTCAAGGCGTGGCAATTACAAAGGGCAAAAAGTTAAGCGCCAACTGTCAAGTCAAAAGCAGGTGCAGAGCCAACGCCAGCGGCGGCAGGCAAAAGAGTCGAGATGGGAAATGTGGGAAGGTGGGGAAGGGGCCAGGGGCAACGTGGTGGAGCTTTGCCAGTTGCCACTTTAATGAAAACTTTTGCTGTGTGGCGCTTAGCGGTTTGGCAACTTGCAACGGCTTGTGGCACTTGCAACGTGCAACAGCAGCAGCAACAGGGATGGCGATGGCAATGGCGATGGCATTGGCAACAGGAGTCGGGTAATCAGCCATGTTATGGCAGTTTGGCAGTCCCGCATCCTGCTTCATCCGTCCATCTCTCTCTCTCTCCGCCCTCAATCTGTCGTGGCCCTGTGCAGCGGTTACGGTTACGGTTACGGCAAATGGCTACAGCTACGGGGATTACGGCCTTGCGATGCACTTGAAATAGTTGTCGCTGCTCCTGTTGTTGTTGTTGCTGCTGCTGCTGTAGTTGCTGTCATCCTTTTGTGTTGTTGCCTTCGTTGTTTGACAGCAACAGGATAATCTGCTCAGTGTGCATCCGCAGTCTCATCAGCCGCATCTCACAGTTGTGTGTCTATTCCCCTCTCTACTGTCTCTTCTATCGCTCCCTCCCTCTCTTACTCTCTCTATATGATTTGACTAGTTTCTGTTTGTATTGGTTTCGTCGCCTTCGTTGTGCTTGTGCTTTCATTTTCATTTCCCCTTTTTGAGTTTTTCGGCTTGCATACCTTTCCCTTCTCCCTCCCACTCTCTATTTCCAAACCATCAGGAAAAAGTCAAAACTTTGTGCAAGGTTTTTCTTCGGTTGCATTTTTATGGTTTTCTTCTTCTTCTTGTTGTGTGTGTGTGTTTTGTCGGCTGTTCCGTGTTGTTGGAGATCGCTAGAGGCGGAGCCAGATGCGGAGGCTCAGCTTTTAGTGGCTTCATTTGTTTTCGCTTTCGGTCTCTTTTGGCATTTTAAATTTGTTTGTGTTTGCTAAGGTGAACTTTAATTAGCCAAAGCTGGCTAAATCCGCCTACTTAAGTGAAATTAATTAGGCAGATTTGCCTGTCAATTGTAATAATTCAAGTAATAAGCGGCAGTTTATATATCCTTGGGGAGCGTATTAAAATGAATCAATTAGCTTATAAATATTTATCTAAAAATAGAGGAATATGTTTTAAATATAAATACCGAAGATAAGCGCCGGAAGTTTCTGAAAATGTGTGCATGTATACATATGTATATATACTATATGTACATATGTATATATATTATATAGATAGGAATAGTATGTACTTGTGCCATTCGCATACTTACTGATAAGACCCTTTCAAGATTTATAATTATTTAATGTTTACTGTTTATTAGAATGCCGTCTGCACTTAAATTAAATCAAATTCCAAAGCTTTTGTTTTATTTTAAATCAAACCATTTCTCAACATCAGAAATCCCCGGAACCTCAGCTTATCTCGAGGTCAGCAGACGCTGCCCTGCACTTTGGTTTCAGACAGTTCTATCTCTCTTCATTAGTTTGTGATTAAGCATAAAGAATGTCATGAAAAAAATTAATTTGATTTTGCAAACGTAGTAAATTTTAATAGTCTGAAAAGATTTAACAATCGGGCTTAAATATTTTATGTACATTTTAGATTTTTCTTTTTACTTTACATAGTGCTGTAGGTTCGCTCAATTTCGCTCAATCATTTCATAGGCAACGATTTGGAGCCACGCATTGTGCATTCTGTGTACACTCTGGGTCACAATGCGGAACACAGCTGTTGAACAGGATATTCCGTTAGAAGTACAATTAGAAAACATTTTAATTGAATATTTACCGTTTAGATGTGTCATTATCCAGATTACGATAGCCTGCGTTACATCTACACATGTTTGGCCGATCGCATCTTCCATTTTCACAAGGGGTAAGACAAATCGGTTCACAGTCTCCAGCTGAACCAGTCTCATACCCCAAGCAGCATGTCCATATTGTCTAAGAGATGCACAATTAGTTTTTTATATATAAAAATATTATTAATTCTTACTTCTGTTCTGTGGGTGCGCGGATTTTTGAACAGACGTGGACACTTAGCCGCCAGTAACACACTGGGAATGGCAAGCAATATAAATAAATATAGAAGATGCATTATACTATCCTCATTTACTGAACACTAAAACCGACTGAGCAGACCATTAACTGAACTCTCTTTAAGTACCTTTAGAATTCTATAGAATGTGTTATCTACGGGGCTATCAGCTTTGAGTTCAACGTCTAGAAGCATATATATGTATAAGTATTATTATACTATATAACTTATAATATATAGCATAATCTATTATTTTATATAATAATACATATAATAGACAATTTCAATTATATTCTTGGATAGGGTATATAAGTTTACGATTGGAATATATTTCAAACCAGTTCCACATTTGTAAACATTTGCTTGCTACTTACTGCTGTACTCACCTAATCTACACCTTGCATTTCCCATGAATGCAGAGTAGAGTAATTAGTTTGAAACCCAAAAAAGTCGTTAAACAAAACTTCTTGGGTAAAAACATTTCCAGAAATAGAAGAAAATCGTTTTTGGAAAGTACGCTGCAAATGCCAACTAAACTGATGTAGATAAGTACTTGTACCAGTCGACAGCTATACAGTGAACAATATACAGTGGCGGCCAAAAGTGTCAGCCTTCGTCTCCTTCGTTTCCGGCTGCGCACAGTGCACATTATCCTTGACACTTTCAGCATCCATTTGCACTTTGCTATTCATATTCGTTTTCATTCCCTCTCTCTCTCTTTCTTCCTCTTTTTTTCTATTTCTCGTCGTTGCCTTTGTTTACTGAATTATCAGTGCGCTCATTACCAACGCTGCTGAGGGGAAACGGTCGAATTGGGAATAGTTGTGGGCAGGGGAGAGAGTGAGAGAGAACTCAGAAGGGGCGTGTCACTGACGCTATACACTGTTGCAGTTGGATGTTCTTAACCGCAGGCTATGCGAGGGGGACAGGGTGAGGGGTAACAGCTGACATTGATGCCTTGACTTTTGGTTAAAAACTTGTTGAATTTTTGGTTTTTGGTATGGCAAAATTTCGCTCGAGTTAAGAAATTACCTTGTGCAGCGAGCGAAAGAGATAGATAGCTGAGTGGAAAGAGAAGAGAAGAGGAGACAGGAGAAGAGCACAGCAGCAGCAGTGAATGCTGCGCTGTGCTAATAGAAATGCCTGTTGGCCGTGCGCACAAAGTTGTGCAAGTATTTTTCAATTTTGCACAGTGTGAAAAAGTTTAGTTTCGGTTTTTAGTCAGCTGGCGTTGTCTGTGCAACGCCTTCGCGTAATGCAACATCCATTAAAAGTAGCGAGTAGCGCATGTGGCAGAGGGAGGAGTGGGGAATAGGGGGAAGGAACAGGCAGTGCAGAATTGAGAGGAAGGAGAAGGAGAAGGAAGAGAAGCAGGCTGGTATAGGTCGAGCAGCAGGCAGAACTTTCAGGCATTTGTAAAGGAATAAACTCACACAGACACACAGTAATGGGTTACTCACACACTCCCTCACACACACACATACACCTCACCTGCCCCACGCAGAGCATGAGAAACTGCGCTGCAGGCAGCTATTAGCGCACATATCGATTGCCAATATCGGCAATTGAAATGTCGGCAAGCAAAACGAGAAGGGTAGAGGGGAAGGGCGGCGCGGTGTTGTTGCAGAGGGCAGCGGCAAAGGACACTCAAGGACAGCAAAATGTCGGCACGTCCTGAACTCGAGCTAAAACAAACAAAGCTCGCCTACAGAGAGAGGAGTGCGTACTGGGGGTTGGGGTGGTGGATGGCGGGTGCAAGTGTAACTGAAACTGAAACAGGTAGCAGCTGCCTCCTGACGCTAAAGTGCCAACTTATGCGGCACACAAAAATGCTTGAATATAATGGCCATGCCCTGTGCGCCCACTTCTCCCTCCCTCTGCCTCTCCTTCTCTCTGTCGCGCTCTGTGGGCGTGGCATGCAATTGTGGCGGTACAAAAGGCGAAGACGACATGCAAAAGTGGAACGTGCAGCGTTGGCATTAAGTGGCATGTGGCAGCCTCAGCCACAGCAGCAGTGGCAGCAAGGACACTGATAATGATGAAAAAATTCCACAACACACACTCGCACACCATGTTGTATACACAATTTATCTGCTGCCTCGCTCGCTGCTGCCGCACACTGACGAGCATAAAAATTGCACTGGCAGCCCGAAGACAGTGACAAAAAGCCACTTGCCAGGCCAAATATATGCGCGCGTGTGTGTGTGTGTCCCTCTTCCTGCCACGCCCTTTGCCCTGGTGTGCTGGGCTGTTGCACAAGGCGCATAGCTTTCACCTGGACGACGACAGCGACAGCGACAGCGACTGAGGCTGAGGCAGCAACTACAGCAGAGGCAAACGGCAAACGAAATCGACCTTGACTGACAGCTTGACATGAACTCGACTGCTCTCAGCGGCAGTAGCAGCAGCATAGCTCGCCCTTAGCCACACACACATTCACACATATACATATATACTTACACCCACACACAGCAACACTTTAGCCTGCTACATTGGGCTCATTATTTTCGCTTTAGCCGGTCAGCAGGAGCGAGCTGTAAATGTGTAGCCCACTGAGAAATGGGACAGGTATTATTAATGTGTGTGTGTGTGTGTGTGTGTGTGTGCAAGAGTAAGTACTTATGCATTTGTGTGTGTGCGTGTGCTGCTTAAAGCCGCCAAACCGCAATGAGGCTGCGGTTGAACAGTTGAAACTGCTTTTAGGCACTTCTCAAGGTTTATATTCCATTGATTTTTGCAGTCAGAGTTTTTAAATATATGTGTGAGACTTCAAAGAGCTAACTGCTTATATTATATATAAATATATGTTATTTACATATATCACTTTGTATATGACTCTAAAGCTTTTCAATGGCGAATCAAGCATTTAAATATTTTATTAATGTGTTGTTCAGCAAATATATTATATTTCAAAATCATTTACCAATTTATTTTTACACTGAAATAAATCTTTTAAAATGTTAAACGATCTAAAAAGAGTAAAATATTTAAGAGTCACTGATTATACCTGCAATTAAATGTTAAACAAGATTGTACTATGTCAAAAATAATGATAAATATTAATAGAAATAATAAATTATAATAAAAATGTAAAAATATATATTTTAATCAAAGTTTAATCTTTAGCAAACCAGAATAAATATTCAAAGTATTTAAATCTTGCATTATAAATTCTCTGAGAATAATGCAAAAATATAAAAGCAAAGTTTAAAAGCTATTTAAGAGAGATTTTGCGCTATTAAACTGACGCTCTGAAATTGCCTGGGAGTGAGTCATGTGTGTGGCCCCAGAAAGTAGGCAACATTTTTTATTCAAATGCCTCCAGGTCAGCAGAATGTCAGCAGCGTTGTGCGGCATTGTGTGCGTGCCTGTCGCTGTGTGAATGTGTGAGCAAGCTTGACAGCAAAGGCACAGGCAAAGAGGGGAGAGGAAGCGAGCAAAGCAGGCAATGGGCAGAGGAGGGAAGAGTGTAGAGAGAGTGTAGAGCGCAGAGCCCGCATGTAACAGATATCATGTCGTCGTTCGTTTCGGGCTTGGGTTCGGCTTCGGGTTTGGTCCGTGTCAAAGGTTCATAAATTCCTTTTAATCCTGCTTTATGGCGACATCACATCGAACATGAACTTTAACGCGACGACGATGGCGACGACGCGACTTCATTTGCATTTTACAACTTCATTTGTGCGAGGCGAAATAAAGGAAATAAAAGAAATGTTGGCAATTTTCACACACAAAACCAATTGGTGCGATTTCAGTTTGACTGTGTCCGTGTCTGTGTGTGTGGGAAGGTGTGTCTGTGTGTATGTCAGCTATAAAATTATTGTTTAATCTTGCCAACTGACCGGGGCGTGGCACACAAACACGCCCCAGTGCACAAGGAGAGACAGAGAGAGAGACGCAAATGTTGCGCGACAAGCGACAATTACTTTGAATAGCCTCCGTCCCACAGTGGGCACGCCCCTTTTTTGGTTGATTGAGGCCGCCGAACCGGAAATGAACATTTGCACGGCTGTCGATTGAGCCAGTCATTGACCCCCCTCAAACACCCCGTGTGACCCCCCGGGGTCATTAAAATTCACTTTGCTTTTGATATTTTTTTTTGCTATTTTCGTGTTTTGTTTCAATTCTCAACTAATTTATTTATAATCTTTTGTTTTGTCTTTGAGTTTTAGTTTAGTGACACCCTAAAATATAATGATTCTTCTATTTCGTTCTTTCCCATTTCCAGTTTCTTCTTCTGCTTCTTCCTCTTTTTGTTATTGTTAATTACAATTTTTCGTTCTCCAATTGAGTTGGCGTTCTTGGGGGAGATTTCGTTTATTGCTCCAACTTTGATTTGATTTTCTAACATAAAATATAAAACAGGTTAACAATCAAACAATCAATCAATCGATTAATCGGTTATTCAATCGCTTAATCGCACAATCGATTAATGCCTGCAGTCTGTGCCAACTCAATTCCACTTACATTTTAGGTATTATTATGCTTTAATTGTAATTATAATTATTATTATTATCATTTAATTAGATCGCTTAAAGTACAAAAACACTTTTAGTTGGACTAACACGAGAGTTTCAGTGGGGCAGAGGGAGGGGAGTGAGAGTTATTTCCCATTAGGAAGGGGAGGGGAGGAGACTGAGTTGAAATAGGGATTGCTGTCTATACACTTACAATGTGACTTGATTTGACTTTGACTGCTTTAAATATGCGTAGCGAGTAGAAAGAGTGGAAAAGTGTGTGTGTAGAGGTGTGTCTATGTGTGTATGTTTAACGGTATATGTGTGTGTGTGTGTACTATAATACAACAGAGGGGGCAGGCAGCAAAGTAATGATATGTGCCCTGTTGATAAGCCCCCACTACCTAAGCCTAACTATGAGAGATATTTCAAAAATGTTGCGCATAACCTTGCAGGCAGATCACTTTGAGGATATATTCGAATCAAGATCAATTTGACTGGGCTTTCCAGTAGAGCTGTCTTCTTAGGTTTATCTATGTTGCTCCAGCTCTACTTTCCAGGCTTTGGCAGTTTTCTAAAGTAATTCACAATATGATCGAGTTCGATTTCTATCTTTATTTAATTGTTTTGCAACTTCAACCTAACCTCAACTCGGTTAACCTTCAACCTAACCTCAAATGGGTTGGTTAACCTCCTTCCTTCACTGCAAGTTTATGTGCTGCGCTTCGGTTGCACCGAAGTCAACTCTGCCTTAACTGACTTCCTTCCTTCCTTCATCAGGCTGTACACAAGTTCGATTAGCTCTTGAAGATGTCCTGGCCGGGCTGAGGGGAGGAGGTGCCACCAGCTGAAGCTCCTCCTGCTCCACTACCTGCTCCATTGGGCTCTGCATTGAGCCGCTTCAACATTGCATTGCGATGCAACCAATATGGAGGCGGATCAGGCGGTTGTCCTGGCAGCAGCGTCTTCGCCTTGAGCGACGTTGCCGGCTTGGGGCTGTGCGTGGCAGTTGCCGCACTGTACATCACAGGATCGGCCAGCTGGGCAGCCGACTGGCCAACGGCCACACGCAGTGGTGTCTCCTTCTTGCGTATCGTGTCGCAGGTCTCCTTCATCTTGCACAGCTGATCCTGCAGATTGCGATACTCCTCGAGAAATCGTTCCAGCTGCGCTGCATGATAGTCGTAGGCAGCCACCGAGGAGTTTGCTGCGCCCGCGGCACGTGTGGCCAGCGCCGAGAAGTCCAGCAGCGGCGTGGCAGCGCTGCTCAGCGAACGCTGATGCTGCACGGGCGAGGAGGGCAGGCTCGGCTTCTGGCCCAGATGATGCGCATGCAGGCCGCCCTTGTGCGCCCCGCTCTGCACCAGATTCAAGAAACTATTCGCACGCTGCCCCCCACTGCTGCCCGTGTAGGTCGTTGTGCTGGCATAGTTCGCATAGCTCGACTCCGCGGAGTAGCGCCTGCCCAGGCCCATGGCCTCGTTGAGGAAGCTGCCATCGCCCAGTGTGCTGCTGCCATACTTGCTCGAGTTGTCCGCCAGCAGAGGCGACTGACTGTCCGAGGAGTTGCGGAAATACTTTCCACTGTGCTTCAGCTTGCGCGGCAGCGTGCACAGCCCTCCATTGGCCGACGGGTAGCCCGCGCCCTGTGCCTGCGCGGATTGGGACTGTGCCTGTGCCACGGCATATTTGGCTATGTCCAACAGATCCGGATAGTTGCTATCGAAGAGATCGTGCTCCTGTGCCTCCCCACCATCGCCGCCATTGCTGCTGCAGAACACGGAGGTGGCCATCTCATCTGCCGGATGACTGACGCTATAGTGGGTGTAGGGCGTGGCCTGAGCTTGACTTGTGGGCGGCAGCTTGCTGTGCGGCGATGTAATCTTAGTGGTGGCAATGGGCGTGGTCTTCCAGCCCGCTGCATAGCCAGCGAGACGAGCCGCTGCATCCACTTGGCTGGAGATCGAACTGGAGGCGGAATCGGTGCTAGCAGAAGGAGAGAGGGGAAAGAGATGGGATTAGTTAGTGTATAAGTTGAAATTTAATTATGAGTATAAATTGGAATTGAATGAGTATAAGTTGGAGTTAATGAAATATACAAGAAGAAGATGGTAGGGAGAACAGAGAAAGGGGTCATCATGTGAAGAAAGAATGTCAGAAGAACGTAAGTAAATGGGAAAGACGGTTTAGAATTGTTTGGAAGATGGCTTAAGTACTTCTGAGGAAAGTATGGGGAAATAAGTCAAACTAATGCCTTCTTTATTTTTATATACACTTCTATTCTTTTTTTCAGCTGTTAGTTCTCTGCTCTTTTCCTTTTTTTTGCTTCCTCTCAGTCTTCTTGTTATTCTTTTGTGCTTCGCACTTTTAATTATCTTTTTTGTTTCCTACCTTAGAGTATTTATAACTCTCTATTCTTATATAGGTTGTCTCATTCCTTAGAGCTATTTCTGAGCTCGCTCAATCACTCAGTACCTTAGTATCTATCCCCTTTAGTCTCCCTCGCTTAGTCTACCTCCCTCAGTCACCCTTCCCCCACTTCCACTCTATTTATACCCTACACTATGTTCATTACGCGCTACATACGCGCGGCGTCACTTGGAGTGCTGCCAATGCTCAAGCGAGGGACGCCCAAAAATAAAAAGCACTCATACGCCGCGTGTGGCAGGCATCGCATATTTCGCGCATCATTAGCACGCGCCCTGGGGGCGTTTCAGGCGGGGAAGGGGCGTGGTGTGTAGTATCAGCACTCGAGCGGAAAGTGGAAAGTGTCAAGTGTTGCCCATAATACGGAGCACGGTGATGCCGGATCCGGGCGTGAAACGCACTCGAGCATGACAGCTCTTTGACGGGGCAACTGCAGCAAAGGTAGAGTGAGAGAGAGAGAGAGAGAGAGAGAAGGGGGCAGAGGCAGCACCGGCACCGGCACCGGCACTGGCACTGGCAGCAGGACAATTGCCACTCGACGTAACGAACCGCAGCAAACAAAAGCAACGACATGTGGTGAGGCGGGGGAGAAGAAGGAAGGGGGAAAGAGGAGGTCAACTTACCCGCCGATGTCAATCAGTCGTGGTATGTGCAGATCCGTTTCCTCTACACAAGCAGCAGCAGCTGAATTATTCGCAGCGGATGCGGAAATGGAGGTCTTGCGCTGCCCCTGCCCCTGCACCTGCCCCTGCAGCAACTGCGGCTGCATTTGTGGCTGCATCTGCATCTGCAACTGCGAGTGCGTCTGCAGCTGTTGTCCATCGCTGGCGTCGTCATCGTCATCACAGTGCGTGGACACATGCAGGTAGTCGCCATTGCGTCGCGTCACATTCCCCGCACTGGGATTCACAGTTGCCGCCTGCCCCGGCCCCTGTCCCGGTCCCGGCTCGACCTCGTTCAGTGGCGTATGCGCTGCCCGCAGATATCCCTGTTCCTCGGTGTCCTGAAAGAGTGCAGCACCCGTCGCACTGCCGCCACCGCAACTGGCACCGCCACCCAGGTCCGGACGCTGTCGCGAGGTCATCTCGATCTTCTCGTAGCTCTCGCTGCGCCGCACCGGCGGCACCGAGTTCCACAGCCGCAGCTTGCGGCGACGACGCAGCGAGCAGAAGCAAATGGCCGCAAAGGATGAGCCGACGACAAACAGCAGCGCCGCCAGCACGCCCAGCAGCACAATGCGTACACCGAGTGGCGCCTCCGGCGGACGACGCGATACCGCAAGCGTCACGCTGGCCTCCACCTTGCCAGCCTTGTTCTCTGCCGCACACGTGTAGATGCCCGCGTCCTGCATGTCCGCCGTAAGGATGGTCAGATTGGAGGCATTGCGCAGCATGTTAACCACATAAGTCTTGCGTCCCTGCGTCGCTGCCGCCATGCGTGGCTCCTCCCAATCATCGCCAGCAGCCGCGGCACTCAGATTGGCAATCAGGCGATTCTTGAGCAGCCAACGCACCGCCGGCTGCGGCACACCCTCGACGTAGCAGCTCATGGTCACATTGCGTCCCTCGACGCCATGGGCCGTGGTATCGGTGGCCACAATCTGTGGCACGCAGGCGAAGTCATCCACATCCAGTTTGTCCCAGGCACGTCCGGCCAGGCGGGGCGGCGCCTCGCAGCTGGGCGGAATCCCACTCGGAATATTCTGCTGCAGCATCCAAGCGCGCAGTGGACGCAGCGAGCAGCTGCAATTCCAGGCATTCCGTGCCAGCTCCAGGCCATGCAGCGAGGACAGCGAGGTGATGGTGCCAGAGCGCACCTCGCTCAGCCTGTTGCCGTCCAGGCGCAGCCACTCCAGGCTACTCTCGAGGCCGGCGAAGGCGCGCACAGCCACGCTGGCGAGGCGACAGTCACTCAGGTCCAGCCTCACCAGCTGCGGCACATGACCGAAGGCATCGTCCGGCACACGGGCTATGGGATTGCCGCCCAGTCGCAGCTCGCGCAGCTCCGAGACATGGTAGAGTGCCAGCGATGGTATGGCCACCAGCTGATTCTGGCTCAGGTCCAGTTCGACCAGGTTGATGAGCTTGCGGAACGCATGACGCTCGATCAGACGCAGCCGGCAGCGTGCCAGGTAAACCTTCTGCAGATTGAGCAGCTGCGCGGCGGCAAAGCTGTCGTCGGGTATGGTCTGTATATCGTTGCCGCTTAGGTCCAGCAGCTGTGTGCCCGCGTCGAGCGGCTCGGGGATATGTGTGAGGTTGGCGTTAAGGCACAAGACGGACTCCTTGCCGCTCTTCCACTTGCACTCGCACACCGACGGGCACTCGGCCCGCAGCTGGCCGCAGAGGCAGCAGAGCAGCCACAACAGCTGCCCCAGCGGTATGGGCGGATGCAGTCGCCGTTGCGGCCGTTGCAGCCTCGCACGCGCTGCCCCTCTGCCTTTTCGACGCACCTTCGTTGCCAGCGTGCGTCCCTGGGCGCTGTTATCTCTGGCTATGTCGCGGGGCTGGCTTTGTCCACGGTCCGCCTCCAGCGTCGCTGTTGCTGCGGCCATCGCATACTAGGAAACTGGAGACTCTGCTGTCGCAACGGTCTCCCAATCAGCTGAGGGTGCCTGCAATGGTAAAAGAAGGAAGAGAGATGATTGATTAGAGTGAGTTAAGTATGAAGATCTGAAGTATGTATAGATAGCATAACTATAATGCATATATATTCTTAATAAATATCAACATGTGTTGATACACAAACTGGTTTCTCTGTTTTACAGCAATGCAAGATATCCTACTCTAAGTAGAATAGTAACAGATACAAACTGCATTTATATAAAGCATATATATTCATGAACAACATAAATAAATGAAACTTGTATCTATATAAAAAAGAAATCTTAATAAAGCTTAACTCGCAACCCTTTGCAATATGCTTAATAGAAGTTGAATAGAACCAAATCTACTAAGATATTACATGGCATCGATGGAAGCCATTGTCCATTGTCCTGTTTACTTAATAAGCTGTCAATATTTAATCAAATCAGACATGAAGCTATCAATATTATAATATTATAATTTATTAATAACATTTTAGCTGACTCAAGGTCACTATCGGTTCGATTTCTGCACCATAGCTTATCCAGCCGATATTTTTGCCAAACACAACAAGAACACTGATCAAAAGACAAGGAGCGGGCTTGAATATACAATTCTTTCACGAAGTAGCCAACTTCTATCGTCAGCATTCATCGCTAACTAACTTGGTGATCGAAGGCAGTTTCATCTCCACACTGCTAGAACTCGTTGGGAATTCTAGTGGTCCCGAGGTGGAAACCGATTCAATAAACCAAGCTTGTCTCCTTGTCTTTTGACAAGTGTTCTTTTTGTGTTTGGCAAAAATATCGGCTAGATAAGCTATGATGCAGAAATCGAACCGATATTGACCTTGAGTCAGCTAAAATGTTATTAACAAATGCAGGTCGTAAGCCACGCCATTATAATTTATTAATATATTCAAAGTTCATTTTTGAATATTTTAGTTGCCTTACATAAGTGTCATGATTAGAAGACCTACAGCTTGTCAAATATTGCACATTGTGCTATTCCTCACTTGTTTCTCTTGCAAATCAATCGAATTCCTGCATAAATATAGTACAATAATAACCATCTATCAATCTATGCAGTCCACATACCAAACTTCACTAAAATACTTCACATACTTTCTGTTTCTAAGCTGTCAAGTCGAACTCCCTTTGCCCAAACTTACATTGAACCTACAGTATGCCAGCATATATAGAAAAGGTTACGTATGTAATCCATAGAGCACTGCCATCTCCCTCCTTCCCCCTTGTAGTTAAGGCTGTAATGCAGCTGCCATAAACTTAGCATTTGTGACATTTTAATAAGCCCTCCGTTCTCGGTGTACTTCCATCATAACTGTCACTTGGTGCAGCGACATTAAGTCATAACAACACCAGTGCAAAAGAGGCCCAAACGAGGAGCGACTAGTCCGACGTTGTCGGTGCCGTAAACGGAGGCGAAGTGGAGAGAGAGACAGAGACAGAGACGTGCCGTGGTACTTGCGGCACTCGCTTCAATTTGTTACCCACTCCAAAACTGCCAGTTGACTTGGGCTTTTTTTGTATCGTGTGGCCCGCGGCTTTTATTTGACTTGTCTGGCGAAGGCAAGTCCCTTTTCCCGCTACCCTTTCCTCCCCCCCTCCTGCTCCGTGGTTTGTGTTTGCGGCATGTTGCAATTATGGACGAGCAGCATGCAAGCAAAGTAAGCAAGCAAAGCAGTGCAAAGAGAGAGAGAGAGAGGGAAAAGAGGGAGGCCCACTGAGCCCCATTCGCCGGTTAATATATAAAATTTGCATGCAGCCAACGGGGCGTATGCACAACATTTTAGCATTTCTGCTTTAATATGCCCAGCCAAGCCAAGCCGAGAGGAGAACTTGATGAAATTACCCACTGATAAAACGCATAGAATATGCAAGCAAAAGAAGCCAAACAAAATACAGCTAAATCTAGCTATGTTTATTGAGTTCATATTTCATATTGTAGCAACAGCAGATTCTCTGTTTAGCCAAGAAGACAGTTTGAAGAGCGCGTGGCGTAGATCAAGTTGCGATAATAGAATTTTCTTTGCTTATACAGGAAGTGTAACAAAGAGTGTGCATAGGAAGATACTTGAATTATGTGTAGAGACTATGGAACAGGAGCAAGCTGTCAACCTCTGAAGAGACTACTGTGTTGCTGATGGAAATATGAGCAGGGCAAACGCTCAAAAGGATTATGTAAATAAATTTAATGACAAGCCTCAGCAGTGGCTGAATTTGCCAGTACGCAGGTTTCACTTCTTCTTTTAGTTACTGCCATCTTTATACCATTGCAAAAGGTATATATATATATTGGCCAGAAGTTTCCAACGCACCTGAGGTGCACATTTTCGATATAATAAATTCCGATTTATCACCATCAGGCAGGTAGATCTAGCCGTGAGTGTCTGTCCGTCTATCCGTCTATCCTTCTATCCGTCTGTATGTTACAAAGCAAACTTGTCTCTCAGTATTAAACTTGCTATACATAAATCTTATTGCTAGACGCTGTATATATGTATGTAAATCAAAACGAGCCGGATCGGACCAATATATCGTATAGCTGTCAGACAAACCATCGACCTATTTTCGATTTTGATCAACAAATTGCAACCAAATGTATTACTTATTATATCGGACTTTTTCTATTTATATATAGCATTTTACATTTTATCATTATCAGACCACTATAACATATAGCTGCCATAGGAACAATCAGTCGAAATGAAGCATTCATTCATTATATGAAGACCAGATTTCATAACCTTATCAATGTCAATCAATGTTGGATACAGTATTGATTACACATAATACTATTAAATGTGCACCCTTATATTATATACAACTAGTATAGGAACGATCGAAGGAGATAGGAGCCTGCAAGGGTATAAAACCTTTAGCATACCAGAGGAAGCTTTCCTTTCGGTTCTTTTTTCATTTACTCCCATCTCTTTCCTCCATTTTCTACCATCTCTGTCTTCAGTTCTCTCCCCTCTCTCTTTAATATTCCTTTCTTTTAATAATTTCACTTATAATAAGTAGCATTGGGCTTACTCCGCTCTCTTTATCTCTCCCTCTCTCTCTCTCTCTCTTCTTCATTCTTCAACACTTAACTCAATTTGCATACAGCACAGAAGTGACAGCCTGCACATACCTCTGACAATAAAGATCACATATATACAATACATTATAATGATATGGGGGGGGGGGAGGGGGAGCAGAGGAATTTAAAGCGTATTATTGGCCACAGTTAATTGAAAACACGCAAGCAGTGAGTGCGCTTTAAAGCATATTCGAAAGAGGGGCCTCAGCTGCAAGCCGCACAAATGCAGCCAGCACCAGAGAAAGGGAGGGGGGAGTGTGGGGAGGTTGCAACAAACAACGAAATATTTAAAGCGGTTATGCAGTTATCCGTAAAACGGATTCGAAACAAAACCGGAAGCCGCAAAGCAAACAAACGCTTTGCAAAAACCGCGACAAGTCATGGATGAAGGGGGGAGTGTAGTGGAGAAGGGGTGTGGTGGCTCAGCTGCGGTACGGCATGTGTCTAATGTATGTGTGCCTCTCTGTGTTTATGTGTGAGTGAGTGGGGGTCAATACACTGGACGGCGACGTCGCCGGCGCATGAAATGAAGTTTTTGCATGTTGCTAAAATACTCAGCCGCATTTTTTTGCGCCACAGACAACAAACAAAGTTGAGCGGGTCACAGACAGCAAGAGAAGGGAAGGGCTGAGGGGGAGCAGAGTAACAAAGCAGAGACAGAGACAGAGACAGAGAGACAGCATACAATGGCGTGGCACATGTGTGCGGCATTGTTGTCGTTTGCCATACCGTTTATCATATGACGACGACACCGTGAAGTGTGCAACATGCAGAATGCAACATGCCCCAGCCAGGGTACCCCAGTCTTCCCCCCAGCCCCCCTCTACTGCCGCCATTGTTGTGGCCTTTGTTGTGCTGTGCATTTACTGCAGACACTAATCCTATTTATGTTGCAATGCAGCGAGGTTAATAATTTTATTTACCCACTGCCAGAGGCACGTACCATGCGCGCCTCGTTGCAGTTGCACTCAGCACTGGCTGCAGGTTGCCTGCCCCTTAAGCTGCAGCTGCGTATGACACACGATACGTGCTTGGGGTGCGAGAAACTTTTCCATTTGCTTGCCTGCCAAGATTTACTCAAGGCAATGGCCTCCAGCGCAGATTGAATAGTGCGACAGAGAGAGAGGGAGCAGAGACAGACACAGAGTGAAAGGGGGACGGGGAAGGGAAGGTTGAAGTAGTCGAACGTTGACTGAGCCTAATGAAATTGACATTAATATTTTGTCTGCTGCTTATGGCTAAATAAGTGTGGTATTCTTGCAATAAGTGGACGACAAATGTGATTCATTTAATGTCAAAGTTGCCCCACAACTAATAGAATACAATGCACGACTAGCTGCATGCCCTGTACATGAGTGTGACAAGATCAGATATAGATTAAGTGACTAATACATTTCCTAGTCTGTTCTGCACTGACTACACCCTACACTCTTCTCCTGCTAGTTACAGGGTATGCAAAAGTATTAAGTGACAGCTGCCAAATGTTTTGCTGACGTTGCTTTGGCAGCAGCTCCTGGCACACACACACACAAACACAGTGTTTCCTCTCCCTCCCACCTCTTTCTCGCTTCCTCTTTCGCTCACACTTCTTGTTAGTTCTTTTTTTCGTTGTTGTTGTTTTCCTGCTTTAATGTAAAAATAATGTCCTTTCAGGCCGCATTGATTGCAAATAAATTACACACATTTTGGCAGCCGGTGAAGGCGTCGAGACAGACAGAGAGGGGTAGACAGCAAGAGAAAGAGAGAGATACAGAGAGAGGGAGATAAGAATATCGAAACTTAGATAAAACAAAAGGGATGTTGGGACTGAGAGGTTAACAGACCATGTTGACTTCATAAAGCGTCTTTAAACACAAAAAACAGTCGACCAAAGTAAAGACTAAAGAGACTGTTATAAAAAGCAAGCAGAAGAGAAGATGATAGAGGGGAAGTGAGCAGAACAACAGCAAAATGAACAATAAAAGCGGACTAAAATGGCAACGCCATTAATTTCACTTTGGCGCCGACGCCGTTGAAACTTTAATTAAAAAATCCTGCCCAAGATTTTGTGTAATTTTCTTTTGATGCCACCGACGTCGCTGCCGCTGCCGCTGCCTCTATTTCTGCCTCTGCCTCTGCCACTGCTGCTCGGCCACAGATAATGAAGTTCCTTTTCTTGTGCTTTTCTTGTTTTTGCGTTTCACACTTCCGGCTTCATTATGCGCAAATTATTTTAACTGCACTTTTGGCCCGCCCTCTCTCAGCCCTGCAGAGCTGGATAAATATTTTCACTGGCTGCAGCCGCAGCTGAGTCGCTGATAGCGAATTCCCTTGGCCCTGCTGCTTAGCGAAAAGTAATCTAACCTTCCCAAGCCAGTGCTAGCCGAAAAACCACTCGGCCTTCCTCAATCTCTTTTTTCCTTTTCTCCCGTTTGCCCCTACACCGTTTCTCGTTTCCCTTTCTCCCTCACTGTTCACTGTCATTATTCATTTTTGTGTGTATTTCTTTTATGCTGTGTAACCTTTGCCGCATTGTTTCTAGCCGCGGCCGCAGCTGTAAAGCAATTTTCGTAAGCATAATAGACTTTCCCATTCTTTCCGCCGCGGACGGCGAAAAAGCCAGCAGAAAAAAACTGTAAAGAAAGCAAACAAAATGCCATAAAAATGACAGCGGGAGGGGCAGTGAAACAAGAGGACGGGGAGGGGTGAAAAAATGAAACAGCAGCTAAGCGTTATTTCTCAAGGGGGCGCAAAGCCTGAGGATTATGTCGAGAGCTTAGCCGACTTCCCACTCGCATACCACTCTGCCCCCTCTCTCTCACTCTCTCTCGCTTTCGCCTAGTCCCTCTCTTTCTAACCCCACCTTGCGGTCAGCTGCCGTTGCAGTTTCAGTTAGTATCCCGCTGCCCCGAATCTAGGCTCAGTCTTGGGGTTACGCCTGCAGCTGCTTGCCTAGTGTTCACCTTTCTCTCTTCCTCCTTCTCCCTCTCTCTCTTTCTCGCTTTGTTTGCACTGCATCCTTGCAGCGCTCACTTTTAGCCCTCTCGCTCTCATTTCTCAAGTGCGCACTTCGGTCCTTGTTATTGTTGCCTTTGTCAACGATTCTATTGCCATTTGTTGTTGATTTTTAACTGCCCCCGCAAAGCAGGCTTCGCATTTAATGTTAAGCGCAATAAGCAGGCAGCTCGAAAGTATGCTATGATTTTTTATGGAATTTGCATTTTCAACTTTGATTTAATTCTGAGTGGGAAAATGAGAAAATACGGCAAATAATAACAGTCACTCTTGAATACGTAATACAATGCAATACATATATATATATATTATATATTATATATAATATATATAAATGTTGCACCTGTCGTATACGTAACGTGGCAGTTGTTTGCAAAATATAACGTACTTTGTCTGCTGTAATTTCATTAGGTTAAGTAAAGAACTGAGAGTGCTTAAATATATTGCTGAAATTTATAAAACTTATTCCTTGGAGATTAAAGTCACAACATCAGCTATACTATAGTAATAACCATTTATAAATGCCAAATTTCTCATTTTTTGCTCTGTAAGCCTTTTATACTCTAAGCAGCTTCGGCCAAGGTTCTTTTGCTGCCCATTCACTTAGATATATTTTTGTGAAATTTTAAATAAATCCTTAGAGAGTCGAAAGCTCTTCAAAGTGTAAGCTACAATCTTTTTGTTAACTACCCAAATTGCCAAATTTTTCATGCTGTTTTACCTTTTTCTCTCTGAGCCCAATCTTGTCTACATTTGCTGCTCAAGAGTAAAGCTTGTCCATAAATAATAGCTACACAATAACATATGTTCTATTTACAGATAGAGTAGAAGAGGCTGAGAAAGAGAGAGGGGGAGGCAGAGAGGCAGCTGATGTTGTGCTATCTTTAAATAATTATTTATAGACCTGGCAAAACTCAACGGGGACTTAACGTATCTATTGTTTGCCTGCATTTAAATTGCCAAACTTTTCATTTCGTTTATTTTTGCTTCCTCCCTCGCATCGCTCCTCCTCACAGCCAAGTTGTCTTTTGTTCGGTATTTATAGCCGAAGCAGGTCAACTCAATCGATACACAAATATGGCCAAATTGAATTGAATACTCGGACAGGTTTGCATTTGTTTGCATTGTGTGTGTGTGGGGGTAAATGTGCACGACATTTGCTGATTATAATAAATCATTCGAGTAGCGAGAACAATTCGCAAGTCAAGCTGTCCGCCAGTTCGAATCTCTCTTCTCTTTCTTTCGGTCTCTGCATTTAAAATTTATTGCACAACGATTGTGTCGCAAAGTTTCCCTCTCTGTTTATGCGAAAGTTTTTGGCTGGCTATTAAAATGACGTTTGTCTCGCTTCCTCTCTCCCTCTCCCCTCGTATTGTGTGTTCAACAGTGGCATAAAAAGCGCCCAAGTGGTGCTCAATATGCAGCTCGATTGGCAGATAAATTAAACCATCCTCGGCCTGCTCGAGGCGCGTGTGTCTCTCTATCTTATTGAGCTATAAATGTTGAAATAAAAGTTAAATTATATCATTCATTCTACCTTTTGGCTAAATGCTCCATCCTCTGTCGCATATCCTGTCCGTTCAAGTAGCTATTCCTGCCGCAATAACCAATAATACCGAAGCTAATAAAAGTAAACAACCCGACAAAACAAAGGCGAATCGACCAGCACATGCACAAAATGCTTTCGGCTGCCCGCATAATAAGATACTCGCACACACACACACACACAGATATTCGCATACGTTTACAATTTCTAAGCATAAATATCAAAATACTGTGGGTGCTTCAATTTTACGACAAGGACGACGACGACAAGAGGACTTCAAGCAGCCTCTCAGCCTCCGTCTTCGCCTTGACTCTCAAGAGCAACTGACAAACGTGTTCAATTGCCGCAATAAAACTTCCAGATAATATGTGAAAATCATACAAAGCACAATATTAAATTAGCTCAAAAGATCTGAATCGAATGTGCGCCAGTATGTGTGTCTGTGTGTGTGGGTCGTCTTTGTGTGTAGGCAATAAAATGTCATGGCACAAAAAAGGGAAGAAGGCAAAGCTCATATGCAAGGCTGAATAGCACAAAAAAGAGGCGTTTCAGTGGGCGTAACCCCTCGACGCCCACCAGGCAGTGAACACAGCAAAGGCCACAAGGTATGCCTCAGGCTCATATAGGGTAAATATCCATATTAAATTATGTCCTGACTGTAGCTAAAATCGCTTATCAACTTAAACACTTTTTTCGGGTTCAAATTTGAAGGGGAAGAAAGATTTTTGGGATTGAATATGTATGTGTGTATGAATGTGAATATGTAAATTGATGTTGACTTTGTATAGGATATTATCAAAGTTAAATGAGCTAATTAGGCTTGGGTCTGCCAAGGGATTGTGTATGTTATAAATAGTTCCCTTTCTCTCCATTCCATATACTGGCAACTTTGTTGCCTTGCGCCTGCACATGACACCTTTAATTGTAGTTATATCTCTCTGTCTAATCGAATATTCATTCAAATGTTGATTGAGTAATACTCGATTGTCATTTCACTTTCGCCCAGGCACATTGTTTGCCCAACGAGCTGCAAACGCCAATCACAACAAATGAAAACAACGCATCGCATAGGTTTATTTATTTGTGGTCACACAACTTTTTGGCCTCCAAAACTTTTGCTTCAGCTGTCAGATGAAGCAGCTGAGGGGAATGGGGACTGATAGAGAAGGCGGGAGGGGTTGCCAGCATCACTTAGCCTGGTGTGACAGTTATTGATTATTTAGGCAAAGTTTCGGACGCTGTCCCCATGTCAGGTCGATGCAGCTGCCGCTGTTGCTACTGGGGAAATCAGCGAAATTGGATGGCGTTTCTAGAAAGTCAGTTGCTAATTGCTTAGGTGTTGGCTATGGCAACGTGGCAACCACGTTGCATGTACCGACTGTAGTGTGGCACTTAAAGCGATGCCAGCAACAGAACTGGCTAAACTGAAATCTTTAAGGCTAAACCGGAAATTTGATTTGCTTATGCAGCCTCGCAGCGAGTTATAAAAATCCATTTGACGTCAACATTGCGCTGCATAGTGGCAAAGTGTCAACAAGAGGAGTGGCAAGAGGTGGGGCAGGGAGGGTGGTGTGGCAGCGCCTTTGGGGCATGGTTAAATGGATTTCGCTGTATGCAAAGGATTTGCAACTTTCGATGCTCTCAGCGCGCTCGCATAAAAGCTCAATAATAATAATAATAATATAATAGATTTTCGTCTCGCGATTTCGTCTTAACGTTCACTCGGGTGGAGAGAGACAGAGAGAGAGGAAGAGGGAAACAGACTATGAGGGAGAAAAAGCTTGCGCTATGACAATGGCGTCTGTTCACGGCTGATTGGCTTGACTCGGCTCGAAAACGGCGAAATTCCAATGCGAATTTTATTTGATTTCAATTCATGTTGCTGCCGCTGCCGATGTTGCTGCCGTTGATGCTGCTGCTGGTGCTGCTGCTGGTGCTGCTGCTGTAGCTGTGCAAATATTTGCAAAATGCAAAGTTACACAAAGTATTTGCGCAAATAAAACAATCGGGGGCAAATCGAATGGATTCTCAAATGCACCGAATATTAAATATGCTTGCCAATGCGAATGCTCTCCAAATATTTATTTAAATATTTTAAATATTTAGCGAACAAAAACAAACAGCAGCCAAACAACTGTGAAACAATAGAGAAAGCAAGCGATTGACAAACTATTGACGGGTTTATGTGCTTTTGAACATATTATTGATCAAATACACGAACATTTTATGTAACCAAGAGTTGTAGAATTGCACAGAGATCACTCACTGAAATATTATATTGCAATCTATGCAACTGGCTTAATTAATAATGTTAATTAAGTGTTGATTTTACTCATCAGAGATGTAGATATAACAGAGTATTATGCACTCTATCTAGTTATGTAGATTATTAGTAATCTAAGCTGCCTTTTAAGTTACTCCGTTGCAAGAGGAATTCCTTAAGGCATTAATTGAGAATAATCAAGGACTTGTGTAATTTATGAAATGCAATGCAATCCCCAACTAAAGTTGGAAAATCTTGTAAAAAATCTTGCAAAGACAACAGCAGCAAAGGCAGCTGCCTGATTGCATTTCCACCTGGCCCACCTGGCTGCTGTTTTCAATTTCCCTTTCGCCTGGCGCCTTATGCCGTGCTCTATCTTTAAGAAGACAATATTGCCACTGGCATTGAAGGCAACCATTGACTTTTCCAATTGCAGCAAAGCTGCACAACTTCCTCTTCACGCTTGCTCTTCTCACCCTCGCTCTCTCTCTCTTCTGCAATGCCTCTGGAGTCGCGCTGTCTTAGCTGATTGTTTCGGAAAACTTTGAAACAACATGAACGAATACTCACAGTGGCAGCTAAACTAACAGATGGATGGATCGAATGGGGTGGCAGAGGAGTCCATGGGTGGTTCGCCTTGTGCCCGGCAACCTTGTCATGATTTCTTTTCCATTTGCACTTCGCGCCCGTCTGTTGTCTTTTCAGTTCAATGACAATAATCAGCCATGTGAAAGGCTTTGTTTATTAGCGCGACGCTGATGAAACATTTCCCAGAGCAAACTATTGTGAGAGCAACGGGAAATCAGAGTAATGCGAACAAAGGTCGTCAGCTGATTGATTGCAGTCTGAAGGTGACTAATGGAGTGTTGACATAGTTGCTTATGGTTGTACATATATATGGACATACAGATGAAATGAGAGTAAATTTCGCATAAGATATACTGCTGAAAAATGTTTTCTCATCAACTTATGTGTTTCAATAAAGAAATAACCAAGGGAATTCCTGTCTGCCCACAAAACTATGCAACACTTTTTTGGTGTGCATTCACGTTTCAAGCTGTTGTAAAATTTCTGTTGCATACCTCTCAGCGGAGCTGCAATTAAATGCGAAAAAATGCAGTTTCTTCTTTCTCTCATATGCAAATTTAAAGTTATTGAATGATTAAATTAAAAAATAAAACAGAATTACTTGCAACATTTATTTTCATTACGAATTCCGTTTTATTTCCCACGTTTACAACAATTTCTCGCATCTCCACTCGCACTGAGCTGAAAATAAAACAATATACGATTTCGAGTAATCGCAAAATTAAATGTAAATACTACTCGCGCATGACACTCGTAATTAAAATTGTCGCGGATCAGAGACGGCGAATAAATACAATAACTATCCCAGGATACATTCTCAATGGATTGCGCATATCCCCGGCGACTGTTTGCGAATTATTATTATTCAATACTTTTTCACACACACACGTGCATTTTGTCTTTGTTTCTTTTTGTAATGTTAGTAGTTTCAGTCAATTAAATGCAGCGGATTATAGAAAAATCTTTGCTATTTTTAATAAATATGCAAACATTTGCATAGGACGCAGGCACACATTCCCCATGTGTCTGTGTGTGTGTGTGAAAAAATGGAAATAAAACTCGCTTTTTTATTGTTTGCACTGGCCACAGTGCAATTTATAATAACTGGCTATTTTATGGATTTTACGGCGACAATCGACAGGATAAAGCTAAAACATTTCACGACAAGAACTAAGCCCGCATAAAGCTCGCTCGCATGAGGGACAGCAGAGAAACAGCAGGCGGGGCAAGGTAATATATTTAATGGCATTAGTTTGGCATAAATTTCAAGGCTTCCTTTCCTGGCTCCCCCTCTCTGTCTATGTCTGTCTCCTATTCTATTTATGCAGCATAACAAAGCGTGGGGTATTTAAAATTGATTGTAATACAGCCGCAGGCAAAGTATGCATATATTGAGAACAGTGCAATCTGCCTAGAGAAATCAAAACAATTTCTAGTCAACTGTCAGTTACACTTGGGCAGTGCCCACTGTAGCTGTAGCTGCTGCTTGCTTGATATATTCATGCATGAGTCGATTCATATAGCAACATTTTTAATACCTTTTGCTGCTGTTCAGCGCACACCTGGCTACCCACACAAACACATATACACACCCATATATCACTCTACACATTCTATAGTTTCCCTTCGGACAGACTGCCCCTGCTTCCACACTCCCCCCTTGGCCAACCCACGCCCAGTTTTATGGTTTATCTGCCATTGTTGTTGGCTTTTGTGCGCTGCGCTTTGCTGTTGTAGTTGCTGTTGTTGCGCACGTTATTGAAAAGCATTTGGTCATCAAAAATGTAGGAATATACCCCATATATATAGTATATACATCTGTGCATATATAGCATGTGCAGGGCTGGCTGGGCATTCGGGTCAGTAGATCAAAAACAGCAAAGACAACTGGCAAAAGTTAAAAACAGAGCAAAGTCGGCCGTGCCTGGACACACAGCACAGTTGCCAGCCGTGTGCTCTACTTTCAGCCCAGTCAAAGGTCAACCGAATGAATCTATGTAGCAGCTGGCCCTAACACATACTATCACACACAACAATCTCCTACACACACACACAGCTCAGGCTCAACTTTGTGGCAGACTAAAGCGCTTTAAATTTTTGGTGCAAATGTTGAGCCAAGCAGCCCAGACAATCCACGCTTCCTTTGCCAATTTCTCCTTGCTCAATCTGCTTCATGGCAATCCTATTGCCTAGACCGATCCAATTGGAATCGCTATCGCAATGGCAATCCCATTGCCATCACCATAAGCATCAGCATCAGCATCCATTCTGAAGGCATTAGGAACGGGAGCAGTTTTTCGCACAAATGAAATGCATTTCCATGCACTTTTCTCCAGTGGAAGCAGCAGCAGCCAAACTGCAGCTCAGCCACATTAAGGCGAAAGTGTGTGTGAGAAAGAGGTATAAAGGAGTGTGAGAGAGAGAGAGGGTAATGTGTGTGCTGCCATTATGCAGCCTAAGCGGGTGCTAAGAGCTTTTCCTTTTGCCCATGAAATAAGCGAGCGAGAGCGCATTGTTTGTCCATTTATTACAGCAGGGGAGGGGGAGAGCAGGAGAGGGTATAATTGAGGATTGGGAATTGGCAAAGAGGCAACAAACTGTGTGCAATGCTCCAAATTTATGGAGGAAGCAAAGTGCTAATAGATTCCAGAGAAGCTGCTGGAAATCTTTGGGGAAATTCAAACGAAATTTCGACTTGAAATTAAATATTTTTAGAAATATTTGAAGAGTACTTAAGAGCTGCAGCTATAAAGATGATAAACAGAGAAAAAGAAGAGAGGGGAAGAGAGAGAATGTAAATAGCGAAGCTGACAGCCTTGAAGAGCTAGAAAACAGCCAGAAAGCAGCGACTGATTTAGCTGCGGATTCAAAGGGAATTGAAAGATTTGTTGTTTGGCATAATAAAAGCCACTAAAAAGAGTAAACAATTTGCGTGGATAAAAGTCGGGAGTGTAAACAAAGCGTCTAGGCTCGAGGAGGTAGCTCTGTGGGTGGCTGAAGGGGAGGCAGAGAGGGGAAGAGGAGGCAGCTACGAAACCAGAAACAGCGCCGCGAACAATGCAAATAAAACAAAGCAACGTTTGCCGCGAGCCGCAAATGCAAACAGAGTCAAAGCCACACACACACACAAAGGTAAATACACACACACACACGCACATACATACAACAAGGTATATTGCCATTATTGTTGTTGTTGCTCTGGTGCTGCTTTAATTTTTACATTGGCCCCCGCAACGCAGGCCTCACCAGGGCGCAAATCTAACAATTTTTAATTATGATTATGGCAAAACAAATGCACACACACACAGACATATATGCACACTGCACAGCCACAGATACACGAGTCCTTATTTGATTTAATTTAACGTGTAAACTTACAATGAGTAACGAGCGACAAATTTGTTCCATTTGTTTTTGCATAAAACAAAAACTGAAATAATCAAACAGTTGAAACAGGTGACCAGCAGAGCCTGTCGAACTGTCTGCCTGTATCTGTATCTGTACCCCTCTTCTTCCCCATTTTTGCCCCTATCGTTGTCCTCTCAGTTCCCCCTTCCCCTCACTCATAGGCTATATACGCGCGCGTGCCATTTTTAATTGTCTGAATCAATCCGCGCTCGAAATTTTAATTAAATATTTAAATTAAATGTGCAAGCAAACAAAGCACAGAAATGGCTTCACGCACACACACACGTGCACTGCAGTTATTTCTATGTGTGTGTAATGAAATTTAATTTCTCTCTCTCTTTTCGTTTTTTGGTTTTTTGCGCATAATAAATATTTTTAGTAGTTACGCCTGTCGTTGCTGTTGGTTTTGCTGCCATTCATTTGCATTCATTAGGAACTCTATGTGAGTATGAGTATGTGTGTGTGTCAGCAATTAAACAAACTCATGCCATATGAGAGAGAGTGGGGTGATGGGGAGGGGGCAGGCGCTTTAGGGTTGTCGCACGTACGCAAAGTCAAGGACAATTTTCACATTACACGTGCCTCACACAAAAAGCTTCAGCCGAAATCAGGACAATCACTGCATGTGTATGTGTGAGAAAGTGTGAGTGTGTAACTGTGTATGTGTGTATGTGCCTTTTTAAATATGCACGGCAATGCACATAAGAGCCAAGTGCAATTCCAACGAGCTGATTAAACAGACGAGCTTGAATGCTGGCACAGATGGTGGCCCAAAAACCTGAGAGAAAAGTGCAGGGAAAGTGCAGGAAAAGTGTCGGGGAAAGTGCACTGAAAATCCATGAAAAATGCAGAGCAAAACTCAGCAAAAAACCTGCTCCATTTAATTAATTAAAGCAGCAGCGCCATAATAATGAAAACTTGTTAGAAATAAAGCAGCAAAGTTTGGCAACAATTTTGCCAACTTATCAATAAAATTGTTCCAAACATTGTTGTACAGATTTACAGGGTATGTGGTAGTGGTAGTAAATTGAAGCTACTATTACTACTACTATTCCTGGGTCTATCAAAAATTTATGGCTGCACTATCTGATTTGGCAAACTTGACGCGCTGTTGACGTGTGAATTTCGTAAGGATTCAGCGCAGATTTTCATTTCGGATTTTCCAAACTTAGCACACTTGGTCAAAGGTCAAGCCGAGGCACAGTCACTCACAATTTCAGGTGGCAACACATTTGCGATTCCCATGGCATTTATGCGGCCTAATTTCACAGCAACCTTTGACCTTCTGTGCCATTGTATCTGACTCTGTGGCCCAAATCGTGATGCGGCACTTTAATAAACGCCACCAGAGATGACCAGCCAAGCAAGTAAGCAACTCGTCTCCAACTTCTGCTCTAGTAACGTTGCTTTCTTCCTTTCCACTTACCCCACCCCTTTCCCCGGCTCTACCACAACAAAAGTCATCACAGCAAGCGTTAAAGGGCAACCTGCAGACCGGACGGCAACTTTTGATTAATGTTTGTTAGTTCGCCTCGGCGGCAAATTCATTTGTTTTAAACAAAATGCAGCATACGTAGCAAGCAGGAAAAGCAGAGGGAGAGAGAGAGGAAGAGAGCACGAAACAACTGTGATAAAGAAGAAGAGCGGTGTATGATATATACTATATGTTTGCAGCTTCGTGATACTTCAGCTTTATATTCAGTTTCAGCTACAGCGCAAAACTTGCTTTCGTTTATACCACGCACAGGCAAGTAAAGCGGGTATATTGTGCTTAAAAAGATGATGTTTTTATGGCAGAAACTACAGAATTATAGTAACTGTTAAATGAGTATTTTGTTGAGTATTTCCACCATAATTTCCAGGGTATACTCTAGATGTACACTTTACGCTCCTTTCTTTTCGTAGTTTTCTTTTTATTGCCTTTTCATGTTTGTTTGTGCGTTAGTTTTTGTTTGTGTTGCAAGCGTTGGGTTTATACAACGCTTGCTGCCTCACTTCTGCTCTCTCTCCTCCTCTCGCCCCCTCCCTCTCGCTCTCTACCATCTTCTATCTCGTGCTGCGTAGTATTTCATTCGTTGTTCATTCATCTTTACATGCAGCAAACGCGCCAAATATTTTTTTGATATATTGACTTGCAAAATATTTTGGCTTTACACGTGTCTAAGCACACACACACGCAACAGACCCGTATGTGTGTGTTTGTGTGTGTTGGATACGGTTTCGGTTTCGTTTCTATTTTTCTGCACATATTTTTTCCCTTTTTTCGCACTGTTTATATTTTATGTGTATGAAAAATCAAACGACCCACACACACACAAACACCCACACATTAACACACTCTCTCTCTCTCTACCTCTTGCTCTCTCTCTCTCTCTCTTTCCCTCTCGCCGTGTGCGTGATGTATTCAAGCGTAAAGCAAAAGATTAGAATTTCAAGCAATTTTTTTCGATTTGGCTTTTTTTTGTTGTTGTTGATGCTGTTGTTGTTGTTGCTGTTTTTTATTGTTGTTGCTTGTCCAATTTGTAAAACTAAACAGCTGCCAAGAGCGAGAAGTACAAGAAGAAGCAGAAGCAGACGTGCAGAAGAAAGAGACAGCAGCAGAGCGGAACTGCAGAGAGGGCCCCAAAAAGTAGGCAATACTAAATTTTTTGCGCTTATGCTTGACGCAGACATTTAAAATGCCATTAGGAGGGAGGAGGGAGGACAGAAGAGTGGTTAGTTAGCGTCTTTAATACGCCAAACCTTTAAATGCGCTTTGTCGCCATGTTGATGTTGTTGTTGGTGCTGCGGAACGTGCCAGGATAATGGCAAATGCTGTGCGCTGCCTGCCCCCCTTTTGTCACGCCCCCTTCTCCAGCAGGGGTTAATGAATGCGGAACACAAGTCACGAGCGTCGAGCCTGCGGGCACTTAACCCATTGTTGACCCCCAGGCGACGCAAGGGCGGTCATTATGACTGTGTGCCGGGGAAGGAGGAAGGGAGGAGTAGGCACAGAGAAGAGAGTGAAAAGAGAAGAAATAGAAGACAATGAAAACGTTTTAAATTGCAAAATATGCAAAATGATAAAACAAATGCAAGTAGAAAGAAGGTTTCACTGCCTCTCTTTCTACTCCTTTATCCCTCTCTCTCTCCCTCTCAACTGTGCGTGCGTAATAAATGCCAGTGCGGAACTCGCATTGACAAACCACTGACAAAAACTGACTAACGGAGCGTTTGAAGTGTTCACCCCCTCACTCCCTTCTTCCACTTCCCCTTCAGCCTGATAGTCGAAAATTGAATTGCATTGGCAAATTTTGAAATTCGAGTTTCGAAATGCAAACGAAGCACGCGAAAATGTCAAGTTCACACGGCGTATAAAGCGAAACGATGTCAGCTAAATGAACAAGGGGAGCGAGGCAAAAAAGGGGAAGACAGGGGGAAAGGGGATTGTGGCAGGGGAATGCCTCGTGCTGGTGTCGCAATTCTGACTAATCAGACGCAACGTTGTCGCTGGCTGCCATCAGCGTCGCGGCACATGTAAAACGATATTTCAGCTGTCAGTTTATGCTTCAACTATTTCAAATCAAATCAATGCCAAAGCATCTGACATAGTGTGCGTGTGTGTGAGAGGGATGCGGGTGAGAGGATGTCGGGTGTATGTGAGTAGGGGCTGGCAGGCAATGTGGATGCGCTGCCAATGATTTATGGTAAAAGGTTTACACGCGCAAAGACACACTCTGGCACGCACACACACAGACACACAGAGGCACACTCTCGCACACACATTCAACTACACCTCTTTGGCGTAGCCAGGCAAGTGTGTGCGTAACGCAACAATAGCAAGTATAAGCTGAAAACGAAACAAAAGCAAACTACAATAAGAAACTAAATAAAAGAGAAAAGTTTTGGCGTGAAACCGACAGGGAAATACTCTTAAAGAAGAGTAGAAGCTGCATGAATGACAGATGCGATTATTCAGTATATTTGTTAGTATTTTATTGAAGTGCAATTTTACAGTCATCATTTCGAAATCTTTTTTAATATTAAAACATTAGAAATTATAATTTCAAAAAGAAAAATAAGTTTATTGCAGTTCATTACTTCTATTATTTTGCTTTTATTTAGTTGGTTATATACTCAAGGAATCCTCCCATACATATCTGAATCTAAATCAATCTCAGACTAAATCAATCTTCAAGCTTTTTACATATATTTAAATAATATAAAAAAAAATGCTGCTTCCCTTTGATAGAGTATAGAAGAGAGTACTCAACCTTTCACATGGATCCCTACTACTCTTTTTGCTTTCTCTTGCCTTTTTTCCCTCTTTTCGCCCCTCACCCGGCTATGCTTGCCCTCATCGTGTGAGTTTTTCCACCATAAATTCACAAAAATGAATCTACATTGCAAATGCAAGCAAGTTGACTGCAGGAGTCTGTGTGCGCGTATGTGTGTGTGTGCGTGGCGGGAATGGGGAGGAGGGAGAAAAACAAAGCATAAATGTAGCTCAACGCATTTTGCTGTTGCACACAAAAGCAAAACGAGGGAAGTGGGAAGGTGGGGTGAGGGGGAGAGTAAGGAGAGAAAGGAAACGAGGCAACTGGTAACTGGCAACTGGAACTGGGAACACACAGCGAACAGAAGCTAACGAAGCGTAAAGTTTGCCAAGCGGCTGCCATTTGGAATGGCGAGCAGTGTTTCCCTTACCCACTCCACCGCCCTTCCCCCCTCTCGCTATCCCGCTTCCCTGCTGGCAGTCATTCGACCACAATTCCCTTTTCAGCCTCTCAGTGTTTGCCTTGTGGTATTTTTTATTAAATATTCCTAATAAATTATGCAAAATTCTTGTATTGCATGTAGAGACAACGAACAAGAGACAGACAGAGAGAGAGAGAAAGAGAGAGAGAGAGACAGAGAGAGAGAGAGAGAGAGAGGGAAGAGGCAGTCAAATCAAAATGTTTGCCCAAGGGAAGAGGGACTGTGGGCTGTGCGTGTGGGCGTGCCATAACTATCAATAACTTTTTTTCGGCTAAAAAGCCAACAGCCGCAACAATGGCCTGGCTGCTCTGGCGATTTCCCCAGATTACGCCGAGTCAAAGGATGCGTTCGGGGCCTTGTATCGATATCCTTTAGATACATCTCTCTCACTGTGTGAGCGATAATAAAATAAAATTGAAATATGGTTGGCAATTGGCTGAGCGCAATGAGTGGAAATTGTTGAATCACTTGCGTTATGACAGCGTGACGAGAGAGAGAGAGAGAGAGAGAGGAGAAAAAATAAAAGGAAAGAGAGAGGGAGAGGCGGCTGCTCTGTGTTATGAATTGCAGTGTGTGGCAGTTGCCAGATTTTGTCTGTTGTAAACTGTCGTGTGATGGATGCCCCAATAAGTAGGCAATGGATATTTTTATGATCCAACAGCAGCTGTCGAAGAGCAAAAGAACAGAGCAGACACACATGTTGATGATTGCGTAGAAGTGGCAGCGTCTATGGACATGGAAACTAGATGGAAGGTTAATCGATAAGGAGATATTTGGCTACAGATCGAAGAGAAAACACAAGAAAGAGACGAATGAATGAACTAGAAAAGAGACAAAGCTCTGCTGAGTGTGCTTTGCTGTACTCAGATGTTGTAGATAGTTTCAGCAGTCGCTGAATTGTATATGATAATCTAGAGACGCAATCAATCATCAGCACACCCCCAGCCAGGCATTGATTGAGCAATGAGACGTTTGAGTGCACTCAAAGCACTCAGATCAAGTCACGACACATTGCTCACCTTTTGCGCACTTCGTTGATTATGAATTGCTTGCGAGGGGAGGGAGCTGGAGAAGGTGTTGCTGCGGGCGCATTAGAGCCGCAATCAAATTGCAATGCTTAAGCAAATTTCGGCTGTTGTTTTGCCACTTTCCCTCTCTCCCTTTCTCTCTCCCTCTCTCGACTGTTGTTTTCATCTTATTTATTTGCTTTGCGCATTAAGGCAACTTTTATGGCCAGAAATTTGCTGTTGTTCAACGAAATGCGCTTATGAATAAACAAATACACACTCATGCCAACAAATATACACCCGCACACACATATTCACAGGCACGTGGGCAGGCACGCGCACATACACAGATTTATTATGTGAAACAAATCACTCATACGCCGCATTGGAAACATTTTACGTGTGCTTCATGAGAGCTTGACTGCGAGAGAGCGCTTAACTAAGAGTGTGTATTTGTGTGTGTGTGTGTGGCGGAACGTGAAACGTGAAGTGACTGTCAGGGATTTTCACGAGAAATTCGTTTATTTTTAGTCGAGCTACAACGGCTGAAAATGTCTTGTTTATTTGAGCTTCAGTTTCTGACTCCGAGAGTGAAAAGCAAGCGAAACAGAAAGCAGCTGCAAAATACACAGAAAAAGAAATTAAGTTGCCGCCTGCAGCTTTATCACACCAGCCAAAGCCACGCCCCCGTTTTGCCCGCACACACACACACACCGAAATGCGAAAAACAAAAACCAAACAGGAAAAAATACCCGCAACAGAAGGAAAACAACACGAAAATGTTTATCTGATTTAAACGCTGGCAACAGTCGTCGCCCACCTCCTTTCCCTGCCCCTTCTCCCATCTCCTTTCCCTACCCCGTCTCCTTATGCTGCCCCTTTCCATCTCCCTCTCCCACTCATTCGCTTTGCTCGTTCGCTCTCTCGACTGGCCCTGAGGGCCAACATTTTGCGTGTCTTTGCTTTAGTTTCTCCCCTACCTCCCCCCACCCCTTGCCTGGAGTGGACTGCGTGCTCGACAAACTTATGCCGCTTGTCGCTGGGCTGGGCTTAATTTTCACTCTGTGGCAACTTTAATATTAATCATACGACCCGCATGCCCAACAAACAACACACACGCACGCACTCACACACAACTCGGGCTTGTTGCGGTAGGTTGCTGCTGCAGGACCGCTTCTATTGACTCGCCACGAGCTAGCTTGAAGGGGACGGGGAATGGAGAGGGGAAGGGGCGTGGGCAACCACAGCGGCAAACGCCAAAAGTTCTTAGTTAAATTCGTCGCTTGCCCGAAAGTTTTCTCAAGTGGCTCATTGTGGTTAGCTCCAAAATGTTGACCCACAGACAGAGACAGAGAGAGAGAGGGAGGGAGTGAGTGAGACAGCTGCTTACTCTGGCGACACTTGCTTACTGCTGACAAGGACAGACACATACACACAAACACACAGACAGAGAGACAGAAAGACAGACAGAGAGGCAGACAGACAGACAGTCAGCTAGAACAACATCTCATGCTCTTTGCGGTCTTTAGCGCTGCAGAGCAGCCGCCAAAACTTGGCAATGGCAAAAACAAGCAAAAATGTTGCTGCTGCAACTAACAGCAACAACAACAAGAACAAATACAACAAGAGCTACAACAAAATGGTGAAAATGTTTGGCATGCAAAAACTTTCTGAATGCGGCGAAGAAAACGAAAATGATTAAGTGCGTCGTGGCATAATTCAACAAGACAACTTGCCTGATGAAAGGTCCGCAAGGGCAGGGCGACACAGAGAGAGGGGAGGCATGAAGTAACAAATGCCAGTGACAGCGAGAGATGGGGAGGGGGGGTTAAGAGATTTACACTGCAATTGAAATGACATTCGCCAACTTAGAAGATGTCGAGAGTTAATGACTTGCGACAGTTTTCGCAGAGAGTGCGAAGAAGAGTAGGAAAGTGAGAGAGACAGAGGGAGGGAGATACAACAGATACATTTCCAAGTGGAAAACTCACGGCTAATGGAATGTCTGATAAAGAAAATTCCTAGAGTAGAGAGGGAGAGAGACTGGAAGAGCTGCTTAACGCTGGCTAAGAATGGAATTTCTGGGGCCCAAGGAATGCGTTAACCACAACAAACATTTTTGTTGCCCTGATTTGACTCTGTTGTATGTTAACTAAGTTAACTGAAGTGATTAACTGTAACCTTATGATAAGGTATTTACAGAACTATGCAGATAAAAAGTAAATAACGTATCAACGGAACTATAAACAAATATCTTAAAGAACTTCTCTAGAGTTCATTTACTTTTGTAGTTCTCTTTATGTGTCTTGTCTCTTAACGCTTCATATTTACTTGTCTTGTCTTATTAACTTGATTTAAGTTTGACTAAGTTGTGATTGTAAAACTTACGATAAGGTATCAACTAAACTATAAACAAAGATCTTAAAGATCTTCCCTAGAGCCTCTTTTACTTGTCTAGTTCTCTTAACTCTACGTATTAACTTGTCTTAAGTTTTACTCTGTCTCCGCCACTGACCATAATCTGAGCATCTGAAACTGCTTCACAATCAGCTCACAGCTGGCAACAGCAGTAGCAGTAGCAACACCCGCACAGCCCGCAGCTCGTCGAGCATTTCGCTTGTTAGTTTAGTTCTTTGGTTTTCGGTTTCGGTTTGGTGCCTGTTTTGGTGCCCGGGTTGCCATGTTTCTTACATATTCTCTCTCGCAGCTCTGGCCATTTGTTACTGACAACAACAACAGCACAGTCGAGAGACAGTAACAACAACAACAACAACAGTGAGAAGCAGCAACTTCAACTCCAACTACAGCGAGAACTTTTGCTGTTTTGCATTTCAACACACACAAAAACGCACAAGTTGTTGTCCCTTTGCTGTTGTTGTTGTGGTTGTCTGGCTGAGAATAACAGCAATTAATATGTATCTCTTACTTGGCACGCTTTATCGCTGGTTTCTACCGCCCCCCTCTCCCGCCATCCCTTTGCTTGTCCTTGCTGGTAGAGCAAGAAAAGTTTCTTTTCATTTTTTGGCCAACATTTTGCACGTTACTGAAGCATTTTGCACAGTTACACATTATGACCACGCCCCCTCCCTGTGCCCACCATGGTTTTGAGGCAACTCAAGTGATTTATGACAGCAAGAGGGGGGAGCGGTAAGGTGAGCGGGTGTGGGCTGTAGTTGCAGTGCGTATACTTGATATTCTGTGTGCGCCTTTTAAACCGAGAGTGGCTTGAGAAACAGGCAGCAAGCCGACAAGAAATGGGAGCACAGACAGAGAGAGGGAGAAGGGCAGAGAGTGAGAGAGAGAGAGCGAGAAAGCAACGGCTGAAAATTTAATTAAAATGCACATTTGTCCTTGACAGCGTTTTATATTTTTGCTTACTTAATTGGAAGGCAGCACCAGCACCAGCAGCAGAAGCCGGCAATGCCGAAGCCAAATGAATGCGACAAGCATGACACACATACACCACGTGTACACACACACACACACACACACACAGGCACACACACGACCACACACTCACGCGCAGATTGTGAGGTACATGCATTAGTTAAGCTGCGGTTAGATATGCAAAATGACGAACGCGAACACAAACTCGGTTTGCGAAAAGCGGAAAACTGAGCACAGGATCCGCCTCGCTTGTCGTACCTTCCCTCTCCCTCTCACTCTCTTTTGCCCCTTCCGCTAGCCCATTTACCCTTCTGTTCCATTTAGCGAACGACACGCACCAGCTGCAAGTGTGTGTGTGTTTGTGTATGTGTGTCAGACTAAATTTAGATAACTAGAAACATAAAGTGAGAAAAGGAGTCGCAGAGAGGGAAGAAGAGAGAAAGAGAGAGGGAGAAAGAAAGAGGTAGAGAGAGAGCTCGCACATTAAAGTTGATTATGAGTCTGAGAAACAAAGCAGTCTGCCTGTCCCAGAGGACACATGAGCAGCACAAATCCTGGCAAAGCGCTAATTGAACTGTGTACCTGGAAACTGGGGGAGAAAGTTTCTTAAACATTTTGCCATTTTACAGTTGCCAAGCGCCTTTATCAGGTGTCGAAAGTTGTGCGCTATGCAATTAGTTGTGATTAGATAAGTCAATAAATTCCACGAAAAGGAAAACTTTAATCAATTCCCCGAAAGGAGTTTTCTCACTCTGCCAAAAGGTTGGCAAAGTAATTAGATTAATGCGAAAATGAATGAGCTGGGAATTTCAAATGGAATTAATGGAAATGGGAGTAGAAATGTCTTAAAAGTACGAGCAATTTAAGCTTCATCATTGGATTTGATTTATTAAGACTATAATAAATTTCATTCAAACGTTTTATGATATAAAAGAAGAAAGAAAAGCTACCGTCTTCAGAATATACAAATACCCTGTGGAAGGTTATAAAAAGTACGAAAAACAAAGTTTGGTTACTTAAAACAGCAAACAATAGTTGGAATAAAATTGGTTTGGATTTATTGAGTTTATAATAAAGCTCCTTGTTGTACTTGAATTATTTTGATTCTGGTAAAGCAAGACAAGTACAAGAGTTCCTCTTGACACATCCTCAATCACTATGCATTCAATTGCCAAAACATTTGATAGCTTGTAGATCTTATCATATCAAATTTCAGACCCAACTAAACTAAGCTTCAAGGCATTGCTGCTCATTGTTATGAGCATTTGCATTTAGAAGCATCTACAGCATTGTCGAGCGAGCCCAAGACAAGATTGCAGAACATATTAGGAACTCTGAGTTGTCCATCATAGAGGGGAATCCGGTGTCACCTGAGTCTGCACTCTCGCCCCCAACAATTTTCATTTAATTTCTCATTATTCCACATGAAGTTCAGTTTGCAATCTAAACAAATATAGCAGGGAGATAGAGACAGAGAGAGGTGGCTGGGACACATTGACAGGAGTCGTAGAAGTTGTTGTATTATGCATAGCTAACTAGTAGGATGAAGTGTCTGATGTGTGTGAGTGTGTGCTCTGTGACAACTAATATCCATTTAGATGTCCTCTCTAAGCCCTCAGTAGCACAGCTCGCTCAACTCACAGCTGGCCAAAACAAAACGCATTAATGCGGAAACGCATTTTGTCTACTCCTATTTGCATATGAGTTGAGCTTGAGACTCGCACGTATTCATATTTACCTAAGCATAGTGTGGAGAAAAGAGACAGAGCAAGTCAGAGAAAGAGAGAGAGAAAAGGAGAGAGGTGAGCTTGTGTTGTGCTTTTTACGATGGCATACAAAAATTTGTGCTAAAGGACTTTTGCTTACAAACGAGCGAGCAGGCAAAAAGTGCAGAAGAATTGCATTGTTTTTCTCACTGAGCTGCAGTCAGGCTGTAGCGAGGAAAAGGGTGAGGGGGGAAGACAACAGGCATAAGCCAGGCAGGACACAGACATGCACATGTGCTGCTCATACGCACGCACGTGGCAAGGATATGCCATGCTGTGTCTTGGCAGCGCATTTGTTTTGCCCGATTCATTCGCATCTGCAAGCGACTGCGACTGCGACTGCAGAGGATGATGAGCCTCAGATTACTATATGCACTCGCACAAGCGATGCTTTGTCTCCTTCTGCAGCTCTGGTCTCGTCTTTGGCTCGACATGTCTTGTCAGCTGCCGTCTGCCTGCCTGCTGCCTTCTCTGGCCTGATCCCGGTCCAGCCCTTTGTGCGGTGCCAACAGGACATGCATAAGTGGCCTGTCTTCTCGTCTCGTGGCTCAACAACTTTGCCGGCTTTTTATTTATATTTACTCTTGATTGTTGCAGTCTCTTGACTGTTGTTGCTGTACTTGTAGTTGTAGTTGTATTTGTTGCCACTGCTGCAGACAAGTGGAAACAGCGAAAAAACACACACAAATTTGCCCAGGCTGAATGCACTTTTTGCTCTTTCTCTAGCAGCAATTAAATGCAACAAAGTTGATGTACTCTCCCCTCTCTCTTTCTCTCTCTCTCTCTCTTTCTACTTGGTTCTCTCTCCCTCTTTCCATTTTAGCTGCATTTTTTATGTGCCAACTGCCAAATTTACTTGGCCTTTAACTTTTTTCGTTTGCCTTTTTTTCGTGCCAATTTTTAATGCAGTTTTTATTTGTCTTTTTCGACGTTGACGTCAGTCGCTGTAAAATTAACTGTCACCTGGGGAATCACAATGAAAATGCTCAGCAGCAGTTTGAGGGAGTGTCAAAGGGTGAGGCGGTGAGGGGATGCATGGGGGCATGGCACAAGTCTGTCACTTCCTGAATGATGTTTTAATGGGCTTTCCATATGTCTACTCGAGCCACGTGTGAGTGCTGGCAAGCGGAAACAGAACAGTGAGGGAGAGAGGCAGAAAGGAAGTTAAAGAGAGGGATAAAGAGATAGGAGTCTGTGCAAAGTGGGGGCGACAGAGTTTGTGCAAACGTCATGGAGAATATTTAATTTCATATTGTGCATGTCAAAGTTTTGTTCAAATTCAGTTGTGATGAGTTTGACTCATTGTTGACGTCTATAGAAGTTTCTATTTTAATGACCTTAACTGCACTTTGAATATATACACCAGGAAGAAGAAAAGTAATACAAAGGCTAATAAAAACTTTTCTAGTCTGGACATAAGTTACCTTACCAAGACAAACTTAAACAGACTTAACCTTAACCAAACCTAACGTATATTCACATTAACAAAACAACCTTTTTCTGATTTTAGGTAAAGGAAATCTAAATAATTTAATTAATTCGAAACTAGTTAAGGCAACTAGCGAGTTCATGATTAAAACCTTATCGACATTCTATTAACATAACCCAAGCTTAAAATAACCTATTGTATTTTGAACTAAACAAAACAACCTTTTTCTCACTTGAGATAAAAGTAAAAGGAAAAGTAAATAAACAAATCCTAATCTCAGCTCATGATCTATTGTAAGCTTACACACACAATTTTAGCTTTTAGCTCTTAACTAGTTAAAGCAAATTCAATAACTCATTCATTATTATTAAATATTTTCCTTCTCCTAACCTCAACATGAACTAAAAGACATTGAAAAACAACCTCGAACAATGCAAAGTTGAAATCAATGACGTCACAGAAAGGAGTCCCCATCGAACATATATTTAATTTTGTTGCCGCCGTCTGCTTGTGGCATTTGCCACACTTGCCCCACAAATAGCATTTTGTGTCTATTTTAGTGTAATTTCACGCCTAAACGGTTCCCAGAACTGAGACCAAGGCGGGCCTCGATTCCAAGCAGCTGCAGATGCCGCTGCGTGTGGCAGCCAGCGAAAATGGCAACTCGAAATGAAAATTATTGGTTCGCTATAAAAATAGAAACTGGCAGCCGACAAAAGCCAAAAAAAGAAAACAGCCAAAACGGAGAGAGCCATAAAGAGCCGCAAATTGAGTTGAAGGGGGGGCGGGTATATTGCATAGGGAGTGTCAGACAGGGAGGGAGAGGGTCAAAGGGTGTCGATGGGGTGTCGTTGGGGTGTCGAGGGGTGTACAAAGGGGCTTACCCCCCGCTTAAAGCACACCCTGTAGTTTTGGCTGATGCTGGTGTTAGTGCTTTATTCTTCCGCTGCCATCGATTTCAATTGTGTCATGGCGATTGTGCCTGTCCTGGTTAGCTAGCACCCCTCCGCTCCCTTTCCCCTATACCCCTATCGACTCGCTCCCCATTGCGCTACTTCATCTGCTTTGAGGCAACTTCAAAGCGCGCAATGAAATTGACACCCGCAGCGCTGCCAACGCTCGAAATTGAAACTATGGGCGAGGAAATGAATGTGTAACGAAATGGAAGCTGCACATGCCGCCCCTCCCCCCTTCTTCCAACCCTCCTAACCACCCGCAGCTGGCAAAGTGAGCGACGGCGGCGGCCCCAACGTGGCAATAAAACCATTTTAATGAGATTCAAGCTTTAAATTTCGCGCTTTATTTACGTGAGTGGCGACAGGCGCTTTGGCTTTGGCTTTGGGGGGCGTGGCCACAACAAAATATAAAACGAAACTGAAAAAACGGGCGCAAAAGGAGTTAACTTCATTATGTAACTCGAGGGAAATTTTAATTAAAAGCGTGCGAAAGATTTAATTGATTATACCCAGCGCTGTCGTCAGCCAACACAGGGTACTCACAACTGTAGAAGAGGGTGTCAGGGGGGAGGGTGTTCCACAAGTTAGCAGAAGTTTAGCTATTTTATTCAAGCTGCTCCCTCGATGAATGCACAAACTTTGCACTCAGCTGCGCTAAGTGGAAAAACTTAAGTGGTATCTAAGTCTGCATCAAGTCAGGGGGCGAGTCGATTTCATTTTTATTATTGTGCATACGCCGCGTTGCACCGCAGCAGCTGACCGCTGGCCATTGACGGTCTGCTTAGCTCTAGCGACTTGGCAAATATTTTAACAAGTTTGTTAAAACATTTTATGAAAATTGCGGCCATATTTTGCCTGGCAAAGGGGGGGGGGCGGTAAAGAGAGGGGCAGGCAAAGCGAGGCAGGGGCAAGCAAAGCAAGGCAGAGGGGCAGGCAAAGCAAGGCTCTAAAATAAAAGTTTACACAGTTAATAATAAAACCATTTACTATGCAAATATTTTGTCAGCTAGGGCAGGGCGCAGGAGGAGCGTAGGGTGGAGAGGAAGGAGACGGGGGGTGGGTGACTCCTGGCAGTTGAACCCATCTCAAGTCATTTTTCACGCTTAACATATGAGAATTTGAATTTGAGAATGCAAAATGGCAGCTGGACGCGCCAGCACAAGACAACCCAAAGGCAGGAGGAGAAAGGAGAGTGTTGCCACGCCCCACCCCCCTTCTTCATACATCCTTCTCCACCCAGGCTACCCCCAGACCGTAGTTGAGTGCATGCAAATGTGTTTGCAATGGGTTAAATATGCTCGACAGACCCCTCAGCAATACGAGTATGCATATGCATTGTGTGTGTGTGTGTGTGGGAGTGTTACCTCTTCCTGCCCCCCACTCTGTTGGCTTTTTGTTTGCCCTGACTTTGAGTGAAAGAAGTGAAGCGGGACAGGGGCAGCAGGGGCGTCCGCCATGAAAAATTAAAAAGGGATTTCGGTGCGGCAGCTGCTGAAAAGCGTTTGAATAGTAACTCGAACAACTTTTTTCGTCCTCACAGCAGGATGGGACGAACGCCTGTCAGCGTTTTTCGAAAGTGCCTCCCATACACAGAGAGAGTGTGTGTAAGCGTGAAGAGGGGGGGGGGTAAAAGTTGAAAGATGATATAAGCCAGCCATTGGACGTGTGCTTCCAATTCGAGTGCAGCCTCACACCAAAGTGGCCAAAGTTCCTTGGTTGCCCGCTCAAGTGGTCTACGCTGAGTGGAAAATAGGGATAGACAGACAGACAGAGACGGAGATAAAAGAGTAAGAGAGACTGAGCCAACAGGATGAGGAAACGGCGAGAGACCGCGTACTACTGTCGAGGCCAAAGTTCCCCTAATTATGTGGCTATTCCGTTTGTGCATCTCAAATTGGCGGCGAACAAAAAGCATTTAAGTCTGCATGAAGATAAGCATGGGAAGTTTTTTGAAATACATATACAAATGTACATATGTAGTAGCAGAGTTAATAAACTCCACTAATGATGGAAGATAATTATTATAGTGTTTTAACATAGCAGAAGGAGTGCTTAGAGTTGAGAAGGATAATTATGACATAATGCACAGTTTATTACATTAGAAAATGTGTGTGAAGAGCAACACTCGGCAAAGGGAAAGTGTAGAGTTAGCACTTCGTATAGAATATCATCATATATTCAACAGAGAAGAGGTATTCTCTCCTTATTTGCCACAGTTTTTGTTTAAGAATTATTTTATGTCTTCATTTTGACTTGTTTAAATAACTTAAGGCTAACTTAACGCTACCCACGTAATACCATACATAACATCTATGTTTAGTGTATTTTGTGTTGCATACTTTGCAGGCCATCGATATCACTATCGCTTTAAAATTATTTCTTAAATAATTTCTATGTTAATAGTCCGATCGTAGCCGAATTTTCAGAAATCATTTGGAAGGTCATAGTTATTGTGATTAACAAAAAAAAATTGTCCTGCATCAAAATTGCGCTTGGAATTCGGTTTCTTATCGATTAACGATTTGTGTGTAAAAATATGAACATCTGAAATGTCTTTTAATTTGATGTTACATCATCAACCACCGATCGTTCATCATCATCAATTCAAAATCGCGTGCATTTTGGTTTGAAAAAGAAAAGGCATCCCCACACTTTGCAAGGGGATGGGTTAGAACGTTCACCAAAATATGAATATTAAAAACATTTCGTTTGATACTTATCATTTTAAAGTTTAATCCAAAATGCACAAAATAAAAGTGGTTTTATATTTTAATGATTTATACAAGAGGCAAATTTATAGAGAAAATGCTCTTTCCAATAAACATCTCTGAGCTTTCAAGAAACATATGCTAGTTAAAAGATTTCTTATGTCGCCATACAATGTATGAGAAAGAACTGAGCACTCTCAGATTATTTACGGACTGCTCTAAAAGTTTTAAACAATTTGTCAAATGAGGATTTAATTTGTTTAGTTGAAGAACTTTGCGAGCACTTCATAGAGAGTTAGATGAGTTTGCGTATTCGAGTAGCTTTTGTTTTTCCAGCTCTCTGGTTTATTGTTTAAACACAACAAAGCTGAAACTTTTCTCTCTTGCAATCCAATTGACGCTGCAGTGGGACAAGGTTGGGGGTCAAAATTTTAAACCCAATAAACTGCACGCGGGGATTGCAGAAAATGACAAAGAGAATGAAAAGAAAGAGGAGAAGAGAGGGAAACAGAGACAGCGACAGAGCTGAAAAGAAATGGAATGTAAAGCTTACCTTGGGCAATAATGAAAATTCGTTGTAAAATGTAGTTGGCAACTCGTAAAAGTGTTGCCAATCGTTTCAATGGCTGCTGCTGTTCTTGTTGAGCTCTCAGCACGTTTATTATTATTGCTCCACGCGATGCTCTACAAATTGTTGTGCTCGTTGTTGTTCTTATTGTTGTTGTTGATGATGTTTAGCATTGTGGTTGTTGTTGTTTCTATTGCTGTTGTTGTTGTTGCTGCTTTTTTAGTGAAGCATTTTGAAGCGTTTTGTGTTTATTGTTTTAACCACTTGTCAACGAATGAATTTAAATTTTCATTTTCATTTTGCACTTTGGATTTGAATTTGATTTTGATGGTGTTGCTGGTGTTGTTGGTGTTGTGGGAAACTTTTGGATACGTAGTGCACTGCATCAGGGGATTTCCCCAGTTTTTGCAGGCGTAAATTGTTTATAGGCTTTGTCAAGTTTATTGTTTGTTATTCGCTTAACTGCAAGTGTCGACGGAAATGTGCAAAAACAGAGGAAACAATAAAAATTTAATACGCATTTTTTCAGTTCGCTGCGCGATGCCACGCCCCCTTTCCCCCTCAATCCGCCTATATGGTTATGGCAACGCATATGTCAAAAGATTTATGACCATACAAAATGGCAGGCGCCTCTTGCCGCGCCTCACTCACTCTCCTTGCCTCTCTCTCTCTCGTGTTGCTCCCCCTCCTCCCATGTGCCTCGTTGCGGCCCAAAATGGGTAATGAATTATGCAATGAAATTTGTTTCATTTTTCCAACTCACACACACACATACACACATACTGACAGTCATAACACACATGAAGAGAGCTCTGGGCTGGGCAATTGAAATTTTGAAAGATTGCGCCACACATCGAGGCGCGTTCATCTTACTGAAGTTCAAGAAAAATGATTGTTTAATTTATTATAATTTATTTATGAAAAGTATTTGTTGATACTGCGCGGCTTAAGCTGGTAAGTCTTCTTGTTTTCCCCTTCCCTCTCTTCCCTAGGGCTGCCTCAATCCCCGCAGTCTGTCTGAAACTCGCACTTGAGCACACACAGACACAGCGTTGCAGGTGGGAAAAGAAAATGGTTGCAACTCATTTTGGCTGCAGTTGCGCCTTGCCTCATACTCATTTGTGCCTCGAGGTCGACATGCTGCACCTGCCTCACCCCTCTTCACCTGTTCCTCTCGCACCCTTTCACCTTGCCACATCCTGGCATCCTCGTGCTTCCTGTGCGACGACTATCGTGAGGCCAAGCTCAGCGCTTGAAGGATTTCCCTTTGGCTGCAGCATTGTTGTTGTCACTCTGCGCTCTTCCCTCTACTCTACCTTGCCCTGCCCTGCCCTTCTCTCCTGAGGCCATTTTCCCCCCTCTTTGCGCCCTTCACCTAGTTCTCTGTCGTCGCCCCTTCACTTATTAGTCTGCGTTTTGCAAATATTTGCATACGAGGCACGTCTCGGCCATTTTTCTTCAAGTTATTCTTTTATTTTTGTCTCAGTCTCTGTCTCTGCGCTTCCTTCATTTTATTATTATTACTTTGCCTTTGCTTTTGGGGCGCGCGTCCTTCAGAGTGCAAATGCGAGATTTCTTAGCACCACATTAAAAGGACGACAGCAAATAGCAAAATAAAACAAGAAGAGACACAAAAATGCACAGCCAAAGCAAACAGCAGCGAGACTAGCGGCTAGAGGCGGGCAGAGGTTAAAAGAATTATGAAAAATGCTTTAAATTATGAAAAATCGTTAAATGTTTGTCATGCCAGCATTGTTTTTATTATATTCACTGTTTACAATTCCGCTTTGTTTTTGCTTTTCGCTTTCGCTGGAAGTTCAGAATTGGAATTTTAGTAAGCAGTGAATACTAATTTAATTTGTTGAGCAAAAAATATGCTAAGAATATTTTTAGAATACTAGGAAATATTATTTATTACTGGAATGCGAACATTCTTTAACATTTAAAAACCAGTTAAAAATTTGTTCTTAAGGTTCTTTTTACTCTTTAACTAATTTAATTCAAGAGTTTACTCTAAATATTATGAATAATTTAGTTCTGTTGATTTTTGACTTTTGTAATCTTTATGACATATTCAACTAATACTAATACTAATACCAATACTAATACTAATATTCAGTTTGAACATTTTTCTAATTTCATTTTGAACAATTTTCTGTTAATTTTCAGCTTCATCAAAAACCTTTCTAAACCTTATAAAATATTCAACTAATTTGATTTCTTGTGAACATGTTTTCGAAATCAGTATTTCATTTTGGTTTAAATATTCGATTACTTCTCGATCCCATGTTAAAACCTTGCGATTTAAACAAATTGACATTCCCGACTAATTTATTTTGTTTCTCTTTTTTGCAGCTAATAATTGAATTGAAATCATTTAAGCAAATTTCCGGCTCATTTCGGCTAATTCGATTTGCGAACCGAGGCACACCCGAAAAATCGTTTCAATCGATGATCCCGCTATAAGCTCTTGTAAACCCTGCACTCCCCTTTCCTTCCCCCCTGTCCTTGCTTTCTTCACGCGCCCATTTATCCTCTTCGACTGCTGACTGCCTTTGTCAGGAAGGGGGGCTACCCTTCGACTACCCCATCAATTTGTAATTTGTAAATGAAATTGGGTTTTTTTTCGGGCCTTCCTTTTGCTCTCCCTCCTTCTTCTCGAACTCTGTGCGGTTGCCCATTTTTGTTGTTTTGTTTTTGGTTTTTTGGTTTTCTTAAAGGCAAAAAAATGCAAATTTATCAAATTGATTTAAGACCTTGGATGTTGATGGCGTCCAATTTAAATGCCAAAAATTAATTACACATGCCATACACACACACAAACACGCACACACATACACTCAGAAGGGGGGAAAGAATGAGAAAGAGAAGTTCACATGTGCTAAATTTGTTACGTTTGCTTGTTGTGGTTGCACACACTTTGGCACACTCACACACCCGCACCCTCTCGCACACACTCCAAGACCCACACACACACCTCTGAAGTTGTATTATTTGATTTTGGATTTCGGATTATTTGCACTTGCAGCACATCTGCCAGAGACGTCAATTGTGAGGCACGACACTCGACTCGACTCGACTTGACTTGATTCGACTTGATGCACCACACACACACACTCACTTACACCCACTTTGTTGGCAGTTCGAGTTATTGGCAGTTGCACTTACTGCCAACAATTGTTGGTGGCCAAAAGGCTGCAGGAGCCGCAACGCAATCGCCGTAAAACGAACATGGCCACGTTTCCGAGTTGACTGATTTGAGCTCTGCTGCTGGCCGCGTCACGAGGCCCGACGTCCACGACGACGACGACGACGGCATCTGCCCCGAGCCGAAGGGCTGCCTCTTATCAAACACAGTGCCACACGAGGTTGCCACGTTCGTGTGTCGTGTTGAGTTTCTTGCTTCGTGTGTGGCCAAAGAGAGAGAGAGAGAGAGAGCGCCTTTTGCCGGCTTTTGTTGGTGTGTGGTGAGTTTGCTGCATGCCACGCATTGGTGAAAGCTTGTTGAATGTTGCCACCAGACTGCTGTACGCTGTTATCAGTCGTGCTGCATTGCAGGCGACGCTTTATCAACCTGCTGTCCAGTCTGCCTGACGAATGCAGCTCTTCGCCGAAGCTCTGCAAGGAATGTGTCCAAATCTCTGGCCCAATGTCGTTGCTGGCCTTGCTGGCCAAACATGTCACTCGACTTGGAGTGCTGTCACCTCCGCTGGTAAACACTGAGAACTATAAACTTTCAGTCTGGCTGGGTGAGCTTACTTTATAATTTGTTTTCTTGTCATAAATTATCATTCGTTACTTTGTGTTTGTTTTAGATGAGCTCTACTTTGAATATTTGGGATAAGATATTAAAGGTTCAGTTACTCTTTAGTGATCCATCACTTTGTCGAAGCTTTCAAATAAGCCTTACCATAGGTGATTATGAGCTTTCGAAGTTTCTTTAAAATTTATGTAGTTTAATCTCTTCTTATTTGGTATATTAGATAGTCACATTGAATACCATTTAAATACGTTTTGGACTGGCTGATTGTCATATATTTTCTAAGTTTCTATATAATTATCTAGTATACAGAGTCACATCAGTTTCTTTATAGCATATGAAATACAATAGTTTAAAAGAACTTTCAAATAAGCGTTTCCTTAGCTGATTGACATGATCTTTCCAAGTTAATTTAAAATACTTTAATATCATTAGTTCACATAAGTTATTATATATTAATTGGCAATGGTTTAAAGAGCTTTTAATGGAGCTCTACTGTACCTATATTTAAGAAGCATTGAAATCTTCATTGCATAATTAGTTAGGCAGTTTTTTTATTCGGTCTACTTTCAATGCTTATCATGCAAATATCATTTAGTTTTTTATGTTACTCTCTCTTCCTCTCTCTCTTCTCTCTGTCACTCTAAGTGGCAACTGATTGCCCCCTTTACCGCCGCTAGGTGGCGCTTACAGCTTAAGTAAAGCTGTTTGATGTCAGTTTTCATTGCAAGATTGAAAACTTAGCAAGTTTGGCCCCCATTTGTAATTGATGGACTGCGTGGCCTGGCAGCGCTGCTGCCACAACATGTCCATGTCCTGTTTGTCAACCACAATGGCGACTTCCGTTTGTCCTGCATCCTGCATTGTCCTGCGTCCGTCTCGGTTTCACTCTCTCTCTCACTCTCTCTCTCTATCAGTCGACATTCACCATCCGCCCTGTCACTTCGGAACATTCATTTTGACTTTCATGCGCTTGTCAACTGGCGGCTAAGAGTGTTTTGTTTTCGACCACTTTATCGCACTGCCTCTGCACCCCTTCTTCTCTTCTTTCTTCTCCTGCTTCTCCCCCTCTACCTTCTCATCAACGTCATCAACTGGGCAAAGACAGGCGATGCCTGTTGATGGCTGCCGCTGCTGGTTTTGTTGCTGTTATTGTATATTATGGTCTTGTCATCGCAGCCAAAGAAATTCGATGCACTTGCTCGGCTCCTGCTTCAGCTCCAGCTCGACTGGCTTGGCCGCTAAACAGGCCAAACTAATTACCTCGCATAATAAATCAGAGCTGTCATAGTTTGCCATTAGTTTGACACCACCCACACAGCCGATATTGGTAGCATTTATGCAAATTGCCAGCAATACGAGCAGCAGGTTGAAAGCTAGTAAAAGAGAGAGACAGACTGAGTGGGAGCTACAGAGACAGAGCTAGCTCGCTGCATGCCTGGGGATAGCCTTTTGCATTATTAATTGCAATTTGTTAGCATTTTCCAAGAATTTGCTGCAGCTTTAACCCAATAAGAAAAGACACAAATAGCAGCAGGAATTGCCATGCAGTTACATATGCTATGTATGTATATATTCTGTATATGGTAAATATCTGTGTACCATATATATAATATATCAGTGTATACTCTCTAGCTGGTCGAACTGATTGTCGAGCTTACTTATGCAAAATTAATTGATTTCCATTGAAAAGGGAGCACAAATTTCACATGACACATTTAACTTGGACTAGCGGAGGAAAGGGGCAAATAAAAGAGGGTTATTTATGGTAAAACTTCGTGGCGTGACATCAATTCGATGATTGGGCAAAATTGCAACAAATTGTCAGGCAATTAGTCTTAAGCTACATTAGTAGCGAAAGTGCACGTCAAAACTATCGACAATTGAATCGAATGCCGTAGATTTAAGGAATATTATAATTTTAGGTAACACAAAGAGTTTATATTATTGACCAGTATTAGCAGCCAAATAAATATAGCCTAATCCATCTGTATGAACACCTAAATCTAAGAAATTATAAATGCTAGAGCTACCAAGCTTGATATCAAGATGTCCAATTATTGTATAATCTCATAAAAAATATATATTCGGGTTTAGTGCAGTCGCTATAACTATTTTAGTCGGTATGAACACCTAAAGCTAAGATACTATAAGAGCTAGGTCTATCAAATTGGTGTTATTACTGTCCAACTCTACAACCCATAAGTAGTGTTTATAAAAGTCTACAGCCGAGCAGATATAGCTGTGTTCGTCTGTATGAACACCTAAATCGAAGAAACTATGAAAGCTAAGGTTATCGAATTAATTATAGCTGTTTGATTCCAAAAAAAAAAAAAAAAATATATATATATATATATATATATATATATGTGTGTACAATAAATACTACCATCCAAATTATTTCTACATTTTATTTCGAACAATTTCAACTGGGACAACAGGTATAGCAGTGGAGCCAACTCGTGTGAAGATGTTTTCGTTGTTTATTTCTTTGCTAATAAAGCAAAAATGATTGGTTACTAAGGAAAAAGGGAGATCAATTAGCAGTTACATACATATTTAAAGATGGATATATATACAATTGTTTTCCGTCTCTTTTTACTTACCGCATCTGTCTAAAGAAGTTAACTTTCTTGCGCACCTCGGGTACCTTGCGTATATGATCGTCTAGAAACTTGTAATGGGTGCCAGTTAATGGATCAAAATCGCTCTTGGGCAACCGATTAAACATAAAGTCGGGAGAAAACTCCTTTCCCTCAATAGGTTTACAGCGATTCGGAAAAGGTTGAGTAAACTCACGCATATAGCCCGATTTCAGGGGCTGCACCAGTTCCTCCTCTTTGGGGCCCACAAGGCCGTAGCGAGGACTGCAAAGCAGACAATAAAACTGCAGTATATATACAAATATTGTCGTATGTGTGGTATATATCTTACTCATCCATGTTGAAGGACTGAAAGTTGACCAATTTGTGCTCGCTGGTGCAGAGTGCACGAACGCGACGTGAGCCCTCTTCCAGCATGATCTGTGTGGTTGTCTTCATGTCATTGGCATCCTTCGCCGGCACCCACAGACTGGTCTTGCGTATGCACGGCATTGTGGAAGAGAAGAAATGGAAAATATATATCGTTTTAAATCAGAACTTTTCGTCAACTCGAAATTTCACATGAAATACTGCAGAGATGCCCAGCAAGGCTTACTCAGGCCTTGTAAAACTATGAAAAAATCTGCTGAATGTGAAAAATCAGTAAGTTAAGCTGTGATATGTATATGTGATAAAAATATGATATTTATACGTTTTATTCAGGAAAGTGCATCACATTCCAGTTGCAGACGAAGGGAGAAGTAGAGAAGGAGTGTCGACTAATTCACTTATACTCTGTGGCATTTCACAGCTTGTAGGTATTTGAAGGAGCACTGGCAAACATGAATTGGACAAATAAACCAATTAAATCAGATCATTAGGCAACAAACTAGCTGTGTGTGTGCACTGCTCCAGCGGATTTGCGGCAAAGCCAGCCAAATGGCCTGAATAAACTGGCGGCAAATGGAATGAAATTCATTCAGCGCAGTCAGTGGGTCACTGGGTAATCCAAGAGGGAGGGGTGAGCAAGGGGGAGGAGCAGAAGAATGGGGCAGTTGCAACAATGCCACGCGCTGGTTGCAACTCTCATTATGAGTTTCCATCTTATTTGCTTGCGTCGACATTAATACGGGCTAATTAAACAAATATTGGCACTGTGTGTGTTTGTGTGTATGTGTAAGATGGTGAGCGTGTGTGTGTGTGTGTGTGTGGTGTGTGTTTATGCATATCATATGGCTTATATCAACAATCGGCAGTGGCATCGATGACACCAGCGCGCTATGTTCAACAACATAATGCGATAGACACGCCAGAGGGAGAGAGAAAGAGAGAGAGCCAAAGAGAGAGAGAGAGATGGAGGCAGAATGAGAGGGAGAGAGCAGAGTCTGGCAACCATGTGTGGCATAAATTATGGGCCACAATTTTGCCAGCGTTGCATTTTGCATGTTGCAACGCATAATTTGCATTTTTAAGCATTTTCACAGTGCGTTGGGCATAATTAAAAGCGACGCCAACTGCAGCAGGCCACGTGCCACGTACCACATACGCCAACTGCAACTGCAACAGTGCAACAGCGTGTGCTGTCTCCGACTTCGATTCCAATGCCAACACCAGTTTGGGGTTGCCTTTTGCTTCTCATTTTTCTTCCTTTTCCACCTTTCCTGTTTGGATGTGTACACACTGAAATGCAATTAAGCAGACAAGCAGAGGGCAGGTGGGCAAGGGGGAAGGGACAGCTCTTGCATTGCTCACCTTAAAGATTTTACAGATGACTGGGCACCTGGCTAGAGGTGTGGGGGCGTGGCAATGTGGGCGGGCAGCCGTGGCGCACTTAACAAATTAATGTCAAGCCACAATAAAAGTCAACAGCTGCTTTGGCTTTGCGGGCTGCAGTGGGGGCCGTAGGGGGTGCCCAGTTGAGTGCAATGTCATGCTGAGACTTAGTGAGAGTTGCTTTAAAAGCAAGAAAGAGAAAGATAGAGGAGGGAAGAGGCAGAGGGCAAGAGGGAAGCTGAGGTGCAGCGAGAGAGCGCAGCCACGAATGAAGAACGGAAGCTGCCACTCGCACACGGCAACATTAACAAATGCAGGACACACTAATATACACGCAGAAAGATGAAGACACACCCATACACACCCCGCACACACATACACTTCTGACACGCATTCGGTCTGTTTGAGCGTTGCCTGCCCGAGATTTTGCGCTTGACATATAATTTTTATGTCGCTGCTTAGCGCACACGCGTGTGTGTGTGTGTGTGATTGAGCGAGTGTGCTTAGATGTGTATGTGTGCGTCAGCTGCATCCTTGTGCATCCTGCGCAAATGGCAAAAGTTTTGCCAGCACGCCGCACGCGACGCCACACGCAGGCAGCTCACTTGCTCAACTTTTGATGGGCGAGGTGTGAAATTTGCCAGTCGCGATTCGCCAGGACCAAATAGGCGTATAATTATTATATGGAGCAGCAGCTGCAGCAGCAGCCAGCCAAGGATGCGTCAGTCGTGAAATTGTTTAGTGCGTGAAATTCATTAAAAAATACACTGCAAAAATAACTATGCACTTGGTGGCAGGGCTGATTACAAAAGGCGTAATCCATCAAGCTAAGACGGGCATGTTGTCAGGGATCTAAGGCAGGATCAGCAGACATACGAGGGACGGAAAGAAAAAGGGGGAAAGAGAGATGAAGAGAGATGGAGGCTGCAGTTAACTTACACAAAGTCGGTTGAGTGGAATTTTATGAGCTTGGCCTGCTTTGCCAACATTCATTCATATGCTGCGCCAGCTTCAGCTCCAAATGAACTTCCTGCCAAAGCAGGCAATGGCAAAAACAACTTCACGCCACTTGGAACCGACCACAGCACAACAACGGACTGCAGCAATAACGAGAGAGGGGGTAGGCTAGAGGAGTGAGGGCGGGATAGAATGCAGTTAAATGAGCGGAAATGCAAAATTAACTCGCCGCGAAAGCGCAGAGAACAAACAAAGAAATTGTTGTACAACTAACAGCGAAAAAAAAAAGAAGTAGATGAACACACACACAAAGCAAAATAAAATAAAACAAAGTAAGAGCAAAATGAAGAGGAAATATAGAATGAGAAAAACGAGAGCATTGTAGGAGAGGAAGCTAAGGGGAGACAGGGGAAAAGCAGAAGAAAGCGAAATAAAAACATTGCCACTTGGCCAAATTTAATGCAAATGTTTGGCCAGCCACAAAGCGGGGAGGTGCAAGGGATGTTAGAAAAAGCCTCTGCATAAATTTCATTTGTAGTGTTGCCAGACTGCTGCAGAGGTAACGGCAATTGGTGTCTGTATAAAGCGGATTGAGCTAAGAAATAATAAAAGTACTTGAGTCTAGTTTAAAGATCTTGTTCTGGATACAATCACAAACAACCGGAACATCTAAAAGAGAATAAATTAATAATAATAATTATTATAATATTAACAATCTAAATAATAAGACGATAAACGGTACAACGGAAAGATAGATAGACTGCTGCTTTATTTTCCATTTCAATCGTTTATGACATTGTGATTATTATGTTATTATATTAAGTCTTAGGTTATTAAGTGTGAGTAAATTAGTCCATACACGTTTGTAAATTAATTTATGTTAGCTTACGATAACCTTGTCGATATTCCTATCGATAAAAGAGTGTTGAATAACGCTGAAGAAGCGGAACATCGTCATTATCCTTTTGATTGAGCCAAGTAAAGACATTTAAAATTAAAATAAAAAACAATAAAGTATAATCTCGACAACTATTATTATTATTTTTGCACAGAGAATATTTTACAAATAGTTAACCTGAAATTATTTACCTTACATATTTTCTTGAATTGACCTTGATTTGAAAACAAACTTGAATAGTAATCTTAACTTGAATATTATTCCACAATGAGTACTTTAGCCATTCTCTGTAAATATAAAGTGAGTAATACGGATAGAGTTGAAGAGTTTTATTACACATAATGTCCAAGTTAATAAAATAAGAATAAATCAATCGCACTTAAGGGTTCCTGAGGCAGCCTTGGTTCCCTTGACAGTGCAAACTTCTTATCTGCCAGTATTAGCAAAGGTAACAGAACAGATTTTTGCTGCCCCAGAGCAATTGCTGCTGAGCTCCACTCCCTGCCCCCTCCTCTCTCTCTACCTCTCTTGCGCGCGACTGCGTTTTTCTGATACTGCGAAAAGGGTCTTTGAGCATATCCTCAAATGTTGAGCTTGATAAATAGAAAATGAAAATGAAAATTGTAAATGATTTATCTTGCGCGCTTTTTCTGCTCCCCCATGGCAAGGGGGGGTAAGGTGGAGGGGGAGGAGGCACTTGGCAGCATTTGAGCTGGGCGAAAATTGTATTTAATTGTGGTGCTCGCAGTTGGCACTTGGTAATTGCCGAATGCACAGCTACAGATACTCAATACTCTCAAGAGAGGCAGCAAAGAAGGTGGAGAGACGGAGGAGCAGGAGGGGGGGAGTAGGTTCTACATTGCTGCTAAATTAAACAAACGTTTTCGCAGCGCGCGAGCAATGAAAATGACAATAAAAATAGCATTAAATTTATGGCATACCAAAACCGGAACGAAACGAGACTCGAACAAGCAGCGGCCATTTTATTATTCCCCTTTCCTCCTGCCCCCTTCATTTCACTGGCATTTTGGCAGAGAGAACGGCATCTGGCACTTGGCACTGACTTTTGCAGCCTGAAGAAGACACAGAGCTGAAGAAGAGACGTGACGCTGCCAGGGGCGACAGTCGCTCGCACTGACTTTGCACAATTAATGGCGGCCAGGCGGCCAAGCAAATGGGCGGGCGTACAGTGTCGGCCCGGATGCCACGCCCCCTCTGGTTACCCTCTGGGCAAAGAGTCTCGCGCAATTATTGCGCCATTGTGTGAGAACCTTTGCCAAGTGTCTGTGTCACCGCTAAATTTAACATAATCCTGGAACGCCGACGCCGACACCGACGACGCAAACGCAGACAGTGACGCCGGCGTCGCTACTCATTTAATGCTCCCATTTCGGCAGCTGCCGCCGCACCGGCTACGGCAACGACTGCCTCTGCCTCTGGGAGCCCTTGAATGTCTTTGTCCTGCGGTAAGCCTTTCTTTTGCCGCGCATAATTAATTTCACGTTCCTGCCAAAAATATGCGCCAGAATCTCGTCCGCTCTGCTCCACTTTGATTTGCTCTGCATGGCTGCCTTTCCTTTTTGGGCTGCTCAGTTTTGTCTCTGTTGTCTGTTGTTGTTGTCGCTTGGGTCGTGCCATTTGTTTTGCACTTGGCAAGCGTCGTCTTCAAGAGTTCTCCGCTGGGCCAACTTGCCGTGGCGACTGCCAATTGGCATTGTTCAGTTTGGCCCAGAAACGAACACCGGCAAAAGGCAGACAACGTGGCTGGCAACGGGATGGCATAAAGACATCACGACATAATCAGTTTATTTATCCAATTATAAGGGATATATAGAATTAAAATTGTGAATTATTTGCCAGCAGAGAGTACGGCAGCTGAAAAGCATGCAACATAATTTTTATTAGATTCCCTCTGGTTTTTGCAGCTCAGCTTAAAAGTATGCAGCGAAAACGGAATTCATACATGGCATGTTGCAGTTGCAATCCAAATAAATGAATTATTTTATATTTTATATTGTACCTGTTAATTAAAGACAACGGAAAAAAATAAATATTAAATTATTTGTTTTTAATATTTATTCTTAAAGTATTGAACGGAAAATTGCATAAAGATCACAGTTTAAATATATTTCCTCTTACGAATTTGATCCCTTAATCATTCTATTCCTTGAATTTAAGAATTTAACAAAATTTAAGAATTTAACAAAATTAAATTGAGTTCTTGCAGTAACCAAGGATAAAAACTATTGACTGATTTATTGAAAACTACATACAATACAATTTATTCACCGTCAGTTACTTTTCTGCCTCTGCATCGTGTGTGTTGTAAATTGTTTCTTATAGATAATCGCTCAGCTGCAGCTGTTAATGTTCACACTTATAGGATTTAAATGTACATACTTGTGAAGCATGGATGCATACATTCATACAAGTATCGTTAAATTGCAGCTCATCAGAGCAAAATTCAATCACACTTGATTCATTCGATTCACTTGATTCACTCAATTCGCTCTCTCTCACTTTCTGCATTCATAATTGTTTCACAGCTGCAGCCGATAACAATTTAAATCCATTGTTTTCAATAAACAATTATTGCAATTCCAGCAAAACAAAACACACACACTCTTTGGCCAATCATCTGTGCTACCCTCTTCTCCTCCTCCACTGCCCCCTGTTATGCCTGCATCAATTGTAGGCTGGCCCTGTTAGGCCCATTAGCCACAGGCAGCACAGGCGGCAATCGGACATAAGCGGCACAGAGCTGCGACGTGCGATGCCAATGCCAATGCCGAGCTGCCGTTGCCGTTACCATTGCCATTGCCGAAACGCTGAGCTTTTTATCTTCATAAAAAAGCCGACAGACAGCGAGACAGACGGAGAGAAATTCATTGCAAAATGTTCAAAAATGGTGCACATAAAAAAGACCAAAAAACAGTTGCATGGAAAATTGAATGGAAATGAACGGGTCTAGAGGGTATTGCCAGGCAGATAGAAAGCGGAAAGGGAGGTAGCACGGGCAGGGAGGGTGTGTGGTGTCATAGACAGCGCAGACTGTGCTGGAGCACTAAATAAAGTTGCAGTAAAAACTATTAGAGAGTCGCGCCGCGTAGCAAACAAAAAATTCACTTAAAATGCCACAGCAACAATAAAAAAAATACGAACGCTACAGTCTAACTGCACAGTTCCACAATATACCCTATTTGGGTTGTGCGTTCAGGGGGTATATCACGCTCATTGCGTACAAACTAAGTAGTAAACTAAGGACAATGTTTCCTTACAGTATTACAGTAGATACTCGATTTAACAATCACATACTTAATGTTAATATATCGATTATAAAGTGTGTATTTCTCTCTAGTTCTCTTTTTCTTTACTTTCAATCTAATAACCTTGAATCACATTTCAGAATCATTATCAAACCTATTCGGAATTGTTTTTTATTACTTGCGCCGTCGACAATCATAATGATTTTTTCTACTTTTCTGAACCGTTTTGATCTGCGTACCGGATGTCTCTCGATATCAATGCTTCACATGGGCTTCATTATATCGAGCCTTCATGTACCGTTATACAGTGGCATTAAGACCCAAGTCGATATGATTATGATATATGAGAAAATTTTTGAAATGCTTACAACTATTTCTCAAATCTATGCTATATTTAATGTAAGTACTGTAAGTAGTATTAAGAATTTACGATTATTTTAAGAATTTACAAATATATTTACGAGGAATAAATAATATTAAGATAATCAAATAACAGTAAATATATGTACAATATGCATTCAATTTGATATTTTATTTTATATATCCATTTCATTTCTTTACAGAGAAATCGCCGGATACTCTTGATGTGGCAGCTAACCATACCGTTCATATATCTATTCAATTTCAGTTACTTTATTTTTCAAAGTTTTATGCTCACCAGCATATGGATGTTAACTTTTTGGGTTATATGCATGTGTAAGTCCTAGAAAATTATTGAGAAAATGTAACTTGATTATTTATATTTTGTTCTTTTTGTTGAAGATCTAGTCACCTATTCGCTAATGCTGGTCAATTCGTACTACGAAGAGCTGGGATTTTCAGACTCGTATCAAAATCGTTTTTCAACAAATAATAGTGAACCAACCGAGTTCAGACTTGTAGGAAATTTATTATCAAGTGACCGATAATTGGGATCTGTGCTGCAAGGTAATCGGATATGCCACAAATGGCGAAAGTCTCTTTTCACCATTAGTTTATTATTGTTATAATTTCTTTATTCTCATTATACAATATGCGAGCACTCGTTTTCTTTTTTCTCTTCCCTCTCACTCTAACAAACACTTTCTCTCTCTCTCTCTGTCTTGTCTATATTTGCAATTGGGGAGAAAAATATAGTGCCAGGCGACGCAGGTTTGGGGGAGACTGATAAAAGGCAGACTGAACTGAAGCCGACAGCTATCGGAGGAGCTTCTGGCGAAACAGGAAATTAAAAACGAATACCGTACGGGTGAGTGTGTGTAACTGTCTGTGTGTATGTGCCAGCATATGTGTGCTTGATAGTGTGTGTAGGAGAAGTATCTTGCAGATTGTTGGCATCAAGAGACACTTCGGAGGCGGCAATAAGTAGAGCAACACACAAAGTGTTTAATTCAATATGAGTTCAGAGAGGATAGCACACTGGGCAGTTGTGTAATAATGTTGGTGGTAAGTCCAGGGGGATGTGGCATGCTGCAAATGGGGGCACAGCAGTCAAAACTTTGCCCTCTTACCTTGACTCTTAAATTTATGTGCAAACTTTGAGTGCGTTTGTTTGTTTGTCTGTGCCGCAGTCTCTCTCTGTGTGTTTGGGTGAGAGTGTCTGTCTGTGTGTGTATTTTCTGTGTGTGTGTGTGTTTGTGTCTGTGCGCAAATTATGCAATTTTAACGCATAAATTTCACGACTCGACCCGAGGCTACCTTCTGTCTTGCCATAACTTAACCGACTATGCAAGACTGTCTAATTAAAGCGAGGCCAGCGGGCGTAGCCTCTTTCCTGTCTGCTGCAATTCAAATGTCTTCCGTCCTGCATTGCTTAATGGCCAGAGTTGCCAACTGTTTTAAACTGCACTCAGAGAAAATTTAAATAGATCCCATCTGCCTTAGCTGATAGAATTGCTCCAGAGTAATCAATAAATCCAGTTTATTGCCTTTATTAGAGCTAAATATGAAAAACTTGATATGTTTTTATTCAAATAAAATTTACAGCGTATCTGCAGTTCGGCTTATCCTGGTCTCTTTAACCTGTCGTGCACTTTGAAGTTGCCGTCGCTCGCTCGTAAACATAAAAGTTGGCAACACTCCCCGGAGACAAATCAGTTTGATTTTGATTGCAGCTTTTACGGCCTTTGGCACCTTATAACTTTCTTTTTTCCCCACATTTTTTTTGGTTTGGTTTGCTTACCTGCGGCAAGCGCCTATCGCAATCTACCAGCTGCCTCTGCTGATGTCTTGAGATACTTTTGGACAAGTCGCCGAACTGAACTTGACTGGCTGCCGCATGTTTTAATTCTCCCTACGCAGTTGTTATGCTCGATTGCTCAGCTCTTCTCTCTTTGTCGTTGTTGTTGTGACTGTCTCGACTGCAGTCTTGGCACGTGTTTTTGTATGTTTTCCATCATGTTCCACCTGCTTTTATTCCTCGGGATAAGCTCGTAAAACTTTTGGCCAACAACAACAACAGCAGCAGAGACAAGAAAATGGAAACTTTGCGGCTCTTGCAGCTTTTATGCGTGCTTCGTGCCACAGTCGCCGTGGCAAGGTGTCCCGAAAAATTGCAAAGAGAGAGAGAGAGATACAGAGACACGCAGCGCCACTTGGCCAACATTTTGTGTCAACACTTTAATGAGGCGCAGGGCAGGAGGGCTGCATGGAAGCGTTGGGGGCGGGGGACAGTTGTATGCGAGCCCACGGGCTGCTTAAAACAAACGGCGTGACAACACAGACATGAAATTATTTAACCGCATGTCGAACACAGCAACAAAAACGCAATAAAGAAATGTTCCACGCAAACATCGTGACTGACTTGCCCCTCTTCTCTTTCCACCACCTGCCCGCCCTCGTCATTCCACTGCTGACCAAAATGTGTCACACAAAACGGTTTGCAATTGAAATGTCAATAATGTTTTATGACATTGTAGCGTAACGCTTCAAAAACTCTCGAACTTCAGGCAGTTGCACTGAAAGAAATCATACAGTAAATACTGTTACTGTAAATAAAATACGCATTTTTATTAAGGTTTCAGTTTTTTGTTTGCAATGATTTTCTGCAGCGTAAGAGCAACAAAATGTTTTCAGTTCAGCTCGCAAATCTTTTGACATGCAATGGCAATCAAAAGCAAAGAAATGGATAGGGGAGAAAGGGGGAGATGGTAATAGGAAATGGGCCTGCGATTGGACGAGGGCATGCAGAAGGTTTGGATGCCATTTTGTGGCCTGTCTTGCGGTGTCGCCTGAAATTGGCCAGCAAACAAGGCACAAGACTGAATAGACAAAAAGCCAAATAAATACAGAGACAGCAAGATACAGAAAGACAGAGAGACAGACAGGAAGAGAGAGAGACAGAGCGAAATCCAATTCAAAATGCCATCAGACATTCTAATTTCATTCATTTCTCAATACAATCAAGTGGCGGAATGAAGAGTGCTAGGAGGAGAGGGGAGGGGGGACAGCAGTGGCAAGCGGCACCGACCACAGGGTCCGAAATTCACTTGCTTATGTCACATAAATTCTGATTGTGATAAAGCGGAACACCAACAACAAAACAAATGACATGGCAGACTGTGTCGCAAACAATTCCTCAGCTTTAGCCCCCGTCGATTCCGTCGTCCAGCCTCCCTCCTCCTCTCTCACTCTCTCTAATCGCCATAAATTGAGGCACCAAATTGAATTTCTTGGTCTACGATTTTCAACAAGGCCTTCTTCACTAAAAAGTTACCTGCGCCTAAGAATGAGTGACGAGGAGTTGCTTGACATTATTATTTTTCAGTTGTTGTAAGTCTTAACATGTTCCTGCAATATACTTAAGACTTTTTATCGTTCCTGCAGCTAGGAAACTGAAGATTTATTGTAAGCATATTTTACTGTTATATAACAAACCCGATACTGATTGAACCAAAAACTATTTATTGACTGTATGTTCATATGTTTAGCGTACTTGTATTGCATACTTATTGGCGGCGCTATCATAATCTTCACACCGACTTTAACTATTTCGTGAATAACTTAAATATTTATTATCCTATCGTAACCAAATTATCAGAAGTGATTCGAACTATGATAACAATTGTGCACACAAGAATTTCTTCTTAGATTAAAATAACGCATGCAATTATATTTCTATTGATTTACGGGTACGAAGGAGGACTAACTAAATGTTTAAAACAAGCATGACTTTTGCACTATAACCAGACATATTGTCACCAAATGTGGTAGTCCTGGGTCTTACACTCTCTGAGATCTACATGTTCATACAGACGGAAACGGCCAATATCGGCTCGGCTGTTGACGCTGTTCAAGAATATATTCCTTAAGCTGTCGGAGATACCTGCTTTAGCCTGTTACATATATTTCTCATTTCTATCTTTCTCTTCTCTATCTCTTCCTTTCTCTCTCTATATATATTTCTTTGATCTCCCCATTTAGCCCTCACTCAGCTACAGTTCTAGATTTTCCATCTTTATCGAATGTCTCGGCCTTTACGTGGTCACTACAGGCATTTAAGGCATTTTCTTCTTCCACCCTCTTTGCTTCTCTCTCTGCTGTCTCTGTCCACTTCCAACTGCACTCGCCCTGGGCGTCGTAATGACACCGCAGAAAGGCGAGGGCAAAAGTAAAGAAGCGTGGAAAGAGTCATTTGGGATTGCGCGTACTTTGCTGCATCTGGCGTCATTTTAAGTGCTTCTGCGCGCACATCTCTGTGCAAATTGTGCAATGCTGTGCAAAACTGTCCAAAAGTGTGCAAAATAAATATGAATTGCCTGCCAGAGGGCAGTGCACAAGGCTGCCCAAAGGGCTCAATTTGCGCGGTTAGATTTGCATTTAAATTTCGATAGCGAATCGAGACAAATTGAATAGGCTCGCGAAATGTTAATTGGCAGCATAAAGCAAAGCGTACTCCTCGAGACCAGGGGACAATGATAGCTCAGATTAATTAAAGCAACACTGGGAAATGGGAAATGGGCTGAATGCAATTAGAATTTAATTGTGGCAATAATTGCCTTATAAATAAGACCACAGTGAAGAGGTGTACACACCCACAGGTGAAGTGTGTGCAAATGTGTGTGTGTGTGCAAGTGTGTGTGTGTGCATGTATGTGTATGTGCGTAGGGTAAATGACAGTTGAGTTAATCAGCCAGACAGCCGGCAAGTTGATTTAAAGCCGCAGCCAACGGCGCGTATGATTGATTTAACAGGAATAAGAGCAGCAGCATAAGACGGAGCGAGAGAATATGAGAGAGGAGTAAAGCTCGCATTTGGTTTAGCAGCTGCAGGCATTGTCTCTATTTGCATAATTCAATAATTGATTCGGAGTACTTGCTTAGTAGAAATTCTCGTTAATCTCCTTCTGGTCGACAAAATACATCGATCCAACTGCGTAAGGTAAGAGGGAGAGGAGGTGGGATTATATATGGATAATATATTCATAGTTATATATTGTCAGTCACCTGCCAAAGCAAACACCAATACCAGAAAAGACCAGAGGAGCCATCGCCGCCACAAGGAGCACTTCGTGTGGCACACAAAACTCTTCGCCTGCTTCACGAGGCACTTGTTGCACATCGGCTTGTACTGCTCATCCATGCCATTGACCATGTCCTTGTCCGAAGTGATGCCAAAGTTGCGCATCAACTCCGTTCCGTTCTCCATATAGTTCTCCAGTGAGATGTTCACCGGACTAGTGAGCGCCTGCTTCCAATCATCGTCAACTGGATAAACATCAACTTTGCCAGTACAGCCCTCATCCTTCTTGCTGAGATACTGTACTGACAAACTGATACCACCCTGCTCCGACAGCGCTGGCTTCATCAATATGGTCAGCTCGATGGTGTCGAACGCTTCAACGTAGCCACTTGACGGCAATACACTGAACAGTGATTCCTCATCCAGTTCGATCTTGTAGTAAACCGCCTTGGCATTCAAATTCAACAGACTTAGTTGACGCTTCTGATTGTGTGGAAACGGAGCCTGGAACTTTACATTCGACGGCGAGACAATAAGGCGATCCTCATTGGTGGCCATTTTCATAACTGAGAATCAAGAAAATTTCAATTTTTTATTTTTTTACTTGACTGTCGCCAATTTTGTTTTATCGATTCGATTGCAAAGAAAGAAATCTTGAGAACAAACTACTTTACATTTTTAAAGTAATGAAGTATGAGAAAAAGAGAGAGAGACTACTCTGATGAGAGAGATACAGAATAAAAGTAGTCATATTAATGTATTTATTTATTTATTAAATAAAACAATTTATCGTGTACTTAGGTAGGTAAATTTATGAAAAGCTATTTAAACTCTAGTTTAATTGACTTTCTGTAACTTTTACGAAATCTTGACAAACACATCGTAAATTTTTGAAAAGAGAGAAAGAAATCTGCTGAAAAAGAGTGAGAGAGAACGAAAGATAGCTGTATGTCTGTTTATATTGAACTTAATTAGACAAATCTAAAGCAGGCAGAAATATGTTTATTAAAAAATATCCAAGCTAAAGCTCTATTGATTTTTATAGAAAACTTCTTTTACTTAAATGAAATCTTTATTAAAATTAAGCAATTAAGTAAGAGAAGAAGAAAGATTACTCTAAAGAGAAAGAGAGATAGAGAGAGCAATGGGTTGTTCAATTTTTCTGTATATGAATTGACATAACTAGGCAAATCTGAATCTAGTAGAGTTGTGTATATAGAACGATTCCAGCTCAAGCTCAATTGACTTTTTGGGATAACTTCTGTAACTTTTACGTTGTTAATAACACTTCGACATACATATATATGTACGTAACTCCAAACTGCACACGTATTTGTCGCATCGATAGCATTATTAGCAACAAATGCCCAATAAACGCCTTGGGGAAGCCAATCCAACTACCACAATTTCGTCAGCTTGGCCAATTTGGACTACCCTCGTCTTGGTTTTTTTCTAACTCCCCTGGCCACGCCTAACTAAATGGCCAGCTTGGCTAGCTGTGCGGCACGTCTGCTATCGTTTGTCCCTTGTCCAACTGTCCCTCATCCCACTTTCTCACTGTCCTTTGTCCTCTGTCTGCCGTCGCTGTCCGCTGTCAACAACATTTGTACAACGTATTTTTTCATCTTTCTTTTGCCAGATTTATGAAAAAAAAGAAACAGAGAAAACGTTAAGGAGCAGAGCAGCAAAAGCGAAAGCATTGTTAGCCCAGGACAAAGGCGGGACGGAGCAGAGAGTGTCCTGCGATGACAGCAACAACAACAGCAATGGCGACAACTTTGGACAAAACGTTGCGTAGTTGAGCGCAGCTGTTTCAAAAATATAATAAATAAATAAACATAATTTATAAGTAGCAGATTTTTTACGTCTCTGTTGGCATAAACGCTTCAACACACACACACACAAACACAAGGAAAGAGACAGCAAACACTGCGTTCAGCGCTTTTTCTTTTCGCTCTTCATTTGTGTCTGTCTGTCCGTCTGAATAGCTGGAGATGAATGCGCGATGCCATCTTTACCACAGCATAGCGAGCTGAGACAAAGGCGACAGATAACAATGAGTTTCAGCGGTTAGCTAAATGTGATACGTAAGCCATGACGCAGCAGGTTTACGTTACGTTAAGCAACGTAAGCACGATATACTTAAAGCGCAACGGGAAACAAACAGCACCAGAAGCAGGCAACAAGTGTGGCATCACCGTGTGCTTACCTGAGTGGACTTGGGGACTTTAAAGATATTGTATTATATTAGATTATATCTCTAATATCTCTCATATAGTTTATAGTATTAAATACCATATTAATTCAATTTCTCTCTGCAATTTCTTTATTTAGTGTTGAGACTCTCCGTAGTTCGCAAGTTTACTACTCCCCTTACTCTCCTTATAGCCTTCAAATCGCACTTAATGCTGTCGAAAACATAAGGGAGTTTTTGCACACCATCACACTCCGCCCACGTGACACGCCCACAGCAGCTTTGTGGCCCGCATAAAAGAAGTCGAAATAGAAAACAAAGACATTTTCTAGTCGACTGGCTAACCGGAAGTCAAAAACACAAACGAACTAAAAGCCGCGCACTCAGCAACAGCCTTCCATATACTTAAAACACACACACACACAGACATGAGTATGTATATATGTATGTATGTATGTATGTATGTGTATGTGGCGTGGGGTGCCACACCCACATGCTCACATTCAAATGGTTCCATATTTCTTGACAATTTAGGACACCATTAGCGAGAAATTATTACTGTGCGGCGTCAGTGGAGCAGAGCAGGCAAGGAATGAGAGGGTGGAAGGGAGGGAGGCAGAGAGAGAGGAGATGGAAAGAGAGCAGAGGGGGAAACTGGAGCAGTCGAGCCAGGCCAAGCACTGGAGTACGCAGCGCAGGCAGCAAGTGTAGCGTAGTATGGGAAGGGGAGTGGGAGAGGGAGAGGGGTGGCGATTTTGGCGGGCAAAACGACAACACAGTGACACCCACAAGTATAGCGACGCCTCTAAAATCTGATGGGGTACTGGAAAAAAAAGAAAACGAGAGGGAGAGGAATAGAGAGAGAGCCAAGAGAGCGAGCGAAAGAAAGAAGCTAGGGAGAGAGAAAGGAGGAGAGTGGGAGAAGTAAAGAAAAAAAAATGTAGAACCGACTGGACTGAAAAGACAAGAACTTGTATATACTCTATAATTTCACTAATTTGATTAGTATTCAATAATTTGGAAATTATTAAACTGAACCTTTAGGTATTGTACATTCATTTTTATTATTTATTTAACATCAACTAAGAGCTGATAAATGACAACTATTGAGAAAGTAAAATTAAAGTACAATTAAAAAAATTAATTTAGAATATAATCTACAATAAATATACTTATTTCAAAGTTTAAAAGTGCAATTAAATATACAAAATAATTCATTTATTTTTAATTTTAAATTTTAATTTAAAAATTAAGTTTTGTTTACAATAAAGAAAACAAAGATGATTCTCTATGTGTTGCAAAGGATATGTCTTTATATTTATTATTTATAATTATTGTTTTATATTCTTTAATAATTATATAAAATATGAAACATAAGAAATCGTAGGTTCTTTTCAGCAAATATTGTATATTCATATTAATTGGAACGCAGTGTATACACACTTTACCAATATGTTCTTCACTTCCATTCCTCTTCGCTTATTTTGTACCCCCTTTTGGTGTACAGTTTTTGGTAGCTCGCGGTAAACTTATGTGGGTGCTTAAGTGAACCATTAGCGCCGCGCGTCATTAAGTTGTTTCCGCTTCGCGCATTTCTTCCACTGTTTTCCACATTTTCCACTGTGTTTTCCACAGTGCGGGCGGTAAAAGGGGCAGCCTAGCTAGGCCTAGTCCCAGAGAGGGCCCGGCAAGGCGGCTGTGGCACGTGGAAGCATGTACTCGTGCGCATATCGAGGCTTGTGGGCCACATCATTAATGGTTATAGACCAGGCCCAACGGGTATCTAACCCAGCACCCAGGACTTATTGGACTTGCCCCTCCCCTCTCCACACTCCCTCACCATCTCCCTTTACTTCTTATTGCCTTTTTTTATCCCTTCCTTGGTTCATTGACCACTCTCAGTGCGTCTTGATTTATGTGCATCGCAGTTGTTGTCTGTAAGTTTGTGCGACGACTTGTAATCATTTTAAGTAGGCTCAGCGTGCTCTGCAACTACCCCTCCTCCTATTTCCCCCTACCCTGTTCCCTCTGCTGTTTGGCAAATTTGATGGTAGCGCCCCAAGCGAATTGAGCAGCCCCAAAAACGGAGCAAAGACACAAAGCACAGTTGCAGCGACAGGCGCTAAATTCAATTAAACTCAAATCAGTGCAAAAATCACATGCACTAAACACACACCTGCATTGAACACACACACCTTTACATATACAGACAGACACGACCTGCCGCAGGCAAACAGTGTTAGGGCTATCATCGTCCTGGCATCATCCTGGCTTGCACCTTCGGTCAGACCCAGGCAGCACTTAAATGCCACACCAAGCCCAGTATACGCATACACAGACACAGCCACACGCACACACTCAAACATGCACTTCTCCCCCTCCCACGTGTCGTCGGCGTGTTTTGCTGCTAGTTCAACGCAAATAAAACCAATTGACGGCGGTCGTGGCAAGCATTACAGAGAGAGATAGACCAGGGAAGGAGACTAGAGTGAGAGGGGGAGAGCGTAAAGAGGTGTGAGTGAGGTGCTGCTTGTTGTAGTATCTGTAGCTGCATCGGTCATTACCAGTTAAAGTGGATTCGATGAGCGTTTACGTGTGCACTGCGGCACACACAACACGCTCTAATTATGACGAGAATGAGCGAGAGAGGAGATGGAGGGGGAGAGGAAAAGGAGAGAGCGATCCCCGTGCAAATGCTCAACATTTGCTGGCCCTCACCTGAGCTGCATGCTTTGTAAATGTAGAGTGTAACTCACCTGCCACCTGGCACCGCCTGGCAAATTGTTTGTACCTTGTCGGGCTAACAATAAATTTGACTTTGCCAGGATACAGTTTAGAGGGGCGAAGGGAAATATTTGAGTTACCTATACAATCCGTAATAAAATTAACTATTTGTTAACACTAATTTAATGACATTTTTCCCAGTTTCCTGATCTGACTTCAGTTTTACCATATTTTCCTTTAAAACTGCGTCATGTTATGTCTACGTCTTATGTCGTACGTCTTTATCCTGAACAAGCAAGCAACACTTGTTGGCATAGTTTCTTGGTTATGTTACATAAGCTTAGTCGTTGCCAGGACTATGCAGCTCCGTTTGCTGCTACTGCTAATTTGCCCCTTGCCGCTGCTGCTGCTGCTCCTTTAGCTGCCTCTGGTGCGGCATTTGTGCCACAATTGCACACTAACAAATTGGCTTATCGTCCATCCGGCTGGCTACATGCCACGCCCACTGAATTTGCATGTTTATTGTGTGGTGGCTTTATGGCTGCAATAGCAATAATTAAGGCTTATTTACAAGCTCACAATCCACGACAGAGGCAGCAGCAGAGGCAGCTCACCTGTCCGGCAACCTCGGCTGGCAAACAGTGCAAGCGACACAAATTTGCCTTCATTTGTGTGCGTGTGTGCGGACAATCGACAGCTCATATTGGTAATTATTTGTGTATTGGCAGAACAACAGACTGAATGCAAGAGAAGAGTAAGGGTAGGGGAAGAGTAATGGAAGTACAGAGCGAGCTAGGGACAGAGAGAGGATGTTTTGTGTGGCGTAGAGGTAGCAAGGTTGCCTGAGAGCGGGTGCACACGGGGTAGTGTGTCAAATGTGCTGATTAGCTGCTTCATTCAGTCAAAGGCAGCTGAATGGTGGAGGCGCAAAATGCGATATATTGAGCTGCATGTATGCCAGATATGCGAGCAATACACAATAAGTGGATCTGAAATGCACTAGGAATGCAAGAGGGAATTTAGAATTGGGAGAAGACACAAAACCCAAACAATTTGCACGTAAAATGCATAAAGTGTGCACATGATTTAACGCTGTCATATAAAAAGCAATGCTACTTTACAAGGAGATAGTCGAAGGGAGTGGGGAGAACTGTGTTTGTTCTTAAATTTGTCTTTCATCTCAAATTTGCATTATTTATACTGTCCAGCCATTGCAAATTGTCAAGAATGGTAAAAAACTAAGGGTAGACTTTCATGTAACAGGCAGAAGGAGGCTTGGCAGACCCCACAATATAGTATAAATATTCTTGATCAGAATCACAAGCTGAGTCAATTGAACCAGATCTCAGCTATTATAACACATAGAGACATCGAATTCGCCATGAATGTACGTGCACTTACGGTATAGATCAAGTTTATTTTAAATATTGTGTACCACGCCCACATCCCCAGAAATAAATACTTTAGTTGTACAATTCGGTTAATAGGGGATGCATAACAGATAAAATTTTCTGACTTTAACATTAACTTCACTTTAATATGTACTCCTCCAGTATTTTTGTATTTAAAAATTTTTTTTATTTTTTCCAAGTCAACAATTTGCATTAATTAAATTAACTAAGATAATAAGTTAACAACAATATACATGTACTAGTGTTTTGCACTTACATATTATCTTTATTCAATATTTCGTATATTAAATCGAATCACTACTCATATCTTTTATCTCTTTTATCTTTTATTGTTAATGAAAACATAATGACGCTTCATTCATTAATTTCTTACATTATAGACCGAATCGAAATAGATTTTAGCAAAATCTTCTATAATAAACTTAGCTTCATTCCGATAATGACAGCCATTGTCGCAATTACAGCAAAAAATGTTGCATTTGCCGCGCCCACAGCAAGGAGTTGGTTTACTCAGGCTTCCACAGAGCTTTACATAGCATCTTCGCTTGTTGATGACTGGAAAAGCATTCTCAAAGTATGGACAAGGCTGATTGACTCCTTTCCTTAAATCAAAAGTAATTGTGCTAAAATAACAGCATACACCACTTGCCGTAGGCACCAGCATCAGCAGAGTAGGTAGAATCGTAAACAACAGCGTCCAAATGCAGCACATTTCGTATAGACTGCGATCAGTTTTACGACAACATCCATTTTGAAGTGTATCAAAATAAGTGTTATGTAATGGGTGGAAATAATTGATGCTATTCGATACAGATTCTACTTTTTCGCAGTAAAGTCAAATGAATAAGAAACCTATTCAGATTCAAATTTTAAAGTCTCCCCCGATTGCTTTCAATTACAAATTATAGTTCAAAAGTTCCAAAAAAAATTATAACAATCTAATTTCCATTCAAAGTGACTGGCATTTGTAATTACTAGCTGAACAATATGAGAGAATGTGGCTAACTGCTATAGATTCTCTTGCAATACAAGAATATAATACTACTCTGGGAAGGATCGAATATATTTTTTATTAAATATAAGGCTTTTTAAATCCTGTCACATCGTAAACATCTGCCTTATATTCCATTTTAAAATCACCCACAATATCATTCACACTATTACATGAATGGCAGCCGTTATCGCAATTGCAGCAGAAACTATTGCAAGAGCCGCGCCCACACCACGAAGTTGGTCTTTACAGGCTCCCACAGAGTTTATTCAGTTGGTTTATTCAGGTTCCCACATACATAGTTCCACAAAACAAGCCCTTACATTGAAGATGGGGTAAGCATTTTTAAAGTGCGAGCAGCGCTTATTGGTTTCAGCGCTTAAACGGAAACTAATTGAGGTTGCATGACAGCATTCGCCATTTACTTGTGGCACCAGCACAGCACTGAGCCCCATGGTTAAAATTGTAACTAACAGCGAACACATGTTTGATACTTTAAGTTCGGCTTAATGCCAACATCCATTTTAATGTCCATTACAATGAATGTTATGTAATCGGTGAAAATAATCAACAATATATAATTCGATACAGTTTCTTTTCTCTCCGGATTTAAGTTTAAAAGTTAAGACTATTCATGTAAAGGATGATTTTTTAAGAGCTATAGGAAAGTTGTTAAAAAAAACATAAAATTCAGAGAAATTAATGAAATCTTCAGTTGAATCGATAGTACGTTTCATATAATTTGAAGCGTCTTGTTAAAGCCACATGCCATGCCAGTCGAGCTCTTGCATTTTGGGAAAGAAAAAGATTAATATCATCTCAAGGTAGCGCTCACCATTTACAGTTGCGTTACGATTACGCGTTACGTCATTAACACTGTCCAACACACCTACGATATTTTCTGCAGTTCGCAGTCTATGTAAGCGTGTTGGTCGTTTAATGTCCAACATAGCTATCAAAACACTCTACAATATAAAGAATCAAACCTCTTTCGATTAAAAGTAATTTTCTATTTCAAGCAAATTTATTTATTTATATTTCATATTTTAATCATGTACATTGTACACATGTTTTCCATATCTAACTTTAAAATCATCCATGATTTGAAGGGGATTATTCCGATAATGACAACCGCTGTCGCAATTGCAGCAGAAAAGATTGCAAGGCCCGCGCCCACAGCACGGAGTTGGTGGATGGTCGTTGCCACAGAGGATCACATTGCAGTGCTTTATATCATAGGTCATTCTACCATGGCTTAATTCCACACATCTCTTGTTGCTTTCAGGTCTAATGGAGAATTTAAATTCTTTTGAATTACAGCAGTCGCCACTCACCGGTGGCACCAGCTCAGCACAAAGCACCACTGATAAGATCGTTACTAACGGCGAACACTTGCAGAACATGGTTAATATTTTAAGTTCAGTTCAAGCCCAACATCCATTTAAAAGTCCATTACAATGAATGTTATGTGATCGGTGGAAATAATCTATAATGCCATTCGATATAGTTTCTTCTTTTTCACAGTTAATGAAAAATAATGAAACATGAAGAAACTTTTTCTGAATTTAGCTTAAATATAAAGAATTCATGTTTTCATCAATCGTTTTGTTTTCATTCAATCTGCACGAGATGAAGGATTAGAGAATGTGGCAAAGAATTGAACTTCTTTTGATTGAAAGTGATTTCTTATTTTAAACAAGATAACTGTTTATTTATCTCACATTATACAATTACAGCAGAAAAAATTACAAGCCCCGCGCCCACAACACGGAGTTGGTGGATGCTCGTTACCGCAGAGGCTCACACGGCACTGCTTTTTATCCCAGGTAATCACATCATGGTAAAAGTCCGAACATTGCTTATTACTTTTATTTTTAATGAGGAATGTAGTTTACAGCATACGCCACTAACTAGTGGCACAAGCACCAGCACAGCACACAGCATCACGGATAAGTTTGTGACTAACAACGAACACTTAAAGCACGTGGTTGATACTTTAAGATCAGTTGAAACCTAACATCCATTAAAAAGTCCATTACAATGAATGTTATGTGATCGGTGGAAATAATCAATAAGGCCATTCGATATAGTTTCTTCTTTTTCACAGTTAATGAAAAATAATGAAACATGAAGAAACTTTTTCTGAATTTAGTTTAAATGTTAGGAATTCATATTTTTTCAATCGTTGTGTTTTCAGTAAACCTGTACGAAATGAAGGATTAGAGAATGTGGCACAAGGACATTTCTTTGAATATGTCAACACTCCGCAAGCAATCGAACTTACTTCTTTTGATTGAAAGTGATTATACCATTGAAAATGGTAAAAAATGGGTATACTAACTTTGTGCAAATGTATGTAACATGCAGAAGGAGGCGTGGGAGACGCTATAAAGTATATATATTCTTGCTCAGGATCACAAGCCGAGTCGATTGAGCCATGTCTGTCTGTCTGTCTGTCTGTCCGTCTGTATGTCTGTCCATCTGTCTGTCTGTCCGTCTGTCTGTGTGAACGCACAGATCTCAGCTATTATAAAAGCTAGAGTTACCAAATTTGGCAGGAAGACTTCTGTGTACTATAAGCAGATCAAGTTTATTTCCAATGTTAGGTGCCACGCCCTCCGCCCACGTAAATCAAAAATTTAATTTTTAACTCAATTTGTAAGCGCTGTATAAAAGCTACAACTTTCTGACTATAACATATACTAAGCTGAATGAATTATCTACGTATTCTCCAAATTGTAATCCGATCGGCCAATAATCACATAAGTTATTTAAGAAAGAATAAGCATAAGACCAAATGCTTTTGTCAGCTAACAAGAGAGGCGGGCGAGCGAGAAGCGTGTTGGGGATAAAGGTAAAGCATGTGCATATGTATATGTGTATGAATTTAACAAATTAAACTACACGGGAACATAGGTTGAAGGATATCCCACTCTCGCGTGCTGTGCGACTGTTGCTTTTCTTACTGGTTTCTTATTTTAAGTATGATAACTGTTTATTTATCTCAATTTGTACACGTGTTTTTCATTTTTTTTATTAAAATCATCCATGATTTGAACTGGAGAATTCCGATAATGACAACCGCCGTCGCAATTGCAACAGAACACATTGCAAGGACCGCGCCCACAGCACGGAGTTGGTGGACGGTCGTTGCCACAGAGGATCGCACGGCAATGCCTTAAATCGTATGTCGATTTACTACGGCTAAAGTCGCCACATCTCTTGTTGCTTTCAGGTCTAATGACGAATGTAAATTCTTTTGATCTACAGCAGTCGCCACTCACCGGTGGCACCAGCACAGCAGAAAGCACCACGGATAAGATCGTTATTAACAGCGAACACTTGCAGAACATGGTTGATACTTTAAGTTAAATTAAAGTCCAATATCCATTTGAAAGTCCATTACAATGAATGTCATGTGATCGGTGGAAATAATCAATAATGCCATTCGATACATGTAGTTTCTTCTTTTTCACAGTTAATCTGTACGAGATGAAGGAATAGTGAATGTGGCAAAGAATCGTTTTTATTTTGATTGAAAGTGATTTCTTTTTTTAAGCATAATTTTAATTGAAAGTGATTTCTTTTTTTAAGCATGATAACTGTTTATTTATATCACATTGTATACATGTTTTCCATGTCTTAGTTTAAAATCATCCACAATTTGAAGTGGATGACCCCGAAAATGATAATCTCCGTCGCAATTACTGCAGAAACCAGTAAGAAAAACCACAGTCGCGCTTCGCGCTTGCCCGCCGTTCTTGTTAGCTGACAGAACATTTGCACAAAGTTAGTATACCCTTTTTTGACCATTTTCAATGGTCGAAGGGTATAAAAATTGCAAGCCCCGCGCCCACAACACGGAGTTGGTGGATGCTCGTTACCACAGAGGCTCACACGGCACTGCTTTTTATCCCAGGCAATCACAGCATGGTAAAAGTCCGAACATTGCTTATTGCTTTTTTCTTTAATGAAGAATCTAACCTCATGTTGATTACAGCATTCGCCACTTACTGGTGGGATAAGCACCAGCACAGCACACAGCACCACGGACAAGATCGTAACTAAGAACGAACACATGCAGAACATGGATGATAATTTAAGTTTTCACTTACCGTCAACTTTCCTTTTAAAATCTATTAAAATGAATTTTATGTAATTGGTAGAAATAATCGATAATGTTATTTGATACAGTTTGATCATATTTGGTTTAGCAACAATTGCAAGGACGTTAACCAGACACCAAAGCTGCAGTCGAATCTCACACAACCGAGCACACATGAGAGCAATAACTAACTATTGAGAATGATATCTTAAATAAGTTCTGTTTGTATACCCTTTCCCCATAAAGTAAGAGGGTATTATCATTTTGTTCCAACTAAAAATGTATGTAGCAGGCAGAAGGACACGTGGCAGACCATATTTTTTTTTAAGTCGAGTCGATATATCCATGTCCGTCTGTCCGTATAAAAATCTAGATTTTAGAAAGAAATAAGATGTAGTGATTTCGAAGCCGCTCCCTGGAAAGTAAGACTGTAGAGTTTGTGCTTGTTTTATTATCCAATCTGATTGAATTAGAGAGCTAATACAGTACAATATATAGATAAGTTGAAGCAGCAGCTAAGAATTGAATAGTTTCCTTAATAATCGAAGCATGATTGCACTTTCATGAAAGCTACGCTCATACACATCATAGATCAACTTCCAATATTTTGTGCGAAAATCAACCATAACATACGAATTCCGATCATGGCAGCCGTTATCGCAATTGCAGCAGAAGATGTTACAAGATCCGCGACCACAACATGGAGTCGGACGGGTCAAGCCTCCACAGAGAGTTGTAGTGCAATATCTACGATTGAAGTTAATGCCTTTTCCCCCTTTAAAGTACGAGCAGTATACATTATATTTATCTTCGATGCGGAATGCGATTACAGTGGAGGGACAGCAAGCTCCGCTTGCCAGATTACTATAGAGCAGTAAAGCGAAGATCGTGAATAACAACCACCTCTTGCAGAACATCGTAGATAAACTATTGAATTTGAAATGGGAACAATCTAGTTCCATTTATAACATCATTAGTAACAGTTTATAAAAGAACTTGTATTTTCAAATAAACTTGTAATGTTTTTTACTTCTTGATTTTGAAATATTTAAGGTTTTGCGATCATTTTGTAGGCTATTTATTCTTTTAATGATATAAAATACACCCTCTTTGCGGCGGGCTACTGTAAATACCTTGGCAAAAACTGTAAATAAAATATATAATAAATTTTAACTGTAAATACTTAACATTCTAACAAATCGACAGAGATTATACCAACAATTATTCGATGAAAAAGACAAATTCATGACGGTCAAGTTTATAATTTTATATATTTTATATAAATATCAGAAAGCATTTCTACAGTTTTCATGTTTCGGCAGGAGAACTTTAGATGCCTATGCTAAGCTAGACTGTGCTCTGACCGCTGAGTGCTGAATTGAGGTCGCCAAGAAAATGGGATCCATTTTCGAGAATTGTGGACCCACTACCGAGCAGTAAGTCATAGAGACCATTTACCAAAGTTGAATTTAGATTCGGGACTTTTTGTGCCGCGCGCGCAGCCAGAGTCGTTCCAAATCCTGAGCCCAAGGCGAGTGCTAACAGAACTACTTGTGCAGGGTACATTGCTTATCGTTTAACTAGATTCGGATTGAAGAAAACTTTCCTTTTATATTCTATTCAAATAAATATCGGGCGGAAGTAATCGAGAAAATGATTCGATACAGTTTCGCTTGCGTAACAACTGTAAAATATTCACTTACTTACTTATATAAAGAGCTATGTGACTATATTCATCAGTTTTACTGTACTTTGTTTAATTGCTTTGCTGTGTTGAAGCTTCTAAATGAAATTTCTGTTATTTCTCATGTGTTTTTGTGTGTCTCATAAATTCGAATTAAATAACTGTGATTTGTTTATGACTTAGTGAAGAATTTCCTTTAATGTCATTTGCAATTTAATCACAATATTTTCAAGTGATCAACTAAATTTAAGACATAATGATTTAATTTCAATCTCTTTATCATTTGTAAATTTTTCATTTGCAGTTTTTTATGTTTGTTGTTGTACAGACTGCATTTTCAATTGCCTTTGAGTGCGTGTGTTTGTGCGTGTGTATGTGTGGGTATGAGTGTGAGTTTGTGTATTTGGTGCAGCGGAGTGTGTGCAGTCAATAATGTTAATTAAATTATAATGCGCGTGTTAATTACTTAATGAAGCGAATTGCTGAAACATTGTTTTGTTGTTGCTGTTGTTGATGATGTTGCTGTTGTTGTTGCTGTTGCTGTGCATGTGTCAGTCGCATCAAGGTGCGATTGTGCATTGACAGCACTCAAAGGAATCCCAACAGTTGCTCACGCAATTTCGCGCATGCCGCCCGCAGACAAACTTGATGAACGGTAAAATGAATGGACAACATGTTGTTGTTGTTATTGCTGCTGCTGCTGTAGTTGTTGTTACTGTTGCTGTCGTTGTCATTGCCTACTTTTTGAACGGTTCTTTGTACTCTTGTTTGAACCATTAAGATGCCAACGCTGTCCGCTCGTTAAAACAAAAATTAAGAGTCAGCTACGTTGCTACAGCCAAGTCGAAGATGCGATACACTAGAATACCTTTTATTAATATAAACTTAAATATCTTTACAAGAGCATATTCATAGCAAAGTTAAATTGATTCGAACCTCACAAATACTCAGGATTTTCTATGCCAATAGAGTATATTCTCCCTTAGAGTATTCAAAAGGACTTTTCATGAAAATACGAAAGAATGATGAACATCGGGTTGTCGCGTTAGCCAAACAAAAAATAATAACAAGATATAGACAGAGCGCAGACAGTGAGGTATACTTGACTACTTAATACCTTACCTTCTCTTAATGGTAATTCATTGTTTATTCTAAAGAATATTCAACGCATTTTCCTTTTCATCCCCCCCATCCTTTTCTGCAGGGTATCTCAAAATAAAATAAATAATATCTTCTTATTTTCTGTCAATGGCATGAACTCTAAGCAACCTTTGATTTCTTTACAGAACTTAACCAAACACCGCACTCGTTATACCCTTAAAATACAGTAGCTGAGAAGACAAAATAATTCTTGTTTGTTGTCTTCGAATTTCATTAGACGCCCCCATAGATGAAGATTGTAAGAAGCCAAAGCGTGCGTAAAATTGCATTAATGATATAACCAAACCAAAGAGATGGGACCGGTAAGAGACACCCCTTTAAAAAGGGACACTTTGTGTTGAAGGCTTAATTTTAGCTGCCTCCTGAGATGCTGGCATATTCTTTTCTTTACTTTTGTTTTTGTCGTTGCGGACAAAGTGAAATGTACTTAAAAAAAAGTTCCCCGCGAAGACCCAAAATCAAATTGCTCATCTTACCTACGGGAAGTTTTCTATTTCATTTTCTTCTTTCGAGGGTTCATCGTTTTTGGTGGGCCAAATGTGCGGTTGATGGCTAGAAAATTAAGTGGGTAGCAGCCCAACAACAACAACAACAACAACAACAAGAAAATTGTTGAAAAAAAAGAAATTTACTTCCACTACCGCCTTCAACTTGTTCCTGGGGAAGTTTCTTTGGGAAAATATGGCAATCATAACTCAAGAACTCGCAAACAGACGCTAAGATAAACACAGATAACGGTTTATCAGCGCCAGTTCCACCTGCTGTTCAGCTCAAAACCTGCGGCTTACATATGTCGTAACACACCCACACATACACACACAGAGAAGTAAAACTAAAGTTGGCAAAGGTTTCGGCCCTTTTTGGTCGAAATCTACTCGCAGGCACTGTTGATTTAGTTTTGCCACTTGTTGCCGTCTAACAAATTGTTATCCTTTATTTATGGCGGATTTTTGTCGCCATTTTCCTGGCTCGTTGCTGCTTTCCCCCAGCTCCATGTATGTTAGCAACAAAGGCGCTAAGCGCATTAGTCGCCAAGATTGTGTGTGTGTGGAGCATGTGTGCCTCGAGGTAATTTATTGAGAGTGTGCCGAGTGCGGTGACAATGCGCTAATGTGCGACATAAGCCACATAAATTTCACTCGTTACTGCATTGACCAACTCCGTAGGTAGGGTATATAAAGTGCCATGTCCTGAGACAATGGCAAGTTGAAAGTAACTGTTACTGTAACTGTACTAGTTGCGCATTGTACTGCACTCTCTAATTTCTTGCTGAATATCATACAAAACTTGAGCATTGTCTTTCCCTCTCTCTCTCTCTATGAACACAAACCTTCTTCGAGCTATGCAACTTTGTGTCTGATTATAAGTAGATGCATTTAGGAGTGTGACTGTGTGCATGGCACATGACATCAAGCTGCATAATTTCATGGCAATTGCATTTCTCAAACAAAACGCGTACAACGTGGCGTATACGCAACCGGCGAAACAAAATGAAGCGTTGCCAGCGCTGTACTTGTCCATGTTGAGGCTGAGCATGAGGGTGTGTGGACGACAGCAACGTGATGTGGAACCGAATTCACTTGTTCCGTCTTGGCAGGCGCTGCACGTGCCACACAGCGACACATAAAGGTGCCACAGTCAAATGCAGATCAAGTTGCGCAGACAAATGCGCATTAATTTCGCATTTAAATGCGACCAAGTCGAAAGCCACAAGCAACAACTGCACAAATCCGTCAATCAAATCTAAAATTGATTTGGGAAAAAAAAATAAGTTCAGTAGGAGTAGGAAGAAAGGAGTGTTTTTTAATTGCATATTTGTTTAGAGTACTGAATGAAAAAATAGAGAAAAATATTGAATAATAGAGAATACGAAATACACTACAAATTCTAGTTTTAGAATGAATTAGATCTCACAAAGAAAATGCGTTGAAATCGCATGTGCTAGAATCATAGTATACATTGGAGGACACGGAATTTTGCAGGATCACTGATTTTGGAATGCCCTCAAAAGTATGCTACGAAGAAACGCAAGTGTTACTAGGCTAGTTACAGATTCCGCATACTCTTGCATATTGCGTAGGGCATTCAAAATTTATGAACATGAAACGCAATTAATAAATATTGCGAATGTTTCGTACACAAGCCACATAATTAATTAATTGCTGTGCCAACATTATTATAATTTACATTCCTTTTTCCATGCAGCGTGATACCACAAATTGAGGGGTGTGACCCGTGGAGAGAAGTGGGCAATGAGGCGAGTAAGAGGCGGGGATAAGTTAGTTTATTTTCCGTAACTGCTGTGTGACATTTTTATTACACAAACACATGTAACAAGCAGGACACACACGAGTGTGAGTGTGTGTGTAGTCTGTGAAATATGCCGTTAAGAGTGCAGTCTCTGTCTCTCTTTCTCCCTCTGCGCTGCTCTCTTGCGCTGTTCTGTTTTTGCTGGAACCATCACATCCATCAACTGTCAAACGACAAATCCATTTCGCGTCTGTTAGTTTCGGATTATGCCAAAAACAACAAATGCATCAGCAAAAACAGCAAAAACAGCAGCATTGAGGCAGGGGAATTGCACATTTAACTCGATGCAATTGCCTGACTGCCAAATTGCTGTGCAAATAAATGAATTGAATTGTTATTTGCCGTTCGTGTTATTTGAAAATTGCCTTGTATGGCATTTTGGATTTACTGCAGCCCCTGCACTGCGCTCTTGCTCCTCTCTCTCTCCTCAGACATCACTTAATCTATCCCGTTGCACTTAAAGCTCTGGAATGATGTTGCACTTGAAAATTATGCGATTGTCCTCTTAAGTGATGTATGAAATTGCCTCCGAAATGGGAAATAATTTAGAAGCCATAAAGATCTTTTATTAATTTGAAATTATGTGAGTGCATAATCATTTGATATTGTTACTTATTATATACATTTTATTTAATTGAATTTATTAATTTGTATGATTTATTTATTCTTGTCTATCTTTCTTCTATGTATATATTTTTTATTTTATTAATTTGAAATTATGTGAGTGCATAATCATTTGATATTGTTACTTATTATATACATTTTATTTAATTGAATTTATTAATTTGTATGATTTATTTATTCTTGTCTATCTTTCTTCTATGTATATATTTTTTATTTCCTTCTTTCGGCAATTTGAAGTTAGTCTAGCTTAATCAGTTCTGTTCAATAGTATATTAACTATTATTTATTATTTGTCTATTTGTTTATTTACTACATTATTTATTTCTTTTTAGTTACGTATTAATGTAAACTAAAGCAAACATTGTTAAATGATATCGATTAATCCCTTCTACACTCGGTTTAGTCAACATTACTCCATCAATTTCCGCTGAATTATAAATATTTCCATTGTTCAGCTGTGTTTGTACAATGTTTCGCAATTAAATATTGAAAATGCAAGTGCTCTCTCATATTTTTACTGTGCCAATTTCAATTTGCTTTTAGTTTTTGTTATATTTTTTTGTAGGACATTTTCCTATTTTTGTGTTTTATTTCACATTTCTGCGACTGCGAATCAAATTGAGGCTACCAACTGTCAGTAATTTGCATATTTGAGCTGAAAATTGCCGCCAACGCAAGCTTCACACATACATCCAGCCGTGCACATACACACTGACATACATACATACACTAACACACTGACATTCAACCAACCACACACACGTACAGCAAAGATTGCGAGCAACTCTATCAAATGCTGACTGAATGATTGAAGGCAACTGTGGGTTGTGGGCCAGGGCACTGCAAAGGACTTATGTTGGGCGTTGCGGGGGTACGGGACTGGGCAATAGCTTTGCAAATTCATAGAACTCAAAATTGATTTATTATGCGGTAATTGTTTTGGCCCAGTTTGAGCCCTGCATACACAATGAAGCCGAGCAACCGCATAAACGGTTGCCTTAATGACTGCACCGTTTAGCACAGAATGGTTGGCAGAGCCACTCTAAGTAGCAGGCTTGCTGTGGGCGTGGTCAGCCCCAATAAATTTGGGTTAATCATAAGACATTCGACAAGCGGCAAGCATTAAAATAAGTGGACCCACAATTGCTAACAGAAAGCTAAACGCAAAATTGCAAAACAATTTTAAATAAAAGGAAACTAGGGAAAACAAATTTATGACAGAAGCTGAAAGTAGCAGAAAAGGAAGGAGGGATTAATCTAAACCTATATAAATTAAAAAGGCTGATAAAGACCTGAAAGTATAAATATTTGAAACTGACTGCACACAACAATATAAAATGCTCATTCAGTACTCAAAAACTTCTACAATTTTTAGCTAACAAGGCTTTTCTGAAAATTAAGTTAATTCAGTGATCAATTGTTGTCAAGAAAAATCTTATGTTAAATTGCCTGATTTCATTATACGATCAGATGATAAAAAACAATAGTCTCTTTTTCTTAATATCTCATTAGTTCTCTGTCTTGCAGAAGCTAGTCTTTATTTTATCACAACCCAATAAAACTCAAAATAGTTTATCATAGAAATCGTAATTCAGATAAAAGCTCATCAACTACTTGTCTTGCGAAGCTTTTGAGTTGCTTTAAAGTCCCGAAAGTTTTTTCATTTTAGCGATATAATGAGCTCATACTCCTAAACATTATTCCGAGACAAAGCTCATTTATTCCCTATCTTGCCAGCAGCTTTAAACTGCTTTAAATTTCGGGTTATTCAAATGGAATTTCAGCTCCCGTACAAACTTTATTTTAGCCACATCCTTTTTGCAAGGCCAAAAATTTCATGGTTGGTTTATGGCAACTCGACAAGGAACTCTCACGAGGTTTTCCTGAAACTGCTAAATGGCCAACAATTATGCGCAGACAACGCAAATTTCAATGATTTCATTGTGTTAAAATTTATGCTTGAAGGCCGCGAACGGGACGGAAGAAGTGAGCAAAGAGTAGAAAAAGGGAAAGAAGGGTAGAGGGACTGAGCCTGGTCGTAAGTTAGGGAATGTGTGCTGAAAGTTGGCAGACTGCTGGCTAAAAATAAACACGAGAATAAAGTTTTATATTTATTGTGAGGATTGTATGTAGTTCGGCAAATAAAATCCCTCCACCTCACTCTACCTCCACTCCCACATTAAATTCACGCATTAAAGTTAAAATGTGCGAGTTGGCTTTCTTTACATTACCTCCCACTTCTGCCAGTTTGGCTCATTCAATTTGCATTTTTCATTTCGCTTTTATGGACAGTTTAAGCAGCAAGTGCAGCCCAAAAATAAAGAGCAGGGAGAAGGGTAGAGGAGTGTGAAGAGAAGAGAAGACAGGAGAAAGAGGGCAACCAAAAAACCAAACAAATTTTGCCTGCCATCGCAATGTCATTCAATCCGAGATCAATTGCTGTAAAAATGACAAAATTATGCCAGGCTATGAAAAACAAAGTGAGAGAACGCGGAGAGAGGGGGACTGGAGAGTGTGAAGAGGCGCGGCATGTAAATGGGAGGAAGGGAATTGTGGCAGCGTCAGGCGTGTCGGTGGGTCGAATCAAATTTGTAACAGCTCACAGCTTTGCTCGGTTTCAATTTGGCTTAATCTGTTTAAATGACCGTTGGCCAAAAGAAGTAGAAGCAAAAACAACAGCAACAACAACAGCAATAACAACAACAACACAAACGCACGTAAATAAAACAAAATAAAACGAAACGAACAAAATGACGGAAAAAAGCTTCAATTTGACAAATTCAATTTGCAGATACAAATTGTGGAGCAACCAATGAAAAGTGTCAAAACGAGCGCCAGGCCGAGTTTAGCTGCATTCCCTACCCTTTCTTCCCCTCTTCTAGCACCACTCTTTTTGTGCCGCTTTCTCCTACCGCCCTCCCCTCCCTATGTTACTGCGTGACAACTTTAAGTCAATTTGATTGCGTAAATAATGTGAAACTTTAGGCAAAGCGCAGCGGTGAAGGTGGACAGAAGGTGAGAGAGACAGTGGGGGCACAGAAGGAATGTGGGAAAAAAAGGAAGAGAGAGAAAGGGAAAAGGAGGGAGAAAGCGACTGCCAGAGGAAGAGTGAGACAGCAGCTTGCTTTAAGCGCAGCTTGTGTTTAAAATACAGTGCTGGCACAGAATTAAGACGCACCTATGTGTAGCCCACTCCCACTTTTAATTTAAATAAACTTATATATTTACTATTTTTGAAGTGACTGGCTTTAGTAGACACTAAATAATTAAATATATATATAAATTCACGACGAATATGTGGGAGAGCGCTGCATTTGGCAGATGCACTGATTTTGCAGTGCCCTCAAAAGTATGCAACGAAGAAGCCCTGATGCAACAACTGCTGACAGTTTACTGTACTTTCGTGCTGCACTGTACCTTGTCAGCTGTTCAACTCATTTTGGTAGTTAGCCACAACAGTTCTGAATGTTCTCTCTCTTTCTCTTTTCCTCTCCCGCTTCCTCTTTCCCTGCCTCGCTCCTTGCATAATTTGCCGCTGCACATCACATTGCCAGAGGCAAGACATTATCTTATCTTATTTTATGCCTTGCACTAAGTATCCAAAGATGCTGCAACATGCGCTTGCTATTTCGCTTGCACACTCTTGCTGGCTCGCTCGCTCTCTCGCCTCTTCATATGGCCAAAAATTAGAGCGCTCTTAAAGCAAAAACTTTGTTGGCCCTAATGGCTTCATAACATGCAACATAACAGGGCTATAAGAGCAGGATTTGTGGGCGTGGCTGCTGCTGTTGTTGCTAATATGCAACAATATATTATGCGAATGTCTCTATACCACTCGCTCAGCGCTCTCTTTCTCTTTCACTCTCCTTTGCTGACTTTGGCGGCACCTGGCAGCACGACTAGAAGAGAAGACGACTTCGGCGGCGTCAGCTGCGTCCCCCTATCAACCGTTAATAAATGTTATAGTTGTAATTATAATAAAAGTTGACTTTAAGCGTCCACACACACACACACATGCATACACCCTCTCTGACTGCTGTCAGCTGTCAGCTAACGATCTCACAACGCGTAGCTGGCGGCCATTGACAAGAATTGCCAACTGCTTCACTAGCACAAAATAGAGCACAGCAAGAGAGAGGGGGAGAGAGCGTGAGGGGAGAGAGAGGGAGGGACAGGGAGGAAGAGGTATGGCAAGCACATGTTGTACGCCAGACGCCTTTGAGTTACTTGAGCTGATAATACCCTAGCAAGGGGTACAATAACTTGCGCACATAATGCGAGTTATGTTATGTCGCATTATATATACATATATATTCATGTACTTAAAGAGAAGTTAAGTCGTAGAGAAGTGATAATAAATATTCATACAGACTGACAATAGACAAGACCAAGTGCAATACTTAGAAACCTGCTAGACATCTAGTTGAATTCTGAGAGATTACTGAGGCGAGAAATATATTTAGCTCGCACTCAGCAAACAAAAAGATATTCATTAATTAAAAAATCTAAACTCTACTCTATGTTTAATTAAAATGCAACCCCCTCTCTCTCCTTCTCCCCTTCTCCCCCTCTCTCACTCTCCCACTCTCTGGCAACTCAATTTTGCGAGCACATTTGCACTTCGATGCTGAGTTTTATGTGGGAATAGATGGAAACACGTGTAGTTAAGGATGTTGGCTCGGGTTAAGATTCGATGTACCGTGTGTGGCTTTTAGTTTATTGCTTGCCTTGTCTGGAGTGCTTGCATGGCTATGTGTGTGTATGTGTGTGTTTGTGTGTGTGTGAGCCTTGTGAGTTGTGCGAGTATGTTTTGTGCTGACTTCCGGTTTGCGTTGCGCCATCTTGGCCAGTCTCAATGCAAGATTGAGTGTGCCTGTAAGCGCTTGAGTATGTATGAGTGTGCGTGTGTGTGTGTGTGTAAGTCTGGCATTTCTATTTGTGGCATGCGGGAAACGTTTGGCGCTGCTTGAGCACACGACAGACGCACTTGAGTTGCAATTGCCGTGCTCGAAGGATTTGCCGCACTCGGACTTGCATGTAGCCTGCTGCCTCACATATCTCTCTCTCCCTCTCACTCCATCTCTCTCTCTCTCTCTTTGCTGCTGTCTCTTTCTGCTGCTCGACTGCTTTACTTCTGTTTGTAATTGTCTAGCGTTTTAATTAAAATTGTTCCAAATAGTCACAGCACACTGCCCTGCCTCCTCCTCTTCCTCCTTCTCCTCTTGCTCTTGTTTCTCATCTTCCGTCTTCTCTTGCTCCCCTCTCTGCTACAGTGAATAGCAAAAGTTATGCGCGAGTGCAACGCGTGCCGAAAACTTGGCCAAAAGCAGAGGAGACCCGAAAATACCAGGCACGGGCAATTTATGGCCAAAGAAAAATCTGTGGGAAAAACTCTCTAAGCTGCCACAAACGAAACTTTTCATGCCATGCACAATGCCATATATCGATGGCAATGCGACTGCCACGCCCACCACGAAAGCCACAACTTGCCAACGCCTCCCTCCCCCACGCCTTATCTTCGTCTAACTGTGCTAATGAATATTTTCGGACGTATTCCTAGCTGCGACATGTAATGCAATGGAGACTGCGGTTGTTTCTTTGTCTCATCCAGCAGTCGTTGCTTTATATCCGTCTCCCCTCCCTCTCTCTCTCTGTCTCTCTTTTCCGCTCTCTCTCACACCATTGGGCGCTGTCCGCCCGCGCCATTAATGCCAAATGCCAAACGCGATTGCAAAGGCGTCGAAGCATGAGCTGAAATGCGCCTGGGACATTTTGGCCCAAGCCGCATCGAAGCAACAGCACAAGCAGCAGGAAAAGGCAAAGGGGGGAGTGCAGGGGGCTGGCCAAAGCCGCGCAATTGATGGCATCGATGGCAGCCCGGCTTCGTGTCCTTGTCCGTGTCCATGTCGACGGCTGCTGTTGCCTCTGCCTTGCTGCGATTTGAATCGCAATGGCGCAACGCGAGGCAGGCAAAACCAAATTGAAGTTTGCCCTGTCGCAGCTACAGATTCTTCCCCTCCTATCTTACTCTTTTAACCACTTTTTTTGCCATCTGTCTGTGTCTTCTTTGCGTTTTTTAACGCTCATTGGCTTTGGCTGCACTGGCTCATCCTTTTGCCGCTTGTTGCGGTCGCTGCCTTTGGCTTTTGACCAACCGTCCATGGCAATGGCCGTCTCTCCTCGTCGTCCCTTTTGGCTGTGCGTTCTTTCTTTTTCTCCCACACTCTTCTCGTATTTTGAGCCTGACATACCACTTCCTTGCACCCCTTCCCTTTCCCTTAGGCTGTTTAATTTAGGGGCTACACATACGTTCGCGGCTGCATGGCGTTTGCTCTTAACTGTTGCGGTTTCTGACCGTGTTGCTCAGGGTTGGCCAATAATTTGACGCCAAACGGAACAGTTTGTGAATTCTCAAGTTATATGTGGGAATGTCTGGAGTAGTATAAAAAGTGTTCTATGACTAAATCTTTGAATTTGCTTATAACATAAGTTACTATCATATTCTTCTTTTATCTCTTTTTTTAACCTCGTAAGGGGAGTTAAGGAAATGAAGTACTAGTAGTTATTTCTTCTCTCATTCTAGTCTATATATTCTTTCTATTTATTCTAGTGTAGTGATTCTATATTGTTTACTACTCTTGTCTATAAGCAGAATTATTACCACTTAATATATATTCTTATATTCCTGTCTTTACACCAAAAATGGAACTATACAGTGTCGACTCTCTATCCATCTACATAGTCTTAGGACGCTCATATAAATAAAAAGACTTTCTTTGTATTCGTCACAAAATCCTTCAAAATTACTTAGGTCTAAGCTTTTTAGGTTCTTTTAACCTATTCATTGTTTTCTTACTCATCATATGAAAGTTCTACGAAGTCAGCAATTCTGAGTAATCTCTAACCATAGCCTATAAAGTCTTTGTATTCTTGTGTACCAGAAGAACTACATCGTCTATGCATAAATAGGTTCTCAATAAATCCACAAATATTCTTAGGTATTTTCCGTCTTCTTTCCCGTCTTGACCTATGTCTATAAAGTCAATTTACTCTTGTGTACTAGAATAACTACATAATCTATTTGTGAATAGGTATTCTAAGTAGTTCTTAGGTTCCTGCCGTCTACCCAGTTTACGATAGATAGTCTGTTCCTCAATAATCTGCAATATGCGCTCTCAACTTTAAATGCAGTTCCAGCTGAGAATTTAAGATCGTTTTACGACCTTTGCCCTTTACCTGTAGCCTATGCAACCCTGAAATTTGCCGAGTGCTTCACCTGGTCGTGTTCTGGCTGTGGTTCAGTCTGAAGCTGCTGCGTTGGCTTCTTCTGAGTTGCCTCAAAGCCAACGTTTCTCTGCTGACCGCCGGGAAAGTTTTTGGCCGCGATTCGAGCCATTAAAAAGGCCGTAAAAAGGCTGCCGAGGCGCTCATAAAGTTTTTTCTCTTTGCGATGGCGAAGCTGGCGCGTCTAAACTTTTTCAATTCGCCGCAGCAACACCTACAAAGCGGCGCACACAACCACACACACACTCTCACATACACACACACACACAAGGTTGGCGGGAACTTTGGAGCTTGTCAGTCGTCAATGGCTTCGGGTTGGGCTGCTTGCGTGGCCTCTTTAGCCTTTTTTCTGCTGACTTGAGGGCAAAGTCGCTTTTATGGCCACAGCGGAATCTCAGCCAGTGGGCGTGACAGGAAGTGGGAGTGGGAAGACTCGTAAATAATTTTTAAGTGCAGCTTATTTTTCTCATCTATTTTCATTTTTTTTCTTTTCCTATTTTCGCCGTCGCCGTTGCCTTTGCCGCTTTGTTTTGCAAAATGAAATTGTTTCGCCGTCGCCGTCGTCACCGTCGAAACTTGTCGGAGCAGCGAAAATTTAATTTGTTTCTATATAAATATTGTGAAAGCGAATTTTAATCGCCCTGCTTGACTTTTTCTCCTTTGGAAAACATTCTTTGAAATTGAAAACAATTTCCTTGGCACTTTTCCGACTTTACAGCAGCAGCAGAGAGACAGAGAAAAGAGGGAGAGAGAGCGAGTGAGTCTGCTCGAGCTGCTTCGACTGCCTTCGATGCCCAGCGTCAGGCAGCCCAATGGGTTATTAGTTTTCCATGTTTTTTCGGGAGAACGGAAATTGGTTTTTAAAAATCCATTACACACAACGGAGATGCTCTCGCCCCAGGACATCCTGCCAGATGATTTCCCGCACTGCGAATGAGATTTATTCTATATATACAACTTTATATGCAAGTCCTTTTCTATCCCCTCCCCTCCTCTCTCCTTCGCCACTTAAAGCAGTCACTGCAATTAAACGAATCCTCGAGCCGAGTTGACTTTCCCAAATTGTCGTCTAATTAGTCGCAGGCTTCGTCTCAGCAAACTCAACATAATTGCTTCAAGGTTTCCCTCTCGGCATTTCCAAGCTTGAAAATTCAAAGTAAAGCAAATTGTACATACACATTAAGAGGGTATAACCTTGTCTGGTATAACCTTATATAATTTGAAGCTGATTTTCTCCGCATATGTATATATATTTCTGATGCCAGCTTTATTATCTTTAATCTCACACGCAATGCAAATTGAAGCTTATTGTTTTCAGCATACGTGTATTCCTGAGATCGACATCTTCCTCCTTTTTCCTTTTTATACCCTTCGTTCTTTGTTAAAAAAAAGGGTATACTAAATTTGTGCGAATGTATGTAACATGCAGAAGGAGGTGGGACAGACCCCACATAGTATATATTAATATATATTCGTACATATATTCTTGCTCAGGATCACTAGTCGAGTCGATTGAGCCACATCTGTCTGTCTGTGTGGATGTCTGTCTGTCTGTCTGTCTGTCTGTTTGTCTGTTTGTCTGTTTTTCTGTTTTTCTGTTTTTCTGTTTTTCTGTTTGTCTGTTTGTCTGTTTGTCTGTTTGTCTGTTTGTCTGTATGTCTATCTGTCTATCTGTCTATCTGTCTATCTGTCTATCTGTCTATCTGTCTATCTGTCTATCTGTCTGTCTGTCTATCTGTCTATCTGTCAATTTGTCTATCTGTCTATCTGTCTGTCTGCCTGTCTGACTGTCTGACTGTCTGTCTATCTATCTGTCTGTCGACCTACAGTTAGCTGACTTGAAAATCCATCTCAATTCATATTTCAGTCCGATCTGACAACAGATACGGAAGTTATTCAAGTCACCTTAGTTTTATAAGGCTGTGCGAAGGGTATCTTACGGTTGGGCGTGCCTGCCTGTAGCGCTCGTCTGGTTGTTTTTATTATTTCAGTTGTTGTTGCTGCGCATTTTGTTGCTGTCGCTTGGCAATTGCATTTTTGGCTCATTGCGTTTGCCTGCGGATTTCAGCGTCGTCGCTGGCATCTGCTATCCTTCCTGCTGCTGCTGTTGTTCTTCTCCTTCTCCTGCTGCTATCCCTGCAATCTCTCCCTGATTTCTTGTCGGTTGCCGGTTGTTGTTGTTGCTGTTGCTGTTGCCACACGACTGCAATCGATATCAAGATACACTTACAAAATTAACTATCGTCAACATACGTGCTCGGTAAATGCAATTACTTGACGATTGACGTAGCCCAAGACGAGCAGCAGCAGCAGCAGAAGCAGCATCTGCTGGAGGCAACAGTTAAGCAGCCCACAACCCACACACAGTACGTGCACACACACGCACATAGATACACAGTCTGTGTGTGTGTGCACAGGATGCTCTCCACTTGTCGCTGTGGCAGCCACAAGGTCGTGAGTTCTCTCGGGTCGTGGATCTTAACTTGAACAGCAACAAGGAGTGCAAGGCAATTGCATTAAGAGAGTCCTGAAACGTTGTCTAATGAATGTGAATGAACAACAAGCATCATTATGGGTCTCAACTGTTGCTCTAAGCCAAGCTAATGAGTTGAAAAAGAATTCAATTTGCATGTGTGATGTGCACACAATGGGAAAAGAGCAGACTATATCGATTTCTAAAAGGGGATTTACTTTTCCCAAGTACTATTGTCAATCTTTCAGCTGCATAATTTAGTTAAGAGTTGACTAACTCAATCAGGACCAAGCTCAGAGCCACAACACAGCACAGTTTGGAGTGTTATGAACCACTTCCAGTTGCTACCTGCCTAGTCTCTCACTTTCTCTCACTCCCTCGCTAAGCCTCAACATATAAATGAGAAACAAACACGAAATATGTTCGACTCGCAAAGCTTTGACATAAATTCACATCAGCTTGACGAAGGTCAAGCCAAGCTGTGCCTTCCCTTCTCTCTCTTCCTATTCCTCTCTTGCCTAAAGTCAAGGTAAACAAGACCTAACCAAAAGTGAGAAATCATTTTAAAAGCCCAGTACCTGTGCAGGTCTTTGTGCCCTGATGAATCGTCGTCTCATATATCAAACTACTTTTTGTCTTCTTCTACTTTCTCTCTCTCTCTGTTTCTCCACCTCACTTCTCTCTAATATAGCAGTCATGGTGGCTGCAAAAACAAATTAAATTTCTATGCAAAGACAAAATTATGAGCTGTAAACTTGCCACACACGTGTGGCACGTACACTGCAACTACCAAAAACAGCAGCAGCAACGCCCCCCAACTTCCCTCAACCTCTAATTAATTATGGCCAAGTGGGATGAGAAAGAAGAGCACACACAACACTCTCCAGCTCTGCCCCTGCTCTCATCCTCCTCACTCACTGTGGAGCACCCAATAAAGTTGTAGAAAAATGCTGCAATCCACTTGGAACAGAGCAGCATCAGGCAGCAGTAGCTGTAGAAAACAAGCACATAAGCTACAGTCCAGTGTACTCGACTGTGATATACTCGGTACCCACTAACAAAATTAACAAAATAATATCTCATGTAAATTAGTTCTATGTTAAGCGTATTTTCTGTGGCACACTTTTTAGGGCTTGGCCTCTTTGAAATTAGTTCTTAAATAACTTCTATGTTAATGCTCCGAATACAATCAATTTTTTAGAAATCATTTGGGCATTGATATTATGTTTGCCAAAAATCCTGTATTAAATGTATGCTTGTAATGAGATTTTTTACTAATTGATGGGGGCGGAAAGGGGTGTGGCCAAATTCTAAAACTAAACTAAACTAAACTTGAACTGCTTGCAGAATTTAGACATTTTTAAAGGTTGTACTAGCTCTTTTAGAAGACAGAGAGACGGACGGAAATTACTATATCAAGTCTACTTTAGATGCTGATTAAGAATATATAATATATAGTTGAAGGGGTCTGCCACGCCTTCTTCTGCCCGTTTAATACATTTTTGTTTTCCACAAAGTTGCAATACCCTTTTAGCCTACGAGTAGCGGGTATAAAAAGCAAAAACCCTAGCTAAATTCTCAACACTTTCGGCTAAAAGGAAGCTGAGCTCAAAGCAAATTGCTCCAGTCAATTTAATTAAATTTGTTTGTTGGGCGCCAACGAAGCGCGCGTCTCCGCTTCAGGCAGCTCCAACTGCACAGATACTACAACTACAACAGCTTCAACAAATCCCCATTGCCATCCTCCCCCTCCCGTCTTGCACACCATGAAGCCAGTTACAATCCGAGTGCCGATCCCAAATCCAATGTAAGCCAAAAGCGGCTAAAATGCCACGCGCATCGATACAAAAGGATGCGTTTATCACAATTCTATTAGCGCGCCAACTCACTCAGATATAGCCCAAATCGCTTGAGTGGAACTGCGAAGGAAAGAGAGACAGACAGAGAAGGAGAGAGAGAGGGCAGCAGGCATGGAAAGAGGGAGCCGTATAGTGTGTGTGTCTTGTGCGTTGTCTGTGCGGCTGCTAGCGGGCGTTTTTTCAACCGCTTTTCATGTTTGCCGTGGAAATTTGCCAGCAGCAGCAACAACAACCATACAAACAACTGCTTCAGCAACAACAAACGACTTGAGCTGTCAATATGTGTGCAGAGAAATATATACAATTAAGCTAGATAAAGCCGATATGGAATAGGGCATAAAAGAGCAGAGATCAAATGCTCTTAGAGGCGTTTAAAGACGGTTTGTATATTAATATAAAACATATTGAATATATTATGAATAACGCACATATTATATATTTTCGTAATTAATTTATTTATGGCATATAATGTGTAAGTATCCTCAGATTATTTTATATATCTTCTCCTACTCTATCTTCTATTATATTTTTATATTCTATTCTGCATTCAGTCCTTACCTATTATACCTTACCTATTATACTCTTCAATCTTATGCTATCCTCTTCCAGCTAAAAATCAACCTAAGCTAGGAGACCAAACAAAAAACAGTGATAAATATAAACACAGCAGTAAAAAGAGAAGAGAGAGGAAGTAAGAGAGAGAGAGAGAGAGAAAGAGGGGAGAATAGAGATGGCGCAAATGTAAGAAGCTTCTTCAAGTGTAATTTAATTTCATGTAAGCAATTAAACAACTCAACTCAAAGGTTCCTTAAGACTCGTCTCTCAAATTAGAATGGGAATTAAAACTAAAAGCAGACGACACATTTGAAATCAAATAACATTTCTTCATAATTTCTTTATAATTTAATTTAAAAGGAAATAAATACGAGAGAGAGAGAGAGAGAGGAAGGGAGCGCAAAGAGGAAGGTCAAGCAGACTCTATTGCTTTTGATGTTCATTTTAAATGCATTTACATTTATTTTAAACAATTCAACTGCTGCAATTCGTGCGTTTTAAATGATAATCCCCTAAATTATTTAAAATGCCAACAGCAGCGACAACAGCAACAACAACAACAACCGAAACAACAGCAACAACAGCGAAATGTGATAACATAATCCAAAAAGCGAGCCTCAATTAAAACACGCTCAACAAGTTGACGCCGGCAGCGGCGTCGACAGCGGCGTCGGCTGTGGCGAAACTGAATTTGCAACTAATCCAGGCCTAAGCCTAATTACATTTTGTGCGCTCATCTTTATCCCTTTGGGAGCATGTCCTGGCGCTGATTAAATCGTCCATATAAATATGAAGCGCGGCCTGAGGCAGAGGCACAAAAGGGGGCACCGTGTTGCATAAATAATTGCCATGTGGCATGCCATTTATTTGTTTAAATGACAAATAAAACGCAGCAATCATTTTTATAAACATTTTGCTGTTACACTCTGTGTGTATGAGTGTGTGTATGTTGTTGTTGTTATGCTTGTTCTGGCTGGCTTTGGGCAAATATACGCGGCGTATGCGCAATTTATTTACAAGCGTTTTTGTTTGCCCCATGTCGGTTTTTCTGCCCGGTTAGAAATGGCAGCAGTTGCTTAAACATTTATGCAACGTGCGGTCTTTGTTGTTGCCACTCTCCCCCCTCCCGATTCCCTGCCCTTTTCCATTACTCTACAATTTGCGTATCCAATTGATGTGGAGCGCATAGGAGGCACAGCCAAAGGGGTTCATGTTAAATGATGAGCAAATGTTTGAATTGTTGATTTCATATTGCAAAGGAGCGACCGAAATTGCAAACAAAAGGGAGAGCAAAACAGTTGCACGCATGTAGAACAAAGGGGGTGAGGGGGAGAAAGAAAGAGAGAGAGAGAGAATTGTGTTTGATTACTCTCCACTTTAAGTAGGCACCTAATGGGAATATTTTACAAGTGGCAACTTCTATTGTTGTGGCTCAACTAGTATCGAGTTTCAAGAGGTGCTTGCTGTCTCTCTCTCCCTGTCTCTCTCTCCTCTTTAAGAGTTGACTTTGAGTCGTTCCACTTTTCTGTGGCAATTTCTGCTGGGCAGCCGCAAATGGCAATGTTTATTAGCCATAATGATGCTGCGGCCCCGTCAACAACAGGCAAAATATGTTGCCTGACCTGTGTCTCTCACCCTGCTGTCCTGTCTGTCCTATTCTGTCCTGTCTGCCTGCTTCGTTTTGCGTCCTGTGTCCTGTGGCAGGCAACTTTGAATAAACTACAAGTTTTGTGTGCCACACGGGGCAGATGGCAAGTAAAAATACGTTGAAAAGAGAAGGCAAGCAAAGCAAAGCACAAGGCAGACAGCGCAAGGTATCGCATCCTAGTCTCATTTTACGTCCATTTTGCCTTGCACTGGCCTGCTCTCACTTTGTCTCTCTACCTCTCTCTCCCCCTATCTTCTTCTCTGTCTCCCTCTATACCAGTCCTTCTTTTGCGTCGACAATTTTACTTGGCTATTTATAACTGTCGCGATGCTGTTGCTGTTGTTGGTGCTGTTGCTATTGCTGCTGCTGTTGTTGCCACATCTCCATTGAGCAGTATTGTAGGTGCACCACGTTAACAGCTGCCGCTGCCTGCTCCTGCCCCAACTGGTTGCCCACCAATCACTCGACGCTCTCACAAATTGCGGTAATTTCTTGTTGTCGCCGTCAGGCAGCACTCGGGCAGCCGCTGAATTATAACCAAAGTGGCTAATTTGTCACACTGAGAGGGGCAGAGAAGCAGCACAGATAAATAGAGGGCGAGCGAGAGGCGGAGTGAGGGCAAGCACTAGAGGAAGAGAAAGTCAGACAATGCCTTCAGAGTCTGTCTGCATAATTCGATCATCCGTTCAATTGCTTATGCTGATATTCCACAGCTCAACGCCGTCTTACTCTGTTGCTCTACCCACCTCTCTCTTTCTGTTCCACTCTGTACTGCTTTAAGCTGATTTCCTTAATATCCTGTGCAAATATTTTTGCCTTGCAGCAGCAGCACAAAGGACACAACGTTCAACGTTCAACAACGTTCAGCGTCCATTTCGCTCTTTATTGCTGTTTTATGGAGCAAATACAACTTTGGAACATGCAAAATTTGTGCTTCATGCACAATGGACAATTGTGAAGATGGCACGCCCTCACTATCAACCCGCCCCGCCCCCTTTTCCATCGTCCTTCGTCTCTCTGTCTGCCTCGAGCAACATTTCTCGCATAGCACGCAAAGAAAATCTATTGAATAATCTCGTCTCTGGGGCCAAAGTTGTGTTGCTCATCTCAGTCGCCTTCGCCAGGCGGTCTTGGCAGTCAGTATGCTTCCTCAGCCCTGTCCCCCATCCTATGGAAATGCCTCCATAGCAATTGGATTTGCGTATTCGGATAAACATTTCAATTGGCCGCACGCTTCATTACCCTCAAACCGGAACGGACGCTGAGAGAACGTTGTTCACAGTTAGCCAACTTTTTCAATCTGCCAACTGGCAGCAACATTTGGAGAAAATGAGAAATTGAAAATGGAAAACGGAAAATGGTAAATGGTAAACGAAACTCATACTCAGTACGAGCTGAAACTGAAACTGAACGCATTGCAACGAAAACTATTGAAAATTAATTTCCAAACAAAATTTACAAAATTGCAACCTGCAATTGTTGTTGCGCATCTACAGTTGGTATTTTTGTAGTTTGGTAGTTCGTTAGTTTGTTGCAGTAGTATTTTTAGTATTTTTTTTTTGCCCCCATCCCATGGAGTCTGCGGGGCATGCATGTAATGCAATTCGGAGAGTTCAGATCCCACATCAGTTACTAAATTATGCAAATTAAAATATGTACACATAATTACAAATGTAAATCGCATTAATTTAACAACTTCAAATGGGTATACTCTGCCCCCACAAACTCCTCTCTCCCTCAGCTCTCCCGACTTTCGTCTGGCATAAATCGGTTTCAATTTGCGGTTAACATATCAGTGAAAAATATCTTTCTACCAATAGTTGTTGTTATTGCGCAATTTGTTTGTTTTTTAATGCATGCAAAATTAGCATGGCATTTGGGTATACAAGACTAGGATATACCACTTAGTTGTGAAACAATTTCGAATGTTTTATTTGAGATTCTTAAAAGATTTTCCTATTTCTGATTCAAATCTTTACTTTACTTTTTTTACCTCACAAATTTAAAGCGTATCTCATGGTCAAGTTCATTATCCTGCTCACATGATTTTGTTATTGCTGACCACAAAATGATTTTTATAACCGAGTTAATTGAGGTCCACAACGCGGTTTTCATTTGATTAAGTTTAATAATTGCAACTGCGAACAATGTGCAAATATTTGTTAGTTTACATTAAATTGCAACTTGATTAAATATTTAATTTGGAAATACAATAAAAAGCCCAAAACTCATTTAATGACAAATTTAATATTACAATTTTAGAGAACAAACGAATTTTCAAATGAAAATCAAAAGGGAAAAGGACCTTTTTCTCTGCTTTCATTTAATTAATCGATTGCAGCGATTAGCGTAATAGTTATCGATTTGCAAGTGTTGGTAAGTTCTCTTTTTAGTCTTGATATTTTAAAGTTTTTTTTGTGAATTGTTTTTAATGAACTTAGTTAAACAACTTGCAGTTGATTTTTTATTTGGGTTTTGTTGCCCCCTTCGTGTACCATTTTCGTACATCTTATTACTTAAGTAATACTCTTTTTGCTCTTATTATCAGTCAGTCTGCTGTAGTGATTTACAGCTAGATTTGTTGCCCTTTTCTTTCACTAAAAATAATAATTAGTGGTATAAATTGTGTGTTTATTTCTTTAAATTTGAGTGCAATTTCTTAACCAAGTTATTATGCACTTTCGACATCGGTGATAAACCTGTAAAACTTTCGATAAAAATCTCTTTTAACATGGTTATTGTTACGATGGCACCCATCGTCACAATTGCAGCAGAAAATGTTGCAAGGGCCACGCCCACAACACGGAGTTGGCTTATGAAAATTTCCACATAAATTATTACGGCAATCTTTGAAGCCTTCTGTTTTTGCGTTTTCAAACATTGAACACCCAAAATAAGACGATGCTCTGACACTGAACGTAAACTCGGTAGAGCGACAGCAATCACCAGTCACGGGGGGCACAAGCACCTGTACCACAGAGAGCATCACAGTTAAGATTTTGAATACCAGCGAACACTCGGAGAACATTGTAGAATAACTTGGTTTCGTTTTGCAAAGATTCATATAAAAGTGTATCGAAATGAACGTTATGTGATTGGCGGAAATAATCGATGTTGCTCGATACAGTTTCTTCTTCTTGGCGTGACAAAATATCTCGATTTGTTTACCCTTGCAGTGGGTACATTTATTTGGCCAGAAGTTGGCAATGCAACTTGGGAGACATTTCCTACCCCCTAAAGTATATATATTCTGAATCAGCATCACAAAGGAAGTCCATCTAGCTAGGCCTGTCTGTCTGTCCGTCTCTGCGTCCGTCTGTCTGTTGCGAACTAGTCTCTCAGTTTTGGATGAAAATATACTTATATTTTAGTAACTCTAGAAGGTAATCAAACCACTTGGCAAAGAATCGAATTTGCTACTTCATGATAATAATGACTTCACATTTTAAACATTTATTTATTTATGATCTCTCATTTAGTACCGTAGTATTATAGACCAGCCCCTTAAGCGTCAGATTACCGCAGCGCATATTCTATTATTGATGGCGTGCCTATAAACAAAAAAGTTAAGATCGTAACTAATATCATCCTCTTGCATCAGATTGCGGATAGACTTGACTCAGTTGTATGCAAACATTCCATTTGAAGGCTTTTAAAATGAATGTTATGAGATCGACGGAAATAGACTATAATGACAGTCGATACAGTTTCATCATCTTAACCAAATATTTTAGGCAGTAAATGCAATCAAATTGATTTTTTAGTTTTATTTCATTATTTCTACAAGGATATCAAACTTACTTCGTATTAAAAGTGATTTTATAGTTTAAGCATGAACATTGTTCAATTACTTCAAATTTCTTTTATATTATCGACAAATTTCCCAAATTGCTTGATAAAATCTTTAAAAACAAGATGATTTCTAGAATGGCAACCGCTGTTACAATTGCAGCAAAACATGTTACAAGAGACACGTCCACAGCACGGAGTTGCTGTATGCATGCCTCCACAGAGTGCCGCAATGCATGTTTTCTTATCTTTGTCCTTCATTTTCCCGCCAAAGGCCTCGCAGTTCCATTTGCTTTGAGGTTGTAGTCGGTAACTGATCTTGGTAGACTTACAGCAGTCGCCACTTGCTCTTGGCACCAAGTCCAGCAGAATAACGAGCACTACAGTAAATATCGAAAGGAGCAGCGTCCACTTGCAGATCATCGTTAATAAACTGCGTCTGTTACAATTGCAGCAAAACATGTTACAAGAGAGACGTCCACAGCACGGAGTTGCTGTATGCATGCCTCCACAGAGTGCCGCAATGCATGTTTTCTTATCTTTGTCCTTCATTTTCCCGCCAAAGGCCTCGCAGTTCCATTTGCTTTGAAGTTGTAGTCGGTAACTGATGAAGTCGCCACTTGCTCTTGGCACCAAGTCCAGCAGAATAACGAGCACTACAGTAAATATCGAAAGGAGCAGCGTCCACTTGCAGATCATCGTTAATAAACTGCGTCTGGTTTTTGTGCAAATAGTTCTTTTAAAGTGTACTTACAGAATTGTTATGTGAGCAGCGGAAGTAATCAACAATTACTTCAATTGCGCGGTAAATGCAAATGCGAACAAAAATAAGCTTATTGATTTACATTTTTGTACTCGCTATGCATAGAAAGGTTTGTAATTTAGTTTACTAGTCAAGTTTATTGTGCCATGTCAACTATTATAAAAGCTAGAGACACCTAATTTAGTATGAAATTACATATGTTTTCTCAGCAGATCAGTTTAATAGTTTAATTTTTAATACAAAATTTTGATTAGGTAGCTCGCTCGACTAAAGCTTTCTTTCTTGTTCATTAATGAAACGACTTTTCTTTCAATATTTCTACAAGGACTACCATTATCACTCATCAAAGACTGCAGTAATTTTATTTAACATCGAGAATTGTAAGTTGAGTCATATACTTGTCACCAAAATCATTTACAATAAAATCATTTCGATACCAACATTCGTCATCGCAATTGCAGCAGAACCAGTTGCAGGGTCTACGCCGCGCACAGCACGGCGTTGGCCGATGGAAAGTACCACAGAGATACACAGAGCATGTTTTTTTCTTGATGTTGTCATTATGTCCACCAAAGCTGTCGCAGCTTTTTTTGCTATTGTGTGCTAACCTATAAATAATAGTGGTAGCCTTACAGCAGAAGCCACTCGCCGACGGCATCAGGCACAGCAGAACACTGAGCACCACAATTAAGATTGTAAGGAACATCGCCATTTTGCAGAACCTCACGTATAGACTAGGTTCACTTTCATGCAAACATTCCTTTTAAGTCTTTTAGGATGAATGTTACGCGATAAGCAAATATAATCGATAATGCCATTCGATACAGTTCATCTAAGACCTAATAAATTAAAATGCCAACATAAATAAACCTTTTCTGCTTTTAGTTTATATACCCACTACAGATAGATAGAAGGGTTTAAGTTTGTGTCCAAAGAAAGCGTTTCCAATCCTCAAAATAAGATATATATATATATATTCTTAATCTGCGTCAATAGCCGAGTCAATAAAGCCATGTCCGTCTATCTGTCTGTTTGTCCGTCCGTATGAACAGCTAGATCTCAGAAACTATAAGAGCTGGGACAACGAAATTTGGGGATAATATTAAGTATCTTATTATTCACGAACAACAAATCTAAATTTAGCCCTCGTAAAAAGATGAAAACCAGATATCAATTAAATTTTAAATGTTTAAACACTTATTGCACAATAACTATCAATACTAAAATAATTTCTGATTAGTTTGGGTGAAGAAAGAATTTCACTTATCGAAGGATCAAACCTACTTTGTATGGAAAGTGATTTTATATTATGTTTAAACATGAGCACTGTTTATTTAACCGGTAACGTATGTAACGTCTAGTATTTCTAAGAGCTCTTTTCGATACTTATCGCGAAAATCATTTGCAACAAAATCATTTCGATACCAGCAACCGTCGTCGCAATTGCAGCAGAACAGGTTACAACGTCCGCGCCCACAACACGGCGTTGGTTTATGCAGACAACCACAGAGGTGCACAAGGCATTGCCTTCTTCTGTAGTTGTCACACCACCCATCATAGTACTCGCATTGTTTTTTGCTTTCACGTGGCAATCGATAACTAATCGATGAAGCAGTGCAGCATTCGCCACTCGCCGATGGCACCAGACCCAACAGAACACAGAGCAGCACAGTTAAGATCGTAGGTAAAACCGTCCACTTGGAGTACATCGCGTATAGATTAGGTTCACTTTTCTACAAGCATTCCTTTAAAAGTCTATTAAAATGAATGTTATATTATCGGCAGAAATAATCGATAATGTCATTCGATACGGATTCAACTTCTTAGCAAATGTAAACAAGAAAGAAAGGTTAGTTTTGCATGTTGAGTTTTGAGATATTGAGTAAGGATTTCATCTGCTTCTAGATGTATTGACTTTGCATTTAAAATTAAAGGATATACTTAAAATCCATTAATTTTAATTTACATATGTTCACAATTTATAAACAAATAATCAAATCCTAAAACTTCAGTATTTTCTATGAATCAATTCGAAGAGTTTAATTAAGCTTAAAATACCTTTAGAAAAGAGCTTTAAGTTATTCTTTCAATATTTTCAGAAGTTTCACATATTGATTGCAGGGTATTTAACAGTCGATTAAATTCTTTTTAACTTGATTTACTTCAGTTTTTAGTGTTTTTTATAAGTGAAATACAACGCAACTGAAAGCATGCAAAAGAGCAGCAGCAGCAGCAACAGCTACAACAACAAACAGCAACAACAACATACCAGCTGCAACACACAGCAACACCAAAAGCAGCAACAACAAGAAAAAGCAGCAACAACAATAGTTTTTGGCCACATGCTGCGGTCAGCCGCAGCCATCAACAGCCCGAGCTGGCGCAGATTCTGACTCAGACAAACTGCCAACAAATAAAACGAATACAGCAACAACAACACCATCAACAACAACAGCAACAACAAGAGCAACAACAACAATATTAAAGCAACAACAATATAAGTGCTTGACCAGGCGAAAGTTATTTACTGCAAATCGTTGGAGTGAAACGCGGTAACAGCAGCAACAGCAGACGGCGCGACGCAACGCCAACATCAGCATCAGCAGCGAAACTTGCAACATTTGCCCCAGTTGCGCCAGTAGTTGCCACGGCATGCCGTTGGCTTTAAATACGCCTGAAAGTGCCAAATGTTCAATTAAAATTGTGAAATTAATTTAAAACTAACTGAAGCACCAGCAGCAGCAGCAACGGCAGCCAGGTTAACTTTTCAACTGACCTCCCCAGGCGACCCTTGCTCCATTACCCCCATGAATTTGGGGCAACGTTGCACATAACAAGGTACCGTTTGGCTGTTGCAGTTGCTGCATCACGGGGGAATTTCTCCATTTCGATACGAATTTCGGATTTCGATTTCAGAAAACTTCACTTTGCCAAAGCAGTTGATGAACTATTTTTTGGCCAAATAAGCGTAACAATAGATGGAAGAGAGAGAGAAAGAGAGAGGGAGAGAGAAAAGAGAGTTGGGGAGGAGGAGATGGAGCTATGCTTAGCGTGGCAATTGCAGAAGTTAAGAGCCAACTGCAATAGTATTGAGAGTTTGGTTATTTAATAATTTTCAAGGAGTTGCTTAATGGAGCAGAACAGAGGTAGAGGTAGAGCTAGAGGTAGAGCTAGTTGTAGAGCTAGAGAGTGGAAAATGTGATGAAAGAATGGGAGAAGTAAGGCGTAAAAGCAGCCCACAATATCTTAATCTTTATACATACATTAAACTATCTCTCAATAAAGGAAATGCGATTTGAGATGCAGCCTCAATTCGAGTAGTTCCTCCTCTTGCTCCTCTTCCTCCTACTCTCTCTTCTCCCACTGGCCACACAATTGTGTCCACTACTGTTGCCAGATCCTTATCTCAGGCGCATTAACTGCTTCAATTGCCGGAATGATTCAATGGGTTCAGTCTTCAACCCTTGACCCACGAGCGGACTCGAGTCCATTGCTTGGCGTTTATGTCGACGACAGTTGTTCACTTGCAGCTCGTTAGAGGCAACTCGAGAAGAGTCCAGCTCCCCCTTCCACATCCCACCACTCGCACTCGATCTCTATATCCGCATATCCATATTGAATGGTCGTCCAGCTCAATTGCAATCCTTTTTGAGAGCGGGTCAACTACAATAGCTGGCGCATTTCTTTCCATTGTGTTAAACGATTCAATTCGATGCGATGCGATTCGAATCGTCTCGTATGTATTCGGTTCGATTCGCATGCAATTATAAAGCATACCTTGCCCCATGTATCTCTTTCGCTTATCTTTGCCCCCTTGCTACGTGCTACGTGTTCAGCTGCCGGCGGCAGGCGATGCGCGCGAGTCGACGACGACGCCGCAAAGTAGGCAACAATAAATTATTTCATTGCTGACCACAAACAGTTGAAGGTTCTCTTCGCTTCTCCTGGTCTTCTGGCTGCGGCTGCGGCCACGGCTGTGGCTGTGCCTGCCTCACGTCTGCCATTAAACTCGGCGTAAAAATAGCTTGAAATATGTAATTTTCCGGTTCAATTACAACGCCACATCAGCAGCGCAACTGGGCGCACTGCAAGAAGGGGCACACTGTCAGCCAATGGCGGCATCCGCACATCCGCAATCGTCCGCAATCCACCATCCACATCCGCAACATCGCGGCCAACAGGCCAAGATCCATGTACGCTGATAGCGACTGGGCAACGCGGCTTGCCTCGCCTCCCCTCGACGCGATATGCGGCTCGGATAGCACTCAGTAATTTGTAGTAAATCTCTGGAGCACGTGAACGTGGCACTGCGAGTGGGATGAGAGAGAGGGTGTGAGTAGTGGAAGGTGGGTGGTAGTAGAGAGGGTGGCACGGAGATTGGCCACTTTGAATGTCCCGCTGCGGTTTGAAACATGCCCTCGCTGCGTGCCGCATTTTAATAAGTCGAACTTAGACTGAGAGCAGCTCACACTGTAAACCATTTCAGGTTTTAATATTTAAATTTAATGGCAGCATTTAAGCAAACACGACACGAGCTGACGATGATAATGCTAGATAAACTCACATGAATTGCGATGGGGATTGAAGTAACACAGGTTAGAAAGGTGGAGAAGCATAAATAGTTATGGTAAAGCTGATTATCGTTTATGGTAATTGTTAAACTGTTGATTATACACAAGTTTCTGTTTAACATTGTCTATGAATTCGATAAAGGTTTCTTTTTTGTCGTTCTTTCAAACACATACAATCTTAAAATATAAAATATATATAAGTAAAGCTTTCTGTAGAATGTACATAAAAGCTCTCGAGTTCACAAAGAACTCCCATGTTTATTGAACTAAAAGAACTTGTTTAATAGGTTAAAATATTTCAAAAAGTGTTCAAGCTTGGCTAAGGTAGCACACTTGCAAAAGAAACTATTCTTTGAAAAGCACATAAAAGCTCTCGATTGATTAATTATGTTAATATTAAGCTTTAAAACATAAATATAATAAACTTTTCTTTACAAATATAAATATTTAAAAACACTACTTAAAAATTCCTTAAATATTACTGCTTACATATTATTTTAATAATTAATTTTAAAAAGCTCACTCAATACCTCAAGCTTACCTTCTAAAAGTTTTCTTGTATTGATTGCTTTATTACTAATTGAACCAGCAAAGCAAACATTGAATTTAAAGCTTGTCTTACTTCAATCTACACCAATTCCATGCGATAATCTAATGTTAATGTTGACTTAACGCAACTCGTAGGAAATGCATAAGGAACTGTGCATACAACCACCTATATTTCTGTCTCTCTCTATATCTATTTTTCTCTTTCTATGGTACTTGTGTTTTCCTTTTCATCGTGTTTATATTGCGATAGCAGTGGAAGGAACTGTTATTTGCCAAGCAAGAACTAACGCTTGATTTGCATAAGGCTTAAGATCAACAACAGCCTATGAAGAGCAGACGTGAGAAAAGATTACAAATGCGCTGCACAGAGGAAAGCGGAAAAAAGCAACTCGTTTCTTGGTGCAAAACGGATGCGTAACGGGGAGAATGGAGGGAGGAAGGGAAGAAGTAAGTCGGAGTTGGATGTGCTAAGCAACTTGACTGCAAAAATGCTAGCAAGTAAATTTTAAACATCGCACGTGGCCATAAAAAGCATGCCAAGCCGAAAGAGAGAAAGAGCGAGAGAGAGGGGGACCAACACGAATGTGCCAGGAGCAGAGGCAGAGAACGATGAAGAGGAGACTGAAGAAGGAGAAGGAAACAGAGCTGGAGAGAACGAGGAAGGAAGCAACGTGTGGGGAACTGCATTTTAGCGCCATATTTTATACACACTTAAAGTCACACACAGAGAGAAAATTGCGCAGCAGCAAAGCAAAATGCAGCAAGAAGGGAGGGGGGAAGGGGAACAAGGGGCAAAGGGAAGTGAAAACGCTGCAGTCGCCGCAGTGTCAAAGCAAGAAAGGCAAACGGCAATGCCGGCAAAGATAAACGCAGGCAAAGGACAGAGGGAGAGAGAGACAGATAGAGATAGAGAGAGGGAGACAGAATCAAAGAGAGAGAGAGAGAGGGAGGGCGAGACAGAATAAAAGAGAAGGAGTAAGAACGAGAAAGAGAGGCGTGGCATATCAAAAAAACAAAAGGTCAAAAAGTTTTTCATAGAAGAAAACAAAAGGAAAAAAGAAAAGACGCGCGTGAAAATGGGTTAAGCAAATGCCAAGAGCACAACAAAATGCAGGCCAGATTGTGTACAGGTACGCCCACTTACGCAGCTGTCGCCCACAATCGAAATGTGCTGCGTACAACGGTGCGTATAATGAATATTAATAAATGTGCCACTGAATTAATTAATGATACGCCGCATTTTCAATTAGCAAGACAAGAGACAAGCAAGCAACAAGCAAAAGCTGAGCAGAAAGAAGACGAAGGAAGACAGGAGAAAGAAGAGAGAGAGATGCAGGAGAACACAGTGAAAAGGGCAGAAGACAGACAGTAAAGAGAGAGAGAGAGAAGAGGCAGCTAAGTGAAGACAGCGTACAAGACAATTTACATGGCCGCAGCAGAAGTTGTGCTCCACAGTAGGGGCAGTGGGCTGTGGGCGTGGCCAAGAGGTCATGGCTAATTAAAAATTAATTAATTAACAATGCGACGTAGCCGGCGGTCCAAAAATTGCCAATGCTAAAGTGTCGAAATACACGTCCGGGCCAAAATAGCCGCCATCTGGCATCGCCTACGACGATGCGACGCGACGATGGATTCTCGTTTTCAATGAAGCGAAGCGGCAAAGTGGCACGCGCCACGTGCCCTTGCAACACATGGCCAGAAATATTATTGATTTGTTGTTGCTGTTGTTGTAATTGTTGCTTCAATATGCCACATCATTTTCGGCTCATTAATCATTGGACCATTTTCATTTTCATTAGCCAAGCCGATGCCAAATTTCATGGCTCTAATTACTGTAGATGCCTGCGCTGTGGTCTGCTCCCCGCTCCCTGCCCACGCTCTAAGAAAGATGAAAGCCAAATGAAAATATTTTATAGATTTTAGGCCACAACAAAGCAAACGGCCAAACCAAAATGTATTTCATGCGAAAATTATTGCAGGAAAATCAAACAGAATCAATTCACAGTTGGCAAAACAATTTCCACGAAGACTTGGCAAGAGATACATGAAAAGATAGACAAAATACCTATAATATTATATTTATTATATTATTATAACATAATAATAAGAAATATCGTAAATAAAATAGTGAAATCTAAGATATTTTTTTTTCTTCTTCTTCTTCTTCTTCTTTATCAACTTTCATTGATTGCATTTGCTGCACTTGCTTGGCATTTTTCCACTCCAGAAGCTATGCCACAAATTTGTCATATGTTGCCACTTGAATTGTGGCAGCACTAATAAATTGCACTTACTATAAATGAGCTGTGTGGGGGAACGGGGAGATGAGCTAGGCAAATTCGTATGTGCAACTAAATTGCAATCAAACTGAACTCAATATTTGGCAACAATTTGTTGCAGCAACATCAACGCAAGGCGAAAAGGAGGAGTAGGGAGTGAAGTAGGGGGGTAGGTGGAGGGGGGCAATAAGCTTGCATCCATGTGCAGCACGTTCGGCACGTCGCTGGCCATTTGGCACATTTGACGGCAGTGACAATTATCGATCAGAGGCACGCACAATGCCCGCTTAAATGGGGCAACGCATCCTTGGCCTCATTTGCATAAATGACGCGCACGCAGCCTCCGCTGTACCCTTCCTACTCACGCCCGTATCCCTTCTTTAACTATGCCTCTGCTGTTCCCTGCATGCACCTCTGCCCATTTGCATGCCTACTTCCTCTACCCTCGCTTTCAGCGTTGCATGGGCACAAAAAGTTCTGGAGGCCCTTAAATATATATATCTGCCTCTCCCTCCCTCACTTTCTTCCTCTCTTTCGCTGGTTGCCAACAGGAGACGCAACGTTGCGTCGGCTGTTGCAACTATTGTTGCAATAATAGCCACAGCTCTTAAACATTTACGGCCTGCGCCATGCAATCAAAAGGATTTTGTTGCTCTTGTTCCTCTTTCGCTCTCGTCCGCGCTGAGTGCGCACTTTGCGGCTTTAGCGGCTTAAAGGGAGACAAAAAATTAACAGACAAAGTGAGAGAGAAATGGAGTGGTAGGCGGGAAAGGGGGCGTGGCTAAATCAGAGCTGCTAAATGAAATGTCTTCATTAAATTAAACTGGCGGCGAAAATGAAAATGACGAAAAACGAACGAACGACGAAATGCTTGCCATGTTTTATGGGCCAAGGCAAAAGAAATATGCGACGATAAAGTTCAACGAATTTAGCGTGGGAGGGGGGCGTGTGGGGCCGTGGAGGAGGGACAGCTGCTGCAGTCAAGCAGCCACGCAGCCGCCTCGAGGCCAGTAATTGCCAAGTGTTTTATTACCAAATTTTAGAGCTCCTAAGTCTACGTCTAACGTCGAACATTTGTCAGGGCCAAGGCGCCAACAGAGAGTTGTCTGCCTCCCCCCTCCCCCCTCTGCCACCACTCCTTACATCCCACGCCCGCCCATAAATTTTGGCACTTGACTTTTCGCGTAGAATTCATTAGTTTTGGGCTGCGACTGCGACTGCGAAGTCAGTGCTGAGGGCAAATTAAATTACATTTAATTGCCTGGCTCATAACTTGGCCCATGGGGCGGTTGCGCAACGGGGCAACACTCAGCGCCGCCTTCTGCCACGACTTCGACAACGTCTGGCACTGATAATGTTGGAGCATATGGTCACATCGAGTCCAGAAGTCAACATATTTGTCATCATTAGACAAATGTGGCCAAGTGTCGAGTGGTCGAGCAACTAAATTTAGTTGCAGCTGCTAACGTTGCACATTGCACGTTGCACATTGCAGGCTTGCAGACTCTGCTGCATGTGACAGCGGCAAAATATATTTTTGTTGATTTTCAAGTGAACTCGACGACGACGACGACGGCGTCGTCTGCCTGACATGAGTCGAGCCAAGTTTAAGATAAGAGTTGGCAACTGCAGGCGATGGCTAATATAAATGCAGGCCATACATTTCGCCCAGTGTCGACTCTCAAGTGAGCCACTGCCACACAGTGTGCCTGCCAGCCTGCCACAAGCTCAGGCATGCAGCCACAGCTGTTCAAGTGGACAGCATGAGAGTTGGGCAGTTGGCAGTCTGCAGCACTTACTCTTGACTATCCAGAAGCGAAGATACTTTCCACCAGTCAATTTACAAGTCACGTGTCTAATTTCGAGCTCATTCAACTGCTGAAACTTGAATCAGTCTATGTTTGCTGGGCCAGCACAATGCAGAAACAGAACGTAATGAACTGAAAGTACCTTTATTCTTGGCTCAGTTTTCGACCTTGAGCTGAATCTAAACTCCGTCATAAATTGCTACTCTAATATTGCTATAAGTTTGTCCCTGTTTCTAGGTTTAATTCCAATTCTGGTTAAGGTAAAAGTGTGTTTCACATACTAATTGATGCAGTATACTGTATATTCCATCCTTCCATGACAGATCAGGACAATGTTTCTAGCCTTGATTTCGAATCTGTTTCTCGTTTAAATTGAGTTCACTGTGAATGTATTTATATTTAAATGTAATCCCCTCTCAATATTATTTTGCTTCTCAAGCTTCTCTCCACAACAATATAAACAGCTCAGCTAAGAAAACTGTTTCCCTAGCAAGTTTACACAGTGGAATTAATTCCCGTCGTGGTACTTTTGTAATTTGTTGTGCTCATCTCCAAAGTCCGCCACAGGCTATTTAAATGCAACTTTGCTCGAGCTGGCGTACTACACTCAATCATCATCTCGCCAATTGCTACTCCAGTGCAGAGTGGTTTGTTGCCCCCATTGTTCTCGCTCTTCAGTTCGCTCTTGAAATGTCTCTGGTTCCCACTTTCTCCCTCTCTCCCTCTCTTTGGCCACTTGCCGAAAAATGAAGTTGCTGTGAAAATTTCATGCAATTCATAAAAATTAATTAAGAACTAGCTGGCTGTCAAACACTTGACCACGCTCCAAGTGAGCCAACACAGCTTGAGACACGCCCTACGCCCTACGCCCTTGCCCTCGCCTGAGTACCCTCTGACCCTGTGCCTCTTCTTATACTTGCTCTTCTTCTTCAACTGTTGGTCCACTCGAGAGCTACAAGTTATTGCCAGTGTTATTGTCTTCTTGTTATTTCAGACTATTGACCAGTTCACACTCAAGTTGTTTGCCTGCTGCTGCTGCAGTCCTCCTCCTCCTCCTACTCCTGGGCGTGTCGTTGCCTTCAACAACTTGTACATTATTTCATCTAGATTTTCTTCTTCGCACTCAACGTCTTTAGTTTACTCAAGTTGTTATTTCCATTTCCATCCCCTCCCCGTACTGCAGCCAGTTCTTTCTGGCTTCTTCCAGCTGATGTTTGACCACATTTCGTAGTCGCAGCTTGTTCTCTTTGGGCTCTTCTTCTTTTTCTTCTTCTTGGGGTCCTCTTCTGTCGCCTGCGGTTTGGTCTAGAGGTTCCGGTACTCTCGAAACGTTGCGGTGATAAATTTTCAGCTTTTACTGCGCGCTGTGCCAAGTTTGCAGCATAAATCGCCGTCAAGTGTATTTAAATTCGCATTTGGACAGTTTTCAATTGAGTTTCGGCGGTTTTTGCGGTCCCTGGCAACCCTGGCAAAGTATGCAGCACTAATTATAAGTTCGGGCTCAGACTCGGGTCGGGCCCATGCCCCCCATTACCACGCCAGATTAGACAATTCCGGCATGTTTGATTAAACAGCACTTTAGCCAAGGGCCCAAGGACCTAAATGCACTCGCCCAAAAGTCAAAAGACCTGCCGAACCGTCGCCCTTCATGTATGTCAATGTATACACTACAACACAGGGGCGGAGTCGAGGGGCGCAGCGCCAAAAGTCGCGAGAGTCGAGTTGAGAGTTTTTGCTACTAATGAAATAAAGATGCCCGCTGTATCATCGATGTCTGCTGGCACAAGGCGAGGCAAGAGCAAGGAAGACAAAGATATAGTGAGGGCATAGGGGGACAGCAAAGGGGGAGAAAGCAATGCGAACGCTCGCACAGGATTCATTTCAAAAGTTTGCTAATGGTTTTAAGCGTAATGAAGCCGGAAATTAGTAAACATTTTGCACACTGAAGCAAGACATGAGATTTAAGTGGATTAACAGCAGCATAGAGAACTAAGAGACTTACAGAGAGTTTAGATTTAATTGAAATTTAAATAACATATAAAAATGCGAAAATTAACAAGCATGAAAATGAGAAGAAAGCGAAATAATATTTACACTGACTGCAGATACAAAATGGCGACTTTAAGGTTTTAAGATTATAATACTTTTAGCAATCAAATATTTCACATGTTCTCAAGAAATTATACAGATATTTTAATCAGAATACAAATTTAATGATATATGTATTTAAGAAAATGAGTTTCTTGTTCTTAATTATGAATTTGTAATTATCTATTTCGTCTCAAGATGTGTCTATTTTTCTATTTTTCCGTCTGCCTGTAGATCTGAAAAGGAAATCGATTCTTGTGATTATAGTAAAGAATAAGAATGAATAAGAATTCATAAATCGCTCATATTTCCAACAATGTTTAACCACTGTGCAAGCTTCTTTCTAGCTCTGTCCCTTGCCCTTTTCATTGTTCTCTTCTGGCACTGCCCGCTTTAGAAACTGTTGTTATTGTTGTTCTCGCTATTGTTGCCGCTCTTGTTGTTGTTGATGCTATCGCTCTTGCTGTTGTTGCTCTTGTTGTTGTTGTTCTTGTTGTTGTTGTTGCTTTAGTTGTGCTATTTAAAGAGCAAACCATTATCAGGCAGGCATCTCTTTGCGTGCTTGAAACTCCTCCTTCCTTGCTTGGGATCATTTGCCGTTCGGTAGCCTCTACCTTGGTTCTCATTGTCTAGGCGAAGCTTTTGTTAGTTAATTCATTTGAAGTTTGCAACTAAAAGTTTTAATGTTGCCTCTTTGAATTTGCCTAAAATGGATAATTATTTTAACAAATTGTGCAAAATGCCTAACAAAACTTGTAGACACTCGCTGGCTGCGTCTAAGTTGGCCTCCTCTCTCTCTCTCTCTCTAGCTGTGGCTGCGGCTTTGGCGGTTGTCTAAGCAAATATTTCACCTATGCACGGAGTCAGTTTCGGCACCAGTTGTCAGCTGGGCGAGGCAGGTGGGCGTGGCAGACAAAAGCTACGCAGACGAAGCTGCTGCACATGGAACACGACTCATAACTCACAACTCAACACGCCGCAAAACTTTGAAGATGCCGCTTGCCGCTTGCCATATGCCACAACCCCTACCTACCCCCCTGGCGCAGCGGCTTAACTGATTTGCCACGCCTTCTGCCCACATTTTAATTAGTCGCATTTGTTGCAAAGCATCCAATTTAATGCACTTGAAATCATTTTGCAAAGTTTCCGACAACAATCGTGACTGGTTGTGGCAGCAAGGGGCGGGGAAGAGTAAGGCAGGGAGAGAGACACGGTGAGAGAGAGAGGGTAGAGAAAGCTGAGGGGTAGGGGAGGCCAACCAGGGTGGCGCACTTAAAAACCCAACTCGCAAATGAAATAATTGCCAAACGTTTTAAGCATGCAAAGTGACAACATTTAGCAGAGAAACAAGTGTGTTTCCGTTTACGAAATCGCTCGAAATTCGCCAATTGAGGTATGTATTGCAGATTTTATATTGCTAGCATCGATTCATTGAATTGAGGTACAAAGAATCTAAATCTAACTATAAAACTTAAAGAGCAAACCAGCCAAGTCTATTACACATTAAAGTTTAACGAAATGAGTGAGAAATCGTGTTGCAGTTCACAAATTCTAAATGCTGCATAGCAAGAGAGGCAATAGCAGTGGGAGGAGTAGGAGTAGGGTCCTCGTTCCAAGGGGTAACCGTACACACTCGTAGAAATCAGCGACAACGAGTGCGTCATTTGTTGCTGCTGCTACGTGCATCGCATGGCGATTGTTGAAAATTTCCGGCATTGGGCGCAACTTTTAACACAATTTATAAACGCAACACAATTTATAGAATTTTTGAATTAAATGCTAAATATATGAGCAGCAGAAGAGGGAGGGGGGGTAACGAAGGGGTCTCTGAACTAGGCGAACTGTGTTCACTTATTTCCCCCTCATTTGCCTGCAGAAAAGTTGAGGCTGCTTTGGCCGCCGCAAACTCGTTTCTGCTCTCATTCTCTATCTCTCTCTCTCTTAATCTCTCACTACCCTTCTCTCTCCATCTCTCTGCTGGCCACACACAGAAAACAAATAGCAGCCGCTTGTGGCAATTACCGCAGCAAAAAAGCCAGTCGAAAAAGTTGCACGAAAAACACTCAACACTTCGTCGATGCGTTGCATACTTTTGGGAGTCACAAAAATTTAAACTAAAAACTTTTCATTTAATTTCTCTACAATATTATATTTTCAAATGTTCGCTGCTTGCCAATTTAATTAATAACATTTACAATTTCATTTACATAATTGAATAATTTCCGAATCACACGCATAAAGCGATTTCAATTGTATATTCGAGTTGAAATTAAACGATTGCAGGGTATACATATTATGAAGGGGTATATAGGGCATCAAACTTAAATAATGTAGGAAATATACTATTTTTATTTTAATAATTTACAGTTGGGTTTTATTATTTTTATTTTAATTTTAAAATATTTATTCCACTTTTCCATTTGCCACGTCTTAACTCCGATTGTTTATTTATGTTGAATCGTTTACAAACAAAGTGTAACTTGCAAATTTAACAAAACTGTTCCACTTAATAATTTATATATTCAATAAATAAATTATAAGCAAAGTTAGTCAATAGCTTACACTATATAATTGTAAAATACAACGCAACTTTAGCTTAGATTCTTTTATAACTTCATTTAAACATCTTTCTCTTTAAATATGCAAGAGCATTTCATAGTCATAATTGTCTGCATCTTTATATTAATAGCAATTTGGCCCAACACTTTCAGCTTAATTACTGTTTTTTCAGCCATCTAAAATGTTTATTACGAGCCTAAAATATCAATTACAATCAAATTAGAAACCTAATATCATTTATTTACATTGAAAACTTATAATTTACTGATGCACGACAAATTGAATTCGGCTTTGGCCGAAAAACCATTTCAATGCCGTCTGTCTAGGCCCGCACTCAATTCAATTGGAAAACCGCATTCAAATCAAGTGAATTATTTCATTTCCATCACCGACTGCACCTTTAAGAAACGAATTTGTTGCTGCAGTTTTACCTGCTTCGAGATTATTTATTTTTCAGCCTGTTAGCAGCGTTTTTTCCCTCTTCTCCCTCTCTTTTTTTTGCTTTGGTAGGTGGGCTCAGCACTTTGTGCATTTTTTGTGGCTTTTGCATATTTATGCAATTAAAATTGCAAATATGCCGCAACGCAGCCACACCACGCCCCTCCCCTCACTGGTGCCCAGTTTGCTTCATGGCGCCACAAGGCCTCAAATCATACAGCAAACGAGGCGTATGCGCAATTTTTATTTTCTCTCTTTTGCGTAAATATTGCATATAAAAAAAATGAATTTAAAAATCATTTTAAATTCCCCTTCTCCATAGAGAGAGAGAGAAAGGAAATATTTGATGATTTTAGCCCCCACCCCCAGCCAATTTACTAATCCTTTAAGCACTCAAATGACCCATCAAAAGTGCCAAAAATTGTTATTTTTCAACAGTTTTCGCACACTTTATTAGGGTGGGTAGAATATTAGTGGATATAGCAAGCGATTATATTGCAGTGTAAATATAATCTATAAGTATTTATTGAACTCTTCCCTAGGCAAACTATTCCTGTTTCCGCTCTCCGTAATCCCTTGCAAATCCAACCTATTTATAACTTAATATTTCATCTATCCCTTTTGACTGTCAATCTATGCGCAGATCTCGGCAGGCAATCCATCCTGCTATGCATTCAAATCTAAAAGAATCTATATAATCTGCCTGCCATCTCCATCTACATCTTCATCTGCCCGACTATCTATCCAAATAGATTAGCAAATTATACAGCCTGCCTTCAATGGGTTTAGACATAAAAGCGATGCGCTCCGCCCTGCCCCGCCCCTTGCTCGAGTGCTCTATAGCAGTTTGGAATTGAATGCGAACTGTGAAAATTGCTTGCTTCAGTTGCCACAACAAGTTGCAAGTGTTGGCTCAATTCTTGACTAAGATTGAATGCCCTTCAAGCAGTCGGAGATGGAGAAAGCAGAGACCCGACGCGTTGCAATGTCAATTGGATTTGCATTGACAGAGGCAGCACAGCAAGCGACAGAGAGGGAAAGAAAGAGAGAGTGGGAGAGTGAGAGCGTGCAAGGAAGGTAGCGAATCAGTTGCGAATGGACGTGCAGCTTCTGCTTGTTTTGATTGGTTGCGGCATAAATTTGCAATAAATTGCAGCGTTGTATACACAATGAAGACATTACGTATACGGCACTTGGTGCCTGTGCCAGGCGTGCTTGTACGTGCCACAAGCACGCAAAATGTATTAGAAACGGAAACAGCTCAAGGGAAACACTTGAGCAGCAGAATGCGATTACGATAAAGGGCAGCACAGCAGTGCTGCAGAGGCAGCAGCGGCAGCGGACGCAGCGCCCAAAATCGTTCAGGCGCAAAGGGCGTAAATGGGCCAAGGAGTGAGGGAGGGGTCTGCAAGGGTTCGCAATTTGTTGAGTGCGCCACGGCGTGGCGTGGCAGTGCAACAAGTGCGAGGAGCAACTATCGAAGCTAGGCGAAAAGCAAAGCGAAGAATGAAGAAAGCTGAAAGAACAGACGGTGAGCCGCATAAAAATTTATGATTATGTTAAAATGTAAAAGTGCCAACGGGGCAGACAGCAGACAGAGCGAGAGCTGAACAGCACAGCACAGACTGAAGACAGCAGCGCAGCAGGTGAGCAAAACTGTGTTAATGTTCACCTGGTGGCAACCAAAGGCGGCGCTGCAGATGTCCTCGGCAAGTGGAGGCGCTGCCAAGTTCGCCTTGGCACATATATAAAATATGATTCCTGCGCTCAACGAAAATGCGACAAAACTGATGACGACAATGTACACAAACAGCAAGAGAGGGACTGCGGGGAGAGTGTAGGGTATTATGTGTAGGGTATTATGGCAAATAATGACACTACTACAACAACAGCAACGAACAGGAACAACAACAACAACAACAGCTGGCTAAAACAGCTGACAACAGTTTGCTGCAATTTGCCATATTTTTTCGAGTATACTCTGTAGTGAATACTGTGCGTAATGGGGTGTGTTGAATTGCAGGAAATGAAAGATATTATAGTCTGCTAAGTTTAACTTTGTAACTTTTATACATTGCTTAAAAATCGCATTGAAAAACTAAATTCTCAATTTGGAACATTGGAGAATAACTTGATCCGCGCACGATATACGGTAGCCTTTGTGCCAAACTTGGTGTCGGAGACAGACGGACAGACAGACAGATAAACAGAGGAACAGACAAAGAGTATGTAATAGTCTAACATTCTCCTGCAAAGTGCTCATTTTTGTTTTCTCTTGCTATTTTTATGCCATATGCCACGTAACTGTCAGCTTAGAGCGAGAGTGGGCAGAGAAAGAGATAGAGATAAAGATGGAGTAAAAGAGTGATAAGGATAGAGCAATAGAAAGAGACGGAGAGAGAGAGAAAGCGCATGCAAACCTGCTAAGAAATGAGGCAACACAAGGAGGCAGTTTTGTTTAACTTTTAACTTGGCCGGATTTGTGTCAGTTGATGTCATCGGTTTTGATGGGGTCACGGCGTGAGAGAAGCATAGAAATAGGCGAAGAAAGAGACAGGAAGAGAGAGCGAGAGAGAGAGAGAAAGGGTCCTGCATGGCTTGGACAAACTTTGGCAAATGGCACTGCCAAACAGATGTGGCCCCCAAACGTCTAGACAACTTGCAAAGCTTTCGTCTGATTTGTCTGAGGTTGTAAATTACATATTTGCCTGTATTATCTATGACAAATTGCGGTCGAGAGAGGCAATAAATGCAGCAAGATATGGGGGGACGATAGTGGACGATAGCATATTGAGTTCAGTATGAGTTCAGTGCGAGTTTGATTTCAGCTTCGAGTTCAGTTCGGAATTCAAAGCTGCCTCCAAATTAAGTTTATCCCTTTTCTTTGAGGGCACGAGGGGTGTGGCAACAATTTGCCAAACCGGAAAAATGTCGCTAGATTCGCATTTTAAAATTCTGTTTGTGTGTGTTACGATTTCAGCTTGAATACTTTTGCAATACTCGCTCTCAACTGTAGACAAGCTGCTATCTATATCTCGCAACTAACATATTTCTTTCTTTCTTGCGACTGCTCAAAATGACTTCCTGCCTGGGAGAGACGCATCCATCCAGTCAGCCAGCCCATGCTGCTATTTCTGCTCCCAATGCTTATCCTTATCCTCATCCGTTTCCCCCTTTTTCCCCTTCCAATTCCCAGCTATGTCATCCGGCTGTAAACTGCAGCAGTGGCAAGCATCAAATCGATTATGTTGCTATTACTTCCGGCAGTTGTCGCTGCCAGATGCACAATATTTCCTCTCTCTCTCGCTCTCTTCCGCCTCTCTCTCTCTCTATATATCTTTCACTTGCTCTGACTCCTTTCTGCCTTGACTCACTGCTGTTGGTGCCTGCCTGCAAGTTGAATCGTCGCAAAGAACCAAAAGAATTTCCATGCTTATTTTATGATTTAGTTTTTCCGAATCCGCTACTTGAGGCAGTGCCTGTGCTTATTAGGCTTGTTGTAAAGGCAAAATGTATGCGAGATTATTTAAGGTATACTTTATTTGTACTTTTAAGTATTGCATGTTTCGTGTTGTACATCACTGTCAAACATCTTCAGTTTGGTCTATAATTTAACCGTGAATCGTTTTACAAACGAACAACGCTTATAAATTATTGAATTTTATTATCAAAAGAAAGAAAGTTCATCGTGCGCTTCTTCCATTTTATGCTCAAATTAATCTACCCACTGAAGCGGCTATTCGGGTTATTGTGACTAAATTTCGCACGAAATTTACATTGTTGGACATTAAAGCAGCAACAAGCTTTCGTAGAGTGCAAACTGAAGAAAATATCGCTGCCGTATCTCTTATAAATACCCATGTTTTATCAATAATTTATTGCATTTCTATATCCTTAACTTATTTAGTTCCTGCAGGGTAATTCAAAGTCAAAACTGCCCACTCTATCGTATCTTGTTGCCCTCTGCTGCCATTAAAGAGCATCAACATAATCATCAGTGCCTGCTCTTCCCTTCCTGTGCCTGTTCCGTTGGTTGTTGACCATTAGAGCCTCTGCTGTCCAGTTGACAGTCTGGTTGACTGCTCCTGCCTAGTGTCGCCTGCTCGCCTGGCAGGTGGCAGTGCAGTAGCGGCACATCATGCCGACAGTGGCATCTGTAAAGCGTGTAACGCTGCCAGTAGCAGTAAAATGAGTTTTCGACATGGTCAACGACGAGAAGCAGGTCACACAGTGTAAGTGAGATGCAGTTAGGGGCAGCAGTTGGAGGGGGAAGTGAGAGGTAGACAGCCCGCTGGGTATTTCAATTGCCAACTCAATTGCAGCTTACCACAAGCTGCACTTGCTGCTGTTGCATGCCACGTATCGCCTGTGGCTAATTAGCAGCCAATGCGCTAAGCACTTGCACATAATTGGCCCAATAATCTGGCCCCAATTGTCGCTGTCGCTGTCTCTGTCTGTATCTCTCTCTCTCTCTCTGTCTCTGTCGCCCCTTTGATTGATAACAAATTTTTGTGGGCCGCAGTCCGAGAGAGGCGTGTGGCTAATGAGGCAACTTGATTAGGTAACATTTTCGAACAGAGAGAGGGAGATAGAGAGGGGTGGAGATAGAGAGGGAGAGAAAGAGAGAAGAGGGCAAGTGGCACCGCGTCGTGCGTGGCATCTTACACTCAATTGATTTAATAGACTTGGGTCACGGCTCATTGTCCTGGCGAGGCTTAGCTCCTTTTCTGCCTTTCTCTCTCCCTTTCCTTCTCTTCTCTGCTTTCCTCGCTCTGTGTTTCATGCTCATTTCCTTTGCGTTTGTCCTTATTTTATGCGTGTCACATAATAAATCTTATTTGATTTGTTTACTTCCGTTGACTAGCCTGGAATGCTGCCCTTCTTCTCCTGTTCTTCCTGCTCAGTCTACCTTGCGCATTGTCCTTGTCATTAGGCCTGGTCCATTGTTTTCCTCTGACTGTACTCGGGTGTGTGTGTGTCTGTGTGTGTGAGTGTGTCTACTCCGACACTGTCCTGGCAGCTAATTCGATTAGTTATTGGCCCATTTAAGAGCCTCGCCAGGCCGTAGCAGCTTCTGGCTGCGCTCGACAGTGGCTCGATTTAATTAATAATCAAATTACGCATACGCCACGTGACACAGTGCCACGCCCTCAATACACTGTCATCAATATGTAGATTATTAAATTAAATACTATGCAAGCATGTACTATACACACACACACACACCAACACACACACACACACATATTCAATTAATAAATGCCACATACAAAACTTATTTAATTCAATTAAAAGCGCGCTGCGTGTTCATTAGAAGTGCAATTAGCCCAGTTTATTGGCCAAGTTTATATCGCAAAATTTTCAGCAAATTATACAAAAGATATGCAAGTGAACTTTGAACCCAATTGCAAGTGTCAAAGTTAATTGAATGTGTATTAACCTGGCAAGAAACTAAAATAGCATCACAGCTGTATCTATCTCTTACTGTTCTTTTCCTTTCTCTTGTTCTCACTCCCTTTCTTTTCACACTCTTCTATGTACACCAGCACATCATTATGCCTCTGTCCTTATCTCTCTCTCTCTCTCTAACTTACTCCTTCTTTCTTTTTCTAGTCAATTATCATCTTTAGTTTTTATCAAAGCTATTTATCCGCCTTCTCTCTGTGTGTCTTTCCCCCTCTCTCTCTCGTTCTTTCTCCATGTCTTTATCCCTCTACAGATCTTTAGCTCCTTCCTTATGAGCTCTTGAGTATCTTCTTTATCTCAGTCCATTTCCTTTAGAACTAAGGATCTGCTTTCTACTTTTAGTGAAACCTTTGTCATATTGATTAGAACTAATATTAGTTAATAAGTCTCTGTCTCTCTCCGTATTTCAATTACTTTCTTGAGTTTCCTTATCTCTTTCCTTGTCTCCCACTCTCTCCCTTATTCCCTTTCAGTTTTGACTCTTTATGACTTAAGTTCTCCCTCTTATCTTGAGTTAGACTATCTAACTGATGCTAAAACTGCAACTCCGCTAAATATTCGATTTTTTCTCTTTGAATTTCTTTTGTTTTTTTAATCTAATCTAAGATCAGGTTTGTCTTTCTCTTTCCTCTCTTAATCTGAAATTGACCAATTTGACCTTTGCCAATTGTGAAATCAATGTCAAATGTTCAGTTTCATCTTGAGTATCATCTTCAGTTGCTCCTGTCAATTTCCTTCTCGCATTTCCAAGTTTGCTTTCTGCGACTTCAGTTGAAATTAATCTTCACCCTTTCACGGCACATTTGGCTCATCTGTTACATGACACGAGGACGCGTGGCGTCAAGTCCAAGTCAAACACTTCACTTCAGTTGAATGCGGATGGCGAATGGCGAATAGCGGATGCGGATGCGGATGCGGATATGCTATTACTTAAGCACATGTTTTATAATATGATTCGAGGGCGACGCAAACGATTTTTCATGTGCCCGCTCGAACGTGTCGCATGGGAAACCAGTCTTCCTTCCCCACTCTCTTTCTCTCACACTATACATGCTGCATTTATGGATGATATCCAGGCTACACAGCTACCCAGGACAATCAGTCATTCGTCCTGCTCGAGGAGAAGCTGCTCTGCTGGTTGCCTTGGCAAATATGTCCAAAGGTTCCTCATGTGTTTGACTTTTGTTGTGTGCGAAGCAAGGGAAGCAGGCAGGGAAGGAGGGTTATGGTGTTGCAAGCTAAGAAAGTGCGACGTACACAGAATTTCGCACCTCACTGTGTATGTGTGTGTGGAGTACTTTCAATTCCGCATACACGTTAATCCATCAAAGTCCCGTAAAGTCGACGAGTTTAATCAAGCCACGTTGAGATTTTCTCTGGCAAATTTTGAATGCGCCTTCTCTTGGGAATCGGGGAAGGGGCGTGGCACTTTTGGGCCTGGACTCAAATAACCGCAAATTAAATTTGATGTCAAATATTTCATTGAGAGAAAAGAGAAACCGCAGTTTTCTAATTAATGCCAAATAGACATAGAATGAAGCAGAAGAGAAAGTAGACTGTGAGGCTGTAAGAGGGAGAGAAAGACAGACAGTTAAATATAGCAAAGACAGGCGACACCTTAGCACCTGTCACACAAGCACACACCTCCTCCCCTTTCCCTCTCTCTCTTCCTCCATGTGCACGCCTTTGTTTGGCATCATTAAGTTTTGTCTGCGTCGTGTTAACATTTATGGTTATTGTTTTTGTGGGCGGTCTACGAGCATTGCAGTGGGCGTGGCCAAGGCAAATTACCATTTGCAAAATCTGTCTAAAATATGCATGCAATTATTTTGGGCTCTAATGTCTTTAATTAGCCCCTTCTACACCCCCGCACCACCATTGCTGTTGTTGCAACATCATCAAAATTGCAAACCGACGGCCGCAATTACACTAAGAGAAATCACAGCACAGTCAAGTAAATGTTCTAGGATGGACAGGAATATTAATGGAATATTATTAATTATTTTATTTTATTATATTATTATTATGTTTTATTTTATATTGTTAAGTTATATGCTGTTATATTAAGTCTTCTGTGTGAGTTATCAAAATCCTTGTCAATTTCCCTATCGCTAGAATAGTGTTGAATAACGCTAAAGGAGCGGGAGAGCGTCACTATCATTTAAGAGAACCAAGCGAACGCATTGTGATAATAAGAAAGAGAGCGAAATAAGAAAACATTATATAATTATCTCCACAATATTATTATATTTTCTTCTTTCTTCCTTAACAAATTTAAAATGATTTCTGTCCTTCTTTCTCGTTGTCTCTTTACTCTCTGTATTCTTAATCTCTCTCTCTTTATTTATTCACAAATAGATTTCATTCTCTTTATCCTTTACTATTTTTTCTCTCTTTGTTTCTGTACAGTTTTGATATGATTTCTCTATTAATTTCTTCACAATTATCGTACTTAATAACGTCTCTCCCTTACTGCCTGCAATACATTTCTTATGATATCTTCCTCTTTCTGTCTTCTTACTTCTTCGCAAAAGTATAATGCTTGCTCTCTCTCTCTTTCAGTGTATTGCATATAATCCAGCAGCTGACGCGCTTTTGCATGCTTCAAATATTTTCAAATCCGATTTTGCTACAATTTCATCAGATCCTACCACTTCCACACACCTCGCACCATCCGATTCTTCATCTATCTGCCATAATATTGTTAAGGTTTTGCAACATTTTATCAGATTATCAGAAACACACAAAAATGTAACCAATATGCGTTGCCTGCCTAAGTGTGTCTGTGTGTGAGTGCAAGAAAAATGTATATACAATACACATACATACAAACATACCTTATAGATCTATAGATATGCGTCTTAAGTAAACGCAAGCATTGCAAATCCCATTTGAATGCGCTTTTTCACGAAATGCAGCAGCAAGAGAGAGAGAGAGAGAGAGAGAGAGAGGGAGAGGAAAAAGACAAATCGAAACGAATCGAAGCAATGTTTGTGCAACAATTCAACAAAAGAAGCGCAAAAGGCAAAATTCAATCTTGAAACTTATTTTCTTTTCCTTTTTTTTGTCACTCATCTTTTACAACTTTTCCTTAAGAATTTTCTCTTCCTTCTTTCTTGTTCTTCTGCAGCGTGTGTGAATAGTTTTAGTATTGACTGTAAATATGTTTGATATGCTAAATATGCTCAGCATATTTTATCTATTACTTTGTAGTGTGATTCTTATTCAAAGTATTTTTGATATTCGTGAGCATGACTATTTCTATATGCTCATACCCTGTAATTGTGCTAGATTATAGAGCAAGACTATTCATATACCCTGTAATTGTTATGAAGCCTAGCGGATTTACTTAACGAGTTCTTTAGCAGAGTCTTGTCCACTTTGTAAAGTATTTATCTATGCACGACTAGTTGCATACCCTGTAATTAAACTTAAGCATTGGGAATTTCGCTATATACTTCTTTAAAAGACTCTTGAATAGTTCCTGGAACATTTGTCAATGCACGACAAGCTGCATACCCTGTACTTCTGTCTGTATTCTACGTTTCCTTATGAAAGACTTTTTAAAAGTTCCGAGAATTTATCTTAATGTACGACTAGCTGTATACTCTGTAATCGAGTTGCACGTTTCCCTATATAGACTGCCATAGGGAGAGTCTAAGTGTGGAAGCTCAATTAATTCACGCACGATGTTGCAGTACCTCTTCTTTATTCGACACGCTAACACAGAATGCCTCTCTCAGTCTTAATGTTAGTTTACATAGGTGTAACATCGGCTTAACATAGTCATCGTGTTATATAAGTATCGATATATCAGTGTGACCCTCTACCAGCCTACTACATAAGGAAGTTCTGAGAGTATTTCGATACGTTTGTTTGTCATTTATTCGTCTTAGCTTGCTGCTGTTGTTGTTCGTTGCTGTTGCTGCTGCTGCTTCAGCTGCTGCTACTTGTGCTACTATTGCTGGTTATCCTTATCAATCTCTATTAAAAGATTCTTCTGATCACGTTGCGCCTTGAGCAGCATCACTTCTCAGACTTTGACTGGGCAAAAAGCCATGACAAATGGCCAGCATAGTGCATATTTATGGTGTACACACACACACACACAGACACGCACACACACACTGAAGGGCAGTTGTAGTTGGTTGGTTGCTCCGTGGCTTCGGTAAAATGCCAGCAGAAAGTTTATACGCACGTAGTCAATTACTCACACCACGCCCCCAGCAGCAGCCCATGCAACATGCAGACATGCACAAACATGCATATGCATGCACACACATGCACATCTACACACAGCGCACAGAGAATGCTTTAAAATCGATTTTTAAATGCAATTTTTAACGAATATTTCCGTTTTGCTCTCTTGCTTTCTCGTTTTCGCACTGTCTTCTTTCTCTCTTGTTGAATTTTTGGCAAGTGTTTTGCCCGCATCTGCATTTTGTGTCTGCCACACACACACAGACATGCAACAACTGCATAAATATTCCATGAGCAATAAAATTGAAAGTAATTTCAATACAACAACATTGTCGCCTGCACCGTCACGCCCCCCCCTTTCCCCTTAGAATCTTGAAATCTATGACAATTACAATCGGAATTTATCTAACAATATAGGAGTCGAATCGAAGGGAGAGAGTACCAGATGCACTTGAGTTACTGTTAATTAGAAAATTGTTAAAAGGGGAGCATAGTTAGAAATTCCTTTTCCATCTTTCCTTGTTAATTCCCTCTCCAATCGATATTGAATATTTTCAAGGATTATGAGGATAATAAAAACTAATTCTTAAGAGCGAATATAAAATCTTTATATATTAAATTTAGTTTGCAATGCCAATTTCTGTACCGAATTCAAATTTGGCGCGCATATTAACTGCATGCACTGCTTTGCGTAGACTGTGCACTGCTTGACAGAAGTTCAGTTCACATTTTGCAGTCACATCACCAACGAATTCGCGCACTGCTTGTTTGCTTACACTGAATAGTACATACATATCTTCAAAATCATAGAGAATCTTCACTGTCAGACAACACTAGCATATGCATAAAAGATATCACCACAAGCATGGCATAACACTTGACAACTAGCTAAATAAATAGATTTATTATGCATATTGCAATAGAAAAATCTATACTCACGTGTTAAGGCCACAGCGCCCGCAAAAATGGAAATTGAAACAATATCATGTTGCCAATTCTTGACAAAATAAACCACATAATAGATGGCAACATAGCAGATTGTACAAAAATGCGATATCAGATAGGTAAGTATGATGCCAGACGATTCCTAATGACGTATTGAAAAAGGGCATTCTAATTGATATGGCAACTCTTCCTTTCACTTACATGTCCCTGGAGTGTTGCCATTAACATTAGAACCGATAGCACGCCAGATGAGGCCAGGCAGATGATAATCATCGATTTAGTTAATTCGGTGAAGCCTGAGAGTTAGATTCAGATTCACATTCAAAGAGAACATATAGCAAAATGTTTACCATAGGTCGTCATCGTATAATAGGTAAGGTAGAAATACACTACAATTTCGACATAGCCAATCAGCTGGCTACCAAAACGCAGCGAGAATATGTACAGAAAATTGTTTAAATAATACATATCGATAACGAAAATCTCTGCCTGCTATGCCAACTACATATAGTATATACATCTGTAAAGTCTGTCAAGCAATTCTTTACACATATGTACATTACATTAACATGTGCATTTGAGTAAAAAGTAACTCTTTACACTGTATGAAAATGCTAATGTTATGTACATATGTATAAAGTATTTCTTGGCATACTGTCTATGATATATACACAATATTATTATTATCATTATTTGATATGGAGATCTGTACCGGGAGCTATAAAATCTATTAAATCACTGCCAAGCTTAGAACTCGACTATCTATTCGTAATTCTATGCGTTTTTTCATAATCTTTAATTTGTGCTCTCAAGAATTTTTTGATAGTGTTGCTTTTTTGCGTGAAATAAACAAACATTAAATTATATGGAACGTACTATCGATTGAAATAAAGATTTCTTTCATTTCTTTGAATTGTGTTTTATTTTTGAAAAACTTTTCTATAGCTCCTAAAAAATCACCCTTTACAAACTATTCTTATCGTCGCGTGCTTGTAAGGCCCAATATGTTTTTTTATTTTCATTCTATTTATAAAAATAATTGGTTTAATACATTTGTTTTCATTTATATTTATAAATATATATATTTAGGAGTAGATCTTAAATGTTTTTTTTTTGTTTTGGAGCTGCTGACAACACAAGTTTATATTTGCACTCTTTCTGTGTCTTGCTCTTTTTAAGATATTTATTTGGACTGAGTTTTTTAGAAGCGAGGTGCAAAAAATCAAAGCAAATTGTTCGATCTGTCTAGCTTAAGATATATAGAATACATATACATATATATATATATATATAGGATATATATACTTTGTATGCAAAAACCTGATAATCATAATACGTTCCGCCCTGTCTATTTCTATCTCTTTTCTTTCTTTCGTTTGCAGCAGCTGAAGAAGACGTTCGATAATTACAATTACAATAACAAATACAAGATGATTTAAATGCTAAATACACAATAATAATATTATAAGAAAAGCTATAGGCATGTGTTGAATCGCTTCTTTAGTCCCTTAGGGATTAGTCAAAAGATGAGCGACGATGAACAGAAGCTTCCGTATTATTAATATTTATATCATTTGTTTCCCTTCAAGTTCCATTGTTTGTGCCGGTGCTGGTGCTAACAATTCTTCAGGCAACTTTCTACTTAAAGTTCTACGGATTGTGTGTGTGTCGCTGTGTGTGTGATGTGCGTATGTGTAGTTGAGTCTAGTACTCAATGGGATTGGGATCGCGTCGCTTGCGTGAATACTTCAAGCCCAGATTCTCACTAACATCATCGATGACATCCAGCGCATAGTCAAGCTGCTCCTTGGTATGTGCAGCTGACAAACAGAAACGTATGCGACCCTCCATAATGGGCGTGGCCGGAAAACCAGCGCCCACAACAGCAACGTGGCGTGTTGTCAACGTACGTATGACGGCACTAAATGAGAACAAGTTAGTCAGGCATCTTCAACTCTTCAACTTTCTTTTGGCAAACTCACCCAATCTTGGAGAACAGATAGACCAACATAGGCACCACAGGTGAATCCTCATGACCGTAGGTAATGACGCCAATCTGTGCCAAACGTCTGCGGAAGTAGCGTGTATTCCTGGCAAGCTGCTGTATCTTATTACGACCCATATCGGTGCCGTCTTCGCCCATGATGATGCTCATCGAGGTGTAGATCTGTTGCACAATCGGTGGCGATATGGAGCTGGCATAGCAGTGGGCGTGGCTATTGGTACGCAAGAAGTCAATAAGTTTCTATGAGTGAGAGGGAAAGAGAGATCAGGTAAATATAGAATTGTAGAGCTGCAACTTCAAAGAACTCACCTTGGAGCCCGCAATATAGCCGCCGGCACTGCCAAAACTCTTCGTGAATGTGCCCATTAGAATATCCACATCTTTGGGATCGGCTCTAAAGTAATCGACAACACCACGTCCATTGGGACCCATTGAGCCAACGCTGTGTGCCTCATCCAGATACAGATACGCTTTGTATTTCTTCTTCAATGCAATAATTTCAGGCAGTCGCACAATGGAACCTTCCATGCTGAATATGCCTTCGACACAGATCAAAATCTTTGTCCAGGGTTTGCCACCATTCTTGGGATTGCCATAGCAGACACCGTGACGCAGCACTCGCTCCAGATCCCGCATGCTGTTGTGCTTGAAGACACGCGTTGTGGCTCCCGATAGACGCAGTCCCAGAATGATCGAAGCGTGATTCTTCTCATCGCTGACAACCAGACAATTGGGACCAATCAATGAGGGTAAATTGAGGGCGTTTGTGGCAAAGCCCATGCCAAAGACAATGGCATCCTCGACGCCACAATAGCGTGCCGTCAGTCGCTCCAGATCGATGTGCAGCTGCGTGTTGCCCAACTCACTGCGTGGACTGCAATAGGCCAAGCCTTTCTCCCGTGCACGCTGCTCCGAATCATCTGCACAGCGTCCAGTTGCCGAGGCAAATCCCAAGTAATTGTACGATCCCAAGTTGAGGCAACGTGTCTCAGTGCCCGTGAATCTAAAACTCCAACCATAATCATCTGTCACACGATCCTTGAGTACCAACTCATCCCCAGGCACGCTGCAAATGGGACGATTCCAGCAATCGCGCACACGACGATACACATAACGCGAGTAGAAACTCTCAAAGGCATCGTACAGTGTTACATAGCCCTCACGTCCCTTCTCCGAGGCCACCTTGGGCACAAACAGCAGCTGATTGATGTAGCCCAGTATCATGAGCAAATAGAAACCCAAATACGTAAGACACGCTGTGTGCAGTGGCACATCCTCGAACGAGGTCTTCTGATAGTGTTCCTGCTCTGCTGACAGAATGCCATCAGCCTGGCTTGGTTTGAACTTGTCACTCCGCTTCTTGCTACCCGGGGCATGCTCCAGATCAGCTGGATGATAGCTACCCCCCTCTGCACGCTTGCTCTATGAGGGAGAAAGGAGAGAGAGGAAGTGCAAGATTGATTAGCTTATTATGTATAACAGTGTGAAATGCTAGTCTTATCAGACCTTATCACTCTGGGCGGGGGGTTGGCGTATACAGCTGCCAGGTGGTTAACTAATCTACGCTTTGCCTAATCTTCAGCCTACTGAGGTAGATATATTCATTAACTGCCTCTCCCTATCATATAAAGACCTTTTGAGCAATCAAAGCTTGCCCTGTAACGCTTCACACTATCACACTCTGATTTCGTACACAAACTCGCAGACACACGCACATTTGCATTGCCGTCAATCAGCCAATTAACATTTAACTACCACAATACAAACCAGATAAATGCTAGAATGGGCAACGCCCGACAGTTAGATACCCTTGAGAGGCCTTTACACTTCCAAGACAAGCTCTTCTGCTGCCTATTACTTTGCTATTTAAGTACCTTCTGTGTTTATTTTACGATGGGATTGAAAATCGTAGCAGAGATAGATATACAATTCAGCTAAGTATATGTGAAAGTCAGAAAGTTGAATATTTTATACATTGCTTACAAGTCCACTTGAAAGATTAAATTATTATATGTACAATACAATATTTGAAATATACTTGATCTGTGCAGAAAATGCAGGCACCTTCATGCCAAATTTAGTGTCCCTAGGTCTTATAATAACTGAGATGTGTGTGTTCAGGCAAACATATACATATAAGGAACAACAAGAATATATACACTTATTATGGTCTGCCACGCCTACATTTGCCTGTTACATACAATTGCACAAAGTTAGTATACCTTTTTCTGAGTCGTAGGGCATAAACAAGTGCTGTACAATTTGCCTGCCTCATTTGAGACTGCACTGCGTGAGTGAAGTCATACAGAGTGAGAGAGAGCGAGAGAGTAAAAGAGGCAGAGAGAGAAAGAGGCCTTGCTTATATGGAAGCCATAGAAATACTTCGACACATGTACGCAGATATACCTTATATGGCAACTAGTACATTTATCTACATGACACGCATGTTATTAGCTAATTCATTAGGAACCTAGCCAGGCCAGCTATGTATAAGGTGCTCCCAAGGGGAGGTGAACTCATTAAATGAAGCATTCGCTCGTTCTATATATTCATTTATAATTATGTTTATATTGTCATGAATCTATAGAGTTGTAAACCCCGTTGGACTGCATCAAACTCAATTACATAACAATAACAACGCGTCAAAATGTCGTGACGACTCGTTGAGCGTAAAAATAAAACTGTATAACAACTTTAAATTGTGCACGCAAGTGCAATTTTAAATGAACTCTGTAAATATCCCTACAGATGTAGCAAATGTGTAACAATAACGAACATAGATAGACAATAATGAACACAATATTATAAATAAACATGCTCCTCGAATTGTTTGAAATTCGAGAGTTGCACGATAATAAACAGACATAACTATCAGAAAAGGGCAGCAAATCCAACTCAAATAACGAATTAGAATCCAGTAAGCAAAGAGAAATGAAATTTAAAGAGCAATACTCGTATTTCAAGAGAACTATTTATGTTATTATATCATGAAGTAATCATGAGTGTAGGCTCCCGTATTATATTTCTTGTATTAATTAAGCTATATCGCCCACAGTTACGATATATGATTTGAAAAAACATTTAAAAAAATAAATAAACAAATAATAGAAAAGTGAGAGTAAATAATTAAGCTAGAAACAGTTTAGTTTAGTTTTATCATGCTTTTCTTTGGACTGTCTCTTTTTTAGCGAACTTATCGCGAAAATCCCCAATAATAAACTAAAGATAATGATAAAGAAATCAGTGAAATAAGGCATGTTCAATTCAAAACTCATTCTGCACCCAAAATTAAATTTCCAACGCATTGCTGTGAATCATCCGATACCTTCCAATCGAGGCAAGCTTTACGTAAAATTCTTGTGCGCTGTGTATGAGTATTAGCTGATAAGGTCTGACGGCGCACTCGAATTGTAGGCGCAGGCAGGCAGGCAGGCAGAGGCAGTATAATATACAGAGAGTGTGTAGGTTAGTGTAGTGTGTGTGTGTGTAATTATGGGAACAAATAAAGGTGAAGACAACTGGGCGCAGTAAGGCCAGCCCAGGACACATGTCCCCCCAGAGTTGCCGGGGTAACCAAAACAAACAGCAAAACAGTGTGAGAGAGAGAGAGATGGCAAGCAGTGCAGTGCATTGCAGTGTTTAACAGTGCCTAACAGCTGTCGAGTGTGACCCAGAAAACTAGACCAATTGCACATGTACTCTCTCTCACACCTCCCCATCCTTTCTCTATGCGCCTTTAAACAGCAGCTGACTGCAGACACAAATACAAACAAACAAACACACGCAATACACACACACTCACGCATGCAGAAATACAACACACTCAGCTCTTTCTTTTTGGCGCGCTCTCTCTCTCAATCTCTTTTCAACATTACTCACTCTCTTTTCAACATTACTCATACGCTTTAATCTCTCTCACACACACACACACATACAAAATCAATGAAGCACCGGCACGAGGAGAATAAGAAGCAGAAACAGAAGCAGCAGCGAAAGCAAAAGCATCTTCAACAAAAATTGCCTCGCCTTCTTTACCTTCTCCCCCCCACAACGCTGCTTGTTTTGTTGTTGTTATGCTTACCTTGAGATTGAGGCCTCCAGAAGGTGTACGAATTTCAGTGTAAGCAGGTGCCGAGAACTTGAGTCGCTTCAACAGCAACTGTTCCTCGCTGTCCTGCTCCCCGTCCTTCCTCTCGTGACCCTTCACAACACTTTCCTCCTCACGCGCGTGCGGAATGTGTCCGTTGCTAATTGGAGTGGCTGCCTCTGCCTCTGCTGGCTTCGCGCTGCCATTGCTCTTGGCATAGCTCTGCTCGAAGCTGGCGCCGTCGTCATCCAAGTTGCCCATTGCTCTTCTTGCTATTTTAGATTAGCAAATTCTCGTGGCAATTTTATTTATTTTATTTACCGACACCGTCACAGACACACAAGACCAACCAAACCGTTCGCAACCACTTTAAAGCAAAGAGTAATTTGGAGTGGTGGAAAAAATGTGCAAAGAGGGCACACACACGCAGCGCGTCACCCCATGTCTGCGTGTGTGAAGTGTTAGGGCGTGTGGTGAATTCGTGCGCAGCTGATAGCGCTTTTTCGAACGGCTTATGTTAAAAGTTAACATACTAACCGTTTTTGTTATAGTTTTGCAGTTTTACAACTAAATGAACAGAACTATAGATTATTTATTAATCAGTAAGTTCAATGACGATTTTGTTTCAATAGCCAAATAATATTAAAAAATATATAGCTGAATTGCTACCGGCATACGAGCTGGGCAACTATCGATAGTTGGCATATTTGGTATTTTCGATGTTTTTGTCAAAATGTTAGTGCTTAATATACAAATATTAAAATTTGCGGAATCACGGATCTTCTTCTATCGAAAACGATTGCAGTGCTCTCAATATTAAATCAATCAAGCCTTTGTCGAATTGTTTCTTTTATTCCGTGGACGGAACACAACCAAATACTGAGGATTCTTCATCACATCTTGGCGTCTCGAAATAGCAATCTCTCTTTTATTTATATAACGTGATTGATTATATTGTGTTGACCTTGAATACAGTAAATTCACTTTGTTGTGTTTTCAGTGAAACTAACAATAATGATAAGGCAATTCTCAAATTAAACCTTTCGACGTGAATCGCCTGTGTCCCATTTAGTGATGCAACAAGTATCGATAACTATCAATAAGCTGTCAGTATTTTAACGATATTATCGGTTTGGTATTTTAAGCAATTCAGTAAGCAGCCGCATTCTTTATTGTGCGTCATATTATAGAAACGCCGCGCAATTTGTCGATTACTTATTTTAATTTGTCCTCGATTGTATCCGCATTTTTTGTAAAATATAAAAACAAACCGAAGCGCAGCGAACAAAAATGTCTGGCACCACACAGAAATATAGAAACTTCGTAGCGGAACCTATGGGAGAGAAATCTGTCACAGAACTCGCTGGAATTGGCGAGACACTTGGTGGACGCTTGATCGAGGCGGGTTTCGATAAGGTAAATACACGTTCTGATGACGCCATGTGTGTAAATGTTTATGTTGGACTGTTGCTTATATATCGTACATATATAATTTCGCAGGCGTACACTGTACTTGGCCAGTATTTGGTGCTGAAAAAAGATCAAGAGCTGTTCAAGGACTGGATGAAGGACGTGTGCCATGCCAGCTCAAAGCAAGCGTCAGATTGCTATAATTGCCTCAACGACTGGTGCGAGGAGTTCTTGTAAACGCGAGTCGCATTGCGGAAATTTGTGGTAATTCTCTGGACAAGCAATATGCTCGGACGCCGCGAGGGAGCTCATAACTTTTATATATATATACATTAATAATCTCCACTCTTTTATGTTCTGTTCACAATAATGTAAAGTAGGCTATCATTAAATGTAAATTAATGTTAATTAAACGAAAAGTACTGTACTTGGTGGTTCTTTGTATTACAATAATGCATATGTATGTGTTATCATTCGTGTACTACATGTACTAAAATATTGTGAGTCGACTTACAACGCCGATGATTCGTTGGGACTTCACATATTTTATAGCATTTATGCATTTACGATTTGTTATTTAAATTCTGATGAAATAAATGACGAAACATTCGATAATTCATAAGGGCCATCGCTTTTCGATTAATATAATTCGATAAAACAATATTGTGGTGTACCGATAAAATGGTAGAGTTGCCGGACTTTGAAAAACAAAGGTGAATGGAATGCAGGCAGCTGCGTGAAAATTTCAGTAAAACTTTTAAAACAAAGAAAAACAATGATATAAAGTGCAAAGTAAGCAAGGCGTTGATAGCGCTTGCAAATTGTCAATACACATAAGTTATATATTGCATGAAAATTAAACAAAGTGAAAATAGTACGGCTTTGGTTTGCGCTTGTGTTCGTGTGTTTTTCTTTGTATATAGATTCGTAGAGCGAGATAGCTATAAAGTCTCACCGCTGGCATTACGTGTGCGAGTGAGCTAAGCATATTGCGCAGCAACTCTGTTGTTTCAGAGTTCCAGGCCAAACATTCTGTGCGACGAACGGCTGAATCGACTTTTTGTGTGCAATGCACGACGTTTGCATTAATTATATTAGAAACAAATTGTAAATAGCTGAAATATAAATAACAAACGTATTTATTTCGAGCTCGTGTGTGTTGTTATACAAATACGTCACAGTTAACTGCATTTATGTACATATAATCAATGTCTGTTCTGCAGAAAAATTGTGTGTGTGTGTCGGTCTATGTGTGTGTGTGTGTTTTTTTGCGTAAACGTCTCTAACCAAAATCGTAGTCGAAAAACGGTAGCAACAACGTTTCCTTGGAAAAATTTGTAAATAGTAAACAAAATTTTCAAGTTAATGTGAGTAAAAAAAAAGTAATGAATATTCGTAATTGTTTGATTCTCCACTAGATGTTCCCAAATAGTAGTAATCGTCGTTGTCGTTGTCATTCAAATCAGTGCGATTGGGATTGGGCGAGTGCGTGTCTGTGACTGTGCATGTATATGTGTCTCTATAGTGTGTGACGTTGTTGTATCGTAAAAAGAGAGAGAACGCGCGCGGAGCGGGGGCGTATATGGTTCCGGTGAAAGATAGAGAGCGACGGCCGTGTACGTGTGTTTGTGTGCGAGACTGAGAGGGCAAGTGGAGCCGGGAGACACTGGCAGGCAAAAGGCCGTCATTTAAACCGTATCCTTTTGCTTATTTGCTGCTCAGGAAAATTCAATGACCTCATTTGTCTCACGTATGGACTTTTCTTTTATTTTCCCTCTTTTCGAACTGAACAGGACCAACAGAAACAGAACCAGCAAGAAAATAACACTCGACGGCAATCTTTAAAAACGAGACCAATTACAGTGTCTATCGCCATCGCCATCGAGTGAAATTAATCGATCAAAATAAGCAATAAAAGGGAAATAACATAAGGAGCATAAGCAAGAAGGAAGAAAAAAAAGCGCAGCCACGGCTATAATATTAAAACCAGCAAAACCAGAAGCGGCACGAGCAGCAGCAGTAGAACAACAACAACTGCAACAACGGCGACGGCAGCATCTGGTAAAAGCAAAGGCAAAGGCAAAGGCAAGCAAAACGATCAGTAGCAAGCAAAACCAAGAAGAACGAGCCGCAGCCACAACAACAACAGCAACAACAACAACAAATGGGAACCAATTCGGGAGCCACCGCTGGCATCAATAACAAGCCGGTCGGCGGCGCTGCTGTTCTCGGCGTTGGCGTTGGTAATTCCGGTGTCGGCAGTGTGCTATCGAACAGCTTGGGCGGAGGAGGAGCAGGCGGCCTTAGCATCAGCGGACTGGGCGGTGGACAGAACGCCAATGTTGGCGGCATAGTCTCCGGCATGGGTGGAGGCAACAATGGCAGCAACGATGATGGTGGCAACGGCATGGGCGGTCCAGGCGGAGGACCCAATAACCAACAGGCCACCACGCCCCAATACACAATTCCGGGCATATTGCATTTTATACAACACGAATGGTCGCGCTTCGAATTGGAGCGTTCACAGTGGGATGTGGACAGGGCTGAGTTGCAGGTGAGTGTTCCATTTGACTGTCCTTAAAGCTCACTTTCCATTTCAATGGGTTTTCTGGGTGGTAAACAAGCGAAGTGTACCAAATTTCTTGCTTACAAACTTTTTGTTTTGTAATTCCATGATTATGCTCTGTTTACCATAATATGACATAAAGTTTTACCATAATAAGGCGCCAGCAGATTTATAATCAATATAAAGTATCGATAATTGGGAAGTGAATGATAAATGGCAACAGGTCTAATTATAATAATATATCGATAATTGAGCAGTCAAAGATAATTCAAAACATTCTGTCAGTCGTTTAAGCACTTTGCAATTTGTCATATCAACTATTCATATTTATTGATAAGAGAAAATTGCGATGCGTTGTTTTTATTATTACGTGTTAGTACAGCAGATCTTTTTAGTTGATAATGTCAAATAATGTCGATTTGTTATCGCCCCCACTCACGCATAGCTCTCCGCTTTCACCCAGTGTGTGCACTTGTTATCGTTATTGTGAATAATGCAGTGTCGTTCTCCTCTCTTCGTTATTTCGTCCCGAACCGTACGCTCTGAAAATCAAGTGACATTCAAAACGTCACTGCAATTGAAACAAGTTGGCTGCGCCGCTGACGCTGCGTTTTACCTGCGGCGTCATATATATTTGTCGCAAAAAATGTATGAACCTGTTTGCCTTGTTTGTGTTTCACCAAAAAAACGAAGAGAAAAAGAAATAGAGAGTGGGCAGCAGCGACTAGACCACAAAACCCCCACGTCCCCTGCGCTTTTTCCCCACATTGTATTAGCGACACTGGACGCCATTTTAGCGCTTTGCATACATACAAATGTACTTATGTATGGATATGTATTGTGTTGTATGTGTCGTGTGGCAAGCAGGCGCTGCTGCGTGCATCTATTTCTGGCTTGCGGCTGTTTGTGTGTCACTGTCAGTGCAGCACATGCAACGTCCTTGTGTCTGCCGGGCCTGGTTCATTGTACAATCTTTCATCTGCCTACACACACACACACATACCCATGCACACACACGCATACGTACACCCCATGTCCGTCGGTTATAGCAGCTGCTGCAATCGATGGCAAATGTCGTCGGGCCAGCTGTTAATTAGTCAATTTGTTTTTGCGTTTAACATTTCGATTCAATGTAAGAGCGAGAGGGAGAGAGAGAGAGATTAGGAATAATATGTCAGTGCTGCTTGCATTTGTCATTTTTTGTAGTCTTTGTTTTTTAGCATTTCTTTTCAATGACGGAAGCTAATTAATTAAATATTTTATTCCCCCTATTTGTAAACATACTGAAAAAAGCTAAATTTAGTAATTGTAATGCGATGCCAGTTGAAGCACCTTCTTCTACTCCCACTCTTCTTCCATCACCCCCACTCAATTATCGCGGCGGCGTTGCATGTTGCTGAGTAATTTGAAATTTTACCCGACATAAATAAAAAGCAAACTCTTTAAGATTCCCTTTAGCACTGCGCCTAATCTGGAAAAAGTGTGCTCTCTTGACACGCGAGAACAACGGAGCAGCTCTTTAGTACTTCTGTGTGTGTTTTAATTAGTGACTATGCCAAATGAAATGCCATTGAACGTTAATTCAAATGCAGAACGTGTTGCCATTTACAGCTCCAACAACATTAGCAGCAACAACAACAATAGTAGCGCCAACAACACCGGACAAGAATGAAAAAGAATAAGAATAAAATCAAATGGCGGGTGGTATACGTACACTCACAACCAGTGCTGCCAGTTTAGCTATTTTCCCGTTACGTTTAGCTTATAGCAAAGTTGTGGCCGAAATACTGTTCTATTTAGGTTTATTTTTAATACAATTAGCTGTTTTTGTATATAATTTGGCTTTTTTTCACTCGTAAACTATGACAGCACTGCTCGAAGTTCCACTTTGCTTTTCCACGACTGGCTACTCTCAATTCTAGTACCCTCTCTCTCTCGCTCTTTCTGTCTTCCCTGCAAACGGTTCTCTTTGTGTTATTAGCATTTATAAATTGTTATTGTTATTTGTTGGGGCGCGCACTCATTGAGTGAGAGCAGGCCAATTGATGGGTGCGGGTCGGTGGTGCCTCATTCTCTCCTGTTTGCTCTCCTTAGAGCATATGTTGTATGCACAAAGTTTTTGTCTTTGTTGTGCAGCATTTCAACTACACTTGTCAAAACTTTCCTGCGTTGTCGTTTGCGCAATGAAGCCAACTTCCTCTTCTCCCCAGCCACTTTCGTACATTGTTTTTTCAACTGCTAAATAACGGAAAATTGGAAAGTTGAGTTGGTTTTTCTTGCATTTGTTACGCAGAAATTGCACTACAAATGTGACTCTCCCTCTGCTGCGTTACATTGTTCCCTTTGCGTCTTGTGTCTACAATTATATATTACAATTAATTGAATTTAATTGTTTTTCGTTTGCTCGCGCAGCGGAGCGTCAATTATACGGCCGACGCGGCGTCGCGCCAAACGCAGCAATTGGATTGCAACGAGACATACAAACACACATACGAAAACATGTACATCACTGCATAACACACACACGTGCATTGGGTGATTGCAATAACTATACGCACTCTTTATAGCAAGCATATGAAAGCTTTTCAAGTGCTGCAATTAAGGAAAATGGAATATACCCTGTAGTTATTAAGGCGTAAGGAGGGTTTGCAAAGAGTTTACCCTACTATTTACCAGTGTTATATTATTTGATTATTATTATAGTTGACAATTCGTTGAAGCTCGATAAGCCGGTATAACGATAGTTGCTTATGTGGTGGTATGGCGATTAATAGAAAAGTGCACTTATAATCTACTAAAAGCTGTTATATTTAAGAAAACGGGAAATAGCACAGATAAAATAGAAAAGGAAATACAAAGAAATAGAAAAGAATATATAGAATATATAAATATTTTTCCTAACTTGATCTCTGATGTGTTTCCTTTCTTTGCAGGCCCGCATTGCGATGCTGCTGGGCGAACGCAAATGCCTGGAGAGCCTCAAATCGGATCTGACACGACGCATAAAGATGCTGGAGTATGCGTTGCGTCAGGAGCGTGCTAAATTTTATCGATTAAAATACGGCACTGATCCGCCGCAATTGAATGAGTTCAAGCCCTCATCGAATGAGGATGGTGGCCTGGGCGGCGATGTGGCCACCGATTCGGAAGTGCCCTATAGCTCAGTATCGAACACCACGTGGCGACAGGGCAGGCAAATGTTGCGCCAATATCTGGCAGAAATTGGTTATACAGACAACATTATTGATGTGCGCTCGAATCGTGTGCGCTCTATACTTGGACTAAATAACAATGCGGATCACGATGGTGTCGGTGGTGTCAGTGGCGGCGGCGTCGGTGGTGTCGGTAGCGGCACTGGTCTGGGCAATGCTGGCGGTGAGAATCTCAGTCCAAATATAAATGGAAACGAGAGCAATAAACGTGCCTCGGAATCTGAAGGTAAGTTTTGGGTCTCGACATCCGTCACAACCCACCCCACCCCCCCTTGTCGAAGATTTGAATAATTTGCTCACATTAGGCCGTCATACTCCCGCTAAAAAAGTGCAACAATCTAACGATGCCATCATACTGGACACTGAGGCGGCGGTCATGGCGAATTTTGAGTTCCTAGGACCAACCGAGATGTCTGACGATGATGAGATATCCGATGATCTGGAAATGGTTGCCACAGACAATGAAGATACAGATGTTAAAATTATGGCAAAACGGCCAAAATCTGGCAAGGATATGCTAACCGAAGGTAAGACCCGCCCACACACATGGATTTGGCTCCCTCCTTACTCCTTACACACCTCTCTCTCTGTGCTTATTGCCCTCCTGCGCCCACCTCACTACACGTAGTCTGCATTCCAATTTATTATTGTATTTTGCAAAGCTTCCATTTAAATCCTTCATCATCCTTCCTCTCCCCCTCACATGCTGATGCTGCTTTCATGCTTTGCGATTTATGTTTCTTTCGCTTTTCTCTTTATCTTGTTGTGTGACGCGCGATCTCTCATCTTTGCATAGATCTTGAGGCCGAGGTGGGAGAGCAGCTCTTGAACGATATGAATCTTATGACCGAAGGTGCCTCTACTAATAATATCATCAGCTAACTAATTAACTTGACTAACTATAACTCCCAGTTTGCCATCGATAAACTAAACAAATCAATTTTCCATTTCTCTTGCTTCACAGAGGTGGACGGCTCCCTGGGACTGGGTGAGCTGGCACAGCTGACGGTCAACAATGAGTCGGATGGTGCATATGATGCGAATGCCAAGGACGGCACCGGTGGCAGTGCCGGTGGTGCTGGTTATCGCAAGACATGGAATGCCAAGTATACGCTTCGTTCACATTTCGATGGTGTGCGTTCGCTGATCTTCCATCCGGAGGAGCCAGTGCTAATAACCGCCTCGGAGGATAATACGCTCAAGCTGTGGAATCTACAGAAGACGGTGCAAGCCAAAAAGTCCGCTAGTCTCGATGTTGAGCCGCTGTATACGTTCCGTGCACACACCGGGCCAGTGCTGTGTCTGGGCATGTCAGCCAGCGGTGATACATGCTATTCGGGTGGTCTCGATGGCAATATCGAATGCTGGGTGCTGCCCTCGCCCAACATTGACCCATATGACTGCTATGATCCGAATGTACACTCTGGCACACTGGAGGGACACACGGATGCAGTCTGGGGATTGGCAACAATGCAAAACAATGTCGTCTCATGCTCGGCAGATGGTACAGTCAAGTTATGGTCACCATTCATGAAGGAATCACTGTTGCGCACCTATACGGCTGCGGAAGCCGAGGGCGGGCCCTCCTCCGTTGACTTTGTACGCAACGAAGTCGATCACATTGTGGTGGCCTATAATAGTGCCCATTGCATTATCTATGACACTGAGACGGGCAAACAGGTGATAAAACTGGAGGCATCGCAAGAGATGTCCGGCAATACGGGGAAGTTCATTAACAAAGTTGTCTCGCATCCGACACTGCCCATTACCATAACGGCACACGAGGATCGTCACATACGCTTCTGGGATAATACATCTGGCACACTGGTGCATTCGATGGTGGCGCATCTGGAGCCGGTCACATCGCTGGCTGTCGATGCACATGGATTGTATTTGCTATCTGGGTCACATGATTGCTCCATACGCCTGTGGAATCTGGACAATAAGACGTGCGTGCAGGAGATAACGGCGCATCGCAAGAAGTTTGATGAGAGTATATTCGATGTGGCATTCCATGCCACCAAACCGTACATAGCCAGTGCCGGCGCCGATGGATTGGCCAAGGTCTTTGTCTAAGGCAACTGTCTGTCTGTCAGTCTGTCTCTCTTCGTTAGGTTCGACAGTAGTTGATCAGTTCGTTTGTTCGGTTTGGATCCACTCCGACGAGAGGAACAGAATATGGGGGCAACTGCGCTAAGCGATTACCGATTACCGAGTTCGAGTTAAATAATTATACATATACATATAAATACACCTATATATATATATATACATATACTATACATTTAATTCTAATTATACAAGAGAACAACAACAACAATAACAACATACACGCATTGCTATATCAAGTGGAGAGAGAGAGAGAGCGAGATAGTGAGATGAGCGCCTCCCTTGAAGAAATAAATTCATGGCATATTGACAAAAGCAAATTTGTTATCTAAAGAGAACATCAAACAAATGCTAAGCATGCAGCCTATAATCCATATATATATTTATATATATATTCATATATATAAGTGCAAGATTTGTTAACGAGCCGGAAAAGTTCTTGACTTCCCGTAGCTTTGGCTGCAAGTCGAACAACTTTATCGGATATGTGTAGCCGATTGCCAATCAATAACAGAATTACGATTTAGATATAGTTTACACACACAGACAGACACCTGCAGAGCGATTGTATTGCCAATAGAGCTTATGCGCCTTCTTCCTGTACATTTTATATATGGTTATATGTACCCTCTCTTACGTACGTCCCCTTTACCCCCTCTATACACGCTAAACAGGATCCGTTTTTGGAATTGGCCTCTCGCTATGCAGGTGTGAGAGAAGTCGAGAAGATAAAGATTTACTCATCTATCAAACGTTTTTCGTAATGATTATATATAGAGACGATCAAATTTCGTAGGCTTAAGAGGCATATGCATAACTCATAACCTCCCCATACCCTGTACCTTCCCCCTACCCAACCCTGCACGACGAGCAAGTTGTAAATTAACGACGAGGATGATAATTGATACTAATGATGATTATTATTTATATTAAGAATCGTGTGGAACATAATAAATAGAGAAATGAGAACATGATCAACTTTATTAAACACTAAGTGCAACAAAAAAGAATAATAATAATAAAAGCTGCTTCATTCTTTTATAAATTGTACACAATGCTTGGGCTAGATCAGATCCAGATGATATATAATATATAATAATGATGCCGTTGAGCTATAACTGTACGATAAGCTATTTATTTAATTTATGCCTAGTATTAAAAACATAAACAACATGATGGATGATGGATGACTTCGTACACTTGTAGTTGAATACGTATATATGTATGTATACTATCGTATATGTATATGTATATATATTATATATATATATATATGTTTAGAGTCGCTTAACGATTCGTTAATTGTAATCAAATAAACCGTTGAAAGTGGAAGTGAAAATGCCGAGCAACTCAATATTAGTTCTAGTATTACAAATGATTACAAAACTGCGTTGCGTTTCATCTAAATTATAAAATAACAACATAAAAGATATGAACAGAAGCGCGATAAACAAAAAAACAAAACCCAAGTTGATATTCGATAAATGATTTCAAAAAAGAAACCACAACAAATTCGACAATGCGAAAGGAAATCCTCTACTAACTATAAATAAATTATGTGTATTTTAATTTGTACTTTAGTTGTTACAAATGCAAATGCGATATCATATATAAATATACACCCCACACACACACAAAAACACACATGTAGATCTATATGATAAACTACGTACTAACTACGATGGTAAATTATAAACAAAATGAAAACAGAAAGAGAAAGATAAAAACAGATATAGCAGAGTGATGCGCATATACAAACAAACAAAACATTAATACATTAATTCTATTGATTTTTAATTTAACTGTATATTTTTGGTTTTTTTATTACCATGTATTTTTATTTGAAATAAAATTTTACAAAATGAAAACACAGTGTCGTCAGTCAGTCACATTTGGCCTTGAGATTTCAACAAACACCAAGAGACTCCTCCAGTTCACTTTCAATGTAAAATACCAACAAAAATAAAACGAAAATAATAAAAAGATTAATTAAACAAACGTTGCGAACCAGCGGGTTCTTGTTTGCAACGAGAATAATTCAGAATCGAGAGAGAGAGATTTAAAAATTATGATATTATCCAATTCAAGAAGCAATTCCGTAGCCGAAGCCAAATCTAACCTTTGTTGCCTTTTTCATTTTCAAAGATACGATTCCGCTGCTGGCAGCATTCTCATTTCATGTCCACACTCAGATCAGAAAGGTCAGACGAACAAAATCTCGCACAACATGGTTTATTATTTTTGTACCATTAGAATAATCCACTGCCATATTCTCAACAACAACAACAGCAATGCATGCCTTTCGTTCTAAACACACTATGCGAAAAAAGAAAAAGATTCTATATGCACGTGTGTCTCTATATATATTCTTATATTTTCATGCCACAAGCGAAACCAAATAGAAGCGCACAAGATTCTTCAACTGTTATTCGACAAACGACTAAGCCGTATTGCGTATAAACAATAACAACAACAACAATTAAAATTAATAACAAATTAAGCATTAAGTCGTAAAACGTTCATTGTAGATTTGAGCATATAGAGAAAAGATCTCCCGGTCCCCAGCACATAAGTTTATACATATAAAAATTGAGAGAAAAGAAACAAAAAAAAACAAATTTCATGCATATTAAACAGAAAAAAAAATAAAAAAAAAACTAAATACTTTTATAATAAATCGACAAACGTACATAATAATTTAAAAAGAAGAAAAAAACATAACTCCACACAATTCATGTTAAGATATAATAAAACAAAGTAAATAAAATATTTAAATGCAAAATGTCGTTACTTTTCCAAACCATATTTAACTTGGCAGTCTTTCCAACACTACCCTTTGCACTGTGGTGGCAGTTCGATGGCACAATGCCATCGTTATCGATTCCTTGTTTCACGTACTCGGTCTTAATTTGTATAATTATGGAAGCAGGAACTGCTTTTACGGGAGATGTGGACAAAACACAGATACCACCTCTTAATCAGAAACGTATTTTGGCATTTGTCAATCACTTTTTGATTAGCACATGTACATTTCTCAACGAATTTGCCCTGAATTGCGAAACGAAATTTGTTCAATTGGAACGCCAGCTGCAAAGAACCGAAGCTGCCTTAATTATACTCGAGTCCAAGCTCGCCTCAATACCCACTGACAACGAAGTGCACACTGCCGAAACGGTTCCTCCCGCAACACCACAGATTGCCGTAGAGACTGAGACGGCGCCCACAGAGACTGCCTCGGTAGAGGCACAAATAGTTGAGCCTCCGCCTCCTCCCCCACCCGGTGTGCGTGTCTCTGAAGATGTTCGATATAGAAAGTACTTTAAAATGCTGCAAGTGGGCGTGCCAGCTCCTGCAGTTAAACAAAAAATGCAAGCGGAGGGATTGCAGCCACAACTGTTAGAGTGAGTAACAAGAATCTTCTTTCCCCAGCAATCCAGCTCACCCCACCCGCATCTGATTTCCTTTACAGCAAACCCGACTTTATACTCGAGGACGGAGTCATCGAATAAACTAGATGATGGTGATGCTGGACAGCCCCACATATTGTGATATATGGCATTACACTGAATGCTAACCCTCTTTTTAAAGTAAATACTTTCTAAACTTTACGTCTACAAATTTGTTTTATTTTCCACAAAAGCAGTCAATAAAACCAACTTAAAACACTTCGTTTTATGTAAAAAGAGCGGGGGATTATTTCGGCGTGGTAAACATCCAGCTTAGAACTGAATCATCTGTCCCTTGCGCTTCTTGTCACCTCCCAGCTCGAAGTGCTTGCAACGCTTCAGAGGGGTCTGCTGGCGGTACTTGCAGTCGGTGCACTCCATACGCAGCACGATTTTCTTGGTGGTCTTAGCCTGAAAACAAAGAAACCTTCAATTAGTATCATATAAATAACTGATAACTAATCTTCACTTCGTTTATTTAGTAAATTGAGATTTGTTGGATACTACTGGATCAGCACACCCAAAGAGGTTGTTGTGTAAGGTTGTGCCCTGTCGTTTTAAGACTGCACCAGAGTAGCATCATATAATTATTGTGGCGCTCATGTTCCCACCAAAGAGCCGATTGGTACAAATGTACATCACAAGGCAATTTAGTTCTACTCAGCGCAAACCAAAGTTGGCGGTAAGTTGACCACACCGAACTAGGTTCAATTATCAATCTTTACTTCGTTTATTTAGTAAATTTAGATTTGTTGGATACTACTGGATCAGCACACCCAAAGAGGTTGTTGAGTAAGGTTGTGCCCTGTCGTTTTAAGACTGCACCAGAGTAGCATCATATAATTATTGTGGCGCTCATGTTCCCACCAAAGAGCCGATTGGTACAAATGTACATCACAAGGCAATTTAGTTCTACTCAGCGCAAACCAAAGTTGGCGGTAAGTTGACCATACCGAACTAGGTTCAATTAATCTCCGAACTGGAGGAACTCATTCATCACTATATCTTACCTTCTTCCTGAAGATGGGCTTGGTCTGACCACCGAAACCCTGCTGTTTCCTGTCGTAACGCCTTCTGCCCTGAGCGTTACTACGCTCCTTGGACTTCTTGTACTGCGTTACCTTGTGCAGCTTGTGCACCTTGCACTTTTTGCAGAAAGTGCGACGTTGTTTTGGTACATTCACCTAAAAATGCCACATAAAAAGAATCACATTAATATTTTCCAGTTGCCAATTTGATGTTGTACAAATTCAGAGTCTCAAAACAAACACGAAAACTTGCAATGAAAATAAAATGCATTTCAACTACGCACATTCGCTCAATATTGGATTAAATACATGAACAACATTGTTATTTGCGTATTAGTAACATTTGCACTACATTTTCTCTATTATTAACACGGATGTTTCATGATTTTTATTAAAGCCAGTCCAAACACCTACCATCTTGAATAGGAAAGAAGACCCAAAAAGAAGGAATTAGAGATGGGCAACCCTAACGTATTGCTGTGGCTGTCAAAAATAAGTGTTGTATTATATCCAATTATTTCCTATCGATATTTTGCCAATCACTGCTGCTATCAGTTGCGTGCGATGAATGCGTTGAACCATCGCTAGTTAGTAAAATTAAACAAAAAAAAATCTGCACATTGAAAAAGCTGAGAAAAATAATATCTTTTCAGCAGCAGTCGAGTTTCCTGGTGGACAAGGGCCTTGTGCCACTGTTGTGTGCAATGCAGAAAGAGTGGGAAACATGAAGAAGCTGAATTGCAACCGGAATAAAAACATTACTAACAAAACAACGGCAGATATCGTCTTCCCAATCCCATTTGCACATTCACAATTAGCATAAAAATGAGTTTGGGCTACGAACGAAAAACGGCTGTAGTAATTAAAATGCGAAGAATGTACACACAGCTGGCAACCTTGACATTTTTGATTATCAGCTTACAACTGCCGCTACAGTCCGAGGAGCTGCACATAACAACAGCTGCTGCACCCTGCGATCGCAGTCGCAAAGTGTTTACGGAGCCCTATGGAGAGATCAGCGATGGCCCCTCCGGCTACAACTACACCCAGGATTCGCACTGTGAATGGCTGATAAAAGCGAAAAATGACAGTCAATTCATTACACTAACATTCCATAGTATGGGCACTGAGTGCTCCTACGATTATATATATGTATACGATGGCGACTCCTTCAACTCGACACTCCTGGGCAGCTTCAGTGGTCGCACCCAGCCACAACGACTAGTTGCTCGCAGTGGCAGTGTAAGTAGTCCCCTGAGACTTCTCTATATGTGTGTATATATATTACAATAAATCCTTCCCTTGCAGATGCTCATACTAATGTACAGTGATACCAACTATGTGTTAGATGGTTTCCGTGCTTCCTACTACATATCAAACTGTCTGAACAACTGTCACAATCATGGCAAGTGTGTGGGCCACCAGTGCGTTTGCCATGGCGAGTGGGTGGGACCGGATTGTGAGGACGAGGCGTGTCCCCAGAAGTGTGGAGAGCATCAGGGACGCGGAAAGTGCCAGAAAAGCATTTGTCACTGTTCCCAGGGTTACAGTGGTAGATTATGTGATCTCAGTGACAATCCACCAGGAAGCAGCTGGCGTTGGCTGGCAACCGATGCCGAAGGCATGACGCCACGTGCGGCACACACATCTGTCTACATGGAAGACGAGGACTCACTCTATGTCTTTGGTGGCTACGATCTCAACAATGTTATCAGCACACTGCAAATCTATCGCTTCAGCAGCAGTCAATGGGAAGATGAGTGGGGCATTCCATTGCAGAGTCGTCGTCACTTCTATCATCCGCAGAAGATCGATCATACGCTGCTCAAGGCAGTGTTGCAGCACAAGAACGAGGACGAGGCCAAGCTTTGGGGTTTGACCAGCGATGTAAGCTTCTTTCGCAACATACTTTACACACTGGCAGAGTCGAATCTGCATCAACGTCGCACGCGTTCTTCGCTGCCACTGACCACAGTCAATGCCAACTCAACGGACGAGGAGCTCACTGAGTATTTGGAAGATATACTCGAGGAAGTGACAGATCACAAGCCGCACGGTCGTTACGCACATGCAGCAGATCGTGTGCCCGGTGGATTTGTACTGTACGGTGGTAAACACGCCAACGGCAGCTTCTACAACGATCTCTGGCAATACAATAACACTGAGAACGGTGGTAAATGGAAGCAAATGGCGATCAGATCAGAGCAACAACCTCCATCGCTGGCACGTCACACTCTTACCACAGCCGGAAAGTATTTGTATCTGTACGGAGGCAGTTTGGAATCAGGAGAATTCTCTTCAAGCATTTATCGCATTCGATTGCCACTCAACGAAGATTCCCAGTGGCAGCTGGTTAAGCCAAGAGGCGGAAAAACTCTGGACGTTCGTCTTGCTGCTCACTCCACAGTTTACTATGCTCCAACAAATTCCTTAATTGTCTTCGGTGGAATCATGACGAGCTTGGCACGTTTCTCTAAGCTGTCGGATCGCATTTTTGCATTTCAATTAGATCAAATGCACTGGACTGAGATACTGTATCCGCGTACAGCGCTGCGTGATACGAACATTCCGCGTGAACGCGCCTTCCACACAGCGACAATATCCGGGAATTATATGATCGTCTTTGGAGGTTACACGCATCGGCATAACAAGGATGAGATATGCTATGACAATCAGATGTATTGGTATCATTTATCGTGTCACATGTGGATCAATCAGGTGGTCACTGCCGACGATAGTCTGTACCCGAAGCCACAGGGTGTATTCGCCCATGCAGCTGCTCTGCGTCGAAATCATACACTGCTCATTGTCGGCGGTTATCATGGGAATGTGAATGCGGATTTGTTTGCCTATGAATTGCCGCAGGTGCTACGTGTGGAGAATGCTGTGTATAATCACAATCCGGAGATGTCCTGTCGCCTGCACGCCTCCCACACAGCATGTCTATCGAATCCCGAATGTGGCTGGTGCTCGGCGGATAGCAGTTGTTATGGCCGTACAATTGGCGCCAATTGCACCACAAATCTACAGACCACCAGGTGTCCTGGCATCTGTCCATCTCTGGGTGATTGCCATTCGTGCCTGGTGCATGGCAGCCAGTGGGAAGGCAGCAATAATGCCGCTGCTGCCTTCTCGGTGGCCAGCAAGTTGGGATTGAATGAGTGCACGTGGTGTGTGCAGAATGCTCGCTGTCATCACCGGGATGATAATTATGGCATTTGTGGCGATAGTTCCGGTTGGTGGGGAGATCAGGGCACGGAGATTCGACAGCCGGATATGTGCACCCGCCATGATCGACGGCCGGGACTCACATATGTGAAGTACAATTATCCAATCAATTATACAATGCCAGACTATGTGGGAATTGTTAATGCCACCATGGTGGACTTTTCTTCACCGCCCCCGGCGGCATATTTCGAGCAACGACAGGAGGGCGTAATGATGGCACGTTTGCTTGGCTTCGTACGTCCACTCAAGCAATGGAACAACAATAACAACAACTCTGCTATACAAGTGTGCAGCAGTTATTCCTCGGCAGAGCTGCGCGCTGGTCTAGGCATTAATCTGGACACACTGAACACGGTGACCAATCAGAGTTCAAATCAATCCTACTGCAGCAATGTGCAGTTACCCAGCACGGAGCAGCCGGTTCTACTTGATTTTCAGGTGAGCTTAAAGTACTCCTTGCATAGGGTATACTTACTTTGGCCAGCATTTTGGAATGTATATAAAAAGACATACGTGAGCCATTAAAGTATTTATATTAGACTATAGATACCAATATATACCACTAGTATAGGAACAATTAAAGGAAAGTGAAGCCGAAACTTTTCTCATGTCGAAGTTAACTTCTCTTTCTAGTCGTGTCTGCTTCTAACCATGACTTCCTCTTTATTCTTGCAGGCCCGTCGTCGCATTGGACAGAACAACATCTACAACACATATCAGAAGACAAAGATGGAGCTACAGCATCTGCACAATGGACAGTTGAATGCCTTCACTTTCGAGTATCTGGAGCCATATTATTCGGGAGATTGCACAACCTATAACAATTGTTTGCATTGTCTAACTGATGCCTCCTGCTCGTGGTGCCCCTTGACGGGTGTCTGTCATCTGAAGTCAGTGAATGAAACGGCTGTTTGTGTGGCCAAGGATGATCCGCAGCACTGGGCATTCCTGATTAGCCAGCCCACGCAGTGTACCAACTGTTCCAACTATGTGAGCTGTGAGGCTTGTGTCGCCACGCCCGACAATGCTGGCGAATGCGAATGGTGGCTCGATGATGCACGCTGCGGACGCATTGGCAAATCCAATAGCAGTGTACGCTCTTTGGGGCAATGCCCGCGTCCATGTCGCGAGCGTCGTGGCTGTGATCAATGCCTGGGCGAGCGTGGACGTTGTGTCTGGTGTGAGGCAAGTGCGCAATGCTTTAGCTTCGCTGTCTACACAAGCGAGTATCAGTTTGGCATGTGTCGCGAGTGGATCGACAAGGTGGCACCAACAGGTGGCACAGGCTTAACTTCTGCTGCCACACTTTCTTCATTGACAACAACGACAACAACAACAACAGCACAAACTCCAACAACAACACTGAGCATGCGTTCGCTGCAGCAGTGCAAGTCATGTGAACGGCATCGGAATTGCACCTCCTGCCTGCGCACCTTGAGCTGTGGCTGGTGCTTTGATCGCGACAATCCCATCGAGGGTATTTGCATGCAGGGCGACTTTAGCTACAGTGCTGGCAACTGTTCCCTGGCACTGAACAGCAGCACACAACACGATGCCGAATGGGCCTATGCACAGTGTCCGGATGTGGATGAATGTGGGCTGGGATTGCACGATTGCCACAAGGAGGCCAAGTGCACGAACACACAGGGTAGCTACAATTGTCACTGTCGACGTGGTTATGTTGGCGATGGACGTATCGCATGTGCTCGCACCTGCTATGAGTTCTGTCAGCATGGCAAGTGCTCGGGGCCACCGGATTATGTGTGCAATTGTGAGCTGGGCTGGACGGGCAGCGATTGTGGCATCAGTTGTGGCTGCAACAACCACTCGACCTGTACAGAGCGTGTGGGCAAGTGTGATCAGTGTCAGTCGTGGACAGAGGGCGAGAGATGCGAACGTTGCCGGCAGGGCAGCTATGGCAATGCAACCTCCACGCTGGGCTGCCATCCCTGTGAGTGCAATGGACATGGCAATCAGGATTTGGTAAGCTAATTAACCTTTATTCACTAATCTATCTGTATTAATCTCCATTCTCTTTTTCAGGGCATCTGTAATGTGAATCACGGCGAATGCTTCTGCAAGGACAACACAGTGGGGCCGAAGTGCAATGTTTGTGCACAGAATTATTATGGCAAGCCAAAGGATGGCGGCACCTGTTACTATCAGTGCGAATCGCGTGGAATTCTCACCAGCATTGGACGCAGTGCCATCGGTTCATATCAATCGTATCGTTCCCCATGGGGCGCAAGTCTCGAGGTGCGCGAATGCTTGTGGATTCTACAACCGCGTACGCTGCAATCGGATAAATCATTGCTGCAACTGGAATTCGAATGGAAAGATCTGGCAATGGACTGTGATGATAATGCTGTCTATATCTATGACAGTCTGCCCGACTTAACTGGAGCAGCACAACAGAATCAATTACTTGCTGTCATCTGTGAGCCTTATAGCGCGCCGAGAATCGTCGAGGCACGTTCCAGTCATGTGACAGTCTACTACAAACAGAGCAGCGAACGTCGACACTTTGGATTCAATGCACTGTACTCGGTAAAGAATTGCGTCGCCGGCAGCTGTATGCATCCGCACATTTGTGATGCACAGCAACGTTGCGTATGCCCCCCTGGCTATGTGGGTGCACGCTGTGAGATTGAGATCTGTCCCAGTAATTGTCATGCCAAGAGGGGACAAGGTTATTGCGACACTGAATACGGACGTTGCATTTGCAGCAATGCCAGCTACGCGGGTGCAGATTGTGGCACTTTGGTGCAGGGCAATCATCTTGTAGTCACTGAGCTCTTTAATACGCAACTACTCACCGAAGCTCTCGAGCATTTGCGGAAGACAATACCACGTTTTGGGCACTCAGTGAATGCAGATCGACGTGGTTCCATTTGGATGTTTGGCGGCTATTCACCCAGTAATGGACCGTTGAATGATTTCCGGCAATTTGATACGAAAAACGGCACCTGGTTACAGGTAACTGTGGAATCATCGACCCCAGAAGATCGAATGCCACTTGGGCGTTACTTCCATGCAGGAGAGATTTATGTGAAGAAGCAGATCATTTATATCTATGGAGGGATTGGGGACAAGTCAGTGTTGCTACAGGATTTCTGGCAATTCTCCATACAAAATCAACGCTGGAGTCTAATCGAAGTTGGTGTCAAAGAGGGAGGAGCAGCAGCACCAGTAGCAGGAGGAGGAGACCGTGGTGCAGCAGGTGAAGCAGAGCAAGAGCAGCCACCTGCCTTGGCGGGTCACACCTTGACACATGTGCGCTATCAGGAACGTGAGTCTTTGCTGCTTGTCGGTGGCCTCAGTCTGAATAAGTCACGTCCCATTGAGCTGTGGGAATTCAATATGGAAACAGTTCGTTGGCAACAATTATACGCCATCGGTACCCGCGTGCCAGTGCTGTACGGTCATAGTGCCGTGTATCATGCAGAGACGCATAGTGTGTACATCTTTGGTGGCTATGCAGGCGAGGCACAGTACAAACTGTATGCACTGGACTTGACCAAACTCAGCTGGACAGAGTTGCCCACATTCAGGGAATTGAATTCACCACAATCATTGTTGCCACGAGGAAGATATTTCCATTCTGCAGTCACCACAGAGCACTATATGATTGTCTATGGCGGACGCACTGCTCCATATAATTCCACAGATGTTCTCATCGCTTATGTCTATGCCTGCAATCAGTGGGTGCGTCTCACCGATGATGCCGAACTAATTGGACGTCTGCCAGTGGCCAGTTATGCCGAAGACATGGCCATCGATGCAGATAGTGGTGCAATTTATGTGATTGGCGGTTGGGATGGCAGTGCCACACAGTCGCATGTGACACGCATCACATTGCCCGAGGATATCTGCCAGCTGTGGGGTCGTGGCAAGTTCATCTGTCGTCACTACATGGGCTGCAGTTATTGCACCATTCAGAGCACCTACAGCAACAGTTCGCATTGCTTCACACAGGGCAGGACACCGTGTGCCAATCACAATGGCACGCTGGTGATTAACAATGGTCCTGCCTGCGATGATGCCTGGCTGGCCAGTCGCAATTGCTCAAGCTTCACTAGTTGCAGTGCCTGCCTTGCCTCGTGGCCCATACACCAGGAGATGACGCCCGTTTGCCAGTGGTGCGACGAGTGTGGCATACGTGGACGTTGTGTTCCGGCTGGTGTGGACTGCACGCATATGAGTGCCTGGTGCTTCAAGGAGCAAAGTGTAGGAGTGATTGGACTGTGCCCGTTGCCACAGTGTCATCAGTTGGGCTGCGAGACCTGTATGCTGCACAGCGATCAGTGCCATTGGGCACGCAATGAGCTTGGGCATGTGGAGTGCATTGCCCGGGAGTTGGTGGAGAAGAACGCCTATCGCCTGGTGGAACAGTGTCCTGCACCCTGCCACTCGCACAAGAACTGCACCAGCTGCCTGCTGTCGGGACAGGACAGTGTGGCCAGCAGCGCCGCCTGCAAGTGGTCGACTATGTTGGATGCATGCATCTCACCCAGTGCGCAGCCCCTGCTCTGTGCTGGCGGTGTCTGCGGCCTGGTGCTGGAGTCCAGTGAGCTGGAACGTTGTCCGGAGCCATGTCACGTGTACACACAATGCTCCAATTGTCTGGAGCATGCGCATTGTGGCTGGTGTGCCCGTGAGGGATTTAATGGCGATGGCATTTGTACTGAGGGTGCACTGGAGCATCGGCAGGAGCATCCGTCGGGCTCCACATGTGATATCATCTACAGCAGCTGGCGCAATGATTCCCGATTGACCCATGCAGACGTTGTCAGTTGGCATTACGTGCAGTGTCCGGCGGAGAATGAATGCGAGAATGGTCATCACAATTGTGATCCTGTCTCAGAGCAATGCATTGATTTGGACACACACACGCCGGGCTACAAGTGTGTCTGCGCCGTCGGTTATCGGGCAGAGCACAACAGTTGCCTGCCCGTCTGCAGTCAGGGTTGTGTGCGCGGCAGCTGTGTGCGTCCCAATGAGTGCAAGTGCGACTTTGGCTATGTGGGCGAGAACTGCAGCATACAGTGTCTGTGCAATGGTCATTCCAACTGCGAGTCTAGCCAGCGGCTGGACATCTGTTTGGAGTGTCACAACAATACTATGGGCGAGCAGTGTGAGAAGTGTCAGCCCCTCTTTGTGGGCAATCCGCGCGAGGGACACGCCTGCCAGCCTTGCCTGGAGTATTGTCATGGACACTCGGATGTTTGTGTTGCCTATGATGCTGATCCAGCTGTCTTTAATATGACACGCTCTGAATTGGAACGCAATCTGCCCGAGGGGACTGCGCACAATGCCACCTGCTTAAGGTGTGCCAATCATACGGCCGGAGATCGTTGTGACAGCTGCCTGCTGGGCTATTTCCGCGGCAGTGAGAATCTGCAACAACAGTGTCGGCCGTGTCAGTGTCATGGACATGGTAATGTCTGTGATGCAGTCACCGGCGAGAAATGCAATTGTGCCAACAATACGGAAAGTGATGCCACCTGCACTGCGGGTGGGGGCAAGAACTCTGCTCAGCTCTGCTGGAGTGTGCAGTGCTCCAAGTGCCGCGACTCGTATGCAGGCAATCCCACCGACGGACATCAGTGCTACAAGCAGATTACAGTCGAGTCCCGCATGTGCTTCGATGCCAAGCCCATAGGTGAGTCCAAGCCCTTTATCTTCCCTTTTGATATACTCTAGAAAGTACTTTCTTGCTTGCAGAGGAGTGCAAATACAAGCCAGCTGCCCTGAAGCCTGGCCAGACAGTGTTCTTTGTCATTCAGCCACGTTTCATGAACGTCGATATACGCATCATTATCGATGTGACGCAGGGTGAACTGGATGTGTTCATGTCGCCGCAGGATGACTCGTTTATTGTGGAAACAAATGAGACGACTGGATTCCATGAGATCTTCCTGGATAATCGTTACAATTGGGGTCCCAAGATGAAGCGCGAACATCCCTTGAATGTCGCCTCGCCACGCCACGACAATGTCACGCTGCAAAAGCTCTTTGCACCCGAACGTCGCACTGGAGGTGGCAGCCACAGCGGCGCTGGTAGTAGTAGTTTCTATGTACCCCTCATGCACGATTGCCGCAGTCATGGTGGACATAGTTTTGTGGTGCAGGATCAATATGCGAAAGATTTGAGCACACATGTCACATTGCAGCAGTGTAACACATTGTTGCGTCTGTTTGGCTTAAAGAATCGCTTGGTACTGACGCTGCCCCAACATGCGCATAACTTGAGTGCCACCAGATTCTTTATTGCATTGCGCGCCAGCTCGGGCCCGGAGCCTAGCCATGGTTCTGTAGTATTTCGTCAGGATCAACTGCACATCGATCTGTTTGTGTTCTTCTCCGTATTCTTTTCATGCTTCTTTTTGTTCCTTGCCCTATGCGTCATTGTGTGGAAGGTGAAACAGGCGGCAGATCTGCGACGTGCACGACGTCAACATGTTGTGGAAATGTTGCACCTTGCCAAGCGACCGTTTGCTCAAATATTTCTGGCATCCGCCAGTCTGGATATGGAGCAGACAACAACCTCCACATCCACTCAAACACGTCGACAGCGTGTTCGTCAAGCCATACTCATTCAGCAGCAGCAGCAACAAGATGGTGAAGCTGGACAGCAGTCACATGGTGCTCATGCCTCACAGCAGCACCAGCAGCAGCATCATCATCATCATCAGCAGCATCATCACCATCATCACCATCACTCCAGCTCCAGTCACCATAGCTCGAGTCATCACAGGCGTCCTGCGCAGGCCACAGAAATCATGTTGGTGGCCATTGAGCCAACGTCGGACAATCTGGCTGCAGTTGGTACCGTTTTTGTTAGCCTGCCGGGACGCTCCAAGGCGCCGCTAAGCATTGCTATGGGCTCCACACTAATCTGCTATCCACGCCAATATCCGATCAATGCGCGTCATTTTATGCGCGCCCAAGCTGCCGCTCAGCGACATCATCAGGCCTAAAAGGATAACTGAGAGAAACCCAAAGAGGATGAAAAAAGAAAATGTGTAAGTGTTTAGTCTATATAAACTATCCCCCCTCTCCGTTCCCGTCCCTACCCCAATCTATGGCAAATCTAGTGAATTATTAATATGTGTATGCAGACTATATAGTATATATATACGATATATATATATGTGCGTGAATTGTATACATTATTTAGGCAATTTTTTTGTACATAACGTTTAGATAACGAAAATATGGAATACTTAAAATGAAAATTGAGGTGAGTTAACTTGGCAGCTTAATATCTTAACTGAACGTAAATATGCCCAGAAATAATGTTAGATCTGAAGACATATAGAGGATCTTAAATATGCTAAATAAGAACAAAGAAAAGTGAAGAAACCCAAGTGAAAACAAAAGCAAACACACACACACACACACACAATCACACATGAACACACAACAACACACACTATATATACCATAAAGAAAATCGAACAAATGGAATTTGACATATGTATTAAGCTAAGTTATAAGTCTGTATGTACTATGTGTAATGTCAATTTTATAGCAAAACTTTTCCGTGTTGCATTTTGAGAGAGAAACAAAATGAACGCACAGCAGCGAACAACTTTTAGAGAAGCCATGATAAACAAACTTGAATAACAACTAAAAAAAAAGGAATGAAAAACGAAACAAAAAAATGAACAATTAACAACAATACGTATTAAATGTGCATGTATTTACTACTAAATGTGTCATTGAACCCCCGCCCAGTTGCGTCTTGGTGTGAAACAACAAAAATATTGAAATAAGGCATAAGAAATGAATCCGAATCTCTTAAATGATATTTATATGCTAATTTTTTATATATTGGTTTAAGGTATTATTTTTATTTATATTTATATAGATATTGTACTACTACATCTATCTCTCTCTATTGGTTGATGGTGTTAGCAATTGCTCAATTTAGTTAATCATGCTTACGACAGCTCTCGCACTTTTTGCACCTACATATGATATGTACCTACTAATTTAAGATGAACAGCCGCAAGACAAGAAACAAATTACTATACTAATATATATTTATGTACTATCCAATGTTTCCTCTACACTTGTTATGTTTATACACACACACACACACACACAAATCTTTATTTTCTACTCAACTATACGGATCAATAAGCAATAACAATGTGTACTACTATCGAACAAACTATAATCTCAGTGATTCTTTGATTTCCTTACCACACATTCACTCTAAATATTAAACACACTCACTAACTAAAGTGACCAAAATGGTTGTAAGAAATTTCTCACTACGGCTTTAAAAAATGTAACCCCTCTATATGTTATTAGGGTGTATTACTCTGTATGTATGTATTGTATATTATTATTTTTTCTCTTTGGGTAACGAGTAACAAAATGATTAGCAAAATTTATAGAACTGAAGTTGTGAATGATATTATAACATACTGATGATATTTACTGATGATGATTTTATTTACTTATGTACGTCCCATTTTGCAATATATATTATTATGTGTATTATTTTGTATTTACGATTAATTTCGTTATTTTATCAATAAAGTTATAAAATAAAGTATTCAAAAGTGAAAGAACACGGCTTGTTATTGTTTTTATTGTGCAAACGAATAATTTTATTGATTAAATAGTTTAGGTGATAAATATATAAGTATAGTATGCATATATTATGCTTATAAAACGAGCAGCTGCAGCTGTCGACGTTGGTTAGTGTTGTTGTTGAAAAGTGTTGTTGTTGAATTTAACTAGAGCTTGTTGTGGTGGCGGTGGTGGGCAGCGTTGCGAGTACCTCCTCAATGAAGCTGTCTGGTTGCTCGATTAGATTTAGTAAACCTGCAAAAGAAACAATAAATTAATCGGATTGTATATAAAGATATAGCACACGCTGATTCTTACCAGCCACATCGCAGAACTCGCCGAATGAGGTGCAAGGCAGAAATTCATCTGTTAATGTTTGTAGAATGCTATCCGTGGACTTGAGCATGGCCTCATCATTTTTGCGTATGTATTCAAATAGCGAAGCCGACCAATCCTCCTCCTTGGGCGTACTGACCGTTTTGAAGAGGGTATTATAGATCATATCGACGAGCGCCCACATCATTAGGAACGGCTTATATACGCTGTAATCTTTGGTCTGCCGATCCGAGGGCGCCAACAGAGCCTTGCATAGGACCGACGGGGATATATGACGTGCCTGTGCCACTGCCACCAGACGCTTCAGATGTGCCAGCTTATGTTTGTTCCACAGCTCACGACTGTGCAGCGAAAGCGATATAGTTATCATATATAATGGTCCATCCACCTCGTAGCCACACTCAAGCCACTTGTCTGACGGCGCTGCTGTTAAATAATTAAGCAGTGTCTTGCTGTCCCTGGCAGCCGAGCGGGAGGATAGTAACAAATATACAGCGTAGAACAGCAGGTAGGGTACAAAGTGCATGTTCGATTGTGGCCCTCCGCCGCCAGCATCATCGTGGAAGCTACGCTCCCAGGCGAAGCGCACCAGCAGCAGTTTCAGATCATGTACGCTGCTAGTGTACGAGATATCGCAGCGTTGGGTGCTTTCCTGCATGTAACTGCTGTGGCGTGTCATGCAGCCAGAGAAGGCAGCCTCGCCGACGACAGGGCCCCACAGTGGCAGCAATCCATTGCAGCGGGTATTGGCATTTTGCAAACTGGCGCGTTCCCATTCATCGCGACCACGGGTCAGGCGTATGGCAGATGTGTGACAGTCCACGTGTACAACATTGAAGTGGGTCACAGTGGTGTATCCGATGGTTTTGCGGGACTTCAGTTCAAATTCTTCGACATTGCAGCGCTTGGTGAACGTGTATATGCCCAGCACCTTCTCGGGCTGACAGGCGTAGCCTTCGCGGCAAATGAAACAGGTGAGACCAGTCTCATCGCGTAGTTTCTCGATTTTCTGCAGTATCGATCCCTTGGCCGTGACCTGACCCTTCTCGTTGGTGCGCATTCCCAGTGCGTCCAGTTGCTTCTCACGTGTTGCCATTGCCAGGCGTTTCTTTTCGGCACGTGTAAAATCGCGCACCTGTTGCACTCGCGACGCTGTGGCGGCATCTGTGCTAAGCGCCTCGAGAAGATTCTCAGCCAAACTGCCGACATGTTCATCGCTGGACACCTGCTCCAATCGATGTATAATCGGTATAATGTCTTTGCTTATAGCCACCTGGGTGGCCTCATGATGATTTGCCAAGCCGGTGAGGAAGCGCAGTATATACTTAAGACTGGGTCGCGAAATGAACTCCTTCAGCTCATCGGAGTCAGTGCGGAGCAGAGTTGGCTTAACGCACGGCGCATGTTCGGTGATGTAAGCCAGCGCTTGCTCCACAATGCCCAGACTAACGATGTAATCCTTAAGAGTGCCACCAATGCAATTGTGTTCAATTTGATTGGTTAACACGCAGAAAAGTTCCAGTTTGAATTCCTCCTCAGTTGTGCGCTCATTATCAAAGCGATTAAAGTCCAGTGTGTGCTACATGGAATAGAATTGAACATTAATCAATCAATTGGGACATGAGAGAGAAACACCAGCACAACGTACCTTGAAGTGCTCGCAGAGTAGCGCCATCTTTACTTCATTGCCGTAGACAAGTGCCGCCAGCACACGAATGAGATGACGTAGTACAGATGGATTATTCCGCACATTGGGACAATCAGTGCAGGAGATCAATGCACTAACATACTCAGGACCACCAAAGGTGAGTGAAAATTGTAAGAAAGAGTCGAGGGTATCACTGGCCGCCTTCGATAGTATCGTCTCCATAATCTCGAGCAATTGTTCAGTCACTGCCGATTGTATTGAATCGTTCTCAGACTGCAGACACATCTGGAGAACCTTCAGCAATGTATTAATCGCTCCGATTTCGGGCTGGCAAAGCACCTCCTGACAGCGGCGCACCTTAACACAAATAAGGAACAATTTAAGTAGCACCTGAATGAGTTCACGTTGGCGAGAGATTCGCTGTAGACTGCCAATACGCTCCAGCATGACACGGAGCCCATTGCAGTCGGCCAATACATTTGCCATGCGATACAATTCCTCGGTATCCACCTGCTCCTTCCTCTTGTTTTTCAGTGTCTCCACAAACTCTTCAGTGGCATCGCCAAGCAGGCCACGCATACGATAAACAATACGCATTGCATCACGATCCCCGCCCTCGGCAAGCCAAACTTTCTTGTACACATCTTTAACGTTCAGATCCAGACTGATGATCTTGTTGTTCACCAGCAACTCCATGCCGTTGTCATCTTCCAGCAGCGCAATTAGTTCACAATCTGTACAGATTTTATTCTTCACATCACGCATGAGTGGACCAAGACCGGCTTCGCCTGAGGGATACGGATTGCCAAGCATACGGCCCTGCAAGAAGTCCTCCTGCTGTGGATCTTTCTCCAATGTCATGTAGAATTCACTCTCATCATGTTCCTCTGGATGAATTATCGAATAGAGACGTTCGAATATGAACACTGGCGTCTTGATATCATTCATGCGCGTCTTCTCCACCGTATCGATTAGAATCTCCATAAAGGCACGTGTTTCCTCCTCAGTGCCGCTTGTCATCTCCTCCAACATCTCGAGCAGCTTCTCCTGTGCATCATCAATGAGACGTGTGCGTTGCACAACCAGACTACGCAAGGCTAGATAACTTTCCAGCACGGGGCCCAGTAGTCGCGTCTTGTAGGTGCGCCGTATGTTGGGGCATTCGAGGAACAGCCAGAGCAGCTCAACATATTGACGCAGTGCATAGCCCAAAGATAAGTCCGACGATAGTGAATGCTCTTCCATGCGATGAATTTTATCAATTTCCACTGCAAGTAGCTGTGAAATCTCGCCGAGCACGCCACGCAGCACAAGATACTGCAGCCAAGGGGTGTCGGTGGCCACGCTGCGGTAGAGTGTCAAGAATTCGGCACTTGCCTCACCTGCTTCACCCACATGCTTGAGGAAACCAGTGAGCATGTTTAGGGCCTGCTGTTTCCTTTCGCTGGTACGGCACAAGCCACTCAGCAGTGAGCAGGCCAATTGACGGCCAAAGCGTGAGTTGGCATTGAAGAGCAGTGGTTGAATCCATTTAGCGTTAAACACAAGTGGCTTAATGACCTTCTCCTTATCGAGCACGTGTTGGCGCCAACGATGTCCATATTTCTCTGCCAAAAATGCAGCACGAACTTCGCCACGTCGTCCTCCCTTAGGAACAGGCGTAGTTTCAATTGACTGTGATGACAGTTGCTGCTTGCTGCTGCTACGCTGTTTGCCACCTTCCTGACGTTGAGGATATTTGTTGCTGTTGTTGTTCGTGGGCATACGGTTGCTCCAGGCATTGTACTCATGATTACGATCCGAACTTAGCCAGGCGCGATAATCAATGGTATTACCCTCAAACAGATTAATACTGCACAACTCTGTGGGGCCCAATGGCTGTTGTGGTTGTTGCTGCGGCTGCTGTTGTTGTTGTGGTTGTGATTGCTGCGCCTGTTGTGGCTGCTGTTGTTGATTGTTGTTGCTCTGCTTGTTGCCGCTGTTAGGTAAAGCCGGGCAGATAAGGTTCTGCATGATGCGCAGACAGGGATGCAGAACCGAGGTAACTGGACCACGTGGCAAGCTGGAAAGAATTAAGAGTTTAGTCATATGAACTATGATTCATCTGCTCCTTCTTCAACTCACCGGCAATTGCTGATGAACAGCTCAAAAATGACCTTCAGCTTGTACTCCCAGCACACATCATCTTGGCCGAGCAGCACTTCCAGCAGCGTCATCTCCTGATGCACAGCTGCCTCAAGGCTAATCAATGGTATGGCGCCCATTAAGGCATTCTTCACACGCGTCGTCACCAGCTGCAACAGATGCATACATGCCTCGGCATTGTCCTTGGTCAGCACTACCAGCAAATTGCGTACTTCCTCCTGTATTTGTGGTGTGCCACGTCGCATGTTATGCTCAGCCAATTCGCTGACCAATCCCTGACTGTAGAGCCCCAAACGGCAATCATAATTGTAGGCCATGGCACGCAACAGCGTCAGGCACTGCTCGGTGGAGGCTAAGGCACAACCATAGCATCGATTTGTAGTGTGACTTGCTTCTGCGCTAGATACAGCTCCCCCACCAGAGACCGCTGGTTGATCCTGCTGTTGCCGATCGTATGCAACCAATTCACTAGGGACAAAGAAATTTTAATTACTGTCTTTACAGTCTCTTAATCTCTCACACTCACCTGCGACACGCCTTCACCTTCTGCACAATCTTGCTAAGCTCCTCGAAGCTGGTACGTGATTCAACACAATATTTCTGGGCAAGCAGCTGAATGATCTTGTTCACCTGCGATGTGCTATGTACACTACCCATATTATCTTCCACAAGTCGATCGCTGCTGCGGTGTTCGGCAACCTTTTGTATGAGCAGCTCAAGCATTTGTTTATTGGTCAACAGCTGTCGATAGATACGATCGGCACGCTCCAAGGAGCTATGAATAAGTTGCACTGTCTTGGCACGGTCCTCAGCCGACTCAATGGGATCCACAGCGCAGCAGATGCGAGCGTACAGGCTGAAATCAAATTTGGCATATTTGCAGAACCCACACGAGTGGCAGAGGAAGGGATCCTTCTCGTCATAATTAATGGCACGGCATTTATGACATTGGAATACATTCTCTCCACAATTGCCACATACACCTGGATACGCTGGCACGGCTGCACTGCAGCGTGGACACTGTAGATTCTCACTTGAGCCACTAACAGTTTCATAAAAGTCCGCGAATTCAATCATCAAATTGCAGGCAGTGATCGGCAATGGGAAATCAATCTTGAGTTCCGTTTGTCCTGATTGAAGTGACACGCTACGTGCCTTATGCCACAATGCTAGTCGATTCTTCAGCTCCACCACAGCCTGCACACTGCGATTGTTGTAATACACATTGATGGTACGCACCATTTTAGAACGTTTAAGATCAGCAATGCGTACAATCAGTTTGGATATGGTGTGGCACTGCACCAACTTATAGATCATTGTTGTTGTTGTGTACTTTGAATCAGACTTCACTGTCGGCAATTTAATGTTGGCCATAGGAACCTCCGGGTTATTGCACACCAGGCATGGCTCTGATTCCAGATAGTAACCATTCACCTGCAGTATGGACTCCAATGTGGTATATATCGGTGCATTTGGATGTTTGCAGAGCAGTTCGTTTTGTTGACGCAACACTTCAACGGCACGTGGCACAAATTCTGGCAGACGATCGGCAATGCTGCGCGTACTTAGAGTCAAATAGCCAAGCAAATCAACAAATTGTGCTGTACGACGTCCATAACTGGGCACCAGTGGCCACAGATTCCAGAAGATGGTCAATAACTTCTCACGCTGTCGCTCGTTCGCATGCTCAAAGAGTCCCGTTATAAAGGAATGCGCCTGCCAGCGCAATTGACTCACATTGTTCTCCAGCAAAAAGATGCGAACAAAGCGTATGATGAGCGCATCGCTGGCATAGCGGAAGATCTGATGCACAAAAGTGCTGCATTGTGCCGGATCAAATTTGGAGTAGTAGGCAGCATTATCGGTCTCTTCGCTCTTTTCACGATCACCCCGTGATTTGCTGCTCGACGACGTTGCAGGAGCCTGCACCTGCTGCTGCTGCGGCTGTTGCTTGATGCCAGTTGAGCTATTGGATTGCGATATGTTGCAGACAGCTGCTTGCAATAGTTGTATAATTATCGGAGATACTCCATCGTCCAACTGATAGCAGGCAATCTCCATAAGCATAGCCAGTGCATCCTCATGAACCACACAGAACTTTTGCCAGTTGCCTGTGCGCATTTGGCTAATCTCCTGACAGGTACGCAAATGTTCAGTCAGCTCAACCAGAGCATCGTAGCTCAGCATTGGTGGATTTGAATTGTAAGGAGCGCCGTTCTGTAAGGAGTATAAGCGTTATAAAACATAAATAATATAGTGATCCTTATGGATCTCTAGTACTACTCACCTTGCTGCTGACAATGCTGCAGACGCGTTTCACCACACGGAAATGTGCATCGAGCGAGTGTCCATCGCGGTACATACGGAATTTCTCTTTGCTTCCACAGATGTACATGAGTAGCTTACGCACCTGGCGACGTAGCAGGGCATTCAGATTGAGCATCATGTATTCGCACAATGTAAAGGTCATGGCCTCACAGAAGCCGCTGTCGTAGGTATCGGGATGGGCACTGCTTAGTCGCAAGATCTGATAGGGCAAACGCACAATGATCTCAGTGAGTAGTGCATCATATGACTCAAATATATCCGGATAGTTTTTCAGATAATTATGTGGTATAAGTATCGATATGTCTGGTTTGGGGCCATGTTTAATGGGCTTAAGTAGTTGTGCCGAAGTTCCACTGCCAGTTCCAGCGGCATTGCCACTTGACGATTGTGCACCTCCAGCAGTGCCACCAGCAGCGTATGGATCGCCTAGCACTTGTTTCCAATGCACAAGCAATGTATTAAGCGCCTCGAGAGCGTACACAAATGCTCCGCTCTTGCTCAACACATTCGCTGTGGTGCTGGCCACAAAGGAACTGTTGTCCTTGAACTGATGCGGGGGCGATGTGGTGCCCGTTTGCTTTGACTTGGTCTTGCCCATCATGACGCCAAAGAGCGACAACAGTGCCAGTCGTACCTCGTTTGCTGGGCACTTGGTTTCCATCTGCAAGAAGAAACGTTTTAATTATTGCATTTTCTATTTAGTTTGATTAATTAACTTACCTTTGTAGCTGCACCACGTTTACCAATCTCCACGTACTCTACCAATGCAGCTAGCAGCTCCTGCAGCACCTGCTGATCACGCTCATTGTTGCCATTGAGATCAGTGGTCAGCATAAGTATCACCTGGATAAGCGGTATGGCCTGCAGTCCGTTGCACAGATCAAAGGTGCCCAGATGTTCGATGATGCTCTCCAGCACAGCAATTCTGTTTGTGCAAGATTAAAGATATTATTAAAATTGATATCCCAATGCTTTTCTCTTCTGCCTTTACTCACCTCAAATCATGTAACTTGCTCAGCTTCTCATCCTCATTGATCTCATTGTCCTCGCTGCTGCTCATGGTGCTGAGTGCAGCAACGCAGCCACTGCTTGTGCCCGGCTGTTCTTGTTCGTGATCTTTGCTTTGACGCGGCGGTGATGCATTCGCATGATCACCAAAATTGCTGCTACGCGCCGAGGTACCTCCAATACTTTCCACACCGCTGCCGCCGCTCTCAGAACCACCACTGCCAGCTGGTTCTGCCGGCGATGTGCGCAACGTTGAACCATCTGTGGCAACATTGGATCCCTCATCATCATCTGAACCGGCTGCATCTCCGCCGCTAACTGCGGCATTTGCAGCTGCTGCTGCCGCTAGACGTATACCCTGCAAATTGGCTAATCCCTGCTGTAGTGATTGGAGGGCATTCGCATCTCCTCCATGTTGCTGCAGACTGAGGGCAATGGCAATGTCCATAATGGTCTCATCATCGGCATCTTCGGGCAAACCAAGCAGCCGTGGAAAGCCGCCGCCCATGAAAGCTTCCAAGTTGAGAAGTTGTCGCTGTTGTTGTTGCACTACACCCAATTGTTCAGCATCCATCAGTGCATTGGCATCAGCTGCGGCCACATTGGCAGCGGCATCCACAGCCGCTGCTGCCGCCTCTTCAATAATATCGCTGGCAGCTTGTGATGCGGCACCTTGTAAGGCAGTCAAATTACTGCTGCCTATGGCCGATGTTGATGGCGTGGGTGTCGAGCATGCTGGGGGCGTGGTAACCAATGCCACCTTGCGACGCTTCATGCGTGGACTAAGCAGAAGTATAAGCGCCTCCTTGGCACTGTGACTAATCCCGCTGGCATCGTGCTTGAGCAGCTCAATAAAGTATTTCGTCATACGTCCAACCTGACTGGAATCGGCCAACGCGAATCCATACATTATCTCAACCAAACAATGCACAATTGTCTCCGGTTGACAGAGGCCACGTCGCACAATGTTTGTAGGCTCATCCAGTGCGGGTGTCACCTTGTGTAGCTCCATAACAATTGACATCAGTGCAGGTACAATGTCATAGCTGCATTCGGCACAAATCTTCGCCAGCGATTGGGGACGTGCATTCGCTATGCCTCTCACAAGTAAAATAAGTCTATAGAAGGACTCTGGATCAATGTCCTGTAGGGATGTATCCGTCTGAATGGTTTTCGGTAGCATTACCTGCAATTCCTCATTCACGAATTGCAACAGAACTCCATCTTTATAGCCATGATAGGCAGTACGACTGCCATAGAGAGTGGCGAGAACATAGCGAGCCTGGGTCTGAACAGGATTAGGTGTGGGCAGTAGCAACAAGGCGCTGGCTGTTTTAACTGCCTTCTGTCGCATTGCAGCCGCTACAGCGCTTCCATTGCCCAGCAAATTTAGAGCACAGTCGAGAACTTCCAGCAAATGGGTGCACATACGATCCAGTTGAGTGATGCAATTGAATCCCTCGCCAAAGTTGGCAGCAGTTGGAGAGGTAATCGCTGCTACTGCTGCACTGTTGGTGCCACCAGTCGTAGCCGGCAACTCTTCACTGTCATCTGGCCAACCAACTAGATCTTTAGACTTGCCATACACCTCGATGCAATCCAATAAGGTTACATTTTCCGGATCTTGTGACTTGGAAAAGCAAACCTTTAGCAGTTTATCCGATTGCAACATTTCATCACGTGTTAATGGTATATCAAACCAACGGGCACGTCGCACAGGAGTTGGAATAGTGCGTCCCAAGATGGTGACCGATAGTGGAGCACGTTGAATATCCTGAGTACCCAGTAGCACACGTATACCGACTATAACAACATTGACATCATTGTTGAGCACTTCCAGAGTGAAGCCATTGGCTCGTGTGCTGGCTACAAACATGCCCGTGGAGAAGAGACGAGTCTTGAGCTTCTGCTTATTATAGATTTGCAACAGATCATTGCCACCGAACTCCACATCGCCCAACATGTTGCAGTGCTCGAAGAAATCAATGGGAAAGACAGGAACGCCACCCGAAGTCAATTGTTTTTGCTGGCAACCAGATTTACGTGGTATCTTGTTGGGTTTACTCGACTTGGGACTTATGCTCGCAGTTGTGCCACTTTTAGCCAACAATGTGTTGGAGTAAAGCTGATTACCCAATGGCTGTACGCGTGGCGATAACCAGAAGCTAGTGTGCTCAGGCTGGGCAGAGAAGATACGCAGGCTGCCATCCTCGCAGAGTAGAAGCAACGTTGTCTTTTCGGTGCCTGCAACTGAGTGCCGGATACCAACAACGTCCATAATGCGTGCCTTTGCCGATTGAGCCTTGATCTCTTGCATGTAGATGAGCTCGGGGGTAAGCATCAATATAATGGGATTATTAGATGTCTGCATGTTGGCATAGATAAGTCCAGGATGTCCAGCTACCTCGGTCCATTGCACCAGTGGTTGTAACGGGCCCTTCGATGATGATTTGCTAACAGCTGAGTTTGTATCCAGATGATAAATTCCCTTAACGCCTTCATTAACATTCGTTAGCGGCGACACGAAGCTTCGACCCGATGCGTAGCTGTAGAAGAGCAACTGCAGTGCATGTGAATAGTAAATGGAGACACCGCCACCACCCACTTGACCATTAACATCCTTGATGTGATGATGAGTCAGATCAAGTGTATTGGTCACATAGAAATCACCATGCACGGCCAGACTTTGCTCGTCCAGGGTCTGATAATAGATGTAGCCACTGCTGGCAAAGGTAAGCATATAGTAAGCTCCCTCCTGGTACATAAATGTGCAATCACGGATCTTTCCAACTGCCACAAGGTAATAGTATTTTGGACTTATTGTATCCACAGCAAGATCGTAAATCTTTACATAATCCGAGGTGACTAATGCCAGTAGCGTCTGTGAGCCGGGCAACCAGATAGCCTTCTTAATATAGTTGCCATTGTCCAGTTGGGGAGTCACAACAATGTGCTCATTGGTGCTGCCACTGCTCGAGAAGGTAAGCACATGACATTCCTTTAGTCCACACACAGCCAAGCAATCCTCATTGCAAGGATTTGCCGTCAGCGAGAGCACAGTGCAAGCAATTGGCGCTGAACTGAGCTGGGTTAATGTCAGTTTACGTTTGGAGGCATCGGCTTGTTTTAACAGTGCCGACAATTGCAAAATAGTAACCTTTCCCTTCTCATGAGAAACAGCAAGTTGCTGCCGTCGTCCATGCGGTGATGATAGACAGCAGAAGGCAACGCGACGCACTACGCCCGAAGAGATAAGATGTTTGATTGTCTGTCCCTGATCTCCTGAGTAGTTCATGCGCACATTCTCAAAGGCGCCCTCCTGGGAGCCCAAGGTGGCAAACATTAGTTGATCGGTGATCTAAACAAGAATGAGAGTTAATCAGGTTGACAAATAAATATGTTTTTGCTGATTACGCACCTGGAAATTTTGATCCAACTGATGCAGACGTTCCAGTGCAGCCGTGGCGCGCTTGTGGCAGCCAACAATCGAGTACAGGGTGCAATTCTCCCTTATCGATGGCAGTAATACATCAAAATATTCAAGAATGCAACGCACAACAAGCATCCATTGATCCGGATGCTGCAGTGCCTCACGATGCGGATCGAGAAGTTTGCCAAGTAGCGCGATACGTTCATTATTCAATGAATCCTTGCGTATCTGAGTAGGCGGCGATTGACGCTTTTTGCCAGCCGTAAGAAGGCTCATATGAGGATGCACATAGCCATCACGAGAGTCGCCACTAGTGGGCAGGCGTCGACTGAGTGCCTGACATGAGCCATCCTCCTTGGCACCACAATCACAAAAGAAGTTACCATACTTGGCATAGCTAACCTCGTGACCCTTGTGACAGACGCGGGCACAAACCGAGCACACGCCCACCGTGTTGATCATGTTGCAGGTGTGGCAATGATACCAATGCTGGTTCATGAACTCCTTTTGGGTTTGCGAGAAAGTGCACAGCTTGTTGTTAAGTGTATCCTCATCGGAGTCATCGAGCAGTGAATCCTGTTCCTGCTGATCATCGGCCAGCTCATCGTACAGATCATCAATGTCCGACTGCAGCTCATCATCCCATGGTGGCATGTGTTGACGACTGCCTCGATAGCCAATGCCCTGCAGCAGCTCACTAAGGTATCTCAAAAGAGCACTCACATTTTCGGCATGCTTCAGCTGCTTATCTGGCAATTGCAGCTTGGCCAACTCCAGCCATAGCAATGTTGTATTGAAGAGGGCAATATGACCACGCGCAGGTGCCGCATCGGCAAGCGTAATCATTATCTGCAGCACGTCGGCAAAATCACAACCATCCTGGGGTGGTGTTATCAGGGTCTGTCCCAACTGCAAGAGAGCTTGGAAAAGTGGTGGAGCCAGTTGTGCCGCTGCTGGTTGATCACGCACCAATGACTTGACGAAACTCAGGAGCAATGCTCCATTGCGCTCTTGTGTGGCGCCTGTTTGCTGATCACAAGCCTGCGAGGAATCCTCCGATTGGTTGTTTGGCTGTATAATCGTCTGCCAAAGGCTCATGATTTGTGATGTACTTGGTGCAGCATTTCCACTAGTACCTCCCGCTCCAGCACAGCAATCATAATCTATTTCCATGGCATCCAGTTGATCCGAAATGCTTGGCATGGCTGAAACTGTAGCCATATTTGTTGGTGTCTGAGCATTGCTGCTGGAACTGCTCGATGGCTGCATAACTCCACTGGTGAGTAATTTACATGATGCTTCACAGCTGCTGTTGTTGGCCGCGGCACCTACCACATTCGGTCCATAGATGATGTGCGCTAACCAAAGTTTCAAACGTGCCACATCGACGGTACCAAGTTCTGCAAAACATTCGACAAGATCTTCATGATGGAACTGTGAATCAGGCAGTGCTGCCTGCTCAAACAGTCGCTCTGCAAACTGTAGCATCTTGCGAGCATAGCTCAGAGGCAGCGAAGTCCCAGTAAATGAGAGCAGCAATGTGGTTAAGCTGCCAGCACGTTGTTCTTTAAAGAATTGACTCATTGCCTGCACTGCAGTGGGTACATCTAGCATCTTTATCATTGTCTTAAGCACTGCAAATAGCATTGACTCATTGAATAGAGCACGCTGCTCTTGATCGGCATTTGCAACTGTGCCTGTGCCGCCAGTTGAGGATTGCTTTAGCTCGGCCGAGAACTCAATAAGCATTTGATAACAATGCCCAATCATGTGCTCGAATAGCAGCTGCTTGTGTGCTTCATTGGTTAAGCCATGCAGGATTTCCCGTAGGCACTGTTCACTCTGGCTCTGCAAGTAGTCTGTACGCATGTCCATCATGGTGGCAATTAGCAGCGACTGTACCTCCATCTCAGCAATTGATGTACAGAAGGGTAACAGCAGCTCGATCAGATGCAGTATGGACTTTAAGCAATGCTTGAGTGTGTGCAACGTTGAGTATGTGCTCGTTTTGGTTAGCTCCGAAATGTGAGCATCGATAACGCTCAGTGTGTACGGCTCGACAGGATGTTGCTTGCCATTGAACGCATCATCATTCACCAACAGGCACTTTGGCCATTCATTCGCAATCAGTTGCTTATCCTCGTTGGGCAGCAGTTTCAAGAAGGCCGCGTGCAACTCCAGCATTATAGCAGGCTTATCACTCACAACCGGTACGATCAAATTGAGTGCCTGTTCGGGCGTTGTGCTCGACAATTGTTTCAACATCTGTTGTTTCACAATGTTGGAAATCAATCGATATGAATCCAACAGCTTCATCAGCAATTCGTTACTGAGCTGAGTACGCTCCAAAAGTTCACCCGGCGTCAGAATGCTGTCTTCGGTAAGCTTTGATTGTTGATCATCGATTGATTCACTTGATGAATAAACTTCCGGATCATTTGTGACACTAGACGTCTCACGTTCACGGCTCTCTGAGGTGGTGCTATCAGTATCAGATTCCTTGCGCTGCAGCTTGTACCCTTCCTTATCTGCCCAGGCGACGGCCTGCATATGTGCGATAAGCGCATCGAACTGTATTAGAACTGGCAGGCGAGGAGATGACGAACCTAAATAGAAAGACAATTAATTAGTTTACCCAAAATGCAAGTCTCCCCTTTCCCCTACAAACCTTTGTTTAATTGCTTGTTAAAGGCGTCCAGGCCCAGCGAAGTCTGTTTGAGACTATAACGTATATCGGCAGTACGATCACCCACCTGAGCCCACAGAGACTCAGCATATTGTGTATACATGCCCTGCTTGATGAGACTGTTGACCACCAGATAATGTGAGCTTGGTAACGGGCAACGTATGCTCCAAATCAGTGAGTGCAGATTGGGTGCTCTTTCTGTTTTCAGTGACTCAACATGTGCTGTCGAGGGGGGCAGACCAAGCAGCAGTTTCCAGGCAATGCTAAAGCAATATTGCATGGCACACAAACTGTGCAGATTATCCTTGTCTTTCGAAGCAAATGCTGTCATATCCGTAATGCCCAATATATCAATAAGGGCATCCACCAACAATGGATATTTCAGTTTATCCGGTGTGCAGAGTATAAAATTCCAGGCCAGACCATCTAACTTAAACTCTTGCGACCAGTGTGGTTTATCTGGATCTGAGGAGACCAGTGAATAGAAGGTAGGTCGAATTGCTAAAGGGATATGATTATACAAATTAATAACCAATAAATCAATCAGTTCTTCTTATTACTCACTTGAGTTATAATCCCCTGATGGTGACTTGCGGAACCTCTCTTCAATATCCTGACGACAGTACGACGTCAGTTTAGTGCGACTGTTGAGTAAATCTGTTATCTTTTGTGTACCCGGCATGCTGCTCACACTGAATAGATTCCAGCGCACCTGATCGAGTAGCTCTGGCGGGGCATTATACAAATGCTTCATTAGATACTCGAGGAAGAGTAGCAGACGCGAGAGCAACATCATTTGACTGTTACGTATGGTGCGCTCCGAGCTGATGCCATGACAAACAGTGGCACAACGAATGACGCCACCAGCTGTCAGCAGTAATATTGATTTTTTCTGCATTAAATTTAGTGAGTGGAATAGGAAAAGCAGCAGCTGGGCATGTTCAATATTAAGATCTTCATAATCTATATCGCTAGCATTGCTTGCGGAGCAGACGCCCTCAACCAATGTGTTGATGAGTCGATGCCACACGGACAGACAGGCTGCCTCCTTCTCCTGTGTTGGCTTAAGCAACAGAATTTGCACTAATACAGACAGAGTGCTTGGGTACACCTGGAGTGGCCAACTGTTGTCGGTGGACCATGGTGAGATGGATAAATGTTGCAATAGATTCGATTGTAGTTGTTCCGAGAGTAACGATGTTGAAATTAAATTGTGTATATAACGACCAGCTGCGCCCGAGAAGCGTATCATGGCAGTTTGCCAATTTGTGCAGCTGGGTTCGCCACCGCCGCCGCCGCCACTGGCATTTGCACCACCCTCTTGGCGCATAACATCGCGATCAAAATCCTTTATTATATTGGCCATCAGCAACATCTGCTGATCACTGACGCCCGCCTTGACATAGCGTTGCATATACGCATGACGATTGGCCAAGAACTGATCAAGGAAACAGAATATATCCGCAGCCAGATCTAAATACTCATGTGGCTCATCTAGCTTGGGTACCAGCGCAGACTTCTGATCACCATTACGCTCCTGCGAGCATGTGTTGGCGTTATCATCATGTGTTTCTGGCGACAGAGTCTCCTTGAACCAATGTCCCAAGTAACTTTCACTGTCATCCTCTTCCGAATTATCAGAACAGGATAGTGAATCATTATAGTATGTGGTTGAATCCGAGTAACTTATGGGCTCGCATTCTGTGCGATCTTTGGTTGTGGCACGTTTCAGTGTACAAGCCTTACGATAGGCAACAGTGGCTAGGAAGGTGAAAAGCTGGTGAAGCGTCGCTGTATTTAGCACACGCACAATACGCTGTAGGGCGCTGTAGTTTTGTAGTATATCAAATTGAGCGGGTTCTACGTCCAAGGAGCTGCCTGCACTGCTATTGCCACATGCTGATTCAATTTTAAGATCATCAATCAGTTCGGAAAGAAGCTTAATGCTGTGATTGGCTATGGCAGCATTAAGTTCACCAAATCCTTGTTGAACCTTAAAGAGATTAACTCGTGCAATTGGTGTACTAGGAGTTCCAGTTGTTGTTTCACTTGAGCTGGCCGTGGATGTCGATGCCGTGGAAGATTTGCCCGTTGTCGTGCTGCTACCCGAAGCTCCCATAGCACCTTGTATGCCACTAATGAGCAGCCAAGAGCCGTAGCACAAATGATTCTGATAGACATGCATTCGAGCCGAAGCTTTAAACATTTCCCCAATGCTTGTATATATCTCCAGGGCCTTGTTAACAATCGTACAAGCCTGTTCTTCGAAATCATCATGATCTTTGCTGCTTACTTGCAAGCTGCTGCTGCCGCCGCCACCACTTCCCTGGCTGGTAGATGCTGCAGTTGGCTGCTGTGACTTCTGTGAGCCACCACTGGCCTGACACATGCTCAGCACACTTGCTGCTATGGATGTCAGCACTGCGTTATATAGTGAAGATATTCCGCACATCGAGAGCTTCTCGATGCGGCTCGGCGTAAGTGGCTGCAGGGCAATCAGTGAATGCGCCTGTCCAAGTATTGATAGATCGGTCAGCATGTGTGCCATTGCCGATTTTACGGTGCTTGCTTCCACCTGAGTTAATGGCAAATAAAGCGTCTTGCCGCCCACAATCGTTTCCTGGTATTTGGAGCGATAGCGATTCAGTATTGGCAGACCCACGCCTACATCGAGCAACGTGTCCACGCCGTTTTGCTCTTGAAAGTACTCCACATTAGCAGCCAGCAGTTGTTCCTGGGAAACATGTTAATTAAAATTATATAGATTGTTAAAATTCTCTACTTCATTTAATTAGCAAAACTTGTATGTGATGTGATAGATTTATTTCGTACTCACCGTACAGTCACTTATCTCTTCACTCAATGGCACCCAGGTCATTTTACCCGGTTCCAACGGGGCTAGCAACTGTTGTAATATAACAGTAGAGAGATCTGAACGTGAACGTTTAACCTCAGACTTGGGTGATTCTTTTTCAGTGCCAGCACCGCTTCCTCCACCGGCACTGCTGTTGCTGCTGCTGCTACTTATGCTCTTACTAGTCGATTCCGGATGTTTGGCACTCTTCAGAACAGCAGCTACTGAGTTATAATCAAACTGTGTCGATCCAGAGCCATTTGCAGCATTTTCGCGACCCTCACAGAGCATTTTAAGTGCGACCAGCAGCCATTTGATCTCATATACAGACACCTTAGGCAATCTGAAGAGTATGAAACGTATAAGAACTGCGCTCGCATCGTGCAATTGTGAAATTTGCGTCTGACATACTGCAAACGAGAGAAATCCCAATAAGAATATGTGTACATACATATATATCTATCAAAATTAATGTGAGTTGGTTGAGTCATGCATTAGAGTTGCATTGCTCTAGTAAATTCTCTTTTGTTTCGTTGTGAAAAATCATTACGAAAGTAAATGGGCAAGGGGGGAGAGGTTATACTTACTTGACTTGATTTGCATTAGCTTATCAGCCGCCAATGCGGCAAATGCCGTATAGAATTGTGTGTAATTGCTTTCATCATCAAAAAAATCATGTTCGCTGTAATAAAATAGTTTTAAAGCGAATTAATATCATACATAAGCAAAGCTTTTTTATGTGAAAAGTTTCGTCATTTTGTGCAGGTCGCCATATTTAATTTTGCAAGTCACCTTGCAGGCAAATTTTCAACTGCGCCATTTGACAAAAGACGGACAGTAAAATTTATATTTTATTTTCACTTACCATCTTGTAATCGCTTTTAGTAAATTTGTGATTTCATTTTTGTTTAAAGCACCTGTACGATTGGATAAAAGTGGTTTTACAACCGAGTTCCAGTCCGTACCTCCACTATGCGCCGACATTTTTTTAACACTGATTGACGTCCCTTTTTTCTTCTACTCTTCTTCTTCAATTTCGATTGCTTGCGGACTGTCAGTGGCTCATTTGCTTTGGCCTTTAATTTAACTTGACTTTTGTTGTGGTGTTTTCTTTGTTTACGTATGTAACGCAAATAAAAGACATGCAATTTTTAAGTGTTGTGTGACACACCTTATGCTCACAGCTGTAAGTGTTGAAAAACGTACGCGCTAACTTTCGCAAATTTAATAATTAATTTTAAGTAAGTACATTAGATAAAATCACAACGCGTACAAAAAATATAGACTTTCTATTGACTTTTTATTTTCAATAACTAGGTTTGGCATACTTTGTTATTTCAGTTTCAATTCTTAATTGTGACGTTTTTCTTTTTGAATTAATAGGACAACACTGTTTTCGTTTTGTACAGCGTGATTGTCGTCTGTCTGCTGTTAAATGTATTAAATTGAATTAAAACAAAATGCAGTTCCATTTTAAAATTGCCGATCCTGATCCCAATGCATCAACATCTACGGCTGCTACAACCATAAGTAATCCTCATAGCAGTCTACAGCCTCAACAGCCTGCCGCTCTGATCGAACCAAAAGATGCGCAACACGAAATTAAATTGCAGTATGTTTTGTCCATATGATAACATTAAAACTTCCATAACTATACGGAAATCATTCCAGAAACATTGTGGCAACATTTTCAGTGGATTGTGAACTGGATCTGAAGACCATCAATTCACGCACACGAAATTCAGAATATTCGCCAAAGCGCTTCCGTGGTGTCATCATGCGAATGCATTCACCCCGTTGCACGGCTCTGATTTTCCGCACTGGAAAAGTGATCTGCACAGGGGCAAGAAACGAAACAGAGGCCAACATTGGATCTCGCAAGTTTGCACGCATTCTCCAAAAATTGGGCTTTCCCGTGAAATTTGTGGATTATAAACTGCAAAATATTGTGGCCACTGTCGATCTGCGTTTCCCCATTCGTCTGGAGAATCTGAATCAAGTGCACGGTCAGTTCAGCTCCTATGAGCCAGAAATGTTTCCCGGCCTCATTTATCGCATGGTCAAGCCGCGCATTGTTCTGCTCATATTTGTTAATGGCAAAGTTGTTTTTACCGGCGCCAAATCACGCAGGGATATAATGGAATGTTTAGAAGCCATATCGCCAATATTGCTAAGTTTTCGCAAAACGTAATTTTCTACTTTTTATTTAATTTATACTTTAGTGTTTTTATAGTTATATTTAGCATTTAGCATTAAATACACACTCATCCTGATAATGTTGCAGTATTTGCAATAAACAATAAATTTGCGTTATTCGTTATACTGCCCCACTGTGCAGCGCTTAACCACAGAACAACAACCAACAGTGTTGCCACACACCCTTTTTTAATTTTTTTATATTAATTGTCAGCGGGAATATTCAATTTGAGCAGATTTAATGAGATTTCGTTATTTATTTTCGATTTATTTTTCGTTACATAGCAAACATATATTTTTCATTATTCCTTAACGTAAAGGAAGGATGGCTATATAGTATTTGAGTTTCAATATTGTACAAAAGCAATATCTATGCAGGTTGTCATTGTGAGAATACAAATACACGCGTATAAAAAATCTTACAAAACTAAATAGATTCATTCATTTGTTGCATCATCATAATGTTTTTTTAAATATAAATGTATTGGACGGTCGCTTTCAACGTTATCATTAGATTATTTAATATAAATGTTTTTGTATTGATATGCATGCATTTTTCCAAAAATAAACAGATAAACGATGTATATATATTCACTATCGATTTCTAAAATCTAATAAAGGCAATTTGTGATTTGAAAAAAAGACACTTTTGTATTCGACTTCAATATCGATATCGATTATTTGTATGTTAAAAGTGGCACTTGGAGCGCCCAGCTGCAGAGTTAAGGCATAGACTGTTCTTAATCATGGTCCGAGTGGCTTGGGGTCTTATATATATAACTGAATGCTAAACACTAATATGCTATATAAATGTAGTTTTTTGTGTACATCAAAGTTGATCAAAATGTGTCTCCTATTTTGTACAGTTCGATATTATGAGATTACGGTTTCATTTCGGGAGATTACAATGGGTAAAACTCAAAGGCCACTGAACATAATTATTAATCAGTATTGTTTGTTGGACGGAATGCAATTTCGTAAGAAAAAATAAACATAAAAATAACTAAAAAAAACTCAACACTCATTCGAATTCAATGAAATGAACTAAACATGCTTGGTGTTTTGGACTTCTAGTGTGATCGGTAGAGAGCTTTTCTATGTGAACAGATGAAGCGTATTAAGCACTAGATGTGTACGGCTGCGCAGCAGGTAAATAAAAACACTGAAGAACAACAGCGAGAAGGACATGGAGGCACGCCAGCCCATGTTATAGATGGAACAGTAAGGGCACTGCGAGCTGCCACACACCTCACAGATATTCAGCAGATATGTGGGAAGTGCATCGAAGATCGACTCGTTGAAGCGCTCTGAAAAGGGACAAAGTAAATTAAATATTAAATTAGGAAGGTTATGAGGTAACTGAGGCACTCACCAGGTGCATAATAGTCGTAGACGCGCACAGGAAGATAGCGCGACATATTGGCAACAGGGAACCAGCGCTCTATCGTAAAGTTAACGCAAATGTCTTCCTGATCCAGCTATATAAATAGAGAGGGGGACAGGCAATTAGCAGAAATTTCTTGTTTTAACTTCTGACTTCTTCACTTACGTAATCAAAGTAAAAGACAATTTTGCGTTCCAGATAGCGAGCACGTCGCAAATTACGTACACGGTTGCTTAACACGTATGTGTCCAATTTCTGTTGCTGTATCCAGTATCCCGTGGGTATGGCCACATCCAGCACAGCCATGCCCGAACGTTCCGATTCGCGAGTGTTTACCCAGCTAAAAGTAAAGTCAGTAGTCAGTAAGTAATGCCAGGCAGACAGGGTGCAATAGGGTCACTTACTGCTGACAGGCTACATAGGAAATATGCGACTGATTCCTGCCATGGAAGATGGCCCTGGTGTGCAATCCAAATGCTGGCACCGGTGGCTTCGTTTGGAACTTCTCTATGTCCACATTGTACTGTACATGCATCTGTAGTATGGCATAACCGGCGCCCTTGGCCTGCACCTTAATGGTGCCCCAAGCATCGGGTATCTAGAAGATGGATATAAAAGTAATGTTAGTACAAATCATTAGAACTCTCCGTTCATTCCGGTAGACTCACTTCAATGCTCTGAATGCGTGCCAAATTGGTGTCATCAATATGCAGTTCCTGCGTCTTGCCACCCTGCGAGGAGGCCTCTATCTCTACATTCAATGTGGAGACTTCTCGTAGACGTGATCGCACCGTATACTCGACCAGCGCATGCAGTGCGGCACTTGTGTCCTGCGTCGAGGCCCAGCCACCCTCGTTGAGACGTTGTGCATTCAGCCAGCGCACAATGGGATCCACAAAGAACTCACGACGTGCCACATAAACCAATAGAGCATAAGCTGTCGTCTCTATATTGAGCGCATCGTGTTCATAAGGCAATCGAGGCAGTGAGAACCATTTTTGATTTTCCAATTTACGCGGCGGTTGCGGCAATTCTTCATTACTCCAGTACATAAAGTCTCCTATAGTTCTCGCATGGCTTCTTAGAATGGTAAAGACATGTGCGGCAATGGGTGAATTACATAGTTGCAGCGCATACGCTGTGATGGCCACATCGTATGGCTCTGGGGTGCGCTGTAGGAACTCCAAATTCCTTTGTATAAACGCAATTGCACGTTGCGTTGCCAGAGCAACACGTGCACTCAATGTGCCCGATAAATCCTTAACAGTTGCCAATGTGATCAGGACATGTGAAGTCAATGTCACATTACGATTTGTTTGTTTCGTAAAGTTCCCAAAATTGGTACGATTCATTTTGCGATCGGGCAACCATGTGACCTCATAGAACGAACCCTCCTTAGTCTGATGCTGCAGCAACCAACGTATGTTCTTCTCCATTATCGTCTTATCAATCCAAATGAAGTTCTCCCACTCGTAGAACGATGCCTCCTGGAAGACGCGTAGACAGTAACTGGTCAACCAAACGGATGAATCAGAATTATTCCAATCAGCACGGAACAATGAGAAGCTTCCATCAGCACGCATGAAACTGAGTTGTCGTTGATATTGAATGTTCATGTGATAGAAGGCATTCTTCTCCAGAGTCTTGTTGCGTTGATTGATCAGACGCATATACATGATCGTATAGAGATTGGCAGCAAAGCTAAAGGCGTTTTGTTCCGCTGATTCCATGGGCAGGTAGAGCAATGAGGTGGCATTAACTGGCATGGTGGGAAAGATGGGACCCACTACATCACCAACGACTGAGATGCGCGCACGGTTCGAGCCGTAGACAAAGTAACGATCCACCTGATAGGGTATCTCAGGGGTCTGCGTGATATTCACATGCATATATTCCAATACATAGGCACGATTCGATAGATCCAAGAGTACAGATTGATGCCTATATTGTGGCAGACCATCAGACTCCACATGCAGTATACGCTTAATGGTATCCGTACCCAATAGAGTGGCCACATGCAATGTAACCTCAACATCACCCAAACGTTGTGGCACCACTGGCACATAAACCACTGTTGTACTCTGTGCCTCCAAGTAGATAAAGAACTGATGCTCTCCGAAACTGGTGCGTGGATTATATGAGCGCACAATGCCATCCTCTTCAACATGCACGAATTTATAATTTGGACTGCCGTGCAGCACCACTGTGGCTTCAATCTGTGTGGTCATGTAGTTGAAGACCGTCACACGGATTCCCACTTGTTCACCCTGACGACACACGGTTGGCATCTCTACATTAATGAAGAACGGTTGCACTCCAACATATTCCAAGGCTTTGTTCAACATGCCGAATCCCTTCGAGGGACTAACACTGAATGCACTGACCATCCAATAGGCTGGACGATCTGGTACCTCCACATTGAATATATAACGACCATGTGGACCGATATTCACATCCTTCCAAAGCCAAACATTCTCATAGTGACGCAACACACGGTTGAAGCGATATTTGCGATAATTTAATAGCTCCGTATCGTTGTGTACCTTGCAACCGATCTCATCTGTGCCATCATCACAATCGAACATGCCATCGCATCTCTTGTCCAGCCTATAACAGCGTCCGCTCAAGCATTCATCATAGCCCAAAGTTCGATTACAATTCTCCTGCCGACGGGGTACATAACCATCAGTGAACACAATCAATCCGCTGTATTCGAATGTACGATTAGCGTCGATGCCAAACGAGGAGGCAGGGAAGTAGACAAGCTCGTCGGGATTACCCTCATGAGAGTACCAAATGTGCTTATACGTTCCATTGGTTTGTTCATCAAAATTGGACATCTTTGTTATGATCTTGGCATAGGTCAATTCATTGCCAGCTTGCATTGTATAGAAGGCACTGTCGATACCCGATAGACCAACATAGGATCCAGGCTCACCAAATATGGCCACCTCAACCTTTTCTCCTGTGCGTGCCTTGCGATTATTGATGTAAACGGTGAAATTATTCCTTGAAATGCCATTCACGGGGAACGTGAGAGAATCGGCCACCACCTGACCCTGTTGATTGATCTTCCACACTACCATGGTGGCAACTGGTGCCATCTCAGCACTGAGTACCACAGCAATGGTGCGTATACCTTCGGTAATTGTCTCCCGATCATTGATCAGTATAACGCCCTTGGACATGATCAGATAATTGAATTCCTCCAAATAGAAATTAGTGCGTATATGGAAGATAATGTAATCCCCCACAATGGGTTGCTCCGTGCTGGTTGTGATCTTAATGTGCTGATTACGTGGCGAATAATGCGTGACCAGAAGTAATTCCGCCTGTATGCGTTCTCCTCGTGGATCGACAAACATTGCCTGCAAACGCATATTCTGTATGCCGTTCAAGAAGTCACGCGACTGTGGACGTTCGTCCAGCTGCAAATCATTGCGTATATCAATTTTCAGCTCCCACACGCCTTCGCTCTGCTGTGACATGTGCAGACGCTGTGTGGGCCAATCTCGACGGCCTCCATTGCGACTCTCAACAAAGCCACTCACTTCCATGAGGCCCTGTCGCAGCAGATTAGGATTAATAGGTGATCCATCATGGTATTCCACAACCAAATATGTTGTAAATGGCATAGCTGGCTTAAAGACTTGCGGCGATTCGCCGAGGAATGCCACACGCAGACTAGAATTGTAGACACGTGCCACAGAATAACCGCTAATTACTTCATCGTAAAACTTCTCACCCACTGTGGCTGTTATCAATATCTCCATGTTATCCAAATTGTGTACTAACTGTGCCAACTCTTGCAATGACCACTTGAAGTCAAAGGTGCCGTTGAAGTAACGCAAGAAGGGCAACGTTTTGCGATAACTGCTTGTCCACGAGGAATCGTAGCTATCATATATCTCCGGTTTGCGCACCCAAAATGGCCACTCCTCCTCGAATTGATAGCTACGCTCCACTAGATATTGATTGCGATAAAGTACATCCTGTGGCAGATCTGCACCATCCTGTGGTATTTGCCCTGGCCCATTGTAAGGTTGCTGTGGATTGTTGTACTGATTGGGATTGTTATAGCGCCAGCGTTCGTTATATAGAGTTTGCTGCTCCAACGGGGAACGACCCAAACGGAACTTCTCGTTCAGCACTTGATTGCTAAAGTAGCCAATTGGTCTTATTGTAGCCTTCAGCGTAAGATTTCCACGCACTGGTAGACCACTTGTAAAGTTTGCCATAACACGTCCATAGATAAAGGGATCGGTGGTAAAGAAGTAGGCGGGCATGGTAACATTAACCTCGAATCGTGTCTGATAGTATTCCTCAACGCTAAAGTGACTCTCCTCCTGCTGTCCCTGCGCAATTACACGTATTGTCCATTCACCAAATGTGGGCTGATCCGAGAGTGTGTATTCCAGTGAAACAGAACCCAAATTCGATTGTCTACGAGGGAGAATAAATAGAGGGAATAAAGGCTTAATTCAAATGCAAGAATGAGGAAGGATTCACAAGTTTACCTTGATAGCCAACGCTTGAGAATGTGCTTATTGGGATCCAGCATGTACACATCGATGGCATTGTCGAATCCCTTCAGTTCGGTGGTAATGGGTATTGTGCGAAAGCGCACTGTCTCGCCCTGCATATAGAGTGGCTTGTCTGTCTGCACAAAGATGGTCATTGAACGTTGCGAGAAATCCAAACGTGTCTCATTCAAAAAGGCAACACCTCCAAATACATCCTGATAGAAACCCTCGACTCGTAGCTTATAATCTCCCGTCACACTGGTGGGTGGAATACGCATGAGTAGAGTCTCAGGTATGCCCTCCTTGACATCCTTGTCATCGCCACTGATCTGTACGCCATCGCATGAAATACTTGCATGCACTGTGATTGGATATTTGGCTTGCAGTATCGATACGGAGACCTGATAGATGAGGCCAGGGCGAACCATGCGAGAGGCGACTATGAAATAGGTGGGCTCCCGATTGTGCAATGTCTCCAGGAATAGAGCCTTCGAGTTGTAGGTACTCTTGCCCACAGACAGGTGGGGCTCTTCTCCTTCCCCGAAGCCAGGCAGACGCTTGTTGTAATCATCCTGTGTACCCAGATCATTATAGTTAACACCACCAAAAGGTGTCGGATTGGGATTGTTGTTGTAAATGTTGTTGTTGTTGGGATTCGGATTTAGAGTTCCTCCAAATTGCTGCTGCTGATTGATGTCGTACTGCGATGTGGGTTGTTGTTGTGGTAACAGCGGTTGCTGTTGTTGTTGTTGCGGCTGTTGTTGTTGTTGTACATTGTAATATTTGGCTTCGTTTTGTGCCGTCACAAGGCAAGCGGCGCCGAGAAGCAGCAGCACTGCCACTTGCGGCATATGCCACATGCGCTGCATCATCCAAAATATGTGTGCTTGCTACGCTGCATAATCAGAAGAAAACAAATCAATCAGTGCATGAAATTATGTGAGTAGAGTGGGTGAGTGAGTGAGTGAATGAAGTGAATCAATTAACACACAATGTCTGCTTATCCTGTGCTTCTAAATTATAAATAGTTTACATACTGCTCTGCTTGTTGTTGTTAATACTGCTGCTGTTGCTGTTGCACTGCGTGTTCGTCGTGAGTTCTTGTTCTCATCTGATCTTGTGGTGGCTTCCGCGTGCTGTGCAGTAGAAACATTTAAACAAAACAAAACAACGAATTCCAAATACCCTTAACAGTGTCGATTTACAGATGTTCAAATGCGCCAGGTTTGTTACCATGTTAAGCAGCTGCTGTTAATTAACAGGCCTGTCTTGTCCAAACAAACCATATTTATATAATATACATACTTAATCTCTCTGTGATCCCTCTCTAGAGAATTTATAGCATATTCTGCACGCCCTCAGGCAAGGGTATTAAATGAGGGCGTTGTACGCATCTTTATTTATAGCAACTCACACTGCTGGCAGGAGCATCTAACATGGACACATACACACACACACACACACTCATTCTTACACGCTTACCCCGCACGCACAAAAATACCACAAAACACACACTTGCTGCATTTAAAGTATGTCAAATTTTAAGTTAAATGTCATTCAAATGGAAGCGCGCAATTAGTCTTTGATATGGGATATGTGCCAAAGTGATTTACCAAAGAAAAGCCCCTTCTTATTTACGACAAACACAATCTTAGACTGACCCACTAAGTGCGTGTATGCTATATTGGGAATTTGTTAAAGAAACAGGGAAGAAATGCATTCCCCACAAGCTAACAAGTATCATTACCCTATTGGTTGATCATTTTATCGATATCGATATTTATGGTATTTTTTTGTATTTTAACTATTAAAATGGCTGCAAATTTAACGGCTGACAATGACGAATTGGATGAGAAAGCAGCTTATCATGATCACAAAGGCGAAGTAGAAAACTAAAAAGGACAAGGCAACCATAGAAAAACGTCTGGGAAATGGTGAGAGACCGGCAAGGACAATTAGGTACATGACGCAGACAACGTCGCACTTGACCCTCAGGCATCGCGCGACCATAAGCAAGAAGAGAGAAAGAGAGGGAGGGAGACCTTTGCCGGTAATGTGCAGGGAGAGCAAAGTAGCAGAACAAACACGCAACAACAAAGATAGTGTCCGTTACCTGCGCCCGCGCTTGTGACTGTGTGTGTGTGTATCTCTTTGTATGTGTGTGTGCTGCCTGTGCACTGAAGCAGCAGAAGTCGCTGGCCGCTGTGAAAACAAATACAAAACCCAAACTCAACTCAACTTACAACAACAATAACGCGGGAGCAGCACAGTGCAGCGGACAGTGTAATCCACCCTTTTTGCTGCCTCTCTCACACACACACACATCCAAGCACACAAGTGAATATGTGTGTGTGTAAGTGGCATTAATTAACGCAAGAGCGCATTGTCAAAGGGGAGAAAGGGCAAAAGTGCAAATTTAAATGCCAGCAGGACACTTTGGCACACACCAAAATTACAAAAAAAGGGGCTATGAAATATGAGTGCAACCGAACTTCCAATTGGGCAGCAGGTGGCAGGCAGCAATGCGTTCTCCTTCTCACTATTTTCATTTCACAGGAAGCAGCCTGTTCCACAATTCCCTTTAATAGGGTAAACCACAGTAATATCGATAATTCAATGGATTATCTATTCCTATTCAAAAGCCTATGAAGTTTTCTCAATTTTCGGTCAACGCCCATGTTAGGGCAGCAACAGCAACAACAACAGCATCAGCATAATAACAACGCAGCAAGCAAGCAGCGCAGGTATTTGAGCAAACATTAATTTTGGGCGGGTCGCTGAACGAGGAATACGAGAAATGCCCCTATTTTACTCACCTTTTAACTCAATTGATGTTCACGCTGTATGGCAGAGCGAGCGCATTATTTTTAACAACAAAAGTAACACAAAATTAACTTTTAACTTAAATTTTAAACGAAATCAAACAGAAAACCTGCAAGCAGCACGCACACACAAACCCGCAACGCGATGACTTATGTTAGTGACGGGCAATCAGAAACTGGCTTAAGTTATCGCACCACACCCCTTCCCAAACGCAAGCTCTTTGGAAATATATCGATATTTGTGCGTTTGGAAGTATTTTCTGGTCTTATAGCATTTGGCAAACTATTTAAAAGAAAACTTAATGCATTAATAAATTTTAATAAGCACGAATCTATATGATTTTAGCCATTATTATTTATATTCATTCACATAAAAGCAAAAAATATAGATGTTCTTTTACCATAAACGTTTCTTATTATTATTTTACATGAAAAAATTCAAATGTGCCTGCAATACGATGGCGATGTTTTCGGCCAATTCTGAGCTACCAAGTGTTGTATAACGATAGTTTGCAGGGATGAATGAAATTTGGTATTTTTTCTGTGTGACCAAGTCCTGGGGCAACCAGAAATGCCGACTATTTCAGGAACCAGCATGTGTGTGTGTGTGTGTATTGTATGCGTGTGATGTAAGGTCATTCGCGTGAAAATATCAGCGAGGAAAAAATCGAATTTTTGTGTTTTGTGTGCTAGGTAAATTCCAAAAGAGTGCAAAATTATGCAGCTAAAAGAAGTGCGAATGCGATAATAATTAAATTGTGTACAATATATGCGCAGTGAACACGTGTGAAGATCGAATAAGATGTCTCAATGCAAAAATTATGACGAAAAGTAGCAGCAGAATACTCATACACATGCAAGCGCACACACACACACACATACGTACGCACGCACGCACACACGTTTATATACTTGAAAGCAGAGGAGCTTGAGCTAGAACCTAGAGTTGTCAACGCTGTCCGAGGAATTTCGTCATTGAGTGTGTCGCGTATTTTCGTGGCTCTCTGTGTGTGTGTGTGTGTGCCTGTGCGTGCGTGTGTGTTTTATGCGTGCCTCGTTTGCATATGTGTTTGTGTGGTAGAGTTCTTGTAGTAAAACAAAAAAGAATGAAAGAAATGATCGAAAAAGTGAAAATATAGATAACTTGTGCAAAATTTATTGGCCAGGTGCAATACAGTGGGCCGCGTCTCGCTAGATGAAACTCGCCAACGTTTGAAAAACTATTACATAAATAGTACAAAGTGTAAATGTAAATGTTATTGAAAAGCGCAAGGCGAAGGCGCCGCCGCTGCTGCTGTCGCGCACGCTGTCGTCATCGCGGCAAAAAGAAAAGAAAAGAAAGAAAGAAAGAAAACGAGCAAAAGCGAATAAGAAAGAAGAAAAGAGGGAGCAGCTAGCAAAAATCCCGTTACTATATTTGCACTCAATACTCAGTACTCCCCCATGCCTGCCTCCTTGCATATACATATTCATACACACACAAATACATATGTATGTAGATAAGTTCAATACATATGTGTTGGTGTTTCCATCTCGTGACTTGGAATTGTTCAGTTTGAGGAGTATATTGACTTCTGGCCACACAAATTAAAATCAACTAATAATTGCTATTGTAAATGTAGGAGCGTGTGTGTGTATGTGTGTGTGAGTGACCTCGTGTCTGTGTGTCGCGTGCTTGTGCTAGTATGTGTGCGTGTGCGGCAGCGGTAAGGAGTGTCATGCGTATTTTGCTGTCTCTGCTTCTTTACGCACACACACAACCACTCCACTCCCGCACCACAACCTTCTTCCTGCGCCTCCTTCGCATCATCATCAACAACAACTGCTCCTTTGCTCCAACGAGTTTTATCTTGTTTTCCGTTTTAATCATATGCGGGCGCAGAGAGACAATCACGTCATCCTGCCTGACACACACTAACACAAGCATACACACTATAAAGTCATTCGTGTTTGTGTGAAGTTTTGAGCCGTTGAGAGTGAGTGAGTGAGAGAGAAGCCGGAGCCTCTGTCGTTGTTGTGTGTGTGGGCGGCGCGTGAATTCTGACGCTATTGAGCAACTTTTATTTCAAGCTTAATTAATTAAATTAAATTCATAGAAATTATTATTGCCGTCTATTAATAATTGCTCAAGTCAATTTCGAAGCTGCGACAATGACGGTGACTGTGGCTGGCGGCAGCATCGCATCATCATAGCGTAGACTACGTCAATTTTGTTTTTGTTCTCATTTTCGCGCATGTAAGCCTCTGTGCGTGAGTGTGTGTGAGTACAGTAAATAAACGATGACCGGGACACTGAGTCATGACTACCCGATGACGTTATGCTGCGCTAAAAGGCAATTTGTCTCGAAAGTGGTCTGAACTTTGCCAATAAAACGCAAAACTTTATCAAATTGTTATGTTCGCTCACACAAACACAAATACGTAAAAATCGATTTCGAGCACAATCGATAACATGTGTGCTTGTGGCAGCCATCGCGGATCAGTGTTGGCAGAACAGTTAGATGAGGAAAAAATGGTGACTAACGGAGTTCTCAATATTAAAAATAGCTAGATGATAACCTTGAAAAAGCCAGATTTGGCGGAAAAAGCTGCCCTGCCAACACTGTCGCGGATCTGTTCACTGAAAATACTCGCAAATACACACACACACATATAGGGACTACAAATCGATATCAAGCACAATCGATATCAAGCACAATCGATATCAAGCACAATCGATAACACGTGTGCTGGATGCAGTGATCGCGGATCTATCGCGCTCAGCTGATTTTCAGCAATAAAAAGAGAAATCAAAAAAGAAAAATATTAAAAATTTGGTATCTTACATGACGTTGCGCGCCTTTTGTTTCAACGAAACGCAACGAAATTAGCTTAGCAGCTACCCAGCTAAAAATCATGTGAGAACCGCTGCTAACCGCTTTCAGGCAGCTCATCAGTCCCTTGCCCCTCCCCCTACCTCACGTCTGTTCTGCTCCTCTGGCCGATACGTGAACGATTCACGTTCTTGTCGTCGTCGACTTGTCTTGTATTTGTATTAAAATACTGCAATGAGGTATTTATCTTAATGCGATATACTTATGACTGTATGCAGTGTGTGTATGTGTGCGTGTGTAAATATGTATGTATGTATATTTGTTATATGTACATATAGATTCTGTACATATGGAGGATACGAATGCCGCCGCATACACGTCGCGGCGGGGTAAACAAACTCCCGCTGTTGCTGCTCTGCAGCTGTGCGGCTGATAACGCGCTGCCGCTGCCTCTGCCTCTGTCTCCGTCTCCATCGCTGCCACTGCTGTCATATGCGGCGCTGCCTGCCACTCTCTTCTCAAAGCGAATTTCAATCTCAAAGCAAGAAGCAAAAACAATGAGCTAATAACAAATCCGTACGACTTTTATCAGTCAGTCGTGACGCCGCTGCCGCTGTCGCTGCTCTGCTTTTCTACAAGTGTGTGTGTGTGTGTGCTTGCTCTCACTCCGTGCCTTCTCGCTCGGTTGCTGCACAGCGGCTAGTTCAGTCTGCTCGCTGAATTCGTTGCGTTACGTTTACGTTTACGTTGCTGCTTTCCGTCGTGTGTTCTGTTCTGTTCTGTTGTTGTGTTCCGTGTCCGTTTGCCATTTTACCGTTACGCCGTATTACGGTTGGTGTCTGTGAGTGTTGTACTACGTTAGTAGTCCAGTGTAGTCAAATTTAAAATAAGTTAATGAAAGAAAAAAAAAATAAGAAAATATAGAACTACTACTAAAATACACTTGTATATTATATTTGAGTTTTGAGTGCGTTTCAGCTAGAGCTGTGCCGACCACTGACGATAGTTTCAATATATCGAATATTTGTTTTATATTTAAAAAATGTTGTTGGAGGCCTTAAACATTTCGTGGATTTACACGTTTGAGGCCAAACCAGCCTTGGATTTTTTGATTTTCGGAGCCCTGCAATGTGTGAACTCGTGATAACGCACATTTGTTTTTGTATTTTATTCAAAATCATCGAACACATTGAATCTACGAACTATCGATAGTATCCCAGCTCTAGTTTTACCAGCACCAACAACGTCAATGTGCCATATTTCTTTTTGGGTTTGCGAGCCAAAAATTCTTCGACCCCCAGTCTCGTTTCGGTGCGTGTGTGTGTGTCAGTGTGTGTCTGCCTGCCTGTGTGTGAGAGAGCTTTTGGCTACGCATGAAGATGTGAATAACGTCAAAAGTTTAGTTTAACGCGACAAACATAAGAAATTAGCAAAAGGTGCAACCTGTGCTTCCCCTCCCACCTTCGCCGTCGCAAGCACGTGTGCAACGCCTGACGAAACGCAAGAGATGAATGAGTGAAATATGAAAACTGTATAAAAATATTCATTTTGCTCACTTATTTTTGTCCACATCCTTGGGGCTGCCTCCCGCTCTCTCTCTCTTGATTTCTTTCCTCCTTTTTACGCGCTGTTGACGACGCACTTGAAAAGACGCCATCGTTGCCGCCGCGGGCTTTCTTCTTCTTCTATTTCTTGCTTTCTTTATTTTGAAATAAATTAATGTATTTTTAAATCGCATAAAACTTAAAAACGAACAAAGAAACGAACAAAATACAAAAGAGACAAACGAATTGAATAAATACAAATATATAGTATAGTATAGTGGAAAATGAAAAAAAAATGAAGAAAATTGTTTGTTAAAATAATTTTTCTGCACTTTTCTTTTATTATTGCGACAACAAAATAGCAACAAGAGAAATAAGAACACAAAAGCTGGAGCTGGTTAAAGAAAAGATAGAAGAAGGAGAAAAATCGTTATAATAAAATACAAATACCACAACCAAACCGACAACAACAACATCAACTAATATCAAATTAATGTTAAGCATAATTAATTAAAAAGAGAGCAAATCGTATAAAACCTATAAATAAATTTAATATTAATTATGATATACATAGTAAGTAAAGGATAAAGTACAAAACAAAAAATAATAATATAAAATATAAAAATAACAAAAAGGAAAGAGAAACAGCAACAACAACAACACAAGCAACCAACCAAACAAAGCAAAAATAAAAATAAATACAAAATTTATCAATCAACAGAAAATAGTTAATGAAAATTGAATATGTACATGAAAAAGATTTGAAACGACGACGACGACGACGACGATAAGAGCAGCAAATAATACAACACCAATAATAACAACAACAATAATTATAATAATAATAACTGCAACACAAACAACAACAACACGGATCAATACCAAAGATGGAGGCAAAATTCTTGGCTAGCGCTCTTTCATTCCTCTCGATATTTTTAGCGATTTATGCTCAATCAATTGGTAAGTAAAGCACAACAACAAAAATAAATAGAAAAACAATATGCAACATTAATAAGATGCAAAATAAATAATTATAATTATAAAAGCTGAAAGCAACACAATTTAGCAAGCAACCCAATTACCCCCATATACTACATACGTATAATTAAGCTCTTTATGATATGATCTATCTATCTCTATATACTGTATATACAATACTGTGTACTCGTCGTACATTGTACTCTCTCTCTCGGTGTGTGTGTGTGTGTGCAGCAGAAATTGCAAACAATAACAAAAAGAAAGAATACAAAATGATAGTATATGTGGCTTACAATATTCCCAACCTAACAGAGCGACCGAGCCCGGCGCAGTGCGCCCTTCTCTTTGGTGGCTACCCATCGCCTAAAACGCCCTAATTGCCCGCTGCAGAGTACCTACCCCCACCCCTGTTTGAGCATTTCTTTGCCTTTACCTATTATTTTCTCATATTCCCCAGCAGTATTCTCCAAGTGTGTGTGTGTGTGTGCAGAAAATCAGCTGATTTTCTCAGCTGGTATTTATTTGATCTAGAATTTTTTAGGATATTTAACAATTGGTGAATTTTGTATTACTTGTAAATTTGGTATACTTAGCTGTATTCTAAAAGTGAGTGATTTCAAATTTTTACTTCTACTTCTTTTACAAATAACTTACTTAATTTTACAATATATTTGTAAAATTTACAATATAATGTGTGGAGATAATTCTTTAATAGTTAATTATTTATTACGCTCTTTATTTCCTTCGCTCTCTTAAACGATAGTGACGCCCTTCCGCTCCTTTTGCGTTATTCAACACTATCCTATAGATAGGGTTTACGATAACTAAATAAACTTATGAGACTGTATCGACTAAGGTCACACTTAACAACATAATAGAGTTTAACTTAACACAGTATTATTTTTCAGTTATCTTATTAGAGTATAAGAATCTTAGTCAAATTTTTTTGCTTTTTACAATTGGATACAAATGATAATTAAACAACTTCTTAACACTTTTAGAACTTGCAATAATCTCTAATCATGGAAGTTTGTTTCTTGATTAGTATTTACAAATATTTTAAAGAAATGCAGTTTATTTTGGTTAAACAAAGCTGCCACAAAGTTCTGCTGGGTTTCGTTCGCACATGCACACACACACATACACCTTTATAATATAGCATAACATAACCCATAACACTGGCAACATACACACTAACACTTAGAAATCGAGCGAACACTTTCCTTTCGCTTGGTTTTTGTTTCCTCCTTTACAATGTAAAAGCGCACCTCCTCCCGTCCTCTACTTTCTGCTGCCAGCAGGTTCGTCTTGCTCTCTCTCTCTTTTTCCCTCATTCTCAATCTCTCTCTCTCAGTTTCTCTGTCGCTCTGTCGTCTATCGTTTTGGCCTTTAGTTAAGTGTACTTGTGCTTCGATATTTTTGTGTGTTGCTTTTTATAGTTTATATTGTTGGTTGTTGTTGGCTTTGCCTCGTACTGAGACACAGCGACTGTTCGACATTGTATGTTGCTCTCGTTCTTCTTCTTCTCTGTTTCCCTCATTCCTCGCTCTTGATATATATTTATATGTATGTGTATATATATAGATATGTTTTCTTTCACTATGCGGTCATTTGATTTTCAATTTTCCACACAATTGCAAAAAAGAAAAGAACATTAGAGCAATATAGCAACAATTTATTAAGTTCATTTTAGTATTTCAGTTAGTATATCTCAGTCTTATGGGTTTTCTCTAGATTTCTTTTCTTGTTTTGTTTAATTTAAGGTATTTACACGGTCCCCAGGTAGTATAGATAGTGTAGTCTCAGCCGGCTCGGTTCGACTGTCCGGACATACAGATAGACAGACCGTCCGACAGATTGGTTGTTTATATTAACTCATCGATTCAATACTCCCAGTGGTATTCGGCATATTTGGTACTCTGTACTCTGTGTACGGTATACACGGTCCTCTGTACCGGCTACATTGTTTACATTGCGCATGTAGAAAAACTGTTTGGCCGTCAAAATTTCATTCTCGGTTCGATACGATTCTGTTCTCTCTCTATATATTCTCAGGCATAGCCTTTGCCTTTGCCTTGCTTTGCTTTTGCTATGTCTGTGTCTGTGTTTTAATCTATCTATTTATTATTCTAAGCATACTATCCATTTACCATTTAGCCAGGCCATCTATCTATCTATTCGTACGTACGTACATACGTCCCCCCATGCAGCGATTTTCTTCACATTCAAGGTGTATAATTTTAGTTTTTTTTTTTAAATTATATTTTTCATTTCATTCCACGTTCAGATATTTTTCGCATAATGTGTGACGATCCCTGAACGTGAGCGGCATTAAAAGTAATCCATAAATATTGTTAAATCTATAGTGTATTTGTTTTCGACTTTGCATAGTCATCATATAGTCATACTCTATGAGTAATCGCTGTTACGATATACATATGTATGTAGATAACATTTATTGGTGTTATATTCTTTAGTTATTATATAATTTTAATAATTAACTAACAGACACCAAAACTTTGTTAATAATCATGCGAATTTAACAAATTATAGTTTTGAATGTCATTTTTTTTAACCTCCAAATCAATTTAGTAATAAAATTTCGTGGGCTTAATAATAAAATATTATAATTGATCGACTTTTTCCATTCTATCCTTTAAAATTGTAAAAATCCTTTTATATTTAAAACCCTTGTTAAAATAAGCATTATTTGTATACCCTTCGACCATTGAAAATGGCCGAAAAAGGGTATACTAACTTTGTGCAAATGTATGTAACAGGCAGAAGGAGGCGTGGGAAACCCCATAAAGTATATATATTTTTGCACAGGATCACTAGCCTAGTCGATTGAGCCATGTCTGTCTGTCTGTCTTCCTCTCTGTCTGTCTGTCTGTCTGTGTGAACACATAGATCTCAGCTATTATAAAAGCTAGAGATACCAAATTTGGAAGCAAGATTTCTGTATTCTATACGCTGATCAAGTTTACTTCAAATGTTAGGTGCCACGTCCACCGCCACCGCAAATCAACAATTTTATTTTTTAACTCAATTTGTAAGAGATACAACTTTCTGACTTAAAAATATGCTATGCTAAGCTAAATTACGTATGTTATGTATCCTACAAATTTCAATTTGATCGGCAGAACAGAAAGTGCTTGTGTCGAGTATAATTAGAAAGCACGTACATATGTATACACCGGAACATATGTAGGTCGAAGGGTATCCCAATGTCGACTGTTGCTCTCGTTTCATTCTATGCTTAAAAATTGAGAAATTGAGAATCCACTTATATTTAAATAAGCATTATTTTTGTATACGTAACTTTTACTGTTGTTCTGAATCCATAATAATGAAAATTTATTACATTTGCAAGTGTCTGAATCTTAGATGTTTCTAATATAAAAAAACTGTACAGAGCAATCAATAGTTGTGAATATATATTGATATTCATCTGTTTATATAAGCCATTTTCAATTGGAGTCTGCTGTTTATAGCATAATATTGCCACTCATGAATGGATAACACATTGCCCTTTCTAGGGTATTTCGGGTACTCGTAACGCGTTGCCTGCTTTCAGGTGTATTTAATCTTTATGATTATCAATTTTTATTCTGCACATGTTCTCTGTTTTTTCTTTCATCCCTTGCCCCTTTTCTTTTTCTTTTTGCTTCTTCTTTGTGTTCAATGTACAATATTTTCAATGCTTTTCTGTATTGTTTACGTAAATAGACGGAATTGTACGTAAAAATAATAGAAGAAGCCGAAGGGGAAACTTGAAATTTTCTAACGTTAATTTTTGCACGCTTTCGAGTAGCCCCTTTGCCCAGATATGTGTATTTATATACACACAGATACCTGCTATGTAAAGTTCTGATTCTACATGTGTGTAAGAGAGAATGAGAGGGACAGAGAGAGAGAGAGAGTACTATATGAATCACAACCGAGTCGAGTCGAGAGTATTATCCACATTCTTATTGTAGTTGTGGTTTCTGCTGTTGTCTGTTGTACCGTTACTTCAAAGCGAATTGCGTAGGCAAAACGAAACGAAACCACGTGTTGTCCAGGTGTTTATGTTGGCTTTTCCGTAAAGGTATTTTCCGTATTTTATTCCTATTCTATTCTATTTGCCAGCAACTGTTTTCCATACAGCTCTTCTTGTTCGCATTTCCCGAGGTCTTTTCCGATCTGCGCAGGTTTTGTATTTTTTGTAAACCCACAATAAAAAACGAGAAAAATTAAAAGAGCAAAAGAGCGAGGGAAAGAGTGAGAGAGAGAGGCAGGTGAAATGTCCTGTGCGGTCCTCTGTTTACGTGTGCGTGTCTGTGTGTGTGTTTGTGGGAGTGTGCGTGTGTTTACATTGGGGCTTACCAGTTTTGTTTTCGCCATGTTTATTTAACGGCATTTTCATTACATTAATAAATGTCAAATATTTAAATTTCGGCTCGCCCTGCTGCCAAATTGAAGAAAGCCTTCTTGCACAGTGGTACAACATGGCACAATTTAATAATTCATTATGTTTTGTTGTGTTTTTGCACATTTCTCTGTAATATTAATGATATTTATAATTGGTAAATTTAACTGGCCTTCTACTTGCCTTTGTTTGTGTTATTTCATGCAATGATTTTGCAAATATTGCTTGTATTATTATTGTGTCTGTGATTCATCATAATTTATATAAGGAACTTTCATATCAGCAATTGTGCAACAAATCATGAGTTAATCATGTGAAGAAATGTGTGTTGTACTTTATTTCTTTATTTGTATACAAGTAATGTTTAATAAACTTGTTCTTCACTTTTTACTCTATTTAAAGCTTTAATTCTTGACATAATGTTACAATTTAAATTCCTTATACTCGTAGTAGCGGAAACTGTTTTGTGAGAAAAACAACAACTTTTTTCTTGCTCAAAGACAATAAACATGAAATGTAATTTCCCTTTCAATGTCGCGTTGTCTCTCGCGTCACAGTGAAAGAAACCAGCAGTAGGTTGCCCGATCCGCCCTCGCCTGCCATTGTGCCCAGTGTGCCTGGAGAGGGGGCGTGGCCATATATATTGTATTCACTGAATGCGTTTGCAGCTTCTGCTTTTGCTGTGCTGCATGCAACTCTCTGTCGCCTCGGAATGGTGGCACATTTAGCTATAGAGGTTGCTGCTGTGTTTCCGCTTGTGCCAGATAATGATTGCTTAAACAGAGCACTGTTCTCTCCCTCTATATACAATATATATGCTGGTAGTATAGGTATATAGTGTATATATGCTGCCTGTGCACTGGTTTATCAGCGAACTGCACCTGCACGCATTGCTCTGCTGCGTTTCATGCTAATTTACTGCACAAATTGTGTTCGAGCTGAGTTGAGAAAGTGCCCCCGCAACACCCCGACAACAACTTTTGTATTTTCACTCTTATCTATTGCGTGATGGTGCTGGCGCTGTTGTGCCCTGTCCCTGGCCCCTGCCTTGTTGTGCCTTGTTCAATCCCCTTCCTTCTCCCCCTTCTATTTCACTCTCTGAGCACACGCTTTCATTAGCAGGCACCTGACAAAAGCTAAAAGTTCACACATCGTCTATTTAGAGGCAGACGGGCACTTATACGAGATAAATTTGTACACACACACACAGACACACACACATGCACAGACATGCATATACGTGTATGTATGTCTGTGTTTTTGTTCAACTTATTTTATATCTATACATTTCACATATTTAAAAATAAATATAAATAAATTTTTGCGTGAGAACAATAAATGTATATGCACACAACAAGTGAGCATGTGTGTGTGTGAATGCGAGTGTCAACAATACGGAGCTGAAAACATTTGCGCATGAATATTTTTTCAAAATGTCAAGTTTTCTTTTGCACTTGAAGACAATTGCGTGTGGCCCACTGTGCAGACGGCAGCACCAGCGACAGGCTCTTTTGGCCTGGCGACGACGATGACACCCACACTTACATACATACAAACATACATACATACGTACTTATGTGTCTGCTGCTGAGCATGCATATGTGTATATGTATGCACATGTGTGTGTATGTTAATATGTGAATTGTTCGTCTGACTGTCTGCCAGAGCATTGTATTATATTACTGTTGTTGTTGTTACTGCTACTGTATGTTTAGCTTTTCATCAACGCCGCCGCCGCCGCCAAGTACGAAAAATAAAAACAAAGCGGGCAGGCAAACTAAAAATCGTCACCAACGTCACTAGTTGCCAATGTTCACACACACACACACCCCCCCCACCCCCCCTCCACATCTATTGTTGAATCAATCAGCCATATTATGGTGAAGTGAGGTGAGATGAGTTGGTGGGTTTGACGGTCACAGCGCCGCCTGTCGCACAATTTGGTCTGCTGCCGCTTTGACAGAATCCGATTTGGCTCAAATATTTTCACTTTGACTGCTCCTTGTGGTTCTCGCATTGTTCGTCTTGCTGGTGCTGCCGCTGCTGCTGCTGTTTTATTGTTGTTGGCTTAAAGCAAAGTGAAAATTTTTCCATTGTGACGTTGTGAGAGAAAAGTACAAAGAGGGAGGGATGGGGAGCGAGGGCAAGCAAGTTAACAGCTTGTGCGATCAAGTTTTTTGTGTCACCTTTTGCATTAAAATAGTTTCAACTGTGTTGTTGTGCATGTTTTGTTTTATAATATCAATTCCCCACGTCCCACAGAGCTACAGCGATAACAAGCAAGAATGAGAGAGAGAGACAGAAGGAAGTGACAGAAAGGGGCAGTTTGCAATGGCGCCTCAAAGCCTTATCGCTTCAATAACTTTGACAATTTCAAATTGCTCGGCTTCAAAGTTCATAAGGTTTTGCAATGGTGTGTGTGTTCAATAAATGTATATAAAATGGGTGCACAGTGGCAAAGTGGGTGTAATAAATTTGTATGTACACACACACATACCAATGCACAAGCACGCGTATGTGTCCATTTAGTTTTCTTCGAATCAATTTGCGTTGCTTTCAATTGTGCCGAGCCAATAATAATTGACATAAATGTCTGGCACGAGCGAGAAGGCCGAATGAAATATTCAAAACTGTCTGACATGTTTTCTCTGCATTATTTATTGGATCAGAAATGTCTATGTGCATGTGATATGTGCGCCTCCCCCTCCCTCTCTTTGTTCTCTCGCCTGCTCTGCTCGTGTGACGTTAGGCAGACGCAGTGTCTTCAGTGTCTGTCAAACTGCTGGCGTTGATCGAGGCGAGCAATGCTTGCCAAACTGTTGCCGGAATCCATTTCGGCAAACCGCTTGAGAGGAGGCTGGAAATTAAATTTAGCTAATGTTTATTTCGTTTAATTAGACAACTGCAAGGCAAATAAAATATTTATGTACACACTGCCATTCCCCCTCTCTCTCTCTTTCTCTTGAAGAAGTCAGGCAGACACAGTAACAGACGCGCACAACAAGAAGAGTCGATTTTGCTTTGCGTTCTTTCAACATACTTGAAAACGTTAAACAAGTGTTTTGTTAATGTTTGTTTGCTTAAATCTTTAATGTGCACTGCTAGCAAAAACCTGAAAGAAGAAAAGCCAACAACAAAATTCAAATCAAATACAATTTTTCAAGTTTTCCTGCTCGTGTTGTTGTTTCTGTTGCTGTTGCCTTGCCGTAAGGTTAAAACTGCAAAAAGTTTTTCAACACACACACATACATATATACGACGCCTGAACACGAGAGCGCAAGAACATGTGAGGAGGGGTGGTGAATGGGGAGGGGGGAAGAGAGTGAACACGGACGCTCAGACGCCTAGTCATATTCATTTTGGTTGCTCTTGCTAATTTTAAAATAGACAAACAATTTTTTATTTCAATTTACAGCAGCAAGGCACACACACACATGCACTCGCACACTAACAAATACGTATTTTCACAAACACAAACACATGACTCGACGTCGCTGTCGCTGTCGCAGTCTCTGCCACAGTCAAAGTCTCAGCCAGCGTAGCTGTTTCTGCTGCTACGGCTGTTGATTCCCGCAATTCACATCACCTCACCCCACTCACCCCGACGCCCCACACACTGTTGAGCTTTTAGTACTTTTGTTTGATTTAGCGAGTAACGCGGTTGCGTATTTAAATATTTATATAGTTTGTACTATAATACGTACGTATTTATAAGTCTCAGACCGATTATGATAAGCATGATAATGATAATAATGGTTAGTTGGCATTTTGTATTATTGTCGCAGCAGCAGCGGCCCATTAACAATGTTCCGTCAAGTGCATAATGCAGTCCACCACTGTCACTGTCCTCTCTGTCTCTCTCTCTCTCTTTGTCTCGTGCTCGTTGTCGGCCATTCGTGCTGTTTGCATTTACACTTTACTTGTATTTGTTTTCTTGCTGTTCCTGTGGTTGTTGTTGACTTACGTTTTTTGTTTCATTTATTTAAATTGCTTTGTTTAGCGCGTTGCCGCGTCATTTTGTGTCAATTGTTGTGAGTTTTCGCATTTAATTGGCATGTTTCGTGCGTTTGTGCGTTCACTGACCGATCAATCGATTGATCGATCAATCGATTGGCGGCGACAACGTTGGGTCACACAAGTAGTGTGTGTATGTTGGTATGTGTGTTTCTTGTCGCAGCTTAATTGGTGCAGTTGGAGCCAGCACTCGTCAGCCTCTTGTTACATTCTGATCCACTTGAATTGCCAAAGTTGACTTTGCTTTTAGTTTTTTCCTTTTATGTTTTTTCTTGTTTTTTTTTTTTGTTTTGTTCATGTTTTGATGATAGAGAACAGTTCAGTGGCTTTCAAAGTGCACAGACATATGCATAAATATATATGTATATACATATTTACAACGTGACTCTTCAACTGTGTGTGCTTTCACGTGCACAACGCCTGCTATAAATAAAAAGCACCCAACACAGACACACACATACAAACTTGCACACACAACCTGGTGCCCACACATACGCATACATACAGTGGCACATAGACAATAACATAATATGGGCGCAATCAATTTTCGTTTCGTGTTAATTAATTTTGCAATAAGTGTAGTTTTTTTTTCTAATTGCTTGTAGAAATATTCTCTATATGAGCGCACTCGGCTAGCTATGTTCGTTTTTGCGGCTTTTTGCAAATTCTCTGTGTAAATATTTTAATTGCCTTTGGCTATAACATTTTCAACTGCAACAACAACGACAACGAGAGCAGCAACAACAACAATAACAATAACAAGGAGAACAAGTACAACCACATAAGTACAATAACAAAGGAAGAGGGGGAGGGGGTGTCTCTCTATTCGTTATTGTTTTTGTTGCTATGCCCCAAAGCTCATTGCGTTCATTAAAAAATAATAAAACCAAAACGAAAAATTAAAGTGTAATGAGCGTTAACATACACACACACAGACACACGCACGAGGAATATGCACACACAGGGAAATGCCAATAACAATATGTCACGAGTGCCGTTAGTTGTCAGAGAGGTGGGGTGGGGAGGTTGTTTTAGAGATGTGAGGTATGTGTTCTTTTGCTGGCAGCCATAAATTTGATTAAATAAAGTTTTAGTTGTCGCTTTTTGTGCTTTTCTTCTGCTCTCTTACTCTCTCGCTCTCTCTCTCTCTTTTATTTGTATTGCCTCGTATATTTGGCACAAGGAATGCGACAAAAACTATGCTAGATGAACAAGCAATAAACCATAAATTTCTTGTCACCGACAACAACAAAGACAACAGCAACAACAATAACAGCTGTAACGGTTAAACGGTTAGGGCTCGCAAGTGTATAACGAGTCCTGCAAAAGTGCGAGTGAGAGGGAAAATATGATGTGGTGGTGTTACGCGCACGTGTCTGTATGGGTGTGTGTGTTAATTTATAATACTTTTCAACTGCGACTGCTTGTTCTTGTTGTGGGTTGCAATATGCTTTATACGTAAATATGTTTGCGTGTGTGTGTGTGACAAGAGCATTTTCGGCTAGACTATGCTGTGGTATTGTGACGTGCGGTGAGCTTAGGTGAGGGGAGTATGCAAATGATATTGCTGTGTCTGCAATTTTGTTACGCTTTATTTTCCGCTGTCTCTCTTTATTTTCACAAATGTTACGTGTGTGTCTCTATATCTATTTCTATCTCTGTATTTCTTTAAGCCTAATGTGTTGACAATGTCCGCTGTTGTTACTGGCATATTAAATCAGACGATAAGATTGCTCCTTATCTTGTTGACCAACACTACACAAGAGTTGAGAAATTTATTGCCTTATTAGCCCCTGTGGCTCTTATCATCAAAAGTACTTGTTACCGTGTGTGATAAGGCCACAGTATGATAAAAGAAAAGGCACATGGTCATTGGACACACGTATTTATATACATACATACATTCGGAGATATTTAAAGCTCTCTCTCTCTCTCTCTCTATATTTGTCTGAAGTTTGTATGCGCAAGTGAAGTCAAGGTTTAAGATTATGCAGTTGAAACTGGACACAGCGCGTGCTGACGTCATGGATTGCGCTTACCCAATGTCAAAGATATATGCGAATGCGAATGCCTGCCGTGACAGTCAGGTTGTGTATGCCTGTGTGTGTGTGTGTGCAGTTATATATCATGTGAATGGATGGTACAGTTGATTGTAATCAATTTGATTGTGAATTGAAACGGGTTGCGTCATATGACGAATGAATGATTTGGAGAAGTGCCGCGCAGATTGGTTAATTGGCAGTGTTGTATAATGTTCGGAAATATTCAAATATCATATGTTCAGCGTGTGAGACAAACAACAACAACAACAGTAATTTGTACCCAGCTCACACACAAAGGCAAATTCTATAATTGTCTTTTTTTTCATATATTTCCCGATTAATACTTAATGTGTTTTGATTGCAGCGTGCCTTGTAACTATTGATAACTTTAAAACTTTTTATTTCCCTAGGGTTGTTGCATTATCTACTGCACATAAATAAACAATGCAATAAAACAAAACACGTTCATTTATCGATTTGCTTATCATTTTCGATTTATCTTCGATTCTTATTGGTTAAAAAATTGTTATTGAATTTGGTTTCTTCTTTTTTTTATTTCGTTGCGTTTCGTTTCGTGTATATTTGTAAGCAAGATTAACAACACATTTAGTATAAATCTATATACATGTATAAACAAATATATATCTTCTTTTTTTGCAACTTGGCGCTGAAATCAAATAATACAAAACTGGAATCACATAAAAAACGAAAGAAAAGCAAACAAAAAAAAATAAACGATAAAAAATTTAGAACACAAGAAACACACACATACACAGACACACAGACAGTCGATCGGAGCTGATCGGAACTCGTATTGTGCCCCATGCCACACACGTGCTATAGTAACCATATATTTTATAGAGTGTAAAAGACTAATTAAAAACCCACAAAGCCATTTTTGTTGTTAATTGTTGATGTGTTTTCTTGATTTCGATGATTATGGTTTTCAATTACGCCCCCCTCGCCCCTTGCCCCGTTCCAGAGCAGCGCCCGATAACAACCACAATAACTCTCTTTCTATCTATCTCTCTTTCTCTCTCTTTATCTATCTATCTATCTAACTATCTATCTGTCCACGTTTGTCTCTCGCTACGAATTTGTTGTAACCATTTGATGTGTGTGTTTTCTTTTTACATATGTATATTCTATATGCATATATATATGTATATATATATACAAATATATCGATTATTGTATATCGTATTATGGTATATGTAATTGTGATCTGCTGCCGCTTTCCATTTCAATTTGGGCAACTCAACATATATGAATAACCAACAACAACAACAAACACACAGCCAGTGTCACTGAGAATGACAGCGATGAGTCAGCAGAATCATCGGTGCAGGTGATCTACTATGGTGATCTGAATGTAAATATCGGCCAGCCGTTTGAGATAACCTGCATCATACCGATAACAGCGAAGGTACACTGGCTGAAGAATGGTGAATCGATAACACGTCACAATTTGCGACATGGACGCGATGATCATTCGTATGCGATATCGGAGACAGCCTTTGAGGGTGAGTATATGAGATGTGAAGCAGGGGCCAAACTCACCACACTCCAATCCACTCCAATCCACCACATCACACACGTTCGAATCTCGCAGGCGAGAAGCACAAAATTGAGGCTCATCTGAATGTGCGGCATGCGTTGAAGGTGCACGATGGACGCTATCAGTGTACAAAGACGCCTCCCAATGGTCCTGCCCACGAGTTGCATGTGCGCGGCGCCGCCAAGGATCAGTCAAGCTCAACGGAGCGCGGCAGCACCTATCAGACAATTGATGAGATGACGCCCAGCTCGGCAAATGATATATTTACAAAGACATGGAAGGAGCAACAACAACAGCAACAATTGCCGGCACACAAGCAGCACAAGCAACATAATGCACAACACAATTATGTGCCGACACTATTGACGGGTAATGCATCATCGGAATATGGCCTGATCTATGGCTATGAGTCACAGCCAGCAGCAGCGCCCACTAGCAGATATAGTAACAATGATCTGACCACACCTTGGCATACAGCTGGGCAGCAGCAAGGAGGCGGTGGGATTCATCGGATATATTCAGCAACGCCGCCAGATTTTCCACCACCACGTTTCGGTTTGATGGAACAAACTGTGGCGCCGCCAGAGCCGCCCACCATACAGCTATACAATCAGACACTGCTGCCACATCATCACCAGCAGCAGCAGCTGCCACATCAGCATTTGCCATTGGACACTGCCACCGATTCGTCGGCCAGCGACATAACGTTGTTCACCACGGCGCAGCAGCAACATCAGCATCTGCATGCGCATCAGCATCAGCAACAGTTGCTGCAATTGCAACAACAACAGCAACACCAACACACACTGAATGCTTATCAACTGCCGCTGCCACCGCAGCCACCGGCGCAGTCGCCATTGCAGCCGGTTACGCCTCCACATCATCATAGTGAAAAATATCAGACGTATTCACCACACTTTGTACCGCCGGCGTTAGGTGGGGGCGTTACGCAAGCGCCCAACTACTTTACCACGGGCTACAACAACAACAACAACAACTACGGGCCAATGCAGCAGCAGCCCAAGACGTTCTTGCCTATTAAAAAGGGTGAGCCACATAACACACACGCATTCACTCGACCACATACACGCATTCTCTCACACACACAACATTCACTTAAATACAACATACACATTGATACATTTTAGTCCTGTTGTGGTTTTGTCGCCTCTCTCTCTTCCAACAATTCACATCACTCTCTCAATCACTTTGTCTAAGCCTTGCTCTCTTTTTACTCGTTCTCGCTCGCTCGTTTGCTCTCTCTCTCTCTCCTTCTCCTATTTTGCTCTCCCCACTCTCTTTGCGCTAGCATCAATAACATCGATATCAGCGCACATCTTCATCGCTCCAACCCTTTCATCGATAAATCTATTTCGGTGTTGTTGGCTTATTAAACATGTTAATCGCTCGCTCGATAGTTAGTTTGGGTGACTGTGTGGGTCAATTGCCTTTGTTGTACACACACACACACGCACACATGCATACATGTTCACACCCGCATACACATACAGCCGCCAAAGTTAAAGTTACGCTATTTTTTTTTTTTGTTGCTTGACAATTATTTTGTTCCCCTTATTTTCTTTCTCTTTATTCACTTGCTTCCATGTGTGTATGTGTAGAAATGTATGTGTGTATTTGTGTTAGTGTAACAATCTTTGATTTCATTTGGGTGTGTGTGTCGTTCTAGCTGCCATTGTTGTTCTTGCTGTCGCTAATGTTATTATATTATATTATGTGATTTTCATTTTTGTGTTCTTTCTCTCTTTCTGTATGTTTAAGTTGTGTTTACCTTAGTTTTGACTACACCACACACACAGTGCGCGCTCTTCAATTTGATTGATTGGCAGCCATTTTGATGACGCGTATTAAATTCGTGTGTAATTTCGAATTGAATTGCCGATGGAGCTGAGAGCTCTTTGATAAGCCTTGTTGCTTTGCACTCAATTGTGATGCCTAATCAGAGAACAACCGCACATACATATACTAATTTGTGTATGTTTGTGCGCGTGTGTGTGTGTGCGCGAATATAAGGCAATTACTTATTTGAGATAGTACGTGTGTGCTTGGCCCACTGCTTATCGGTGGATCGGGTATTGTTATCGTTATCGCTGTCGCTGTCACTGTTGTCGTTGTACTTAAACTCGGCTTTAGCTGTTGCTTTTGCTTTGCCGTTTGCATCAAATTATTATATCGATAACATTTACATTTAGTACAATAAAGAATCGATTTGCTCCATTTTAATTGCAGCTAACTTTAATACTAACAATCAACAATTATGATTATGATTATTAATAAAAACAATTATATAAACATTATTATATCAACATATAAACGTACAAATTATATTGTATGACGCGTAAATGGAAATTTATTTGATTTCAGTCCAAGTTAAAAAGAATGCAAAACTATAAAAATAAATAAATATAAATACATATATTCATTAACATATGTATAGGAGAAATAAAATTCGAAATTCACCAACGACTTATAGTATGCTGTTTTCATTTATTTTAGTTTTAGTTATGGGTTACGATAAACGATAAATAAATAACATAAATACCAAACATCTATACACGATATATACTTTGAGTTGTTTTTATTGTATTATTTTCTTGTGGTATTTTTAGTGCTATTTTAACTAGACTGTGTGTCTGTGTATGTGTGTGTGTGCAACACTTTTGACCTCTTGAGTTGCAATTATTATTATTATTATTTTTAATTACATTTTATTTAACTTAATAAGTAGTAGAGTTCAAAGTGCAATTAACCTCTTATGTCTATGAATAAAAAAACCAAATATAAATTATAAAAATACCATAATATCTCAGCTCATTGCAGTCTCGCTCTGCGAGCTGTGGAACACGCAGAACATGCCAACCCCCCAAGAAACCTGTCCGTGCCTCTTCCCCCACAAACACACCTCCTTTCATATATTCTGCGCGCTCGCCTTCTCTATCGCGTATACCCCCCATATACCAAAAAATACTGTGTTTATGCGTAGCTCATTTCATGCAATCATTTCATGAAATAGCGTAGGGGGAGGGGATAGGGGGGACTATGAATTCTCAGACCTCAATGCATGAAATGATGAGGCGCAAGTAATTAAAGTCTCTGTATAAAAACGGCATCTTCAGCTAAATATCATAATCGCATAAACAAGGATTTTATTATTTTACGTATTCAAGTAATCATGAAATACATGACGCATAAACGTAGTATATACATATATTATAAATTCTTATTTTGTTTTAATTAGACATAAATTGATTTAAGCATTTATTATTATTGTTAACGTTGTTTCCTCCCCTTTATTACTCTATATATATTATATATGTCTATATGTATTCAAAACGTATTTATCGATATCAATATCGATGTTTGCTAATTATTTGCACTAATCTAATGCCATATTCTTCTTTTCCTCTTTCTCTCTCTCTCTGTGGACGTCCCTCTCATTCTACAGGGCCAGATAATTTGGTGCCAAATTATGATCATGTGGGAATGCAAATGAAATTTTTCGAAATTCGATCGCCGCTTAAACTCACCTGCAATCTGAAAAATATTGAGTCCGATGAGCAACTCATATGGTAAGTTATTCAGTTAAACCTATATAAGTACATACAAACACACCCACCACCTCATGGGCCAATATATGTATAGACAGGCTCTGCTCGGTCTTTTGGGCCCGTCCCTCACACTCAGCGAACTACATAGTTGGCAGTTATAAGAGCAATCATTTTAATACGGCACAGCTAAGCACTTTTGCTTAATTATGTTGCCCCACCTCCAGCTCTCTCCTTTCCTTTACTTTGCGTACGCCCTCTTGCCCACTTGACTGACGTAACCTGGGGACGAGCAGTGCTGGAGTGGGTTGATGATGAGCGGGTTTGGGGGCTGCTAAAAAGTGCTCAACCAAAGGGAATGAGGCCTTTCCGACTCTAGCTTGTATGTAAATATTTCACTCTCTGTGTTTGTGAAAGAGAGGGAGTGTGCATGTGTTTATGTGTGTGAGTGCGACTCGTAATGGTAATGACACTTTGTGTCGGCCACCGTCTCCTAGTCGGGGCCAGGGCCGAGTATACTTTGCGTGCCTCACGTTGAATTAGTTCTGAATAATTGGCACCAAAAGTTGCTCTCAAGTAGGGCCCGCAATTTGGGGCCTAACTAGACACAAGTAGTAGAGTTGAGTCTCTCTCTGTCTCTCTCAGGTTGCCAGTGAAGCGTGAAGAGTTTATCAAGAACTTATGCTGAATATTTAATGCAGAGCTAAGTGCAACAAGTAATTTTCGACTTTATTCGATGCTTTAAATGGTTATCCAAAAAAATATAGCATACTTTTAATCTGCCTATTTAGGGAATTTAAATAATGATTATTCTAATAACTGTGTTATATTTATAATCTATAAATTTGTATCGTTCATTGTTTTAAACAGGAAAAGAAATAATATCAGCGTGATGCGCGATGATAGCCTGAGTGGTCGTTCGAAATTGATACCAGCCGAAAGGACGTTCATAATTGAAAAGACGGATATAAATGATCATGGAAACTATAGTTGTGAATTAAAGGGCGCGTCCAAAGAAATTCACGTAATTTGTAAGTGCAGAAGAAAATCGAACAAGTCAAATGATATATTCTAATCTAAATATGTATTATTTTATATTGCAGCTAAGGTGATCGTACGAGTGCCTTCAAATACCGCTGTTGTCGAGGGTGAGAAAATGGTGATCACCTGCACAGTTCTCGGTTATAAACCTAGATTGTCATGGAGCATCATTGGTGAGCATCACACATATTGCAGTTACATACATATAAAGAATGGGTAGCGCGATATCAATATACATGATTAAAGTAATGCAATTAGGATATTTAAAAGCATATCAATTAGGTAGTTTGATATTTTGTAGAGTTAATCGGATTACATTGTAGGAATAGGATTATGATTATTATTAAATATGTGTTATAGATATTTCCTTCAATATACTTTGTTGAAAATGGACAGTGTACTTTTTGATAATATATTTTGATATATATCTATAATATCTCATATTTTGCCAGAATAATTGCAAATCAGCTTAGTGTCATTACTCAGCAAGTGTATTATCGATATGTTCCGTCATATAACTTGCTTAATAAGTAATTCTTATATCTTATTGATAGGATAATTTGATATTTCTTGTAGTACTTTGAAATAATTAATCTGTTTTTTATGACCAATTTAAAGGCTTCTTGTTGTCATTACGCACGTATTTATTATCTATAATAACTGGCAAATACCTTGAATAAACCAATGACTATATAGCATATGATATTTTGATATATCAAACAAAATATCGGCATATATTCACAACTATTCTAATAACCGCATTTACATAATATATCGCTAAACTAATGACAACTATTGTTTTGCGCAGGCACAAATTACACAAATCTCACAAAGAGCACAGATCGTTATATTCTGAAAAAGGATGATAATGGCATTGAGAATGCTCTGCTAATGATCGAGAATGTTACCCTCGACGATAGAGGCGAATATAGATGCTATGGACGCAACGAGGCCAACGATTATGGCAACAATGCCACCAACAGTGTGGCCTACGACTCTACGACCGTTCGTGTTAAGGGTGAGTCCCCCTCTCTTTCTCTATCTATGTTATATATAAATGATGCAAATATTAATTGGAATATCCTTTTATTCGTTTCATAGGCAAATTCGCCGCCTTGTGGCCTTTCTTGGGCATCTGCGCTGAGGTCATTATTCTCTGTTTGATCATCTTTATCTATGAGAAGCGACGTAACAAGAGCGAACTGGAGGAAAGTGATACTGATCCTCAAGAACAGTAAGTTGTCAACAATCAAGAACAACAACAGCAACAACCCAACAACAACAGCCAGAACACAAGAAATTATCAATCAAGCAGTCCACAACAACAACAACAAACAACACCAAAAATGTTACAAAATAAAAGAAAACAAACAAACCGCAGCAGAAAATTTACAATTTAGTTAATAAACTGCAAATTAAAGACGTTTGAAGCTGCATTCGCAATGCGCAACAGACAACCACACACACACACATATACACTACACTCATCCACACACACACATACATGCGACGTACTTACACTCACACATAGTTACAGCAGCAGCAGCAACAACAACATTTAGTAAAATTTTCTTAGTTTAACAATTAACGAATTATGGCAACAACAAAAACATTAATAAATGTGCACAAAAAATGCTTTTGTTGTTGTGGCACACAAAACAGCAATAACAACAACAACCAACAACAACAACAAATCGAACGAAACTGCCAAAACAAAAAAAAAGGACAAAAAGTTAACAAATATTTGCGAAAGATTCGCTTTCATTTTTGTAATATATTTAACGTGATTTCTTCAACAGTTTCTGTAAACTGTTTTGTGTGCCTGAAATAAAAACAACAAAAACAAAAGTGACAAATAAATAAATAAGCAAATTTATGATTTTTTTCGCTGCTTCCCAATTGAATTTTGTAACATTTAATTTCGATGTGTGCTAAACGAATGAAAAAAAAAAAAACAAAACAAAAACACACACATATTTTGCTTTAATCTTGACAAGTACACACACACACAGACACAAAACTGAGCGTAATTTTATAGCCATATCAATACTGTTTAATTATAGTCGTATATAAATATATATATATATATATGTCTGTCTGTATATATTTATATATGAATATGCCTTATGATTTCATGTCGAAAAGTTTATACATTTTGTTTGCTGCGCTTGTTTTCTGTTGCAAAACTTTAACACACACTCCCCACACATACTTACACACACACTCACATGCACACGCACACACACACACACATCTATAATATTTCCTTTATGGTTTATATCGAGTGCATTATTAAGATTGAAAGCGTAAAAAAATGAAATGATAAAGAAGCAGAAACGAGAAACATGTTATGAACTTTGTTTTAAGTACTTATTGTTTAATTAATTAATTTAAATAATTAGCGTCGAGTGCAGTTGGCAGACAAACAGACACACACACACACACACGCATACAAACACAAAGTTTATCAATCTACATATATATATATATATATATATATCTACTATCGTTACTTATGTATATTATTATGACTATCTAAGCTTAAAAGTTGCCAATAAATTTGTTTAATATCAAATATATAACACAAAACAACAACAATTACAACTAGATCAAGTCGATATATATTCAATTGCAATGCCTTCTTTTATAGTGTTTCGATTCGATTTAAATGTTTGTAGATTCTTTCTCCTTCCTTCCCCTACATCTAATTAGCTAGTACACATACACATACAATACCTACAACACACACACACACATACACACAGAAAAGTATTTGTTTTCTTTGCGCACTTTTCTTTCGATTTCTCTTTCAGTTTGCAATTGCAGTTATACAATATATTATCATATTTGTATCAATAAATTTGAATATATATTCTTTTTCTGCCATCACCTCTTTTTGTTTTCTTGCTCTTTCTTGTACATTTTGTGAATACTATTTTGAGGAAAGTTGTGTTTTCTTTTATAATACACTCAATTTACACACACACACACTATGATTATCAATTTAACTTTATGCTATATTAAATACTATGATTGTGTTTATGATTTTCCGTCTATGTTTTTTATTATAATTATCATTCTTAATTTCAATTGTAAAATTGTATGGAAAACTTTTGTGCTATTTTGTCGATTATGATTTTGTGCGTTTTAAGATTGATTTCTAAACAGAAAATAAAAAAAAAATACAAAAACCAACAAAAAAACAACAACAACAAATGTAAATTTAAACACATGCATTTTTAATGTCTCTATTGTTTTTCTCTCTCTCTCTGTATTTGTACTGTGTATACGTATGTTTATTATTATGTAGATCAATAGGTATTGATTTTGATTTGCCAACGTTGTGTAGCGAACACCCTATAGAGATCGTTCTCCCCAAACACACACACATACACACTTACAAAGGACCATCAACAGTATTATAATAATCAGAGAGAAAGGGAATTGGAACCATCTCTATGTGTGTACATGTGCCTTAGCGTGCTTCCTTTTTTCAGTTGCGTTATTCATCTTGCGTTACGTAAGCGTTATCGTTATTGTAATTGTCGTCGAAATACATACGTAGTGCCAAGCAAAATACGTAGCTAATTATCATGAGAAGCTAATCAATTTGTATTTCATTCTTTTTCTTATTTTCCTCCCCCCTCCATAAACCGAAATGATCGAAATGAAAATCAAAACTTAAAAAAAATACCGTTTAATTGTCGCAAAATTGTATGCTGTAGTTGATAAACTTGGCAAATAAGTAAAAAAAAAAACGATTAACGCATAAGTAAATAGGTAAATGCAACAGCCTGCAGCTTGATTGATTCATTGATTGATTGATTGACAAAATATTGACACATCAGTGTGAATCGATTGTTGTCACTATCGCTCGCTATCGTTGCCTCACTCTAATCGCACACACAGCCGACAATTCAAGTTCAACTATAACAAATCGATATCAATATTGATATCGATAATCTCGTGCCCAGCGTTCAGCAACACCAAGCAAAGAACAGCCACAGTTACAACTAAAACAACAACAACAACTAGAACAATAATAAAGTATTCTAAGCTAAGCAAATGCAATGCAACAACAACAACAAAATAGCAACAACAAAATCCGCAACCAAAGTAAAAATTTGAAATTTTCATTTTCTTTCATTCATTATTTTCTCTCTTCGACATTTTGATTGCTGTCAGTATAAAAATTTCCTGTATGTATTTCGTAATTTTAACCAGAAATTTATTTAACTAATCCCATTGATTGCCGACTGATACAACCCGCCCACCAAAACCCCCGCAAATGCATTTAATTTACTGTTCTGTTCTGTTTTGTGTTTTACCTTTTATTGTATCGAAAACATTGATCTTAACTCGAATAAGCTTACTAGTGCCACTTGCATCGATCTCTTGACTTATGACCATTTCGCAATTTGTTTCTATTGCAGGAAAAAGAAAAGGAGAAATTATGATTAAAATTCCTAAAGACAGCTTAAACAAAATATAAAAAACAAAACATAACAAAATTATATAAACAATTGAGCATACAAATATAAAATGATGAAGCATTATATTATATACATAATATACATACATTCAACTAGCGAAATGAGTGTTGTCACAAAAGTTCCCACGCTGAAACCCTATAAACCAAACAATACCCCTCTCTCCCTCTCTTTCCTTACCACCTTACTATCCTAGCTCTTGATACGCCCAATTCTTCTCCCCCTATTCTAAAACTCTATTGAAGCGTACTTTGTTTAGAAAAAATGTATTTTATTATGTAAACAAATTGAAAACTTAATGAAATGAACGCTAAGAAATTATCATTAACAAATGAAAGTGATAGCAGTAAAATGGACACTAAGTCGGAACATTAGTATATATAAAAAACTAATTCGATCACCAGGATCCATGCTGAGGATGAGATTAAGGATGGTCCACAATCCGCAGTCCTGCAAAAATTACCACAACTATAACTACTACTAGTGAAGTCTCTCAGCCACGCCTACTTACCCATCTACTCGCACACACACAACACACACACACATACTTTCATACGTAGGATTATTCGCCATATTGCAGAAGTGTTGTACATAACCTACAAAAATTTTATTGTTTTCATCTAGTAGAAGAGAAAAAGAAATGATAATTCTGGTAAAACGATGAGAGTTCCGTCTTCTATTTCACGTATTTATTTACTTTATACATACATACAGACAGTCAAGTAACACTTTACTCAAATGCACATGTTCATGTAATGTACATTTGTGTAAAGAGTTACTTGACAGACTGTATAAATAAATATATGGGATTTTAATTTGTAGCTAGTTCTTTGCGGCATCTTTTAGTTCGAGTTCTAGGGTGTGATCAGTGTGGAATGGAAATCTTCAATTTGTAGAAAGAAAACAAGAGAAACGGAAAACAGTAAAGTAAAGAAGAATAAGAGAGATGTAAATCCAAGAAAACCAAAATGAAAACAAAAACTAAAACGACAAAAAAATACCAAAAAAACTGTTGAATGAGAATGTTAAAATTTGTTTATTAATATTAGTTAATAAAATAAAGAACTTTTTAAACAATTAAGTAGCGCGTTATGAGTATATTTTAATAAAAAAAAGAGAACAAATTGAAAAGAAACATAAATGCTGTACGATTTATGAAATGTATAAGATGCGATAAAAAACGATTTAGCAGATAATGATGAATGAACAAGAACAACAACAACAACAACTACATTGTATATTTGCATAATTTTTAACTATTACAACAAGTGAAGAAGAAGTAGAAGAAGACAAAAGCAAAACAAGATGCGTACTGCCAAAACTTGTAAAGTTCAGTACTATTTGTTTATACTATGTATTGTATGAAGCATATACTTATGTACGATTATGGTTACGAGATTATGAATATTATGATTATGACGACTTTGCCTCTTTTCGGTGAAAACAAAACAAAAACGAAACAAAACAAATCAAAACATAAGAAAACCTAACACTAAAAATCACTGTTAATTACATTACATGTATTATTATTATTATAATTACGACAATTATAATTGCATTATCTTCTTTAATTTCTGTTAGTTGTTAACCCTTTGGTTGTATATGTATGTATGTGTATTAAAAACATAAAAAACAAACAAAGTTTAAACACTAAAGCGGTCTTCAATTTTCATCTATCTCGTAAATAATCAAAACTCTTCTGTTATTCTAATCAAACGAGATAGATATACAGTCTGTTAAGTAAATCTTTACAAAAATGTACATTAGATTAACATGTGCATTTGAGTAAAGTGTTACTTGACTGCCTGTACCTGTCTTTGTTTTTCTTGGTATAATTTCCAGTTCTGTATATTGTTTTTCACTCGCTCTTTTGCCGCCACCAAAGCTTTAAAAATTTATATATACATATATATATATATATATATATATATAGTAAACTGTGTTCTCAGTAAATGAATTAAAATAATTTAATTTTTATAAATCAATAATGATGATAATGATAATGATAATACTTGTGTTCACACTAACACACAAGACATTTGTATAGTAAAATAATAATGAACTAATAAATAACGACGATAATGAACTAATAAATACTATAAAAACGACAAACAACAAATAACGTTCTTGTTATATACGAAAATAATAATGGTAACAAATAAATAAAACTCATTCATCGTGGTGTGTATTATGTTCGATATCGATATCGCATATATAAATAAATATACATACATACATAAACAAGCGTAACATATTTATAGTGAAACAATTAAATAGCCTAGCAGAAAATTAAATACTTTGAAGCCGTCGTAATCGTAACACTCTCGATTGATCGATTCGATTATCGATATCGAATTGATGAAATTTAGGATTTTGTGTATAAGTTTTTTATTGTACAAGTACAGTGTATATTGTACAGTTTGTGGCTTATTTGTGTAAAGACTATTTGTGACTATATAGATTGTATAGATCTACATGATTATGTGTATTGTATATGTATACAAACTGACGCAGCCGTTAATTAACCATATTGCTTTTGTGTTCCAACACTAAATATCCTTTCTCCCACACACACAGAAATTCTCTCTTTTCCCTCTCTTTAATTCAACTTCATATGGCTCACAAGGACATATACACTCACACACACACAGACAACACATGATAAGTGACATACATAACCTCTTGAACTGACAAAGTGAACCCACGTTGCTTTTACACACAAATAACAAGAACAACAACAACAACTACATCATGAACGAGTTTAACGAGATGAACGAGAACAACTACGATACCTATTTACTGCTATAATGTATGACGTAATGTTACCCACAATGAACAACAACAACAGTGAGAGAGAGATAGAGCAAGATGAAGAGAGATGAAGCAGAGCGACTCTTGACCATATAAAAAACAAATACAACAAGAACTTGAAAACACTCGTCAACTATTGCTACTTATACTACAACTATACATAAAATATACACTTATACTTATATACAACAAGTACATACGCAGTATTGTATGTTTTTTTTTGTACAGAAGAACAACAACAACAACAAACGAGAACAAGAACAAAGCCTGACAAAACGAATCGTGTATCCTAAAACTCCTCAGTATATATTTGAAAACGATTTATTTATGCCTTCTTTTCGATTATTTACATTCTGATATGTATGTACTCGTGTATTATTGATTGTTATCGATAACAAGAAACCAAGAAACAAACAAAGAAAATAACAACAAATACAAAAAATACCAAATTGGCACACAATTTTACTCTCCCGCATACGAAAACAAACCCGAAAGTAAATACAATATAAACACTAGAGAACATAACATAATAAATTAAAACTAAAACTAAGTTAAGAAACACCATAAAAACCACTTATATATTATATATATGCATACATATATATATATATATATATGTTACAATATACATAAATAATATTAATGATAACTGGTAATTTTAAGTCACGTTACAACAATTTGGAACCATTCTAAAAATAACAACCACAACAACAACTACATAACATATAATCCTCATTAATGTAGTTGCATATGCTTAAAACAAAAACAACAAAAAGCGAACAACAAAACCGTTTCACCACTAAGAAGGCAGGCCATGCAATTGTGAGTTGCAAAACTTTACAAGCAACGCATACATTCATACGCGAGCTTGTGCAAACATACACGCACACATGGAATCGATCGAACAGTGCAAAGAAGCGCATGCTTATCGTTCCGCTGTCGTTGTGCGACTGAAGCAGTTTTGTTGCTATGCGTTGTTTGTATTGAGAGCCGAACAGGCAGCCGCCCCAGCCGAACGTGCAACCGCCCCCGTCGAGCGTTCAGCCGAAGTCTTTACTCTCAATGCTTTGGGCTCTGGGCCGGCTGGATCGAAAAACCAGTGGCAGCAACTTTAACCGCTGTTTGAGGTCTCTATGTGTTCATTGCTTAGTGGTTTCACCTTTGGATTATTTCAGTTTCAACACTCAATGAGCTAAAACAAAAACAACAACAGCAAATAATTCATCAAATCAAATTAGTTACAAGAATTGTAGACATGATAATAACGAAAGGTCAAAAGGATGATCAAAGATCGAATATTCAATGCAAGTCACACGTTTTGCGTGGCTTTTTTCTGCCAATTGGTAATTAGTACGCCCCCACCCACCCACAACTAATAATCCCTTCCCGATACCAGTCCGCCCATCCGCCCTGTTAGTTGTGCCAAGAAACCTTCAAGTGCACTTTGGCATACTACATGAGGATCGTCTTCTTAGCAGGACATCTCAAAGTTGCCCATTATAAACGTTTCTGCCTCCCCCCAGCCTCTTTCCCCCTAAGTCTGATTTGCTGTCGCAAACTCCTTCCCCGCCCCCATTCGTAGTGTAAAGATATAGCATAAAGAAAAGCAAAAACCACATGCCTTAGGGTTTCAGTAGAAATACAAGAACAACAACACCAATAACAATAGCAACAGCAAATTGTTAAACTCTTCAGAAATCTCTTAATGTTGCATTACAAGAACTACAACTCTTAGATATAAAACATTTATATACTCGTACATAAATGTATGCATATGTATATAATTGTATCGATGTGTGTGTGTGTGTGCCCGCCCGCAATCGTGTGACTTGCTATCCGGCATACTAGGCGTATAATCAATTGGTATGAAATACTCTATAATCCAGTTATAACTACGGGTAAATCGTTTACATATAATACAAAAAAAAAAAGAAAACAGCTAAAAGATATAGTATATACATTTGTATGTATGTATATCGCAAAGATACATATATAGATATGTGAATCAAATGACAGCTAATGAAATCCCGACGGCCAGCCAAAAATAGAAAAAATCTTTTGTGCGTACGTGTGAGAGAGAGAGAGAGACAGAGTGAAAGAAAGAAGAGAGAGAAAGACAGGAGAAAAAATCAATCAAGTGCCCACATATTAAAATAATGAAAACAAATTTAAATTTAATTACACATTCGATAGATAGCCGAAGAAAAGAGGAACTCGACGAACTCACACAAACACGCAGAAAATCACACACACAAAGACACACACAAACACACACACATGAGAAACTGACAAAAGTTTTATTTATTTTTGGCTGTACGCAAACAAATTCTGGCAGAATGAAATCCAGGCGTCTTCAACTAGGCAAATACTGTATTTAATTGCTAATTACATGAACTATGAACAAAACAAAAAAAGAAAATACAAAACTAAATGAACTATGATTTTTAGTAATTTACATAGAAATAGTACTACTATACACGCATATATATAGTAGCATACTATATACTATATATGGGAAAAGCATATATACGATATATGATATATGAAAACGGATAAATGGAATACCAAATCACAAGTCAACAGGGCACAGCGCTTCTTAACTATATTCATTTCGATGAGCAACTTTTTTTAAACCAACGCTAAACTTAAAGTACATTAACAACTAACTAACTATAACTATAACTATAACTATACCTAACTAAAATAAAAACAAAACAAAAACAAATTATGGAGAATGCAACTTTTTAAACTAATATTGAATTGAACCCAACAAAGTGTTCATTAAACTAAAAGATACAACAAATTGATGACATATGTATATATGTACATACATATACATATGCATATATATATACAATATATATATTGACGTGTATGTATGTGTACTCAACACGACATTTTGTATGGCTATGGCAAAAACAAAAAGCAGATAAACCAACCAACAACAATTTAGCTAAGTAATTTAATGTAAAGAGTTTAATAAATTGAACACAAAACTACACTAACAAACAAAACAAAAAAGACGAAAAACTAAAAAAAAAAACAACAACAATTAACATAAAACAATTAAGTGAAATACAAAATTACATAATGAATTAACATAATACTACTACATACATACATACATACATACAACATACAAAGAACTCTCATCAAATTTCTAGAGACATAAACAATTTTACGAATTTCACAACAAAACTGCGCTCTCTATGCCTAATCTACAAAACTTCTCTCTCTATATGCATACTATATACTCGTAATACATACATACTTACATACATGCATACGTATACGTATGAACATATAGTTACATACATATGTAACGCAAAAACACGGACTTTCTTTTGGTTTAACAAATGTAACACAAATTGGTAACAGATCATCACATACAAATAAACAATAACATAGACATACATACATATGTATATAAACAACAAAAGTACATACATGTATGTAGGCAATTTTTGTTGAGATACATAAGCTACCATGATCCATACAAGAATCTGTAATGGAGGCGCTGCAAACTCGCCAAGGAAACTAACTAAATTGTTTAAAACCAAACACACACACAGAGACACACCCACACCCATTAAAACACATACTGTACGCAATATTTCCAGCAAAAACGTCTATAAATCAAATCGCAATCCCCACAAGCGTTAGTGCAGTAATAATAAAAACAATTGTATTATATCTAAGCCCCTGCCCCGTCTACCCTTTTCCTCCCTCAGCCCTCAGATGAAAATCCGAACGAACCGAAACCAAATCTAACATAATAAGAACACAAGGTTAATTATATATATATATATACATATATATATTTATAATATATATGAATTATATATATATATAAATAAATGCGGCTATTTATTAAGGTGATTGCGACTTTCAGCTAAAACTAAATTAGTAATTGTAACATTAATAAAACAAATGACAAAAACAAAAAAACAAAAAATATTTTAAAAGCAAGCGCTTAAATTGTACATTTTTACAAGGCAACTGTACATTTAGCGCCCACGGCATAAAAACTAAAATCTAAAAAATACAAAAACAAAAAAAAACAAATGAGTTGAAAGGCACAGCAAAATATATGAAAAACAAAAATAAATTAATTTAACAAAACAGAAAAGAAAAAAAAAACAGAAAAAGCAACATAAGGATCGCTAAAGAGTCCCAAATGTTGCTTAGCCAGAACGGAAATGAGTTTATTAAATATACATTTAAAAATTCATAAATATAAAATAAAAAAAAAAAACAAAACCCAATTCGTTGCATAATATTTAAAACGAAGGTAGTATTAACTCGATTGCCTAATTCTAATATTAAAAAAGGAAAAACAAAAGGAAAACTATATAAAAAAAACATTAAAATTAACAGGTAATATAATAATGAAATGGAAAAACAACAAGAACAACAAAAATGTTATTATACTTATTATACCGATTAAAATGAAAACAAAAACAAATTAAAATAAAAATTTTATTTAGATTAAAATTTCTCCGCACTCTCAAACTCTGATTCACCCAATTTTCAGCTCTGTGGTAAGTCTTTAAATTGTAAAGTGTAAATCCTGAAGATTACATTATTCACACCTCGTCAGTCTCATTGTCTATTTGTATAGCTGATGAAATTCCAACTTAAATTGTTGATAACTTTAAGGCTGCGCCAATTGACGTCATAGACGGAGGCCAACTCCTTATCAACACACATTCAGAAAAACTGCGATTAGGTAATAATAATAATTTTGCTTTATTTAAAAACGTCACTACAAAGTTGTTGCATCATGATTAAGTGTAGCTGATTCAGATAACACGCAAGTCTATTTAGTTTCTAGGTAGGTTCTTTAAAATGCGCTACACGCATAGCTCGTGTTTCGTCAATCATATCATATCAAGCCGTATTATATCATATCAGTAAACAGCTTCTCACAAAGGTACTAAAGAAATATATGTATATAATATATATTTGTAGTTGTGTGTCGTGCTTGTCTTGTCATCGCCAGATAATGCTGCATACAGTTTACTTGGGTTATACACATACAAGCCAACATGTTATCTTATCGAGCAGCTAAGCTCTTGACAGCTTTGACTGTTAATTGTCGTAGTACTTCAAGAGAGGGGCACATACAAACGTGAATAGATAATATTTATACTATACTATAATATAGAAATATATATGTATATAAAGTTATTTGGGATTCGGGAAGTAAGGAAAGCAAACGGATTAAGCATATATCGTATATCATATATAACATCATTTCTTTAAATATGCACAAAAAATAAATATGTATGATTATATAAATGTATATTCAAAAGGACATTCGCTTAAACAATTAAAAACGATTCGCATTCGTAACAGCTGCAGCTGTCAATATTTTCACTGCTGTCCATTCGATTGTATTGCATTGTCGCTGGAGTTGTGCGGCGCGTGCAGCAGATCCGTGTATTGTAGCAGTGCCTCGCGCAGCGATCGAGAAACCTCCGGCGACGTAGTAGTGGTGCAGTCCACCAAATACGGATACAGCCCAATAAGCAGATCCCAAGCGGGCTTATTGACTAGAAGAGGGAAGAAGAAGCACAATTAGTAAGGTAGAGTCAGCTACGTGGCCACACTCACCTTTGGATGCTGGCGCTTTCTTCATGGACACCACAAGTGTTGCTATTGCCTTGAGCACAAAGGAAATTTCAGAGAGACGGAATCTGAAATACAGAAAGTTTATCTTTATGCAAGGGAATATTACTTGGGGAGTGTATCAACTCACCTCGGTAACGGACACTTGCCACTCTGACGCTCGTCATCGTTAAAGCGCTTGAGTACCTCTTGAAAACGATGCAACAGCGCTGTAACTGCCAAACGGCCAGCAAAATCCTTGTTAACTGCACCAGCTGAGCCAACGGGCTGCAAATTAGCATTAAGGCGATTATTATTGCAAGCTGTAGCCGATGCCTGATCCTCCAGCAACGAGAACTGCAACAGTGTTTCAAAGCAAGTTTTGGCAAAGATTTCGCGTAACTTCCAATCAGATTCATAGCATATATTGCTGTCAGAAGCCGAGTGTATGGAACCCTTGTTCAGCAGTACAACAATCTGCATAATAAACTGATGCGGCATCTCGTGAGCATGTGGCAGCACCTCGTCACGCAACAGTTCAATAACTTGACAATCAATCGTCTCGTCAAGCACAATTTCCTCAAGACCACGATCCTCGATGGTGCACACGCTGACCGGGAACAGAAACTTGTCCAGTGTGTCAGCCAAATCATCCCAAAGGCTGCCGAAATGCTGTGGCTTGGCACGTGCCACCTTGAGTCCCGTGTGCAGCACACTAATCAAACTAGAAATGGCCAATTTCCATGTGCTGGACGATAGACACTTGTATTTCATGGCCAAGGGGGTACGCAATGCCTTGACAATATCGTGCAGTATCTGCTCCTGCACCACCGATTCCTCTGTGGCCGTACTTTGGTATAGCTTAACACAAATGCTAATTGATTTCTCGCCAAACGGAATGTAGTTCATACTAACGACCTCAATGGATGCATTGTTACCATAATGCGCGCCCGATTTGCCATATTTGTTGTGCTCCACATTCTGATGGAAGGTGGGTGGTGCACAGGCGAACTTGCTGAATATCAGTAGCTGACGGAATATAGCGGGTATAAGTTGGCGTATGCTGGAATTCGAGTTGGGCTTAATGGCCTCCTTTTGGATCAGCTCCATGCACTCCAGTATGCCATCATGCAGCGGTGTCAGCAAAGTATCCGACACCGTGGACATAATATAAGGAACTGCATCTGTTTGTACGGGTATGCAAACAGCATTGGTCAACACAGTGCAGAACTTATCAAAGTCCGATGCACTGAATCTACAAATAATGCGAACAATGAGATCATTCTTTAATATGGATTGCAATCAAGTACTCACCTCACTTGTATGTGCTGAAAGATGGCGGGAAATATTTGTATTAGTGCCGTGAGAAAGGCCTGACTGGGAATGTAAAAGTCATCCTGGCTGTCGCCACCGTTGCCGCTGCCAGGCAGTTGTCTTGTGGTCGTGGACATCTTGGTGCTCTCCATGCCAATGCTCAGCCAAATGTTCCAAGCGATCTTGAGAACAAATTGTAAATATTTCATTGGAAAATCGAGTTTTAATGAAATTTCTACTTACTGTCCAGATTTCGTCATCCTGTTCCTGAGCCGTCTGTCCATCCTTCAGTGCACGCTCGGTGCTGTTGTGGTACATGATCTCTTGCAGCGACTTAAGTGCCGCTAAGGATACTTCACCATTCTTACTGAGCGCAGCATTTTGAATGAACTCGAGAATCAACGACCAGGCACGCTCAAAGTCACCCAACATTTGCAGCAAATCGCGTTTTGTGTTAAATACACGACAAACGCCGGACAGGGTCAGTACCTGTGTCTCGGCCCATTGCTTTTGGGCTGTGTTGCGTGAATGATGGATAAGAATGTTACCACTGGCGTCCACCTTTTCATTGCTAGCCGAACTGCTGAGAGCGCGTACGTTGTCCAACAATGGAAAGAGAACTTGCCAGACCAGTGCCTGCCACGTCGGAGGATTCAGCAAGCTGCCATGTGCAGCAATAGTCGAGAACAATGTTTGGCCAGCTGATTTGCGCACAGCAGGACGCAGATCCACGCACAGCTCTCCCAATTTGGCATATAGACACATCCACAGCTTGTCGAATTGTGGCATTTTTACGGTTCCCGGAAAGTCCGGCAATATGGCCACATCCTCCAATTGAGTGGACATCAATTTGTCCTGATTTTGATTGAAAAAGTCCGAAATGTTCCACTGCAAACACAAATAGATTAGAAATAAGTTTTCAACAATGTGTTCTTCCCTTTTCTCAACTTACCATAAGACCTATGGCTGTCAACGAGATATTTAACTCCTGCGTCTGTGAGCCAAACTTGGCAGCAGTGCTGATGCACAAGGGCAGACAACGCCAGGGCATGACAGTTAAAAAGTCGGTGATAACAAGCTGCAGACACTGGAATGCTGTGCGGATCAATGGCTCACCGTGATGATCATTAACTGCACCAATTATTTCGATAATGGCTGGCCAACCGAACGAGAGGATCTCCCCAGCTGTATTAAGAATCTGCAGCACGCAATCCAATTGACGTTGACGCACATCCGCATGCAATACTGTAGACAGCTCAGATAATGGACTGAGCAACATGGTTTGTAGTTCCTTCAATTGAAGAAAGAAGATAAGTATTTAAACTGACAATCATTTATGTTTCGATTTCTACACTTACCAAGTTCTCTTTGAGCGGCTGCTTATGCTTGAATTGCAGTGCTGACTTAACCAGATACGTTATGGCCTCCACGCCCCACTCACGCATGCGTATGTGCCGATGCTGGCACACCTCCAGCAAATGGTTAGTGAGTGGTCGCCAGAGCACTTCGATGCGCGGCATATTAACCAGACCAGTTTCCATTAGCTTAGCCACAGCGAAGAGCGATGGCTCACGATTGGCATAGGCCAGCTCCATGGCCTCGTGTGAGAGCTTACACAGAGCATCGATTAGATGATGCAATGCCACATCATCCAAATACTGACTCGATTCGAATAGTTGACCAATCATTTGCGATAGCACCGGCAGATCGGCCATTACTGCAGTCTGTATGCCCACATTGGCCTCAACTGCCGGTTTGGGCATTGCCTGTAAAGATCCTCCCGTTGAAGGTTTCAATCCCAGAATCCAAACCAAATGCTGCAGCGTTTGTAGCACAATGTGCCACGAAGTGCCTAATATGCTGCCATTGTTGTGGGCCAACTGCAAAATTGCTCGCATGCACTGCAGATTCTTATTGGTCAACATCACAGGTGCCTGCATCACACTGTGCGGCAATGAGGCACTTGGCAGTGGTGTGCCCACTGCCACAATCTGGGGCCGAAAGTCACCACCTTCGGCATTGCAACTGTTGATAAACTGACTGCTCAGATCTTGACTGCCGTTGCGATTGTGACCTGAAAAATGAAAACAATATTAAATAAAGAGTTTGATCTATAAATACAGTTTTCTTGCAGTTACATCTGAGATCACCATCTGTCTGTACGGTATTGGCAAATATGGACATGGCATAGTGGGGCGGAAAGGAGGCACGACACATGGCCATAATGAAGGCATCACGGGGCTGCAATTGATCCAGCATGCCACAGAGTGCTGCATAATTTTGCATTGCTTTTAGTATGTACTCGGTGGTGCCTTCGTCTATGGACGTTTCCACCAGCGGAATGAAAGCACTGAGCAGACCAGACCAGCTGGAATTGATCAGTTGCAAGCATAAGGGCTTGTGCTCTTCCTCGCTGATGATTGCCGTATTGTGTGTGGGATGTGGTTCGGGAGTACGTTGTATAACGCCGCCAATTGATCGTGTCATGTCCAACAAAATGGCATAGGCTAGTGAAATACCATAACTATCTGGTATATTCGGAGCGTCAAGTTTGTCTAGCATTTCCAAGCTACAAATGAAGAAGATTATTAAATGAATTGTTTACTCTCAGCGTCAATTGTTTTTGATACTTACTACACGGCCTTGGAAACACCTGGTGCAAAGGTAGCCACAAGTGGTAGGTAAGCGCCGCGGAACATAAAACCACACTGATTATTACCGCCGCTGGCTAGCGCTGTCAGCGTGCTCGGCTGTGGTCCTGCAACTCCAGCCACCTGCTGTCCGCCATTGCTGAGTACAGCCGAGGCATTTATCAGAGAGTAGCGCACGTAGCTGCCCATGGCAGCGATCATGTCATGCACAATATGCGTGGCATGGTTTTTCAAATCATACGATTTGCAAAAGAAGGCAATGAGAGAGGAACGTGTGACCAACTTGTGTATCACCTCCAAGGCCAGGGCTCGTTGCCAGTGTGGCTTGTCAGGATCGAGAAACTTGATGATCAGCGACAAAAAGATCTCGCATTCGGTGACCAATATTGTATGATACTTCTGTATCAGTATAGCCACCAGGCGCAATAGTCTCATACTTATAGGAAAGTATGGTTTATCTGCTGGCACAGCTGCGGTGCCGTTGCTCGGAGCCGGCAACTGTCGATGTTTAACGTTAGGGGAGAACAATTTGATGACTAGAGCGCATACGCGCTCCTTCAAAAGCAAACGGAACTCCTGATTCTGTAAAGGGGAATGGATATTAATTTATTCCTTGATTCTGCTCATGTTCCTTACCTCGTGGAATACTGCACTAAAGTTGCTCAGCACCGCTTCAAGCAATTCGAGGCCAAAGGTACGTGTCATTTCGGTCATGCCCACCAGCCAATAAGGCTGTTCGGCATTAACAAGCTGCACTAGATCCTGAAACAGATGAAATGCGTCCAATGCAAATGTCTGGCTATCCTGTGTGCTATTGCCATCACCCTCGGGGCTGGCGGTACCAGACTGTTGTTGTTGCTGCTGCTGTTGTTGTTGTTGTTGTTGTTGCTGCAAACTAGGTACCGTATCTTTCTCCAGGTAAACACGTTCAAAGACAAGTGAAACCAGCTGGCGGATTGTGGCTCCAGCTGTGTTCACAATTGTTGGATTCTTAGTATAATGCAAGCGAAAGCAAAGTACCAGCGCCTTAGCTAAGGTGTCACCATGCACCACCAAATTGGTGGTCAATAGCAGTGTCACTGTCTGCAGCACCTTGACTTCCTCGATGTTGTGCTCCATTAGTGTCCATAATGCATTCGTAATATACAATGCACCCTTTTGATCTACCACCTGCTGGGTGATGAGACGTTGCATCATACCCAGGCAAAACTGGAAACACACATACACATATGTTAGTTCTAATAGCAAATGTGATACTATGATGACTCACCTTGATTATTTTCAAGTCTTTTGTTTCACAGCCCTGCACCAGAGGATAGAGTATCTGGTTGACTGTGTAGTAAACAGAATTTTGCTGGCTGCTGCCAGCAGTGCATAGCTTGGCGATGGCCTCCTCGCTTGCCTGAATGGAAGATGGAATTGTAATAATGTACTTAATATTGAATGCATACTCAATTCAATTAACGTAATTGTCATAAAAATCAATTTTATTTCTTCTCTGCTGACCGGACCGCACCGGGCCTGGCCTGATATCAATTTCATAATTGCGTAGTGCACAAACGCACACACACACACACACGCAGGTGTAAGACGAGCCCCGGCCCGTAGTTGGTGTCACCCTCCACCCACAGTTGCCACATTGTATGACAAATTGTCACACTGATGCATACGTCAGCGAGATTCAGGAGGCACAACAGCAGCAGCAACGTTGTGATGACCCTGACATAAGTACTTACCTCTTTTATTTGCGGATACTTCTTCTTGGTTTCTAGTGAGAGCGTCTTGAAGTCTGCCTGCAGGGCCTCAACAAATTTGTGCACATCAGTGCCTCCACCCACCCCTCCTCCAACAAATGACATAGTTATGCGTTCTCTGCGTTGGGGGTTTTCGCCTATTTTAGCTGCTTGGTGTGTGTACTCTCCTGCCTCCTTGTTGAACGAACGACACTTAGTGCATTACATGCATGCAACATTTAAGTACAGTAATTTAGCTGAAACATATGCGTTCAATCCCACTTTACACTTATAAAGACCAAACAACTTTCCGCAACCGAGCACAATAACAATTCTTGGTTGTTGAAAAAATTTTTGTGAATCGCCTTTGACAGCTGCAGCTGACGTACACAATTTATCGATAATCGATCGATTGCGCCTACGTTCACGTTGAACAACGGTTGAGCAACTGTTTACATGTAACCAGATTCACTCAGCAAAAAGAAAAACAATCTGTTAAGTACATCATCAGTTTATTCTACTTCAAATAAATTAGAAAGTTATTATTATTATTATACTCTTGTTACACTACGAACGTTCAGATATATGATTTTTCTTGTATATTTTTTAAAAAGAGCGCCTTTCTGTTAACTATTAACACCTTACTGTTAATAACAGTTCAACAATGATAATAACATTTACCTGTTATAATCGACAGGGTGATTCAGATTATCAGAAAATGAAGAAGCAGAACAGCCAAACGACTGGCAAAACGAAGACGGCCGACTCGCACACGTTCACGACTCGCGGAGTAAACAAAAAACTGTATTCAAGATTTATTTTAATAAGATTAAAACCCTAAATACTTAATACATTTATTTGTATATGTGCTCGCGTTAAAGTGCATAAGCCAAAAACGGTGTCATAATCAGTGCAACTGCAAAGCAGTTTAGACGACGTTTGTCGCACAGCAACCAAGGCAAAAGCAGCAGTAAATAAAAAAAAATGAGTTGAGAAGAAAAAAAAACGCGAAACCTTTGTATATATGTATGTCCATATACATGTATATATATGTATATTGGCCAGAAATAAACGCATAGCCTGTTTTTCATCATACCTGGCCTGCATGACTAATGAAACAGAGACAGTCTAATGACGTTACAACTGCGTTCAAATAAGGCTAATAAAATCGTCGTCGGACTTGAAGCATATTGCGTAGGCTCTCCCAGAAGAGACACCAGCGATGTTTGTCGCTGACCAATAACTACTTATCATTGTCAACAAACGTAAATTAATTATGAACAAACACTAAAAATAACTAATAAGACAACAGCAAGGCAGCAAGACATCAGATTGACCAGGCAACAACCGAAGGCATCTAGTAATTATGCTTGACCCTGGTCCAACAATAGACGTAGCCATAGTCAAAGCCCCATCGCCAACGAATTTGTCGCTGTCTTCAGGCTGTTGCTGTGCTCAGAGTTCCCTCAGTCGCTGTCGCTGCCTCTGCCGCTGCCACCGTCAGCGCTGCCGCTGCTTCAATTAACAAATTTACTTGCTAAAGTCGCCAACGACGTTGACGCTGACGCTGCGACTAAGCTGCAGGTAAGTTACTTAGTTCGCCCTGTTGGTGAGGGAGAGGGAGACAGTGACAATGCAGTGACTGCGTTGTATTTTGTTGTTGATTTGTTGTTGTTGTTTTTATTAACATAACCATAATGCTTTGTTGTTGTGTTGCTTTGTTGCCGCGTTGTTGTGTTTATTGCTCAAATGTTGAGTAATACTTTTTTGGTAAGCGCGCACGATTATTATTACCAAATTCCATATGCGTATTACGAGTGCTGCTGCTGCTGCGGTTGGCCCTCCAAGGTTTTCATTAGTTAGCGGAAATAACACGTTAATCCACGGAGAAGAGATATCATATCATCTTTGTGGTCAACGCCCTCTTTTATTTTGTGTTTTTGCTCTCTTGATGCGACTTTGATTGATAGCAACGTGGTCTAGTCGAAAGATTTTCGGTACAAAAACCAGTTTTCCCTCACCTTCCCTGCCCCAGTTGAGCTTGGCGATTATCTGCGGTTCATTGTACCTATCCAGGGTTCATATTTTCCTCAAACACCAAGCGCACCTCTCACCTCACCTCAAGAGCACTTCAGCTTCACCTACTCATGGCTTATATAATCATTCAGCTTGACGTTCAACCTGCTTCCCTATCCAGCTATTTGCACACTTATTTCCAGCTAGAAATTGCCATTTACATTGTTACTACAAATATACATTATAATTGGCCTATCAACGCGCTAAACTGCGTCACAGTGAGAACAGAACGGAACAGATCAGTCAGTCTGGGAAAGCAACACTTTATTCCGTTGATAAGGCACTTTCGCTTTTCAGACATCCCCCATGCGTCATGCTGCGGAATCCAATATGTGGTTTAGTTTAGTTTATTCTTTGACATTATGTACTTTAAGACATACGTCTTACCTTAACTTATTATTAGATGCATTAAGCGTGCGTCATTGGCTCGCATAAGATAACCAGTAAAGAGAATTCAATGGGTTTTTTAGGTAGCTTTGCGCAAGTATAAACCATTTGACATCCTGTAATTGAGACATATACATTCAACTCGAATCGAATCTTATCAAATACTTTCGGGGAAAAGTGTTGGTTAATCTTGTTCCAAGTAATCAACAATATTACCCTACGAATGTCAGATAAGATAACATAAAACATGTTTATAAAAACGCATAAATAATAACCCGAAATTACTGCGTAATGTTCTACATGAAGGTGCTACAGCTATTAATACATTTTGGGCAAACCCAAAAGGGGTTTATGATTCGCATAAATCAACTACGGGTACAGGTACATATGCTTTCTTCAGAAATATCAATTTACACTATGTTCAATTAGACTACGAGCATTTTGTAATTAAATATAGATAAGATAAACACATTCCAATTCCTCACATTCATATATCGCTAATGTGAAAGCAACTCATCAGATAACATAACCCTATTAGGTCTCCAGACGTTTTCAAATCGTGACCGGAATTTTACCAATCGCGCTATCACGTTTTATTTACTTCTGGTTCCTACATTTGAATAAACTCTCCAGATATAACTGTTCTTATCTTATAATGGTTCTGTCTGGTTTTCAAGGTTTATGAATTTGAAAGTCGCCAAAAAATAAAAGCAATTTCTGTTTGAGAAATTCAACTTGTCATTTAAACGGCCATAAAGTCAGACTACTTGACTGATAAACCCGTCAAATTGCAGTATCTTTAGCCGTGTAGGAGCCATAAGAACAATAATCACTTGATTTTTTTTGATTACAAGTCGATTGTACGATATATAGATAAAAGTGAAGGAGCGGCGGCTTCTAGTATTTGCAATCTTGATGAATATGTGGGTCAGGGCAAGTCAAGTGGTTTACAATACCATACCATACCATACCATGCTATCGTCAGTGTGGCCAAGTGTTTGTGAAGGCGGTTTCTTCAAGTTCTTCTTCTATCAGCAAATCGGGTCAAGAATGTGTGGCGAGACGATGCTGCATACAAAGTGGCAGCAACAGTTCAAACTGGATGCTGGATATCGAAAGCTGCATGCTGGATCTGCTGTTTAATGTATTCTCTCACACACTTGACGTTTGTCCAGTTCATTAGCATGCCCAGAACTTCGCCGAACTTCATCTTCAACCCGCCAACACGTTCTCTATTGTATGTGTGATTGTATGTGTGTATGGCTCTTATGTCCAAATTATTTGCTCTCCATGTGTCTCAGCACATACGTGTTTTGTATACCCAAAGCAAATTTCAATCGTTGTTCTGCCTACACTTTATATACCACATACATGTTTGCATATATGGTACTTATATGATTAAGACAAATAACTGAATAGCTCTCACCTCATATTGTTATCTTTTGAATTATTATATATGTATTTTATTTACAGTTTCGTTAAAAACAACTCTCCAATTGTTATAAAAGACTTAACGAGCTGAACTTTCTTTCATTAATAGAAAAGTTCGAGCTCTTAACTTTGAGTCCATTAAGCAAACTACTTCTGACGTTTACAGGCACCAGAAATAGATAAAAAACCAATTTGGAATAACAAAGTAAATTCTTTTAAACTTTTAAGCGATAAGCGACTGACGAATGTTACGATAAATTTGAATTTTATTTGACAGAAATGTTATTATGTCACATAAAATGTAAGCAAATTACATAATACACCCCCGATAGTCGTCTTAGGCAGGTTCTCTTATAACTAACTTAAGTAATCAAATTGCGCTCATGTAAAGAATTCTCTTTTATCTTTCGTTGCAGTCGGTAAACATTCGTCCCGTTGGACAGCTGAGCAGATACTGCGTTGTATAAATGCAGAAATAAAGAACTAAGAAGAGTAATACACACAGAATCAATTGCACTTGGTATTTAAAAAGGATATTGAAGGGATCAAAATGGTGGCAGTTGGCAATTTACACAATACGCGCATATTGCGGTTTTTGCTTGTACTGATTGTCGTTATACTCACGATATTCATTTATGCCTCATACTCGACAACGACAACGTTGACGCCGACACCGACACATCTACACGCACAGGTGGCACTGCCAACGCCACAGCAAATCATAGCAGCAGCTCCAGCAGCAGCCTCCAGCCGAAGACAGTCGGATCAGAGCAACAACACAGCTGAACTAAGTTCATACCCTGGTGAAGAGTTCTCCGGGAGTAGCAATAACAACAACAAGGCTGCAACAAGACTGCAGGAGCAGCATAGAAAACAGCCACAGCAGCATCGTCTGCCCACTATTGATGAGGATGCACTGCTCGATGGCGGTGCTGCCGGTGCAAGTCCCATTGCAGCGGGCAGTGAGCAGGCGCCCAACGTGCCCGATGAACTGCTCGAGGAGCAGCAATATGTGCAAAGTATTGATGCGCTTACAGGTGAGTAGTGGCAGCAGTTAATTGCAGCTAATTGAGTATGAGATGCTAATTACCTTCTCCTTGCAGGCAACATCAATAACAATAACAACAACAACAACAATATCAATAATAGCAACAACAGTGAATCCCTGAGTAGCAAACAATCAGTTGCTGCTGGAACAGCAGCAAATGCAGTAGCAGGTTCTGGCACACAGCAGCAGCAGCAGTCGCCATCGGATGCAGAGATTCTAATGATACCAACTTCCAATTTGCAAAAGTTTATCGAGAATGCTGATAAGATACTCAAGAACATGACATCCAACAGCAGCAGCAATACGCTGGCATTGGGATCGTTGCCGAGCGAACAGCGCACGGGTTGGTACATTCTCTAGCTACTACCTTCTTTATGGGAGTGGCATGTGGCACAGAAACAAACAGATAACTGAACGTCAGGCGGCGGCAGGTCTCTTTGTTTGTTTACTAATTTGCCAGCAAGTCGAAGGTATCGTTTTTCCTAACGGTAGACGGGTATCTATATGGCAGTCGAACAGACAAAGAGAGGCGAACAGACGTTTATATTGTTTGCTCTACGCTTGACGCTCGCTATTAGGTTGCACATATTACGCAACGGCAATTTGCAGGCGGAGCTGCACATGGGGCTCTCATAGATAATATATCAAATTTCCACAGAACTATTCTGGATAGAAAATTAACTGAAATTGTTTGTTTCCCTTTCTGTTTTCAGATAAGACCAATCAGCCCGGTTTGATTGAGGACTTGCAAATAAATATGCTTGAAAGCAATAATGTGATGCAAGTAAAAACAGAAGCCGCTGCACCCGAACCCAAGGAGAAGGCACCACCGCCAGCACCGGCACCAAAGCCGCCAGCTCCAATAGTGCGTGCCACAAAGTCCAAGCAAAGTAAGGCGAGCAAGTCAGCTCCCAGCAATCCAGTGGATCCATCCAAAGGCATTAAGACCGAACAAATCTATGAGAGTGGACATCTGAACAACGAGATCGATGCGGAACGGATTTGTCCCTCGAATGGCAGCGAGACAAGGCTGCTCATATTGATCACATCGGCACAGACTCATGCCGATGCACGCATGTCCATACGCCAGACGTGGGGACATTATGGGTCACGTCATGACATTGGCATGGCATTCGTATTGGGTCGTGGCACCAATGAGACTGTGAATAAGGCACTCAGTGAGGAGAACTTCATGTACGGAGATCTGATACGGGGCAACTTCATTGACTCGTACAACAATCTAACGCTGAAGACGATATCATCACTGGAGTGGGTGGATCAACATTGCAGTCGTGCCAAGTATATATTAAAGACCGATGATGATATGTTCATCAATGTGCCCAAGCTGTTGACTTTCCTCAAACAGTTGGAGAAGCACAAGGATAAAAAACTAATTGTCGGCAGATTGGCCAAGAAGTGGAAACCGATTCGTAATAAGAAATCAAAATATTACGTATCAACAGATCAATTTCCGGCAGCTGTATTCCCCTCGTTCACAACGGGTCCCGCATACGTAATGACTGGCAGTTGTATACACGATCTATATGTGAAGTCACTGAAGACCGTGTATCTGAAGCTGGAAGATGTCTTCACCACGGGCATTGTGGCTCAAAGTCTGGGCATCGAGCGATTGCATGTGAATGAGTTTGTCAATCGGCGAATCTCCTTCAATCCTTGCAACATACGCAACGCGATTAGCGTGCACATGATCAAGTCCAACGAACAGTTCGATCTGTGGAAGAAGCTGCTGGACCAGACCACTAAGTGTAAATAGTATTTTAGGTTTAAGTTATGAATTTAAATTATGTTTAATTGGTAGAGCAATGGAATTAGTAAAAAAGGCAGCTACTGGCAGCAATTAGAAATATCTTAGTTACTAAGTAAGGAACGAATGTATCTTGTGTGTGTATTTCTATTCTCAATATACTCCACACATACAATTTAAATTTATATATACACACACATATATATATATATATATGTATATATATACATATATATATACTATATAATCTACTTTAGTGTACTTAGCGTACACCCAGAAGTTTTCAATTATGTTTGATAGTCTAATTTTAGCATTATAAATGCCATTATTTAACTGATAATTAGCTATAACTGTGGTTAGAAACAAACAAACACACACACACATGATTAGTTGAATAATGCTAGGTAACATGATCAATATTTTACTGAAACAAAAACAAAATTAAACGAAACAGTCTCAAAGAAAAAACTATCGATTAACTCTGTGGTCAACAAAGAATCTGTGTTTTTTGAAATATAATATAAAGGGCAGCTCTCATAACAATTTCAATTGTGTTTATTAAATCTTTCATTTGTTTTTTTTTAGTATCAGGATTACCTTTGAAAAGTATGTTGAATCAGATTCAAAAGTAAAGTTCAGTTGATAAATTCATCGTATTCGGTTTAATCAGCACACCAGACTAAACTTCTATAAATAAACAAAAGATATTAATATAAAATTTGGAAAAGTCGTGTACTGGTTAAGTGACAGAACTTTCCTTAGCAGAATGGTCATACTTAGCTTTTTAAACTCTTCGCGCATGCTGCGCTTTCTGCTGGCCACGATCATCGTGATGAGCGTTGTTTTTATCTACTCGTTGTATCCACTAACAACAAACTTTGTACCGCAATTGTATATACCAGATATACCATATAAACTATATAGCAAGGCAGCAGATCCAATGCTCCTACAGCATACAAAAGTTCCAAAGTCCTGGAAGAAAGAAATAGTAGAACTCAATAATACAGGTGAATTCCGTCTCGGTGATGATGGTACTGAAAATATTACAGTAACTAAGGATTATATTGGTGGATTTCCCGATATGCAGCGCGATGAAGGGAATATTGAAACCATTTCAGGTAAATTGTGGGGGTGTTATAATTAAAAATTTCATTTATACACCTTTTCTGCTTTTCAAAGTTATTTTACTGGACAGCAATCAAACGAAGCTTATAACAGAGCCGAAGAGAAAGAATAACGATATGCTACAGCTTAGATCTGTGCGCACAAAGAAGAATCTTAACTGTGAAGACTTATACGAGGAAGGTCATTTAACAAACGAGACCGATGTGAAACGCATTTGTCCAATGAATGGCGAAAAAATTCAACTTCTGATCCTAATCACCTCACAGCCAACACAAGCTGATCAACGTATGGCTATTCGACAGACTTGGGGTCATTTTAACAATCGTTATAATATTAGCATTGCCTTTATGTTGGGTCGTAGTCGTCACAAGTCAGTAAATCAAGCTCTCTTAAATGAGAATAGTTTACACGGTGATCTTATAACGGGTAATTTCATAGACTCGTATAATAATTTAACGCTAAAAACGATTTCGTACCTTGAGTGGGTTGATGAGAATTGCAGTCGTGCCAAGTATATCTTAAAGACGGATGATGATGTGTTTATTAATATACCCAGGTTAATGCATTTTTTAGCAACACGCTACAAGAAGCGCGTGATTTATGGTCGAACGTGTTTTAAATGGAAAGCTGACCGGAATCCGAAGTCAAAATACTATTTGACGGTTGAAGAATACCCTGTTATGTTCTTTCCCTTGTTTTGTACAGGTCCTGCCTATGTTCTAACCGGTGATATTGTTCACGATCTATATATGAAGGCGCTAAAAACGGCTTATTTGAAGTTGGAGGATGTCTTTCTCACAGGTATTGTGGCCAAGAGTCTGGGAATTCGACGAATCACTGCTCATGAATTTTTTAACCGTCGGGTGAAGTTCAATGTGTGTGTCGTTAAAAAAATTATTAGCATACATATGGTCTCAATCAATGAGCAGTTTGAGCTCTGGAAATTGTTGCAGGAAACATCAAAATGCAATTAAATTTAATGATAATATGATTGACAAGAGATTCTATTGTTCTTGTTTTTTACATGTGCGTAAAATAAACTAATATCATATTAACAAAAAATTGATATTTATTAATGACAATTTTTAAGTCAATGTACATACATACGTACTCAATTCGACGAAAAATTTATGTTAGCTACCACTTTCCGCCCGCCTTGTTGATACTCAGCTGGGCGAAGGAAATGTAGATGAATTTTATGTAAAAAATTGTGTACAAATATAAATATCTCAAATATTTCTGTCTGCTAAAAATAAATGCTAAATGGAGTCAATTTTCAATAAAACAAACGATCGAATTTAGGGTTTGTAATCAAAAATGCGCTAAATATCTTACGCTAGCGCCAACTGAAAACCTGGGCTGACCAAGAGTTAAGCTAGGGCTACATAGTTAGCAAAGACATTAACCACAAAGATATCGGATAATGCGTGGAGTATAAACAATTTGCTTTCAAATGGAATTGGCGTTGCTTAGAAGGTATTTATTTAGGAGAGAGCTCCTTTTCTATTATAATCAACAATATTTTTTAATATCATTAAATGTTATTTTTTGCAATACAACATTATCAGAATATTTTTAGCCTGTTCCACAATTGTGAATGAAATTGGCGGTTCGCTATCGATAGTGGAAAGATTTTTAATCGATAGTGCAAGCAAACACAGCCCATTCGATACATTGTTGGTTCTATCGATATTTTTTTGCAGCTCTAACGTCTAAGCAATCGAACTGAACGCTCTGCGCAACGCTTGCATTCATTATTATTTTTTTGTAATTGTGCCAAACTTAGGCTAACTAAAGCACAATAACTACGTGTTAACTTGTGAGAAAAGTGTTTTGATAAGCAGATATACGTAGCGGAGCTTTTGAATTGTTGCATTACATGTGTCATTTAATGCGCCAACAGCAACAAGTGGTGCCACCACAAACAAGCGAAACAGCAGAGAAGAAATCAACGCAAAACCACAAAGTAAAAATTTTAATCGACATTTTCTCCACTCTACCTAACAATTTTGATGATTCGTATTGTTCATAACTTTGCGTACATATATACTATATGTATATATATTTAAAGTTTATAAATCGACTAATCATTACCACGCAGTGTTGGTTGTGCGTGAGTGTGTACGTGTTTAAGTGTGTGTGTGTGCGTTTTAAAGTGCGCTGCGCAGCTCTCTTTAGGCCAGCGTCGCGGCATATATGCGAGTAAAACAAACAAAAAAACGGCCAGCGCACCCGACAACAACAGCAACATCACAGACTATTGACAGTGACAACGGAACAGGGGGTGTTTGACTGCTGTTTCTGATTGTATGTGTATGTGTGTGCGTGTGTGTGTGTGTCTGTCTGTTTGTGCGCGCCTTTGCCAACCAAGCCATTATTTTTCTGTCTTATGACGTAAACCACCGAAAATCAAAAGTGAGCACAGCGACACATATAGAAACGAACGAAGGTGAGCGCATTTTATGAATTCTTATTCGTATTCTCCCTCCCATTCTTGTTTTGAGTCTTGCTTTCTTGTTGTTGTTCTTTTTAATCTTCTGCTCTTCTTGGAATTTCAGCAGAATCAAAACCAGACCACGTTGCTGGCATTGGGGGCCGTTATAATTTTTAAAAACAAAATTTGAAAGCTCGCGCCGCTGCGCTTGTTGATTGTTTACAATTGCCCTTTGTTGTTGTTGTTGCTGCTTGCCTCGTTCATTAGATGTTCTCACACGATTGTGAGGCGGCTGCAAAGTGCATTTGCCTCCCCATGTAAACAAAAAGACGGAAGGCAATCCACACTCACAGCACAGCAGGCTGTTGTTGTTGCTGCTGTAGTTGGTGGTGCATTCATTGGCCTATTCAGCCAGTGAAGCGATTGCAAAAGAAGCAGCAGCAGCAGCAACAATAGCAGCAGCAGCAACAACAGCAACAGCGGTAAATTCTTGAGCTAAAGAAAACTTGTTGAAAGCGTAAAAAGAAATTATTTGCCCTTTGGATGAGCAGCATTCCATGTACTGTAAGCTATTTTGCAATCCCAGGCAGACACATTTGCCTCACATCATTCACAGTTGCCGCTAACACAGCCACTGCGCGATGACAACATCAGGCCAAAACCTGTCTGGCCAAATGAATCATTAGCATGGAGATTTCTAAGCATTCCCCGTCGCTGGAGAGTATCGCGCACTAGAATTTAAAATTAACCGTCAGAATTGCATTTGAATGCCGCCAAATGATTCACAATAAATCGAATACAAACACACACACACACATACAAAATTGGTGATGACCCCGCGCAACTTTTATAGTTTATTTTCTCTTCCTCTCTCGGCCTCTAAAGCGCTCTCTCTTTCTTGTTCTCTCTCGTTCTGTGTTACTAAAACTGTTACTTCCTATTTTGGTAATTATCGCGTCATTTTTTGTGCTCACCAAATTTAAATGCGGCATATTATTTAAACATTATTTACTTATCTACATTGTTTAGTTAATGTTTGCGGTTTTAATTAACTGTTTTCACGCACCACGTGCGCCCGCCTTTGCCTCCGCTATATCACAAGCTGATCCCCCTTCTCTACGCATATTATTATTTACATGTTAATTGGGAGATAGAGATGGTACGTGATGCGATTTATATGAAAAATGGAACGAAAGGAGTTTGCTAAAAATACTAAAAAGTACATATAGAAAGCGGTATTTTAATTGTTATATATAATACCATAGTCAATAAGCTACGCTTCCGACATAACTTCGCTTGTAAATAATGTAAATGTTTAATAAAAATGTTGTATATTAGTGACATTTTATATATTTAATAAATATTTTAAATATGTTTCTTATCCGCTTTGAAATATGTTCGCTTCCACTGCTCGATTGGTATTGTGTAAATATATCGATTAGCATCTCACTCATCTCTAATTGGAGCTCTGTGTCTCCTCCCACTGCTACCGCTCCCGATCCTTTGTTATAGCATTTAAGTAAATAAACAAGTCGGAGCAGCATGAACAGCATTACTGATAATGAGCTGAGCTGGTTTTTTTTGTGGATCTGCCTCGTTAGTACCTCGTTGCAGTTGAAGATGTGCAGTTCAATTGTATTGTAAACAATGAACAGCTGTGAAAGCGTCGACCAAAAAGCTGCGCATGTCCGAAAAACTACACACACACACCCAAACATACGTCGAATTTAGTTATTAAAGAAAATGCGCTTGAGACATCTTCGGTTGTATACAGTTTTGTTAATTTTATATAAGGTTTACTTATAATTTCCCAATCATCTCTCTGAACAGAATGTCGCGACACGAGAAGTCCAAATCGGTGGGTGGAGGCATACTGGAGAGTTGGTTTGGTCGACCCTCTAAATCGAAAGGCGGCAGCACCTACAACACTAATAGCCTGCCACATGGAGCTGCAGGGCGACCTGCCTACACCGACACAGAAGGCGGGTTCGGTGTCGAGGATCTGGAGCAACATATACAGCAGTTAAGCGAAGCGCAGGTGAATCAAAAATTTCTAGATATACTCGAGGATATGAACATACCCAAGGACAAGCGGGAACCATTGCTCAGCAAGACGCGGGAGGAGCGACAGCAGATGATTTTCATGCACATGAAGAAAGGTAAGCGCAGAGGAAGAGGGATTGCCAGATAAGATTAAAATAGCAAACTGCAAATACACTTGCAGAGGGCATATTAATTTTAGCCAGAAGTTGGCAGGACCCCATGAAGATATAGATAGAGTTACAAAGATTTTCAAGCAGCATTGCCAGCAATCTCTTAGTGTAAAAGTTATTCCGCTGAAACTTGGCATTGTTGCTTATATAATTTGCATAGCAACAATAAGTAAGATTTTGTAGGGTATAAGATTTTCGTCAAACAAAAGTTAGCCGTTCATTCTTATTTGTATTTTGTGCATTTGTCATTCTATGGTTTCTCTATCAATTATCACCTGGTACTGCGTTTTCTTTGGTACGTTGTTTGCCAGCAATGCGTCATGTCGCATTTTTAGTTGGAATGCGCTATATATCGTTATCTTTCGTTAGCTTTTATAGGATACAGATACAGCCTTATCGCGAGACACGACAATTGCAATAAGCACAATGCCAAAATTGGGTTTGTCTGCGGGTAATTCAGTTTAAACATGCCTTTTTTGGGGCTCTCGTAGTATCCTGTTGCGAGGCGATAAGTTTTGACACTTTACACACACACACATTTCAATCAAGTTGCCAAAAGTAATTGTTGATTGCTAAAATCGCAAGCGTAACTGTAACTGCAACCGTAAACTTCCCAATGCTGCCACCACCTGCCAGGTAAGAAACCACCTAGCTCAGGTAATCAACACCAACAGCAAGCGGCGTCGTCACCAATGTACGAGGGGGCACAAAAGTCGTTTTATTAATTAACTCAATGCGGGGCACGTTCGCTTGTTTTAAGTATTTCAATGACCTGTTGTTGCTGTTGCCTTTGTCTGGTTGAAAACATTGATAGATTGCATGAAAATGAAATACCCTCGAGTGTGCTTTAAGTGTTTTCATAAAATAAACACCAATGCTTATCTCTAAATGACATAATAGTCATTTAATAGTCGCCAATCTCTAGTGCTGCAAGATCTGTATACAATAGATTGTATTATAATGTACTTATAATAGGTACAATACATAATGCATAGGCCTACTTAATTAAATACTTTTCGAATGATGTAATTTCATTTTCAATGCAAACTAACTATAAAAAACTTGAAGGCTTCACAAAGTTGCGTTTCTATAGGCATAAGTCGTCAGAGCAACACAAAGATATTAGATAAATTGAGATAAACGTGTCTACAGCAATTAAAAACACGTCGAGCTGATAAACATATCATGGCTAATAGAAAACAAGATAATGCATATAAGAAACCTAAAGTCTGCTGAAAGCATAGTCTCATAAATAACACACAAAATACAGGGTATATAAGCAGGCAGGCTTGCGTAACTTACAAATGTAAATAAACAAATTCGTGCGGTCCCGTTTCAAGTATTGTTATAATAAGAATGAAAAATACTGATTGAGTTTTTTGCATTTTGTGCAACCTGTAAGCACCTCCAGCTGATCTTTCTCCTCTCCTTCGTCATCCTATCCCCCTTCGTTTATTACAATCGCAGTTGATTTATCATCGCCTTCGTTTATTGCTGAGTTGGCGCAAAATGTATTTTAAGCTGATTTTCTCATATTTTCATATACTGTATGATAATATAGACACCATATATACATCTAGATATATCTGCGATTTGCACGTATTTGCATTACGTGTGCGAAAAATCACAAAACGCTAGAGAAAAGACTCTCGTATTGATGATCTATCAAGTTGTTTCTGTGTGAGATATGGAAAGTACTCGATGAGTTGCTCTCTCTCTCTCTCAAGAGTGTTGACAACTTGTTGTTGTTATTGTTGCAGTGGTTGTCTATGCACTTGAGTTTCATATATAAACTTTATAGCAACAACAAATTTGAGCGTCAAGGCGTCTCCATTGAAAACACTTGACGTAATTTGAATGCTTATATGCGTCTATATGTGTATTTGAAAGATTAAGTGGAATATATTCACATATTTGTACATTTTTGTATACGAATTGTGTCTTTGAATGCGCATTGTGTTGATGCTTTCTGATAAAAGTCAAGGTTATGTATGTAGTCTGAGAGCAACCATCAAGCATGGTTTCCTCTGACTGATAAAAGCACGCACAGCTGAAGATAATGGACCCTTGACGGCGTAGAGTGAAGCAGCGTCAGAGCGTAACTGGACCGAAGCATTTACAATATGTTGTGCTGTTCGCTTTACAGTTAAAAAGTATAGCATGTACAGTGAGGCGTGCCTATTGAATAATTATAGAGTATTCAACTTTGTGCTGAACGAACATACAGAAGGAGGCAGCTCCGACTTCACACAGTGTATACAAATGTATGTACATATATTCTTGATGTGCATCAATATCCGCGATGATATAGGCATATCCGTCTGTATAAACAACTAGATCACAGAGACTGCAAGAGTTAGGACTAAGAACTAAGAAAGGACTAATTAAGAAACAATTTCAGTGGGCGACTGTAGCTTTCTTACTGGTTTTCTTGTGAAAAATGGGAGATTTTCTTTAAAGAGTTTAACAATAAGTTTAAGCTTTATCTATCATATTCTGTAAAGAGTTGCACAGTGTAATTCCTCTAACTACTTATCAGTATATTATAAACTAAACCATATTTCCCTTCTCCACTTCCGTTGCAGGTAAAAACTCACTGGAGCGTAACTCAAATTCGCGCTTCGAGAAGCCCATCGACTACATTGAATATCTGCAGAATGGAGAGCACAGCGAGCATAAGGTTTATCAGTGCGTGGAATCGTTGCGTGTGGCACTCACAAGTAATACGATATCCTGGATAAAGGAGTTCGGTGAGACGGGCATTGCACAGATTGAGAAACTGTTGACGAGGGCCAAAAAGGATCGCACCTATGATCGCATAGAGTTCGAGGCAATACGTTGTCTCAAGGCCATCATGAATAATACGTGGGGCCTGAATGTAGTACTCTCGCCAGATCAGCATACTGTGGTGCTGCTCTTGGCCCAATCCCTCGATCCACGCAAGCCACAGACAATGTGTGAGGCTCTGAAACTGTTGGCATCCTTTTGCATAGTGTACGAGCGTAATGGTTACGAGAAGGTACTGCGAGCGATCACAGCAATGGCAGTGCAATCGTACAAGGCTGGCGAACGCTTTAGGCCCATTGTGGATGCGCTATTCACATCGGATAAACACGATCCAAAGCGTGAACTTGCGTGCCACAGTCTGATCTTCATCAATACGCTGACAAACACGCAAACGGATCTCAATTTCCGACTACATCTGCGTTGTGAGATCATGCGAATGGGACTCTACGAGCGCATGGATGAGTTCAAGGAGATTGTGAATGCCAGCAACAATGAAGCACTGCAGGAGCACTTTAAAATCTTCCAGGAGATACGCGACGAAGATTTCGAGGAGTTTGTTCAGCGCTTCGACAATGTCACCTTCAACATGGACGACATACAGGACTGTTTCGATGTGCTAAAGAATCAGGTGACAGACACTATCGCGGAGCCGTATTTCCTATCGATACTACAGCATTTGCTGTATATACGCGATGACTTCTACTTCCGGCCCGCTTATTATCAACTCATTGAGGAATGCATAGCACAGATTGTGTTCCACAAAGGCTATTGTGATCCGAACTTTGAGAATCGAAATTTTAACATTGACACATCGCTGCTACTCGACGATATTGTGGAGAAGGCAAAGGCCAAAGAGACGCAGCGTTCGGAGGAGTACGAGAAGAAGATCGAGGCACTGGAGAGTGCCAAGCAGGAGGCCGAGGCGAAGGCGGCGCATCTCGAGGAGAAGGTCAAGCTAATGGAGGCGAGTGGTGTGGCAGCGCCATCACCAAATAAGTTACCCAAAGTTAATATTCCCATGCCACCACCACCGCCTGGAGGAGGAGGAGGAGGACCAATGCCACCGCCACCACCACCTATGCCTGGCATGGCCGGAGGGCCACGACCGCCACCACCGCCGCCTATGCCTGGTATGGGTGGTGGACCACGACCACCGCCACCACCTCCGATGCCTGGTATGGGTGGTGGTCCACCGCCGCCGCCGATGCCTGGCATGATACGACCAGGAGGACCACCACCACCGCCCATGATGATGATGCCTATGGCTCCAGTACTGCCGCATGGCCTTAAACCCAAGAAGAAATGGGATGCCAAGAATCCAATGAAGCGTGCCAACTGGAAACCGATTGTGCCTGCGAAAATGTCAGAGAATGCGTTCTGGGTAAAGTGTCAGGAGGATAAGCTCGCTCAAGATGATTTCCTGGCAGAGTTGGCAATTAAATTCTCATCGAAGCCCGTTAAGAAGGTCGAGAAGGATGCAGTAGATAAACCAACAACTCTCACTAAGAAAAATATCGATTTACGTGTACTCGATGGCAAATCTGCACAGAATCTGGCCATTCTACTTGGAGGCTCACTCAAACATCTATCCTATGAGCAAATTAAAATATGTCTACTACGCTGTGATACCGCCATCCTGTCGTCCAATATACTACAGAATCTAATCCAATACTTGCCGCCGCCAGAGCAGTTGAAGCGTCTGCAGGAGTTCAAGGCTAAAGGGGAACCGCTGCCGCCCATCGAACAGTTTGCAGCAACAATAGGTAAGTGAATCAAAAGGAGGAGAGTCATCTGTAGAGTTTTATTAACGTATTTCCTATACCTTTCATAGGTGAAATCAAACGATTGTCGCCGCGTCTGCATAATCTCAACTTTAAGCTGACCTATGCGGACATGGTGCAAGATATCAAGCCGGATATTGTTGCCGGCACAGCCGCTTGCCAGGAGATACGCAACAGCAAGAAGTTCTCAAAGATACTTGAGCTGATTCTACTGCTGGGCAACTATATGAATTCGGGCTCAAAGAACGAGGCTGCCTTTGGCTTTGAGATATCGTATCTAACGAAGTTAACGAATACCAAGGATGCGGATAATAAGCAGACACTACTCCATTACTTGGCCGATTTGGTAGAGAAGAAATTCCCCGATGCCCTTAGCTTCTTCGATGATTTGTCGCATGTGGACAAAGCGTCGCGAGTCAACATGGATGCCATACAGAAGGCCATGCGGCAAATGAATTCAGCAGTCAAGAATCTGGAAACGGATTTGCAAAACAATAAAGTACCACAATGTGATGATGACAAGTTCTCGGAGGTAATGGGCAAGTTTGCCGTCGATTGTCGCCAGCAGGTGGATGTCCTGGGTATGTGTGTGGAATATATATAGTTTATATAGTTCCTTCAATTTATTGATTCAACCTTCTTGCAGGCAAAATGCAGGTGCAAATGGAAAAGCTGTACAAAGATCTTGGCGAGTACTATGCATTTGATCCCAGCAAGTATACGATGGAGGAGTTCTTTGCTGATATAAAGACTTTCAAGGATGCCTTTCTGGCGGCGCACAAGGATAATGTTCGCGCACGTGAAGAGTTGGAGAAGAAGCGACGAATGCAGGAGGCACGCGAACAATCGCAGCGAGAACAAATGGAGCGACAGCAACGCAAGAAGGCTGTAGTCGACATGGATGCGGCCCAAGCACAGGAGGGCGTCATGGACAGTCTGTTGGAGGCATTACAAACGGGCTCCGCATTCGGTCAACGCAATCGTCAGCCCCGTCGTCAGAGACCCGCGGGTGCTGAACGACGCGCCCAATTGAGTCGCAGTCGATCGCGCACACGGGTCAACAATGGTCAGCTAATGACGCGGGAGATGATACTAAACGAGGTGCTGGGCTCGGCGTAGTGTGTGAGCAGTTCGTTCCCAATGTACATATATAAATATAAATATATAGACCCTTAAGTGCTTAGACCTAAGCAATGGTATCTGTAGCCTTGTTTGATGAGCTAAGTGAAGCTATTGAAGACGCGCCGTCAACTATCATTTATCGAAGAGCCAACACAGTTCTGATCTATTCAAATACATATCGATCCTATAGCCTACATAATGCATAAACGAAAGAACGAAAGAAAACATAAATCTATTTTTGATACACTTTTGAAACTGAAATCGGCGCATTCAGTTACGAATATATACACATACATAAATGTATATATATTTATATAAACTTTTAAATTTAGCTGAAATATTTTTGTACTGCTTTTCGATTCCTTTTATTATTGTTGTTGCATGTAGTAGTATCACTTCGTTTTCGGAGCACCAAACGAACTATACATATATCTTTATCTTTATACCATAAAATCCTTTTTGTATTTTAATTTGATTTTAAGTCGCATTTTAATTTAACACTTAGTTGCGGTTTTTATTATTATATTTTTAACATGTCATACTGCTTCTACTATACAGAACGAATTGTTAATTTATCTACATACTTTGGACACTGATCGTATATATTTAAAATTATGTATATTTTATTTACGATTTAGACTCTATACAAAACTGAGCAATTAAAACTAATTTTCAAAAATCAAAACTAATTATTTTATGCATTGTTATTGAGTTTGGAAATATTCTGAGGATTAGCTGTAGATTAAGATTTATGGGGTTAGTGCGCCGTCAAGGGATGGAGTTTAGTATCACGTACTTAATTAGATAATCAAAACAAACAAACGACGATAACGATAAGCCTATAACTGAGGACGTTAGGAAAATGCACATAAGTGATGTTTTTATAAGGAGAATGAATCATCTTAATTGACGACTGCAAGGTAATCAACAAGGCGGCAAAATTTTCGAAATTGAAAAAATATATTTTTGGGTTTTTTTCTTTACAATTGCCGTCTGCCGTCAGGCGAAAATTTTAATTTGTTTTATTAACAACAAAGATATTTTATCGGCGGCACCCTTTATGGGTGTGTGCACAACACACAAAGTGCACTTGCGCAGAGTGGGGAAGGGGAAGGTCGGATCGGTTTGGAAACGATTCGTTGGAGTCATGTGGCTATAAAACTCTTCAACGTTAAATTAACCGATGAAGCGAAGCCGCGCGACAATCCAATCAAACATCGGCGACGGAAAATGATATTGTATATGTATATATACGCAGGTACGCAGGTATTAGTAAGTGTGTGCATGTGTGTGAGTAGAGTTAGTATTTTGTCGGTGTTCGACCGTATCACATTTTGGTCTCTCTCTGTCGTCTGAGTTTTGAGACTGCTTTATGGCGCCTTGTGGCGCTTTGCTTTATTTATGGATTTATTAACATAATTGCATTTTAAAATTTTCTTGAGTTTTTTATACGTTGTTGTTAATTGTACGCTCATATTCTAATTTACGACGAGCACACAGACACACACACATAAACACTGACTCACCTGCTTATATAGTTAGATGCATTAGAAGGGACTGATTTTGATTTGGGCATTTTATTGGCTTGGCATCTTAACGGGTTTCTTTTAGGAATCTAGTCGCCGTTGCAAGTTCCCTCATTTTTTTGTCAGTTTTCAAAATAGTTTCTCTAGGCACGAGCATATTGCACCTCTAATGACTTCCAGGTAAACATTATGCCCGATTACATGACTTGATCAGGGGCCTGTGTAGCAGATGAACAGCCAAACCAAACGAAAAAAAAACCTGGCCTACCCTTGCACATATTCCAGCCGGAGACTTCCTTGGAATTTGCGAAAAAAAATGGAAGAATACCAAATGGTAAAATGCTAAAATGGGCTGTGGCCGAGTAATTGTTGTGCGAACTTTATGACCATCCTCCGCTCCGCCATGTTTGGTGTCCTTTCGACTGTCCTTTCGACGCGATCGTTCCGCGTGATCCGCGCCTGTTCTAGGTCGCGTTCGCGGGATCATAAAACTTTTGTGCTGCCTTTCAATTGCTTTACAATGTTTTGTTTGTGCATTAAGGGGTTTTTTGTTTAAAGAGCATAACAACAACCCACGATCGAACCAGTTCGAATAGTTATGTATGTACCTTCATCTTCAGCTTCTACGGGTCCTTAGCGACCCGTTAATAAGTGAAATTTAAGTAATGCTTGATGAGGTGCAAGACCAAAGGCCCGAGGACGATTTTTTCTGGTTGTCTGTGTGAAATTTTCCATTGTGTCACCTGAATGCGTTTCTAATTATTCGCGCTCACCGTGGAACACAGCAGGCGCGACATGCAGTTCGGCATGTTCTGGAATCCTATGAATAATCAATGAATGCACTTTTTACGTTTATCCACGCAATAATTCCAGGAAAATCGACATAAATGGATTACTCAATCCGTTACGAGTCTGCGAATATATTTCGATTTCTTTTTGGCAAAAGAATATTTATATATATATAATATATAGATATGTGCAAAGAAAATATTCCCAATCATTTTGTTCTATTTCAAACCATTATCTCAGACGCTTTTACAATCGTTCTGTCATATAAACAATTCAAAATGGTTTTCTTTTTCCCATACGCACTTTATATCCAATTGCTCTTTGATTTATAGGCAACTTTTGGGGGCTCTGATAAAGTGTTATAACACTTATGATGTAATTAGCGTTAGTTTTTGCGTAAAAAAAGAACTGCTATTTCTCTCGATGGTCCCATAAAACATATAAAAATCTCAACATTAAAACGTTGATTGGGCGCTAGGAAAATGCCAAAGGCTCAATGGGTACGGCGAGTGTACATGGAGCGTAATAAATGAAATCCGTAGTTATGGCATTACAAACATGATTTTACAGCCACTAATTGCATAATGCACACTCTGGCATGGAATTACTTAATTAGGGACAACAGCGGCAATAGAGGAGTTTATAGTACAAATCGAAGCGGTCGTAAAGAAAAAGGGGTCTGTCTTCCATTCGTCGTACATACTAGACGGGCTCTTTAACGCCTTCCACCTCCACTAGTTACCTGTTTCTTGGTTCAGACCCACGGTGGGCGGAGCTACCTGCCAGACATGACGTGACGTGCCAACGCCAACGAGTAAGTAAGCGAGAACGAGATACACAGCGCGTGCATGAGTGAGCAGGCACCAAAACATAAGCCATCTTGAATTTCAAACTCGCAACGGAAATGAGCTCGCGACGAGGGTTAAAATAACTCCACCTATGGCTGATAGCGTGTGTGCGAGTGAGACAACTAGATGCAGCTCAACGGTTGGGCTGCAGTCTCAGGCAAAGATTGTGTTACCGTGGCGGCGACGGGCGATTCTCTTTTTCGTTTTTTTATCAGTGCGACGTTCGTTGCTTTCAGTACGTTTTCGACTGCGGGTATCAACGCAACACGCCAAACGCAACGGCAGTTGACTAAAAACGTAACGCAACAATAGTTTAAAAAGTGAATGATAAACGCGAGTGTTTTGTGGCAATAATTTCAAGTTTGATAAAATACCAAACAAACAGTTGATTATGCGATCGGTGAATAATCGATAATTTGCAAGTCCCATCAATAAAAACTCAAACGAAGAGCACACAAAGAGGAGTGCGCAAAACTTGAAAGCAAATCTAAGGAATCGCTTGCAAAATGTGCACATAAAAGGAAGTTCGCGAAAAGACAAATAAAGAAAAGAAAGTGGAACTCGAAATAAACACTAACGTTAAAACGTTGAATTAATTACACACGCCATAACCTCAAAGCACAGCACACAGGAACACAGCTGCTAATCTCTGCCCCCCTCATCAAGATGGTCTCCCACTATTACAACTCCCTGCCGTATGCGCAAAAACACAGTGCCGCCAATTTGGCATACGCCTCCGCTGCCGCCGCGGGCCAGCCATGGAACTGGACTCCCAATTATCACACGACACCGAATCATCAATTCTTGGGGGACGTGGATTCACCGCATGCCGCTCATCATGCCGCTGCCGCCCACCAGATGTACTACAATCCGCATCACATGTTCCATTCCGCTGCGGCGGCCAGTGCCAGCGAATGGCATTCACCGGCCTCCAGTTCGGCTGCTGGAGACAATTTCTCCCAGAACGTTGTACCCACTTCGGCTCACCAGCTAATGCATCAACATCATGCTGCACATCATATCAACAGCGGGCTGCCAAGCGGCGGCTCAAGCAGCTCAACCAGCTCGGGCAGCAATAGCTCGGCGCCGGTTGTTGGAGGTCCCACTGTCGGTGGCACCCAACTGAACGAGACAAACAGCAGCATTGGATCCGATCAGGTACAGCAGCAGCAGCAACAACAACAGCAGCAGCAGCAACAACACATTGCCGAAGGTTTGCCATCGCCACCGATTACTGTTTCGGGTAGTGAGATATCGAGTCCGGGTGCACCTACGTCCGCTTCGTCACCGCATCACTTGACCCATCATTTAAGCACAGCGGGCAGTGTCAACAACAACAACAGCCCTTCAACGCACAACAACAACAATAACAACAACTCGGTGGCTAACAACAACCATCGAACATCGCCGGCCAAGGCACAGTACTACGATTGGATGAAGAAGCCCTCGTATCCAGCGCAACCTCAACCGGGTAAGTTCCATTTCAAATTCAAATTTACTCTAGGCTTAAGCTCTATAACGGATCACTTTGTTTGTGGCTGAGGTTCACTCGAATTTAGTCACCTCTTTTTGAGGTTTATCCCCGAGCACGCACACACACACAGTCCCTGCTTTGTTTGATCGTGCTCGTGCTGTTCGCGCTTCAGAAACCCGAAAGAAACCATAATTTTATAACTAACCATAAGCAATTTGCTTGTGTCCAGCGTTCCAAGGGCCCCATTAGCTCATAAAAATCAAATGTTTCTCTTCATTTTACGGCTCTGGGCCGGGCTGAAGAGCTTGGAACCGGCATGTCGCCTTGATTTATGTGCCAGGCTCAGCCGCAGCCCCAATATAACTTGTCGACTCTGTTGACTAATTTTGTATCGTAAATCAATTTTACTATAAACGAACGTATTCAATGGGGTCGATCAATTCTCCTGCAGTTTCTAATGAAAAATGCAAATAGTCGGCAACTCTGATGACTCCGCTGCTCTCACAGCAATTAGCAGCACGAGAAGTGTTTCCAATAGAGCTCGAAGTGCAGTTCATTGTTTTTCTGTCTCTTCCCGGTTGAGCATGCAATACAAATGTAAAAAGCTTTCAGTTAATTGTTTTTCTTAAGCACTGGCACTCTTTCTCTCTCCCTGGCTCAGCATGCAATGCAAATGTCAAAAGCTCTCAAGGCTGCCATCTTGCGATCTGCGCTCTTGTCACACTTTTGTTTTGCTCCTCTCTTTACATTGGACAACAACAACATCTGCACAAGATGTAAATGTCAATGCACGCATACAAACATGCGTACGTTAAATGCGCCGACAACCAAATACACTCACTCAAAGTCACACTCACAGTCGCACTCACACTAAAACACGTGGACAAGCAACCGCGCACAATTTATGACCTGCGCGTTTCAACTTGACGACGTTCGATATCGACGACGATATCCATTAAGCCCATAAAATCTGTTGGTATGCAATTAACGTTTATTGCCCTGCCGTGCCGAACGTTGTTTATTTTAATCCTTCAACGGGTCAAGACGACAAATTAAGATTATGCACTTTATTTATTATTCATATAAATAATAATAAACAATTTGACCGACTTGCAGTTTGGCGCCAACTGAACACCAAAATAGTGTACATCTAGTCGGTAATTGCTTGGGTTTTAATTACGTTCTGTGGACTGTACATGTACCGTACTTGTCAATAGGATCCACAACGTAGACAGACGCACACACCTGTACACACACATGCAGAGACATCTATTGGGTGTGGCAATAAAGTTCTTTAACAATTTGATATTGTTGTTGTTGTTGCTTTTGTTGCTTGTACTTTTGTTTCAATGGCTGTGGCGGGTTTTCGCGATTAGATTAGCAGAGCGCAAGGCAAAACGGGGAGTGGGTTCATCAGTTGGGGTGGGAGGCGTGGCGAGGGGGGTCCGTCTGCAGAATGGGCCAGCTTTGTGAAATAAACGGCCGCTTGTCGAACCGGGGTTTCTATGTTGCTCCAATAATTTTCTATATAATTTTTGGTTTGATAGGAGTATCAAAACGTGTGCGTTATCTTTGGCCCATGCCCTGGCTATGCCTGATAAGAATTGCGCCCTGCGTATTGATTAAAACAATATAGCCAATAAACCAATAAAAATTAGTATTACTTCCAATAAAAACTAAATAGCGACATTTATGGCCAAATCTTTGCAATCATTATTAACCAAAAAAAAATAGGAAGAGGAAGAAGAATTATTACGCGCAGGAACAAACTTGAATTCGCCATTGATAACTATTTGAAATGGATTTCATGTAGGTTAGAAACAGAGCAGAGCAGGAAACAGAGGAACCAATTAAGTAGATAGAACTCTACGGCAGGGGATCAGGGGATCGATCGGATGGGTTCAACATGTCATTATGTTTCGTCGGCCGAGGGCATAAAACTTAATGCCACATGACACATTGAGATTTCATATGTCAATAGGCACAAAATTTATAGTATACACACATTCATATAGGGGGAGACAGAGAGAACTATCTATAGTCTTTGTAGCATAGATTTCTGTTGTCCCAATGTGTCTGCCCCCAAATAGCAACTGCAAGTTAACAAATATTATGATACTTCACATACATATCGAAAAATGTTCAATATACATATGTAAAACTTTTAGTGTTGTCAAATTCCGCTAAATCTAGTCAATAATTCGAATGATTCTAATTTGTTCTTCAATATCAATTTAAATCCTAGTATTTTCTGAAAGTTTCCAGTATAAAATAGTTTTATCTTATTCAAAAATATCCTTTCTCTTCAAACTCTAATCGAAAAACTTGGCAACACTAAAGAATATAAAGTCATATAAAGTCTGATCTAAAGCTTTCAATATTGTGATGCATATAAATTTCAGTACGACATCGTTGAAACTTTCTTGAAAATATTACTTTACTAGCTTTTATTTGGTCTCACAAAAGTTGGATACACTGTTCCCCACTGTATGTATAGCTCCATCGTCTACAGATATAGTCCATTTATACCCCACAACCGCCAGTCCGTTGTGCGTTCTTGTTTGCTGCATGATAAGCCATTAAAAATGGCCACTAGGTGCTGCAGTCAGAGCACGACTCCGTACGTTCTGATGTCGATGTCGATCGTTATCAGTGCTATCAATATTTGGTTTTTGTACGCCGTTCCGTGTGTCGATGTGCCTGCGATAGGTGTCCGTTCCCGTCCCCGTCCCCATCCCCGTCTCTCTACTCGGTACCGGTCTGCGGAATGTGTCAAAATGAAGTCCGCTGTTGATTAGCCCAGTTCATCATCTATCCGGGCATAGCGACATTGCGTCTGATTGACATGGCAGGATTAGCACAGTTTCTCACACAAACACTCGTACACCCTCTCGCAACACACACACACACATTCTATTTGGGGCCTGTGACACGATTCATTTGCTTTGGACTTAGTTGTACAAATAGAGCGCGCGTTTGTGTGTGCACTGGTATTTGTATTGGTATTGATATTGGTAATAACTGAAATTCGTTTTGCTGTTAAGTAGGTGGAAAGCCCTTTCTCATATATACACATGTATAAGGTGTTCAATGTGAGACCTTTCCCATGCCATACAAATGTATGGTATATATCACTTGGGGTTTTTGTGAGGCGCCTCAGACTGGAGAATCAGAGAAGTCCAATTTATAATTATAAAGCGCATATTATATTAAAAAATAGAATAAATAGAACTCAATACTTCACGTATTGCTCCGTATCGATCTATATATAATATAATATAATACATTTTTGCTTCATCAGACTTTTAATTCAGTCTGGCTGAATCTTTGGCTTTATTATCATGGGGATTTTCCAATTGTTTATACATATGTTTATCAGCTAATCGAACGAAACCATTTCTAAAATTAAATTCGAATGTGACGGGCAAGAATCGTTTCCTTTCACCATAAACCAAAGTGCCCCAAAGTACTACCTGGTAGTCGTCGCGCCTAGACTAAAGTCTTCCCAACGACATCCAAATCCAATTGTCAATCAAAAATTGTACATACGACGCGTTGAACGGGCAAATATTTTTTCATATAAACAAAATGTTTGCTTTTTATATATTTATATCTTAATTCCCGTGATTGACTTACTGACTGATTGATGGACAGTCCGGACAGACAGACAGAAAGGCAGACTGACGAAGGGGAAACGTGTCGAGCTAATTGTGGACACGTTTCAAAGAGTAAAAAAACGTTTGCATTGTTTTGCTGCCACTGTGTTCCGCTTTGCCCTGTTTATGGCCAAGATTTGCACAGTCCAGCTGTGGGGGCCATAGAGCTCATTTACTACCATATATTATAGTCATATTGTGGGCGCAATGCCCGTTAATCGCTTAACAATACAATAAAGTAGCAATAATTATAAAAAACTAAATTAAATGTTTCACAAAATCGTATACAGTATTGCCCATATATACATACATATGTGTATGTGCCCCAACCATAACAATGAATATTATTGTATATGGTAGCAATATTCTGATTTTTATACCACTTTAATTATGATGATGATTATTAGCGCTGAGATTTGTGTTTTGTTATTGTTTGTGATTTGAGGCTCGTTTAAATTCCCATTATGAATCAGGTACTTCCCAGTTACTGCAAGGAATTGAGGCAGTTCTCTTGCAGCTTGCGGCATTTGTTTGCACGGTGCATATGTGAGTTGGCCTCAAAGATTATTCAAATATTATTGCACGTTGACCCGCCAAGTTTAACCTACTCAGATAAGAGCGAGAAGAAATTTATAGTTCACACCGAGCCAAGGAATATACACACACACAAAGCAGGGAGAGAGTGAAAATTTATTGCATTCTATTTTGTTTAATATTTTTATGATGCGCAAATTATCAATAATGTGTTGGGCTTATTAAACTTAGGGCTGTATTGGGTAAATAGTTTAATGAGTAGCGCGTTTAATCACAGAGTATGATTGATGAGTTAACAACAGTTGGTTAGAATGGACAAATACTTTAGCTTGTTTTTAAAATTATTTGAATAAATAGAAGAAATTGTAGAAACAGTTTTGGAAAATTGGGTCAGAATTCATTAACTCATTGAAACTTAAGAAATTGTTTCGAATAATTTAGTCCCTGCCGTCATTAGCTCTTTATAACTCAAGCAAACTTAAGAACAGTTTAGCTAAGATTGACTTTTTAATATGTCTTTCAATTTTTGTATATGCTAACTATAAATAATAAATATATAATAATATAATTGCCATCCGCAGAGGTATGCAGCACACCCAATTTAGATGACTTTACCGATATATTGGAAGCAGGTGGTACGATTCCAAAATAACTATTGTATATCATTCTTAGCATATCTGCATTTTTGCTTCATTCTCTTTTCTCTAATTTGTATTTTCTTAGTTCGTGTTGCTGTTGTTATTTTTCTTTTTGTTCGGCTTGCATGTGCCGCTCATAAAATAAGCTCGAGTCGTATATCGTATCGCATCGTATATATATATATCTTATATATGATTGTAAATGTTTATTGCATGCCCCGCGTCAGCTTCGCATTCGAAATAATTAACGTAAATTTGAAAATAATTTTTGCCCGCCTCAGAATTTATGACTTTAATGGTGACTTGGCTTGCTTGGCTTGGACTTGGAATTGAAATTGGACGCAGTTGGCAGTCAAATTCTCTGTCCATGCTGTGGCAGCCATTTTCTTCTATGTTCTCCACACCCCTCTCTCACATCGTAAACATGGCCCGAAACCGGTGGTGCCGCGCTGCCAATGGCGTGTTAGCCACATCCATTCATATTATAGCCATGGCCACATTTCACGTCCTCTCAACTCCGGTTCGCCCTGCCCCCCTTTCCTACTTGCTGCTGCATGCTTGCGTGCCGCATTTGGCTGTGGCACGAACGGACGTGCGGCATTTCGTTTGTGCCCGCGTTGCACGCGATCTGATAATATTTTCTTCTTTTTTCCATTTCTTTTTTTCTTCTTTTTGGCATTTATAATGCTGCGTGCCAGGGCGCGGCTTGGCTCCGCAGAGAAAGAGAGGGAGGGGTGTCTGTTTGGAGGCGTGTTGCCGTTGCCGTTGCCATTGCCTTTGCATATGCAATGGGGGCCCGCGCTCATAAAGTGTTTCCACGTCGCATGTTTCCACTTTGATGTACGCCATTTTGAATTTCTCTCTCTCTTGCGTGCGTGTAATACGTGTGTGTGTGTCAGCGAAAGAGTTATTTATTGTTGCCCCATTGCATTAGTGGAACTTTTATGGAAATTATACATCTAATTTTCTAGCCAAAGAAAGACAATGAGCTAAAAAGAATCCATTAGATGCGGCACTAATTAACGTTATGTTATCAAACTCCAGTTGAAGGCTTTAACTAGGCATAACTATTGCGAGCTCTTGAAATTAGGGTATATTTTTGATATGATAATAATAATAAATGATAAATTTCATGATAAGTTTTCCTTGTTCTAAATCAATTAAGAAGTTAAACTGTGTAGGAAAAAATATTACACACGAGAATCAAGTGAATAGTTAGTTTGCAAAGTGATGAGCACTAGAAGTTCTTTATAAGCTCTACATAAGACAAATGTATATAACAATATACAGCATTCAACTATGTTAAATTCTTAATTAATGTATTTCATACAATGCAACATATTATAGAGTTCCCAGATAGATATTTCCATTCCACATTGATTTACACCATTTCGGACAGAAAGAACACTCTCCTGAAGCAAAGGTTGTAAATAAAGTAGGATGCAAAAGGCAAAAGGAAAATAAGAAAGGCGAAAAGGAGGAGGAAAAGATAAAATAAACGTCAAATCGAATCAAATGATTTTATGATGTAATTTGAGCTAATATTTACGATATAACAGCATCTAAAACAGCAGCAAAATGCCAAATAAATGTTATTGTTATATTGTCGCTTGGGTGGTGAGTGTTGCCCACAAGCTCTCACAGCTATTGTTGTTGTTGCTGTTGTTTCTATCTCTTCTCTACACATTTATGATGCCAATGTGGCGCCTCCCTTCCTCCATCCACCTCCCTTTATCCGTTTTAGCCAAAATAAAAGCAAAAGCGCAAAAATTTTGCTCAACTTTAAGCAGAACAAATTGTTGAGTGTTGAAAAGTCAAGTGAGAGAGCGAGTGAGAGGAAGAGGGAGAGAGCCAAGTCAAGTGGAGGCTGCGCCAGTGTTGTGGTATGTCCCAAGGGTGACATAAAAGAAATTGCAGCTGAGTGGTTTCGAAACCAAAGAGGGTGAGAGCACAGAGAGAGAGAAAGGACGAGAGTATGCAGAGAGACTGAGGCTGACCCAGACAGAAGCTTTAATTTCGTAGTTTAAATAACGCTTGAGTGGGAGAGAGCGAGAGAGCAGATGAAAAGTGTGTCCCTGCTAGCAGCAGGTAACAAATGTTTCCCTATAGATTTGTCGCTGTTGTGGTCTGCTCTGGTTTATTTTGTCATCACAGTAGATAAAGATGTTGCCCGGGATTCGCCTTGCTATGGTTCCGTTCGCCTTGGTATGCAAGTGACAAATTAACGCACTGCGGGGCAGCCAGAGCAGCAAGCCCACATTAACACGCTGTCAGCTGTGGTGGGCAACCACCGAGTGGTGTCAACAGTTAAAACTGTAACTACCTATAAATGTAACTGTAACTGTAAGTGTCCTTGGGTGTCCTTTGTGATTTGCCCGCTGGGAACTGGGCACATAATTGCCGCAATCATCATACGCCTCCGCATCTACATCCGTATTCGCATGTCCGGTCTGAGAGAGTTTCTTGCTGAGTTTTTCCAACAGCTGTGAGAGCAATCAGCGCGTCGTCGTTTGTCTCTCTATATTTATTCATACTTATAATTTATAGTCCAAATTGTTTCGAGTCATTTATGGCTTAACTTCTGCTCCAATTGTGTCTCAGGTAACTACGCAAGGAAAACAATCAATTTTATTTATATGCACACAGACAGTCTATATATATTACATAATCGCATGGGCTATAAAATCTTAAAGCCCGGCAACTATTGGCATACGCTATTTACACGCCATTCCCTTTGTCGGCACAATACTGCACATCTACACACATACAGATAGAGATACATTTACTCAGATACAGATACTCATAAACCATTCGAACCAATTGTGAATTATTACACTGAGATATATTATTGATAAGGTCAGGGAAAACAGGAGCAAGTGCCGCATTTATTTACTATAAATATTCCGCAAAAGGTTTATGAATGCGACTGCAAAGTCATTTATAGTGAATAAGGCATGAATGAAGTGCGCTGAGATTGTTTCGCATTGTGATATAGTATTTACTATTTGTGGTTGCAAAGGTTAAAACTGTAAATCAATTTGAATGTAAAGAGATTATAGAATTATTTAATGATTGATAGAATATTCTCTAGATTGATAGAATAGTCTCTAGATTGATAGAATAGTCTGTTGATCTAAAGATCGTACAATATATTTTTTGCCGTGTTTAATATCTCTGAATGAACATGCGATTATTATCCACAACTCCACAACTCGTTTCCTTTCTATAGACATGTGTATTGCACTCGATAGGCGACAAACAACTATTAAAGCTTATCGCAGAAGCCTCTACAAAGCCCTGCAACTTCAATTCTACAGCAAGAGAAGGCAACATGACTCTCCGTAACTCTGCGGACTCTGATTCCCGAGACTCGACACAGAGTCTCACAGTTCCTTCCTCCCTGCTGTGTGTGTGTTGATATAGACCTCAACTGGGATTAGGGAGTGCGTGCATTCGAAACTATTTGAACTATGCCGCCCCAGTCCAATGCGTATGCAATTGATAGCACAACTATCGTACAACTCCAGATACTACGTAATGTAATCCATCATTATAGCAGGAGGAGGGAAGTGGGGATAAACGAGCGATTCATTTCGAATGTATTTCCACTTTCAATTACAAATCTGTTCAAGAAAGAGAACAAACCCCCACTCCCTGCATGTATTTATATAAATTACTGTTACCCGTTCAGCCCCCGTCACTCCCTTCTTCCAGCAAGTCCGCCAGTGACAAAGCCATAAAAAAATGTCACACCTTTTTTCCACCAAAAAAAGAAAGAAAGACAACACGGCGAGCATTTTATTTAATTACGTATAAAATATATTTATACATTTAAGACTATACGTGATGTATGTACGTATAGTATAAGGGAATAACAAGTTTATAAAAATATATTAGAATTAAATGTTAAGCTTTAATTACACAATTCTTGGTGTGTTTGCCAAAATGACTAGAGATTTTGTACTGTACTTTATACTATATATATTTTGGGGGTTTTCGACTATTTGACTTTTGAGAATGGCGTATCTTATCGTTAGAGCGTGTGCTGTGAAGAAGATCCGAGATCAGACACAGACACAGACTGGGACTGAAACTGAGACTCGGAGACTGTTGTCTGTTTGTCTAGAACTCAGTTAGACAACTTAACTTGATCCACATAGTAGAGGGGAAACAAAAAGTGTGCGTATTTATTTTGTGTGCAGATAATAAAACACTCAGTACTCGGGTTAGTAACTTTATAGTTTTATATATGGTATACACAATTTATTGGATTATGGTTATGGCCGTGAAGGTCAGATAGAACCTGGCACCAGTCCAACGGAGCGCGAATAGCAGCAACAATAACAACAACGTTAGAAATGGGGACAACAACAAGGTGTTCCAGTTTCGGGACGGAACGGAACAAACGGTTACTGTTGCTGTTTACACAGCGTGTTCAGGTGTGAGAAATTGGAACCGAAAGTGCCAACAGATAAAGAGTTGTGCAGAGATTATGTAGAATACGGAGTAAGGAACATCTTCAGGGAATGAAAGCAGCTCTAAAGCATTGAAGAAAGAAGAATAGTTAAGCAACGCAATGAACTCTTAACTACAGTAGTATTTAGGGTGTTATTTATTATAATTAATATATTGAACGATAGATTTTTCCAGAAGAAACAGAATGAAATGTAGACTGTAGATGGTATACATTTCTATCTGTAGTTATTCATTAGTTACTCTAAATGGATTCCCCTTTCGTGTAATCGTTTAGGTACGATTGCGAAATAAACCGTAGATAGAAAATATGTATATATGTTTCCTTAATTTACACAAGGAAATCCAAGTTGAGCACCTGCTGCTATTTTTCGCTTTTTAATGGCCACAAATATTTGTGCACTTCCCATCAAATCTAACACAGCCATCTAAAGTCTGTCCAAACAGTGTGCGAGTGAGTTATCAGCGTTAGTTAGTTAGTTAGTTATTATTATGGCTTCTACAACACCCCATTATCCCCATCCCCATTATCAGGCAGGCCGCCGCCCAGTGTGAGGCAAGTACTACACGCGCAGGCCAACAAGTGACAAGTCGAGAAGTCTTTCAAAATCCCCACTTAAATTGCAACAAGACTGAAAATTCGAGATTTATTATGAGAAGAGGAGGAGTAGGAGAAGCAAGATTAAAAATCGTGTGGACTTAGATGAGAGGGAGGAATATGTAAGGCTTTAGATTTAGCTTTTTTATGCCACGATTGCCACATTTGACTAAGCAAACACGCGACAATGACGACGACGATGAAGACGCAGCTATAAATTCACGTCTAAACAAAAGTGTAAAAAATAAATACGAGTGCGAGAGCGACAGAGATAAGGGCTAACGAAATAAAAAAGAACGAATCACTGGGTTTCAATGGGTTCAGTTTAGGAGGTTCTGAAGACGACATCGTTACCCCCGGTACGGTAATCATATGATATATGAGCTAATTTCGTTAGTGAATCAATTGAAAAACTTTGATTCCATGGGATTCTGATAATCGCGGAAAAGAGACTTTAATACAACAATTGTTTAGCTGTTAAATATACCATATATCAACGTAGGTGTAGCGCATTCTTAAGGTCTTTAACACCTACACTTCTTTCTTCTTGCTGGCCTCTGCTCTGGCTCTAGCTCGACTGCTTGAACTTATCATCTGTGAAAATATTTGTATGTTTGCCTTGTTGTTTACTCGATTTTAATTGTGGTTTACGTACCCGAGAGTGCTACATAGAAAAAGAATTAGAGCAAAATCTTAACCACGAAAAAAAGAGAACATAAAAAGAAAAATAAAAGTAAAATGTTTGCATTACGTTTTCTTCTGATAGTCAGCAAGAAAGAGAGGCATAGAGATTCTCTAAAGTGTGTGTGAAGTGTGTGTAGAATGTGTGTATGCGTGTGTGTGTTTATCACGTAGTCCCACCGTGCTGGCATGACATGATCCCGTGGCCTTTTTTATGCCTCGTCGTCGTCGTTGTCGTTTTAAAATGGTTTGTCATCTATTTGAATTTTGATTGACAAATTGCGCAGCGCTGTGCAGCGCCAGGGGGCGCCATTTGGCCAGGTCGCGACGCTCAGGTTGCTGGCGAAGGTGTCTCTGGCGGCGCCCCCGAAATATGAAAGCCTGCATTTTGATGTTTACCGCATCAGATGTGACAACAGATGGATCGCGACAACGTCGCACAATTTCCTACTTTATGGCCCTATCTTAATTCAAATATTGTCGGCTGCTCTGACGGATGACGACGGCGGATGATGGCCGACTGGGATGATGATGATGATGATGTGGTAGATGTTTGTCCAACCAGACGCCAGTCAGTCACTCCAGCGTTCCGACAAGGCTGCACACGACCACCGACCACATGGGGTTGAACGATTAAGTAATCTAATTTGAAATTAATTATAATAACTCGAAATTAATTACAATCATTTTAAATAATAATTAAAATAATCTGAAATTATTTGAAATAATTCGAAATGAGTTGAAACAATCTGTAATAACTTAAAATAATTGTAAATAATTCAAATGAACTGCATTTGAAATGATACGATATCTTAATGTTGATTATGTGTTGTTTCTTCTTCTACTCCTAAGCATGATCGTATTGTCATGTTTTTTTTTTATACCTTTTTATTTAAGTTATTTTATTTATGCATCTTTTAAGCATGTTCTACAAAGTAGAATTACTATCAATTAATTCGAAACTAACCGAAATTGTTTACTTTTCGCATCTTCTTGTAGGCAAAACTCGCACTAAGGATAAATATCGTGTGGTCTACACCGACTTCCAGCGTCTTGAGTTGGAGAAAGAGTATTGCACGTCGCGGTACATAACCATACGGCGGAAGAGCGAGCTGGCGCAATCGCTGTCACTGTCAGAGCGACAGGTTAAGATCTGGTTCCAGAATCGACGTGCTAAGGAACGTAAACAGAACAAGAAGGGCAGCGATCCGAATGTTATGGGCGGCGTGCAGCATACGGACTACAGCCAGTTGTTGGATGCCAAGACCAAGCTGGAACCGGGACTGCACTTGCAGCACACACTGCACTCGATGAATCCCATGGCTGCAATGAATATACCCGCTATGCGATTGCATCCCCATTTGGCGGCCCACAGTCACTCGCTGGCAGCGGCGGCGGCGCATTCGCATCAGTTGCAGCACAGCGCGCAAATGTCTGCCGCTGCAGTGGGCGTGGGCACGCTCTCGATGTGACATGACTATGGAGGCGAAGCTGCAATTAGCTATGGCAACAACAGCGGCAACACGGCAACAGACGTAGGCGTGGCAGGCGTAGACGGCAGCTACTTGTTGGAGCAGCATCCACAGCAGCAGCTGGAGGGTAGCGCGGGCTTTGCAACATGTCCTAGTGATCTGGCGGTGGATATGGCTTAGAGGCGGCGGCGGCAACAATGAACAAACTGAACAAACAACCAGCAACAACAACAGTCAGACTGTTTTGTTGTTGTTGTTTATTTGCAGTGCATTAAACCTGTGGCAGCGGCGCCTTCGAATATTGCACGTTGTTAATTTTTGTGATTGTATATTCATGGCGTTCTTACGTTGTCCAGGCTAAACAATCCCTTCTCCCCCTCCTCCCACATACTTTTTGTGCCCTGCCCGGCCCGGTCCCCACCCCACAGCACCAGTAGAAAAGACACACATAGATACACAGAATGAATAATGATGTAAAGATTATGTTTAATTTTAAATATTTTATATATAATTTGTAACTCTAACTTTGTCCCCCTTGTATTATGTTTGTTTTTTGTTCTAGGATAATGTTTAAATGTTTAAACTGTAAGCACAGTAAGCGATTTGATTAGTTAGGATCGATATACACATAAAGATACCCTATATATGCATACAGATATAAACTAGCGCCTAAGTAAAAATCGAACCAATCAAAAGAGAATTCAATTTACATACGATACGATTCAAGATTTGTATAGCCGTCCTCGACACCCTTTAAAAAACATATGTATATATGTATGTATGTATATGTATTTAGCTAAAATCAAACTTTAAACTTTGGTGCAATCCACACATATCCTGAACACACACACACACTGATACACAGAGAGACATAAACCTACACCTGTAAATATGTATTCACAACAAAATATTGAACGTTTATTACTTTAATACTGTAATAACAATTAGTTAGTTTCTAGAATAATTTGAATTTACACACAATAAAGCAACAATATTTGCAAACAAAAAACCTTAATAATTAATACTATGCTTTACGGTTGCCTACTACATATCAAAATAAATAAAAATATATTAAGCACACATGCATGTCTTTTCATGTCTTTAGTTAAATTAAATGGCTACGATTAATTTATGTAAAATCATCCATGTGCTATTTGAAATAAAAATAAAATACAACATAAAAAAAATACCCAGAACAAAATACTTTCTTCATTTGCATTTTTTGGTGGTTAATTGCACGTAAATACTGCATTTCGATAACAACGGCAGCAGCTGATACGCTCCACCTACGAGCAAGAAGTATAAGAGCAAAACAGAGCTGTCAATTGGATTTCATTTCGCTTTGTCAACGCCTTCTTCGCTCATTGACGCCATTGAGGGTCTCGCTCTCTCGCGGCATTACTATTGCTTGCTCTGTTGCACTTTTTCAAATTGCCTTCCTCGGTTGTTTGTACAGTGTGCGTGAGTGATGCATTTAATTTAATATAATTGAAATGCACAAGATGCATGTTCATTTAAGGGAAGTAGAAAAAACTTTATAATACTTTTAGTTTAAACACAATAAAAAAATATGTTAGTTAATGCACACACACATAAACACAAACTTGTAATAACATTAATGTTAACTTTCTGACAAGTATATATCATTCTTCTTTTGATCGGCAAGCTTGCATTCGCTTCATCTCATTTACCTTTCTCGCTTCGATTGATTTACGATATTCACTTTCCGATTTATGGATGCCTCCAATTAATACATAGTATTTGGAACGACTGCCAAGGCAACAACAGCACAAAACAATCAAAAGAGTCAACTATGAAGGGCGAAGAGAGACAAACAAAAAATGTAAAAGTCAAATACATACATAAAAGTATAACGAAAGAATAAACATTTTTCACAGCAATAAATGCATAAAATTACATTCACACATGCGCACATACATATACGCATATGTCGATATGAGATGAAATTTATAATCTTTTTGCAGTGGGATGCTGGACCCAGCATTGTCGTCTCACTAATAGAGACATACCGAAAACAGCTTGCCTGGAGAGTGCGATACGATCCAGAGAAAAGATCAGACCCCTCCTCCTCACTTGAGTTCGACCTAACTCGAAAAAGTTCGAATTTCGAGCGTACGTTAGTTTTCGGTATGCCATAAACTTTTATGGCACACTGGGCGACAATGGCGGAGGCAGCTGTAAGGCAGAAGAAGTTACGATGATTGGACGCTGACCGTCAGTATCGGCATTTCTAGGGGTCGATCTTGTCTGCCTTCTCCTCTTGCTGATTCTTCTTCAATCCTCTGTGGGTGCCAATTAAGACAGCAACGGCAACAGCAGCCGCCATATCGTAAAACTTTTTCCGATCTTAAAAAGATCATTCCTTCATTTTATGGCAGTTAGCTGAGACGAGAGTTTGGAAGGAAGGAAGGGGGGCAGGCACTGCGAGGGGGCTGCATTTCTTGTTCTATTCACAAGAAGTGTGATCGTAAATCACTTGGCAATGCATCCTCTCTTGCATCGCTTTTTATCCATTTTTGAGGATGTCAATTTTCTCACAAAATGGCGCAATGTGAATCACTCGTGAATTCCTAGTAAATTGTGGAACAGCAACCACTGACTGTGTGTAATGCAGTAGCTCACCCCAAAAAGTCGGCGAAAGTCAAACATTTCGGGTGTATTCGTATACGTAAGTATTCGTTCCAGCCGGTCGAGCAAAGGTCGAGCACCAGGCACCAAAAGAGTTATCCAATTTAACTGGAATATCTCGAAAATCGCCATGGACAAATGCAAACACGCCGCCGTCGCAATGCAATCTCCTTATTGTTGTTGTTGCTATCCCTTTCCCACATGCGTGCATCTGCCTTTGCCTGTGTACCGTTTTTTTTCTTCGTCTTTAATTTATATTTTTTTAGCGTGTAGGTGTGAAAATGTAGCGCACACTTCCTTTATCGGTGTACGAGGCTTGTTTGCTTAGTTGTTTCGGGTTTTTTTGCATTTGCTTACATAAAAGTCAAAATATTTTGGGTGCCACAGGAATCAGCAGCAACAGCAGCCGCAACAACAACTACAAAAACAACAACGACAGCAACACACGATGTGAGTAAGAAACGTTTTTAGCCAATCTACAATTGGATTCGGTTCGGTTCAACTTTGAAATCTGGACAGGTTGTATATTTTACTCGGTCTGGACATTTCCGATTTTCCTAATCTGCTGTACAATAAATCAACTTATTTTGAGAGCCCCACGGCGGATCGGGTACTTGAGAGACCCATCGATAGCATAATTCCGCTACAATTTCGCTATACTCAAATTGATCTTTATATAATATATTTTCTAATACTGAAACACATGTTAGGGTATTCATCTGTCATTATTATATATGTATAATGTTTGTATACACTATATATATTTGTATTTGATTCCTAATTAAAGAGCAACACCCACACCACGCAGTCACATGACACTCAGTCGAGTCTAATCAGTTTTTTGGGCGTGATATTCATTTCAAATGCAAAATATGTTCACAACCCTTTTCAAGGAATGGGAAGCAAAAGATCTTTCGCCAGAGACCTTATCTACAAGCATGATCGAGATAATTAATTTATGCCTAGCTACAGAAAGAGTCAGACACACTCACATACTACATATAGAGGTGCATATACGATATTTGTTTCTTCACGCGGCTGACGCCCATTGTACTGTCTTGGACTGCTTTATCCGGTTTCTGTTTGCTCGATTCAAGTTCAGATCCGAGAGGAACGTAGACAGTTTGTGGCTTTTGTGCGGGAGTTTGATTAACACAATTTAGTGTTCGTGTGTGTGTGTGTGCGAGTTTTGTGTTTATGGAAATTAAGCAACAAGTTTTATTAGTAACCATGCACTAATTAAACTCCGTCCGGCGCTGTTGCTAGCGCTGAGTTGTCACAGTGATCACACCAAGAAACAACAACAATAACAAAATTAACTAAAACTGAAACCGAATTTGCTGCTCTGTGGAGCAGAGGATCATAAAAGCCGCTAAAAGGTGTGGGCGATTTCACAAAACAAAAGCGAATAAACAACAACTTTGTGTCGTTGTACGCGATTGATTTGTTTATTGAATTGATTAGAGTGCGCCCAGCTGGCTCTGTCGAGCACGAGATCTCGAAATATGTGCTAGACAAAATATTATATTAATCATAGTGCTCTACGTTAGTGAGTTGACTTTGATTTTGAATAGACTTTATATTTATAATTTTACATATTATTTAAAATCACAAGATTCCAGATATTGGCAAACATTGCAGTTTTCAAAAAATTTGCATTCAAAAATTTAAAAAGTAACGGTCTGCGACAAAAGCTGGCTGCTACAGTAACAAATTATAATTCCATATCGATAACAAAACTATCGTTTTCGTGCGCATAGTTGCCACCTAGCCATAGTCAATAATTGCCTAAAAAATCACGCGCAGCCAACTTCAAGTCAAGCCGAATTCTGTTTTGTCATTGTAAATTGTTTTATATCGAAACTCCCGGAATTTCATAAATATTTGCTCGCAAAATGGTAAGAAATCAGATATAAACTGTTGCGAAAGGCATTAAACTATATCTATGTATCTGTCTTTGTTCAGGACCAACAATCGCTTAAAGTTCGCCCAACAGACGTGCCTGTCCTGAGTGCATCCGGCAAAGCCGTCTTGCCCACAGAGCCCAACTGTTTAAGCCAGCTAGCCCACATTCATCGCCTGCGCGATTCGGAATTGAGCTATAACGAACACAAATATAATATCAACATGCAGATGTTGAGGAATCGCGAGGGCCTGTGTGCTCCTCTGCGCGTGGGCATGGATCGCTTTGCCGCCCGTCAAGTTGGTCGTTTGCCCTTTTTGAATTCCAGGTGAGTAGAAGTCATGTATATCTCTTGGAAAAGATAATATATGTGTACACGTGTATTTTAGCAACATAATGGACGATGTGCTGACTGGACGCTGTGATGAGCTCTCCTTCGAGGACTTCCTGAACCTGCCCGAATTCAATGAGCACATGCGTCATCCCCATGCAGTCGTGGAAAAATCCTTGGGCATTCACCTTTAGATGAATAAATTGTATACACACATTCACATGCCACCACCTCCGAGTCGATGCATATAAAATAAAGAATCCCCAACTAAAAGTTATTTTGAGCCAAATGCGCATTTATTTTTCATTAACATTTTGCTATTTATCGCACAATACTAAATACAATTTTGCAGAAACAAAACGTATTCGAATATTAAGACCTAATGAAATATATTGGCAGAGCTTGATTTGTAAATGTAAGAATTGTTGTACTCGAGAGATTCATTAAATGATATACATATATATAGGTAAATGATATGCGTACAAAAAGTTGTATGTAACATCAAGAAATGCAAAAAGAATCGTTAAAATTATAAATATAAAATAGGGTCGTATAATTAAAACACCTTGCAGCGAATGGACGAATTCGTTTCATACAATAACATTACGCTTAATCTTAAGGAAACCAATTAAAAAAAGCGGAGGGCATTTAAAAAATTATACAATATTGCATATAGTATGATGTTTTTGATTTTAGATATTTCGTTTGTGATGAATACAGATACTTTAGATAGAAGTGTATAGATTATTCGTTTTCAAATCGCATAGCGTAGTATTTAATAAATCCAATTAACGGGCACCCATTGCTCCTCGTGACTCATCTGATCCAAGGTCTCTACGACCTGACGGAACGTTTCATCAAAATCATCGTTGACAATAACCATATCAAAGTACTTCTCGTACTTTCGTTGCACAAAGCTACTCTCCTCCACCGTGGAAATGAGATCGTCATCCTGAGGATAATAATAATAATTGGCAGATGTGTTAAGCAAGGTCTGTGTGTTCAAGCAGAGATCTAGCAGGGCTAATAAGGTGGCCTAGTGCATGCAGGATATGACGAGGATAATGCATCAACCGCAGCTCGTTAAGTCTTTTACAGATAATTACCTCATAGAGTGATGCTAACGACTCGAGTGTGCGTGCGCGCCTTGAGCTAAAGCGTATGGAACTTTGACGATCGAACTGCAATAGGATCAGACATTAGCGGGTATTCTAGCACTACAAATAATAGAAGAATCTCAAAACATACAGATAGATTTCTATTGGAGCCGGTGGCACGACGATCGGCATAGATCGTTTTGAGCTGTTCCATGCCGGGCGCAGCAATGAATATGACAAATGGCATCAGTTCCTGGCTATTGTGCAGTATCTTGAGAGCATTCGGTGCACAATCCAGAATGCACATGCGGCCACTGTTAATAACATCCTTAATGGACTGTAAATGAGTGCCGTAGAGGTTGCCATTGTGTTCGCCATATTCGAGAAACTCGTTCTGCTTGATTGCCTCATCCATTTCCTCGCGATCCATGAACCAGTAGCTGACGCCATTCTCCTCCAAGGCGCGCTTAGGGCGACTTGTGTCTATTTTGAGAGAATCAATGTAGTTCGATGCCATTTCAGGCTTGCTTGCATCACTCACGTGGAATAACTGCGCCGAACTTGTCCACATCGCTGTTGATCAGACGATTCTTGAGCGTGCGCCGACCCACACCGGAGACGCCAATCAATACCAGAGTTTTCCTACGGAACGGTGGCATACGCGTCACTTCCTCATACAGCAACAGTTCCGCCTTGTCGAACTCACAGTTGGCCACCGAGCGGTACATGGTTTTCCTTTTCCTCTTCGATATCTACACAAGATATAGTCGGTATTAGCTTTCATTAACTTCACTCTAGATTCATTTGCAACCTACCCTCGTGCCACAGATGCCAATCTTGTGCACATAATCCGCCTCGGGCGCAACAAACGCCTTGCGTCGCTCCTCGAGCTCCTGTGATGGCACCAGACCAATCTTATCCGACTCGGCGGTTATGTTCTTTGCCTGCCACCAGTTGGGATCCTTAACATTGATGATCTAAATCGAAAAAAGTGTGTCAAGTTGGGCTTTGAATACCTTCAACTGAAGTTCTACCTGCAGAATGTCGCCCGATTTGAAGGGCAATCCTATATCCCTGCAGGGTAACAGCGTATCCTCCGATGGATTGTATGAAAACAGCGCACGCATATAACACTGCATAGAAGAAAAGCGTTAGTACTTAGGAAAACATTGAGCTTGAAAATAGCCCACACTTGAAAGCTAAACTTAGGATTTACTTACTTTTTTGCAGGTATTTTAGAATTTTGTTAGTGTCTGGGACTAAAGTTGAACAAATCATAGTTTTAATCAGTGATTATAGAATACAATTAACTAAGCTGAACAAAAGAACAACTAGACAAAAATAATTTCTCTTTATTTCTACAGGTCCAAAAATTCCATGCAAAAAAGTAGCAAATTCTTTTCATTTTTTAAGATGTTGTTGTTGTTGTTGAAAGCACAACGAAAGCAAACACAACTTACCGTTAGTTTCTTGCCCGACTCTAGATTTGAGATGCCATTCTGTTTTACCTGACCCCCACCACTGACCGTATATCTACCACTTTTGATCTCTTCATCGACATTGGGTCCGATCTTTAGCGTTAGATTCTCCTTGGCCCGCGACACTTCGACTTGCAAATCATCAGCACTGCGCACCGGAGTACCATTCACCTCCAGAATGACATCGCCCACATGAAGCATGCCTTGTTTATCGATAACACCGCCAGCAAGTATACGTGCAACCACTAGCTGCTTGTACTCATCCACTTCGACGGTCAGACCCAACGGTTGCTTGGGATCCCGACGTAGACCAACCATTTTGATTGTTTCCACAGGCATTTTGCTTTTTAGAATGTCTTCGGTAAAGAGATAACCGCCTAACTGACGTTGACTTGTTGCCTCGAGCTTTGTTATGGATCCACCGACAGCTTTCAAACGTTGCTCGTACAGATGTCCTATCTCATCGTGAGCACGCAGAAGAGCCTACACAGCGTGGGAGGGAGAAAGGAAACACACACAATTAGAGAAAGCTTTGAACATGACTTAAGAGAGAGACTTACACGAAAGTGAGGTTGGGCCAAAAGCTTGGCAAGCTCACGCGATTCTAGGCGTCTTGAGGGTGAGAATTTGCGTATGATATCGTCACAGATCGGCTTGTTATTGAGATGAGCGGGCAGAAATGCGGGAACGGGCTGCGGCTCCGTTGGATTCAGCTGAGAGTGAGTGAAAATTGTACAAACAGAATAGAAATGAGAAAGAGACATCAGAGACATGTACGCTTAATTAAATTATATCGCTCTAGCTTAAAGCTCCGTTGGGGCGTTGGACAACGTGCGGCGTCTCATCATCTTCATCATCGTCTAACTGCCCTAGGTCAAGACATCTCAGCGTCTGCTTAATTGACGCTTGTCTTCACTTAATTGGACACTTGCGCATTTTTTTTTTGGCAGTTTCCTCGCAGTCTCTGCCATTTAACCCCCGCATGAACTTTGTGCTATTCTACATAACTCGAGTCAGGTCAGGTCACAAATTGGGTCGTGTGTGTGCATTAAATTTGGGTCGATTCCCTGCCCATTCATAAGTAATTCTTGTAACCCTTTCGAAAAGTGAATTCTATTCATTCTTTCTTTCTTTCTCGCTTCAATTGCACTTAATTCTTGTCTTCCGGTGCATTCTTCTCGCTGTCTCGCAGTCTTGCTGAAATTTATTTACTTTCGTCGTCCGTTCTCTCGGCATTTATTATCTTGCAGTCTCAGCTGCCTCAATTTCCGCCCACTCATGCAATATTTATACGCCCTGGTAAAAGTTTTCCTTCTATTTTTCGCTGTCCTCTCTCTCTCTCTCTCTCTTTCTCGCTTGTAAATGATGACAAACACAATGCTGAAGAGAATTGCACTAGCTATAGAGAGAAGGGCAAAACAATTTAAGTGCAAATTCTGCGAAATCTCTTGTCTATTATTTCTGATCATATACTCCGCTTTCGTTTTGTTCTTTGGGTGTAAATAAGCTTAGGTCTAATTGAAAGCTTATCATTCTTGCAGACGAGCAAAGATTATTGTTTATTTATTTACACATTCAGTTTGCTGTCTAAGCTATATCGGATTTCAACTCTTCCGTGTGAAAAGAAGCCCCACATAGAATTTCCTCTGGGGGCCCTTAAACACACATACACAAACACAGACACACAGCCCTGACAACTGTTATTGACACTGAGCTTTTCTGTTGTTGTTAGCAACGTAAAGGGCTTTCACCTTATACAGCTTGGCTAATACACTGTCCGTTTGTTGTCATCATAAAAACACGCACATAATTCAAATTGTGCAAAACAACAGCAGCAACAACAGGTTATCACTAATTAGACAAATTGTAATTGCAAACACACAAAGTTGAACAAAAGTTTATAATAACAATGGAGTTTGTTATGTCTTACGAACGTGCGAGGGTTAAGCGTGACGAATCTTTAAGATATTTAACCTAAAAATCGTTAATTTAAAAATGTTGTCCTGTTTAGTTTTATCACATAACAATTTACAGTTGAGTAATTGAAATTTATTTAATTTCAGAAGAAAGCACTTTTCGTTTTTCAATTAATTTTTTCACTTTTTTTGGAGCCACTCCCAAAACGCGCGAGTGAGCGCAACGTTAAAGCCAAGAAGAGCGCAAAGGTATGAGCATGGTTGTGTGTGAGTGAGCCGTAGAGCGAGCTTCGTGCTGCTAGAGCGAGTGTTTGTGTGTGTGTGTAGCATGCAACACACACTTGATTTTGGAAATGCCAAAACACAGTTAAGACGTTACACAATACGATAAACTGGCTAGCAAGGCGACTACGTCATCAAGAACACTCGAGTTAACCAGCCTAAAATACATTTCTGTTGTTGACTGAGAGTAACCAAGGTAGCAGACGATATGAAAAAAACACTTGCTCTATTTACTGTTTGGCACACATACGAATCGAATAGAGTAAATAATAATTAAATACTAAGATCGAATGGCGTCTATAAGGTAAATTCAAACGAGCACAACACAATCGTGAGAGAGAGAGAGAGACAGATGGAGAGAAAGAGCGTTAACAACTGTTGAATATTTACACCGTGCCGTTGGCCCGTTTAAGCCATGCTCAAATGAGCAGGCATACGCACACACACACACAGAGACACACACAAGCGCACACGAAGCCGACAACAAAGCGCACGAAACAATAACAGAACCTCACCTTAGCACAGCTCGCAAGTAACTGACTCACATGAAACCCAGTTTAACATACAGCGTTGGGTGTGAGACACAGAGAGACAGAGAGAGAGTGAGAGAGAGAGCGCGCTCTAGGGCTAGCTACGAGAGAGCGAGCTTGCAGGTTAGTTGGCGCTCTTAGTTGTGTGTATGCGTGTGGGTTTCTGTTGCTTGCCTGCATTTGTTATGTTACAACTGTACGTGACTGTTAAGCCACTGTTAGTTAACACCGACTCAGCATAAAACCGAAGCCACTCTTTAAAGAGCTTTCGTCTGCGGCTGCATTAGTAGGCCAACCACTTTGTGCCTCTCATTTGTTGACTTTGCTTCTGGCTTCAGGTAACATAATGTTGTTGTAATTAACACATGCACATGCATGTGCATGTTTACTTGGAAAATCATTTCCAAACCGGTTTTTATTTTAACGCAAAGCTTCGTTTACTGTCGGATTTTTGTACCCTTTGACCATTTGATGTTTTAAAGGGTATATTAAATTAGTGCAAATGGTTTATTAAAACAGGCAGAAGGAGGCATGACAGTGAGCTAATGAAAATTAATGTTTCTTTTTAATATTTGATGCTTTTGCAATGCTTTATCCAAACTGAGTATAGGGTAACTTACTGTCGGGCTCATTCGACTGTAGCTTTCGTCTGGTTCACTATAGGGCATGTTAACGTTGTCGTCGCATGTTTTTTCTCCCGAATTCCAAATTCGTTGCGGCTTTATTAGGTATTTCTTATCGGAAAAAAGTCTCGTGACTTGTAACTTTAATTACTTTCACTCAGCCTTTCTCAACGGGTCAGTGTAATAACACTCTCTCGCACTACTCTCTCGCTATAAACAGAAAATGTTGATTCTAATTATCTGCGACACGCGACGTCGCTTTTGATTATTTTTTGTTTTGTTTTGTTTTTTCGCGTGTTGTGATTCAGGTTTACCGCAAAAAACAATAACAGCAAATATCTGTATACGGTATATTGTGATTAAGTTGGTCAGGTAGTTTTATGCTGATTTTTATTAGCGTGTTTTATTTTGTGTAGAAAATCAATAGATTTTCTTTTCAATTTGCATGTTATGTGAGTAATATATGTATGCAAATGACTTGCTGATTATCTAATGATTTACATAATTTCATCTTCATTTATTAGCGAAGACAAGCAAAGAGGTCAAGTTTAATGTGCAAGTAAGCGAAAAAGAAAGAAAATAGCGGAATAATGTTGGCTCCATACAGCAATTAACATGAAAGACTCTTGGCCCATAACGGGCACAATAAAAGAGCCATGAAGTGTTTCGCACTTAATAAGCGAGAATAGCCAAGAACAAAAGACAGTGTACTTGCTACGGTTCCCAAGCTTTATAGCTCCTAGCATCATCATCATCATCTTCATAGAGCGCACTTTACGCAAGTGAAAGCTCAGCCCTGACCCTATCTAAAGCAATCAGGCATGAAATAGCCAAGAAAATGATGTAATAAAGAAACGCGTAAACACATACAGACAATACTTGCTCGACATGTGTATGTGTGCGTGTGTTTGTAGGTGTGGATATGCGTAATGCTACACATAATCAGCATGCATTTCCATCGATAGGGTAAACAATGATTTCGCTTGTCTGCGTATACGTATTTTCAATAATGGGAAATATATGTATGTACCAAATGTTCTCATTGAACGCGCCCCACATTAGCAGATGGTATGCGTTTTCCATACATATCTTGTCTGATATGGGTCATGCTCCCCAGAGCAGTGAATAATGGTGTGCAAATGTCAGGCCCGTAGCGAGGCGTGTGCAGGGTATGCGGTGCACAAGGGCCCCCCGCTATCTTATGCATGTTACATACACTGTCGATTGGTTATTGTATAATACCCTTGTATTCTGCTGGTAATGGGTATAATAGATAGGCAATATTATCAATCGAGAATAAGAGGGCCCGAAATAAAGATTAATCAAAAAGTCATGATATAATTTGTATGAAATTTCTTCATGTTTTGAAATTTTTTAATAAACAAACATTCTATATTTGAAAGGAAGTTAATTTCAATTGTGGCCCCCGAGAAGTTTGGCACTACGGCCCCCAAGACCATTACTACAGCCCTGTGCAATGTACATATTATGTATGTGTTCTTGTGCGTGTATGTTACGTACCATCAGCTCCTTGTGTGGCGTTGATGGGTTGCTGAGCAGCAGACCCTTTAGAAAGATTTCATCGGTGTCCGACAGATCAGCCGAATTGCGAAAGGCAGCTGAAAGGGGAAGAAATAAGCGGGCAAGGTGTAATAGCAATTAACTACAGGGAGGGTACCGGAAGGGGAGCCTTCAGAGCATGTCGCTGATTTTATTACAACACTAAAGACAAGTGCTTTACGCGCCTTCACTTGTGAGTGTTGTGACCTCTATAATTGCTGCCTAATGTACCGTTATGTGTCAACACTTACCGTTATCCGAGGTGTCATCCTCGCCGTTTTTATTGCCATTGGCCAACAGTTCCACTTGGTCCTGTCGCGCCCGACGCGAACGTGCACTCCAACGCACCATGTTGGCGCCACAGAGACCACAAAAAAGAAAGGATTGTGCTGCAAACTGACGTCACAAAGGGAAGCTCACTTACACACTAACACACAATAACACACACAGAGTAAGTGGCTGCTAATTTTGGCAATGTCTCAGCATATGTTCAAAAGTAATTTGAATAATCACTCGATTTGTTATTATACACACACTTAAACAATAATTCCGCCACGAGACAACAACAACAATTAAACAGATTCACAACAAGTCCGAACAAGATGCGACGCGGCGGACAACAAAACAAAACACACGCCAGCACGGCCAGAGAGCGTTTAACTGAAAAGTCTTTTGTTGCATGCTGCTCCAAAAAGCTTCAAAGAGCTTGCAACAACAACAATTACAATATGGGAAACATCCAAAAAAAACGGGTTTTTCTAGTGCTCGATAACGATAGGCACAGAGAGTGAGACGATAGGCACGAGAAACTGCTTGTCATTTGCCGCCTGCTGATTGTCTGGCAACCAATGCAGCAACCCTAGAAATTCAACTCATAGAGATGATTTTTATGGATTTATCGGTCGGGCATGCTCATAAATTTTCGTTGAAGAGAAGACCCCAATGAGCCACATAAGTGAACTTCCTGACAATTTTTGAACCTCTGAACTTCTGAAAACGAAGCAAAAATCAAGAAAACAAAATGCCGGACGCAGTGCAACAGAGCTTCGTGCGCTCCTTCATAGACTATTTGAAGAAGCAGGTGGATGTGATGTCGCCGGATCAGCGTGAAAGCATTGAAGTAGCCATACAATGCCTGCAAGCCGCATTCGATGTGGGTGATGAGGAGCCGGAACAGATTGCGGCATCCACACAGAGTACAACAGCAGCAGCTGCTGGTGGCTTGTCATCCGCGGGTGATGGTGGAGTCGCCGCAAGCACCAGCAGTGGCTCCGCCGCTGGAGGCAATGTTGTCAACACAAAAAACATTGATATGTTTGAGCTCTTCCAATCGTTGTACATTGAACGTAATCCCGAATCGCTGGCACTAGCCGATTCCATCAAGAATAAGGGAAATCGCCTGATGAAGGAATGCAAATATAATGAGGCCTTACTGCAATACAATCGCGCCATCACGTTTGATCCCAAGAATCCGATTTTCTATTGCAATCGGGCCGCGGCCCACATTCGCCTGGGCGACAATGATCGCGCCGTAACCGATTGCAAGTCGGCGCTACTCTACAATACCAACTATAGCAAGGCATATTGCCGCCTGGGCGTGGCCTATTCCAATCTGGGCAAATTTAACGAAGCGGAGCAGGCCTATGCCAAGGCCATTGAGCTGGAGCCGGACAATGCGGACTATAGAAACAATCTGGAAGTGGTGCGCAATGCACGCAATCAGCCGCCACAATTGTCTCACCTGACCGATGGCCTCAACGCCATGCTCACCAATCCGACCGTGCGCAATCTATTCAGCAACGCCGAAATTGATCTGGAACAACTGCAATCGATGACACAGAATCCCATGGTCATGAACACCATTGGACAATTGATTGCGAATATAGGAGGCGTTGGTGGACCACCTGGTGCAGGTGCTCCTGGCACTGGTGGCCAGGCACCACCACAAATACCACCAATGCCCAATGACATGCTGCAATTGTTCCAGAGCTTTGCCACACAGCTGGTCGGTGCCCAGCAGCAGCAGCAACAGGGTGGTGCCAACAATTCCAGCGGTGACGGACAGCAGCCTGGCAACCAGCCTCCTCCCAGCATCTAGATGTGTGTGCAGCATCGTCGTCGTTTTCGTCGTCTACCTAGTTACCGCAAGCATGACTACACACACACACACCCACACAAGTGTCTCTGTTTTAAGCTGAATTCGATTGTTGAATGTTACAAAGGCTTATATAATACATAATACAATTATATACATACATATATTTTTACTAATAAATGAAAACTCTAAAACAGGGCATCTTTTTCGCACATGTTATGGAATATGCTAGAAAGTCTCCCTGAGAACCTTTAATATGGAAAATATATGTTATATACACGCAAACCATATCATATACACCGCTGTAGACTCAATCAATCCCCAACAAATCCTTTTATTTATTTTTTCCTCAAATAAAAAACTCGACAATATTTTGGGGTTTCAAACGAAACCATTTTCATGTTTTCCGTTTATTCAAATTTAAAATTCGCATATTTATTTGTTTTTTTTTTCAAGATGTTGATGTTTGCTGTTGCTACGTTGTACAATTGTTGAGAATATATGTAAACAGAAAAAGAGATTTAATTATTCTTGTTGAATAAAATGACTTGACAAACTTTTCTCGTACATGTTTGTAAATCTTGTGCATATTAAAAGAGTTAACACGAGATTGCAGATATCTGATCTAAAATGAAGAGGGCACTTCATTATGGTTCTTTACTTTTTGATTTCTTCTGCTTCAACTGCATATTGATAATTAGATATTGCAAGTAGTTAAGGGGTTAATGTTTACATACTATTTTATATATTATTATCATTATTATTATGTAGGATATATTTAAACAACGACCACGTTTAGAGAGTGATGATATTAAATGACATATATAATATGTTGTATGAATGGGGCGAGACGTTGTTCAAAGATATCATACTAAAATTTACAAACATGTTTCACATACGAAGCAATTGTTTGTGGATGTTAGATTTTTTTTTTGTTGGTTGGTTTTGTGTATGTTTTAAAAAATAACAAGATAAAGAAATTGTTGTTAGAACTGCGGCATTTTTAATTATTGCTCTGTTGAACGCTCTGAAATATATCAACGGTAGACAGTTACATGGAAATTTCACTCGATACTTACCCGATACTCGATGATACTCATTGGAGAGCAGTTGCAACTCGTCCATTTCTTGTATTGCCAAGTCTGGCTTAGGGAATTCGGGATCAGTTGTTTTTATATGGTTTATTTCAACGCGGAACGTTGCTAGAGAATAATTCATCTCTAAAAGTTTATCATTTCTTTTTTTTCTGCGGTGTTTTTGTTTTTTTTTTTGTTTTCTTTTTTAACGACTAGGACAGCAAACATGCAAAAATTGTTGCTCATTGTAATTGTATTGGCGGATCTTCTTAATATCTGTTGAAACGTCGGTTCCTAAATCCTCCTCCACCGCCGCCTCCTCCACGCTGTCGCTGGCGATTGTTGTGGTTGTTGTTACCATAGTTTGGATTCACTTTGCCAGAGTATTTGCCCGATGGTGGTGAATAGAATTTCTGTTCATTGGATGGCCGCGATTTCTTATCGTGCTGGTGCTGCTGCTCAGATTCCTGATTACCATTGGCGGCGGCTCCCTTGTCGCCAAAAGTGATGGGCGCATGGCGTTTGCCAAGCTTGCTCTACAAGAAGAAAGATTATTATAGAAAGATTTCAACTTTGACCCTTGATGGGCTGCTTACATGTTTAGGCACAATCCAGGAGAGTACAATTTCATGTTTGAATATGGGCGGTGAATGAAATAGATCACGTATCAAAATATTAATGTTTGATGTTGTCTTCAAAGCCGTTTGTTTCAATTGATTCTCCTCCGTCTTCAGTTCTTCGGCAGATTTGCCTTTCAGTGCCTCCTCCAGTTTTTTAATGTAACTACATAATTTATAAATTCATGAATTAGTTAGAATGATAAGGAAATTTCATATTATATAGCGTTTACTTACCCCTGTGTGCCACGGGCTAGATATTGTAATCTAGCGCGAAAGTCTTTTAGTTTTTCTGCATCTTCAACAAATGTTAAATTGCCTGGATGTTTCTTTCCTAAGGTGTGCAGTGAATAAAGTAAACATTCAGCATGCGAAAACTGGAATGAAGGCGGCGCATCAGCCACATCCTCATCACTTAGCTTTGGCAAGGGCATGTACTCCTGTAGGAATATTCATGGAATAATTGAGTTTTATTCTATCGAATTAAAGTATTGTATAACTCACCAGCAGCACATTGTAGACTGCATTGATGCGTTCATTAGCATTTTCCAATTTATCAGTATTTGTTGTCATCTCGGCGAACACTTTCAGCAATCGCAACTGTATTTGATCCTGTGAGACTGCAGTGGCAATCAAGTTCCATGTGTCGATTGACAATAACTTGTCACAAACGTAGGTAACAAATTGCGTAGATTTTATCGTTTTCTAAAATTAAACAAGATTAGATTTATGATATGAAGGTGATAAACATGATTTACTGCTGGCTTACCGAAAAGTAAGGTGCCGCTGCTGTTGCACATTGTATAAAACGTTCCACAATCTCATCGTCAACTGCGATAGAATCCGTATCAGCAGTATTCAGTTCAGCCTGTTCCGTGGCCAGTTTAACTAGCTCAGCATGTCCGGTTATTGTGCTACCCAGCTTGGTAGCGCCCAAAATAGTCATGCATAAATGAAATTCATCAGCAGTCACATCCTGCAATGCCTTCTTAATCTCCTCCACAATATAATCCTCAATTTCCTTGGTAATTACATTTGGGCCCATTGTCAGTAGCTTGGTGGCAATAAATTTAAAGCAACGCTCTCGTGTTGTCTCATCCCCCGTGGTAATTTGTTGGAATAAACCAGTTATCGCATTCTTCGTGTCCAACTTGATGATGCTGACCAAAGAGTTGTTTACTTGCTGCAGCTCAGTAGCATCGTCCAATATTAACAGCTGTGCAAGAGTGTCGCCCACGCGAATTGTTGCCTCTGCATTGCCTTGGCATAGCTTGGGTAAATCTTTGATGGCTTGTCGACGAATCTGAGATGAAAAATATATTCAAATAACATTCATCACAATATTATTTATTTTCTTTCGAACTTACCTGTGTATCATCGTCTTCGCATAAGTCAAACTGTGCATCAATTGCCGTGTCGGAGAGTTCCGGGAAGTGCTTAAAGAAGTTTCCAATGAATTGGGATGCCAAGCGCTTCTCCTTCGATGTGCCTTTTACGGCCTGTAGTATCTCTTTATATTCCGCCACATGCTGCAATTATAAAAATTGAAAATATTATAATTTTTTCAACTAGCGCCGGCGCGTGTTTTATTTTCTATGCAAATATGTACGTGTATGTGGGTGTATGTACATAGAAGTACCGTTCATTTTGATGCCTTTTTAATGGAGCTTACCTCGGAAACTTTGTCGCCAGCCTCAGATAATACTTCATAACATTTATAAAGTCGCTCAATGTTATCCATTTTTGTTCCCTAGTCAATTAATAATTGCTTAAAAATACAGTTTAATGTCACTTGCACACAGCTAGCAAAACGTTTTCACGATTTTTTTCTCAAACAAAATGGTGTGTCTAGTCAGTGATGACAACACATCTAGTGAGCGTGCCGAAGTGCTGTCATCAAACTCAACACATACGTTATCGAAACACCGGGACTCTTTGTCGTTATCGGGAAACAGTAACGATTAATTTATAAAAATACCAAATATCACTAAAATCGAATATGTGTTGCAGCCCTCGTTTATTTTGAGAATAAAATTAACAGCTGTCGGATCGTTAGTTGGTGGATATTAAAATAATTTAATGTGTTACAACCCTTGTAGCATAAATACATTTATTTTTATTATTATTGAATATTGCTGTAATACTACAGTTGTATCTGTTGAATTACTAGTTAATTATGTGATGGCTTTTAAAGCCTGTTCGAAGTAGTCAACCATCATGGGATAAACTTCATCGTATTGTTGAATATTCTTCCGCCTGCAGTTGTCCCGATATCGTTGAAGGGCACCAGAGATCAACTCCAGCTTCTCCCGCTCTGCTGTGTGTCCATCTAACCACTCGATCAGACGTTCATTGGACCAATTTGCAGTGGTATGTGGCGACTGTAGGTCAGCGCCGGCATGGCCAAACAAAACTAGCAATACTATATAACTCGGCACCAGGGAATCTGAGCCGACTGTCTGTTTAACCAGCTCCTGGGGGCTCTGCACAATGAGCAGCGACATGGCGCGCAATAAACGTGACGGTTTACCCAGTTCGGCAAAGTTAGGACAGAGTGACTTCAGTGCCTGCTCCATGTGCTGACAATCTTGCTTGAGCCTTTGTCTTCCCGCAGCACTTAAGGGTCGCAGTATGCAAAGATTGTGTATGAACAGCTCAATGCATCGCTTGGCAAGCTCATGGCCACATTTACTGGTTAGCTCCTTATCATCGAAGAGCTCAATGTGATGCGACCAAACACGGCTTACAAACTCCTGCAAAGAGATATATTTCAATTGCAATAGAGGATATGGAAGATATCTATACGTACCTGCAGCTCCTTCATATACATGGACGGTCCAGTCGTTGCTAATCGATCCGTATTCAGCCCAGGCTCGCGATGCATACTCAGTATAATGATGCTTATGGTACTAATAATCGACTCCATAATCTGCTGCAGTATGGTACCAATCAACAGATCCGCCTGCTCCAATGAGCGAGCAATGGTTGCACTTGCCCCACCTGGTGTCTTTTCAAACTGCACTCGCAGATCGCTCAGCATACGACGCACTGAATCCTTGTAGTAATATAAAACATTTGCCAGTTGCGTATTCTGCTGCTGCTGTAGATTTGGCAAATCTACAACCTGCTTCGAGTCGGCGCCCAGTTTGATTTGCGCCTCCAATTTGGTGCACAGTTCCTTGCCGCATGCAATAAATACATTCGCAATGGCCACGCTCAGCCGGCTGTCAATGAGGGCAGCACTCATCTCGCTTGCAGCGACACGGATAAAGTTGTCCACGGTTTCATTGCCGGGTAAATCAACGCCGGCCAAGCAGGCTTTCATATTGGCAGCACATTTGCTGACGTAGCCAACTTCGAGGGGGGCAAACAGTTCGTTATCAAACTGGAATTCATTGTTCAAACGTTGCTCCAGACCGCGTGCCGAGGTGAGCAGCTTGGAAAGACCTTCTTGGAGGGTCTGGTTCACATGCTGCGTGCACTCATCAAAGGATTTGCGTAGCAATTGTTGCACACGTTGCCAGAAACGCTGTGGAATGCATTGATCCGACGACTCGGATGTGTAACCAAACTGATTGATCTGCTCCAGCGCCGTTTTCAACAGTTTGATTTGGGTGCAGCTCTCGTAGAGCTCGTCGTAGAGTAACCAATGCAAAGACTTCCAAAACTTGGCACGGAAATTCTGTGTCGTTGTCAATTGAGGCGTCTTGCCGGGCCCACGAGCGCCACCCAAGGACTTTGCCGAACCGGCTGCACTGCCGGCACCATGTGTAGGCGATCGTAGTGCATCCGATTTGTTAAGCACGGATATATCAGTGCCGGCAAAGCATTCCTTGAGCGATTGCTCCATATCTGATATAAACGTTGTCAGCAAATTGTCCAGAGATTTCTCCAGCGTGTTGAAGTTCATGAAAATCTAAGGAGTGTAAATGTTGTAAGGTAAGATCTCCTGGATTGGTTGTCCATTAGTTACCTTTAGTGCATTGACCACCTGCGTTTGGTTGCGCTCTTGGAGTCCAGTAACCAACTGCATCTGTGTTAAATTACGGATTTTCTGCCTGGAACTTATGACATAGGCACGCTCCTCTTGTATGAACTCAATATCCTTCAGATCCTTATCTTCGATTAGCTGACCCAATTCAAAATGCAGCTCCGCCTGACGCAGCACATCCTTGGTGTTCTTCAGCTTGGCCGTCAACGTAAGCAGAGTACCCGCTGAACGTAACAGATGGGACACTTCATGCAGATGTCCGAGTACCTGTGTCTGGTTTTCCACCAGACGATATTGTGTGTCTACCTGCGTCTTGAGACGGTGACCCGTGGCACGTACGCGTTGCACGTCCTCAGCCAGCGAGTTGAGCGCAGCATCGAAGCGACCCGCATGCGTTGCCTGCTGCAGCAGTGCGCCATGCTTGTCCCGTACCTGTTGATGCAGTTCCTCTGTAGTGTTCTGCAGCCGCTTCGACAACTCCTGGATCTGTACGCCTATCGTCAGGTGCGACATGGCCGATGTGTAGTCGTCATCATCTGTTGTGGCAGCATCGGCCGTTGAGGACTTCTCCTTGTTAACATCTGCTGCAGTGGATGACTTCATGTTGGACACCCTATGTATGTTAAAAACATTACTTAATTACCCACAACTCAATAAAAATTGTGTAAATCTTAGATTTAAAAGGAAAAACAAAACACGTACATGGCAATCGATGTGTACGACAGTTTGGTATTTTTTTTTATTTTTGGCCAAAGTTAGTAAATTTTCATTTGTTTGTTAAGTTAACCAGATAAACTAGAACCAAATTAAAGATAATTGTGTAAGATGACAATTTGTTTGTTTTATACATAAAAAAATAAAAAATCAAATATGTTAACGGTTTTTCACAGCTCTAATTACAGTTATTCTATTTTCGGGTCAATGGAACAAAAAATTTGGTCAAATTTAGGTTATTTTTGCCAGTTTGTTTTGTTTTCGCTGTGCACAAGAAATATTGAGAAATTACTGCTATAATTTTATTTTAATCGTCTGCAATGTCTGATGATATAAAGAAGTATTTCAACAGTCTGCTGCATAAGTAAGCATATGTAAGCAATATCTATAAGGAACACATAAATGTTGCATACGTTTTTTTAGGGTCAGCGGACTCTACGTCATACAGATAACGGACCGTGATGGAGTGCCACTCCTTCGTGTTAACCAGGAGAAGAATGTGGATTTCGCACTGATGCCATCGTTTATTCCAACATTTACGACGGCCTGCGATCAGGCAAGCAAACTGGGACTGGGGCGCAACAAGACCATTATATCGATGTACTCGAATTATCAGGTGGGAAGGGCGTATTTGCATCACAGATGTTTAACTTAATCACAGATTACTGATAACTTATCTCATCTGTCGCAGGTGGTGCAAATGAACAAGCTGCCATTGATACTCACCTTTGTGGGCGCCGAGGACTGCAATACTGGCCACATCCTGGCACTGGAGCATCAGGTGGACGGCTACTTAGAGGACATTAAGCTGGCCGTGACAGAGCCATAGCTGCCTGTCAGCACTTTTATATGAATACGAATGTAGTTCTATATGTATAATGTATATTTAAAAAATGAAACTTTTTACTTGGCTTAAATGCATACACGCTGAATATTTGTCTATGACCGATACGAAATGAGAGCGCGTCATTTGATTAGGGAATGATCAGCAAATCACTTTACATACAATACATTTCAATAACTCTTTAGATACTACACTACACATTGCAATCCAACTGCTGCCAACATTCGCCGGTCCCTCCTCCTTCACGCTCCTTCTCATCCCTCTTTCAAAGCTCATCGTGTTGACTCTGCTCGCCGGCAACGAATGCTTCGCTATCGCAGGCAGCGGGCGTCTCGAACTCGTAGTAATATTCACATCGATTGGGCTCGCTGACGCTGGTGATGCGGGGCTCGACGGCACACTTGATATTGATGACAGCCGAACGCTGAGGACCATTCCAGCAGGCGGCACCATTTGAATACTTTTGTCGGCTATATTTGTTGTTCTCTCCCCCCTCGCCGGTCCATTGCTCCCAACGGCCCAAGGTGGTTTCGGGTCCTCCGTTGCGTCCCTTCTGTGACACACGATCGAAGGGACAAAGGGTGTAGACATATTCACGATCTTCGTACGTATAACATTCGCCATCCATAACAGCATATTCCTCGTTGGGCCCGTAATCCTTGTGCTCCTGATCGTCAATCTCCTTCACTTCGTGCTCGATTTCTCGTATATTACGTTCCACCTCATCGAAGGCATTGCGTGCCTCGTTTGCCTGTTCGATTAGACGCTGCGTCTCTGGATCATAGTTTGGCGCTGCTGTAGTTGTCTCCACATCTGCTGTTGCCTCTCCCACACCCACATCGGCCTCCTCATCCTCATACTGATCCTCGTCATCTTCAGCGTCTTCCTCTTCGCCCGTTTCTAAATCTGCGTGTTCTGTAAGAGGGATATCTTATAAATGGAACCAAGGCGAGATTTGGTAGCTTACCTTCGGTAGACTCAGGCTGATGGGGCTCGATGCCTTCAGTGGATACCTCGGGTTGCTCTGCAGCCTCAATCGGTGGCAGTGGTGGTGGCTGGAACAAACCATCGGCTACCATTTTCTGTGGCTTGATGCGAGGCCAGGCCAGCGTAATAAATGCATCCAAATCGACGCGATCGCGTTCATCCAAAAAGTATTTGGCCTCCTCAACGGTGACGACACCGTTGCGATCACTGTCCAAGTTCATGTCCACCATCAGTTCGGTGACCTCAACAAAGCCATCCTTATTGGCATCGTAGCGGACAAAGCTGAGTGTGGCCTCCTGGCGCATTTGCTGAGGTTCCTCCTCGGCCTGCGCTGTCTCCGCGTCCAATTCACGCTGCTGCTCCTTGTACACCTCCAATGCCTCGGACTCCAATGCTTCAGCATTGATTTTCAGCTGCTTCTTTTCGGCTCTCAATGCTTCCTGCTCCTTAATGCGTGCATTTAGCTCCGAGCGACGTGCCGCACGATCCGCCTTAATCTGCTTGCCCCGCGTAATCATCTCCTGGCGTCGTTCTGCACCACGCTTGTATAGCTCAGCTTGGTTGCGTCGCTTGATGGCAGCCGCTGCTCCCAGCTCATCGCAGGTGTTGACGCATCCCACTTCGGGTCCCTCATCGCTGCCGTCGCAGCAATCACAGATTCCATCGCTGACCAGTGAACTTGGTATATCCACCGACTGATGACCCTTATTGATGCAATGGAATTGTGCCTGTGGACACGCAGAGGTGCCCGGCTCATCGCTGCCATCAGCGCAATCACAGTAATCATCGTTCACCTGGGAAAACGGTATCGTTTTGCTTCCGTCTAGGCAGGTCCATTTTCCATCGGCTCGCGGCTGATATAGCGCTGCCTTTGCGAGGGAAACGCCATGGGGACGAGGTACTTCGACAGAGTGTGCTACGTCCAAGGCATATGTTAGTAATGCAAATAATACTAACTGTGTGTACGTTAGCTGCATTGTGTAAAAAATTACTCTAATACATATACAAAGATTCAATCAATTACGTGGAAATTTTACACTCGTAAATGCCGGTGCAACAATAAGTGTGGCGCATGCGGACAATGAAAAATTACCGAAATACCGTCACACTAAAAATGCTAGCAATATGCTGCAGGCCATATACGAAAAAATTTATGGTTGCAACTAATTTGGAATTGAATTGCATTTCATAGAATTAAATAATAAATAAATTGCATTTGTATTAGTTAAATCATAATTTTGGTATATTACTCAACAGAAATCTCAAATATAAATGAAATTATCAAATCATGGCATCAAGCATTTGTATCGTACATGGCCTACATAATGTAAATTTCTTGCAGTTGAGTTGGCAGCACCTGCGTATCAGCTGCCGGTTTGTTATTTAACAAAGGGAAGAAATAAATAAAGTAATATAAAATGGGATTTCTGACTGAAGTCTGGGCCAAGGCGTCAGCAGCAGTAACAACAACAGATGCAACACCACCTCCAGCCATCGTCCTGCCCGATGCCAAGCCCATAAAAGATGCAAACACAACAGAAACCAAAGCAGAAACTAGTGAATCGCCCAGCAAGGAACCAAAGGAATGGGGTTATGATCTTTATCCAGAACGTCGGGGAGAAGCCTTCAAGCCGAAATTGTCACGCGTATTGATGGGCTTCGAGGGCCAGGAGAATATAGATCGTTACAAGTGCGAACAGAATGTTTATTGGTGTGTAAAGAACGGTCCGCTGGTCAAGATAATGATGGGAGCCCTGCGGAGTTCCGGTTGTCCCCTCGATCTGCGGCGACACATCTCCTGTGAGGTTTGCGATTCCAGTGTCACCGGTGGCTATGATCCCGTACTCAATCAGATTGTCGTCTGCCAGAATATGGCGAAAAACAAGAGCATGGTCCATGGCGTCTTGACGCACGAGATGATCCACATGTTCGACTATTGCAACAACGATCTGGACTTCCGTAATGTGGATCATTTGGCGTGCACAGAGATACGTGCTGCCAATTTGGCGCATTGCTCCTTCCTCAGTGCCATGATGCAGGGCGATGCAGGCCCCTTTACCATCAAGGAGGCGCATCAGGTAAAGGACACAGCAATCTTATCTAGAATTATACTAAAAATTCCATTCTCATCTTTCTTAGAATTGTGTCAAGTCCAAAGCTTTGGCCTCCGTGCTTGCTGTAAGGAATATAACACGTGAACAGGCTGTGGAAGCTGTGGAACGTGTCTTCCCAAAGTGCTATGCCGATCTGGAGCCCATTGGACGCAGAATACGCCGAAATTCGTTGGACCAGCAAAAGGCATTCATGGAAGCGCCCATGTACGGCTATGATGTATATTAATTAGTAAGAGGCCTAATTTTTGTTAATAGAGTTTCAAAAACATGTGTATTTTGTTTTTAAAAACTAATGGGCCTAAATTAAATTAATTTTGTCCATTAGTCTGGTAGTTTTTCAAGGTTGAATTAAATAAAAGAACGAAACAAAATCCAACAAAGCCTTATAAATAGCCACCCGCTCTGGTATTAACTTCAGTAGTCACTCAATAACCATGGAGGATTGTGAAATTATTGGCGCCATAATCGAAGCCTGCTTTGGCTGTAAGTTTTTGAAAATATCCTGGAATTATCTTAAAATAAACATGTTGTAATCTCCTTAGCGGACGATTCTGATTATGATTCGGACTATGATGCCACTTCAACTACTTACAATGGATAAACAAAAATCCTGATGAGCTACACAATATAATAATGAATTTGCTAGGTTGTGGTTTCATCTTATAAATCTGCACTACATTTTACACATAAATTACTTTCGATTATTCTGAAAAATGAAGCTGATGATCAAACTGCCGTCATCATGATTTCAAACTAGTTGATGGATACAAATTATTAATAAATTTTGTTTTGAACATTTTAAAAAGCTTTCCAATCGTTCTAAATCATGTACGTTGTTGATACAAGATTGTATTATCTGATAGATCGTCGGGGCTCATTAAACGTGCGGTCAGTGGGGTGTAGACCGGAGAGAGTACAAATAAATGGATGTGACATTTGGATACAAAACGTTAAGCACGACAGACTAATATGTTTTGGGATCTATTGGGTGGCATATTTGACTTTATAATGGGCCTAATATTTCCCAGTAAGTATAGGTTTATTTGTTATTACATATATCCACTTAATTCTTTACTCAATAGGCTCCGGCAGCGACGACGAACCTGACTCCTCGGAGGTAGAAACAACGCCTTGATATGGATATATATATATATATATATACATATGTTTATATATTTTATTCGCATAATATATCTCAATACTTCTTCAATAAAAACTGTGCTTAAATATAGTCAAAGTTGGAGAGAGATGATTACGTAAAAAAAGTGTGGCTTTATTACAATTCCAGATATGTAAACTGTGCCTGGCTAAAAGTGCTATATACAAGGAGTGTAGGAGTAGGGGAGAGGGGTATTAAAATGTAAAAGTTGCTCTAAAAAAGCTTGTTCAGCTTCTTAAGTTCCTGCTTTTTCCACTTAGGCAGCTCATCAAATTCATAAAAGGACATCTTAAAGACCGATACGAAGTCGTCGTGCGTCAGATGAACCTGAAACGAAATAAAGAACACATTTTAATATGCAGTTTAGAATAATAAGTTTAGGGAACACGCACCTCACGCCTTAGTGGGTTTATTTCGGGCGGCAGTACATCCATTTCCTGCACCAGCACGGGTAATGGATACTTCTTGTGCCCATCGAAATCCTTCTGATCATTGTTACGCTGAAGTGCACCCACTTCCTTTGGGCTACTGCTGGGCATATCGCAGTCTAATTCTTGTCGCATCTGTTCGAATGCAAGAAAACTCTGCGAATAAAGATGAAGTGAAGGTCAGTAGGGTTATCACACTGGAAGAGGACTCCTCCTTCTCCCACCTTTCCGCAATCATCTGTCCACGATTCAAAGAAGCCCTTAAAGACATTGGGCTCTGAGTGCTGTCGTACCACAGCCAGCGCTGTAGCCGAGCGTCGTCCGAAGGGCGCATTCTGTACAAAACTCTGTGCGATGCTTGTGTATTTCTCACGCTCCTGCTTGGCCGCACTGTCACCCAGCCAGACGTACGCCAATGTGCCCGTATCGAGTACATATGTACAGTCCGCACTGAGATCTTGCTGCTCAAAGCCAAGGATTTCCTCACAGCGCAATTGTGTCTGTTGCCACCAGACGAGAAAGAGCTGCACGGGCGGGCGAGGTCTTGTTGGGGGCGTGGTGTTCAAGTAGCAGTTATTGCTAAGAGTTGGTGAAATGTTGCCACCAGCAGCGCCACCATTGCTGCTGCCGTTGCACATGCTGCCGGCACCGCTGCTGCTACTGGTGGTGCTGCTGCCACACGACTGCCCGTTGATGAGCAGAGTCTGATTGAAGTACATGGCCACCGATTGCCAGAATTCCTTGCTCTCCTTACCCTCCAGCATTAGGGAACTTTCGCCAAGCAATGCACCCACTGCCTTGGCCATTTCACGTGCATCTCCAGTGCTGCTCTGTCCACACCACACCCACACATGATTCGTTTTGATGACATAACAATCCTTAGAGCTGATCGACGATAACGGTTGCTCCTCCACAGCCTTTGAATTGTAACTGGCATCGCCATAGATCTTCAACAGAAACGTCTCCAGCATAATGTGCGTCTTGAAGTCCCAATGGAGATTGTTGTTCGCACGCAACTGTTCGCTGCGCTGTCCCTGCATAATGATCAGTTTGCCCTCGAAGAGCTGCAGAAAGTGAGGGGTCTCATCGAACTCGAACAACTGCACCAGCATTGCATCTCGCTTCAGCTTCTCAAACGTGGCCATGGCAAACCTATCGGCTTTGGCAATCGTCTCGGCCGACGCCTCCGAACCGTTCCATTGATAAATGATGCTCTTCACGCCCACACTGGCCAGATCCGCTGGCACAACGGTAGCGCACTGTAAAAGAGATAATAAAATAAGCATATGCAACACGATTTACATCAATTGTTTACCCAAAATATGAAAGGCAAAAAAGAAAATTGAAAGAAAGAAAATTAAATAGCTTGCGCAATAAAAATGGTATTATATTTTGATTTTTACCTTGGAATAAGGCTATAAAATGTTGAGTAAACTAAGACGATTGCGTAGAGCTATTATATTCCTGGCATAGTGCAGACAGAAGATCACCTAATACCCCATTCAACTTTTATATTTTACTGCCACTCACCTGCACAGTGTAGTTGACCACATACGATGCGTTGGTTGTAAACACGGTAGCCTTGTCTGCCGACTGTTGTTCCAACTGATCGCCCAGAATGCGATAGATAACTCGTTCACCACGTCCATCATCCACCAGCTGCGTATCGGCAGCCATTTTGGGACGTTCACACAGTGCAACCGCATCTAGTTTGCCAAACTTGGTGGAGACAGGCTTATGACCACGTGTATTGTCTTGCCAAACAGTTAACCAATTGCCAAAGAGACGTTTAAACTCCACAGGCTCATGACCCTCGAGAACACGCACAACCAAAGTACTATTTGGATATTTCTTCTTTTTGACAAACGCTCGACCATTGCCCATGGCTGTTAGGGCATCGGCGGGTGTGGCCTGTGCACCAACCCAGAGCCAAATACTCTGTCCATAACTGTCGAGCAAATAAACACCATGTGCATCGCTTAGATCATCCCGGCTAGGCATGCCCACATCGAGTTGATCCAGATGTAAACGTCCACGTTGATTGCATTTATAAATGCGAAATTTATTATTGCCACTGCCATCGCTGCCATTGCTCTTCAGATCATAGTCCCCACTCAGCTTATTGGCCTGATATACCAAACGTTGTTGCAGCGGCAGCACAGAGTTCCACAACGCCTTCTGCTCCGCGCTCATCGATTGCTCGTAACCATCGTCCACAATACAAATGGAGGCGTCAGCATTCTTGCACTGCTTCCGCACCCATTGAAGGGCACCACGACGTTCAATCGATGCACTCGAGCGTCCAATCCAGACGAATGTCATCGCCTCCATTATAAGTACCATTATGTAGTCTGAATTGAAGTGCGACCAGTCGACGGTGGCCAGCTCAACGGAACGCAACCATTTGCGGCCATATAACTGAAAGAGGCGCACCGGACTGGGCGTGTTGATCAAAGCTCCGGATAAAACACTAAAGAGATAAGAGGAAATTAGAATGATCAGTCAGTGTCTTCTTTAAATTGCACTCACTCGTAGCCCTTTTTGAAGTAGGATAGAAAACGAGCACCCTCATGAAACTGCGTCTCGCGATAGATGGTCGCTACGTTCCCCAAATAAGAGTCCAGCTCCTGTATCTTGTGCACCACATTCGAGCGATTCTGTTCGCTGACATTGCTGCCCAGCCAGTAGTGTATGAAACGTTCCAGCGGCACATTGGGTTTCTGTTCCCGTGTCTGAGTAGAAACAAGGATATAAGTATAGAACTGTGGTGCTCAGCTTTCAGACTGACTGACTACTTACAATGGTCTCGTGATTCGCATAGTGCCCAACTAGATTACATGCATAAATTATGTAAGCACAATTGTCGTAGAAAGTGCCGTATTGTGGTCGAGCAACTGCTTCCAGATGATCCTCATCGATTTTCCATAATGCAAAGGTTATTGCATTCTTGGGCACCTTGCGGAATGTGGCATCCACTTTCAGATCGGGTATTGTGTTGGGACGCACCTCCTAGAATGAGCAGGAAAATTATAGAAATCAATGCACTAATATAATTAGAAATATAATTGTATATTCATTAGAATTTGCAGAAAAGAATAAAGTCGACAGCACTCGACAGTAGGATACCATTGGTCCAGTTTACAATACAAACACACTTAAAATTTCCAACAACAAAGTCTTCTGCTTTGGCTTTTGAATGTGCACTTTGTAAGGTCTGCAATGCCTTCGTCTGCACTTTACATACATTTACAACCTTAGTATATCCTTGTAATATAAAAAATTGTGCAAAAGCAACAAGTTTATCATTGTTTAACCTCTATTTCGCAGTGTATTAGTACAACAAACACTTGTAACACTTGCTGGCAATTCTTGCAACTTTCAAAGCCAGATTTTTGTATAGCAATTGCAACAGCTTCATTTGGTGTCTAATAGCCGATGTTAACGCCCTTTTCAGTTGTTCGCAGATACCAAAGACGCCTTTCAAACGCTCTGCAATTGTCTTTCAATCAACAACAGTTATCAAATCATAGCATAGCTATAGCTCCAAGGCTCCTCTTCTGTGTTCGAAGGATGCCACCACAAACACCATCGCAGCGAAGTGTAAACAGAAAGAAAACCTGCTGGCGCCAAGTTGTGCCACAAGTTGTTTGAGTTCGTCTACGTTGGTTCGCTCTAAATTTGCCTCCCGTTCCCATTTGGCCGCCAAGTGATAGTGAAAACTGTACCATCCACACTCACACACACACACAGACACACACACACATTGACAGCGCAGCCTCCACGACAGCCTTAGCCAGTTTTTCTATCGTTTTTGTTTTATTGAACATTAATTTTCTTATTTATTTATGAAACGTGTGTGGAACAAGTGGAAAGTGGTCGCAGGTGCTGGTACGACAGATAGAGATGGGCGTGGCACATGTGCATCGATTGAATTATGTAGATGCATTAGCGCAGCCTCGATCTTTATCTCGCATATATAACCAACTGAATAACATTCGTCTTCATTAGCCGCGCTCTGCTTTATAATTAATAAACCTTTGTCTCACTCTCTCGATAACTTCATTTTCCATTTTCAGCAGCATAATAAGTATACCCTATACCATACGTGGCGGGCATTTCAGTTGTGCGTCATCGTCGTCACTGTTGTCGTGTGCAGTGACCAAAAACGAGTTCATGCTTCGCCTGGCAGGGTGATGCCATCATGCCACCATTATCAACATCATGGTGTAGCTTCAGCTTCAGTTTCAGTCTCATATAGAAATCAGAGCTTGCTTCCATTATAATTGAAGTTGCGTTTTTATTTGTTTTTTGTTTTTCATAAAAAAAAAGTCATCAAATTGTTGAAAAACATTTTAATTATTGTCTGCAAATGGCAAATGGATGATTGAATTGGACCACATTGCGAAGAGTTGCTGACAGTTGGGAGTAAAGTCTCTGTCCCGGTCGAGACTATGATTGATCGAGCGAGAAACCGTTGACAGCCAAACTACATTTGTCATGACCGTTGAAATAGTCTAGAAATTGGCACATTGGCAAAGTTAGTCATTGTCTTAGTTTTTGTTTAACTTTCACAGCGCGTTTCGTTTTGTTTCGTTTAATTAGTGTCAACTTTTGCCTTCAAGTAAGGTTCTAAAGAAATCTCAGCATCATTTGTTGAAAATGAGAGTAAACGATTCATTTAATAACAAAATGGAGCTAATTAACAACTGTAGTTGATAAGCCCAACACAAATTAATGTTTAAAAAACATTTCTCCAGAAATTTCATTTGTCAAGTTGTGTTCTATGTTGTGATCTCCCCGAAATAGAAATGATATAATGGAAGTCTTTTATAACGAGCCAACGACACGAAAACATGCACAAGACACGCACGCGACGCACTTGTAATTGCATAAATGTTTTCTTGTTGTAACTAATTGCAATTACAAGTGCGTCGCGTGCGTGTCTTGTGCAAGATTAAAAACGCAAATAAAGGTGGGCTAATATATAATATGGTAACTAAAAAAGTTGGAATTAAACATATGAAAGGTAATTATAAAACAATTAGCAAGGAACTGAGAGAACTCTGAGAGAGTTATGAATATTTTGCAAGAAATATATAATAGCTAAAATATGCGAACATTTTAAGTCTCTAAAGTGCTTGAAATATATAGAATAACAAGTGTTGAACCGAGATTTAGTAGAGTTATGGATATTCTATAAGGTTTTTAGAACTTTTAAAAAATATGAAATTATTGCAGGATTGTAATACTAAAGTAAACGTTAAAACTATTTTGAAGATGTCGAATACGTGTACATTGAGAACTCCTTTAAGAACTAGACAACGTAATGCAGCAATGCATTATAATATTATATTTAACTCCCTAATATTTTGCAGATGTCGAATTTAGATAGAGAACTTCTCTGAAAACTAGATAACTTAATGCAGCAATGCATTATAATATTTCACTCACATGTTAACGATACAAGAATTTTCCAACCTGCCTTACAAGTGGCGTGCAAACAACTCGAAATTATGAAAACGATACCACCAAGCAATATCGATTCAAATAAATACGAATAATAATTGGCAGCTCTTGATTAGCTAAAGAAAATATATAGATAGAGAGAGATGCAGAGAAGAGAGAGACAGGTAACTTGACTGCTTTGGATGGGGACAGAGACATGGATGCGACTTAAGTATACATAATGAAAAGCCTGTAAATACCGTATCTTTTGCCGACAGTGTTAGCTCCATGTTGCTAGTGTTGTTGCTGATGCTGCTGTTGCTGCTGTTGCGGCGAGTTGATGCTGCCTCTTGAATCATGGGTGAGCAACAGGTAGTACAGCCTTGAACTAGTTTTCAAATGCCGGCGACACGACACAAACGTGGAGCACTCAAAGTGAAATCCTTTTGCGTTCCGACCGAAATACGAATCTCTTGGAATCTTCGACGCGCACAATTTAAAACTCTTGAATGTTTTTTTTTTTTTTTAATTTAATTTATGAATTTATTTTTTTTTTTTTAAGAATTTCTTTTATATTTTTTTTTATTTTTTACTGTTTAATTTTGATTGGAACTCTAAAAGTTTACGGGAACAAACAACGAAAAAATACGAAACAATAATGAATTTTATTAACAGACAAATGCCACATCGATTGCTGGAAATCAAATTCGATCACTTTTCTAACACTCGAGATACCGAGAAAGAGAGATAGAGTGTGCGAGAAAGAGGAGATCGCGTAGGACTTTGGTTTAGCTGGTAACAACTGATCGCGGTCTCTCGACCCGCTCAGAGTGAGTCGTCGTCGTTGCTGCCAGAAAGCCAAATGCAGACTGGTCGACGCGAACGCGGCGTCTCCAAGTTTATGGCCAAACGGCGACAAGCGCAACGACGAGTTTGGCCAACTGGGAAGCGCGATGCGACGATTGTGAGTCAGAGACCGACTTCAAATACGAATACGAAGATGAATACGAGTGCGCGACTTTAGCTCTCAACTACGACTCCGTCTACGAGAGATGAATGAAATTATCAGAGTTGTGCGTCTGCAGTTGCCTGAGAAAAGTGAGAAAATGCGCAGAAAGCGCAGCGTTTTCTTTGCGGTTTTCTTGCGAGTGAGAGGCAGCAAAGCAAAAGGCAACAAAATCAAATCGTGTGTGTTGCATATGCAACACTTGCCCCCCTCCGTCTATGGGGTAAACAGACAGCAAAAAGGGATAGTTGTTATTCTGGCATTTGCCTTCAAGTACTATTTGTTTTAATTACTTTACCACCTCTGTGAGTACTTGGATTATATTGTGCAGTTGGTGACATTTCGAATTTAAGTATGATGAACTTAATAACCAAAACTGTTTATTGGGAAACAGTGACAGGATACTGTCTATTATGTTTCATAGATAGTAATATGAATAGTTTCGTATTATCAAGATCAGTATAAAGCTCAACCTCTGTTATTTAACACAATTTGAGTCAGAAACAGTCTTAAATTTATATTATTTGAAAATTCAATAATGCTGATTCAGTCAAGAGAATAATCAGATAATTTTTACAATGCTCGGAATTCGAGATTCAAGTCAAGAGCATCTACAGAGAGACTTCCAAGATTTTCCTTTAGTATTATATTTGAATACTCAATTCATTTAGAGTCACTTTGATGGAAGCTAACAAAGATAACATTTTGTAGTTTAAATTGAAGTCTAAGCCAAGAAAGCTTTACAGATCTTGTAGATGTATATATAGAAACTTCATAGTTCCCCACATTGCTTGTTGCTCTGTTGCGGTTCAATACTTTCCAAGGGTATTCCATTGTTTATCTTTGAAATTAGCCACTTGCTGCATTGACATTTTCCATAGGCAATCATGCATAAGGAGAGGGGCAAACAAAGAGGCATTCACTGGAGTTACAATGTACGGAGTAACTGTCATCTATCGGGTTTCCATTGGGTTTGTCAACTGTTTTGCTTGGCTTGGCTTGAAGAAGAGTTCGATTTGCCATTATCATTAACAGTCGCCAACGGGAAACAATCGAAGTACCTTCTCTGACAGTCTCCTCTCCCCAATTTTGTCTTTCTTTCTTTTTAGCGAACTTTTGCTTATGATTTGTTAAACAATTTTATGTTTTGTTTTGAGCGCAATTAAGCCAAAATGTTTGTAATCTCCTTTGTGCATGGGCAGTGAATGTGTGTGTGTGTGTGTGTGAATAAGACGCTAATGGGCCCATACATTGCCCCAAGTATGTATCTTTAGATAGTTAAGTATCTGTATCTGTAACTTGGGGTTGTTAGCGTTGCTCGAAGGTTGCTGCCTTTCCAACTTCAACTGCGGCTTAACTTACAGCAAAGTGTTTTCCCTGTGCAACACTTGCAAAGAGATCTGCAACTTCAACTCCAACTCCAGTTCCACTCCTCAACTGCGACTCTGACAAGTTCAATCAACCGTTGTTGAGGTTGAGGCGTGAACGAAAAAATGAAAGCAAATTGTAAAGATAGTCAAATGTAAATGCAAAGCATTTGCCATTGGAAATGTGCGACTTTTAGCATACAGAAAAAAAAATGATGATAAAAAATGTAATTTACAATTTATGGTAATTACACACGTCACAATCCAACAAAACAAATGGCCAAACAACAATTGACTTTTTCTTTTTTTCGTGCATGCAGCAAGGAAAAATGAAAAATCTTCAACTGCAATAATTTTATTGTTGTTTTGTGCTTTGGTTTCTTTCTTTTTTATTTGCAGTTTTTACTGCTTCATTTTTGGCTTCACCTCAAAGACAAACAGCCATTAACGACATTTACGTAAAGTTTAAACAATGCCAGGGAACATTAAATGCAGTTTACTCGCAATGCAACTGCAACAGTCTGTGGGAGAGAGGTGGCTAAACCGGGGTATGAGCAACAATGTACCGCTTGAAGTTTTTTTTTATTATTTAGTATTCCATCTGCTTTGGCCCGCTAGCGGTGATTGTGTCGATCTGTTTTGCGCTGCTCTCCGTTGGCTTTTCATTAGCCAAGAAACACAAACAACAACCGAAGTAACAACAAAGCTGCAAAGCGCATCTTGGGATGGCCAAACTATGGCAAACATGCCGCAATCCACACTCCACAAAGAGAGTGCAGCGACCACTGTGAGTCCAACTTCGATTCCCGATTCCGAGTCAACGTTAATTGCCTGACTAGACCCGATCGGGCCAGTCCCAGACCAGACCTGACCAGACAACGCAATGATGACCAGCTGTTCCTATCAGAAATGGAAATGCGTTGTGCTCTATACAAGTTGAGCTAATACAGAATATGACATCATGTTGATTACACTTTGATTTGCTGATTATAACTGAAGCATTCTAATTGGTAATGGAAAGTCTTCTTATATTCTTTATACACTTATTTAAAGGATAAACTGGAGATATAATGATAAAAGAGCATAGAAAATTCGTTAGAACCGAAAGTTTTTGTTTCCAACTTGCAACTCAGCAAGGTGCCAGAGCAATAAACAATGATAACGGTAGTGAAAATCTCTATATCAAATATATTTACTTTATTGTGGCTGAAGATACACTTAGGTTAAGCATTTCTAATTGATAATTAGTAATGATCATCATTAATCAATGATATTTCGACAGGAAACAAAGGAAACTGCTGAGAGCAATTTTTTGAATTGGTTTCGTATTGATTTTAGTGATCTGCTACCGTTAGGATCTCTTGATTTGCGGCTCGTAATTGCGAAGCGTATCGAAAGTCAGCAGCGACAGCTGACAAAACCTGCAGACACCAACATGCGGGGGCTGATGCCGTTCATTGTCTGTCTTCCCACGCCGACAAAAGGAAAAGAAAAACTTATTTTATTTTGGATGTGGGTGCCTAGAGACAAGACAAAGTTCAAAATAATTTCAGCATTTGTTTTACAGTGGGTGCTCGGCGAGAAGGAAAGCGAACACGAACCTACAATTGCACAAGCAGTTGATGTTGAACAACAATTGGGCTCGAGTTAAACCATAACAACAACTGACAGCAGCAGCAGCAGCTGCAGAGATATGTACCAAGTATAGTGCACCGTTATTTAACAGTTATTTAACACGCAATTAACCTGGCCAGGTAAGTAAAAATATGCAAATATATGGGCGCACAGTTCAGGCGCGTCGAGAGAGAGAGAGAGAGAGATAAACCATCCCCCAACCCATTCCATCCACTTGTAGAGTCAGCGTCCGAGTCCGAGTCAGACATCAACTCCAAGCATCGGGAATGAACTTATGTTATGGTGCAATAACTTTCCAACAAAAGCCTCGGGACAGTCAGTCAGTTAGTCTTCTCGCCATGGGGTCATTCATCTTAATTATCACACGGCCTCAAAAAGAAAGAAAAACCGTCCAAATTAAACAAAATGTTGCTTTAATGGGCTTGGAAATTCATTAGACCAGGGCCCAAAATATGATCACATCCCCCCAGACTAGCCTCTAAAACACAACCCGTTGTGCCTGACCATTTGCATCGACTAGAGAGCAGCACCAGAGTAACAGATGTACAATCGCCGACCATCTGGGGTCTATGAAATTTGTAGAATTAGAAAGCTCTCCCGTCGGCGGGCACAACAATGTCTTTTGGGTAACCCGTAGAAATTGTTCCCACCTTTATGCTGCTTGTTCTTTTCTTCATTTTCGTTTTGTTTTTCGTTTTTTTCGTTCTTATTTTGACGTTTAATCACCGGAAGCTATCTCTAAGCATCATCTATCTATAAGCATCCAAACAGCAGCAGACACGCATAATTACATGAAAGAACCGCGTCTCCGTGCTTCCATTTCCAGCTGTGTCTCTTTCTTGTTTCTCAGATAAGTCTATTTTCATGTTGGCTTCCATTCGAACTCGAGTCTCGGTCTCGAGTATTCAAATTGGTGTTCAACTTTCGAGGCGTTTTCATTTCATTTCCATTTCTCATATTGTCTGGCTAATTAGACACGTTCGTTGTTTCTGCTTGTTAAATTCGACTCCCCGATAGTATGTGGAGCAGTAGTAGTTGATCATGGGGTTTTCAATTTGCTAACTGACTATCTATGGCGACTGATACGACATAATAGCGAGCTTGCATTGCTTCTTCTGGAGCCACTTGCGAGTCAATTGAATGTCAAAGAAAACGATTGTGTATTCGTATTTTATCTAAATGGGTGAATTGATATAACAGGCTGATAAAATCAAGAGTTTACTCAACAAATCAACTAAGATTTTGCAATTAATAATAATTGAAGAGATTTTAATCAACTTTTTAACCGAATTTTATATATATATATTCAATGCAATTATAAATTTAAAGATTCTATTACAAAATAATTAATGAATATACAATAAATATTATTGAATGTTTGCAAGTTAAGCAATATAGCTAAATAAAATACGTAATTAAATATTCTTGTTTATCTACAAATGTTTAAAAGACTCAAAAGTGTTCTAAATTTCTGAACCCTACTGTAGTACGTTAAATGCCTACATATGTACATACATACTATGTATGGATGCACGTGTGCAAGTGTGTAGGTCGTGATCTACAATAAACCATTTTCCTGCGCTCACGTTTTGAAAGTAAATGCACGAAATTAATTACACATTGCCAGCACATTTTCTAGTTTTCATTCTGTCTTTATACGATTCTTAACATACAAAGTGGAATGAACTGCAATGTAACGTTTATATTATAATATACCAGCAGTGTTGCTGTGCTACACCAAATATTTCAGCTTGTAAACACTTCGTATACCAAATACATATGTATGTACATAGAAATATACATATGTATAAGTGTATACACTCATGTTTGTACAAGCACTTTGATTTAATAGCATTGTTTACACTTGCAATAAATAATCACTTTAATGTTTATTTTCACACTCACCTGCTTAATGAAATTAAACGGCGGCATTTTCTGTGAACTAATTCGCTGTCTACGTCGCCGTTGATGTTGCTACTGTTGTTGTTGTTGTCATGCAAAAACGGAGCGAAATGCTAAAAAGAAGGCGACAAACTGCAGCTGACTTCTTTTATGGCTTTGCGTTTGTTTTGCTTTTACGCTGCTGCTTTTTATTGTTGTTGTTATTGCTGTTTGTTGTCAGTTGTTATTGGTGTTGCAAACACACACACACACACACTGGCTTAGTCGCTCTTCAATTACAGGCAAGAGTAACAAATTGAACAATTTTAATTTTTTCGCACTCCTTTTGTTGTCTTTGTCACCACCGCTGTCGGGTGTCCCCCTCTCGCTGTTGCTTTCCTAATTTGCTTTGGCAGTTTTCGCAAATTTACCGTTAGAGAAATAAACACTCCCGGGAGAGAGGCTTGCAAATTGAGACAGATCAGATCGTGTGCCGTAATTAGCGTGCGTTGTTGTTGTTGTTTCTGCTACTTTTTGCGTAATTTATTATTTCTTCGCGAAAATTGTGCAGCGGAAACAAAAGCTCTTGCGCACTTTCCAAACAAATTAACCCGAATAGTAAACGGAAACAGAGACTAAGGCAAAATCAACAATTGGCAGTGCGTGTGCGTGGCTGTGATCGAGTTGGTGTTGGTGAACAGTTGCTGCGCAGTCTAAAGTTTGGCTTAACCCGTGAAAAGTCGGCTTACGACTGAACGTCCCCCAGGCTGATGGCTTCAATTGAAGCGGGGCTCGGTCGCATGTCAAGGCAAGCGTGGCTTCGGCAGCAGCAGCGTTGACGGAGACGGCGACGTCGGCAGCGACTGTGTCGGTAAGTTTTGTGACCCTTTTGGGCGTACCTACTGTTGTTGTTTTTGTTGGCAATGGAGTGTTAACCACCAGTGTGTACACATGCATGCACAGGTGTGAGTGTGAAAGTGTACCTACTTGCGTGTTTGTGTGTGTATGTAGGTTCTTAGAACAAGCTTAAACACATTTCTTTTGTTTTCTTATGTATTATGGCACACTACAGCAGAGGTAGAAATGCTACATCAATTGATGACGTCACAGGTCGGATAAATACTACTGCTGCTACTCAACAGGATGCACTCGCGCATCTTGTGCCAGTGTGTACCCCAAACATGATAGGGATTTAAGGGTACACACTTGACAAGCGTCACTTGAAAGTTTGTATATTTAAAATTAGACACATTAGACACAGTTTTTGTTATTATTTTATTTTTATGGCACACTAAAGTGAACCTAATTATGCATACGTCACTTGCTGTCGTCATTCGTCGGGCAGATACTGCTGCTTGGCTTGCAGCTGCTCCTCGTCGTGGTCGCGCATCAGCAACAGGATGCACTCGCGCACTAGGACACGCGCATGCGCAATGTCACGAAGCAGACGTTCTTTGGGGGCACGCAAACCAAGCGAAGTTGGTCTTAGCTTGACTTGCATTTCGGCAATGACACCCAGGAGATTCGCATAGGCTTCTTCGATGTTGAGGGTCTCGTTGGGTTCTGTGCACAAGAAAAAAAGAAAGAAAGGAAGGAACAAAGTTAATCCAAGGTAGTGAGCACATAATCACCTACCAAAGTTATTCGGGCATAGTTGCCCATTGGACATGGACATGAGCTGTAGCTGTGCCTGCACATACTTTGTGTACTCCAACTTGGCCAACACCTGTTTGTACTCATTGGCATAGGCCACCGCCTCCTGCTGCTCTCTGTTGTGCTGCTGCAGTTTCGGATAGCCTGACGGCGTGGAGGAGGCGAAGGAGGATGGACACATGGGCATGATTTGGACATGCGGGGGAACCTCAGCTGTTTCGGGTGTACGTTCCACTACATCTTCGCACTCTTGCTTCGGAGGCACTGCAGTTACCGTTATATCGGTATATCTGGAACGAAATGAATCGAGATCCAAATAGTCCATTTTACCAGATATTTTTCCAATCCTTTGCTAACCACACGTCGATAGTCGTCGGCTAAGTAAAGCGAAAGCCCTAGCCTGCTGGGAGTTCATAGGTTGAAAGATATGTCAGAACTAACTGGATCATAAGATTTACTTCAAATAATAGAGATCATAGTGCTCTCATAGGGATTTGTCTTAAAACTTTGAAATATACGTTTAAATTTCACTTAAATTTTAATGATCAACAATAAAAAAAATCAAACAGAATGGATTCTAACAGACAATGGTATCAGAAGCGCGTCTGGTGTTTTTACCTTGTGTCATTTGTGATAATTTCTTGTTTTTTCTGTCATATATTGGTGAATAATAAACGGAATATTGCAGAACTTATCCACATAAAAGAAGATTTAGAAGTCTTATCGGTAAATTTATCATTTTATACTATATTGTTTACCAGCAATTTACTTTTCTGCAGATTGCCCTTGAGGAGCAAATGAGGAATTCCAGAGGAAGGTCTGCCAATATGGAGGGTAAAACTCTGGGAATTTCTGGAGTTGCAGATAGTTCTTTATTCGGTTGCAATTGCCAATCTAGAAGAATCAATTCGTATGTCGACTTAATAATAAAACAGACTCTATTAAGCTTCATGGATGATATATATAATATAACACATATAACAAATGATTGATCATAACTGCATGGGTCAGACATGGATCATAGTATTTGAATGTTATAAGAAGTTGTTTGGTTTTGTATAGTTAGTTTGAATTTATTATATTTACAAATAATACGCGAGTAATTTAAGTTGTGTATTCTATTTTGATTTGAGATGATTACGTACAATAAGTTTTTTTAAAACCTAGAATCCCAATATATTTATTAATCAAAGCAAAATTCAAAGCGGTACATTCAAAACATTAAAATGAATTGCACATTTCAATAAGATAACCTTCAAACTATGTTAACATACGGTTTGGGGAACTATTAATGAAATAAAAAAAAAATGGAAAGGAAAATGTTCTCGGTTCCTGCAATTTCTAAATTATTCCCAGTTATCGAAATTTTATGGCTAAATATGTATATCTACATATGTATCACAGTGATAAGGAAATACATAATAAACATACACACATACAAGTATGTATTAAAAAATCATTGTCAAGTTAGTTTTCTTTAAGCTTATTGATTTTCTTAAAGATTCAAACAGATAAGCAAGCAAGAACTTTATTTTAGTGAATTTTCTATATTGAATTTGAAACCCATTCTAAATAAAACTCATTTTACTAAACCTTATTCCCCTCACAAGATTATTTGCATATCGTTTTCGGCTTCGGCTGACCTAACTGGTCAGCACTTCCTACTCGCAGTGAACCCCGCAACAGGCAATGCTGAAGGGTCACTCTCTGAACGTTGCACATTATGCCAGCAGGTTCTGTTACGCTGCCAAGCAACGTTTCCGCATATCTGACGTGCTGCAGGTAATTACCGGCAGTGGAACACAGTAAACTCCCCCCTCTGTCCTATCCCCTCTCCGACAGCGGGAGGCGCTCAAGCGTGCTTCCCGCTTGTGCAGACAGACTTGTTCTACCCCAAAAAAAAGAAAAACATAGCCATGTGTGGGGCAATTGAATATACCACCTGCAGTATTACTCGTCTTTCATTCTTTAGTTGGTTGTTGTTCTTTTTTGCCAGAAATTATAACTACAACAATAAATTTTGGGTAAACTGAAGAGTGAGGCTGAACTGTTTTCTTTTAATGTTGTTATTACTTCATTTTCAAATGCTTTGTTGGTTTTTTATGAGCTCCCTCAGATCACTTTTCGTTGGTTCACCGCACTCGAAGCGATGATAGTCTATGACATTGACACCCTGCTCCTTGAGCAGTTCGCCCACAGTTCTATCCGCATCGAGCAAATATTCCTGATGTATAAGGCACGTCTCATCATCCTTATTCTCGGCCGGCACATCCTTATCGTATTCACCAATCTTTGCTGGTTTCATGCCGACAATTTGTTGGCACAATCCTTTGTGAAATTCAACATCATCGTAATCCTGAGTTGTCCGGAATGCGACAATGGCACCGTATTTGCCAACTTGTGTGATATTCTGTGTGGAGCTGACATTGGTGGGCGCCGGATGGGCATATCCAGCGAGCCGCAGATCGTTGTTTACCTTAAAGCAGAGCGCTCTCCTGATGCTGGCATTTTCTCCCACGGCACCAATGAGCAGCGCCAAATGATCTGCCAACGAACCGCCTTCAGGTGTTTGCAAATTCTTTAAGGCGTCCGCATCGAAGCCAAGCTATAACCAGGAAGAAAGGGGTTAAGAAATAGCTTAGTCAAATGACAGAGTTTACTGCTCACCTTCCAGAGATCACCATCGAACTCTGTCTGATCGGTATAGTGGAGCACAATGCGGGATACGTGATCAACGAACCGCTTGAAGGTTTCGTTGCGTGCCACAAAATCTGTTTCGCAGTTTAGCTCCACCATGGCAGCACGGTTGTCATTCACCAGGACGCCAACGAGGCCTTGTGTGGTTACACGATCCGCAAGCTTGGTGGCCTTAGACCAGCCCAAAGATTGCGCCTGCTGATGCAGCCATTTCTCTGCCTAGGAACGTTTGTTTATTATATTATTTAAATATACACATCTCTCTCTCTCCCTCGCTCACCTGGTTGACATCGTTGTTATGCAACTCAAGCGCCTTCTTGCAGTTGGCAAATGTGTAGCCGGTCTTCTTGCGTAGCGCCGCTAGAGCGCTCTTCTCCAGGCCGGCGCTGCTTTTGTACAATTGCCGCGTGGTGTGCAATGTACGGCCAAACATTTTTTGTAGTAACATTTTTTTAAAAACTAAACCTTACTATTGATGTTGTCTGATTATAAAAATAATTATTTTTGTCAGTGTTTGTACTTGTTGCGCCTACTATGCCTGCTGTCAATGGCAACGGAAATATTTATTATTGAGTGTTGGGAGATTGTTAAATCAATTTCAATATATCAATTCTATTTATTTTGCATTCGTTCTTAACTCGTCGATACGAGCAGACACCGGCTATGGATTCGAACTAATAAAATTTAACGCGTAACGGCGCGTAATTTAACAATAACAATTAAAACAGGTGATAATTTTTTGGAACTTTGTAGTGCTTGTGCAATACTTGTTTCCCGTATTTATTTATAATTTTTTCTTGTGATTTTGGTCTTTTTTAGTACATTTACAGCACACCTATCGACCGGCCTTTTAGAAATGTATCGATTTGACATATATGTGTGTGTGCTACTTTTGATGTATCGAAAGCATCTCAGAAAATATTTTATTTTCGATATACTTACAAAAAGTGCTGCCACCTTAACGACGGTTAATGTGTTTGCGCGCGAAATTTGAAATCAACAACGAATACACAAATACAACAAAATGGATAAAAAAAATCCGAATAGACAAATACCCAGCTTTACATCTGTTTGCGGTTCTCGACGCTTATGCGCCAAGAACAAAATGCTCTATACAAGACCCAAACCGGATGTTCTTCAAGGTATATTGCAATCGAAAGCGAATCGAGACTATAAAACACGTCGCTTATGGTACGAACTTAATATGCCGGAATGCGCGAGTCGTCTCTTCGATGGTCAAACGCTATCTGATTTGCCCGAGACTATTATCTGTCCCAAAGAACGTCGCAGAACTACCGCTCCACGTCCGGAGGGGTCCAAGGCGAAGGCTTCCTCGAATTATATGAGTATGCGGATGGAACGAGAACACTTTCGTCGCAAGCTTGTCGAACTTATCATTAATATGAATACAGAAGATGCTCCCAAGGATGAATCGGATTCCGATTCTGGTTTCCCCGATCAAAACGAACGTGAAACTCTACGCTATTATTATTATATCAAGCATGGCATAGACACCATACACGTCTCTACCATCAGCAAGAAAACCCTGAAGATGTAAGCAGTTATAAATCTTAGTTCAGTTCTAGTAAAAAGAGACTTCTCTTAACCATCCCATTTTTTAGCATAATCAATTTGGTGCCACCCTTATTGAAGAAATGGGAATCAGCTCTGGTGGAGAATATTGCCGAGGTGCGTTCGGATTATGTTTTCTCCATGAAGAAGGCTGTCGTCGACTTCGTATTGCGGCACTCCGTCCTCGATCGCCTCACTCAGGAAGGCGTTCCGCCTACATTCACTACACCCGAACGACAAGAGATCGACCATCTAATGAATCATTTTCGTTATCGGTAAGTCGTAATTCTCATATAAATTCAGAATTTAACTTGTAATATGTTGCACGAAATTCTTATTTGTTTTCAATAGTTCAATAGTTTTATTTCCATTTTAAATTATCGTTCTCTTAATGCGTCGTTCAATTTCACAAGCGCTTCTCTTATTCAATGTATTCCGATCTTCGATAACGATTGCCTTAACTATTGTTCTATTGTTCTAATTACACGATGATTCCAAAATATAAGAACAACTATCGGAACTTCTTAGTTTATCTTCTAACATTGATTAATCGTTAACTGTGATAAAGCTTATTCGTATATAATATAAATACAATAATATAGATATAATGCTACATTGTAAAGTGTTAAATTGGCAGCGCCTCGGGGGAGAGAAAGTCGTTAGAAAGTTGCCAGGCAGCCCGGCAGGGGCTGGTGGGGCATGCAATTGACATGCAATTACACCCACACATACACGTACGCACAAGAAACTTCATGTGTGTGGCTGCCATTGTGATTCTTATAAAGCAAACCAATTGAAATGAGTCGTCAGTGCGCGAAATCTTATAAAATAACTTGACAATACGCATATCTGAAGCCAGTGGGGGAAAAGGAGTTGCAGGGGGCGTGGCAGAAGGGGGGGGGAGGGAACTGTAACGTCGACATTATTAAGCAAGCGAGTCTCGGCCTGGCAATGGGGGAACGCAAGAAATCGCTTTGCGTCGTGCCGAAAAGTTTTTAACCGCACTTTGCCAACTACAATGGCTGCCACGGCGGAAATGGAAAAGCAGCAGGAGCAGCTGTAGTGCTGGAGAAAGGGGGAGGGGGACAAGAATGAAGTGGAGAAGCAGGCGTAACAAGAATTTAACGAAGAGCTGAAAGTTAAATCCTCCTGTGTATTGGTTTGACATTTGATGAGCAACACTGCGAGCAGAGGTGGGCGTGTACACACACACACACACTCACAAGTTGTAGAAGGATGTGCTTAAAAATGAATTGAACTTGCTTCTGACACTGAGTAGCAAGACAAGGGCGTAGGTACTGGGCGTGGTAGATGCTAAAAGTTTTGTTGTGAATTCTCCCTCTAAGTGGATCGTCTGGCAAATTGGACGGCCTATTACGCGGCAGGGGGTGGCACGACTTATATATAGATACGGGGTAGGGGAGGGCACTCCCTAATTTATAGCTTAAAGCATTTAGCATCATTAAAAGTAGGCCAAGTTTGGGAGTGTAGGTTGTTCTGGATTCATGCACAATGCTGCTTAATGGGCCGCATTAAAATAGCTCAAGTGAAAAGTTTTCGCATCGAGATAATTTGCATGCCAAAACCATTTCTTTTCCCATTCTCTAACTACCTTCTCTTTAACCAACTCTAGTCTGTTTTGGCATACTCTAACCTATGCTAACATATGCCAACCTATGAATATAGCCTTTTCTAACCCACTCTAACCTATATTAACCTATTTTAACTATTATAAATTATTTTAAAGTACTCTAACCTATACTAACCTATTCCAACCTATCTTTAACTATTCTAACCTACTCTAACCTATTCAAACCTATTCAAACCTATCCTAACCTATTTTAAACTATTCTAACCTTTTCATACTTACTCTAACCTTGTCTAGCCAACCATTGCCTATTCTCACCTACTCTAACCTATCCTCTTTCCAGCTACGATGAGAACCGCAATCGTTTGACGACAACCCTCTTCAGCATTCATAAGAGCGTCGCCAGCATTCTGGATGTCTGGAGCACGAAATATAGCTTCAAGACGCTGGTCGATATCGAACAACTAAGCAAGGAGGAGGCTCCATTCTCTCTATTCAATTTTGTTGTATGTTTTCTACTGTAACATGGCAAAATCTGAAATACCTTCTCTAAGAATTTCACCCATTCTCACCTTACAGTATTTGTGCGCTGGCCATATAGATGTGGCCAAGATTATGCTGGAGGAGCAGTGGTATGGCGAGATTCATACAACACTGTTGCGGGCCAGTAAACGTAACCAAATCCCGGACATAAGACGCATGACTCTGGTAAAACGTTTCTTCAATTGTGTCGCCGCCTTGATGACCCAACAGTTGGAGGATATCTGTATACGCAGTCTTAAGGCTTTTGCAGATTATGTTTGCGATTATGGGGTAATCCGATTGAAGTATTAAAAATAGTTTTGATTAACCCATTTATTCTCCATTTGTAGTACTCGAATCCTGGCTTTGAAATCTCGATATTTTTAGCGGACGAGGATACCATCGCTTTCAATCCAAGCTTCTCGAAGATACAAAGTGAATTGCTGCGAGTGATCGATTCGATTGTGATAAGTGTTCAATCGCTGCCACGTATTGAAAATAAACTCTATACAGATCTCAAGATCTCGAAGAAATTCCATCTGACACCCACTGTGCCAGATAGCATTATTAGCGATACGAAGAACAGAATTTGCGCATTGCTCGAAGAGCAGCGCATTGGTCCCGAGTTGCGTCTGCAGGATTTTGATAATTTTATTGATCTCATCAATGGAATCGATTCGGAACGCGTTAATCGTTTCATGGAGGGCGATGCCACATTTGAGCAATACATTGATATGGTGTACGAGTATCGAGAGAAGGAGGATCGCATTGCCAAGGAGGTCTGGGGTGTCATACGTATGGGTCTCTTTGAGTTTCATCGCGAGAAGTTCATCGATCACATGGAACAATTGGCCAGGCAGCTGCAGAAAGATCTTTTGGCTCGCATGGTCACTGATCAGCAGTCGAGAATTTCGCGACTGGGTAAGGAGTATGATATGATTGCAAAGAAGGCGCTCACTGTACCCAAAGATACGGCACAGCTGATGGAATTGAAAGCTTATGTGGTGCATGCCGAGGAAAATTTGGTGCCGGAAATGGAGGCACGCCTGAAGGTCAATATGAATGAAATACTTTGGCTAATGGATCACACATTGTATTCACCTCTGGAGATTAAGAATAATAGCAATAGTTTCCAATGGTACCTCACACTAGCCAACATATTCGATCAACATCGTGTTATCATAGCCGAGAAGGTGATCGAGTACCAGGAGCTGCTCAAGAAGCGCATCGAAATGTTCCGTCGCGAATTGCAGGGCTATTACGATCAGGTTCAGTTCTACGATACTTGGGGCGACATCAAACAGTTGTCCAAATACAAGAAACGTGCTGGGCTCTTGGATACGCGTCTTGTGACTGCCATGGAGACTATCGATCAAATAAACGAAGAGGAAACCGCTTATGGCTGGGATCTTTCACAGTATGGTGTGCGCAAGAAGACGCACGATCAGCTCAAGCCATATAAGAATCTCTTCGATGCCGGACAGGATTTCATAGACAAGTGGGAACTATGGATGTACTCACAAGTTGGACTATTTGATCCAGATGAAATTGATGGTGATGTTTCCAACTTTTATCGCGTCGTTCAGAAGCTGGAGAAACAAATGGGTGATCATCCGCAGACAATGCAACTTATACTCGATGTTAAGGAACAAATGGAGCTATTCCGTGGTCATATGCCCATCATTAATACGCTGGGTAATCCGGGCATGAAGGCACGCCATTGGGAGCAAGTTTCCGAAATTATTGGCTTCCCCATTAAGGTGACGCCTGAGCTGACGCTGGCAAAGATTATCGAATACCAACTGGAGGAATATGTGCCCAAATTTGAGGCAATATCGGAGAGTGCAACCAAGGAGAATAATCTGGAGAGGGCCATGATTAGAATGGCCGCCGAATGGGAGGGTATTGAGTTCAATATCTCTCCATACAGGTACGAAGTGAGCAACAGGAGTTGCAAGGCATTAAATTAACCCAATTCTCTCTCGCTTTCCTCTAGAGATACTGGTACATATAAGTTATCTGCTGTGGATGACATTCAAATACTGTTGGATGATCAGATCATTAAGACGCAGACAATGAAGAGTTCACCTTACATTAAACCCTTCGAGGCGGAAATACTGTGAGTATACTCAGCATATTGTCGATGTTATTCCTCTCTCACTCATTCTCATTCTCTTGTGCAATAAAAGTTTGTGGGAGGCAAAGCTAATGCTGTTGCAGGAGATACTGGACGAATGGCTGCGGGTGCAGTCCACGTGGATGTATTTGGAGCCGATTTTCAGCAGTCCCGACATACAGCAGCAAATGCCCGAGGAGGGTCGTCGATTCAGTGCTGTGGATAAGGTGCGTATAGCAACTCTTTCTCGTTAGCTCCACAACTCAATGTTCGCTTGCAGATTTGGAAAGAACTGATGAAACAGGTGGCAGGCGATCCGCGTGTCATGACTGTGGTGCAAATCGATAAGATGAACGAAAAACTTAAGAAGTCATATTTATTGCTTGAGATTATTCAGAAGGGATTGAATGCATATTTGGAGAAGAAACGTTTGTACTTCCCGCGCTTCTTCTTCCTGTCCAATGATGAACTGCTGGAGATATTGTCGGAGACGAAGGATCCCACCCGTGTACAGCCACATCTCAAGAAATGTTTCGAGGGTATGGGTTCGCTGACATTCACCGAGGAACTCGAGGTCACAGCGATGAAATCGTCCGAGAAGGAGGTGGTCGTACTAACGGATGTTATATCAACAGCCAAGGCTCGTGGCCAAGTGGAGAAATGGTTGCTTGAGTTGGAATTCGATATGAAGAAGAGTATGCATCAGAAAATCTCCGAGGCATTCTATAGCTATGTTAAAATGAATCGTAATCTCTGGGTGCTTACCTGGCCGGGTCAATGTGTGCAATCAATATCTTTAACCTACTGGACATTGGAGATAACCGAATGTTTTGTTAGCGAGGATCCCGTCGACGCCCTTGCTAAATATCTACAAAAGTGTATCCGACAGATCAACGGCATTGTCGATCTTGTGCGTGGTGATCTCAATTTGCAGAATCGAATTACGCTCGGAGCGTTGGTGGTGCTGGATGTGCATGCACGTGATGTGCTGGCCGAGATTGTGGAGAAGCAGGTCTCCGAATTGCAGGACTTTCAATGGTTGTGCCAGTTGCGTTACTACTGGGAGGAGAACAATCTCGATACGCGCATGATCAACTGCTCGTTGGCGTATGGCTATGAGTACTTGGGTAATACCCCTCGTCTGGTTGTCACCCCCCTAACGGATCGTTGTTATCGTACTCTGTTTGCCGCCTTGAATTTACATTTGGGTGGTGCTCCCGAGGGTCCTGCTGGTACTGGCAAAACGGAGACCACCAAGGATCTGGCCAAAGCTGTGGCCAAGCAGTGTGTCGTCTTCAATTGTTCGGATGGCTTGGATTATCTGGCGCTGGGCAAGTTCTTTAAGGGTCTGGCATCTTGCGGTGCCTGGTCGTGCTTCGATGAGTTCAATCGCATCGATCTTGAGGTCTTGTCTGTGGTTGCCCAACAGATTTTGACCATACAACGTGGCATCAACTCTGGCTTACCCACGCTTGTGTTTGAGGGCACTACCCTGACGCTGGATCCCACTTGTGCGGTCTTCATTACCATGAATCCCGGCTATGCAGGTCGCTCCGAGTTGCCTGATAATCTAAAGGTGAGTTCAAGCTACCTTCAGAACACAATTAATGTCTCTGTTCTTTTCACTTGCAGGCACTGTTCCGTTCGGTGGCTATGATGGTACCGGATTATGCTTTAATTTCCGAAATTGAATTGTACTCCTATGGCTTCCTGAGAGCCAAACCGCTATCGATTAAGATTGTGGCTACTTATCGCTTGTGCTCGGAGCAGTTGAGTACCCAGTGTCATTATGATTACGGTATGCGAGCTGTCAAATCTGTACTGAAGGCAGCGGGTGCTTTGAAGCTGCGCTATCGCGATGAGAACGAGGATATACTTGTGTTGCGCTCCATCAAGGATGTCAATTTGCCCAAGTTCTTGAATCAAGATATTCCGCTGTTCCAGGGCATCACATCGGATCTGTTTCCAGGCGTTGTGCTACCCGAGGCTGACTATGTTGTGTTCAATGAGTGCACATACTTGGCCTGCGAAAAGCAGAACAAACAGTGCACACCATTTGTGCTTGAGAAGGTGCAACAGGTGAGGAATCTCTTTTACTTTCGAATATTGATTATGGTCAAAAAAGTGTACACTCACTTTGAGTAATTCTACAATGTATGTATATGATGGATCCCGATCGTTCGACTCCTTAGCTGAATCGATTTAGCCTTGTCTGTCTTTCTCTCTGTTTCTGTCTCTCTGTCTGTCTGTCCGTATGTCTGTCTGTCTGTCTGTCTGTCTATCCGTTTGTCTGCCTGTCCGTCTCTCTGACTGTCTGTCTGTTTGTCTATCTGTCTGTCTGTTTATTTGTCTGTCTATCTGTTTGTATATCTATCTGTCTGTCTGTCTATCTATTCGTCTGATTGTCTGTCTATCTGTCTGTCTATCTGTCTGTCTGTCTGTCTCTCTAGTCTATCTGTCTGTCTGCCTCTGTCTAGATCCGATCAGCGCTACTGTGTGCGAAATCGAAGGGTTTCTCCACTATCAGTTGCGCTCGACTGTAGCTTTCATTAATTGTTCTCTAATTGAAACTTCTCTCTTATACCATCTTAACTGTTTATAACTATGATTCCCTCTCCGGTCTTCTCTCGCAGCTCTACGAGATGATTGTAGTGCGACATGGTCTCATGCTGGTGGGTTATCCATTCGGTGGCAAGACGACAACTTATCACATTTTAGCCGACACGCTGGAGTGCATGGAGAAAAGGGATGGCTCAGAGAATCGTGCCATTTTTACGGTGATCAATCCCAAAGCGATTACCATGGGTCAACTATACGGTCAATTCGATGCAGTCTCCCACGAGTGGAGCGATGGCATTCTGGCGGTTAATTATCGCATATTCGCCGTCTCCGATTCACCCGATCGAAAATGGTTGATTTTCGATGGGCCTGTGGATGCGATTTGGATTGAGAACATGAATACTGTGTTGGATGACAACAAGAAGCTATGTCTGATGTCTGGTGAAATTATTCAGCTTTCGAATACGACAAATTTGGTATTTGAGCCCATGGACTTGGAGGTAGCCTCACCGGCAACGGTATCACGTTGTGGCATGATCTATTTGGAGCCCAGCTCGTTGGGCTGGGAACCTCTGTTTGTATCATGGAAGAACACACTACCCGAAGCGTTTCACATTATCAGCAAGAATCATATTACCATGTTGGTAAACCGTTTCTGTCCGCTGCTTCTGTATATTGTTCGCAAGGCTCTACGTGAAATTGCCCCCACATCGGATACCAATTTAATGGTCAGCCTAATGAACTTTTTCGAATGTTATCTTGATGATTTTCACGATGAGAAATATGTGGCAAACATATCCGATTTAGATTTTCGTGCCCAATGCGAAGGCATTTTCCTATTCTCAGCTATTTGGTCATTAGGTGGTTCGTTGCAGGCAGAAAGTCGTGATAAATTCAATATTGTCTTTCGTGCACTAATGGAGAAAACCTTTCCGGACAGTTTGTACGATCTGTATGGCGTAACCGATGATCTTCGTGTGGAACCGTTAGCCAAACCGTTTATATTCCCCATACCCAAGCATGGATCGGTCTTCGATTATCGCTACATCAAAGAGGGCAAGGGAAAGTGGAAGCCATGGCAGGATGATGTGAATTCGGCACCTCCGCTGCCACGTGATATACCCGTCAATCAGATCATTATACAGACCAATGAAAGTGTACGAATTGGTGCAGTGCTTGATCTACTGGTACGGCATGAGAAGCCCATTATGCTTGTGGGCCCCACAGGCACAGGAAAGAGTGTCTACATTATTGATTACATGTTGAATCATATGGACTTGTCACACTTTAAGCCACTATTGATTTCCTTCTCGGCACAGACGTCAGCGAATCAGACACAAGATATTATCATGTCCAAGCTAGATAAGAGACGTAAGGGTGTCTTTGGTCCACCGCTAAATAGTAAATTTGTGATATTCGTGGACGATGTATCGATGCCACTCAAGGAGAACTATGGGGCTCAACCGCCCATCGAGCTGTTGCGCATGATGCTGGATCACATGATGTGGTATGATCGCAAGAATATTATTCCCATGAAATTGATTGACTTGCAGATGATTGTCGCGATGGGACCTCCGTCGACGGGTAATACGGTAACTCCACGTTTTCAGCGATTCTTCAATGTCATCGCAATCGATGATTTTAACGATGATATTATGACAACGATATTTGGCAAGATTGTGCTGTGGCATTTGGATACACGGTGAGTGGCAGTAGAAGCAGCTATATAATCATTATCGTTAGAGATGGTTGCGATACACATATGTATTTATTTAATTTTAAAAATTAATTAGTTCTCCATCTCTAAATGATTAATCTCTAATTGTCTTGCGTGCTAAACTTTTAACATAAAAAAATACAGGGGCTTCTCAAAGGATTTTGATCCCTGCATTGAGGAGATAGTTGCTGCGACATTAACTGTGTTCAACGATGCCAAGTTGAATTTGTTGCCCACGCCAACGAAGTCGCATTATCTTTTCAATTTGCGTGATTTTTCACGTGTCATACAGGGTGTGCTGTTGTCGGTGCCGGAGGCAACGGAGGATACGAATTCGATGCGACGCCTCTGGGTGCATGAGGTACTGCGTGTCTATGGTGATCGTTTGGTCGAGGATGCTGATCGTACTTGGTTATTTGAGAAACTTTGTAGAACTATTCAGGAATGTTTCGATATCGATCCGAATCGTCTGTTTTCTCGTTTTGTTAAGAAGGATAAGAAATTGGAGGAATCCGATTTTCGGCAATTAATGTATTGTGATTTCACCAATCCAAAGGCAGATACCAAAAACTATGTTGAGGTACAGGATCTGGAGGAGTTGCGCGTTGTGGTGGAGGCCTATCTTGTGGAATATAATAACATGTCGAAGAAGCCAATGAATCTGGTGCTCTTTCGATTTGCCATCGAACATTTGTCGCGCATATGTCGCATCATAAAGCAGCCACGTAGTCATGCTCTGCTCATCGGTGTCGGCGGCTCCGGGCGCCAGAGCTTAACTCGTTTGGCTTCGCATATATGCGACTATGAGCTGTTCCAAGTGGAGATAACACGAACCTATGGTCCCTATGAATATCATGAGGATTTAAAGACTATGTTACGCAAGATCGGTGCATCCGAAATGCATGGCGTGTTCCTTTTTACGGACTCACAGGTATAGAATATATAGACATATAGATCACATTGTTTTCTAGTTCTCTTTCTGCACTACCTTCGAGTTTTAGGAGTACCTAGCATAGCGGGTATAGTTCTTTTAGTTCTTGTTCTTGTTCTTGTTCTTGTTCTTGTTCTTGTTCTTGTTCTTGTTCTTGTTCTTGTTGTGTGCTTCTTCTTTTCTCGCTCCGTTTCTAATGTAATCAAGATTTTTAGATCAAAGACGAGTCTTTCCTGGAAGATATCAGCAATCTGCTTAACTCCGGCGAGGTACCCAATCTCTTTACCAACGAGGAAAAAATCGAGGTGGTCGAAAAGATGGCACAGATTGATAAACAGCGCGACAAGGCCATACAGACCGATGGCAGTCCCGTTGCCCTATTTAACTTCTTTGTGACGGTGGGAGATGATTAAGATTACAATCGGATATCGTGTACATATATTAACTAATCGAATTCCCTTCACTATTCTCTTCACACAGACCTGTAAGGAGCAGCTGCACATTGTGCTAGCTATGTCGCCCATTGGCGATGCCCTACGTAATCGCATCAGGAAATTCCCATCGGTTGTCAATTGTTGTACGATCGATTGGTTCCAGCCTTGGCCGGAGGATGCTCTGCTTGCGGTATCGACACGTTTTCTAGCCGAAGAAGATCTAACTGCATTGGAGCGTAAAACAGCCATCGATATGTGCATGGAGTTCCATACTTCCACACAGGTTTTATCGGCAAAATTCTTTAACAAATTGCATCGATATAACTATGTAACGCCCACTTCATATCTGGAATTGATTCAGACATTCAAATCACTACTGAGTCGTAAGAGAAAGTAAGTTGGCTGCATTAGATTACTTACATATCTAAACTATTGTATAATTTCTAGCAATATAACCACAAATCGCAATCGATATTTGACGGGAATCTCGCAGCTGGACATTGCTGCACAGCAGGTGGCCATAATGCAGGAGCAATTGCAGGCATTGGAGCCAAAACTGAAGGAAGCCTCTGAGTTTGTCGCAGTGCAGGTGGCCAATGTGCAGGCAGATAGTAAATTTGCTTCTGAACAGCGTGAGCTAGTCAAATTGGATGAGGAGGCAGCTAAAGTTCAGGCAGCAGCAGCTCAAGAGATTAAAGATGAATGCGATGCCAAATTGGGTGAAGCAATGCCTATTTTAGAGAGTGCTATGCAAGCTCTTAATACACTTACACCTGCTGATATTGCTGTGGTCAAGACCATGAAGAGCCCTCCCATCGGTGTGCGCATCGTTATGGAAGCTGTGTGCATTCTAAAGGAAATGAAACCGGACAAGGTGCCAAATCCCAATGGTGTTGGTACTGTCGAGGACTATTGGGGTCCCTCAAAACGTGTGCTCAGTGACATGAAATTCTTGGACAGTTTACTGAACTTCGATAAGGATAACATACCGCCAGAGGTTATGAAAAAGCTGCAACAGCGTATTCTTAGCAATGAAGCTTTCGATCCAGAAAAAATCAAAACGGCTTCCACTGCCTGTGAAGGTTTATCTCGTTGGGTTATTGCGCTTTCCAAATACGATGTTGTTGCCAAAGTTGTGGGCCCCAAGAAACTTGCCCTGGCCGAGGCCGAGGCAACCTATAATGCGGCCATGAAGCTACTCAATGAAAAGTTGGCACAATTGGCTAAGGTCGAAGCGAAATTGGCTGCCATTCAAAAGGTTCTTGACGAGGAGATACGCAAATATAAGTGAGCCTATCTTTCTCTCTGTCTATGTTTTCCTTTCTCTCTCTTTTTTCTATTTGAACTCACCTTTTTTTCTCATCTTTCTGTAGTGCGTTGCTTGCCGAACACGAGGCTTGCACGAAGAAGTTGCAGCGTGCTCAGGATCTGATCTCGGGACTGGGAGGCGAACGTGTCCGTTGGTCGGAAACGGCAAAAATGCTGCAGGCCAGCTTTAAGAGCGTTACCGGCGATGTTCTCATCTCGTCGGGTGTGGTCTCCTATCTTGGGCCTTTCACCATTGATTATCGTGTTGGCCAAATACGCGAATGGGTTTCCAAGTGCATTAATTTTGGTGTCGTCTGTACTCCGGACTTTCAGCTGGCCATTGTGCTAGGTGAACCCGTGGAGATTCGTTTCTGGAACATTTGCGGTTTGCCAACCGATGCGTTCTCAGTGGAGAGCGCTATTATGATGAAGTAAGTAGTGGGTATTGGTGATCTGGGAAAGAGTTAAATGGTTGACAAGATTTTTGAGAGACTTTTATAGACTAAGGATTTTAATTCTTATTTTTGATTAGTCAAAGTTATTTAAAGCGAATTAAGTTGCAGTGTGTGTACTCATCTGTCATATATGGTGGGTAACAAGCTTAGTTTGTACATAAATTAAACAAGTTTTAAAATAACGCTTACCATTATACTCCTATCGATGGAAGCGGCAGAAGGTGGCGTCGATAAGTTCTAAAGGTATATAGATAGAAACATGTATAGATGGATGGGTAGAAAGGTAGATGGATAGTTAGATGAATAGATCGGTGGATGGAGAAATATATAGATAGAAAGATTAGAGATGTCCTATTGTCAGTTACATGTGTTCATGTTCGTTTGATGCAAAGTTATACTTCCCTTCTGGCCAAGGGCAGCGGCTATAAAAATTCCAATCTAAGATGCGATTTAGATTTAAAAGAATTCCACCTAAAGGGTGAAAAGTTGCTTCAAATCGATGCAAATCTTCGCATTCGCCTGAGACTTAAGGGTAACAGCTGTGCGTCAGTGCTGCCTAGCGCAATATATAATCGTGCATAGGCACCCCCACATCAATTAAACAACCCGACACGGCAATTATGTTGCACGAAACTCACGTTCCTCTTTCCTTTTGCTCTCTCCCTGTCACTTTCTATGCGCTTTTCGTTTTTCTAATTACAAAACATAAAATGTTGGAATTCACGCATATTAAGAAAATTAAAGATACGCGATGCTTAGCGTGCGGCATAGTGTGAGAACAGCACCGGATGCTGAACAAGAGAGGGGGGATAGGCCGCAGGTCGGCGGAGTTTGAGGTTGGAGGTAAGGCTCGCGCGATAAGGCGAAGCTGAAGGAGGATGTTGAGTTTGAGGTCCGCCCGCATGTGGTCAGAAGAACGCAACGTAGTATCGCATGCGCCGGTGGTTGCTTTAGCTTAAGGTAGAAATATTCCTGTCCCACCCCCTGAGGTATACGCTTGCCATCCGCGATTTTAGCCAGGAGAGCGAGAACAACATTTTCATGTTGTTGTGTGTGAGAGTGTTACGCATCTGGTGAGTTTCCACTCGTGAGTCACCAAGGGCGGAACGTCGCGATGCCACATTCCACACACCAACATATATACACACACACACACACATAGAGAAAGAGATAGAGAAAGACCGACACATAACACACTCGAACCTTGTCGCTTGTCGATTTAATAAAGGAAATTCCTGGCTACAGTTCCTGCTGCTGCTGCTGCTCCTGCTCCTGTTTCGGCCTCGAAAGTGTTCAAAGTAATTTGGAGCATGCCCAAAATACCTGAGGTGTGAGTAGCAGCAGCAGCAGCAGCCTGCACACAAAGGATAAGCAATTGATTAATGTGCGCTCCGGGCACATTACGTTTAATTTTTACATATAGTATAGTCGCTTGGAATAGACATGGTGAATGAATGATGTGGGGGATTTGCTTGCAGACAGAAGTTCACTGCGCACTGTCCGACATGAAGACGAATGAATTTCAAAGTTATTGTAGTTATATGTCGGGTAGTCTTGGCCATATATGTAGACGGGGTAGTGATTAAGAAGGGAACAGGCAGCAATCTTGATTTGTTATTTATTTTGATTATGTTTTATGTCTTTATTAACCTGCAAAGGGGTTTGTTATGCATAAGTCTAAGCATATTCTGCTTCTTATTTCATATAATGTCTTGCAGGGTATGTAGTAGTCGCACACACACCCACACTAGACCCTTCTCGATTTGTTTTCTTTGTTTTTCGGTTTCGGCTTTCTTCGCTCTTAACATTCATATGGCCAATTTTCGGATGGACTTCGTTGCCACGTAACGCACATGGTGACCCTTCGTTCAAGAAGGGAGAGAGATTGCTAAATTGCTAATGTGGGGTAGCAGGTGCAGATTCCGGTCCCTTTCCCGGTCTAGTCCGGTACGGTTTGGGTGCTGTCGCTTTGCATAAATGTTTCATTAAATAATGTTAATTTGAAGCAGGGCAAAAACAAACGAGAATCGCCTTAGGGGAATAGCATTATCTTCAGTGGCAACTTTAACATTTCCCATTCCCCTGTTGAAGGTTTTTGCTGCTCTTTAACATTTCGTGTATCTGCTACAATTGTAAATGCTGTTGTATTTGTATTTTAATTTGAAAAAGAAAACCTCGCAAAGTTTTTGTGATTTTTAACAGATTTCTCTTTCTCTCTCTATCTTGTGTGTGTGTTTGTATTCCTTAACGGCACTTACACTATGTACGAACGAGTTTTCCTTTTATTATTTGTTTTTATTTCCCATATTTTTGCGCTATCTCAACGCTTGCTCCCTTGTGCTTTGAACCCGTTACAGTCATCTTTTTTCCCCAACTTTGTACAACCATTCCAACATGCCTACCATTGCAATCGTTTCCGTATCTGCATTCAACTATTGTGTTCTCTGACCAGTAGCTAGTATATGTATGTATGTTTGTATGCATGTATCTGTATCTGTATCTACATTCGTATGCGTGTTGTATGCGCATTTATTCGCTGACATTTTTCATCGTGATAGAGAGAGGGGGGGTGGAGGGTGTGTATGGTTCTTGCGGGTCTGCGGAATTGGCTCTTTTGTTTTTCCATCAAATATTTTTCATTCATCAAGTTTTCAATTTACAAAAATGTTCATTCATTCGCACGAACAATTTGTATTCGGTGTGAATTTGTCATGTGTTGCTGTAGCCATCGTCGCGACGGCTTTTTGGGTACTCATTTGTTGTTGTTGTTCCTGTTATTCTGCTCGTATTTTATTTGCCTGTCGAGTGCGTTTGTCTTGTTTCTATTGTATCTGTGAGTTATCACACATGCGTAGCTTTAAAATGCCGCATTTTATTGGTATTTCTATAATCTTTTTCCTTATTGCTTTTGTTATTGCTTTTAGCTTTTCAGAGATTTTCCTAAACTGTTCTAAATTTATTACATAATTCGTCTCTTTCATATAGAAATGCACGACGTTGGCCATTGATGATAGATCCGCAGGGACAGGCCAACAAATGGATCAAGAACTATGAGAAAAGTAACAAACTGTGTGTCATACGCTTGAATCAGTCGGATTATACACGCGTCATGGAGAATGCCATACAGTTTGGTTTGCCTGTGCTGCTCGAGAACATTGGCGAGGAATTGGATCCCGTATTGGAGTCTGTATTGACGAAAACTCTCTTTAAGCAGGGTGGCACATTGTGCATAAAGCTGGGCGATTCAGTTATTGAATACAATCATAGTTTCAAGTAGAGTATACTCTTTAATCCACTATTACATTAAGTCATTGAAAGTCTTCACTTGTTTTTAGATTCTACATGACAACCAAGCTTCGAAATCCGCATTATCTGCCCGAAGTGGCTGTTAAGGTCACCCTGTTGAATTTCATGATCACCACACAAGGTTTACAGGATCAATTACTGGGCATAACGGTTGCACGTGAAAGGCCCGATTTGGAGGCTGAGAAGAACAATCTTATTGTACAGGGTGCTGAGAACAAGCGCATGTTAAAGGAGACAGAAGATCAGATCCTCGAAGTTCTTTCATCGGCTGATAATATTCTAGAAGATGAAACTGCTGTTCAGATCTTGAGCTCAGCTAAATTGCTAGCCAATGATATCAACGAGAAACAGGTCGTGACAGAGGCCACAGAAAAGCTGATTGATTCAGCACGTCTCAGTTATGTACCTATTGCGGAGCATTCTACGATTCTCTTCTTTACCATAGGTGGGATAAGATTTCATCTAATGTAAATATGTAACGCAAGTTGTATTTAATTTTCTACCCATTCACAGTGGAGCTGGCCAACATTGACCCCATGTACCAGTACAGTTTGGTTTGGTTTGTCAATCTGTATATTAATTCAATCGATAATACCGAAAAGGTCGATGATATTGGCGCACGTCTGTTGGACCTGCGCAATCATTTCACCTATAGTCTGTACGTCAACATCTGTCGCAGTCTGTTCGAGCGTGTAAGTACTACTTCAACATCAAATTCAACTTCAGCATACTCAACTTAATGCCAATTATCGTCAAATCATTGAAACGTTTAGTTCACTCCGCTGGGGCGAGAGCCGGACTTTGCCAGGTCACTCGCTTGAGCCCCCCAAAGTATCTGCGCTCGTCCAGTGTTTGAGTCGTAATTGCAATTTAATCCCATTGCGTTTTATTTGAAGCGCCCCACTTGACGTTTTATTCTCTTTGTGGGCTGCGTAACGTTGTGCTTCGCTGGGTTATAATAATTCGTAAGCCACGGCTATAAGTACTTGGTGCCTTGTGCCGTGTGCCTCGTGCCTTGACGTCCACTTCAATTGACAGTGCACTGTGGCCAGGATGAGTTGAGTCCCAGGTGCTTTTGCCGCTCGGATGCACTGTGGATATTGTAAATCAGATAGTTAAATTGAGTTTGAAAGAAGGGCTTCATTATGCTCCTTATTTTGTTATAGTGATGAGCTTTTTGTTTTCTTTACTTCAGTTTTTCTCTGCTAAACTAAACTCTGTTCAGAATTTACATTAGAATGTTAAAGTCAGCTTACATAACATAGCTCAGATAATATTAACTGTTAAGTCAATGTTATGTTACATATTTTAAAGTTAACATTTTACATGTGAATAGTCAGCTCATATTAATTATTTATATGTATGCATTATGGCGTACGATATATGTTAAAGCTGATTAAATACTGATTATTCGTTGAGCGTCCGCCTTTAGTTAACGTTATTAAATGCCATATTAAATAATGTGCTAACCTGTTAATGATTACAAACTTCCGATGGGTACTGCCTTTTGAAGTTAGGGTTGTTCTGCTTTAATTTTCTATCTCGCAAAGCCAAGCCCTTTCCCTTCCCAATTGAATATTTCATGGATTATCTCCGACATGTGGGTGCTCTCTATGAACTCATCTGTTATTCAGCAAACATTTTGCCATCCACTGTGCGCACTTTCACTGCGGGAATAATATTATAACCTTGTTGCCCAGAATCAAAGAGAGAAAAAATGAAGTAAAGCAGAGGAAGAGCAGAAAAAAACCAGGTCCTTGTGCTGGCATTATGATGTTTTCAGTCAATTATGCCATGTGCTCTTCCCAAATTCCCCTTTCCCTCCTAAGCGTCGCCTTTGATCCTTGGCTTTTAATTTTCTTCTGATGGGGAGCAATAAAAAAAAAGGTGAGATGGTATCTCGAGCATTGGCGCTTGGTTTTTGGTTTTGCTTTGATTTCTGTGCAGCAACCTTTTGCGTATATAACCCCGCCACACTTACATATAATATATAACTCATTCAGTGCGTGAGTGAAGCGCGCGATTATGTCGACCAAGAAAAAGTGGGGGGAGGGGTCTACCGACTTATTGCAAACTAATGAAATTCTTGCTCCATGACAGGATAAGCTCTTGTTCTCACTCATATTGAACATCAATATGTTGAAGCATGAGAACCGGATTGACAATACCGAATGGATGTTTCTGCTAACTGGTGGCATTGGACTGGAGAATCCCCATAAGAATCCAACAACTTGGTTAGGTGTACAAAACTGGGATGAATTATGCCGTGTATCGAATTTACCTAATTTCAAAGGACTACAAGAAGATTTCACTGCGAACCATCAGAATTGGAAAGGGATCTTTGATTCAAAATCGCCGCAAGATAATGAGAATATACCCCCAGAATGGAAGAATCGTCTATCAGTGTTCCAGATGCTATTACTGTTGCGCTGCTTCCGTCCGGATAAGCTTGTGCCAGCTGTGCTTAATTTTGTAGCTGGCGAAATGGGTGCCAAATTTACGGATCCGCCACAATTTGATTTAAGCGCATCATTTGGTGATTCACACTGCTGTGTTCCAATGATATTTATTCTGACTCCTGGCTCGGATCCGACGGCCACATTACTGAAATTTGCCGAGGATCAAGGATTCGGAACAAATCGCTTGTTCTCGTTGTCACTGGGCCAGGGTCAGGGACCTATTGCCATCAAAATGATTGACGAGGGTGTCAAGTTGGGTAACTGGGTTGTATTACAAAATTGCCATCTGGCTGCCAGTTTTATGCCATCGCTGGAGAAGGTCTGCGAGAATCTGTTACCCGATACAACGCATCCGGATTTCCGTTTGTGGTTAACCTCATACCCGGCCGAACATTTTCCGGTTGTGGTACTGCAAAATGGCATCAAAATGACAAACGAACCACCTAAGGGTTTGCGTTCCAACATCTACCGTTCGTTGCTAGGCGATCCGATTAGCGATCAAGAGTGGTACGAATCCTGCAAACAACCGCGCGTCTTCAAGCAGTTGATCTACTCGCTGTGCTTCTTCCATGCCGTCATACAGGAAAGACGATATTTCGGACCCATCGGCTGGAATATACCGTACGAGTTCAATGAGACCGATTTGCGTATTTCGCTGATGCAGTTGCGCATGTTCCTTAATCAGTACGACACGGTTAACTATGATGCCTTGCGTTATCTGACGGGAGAGTGCAATTATGGGGGTCGTGTCACAGATGATTGGGATCGTCGTACACTCAAGACCATATTGGATCGTTACTATAATCCGGCTGTTATTGATCTAGAGAAAACATACTATTTGGATGATTCTGGAAAATATTATGTACCCGTTTTCAAGGAGGTTGATTTATATTTGAACTTTACTCGGGATCTGCCGCAGATCTCGCCGCCCTCGATCTTTGGTTTCCATGCCAATGCAGATATTATGAAAGATCAACAGGAGACGGACATGTTACTCTCACACACTCTGCTCACGCAGGTAAGTGCAGATTGTGTCGTGCTGGGCCGACCCAGACGGGGGTCTACTTCACCAAAAAAATTAGCTTGTATAATAACAACTGTGCTGCTTTTAATATTTTGCTTAAACTTTTGCTTGCTGCTTCGCATTAAAGGAACGTTTGGTAAGTTGGGTCTTTCGGTAGGTGGTAGTTAGTTACTATATTAATAATATTGACTTTTGTACACATGCTTTAACCAGGATATTCATGAGAAACGCGTAAGTACTTTCCCAGTAAAATGTTTGTTTTTAGGTCTTTTGCTTCTTTTTACACTTTCTCGTGCTTTTTTACACATGCTTGCGCTTCAGACACTGGAGAAAAGTCAAAGGGTTTATATAGATGTGCTATCGAAACGTTATCCCCAAAATCTCTGCTTACCCGACTCTCCTACCTGTCCCCCATTCCTCGCACTCTACAATATGCCTCTAAAGGACACGAGTACTTCGAGTGATGACAGCGAAGGATCCAAAGCTCTGACGCCCGAAGAGGTAGTTACAAATGTGGCAACCGATATATTGGATAAGTTGCCTAAACTTTTCGATCGCGAGGCTGCACTGCTGAAGTATCCAACCCGTTATAATGAAAGCATGAATACGGTGCTTGTGCAAGAAATGGTACGCTTCAACGTGCTGTTGAACACAATACGCACCAGTTTGATCACATTAAGGAAGGGTATCAAGGGTAAGTGCTGTTCATCCTACTCAACTTTTAATTTCAACTTTGAAGTTATATAATATATTAGTAAATTCTTGTTTTTTAACATGGCGTTACGACTAAACATCTTTAGCTGCGTCTATTGAGTTTCGTCTTAAACACATTGCTTGAGGTTCTGTTGCTCAGTCTTAAGAGGTCATCTGCTTCCCCGTCCAGTAATACTGTGGTTGTGCTGTGTAGACTGTCAGCCGAGCTCTGATGCACTATATCTGTTATCTCAATTTTCTTTTCTTCGCGCGATACGATTTCCTTAATATTCTTTACCTCAATTTTCTTTGCTTCACTCCTTGTTATATCAGTCTCAACTTCCCCCTCTACATCTTCTAATTCTATTACATTAGTTTCTATCGCGTCGTGTTTTCCTTCACCTTTAAGTGTATCAGTAGTTTGTGTTGCGAAATCAGTATACATAATCTCATCCTCCAAAGTTTGTTGCCAATACCCCTCAGATTCGGATTCTACCTTCATCCAGCTACTACTTTCATCGTCCGCCTCGTATTCACTAACGCCGGTATCTCCCACAAGATCCTGTAGTGCACTGATAGCCTGATCCACCACTTTGGTCTGCGTTTCCTGAGTGTCAAACACAATTCCCATAAGCGATAGTTGACTATCAATCATTGGGGCGGCGTGTTGTTTTGCATGTCGAAATTCTTTTAAATCGGTCTCTTCTATTATATCTAAAGTGCTTATTACGCTAAATATATCCGAAGTATCTCTCTGTATTTTCTTCTTTGGTTTAATGAACACATCCTTTTTAATAAACTCATCCTTTAAAACAATGTTCGATGCTTGGGCTAATTCCGTCTTTGGGGATGGTACCGTTGGCAGCAGTGGCTTTGTGATTTTATCACCTTTCATTTTCTTCTGCAGCGACAGTATTTGAGTTTTTATAAGTTTTGTTTTAGTGTCAGGTTGATCATCATCGTCATCCTTTTCCTGACTTTTTGTGTCGAGTTCACGTTTTGAATGGATATTTACGGAACTACTCATAATATATTCTGAAAATGACTCCCTTAGCTCCACAGGTTCCATGGGTTCTAACTCCTTATTCATAATCTTTTCAAATATATCATCGAAGAGACTTTCACAATTCTCATGAACGACTCGTTCCGTTTCTGTTTTCCAACGACGTCCCGGTACTGCTTGACGGATTAGCTTGCGTATTATAGCTTCCGCTTCGTACCATCCCTTACGCTTGGGTTCGTCGGGCTCGCTTTCGGTGGAAAAGAGATATAGATCATTGTCAATCAGACGATCGATAAGATCACTCGTCATTGTTGTGGCTATATCATAGGACTCCATTTCTTCCCATATGCCAGGAAACAGGATATCATCGATAATGTATTGGACAATGAGATTCTTCTCGTATTTAATGAGCTGTGCATCGAGATCTGGAGATACCATTGATCGTAGCATTTCTCGCAATGGTCTATAGGTCAATGGGGTCTGAACGAGCTTAAAAGATTCGAGCCATCTTCGTATATCTGCATCGATTTGTTTGGCCAGTTTAACAACCGATTCGGTTGCATCGCATGCCGCGATGTGTCCCATATCGGTGGTCAATATGTTATGGATATATTCTTCAGTGATCTCATTATGTACAGCATTCGTTTGCTGGAAAATATCTTCGTATAAAAGACGCATATAGTTCTCCTTTTGGCGGAGACCTGCCTCGGCAGCTTCACGTCGCCAGCGCTCCTTTTGGGCCAATATGGAGAAGAAGTGAAGCTTTCGTTGTTCCTTAAGGCGTTGCATTTCCTCAGAGAGAAATTGCATAATCCAACCGATTGCGGTTCCCTCATACTTGTGCAATAATTGCTCTAGATCCTCTGTCTTGCGCTCGATCTGCATTTGTTTGGCAATATTCGGAATCGCCTCACGGCGCTGCTCATCTTCCAAATATCGTAGTATGGCGTTAATCTGTTCTTGCGTTAAATTCTCGTGCTCTATGACAACTGTGCCATCAGTCTGGCGACCTTTGAAGAAATCTCCGGCGTCCACACCCTCGTAATTGAACGAGATTCGCGAATCTGCCGAGGACGGTGGCCTTGGTCTTTTCTTGAGGCACCTAGGTACTGTCCTATGTTTGGTCGCCATCAATCTCAGTTCCTTTAGTGATTCGTAAAGATTCTCCAGATTTTTTTCTGAGCAGAAGTTCTGCTCATATTCCTTCGCATACTCCTTGGGTTTGGACCATTCTTTAAGTTTACTAAACGAACATGCCAGCTTTTCCATGTTTACACGGTTTTCAAGCTCATCGATGCGCATGTCAAACGCCTTGCGACCATCACCCACAAAGTTGCGACGTGCCGGATCAATGCCATGCCGTATAAGTGGACCCCAGAACTCTGAGCAGGGACTACCCAGTGCCTGCATGGGGCTCTGTTTCTTCCAACGTCGTGACAGTCCTGAATTCGCAATCTGCAGTCGTCGCATCGCGCGTTGATATTCAATCTCATTCTTGTGGAGGCCATGTTGACGACGTTTTTCTATCACTAAGTAGGCCATCTCGATGCGCTTCTTCGAAGCGTTGTGCATTTCCTTCTCACGCTTATCGAACATACGTATCACTATCTCCAACCGCATCATTTGACATTCTTGTATAAACTCCTCGCGTTCAAGCCAATGCTCCCATTCAAATGCCTCCAGAATGGGACGAAACTCGGTTTTCATTGCCTTCTCCCGGGCATCGTCCAGCTGTTGTCTGAAGTTCGTCTTCAGCGCCTGGTTGAAGGCCCAACGTTTGCGAGCCCTTTCTAGGATCTCTACCTCATAAAGACCCGGTGCCTTATCACCAGGCAATAGGCTGGACAAATTGAAAAGCTCCAGGTGTTCATCCTGCTCCTTGTCCAAAATGTCGGGCAAATAGGCGACAGTCTGTGCCGAAGATTCCCTGTAAAGTAAACGAACTTAGAGCTGTACTGAGAAGTGGAAGAGCAGCGTAGTTTACTTACCTATAGAGCGTCTGTGTGGCTTGATCCTTGATCTTACGCTTGTCCTCGAATTTGGGAAAATAATCGCACTTGGTCGTGTAGTCATGCACACTCTGCACGGAATCACGCATCTTCACCTCGAATGTGACCACATTGGTGTCTTTTTCCTGAAGGAACATTAGACCTGGTGCCTTGAATTGGCACTCACTGTCCGTGCGTGCCAGCCATCCCACCTTGCGCTCGGCGGGATTGTTGGCACCTGTTAAGGGACAAGATAGCGATGTTGTTTGACTAGTAGAAACTGTCTCTGGACAAAAACTAACCTCCTGAGGCTCTGGGATCCAACGAGGGGTTTGTGATCAGACATGACGTCAAGCCCGTTTGCACATCCGTATCCTTGACTGTGTGCTGCGGCGTTGTCGGCAAGGGACGCCGATGTTTGCTAAAGGTCACACGCTTGGCATGCTGAGACGGTGGCTCTGCCACAACTGGCGGCAGCAAATGCTCCTTGGATGATCCCTTCTTGAACTGCTTTACATCGACATGATCCGCGTGCTTGGGCACGGGTGCATTGAACTTGGTGTGGGAACTGCTCCTTTGCAGATCCCGTGCCCCCATCAGGACATTCAGTGCATGGTATTTCGGTATTTCCGTATTGGGTACTTCTATATATTTCGGTTTCGGCATATTTTCTATTATTTTATAATAGTATTAAACTTTGCTTGTTTTTTCTAAATTTCGCTTATCATTTAAGTGTTTCACGTTTGTTGTCCGATTGTTAATTGAATATTCCCGTTGGTTCCTAATAGCGTGCGCCTACTTGATGAGACTTAAAAACGTGTTCGATTAATTCGTGTATATATCAATTTACTATACTAATGTTCTGTTTTCTAGGGCTTGTGGTAATGTCCGCCGCCGTGGAAGCGGTCTACAAGTCTGTGATGATTTCCAAAATACCACAAATGTGGGCCAGCAAGTCATATCCGAGCCTCAAGCCACTTGGTAGCTATGTAACAGATTTTCTGCGTCGTCTGGATTTTCTTCAGGTATGTAAAACAAAATTTGCACTGCTAGGGCAGTCATGGTAACCAACTGATGTTAAATCAATGACTGGGTGAAGTTGTGCAGGCAGCGCTACTTACTGACTTACTAATTTTCGTGTTGACCCTCTTTTTTTACTAACAGCATTGGTATGACGTTGGTGCTCCATCGACCTTCTGGTTGTCCGGGTTCTTCTTCACACAGGCCTTTTTGACGGGCGCACAGCAGAATTATGCACGAAAATATGTAATTTCAATAGATCTATTGGCCTTCGATTATTACGTAATGAGCGTGGAGGAGCATGAGAGGCAAACGCTTACCGCACCGGAAAATGGTGTCTACGTATATGGTATCTTTCTGGAAGGCGCTTGCTGGGATCGCAAGAATATGTATCTGGCCGAGTCGAAGCCACGTGTTCTCTACGATACCATGCCCTTGATATGGTTGGTGCCACTGAAACGTGAGGATCGCCCTGAACGACATACTTATTTGTGCCCCATGTATAAGACAGCCGAGAGACGTGGTGTCCTATCCACAACCGGACACAGTACCAATTTTGTGGTCGCCATGTTGCTATCTTGCAATCCGAATACCCAGATTGCCCATTGGATTAACCGCGGTACCGCACTTTTGTGCCAATTGAGTTTCTAAATTTCGTCGTACATGTTGTTCCCGATGTTAGTATATATAGTATACGTGCGATATATTTTGCTATATACACTCTTCAGTTTGAGCTAATGTGCATCAATAAATTTGCAGCTCCCGTGTTGTGGATGATTCAAGTCCATAGTGTGAAATTAGTTGAAAACTTTTATTGGAGGGGGCAAAGTTTCTTACAAGCTAACTTTGATAGAGCAAAATATAGTTTGGTACTTGGTTGGTTGCTAAAGTGCCTTGCATCTTTGCTTGATTTCAAATTCTATTTGGTGTATACTTTAGTCTGTAACAAATTTAAAATTGTAACTGAAATTAGTTAATGAGTTTTGGGGAACATAAATAAAGTTCAGGTACTGTGGTGAACGAGAGTTTTGGTAGACGCTTTATGGAATCAAATGCAATGCATTGTGGTTGATGCTGAAGATTTATTTTGATTAAATGTATATTAAATGTATATGGTTTGACAGTTAGCGATACAGGTGCCGAAACATCGATGCTAACATTGATGTATCGATGTTTTTTAAATTTTCCGAATCATCAATGTATTTCTGCGACTATCGATGTTATTAGGTCTGTTACTTTTCCAAGAACAAGAGGAGGAGCTACATCGCTAAAGGCATTGCAATGTACTAGAATTTGTTCAACTATTTTCATTAATTCAATTTCAATTATTACTTTGCGGCCCAATCAACCCGAAAGTTCAGTTTATTTTACGGAAGTCCATAATAAATTAAAATCTGCGCCATGTACCGTGCGTTCGGACGCTATTATTTTGCTCCGGCAGATGGCAAATGGGCCCGAAAAATGCGGTCCGTTAATTTTTTGGAAGGTAAATTTCTGAATTTCGTATTAAAATTAATATTGTTAATTTTAGGAGAGTTCAAACAGTATGGAACCGGCATGCAAATATTTCTGTGTAAATTAAATTCATGCGAATCGGAAAGGGCATTTAGCAAAGCAGGCTAAATCATTTCCGATCGCTGAACTCAATTGAAAGCTAACGTTGTGGACAAACTTATGTTTATCAACAAAAATTTTGATATTTCGACAAAAAGTGATGCGATAAAATGAAGATGCTCAATGTGCATACATATATAATATGTACATATACATATAATAAGATATATTTAAGATGCGACTATTAAAACAGATTTTCATTGATTATTCATTTCCTATTATTACCCGTTATTACAAGTTTATAATATGTTTAAGATGATGCATATGAAAAGAAATCTCATTGTTTTTTTAATTTGTTATATTATTATTTGTGTATTCGTTTATATTAAATTTAAAATTAATTGAATTTAATAATATATAAATGTTTTTTTTATTTTTCAAGTGTAAATAAAAACATTAATTTTTTTAGAAAACATAGGTTTTTTGTGTCTCCATTGATCGATGTTTCGCACCTCTAGTTAGCGATCGAAATAGAAGGATTTTACGATGATTCAAAGGATATCGATATATTAAACAGATTAATATCTATTGAAAGTGAATATTTAAATATGTGTGATTGGCAAATTTAGAGGGTTGACAAATATCCATGGTACTAAATAGATAGAGAATAAGCTGGCTGTCAAAAGTTCAACAAAAAGAAAAAATCGATTGAATGCAGGATTTTTATACCCTTCGACCATTGAAAATTGTCATGAAAGGTTATACTAACTTTGTGCAAATGTATATAACAAGCAGAAAGAGGCGAGGGAGACCTCATAAAGTATATATATTCTTCCTTAGGGTCACAAGCCGCGTTGATTGAGCCATGTCTGTCTGTCTGTGTGAACGCACAGATCTCAGCTATTATAAAAGCTACAGTAACCAAATTTGGCAGGAAGACTCTTCTTGTGTACTATATGCTGATCAAGTTTTGAACTTAATTTGCAAGCGTTTTATAAAAGCTAAAACTTTCTGACTTTAACGTATACTAAGTTAAATAAATTATTTACGTATTCTCCAAATTACAATCCGACCAGATAATAAACACATAAGGTTTTTAAGAAAGTATGAGCATAAAACCAAGTGCTTGTGTCAGCTAACAAGGGAGGCGAAGCGAGACCGGGTATCCCAGTGTCGCGTGCCGTGCGACATTTGCTTTTCTTACTGGTTTAAAATAAAATTTATGTATTCTGCGTTTATTTTTATATGAAAATATATAAATATATGGTACACTAAGCTCTCCTATCACTTGACTTGCTGTCTTTACTTAAGGGTTAATTGGGTTTTCTTGTGTTTGGTTTTTCTTCTCTCCTCAATTTCAATTGAAGAATCAACTGAGCATCCGCATTAAAGTTTATCTTATGCTGTCCTTCCAGCGAATACAAGTCTCATATAAATAATCCGAAATGGATTGGATTCGCCTTGAGGGGGCATGGCACACGTCGTTAATTCTTTGTTATTGGATATGTCTGATTATTTAACTTTAAGCCTGTTTATTTATATTTGATTTTAAGGTTTTGGTTGTTCCGTGTTAAGGTCTTTTGCGTCCCCGTCTAGTAATGATGTGCTAATTCTGTCTAGACTGTCAGCCGACCCCGGTTCCACCTTATCTGTTCTCTCAATTTGCTTTTCTTCGTCAAATACGATTACCACATCATCCTTTATATCAATTTTCTTTGCTTCACATTCTGTTATATCAGTCTCAACTTCCCCCTCTACATCTTCAAATTCTATTATTTCAGTTTCTATCGCTTCGTGCTTTTCTTCTTCTTTAAGTGTATTAGTTGTTTGCGTTGTGAAATCAGTATTCAATATCTCCTCTTCCAAACTTTGTTCCCAATACCCCTCAGATTCGGATTCTACCTTCATCCAGCTACTACCTTCATCGTCCGCCTCGTATTCACCAACACCGGTGTCTCCTAGAAGATCCCGCAGTGCACTGATAGCCTGATCCTCCACTTTGGTCTGCGTTTCCTGAGTATCAAATATAATTCCCATAAGAGAAAGATGACTATTCGTCTTAGGGACGGTTTGTTGTTTCGCATGTAGAAATTCTTTTAAATCATCATCATTAGGTACAATCTTTCTTGGTTTATTGAGCACTTCCATTTTGATAAATTCATCGTCCGATTCATCGATTGATTCCACTTTGCAGGTTGTCGACTTCAGCGGCTTTGTGATTTTATCAAATTTCATTTTCTTCTGCAGCGACAGTAGTTGAGTTTTTAAAAGTTTTGTTTTAGTGTCAGGTTGATCATCATCGTCATCCTGTTCGCGACTTTTTTTGTCGAGTTCACGTTTTGAATGGATATTTACGGAACTACTCATAATATGTTCTGAAAATGACTCCCTTAGCTCCACAGGTTCCATGGGTTCTAACTCCTTATTCATAATCTGTTCAAATATATCATCGAAGAGACTTTCACAATTCTCATGAACGATTCGTTCCGTTTCTGTCTTCCAACGACGTCCCGGTACTGCTTGACGGATTAGCTTGCGTATTATAGCTTCCGCTTCGTACCATCCCTTACGCTTGGGTTCGTCGGGCTCGCTTTCGGTGGAAAAGAGATATAGATCATTGTCAATCAGACGATCGATAAGATCACTCGTCATTGTTGTGGCTATATCATAGGACTCCAGTTCTTCCCATATGCCAGGAAACAGGATATCATCGATAATGTATTGGACAATGAGATTCTTCTCGTATTTAATGAGCTGTGCATCGAGATCTGGAGATACCATTGATCGTAGCATTTCTCGCAATGGTCTATAGGTCAATGGGGTCTGAACGAGCTTAAAAGATTCGAGCCATCTTCGTATATCTGCATCGATTTGTTTGGCCAGTTTAACAACCGATTCGGTTGCATCGCATGCCGCGATGTGTCCCATATCGGTGGTCAATATGTTATGGATATATTCTTCAGTGATCTCATTATGTACAGCATGCGTTTGCTGGAAAATCTCTTCGTATAAATTACGCATATAAATCTCCTTTTGGCGGAGACCTGCCTCGGCAGCTTCACGTCGCCAGCGCTCCTTTTGGGCCAATATGGAGAAGAAGTGAAGCTTTCGTTGCTCCTTAAGGCGTTGCATTTCCTCAGAGAGAAATTGCATAATCCAACCGATTGCGGTTCCCTCATACTTGTGCAATAATTGCTCTAGATCCTCTGTCTTGCGCTCGATCTGTATTTGTTTGGCAATATTCGGAATCTTCTTACGGCGCTCATCGTCTTTCAAGTGACGCCGTATGGCTCTAATTTGTTCTTGCGTTAACTCCTCGTGCTCTGTGAGAAATGTGGCATCTGTGTGGCGCTCACGATGTTTGAAGAAATCTGCGGCGTCCACACTCTCGTAATTGAACGAGATTCGCGAATCTGCCGAGGACGGTGGCCTTGGTCTTTTCTTGAGGCACCTAGGTACTGTCCTATGTTGGGTCGCCATCAATCTCAGTTCCTTTAGTGATTCGTAAAGATTATCCAGATTTTTTTCTGAGCAGAAGTTCTGCTCATATTCCTTCGCATACTCCTTGGGTTTGGACCATTCTTTAAGTTTACTAAACGAACATGTCAGCTTTTCCATGTTTACACGGTTTTCAAGCTCATCGATGCGCATGTCAAACGCCTTGCGACCATCACCCACAAAGTTGCGACGTGCCGGATCAATGCCATGCCGTATAAGTGGACCCCAGAACTCTGAGCAGGGACTACCCAGTGCCTGCATGGGGCTCTGTTTCTTCCAACGTCGTGACAGTCCTGAATTCGCAATCTGCAGTCGTCGCATCGCGCGTTGATATTCAATCTCATTCTTGTGGAGGCCATGTTGACGACGTTTTTCTATCACTAAGTAGGCCATCTCGATGCGCTTCTTCGAAGCGTTGTGCATTTCCTTCTCACGCTTATCGAACATACGTATCACTATCTCCAACCGCATCATTTGACATTCTTGTATAAACTCCTCGCGTTCAAGCCAATGCTCCCATTCAAATGCCTCCAGAATGGGACGAAACTCGGTTTTCATTGCCTTCTCCCGGGCATCGTCCAGCTGTTGTCTGAAGTTCGTCTTCAGCGCCTGGTTGAAGGCCCAACGTTTGCGAGCCCTTTCTAGGATCTCTACCTCATAAAGACCCGGTGCCTTATCACCAGGCAATAGGCTGGACAAATTGAAAAGCTCCAGGTGTTCATCCTGCTCCTTGTCCAAAATGTCGGGCAAATAGGCGACAGTCTGTGCCGAAGATTCCCTGTAAAGTAAACGAACTTAGAGCTGTACTGAGAAGTGGAAGAGCAGCGTAGTTTACTTACCTATAGAGCGTCTGTGTGGCTTGATCCTTGATCTTGCGCTTGTCCTCGAATTTGGGAAAATAATCGCACTTGGTCGTGTAGTCATGCACACTCTGCACGGAATCACGCATCTTCACCTCGAATGTGACCACATTGGTGTCTTTTTCCTGAAGGAACATTAGACCTGGTGCCTTGAATTGGCACTCACTGTCCGTGCGTGCCAGCCATCCCACCTTGCGCTCGGCGGGATTGTTGGCACCTGTTAAGGGACAAGATAGCGATGTTGTTTGACTAGTAGAAACTGTCTCTGGACAAAAACTAACCTCCTGAGGCTCTGGGATCCAACGAGGGGTTTGTAATCAGACATGACGTCAAGCCCGTTTGCACATCCGTATCCTTGACTGTGTGCTGCGGCGTTGTCGGCAAGGGACGCCGATGTTTGCTAAAGGTCACACGCTTGGCATGCTGAGACGGTGGCTCTGCCACAACTGGCGGCAGCAAATGCTCCTTGGATGATCCCTTCTTGAACTGCTTTACATCGACGTGTTCCGCGTTCTTGGGCACGGGTGCATTGAACTTGGTGTGGGAACTGCTCCTTTGCAGATCCCGTGCCCCCATCAGTACATTCAGTGCATGGTATTTCGGTATTTCCGTATTGGGTACTTTTATATATTTCGGTTTCGGCATATTTTCTATTATTTTATAATATAATTAAACTTTGCTTGTTTTTTCTAAATTTCGCTTATCATTTAAGTGTTTCACGTTTGTTGTCCGATTGTTAATTGAATATTCCCGTTGGTTCCTAATAGCGTGCGCCTACTTGATGAGACTTAAAAACGTGTTCGATTAATTCGTGTATATATCAATTTACTATACTAATGTTCTGTTTTCTAGGGCTTGTGGTAATGTCCGCCGCCGTGGAAGCGGTCTACAAGTCTGTGATGATTTCCAAAATACCACAAATGTGGGCCAGCAAGTCATATCCGAGCCTCAAGCCACTTGGTAGCTATGTAACAGATTTTCTGCGTCGTCTGGATTTTCTTCAGGTATGTAAAACAAAATTTGCACTGCTAGGGCAGTCATGGTAACCAACTGATGTTAAATCAATGACTGGGTGAAGTTCTGCAGGCAGCGCTACTTACTGACTTACTAATTTTCGTGTTGATCCTCTTTTTTTACTAACAACATTGGTATGACGTTGGTGCTCCATCGACCTTCTGGTTGTCCGGGTTCTTCTTCACACAGGCCTTTTTGACGGGCGCACAGCAGAATTATGCACGAAAATATGTAATTTCAATAGATCTATTGGCCTTCTATTATGGTGTCTAAGTATTTTGCTATATACATTCTTCAGTTTAAGCTAATGGGCATCAAGAAATTTGCAGCTCCCATATTGTGGACGATTCAAGACCATAGTGTGAAATTAGTTGAAAACTTTTATTGAAGGGGAAAAGTTTCCTATTAGATAAGTTTCCTATTCGATAGAGCAAAATATAGTTTGGATGTTTTTTGATGCTTAAGATTTATCTTGATTAAATGTATAAGGTTTAAAAAATTACGGAGCGCCATGTGTTGTGTGCTTGACAGTTTGCCACCAAAAGAGAAGGATTTTACGATGATTGAAAGGATATCGATATATTAAACAGATTAATCTATTGAAAGTGAATATTTAAATATGTGTAATTGGCAATTCGAGAGGGTGCCCAGAGCTCCATGGTTCTAAATAGAAAGAGAATAAGCTGGTTGTCAAAAGTTAAACAGAATGAGAAAATCGATTGAGAGCAGAATTTTTTAAAATAAAATGCATGTATTCTGCGTATATTTTTATATGAAAATATATAAATATATGGTACACTAAGCTCCCCTACCACTTGACTTGCTGTCTTTACTTAAGGGTTAATTGGGTTTTCTTGTGGTTGGTTTTTCTTTTGTTGGATACTTGGCTCATCAATTTCAATTGAAGAAACAACTGAGCATCCACATTAAAGTTTATCTTTAGCTTTCCTTTTTCCTTTGCCTTTCAGCGAATACAAGTCCCAGATAAATGACCCCAAATGGCTTGGATTTGCCTTGAGGGGGCATGGCACACGACGTTAATCATTTATTATCTGACATGACTGTGATTATTTAACTTTTAGCCTGCTTGTTGCCATATTTCATTTTAAGCTGCGAGTTTTCCTGTTTTCCATCTCGTTCTCGCCCTCTCATTATTGTTGTTCCTGCTGTTTTTCTATATTCTTTATTTTTAAATTGTTACCGAGTTTTTCCGACGAGGGTTGTGCGACTAATTTTGTATAATAATTTATGAGGAAAGTTTCGCAACGAGGCAAAAAGTGTTTTTCGTTGCCAAGTGTTTGACGATTATGCGCAACACTTGAGCCATTAAATTTACCGTTCGTAAATCAAGACAGTGCGGAGAGGGGACTGGCAATTCAATATTCAAAGTTGGGTTAGGTTGAGCGCAGCTAGGAAACTTGCTGAGAACTTAAATTACGCCAATTATTGACCAATTACAAGCTGTTTGTTTACAGAGGGAGGGGGACGAGTTTAACTTTGTTACCTGAGATTCTGTGCTGCTTTGTGCTTTGTGATTATCGCGTCTATTAATTACAACACTCTATGACTTGAAAATGGATGCACCCCTGTGGCCCATTAATTACCACCTTCAAACCGAAGGACGCTATTTATCAGTAGCACCCACTCAAAAAAAGTAAAACCCATGCCGAGCAACCCCTGGCTCCATCGTCCACGCACCCTCTGCAACGTCTGCCTAGTCAGTTGTGTGCGTGACCCCATCAAAGATAATGTTGCTAATTAAGCAACAACGTTTTCACAAACTGTTTAAAGCGATTAGATAATGTTGAAATCTGCTGAAGTCTGACTGTTTTGGCTACGCAAAACCCCCTGTGAACTTCGGCTATTCCTTGTGCGACGCCATTTTGTTTTGCTTTTGCTTTTGCTTTTGACGGGTAGTTTTCAATTTGTACCCTGCACAGATTTCATTATGTTTGTGAGGTATTTGCAAAGTGGGTGTAGTGGAATAAAAGTTAAGAAAAGTATTCATAAAGAAACTTTTTTATATTTATGTCTAGAGTTGGATATAAATATAATCTACAAGTTGGTCAAATAAAACTTAAAATATATAAACTGAAGAGAATTATCTTAACTTCTTAAATTAAATTTTGTTCTTAGTATGGCATATGTGTAAATACATATATGTGTAACTGTATTCTCTATGTTTTATTCCCGTTTCCGTATTGTTGTCTGTGCTATTGAAACTTGAGATCCCCAGAGATATGTTCATTGTTTCGGGTAGTTTTCTATTTTCAGTGTCCTCTCGCTCTTTTCCATTTTTTATTATCGCAAATAATAATGCGTATTTATGAGCAAACAACGAAATTATATTTACTTGCGACGCTCTGCCAATATTTGCATGCAATTAATTTTCCAGGCGCCAACAACGTTGAGAACAACAACAACAACAACACTGAATCAAACGAACCGTAGCGCGGTATCCGCATCCCAAAAACATCTCTGCCATGAACAATTCCCCCTCTGCCGTTCATCTCTCCGCACCGTCACACCCTGCACAACTCTCGCAATTTATTCTAAAAAGTATTGCTAACGAAGGAATCGAAGAGGAATCGCTAAGTTGCTGTTGTTGTTAACGTTGTTGTTGTTGCTGTTGTTGTGGTGGCTGTATCTGCTGTTGCTGTTGCTGATGATGGCGCTGATAACGATGCGCCAACTTTGGTAAGTTCCCTCAGTCCCAATTTTATCCTGTCCCTCCACCCACTCGACTCGACTCCTCCTGCTCTGCCATGCCCTGTCTTCGCCTACGCATTCTCTTTACGCCAGGCAACGTTAATGCCTGGCAACATTTTCTTTAAAAACTTCGTTTGCTTTTGACTTTTTTAATTAAATTTTCAAGCGTAAGACAAATAAAATGTGCAAAGTTGGGAAATATCTTGGATAGGCCGTACCGCGTACCCTCCCCAGTCCGCCTTCTATCCGCACTCTCTTCCTAAAATGAAGACATTAAATTGCTAAATTCAACTCGTTCCGTTTGGTTTAATGGGCGGCTCTGCCTGCCCAAGAGGCAGATCTCTGGAACGGATTGCCTGATTTTATGTTATCAAAAATATTTTCGGGTACTTAAATTAATTTATCGCTCTCTGCTGCTGTTTCGGCACTCTTTGTGGATATGCTGGGTTAGACCCAAATAAATTAATGTTCTAAGCACAAAAAATTGTAAATCAATATTTATTGTTAATGCGCGCTTGGGGTATTCGGATAGCGTCATCGGATTTGCGGAAGGCATTTTTTATAAAATAGTCATATTGTGTTTGCTGCTTAGAGTATGATATGTATTCTATATATAGCTTAATTATTAATAATTTAAAATACAAATTGATTATTACGGTTTGAAGATTATACATCAAAAAGAAACGGAATATATTTATAATACTTATTAAATAAGTTAATTCTATGTAGTAGATATTCTCCTTTATAATAGATTGTGATATTTGTATGAAAACCTGTTATATGTTCAACTTGTTAAACACTTTTTTATACAAAGGCAGTTCCATCTCTCTATTTCATTTCAGAAAAATTGAATTGATAAAGGAAACTTCTGCGATATCTAGGAGAAAATTTTAATGAATAAATAAATTAATTCGTTGATTGTAAAGAGGATAGACATATAATGTTATATTGATTGTAATACTGTTATACTTTCTAATTTTTGTGTAGATGTACAAAATTGGCATTCTTTTTATTTCTGCTTCAATTCGATTGGCTCCCTTAAGTTTTTGAGAGTATTTGCTCTTCGGCATGTGAAATGGTTTTCGCCAATTTGATTTTTTCCATTTTGTGCGGATTGGGGCGTTGGCTTTGTGTTTTGCTCTTTGCCTGTGCGCTTATGTTGTTAAATTTATGACACGAAATGTTTTGGCATTACTTTTGTGGGGTTTTATCTGCGACCATGTGCCATGTGGCTAAAGGTGGGCGCCGCCTTGTTAGGCGTGGCACATTAGATTTTCTGGCGATGGCCATTGCTATTCGTGATATGATGCAGACATATAAAATATGTTTGTGGATGTAGATGTACATATAGTATTCTATATGTATGTATGTTCGTGGTATGTATGACAATTTGTGGATTTATGTGCAGAAATTTACATTTTTTATGTGGCATATTTTGTGTTATTATTGTTGTGCATAGTACGATGGGGCAGTAAGTGAGAGTGAGTAAGAGGTGAAGCGTGCCTAGGCTGGGATTTGCCTTTGAAATTTGTTAACGCATACAGAATGCATACTTTGAAGAAGGCAGGGGCGGAGGGTTTCGCCATTTATCAAGTCTTGGGCAAACATAAAATTGCACTTATGCAGCCCAGGCGAAGCTACCAATCTCTAACCAACCAAGCAACCATTCAGGCATCCAGGCAACAGACTATACCCAACCCAAGCGACCAAACAACCAAACAACCAAACAACCATACAACCATACCGACCATAACCGAAAAAGCCAGTCGAGTGCATGTGGGCCATACCAAAGGCGTATTCACATATTCAGGGCGCACATCTTCACTGAGTTTTGGCCATAGCGTGAGTGCATGTTGAGTGTGTGTGTGGGTGAGTGTGTGTTTTGCTCTGCGCCCGATAGCCTCAACCGCATAAATTGCTTTAGCACCAAAGGGATTTGTGTCAAAATCAGACAAAAAAAAAAAGCCAAAGAAAAGACAAGACGCGTCCGGTACAACAAGAAATGAAGTTTCTTATGGAGTTGATGGAATGCAGATACCCTTAATAAAATTAAATTAAGATACAAAAGATAAGAGAAGATTTCAAATTGAGGAAACTTGAGTTGAACTAGATGAAATAACTACAAATTCACTTATTTTAGGGAAAAAAGTATTAAATAGGGAATAGAGTATGTCTTTCCTTCATCAACTGATCTACCCTATGCAGGTTTAGCTAAAAGGTTCCGAAGAATGGCAAAAGTTTTGCTTTAATTTTGAGTATTTGCTCTCACAGTTACAGCCAAAAGTTTTTCTACTTCAATAAGCTGCCGGCAAAGCAACTCACGCATATGAAGTGCAGATACAAATGTGACAGCATATATGTATGTGTGTGTATATTGTGTGTGTTTGTGTGCGTGCGAGAGAGATAGGCATATTACTTGTGTGCTCTGGCAAATCAGCTTACAACTTAAATTGAGGCACTTTCGTTTAGCTTCACTTTGCATGTTCGTGCTTTTTGCACAATTCCTTAAGAGCCGACGGCAGCAGGATGTACTCTTGGGCAGAGAGTGAGTGAGAGAGGTGCAGAAAGATGGTCGAGTGGGAGGGGGGGGATAGCAGGAAGAACTCTGCTGGAGCAGGAAGGTAGCAAAGAAACCGCCGCTGGCACAATTTAGTTCCTGCGGGATGTGTTGAAGTTGTTGTAGAGACGCGTTGTTGTCGTTCTACTTGTTATTGTTGTTGTTGTTGTAGTTTCATCCTCGATGCTTGCAACTTTTCACTTGCTCTATTTACCAACCTACATATGTATGTATGTACATAACAGGGTATGCATGTGTGCGTGAGCATTAGAAATAAATCAAGGGATTTTTGGGGATTTCGGTTTTTGCTCAGCTTGAGGTTTTCTTTGGTTTTTTTTCGAGGAGGGGTGAAAATTCGTATATAGTATGTTCACATAGGGATAGGGCAGGTAGGCAGGCGTTAGGGTCGGCATTAGTTTGGAAAATTGTTCAGTCCACCGCAAACCAAGTCGAACAACAAGTTGTTGTCTGCCCTTGCACTCTCTCACTTATTTTTTGGGGAGTGGAATTGGGAAACTCGCCAGCAAACTCAAATAGAAGTTGAAAACTTTACGACACGCAATTATGAACAAGTTTTTTATACACTGCGAGAAGGTACAATGAGTTTGTGCATCAACATGACAGATTGAATATAATGATATTAATTCTTGATCAGGTTAGTGATCTATCAAGATAATCCACAAGTTTTTTATACGTTTATAGTTGGCAAATGAGTTTAGAATTGTAAATGAATATGCAATTTATAGATAACAAAATGTATATTTGGTATATTCTGAATCATGATGATGGTCGTATCAAAGAAATCCCAACTTGATAGGTGTACTCTTTATTTCTCTGATATCTGTTAATCTCTAAGAGTATTTAAGTTTCGGCACAACAATTCCATTGTTTGTTTTTGTTTCTTTTTTTGCTCTTGCTTGAGGTCAAACGAAGGAAATCCAAGAAAATCATGCTGTATTTGTATTGAAATCAAGGAGTTTAGCTAAATTGAATTTGCCAGGGTTGATTGGCTGTGCTTCAGACCACTCTGCACTTAGCACTAATTAAAGCCCGGCTTGTGAGCCTGACGGTAATCGGGCGTAAAGCCCTGAGCCCTCTGTACATTATTGATAATATCGCAGGAAATGCGAGGGTGCTATTGGAGGGGAGAGGGTGAAGTGTAGCTGCAATTACTGCGTAGTAATGGGCAATGGGCTGAGACGTGTTCGGTATGTCTTTGATGTCCTGCGACAAGAAGCCTCGTAGTTAGGTATGTTTCTCCTTCTCTCATCAGATTCCCGCTCACTGTACTGCTCTGCTGCCTTCTCTGTGTTGGTAAATGTGGTTAATTAAATGTAATGACATATTAGCATAATAATTTCAAACATTTGTGGTATGTGTGTGCGAGTGTGTGTGTGTGCAGTGCAAATGTGCCAGCATTCCCTTTTGAATAGGCAAATACCTCGTTAAATGCAATACATCAGCTGCAAATTAAGAAGAAAATTGATTTTTCATGCAATTTATAATCAACTGTCGCATTCATTTAGCACAGCTGTAAGACCTAAACTTTTAGCTGTAATTTGGCTAGAAAGTTCCACTCAAACAGATACCCTGTAATGGGAAAAACATAACCTTGCGAAGATGAAATCCGCTTACGTTATAATCGCATATATTTCGGTTTTCACCTACCACAAAATGAAACTCATAAACAATTAGTTTAGCCACAAGTTAAATTTCTTTCTCTATAGTCAAATAGATACCCTGTAATGAGAAAAACATAAGCCTGCGAAAACGAAATCCGCTTAATTTATAATTCGGTTTTCTTCTTCAACAAAATGAGACATATTAAACATGAAACTTATTAACATCCAGCTTAACCACAAGTTGAATTTCTATTACACAAAAAGTTAAGATTTATGAGAAACATTTATTTCGTACAATAGTAAACTGAAGGTGAATAGGAAAATGAATACATAAATAAGCTGGATATGTCTATGGTTAGGATAGGTAACAACCTGTTTAACTGTCTACAGTTGGCTATATGCCTATCCAATTTATCGGTTATTAACGTGCCTCATGAGTGTGAAAAACAACATCGAAATGATTTCAAGGCTCTTTGTTAGCGCTGCGAAGCGTGAAATTACGTGAGAGGCAAAAATGTGAATAACAAATTATGAAATGAGTGTGCATTCGTGAATTGCGCATTGACAACTAATTTCGAATGATAGCATTAACTTGCTGTTTTGCATTCTCGGCACAGGATGTACATATGTAAATCAATTAGTTGATAATTAAATCTGCACGGCTGTGCAAAACAACATTTTAAAGGAAAAACAACATGTCCCACAGCAGCCCACACGGCGTATGCGTATTACAGCTAAATGTGTAAACAGAACGTGCCTATGCAAATTTAGACAATAATTTAACCAGCATGTTGGAAGATTTGTAATGCATGGAATACGCCATTAGGGTAGCTTAAAGCTTAGGGAAGCTCATACTCTAGATTATTGAATATTGAAACTAAGCTTGGTATCGAAAGTTTACTGTCCGATATTTAGTTGAATAAGAATTATGATTAGTAGCGGACAGTTAGCAACACAGGTTTTATTTATTAGAAGTTCCTTTAAGTATCAGTTATAAATGTAATAAAAGGTTCATTGCTTTATGCCATTTAATAAAGAAGTTTCCTTATGAATAGCAATATATAAAGCATATTTAAGTTGAACTTGAAGCTAAATTCTTTGATTGCTTTGTTTAATCTGTTATTGTCAGCTCTGATTGCGTGGCCCATGTCATTGAATGTTACGTGGCCTGAATGAATGTCGTCAAGCAATTAGTGCAATAGAATTTTTAATAATATTACGCAAAATAAATATTCGGTTAAATCAAATGTCGCATGTGCATTGGAAAATTGCGCCATTGTTTGGCTAGCGGGCGAATCCATGGCACATCCGAAAAATCAAATCAAAAGCCAAAATGAACGCTTCGACGTTTGACATTTAATTAAATGAGAGACGAGGCAGCACAGAGGAAAAGGCAGATAGAAGGGGGGATGGAGAGCAGGAAGGGATCTAAACATGACCAATAACTTTCTACCTATGTTCTCATGGTGCTCGTACCAATATGGTAGCAGTTGTTGTAGCTGTCGCTCTTGTTGCTTTTGTTGTTGTTGTTGCTGCTGTTGTTTTAGCTTTTTTTCTGCTCCCTTGGCTTGATTTGGGCTTGAACTTTTTTCATTTATTTGCGATGCTGGTCACAGCTGGCTGAGCTCGCGCACTTCCTTTTACTTTTTCTGTTCGCCATTTGCCATCTCGCACTTTGCGACAGCTCATAAAATGTGAGCGACACGCATTAAGCGAGTGTGTGTGCGTGTGTTGTGTGTGCTGGCTTTGACACTGAAGAATGGCCCGGGGAAAAGCGCACCCCTCACTTCTCGCTCGCACCCCACACAATATTATGATGAGCCGGCAGAAAGCAATATGAAAATGAGGCAACTGCAAGACGACCGCGCCGCCAGGCAAAAGGACCCCCTGTACTGTATATGGTGTATACGGCAGGCATGCTGCATACTTAGCGCAAATAAAAAATATATATATTCCCTAATAAGACGACACGCTCCTGCCCCGCGGCAGCTATGCTCTCCCTCTAATAAAAGCGGATTGGCAGGCACTAAATAGTCCTGGCATTTACCTAATTGACATCTGTGCAACGCGCGTCGGGCCATCATTAAATATTTGTCCTATCTGGGAGAAAAAATCATCCACATTGTGTATAAGATAAAATATAACGACAGGTGGCGCACACAGCACTCCACAAATACTTTGACATAGATCTGACGTGTGCGCGAAGGCAATTTTCCAATTTGAATACAAGTGGATATGCGGGTTTCCGAAGAGTTTTGTCGCAAAGCTGACTTATACAATGTATGTACATACATATATTACATATGAAATAATTCCATTGAATTTGAAATTGAAATAATACGCTTGAGAAATCAAGCATTAAATACGGCCGGCTTTGTGTGCGAAAATTGACAAGCTCAAGAAAAAGTCAGGGCAAAAATTTAAGACAGCTTACTCAACATTTTAATGACATATAAACTGCATAATACCCTGGGCAAGCCGGTTAAATCTTATTGACAGTATTTGGTATAAGTAATTGTACTATTGAGTAATTTGAAACTGATGAAAGTGCATAGTTTTTTTTTAATTTTCTGTAAATAATTTTAGCAAATTGTTGAACATTTTGTCCTTCTGTAATCAGCTGCAGAAGAAGGTGGAAGGAAAATGCTTAAAAGAGGACAGAGGCTGAAGTGTTTCCGTGCGATATTTGGCAAACTCAAGAAACTCTCAAGAAAAACAATTCAAAACTCAAATTTAACATTTTTAAACAACATTTTAATGGCATATGAAATGTCTAATACCCTGAGTAACGGCATCGTAAAATACCAGTTTAATTATTGGTCATAAAAAACGTGCCTATTTATATTTATAAATCCGGCATATTTACGCCGTCTGTCGCCTTCGTCGTCCGCTCTTGATTCCGCATTAATTAAGCTGCAATTTTGAACCTTGCGCTTTGGGCGATATTATTCATTTTTATTCCGCCATTTTTATATGTATTTTATTTTCATTTCCATTTCGGTTTGCCCGGCCATTTTGCGTGCACAATTTAATTGCGTAAGCGTTTATTGCTCCCGGGTGTAAATGTTTTAAATGAGTGTATTATTACCCTTTTCTACCAGCCATTTCTGTTGTACTTTTTTTTTTCTTTTTATTTGATTTTTGGTTTTATTTTTTTCATTTCGGTTGAATTCAAACATTTTCATTTTTAATTGGTTTTACTCTTGCCAAGCATAACGAGGCTGGTTGCCAGGCAACTGTTAATGCGCTGTGGTTTGCATTTTTTTTGCACACACTGTAGCCAGACTTGTGCGAGAACTTGCTGAGCATGAGGTGTTGCTTCATTAAATATGAAAATTATTGCCATTTGCTTTAATTAAATATTCACATGAAATGCGTGAATGAGGCTCAAAACAATTGGAATCGTTTGCAATACCCTGTAATAATTTTTAAAAGGTTTGGATTAAACCAGAACGCAAGGATACCTTTGGCTTGCTAAAGGCTACGCTTGCAAGATCTTATAAAATTGATAACATTTTATATGCATCTTATGTTATATATGGTATAGTAAAAGTCCTATGTACATTTTAAAGGGTCGGAGATGTCTCATAAGGTACGTTGCAAACTTTGCCCAAAATTAATATACCCTCTGCAAGGGTATTAAATAAATGTATATTAGTATAGTGTTTAACTATTTTTTCCGTTGTTCTATTATGTAATTAAAGACCCGATATACATTGGAAAACTTTCATCTAGCTTATTTATAGAGTTTAAACTTTCTAATAAGTCTTTCCTCTCAGCATGTTAAATACACTATATAATATTTCTCCATATTTAATGCTCTTACAGAAAACGTGGGAGATAAAAAAGAAAATACTCTGTATTCAAATATTTGAATTGCTGACGGATAATCTCTTAATGGTTCGAGCAAAGAATTTATTTTTTTAATTTGACAACCAAAATACTTAGTTGCAACCCTATCCAATAGTTTCAACCCTGCCACTGGATTCAGCTCCCCTAAATCGCAATCAAACTATCCGTTCGGACACGCAACTGCAGATTAATAAGTCAGCACGAGAAGAAATCGATAATGCTCTCTGGTGAACCGTGAGATGAGTTCTATTTCGTTTATTTTCGACAGTTTGACACAGTTGGACGCCAGCCTGGCGCAAAAGATAAATCTCAATATAAGGAATTGAGTGCAATTTTATTTTGCCAAAAAATAGATAAAAAAAATTTGTATAATCCCCCTATTCAGTGTTTGTTTTAAGTTTTTTGCCAAAAAATGTTTCTGGGGATTATTTAAAAACCATTGACAGTATTTTTTTACTCTGTAATAATCTTTCTAATATGCAAATTTGAAATATTTTGGCATAAATTAAAGACGAAACGACAACATTTTTGGGTTGGCAACTTTGTCATGTAAATTTAGCGGATGTATTTCGAAAATCGTTGGACATTTTGACGCGCTTTAATCAGCGAGTGGAGATAAAGGAAGAGAGATAGATATTGTAGGTAGGGTTTGCTTGCAGAAGTAACCATGAACATAAAAGAAATTGGCTTAAAGGCTTCAGGCCTCGGGCTGCTGTCGGGCTGCTGTGAAGCCATGTGAAGCCAATTTATTTGCATTCTGTTTTTGCTGTAGCTACGGCAACATTTTTATGAAGCGCGAAGCATTAAAAATCATATAAAATTTCCCTTTGACAAAGCACAAAGGGCAGTTCCTGATCCGTAGTCCGCACTATTAAGGCCCCGGGCTGCTGTTCTCTCAGTGTGTGTGTGTGTGTAACTGTGTCTGTCAGCTGCCATCCCTGCCCACTCCTGCAACGATTCTCTTTCAGTTGGCCTTTTGCTGCAATGTCAGGCTTGAGACCAGCCAAGCATCATCAAATGCAGCACATGCTGGACGGATGCAGAGAGGGATGGAGCAAGGGAGGGAGAGAGGGAGGATAAGGCAGACAGTGTAATCACCCAGCTGCACCCTTCGGCATTGCCAACGGCCTTCATCCCACGACCCTCGCCTCGCCCTCATCAACCCTAATCGAGGGCGGAGACAGCACGCGTTTTGCGGGGTATGCTATGAGCTCATTATAAAATGCAAAACTAGCTCGGCCAAAACTTGCTTTTATGTTTACATTAAATTCGTTGTCGTTTCGCCAGGCTGTGTGCGAAAGAGATAGACATATAGAGATAATAATAAAAGGATTTCGACGTACACATGCCAAGCCAGTCATTGCCGGCTGCTTTAAAGCCAGCAACATATTGTAGTTGATGTTGTTGTAGTTATCTATGCTTGTTGTTGATGTTGTGCTTGTGCCTGTGGAAGCAGTATTTCATGTGTCCAACTTGCCGTTGCCGTTGCCTGGTTACGACTGCTGCTGCAAATAATATGCTGTCGCTGGGTAATTTGCCTTTTGCTGCACAGATTTTCTTGCCGCAACGCGATTGCACACTGGGACGACAATGGATTTTATTGTGAATAAAAAATTTAAGTTTGTGGAAATCTTTTGTCGAAGTTCGACAATTTTTTTTTATTAATACTTGACTATTTATGTTAATATATTATATATAAATATAATAATAATTTAAAAAAATGCAAATTTTAAACTTGAATTTGTTTTGAGTGTTTTTTGAAGATTTAATAAAGATCATTTAATGATCTCAAACATTACATTGAATTTTAAGTTTTTATAATCTAAGCTTGAAGATTTAGTAACGTATTTATGTGTATATAAATTTATCTAAGTTAATATTATATTATATTTTAATTAAATGTGTGATAGTTTAAATAAAATGTATAATTCATATAGTAAGACTTACAATTAAATTACCTTTATCTAATTTAGCCGTTTAATCAATAAAACTAACTGAAATTATTTGAAGAAACTCTTCTGAGGGTTTTAATTTAATGACTACTTACTTTACTTTATTTTTGTAAATCTCTTTTTTATTTTCATTAGAAATATAGACTGTTTGATTTATTTATTTATAAATACAAATATATATTGACAATTTATAACATATTAATCCATAAATTTTTTAGTTTTAATTTAGTCATTAAAGGATTTTGCATTTAACATCACACTTGGCACCACTGTGCATTGCAATCCATACTAAAAAGCTAATTAAATTCAGTTCATAGTTATGCTATGCTTCGCTTGGCGTTTCAAATTTCTTCTGCTTGCGCTATTCAATATATAATTATGGTTAGTTGATATTTCTGGGCGTTGTGCAAGTTTCAATTGCAGTTGCACACCCACACATGCACACATGCATACATACACTCATATGTAGTATATAGAGTTTAGCACACAGTGCAGCCTGACCGCGGCCCCCTCTGTGTAGCTAACCAAACTAAACAAGCCTGGCGAAGGGTTCTATAAAGTGGCCAAACGAACTGCCGCTCTGTCAGGGCTCTCGAAAAAAGGTCTTCAAGCACACACACTCACACACACATATACATACATAAAGACGAATACATATGAACACATTATAGACACACACACACATGAATGGTTGAGGTCGTGGCCCTGGACTTACCCCAACCCAGCTGCCGCCTGCACGTCCCCCTTGCCACACTCTGGCGTAATCAGGTTGCCGCACGACGTCGCAGTCGACGTTGCAGTCAACGTCGCTGTCGACGTTTACTTTTTGACTGCCAGCGGCAATTGCTTTATTAAGAGTTTCTGCTCTACTTGATACGAGTACGAAGAGCGCAGCCTCCCTCACCTCGACCCTGCCCCGTTCACATTTGCACCCTGCAAACGGCCACGTGTGGTAGGGTGTGTGTGTGTGTGTGTCAGTCAGTGTGTGTGCTAAAGCTTAATCTTACTTAGTTAACTTTAAATTAAATCTTGATATTCACATATCGCTACACCCAGCGCCCTGGCCTGCTGCACCACTGGGCGTGGCACAACATGGCGTTGTTTTAATGCGCTTCTGTCTGTCTGTCTGTCTGTGTATGTATGTGTGTGTGATGCCAATTTTAATGCGCTGCTGGTCCACCCTTCTATACGGTGCAAACGAGTGGGTGAGAAGGAAGATAACTCTCATGTTTTTGCCATCAGGCAGACGCGTTTGCATTTTTATTTTCATTTCTCACAATACATGTGGGCATTATTAGTACACGAGTGTGTATCTTTCTCTGTATGTCTGTCTGTCTGCTTGATTGTCTACATATATTTATGCCTGTGTGTGTCTGTGTTGCCATAGAAATTTTATTGTAATATTTTTTTAATGAGCATGCTGAAAATTTAATAAATTTTTGGTAGATGCGGCTTCTTTTCGCAATTGCCTGGGCAGCAACACTTGCAGCTCTCTCCCTCCCTCCCATGCCACTCTTTCTCCCCCTCGCTCCTCTTTCGTGTCTCCACTCGCACCCTCTGACATTGTGATTTTATTTTCGTTTTCTCTTTTTATATATATTTTTATACACGGTATTTAATTTTTATTTTGTACATTTTTATTACATGCCTTTCTCTCTCTTTTCTTCCCTCTCACTCACTGCTACCTCCCGCGATCCGCTCCTGTGCTCGTGCGGCTGTTGAGGTTTTTGCGGGTTTTCGGTTAATGCAAAGTTTGCCCAGCAATTTGCACATGTGCCGTTGGCATCTGAGCTATTTAAAGGGGCTACATCTGGTAGGGGTAGTATTTCGTATATGTTATATATAGTATGAGCAATACGTTCTCGTTTTTTAATTTAACAGTGACCAAACAATGTGTGCAACTATGTTGGGGTAGAACATTTTACGCAAAGCCTTGAGTTGAATAAATATGGCAATTTTAAAATGAAAATTGTAGCAATTTCTTGCAGGCGACTTGTGGAGAGAAGGCAAGGAATAGAAAGGAAGGGAGTGGTAGGAAAATAAAAGAGGAACACATATTTGTATATTTCGTTTGTTTATTTTGTGGCACAGACAGTTTTCTTCATAACAAACTGTAATGAAGTTGAGTTGCTGGACAGAAATCAAAATTAACAAATATATTAAATATTCTTCAAAGGATTTTTCGATTTGAATATGAAAATAAATCGAAATTATTTCATGCGTATTATTTTAAGTTTGTTGTATTGAATGTTGTGCATTTGTACTAAACTAAGTAAACAAAACTATCTTGATTTTCAGATGTAATAAATTCGTGAGGAAAGAAAAAGGAAAAGATTATACCTGTGGTGGCCATATGAGCGATATTGAGTTATATTCTAAAATGGTATTGAATGGACTTCAACGATACCCAAAGCCGTTCTCATATTATTAACACAACCCTTTATAAAAAATAATATATATCGTTTACAGATTTCACTGAAGTTTTAGAAACTTTCCATGCCACAAAGACGAACAAAAATTCAAAGATTATTTTTAAAGAAACTTTAAGATAAAGTTAACTGACGAACAGCTTGTTCGATTTACTTGAACAACTTGTTCAATTATTTAATGCATAACTGTGTAAACTTCCAATGCTGACGTCAGAGTAGGAGCTGCTGAAATGGCTTAGCCAAAGACAGGAGCAGCTCTTGGACGAGAGCCGCTTGACAGGCAGTGCCGAGCAGGACTTAGCCGAGCAGGACACACGAGCTGGACAGATCCGAACAGAGCCAGTTAATGCGGACATCTAACACATGCATTAGATTAAGACCATTTAATTGACACATCGATAAGGTGCAGGGCAACGCAATGGAACTGAGCGAAGAAAGAAATGTAACTGACACGCTCACACACATATACACACAAAATCACACAAGGATGGACAGTCAGGATTCTATTCGCACCTACACACAAAAGCGGTTCGAATACTATCAAAGTAGATTCTGCTCCGATATTCTTTCATATCGTTATTCTCTCTTTGTTTTTGCTCTCTCTGTCTTTCGTTCATTGTTGCCTGCTATTGGCGTCTCGCTTGCACGCAAGCTCATTCAAGTAATTCTTTCAATGGCAGCAAATTTGTTGGCAACATTTTGAAACGCTCATTTGTTGGCGCATTCACAGGCTGCCTTTGAAGCTGCCCTCAGCTCTCAGTCCTCTGCAAGTGAAAGCAGATAGAGAGAGAGAGAGAGAAAGGGAGAAAGGGCGACAGCAAAAAAGAAATGAACTCACCGAGCAATAGTATAAAACGTAATGCAATGGCAATCGGAATCGTATTCGGAATGAGGAGACTGGCACTGGCAAAATGATGAAAAAACACAGTGAGGAATGCGGTAGGTGATGAGGGGAGGGAGAAGAGGGTCCTGGATTGGCATCCGAATGGGCGGCGAGTGGGTGTGTAATTTCTTGTAAAGTGCTCAATGAATCGAAATTAATTAGTAAAGGAAGCAAAGCGCAAACCGAGAAAAGAAAGCGCAGCAAAAGCAAAAGCAGAAACAGAAAACTGAAACAGCAGCTTCAACAATTTGTAACCTGAAGGAAACAAAGTTGTACGGGGCGTGCACGGCAGAGTAACGAAGGCAACAGAAAAAAAAAGAGGATGAAGGAATGGGAAAAAATGATGATTTCCTTTTTCCCGTAGCAAGCATTCTGTGTCTTTGCTTCCTTCTTTCTCCCTCATAAAATGGATGAGAAAGGTAAGTTGTAGGTAAGCAAAATTGTAGATAATAGACTAAAGGAGATATCTATGTTTTCTTTGTGAGCATATAGATATACATACATTTTGTTATCGAGTTTGATGCACTTATTAAGAAAGAACAACGTTAATTTATGTGTAATGTAAGTGAGATCTCACTTCTTATAAACAAATCAGAATTTTTGAGAAGTTCTAATTGGAATTAGAAATATTCTAATTTCTGGGTGAACGTATTGATCATAATTTAATATATTTCGTTATTATATAGCTAAATTATATTAATATTTATTATGTATTTACATTTCTACTATTTACATCATGCTTAGCATGTTTACTTCAGGTTCAGTGCGATCTTTCTTCTTATAGACAATATTTTTGAGATCTGAAGGAAACTGGTAATATAGTATTTAAATTTCAAGGTTAACTTCACATTCAAACATTCGTTTCTTATATATTTTACTTGTAGGAAAGAACATTACTTAATATGTTTTATTTATAACCTCCACCAAGATTTTTTATTTATATATATATATATATATGTATATATATATTTTGTATTTGTGTATAAACATTATAAATTAAATACATATTTTTAGCTGAAGCTCTACATAATGTTATTACTTAAAAATTATTAAATTATTTCAATATTGCAATACAAAAGCACTCGCATCTTCTCTTTTCTTATCCCCTATATCATTAAATGTTCCCTTACCTCACTAGCAGGGCATTTGGTCGTCAAGTACTCACCGCTTTCACACTTGTTGAAAATACAATTTTTTCCATTCTGTCGCCTTCTGCCAACTTGGCTTCTTTCGTTTTGACTAGTCAGGAGTGGGGGCGTTAAGGGCGTGGTGGGGTTTGGGGACATTTTGCACATTGCCCACGCTTTGAAGTGTAGAAATTTAATTAAATTCAGCTGGCGCAGGAGAAAAAAAAGTACGTTTCAGAAGAAATAAACTAGGCGACAACACAATTTGTGTGGGTTGGCAGACAGGGGGAAATCCGTGTAGAGGGGTAGGTATAAGGGCAGGGGAAGTGTCGCGCGTGTGCTGGAAATTCGCACTTAATTAGAAATGCGATTACGGGGTCTTAGCCAGTGTGGCTTTTCACACGCCGCTTTTGGGTAGTTGGCACATTTTCCTGCCTTTGCTTTATTAAGTTGGCCACATAAATTTCTGCTTAAATGGGCCAAAGTTTACGCACGTGCAGCAACTCTTTGAAATGGTTACTTTCTTTCGATTTTCCGGAATTTTTTTTAACCATTTGCTTGTGAGTTTCTTGGTGCGTGCTCTTGTTATTTATTTTAATTTGTGTTTTCCTCTGAATTTTTCCCACCTAACAATGTAGAAATTTTTACAGAGATTGAGAGAGAGAAAGAAAGATGTTTTCCAGTTTTGTTGGCACCTCTAAAAATGTTTTTGCCCAAGCGCAATTATTGTCAATTGCCGGCTGTAGATTTCTGCTTGGCTTGTCTTGGCTTTTGCTCTGGTTCTGTTGCTGTTGCTGGCTCTGGCTCTTGCTCGGACTATACGGCCACAGCAGATGGTTATTATTATTTCTCCAAGTTTGCGGTATTTCTTGTATCCCTGCTCGGTCCAAGAGAGTGTGTGTGTGTGGGGAGAGGGGAAAGTGGAGTCTCTTTCGACAGTTACAGCAGCTGCTGTGCAACTGGTCGAGTGTGGCAAACCTTCTTGCCGGCAATCTAAATTACTTATGTCGGTCCGAGCATGGCTACGGGTCGAGGTCCAGCCACTTCATATGCTGTGCTCCCCGACTGTGCTAGCCGGCAATGGCCAAGAGGCACTTATTTTTATTAACTTTTTGGCAACTAAGTGCACTTCAAACTCGGCTCTCAGTGTGCGTGTGTGCCATGTGAGTGTGTCTGTGTGTGTGTATGGGTGCTCGGTTGTTATGGGAGCCATTCGTCGTCTTTTGGGCTTGTGCTTGTGTTGACCATTACAATTATAAATTTCCAAAATCTGCTGAGACTCTTAGGATCTTCAGCGAAACACAAGTGGGGAAAGTTAGACATGCAGAGTATACGACTGTGAAATATATCCAGCATTTATTGTATTTATATTGGTACTATGTTAACTTTAATATATCATATTATTATTTACAAGTGGGGAGCTGAATACATTCATTTGGTTTCTTCAGCCCACACACAGCGGGGGCAGAACAATTGTCTTTTTGAAATATGACTCAGAAATTCACAATCAATTTTCATCTCAATATGGATTTAGGTTGTGTTTTCTCTTTTCCTGCACTCTGTTTGCCCTGACGGCAGTTTTGTCGACTCGACAGCCAGCAAAAAGCATTTGATTCCGTACATTCGGAGGTTTCGTTTTTGCCCGGGTTGTTCTACGCTTTTCTGCTTTTTATACTCTTGCACAGGGTATATTAATTGAGACCAGAAGTTTGCAAGAGAAGAAACGAGATATTTTCGATCTATATATTCTTGATCAGTAGCAATGTGCGTGACAAACATCTCTTTGGCAGCTCCTTTTCGAGATTATTTCAGATTCTTTTCAAGTTATTTCTCAGCTTTTTAGCTTTATGAGCTTGTTTTTTTAGCTCCTTTTCTAGCTATTTTTCCAATGTTTTGAATCTCATTTTCAGTTTCACTTTTAGTTCATTTTCAAGCATTGTATTTCCTTTTCTGATCAGTTGCTTTGTAGGTTTTCTCAAGAACACTTATGGTACCTGAACAAGTAAAGGGTATTATATCTACGACATCTTCTACCTAGTTTTTTTTTTGTTGGCAATATTTCGCGTGGGCCGCATAACAAGCAAAACCGGCATGGACATGTGCATGGCTCTATACGCATCATAATCCGTTGCCGGCAGCATGTACAATCGCACTGTCTCGCTCTCGCTGGCTGTCTCTCGCAGTTTCATTCAGTCCCTCTCTCTCTCTATCTTTCATTCCACTGTGCTCTGTCCGCCGGCAGCAAGCTGAAATTGAAAACTCAAAGTACATACAATGGTATTGCCATTATGGGTGCTGCTGACATGCATATCGTATGCGCAGCGAATTTTCCAGTATTTTGCATGCATACACACCCACACACAGTAGATTCGTGTGAGTGTGTGAGTCTAAAAATATGCATATGCTCGCACACAGACAACCGCATAAACACCTGACTGCACGGCTCGCAAACAAACATTCAATTATAGCATACTTTTGTGCGTCCTCGTCTCAAAATGGCGTCGCACTTTTTGCGCCCAGTCAGCAGGAGTTACAGTCGTTGCCTTTGTTTTGCTCAGTTCTCTGTTTTCTGTTTTCGCATGCTGCTTTAGCACCCTGCAGTGCGAGGCGTACTTGATTTGATGTGGCATTTGGTAATGTAATTGGAGAGTATTTTGGTGAAGTTTAGTTGCCATCGATTAGTGATTAACAGCTGAGATTTGTGCCATCTACTTTCTGGATTCATTTCACAGTTCAGTGTCTGATACTCTTACTATTGTTGTTAAAGGTGTATACACATTTGATTATACACTTCTAGTTCAATATGTTTCGTTAATAAATGTAAAACGCTTGATTTAATTCAATTGTATTTCCTTAGTCTATTTTAATCAAAATTTACAGACTTTAGAAGAGGGAAAATGTTGCAGAAAATTATTCAGTTTATCAATATTTGTCATATAAATTTGATCGAATATAACATCAAAATCTAATATTGCATATACATCGTGAAACAAGTTAAATTTGGGACCATATAAATTCAGTGGATTAACCATGAATTTCCGTAGTTGGCATAGTTGGGGTTTTCAAATATGACAAGAAGTATCCTTCTATTAATGTCTGCAATGTTGATAATACATACAATGCATACATACATCTCAATACCGAATAAAGATCTTCCGATATATCTTATTATTTATCTCTTAAAACTATTGTTTCATTTTATATATTTTTTCTATTCTGTTGTCCTATACTTTTAAAAGTCATGATTAATAAAATAATACAAATAATAATAATTACCTATTATAACTTTATTTCTTTTATTCTTTTAAATATAGTTTCATAAAGCATTCTCCTTTTTTTTCATATGCAGGGTATAGGGTATTCGTCATGGTCATCTGCACTTTGCTTTTATGCTGTTCTTTCACTTTTCCTACGTTGTTTTTGTTTGCTGCTATTGCAATTGTTATTTTGTTGTTGGGCACAGCATGCAGCGCGGCTTTGTGTCGTTATGCTACACGGCGATGGCTTCATTTAGCGCGCGGGCACACACACAGGCACACCTGGAAGCATTTGGCAAAAAAAGATGCGGAGCACAGGTGAGCCAGATGTGAGTGTGTGACAGAGTCTTTGTGAGACTGTATGTGTGTGTGTGAGTTTGAGCTGTGAAAACTGTTGTTGCTGTGCTTGTTGTTGCCACTAATAGTTTTCAGCTCGTAAAAGCTTTGTTGCCCTCATTGTTGTTGCTGCGAGGCCTTCGATCTCAACTTGTGCTCAACGCCATTTGCCACTGCCAGTGCTGCTGCTCCCGCTGCTCTCGGCGCTGCTGCTGTTGCGGCAGCTTGTGTGCTTACCATGTCGGAAACTTCCCAGGCAATTTCCGCTTTAAGTACCATTAAATTCGTATTCGTTTTAATGAGCTCTCAACATGATGCTGCCAAGGAGCAGCCCGCCAGCTGGACAGGCATCTTGAGTGACTGCTCCGCCCTCTTTTGCCCGCCCCCAGACAGATTTGTCTTTATTTTAATGACATTCGATGCGAGGCTGTCTTTATGCTCGTCAGGCCTGCTGTGTGTTTAGACAACGTTATTTCGGCTCAAAGAGTGACTTCTCTTTCCCCCCTCCTCTCTCTCTCCCTCTCGTTTTCAATCTCTGACCAGCAGACAGTGAAATCTGCTTAGAGTGGGCGTGCACCTGCTGTGTTGTTGCTGGCCGCAGCTCAGTCAAAAACGAATCGATTCATTATCGGCTCGGCTTGTCAACCACAAAAGCAGGCAGAGCAGCTGCAGCTGGCAAACTAATTAATTCTCATGCTGCAGCACATTGCGCATACGCCACGTTACACATAATTACTTTCTTTGGCGTCGCTGCTAGCGTAGCTGCTGGCGCTGCCGTTGCTGCTGCTTCACAATAAATAATTCAAAGCGTACAAGGCACAAAGTGAGTTGGGAAACAAAACAAAAAGAAACCTGGCGAAATTCGAAGCCGTGGCAAATGGATTATGCCGACTCCAGTGCCGGCACTGGCTCTGCCTCGAGGAGCCTTCGAGGAGTTTACCTATTAGTTGCCCTGTGAAAGCAATTATTTGAGTGAAAACTCTAAAGCTGCTTGTGGGCGAAGGTGGCAGAATGTTCGTGTCTGTCTGTGTCTACTTGCAATTTTGGGTTTTGGCTTACATTATCTCATTTTGCGTTGCACGTTGCAAACTATTTTGCTGTTCCTGCTACGTGTTGATGTTGCCTGCTGCCTGCAACAAGCAGCAGCTCAAATAGATTAAAAGCAACCCACCCTACCCCCCTCTTTAGCTGCCGGGCAGCAAGTTAAGCACCTTGGCTTTTCCTGCACAAATGATAATTCCACAATTTTCGGTTTTTGTGCTAATTCCACTCTTAGTGCACGCTTATCTGCCGAGCTCTTTTTGTCTCATTTCTGCATAAGCTAGTTGGTCAGTCAGACTCTCTCATTCCATCTCTTTCTCTCTTTGCGTTTCTCTTTTTGTTGCATTAAGTTACCGTAAGTTGCTGCAGTTTCGAATTTGTTGTGAGTTTTTAAGTTGAATTTATTTTAAGTCGCCCGTGAAAGGTTCAAAGTTGTGATTAAAGCAAGAAGGTTTACTGGGAAAGTAAAGGGAATTTATATAATATATTATAGCAAGAGATAATGAAGTCTTTAAGAAGAACTGGTAAGCAAGAGAGAATGGTATAGAAAAGAGAATGAAGCACAGACAGAGTAAGAAAGAGGGATTGGGGGTAATCGAAGTTTGAACAAAGATAAATAGAAAGAACAAAAACAAATAAAAACAAGGAAGATTATTAAGTAAAGAATGATTGAGATGGAATGAAAAGATTAAGAGAAGACAAAGCAAAAGTTTGAAAAAGGTAGAGAGCATAAAATAAGATGAAGGGAATAATATATAGAGAAATATAGATTAAGAGGGAAAGCAGATGAGATAAAAATTACGTTCCAGTTAAAATATTTCTCTAGATGAATTTTTTCACTATTCAATTTCAAATCCCCATTTTGAATATATGGTATTATACAATTTCGAAATACAAGCAATCTGTAGTTAAATTAAACTCACAAATGTTTTCACAGCATTCACTTTAATTGGAGCATTTTGTGTTCCCCTCTGCGAATACACATGCGATACCAACTTGGCAATTCAATAAGCTAAACAGCTCTGTATCTCTTTCTCCCCTTCTCCCTATTTCTTTGCCACTCTTGCTCTCTCGGTGCTTCTCAATCGAGCTGACAAGCTGACAAACTAGACTCGACTATACTACAAAATACTTGGAATTGTCGCATTAAATCAGTCGAAGAGCGAATGGAAATGGCACCTTGCACCATGGAAAGGCACCTGGCTACGTGGCACATTCACTTGGCAAATTAAATAAACACCTATTTGGCATGCACACAACGAATTGTGCAATTACATTACGTGTACACACACACATACATACACATGTGCATACTGTGGCTAACTGTCAGTTGTGGTGTGTAGCCAAGTGGCAGGCACAACACATTCACATACACATTGGCTCTCCCATTTCCATGGAACATCATTTCAGCAAGTTGTCGCGTTGTCCCCTTCGTCAGACATTGTGCCATATAATTTATCATATGTTGACAGACCAACTGTCAGAGCATTGGCATTGCTATCCATGGTATCGTATGATATGAGTTGCTCGATACTGTATTTTGCATGTGTTGCCTCTTCTGTTGCTCACACAGTATTGTGCACAGAGGATTATGTGGCAGGATTTTCTTCGTTTCGTTACTTTTCGGGCTGCTTTACTCCATTTGCCTCACTTGCCACTTGTCAGTTGTCACGATGCATTGCAAGTTCGGCCGCTTCTTGTTGCCAGTTTCGCGAGTATCCCTTGGCATTTGCAACTTTTGTTATACCCTGTGTGGAATGAGAGTGGGTGAAATGTGAGAATATTAGTGTGTTGCAACAAGTAAAAGGGACATGTATGGAGATGGCACCAATGAAAAGCAGAGTATTATAACTTTGTGCCAACTGTCTGTCTGATCGTATGAAAACCTAGATTTTCCTGAAAGCTTGAATATATGACGTATGCGTAGACTATCAATATCGTGTAATTAACACAAAAATTACTTAGAAAATAAACTTATTTGGTTTCTAGCAAAGTCGCTAGCAGTGCAGACTATTTGTAGGCATTCATAAGTAAGTAAGACATACTACAGCGTAACTAACAGTCAAGCACATCCACCCACAAGTTTCTCTACTTGTTTCTCTCGTTGTTCATCAACTGTTTGCCACGTCTACAACGACAAAGATGACGACGACGACGACGAGGAGGATGACTCGGGGACCGTCGACTGGAGGCGCTCAAGACGACACTTAATTATGTTTTCCACTGCTGCAGCGGACAAAGTTTTTCCCAAGCTGGAAAAATTGCTAGAGAAATGTCAAAATGATTTCGCCGTCCTTCTCCGGCGGTATCATAAATTATTGAAATTGCCCGTCTGTCATAGCCATAGTTGACTGTTTTTTCTTCGCTCTCAACTATTGTGCAAGCTCGCTCTGCTCCTTGCTCCCTCTCCCTCTCTCTCTTGTTCTCGCTGTTTCGCTTTTATTTTGCAATTTAATTTGGCAGCAGGTGCGACGCGACCCCGTCTTTAACAGAACTAAGCATTGCCGTCAAAGCATTTCCCGGGAAACTTTTCCACTTATTTTTCCATGGCAAAAAAGAAAAAAAAAATAGAAGAAAAAATTGTGAAATTTTTTCTGTTCCTGCGGTCGAGGATAAACTATTTGCCAGTGTATTGTGTGCCTGCTGTTTGTTTTCGTTTCGTGTTTGGCCAAGGGTAGGGGCAGGCAGGGAGAAGATGGGAGGGGGGAGTGGGGAAAGCGGGCTGGATGCTGCTGTAAAATTTATTTTGTTTTCGCATAACTTGCAAGTGTTTTTTCAGCTGTTGTGGTTGAGTGTGTGTGCCAGTCTGTGCATGTGCGTGCCTGTCTGTGTGTGGGTTGTACCTGCCACTCAATAAATAACTAGCGAGAAAATAAACCCGCCTCAGCTGGAAACTTAAATAGCCTCGTTGGCAGCACGTCATGCAGGACATGACAATATGACAGCTGCGCTCCAAAGTCCCCAGAGACCCTGCGAGGGCGGTGCTAGTCAGGGCAGCCGCGGGACATGCTTAATTACACCACAATCTCTGGCCCCTTCCCTTGCCCCCCTTCAGTTGGACACAAGATAATAGACCCACAATAAAAGACTCGAATGGAAGTGATTCACTTATTATTTTCATTTAGTTTCTACCTCAACTAAACACAAAAAATATATAACTACACGTACACATGCATTCCTATACACTATATATGTATATGGATGATATATGGAACGTTATTTAACAAGAAAATCAAATCAACGTGTCTTTATCTTTCCATTTGTTAGTTTGTCTTTTTTTCTTCTCTGCTCAATTTTGATTGGAGTCCACAAGAGTTGAGGTGTAAGTCCCCGTGGAATGTTTTTACGTTCTATTTCTGATGTTTATCATCGGCATGATGCTTATGCTTCGGCTTGGTCACGTCGCCCATCATATCACGATCGATGCGCGATCTGTTCAATTCGGCTCGATTACGACGCGAACGCTTCACTTCGTACTCGAGCGGATGATGATGCTCTCGTCGAATGCGATCGCGGTCACAATCGCGATCCCGGTCGCGTTCCTTCGGCTCACGGTCCTTCACTTCGCGACGCTGCTGCTGCAACAGTGTCCAGTCATAGACATTATCGAAGTGATAATTGAGTGTGCGAAAGAGAACGCGAAACAGTTGCCGCAAATATACATAGTCCGGATCATCTTGAAATCGTAAATTGCGAGCGTATTTCATAAAGAGGGCAAACTCAATGGGCCACGACTTGCAGGCCTCATCGATGGACAGGCTGTTCTTCATCTCCCAGATTTTCTCGTACTTCTCCTGCTTGTTCGGTGCCACAATACCCTGCCACGGCAGCCGGCCCATGTTGAAGTACATGATGCAATAGCTCAACGATTCGAGATCATCGCGACGTGATTGTTCCACACCGCGTTGAGCATTGATCGAGGCATAGCGAGCTGTGCCCGTCAAATTGCGATCCTCACGATAGGGTATATGCTCGCGACTAACGGGATCACGATAACGCTTTGCCAGTCCAAAATCAATCATATATAACTTATTGCAATGCCTTCCCGATCCCATTAGAAAATTATCTGGCTTCACATCGCGATGTATGAAATGATGCTGATGCACACACTCGATGCGCATCAGCAGCTGATCGCTGAGCATGAGGACAGTCTTGAGAGTGAAGTGGCGTTTGCACATATTGAAAAGATCCTCCAGCGAAGGACCCAATAGATCCATAACCATTGCATTGAAACGCTTCTCGCTGCCATAGTGCATGAGCGTAGGCAGTCCCGCATGTGATCCGATCTGTTCGTATACCTTGGACTCATAGCGCAGCAGTGGATACTTAACATCGATCGCTTCAATTTTAACCGCAACATCTTTGCCATCTTGCGTATTGATGCCCTGATAGATCTCGCCAAAGGAGCCACAGCCAATAGACTTTAGCAGACGATATTTGCCACCCACTAGACGATTCTCCAATGCCAGATTTGAGAGGTTGACTCGACCCGATGTCATCCTAAAGTTTGTTTAAAGCTCTCTAGATGACATAAGAGAGTCGCGATTAGTTTGGGGGATATGCTGCAGCTGTCAAGGAGTTTAAAACCAACCGTATGCAATTATTCTTATATGATCTACGTTTGCCCAACCATTGATTTAGTTGACAAATATGTATGTTTCGAGAGCGATATCCGATTGGATAACCACCTGGAATATTTTGGAACGTTTTTTTTTTGAAAATAGCTATAAATCGAAATAAATGGAACATGTATATGTGTTGCAAATGCCTACTATGTGATTGAACTGAAAATGGCATATTTGATGCGCTTTTGAATTGTTCTAAATTCAAAGCGCTCTTCGTTATCATTTCTGAACTCCTAAAGGTTTGAATTGAGTAATTATATTCTTTCCTGAGGTGATGAAAACTTAAACAATTTGGGATGTACCTACATTTTAAATTTGTTTTATGAAACTAAGCATAATAGTATTATCTTTAATTTTTCTATTTAATCAGCCATCATATATCTGAATTAAAGTCTCAAATTTAAAAGCATCAATACAACCGATCAATATAATGTTATTATTCTTACAACCTTCGAATTAAATTCTCCTTAAAAGAAGCAAGAAAGATGCAGTCGACTGTGCTCAGTTGGCACAAAGGTATACCCTTCTGCCCTATGGTTAGCGTTTATAAAAACTAAGGCTTATTTATCGACTGTCAACAAGCAATCTATTGGAATTGTGCTATTTAAATATACTTAGTTCATAATACAACGAATAGAGCTTAACAGTTTTATATGATTTTAATCAGTTCTATAAAATTTGAAAAAGCTTAAACGATTTACCAATTAGCCAGTCAGCTTTAAGCCGCGATAAGTATAGAAACCTATATTGGGCAGCTACTTGTTAGCATCCAAATTATACAGCAAAGTGAATATATAGCTAAATATTTTAAGCGGACAACGCGTAAATGTGTTATAAATTTAGTATGCCATAATATAAATATGAAATTAGATCATTAGCTTAAAATTTTGCAATTAAATGGAGTGGCAGACGTAAAAGACAGCAGAGGGGAGGGGGAACCAACAGACAGCGGACAAGGCCACAAAAGCTAAAGCAGCAGCAACAACAACAACAGCAATAACAATGACAATGAGTGAAAATTAAGCGCTACTAAAATAAATAAATAATGAACACACACACGGAAAATGAAGCATTTATAAAGCAGCTTATGTTGGCTGCTGACGATGATGATGAGGAAATTGATAATGAGCGCAAATGATAATGATACTAAAGTGTTGGTCTCGTTTGTGTGTATGTGTGTGTGAAGGAGTGTGTGTTTGTGCGAGTTGACTGCAGCAGCCATTGCAACATGACAATGCGGACAAAGAACAAAGCAGCTCAGCTTGGTGTGTGTACGAGCAGGTGAGTGTGCGTGTGTGTGTGTGAGCTGTTTGCTGGTGTGCGTGTGCAGCTGCATTAAATGCTATTACCAGCTTTAGTCCTAGAAAGCACCTTTCACTTGGCAACGTCCATTGTTAATAATTTCGAAACAAAAGGCCACACTAAAACAATAACTAAGCACGCAGTAAGTAGTAAGTAAGTAGTTGACAATGGCGTGGGCAGGCATTGTGGGCGTGGTCAGTGCAGCGAACGTTAAGTCAGCTCGTGTATATATACGTATATCTTTATATATGTTGTATATATAGAGAGACGAAAGTACTTTGGCCAAGCCGTTGAAATAGACGGTAAAAAAAAGGCCGAAATAGCAAAAAGGGAATAAGCGCGCAAGGCACTAAAGCAGCAAAGTGGGGGGAAGGCAGATGTAGAGGAAGTAAGAGAAGACATACGAGAAGATGTGAAGGAAGCAGCAGCAGCAGCAGAAACTGACGATGTGGCAGCAAATAAAATAAAACAAATATAATGAGATTTCGTGCTGAGGCAAGACAAGCCAAGCCAAAGCATTGCATACTTATCGGCGCACGGAAAATGGCGGCGCTTCTTTTGTCTGTTTGCATGTGTGTGTCGTCACAACAACTAAATTTATTTTAGTTTTAACTATTTGCCCGGCACAAACGGCACAACAGCAGCGCGGCAAAGTATTTGGCATTTACAAACAACACACACACACATACACTTATAGAGAGAGAGTGAGTGTCGCATACTTATTTTCACTTTTCACCAGCAGCACAAAGCAGGCAGCAGGCAGCAAGGCAGCATGGCATGGCAGCAGCAGCCACACAAAGGACATTATAAATTACATACCCATTTTTTTTCTTTCTCGCTTTTTCTCTCGTTTATTTTTCTGTGCCATTGGCAAAAAAGTTTAACGGGCTTTGTATCTCTACCAGTGCGGGTGTTTGCCTGTGTGTGTGTGTGTCTGTATTCTTGTTGTTGTTTTGCTACACTAGTTTCAATTTTTGTCGTCTGGCGTCGCTTGTTATTGTAATTGTGCGAGTTGATGCTGCCTTGGCCCTGCCCTGCCTCGCCTTGCCTTGCCTTGCTCTATGCAAACTTAATTCCATTTCGCTGTTTATGTGCTTGAAGCCAAAGTGCTTATGTGCTTGTTAGACTTAAATATGCTCGCATACAGGGTGTTGTGCTGTAGCATATTCTACTTTCTTTAGTTTCGTTCTTCATTAAAACCGAAATTGCTGCTTATAGTAGTTTGCTTGGTTTGTACAGGGTGTCTCAAGAAGATTTCTATACGACAGGATGTTGGTGTAACTGCTTGTGATCAAAGTTAAGTACTAGACAGAATTACGTGCTGCTTATATCAATTTGTTCGGCTTATACAGGGTGTCTGAGCTGTGATTGTGGAAGTTTGCTATACTTTACAGGGTATTGCTGTTGTAGAAAATGCGTTTGATAAAATTTAATGGATGGTTAGATTAAACTGTGCATATACAGGGTGTCTGTCCTGTGATACAGGGTGCTTATGTTAAAAAGATAAGTCCTTTGCTTAAAACAAACTATAGGTGTGAAATAAGTATTCTAAAGGCAGAAGTCCTTAGATAATTATACTCAATTTATATACAGGGTGTCATTACTCCCCGGTACAACGTGTCTATGGTTTTTTTGTTCTTTTTTGGTTTTTAATAAATTAAAATTGTTGCCTACTAGACATTGTCAAGCTATGAATATGGCATATACAGGCTGACAGCTTTGAATGATATAAATTATAAGCAACTACAGGATGTTCAGTATCCTCAAAAAGTTTTACAACTACAACTTCTCTAACAATTTCCAACTTGAAAACATTCATAACACAATAGCAATATACTGGGTGCCACGTTATGTAAAAATGAAATCAACATTTTTGAAAACCAATGTATAATGAACCCAGCAAGATTTGCTATAAAGCAAATGCTGACTACTACTGGAGCACCCTGTATGCAGCAATCAAAGAAAAGGCAACAACAAAAACAACAAGCACAGCATCAGGAGCAGCAGCAGCAGCAGCAGTGGCAGCGGCAGAGGCAGCATCGTCAAGCACGAAAAAGTGGTCACCCCACACAGTCAAAAGTCTGCACGTCTGGACGCTTGGGATGGATGGACGGACATTATTGCTGCTGTCGGCGTCGCAGTCGCTGCCGCTGTTGGCAGAGACTGTACCCCAGCGTGCTACGCAAACAACTCATACACACACATACACATATACAGATGCAGATATATAGAGAGACGGAGGGAATATATAGGAAAAGAGTAAGAGAGAGAGCGCAGAGAGCAGAATTCGGTATGTACATATGGCGGCATATGGCAACATTCCACGCGCTCACTCAATGGCAATCAGCAGCAGCAGCAGCACAGGAGGCAGAGGCAGTGGCAGTGGCAGTGACAGAGGCAGAGGCTGTGGCAGCAGCAGAGGCAGAGGCTGAGCAGCAGCAGCAAAGTTTGAAGTTTCTGTTGACGTTGGCAGGCAGTAAAATTTCATACATTTCGGCAGCGCCACCCCAAGAACAGCAGCATCAACACCCCGTAACGCCCCACTACCCTCCCTACCCTCTTGCTATGTTTCAGTAAATCTTTTTTTTTGGGCAGGGTGGTTGCTGTATCCCAGCAGAGGCAGCGGCAGAGGCAGAGAGGCAGCGCAGTTGCCGGGACTATAAAAATGGATTTTTATTATGCTGCTGCCACTGCTGCCTTCTGTTGTTCTTGTTCTTGCTTTTGTTTTTGTTGCTGTTATCTGTGCAGCAGCGCTTACTCTCACCTTGGCCATAGGTAGAGGCAGAGAACTTTCGCTCAGCATCTCCCGCTCGCACAGAAAGCACTTTTGAGTGCGTGCAAAAGCTTTGAGCAAAAGTTCTGCAAGGCAGCTGTGATGGGAAGCTGTGAAGAGAGAGAGGGGGCACAGAAAGCAGAGTGAGGAAAGGGAGCGAGAGAGAGAAGGAGAGAGTGACAAAGAGTTTTAAAGTAAGCACGGAATTTAAATGGAAATAAAAGTATGAGAATAGATGCATAAAAGATAATTGAAAAAGAAAGTATAGCATATTTGTAGCAACTTATAACATATAATTTGGGCTGAATTTTAGAATTAAATATTCATATGAATTAACTTGGAAATATATTTTCATTTAAATGGATGGAAATCGAGAGGAAGGATTGCTGACTGCTCATGGCAATATGTATTATATTATTTACAATATAATAATTTACAAATATTTTAAAGGTACGTTCTGTAATACAGGAAATTTATAATCATTTATATGAATTGGGCAAGTTTATAATATTTTAGAGCATAACATTTCGGGTGAATTCTTTTGAGAAAACAAGCAAATTATACGTCATTTGAATGAATAAATTGGAAAGAAAGTATAGCAAGTTTATAGCAACTTACATACATTTAAAAAGCTAAAAATGGTTTAACTTCTTAGCATTATTTAAATAATTTTTAAATTTAAGAAAAGAAAAAAGAAAATAAAGTTATATTAGCCTTAATGAACAACAAATTTAATTAAATATATAGTACAATATAAATTCCCTTCATGGATTATAATCTCAAGCTTGTCTCAACTTGCGAGAGAGCAAAAAACTCACTCAAAAAGCTTTCACCCGACTGAGACGAGAGAGGATGCTGAGCAGTTGCTCAAAATCGAAAGCCGGCAGCAACAGTCTGCCTGAGCGCATACACTCTCACACACACCCACACCCATACACACACACATTATCTATATATATAAGTATTTGCTGACTATATATAGGCAACTATGTATTAAGTACGGGCTTGGGGGGGGAGGGGAGGCGGTGCGAGGAGCTTGGGCAATGCCACCCCCAAAAACAGGACACTGCTGGGATTAAGTCGGCGCTGCGAGCAGAGCAGAAAGCAGCGCAGCTCATACATGAGTCATGTGTTTGAGTGTGTGTGAGAGATGCTGCTAGCCAGTGTGTGTGTGTGTTTGTGTGTGAGTGTGGCATTTTGTTGTTGCTTTTGCCATTTTGTACATAAATCACAAGCACTGAGAGCCGTTGCTGCCGCAGTTGCAGTCGCAGTCGCTGTCGCTGCTGAGTGTTTGGCTGCTGCGGCTGCTGTCGTCGTCGTCGTCATGGTGTGCGTGTGCCGCCATTTGGAATTTTTCGAAATTGGGGTTCGCTACAACAAACGCAATTCGTAGTAGACGTTTAGGCGTCAACTAGTGCGCTTGGTGCTGCGCTGACACACGTAACACACTCGCTCAGCGATCAGCACGGCTCCTCACACACACACACACAGATACACGCACGCCAATACATACGCTCATACTCAGTCGCCCATACCGAGAAACAGACGAACAGACAGACAGACCGGGACACAGAAAGAGAGACACTTGTACATGACAAATGGTTGGCAGACAAAACGAAACGAAACGAAACCAAATGAAACGAAAAGAAATGAAAGAAAGCAAAATCAGAACAAGGCGACATTCGACACTGGACCAAGCGCAAAATACACTACACAACAAAAGACAGGACTGGTCACTCTCGGACACACACGCTTTTAAACTCAACTTGACCAAATAATTAATTGTAATTTAGCTTTAAGCTGAACTCTACGACGAAATACTTTTCTGGGCCTGAAGAAAAATCAATCAAAAGTGAAAACTAGTGAAAACTCATTAACAACTAATACGACGTTCAATAAAATTAAATTATAAAGTGTTAACAACCAATAATAATAATTATAAAATGATTTGAGATCATAAGAAATAAATCGAACAAAACTTAAACATAATCGCAGAGAAGAGTGTGCGAAAGTGCGCGTTGTAACGCCAATTGGGTATGTACTTGATGTTGTAATGGAATATAACCTACTACTACTACTACTACTACGTCTGTCTCTATGTCTGTCAATTTTTTGGTGTTGTTATTGTCATTGTTGTTGTTGTTATTGTAACTCCTCTTGTTGCCGTTTGTTCTGCAAAAAAAAGAAGAAAAATAAAATCAAAATGTCGAAATCGTTATTCCTGATCAATGGCACAGAAAAAGAGTGAGTATACGCTGCACTTTACTATATATCAAGATTTGTTTATAACACTTTTAGTATTCTAACTGACAATATCTTATTTTGTGACATACTTCTTCAAATTTAAAACTTTATATTTGAAATCGAATAATTCTTTCTTTGATAAATTTATTTTGATATATTTGATAAATTCATAATCGAATTTAGCTAATCTACAATATATTTTAGGTAACATTAAATATATTGCTAGATTTCTAATTTTGAAATTCTTAAGAATTAATATCAGTGAATTTTGGACATGGCTTTTCTTTATTTTATTTAAGTTCAGTGAGTCTTTGTGATCGACCTTGAATACTTCATTTAAATTAAATTTTTAGAAATCAATGCAACATATTTTATTAGATCCGTGAACTTTAAATCTATAGCAAAATATTTAAAAAAATATTTTTAACGTCATGAAGTTTCTTTGTTGAAAATTAAACAAGTTTTTCGATTATCCCAAAAGTAAAAAGTTAAGCAAGTGAAGTAAAGTACCTTCGATTACCTTACCTTACTTTTAGCTAACAAATTCCTAGCAAACTTTCAAATTACAAACCTTAATTGCTCGTCTTTCAAGAACAGACTGCAAGAAAATTATAAAACTTGATTAAACTACGCTTTCTTAGGAAAATCCCCCACAGAAATGAAATATAAGATGAACTTTTACGACAATAATCAAGTTGGAGAGCTGTTTTTGGGGTCTGCGTTAGTTGCCAAATTTGGCAGTCTCTTTGTTTGTGTGGGAGAGAGTGTGTGTGCATGTTTGGGCGTATGGCTGACTACCACAACGTTATGCAAACACGCACACACATCCGCAAACACAGACCCGCACACACTCAACACCCAAACGTCTCTGTGGACAGCAGCAGCATCGGCATTGCCAGCCGCTGAGGCAGTGTCCGCATCTCTATGTGTCTGTTTTGTGTGTGTGTGTTTGTGTGTGTGCGTGTCCATGTTCATGTCCGTGTCAGGGACCGTATCGAGGTCCCTCTCAGTGTCTGTGTTGGTTTGCGTGTCCGTGTGCCTGTGTTGATGGCGGGTGCTGTCGTAAAATCGAGTTCATCGTGAATTCGAAACGAGGCACTGCGAATCTGAAGCACAGACAAGGAGAAGGTACACACACACACACACTCACACAGTGACGAGTGTCATGCGTCGTACGCGATGTCAAGGACCGCACCCAAAAATACTTTTATGTGTCTGTGTGTGTGTGTGTCTGTTCGCTAAGGTTGCGCTGCAGGCTCTGATGAGGTGCAGGAAGGATGCTTCTGTGAGATGATTTGTAGCAGCAGCTTTCGGGGCTGCACAGATGTGTGTACACATGAGGCCATTAATGGCAGGTTGTTGGCATTGCTCTTGTTTAAGCTGATGTTGCTGTTCTTGTTGATGTTGTTGTTGTTGTTAGGTGCGCGGAAGGAAATGACATTTTTATGTCTCTTTCTCCTTCTTCCTCTTCATTACCCTCTCCCTGTCACCTCTAGCTTGCCCTTCGACCTCCTCTCACAAAAGAAATGCTGGAACGTGCTTTGCATAAAGGGAACTCTACCCATTTTTTTGTTCGTTTTTTTCTCTTTTTTATCACGAATTAACTTGCAAGGCGCGTCTTCTTTATCTTTCACGCTCGGCTGGCGTCAGAAATTTGTTGGCTGAGTTTTTTATCTGCCTTTGCTTTCATTCTTTCTTCCATTTTTTTATTTCCCTTCCTCTTTTTGCTGCTCATTTCTTTGGATTTCCCTTAAGTTCTTTTTGTAAGTAATGAAGGTTTTTCCTGCAGATTTTCCTGCTTTATGAACTAAGCTGCCTTTGATTTCATGAAAGTTTTCAGACAATTTTCAAAAGATAAACATATAATATTTATAGATGAGAATGAACATATAACAAATACTTAAATGTAAAGTAAGCAAAGTTATAAGAAGTTACTGATTTGTGTTATTCTTTTCTTAATATACTTATTTCTTCCTTGAACTACTCAACTTGCGTAAGTTATTCAAAGTTTTTTCCTTCTTAGTTCTGCTAAGATCTTAACTAACTTGCAACTTGAAAAACTTTCTACCACCTCAATTACTCTTCACCTTCTAAACGACTATCCCAAGGTCAATATTAGCAAGGACAAACTTTCAACTATTTCACGTACTGTAAGCTCCATAAAATAAGGAGATTTACTCAACTTAAAAGAGGTTCCCTCTTTAATTACAACTAATGAGCTGACGGCGAAAAGTTAGATACATTGCTGTCTTTGTCCTTAATAGTAAACTAAACAAACAGCCCTGACATCTATGGGACACACGACTGGGAAGGAGAAAGGGGTCGCTTAAGTAAAATCTATAAAAAGGTGCTACGACCTCTAACACTTTCATCTTCTTTGCAAGCAAATAAACTGCCTTTCGTTGGCTTTTCTTTTTGCTGCTGTGTGTGCTCTCTCTCTGTCTCTCTCTTTCTCTCTCTCTCGCTCTGTCCCTGTCTCTTGCCAGTTGAGGCTGCTCGGCTTCTGTCTGAGGTAAAGCGTAGAAACCATTGACATTAAAATCATGTTTAAGTGCTCATATGACAGCAACACGACAGTGATGGGAACAACACCAACAAGAACACGTGAACCAACAACAACAACAACAGCACGTAAAACAACAACAACGACAACTAAAGCAAAAGCAGCTAATTGCCAGCCATTGAGACAGCTTCGCTGTGGGATACACACAAGCTCAGCCAGTCGACTGCGAACAGGACACCATTTGCATGTGTGTGCGAGTGTGCTGTGTGTGTGAGAGAGAGTGTGCTGTGTGTGTGCGTTTGAGTGTGTTGAAGTCTTCATAAAAGCCACAAGAGAGAAGGTATAAAATTTGTATGGCACACAGCAGCCGTCAGTAAAGCAAAGCTAAAGCAGACGGGGCTGGCAACTCACATGGCTGCACTGAGAGAAATTAACGTAGCTAATTAGAGGTAATCAATAACGGAACTTTACCTAATTGAAGCAGATAGATTGTTCAAGACTGGTAAAAGTTTAAAGTTATCGAGCCATCTAGACAGGTCAACAGTTTCTTTTGGAATTGGTAAGGTATAAAAACTTGGTATATGCAATGCGATTATACGTAGAATTTAAACTCTTAAATATGAAGAATATTAACAATTTAAGAGTATATAAAATTTGCGTCAGTAGATAAAGTGACTTCTATTTGAGATACTTAGTAAAGGTATTTTATTTATGAATAATAAGCGTTTCACAATAAAATCAGTTACTTCTTTGTGCAAATGTAAAACTTCCAATAATAAACATACACAAATTCTGAATTCAAAAGAATTAAGTCTCAAAATCTCCATTATTTTGATAACTTATCGCAAAAGTCAAGTTAATTGAATATTTTTGTATTTTTTTTGAAAAGATTATAATTCTACTTGTCGGAATCATTTTCTTTCAGTTAATGAACATCATTTCGTTAGGGTTTTTAGTTTTGAATATATTCAAATATTTTTTATATTAAAATTTATTGAAATTAATTCAACAATAATTATTCCAGCAGTTTTTAAATTTCATAAATATTTGAATTCCTCATCGTTCATTTCTCTAAGTGTAGTTTTGCTCAGTTGAGCTATTTGCATCCTTCTTATCCACACTTTGGCTTGAATGAGGCTGTATGTTTAGGTGTGTATATGTGTCAGTTTGTGTGTATGTTTACGAGGCAACGCGTCATTTGCCAACTCAAGATGAATCAGAAAATTGCTCGAGTTGCATCGTAGTTTTTTTATAGACATTGTCTGTGTGTGAGTAAGAGTGTGTGTGTGCGAAGCGGTTGGCAATCGATAAAAAGACGACTTGACAGTAGAAATTTAAATAGCAACAATGTGGCACATCAAAATCAATAGACCGAGAACAGCAGTAGAAGCAGCCTCAGCTACAGCTCCTGTTTCAGCAACGACCTCAGCTGTTTGGCATGAGTCAACCCCCGCCCCCTTGGTCCCATGGTCCCCTACCCCCCCTCATGCAGTTGACAGCTGCTGATTTCATGCAATTTTTATGAACGCCTCTGGCCGGGTTGATGCTTTGTTCGGGCCATGGTTGATGCTGCTCAGGCTGCTGGCATTGTTGCCATTTGGGCGCCAATTCGTTGTGCTGTGCTGTGCTGCAGCCGCCTGTAGCCGGCGCAAATCTGTGTCACGGGCCACGGAGCCAGGCCGGGTTTCCTTTTTTGTCTATTCAATTGGCCCGAGCCCGATCAGCTGCTGTCGATGCTGCTGCTGCTGCTGACAACAATGCGCGTTGTGTCTGCATCCTTTTGTTGTGCTGCCTCCCCAAAAAGATGCATGCCACAGCTGACTTTACGCTGCTTGTTTCTTGCTCACCCACTCTGTCTCTTTCTCTCTATTCCTCTATCTCCCTGTCTACAATTTCCAGTTGTGTTTGTGCATTTTCGATATCGATCGAAAATTAACAGTTGTCCCTAAGTTGATTGTTAGTTATTGGGTTCCGAAGAGAACAGATGAACTGGAATAAGCTAGTTTAATATGGCTTAAAGACATGGAATAAAACATAGAATAAAACATGAACTACATACATAGAACTAAACAATATGATATATCTCGTTGACGATAGTTAAAATATTCAGAATTGCAATAGACTATCTTGTTTGGGTAGAAGTTAGAGCCAGTAGACATTTAGATCTATTCTACTTATAGTTGAGGTCTGTTTATTCAATTGTAAAAGGTATTTATAGTTTAAAAATAGAAGAATACCTTTTATAAGTTGTCTTTGTATTGATTCTTCTACAATGTTCATCTTCTTTATTGGAAACTTGAAGCAATAAATCTTTTTTTTGCATTTAAAAAAATATAAATTTTCTGAAATCAAAATCTTTCTTATCTGCTGCATTAATGTTCTTTCAGTATTGATTGATATGAACAGCCATATTGACTATTTTTTCAAAAATATGAAATTGTTTTACATATTTGCAACCCCCTTACCTGATATAATAATAATACCTTCCTGCATTATGCATTTCCAAACTAAGAAAAAGGAAACAGTTTCAATTTGACTTGAATAATAAATCGTAAATATGGTGACAGTCGGAGTTGACGAAAACATCAAGATAAGCAATCTGAATGAGGATGACATGCACCTTTGATACTCTTAGTATGCAGTTCAGCTGCTCAGTGGGAGGGAGAGCAACCGAGGCAGACTGACAGAGAAAGAAAGAGAGAGGGAGAGAAATCAGAAATCAGAGTTTCATTGATAAAAACGCGCGCGCATAAACAGGATATAAAAATGCATTTGCAACGCGCCGTAAACGCCAGCAACAAAGGCACACACACACACATAGTAGAACACACACACAAACACACAAAATCGTAAAATCGGCAAGGATAACAATAACAAGCAGCAGCGGGCGCTCTCGTCCTGCGTAGGTCCTAAGCCAATGCACGTTTCATTGAATGGTGTGTGTTTGTGACTGTGCCCGTGTGTGTCTGCATGTGTATGTGTGAGACGCTGCGCAGTCAGCCAGCTGCCTGGCAGGATAACCCACAGCCAAAGGAAACCGGATTTGTTGATGCTCACGGGCGAGGGAGAGGCCGAGTGAGAGAGCGATCTACTGATCCTGCCTCACGCAGGATCAACCCCTAAATAGGTGGGATCTCGCCAGTACTTAAGGCCCTGGCCGGGTTGAGGGTTTTGTAGCGTTGCACACTCTGCAAATCGAGCAGTTCGATCGCGACACTGGCAAGCATCACAGCTCCCAGGGACTACTTCGGTGTTAAATTCCTCATAGAGAGAACGCAATAAAGTGCTCACAAAACCGGTTCAAGTGAGCTTCGGTTCGGTACGGTACCCAGCACAGCCCGTAGTCGTCGCTAGGCTCCAGGGTCATTGGCTTAATTCGGTATTTGCGACTGCTCAAGGCGTATAATTGCGAAGGACGCAGGCAATGTTTCATCGTCTTGTTGACAAACAAGAAGAGCCACAACAACAACAGCGGGAACAACAACATCTTCATCATCATCATCGTCTTGGCTCTCATCGTCTTCATCAGCTGTTTCTTGCCAAGCAAGTTTCAGTTATTGTGCAAAAGTGAAGTCGTTTGGTACGTTTTTCTCCTGGTATCCACTGTAGGCCTCTATGTATTTCGACCATAAGGCACGCGGTGAATGCCAAGAGCGAACGAAACTCTACAATCGAAAACAACAAACGACTATAAATTGAAAGTGTGCTCCATTTGTTTTACCTAATGTAAAAGAAGTATTTATTTAATTTAAAGCAAAGTTATAAGACATAATGATGACATAATATATCATAATATAATGTATTAGAAGTTCGTGTTGAATCCACGGAAATGTATTCAGTTTACAATGATAAATCCATGAATAGTTTATCAGAGAGAGTGATAGAGAATTTTCTTATTGATATTTGGTTTGAGGTAAGTGAATTTCATGTAAAATATGAATACAAAGGATGAATTGGGAATGTAGAGGATATTACTTTAAACAAACGTCTAAAGTCCAGACACTAATTCTAACTATAAGTACAATAACTTGTACCCAGCGCAACTATTAAACAACCCTTCTATGTCAATTGCAGATGAAAATATCCAATTACCCGTTATTTCTTAGAAAACACAAAATATGTATATCGATAAAATTTTAACTTAAACCCCAATTCCAATTATTATTTATTGAAACTTTAACTGCACTCAAACTAAGTAAAATTAAGAAAATCTCTCTTCATAATGCATAAGGAAATTAGATTATTCTGTATAACTGGAAAAGGCATCGCATAAGTAAAAGACTATAAACTTGAAAGGCACTTTGCAGCAGCATCCGCTAAGCTTATTAAAATAGCTGAAATAACTTGAGGGATGCCGTCTAAAATATGCCAATAAGCCGTAAAAAGAAGAGGAAGATTATAATTTCTTTGGCGGAAATTAATTTAACGTCAGCAACATGCAAAGCCCTTGCACAAATATGCATTAGCCGCGGCTTAGTGCAGCTGCCGAGAGCGAAGGAGCTGTGATAGAAAAGGAGAGGGAAGGTGAAACGGAGAGAGAGGGAGCAAGAGACAGAGAAAGAGAGAGAGAGGAAGGGAGAGAGAGAGAAGTACTACTATAAGAAGGTTGTTGGGTGGATGAGCACAAGGCCAGCGGAAGTGGAAATGGGCCGCCGCCCTTCGACACCTCTGTGATACGAAGTAGAAACGACAGCAGGGCGGGCCCTCTACCCTGCCTTGACAAAAGGAAAATTATATGCTAGGAAAATGCAAGGAAAACGAAGGGAACGAAAAAGTTGCTAAGTAGAAAATTGCAATATACTGCGAGTATTTGACATTTAGGTGCAATCGGGGAAACCAGAAGAAATTGCAAAAGGTAAAGCGTGCACAGAATTTAATACCAAAATATTTGAACAGGGCTGACAGCGAGAGGAAGAACAATGGGAAAGGCAGAAGCTGGAAAAGAAACATTCAAAATCACTGGGATAACAAAGTGCATCTAAATATGTAAGCAGAAGGAAGAGGAAGAGTGGAATAAATGGAATGTTCCAATACACAATGTGATGGTTAAAATGATAAGGGTGTGTTGAAGATTTGTATTTATAAATTCTTGATTACAATAAAGCAACGTAAGAGTGAGGTTAGATATTTGTTGAACATTTAAAATATATACGAGTATAAGCATCACAAAATTCATTAGATGAAGTGAATTGATTCTAGAAAATCTTGAATAAAGATTACAAAATATAGTATAGAACATTATCAAAAGATAATCTATGAATTTAGCAATATGAATTGTAAAACTTAATGCCATTCTGTTTTTTTTTTTAAATCCCAATCTCCTATCAGTTCAATACACCCCAACATTTGCCTCGCTTACAGAGTATGCGGAATGCAAAAATAATGTGCACATGTTTGCCAAAGTGCTAGGGACTTAGCTGCGACACATGCTGCCGCGATGATGCACTGCAAGACAAGAGTGTGTGGCGGGTGGGGGGTGTGGCAGGCTGAGAGCTTTAGTCGCTCGCATGAGGCAGCAGCACTTGCGTGCAAGCTTATGCACAAGTGTGCAAACATCCCCACGCACACACAAACACACGCACACACATTGTTTGTTCACTTTTTTTTTTTATTGTATTTCTTCACTTCCTTTTTTTCTTGCGCTTTTCCACGCGCTTCTCAAAGAGCGCTCAGCCAGCCCTGAGGCGCTGCCGCTTTTGCCGCTTTGGCATGCAAATTTGTTTGCATGAAAACGAAGGCAGTTGCCCAGATCTGCCACTCCCTCTTAACTCCTCTTACTCCTGCCACTCTCTACTCTTGGGCATTGGGGCGTATGCGTTTCATTTCACATATGCATAAAATGTACAGCGTGCGGCGCAGCTTGTGCCTTGAGGCACCCCTTTGTAAGGGACACAAACACACATACACACAAATATACACACAGAGTATCGGATACTATCGAGCCCGGATTTTGGTGGCAATAAACGCAAAACTTAATAACTGTTCAATGCAGATTACTGACGCAAAATCCTTGCGGGCATCGCTGGGCGAACAATGTTTGCCCTTTTTCTTATGCAAATTTCCAACCCGCAACTGGCAACTCTCTCAAGTGCTTGTGGTTGCCACATCCTTTGCATATTTATGGAACGAGCATGGGCGGCAGTGTGGCAAGGGCAGCACAACATTTTGATTGGCATTTGCATAAGCAGTTCAATGCAATTGCCAGCGCTTTTCCACATTTGCCCACATTTTCTCACACATTTTACCCATTTCGCTATTCAGGTTGAGCCACAAAAGGCTCCATATGCTGCAGCTGCGATTGTGGCTATAGCCCGGCTATACATAACTGTAGTACATAGTACAGATGTGTCTGTATATGTATTCATACATACGCATACATAGTTATTGCCGTTTATGAATGCGGCTGGCAGACCCGACGAGGTCATTTGATTTGTTCATGCATGAAAATGTGTTCGCATTGCACTCATAAAAGCGGAAATTGAAAATATATAAATCTTGTACAAACACACACATGCACACAAAGTCTCCCACACACACATGTCTGGCAAAGGATATTGCATTTCGTGCTGTAGGACACGCTCTTTGTGGAGCTTCGGCTTCAGTTTCAGCCTCAGCCTCAGCCTCGTTCATAATTATGCGAATGTCCAAATTGCACTTGGTTTAATGACAGTCATTACTCAGGCAGTGGTAGAGGGGAAAGGGGTTGACAGGGGAGTTCCACTCGTTTACTAGTTTAATGTGGACTTTGGCAACTTGATACGAGAGTTGAGTGTCGTCTATATTAATTTGTCCAACCAATTTGAAAGTGAATAAACAGTTTGCAAATTCGATACGCTTTGAGGCCGAACTATTCCTGTTGTTCTTGTTGCTGTTAACACAACTTATGCATGTGTTCTACTTAGCCAACTATAGTCAAAGTGAAAATTAATAGATGAAGATGAATAAATGAAGCTTACTTGAACTAAAGTGCAAATGAAATTGAAAATAGAGCTGGAAAATTAGAAATAGACAATAGAAATAATACAAAAGATTCATTAGAAATAGTTCAAAAGCAACTCAAGGAAATAAGACCACTTCAGGCATTTCATAATCCTCAGTTGCTAATCCTGAAGTGGGCTTTATTTGTAAGGCTTAGTAGGCAAAGAAAGTGCAGGTAACCTTTATACAGCTCAAATGTATTTCAGGGGAATTAGAATAGGCAAATGAGCAAACGATTGTTCAGGGACTTATGTACAAAACCTTTGCAAATTTCTCTTCTTTAGCTTGAAAAAAACTTCTCAATTTGAAATTGATACAACAAACATCATCCTATTTCAGTCTGATATCATATCTTTATTTCCCTCAGACTTTTCTTTAATTTCTTTGCTTAGACATGGCAATTATTTTGCGCTGATTGAGAGGCTTTTAAGAAGATGCTGCGCGTGGGATTATGCTCAATTCCAAGAGAAGGACGTGTTCTTAGATAAACGTACTCAGCAGCAATTGGCAGATGTGTAATCCATCGAAGGAGTAGGCGAACAGAAAGAAGAATCAGCGAAAAGGAAAGAGGAAGAGTGGGAGAGGAAGAGCGAGAGTAAAACGCAAGCTAAGCGAAAGACTTGAAGAATATTAAGCACGAACATGAACATAAATCCCCGAGTGTTCAGCTCAAACCGTCTAATACAAAGTGTGCGAAGTGTGTTGCCCAATGTGATGAAGACCGTGAGTAAGGGACAGAGAGGAAAGAGCGGGGAAGGAAGCGACAGCCGAAGGAAAACCATCTGCAGCAGCCGAGTTTTCCATTTTCGCAATAATAAATCTGTGCATGCAATGAAATGTAACACGAGATATTGAATTGTATGCAGAAGGGGAAAAGGGGAGCGCAAAGGGACGGTGCGGTGCGGGGATTCGAATGGCACGGGGCAGAAGCCAGCAGCGGGGTCGGGGTTAGGCCAAACCAGGCCAGTGTTGCTGTGTGATAAAGAAAAGTGGCAGCAAATGCGGAAGAATAATGCGACATCACGAACAACAGACAGAGCTGCCTGCCTGGGGAGCGAAAGGGAGTGGAGAGGGAGGTAGCGGGGTTGCATTACAATGGCAAAAATATAGGCTGACATGCAGAGAGAGAAAGAGAATGAGAGTGGGAGAGAGAGAGCGCGAGCGAGACAGACAGACAATACTACAATTGAGACAATGCAACGCCCGCAACACGAGGGAACCAGAACAATTGCAATGCGGCAACTAATATTTTATGCGTAAGCGCCAAACAGATATGGACCCATTTGCGAGGGGCGCTTTGTGAATACTGAAAGGGCGCAAATTGAATGTGATAGTTGCATGTTGCGATGGGTAAAGTAATGAAGGTGCCTCATGTATAAATCAAAGGGGGAAAAGTTCGGGAAGAGTGAAGAGAGAAGTTTAAAAATTAAAGATATATATATAGATAGTTCATAAAAGATGTGGGAAAGGAAACTAAAGATTATAGAAAACATAAAATAAAGTATAATACTATACGCTAGTAATGTAGGATAAGAATTAATTAAAAGAAATACAAAATTTTGTAAATTAAAGGCATACAATGAAACAGTAAGAGGAAGTATCGAGATTATGGAAGATAGTTATATGTAAGATAGAAAAGTACATAAAGACCTTAAGTAATACAGGAAGTACTGCAAAATTGTAAATTCTGCATAGCCTTTCTTTAAATTGTCAGGAATTTGAAAATATTTCTGGCCTTTTTCCCACAAAGTAAAGTTTATACTGGTATTGCTTACAATAAATCCAGAAATAGAACTTTAGTAAGGCTATCGTCATTAAAATGAACGCTTTAATATATGTATGTTTACATAAAAACTGAATGAAGTAGTTATGTTAATAAAGTATTCGAAAGTTATCGATAATTCGATAGAACATAAACGCCTATATTGAAAATATATTCAAATATAGACCAATATGTTTACATTATATGTATAAATGAAAATTGTATGTAGTGGTTATGTTAACGTTTACGTGCGATAGTTTTAACGATAGTTTGATAGAGCATCAACATTAATAATTTCCCAGAAATACTCCAAATATAATAATATTAATGCATCTATCAAACTCTCTCTCTTTCTACCCAAACATTTGTCTGTCTCTCTCTCTTATCAATACCCACACTAATTTCTCGCTCACGCTGCCATCACTAGTAGACAGTCAAGTTCGCAGTGAGTATTACCACAACTGACTGCGCTAGGGTATTTAAGCAGCGTCACGTGCCACTTTCATCTTTGGCTTGCTTCGCTTCTTTTCATTCCTCTTTCTTTTCTTGTGGCTGTTGCTGCTGCAGTTTTTCTCTTAACATGCTTGTGCAATTTTCCATTAAGGGAATTAGTTCGGGAGAACACAACACAACAGCGACAGCGAGCCAGGCGACGGCACCAGCGACAGCGACAACAAAATGGCACAGCACGAGTGCGCGCTAGTGCACATACTTATGAGCGCGTCTGTAAGCCAGCTTCGTGTGTGTGTGTGTGCAGGTCGCTTTGCTTCAGCGGCAATGTGCTGATTTATAGAAGGTGACAGTTGTGGGCAACGAATGATAACAAGCATTCGCCTCGTGCGCCCCCCTATCAAATGTAGCTGCTTGCTGGAAAACTGTCTGCCAGAGATTTTCCCTCTATTGCAATTCCTTTTCTTGTCCCCCTTTCTGCCCTGGCTCTATAACATGCACTGGCATCTCTTCGAGTCTGTTGTAACAGCTGCAAGTGATGTGCATGAAAAGTGGTTTTTCGTCCGCTCTGGAAAATGCCTCCCCTTGCCTCCTCATTGCTCACTCCCCAGAGAGTGTAAAACGGAAAACGGAAAATTCGTCGTTTTGCTATAAATTAAAGTGTTGTCAGCATCTCCATGCCACATGTGGCATTTTCGGGCAAAAGTTCACGCTGAAATTTATTATATATTTTTATTACAAAGAATATTTCAGTTGAGCAAGCAGAAGGAAACAAAGAAAGCACGATTGGCTGCAGATAAAACTTTGCTAGAAAACTCGAAGCTTTTCTCAGCTTTGCTTTGTTCGACTTGTAGCTAATTCTCAGCTAATTCAGATTCCTTTATGTCGTTTAAACTGTAGAAGAGAAATCAAGTTTTCAACTTGATTAAATATTTATGCCATAATTGTTTCCAATCAGCTGCACAAGTGGAAAATTGTAGTGGAAAACTTTTATGGCAGGCCAACTAGAGCGAGCGAGTGTGTGCACATTTTAGCCATGAAATGAATTTATTAAAATTGGCCAAACTAACAAAAGGGAACGAAACAACGACAAGAGCAACAACAACAACAACAACAGAATGAACTCATGCAGTGGAAAGCTTTGCAAAAGTTTTTCTGAAAGCATTTGACGGAAATTACACAATTTCAATTTTATTAATTGCCTTTCAAACGCACACACTGCAAAACTGTTATAAAATACATATAATTGAATTAAATTTCAACAACAAAACCGATGCAGAAAAAAGTGAAATTCGAATGGCAAAAAAGAAGAAGCAAACGCAACTCGCACGATTATGAAACGCTTCCAACGTTTCTGGTTTTCCACACTTTTCTCCTCTCTATTTTATTTGCACTCTGCCACATCTATTGTGAGCTCTCTCACGTTTCGAGGGCGCTAAAAAGTGCCTCAATTAAATTTGCTGCGGCCTAATGAGCCCGATAGGACATTACAAACGCGTTCGGTTGCGTTGCTGGTCTGGTTTTAACAGCCGATGGGCCTGGTGGGTGGGGAGGGAGGTAATACAGGCAATGAGGGAATAGGGAATGGTAAATGGTATTGCCATAGAGATTGGCTACGGGATTGGGTTAGGTTTAGTTCGAGTTATCCAGTTGGAAGTGGGAGCCGCGTTCAACGAAAGCAAATGAAAGCGTACCCAGCAAAAATTGCCAACGCTGCAGCTCAACCCGGTTCCACTGGGGGTCGGAGCCTAGGCTAGAGTCGTAGCCAGTGCCGGATCCGGGCAGCCATGTTGATTTCATTTCATTTAGTGGCATTGCTGGTATATTGCTGTTGTTCTTGTTGTTGTTGTTGCTGTTGTGGTTGTTGCTATACGTGAAATTCTCTTTTTGTCTTTGTCTCTCCATGACTGTCTGTCTCTATGTCTGTTTGGCAGAGTGTGTGTTTGTGTGTGTGCTGTGAATCTGTTTGTATGTGTATGAGTATATGTATGTTTGTGAGTGTAGCTGTGTGTATGTGTGCCGTTGCCTGGCCACGCCAACGCGAACACATTTCGCGCAATGGCCGCCAACGCATTGGAGTTTTCCAATGGCGTCTGACTGCCCATTAGTAAAACACTAAAACAACAAAAACAACAGCAACCAAAATAACAACAACAACTACGTTGAGCGCAATAAAACGCCACGGCTAGAGGTCGATTTTTGGTTATGCTCTATGGACAATGAACAAAGACAGTGGACCTTTTTGAGAGGTAGGGAATATTTGTAGAAATATATGTTATAATCCCAATATGTATAAAGTGTATAAAATATTATTAATGTGCATACAACTAACTGCAGAAAATCAATATGAGGGAAATATGTTTGACAGGAATTAATGATATGTATAAAAAGAAGGAGCTCATTATATTTATAAACAAGCTAAAGTAAGAGCCCGACTGTGGCTAAATTTGAAAGCAAGCTCGATCTGCGTGCAGTTATTACAATTATTGAGATTAATCTGGATCAGTTTCTTTACTTAACCTCACACATATTTCGTGGTGGTATTAAATGCTCACATCTTGAAATTGATCTTTCGAATTACAATGATATTTTTATAGCATAAACTTAAATATTTGTATTGGTAAAATTTCTGAAAATCAGTAAGGTAAGTTAAGTTCTTCACGGACATCAAATCTCACTCTCAACATTTTGTTGTCTTTAAACTTAATTCATATTTTCTGTCAAACAAACATCATAAGAAACTCAGCATACTCTACCCGCAAGTAGTGCATACTCTAACCGCCCATAAGCCACAGACGTGTTGCGAAGGGGATTGGCCTAGACCTGGTCAAAAGGTGGATAGATACAGATAGAAGGATAGCTAGATAGATGGTTTGTACATTGGTACTTTGCCTTGCTCGCTTGGCATTCGTCAGGGGAGAACGTGCAGTGAACTGTGGCAAAGACAACAAACATCAGAGTTGGCCAAGTTTCTTTGTGCTTGTTGTTGCTTAACGACAAATCGAAAATAACAACAGGCCAACAGGCAAACATCAAATATGGCGACGGCACTCAACACAACCCAGCATAGCAAAACACAACACTTTACAACACAACAAGACAGCGCGGCACTCGAGGGAGGGAGAGCCACTTGCCCCCTCCTGCCTATCTAAGCTCGAATGCCAGCTCCAGTTGCTGGTCTGGCTCCGGTTCCCCAAACGTATAAAATGCCCAAAACAGCAGCACTCCATGGAGTAGCCTCCATTCCTCTTTCTGCCCCCCTGTCTCTCTCTATCTCGCTATCCCTAGCCGCGTGTTGTAAAAGACCGGCAAAAAGCAGCAACCGGTAAAATCGAATGTTCACTTTGCACACAAACACACACGCAAATACTCTCACATACATATGGCACACTCTCGCTCTCTCCTGCGTTTGTTCTCTTCCTCTCTTTGACTCCCACACACACATAATGCTTGAAATTTTGCACACATTTACAATAATTGTAAATGTGTTGAAAATCGTTTGCACAACTCTGAGCAACAAACAGCAGCAACAACGTGTGTCTGTGCACATGTTGGTGTGCGTAGCTGTGCAAAGTTGTGTGTGTGAGTGTCTCTCTGTGTGTCTCTCTGTGTGGGTGTGTTCCTCAATGCTTGCTCATTTGTTAAGGGGAAATGGCCTTTGTCTGTCTCACAGCCTGTTTGTGTGTGTGGGAGTGTGCACGAATGTGTGTGGGAGTGTGTGCTGGCTGTGAGCGCAGCCATGTTTTTTTCAGCGAGCTCCAAGGCGCAAGCGCCAGTGCGTACACTGCGAGAAATTCAACAATCGAAAGTGGAAGTAAAAATTTAACAATAAACAAATTGGGGAAAATAAATTAAAACTTTTTGAATGTTTTATTAATTTACATTTTTACTGAGAAATGCTTATAATTTAAAATACTCAAAAGGTATTTAAAAATATTTTGTAAAATCTTTCAATCTTTATACGATAGTTTGAAATAAATTATAAATAAATCTTGCAGGCCAAAGAAGAAATGTGATGTAAACAAATTTAGAAGAGAGCAATCCACTCTTAAAAACAATTGGAAATGAATAAGAAACATTAAGAAAATGTACTTCTTATTTTTCTATATTTTTCAAACGTTTACCACACCGACAATTCTTTAGTTTTCTTAATTACAAATAATAATTTGAACTGTTTCTTTAAGAAACCTACTAAAAACTCAGAGACTTCCGACTGCCTTTTCAATCTTAGCTGAGCCTGTCTTCATTATTCCCATGTTACATCTTGAAAACATCTACTTTGAAATTCCAACTAGAATTCCTCATCGAGTTGGAAGAAGACTTTGCCGTTGCGCGCATATTACACGGAACCTAGTCATGGGCTAAGTGCTGCAGATCCTTTATGCATTGCGAATGGACTCATTACAACTAACCGCATTAGTGATTCGCGTGCCCCCACTCGGCCTTTACCTCCTCGTCCCCCGGTGACGCCCCTTGGTGCTCATCAGGCATGCAGTGCAAGCAGGCGACGCCACACAAACATGACAAACTAAATCCATGCGGCAGCCACTTGAGACAACTCGCTGGCTTCGCCTACAGGGAGAGAGCGAGCACGGCCGCTGCTGCTGCTGCTACTGCGTTGGCCTTGTGGCTGCCACGAAGGCTGGTGCCACCTGGCATCCTGGCAGCTGTGCGGCGAGTTGTACATGGCAACCGCTTTTATAGGTGGCCTCACACTCGTGTTGGGCAGTGGCTTTTGGCTGCGCACAACGTGGCGTATGGGCAACGAACACGTATACGCAGAGCCGAAACGAAGCGCACGCACGTACACAGAGATAGTGCCGTGTGTATGTGTGTGTGTGCTCTCCCAGATATTGCCATAGCAACCTTGACTACCTGTGCTCATGCCCCGGCAGCTTAACCTCGTGTGCCAGCTGCAGCAGGAATCGCCTGACTGCCTCCTTGGCTTCGGTCCCTTTCCCCCTCTCTTTGTACATTTTTCGGGTGCAGACTTTTGGTTTTAATGGATCGATGACTCTTTGTAGCCAACGTGGCTCCCTAGCAGCAGCAACGTCATCATCGTCATCCTGGCCAGGCCAGAAGCTACCACACTACTGGCTGCAGGCATGTCATGGTGCTCGAACTTTTTGCCAGTGCGGCCACATTCTGAGCCATTTTTCGGCACCCTTTGCTTGCTGCCTGCCGCAACTTTTCCTGTGGCAGCAAAGTTTTCCTTTCTGGCATGTGCCATGAAAAAATGTTTTCATATGAGGGAGTTATATACAGTTACATATGTATGCATAGATATATATATATATATATTGTATCGTTATGTAGTACATGTGGCATGCATATTTTGATGTGGCACGAATCGATGCCCGACCAGGTGAGGCGACGACAACGATAAGCGGGCGCTGATTAGATTTAAGTCTTGCTCGGATGCCAAGATTTGGTCAGGTTTATCAGCAGGGGTGGGGCCAGGGGCGTGGCCTGCTGGCGTTTGTAGGTTAGCTGGCTATTCCCTCTTAAAGCAAGAGCTGCGTTAAAGACGCTGCCACCGGAAATCGAAGTGGAGACACGCAGTCAAATAGAAAGAACTTTCTCAGCACTTTGTGCGCCTGCCTGCCTTTTCTTTCAGGCAATATTCACGGTTCATTGCGAATGGCAAATGCGAATGGCTCAGCCCTGTGCCCTGCCAGCCCTGGGTGTACTCACAATCGTATTCGCATTTGTATTCGTATTCGAATAAATTCGCCGCACACACAGACACAATTTGCACTCGAGCAAATGCAAATAAAATACACTTTTCAATGGGAATTGATTTATTTATATTCGGTTTGCTAGCCAGCACAACAAGCCAGGCACACAAACAAATAAATGCGGTGCTGTTAGTGAGCTTGAGTGGGGAATGAACGACTAGGTGATATGCAGTGTTTGATGGAAGTTTGCTATGTGAAATGCTTGCTGTAATTTCTAGTTTGGTTTATAAGAGGAGATACTTTTATAAATATGTTTTTAGATAACTATATGAGTAGATCTATAGATACCCTTTAATTGCATTGAAGTGTCTTGTAATTAATGTCATGTAAGGAAATTTAATATAATGAAAGATAGAGTAGAGTATATACCCCACAGATCCTTTTGCTGGGTGTACAATATACAAAAGCATCTTCAGCTGCTGCTGATGCTGCTCACACTGGTTGCCTAGATACGCAGATAACTGGCTGCTGCTGTTGCTGCCACTGCCACTCTTCAATTGCATTGGCAAATAGAACGAGTCCTCTGTACACAGCCAGCTTATAGTTTCTCTTTATTGCGAAAATATTTATTTAGCAAGTATCTCCATATTTGCTGCCTTGTTGTTTGATCTATGCAATGCAGCAACAGTGGCAGCACAAAAGAGTCTCTTTCTTTTTGTAATATGTGCAACAAAAATGAATTATGTGCGGCAGCAGCAGGTGCGCTGCCAAAGGATTTGTCCATTCTGCAACGATCAGATTCTACGAAAATTGAAACATAAATTATGAACCAATTTTGAACTGTATTTTGAATGCATTTATTACAGTTCAACTTTTTTTTATATTTTAAGTGCTTTAAATATAAGCTTATTTTAAGTATTTATTGTATATTGAAATTCAGTTGTATTTTTATTTGTATTAGGAGTATGCTATTAAAAGAACTCAATTAAGAGTTGAGAATCAGAAATTAAATATATTTTCTGTATTAAAAAAATTATAATAATATCTATAAAAATATTTTAATTTCTAAAATTATATTTTTCTTTATATTTCTCATTTGATTTCACATGATTTAATTTGAATTTTCCGCCTGTTATTGACAATTTCACAAGCCTATTAACTTTAAGTCCTTTTCAATGCAGGCACTAAAATTTTTCGGATTTGCCAGCACTTTTTTGCAGCTTAGCATTCTATCAAAAAGTAACTCTACCGTAAAAACCCATAATGAAACTAACTTCTTTGCCGATTGACAGTTCCGACAGTGGCTGTTGGCATCAGCCAAAGGCCTTTTTGATAAGATTTTAAGCCCATTTTGGGCATACGTCAAATTAAATTTTGGCAAGCTCGGCAGCTGCAATAGGCGCCTGCATAGGCAACAAGGCTGTACAACAAACATGAGGGGGCGGGTGCACAGGACCAAGCAACTCCTGAAAAACACACAGGCACACTTTTCTCACACACCCACACACATACACATAGTGGCAGGGTTGTGCAAACTAAAAGCGCCAATTGACGACAAAATTTCAATTTGTCTAACGAGTTGGCGGGCGGGCAAAGTTTTTGCACATGAGCCAGGCCCACATGAAAGCAGCTAGAAATGGCTACAATCAAAGCCATCAAATGCATAAAGGCTTAGTGGCAACTTTTGGCTGGCAGCCACGCTGCACACCCTTCGCCCTCCCCCTCTCTTTCTTCCAACAGAGACGTAGGCAAGACCCAAACCCTTTTTTGGTTTGCTGCTCTAATGGAAAACAATTTCCCTGCGCTAATGAAGTGAAGCACAGCGACATCATCAGCTGCAGCAAGCAGAGCCCACAGTGGGTGGCAGCAACAACCACCGCAGCAGCAACAGCAACAGCGGCAGCAGCAAAAATGCAGCAAGCTATTAAAAAACTTTTAAAGGCTTCAGTTATTAATTTCCATGGTTGCAGTTTTTTGGGTGCTGTCGTGCGCATTCGAAGCGATGGCGACGTATTAAATTGGCTTAATTCGCAGAAAATGGCAGAGTTGTTGCAGCAACAACAGCAGTAACGACAGCGACAGCAGCTTCAACAACAGCAGCGAGAAACAACAACAGCAATCATCATCGAAATCATCATAATCATCATGAGCTGCAAGCAACATTCCTCTTATTGTCTACAGCAAAAGCAACACAAAATAAATAAGAAGGCAAGGGTTGACAGTTTGGATAGACTAGAAAATACCCTGTACTTGTGTTGAGCTATTCAGCTTGGCATATGTCTGATAACTTTATTACTAAAAAGTTGCACTTGGTGAAGATAAAGCAAGCGAAGAAAATATAAAAGAAAATAAATTACAATTAAATTAAATCAAGGAGTATATTAGATCTTCGAAACTGACATAGATCTCTTGCAGACAAAGCTACCAATATATATAATTTAATATAAACATTATAAAAAGTTGATACAAAGCAACATTCTTTAAAATATTAATACATATTTCAATCTCTTCTCTATTTGAAATCCCTTGAAGATCAATCAATATAATATTTTTATAAGTATAATAAAGATGCTTAACATTTACCTAAAACTATTTTATCATAAACAGTTCAACAAAGATGTAAACAAAACTTTAACAACTACACATCAATCACTCGTTGAACTTGATAATACCCCAGCAGGAGTGCTACACGAGTACAGGATATAGCAAATACTTATTGTATGTGCGCAGAATGTCGAGAAAACTTTTGCAAATGAATAATCCACAATTGTGCGCAGCACAAATTGCAATTGTTGCTTGCAGCTGCCAGTCAAGAAATGTAATCTGAACAGGCCAGCAGATAGTGAAATCAAATGGAAGACTGAATACCCTACAGCAAGGCATGACTTACTCTTAGATAGAGCTTAAACTGGCAGGAATATAAATTTACTAAAATATGATTTATCATGTTACACAATCTTCTGATTTTATTTCATAGATATATTCTTCCATTTCTTGACAGTCGTCATGCAGTTGTCTGCCAAGGCAAACGATATTGTTTTTGCAACCGACATGCTCAAGTGGAAAAAAGCATTGCGCATACGCCCGAGTGCACTCGGTAATAATAATTCGAGCTGCCTGACAGTGTAGTCAGGTAGCAACTCAGTCAAGCCGAGGCAGAGCATAAAGCACAGAGCAGAAGAGCAACAAGCAGAACAGAACTGAAGCGAACCGAGTCACAGAGCAGAACGGAAGAGGTAAGAGAAAAGAAGGAGAAAGAAGTAGAAGAAGCAAACAGAAGCGAGTGAAACATTTGAGTTAAGTCAAAGAAGCTGGGCGCATTTCATCAGCATTGTCTGTGGGCTGACATAAATCACCAATGGCTAAACAAGTGATAGCCTGACGAACACATACACATACTTCAACACACATACACGCACACATGATGAGCTGGTGGCATGGCAACTGCAAGATAGAAGATACATGGACGTTGCTGTTGAGCGACTGCTAAGCTAAGCTCGAGGCAATACAAGGTGTGGTCAGAGTGTGGTTTCCTTTCAGCCCACGCAGCGTCAATCAATAAGCAAATACAAGAGGGGAAAGTGGAGGGGGAAAGTGACCAGTATAGGGGAATAGGCACATGCAAATCCCTAGCTACAGTACAGTTGTGTGCCTGTGTGGCTTTCACGACATAAGCCTTTGTAATCGATTAGGAGCTGGGCTGTGCTGCTGTATTGTGATACGTCTTGGTGCCTTTGTTAATGTATTTCATTAAATGAATCGCATGCTCCAACTGAAATTCGACTTATCTTACAGCACACACACGTCGTACATAGTTTCTGCATTATTCCATGCAGACAATGGCATTTGACAGTCTTTGTTCCTGATTTAAATATTGACTTTGCCATCAATAGAATTTGCCAACAGAATTTAACAACATTCTCGAAATGTTGTGCAAATAACTGACAAATAATTTGACAGTTGTCATGTGTATAGAAGTGTGTGTGTGCTGTCTGTTGTCTATACAATTGTGATAATCTCTGATACTCGTCATAATATCTAACATAAGCTGATTAGGTTTGATTTACTACAACAGAGTTCGAGATTGCAATTAATGAAGTTTACTTTTGTTATAAGTAATTTAAATCTATTTCAAAATATGAAAATCAAAATAAATATTATTCTGAAATAATTAAATAAGAACTTGAACAGTTTCTTTTGTCAATAAATAATGAATAATATTCTCTATAAATATTTTAAGAGAAGTTTAAATATACTTTAGGTCATTTAAATATAAATTAAATATAATAAAAGTATTAGTAATAAAGTAAATATTATTTAGCAAATTTTCAATAATATTTTCGATTTTTTTTGTCGATAAATACTTGAAACTATCTTCTATAGCGAAAACACAAATTCCAGCTGTTCTTACCATAATCTAATTTCGACTTGAACTTTACTTGTTTAACTTGTTTTACTCTGTCAGCACAGGGAGATAGTAGGAGAGGTCGTGTCATGCCTTAGTAAGTTGCCAGATTGATGTTTCTTTGTTTCACCGAAAATTGTTTTGCCGGCAACTTTTTCAATATAAAATCCATTAAAAATCAACTTGTGCGCGATAGTGGGCGCTGGGTGAAACTTTATACGACGCACACAAATGCTGCACAATCGAAATCAGAAATCATAAAATTAAATGCCTGCCCCCGCCTCCTTCCCTCTCCCATCAACTTGCCACCTACCATGACCGGGCCTGAAGCACAGAAAGTGCGCGAAAGAAAAATACAATTTGAAATTTTATTACACTTTCCATTCTGTCAATTTGCGCACGCTGCGGCTGCGATGACGACGACGACCAAGGCAGTTGCGCTGACATAGAGAGAGAGAGAGAGAGGGAGAGAGAGACAGGCACTGCTGAATATCATATCGTAAAATGGAAATGAAATTAAATGCTGAACATTATTTATGACGCTGTGCATATCAAATGCCTGGCACGAAGCAGGACACGATCTGCCACCCTTCCGCCCTGCTCTGACTCCCTGGCGGAGCACCCCTTTTGCCAGCCTACCTTACAGATGCACGGCTACAGATACAGGGTAAACGTGCAAGGATTTTGTGGAATTTATTTTGTTTTGCATTTTACATTCGCTGCGCCGCGCAATCGTTTCGCTGCTGACTCATTGTTGTTGCTGTCATTTCGTTTTTTTTCCACTATTATTTGTATCTAATTTGCATATCGGCGTCGCCATCGTCGTCGCGTTCCGCATCCTTCTCGTGACATGCGCCGCAACGCAGGCTGGCCCGGCTGCCTTATCGTCCGCTTCGCCCATGTCTCTTTGTCCCGTTGTCCTGGCAACCTCTGGCAAATTTGTTGCCTTCTCGCGTTTTGGGCTGCACTCGCCTCGGACTAGAATGGAGTGAGAGAGAGCGAGAGAGAGAGAGTGCAGGCTGTGCATCTGCTTCGCTGCATCGGCGTTCGTGACTCACTCCTCTTCACCCATTTCCCAGCGAGTTTCCCAGCCTTGCCTCACCCGCTCTCTCCCTTCTTGCCCTCGCTACACCCGGCACGACTTCATTCAAAGTTTATTCGGCAACTCGAAGTGCAAAGTTAAGTCAACTTGCCTTGCAGCAAGCGCGCGCACAAAATGCCATTTCCGTTTCCGGCAACTTTTGCCAAGAACAAAAGCGCTGCCAAAACAGCGCAGAAAAAAATGGAAGCAACAAAATTGCGCGCAAATGAATACGTTGTGGCAGACTACAATGTTGCAATACCCTGTAAAGCGGGGCAATTGAGTGAGGCACGAAGGCAAACTTCATAGTTTGAATAGAAAGAAACTTTATTAAGGACATGGTTTATTAAAGGCTATTTAAAGGGTATTGATTTATATAATAGAAAACATAAATTTGCTAGAAACATATAAAGGAATATTTTTTATAACAATTGTAAAAGAAAATACTTTAATATATTATTTACTATTTTTCCTTACTCTATATTCATTTATATTTTATAGAATTTTTTATCAAGTTCCACATTCTTTTTCTTAGAGCAACTAAATTCTAAAGCAATTTAATCTTCTATCCATCACTCTGCAAACTTGTCGACAAGTTGCGCCTACGCCAAAATGCAAATACACAATGGGTACAAGAATTACGCCCCCACCCATTTTATTTGCCCCTCTGCCACGCATTCCTCTCACACTCGTGCATAAATTCGAGTCAAATAATATTTGTACTTGCTGTGGAGCTCATTAGTAGCAGGCAACAACAGACGAATGGACGGAGAGCAGGACAGACAGAGACAAAGATGGGGCAACGCGACGCACAACGAGAGGCAACCGGAAGGTGCTCGAGCATACACTCACACATGTGCGGGGGCACAAGTTCAGAATGTGTCGGTGTTGGATTAAGCGCACTTTAATCAAAACTCACTCCTACCTGCCCCCAACCCAACCATGCCCCCTGCCCGCACCTGTTGGGTGTGTGTGAGAGGAAGCTGACTTATGACTCACGAACAAGTTGCCTAGCGACATAAATTAAATTACAACTTGTTTCATTGTGTGTGTGTGTTGGTGTGTGAGGGTATATAGGTGGTGCTTTGTGTATGTGTGTGTGTGCTTTCTTTTTGCTGCCTCTTGTGGTTGACATTCATTTGTGCAAATTTATGTTAATTAGAATTGAATTTCGAAGCATGCAAAGTTTGCCTCGTCTTGAAAATTTGCACACTGACTTCCTTCTTCTTCTTCTTCATCGTCATCTTCTTCGTACTTGTTGTTGTTGACACCACGTTGTTGTTGTTGTTCTTGGCAGTACTTCCTCGTTTGATTCAATTTATTTGACGCTGACAGTGAACGAAGAAGCAGCAGCAGCAACAGCAGCGGTAGCTTCTCTTCTTCCTCAGCCATTTCTCAACTTGTTTGCTTCAAATTTCTCTCTCAGTTTCCTTCTCCCCTCATCTCTCCTTCAAGTTTGCACCCAGTTTTCGTGGCGTCATGTCCTTCTCCATTTGCGGTGCTGTCAGAAAGTTTGCCAGAGTTTTGTACTCTGTGGTCCCCGTAATGATTTGTGGAATTTCTTTATTGAAAATATTGCTTTGCTTGCGATTTGCCTTTGTGCCCAATGCGAATGTGCATTGTTGTTGTTAGTACTATTGCTGCGCTGCTTCCAGCTCTGCTACTGCTTCGACTGCTGTCTCCATCTCGTATCGTATCGTATCTGCTGTTTATGACTTTGGAATTTCATTAAATTTTGTGATTTAATTGCAAAGGGAATCGTAGTCGGAGCTTGATACACACTAATTAATTAAGGCTTCAGATTGGAAATATTTTGACCAATTAAGGTCGAAAATGTGTGTAGAAAATAAGCAACAAATGATTGAAAATTATCTCGAATATTGAGGAAACTCAAGCTGAAGTCATGCATCAATTTTTGTTTAATGAAGAACTTCTCTTAGTTTCTGTTCGTATTTGATTGCAGTTCTCATTAGTACAGTTGACTGGCAGGTAAAAAGTCTTTCTCTTTATCTCTCACTCTCCTGTATCTATTAAAAGTTTAAAGCTGCGCTTGTTTATTTTGTGAACAACCTGTTTAGCATTCACTTAGCCTTGCAAATGTTGGAGAACTTCACGGGACTGTCTGCTCAGTTCTCCTCGTTAATGTGCGCATTTCCCTTCCTAATTTGCTGCATATTCCATTTATATATATTCTGGAAATGTAAATGCAACATTTTCATGTACATAATTCTCCCTTCTCCCCCCCTCCCACTCTCCTTCGGGCATAATCACTGGATTGCAGCTGATTTCACTGCAAACAAACTCAGCAAAGTCGTCGAAATAAAATGTTGAAAACGAAAATAACAGAAAAACAGCAAAGGGGAAGTTGGGGGAATGGAAAACGCAACTCGCTTGTGCGCATAATTTTCCTGAGCGCCGGACCTGCAGGAAATGGCAGCTATTAGCATTTGACTGCTTCACTGATGATGTTAACGATGTCAGCACCCGCAATCTCCTCCTTCTCCTCCTTTTGCCCCAGCTCAGCTACTCCTCTTTCTCCTTTCCCGTCACTGACCAGCTTTCTAACCGAGCGACCGCATCATCAGCAACTCGCAGCGAGGACTTTGAGCAAACAAAAAGAAAATAACAAAAAAAAATGTTACAGTATGCACATAAAGTTGAAGGTCCGAGCAGCACAAAGACTCCGCTGCTGCTGCTGCCCGACAGTCAGCATTTATTATTGCACATTTCATGCGCTCGACTGCACAATAAAACCCGCTAAAAATCCAGGCCAAGCCAACCCAACTGGGACATATCCTAAGTGGAGTTAGCTTTAGGCATAAATTGTGTATGGGTATAAAAGAATTGGGTAAAATAAAAGTCATTTACGATTCTTATTCAGTTGAATTTGTGCCTATTTTCAATTAAGCTATAATTATGTCGCTTGAATTTGATATAATTACGCGTATTGCATTTAGGTATATTATATAAATTAGGCAATAGTATTTTAAAAAGTAAAACCTTTTGGAATTATGCACTTTCAATAAGGAATAATGATGAGTTGAATTAAATGAAATATACGTACTTATTATTGTATCGATTAAAATATAGGTATAATTATAATAAAAAATGTAATCATCAATCGAATATAATTACATCAATAAAATACAATACACCAGTAATCGCTGAATTGAATAAAATATATTAAATTCATATTATTATTTGTATTATTATTATCATATTGTAATTATTATTTTATCTATTGCAATTAAAGTGTAATTATACCTACGTTAATACGAGTGTAGTAACTATTTCAGAAAATTACTCTGTCTACACGCTCTTTCAATTTAAGCTATTTAGAGCTTTTTCAATATAGGTTGAATAACAGAACACAAATATATAAATATATATTTATGATTTTTAAACGTGCTTAAAGTACATTAAACATATATAACTATTATTTACACCTATTTATGTATAATACCTATTTAGCTGCATTCGTTATGCATAACCAACTAACTTTAGGTGTTTTATTCTCTATATTAATTATCAAAACTGTCATGTATTATTTAAATCCTATTCATTCAAACCAACCATACCTTCTTGCACTGTAAAGAGTTCATAAATTCTCAAACCCTTTTAGGAAAAGGCAGACTATGAATTCAGAGATTATTTGATATGCCAGCGAACGTGACTGATAAAAGTAGCCCAAAGCGAATGGGATGCTTAGTCCGCACAGCGAGACAAATACGGATCTATTGAATTCCCTGTACAGGGCAGTGAAATGATTAACACCCCCAAAGGCGAAAAGGAAATGTGCACGTAAGCGGATACAATCAAAATTCCATTTAGAAAATGCTGAGGAACGCACAATCAGTCATTAACGTGGGTGCAAAAAATTTCGATCATGCGACAGTCTGACTGACAGACGTCGCCAGCCTCCTTTAATGCCCCTCATCCATTGCAGCGATTCCATTCAATTTGCCTGATGCTGATGCTGCTGGGAAACGAGAGTGGTCAATGCTTCTGTTTTTGGGGGGTGGCTACGTTTGACGCATATTCCAGCGACGTGCGGCCAGTCTAATCAACATCAACATCAACTTCAGCCGCAGAAACAGTCGGAGCAGCAGCCCGTGGGCGCAACAATTTGTTATGAATTTCAGACTGAGCTCGTGTCATTTGGACTGGCGTAGCTATTAATGGATGTTGTAGGCGTAGCCCACGGACGCTGAAGGCGTTCCGGACACGAAGCAGACGCATGTGGTTTGCCCCCTATCCAATAGAGTCTGTAGTTTCTATATTGGAGAGTGGGAATCCATACTTTAATATGAAAAATACTTCGCTCTACTTCGATAGTAATGAATCTCTGAATATGGCAAGCAAATAGCTCAATCTATTTGTATGCCAACACTCAAACTCATATCTCAAAAATTACCAAAGTTACACAGACCTTTTTTGGTTTTACCCTTCTCGTATATAAGTCATAAAGAAAATAAACAGACTGTGAAGAAAGCAATTCAATGCGCATAATCAAATGTCTGTTACCCAGGGAATAGCCAGATGCAAGATGGGTGAGTAGGGCGGTGATGGGTTGGTTGGGTACGTCGTGTGTCGAGGGAATCAAGTTTCCATAACAAAGCATTAATCAAAAAATTTGTGAAACTTGTGTGGTAGCTGTACGCACCTAAGGCCGATACCGAACTAATCTCTGCGTCCGGTCGAGGCTGCGTTGAAAGCATTAGAAATAAGGACACATCATTAAAGGCAGAGACCATTTGCAGCAGTCCCTGTGGCGAGGGAGTGCAGAAAGAGGGTAGCACCCCAATCGGCAGCACCCTCGCTACACCACCATGTGAAGCAACCAGGCACATCCACATGCTCGTTCACAATGGGATCAGTGCATAATTCATCACAATCAGCAACAGGAACAAGAGTTGACTTCAGATGGAAATATGCGAAATTCATTGGTTACCTTGGCCGTGCTCAATGTGAACTGGACTTGGACTTGGTAATTGCAGGCCAGTACCCAGTACCCAGTACTCAGTACGCCCTATCGCCGGAGTGGCATCATCAAAAATGCGTGCGTAATCCCAAAACGCACAGAGCGAAACAGAGAGCTGCAAAACAGGAAAATCATCAGAGTGCTAGCCCTGATTTGCGGGGTTGGGGGTCGAGAGTGGGTCGAGAGTTGAGTGCGTAGGGAGCGGGAGCTAGAGCTGGAGTGCTGGCCAAAAATTACGCATAGCTGAGTCAGCCCAACAGCAGGGCAAGCCCTTGTCGAGTCCTCTGGTTTGGAATTTTGTCCTCAAACTTTGGCATTGTTTTTTCGTCTTTGCTCTGTGCGTTGGGTTGGCACCCAGTTTTCGTGGCGTCATGTCCTTCTCCATTTGCGGTGCTGTCAGAAAGTTTGCCAGAGTTTTGTACTCTGTGGTCCCCGTAATGATTTGTGGAATTTCTTTATTGAAAATATTGCTTTGCTTGCGATTTGCCTTTGTGCCCAATGCGAATGTGCATTGTTGTTGTTAGTACTATTGCTGCGCTGCTTCCAGCTCTGCTACTGCTTCGACTGCTGTCTCCATCTCGTATCGTATCGTATCTGCTGTTTATGACTTTGGAATTTCATTAAATTTTGTGATTTAATTGCAAAGGGAATCGTAGTCGGAGCTTGATACACACTAATTAATTAAGGCTTCAGATTGGAAATATTTTGACCAATTAAGGTCGAAAATGTGTGTAGAAAATAAGCAACAAATGATTGAAAATTATCTCGAATATTGAGGAAACTCAAGCTGAAGTCATGCATCAATTTTTGTTTAATGAAGAACTTCTCTTAGTTTCTGTTCGTATTTGATTGCAGTTCTCATTAGTACAGTTGACTGGCAGGTAAAAAGTCTTTCTCTTTATCTCTCACTCTCCTGTATCTATTAAAAGTTTAAAGCTGCGCTTGTTTATTTTGTGAACAACCTGTTTAGCATTCACTTAGCCTTGCAAATGTTGGAGAACTTCACGGGACTGTCTGCTCAGTTCTCCTCGTTAATGTGCGCATTTCCCTTCCTAATTTGCTGCATATTCCATTTATATATATTCTGGAAATGTAAATGCAACATTTTCATGTACATAATTCTCCCTTCTCCCCCCTCCCACTCTCCTTCGGGCATAATCACTGGATTGCAGCTGATTTCACTGCAAACAAACTCAGCAAAGTCGTCGAAATAAAATGTTGAAAACGAAAATAACAGAAAAACAGCAAAGGGGAAGTTGGGGGAATGGAAAACGCAACTCGCTTGTGCGCATAATTTTCCTGAGCGCCGGACCTGCAGGAAATGGCAGCTATTAGCATTTGACTGCTTCACTGATGATGTTAACGATGTCAGCACCCGCAATCTCCTCCTTCTCCTCCTTTTGCCCCAGCTCAGCTACTCCTCTTTCTCCTTTCCCGTCACTGACCAGCTTTCTAACCGAGCGACCGCATCATCAGCAACTCGCAGCGAGGACTTTGAGCAAACAAAAAGAAAATAACAAAAAAAATGTTACAGTATGCACATAAAGTTGAAGGTCCGAGCAGCACAAAGACTCCGCTGCTGCTGCTGCCCGACAGTCAGCATTTATTATTGCACATTTCATGCGCTCGACTGCACAATAAAACCCGCTAAAAATCCAGGCCAAGCCAACCCAACTGGGACATATCCTAAGTGGAGTTAGCTTTAGGCATAAATTGTGTATGGGTATAAAAGAATTGGGTAAAATAAAAGTCATTTACGATTCTTATTCAGTTGAATTTGTGCCTATTTTCAATTAAGCTATAATTATGTCGCTTGAATTTGATATAATTACGCGTATTGCATTTAGGTATATTATATAAATTAGGCAATAGTATTTTAAAAAGTAAAACCTTTTGGAATTATGCACTTTCAATAAGGAATAATGATGAGTTGAATTAAATGAAATATACGTACTTATTATTGTATCGATTAAAATATAGGTATAATTATAATAAAAAATGTAATCATCAATCGAATATAATTACATCAATAAAATACAATACACCAGTAATCGCTGAATTGAATAAAATATATTAAATTCATATTATTATTTGTATTATTATTATCATATTGTAATTATTATTTTATCTATTGCAATTAAAGTGTAATTATACCTACGTTAATACGAGTGTAGTAACTATTTCAGAAAATTACTCTGTCTACACGCTCTTTCAATTTAAGCTATTTAGAGCTTTTTCAATATAGGTTGAATAACAGAACACAAATATATAAATATATATTTATGATTTTTAAACGTGCTTAAAGTACATTAAACATATATAACTATTATTTACACCTATTTATGTATAATACCTATTTAGCTGCATTCGTTATGCATAACCAACTAACTTTAGGTGTTTTATTCTCTATATTAATTATCAAAACTGTCATGTATTATTTAAATCCTATTCATTCAAACCAACCATACCTTCTTGCACTGTAAAGAGTTCATAAATTCTCAAACCCTTTTAGGAAAAGGCAGACTATGAATTCAGAGATTATTTGATATGCCAGCGAACGTGACTGATAAAAGTAGCCCAAAGCGAATGGGATGCTTAGTCCGCACAGCGAGACAAATACGGATCTATTGAATTCCCTGTACAGGGCAGTGAAATGATTAACACCCCCAAAGGCGAAAAGGAAATGTGCACGTAAGCGGATACAATCAAAATTCCATTTAGAAAATGCTGAGGAACGCACAATCAGTCATTAACGTGGGTGCAAAAAAATTTCGATCATGCGACAGTCTGACTGACAGACGTCGCCAGCCTCCTTTAATGCCCCTCATCCATTGCAGCGATTCCATTCAATTTGCCTGATGCTGATGCTGCTGGGAAACGAGAGTGGTCAATGCTTCTGTTTTTGGGGGGTGGCTACGTTTGACGCATATTCCAGCGACGTGCGGCCAGTCTAATCAACATCAACATCAACTTCAGCCGCAGAAACAGTCGGAGCAGCAGCCCGTGGGCGCAACAATTTGTTATGAATTTCAGACTGAGCTCGTGTCATTTGGACTGGCGTAGCTATTAATGGATGTTGTAGGCGTAGCCCACGGACGCTGAAGGCGTTCCGGACACGAAGCAGACGCATGTGGTTTGCCCCCTATCCAATAGAGTCTGTAGTTTCTATATTGGAGAGTGGGAATCCATACTTTAATATGAAAAATACTTCGCTCTACTTCGATAGTAATGAATCTCTGAATATGGCAAGCAAATAGCTCAATCTATTTGTATGCCAACACTCAAACTCATATCTCAAAAATTACCAAAGTTACACAGACCTTTTTTGGTTTTACCCTTCTCGTATATAAGTCATAAAGAAAATAAACAGACTGTGAAGAAAGCAATTCAATGCGCATAATCAAATGTCTGTTACCCAGGGAATAGCCAGATGCAAGATGGGTGAGTAGGGCGGTGATGGGTTGGTTGGGTACGTCGTGTGTCGAGGGAATCAAGTTTCCATAACAAAGCATTAATCAAAAAATTTGTGAAACTTGTGTGGTAGCTGTACGCACCTAAGGCCGATACCGAACTAATCTCTGCGTCCGGTCGAGGCTGCGTTGAAAGCATTAGAAATAAGGACACATCATTAAAGGCAGAGACCATTTGCAGCAGTCCCTGTGGCGAGGGAGTGCAGAAAGAGGGTAGCACCCCAATCGGCAGCACCCTCGCTACACCACCATGTGAAGCAACCAGGCACATCCACATGCTCGTTCACAATGGGATCAGTGCATAATTCATCACAATCAGCAACAGGAACAAGAGTTGACTTCAGATGGAAATATGCGAAATTCATTGGTTACCTTGGCCGTGCTCAATGTGAACTGGACTTGGACTTGGTAATTGCAGGCCAGTACCCAGTACCCAGTACTCAGTACGCCCTATCGCCGGAGTGGCATCATCAAAAATGCGTGCGTAATCCCAAAACGCACAGAGCGAAACAGAGAGCTGCAAAACAGGAAAATCATCAGAGTGCTAGCCCTGATTTGCGGGGTTGGGGGTCGAGAGTGGGTCGAGAGTTGAGTGCGTAGGGAGCGGGAGCTAGAGCTGGAGTGCTGGCCAAAAATTACGCATAGCTGAGTCAGCCCAACAGCAGGGCAAGCCCTTGTCGAGTCCTCTGGTTTGGAATTTTGTCCTCAAACTTTGGCATTGTTTTTTCGTCTTTGCTCTGTGCGTTGGGTTCGCTTGGTTTGTTCCCGGTGCGTGGTTCGGTTTTGATGCGATTCCTTTTTCGTTCTTCTCTTACTTTTTCGACTTTGTTGCCTTCTAACTCGCCCTCCTGCTCCCGCTCTTCCTCTCCCTCTTTACACGTTGCCGTGTTGTTTGTGTAACATTCCGTATCCATTTGCAACAACGCGCAAAAAAAAATACACAACGGCGACAAACAACCCCTTTGCAAGACGAGGACGAGTACCAGGACGATGACGGGGTGGCATTCGCACTAACAGTATCCCCCCCCCCTTTTTTTCCTCTCCCATCCTCGCCCTTTCTTTCTTTGCTGGCACATCCTCATCCGCAACGGCAGCATTTTAATTCGAATTGGTATTGCAGGCATTGTTATTGTTGTTGCCGTGGCACTCTCTCTCTCTCATCTCCCTTCTCACTCACTCTACCGGTGACTGTTTGGTTTCCATTTGATGCTGATAAATTGTAAGTGCGTTGGGTGGGATTGCGATTGCGATTGCGAACGGGATTGAATGAGCATGGGACTGGGAACTGAGCACAATATTACTGGGAATTGGGAGTGCCACTCGCTCTGGCCGTCTCCGTCTCCATCTCCGTGCCCGTGTCCGCGTCCGTATTCGCGTCCATCCCACAAGGGTGTCGGAGCGCGCAAAAGGAAGTTGCATGCATCGCATAATTTGATAAAATATTGCACGCTCTTCTTTGTCAGGGTTACGGATGGAAGGGCGCATATGACGGGCATTAGATGTAATCAATAAAAGCTCTGCGACGTGCGAGTGCGAATGAAAGACAGAGATAGAAGAGGAGGGCAGAAAGGGAAACCCATTTAAACTACCTAACTATTATATTAAATAATGAAAAAGGTCTCAGCATGTTCCACGAGATGGATGATGCCATCATTTAGCGAAGATCCCAACTGACGTTGATTACTCAAGTTGCCTAGGAAATGTTGCCAAGAAATGAAGCCCAAGTACGGTAGCTGGACTAGAAGATATCGTAGAAAATAATAGGTTGCAATTTTAAACAATTATTTACTTTTGTGGTGCATGGTTAGAACCTAACCCAACTAATAAAAGAGTAGAACTTTAAAGAAATATTTGAGGTTAAGTGTGTTGGTTAACTAATTTGACAATTTTCAATAGTGTTACAGATGTAGTTTAATTTTAATCTTAATTGGTTTAAAATTGTATGTCAAATATGGAAAATTATAGAAAATATATGAATATTAAAGAAGCTAACTCATTCAAATCTCAGCAAAATCTTCTCCCATATAAACTCAAAATAAAGGCTAAATTTTAAGCTAGAATAAAGAGTAAATCGCACATTTGGTCAATAAATTTTTGAAGATTTCGCTTAAGCACTAACGCACAGCGTAATCTTTTGCCAACAGTGTCTTATGTTTTATTGTGTTGCTGCGTCGTACAGTGCTGAGCAAAAGTACTGGGCCCGTTAATCCAATTAAAGCTGCTACTTAAGCTGCCGACGCACGAAGCGCGTTCTACGTGAATGATCAAAGTTTTACTTGGGCAACTTTTGCTAATGGCCAAGCTAGGCACACAAACACACTCGCACACACACACTTGCACACACACTTCGAGCTGGTGTTGGCACAGGAAATGAGCTATAAATATAAATACCAACTCGTATTTTCAAGAGCCCAACAATTTCCCCAGTGTACAATTGACACATTTTTGTTGTGTTGCAATAAGAACAACAAATAAATATTTTGTGCGTGAGCGTAAAAGAGAGATGGAGAGAGAGAGGTAGAGAGGAGGCTGGCTAATCATTGGAAAGTAAAGTGGGCAGCGAGTTTACTCGGTATTGGGTACCTTGAAAATGGCACGCTGGGGAATCATTAGACGACAGTGAGGAACTGCCAGAGGGGGCGACGGGTCGCCGAGCTGCCATAAATACTTCGATGAGAACACTTCCACTCATATATTGGCAAAAAGCGATGCCAAGCGAAGCAAGCAGCCATCGATAATAAGGTTAGCAAGCCATAAACCCCAGACAGATCCTTTATAAATGTGCCAAATTGGGTTTCGACAATAAAATGCTAATGATTGATTCGCATGGCTCCTTGGAGTGCACTTTGTGCGCGTTACCCCGCCCCCCACTTCAGCACACTCTCTTCTCCTTCTTCCCCCATCCCACACTCTTCACATTGGCGTGGAATCAAGCGAACAAGCGTCAGACTGGGAGACAGAGGTCGACTTTATATTGGGGTTTCTGGCTTTTTGCATTCGTAATTATATGCTTACAAAGAAATATCCCTGGACAGGGGCTGGGATCGGGTCCGGACACTGCGGAACCTAAAGCTAATGATGACCGACCGGGGCCAAAGTCAGCGCGAAATGTACAAATCTTAATTATGCAAATCACGGTCGTGCATAAATTATGTAAATTATAATGAAATTCCTCATGGCCGCAGCAAAACGTAGCCCGAAAATGTTGCCCAAAAATTACAATCTATTCGGCAGTGTATACTATATAAATGTGCTCTGCTCGGGTATATTGATGAAATGCGGCTGTGTAAACCAAAAACATTTAATTCGAGCCGAACCACTGCACTGTGGGGTGGAAATTGTAAATTGTAATGTAAATGCAGCATAAAAACTGAATTAGTTCACGAACAATTGTAAAAGGAAACGGGTGCGAGTGAGAGCGAAACAGTTGGGTGCCGAGCTGAAGAGAGAGAGAGAGAGAGTGAGTGGTAGCCCGAGCAAGCGGTGCAATTACGACGGGCCAAGACTCTCGCACAATGCACAAATGGCGCATTGCCCAGAGGGCTGAGTAAAATCTCTTCTTCGTCCCATTCCCGTTCAGGGTGCACCGCTCTCAGCTCGCAGCTCGACAAAATAATGGCATACGGTGTGTGAGCGGGCCCCGAACATCTGACACAATAATCCCCTCGGCCCAGGGAATCTTTGCAACTCTCGGAATAAAAAGAAATATCAAATTTATTATGCGCTTAATCATTGCGACTGCCTTCGCATACTTGGGACTTTGACATATCTCCGCCGCGGCAGCTGGTAATAAATGTTCCCCGACATTTGACGGACCATTACAGTGTCTGCATAGAGTACACATACTGCAGTACACACGGCAACCAGGTCGAAGAGGTGGCACACAAGGTTAATGGGCATGCTCGAGAGCTCGTTAAACGGGAGCCTCATCAAAAATAGAACACGCACATAAAAAGCTACCATGAAAACAGGAATGCCCTCATTAGCGAATTAGAAGTTGCAAAAACATCTAATTTGCTTTGCTTGTTGTTAGCTGGAATATTATCTAGTCTTGTCTGGTATATGCGACATTGTTGTGGATCCTTGAACAACCATTACTTCTTGGATCTCTGCTTAGAATATCTTAAATGACTTTTGTTATTTCAAAATGCATTTTATTGCTAAATAATAAAGAGGCAAAATTTCATTGTCTTTATTTGACTCCCAATTATTCAATCGCATTTCCTTATGGTTTCAACTAATAATCTTAAACCTACCTGAAGTTCCCAGTTAATAAGCTTGGTTATTTTGAATACTTAATTTTTAATGGTTGGATCTCAATATAGAGTGGGCAAGTAAAATGTAAAAGTCTTCAAAAAAACAAAATCTGTAATGTTTTCTGTGAATATTTTTCCTACAATAAAAAAAACTTCCAACAATCATAAATCATCTGACTTTAGTGTTGATTAATATAATAATATAATATAAAATGTTTGAATCTATTAATTGATTTAAATTTAAATAATATGACTTCAAATTCTACTCCTACTCAGAGCGAGAATCTTTTAAATTAACAGTAATAATTCAAAAAGGTTTTCTGTTTGAAATTGTTGACAACAATGCAAATTACTGCAAATTATTTGCAATTTAAATATAAAATATCTATTCAACATCCGTATACAATTTCAAGACATAGAACAAAACAGTTACATGCAGCATTGGCAGCGTTATACAACACTGGTCGCAAAAATTCAACACAAGAATTTTTGGCATGTGCCGTTTATGGCATTGTTCCAACTTTGAACAATGCTATACCATAATTTCCAGGCAACCAAACAGCATTACTCACACACACACTCACACACACACACACACACAGAGAGAGAAGAGTCGAGTTGAGTAAGAGACCCGCACATATATCAAACTACATGCAGATGGAGTAGAATTCGAATGTAGCATGATGCACGCGAGGAGTGTTCAACCCCCGAAGGATGTCAGGGGCAGAAGGAGGGAGGAGCGAGGGGCGAGGAGAGTTGTGAGGATGGCTTTGTCCACGAGCTGCAGCCAGAGCAACGACTAAGCCAAGGGCCAGGATCAGCAGGCGGCGAGCATGTGATTAGATTCAGTTTCAATGGAAATTGAAATCAGAGACAAAGCGATGCGGTGCGGTGCGGCGGAGGGGTTGCAAGGGCAACACACAGACGGAGCAAGAGAAAGAGAGAGAGAGAGAGAGGGAGAGGGAAGTAGAGAGGGAGGATGGACGGAAGGAAGGGAGGTAAATGGAGAGAGGTGAACGATAAAAACGATGGCAACAAGAATGAATGATTTTTGGTAGTCCCGGGCATTAAAAGTGCTACGGCCAGTGATTCATAGTGCTGCCTGTGTGTATGTGTGTGTGTGAGTAATTGTCTATGTGTGAGTTTGTGTGCGAGTTGTGGAGGCTGCAGCACGAGTATAAGGACAACCACTAAACGTCAACCACCAACGTCAACGCCAGACCAGCGCGACACACATTCACAAACAATAAAGAGTATTTGTGTGTGTGTGTGAGTTTGCGTATAAATATGTGTGTGTGTGTGTGTGTGTGCGTGTTGTGAGTGCTCGTAATATTCTTTCACTGCTGAGATTAACACCAGCAACGCAGACGGCAGCGTAGTCGGCGTCGGCGAGGCAAAAATTATAATCGGCTGCGTCGCTGACGTCGTCGGCAGCAGCATCGTTGAGCACCAGCAGCAGCACAGGCAGCAGCAGAGGCAGCACTGGCAGCAGCATCGGCAGCATTAAAATCGGAAAATCGTTATACGCTGGAATACACCACAAAATCGCGGTCGCAACGGCGCGTCCTCTGGCTTGTTGTTTCGGCCTCGTCCTGATACTTGCACCTCACACTCGCGCATCGAATTCGAATCCTGCCACAAGCGGCAGCAACGGCAACGGTACCAACAACAACAACAACAACAGCAGTAACAACAGGAGCAACAGCAGCCGCATTTTAATTTCTGTGGTGCGTGCATTTTAATATATATATTCCCTGATCCGTGCCGCGCTGCCCCCACTCGTATTGTGATTTGTGGTTAATTTAAATAAATAATCCTTAAAGCCTGGCAGGCTGCAAGGTCCCAAAAAAAAAATAACAAATAATAAATTACCAAATAAACGGGAATAATTAACGCGACGCAAGTTCAACTCGTGCATAAAACAATTGCAACTTTATTTATTTATTTATAATATTTAAACGGCTGTTAAACAAATCCCTCGCTCTCGTTCTTTCTTTTGTTCGGTCTCTCTCTCTCTCACTCTCACTCGGTTACTGTGTGCGAAAGCGCCATCTGTGCGGAGCTTGTTGGAACTACGTGTTCTGCGCAACTCAACGCCAGCTGGCGCTATTGTGCATTGCATCAAGGTGGCAACCCTGTTCGATAGTGGCAACGACAACCCTTAGAATTACACATCTCTAGCCTGCTCTCTTGTTTCATTTGCATTCTGTGTGTGCTTTGCAGGATCTCCGTGTGTGTGCGTGTGTGTGTGCTAAATGGATCCCTCCAACTTGCCCTTTGGCTTTCCTGGTCTGCCTGGACATGGACACATGCCCATACCGCCCACTGCCAATATGCTGGGTGCACATGGGCATCCCGCCCCCGCCGCCAGTCCGCCGCAGAGCGTGCCCGGACGTCGCACACCGTTAGGTTCGGTGGGTCTGGGTGGCTTCTATGCACAGGGCCTGGGCATGTCCCATCAGGCGCAGCAGAGTCTGACGCCAACAGATGAGAATAAACCCGGTCCAAGTGGGCCTGAGAAGCCACTGAGTCCCACAGCCGCAGCAATTGCTGCCATCAGTGGAGGCACCACCACCGCAGCCATGTCCAGTGTGGTGGGTGGTGCCGGCGGAGGACCGGGTGGCAGTGGAGGCAATGGAGGCAAGCAAAAGAATCGTCAGGGAAAGACGGTGCGACTGAACATCAATGCGCGGGAGCGACGGAGAATGCATGATTTGAATGATGCCCTGGATGAGCTGCGCAGGTGAGATCCCCTAAAGATTGGTAAGCCTTGAGGTGGCTTGACTTTACTGATCTCTTTGTCCTCTTTGACCCACAGTGTGATACCCTATGCGCACTCGCCCTCGGTGCGAAAGTTATCGAAGATTGCCACCTTGCTGCTTGCTAAAAACTATATACTGATGCAGCAGAATGCACTGGAGGAGCTGCGCAGGTGAGTAGGCCTGAGTAGACCTTACCATACCCAATCACAGATAACTTATGTATTCCTTCTCATTCCACAGATTGCTCGCCTATATACAGAGCACCACGGGTGCTGCTCCACTTGACTTGGGCGCCTTTCCGGCTGCTGCTAAGCTGCAAGCGCTGCTCCAGGGTCCGCACAACGAGCCTCCTAGTAGCAGTAGCTAAACAAGGGGATGCTACCTGGCCAGGTCTCCTTCTGCCTGATAAGCAATCGAGTGAAGCAATAGCAATACGCGTAGCTCATAAGTCAATTCAGAGTGTCGTCTCTAGTCTAGTCTAGTCACCATCGAGGTTGGGAATCTGTTAAGTGATATTTAGTTCTTTTGTAAGCATTTCTTTGGCGCATTTACACAATGTCAGCACATAGCCATAAGTCGTACTATATACATAACATATATATAATCTATATGAAATGAGAAAATAATGAAAATAAAAGAAACGTTCTATAGCAAGAAAGTTGGAATGAAAGTTTTAAGTTGGGAGTAGACACTCAAGGATTTGCATTAGAAATATGAGCTACAGATATTTAAACACCTTTAAAATCTTCTTGAATTTCCCTTAGTTTCTTTACAAACAAAGGGACTTAATAATTATTTCATTGAGAGTTTCTTAAGTCCCAATACAATGTTTGAACATTTACCCAACACTAATAGTTTATATTCTTTAAACGAAAGTAAGCAATTCTTTCCAAGTTGTACCCTCTACCGGCAGCCCTTTGTTGCGTACTTGTACCCGACAGTGTAAACAAATAGTCGCACAAAAATAAATAATAGTAAACATTTAATTTCGACATTTGACACGTTAACTTAAGTACAATATTGCCACACGCCGAGTAATCAAGATTCTAGGTGCTATAATCAAGTCTATAGATCACTTAAGTGGTATGTTATGCGGGGTGCGAGCTGATGTAAATTGCTGGTGTGAAACAATCATCAAGCGCGGAACACACAGATTAAAAGTAAAAGCTAACTAAATAAATATAAACATATGTATATAGTACGTAATGGGGCTCAGATCGGACGGAGGAATTGTAAACGGAATCACACGGATGTCAATCACAGTGTCAATCACTCTGGTATATCCGAGGACAGGACCTTATTTTTGCCGGTGCGAAAGATGCATTGATCGGGGGGCAGCACTCCGATGAGGAAGTTACGCATTTGCTCGATCGCATGTCGGGAGTGACCTGTACCATGGAATGCAATCGTTGCATCTCGTCCAGCATGATCCATGATCACATCATCGCCCCCGGGGTGCTTGCGCAGGAAGTGAGTCACATCATAGACGCGATCATAGATGACAATCCAACAATCGTCGAAGCTGTCGTGTTGGGCAACTTCTTCGAGTGTTATTTCCGGCGCCGATTGCAGTTCCACCTTCGCCTTGAGCTTCTCCACTGCCGGCATTATGAGCACCTGATCACCTGATGCCGCTTTGCCCGGCGCTGTAAGTGGTCCCAGGCGGAGCGATTGCAGCAGATTTGTCAATGCCGATGACATGTTTTGTTCCGGTTTCACAGCAAGTTTACAATCACTGCGCGTAGCCTCTCGACTTTCACTTTTATAATCACAGATGACGTCACTCGCGTGCCAATTCAAGCGTTTCGCCAATCAAAGTCGAGTCGGGATGGGGGCTAGTTGTAGTTTTGTTGGGGCTTTCGATAGCTACTATGTAAATAGTTGGTCCGATCTGGTTGCGCCGCTTGCGAGTACTGGCAGTCGAGTGTCATTCGTGCCACAATTGGTAATCGCTTTATAAGTGACGACACGTGAATCGGCGCAGCTCACTGAGCTCGTGCGCTGATAGGGCTTCCAGTCTACGACGTTGCCGATCGACCGACGAGCGCCACACGATCCACTGTGGCTCAGACAAATTGTAGCGTATTGCGACTATTAGCGACGACGATGGATGCGAGCTATCAAGTTGCTCGGGCTTGTGTAATTATCAGCTCGAAATAATAATAAATAATGGTGCGTATAACTAGTCGAGACAGCGTCATTCTGTCAGATCGAATGTACGCGGTTATCTATAGCAGAATTGGGCAACTGTGAAATGGAGTGGGAAAGGGAACGAGGGAAGCTGCTAAACAGTTCAGGCAGAGACTTCGTTCCAAATTTAATGAGGTTGGGAAAGTATTATCTCTTAGATTCCAGGAACTAAGAACAAAGAAATTTCGGAAACTAGAGATGGGCATGTGACTGAAAGTGATAAGAGAACTATCGCATCTTATTGAGCTAGAGATGTACAAATTACAGTTTTATAGAATATTTCATTACTTTAATTATTATAAAAGTCTAGCTTGTAATACAGAGACCCCAGCTTGAAAGCCAATTACCTTCAGATCGGCTTATCTGCGGAGTCAATTGATTAATTGACCGCACCAATTTGAGTATAATTTGTTCAATGTGTAAATATCGCAGAGGCAATAATAATTTAATGAATCTCTGAGCTTTGTGATGAATCGTCCCAAGTGATAAGCAGGTTTTAATGGTTGCGATTATACAATAATTTCCCCATGGATGACAGCAAAACATTGCATAAATTTTAAAATATACTTTAAATTGCCAACAAGTGTCAAATTTCTGAGTGCAAAAGTGGCAATTTTCGTGCTTATTTACGTACAATTTTGTTATATAGTCGATGGGAATATTTGCTGAATTGAATAAAAAGAATATACTTTGTTTTGCATGATCAGCTTATCGCTTTTAATACTATACTGCGTATTTGAAACAAAGACAAAATATTATTCCCATAATTGCTGGCGAATAATATTTTTTTAACAAGTCATGATTGCGTGGCCAGTCTAAATAATATTTGGTTTAATGATGCATTTAACTATATTTTAAATACGTATTAAACTGTAGCTTGTGGGAACTCTGGTAATTGGATGCGATGCCACAATGCCAGTAAGTCAGTGTTAAGATCAGCGAGTGTCAAGAGTCTCGGTCTGGCGCTAACCACAAAATGCAGTGCGTCTTGCAATCGAAAGTATTATACGATGATTGCGTGTAATATACGTGTAAGTGGGTTACGCAAGTTGACTTTGACTTGGAGGTCAGCACGCGCGTATGTGGCAGCCGCACAATCATATCATGTTTCAGTTCTCAACTTGAGATAATGCGAGAGAAGCCAACTATGCGAAAAAATTTGCGAATCGACAATTTCGGAATTAGTTCTAACACAGCAAACGCGACTTTAATTAATGCACAGTAATAATGTTTGCTTTTTCCAGAGTTAAAGTATTTAAATTGATTATGTCAAATTTAGTGATGATTCCATTTTATATACAATATTTTTTTAATTTTAAATTTGGAACAGGTATAGGGTATAATCATATGCCGGGAATGATGTGACAAAATCTTATCAGCCGTTAAAGTGAATGAGAGCATGAGCTTTCGCTTATTGAGATTAAACGGCATTGCACATTTCAAGCTCATGGCCATATACTGCGTGAGAGTTAATAAATACTATAAATAAATTGACTCGTATATATAAATAAACATTATTTTTGTTGATACTTAAATTATATGGTCTGTTAAATTGCATTTAATTATTTTGGGCAATTTTTGAATACTCTATATAGATTTCTGTGATTACTTTATATCAAAAGAATTGAAATTGAAACAAATTTGTAAAGAATAAAAATATGTTTAAATTTTTAAATTAACTCAATGTTTCTTATTTTAAAAGTTTCCCATGATATTCCTTTACTTCGCCCATGTGGCATCGCTAAAAGTAACTGTATTCAAGGAAGCTTTCCTTGAGAGCTTTGAGTGCCTGCGACAGCTAGTCTTTGACATTGAATTGCGAAGCTTTTGGCCCTGAGCGAGCTTTCGCCTAACGAGACAGCTGTTGCTTGTGGTAGAAGCTTTTGGGAAAATACTTTCGCAACTTAAAGCAAACGTTGGATATTCATATTCAAATTAAAATGCCGGTATTGAAGGAATTTCAGGAATAAACAGAAACGACTTTTGAATTTTCGAAATTCCTTTTATTTATTTAGTCTATAAACTTTTTCAATTTAAATTTACTTTATAAGCCAATTCACTAAAGCGTAGCGCGCATTTAGGATGCTAAACTTTCTGCCTTACTATGTGCTTGTGTGTGTGCATAAATGATTGTGTGTGTGTGTGTGCTTGACTAAGAGAATGCGGCAAAGGCAACTGCCTGTAATTTTTGGCGAAAAACAACACAGTCGAGTTTCAGCAACGCGTTAGCCAAGTTGTTTCTGCTCTGGCATCGCATCACAGTGTTCACAATTTATAAACAATTATTTAGACCTACACACACACACACACACACCACAAATATAATTATTTGTTTGGATTTTAGTCGAAATCGTTTATCGAGAGACACAGCGAGGGCTGCAGGCAGACAAATTGAATTAAAAGTTAATTAACGTAAAGTTAAAAAGGAAATTGCTTTTGAACGATTTTGAATATTCGAGCGCAAACAGAATGCCGCCGTACTGCGAGTGCTGCTAGAGCATATTGCGCATACGACACGTAGAGCGCGTGGATAAGTAAACATATTGTTGCGAAATTTTGCGTGTCGCAATCCAAAGACAATAAATCGTTCACATATTTCGCATAACTCGTGTGTAGCAGAGTGCAAATAACCGCAAGGGTAAGTGGAAATATGTGTAGTAAAATTAAAATTTAATTGAAAAATATTTGCTGTGGCATTTTAAAATTTAATGACATATTTTTATTATGCATTTCAAAATTTACAACATGTTTCCTGTATTGAAATTAATATAGCACACTCATATATCTTGCATACAACGCGCTATTAATCTTCTCAGTCGGCCGGGAGGGAGGTGGACTGCAAAAAACTTATCGCGGCGCCGTGCCTCTGCCTTCATAAAATATTCATTCCAATTAATTGGAACAGCTTTGACTGTAATCAATACAGATTGCACCTTTGGCGCTGTTTTGCTGCTACCTACTATATCCTGTGATAATTGAATATTTATCAGTTGATTACAGATTCATGCTCATGCATCGCGCATACTCAACGTGTGCGCCGCGCCTAACACACGAATTCATAAATTCCCTTGCTGCAAATACATTTCAATTTAATCATGTGCGAGGTGTGCCAAGATGTACATCTTGTTAGCTTGTTTAACAGGTAATTGGGTGCGTGGGAGAGTGTGTGTGGGTGTGTTGCCCAGTTCTCGTTCATTGAGAGCTTCCACATACCAACTACAGAACAACTAAGCTCGAATTTCATTCAGTTTTCGCATTCTCACTGACAATTTGAAGCCCTGCTTCGTAATCCCGTTTCAATTTCCTCTGCATTTAGTATGCGTGAGCGTGTGCAGGCGTGTGTGTGTGTGTGTTAGTGTGTAGTGACGCAGCTGAGATTTGTGAGGAATGTAACCTGGCCTCAGGTTGTTTAACCCAGCCAGAATGCTCAGTGAGGCGCAGAGCGCACAACTCTGTTTACCTTGGTAGGCCACTCAAACACGGACACGCCCTTGAACGCCCACTCGACCCCGACCTTAACCGACAGCAGCAGCAGCAGTAGCAGCAGACACAGGCAGAGGCCAAGCAACAGTCGCAGACTGACACATTGAGCACTGGGCCAACATATTGTGGCGCCTTGGCCAAGCTTGGGCAAACAACTTGAGCTGCATTTTAAAATTGCACGTCTAATGCTGATGGACTTGCTGGGCCATGAATATTTATCACGTGTCCAGGATTAATGCGCTTTTAATGCAAAACACATGCCACGGGCACCGTTAGTGGGTCGCCTCTCGACCGCTGCCTGGGGCGTGTCGCCAGTAAAACGGGGCAAATACCGAGGCGGAATACCGAAGGCAAGCTCTCAATGTATTTTGTTGACATGCTGAGTTATTGGCAGGGCGGGTCGCAGCTTTGGCCTTTCACACACTCACACTCGAGTGCCAGAGAGTGAGTGTGTGTGTGTGTGTGAGGGTGTGAGGCTGGCAACAAGTATTAATATCGCACTTATTATTTTCTCTCCTGCTTTGTGTCTTCTGCCTGCGAGCAACGCCGCACGTTGTGTGCTCGCGTGGGGGATGCTTACGTGTGTGTGTGTGTGTGAGCAAACAACAAGTGTCCCGGGCATATTGCGCTTTAATGATCATATTTTTGTTTATTTTTATGCTTCCGAAGTATAACTTTGGGTCACATTATTATATTACTGTTTATCTTGCGCTCGACAAGTTTTTATTGTTTTCTTCTTGTTGTTCTTCTTGTTCGTCTTTGTGTTCTCTTGTTTTTGTTTTTTTTCGCTTAATGGCCTGTGGTATATTGACATATGGTTGTTTGATTTTCATGGCACTCTCTATGCCGCATAGCAAGTTACTGTTTTCCATTTTCTTTATTGTGGCCTTTTGAACTTGTCCAATTTCTAATCTGCCTGCGACGGCTGCAAATCGATTAAATAGAAAGTTTTTTTTTTGCTTTCCCTCTCGTTTTTCAATTTCCAAGAGGTTCAACTTCTTGGAACATGGCAAAATCAAGTTCTCCAGAGTATGAGAAAGTTTCATGGCAAGTAATTTGATTGCCAAGAATGTGAAACTTATTAAGAACTTGATGGGTTTGTCAAATAAATAAGATTATTGAACGATTTTCAATTTCCTTGTAGGTGAAATTTAATTATTTGTGTGCTCTCAGAGAGCTCATTATTTCCTCGAAATGCTATTGTATTGAGCGGACAAGCCGATAAGTTTCAGCTCTTTAGAATTGAATTTAGGAAGACATTTCCAGCGAATTATTTGCCCATGCTGCTTATGATGCTCTCTACTCTTGTTGTCGTCTGTGCTGTGCGGGCCATAAATATTCATCGACTGCTAATTACATCGGTCTGCGGACAAGAGCTGATGCTGCTGCTTCGCCAGTAATGCCACAAAGTCAACGCCAATGGCGGCAGTAATCAACTCGAATAACGAAAACAGCAACATTGTCCACAGTGAAAACAACAAAGGGAAGACCGAGTGCCAACAAGTATGGGAACAAGAACAACAACAACAACAACGAGATCATCAGCCATCAGCGTTGGAGGATGTGACCCCGATAATGATGTTGTTTATATGTGGATACTGCCGCACGCCATGTCATTACGAGGGCATTACAAATTGCTGATGGCTGATTGTTGACTGGCTCACTGACGGACTGACTGACTGACGATTTGACTGACTAACGGGGTGCCAGACGGATTGACGGGCTGACGGATTGACTGGCTGGTTGACTAACTAGTCTGTCTGTCTGTTCGACTGGCCGCATGTCCCCTTGGTTCACATGACACGCATTCATCACGTTGTCAACTCGCTGAGAGATAGTAAAACTTTTGCATTTAATGCTCGCTCTGCGGCTAAAAACTTGCTTAGTCGCTTGGGGCGTATACTTAACATCTGCCACGCATAAGCAGCATCACACGGCCGCAGCATTGTGTATTGCGAGTTACCACTTGGCAGCCCACGTTTTACACCTAACACATCGGAGAGCATTTAGAAAACATTTTGCCACATTCTGGCCTGGCTGGCACCTTGTGGCAACTGCTCCTCCATCTTCTTCGCCTGCGTGCCTGTCCAACTTGGACTCAATGCGGTAATCTAATTATGACAATGTGTCGAGCAAACAAGCTGGAAAAGTTACGCTACACGCGCTCGTCGCCCTTGTGCGCTGTGCTGCATTATGCATAATAATAAAATTCCTTGATAATGTTAAGGAGAAAGGGGTTGCTTATTGCGTTGCTACCATTACAAACTATTTTTAATAAAATGCACCAACTTTTTTCATAATATTTTATACCCTTTAAAATTTCTTTATGCTTTTTACTTCAATTACTTTCTACTTTGTGCCACATTCAACTCCCTACTTCACTTGCCTGCAGGGTATACCGAACAGACTTGATAACAGACTTGCAACTTTGCTGGACAAGCTGCTTCCCTACTCTACTCCACTGTCCTCTGTGTTGTCCATCTCAGTGTTCTTTCTCCCCATTCCTGTTGTTGTTCCAGCTGCTGGCGTCGTGGGCGTGGCCACCAACTGCTACTTGCTGTGCGTGTGTGTGTGTGCGAGACAAACACTTCATTAGACTAATGAACATAATTTGCAGTAATTGTGCAATTTGATGTCGTTTGCCTCTGGGAAATTCAGTTTACGCTTTGTATTCCTTTTAAATTATGACAAAAGACAAGTTATGTTGAAATTGCCAGGCGAACCGAATGAAATCACAACATCTATGGCACAAGGGAGGGAGGGGTGTGCATGGGTGTCGGGTGAGGGTGCAAAGTTAGCCTCGTGGGAGAGGGACGGAAGTACAAGCGCCGCTGGTTCATCGATTAGATAAAATTAATTTTAGTCGCTGTGTAAATATATTAAAGCAAGAGTTGCTGACGGGTTGACAGGGTGCTGGAATGTGGACATGGGAGGAGTGCAAAAGGGGTAACGAGAGACAGGCAGCTGTCGGCGGGCAGCTGGCAGTGACTGGTTGGCCTTGACTTTGCTGCGCCTCGTCCATTCTCTCTACTCGTCTGTTCTCGCCCGTTCTCTGCTTTCCATTAGCGGAAGTAGTGGCCCTTATCGGCCTTTGAGGTTGTGCGCGCGCAAAAAAAAGTGAAAATACGATAAAAGCCTGAAAATTGTTTATATAGCCAGTTGGCCTGAAACCGCAGAAAAGTGAATACACTCATGACTAACCAGGCATGCAGCAGCGCAGTTTGTTTCATGGAAATTTATGGCGAGTGTCATAAATCGCACTGTACGCATACGTGTGTATAACAATATTATAAAGAACTCACTGTCAAAGGCTCTAAAATACATTAAGGCCCAGATCCCCGCACCACCTCCTCCCCTTGCCCACAGAAACTACGGCGCAGTATGCCGCACATGTTTGTGCAGTGCGAAAAAAAGAACTGACACATGCGTGAGTCGGAGGCGGAGCTTGACATCAATTTATAAGGCCGCCTACGATCTGTTCAATTTGACATGATTGCCTTAGCCGAGATTTATATTGAACACGAGGGTTGCCAGGGTAGAGAGAGAGAGAAAGAAAGGTGGAAAATATGGCCAACGGGCTCAACTCTTGATTGATTTGCAAAGCTCTCGAAAGTCTTTCGGTTTATATTGAATGCTTTTACTCTCGAAAAAGTTTGCCATGGAATTTACATGCAAAACTCTTAAAGTGGTCGAATTGAAATCTTCTTTAAGGTTTTTATTACGTTAGACCGCCTCGCTCAACTGTTGCTTATTGCGCGTTGAGGTTTTGGTATTTTAAATATAAATAACATTTGTTAGATATCATAAATCACTGGGCGAGCCTCGCCCACAGACAACACACACACACACACAAAGGCTTATAAATCATTTAGACAGTGCCCAACAATGAAACGCACTTTTCACACACCCACACAGACTGAGAGACAGACAGATACGAGTACAGTTGGTCCTATTCGTTTAGGTGCACAGGGGCGGAGTTCATTCAATTGCCGTAAAAGTAGGAACCCGGCACAAAAGTAGCCATAAATAAATAATGAAGCTAAAACAAATTGCAAAAATTGCTGAATGGAGGCGAAAGCAACCAAATAAAAAAGGTGCAAGTAAAGGGTTTATGTTGCGAATGATGGGCAGAGAGATGCCCTGTAAAAGGTACAAGTTTCTTTATGGTGTAGGTTTCCTTTTGAGCGTGCGCTAAAAAGTATGCAATGAATTACAAAACAGACCAAATGTCGCGATTTTATAGGGTATTTATGGACAAGGTTATCTCTCTTAAGATGGAACAGCCCAAAGTAAAGAGTACACTCTGTGATATATGTGTGTGCAGTAAATAGTAACTTACCCAATTTGAATTGAAGCGAGCACAACGAAATAAATTTTGACAAATTTTACCAGCTGAAATAATTAAAAATACCCGTATAGCAATTTTCATTTTTACTGAGTATTCTTTAGCAGTCCGCAAGCAAAGAGCCCAACTCAAAAGGTGACTTCAAAGTACTAATTAATTAACAAGATGGCGATAAATTTACTGTTTAAGAAGTCGTTACCGTTGAGTTGTGTTTAAATTTCACAGCATTCTTTCCGGCACAGGCACCTTGTTGGCGCAGCTAATTGCGAACAAGACCTGCTGCGACCCCAACGTGCCCCCATGACAGTACGGCAAACCTTTATGGCAATTTTGTGGCAGAACTCTGACACAGACGCAGCTCCATGGCCTTGGGCGGGGAGGGAGAGTTGGGGCAACTGTCAGCACGTGCCTGCTTGCAATCATGAGGATACTATGCCTGTGGTCAGGACAAGCTAACAATGCCGTCTTAAGCAGCACAATTAATAACCCAAAGCCAAGCCGAGCACAGCTAACTAAGTCGTGGCCGTAACCCTGACAGGTGAGTCAGGTTGGGGCTGAGTTAGTTAGGCTAAGCCGGCTTTGATTTATTCATTAGGTGGTTCATTGTGGCCAGGTCCAGGGCGAGTTGTGTCGATAATGAAAGTTTTATGGCTAGTTGCGGTGTCATTAGACCAGGTTAAGATGCACAAGACACCGTAGCTAATTGCGGTCTTTCTTTATCTCTCTCCCTCTATCTCACAGCACGATGGATATTGTCATACGTGAGGGGGACATTTCGCTGTCGCAGATTGGCATCTATGCGTCCGTCTCCTTTCTGGTAGTCACCGCAGTGGGCGCTGTATTGTATATCACATGCTCGCGTCGCTATCGTCTCAACTGGTTCGAGCAGAACCTGCTGGAATCGGCCAGCGAGAAGGACGAGGAGCAGCAGAGGTAAGTGAACTAATGTAGCATCCTCAATGCGTATCAAGGCACTTGCACAGCTAACACATTTTGTCTACAGCCGAGAGGCACTCGTTGCCGGCGCTGTGGGCTACAATGTGGACAATGTCAACGAGTTTGTGGCACGTGGTAAGCTGGGCAACAATAATGCGGGCAATCTGAGTCCCACTTCGTTCAAATCGGAGGATGCTGACCCTGCTTTTTGGGTGCCCGCTTCGGTGACGGCATCGGCAACTGCAGTGCAGCAGCAGGTCTCGCACACCACAGAGGAATCGGCACCACCCACACCCACTTCGCCCACTGGCAGCTTCAAGTCGAATACACTTTCGTATTGTTCCACGGCTTCGGTGCCCATCGCTCGATCCGATAAACATGTTGTGCTCGCCATGCATCCGAGTCGACCACGTGTCTCATCTATGAACGCTAAGTTGGATCACACCAAAATTGATATGACCTTATATCGCAGTGTAAGTTTTTTATAAGAAAAAGAACTATAACAAAACCAGAAAATATACAGCACAACAGCTTAGAATGTTGTATGTTAAAAATACTTAAAAATACCACAAATATTTAAATGCAGATTGTAAAGATTTCACTTCCCTCTGGCAGCACTCTCAACCGAAGTCCTCTTCCCCCGCTGCTACCGTCAACGAGGTACGTGGCAATTTGCACATCAGTCTTGGCTATGATCCCGTTGGAGGCTTGCTCAATGTGCGCCTGCTGGAGGCACAGAATCTACAGCCCAGACAATTCAGTGGCACCGCCGATCCCTATGCCAAGATACGTTTGCTGCCCGACAAGAAGAACTTCTGGCAGACGCGCATACACAAGAAGACGCTTAATCCAGGTGAGCAGAAAGGTCTCCCATTCTTTCTAGTTATCTCTAATCTATTGCCATTCCTTTAGTATTTGATGAGCAGTTTGTGTTTGAGGTCACTGCTGGTGTTGTTGATAAGCGCAGCCTTGAGATTCTGCTCTACGATTTTGATGCATATTCACGGCACGTTTGCATTGGTGGCACCAAGCTACACTTGGCTCATTTGGATTTGAGTGAGCAGCTCAAACTGTGGACACCGCTCACATCGGCCTCGGCGCAGGACATGAAGGTGGAGTTGGGCGACATAATGGTCTCACTGGCATATCTGCCGTCGGCAGAGCGCCTGATGGTCGTGCTGAACAAGGCCAGGAATCTGCGTATTGTGGACGATGCACGCAACTCATCGGATCCATATGTCAAGGTATCGCTCATCGGACCCGGTGGCAAGAAGATGAAGAAGCGCAAGACAGGCGTGCAGCGTAATACCGTTAATCCGGTCTACAATGAGGCTTTGGCATTCGATGTGGGCAAGGAGACGCTCAAGAATTGCTTGCTCGAGTTTACCGTTGTCCACGATGGACTTTTGGGTGAGTGGATGCCAAGCTCTCAGAGAGAGAACTTTACTAAAGCTTTTCACCTTAAACAGGTTCCAGCGAAATACTGGGTCGAGCTCTCATTGGTAACTCCGCCGAGGTGCCGCACGACGAGAGAATCTTCTTCGAGGAAATGTTCAGGGCCAAGAACGCAACTGCTCAGTGGGTGCCGCTGCAGGAGCCGGCACACAACTTGGGTGCCACAGCCAAGACACAAACCAAAAATTAGAGTCCACAGCTTTTGCTGTGCTTTCGATGAACGGCATGGACAACTGTTGCGTCTCGTCAGGGTCAGGGACAAAGTCAGGGACGCGCGCAGGGTCATCGCCATCCCCCAATTACGGAAGGTCGCTGCGTCGTACAATTTTTTTGGGAACTTGCAGGGATACATTATAAGGAAGCTGAAGCTGAGCAGGGAATTTGCGATTTGCGAAAGAAATACTTATCCATTTAAAAAATATATTGAACAGTTTCCAACACTACAAACACTTAATGTGCTTTCCATGGTATCAATTACTCGTATAATCAAATAATATATTCATATAAAAAACAAAAATACTTACGTGTGTGTGCTATGTATATGTCAAGAAGTACCTAACATGGAGTTAAGTTTGCAAATTAATATAAAATATTAGAGAAAGATATAGTACCAATTATATACATATATATCTAGATAATGTCTGTATAACTTTATATCTATTTACCAGTTATATGCAAAGAAGATGCTTAGCCAATTGCACCCAGCTGTAGAAAATGTTTTGAATAGTTTCTGAAAATATCTTAAATATAGTTGGATATAAGAAGATGGTTTCGGAACAAAAACGGGCACAAAAGTTGAAATGAATAACAAATATTTTTTTTTCAGAATTAAATCAATTGAAGAGATTTAATTGCGATCAACATATAATTATATATATATATATCACATATGATAACTCTAGCGAATATTTGTCATAGTCTTAGATTGAATGCAACTAAAATCATGTTATAATACTATTGAAAATGAAATTCTCTATTAAAAATAAAGTTTCTCTACAAAAACCCTTCAGAAAAGGGAACTCACACTCTTTCAATCGATAAACATAAGATTAATTAACTAATTAAGGTTGTAGATAAGCGAACACTCACTCCACCCGCCCCACTTTAGATGTGACTCAACGTCACAATGTAATTTTTTCTATCCCCCACAATGAAGAATGCCGTCAATTTCTTGAGGGTTCTGCACCCAACGGTGCCGTTTTAACTTGACTTATTTGGCAAATACTTTGCAACTTGTTGACCAACTCTTGGCGTAAAAAAACTTTCGAGCAAAACCCTTAACTAATTTTCCAACATTGACTGATAAATCCACAGGGAGGTGGCCACAGCAGAGGATGCTACATTGCCTGCTAAAGTGGGCAGATCGAAGCCGGTGAGGTAGGAGTGAGTCGTGAGTGCGGGAGTCCTGGGTGTCTTTCACTCACTAAGTTTGACGTAAATTTCCTTTCAATCAAAATGTGCTTTCATTCAATTTGGTAACAGTGGCTAAAGTAGCCCGAAAAATAGACTAGGAAAACCGGCCAAAAGGGCAACGGCAGCGGCGACGGCAACTTTGAACTATTGCCAAGAGTTGGTGGCGCCAAAAAGTAGACTATGGCTACGCCGAGGGCCCTGGCTGGGTTGCTATACATACAGCTGCTTATCGGCAAACGGAAGCGCTCTTGATAGATTGTCAGCTAAGCACTTATATAGATGTATTACATGTGTGTGTGAGTATGTACACTGTGTATCCGCAGTGGCCCCGAGGATGGAAAGTCAACATCTGAGATAGCGCAACGACACCGCAAGTTAGGGAAATTGTTTGGCCAAATATTTGGCTTGTGTTTTTGGTGTGCACGAAGTTCAATTTTCAGCTGGTCTAGCAATAAATTTCCATCGAGTGAAATGCGAACAATGCAAGCATTGCAGACATTAATTTGATTTTCGATTCAGAATTCAAAAAAAATGTTTCTGAAATGTTTAGAGAGTTTCTTTTAGTAACCTGAAACTACTGCTACAATTTGTAGTTTTATTCTTTATTCAGTTTCAATTTCAATTGCAGAAATTAGAGATAAATTTTGTTTCGTTTTATGGGATTTTCTATTTTATATTTTGATTTTTAGATTTGCCAAAATAAAGTCAAGAGACTCTCATCGATGTCATTGTATTTTGAAGCTGCTGCTGTCAACCATGTATAAGTTTCAATTAGAATTGCTGTAATGGCAGATAAATAACGAGATCATAATCATTTCGTTTAATACTCAATTTTCAGCTAAAGCTTTATCAAGTTTTGCCAATTTGATGACTTCTTGGCTGGCAGCTTAAACTCAGCGACGCTTATTAGATTTGCGCATTGAGTGAGAGAATCGACGCTACGCCACGAATGCGCAATTGGCCTTTCTGCTTATAGTCTATTGTATTTTTCATAGCATTCTCTTTCATTTTCATTCTCATTCTCGTAGTGCAGCTTTCAATTTTTCGCCGAAAAATACTTCGCTTCAAAGTGACTGGCAATAAACTCGGGGAACTCTTGGCTAACGAGCAAATTCCATTTTTAATTTCGTCGTGCTTTTGTCTATTTCAACGACAGTTTGTCCGAGCTCCTCTGCTACTGCGCTGCTGCTGCGCTCTTCCGTTTCCATTGCTTGTCAGCGGAAAACGTAAACTAACGACATTTTCGCTTTCTTATTTACACAATCAATTTCGAGCTTTTGTCATGCGGCAAAAGGCGAACGGCAAATGCTGAGCGCACGACCGTATCTGCTGTTGCTTTCTCGCTCTCACCCTCTCTTTCTTCTCCACCTTCTCCCACTATTTGTAGTTTTTCTTTAGGTATTTTCGGTTTGTCCTCCTCTTGTATCGTTAAGTTGCATTCGCATCGGTGTTGGCGTTTTGCGCCGCGAGGGAAATTGTCGTCAAAGCGCAAAAAAATGTCAGATTGTTGTTTTAGCCGGGCACTGAATGTGACCCTACCCCACCCCCCACCTGCTGCCACTCTACACTACTCTAACTTCACACACATGTCGCTTATGGCATTGCCATCTGTGTGTGTGTCTGTGTGTGTGGGTGCAGTTGGTAATAGTTCTAGTTCCAGTTTCTTGTTACATTTCCCACTTTTTTACTTTCGTCACTCGCTACCTCCTCTCTCTTTTTCTCCCATTCTCCATCTCTCTCTTCCTAAAGCTTGCTCAGCTTTGTTTTGTGTTCCTTTTGATGTTGACCGCATTCGCTGGCTTAATTTGCTACCAGCGCGACTTTCAGATACCCTCTAAACACTACAAACTTGCAAGAAACAAAAACTTTTTTCTATGAAATTTATATTATATTATTTGAAGAATAATATTTAAAAAACAAAAATCACTAAATAAATTTATAATATTTTCATTGAATTCCTTACAGGGTATCTGCTTTTCTTGTTGTTTTTTGAAGCCTTTATTGTTTATGCAACTGTCAGCAGTTTTCGTTGCCCCTTTCTGAGGAAGTTTTCGCTCACAATTGGAGATTTACTTGGCCAATGTGTGTGTGTGTGTATGAAGGTGTATAAGTCTCACTATGTGTGTGTGAGTGAGTGCATGTTTGTTTGCTTTGGTTGAGCTTACACGGACAATGTACAATGCGAACACAGCATGCTGACTGGCTACGTTGCTGCCTGGCTGTGTTTCTTCATATTTGTTGTCATTTCCAATTGTTTCAGCGACTTTTGACAGCTCGCAGATTAGCTTGGTGACGCCTCTGCAGTTGCAGCAACACCAACAGCAGCTGAAACTGCTATCGGTTGGGATTGTAGAGTAGATATACTCGCTGGCTTGCCATGCTCGTTGCGCTGCAGCTGAAGAGATTGTCCAGGGAAATCAGAGGTAGCGCGATGTGCACACCACTCACCTTTCCACCTCCATTCTCCCCTCTCTATCTCTCAACAATTTCACGAACATTTTCGACCCACGCGAAAAATATTTGCCAATTCATTTGATTTTCGATTTGCGAGGTTCACAAAGCTAATACAGTTCTCATTATGGCAAAGGTTTTGTTTATGTTTGTTTTTAGAAACAATTTTAATTGGCAAATTAATTGACTAATTTTTCTGTTTTTCACATGTTTCCCATTTAAATTGAAATGCAACATAAAAGGCCATTAAAACAATTTAATTTTATGATTTTTATGCTGAACTGTAAATTAATTTGTGAAATATGTTGACAACAATTGAAATTTATATTTATTTTATATTGTTATGTAATATCGCGGTTTGTTGTTTCGTTGTCATTTTGTGGTTGCGTTCAAACTGATTTTGTCATTCATCGAAAATCAAAATAGAGGTTCTCTCTGTCTCTCCCATTGTTTGGCAATCTATAGGGATTTTCAATGGGTTTTAAACAATTACAAAAGCCATTTCATGTGTCAACAGCATAACAAAATTTGGCTAAAAAGAACAAAATTGAAATTAATTAAATTATTTCAAGCTAAGCAATGTCACATGTGCGGTTTACCCGCCATCTTCCTCTCTCTCCCTCGCATGCTGTGCTGCATGAAACTCATCAATAAACAAAATTTATGGCTAAAACACAATTGCAGCAGCAGCAACAGCAACAACAGCAACAGCAACGGGGGCAATGCTGGCGACTGCCACAGTGGGGCGCCAAAAAAGCTATAACTAAAAAGCCAAAGCCAATTAAAGACACGCCCCAGCAACAGCAGCAGCCATTCCTGGCTGGACAGGCACATTAGCCTTGATCATGCTACTCCCTCTCCCCTCCCCTCTGCCCACTGTCCATCTGTCGCCTGCTGGTTGCGCTCTGTTTGAGTTGACGTCCAACCAAATATCCGCACCCAATCAGCATATTTAAATTGTATTGTGTTGCCGATTGAAATGCATGAAGACGAGTTCCAGTTTCAGATTCAGTTGAAGGATGTGCCAGGCAACGTTAGATGGAAAACCCTTGGGCAAACACTTGCATTTTTACCACACTCTGCTCGACTGTGCGGTTTTTACTGCGCACTTTAATGGTCAACATCACATCGATTCCTATTCCTATTCCGATTCCGATTCCGTTTCGATTCCCATTGCTCACACCCCTCCTCACTTACCTCAGCTGGGTAACTTCTGTTCCTCTTTTCTATTCCTGGTCAGCATTTTCATTCTGATTGTGCGATTTTCCACTTTGCTGTGCATCTCTCCGCTCATTTCTTGGCAATGCCAACTGCCCCTCCCCCTGCTCCCTTTCACGTCTACTTCATTTTTTGTTGTCCCTGTAGCTGGTGGTCAACCACTGTAGCAGTCTAATTGCTGGTACGACGATTCCAACTGTTCTGGTCTGCACTGAACTGGTGAAGGTGCCTGTGTAAAACTGGCCTTGCCAATGGCGGCTTTTTCATTTTTCGGATGCCCACAAATCGTTTGAATATTGTTTTTTCCCTCCCAGTTGATCCATTCCCCCCTTGGCTGGTCAGGCAAAAAAAATGGTCTCCATGTTGGGTCAGGGAACACTTAAAGCTATCCATTTTTAATTGGAATTTAGGCGCAAAGTCGTAAATATTTCGTTGCTCTGACCATATGCACTGCTCTCTCTACCTCACAGCACACGTTTTTCCATTTTTAGTGGCTGCCTCGAGTGCTTGTCCGTCTGTTTAGATTGTCCGCACTGTCTGCCTGCTGGTTGTCGTTCATCGTCCGTTGGCTTTGAGTGCAGATATTGAAGTTTCGAGTAGTTTACAGCTTCAGGTGATGCACTCACTTCATAACTTTCAAATGGATCAGAGTGCAATCTCTGCGATGCAGAAATGTTTCATAACTGTGGCTAACAGAACAGGGAAAGTTATTGGAGTCTATTCAATGTAGCTCGATTAATTAAGTTGTGCATATGAGACGAACGTGCTTACACAATTCATATGATTCAGTTTTAGGGGAAGCAACTTGAGTTGGAGAGAAGAGAGACAGAGCGTGCTCTTATGTTTTAAAAGCATCAAAAAATGTTCGAGCAGATTATTTTCCTATTTCAACAATATAAATCTTAAGATTTTCTTTTAACACTTCATCAAATATGATTTACAATATTAAAAATTTATTTATATATTTAACCAGTTTACGGAAGCAGCTCTTAAAGTTCTATGTTGTTTCTTTGTAACCAGTTCCAAATCTAGCTGGTACGTATATTCATTTTCAACTTCAGGTTACAAAATCGCATTGAATAGTTGGCAATAAGACAAAGTATCTTAAAGGAAACTTGCCACACCGCAACGTGTTGGAAACGTGGTGCAAATCGAATCAGTCTGGAAATTATATTCCGAAAAGGTGAACTCGATTGGACTACTTAGTCGGAGGAATGAACTGAAGAATGCCTGCGCAATGGGAACCGGCAGGTGCCGCCTGTGAAAGATGCAACTGTCATGTGGCAGGCAGCAGCCTGCAGGCCAGACAACATGCACAGAGAGAGAGAAAGATAGAGAGCGAAAGAGTGGAGGGGAAAGCGGCCCCAAAAACAGTGTTGCCATGTTTGTGTAGCGCGTGTGGCATGCGATGTGTCGCGTATTCGTGTTGAGGCTGCTATTGGTATTGCTGTTCCGGGCAGGCAGCATGTGACATGACGAGTGTGTGCTAGGAAGAGAGAGGGCAGGGAGGGAGAGAAGAGGCTGCCAGAGAGTGAAAGCACACATGCCAAGTCGTAGCATTTGAAAATCTTAACGTGATTTAAACATCATCACGAATGTCTGGAACAGAACTCAAACCAAACCAAACCAAACCGATGCGGGGCGTGGCATGGCGGAGCTAAACAGAAGAGACAAATGTGAAGGATGCGAGAAACTGCGGCGTGGACAGGACACTTGCTGTCCTGCACAATTGGCACGTAGTGGGCTGTGGTTGCGCTATGAGTGTGCATATGCGCGCCCATGTGAGGGTGTGTGTGTGTGTGGTCTCGACTAAAGTGGCAAGTGCTGAGTTGCCCGATATTTTGACAATAGTCGTCGTCGCAGCTGAAACCCAACCAACTGCTTCAGTGCCTCTTAATCAGGAGTATTCCACGTTGCGCCACGTTGACTTTGATGTACTTGCTATTTATGTGCATAGCTACGGTAGAGAGCGAGGTAGGGCAGGCAGTAACGAGTGACAGTTACCATCTCCTGCTTCCTCCCTTCTTCCCCCCTTAGGCACATAAACGTGACACAAATAGGTAATTGCTCTTTGACTGTGGCCTCGCAGCGGCAACACCTTGTCTTGGGCTTCAAGTCTCGAACTTGAGGCTTCTCTCCCCCTCCCACCAATTGGTATGCTGCTTGCCCCCTCTTGTTGGTCTTTAATTCGCTCTGCTTGCACATAACCTCAAAGTGGCTTAGCATCGCCCATCAGGCGGGGCCTATTAAAGCCTATTGAGCCTTCAATTTTTTCTGCCATTAATTTCTGAGTGATTCGCACTGCGGTCGCTGTAAGCGATTAATTTAATTATGTGTGCACAAAAAAACAACAACGTTAATTCAATTACAATTTTATGCATTAAACGTTTGTTTAAAGCCTCGCAACCGCAGCGAACTGAAAATGCTTTTAAACATTGGCGAGTATTTATAAAATACTATACGATTAAGTGGCAAAAGTAGTGGTAGAATTAAAGTTAGAAATGAGTAATGTGTTCCACATACATGTATAAGAAACATGAAGAATACATTTATTAAGATTAAAGTAGTGTGGAAGAAGTGCTGTAATTGAAAGTTGTTAAAAAAAAACAATTTATTATAATTATTATAAAATATAATGATAATAATTAAAATTAATTATTTCTTATTATTCAGTATCAATGTTTAAATATATATTTCTGGCAATATACAAGTGAAATATAATTTTTTTTCTTTGTTTATTCCACTTAGGAGTTTTGAGTCTCTAGTGGCGCCTTCCATCGAACCCTGCCATCTGTTTAACTGTGTCCCAAGTCGCGTTCATTTGGTACAGCTCCTGCGGGTTATGTAATACGAATATATTTCTATAATATACAATATATTCTGTTTACCATCTAATTCTTTAGATGTAGTATTCAAAACATGATCTTTCCTTTTTAATAAATCTTTATACGAAAAAAATTCAAAAATCTTTAAGAATAATTTGAAGCAGAGTTTTAAATGTTTTTCCAACAATGCTTGCCTGCAACCCAAACCAATTTCACCTTCGCTGCCTACACTTAATTCTGCTTTCCCTTCACTAACAACATTCATTGTCAGCGAGAGATTCAATTGAAAACATTTCACACTTGCGTTCATCCGATTCAGAGTATCGCATTATCTATTATCAACTGTACACACAGGGGCGCACTCTCGTAAGAGAGAGGGGGAGGGGAGTGGACACGCGTTGTACCTGCTGTCATTGTTAGTTGCAGCGCGGGTGGAGTGTGGCAGCGTGTTATCAGCACGTGGCACATGGCATAGCCGAAGCCAGAGAAAGCTACCCGCCCATGCGATTTGTGTTTAACAATTTGTAGTTCATGTTTCGGTTGTCGCTGCAGGCGCCACCTGATTTAACTTATCGCACTTGCCACGCGCCGCTCATGTGAAAACAACGCGTTACAACTGCAACAATAACAGCCACAGAAGGGTGTGCGGGGATGTAGAGAGAGGCGGAGGTTGGTGTAGAATAACAACTGAGGCAGATGTAAGAACACGAGCTAACCTACGCTACAGAATCAACTGCTACACTGACTTTGCAGACTTTAAATTTGATAGAATATACGATGGAACATTTGCACAATTTAAAACTATTTATGAATAGAAATATATATATGAATAAAGTCAACAAATGAAATAGAAACGTTCTCAGTTGTTTTTCCTGGTTCCTTGTTGATATTATTCAACATTTGACAACAACATTTCAACAAATTTGTTTAAAAATATACACGTTTTAAATAACAAGTTAGTTACGAAAACAGTTTAACAGCTCTTATTAATCTGAATGTAAAATTGTTTAAGACTAACTTCGATTCTGTTTAATCTGTAGATAGCTTAGAATTTGGAGTAGGAGCATTGCCAGCTGAGCCAAACGCGATTCGTGTCTCTCTCTCTCTGGCTTCGTCAACCGATATTTATGATAAATATTTGCAGTGCGTGCAAAAGGCAAATGGGATTGAATGAAGAATTATTTTGGGACATTGATTTTACGAATTCGGCTTGTCAGAGCAATTGAATTGATTTGCAAATGCGCCAGACATGCGTGTCCTTTGTGCCTCTCGCGGTGTGTCGCCAACTCTATCCACATAAGTGTCCCAGTAAAGTCTATCAATGTATTCTACATGCACATGTAAATGTGGTACGCTTTTGTTATTTTAATTCTAAGAATCATTTACCCCCCAAAGCGCCTCTTTGAACTGAATTGTGCATTGCTAATGATTTCTATGGAATTGAGCAACAGCAGCAGATACGCAAGCACTTAGACAGCTTAAGAATACCGGATTAGGTAATAGGAATTCATAAAAAGATCAATAATTACAAATTAGACTTTGTACATATTTGCTTGACATATATTAAACAGAGACTTAAATATAATGAAAAGTAAATATAGATTAATATTATTTCTAGAATAATTTGGTAATTAAAGGAATGAAGAATGAATAATGTTGAATAAATTATTATTAAAACATTCTTAGTCAAGTGAATAATGTAAAGAAACATTTAATAAATATATAGATATTTCATTGTTGCTTGCTCCTTCGTGTCACGCATAAAAAGCACGCTTCTGGTCATCTCTACTGGGTGCAGGTGAATTCAATACAATTTGAAACAAGGATTACGAAAATGTTCATTTGAAAACTCTGTGCAAAGCCTCATAATTTTGCCATTTTTCAATGCAAATGAACACACACACACACACATGCATTTATATGTGACATTGGGCATGTGCTATGTGCTTTGCACACACACACACACATACATACACAACTGATGATACCGTTTGCCTTGCTGTTGGCTACAGTTGCCCATTTGCGTGATCCCAAATTTCTATTTCCCCCAGCTCTGCTCATAAAACATAAATCTGCAATGCTCCAACAGCAACAACAACATCAACAGCAACTCAAAGTACTGCTAAAACAACAACAGCAACAACAACAAGGGTTAGCTATGTGCAGCAGAAAGTTGCAAAAGTTCAAGTGTGGCCCGAGTTCGTCGAGCCCCAAAAATGCAAAATTCGAACTCAAATCCGCAGCCAAGTGTTGCCAAGCTATGTTGCTGTTGCTGCTCTTGTTGTTATTGCTCTTGTTGTTGCTAAGAGTTTTGTTTGGCTTTTTTTTGTTGCTGTACTTTGGTCGACTTTAGTTTTTGCCGTGTTTGCCGACTGCTCGATAGTCATAAATTCGTTGGCAAAAGCAACAAGAAAATTTACTGAATTTCACTTTTTCCTTTCTTGCCTTCTTCCCTTTTTGGCCAGACGGCGAGAGAGAGAGATAGGTCATAAAGAATGGCTAACAGAGAATGGCAGAACGCGAAAAATATGAAAAAATTCGACTAATAACAATGTCTTTGCATTCAAGCCATTGGGGTAGGGGTAGGGGGACGAGGAACGGCGGACACGCCCACACAATTTTATCGCATTGGCCCAAAAAATGCGCTCCAGCAACGGCGGCAAAAAGGCGAATGTCCTGGCAAATACGCTGCTGCTTGCTCGCCTTTGTCCAGCATTAGTGTTGTTGTTGTTGCTATTGTAATCTTGATTGTTGTTGTACGCAAATGGTAACAACAACAACAATAACAACAACAACAGCAGCACCACTAGCAATTGCTGCGGCTACCGCAAAAGCCGCAGACAAACAGTTTGCTGGCTTGTGGCATGGTCAACAGGGGAGAGTGCGGGACCGGGGCGGGATGACTATTGGGCGTGGCATGCTGTCGTGCATTTGGTTTATGAATTCTGTTTTGACTGCAAGCGTTCAGCTGGAAAATGCCAAGCCATTCCCAGCCGTCTGAGGCGTCTCTCTCCGTCTCTCTTCCTCCCTCTCTCCCCCTCTGCGTCGCAATAAGAAGCGACCCAAGCGGACCAAACAATTCTTTAGCACATTTTTCTATCAATTTTACGCATTTAAACATTTTATTTGTTTTCGTATTTGTTTTGCGCATCACTTTGCGGTTGTCTTGTTGTTGTTGTTGTTGTTTCTGTCTACTGCCGACGCCCATTAAAATGGCTGCTTTTGAAGTTTGTGTTTGCCTTTGGTTTGTGCGCTTGCCACAGATTTTAATTGGTAATGTTGTGTTATTTTTTGTGGCATTCCTTGGATTTGTTTACGTTCATTTAAGTAATTTTCAAAGTCAAATAAATATTGACTGTAAACAGTCTGAAGCGGAACTCAATTAGTTGAAGAACTTCGATTGCGCATGTTTCAAAAGGAGACCTAACTTCCCGCTAGAAATAGCTTTTTCTGTGTAGCTTCAATTTTAATTGTTGACTTGATAAAAAGTGTAAAAACTAGTTTGCAAAATTTAGCGTGTTTTACAATTCTTTTTCTCCACTTTAACTATCAAATGCAATTTTAAAATCGATAGTAATCAAATTTTCAATCGCAAAAAATTGAGTTCTAAAATTATAGAAAAGTTGATAGGAAAAAAAGCTGAACTAAAATTTAACTGATTTCCCAGCGGAATGCTGTTCATGATAAAATATGTAATTTAAAATATTCTTTCATTTTATTTTTCAATTCGATTAAGGCGTGTTAATACACTCGCAATTTAATAATGTTGAAAAATGTTGAAGGCATTTTTGTGTGTGTATGAAAGAGTTTTGAAAAGGCATTAAAATTTGTATTGTTAATGCGCAGAAAAGCTTTCAGCAGCTGAGACGTCATTGTGTGGCCTGTCAGTCTACCCCTTTTTCGCTACCCTGTAAAGAAGAGACAGTGCAGAGACGGGTATGCTTAACACATTAGATACAAGAAGAAAGAGAAAACGACAGATAGTGAAGTTATGGCACAATAGAAGGACTTTACTTGTCTTAAAAGGATCGATTAGATTCATTGTCTTGTTAAAAAATTATTCGGGGTTTCTTTTTCGTTTAGCTCTGCAGGATATCCGACAGTTGTATATGCCCCACTATATTTACAGGACTTGTTTGTCGTTAGTTTGGCTTTATTGATATGTAAATGTCGCACTTATGCGCAGCAAACTCAATTTTTTCTCACTGTAAATGCTGCGCACGTCGCGCAATTATGGCGCTAATATGCACTTGACAATGTAATGACATTTATTGAACGGCAACGACAGAGAAGCAGGCGCAGGCAGAGGCGAGGGCAGAGGTAGAGGCAGCGACTGCGGCTGCTTGCACGAATGGCTTGCAGGCAAGTCGCGACGATTGTGAAGTGCTGCTTTAGAGAGCGACTGCTGATTGAAAGTGTCAGTCGAGTGCCAGAGGGAGTAAAGGAGAGGGGAGAAAGAGAGTGAAAGAGAAGAAGAGGGACTGCAGCAAGATGTGAAAGAATTTCGTTACGTCTTCGCAGCTGAATAGCGTTAATTCCGCCTGCTGACAACGCAATTGACAAGTGCCTCCTTCTACTTCTGCTCCTTCTCCCCCCTTCCTTCTCCTCCTGCTCATCGCATTGCGGCGCAATGAGTTTTGTGGTCTTCCGTATTTGTCAATTGGCGACAAAAGCGCGCCATTTATTAATGAAGCCATGTGGAAGCCAATCAAATGTTGAGCCCAAAACCCTTGCGCGGCGTCTGCTTGCCTTGCCTTGGGGACAAAAGCGCGGTGTGTGTAACACGGCGTATACGCAATGCCGGAACCATAGGCAACTGTTTGCAGACATCTAATCAAACCGTTTGCCACAGCTGCATATTAGTGATGCTGACACAAACATCCTTCCCCAGGCAGAGTCTGATAAATCCGCAGACAACATGCAATTAAATTTTCGCTTTGAGTGAGTTGCATCAAATTATTATTTATCAATATCTGCCACACTGTCTGACTGTGTGTCTGTCTGTGTGCGTGTCTGTGTGTGTGTGTCAATTTCACTTGACGAAATGAAAAAATAACAGCGAGTTCATAAAGTGCATAGAAGTCAGTTCGGGGTTACGAGGGGAGTTAAGCCAGGCGACAGGCAAGAAGGATTTGCATATCATTTTATGTGTGGCATGTGGCAAGTTTACGATACAATATTATGACAGAAACGTGCAAGGAAATGAGCTACGAACTTTTATTAGTTGGCCAAAAATAGCAATTCAAATTGCAGATACATAAATAGAACACGATATAAATACACGCACTTCACTTTGCCATCCATCAGAACATAAAACAAAGCCGCAGATTCACTTGCGGCATTGCGCTTTGCTAACATGCCTTAAGAGGTGCTTGCGCTTAAATTCGCATATCGTTTGTCTTGCACAAGCAGAAGGGATGGAGAAGAGCGAGGGAGGAAGGAGGGAGAAGAGGAAAGAGGGAAGAAGGAAGGCTGCTCCCTTCGTCATCGGCTTAGACTAACAATGTTTGTGGATTTGCTGGCATTAGAGGCAGCAGCATTGCAACAAGGGAACGGGGAATGAAAGTGACACGAAACAGAATGAAATGAAATGGAATGGAATGGAATGTCATCATGTGAGTGCGGGAAATTGCCAAACTCATTTCCCACTGTCACAGCGAAACGATACAAAATGAGGCGAAATAAAGCAAAGTGGTTAAGAGCGTGTTATATTTTGCGGCAATCCGCGAGAATTCACCTTGCCACCCACGGCATGTGGCCCCGTGCCGTATACTCGTATATAACTTTATATTCTTCCTGATTTATATGCATGTCTTGCTGTTGTTTCGACTCGACTCGCCTTCCTCCCTCATCCCCCATACGTTGCCCGTCTGCGATTATTTGTTTGGCTCGAATGCGTTTATTGGTCTTGGCACATAATAAAATTATTTATTGCATTATAAATAATACAGGCGTTCTCGTAATCATTTCCCCCTACCCCCTGCCCGGCTGAAGCTGCTTTTCAATTTCGATTTGCATTCTGTGCCATCAATAAAAAGCCAGTCAGCCCCCCCCCCCACAGCTGCCTCGTTGTGCCAACAAAGGCAACAAAATAAATAAAATTAAAATAAAAATTTATAAAAGCGTTGCGGCAATGCTGCAGCAATGTGTGTGCGACATAGAAGGGGTAGGGCGGACAGGGACGAGGTGCTGGGTTAGAGGCAGGTAAATGGGGGTTACGTGAGTGTGTTGTGTGCTGTGTGTGATTTTATTGTTTATCGATACAAAGCTCGTAAATACCTGACACAGGCGCCATAAACACATGTGAGCCAGCCAGAGATGAGACAAGCTGAGCGAGCAGAGCAGCAGAAGAGGGCATAGAAAATAGCACTGAGTGGGAATACAGTTGGCATCTGGTGCGGAAACTTAGCAAGAAGAGGTGTATAATATCACATATATTTAACAAAATACTTAGTACAAAATATAGTGAAATAAAAAGATTCATTAAAAATAGAAATAAAATGTTTATGAGTTTTTTTTCACTATAATTTTCACTATAAATATATTTTAAATACAAAAACTAATTTTAAATATATTTATTTGCATTTCATTTATATATTTATTATAATATACACACATATAATTTAACCCTATTCAACTAGTAAACAACCTGAACTAATCGCACCCATCTCTAAGCTGGCAATGTGTGTCCGCTTTGGGGTTTCCTTGCTATGGTTTGTGGTTTCTGTTTACATAATTGAAAATTTCTAATGACTTTGCCAAGGTTTATTGTGCAAACAGTTTACCACACAGACACGCAGACACATACAAAACAGAGGGCTCTATAACTGTGTGTGTGTGTGAGTGTCGGTGTCAATAGTAAACGACCCACGCCTCCGGCTCCGGCTTTAACCCACTGTCCCTTGGTCTGTATGCGCCACCAATTCGGGCTCATTTCGATGTCATTGCAATGCGTTTGTAACGCTTGCAGCCAACCCACACTCACACAGACAGCGACGCTCTGCTGTTGCTTTTAAACATAGTTACACAATATGTTGCTGCATAGTTTTGTGCGCCGGCCACGCTGCGTATGCGCTATAATTCCCCTTGATGCCTGTGGGTGTCATTCACATAAAGTGCTTATGTGGAGCTACGCTGCCAGTACTCCCCCACCTCCCTCTCTCTATCCCCTGCCTCCCCCTACACCACTCGGTGTAAATAATATTAGCACTAAACAGACAGAGAGCAGCAGCAACAAGAAGCTGCCCCATGCGCGCTGCTATGATATCCATGCGGCATGCTCTCTCCCTCCCTCCCCAAGGCCATAAACTTTTCATTAGCAAGTCGGTTTGTTGTCAGCGCTCGTGTTGTTGTTGGCACGACAAAAGGCCGCCTTAAGTGCAGGTCCTGCCCTGGGTACGCTGGCCATAAAGGCTGCTGTGGTGAAATTTGTCAAAGGTTTTTATGTCAGCCAGCGACGGGACTATAATTGTTTTATGCGCGCACTCTTCACTGTTGTTGCTACTGCGAGTCTGACAAACTATTATCACAAATGAAGTGCGCCGGGGTGGAGTGACAAAAGACAGCAGGAAGCGACAGCCAGACGTGACCGAGACAGGCTGCAAGGACGCGTCGACAGGAAGTCAAATCAAATGCGGCCAACTAGGCGGATGATTGTGGGCATAGTTCTAGAGATTTGAATTAAATTTATAAATATTATTCAAAATATTTAAAGTATTTTTTTACTTTTCTAACGCATGCAAATATATTCCCCTTGCTTGCTAAAATTCATTTGTTTTTCTACAGTTCATTGCGAAACCTTTTCCGACTCACTAAGTAATGAGAATTTTCACCTACGCAGATAAAGCAGAAGCCGAAAGGAGCTTTTCATCATACGAGAGCAAGCTTGATACACTTGTTTTTCGCTTCAGCCAAAGCAAACTTTTCTGTGCTCTCTGTGGGGCTAATTAGGGAAATGCTTTGCTAATGCTTCAAGTAGAATGTCGATTGAAAAACTTTGCAGAACGTTGCGTTAATTAAGTGGCAAACTTATTCGGCACAAAATTTCACAGTTGACAAACGATGAAAAATGCAAAGCGCTTATCGAACAACGAGGACAACAGCAATAACAGCAAAAACAACTGGGACAACAACAACTAGGACAACAAACTGGCAACAACAAGGACAACAGACTGAAGCTGAAGTGGGGTTAGCAGCGCGCACATCAACATAATCATCGCTTTCATGATTATGCTTATCCCTTTGCTCCAGCCAGCATAATGTGATCCACAACAACAACAGCAGCAGCAACGATAACACGTGAAAATCCATAATATTTGTGCAAACAATCGAAGCTAAAAAAGTTAATCGAAGCAGGCAGCAGCAGCAAACTTGCAACAACAACGAGCAACAAAAAAGGGTTGCAAATCAAAGATGAAGCTGGGCAAAAAACTGAAAATTCAGTTGTGTGTGTGTGCGTTGCGCATTTGCATTTTCATATGTGTATGTTTGTATGTATTTCTGTGTGTGTCTGAAAGAGTTTTTGCGTTCTTGCTGCGAATTGGTTAGCATTGCAAATGTGCGCGACTCTTTGGGCTTATTCAAATAAGCTCGAGTGTTCGACTTGATACAGTTGGCTAGGGCGGCATACACCCAAAAGAGCCAGTATAGCTCGATACCCATGTCAAGTGAAGATTTACAATTAGCACAGTTGAGAAAGAGTAAAGAAACTGACAAAAGCAAACATTTTTTTTGCGTAACATGAGAGAATGAATGAAAGAAATGAGAGGAAACTGAATTGCTGAGACGCGTAAAGGAAGATAAAATATTTCGAAAGCCTTGGCTTTGCTAGGCCGAGGAATTAAGATCTGATACTATATATAATACATATAGCAAAATGCTTGAAACTTCTACTTCCAAGCGCTGTTTACCTTAAAACTTCAGCCAAACATAGCCGTAATTCTGTTTTGCTTTTGGGGCTTTTGCCACTTTGACCTGCGACTTTCTCCAACTATTTCCGACTTGTTATTTCTGATTTCTGCCCCTGCGGGCAGCACGTTGTTCAGGGCGCAATCCTGCCACGACCTGCCACGTGCCTACTACACTTTATGTCGCATAGTTTTTACTCACACACTCAAACACAGGCAGACACGTGAGTATAGGATTAACTATAGTCACCTTAAATTGTGCTTACTCCTCTTGTTGTTATTGTTACTGTTATGCTGCTGTGCACTTGCAGCCCCTGCTATAGAGCGAGATAGTCAGCGGAAGAAGAAGGGAGACAAAAAATTAAATTTTTGACTCTCACGGCATCGTCACGAATGCTTCTACAGCTTCTGGTTTTTATTCGTGCCGCTCGCCGAGTGCCATTGCCATTTTATGAATAATTCATATCAACACAGATACACACACACATAAGCAGCAACTGAGGGATCGTCACAAAGGACACGCATACATTTTCATATTGACACTCGCCGTGTTTCCGGGTCGAATTCTCATTCCAGTAGCGGATTCTCATCATCGTTTGGCGGCGTCATTGTCTCCTGGGCGAGCCTTTGTCTACGCCTGTCACAGACTCTATCGCTGTTTTTTTCTCTTCTCCTTATTGTTGATGTTGTTGCTGTTGTTGCTACTGTCTTTGTTGCCGTATTTGGGTTTTTATAGTCAACGTCGTCGTTGCCGTTGCCAGCCTGGCATCGTTGCTTGGCGGACTGCATTCTTGTGGCACATTTTTCGCTGCTGCTGCTGTCTTAACGAAGCCTTTGAAACGGCTCCAAAGGGGAACCTTGTCAGCGTGTCGCACCTCGCGCATTGTTGTCGCTTTAAGAACGTTTACACACGCACACACACGCATACACTCGCAGACACATGCACACCCACACATGCTGTCAACTCTTTGCTTTCTGTTGCATACCGCACGGTGCGCTTGTACATTTTTCGCTAGCGCTTTTCGTCTCGCTTCGTGTGACGCAAATCGCCAATTGGCCAAACCGCCGCTTGCGGTTTTTGTGGCTGCTTTTGATGTTGTTGTTGCTGTTTTGGTTCTTGTTGTTGCTTCGTGTTGTATCTTGTCGAATTTGCTGATTCGCGCATATAACAATGGCCAACAACAACAACGGCAACATCGACAAACACACACACAGAAATCGCTACAATCAGCGACAACAATCGCATTTGCGCTATCAAGTCGAGTTTCGTTCGCATTCCAATGAGGAATGCAGCAATTTGCAGTAAATTTCCAATTACTCGATCGATGCACGCATTAATAAGTGATTATGATATACAGACTATTTAATATGCTTGTCTAAAATGTGCCATTTAATCTGATTGTTAAATATTTAATTGCCCGATTAAAATGTTATGCCACCCAGAGAAAAAAGCAACAACAAAAAATATAAATGTCCATGAAAGCAGCTTGAATCATTTATGCATAAATATGTTGCATACTTTTTAGCGCATAACTCGCTTTAGGCTAAGCGGGGCTTTAAGTTCAAAGTCAGCTCAAAAGTAGGCCACACTTTATGAATTTTTGATTAGTTGCGGATATTTAGAGGGTATTTAAAGGTCGTCTATGTCACAATGTGCTATTTTTAGGTACTTTTGTTTCACAGTAAAATTAACTTACACACCGAGTCCAACAATGGCCACAAAACTCATGTGATTTTTAAGTGTTGCTCTTGCTGTTTTGTGTGTTTGGTTTGTGCGGCCTGCCTGCCTGGGCTGTATGTTTGGATTTTCGGCTTGAATGCAGGCTCCATTAGGAAGCTATGGACTGCAGTTCCTCCTGCCATGACTGGGCTGAATTTAAAAGTTGATTTTGACTTTGCTAATGTGCCCAGCAGGGCAGCGCTAAAGGGCGGCAAGGGATGATGACAGTGCTCAATTTCTATGGAAATTATAAATGGGTTATCGATACAATTGCCGACATAATTGATGCACGACTTAAACAAAGCGGCAATTTATAGTTTACAATGTGTGTGTGCATGAGGCTGCACTTTCTTTGTGTGCCATTATATAAAACGTATCATTAATCAATTGAACTGAAGGCATGTGGAGTAACTTGATTGATATTTCAATGCAGATGATAATAATTATATAGTAAGCGGCATGCAGCCTAATCGCTTTAGCGAAACTCATGTACAAGCTCGTCAACTGATTTATGCACGTTGCACGTGCTGCACAGTTTACTGACCTGTGCAACGTGCTGGTAATTGCGCCACACGTAACATGTGCCAAAGAGTGCGGCACTGTTATAGCAACAGAGCTGCGCTCTTAACAAGTTTAACAGTTTACTGTTAGCAGTTAACAGTGGCGCTCTCTTGCCGGGGGGAAATTCGCTCTTTGCTTAACCGGCGTGCTCTCTTCAGCTGCTGCTGTTAACAGCGCGCGCTAACAGAGTCTGTTAGGCGTGTCGACCGCAAGGGCGCATAAATCACAGAAGTCGTTGACAGCGCTGGATGCCCTCGACTGCCTGCTCCCGCCGTCGCCACCTTCTTACCACAGTGCTGCACCACAGCGACCACGCTGCGATGCTGCACTGTGTGTGCCCCAAATGTGCATTTAAATTAGCAGCGCCTATTGCGAGGACCCCCGCCCGTTGTCAGCCCCTTCCTCCTTCCCCTCTCTCTTGCTCTCTGGCGTGCGCGCTTACAATGTCATTTCTATGCACAGCGAGAACATAAATCATTAACAAACCCGTCCGCCCGCCTGCAGCACAAATAATAACAATAATAATGCTAAAAACTGCAACAGTCGACGCGACTGCCACAATGCCCATGCGGCCTGTGTGGCAACTACTCGCTTGCTGTCTCCCCCTCTCTCCTGCTCTCTCTCTCTCTCTCACTCTGACATGTGCAACCAATTACAGACATTTCCGGCAATCAGTTTTTAGCACGGCCTACAATTGCAACAATCGCCCCAAAACTGCCCACGATATGTAGTTATAATAATTTCAGAATATTCGTTGCCATTCGAATACGAATGCGAATCGACGTTGACATGAGCCACACAAACAAAATCAAAGTTGGTCTACCACCACCTCCCCTGGCACCCCTGCCTTCTCCTGAACTATTCTGCCTGCAGGCTTGGCTGCAGTAAAAATTTATGTTCGGTCATAGATCATGTAAAAGCGACACTTGCAACGAGTGGTTAGTGCCACTGGGGCAAGCACTGCACGTACACATGTCGTGTGGCGGAATTAGAGATTGACAGTGTTCTGAATATCCAAAACTCCTACCATTTGAGGGCTCTTAAATATTTTCGTTTGCTTTAAATTTTATAAAATAACTTAATCTTAATCTAAACTTATGACTGACATTCAGAGTCTCAACTAATCCCCGACTTAAACGATTGCTGTTTCGCACTTCCCCCACACATTCAAGTCATTGCTCATTTCAATTTCCCCTCGATTTCACCTTAATCACATATTGTAGCATACTTTGGAGCGTGCGGCATTTTGCGCTGTCCTGCATTCATGACGCTTTAATTGACATGAGTTCTGGAGGCATATCGAATGTTTCCAGAACACGCATACATATGCATGTCGGACATTCATACGCCTGGCATCCTTCGAGCCAAGCGAGCCTATGCCAATCTGGCGGGTCAATCTCAGTGTGCCAGAAGAACGACACAGAGAGAGAGAGAGGGAGAGTGAGCGAGCGAGTCGCCTCAGTTGTCAGTCGACCACACGGCTGACTGACCTCATCTCCAGTGCCAATTTCCCTTGATCTACAGTGCTACTGCTGGTGCTTCTGCTGTTGTCCATCTCCCACTCCATCTTTGCAGGAAATATGTCAAAATCCTATTTGCATTTTTTTGCTTTCCTTTCCGTGTTCGTTTTTCTCCCTCTCTCTCTCACCCTGTCCATTTCGCCATTTGTGTTTGCTCGCACCTGCTGCAGCTCGGCTAATTGAAATCGAGATACTTTCCACGACTAACCTTGAACAAGCTTTCGCTAATAGTGCAAACAGTCAACTAAAACAATAGAAATGTGCACTGTGAGCACCAGCAAATGTCAAATGAAAAACACATTACAAAACCAGTCGGAATATGCTAATTTCATTAATTAAAACCGACCGGGCTGCCGAGTTGATTTTGTGGCATACCAGAAATAATACAAAACTATCTGCAATATCGCTTTGTAATATTATGCATACACTGCCGACATTTGCAGCACGCGCATCCACATCAATTAGTCAACCATATATCACACATATATCGAAATCAATTGAAAAGTACAACAAATTGACCTATGCCTGCCCCGCGGCGGGTGACCACAAACACAATTGCTTGACATGTCTATGTAGTGCATTAGTGGTTCAGGTTTCTATAGCAATACTATAAATGCAGACCAAAAAAATTTACCAAACATTTTTGACTATTCAACATGCACGAAAGCTATAGTCGAGTGTGCTCGATTGTGTTATACCCGCTACCCACCTAAGCAAAACCTCTTCTTAAACATAGAACTTCTATGTTTAGTGCATTTTGTATTGCTTACTTTAGGAAGCGGATTGGAATACCCTTCGATCCTAGGAGTACCGGGTATACAAATATTTCACTTGTCGAATATAGCAAAAATCTGTTTTGACTTTTCAAATTGAATATGTGCAAGAGGCTTAAAATGTGGTTGAAATGTGTACAAAGCATAAAAGGATTAGCAATGCATAAGTTAAAATAAAGCTCAATATTTGTTGAATTTGACAAAGAAAATATTTGCAGCAGATGAAGAGCTAAATAATTATTGCTGAGCTGAAAGGCTGCAATGCTGATCTATTAATCAGTCAATAAGTCTGTCTTTGGCAATTGGAAAAATACAGTTAAATGTAGAATAAGACAAGTAGAAAATTGCAGAAATGCGCTGCACAGATTTCCCTAGTATTTCACAGTTTTTCACGTCAGATCGTCAGATGATAAATAACTATTAAAAGAACTGGCAAACTGCAACGTCGCGTTTGGGCAAATGGCCGACGGCATCTACTTAACTGACTGACAGTTAGCGCAGCGCATACTCTGAGTCGCTCTGTTTGTTTGTGTGTGTGTGTAGCTGTCCTACGGATCCCGAATCGTGAATCCTGCTGGGTTTGTCAAAATGTGCGTCAACAGCATTAAATTTGCATAGATGCCGCTGCCTTTTCTTGCTACACTCTTTTCTTTTTTCTTGTCTTCTAGCTTTCTACCACTTTCCCAGTTTGCTTCCTCTGCTCCTTGTTATCTATTTTTTGGGCTCTCTTAAATACTTGCAGCGACAGCAAATGTAAATGACGCGAGTTTATTAAAAATGCAAAGTAGTTGAAAGCAGACGGACGAGGAGCCGGAATTCCACTTCGACCGACAGATTTCAAATAAGAAATGAGCGTAATGTGCAATTATATTGAGAAGTATCAGAACAATATCTTAAATGTAGTTTAAATTATTATTATTTATTATCATTATTTATTATTATTATAGTACTATAATTAATTCCTTAAAATATTGTTAACTTTTCACTTGTTTGCAATGCATGTTCTTTAATCATTTTCAACGTAGTGTGAGCTGCTCTTCGGAAGAGTCTTGTGAGGCTGAGCCAGCGTCTCAGTCAGTGAGAGTTGGGACTGAGCAACTGAGCCATTTTATATATAATGAAGTTCATTTTGGGCTGTGTGCGTAATACACACAAAGGAAGACAAAGGGGAAAACGGAGCAATATCGCTGTAATATCATGTTCCGTTTGCTGTTTTGTTCTTTGCGAAGTGAAGGAAGCACAAAAACAAGTGGAAGGATTGCAGCACATACGCATACACATGTACATACATTGTCGGCCCCTTGCCAGGCATTGTGTTAAGCTATTGTTGTTCTTGTTGTTCTTGTTGTTGTACCGGTTGTTGCTGTAAGATTAATATGCTGCCGTTTTCTACTACTTATGCTGCCTTTCAGGCTTGGCGCATTCTTAAAGGACGCGTAGCACGTCCGTGCCGTGCTCTGCCAAGACTATGCGCATGTGTTAGTTTAATGACTGCCTGTCTGTCTGAACAGGGGGCTGTCAGTGTGTGTGTGTGCGAACGAGTGTGTGCGTGTGCTGAAAACTTAAGTCATGCAGCTCGCTCGCTGGCATGCAGTCTGCCAACATCAACAACAAAATGCATCCACTCACTACTTACTTTAAAAAGGGATTTATTGTGCTTCATACATGCGTATGCCTCGCTTTATGTGTGTCTGTGTGTGTGTGTGAGTTTGTGTACTGACTGAGATGCAATGATGCCGAAATACTGCACTCAACTTGCCGCTGTTGCAACTATCACAACCAGCAAAAGACTTAACAGCTCCTCACGCTGCCTCTCCCTCTTTTTGTGGCCATCTCTTTCCCACACTTTGTGTGTCAAGAGTGAAAATGAGCAGCCGCCAGTCTGACAAGCAACTACAGACAACAACAGGCAGCAGAGAGTGGTGAAGAAGGAAAGGGGACTGTGTCCTCTGAGGACTGCAGCTTCCGGAATTTTCGGCGGCACACTTTGTGCCTCCTTTGCATAGCAGAGAGCAGAGAGAGTGAGAGAGACCAGAGACTGAACTTGCCGGCAATTACACATCATCATGATACCGACACACACACACATTCGTCCACACATACACGTTTTTGTGCAGCATAAAGACGTCGCCTTATAATGAAGTTTGCCCCTTTTCTTTTTATTGTTGCTTCTCGTGCGCCACTTGGCCGGCTTCCTTTTGTTGCCGACTCTGACGGGCAAAGAAAACTTTTCAACGACTTATGGGAGAGATGAAAATGTTACAAACGCGCTGCAGGCGAGGAACGTGGAAATTGTCAACAGCATTGTAGAGGAAAATATTATTAATAGAGAGTGTTCTGTTAATGCTTGAATTATTATAATAGTTAGCGCAAAAAAGTATGCTACACTCTTTTGGGCTCCTGCGTTAATTCAATTCAAGGAGCCCCTTAAAAGTATGCTACATAAATTGGTTATCAGCTGCAGAAGTATTCCGTCTGAATAGAGAAAGGAAGATATTGTTCCTCTCGTACATTTTTTTTTTTACTTTGAATTTACAAGTCTACTCGCTCTACAAGCTCTACTCGCCGCTGCGCCGCTGCATGATTCTCTGTATGTGGCGATCACTGTGAATCACCAAATTGTGTTGACTGGCGCCCATTGCACGGTGACGTAGTTTCAGTACATGACAGGCGGGCACAATGATATCATCCACATGTGGCACCTTCGCCGCGGCCGGCACCCGTGAGATGCCCGTCCAGAGCATGTGCCGTGAGTGCACATTGCCGGTCGGCTTAGGTGCAATGTATACCTCGAAGGAGCCATGACGGGGTGTGCGCACTTCGTTGATCCGCAGCTGCAGGTTGATATCGGCCTTCAAGGCATGCAATGCATCCGACAACGATCTGTGCAGATCATGTGCCTGCTGTCTGTACGATTGGTTGACTGGGCAGCACTCGATGTACAGCACGGGCTGGTGGGGCTTCAATGGTGGCTGTACTTCATTACGATTCATCCTTCCCCACACAGCGCAATGTGGCGCTGCCCGCTGCCAGTCAAACTTCAATTTCGTTTTCGAACTGAACTTTACATTTGTTGACTTGTTTTGCCCGGAGTTGAAGTCGGTGCTAAAGTTTGACAGCTTTCTGCCAGGCTGGCTGCTGCTGCTTATCGGGTGTGCCTTTTTTCTCATTCGCTTTGGGCCGCGAACTCTCTGCTGCAATCATCATGGCAATTCCCAAGTTACCAACACAGCTACACCTACATAAATCAAGCAAAGCGTATCGGGCCAAATAAATCTTTGCCAGCTCAGATAAATGCAAATGCGGCAGCTTGAAAAGCAACAGAAATGAGTGCAAAACGTGGCCAAACAAAATGAAAAGCTACCCACATTTAAATGCGAGCATATTTCGTACCCTCTTCTTGCTCCTCTCTCTCTCTCTCTCTTTGCAGAACTGCAAGCTGTCCACTCTCTGGCTGACATTTGGCCGGCAGCATGGCCTCGAGTTAAAACTTTGTTAAATTTTCAGCTTAGCTGACGAAGACACCAAAAACGGCCCAACAACAACTGCCATGCTCAGGCAAATACCATAAATATATACATGATGCTGTGCTCCTATTTATGTGTGTGAGTGTGTGTGTATATTTACTGTTTTTTAATAAACCAAACCAACCCAGGGAGGCTGCACACACAAAGGCAGCAGAAGCAGATTCTTTGTGCCACCCGGGGCAAGGTTGGCCGGGGCCATCTATTCATTTTATTCAAAGTTATTGAAAACGGCGCAGCGCTCTTGGCAAATAAAATATGATAAAATACGAAAACAGCAAAATAGACAGAGAGAAACAGAGATGGGGGAAGAGCAAGTAAGAGAGGGACAGCTAAGCCCGACTATAAGCAGCTCGGTTATGATAATAATCCACGCAGCTCCACGGGGACCAAAGATCGACAGACTCGACTCGATGCCGACCCTATTCGCACAAAGACGTGGCTGATGCCGACTGAAATCCCATGTAAAATATTGCAACTGTTCTATGAACTTCGATGAAGGTAATAGCTGCAAATTGGCCAACGACTCTCTTTGATTTACCTGCGGGTAAAGAAGTGAAAGAGGAAAGAAAAAGGCAGTTAAGAACTGCTTACTGTTGTGCGTTTAGTTTCATTCTTTAGCTTTGCAGCATTAATAATATTTATATTAATAAATCTTTATTTATTTATTTGTATATGAGAATTGAAACTATATTTTTTATTTCGATATACCATTTTAAAGTAAGTTCCTTAAGTGTTTCCCTCTCGATAACCTTCTCAGCTTAACAACAGCTGCAGTGCTTACTGCCAAGGTTGTTCTTCGTCCTTTCCAAATAAATGTTGTGCATGTATTCGCATTGCCTGCCAATTTGTCACTTAACTGGTATCCTGCGGCGCTGACAGGCTTCTTCGACCTTCAGCCTTTGGCGACATCAGCTTTTTCTACTTGGCGTAAATTGGCCAATGCGTTCGCCCAGTTTCCAGTTTCCATTTTCGGAGTTTGCGAGTTCCGAGTGCTGGGATTAAAAAACGTTTTGCATGCCCATTACTTTGGGGCCAGCAGCAGTAGCAGCGGATGTGGGCAGAAAGTAAGTGGGAAGAATGAGAGGGGGGAGGGGATAAGTGGGCAGCAATGGTGTCGGCCAAAGGAAACGCGTAAACGAATTTGTGAAAATTGTTTGTGCTGCCCCAGCAAAGCTTGATTAAATTTTCCCAACGCGTCCACTGGGCATACAACGCATTATACACACTCACACACATACACACACAACACACACTCATTGTGTGTCTGTATGTGTGGCTGCTTTATAGAAGCAACTTCGAATGAGTTTTCATTGATACTTTGATTTGATATGTATGGATTGTGGGGTAATTCCCTGGCGCAAGCTTTAAAATTGCTTGTGTTTTTTTCCTCATTTTATTTTTCGCTGTTTTATTTATTTCAATTATGAAAACTTTTTACGCGTGTCGCCAAAGCGAAAGCGCGTATAAATAAGAGAAAAGCATGAAAAGCGGCTGCCGGTCTACAATTTTCCTGAGTTCTTGCTGCCGCTTGCCAACAAATCTTTCTTTCTTTCAGTGTGGGGCAAAGCGGGGCGGGGCAAATTCTTTTGCCGCCTCGAGTAAACAAACATTTACGGCTCAATTGTTTTTAGAGCGCAGCTTTGTCGTAAATTGATGAGTTTTAAATTGTTTCGTCGGCCCCATGAATATACTATATATCTTTCACTTTCCTTTTTCCGTTTTATTCACAATTTTTTGCCTGCTTTTCTCGCTTTATTGCCGAAATTTATGCATAATCAACAGTCCTAATCTAATTGGGCGAGCCATTATATGGCTTTGTGGCATTCCCGAGTTTCTTCGTGGTGAAAATGTGAATTGATTGAAAGCAATTAAAGAGAAGTTAGGATGAGGTTGAGCCCTTGACTGGGAAATACTCTGTATGTGACTCTTTGACAATGAATATGAATGGGAAAATGAGTAGACCAGTTTTTGAACATTTTCAACGGTAGAAGGGTATAAAGAAAAATAAAGTTAGTAGACCATTTTTTAAACAGTTAAAAAGCTAGACGAGGAGACTAACATGTTGCTCATGTTTCAGATTTAGATTAAGAGAACTAATATGATCATGCCTACGAAAAGTGGTATTCATATTTATATTAATTGCATTCCTGAAGCTGTAAGGCCACAGTTGCTCTGGCTATAGCAATTATATGCAAGCATCAGTTAACAATTTATAATAATTGTCTGCTAAACTCACCCTTTTTTTCAAGAGCACAGGCATCACTAGTACATATTGACATCCCTTAGAAAGTGCCTATACTTGCTTTGCATATAGTATGAGCACAATTTTACCAACAGTGCTGACCACTTAAAAATGCCTTAGAACTTAAAGCGCTTTCAGTTTTTAAAACTCTCTACTTACCACACATAATTATTGTTGTTTCTTTTGCCGTGTAAAATTAGAGCGTGGTAAGTGGGATAATAAATAACATTAGCTCAAGCTGAGCTGCTCTCGACTCTATCTCTCCCTCTCTCTCTCTGTGTCTCTTTCGTTACTTGCCTCTCCCACTCTCATTCCCTCTCTCTCTCTCTCTCTGGCAGTCTCTCATTCTTCCACACTCTCTCTCCCCTTATTTCTGACTGCTTTGTGGCTGCTGCTTTTCAACAGGTAAACTTTTTTCCGCTTTTCACTTAGGCTGGTTTATAATTAAATATTTTCTTTTCAATTTTCATAATTTTCCTTGTCGACATCCCCTCCCCCCACTCCCATTCCACTCCCTTATCATGTGCCAGAACCGCACGCATTGTGCGTTTTAAAGTGTTTTGTTTGTCTTTAATTAGCAATTTGTGTCGGCTGTCCAGTGCGCAGGGGTGTGGCGACTTAATGACCCGCCCCAAGTGCTCTGTCTGTGTGTGTGTGTGTGTGTATCTGTTTGTGCATTATATGATTAATTACCTAATTATTGTATTATATTGTCCAGCAGCTGCGGGCGCCATTCAGCAGGCATTGTGTCTTTAAGCCGGCGCCTGCGGTCAGTTTGCTTTGTTTAATAATTGAGAATGGCTCGAGGTGAATGCGAACTGTCAGGCAAGTATGTTTCGCTAAGTATCCCCAAAATATCTGCAGGTCTAAGTATACTTAAGTATCCAAGTATCTGCGTATCGCCTGCTGTTTGCACGGTCAGCTCATTGATTTCTCGTTGCTTTTCCCTCAAAGGTCAAACAGCAACAGTTTCGTAAACAATTGTGGCCAGTTGCCCCCGTCTCGTCCTGTCTTCCCTCCTGACCCTTGTGAACCCTCGTACAGCGCCATTGTAAATATTTAGATTGAAATTCGCTGCACGTGCGCCCAAAAACCAGCAAGAAAAAAACTATAAATGCGAAAAAAAACATACCCAGTGCGAAGCCGTTTACACAGTATAAAGGGATTTCGACTTATTTTCGATAGTTTTCAGAAATTGGGGTCAACAGGGGTTCTAAGAGGACTGAGTGTGTGTGTGGGTAAAAGTGCGAATGTGAGCTCGATCCTTGGCCTTGAAAAGTGCAAGTTATCCGAGTATACATTGTCTGAAGTGCACAAGAAATATCTTAAAGAGCAGTTCAAGTTAAATAAAGACTTCAACAAATTGCAGTGTCAAGTTACGGTTTCAGTTACAGTGCGAGCTAAATACATTTTTCCACTCTCAACAATTTCTCTATTGCCTCAATTTGGTTGATTGTCGTCTGTGTGCTCTTCTATTAATAGCTCGATTTGCACAGTTTACCCATTCCGCACACACACACATATATAGACATGCGCACATAGAGTTTCCCTTTCTATTTTCTCCCCGTCCCTGAACTAACATTCCCTTATCAAACTTGCAAATAAAAAGCAAAAATTATTATTAAATTCCAGCCAAAGTTTCCACATAAATCCAGACACTGTGATATGCCAACTAACATATACATATATGTGTGCGCGCTTGTGTCTGTGTATGGCAATGAATGTTGAATGTTGTTTTGTGTAGCATACTTAGCAGGGCTCGACTCGAGTCTACTGGGGCCTGCCATGCATAGCACGGTGAACGTTTTCAATATCAAAGTCACGTGCAAATGTTGTATATTAGTTTGGGCAACTACGTTTCCACCAGAGTTGTAGTTGTTGTTGTTGCTATTGTTGTTGCTGCTGCTTGCTAAGCCTGCCTATTTTTGGAGAGTGCAGAAAACGCTGGCAAAACATACTTATATTCTGCATGGCGCTCGAGTGATTTTAGTTTGAATTTTACGTGCCCATCAAAATGATTATGAGCACACACACACACAAACACACACATAAGCACATACACATAGACTGACGCATAAAGGGGGCGTTTCATGCTGTTAAGGTATTCATGCACTTCATTAGGAGCGTCATGTCAAGTGGCAGAAATCTCTCCCCCGCACCTGCATGTTTCTATGGGTATGTGTGTGAGTGTGTGTGGTGGTCCTATCTATGCATGCATGTGTGTGTGTGTGTGGCCTGCTGCCTGTGGCGTTGATGTTTAGCGCTTGCCAAAGTCGTTTTAATTAAAGTTTATGTAAGCATTGAAATTATGCGCTGGCAACAGTTGCTGCTGCTGCTGCTGCTCTGCTGCTGTAGGCGTGTCGAAAGTTATCGAATTTAGGCAGACAACTCTCCCGCCTTGTCAAACATAATCACAAAATGTATGCCAAAACTTAAGCGAACAACATTTATGTATGTGTGTTATTCTTCCGCCTCTCACTCACATGCGTCTGATTAGAAACTTTTCCTATCAATGTTGTTGTTATCGTTCAACAAGTTGCCAATGGGCAACAACAAGCAGAGCAACAACAGCAATTACTTAAGCGAAATGCTTTTGTATTTAGAGAAAATTGAAATGCACTTGAGCAATTCCTCTTGAGTCTTTAAAGGAGTCTGCCGAATCAATCGACTGCAGTATAAAAAAGCAAGTCCATGGATAGGAAAGGAATTCAGAGTAATGAATTATACTTTATTTATGCAGAATGTTTATATATATAATGTAGAGTAAATTATTGCAGAGTAATGAAAATTCAAAGTCAATTGAAAATGGCATTTAAGACTGCTTTAAATTAATGCTATATTTCGCAGAGTGTAAAACATCTCAACATTCGATTGTCGACCTCGTTTGCTCTGCTCATGTTTTGCAATTGTTTCGTTGCGGATGTTTCAATGTCTGCCCCAAGGCATGTTCCCAGCAGGATCATAACGTGGCAAGGAGAGGCTGGGCAGAGAGGGAGAGACGTGCAACACTTGCATCACTTGTCGTTTGGGGGCAACGTGGGAAATCGTCTGTTCGATGGCTGCATAAACTAATGCAACAGCTGCATGGCGAACCATTAAAGCCATGGCTTAATGCCAGCCGGTGTTGCCACCAGCTACTGCAACAACAACAGTGACTACCAAAAAAATTGCTAGAGAGGAAACAGTCGCACCGGATGTGGTCGACCGCAAAATGCCACAGCAACAAAAGTGTCGAAAAACAGGCCGAGCCAAGTGTCGAAAACAATTGGTGGAAAAATGCAACGACGATTGCCCTAAACAGTTTACACTGACCAGTTTTCAGTTCGGCTCTCAGCACCCTCTCAATTTTCTGTTCGTTTCGTACTGCTCGACGTTCTGTTTGCAGTTGCAGTTTCTGTTTTCATTTATGCAAAATTAGTCGCTGCTGCTGCTGTTCACAGGCTGCATCGGTAATAACCGCAAGTAAATGTCGATGGAGGAAACGCAGCCAAACACATAAATTTTCAACTCAGCAAACACACACGCACATACACACTTTGGCAATTTCATTGTAATTTGTTGTTGCATTCCCTGTACGCCTAAAAGTATGCAAAGCACTCCGTGCTTGGTGTTTGTGTGTATGCATGGTGTGTGTGTGTTTGCAGCCAAATGAGAATGTTGTCGTTGTTTTCGGGGGTTATTAATGCATAATTTTAGAGTCCAACTGGTGCCTGCTGCGTTAATTAGGTTGTCCTTTTGGGCCACTCGCGGCGCCAGCTCAGTTTCCCCCTCCAGTGTTTACGCAACAAACTGAGATACAACTCACACACACTTTAAAAGCAAAATCAGCTGAATTCTGTTTGTCTTATTTAGTTATTTTCTTACAGTGCTGCTCAAACTTGTCACTGCTCAAGCAGTACATTAATCTGCCATATGGCAGTCTCTCAAGTCGTACGTGTTCGGGACAAGCAGAGCAGGGGGAATAAAAGTGCAATTTATATGCTTGAATGACTTTATGATGTTGCCGGCACGGCGGAATTCCGACGGAAAGCCAGAAGAAAAGTGCAGAAAAGCCACAAAAGCACAAGCAGAGAGTGGAGCAAAAACTGAGCAAGGAAAGTGAATTTTTGCTCATATGAGGTAGAGATTAATTCATCAAATGTAGCTCGGCATGGGGTACTGAAAATATCTAGAGGGATTTGCCAGCTTAAAACTAACAACTGGGAGAGAGTATGTGTTAATTAAAGACTTCTGCATTAATTGGATTGCGCTGCGCTGCTCTGCTTATTTACTGATTGCTACCAAGTTGTAGAAATTTAATAAGTCCGTCTAAAATGTCAGTTTAAAGAAGCTTTAATATGCGCAACGAATTGCGCGGCGGGAGGCAGTGGGGGCACAAAATGCAAATGTTAGTGCGCAGTTTATTCATAATAATAAAAACAAATACTCGACTCTTGCAGAACTAACAACCTAAAGGTCATAGTCTGTTGCATAATACTCTTAATACCCTACTCACGGGGTATATCTAAAGTGGGAAGCAGAATGGTTTGAAATTATTGGCGGGATACTGTTTTTGTAGCATACTTTTTAGTGCAGTGAGAAAATGCAAGCTCCGCTTTGGTTTCGGCTTCCCTGAAGATAAATATTAATAATATTCATTTATAGTAGGTTGTTGATGATAAATTCGCATACATTCGATTATATATATTGTACATTATAACTAAAAAATATGAATTTAGTTTTTATTTTTGTTAGAGCATTAAAATTTCTCCTCTTTATGATATCTTCAATTTTTTTGTACATCTTGCACATGTTTCAGCTTTTGCAATTTTATTTGATGCGCTACTTTTACTTCTTATTTCATTTGCTTTTTTCTGCATTTAGATTTAGCTTTGGTCCGACTTTAGCTGGACCTTGCACCCGGGCAGATATACAAATACATATATAAATGTATATATATTAAATATTCTCATCTGTTTTTTTCAGTTGCAGCACATGTGCAAGAATATGGAAATTGCTGGTGAGTGCCGAGAGAGAATTGGGCTAAGCCTGGGCCCCGAGCCAGTTTTATTCGCTGCATATCGTTATGAATATTCAGTTGGCATAAAACTTGACCCGTAGTTCTGGTTGTGGTGCTGGGATGCTTGGCCATACTAAGTACAGGGCACAGCTTGATTGCCGGGCTGGTGCTTAAAGACAAACTAGTCGACTGAAAACTACACGAACAGCAAAGAAAGGGAAAGGGAAAGAAGGAGAAAGGAAGCGAGCAGAATCAGGCATACGTACAATTTAACCGTATAATTTACAATGACAAACGAGGCTACCCATGGTGCGCACAATTACACACACGCACAACCGCACACTCACACACACACTGGGGATGTGGGGTTTGGGTGTGTGGGTGTAATGTAGAAACCCCTTGCCTTCGTTTAAAGAAAGCAGCAACAGACAGCAGCGCGACAATGTTAGACGACTCGCACGACTGTGAGATGGATGGGCCTCGTCCTTGCTCCTCCCAACTGCCTGGGAATACACGCGCTGACACAGACAAATGACAACTGAGGCACAAGCCAGCAACACCAACAGCAACAGCAGCAGCCACAGTAACAACTACAGCAGCGACAACAGCAGCAACAAGAACAACTGTGACAAGGCCAAGCAGCCGTGTCAGGCATAAAAGTAGACATAACGGACTCGAGACTGGGGCAGACAGACGGCACAGTGGGTGGGCGTGCGCTTTGCTATGTGACCTGTAAGCGTAATCAACACCAATAGTACCATCACCACCACCAGCTGAACATCCTTAGCCGCATCCTTCGTCACATGCCCATACTTACCCAAGCATCCGCAACGTTGCGATTGTCGCCCATTATGCCCGACAATCAATATGCGCAATTGAACGCGCATGATTGTTGTGATTTGTAACGTTGCCGCATCGAAGCACCTGGTGAAGGAAGGACGACACCTCTGCCAGTCTCTACCTTGAGCACACTAATTCAGCTTGAGCTTCAGCCTGCCTGCTCGAAGAACTTAATCAACTAACACAGCAGGCGCTCGCCCAGCAGCTGTCTGTGGCTTTGGCTTTGTCTTGGCCCAAACAATGGCTCACTCATGCCAGCTTGGCCATAATGGCAAACAGACGGCTTCATATATTTTGCTTGAGCTGGAAATGAGGCAAGTGGAGACATATACGAACTTTGAGATACAGAAGCAATTTGAGCTTACCAAACTGAAATATGTTATTGAATTAATTGGATGCATAGTTTATGGAAGAAGAGGGGAGAGACAACTATTAGAAAGAGAGAGCGAAAGGCAGACAAAGACAAAACACAAATAAAATCATATTTGAATTTATGGAAATTTCTTGTAGTTTCTAGCAAAGTGAATGTCAATAAATTCAATAAATTTTATTATGCACTCAATATATTTTTATTATATTTTATTAGTATTCATATTTTATTTATTAACAGCAACATTCTTCTACAAAGTCATTAACAATCTCAGAACTACAGAGCCCTTTAACCCACACGTAAATCTCCATTTCTCTTGGGGTCGAAACCCGGCTCATCATGCAACAATGAACGCATCATGTTCATAATGAACTCAACACTTAGTCATAAATGTTTTTTGCACATCATGCTGGCTCCTTTACACCTACACGGCACGTAAACTATACCGGGGTAAGGACAGAAAGACAGACAGACAGACACACCCACCGCTAGCTGCTTGATAAATGATCCCTTGCAAGGCATCTACATGTTGCTCCAGACGGCGTTTAATCTGCGCGTCAACAAACTTCTGACAAGTTACATATCACCGGGGCAACAGTTGGTTGAACTTCCACGTGATGGTGGGACGGGGGAGGGACGTATAAATTTCAAGCCAGTGCAAGTTGCCTTTAAGTTAAGGCTGAGCATGTGAAAATTGTTTTCGTCCAACTGATGAAAGTGCCTCTACGAGTGGCTTCCATATCCAATAACAACTTTCAATTTAAGCACAAATGAAATTCTGTGATCTTGTAAGGAATGGCAGCACAGGAGGTGAAGGAGGAGGATGAGGGGGATGGTTGCACATTTTAAATAACCACAAAGTGGCAAAGCCAGCAGAGTCTCCGCAAACTCGAACGCAATAACTAAAACAGTTTAGCCAACGCAAAATCCCTAAAAAGCTGGTTTCGTAATTTTTGCCAGCTGAAGCACTCAGCCTTTTAACTTTTGACCGCATTGGCATGCTGATACCTAAGGACACATGCGCACGCACACCAACACACATTCTTTATTAGATTTGACGTCAGTCACTGAGCTTGAGTCGGCAGCTTCAGCTCGAGCTCCAGCTGGGCTTTGGCTTTGGAATTTATCAAATTTTATGCAAGCAAGTTGGGCTAAAAAAAGTAAATATGCCTTTGTGTTAACTAAGCTGAAAATACAAGCAGCCTGTGATAGTATGTGTGCAGTATGTCTAGCTGCAGCTGCAAACCAAGCTGGGAATTGCGTTCCAGTGACGTTGCGGGAATGCAATGCGTTGCGTTGCCTTGGAGTTGCGTCTATCGAGTTCCAATCCATCCTTGAAAAAAGCACAATGACACTGCACAGTGGGATAAGTTGTAGAGAGAGAGTAAATTTTAATTTATACACAATTTAGTAATAAGTACAAATAATACATAAAATAGGCTAATATGAATTATTAATTAGATTACTAATGTGTTTAGATATTCAAACTTATAAAAAATGAATCGAAAAATATTAAAGAAATATTCTATTCATTTAATTTTCACAACTTTTTATTCATTATTATAATTTTATTAAATAATGCGCAGCAACTTGACAATTTCCCACATGAATTCCGATATAAAAAAATTATTGCATACTTGCAGGCTGCCGTGGTAATTTAAAAATGGAAGCCGCTTCCAGCATACTGCCCTGTGCAACATCAACTTGCAGTACCTATAAACCAATTTTTCTCCTGCTGCACTGCCTGATGGCTTCAGGGGCCACAGTGCGTTGCCTCAGGCTCAGATGATGCACGCGCACACACACGTACACACCCGCACACACATTGCGGCAATAGTATTTACCGGAGGGCTGTGGCAAGTTTGCCCAGTCACGCCCACACACATGCCTGGCTGCCTTGCCTGGCTGCCCTGAGGGGGCTGCCTGTGTTGGCTGTCAATTGCGACTTCATTGCAGCACGCATGCACACATGCACGTACACCCACGCACACACCCACGCACACCCACACACTGCAGCCCATTGACACTGACAGCTAATACAATGTAGAAGTAGCCGAGCTTGGAGAAATATTTTTCTATAATAGTTTTTCGAGTATCAGCATCGACTTAATGCGCAAACTTTTTGCCAAAGATTACAGTGGGTTGGTAAGAATGTGTGTGGGTGTTGTGTGTGAGTGTGGGTGGTGTGTGTGGCATGTGGCAGAGTCAGAGACCGAGATTGCCGCGCATGGCAAGGCAAACTGTGGCTAATGACAAGTGCACTTTTTGCATACCAAATGCAACGTGCAGCTTGCAGCAAGTTGCCGCTTGCAACTGGCAACCGACAAGTTGCAACTTGCAACTGCCAACTGGCAACTGGGAACTTGCAACCGTCAGCTGACAACATTGTGAGTGTGTGGTGGGCGCACTCTGCTTTGCATAGCTTTAGGCGCTAAAAGCTTCCGCTGCACACACACTCACACACACTGAGCCACACCTGTTGAGGTCGCGCTCGGCCAATGCATTATTCAAATGCTTGGCAAATGTCGAATGCTTAATTCATCTGCGAGCAAAGGCGCACAGACCTCGAGCCTTGCCGAACCCAAATCTCTTTCCCAACTTGGCCTCGCATTAAAGTGCAGCAGAGTTTGAAACTGTCCAAGTGCACGCGCCAAGCACTGCCAACATTTATTTACTTAGTTAAGCGTGCCCCGCATCTGCGTGCCTCCTCTACGCCCCATCCACCCCTCTGTCGTAAATCAGTGAAATTTATTGCAAGCGCCATTGCACAAGGCTCCGCGCACATGTTGTCCCAATTTTAATGTGCACCAAATTTGCCGGAATTTCGCAAAACATATTTCAATTGCGAGTTTAGCTCACGTTTCTCCCGCGCGTAATTTATTTGCAAATCTCCCAAAGGGGAGAGGAGAAAAGGGGAGAGGAGTCTGTGTTTGGCATGTAACTCTGCATAAATTTCAATATTATTTTTCATATATAGCAGGATTATCGCAACAAATGTCGAAGTGATGCGGGGCACTCCTCGTTTGCATAATACACTGCAATTGCAGCGAAATTTGAATATGGCGAATTCTGTGATTTTTTATTTTCCTATAACACTTCGATTTTCCCATATGTTTATAATGCAAAATCTTATTATCGTAAGGTTGGCTATTCATCTTGTATTTCTTGATTGTCGTTTACTACCTTCACCATCTTTTATCCATCTCTTACACACTCTTTGATGCCTTGTCGCTCTCTTCTTGTCTCTCCCTCTTTTCATCCACTCGCTCCTATTTTATCTCTACTCGTCTCTTCCTCTCTTCTATTCTAAACTCTAGTTGAGTAAATAGTAATTACCTCTTGAAGATGAATCCTAGACTGTGTTCAGACTAGTCCCTAATCTCTGGCAGACTAGCAGCATCTCTTAGCTCTTTGAGTTGCCAACTTCTTGTAGCTTTAATCCTTGCTTAAGTCCTTCGGTCTCTCTCTGTCTGTCTCTCTCTTTATCTCTCTCTCCTTCTTAATCTTTGCATATAAAATCAGTCGAGACCTCTCTGCATCATGAAGCACCTCTTAACCCCTTGAGCTTTACAATCTCTTATACCTTAACCACAATACAACCCACTTTCACATGCAATCCCTTTCTCTGCAGTCTCTCTTTCTCACCTCCTCTCCCTCCTTATCCTGCTCATTCTCTCTATTCAATTGAGTGATAAACATAACAATTTCATAACAAGCGTTATAAATCGATTTAAAAGTCTGGCAAACAAATTAAAAGTGTTGCCAACTACTCAAGTGCTTTGCCATAATTTCGTTTAGCCTTCTGTGCCTCCCTGCTTGCCTCCTTTTATTCTTTCTCGTGGAGAACAACTTTCTTTTGGAACAGCCCTTTCGCTGGTACAGTGAGCACTCGTCTAAATTATATCGCCATTTGGGTAATTACACTTTTCGAGTGTTTTAGCTTTGGCCAAAATGGGCGAATCTGATATTAGCCAAGGCCAAGAGTGTTGCTTCGCCTCGAAGTGTTTTTGGCGACAAAACAAATTAAAACTCCATAAAAGCGAAATACATATTTTATGCTGTTCTCGTTGTTGTTGCTGCTGTTGTTATCGGCGATGTTGTTGCTGCTGCTCTTATTGCTCTCGTTATTTGAACAAATGTTTTGGCAATAAAAACACGAAAACCCCAAAAACAAATAACGGAGCTAAACCGATGAAAGGGCAAGGGAGAGAGAGCGTCAGAAAGAGGCAGAGTGAGAGAGGTAGCAGGGGAGAACAGTACCGGATAATGTGTGTAATAATAATGCTTGGTGCAAATTTAATGTAGCCCAAATGGAAACGTGAACCAGCGGCCAAGGTAAAAGTGAAATCTAATAAAATTACAACAAGAACACCAACAAGAGCAGTGGACGGTACCAGAATAACAACAACAATAACAACAACATGTGGCATTAGTACAAAGTTGCAAAACAAGTGTTAAAATGTTTTAAATTAGTTTTCGCCGCTGAAAAACAACAGCAACAGGGGGCAACAACAACAGCAGCAACAAGAAGAGCAGGGCCAATTACAACAAGCACAGGAGCAACAACAACTACTACCACAACAACAACACAATAACATCAGCAACATTTACAACAACAACTAGAGTTGGAATTACAATGTAACAGTAACGCATATTTGCAGGGGCTAAAACTGGTTTTAATGCAAAGCCAAAGCGAACATGTGTGTGTTGCTTTGTCCTGTGTGTGTGTGCGGCACCCAACGGTGTTGCATGAATACACAAAACTAATTAAATTTATTATCAATATATTGCCATATTTTCCGCCATTTCTCCTTCCCAGTTGCTGCTATTGTTGCTGCTGCTGCTGATGATGTTGAGTATCTGCTGCTGTTGTAACTATGTATTATGGCAAAATGAAGTTGAATACAATCAGAAAATGCACTCGTATGCAGTGAATGTACTCAGTGATGAGCTGAAGAGTCCTTGTTTAGTTTAGTTTAGCTTAAGGCAGATTTAAAGCAGAGCAATATATATTCAAATTATTTTATTAACAAATAATAGAACAGACTCTAAAAAACATACTTTAGCAAAGTTTTGCATTTCCTCTATAAATAAAGTGTTTTTAAAACTGCACTTAATATTCATAAACCCAACACAACTTGAACAATTAATTCGCACAACATTTCCACATTGAATGAAGCAAATTAAATTGCCAAATCTGCGATTACTTTTAAGTTAAGAGAGAAAACTGCTTCGAGTATTTTATGCTCGCCGAGTTGTGCATTCATTTCCTCTCGGCTGCATTGCGCCCCAAAACTTTCACAGTGGGAGCTATCATAAATACTTATGCTCACACTCACACTCAGACACTCACACTCATATTCATAGTCGTATTCGTGTTCTTTTGCGCTGCCTGTGATTTGTTGGCTGTCGCTTACTGCGGCAATTTCCGCAGCTGCAAAGCAAACCGATGGCTTCCGGTGGAAGTGGAGGAGAAGCAGGAGGACGAGGAGGAAGAGGAGGAAAGAGAGTAGTCTCATAATTCCTTTTGAGTTGACAGTAAAAGTGTTGCTAATGTGGCAAAGCGTTGCTACTGCCAAGCAGCTAATCAGCACAGCTGCTGCACAGTTGTGGGCGTGTCCGAGGGGCGGGGAGGGGTGGCTGCTAAAGTGTGGCTTGATGGCGATAATGATGATGTTGCAGCTGGCTGCAACTATAATAAGAAAATGATTTCCGTTTGGCAAATTGGAAAAACGTTTTGTGGCTGCCTGCCTGGTTGCCTGGTTGCCACTTCCAGCTGCCTGATCCCACTAGCAGCTTCTTCTGCAAGCTGTAAGTGCTGCTGCCACTGCTGCTGATTTTTGCATTTTGCCAACCCTTTTCCCAGCTGCAGCAGGACCAGCAGCTGCCTGTAATCCATTTATATGGTAATTTGGCGTTCTCTCGCGCACGCACTCTTGCTTCGTTCCCCCTTTCGCCATTCTCCCCATCTTGCAAGGGGAATCGCTGGCAGCTCGTCATAACTATTTCAATTCGCACATGTGCCGCAACAGAAATCAAAAAGCCGCAAAGACGAGCAGCATTGGCAGAAGCGGAAATAAACGCGACAGGTAAATATATATATTATATATACATTATATAAATCTACAATTTATCGCTTCTAGTGCCAGCGTCGTCTGCGTCTTTATTGTGCATTGGTTCTGTAGGTTGCTCCATTGCCAAGTGGTCGCACTTGCAGCTTACTGTTTGCTGCTTGAGTTGCTCTTGATACCCTGTGCGCATGGGATGCGATTGTAAGAGGTATATAATGTGTGCAAACAGGCAATTACTGATGACAGATAAGACAAATGTTTGTATTTTTAACATATATATTACATATATATAAGCAGCCAAAATATGTAAGTAAATCGTATTTAAAAGAGTTTCAGATGCAAATTGAGTGAAGTAAAATTTAACTTTTAATAAATGTAATTTATTTGATTTTAATTTCATCTGTGATATTTATTTCGTATGCATTTTTTAGTACACAACATATTATTTAAATTATTGAAACATTAAATAAATAAATAAATGATATTAACACTCAATAATCGTTAATTCTTTTCGACTCGACTACAAATGTTAAGCACTTAAAGCCGAAGCAAACTTTTGGTCAGCCTCAAAAATGCTTGACAATTTGCCAAAGTTGGCTAATGAAATACACAATGTGCAGTCAGATAATTTGATTGGGTTAATTTTGCTTAACTTTGCTTTCCTTTTCAGTTGCAGTTGAATAACCTGAACAACCTTGGACGCTGTTGTCCACAACGTAAAATGCTAAGGCCACTTAAAACTAATTTGCTTCAATTAAATGTGGCAAATGCAGCAAAAACGCATGCGAGTAGGAAACACACACACACATATGCACGCTTAATGACTCGGTAGCAGCAGCAGCAGCAGCCAAGGAATCCAGTGCATATATTGAACTACAGCAACAACAACAACAACAGTGGAGCTGAAAGGCAACTTTTGCAAAGTGCTGTATAAATTCTAGCTGCGAGTGCGGGCCGCGCCACTGAGCTGACCCGTTTCATACGCCAAATTGCTTCGCTGCACACACAAAGTGCAGGGTACTAGTAAAAGGGGGACAGGGAGTGCAGGAGGGGATGGGAGGAGGGGCGTGGCAGTTGGTCGCATACACGACGTGCTCACAAACTCATTTTTCAACATTAAAAGCACATGGATTTCATGGCGCATATCCTTTTGCACCTTGTGCGCATTGTGACACACTCGCCACGCGCGCGTAAGTGTGTGTGTGTGTGTGATTTTTATTCCAGTTACATGTGTGTGTGTGTGTGAACTTCCGCTGCTTTTTGGCACAGCGGCCAAGCACAATTAAATATCGTTGCAATTATTATTATTATTATTTTTATTGCATCGTGTTTTGTTGTTATTATTCTTGTTGTAGTTGTAATTGTTATTGTAGTTGCTGTTGTTGTTTTTGTTGTTGTTGCAGAGTATTGTTAATGAAATTTACGTGATTTCCAACAATGTCGAAAAATTGTGCACATCCGGCTGCGATGTCACGCAGTTCCTGCTACACCTGAGCGAAGTAGATTACAGAAGCAATTGCCATATGTATGGAGTGGGGAAGGAGAAGGGAAAGGGGAGCCAATTGCAGATGAAAGTACAATAGAAGTGAAAGCATTCGATATTTAAATAAAAACATGAACTTGCATGAAAATCTTTAAGAACATCATTTCAAAATATTGTTCGGTATTTTTTTTGACAATGCAAAACATGAAATATTTTTCATAGTAATAAAATACTACAGAAGTTTCTACACACAATCTTTTAAATAACACACTTCAAGTATTTTTAAAACATACAAGAAATACAGCTGTAAAACTTGACTCCTCCCCTGGGTGCATTTACATTCAACAAAATTGTTGAGATTGCAAAAAGAAAAATATTTGAAATAACTTGAAACACATATGAGGATAAATTCCGGCAATCATAATAGATCAATTAGTTTATAGAAAAACTTCCTGGAAATTAAGTGGGATAAAGAGAGAGAGGTAGAGAGAGAGAGGGAAAAGAATTGTGCAGACTTCATTGAAACTCTGCGAGTAATTTGAATGTGGCAACTTTGTAACCATTTCTGATTGCAGGCAGAGAACATTTCCTGACAGGAAAGGGTGTAGGGGGTGTACTACCATTGGGGCGGGTTACTACCATGGGTAATTGGGGCAGTGAAGCAAAGTGCAGGCACATGGATATTCATTTAATAAAAGCCAACAGCGCACAAATTTTAATGAAAGAGTGCAAATGCCTGAGTGTTGACCAGTTGCGTGTGCGAGTCTCTGTATTTGCCGGAGGAGAGCGTAAACCAATGACTATGGCAACAACAACAACAAGGGATGCAACAACAACACTTATGAGAAGGACAACAGCAACAGTCGCCGCGGCAGCTGCAATCGTTATATCAATGGGAAAAGAACTCTCGACTGGAAGTAGGAGGAGGAGGAAGGCAGGAGGAAGAACAGGAGGAAGGGGAGGAGAAAAGGGAGGCAGAAGGACAGAAGAGAGTAAAGGAGGAAGGGAAGAAAAGGAGACAGAAGGCAAGGGGACTAGGAAGTGGGGAAGCCCATGGGGTAGGGAACTTCAACGACGCCGTGCACGCTGATAAACTCTTTGGCGGGGCTTTTGACGTGCACTGCTGCAGGACCGCTGAAAGGACATAATAAATGCCCATGTTGGGCCAAGGGGTAAGAGGCAAGGCGGGAAGAAAGATGAGAGTGAAGAGGAGAGGGGAGAGGAGGCAGAACCATCGCCAGCCGCATTGCACTCAAATAAAAAATGTGTAAAATTCATTTGCATTGGCGTTGCGCAAAGAGAACGTAGCCAATTTCACTCAAGTGTCTGCCCGCCCATCCATACACAGTATGTTTGTATGTATTTGTAATTGTGTGTGTGTGAGTGTGTGGTCATTGTGTATTTATGTTAAATGGATGTGGTGCCGAAAGACGCGAAAACTTAATGCGAATATTAAGGAAAAAAGAGTGCAAGTTATGCGAACTTTAATTGACTCGCTGGAAAAGTCGTTTCCCGAGAAAAGCCACTTAAGAGAAGCCACTCGATCTGCCACCGCATACCTGCTGCTGCCTCTGCTGCTGCTTTTGCCACACTGTGCAGCATCGTTTTTCATTTGGTAAATTGTATTGCCCGCTGCCATAATTGCGCTGATTAATTCCCATAAAGCATGAAGCAGTCCTGGCCAGTCGACGCTATAAGCAACGGCCCTGCAGCTGTATGCAGGCACACCCACAAACACACACACACACACACATGGGAGTGTGCATATGCGGCTTCATATCTGCATATTTCTCGAGCGGCGTCAGCAGCAAATGAATTGCAGCAGCAAAAGTTAATAACTGCAAGGGAAAATTATGCGTGGAAATTAAACTTTTCTTCTCTTTGGCTCATAACTTTAACTGTAATTGTTTTCATCAGCATCGGTAACTGCAATTCGGGCGGGGCAGTGTATGGGAAAGGGGTTGAAAAAACAATTATCTTGCATGTGAACTCAACACTTTTGCAAACCGGAAAATGTTTCGAAAACGTTTTCTTTACTTTACCGGAAGTATAATTCGCCTTGCGAGATGGCAATTAAATGAAGCGCTTAATCGAAAGTTCTTGAGACAGCAGCACAGAACAAGGTAAATTATGTTGTATAATTTGTTGAACATAATTAATGAATCGTTCTTGTTGAATATTTAATTCTGTATGACTTTACCTTTCACTTAAGCTTCTGTTCTGTTCTTTAATCATATATTAAAGGAGTTCGTTATGCAACTTATACTATGATCTTCTCTTTAACTACCCTTCCATCTACCTAATCTCAAGTTTCATCATCGTATCTCATCTACAATTCTATACCTTAATTTATCGAAGTCTAGTTCGAGTGAATTTACTTTGGATTACTCTCAACTTGCGTCCATAAATTTCAATAAATCAAAAGGCAGCATATCGTACCTTAGCAGCTTAACTCGACTGCCAGAATCCCATTTAAATTGCATTATGTTTCGTCAGGTTGCCAAGAGCCCGCTTGAGGTTTGCTGGCTAAGAAGCCACAACTGATTCCACGCCGCATTATAAGCTATGCAATTGGCTTAGTGCAGTGCTGTCAGTGCAGCTGATAATTTCTCATGGCTGGCAAATGGTTTAATGGTTTAATAGTTTCAATGGTAAGCGGCTGCACAGACTGCGGTGGCTGTGTAATTTAATCTAATTCATAAAATTGGATGGCAAACAAATCCCTGCACTAAGACATTTATCTACCGCATTCCGAAGTCACGAGAATCTAATAAACGTTCAAGATTTACAGCACGCACTGCGGAGAGTTCGAGTGGAGTCTCTGTGTGTGAGTGTGTGTGTGAGGGACAAAGACACCAATTAATATCACAAATAGCGGTTAACCGCTTGATATGTGTAATATGTGTGCCTACACACGCACACACACAGAGTGGGCAAATCTCGGCTGGGGATATGGCATGCAATTAAAACGAGCTTAGGGAACAAATCACCCAAAAACTCTTTCGGCACAATTAAGTTGTGCATATTTTGATGCGGTTGCTCGCTTAGAGATGGACACCCTAGCATCACGAGTCTCGATTAAACTATTGAGTTCGAATAGTGTTTTAAATATTCTAGAATCTGTTTTTAAGTAAAGCAATTACAGAAGTTTTTGATTTCCATTAAACATTGGCAATTAATTTATAAATTGCTTGCTGCTTCGTGTCACGACACGCTCACCACTTGTAATATCGTACTGGACTTGTGCCTCACTTGTTTTTATGCAAATTTGTGGAGAACCAAATAGTAATGAAAATTTTGTCGCCACATAAAGAGCATTCACTACTTCCTCGTTGGCCCTTTCTCTCTTTGTTTTTTGTGCAGATTTGATGGCTTAAAATAAGTATTTGCATATGTCGTGACGTCCTTTTAGGACTGTCTGTCCTTCTGTCTGCCTCGTCCCTTTGCTGGATGCGTGTCTGCGGCTCTATTCGTATTCATTAAGTAATTTGTAGCCACAAAATTTAATATGTTTGCAGCGCTATTTATCTAATTCGTGTCCCTTTTTGTGGGTCGGGTCGAGTCGTGTAACCCTTGACCTTTGATTGACTGACAAGTTGGCCTTAACGAGCCGAACCCAAACGGCATAGGCAACTGCTTCCTATCAAGTGTATGATGGCTGGTGAAATTGTCCTTGTTCAAATTTGTCGGGGGACCAAAATCAAATGAAATTTCGGTTCCTTTTGCTGCATCTTCCTTCGCATTCTGCCTGTTGCCCTTTGCTTTTAAGTATTTCCGTGCAGAGCCCACGCACAGCTCGTGTGTCTCTAGTTAAACAGTGCCACGCCCCCTTTGTCCACCCGTTACCCTTGGTATCTCAAGCCAGGCCTCGAGCTAGTTCTGCCTTACTCTCTTCCCAGCCTCCCTTCCCCTACTCAGTCTATGTCTGACATGTGTTGATTTTCGCTGGGTTGAAACATGTTACGTTTTCTAAATATCCTCAGCCCATTGTGACATAGGGTGTACTAGACTTCGCTTGGGGTAAACCATGTGACTTTCCCTGTCTTGCCCACAGAGTAGCAATATGTCGTGCTTTTATTACAGCATTGCATTCGCATTTGTATCATCGCTTTGAAGGTTTTTCCGGTGTAGCAACTGCTATTCGTTTTTAACCGATTTAGAGTACCCTGTAAGTAAAAACTAGCTAAATGGGGAAGGATGGCAACACATAGATATAAAAGTTGACATCGTCCTTTCAAATATTGCCAGGTTTGGCTAAGGTACATTAGTATGAGGTATACACCCTTTTATGCATATCTCTTTTACCATAGGGTACTTCCCCGTCTTCACAACTACACCTCAGCTATTTTGACTTGTTGGTGTTCTCTGCTCTGTTGTTCTCTTGAAGCATTTCATTTCATTTGAAAGCGACAAATTGTGCGTGTTGACTATAGGAAATGAATGTCGTCTGTGTGACATGTTGGCAAAATATTGAAATATGTTAGATGAGCAAAAAGAAGGCAAAGAAAAAAGCAGAAGGCAGAGAAATGAACGAGCAGATGGCTGTATGTGCGTATTTGTTGCATGCTTTTAGGCGCAAGAATTTTACTGACTTGGATTTGTTTTTTGGCACATTCCGGGGCAGTGTGTCAGTTAATCGAAATTTAGCAGAAATTTCATTAAAATCACAATACTTAAAAGATTGAAGGCAGTTCAACAAGTAAAGCACGTAATCTGAGTAGAATACAAGACGATGGCATGCAAATATTTATGCTGCTTCATGTTATCTTTCATCAGCTGACACAACAATGATCTCTCCCACCTGCCCTCCGCCCACCAGGAACTAAGCGAGAACCAATAGACCGTCAAACAACCTGGGGCTGAACTTAAGACAGCAGCAGTCGCAGCATTATAAATATCCTATTTATTTGGTTTACTTTGAGTTTGTTTGTTGCACTATCAGCAAATAAAGCCAACACCATCTACAAATAAACACAGCCCCTTGCCAGCAGTCTCTCTCTCTCTTTCATGCACACACATACAACTGCTCTCGGCACGGATTGTATGTAAAATCTTTTGGCCCCTCGGCTGAAATTCCAAAGCAAATATTGTGTGGGTTTTCCATGTCGCATTCTTTTTGAAAATTGCAAACGAAAAGTACAAAAAAAAGAGGAGAGGAAGACAACGATGAGGAAGAACAGCAACGACAGCGCTGCCTTTGTGAATGGATTTGCCCCTCTGCGACTTCATTTTGGCATTTTTATAGGCAAAGGTTGTTGGAGTAGCGGGAAAGAGTAACAGGGGAAGGAATGAAATCCTTGCATAGCCACAAAACAAATATAATAAACGGGACTCTCAGTCCTTTGCTGGCGCCTCCGCTGCTGTCGCTGCTGCTCCGCCAATGAAGCATCAAATTTACAATATTATTGCTCCCTGTTGAACATTTATCTTCGCGACCCACCTCAGGCCCCAGCCCAGAGCACAGCCAATCCTGCCGTTCGCAATGGCTTGTCGCACGTTCTGGCAATTGTTTAAAGCAGCAAACAAATTGCGTATACGACAAGTTGCACATCGACCAGCACAATGACTAATGCCGCACAATAATTTAAAGCCGCAATTTCCCTTAACCACTTTTAGCCAGACAAATTCAGCAGCTGTTGCTGCATTGGCCAACCCTTTGTCCCCCTTCTTTACAGGATATTTCACAGTTCACCCTTTTGTAGTTCCTTCTGACATATTTATGAATCCATCGCTGCTCGCCTCGTTCATCTTATCTAATAAGTTTACCATATTTCTCGCCTAACTCATTTGCAGTAAAAATTCTAGTTATTGACCCTCGGGTGTATGGCAAATTGTATTGATTTTGCTCCAGCAAAACTTTATGGACCTGGGCAGCTCACTTAGTCCATGTTCTTTCGTTTGTTTTCCCCATTTTTTCCGATTTTTGTTGTTTGCCTTTTTTTACTACAGGTTGTTAAATGCGCAGCTGCCCCTGTTGTTGTTCTTGCTCTGCGTACAACAAATAAACTGAGGAGTCTTTCCTAAGTGCTTCAGTTTATGGAATAGCCTTTTGTTACCCTGAATAAATTTACAGATATTCAAGCACACTTTAAGATTGCTTTGGCAACCTTCCTTCCGTACCCAGGATTTAATTGAGAATGCAATTTTAATTTGGTTTTTCATATAACGTTACAGATTCTTTATTTAGTTCTTTTGTTTTGTTTTCACTTTTCTTTTTTTGCGTTTTTTGCTTTTATAATAATTTTGTTTAATATAATTGCAGTTGTTGTTGTTGTTTGTCTTGTCTGTCATGTGTATGTAAATGTATTTGTGTGTTAGTGTGAGATTTCTCTGTGTGTATGATTTGCCTTAACTTAAGATCTTTTTTCCCCATATCAGCAGTCGATCAATATCGTTATCTGCCTACGCATTTCCCGCATCATTTTCATAATTTTCAACTGTGTTTTGTCTCTCGTTTTATCGTGTAGTTCGCATTGCGGATTGCAACATGCCAAGAGCTTCGATTCGATTCGATTCTCATAATTAATTCATTACTTAGTTTCGCTTGCAGTGTACTCTTTAATATTACTCGTAATTTATTCATAAATTTTAATACTAGTTTGCCTTTTTTTTCTTTTTCCTTCATTTTATTTATTTAAATCTGTTTTTCGTTCTTTACTTTTAGTTTTCTCTTTTCGTTTAAGTGATTTTACATAATAATGTACTTACTATATATGCAAATTTATCTAAAACTGCATTTGAAATCGGCTTTTTGTTTTCTGTTCGGTTTGTTGTTGTTGTTCTTGTTTTTGTTTATTATTTGACTTAATTGTGATGCATTCATATAGAGGGTATTTTTTGCTTGTTCTTGTTGTTGTTTTGGTAAAAAATGCATACATTATAAATACATAGTTATCAAATAGTATGTTGAGAGTTCGGTCTGTGGGTCGGTCAGTCTGTCTGTCTATGTGGAAGTGTGAGTATGTGTGTGTGTGTGCGAAAGAGTGTGTGGGGTATTCCATATGAAGTGTCAGTGCATTATTTATTCATTTATTTATAGTATATGTACTCGTATATGCCTCTAACTTACGTTACAAAATATATAACAAATATGTGTATAAATGAGTATATAATTTGCCTCGCCCTTTGCTTGCTAATATTTTCTCTCAGTGTGTGCTATTTGCTGCTGCTGCTGCTTGCTGTGTTATTCAATTATCTTAAAATATCGTACTGGTAACTATATAGCCTGCTGTCTGTCTGAAAGTAAAATCTGTGTAATTGGCCAGTTACACCTGCTATATAAATGCAAATTTATAGTCAGAATGTTCGTGTGAATAACTTCCGTAATGGAATATAAAAAAAGAAAAACGAAGCTGCAATTGGAAACGAAGAATCGTTGAGTGTTTGTTCCTCAATCAAGATCAATTGGCAGTGTTAAAGTGTATTTTCTCTTGCTGTACTGTTAGTGTTTTAGCTTTCAAATGAGTTCATTATGCAATCAATGGAAAATTGTCTACTTTGTATCGCGATATTAGTTTCTCATTAATTTTAACAGTTAATGTGCATTAAAATGTATTCATTTAATCTTTTTTAAGTACAGCAAATGTTGCATTTGTTATTAGTTTTACTTAGCTTCAGTTTTTCTTTTTGTTTTTGTATTCTCTCCCTTTTTATATCTTTTCGCTGTATGGTTTAACAATTACGTTAAAATCTTTGCACTTTTCAATAGTCAACTCTTGTTGCAGTTTTGTTTAGGTTTCATATAAGTTTTCTTTTCTTTGTCACGATCTAATGAAAGCTGCGTGTACCTGCCTAGTGGGGAAATGAAAATAATTAACTGGATTTTCTTTGTGTTTTCTTTTTCATTTTAAATAGGAATGGGCGTTTGCCTGGAAAACTCTATGATTTCAGTTATGCACTATGTACTTCTATATATGTTGTTGTTGTTTTGGTGTTTGTTTATTCTGTACTTACGGTTCCATTTTAATGTGAAATTTAAAATGTTTTAACTTGGCTGACATTCTCAATGCAAAACACATAAAATCAACAGCGAAATCAACGTGAATTTCGGCCGCAAAATGGCGCCCAACATGCGCTTGCCTCCTCTGTGATAACGGTATATGTAGTACACTATGCCAACGAATGAAACAATAACCATTTGTGGGAGAGTGTAGGGGATGTACCAGGGGGGTGTTTCTATTATTTTAAATTGCACTCATAACGGTGACTGTGGCTCAACTCGCGGATTTGGCTGTAGCGCCTAAAAGTGCGCCGGAGCGAATGTTTAAAACCCGCTAAAAAAAAACTATTCGAATAACAATTTGCTGTTGTTGTAGTTTTAGTTCTTGTTGTTTTTTTGTATTTGTATTTTGTCGTGTGGAAAAAGGTTATTTAAATGCAGTTGGTTTGTTTTCGGTTTCGTTTTCATTTTCGGCTTCTGTTGTTGTTTTTTGTTTTTGTTTTTGTTTGTACGAGTAGAGTATATATATTTAAATATTTATTTATTCATATATACTAGTATTTATTTTTATGAAATAAGTGTGGGTGGTGTTCGACTTAGGGTTTTGAATCCTTCAATCGGAACTCTAGTTTAAATGACTTAATAAGACTTTAGGTTTTTGCTACCAATTTCGTATGCTTTAATTACTTGCTTTACGTGCTAAAACTAATAATATATACACGATGTAAAATACCTTTCTTTACCATTTATATAAAGTATGTATATATACCTATATATTTATATATAATGTTTTCTTGAAGTATTCCATTTAATTATATCAATTGCGCTAAGTTCATCTAAAGGTAATTTTCATTTTTATTCTCATTATTTCCTCGCCAGCAACTGCCAGATATCTTTATATCCATTCGTTTTAATGAGATTTAGCTTAGTTTCATTTTAGAATATCATTTTAGGAGTATTTTTTTTCTTTTGAAGTTGTATGTCTCATGTTCTTCTTATGCCTTTTCTACTTCCTGTTCTTGTTGTTGTTAAATAAACAGTTGCTGCTTCAGTTATGAAGGATTTAAATTTAGTGATACACAATGTGGGGGCGGGGGAGCTGGCGAAGGGCGAAGGCCGCGAGCGATGACACACGAGAAACGCCTTCGCAGTTTCAGTTAAAAATTGTAATTTATTTATATAGTATGTATGTATGTATATATTTCTTATGTTCGTGTATGTATATATGTACTTGTTATGATGGAACGAAAACAGTCTTTGGGTATTCATTTATATAAATTTTAATTATGTTTAATTGTTTAATTGTAAACCTTAAGTCAAAACAATTTAATACTCATTTAAGTAAATGTATATGTGTGTGTGTATGTGTGTATATATATATATCATTGAGTTTCGCAATATCAAAAAAACTAAAAAGCTAAATGCAACTGAGAATCATGTGCGACTCTTGCGTCAAGTCGAACAGTGGAGCCAGCTTAAGAACTAAAGAGATTCCTAAATCATAACCTAAATTATAATAATAATTACAAGTTTGGCAAACTTAAACTTAAAGAAAATATGCACAACAAAATTAAGAATAGAACATTTCGCTTCGTTCACAAACACACACAAAAACTATATACTCGTAGTTCGAAATTCATGCACACTCGCCTAAACTAAACTTTGGTATGCTCTTCATCCTTCTCTCTTCCTCTTCTACTTAATTCTCAATTCATTCCTTTTCTTTGATGCTGCATTCCTCGTTCGAGCAGCAAAAATGCCCGAAAATAGTTCTCGACACACTTAATAAATTAATTATAATAATTGTTAAATTTAAATGCTGATGAAGTATTTATACAAATGTCATTTTGCGTCACATGTGTTTGGAGATTTTTCCTCTTTTTTTTTTTGTTTTCTAGATTTCGATTTTTAGTTATCTTGTTTTATACGATTTCGTTTTGTTTTTTTTCTGTGATTAACTTAAGAGTTTTTGCCAACGCTTGCTGGATGCTTCTTTGGTTGCGCTTCTTTGTGTGTGATGCAGTTGGGGATCCTCAACTCCTCAACTGTTTCGTGTAGAACATTAAATGCAACTTTTGTGGCTACTTAGCTGAGTTCGCTCGGCTTTTCACTCGTCTCTTGTCTTGTCTGGGGTCTTGTCTAGTTGCAATTTCGACTGGCAACTTACAATTCCAGCTCGGTATTATGCGGATTGGGCGCCTCTGGGCCGTACATGTTGGCCAGCTTATCGAATCGTGGCCCCCAGGCGCCCAGGTAGTCGTACTCTTGCTGCTCATCGTCAGTGCCTGGAATTGAATGTGCAGTAGCAGTGAGTACGGGTAAAAATGGGTGCTCATTTCAGCAAAAAATATTCATTAACGTTTTCTAATTAGAATATACCATGCAAGGTTTATCGTATATCAAGGCAAGTCTTTTAATTTTACACCCAATATTCGGCATTTTCAGCATCTTTCAGCGCTGTAGAAGAAACAATCACAATGATGAGTAAGAAGCACAGTGCGTATTATTGTTTTCGCTCTACTCTGTAGCCTACTTTTCAGGGGGGAGCAGCTACATGCTACACGTTACTGTACTGCCGCATATTGGGTGCAAAATCTAGTGGTGGTGAGCACTGAAAATGCTAATTAATTAATGATGGTAGTAAAAACACGGTACCCACCTGAGGCCAACGAGCTAAGCGAGCCTGCTGTGCTGCCGCCTCCTTCGTACGCATAATTTCGCAAATCGTCGAACGGCGGCGCATTCGGATCGCCGTCGGCTCGCTTTTTATGCTCCTCGATGAACATGCCCACGTTCGGCTCTTGGCCGGGCATGAGTTGCATAACGGGATCTGCAAATAATGTGAGCAAATCGGTTATAGAAAACTTTCAATAGCAAATTTGCAATTTGTAGCAGCTGAACAAATAAGTGGAGCATTCTGTAAATACATATCGGACTCGTATATAGTACAACAGTGCCTGCAAGTATTTTCAAATTGGCAATTGCAATTGGAATTTCACTTGCAAAATCCATTTCGGAAAGTACTTAGTTCAACTGATAATTGAATTGATTGAATCGTTGCTAAATCGAAAATGAAAAACATTCTCATTTTCTCTCTCTCTCTCGTGGAATACTTACACATAATTGGCATTTTCATGGGCGCCAATTCCGGCGGCATTGGCCCACCGATTGGTATTTGCAATGGCGTTATATCAAAGGCGGTCATATCGTCCTCGCCACCTCCCTCATCGTCATAGTTGATAATATTCTCGCGCACATCATCGTCGGGTCCGGGATATTTGATATGTGCCTCGCGGCGTCGATTGTAGACCACAAATACCAGAACGAGTACTGTGAAGAGTGTAGAGAGGCCCAAGAGCAGTGTTGATTAATACGTGAATGTGCCAAATATGTTTGTTTATATACATACGATATAGCTGTATACTTTTCTTGTTTTTTTCTATATGCAACAACAGTTCTATAAGCTAAATAAATAAGAACAATTTTTTTCTCGCATGCACAGTTCATTTAAATGGTAAATTTAACTAAAGCAATTTATGCTGCAAATGCCTGGAATAAAATCTGTGCTCTCTGCTCGCTTTACAATTGCAAAAAGATTCTTAATTAAATTCTCGAAAAAAAGTACGTAAGGAACAAAAAAAAAGGAAATGCATAAAACGTGCTATAAGCAATATAGAAAAAATAAATGCGGGAATGGAAAAATAAGCAGAGAAAGCAGAGAGAGAGAAGTGAACAAACAAATATGGCGCACATTGTCCCAGTTTTGCTACAGTTTGTGGCCCCGTAACTGTAAACTGTAACTGTGTGAGTGTAACTGTAACTGTAAATGCTGCAGGACGAGTCAAAATTGTTGGCCGAAATGGCAAATCGGGCTGCAGGCGACTTTGTCCTTGTTTCGCGCGCGCATTTTCTTGGCCAACTTGTTGTTGTATATTTCTCCCTCCCTCTCCTTCTCTTTCTCTCTCTGTGCCTTTGTATCTGGCTGTTTCGTTTTCTCTTTCGTTGCCTGTTTTTCTAATTTCGTGTGCCGCGCTTTTGTCGACATATTGCAGCATCTGTTGCACAGCAAAGTTTTTGTTGCGACGCTTTTCTTCTTATTTTGGCCACAGACAGCAGCCGTACAACTTGCGCCAAGTAATTTGCTTCACAGCGCCTGAAGGGGGGAGCGCGAGGTGGAAAGCAGCTGCCAGACGAAACAGGGCAAACTTTGCCGACCAGCTGGCAATGGCCCTAAAATGGACGTCGCGTAATTGCAATTATTGTGTTACTCAAATTCGCATTGCTCGCTTTGTTTTTCTCTCTCTGTCTCTCTCTCTCTCTTTCTCTCTCTGGTCGTTTTGCGGCTGTTTTTGCATTTCCACTCGCATGTAACTTTGTTTAATTTACATTCCGTAGAGAGAAGCAGCAACAACAAAAAAGAATCCGGAAACCAAAGCTTGGTCTTCGTATTTGTTTGCCTCACTCATTCAATAAACTTTAATTTATGTGCATCGGCATCGGGCATCGGTTGCGTGTAATTTGCGGAAATGACTTTTGATGTTTGTCCACTGTTTGCCTGCAAGTGGGCGTGGCCAATTTGTAAATGTATGGCTTAATTAATTTGCATCCCGGCCGTCACAGGCCCGGCGACGATTCCATAAATATTTAAATGACATATGCGCGCAGTGTATTCTCTTTTCGAGCTCGGCGACATCCAATCAAAATGTGGCTCAATACAAAAGCATCAAATTAATGTGCGTATTGCGGTTGCAGCTTAAATGTTTATAGGCAATTTTTATTTACAAATTGAATTGTCTGGCAAATGAGAAAAATTGTAATTTATGGCTAATGATAATAGTAAGCTGAACAACTGTAATTAAAGACGAAGTGAGGCATGCAAAATAAAGAAATTCATTGCATTCTTTTCAGCCAATAAGTATGCAACGAAATTTGCAACGAGCAATTTACGAGCAGAGCAGCCTCATCTATGTATTGTTTTTGTTCTTGTGATAGTTTAACTAGAATAAAAACTGTTAAATATCCCATTGGCCATGCAAGTTATGCCGGGGATTTACTTACTTACGCTCACTCCCTGTGGACTCTTGTCAAGCTGCTTCGCTTGCTTCGGTATACAGGTACGTATATAAAGAAAGAGAGGGATGTATACTTACGTATCAACGTGCTCAGGCAGAGCACCAGGGCAATAATAAAATCACGCGATGGTGTCAACACCCCCGAGGCCAATAACTCCAGTTCGCAGTGCATGCCGGTGTAGCCTAGGGAGCACGAGCACTCGTATTTCTTGGGCGGATGATGATCGCGACAGCGTCCCCCATTGCGGCAGGGGAAGAGCAGGCACTCGTTCTCGTTGACGCAAGTGCTGCCAGAGACTTTATAGCCGGCAGGACAGCTAAACGTGACAATGCCACAAGCGACCACGTATCGATGTTGACAGCCAAAAGTTTCGTATCGTTTCGTTACGAATGTGTGTGAGGATTTTGTGTGTGTGTGTGGATGTGTGTGTGTTCGTGTAGGTGTGTTTGGAAAACAAAAAGAGATTATTTCAAAAATTTGTTCATCATGCAATGGGTGTGTGTGTGTGTGTGTTTGTGTTGGTTACGCTTGCTTTGCTTTGTTCGCTCTGTCGTTATGAAAATGGAAATTCGCTTTGGTTTTCCTTTGCGCGCATTTGGTGAGAGTGTGTGAAACTGTCAAAAGTCGTTCGTTTCGTTCTCGTTGCTGTTGTTTTTGTTGTTATTATTTTACGCTTTGCTGCGCACAAAAAGCGGGAGAGGGAAAGGAGGGAACTGCCCCTCGCTGCGTTGTTGCAAACTTTATGCATTTGCCAGGCAGACTCCCCCACAGGTTCCCTTGTTTCCCCCAGCTTTGCCCCTTTTTCTTTTGGCAACACGCATCTTAAGTGCACTTTTGTTTTCCCCACTCGCCTTCTCTTTCCCTCAGTTTCTTTTGCTCCCTTTTCTGTTTGCTGTTTATTATTCACTTGTTGTGGAATTGAATAAAGTTTTGTTTCGCGGCGCATTCGTTGTTTTGACATTCGAATGCTTTTGGCACTTATGTAAGTTTGTTTTGATAAGTTTACTGCACACAGCAAATTGACATGTGTTCAAATGGCATCCACACAATGTGGACTGCAAGGTGGGAAACAGCTCAAAGTCCCGCGACCTTCGGCGAGTTTGCCATTTGAATAGTTGGGAAAGCTATTAGCCTGTTTTGCCAAGCGATTCATTGGAAAGTTTCGAGTGGAAAACACTCTGCACACTCTCTTCACCCTTCGCTGTGATATTCCACAAAAGCATTCAAAGTTTTGTGGAACTTATTCTATTCACATTTCATTTTTTTCGGAGGATTCTCTCGCGCTTTTTTCTTACTCTTTTCTCAATTTCACTTCATTTTCCACTTTGCTGCTCATATTCTCGTTGAAGAAATGCAAAAATAATGATAAAAATGGCAGTTCGCTTGTTGCTGCTGCGCATTTTGCTTTTCATTTGAAAATTGTGTGAAAAGTCTAGAGCGAGACAGACAGAGAGAGAGAGAGAGAGTGAGAAAGATAAGGGACACAGACTCTGCGGCGCCTTTGAATAGTTTTCAAATCCAGACTAAAGACACTTTTGATATATTGACGATTATTGGCAAATGCAGGGAATGAGCGAGACTTGACCAAACGAGCCAACAAATCGCACAAAGCGCCACACAGCGGGCAGTAGCAGACTTGAGGAAAGAGGCGAGGCAAAGTGTGGAGGGGAAAGCAGCGCAAACTTTCACACTAAATCAGCGCCAGTTGCTGAGAAAAAGTTAGCATAGTTTTCTTTTTTCTGCTGGATTTTCTTTTTCTCTTTTCACTGCCGCCTGTGATTGCTCCCAAGTGCGTAGTTTAAGCTGATCAAAAGTGGTACTTGATAATTTTCCTGCTTTTTCCAACGCTCTGCAAAAGAACTTTGCCATATTTTACGTCATTAAGTTTTACTTAAAGTTGCAGGGAAACAATTTCTTTCTCTCTTCTTTTCTTTTCGTATTGCTTCGTGAACATTATTTACCTACAAACTGTGAGGGATCTAAACTTGCAAGGCGTGTGCCAGAGTGTGTGTGAGTGTGTGCATGTCTATTTACACACACACACAGGGGCACACACACCCACACATGGCAATGGTATTTAATGTGCGCTTCACGCAGCGGAAAATGCTTTCAAGTTGTATTTAATAGAAAATTCGCCAGGCACAGAGCGCCGAAAAAGAATGGAAGGAAGCAGAAGATGAAGAGGAAGCAGGCCACCAAATGTAAGAAACGATGCAAGCAAATCCTCGTGAGGCTCCGCAAATGAAACTGGCAGCTCCTTTGAGCTGTCTCAACCCCCTCTACACTTCCTGCTCCCTTCTTCACTCTCTCTGTCTGTACTTTCCACATTCTGTTTGCTCAAGTGGATTTAGTGCATTGTGATTTTTCCGAAATGCCAAAGCTAAAATCTGCCATTGCTCTTTCTTCTCCTTCTCTGACTGCAAATCGTTCCTTACTCCTGGCCTCGTCCTGATGGGCAACTTGTATCTTTGACTGCACATTTATTATCTCACCTGAAGGCATTTGAGCTCTTCAGCTAAGGTAGGGGCTGGGGTGAGGGTGCTCTTGGCTTTCAGATGCGTGTGTGGTAGATGGAAAATGGGCGTGACAGCTGCAGAATCGTGAGATATGTACGAGAGTGTACAAGTAGTGAGTGCAACTGAAAAGTGCTTGTACTTTCGAAACTCTTTAGTAAAGTTTTTCATTTGTTTTCGCTCGACACACAATTAATTTCATTCGATATTAAGCAGAAAAAAATAAGACAATAAAATACATAATACTCTTTTCATTTGTAGAACATTGTGAATATTTATACAAATTGTAAAAGACCATAAAGAAATTATTCAAGTTTTTCATTTGTGTTTGCCCGAGTTGAGGCACAAACACGAGGGAATATTGCTATATTTATTGTAATTGTATTTAAATAAATTTGAAAGAATTACGAGATGCTTTAAAGGCTTTTGATCGATTTTAAAAAATTTAAAATAACGATTAATGTGGGGGCTCAAGTTGAGCGTGACATCAACTACATGTGGGTACGTACCTTGTTTCTTTTTTGTATGGTAGTTCTTTCATTATAAAATATTTACACGCACACAGAGAGGTGGAGATTGACATACACATACACATACATATATAAGCATTGAGCTATAAATTTAACATTGAATGGGTGTGCCATAAACAAACGGTAAAGAACGGTAACGGTAACAGCGAATGACGGGAATGAAATGCAGATGAATATGGAATAACATTATATATGTATGCATAGATGAGGGCATGTAATCGTATATGTGTGCATATGTGTGTGTGTGTGTGTAGTTATAAATATAAAGCTGATAAACATCGCAAAAGTCAGCCGAGATTTTTTTCTTGATTTTCACTTTTAATTTGTATAAATTCCGAATTCACTGAGCTGTGATTCTTTTTATGAATGAATCGAGGCATGTGCAGCTAAATGATTGGATTTTGTGCATTTGACATGTGAATGAATGGATGAATGAATGAATGAATGAGTGAATAGAGTTTGCTATGCCATGCTATGTTGGCTAAATGAGTTTCTATTGGAGCAAAACACAAGTAAAAACAATTGTCAGTTAACAGTGAGATTGACTGACATAAGGGGGGAATGATATAGAGGGGGTGGGGGAAGGGATAAATGCAAATGATAAGCCATGATATGTGGGAATGAATTTGCATGAATGAATTTTGATTTGACGGGCATTGTGAACAGCTAATAAAATTGCAAATAGAAATATATACATAAACAGAGATACACACAGAGACAGATTTATATATATATAGAGATATGATTTATGTAAACTAAGTGGGAGTTATACGATATATAAATGGCAGGCGCTAAAGCACTAATTGCTATAATAATCGGGCAACTGTTGTTGCATATAGTCGGATACAGATATATATATATATATATACGAGTATATAGGGTATATATAGTTGGGTTGCTCACTCAGTATGATCAGCAGGCAAACGAGGATGGCCGCCAGGGCGCCCATGCTCAGCTTGAGGGTCTGACCCTCCTGCACCAGCTCACAACTTTCGCCCCAGAAGCCGTCGGGGCAAATGCAGCGGAAACGTAGACGCGGCTCTAGATTGATGCATGTGGCACCGTTCATGCAGGGCATGTCGAGGCATTCGTTGCGATCCATGCAGCCCTTTGAATCGGGCGACATAATGCGTCCCTCGCCGCAACTGAACGATCGCGTTATGGGAAATCGAATTCAGTTAACATTTAATTAACAAGACCAACTAAAGTTCAGGTGTGTTTACAGGTGTGCGTGTGTGTGTGTGTGCGAAAATAAAAGAGCTTAATGCGCCAATGTGGTACGAGATACGTCCAGTGTAAGTCGGCTGGGTTAAAGCGAAGCCAGCAGCCACGTCTGAGGGTGCTTTACCAGTGTGTGTGTGTGTGTGTGTGTGTGTGAGTGTCTGTGAAAGCGTGAATATGTACAGCACGGTAAGGTGATGACAGAGAGTGGGCGGGGCACAGCCACGTTGTGAACGTGCCCAAGCCTAATCCGATTGATTTGTCACGCAACGTTAACCAACGGAGCAGCTAACTCAGTTTCGAATGTCCACGTTGATTGACGCTGCGAATAAGCTGCACGATTTCTCTCTTTCACGCTTTTCTATTCTATATACGGCCAGTGGCTTTAATTGATTAAGCCTATCAAAGGTTAACCAGCGGCTTTTTTCTGTATGTAACACGTGGCGTATGCTTTACTTTTTGCTACAGGGTTGCATGGGGTCGATTTTGGGGGGTTTCAATTTGTTGTAAGGTTGTCTTTAAGTCAGTCCGAGCAGTACAGATTGTTTTGTGAAAACTTTTCATTATGAGAAACGAAAATGCAAGGCAAATGTGAAGGCTGAAAAGGGATTGCAAGGAAGGAAAAGCTTACGTGCACTCGTAAACATTCCAGAGATCGACACACTCAAAGGGATCGGGGCAAATGACATTCGAGCAGGGCTTGTTGGAGGGGCAACCCTTCTCCAGGTTACGCGCCATGGTGGCCTGACCCCACTGCGTGCCATTCATGGCGGGTGGCAGAGGCAGATGCTTGCCCTCCAGGCTAAGCAAGAGAAAGAGAGAGAAAGAGATATATTATGATTAGTTTATAAAGAAAAAAAGTCACAGATATGTCACATGCTTGCACATTAAGCATACGCACCGTATATCGTCGAGGCAACTCTTCTGATAGTCCGCATACACCTCAAAGGTGCGCACTCCTGTGTACTCTGCCTTGCCGCCGGCATAGACACCCTCCTGCTTGTCCACCAGCAGCCACTGATGGCCAGAGAACTCGAACGTCTCATTGTAGCGTCTGCCCTCGCCGCCATCCAGCTCCAGCGTGGCAGCCGATCCATATCGATTGATGCGCACCACATGCCACTGTCCGTCGTTGACTGCCACCGAGTTGAGCCACAGATCCTTCTCCTCGGTGCGCAGCGAGTTCAGATTATAGCGGAAGTGCAGGCGGGCATCCTTGATCTCCAGTATGCCATACTCGCGATTATGTTGATCACTCACACGGAACAGTTCTCCGTGCTCCTCCCGCGTGCGGAAACGCAGCTGTACCTGTGTGCTAAAGCGATCTGGCTCGAAGCTCAGTGCATACTTCACATAGCTCTGTGCCTTGAATGTCGTCGGCACTGTGGGTATATTGCAGGCAGGTCCCGTCCAACCTGGTCGGCAATGGCAACGTGCCTCCGACAAGGAGCCCACACAGTTGCCATGCTCCCAGCAACGTGCTGTGGCCTCCGTTTGAGCGCAAACCTCCTCGGTCTGCGGGCAACCTGCGACACTGTTGCGCGACAATCCCGGATGTGCCAGATCGTACAGCTTGGAGTTGTGCACCAGGTTGCGTATGCAGCCATCGAAACCCTTTGCCGTCGGCATGTAGTGCCAGAAATAGAGCGACTGATCGAACTGCTCGCGATACAGACCGCCCACTTGCAGCGGGGCATTCACATTGAGATACTCATTGAAGGGCGGAATCTGGCCACGTGCCTGGCAAGACATGTCATCGAACTCGGGTGGCGTGCCATCCTCCATTTCACTGATCTCCGCCGACTTGCAGAAGTCCACAACCATGCGCACATTCTCCGTATCCCAGAAGAGATCGATGCGATGCCACTCGCCGTCGTCCAATGTCTTCTTAGTCTTCACACGCAACTCCAATGTACCCGAACCGAAGTCAATCAGGAGACGAGGATAACCACGTTCCAATTCCAAGGCTATAAAGTCGGAGATCAACATCTCATCACGCTCTGGCGGCACAATCGGTCCGTTGTAGATAATCAAACCATCAGGCTTGCGTGTAATGAACTCCAGACTCAGATGCGACTCGTCGCACATCTCTAGGGGCGGATACCAGGCCCAACCATTGCCGCGGAAGCTGCGTGTTGTCTGCTGGCAACGAGGTCCTGTATAGCCCAAAGGACATGAGCAATGCGGTCCGAAACGTGTGTCCACACAGCGTCCACCATTGTGGCAGGGTGTGGTGCGGCACGACTCGGGTTTGGTGAAGTTACGTGCCCCGCAAGTGCAGTCGGCCAAGGTGTCCACGCGGACACCAACCAGAGCGGTCTTGTTCGCATTCACCATGTAGGGCAGCGAACTGATCTCGAGGGAATTAGTGCAGCTGCCCTCGCACATTTGATTCTCGTAGAGGCACTCATCGATGCCCACCATGGTGATATTGATGCCCACATCCTTCTCGATCTCCTCGCGATGCATCAGCACAATGCCATTGAGCCTGACGGGTTTGTAGTACGGCGACCCATGGGCAGAGAAGCGCACATCAGTCAACGGGGGATTGCGACGCTTCAGTTGCACACTGAAGATGTCAACATTTTCACGTTCTGTATTCAACAGGTCCGCAAGCTTGTCACGGAAACGATCCAACTTGGAGCGACTCAACGATTGAGTGCGATAATTCCACACGCGTATAAAGTCCTCATCTGAGATGCCCGAGAGACGCACAGAACCGGAATTGATCACCGCCTCGTGGGGTATTTCACGCACCATCACCGTCACATTTGCCGGCACATCTGTCTGGGTGTGCTTGCGATCGTAGACCTTGAAACGCAAGTGATAGCGACCCTCTCGTGTGCCCGCTCGCATGGTCACCATGCCAGTGTCTTCGTCCAGCTTGAAGCGCGGATGCTCCTGTGCCTCCCAGTAGAACTTCTTGTCGGGCAGATCCCAATCGTCCAAGTCGTAGACATAGACACGTCCAATTGGCGTATCTGGCGATTGTCCCTGATAGTTGTACACAAAGATATCCTTCGATCCTGGCTGCATCTTGTTGTCGTTCACATCACCAATGATCACAGTGAGTGTGCTGGTGCCAGTCATCGCTGGCGAGCCATGATCCTTGATCACAATGGGAATCATGTATTCCTTCTGCTGCTCGCGATCGAAGGAGCGCAACGAGGAAATCACTGCCATGCCATCGCCGTTGGCGCCCTCTGTTGACGAGAGAAAAGAAGAATGATTATTGTAATATTGATATTGATATAATCGATAGTTCAAGCTTAAAGTAATCGACAACTTTCTAATGTTCCATCACAATTTTCTTATCTTTTGCTAATAAAAGAAATTTAAGAAGAAATTAATTTCCTTATTTTATTTATTTCATAAATATCTCATTGCATTTATATAGTATAAAAAAATACTTCTGAGTTTTCCCATTCACAGCTAGCATTGCATTGACATGCGTTAACTTTTTTGTGGCACTGTCACTTTTTGCTGCCAGAATTACAGAATGCTCTAATGACAAATTTGGCTTTGTTGTTGAGCTTTTAAAAGCATTTTCTAGTTAACTGGCTAACCCAGAGTGGGTAGAGTAAATTGGTAGAGTGCAGATGAGCCGAAAAGGGGTGTGTGGAAGATACGAACAGCATGTAATATCCTAAAAAACTAAGCACCTTTATTAGCCAACATATTTCCGGCTGATTGCAAGTTGGCAACTTTCAACAGAGTCAGAGTCGAGCTGAGCCGAGCCGAGCAGCTTGTGCCCATTTGTTGTAATTACGCCTTTGAGCCAACAAGTGTTAAGTCTGTTACACACATATACACAAACAGGCACACACGTACAAATGACAGCACTAATCCTACACACCGCACACACCACTAACCCATCCGCACACTTCAAATGTATTTTTAAAGACACTCCATGGTGTGTTTTTAGGCAAATTGTATGCAAATACGAGCAGACATGGCAAGCACACACACCACACCACATCGCACACATGCACATTTAAGTAAGAGACAGAGGGAGGGAGAGAGAGAGAGAGGGAGCAGTAGAAAGTCAGGCCACAGGCGTAAACTTTTCGACTCCCAGTTGGCGCATCAAAATTGGATTGCCACCCACACACACAGAGCTACACACACACACACACTGGCAGACTGAGAACACAAATTGTGTATCCGACTTGTTAGCCCAATGCAGAGGGAAACAGACTCCTTTCTCTGCTTGGCTTAAAAAAACCAACTGTAGTTGGCTTGGCTTGCCTTGCCGGACTCGGGACTCGGGACTCCCCGTTTGGGTAATTTAATTGAAAACTTGTGCATTTGCCATTTTATTTTTGACTGAAGCAGGTGTGTGAGTAAGCTATGTGCATGTGTGGGTGTGTGAGTGTGTGTGTTTGCAGTGTATATCTCCAGTTTGCTTTGCTTATTTTATATTTAAATTTTCATGTTGTGTGCGGTGCTTGACTGCGGTTTACTATTTCCGTTTTATAGACGCTATTCATTTCGAGTTATTCGAGGTAATTGCATTTTTATGCTTTTGTTGGCAGACAAACACACACACACACACACATGACATTGTGTGTGCGTGTGCTCGAACTCGAATTCGAATTCCGCTCCGAGGGACACATTTCCATTGGTAACACAATAACAATGACTGCAACAAGAGCAGCACCAACAGCAGCAACAGCAGCAGCAGGAAATGTTATGCTCCTCATCCTCATTGCATTGTTTAAACTTTGACCCAAATATTTGGCTAACTTTTTTTCGCATAGCAATACGAAACTTGGGCAAATTTCAGGAGAGGAACAGCACATGCTGCGTGCTGCGTGCGGCGTGCTGCACTTTGCAAGTCATTGGCATATGTATACAATTTTAATTTCATAAAATGTTCGGAATTTCTCGGCAGCCAAAACTGGTGAAAAAGTATTTTTATAGTTCTGTAGAACGCGAGAAATAAAACGAATATCTGCATGGAGATGAATTGTTTGAATAAATATTTTTACTGAATGTAACTGCTGTAAACAGCTGCCGAAACACTCACATTGAGTGTTGGAAAGAGGCAGAAGTTTTAATAAATAAGCTTGATGAACAATAACTCCATAATTTACTCCTGAATTCTTAATTTGTTCTTACGAAAGAAGGTACGAAACAGTGTTGGAGTGGTTACAGTAAGCTCCTGCTGTAAAATTCTGTCGAAACACGCATTTTAAGTGTTGAAAAATGGCAGAAACTTAATGAACAATAACTACATTATTTACTCCTGAGTTCTTTATTAGTACGAAACAGTGCTGAAAAGCATGTGTTGGAAAATGCCATAGGTTTAATTAAATTAGCCTAATAAATAATAACTACATAATTAACAACTGAATTTGCACTTATTAAAGAGCACGAAATATATAAAACAGTGTTGGATAACACTTTTATTGTTCATGGAAAGCATTTCGAATCGTTTTACAACACTAGATACCATCATGGCCCCTGCTTTAATTTATTGTAAGTGTTCAAAAATAGAAATCTTAAAAATCATCGTTTTACAACACTTAAATTTTCCTTTATTTTGTACTTCGTGCTACTGTACTCACTTTGATCCTGTTCGACCTTGAAAGAGGCACGTATAATATCATCCGCACTGGGGTCCAATCGGAACTGGAAGGGCGGTCCGTTGCTCTTGGAGCGATCATCATCATCGGTGGCCAGAATCTCGACGACCTTGCGTGGCGGCACATGTTCCGGCAGCACAGGCCTGTAGTCCTTCAGGAACTTGGGTGCATTGTCATTGATATCCTGCACAATAACAGTCAGCGTAGCAGTTGCTGTCTTTGGTGGAGAGCCATCATCGATGGCCAAGATCTTGACCTGATGTCGCGGCACCACTTCACGATCCAACGAACGTTGTATGGTCACTGAACCATTCTGATTGATGGCAAATTGACGCTGACGATCCGAGGAGCGATCAATCGAATAGGAGACCTTGCTCTTGCCACCCTGATCCGGATCGGAGGCCTTGAACTTCTCCAGTTCGGTGCCCACTTTGGTGTCCTCAAACACAGAGACCTCCACGTTGGCGCGATCGAAGTGCGGCTTGTTGTCGTTGATATCGCGCAGCTTTACTACAACCCACGAGTAGGCCACATGATATTTATCGTTATCGTTATCCTCTCCCTTGTCGTTCACCTGAATGCGGAAACGGAAACCGTTGCTCTGCAGCAAATCCTCGTAGTCCAGTGGCTGCACGATCTTCAGAGAACCTGTGCCATCATTATTGCGCACCATGGTAAACTTATCGGCGCCATAGCCACTGTTATCGATAACCTTGTACTGGAACTTATTCGTCTCGTCCTCATCGTGCACTGTCACTGTCAAAATGGGCATTTCGGGCAGGGCGGTGCCATCCGTTTCATCCACCTCGGTGAACCATTCATCCTTGGTGAACTGCGGCGGCATGTCATTAATATCCTTGACACGTATAGACGCCGTGCCCGTGCCCTTTAACCCCCCGCCATCCATTGCAACGACTTGTATAGAATAATCCGGGGTACGCTCGCGATCCAGACAACACACAGCAGTCTTAATGACACCCGTATCCGGTTCGATTTCAAAGATCGGTGAGCCAGTCTCCTCCTCGATAACATTCTTCTCAATCGAATAAACCAGACGCGCATTCGATCCCTCATTGGGATCATCGTAGTCCACAGCTGTCATGGTCATGACGACCATGCCGGCAGTGCCATTCTCAGTCACATTGCCAAAGTACACGCCCTGCGGGAAGATGGGCGCATTGTCATTGATATCCTTCAGATTGACCTGCACATCCGCATAGCCCACAAGTCCCTCGCCTCCTTCGTCCTGTGCGAACACTGTGAAGCGCCACTGTGGTCTCCCATTCGGCTGATCACGATCCAGAGGCTGTGGAAGAGAGACAGAGAGAGAGAGAACGAAAGATAAGTACGTTGTTAATGTTAACTAAGGGTAGCCCAGGGGGGAATGAGAGAGTTAAGGAGTTGGGGGATTACATGTGTGCCTCGTTGCTTTTGTGTAATTTTAGCTGTCATAACCGCAAAACCGATTAGCATCAGTGAAAACATTGTTTGTCCTGCTGGAAAACATACAAGTGAAACTCAACGAAATCCACGAACGAAACCCCTTACACGGCAACCCTGTGAAATTATCCATTCACAATGGCCCAGACCAGCCCAATCCGCCTCAGCTGAACTCAGCTGTGGGTCCTGTCGTTGTCCCCGTTGCTGATTTTGACTTTGATATGCATACAGAGGCAGCTTGAGTGATGTGAAGCAGCCCGGCCAGAAGCCGCTCAACCTCAGCAACCCTGCTCCTCTTGCTTTCACAGTTACATTCCCAATCCCAACTCATGCCTCAATCCCGAACCCAATCTGTACCCCACCTGGGAGTATGCACCTTTATAATAACAAGCGCAGGAAAAAACGATTTTAATCAGCACTTTGTATCTCTTGCCTCACGTTGTTACGCAGCTCTCAAGCCCAACCCACAACCAGCCCACATGGCGGGTGACCTCTCAACCCCTTGCGCTGACAGTCACAGAGCCAGAGCGAGAGAGAAAGCCACGTAACGCAACGTAAATACAACAAAAACTCACATGGAGCTGGTTGGAACGGGAACAGCTTTTCATAGCGCTGACATTGGATTAGTCGTAAAAAATGAAAGCAAAAAAAAATAAGCAAAAAACCGAAAAAATCATACAAAAAAAAAAGAAAATCCTCCTGCGTCGTCATCGCTTTAATTTGCATGACAAATTTGACAGCATTGTTATGACATATTCAATTTAAGGGATTAGTTCGTGTGCGTATGTGTGTGTCCCTTTGCTATCTCCTGTTTTTCCCTCTACTTCATGTCTGTCTGTCTGTTTGTCTATCCGTCTGTTTTTTGCTGTCCATTTGCCACTCACAACAATATTATGTTAGCCACAAAAGTTCTCAGTATTTAGTTGAATATTTTTACTCTGAGCAAATTATTTTGTTAAGTGGAAAAAATTGTGAAAAATATTTAACAAGAATTTTTTGCCAGTATTTTGTTGTTATGGCAAATGCTTTGCTGTTATGCTTCTTTTATTATTGTTATTGTATATATAGCATACATTTTATTTGACGGATTTGATTTAAATTCATTTTGGCTTTACAGTTTTTTCTGATTGTAGCATTATGCGTGGTTTGCTGTTATGTTTTGGCAATTAGCAACGGATGACAGGAGACTATTAAGTGGTAACAAAACTCAGTGTTAAGCTAAGTTAGCAGCTAAGGTATTAGCTATATACGTATATATATGTATACGGATAAAAATACAGTGTTAAGTATTATTAACTATTTTGCAAATATATCTTAATATTAAGCTAGTTCTACTTAACATACTCATCACCCTATAGCATTTTCACCCACTCTCAGCTTAAATCCAACACTTTATTATGATACAAATCAATTCCTTGTCACACATGGGTGTGAAACACTTGTTTCGATTGCCTTGAGGGCCACTTAAGTGTTCATTACTGTAGCCATAACTCTTCAGTTAATTGAGTCGCGACGCGCATATTAATTATTACTACACTTCAAACACTTGAAGCAGAAACAGTAAAAAGAGAAAACAGTAATAATAATGAATTATTGAAAATGCACAAAATGGAAAACTGTAACTGAAATCTGAATTCGTAGCAGCTTCATAAATCAATGCAACGATTTTTCCAATGACTCAGAGACCACGCCGCAAAAGAGCCCACAATTCGATGCCCAAACTTAAATGTTAAATAATGAGTTTCGCACGTTCCCATGCCACATTGCCTTCGCTGACAGGGCACAGAGAAGGGTGGGGTGGGGGGAAAGCTGATCATTGGGGTGGCTTGCGGTATTCCGGAGCATGGCTCACAACGTGGGCTTAAGTGTGCATTCATGGGCTTAATCAGCGCGCATATTTCACAATCATTTTCATTCGCCACTGGCCGCAACATCTGCGTTCCGATGTATTCCAGTGTGGCCATGGTCAGTTGCAATTTTTAAGCACTTCGAAATACTCAGTACGCAGACAGCCAGTAGAATTGATGGGGAGTTTGAAAAAAATATTCAAAACTGAGTCTTAACTTTGTTTGGGTTGTGGCTTAATACTACTAATATACTATAATTTAAAGTAAAATAACAAGTACGATTCCACTTGAAAATTTCCTAGGGTGTCTGTCAGCCAGGCACACTTTCTACGTCAATTTCTTTATCCGCTTGAATATAAATTTATTTATTTGCAACGGCGTTCGTTGCGGTTCATGACAGTCTGTTAATGCTTAAATTGCAGTTTGTTCTGTTGATTTAAGAATTTTCTCAATCATTGTTGTAGTTGCTTACCTTAAGCACGAATATTTCGCCCGTGGTGCGATTAATGTCGAATTTGCTATTCGCTGGATTATCGGGATCGATGCCTTGTCCCGTGAGGAAGTAGACAATATTCTGTGGGCGATCCTTATCGCCATCCGTTGCGGTGACCTGTATTCATTCCATTGCAGTGCAGTGTTGGAAAAGAGAGATGGCAAAATAAATGGAAATATTAGTACTCAGTTGAAAGGGAATAAATAAAAAAGCGCACAAACAATAATAAAATAACAAGCTAAATCAATAGAATTCAATCAACGATTCAATTGCATGCAATATCTACACGAGTTAAGCTCTTAATACTTCCCAACTACTACCACTACTACAAGCGACAATTAGTACTGCGATATATACTAAATGCTGGGTTTATGCCAATTCCCTGACATGGCGTATTACTTATTTACGAATAGTCCACATGGAATATTTTTTAGTCTCGGCTTACAGAAATTGTATTTGCATTTTCGATTTTCAACTCACACAACTGGGAAAAATCCCGGCACTTTTCAATTCAAATCTTTCTTAGCGCTTACATGAAAATTAGTTAATGCAAATGCAGCTAAATGTTAGTTAACCGCAGTCGGATAAAACCGCAATACAACTCGGCGAAAATGTCAGAAACCACCGCCATGCAAAGTTTTAAGCGCATAAATATGTCGCATTAAAAATTAAATAACAAATTTAATTTAATTAGCACTGCGTGCGCCACACACATAAACATTTGTTGGTGCTTGTGTGTGTGTATTAAAATTTCAACGTGTGTGCACAAAATATTTATACATGCAATTAAAGACCACATAGATTGGCGGAACGGAATCAGAACACAAATAAATAAACAATAAAATCGAATACTGAATTCAATTCAGAAATATATCGCAAAATGAAGCAACGCTTAAGCTGAGCTAATGAAGTAAACTTTTAAATGAAATCCAGAAACAGAAGTGGTCAGTGAAAATTAATTGAAATTGAAATCGGCCTTGCATATATAGTACACAAATAGTACGATGTGATTTCCTTTCGCCTTGCATTACGCTTTTCATTGTTGAATAAAATTTCCATTGTACACCTTGTGCCACCAAAGAGATTTCCATTACATTTACGAGTGTATGCGTTGTTATTATTGTTTAACATGATTACGATGAGATTTTTATTATTTTGTTCATTGTTGTCATGAGTTAAATTAATTATTGTTATGTGAATTTCTGAGTTATTTTCGTAGTCACCGCCACCGCGCAAGGGTTATGTACATACGATATACGCATACGATATACAATGTTTGCTTTGGTACATATGAATATATAGTAATATAGCGACCTGTATGATGGTGAAGGGCGCAGCCAATTCCTCGTTCAGGGATCGCTCGTAGAGGGTTTGCGGAAAAACTGGCGGCAAATCGTTGACGTCACGCACACTTATGACAATTGTAGTCTGGTTCTCATTTAAACTATCCGAGGCAACCAATTTCAGTTCGTACTGAGTTCGTTCGTACGCCCAAACGCAAATAAACAATAAATAAAGCCATAAATAAAACAAAAGAATGCGCATAGCCGAAAAAAAGAGAAGGAGAAAGAAAAATAATCAAGAGTAAATTTAAAAAACAACCAACTCAACACAAAAACAGTTCTATAAATTATGCATAAACTAAAAATATTGGGACACAAAATGTTGATTAAAATATGCATACATTTTAAATTATATTCAAGTTGAACAATAATTTACATATGTTCCATATATGTTTAATGTTTAATGTTTGTTTGTTTGTGTTTTTTATGCGTTTTTTCGTGCTCCACTTTTTGAGCTGCCTATTATAATCTGTGGCACGTTTCGCACAGTTTATTTCGCACACAGTTTGCATAGCAATTCCCTGGTCTCGTTTAAAGTACAATACCTTAATAAACTCATTTAATTATTCCATATCTAAATGGCGTTTTTATTGACTTTTTACATCGTAATTGGCACTGCGTGCTTTATGATTAATCAATATATCATTATTATTATAGTGCGACTTTTTCCACCACATTCTCAATGCATTTGCAAACACATTTGCGGTCTATTGGATGCAAGGCAATTGAACTGGAATTTTAACTGACGAATGCATTCACATATTTCTTTCACGTTGTAGCAAATTATTTATTTAATATATTTTCAATAATATTTTCTTTTGCTTTTTTCCATTTATTACTATCTGCGTTTTTACCCTTTCCCATATCGCAAATAATCTAAATAAATATTTTCTTTCGTTTTGAATCAATTGAGTCGGCATTAATTAACATATCTGTATTTTTTATGGCTAAGTAATGATAAACAAATAAATAAAAAGAATAACAAGCTAAGTTTGTGTTTGGTTTCCTTTGTTTTCTTTTCATTTGCTGGCCAAACTAATTGTGCAGTAAAATCTCAAGCAAAACCGAAATATGAAACTCAAGACATGCAGTAAAATTGATGCTTAATTAAGCTAAATATTCTATGGTTGGCGCAACGTGTCGTATGCTTGATATACATATGCAAAACCAATTGAGAAAGCGCTACAAAAAAAGTAAATAAAGGAATGGAGGAACAATGGCAACAAATGGAATGGGGAACAAATCATTTTAATGACAACTGCAAACTGCAACTAATAATTCGTATTTCTTTTCTTGTTATTTTAATGACCTGCAGCACACGTTTGGGCAAGTTGCGATCATCCTCTTCAGTAATTTGAGTACGATATGTGGGTCTCTCGAAAACGGGCGGATTGTCATTCACATCCTTGACATGGATAATGACAGTGGTATAGTTCTCCTTCAGATTATCGGATGCAGCCAAACGCAGCTCGTACTGAACAACAAATTTCGGATAATTAAATATCGTACATTAAATTATTAAATTCAATTCAGCTGCTTCCTGCTGCTGCTGCTTCATCAAATATGTATTTGCATAACATATACGTATATATTGTAGTGTGCCCTGAGCTCCAATCAAATTCAATTAAAGTCCTGCGAAATGGCATTTTGCCAACGGAGAGAAAACTTGCTGACTTTTGGCCAATTGTTCAAATTGAAATTCAATTAATGTTTCTTCCATCTAACTTTCGCCTTTCTTTCAACGTCCTCAACGCTGCACACACTATCGCGCTTTGTGCTTTGTCCTTGCCTCTTATAGTGGACCGCACTCTATATATGTGTGTGTGTGTGGGTGTATGTGTGTGGTAAGTAAACTTGTTTGAACTGTTAAATATTTAACTAGCCTCGCGGTGGGCAAACCGTAATGAAATTCAGAAGGAAATGCACTTGCTTCACAGTTTCTTAATGAATTTTATAGCTAGCGAGATCTCGGTTACATATTGAATTGCTAAATTGATTGCACAGGCTCTCTCTAACTTTCTGCTGAAACTTTCCGTTTTCGTTGCTGGCATACAACATTCATAGGCCACCTTAAACTAGCGTATAACAGTTGTCGCATGTCGCTTTCAATTGAAAAACATTGCATACTTTTAAGCGCCATATAAAATTGCCTTGTTGAAATTTATTCAAAAGCGGCAGCACTGCTTCCAATTGGGACTCTCTTTTACTGATTAGACTTGCTTCAGTTCGACTTGAATTTGTTATGCGACATAAACAAATTTCACAGTTGACTGAACCGTCGCGATTATCTCATAAATTTGTCCTGCTGTGTACACAACACAACGACAACAACAATAACAACCGCAGCAGCAGCATCAGTTGTCATGCTGTAAAAATTGTTAGGCAAAAAGAAGAAAAATCAAATCGACGTCTCTTCCCCGTCCGACTTACCCTGCGTCGCGTCTCGTAGTCCAGAGCGCCGGCCACATAAATGGCACCCGTCATATTTTTAACCGCAAAAGCGCCACCAATGTTGCCGCTGGTGATTTCATAGCGAATACGTGAGGCTGTGAAAATAATTGTTAGCAATTCGTATTACACACATGGCCAAAAATGTGTTAAGGCATTTGTACACACACATCCGTGTCTGTGTGTATGTGCGTGTGCATATGCAAATGCGTATGTTCGGTACTTACACTCATCGTGATCCTTGGCAGTCACTGTGAGCACTGTATGCTGTATATCCTCGTTCTCATCCACTTCCGCCTCGTACAGCGATTTGTCGAAATAGGGCGGATTATCGTTCTTATCGGCAATGCCAATGCGTATGAATTTTGTGACTGTATTTGTGAGAAAAAAAAGAGAAATAGGGAGAAAAAGAAAAGAATAGTTTTTAGTTAAATATTTCGATGGGACATTAACTCCAAGTTCAGCATAGGCGAAAAGTTTTCTCAACTTTGCAGTCGAATCACTTTGACGAGGCACACACTCTGTCTGTGTGCGTGTGTATGTGTGTGTGCCTGAAGTATGCAATTATCACGTACTAGACACATGCATGAAATTCTACACTCAGCGCAAAAAGTTGACAGACAGACAACGATTCGACGCCTTCTGCTATGCGAAACGAGGCAAGGCGACAATCGTTTGCTTTTATTTTTTCCCATTTCTTCTGAGTAAATTTTTCTTTTCCTTTTTTTGCGACTTTTTCTGTGACGAGTTGTGCATATTAAATAGTTGAAGTTGCCTTAGGATTGTTCCCCCATTTCGCATTTGTTTTTCAACTGGCGCAAATTCCTTGAGCTTGAGCTCTGCGCGATGATGTAATTTATGTGATTTTGATGACATTTTCAATTGTATTAAAGTGTCACAGGAAGGGGCACAACACACATGACTGACAATGTCTGTGTGTGTGACTGGCGATAAAGGTTGTTTAGCATGCATAGCCCAAGCAAGCTTCCCCCATGACACATTATGCCCAGCAAATGTTAACAACTTAGAAGCAAAATATGATTTATTTTATACCGAAGAGAAGGCTACTGAACTTCAAAATCACCACACAATCCTATTATCAAATCACTCTCCCACGACTTGCAAATGATATTCCAACTGCACAATTGAACTGAGTCTCTGCTGAGGCGTGTATAATATAATCAGTAACTAGTAAAGTTAAAGCAGGCAGCTTGCAGCAGGTCTCAGGCCAAGAGACACGTGCAAACAATGCCGAAACATTTGCCATAACACACTGAGGGAGAGGGACCGAGGGAGATAGAGCAGAGACAGTGTCGAGGGGGCAGTGTCGAGTAAATTACATAAATCATGCATAATTGTTGCAATAACAAGAACCTCAACGGGGACAACAGGATTGCTTTAATTAAATAAATTTCGCTTTGGACAAAGTTGGCCAAGCAAAAGATTTGGCAAAATATCTCCAGCACATTTACGGCAGATGCGGCCAGCAGGCAGCATGGGAAACTTTTCCCAAATAGGTCACACACACACACACGCACATGTGTGTCTTCTCTATGTGTCTTTGTAGCTTTTGGCCTGTCTATTTATCAATTTACTTATATTTCACAGTATCTCTATGGGGCTGTGTGTGTGTGTTTGTGTTTCGGGTTTGGCTTCTCATTTGCATTTGCAAGCATCTTATCTAGCGAAAATTATGCACATTTAGTTAGCAGGTTGACAAGTCTGACTGCATCTGGGCGCACTTGGCGTATGTGTGATATGATCACTAAGTGCTCTCTGTCTGTCTGTTTGCCATGTGCTTGCGTCTGTATGTGTGTGTGTGTGTGCGTGGGTGTGTTGGCAAATGTTAAAGCCAGTTTTGAATGCAATTTATGGCAAGACATTACTAATTGTCAAAGTGAGACTCGACGACGAGTTTTGGGGCGACGACATTTTAATTAAAACTTGCCAATTTTCGTAGTACGACAGCGCAAAGTGATAAATGAGAACGCTCGGCTCTCATGCTTATCTACGGTTGGCCAGGCACATGACTGTCTTTGGCTTAAGAGGGAAATTTTGATGGCAATAATTGGCTGCAATTAAAGTCAGCGCCATCGCCTTTTAAGCCTTTATTAAGTTTCTTTATTTTCCGCATGCCACGTTGCACTTTAATTGGGCGGCAACCACGCCCAGCACTGCCTGCGCATTAACGGTTATGCAATTTCATTTATATTTATACAATATGCAATGTTTTCGTTCTAGGTTTTTTTTTCCTTTTTCCTTTTTGCCTTTCGAATTACGGCGCGTGTCATGCAGCGCATATTTTTCATTAAATCCTCGCAGCATTTTTCCCTTGACTTTATTACATCAAAATTCAATTTATTTGTATACGTATTACACATACGTTCACTCCATGTTTGTGAGTGTGTGTGCATACGTATTTATTGGTTTCTGTGGTAGGTAAGGCTTCATCTGGTTGTTGTTGTTGTTATACTTATTGAAAGTTGACGTTTAAGTTATATGAAAATTTCCTCCAATACATTTTAATACATTTTTCCGCAGATTCTTTTCGCGTGCCACATGAAAGCAAACGCAATTTTATCATTTTTTTTATCAGGAAATACGTTCAATATAAAGGGAGCGAGATGGGGAAATAAATGAGATATAATAAGGAAACAGGGCGAAAGATAAAAGAACCAATAAACGTCGCGCTCTCGCATAGCTTAAGTGCCAACAATTTATATGTTTAAGTGGGATAAGTTTTATGGCAGCTCAGTTTAAAACCGAAAACAACTAGACAGCTAACCTAGGATACCAATTGACTGACTAGCAGATATCCTGCACATAAATCCTGTTTCTACTTTAGTAAATCTTCTTCGGGTTTCATCGATTGTCAAACTGTGTCCAACTGCAACAATCCCTCCAAGAGAACTGTTTGATTAGAGCACACAAAATGGAATGCCCTATCTCACTCTCCGTCTCTCACTTTCTCTTGCTCTGTTCCTCATTTATCTCTGGCACTCTCTTGAGCTGCCAGTTGTATGTGCAATGTTTGGCCAACTCGCAATCGAAACTCTTGACATCAGCACAACGACAAAGTCTTTTGTACGGCCATAAAAATTGACATTGAAGCAATTTGCCTTGGTTGCACTTCAACAGCAGAGTAGTGAGCGACGAAGATGGGGGTAAGGAGTAGGAAAGGACAACTGGGGGTGGTTTGGGGGCATGGTTAAATGCGAGTCAAGCCTGAGCGAGTGGCAAAATCAAAGTCAACTTTATCACTTACTTAGCTCACATAAAATGTGTCGCAGCTGCGAGTGTTTCCCTTCTTCTTTTTTTATCCCTTTCCCTTTTTCTGCCCTTCTCCATCTGCCTCTCTGTGTGTTGCCAAATAAATAGTGCTCCATTTTCCCAGGCGACTGTTTTAGCTGCAGAGTTGTCGCTTCCCCTTAGCATCCTCTGACCCAGGACCAAAGCTTTGCACCGCTTTCAGCAGTCTTAAATTTATGCGCTTCTTTTCGCGTGGGCACGCACACCAATACTTGTATGTAGACATACATGTGTATGTGTGTGTGTGTGTACGCACATCAAAATCGCAGCTGCCATATTTTTTGCACGCTTTCCTTAACAATTTCTGCGCTTAACTCGAGCAGTTTGTATGACACACTATTGATACCCTAACTACAAAAGCAATTGGGTGTATGTTAAATAAATGTTAACTTGATGTTAACTTTAACAGATAAAGAGCATATTGTTGAATAAAATGAGCTCTACACTATATTTCTTGTATAACAAGGCACAAGGCCGATTAAAATGTGCACTGGGCTTGGCTCTGTTAACCTTCTGTTCAAGTTAACAGATAAACGAAAAAACTGTTGATCAACTGCTGTGTCAACTTTGGTTTCGATCAAAAAAATCTACATGATATAAAATGACTCTCCCCATCTTTCTGACTAGGGTATTTCACCTACGACTCAAATTCTTTGCTTTCCTTGCTTTTGCACAATGTTTATCGAGAAGTCTTGCACTTGAATGAATTTAAATGATATTCAATAGTAGCAGCGAATCAATTTCTTTGCCATTTTTCGCAATATATTTTGCGTATAGCACTTCAATGGATTGAAAAGTGATTTTCAGTGCTTGCTTTATGGCACAATTGTTGTGGTTATATGTCTTTAAGAACTAATTGGTAACTTGGCCTCGATTTAATTTCACGAAGCAGAGGAAAGCGAAGATGTTTCACTTGTGCTTCTTTTTATGGCTGGGTAGACAATGTGTGCGGCAGGAAGAGAGTGCGGGAGAGTGAGCGAGAGGGGGGTAAAAATCACAGCACGATTCGTTGGCTGGTCGAAACGGTTGGCAAGCGGAAACGGAAATGTGTCGGCCATTAATGGCGCTTAATGTCGCTTGGCCATAAAGTCAGCTAAAGCTAACTGCATGTCCTGCAAGCAGATATCAAAAATGCGACCGCCTGCAGCAACCAGAGAACTTGTGTAACGGCATCTAAATTGTTGCAAATGTTTTATTGCAATTCTTAAAACTGTCCTCCTATTTTGTGGCCGCCCTCCCTCTCTCTGACTATCAATGTATGCGTGTATGTATGTGAAATGGTCGTAAAATTCGTTGAAATGCATTTGCCGCTTGGCTGCTTCGTTGATTTTTTATGATTGCGGGCAGGACGTAACGCTCGGCTGTCTCGGAGCTGCCCTGTCCAACGTGGACAGCGGCAGCTGTTTATGCCACATGCGAGGTGCAACAATGTTGTTTGCGGTTTCTCAAATATCTCAACGCTTGCTCAATGCCACTGATATTTCCCCTTCGTATATTGTTTGAATATTTCTCAGCTCTGGCTCTGGCCCTGCTCTATGTGATTGTCATGTTTGCGGCTCTTGTGGTTTTACATTTTACACATGCTCCCTTTTCCCCTGCCTAGAGTCTTTAGTTATGCGTTTACTAGAAATGTCTGTGGTTGTCAATTAGTGCAAAACTATTGCAGTGAAAAAGTCTCGAGATTCCTATTTTCCCCTTCGAGTTTTTCCCCTTCTGTTGCCCGTTTTTCTTTTACTTTAAAGTGGAAAAACTTGTGAGAAGACAAATTGTCTTCTGCGAAAGTCAGGGCAGAGTTTTAATTAGTTTATGTGCCAGCGACAGCCAGTGAAAGCCATTTAAATCAATTGACAGCAAAGTCGACAAGACGACGCGTGTCGCGTTTGCTTTTCTAATGGAAAATCAACAGAATTTTTGTCACGTACGTAATTTATGAACTCACATTTTCAGCATATCAACAAATTAATTGCTAATGGTCTTAAGCAAAAATGGTAAATGGCAAAAGAAATAGGTAAGGTACATTCCCACTCGCACTCAGGTGTTTGATAAATCGCTTTGCTATGCCTCAAGATTTATGACACACGCTGTAGAGGAGCGCGGGAGGCTTGAAAGTCTTTAAAGGAAAAAACTTTTCTATGTGCGACAATTGCTGCAAAAAGTTGTTGCGGTTTTTGTGGTCCATTTGTTTCGCAGCATGTGAAAGAAGAAGAGAGAGAGAGAGGGAGGGAGGGAGGTAGAGATAGTCCTCCCAAGAAGAAAGAACATGCTACGCTATCTGCAGAACATGTTCAAATTTGCATAATAAAATGCAGAGAGTAGACCTGTTGATACTCTGTAAATTGCAGTAGTGCAAATGAGCCGAATAAATTTGTAACTTCTTCTACTCCTTGCAGGGTACCTTCACTTCGTGCATTCGGCCTGCTCTCACTTTCCGTCTCTACTTAGCCTGCTGTACAATTAGCAAATGCTCATAATTTGCATGGCAAGGCATGTTGTGGTCAGAGCTGAGCTTGCACTTGACTTGTTTATGGCGCTTTGTGCCAAGCAGGAACAACTTGCAAAAACTTGCAGCAACTGTTGCGGCAAACATGAGAGCCAAACATAATAAATGGATGCACCCATGTGTATTGACTGTGCGATTGTATGTGTGAGTGTGCGTATTCACGCAAAAGTAAATTGAGTTGCCAAAAACTTTGCGGCACCTTCAGCTGCCACTTGTCACTGCAAGTCGAACTTAAACAAAGCGCTATATCACGAGGGGGGCAGCCTGGTAACAGCTGGCGACAGTTGAGAGGAAAAAATCCAACTGGTGACTAATCATATTAAAAGGGGTAACAGGGGAGGCGCTAACGGGTGGAGGCTACCGGTTGCGGCCTCTATGTCATAGTTTAAATTATGTGCGAAACTTTGTGTGAAACTTTTAATAGCATCCACACAGTTTACTTAGCCACACCGCGCACTCCTCCCCACACTTCACGCGTGTCAACCAAGTTGCCAGAGGGGGAGAAAGAGAGAGAGTTGGCATATGTTAGGCGACTCTTACGCATTGATTGGCTGCACTACCCATTAGCAAAGCAGGCAGGCAGCGCGAGCAGCAGCTTGTGCCGTGACCTGCCTGAACTGCCCAACTAACACCGTATACTCGTACATCGTGCCTGGCATGGCAGAGCAAATGAGTTTTCCCACATCGCATCGCAGTCGCAGTCGAGCATTAAATTGTATCTTTCAACGCAGAAAACTTTTCGCCTTTCTGCATTGACAGGCAGGCCAAATAAACTGACCCACCACACCCACCTCTCCGCACTCTCAAGGTGCTCAAAGGGTATTTATTTGTGTGTGTGGGAGTGTGAAGCGCACAGCTGTCAAGGGATTGAGGGCAAAAAAGCACATTGAGATTGAGTGTGACAGAGACAGCGGGAAAGTTAACTGAAGTCAATGCTGAAGGCTCTAAGCTCTTCACTGTGTGATATCCACAAATTGCTAACAATTGACAGTGTTTTCGGGATATTTACTTAAGGTAGTTGCGCGGGATTGAGACAAGTTTTCAAAGAGTTAAATAAATGTTTTCTCATATACAAATTTCTTTAAAAGTTCTTTGAATATTTCATGACGATCTTAAAGAGTCTAGCATTGCTTTGACTTGTGCCTAAGTTGCAGTCGTTTTGGGCAACTAATGGACACGTAGTGCCAACAAATTAGTATGTTATTTATATAAATTACCATTCTAGCAGGCTTCCTGCTGTGCTCGACCTTGACGCTAGCCGTCTGCTTGGCTGCTTGTCTGCCCGGCAATGTGTGTAAATAATGATAGACAAGCGTAAAACAATAACAAACATGGCGAGAAAAGCAGGCAACAACGACAACAAGGAAGGCACAAGCGAAATAAATGTGAATAATTATTGTACTCGAAAGGGCATTAGGCAGTCGTGCTGAGTCTTCTTGAGAGGCAGGCACACATAGAGGGAGGTGGAGGAGGGAGGGGGTAACACCCTCGCTAAACTCGCATTAATTACATTGATTTATGCTCTGGCGCGTCTGACGAGACCAACTTGACTTATAGACGTGATGACCGACAGTGACACAGGCGCAATTTGCGCTTATTTATATTGAAAACAGACACGGCCCCCAAATCCGGACAAAAACACGGCAGCTCCGGGCTTTACTTTCTGCTGTACACTCGGGGGACATCAATCAATTTTTTAGCACAATTTATCAAACTATTACGCAGCGTCCAGTTGGGCTGCTGCTGTTGCTGCTGTTCCCTTTCTCAGGCTCATTCGTTCATTTTAGTTAAGTTGGCAATAAAATTGTAGCCTAGTTTGCGGCGGCACGCCCCTGCATAACTGACTGTGAGTGTGTCTGTGTATTTATTGCAAGTTTTTCTGCTTTGTCACTAAATTTCATGGGCAATTTTATGCGCAATGCGAAATGGAAACAGGAGAGAGAGAAGCAAAAATAACATGGCCAAAGACAGACTGAAATCAGAAGGGGGGATGGGATGGGGGTAGGTAGTGGCAGTAGAAATCACATCGAGGCAGGCGCATGTTTTGTCAATAATATTTGCCCATTTGATTGATGTTCTTTGCTTTGCCATAAAAACCATTGAAATGTGCTTCAAGTGCTGATCGAACGAGCGAATGAGCTGGCAATGTTAATAAAATTCAACAGCCTGTGCAACGCACCCTGTATACGTCTGGCCCACACACACACACAAACATACTCACGGCCAAGAGCAGCAGCTGCGCCCACACAATGTTTGTCTTTTATGGCCGCAAATTCATAGTCGTTAGATGTGGCAGGGGAGTGCGGGAGTCGTACGCCGCAAGATGAAGAGATGCCCCAGACATTGGCCAAACTATAAATATTGTTTATGCTGCTGTACTCGTATTTTACAATACGCATATGTGTGTGGATGTCTGTCTGTGTGACCACAGAACAGTGCTGTGGCATGTTTTGTCACTAGCTAAGCATTAAATTGCATTTTATGTGACCGTATTTTCTGCCCACTGTGCTACCGACGACATTAATGAATAGTGATTCCAACTGCAGATCAACTGCGAAACTGCACTGTAAATTCTGTGCATTTTTTAAATTAAAAAGGTTTATCGAAAATGCACAGTGAAAGCTCAGCAAAAAGTGTTGCTGTGATGTAATTCGTATAAATACAAATCACAATCAACTCGAATTTTCATTGCAATGCATACATATTTAATGTGTAATAGGAAAGAGAAATGTAACAGTAAATTTAGCAAACCGGTTATCCTCTCTCTCTTTCTCTGTTTCTCTGTCCCTATTGCAACGGAATCGCAGCTTATCTGAGCTACACATGGCATAGGATGTGCGACTGGGATATTTGGGACTTGCAGTGCATTGCATTTTACATTTTCAATATTTGCAGATAGAAATACAAACGAAGATACCTTTTGTCAATTTTTGAAAAGTCGGAAATCGAAACGAACGGAATTTTGTATGACAGTTGCAGGCGGAAAATGTGAATGTGAATATGAATGTGAATATGAACATGATATACACAACAAATGGGATGCATATTCAATGAATGCGATGCCTCTCTCTACATGGAATGTGAGTGCAAACGCGGGATAAATAAAAGTGCTGCATACTTCTCGGCTTGCCACATAAAGCACAGCGTAGCCAGACCGCGGAACGAAAACGTGTTCACAGTTTGTTTGTAGATTTGGTTACAGCTTTTTGTTTGTTATTTGCGCTTGATATCATGTTGTTCTTATTGCTGTTGTTGTTCGTTTTGTTGCTGCCTGTTGTGGTCAGTCTACAAATCTTGTCGCTATCTTCGCGCGTGCCTGTGTGTGCTGCATATGAATTTTAGTCATGCATATTTTTTCCAAATTCTGCGTATTTTATCCCTGCTTTGTTTTTCTGTCACCCTTCTCTCGCAGTCGCCCTCTCTGTTTGCAGTCGCACTACAACAAAAACAAGTTCAATGGCTACCTCTTTGCGTTCGCTTACGATAATCGCATTTGCTAAGCAGCTTAATGTTCACTCGGCGCATCGCACAAAGTTAAGTGCGAAGCTGAACTTTAGCGCCATAGTAATTAAAGTTTTACTGGGAAAAAATAAAAGCAAACCCGTCGAGCAAACCTGAATAAAAGCCGCAATGGCAGCAGCTGTTGGAAAGTGATTTTTCCATTGTTGTTCTTGGCTTTTTTACCTGCAATGATATAGAAGAGAGAAATGTTGTTAGTGTGATTTAAGAGGGAACATTTTTAAGGAAACTATGCAAATGTTAAGCTTAATTTGATAGCTTTGAAATACGATATATCTCTTTAGTTAACAGAGAGTCATATCATTTATGTTAACACTTAACATTGCCTTAACTTAGCTTGTATATCTGAACTCATCCACATATCTAGCATAATTAGACAATTAAGCCTGTCCACAGTATATCGTTTACTATATCGTAACCCTAACATACTTCCCTGTGCAACTTTAAAGCTAAAATACTCGCTAAACACTTCTCACTTTAAGTGCAACCAACTTTAAACTCTAAACAGAATGTTAACGGATATGCTAAATGTCTGTTTCGCTCATTCTCCTCTCCCACTCTCTCTCTTTCTATCACGTTGCAGATAAGCTGCGTCTTATGCAAATGTAATTAAAATGCAACCGGGCGCCATTTTACAATATTTTATGTTGTTGCTGTTGTTAGTCTCTTTGTTGTTGTTGCTGTTGGTGTTGCTTAGGATTATGCAGAGTTAGCGTAGTATGCCCTGTGCAGCATGTTCTATATGTGTGTGAGTCTCCTGTGTGTGTGTGTATGTTTGGGTGCGTGTTACATTGCCATTTTGGGCAAGTTAATGAGCAGAGGCGCATCGCATTTTCGAGTTTTAATTAAAACAAATTAAAGTTAATTAAATGCATTCGAGACGTCAAATGTCGAGAGTGAGACAGAGAGAAAGAGTGAGCGATGAAGGGCGGCAGGGCGAGAGTTGCCACTCGACTGCGGCGTCCAGGCGTGAAATTACTCGTATCTAATGTTGATTACAGCAGCAAACAGACCCCAAAACGCACCTGATACACACTCTTCCTCTCTCTTTATTCCTCTCTATATCCCTTTCCCTTCCCCTCTCTACAGCGCTTCAAAATGCGTCTGACAAATGACTTAATTTGGGAAAAATGGTCACACGTGTCAGCGTGTTATATAAACCACACACACACAGATTGTTCCCGCTTTGTTCGTGCCCCCCGCAAAAGCCAAGCCATACATAACCGTCGACTTATAACACGAACAAGCCAAAAATCATTCACAACTCGCCACAGCTAAAGCTGATTACAAAGCATTTTCCAACGTTCCCTCTTCGACCCTCTCGACCCTTCGGGTTTCTGCATCGCATTGTCAAATTTGCCACCTTTGTCGCGCTGCCCCTTAGCAAATCAGTTTACATAAGTACGAGTTATTTTCAGTGCTTTGTTAACATTAACAGTGTTCTCAGAAAAAAGAAAAAATAAAATAAAAAACACGTTTTAATTTTATACAAACTGAGGAGTTTCGTTCTCTTCAAAAGAGAGGAAAAATACTTTGTAGAGGGAAATTATACAAAACAGAATTTATATTTCCTTTTTAATTCCTTTTTTTACAGGGTATTCAAAACATAATTGCGACCGCACCATTGTGCATGTGTCCAGTGCAGACTGTGTATTCTTTATTGGTTTCCTCTTGTTACCACTGTAAATTGAATGGCAAAGAGGAGCACGTGGCTCCACTGTGCAATTGTTAACAAATTAATTAAATACAATTCATGAAGGAAAATGTAATTAAAGTGTCATGTTAAATGACAATTGCAGTGCCGGCTCTGAAGGCAAGTTTAGCTTGGGGTGAACGACACAGAGATTGCCTGAGGATATGCTACAAAAATTGGCAAAGAAAACTGTTATACAGTTAAAGGCAGACAAGATAACAGTGTAGAAAAGAACATAGTGAAGACCTACAGTGTATAAGTTACTGAAACTGTTATATTTCATTAAATTACATTTCTCATTCATTTCTCATTCCATTTCTCATTAAATATCTCATTTTATTCCTCACTCTATTCAATTGAAATCAAGCGCCTAAAGTCATATATGCAAAGTGTTATAAAACTCAGACATGCTTGCAATTCAACAGTTACAAAGTGTTATATGAGTATTTTCTATGGCATTGTCGACAAGCTGTCGAGTTGCTTTGCTCCTTTGCCCCAAATCGCTTCAAGGCAATGGCTTTAATGTCGGTTTAGCTGGCAGCTTCTTTCCCTTGCCACCCCCGCCCAGACCGCATTGAACACAAATATGTACTCGATTTTAATTAAGAAAATATATATTTCTAATTGAGAAGCAGACACGCCTATATAAGGGGCGGGGTTTGTGATAAAAGAAACAGCCACAAGGCAAACGAAAAGACAAAGACAAAGTGTCATAACAGGAAATTGTGTGCGTGGCTGTGTTTATGTGTGTGTGTGTGTGCAGCATGTGCGAAGTTTGTTGATGCGTTAAATTTATCAGATAATTACGAGCAATGGGAAGCAGGGGAGAGGCGGCAACTCAAGCGTTTGCTCTCGTGTTACAATTGAATTTTAATTAATTGAAAGCGACATGTGTCTCTCATTCGAAGCACACTCCCCCTCTCCATCTCTCTGTCTATTACACTTGACTCGATTTTAGAAGAGCCCGTAGCTGTATTCAAGCTGAATTTCCATGCAATTTGTGTATATATATTCTTTTTTTTGGAACCACATTTGCATTGAGTGCAATTATAATCAAAATGAAATCAATTTTTTTGCACTTTCCCTTTTCGCTTGGGCAACTTAATTACTCGACACAAGTGTTGCACGCAATTTCCGGCCATTTAGCATTGGGAAGGCAGCAATAAAAATCAGCAACGAAATCAACATTATCATCAGCATCATAATGATCATCAACATTGCCAGACCCATCGACTCATTGTCATCATCTACTGGAACGAAGGGGGAAAAAAACTCCACAGAAAATATCAAAATAGTTGCCGCATTGTTGCAGCAACAACAACAACGATAAAGTTGAGCGAGGACAGACACAAAAAGTCACGTCAACAATCTGGCAACACGTTGCAAGTGGCAACTCGCATTTTATTATAGCCTGGCATTGTTGCCTCCTATTGTTGCTGCTGTTGTCGCTGTTGCTGCTGCTGTTGCTGTTGTTGCCCGCTCGTGTTGGCCATAATTTGTGCGCGTGCAAACGATAGAAGCATCTCGCATTGGGCGTGGCACGTGCCACTGATTAATTGCACTTGGCTGGCCACAAAAGTTAAGCTGTTAAATGTTTTCGCAATTGCAACGGCCTGACTTCGTCTCCCTCTCTCTCTCTCTCTCTCCCCCTCTCGAGTGCTTGTAACTAGTTGTGTTTACCTTACGTGTTCAGTTTTTCGTTCATTTGCTTTTTGTGCCTCTTGTTCCCTTCCCTCTTTCTCCTCCCCTCAGCCTGTTTCTTTATCCAATATAACAGCACAGGCAGCCGCTTCTTCTGTCATATTCCGTTTTTCTTTGTTGCCTTCCCTTTCTGCTGATGCAGCAGAGGCCTCCAACTCGAATTCGGGAACTCTCCTCAGTCTGTTGTTTGCCCAGGCTGACCTCGTTTTTCGGGCATCCGCTGCCGCCTCCACCTGAGCAATCAGTGTGCACCTACTGAATTAAGGCTCGAGAAATCAGTGCCAGAGCCAACTGGTTCAATAAAATGTACAACTAGTTACACAGCTCACTTCTGCTGCTATTCTTTTCTGCCCCTCTGTGGCTTCTGCTCTTCCTCTTCTTATGCTGCTGCTCCTTCTTTATTCTCTGCTTAGACAAGGCCTTTGTTAATTTGCAGGCAATGTTTAGTTTAGTGTGGAGCATGCTCCAATTCCCCGAGCTTAATTTCACTTGAAAATTAAATTAGCTGTTAACTTGGTCCACACTGACAACACACAAACACACACACAGTCTCAACTTGGCCTCAACTTTTTTGTGAATTATGCGACCACAAAAAATGAAAGACAAAAACAAATTTATATTTATCTTGTATGGGAAGTGGAAGAGCAGAAGTTCAAGACGAGTGGGAGACTGATAACACAATGGGGGAGGATAGAGGAAGGGGAGAGAAGGAAGAAGGAGGAGGGAGATGGGCAGGGGACAGTGCCAGTCGGGAGTTGACACAATTGCACTCCCGGCATTGTCTGGCAAGCACAATAACTGTTGTTTCCACTCTCTTTTTCTCCTGCTCTTCCTCTCTTTCCTTCTCTCTCACTCCCCAATAATAACAAGAGATAATAATAATAAAGAAATTCGGTTAATATTCGACGCTCTTTGAAGCTGAAGTTGTCAAATATAAAAGTTTTTGTATCTAAAAAATAATTTACAAAATCTTTGATAAATCAAAAAAAAACTACTCAACTTGGTAATTACAAATCTTATAGAATGATTCTCATGTTTATATTTCCTTTTTCTATACTACTTGCAAGCTGTACTGCAGTGCGTATACGTGATATATTTGCCCTGCAGCAGCCGCAAATAAAAACTGAGCTACATAAGCAAACTTGTCTTTATTTCTTTTCTCTCTCTCTGCTTACGTTTTATTATTGTCTACTTGCCTCGATTTCTTACAATACTCGAGAAGTGACCGCCTCAGCCAAGACATTTAAACTTGTTATGAAGAAGGAAGGCAGAGCAGGAGGAGGATGAGGCGGGGCACAAGACCGGGGCTAGTCGGGAATCCAAGAGCTAAGGGCTGCCACTTGAGCTCAATTGTGCACGCGTTGACAATGCGAATTACGAACAGAGATGGAAGCCAGAAGGCAACAGCAAGCAGAGGAACAGGAGGAAGAGGAAATGAAGGAGAGGAAGGAGAGGAAGGGACAATAAGCAAAGAAATTCTCGTTTAGCTGCCCACAATGGACAAACAGTTTAGCGCGAACTTAACGAACTCGCTTTAAAGTTGACGAAGCTGAAGCTGAGTCACATTTAAATCAAGTTCTCAAGTGGCAGCAGTGAAAGAGAATGAGAGAGAGAGAAAGGGAAGATAGATAGCTAAAAATGCTGACGTCAGAGTTCGAGAATCGATAGGTTTGTTGTTTGCACCTCTTTTTTTCGCCAAAGTCAATAAAAACTCTAGTCAAATAAAATACTTGTAAAAACTACAAAAAATACAACGCACGCGAGACGCAAAAAGTGCCGCAGTTAACTTTGACGAGAACAAGTGAGAGAGAGAGGGACATTTTGCACTATAGTTAGAGAAAGAGAGAGAGAGAGAGAAAGAGAGCAAGTTAGCCATAAAATGCGCCTGAAGTTTTTCTGCCTCCACTGCAGACGACTAAGTTTTGGGGGCACATGTAGTTTACCGTTTTATGGTAGGCAAGGAAAAAAACAAGCACGAGGGCTACAGTCGAGTGTGCTCGACTATGATATACCCGCTAACCATGTTATTTTGTATTGCATACTTTAGGAAGCGTTTAAGAATCTGTAACTCTTCAAATTATTTCTTAAATAATTTCTATGTTAATTATCCGATCGCAACAAAATTCATTTGAATGATGATAATTATTATCTTTACCAAAAATGAACTGTCCTTATATAATCTCTGAGATCTAGGCTTTCATACGGACGGACAGACAGACAGATAGACGGACATGACTATATCGATTCCACAGTTGATGCTGATTAAGAATGTGTATTTTTTTGGGTCTGCCACGCGTCCTTCTGCCTGTTACAAACATTTTCGGACAGTACAAATTTATAATACCCTTCTACCTTATTGGTATCCGCTATAAAAACCTCTCTCTCTCTCACGTTTTCTTAGGGCGCATTTATCGTTATTCGATAGCTTGTTGTCTGCGCACTACTCTTTCGGCCCTGATTCCACTTTTGCCTGCACACATTCTTCCCCTTTTTTTTCGGCATAGTTTATTGATTTCTGCTCTATTGACTTTCAGTTAGAGTTTTCTTTCCTTCTCCAGCTGACTTTATGGCACATTCTTTCTTTCCCTCACCTCCTCTCTCTCTTTCTCTGTCTGTCTGTCTGGCACTCACGCACGTGCGAATGGTTTGGAGCACATCTAATTGCATTTTTAATTAGTTTGCTTCGTATGCAATTGCATAATGACTTAATTAAAGTTTTTGCTGGTAGATAATTAATGCAAAATCCTCAACACGCACTAACAATTCCAAGTTTGCCACGCAGTGCATAATAATCAACTCGAGCCGAGTGGAAAAACTTTGGCGTTATTATCAGGCCCGCAACCAGAACAGAACATAATGCATACAGATTTCGACCTACTCCCACTAGGTAGTTCTCTCTCTCTCTCTCTTTCTCTTCCACTCTTTTTGTCTGTCTCTCTCTTCCCCATTGCAATGCATCCTAATGAGCATTGGCAAAAGTTAGGCCACGTGCAAGCAGGTCGTGGAGGAATCAGGCCTGCCCGTCTGCCTTGCTCTCCTTCCCCTCCCAAACCCACTCGAGCATAAGTTTTAACACTCCCCCTCTCCCCCTGCATTCCCAACTGCCCCTCATTATATTCTGCTGACCTCCCCCCGCGCCCTAAGTAGCTGCTAAGCGGCTTTAAGTTGCCGTGAAAATTGTTCAGGCAAGTTCAGATAACTTTCTGCTTCTTCTTCTTCTACTTTTGCTTCTCATTCCGATTTTTTCTTTGATCAATTAGAAGGCAGACAAAAGCAAAATTATATAACCTGTGTCTGTCTGTGTCTCTGTGTGTGTGTGTTTGTGTGTTTGTCTGGGTGCGGCTGCTGTCACCTCAGTTGACATGATAATGAAAATTTTTTATCTCTGCTGCCATTGATAAAGGTCGCAATGGCGACAGCTGCCGTGGCTAATAAACCAGAGCGTCGTAGATTGCAATAACAACAACAACAACAACGGCAACAAAAGGAAATTGTCTGTGGAAAATACACTTACAGGGAAGAGACAGTAAAGCGCACTCGACTGTTAAATACCCTGCTTATTGATTATTGAGAATATTATTTATTGCTCAATACTGTCTGAGAATTTGTCAAGTTGGCTCAGCAATATGCTGTCTTGAAGTAAGTATCTGGCACTTCTTACATACCTTGCAGACACTTTTCAAGGATACAGGGAGAATTACAAAACTAACTTTAATGCAGGACAGTTTATATTTGGTAAACACAATTACTATCGACGCCCAAATAATTTCTGAAAATTTGGTTGCGTTCGGATAATTAACAAAGAAATTATTTAAGAAATAATTTAAGGAGTTACTGATTTCCAAACTGCTCCCTAAAGTATGCAACACAACATAAGCTAACCATAGAAGAAGACATATGGAATTTATATAAAATGATAGTAATATTAAGAGAAAGCTGTGCATAGTTAGGGACTCTTCTAGTAGAGAATGCCATTGAGTATATCCCTACAAGGTCCCTTCAAGTGGAAAACCTTGAGAGAGTCTCCCCTTCGCTGATGTTGTACGTGTCTGTGCTGACAGTATGTGATAATTGCCAAGTTATTGCATGGAAGGGAGCCAGCCTCAAAGGAGGGGAAAAAATGGAAGAGAGTGCTGAAAGAGGGTAGAGAACAGGCGGTCAGACTGGCAAGGGGAAACACCGTGAAGGGTCAGCGGCGTCGACTAATTGTAATGAATTTTTCAATTTTTGCCACACACGCAGCTGGGGAAGGAGAGCAGAAGGCAGCTCAAGCTGAAGCTGGAGGCTGGGGCAAAGACTGAGGCTGATGAATGATGCCACACACTCGTCGCTGTCATTCATCACACAGCTGGCGTTGATGCTGGCGCTAACGCAGCGCAGCAGGCGAGCCAGCGAGGCGGGCTGCAACGTCAAAGCAGCATTGCTCTGACACGCGCTTTTTGCGGTCAAACTAAGACACACGCTACAATCGCTGTCTCCCTTTACTCTGCCTCTTTCCCCCTCCCTCTCGCACACCCTTTCTCTCACTTGTAGCTGTGCACTTGTTCGCATTTGCGGTTGACTTCAATGGCATTTGATGAGAAATGAAGGCAGCATGGGAAGCTTAAGAGAAACCAACATAGACACAGAGAGAAAAGGAGACACTGATGGAGAGCAAGAGAGAGATAGATAGATAGAGAAGGACAGGGCAAGTATATTAAGATTGTTGTGCTCGAGAGTCGAAGATAGAAGTACTCAGGCGCTGTCACAGCTGAAGACTGCGTGCCATTTGTAAAGGACTTAACGAATTGCATTTCTTACAATTGCTTGAGTAATTAGATCACTTCAATGGAGAGGAGAGTACAGAGTATTTAAGATTCGCGTACACTTTAAAGTTCCCTCTTGTTATCCTTGTCGAATTTCTAAATGTGTCGAAGTGTTGAAGGAATTTCAATTTGTTTTCTGTTATTGCTGTGAATTGTTTTTCCCAATTGAAGCGCAAATGCAATCTAATTAAGGCTTGCACTGCCAGCAAGCTATATATAGTATGTACACTTTCCTACATACGTATATACACTTCCCCACAAACACACAGTAAAGTTAAAAGTGCCTGCAAATTGTTTGCCCAATGCAGCGTCAAATGGCGCAGGGTCAACTCTGCAAAAGGTTAATGTCTCTCTCTCTCTCGTTCTCACATCATCTCTGCCTTGCACTCCCTCCTCCCTCTGTCTCTTTTCTCTATGTTTGTGACGTGCAAATGAGCTGCAAATTGAAATAGCTAAGCAACAAATTCCATTGTGGTTTTATCAAGCGTATTTCGATCACATGCGAATGTGGGTTAAGGTCTGCTGTCAGAGCAGAGAAAACTGATAGACTGCCTGTCGATGCCACAGTTAACACTGTGCAAAACAACGCAAAAGTAGAAGAAATTGTCATAGTTTACTAAAAGTTGTAAAATGAACTACCTAATTAAAACAGTAATTGCAATTAAATTTAACAATGCTTTTCATTTTAACATAGGCCCCCTACAAAGCTGCTGTATATGTTCACAACACTGACCATATGTTAGTGTTAAGTTTACATGCTGTTACTGACAGTTAACATAGGTATGTAACAGAGTGACTTTATTTTGTAGCTGAACTTATAAATTATACAAAATTGCAGAGATATGGCATCACTTCTAAGAGATCTAAGTTTTCACTTCTGTTTTTCAAGTTTAACAGCCACCAAGCTGTAACTGACAACTTAACATTCTATAGTTTAACATGGCTCTTTAACATTACCCAAGACTCTTGCCTGACATTGTTATAAGCACCTCATTTCATTTAGTACGTCAAATCGCATAATCAGCTCAGCGCATGTTAAGCCCTTAAGCTGTTACTAAGTGCTTAACATATGTTATGCTGTAAACAGTAATTATACACCTGATTTAACTGATTTCACAAACCCTGCGGACTTTCGCATATGCGGCAAATTCAATTTGGAATTCTTGTTGCTGTTGCTGTTCAAACAGGCGGGAGAATTCTAATTTGCCATGCCAATCATTGCGGCATATCGCCGGCGAATGCATAAGCCAATCTCCTCATGGCTCATGCGGAATCTGCCGCAACTCGTTGCATATTCATGTGGCAGCAAGTACAGCTAGCTACCTCTGTCTGTATGTGTGTCTGTTTGTGCCGCATTAGCACTTTGGCAATTTGTCTGTGTATAGTTTTCCAATTAGGCGAAAAAACAAAGGGGGGGAGACAGCGAATAACAGTTTAAAGGGGGAGGGGGAGGGAGAGAGAGTATTGCAACTCTTGCTGTCATCTTCGTTTATGGCTGCCACAAATGGTGCAACAGCAGCCAGAACAACAACAACGATAAGCATAAAATTGCAGCGACAAGCAGTAGAAATAAAATTGGGTGCTAGCAAACTGGACAAGGTGCCCTCCCCTCCTTTAGTCCCCCTCCTTAAGATATGCACGCTGTGCTCATTTGCACATTTCCGTTTCGTTTTCGCTCTCGCTTTTGGTGTCATTTCGCGTTAGCGGAAGTTGCCCATGTTGCCAAACTGAGAGCAAACTGCAGCGTTCACAATTTGTTGAAATGAGCGAGGTAAACTGTCCCCCAGTCTAGAGCACCCCTTCCCCACTACCATCTCCCCTTCGCCCTGCCCACTGCCATTGCTGAGCAGAGCATCTTGTCGCCGGATGTGAATTTATGCGTATTCAGCTGAAGAAGCTGCCTGGCAAAACTAGAAAAAGAAAACGAAAATTGCAATTGCTTTCGTGTTGCTCGCCTGATTTGTGTTCGCCTTTTGCAGCAAATTAATTGCGCAGACAGACAGCAGCAGCAGCACGGCACATGTAGCTGAATAAAGAAGGAGAGAGAAGGCAATCCTATTCCCACTTTCATCTTGTCGTAAATTATTGCGCACTGATTGTTGCTTAATTGAAAATTAGACAAGAAATCTCAAAGTTTTCTCCCAGTTCTGAAATATTTAAAATATTTATTCAACCTACACTCAGACTCCACTCACAATCAATAAGAACACTCAGTCTTTCATTTGTATTTCTTAAACAATTGTTTGATTTATAATTGTCATAAAAAATGAGAACAATCGACTCAGGGTCGCCCCTTTCTATGGAGCAACTTATTGTGCTTAGGCAGAACGGATGCATAAATCAAAAGGAAACGCCAAATGAAATTCATATTGCGCATAAAATGTATAAAATGTAATTAATAATTGTAATTTCCTATGGAAGGAAGTTGACCCCCTTGACTTGAGTGTGCACTCGCCCATATGGCCCCTCACAGTGGAGGCTGGGCTCATAAATATTGGAGCATGAAGTCGTTTATGTAATTGAAATTAATACAAGACTTAATGGCATTAAAAGCATTAACGCCAAATAGGCCCAGGAAATTTCGTACGAAATGCAAATGTGGTTGGGGGAATTTTCAGTTTTGCATTTAAGCTGCGTGGCAGCAAATTATGCATCGCTGGCTTAATTAAAAGTTTACAGTCCACTGGATTAGATTTATTTTGCAATCCGATGATGGATGACAGTCGACTGACTGCGCTGACATTTCTGCGATAGTGTGCAGGTCACACACCCAAAAACACTAAACCTATTCCAATTTCAACTCCCTTTTCATTTTTGAGGCAGCACCTGAAAGTAGGCAACAACTTCTGGCAAACACCTGCGACCCTTGCGATATTTTCGAATTTCGATTTGCGCATTATAATAAATTGCCCGAACATGTCATCGATTTGTTATTCTTGTTGTTGTTGTTGTTTTGCATGATGCAACGTGTAATCCGTAAAAGTGAAAAGAGAAAGAAGGCAGGTGGGTGGGGGGAGGGGAGGTAAAACTCAATTGACTGCATTATACGGATTTCATACACAAAGCCATTCATTGTATGCGCGATATCTCTCTCTATGAGTGTGCGTGTGTGTTGGTGTCGGCTCTGCAGGTGTAATTCGCCACACATGTTGTCTCCTCCTGATTTGATTCACATTCGTACACGCTGATTTTCAGTCTGATTTGGAATCGGATTCACATTCGTATACGAATTCTGATTCTGATTGTGAATCTGATTCAGCCTGATGCCGCATCGCATCGCGTCGCGCCGTGTTTCCATTTTGATGGCAAACAAATTTACGTGCAGCTCAAAGGATCAAATACCGATTGAAAATTGACTGACAAATGTGTTTGCATTTCCATTGTTGTTATTATTTGTTTACCTTCAGTAGCCGAGTGGGAGAGAAGAAGGGAGCCAGCAGGTGCTCAGTTTGTTTGTCAGAGCTGAGTGACAATAGTTCAGCAGTTTAACTACTGTTTAGTTTTGTCTCTCTCTCTCTCTCTCTCTCTTCTCACTCACTCTCCTCTTTCTCCCTCTACACCCTTCGTAAATGGCTCACAAAGTTAGCTCGCAGCTTATTTCCTGCTTTCTGCATATTTAATGACTTTTTAAACTGTTCGTAATGGACTTTAATAAGTCCCGCTGCGACCTTCGAGTGCATTCAACATAAGCAAAGAAAAGCCGCAAAGTTCAGGCTTAACTTCTTTCAGATGCATTAACAAAGGCGGAAGATGCTTGTAAGAGTGCAAAGTAAAGAGAAGGCAGCAAGAATAACTAAGCACAAAGTGTTATACGAAGAGCAAGTGAGAATTATAGCAGAAAATATGGGTAACTTGCCAAGTTTGCAACTTTTAGAGGAAGTTTATTCAACTACTACTTGCAACAGCAAGTTCCCAACAGGGAACAATTACTCCGAAATTGTCTGAGACCACAGCAGTTGAAATATACATCAAACTTATACAATCTTATAAGTGCGTCTTATATTAATGTATAATTCACTTATATGCTCTCATGAAGTATAAGTTGTGACTAGAAGTAGTTGTATAAGTTAAGGACTTATAATTGCTATGAATTGCCTTTGATATTTGTATACGAACTTATAAGACTACCAAGCTTTGGGCATAATTTTCTTATATTTGCATATACTACCCTCTTATATGTTATATTTAACTAAGAATAAAGTCCTTTCGTAGCATAAAATGGGAATTATAAGTTGTATACATATTCCAAGTTCTTCGCAGAGTAAAATATAAAAGTGAAAAGCTCTGCCGCATTTTTCGAACAAAGTGTATAAGAGCAATTCAAGTGAGTCGAAGTTCTGCGGAAGCTTTGAGCTTTTATGGCAAACATGTGCAAGTTTTATGGCAAATACATTCAACGAAGGATACCAACGTTCATATTTGTGTAGACTTTCACGCTGTTGAGTTGTAACTAAATGTGTGCTGCACAAAGTAATGATACATTTATTGCACTTACATTAATGCAAATGGTTTATGAATATTATTTCATATCATACATAATTCCATTTCTAACTGAGGCAACAAATCTTCAAACTATTGCAACAAGTTGCCTTTGGGGCACTTTAGAAATTCGGCCAGTACGGCTTAAGACCCTTCAGGCGTTATAATCCCATGCCAACTACCTGAGATTGCCATGAGAAAGTCTTAAGCCGCACTTCACCCACAGCAGGCCAAAGAGGGAGAAGAAGGAGAATTAGAGGCAGCAGCAGATGGGGTAAGCCACTGTGCAAGTGGAACTTTATCTAGTCTAGAAACGGGGCACTACAAAAGTTTATTAGCACACAGTACAGTGGGCAGCACTGTAGAAGGAGGCGGAGCCAGGGGCGGGGCAAGCTCATTAAGCTCATCTGCCTGGGATGAAACCCAAACTAGAATCCTTCAAAATTGCAACTGTTGCCAAAGTAGCGTAAAATTTTGACAGCATCTCATCCGCGTGAATTCCTTTACAATGTTAAATGCAAAAATACTTCTTCATCTTAAGAATGCTGTGATACCCTGTAAATAAAACAGCGAGAGTTGATTGAGAGAAGAAGAGCTGCTCTTGGCTTTACAAGTTTTTTATAGGCTTCTCTCACACAGTATCTTCCACGTCTATCACTTTATCAATGGTTGCCATATTACACGCAGATATCTTGGCAAGTTTTATACGGCACTCAAATGCAGCACTCCCTGATATTGATGATGAGATTGGCAACGTTGGAAACTAAGGCCAAGTTAGAAAACTTTGCCATAAACACTTGAGCTGTGAAATGTTTATGCGATGTGTTGCTTATTAAATGCAGAAACCTCCACAAATATCTTTTGCAACTATTTTGAAATGAAAAAACTTCAAATAGGCATGAAAAACTTCTCACATTTGCCTTGTTTCAATTTCAAACTTTAAAGCTGGTCACACTTTTTGACGAACGCATAAATTATGGCAAGCAATTTGTGCAATGTCATTGTGTGTCCTGCGTGTGTGTGTGCGGTCATAAACAATGTGCAAAATGGCGCAGGGAAGTGACCCCTAAAAAGCAGAAACCTGTAACTGTCCCTGTCCCTCCCTTTGCAACTCATAAATTACAACAATGCAACACGAGAGCGCGCGTTGTCTTCATAAGTTAAAAACACGCATACGCCCCGTTGCCTGTCATACACCTGCAGCAACAAGAGCGCGCTGCCAATTGAAATAAATTCACGTGATGCGTCTGGCGGCAGAGTCACGTAACCATCTACATATATAGATATATATATCATTATAGAGAGGCCTCTCTATATAAAGCCAACATAATTTCAAGTGCTATTTAAATCAATCGCTCTGGTTACGCCTTTCATTTTGGGCAGCTCTGCCACGCCCACGCAGAAAATAATAATGCCATAACAACAACAGCTCACTCAGCTGTTGAGAGTCATCGGTTGCTTCAATATTCATGACAGCTGCACAGTGGGCAAGACAGATAAAATTTAAGAAAGTGAAAAATATATTTGAATAAGATTTAAAAATATTTAAATGCATTTGCAAGTAAAATGTGACATGAATTTAAATGAAACTAAATTATTCACCACTTCTACTACATGCCTTGCACCACTGTGCGCACTTGAGTTGCGCTGCGGCGAGGGTTGCCACAACAGTTGAGTATTAATGACGCAAGTGAAATAAAATATGAAAACACAACGAGGCAAACTATAGAAAATGATGCGCTACCTGACAGCGCATGAAGGGGCGTGAAGGGGCGTGGCTGCTGCTCTGTCTAGCTGTGCGTGTTTTTGACACTTTAACTGCACACACACGAACACACACAGAGACACACACACAAGCCACTCTGGGGACACAAGTGGCGCATTCTGTTTGTTGCCTGTCATTCTGCGTGTGTGTTTATTTTTAGCCGAGTTGCAAATGGCGTCGTCGCCATTGTCAGGTAGTGCCACACCGGCCCCCTCCCCCAACCTACTTCTCCACGCAGCACCTACGCGTTGCCAACTCGTTTGCATTTAATTTTGTTGGCATTTTGTGCAAGCGCATTCATAAATATTTACACGATTGATTTTTAAAATCATCTTAATGATATTTCGCATTACGCAGAGAGGGGGGCACTGATTCGCAGTACCACACATGAGTGCCTGAGGGGGGCGGGGGGACTCAAGTAAACGTTTCTTCAAGTGTTGCCATCGCGAACTTCAAACTTCAACTTGGAAATTACGGAAAGTAATCGACAAAGTGTTGGCAAATGAAACAAACTTTTACTTAACTTACGTGCGAAGGTTAAAACAAGTTCAGATCAAAGTTTACACACCTGCAAAGAAAGAGGAAGAGAGAGAGAAGTGTGAGTAGAGGTTAAGTTAACAGAGTCGCGATTTGATTTCGCATGATAATCGTATTTGGAATATCGTAAATGGCCGCCGTCTCTGTCCCTCTGTCCCTCTGTCTCCCTGATGCCTTCCCCTACTTAGGCACTTTGCATTCCTGGCCAAGTCAAACATAAAAGCCGTGTCATGCCTTCACTTAGCCAGTTACTCAGGGACAAGTAAAGCGGCTTATTTATAGGGGAAAGGGGATTGGGCTGAGGGGAGGGTGTATGACATTTATTGAGTCGATGTGCTGCAGCTGCAGCTGCATTTTGACTAAGCCAATAAGCGTTTGAGTAAAAGGCGCAGCCGAGTGCAAGTAACGCAAAATGAACTAAAAAAGCAACGTGCAGCAGTGGGCGTGGCAAAGACGGAAGCAATAGAGAGAGAGAGGGAGGAGAGGTGTGTACAGAGTGACGAGTGCAGACTGGCTGCATTTACCTTATCCGTTGCTTGGCTTGTTGCACACGAATTTACTTTGGAATTTGCCGGCGCGTCGCATGTCGCCGTCGTGTGTCACGTTTTAGCGCTTTACTAGCTGCAATTTGTTGCAGTCTCCGTCTCCGTCTCCGTCTCCTGTCCCAGCACACAGTGTGCACACATGTGCAAATAACTTTGGGTAATGCAAATGAATGCCAATTTGCGAGCCAGAGACGAGACGAGACGAGAGCGAGTGCAACTTTTCGACAGTCCTCGCTCAATTGCATTAGGCGTCGTCGAGGGTAATTTGCGACTGGCCAGGTGTGAACTCAATAAATAATCGCTTTAAAGTGTTGCCAACACAGTACTTGCTATAACCGATTTATAGTACATGTGCCATACAAAAAAAGGCAATGCAGACGTGAGGAGTTCCATCGCACTCTCTCAGTGTCGTTTGGAGTTCATTTTGAAGTGCATTTTTCAAGCTGATCACACAAAGTCTCTTCTATAAATTTAAGCTTATTGATTGCACTACTCTCAATTACACAACACATACATTATATATATATTATATGATGTATATGTTGTCTTATATGCACATACATCATTGCTTTACTATTCACCCCAAACTGAAGTCGACGAATCATTGAGATATTGATGAGGAAGAAGAAGGAATTGCCAATAGTTGACTGGCATATTGAAAACAATTTAATTTTCTGAAATATGCAACAGCTTTTAGCAACAGCACAAAAGGTTATAAAGTGCTACGACTACACCCCCGCCCCTGACCACCTCATCTTTCCCTTCTCTTCCACCCACTCACATAAATAACAAAAGCATTTTGTGTGGAACATTGTCGGACAGGCAGGTGCAAAAAGCGTTGAGAAAACTACGCTAAACTATTTCATAACGTGTTGCCCTTTTTTTGCCAGTTGCCAGCAGAGGGGTCAGGGGTTACTTGCCAAGCAGGGAGGGGTAGTGCGGGGAGCAGGTCAAAGTTAGCCAACAATTAGTTGGGGCTTCGCACCGAAATGTTTTTAAGTGGCGCAGCCCTTTTTGGAAAGCGCACAATGGCTACGCAACATGGCTCTAACAATATCCGTAGGGTAACTCCCAGACTCTCCCCCTTCCCCCTCTAGGGCAATTGCCGAAAATCGCCATTGTTGTTGCTGTGACTTTTGAGCTTGGCGTGCCTAGAAATTGCGCTCGACGCGAAATGCAATAACTGAGTGGGCTTTGTTTAAGCTTCAAATGAATGAGTGCCACGCCCACAGCCCCTAGCCAGGCAATAGGGCACGTGTCTGTGTGTCTGTGTGTGCACACACATGTCTTTGTCTGTATTTGCCTTTTGTCTGGCGCGTTGCGCATTATAAAACAATTTGTTGTTTTGACACCAAACTGGCCAACGGCTTCGACTCGACTGCGAACCCACGCTGACCGCAACTGACCCGCACAACATACACACACACACACACACACACGCAGTCAAGCACACTCTCACACATAGTCGGGCACACACTCTCACACACAAATGTAATCATGCGACCATTGTTTGTTTATTGCTTGAACAGGATTTCCATTTGCCTTCGTTTGTTTGTGGCTGACATTCGCATTCCCCCTTCCCTTTTCCCTTCCCCCACCACCGTGCCACTCGTATGTGTATTTGTATTTGTATTTGCCAAGGGTTTACTTTTAACCTCTGTGTGTGTGAGTTTGAATGGGCACTCAAGTCCAAGCTCTGTTTGTCTATATGGCTTATTGAGTTCGCACCTCAGCAAGCAACTGTGAGTTGAGTTGACGATTGATTTGGGTGCAGGTGGGGAGGTGAGGCAAAGCAGCTTAAATAATTTATGTTAAGGTTAACCCTTAAGTTTAAGGGTGTACATAATGCCTTGTTGGCTTAGGTTTGCCATAAAAATAAACTTGAAAGTTTTCTTTTCACAAACTCTTCACAAGTTATTTAATGTTTTTTAATCTAACCTCACTTTGAATACACCACAAATCCCCTTAACTTGCACATCATTTAAAGCTGTGCATATTACATTTTTAATATATTTAATTTCATTCTTTAATCGCATCAGACTGTGGGTACAGCGAGGATAACATGTAAAGTAATTGAATCCCAGCCTAAATTAAAAAGTTATTCAGCTTCCTCAAAAGCTGCCATGACAGTCGAAACAATAAATACACACACACACACATCTGAATATACCACACCTGTTTCCCAGTGATGAATGTGTGTGTAGAAGGGGAGTAAAAGGGGCGGGGCACCACAATGTGCTTTAGCCGTGACCATGTGGAAAACCGCTAAAAATTACTAAGCGCATCGGATTATGGAGACAAACCGAAAACAAAAAGAACCACTAAGCAAAAAGGAAAAGTACAAACACCGTGACAACTCACACACACACACACAGGGAGGGAGAGAGAGAGACAGAAAGACAGAGAGGGAGCCACACACAACAATGGCAATTTGTGTTTCTTTATAAGCTCTGTCGCGCTTTCGTTGGTGCTAAGCGTATTATGCGTATCTTCAGCTCGAAAAACGCCAAAAAGGAATACGTAAAAATGGAGGGAGGGAGGAGGGTGCAAAGTTTCTTTAGCGCACAACAATTTGTTGATGAACTCAATTAAAACAACAACAAAAGCAGCGCGAACAGCAGCAAAGTTGTCTGTTATTTGTCGAGGGGGTGAATACTTTCAGCAGTGACTGTAGAGCGGAAAGCAGTGAGGTTGGGAGTGCAGCAGAGTCTGCAATATGAAATTTATAATACAAAATAATAAAATAATTGTTACCCAACATAAGTTACTGTTGCTTACAGGGTAGCAAGCTAGTCTATCACTTGCTAGTTGTAATTTTTTCTTACTTGCCTTAATTAATTTCATGTTTTTCGATATCTGCACAGCGTAAACATGACCGTGGCCCGCACACACACACATACAATCGCACACTCGCCCTTCCCGTCTTGCTGTAAACTTTGTGCGGCAAAATCAAATTATGGAAATTATTTTCAGTTCTTGCTAACACATTTGCAATTAGGCAATGGAAAGTTTTGCTTTGCTCAAGTTCATGTTGTTGTTGTTGTTACTTGTTGTTGTTGCCTTTCGAGAGTTGCAAAAGAAATGAGTGCGCGAGCAGAAGTTTTGCAGTGCAAAAAGCGTTGCATACTTTGCAGCGCAGCGAGAAATATTGCAGGCGCGCAGAATACGCCGCATTCAAACGGCAAAGGCACGCACACACACACACTTACACACACATACACAGTGCATAGACTGCAACAAACTTTATGCAAATATCATATTTCTGGCTGGGGCATGTTGCTCCCCAAGAAACTGCAACTAAAACGCAGTCAAGCTGCACAGAATAATACAAGGGATAATCTTCCGTTACCCCTCTACCCCTCTACCCCTGCTACCCTCACCCTCCTAGTAAAAAAGTCAAACAAGGCGCCAAACAAAGCGCTCAACGGGGCGAGCAGCCCAATTTAATGCCAACAAAGCGTTTTTATTGGCCCCAATGCGAGTGTGTGGGGGAGAGGCTCTGAAGGAGGCGTAAAGGGGATGTTCCACAGCCCAGTTCGATTGCATATTTTCGCGGCCTTTGTTAACATTTTTTATTCTTTTTTTGTGCTGCAACGACTTTGCTGCAAAATTGAAATGCATTCGCAACTTGCACTTTGATGCGCGAGCAATTTGCATTCTAGCGTTTTTTCTTATAGTTGCACACAGTTTGTGCATGTTGCAACATGAGGCAGCACAATGATGCACGTTCAGACTAGCCAACATATGTTGCTTTTAAATAAAACTTATAGAATTTTTTATTCCCATTCGAGGCAACATTGAAAGCATATTTTGGCGAGAAAAATGTGCAAGTTTTTTTGAGGCATTGTTCAAGGTTTTGCAAGAGAACTGAGAAGGAAAAATGTAAAACATTATAAACAAAATGCTGCTTAAGTGCTACTATAAACTTCAAATGATTTCATTTATATTTATTTTATGTATATTTAGCTATTTATATTTATCTATATTTATTTTTGCTTTTTCACTCCTTTTTCTGCATTTTCCAAAATTTCTTTCTAATGTGCATTTGTTTTAGTCATTTTAGTTTTTAATATGGCACATTTCCAATCTAGCTATAGGCACATAAATATCATTTAAATCATAGCACTGTACTGTCGAATTGACTTCGTTTTTCAAGTGGCTTGAGTGCTCTTTCTGGTTACTTTCTTATTACACAGTCGTGTTTGATAACTACGAAATTTATACACTTCTCTACTTATCGAAATTTCTGATATTGGTCAACTTAAAATTGCTGTCAAATTTCGAATTTTGCTAAAGTTTAAACATTTAAATGAAGTTCAACATTTCAATAGAAAAATGTTTAAAAGAGTTTTCTTGGTAATTGCAAAGGAATTAGCGAATGAAACGATTTAATATTTTATAACTATAGCTACAGATAGATGTTACTAGATCTTGGGGGGGGAGCTGCGGAGTTGCAGTTTAAGTGCTCTGTTGATGATTATGGCCACTCTTATACAAAAGGGCAACACGCACTTCAAGCGCCCCGAGAAAAAAACAGAAACATGTAGGAGAAGGAGAAGTGGCACAAAATTTGCATATATATCTATATATACTATATATATAGATGAGGCGTAGCTGTAAAAAGAGAAACAACAACAACAACAGGCGCCTACACAGAAATACCCCTTCACCATCCCCCTTCCCCATCTGCCAATGCAGATAAAGAAAAACAGCAACGCAACAATTTTTCGGCGTGGCCGCTGCCTTTGCTGCTGCTGTTGCTGCTGTTTTATTTTCTTATGCAAATTCGTTGCATATGAAAAATTGTCAGAGTAGAAAAATAAAGCAACGAGTTGCATAGATGGGCAACGAAAACAAAATACCCTAACAGGAAAACGGAGTGAACAAAATGGGTTAATAAGTGCAATAGAAAAACTTGAGTGCCTTTTTAGAGAAAGTATCATTACACACACACACACACATTTGCAGGCAGCACATTAAACTCCAGTGTATAACAGTCCTTTGACTGTTATACGGGCTATTAATGTTCATATTCTCTACACTTTTGTTAGGGTACAAGACGAAATCATAAACGAGCAGCATGTGAAGTACGAAATGTGCAAACTTTAATAAAAGACTGTGCAAAGGATGCAGCAAAGGGAGGCAGAGAGAGAGAGGAGGAGAAAGGGAGAGGGGAGTGAGTAAGAGAGAGAAGAAAGCTGAGTTATAAATTTGCAGTGCTGGCAAAGAGCAAGGGCTTATGGAGAGAGAGTGAGAGATGGGGGTAGGGGGAGATTTGCTTGCATGCTACTATAAGGGGACAAGTAGCACTTCAAACAAAGCAACACTCAACGTCACAAGCTGCCCCAACAAAATATGTAATTTTAATGCAACAACAATGGGGCAGGCAGGGCTGAGGGAAGGCAGGAAGTGAGCTGGCTGGGGGGTTGCCAAGGGGACGCAGCTTGGCTTGGGCTTAAGGTAACGACGGCTTTGGGTTGCCTGCATATTAAAAGTCAAAAACGCGTTGAGCTGTTTGCGGGGCGCCAAAGCAAGGCTGACAGAGGGGGAGCAAGGCGGCAAGAGAACAAGGGAGACAGGCAGCATGCAGGGAAAACAGATTTCCTTTTTGCCACTGTTGCCTTGTTGCATGCAACATGGAAATTTTGCGTTAACAACAATGCGACATGTCGTCTAAAAACCGCAGAGCAGCAAAATGCAATGTGAGGTGGCGACGGGGGAAAAGGGGCAACTGGAGCCGCACTCTTAAAAAATTACTTAATAATAACGGTGTTTGCATGCTTGTGGGCATGGGGCGTAGGGCGTGGCATGGCGTGACGTGGTGGTGTGGCGTGTTTGCATATTAAATGTTTAATAATCTACGAGGGCAAATAGTTAAAAGCAAAGTTTAAGAACGGGGGAATTTTTAATTAAATGCACAATGGAATTTCACAAAGTGCACACAGACATACACACACACACATACGCTTACAACTAACGGTACATATCTGCAGTTAATTGTTTAATTATTTATTAATTTATATAAATATTTTGCGCTTTCAATTTTGTGCAGCCCTTTTGTCGGTCTTGAAATTTATTTCCATTCACTTCTTGGCAAGGACGAGAGGAACTTGTTACGCTCTTGCTGCTTTGATTTATTTACACCCCCTTCCCTGCTACCCCTCTGCACTGTCTTCCTTTTCTCCTTCTCTTCTTTCCTTTACGCTTTGCTGTCGTTGCGTATAAATCAGAAATTGCAATGAAAATGTTTCCGCTGCACACACAGAAAACTTGAAACTTCTAATTGGTAATTGCACTTGTACTTTGTCAGCTTTTTCTCCCTCCCCTCCTACACCACATCTCCCCTTACCACTCGCTCCTTCCCACGCACTATCTTAGCAACGAACCCTTTTGCCAACAAGTCGCCAAATCGTAGCCAGCTACTTGGAAACTTGTGAATTATGCCGACAGTTTTATGCATCTTTTGACCTGAATTGTTGTGTTGGACTCCTTCCACCCACTTCCCTTCCTCTCCCTCTGCACCCGTTGAAGGGACAGTAGAATGAGAAGAAGAAGAAAGAATGATATTCAAGGTTTTTATTTACTTTGCAGTGCATAAAGAGTGGATGAAGATTGATGTGTGTCTGTCTCGTTTACTTTACTTCTTTTCTTTCTTAGTCGAAATATGATAAGAAATTGTTGCAAAAAAGTTCTGAGAGAAAGTTTCATTTGCATAAGCAGCTTGTTTGACATACCGTAAATTAACATTTATATCGTACGGTATGCAAAAATTGCAAGCTACAAATTGTGTATTAGAGTTGAAAGTATATTCACTTCTAATTTTCCATGGAAATTAATTATCTTACTACTGTATAAGAGATTCCAATTAATACATGGATGTATTTCCTATTGGGCGTTAATCAATACTTTCCAAAAAAACTACTTCTACTACAAACTACTGTAATACATGGTCTAATTTCTAATCAAGCGTTACACAACACTTTCCTGAAAAGCTTGTTTAACACTTAAATGCAATCACATATAACAGTTTGTTCTTTATTCTATAATTGCAGACTAAACGTTATTCAATATTCTCCACTTAATCTACAAACCACACACAACACTGTGTATAACATCATATATACAGTGGTTCATAATTGATTTACACACAACGGAATCTCTTTAGGCCACTTTCACTTGGCATAATTGTTGGCATTAATTACCTTTCAATTACCTCTTGCAGTGCGAAATTGTTTAATTGTTCCATTTAATTTGTTAATTATAATCGCTGTTGCTGTTGTTTTTGTCGCCCAATTAGTTGAGCAGCCCCTATTACGCAGCCCCATAGAAATCGCCCCATTGCTCTACTGCACCCTGCACCCTGCACACATACATAAATAATTGATTACACACATCAATGCGATTGGGCGTCAAAAACCACACACAGTGTGTTGACAGCTGCAAATGGCAAACAGCAAACATGACAACAACAACAATAACAGCAACAAATGGGAGTAATAACAACAACAATTTCATACACATTTCGCAGCCAACGTCGTCTTTGATTCAATTCTGTTTCAGTTTGCGTAAAGAACAATTAAAATTCGTTAGAGTTAATTACACGCAATTAAAGCACATTTTCATAACTAATTGCCAGCATACGGGAGAAAGGAACAACAACAATAATAGCAACAACAACAACAGTAACAATAGGCACAAAGTTGCGTCGTTTTAATGATGTTTGCTCAGTGTGGATTTTATGATTTTAATAAACAACAACACACAAAAGTGGCCAAAAAACGGCCAAAATATGCATAAGAAGCTGACGAAGCAAGTCACAACGAGTCGAGTGTCTTCAACTTAACTCAAACAGGAATTTAATATAAGAATAATGAAGCGATGCGAACAAATGCGACAAATGGGAATTTAACTTGAACAATTACCGCATTACAAAATAAAATGAGCAGCATGAAGAGAATAGAATGAGGCATGCACGACCTGGAGACATGCAGTGGGTGGTGAGAGCTTACTGAATTACACTACTCATCCTTGAACTGAAGAAAGAGCTGTCATTCTACTACTGTTGCTGTTAACAGAGTGCATAACATAACTTGTCTAACTTTACTGTTAATTGAATATTAGTATTTTCTGCCGTAAATCAAAGGCCAGCAAAGATAAGCTGTAGACGCAGAATACTCAAGAATTGGAGTTATAAATATATCGAGGAACTATTCTATTAGCATAACATAGTGTCTGCATTTAAAAGCAAGCAACTGATGTAATAACAGAACTCAGTTGTTTACATTTATAAAATATAAGTTTCTGTTAGTGGTAAAGTAGAACTTGAGCATAAAAATGTATTGATAAATTCACATCATTATATCAGCTCCACACAGCTAATCTCAAATATGTATTAATGTTAATCACTGCTGTTAACACCTACTCTTAATTCAGCGCGCTGTTACAACTCGTTTCTAATCAAATATTAGATTTGCGAGCTCTTTTTGTGTAATACGCATCTTAGCAGGCATTTGTTATATAAAATATAATTGATGTTATGTATGATCCTGAATATCTAAGCTTCTTATAAATAAATGCTATCTGCCTCAAGACCTGCAGAACTTCAAACAAATCATAATTGTACTTCTTATCCCCTGGCAACAGGGTATAAAAAATGACAAGAGATAAGAAAAATGCGAACACAGCAACACAGCGGCAAACGGATACAGCAGGCGCTAAAAGTCTACGACTTTTGTTTTGCTTCGTTAGCCATTGCCATTGCCATTGCCTTGAAGCAGCGATCCCGTTTTGCGGCATTTTTCCCCCAATCTTACCCTCTCATCCCATTGTCCTTCCGTACCGTGGACCGTTTCATCTTTTTACATTGGGGCTGTGCGTGTGGTTTGAGTTTGGCGCAAGTTTAAGTAGATTTTCATAATTTACGCGCTGTGCGCAGCGAAAATCATAAATTATTACATGGTCGCGCAGCCTCAACAGAGTCGGCAGACCTCTCTCCCCCCTACCCGACCGCCAACCTCGGGAACTTCCCCTGTCACCCTTGGCACTCTTCATTTCAGGTGGCTGAATGTTAACTTCATTTCGAGTTTGTTATGGAGCCACAAGCTGAGTCTGCTGTGTGTTGGGGGATTAAACATACACACACACACACACATATACTTTATGTATACGTGCATTACGCATACGTGGCGACCTTCGTCTCAGCGTCGTCTTCAGCGACTTCCGCTTCGCCAGCCACCTCTGGCACTGTCTCTGCTGCTGCCTTAGCTGCTTCTTCATCTTCGCCTCGCCAACAATTGCATTTAATTGTAAGTAAAATATGTGAAAACTTTTTCCAGGCATACCGAAAACTTTTCAAGCGTCTAAAGTGACTTTGCCCCAACCCCCCTCTCCACTCCTCCACCCTCCTACAGCGCATTCCTGCCCATGCCACTAATTTCTCTAAACATGTCAGCGACATGTTGTTTTCATGTGATTCTCCACTGTCAGGCGCAGCTGTGTGCGCCGTCTGGCTTTGTGTGTGTGTGCGGACAGCACGTCCCTACATTTACGTGGTGGTGTATGTGTGTGTGTGCTTGTATGTATGTATGTGTCTGTGTGGGAATGTCTGTTTTCATCTGTCGCTCTGCCAAATGCATGATGATTTTCCAGCTTGTGATTTTTATATTTGCATTTCGTCAACGCTTATGACAATATATCATAGCTACAACAGAATCACAAGCAACAACAAGGCAAGTACAACAACAGCAACAACAAGGGACAACAACGACAGCAACTTCTCATTTTGCTATTATTGGTTACATGAGAAAAGTTTTAGCTTCCCTCGGCTGCTCTTGTGGCAGCCGCAATTGTGTCTGCCACAGAAGTTTTTGAGGCTCCTTAGCTGCTTCCCTGCTTCTTCTGCTCGTTGCTGCTGTCTCTGTCTTTTTTTTACAAAAATAGAAAAAGCGACAATAAAGAATTTGTTTTTTCGTTGAACAAATATAGCAGCAGCAACAGTAGCAGCAGCAACATCTTGTCATAAAGTTTTTAATTAAATTCTTTACGTTTACATGGAACTTTTTGCCCGTCGCTTTGGGAATTGAATTATTCGAATGCAAACGAATTGAGTTAGTTTTGAATACAAGCAAAAGAAATTGGAATGGATTCACAAGGAGTTATGAATAAGAAGAATATGCATGATTCAGATGAAAGGAAATGCGAAAAGCCTGAGAAATAGTTTTTGCTTGGTTGAAAACTTCACTGTTGTCACCTTGTTCACTCAGCCAAAACACAAACTATGATCATGACTCGCTTCGTTTTTATCTTGCTCGCTCAGCTAGTTCATAAACCTTTTGCGGACATGACGAACAACCTAATTTACGATAATAATATGAAACATTGCAAAAAGTAATTATAATTTAAATAACACTTTGTTTGCCATTATCTGTGGTAATTGAACTAATTAGAATTTTGTGTACTTAGCACACACACACACAAATACGATATAAATAAAATGTTGAACATTTTTCATGCACATGGACAAGCAAGTGACTGCATAGGGGTTGGAAGGCAAAGGCGCTGGAGAGCGAGGAGTGCAGACCTAGAGTAATGAGGAAGGCAAAGGCGCTGGAGAGCGAGGAGTGCAGACCTAGAGTAATGAGCTACACACGTGTTGGTAATGCAAATTACACGACTAAGTCGCTTTGTTGTTTATGTTGTTCTTGTTAAGCTGTCGCTACAAAACGCTGTTTATGGCACATGCATGCTATCGGTAGGTGCATTCCACAGACCGATATGCGGGCGCATATTGTATATTAGCGGCGTATGCTAAGTGCTTTTTATTGATCTCCAGTGACAGATTCCACTTAAAAAAAAAACTCTGGCAACAGTGGGTGAGAAAAATAATGCAATCAATGCTTTAATAATAAAATTGTGCTAAAAATAAGAAAAATAAATATTTGAATAAAAAACTGAACCAATGCCGACGGTTTTATTCCCTTGCAGGATCTAATTTTTTTTGTTCTTTCCCATACTAGTTATATATAATGGTGCAGAATTGAGTAATATTCTAAATATTCATTACAGCTATAATTACTCTAATCGCTAGACATTTACAACTATTTTATGAAAATCTCAATAAATGATATATTGAATGTACGTCGACTACTGTCGGTTGATTATTCCTATGACAGCTATATGTTGAAGTTATCCGATGCGTATTATTAATATAGAAATAGTCGGATGTAGTAAATATGGCTAAAATATCTCTTCAAACTGACAAAAATTGGACGATACGTTGTATGGCAGAAATACGATGTATTAGTCCGATTTGACACGTTTCTAAGCGTTGGGGGACCACCAAAACTCCAGACCAAAATGAATATACCCTTTACAAGGGTATAAAAAAAAACAAATTAACAAAACTGTACAAATAACATTTTATACACTCCTTATCTATGAGGGCATATGCAATCAATTATTAATTTTTGATGTCAACAAGCTAATGTTCATTCGAAGTTGAGTTGGGTTAAACGGATTTTGTGGAAACATTTATCAGAAATTTGTATACCCTTCGACAATCGAAAATTACATAAAATGGATATACAAACTATGTTAAATGCAAATGTGGGTAACTAGCAGATCCCACAAAGTGTGAAAACAAAGGCACCAGCTCTGCTATTAAGGTTTCTGTATATAACTTAACATTATTTAGCAAACTACTTAATAATGTTAAAGTTAGATTAAGAGTAAAAGAGAATGATCGTCAAAAAAGGGTATATTACAAGCATATTCCAATTTTGTTGTTCGCTTCAAATTTGGGGCTTGCTCAATAGCGTAAGCAAATCGTTCCTTTATTTATTCTACAAATTTCGTGTGAAGAGGTTCATTTATAAACGAAAAATGTTGAAACGTTTTGTTGGATTTTTGTGTTTTTTTATATTAGTACAATATTCGAGTGCATTAAGTTGTTGTCAAATTAGAGAAATTGTCTTTTTGGAAAAATGTGTGAAAGAAATTGATGGAGATGAAATTCGAGACAACTTTTTTGCATGTTCCCGCGCAAGTGTGCAGAGTAGTATAGAAACTTTCGATGGATTGTTAAGGCTTGACAATCCGAAAGATAAGGCTCAGTGCGTTCAAGAACTTGAAAAAAGTCTGTATGCCAGTAAAAATGCATCAATAAAACTTCATAAACAACCTTTTTGCAAACTTGAAGTGCAATACATGTACATACAAACGTATAAAGTAGGGAATTTATATAAACTCAATAGTATTGCACGCCAAGTGCCCAACATAACTAAACTCAAATTGAGAATATGGAAAGACTGTCCTTTGTCATTTATAGCTCAATTTAAACATCTCAAAGTGTTAAACTTAGTAGTTTCCAGTTGCATAGATTTTAATAAATGTGAAGATTTCAGTTTTAATGGCACAAGTCAACTCACTGAACTAAACATTGTAATTAGGCATTATTCATCAGGGTGTAAAGCCAATTTAGAAATCTCTAAGTTGTATTCAACATTTTTGCATGAAATGAAAAATTTGCATAAGTTTAACCTAAAATGTCAAAACAACCTTGTTGAGGTTAATTTTCCTCGAGAAATGTTTCAAGGATTGTCAAATTTATCTGAACTCACTGTGGAGTACTGCGAAATCAAGAATCTCTCCGCCGCGCATTTTACAGACTTGACAAACTTAAAAGTTCTAAGTCTTATCAATACACAATTTGAGGATTTTGATTGGATAAGGTATGTGATACTTGTGTATGAATTGTACTTGTATAATAGTTTCTCTATCATTTCACAACAGATCTAATACACTGGCACAAAATGTTGCCTTTATTAACATTAATTTTGTACAAACGGAAGGAACCGATAACCATTTTTTCAATAATATTACATATTTCAAAAACTACAAAGATATACATGTTTTTGATTGTAAGCCATCATTAGCTATATCAGATACGGATGTTAAGTTTTCCCGAACATTCTGCAACGAAATCAATTGCCGAATGTTTGTCGATAAAGAAGGAACCAAATGTCCCGCTGGCTGTAATTGCACTTTTGAGCATTACAAGAAGGGTTTACAAATCAGGTGTTCGGAACTAGAGGCAGTGAAAGAATTTAAGAAACTTCCCAAACCGTATGAAGGCAACGCAACCCTGTTCTTGCAATCGTTAAATCTAACCAAGTTACCGAACACAACCATAGATGGATATTCCAGAATACGGGAACTCTTTGTGGCGGACAATCAACTTGAAGATCTCACTATTTCGCAATTGCCAGAAAACTTAACTTTTTTGAACATAAAAAATAACCGTTTGACGTCTTTGAGACCAGAAGTTATCGACTTTTTTGAGCAACGAATTGATAGTTTAAAAATGTATATATCGGGAAACCCTTGGACCTGTGAATGCTATGAACAAGAGTTTCTGAAGTTTGTAGAACGCAATCAAAAAATGATAGTTGATTTCAAGGACATTGAATGCGACGGCATATCTCCCGCCGAAAAACAAGAAAAATGTAGATTGCGACTAATTTACCTGATAGTTGCTCTATCAATTTCTTCCATTGCAGTCTGTATAATTGTCTTCTGGTTCAGGACTTCGATTCTGTTGTGGCTCTACGATCACAATATATTTGTGAGCTGCATTCTTCGCACAGCGGAAAATATAGAATTTCCGCGAAAATTCGATGCATTTCTGGCGTACTCTCACCAGAACTTGGACCTGGTTCCCGAATATGTCGAACGACTTGAGAAAGGGCAACGTGAATTCAAGCTGTGTTTCTATCAACGTGATTGGGCCATCGGTGAATCAATACCAGCATGTATTCTTCAATCTATCGACGGATCCAAGCGCATTATACTACTGATGACAATGGAGTTTGTAAGGTCCTCTTGGGGTGCCTTTGAGTTCCGCACGGCCATCAGAGCAACCTCGATGCATCGGACCAAACGCTTGATTATAATCGTGTACCCTGACGTGGAAAACTTCAATGAACTGGACTTGGAGTTAAGGCTCTACATGAAGTACAACACCTATTTGCGTCGAGATGATCCACAGTTCTGGCGAAAACTCATTTATGCAATGCCACACAAGAAGATAAGCAAACCAAAGAAAGCAACAACGAATGGCGACAATGACGCGGAGGTCTAAAGATGGCAAACGTTGTTCTCTCCCCTTTCTACTGCCAGAGAACGAATTGTATTGAATTGAACTGGTTTGAATTGTAAAATAACAGATAAGAAAGAAAGAATATTTGAATATTTGTATACATTTTAACCAAGTTATATAAAGCACATATATATATATATTTCTCTTGCAGATGTTTTCTTTAAGAAAGAAGACCCCACAAATTGTTAATAAGTTCCCGATCAGCACAAACAGGCGAGTCAAACAAGCGTTGTCCAGCTATTACAACACAAACTTGTCTCTCTATGGTATACTAGTCAAAGGTTAGCACACATATCTCTAATTGCTGTACTATAAATTTCTTTCAAGTTCATTCAAAACTCGTTGCTGGTTCACTTATCAAGACAACATTATTGCTTAAAACTGTTATAAATTAGCAGTTTTCCAAATTTGGCAATCTGGCGGGGTGCAGCTTGAGGCTGTCGATCTCCTACTCTCCCTGCCTCAGCCTTGTCCAGCATATCTGCCACATAAAATGTGAACTTTATTGCAGCTGCACAGCTCAGAACTGGGCTGAAGTTGAAGCTTTACTGCAATTGCCGTGAGATGGGTGCGCATTCCTTGGGGATCGACAGAACTCTTTGTATCACTTGCGTGTGGGATAAAGAGAGTTTCTGACGAGGGGGAGTGGGGAGATTTGGTGCGACTAAGCGACAGCGAAAAGTTGAACAGTGCATGAATTAAAAATCATTTTGAAGCAGAAAGAGCTAGAGAGGAACGTACTTATGGCATAAGCTGTTCTTATGGCACTGTCTGAATAATATAAAACAGTTCCATAGCCGTTTTACAGCACTTTTATTTGCAGATTATCGAGTAACAGCAATTTGGCGAAATTTGTAAACTATTATTGTTTTTATTTAGCAAATATTTGCATAGCATACAATATGAATACGATATTCGCACGCATTCCATGAATCCACGCACTGCAATGTTGCCAAATGCCAAATCAATTTGCCAAAATGAATACGAACTCGAGTATATTAAAGAGAACACAGGGTGCAAATGAATTGCATGACTGACTGACTGGCTAACTGAGTGAATGAGCGAATAACTAACTGACTGACTGACTGATAAATTGTGTGTTGTCGTGCAGCAGAAATGCAAAGCACTCTCGAACATTTCACAATCAAAAAGGCTATGGTTTTTGCAACTGGCGGCAACTCTAGCGCGTTTTTTTTTTCTATGTTGTGGCAAGGTGAGGTATGTGGAGTGTGTGTGTGTCGAGGGAGCTTGCCATGTCTGTATATATGGCAACGCCCTTCAATCAAACATGGCACACGCAAATTCGCAAACAAACCAGACAGGATGACTTTGGTCGCATCGCTTTCTCTGCCGCACGCCAGATGTCGCTGCAAATGACAAATGCCGACAATCGACATGGATTCAACCAGGCACCAGCCATATCGTACATATCCCTCACCTGCCCACACCTAACCACAAACCATACACCCCTCCCCCTCCCACACAGGCAGCCTTAACCAACTGTCTGTGCTCTCCAATTTGCCTGGCGCACGTCTCCAGCCATCAAACTATTCAGTGCAGCCTTTTGGCTCTTCCCCACTAATTTGCCCAACGCATCCTCCTATGCATGCCTGCAATCCAGCATATCCTGACAATTGATGAGCCGCTTGCGCTACGCTTTGCGCTTTTCACTTTTCGCTTTTAGCTTTGCTTCGCATCTCTCTGTCTCTCTTCTTGTTTCGCATCTGTCTCAAAGGAGCAAAATCATTAGGCATGCAGCGACCAAAGGAATTTCGCATCTCCCTTGACCCAGTCTCCTTGCTTTGTGGATTACTTGGCTCAGTTTCGTTCACCTTCGTTCAGTTTCGTTTCGTTCACTTGTAGTTTTCGCTCAGGCGCTGATTAATTTATGTAAATACGCATGATAAGGAGGGAAAAAAGTGGCTCGCGTGGCCGGACAACGCAATCTCCATTTGCATCATCATTATCCGCGTCAGCAACTGGCGCCAACAAGTAGATTTCCATCAAATGGCAAAGAATACGCCATTCAAGGTTCGTCGCACGACCTCGACAGACCAACCCAAGAAGGCGTACTACGGCAGAGGGCAGGGCGTTGCGGTACCTAGAGGCAGTCCGGCCATCAACAGAAAATCGCTGTCATTAATCATTTGGCCAAAAAGGTGGCAAGCGTGGCTGACGTTAATCTTCGGCCAGGACACACAAGCAGGCCAAAGAAGAAAAAATACGAGACGCGACAGATCATCGAACGGCGCCGAACTTTTAATGCCCTTGTGCATAAGGAAGGCGTGATGTGAAGTATGAGGCAAGTTTTTCATTAAAACTTGAAATTCATTTCGTTGAAAAATGTTTTGCATATTTTTCAATATCAAAGCTAACAAGTTCTGAGAAAAATTGTAAATTCTACAACACTTTGAGGTGGTAGCGGTAAAGTAATAGAAACAACACTTTTTTAAAGGTTTATTTGTTGTGGGGATCGACCGCGTCGATCTATTGCACCCCTTCTGGCATTATAGCTCCTTGTCATGTTTTAATTTTAAGGAAATCCATAACTTTGACTAGACTGTTCAAATTTATCTCGTACATGCCGAAGAGATGCTTACCTAAAGCATAAATCCATTATAAATTCATATCGAATCATTATATTGAATTGGAACTAGACAGTTTTTAATATTTTGCATATATTTTCAGTATATTTTCTGCATATTTTCTTCATATTTTCCACTCGTATTTCCCTTTAAATTCTCAAACTTCTTAGCTGCGCTTCAAACCACGCACCACGTCTCGTGCCTTGTGCCACAAGTCGAAGGACTTTTCAAAGCAATTAAAAACGTCACGTGGGCGTGACAGTTTCTTATTGTTGTTGCTGTTGTTGGTGGCTTTTGACACGTGTCACTTGTACTCGAAGGTGCCGACAAGTGAAAGTGTGAGCGAAAGTGAAAATGTCGTTCGGTTAATGATAGACAACACAGCACAGAGTCGAGCACAGTGTGGAGCACAGCCCGAATAGTTGACATAATTGCGGTCAGGCAGGCAGGAAGGTGCTACAATGCCATAGCTGCATTGCTGGCCTGTGTGTGCGTCAAGGTGAGAAAGGATGGGAAAGGGTCTAATTAAAATTCCTTTTGCTGACAAGTGCGACACAAGTTGGCCACAAATATTTTGTATAGCGAAATTAAATTAGCAAGGAATGTAATAGATGAGTGTTATAAATGCGGCGTATAACAGTTGTTGTGCTAAGCCTGTATAACAGTTTTCAAATGCTACAAAAAACGCGCACATTACTTTTGCAGTGAGGCCAGCATATCAATCATTTTACGATACACGATGTTTATGCCTATTCAATAAGCTCTTACGATATTCGCATATTACAGATAAAATTCAGTTATTTTTTTCTGCAGACCAAAGCCACAGGTGTTGTCTGCCAGTTAATCAGAAAACGCTTAGGCGGCGCATTTCATAGAAGAGGTGGAAGTAGAAGGGAAGCAACAGAGGGGCACTTCGGGGAGGCAAGGGGACTCTAGCGCTGTCCCTATGCACGATAATTTATTTGCACTTTGATAGCAACAAGATGCAAAGCAACGAGCCGCAACTCCCAAAGAGGCGTAAGGGGAGGGAGCACGCTGCTGCACGCCCCATTTATAAATCACTGAGAGCTGCAAGATAACTTCGTGTTGTTGTTGCTGCTGTTGCGGTTGCTGTTGGTGTCGGTGTGTTGGGGCAGGGCAGGGACTGCCTGCATGCAACCGACTAAGCAGTTTATTGAAAAGTGCGCGCACCAGGCTGCAGCAGGCGGTCACAGGAGGTGCAGCTGGCGCCGAAGCTGAAACTGGAGCTGAAGCCGAGACCATAAATATGGTCAAGTGGCACCGGCGCGCTTTCAATAGACGCACCCCCCACATAGACTGTGTGTATGTGTGTGTGTGTTGGTGGCAACTTCATGGCGTTTTTTTCAAGCCAAATGGGCGTGACATATTAGGGGAGAGGCACATTTGTTTGGGGCCTTCGAAGAGGCCTGCTTACGTTGCCACTGATTGCTCAGCAAAATGTCAGAAGCGAGCATCAAGCGATTACTCATACGCCATGGAGGACACACTACTTGAGCGGCCATCGAATGGAGCAGCCTGAAGAGACCGAGACCGAGACCAAGCCCAAAAAGCGAAAGTCAATTGGCAGCGTTCTCAAGGTCACAATGAAGCCTAAGAATTCCCATTTCAGCAATTCATTCACAGTCTGCACTCACGACACTCACATTCACACTCACCTGTATTCACACATGTATTCGTATTCGTATTCGTTTGCTCATTCACATGCATGCACGGCTCGTTGGATAACTACAGAGCATTTTGAAGCGTTGCACTTAAAAATGCATGCCACACACACACACACAGAGAGTGTGGCACGCTGAGGGGCACACAACGTGGGGCAGGCAGGCAGGCAGGCAGTCAACACCGCAACTCGGCTCGCCAAGTTCAAAGACCTTTAGAAAAGCCGGCGCTGTTATCGCACTTATTCGAACTGGCATCCACAATATAAGATAAGTTTTACACTGCGTATACGCAATGTTATTAGTTCCCCTATGTTTAACATAGCAGCCACACAGTTGTCTCTGTTAGCTTAGCTTCTACACTGTACATGCTAGCTGTGGATTATGTTTAAACAACTGCTATATGTGGGATGTGAAACTCAACTTCCATAAAGCACGAGGCTCACTCAAAAGGGGAAACTGTTTCTGCTAACAGTTCCATACTCTGTTCTGTTAGCTAACAATAGCGCGCATAACATATGTAAACATTTTACATTCCACAAACTGTTACAAGTATACATTTCACAGTTTATATTCCACAGTTGCCATTCCTCATACTGTTAAGAGTGTGTACTGCGCTGTTTCAGCCCCTCAACATAGAAACCACACGAAGTACAACAGCAATATCGAAATGTTACCCCTAGTCGAGTCTCCTTCGCTCTCAGTCACTCTCTCATTACTCTCTCTCTCTCTCTCTCAATGTACGCGCACTCTCGCGCTCGTGTCGCTTCGTGTCGCCTGTGTGGACTTTAACCTCATTTCGCTAACTATTTTGGCTGCATACTCGCATTAACATTGTCTGGGGCGTCAGCGAAATGGAGATGGAACTGAGACGAAACCTGCGAGCGTGCGAGCTGCGCGTCTTGTTATGTTTTTTTGCGCCCTTCTTTACTTACTGTTATCTACAACGCACTCGAGTCGCTAAAGTTGTTGACAGCCAGCTGGCTCAGCAGCTTCACTTCGTCTCGACATTGTCTTCGTCGGCTTAGTTCGGCTGCCGCCTCGAATAGTTTGCACAAAATTAAAATAATCTTCAAGATTTATTGCACAAGCAGCTCGTTTAAAATTGGCTTTAAGGTTCAAGCGAAAACGTTACGCGTGAGTTTAAATATATTTCGGGCTGTTTATCAATCCACTCTCCCCCTAGAAGGAAATTGGCCCAAGTGCCTGTAGCTTTGTTCAATGGTCTTGAGTACATATTTGCGTTTGCTTTTTAACACCCCGACCCACACCCCCCCCTGTCTCACTTGCTTTCACTTCGTATTCGTCTTGGGCATTGGTAGCTCTCAAGACAATGTCCACAGCGACGCTGTCGAGTTGCAAATGCAGCTGCCACTTTGGGCAACTTGTTGACTTGTTGCCACTCTCCGTGGCAACAGCGAGAGCAGGAGGAACCAAGGAAATGAAGTTGCCAATGCGGAAATGCCATTTTTCATTATTTGCAAAAGCGCAACAGCGTCAGCACAAGCAGATGGTGAGGTAAGTAAGTGGGATAAGTTGCAGCACAGTTTCTCAATAAGCTTTCTTCAGTTTTTTTGGCAAACTGTTTGGCTCAACTCAAGTTGGGGTTGCTCAAAATAAATCTATATTTTAGTTGAAGACTTTCCTAAGAGCTTAACAAGATTTATTGTTTTTAAGTAGAAAGGTGGAAAGTAAAAGGACACTTGGCTACAGAGAAGTCTTTGATTTTGCCACTTTCGTAATAAGTCTTGATATTTCTGCCAATTTTATACTTATGTGCTGCTCTACATTATTGTCCCCAGAGTTCACATTTAATAATAATGAAATAGATATTCAATTCCTACCTTAAGCCTCTTGTATGCCAAATATAATTTACTGATTTGATTTTCACATACCTGAAATGAGAGAAAACATATTTATTGTTTATTGAAATCGGGAATTAAAAAAGGCTTAACAATATTTTATATTAAAGTCTTGCAGATTGCGAAACTCCAGTCAGAGAACATCGATCATTAATGATGAACTGGAGACGGGGCTGTCGTCATCGCTTCAATCCAGACAAATGGCCACAAAGAGTGTGCAAATAACGAGTGAAAGTTCCAGTCGAATGACGGATGACAGAATTTACGAGCTGCAGTTGGTGGAGGATGTGGGGGCGTGGCATGTATGGGTGCGTGTGGGAAATTGCAAACAATTCGAAATTGAAGTCGACAGTTAACTTGACTTTTATTGGGAACAGTGCTAAATATCAAACGAAACTATTTGCAAATATGCCGAAAATACCAAAAATATACCAAAGTATACCATCATGGTAAATAGTTAATACTGAATTGCGGAATATTTTGCGCAATTTGACGCCCCATCCGAAAATGCTGCTGCTGCTGCTGCGGGCTAAGCGTGGAAACAAGGCAATAAACTGAACGATGGCTCGACTAACCATTATCCCTGGGAACTACTCCTACCCCCCCCCCTCTCTCACTACTGCTCTCTGCTTGGCCTGTGGCAGCACATGAAAACATTATCGAGTATGATACAAGAGAGAGAGAGAGAGGAGAAGAGAGCAACGTTTAGTGCTGTGATGATATTGTTATTGTTTTCTTCTCGACCCGAACAAAATGTTGCGTATACGCAGCGTATACATTGCGTGTATTACGTTATTGATACCATACTCTGACCCCGTTACCATCGACTCGACGCTGCCAGTTTTTATGAGCATGAACATTTTTTATGAGCACTTATTTCCGCCCCAGAAATTAGAAAACTGCCTCGAACATTTTATGCCCCCGAAAGGCCAAAACGCCTAATAACTTCTTGGAGAAGAGAAAGAGTTCACTTTGGGTTTTGCTGCTTGAAATTTATGATGTGTGTAACAATCGGCTATTGTTTGCTATTGTTGTTGCTGCTGCTGCTTCTATTGTTGCTATTGCCAGTCAAGTGTGTCATGCAAATTTTGCTTATTTTATTTAATGCGATTTTTATGAGTGCCAATTTTGATGGGCCAAGGCATCATTTACATTTAACAGTGGCTCAATCGCCGATCAGGTGCTGCTTACACCTGACTACACTACACTACACTTGGCAACATATTTCACTTTAAAAGTATATAATAAAGTTGTCAATTTGTCGCTTAGTGTCGAGGCAGGCAGGGACACAATCGCTCAGCTTCAAATTCGGCTTTCTGACATTTGTCATGTTTGTTTGTTTGCTTATTTTGCTGCCTGTCTGTTTGTCTGTCTGCCCGCCTGGGGCGCAATTTATGCATGACTTGGCCCCAGCTAGGCCAGTGCAGAGCGTATCCCGAAGTCAGTGGAACGTGCAGGCGCTGCTAAGCCTTAAAGTATGCATAACTAAAAAGAGCACGTTCCACAGATAACAAAACAACAAGCAACAGCAAACCAAAACGCAAACCCAACGACAACATTGATAACTGTATACGATATCTGTCTGTGTCTGTGTATGTGTGTGTGGGCAAACCCCTAAGTAGATACGTGTATTTTGCGTTATTTAAGCAAATGATTCGATCCCATTCGATGGTCGTAAAAGTCACCGGGCAAACAAAAAATATATTGTCAGAGAAAAGAGTTCACAAGGTCGCACACACACATAGAGAAAGAGAGAGACAGAGAAACGTGCGGCAATCCGTAAACAACATTGTGTCCGACACACACACACACACACTACGAAATGAAACCACAGTAGGGAAATGCGCTGTGCTGAAGCCAGACAATAACAAAGGCAAACAAAGTGGCCCCAGCCGGGGCCAGAAATGCAGTCAAGAAGCCCCTTCAACGTGCCAGCTCGAAGGACTCCAGCTTCAAATGCAGTCAAAGCAGAAAAAAAGAAGAGAGTACTACAAAAAATAAACCAAATAAAATAAAATAAACTAAAATCAAATCAAATCAAATAAACAAGGTAACAAAATTGCTTGCCAAAGCACAACAACAGAAAATTGCACAACATTTTTGTGTGTGGTAAGCGCAAACCGAAAAAAGCGTTCGTTGCAAATTAAATTCAACCCAAATACCCAAACGAAAATCAAACTTTATTTAATTTAACTTTACTTCACACACTCAAAGTGAAGTCTACTGTAACTGCTGATGCTTTAATTGATTGAAATTGAATATAGTAAATGGAAAACCTTTACATCACTCACAGCTTTAAAGAACTTTCCATCCATGCACCACAGCAAACATTCATCTGCCCACTTAACAATAGTTTATGTTCTTTTATTTCCCAAAAATGGAAAAAATAAAAGAGAGAAAAGAACACAAATTTCGTGCTCGACCGCAAGCTGTTGCCGCCTCGCCTCGGCTCGCTGTGCCGAGCAACTTTTGCGCTGTTGCATGAATATCAATATTTGTAAGCTTCGGTTAGTCCAACAACAGCAGCAACATACACAGTAAAAGTAACAACAGCAGCAGCGGCAGCGGCAACTGCGAGTTGTAATTTACATGCCATGCCTCCCTCCCTTTGCCGCACCCTGCACCCTCCTCCGCCATTGGCCAAAAAGCGAGGCAAACAAACAGAGAAACTTTTTAATTTTCGTGCTCGTTTTCATGGCCAAAAGCGGCATCGTTGCCGTCAACATTGCCGGCTTTGCGCGCGTGTTGATTGCACATCATTTTCAATGCGGCACTGAAAAGTATGCTACGATATTTTTTGCCGCTGTTTCCCATTTAGCAGTGCTTACTGCGGCTCAGCGACATATTAAACAATTGAAAAGCACTTGGCAAGGACATAAAAAAAAGGAACCCGACACAAATGTATAGAAAATAAAAGCACACGCACACACACACACAGATATATGTACTATCAGCGCGCGCTTGTAATGACAGAGGGAACTGCGAAATTGATTGCCGTTTCAAGGGCAATTTTTAATGAACAGCAAATACGAGTGAAAGCCGTCGCTGTGAAGCTGGTTTTATTTTACGTTTTTCTGTGGCATATTGGACGTACGCCTAATTGTTTATTTTTAGCTGTGGATGGGCGTGGCCACTTGTCAGCAGTGAATAGATTTTTGATATGGCTGCTGTCGTAATTAGAAAGCCAAGGCAAGCTGGCAACAGTTGCCTGGGGTGACTTTAAATGGTTCGAAACTAAAGTCAACTAATTGGGAAACTGTTATCAGTTAACAGCGACATATCACGTAGTTCCACTTTAGTTTCCGTATAGTTAACGCATTTCTATTTGTTCTAGAAAATGCTAAATTAATGCGGCTATCTCCCTCTACAATCTGTCACTCTCCCACTCCCCCATCACCTTGGACATCCTTCATCGCTCTTTAGTTTCGCTGACAACATGCAAACGTTGAACACAAATTGAAATCTCTCGCAACATGATGCATTTGTGGCTGGTTTTGGGTGCAAAATGCTTTCGCAATACACGCACATTTATTTGCTCGGCTCGTAGCCGCCGAATGTGGGAAATGCGTGGCCAACATGCCGCATCAATAAAAGCTAAAATGCACTTGGCTAAGCACACACACCAGCGCACCAGCACACAGCAGACAAACATGGCGACACACTCGACTGTGTGACTTATTTGGGTCGTCACGTGGTAAATATTTATAGTAGATATTCGGTTTGCTGTTAGTGGCAGCGGCAGCGGCGTAGAAGGGGAAAGGGGTTTGTCGTGTTGCGACTGCAAACAAGTTGCACTGCGCGCAAATAGATAGCCCAAAAAAGAGTAAGAACCATCAGTTGGGGCAGCAAAAAAAATAAATACTATTGGCAATTTGCTGGACATGTTAAATGGTCATCGTCCCAAGGAATTTTCTCATTTTGTTCGTTCCCAACTTCAAAACATTACATAACTATGACATTTTCCAATGTTGTCCTCTAGCACTCACTCACTCACTGACTAAGTCACTCACCTGAATTGGGTCCATTGCTGTTCGGTCGCGCCGAGGGTGCTCCATCACGTGCCTCCACCTCGAGGGCATAGGCGCCCTTCTTCTCTCTGTCGAACACGGTTTTGGTGAAAATTTCGCCGCTTTGCAAATTAATTTCAAAAAATTCCTTGCCCTCGTTCCGCGGCGAGTCGACGATGTAATAGTAAACCTGTAAAATATTCTCGTTTAGTTCACTTTATTGCCAGCAGAAAAATAAAGAGAATAAAAATCAAAAAAATTTCCCGGAAGTTAATTAAAACATGTCGAGAGCTGCTGAAAGGAAATTGCCAAACATTTAATTCGAACGAGACAACAAAAATTTAATTACTGCAAGACAACATTAAAGTGCCCCGCGCCAAACAGAAAAAAAATGATAATGATAATCAAATCCTGGCGTCGCGTCTGGCCATAAATGAATAACTGAATAACACAGAGAGCAAAAAAGGAAAGAACGCACGATGCGCCGCTAATTAGTGCGGACATTTTGCGCGTACATGCAAATTACTTGGCTGCAGGACACGAATTGTGGCCAAGAGAATGACCAAAGCCAGATACATAGTCGAAGCCTGAGCCGGTTGCCCGTTACCCATTGCCCATTACCAGTCACCAAAGTGGCATATTAATATAATCGCGAGAGAGTGTGCCCTCAGGCCACGTCGCGTCTGACAATCCCTTCGCATTTTTGCATTGCCCGCAAGCCTTTTGCGACTGTCAGACGCATAAAGGGCGCAGAATTCTCATTTTTTCTTCACTCTTTTCTTCTTTTAGTTTTTCATTTTTTCATTTTCGTTGTCCTGTCCACGCTTTGAACTTTCACTCTGCGCTTAGCATACTTAAGGGCGTGTGAAAGTGCAGAGAAAAAAATGGAAAAGTGCGCAACTCTTTGACATTTATTAGCCCCATTGCCAGTTGAACAAGAGCAAAAAAATACAATTATAAAGAAGCAAAAAGAAGAAAGAAGGGCACAAAGTGTGATGTAAATATGTAAAGAACCCGTCCGTGAAGGTGACTAAAGCAGTGGCAGATAAAGAGTCTATCAAGGCTAGACAGATTGCTTGATTAGATGGCAAGAAATGCCAGAAATTTGAATCTGAGAGAAAGGAATTTATGCAACACTTACAGCTAGAGATTGTTTAAAGACAACAGAATGTTAACCATACTATGAACGAGTTAACAGTGGAATGTAAGGGCTTTAATGTACGTGTTAACAGTGGAGTGTTAAGGCTTAACACCTCGCTAAGTAGAATCCTTTATATCACATTTACTTTTAAGATAGAGAATGCTTAATGAATATTACAAAATGTTGGTCTGCTATGTACGTGTTAACAGTGGAATTTTAAACCTCTTATGTACGAGTTAACAGTGCAGTATTACAGCTTAACAGCTTGCACAATTTAAGCCTTCTCCAAAGCCTTTCATGTCGCATTTACTACTTGGCCCACGCTTGCAGGTTGCCCCATTCATTTGCCAACAATCGGTGGGTATTTCCTGCCTTCCTTTCACCTGCTCTTCAACATTTTCTCCCCTCTTAACACATGATTTACTGCTTTCAGTCAATTTGTTGTTGCTGCATCCAGCTCACCTGATTATTTGGGAATGTGCCATCCTTGTCGATGGCATTCACTTGCGTCACTTTCGTGCCAATCGGTTCGCCCTCCAGCACCGTTTCCTGTTCGCGTTCCGTGAATAACGGTATTTCGTCATTAACATCCTCGAGCATTATGTAAACGGTCGCTTCCGATGCCAATTGCTGTGCCCCGTTGTTCTGTAAAGTGAGAAATGCAAAGAGAAAAAGTGTTAAAATCGAAGAGTGTATAAAATTGTAAATACTCTGTGATTTATTTAAGCATATTAAAGGGTATATTTGCACACAAATGTTTATTAATTTTAAAATATTTCGATTTAATTTTAAACTTTTATTATGCAAAAAATATTCATGAAAATCTGCCTGTTGATCGACAAGTATTTACTTTGTTAAACAAACATGACTACGAGTATTTATGCAGAAAAAACAGGCAGCTGTATACCCTGTAACTAAGGAAATGTAACGAAACTCCAACATGTTGATTGAATTCTTTAAGGCAAGCAATAAGCGAGTTTCAACCTGCCCACAGGGTATCAGGAAGCTGTGGCAAGTTCTATTACAACCATTTGAATTGCCAGCTCCATTTACATGGCATTTTTTCCGGCGACAACCTTTTGATCATCCGCAGAAGAACCGTTTCCCAGCCAGGCTGTCTGATTGATTGAGCGAACGAGCGAGCTGGGACGCAATCAATCAACAATTCTTATGAATTACATTATGGTGATTCCCTTGAAAACAGATATCGATAATTATGAGTGTTATTCTAACAGCAGCAGCTGGAACCTTGCTGCATGCGAATAAACTTTTGCCTATTTGCACACAATTCAAGCACTAATCAGGCCAGATGATTGCCTGATGTAGAACATGTGTTTATACGGACTAGGCAATGGGGGGCGGAGGATGGAGATAGCAAGTTGTGAGTTGTGAAAATGAATTATTTATTTAGTGGTAATGCCATCTCTCGTTGGGTAAATATGTATATTCGTTACTTGGGCAAAGTTAATTGGACTTTGCAGGCAGTTTGATTAGGCAGACAGACAGAGAAAAGGAGAGAGAGAGTAACAGATGGATTTGCATAAATTCCAAAATACATAAATGTTAATTCAATATTGTGCTCATCGATATCATTAGAGAAAGGCAAAATTATTCCTCTGAGGCATAGTTATTATTACAATTATGTATTCAATTTAATAGCGTTAACATAACTTAAATTTTCCCGAATTTTTTCCCCCTCTTCTAAACAAATTCCTCCATAATTAATTACACAATTTTACATAGTTTTTTTTCTGAATAGTTTCTCTAACCGCAATACATTTTATAAAATTGTGACAAATTTTGTAAATTGAAATCATTTCAGCAAGCGATGACCGCAACCTATTTTAAAAATTAATAACAAAATGTAGCGACATTTTGTTCGAGTGTCATTTGCATTTCCAGAGTGCGAAGAAGAGAATGCAAGAGTAACACGAAGAGAGATATTTAATTAACTGTATTTAATGCAAAGCGTAAACCAACCAAGCTTGCAATTGAATTTTAATAACAACTAATGCAACTGGGGCATGCCCCGCCTTCCCCATTGGTTGGGAAGTGCGGGCAGCACGTGCTGGTCATGTTTAATTAATGCTGGAAACAATTTGTCAATAATTTCAGCGCCCACTGAATGAACACCCTAATGAGCTGCATTAGCAGCTACGACTAAAACTGATTCTGACGCTGACTTGGACTCTGATTGGATTCCAATTCCGGCGACTGACTGTCACTGTCAACTGTCAGTGAATTCACTCAGTTGGCTCCTCTAATGAGTTGCCACATTCCCCCCAAACTAAAGCTAAAACTTGAGTTGACTTGCCGCTGCATTTGCATGTCGTGCCGGGTTTAAAGGGAAGCAGGGAAAGCGGAACTCGCGCAAGTAATTAAAACTTTTCAAATAAAATAATTACAAACGTATTTTGAAGTCATTTTCAAATACAAAAGTCAAATACATTCGGCTGTGCCATCTCAAGCTGTGCGCTTAATTGAGCTCGCTCAGGCTCAACTTAAGCGCAACTTTTTCGTGGGGAGGGAGGATGGAGTTTTCTTTTTCGACAACTTAAAATTGAAATAGAATCGAAAGAGGAAAAGTAATTCACGCTTTGCCTCACGCTCACCTCAACTCGTATGGTTAGATTATATTCCTTGATGCTCTCGTAGTCCAGCGGATGATTAACCTTTATATCGGCCCAGGTGTCGCCATTGTCCGGTCTCTGTTGCAGGTAGAACGTGTGAAATTTGTTCGTCTGTGCCGTCGAACCCGGCATTAACCTATAGAAAACCGTCGGATTGCCTTCGATGCCCGAACTGCAGACGTTGGCGGGGCACGAGGCGAAAGAGAAACCATATATGAGTAAGGCTTATAATGGAAGTTGATTGTTGATTGTTAGAGATAGTTCGAGTTAGTGTAGAAACAGTTTTGCTACATGAAATCGGTTAGTTGTCAAAATTATGAGAATAGTATACTACAAATGAATTTTACTTAGTTTCGAAAATACTTGGAAAGAGATCAAAAAACAAATGCGAAAATTCACGCGAAACTTTCACAAAGTGATTAAATTAATAGTTAGTTTTAAGCTTAATGAAGATTACAAGTAAGACACTCACACTCACAAACACACTCGTACTCAGTCACACTCACTTGCACTCGCACTCACACTCACACACACATGCGACATGTCAAAATACAAAAATCTGATTTATGACACTAGAAAACAAGAAATAATTCTCAAGACGTTTTCATCTTTTTGTGGTGCGCATTGAAAAAAAGTGCGCTTCAAATTGGATTTGGTTTTTCTTCTGTTCTCCCTTTTGCGAGGGTCTTACGTGCATTAAGAACAAAAGAACGAACAGAGAACAAGAGAGAGTAAAAGCTTGTAGAAAAAAGAAAAGAAAAACACTGCTCGACGACAGCAGGCAGCAAAATGAATACCAAACCAAATCGAAGAGAAAACACGCAAAAAATAACGCAAAAAACGTAGACTAAAAAATGGCTTCAAAACATTTAATTGCCATTCGAGTGTCAAAAGTTGTTGGAGTGGGTTTGGTTTTTTTTTCATTCGTTTGAGGATTGGGAAACACTGCCGTCTCCGGCTGCGGCTCTCACTCACGCAGACGATGATGATTGTTTGCTTAGAGTGAAGCTGGAGCAGCAGCACGGCGGGGCGATGATAATGAAAAACAAATTAGGCAAGCGGAGCAAACAAAAAATAAATTTTATTTGCACTTGGACAACAGTTGCAGCTGACAGAGGAAGCGAATGGGCAAACAGAAAAAAAAGAAAGTAACCAGAAGGAAATACAGAATGAAAGAGACAGAGAGAGAGCAAGGGGAAGCGGGAAAAGCAACTTAGAAAACTGCCTTGAAAATCGGTCTCTTAAGAAAAACGAAAGGCTGTCAGACTGCGCAAAAATTTGTTGCCAAGGACGAGAGCCAAAAAACTCGCTATGATAGACAGAGAGAAGGAGATAGAGCGAGAGGGATAAGGCGCAAAAAAAGGGATTCAGTTTGCTAGCAAAAAAGTATGTGGCAAAATTTGTAGGGCATGGGGGGAGGGGAAGGGTGCTTGTTGGTTAGTTGGCTGGATGAGTGGTGGAGGGAAAGTTGGAGCTGTGTGGGATGGAAGGCGTTGTTTCGCAAAGTTTGCGTGGATTGCATGAAATTTTGTTGATGTTGGGTGGAGGGGGGAGACTGACATGATTTCTTGTTGTATTGTGTTTCGTGTTGCTGATGTCTTCTTGTGATCGGTTGGTTGGCTGTGAGTATTGAGTTGTAATCGGGTGTATATATATCACTTGGTTCTCTTTGGTTGTTGTTGTTGTTGTTATTGCAAAATCAAAACTAGTTTCGTGTTCTTGAAGTGAAACAATCTCTCAAAGTGTGTGTGTTTGTTTGTTTGTGTAATCAATTGAAGGTTTCTGCACTATACAGAGTAAAATCCTATTCGTTGTTTATAGACATTTTCTTTAGGTTTGCAGTTCTAGAACTAAATGCAGCTATGCCTTAAATGCACTGGGAGAAATTAACATAAATAATAATTAAGTAAAACTAGACTAGACTAGACTATCATCATCAAGTTCTTTTGGGTGTGTGACCCAAAGTTCTGCTTTTGCCTTGTACTTTCCCTTATTCCTATTGTTGTTGCTACTACAATGTTGTTGTTGTTGTTGTGCCACACTCGGCAAACACTCGCAAAGTGCGCACATTAAGCGCACTGCGGACAACAACAACAGCAACAATAATAGCAGCAAGGAGGAGAACAAACACATTTATTATGATATACGCGCACTTGAAACTGCTTCCTGTGCCGGCCTCGGCCCGCCTCGACCCACTTTGTCGTCGCTCTCTTAATAGCATCTTGGCTAAACAAACACATACTATACACTATATATATATTTATACTATATAAGTATGTACAGGATATATACGAGTAATATAAAAAGTTGACAATTCTGTGCTGGGACAAGATAATTGCAAAAAGGAAAACCAAAAACGTATAAATAAACGAGACAAGGTAAAAACATAACTTGAAATGCGTTTCAAAATATAAATACATATATATCTTACACGGGAATGAAACGGACTGAAACGAAAATAAATGAAATGAAACCCAAGCACGTTTAACAGCTGGTAATTTCCTAAATACTTAGCATAGAAATGAAATTTACTTAAGAAGAGCGACAGCGTGAGAGAGCACTAAGTGGTGCAGTTTGTGGTACCGTTTGTCTGCAGCATGGTGCGTATGTGCAATCTGTATGCAGTGCATGGCTAAGCCTCGCCTAAAGTGCATTGCTTTTAGTGCCAACAATAAAGAGTAATAAAAAACGAAGGCAAAAAAAAAATACCAAAAAGAATACTAACTGCCACTGGCCACAAACTGGCGCATAATTAAAACGTCAGTGCCATGTGGTCGCCGTGCCACGAAGATAAAACGCCATTGCGTTATGTTAATGAGTGGGACAGAGAGAGGGCTGCCCTAGCCAAAAGTCATTTAAGTGCGCTGCTTCAAGTTTTTAATTGCAATTATAAAAAACAAAACTTTATTTTTATACCAAAGTTCTCATTTTTGTTAAGCATCACGTCTTGACACAAGCTGTCAAGTTGCTGGGCAAGGATCAGACTTCTTGGCAGGTAATTTAACTTGCAGCAGGAGGTCAAAAGGCAAATGAAAGTGAATTGTTTGACGATATAAAAAACAGATGCATTCCTACAGTGTACGCCAAGTTAATAAAAGTCTTCAAATAATAGTAACGTATTTTATTATTGATGTAATTTGATAAGACTTGACAAGATTATCAAAATGATGATCTTTTATTGCCTCATTATGGGCGCCAATTTAAAAAAAGTCTCTACCTTCATTTAAACAGCAATTTGTGGGTTTCATTGAGTCAACAAGCTTCGCTATGTACGGTGCTTTATATAAAGTTCTTGAGCAGATACTATTCGTATTATATGTATACTCCGACTATACTAAACAATATAAAATAGAAACAAAAATTGTTGTGCAGTTTGTGTGATTTGTGCGGGTGGTTTCTAGTGGTTTCTGGTGCAGCTCTGCAGGATGTGGGGTGCAGTATACAAGTTTATGCGGATAAGCAATGAGAGGGATAAAGGAAGTACCCGAGAGTGTGTAAATGAGACAATCTCTCCCATCAACACACTCTCGCATATAGTGTGGGGAACGATTCCTAAATTGGGTGCATTCAATAGCTATGACAACATTCAGATAACACACATAACATAAAGTATTTATTACAACTATGAAACGACACCAAGAGCTGAAATGTGAATGAAATGAAAACCGAAATGAACACCTAGAAAAATGTTACAAAATATGTAAATGTAGCTTTTGTTTTCAATAATGAACTAAGCAAAATGATTTATGGCTTTTATAGTGATTTGTTTTTTAATTTTTCGTTTTGGTTTTGTAAAACTTTGCACTAACAGACCTGGCTTTGATCGAGACGACTTTGCCGCCAACGGGCATATTTTCCTTGACATAGATCGGCCCATAAATGGTATGATCCCAAACGGGCGGATTGTTAGCCCGATCGACCACATCGATTTGCACTTCGACGGTACGCGACAAAGGCGGATAGCCCTTGTCTTGGGCCATCGCCTCTAATTTGTATGTCTCGCGCTGTATTTTGTACACACATATTATGTAGTTTTTGTTTTTGTTTTTCGATATTTTTCAAAAATTCAAGCACGTTTCAAAATTGTAAGCGAGCGTTGCAAAAACACATAGACACGTCGATTAAGGTTAGGAAAAAAGGCAAAATACAAAAAAGAATTGATATAGTTTTGTTTCTCTAGATCAAGTTGTAAATGAAGCAAAAGGTTTTCTGGAAAAATCAAAATTTAAACTCGAAACCAACACCTTTTATGGAAGTAGAGTCAGCGTTAAGAAAAAAACAAACATAAAAATCCAAATATTTCAAACATTTCAGAAACATTACTTTTGTTTCTTATGCCTTTTCTCAAAAGGTTTTTCTTTACTGGCAGTGCAAATTATTTTCTTTTTCGTTTTTCAAGTCTCGACCCTAGCCTTCAAAATGTAACCAAAAAAGGAGATTATATATTCAAGATGGAACTAAAAATCGCATACATATAAATCGTAAATAATTTATTTGAGCATAAATACAAATATATGTATATGTATAGATATATTATTTATTGTATTTCATATGATGGAAACTTAATGCAAAAGTAATGAAATGATAAAGGGCTTTGTGCATTTTAGTATTATAATTTTCATAGCATATTTATTTTTGAGAATTTGTTTTGGTTTATACGTTTTTCTATTGCTTTTTAACATTTTTGAACACTTTGCGAATATATTCAGTAGTATTTACCTTGTTGTTTCCTAAGCATGGCTTAAACTAAACTGCAACCTTGTATAAGATACATTCAATGATTATTTCGTATTCTCCCAATTTTAAACCAACACCAGATAAGTTTCGAATTGAACGAACTCACAGATATTTCAAGCATTATACCATTTGTGTGAATTGTAATTTTTCTGAGAGGGTCAGGTCAGATATTTAGAGAGAGAGAGAGTTCTGGGTAAGCATCTCCAATGGGTAATGTGTGGGCGGGGAAAGAGTGAGAGAGAAAGAGAGAGTTGCAGCAAAATGCAAAAGAACCCGACAACCGTCTTTGAGAAGACCGTCATACCAAAAAGGGTCGCTCAAAACAAACACCAACAACAGCATTAGGTTCTTTAAATATTTGAAATAATATTTTTGATTTTTTTCCGAATGTTTTTCAAATCAGGTTGCATTCAAATATGTTGGTTGGTTTGAAAAAAATCCTTGAGCGTTTACGATATACCACAAAAACTATTGTATCGTAAAACTTTGGTTAAAATGTAAGCTTTTTTTAAATGTTAGGCGAAAGAGAGACAAATACAGAAACAGAGACCGTTATACGGAAGCTTAAAGCTATGTTCGTTAAGTTAGTAACATTCGTTAAGCGAGCCACGTTCGTTAAGTCAGTGCACTTAGCGAAGACACAGTTTACTCCACTCACAACAAACGGAACTCGCTTTTAACGCAACTGTTACTTGGAAGCTTAAAGCTAGGTTATGTTAACTGTTTGATGCTGTTACAGTATTTTCAAAAATAACTAACTATGTTAGGGTCGCAGCTGTTAACTCGCGTTTCGTACGATTAATTGTAGTTTTGTTGTTTTTAGTTTTTACTGAGTTACGTGTAAGGATTATGTGTGTGTAGAGAGAGTACAGTGTGCATTGGCTATACAAACCTTGCCTTAACCGATGTTACAATCGTACCCACAGTGACATTCTCACGTATGTGTATCGGCCCATAAATGCTCTTATCCCAAATGGGCGGCTTATTATTCCGATCGACGACATCTAACTCAACATCGACATCGGCGGCTGAGGGCGGCGTGCCACGATCTGCGGCGGTGACGCGCAGCCGATAACGATCACGCTGTTGATTGTTTGATTGATGGATTGATTGAAGTGATTGCAACATTTATAGAATGGTGTGAGATGGTTGTAGTTGTAGTTGTTGTATTTTGGTTAACAGCGACAATGTTAGCCACAATGTTAAGCCCGTATGTTAGTTGCACGGGCCGTAAGCACGGGTTTGTGTATTGGGTTTTACGTTGTTTGGGTATATGTGTGTGTTGTATGTGTTGTTACGTTACGATTACGTATTTCAATGGCATCGTTGTCGTTACATTTGAAAATTTATGTTTTATTATCAAAGATACGTATATGAAACATAAATGAAATGAAAGAATAAGTAAGGATCGTAAGTTAAAGCATTTAAGGATAACAAGAGTTAAAGGAAAAGCAGGAATATACGGTATTTCAGTACTCGCAGGACTTTTTGTGGATATCGTACGGTCGGTTAATAGGACAAACATATGTTAATTTATTAATTGGTACAAGGGAATCTTTGTCGATTATTTTCGGATTTTATTCTATGTTTTGACGAGACTATTTCTGCATGAATTCCTCTCTAAAAACGATTATGTGTGTGTAGTTGTGTCTGTGTGTATATTTAGCATACGTTATTTGGTAAGAATTTGCCAGATCTAGTAATCACAGACAGTTTATATGTTTATGTACAACATGAAGTGGCGCTCTGCGCGCATCTCGAAGAAGAAAGTTAGTTTCATTTTGGTTTGAGGTTAGCTTACAGTTTGCGTCGCAGTGCGAATTGCATTTCGAGTTGCTTATGGGTTAGCACAGCGTAAAATAATATACAAAACACACTTCATACAGCAGAAGGCAATGCGATTACTTACGGGATAACAACCCTATAAAGTCGATAGACAGATTCGATTGCCCGCCGTATCATACACAATTTCACATATGAAAATTAATAAAAACAGAAAGATTATCTCGCCTCAATTAGCTGAACTATCAATCAAATGAGATCAGAAAATAAATATTGTAAAACGGTGCAGTTAAATAAAGTTTTTAAATAACTTTGCCTACACTCTTTGGTTAAGTATTTTATACATTCGTACTTCTTGTACATGGAAAAAACAAAAGTGTGAAGCACATTTTCATGCAAAAAATGTGTTCATCAAAATGTTGCATACGGTTATTGGCTTTTCAAAAATGTATTTTGTAAGAGACCTTCAAAAAATTACATAGTCTCGGCAAAAAACAGTTTTATTTATTTCTTTTCTAATCATTTTCTATGGTTTATTTCAGGGAGTATTGTGGTATTTTATTTGGGGAGTTTTGGGATAAGCAAAATCAAAATTCGGCATACAAAATAAAACTACATTTGAAAAAATAGTAAAAAACTTTGTAGTTTTGTTCATTTTGTTCTTGTTTAGCCATCAAAAACTGTACAACGATGCTCAAAAATAGGCGTGATCGTTTATTTGGTGGGGGTGGATATTCATTGTGTACTATATAATTCGCAAGTTGATAGAACCTTTAACTAGAGGTTGGTTTTCTTTGTACATTTTTGCTTAAGACTAGAAACCTAACACCAAAAAATTAAAGCGACAGCTGACTATTAAAGCTTTTCGTATTTTATTAACCATTTCCCAACCTAAGTATTTACCAAGAGTATTTTTTTCGGTATTATCATTTGTTTTTTTTTTTCATTCTTTTCTTTTCATGTTAGTTGATTTGTTTCAAAAAATGTTAAAAATCAATCAATTCGCTTGGCATTTTGCTTACGTTTAAGTTCGGCCAATTAAGCACTAGAAACTAAACAAAATACTAAATAAAATGGGGAACTTAAAACGCATTGATATAGTTTTGTATACGGTATAAAAAGTATTATATTTGATATTTTTGTTTAGGCGTGTTTTTTATTTCTTTTCGAATGTGACAAAAAAACTTGCACTGCTCTCACATCGAATTCAGTTTACGCTATCGGGGTCTATCTCAAAATTGATAGCGACCCCTTTACCTCTTGGGTTCAAACAAAAGAAAGGTGCATTTGAAATGAAAAATAGAAATCAATACGAAATTCGTTAAAGTTTCTTCAACTCTCTTTAAATCTTTCTGAAGGCGCTAAGCACCCTGTATTTGTTTTTGAATGTTAGTAAGAAATCAGGAAAGAAACAAATATTTATATATATTTTTTTGGCATTTAAGTGAAAATCATAAAACTTGGTTAGTTGGATTCGCAAACTTAAGAACGGTATTAAGATCAAACAGGGGGCAGATTGAAGGGTCAACAATGGAAAGCAAACACTTACGTCAAGTGGTTTCTTCAACACTATCCAACCAGATTCGGGCTGTATTTCGAAATATTCCAGATCGTTGGGATTGAAGGGAGCAGTCAGACTATAAACGATGGCGCCATTGTTGTCAGCATCCTCATCAGAAGCTGAGACACGCAGAATATTAGTGCCAATGCTGGCATCCTGTTTTACATTCTCCACATATTTCTAAAGAAAGAGAGAGAGAGAGAGAATAAGTATTTATCTTCGTATATGAAAGTTCTTCTGACTTACCTGACGATCGAACAGTGGAGGATTGTCGTTGACATCGGTTATCTCCACAGTGAAGGAGCAGACGCCCTCAAGACTGGGATCACCCTGATCGGTTGCCTTGACAGTCACTGAGACAAATTTACCATCATCTCCCTCGCGATCAAAGACTTTGTTTGTTGAAACTTCACCAGTCTCTTCGTCCACGGTGAATTTTGTGCCTTTCTGATTCGGTTGCTGTACAATGGAGTATTTAACCTGACGGGGTGCGATAGAAACATGCAAAATTGTTTAATGATTGACACGATACTGATTATAGCTTTGAGGCGTTGCCCACAACACGACATGCAACTCCATCGAGCCCCGAACTCGACAGTGCATTGAACTTGAGCGTGGCAACGCTGTGTGAAATCGCTCGAAATCTCAACACGAAATCTCTCTTGACTCGCCTAATCGCGATGGAAATGGCCTAAAAATCTCAACCCTTTATTAATTTATGTGCTGTAGCCATAAAGGTTCTTTCGCCAGCCAACTTTATTCATAAAATAAATAAATATTTAATGCCTGAATATGTAATCATATCATAGTCGGGTTTGCGTGCAAGGTATTAAATAAAGCGAAGCTATGAGGTTATCTCGAGACTGGTATCGAGGCAAATTAGTGAAATTGAGAGTGAAGTTTTTATTGCTAGAGTGAACTTAAGTAAGGGTTGTGTTTGTTAGTTATCGTTCTTGATTATCGTATGGTAGGGATGGGGTTAAAAATGGTACTCGATAATACACATAACAAATGTCGAATTATATATTTTGAGTTATTTATGAATGAGAGAAAGTGTAATGAGAAAATATAAATAAATTCCAAACCCTTTTTAATTGATATAAAAATAAATCAAAATAATCAAATGATGTGTTCTTAACATGCTTTATAGTTGACTCTCTACCAATTTGGCATAACCTCTAGTCCTTTAGAATCAATACTCCGGTATCATGTCGTCTTTTGGTAGTGCTATCAGAGGTATACTACACTACAAGGATTGTATATCTCCTTTGTCTAGTATATCACCCCTAGCAAAGCCTTCAGTTGCCATACTGAGCATGGTTGTCGTGTATTGAAGTTCGTGGACTCCCAATAGACAACACACTCTCCCAATCAACCAACTCACCTGTCCATTGACGCCCTTGTCCTCATCGGTGGCCACAACCTTGATAACTGGACTGCCGTTGGGTGCACCCTCCTCCACTTTGGGATAGTAGGTACCACAGTCCTTGAACACAGGCTTATTATCGTTGACATCCGTGATGAAGACCACAACAACAGCAGTGGAGGTGTGTATGGTCTGATCACCGTTCACACAACACGATCCATCATCCATGGCAGTCACATTCAGCTCGTACTTATCGCGATCCAATGAAATGGCCTTGTTATGCAATCTTATCACACCCGTAATATCCTCAATGACAAACTGGCCCGATGAGGTGCCGCCACCGACGAAACCGAAGCGCACATTGTCGCCATCCTTGTCCGAGGCCACCACAGTGGTGACCAGCGTATTGGGTCCAGCATTCTCATCGACATTGGGTGTATAGACCTGTTGCGAGAACTTGGGTTCCTCATCGTTCTTGTTCTTCGTGTAGACACGCACAGTCGCCGTGCCCGACTTTGGTGGTTCTCCTTTATCTTTGGCCGTGACAATGAACTCATAGTACGCATTATTGTTATCCGCATCCAACTGTTTGTTATTCACAATGATGCCATTCGAATCGACAGCGAAATGATCATCCGAAACCAAATACTCAATCTCCGCATTGGCACCCGAATCCGCATCCATCGCCTTGACACGCAATATACTCGTGCCCAGCGGAATATCCTCGTCCACATTGTGTGCCTGATAGTCGGGCAACTCGAACTTGGGCGCATTGTCATTGACATCCGTCACGCGTATGGTGAGCTGTAAAAGAGAGGAAAGGGGAATAATTATAATCAGATTTACATATACATATATGCAGACTCAATAAAGCACAAACCTCAACGGATGTGGAGAAACCGCCGGAATCCTCGGTGGCTGTCACAATCAGCGAATACACGTGCGGCTGTCGCAGGTCCTCAAAGTCCAGTTCCTTGGCCAGCTTGACAATGCCCGATGAGGGTCCAATGTTGAAGGTGCCGGCGCCCTGTCCCTGCGCCTTTAATGTATAGCGTATCTCACGGTCCGCAAAGGATTTGGCCTTAACCGAAATGATGCTGAAATTAAAGATAAGTGAGTGGATGAGGGGCATGGCAAGGAGAGAGATAGCGAAAGAGAGGTAGCTGCTTGTGGTTGTCGCATGTAAAATGCATGCATACATTATACAGGGTTGTCAGGGCACTCTTGGCTCCTCAACTGTCACTCGCTCGACTGCCTTTTGACAGTTGTTTTCCTATTGGAATTTCAATGAGCAGCCTGCCCCAAACCAGAGAGACAGACTGAAAGAGGGACATCACATTGTCACGCTCTAATTCGCATAACTTTTATTGGCAGCCAGTTTCCTTTTCCTCTTCCCACTGCATTTGCATACATTTCCCACTAACTTTGCTGTTGCTGCTGTTGTTGTTGTAGCTACTTACTCGGAGTCCTTTTTCTGATTCTCGGGTATCTCGGCCTCATAGCTGGGCATATAGAACTGAGGCGCCCGCTTGCCGCCCACAATCGACAGACGTTCCTCGGGTGTGCTCTGAAAACGACGATCGTCGACTTTGCCATTCTGATCCTCTGCCTTCACATACAGCACATATTCCATATCGAGTTGGAAGAGATCAGTGCCACGAGTGCGCACCACGCCAGAGCGTTCGTCCACCTCGAAGCGTCCTCCGGTACGATCGCGCACTATAAAGTAGTGTATATTGTGATCGGTGTCGGGATCACGTGCCTGCAGTGTGAAGACGGGCGTGTTGGGCGGTGCATTCAACTGCACCACAGCCTGCATGGGCAGGGGGCGATTGATGAAATACGGTGGCTCGTCGTTCACATCCTTCACCAGGATAATCACACGCTGGTTATCCGTGTACTTGATGCCAGCTGCAAAGAGAGAAACACAAAAAAAAATTAAAACCGAGCTCACTTTTTGTTTGTCTTGTTGGTAGGGGAACATTTTGCATATTCATGTGCGCATACTTTCCGAGGCTACTGTGTCTGTCCATCGTTCGCTTGGGTAGCCCAAAAACTTTGCCATTGTTATTGCAACTAATGGATAGTTCGTTGGTTAGGCGAAAAAAGGAAATGCCAGTTGCAGGGAAAGTACCCCTATCCCCCTCCCCCTCTTGCTGTCTACCCCCCTCTGTAACCCATGGAACTGCCACTGGCAGGGCGTGTAATTTAAAGCGCTCGAATTTCACTTAAGCCATTCAAATGCAATGAGCTGGAAAAGCAGTCCAAGGCAAATGTTGCAACAGTCTGTGTGCATGTGGCAAGTGGCAAGTTGCTGCAGCAGTGTCTGCTGCAAAAGCTAATTCATTAGCAATTTGGACAAGTGCGAAAATTAACAATATCTACTGAGAATTTCCTACTCATCTCTGGCTACTTTAAGTGCAGATTGTTGGGCAGAAAAGACTGACAGATATGGTATATATCTTATCCACAGTTAGAACTGGCAGATGTGTATATAAATATATACAATATTTCCCACTTTATGTGCTATTTTATTGCCAATCTATTCGCTCAGTGGCATTCACAGCTGTCATTCAATTGGAAAACTTTTTATTACCAACCGAAAAAGAAAAGTTACTTACTTTTCTCTCTGCTCGACTAATTCAATTTTCAATTTAGCAAGAAACGCGCAAACTAGAGAATTCAAGCGAATTCCTTAAACACAACAAAAACAAAATCAACGAAAAACTTGAAAAAAATCAATAAAAATACCGACTGCGGAGGCCGGAAAAAAATACAAAATAAAAATGGAGAAAAATAATGCAAGGGTCGCTTTTGCTACCTTTGCGAAATGTCTGCAGCGGAAAATACCAATCATGTTGTTGTCGTTGTTGTTGGTTAGCACAAACGGCAAGTAGCAACAGCAGCAGCAACAACAACAACAACAGCATGGCAGCCCTACAAAAGAGCCCAAAAGGAACCCCAATGATGACTCCGGCGCTTATTAGAAGCGTGTGTTGCTTTTCATGTGCACAAGTGTGTGTGGGTGTGTGTAGGTGTGTGTAGGAGTGTCTGTGGGTGAATAAGCATGTAGAAGTCTCTCTCTGTGTGTGCTTGTATTTGTATGTCTGGTCGAGTGTAGTGGTAGACAAATAAGACAGACGATTTACTTGCCCTTTGCCTCGGCCGTGGGCTGAGTGAAATTCGAGCGCGATAAAAGGCAAGAAAAAATAAGGAGCAGGCGCGGGGCGTGGCTACGAAGGGGTGTAGCATGTGTAATTTCTCAAGTGCAGCCAAAGTGAATTGTAAACAAAGCCTGGCGCAACACTCCAGCTCTACCACCCTTAACAAATATCAAGCTTAAGACAAAGACACGGAAAAAAACACGCTAGAAATTCTTAACTTCTCTGACTGCCAAAAAATATTTTATTCAGCTGCTCAACAGATTGCAGAAAAATGCAACAAACTTTGTTAGGCTGCTGTAGGGAGGCGTGCACCCTCTGCCCCCCCAGGCGGCATCTTGGCAAGTTTCTTATGCAGCTGCCAAGTTTTGATATTTGCGGCAGCAACTGCTGCCTTATGGCTTATTGTGCTGTGCAGGTAAAGTTGAAATTTGAATAACAAGGAACACGAATATATATGTATCATATATATATATGAAAGTCTTGCGCTGTGTGCTCACTTGTTTTGCCGAGCCACATTGTACATTGGGGCATGCCACAAAGCAGCAGCCAACATGGCGGATATCCGTGGCGACAATGCACACGATGTTGCTGGCTGTAAATGAAATTTCAGCGAGAGGAAGGGGAGGTGCAGAGGAGGGGTAGAGGTACGGGAAATTTCTATTGTACTAACTACAAAACTGGCAGTAGAGAAGTAAAGCAGAGATGGAGGGAGAAGGCGTTTTGAGTCCACGGGATAAGCTGCTAAATGTAGCAACTGCCATGGCAACAACTACTGACAATTTGCATTCAGCATTTAATTCAGTTGGACCTTTTGAAAAGTGAGGAATAAAATATAATCAGAGAAGTGCGCAAGTATGCTAGTTAAGACTTGAACCCGAGGACTAACTAGAGTTCTAGATTAGTTTTGATACTTGACTATCTACAGTCATTATTTTTATAGCTAATATGAAATCTGCATTCGAGTGTGCTCGACTGTGAAATACGCGTTGCTCACCTATCCAACACGGTTTCTTAAATGTATAACTTCTATGCTGATTAAGAATAAATCCACATCTCCGCCTTTTGCACATTTGCTGAGTTCTTTTTGGGATATCGTATATTGTATATAAAGAGTAACTTTAAGTTACTTGCTTAAATTGTGAAAAAAATAAGAAATATACCATTGTATATCTGCTCAGTTTTCTAAATGGACTCCTGTAGGTTACCTCATTTCTTTCCAAATCACTTTCTCATTCCCATTTCAGCAAGTTTACTTCGCAGAAACTACATACATATATTTTTAACAGCTCAAATCTCGAGCACATTTATCAGCAAACTTCCTCCCACTCTCACTCGCTGCTGCCCACTGTACCTAGAGTCTCAAGTAAATCCAAGCGGAATTCTCTTCTTACACATGAAGAGGGGAGAAGGAAAGAAAGAGTAGTCTAACTGATTTATGTAGCTCTATTAGACGCGTTGTATTTCGCAAATTACTTTCGCTGGCTGCTGCTACCAACTATCATCAGTTCCACTGCTGTCTCTGGCTCTTCCAAACACACGCATGGTCCTGCTACCTCATGGGCTTGGGATGACATCACATTACAAGACCATTAAAATAAATTTCGAAAACGTAGAGCATAAATAAATTTCGCTTACGTTGCACGTAACACAACTTTCAGTTGTCAATTTTCGCTAACAAATTCAATTTTTATGCGCATCAATTTAGCAGCGAGCACACACGTGCAAGAGAAAGAAAGAGAGAGAAGTAGAGAGTAGAAGAGATTAAAGTCGTGCAGACCACCCACGGTGGGGTTGTCTTCTTCAACTGTGCCGCACCCACTGCGTACTTCCGTTTCGCTAAAAAGAGGAACTTGAAGCTGGCACCCACTTGAGGAGCACTATGTGTATGTGTGCGTGGGTGCGTGTGTGTGGGTCTGTGACAAGAGTCGAGTGAGTCGTCGTCGTTGTCGTTGTTGGTGCAACCACCCTCAGTGCGACAACAACTCAGGACTTAGCTGTGCATCATCTTACGCTCAGCACTTTACACTCCAATCTGCACACTCCGCACTCCACTCTGCATTCCACACTTCACACCACACAGCATCCACTCAGTGCGGGTCCACAGGGTCCATGGGGTCCACAGTGGCTGCCTGGTTTCTACTTAATCCATTGAAACAATAAGCAGCTTTGTTTGTTGCTGTTGTCGGCTTTAGGCTTGGCATTTTTTTCGTTTCGTTTTCTTGTTTTTTGTTTCTCCTGTGCTCTCTTGTTTTTTGTGGCAGCACTGGTAGATGTGGCAGCACTGGTCTCGTGTTACTCTCTCTCGTCTTTTCGGTTTCATTGTTGTCTCAAACGTCGCTGAAGTGCAAAGCAAATGGCAGACAAAGCTAACGCTGACGCGAAGGCGCCTTTCCGGGTTTGTGCAGCATGTTGCAAGTTCGCGTTGGTGTGGTAACCCCTAAACAGCAGCAGCCGCAACGCTTACCATGCCTTGGCTTATGATGACAATAGCTGAATGGCTCTAAAAGGCATCAGTCGCCTCCGTCGTCGTCCCTTGGCACTGATAAGCGAAGCATTAAAACTGCTGCAAGTGCTGCTGCCACTGCCACTGCTGTTGCAAGTGCTGCTGCACGGCTTTGACTTCTTGAGAGTCTGGCGACACCCCATGCGTGTATGACTCTGTCACTTAATGCATGAGCTGCTTTAGCGAGGCACACTGCCAAAGTGCTAATGACACCAGTTGAAAGATGCAACTAACTGATAAGGCGGGTTAGCTACTTAATGTGGGTAGTTTGAACAAAGCTTGCTACTCTCAGTGTCTTAAGAGACGTTGGCATTAACCGGGTTTGTTAAGAAATATAATTAATCTCTTTACAACTGTGCTTTAATGAGCTTTTGTAGCTGCTTACTTAGTGTCAAAAGACAGTTAAAACTAAGCAGATTAAGGCACACTAAAAATGCTCGCGTGGAGTCATGAACGAATGTTGCATTTAAGTTTTAATGTGCTTCAAGTGTTTTAGATTAGCAAGGTTAGGTTAGAACTTAGTGAGCTTTATTGCTTTTATTTGAACTGTAGTGTGTATTGTAGATGAAGACCTTAATTTATTGAGTTTTAAGAATAATTTTAAATGATTACTCTAGAGAAGGACATTTAATTTTGACTATGCTTTAATAAGCTTTAAAACCACCATTAATATTTCTTTTAAATATGTATACATCACAGAGTATCTATGCAGTTAATTAATAAAGCGTTTAAACCTTTGTTTATTCTGTTTAAATAAATAACAGACAATCTATGCAGTTAATAGGGCTGCTAATTTCTCATATTAAAAATCATAAGTTCTTTATTAAAATTATATTAATAATAAGTACAGCTTTCTTAATAATTCAAGTACACTTTTGGCTTTAAATAACTGACTTTCTTTCTCTCGCTCTCCCACTCCACCCCTAACTTAAAGCTTGCTTCAAAACACAGCAACAGCTGTTGGCCATTTCCAATTCATTTGACATCATTCAACGCAATTTCTGCAACAAATTATAATGCAATAAAAGGGGAGAAGCAGTAGAAGAATTGAAAGAACTACATTTATGTCGACAACCTTTGATTGTGACTTTTTGCAATTTAACGGCAACTTAACTTTTTCTTTGCCTTCAGATGAGGTGAGATGACACAACCCCCCAAGCATTGACACTTCATTTTTGCCCCCCTTCCTCAGTCAAGTCACACCTCACTTGCCAATGACAAGGTGGGGAAGTCATAATACATAAGGGTTTCTTCGAATTGTGGTTCATTTTGCTCTTTGCTTGATTAAAATGCAGTCAAGTCGAAACTTTCTTCACATTCAGCTTCCTCTCTCTCTCTCTCTGTGTCCCCTGCTCTCTCCCTTGCTGCTTCAAATGAATTTCTTCATTTGTTCGTTGTCGTTTTTTCCTTGCGGCTTCGGTTTATGTCTGCGATAAATACGTGCTGGAAATAAGAGCACAATACTTGCAGGTAGTTTGCTTTGGGTTTTTACGACTCCCCGTAATATTTGCGTTATGGCTCTGATGGGTTTCTTTTCTTTGCTCTGCTTTGCTTTCTTCCTTTTCTGTTTCCCCCTCTTTATGTACATGTTTTTATTTTGTTTGATGCCCCATGTTTGGGGGGTGCACTTAATGAAGCTGCCAACAAAAGCGGCAAAAGTAGCTAAACCCAAAGCTAAACTCAAATATTGAACTTATTGATGAGGCCACGCGCGGTGGCGTGTGAGATATGTATAAGAAATCACGGGGGAATTGTTGCAGCTACTTTGTGTGCGAATCGAGAAAAGAACTAAGTAGAATATGAACTGGGAATGGGGCAAAATTACTGAGGGAAAACATGGAAAACTTAACGATTGCAGAGGGAAACTTTGCACAGCTGGCATAATAAATATTTGCACAAGTTTTGCTTATTAAATTAAGCATGAAATATACTTATAATAATAGATACAAAAGTATCTGCAGCTTATAATATTTTATAATAATTGAATACGTAGAGTATTCTCTTTGCCAAACACACACTCAAATCTAAAGCATTTTGCATTCATCTATTAGATGTGGCCACTTCTCTTTCGCTTTGCGCTTAATCTTGTTATAATTCACAACTCGTTTATGCCACTTGTGGCACATAAATTGTGTGACTAGTCAGATCGTTTAGTCTAACCGGTTGCGAGGCGAGTCGAGGCTAATGAAAACATTCGAGAGCATTAAAAATTTGTCATTGCAAATCAGCAGCTTCCACATTCCACGCTGCCACTCTGCCACATTGCCACATGCCGCAGGCCGCACACATATCCGGCATAAGCTGTAAGTCAGACCTACATATATATATATGGTATGTGTATATATAGAAACACTTGTCTGGCTGCTGGCGCAGCGTGCAGTCCTCCTCGGTTTGAGTTTGTCGTTTATTGAGTCACTTAGCAGCCACGCAAATGAGTTAACACCTGGCAGAGGTGTCCGCTCAGCGTCGGCTCTGTGCCTCTCCCCCACCTGCTCTCTTTCTCTCCACCCGCTTGTTGTTGCCAAGCAGCCTCGAGGCAGCAGAATGAATGCAAAATTATGCGACAGCCCAAGCACAAAAACTGTGCAGTTATGTGCTGCATGCTGCATGAGAGAGGGAGAGGCAGAGTGAGGCAAGCAGAGGTGGCAAGCGAGAGAGGCAGCGAGTTTGCTGCGTCTTGGCTTATCTGCCACGCCTTGCCGTCGCATGTCAAGCCAGCAAATTGGCAGTTTCAGATAAAGATAATATTATGGCGGCTGCTGCTGTGGCTGCTGTTGCCGTTGCCGAGGCAGCCATAAAGACTTTTACTTTACTAGGTGTCACATTTCCTGCTGCTAACTCTTGCCACGCCCCCCCCTCCCTCCTCTCTGTCTCTCTCTCTCTTCAGCATCTACGCGTCGCTGCTTCTGACAAATAAAGCTCGCAATTTAAAACGTTCGAGCGCAGCTCTTTAGCCTGATGTGGCCACATTCTCGAGTGCAGAAGGGGGGCGGAGAGGAGAGTGGAGAAGGGAGAGTGTAGCCTCGACAGCCCATAAAGCATAAGCCGGCCATCATTCCGCGCTGCCGTCTACCAACTGCGCTAATGCCAGTCTATTTAATTGGCAATTTCAGAGCAAACTAGAGAGAGATGGAGCGAGAAAGGAAGGGAGAAGTGGAAGAAGAGGAAGCACCGCAGCAACGCGTCAAATAAAAAATAATGAAAAAACGTTAAAGAAGCAGTAGAAGAAGCAGCAGAAAATAAGCAACATTAATAAATTAATTAGCGCGAAAAGGAGGCAGGCAAGGCAAGAAGAAGATGAAGCTGCACAGTGGCGCAACCAAGCGAGGACTCAATTAAAATTTACGCAGAACAACAGCAGACTGGGTCATTGGGGTCATTAGCTAACCAAGGCGAGTGCAGGCAGGGAAGCCAACTTGAGAAAGGAAGAAGGGAAGGAAGAAAGAAAGAAGGAAAGAAAGCTTTTCTAAGAAAGAAGTAAAATAAATAAATAAATCACCTAAAATCTTGAAATATTCGCAAGCTTTGCTGGCGTTATAAATCAGCAAAAATCTGGAAAGCAGTTTCCGGAAGTACCTTAGCAACTTAATTACAACAGTTTATCAATTGTTTTCGCAATTAAATTTCTATTTTTAGTAAAGCGTAAACAAGTTTGTTCTTCCTTTCATAAATATTGTTCTTTAGCAATTTAATTTATTTTATGATAATTTTTCAATTGTCTATACACGATTTTAATCTTCTCATTTAGCTTTCTCAAACGATGGTGACACTGTTTTGCTGATTCAGGGTTATTCAATACTCTTCTATCGATAGGAATATCGACAGAGTTATCGGTAACTAACGGACTGCACACTTAATAACAAAAGACTTAATTTTAATTACTTACTTAACAATTTGAAATTCCTTTCATTTTCACTTCTCCCTCGGAATAATATCAAGTTTTTTCCTACTTTTTTTAATATTCCTCTTTCTCGCACTGTAGATCCGTCTCTTAATCATATTCTCTTCCATTTAAATGTCATAATACCCTGTAAATGTATCTCTCCTTTCTAAAATGTCTTTCTCTTTATCGTCTCTACTGCCATTTATATGTCATAATACCCTGTACAATATTCATGTTTAATATTCAAAACGTACTGAACGTCTTTGGGGTCGTCACACGCAGGAGGGGACCAACACCTTGAGCTAACTTTTTCATACAGCTCAGGTCGCCCTGTGTACGGCACAAACCACGCCCCTTGCACACACCCCCCACCTCTGCAAGTGAAGTGAAATTGCGCACATGGCAGACATTAAGCGAAAATTAATGAAATTTTCTTTGCGCAGCCGGAGGTTTTAGAGGTAGTTCCCGGCCAGCAAGCCCGGACCGGCAGACGCCCGTAGTCACTACCGTAGAGCCAGTTGGGTGCTTTATCTGGCTTGCTGGCATTGCCGTTATCCTGCCATCAGGCATGAGCCTGATTGAGTTTGATGGCGATTGTGTGCAGCAACATACAGCGCTGACTCTGACTTGATTGCAATTTCAGCCCTGGCTGCCTGGCTTCAGTGCAGATAGAGACGGGAACAGCCGGCAGCGATGGCTGCATACCAAATCAAACCAGCAGGCAAGCAGGCAAACAGACAGGTAGGCAGGCAGCAGGTGAGCTCAGGGTCTGGCCGAGACAGTCATTAGAGCCTCCCGGCATTGGCATGGCACATTAGTTTCCAGCCTCCCTCGAGCTGCGCCACTTCTGATTGATGATGCCCAGCTTTATGACAAAAGCCAGAAAAATACTGACCGGAAATGCCGCAGAGTGAGAGGGAGAGAGAGAGAGAGGGAGAGAGAAGGAGACAGTGAACTGTCACAGCTTTAAGCAGTGTTGCCAAGTACATAAATTTCCTTCCAGTTCTCGACTAGAAATGAATTGAAGTGGAAAAGTCACTGATAAACAGGAAAAGGAAAGCATTTGCTGAGACTTCTCAAATTGCACTTAATTAATGAGCATTTAGATCAGTTAACAGTTACTAGTTACCAGTTATCAGTTACTTGTGCACAGTTGCCAGTTACCTGTGCACAATTCCCCTTCAACTTGAGTTAACTCTTTAAAGATTTCCGCCCATTTCACTTGCGACCTCAATTTCACGTTATCTTCATATCAATTACTATTGCACAAGCACTGCGCCATAAATCACTTGCTGCACTTTATGACTTGCCCCTGCTCTCTACCCAGCACTCACTCCGCCTCTAGCAAGTAGAGGAGTGTGTGAGTAGGGGGGAGAAGGTGGGGGCAAGAACTTATAGTTTATGCGGCATTTAATATGCATTTTTATGCCAGCAGCTTTCCAATAATGCTTGCAATAAGCACTCACAAGCATAAATGATGGAAGAGTGAAGCGTGTTCCATCCTCTCTCTCTCTCTCTCTCCCACTCCCTCTCGCTCACTCTCCATCTCCTCTACATCTATCGCCTGCTTGGCCCCAATAAGTATGCTATGAAAATTTGCTTTACGTGCCGCTGCGCGTTGATTTGTCCTTTGCATGTTATGCATAGCAAAAATATGATTAACACTCTGCTATACCCACCACAAAGTTGGGCGCAAAAAAGCGAAAAATTAAAATGTTTTAAGTCGCCGCCAACAAAAGCCTCATTTGGCGCATTAAGCCATGTAAATGATGCGTGTTGCTGTTGTTGTTTCGCCTGTTGTTGATGATGCTGCTGCTCTTGTTGTTGCCTCTCTTGTTGCTGTTGTTGTTGCGCAGGCATACAACACGCACTTTGCATTCAATAAAGTTGAAACCACACAATGGCGTAGCAATTTACACGCCCTGGCCGTGGCCATTTTGGCTGTGTGTTGTCATTAAAGAGCAGTCTCAGTCAACCCAAACACTATCAGATTTTTTTCAGCGCTGTCGCTGCGGAAACCACCAAATGCACAGCAGCAGCAGTTGCAGCAGAGGCAACAACAAAGGCAGCAGCACCAACGACAGCGTCGGGGACAACTTCCATGGCTCCAAAAGCGCGAACATTTTGCATTTTAATGAGTAAACGTTGCATGCCCAGGACCCCCCATGGTGCAGCTGTGGCTCTGTTGAGGATTGGTTGCCTGCCGCCAGTGTGCGAACACCGTGTGTGTGATTGGCCACCCCTTTCAGCAGCCCCCTCTCTCTACATGTTGGCTGTGCAAAAACAAATTTTAACCATAGTCCCACAGTGAAAGAGGGACTCAGCTGGGGCATGTTTTCTGAACAAAAAAAAAACCTTCTCGAACAATTTGTATTTGCAATGTGAAAACAAAATGGGCAGCACCGGCCACTGGCACAGTGCGACCACCTGCTGTTTGATTTGTGTTGCAAAGAAAGAAAAAAACAAACCTTTTTCCTCCCACTGACGACTAAAACATTGCAAATTGTGTGAAGTTCTCTCGGTTTGGCAATAAATATCAACGAAAATGGACAGGAGTGAAAAAAGAACTGCTCGAAATGTATGGCTTATGTGCACAGTATTTTTCTAGTATTTAATGTCAGTATTTTGCCCAAATTTGACACTTGAAAATTGTAAAATTAATCATAAACTAATTATATTTTGTGTTTTAGTATTTATTTTATGTGTCAAGGAGAAATTGCATGTAATTAAGCAATAAATTTATACATTTTTATTGATTGATTGAAGCGCAAAATAAGTTGAATACTGTATTTAATTGCACAAGCTGTAAGCGAATTATAGCAGCATAAACAAGCGCCATAAAAATCCATTTTGTTAGTATTTTAATTCCGCAGTATTTACACACACACATACACAGACATACGCACACACATTAATCGGGCATAAAATCTTATTGACACATTGTAAATTTTAATTGCAGTTTTTTAATTAATGTGGCAGCTGAGCGCGCGCGCCAACACATTTAGCCAACACTTCATCGAGTGTTAATAATACACATACAAGTATACTTGTAATACCAAAAATACCAATGCACAATCAATGTGTTTGGTATTTTTAGTGCGTGTTCTTTTTCGCATGCTAATTTTATCAGCGCGTATCGTGCATCGCTAATGCGAAATCAAAATGGAAATCAAAATCAGCATCATCATCAAAATCGCTGACATGTGAAATTTCATGGATCAAGTGGCAGAGTGGCACTGTGGCACTGTGGCACTGTGGCACGCAGTGGCAGTGGCAGCCAAATCAAGTGTGAAGACACAGTTGCCGCTGCGCGTTGACTTTTCGCTGACAGTGTGTGTGTGTGTGGGCGGGCAATGGATGCGGGCTTCATTTGTGGCTCGCTTGGCTAATTAGAGCATGACGTGTTGGGCCACACACACACAAATCACAACACACAATCACGCATTTTTTCACTTGGTGATAAATAACTGCCGCAAGTGGCGGCTAGCCACGCCCACAGGCCACACACACACGCAGGCTGATGCTTCTAACTCTTTTTTGCAATGCAAATCAAAGTGCCGCAGGGTGCGAGAAATGAAACTCGACTGTGGCCTTCGCAATCGGAGGTTTGTCCTGCCTGCCTGACCCTCTGTCCGGCTATCCGTTTGTACGGCTGTCCGTTTGTTTGCTAGCCGTAACGGTATATTGTAATAAACGCAATTTGTGCCATGAATTATTACTGCGGCGTTTGCCAAAACGGAAGTGCGAACGCAGCCAAAACAAATGGGGAAACAAGGCGAAACGACGACGCGATCTGAGAGAAACTTGTACGGCAAAGCCAAGTGTGTGTGTGTGCGAGTATGTGTTAGAGACAGAGTGAGAAAAGGGTGCAGTAGAGAGGTGAGAAAGAGAGGAAACGAGTGCCTGTGCGTGCTGCCGCTGCTTGCACTTCAATTTCATTTCATTTCATTTCTTTTGCCAACTTTGCCCACAAATTTCCAGTATTTTCTGCAGTATTTTCTACAATATTTTCTGCAGTATTTATTTGACTGTTATTACAAGAGCAAGAATTGTGCGTGGCGAGGGGCAAGGGGTGCCAGGGCAACTCGCCTGTCGATTTATCAAAGCTCAAAGAGAGACAGAGAGAAAATTGAAAATTCAGCTGAATTTTTTCTGTTCATTGCTTGATTGATTGATTGATTGGCATTTTGATAGATATTGCCAAATGTATAAATATTTTTTGGGAATTATTTTGGGTAACTTTTTGTGCATTTAGGAAATGCAGCAGCAGCTTGTGCACAATTTATGGAATTTAAAATGAAATTAATCAACGTTTGTAACCGTAATTAACATGAAAACTAATTAAAAAGCACACGTGAATGGGAGACAACAAGAATGGGCGCAATCGATCAATTAGCGAGCATGTCAGAAATGCGAACAACACGAAAATGTGGCAGGCAACACACAGACATGACCTCTGACCCCCAGCCTGCGCCTGCCTGACTGTCAACGACAGTTGAAAAGCCACAAAACGAAGTTGGATCGCAACAGACAGCGGAATAAATGGGCAAAGCTAAAGCCAAAACGAGCCAAGCGCGCCTAAAGGCAGACAACACACACAAACACACACCAAAGTTGGCAACAAAATGGCGCCTGGAGTATGCGTGTGTATGTGTGTGTGTTGCCATGGCAGCCGCCGGATGAAAACGCCAGTCGCACTGCGCCCAAAAATGGACAAAGAGACAAGAGAGAAACAGCAAGGAAAAGACAGAGAAAGAGATGGAGAAAGGAAGATGGGAAAGAAAGTTCATCTCACGTTGCGACTTTTCTATTTAGCCGCATTTTCGGGGGACAACAACAGACAAAATGGCCGCCAATAGCAGAATGCAATGGCAATCACACACACACACAGACACATAATGGCATTCAACTATAAATAATATCGCACATTTGAGCAGTCAAAACAGGAAGAGAAACAGCGAGAAAGCCAGAGAAGCAGCAACGACAAATGGAATAATAACACAAGACTCAGACGACATCGCCGTCGCCGCCAACTGCCAAAGTCAACAGGAATGTTGCGTCTGCGATGCCAAAGTCAACCCTTGGCCAAGACACACACCCACACACACACACATAGCCACAAAGAGAGATTCCCCCTAGATAAATACTTGAATGGACAAAAAACTTGATTCAGTTTTTCTGTCGCTGACAAAATTTGACAGAGCGTTAAATTTGTTGACAGTTCTTAACATTTTTTTTACGAAGACAGTCAGCAATATTGTGCATATTAGTTTGTTATTATTGTGTGGTTGGGCAACAGCTTATTACATATTCATAATGGCATTTTTTGTGGCAAAAGTTCATCAAATTTGTGTTGCAAAGTGCAAACTTTTCTTGACCAGCTTGTTGCATAAATCAAATGTAAATTTGGTCAATGAGTTTGCAGCGCGCTGGAAAATTTTAATATATTTTGGGAGATTTTTATGTATAGCACTGATTGGAAGGTAAATGAAAGGGGATTTTTATATGTAACCGGCAAGAAGAAACTCTTAATTAACATCAACACACAAGTCCACATAGCCATTTCTGTCCGTTCGTCTGTCAATAAACATATAAGAATCTTTTATTCCTCTTTTATATTCTCGAATTTGGTCAGCATTATATCAGCTCTCAATAATTCAATTTTCAATCGAAATAAATTATTTTTTTTATTTTATTTCCTCTGAAAACATTTATGTACATTTGTTCAATTTTCATTCATTGAAAATCGCTTAGTATTTCCAGTTATCTATTTTATTCTAGTCTAAAAATCAGCTGAAGAGCACTTCAAACTTTTTGCGCAAAATATTTGTTTTAAATTTCAAAACCGAAATTCTATTTTTAAAGCCCTTTTAAAAAGCACTTGACTAAGCACTGTATGCCAAAAATGTCAGAGGGCTTCCAACTGGTTTGCAACAGTTTTTTATTCAAGAGATGAATATCTCTCTCTCTGTCTCTCTCTATGCACCACCCCCTGCCGCCCATCCCCTTCGCTCTTCCCAGCTCTCTTGCGCCTTCCTCCAATTGGGCTATCGTGTAATGGCGTATTCAGTTTCGAGTGCATGTGAAAAATCTACACAAAAGCAAATTGAATTTTGATAGCGGCAAAAAACGGAAAATTTCCTTTGCTTTTTTTTGTGTCTGTCCGGCAATTTTCAGCACACACACACACAAGAAATGAAACAAGCTAATCATAAACAGACAGTGAGTGTCCCGCCCCTTTTGTATGAAATTGTGGGGCGAGCTCGTTTGTAATTTTCCATTGCATACTTTGTGGGGGCCCTCAATTATCTGTGAGAAAATTGAAAGCTGTTTTGGGAACCGACAATGACAACAGCAACAATCTCCAATCTAGATAAAAATGGCAAAGAAAAGCACAAGTAACATGAGTTTATTTCAACTTGTTTTCCATCATTGTTAAATGCCAAAAGCAAGAAGAAGAAGAGGGATAAGGAGCGTGATAAGAACAAGCAATAATATTGTACTAGACACTTTACAAGTTTCTCTGTCTCTCTCTCTCTCTCTCTCTGTGTCTTTCTGTCTTTCTGTCTTTACAAGCTTCCCTCTCTGTGTCTAATTTCTGCTTTCTTCTGCTTCAGTGAAATCTCAAATCGAAGTCGCATATCAATTTCGTTGCGTATTCAATCACAGAACAAACATGTCGCTACGTGTATATGCATGAGTAATTTTGCTTGTTAAATGATTTCGCACGGAAATTGATGATGCTGATGATGCTTCTGATGTTTTGCATGTTATTTAATGCAAATGATTTTCGCCCAATTTTAGTTGGACAAATTTCGTTGCTGAAAAACTTTTGCTGTCTGCTGTCATAATCTCTCTATGTGCTCACTGCCCCCTCCCCAGCTTATTTACCACGCCCACTTGACAAGGGCAACGCAATGTCGGTTCGACCGCATGACAAACAAATTTAAATGCAATTCCAATTAGATTTTTGGCAGGCAGACGGGCAAACAATAACAACATCAAGTATACGCACAGTTGGCACTCAAACAGACACACACACACTGCCACTTGCAGGAAAACACACATACGCACAACATCACAGACACGCACTCTCTCCATCTCTCTGTCTCTTTCTCTCCCACGCAATCGTTAACAATCAAATTGAGTGTCAAAATGTTTGTCCCAAAAAAACCGATTTGCATTTTTAATTTGGGTTAAGATTACGCGCACACAACCTGTCCGATATGTGGGCCTATGCGTGTGTGTCTGTGTGTGTTTGTGTGTGTCACTGTGCGTGCCCTCTTGTAGTCCACTGTGTGACACACTTGTTGTTGTTGTTGTTGTTGTTGCTGTTGTTGTGCTTGTGCGTTTGCATTGTTTTTGCCAAAGCATTTGGCTGCCTTGGAAGGTTACATGCACAAGCACGCACATATACACATGCACACACACACATATATATGCACTCAAATACAATACCATACAGCCACACACACACACAGACATGCACAGCATGCGTACAATGTATTTTATGTAGCGTAAACTAAAACTTGCTAAATATTCACCATGCTCGACTGTCACATTGAAAAACTTTCGCAGCTGTCCACGAGGCAGAGTATGCCTGCCACGCCCACCGCCCTTCGCTTTCATTTACCACTCCCCCACTATATCTATCTCTCTCTCTCTCTGCCGACTTGTCGCGTTTACCATATAGAAAATTTATGTCGCGAAACTTTTGCAACGCGATTTCCTCAACGTTTCGCGTCGTTTTGGGCTCTTCAGAATTTAGGCCAAAACACTTTGGAGAGCTAGAAGAGCATCACGATGTTTCAGCTGCTACTGACTGTCTCCCTGTCGCTCTCTCTCCCTCCCTCTCCCTCTCTATTTTCGCTCCCTTTCTTGCAATGCTTGGCTGACAACTGCTGCAGCATCAGCAGCGACGAAGCAAAACATCAACATGAAATATGCCATAAATGATATTTTACCCTGAGCTCGTTCGTTGCATCTGCTATTGTTGTTGTTGCTCTAGCTGTTGTTGTTGTTGTCTTTGCTGTTGCTATTTCAGCTAAAACTCTGCTCTAGCTTGAAGCTGGGACAGCCCCGAACATGTGCTTAATAATTCACACTGGCAAGTTTAGAAATTCATCAGAATATGAATTTCAAATGGGCTGAAAAATAAAACACATAAAACAGATAAAATACACTAAAAACCGAAACTCTAAAGAGAGAGACAGACAGAGAAAAAGAGAGAGAAAGCAAGAATGTTTGTTAAATTGTGGGAAAATTGCTAGAGAAAATCAACAAGAACAAATCGAAATGACATAAGAGCAGAGCTGGGCTTGCATAATGTGAAGCGTTTCAGCAGTTTTTAATTTAAAGGATGTTCTGCATTGGGAAGCTTAAATTTGTAGTACAAGATCAACCTAACCTCAAAATCTGTTAATTTTATAAGTTTTTTAAGATCAGAAGTGCCTTAAATAAATAACAATACTTATGGTATAAACAAAGTTATTCTTTTGTTAAATTTGTTTCTAAGTATTAGAACTTTCAAAATGGAAAATTGAAAAATTCTTTAGATTTCTATTGTATAATATTGTATCAAAATTTCATATAAATCAGAGCACTTTAACATAAAGCTGTCATAGAAAAAGACCGCATTTATTTTAGAAAATATGTTTTCTCTAAACTTGAGGAAAATAACAATACAATAAACCTCATTACAGCTCGATATTGATTTTGATCTTTGTCCAAATTTAATTTGTTTAATTTGTTAAAGGTTATTTTCTATATTAAAAATGATTCTTATCCATCAATTATGGAGGCGCTTTTAAATAGTTAAAAGTATTTATGTTGAAGAACATTATTTTATATCATTTCGATGTTTAACCATCACTTCTCTTGTTGTACTCTGATATTTATTACCAACCTTATTCATTTAAAAGTACCTAACCTCAATTCTACCTTATTCCTTATAATTTCAAATTAAACATAAATATATCCCTCGCTCACTTCTCTCATTCTCAAATAAATAATAATATTTATAGCACATTTGCAGTGCTTAGATGGAATCACAAATAGTGTGTTTATTATGCTGCTTAGGGAAATATAAAGTTGAATTAATTTCCATTTGCCAGCCACCCGTCAAGGCGCCCAACGTGTGTCGCCGGGCAGAGAGAACCTTGAGCAGCTTGTCCTTTCAGACCTTGCGAAGTTCTGGCATGCATATTAAATATGTTAATTAATGCTTAATTAAGTAAGTTGCTTTGTCTACAAAGCAAAGGCAGCAACAGTTTACAAGACGCTGCATATGCGGGTGTGTGCGCTGTGTCTCTGTGTGTGTGTCTGTCTGTTTCTGTGTGCCTGGCTGTTTGTGTCAGTGTGTGTGTGTTTGAGATTCTGCTGTAATTTCAACTTTGCGAGCAAAAAGTGTAACTCGATTACTTACACGACTTCCCCTTTACACAAAACTTTACGGACAAATTTGCATTTTCATAATTTACAGCATTCCGCCGACTCTCAGATTCTCTTCCACTTTCACTCTCTCCCCTTTCCTCCTCTCTTTTTCCTTCTCTTTTCTTTTCTTTCTACTCATTCGCCGCGCGACAATCGAAATTAGTCGAGCTCTTTTGCATGTTGCATGTGGCTACGACCAGCTGCACTTTATGACAGTTTATCTGCATCTCCCTACCTCCCACACTTGCCCCTCTCCATCCCCCCACGCTGTCAAGTTTTAAGAGTGAGTCTGTGATATTAGCTCGACATTAGTTTCACCGAGAGTCCTGTGTGAGTGTCGTGTCGTGTGTGCTGCGGGTTTTTTGGCTGGTGAAAAAGTTTTTTATCGCCGCAAAAGTTGCAGCTGCGTCGCCCAATAATGCGAAGGGACACGGAAAAACTTTTTTGCTTTTTTGGGACTTTTCAATCTTTGAGCTGAGGTGAAACAGCAGTCAGCTGCCACATGCCACACAAAGGCATGGTGGGGGGGCGGTGGTTGCAAAAGAGCAGAGCTGCTGCATAACTTTACATTATCAACAACGAGTCCCTTAGTCCCCCAACAGCCTGCGAACCCTCGAGCAACAGTGTCCGCTTTGCATATGTATGTGTATGTTTGTGTGTGTGTTGTCGCTTTGCATGCGTGCATGTTTTCATTTTTCATGCACTGCATACATTTTCATGCCTTTTCCCTTTTACGAGGAAGGAATAAAAACACAAAAAAGGAACTACCCATTTTTTTCAGCTTTATTCCGTCCTTGCTTGCCTGACTTGGCTTGTCGTTATGCTAGTGACGGAATGCCAAAGCATTGTGGCAGCATAACAGAACCAGCAAACCTCTCCCCCCCCCCTGAGGTTGTTAAAGGGGTGAAGGGTTGGGGGTAAGGGTAGCCGGGGCTTTTGCGCTCTGCGTTTCTGTAGTATGCATAAATTTTTGGCAAACAATGCGCTTGGAAATTTCTAAAACAAACACGCGCCCTTCGAGTGGGCAACTCAATCAGTCAGTCACACAGACCCACTCCTCTCTCGCAACCCTCTACCAGTCACCACCCCCGCTACATATGCCCCATTTGCCATAGTCCAATGCAATCGGCATCAAATCATGCGTTCTCACATTTTGTGTGTGGCCAGAAGAGAGAAAAGTGACGAGAGCTAAAGAAAGAAGTGAGAAGGAGAGGCAAGCAGGAAGGGCAGGGGAGGGAGCAGAGTAGCTGCCTGGCGAAAAGTCTTCTAATTGTTACGAGCATTTTCCTGTTGGACTTGGCACGCGTATGGCTGCAACCCAACCCCTTAATAGCACTGCGCTCTCTCACTACATCTACCGCTCTCTCTAGCTCTACGTCTCTCTCTGCCTTTACTTCTCTTCCAACCTCTCCCTCCTTATCTCTCTCTTGTGCCTTCTCTCCTGCACTCACAGTGCGCCTGCTCAGCGAGCTGCCTCATCATTTCACCTGATTCCATTGCGTTTCTCTGTGTTTCATTTCCATTTGCTTGCGCTCTCATATGTTTCTCACTCTCTGTCTCTCTTATTTCCTCTCCCCTTCTCCCTCTTTCTCTCACTCTGCCTCACACTCCCTCGGGCTAGTGTGTATTGGCGTAGCATTTTAAATGAATGAAAAATATTGTCGTAAATTTCTTCTCGTCCTGCGCTTCCCAGAAAACCCTTCGCCCACGTCAAGTGCATCGCATTGTTAATGTGTTAGTTGGGTTCTTTTTTTCGGGTTACAGTTTTTGTATTCTTGTTGCTTAGTCTGCCTGCTAAATGAATTATGTTTATCTGGCATTTATGTCAAACACAAGTGGCCCCAGAGTGGCAGCGTCTGTCTGCTTGTTGTTTCCCCTGCTTCGTTGCCTGCGCCCGACATGAATTCTCTCTTTGGGCAATCAGTTCTATGTGCAACGCATACCATATTTCGGTCTACCCGACACATGATGCATGCAACATGGAGCAGCAGCAACAGCAGCAGCAACACAAGCAGGTCCTTGGCATAGGGATAATGATTTGAAGGATTCGCTCGAGGTAAAGTGTTCTGAGAAGTTTCTCATGTTGCAGCAATGCATATGAAAGTGTTTTCGAGTGCAGTGTTGGAAAGCGACGTGCAGTGGAATACGATGTTGGGATTTAACTGGATTATATTGCCAAAACTTATAGATATTGCAGTCAGAAAAGGTTTTCAAATGAATGTTCAAGCTAATTTAATTTGTCTTATCGATTTTGCACAAAAACTGAAGATGTGAACTTTTCAAAACAGTGCTGGAAACTGGTTAAACTCTTCAAAATGCAGAATCTTCAATAAAATCATTTTTGACATAAGAAGAACTGTCATACCATCCAAATGTGATGATTTTTAAGAAAGTTACGACTGCTAGAAGTTAAAATCATAACTCAGATCATCAAAAAAGAACATAACCTTAAAACTTAGTAATTGTACTGAATGTGCCATTGTGTTATTTACAACTCCTTCCCTACACTTCTACCACCTCAAGTATCATTTGCCATTCCCCATTTAAATATACTTAAGTTCAGCGGGAAGTTCTCATTTTTGCAAAAGATAATTTGAAAGTTATTAAGCTTAATGGAAAAGTAAATGAAATGAAATAAATTATATTTATGTTGTGCATACATATCATATCAGTTCTCCACAGTGCACACAGTACAATCGACATACATGAATAATGAGTTTATTCTTCGCACGACCGACTCTGCTTAAGAACACAATAATAATGCGATAAAGTATTAATGATAATCACATAAAAGAGGACGAGACAAGAGTTGTGCGACAGTTGTGCAGCTGATGCAATCTGAATTCATTTATGAAAAATTGTTAATTGACTGACAGAGCCCGCCCAAAGAATGCCAACTCCCACATTCCCCAAAAAGTTTCTTTCTGTGTAACAATTAGCGAATGCGATGCGGAAAAACTGCAGAGCAGCGAAAAGAAAATTCTGTTGGACGTGGATTTCCAACTGACTTGCGGTCACAACACAGCAGCTCAACAATTCATGAGGCTGTCTCGTCTCTGTGTCCCGTCTCTACCTCTGTCTTTCCTTCTCCTCGTCTGCCTGCCTGTCAGTTAGTTCAGCATCGAACATGGACATTTTGTACAACTTTGGTCACTTGCAGTCAGACGAATCGTATTGCATCGCATCATGTCGCAGGTAGACAGTCAATTTGATTGGCCGAAACTGCTCAGTTTGAGTTCTGTTCTGACAATGTTGATTCTCATGTTTAAAATGCTTCAATATTTGCTTATTGAGCCACGCTTGAAATAACCGACAAAGCACAATGGACGAGCAGAGCATGTGTTTTGTTGACCAGGGCAACCAACCGGATTCCTTCGTCCTTTCCTCAGCTCTTCACAGAGCAGGAACGGGCATCCTGTGCCATCTCCTTCTCCAGTTTCATCCTCTGTTGATTGCCTTTGTGCTTTGCTCTCTCTCTCTCAGTCAGTCTCTCAGGCTGCTTTGGTCCACTTGAAGCGTAATTACTTGTCATGACAACCAAATATTTGAATACCAATTTTCCACAAAGGAAACCCTGCACAGAGCAGACACATAGTCGTCTATTTCCCATCGTTTTAATTGTGAGTTTTCATGTGCGAAAATCTTCCGAGAGAGAGAGTAAGCAAACTGACAAATTGATATCGACAACGAATCTTATGTTCTTTACACATCATTGAAGAGGGCAATTGAATATTGAAGTAGTAAAATTCACTGTCGACTATGAAATGCATTTTAATTACTTTCGACTTACGACATTGCGTGCTCAAGGCTGCCATACTAATCTCAAATTGTATATGCATACTATATGTATATATCTCAATCACAGCATAAATCATCAGTCAGTCTCAATTGCAGTGTGATTGCTTAACCCAAAGTCAAGTTGCATCTGTTTTGCATATTATATTCATTATGCACAGAAGAGCCTCGAGCAATTTAAACATGTCAACGCTTCATAAAGTGAAGGCAATACATTAAAGAGAATTTTCTAATGGAAACTAAGAGATAAAACAGAAATACATTTAGGATTATTTATAGAATACTAAAGTGAATTCCATAGATAATAAATATTTATGCATTAAACGCAATTCTTTTCCAAGAGATAAGATGCTGAAGAATAATTCGTATATTCTTCAATCTCATTTTATCAAACTATAAGCTTGTGCATATTGTTTCAATTCAACTCCCGCTGACATACTTTCATATAAGGCCCACAATATGTACCCTCTTATCCCCTCTGTAACGTACAAAGAACTTTTGCCAAGCTTCCCAACCCTTTGAAATGTCTGCAACACCTCCCCAAATCCCTTGTATACTTATGCTTCGACTTACCGTTGTGTCCCATGTTCGTTATGATGACCCAGAAATCGATTGTCTTGTCGGGCCCCAACTCCTCGTAGTCCCACTTCTTCTTGACGCGCACAGCGCCATTGGTTTCCACCGTTACCCAGGGATTATCATCGCGTATTTTGAATGTTTCCTTGTCCGTTTCCTTCTCCAATTGAAACACGGATTTGCCCTCAGTGTCGCCATCGGCTTCAGTGAATTCGATTCGTTTGGTGGGTCGCACAGCGCGTGTGACACGTCGCTTCTCGCGATGATGCGAATGGGCGTTGACCTCATCGTGCTCCAGATGCTGCATGATAAAGGACACAGGTTCGGGGGCCAGGAACTCGAGTAGCACCTTGGCCGGTTGGGCACTCAACAGACTGGGATAACGCAAATCGTGAGCAATCACCTCGAGCAGTAGCTCATTCGAAGTGGGTTCTCCTGCCAGCATCAGTTCTCCCGTTTGAGGAACAATAATCACAACATTGCTTGGTGACTTGAGGCGATAGGCAATCTTATCGCCATCGGCATCGGTGGCCTCCACTTTACCCAAAATGGCAAATCGTTGCCAGCTCACGCTGTTGTTGCTCTCCACACTCGCCGCCTTCTGTCCGGCAATGGCAAATTTGTAATCCTGTGACTTGAAAATGGGCCGATTATCGTTCTCATCCAGCACAGTGATTTGTATTTTCGAAACTGTCTTATCCAAGCCATCCACATCGGATGCCTCCACCGAGAGATCATAGTGAGCACGCTCCTCCCGATCCAATGGTCGATTCGTCACCAGCCACACGCCTGCCTCGTCGTCTCCATCGATGGTCAGTGATTTGGCATTCACCTGCACATTCTGATTAGCACGACGCTCCTGCAGCGCAAAGGCATCGTCCACGTTGCCATCGATAATGGTGTAGCGCACCTTCTTCGGCTGCGCCAACTCCTCGTCCAGTATGGAACCACTGAAGGCCTGCATTAGCGGCACACCCCGCACGCGTGTGCCCGCCGGATGATTCTCACGCACCTCGCCACTGGCATCCAGCAGGGAGCCGGAGAAACGCAACATATCCTTGCGATGCATCACGAACAGCTGCAGGCTGTGCGTGTTTGTGGCATTCGGTGTCTGTTCCACGACAACCAGCTGCACTGGACGATTCACCAGAGGGGATATGTCTGCAGTGGTCATGACCACGCCGTCGTCGAGCACCGTAAAGTACTTGGAGTAATCGCTGTCCAGCATGTGATAGGCAGCGCCTCCAGTGCCTGCAGCAGCAGCAGCAGAAGTTGCCAGATGCACGGTTCCGTTTGCTGGATGCAGCGGACGAGTCTTGAATTTCTTGATGCTAAATCCCGGATAAGTATCATGGGGCAGCACCAGCGACATTTCACTGTGTGCTCCTCCTCCTCCTGCTCCGCTGTTGCTCTCCACATCCCCAGGACTGCCGGCCAGCATTCTTGCTGCATTCTCAGCGCTCAGGCCGGCATAGCTGGCCGCCGACTGCTGATGTTGCTGCTGATGCTGCTCGGCGGCAGTTGTCGTATGCAGCGCAAGGGCAACCAGCCCCAGCACGAGTAACGGAAGCTGCAGCCTCATGTGAGTTATGGGCGGTGGTTGGGGATGATGATGGTGATAGTGGGCGGCGTTGCAATTACGTTGCCTTTGCGGTTGGCGGTGGCCTCGCGCGTTGGGCGCCAACGTTAACGGGCAACGTCGTGCCACCATTTTGCCTGGGGCACGCGTTGGGCGCACTGCTGCAACTGCTCTCTCTCCCTCTTTTGCTTGTCTCCTTCTCTTTCGCACTCTGCTGCGATTGTTTGAGTTGAGTTAATTATTAAATTGAACCACGTGTGGCAGCAATTGTTGTTGATTTTTTTGCAGTTCTTGCTCGTTCTCTCTTTTTTTGTTATTATTTGTTGTTCTTGTTTCAATTGTGGCTTTTACACTTTACACTTGAATAGTACATGAAGTGGAGTTCTTTTTCCACATGAAGTCCAATTACTTAACACATTTTTATAGTTTTTTATTTGTCAGCAGACTGTAAAGAGAGGAAGAAAGAGAAAAAATAGGTTAATATATGATTATAATATTATGATAAATTAATGAAACTTACAGCATTTATTATTAACGATATTTTAATTAAAACTAAACAGTTTAATGCTGTGAATTATGCCAGTTAAAACTGTTATACGTTTAATTAAAAATAATATGATATTATTATAAATATTCTATGACAACTCATAAAGCAATCACTCAACCACAAAAACAAATTAAATTTCCATATCAACATAAGATTATATCTTTAATCTTTGGCTCCCCAACTCATGCAATTGTTTATTAGAAAATTTGAAAACATTTTCTTTTAAACAAAATGGCGAACTTTTCACTTTTTAATTGGTTCGTCTTGTTGTCGTGTTGCAACAAACAGAGACAGAAATGTTGCACAAAGCAGAAAACTTTTTAATGACATTAGCTGAAAATGTTAAATATTCACAATAGTCACAGCACGAGCCAAAGGAATGAGAGGCACAGAGAGCGAGAGAGAGGGAGGATGGGAGGTAGAGTGAGGCAGAGCACAACATTTGTGTGACAACGCAGTCAAGGATTTTCTGCAGGATTTCAAATTTTTGCCTTTGAGGTGTTTCTCTCTTATGTTGCCCTGACATGCCCTACATATGCTTTTAGTATTTGTTGCTGGTATTTTTTGCTAGTTGTTACTTCAATTCCACCCCGAATATGTGTGCCACACATGGCCGCCCTTGAAAATTTCACTGTGAACATTATTTTAATTACCCCGTCGGTGTGCGTGCAATGCACAACAAACTCAGAGGCGCAAACCAAGCCGACAAGGCGAGTTCGTGGTTCGGGGTTCGAGCGGAGTCCGACCCGGCACGCACCCTGTCATTTAAGCCTGCTAACAAAGGGCAGGGACGGCGGCCTGTGTGCACGGTGCGGCATTTACAACAGCTGCGCAGGCGCCGCAGACGTTAAAATTATGTTTACCCCTCCTCCCTCTGCGTGTCCCTCTTTTGGCCGTTTCACGTTTCCAGTTTTATGACTTGCAACGTGTTGACAATAGTTTTATTTGCTTTTTACGCGTAATTATCGGGAGGATTTCAGCCTCAGCGATTGCACTTGGCGCAGTAGAGAATGAACAACAAAGAGAGAGAGTGAAAAGAGAGGGACAGGGAGAGTGAGAGTGAGCTGGCTAATTTGAGACGGAGACAGCTGAGCGAACATGCTTGTCATTAATATAACGATCTTCTAACGATCTTCTAACGATCTTCTAACAATTATCGATATTGTCGTGGAATGAAACATTGACAAATTGCAGAGTTGATAGCGCAAGTTGAGACTAATGAGATGAGACGAATAAATGGGGAACACTTCTCAGAACTCACTGAATTCATAATGAAATGAGCTATGCAATGTGTGCATACATACATAGATCATTTGTGAGAAATGATAGCGGTTCCATGAACAACAAATCTGAGTGAAAATTAAGGGGACTGCTTGGAATTTCGTTGAGTAGATACTGTATAATAAAGTCACCTCTCAAACAGATACTTGTACACAATATCGTCTTTTTACAATACTCCTCAATTCACACTAGGTTAGTTCGCTGTACTCTTAGAAGCTCTTCCCCGTTTAGCACAACTAATGACTTACTTTCCCCTTTCTCTCTCTCTCTTGGTCTCTCCCTCTCTCTTCCATTTGCACTCCCTCTTTTACACCTCCTTCTCATTACACTTTCATCGTCTTCTTCAACTTCAATCAAAAACTTTTAGCCAAAGCTCTCAACTTTATAAGCTGCGCACTCCTTACATAATACAAATTCATGACAAACTTTAAAATAGGAAGGAAGGAAGGAAGGAGGTAAAAATTCTGAAAGAACGATATAAAAACGCTAAAAATAAAACTTGCACCGCCAACAACAAATTTATTTCAATCTGTTTTTAATTATAGATTGGCAACATTCAGCGGAAAATTCATAACTTTATTACGACGATGATGATTGGAAAGGGAAAATGGGCGATGGAAATTCGCGCTGTTTGAGCGGAAAATATATTGAATATTGAAATGCTTCGATATTATTGCTCATAAATTGCTGTGCCGCGCAATCGCTGGAATCGGTCAAAGAAAATGCCAATTGAAAATTGGTTTATGTGCGCCATGTTAACCAAATACGACTCGAAAATGGACAAAAAGCGTTCGCTTTGTGCGGGTGTGCGTGTGTGTGCAGATAGTAAATACTCATAAAATACCATGAATATTAATTGCATGCCATTGGCCAATGCGACACGCCAACAAAAATCAATAAACTTGGCATAGGCACAAAAGGGAAATATTGAAATATTGTCTATCAAAAACGACAATTAAAGCTTCATTAGGCAAGACTCGGCATACCGTGTAAACCCATCAAGTGGGTATAGTCAGTGGAGAATATTTAAGCGGATCAATAATAGTTTTTATGCTTAAAAAAATTCTAATTCAGTGTGAAATTTATATTACAGTGTATTTGAAGTCAGGTATATTCAACTTTATCTCTCTGTTAACAATTTGATTAATATATTGATTGTTTTCATTGATAGCAGGCTGTTCATATATGGTATATTTCTTGCACCGGGTATTTTTAGTCTAGCAATTTAATTTATTCGCAGAATATACAGTTTGTCCACCTTATTGACTGCTTCCTCTGTCAACACAAGTCTCCTTTAATCACCCTCAGTCTCCTTTCTACACCACATGCAGGATATCTTAGAGTCAATCATACTCTATATCTCCCATTAGTTTTTGGCATTGAGCACATGCAGTTAATAACCGAAATATTTAAGCACTTTTGGGCAAAGCTTTTCAAATATTTATGACAATCACAAAAGAGCTGCCAGGCACGCGTTAATTTAATACAGCGCGCTCTTTGTGAATACACAATAAAAAATACCAAGAAAAAAAACACGCCGAAAATAAACCTAAATAAATAATAGAAATAAAGGTGGCCTCTTTTGCTGTTGGGCTACTGAAACTTGTTAAAATGCCTGGCTATATATGAAATTCTAATAAACAAAGCCCCGAGCTGATATCGAAAACAGTCGCCTTCCTTCATCATCATCGTCATAATCTTCTTGCTACTCCAATCTTCCCCCATGTCTCTCGCAGCAGGTGGTCCACGGTGTCGATTTTTAATCGATTTTAAATTGTTTCTTTGGGTTGGGGGCGGCAGAGTAGCAAGCATTGTGGGTGTGGTTGCCAAACGATGCCGCAAGCCAAATGGGGCGTGTCAAAATTTGATCAAAATATGCTTTAATTATACAAGAGTTACGCTAATCAAGTCAACTTTGGATTATGCCAGCGGATTCTTCTTCAAGTTTGCCACAGAAAATCCCCTCGTAAATCACAATGAATATCAAATTGGTGATATATAGTATATGCTTTATATATATTATATATATGCAAAACAATGTTTCTGCTTCTGCCAAATTCGTTGCATAATGCACATAATTTTTCCCTCAATCTCTCGTAATTGTCGAATTGCTTTTTTCCCCTCTGGGCATCAATCATTTGAATGGCTGCATATATAAACATATATTACGCATAAATGAAATTCCAATGGACAAGCGTGTATATAATTTATTCATTTATGCTACGCATTATATGAGGCATCTGTTTCGTTTTTCCAACTCTTTTAAATCGTCATCAAAGTTGGTTTTCGACTCTGCTTTATCTTTGCTTTTAATTAAGTGCCACCACTAGCAGAAAAATAAATACCGTCTTTGTTTTGATTAATCGCGATGTGCTGCAAATTTCCAGTAAGGTTTTACACGCCACATCCCAGTCAAATTAGCTACAAAACAATGAAATAATTTACAAACGAAACTCGAGCCAAAAACAGAAAAAATAAACAGAAACAGTAACCAATCGTAAATGATTTACAATCAAAGATCCGATGCCGTCTTGTTACGCCAGCCTATGGGTTTATTAGTGGCAACTCTACATATCGATTCATATCGATCTATCCGGTTATGCAAATGTCAAGAGTCGATAATTTGTAGCGAGCAGATCGTCAGAGATAGAGCACAGATTTGGTTACTACTTTAAAGACTGTGTACCGTTTTATGAGAGTTTCTCTGCCGCTCTCTGCCTCCCTTTGAATTACGTCTTCACATCGCTAATTGCAATTAAGATGCGACCCCAGCGATAAGAGGTGAGAAGTAAATATATGTTGACAATGGACGAAGATCATAAAAAAAGCAAAATCGAAAACATCGAAAAAAAAACAACTCAAACTCATTTTGAAGGCGTCGAAAGTGAATGGCTCGAGTGGGCGGCACGGCACACGGCTCGTAAATGATATACTAGGAATGCCGAAGAGCTGGAAATTTGATAGATTCGCTTTTGGAATTGACCACGCGATGAGCTACTGGAAATATGAGATGAGGCAATGAATTTTAAATGGCATTTTAAGCGGCACCATTCGAATCTTTTCAATTTACTGCCAATATTTTGATGGCTTCCAATTTGCATTAAATATTTCTATAGAGTTTGTTAAATACCATTTTAAATATTAATATTAATTCCTAAATTTACTTTAAACTACCCTTTTAATATATCTTTAATGTTTAATATTATAGTTCTTTTATGTTTAATTTTTAAAGTTGCCTAACTGTTTCATAATTTGAACCCTTTTTTGGCCTTTCAAGTTCAACAAACTCGTGCACCCAAATATGTTATGCCTCTCTTAGTTATCCCTCTGAAGACTCATCACCGAAATGATTATTAAATTATACAGAAAATTTCCAGTTTTATTATTTTTTTTCTTCCTAAATGCGGGGTACCCCTAAGTCAACAGAAAATATTATGTAAATTGAAACTAAGCATTTAGCAGGCAATTTGGGGAGCACAATGGGAACGCAGGACAGACACACACACACACATATAGTATTGTGTCTGTTCGGCATTGCATGAAATATTCAAGCAGCACTCTATCAAAGGCGACGACGCGTACACGAGGTCCTGTCAAAAGGAGATTTTACTGTTCCCTTTTCTCTTCTCTTTTCTTGTTTTATTTTTTTTCAGCGCGTGGCACTCGCAGGCGGTTAGGGGAAACAACAGTGTAAAACCCCCTACAGACAACACGCGCAAATCTGCTCACAAATCCCTGACACACACACGCACACACGTACAAGTACACATACATACGCAGGTAGTAGACCACAACGGACAGTGGAAAATAAATAGAAATCCAGACAGAGCGCACATAGCCGAAAGGGGGAACAATTTCTGATTGAGTTGAGGGTTTTGTTTTGTTGCGGCGGCGCCTATTTCTGCTGCGTGTGTGCGTGGCGTGTGTGTGTGTGTACGTATGTCTACGCCTGGGGACAACCACACAGAGGGTCGCCTAATATTTCCGGCAGGGATGACAACAGCATCCCAAACCGAAGTGCTTCATCAAATATGAATTGGATTTGCAGCACGGCAGGAAGAGAGAGAAGCAGCAGGAACAGAAACAACAACAATTGCTACAGCAACGTATTCAAATCTTTGTCAAGCTCGAGGCGCCCCCTGGAATCCAGTCAGACAATGATTAATTGAGCCATTTAAATCGCAAAAAAGATATACGAGCAGCATTTTACTTCTCTCTTTTTTCTCATATTTTGCATTTTGTAAACTGAAAATTTCGCAGAAAACTCATTAATGCATTTTCGACTGGTGTTATTTATCGGACGATGGCGCTGTCAACACCCAGAGTCGAAGCAAGAAGAAGAAGTAGTCCGGCGCTGATGCAAATATTGACTGGCATTACGCCGCCTCGGGCCCATTGTCCAGCCCCGACTGTGGCATAAATAAAGTCATTACGCACCTTTTTTGTTCTTGCCGGAACAATGCAACGACGCGTCGTGCCTTGTGCAGCAGCGCAAATATTTGCATATCATGCGAAGTAGGCCGAGATCGACAGCAGAAGAGCAAAAAACCAAGAAAGCAAAGGGTAAGCACAGAAGCCACATCGCATCACATCGCAGACCTGCCTCGCCTTGCCTTGCTTGCATTGTGGCACGCACAGGTAGCAGGCAGCAAGGCAGCAAGGCAGACACAGGCAATACCTGCTACCGTGTTGGCTGCTACGTCTGTCCAGTCCTGGCTACAAATTATGTGTTAACATGCGCGCACACACACTGCACCTTGCCAAGACACGCCCACTAGGGAGGAGTACCTGCTGCTGTCTCAGTTCCTTTGCGGCTAATTGGAAATTCAGCGATAATGATAAGTGACGGCGGCAGCAACTGACAAAGAGGTAGCACCTTTAAACAAGCTTGAACTGGCCTCGATATGACATTAAGATCTCGTTGTGTATTTAAACTGATTTATGTTATTAATTAAACACTCTTTAAACTATCCCAACTAAGTAAAACACAATGCTCTGGAAAGGTAAAAGACATTACTCTAGGAAACTCAGCTCAATAAAATTTCATTCTTTAAATATTCACAAGAGTTTTTTAATATATTATGAAGATCTTATTTAATAAGAATATTATGATAACGTTTCACTACAATCTGATGTTTTTTTTGTCACAATATTCAACTATTCTCTATTAAAAATTTGTTATTGCAAACTATAATTTTAGCCACCTATTCCATCAACCTCTACTCAACAGAATTCCCCCCACTTGACCCTATTGAAATATTTATTATCAACAAAAATAATGACGAAAATATTTAATAAAGGCTTAGCAATAATAATAATAATAATATTGAATTGATTCTAAAGTGGCGAAACAATGCAATTTGCATAGTTTGTGCTAATTACAGCTAAAACAAAGCCATTAACTAATTACTATGTTTGTGCTAGGCAAAAGCTTTATTTGTACATGGCGCCGGTACAAGGCAATTTCCATTATAAGCTCATTAACCGAGCTCTCCGCTATCCTCTCCCTAAGGGATCTCTCTACTGTATTATAATCACAATTTAGTTCTCGCCTCTGGGACTGGCCAGATATCTGGCCCATTATATCAACTACAGCCACAGACGAGCTCTCAGTCTCACTTGTGCTGCCAACTTCAAGTGATTTCCTGGAAAACGCTTTGTGGAAAATTAACCTTTTCTTCTTCTTCATCTTCTTCTGCGTCTGCGAATTCGAACGCCTGCAAGGTGTTGACTATAGGTAATAACACCCCTTAATTAAATTGCCAGACAAAGCCAAAGCAGAAGCCCAAGTCGAGCATATTTTTTGCGTGTGTCGAGCAAATTCCTTTGAGTGCCATTAAACGAAAGAGAAGAACAGAGAGGGGGGATTAAGTGAGGCGAGGGGTGTTCAGAAAGTTGGCCAATTGTTGATTACATTGTTTCTTTGGCGATTAAGTAATTTCGCGTGTTGCGTTTAGCATGCAACGCCCTGAAAGGTTTCGGAAGAAGCTCAACAAATTACAAATTACCAAATTACCGAATTCGAAAATGTATCAAAAGAGGCAGACAGCGAGGGAGGGGAGAAGGTGAAGGAGGAGTGAGCAGAGGGAAGAGAGAGGGCTATCCCCGAGCTGCCAGCTGGCAATCTGCCCAACGACAACAGCACTTTTTGCTGACTGCAACTGTTGGTAAACTGTCTGCTTGTCCCTCCCTCCATACACTATACGAGTAAGTCACGCCCCTCTTCCCCCTGCCAACCATTACCACCTTCCGTCGTCGGCTTGGTCGCACTTCCGGCCGTCGCAAAAAGTGCAATGCACTAAAATTGAATTTAAACAAAAAGAAAATACACAAAAGTAGAGCGCAACATCGAATCAATACGAATGCAGTCTCTTCAGTCAGAGAGTAGGGTGACTCACGACGACACAAAAGGCCATTCAACTTGCAACTGAGTGAGAGAGAGAGAGAAAGAGAGAGAGCAGGGGAGAGTGGGCTGCAGCTTGTGCATTGTTTAACTAGCATCAAGGTTAAATATTTGCATTCTGTGCGCCTATTTAATGACACTTTGTTTGCATGCCACATTCAACTGGCCCCCGTCGCGTTCCACATGCGTCTAATGCCCCCAAAACTGTTCCATTCCCTTCCCTTTGTCCCCTCTTCTAATGCCATTGAGCATCCCATTTGGCAAAAATTAATTGGTTTGTGTTGCTGTAGCTAGAAAAACAGACACGCTTGGGAATTAAAGCGATACCTGAATAAATATGCCAGATCGCATAGTCAGCAGCGAAATTGCGTGCAGGGCTTAAGGGAAATGTTCGAAATCCCCCGTAACAATTGAAATTAGGTGAAAATTGGAAAGTGGTGAAAACTGCAGTGTGTTTTTGTTGCAAAGGGGGTAGGAAAATAGAAACGAAGTCAGGGTAAATCCATAGAAACTTAATCAAATTTTCAATTTCAATTGCACTGAAATAATATTGAAATTATAACTAAGAAGATTAGGAGAAAATAGATTAGAAAATCTATAAAAAAAAATTTTATAAGATTTAGCGTTTCAATTGTAATGAAATAATATTATTTTATATTCAAATAGAGACCTAATAAAATATGTTAAAAATTGGTTAAAATTTTATAAACCATTAACAGAAGGTTAGAAAAATAATATGATACAGTTTGATCTATACAGAAATCAATAATTGTCAACATCTGGCGGGCTTTATTACACTTTGCAAGTATTTTGGAATGGATTTCCTAACTTTAATTATAATATAAGAATATCATATTCTAAAAATTAAACATTTCACATCTGTCATAAATTTCAGAGTGATATATGCATTCTTCTCTCCAGTTTTTCAGTGCTTACACTCTATTCCCATATCCACTAACATTTATCCACTGTCCTGTGCCATAACCATTGATTATCTGCTGTGGACCTTCACTCCCTTTCCTGTCCGCCCCCCTCCGCCCTACACCTTTGCCCATCTGTTAGCTCTTTCCACCTCTCTCAATACTGCCTCTCTCCCCTTCCTCCCTCTCTCCCTTTCTCTGTATTGTTCTTTGCCCACGTATTTATGCGCAGTCACGCTGTTGCTGTCATTTCTTCCTCCAATTCTTCTGCTCCTTCTTCTTCTTCTTGTTCCTGCTTTGTTATTGCGGCTGCTCTGAATGAATTTTACATTTTTATCGCGCGCCCGAGTTCAGAGTTTTTTGCGCCAGCTTCAGGCACTGTCTGGACTCCGGTGTGTGTGTGAGTGTGAGTGTGTGGGGTATCCACTCATAACGATTTTTTCCTCTCTACGTACAGATTTGTCACAAGTATTGCCGCACTCAGGTTGCTATTTGTCGTCACCCTGCAACGCCGCGTGCCCGCCCCGTCCTCGGCGACATCGGCCTGAACTACCCTTCCTGGTGGAACACAAACACACACACACACAATAAAAAGGATGCGACGCGCGAGCGCACATAAATATCACATGTGAATTGTTCAAAGGATGCTGTGCACACACTCAAACACACACAGGCACACACAAGCAGAGCCAGAGCTAGAGGAATACTTGCTGTGGAATATGCTCTAAAACAACCGCAGTCGGCAAAGCCGGCAAAGAGGGCAATCACCCGGCATAGCGGGAAAATCATTGCCTCTGCCTCTGACTCAGCCTTTGCCTTTTCCTTTGCGCTTTTCCGACTGCGATTTCGACTCGGGGTTGCAATTTCTATTGATTTTCATTTTCATTTTTGGTTGTTTTGCTGCTTTGCGTCAAGTTGCAGTTGCCTTCGCAGTGTCAAATTCCTCTTTGTCTTTGCTCTGCTCTCAGTTCTGCCTTCAGTTGCCACTTGCAGAGTAACCCGCAGTTTTCTCATTTACAGCACAGCCGCCGCCTTGTTCATTGGGCAATTTGTTGCAAGTGCCACTTGCCGCAAAATAAACCAAGAAGAAGAGCCGCCAGCCTGATGATGCTGATGCACACACAGTCTCATTTGACACAATATGCAGATTAGCTGCTAATGCCGCATGCCTCCTCCTCAAGCTGCCCCTCTTCAAGCTGCAGCAGCTTCCACTTAAGTTTGATTGATTGTCGAGTGGATGCGCTCGGCTCGGTCATATTTTCCGCATGCTTTAGTGGAGCAAAAAATGAGACTGCAGAAAAAACTTTTATGAACTTCTGCCGGGTTCAGCGGGTTCGACTGCAGCTCTGCACCAAATTTCAGACTGCTAGCTCAAGTAATAACAGAGATATTTTACTGAAGCACTCTGGGATGTAGTTATGCAATATGCGAAGAGATATATCTTATGTAAATGGATCTGTCTATCAAATTTAAGCAGTATAGCTAAGGTACAAACAGAGATCTGTCACTAAACCCTTTAGAGAACTGGTTTATATAACAGAACTGGTTACAATATAAAGACAAGTAATAGATCATAGTTAGACAAGGCTACATTATAAGCTACTTGGTAGCTTAGAGATCTATAAGGGTTTTTACAACATTTCAGCTTTACTTCTCGTGTACTAAGAAAGATCTGTCACTGAACCATTCAACGAAGTTTGTTTTTGTGATAAACGGATGTTCGTAACTGTTTTAGACAGCCTACCAAATTTCAGCTTGATAGCTCAACTAACAACAGAGAAATAGCACTGAACCACACAGCGAACCGGTTCACAAAATGTAATATACATCATTTACAAATTATTTAGAACCACATTTAATAAATAATATAAATACAACAGCTCTACTAAAGGTAAAACTAAAGTAAGCTGCACTAAAGTACCTTATTGAATATCAAGCAAGTTCCAATCAACTCCGAACCGGTTCACAGCCCAAAAAACCAGCACCCACAAGCGCCACCACACACACAGCATGACATTTTTTGTTGACTATAAAAACTTAGATTAAAACTCTCTTAAATGATTTTTATGCAAGAGAAAAAATTATGAAATCTTCTTCGTTTTTTCGTTTTTTCATGGTTTTTGGGCTCTGCGCGTTGCGAATTGCGTGCGGGTCTTGCATTTAATTGCCGCAGCCGGCTAATAAATTTTAATTGTCGTCAATTAGCCGCGGAATGCTGTAGAAAATGTGCAGCAGCAACGGGGAGAAAGAGTTGAGAGGAGAAGAACAATGCAAATTGGGGCTACAACTCTTTGCCTTGGATTGCATTTAGAAATCAAGCGGAAGTTGCAATGAAAATGACAAAAAAAAAAGAATGTTGTCACATGTTTTATGTGTGTCCGAAAAGAAAACTCAATTAAGAGGAAAACTGAAACTGAAAATGCCATGATGAGGAGAGGGGAAAAACTGCAAACTGCAAGGGGAATTTTGGTTTGCATGTTGCATGTTGCATTCTGCCCAACATGAAATTCCATATGCACATTCTGAAGATGCCGCACCAAGCACATGCGGTTCACATGTGGCAGCGAATAGTATTCAGGAGTGTGCGTGTGTGTGAACAAGGGCGCAGAGACGAATGCATTCAGCAGAAATTTCATTCATAAAGATTTCATTTTATTATATCGTCCAGCTCAAAGCGACCACAAGGAGGCGTGCAAGCGGGAAGGCCGAAGGCAAGAAGGACAGACAGACGGACGGACGGACAAACGATGCCTGGCCAGCCTGAACAGCATGAAAACAAAGATTTATTACCATTAAATATGGACAGCCCACGCCCGTGGCATGTGCAAGAAGTATGCCGAAATTGTCGTTAAATTTAAATTGAAAATTGAGAGAAAAAATGGGGAATATGCAAATTGTTTTTATGATTTCCAGGCGTTTCAGCAGGTCGTTTAAATTTTGGGATATCTTTTGAAGAAGAGATACGTGGGAAGCAAAAACTGTGATGATGAAACATATAGAAACATGTGTGAATATGTGCACAAGGGGATTGCCAGCAAAGATCTAAGGGCAGCGGGCTCAAAGGGTTTTCACGGCCTTTGATTTCAATTTTATGAGAGATCATAAAAGGGATTGAATACCCTTTGAAAACTATGAAGTTGAAGACTAGTTGCAGCTTAAGTATTCCAAACATATTTAACCTTTTGCATTAAGGGTTTATCTGTACAATTCCTTTTCTTTTCTACATTTTGCCTCAAAGCCCATGGCAGATCATACAAAAAATTCCAGCATTTTGCAATGTAAATAATAAGTAAATTAAATTATGCTTCAATTCTAGCACAACGAATGCAGCAGACGTGCGTAGAACGTAGAGAGAAGAACAATAAATAAAAGAAAAAACGTTGGGTTAAGGTTCAAGCAAATTGCATTTGCTTGGGTTCTCCTCAGCAGCTTGACTTGTCGCTTAAGCGGAAAATTGGCTTCAGCAAAGGCAAGAAAAAAAAAGAATGAAAAAGAAAATCAAGGCGAATTTGTTATAGACAATTTGGCGCAGCAACTGAAGGAGAAGGAGCATCAACAAGAGAATTAACTGCATTATGCGGCGTGAATGATAATTGTTATGGCGCATAAAAAGGCCAAGACTCTGAAGGAAGTCGGCAATCTTCCCCAAGACGCGTATTTTGCATACCCATCCTCTGCATCTCCCCCTCTCTCTCCCTCTCTCGCTTTTTTTCTTTCCACTTGTTTTTTTGTTTTGTTATTTTGCTTTCAATTTAACCGCAAAGCCGAACCCGAAAGCCAATCAATAGTTATGACCCAATATTTCACGTGTTTTTTAGTTCTCGCGCCGCCGATCAATGAATTTCTCTTCTTCTTCTTCTGATTCTCTTTCTTCTTCTTCTTCATCCAACCGCAATAAGTCAAATACGGAGGCCAGCGAGCTTTATTATGCGGCTCGTCTACAACCGCAGCCGACGCAGTGACGACCTCTTCATAGCAACAACAATAACAACAACATCAATAGCAATAGCAACAATGGGGAGTCCGCCACGGGACCGACAAGTCGGCATCGCGTCGTGGTGGCAGAGCAAAGCAATGCAGCAGATAAGTCAATTATATTGACTTGGCCAAGAACCAGAGAATAGCGACCTATCTGAGCTTCGAGGTGGCAAGCAGTTTTTGTTTTTGTTTTTCTTTTGCTTTTGTTTTTGCTTATCTTTTTTCATTTTGTGTTTTTGTTTTTTTGTTATTTGCTGTTGCTCGTGCCCAGAAGTTCCCACCGTTGAAAGTCAGCAGGCTGAAAATGGACAAGGTCCAAAAGGCGATAACATCAACGCAGCTGCCAATGGCTGTCAATGGTCCAATGCGGGGCACAGTGGAACAAAAACAAATGTACATTAAATTGTACAACTGCAAGGAAAACGTGTTGATAACTTGGAAGTAAAGTATATAAGGAAATATTAAACAAAGAACTGCTGAATGTTTTAGTAGTTGTTTTTGATAATCAATTTTAAATGCATTTTTTGATAAAGAAATTTTTAATACATAATCAATTTTAAATGCATTTTTGATAAAGAAATTTTTAATACATATTAAATTGTGTATTAATCCCAAAAGTGACAAACAAATCATCATTTATCAAGTCTTTTAGATTATACAAAAATAAGAAGAATAATAATTTGAATTCATTTTCAATTCTGCAACTAAAGTTTGTATTTTAATTCCTCTCAACCTTTTTAAATGTTCTGTAAACTCTCTTGCAAACAGCTTTGTCTAATAATCACACAAGCTAATCTTGGTTGCACCACGCACCTCAACCCACTGTGCCACACTGTGCCACAGTTTGCCCAAAGCTCTGCTTTGTCTGCTACCCAGACGAGGCTTTATTATTTTCTGACTGGCACGTAGATTTATGTATATATTATTTCCCTCTTTCTTCTTCTTCTTTTTTTCGTTGTGAAGCATCTTCGAAGCGCTTCGAGGCTTGTCTCTCCTTCAATTTTTTTGGCCCAAAGTGTAGACGCAATTTACTGATTACATTATTGCTGGCAAATTGCTAGATTAAACTTGTTGTTGTTGTTATTGTTGTTGCTTTTGCCGCATTATTGCTGTTATTATTGACTGTTGAATTATAGTTATTACTTTCTTATGTTTTTCAATCACAAGAAAAAACTCTCGAAATTTTTGACAAACAATTTACGATAATTTAAAGCAATTTATAAAAGCGATTTAGAAACTGCGAGAAATTTCAAACATTTCTGTTTCAGGTATTTTGTAGATATTTAAATAATGCGGCAAATCAATGCCTTCCCCTTTCCCCCCGCTCTCTTGACCATTTTGGGGCAACTTTGGTTGCTCATACTACGAGGGAAATGAGAATCCAAAGCAAACATGAAAGCAAACAACAGAAAACCGGCAAGAAAGGCTAGCAAAAGCAAATGCCAGAAAAGCCAAGAACAAGTGCAGCACATGGCAGACAGTCGGTGGCAAGAGAGAGCATGACAGACAGAGAGAGAGAGAGAGAGAGAAATGGGCAGAGGGAGAACAAGTGAGAGCGGATGGAAGTTCAAAGAGCGCAGGGCATGAAATCTGCAAAGCATTCGAACTGCGCAAAAAACACCCCACCAAGCTCAGCACACACACACACACGTACAACACTCTCTCACACACACACACACACTTGCGTTGCGTTCCCCGTAGTATTTGTAGACCGTGTTTTGCAGACAGTGCTGCCAATTCCTGTGCATAGTACGAATACTACGAAGGAGTATTTCCTAGCTGATAAGCAACGAGCGTAGAGTGAAGAGAAGTGAGAGGGGTGGGGTTGGCGGCGGGAGAGTCGCACATAATTGTAGCGCCAGACAAGAGGGTACAGTGTAGCGGGGGGAGTGCGGAGAATCGATCGATTTTTCATGCCTTGCTCCATGAGCGGGAGCGCAAAAAACTGCTGCATACGCACAGGAGCTGCCCCAGAGCTGCTGATGGGGCTGGCCATACACAGTCACAGAGAGCCGCCCCATGCTTGCCATATACACATGTCCGTGTATGTGTGTGTGTGCGACGTGTATGTATATGTCTAAGGTGTGTTAACCTCAAATACGCGCACACATACAACGAAAAGAAAATACAAGCCAAATAGCAATTTATAGTAGAATTTAGAAGAACAATGCAACCCAATAAATATATAAAATAGTAAACAAACCTTAACAAATACAGCACAAAATTATGCACAATTTACTGTATATAATTTAGTATTTTTTGGGTATTTTTAGGCACTTTTCAAATGCCGCTTTGCTGTGTGCTTTAAAGCCGTGTGCAGCGACACGTTCGCATTGCTTTTCCCCACTTTTCCGCACTCAGCAATTAATATTAATATATGTTTCTTACTTTGTTTTGAATCCTGCATTTGCCGAATAATTCCAATAAAACAGCTACTAATCCCAAATTATTGATTTTCGGTTGGAGTGTGCTGCGTGCTTCCTTTCTTCTCTCCTTTGATTACTTCGCGGCGATTCACTTGGCTGGCACACTATATTCACTAGAGATATACATATAATCTATATATTCTTTATCTATATGTATTTATTGGTATTTATTTATATTTTTTGGTATATATGCGCACAATATTTATAATAATTTCTACTAAATATTTTGCTGTTTTCTGTTGAGACAAAGCAAAATTATTGCATTATTTTCTTGGGGGTAGTGGGGCGCGAGGGGGCACGAATATATGCACGAGTATTTGTATTTATTTTGGCATTTTGTTTAACAATTTTTCACTGTGCCCATTTTCGAAATACACAAACACGCGACGCGGCGCACAAACACACGAGAACACAATCAAAAACACTCACACAGACAGAAGTTTTCTTTGCGCCTATATACCACGCGGAGGGGGAGGCGCGGGTGTGTGCTGTATCTTTATATATGCTTTGCATTCAGTCGGTGCGCGCTTAGTCGAATCAAATCGAATCGAACTAACCGACAACGTTGTCCTGTCCGGAGCAACTCAAACGACACAATGAGCGCGCAGCGGTCTGGAAAAGTCCTCGAGAGTCCAACGATGAAAAACTCAAACGTGCTGCTTAGGCCAAACAATTTCCCACCACCAAACCCTGAGTATGTGTGCAGCGAGAGCGCAAGAGAGGAAGTGCAGAAGAGAGCAACACAGAGAGAGAGAGAGAGAGAAAACGTGAGTTGCAAGTGGAATATGTTACCGGAGCGAAAAACCCACGATGAGATAGGGACTAACTCTCTCTAACTTCACTCTCTATTCTCTCTGACTGAGAGATGGCGAGAGAGAGAGCGCGAGAGGAGATGAAGCTCTCTCCATCATCTGTTTGGACATCCTGCTGTTATTCGCAGTTGGGTCTCATGCCAACCGCAGATGAAACTTCCTGACTTCCTCGATTTCGTTTATACTTGTCGAGCCTCACCAGCCCCTTTCTCCTTCTTCCTTCTCCATACCCCGCTCCTTCTTTGCCGTTGCTTAGGTGCTCCGTATTTGTGTAATATCCTGTATTTTCATGAGTTTCCGCCACCAACACAGCCTCACATTTCAGTTAGTCTGTCCGGTTTCTTTCTTTTTTAGTTGCTTCTATTAAAATTTGGTTTGGGCAGATGCTTTTGATAAGTTTGCTTGGTTGTTAAGGCTGAGATGCTGTGACTTCTGCCCTTGGTCATTACAAATGTTGATAAGGATTGGACAGCTTGGACAGGTAAACAAGTTTGCCGGTTTGACTTAACGGGTTCACCCACAGAAAGACAGACGGACAGTCAGTGAGAACTTTCAAGTTATGCAGCGCATTGTGAGATAATAATGCAAGAATTTGATAAGGGAATTTAGATGTGGCCTAATTAATTCTGAGTAAAGCTATGCTTGTACTGAGGGCTTTGATTAGACACATGGTATGCATGAAATTTGGGCTAAATACCTAGTTGATTGAATATTAAGTAAGCACCTGGAGAGAGAGTTAATCTTGATTTGACATCTCTGATTCTATTGAGAAGAGCATATTGTTAATTTTTCAACTATCTATGTGAATGTTTTCTGTAATTTGAAATTATGATACGACATAAAGATTTTATTGCAAATATGCTAAACAATTTAGAAAAATTGAACTTTAGTTTTAATAAATTTGAATTATATTTGTGCATCTCTTCAAACTCTCTCAAACTAACTAAGAACTTAAATTCTTCGTAGACACATTATCGGTAGATGGGATACAAGGGGGTAGCCGAGGCACACCCTGTTGAAGTCAGAGACGGGGCAGGGGGCAGCTTGTCTTGGTGGCACACATATACACACACGTCACGCAAAAGCGCAGTCCAAGTCCAAGTCGCGCTCATAAATTGTGATTTGCATGAATGCAGAAACATAAAATGAAATTTGCATTTGACTGCACAGCAAAGGGAGCGATGTGGGAGGGGTGGGGGAATGACGAGAAAGGGCTCTGCTAAAAATTATAATTCGCCACAATATTACACAGAGTTATGTGTGTGTTTGGGTGTATGTTAGTATGCAGTTATTTAAGGTTTTCCACACACTGATGCACTTGCCCAGGCGGCGGCCGGCAGCGACAGTTATGCACACAATAAACGTTCACATAAAGTTGGTAAATTTAGCATGAAATCAACGCGAAACGGCAAAAGGACGCGTCAGGAAGTTGGCAACGCAGCAACGTGAAGAAGAAAGGGGGGGAGGTGGAGGGGGATCAGATTTGGGAACAGCGGGAGCGGAAGGAAGCACGCAAAATGCGCGCCATATGATGAAGTAAACACACACACACACATTTGCACTTACTACCACTCATACATACACTCCCACACTTACACACGTTCCCCCTCACACACAGTCGCACCCTCACTCATAGTCTCACACACTTACAAACACTCCTACACCCTCGCACACACTACAAAGTTAACTCAAGAAAGAAACACAAAAAATGGGAGAAAAAAAGTGCAGGCTGCGAAATGGGAACACGCCAAGTGGGAAATGCACACACACACACCGGCACACACACACACAGACAGCTGGAGTCTGCGTTGTTTACAGGCACACTCAAACACACACTGAAGTACCGTTAGCGTAGCACAAGACGACGTCGCACGGTCTTCCAATCAGACGAAAAAGAAGAGAGAAAACGCACCGCACGCGACGCCAGCAAACTGAATTCTGAGTGGAACTCTGTGTTTGCGGCTGGCCAGGAGCGCATGCGGAACGTTTTGGCAAACGGAACATGCAACACAAGCTCACACACACAAGAACACGCACACACACAGTAACAGAGAGGACAGGGGGAAATGGTCGGCATACTCCGCAAATGTTTGTAATTAAGCGTCAGCTATGCGTAAGTTTTTTTGGCAATACTCAAGGGGAGTGGGAGCAATAGGGAGCGAGGACGGGAAGGTGAGAAGTAAATGCAAGTGGAACAGGGGCAGGGGGGCGGCTACATTGCAGACTACGGTTTCGGGTTAAGGTTGTTTTAATTTCGCATTTAAAAAAAAGAAACGCAATTAATTAACCCAAAGCGCTGGAATTAAAATGTGTAGCCAGAGTGGAAAAGAGAAGAACGTAGGGGGGGTGAAGAGAGGGGGTATAATGATGATGTTGACAGCTGAGCTGGCAAAAGTTAGTTGCCAACAGGCGACAGGTTTAGTGGGAAGGGAGGTCAGCAAGGAAAGAGCGCAAGGAAAACTTACAAACTCAGTGAAAATGTGGCTGCAATTAGCTGAAATGCAAATAAATTTTGCACAGAAAGCGCAAAGGGGGCGATATAATCAAATAGGAGGAGAGATTTCAAAAATATAATTCGACAGGGAATTAAAAGAAAAGTAAAAGAATTATATAAGATACAAATTGAAAATATCAATGGGAAATTAGCTCAGCTTTCTCAAGAAGTCTCCACAATTTCAGCAGAGAAATTGAATTTCATGTCTGACTAACTAAATGAATATTAAATATAAATCGATTTATATTTAATGGATTTGGTGATAAGTATATACATATAAAATAAGTATTATTATTTAAGATAAGTATACATAAGTATCTACACTTTCATTAGCTTAAGAAAGTCACTAGCACAAAATATACTCAATATTTACAAGGCATCAACTTGAAATTTGATATACCAAATGAGTGACTAATTAGCGTGATATTTGTTATATCTGGTGTACTCTCTATATGCCATATATATTGGCTTTTCTTTATAAAAGCAACCCCTAGCTAATTGTCATTAATTCTCAAACTCAAAGTGCCGCTCCCACGATTTGTCGCTCTGCCTCTTCCCCTGCAGGTAACATAAGGTGTCAATATGTGCACATAAATTAGTTTCGACAACTCAGTCGATAGTCGGCAGTCATATCATATATACACATATAGTATCCCTGTCTGTCTATCTCTCTCTCTCTCCCTGCCAGATCGTGCAGCAAATTCGATGACTAATGAACTGACGACAAATGAAATTGTCACAACAGAGCGACAAATGAAGCGAACATTAAGCGCAAATGTTGGAGAGAGGCTCAACTTATTGTGACAGTGAAGGCAGTAAAAAACGAAGAACTAAAACAAAAGGAGCCGCAATTTAATAAGAAATATATGAAACAAGAGATACCCTGTAAGGGGGTTGAAAAGAATGACGAAGTAATTTTTAAATATTGCACAAATTTCTATATACAATTCAAACTAATAATAAACAATTCATTTCTTTCTGAAGTTCTCTCTTCAAGTGCTGCACCCAGTTACCCTGTCTTGCCACTTGCCTAGGGTATTTGTCAGACAAAGAACAACAGACTGTGGCAGACGACACGCCACCGGCGCAGCTACTGCAGCAGATGTTGCACGAGACGCGAAAGAATAAGAGAAGGAGACAGCGACGAAATGAGGAAGCGAAAGTCAAATGCGATACCTACAGACTCGCCTCGGGGCCCCCGTCTATAATTATGCGATCAAGGGCGGACTCATCACATCGCCGAGCCCGCGGTGCAGCTCGAAGGCAAAGCCACAACCCACAACAACCGCAAATGATGCTGGTTCTCGTTCTCGGGCTCATCCAATAATGTCATCATAAGCAGACGACTCTGTACGATCCAGGCGTGTTCCCACATTGTGCAGGGCAGGGTCGTAGAGAGGGGTCGCATTAAGTGATGGATAAGCATGCGAGATAAAGTCAAAATAATAAAAAATAATGTGAGCGTGTGCGCGTGCGCCTCAAGCCATAAAGATCGACGGAAAGACAGAGAGAGAGAGGAAGAGAGAGAGACAAGAGGGGTGCTGTAGCCCGCCCAAAAGGTCAACTATTTATTAAATCCAAAGAATTTGAACCTTTTATGAGGGCAGACGCCCATATGCCACATGAGGCATTGTTTTAAAATTTGTACAGGGTGCAAGAAGCGACTTATAAACAAAACATGTGCAAGCAATGTGTTCGCAAATGTTCAGCAAGAGATAGAGAGGCAGAGAGAGGAAGACTAAGAGCAGACAGATCGATAGGGGATCAGCAGGATATCACGTAAACAGACAGCGCCGACACCTTATTAAAGTTACACAAAAGAAACCGAAGAAACCGCACAACCGAAGGCAATCTCAGACCTCAGACAATGTTCGATTTCTCTCTTATCGATACAAAAAGCAATTAAATGTTAACGTTGTTATTGGAATTTTAATGAGTCAAATTATGCTGAAATAATTTCCATCAAACAAGTGGCGCAAAGAAAAAAAAAAGGAATATAAAAAAAGAAATCAAGAAGCCGAAAGTCACGAAGGAAAGAAAAGAGCAAAGAGCAACATCGAAATTCCTTTCGCGCCAATGTAAATAAACATTTTGGTTAGTCTTCTATTATTCTTGTTGTTGTTGTTTTTGTTGTTGTTGAGGTTTGCTTGGTTGCATCTTCTAATAAAAATAGCCGAACGCGCCATGAATACAAAATGTGGCAAATGTCTGTCCGTACTTACATATAGTATACTGTAACTGTATGTGTCTGTGCGTCTATATCTTCTTTGCCCTCTCTGGCCCGGCGATTGAGCATGAAAATTTAATGCAAAAATATTGCGAAAAACATAACGAAACAATAACGCAAACGAAACGAAACGTGAAACGGGCAGCAGCAAAAACATAAAACTTTAATATGCGACCAAGCTGCAAAATATGCAAATACTTTTGCCCAGCAATTTAGACAGAGAGAGGGGGAGGGAAAAGGCAAAGCTAAAATGAAATACAACAGAAAAGCGGGAAAACTGTGAAAATATAGTATCCATATACTTCACACAAACTGTACACATAGATATATATTCATATTGCCAGCATGATTATTAGCGGGCATAATAAAAATAATAGTCGAGTGTAAAAAAGACTCAAATATAAATCAAATGATGTGCCATCAAATATTTATTAGTCTCGGCGACTATCGACGGGCATTTTACGATGCATAATTCTTATAATAATTTTATAGCTCGACTTGTTTTTACACCCTACATTGAAAATGGATAAGAAAGGGTGTACTAACTTTGTACAGATGTATGTAACAGGCAGCAGCAGACGTGACAGAACCCACAGAGTACTCGTATACTGTTGATAAGGATCATTAAAAAAGTCGATTGAGCCAAGAACCTCTGTATGACCACTTGTATGTCAGCTATTATAAAAGCTAGAGACACCAAATTTTACATGAAGGTTTCTCCTAACTGTGCGCAGATTAACTTGATTTCAAATATTGGAAGCCACGCCCACCACCCACGCAAATCTCAAAAGTGCGATTATAAAGTAAAGTATAAAGTATTAGAGCACAATATGCTATTGAAAATAAAAAGGGAAGTGAAAAGTATTTTACTGTCAGGCACTGTAGGGCTCGTCTGGTTCTTTCTATGAAACTTTCAAACGGTTTACAGCAGGGAGAGGAGGGCAAGAACAACAGTTGCTGCTCAGTATAGTGCCTTAAGTCGCCTGATATGATGATGTGTATATATGCACTAATATGATTCCGTTATGTCATTGGATAATGTTCAGATAAATGTGCATTGCCACCAACCTTTTCTAGCTCACGTCAGTCAGAGGCTGCTGCTATGTTTCCGTTGTGTTTGCTGCATTTCAACTTAACATTAAAACATTTATCTTCATTTCAGTAAGGCACACACACACATACTGGCACACCCATCTGGCTGCACACACATGCTGCTGGCAGCTGAGAGCGAGTTTGACCTACGGCAGCGCGTGTATCTCATTGCTAAGGACATGCTCAACACTGACACTTGGGCAGCAGTGTAATACTCCTCCAGTGCTCATTCCTGCCCCGTCTGCTTTTCACCTTCATCCCTCCTCCATCCAGCTGTGTCTGCAGCTCCATCACAAGCTAACCAAACAAACACGCCGGCCACATCGCTGGCGAGAAGTGCGTGGCCTGCTTCTGTCCTGTACTGTCCCGCTTGATATCCTGCTGGCTACTTGCTGCCCCCTGTCTCTCCCTCTCCTTCCTGACCTGTCCTGTCCTGTGGTTTCACACTCAACTCGAGTCACGTACACGTCGGACTATTCAGCTTCCAAAGAGCTGAGAGCAAGCGTTGACACGGCCCGACGCTGACTACAGCCTCGACTGGGACGCTCAAGTGGCGCATTTCGTTAATGCGAATCTAGTTATTTATTTATGTTTATGTCGAGTGCTTTTTAAAGTTCCAATTCGATACTTTGCTATATATTCAGTCATAAAAACATCGAACAAATCGTTCTGATCTATGAAAATTATTTAAAAATTGTTTTTGTATTTTTTGTTTTATTTTTTAAAGATTTTTCAAGTTTCATATTTTAACTCCTTATACTATAATTGAATATCTCACACAAAACTTTTCATCCTTAACTTACCCGCAGATTGTCTGCTTAATTTTGCGAGCGTCAAAAGTTTACACGCCTCAGTGCTAGCGCGCTTCCTTCTCCAGGACAAAGTATGCGAAAAAAACACAACGAACTGTAAAAGAAAAGTGGTGGGGCAAACTTTAAGGAAATCGAAATAAAAGCATTGAAATAACAAAAGTTTCTGACGCCTCTTTTTGCGCTTCTTGCGCATTAAGCAATAAAAGCAATTTCTCAAAGCAGTTTCAAGTTCGAGAGTGCAGGGATGATAAAAAAAAAGACAAAGGAGGTTAGAAATAAGTCGAAAACTTTATACTCTTTGTAAGGAATTTGAGGTAATGGAAGTAGTAAATAATAAAAACAAACAAAAAACAATAAAGAAATTGGTTTTGAAAGAAATATTGAGGAAATATTGAAATGATTTTAATATTAAAAAGAAAAAATAAGGAATATCAGATTTTCTAAAAAAAATAAGAGGATATTCTGATAATAATAATTAATAGAGATATTAAGATAAATCTTTTGTCATGATTATTACAGTTCTTCATAATTTGTTCTAACTATTCTATAGTGCAGTACAACATATAATCAACTTATCATTATTTGTCTCTTAAATGAGATTCTACATGTAAATGGTTAGATTTTCTCTGATATAAAGTTAATATAGAGATACAATAATAAGGATTTTCAAACTTATTCAAAATGGCACAGAGTCGAAAATGTCTCAATCAATTATTTCAATTCATCCTCAAGGAAATGAATGCCTTACTACGTTGTAGAACATTTCCACAGACTTTAAGGAGCCACAAGAGCTGTGAGAGTGTGCGAAGAATAGAAAGCTGATGGGGGCAGGGGGTGTGGCTGCTTGTTACCATTTGTTTAAGTGCGCTCTCGATACGATGCGATGCGATGCTAACAAATAATGACAATTGATATGTCTGGCATTGATGGTTTCGCCCCCCTCTTGCCTCCGTCAAGAGCCGAGACACACTTGCCAGACTGAGTGCAAACTTCCTACTTTCTCCCCTCCCCACGTGCTCGCCCCCTTTGTCTATGGAGATGTCAGAAACTGTTGTTTAGTTTTGCCTGCTGTGGCCGCATTTGAAAATTGAATTAGAACTGCAAATGCTTTTGCCATCATAACTTTCTTAATTAAAACTCAATTGGTGAATGCCTCGCGGCGCTACAGAGAGAAAGAGAGAGAGAGAGATAAAGAGTGGTGGAGTGGGAGGGGCAGCGTCACTGTTGCCACACTGCTGCTGTTGCCACATAGATGTTTTCAACACGCACAATGTAAAACAAGTTGAGAGCGAGCGAGAGAGAGGGAACTGCAAAGCGAAATGTTTTTGTTTTCTGTGATGTCAACAAAAAGGTAAAAGGAAAGGAAATTTCGACTGGTTGTACACCGAGTTGCGGCAAGCAACTGCCAACTGACTTGCCTGCGTTTCTATGGCCTATCGCTAACACTTATCAAGCAAGCAGGCAAGTTGCCAGGAACCAAGAAACTAACTCATAAAGCCGAAGCCAAACACAACGCAGCCTGCAACTTTTTGCAGCATCTTCTTCGTTGTGGCAAAAACTTTCTTAATAGATTTTTGCTCAGCGATAAAGTTCTTTTTTGCAGCACACACACACGCACACTAGAGGGGGTGGGGTGCAAGCAAACATAGTCAAAAACGTATATCGTATTGTGCAACATCCGTTCGATTCGCTGGGGCAAAATTCAGTTCGAGTTACAGAAATTGATTTTCGTTTGTGCAGCAGCTTGACTATTGTCTGACTGTGTATGTGTGTGTGTGTTTGAGTTGCTTGAACTAACTTTGCTTAACACTGGCTATGTTGGAGGGGAAGAGCAAGCAAAGGACGGGGGCAGGATACGTGCTAATGCTGAGCTTATTGTTTGCAGTTCATATTGCATTTAGAAACTTCTTTGTCATGTGATCTGTAACTGGCAAGGCAAACATGCACAGAATTGTAACTATATATTCCTGTTCCACATTCCTCTTATACATACATATATTATCTGATTGCCAATCCTTGATTAACTGTCGGTATCATCAGCTAAGCTCAAGACTAAGCTCACCTAAGCAATTTGCTTGCAGGTCCTTATTTTTCTTGCCATCCAACACTTTCTTTCTCTGTCTAACTCTATGTGTCCCTCTCTCTCGTTTTCTTTCTTTCCTTTTCTCTAGTATTTGCCGCAACATCAATGCATATCCTACAGCAGCTTAATCTTCATTTTCCTGTTGGCTTTCCATTAAAATGCCATGCATCAAGCTGAGCGACAAGTGTAGCAAGTAGATGCCCCAGCAGTCTTTCGTCTCAGTGTTTCTCTTCTTCTCCCTCTCTCTCTTTCTCTCTCTCTCTCTCCGTCTTCAGCTGTCTCTCAGTTGTCTGTCATGAGCTTCACACACAAAAAAAACTCAATTAGAATGAACGAGTTGTGCTATAAGAGCAGCCCAACAGTTTCTCCTTGCCCCCCATGCAGATCTGAGTAATCCCAGCAAGGTTAATCAACATCAAACACACACTCACTCACACACACACACACTCATAATTAGAGCTGTGGGAAAAAGGAGTCGAAACCGGAAACTGCAAATGTGGTTCCGAGTTTCCCCTTTCCCGAGTTGCTACTCAACTTTTGATTAGGCAGCAAAAGGGTCGAGCGATTTCAAAGTGCAATTTCAGTTGAGTTGAGTCTCTGTTGCTTTTACCTTCTGCTTTTTGCGCTCCATTTAATAATTTAATGACGACTAGGAATTGACGCAAACTGCAGTAGTGCTGGCAGGGTCGACTCGGAAATGAGTTCCTGATGGGCCAACAAAAAAGAGACCACACTGAAGAAACGAAGACAATTCGCAGTGTTTAAGCCAAAAAACTTGTCTTTAAAGTGCCTGCGGCTAATTAAAACAAGTTCCCCTGCCCTACTCCTTCTCTCTATACCTTTTTCGCACTTCTGCTTTCTCTCTCTGTCTTCCTCTACATCTCTTTGAAACTGTAGCCGTTTCGTTTGCGATATAAATTACGCCTGCGACACTTGAACACGTCTGCATAGGCTCCTTTCCCTATGCCAACTCTACCTCATACTCTACACATTCCATATAACACTCTCTATACCCTATACAATATCCACACATTTCGCTGCCCCTCGCTTCCCCTCTCCCATGCCCAACTTTTTGGTCTGTTTTCAATGTCAGACGCGTCGCTTGTCTGTGGAAAATTTATGTGTCTGCGCCTCGTTTTGGCGCAGCGCGAATTTTCATGCAATTAACCGAAAAAATAAAGATAAAAAACACATCGCAGATTCAAATTGTGTGTTGCATGAAATTGCATGGAACATAAACAAAGAATTGTGCGTTTGGCACACGGAACATTTTAACTGCAAATTGATTATAAATTGAATGCAACTCACAGCAGCTGCCAGCAACAATTGCAATTTATTGGAAAGGAAAAATACTGAAAATAAACTAAAAGTTGATGCTATTCAAATAAATAAATAATCATTTAACTGAACGTCGCTAAATATTTCTGAATATTTAATGTGCATTGTTCTGGAAATAAACTTAACTTAATGCAGGCGTTTTACATGTTTCAGTTACCCTGTAAAACTTTTGTGAACTAGAAAGAAAGACTAACTACGGCATCCCGAAGGTTTTATGCTCTTGCAGGTTCTTATCTCCACCGATCGTTCATAAACAAGTAATATATAATAGTACAGAATTGAAGTGAATATTTAACATTATTCAACATTATGTCTAACTTTGATAGGTACCGATAAGTTAAGTGATTTCTCTTCATACAAAAACCTGAATTTCTGCCGATTGTTCCTATGGCAGCTATATGTTATAGTGGTCCAAATTTGATGAAATTTTATATGCATATCAGTGTGCAGTATGTCTGGAGCATGTGTGCCAATTTTCATCAATATATCTCTGAAACTGGAGGTTTTATCAGCATTGCAACAGACGGACGGATAGACGGACAGACAGTCGAGCAGACGGGGAGATAGTTCCATTCGTCTGTTGTTACTGATTCAGATTATATACCTAATGGAGTGGAAGATGTCTGAATTAATATTCCCACTGCAAGGGTAAAATGCTGCTACAAGAATATCTAACCATCTACATAATCTCAGCTCAACTATCGATAAACAGCAAACTCATAGTTTGACAAGCTATATTCGTGTTATCCAATCCAATCGATATATCACGTCATTGCAGCACATGGAAAATGCATTAAGAGCTATGAAAAAATGTAAATGGCAAGGCCAAAAAGACTTCGTAGAAGAAAGGGGGGAAGAGAGAAATGCCAAAAGTCGTGGACTGTAAAAATGTCAAAGTTAAAAAAAGAGAGAGAAGAAAAAGTCAATTGGCCATGAGGTGAGGGCGACCTGTAATAGTTGTTATGGGGCCTCGGCTCGTACTCCTTACTAGTTCGGGGGTAACAATAAAACGACACCATAACAAACGAAAAATGGAACATTAAATCGAGCCCAGGCAACAACAAGGAGAAGAATAATGGCAAGTAATACTTTTTATGGTCGTAACCACACACTCGAAAGAATGTAGCCAAGGTCGCCTGTGGAGCGAGGGTCGCTCGAGCAGCTTAAAAGTTAAGTATGCAGTCAACCAGCAGACTCGAGATGTGGTATAAATATAAGTAAATTAATTATTAATAACTTTGCTGGCTGTTACAGCTTGGCGATCTGCCAATGCCACGCCCATTGCCCACCGCCCCACGACAGTCTGCCTGCCAAACAATGGCGACCACTTAAGCGTTTATTACTTTGCAAGTAGCGACCTCTCTTTCACTCCGTATGTTGCTGTCTCTTGACCTCGCGCTTTCTTTCTCTCTCTCTCTCTCTCTCTGTCTCTTTTTGTTTCTGTTTCCCTCTCTACCTGTCTCACTTGCGTGCAATGTCGAAAAGTTGCTCATTATTCGACCAGAACGAGCTTTGGGCATTAGCCAAAAGTTGTGCCGCATATTTCATGTGCTTTTTCCCCGAGTTTATTTTGCCACTGAGCTGAGCACGTGACACGACTTAAGGAAGCTGAAGCAATAAGGCTGAACTATCTCTTGCAAGAACACTCAGTCATATCCTTTACTTTACTTTAACTCAAATCCAATTTAATTAAGAGTTCATCAAATGTTTCTCTTAAATCCAATTCAGTTTAGGGTTTCTTCCACTTTACCACTCAACTATCGCACTCTTTTCCCCTTTCGTGACACGCACACATCTCTATATCGTATATACGCTATATCGCACGCTTGGCAGCTCGAATTTTTTATGTGCAGTGCTTCTATTTAAGTGATTTTCAGCTCGCCGAAATACTATAAGTCGCCAAAGTGCCCCGTCCCCAAAATGTTTGTTCGTCTTGCATTAATTGAAAATCCAAGGCGACTAATTACGCCACCCCTGCCCCTCCCCCTGGCCGGATCTGAAGTGTGGAAATCGAAAATGGACCTAAGCTTAACTTCTCTGCAACTAGGCTAATGCTGGATTCGTGCGCGTAAGGTGAAAAGAAGTAGTATAAAATGAAATGGAATGGAAGCGGAAGTCACTGATTTCAGTTTGATGCTTACGAATTTTGTATAGCACATCAAATGAATAATTGAGGAAGGTTTAATTGATTAGAGAAGCGCCGAACGAAGAGGAGAGAAATACAAACTATCCGGTTATTAAATGAGGCAAGTAATACCATATATTAAATAAAGCTTTGGGCGATCATAATTAAGTGTTGACTCTGTTTGCATTGTGGGGGGAGCTTAATCGACTTGTTAATACCCCTTGCATAGGCATGAAGTGGTGTAAGGAATTGTAAGGAGAGACCTCAACTTCAAGTGAGAGACGTATGGACATTGTTGGCAAAAACTTGATGATTATTGGGGAAGATATAAAGATATGTATATCGAACTAAATCTTATAAATTTATCTCGCTTTCAGAATTGTGTTGAAAGGAAACTGTTAAATAATGTATGAATTAATACAATTTTTATTTATTGATTTATTTAAATATATTTTGGAATATAAAGTATATTTAAACTCATATTTTTAATGATTATTATATTAATATATACCTTATTATTATTAAAATATAACTTATTTTATAATATACATTTAAGATATCAAATAGTGGTATGTATGTTTTATGAGTGTTGTAAAATAAATTAATCAATTTCCAAATTAGATTCTCATTTTATGGACGCAGTTCGCCTCGACGACCTCTACGTGTGAGTCTCTCTGTGTGTGTGTGTGTGTGTATGTGTTAATTGCGCACTTTAAACATTGTTCACACTGCGCAACATGTGGGCGTGGCACTTTTGGTTAATTTACTTCACATCAAAACTCATTTGATTATCTAAATTGCAGCAATTAAAAATAATTTCCATGCCAGGCGCGGCTCTCCATCGGCTTCGCCATGGCAAGCTGACCGCGCTTTTTCCTGACTTTTATAAACACATTTGCCGTTAAATGCAGGCTGGCCGCCTACAAGCACACACACTCTCACTCACACACACACACACTCACACACCCGCAGTAATACCCCGGGTGTCACCGTGGGCGAAGTCGTTGAGGCAGCTAAGAGGATCAAGCCCAACAAGGCTCCAGGCCTGGATGGTATCCCGGGTGTGATCATCAAGGCAACGGCGCTGGCTAGACCTGAGATCTTCAGGGACACTTTCCAGCAGTGCCTACTAGACGGTGTGTTCCCTAAGCGGTGGAAAGGCCAAAAACTGGTCCTGCTGCCAAAAGGGAAAGGATCAGCCCATCCTGCAGGCAACTACCGCCCTCTTTGCCTCTTGAACATACTGGGCAAACTTTTCGAACGTATTCTGTATGCTCGGATAGAGAGTATAACCGAGAGCACGAACGGGCTAAGGAGGCAACAGTACGGATTCCGAAAGGGAAGAAGCACGCTAGACGCGCTCTCCTCGGTGGTGAACATTGCGAGGGACGCTCTCGAAGGCGACAGATGGTTAGGAGGCAGGAAGGAGTACTGCGCAATAGTCACCCTAGACGTGAAGAACGCCTTCAACACAGCAAGCTGGCCGGTAATCCTCACCGCAATGAGGAATATGGGCATCCCAGAGTACCTAAGGATCGCTGTAGGTAGCTATTTTAGGGACCGTACCCTTTGCTACGATACGGCAGCTGGCCCGAGAAAATACGGTGTCACGTCTGGTGTTCCACAAGGATCGGTGCTTGGTCCGATCCTGTGGAACATTATGTACAACGGGATCTTGGGCATCTGCAAGCCAGAAGGAGCTGAACTACACTGTTTTGCGGACGACGTGGCCATCACTGTAGTCGCTAAAACATTGTCGGAACTGCAGGACAAGTGCAATGCAACGATCAGATTGTCCATCGCCTGGCTCGAGAAGGTCGGCCTTAAAATCGCAGCGCACAAGACGGAGGCTGTTCTCTTGAGCAGCAGAAAAGCCGTGGAAAGCATCCAGGTCTCAGTGTGTGGGATACAAGTGGTTTCAGCTGCATCACTGAAATACCTTGGTGTCCAGATAGACCGCAGACTCTCATTCAAGGAGCATGTAAGGTATGCAAGCAGGAAGGCATCACTCACGTCCGCGGCTTTGGCAAGACTCATGCCCAATGTAGGAGGACCCAGAACGCCTGCGAGGAAGCTGCTGGCGGCAGTGTCAAAGTCATCCTTATTATATGCCGCGCCAATCTGGAGCAGTGCCACAAACAAGCGATCATACATCAAAGGTGCACAATCGGTGATAAGGACTATGGCCCTTAGGCTCATTAGAGGGTTCCGGACGATTTCCGAGGATGCAGCGCTAGTCCTGGCAGGCATGCCGCCAGTTGACCTGGAGATCAAGGCTCTTGGCATGACAAGACAGGGCATTACCCGGGAAGAGGCCCACGAGTGGCTGATTGGAGAATGGCAGGCCAGATGGCATACGTCCGAGCGTGGTAGATGGACGTACCAGCTCGTCCCTAACCTATCGGCATGGGCAAAGTGTCAGCATAAAGCGTCTGACTACCACCTGACCCAATTTCTCACGGATCATGGCTGCTTCCGAGCCTACCTCTTCCGGTTCAAACACGTAGAGTCACCCCTGTGCCTCTTCTGTTCAGACGCGCTAGAAACAGCAGAACACGTCCTGCTGCACTGTTCAAGATTTCACGCAGAAAGAGAACATCTAGCTGCTCTGTCCGCAGACCCTCTCAGCCCAAGAGGCCTTTTGGCAAGCATGCTGGCGGACCAAGGAGCATGGGATATAGGGCATCGCACCATAATCGATATTATGAAGCGGGTACGGTCGGATGAGATTGCCCACAGAACTGGAGACTGAACGAGACGGAGTATTCCCGTGGGGTGGCGGGTCGAGAATACTACCTCAGCCAGCTCGGCTTGTCGTAAAAGGCGACTAAAGAGCGGAAGGACGTGCGCCCCATTGGCCAACACCTAAGGAAGGGAGTGCGAATGGCTTCACATCCTGCTCACTGAAGTCATACCTTGACTGGCAGTCCCGGTGAGCATGTAAAGGACTGAGGAGCATACGGAGGTTTTTGTTTTAGTACGTAGGCATAACTCTATTTGGAGAGTTATGAATCGTGCATGCCACCTACGGACGGTAGGTGGTATCTTTAGAAGATTTTAATTTTCCTACCGTAATGCGCTACAAAAAAAAAAAAAAAAAAAAACCCGCAGTAATACGCACACTTTGTAAAATTAAAAGCGACCGCAGCCAAATTGAAAGTGAAATTAATTGCAGGCTTTGTGGGTGCCCCACGATGTACTGAGTGAAGTGTTGATTGTTGGTTCTGCCACGGCTCCTTCTTCTTCTTCTGCCTCTACTTGCTCTGGTTAAGTCAAAGTCAAACAACAATTGAAGTCAAACACACTGAAGGTCTTGGACTCAGCAATGACTTGAAAGTTCTCTAATGATTGCATTCAATTGGAGGCGGAGACCCAAATGCATTCACTATTCACACTCGAAACTATTCGTTATCTGCTGAAGAGAGCGCACTCTGCGCACAAACTTTCGCTTCATTTATCAAACTCATTTGCAATGCTCAGAATGCCCATCATATCATTTTTCTTGCCACATTTTGGGGCCAACAACCATGGTCAATGGTCCTGTGCGCATTGTTGTCTTTGTTGCTGTTCCGCATAGCGCACAGATTTCGCACGACCATTCAGTTAGTCAGTCACTCAGTCAGTGTCAGTTTGTCTGCCAGTCAGTCAGTGAGTCTGGCAGTCTGTCAGTCGCTTAGTCAGTTTAGCAGGTTTTGGATTTCCGCGCCAGCGACAACGACACTTGACACGACCCCAAAACTAACTGTGGCTACGTGAGAGGCAAAGTCGGTGGCGACCGCCATCCCAAGTGCCTCTTCCACTATCCACTATGCAGTATCTCTCTCTCTCTCTCTCTTTCTGTCACTCTCTATCCTGCTCTGCCCTTGTCTTCCCTCTATTCTCCATTCTTTCATTCATTCGCACATTCAACGCGAACAAAGGCGCCTCTGGTCAGCCAACTGTTGACATTGCTAAATGAATGAACCCAAGTTGAGTTACAAAATATCAAAAACAACTAAGAGAATGGAACAGGAAGAGACAGTTGAGTGACAGTGCATGGACTGTAGGATACACTATAGAAATCTAAAGGGGCAAAGATACAATGCAATCTTTGACGACAAAGGAGCTTCTCAATCATTGCTTTGCTAGATAACTCTTATAATATTCAAGTTCAATGGCAAACTATTGCAAGGATTATAAGATACAAGAGTGTTTTAAGGTTAAGATAAGGATTTCAATAAATTACAAATAATTGACTTTTGGGGCATATATAAAGCAGACCAATAAAATATATCGATGCTTTTCAGTATTCGACTATTGTATTCCAAAAATTGACTACTGAAAGTTTAACAAATAAACCTAAAGCATATCTAATGCTTCAAGCAAAGTAAAGTTAATTTTCTAAACTGAAGAATACGATTTATTATCATTATTTATCCTTTAGTTATAGTAATAATATAATTATTCTTGCAAAATAAAATCCCTTTACTATATTTACGAAATGGATATAGTGAAATTATTAGAAGTATTCAACTCCTTTCACTAACATCTCAAGTCTATTGCCAGATAAATACTAAAATTATTTATAATATATAATACCCTACTGTCTTTTTCTCATCTTTAAATCATATATTATACATTTATTCCTTCAGCTGACAACATAATCATTGTACCCTTAACGCATCGCTACGTGAGCAGCCCAAGAAGAATTGCATTTATTGTCTGACACTGCATACTGCGATTAAGAGAGAGAAGGAGAGAGAGAGAGAGAGAGAGAGAGAGTGGGAGAGGGACACCTGATGACACTCCAAGTGCAAATCAAATGCATTTAGCGTAACGGTAACTGAGAAGACTACGATATGACTAGATGACTACCCTGGCTAGCTGGCCAACCACATCCTCAGTGAGACCATTCCTTACGCCATTTCTTATACTATCTACCTATCCCTATTGCATTTATCCATTTAGCGCTGGCTGTGTGTGGCAAACTTTTGCTGCAGTTTGCACGTAGTCGAGCGTGGAGGAGAGGGACTTGCAACAAAGCGTGGCACAACGCAAATCCCATAAAAATGAAACTGGCTAAGGAAGTTTGAAATTGCAATTTAATTTCGACCGCAAACACAGTCATGAAGCAAGCAGCTCCTGCAACTCGAGGAAAACTAATGGCGCCCAGCCATAAGAACGTGCAAGGAACTTTTACACCGAGAATGGGTTGCAATGGGATTACTATGTATGGTCTGGGGAACACTGGAAGAAGGAGGAAGAGGCAGTACTTCTCCATATTGATGGCTGGGCATGGTATGGGAGTGAGGAGGGGAAGGAAGTGCTGCGCGCGTGACGGTCACAAATGACCCCATTGCTAACCTCGGCAAGGGTTTCTCGGATCTGGATCTGGCTCTGTATTGGTTTGTTTGTTTGTCTCACTGTCTATATATGTGTGTGTGTGTGTGTGTGTGTGTTTGTGAGTGTTTGTTTGCCTGCCTGGCCGTCGCATGTGTGTCGCATTTATCACTGAATCGCATTTTAACCACAGGATATTTGATCTTCTGCCATTTGACATAAGTCTTCTAAAGGGGGGAAGGGAGAGGAGGGGAGGCAACGGCGCCCACAAGCCAGTGGAGCATGTGGCATGTGGATACATTTGCCAAACGTGGGAGTGACTGTGAGTGTTTCTGGCATGTTGCAATTGAACTCAAAGGGGGAACTGCGGGGCAACTTGTTTGTTTTGTATGCTGAAAATCAATAAACTGATAAACATATTGAATTGGCCCCCTTTGTGACTGCGCTCCTTTGGCGGGAATTGAATTAAATTGAATTTTCTGGCTACAGTTTTGGCCCCGACAAAATAGAAAGAAATCGACAGAAATTTATCGGGCTACTTGTGTGGCCAGATAAGCAGCTCAATTCTACGGTTTATTTGCAACTATATATTACCTTATTTTGTTGAACTTGTTTGTCTCTTTAAATAATAAAATACGATAGGTTATGGTTAGATCTTAAAGCAGATTTTCTACCCTAAGTTATATAAAGATTATTTCTTCAAGAAAAGAAACACTTACAAATAAAAAGAAAGATTTAAAACTGAGTGTCACTGATTCATCGGAAATATATATATCTCAATACAAAATGGTAAAATTGGGAGAAAAAAAAACTGAGTAACTCTTTCCAATCATATCATTCACACATGAGCAAACAGATACTTTTACTATTCACCTGTCTGGCAACATTGCCCGTCCATAGCATAGATGCTGATGGGGATGAAAGAAATCCGTATTATAATAACTTTGGCAGCAAGTTTTCTATATGCCCGAAGAACAAGAACTGCATCGATGGATCATTCAATTTCCTTTGTGATGAAAATTCTACCACTTTGTCAAAGGAGTGCAAACGTTTCATGAAGATTCCAGACTCGATGGCATTGCGGGCGAACATGGTAAACGTGCACAATGGACTGCGCAACAAGATGGCCTATGACTACAAGTTGTCTAACATGAATCTTGTCTATTGGAACGTCCATTTGCAGCGCATGGCAGAGAGATATCTGTACCTGTGTCGCCCGGTTCGAGATACGTGTTTGATGATCGGGAGAAATGGGGTTGCTGTGAGTCAGAACATACTCTTCGTGCCAAGTCGCAATCAGGGGGTACTCAAGGAGTGGGAAGCACGTACGGTACGACGTTGGTTTATGAAACTCAGCTCAAAAATGTACACACTCGATTATCTGATCAAACGCAAAAAGAAGACATCAAATTTGATGCACATGATCTGGCCCAGCTTGGAGTTTATCGGTTGCAGTGCAGCGATTATGTTCGATGGAGTCTTTATCGTTTGCTATTACTATCCAAATATAACGAAAGATTTTGGGGATGCAATAACTTATCTGGGTGAAGATGAGACCTGTGTCTGTCCCCCAGAGAGGCTGATGTGCTCGCTGCTCTACACCAACCTCTGTGGCATCGATTTGAATATCTATTCAGGCGCAAGTGAATCGACGATCTGCAACCAAGTCTTCATTTATTTCTATATTCTAATCGTAAGCAGTTTCTATAGCCTGACAAACTAAATGAAACAACGTGCACTTGAAACTTTAATTAATTTAATTTGGTAAAGCGGAAATGTCCAGAGAAAACACAGAAGAAGCCCAATTGACAGCGGCCTGACAGCACAGCACTTCGGGGAAAAAGGTTGATGGTGGGGGGAAGCAGGAATAAATGCCTACCTATTCCATTTCAAAGGGAAACTCAACTGTGCAGGAAAAAGGGACGCCACTTTTGGCTTGTCTAAATGCCCGAGAAAACACACCCACAAAATTAGCAAATCAACGAGAAAGACGACGACGATGCGAATGTGAACCCAAAGCGTCGTTGACTTTGCCAGCTCCATCGCACTCTCTGTCTCTTTATGCCTTGCTCTCTCTCATCATGACCCTCTTGAAGTGCGACCCCTTGGCAAAATGCCGCTTTGTTATTGGAGCATTTTCGGTTGATAAAACAAACGACGATGCGAGGCGTGCAACATTTTTTTCTTGCCTTGCGCTCTCCTCGTGTTAATATATAATAAATATAATGATTATGATGTGGTCCCAGTCTGCCAGAGCACTTCCCTGGGCTCCCAGCTGAGTTTGGCGGGATATACCATCAGGGAGAGAGAGCAAACTTTCCGGCAGCCTAATCAAAGGCAATAGAAGCTGCCGCCTGTTTATCAATGATTCAATTCAAGTGCTTGCTCTGTCCCTGTTCTTGTTCTTCTTGTTGTTGGTATTGCTAGTCTAATTTGTTGCTTGTTTTGACATCATCAGCCCCGCTACCATCATCATCATCATTCCCAGCCACATCATCATCATCATCATCATAGTGAAGCTGCCGCTTGAATTTTTATGAGAAAAGTGGCCCCATAATCATTACATACGAGCTGCCATTACCAAACCACCCAAGTGAACCCAACAGCAAAAACACTAACAAAATGTTTATCATTACCCAAACAGCTTCAATCTGATGTCCTACCTCCCTCCCTCTCTCTCTCTCTTTTCTGCTCATGCGAATATAAAAGACAAACTAGTTTTATTGTCTTCAGCTTTGGCGCAATTTGATAGCGCAATTTGTCAATAAAAATAAAGATCTACAATAAATAAACAATAAATACAAATGTGGAGGAAGTACATTGTATGGAAACAAATGCAAAATGCAATTAAGATACAAGGGTCAAGGGTCAATAATCGATTGCAGCTGTTACACAAAGAAATCTTTACCCAAAATATTTGCACATGTTGCGCAAAACAAAAGGAAATGTGACAAGCACGAAAGTTAGAGTTGAGAGTACTTGACTATGATATACCCGCTATATATTTATATTTAGCGTATTTTGTGTTGCATACTTTTCATGGAAAGCCTAAGAAATCAGCACCTCTATAAAACTAATTCTTAAATAATTTCTGATGATAATCTGATTGCAGAATTCCACTCGGCTGTTGATGCTGATTAAGAATATATATTTAATAGTTTGTGACGACTGCCACGCCTTCTTCTGCTTGTGGCATACATTTTCAGTTCACACAAAGCTATAATACCCTTCTAACCTACGGGTAACAGGTATAACAACAACTATTAAAACAATATTTGTGCATGTAAATTAAAGCATTTAAATATTTATGTATTTTTTTATTTTTCTTCTATTTACTTTCATTGCGTAGCAATTTCAACTGCTTTCTGAAGCGCATTAAAAAAGGTTTTATTATTTAGCAGCTGCGACTTTATTTGGCTGCGTACTTAAAACAACATTTGCTCACACACACACACATACACCTAACCATAATGTGTGTAAATTAGTGGAAAGGCAAATGTTTGTACAGCAAACAGGTAAGTTATACCTGTGCGTGTATCTTTGTCTGAGTGTGTGTGCGCTGCCATTAACAATTATTTACAGCAAAGCATGCGGCCGCGGGGCAAGCTGATAGCGCGCATACGCCCCGTGGTACCAGCGAGTACTAATAAAATTTAAATATTGATTTATTTGCCACGACACGACGCGCTGTTTCTGGTCAGTTTTGTTTGGGTTTTCTTCGCCGCTTGCTGCTGCTTGGGGGCAAGTTTATTGCGCCTGCTGCCACGTAATGTGTGGGGCATAAATCCTGGCCCGCTTAATTTGTTAGCTGAATTGAGTCATTACGCCTTGATTTTACAGTGCCGTAAAGCAGTTAACGACCCGGGTGGAAGTTTCTAACTGCGACTGCGAAACTAAACTGTGACTACCACATCGAGTCACAATCGAATTGCGGCAGCTGCCACACATCAATTCTGGAGTTGCAGCCATAAACAAATTTGCGTATATCATCATTTATCACATGATATAGCCCTCCTCCCCTTGCCCGTCTCCCTTTACCACTGTCTCCACTGTCTACTCCAGCTGCGCCCCATTGTGCGCAGCACTTAGGCCAAAGCGCAGACAATAAACAAAACTCTCGCATAAATAAATAAAGCACACAAAGTGAAGACGGGATTGAGCGCCCAATGTGGAGCAGAGTCTCTTCCCCTCTTCCCCTCTCCCCCTCTCCACTCCTCTCCCCTATCCCGGGGCAGTCCCTGCTGCGTTTGCCGATAAGTGCTGCGGTTAATTCATAAGCTGCAATCCTCCATTTGCTCCTCTCCTGCGACGCCTCAGTCAGTTCAAAATTCCCAGGAAAAAGTATTATAAATATTTTTGGTATTTTTATACCCGCTACACAATGGGTAGAAGGGTAATTTGACTTTGTGGCAACTGAAAAAACTATATACATATATATTCTTAATCAGCATCAACAGCCGAGTCGATATAGCCGTCTGTCTATCTGCCCGTCTGTATGAAATTGTGTTCTTAGAGACTATAATAGAAATATAGGGTATTAAGTATTTTAGTTAGGTGGGTAGCGGGTATATTACAGTCGAGCACACTCGACTGTCGCTATTGTGCTTGTTTTTATTTAGAGTTTGGCAACTGTGGCAACTTTGAAGTCCCTTCTGTCTCATATCCTTGTTATGATTATTGCGACTTTTGCTACGCGATGATGTGTGCACTTTTTGCCCGACATCCTTCTCCAAAATAAAATGAAAAATGTACCTAAAATATAAACGAAGCAACAGCATGGGAGCAGCAACAACAACAACAACAACAAGAGCAACTTGGGCTACTCTAGACAGTTGCGCATCATTTATCATGTCGTTGCCGCTTAAATGTTACCGATGAGTTTTAAAAGATTTGACACGAAAAGTTGAAAGTCGAGGCGAGTCGAGTAGAGTAGAGTTGAGGAGCTACTTGGGGCACTATTACGTGGCACTTTTTGGCGACCCATTTGACTCTGTGGCATCCCAATTCTGAACTCCATCGGGGGGGCGTGTCTGTTTACACTGTTTCTAATTGCATTTTCTACCTGTGCCTGTCCCAACTCTACCTCTCTCTATCTCTTTTTATGTGTGTCTCCCTCTCCCATCTCTCTCTTTCTTTGACAGTACGTTCTAAATTGGTTTTAGTTTCTGTTTATTTTGTGATTTTTCATTATGTTTTATGTTCTTCTCTTTGATAAATGAATTCGGATAAAAGTTATAAATTTCTTTTTCAGAGCATTTTGATTGGTTTTTTTTTAATATTGAAATAGTTTACGGATTAGAAAGAGATTTACTTATATTTCTAATTTTTTTTCTATTTATGAATTTAAACTCTTTAAATTTGTATTTCTTTATATATTTAATTTATGATCTGCCTGTTTTTTATTCATTTAAATAACATAAAATGAATATAAAATGAATTTAAATTAAATATATTTATACCTAATGTTAAGAAATATATGAAAGACTAACTAATCTTATAGTTTTAATTTCACAATCAATTTTGGATTGATATTTTCTTCATTTCCTTATGATATGCATCAAATTATTCTTAATTCCATATATCAAACGAATTTAATGACCCAAAATTATAAATAATAAATGATTTTTTTTCCCAGGAAATTTGCATTTGTTAATTAATCAAGTTCGTATCAAGTGACGAATTAATCATTGGCAAATGCTTAAGGCTTGGCAAGTTTTCAGGATATAAACACAATGCACACGCACACCCACCCACACACACCTCTCTCTCACTCTCTCTCCGTTTCGCTCGCACACACGTGCAGTGGTATTAATTAACTGCCCCAAAGTTTTGATTGCGACTGTCATAAAAGTGCGCAGACATGCAAGCAATTTGTGTTTTGGCTTTCTTGAAGGGCTCCACCCACGCAGCCCACTGTGCCGAAGCACACACAGCACACACGTAAAGCTGCTGGCACCTTTACAGCTCTCTGCCTCACCCAAAAAATGTATATGTATATATTTTATAGCCTGGACGGGACAAGTTGGTTAACCCTTTCGAGGAAAGTTCACTTTCAGCCGGAAGTTGTTTTGGGCTTGGCGAAGCATTCTAATTTGATTCATTTTTAGTTGTTGCGACGACACCGGCAAACCCAGACAAACCCGGACAAATGCCCATTCCAGCTCATAACATTCAAAGTGTTACCATTCCTTAACCCCCTCTTGCCCCTCTCTCTCTCTCTCTCTCTCTCTCTGTTGGCCTTTGGGTTGGTTCGAGGTGCTAAGGCGTTGGCTTTGTGTTTGGCGTCCGCGATTTGGGCAAGAGATTAGAAGATTTATACGCAGATTTTGCACTTGTTAAATGGCCCAAGCAGCCGCGAGGTGTGTGTGCACACACACAAACACAGCATGCTTGAGTATGTGTGTCAGTGTGCTCGGTGAGTAATTTGGGTTTTAATTGAATTTACCGGCTTTGTGTGGCTTTTCGAATGAAGTCGAAGTGCTTCAAGTAGTTACTGCCTTTATCTATCTCCCTCTCTTCCTCTCTCTCTCTTTCCCTTTAAATAGCTAGTTAACTAATTAAATTGCTTAGCGAGTTGGCGGCTAAAACTCGATTTGGTTTGTGGCATCTTATCCAAAATAAATTTCAACTTTCTCGCGATTTGAATCATTTTATTCATGCATAAAGATAAAATTCATCAACTTTAGAAACTGTTCTCTCTCTCGATCTATCGTGTACTTATCAAAAAACTATACATCATGAGCTTAAGCGATATCGTGCATAAGGTAAACCGAAATGAAATGAATAGAAAAAGGCCGCACAACATATCGAAAAATATCTATCATGCAGCATTAATCAATTTCATATGGTTCAGGCGAGGAGGAAGGAGTCAGTCTCCAATAATATAATAAAATATATAAAAAAAGCTGTCCCGCATTTGATATACGTGCTGATAACGAGCTGAGCCAAAGCCAGAGCTGCGATATGAATGTGGATATGGTTTAGATGGGGCATCTGACAGGAGGGGGATATGGCATGGGATATGCGTTTGGAGCACGCATATGCAACTCGATGGTGCCCGCACGAAGCTGCACATTGCTAGCGGAGGGGGAGGTGGGGAGGGGGGGCAGACGGCAGCTTGAAAGCGGCTACTCTTTTTGGCTTTTTATTTCGTGTGTTGCGTTTTAGGCACGCTAACCGTTGAGTCAATCCCCCCGCTTGGAAATGAGGCCAAACCCAAATCCAAAAATGAAAACTCATCATTAACCATTAGCGACGTCATCGATGTAGGAGACGATGGCAATGTTGTTGTTGCTGGTGTTGTCGTTGTTGATGTTGTTGTTGTCTCTCACTGTTTCACTTAATTAATTGTTAATTAATTAACATAGATACAAACGTGTGCGTGCCTGTCTGTGTGTGAGTGTGTATAAGGGGCAACATTTTCACGGCTGCCGTTTGGTCATTGTTTTTGTTGTCATTGTTGTTGTTTTTTTGTTGTCGTATCTTTTGTTGCCGCCATAAATATTGTATCATAATTTTCGTTTTGTTTCGATTTTCATTTCGTTACGTTACATAGAAAATATCGTGCCGGGCATTTTCAACCGCAAGCGGCGCCAATTTTCAACTTTGCCTCGTTTGGTTTCGGTTTTTCTGTTATTTCGAATACCGCAAAGCAAACAAAACACAACAGCAACAACAACATAATGTTTTACAAACCCGGCACACAAAATTTCATTTGCGTGTCTCTCGCTTTGTTTTCGCAGGTGCCGGAGTCGACATTAAAATGCGGACGAGCCTCGAGTGGACAAGGCAGCCAGAGAGAAGAGAGAAGGAGGAGGGAAGAGGGAAGAGGGGACATGCTAAGCGACAACACGCGACCAAACACGCACACACATACCACAGTACACATAGTGGTACCTGCCTGTCCCACATCAAGCGCACACAAATGTCTTTTGGCATTTCTCGTCGTGGTCAAGTGACGAACAAATTAGCCGAAATTGAGCTCATGAATTAAAAACCAAAAACCAAAAAAAAAAAATAAAAATACCAAAAAAAACAAAACGGATCTGACGAAGGGCCGACAGGTGGGTATTCGGAACTAGTCTGGCCAATGTCTGAGCATTTTAACGTATTCATAATGAGGGGGAGCATGAAATGTTGACATGAATATTCGGAATATGTGAATAAAGAGGGTTAATGATTGAGGATATTTTAAGTGGGAGGATACGTTGGTGAGGAACTGGAGTCAGGAATTACGACATTACGGTTGAGTTTGAATTTTATACATATATTGATATGTTGATATTTTGATATACTGATATATTGATTTTTGATACATTGATATTTTGATATATTGGTATATTATATTGATATATTGAGATTGATAAATTGAAATTGATATTGATATATTGATATTTTGATCTTTTGATAAGCTGTTATATTGATAGACCGTTATTTTGACATATTAATGTATTGATATATTGATGTATTGATATAAATATTAAAGGATTGATATTTTGATATATCCTATATAATTTTACCATATTTGGTTTGGAATTGAAATCCTTTTATTAGATGAACATAATATATCTTGACCGGAGTACATACATATATTACTAGGTGGAGGGTAACCATATATGAGCTTTTAAGGACACAATTTTTACGATTTGCAAATTCTCTCAAAACCTTGATAAAACTATAACTCTACCTACAAGTTGACAATATAGTAACTAAATGAGGTATTCTTCAGGCTCTACGTTTAATACTTTTACATATATACTTCAGTCATACAAATCTTATTCACACTTCAACTAAATTTTTACACAATATTTCCATATATTACCAATCGATTGCAATCCCATTACAAGTCTTTATGAGTGTAAACAAGCTACTAAACACGCTCTTAATTTCTCACTAATATCGAGGTGATGTTTTAGGTTTATTCAATGCATAAATTGTTAATCAGCAGATGGAAAAACATAGTTGACAGCAAGCAGCAAAGCAGTTAACTGCTTGTCAACTGACATTAGCTTTAACAGCAAGATTTGAGCGAGCTCCAAATGGGCATTAACTTGTTAGACAACTTCATAGAGACCCACAGACAGTATTTATACTATATCTGTCTACGATTATTACGCTCTTTAAGCATCACAGTTTGCACAGGCAGAGGCTTTTTTTGTACGTATTTCTTCTACTGCCATCATAAGGCACTTAGCCTTATGGCGCAATCGAAGACAATGGAACGACAGTAGGCCAGACAGTGCAAGCATTCACATGAGCGAGCACTCACATTAGACTCATATTCATTAGAGGCAGGAGGAAGAAGATGAAATTAAAGTTAAAATAAGTGCAATATGCAACAATAGCAACAACAACAACTGCAACAATTGCAAAGCATTTTGAAAGCGCACGCAAAATTCAAATCAACATTTGACTTGGCCCCAAAAACCAGTTACACATACGAGTGCACACACCACAGACACACACAGACACACACACACACATATACTCGACACCATCAAACGGCTGTAACTGTAACCAACATGCAACAACAATAACGACAGCAACTGCCCAACTGCTTGCGGCCCAAAGCCATCAGCAGCCACAGCCAGAGACGAGAGAGATACAAATTTTGTATCTGAGAGCTACAATATCTCAGCGTGTGTGTGCGTCGCTCGACTTGGCCACATATCTAGTTATTATTGAAATTAAATTACCCCTAATTGAATCTGAAATGGTCAATAAAATCGCATGCCGACAACTATTTTGTACGACTTTGATAGTCCCCGCCGGCTTGGGGGCTCCGAATCGATTGTTATTGTTGCTTTTGTTGTTGCTATTGTTGTTGTCGTTGTAATGTCAATTTGTTTGTGTTTCCCATTTGCATATCCATGGCAAAATTTCATTTTTTCCCCCTTTCGTTGCTTCTTTGGCCTGCCGCTTGTTTTATTTTAAACAAATGCAAATTGAATTAATTGTTGTTATTTCCCCTAGATCGGCTATCGCTTAATGTGGCAATTTGTCTTTGTCTGTTGATGGGGCGTCCCTCAGATAGAGATCTTTCTTTATGATATTTGGAAATTGTGCTATTCAAACGGGTTATTTTATCGAAGAGAAGGGCCGTCTGTGGCTGATAAGGAGGCCAGTGTTGGGCAACTGATTAAGAGTTTCATTGACATCTTATAACATTACATTCGCATCAAGATTAGATTGATTTTCTGTCAGATTTGAGCATCATCTGTGATTGTAAAAACACTTTTAATATTTACAGGTCTGTCAGAGAACCATAAGAGTTGAAGCTGGAATCGATTGGCGATACTTAAAAGCATCGGGAGTATCTCCTAAGGTGTGTTGCAAACTTGTACCCCCATGCAAGGGTATAAACAGGAAAGCTACAAGTTGAGTTCTTTATGGATTGGCAATGACTCTGAAACTGACAGACAGTTCTCAATAGATTTTCATATTCCTTGCAAATATTTCGTGGTTACAGGGTATAACTAATTCACTCCATGTTAAGCCTCTATTGTCTTTGTAACAAAAGAAATTCTGTTAACAATTAATTTAGACAGTTAGAAGTATCTCCATCGATCGTGCTTCACAATCGTATGATCAGAAGTCTCTCAACTTGTTCTTTTTAGCTATGTGAACTATTTACAGGCAGCGCAATAGTCTCACAGGCCCTATGCCACTTATTGATCACTCAATGCCACGTCTGATCGCCAAATACCTTAACTCAGCCATGGAACGATCTGTTTGGTCTGCCTGATCTCTGGCTGGTCTGCAATAATTGCTGCTGGCTTGTTAGCCAACTAATTCCACTTGAATTTCCATTTAAGCACTTAAGGTAAAAGCACGTTTTATTTCTCATGAACAATTGACGCGCTGATCGGTTGGACGTGAAGAAGATCACTCAAATCGAGAAGGCAGGCAAACAGGCAAGGCGGACAACATCGGAGGCAGCAACAACTTGAGCAACAGCAACAACAACAACGGTGACAGCGACAAGTCAAAAAAGCTAATTAGGTTGAAAATACGATCGCTGAACATCGGTCATGTAAAGAGGAACACTAGCAACAGCAAAAACAACAGGCAAGAGATCAGCACAGATCACTGATCACATTTGTTAAGGATGGACTTGGTTGAAAGAGGCAGAGAAGTAAATTACATGCGAACATGAAAGATGCAGATAAACATGCCAAACAAAATAAAACTCATGACGATCATTAGGCAGAGGCAACAACGGCAGCAACAACAACAACAACAACAATGACAGACAGACAGACAGTCAGCGAATTGATGATCAGTCGGTGATCTATCGACATCTCTACAGCTTCCTCTTGTTCCTCATTGCTCTTCTCTTTGCTCTCCTTCCCTGCTTGTTATTATGTATGCCAAACAAAGTCACAACATGTGGACAACATGACTGGAAGAAGGCAACAAATAAATCGATGTTGCCCGTGGTACATGCAACCGATCGACCGATCAACCGATGATCATTATGATGAACCTCACATCGAACAAGTCGCATACACAAGTGCAACCTGATTTGGTATTGAGCAAGGAGAGAGAGGGTGGGGGAAACACTGACTGTCTGCAATCTGTGCATAGTTCGGTGTGCCTTCAATCACAGCGCATTCCATGGAACTGTTTAGCGTTTAAAAGATCTTGGATCGTGGTACGACTGGGGTCGCAACGGGGTCTAGAGACAATTCGAAAATTGGCTAAGAAAAGAATCCTGCTCCATAGAAGGGTATGACACGCGAAAACTTCCTGTGCAGTGCAAGAGAGAGGGAGAGAAAAAGAGGAAGAGAGAGTGAAAGAACGAAAGAGACGACCCAGCGACACTTGTGCCACAGCCTTGGCCCGTTTCGCCGTGCAAAATGCAATTGTTGCCAAAGATTTATTTGCACGCCCGCGCTAAGAGGACCAACAAAAAGAAGAGGAAAAAGAAGCAGGAGAAGACGTAGACGAGAAGAAAAACAACCTACTCAAGTTGGCCTGGTGCAAAATGCATTCTTTATTTAATGTCGGGCCCCAACTCAAGCCCGCTAATACACAACCATACACAGACATATTTCGGGCCCCATCGACAGCAGACGCAACTGAACGACGACCTCTGCCGTAGGCCAAAACAAAACAAAACAAAACAACAAAAAAAAGAGTCTTGCGCGTGACTTTGCGTTTTTTCCCCTCCAACTCCCCCTTCTCTTGCCACTTTTGTTGGCCAACTTCAGCAGAAAAAGATTCTCACGATACTTTGCCCAGCGGCTTTTCAAATTGGTTGACAAACTAGCAGCATCAGCACCTTCTTGTACGCCCCCAAACCACCTCCACCTACTTCAATTCTTCCTTCTCCTCTCTCCCACTCTCTACCCGTTTTGGCATAAGTAATTGTATTCCGTATGCCGTCTAATATGTTTATACATAGTTCTTTGCCAAGAACGTGCAGCGCCTTCAGCCACATTTTCACTAGTGCAAATTAAGCAGTAGCCCAATGTGCTCAGCCTGACGAGAAAAAGAGAGAGAGCGAGAGTAACCGAGAACTGAGCTGATCAGAGTGGGTCGTGGGTTAAGGATTTAATGAAACAATTAGTCTCGGGGCCTACTACAACATTGTTTTGGCGTGGGAGCATCTTAATAGATCATTTGCATATCGAAAGCGAGAATTGAAAAGAATCTGCAGAGATTGTTGTGGAATTATTCGAAAATATGTAGACATCATGTAGATAAACAAGGTAGATTATTGAAATTTGTGGGATGCTGTGATTTTTTTCTTTATGGATTCATTATAATAAGAAATAGATCATAAATGTTGACAACAAATAGATTATAGACATCTTAGCTTTAACATATTGCAAGGGAATTTAATGAGGATTATAATATATAATTTAATCATAATATAATAAAAAATAATGATATATAGAGTAGTCAATTATATAGAGCATTATATAGTGATTCTTTTACCATCACATTCTCACACTACTTTAACTCTAAACTTATCTCCATTTCAAATTCACTCCTTTCCCTCTTTTTCAAGGATTTATTTTAACCTTCAGCTCTCTGCAATCCCCTCCCTCTGCTGCGGCAACTCCCCCAATCTTTTGCGGCAGCTACCAGTGAACTTGCTAAATGAACTCGAAACAAAATGCAGAGATGAAAATTGCGTTTATAAATAAATGCAAACATCCTCTTTAGGGGCAGCTACGCCCGGCATCAGAGATTCGTGCATATGTTTTAATACGCTCCAAGTGGCAGCTTCCCCAAGCCAACTTCAACTCCATCTCCCAGCTGCAGATCCCGGGTCCAGGCTTATCCCGCAAAACTTCATTAGGCGCTGCGACAGTTGAGCAAAATAAAAAACAAAGTTATGAGATTCTCGCTTGATTTATAAACGCAGTGAAGAAGAGAGTGGAGAGGGGAGGGAGGTTCAGAAGGCACGGGGCAGCGAAGTGGACGCTTGCAACTTGTCCCCCCACTGTGACAACTGACAATCGGCGACAATTTCTCATTTTCGAGAGCAAGCGAGCAGCTCAAAGTGATGAGCAAATTGTGCAACAAGCGAAGGAGGAGAGGGAGAAGGAGGAAGTCGAGGGAGGACTTCTCTCTCTCTGTCTCTCTCTCTCTCTCTTTCTGGGAGTGGGAGATTTAACAGTCGCGACAGACATTGACATGAACAGTCGGCTAATCGACAGAGCAACGAACAACGTGCAACGTGCGGGGTCAGCTACGGGGCTTGGGGCTTTCTGTGCCACACACTGACTGCCGTAAGTCGACTGACAAGGCGACCCATTTGTTGTTTTCACTTGTGTGCACCATTTCACAGACACTTCAACGTCGAAGAAGATGCACGGGCGCAACTTTTTGTTGTTGTTGTTAGTTTCCCTCCTGATTTGCTGCTGTTGTTCTTTTTGTTGTTGTTGTTGTTGCGCCGCCTGCGAGAACATTAAACGTGCTTGTATGGCAGTAACTACTATTACTATTAGGATCGCGACGACTTCGTAAGGTTGTTCCTCCTTCTCTGCCTTCCTTCTCTCGTTCCCATTCTGCTGTTGTTGTTGTTGTTGTAGTTCAACTTTTTGCTCAGCAGCTTCCTGCAAGTTTTTTTCCTCATTCGCGCAGTTCAAGTGGAGCTAAGCCTGTAGTTGCACTCGCAGTTGGATACGAAGCTAGAGCTGTTGCTGTTGCTGGAACTGTAGCTGCGACTAACGACGTATTTATGCCAAGCGACAAACTGTGGGAACAAATAAAAATTTAGCGAAAATGCCAGAGCGACTGTCGCGAGTCTGGCGAGTGGGAGAGATACGTGTACGTCTGCGACGAGAGAGACTGTGTAGCAAGGCGCGACGAGTTAGAGATGAGCGCGTGAGGCGATAAATGACTTTATTTAGATAGAAGGAAGGAAAGGAAATAGAAATCCTTAAATTGGTTATTTACTAATTTGTGTCCATTTCGAATATATTTAGAATAGAATATTTTGAATTGAACTTCGAATATAAACTTAAAACAAGATAAGGGAACAAAAACAAATTATTAATAGTTTATGCACTCTATAAATAATTTATTTTCCATTTCTGTGAAGTTCTTCAAACTGTTTTAAAATAAATTAACAATAAACAATCAATTTAAACTCATTAGAAAACACACTTATTTGTAGAGACGCGCGCGTAAGGCATCAGGCGACTTTTTAAAGAAATTCGTAAAATTTATAATGCAGCAAACATTTCTTTAAATTTGTGAATATTTAACAATTGTATACAAAATGTTGATGAGCAATCATTCATCAACTTTCAACTGATAAACTTGCACAAATATGTTTTGTAAACAAGTAAATAAATCATATCATCAATCAATGAATTCTTTCATTCGATTATTTAGCACTGCACGCACTTCTCACGCACCCATCCCCAAGAAATACCTTGTGGAGGCAGCGCAAGAAGAATTTCCTTAGCTGCGACTATCATTAATGTCAAAAATAGCAAACTGACAATATTGTTAGCCCATCAATAATACAATATTTTACTTGTCGCCCTCAATTCGCAGCCATTTGACATTTGCAATGCATTCCTGGCGAGGCAGAAACACAGATACAAGAAGAAGCAAGAAAAACAGTAGAAATAAAAGCAGAAAACAAAACTTTGCCTTATCGAAGGCAAATTTCTCACTGTCATTTGTTGCAGTTGTTACTGTAGTTGTTGTTGTTGATAGTTGTTTTTTGCTGGGCCTTTGTTTTTCGGGTTCAGACGAAACAAGGCAACAACAACAAATCGCGTTAAATGCCTCCAAAGTGGCTCTGGGTACGTCACGTTTTTCTCGCAAGCTCGCGCGCGCATCTTCATCTTCTTCATCATCGTGTTTCTCTCTGGTTCGTTTTATTGGCAATTTGTTGTTTACCTCGTACAATGTCAGTCAGAATAGCCCGAGAAAAGTCACAAAATTTAACTCAATAAACAAATTTCTCAATTTGATCAGGCCCAAACTACCCGCCCCTGTGTGTATAGGGTATGCACAACATAAAACACGATTTGGTACCGCGAAATTTGTAAATTATTCAATCCTTAAAGTTAAAACGATCTTATCATCTTGACAGCTCCACTCCCCCAACAATCCGACTTATTACTCCCCCAACCAATCGACTCATTTGACCTTTTTGTTTGGTAATCAAGTTTAACAAACTTTCATCATCCTGCTCGGTACGGTTGAGACCCTTCCTTGGGTTGGGTTCTTTGACATTTCGTTTCTAATCGATACAAGGTTTTTAAATTTGACTTAAAGTCAATACACACACACACACATAAGCACATTAAGTGCGAGGTATAAAAATAAATTGCAGCAATTGTACTCATCATTAGGGCCTGCTTAGGGTAATATGCCCAGTTTTCATATTGTCTGGGGGCCATAAATGATTTTTATGAACGAGTTTGCATTCTTCAGTTTATGTTGGGCTCGACAAGTGGCCCCACTTCTGTGTGTATGTGTGATTTGTTGCAGTTATCAGCATTTTTCACTTCAAAACAGAGTTAGCAATAGAGAAAGAGATGGAGAGATGGCGAGATAGTAAGAGACAGACAGAGAGAGACGTGGCACATCATCAACATGCGAAGCAGACACTGTTGTGACCTGCCCAGACCCTGTACCGGTAGTATACGAGTACCATGGCCGACGACCCCGCCCATCAAAAGCCTCCGAGTGGGCGTCATAAGTCAGATTTATGTGTGTGCAAATAGTTGCCACAGTCTGTGGGGGCATGGCCAACGCCTTGTTTCGTTTCTGGCAATGTGATTTGTGAGTTTTTGCTTAAAAGTTTCGCCTCAAGGCGGATTCCTGCCATGCCATGCAACGTGGCAACTTGGAATGGGAACCAGCAACTGTTTTCAAGTTGACATTCTCTAATAACAAAAGAAAAATTGCCGAAAACAAACACGAAGCGGCTCACTTGACTTGGAAAACAGATAACTTTCATTAGGAAGAGAGAGAGTGAGCAGAGAACTTTAAAGTGGCAATCCCCAATTCTGTCCTCCTCTTGCCTTCCATATATGGAAATAGAAATGATGAAATACAGTCAAAGTTTACGGTTAGCCAAGTTTTCCTCAACTCAACATTAATCTTCCAATTTGTGGGGGCAAATTGTGTGAGTTTTGGGAAACTAACATAAACTACTTCACTTTCAAATTGAGAAATTTTTCATCTTCACCTTAAGATTAAGTGGGGAAATTCAAATTATTCAAACAAAATACAGAAAACTCTAAACAAAATTCAAAAATACTTGAGGAACTTGTAGATAAGTTTGGTCTCTTTTATTTAAACTTAAAATTGGAGGATTTATTATTTATTTCTTGAAAATACATAAGCAAAACTCTGCTAAATGAACTGTTAATTTAGCTGCCTGAAACTGTAAAATGATTTAAAGGGACCCGGAGATATTCACTGCGAACTGCAGTCGGTCTTTGCGGTCTTATCTAAGTGAGAGAATCATACAAATTATAGTTCTACAGAGCGACCATTAAATTGGCCATTTTTCATACGAATGAACGAGAGAGAAAGAGATGGAAACATGCTCGATACAAGGAGCATGCAAGTGCATAAATCACAATTGGCCAAAGGAGAGTGTATGGGGGTACAGTGTGATGGGTAGATAAAGTACAATATCGGAATTATGCATGTGCGGATAAAGTGCAGTTATGCTTACCCCATAAATGAATCCTACGTGAAGAGATAATCCGTTAGAGGGATATGGAATGAAACGAGAACACACAGAAAGAAAACTCTTCTTTTTTATGTATTGCAAAGGCAGACGGAGAAACAATTCACTCGAGTGCCCAAAATAAACACTTCGTTATTAGAAACACATGTACTCGACGGCGACGGGGGAGCAGCCCCAAAATAAATATGGTTATTTATCTCCGTCTCTCTCTTTCACTTTTTATTCTGCTTCATTCTTTCAACGCATCATCTCACATAATTTCTGCACTCGCGAACGGAAATGCAGCTGGGCAAAGGCAAAGGGCGCAGTGCAAAATTAATGGAAAAATGGGGTGCCCCCTTCTGGCGAAATGTACCGTTAATACTTCGACTTCGACACGGCCCACGAATACGCGGAAAACGAAAGCGAAAACGAAACTCCAAAAATAACTTTACAGCGCATTCAATAAAATTGTACTTGATGCGTTATTCCAGCATGGAAGTTCCCGACAGAGAAGGCTCTGATTATTCGCACTCTTTCGCACACAAACAAATTTTCTATTCACTTTTTTTGTTGTTGTTTTGTTGCCGTTTTAAAATACGATGTAAATTCGTCGTCGCGAGCTTCTCCGCGCGCGCGAGCTTCGTCTTCGTTGTCTGTTCAAATAAAACTGAATTCCGAATGCGGCGCGACGATGATCGCGACGATCCCAAACGGGATGCTTCGTGTTGGCCTAGCGACGAGAGCGTGAGTCATGCACAGGCACGAGCAACATACGGCACAGTCGTGCCCACTAACAGTCGTGCAGGCAGCGAAGAAGAGCACGACGAACGCGCATAACCAATTGGATATTGTTGCTGTTGCTACTGCTGCTGAGAGAGTGACCCCCTCACAGTTGTATTGTTGCCTTTGGGCTGCACGTGCTGCTGCTGGCGCGCAATGAACGTGATCGTGCAGAGAGAGAGAAAGAGAGAGAGACAGAGTGCAATGCAGAGAGCCAGAGAGCGCATTCGAAAAAAGCCGGTAAAATGAACGCGACTGTGTGTTTTGTTTATATTTTGAATGAACGAAGAGAGAGAGCGAGTGAGAGAGATAGAGAGCGGGGAAGATAGAGAGTCAATTTGCAAGCGAGCGTGAAATGAATGAATTGCAACGGTAATTGGAGTGATAATGTGATGTGCTTGCTTATCAGAGAGCAAATTATTTGCTGTTAATTATACAGAGGAGAATTATACAGTTTATGGCTGTCTATGACTTTTTGATTAATTGTTATTTGTATATTATAAAACCATAATATATGTATTTATATAGTTTGATATTAATTGTGTATAAATAAAAAATCACACGCTACTGTATTTATTTATATCTTTTTACACTTGCAGAGAGTATAAATATTCATTTAGGCCAGGAGTTTACAACGGACCTCGTAAAATATGTACTATACGAGTATATATGTATGTATATTGTTTATATTTAATTGTATAAAAATAATAAATTATACTCTACCGTATTTATTCTTCATATTTGTACACTCTCTTGACACTCTTCGCATTATCTCACGCTGCTTCGACCGTTAGAAGACGCAACCTTGAACCAGCCGCGGGACCAAAGCTGTCATTAGCCAGATGATGATTAAGCAAAACTTGAGCGATTAACAAAATAATTGTTTATAAATCAAAATGTTGTCATTGCTGGCGGGAAAATCGAGAAAAACGTTGCACTAAAATGCGCTAATGAGGAAAAGTCGCTGAGGCTGCCTGCGTACTGACCCAAAGAAGAAGCCGACAGAGAACCAGTTCCCCAACTGGCTTCCCACTCTTCCAGCTTCTCTCAGATCTCCACTACTCTTTCTCTCTCTCTCTCTTTCGCAGTCGGCATTATTGAAAATGTGTGACAATTATGAAAGGCGATCGGCGAAGCGATATTAATGCACAATATAACGCAAACAATAACATAGAAGGAGGCACAGAAGTGGTGGACAGACTAAAGAGCGTGTGAGATAAACATCTCGATAAGCTTCGAATAATACAAAAGCGTCGACAAAACAAAACAAACAAACAAACGCGCAAAATTCTTTCTTCAAGCGTAACGGAAGTCGTCGAGAGAGTTAAATGGTCAACGGGTTCGACGATGGCTCGATGGATCAGAGAATGCGGCTGCAGCAGCGGCAGCTACCGGTACCGGATGCCCAGGCCAAAGGTCTAAGCCGCTACGAATACCGCAAAACATATTCGAACAACTTGTCATGAGTGCATTTCCGAGTGTTGACAAGTTGAGTAGGCTCAAGTGGAGCATTATAGATCACAAATTGCCCGAATCGGCTTATCGCAAGAGAGACGATGTTGAATGAAACCTGTGAGAGTCAAAGTTTCTTTTGGAATGACATAAGAGAGGCCATAACTGTAGGCTTAGGCTTGAAGTAATTTGAATATAAAGGTATTACAGATGCAGGCTGACTGTACATATATATATATCTATAAGATACCTATACGATATCAATCAGAAAGTCTTATTTCAGTTTTATTTTAACCTATTTATTCTTAACTATTCAATTCCAAAGTTAATTATCATTTCATTGACTGTACTTCATACAACTATAATCTTTTTAAGATACCTTCTGAACTCTCAGCTTTGATTACCTTAATATTTCTCTTGAAAATTTACTACACCTTTCGCACATGACTCCGATTACCTAAACCTCCTTTAGCCATTTTCTGGCTAACCCAACTAAGCCAAAATCGTTCGCCTTTACGATCGTCACTTTTAGTAGCCATTAAACACGTTGCTCCACTCAATGTTCTATCAGATTGTAATCTCACATAATAAAGTCATAAATTCCGAGCAACCTAAAGCAGTTGGTCGGGCGAATCCGAAATGATTAATGGTTCGAAGTCTGTAAGCTCTTCCCCCCAACGCCCAAAGCAATCCGCATAAATTTAACAATTGTTCAATAGATTTTTATTTTTCAAAGTGTTTCTTCTTCTTCTCTCTCCCTCTCTACAAACATTTGCACGTAATCCGTCATAAAGTGGAAAATCAAGTAACTAAGTGATTAAAGCGGGCAAAAAAGGAAAAGCGAGCGAGGCAAATAACAAACTCACAAAAAAACCAAACCAAGTCAAGAAATCAAACCAAAATTATTCAATAGGCTTTGGCTTTGGCTAAGGGGTTTCATCGTCATCGTCGTCGTCGTCGTCTCGTCGAGTGGCCATTGGATTTGGTTTAGCTGGCGGATTGGATTGCCTTGGTGCCTTGGCTCAAATGCATTTTGGTTGTTTGCCAGTTTGCCGTTGCGGACGCTTTCAAGATTTACATAAATAAGAAGTGCGCACCAAAAATGGGGATAAGAAATCGTCAACACATCGTATATCGTATATCGCATATCGTGTATACATTCAATATGCATATACTTTTCCCAATTTTGGGGGCAATTTTCTACAGTTTGATTAGCGTTTTTTTTTAACAAACCACAACGAATCTGGGCCCTTATCAGGTTTTAATTAAAAGCTGCCGCAGTTTTGATTCGGTTGCACGCTTAATGAGCACACACAAAGTCGGGCGGATTCGAGGTAATCATATCGCTGAGATTTATGAACCATAAATATGTCTCATTATTTAGATAGGTGCGGTCCACAAAAGATGTGGAGTATACTGGAAACGAATTCATTTGCAATGTTGTGGAATTTCTTAAAGTTTATTTCGTATAAGGCTTTCTTCGATCAACACGATTCTTATTATAAACTTTAGGAAACTTTAGGCAAACTTCTGATTTCGTTATATCATCTTCAAATATATAGGAAATCTTCAAATAATTAGTAAGTACAAAATATATTTATATTATTCGGCTCAGGCTGTTTATTATCATTTTTTACCATACTATTCTGGTATTAATGTATATTTTTAAAATCATTTTAAGAGTAAAGGAGTAAAAGGTAAAGTTAACAGAGTAGAGTAAGTGAAATTATTGATTATTAAGATTGAAGACAACATTTATCATATTATATATACAAATATATTAATTTATAGATGTTCAAAAATATAGAAATGTAATCGACAAGTCCGCATAAATCTCCGATAACACTTTCGCGCTGACAGAAATTCCATTTAGTTTAAGCTAAAGTAGTTCAATCAAAAATTCCCAATTTTATATAATATTTTAAGATTAAAGTCGAATTTTGTTGGCGAACAAGTCGAATTTTAATTAAAATACCTCACGTTTTTTATGGAAATAATCAAAAATTATTGACTTTAAAAACAAGATGAAGACGAAGAAGGTGCAGCTTAAATAGCGCCACAAAAGAGTGGGCAATGCAGGTGGCATAAAGTGGAAAGAAGGAAGGGGGTGGTTGGGCAGATGAAGGCGACAGCATGAAACCGCAGCAGGCAGGGAGGTGAAAAGGAAAGCTCGTAAAAGAGCCGAAGCAGCACGTGATAAACGCACTTAACAGGCAACACCCATTTAAGCGAATGATGAATTAACGCAGCACAGCTCAGACAGACAGGCACACACATGCACAAACAGCCAGAGCCCTGCAGACCTCAAAGCGGCAGACAGAGGAGACCGCAGCAGCTCAGCCTCAGTCTCGGTCTCCATCACAGTGGCCCCCTTCCTCTTCATCTTCGTCTTCGTCTTTATTTTGGAGTCTCTCTCCCTCACTCTCTGCCCTTTCCTGCAACGTGAATAAGTGCCGTTTAGAACCGACTCCATAGTCTGTTCATAAACTTCTTGGCAGCAGTCGAAACTCGACTTGGTTTGCCCACTTTCCCCTCTCTCCCGTTCCACTCTACATTTCTTCCCCTTGTCTGGCAGCTTTCGGGAAACTTGAGAAGCGCAGAAATTAGTTAGAAAGACGTGCGTAAGGTGTGTTCTGGACAGCATTGCATCGCATCGCATGGCACACGTGCGTTTGTCAGACTATCTACTTCTCCCTTGCTCTGCCTCTTCCTTTCTCTCTCTTTGGTTTGTCAGCTCGTCGTCAGTCATTAAAACTGACGCTGCGACAGCGAGTGCAGTTCAACAAAAACTTTGAGCACTTTTACCCAGAACAAATTTGCCTGCATTTTCGACCACCAGCGCGATAAAAGTGTCAGTTGCAAAAAGTTTCAGTTTCAACTAAATACCCAAAAAAATACTTATTTGAAAAAAAAAACTGTCGAGTGAAAATTAAAAAAAACTGAACAGCCCGAATCAGAACTTTTAATTTGGGTCACATTAAAAATGCGATAGGTTTGGAGAATTTCCATAGGATTACATTTAATTTAGAGAAGCAGTTCTTAAGTGTTTTATATTAAACTAGCCATATATCTTTAATTTTGTTTATATTGCAACTCTATTTCATATGGCTGATATAATACTTATCGCTTTAAAAAAAAAAGCCAATTTGACGTATGCTATGATTTGAAATAGCATATCTTTCAGTTATTAAGTATTTCAGATAAAAGTAGCCATAGATCCCTAATATTATTCAAATCCCACCACTATTTCATATAGCTGCCATAGTAACTCCCACTTATTAAAACAAAAACTCAGAAATTTCACAAAATAAGTAAGCAATATTAAAGAATTAAGCATGATATAGTATTAATCGCTCATTAGTTGCGGCTTTTCTATTCCACCATTATCTCTCTCAACTATTTTCATCGCCTTTGCCTGGACTTCTTAAATACTTGTTATCTTGCTCTCGCCTCAACGCATGTCCCTCGCTCCCTCTTATCACGCTCTTGCTCTTCCGAGCGACAATTAACTCTCAACTGTTGCCCCAGCAAAGTCATTAACGATTTTTTTCTCTTCGCGAATCCACTTAACTTGCTTTAAAAGGCAGTCGGAAAAACAACAACATCAACAACAGCTAGAGCAATAAGCACATGGCAACTGCGGTCATTTAGAAAGGTCAACACGGGATGCCGCACAGCAGCAGCAGAGACAGCAGCAGCGGCAGCAACTGCGGGAGGCAACAACAACAACCTACAACCTACAACAAGTTCAGCCTCTCAGGCTATCGACAAAAAAGTGTTAAATCTTTCTACAGAAATGTTGCCCCTCATTTCGAATGTTTAACAAATTTGTGTGTTGATTAAAAACATCATTAATAAAAGAACGAAAAATGGAAATAAAATACGAAAACTTGCCGCATTTTTCTTCTTTTTCGTTGACAATTTGTTATTTTAAATTTGTTTTCAACACTCCACCGAGAGAATTGTTTAATATAATTAAATTTGATTAATTTTAACTAGACAAATATTTGGAATAACCGTCTTGAGACAACTAATTAAAATTAATTTCGTATTGATTAAACGTTTTCAGCTGGAAATGTTGCCAACTTTTCTGGTAGTCGACTCGGACAATGGTCAGTTTAATAATTAAATGATTGATAGTTGAGTGCACAACGTGTGGTCCAGCTGTGGTGTACTGGCTCGAGACGAACTCCCTCGTCTCCACGGGTAGCCAACAACAACTACATGCTGGGAATCCGTTTGCGTACAACATTAGCGGCGTGAGAATTTCGCTTAGATCGCTTTTTGAATGAAGTGCGCTGATTATGCGGCTCGTTTTCGGGCTTGTTCTCGGTGTCAATACATAAGTAATTTGGCGGCTTTTTAGCTGAAAGTGTACAAAGTGCGGAACGATTTGTATTGTCTTCATTTTGATTGAATTTCGCAATGGACTTTGGTTAAGTTGGAATTTTGTGAGAGTTTTTTAATGAGTTAATTAATTTCTTTCAATTACAGTCTACTCAAAGTATTTCATACATATATTAAAATATAAAATATGTGTTAATGACTTTGTAAGCAATGATTTTTAAAATTTGATTTCCAATGGGTTCACAAACAGTGTTGTACAACGTAAAACAACAGTCATTTAACAGCATATGCCAGGAAACTGCTGTGTGGAGTGACTTCGTTGAGTGTGGAGTAAAATTTTTACTACGCAAGGTTGTTGTCTCAACTAAGGCGTTTACAGCTTAGTGTGGTAGCTCACCTTAACGTAACATAACTAAATTTACTGTTATACTACGACTCAGTGAAGTCAGCAACCGCACTTTAGTGGAGACAAGAACGGATATCGACAATGTGTTGAAAACGAAACAAAATAAATTAAGAACAATTTATAAACCCACAACAAAACATTTACAGAAATAAACAAAATTCTAAAAATAATTATTAATATTTCTATAATTATAATTAAACTGAAAATACTGAATTTGAATGCCAATAGTTATGAAATATGTAGGTTTATAACATGTTATATATACTCCATTTTCAATATCGTAAATTATGTTTCTAATTCTTTTACCACTCCATTTCCCGTAACTGCCTTTTCTTTTAATAGTTTTATAAGCCAAGCATCATGGCCATCAAATGTATAATGAGAGCTAAGTCTTAAAAAACAACAACAAGAGCAGGAGGCACCTTTAAACAACTAATTAAAATTTATGTTAATGCGATAATTTATATTTAAATTCAACAATTGGCCGCGTCTAATGCTGCGTATTTGCACTGGTCATTTGCCTTAATGCTACCCAGATAGAGAAAGTGAAGAGTGATTCAGAGAGAGAGAAAGAGGGAAAGAGAGAGAAAGAGAAAGAGAGAGGGAGCGCAAAGCAATGAGAAAACTCACTTTGCGCGTACACAAAAGCCAATTAGAAATAATAATAACGGCCAAAATGTTGTTTCCAATTTGCCGACTAAGTAATGTGTGTCCATTGAATTCAGCTGCAAATAGAATTGGCTTAAATGGTCGAAATGCAAATGGTACCGTATAGTGGCACGGGGAGAGAGGGAGAGAATGAAATCCGCGTCATTAAAAGTTACTTTTGCAGTGTTCCCCAAATAATTTTCATAAATATTACAAAATAAATTTCTGCATTCGATATTTGGAAATGTGCCGATGGCGCTGCAAGAGAAATTATTGAATTAACTGTGTATTATGCCAATATTTAGCTGGATTTCGGGCAAAAACTGCAAGTCATCGACAGCGAACAAATCCCTGTATAATCTGCATAAATTGTCCATGAGTTTTTTGGGAAAATGTGATTTATGCAGTTAAGTCGATAAAAACAATGCGAAAGATAAATGCAATAAAGTTATTGCTACACTAATTTGACATTCATTTGTTTTTATGGCACAGCATAATGCCAGTGCGCTATAAAAATAAAAAATACTGTTGATTTAACATTGATTAGCCAGAATATTATGTTTATAAATTATAAAACTGTTATAAATAATACATAAAAATACTTTTTATCTTCAATTAGTTAATTTACTACTATAAAAGTCTTTGGGTTATAGAACTGGATAATCAAAATATTAAAAATATATATAATATAGAAATATAGATATTCCTCATCATTGTACTTAATAATTTCGAGTTCCCCAAAGCATAATTGAAACTTCACTTAATTTCCTTAAAAATTTCTCGTTTCCCCTTCGCAAAGTAAAACTAAAAGTGAAACAAGAACAAAATCAGTGTGTACACACTGCAAGCGTCATACATTAATGCACTGTCGACGCTTCTGTGTCGCACATCAATTAGCAGCTTCTTTCCCTCCACTTCCCGTTTGACATGTTGTTTTAGTTGTGTTGCATACTTTGCAGTTGCTAAAGGAAAGTACACTAAAGACTTACTTAACTTGCTGCTCCATTCATTTCCCACAATATCAACCTGTTCTCTTTTCAATTTAATCCTCTCCCACCTAAAGAACTCTTTTCGCAATTCTACGAAAAATACCTCAATTTATTTTACGCACATTATAAATCTGCGCAGTCTATTAATGTCATAGAAAAACGACTGGGCAAATTGTAAAATGATGTTTCGCATAAAACCACTTGGCTAATCTACAAGCACACACACAACTCACACTCATACACACACAGTCCCCTTGGTGTTATCTTTAAACTAATTGAAGCCATCAATTCGATCAACAAATTCCCGAGCAACCCGTAACTCGACTCGTATTTCATATCGATAGCACACAAAGCCGCTGTCGTTTATTATGCGGCCCGAGAAAATGTTATCGACGCAAATCACATTTGGCCAAGGACACAGTGGACCGCCAGAGGGGAAGGAGCAGGGGACTTGGATGTCCCTGCCGCCCAGACGGCCGCAGACCTTAGAGGTCAGGTTAGCCTTTTTTACGGGCATAAATTGCCGTTCTTGTTGTTGCCGTTGTTATTGCCCCCCACCACTAGTGCGTCTCCTAGGTCTCTTGATACATTTTGAGTTCTTTTTTTTTTCTTTTTTTTCCTTTTTTTTTTGGTTGGCATAAAACGCATTGCATGTTTGCCTGTCGCCTGTCGCTTGCTTCGTTGAGTTTTTCAACGCTTCGCAGGCGCCGAAAGTTTTCTATTCAGTTTACACAATTTACTGCGTGTTTTTCAATTGTCAGTGGGGTGTTTTGAATGTGCAGACAAGTTCAAGGGGGGTAAATTTGAAAAGAATTTAAATGAATTGAAAAATGAATTTAGTGAAAGGTTATTTGACTAAAGATGTACAGATATGTTAAATAAATTATAAATAATGCCAGATTTATATAGTGTTATAATAGATACTCTGGAGAATTTTATCTTGATTATTATTTACTTATTTACATTATTATTTACTTGCTGAGTGTGAAATTAAAGAGATTCAAATGAAGATTTTGTGAAAAAAGCAGCAATAAGTATGGTTTCTTAAAGAGAAACTACAGGGTATTAATAACCACAACGCGGTGAATGTTTGATATTCTTTAAGCAGTTCAACCCATCGAAATCATAAATTAAATATGCTCAAAGGAGCTCTAGGGTATTTGCGTGTCTATTTCACTTCTCTCCTCTTCACTTTTCATTTCAGCACATTTCTTCCCCTTTGACACCTTCGAATTTAACGCCATATTAAAGCCAGAATTGTCTGTCCTAACGTCAGGTCGATACGCTCAGCTTCAAGGCTCGTTGGGTAGAGACGTTGCCACTTGGCTGGCCGATTGCCTGGTCCCAGAGCCTGGGGAATTCCCACAGAGAAAGTCAACTCAGACCCAAAAGTTAGCATTCTCAATTTTATTGTTAGTTTTCATTAGTTCACGTTTTGTGTTTGTTATTCATTTTTTTGGGGTTTATTGATTTTTAAAAAATTATTACACTTATTACTAACTACTAACAAATTGTCGATTAACTAACGTAAATTTAATTAACCGTTATCGCAATTTTATAATTTAATACATGTTTACAATATTATAATATGATTTCTCGAGTTCAGTTTTCGTTTATTTCTCTGTTTTTTTGTTTTTGTTTTTTGTATTCCATTCTGTTTTGTTTTGTTTTCTGTTTTGTTTTATTTTTCGTGTGTATTCGCTAGTAAATGCAGAAATATGAAATTTTATGTTGATCAACTTGTTTGCGTTAATTAAATTTAAATTTACTTTTAATTGTAGTCAATTAGTCTAGTAGGTTGTGTCTTTGTATGTCTGTGTGTATGTGTTGTCCATTATTTAGCAGCCACCTCTTTGTCATGGCGGGTTAGTTGTTAATTTAATATTAAAATTACACGTTTTTTTATTATATACAAAATTATGTTACAGTACTTTTTTTTCTGTTTCTGTTTGAAAATTGAGCAAAGTTTTCTGCATCTTCTTCCACTTTTTCAGTGTCAACTTTGCGCATTGGTGCCGAGTCCGAAGAGAAAGTTGCACTATTCTACAGCTGGACTGGGGGAGAGGGGGAAAATAGTTGGGGAAGAGAGGGGGAAACAACTGCAACTTACGTGCTAGAGTAAATGTCGTTTATTTTACAGGGTGTTTTTCGACTAGTTGATTTAGTTCTTCAAGTTTTATAAACTCTTTTACATTTTGTAGTATTGGTAGCATCCTTAAATGTAGTATTTTTATTATTTAGTATATCATTTAAATAACTATAATTTCGCTTTAATATTGATTTGGTTTTGATTTCAAGTTGGTTCACAGGAGGAGGGGGGGAAATACGTTCAAGAAATTGACAGAAATTCAAGGAGAAAGGTAAAAGAAATTGGATTCCTGATTGGAATAAACTATGCTTAAAAAGTTGTAGTTGTTGCGAAAGTTGTTGTGGTTGTTGGTATTTTCTTGGTATATATTTCTTCTTCTTATTATTTGGTATACTTTGCTATAGAGAACAGTGGGGCGAGCAAGGGCTGCCATAATAATCCGTAAACCTAACCTAATACTGCACTCACACACTCGCAGTCACACTCACATTCACTCACTCTCTCTCTCTGTCTCACTCTTATGTCTGTAGTAGAGTTGAAATTGCATATCCTGTGCCACATCCTGGCATTACGCTTACAGCTGAAACATCGTTTTTAACTACAACTTAACTATTTATTTTTATAATACAACTTTGCCTGTCTCCCCTGTCGTGCTTGTTGTTGCTGTTGCTAATGTTGTTGTTGTCAGTGTTGCTGCTGCTGTCACAGTTGTTGGTGCATGCCCTCCACCACCAGGTCCGGCACCACTGCCCGCTGCATTGTCCAGGGGCGGAGCAACTCCCACTTGAGACGGTTGCTGTTTGGATTTCGCTTTATCGTGCACGTACATCGCGGCAAGGGCATTGAAACGTGGACCCCAATTTTGTAAATAGTTAAAGTCTTGATTCTCATCGTCGGTGCCTGCAACAAGATGGGGTATATTGTCAACTGAGATACCTTACAAACTGTACAGCAGACGAAAAGACGAAACTAAAACTAGTTTAAACCATTTATTTGCAGCTCACCTGACGCCAACGAGCTGAGCGACTCGGCAATGCTGCCGCTGCCCTCGAACGTAAAATTGCGGAGGTCGTCGAATGGCGGCGCATTGGGATCTTTGTCGATGCGCTGCTTGCGCTCCTCCATCAGGTAGGCCACATTCAATTCCTGCCCGGGTGGCAGCAGCGTCATCACAGGATCTGCACGTGGGGAATATCAAATGCTCAGTCAAGTTTTCTCTCTCTCTCTCTGTGTGTGTGTTTACTTACAGATGATGGGCATTTTGCAGGCGGCTATGTCCGGCGGCATTGTGCCGCTCTGCGCACTGATTGGTATTTGCAGTGGGGTTATGTCGAAGGCGGTCATATCATCTTCGCCGCCGCCCTCATCCTCGTAGCTAATCACCGTTTCGCGCACATCTTTTTCGCCGGCGGCGCGTTTCTTCTTTTTTGTCGTCTTGCGTTTGCGATTGTAGAGTACGAATATCAATGCAAGAACTGCGAGAGAAAAGGGACAAGTATAAAATATAGGGTATATTATAGCTTAAATTTAAGATAGGGAATTGTTTAGTTGGCCAGCTATAATTATGCGCTTAAACCTAGAAATATATTGGTTTTATTAATCGTTACTCAATACAGCAGTTGCTTGGTGTTAATTTCATTTGCGCACAAAAGTAGGCAATATAAATTTTAATTTACAAGTTAATGCCCAATGAATGGCTTTCAAAAATTCTACGAAATTCTAGAGACATAAAATCTATCAAATTTATTAATATTCATATTTCTTCGTTGGCCAAAAACTGCAATTAAATTGTATCTAACCACGCAACTAGTCTACGATACTTTGCATATTTGCCTTTGAAACGATTAGGTGTAATGAAAAATTAAAGAAAATCTGCTGAGTTTGCTGTTGCTGAAACTCGAATCTGTTGTCCATTAGTACTTTTGCTTGGATAATTTAAAAGTTTTATTCATTGAGCTAGAGACGAAATAAATTGCACTCTGCAATGCCAACTGAAAACTGATAATCAACTATTTCTGGTGAGCAACTTGCAGTAGTACTTTGTAATTGTGAGGTTAAACTTTTCCAGCAAAATCAACGGCCAAGAGAATGATGCGAAAAAGAAGAGGGACAAAGTGATGCAGACTACAACTACTACTATTACTACTGCTTTTAAAGGGCAGCAACTTGCTTTTCGGGCGCTCCGGCTAAGCGGATTACCCCGGCCAAAAACACAGAGCATTTCAAACGCAGAAAAACTTGTTATGTTCTCTCTTTGGCTCTGCAGTTTGCTTAAGTAGCATAAAGTTATTAATAAGTTTTATGCTGACTGACTGCCTGCCTGCCTGCCTGACTCTGTCTTGCCTTCTGGTGTAAACAACTTGGTCACAGAAAACACCAGGGACACAGAGAGAGAGAGAGAGAGAGGGAGGAACCAAGAGCGATAGCTGGAAGTGCATTTTATCATTTGCGCCTCAGTTGACAGCAATATGAAGCGGGTCTGCGGGGGCCTCGACAAACATGTCGAGTGAAAATAATTAAAACTCGGTTTCAGTTCCAAATGAGAAAACCACGTGGCATGTCGTACACTTTTCTAGCTTGTCTTATTTTTTTCGGCTAAGCAGATTCATTAGTTTTCCCTCCAACAGCTGTTGCCGGCACGGAGGCCAAAAGTACATTAATGTGAGAGGCGAAGAGTTTGAACTCTGCCCATGATCATGTGCACAGCATCCGCAGAAGGCTCTCATTATTATTTTAATATCCACATTAAGTACTAAGCACAGCTCCATGGCCTTCTCTCTGTCTCTTTTCTCTCCTTCCCCACCATTTATTGCTTACTTTCGCTTGTTTTACATTTTTCTTTAGATTTAATTAGGTTCATTAAATGCAAACGCGGAGTTGTTGTTGCTGTTGTTGCTGCCATTGTTGTGCCCAGTGGGCAAACAGTTACCACCACTGACAGTTGGCCCCGACGCGTCCCTTTTGCGTATTTATTTCACATTTTTATCCACCATTCTCCACTTCCACCTCGCCCCGCATCTTTAAAGAAAACAGACAACGCTACAGGAAATGTGTTTGAGAAAATTCTTCGGCCTGTTCGTAGCAGACGACGACGACGGCGACGGCTTGTGCTGATTTCATTAAGTGGCACTTGGGGCAAAAAGGTGAGAAAGAGACGAGTCAGGGCCAAGGGTAATCGAAGCAAAACTATGCAAATGCTAATTGCACAAGTTAAAGTAATTAAGCGGTGCAAAACTATAACAATACTTGCAGATCTTTCGGTTACTCAAGTTACTCGAGTTGATTAAGTTGCTGTTTTTGTATATTTAAGTGATATTATAGCTATGTTTAGCTACATAAAGAGTGGGCTATAGAGATTTTTATAAAATATTTTGTAGGTTTTTCTATCTATTTAAGAAAATAAAATAAATTATATAAAGGGAGAAATTTAATAATAATAAATTTTCAAGATAATTAGAATTTCTTTTTATTTAATAAAACAAGTGACATTAAAATGAAATTTAAAAGTAATAGAGTTAAAAGAAAACAATAAAAAATGGAAGCAAAACACAAATGTATCTTAAATATACTTTATACATTAATTTATATCGCACAAAGAATGCAGTTAAATATTTCCAGCAACTAAACACGAGTTTTACTTTAGCTTTATACCTTTTTTTAGTACGACTTTCATACTCTAATTATTCTATTTCAAGCATTTGTCAAACACACAATCACACACACACACCTTAGCAACTAGGAGAGAGACGGGTCGACTATACGTAGAGTAAACAATAATTGCTAAAGGTATCTTCACATAGGAGGCAAAAACTCCTGCTACTCTACTGCAATAACAAAGCCTGCTCTCTTCCTGTCTTTGTTTGGACTTAACTGGACGACACATTTACAGGGAGTTTTTTTCTCGCAGGCTTCTTGCTTAAAGTTGTCCATGTTTTTTTTTTTGGATTTTGTTTTGGGCAGCTGAAACTTTGTGAACAGCAGGCTACATGACACAGGATAGCATGGGACAGACGGGGACAGCACAGTGCAGGTCACTAGCAGTAGCAGCTCATCAGGGCGAGGCAGCTCAGCTTGGTCCCTTCTTTTTTTTGGGCCACATTTTTTTTGCTCTGAAATTTTATGCCAAAATACAGTTCAGCGATTCTGAGATTACACAGGAAAGGCACGATAGAGATGGAGATAAACAGCTAGCAGCTCGGGTGAGCACAAAAAGCGTTGACTGTAAATAATGTTAGATAATTATTTAGTTTTTTTTTTTGTTTTGAAGAGTGACAGAGATAGAGACAGAGAGGGAGGGAGAGAAAGAATACTGCCTTAACTTGTTGTCAGTTTCTTGAAATTTTCACTTCATAAACGAAAAGTTTGCTGTGTACTTTGCCTGCTGTGCCAGAACATTCGTTTGCGTTTATTTATTGCGCCTATTTTGCGGTTTAGCGGTTTTATGGCCAACACTGCGTATGCGTGCTGCTGTTGCGGCGGCCGAAAAAGGCGAATGCTGTAATTAGCTGGTCCCGCAGCGACTAATTAGCTTAAGGTTTCGTTGTAATTGTTGTGCCTCTCTTACTTGCAGCGGGATAAATCAGACTCACTTTTAAATATGGCTACAGATAAATTGCTAGCAGAGAAGGGGAAGACAAAGTGTAAGTGAGCAGGAGAGGCAGGCGAAGGAGAGCATTGCGCGTAAAAAAGTCGCGCTAATTGAAAATCCTTTGAAATCCCAAACGAGTCGAATTGCCTGCAACGAAAATAAATTGTCGCACATTGCGTATACGCCAGCGCGAACCATGCGCAACATTTTCAAAATGGTCAAATCCACTTAACGCCGTCCCCAGCAGCACTCCAAAAAAGTCCATTAAGTGCCAGTGTTGGATAAAGTACACACACCGACACACACGCACACACACACACGCACACTCACGCAGAGTTGCAATCAACTGAATTCTTTGTAAAAGTAAAAACCAAATCCGACAAATGGAAACGATTAGAACACATCGAGACGGGCAACCCGACCGCAACTTGAACAGTTCTCGCTGATTGTTCAGTTCTATATGGAACTAAATGGAAGCCCCACGCGTGAGTGCAACATGTGAATAAACTATGAATAATAAGCTTGCTGTCCATTAGCATGAAATACGCAAAGTTGTAACTTGAGTCGCAAGGCAAAACTTTTTTAAAGCGATTCATTTTCCATAGAAAACTTTGCTAATGTATTGCCATATACCCTGTAGACTTGAGGGGAATTTAGGGTATATACTAAAGTAGATAAGAAGTAGAATATAAGTTGAAATAAAACTGATAGAAAAGCAGAACATTTGATTTACTGCAATAAGCAAAACACGCAACAATTCCATTCAAAACATTTCTCATATTTTTTAACAGTTTCCTTGGGTATAAATTAATCATATCGTGTCTTTCTTTTATACAACATTTTCTTTCTGTAATTATTTATTGATATTAAGCCCGATGGGTTGAAATTTATTGCGTTTGCCTTGTGCAATAATATCACATAAAAATGTTTTAAATAAAAAGTAAAAACCGCAGTCAAATGTTCACAGTTTCCACGCCATTTTCACTACATGTTTGTAAACTCAAAAACCAACAACAGAAAATAAAAAATAAATCGAATAATTTGCTGTTATTTTTTGTGCAGTTTGTTGTGTTCTTAATAAGCCCTGTCGCAGAGGCATTTGCATTTCTCGCTGGCACCAACGAAATTGCTCTTGGTTGGCATCAGAAAAGTAAGCAAGAATTGCGCCACTTTGCGAGTGTGTGGGCGTTGCCACGCCCCTCTCTCTCACACGTCGTGCAAACAGCTATGAGTGAGGTAAGGGCAGGAGAAGAGGGGCAACTTTTTCTCGCCGGGATTTAAGTGCAGCGCGTTCAACCTACTGAAAATTGCATTTACATGTTAAAACAGACAACGGGAAAACAAAGCGAGGGGGGTGCGGGGAGAGGGGCAGCGGTGTAGGGGCCTGTCCCTCATATGCGGATGTGCATGTGCGACTTAAGCCGCTTTAACTGACACACATGCATGGCAAATTGCAGCAGCTTAGCGATGGCAACCTCACCCATTCCCTACCCTACCGAACTACAGTACTTACTCAATATGATAATCAGGCAAACGAATATGGCGCCCAAGGCGCCCATGCTAAGCTTCAGCCGCTGTCCCTCCTGCACCAGCTCACAGTTCTCGCCCCAATAGCCCTCGGGGCAGATGCAGCGATAGCGGAGACGGGGCTCCAGATTGATGCAGGTGCCGCCGTTTAGGCAAGGCATGTCCAGGCATTCGTTGCGATCGACACAGCCTTTGGTGTCCGCCGACATGATGCGACCTTCGCTGCAGCTGTAAGAGGAAAAGAGAGGGATTAGGTGTGAGTGACAGAGATAGCAATAGTTCGAGTTAGTGTGAGTGAGAGCGAGTGTGAGTGCTCGTGTTACGTTTGTAATATTCATGTTGTGCATAACTTTTTGCCGAAAAGCTCCAACTTTTTATTTCGACACAAAAGTTGGACATTTGTTTCAATGATGGCAGGGGAAGGGGAGAAGTGGGGGGAGAGCGGAAGATGATGAGGGAGTGGAAAGGCTTGCCGCGCTTTGTGTGGGCAGCTTAGAAGCGCATTAAGCGCGTTAGTTCCGTAGGGTATAGTAACAGCGGCAAAAGCCCTAGCACCCTCTTCCCTTCCCCACACTCTCTCTCTCTCTCTGGGATTAGCCCTTAGTTTCTCCGTAGGGTAATCATTATTTCATGAGGTAAATTCCAAAAATGTTCGCTTAAATTTACAATTTTTTAAACCATTTAATGCGCTTTAATCTTTCTTTTTTCGAATTAGGAATTTAATGTGATTTCAAATTCGAATTATTTATAATAAATTATAATATAAATTAATTTACTGCTGTCAATAGGTCGAGCTTAAGGTAGTATATTTAATGTTGTAATGTAACGACAGTCAAAACATTTTTCAGTCTCGTGATTTCCTAGAAATAACTTAACTTATTAGTGCCAATCAAAGTGAGACATAAAAGTCATCTCGGAAGTCTCCGTTATTTATGGTATTGTATTGCTAATAACTTCGTTATCTTATTTGTGGAAAATAAACAATATAACTCCAATTTTAAAGTCTATTAATACTCAAGCTCTTTCGCTAAGAGGATATGGGAAACTGTATTCAAATAGTTACTGAATATGCCTATCAGAAATACAGTTTCCTCCTGGCAAACTCACTTTAAATATAATCTGCTTAAACTTTCTCGCATCTCAACTGTAAATCGCATAATTTGCACAACTTGCAGCTGTGCCGCGAGCTTTCACTTTTTACATTTTATACACGCAGAAATTTGGGTCAATTCATCTTGTCATTGGACAGCGGACAGACGGACACACGGACAAACGGCCGGACGGACAGTAAGAAAGAGACGGAGGTAACATTTTATCCAACTGACACAAATTGCACGGCGGACTTGCACAATGCAATTCGAATCGAGGCTAAAAAGGAGGCATAATTTATGGCACGTCACCACCTGGACACGGGGCTCATAAGGGGCTCAGCTACACGAGGGAGATCCCTTCATACTCGCCCTTTTCTCTTGCCCATCTCCATCGACACTATTTAAATTTGCTTAAAAAGCATTGGAACTCTTCAAATCGTCTTGCAAATGGGGCCAGAGCGGCAGGCAGCGCCTGTTTTATTCCTCACTCCGCCACAGCTTCCACAGCTGCTTTTGCTGATATAATGGCAAAAGTAAATGGAGCACGAAGCGCAGAGGGAGGGGGGCTCGTTAGGGCAGGAGGCGTGCCGCTGCTTGTGGCGAAAGCATGATAGATAGACACAGGCAGACCTGGTTCCAGCGGGGGCGTCTGTTTGTTCTCCGTGCGGCTCAAATGGAGTCACTCGGCGAGAACTAATGATGTGGAAAATGTGCGCGCCGCAACGCAAGAAGAACTCAGAGCTGGATAGGGAAAGGTGTAACTAAAGTCATGTGCTAGCATGCAAATGGGCTGACATATAACAAGACATTGCCAGCTATATATACTATATGTATATAGATTATATTATATTTATTTAATACATGGATTTACTGTGAACTGCAGCGCTGTGATGCGTTGTGACACAAGCTTGACAATTGATATTATTTTGTTTGGCGTTGACTTGCGATATGTTTGATGGGCTACGTTCAATTTGCACAGCTGCACATGTATTTGCAGGTGCGCTTAGCCTGTTAGCCTGTTGTATACTCTCACTATTACAGCTTGGTAGCCTTATCTACCTGTAAACCATCTTTTATTTCCACTAGATTGTCCTATTTTGTTATGCATTTGTTTGTACTTTCAATTTGTTTGATGGACTGAAACTGTTAACTCTACATACTCCTTTTCTTACTATGGTTAACGCTGCCTCTGCCTTATTTATTTAACATTTATAAAAAATTTATATTACACAAGTGTGAGTGGTTATAATTCATGAGAGTTAAGAGTACAAGCCTTATATAGAAATATGTTTAATACAGAAAATAAATTTTGATTTAATCATTGATTATAATGAGGGGAAAAATATTGAATATAAAAAAACGCCCATAAAGAATTTAACATTGACTTTTTATTTATTTTATGGGCGTCCTACTCTCAACTCTTATGCCATAAGCGGATAGCTCTACATATCACTAGCTGTCTACTGCTATGGTAAGCTTAGTTAACTACTATGGTAACCCTAGTTAAGCACTATACGAGATTTGATTGGCGTCCTACTACTCCCTGCTTTTACATCTTCAATCCGGTAACTTTCGTTACTCCTAGTTAGCTCCTGGTACTCCATACCTTTTATGTAATCTTGGCTACGCTTAGGTATTCCTTTAAGTTCTTATTTTCTTTTATGTGCATTTATGATATTTTTAAATCGCTTTTGTTTACTCTCACTCGCTCTATCGAGTCTCTTAATTTCCTTTATCTAGCACTATGTAGCCTGCCCTACCTCTAGGTGTACCTAGCAACCTCTTGTACCTATGTAACCTACCCAAAATTCAGTCTATTCTATTTATGTTTCATTATCTCTCTCACTCTCTCCAATCAAGTGCCTCCAATCTGCCCCTATTTAACCCAAGCTACCTCTAGCTAAACCCAGCTGCTTCTTAAAGGTAACTTTAGCTGTTGCCAGTAATGTGCAAGCTCTGTTTTCTTCTTCAATTCTGTGACAGCAGTCAACGTAGCAACTTTAGTAGCAGTTTTAACTAAGTACAAACTAAAGGCAAGCTTTAGTATGCAACTTAGGAGTTGTTAATCGACTTAGTACAGCACACTCCATTATGGTACAATACACCAAAATTTGGCATGTTTATCTTTGATTTCTGTGCGCCATGAACAAAGTGCGTTGGCAACTGCGTTGTGCAATTAGTGTGGGCAAAGTATACATGATATAAGGGGTACATGAGGGAAAGAGAGAGAGAGAGAGAACGAGGGTTGAGGTAGGGGGTCAACAAGTAGAACTCCGTGCCAGTCGCACATGGGAGCGTCTGTTTGCCAGGCAAAACCCGCAACTGCAGGCAATGGCACAACACATTTTCTATTGTCGGCAAGGCTATCAAGGGAAGGGAGGCGACGGGGGAAGGGGGTAGGCAAGCAACACACCTGCAAGGTGTTGCAGCATACTTACGTGCACTCGTATTCGTTCCACAAATCAACACAATCAAAGGGATCCGGACAAATGACATTGGAGCACGGCCGATTCGATGGGCAGTTGCGCTCCACGTTGCGTGCCATGGTGGCCTGTCCCCACTGGGTGCCGTTCATGGCCGGTGGCAGGGGCAGATGCTTGCCATCGAGTCTGCACGAGTAAAGAAAGCAAAAGGGGCAGAGGGGAGGAAGTGTTTAAAAATTGCGCATAATTAGCAAACGATTGCTCGCCTCCATCCTCGATCCTCACCTGATGTCGTCCAGGCAACTGCGCTGAAAGTCCGATTGCACCTCAAACGTTTTGACGCCCGTGTACTCGGCCTTGCCGCCCGCATAGACGCCCTCCTGCTTGTCGATGCTCAGCCACTGATGGCCCTGATAGTGAAACGACTCATTGTATCGCCTCGACTCGCCGCCATCCAGCTCCAGCATGGCAGCCGAGCCATAGCGACTGATGCGCACCACATGCCACTGGCCATCATTGACAGCGATGGCCGTCAGGGCGAGCAGCTGCTCCTCATTGCGCAGCGAATTGAGATTATAACGAAACTGCAGCTGACCACGACGCAGCTCAAGGATTGCATACTCGCGCTGATGCTGATCGCTCACCCGGAACAACTCTCCACTCTGTTCCCTGGTGCGAAACCTCAACTGCAGCTGCGTGCTGAAACGATCCGGCTCGAAGCTCAGTGCGAACTTCACATAACTCTGCGCCTTGAACGTGGCCGGCACAGTGGGCACATTGCAGGCGGGGCCCATCCAGCCGGGCTGGCAGTGGCACTTGGCCTGCACCAGGCTGGCCACACAGTTGCCATGATCCCAGCAGCGCGCCGTGTGCTCTGTCTTCAGGCACACCTCATCTGTCTGCGGGCAGGCGGGGAAGCTGTTGCGTGCCAGGGCCGGAAAGGCAAGATCATAGTGCTCGGAGTTGTGCACCACGTTGCGTATGCAGCCATCGAATCCCTTCGAGCTGAATGCGTATTGCCAATTGTAAAGTGTCTGATCGAAATGCTGGCGATAGAGACCGCCCAGCTGCAGTGGCTGATTCAGATTTAATGTCTCGGCAAAGGGCGGAATCTGGCCACGTGCCTGGCATGCATTGTCATCGAACTCCGGCGCCGTGCCATCCTCCAGTTCGGCCACAATGGCAGTGCGGCAAAAATCCACCACCATGCGAACGTTTTCCGCATCCCAGAACACATCGAGGCGATGCCAGACGCCGTCGTCCAGTGTCTTTTTGGTCTTGACGCGCAACTCCAGCGTGCCAGAGCCGAAATCGATAAGCAGTCGTGGATAGCCTTGTTCCAGTTCAATGGCTATGAAGTCACTGATTATCGGCTCGCCCTGCTTGGGCGGCACAATGGGCCCGTTGTAGAGTATCAGGCCGTCGGCTTCGCGTGTTATGAACTCCAGACTGAGATGCGATTCGGCACAGAGCTCAAGCGGTGGATACCAGGCCCAGCCGTTGCCACGAAAGCTGCGCGTCGATTGCTGGCAACGTGGTCCCCCATAGCCCACGGGGCATGCCACACAGCGTGGCCCATTACGTGTCTCCACGCAGCGGCCGCCATTGTAGCAATGATGCGAGCGACAATTGTAATCCTGTTCACTGAAATTTCTCGCACGGCACACGCATTGAGCACTCAGTTCCAGGCGCACTCCCACGAGGGCGGTACGATTGACACTCACTGTGTAGGGTCGCTTGCCGAGCTCAACACGCGAACTGCACGAGCCGCCAGCACATTTGCCTTTGCCCTCGTGCAGGCACTCATCGATGTGCACCATGGTTATATTGAGTCCCACCTCCTGTTCGATTTCTTCGCGATGCATCTGCACCACTCCGTTGAGGCGGACTGCCTTGAAGTACGGCTGCTGCGTGGCGGAGCGGGCGGCAAAGTGCACATCTGTGAGGGGATAGGGCGAATCGGAGCGCAGCTGCACACTGAAGACGTCCACATTGTCGCGATCTGTGTAGAGCAGCTCTGCCAGCTTGTTGCGAAAACGTTCCAGCTTGGAGGGTTCCACTTGCTGCTTCAGCGGATTCCAGGTGCGCACAAAGTCTTCGTCTGTGATGTGCGCCAGTCGCATAGAGCCAGCCTGCTGCACTGCCTCTGTGGTAATGTCACGCACTGTGACGCTCAGGTTGGCGGGTATGTCCTCCTGACCGTGCTCGCGATCGTAGACCTGCAAGGCAGATGCAGAGATGAGAGCAATGTGAGTGAGGGTTGAGTATAGAAAGTAAAATGAGCAGAGGAGGAATGGAGGAGACTTAGAGTTTATAGTATACGAGGTGTGCTCAAAAAGTATCGCGAATTTTGAATTTTCGCAGGTTACGTATAATCGAATCGGCGAGCACGCAAAACACTTATAACCTTTACGCTCCTAAAAACCAAACAAAAAATGCTATACACTTGAAACTTGGTACAGATGTTCGGGAAGAGTGTACCAACATAACAAAACAAAAATCGAAAAACAAAATCGAAATTCGATTATACGTAACCCGGGAAAATTCAAAATTCGCGATATCAATATCCCCTTTCCTCATTCTACACCCCGTAGAATGAGGAAAGGGGATATTGAGGAAATTATTAATTGAATAGTTTCAACTTTAAAGTGTCACATGTTGAATAAATCGTAGAGCATAGCGTTCAATGTGAAGTCTAGTTAAGAGTCTATTGTAAAGTATAGCACAAAGAAAGCTAAGAGCTTAGTGTGGGATTGATAGCATATTGCCATGGATTCTAGGTATTGTACATTTAAAATGAATAAAGCCTTTAATATTGAATGTATCGTAGAGCGTAGAGTTCAATGTGGAGTCTACTTAAGAGTCTAGTGCAAAGAAAGCTTAGAGATTACTGTGGGATTCATGGAATATTGCCAAGGGATTCTAAATACATTTAAAATATATAAAGCATTCCTTGTTGAATGTATCAATGTATCAATAAATTCAATGTGGAGTCCACTTAAGAGTCTAGTGTAAAGTATGTGGAATTGTCATGGATTCTAGACATTGTACATTTAAAATGAATAAAGCGTGCCACGTTAAATGGCTCATAGAGCGTAGAGTTCTTTGTAGAGTCTAGTTAACAGTCTAGTGCATAGAAAATGCTTAGTACAGTACAGGCTAGGTTAACTAGACTATTGCCACAACAACAAGATTCATCTTAAAGTCTTCTCCACCTCCTTTTTCTAAAAGTCCCGCAAATGGAGTACTGCACTGCACTTCATCTCGAGCCGCCTTTGTCACACAATTTTCACGTTCAATTAACTTCAAGCCTTGTGCAGCATTCTGCTTACCTTGAAACGCAGTTGATAGCGTCCTCGGCGTGTGCCCGCACGCATTGTCAGGATGCCTGTGTCTGTGTCTAGTTTGAAGCGTTGATGCTCCTGCGCCTCCCAGTAGTACTTCTTGTCCGGCACGTCCCAGTCGTCGGGATCGTTCACGTACACACGGCCGATGGGCGTGTCCTGTGACTGTCCCTGATAGTTGTAGACCAGCACGGATTTGCTGCCCGGCTGCATTTTGTTGTCGTTCACATCACCAATGGTCACCGTCAGAGTGCTGGTGCCTGTCATGGCCGGTGCGCCGTTATCCTTTATCTCGATGGGTATGGCGTAGGACTTCTGCAGCTCACGGTCGAAGGGACGAAGCGATGAGATGATGGCCACGCCGTTGCCATTGTCGCCGCCTGCAAAATGACCAAAATGAGTGTGTGGCCATGAAAACTTTCATGTAAATTTAATGAAACGGTTCAAGTGAGTACAAATGCTTCACAAAAACCACAGCAAAGGGTGATTGCAGCGAAATAGTTGAAACTAAATTAATAATTAATATGCACTCTCTCTCTCTTTCTCTTCCTCTCAATGAATTTAATTAAATTCCCACGTGTTGTTAAAATATTCATGGAATTCGATTCTCGATTAGCCAATTTCAGTAATGAAATGCATTGAAATGGTATTTCCTAATGGCTTTTTGGTCAGCAAATATCATTCTTAAATTTGGTATAATTAACACTGCATTCGTGTCGCATTGCCGACTTTATACATTAGCTTGATTAACAATTGAAAGGCTTAACAGTAACCTGCATATAATTAGACCGTGTTTTGCACTAATTACCCGACTCATTTTTGGGGTAATTATGCTAATTAATATCGCTTTCATTCTCTACATAGATCTAACATTTCGTTTTCTATTCATTAGATTGTTTATTCCGTGGTATTTAAGCAGCTTCTGCGAATCAATTATTTATTTTACACGCCAAAAAAACGAAGCACAAACTGAATCCAAGCGTCGACCCAGAAAAAGGAAAACAAGAAGCAAAAAAAAAAAAATTCAAAGGAAAAATACCCAAACCAACAAGCAAAAAAAAAAGGCCGAAAAGAAAATTGAAAACGCACGGCTTGTCAATGTCAGGATTGTATTCAAGTGACACCTCAAATTTCTTTCATTCGGTTTCCGATTTTGTACCGATGCCACGTTTATTTCTATTTGCTTTGTATGCGTTTTCCGTCGAACGTTTCGAATGGCCTTCAACAAAGTCGCTAGCAAGAAACGTTGACTGAGCTCGATTGAAAGTTGCCCTGGGAAAAGATGGGAACTTTGAGGTCTAAGGTGACTTGAATAACTTTTGTTTTGATTGTTCGAAATTGTTTGAAAATTCCAGGAAATGTAGATATTATAGTCGGCTAAGTATATGTTGAAGCTAGAATGTTTTATATTTTATACGTTGCTTACAAATTGAGTTGAAGTATTAAATTGTTAATTTGCGGGAGTGGTGAGCGTGGCATTCAACATTTGAAATATGCTTGATCTGTGCACAGTTAAGTTGTAACTTTAAGTCAAATTTGGAGACTTTTGCTCTTATAATAGTTGAGATCTTGACGTTCACACAGACAGAAAGACGGACAGACACAGAGATATGGCTCAGTCAATGCGGCAAGTGATCCTGAGCAAGAGTATACTTTGCGGAGTCTGCCACGCCTTCTTCAGCTTGCTACATACATTTGCACAAAGTAACTATTCTAATTTTTGACCGTTTATAATGATCGAAGCATATACAAATGTCTATAACTCAAAGAGCCTTACAAGTATTGTAATGAAATTTAGTATGTGGCTAAAAGGTAAACTAATAAAGATTGCACATCTTTATCATTTGGCTTGCACAGAAATTGAGTTAGGCAAGAAACACCAATTTATTAATTTATAAATATAAATAAATAATTTAAACGAGTGACTGCCTATCTGCTATATCCTTTCTCTAGTGTTAAACACTCATCTCCGATTAAGGGGTATATACAAAACTGTAGACCAATTTGGCGTCCAGCACAGAGCAGGCAAATGAAAGAGCTATGAAAACAAAGAGCAGTTAGCTAGCATTGGAGTGTCTGTGCCGGCAAACTGGCCCGAAGCAATCTACTCTCATTTACCATTTCCCAACTTGAATTCAGTTTTCAGCTTTCGGTTTACTGTATTCGGGTTCCGCTTCTCTTTTTTTCTATCTCTTTCGTTTCCTTGGTTCTTTATTTGGCTTCGTTTTTTTGGTAACTAACTCTGTGCACAAACAATGCTGATGATGCTGATTGTCTGTGGCATAATTCAATCACCATTACTATGCAAACACACTTCGAGTCTGACGTTTTGATTCTGATTGTGTTTAATGAAGTAAGCCGAGAGAACAAGTGATGCCGACTCAGCCCTCAAGCAAAGTCGAGACTCCAGTCAAGTCGTTGCTGCCTGCTGCATGTTGCATGTTGAATTCGGCTAAAGTTGCCATAGATTAGGAATAGATGAGAGCTAGAAGGGAATTGCGATTGATTATGTACGCAAATTGACTTCTGCTTGCGTGCTTAAAGATTCGTAGGCGAATCAAGTTGAGGATTTACTTGCAGTCGAATGCATTAAGCACTCACTAGGAGTTGCCTACCTAAGCTCACTTTGGAGTAATTAGAAGAAGGGTTAAAGTTTTCCACTTACGTCGATCGTATTCCACCTTGAAGCCCGCGCGTATCTCATCGCTGGCCAGCGGATCGAGACGAAAACTAAAGGGTCCACCATTGCCGCGCTGTCGATCGTCCACGTCCTGTGCGGCGACCTCGATTATCTTGCGTGGCGACACATTCTCCGGCAGTGTGGGCCGGTAATCTTGCGCCAACGTTGGCGCATTATCATTCACATCCTTGACAATCACTGTCAGCGTGGCTGTCGCAGTGCGCGAAGGATTGCCATCATCACTGGCCAAGACCAACACCTGATGACGATCTGCTGTCTCACGATCGAGTGGACGCTGCACACTGATAGCTCCCTTATCGCTGATGGCAAACTGGCGTCGCCTATTGCTGGCACGCACAATGCGATAAGTGACACGCGAATGTCCGCCCTGATCCGCGTCGCTGGCACGAAACTGCTCGAGGATGGTGCCCACTTTGGTGTCCTCATAAATGGAGACCTCAATGTGATCCCGTTCGAAGCGTGGCACATTGTCGTTGATGTCCCGCAGCTTGACCACTACCCATGAGTAGGCCACGTGATACTTATCGCCAGCTGCACCACTGTCCTCGCCCTTGTCGTTCACTTGTATGCGAAAGCGAAAGCCACTGCTCTGCAGTGGATCCTCATAGTCCAGCGGCTGTATAATCTTCAGCGAACCAGTGCCATCGGCATTGCGTACCATGGCAAACTTGTCGGCACCGAAACCACTGTTCGGCACCACCTTGTACTGAAAGCTATTTGTCTCGTCCTCGTCCTGCACTGTCACTGTCAGTATGGGCGTCTCTGGTATGTAGGTGCCATTCGTTTCATCCACCTCGGTGAACCATTCATCCTTGGTAAACTGTGGTGGCATATCATTGAGATCCTTGACGCGTATGGAGGCGGTGCCAGTGCCTAAGAGGGAAAGAGAGAGAGAGGGAGAGAGAGAGAGACGAAGTTGTTTAGTCAATTGCCCGGCACACTCATGTCAATTGCCATGCATGGCTCTTTACGCACCCTTTAGTCCACCGCCGTCCATGGCGACCACCTGAATGGAGTAGTCCGGCGTACGTTCACGGTCCAGACAGCAAACGGCCGTCTTGATGAGACCCGTTTCGGGCTCAATTTCAAAGATGGGCGCACCGGTCTCCTCCTCGATGACGTTCTTCTCAATTGAGTAGATTAGCTTCGCGTTGGTGCTCTCGTTGGGATCGTCATAGTCAATGGCAGACATTGTCATCACGGTGCTGCCGGCGGTGCCGTTCTCGGTGACATTGCCAAAGTAGACGCCCTGCGGAAACTGCGGCGCATTGTCATTGATGTCCTTCAGATTAACTTGAATGTCCGCATAGCCGACCAAACCTTCGCCGCCCTCGTCCTGTGCGAACACTGTGAAGCGCCATTGTGGCCGTCCGTTGGGCTGATCCCGGTCCAGGGGCTATATGGAAAGACAGTAAGAACGAGTGAGAGAGAGTGAGATAGATAGATATAGAGTGAGAAGCATTTGATTTGCCAGCTGTTTGTCTGTTTGTTTGCAAATTATTTTATGCCATCGGCAGGAAACTGCAACTGAGGCAACTGAGCTAGACAACAGCTCGCTTCAGCTGACATGTCTCATTGTCAGCTTGAGGTCCTTGAAAGCCAGCCCCCCCCACTCCCATTCTCACTTCCTGTTTGCTTTTGTTTGTCCTGCTCTGTGTACATCTTTGCGGTGCTGAGCTCAATGTATTTGCTCGGTCTCATATTAGATTTCTCTCATTAAATGAGTTATCCCCATGAAATCTTCCCAATCCCTGCCCAGCACCTGCCCCCCTCTCGATACTATGTAATCATTTGGACGACAAAATAAAAGCCATCAAATCAAATGAAATGTGTTCAATTTCTACACAAAGTGTCTGCCACACAGCATTGCCTCTGGTCTGTCTGCCCCCCCCCCTCTCTGTCTGCCTCTCTGCCTGTCTATCTGTCTGCCTGCCTGTCTTTCGTTCTCTGTGTCCTGCTGTCTGTGATCCTATTTAAATTATCCTTAAGTAATGCTTACTCAGCTCATTTTGCATTTGCTGTTGTTGCTGGCCAGGTGGATTAAGACTTGTTTCAATTACATTTCGCTTTGGCAGCTTCTGCTACAATTGCCAAATACTAAATGCAAATTCCAATACCTACAACTATTGTTTTCCTATACTTATTCACAATATACATATATATGTTTCTGTTTGTTTGTGTAACTTCAAAATCCTAGTGCGCCTGTAATTGTACTTGTATTAGTGCCTGTTAACATGCAAAGCTTCGATTTGAATGCGCACAAAGTGTCTTTGTTTGTTGAGTGAGGCTTATGCAAGGGCGTGTGTAGAGTGCTTATGTGATGTTTGTGTGGGTATTTCACATTAAAATAAATTAGGAAATTCAAACATTCTAATTTCAGTAACAACATTTATATTCAAAAAACAAATTCACATAAAAGGTTTTCAATCATTTTATTGCAATGAACTTTGCAAAATATATATTGTGAATATTTGAATTTATTTACTATTATTTACTTTGAGTGAAATTAAATTTAAAATTATTGAAATAAACTCTAAAATATTCACATTAAATTGAAACTAATTCAGGTAGAGAAATGTATCTATATAAAATATTCTTTATACTATTCAAAACTGTTTTGCCTGTTCATCGTTAACGATGGCAATAAGCTTGCTCAAGCATTGTGTTGCTGCCCCTAAGATGCCCTTTGTGTGGGCATATATATATATACCATATAGTATATACAGTATATATATATAGTAATATACTTAGTGCCCAAATTGTGTATTGTGTACAGGTTCCAAGAAAATATACAGCAATTAAATCTGTTTTTTTCTCAGTTATTTTCCAATTTGAATTGCCATCAATAAAATCAAAGCTGATAGATTAATGCGCAACGATTTTTTGATATTTTGCAAATGCAAATGCCCTGGAATCGGCCTATGCGCTCAATTAAAGCTAACGGGAAAATACTTCACATGTCGCAGTTCGCAGTTTGCATTTCGATTTGAGTGCCATGTGACACGCTCGGCAAAAGCAATTACAAATTAAATACCGCGTTGCAGCTGTCGAGTGGGTGCGCGCGAGAGAGCATGCTAAACTCAACGACTAGCCCAGCGCACACTTCCTCTTCCTCTTGCTTTGCCCCTCTCCCCTTTACATACTCGACATTTTAAACACAATTTTATGCGAGGCAACCACGCACCAATAACGAACGACGAATGTCATTTACATGTGGTTGTGCTTGTAGAGCGTCAAAACCACAAATGCCACATGCTGTCGCTGCCAGTTCAGAGCTGCCCCACCCCCCAACCCCTTTACATACACATATAGACACATGTGCAGCTCCTAAAACAATAAAACAAATAAAGCAAGCCGCCAACAGCAGCAGCAACATTTGAACATTTGATGCAGATTGTATGAGGAGGCAGCACTGGAGACTGGACTGGAATTGGAATTGTCCAAACCGTAGAGGAGGAATGTGGGGGGGAGGGGTGGAATGTGTGGAATGGGGCAAGGATCACAGCTGGGGTGGGCAAGTGCGGCCTGGGTCGTTGCCACGGCCATTTGGCTGGTTGTTTTTATGGACTTTGTCTGAAATTAATTGGAGTTCATGTCGCTGGCATCAAACGGTTGCAGTTTTTATAGTCCAAAAATGTCGCTTTGCTGCTCTGCCTCCCCCTCTCTCCCCCTCCCCCCGGTGTGTCTCCTCCCTTGTGTGTGAGAGATTGTGCGGTTTGACACAGTTTTAAATTAATCATACGCCACCGCGCCGCGTCGAAAGCTTTACAATTCACAGGCGCGCTGTTAACAATCGACAACAGGCAAAAGGCAACAACAACAACGAAAAACAAAATACTGTAGTATTTGTATTTTTGCAGCATATACCGCAGTTTTTGGTATTTATTTTGGTACTGGGCGTTTCTCGCTGTTCACACAAGTTCTGCTTTGAACAGTTTGACAGTTGATTAATTTTGTGAAATACAACTAAAAATAAATGCCAACTATTTTTTAGTTTTTTACTTTAACAAATTTCATTTTATAATTTCCACAAAATTAATTTCAGTGTACGACGAGTTCATCACTCTCAATTGCTGCCGTTCGCTGTGTTATTGTGTGTATTTTTAACTGTTGTCGAGTGAGTGCATAAACTGTTGGCCCAATTGTAAACTGCCAACAGCTGTGGCTGCCCCCGCTTCCACTACCCCCGTCTCCACTTACAGTAATCCTAGAGTTCAGGTGAGAGAAGGGGGTGGGGGAAAAAGTTACTGCGCGCCATTTGCACGCTTACCTCCTGAGGGGCCCATCGTCAGCGTCTGTTGGGGAATTTAACTGGCATTCATTAGGGTCGAGAATCGGCTTTATGGCAGCCCATGCTGCGCCGCAGGGGATAAGGGGTGGCGATGAGAGGGAAATCTGCTTAACAGCTGCTGCTGCTGCTGCTCCTCAACTTACCTTGAGTACAAAAATATCGCCCGTTGTGCGATTTATATCGAATTTACTATTCGCCGTATTATCAGGGTCGATGCCCTGACCGGTAAGGAAATATACAATATTTATTGGTCTATCTACATCGCCATCGGTAGCCGTAACCTGCAAGAGACAGAAAAAGAAAGAGAGAGAGTGAGAGAGTTGCTTAAAAATTGCATTACAATGAGTGGAGAATCGTGGCTGCCCCTTCCCAAAACTGTTAAGCGCTTGGTCGCCCGACCCGTTCTGGACCTTACTTACTATATTCAGTCTATAAATCAAATATGCAAATGAGCAAAAACCTTTAAATGTCCAATAAGAACCAAAGCAGCAACGAGTCGCGAGCCTGGCTAACAATCATTTTGTGTGTGCTGAGCGGGGGGCTGTGGGCGTGGCCTGCCGGTTGGTTTTTGCATGCCAGATTGCTTGTAAATTTATGCTTCGATTTAGTATTTTTTCTCGCATTTTTATTTGTTGTATATTTGTATTTTTTCGTGCGATTTCTTGTGGCCACAAAATATTGTCGGACTGCTGCGCTGCGCCTTCAGTGAAAAATGCTAATATAACCGAGATTTATGTAATTATTCAATCGGCTTGTGGTATTTTCTGTTGCTGTATCTTTTTGCTGGTTTTCTCTTTTTCTGTTTTCTGTTTTGTGTCATTGCGGCAACAAAACTGAATAAAATCTGTGCCCGTTTTTATTGTGTGCGTTTGGAATATTTTACAGACCTTGCGCAGGTTCTTGATGGTTTTCTGATAGTAAACAGAAGTATTAGCAAATTGTTTGCTATTTTCAGAGTACTGATTAAGTTGATAAGTAGGTCGAGATTTATGGAAAGGGAATTTGACTGATGCGAATGCAAATAGTTGAGAGAAAGGAATGTAGAGTAGTATGGCTATTTGAAGAGCTGTCAAAGCATGTTAGGCCTGTTGTTATAAATCATTTGCATGCTAACATATGTATTTATAAATAACATATTCCATAAATACTCTTCACTGCTTACAATTTCTCTTTAAATTGAAGTAAATTCCTCCTCGGTTTCCACAAAGCTCTTACAACTTGTTTCCCTTTCCCAGCGTGCATTGCATATTGTCATTTACGTTAACACATTCACACACATACAGACACACACACACACACACACCATGACAAACAAAGTGAAAGCATGGCATATCATTGCATTGACTCGCTTGAATTGAGTTAAGCTTGTCACAGTGCTCTGCGCTTAATGCATTCCCTGCTAATATCGCACCATTATACTATATATATGTGGTACATGTAAAGTACGTGTTTATGTGCTTATGCTTATTGAGGGATTTGCTGGCAAAGGAAGCTATCAAACACTTGGTAAGCCAATTAAAGCAATTGCAGCTCTGTGGTAAGCTCGTCTTGATATGAGAGCAGGCAAAGTAAAAAGCGTTTAATGCAAACAAAAGGCTCTGTTTGCTCTCATGCTCTATTCGGTAGAGAAGGCTGTGCATGTATGGGTGTGTGTGTGGGGTGTGTAAGCATGTGTGCGTGCTGCCTAATGGAGCCTGACAGCATTTGCACTTGTTCGCCTGCCACTTGACAAACTTGTTGGAACAACTACAAAAAATATAACGCGTGTCGCCTTCTGTTAAGTGCCTTCAATACATTGCAGGATATGCGACCCCCCTGCTCCCCTCTTCAACCATTTTTCTTCCCTTTCCGCTCGCGCACAATGCGACAATTTACGCTAAATGTTCAACACAATTTGATATGACAAAAGAGTTGTCTACGTGCCATCATTGCGCCCATTATTATTGCCTGCGTGGCGCTATGCGAGCGCCGCATGCCATTGTCCTTTCAACGCGAGACACACACGAGCACACTCGCACATATACACACACTCATATGCACACACTACCCAAACATACCCATACGTCAGCCTGGCACTGCATACGGCAACGCGTGGGCTCAACGCCGACCATTGGCATGCATAATTTAAGCGGCCTTTTCACTTCCCTTTACCCCCCCTTGTCGCATGCGAGGCACGACGGCACTGTGGGCGTGGCAATAATAAAGGCGCTGCATGCATAGCAAAAATATTTGCATTTAATTTGCCACCCACAAAAAACAATTTCGGTCAAAGGTGTCGAAGACAGGCGGGCGATGCTTTGAGCTGTGCAGATCTCGCTGCTTGCCTCCGAATTGTGCGTTATATGTTTATTGCATATGTACGTATGTATCGCATATAAGTATATTGATATATGTTTTCTCGATGCCGTTTATTGTAGACACACGATGGTCGCCAGATCCACTTGGCGCCGCATCAATTCTTTACTTGAGCATAAAAACGTAATTAAAAATACGCGTTGCTGTTGTCGCGCTTGTCGTTGTCAGCTGAAAGAACGAGTTGCCAGTCGCAACTTGCCGACGGGGCGTATAATTTCAATATATTATATATATTTAAAAAGAAAGCAATGGAATGTGAAGTTCGCCGCAGGCTTGAATACCCTATAGAGTTGAGGAGTATATTCTATATATGTTTAAGGTTTAAGGAAAGATTGGAAAGAAGACGAGCAGTGTCTGTTCAATATATTTTGAATATGGATTTTACTTAATACATATTCTTTAATACCTTCCTCAATGTGTTTCATGTGGCATGCAACAGACACTCCTTGTTAGGGTATAAAGTTGCAAAATTTCAGAGTAAAATCAACTACATTTCATTGAGAGCAGATTGCCGCGAGGATGAAAGATGAAAGTAATTGTTGACTAATTTAAAAAAGTATTTTTTCCTTAAACTAACTGTACTATCTGTAGCACACTGTGAATAAAACGATTCTCAAATTTTTACAAAATATTTAAAACAATTTTTAAATTGCCATCAGTTACCATCGATCAATTAAAATCAGCTCAATCTAGATGTGTGTTTCTCATCATGGATTTATTCCTTATTTACGGCTCATGCAATATTTAAACCTTTTGCTTCACGCAAAGAGCATTTCACCTCAGCCTGCCTGGCCACAGATTGTTATTTCTCTCTTGTTGTTGATTGTTGTAAATTATGGCTTAAATAAAAGTTGCTGCACACACACACACACAGCAACAGAATGAGAGAGAGAGAGAGAGAGAGAGGAAGAGAGGATTAAACGCCTCTTTTCCGTATATTTCATGTAAGAGCGTTGCGCAACTATCACGTTATTATTAATGAACGAGTATTTATTTTGTATTTACGGCTGGAATTGCTCGGCTCACTGAATCGCTTTGCAAGTGGCATCGGGGCAACAACAGAAGCTGCAGCTGCGGTGCACAAGAGACGAGGTCTGATCGGAGGACTTGACTTCACTCGCTTGGCTCGTTTGTTCGGTTCTTTTTTTCGCTCTGTACTTTTTGCGTGCATTGGCTTTTTATGCAAATTGCATGTATTGTGCTTGTGCTGTTGTTCGCGTCTCGATATTCGTGTTGTTGTTGATGCTGTTGCTGTCAATATTTAAATTGCGTAAAAGCAAGAAGGCGATAATAAATGTGGAATGCGAAAATAATGATGGCAAGCGAAGAGCGAGCATCCAAAAGATGCCCACAGTAATATTTTAAATTATTTTATTTCAGCTGCAAGAATGCGAAAACGATTTACAACAGAAGCAACGCTTGGTTTGATTTTATTTAAGGTTGCCCAATTTTATCTCTTGTATTGGTTGCATGTATGTAAATAAATATGTAGGTCAGTTGACGATTAAGTTGCCTAACTGAATTTTATTTTTCTTTATAAATTTACTTCCTCTTGGAACATATTTTTGACTAATCCAGAATTTAAGTCTGTTTTTCAGTTGAATTGCGCTTAAAAGCAGGCAACAAAGTTTTGTAAATTTAATCCCAGTTACTCAAGTGACAATTTCGAGTTGCTCTCAAAAGTAGGCAACAATTTTTCTTTACTCACCTGCAAAATGCGTTTGGGCAAATTGCGATCGTCTTCCTCGGTGATTTGTGTACGATATGTTTGCCGATCAAAGACAGGTGGATTATCGTTAACATCGCGTACATTAATTACAACGGTGGTGTAGTTGTTCTTCCGATTGCGAGTTGCCTCCAAGCGCAGCTCATACTGCAAGAAAAATAATTTAAATTGCCATGAAACTTAGCATGAAATCATTGAACTGTATGCAACAGCAGCGTGTGCATTCAAGTTGCAGCACAACCTACTGAGTACAAACAAAACTGTTACGCTTCTCTTGACAGATATTTTCGAAAAGTTTCTGCTGCTTTGAAGCGGAAGCTAGTAGAAAAAAAAATTAAAATGTGTGTCAAAGTTTCGCAACAACAAGCGGCAAAAACAAATAACAAGAAGGCGAAACGGCAACACATGTTTTGTGGCATTGTTGCCGACGCTGCCGCTGCCACAGCAGTTGCCGTTTCTTGTTGCTTGACGGGGCATTGACAGCTACAGCTAAAACTGTACGGAAGCTTCACTCAGCAGGAGAATGAGGTGGCACCGCGGGGGAGGCCAACAAGAGCTCGACATTTGTGTGCGTGCAATAACGTCAAAATAAAGTAGAAAAAAACGCACAGTGGGAAATGTACCAACAGCTGTAGATCTGCGAGTACAATTTGCCACACACACACACACATAGACGTGTGCACATATTAGCTATGTGTGTGTGTGTGTCTTGGCGTGTGCGCATATTTTTTTGATTAATTTTTTTCGCCTTTTCTCCCTTTTTTTGACTGCGTCGCACTACGCAATGTCGGAAAATTGTTCGCCTGAAAGTTTTGCATAGTTTTGCATATTTTTCTCGTGGAATCAGTAAGGCAGCAAAAATATATATAAATTATGCATGCACAGTCAAAAGTTGAGACTCGCACAAAAAACACACACACACCCTGCAACTTGAAGATGAGCTTAAAAAATGTAATAAAAGAACTTGCATCGGAAACAAGAAACAAAAACTGAAAAGTTAAGGCTTCAGTTTTGAGTAGCGCCTGTCAGCAACTCGAAGACGTGCAGACAGGCAGATGGACGGACAGACGGACGGACGGACAGTCGACTTACCTTTGGCCGCGTTTCATAGTCGAGCGGGCTGGCCACGTAGATGACTCCGGTCGTGTTCTGCACGGCAAATGCATTGCCTATGTTACCGCCTGTGATCTGGTATCGAATATTCGTCGCTGCAAAAGAAGAAGAGGCGTGGCATATTTTAAAATAAGCTTGCTTAAAGTGCATTATTGAGAAGTTTAAGGGAGCTTGCACTCGGCGTATGCGTAATGGCGAGCAGGTCCTTGTCGTGCTACTGCCTTTGCTGCTGGTGCTGCTGCTGCTCTTGGCATGTGTGTAATTAAAACAACATTGGGTGGGACATTTCTTTCATGCTCTCATGAAATTAAATTTATTTCGTTTGCACCTCAGGACGCTCGACTCATTTCTCAATTTAATTACGATGCCTGCAGATACCGTAAATGGGTTGAGTGCGTTGGGCCGCTTGCGGGTCTCAGTATTTTAAATATATTAAATTCATGTGGAATTTACGGCAAAGTTTCTCTGTGCCTTTTCTGTGGTTGCTAAAGTTGATCTACATATTAATTAAATTCTTAGTTTTTAGGCATCAGCATTTTTATGCAAGTCGAGACACTCAAAAACTTTTTTTTTTTCAGCTCGAATGCACAGCGAGCAAGATCAAAAGATTGTTGTGAAAAGTCGAAAAAGGGAAAAGGCAAATGGCAACGGAGCAAAATAATTAAGTTCATTAAAAACATTTTCACAGGGGGCGTGTGGCCGGGACTGGGCGTGAACGAGACACAGTGAGAGAGAGCGAAGCGTAGCTTGTACAACGGGGCGTATAATTTACTTATTAAATGATTAAACAGCTCAAGAAAGTGTTGTCGGCTATGCGAGTGACGGTGGGCAAGAGAGACAAGCAAACTTTTCCCATGTGTGCACACGCATACACATGATATACGTACATGTGTAGCAGGAAATGTCGCAGCAACCGGAGACGTAGCGAGTTCATTTATGCAAAAATGTAAAATGACAAACATTAGTGTAAATTAGCGACGCGTAAATCGTTTAACCCGCAGTCTAGCACCGTTTAGAGAGGGGAGGCAACTTGGCCGCCTTTCTGAGCACATAAGATGTGTGTTAACTTTACAGCTTTCAGCTCAATTAAAGCATGTAAGCAGAAGCGTCTCTCCGTGCGCGCGGGTAGCTTGACGAGCGAATAAACAGCCGCGAATTAGATGGTAGAAATTCTCGAAGAGTTTTCTTTTTCTTCAGCTACTGTGAAACCATTTTGTGTGCCATTAGCGTAGAGTTCAGATTAATATCAGCGCTTAGGCTAGGACAAAGCTCTTTGGCAACTTTGCTTGACTTCGCACGAGGCGAATGATTAATTTAAATTAGCTGTGGGGTTTTTTCTATGTGAAAGTATTTTTGTAGGATTCTTGAAAATATTGTCAAACAATAACTTCTCTAAACTCAGCTTAAATACTTTTAAAAATAATTATTTAACCTTTTTATAATATAATGATGTTTATTAAAGATTTTAAGCATCCCTCGCACGCAATTAATGCTTAATGCACGCCATACTTTCTGTTGACACCATATAAAATACACAAACACAGACATTCACACATGCTGCACACTTAAAGCGTGGCGCACATGTCGCCCACAAATTACAAAGCAGGCAAACAACAACAAGAACAGCAGCCAGCTCCACTGTTGTATCTAGGCAGGCGTTAAGTAGTACCCACTGTGGGGCTGCCATCCGGTCCTCAGTCTTAGACAACGCCATTTATAATTTACGATGTCACGACGCCATTTTAAAATCACTGATAATGATAATAAATTAATATACAGACACCCGGGGAAAAGGCAGCTCGCTTTTTCCCACAGCGACTGCCACAGCATCTCCCACACACACACAGCAGACACACACACACATACACGGCATGCCACAGCTGCTGTCTGCTCATATCCTGTGACCCGTCCCACTGACCTTTGTTGTTGCTGTTGTTGCTTTTATGCCATACTTATTTAGCATGAAAAGTCAGTTTAAAATGTTAAATAAAAACGTTATTCTCCGGCTCGCTGGCGTTTGTTATTGTTCTTGCTCTTATTGCCATCTCTTTGACCTTACTTTATGAGTGAGAGTACGGGTGCGTGTGTGTGTGTGAGTGGCAGTACTAGCATGCTTAGCTCGTGCCAAAGTGTTTTTACGACTAGAACGCTTTCAATCCTGACCTCACAACCCCTGGCTAAGCCCCGTCAAGCTGAGCTATTGTTAAATTGTGTGTTTGGCGGTAAAATGCTTTATGGCTGCGAAGAACTTGAGATGATAATGGAACGCCATTTAATGGTCCAGCAAGTCAATGTAGGTATAAAAAATAAAAAGAATGAAAACCCATATAAAACTGCTTAAAAAGGATTGCTTTACATAGTACTCTAAAGCGGAGAAGCCTTGACACAATAATGTCTACAAGAAAGTGCACAAGCAGCACGCTTAACTTGTTCAGTTTATTACTTTTCACAGAAAACACCATAAAGTATGTCAAATTATTCAAATTGTTTAAATAAAGGAATAAGAAATAGAAGAGATTTGATATTTAAAGAAGTTTTAATAGTGCAGACAGCACTTCGTATATGCAACGATAAGTTTGCCCATCACTCAAGCGTTCTCGACTTTTCAAATTAAATTTTCACATCGTCATCAAGTCGATTCCCATTTGTGTTCAAAAACAAATGGTGTCCCGCTACGGATGACAAATTTAGCTTGGCAAATTTAAGGACATTCACGCAGCGAACAGTGTCGAACAAGTTGCGAAACATTCACAAAGTCCTCACATGAACTTGAATAATAAATAATTTTTGGCGCTCATAAATTTCAAATGTTCCTTGCACACACACACAGTGTTTGAAGTTTTTACAGCTCCATTCGAATTTGGGAGTCGTCGTGCACAACATTCCATGCCATTTGCACTAGCAAAGTAGGCAAAGAAATCACATAAAAGATTGTCATGCTCCTTTGGCCAGTCACTTCTCTCTTTCACTCTGCACTCTCTGGCACTCTACGTCGCCGTCTCTATTTGTATATGTCGTGCCATTCATATATTATTTGTAAGACTTGCTCGATATGCGATATGGATTTCTATGTATCCAACCATTTGGCTGGATAACAACAAATTTTCTCTTACTCTCCTCTATCTTCTATTTGCTGCTGTTGCTCAGCTCGTACTTGTCTTGGTACTCTCTACTCGTTTTCCATTTCGTAGTCGTGGCCGTATTATTGTTTTGTGCGCTACACACACACACACTCCAATTTGTACGGCATCCACATTTTTTCTCTTCTTCTTTCACCCAATTTTTTCCAATTCGGGTTAATGCTTTTTTCGCAGTCGTCACGACGGCGACAGCGAGGGCAACGTTGACGAGAACGACGGCGACGGCAGGGAAGCAGTATAGGCGGCTTCGAACGGCACTTGGCTCCTTTGGCGCTGTTGCTGTACGAAATCCGACATGTGTCTCCTGTGTATGTGTGTATTTGTGTATGGTGTCCTGTGGTTCACTGCCATTTCTTGGTTTTTTCTCTGCTCTTCTTGCTATCAAAGTTGTTAAACGCTCTCAATGAGATTTTGAATGTTTCGATGCTGCAAATCTTTTTCACTCCCCTCGTTTTCGATACTTTCCCATCGACCATAATATTTACAATGATAGTTTTCGCATGGGAATCAATACATACATAAATACAGATATTTGGATACTCCCAGTCTCAGTCGAGCTTAAGATGTTCCTTTCTTTCGCTGGTCCCTGTGTTTGTTATGTATTTTATGGATTTATTCATAGAGAGCGCGAGGCTCCCATTGTATCTTTGTGTATCTTTGTCTTCAATGAGCCTTTATTTGTTAATATTTGGTAAATATTTGGCGTACATGGCGTATGAGCAATAATATTTTCACATTGGTTACACACACTCTGGTCGGCGTATTAAAATAAACAAATGTTTATTACGCAGCCCCCAACTCCCGCAAGGCAAATCCTCCAAGGGCAATCTATGTAGACAATGTTTCTTGTTCGTTTTCATTTTTTTTGCTTTTCTTGAATGTGAAAAATATTCAAAGGCATCTTTTAATATTTATGCATAAACGAAGAATGTAGGAAATTGCCAAATTGGTTGTTTCCTAATGTTTATAGCATCATTTATGCCTGTTCTTTATGTGCAAGAAACGACATTAAAACGATATGAGTCAAAAAGTAAAGGCCGCCCTCTAGCAATGATTTAAGCAATTCCCATAAGTCGGCTTACAAACGACTTTATGATTCCCATTCTTAAACTGAACAAATGTTTAATTGCCTCAAGCAAACGCAAGTCAAGTAAGTTTTCATCAACAGTTTTATTGTAAAATCCGATTAGTTAACATATTATGAATTTTTCATTTTCTACACTGCAAAAAAATAAGAAAACTACAGTCGCGTATGTGTGATTTGATCTGCTTGCAGTAATAACACATACTGACAATGGGAAGCAGGTAATAAAATAAACTAGTATACTAAATATACTCGCAAATTTGAGGTTGAGCAAAGTATTTAAAAGTTTAATTTATATTTGAAATAAGGAATTATTTAAAATTGTTTCGCTTGAGATCTTGCAAATTATGTGGTCCCTTTTGCATGCTAAGTACCTTCTTAACTCATCTTGTTACCATGGAATCCATAAAGTTGCCTACAGTAGCTTTACTTATTTTCTATCAACTCCTGTCTTACATGTTCCTGCTTATGCTCATTCCCCTTTTAAGTACATTTCTATGTAAATCTCTCTCGAGGGGAACCCTAGCTAATGTGCCCTTAAGCTATACTTATAATTAAAAGCTGATTAAATCAATGGCAAATTTATGCAGTAAATTTTCGTTTAAGGCAACGAGGAAATAAAATGCAACAGTCTGACAAATCGCATTAAATAATTGGAAGAAGGAGGGGAAGGGTAAAGCTTAATAGGAATATTAAGTATTAGATTAATTTCTACTCACACTCATTGTGATCCTTGGCGTTGACGGTAAGCACTGTGCTCTGCAATTCAGCATTTTCATCGATTTCGGTCTCGTACAGAAATCTATCGAAATATGGCGGCGAATCGTTTTTGTCGGCAATACCAATGCGTACAAATTTTGTAACTGCAAATGAAAATATAGAGAAAATCAAGCGAAAGCCAAAAGAATTTATATTGTACTTTATATGTGTGTGTGTATATGATTAGTAATATAAGATATACTGGTATTGATTAGTATGTCAAGTAGTAAATGAAACGCCAATAAGCGCCGCATTAATTATAGCAAAATTTATCGATTGACAAATTGTGCGCGCGCGTGTCGTAAATTGTTCAGTTTATGCTCGGAACGTGGCGTGCATAAAATGCTGGCAGCAACTGTCCTACTCTTCTTTTCTCCCTCTCTTTCGCTCCCCCTCGTAATGAGCATAATTAAATTGTCAATGCGATGACAGAGTGTGCTGTGTATGTTTTTAATAAAAACAAACAGCTTCAGGCAAGCAGACTCCCACTCTCAATGTGAGCTGTGGAAATTAGAAAACATTTGTGCTCAAAGCGAAAACTTTGTTGTTAATGCAGTACACCCTAACCAGCGCTCCCCCTTTGCTGCCTTTAACTGCACCCCCAACATTGCACTCTACAGTTTGTGTTTGTTGTTGTTTGACGATTTTGCTGCTAATGTCTTCTGCCAAGGCAAAAGTTGTTCGAAGAGTTTTCCATTGGGTTTTCAGCTCGTTCAAGCTTGTTGGACTATTCGATGTGCAAGGGAAACCTGCGTTAATGAGTTTGACCATTAAAACAACAACGAAAAATATGCAATCTTTTGAAAGTTTGCACAACTTTCATCGTAGTGGGAAAGCCAAAATATTTTTAAATCAACTTGGCAAATACTCGTATGTCTCAAATAGTTATAAATTGTTCTACTTCTTAATTAAATTTTCCGTAATTTTCAAAATATTTTCCAACACATCTGCAGTTAGTTACACTCTACTATTGTTGATTTCTCTGTATTTGCATATTTTCATTTAAGCATTAGAAAGCTGCTACTCGCCCCATAATTGGGTTACTTTAGCCCCGGCAAAGCCCTCCAAACAGATTTCTTTAAGTGCAGTTTGGGCAGCCAAGCTACGCTTACATCAAAGAAGGTCTGAGGTGAAGCACGAGCAGGTTGGGCGAAGCCTCTCTGTAGAGTTGCCCACATGCGGAAGCAATAATCTGCTTTTCCTGTTAGTATTTTATAGTAACTGCAAGTTGTATGAACACAAAAGGTTCTGGCATACACTGAAAAAGCATGTATAAATAAATAATAAAAATACATATTTCTACCGAAATAAATGTTGTAAATGCTCTAAGTGAACGGAAGTGAGAGAGACGAAAAGAGATGGAAGAATATGGGGAGAAGGAGAGAGTCGCACACACACATGGTCACACATCATAAAGTTGCTGGGAAAATTAATATTGCCAGCAGGCAGTCGACAGGCAACCAGGCAGCAGCGCTCGTTGCGTATACGTAATATTGAAAAGACGACAGTTGCTTGGGCGTTTCTTTTGCCTTTTACCATCGCCCTGAATGCATAAAGCATTTTATTAAACGCATTTCTACCCCTTGTCTTCCTCCCTTCCTCCCTCTCTTCATCTTTTTACATGACTTTTTAAAGGCTTAAAATGCATTTTGTGCGCATTATGTTGGAAACATTCTATAGAATTTTTGCGACATCTCATTTGTGCGTGTGTGTGCGGGTGAGTGAGTACATACTCAATAATAACATGAATTGAAAGGCTGTATTTTGAGAGCCCTTGATAAACTAATTTCATATGTTTGAAGTGAATGTTTTTATGGCAATGAAAAATTCAAGAATTTTTGAATTTTCCCATTTACCTGACAAAGAACCATTCCCAAATTACGCTCAACAATAAATGGAAATATTAGAAAATAGAAAAAGTTATTCAATGGTTTTCAGCAATTTACTTCAATGCTTTTTGAACTGACCAGAAAACACTGCAACAATTTGGAGAGCTTTCATTAAATTCTACCAAGTTAATGAAAAGCAAATCAGGTCGTAGACGACGTATTATTCTCGCTCGTTTTCTTTATGGCATAACAAGCGAAATCTAATTTAGATTTAAGCTCGACCTTATTTACTAGTTTTGCTCGTTTCCCGTTTTCTTTTGCTCTTTCTTTGGCCGTAATGCGAAAGAAAATGAGAAATGAGCAAGAGTAAATACACGAAAAGCAACTCTTTTGGCGGCGTCAGCTCAGGCGAACAACTCGTGTAAATAGGGCGAAAATAATAACAACAAAAAGAGGAGAAGTAGAAGCAGTGGAAGCAACTCGAGCAGCAGCAGGTACGCAACTGTGTGGGTGTGTATATGTGGGTGCTTGCAATATACTAAATAAATAATACATACAACAAAAAGCAGGTTCACGCTCACGCTCGCTGCGCAAATAAAGCAAAGCAGTGGAAATTGAATTTTTTTCCGCTATCTTGACTTAATTTTTGGCACTCATAAAAAAGCGAAAGCAAATACAAAAACAAAACACACACAACAGCAGAAGCAACATCAGCAGCAGCAACAGCGGAGGCTGTGAGAAAAAAAGCATGTTTAAGTGGTCTTTTTGTTGGTGTTAAATTGAGCAGCAAACTGAGCAGCTAGCCAGGGTGCCAGGACGGCAAAGTACACGGCCAAAGGACTCACTTTAAACTATTAACGTACAGGTGGAAGCCACGCTCGTCCCGCCTCGCAGCGCCATCAGCTATTTATGGCCGCATAACTGGCACACAAGCAGCGACGCCCTGCCTGCTCTCCCCTGCCACGGCATATGTCAGTTCATGAATGACGGCCAGCAAGAGCAGCTTCTGCAAACACACAGCAACACATACACACACACACCCTCGGAACTATTTCTCTATTTTGTGCGCTGCTTACTGAGCTCTTTGTCTGTCGTTTTTCTATATTTTCTCTCTCATTTTTTATAATTCTGCTCCCTTTTGCAAAGTGGCGTCAAATGTCAGTGCTGCTTAAATCAGCCATGGTAAACAAAATAGCAAGCAGGGGCTGAGGGCCGGCAGAGAAACGACTGCAGCTACAGTGCGGCTTACTCAGTCGGAAACTGAATTTTTGCAAAGGCCAACAAAGCACATCACATTAAAGGTGACAGCATAAGGGACGACTATCCCTTCTATAGTTTGATATTTATGCGTACTCTTCTTTGTACTCTATTTTTTTTTCAGCTATCCCTTTTGATGTCCATTTGCTTTGTGTGCTCAAGCGAAGCGAACGCCAAAGTGTTGCATACTTTTGTGCGCGCTTCAATAATTAACTTGCTTTCATCTCCTGCCAAATGTTTGTTTAGCTTTAGCTTTGCAATTAAACACACACAGACACACGCAGATTTCGCACAGGTAATCACAAAGCGTGATTTTCACAAACACATACCCGCTCTTGAATTAGCTAAATCAGCGTTGTAAGCCGCAAAAACCTCACTTCAGCAACGCCAAGTAAAATACAATTAAATCCATTTAATAAACTCGTTGAACCCCAAACGAAATCCAAATAACGCCCTTGGGGCACTACAACAAACCCCCTTCCCTGGTCTTTCCAATTTGCCGTAGTCCCAGCTCATTAACTTTGATGCCGAGTTCGCTACAAAATTTTGTTATGCGCCGCCTTAATGCGCCCGCTGATGGGCAAATTTCAATTAGGCTGCGATTCGAGGCTTGTATAAATATACGCATACTTATAAACATTGCTTTTTTTCTCTATATATACATATTTGTATTCATTAACAGCAGCAGCACAAGCAGCAGCGGGTGACCGAACTGTACCCGACCGGCAGCGAGTTAGCCAAAGGATAACATCCGCCCGGATGTGACCTGCACTTCAACTGGACGGTGCTGCTGCAGCCAGGCAGGCCGATGCTGAAATGTTAATAAAACTTATGCCCGGCTTTATCAAATTCTCTGTTGCCGTCTTGACCAGGTTCGCCAGGCTGCCATGACTAATTAAAAAGTGTGCGAGCAACAGAAAAAAAATAAAAAAATACGACGCGAAAATAAAAATGAAAAGTCTGCTCAGTGGCAGCAAGCAAACAAAACGCAAAAACGCACAAAAAACAACGTGGAAAAATACTAAAAAAAGAGCTCAGAGAGGAGATTTTGAAATCATCCATACACAAAAGCAACGGATGGCGTGTGCCACATAAAAAACGGACGAAAAAATATGTCGCAATAGCAATGGCGATAACGGCGGTACAGCGCTGCTGCGCCTGATGAGTTGACAAATATTTTGTCAGCCATAATGAGTTGTCGCAACCGACGCAGCCGGCGCTGTCCCTGTCAAGGTCCTGTCGCACGTTCTGCGCGCACTTTTGTTGTTCATTAACGAGAGACGAGAAAGTGAGATGAAATATAGCAAGTGGGTTAGGGGAGAGGAAAGAAAGGTAGTGGGGGAAAAGCTGCCAGTCGGCACTCGCCACTCTCGGCTGCGTGTTAATTACGACCTATGTCCGCCGAGGGTCAGCCGCAATTAAAAACTTTTTCGCTTGCTGATTTCAATACACGCCCAGCACCAACCGCCCTCTGATCAGTTTCGAATGTCGCAGTGGCGGCATTATTATGCGCAGGTCGTGTGAAATAATCATGTTAGGCAGCGAGTAAAAAAATATGGAAGAAAGATAGCGAAAGATAGGGCGCAGCTGTCTCATTCTTTTGTGTTTCTGGTAAATATTAAGACCAGCGGAACTTTGTGCTAAAGCTTTCTAAATTTAATAAAAATATTTTGAATTAAATCATATCAAATTATTGTTTATGACTTGAGAAAAAATGGAGATATTCATATGAAGAACATGCAGAACAAGGTGGCTTGTTTGCACTGCCTAGCAGGTTGTGAATAGACCATTTGAAAGGAGAAACCTTCCATTGTGCATTGGAAACTTCTGGGAATAATTAATTAATTTTTAAAGGGTATTCATATTTGTGAATGCTGCTTTTGATGTTCCCAAGAGTTAACTAACTTTGGGCATTATCTTGTCGCTTGGAGTCCATTAAAAGGGTTCAAATGAAGCAATAAATTCAGGTGAAAACTAATTAAAAGTCACACACACTCACATTCACTACACACGATGCAGATTTATCTATATGTCACAGGGCAAATTAGTAACATTTATTTAAACTGTCAGACGCGAGCGAACCCTTTGATTTATAAATAGATCAACGTGGTCTACAAGTAATGTCTAGCAAGAGAAAGGAGGAAGGTTGCCTGATGAACTGTCAAATCATTTTCAGCTGACGCGTACGGCATTGACATTTTGACACATTACGCATACGCAGCGTGTGCCTCTTAATAATAAGCAGTTAGTTACACACTGAGCTAAATAAATGTAAATACCACAAACAGACAGCCGCACACACACACACAGACACCCACTCGATGTTTACTTTATGTGTTTACAAGAAAGTTTTTTGCATATTAGCGAAAAAACTTGTGTCGCCAAACACAACTCAACTAAATCCAAAATACATGTGTAAACACAATGCCAAGATTATCGTAAACTTGGCTAATTTATTATGCTTTATGCATGAACATGGGCGTGGCAGTGGGGGGAGAGGTCATAGTGTTAACTGCTTTGGGGATTAAAATTTGTGCGTTGACAACGAGAAAGAAAAAAACAAAAATGGAAAGTGAAACAAGAAAAACTAAATTATTGTCACAGTTTGTGTATTTATTTGTGTTTACTTAGGATATTTTTGTTTTTGTGCCTGTCTTTCTATGCGTTTGTGCGTGTGTGTGTGACATCAAAACTAATTAGTAAATTAAAAACGTGCACAACATTTATTTATTGACAAAAAACTTTGTCAAGGCCTGACTGAATTTAGCTTTGCACAAAATTTATGTGCACTAAAAGTGAATTAAACTAAGTAAATTATGGTAATTACTTTTTAATTGAATATTAATTAAATATTTTCACAAGGTAAGCGATGAAAATAATTCAGTACATGTAATTTATGTATTTAAATCACTTCCGACTCACAAGACAAAGCAAACCCTTTTTGTGCCGTCATTTATCTACACTGATTACAGCACTTGAGTTAATAGTTAGACTCTTCTGTTCGCCACGCCCCTTTCCTTTGGCTAGCCAGGCGATTATAAATGCAGCCATTAGAATAAAAAGCATATGAAATCTTTCACGCACTCGAAAAGCCACTCTCAAAAATATTAATGCATATTTAAAAAGCCGAAGACAACAACACAAGCAGCAGTCGTCGAGGGTATCATTAGTCTGTGCGGAAGATGTATGTGTATGATGTCTGTATGCGTGCGTGTGTATATGTGTGCGTATGTGTGAGCCACAGAGTCTGCTGAAAATTACATATCATGAAATTTTAACCGACCGTTGCTCACAGCTGCAAATAATCAAATATGCGCACACCCAGTCGACTACTTAGTTTATTTGCCACACCCCCACACATACACGAGCTCACACGCACAGGTTCCTGCACACACAAATTGCTGTACACACTTACCCAAATAGGTGCTATTTGTCAAAACCCAAAAGATTTTTAATGGATCGACCATAACTACGCAGGTAAACAGCAGCCAAACCGACAGCCAACGACGACGACTTTAAGTGGTTGTTGCAGTTGTTGTTTTTGTTGCTGCGGCTGTTGTTGTTGCTGTTGTTTGCTTAGTGCTCTTTATTATGCCTGTTGTTGCAGTTGTTGCACGCCAGCAACACCTTATTGCCGTAACAATCGTCAGTCGCACGTTCGTTGTTTACTGCCAAAGCTTGTCAAGCAGCCAGCAATTAATTTGTTGTTGCCGCCGGTTGTAATGCTCCTTCTTGTTGTTGTTGTAGTTGAAGTTGTTGCCGTTGCAATTGTTGCTGCAGTTGTTGCTGTTGTTGTGGCGTGGCGAGAGGCTTTGTAGTTTCACTTTGTTGCCTTTGCTGTGAATGATTAAATGATAAATGCAACTGCTCTTGCTCGGTTGCAATTGCCGCTGTTCCTGCTGGTGTTGCTGCTGCTTCTGTTGCTGTTTCCCTTGATAAGTTTGCTTTTCCCTCTGTTGATTCGCACTATTTTTAATGAGAGTTGCGCGGCGGTTGCTACTGCAGCTGCCTTTGAGGTATTTTTATACCCTTCGACCATTGAAAATGGTCAAAAAAGGGTATACTAACTTTGTGCAAATGTATGTAACAGGCATAAGGAGGCGTGGGAGACCCCATAAAGTATATATATTCTTGCTCAGGATCACAAGCCGAGTCGATTGAGCCATGTCTGTCTGTCTGTCCGTCTGTCCGTCTGTCCGTCTGTCCGTCTGTCCGTCTGTCTGTGTGAACGCACAGATCTCAGCTATTATAAAAGCTAGAGTTACGAAACTTGGCAGGAAGACTCCTGTGTACTATAAGCAGATGAAGTTTATTTCAAATGTTAGGTGCCACGCCCACCGCCCCCACAAATCAATAATTTAATTTTTGAACTTAATTTGTAAGCGCTGTATATAAGATACAACTTTCTGACTTAAACATATACTAAGCTAAATGAAATATCTACGTAGTCCCCAAATTACAATCCAATCGAACAATAAACACAGAAGTTATTTAAGAAAGTATGAGCATAAAACCAAGTGCTTCTGTCATCTAAGAAGGGAGACGGGCGAGCGCGAAGCGCGAGCGCCATCTGTCGGGATTAATTTCAAAGCATGTGCATATGCATATGTGTATGAATTTAACGAATTAAACTACACGGGAACATAGGTCGAAGGGTATCCCACTGTCGCGATTTGCGCGACTGTTGCTCTCGTTGCAATTTGCGTTGTGCACTTTTATGGCGTTTGCATAAATCGAAATGTTGCGCGTCTCTCATAGTACTAAGCATTAATATTATTTTGTTTTTTTATTTTTCTCTTTTTTTGCAATATTTATTTAGGTTAAATGCACAACTTGAACGCACTTGGAATGCGCAAGCACTATTTGCGAGGCTATTAAAATGTGTTTAGCTGGCTGTTCTTGATGGCAATTAAAATTGTTTTCACGCTTTTCATTCACAACTTCACAACACTGTTCTACTTCCATTTTTCGTGTTTAGCACTGTAATTAAATTTTTCAGTTTATTTACGTCACGTTGTCAACGGCAGCAACAATGTCAGACGCACCCAAAGTTAAAAACCATCGTCATCCAAAACTCTTATACCCGCCCACACCCTTCGCCCATTGTCAGTGTCAGGAGTGGCAGCAGCATCATCATGACTTTGATTATTATCTGCAGCTATTAAAAACTTATGACATTGTCATAAACTTTTAACCAGTTTGTGTACTTTCTGTGTCAATTTGTTGTGCAGACAGGCAGAATTTATTTTCAATTTCGTTTTAGTTATGCCATTAAATTAGATTAAGCTGCTATTTCATTGGAATTTTGTGTCTGAGCAATTTGTTGTTGTTCCCTCTGTGCGCTCAACTGGATAACTAAGAAAGTTTTACGCCTCGCACAATAGTTTTGGGGACAGTTAACTGAATAAGGGCAAGCTGATCGAGCATTGCTTAATGCAAATTAAGTTGTGGAAGATGCTTTATTAGCTTAACTGTTATTTATTTTACTTTTTTATTACTTTACTTCATTATAATTTGTTGTTATGTTGTCTTCTTATTTAAATAAATAATAAAACTGGTGAGTAAATGCTTATACATGCGAGAGTTGAGCTAAGCAAGGAATTTTCGCACGCGCATAAAAGTAGGCAATGATATTTGCAGACGAACGATCATTGCTGAGAATTTCTTCTCTATACCTTGTGATCGAGTTTGGCATAATGTTTATGAGCACATTGAGCAACAGATATCTATTTATGCCCTTTGTTTCTTTGCTTTTGAGCTTCATGGAAAATATTTATGTGTTGCGCCAGCAATCTGGGTCATATTTATACAAAGCGTAATTGTTGCCAAGGTTTCATTGCAGTGGAATTCAGCTGGCCTGCGGCAAGGTATTTACCTTGCCAGGGTTTTGCAATTAGACGATGCCGCTATGCTTTGGGCGAAATACCAAACCCCTTCCCCCCAAATGGGCTGCTTTGCTTAGAAATTCTCAATCGCACTTCAAACAGTCGCGCTGCCCAGTTGGTTGTAACAACAGTTTATGGCCATTAGCGAACTTAGGGCCAAACAAAAGGCGCCAATTAACGCAGGCTAAGACTTAGGCAAATGAGCCAACGGAGGCTGGAGGCAGGGCACTGGGTGGGGAGGAGGGAGGCAGCTGCCAGCTTGGTTTATCCTTGCCTCACACAGCCTTGACCTTTATCTGCAGGCGATGGGCAGCGAGTGAGTGAGAAAGTGAAGCAGCTGCTGTACGTAAATATTTAATTGTTTATGCCATCGCCTGAGCATTACTTCAAGCATTTTGTTCGCTTCGCAGGCACTTTTAATGGACAGCACGAGCAGAATGTAGAGTGGAAAGAAGTGGCTCGTGGTGACAAAGGGGCAGCAGGAAGGGGCAAGTCGAGTCGACTTGGGGCGAGGCGATTAAAGCTCACGCAAAGTAATTAGTAACTCAATTGCTTTTCCGCTTTGCCGCTGAAGCGTTGAGTGCTGCATACAAATGGCTTTCGTTATTGGTGGTTTGTCTTCGTTGTTGGCTTTGTTTTTGTCGCCCACGTTGGGCGCCAGCTTGTCATAAGCAGGGTTCATAAATTATGCATGGCATATTTGTGGCAGTGTTCCAGAGCAGAGGGAGGTGGCAGTAATTGCGCGACAAAAACCACATTTCGGTCAAATCAATTGGCAATATGACAGCTAAGCGACGCGAAAGTTTTATCAGTTGCGAATCGAAAGAAAAAGAGCATTCTCTGCAAATGAGGTCAGTGAAATTAGCGTCACTTGTGTCAGCCAGCTTAGGCCAGCTGTGGCGCAACTTATGCAAATTCAGCTGTGCCATCAAAGTAATATTTTGCAGTTACAGCTTAAAGATTGCCTGAGCGCAGTCTTACTTTACTCCTATCCCCTTTCTGGCTGCCAGAAACTTGTTCGTGTTCATTTTTTAACCATTTCTTTGTGCTGTCTGAATGCAGAAGAACCTTGCTCTTCTGGTCACCCGCAACGCTGCACAAATTTTGAAATTGCACTTTTCCTGTTGCCAAAGAAAAGCACAAGAAGCGAGAACTATGAACTGAAAGGCGAGAGCGAGCGCTACTTTTGCCCGGAAATACAAAAGCATAAACTTTCCGGCCATGCCGTAACCACAGCGACAGCGCAGTCGACTCGACTCAAGTCCATTGCAGTCCGGCATGGTCGAAAAATAAAGCACAAAATGTAGCGGAAGTTTAATGGACATAAACTTGCTAGCTCTGATCCCGCCAACAAAAACTAACCAGCAAAAGAACGAAGCAGGAGTGAAAGGCAGCGAGCAGAGGAAATACGCCAAGTAAATTAGTCGAGAACCTTACAGTTTCCATTTCTTTTCGTGGCAAAAAACGAATGCAACGTTGAACGCCCCATGGAAATGCAATATTATCTTACTTCAATGATTTCCTGCAAAAATATTAATTACAACTTTGTGCCAAAAGGCAAAGGCGCAAGACAGTAAGAGAAGAAGTCTGAGTTACGAGTTTTAATGAATAAATGGAAACAGCTTCAATATGTTTCCACAATTTAAAAATATTATTAATAATACTTGAGTCACAATTTATATTTTATTATTTGTTGTTTTAATATTTAGCAATTGCATAATTAAAGAATTCTTTTAGTAGTTTCATGAGATACTCTTAAAGAAACTAGACATTTCAGGCATTTGTATACCTGCTACCCATTGGGAAGAAGGGAATTATACTTTTGTGCCAACCAAAAATGTACGTAACAGGCAGAAGGAGGCGTGGCAGGCGAGTCAATATTGTCATGTCCATCTGTCTGCCTGTCTGTCCGTCAGTAGCTTAAGAGATTGTAAATTATTGACTTTGCCACACTCAACTTAAATTTCTTTAAAATTTTAATTTTGCTATCTATAGAATTGTAACAAAATTGTAATTGTAACAAAAACTGCAAGCTATATTTTTTAAGTTCAACTTATATTTTTTAAACACTAAAAAAAGACTAAAATTTATGTTAGCAAATCCCTAAGCGGCTTTAAGCGACAAACTTGCTCATATTTCAAGCCAAAGTGCCGCCACTTGGCTTGCCTCTGTTGTTCTACTAGTTGTCATTGTTGTTGTTGGCGTTGAACAAATGACAAAAGTTTTTGGCTTTGTTTTGCGAATTGTTGACGTGCAATTCAAATGAGTTAACAACGCAAGAAGTGACCCACATAAGCTACGCAACAACCATAACGACAGCAGCAGCTCAAACACAAAAAAAAATAACAAAAAAATGCACATGAAAAAGTGGCTTCACTTGGCAAGTTGCAGCCGAGGCAAGCCGAGTAGAGTGCAGCATATGTTCCACAGGCTTTTGTTGTTGTTGCTCTCGAGTGCAGCTAGAGCAACAACAATGTGGTTGCAATGTTGCTCGCTGGGGGAAGCTAAAACAATTATAAGCAGCATATCCGCAAAAGTGGCAGATTGCCTGTTGCAGACAAAAGCGCGTTGAGTGGCAACTTGCAGCTGTTGCTGTTGTTGCTGATGTTGTTGTTACTGTTGTCTGTTGCCCATCAGTCAACCGCCACAAGCGGCACGTTTGCAAATGAAGCACTCAAGCTGCCTGCGCTTGCACTACACTTGCAATTTGCAACAGTTTGCAAACAGCAACTTGGCGTGGTGCAGCCAAAATGCGCTTAACTATTCAATTAGCACAATGGAAACTGTGCAGCATCCACTGAACGACTAAAGAATGCCACTTGCAACACTGGCAGCATGCCACACACCGATACACAGTGGCAAAATAATCAATCGGCCTGCGGCCACGTAGCAAATTCGCAACTTAAACTCAAATAAAATGTAATTAATTTGTTTTGCCAGCCGAAGACGCCACGGCAACTTCTAGGCCAACTTTTGTTTGCAACTTGTCAGCGCATAGCCATGACTTGACGCCGTCTGCATTAATGCCAGGCATAGGCAGTGCTCTGTCTTAGCATTCCATTCCATTCTCCCCCAACCTGCTGCTGACAAGTTGTTGAAATCGTGCCTCAGCATTCGGCGCAAACAACTGGCAACGCTAACCAGCTTAAAGGATTTGTCTGCGGAGGCTGAAAGTTCTACTGTGAATTTGGGTGAAATGTTTGCTTGAAGCAACCAAGTTGGTTTTAGAAGGCAGCCTAGCTGGAAGTTGCTGAGAGTTAGTTACGATTGCTTGAGAGAGAAGCGAAAATAACTGCGGAGGTCGAGGAATTAAAGCTGCAGATAATTTAGGCAGCATGATCAATCAAAATTATAATTATCTTTATTAAGTTATAGAATATTGAAATAATTATTAAATAACTTCCAAACTCTCTCTTAATTCCTTATTAAATATTCAACTTCTGGCTTTAGTTGCCATCTCAATAAATTTAACAATCTTCTTCTGCGCACAAAAAAATGTTCTGTTCATGTTGTTATAGCGACACACAAATCGCATTAACATCAGTCGAACCATCATAGAGACGCGACCAACACGTGCAGCAACTTTGTATTTCTCACTCCAAAAATGTAATTAAAAATCAGGTTGAATTTTTCATATGCCAAGAAAGAGTTGCCATGGCAACTATAGAACAATTATTTGGTCTAGGATTTTTTGAATAATTTAATGAAACGTTAAAAAAGGTGAACAAACTTCCCCTCTTTGCAAATATGGTGTACACTAAATACCCTCTTAATGCAAGTGTTGCTCTCTGCTTTCCATGGCATTAGATACACTCGACAGGGTCGTAAAATGGGCATAATAATCAAATTGAATTGCTTTGACAGCAAATAAAATTGCGTGGCCCAAAAACAGGCAGCAAACCGGCAGCGAAATTGTCGCCGTTCGTCAAATACTTGACGAGGCAGCTCAAAGCAAATAACTAACCACAAGAGCAAGGCAGATACATATAAAAATACATGCATACAGACAGGCAGGCAGGCTGACATACGAACAGGCAGGCAAAGGTACCGGAAGTGAGAAAATAACATTTTAGCTTTGGCCCCAAACGCCCGTCACAGTGGAGTGAAACCCAAAGCGAAATGTCCTGTGCCATCCTCTCTCTCTCTCTCTTTCCCTCACTCTCTTCATCTCCCCTCTCTTTCCTGCAGTGTCCGCTGAGCGTGTCTTTGTCTGTTCTGTTGTCACTCTCGACTGTCTGTTGCTTGTGGCACGCCTCTCTCTCTCTCTCCTTTTCTTTTTTTCGGGTCCTTATGCAACGTGTCGAGATGTCATGTCGCACTCGCTTGTTGCCCTTGCTGCTTTATTTGCTGCTGCCACTGTTGTAATTGTTGCTGTTGTTGCTGCTGCTTCTGTCTGCCATTTGGTGTATTTATTGTGCTTTTATTTTGTCAACATTTCGTTGGCCATATGAAAATAAATTCAAATGATTTATTTACGAGTATTTGATTTATTTGATTTTCAGCGTTTGCTTTTACTTTTTTACTGTTATTTTTACTCTGCCTGACACGCCTCCTTTTCCGATGTATGTGTGAAAATTTTATTGTATTTGTGCACTTGTAACGTGTGCATGCCGCACATACATTGCGCATACGATACGTTGCCACATATGTATTTGCCCCGAAATTCGTTATACCCTGCAGAGGGCAAGGGATAGAGAGGTTATACTTTAAGAATGACATGCAAACTTCCCATATAGTATACTCCTCAGTACCACTGCAAAATTACAGGGTATTTGTCATATAAAGACTTCTTCCCTTTCTCACTTTATGAATGTGTATTCGCTTGTTTATTTCATTTTGTGATAGTCAATAAAAATCAACATTATTATTGCTGTTGTTGTTGTTGTTGCTGTTGCAACGAATTGTTGGCAGCTCTGCGAGCAATTTGTCGAATTTTTGTAAAGCATCCAGTGACGATAGACTGCTTTGGGGATGGATGCCGCAATCCATGGCCAACTAAATTTGATGATAAATTAAAAATCATATTTCATGCTGGGTAAATATTAATTATAACCATTTCACATGAAATACGCAGCCCAAAGCGAATTATGATACATTTTTAAAATTTTTTTAAGTTGATTAGAAATGAGAGCAAAAAATAAAACAAAATCAAACTAAACCACGTTGTGCCTCAAAGCAAAGCAAATAAATATTTGATAAAATGGTTGGCAACACTCCCTGGAGCTGTTGCACTCATTCTCCACCCCACCACATTGGGTGACCATCTCCAGAGAGAGAGAGATAGGTGAAGTAGAAGCGAGACAGCACAGAAGGCCAGCACTCTCAAGGGCAGCTCAAAGGCTCAACAGCAGTTGCTAAGAAATGAGAACAATTTAATCTGTTAATCGACTGGCAGATGCCCTGTATATTATTTCAAATGTGCCTTGAGTGCAATAATTAATATTATTACTGCTCAAATGAAGCTGATTGTACAATCAAAGCTCACTTTAATAGCCTCATTAGTGGCAAAGTACCTGCTATCGATTTAACGATTACAGGGTATCGATGGCTGTAACGTAAAACGCATCAATTTTCCAGCCATTATTGGCTTTATTTATTTGTTTGTTGATTTGCCACGCCGCGACGCCTGCAAAAAGAGAAACGAAAACTTGAACCTGACACACACTCGAACACACACACACACAGAGGCACACACCGACACGAGAAATTGTTGCAAAACTTTTTTGGCAATGGCCGAAAGAGAAATCAAAGAAATGAATCGCATTGCGTCGCGACGGCCAAAAAATCCAGCTTTATTTGCTATTATTTATCTAATGGCGATGCTGTCGGGCATAAAAATATATCTCGGCTGGCACACGCCCCGCAGACCAGACCAAGCCAGGCCAGACTATGCGACTGTCCTCAAGTGTTTATGATATTTTGATTTCATTTAAGGGGGTGTAGAGTGGAAGAAGGAGGAGGGTGCGAACAAAGTTATGTGCCGAAAGGGCGAAAGTTTTGCGCCCGCCTGCATTGATAATAATGCCGGGGAGTGATGCCCCTAAGTAGATGATGCCATTTTGTTGTGCTCATGTGACAACCAGTTTGCCTGACACTTTGTTAGTTATGCTTTCTACCCCGCGCAGCCACGCCCCTTACCGCAATAAAAACGCCTTGACTGGCACACAAAAAAAAAACTTTTCTCTTATTAAGATTAAAAATGAGAATGAGAAAAAAACGCAGGAGGCCTTCCCAACTTGGTAGCCTGCTGATAAGCGTCTCGCACATACACTACACACACACACACACACACAACGGCAAGTCGTCGAATTCAAGTGGGTGTCACGCATAAATTTCATAAATATAAGCGTCATTATTTCTGCTTGCCATTTTGCGGCCAACATCGCGACTTAGCGGCAGTTTGCCCGCCTTCCGCCTTCATTCCCAGCACGCCCAGGCTTTTGTCACGTGCCAAACTTTTGCCATCACACACTGTGACACCAGCACATTCATACAGAGAAAGAGAGGAGCTTTGCTGTCGCTCAATCTCATCTAAATGGCGCAATTGTGCGACACACACATGAAATTACACAGCAAGCGAAGCGATGGAAGCGTGCCAATTGCACGAGCCAGAGACGAGCAACGACAAGAGAGAGTCGAAGATATATAGCAGAGATATAGAGCACAGTCTATACAGCAGCCGGAAGAGAATTCATTTGTCAACTCATTAGACAGAAACAAAGCGGGAGGATGCAAGAGAAATATAATATAATAGAAAATGAAATTGGCATCTATAACAAGCCAAAAGTTATGAAATATATACTATGAAGAATATGAAGAGAGACAAGAGTGGGCAACTATTCAGCTAATAATTTGCTTAATATATTCATATTTAGATACACTTGAGTCTATAAATTACTCTCATATAAAATTATTCCAAGTTAACAGGGTTTAAATTGGAGCAAAATCAGCAAACATAACTTAAAGAATCAAATGACAAATGGATAAAAAGGAATCTACAGTAAAGAAAGACTGTGAAGTTTATACTCAAGAGTTTTGTAGATACACTTTACGATCCTTTAACGTAAAATATGCCAACTTAACTGGGGTTAAATCTAGGTTTATTCCCTAGGTTAACAGGGGTTAAAGAAACAATCAGTTAGATTACCCAGAGATATCAGGTAAATAAATGAGATATATCATTTTCATATCAGGCCAAAGCCAGGTTTATGTCCTTATATCTGAGTTGACATATCACAAAATCGTGTCGCACATTTACTTTGTCACGATAGCTTTTGGCACGCAATCTCAGCTCCGACCTAAGCCTTTATCGCCAGCGAGCAAAGTTGAGTGTCCCCCGTGGAGGTTGGCGATGTCGCCTGACAAAGTGACATCAATCAATGCGTGCGTGGCCCCGCCCTCAACCTCCAATTCCCCCAAGTCCCCCGTCTCCGTACTGTCGCCAACTGTTATCAGCACTTGAGCATGTAGTGTACGTAGCAGCTCGTTATGCGATGCCGTTGCCGAAGTTGAGCGTAGGGCGCACGTGGCGTATGAGCGTTGGCCCTGGCAATGGGATTGCCTGGGAGAGAGAAGAAGAGTGTGATGCAGGGCAATTGATTGACGACAATGAGCAGAAAGTAAATCAATTATCGTGAAGCAAACAAAATTATATAGACATGCTTATATATACACACAGATATCTTGACAAATTGCGTGACTTCTTGTTGTTGTTTGTCAGTTGACGCATTTAAAAGTTGTGGACACAAAGCATTTTGATTTGAGTTACTCTCTGTCTTACTCCCTCTCTCTCTCTCTCTCTCTTTCACTCTCTCTGTCCCATTGTGAGCCCAAAGAAAAACACAATAAATTCGCAGTTATCTCATTGCGAACTCAACTCGTACATCAAACTGCTGACTCGGAGTAAACATATTTTCAGCCCGTACACACTACGTATACGTATTCTTTACGAATCAGATCAATATGGCCGATAAGCACAGCTCATTTCGGCTCGTTTTTTATGGTTTATGGCGAGCTTTATTTACATTATGGGCAGCGCTCCTCCTGTTATCCCCCTTAAGATTTATTTGCCTCAATTTTCGCTCTACAAAACTGTGCAATAAATATGCAAATTTGTTGCCAAAAAAAAGGGAAAGGGAAAGAGAGAAAGAGAGAGAGAGAAAGATAAATAAAAATTGACCAAGGTCTGCAGTGGAATGTAACTTATAAAAATGCATTATTCCCCTGGCAAAGAGTCACAAGCTGAACAACAAAGACGAGCAAGGAATATTCCCTTGCACTCTACAAAGTCTTTGCAACTGGCCGCAAATCACTTAAACTTGAAACAAGTGCAAATCTCTTCCGGAAACTCATTAGTTTTGCGTGCGTTTCGAGACAGAACAGAAGTTTTTGTGTGTTGCAAGCATCTTTGCGGTGCCAGAACTTCTTTTTGATGGCACCGACAAAACTTCTCTCGTCTCGTCTACAATGAACTTTGCCATAATGAACTTTTATTTGTGACGAACAACCTTATTAGGAAGTTCTTGCAAACGACAAACGAAAACTTTGTAATAACTCAGCGAAAATTCCACGTTAATAAACATAAGAAGAAAAAACTTATTAGAGATGCGACCTAGAGCTGCTGACAGAAGTTTGTCTTAACGACAGTCGAAAGAAAGATAAACTTTCAAAAATAATATAATATTTTCTTTGTACTATTTGCTGCTGGTTAATAATGAAACACGTCTCTGGTGCAGCTCAAGTCGAGCTGAAAAATAATTTCTTTGTTACGTTTTATGCAAGAAAAACTTCAGCTTATTTGATGGACAAATACTAAGCACAATACACATTATTCTATAGATATTGTCATCATGTTCTACAGTATCTATGGCATCTATGGCAGCCATTGAGTTCATTTTGCGAACAGTTTCGCTGTATTTAAGCAACATTCTAATAGAATGTTCACCCCGAGGACAAATTCGCTTTGTGCGGATAACGTGGGGAATGGGAGGGATAAAGGGACTGAGCGGTGTGAGGGGCTCGAGGTGTTGTCGTTTTATTGCCTTTAACTAAACTAAACTTTTATTATTTTATTGGATTTTTTTATGTTACACTCTGTACGTTTGAGAGCGGGGAGACGGTGAGGCAAGGAGGGAAGTGCGGTGAACTGTGCGGTATAACAAAGAATTTGTCTTGAGGACATGCCATCATCATTGGGCCAATGATTACATTATGCGATAATGTTGCCCATAAAGGCTGCAGGAGGATAAAGGATAAACCGAAGCACGCGAGCGAGGGAGAGACAGAGTGAGTGAGAGACAGTGACGGAGACAGAGCGCGGAGGTCGGTGCTGTTGCTTGCCATAATAAGCTGTAAAAGTGACACATACATTTGACCTGATTTTGCCAGCACATTCTTTGTGTGTGTCCTTCGCCGCGCTGCGTGCTCCCCATTCGCTTCTTGTTGCCTTAATCCAACTTTAAAATTATAAACTAACGATCCGACCGAAGCACGAACACACGCACACACACACACAGAAGACTGCACATCCTCTCGCGCATATATGGTGAAAAGTGAGTTGGGGGCACAGAGCAAGGATTAAGTTTGGCGCAGTGAACCGTGCGTGAACTAATGCGGGATCCTGTGCATTCGTCCTTGCTGCATTCGCTACAATCACATCCAAGTGGCAAATGGGGAAATTGTGCATCGTGTGTGCGTGTGCCTGTGTGAGTTGTGTTGGTGTGCTTTGTTGTCTGTATTAGTGTGAGAACTGTGCAGCGTCCATTCTCTTGTCGCGCCTTAGTTAGTTGATGAGCAAAGCAGCAAAAGGAAACGTAGAAACGAAAATAGCAACAGAAATTGCAATTAAAGCGAGTGAGCAATGTGTGTGGGAGAAACTAAGATGAAGCAAGAGAGGTAGAAACAGAGAGACAGAGAGAGAGAGAGATGCCAGGTATCACTAAGCTTATTGTCTTGTTGGATGTGTTGGCCAGGACTTGATGCGACAAGCATTGTGCGAAGCTTTCAACATGTCCACAACTGTTCATTAAACTAATTAATCCAGAGCTCTTGCAATTGCAGACTTGTTAAGTCTGTGCAATATTTATGAAGGTGTTGTGCAGAACAGCTGATAAAGAAAACAAGTTATTTGTTCTCAACTTGATTAATGAATAAATGATTATTATAGTTGTTTTAATTTTTCTCTCTACCATATATATAAGTAACTATTTATAGTTAGAACAAAGTTATAATGCTCTTCTACTCTGAATATAAAAACTGTTCAAATTAAATAAATTAAATTTAGTCAGTTTAAAATTTCTTTGCTTTAATGCAATTAAAAAACGCACTTAAAGCCCCAGTGAGAGCATTAATATAATTATGCGAGAATCGCATTCCTCGGGCAAATGCCGACAGGCTAAAGAGCTTCAGCCCACTTCAATTGTCTGCTTGGCTGATTGTCTGAGTCTTTGTGAAATTGCCGCCAGCTCGTGTTGATAATATGCAGCGCTAATTAAATTTATACAATAAAAAAAATAATATAATATAATTTGCACGACCCGACGCTTTCGCTCTGTTGCCAGCGGCAACGACAGAGCACACGCAAAAAACACAAAAGATGAAGAACAAAAATCATACAAAAATAAAGACAGTAAGAGAGTGAGAGTTATAAAATAGCCGCCACTGGCTTAATTAGCTGCGTTTGGGGAAAACATTTGCTGGGGCAAGTTAAAGCGCCAAACTTGGGCTGCCAAAGTCATGAATAAGTTTGCCGCGGAAGCGAATTGCAGTAAGTAGCAGCTGCAGTCGTGTTTAACTTGTTGGACGCAGCGCAGCAGCTTGACAATAATTTGAACATGTCTCAAGTTGATCATTAGCATATTTTATATAGGCAAAGGAAGAGGCAGCCGAGTGGTAAGGGGTGTCACACCCCTAGTGACACATTTTCTCCGCAGTTGCAGAACGTCGAGCGCAGCGTAATAATCTGCCAACAGTTGGGGAACTACCTCCAGTCCTTCCTTCATTCCTGCCCCCTGCCTGCTGCTGCTTCTTGGCAGCCTCTTTGAGCCAGCTGCTGTTTACACATCGACATCTTTGACGCGCCCAAAAAGGCAGTCAGCCGTGTGACCCATTTAGCCAAGTCTCCATTCGGCTGACTGAAAAATGAGTTGCCACTGTTTGTTGCATATACATGAGGCAAGCAGGAGGTGCATTTGCATCTGCCACTACTGCAGCTGCAGCTGTTACTGGGGCTTACTTCTTGGGCTCTACCGCCCATAAAATGATTTGATGAACGAGCTGTGCGCAATTTTATATTGCCTCGCTGCGGCACGCCTCGACTGAGATACACTAAGGAAACTTCACCGAAAAGCCGTAAGCTTCGAAATTTAATTTTGAAAAGGTTTTGCGTTAGAGAGAGTGAGAGAAAGAGTTTTCCCGTGAGCTCGCGGGAAAAGTTATGCGAGTTATCGCGGCTAAGCGGCGCCCATAAGTAGGCAACAATATTGCACAGACTTGCCATAAGATATGGCTGAGCTTAGTGCGTGTGTAAGTTATCGAGGGAATATATATATTTTTAAATAGTTAACGCCCTTAAACACTGTGCACACACAACAGAACAATCCCATGTTAATTAGTTGTGCTTTCACTAATCTTGTTTTGATGCCAGTGCAAAAGGAACTGCTTGCCCAATTTCCCTAAACGCTCCCTGCACATACTTCAAAGTTAATTTATGCGGAAATCTTGCAAATAACAAATAGAATGCTGTGGCATGCAAACAATTTAATCAAATCCACAGAAACAACAACAACAGCAACAGCAACTTAATTAAATTTCCACAGTCCACGCCCCCATGCGCACACTTGAAGCGTAGTCGTTGCCACGCCCCCGTACCAACTGAACAACTTGCAACTTGCTTGAATTTTTTCAACACCCCCTCCCTGTTGCTCTCCTTCTGCCTCTTCCTCTACCTTTTTTCCTGGCTGCCTTTGCTTTTTTCTCCGCTTTTAGCCACTTCAACGCGTCGTCTAAACTTCCCTTCTCCCACAAAAATTGAAAGTTGAAACCAAAAGCAACAGCAACAACAACAACAACAACTCGTGCCCCGCAGCATTTTTTGGCTGCTGTGGAATGAGAGCGGGGAGTGGCGGCTATAAGAACCACTCCCCCTCAATGGAATTTAGGCTGCCTGTTGATGATTCGCATATGGCCTGCCCTCTCCCACTGCCTGCTAATAAGTTTGTTTAAGTTGCGCTCTCCCCTCTCCCCTCTACTCCCTCCCTCTCCCACGGTATTTCTGCTGTCTGCAGCTGAGTGAAGTATTTAAAAATCAGCGTAATTAACTTTTAAGTTAATTTGCCAACGGCTTTTGTATATGCCTACATCAGCTGCCTTGCCTGTCTCTCCGTCTGTCCGTCACTCTATCAGCTTCATTCATTCTTCTGCGAACTCTCTCTATCTCTGTCTTAATTAGCTTTCCATCAAAATTGCCAGTCTAATGTGGCCTAATTAAAAATGTACCCCTCTATTCCGCACACTCCCCCTTCTCACCGCTGCACCGTCAGTCTTCTTTGCACAGCATCAAAATATGGAATCTTCAAACTATAATTTCAGTTTATACTCGTAGTCGCAGTTCATGTTGAGCAAAATGAAAATAAGCGAAAAACTTTGTAGTTGTTGCTGCTATTGTTGTTGTTGTAACAACGTTTACAACGTAACTTTGGGCATGCATAAAAACCAACAGGGGAGTGCAGAGTGCGCACACTGCAAAAAAACAATTGTTACTTTGTTTTCCGGTTCAACAAAAAGACAAAAAAAAAAGCTAGAATATGGCGGGGGCGAAAGGGGGCAGGGGAAAAAGCTGAATTTTAACAATTTCATCTTTGTTGCAAAACTGGGTCAATAAATTTGCAAGTAATGCATAAAATTTCGGGGGTTGGTTGCGGACGGAAACACGACGAGTTGCCACTGCCTGTGCCACGCCCCACAAGGCGGCGCGACATTAAAATAAATAAAAATTAATTGGTTCTCTGGCAGCGCTGAGTTAAGTAAATAAATGCGAGAGGCACAGTCGACACTGAAGTGCCGCAGCTGACCAAACTATGCATATGCATGAAAAGAAGAGAAGCAGAGCAGGAGAGGCCGAAGAGCAGCAGAGGTTTATCAAGCAAACAAATAATAAAACAGAAAGACAGTGAGAGATCGAGGGAAAGTTTAACATGAAGTGAACTCAAGCTGTCTGCCAAACAGAATACATTCTGTTTATGCAGCCGCCTGTCGACCACATAAAGCAAATAAAATCCAGCAACGTGATGTGGTTCAACGACTTGCCGATGTTTGCCAACTTCACTTCATTCATTCAACTCAGCAGACGAGGAAATGAAACGATAGATGAGAGTCATTAAGAAGCAGACATACCAAAAACACTTCAATAATTGATATTAAATTTGTTACTGATACTGAAAACCAATCTAAAAGTAACCTTCATTTAAACATAGATATTTACTTGTGATATGCACTTCATGCAGTTTTCTTTGAAACTCGAGATAAACCTGAAAATCCAAAAATATTTGAAAATTGTGTATAAAAGTTTTTTGCATTGATGCAAAAGTTTTATTTGCCAACTTGCAACTTGCATCGAGTTCGCTTTCATGCGGCCTCAGGCTGAGTTATCTACTCGGCCGTGACACCTGTCCAACTTGACCTGCCTTCCTCTTTCTCTTTGTCTTTCTGTTTCTACCTTGTCTTTTTCCTTCCATTTCCACCTACACACATGTAAGTTTTATATGACAGCACGTTGCAGTTGTTTTCCATTTGAACCAAATGTTTTTCTACACTTTTCTTCTTGAACTTTTTGCCCTCATCCCCGGAGACTAACTAACCCTCAATTTAAGTGGCCTGCAGGCTACTGTAGCATCATATTTTTGGAGAGTTTATTGATTAAATTTAAGGGGGGAAATTTTAAGTTAATTTGTAGCACTTTACTTGACTCGAATTTGTTTGCTTTAAATCAAATAAATCAAATATAAAGTGGAAAGTGGAAAGTGCATGCAACGGCACCTGCTGTAGTTGCTGTTTGACAACCACGTGTTGGTCTGTTGGTCATGTCGCGCATTGAAATTGCTTTTAATGAAGCGTTCGTTGCGCTTGGTCAGACTCAACGGCGGCCGTAAATTGATTGGCGGCACTGTAAACCTCAAATGTTCGTTCGTTCGCTCGTCGCCCGCGATTTCGCAATGCTGGCGGCTCATCCTCGCATACTCGCGAATCTGCTGAGGTGTGAAAGCCAAAAGTTATTGGAGCACGTGCTTGGACCCGGTTTGTGAGCAATTAGATGCAATAAATCACAGTCGTTTATCTCCTCTGGTGTGTGTATAAGTGTGTGTGTTGTGGCTTTGTCTGTGTGCGTGCGGGTTGGCCACAAGCTCTTCTGAGATAGCCAAGAATATTCACATTGCTGCTGGCTATAGGCTCAAATATTGTGCACATGACTGCCTCAGCCTTTGTGCGGCCAGTCGAGTGTGTATAGAAATTGGTGTAGGACCCCGCATAGCATAAATAAGAATACATGTGTGTATGTACGACTACGATATAGTATGTAAGTATAGACATTCGCATATGTGTATGATATGGGTGACCGTCGGTTTGTTGACACGCAAAATATGTTGGCCCGTTGCCTGCAGCTCTTTTGGCTTAACTCCAGTAATTGGCTTTGGTTTCGGAGAATTATATGCAATTATTATTGACCGTTAACCAACTGATGCGCTACAAATTGTAATTAGTAAGCGCAATTACAAGCGAACTGGAAACGTAAGCTAATATGAGAACACGCACAACAAGGATAAAGTGAAGGAGAAAATTATTGAATTTAATATGAATTAAATAGAAATCATTGTCAAATTGTCTTAAAGCGTTGCGAATGATCGAGCGCAAGAAAATTGCAATCATAAATTTTTGTGTTGCCTACTTTTATGCGCAATTTATCTTTGCGTAGAAGATATTTGAGCTAAAAATATATAGCATACTTTTCAGCGCATTAAATGGTCATGCTTTAAAAACTTCTTATCTTAATTGTATCTTGAAGCGCAGTGAGCGAAAAGTTTGCACAGTTCTTCAAATCAAATTCAAGTTCAAGAATTTTGCCGAATGGCAGAGTGAGACAGACAGAGAGAGAGAGAGAGAGAGGGAAAGAGAGACAGAGAGCAGGACTGAGTCCTTGAGCAAACATACATCCCTGACACACATTTCACATAATCGTAATCATAATGTTGCACGGTTTTTATGGGTCCGCAAGTGAAGTTTATCCCTGCCGGAGTGCCCCACAAAATATAATGGCCCCAGCACACACACACACACTCTCATAAGAACACTCGCACACGCACTCAACGAAAGCAAATGAAGCTGAAATAATAAATTAAGAGAGACGACAACAACCTCTGTCTACGCATCTCACTTGCAGTTAGGCTTGCCTGGCTTTGGCTGAAGTGCCTCATTGAGATGAAAGCCAAAAAGGCTGTGGGTGCACAGGTGAGTGAGACAGAGGCCGGCGTTTTATGTGGCATATAAAGTGGCATACCGCAATTGAGGAGGAGGAGAAGGAGGAGAGTGCTCCTGTTTTAATTATGCAGCAGCTAAAACGCAAATGCAAAACTCTTGTCTCATAACAATTTGTGAGCCCCGGAAAACATTTGAAATCAATTAAGCAGCAGCAGCAGAAGCAGCAGCACTGTCAGTGTGTCGGCCAGGTCCGGCCCGGCCCAAACTCCACTTGCACATCCGGGTTTATAGCCTGATTTATGAAACTAATTAGCAGCAGCATCATAATTACGATTAGCTACGGCTGCACGTGCACAGTTCAGCCCCTAACACTATTATTATTTTATTGCGTTGTGATTAGAAGGGGGCAGACAGATGAAGAGTAGGGCAGGGGGGTGGGGGAATATTCACATGCTAATTAGGCTGCTGCATAAATCATTCATCTGTGCATAGTTGCTGTGACTTGATGTACTCATAATTAAGTGATCCTAAATGCCAATTATGCCTTAATCAAGCGACAAATTCCGCAAACCCCAACCCGAAGTCCCTTTCAATATTTAATCCAGCCGATAACCAATCAGTGAACCTGTCCCCATGGACTGTCTGAGCTCGTTTCGGCGGCTTTTATAATTTTTCCCAGTTGGTTTGAGCGTAGCGTGCTGATTGATAAATTGATTGATTGCTTGATTGACTGATTGATGGATGGCTTGATCGTTTGCGTGGCCAGATGACACAGCCAATGCCAACAGTCAGCCGATGGCAACAAACTGAAGCAAAACCGTTAGCTCGGTTCAGTTTGTTAGCATTTTTTTTGTGGGTGCTGCTGTTGCTTGTCTTCTTGTTGTTGTTGCTGCTGTTGGTGCGGCTGATGTTGCTGTTGTTATTGTTGCTGGCGTTGTCATAAATTGAGATTAATCATGTTTCTGATGGCCTTTTTTGCGGATTGACGTTGTATACAACATGATAGCACTTAAGCGGCTTAACAGCCTTGGGCTTTTATGCGTGAGTACCCCCTTCACCCCTCCCCTCTATGTGCGATGCCACGCCCCCTTTGGTGTACTGCGCCCTAGGGCAACTCTCGCATGTGTGTACGTATTAATCGCATATTTGTTGCGGTTGTAATCGCTCGTGCTGCATGACATTGTTGTTGCCCTTTCAACTAGTTGTTGTTGTTGCTGCTGCTACTCCTTCTTTAATTCACACGATTTGTTGATTAATTTAAGCCATAATAAGCGCGCGTACACATATATATATTATTGTTTGCAGCAATTAAGGCACAATTTATAAGCCATTCATAATTCGTAATTTTATATTTATGAGATTAATTTCTGCTTGCAGTTTATTAAATTGTTGAATATTCGCAGCTAATTGCATTTAATGACTGATGCATCAGTTGAAAATTAAGTTAAAATTGTCTTAAATGTGCTTATTTGTGAAATATGTTGATATGAAATTATGTTAGTTACTGAAACAATAAGAATTTATGTGTTGAAATCATTCAGGATTAATATTGATGATGCCAAATAACTATTTTTTCTTGCTTCTGCGTTCTTTGAAAGACTCTTCTTCTTTTGTACAGGCTTTACTTTATTCAAAAGTGTTATTAATTAAGTTTTTTTCTGAATTCATATTTATTTTATTTATTATTTATTTATGTATTTCAAATATATTTTAGTTTGTTTCAATTCCACAAAAACTACTTTAACACTTTTCTTTTGGCATTTGATTTATTTTATGTTAGTTAGATTTATATTCTTTTCTCTTTACTCATTTTAATGATTTATATTCCTTTTCACTTTAAAATCCTTAATAATTTATAGTTGAATTCCCATTAGTTTCAGCAGCATTTGGAATATATTTCCAAGCATAATTTCTCTTAACTTTCATTGATTGCAAAGGTGATTAACAACTTCGCACATTGTGCCCTAAATCAAATGTGATTCATGTCATTGCGATCATTATCATCATCATTAACTTGCTGCAGTTTCATCATCAATTCATTATGAACAGGAACAGAACGAGCATTAATTAAACTATTTACACGCGCGCTTTGATTATGATAAAGAGGGCATTTAATGGCTCCGTCTTTGCACACCATTTATCATAGAGGAGCACACACAAGCACAGACAGAGAGTGGGAGCGACCCGTATATTATACGAGTCTAAACATTATTTTTATGTAAAATTTTAATTCATAGCATTATTCATCGCGACGAGCGTGAATTGATTTGCATGTGAATTCAACATTTCTTATCAAGCGGCAGGCATCAAATGCTGCAGAGTGCACATAAATTTTGTGGGCTATCATATCACATTAATATAATTTATCTTCTCCCGCTGCTGCTGCTGTTGTTGTCGCGTCGTTTTCATTCAGCCAAATCGGCCAAGTATTCCCCAGCCACATAAACACTCACTCGCTCGGTCGCTTTATTGCCGCACACACAACTTTACGTTACATTCAATTTTACATTCGCTGCGTGTGTAATCTTTCATGCACTCCGATCACATCAAAAATACTGTTATACTACCGCAAACGCCGTCTAATCGTACTCGTTCGTTCACTATTTCGTATTCGTATTCGTTTTCACCGCAGCCGAAAACACGCGCACCGCCGTCAACAACTCAAGATGTACTAACTGCCAGGATGCTGGGCAGCAGCCTAAGCAGCGCCTAACAGCGGCTGTAACTGCGTCTGTTAGCAGTCTCTGTTAATGCTCAGTTGCTTGTGTGATAAGGAGACCATGGCTGTTGTGCTCTTAATTTACATTCATACAGCGTGTGTGGTGCGGCGCTGTTAAGTGCATTCAGTAGGTTAGTAGGTTGACCCACTCACGACACGGCGTCGGGCACTTGGCATCAATGCCGGCATTAACAGAGGGAAATTTACTCTTCGTTTGCCGGTTACTGTTAAAGCTAACAGCGCAGGGCTTTGGCTTGAGGGAGTTAACAGAGCAGAGCGCAGGGACTGCTGTGAGTTAACAGCTCAACATGTAACGGAGAGGTGATTAAAATGTAATCAAGAGCAAACTGATTGCTGTGAAACAACTCTGTTAGTGCAAGTCCCATTACTGTTAAGCCCGTTCCTCTCATCTGTTAATTTCAATTTACTTAGTCAAAGTAAGCAACTCTGTTAGTGCACTTCACGCTGCCGTTTAGCTGTTAACGTTCAGTTGTTAACAGTGCTGCGCTCTTAGTTGCCCAAAATTGCCCACTGCCAATGTTGTAGCTTCACTCTCATGCTGTTAACTCACTATCTACCGCTCTCAGCAAGCTCTTCTCTTACACTGTTAACAGGCAGTCCAACTGCAGTCGCATACATCAAGTCAGCTTAGGAACCACTTGCAGAAGTTTCATAAAATTATTGCCATGTGCAAAAAATTACTTTATGTCTGTCTGTCCGCAGTGTGTGTGTGTGTCTGTGTGGGTGTGTTTGCCTGCATATTTGCTCGTAAATCCAAAAGAGGCAACAAATCAACGACTTGAGTCATGATTTGTATCCGCATTTCGATTAATGCACAAGAATTCATGCAACTTCAAATGTCAACTGGTTTAAGCGATTAGCGAGGGGGGATTACGCACACATTGCACATTGCATAACTGTAAACTGGCCAAAGTCGTTGAGCTCGATTAGTTCGTTACAAGCGAAACAAAGCGAACTTTGTCGCTGATTCACGCTCCAGTATTCCCTTTGTTGAGCATAAAAATCAGTTAAAAGTTGTTAAAAGATTTAAGCCGTACTTCGATTTCCCCACGGTACCATATGAGTCCCTGACTGTGCCTCTGTGTGTGCGTGTGTGTGTGTGTGTCCATTACTTTGTATTTATTAAAACAATGTTGCTGTCTCCCCGTGGCTCGATATGGCTGCTGTCTCAGGTATGCACGCTTTTCCGGGTTTTTCCAACTGCTCCAAGTGGAAAATATACGTGTTTGTATATTTATACATACTCTGCCTGTTACTGTGCTGGCTTTTTCAAGGCTGAAAGCTTTTCCATTCACGGTGCCCATAGCCATATGTGCACGCACATATACAAACACACACACATACTGTACACTTTGATATAATTTTAATGCTTTTTCTATCGCTTTGCCACACGTCAGGCAGTGCAGTTTGGCCGGGCGACATTTTTTCTACAATTGAATTGTCGCTCGGCTTTTTGTTTTTTTGTTTCTGCATTTCTGGTTTTATAATTTTATCAGTTAACTGCTGTGGAAGTTGGCGTATCAATGAGGGAATTTTATAGAGGTAAAAATATTTAAAGGTGTCTAGATTTCATGTGGACATGCTGACTTCTTTTGTTAGTCAAATTCTTTTTTTTTTAATAATATACAACATATCATATTTGCTTAAAAAATATATTATATACTGAATAATAATAAGATAACTTGAACAAGAAACATATTGAATAATAAATGTTAAAAATTCTCTTTTCATATACTACAATATATTATTTCATAACTTTTATAAAAATATTTTCCGAGGGTAAAAATGCGTCATGTTATTTATATTTCTTTCCCTTCACTGTTGTTTTTGTTTAATTTTTTAATTACCCCTTTTTCACCGCGGATTTGTTTGTTTTTGCTTGAAATCAAATTTTTTGGTGCGCCATGAAAAAATTTCTATTTGAATAGATTTAATTATTCGAGGTGTTTATATTAGTTTACGCTAGTCGAGTGTAACGTGTACTCGCTCCTTCTTTTGTTTTTTATGGCAGCTAATATACACATGCGTATGTGTGTGTGTGTCTATTGACATTGGTCATTTACCGTTATTGACATGAAGAAATTAAGCAAACATAAATGAAATGTTTTACTTACGGCAAAGGGCAACAAGTCGATTGTGATGCAGGCAGCAACTTACCTGCAAGAAAAAAGAATAACAGATGGTTTTGGATTAATGCAAGATAAACAATTATAATAAGGAATCAATTGAACAAACATAACTGTATATAGAGAGAGAGATAGAGGAATATTTGAATATATAATCGACAGCTGTACTGGCTAAATATGCCCAAAGCGAGTGCACAAATCATTCGATATGAAGCTTAAGCTTATCATTTACTGCCATTTGGGGCAGCTGCAACTGCAACTGCAACTGCTGCTGATGCGATACATTTCCGTCTGAATTTATGAGCGGGTGCAATGCCAAGCAGGCGGCATAAATATGCAGAATATGAGAACTTGCTCGAGACGCTGCGCCTCGACTCGAGGGCAGGCAGGCGAGCTGGGAAAGCAAGCGAACAGGCAGGCAGGCAGGCAGCTACATCTTCGAGCTACAAAGAAAAGGCTGGCAGTGTCTGTCTTGTAGCGCCCCCATCCTACTCCTGCCCCTAACACCCGCCTGCGTTGGCAACCGCAGAAATGCATTACGCTTCGACTATGCGAAACTGTTGCAAGTTTTGCGCCATGTTTGGAGCTGTTGACTAAACGCATATAAGTGCGGGCTAATATCAAGCGGAAGCACACACAGACAGACAGTCTGTGTATGTATATGTGTGCATGTGCGTGTGCGTCTGCTGCAGGTCACAGACTAATGCAATACATCTTAAGACGGGGGGGGCAACATTTGCTTGTTGATGCCGCCAGAGTTTGCCTGCATTTGGCTCGGTTTCCGTTGGCTGCTCTATTTGAGAAATGCATGTGGAAAATGCCAGGCAGCTCTTGCTTCGACTGCATTTGTAACTGCTAACTTTCCCCCCAGCCATGTATGTATCTGTGTGTGCGAGGCTGTGTATGTGTGTGCGTGCTCATGTTGGACTAAGCGGCGCATTTCCTGGCCTGTGCCATCAACTAAATAGCATTCATTTGCGTTGATTTATGCAGGCAAGAGCAAGAGCTGAACAGATGAAAAGCGACTTAGAAAAAGCAATGAAAATGATGAGAGTAAACGGAAGGGTTGACTTGCAGATACTGTGTACTAGAAAGAGACTATAAATGGAAAGGAATTAAAGGGAATTTCACAAAGAAATATGTATATTAAATATCTCTTTGCTTTCAACAATAATCTTTTATATCCCTCCCTGTAGACTAGTACCTTACTTAATAAAAATAGTGAGTATTAAGTAGCAAATGATAGCTCTCTTTTCGATCAACCTTTGTTTACTTCTGCTCTACAGGGTATCAAGCTGAGCCCTTCAGCCGCACAGCTGCTCTGCCCAGCTCTGTTTGAATTTATGCCCCAAATGACACTTTAAAGTTGCAATAAAATGGCAAGGCAACTTATTTATACTGCCAGTCAGCGTTGTAATTACTTTTTCAACACGCACATGAGCTTGCCAGGGCAGTTAAGAGGAGTACGAAGGGGTGGTGCAAACGGCGATTTGCCGCTTCGCGCATCATCGTCAGGTCCAATAGCAATGGCTGCATTAGTGTGGACTCCATTTGGCCCCAGTGCCGTGGCCGTGCTGCAATTGATAAATTGGCAATAATCTGCGTCTCCTGCTCCGCAACACGCCAGCACACACACCCGCCGTGTCCGCCTTTTTCTCACCCGCCTGTCGCCTGCCATTGACAGTTCAATGTGCGCACTGATGCGCAAATATCAACTGCAATACACTAGCTTACCCCGTGCCCACTCCCCCTTCCCACTAGACCACACTCCTTGCGTTTGTCCACACTCGCTTTCATTCTCGCTCTCTTTCACTCTCTCTCTGTCTCTCTCTGTCCTTCATTTTTTGCCTTGATTCTGCTTTGCGCTTTTTATGGCAGTTCGTGACCGAGTTGCAGTCACTTTAAGTTGCTCCTCTTTCCCCTCCCCCTTTTATCCACCTCCTGATTTACCCGTTTTTCCTCTTCTTGCACTTCTTTTTCTCTGGTTTTGGTCTTTTGCGTGGTCTGCGAAATTGAATTAGTGACATTGGCAGTTGCTTTACCAATCTGCAAGTGGATCTGTGCCACCTTCCGGATGACTGCGATAATTTCATGAGCATTTGCAGTGCGCTTTTAGTCGGTAAATACTCGTAAAATCATTGCTCCTCCACCCCTTTCCCCCACTCAACTCTTTCTCTCTCATTCTTCTCTTCATTCCTTTTTATTCCCATAATTATTGCGAAAAATTGGAAAAAATGTCGCAGTATAAGTGGAAATTGGCTTTCATTTTGTGATTACTCGCATCGAGAAGAAATTATGTAGCATACTTTTTGGTGCTACTCTCAATGGCTGCAGCTGGCCAACTTGCAGTCTTTATGGCATTTTCAACTGCTTTGCTGCACTCGACAGAAGTGAAACACTCGACAATTTCTTGACAAAATTCTTTTCAGGTTAAAGCCAAAACTTGTTCGACAAGAAACCAAAGCGCACCTTGTGTTATGCCTGAACAATTCGATAGAAACTTAACCCAAGTTTCAATACACAAGCTGCTAAATGGCTAACTAAAGTGGGGACTTCACATACTACGAATATTTTACAGTATTATAATGTTGTTAACTAGAATCTCTATTCAATTAAAAAATTAAGAACAATTAAATACATTTCTTGTATTGCATTTTCAATTAAAATTTCTTTTAGCTAACTTAAACCTTTTTTATCGAGTATACACTGTACGTATGTATATGCCTTACGCAAACATACCCACACACACACACACACACTGTTTGTTAATACCAAAACAAATTTAAGCGAAGTTTTCCAAAGAAATTGCTGGAAAATGCAGAGCAAATTTTGATGCAATTTCTGCTGCTGTTGCCGCAGCTGAGTGAGATTTTTCTGGGTCTGGTTAAAAGGAAATTTCACAAAAAACTAAACTTTGTTTAAAAAGCAATATTATCGCTCTGGCGAATATATTAGAAAATAAATACACACACACACGCACACATAGAGGGGCAGAAACATAGCCACACCCAGCTATAAAGTGGCAGCCACAAAAGTGCGCATATAAAAATCTCATAAATTGAAATAAATAAGAAAAATAACAATTTCTATAGCTCACACACACTGACAAGCAAACTTGCGCACACACTCACACACATGCACACACACTTTGTTGCTTTTGCATTTGAGGCTCTGTGCAGACTTTACTGCAATATTCATAACTCTTTTCAAATGTGGTCAAGTGCCTGTGCCGTCTCTCAGTACGTCCTCTCCCTTTGGTTGCCTCCTTGCTCTTTCCTTTTCACTCTACACCACTCTCCCTCTCTTTTCCTCCTCTACCCCTTCCTCACCCAACCCATTTTCTCTCTTTTCCTTTCTCCCTCTGTCATTTTCTATTCCTTTAGCTTTGCGCTATTCTTGTGTCCAGCTCACTGACTGTTTGCATCATTGTTGTTGCTGCTGTTGCTGTTATTGGCATGTGGCAGACATTGCCACGCCCACCTTAGCCACCTCAACCTCACCCCTGCAGCTCTCTTTCGACTTTTACTTGAGTCGCTGCCACAATTTTATTAAAAACGAGATGAATGGACACTGCACAACATGGCACTCGAAAGCGTTCGACGCGTGGCATGCGAAAGTGCGGATACAGTCTATAATTCTCATGTCAATCCCATGCCAAGTCGACTAACAATTGTGGGCGTAAAAGGGACAAAGGGGCGCAAGGGGATGGGAGCCGTGTCAGGTTTGTGCTGTGGCCATTTCGTTCGTTTGCGACATGCAATTGCCATTGCACTGACTTGTATTTTTATTATATGCCAGTGTGTGCGAGTGTGTTGGTGCATTGTCTGGCGATTTATGGCTTTTATTTGGCCACTTTTTACATGCATCTGTCTGTGTGCGTGTGTGTGTGTGCGTACGTGAAACATGCTCCTCGACTCTTTGTCGTCTTTTGGCATTTGTCGCCCTTTTGTATATTGTTAGCTTATTGCACACATTTATTGCACTCTGCACTCTCTATCACTACGTGCCATTGTTGCTGTTGTTGTTGTTGTTACTAGTGTTACTCGTATCGTCCTTGGTGGATTAGAATGTGGACTGCACACAGCTGCACATTGCTTTACACACTCCACACCAGCTCGTTATTATGTTGACTTTTATTGGGTTTTTGCGAACTTATAACTTGTGGAGTACCTCATAACTCAATGTGACAATTGTCGCCAATGACTTGGCAACTTTTTAAAAGGACGACACAGTGCTTGGTGCTGTAGAGAGAGTCTCCCACACCCATCAACCATGTCCAACATGTCTCTATTTTGTTTATTTTTATCCAAGTTCATTTGCAGTTTGCAGACCAGTTTATTTAAATTATGCTTGATAAAACACAACTGCATACATTGATTGGTTTGCAGTAGTCACTGAGAGTTTTTCTTAAGTTCGAGTTACTTCTAAATATAGTAAATAAATATAGAAAACTACAAGCGTTGGTATTGGACTGTAATATACCTTGTATTTAGACTGGGTAATTGATAAAGGAATACTATTTATAAAATGGAATCTTGATCAAACAAATTTGGATTGTGCGTTGTGTCTCGTCTGTTTCATTTTTAACCTTCTTTACCTAGGAGAAAGACAAATCAAAAGAGTTCAAACGTCTACTGATTCTTATGGGAAATAAATGCCCAGTATTCTGTACCCTTTTATCTTTCACTACATACAAACTCCATATACCCACATAGCACTCAGTGCACTTAGATATTCAAAATGTTTTTGAATTATTTTTGCTTTTTCATTTTCATATTCTTTGATTGCCAATTTTTCAGCAATTTATGTACTAAACCAAATATCAAATACTTTCTGGTCTTATTTTTGATTTTCCCTAAGAAAGTTATTTATACAGCAAACAAAAGGCTAAACTATTATTTTTTTAGCAATTAGCAAAGCAATAAAAGTTCAAATTACCGAATTTAATATGGGTAAATTCTATAATAATTGCTCAATGGCAAATACAACTTAACAGAATTTAATACTGAGGAAATATTCACTGCTGCCAAGATCAAGTGGCAGTTGAAGACATTAAGCTAAGAAGCTGGCAAGTTATACGCGCCGAAAGTGGCAAATTCTCATCAGTTAAATTGCAATTAAATTCACACTGAAATTCCCCAACGTCCATTGAGTCACCCCATAAGGGGGCCACAGTACATTCTCAACATATGTTCTGAATCAGGGGCGGGTCAACTAAATGTCGGGGTTAACTTTGTGTTTAACCACCAAGAGTGTGGGCTCTTTGTCTCGTCTCTCGACCACAAGTGTAATGCTCACATAAAGCGAAACCAGTCGGGCGATGGATGGGCAAACAACTACTTTGGGGTCCCGGCGATAAGATCCTTAAAAGTAATTACGACACATATTAAGTATTTATGAAACAATGAAACGTTTAGCTCGAGAGATAACGGGCAAGGCAGCAAACTTTTGCAAATACAAACGAAAAACAACAACAAAAGCCAAGAAACAATAATTTGCAAAAGTCGCTTTATATAGATATATATACCCCACGCTCCCTATAAATAGGGGCAGACTTATGGTGGGGCCAGGCTAAAGCGAAAGCGATTTGGGCTCAGCAGGACACATAAAAAACTTTAAAACGGAAATAAAATGTAACAAAATAATAAAAAGTCGGATGGGGAAGTGTGTGAGAGAGTCTGTGTGTGGGGGTGTATTCAAGTGTGTGTGTGTGTGTGTATTTTGGCTCTTAAAAAAGGCCATGACATAAACATCGGGGGCAGAGAAGTTGGCCAAGAAGCCGCACAAATTGACGAGAGGCGCCACAAACAAAACGAAACAAGAAGACCCCAAACAGGGAAAACGGTGGGAAAAACCCAAATTGTACTCTCTGCACTTGAGCCAAAAATTATTTTTGGAAAGTACGAGGCTCCACCCCTTCCACTTCGTGTGGAAAGTTGTATTGTATTCGTGTTTTGCGCGCGTTGTTCAACACGTAAAAAGTTCTGGTCACACTGGCACAGCACAGCTCTATCTGTGTGTTTGTGTGTGTGCCTTGTCAAACGATTAGTGCAGGACTTTTGAAAGTTTTTGCGGCTTTTTCGGATGTGGGTGGGAGAGGGGAAGTGGGCCCACTTGAAGCTCTGTGTCGTCCTTTTAACGACGCCGCGTCGGGCAAGTTTGTGCAAATAGTTTATGGTTATTGCACTTGCATACACACGGAAACACACCAAGAGAGAGGAAGGGAGAGATGGAGCACTCTCTCTTTGCATGTTCGGGCGGGCTTTAAGTTCGGCTTGAACGGCTTAAATGATTCTAATTGTTATCGTCCGCTTTAATTGCACCCGAGTCGACAAAACTTTTTGGCCATTTCACATTGTTGCGGCGTGATTTAGTTTTGGGGCTAATGGATTTAGGATTGGGCTTAGCTTTGCCTCACTCCCCATAGCAGCCAAAGGGCAAACTGTTGCCTGGCTGGGCATGTCAAGGATGGTGGCCTCAGTCTGATTTCAATCACGGCAATTATCAAAATTGCGCAAAAACAATTTATACTCGTATCACTAGACGGATTACTGACAGTTTAAGCGTTAATTATAATTGACTTTCTGCCATAGGTAATTAACATTAATTAAACTAACAGAGGGATTATTGACACAGTTTAATATTTTATTACAGTTTTTGTGAATTCGAAAGAGACACGAATATCAATAAATATATTAATTGTTCTGTTATGCAAGTGGTTAATAATAATTACTGTGGTTAACTCCTCATTTGCTATGCATAAAGAAAAGGCAGCAAGGACTACTGTACTTGATCCCTAATAAGTCCCGAGTATTAGTTATAAATATAGTTCCCAGTAAGTCGGGCATAACATGTCCATTATTCGCCGCTCAGTTCGTTTTCTTCTCCATTTCTTTTATCTTGCTTTACGCAATTCAGTATAATTAATGCGTATCTGCTTTATAGAGCATAACAAAATGACTATACTCATTTCCATGCTCTCTCTCTATACTTATTCCCCTGGTAATCTATTCAAAACCATTGGGCACAGCTACGCGACCCTACCAAATTAGCTGCGGAGCAGCTCGCAGCTCCCTCATAAAACGTGTGCACAGCCCCCAAGACCCACACACACACACACACACATAGAAAAGTATGAAACATGCCGAAATTAATAAAAAACCATTTCATTTAATGCGGGTAATATGTTGCCAGCACCAAAAGAGACGGTAAAAAGTGCGAGGGAGAAAGAGAGAAAGAAAGAAAAAATACAAAACAAGCAGACAATGCGGCATAATGAGACATGCTCCAACAACGTCGAGCGAACTCCAAAAATGTCAAGTAAAATACGATAATTATGCGACATTTAGCAGTTTAGCAGGCAGTCAACATCGGCAACGGCAGCCAAGGCAACAAAAAGGCATTGAAAGGGTTTAATGGCTGCTGCTGCTGCTGCTGTGGATCCAAATGAAAAGCGAAAACATAAAAAAGGGTTTCGCCAACAACAACAAGAGGAGTAGAGGGCGCAAAAAAAGGAGGCTGCAAAAAATACAGCGGAAATTACAAGTGCCGCCAGTTGGCGACAAAAAACGACAACGATGACGGGCACAAGGACGAGAACTGAAAATGCAAAATGAAATCGAAAGCGCAGGAAAATGTGTCACGGGATGGGTTTGCACGTTAATGTGTGTGCGTACAAGAGGTGCCACAAACTGTGTGAGTGTGTGTGTATCGGTGTGTGGGTGTGCCTGGCTTGGGTTAAAGTTTTTCAAACTCGTTAGTATGCGCAACGAGACGAAAAATCAACAATTTCTATTTCTATTTTGATGATTTTTCCAGCACTATGCGAGACGCTTTTCCTGGGCTCAAGCGTCTAATGGTTATATTGAATTGGACTACAGCTAAAACGGCCCAAGACGCAACAAACTGCTTCCGACATTGGGCGCCCATTCCTGCTCACACAAAAATGTTTCCATTTACAAGAGCTTTTAGCAGTAAAAAGGCTGATAGTTCTCTCTTTTTTTTGTGTAAATAAAAGATGCCCGTCTGCGTTTTAAATGCTCTTTAAACTTTAGCAATTTATTCAATGCGCTACATTGGGCAAACTATAGGATATCTGACTGTTGATCATTTGTGTTTTTGGGCTAACCAGGCATATATTTAATAAGCATATAAATGAGCAAAGTTTTCAATGCCAAAATGTGTGTTTTACTGCGTCTCACATGGCGTATGCGTGATTTGTATGTGTGGCTGTGTAAACGGGAGGGGGGGAAACTAACATATAAAGTTTTGCAAATGGTAGCGGGGCCAACGCTCTGCGGGTTAACTTTCACCTTGAGGCCATCATCGAAATTTCTCAAATGGCACACGTGGCGTATACGCATCATCATAAACATTTTGAGCCTCCTCCACTCAACTATGACACAAGCCGGGTAACTTTATTTTTAATGGCTCGCTCATAAAACGGATTTAAAGCAATTTTTTGTGGTCTACTAAAAAGAGAGAAAGAGAGAGAGAGAGAGAGAGAGAGAGGGAGAGAGGGAGAGAGGGAGAGAAAACTGCTGACCGAGCAGGGGCAGCGCTCACCCCGCCAGAAAAAGCCAAATTAATGGCAAAGCTTATGCGCTGGCAAACCGCCTCGAATTGCTCAACATTTTTTAAGCTGCGAATTAATGACAAAAACTCCGACGAATGGAAATTCAATAAATGAAAAGAAGCACCAACAGCAAGGGAACAAAAAATAATTTATGTTTTTGGCTATTACTCGCAAGTGTTTTATGTTTGCGGTGAATTATTAAAATTTGCAGTCTGTCTGTCTGCGTAGTGTGTACTTTATGTGGGGGGGGGGATGGTGGGGGCAGCTGGTCTGGCAAAGAGCATTTCGCATGCATGTAGGTCAAATTGTGCGCCGGTCTGCATATCAAGTATACGCCCGCTTGGTTTTGTCGTTTCTTTGTCTTAGCCTGTGTGTGTGTGTGTGTGTGTGAGTTAGGGAAGCTAGCTAGAATTTCAACAATTTTGCAAGTCAACTAGGCACGACAGGGCACCCCCCCCCCCACCGCCCTTGCCAGCACTTAGACATGGCATAGGCTTTCACTTTTATGGTTAAGCACAGTGTGTGTATATGTTATGAGGTCGACGGAACCTACTGACATGCTAAAAACATCCTGTTGGTGGTTTCAGAGAAGAATAATTGCCAGGGCTGCTGGGTCTCCACTCTTTGACCATTGTTATTTTGAATTTGTTACGCTGCTGAACCTTAACAGCGCTCAATTTGATAAAGAATTTTACTTTGTTATAACAATTTGGCGCTATCCATTTCACTCGCTAGCATCTAATTCAATTTTCAAAGGATTTTCGTGGCATGGCTGGTGGCTTCGTTATGCAGTGTCAGTGCGATTTGCAATTCATTTCTGGCTGACCAAACTCAACAGAGCCAAAAGCCAAAAGCCAAATGTCAATTGCAACTTTACCACAATTATACAGATCAATGAGCGACAGAGAAAACCAGAGAAAGAGAGAGAGAGAGAGAGAGAAAGAAGGAGAGAGGGATGGAGGAAGAGTGAGCAAGGGAACCAGCAAAAGGAAGAAGAAACTGCAATCCAAAACTGTCGACACGCGCATTCCCCAATTGCTGTCAGCACAGTGTGACCAACTTTTTGAATATTAATAGACTGCTGTCAGTGCTGGTGACAGTAGCAGCAGCAGCAGAGGAGCAGCAGAGGGAGTTGCCACAGCAGCAGAATGTGCAAAATCAAGCAGAAACTAATCCATAACAATTCACGCACCACGGCTGACCCCGCCATCAATTATTCGCTGAGCAGCTGAGCAAGGCTGCATAATCAGTTAGCGGATGCGGCGAATGCCTGAGGGGGGGGGGCGACACTTGGCGTGTGTCTATAAATCAATTAGTGTAACTTACTAATGCATGACTCGAAATGGACGAGCTAAAAGTCAGCGTACGTAATGCGCTTAGTCGGGCAGGGCAAATGCCTTAAGTTTGTGGCATGACGAAATTGCGCATACGCAGCGTGTGCAACGGCAGCTGCTGGCAGTCAAAATGCAGAACGACTGTGTGTCTCTCTGTGTGTGTGTGTGTGTAAGCCAAAAGTCAGTGGCAAGCAGGTGAGGTAACCACAACAGAATCAAATGCAAGTGACAGCAAAGAAATGCAGAGCGAGAGAGGGGCAGAGTGGGAGAGTGAGAGGGCATGCAGCATACCTCAGTTACTTTCTGCTGCTCTTGCTACTGACGACTTTCGACTTGTGCCGTGCAGCTGTGCAAACTTAAAGGTTAAGTCGTAACGGGGTCGTGAAATAATAATAAAATGCTCCAGGGAGATTGTGTGCGCTAGTTAAGCGATGCCACGGCGCATGTGGCATGTTGCTGAAGTCTCTGCTGGGCTCCTTTTAGGGATTCACTTTGTCTCAAGTCCTTGCAGCAGATTGCGCAAAGTAAACAGCTCAACTTAAAGTATCAACTATCATATCTATATGGTTTAAATATTTCTATAAATATTTAAAACTTATCGAATGTGATATATTTCAACTGACTTGGGGAACAAGCAATGCCTGGGCATGGGCAGCTATTACCCCTGCTAAGTGGCTTATGCAAATGTTACAGGCACTGCAGATGTGTGTGTGTATGTGTACTTTATATGTGAGTGCACTTTATATGTATATGTGTGTGTGGGGAGCGTTATGTTTAAACATTATGCAGGGCCAAATATTTGAAGTTTTGCTGGCCAAAGGCAAAGGCCAAAAAACATAAAGCCAAGAAATTGCATTCACGCGGTTCGTTAGCCCAACAAACACATGGAAATGGGCAGAGAGGGAAGAAGAGAAAAGAAGAGAGAGAGGAAAACAAGGAAGAAGGAGGGATTAGGGCCAGTGGAAGAGAGAGATAGAGAGAGTGGAACCCCAGGACTCCGCCGGGCAAAGCTCAAAGGCCAAACGAGCTGGCACAGCCAACTGGCTTTGCTCCCCATGGATGGGCGCCGCGCAGGGCTAGGGGGTGGCAACACGAGACCAAAGCGGAGCTGAGCAACGCTCGGTTGCCCAAAAGCAAAATTGCAGCCAAACATTTTCAAGTGGCGGCTGCAGCATCGTCAGAATTATGCTACAAATTTATGAGAAGACATAAATTTTGCAATGTTTGTTTTGGCTACACAACCAAACACACACACTCACACACACACACCCAGCATGTCTCTGTTCCTCATGCAAGAAGAAAAACAAACCCAAATATCTAAAGCTAACAAAAAACCAGTGACACCCTACTCCCTCTCTACCTCCCCCAGCTCGAGTTGGGCTTCGGTTTCGAGTTCGGCTTGGCCTGGGTTGGTTTTTGGCTTCCTCGTGATGAATGTCATGTGGTGAAATTTGTGCAGTGCAAAGGGCTGCCACATAATGGGGGCGTGCGTAGCGGGAGGGCGTGCCATCAAACGCGTCTCTGGTACCAAAAAATTGAAAAATGCATGCAACTGTTTTGAAGGTTGCCCGCCTTGCTGCCTGGCTGCCTTCCTGCCGGCCTGCCTGCCTGCCATGAAACTTTCTATGCATTTTAACATGCGAAACTGCAAAATTTTTCCAACTGACAGCCCAACGACCTCCACAAGCTGACAGCATAGACAGCCATGTAAATTACATACTCACACACACACACATAGCCACCCATATACTAACTCAGAGTGAGGTAGCTCGGGCAGTCAGGCACATGCACATTATCGCAATGACACAATTTGTGTGCTCAATATGAGTTCAGATGTATTGGTTGATGCATCAAGTGAGGGAGAATCTCAGGAGAAAAATAGAGAGAAAAAGGGAAAGAGAGTGGGAGACATAGAGAGAAAGGGTTGAGCAACTGGAACAGTTTGTGAAGCTGTCAGATTTTAGAGTATTCGCTAAAAGGTATTTTTAATTTACATCCAGCGCAGGTGAGGCAATGAATCCAAGATATTTTTGGTATTTTACAGAAATTTCAGTTTATTTTAACGTTTCTATGAAACTAAGTGGGTAGTGAAAATTCATCAATTCTTTTTATGGGAATATGAATTTTTATTTATTAACTAAAACTAAGCAAAAAGAGATCACCAACGTCCAGTAAAACTTACTACAGAAATGAATTATATGCTCTGATTTATTTTTATTAATTATATTCTCTTATTTATATTGAATAAAATATTGAACAGATATCAAAACTGTCATGAGGTAATAAGAAACTTTGCCTTTGTGCGACTTAACTGTAGACTGCTTTACATATGTCTTTCCATATTTGTCCAACTCTAACGTAACATATTTTGTATTGATTTAGCAGAGAACTGATTGCTTGACAGGTTTGTAATAAGTTACAGAGTTAATCTAACAAAATCCAAATGTCAGAGTCGTAACCCAACTCCCATCCAGCCCTTTTACTCATTGTTCTAATTTACACACTCGAAATCTAAATTCTATTATCCCATCTTCAAAGTCATCTTCATTGCCGGCTGCTTTTAATGGAAGCCAACTCCTGCTATGCTGGGAGCTTATGGCATGTTTAATGTGTTCTATGTTGCCAGTAATCATCGCTCTTTGTTGTCGCTCTTGTCGTTCCTGTTGCTGCTGGTTGGGTCGTAAGGCGGGGCTGGTGCTGCTGCTGTTGCTACTGCTGCTGGTGTTGTTGGTAGCTAAGTGATCGGGTCTGACCAGAAAGCTGTACGCAAGTACGTTGAGAGTGTCCAGTTGGGGACAACATGTTGACAACAACAAAGACAACAAACACGAGCAAACACATGCCGACAACACAGGCGCCAGAAATTATACGACTACGCTGCAAAGTGATGTTGTTGCTGCTGTCGTTTCTGCTGCTGCTGTTGTTGTTCTTGTCGCTCGTGTATACATGAAGCTAAAATATCGTTCTGCTCGGCAAGAACTGACATGACAGTAACTTCAGCTGCAATGCTAACATCAGCAACAGCAGCAACAGCAACAACAGCAACGAAAACAACAATGATGCATTCATGTGCGGGGCAAAAGTTGCATTTATGCATGCGACGTGTTGGCCATTTCCAGCCCTGCCCCTTTCCCCCATGGACACGCTGCCATTTCCCAAAAGTCAGTTAGATAGAGATGCCTAGCGAAGAAGAGAGGGAGAGAGAGGGAGAAAGAGAGAAAAAGAGAGAATGGTAGAGGCAAGCGAGAACAAGCAAAGTTGTTCAACTGGCGCATTCATTCAGAAAACAAATGAAAAATCTGTTGCCTGCTTTTAGGAGGCGCTCATTAAACCAGCAATTAAATGAGCAAAAATTCAAATGAAAATATAAAGCAATAATTTCAGGATAAAATATTATTATTTTTATTATTAATTTAATTATTATTATGATTTTTCTTTGAAACAGAAAACTAAGGTATAATCAGCATTTCATTTGCTATGAATTTCTTATCATTTTATTTTCCTGAATAATAACATAATGAAATATTGTTTTCGCAATTGCAACAGTGTTGCAGCTTATGCATTACGAAATAAAACAAATTTCTGCACCTTATTCAGCCGTGTGTCGAAACGAGAATAGAATTGACTGTGGATTGTTTTCCACTGGTAGCTAATTAAAACTGACTACGCGCACACAAAATATTGTTAACTAGTTATGGGTTACTATAGCACACCCTGTAATATGTGTTGTTATCTGAATGCAACTGCAAACTATTATACTTATTAAATGTGGAGCAGGGTATCCCACATCACAAGAGCATAATACATATTTCTTCAATTACAATGTTTGGCTGCCAAAATATTAGCATAAATATTTTATAAACAAGTTTTGATATGCAGCGAGTCTATACACCAACAGACACACACGCAAAGGCACACCCACACACACTCGCACTTGTGGCATTTTGGTGGCAGCCCTTGCATATTTACACGACCCTTGTATGCTTCATGTAAAACTGGTTTGAAATTTCATAATTTTACGCCGAAAATAAACGACAACCAAAAGTCAAGTGAGCTCATGATGTGCGGGAGTATGTGTGTGTGTGGGGGGGGAGAGACTGATATAAGGATTGTGTGTGTATTCCCATAAGCCGGGCCCATTTCGCGCATCATTTGACAATTTAAATTATGTTTTTGGCACATTTTAAAGGCTTACCAAGCTTCGCTTATTTCGAAATTTTTGCGCATTTTTCAATTTATGTCAATTTCTGTCTCATTATACCGTGGAAAATCGCATAAATTTGCCATTGTCACGTAGCTGGCGATGGCCTTGTCAGCAAAAGAGCCGAGCTCAAGCAGGCTTGGCTCGAGGACAGCAAAAAAAAAATAGTAATGAAAGCAAAGAGAATTCAATTTGCCTTGAGTAGCCCTGTTAAAGTGCAGCATGAAATGTCATTGTTAATTGGTAACCCTCTGTGCATGTGTGTGTGTGTGTGTGTGGGGGGGGGGGCACTTCAAGGTTCATTGCACTGTCAATGAGTATGTCCGCTTGGCTACACAAGCAAGTGCAGCCTCCATGTGTGTGTGCTTTATTTCAATTTAGTGTTGCATAAAACGCGGCGCGCACTTAAATGCCTTGAAATATACGTGAGCTATTTGTCAGCATGTGTGAGTGAGTGTGCGTAAGTTCATGTGCGGGACAGAACGAGACGAATAAACAACAATTCATTTGATGTCTCGCACAATAACCCGGACAGCGTGGCCAGTCAGGGAGGGGGGGAGAGGATGGAGGAGCAAAAGAAAGAATCGTCGTCAGACTGTGAGCCAGTTGGGGCATTCATTCAATGCAGTCACTCATGCAGTTAGTGTGTCACTCAGTTCAACTGTGGCAGCAGCAGCAGAGCTACTTGGGCAGAGTTCGCGCTGTCTCTCTATCTCTCTCTCTTTTCCTCTCACTGCCAGCACGCACATTTTGTGGCTGACTGTACATCATTCATATGAGCAGGCAGCAGTGCCATTCTCTCTGTCCCTCTCCCACTCTCCTTCTCTGTCAGTTGGTATGCCGGGAGGCATCTATCTTCATTTCAAGCAGCCCAGCGCATTGTCGTGAGTTATTTGTGTGGCCTGCTTTTGTTATTTGCTATTTTCTATTGGTCATTGTTTGGCCAGCTGACCTCCACAGCAACACACACACACACACACAGTCTCATACTCATACTCATACTCTTTCTCACACACACACAGATAGTTGCCTCCTTTGCTATGCAATTTTATGTTGCCGAGCTGACTGTAGCCCCAACAAGCATTAATGCATTCTGTCGTTACCTGTAACCGAAGTTCATGTAGCATCGATTCTTCTTGGCCAGCAACAACTGCTCTTGTTATGGCAATTGTTGTCGATGCCATACAGCAGGCAGTTAAGTTACGTTTTCGCATTTCAATAGCATATCCGATGTCCTTGTCACACTTACAATGGCTTAATGCATGTTCCACAAGAGAGAGGGAGACAGAGATAGTGAGAAAGAGTGAGAGAGAGCTACACATTCAGTGGCTTTTGTTCATCAATGATCAACATTAATTAACATTACTCTGGCTGTGCCACAAAATGCGACTGTCAATGAGCAATTAAAATTGTTAAGCATTACGTATACGCCACGTTGGTCATGTAAATTGAAAGAATGCGCACAGCGAAAAGTCCGATGAAGTGCTGCTATTGCCAAAGCAATCTCTGAAATGATTATGAGACAAGCAGACAAGCTGCCAAGCTGAAGTAGAAGTGATAAATGTCCAGCAAACAAGAGATAATTTGTCAAAGAGGGGGAGAGAGAGAGAGTGAGAGACAGCTGCGCTTATCGCACAGCACTTGCTAGTGAGTTATTGAAAAGTGTTTGATTGGGGCTGACACTTCGAGTGGACCCTCCACCCGAAACTATTGCCATCGAACGTGCAACTGCAAGCAGAAATCTGATTAACTGCCCCGACGAGCAACACTTGTGTTTGATGTGCCAAGTTAATAGGCAAATAATAGTGCTGCCTGTTTATGTTGGGTGTTAAAATTGAATAAATATTTATATAGCACATCTCTCAGTCCCCTTCCCAAAAAAACGGAACCCAAATCAAAATGCAAAGCAGCTGTCACTGCGAGAGAGGGAGAGACAGCTGGGAACTGTTTAAATCAAAAGTTTCGCATGCAGCATATTCTAGTGGCAGATAGTAACAGCTCCTCGTTTAGATAACAATGCACGTGCCAGTCCAGCAACAGCAACAAGAACAGCAACTTCACCTGAAGCTGAACTCCTCCCGCTGTGTTCTTTGATGTAGCGTACAACTTGTCATTTATGGCCTTCGTAGAAACTTCCAACTTCCTCCCTGGACTCCCTCACTGCCTTCGTGATTGCTGCTGCAGTTGGCTTCGCACTTGGAGACTCTGCTCTGCTCTGTTTTGCTTTGCTTTGCTCTGCTGACCTTTTGTGTCTCACTTTGCGTGCGACCCGCGCGCTCTTCTTTGACTCCCTAGACGAGTCGCTTACTTATTCATGTTTTGTGTTATTTGGTTTTCCCCTCCATTCTTTCATTCTCTCTTCCCTTCCCATCTCTCTCTATCTCAACTTTGCTTCCCTCATTGAACGTGCAACGCACGCTGCCTCGGCCTCGGCTGACCTGAGCGACTCCCCTCGAGTTATTTAAGCCTCTACTTATTTAATTTTCATGCAAAGTTGCTCTTACCTTTTGCCCTGTCTAACTCACAATCACTCTCCCTCTCTCTCTCTCTCTTCCTCTTGTAAATTTGCAAAAAAGAAGTCAAAAGCTTCGGCTTTTGTTTAGTGTGCAGCTAAAGCCAAAGTTAAACTTGGCTCGAGATATTTCAGCTACAAAATTGCTACTGTTGCTGTTGCTGTTGTGGGGGAACGCGTGCGATTGTTGCTGCTGCTGCTGCTGCCGAGCTATGTTGCTGCTGTGCTATGTTGCTGCTGCTGTTGTTGGTGGCTTCCTTTGACACAAACTCATGGCTTTTGTGTGCGCGCACAGTGGAATTCCTTGGGGGCACTCCTGCACTCTCCCTTCTGCTTCCCGTCTCTCCCCCTTTGCGTTTGCATAATTGAATTTAGCTTTGCGGTCAACAGTTGGTTGATTAGCAGCACGCTCTAGCGGTCTATTTGAGCACCCATTGCAGCAGCGGTATTGAAGCAAGATAAGAGGAAAGTGATAAAGTGATGGCGAAAAAAAGAAAACCTTTGTCAAGGTGTGAAGACGAGATCGGCAGGAAAGCATTAATTAAGGCAGGTCAGAGGGTTTTACTATAAATATAAGGGGGAGTTAAGTTCGGTCAGATATAATTTAAACTGATTGCAAACAGAACCTTTGACAAAGTGTAAAGATGAGATCGGCTGACAAAGTCAAACAAGCTGCAGTTAAACTGCCCCAACAAGCTCAACTCAAGAAGGGGCAGAGTGAGAGAGGGAGAGAGATAAGGTAGCTGGGGCAGGCTGGTTATAAAGCACTTTAATTAACCTGTAGACGCGCAACATTCAGCAAAGTTTGCTGGCATCAACTTTGAACCGCAAAGTAGTTTATATTGCAAGGATTGCGGTTGCCTCTCAAGGAATGCAGCAGCAACTGGCGCATTATATGGCCAATAAGGAGGATACTCCCTGGCCCATATCTTTGCCCTGCCTGGCTGTGGTGGCCATAAAACACACGCACGCACACACACACACTCACACACACACATAGTGGCCCAAGCAGGTGTTGCTTTACCCGAGTTTACCTCGTCCGTTCCGTGTAATTAATTTCTTGGAGAAGATTTTTGGGAAGCAGCAGCAGAAAGTTACGCCACAACTGGCATTATCCAGCTACCTTCCATGTTCCCCTTGGCAGTCGGCGCTATTTGAGTTATGCACGCGGTTAATTTGGCATCCGTTACCAGTTTGTGATTTAAAAGCAGTTTAATTAAGTTGCGACCTCAGGCCAAGATGCCATTGACAGCGGAAGCTGTGAAAATATTTTTGGGATGAACTTTTGTCCCCGATAATGCACAAGGCAAACAATCATCGATGGGGCACGTGGAGCACGCTTAAGGAACAAGCAAACAAAGCTTCCTCCAGCTTCATTCTTTTTTTATTATCACAGCACAGAGAGAAAACTTAAATAAAGCAAACAAATTTATGGCACACCCGAATCCGGGGCGGGCGACTTAACAAGAGTGAGACAAAGATTTTGGGAAAGTTTTTCGTTTTCTTTTTTTTTCCTGAGGAGGAAAAATATCAGCGCCCAAAGCATAATTTATTGGCCCAACATTCATCAGCAGGACGAACTCATCAGACTGTAATAATTCGCCTATCTGAGTGTCACGAACGACAGCAACAGCCCAAGGGATGCGCTGAGCTGCGATGCGATGCGGGGCACGGCACCCAAATCCTGACCAAGTGCTGCCTAGTTGGCTTAGCAGTCAAAGTGGAAATTGAATAAAGGCACGAAGGCACCCAGCGGGAGTTGTTAGGCACTACGATGAGCCCCAACTCACTCCAGCCTCCTCTGCAGGCCCAAATAAACAACAACAAAGCGAAATGAGACAAGACAGTGGGGCAAAAATAGTTGAAATAAGGCTGGGAAGTGGGATGTGCAATGGCAGTGTAATGTCAAGTGTGCGGAAGCATAAAACAAACTCCGAAAACGGGTTAGCCTGCCAACTCTTCATGCCCCTTCCCGCTCTGCCTCACATTCGCTCAGCTCTTCCTCCATTTCTCTCTCTCTTTGTATTTGTCTGTGTCAAGTGTCAACATTTACTTGGTGGTAACACAAATTGTATCTGTGGCCATTTGGGCACCCACACGCACAATACACTGCGCCAAAAGCGACCATATATAAATATAAATTTGGTGAAACTGTTAACAGAAATGCACAGGCAAAAGAAAAGAGCGAATAAGTTTGACATATATAAAAGTAAAATATTCTGTGAGAGCACAAAATAAAGAGAAATTTGACAGAAACTTAAAGAAAGTTAAGGATAAATTGAAAAACTCCAACGTAATATACGCTTTTGCTTGATGTTAATTATATCTTATTAATGTATAAAAGAAACGACTCGAAAAGTCTTCAAATAAAGATCTCTTATCTCAAATTCCTTAAAACTTAGATTATTATTTTCATTGAGAATTCATTTAACAATTACAATCTTTCTTTAATAAATTTGTGCGTGCAGCCCAGACAGCCACAAGTGTTGTCCGCCTTTTTGAGGCTTACGCATAATGTGTACAGCTCTGTCTCTTTTTCTACAGCTTTCTCTTTCTAATGTTCCGTCAAGTCTATATGCAACTATATAGTATATTTTTAAGTATGTACATATATCATGGCAAGTGCTGGAGATTTTTCATTTTAGATGTGGCCGCTAACTTGCCTTCCTTATCTCTCCCACAGTCTCCCTTCTCTCTCTCTCTCTCTGTCTGTTTCACTGCCTGACACTGAGACTCTTCTTTCTGCTACTCTCCCAGTGACTTTGTTTGGTCTCTTTGTGCATAGCAAATGAAGCCACAATAATAAAACTAGACTCATGTGCGTGTCTCTGTGTGGGTCTCTGAAAGGGACATGGGACAAGGGCCAAGCGGGGACCATGCAACACACACAAATTATAGTTTTTAGCTGACTTTGGCCCCGGGAGCTGTCGCTCTCTCCCTCTCTCTGTCTCTGTCTCTGGGTTGGCTGCGGTTGGTTGTTGCTTCTGTTATCGTGTTGGCCCTGTTAACATTTTGCTGCTTGTTTGTTGAGTTGCTGGTGTTGTTGGTCGGTTAGTTTGTTGTCGGTTTGGACGGCAGGGGCACAGAGGGCGGCAGGGCAGGGCACTTTCGGTTGGTGCACTCGTAATTTCTAATTTGTTTATGTAATTTCGCTATGATAAGTTGAGAGCGTATTTATTTTGGATGACATTTGCGGTTTGCAAATTGAATTTGCATTTTGAGCGATTGCAAATATTGAACAATTGGTAAATTGCCTAACCAAAATTATGAATTGAATAAATTGAATGGTCATCTGTATGAATAACAATAATTATTTAATTGACTAGAATACATTAATGATTAAATATAGAATGTGAAAAGTCAAAATTGAAATTTGGTATGACAAAATTAAAGCAATAGTATAAGTATTTAAAGCCACAAATCTGAAGAACTAAGAGAATTTGGTGTCTCTTACAATATAACACATTGCACTTTTATAGCACTCATTGAAAGCATAAAAAACGGGGAAATAAACATAATATTTAGTCGAGTTTCACTTGTAAAAAGGGAAATTCGGAGTTGTTCTTATACAACCTTAACAACTTTTATATAGTTTATACGCTGCTCGTAGGAGTAGAACTTTTAAGTTAATTTAGAAGGGCCATTTGTATACCGTTGGGACTTTCTTCTTATATTGCTGCTTGTAGCAGTATAACTTATATTATAAGTAAAATTGGAAAAGCAATTTTGTATACTATTGGGATTTTTGTCTTATATTCTGGAAAGGTAAGTTTTATTCGCATTGGTACTTATTTTTATTTTAATTGAGAAAAGCTCTTATATTTATTTTTCAAGCTGTCAAACGATGGGAATTTCATCTTATATTTTGCAAATGGACATCTACTTACGCTTATAATATAAGAGTGAGTGTTTTATTCTTATTTATCTTATATTCTGAAAATGCATCTACTTTTGCTTATAATATAAGAGTGAGTGGTATATATAATTTCGATAACGAAAAGCTCATTGGAAAAACAATGCTAAGTATAAATGGTTCTTGTCTTAGCTTTTATGGCAAAAACCTGTTCGCAGAATTCGTTCACTTTTGTAGAGATTTTCCCGAAAGAGATTTCTCACTGTTGTTGAATTTTAATAGACACGGAAAGCTGCTGAGTTTTAAATAAAAGTCTAGTATTAAAACGACTTTACTCTAATTCAATTAAATTCTTATTTTTTGTGTAAAATAAAGCTGGATTTTACTCGACACTCGCATATTTCGCTTCGTTAAGTATTTAACAGCCTCTCGTGTTGTTCCCCATGAAACTGTGCAAATAAACCAACTAAACGAAACACATTCGTATTTTATGCGGAAAGTGTCAAACACACACTCTGCTTGTGCATGCACACACACACACACAGGCGCTGGGTAAATGCAGCCATTTTGCTTTGCATATCTGAGAAGGTTTACATTCATTATAAAACAGTTTGGTCTGCCACTTGCAAAACTCAGTAAAAGTTTAATTGTTCAGCTTTTTTGCCCGTCTGACTTTTGCTTTGGCTTTTGTTATTGCCCGCTGCCCCCGAAACAGACTCTCTTAAAGGTCCAAGTACAGTTATATAGTATATACTTAGCCGAGGCAGTCGCTAAGCGCGCGCCTCCCTCTTCCTCACTCTCTTCTACTTTGCTCTCCCTCTGCGGGTCAAAGTCTCAAGTGGAGTTGATTTTTTGTTTTGCACCACACTGCGTAAGTTAATACTGAAAGAATAATTATCCAGTGTGGGTAAATGCCAAAAAGGCAGAAGAAGCAGCAGCAGCAGAACCACAGCGTACTTTGAAGAGGGAGTTGGGGATTTTCTTCAAGCATGGCATGCAAATTTATGGCAAACTTCTCTCTCTATGTGTGTGTGTGTGTCGCCTGTAATTTAGTGCGTCTGCAAGGTCTGCTCAGCTTGGTATTATCTGACAGGATGTGGACAGGACATGTGTGCAATTTATAAGAACTTATCGATGTCATCAATCAACTCAGAAGTGAGTCCGAAAACGAAGACGACAAAGAAAACGGGAAGAAGAAGCAGAAGAAGACTTGACCTCAGCTCATGTTTCCGCCAGGAGTAGGAGAGGAAAACTTTATCAAGTGCTGCACCAACGTCTGTGAGTTCGAAGAGAAAACACAGCAAACACAGGAGAGTTAAATGACAATTGAGGCGAATGCAATGGGAGAATGAAATGGAAATTGATACGAGCATTGAGCCAGATTGGGGGAGAGAGGCCAGTCTATAATTTGTTGTGATTGTTGTTATCTTCGGCTAATTTTCTTTTGAAAAAACTCTTTCAAAATATTTGAAGAGATTTAATAAAGGCAAAGTCTTACTGATATTGCCAGGAATTGATGTGGTATTGATACCATGTTATTAGCTTGCTTGAACTTTGAATTAAGTTAAGTTTTGTAAAGTTTTCCGCCAGCATATGCTGCAAATTGTGTGTAATTTACTGAATTTTGTTGCAATTAATTCAGCGCAAGGCGAGGCAGCCTAATAAAGTTGGCATTAAAACTTTAAAACAAATTAACTGAGTGGCCGCAAGTTGTGCAGCTTGTGCGGCCTCATAATTAAACACCTCAAAGAGCGGCTGCTGCTGCTTCTGCTGCGGTACGCGCTGTGCAGCCTACATTGCTCTCAACACTTTGCACTCGACTGTGCTGCACTTCAGTCGATGCAAGAAACCAAAGGAAGGCAACAGAAACTTGCTTAAGTTGAGGCCAGAAAGTGGTAGGCAGAGCAGAGCAGCTGAGTGCACCGAGTGCTATTTAAATCAGCGCAGCAGGGGTGAAAAAATAGCAGAAAGAAGCGAAGCAAAGATGAAGAGCAACTTGCAGATGCGCTGCAGTTTAAATTAAAAATTCGGAAACATTTCCAGACGAGTCCTGTGGAGTCTCTTGTGAACTACAGACAAGCTCAGCTGTCAATCAACTCTTTTAATCCAGTCACAAATTGTACAGGGTATACCGAGGTAGGGGGCACTTGAAGCTGCGCCAGTTCCTTTGCTCACAGGCCAAGTTAAATACGAAGTATGAGAGAGGGAGGGCTGGCGGAAGGAAGACGGAAAAGGAAGACACAAGCAGCGCGCGAGTACTACGTGGCCTGCAACTTTGAACCCTTTTCCAGAAGTTGCCTTCGTCATATTCATTTTCTTGTTTTTTCAACTTCCCATTTTGTTTTTCTTTTGTTATTATTTTCGACTCCTATTCTATTTGACTGTGTGGCTGTGTCTGTGAGTGCCCCTTAATTTAACGAATGCAGCGCGTTGAAAGTTTGAAATTAGCATTCTCATTCCCATTCTCATTTTCCATTCGTCTGTTTACAAGTCAGCGCAACTTTTTTTGGGGGACCGAAGACAGGGTCAAGCTTTCGTCGAGGCATAAAATAATACGAGGAACTGTCACTTACCAATTAACAAAAGTTTCCAAATATGCATTTGTATGTCGAATGCTGTTGAGTCCATTCAAATAAGAAGCAGACAGATTTTCTAGAGCTTTGCCTCGCTTCTCAACTCGGCAGCTCGCTCGATATTCTCTTTGGGGCTCGTTCGTGTTATGATTTTCCTTTCTCTTTATGCTCGATGTATTTGCTCAGCGTATTGGCGCCTTGGCGTAGGCAGCTGCATTTTGTTCGAAACTTTTTGGCTTTAATTGTTGCATTCGTTTTATACAGTCAACAAAAACAATGGCAGAGGCAGCACAGCTGAGGCAATTAAACTTCCAGTTCGTTGGGCCGTTGGCTCCTCTGGCAATCGTGCAACAAATTACTGACCCCGTTTAGACTATTTGCGAAACTATCGTTTCGTTTCGGCTGGCACGACTTTTTGTCCCTTCTTAGTTGTCTCTCTCGTGCTCTCTCGCCATCTTTCCATATAATTTTGTGCCTTTTGCTGCAATTTTATGCAATTTTCTGTGGCAATTTTATGTTGCAATCAAAGTGGTTTCTTTTATCTGCTGTTGATGCTGCTGGCTTTAATTTTTCGTGTGCTTTAGTTTTTTTGCTGTATAAGCACGATGCATATAGAACTGGATATATATATATATTTGTATTTATATATTCATTTAACTGTATCTAGTCTCTGTGCAACCTCGTGCTGAAATTTCTGTGGCATTGAATTCAATTTCAAGCGCTGCAATGAAAAGAGGAAAATAAAAGAGTGGAAAAATCATTAGAATTTAAATTGCAATAAAAATTATTTTTGCTTCATTACTTTTGATGTGGTAAAACGCAGACACAGCGTGAATTTTATGTTTGTGGTAATTTAATAATAATATGAAATATTTAACATTTAAAGAGTGATATCTACAAAGATATTGAGCTCATCTTTTGTACAATTTCACTTGGTAATCTCAAGGAATTTCACAACAATATTAAAAACCCAACACAATATCCAGTGTATCCACTGTATGGATATATCTGCCTCACTCATATTGTTATTTCAAGCGAGTCTATTGGTTAATTATGCGTGTGAAACAAAGGCTTCGTTGTTGTAGTCCAGTCTGAAAGCGGTGGCTCATCTGAACGTTGTGTTAAATATTGTCATAATAAATATTCCACTGGCACGAATAATGTATGCAAATTTTGTATTCACACACACACACACACACCCCACATACGAAGGGACAACCAGCGAACTGAATTATTAAGTACGATTTAAAATGTGATAAACACCAAAAGAAATTAATAAAATATGGCATAACTGTTGCCATCGCTCTATGTTGTTTTTTTTTTGCTCTCTTTGCCATTTTGCAATGTGACATTTGAGTAAAAATAATTAATTAATTAAGTAGAGAATTTTTATAGCGAGTAAAATGAATTCCCAGCGCAAACAAGTGGAATTGGTTAATTGAAACCAAACGGGTAGCCAAGACTTAGTGTAGCGTTTATTCAATCAAATTGAAATGTCCCCATATATATAGATATATAACTTGTTGTTCCTGCTGTACTTACTCTTCTTGCTTTAAAGCACTCCACGCACAGCTGTCAATTTCTGTCATTTTTTTTCTTTATTGAAATTGCAGTTGCTTATGGAAGGGAGAAAAAGAGTCTGAGGAATCGGGGGAATGGTTATGTCGGTCGCGAGTGTTGCCATTTGCCTTTGTCAACCCGGAACATTACAATGTTGAGTCTCGTCTTTCTTGTTGGGGGACGCGTCGCGTCTCGTCTCGTCTCGTTTTGTCTGCTCTCGTCTCGTCTTGTCTCTTTTGTGCAGTGAATTACTTTTCTTGACGTTTTGTTTGCCAACAACCACAGAAGACAATGCTCCGCCCTGTGCGGAGTGTGTGTGTGTGTGCCTGTCTGTATAGAAAATTATGCTGCACACATACTCCCACACACACATTCTATTACACACGCACAAGCGGCACAGACGCACTGCCATGTCACTCGGCTGCTATTTAATTTATGAAGTAGAGCGCGTAAAAATTGTGCATTGTGGCAAAACTTGCAGCATCGCTTACCATTGGGCATGGGATAGGACTAGGAGAAGGCACACCACGCGCTACTAAGTCGGCTTTACTGGCATTGGGATGGGGAAAGGAATGTGAAGGAGGAGGAGGAGAAATGGTTATCATATACTTAATGCTTTTTTGTTTGTCGCACAACAAAAGGCAGTTTAGAAATCAGTCTGACGTCCTCATTGTTTTCTTTTTTCCCACCCATCTTTTGCCACAGTAAGCTGCCCTAAGCTGCTGTGCTTAGTGCATGCAAAATGTTCACAGTGATTATGCCAAAGCTGCAGGTGTTGCTTTAATACCTTAGCCAGGGGGAATTTGGACCAGCCAAGTCCTTCAAAGCAGTCCGAGCATTTTGCATTTTCATTCGCTGCAAGTTGTTGGCGTTGCTCTGCAAGAATTCGTGGGTTTACAATATTATATTTTATATTTAAGCAATCTTCTCTTACTTTAATTAATTCCAAATCATTTTAAATAATTTCTTTACTTATTCAGCAGCTTAATAAATTCACTAAATATCGATTGCCATTAAATACCTAAACTATGGCCAACTATTTACCGCTATCAGTCCAGACACCTTGTATTCAGCTGACTCTAAAACTCCACCCAACAAAATCTCCTGCACTCACAACCAATTATGCAAAAACTTTAATCCCCACACACACACACGCTCACCTACAGCTAAACTTTTATCTAACTACGAGTAATTTGACGCTATTTTTTCGCAGCAGGAGCAGCAGCAACTGCAGAGATGTGTCGAGGAATGGAGCAATCACCCCAACCCAAAATAAATCACAAGTTATTAATGCGCAACGTGTTCTCAACTAAACTCGATTCCCCAGCAGTCTCCCCCTCATCTGCCACCCCTACTGAGAGCTGCATCATCATCCTGTTGAAAGTCTTTGCGCAGCTCGTCCACATTGTCGCCACCAAATTAGTTTGACCGAAATTCACGCTCAGTTTAAGCGCCATTTATCGAGACATGAAATTAGCATTGGCAAAAGGGCAGAGGGAAGAAGAGACAGAGAGAGAGGGAGACAGGGGAAGAGCGATAGCTGGATAGCTTATAAAGTAGCTGGCAAGAAAGTTGCGCGAAATTGGGAAAATTAAATGCAGAAATTATGAACTGGCGCCATCTAGCGTTCGCTTTCATTATCGTTTCCTGCCACACCCCAAGCCAGCCAACGCCCACACACGTGGCGTGTGCTCCAGTTGGACTTTAGGGTTGAGTTCAGACTGGTGCGCAACGGGTCGACAACTTTTTGATTATGATTATGTGGCCGAGTTTAATCAGCATGTGGCTTACGATAATTAAGCTGCTGAAACGTTGATGTGATTATGATAATCACCGCGACGATGTCGATAATAATGATGATGATGGCGACGATTCTCGTCGTCGTCGTGTGACCATAACAGATGAATGGCGAGCAACCTATTAGCGGTTGCCAGTACGTCGAAATTAATTCTGTGGTCTGACTCCAGTTTTTTTTTTTCGCTGTTTGGTTAATGGATTCGCTTTGCGCCAATCAATGACACATCATCAAAAATTATCCATCGACACTTGTTTGCCCCGTCTGTCTATCGGTAATTTTGATTTATGCGGCCCACAAGCTGCCACAACTCAGCAGCAGTCCGTGCCGCAGTGCCGCAAGGAGGAGGCAGCACATTAAGAGGCAGCTCATTCAAACAATTGACATGGCCACTGACACGTGTAATCCAGACGTATACGCTCATGGCATATACAAGTCATACTATATACGATCTATATACATAGACGCTCTCGTACATATCTAGAAAAAGTCGACTAGAATCGCGACCATTTTGCCATTGTCATGCTCAACCAGGCAAAAGTCTTGCCACATCACGTCGCATCAACGCAACGCAAACCCAAATACTAGGAAAATACTCGTATGCGAGCTGCGACCATGGTGTGCTCTCTCAGCAAACAAGCATGAAGGGACAGACAGAGAGACAGACAGACGGACAGACAGCTGGACAGGCTGACAGACAGACAAATAGTGGGAGCGTGTAGCGCATGGACAAACCATGAAATATGACTCGTTGTGACGACAGCGAACTTTGATGTCGAATAAAATGCTGTACTCGTATGCGAGAGTGCTGTATGCATGTTCGGGTTGCTCATGAGTTGAACTCTTGTCAGGGGAGGGGTAAGTAGGGAGGTGGTAGGTGGGACTCAAATAGTTGAACATGAAGAATAATTTTTGGGGAATGCGCTGCTGTTGGTGAGGTACTTCTATGCTTAGATCAGCTACACTGCATGAAAGTAAGGAATAAAACAAAAAGTGGCGCCCAACGTAGGCATACATTGACATGAATTAGGCGCACAAAGTGCACAATTGTATTATACAGCAAATGCAATTTTAATAAATAAAGGCTGACAAATAATGAAACATAAGTTTCTCTACTGCAGAATGACACTCAGTGTGGTCAGCACATTCAGCAAATGCTAGACAAGTTCATAGAAAACTCAGTTATACCCTTTCAATGTCAATTGTCTTCCAATCTATACTCTACTCAATTCGAGAAGTCATAGCTCAACTTGTAGTCGCTGTAACTGAAACTCATCCACTTGACAGACAGCTGCCATTGCTTTCCCAGCTGCGCGATGGCTTAATCCAATTTTCGATGCAATTGTCGCTACTGAGATATGTGCAGTACCATGTGCCAGTTGGAATAGTTGGGGCGCGGCATGGGCGGATACGGAGCCAAAAGCACTGTCAAGAATTGTACTCGGAGCAAAGCCAAAAACCACGCGCGTGAGTGATCCACGAATAGAGCAAGTGACTCCATTGTGGTTTGACAGCGTCGATTTTTTGCTTCTCTATTCACAACCCCTTCATACCCCCCGTGGTGCCCTCACTGCATTCGCCTTTTTCCCTTTTTCTCATATTGCCATTGCTGTTGACAAGTCTCGGGCTATTTTCGCATACGAATGAGTGACTCGCTGTACCAGCTCGAATGCCCTGCGGTTGTTTCTGTAATTGTCGAAATTTCTAACTCACTGACACACTCTGTAACTCATGACACACCCCTTCCACTTAGCCCCTGCCAAGGGACATGATTATTATTATGCCAGAGAAAAAGTCATTTGCAGACTGAAAATAGTTTCGACTCAAATTTGATTAGTCGAATGAAGAGCTCTGCACAAAAATAGTTCACTTCCTTTGTAACTATGGTTTGTGGTTGCAAAACTGTGAGAGGGAATATTTAATATGACAATCTGCACTTCATAAATAGAAAATTTAATAAAAAATCTATGAAGTGAAGAAAGAGATTAAAAGTGCATGCATGGCTAGGAATAAGCTGATTTGCTCTAATAAATAGCAAAAGTAATTCTGTCCTGCGTACAGAACTTTATTCCTAAGTTGCCAAAAAAGGTATTGTAGTATGCATACATATTGAATATCTACTGTACCAAGAGTACATAGTGAACACACTGTAACACTTCAATTAAATAAAAGATAATTCTTTTATTACAGTAAATATCATTCGTTTACAATTCACAAGCAGCTTAAGCAGGAAGAAAAACAACCAAACAGATTGCAAAAATCACAAGTAATCAGTACGCTGCCGTACTTAACGTATTTCCACAGCAAATAGCGGAATTAAATGAATTGAGTGCTCATGATACTTTGTAGCTCCTAGCCATCACCCTCTTTGCAACCACTGCACCTAAATTCAACTCATTGTCAGCGGCTTAGTGTGGCAAATGAACACGCATCACAGACAGCCAGAGAGAGAGGGAGAGAGAGAGAGAGCGATGAGCGGGGCAAACCACGTGGCAATGTACAGAAATTTGCTGGACATTTGTCCCGCCCTTTTGGGCTCTCTGCTGCTTGCTGTTGCGGATTGAGAATGCCAGTGGTTAGGCAGCACGGGAGGTGAGAGGTACCCACTGAGAATGGGCAACAAATTGAAAGCTCAATCATGTTGCAGCAGCTGTTCGTGCGAGTGGCCAATACCAATGTATGTTCCCGTTGTTGTTTTGTTGGTTTTATGCGACGGTGAAGGCAGCACCTACCGCACCCACACCCTCACACACACACGCACATGGCAAACGCACATGAGCAAATTATGTAAATGTCATTAATCCTTATGGTACACAATAGTTTAACGGTTCGGCGCTTTATTGTCACGTCGACATTGTGCTCTCAGTGCGTGCCATCAAACGGGCACAAGGCAAACTGTGCAACGCGTCGCCACTCACCGGCGACCGTTGTCCAAATGACATCCGACCAGTTGCCGCCCCCCAGAGCGGTGCAGAGGGTGCACCCACATGAATGTTTCAGGTCCGAGGTCCGAGGTCCCACGCCCCTGGTCGCGTTGCCTACGATGCGTGTCAGGGCTTTTTATGCTCACGTGCCTGCCGGGCATTCTGTGAATGTGAAGTGCTTCGGGGTCACCGATTCGACCCTACCGCCCTCACAGCATCCTCCACCCTCCTCCCCCCTTGCACTACCACAACATTTTGTGTTAATTACGAAATCACTCAGCGGACGAACGAAACTCGTTTGAGGAAAGTTGAACCAACTGGCGTTGCCAACTCAACATATTTCACAATCAATTGCCGGATTGCTACGTGATCAACGCTTTTATTCTTCAACAATATTGTGGACTATAAAAAATATATGTATAGATACATTTGTGTAGAGATACATATATATATAGAGATACATATAATAATTTATTTACTTTTGTATCTGAAAAAGTGAGCCTGATTGGGTTAAAAGTGGAATTGGGGACTTCACTTTACCATGCTGTATCGAAGTTGAGAAGAGTGAGTTAAGCATTGCAGTAAGTATTATAAGGATGCTACTTCTGCGAATAGTTTTATAATTATAAAAGATTGTTAAGATATATGTTATTATGTTAAGTCCTAAAGTGTGACCTCAATCGATATATTGATAAGTTAATTTAGTTCATAATAACCTTGTCAATATCCCTTTTGATAGAGGAGTGTTGAACATTTATTTATTTATTTATTTAAAGTCAACTAAGAACAGTTGAATGTAGGGATAAGAATTATTAAAAATATAAAAATTAGATACACAAATTAATATTACATTATTTTATATTAGCGCTGAAGAAGCGGAATAGCCTTAATATTGTTGAAGAAAGTCAAAGGCATAGATTGAAATTGTGCGATTACATTTGAAATTAAAATAAAACAATAAATTATTATCCCTGCAAGATATACAACCCCTCTTTGATTTCTTATTGACAAGGCTAATTAACTTTTTTCACTCATAACTTGCACATCATGCACAACATTAAGTATACGGCATGTATTGCGTTGTGTACAACAATTCACACTTGATCCTGTTGCGCCTGCCACATAATGGTATTAATTTCCTTAGCTGCTGCCTTATTGCGTCTCATTTTCTCAACGATTTACGAATGAAATGCAATTATTTTCCATTATATCACAATTGGCTCGTTATACATCAGATTGTGTATGCTTGTTGACTCAAGTAATGACATGTGGATGAAGTGAAAATTACCAGACACACCCACTTTTCAATAACACACACACACACACACACAGTTGCAGAAGTTTCTTAATGAGTTTGGCCTTAAAAATTAAATGCTTGTTATTAAAAATTAAATGCCGTTTTAAGCTCGCCCAACTCGCCTTTGTCCGTGTGGCCATGTGTGAGTGGGCGTGGCACGTATTGTAATTGCCACAACAACAACGACAATCGAGTGTAAAGTGCGCCATAACAGGCAACGACTACGACTACTGAAATAATCACAATGGGAACAATGGCTAAAGACTTCACACCAGGCAGACCAGCAAGCGGGTCTGTTAGTCTGCGTCTATGTGTGTGTGTGTGTGAATAGTAACCAGCAGCTATTTAAGCTAACAGCTGAGCGGTGTTAATGTGTGCGCATTTTCCAAATGCTTTTCTTGCTGTAGCTTTCCATTCGTGCACAAGGCACACACACACACACTTCATTTGCCTTTATCGCATTTGCCAGCGCCTTACACGATTAATTGTTGCCGCTCATTATCATAACAAATACACACACGCCGACACTCACACAACTAATGTAATCGTGACTGGCTGCTGCCCCGCCCCTTCTACCTCTCTGCACACGTGCATAATTAAGAGAGACTCCCACCCGGCAAGGGAGGCAACTCAAGTGGACTTGGTCATATCATTAACGCGCATGCCGCATAAATTCCTCGTGATATGCCAAAAAAAAATGTACAAAAACGAAATGTATATGTAGTTGAGAGAGGTATGCTAGACTGGCCGATACCCTGTAGGTAAATTATAATGGACACTTTAATCTATGCAAGTTGACTCTTGCTGTGTCTCACCACATGTTCCCTTTAAATCTGCCCTACAACTTATGCCAACCTCTCCCACTTTCTACAAGTGTCAAAGCTTGGAGAAGTCTGGCCGATACTTTTGAGGGAATTTCTAAAGCAGTCTTTCACAAGTGTCATGCTCCCTTGACATCTGCCTTTGAGTTTATTGCACCCTCTTCTCACTTTCTACAGGGTATACAAATCAAAGTTTGGTTTTATGTGCGTAACGCACAAAGGAAAGGAGAGTGAAAGCTCTTTGGGGGCTGGACACAGAGGTGAGCAGCGCACTGAGTGCTACTGCTGCTGCTGTGAGCCGTTTCTGTTTTATTAATTCGACAGCGACATGCGAGCTACTTGTTAAAGTTGGCCAAAAAAGGGAAGTGGGTGCACTTAGCCTGGGTGGCTACGTAAAAATCATGAGGCGTGGCAACGCAATGGGGGCCAAGTTCGCTGGGTCAAGCTTATGCCATGTTGCCATGCAATTATGGCCTTGTTAGAATTCGATTTGCTTAAACATTTCAAGTGCAAACATTTGCAAAGTACGCACGCTTGAATCAGTACTCGATTTAAACGAGTGCACTCGAAAGAGGTGAATCTGAATCTTCTCCCTTGCCCCGACTGTCCGACTGGGCTTTGATTAAGCGAACATTGCTGAATAAACTAGAGCAAAGTATGTGATAAACTTCAGTCAGTGCGATAAAAAATAGAGGGGGAGCCAAAGAAGAAATTGCAATGGAATCGCCCAGGACGCAAGTAAGTACGTAATTGTTAAGTGCTCATTAGAAATGCTCGAGTCGAGTCCAGACGAGCGCCAACAGCAGGCGAGCAGTCGAGCAGTCGAGCGCTGAGAGCCGAGCTGAAGCACGAGCTCAAGTGCATTTTCAATTAAGTACGGCAAAATATTTAGCTGCACTCGGGGGCACCCACCTCAATCGCAAAGAGGTGATGGAGGGCGGGGGGAGTAGTAGATTGCCCTAGTGGAAACTGGGTAAGTAGCCAATAAACTGTTGAACTTACGACAAGTCCTAATAGCTTTTCGTTCATTTATTGTACCAAGCCCGAGGAGCTGTGGCAGCCACAACAACTCAACACACACTCGAAATGGATTGCGCAAGTTCTGAGAAGCAAAGCCAGAGCACAAAACACATTTGGAATTCATTGGGAAGCACTTCAAACAACAGTCAGCACAAGCCAAACTTAGTTGATGTTTCTGGGTGTTTACTGAGCGAGCGAGAGAAGAGAGCAAGAGAGAGAGAGCAAGAGAGAGAGAGAGAGAGCAATCCAAATTCTGTTTTGATATTGATGAACTTTGACTTTCACCTGCTTGCTTTCCTTTACTCAACTTCCTTGTTCTATTTTTTGTTTCAATGCATATCAAGTATACGACGCGTTGTTCCCTTAATAGTTTATTACTTAAGCAACGTGTAATAAATTTAAAAACTGCTATACGATTCAGAACAATCTTTATGGCATTGCAACATCTTTGTTACTGTTGAGCTTGAGAATATTTCTGAACTAAGCAGCTTACAAATATTCTCAAGAGAAACTCAGACGCTTTATAAACCTTTATACATTAAGTTACAATTTTGTTATTCATAGAAACGTAAAGCTTTGATATGAATGAACTTTGACTTGAAGCAGCCCAAAAATGTCTCTTGCTGTATAATCCATTTTCTATGCATATAAAGTTTTATTTTTATATGAAATATTTTTATTTTTTTGGGATTTTATTGTTGAAGAAATTCATAAATATTTGACTAGAGCTTTTCGGTTACTTTGAAACATTTGCGGTTAGCTTGGTATCTCAATTCCCTCATGTTTTATAAATGAAGGAAGATTGTGTGTGTGAGTGTTTGGGTGCAGGGACTGATAATCTTTATGGCATTCGTAGGAGTACCTTGATTTTACAGCTGCTGCTGTTCGGGTTCCCATGCACATTGACTTACTGAACTTGGCAGACAGAGACTACAATGCAGACCCCGTTCTGGAGGGGGTAAGGTGTTGGTTGCCCACATTGTGAACTGAATCTGTTTGCATTTACAGTTGGCTGCCAGAGTTTTTGCCACTTGAGTACATTGCTTTTTGCAGCCGATTAACAACAAAAGCCAAAACTAAGAACAAGACAAAAAAGGGGGAGAAGCTGCTGCTGCTGCTAGAGCAAAGCCAACTTTTTAGCCCGAGGCGAGGTGAGGGCCAAGTCCTTGGCATGCCAGTTTTGCCAGTTTGCCATTTTAATGCAGCACCACAACATTACCTACTTGAATAATGCACCACAGTGGCATATTGACTTTTTACTGCTGCCTCGGGCTGCTGCTTTGCATTTGGCTCAGCATCTGCGGCTGCATCTGTGTGTTGCTGCGAGATTGCTTCCAAGGTTGCTTCGTTGTCAATGGCAGCGCCGCCTTCAATAACATTTGATTTTTATTATCACTTGCAATTGTTGCGCAGCACTCCCGACAGCAATAAGCATCAGTATTATGTACAGGCGCTCTCTTTCTTTCAATCCCTTTCGCCCTCTCTCTTTTTTCTTTCTATTTCCCACTGTCTGCCAGTCTGTCTGTCTTGCTGGGAATTGAATTGGTTTTGATTTTCATGCATTTGCATTTGCAACATTTTGCTAAATGTGACATTAAATTCTGCAGGTTTTTCGGACCACGACAGAACCTAACAACAGGAAGCAGCTGATAACAGGCACACACACTCGCACTGTGGGCCACACACATCGTTATCAAACTGGCAGCAAACTGTTTTGAATTACAGCGGAAGGTGGCAAGTTCAAAGCGCACGGGCCATAGATAACTACGAGCATGCCAGAGAGTTGCCGGAGCGTGGCAAAAAACTTGCAACTTATGCCTGCACTCTACACATTTTCATTATAAACAAGTGTGTGCACATTGCACACATGAGTGTGTGCATGTGTGAGTGTGTGTTGTGTGTAGCGAGTGCATATAAACAAAAATGACAGCCCTTTGTTGCGCTGTTCTTGGCGGCCGGAAATTGTGCAACGGAATTTAGTAAACGCAGCTGCTGGAAAATAATAAGAATGAAAATGCCACAGCTCAACGTATAGAGAGGCGTTGCATGGGGTCTTGAATGGGTGCGTGACACGAGAATTGTGATAGCATAAATCATGGCACTGCATATACGTATACTTAATATTTTGCCCTTAGAAGGAGAGAGAGATTGGGTTGTCAGAGTGAGTATGACACTAAAACTTAACAATGAACACTTTGACTTAATATTATGCTCTTCTTTCTAGCCTTCTGCCACCTTATGAGTTATTTCTGCTCAAAAAATATGCCATATCTGCAGCAGTGTAAACTGTAATCAATAAACTTAATTGCAAATATAAACTGCAAGGCTGTTGAGAAAACTTGCCTTCTTCGGGAATACCAACAGTCTGAAGTTGTACATGCAGGCAGGTAAGGGGAGCGGGGCAGGTGCAAGGCCATGCAGCGAGGCAGGCAGGATACAGCAATAACAGCCTGATAGACGGCTGTCAAGTGCGCAACTGGGTGCGGCAGCAAGTATTCATGCGTGTGTGTGTGTGTGTTAAAGGCAAACAAAAAGTTTATCAAGTTTTTTTCTTTTTATTTTGGGACCAGAAAGTGCTGCATGCCTTTATCGTATCCAAGTCATTTTGCGCTGTAGATGACAAGTTATGCCACGCATGAAATGAGAGCACACTCAACTTGCTCTTCCTCTTCAGCTTCTTCTTGTGCTGTTGTTGCTGTTTTTACTGCTGATATACATATTAATGTTCGGCAAAGTTGTTGTATGTTATTCGCAATAACTTTCTGTAGTTCAGTTATTTTTTGCTGTATGAGAAACTTATTAAATGTTTCATTTTTTAATTTGCAGAAAATTACGTAGATATTTTTGTGAAATTTTTGTAGCATTTTTAAATATTTAACTTAATTGCTAACGTCAATTAAAGCGGACTGGGAAAATTGAAAAGTACAAAAGGAAAAACATTTCGTTTTTCTCTCTCTCTTAGGAAGCCCCCAGGCAATGCGGATTTAATTTAAAATTGCAAAATAAAACAATGCGTGATAACATAATGCGAAAATCTAATAAATAAATACACATTTAATTGCATAAATAATCCATTAAATGCAGTACTCGACATGTCGCTTGTTTACTTAAAGCGATCGAATATACTATACATGCCATAATTGGCTGCAAATACTTTTGGCATTTAACATGTTCTGTAAACTTTAAACACACTCACTGACACACTGTGTGTGTGTGGCCCACTGACAAGATAAATTCCTAGCGTGGCAAAAAGTTGCAGTCAAATGTGCAACGTTACATAAATTGAAATAGTTTTGTCGACAAGTCACACACACACACACACACACACACACACACACAGAGAATGCATGCAGAACTTGCTCGAAGAGTTGACATCGTTGCGCTTCGGTTTTTTTTTTTTGTCTTGCGTCTTTCTTTTAATTAAACTAAACTTGGGCACAACTTGCGTTGCCTTGTGTTGTTTCATATCTCGCAGGCAGCCTCGTCCCCCCCACCGGCAGCTCGCTTATGGTAAGTGCAAGTGCAAATAGAACTGTCCGCATAGCAGTAGGCAAAAGTCATTTAAAAGTTTCAGCACGCTTGGTCAGCCCTGACTTAACATGCATGCGAAACTACACACACATATCGTACTATATCTCCCGCAATCTATGACTAGTTGTGAAGTCAAAGGCAAGAGACAAAACTGCAACTCTTGTACCAGGAGACAAAACTTTTTCGATATTTCAAATGGCAATGTGTAAAGTAGAATCGAGTCGAGTTGAGAGTCCAGTAAAAAAAAGATAGGAAAAACCTGAGACAATAAGTTTGCAATCCAATTATGTGCCCACTCCCTCGACTGCGACCCCTTTCGCTCTCCTGCATATTAAATTAGCCAGCAAATTGGTTGTGTCAGCCTCAGACTGTCAATTTAAAATCAAATTTGATTTCGGCACGTCACCAAGGGTCAAGTCGACAATGATGATGAATAACCTGGCTAACCTGGAGAGCCTGAATAACCAGACGTTGCTTTGGCAGTCATAACAACGGTGCGAAAAACAAAAGTTCTCCTCGTCCCACACTGCGTATACTCAATGTGGTACGTGCCAAGAAAATAACATTGGCCAAGGGAGGCTGGGGCAGCAAATTTGATTTGACAATGGGCAAACGCAAGTGATTTACTTAAGTGTAAACTCATTTTCCACTCAACAAGAGGCCACAACATGCAATTCATTGCACTCCGAGTGGCAACAGCAACAGAAGCAACAGCAGCAACAGAAGCAAGAAGAATAACAATGGCCAACTGCGCTTTTCACCTTAACAACATAATGGCAATCAGCTTGGAATATTGACATAGCCAGAGAAACATCCGAAGTCTCTAGGCCGAGTCTCTTTTCCATTCTCTATGCCATTCTCAATCTCCATCTCCATCTCAGTCTCTTCCTCAGCCTCTTACCTCCCAGTCTTCATTTGCGTTTCAGCCTGCAGGGATGGAACTGCTGCTCGCCATTGTGTATCCAAGCTGAATAGAAATAGAGATTGCTGAGGCTAAACCGACTAAGGGCGGCTGGCATTATTCATTTAAACCCAGCATCGAACGAGCTGAGCCGAGGCGAGCAAGTGTTGCAATGCGGAGCCGACAAACAGCCGCAGGCAGGCAACCTGTACACATATCTTAACTACTTTCTTTTCCCCAGTTACCAATACCAACAGGATTTGGCTTCGATTTGTTTGCCATTTGGCATACGAATCTTACTGTGTGTATGTGTGTGTCTGTGTTGTTCAGGCTGTACTTCAAAATGTCTAAGCCAAGCCAAAAATGGGTTTCGATAGACAAGTCAATATGTGCGCAGCACATGATTGGGTAGATCTCTCTTTGTGTATGTATGTGTGTGTGTGTATGTGTGTGTGTAGATATATGAGGTCTATTGAGTGTATTTGTATTTGTTTGCAGGTATTTTTATTTTTCATTAAATTGACTGGATTTCGGCATTGGCAATTTGTATTTGACTGAGCTTCAACTTTACGAACGAAAGCCTACGAAATGCTTTTGTAATTTTCAATTTGTGCTTGGCAAAGTGCAAAAATTTCAAATTGTTTTCATTTTTCGATATAAGCAAACACAAATGTCGCTTAATATTTCTCTCGTTTTCTTGTTGTGGTGAACGACACCGTTGGGACATCACTTTATACTATCAATCTGTGTCTCTGTGTTTGCATAAAACTCAATATAAATATTTTGTATTATTGCTTTACCTGTTGTGAATGACTTCTTTTGCTTGGTGCGCTGCCTGTTCAAGTCGAAACTGCAATTAGAAAGGGAATTTCAATTAATTTCAATGCACATTGCACTAACATATGAGTTGATAATTTATACATATTTGTGCTTTATTGTCTTTCACTTGAACCTCATCACTCTAAGCTTCATCACAGAAATATATACACGTCACTTTGGTCTGTGTTTCGCTTAAGTCTTTAAAGTTTAATCGCAAAAAAACGTTTTGTATGGCACGTCGAGGATGTCAGAGCAACAAACATGATTGTCAGACAAGGCAGCAGTTGTTGTTGTTGTTGTTGCTGCTTGCCATTTGAGATTACGGCTGTAGTTTTGTTGGCGATGTACGGGCCGACACATGCCTACAAGCTTATTTATAATAAAAAATCATACATGGCCGCACAGACAATGAGACAATAGACGACGATGCCGACGTTGAAGCCGTCGCTGACGCACAACAACGACGACGATGGCGCGCCAGCAACAGCAACAACAACAACAACAAAAGGCACTCACAGGGCAGGCAAAAACAAATGCCAGCCATAACAAAAGCAAGGGAAAATAAAAAAACCTATATATATATATAATATATATATATATAATATTAACCAAGTTGAGCCAGTTCCGAGCAATGTCTAGCTGAAAGCTCCGCCCGGGACACAGCTCGGGCGGAGGCTGAGGCAGCTGAGCCATCATTAACTGCGTGCCACCGAGCTGACAGGGAGTCTGTGTGTATGTGTGGAGTTATGTAAGCCATTCACACACACATGCACGTGTGTAGAGAGCTGTGCACACCTCATCTAACCATTCATTGACATCGTTCTGTAGATAACATTCAGCCAAATGCTCAGAGGATTATCCATCCACCTTGGGCAAACCGAACCCGGAGTATAATGAAATTTTCGAAATATCTATGATGATTTGCGGTTGCCATGATTGTCGGCTGCATGTGTGTGTGTCTATGTGTGTGTGTGTGAGTCTATCTGGCTGACACTTCCGTGTCCATACGTACAGTATATATATTTTGAGCAGGGCTTTTCCCTTTAGTTTCCGGCCATTTGAAGTGAGCAAAGTCACACCAGGGACCAGGGAAAGGGAATGAAAGCGGGGGGGGGGTAAGGGCACCAGCAGCGGGTCCACATTGTTTGGTTTTTCGTCCGACCAATCTGGGCAGCCACGTGGCAGTTGTGGTTGCTACACTCTGACACAGAATGCCTACAACATTGTCATTAATTTGAGTAAATTGAAATTATCTTTGGCCAGTTTGGCTTTTAAGTGCTTTAAATATGATAGTTGTACTAATTTAAAGAGTAGTTTAAAGGTACGTACAATTTTCTTTAATTTATCCGTACATAAATAAACTCATTACAGGTTTAATGCATTTTAAGAGCCAAAGTGAAAATCAAAAAATAAAATGAAACCACACACTCGTGAGTTATTCCATATTGTCTGCCCTCACTTAAGCAATCATTCGTGATGTAATTATAATTTGTGACTCGACGAGACCGCAAATGTCTCATTGTATGTCTCACTATTTGCCTACTGCACTCTCACTGCCCCTTCCCTCTGTCATCCTCTCCTACTCTCCTGCACAATCTCGTGGATGTCCCTCCCACAGACGTCTCACTATGTCACTAGCATTGTAATCTGAAACGAGATTTTAATGGCACTTTTTATGCATTTATCGTAGCATTTTTCAATATTTGCCTTGGCAAGGGGGCATAGCGGCTGCATGGGCGTGGCAGTGGGCGTAAATTCAAACTGGCAGCAAAATAATTTTATTATTTATGGTGATGACGACGCTGTCGTCGACGGCAAGGACAACGGTGAGGCACAGCAGCAGAGCAGGGGCTGCTGTAGGTCGACTTCTGCCGAGAGATGGCAGGCAGCAACCGTGTAGCAGAGTGTGAAACTGTGCGACGGAGCTGCTAAAAAGTTGTAACGGAATTATTGTAAAATTTGTGGAAAATATAACGTTGAACGAATATGCGCATTCGGAATGCGGGAAAGGAGATGGCAAAGCTGAAAGCTGAAGCATTCTCTGGCTGTAAGCTGAGAGTCGTCCCCACTACCTTACTCTCTCACTCACTCTCTCTCTCTCGTGCTCGCTCCCACGCGCTGTCGGAGCTGCCCGAATGCAATCATAAATTTTTGTGTGGCATGCAAAATAACGTAATAACATTAAATATGCAAATGCCTTTTGTCAGCCATGCATTTACACATGGCAAACACACTCACGCACACACATACAGACAGTCACACACACCAAGCATACACACACAGATATACAAAATACATACACACGGAAAGCTTTTACAGTGGCGTAGAAAATGGTAGACATTAGAATGGAAATGCACATTGAAAAATGAAATATTGAAAAAACCAAAAAGAAAGAAAGGCATGCCGAAGATTTTAAGCCCTTGCTGATTCTTATCTTCTATAGTACCTATACTAGTTATATATAATGGTACAGAATTGAAGGAATGAATGTGTATATTTAATATTATGTCACACTTGAATAAACACAGTTTGATGGACAGATGGACAGACAGAAATGCCTAGATCGATTCCCATGCTGATGCTGATTCAGAATATATTTATATACTTTTGGGATCAAAGATGTCTTCTAGGTGCGTTGCAGTTATAAAAATGTTAATGTAATTAAACTAAAAATTATTTTCAATAATTGAAATGATGATGAAAATGATTTCAACGAATCTCATCCCTCCTAAACTTTAGTAACCTACGTCACTGATGGCATAATAGAAATTGCTGAGATTGGGCTGAGCTCATCCTCGTACTTTGTATGAGTAGTATTCATTCATTCATTCACACAACTCCCTGTCGACTGCTCACTGCAAGTCTTCTCCTTGGTCTTGGTCCTGATTCCCTTACTCCCCAATCACCCTCCCCTATCCCCCTCCCATCCTGCTTACCCCTTTCATTGCATGCAGTCGACTTCATCACACATTTTGCAATTTGCATAAAGTGAAAATGATGCACATTTCTGTTTTCCTACGACAATTTGCCTTTATTGATTTTCTTTGATTTTCTCCACACGCACACACACCCACACACAGTCAAACACAGTGCCTGCGCTCAAGCAGCTCACTTCGTGCTGCTTTACATGTGTTTTGAATGACGTTGAGTGCTGCTATGCAAACATTTTCTAACGAACACTTAGTGCAAATAGATTGAACACAAGCACAAGTGACTGGGCAAGTGTGTGTGCGAGTGGGTGTGCGAGTGTGTATGCGAGTGTGTGCTGGTGCATTTCTGCATACTGCAGACGCTTCTTTTCTAGCATTTTATTGCATGCCAATTACTTGTTATTTCTTTCAACTTTCTTTTTGCTACAGCTGCACAGCGTGTTGCGCCTTGAATTTCATTAGAATACCCGTTGTTAAATCAAAGTTGACATTATGCACTACATTAGATTCGATTGCGTGGCAGGTCTGTGTAACTGCATTCTCTCAATGGTTATTGCCTGAACTTGCAAATATTGCGGAATATCAATTGGCCTGCAAACAAACAAGCTGAGAATGCTGAGCCAAGGCATTTGTACAGATATTGAAATTGAAACAGTTATTGACATTGTGGCAGGCAGTTACTAACATACTCTGCTAAGGTACTGCTAACTAAATATTCGAAGAAATATATGGTATATATATAATAGTAGATTGGAATTGCAATTAAACCACATATGTGCAATGTGGCAGTCTGTTGCCAATCTGAGGAGCTTCTATTCAACTCAGAGATGATTTTCAACTACTGATTTAGCTTTCTGCTGTTTCCAACTCTGTTAAGCCACTGTTAGCTAACAGTAGTTCTCTCACAGTCCTACTTCAGTTATGCTAATCTGGCAAGCACAGATTTGCCAGCCTCCTTTTGCTACGCCCCCCTTTCCGAGCCAACTCATTAAATATGCGTCAGCAAAGTTTCACCTCAATTCTAAACTAATCTATTCTCCTGTCTCTACATTTTATTTGGCTGCTTCTCTTTGTCGGCTGGCTGGCTGGCTGGCTGGTTGGCTGACTGGTTGGCATGTTCCCTAAAACTTTATATTGCTAGCAAAAACTTTGCAATATCAGCAGAGAGAGAGGAGTGCAACAGTCGCTGCCATCTTCGCATATTGGTCAATAAAGCGTGCTCAAAATATTTGGCACAACTTGTGAATATTACCTATCACATAAAGTTGGCCAACGCCACACACACACACCAACACACACACATGTAAATAATTTGGCAAGCGCTGAGAATTTGCGGCAAATTTACAACATTCCTTGGTCTGCCCGCTCTTTTTCCGAGGCGGGGACTGCGTTGTAACTTTGTCAACTCTTAATTGATTCAATCGGCTGTGCATATTGCAGTTCATGTAAGCCAACATTGGCTAAATACCCAGCAGCGGCAACAAAAACAACAGTAGCAACAACAGCTGTTAACTTTGCCAAATCGCAGAGAGAGAGGGAGGGAATGGGAGTTGACCCCGAGGCGAAGCGCAGTCGACGTGCGTGCGGCACCCGGCGGAGCTGTTGAAATTAGTTTGGGGATTTAATTTGTAGTTTAATGGCATTGCTCATTAGGTGGCCCTCCTCTCAGACTCCCATGCAGCCCGATCAGAACCTGCTACAGGCCCCACTCTTTGCCCACATTCAGTCATCACACACACAAAATGACCAAAATATGTGCACGGCAACTGGTTGTGCAATTCTGCTCGCACAGAGCCCTTGCAGGGGGTTTCAGCTCCATTAGCATTGGTCCAGCCAGTTGACCAGCTGCACAGTTGACTTAAAGTCTGACCACTATCTTTAATTGAAAACTAAGGTACATTCGCTACCCTGTAGCTCTACCTAATCCCTGCCCCCAGTCTCCCAGCCCACTCACTGCGCTTGCCCTTTGGCCACTTTTAGTGTGCCTCAGCTCTTTGCCAAACTGTTAATTGCTAACCGTCGCTCTCTTCTGCTATGCTAATTTATGCTGTACTCTCCCTCTCTCCCCCTTTCTCTATGCTTACCAGTTGCAACTGTACATTCCTTAACTGCCTCCTCTGTGCGACCACAGTTGCATTTGGATTCGCGTTCGCGCTCGCATTGCCAATCCCATTTCCATTCACAATTCAACGCCATTCGTCGCACGCTGGCATTCACAATCAACCACTTGGCAGGCCATAAATTTAACACACACCTAACCACATAGTGTGTGCTGTGCCCACACACACACACACACACTCACGCACATTTCTAGTGGAAACCAAATCATTAGCCAGAAAAATTGACCAGGCTGCCGCGCTGGCAGGAAACGCGACCAGAACGCACACATACACACACTGCAGACACACACACACACTTACTGCATACACACAGATGCACACACTTACTGCACACACACACTTCGCGTATATTGAATTTTAGACAGTGAGGAATAATTTTTCATGCTAACCGAAAGCAACGCAGTTTGGCAACCGCATCCACCCCCGCAACTACGCCTCCAGGTCCGCCCCCCTTTGCAGCTAGTCTATAATTATCTAACCAAAAATATGTGCTTGTGCAATTTGCAGCAGGACATGCTCACTGCTCGCCCTAGTCCAGTGCCGTCCATGGCCACAAAAGGGTCGCACAGCTGCAAACAGTAGCAAAAATCGTTGCCTCGCTGCGGCTAACGCGGTGATTTGTGCGTTTTGTGGCTTGGGGATTATTTCAATTATATCCAAAAAATTACAATTAATTCCATTTCAAGTAAATTGCGTGCAAGAACCGGTTGAAGTACTGACAACCTTGCGATTTAATTAATTGGATTAACCCAGTAAGCTGAGGGGATTTCAAAGTACTTATTTCAATTCCTGAGACTTCGTATCTTTAGCTGGAAGAGAAACCTTTTTGAAATAGCTAAACAAATTATCAGCTAAGCAAAGCTTTGTTGGCATAGCTCAGATATTAGTTGAGCTGTTTGTCAGTGTATCAGAAAAGTGGTAACTCCATCTTAACAACAGTCGAGACAACAACAGAGGAATTAACTGGAAAAGGAAGATTAATTTCGTAGCAAATTGGGAATGAACGAGCACTCTAGACTGTTGCTTTATGCTGCCTGGTCTATTTAAATTAAAATCACTCCTAGATAGACAATAATTACTTTTGTTTCCACTCTAATTTAAGATTGATTACTTGCTCAGTTCTCGCCTGCGCAGTCCGTTCATAGCTTGCCTGAAAATTTCATTATTTCCGTTTAATAAACTGAAAATTGATAATGAACGATAGAAGAGCCAGGCAGGCAGGCAGACAGGCAGGCGAACAGGCAGGCAAGCAGGCAGTTGGACTGGCCCACTGGCCCGGCATTGTGCCCGTGCTGGCGATTATCAAGTTCAGGGGACAATGAGCGATTTCACGCTGATTAAAATCGCATTATTTTCACTGTGAGGCAGCAGAGCGAAAATTAAACGAGGCTGCAGCAATAACAGTCCGCGAACAGCCTAAGGCAAGCAGAAGAGGAGCAGGCGAGGGGAATGTGGACAACGGTCAGTGGATAGTGGCAGGAGTCAAGTGACTAAGATAACATTCACAAAGTCAGGGGCCATATCATCGATGTTCGCATAGAAAACAATTGCCATGGCAGAAGCGACAATAGAATACGATGCTGTGCATATAAAGAAAGGAGGAACGAGAGGCACAGAATGGCACAGAGAGTTAGCTGTGGGTTAGCTGTAAAACGGCCAAATTTATGCATTGTCCTGCAGGCGGCTGCACAAACGTTGAGCGAACTTGCCGCGTTTATCAGACACAATGCAGCACATAAGTAACGCACAAAAGCAGCCACAATACACAGCACACACTGCTGAGAGGATCAGCACTTACACGCACACATAGTAGACACAGACCAAACAGAGAAACACACACGCCTGCCCACATGGACTCAGCCATACGGCAAGGGTCAGTTTTTACTGCCTCGCTGACAATTGCCAGGCATTGGAGCTTGTCGAGAAAGAGCTCTGCAGCATAGACAGTGTTCCCAGAGCATATTTCGCCTAAGAACTCTTAGGTATATTAAGTATTTATATGGTAGATGTATTTGAATTGATATACGCAATACAAAACCCTGACGCAGTAAGTAAAGTGCATTCATATTTACAACTTAGTTAAGTAATACACAAGAAGCTGATTGAAGTAGTGTTCAAATGCATGAGGAAAGAAGTCTACATATTCTTTAATAAAACTGTCTACGCCTTCAGCAATCAACAGTTTCACAACGCGCTCAACTTAATCCGGCGTTGACAAATCACTTGGCGAATTACCGTTGAAAACGCTGCCGGGAACAGCCGCAGCAAAATGTTATTCTTTATGTACCCGCAGCTGGAGCGGCACAGGCGGCAGCAGTAACTGGCAACATTTGAGCTGTTGTCGCTGTCGCTTTGCAGCAAAACCAATTATGATGGTGCAGAACTCATTACTGCAAGCGAGCGAGCACGCGTTAAGGGAGCCCCCATTGCGGCGCACTCGTCGTATACTCAACTATCTTGCAGTTTATCTTCATGCCCGCTCACTTTTTCTGCAGCGAATATGAGTTATGTGTTGCGCAATTAACATTCGCATTGCTGGCACAAAATACTTTTGCATACAATTTTTGGCAAAGCACTTAAAATTAAAAATTACAATTACATTTAACTTGGCACAGCGAACGAATATTTTGCACTGCGTCAGTCGGCAGTGCTGGTTTGTTTACCAGGCACTGGCATATAACATAACTATCTGCCCTTCTCACTTCCTCTCTCTCTTTCGTTTTTGCTCTATGCAAAAGTTGTAGCAAAAACTAAGAAAGTTGCCGCGGCATTACTTTATTTGCCACTTGCAACATGGAGACGCTCACGCCAGCAAAACTTGGCCAACTTGGCAGCACCAACTTGGCGCAGCGCACAAAACACAGGTTTGCCATTTGCCATCATGGCACGCCCCTAAATGTCCGGCTGGCCCCTTAAGGGCTGGCCAAACTTATGGCCAAGCATTGAAAAATTCATTAAGTGGCAAATAGTCGCATTGTATTTGCCTTGTCCCGCCAGGCACAAGTGCAGTTCGCCATGTTTGCCCCATTCCATTTCCCTTCCCCTAATTCTGCATCTACTTCCCCTCTCCCCACTCCTCCCCTAGCAAGCCACTGTACATGACAAATATTTTATGCCAAAAAATATTTGTGGTGCCGATGCATAAAATGTTTCAGTTTGTCGCACACTCAAAATATGCAATTGATGTGTGTGTGTGTTTGTATGTGTTGGAAAATTAATGTGCTGCCAATTAACCCCGACATGGGGTTTACACACACACACACACACGCGTGCTCCCCTCTCACCGCCCGCTCTCTCTGCTAACCGCTAAGTCAATGCGAGAAAAAACTTTTAATTGCATAAATTTGCGTAAATTTGCAGCGACAAAATTTTGCGTAAAATGCTGAAAATTGTGTAAAATTCGCACAATAACCCAGGACACACACACATATATATTTACTATTGCACCCGCACAGTGTGTCAACAGCAGCGCAAAATTTCAACTAATTATGTGTTAGTTTTTGAGCTGCGGGCAATGTTGGGTTTTGGTTTGGCGGTTGCCGGACTAAGTAACATTTTATGGTTCCAGCGAGGCGAGGGGAGCAGGACGAGAACGAGGGGAGATATTGTTGGCAATCACATGAAAACTGCTTACACATGAATACAATGAGAGTGATAAGCTCGGGCCTGGGGTCGACTCACTCACTCACTCACTCAAGATAGATGGCCTTGGCTTGCCCCATGGTGCACGCATTGTTTGTCGGGCTAAATAAACCATATACAGCAAGTGCTATATGGGAAGGTCTTCTAGTTCATCATCGTGTTCATAAAAACGAGAGCCAGACGAGAGTCTCTCTCGTTTATGAATTGTGAAGATGTATTTCGAGTGGGTATTATAAGTAGACGACGTCTTTGACGGCACATTTAGCACACATTAATAAAACCACAGAAACGTGCGTCGAACAAAGGAGTGCGAGAAGAAGAAAAACCCCAAAACAGAAAAAAGAAAGACGAAAGTGAATCTAAGATACATACGCACACACACACGCACTCACCGACACCCCATGACAGCAATAATCAGTCATCATAATGATGCCCAGACAAGGTCGAAGTCCTGGGCGAGGAGCACAAAAGGCATCAGCGCTTTCTTTGGCAGGAGTAAATTAATTGAATTCATTATGTCTGATATATGTGCGTGTAAGCGCGTATGTGTGTGTGTGTGTCTTGCACATAAGCATGTGCTTCCAATGGGCATTTAATCAAATGCTTCATGCGACATATTAAATATCATCTACAATATATGAACTGTCAGTGGAATTTAAGAGAAGCATCGCCCCATGCGACATGGCAAATTTATTATACACTCAAAATACTTTCACACAAGGCATAAATTGCATTACCCTAACCACAGCAAGTAATGTTTGATCTCGGTTTCGATTACTGTCAGTTGTGTGATATCAAAACGATTTCCTTGAGAGTTCTACTTTGAATGACAATGAATGTCTTACATGCTAGTGTTAATTGTGGGATAGAAGGTTATTATAACTTTGTGTCATCCGAAAAAGTATGTTACAAGGTGAAGCAAGCGTGGCAGTCCCACAAACTATATACATATATTGTTAATTAGCATACATATTGCACGCAGATCAAGTTCATTTTAGATCTTGGTCACTCTCCTTCGGCCCCGTAAATTGATAAAAGCCGAATTTAAGGTCTAATTTTAATAAGAGATGTAAACACAATAAATGTCAATGTCCAAATGATTTCTGAAAATTTGATTCCGATCGCATATTTAACATAGAAGTTATTTAAGAAATAAACCACTCCCTGCAAAGTATGCAACACAAAATACGCTAAACAGAAAAGAAAATAAATATATTTGACTATTATTATACAGGGATTCCGGGTTCGAATCCCGGGGAAGGGCATGGATGTTCAAACGGCAAGGCTTGACAAGAAAATTGTTCCTACTTCACTAATTTTGATATAGTGTTTTGTAATTCTTAAGAATATTTATTAAGAATTATAGTTTCTAATGAACAAATTTAATTTCGGTTTCTCAAATGTATTTCTAACTAAAGTTTATTTATTTATTTTGAATGCCAAATAAATTTTATTCTGAAAAACTTAAATTAGACTCTTTTTTCTCCCCAAATTTCAAATGAATTTGCAAATCGAAACATATTCCAAATGAAATGATGATTATTTGTGAGTTCAACGCATTCCCATTTTGTGCTCGCAAATGCTTTGTTCGACTCACATTACAGCAGGAATTAAGTTTATCCTGCTTTAACTGGCACGTTCACGTTTGCCAACCTTTTTGCCCTTTTCCGACGTGTTTGCCATTTCGAATTGTTTGCACTTAATGCGAGGGCAGAGCGTAACATAATCAGCTTCTCTGCTGTTAATCTGTCTATTTTAATATCTTGACCTTTACGGGATTGGGACAGAGTAAAAAGGTCATGGCAGAAAAGAATTTGGAATTATGAGCAAAAAGTAAACTTGACTATTTTTAAAGATGTTTTGCGGTTGCCACTCACAACTGCTCAGTCGACCCACGTTCTTCCATGTGTGTGTGTGTTCTGTGCAGACATATGTATGTGCATGTGCATGTATTGTATGCTTGGTTTCCTTTTAATATTGCCAGCAAACTGACTGTTTGTCATTGTTATTGTTGTTGTTGTTGTTGTCATTGCCTATACGCATGTCGCATTATTATTGTTGCTACAAAATATTTTCAATGAATATTAAATGTGGACACATTTTAAAATTTGTATGTTTTTTTTTCCTGTTTGGTTTTTTCTTTCACTTTTGTTCCCTGCTCGATTCTCTTTATCATTTCGCGTTGGCAAACAAATTACAATAAATATTGCTTTTGAAGCTCTGGTATTTTTATCAGATTGCCAGTGTATACACACTGTATTTATATGCAGATTTCTGTGGCTCAATCAAAATTAATAAGAACGATGAAGAGATTTCTAAAAAACAGAAAATCATAAAGGTCCCTTCGGTAAATAACATTCTGATTTGCCTTTAATTGAAAGAAGAAAATTGTGGATTAAAATTGAATTTATTAGGGTTACAGTGGATTCCGATTTTTCAGGTATAATACGCATTGAGAGGATATTAATAAAGTGCTTTTCTCTCTTTTTCTCTTTTACAGCGGCAGCTGCAATCCATCTGATGTCATTACGCAAAAGGTTTTTAATTTATTTATGAGGGAATCATTCGTTCTGCATTCACACTGCATTCGATTTAATGTTCCTTCGTCATATCATCGTATTGAAATGTTGAAAATTCATTGGCCGCATTTCCGTCCAACCTCTTTCAATCATTGTAATCATTTTCTGTGGGCTGCTGTCGTTGATTAAGCGTATTGACCATCATAATTGGGAGAGGCTGGTTGAAGGGGGAGGCGAAGGAAGCGGCTGCATATAAGTTAATATTTGTGTCAATTATTCATCAGCGTCTGGTTGAATGCAGCCCGACAACAAACGCGGCTGCACTGATGAGCTGCCGCAAATGAGAGCGCAAAACTCTTCCCCCTCTACCTCTTTCTCCTCCCTGATCTCTTTCCCATTCTGCTTTAAACCGATCTCCCTCTCTAATAGCTGGCACATAAATAAATGAGACAGCTCGGTGGCTACGCCGCGAGACATTGAGACATTGCAACACCGTCAAGAGACACGTGACACCCATTTAAAATCGCAGCTGGCAGCGAGAGAGAGGGAGAGACTCAGGCAAGACTGCCATTAATGGGCTCACCCGGCTGCCTGCCTGGTTGCCTGACTGCCAGGCGTAAGGAGCTCAAGTACTTCAATTAATTAATTGCAATTTGCAAGGCGAAGTGTGTCGATGGCTCATTGCCAGCTGCGAAGAGCGCAACGTGAGGTCATAAAGTGCGTTTAGTGTGCAGCAGCAGCGCCATCTCCGACTACGGCCGGACAAGAAGGCAGGCAAGCACAGATACACTGAAAGACACAGACACAGATACAGTCAGTGCAACATTGTGAAACATGCACCGTGCACCGCAGACAACACGACGTATGCTTGATATGTTCTGCCGTTGACGTGTTATTAACACGGCCAACCACACGAATGCATCAAGAGCAGTAACCGAGCGTTGCGCTGTCTTCCCAGCCAGGTGTTGTCGTCGCTGTCAGCTTGTGCCCAGCACCCTTCCCCTCCCGTGTCGCATCATGAATGAGAGCGCGCATCAAGGCGTCGCTGCTGTGGCAAGCATAAATAAATGATGATGCTTCGGATAAGATTCAGCATCACGCACGGACGGACTCTAGACAGATGGACTGCCAGACAGACACACAGACAGACAGGCTGCCATGAAGATGAACAACAGATCAGAGCCGAGATAAGCGTCGTGCTTTGCATCGAGTATGCCGTATTACGTATACGTAGCTGCACACACTCGAGTGCAGAAAAAATATATTTTGCCTGCAAATTTGTCAATTAAAAACCGGCATAATGAAGATTTATACATATTTCACATAATAAATATTCATGTGGTTTATTAAATTTTATGGAATATTGGAAAAATCTCAAGCGAGCAAAGTCTGCAACTACACAAACAACTACAAGCTCAACGGGCCATAAAACTCGAGTCTAATTACTGCAAATCGTCCGCAACTAATTTAATAATAACAACAAACAACTTGGGCGACTTCGACACACACAAGGAGAGTTTTGAGGGTCTCTGCAGCTTCATAAACTGGCCTGGAATGGCCATTAAAAAGCTTTCTCGCCCAGCTACTTGCTGTGGACCTGCGTCCAATGTACTCAGCGCTCGGAAGCGCAAAGTTTTACAGCACTCCAAATTGCCGAAGAAGTGGCAGCAGCAGCAGCAACAACAACAAGGGCACATCATAAAGAAGAAGCTGGCTAGTACCGCAGATGGTATAAAACAATTGAACGTGCGCCGTTTGACGCCGACCACAGGCCATAAAAGCTAAGTGACACTCAAGCGAGAGGGAGAGATGAGTGAGAGAGAGAGAGAGAGAGATGGGTAGCTGTGACGCTCGAGCGTGTCTGCGACTGTGATTAATTGCCCCTCAAGTTGTGCCAGGTCGCGACCTTAACAGTATCATTAAAACTTTCTCACCTCGACGATGACAACGTCATCTTCATTTGGGCTTATAATAATAATTGGCCAGGCGACTTCTGATGCCGCTCGACCTGAAGCTGGAGCTGTCAATACCATACCAGGCCGTAGCTGTCAAATTTGCTGACCGGATCAACGCAGAAGGCGTGTCAGAACTTAGTTGGGTCACCCAAAGCATCCCACACACCCTGTTGCTGTCATGTCGAGGCGTTAGTCACCCAAAATTGATGGTGTTTTCTATTTTTTGCGAGGAACAGCTCAGCTCATGAATACGTCAAAAACAAATACGCATGAAATGGGCACTTGATTATATTAGATTGTCCTGGGCGCATGACGAGGGGCAACTGGCTAAAAGTTTAATGAAATTTTAACATAAACCTGACAGCCATGATGAATGTGTTGTGATTGGGGGAAAGTTTATGCCGCTCTGAGTTTGGGTTGTCACCCAACACGTGCGGAAGATAAAGATGTGAACTGAAATCGAAAAGGAGAACTGAATATTGCAAAGGTGCAAATCAAAAGTTATAAAATGGAATATTCTATTAGATTTCCAAGGGATAACAAGCAAACAGACAAGGTCCACGTTGGGTGCCATCTTCTTTTTCTGAAAACATGCAAATTAGAGTCTTAAATATATGAGTGTGCCACAGGAATATTTATGTGCGAAATAAATGAATACTTTTTCCTGCCCAACCCACACACACGTAACACACATTTCTAGTTTAAATTTATAGCACACTGCACACTACAAACAATATGTCAATATCTTGTGCAATAAAAACAGTTTTTTTTCTATGGTTCGTTCAATAATTTACATAGCAGCAATTCATTACAAAAGAACACACAGCACTCCCCCCACGGCACAGTAGGGCCACTAAAACAATACCGTATAAATACATGTCAAAAATCGCGTAATAAATCACAACGAGTTGAGAGCACAAATTTGTTTTCTAAGCCTCGTTTTTTATAGCCAGAAAGTTGCCCCGTCGATTTTGCGACGAGCATATTGTACAAATTTGAAGCTTATTATAAGTTTCCGCGCTCGTTCAGTTTTTTTTCCGACTCTGATTGTTTCGATCTGCTTTTTCGCTTGATTAAATTTCGAGCACAAGTTTTGGCTCAGCTTCATTAATCATTTTTGTGCGAGAGAGTTTTGCATAGTGCACGGGCAAAATCTTATGAAATCAAGTGAAGGATAAACTGATGTTACTGCCCTGCTCAGTGTCGTTGTTGTTGTCGCTGCATTTGGCAGTGCCAATAATAAAATTTACGCTGTTCACAGCATGGCAGCACGGAAGTGAAAAGAAAGTGGGAGAGAGATGGAGCGCAGTAGAAGAAGGAAACGAAAAGGAATTATAAGATTTCTTCGAGATTCACGAACATTTCTTTTTGTCAACTGCAAAAGTATTAAATAAATTAGCGCATTTCAACGGGGCTGCCTACTGTGAGAGTGGGTGTGTGAGTAATGGCCAAGGCAGAGTCGAAGGCAGCTTAAAGATTTGTGGCATATGCCAGATATGAACTCGACCAGTCAGAAAGAGCATTTTAATTATTCCGTTCTCAAGTTGCAGCGCGACGCCTTGAGATGCAAAACTACGCGACGACTAAATGAAAGTGGTAAATTCTGCGTTGCGCTCGTCACCACTTTCACGAATACAAAAGGCCTTCATTTATTCATCATCAAAATGGCGTTGGTTAAAGAAACACTATGAGCGTTGCCAGGGAGAAGGAGTTAAGACAAAGCGCCAAGGCAGCAAGCAGACAAGTCAGGCAGCAAGTCACCCATCCAAGCAGCCGGGCAGAGTTATTTGTATCTGAGAGATGCAAGAGAGATTCATACAGCCAACCGCAGAAACCAACAACGCTGGCGACCACAATGCTCTGCTTCCAGCAGACTCAAGTCGGCCAACGGGGCGGATGAGTGTTGGCTTGTTCATTTAGCAGTCAAACGAAGTAGAAGTGGAGACAGAGAGAGAGAGAGAGAGAGAGAGAGAGAGCGAGAGAGAGAGAAAGCCAACGCGGACGAGGACAACGGCTCTGTCTCCGCTTGGCTTTCCGTTTCCTGCCTTGCGCAAATTTCATGGCAATATATTTTGTGCCGGCCAACCAGCTCAGCCATCATCAGTCATTTTGTCTAAAAGAATATATTGCAATTAAAAGCAGAAAATATGCTTTTACACTGGCCAAGAGCGCTACATAGTTTCCCCCTACAGTTGCTATCCAGTTACCCTTTTCTCGTTGCCCTCATCGCTCTTCCGTTCTCCCTTTGCTGTTCCCATTACTCGCACTTTCCCTTTGCTTTATTTATGAGACACAACACTTGGCCGAGGAGGAGCGACGCCTACTGCATTTTGGCTGCTGCAAAAACTTTTGGCTGCCCTGCTGAGGAGGAGGATGCCTGGACTGCTCGCTTGTTGCTGTTGATGTTTTACTACCCCCAGCAAATTAAAATTGCTTCATTCTGTCCGGCACAGTGCAAGTCATGCCTTGTTATGCCCACATCGGGCTGGGGTTCAGTTTAATGCTCGACACTTAATAAATTGTCCGGCGGAGGGAAGACGGAGCTTTAATGAAATGACTCAGCCATAGCCACAGCCAGAGTCAGAGTCCATTCACCGCAACGGATTGAAGATGAAGACAAGCCGAAATTCACTCACAAAGTCAGAATAAAGAGTAGAGGCGGCATCTAAATAGCGCATTAATGAGTGACTTAAAATGTGCTTAGAATCCGTTTGGCATCTTCTTTCTTTGCTCTTCTACTTTGCATTATCTTCAGCTTTGCTTTGCATGAAACTTTAAGCCCAGCTGCAGCTGCATCTTAAGTCGAATGTGACAACGCTTGAATTTTTCATTTGAAAAGTTTTGCAAAAGAACAACAAGAACACCTGACAAAAGTGTTAAGGAAATGAGAGAGCTGGGAAAACTCTTGTCAAATCTTCAACAAATTTGGGCAGTTTCGCTGTGAGTGTTTTGAATGCCTGGGAAATTTCATATACCCGCCAGCCTTATAGTAGGAGGAGTATTATAAAATAGAAATAGATGAGATCGGCACAGACCACAATAGCTATGCCCACCAAATTTGGTATCAATATTTGTTATTACTGCACGCAGCTGAAGTTTGTTTTAGAACTAGAAAAACGTCCTCTTCTGCCCCTGTATATCAATAAAAAACCGAGATTCAAACACAATTTTAATGCACGACAAATTATTTCTACTAAATACAATGTCCAAATGATTCCTGAAAATTTGGTTGTGTTCGGATAATTGACATAGAAGTTATTTAAGAAAAAGTTTAAGGACTTACCGATTCCACAGAAACTAAACAAAACTAGTCTTAGAGAAGTAACAACCATAGATACTCATTACACTCCCTAAAGTATGCAATACAAAATACGCTAAACAAAGAACTTATATATTCAATAATTCATTTTAGTCCGATATGTAGTGGGTATATCGCAGTCGTGTACACTCGACTGTAGTTTTGGTGTTTGTTTTTTTTTGTTTCGGCAAGTTATTCTTGAAATTTTGTTGCCCCCGAGTTGCCAACATGTGCCAAACACACACACGCATACGCACACACACACACACACCAGAGACAAAGCATGCCTGGAAGGCTCAAGCTTTCGCTTGTGTCATTTGGCAAGCTCTTGCTCCGTCAGCCTCTGCTCCCCGACACTTTTCACACAAAACAATGAATGTCATCAGGCGAGCATTGAGTTTTCATAAGACGCACCCACGTACGCTGAATTTATGATGAGTTTTCAACACGCTGACATTATATACGCGGGACAACCCTTTTTCAGTTTGGTTTTTCCCCCAAGTTTTTGCTCAGTTTTCCGGCCTGCTTTTTGTGACATTTTCGACGGCTTTATGAAGCGTGGAAAATCGTAACTGTCTTTAATAGAAAAATTTATGCGACAAGAAAAAAAACTTTTTTAATGAGCCGCACGACAATGTTTGCTTGATAGTTTTGTGCAGCAAAAAAAAACCTTGAACTTATTTATGAATAGGAGGATAAAACATTGTGGCAATCAAAATGTTCCACTAAATTTTACTGATCAGATCAGGGCAAAGTTTTTAATGGCCAGCAAGAAAGTTCATTGAGTGGCAAGAAGAAGAACAAGCTGTAAGTAAAATAAAGTAGCCAAATCTACAGCGACAGTTTTGGCCTGAAGCACAAAAATATCAATCATACGCAACAGCTGCCGCTGCTGCTGGTGTTTACTTTAAGACCCTCAAAAACAATTTCGTAGAAACAACATTGCTTTTAAAGCCCCCGTGAAAACACATGTAGCTGACACACGCACACACTCCTGTCCCTCCCCCAGGTTTTCTAAGCCTTTCACACTCGAGTTTAAAGCGATGCGCTGCAGCTAAACAAATCACATCAGAACAAATAAAATCCTAGCTAAAGTCAGCACAAGGCAGCCAGCCAACAACAAATAGACACGCACATATGTTTCTCCCCCCTCGTCGCTAAGTAATACCATATTTTATTTGAGCAACAGCAAAATAGGATTTGAAAAAGGACGCGGCGAATTGGACGCACAACCGAAAGCAAAGTAGTCGCATTTGTTTGCGCATTTGCACGTAGAACAGGTAGCAAATAATATATATATCGTATATGTATATCTCGTATATATACATGTGGGGTTGCAAACTTATTTAAAGGGATTGCAATAAAGTGCCAGGCACATTGGGATTTGTCCCTTACGCTCAGCTATTTCTACCTGCAAATATGTGGAGCACACACACCCTCAAATATGTGTGTGTATGTGTGTGTGTGTGTCTGTGTAGGCGGCATTCCCAAATGAAAGGATTCTTCTCGTCTTCTTTTTCGCCACATGCCAATGATGGGCCTCTGATGTAGCTGGTGCTGGCGCTGTCCCTGTCCAAGTCCCAGTCTCGTTTTATGCGCAATTCCCTCAAGTGCTTTATTTGGCAGCCATTTCACTGGGCCGCCTCGTTGTTAACTCTTTGGTTTCTCTGCGCCCTGCTTTGGTTTCATTTCGCCTTTCTAGCTTTTCTTTTTGGCATTTCTTTTTTTAAACTGTTGCATATAATTTATTGTAACTAAAAGTTTCTCTCTAAAGGATTTTGACCTGTTCTTCGCTCTGTTTTGCCCTTTTGTTGCTCTCTTGTGTACAATTTTATAGAGCGTTCAAGTGTGTGTTCGTGTGCGTGTATGTGTGTGTGTGTGAGTGTGTAAGTATGCTCGCCAATTCGACATTTTACTTTGGCAAAGTTTCAACTGTCAGCGTGGACTTTGTTCGGGGGGGATTAAAATCGACGTTAAGCTCAAGATTAGTAGTTGACTTGCTTTTGACTTTTCCTGCGCAACCCTTTTCCCATTTTCCCACTTTCCATTTTTCCATCTCTTTGCTGGTTCTTTTCTGCAAATCCCTGGCATTGCGGTTAAGCTCTTTGAATTGACACTCGAATTGCAACGAAATTAACGATAAATCATTGCCGTGCAGCTAATCAAGTTTCCATCAGGAAAAGGAATATCAAATCGAAAAAGCATTATGCAATTTTAATAACATTAATACCAAAAATATACCGAGATTTATTCTGCCAGTAAAAACGAAGTAAATTAATTATGAAACATGGCTTATTATCGATTTAATTGCAAAGCGCAATAGGCCAGTTTAGAATAAGAGAAAATTAAATAAATGAAAATGTAAACTAATTTTTGGTAAATGGCAAAAATTAAATTGAAACATAAAATACCCAACGGAGTCAACACCATTTCCCATTTGATCCTTCCCTCGTGGAACTCAACTAATTCACCTAATAACAAAATGTTGACATTAATTAAAATGTCATTTAAATGAAATATAACAGGCTCGGCTACAAGACTGAAAAATGCGCCTCTATTATGGCAGCAACACCCCCACAGCAAAAAAAGGGACGCAATAAACAAGGGCAGCAGGGAGGGGGTGTGACAGAAGAGAGAAGAAGGGCAGGCCAAGGAAGACAGGGCAACTCAAGAGGCAACCTTTGAGAAGGCAGGCGGAAAAGCCCAACACAAAGCAGACAACACTCGACTCAACTCTAACAATGGGCAATGGGATTGAAGTGGCAACCCAGTCTCAGCAACCCACTCCAACTAAGTCATCCCCCTACGCACACACACACACACACTCTGCCGCTCCATTAGGGTAATGAACAAGTTAACAGGCGCATATTTCTCATTTTTATTGCCCCGTTGCCCTGAGGGGCCAGCAGAAAACATACTTACCCGAGGGTTCTTGTTGCGTTTTAAATTTTTAATTTCAATTGCAATGCGCAAATGAAGTGCCACGCCCACACTACACTCAAGTGTCGGGCAAATAGAGAAGCGAATACGCGAATTTGTCAGCAAACAGCACAAGTAATTATAAATAAATTGAGCAAATTGAACGAGCCGCCTACGCTAAAATAAATTGCAAATAAATAAACAAGTCGATGGGAATATTGGACAACAACAAAATACCATCTCGAATACGTTGCTGCGGTAAATGAACCACGCAAAATTGTTATCAATATTTGGCATACCCTGTGCGCAGATAACAAAGAGGTATATTGGGTTAATATTCAATTTGATATGACGACAATTTCTAATGTTAGCTAATAAAAACTGAGAGATATACAATATATCGTTTACATATATGGGAATGATTTGGCAACACCGTGATAGATGGCCTAAGTTTACAGTCGACAGACTGGCAACGAAATAGAAAAAGAAGCGAAGAGAGTTTTCGTGACGAAGCGAGGAGTAAACACTTGACACAGCAATCAATTAACAATGATCAAAGAAAAGAGTAAAGATTAACTAAAGGACGATTTAAAGGTTCAACTAAAGAACGAACTTATTTTCAGTGACCTACTTCATATATTATAAAATTCAATAATAAATTAAACGTATGTTTTACACAACAGTGCGATTTATACCCACGTTTAAAAAATATCGTTTATTGACTGTTGACATTCCCATCTGAATATCTTCCATGTATCTCAATATTTGAAATAGTCAACATGAAAATCAAAAGTCTGTATAGAGAGTGTCTTCAAGTACAACTCGATTCGATAGCTTTAATTTTGCGCCATTATTCCGATCGACTGCCCAAAGAGCTTCATGGCCATTAGGTCGTTCCTGCCATTCTCATCTTCCTTGGCCTCATCCGCTTCTTCATCGTGGTTGTGGTCCAACGTTGGCTACTCATTTGCAAATGGGCAACAATGTGAGTCGCAGACTGACAATGACTAGGCAAATTTTTGGCATTGCTTGAAATTGGCTGTACGACTTGCCACGCTTGTCTGCTCCAGCTACATCTCGTCGTTGCCGTCCTGCCCGGCCAGCCAGTAGTCCTGACTCTGGTAAGCTCTTTGCAAGCTGATTCAGCAGAAAAAGATTAATGATTTCGCATCGGGTTGTCGCCGGCGTTGAAAACATTGTGCTCGATGCTAAAAACTTAGCGAGATTCTCTTGTTTTTTGCCTGTCTCCTCGATATGTCTGCTTCTCACTCTAACACACTCTCTCTCTCTCTCTCTGTCTGTCTGTCTGTCCGCCTTTGACTTTGGCCAATAAAATGAAATTAAATAAATTTTTGAGCCAAATCTTATTTGCTTATTGTCAGCTGCTTCGTCCTTGTTGTTGCCGCCCGCGCATCGATAATTCTTTTAGCCGGTTTCATATTGGCTTGGCCAGCGTCTTATTTATGTCAATTTGCTGGCGAGAACATTTTCTAAGCCATTTGCTCTTGGGCTTTATGTTTATGCTCAGCTCGAGGAATCGTAATATGCCAAAGTGGATGATGGCAGAGCAGAGCAGAGCTGGGCGAGCCTTGAACCAAACTTGAGCGCGTGTTGAGACTATCAAGTGATATAACTGTTAAATATATCATAAATTTTAATATACGAAGTTGAAACGAATTTACACTTACTGGAAAATATTTCCAGAGTATTTTGCGTAGTGTGAAATTTATTGCTTTGGATTTGTGTGTGTGTCCAGAGAAACAGGGGAACACTTTGAACGTGTCAAATCCCCTAGGTGAGCATATGTGCCATTCATAAAGCACTCGACGTGGGTGGTGGGTAGCAATTTAAATCCTTTTGGTATATAGTTTGCCAATATGTTTCCAACGCGATCCGAGCAATTAAAGTGCACCAAACACAGAAAAATGGACACTGCTGCACAATGAATACATTCGCGTTATTCACTTTGCAGCGAGAGCAAACAAATTTCACTGTTTTTCGAAATTGAAAAACAACGAAAGGGGATCGTTGTGTGTGTGTGTGTGTATATGTCTGCACACTATATCCTATAACATAGCGCATACATCACACAAGCATAGTTGAACAGTGAAATACAAATTGCGACGGGTTGACAGCGAGAAATCAAGCATACGCAGTGTGGAGCAACAATGGGGTTCAACGTGTTTGAGGAGGGAAGGGGACGTGAGTGAATTTCCTCATGTAAATTTCGCAAGGAAGTAAGCAAATATTTAACCACATGAGGGAATACTTGTGGCAAGCCCAAATGTGCCTCTAAATTGCATGCAAATGTATGCACATAACAGCAACAACAACAACAAGAGCAACAACAGCAATATCGGGGAATGTCACAGCTGACATACTCAAGGCAAATGCCAAAAATATATCTCGTTGCTTTAAAATTGAATAAATGAATTCGGTCGAGAGTAGAGGAAGGGCAGCGGGAAGAGGAAGGGCAGGAAATTGACACAAACACGTTTTTAATTTGCAATCTGTGGCGGGCTATAAATCTGTCAAGTTGGAGCTGCATGCGCTACTTTTTTATGGACTTTTCGCTGTCTTCGCCTCACATTTGGCAGCAGAGAGAAGGAGAAAGAGAGATGGGAGAGTACATAGTGAGATAAGGGAGTTAAGAGAAAGAAGGAAAGAGCGGGAGCTGTGCGGTGTTGTCAATGCAGGCCACGTTCTGGCCAGGAAACCACAAACCCGACGCTCAACTCGCTTCGGTGGTAATACAAACGACAATTACAGCTTGCCTTCAAATGAACGTACAAACAGACAGACCGCAATTTGATGGCCAAGCGACTGAAACAGACAGACAGACAAGACACAGAGCAAAAGAGGAAGTGAGAGAGAGCTAACCATAAAAGAGCAAATCTGTGCGGTTAAACGCAAGTGTCAGCTGTCATTTTAGTGTGGCAAATGCAAAAAATACACAACCAACGCATGCAGCAGGCAATAATTCTTTTGAGCAAGTGTAACAAGAAAATCAGGGCAATGGCAAGCAGACGTAATGAAAAGCTAGTGCAGCAAAAAGAAAAAACAGAAAAATGAAAAAAGAAAAAGTTATGCAAAACCAGGCAATGAGTGGTCGAGGGTTAGGGGGGTTGTGCCATGACACCCAACTGTCACTTTAAGCGGGCTAAGCTCGGGGGTAGCTCGCTCAAAATTGTGCAAGATGTCAGCACACTGTACATACATGTGTAAGAAAGGGAGACGAAGCAGACTGAAACAAAAGAAATAGTTACATGATATGCGTGTGGTTGAGAGCCGTGCGGGGGGAAAGGGAGAAAACGGATTTCCATAAGGCAAGAAGATAGATGACAGTTTTGCCGGTTTTCAGCTAGCTACCTTCAGATTAGAGACAAGCAAAGCGGTTACAAAGCACCAGACTAAAAATGGGCAAAATCTGTGCGGAAATGCACAAAGCTGTGCTTAGAGTGGGAGGGTTAGATAAAGAGAGACAGAGAGAGAGGGAGACGGGCAAAGCAACTTGAGAGTCTTTTAACTAGATTGCGTGTAGCTTGGGAAATTCGACATGCAGCTTAAAGAAACGATGCCCATAAAGTGCAGGCGCAAACGGATGAGCAATGACAGCATAAGAAAGAGAATGGGTAATAGCAATGTATACCCTGTAAATTATGGTTTTTCTTAGATAATATTACGCATTTGCATGATGTCGCTTTCCCAGTTTAAATTTCTCTTTTTGTAGTACTTTTTCAAGTGCTTATCTTTCCTTTGTCAGTGTCTCTCTCAACTTGACCTGACCCTTCCAATTTGCTGTCGGACATATCGAGGGCATCAATGCTAAAACAGACTGCAGTCATGTGGAGACATCTGCCTAACTGACCGATTCTATGGCTGGCTGCTCATAATGCCTGCAAATCGTCTGATTATGTGCCTAAAGCCAACGCTGTTGTCCATATACTGCAAGCACACTAGGCCAGCCCCAAGTTAAAGTCGGGGCCAGCAGCCTGGGAGACGAGGCATGAAGCTGCTGCTACTGCTGCTGCTGTTGCTGATGGGCCAAGCAAGTGCTGCCATCACCGAGCAGATGTCGTGTTGAGAGCTTTATGTTGCCCTGCTGGATTTGCATAGCATTGCAGTTTTCTCTTGTTTAGCTTTTGTTTTTCTTTTTTTTTCAAAACACGCGCAAGGACCTGCTGTGAGTTGGCGCCAAGCTCGCAGCGGCTGACTATGAGTGTCTATCGGGGTGTGCGTGTGTGTGTAAACTGTGTGTATATACTAAAATCATAGTCATGTCCATGAATATCCTTAACTGATTACATGCAAGAGCAGCAGCTTATAAAAACAAGGACAACGTCAACTAACAGCAGCGACAACGACAGCAGCTGTGCCCAATGCAGGGCTAATATCCCCGCCCTGATTGCTACTTGCAGCACTACTGCCAAGTGGCAGTGGGCAACAACAACAACAACAACATCAGCTACGATAGTGTCAAACTGGCCAAACTCAATAAGAAGTTTGACTGGACTGGATAACTTGCAGCACGACAATTAGCTGAAAATTGCTTTAGATGAAAATTCTGCAGTAAATAAAGATGAAGGAGAAAGCTAAATAAAAACTAATATAGAAAATGTGTAATAATATTTTGTTGTGAAAGGAAGTAGAAAGAAAAAAGTAGAGGAAACTAAGACTCAGGCAGCCATGGGAAAAAGCGATACAATTTTACGAAGTTTGAAGTAAATAAAAAAAATTGGCACAATATAAAACTAAAATTGTTATGACTAATTTAAGTAGCCCTGGCTATTAGTCTTTTATATCACTCTTCTACCTTAAAGGTAGCGGGTATAACAATGCGTAATTAACATCTCTTTGCATCGCTATACAAAATATAGAGACTTCTGGTTTGTTAACGGCGGATAAAGGATGATCAATTTGACATCTGTAAAGCTTTATAAAAATTGTAATTACTCAAAAATATATAAAAATATATATTTTGCAACAAAATAAATTTTATCTGGAATTTAATACGTAACAATTATAAGCAGCTTTGCCTTGTTGCCGCCGCAACGTGGCAAATTACTTCGAAAGACTCATATTAAAATTATTTTATTACGCGATTTATATGGTATTTATGACGACATGTATGGGCCTGTGTATGTGTATGTGCATATGTATGTATGTGGCAACTTGCTGACATGTCGATCCATCCACTGATAGCAGCAGCAACAGCAACAGCAGCAGCGGAGACAGCGGCTACCGGCAATGCCACTTCAAAAACCACTTGGCCGCAATTACGCGCTGTTAATGAACGCCAATGGGGCGACCACAACAAGTTGAAAATTATGCTCCCATAATGGGCATCAGCGCGGGGATCAAGATCGACCAGTATGGGGAGTAGAAGCACTGGCACTGACAGGTGGTGGCCACTTAAAATGTTTACCCAACCGAATGCGCAGCGTGCGCGTGACTCGTGTCTCGCGACTCGTGTCTCGTGCCAGTGCCATGGGGCCATAATGCAGCCAATTAATTATTTGCCATAGTGCACGCCGCGGGTGTGTGCGCTGACTGACAGCTGGGCATATTATTATTGTTCCCACACACACACACACACAAATACTCCCGCAGACACACACACAGCTGGACAGTTGGACAGAACAGGATGGCGACTGTCTGCAATGCGTGATTTATTTTTTAATACGAATTGCTTTCATTATGCATTTTTCGCCAGTCCCCCTCCTTGTCCCCCCCGCTACGCATGTAACTGTAATTTCTGTTGTTTAAGAATTTATGACCATCAATGGGCGCCGGAAGCGAGCGACACCGTCCGGCAACAGGACACGCTCGCAACAGCAGCCCAAATGGCGCTACTCGTTTGGCTTCTCTTTCCCACTTCTCTCTCTTTCTCTCTCATTCTCGCTCTTTCTCTCTTCTGCGCCTGGGGCAGCGCGTAAGTGGGTGCGAAAGCAGAGTGAAAATAATTGCATTTTCCTTATGCTTGTCGAGTAGAATGAGAAAATTGAAATTCCATATGGGTGAAAAGGCACATAAAAAGTAGATGCAGGTATTAATTAAGCACGCGGAAAGCGGGAAGTAAAAGAGACAGAGCAGATAAGGGAGAGAGAGAGAGAGAGTGCTCTTAGTGAAGCTGCGCAACAGACGCAACGATTTAAAGTCTCTGTCGAAACTTTGGCGTTTTTATGGCAACTATCCAACTACGAAGGTAACCAAGTCGCATGCGACTTACTCTGTGCCAACTTATTAGATCGTAAGCTGATTCACTTGCCGGATAAGCTCTTGGCCCTGTTAACATCATTAGATGTTGCCTGTCTATAATATGGATCCGGCTACCGGTTACGAGGTTACGGGCGAACTTTCTCTGGGGGAAAATCAAAATAAATAAAATCGCATAATAAAAATTGAAGTGGGCAAAGTTTGCGACGTGCTAACTGCGTGTGCTCTGCCAACTTCTAAGCCAGCGCCATACAGCGGAAAAGCGACAACGATGACGACAAAAAGAAAAGAAAAGAAAGTTGCGCATAGAAATAAATATCGAAAATCAAAGGTAATGGCAATAACGAGAATCCTTAACTAACAGCGACAGGTGCGACTCGATGCGCAGTTCGGAGAGGAGAATAAAAGATGGACAAGTCAATAAATTGACAGTCAGCACCAAAGCGAACAATTACTTGGGGATTATCGAAGCATTTTCGAGAGTTGCTCTCTTCCGCACCCCCCACAATCCTCAAACGAATTGTGCAACTTCGTGACTGTTGGAAAGTTTCAACACACAGCGTGCATGGGAAAGTGGAAAATTCCTAGCACTTGTGAACTTATAATTAATAACACGCTGGCACATATTGAAAAGCGAGAACAGTTTGGCGGAAGTAATAAATCGAGATGGAAATGGAAAGTTAATATGGTTTTAATATTTAATTTTTTATTTATTTAAGGTGATTAAAACATTTTTAAAATATATAAAAAGTTTTTTTACAATGATAGAACGTGGTACAACAAAATATCTGGCTTTTTATTATAAAGAAGCTAGAGTAACATTGAACAGCACTGAGGATTACCAAAGGCATTGCTATTAACAATTGATATTCGGATTAAGTAGCAATCCTATTTCATTTCATACATATTTATTAATGCTGAAGTCAACTAGGGAGCGTTAATTGTTAACAATTTGAACTACAAGCAGAGAATTTCATGTCGGCAACTGTGCGCAAACTTTATATAACCTTTTTCATTCATTTGCAATGAAAGAACTAAAATTCTCTGATTTCATTCGTATTCATCATTTATTAAGGCAATAGACCAGACAGCTTCGCAGTTTGGCCCAAACCTGACCATAATTGTTTCCGACGCAATGAGTTTTTCGCCGAGTTTGCCTTCAAGAGTTATTCAATTATATTTATTTTGTGCATGCACTACGTAAGCTGGCTAAATCAAACAATGTCTGGGATATTCCTTTGTCTGTATGTGTGTTTGACTGTGTGCGGTTCCCTCAGTGTGCCTGGCTTAGCCAGGAAACCGAACTCTATTTCATACCGGCTCCACTTACCCAACTGCACTGCAGTTCAAGTGGGAAGTCTGCAGCGTGTTGGATGCTGCAACGACTTCTTCCTCCTCCTTCTCTTGCTCGCCTGGCTATTTGCACTCTTTATCTTGGTCATGACATGATTTATATGCAGCTGTTTTATCTGCTTCCATGCACACACAGACACACATACACACACACACACAAAGCAAAGTCGTAGTCGGAGGTTTTTTTATATTTTCGATGCGGTTCGCCTTGGCCAGTGCCGGCAGCATTTCACCTACATGGAAAGTTCTCATGCCATGTAATATTTAAAATATGCATAAAATGTACTTTTAAAATTTACAATTTACCGCTCCAAAGTTATTTCCGCTTGTGGTGCTCAAAGAGTTACCCGATTTCTAAGCGAACTTTCACAATTGTCACAGGCAAATGGTTCCATTTCGGAATGTGTCCCGTTTAATGAAACATATGAAATGGCGGCAAATTACGCTAACTACAACAGAACTTTTGACTGGAAAGTTGCATTAATGCGGAACGGAAAAATAGCGGGAAAAATAGAAAAAATGTGAAAACCAAACGAGGCGACATCAAAATTTTTGAAATTTTTTTTCTCTCTCTCGCTTCTGGTCCCAACCGGGGCACAACTTTTACAGTTCACGTAACGTGGACGACGTGGGCGTGAAAAAGTTGCATACATTTTCGGGCGTCGACAACGAGAATATTCGCCATAACTTTGGCAGCGCTTTGACAGGCAACAACAACAACAAAGAGACGTGCACGTGAAGGGAAACGTGCAAAGCGCGTGGCTAACAAGCAAAAGGCTGCACAGCTCGCGGGGTTCTGCCTGGCGCGAATACACTTTGGAGATTTGGCATGTGGCGTATGGATAAAGTTTATGATAGCAGAGAGAAAAAGGCACCTGGCAGAGGTGAGTGAGAAGCCGATCCGCTTATAGAACGCTTGTCGTGCCACGCTTCTGCTAATCCATTTGACGGCCCTCGCACGCATTAAACGCATTAAGTTTTTGCAGCAAGTTTGCTTTTTAATTGAATTGTATGGGCGGAGAGGCCAGAGGCGTGGTGTGTGGTATGTGGCACAGCTTCTTTGTTTACACTGGAAACTATTTGTGCCTTTCAGTGCCCTGCAGTGCCTTTCTGTGCTGTGCTGTGGTGCAGCTGCCTTCATGTGGAAAAATCTAATTACTTGGCTTGCTGTTTAACTAACTCGTAATGCGAGTTGCCACTGAGAACAGTCGTTGTAGTAGTCGGCAGCTGTGACTCTTGCCTAACGACTCTTTGGCTGTTTACGTCGCGTATGCGTAATGTTTGCGCATTGCGTATACGCCGCGTCCACGTCCCTGGTGCGACATTAAGTGCTTATAATTTCAGTAGAGAAATAAGAGCGCGTAACTTATGATGTTTACACATGACTTACAAATTGTTTACGTCGTTTGGTTTTCGCTTTCGTCCCCCCCTCAGTCTCTCTATCTCCATCTCTCTATCGCCTTCTGCAGCTGTGCATGCACAGTTAACCGCAGATAGCAACGGTGCAGCAGCAGCTGCCAGCCGAAGGGCTTGCTTAGCTGCCTCGCCTTGCCTGGCCATATTTGTCAAGCACTTGAGCAGCGGGGGCTGGCAGGCAGCGGGAACTGCATCATGTTGACTAAGCCGGGCAAAGAGTTTGCTTAGCTGCGATTTAAAACAGATGCAACCAGCTGGCAATAATCATAAACTCTCGGCGTGAATAAATGTGTTTATGAAAACTTCATTGAGCTAAGTAAGTAGTTGCCCAAGGGCTCAGCTATTACTGCAAAAATATAAACAAACGTATGTCTCCTGCTATCTCTCTCTACCTCTCTTGCATAAATAAATTATTTCATTTGCATAAAGCGGCAATAAATCAATGTCAATCACAGCTGAGTGCTATGGAAATTGACTAGAAATCGATATGCACACGGCAAAGAGACAGAGAGAGACAGATAGAGAGAGCAGACAGAGTACGCATTTAATTTGCATTATGCAAAACGTTTGTTAGTCTATCATCGAAATGCACTTGCCAGTTACTGTCCCATTTCCCTCGAGGGCAACTGTCCGCAGACAATGCGAGAAAAAAATGGGAACGACAGCATAAAGAAGAAACCCAATTGCATTCAATGTAACCAGAGCACCAACGACAGCAACAACATTCCCAGGAAAATGTGTAAGAATTCTTTTGAGTTTAATTTTGAAGAATATAAATTTGCCTTGAGCAAAACTCATGGCAGCAATTAATGATAATGAGCTCAAAGTTCACAATTACACATTACGCATACGCAGCGTGGGCTACAGTCCGCAGGCATTCAAGATTACCTTGGAAATGTTGCTGCAAGGCTGATAGAAATTAGCATTAGCCTAGGCGATAAGTCCGCCTGCATTATATAGTATATCAAAACAATTTAAGCTTAATTTAAATTAATTATATCACCAGCAATTCCCCTCGCTCTCCCCCCCCCTCCGCTCTCATAGGCTATCTACTCGTCAAGGCAACTTGGCCGTCAGCAAAATTAATTACATGCAATAACAACAAAGTTCGTCCGAGAAGCCCCAGCGAAATGACTTTGCCTCAAAATCAACACGACGAGGCAAAGTTTGACAGGCTGGAAAAAAGAAAGAAAAAGCTAAGTGGAAAACATCAGCGGAAAATGTACACAACACACAACACGATGAACCGGGGATGGGCCGGAGAGCGCCCGAGTTGTCAAGTGTGCTGTTTACTTTCAGCGTCGGCTCAGTGGGCTACGTCAATTTTAGATTAGAAATCAATTAATTTCCTCTTTATGCAACGAGGAAAATCAATGAAAATGAAATTTAAAAGCAATTTTCATAGGTAACTTTAAAGAAAATTGAAGTGGATTCATTGGGCTTAAAAAGTTTAAGAGGTGGTATGAGTTAACTGAAAATATCCTTATCAAAAATTCAATTCTGTAAATTTACATCAGCACCATCACCTAGGGTATTCAGAATTCTATACACTCATTTACTACTTCATACTTAACATCTGCTTTGGCATCTAATTAAGAAAATAATGAATTATTTATTTAGCGCCAATTTCTTTTTTATTCTGTCGATGTTCAATGAACTCCATGATTGGTGTTAAACATTGGAATATAAAGAGATCCATTGTACAGAAATACTCTCTCTTTTTTAATGATCTCGCATTTCCGGCATAATTTAATCAAATCAATTAACACGCGCACATAATTTTCCGCTATTATTATGCAAATGAATACAAATGTCCGCTTCGATGGCTTTTTTTTTGGGTGTTGTAAATTTATGAACTAAAGCAATTGCTCACCTTACTGCCGCATCCACTGCTAATCCAAATTGTAGTGTTGTTAATATGGCACACACTTGCACACACGCACACACTCACAAAGACACACTCTTTTTTTTTTTAGTGTGTGTGGTTTGTTTCATAGCAAGCCTAAATTATGCAAGCCTTTTATGCTTTATGGACGTTATTAATTTATATATCGCTTTTATTTTAATGCGTGCTCAATTATGGCCAGCGTACACACTAAAACACACACAATCGCACTCACATATGTGTATATGTGAGATAACACTTAAACACATTTATTCCATCGATTTACTGCTGTTTGCCATTTGAATTTGTCGCAATTTTTTCACAATTTTTTTCGCTTTGAATTCAATACAATTTTTTTAATTTTTTTATTTACTTCACTTATTGCACTTGAAAATGGACAATATTGTGTTAGTGCAACATTTGCATTTTTATGCCATGCCAGAGATTATATATATATTCCATATGCAATAAGGTCGCAACGTCAAATACTTTGATTACATTTCGATTAGGACTTCAGAATCATCAGATATATTAAACACTCACACACGTATATCCGCTATCATTCACATTCCAGAAATGTGTGTTGCATATTTAGATGTGTGTGTCACGTTTGTTGTTTTTCATTGATTTGCGTCACTTGTTCGAAATTACATTAAACTCGTTTAGTGTTTGTGTCGCTTTTATTGCATTATCATTATTTATGATGTTTTGATTTGATTTCGAATTTAATTTTATTGTGAACAATTAAAGGAATTGTTTCCTATAGTTTATTATTGAATGTGCTTTAAATCGAATTAGTTTTCGCTCTTTAATGTTTTGTCTGCACTTTTTGCTGGCTTAAAATAGCCCAAATTGCTAATTAGTTCCCCGTTGGCTTTGAATTTTTGTTTGACAGCGTGAAGTGAACTTTGCCAACAAGTTAAACAGGGCAATTTGTTGTTGCCACGTCTACATGTAGACCTGCCCTGCCCCAAGCTTCCGCTTCACTTGATTTGATTTTGATTTTGATTTCGGTTTTGATTACGCGCCAGTTTAACTGACAGCAATTATTTGCAAACGATTGAACAGGTTTGAACAGGAGTAAACAGATTTAAACACGTTTAAATTAAACTAAATTTGAATTTAACTTCTTTTTGCAGCTTTTCTATTTTCAAAACAGAAAGTCAACCGGCAAAAGAGCTAGCGCGATTTCGACTTGATGCGACTTTGACGTGTTGCGAGTGTTTGGAACAGAGAACACGCACCGTGGACAGGAATGCGTTGTCGTTGTGTGTTGTGCACGCTAACAGCTACGCCGTCTGACTGACGACGGATGCTGCTCCGGCTGCTGTTGCTGTCGGCATGTGACACAGTCCCACACACACACACACATTTCTTTTTTCGGTTTCTTGGTCAATGTTAGGCAGGCCCGAGCGACAAGTCCTGTCTTCGCAATTTCGAATTGTTTGTGGATGTCATTGGCAAGTGCGCATGCCCAGGTCTTTCTCTCTGCTAGGACTTGCTCGGCTGTTGTAGTCGGTTGCTTCGGCTGACACAGTTTTTTTTTGGCTTTGAGAATTTTGTTTTTGCTGCTGCTTTTCGGTTTTTGTGTTGCTGTAGGTTAGTGCCTCGTGGTGCCTTAAAGTGGCACGAATTTCGAGGGAGCCGCATGTTCTGCGTATTACTTAATATGCCTGGCACCTTCGACTCGGTGCGGTTTCGGATTTAGCATAGCATAAATGATTCATGTAGCGTTATTAAAGCCTCTCGTACACACACACACAGTTGTTTACAGAACCACGACTTTTCATTCATCTTTAATTCACACTCACACGCAGTCGGACTTAACTAGTGGGTCAGTGTGTGATTTGTTTGGGGCGGCACATTTGTCTGGTACGGTGTAATAACTTTACGAGCGACAGCTGCAAATTCATTTATGTTAATTTGCTCGGTTAGACTTCTTGGCCGCAAAAACCAAAGGCAGACGCCCAAACTGCCGTCTCGACTAGGCCAGCACAGCCTCAGACTGATAGTCACACAACCAGCATCTATCAGGCCTTCACACATTTGTTACACATCTTGGTTTGGGGTTATTCGTGTAGTTGTGTTGCTGCTGTTGCTGTTCTTGACTTGACTTGACTTGTTTTGTATGCCTGGCCCATGGCAGGCATGTTGACAGGGCGCCCAACGAGGCGTATGCGTTATTTTAATGAGCTTTTTTCATGAAGATTAGTTTTATGATTGGGCATATTAGTCATGCGGCGCAGTCTAACAATAACATGTATAATTACGACTGTGTGTGTGTGTGTGGTAACAACTCATTTATGCTTTATTAGGCAAATTTGACTGCCTGGCCCAAAATTTGATGTGCCATCACTCTCTCTATCTCTCTCGCTTTTCACTTTAAATGCTTAGCAAACAAATTCCTTTTGAGCCAAGTTAGCAAAGTTTTCAGGGAGAAATTCAAACTTGAAAGTCGACTTTAAAGTGTTGTAAATATTTAAACAGTTAGGGAGAAATTGTAGCTAAACTAAGCAATTAATTGAGAACATTTTCGCAAATTTTATGCAAATTGAATGGAATCAATATTCGTTTACTTAACGCATTTAATGCCTGTTCGAGCAAGTTATGTGTTATTTAATATCAATTTGATTTTCAATAGTGCTTCCTTTGCCTGCTTCGTAATTACTTATTACAAACTAGCTAAGTAGCTTACGGAAACTATCTGCGTATCTTCAAATTTTCGGGCCAAACAAGCTACACACAACTCTCAGTCACAGATTGCAATGTATCTGCTCTCAGAGGGAGGCAAAGTTTCTCTGCTGTGCGACGGATACAATCATAAGTAATACGCAACCAAGTTTTAATCCATTGTGATCCACTGCACACACGCACAAAGAGAGAGAGAGAGAGAGAGGCTGCTTAGCGTTGAAATGCGCATTCATAACTCAAAATGGCAAACTAATTTACGCCAGACTTATTATCTCTCTACGGCGACGGCAACACGTTGCACAGGACGGGGGATCGAGGCGCCCCCAAAGCAGGCGACAGTTGATGTGCGCGGCGCCGCCACGCTAGACAAAAACAACCCAGGCCAAAGCTGCTGGTGGAGCTCGAGGGTTGCCACTTGGGCACTGGCAACACTCGCATATACATTAACACACACACACCAGTAAACACACCTGTACACACACAGCCAGCCAGCACGTGCGACTAAGACAATGCAGCTGCAAGGGGCAGGGCGGCAACTGTTGTGGGGGCGTGACGCGCCAACTGCCACTTGCTATAAAAAATGACAAAAGATAACCCTCGCGTGCAGGTGTTTTGTCATTTTAACGCCAGCGACGCCAAGCACAGCGACCAGTCACTTCCCAACCATCCCAATTCCCGTCTCAGTTCCACTTTCAGTTCCCCCAACTCCAAGCCTGGCTCCAGCCCCGGTTCCTTCTGCAACTCACTCTTTGCATTATTTACACTTGAGCGAATTGTTGCGCATTTGCCACGGCACAAATGAGAGTTTTGGGCCGTGGCGAGTGACAGACAAGGCACAGTAGCAGGATGAGGATCATGATGATGAGTATAGCATGAGCAGCAGCACAAGCAGATGATGCAGCAAATGAGCTTCTGCCTGATTTTCAATGGCACTCAACAGCAGCAGTAGCACCAGCAGTAGCAGCTACAGCAATAGCAACAGCAACAACGAGAGCTTCTGCCAGCAAATGTGACATGTCGCGTGATTTGAATTGAAGATGTTGTCGCAAATGTGCATTAATTTGTCAGAGAACTTTGCCAAATACACCCATCCCCCGTCAGGCTTCCCTCTAAGCCCCTAAAATGTCTATCGACTAATGCAATTTGTCGTCTGGCAAGCGAAATGCGTGAATAATGAGCAGCTGAGGCTGCGCTTGTGCTCTATCGCCTGCTGAGCAGCTTCCTCGGCACGCATATCTTCCTCGCCTCGCATTGTGGGCGCCCAGATAAGTGAGATGAATGCAACGGATTGTCTTCGCATACCAAACTGAATAATGTGTGATATATCGCAAAGACAGACATACAAACTGACAGACTGATTGGGAGTTCAACAATGCACTTGCTCTTGGGAATTTGACTACAGCACAATTATCGGTTAGTCTATAGATATAATTAAACAATTTGTACGACTTGTCGATGAATTGACTTGTGTGAGCTTCATGTGAAATTAGATGCAATTCTGTTTGAGATTAAATGCGAACATTTGATTTTGTGATTTGAATAATGAGGACAGAAGTGAAATTTGTTATTAAAACATCTACAAACAAATGCAAAAACGGAATATTACTGAAAGTCAAATTTATATTATATTATCTCACTTACTTGCAGAATTTGTATTATTAATTATTCCGTGCTTACATTTTAAGGTAAAAAGTTGTTTAAATAGAATAGATATATGCGCAGTTCACTTCATTCTGCAAATCATAATTGGGTTAATCAATAAGTGCGTGTGATCACAATTTTCAATTTCTTTCACAAAGTTAATATTTGCACGTGCGGACGTTCTAAATCTAGTGGCGAGCTTATTGCACGATATCCTATCGATTAACATATTTCACTTATTAGATAAATATCGGTTGCTGCATGGGCTGCCAACCTTACATAAATTGTATGTAGTTTTCAATTTTAAATCATTTCCAATCGAACCAAAATTATAAAAGAATTATTTTGTTTATATGTTTCAAATTCTTCTTTATCTTATCCACTTTAACCACATCTTCTCAGCTTTTCTAGTGGCAAGCTTATTGTACGATATCTTATCGATTATTAAATATATATCGACGTCTGTCAGGGCTGCCAACTTTAAAAAAATTGTGTGTAGGTTTCTATTGAAAGCAATTGCAATTCAATTTCAATCAAATCAAACTAAAATTATAAAAATAATTAGTTTCATTTTATATGTTGCCACCATTTCTTTAAGAATATCCTCTCATTATCTAAAACAAATCTTGCACTTTAATCTACTTCTAAATCTCTGCCTGTTTTATGGACGCATTAACATTTGTCCCACTCATACTTATTCTCTTCATGCATGTAAAGCACGCAGCATTTTTTTTTTATTTCCTTAACTATTCTTTCATGTATTCTCTACTATGCTCTTTTCTTTCTCTTCGCTTTACGAGACAACGCTTTACGAGCTGCTAAAGCTTATGGTGATTTCGAGCTTCATTATCTAATGCCTATTTTCAATTTTTCTTCCGTCGCCATGCTCTTTAATCCTAGAATTTCTCGTGCTGTGCGTTCGCTGGCAATAAAAATATTTTAATGCACATTTTTTACGGTTGCCTTCCGGCTACCCATTAAAAGGGCTGTGGCACGTGAAAAATGTAGAAAACACACGAAACAGAAACGAAGCAAAAAACAAAGAAGAAAAAAAACAGCAGAAATGAAATAAAATAATAATAAGAACACGGGCAACGTGCCGAAACTCATCTCATTTTGGATGATTATGCTGCTGTAGCTGACGCCTGACGTGGGCTGGACTGGTCTGCTGTGGTCCGTTCTTGAGGTTGGACAGTGTTTTTCGGGGCGGTAGACATAACGTTAACATGGCCATAAACTAATTGAATATTTTAGGGCATTATCTAAGCCATTTATTGTTTGAGTTTCGCTTCGCTGCATTTCATTTGCACCTGTGTTTTTGGCTTTATTTTTATAGAGCTGGAACAGTCGTGAGACGGGGGGACAAGGGTTGGGGATCAAAAAAATGGACCATCTGAAAAGGGCAGAGCAGCACAGTAGCAAAATCTGTGTTAGCTTCTGATTTTATTTATTTATTCCACGGTTTCTTTTTACAACTCGATGACTGCAGGCGGTGGGTGTTTTTTCTATGAATGCATACCCTGTAAAGGAGGTTATCAAAACAAAGGGAGTGTGGGTTTAAACAGCATTGTCTCAATCAATATGAAAACTGAGAGCTATCGAAACTTATTGATAAGAAACTATTTGCTATTTATGTCTAAGTACATAATAAATAATACAGATTTATATATTATATATGTATAATGATAACTCAGGTATATCCCCTGAAAATTTACAGGATATCTCTTCGTCGTGTTTCTCCCTACACAAGCTCCCCTATTTTGGCTGGCAACCTGTGCATGTTGTTTTATATAATTTTTTGCGCAATACATTTTCAGTACCTCAGCGTCCACTTAGCCATCATCAGCTGGTAAGAGGATTTGCCCCCTTCTCTCCCTTCTCTTCTCATCTCTTCTCACCTCCTTCGCATGCACGGTGTGTGTTCTTGACTTTGAATTTGATACGCGATTTTCTCGCTTTTCCTGCTGCTGCATATTCTTATTTATGTTTTTTTTTTCATATAGAGAGAGAGAGAGTTGGAGAGTCTACATACATGCGAATACGTATGTGCTGCACGTACTTGGCTGTCCGACTTAAGTTTATTTGAATTTGCTCATGTTTTGATAGTTTTCGGGTTGGTTATTTGTTTTCATTTTTGGCTTTTAACGGCTTTTTGATGTTTATGGCATCAGAGACCGTTAGACAATGTCGGTGGCTGCAGCAGCGCAGTCTGTGTGCATCTGTGTGTGTGTGTGTGCATCATGTGACCACTTAATGTTCAGATTAAAATTAATGGGCAAATTTAATTAAACAGCCTTAACAAGAACCGCAACAAGCGGAACGCAACTCCTGCGGGATTTAGTTGACCGATGATGAGTGTACCCTACTTACACACACACACGAACACACGCCCGTGCACATACACAGAGACGCACTTTAAGGATATGCGACTTACACTAAGTACAGGGCGGACTACAGTCTGACCACAGCCAAGTGCATTGTGCGACAATAACAAATGAACGCTGTCGTAACAGGACAATGACAGGACAATGAAGTGGCCAGAAGGGTGGGGGAGAACTAAGAAGAAGGAGAGAGCAATATATATAGAGAGAAAGACAAAGAGAGAGAGAGAGAGTGGAGCATATTGAGCGTAAAACACAGAGATTTAGCGCTACACGGTCCAAGATAACTTTGGCCCAGCTACAACATATGCCGCACATGGAGAGCGACAATTTATGGTAGCAAGGACCATTTCCTACTCAGTTCGTCAGCGTCGAGTTCATCTATCATGTCTGCAGAAGATCAACACAAGTGATTGTTTAGTTAAAAAAATCAAAAATGAAAAAGACGAGTGTAAAGCAAGAGAATGCAGGCAAAATATGTACAGCAAAGCGAAGAGGAGCGATGCAAACTCAACTCAACTCCTTTGTGCCAAGTGGCTGTTTATGGCGTCTGTTCATCCAACCTATCTCCCTCATGTTGACCCCCCGGAAGTTATCAGTTGACTCCGGCCAGGCCAAGACGAGGCTTAAAATGTTGTCCTCTTGCTGGCCATTTTGTAGATGCATTTTGATTTTTTTTCGACATTTTCCTATACCCTGCACTATAGGTTAGACTCTTGGCTACAAAACTTCATTTGATTTTCATCGGGTTGTTTGTGTTTCTACATGCTCGGAAGCTTTCCTTTATTGTAAAACATAAACTATTCATTTATTATTTATTTAACAATAACGACATTATAGCTTCAAATTAAGATAAGGTTTGAATCGAAGTCTTACTTGTTCGATATTGTTCATGTTGGTCGAAAGGCTTTTTGTTTGATTAAAATACATTACTTTAGAGACTTTACTATAAGCCCTGCCAAAAGCCATTCGATTTTCGATGTGTATTGTCCATTCTTTGATATAAAGATTCTTCTGGCATGCAAAAAAATTGGAATCTCAAATTTTGAAAAGAAAGAGAGAGAGATATCTAATCTTCCAATACAGAAATCAGTGTGTAGGGTATGTACTAGTCAAGAATACTAAAACTGTTGCTTTTATAACTTTCTTTACACAATAAAGACTTAGTAAAAATGTTTTACAGTTGATTGACGAAGCCTTTCATTTCCTTCTAAATAGTGTGCAGGGTATCTAACTGTTGTATATTAACTGTTGCTTTCTTAGCTCTTGTACAAGCCCCGCAGGCTTAGCCAACAAATGGTTTTCTTAAATTGTTTGCCTTTTGCTATTTTCCTATTTTTGCTTGCAGTCAGTTTCGTGTCCTGCTGTTGTTATTGTTGTTGTTATGCTCCGCTGTTGTTGTTCTTCTCGTTGTTGTTGCTATTGCAATTGTTATTGTTATTGTTGTTAGTGGCTTCCTTAAAATAAATTTTTTGTAGTTTACAGTTTCCGCATTTGCTGTGGGCCCCACAAAAACATCCTGTGTGCGGACTCCGAAAAGGCGATTGGCTTTTGCATTTTGCCTCAGCTCTGGCTCCGACTCCTGCTCTATTCCAGCCTCTGGCAGCTGCTGCTGTTGTTGCTATTGTTGCTTAGCTGGCCCTGCTGTTGCTGCTGCTGCTGCTGTTGGTCCTGTTGCTTCGAGCCTTCCGCTTCTCGTTCGTTTTAACAATGTTAATAATCTTATTTTGTGCCTCAATAGAGCGCCTCCTTTTGTCTGCCAGACTTGGGGAATACAAAAACAAAATAAACATGTATATGTGTGTGTGTGTCTGTGTGCATGTTTATGCATGTATAAGCATGTTTCTTCGAGAGGTGAATGCAATATTCGAGGCGAGGCAGGGCGGCCTTGCAATGATTTTTACTGCCTCATTTCCTTTTTATCATGCAACTCACACAAAATTGCAGCTATTGACTGCATTTTGTTGCCACTGCCACGCCCCTTGGCCGCCTGCACAGAGTGCAGTCTCATTGTTTTGGGGCCAGTATGCCAAGTGCTTTAAATGATTTGCAGCTGGTTATGTTTTAAGATCTAAATATAGTTTGCATTCCATGTTGCATGTTGCGCATAAATGAAAATGTATAAGAAAAGGAACAGACTGCAGGACAGGCAAGACAGTTGGCAATTGTAAATAAATAATTCTCTTGTACATTTTGTTTTGCCTGCTGGATTTAGTTACACGATTGTGCAAGAAATAACTTGCATATAATTGACTTTAACTAGTTAGATATTTCTAATGGGTTAATTAGAGAATGTAACGCAGTTAATCCTTATTTATCCGAGTATAAAGTTGGATTGTTTAATAATTGAAGTGCATTCCCTTTGAGCTACACCTTTGCAAACTAATAAAACAATATTAATTAATTTGTTTAACCCTTTGTTGGCGCTTCAGATTCACAAGCAAAGGAACATGCGAAAGGATATAAAGGACAACTGGCAAAGCGAATGGTAAATTACATACATATTTCCCTTTTGCCGACACTTCCTCTTTGCCAGCCATGCCTGATAGGGGCGGAAGTGTGTTTGCCAAAGGAATAAGTGGAGAGGAAGAAGGGGAGTGAGGGAGGGGAAAGGCAACTTGGCCCACACCTCCCCGTCTTTGTAGCTTACGGTTTGCACTGTGTGGCAAACACATTGAAATCCAATTAATGTAAATAAATACAAGAAAATCCCACATAAAACAGTCGGGTGCGTGTGTTTTCTTTTATTTAAAGTGAACGCCAGCCCCTCGGTGTGGGCGTGGTTGCCGTGACTGCCGTGTGTGTATGCGTGTGTGCATGTACCCTCAATGCAATTAACGTTGCTTTTGTGTGGCCTCCACTTTTGGGCAACAGCTCTCAACGAGCGATTTCTGCCACATCCACTTCCATAGCGCTGTCTCACTCGCACACTTGCCCCCTCTCTCTTTCACTTTGCCACTGTTTGTACTGTGCTTAAGCCCCGCAAAGCAAGTTAATCTGTTGCGATATGCTCCAGCCACAGTCCCCCATACTTCTCCCTCAATCTCTTGCTCCTGCTTCCTTTTGCTTATGCGAAAACACACACACACACACTTATACAATTTGCTTGGCCATTTTTTTCCGCGTGTCCTGCTACATTTGGTTGCTGCAACAGCAGCAACAACCAGCAGAAGAACCGTTAAGCAGTTTCGCCTCGTTTTTCATTGCCTCACAAGATTTGCTTTTCTATATGCATGACGCTTTTCCTAACGGCTTTTTTACCAGCCCCAAAATGGGGTATGGCTGATTTTATCGTAGAAGTTGTCAGGCACAATATACTCGCAAAATCCAGTCCAAACAGTATCTTAACTTATCAACTCAACTCTCCCTCGAATTTAAACTGTATCGTGCTTTGCAGAAAATCCATTTTCGTTTTATATTTTATTTAAAATCAACTAAATTTCACTTGCAGATTTTTCACTTTATTTAAAGAAAAAATCATCTAGACATCCTAATTCATGTATTAAAGAAGTGCACAATCGAAAATCACAACCAAATGCAATAAAATTCGGCAAATAAATTGCGAATAAAATTGCAAACATGTGTAACAAGATAATCATAAAGATTTTACAATGGCATTTTATATATATTTTTTATGATGCGCCATGGGAAAACCCTTTATTTATTTAATGAAATATTTATTGCTTTAATTTTCTGCCATGAGATTCGAAATTTCATCAGATTTTGATAGGTTTCTCTAAACACAAAACGATTGTGATAATAAATTCATGGATTTAATTAATTTTTGAACAGTGTAATATTAAAACAACATACAGATGTATATGATTGATAAATAGATAAATTTGTTTGCTGTGAATACAAAATATTTTGATAAGTTTTTATTAAACTTCAGTAGAATGATTTCTTTGAAAGTTATAAATGTTTTGCAAGTGATATCACGATTTTCTTAGACACATGTTAGTCTAATAAGTGTATCTTCAGTTCGTTGTGAATGTGTTGAGTGCTCCAGCTGGTTTTTGTTATTCTTTAGCATTCGTGGAGTGAAATTGCTAACGGAATTAGCACACCAGCAGCCGCAGCTAAAGCAATGGGCAGCACCAGCAGCGGCAACAGCAGCGGAACACAGCCACGTCGACTGATACTACAGATTCAACAGAAAACAAGCACTAAAGCTACAATTGAGTGTGTGCTCGACTGTGATATACCCGCCACCCACCTGACTAAAACGATTTCTTAAATATACAGCCTATATTTTAATTTTGTGTTGCATACATTAGAAAGCGGTTTGAATATCATTAACTATAAAAATGATTTCTAAAATAACTTCTTTGTTAATTATCGGGTGTTTATTAATTGGGTGTTTATTGTGTTTACAAAAAATAAACTGTCGTGCATTACAATTAAGCTTGGAATAGTATGTGTATCGATTAACGGGTGCTCGTGGTCAAATACCACATATTAAAATAGGACATATTCACGCCAAATGGAATTATAATCTAGGTTTTCATAAGGACGGACAGACAGTCGGCGCAAAGTTATAATACCCTTCTGCCCTATGGATAGCGGGTATAAAGAGAGAAAGATTTCTATGTCTAACTCCTTCTCGCTCACTCTGTCTGCATTCCTGGCTACAGTTACCGCGTTGAAACCGAAGCTGGATTCCATTTGTGCTTCTCCATTTCTGTTTCCATTTTTTTGGTCTTCTTCCAAAGGCTTCGCGTGGTATTTGTTGCCATTTACAAATGTAGCCGGGCATATTCCACGTTTCGGTCGTCTTTCTGGCAGAGGGTGGGGAGGGAGGGGGCGCTGTTTTAAAGCCATCATGCATATTTAAATGTTATGTGGCCATTGGCGGGTGCCTTTGACTGCCAGACACAGCAGAAATGTCCATGAGACTGGCCGCACACAAATGTGCAGATGGCATAATTGATTAGATGTGAAGTGCTTATAAGCTGAGGGTAGCCAGAGAGGAGGAGGAAGGTTCTCAGCTATGCGGAGTTTAGACCTTTAACAGATTTCACTGCAATTTGCCGTACAACATACGGCGTATTTGTTGGGCCTATGGCTTGAGCCGGTGGCTAAATGTTCATTTGCCTCGCCTACAAATGGAATTTTTTCGGTTTTTTTCAGTACCTTCTCCCCACCCTTCTGCCCCCTTCTGTGCACCTCGTGCTTTATCCAAGTTTCTTCAAACATTTTGCATTCTCGCTGTTTGTCATTTCGCTGTGGCATGACAGTGGAGCGACAAAACGAAGGACGTGGCAGGATGTATGGCAAATGGGTTACAAGAGGAGAGCTCTGCACTGCTACGACACAGCTCCTGTTCAGCTCTTGCCGTGCTTCTGCCGTGCTCCTGCCCTGCTCCTGCTGTGCCCCTACACTGCCACTGCCCTTGGTCCAACCAGTTCCTATTCAACTCCCGCTCGTCAACGTGTGAGCTGTGAGTGAGCGACGGATAGCCCCAAGTTGTGTAGCTCGGCGACCGCTTGTTATGCACACGCTGATGAAAGGCGACGTTTTTGTTTTTTTTTGTGCCATTGCTCAGTTGCCATTGTTGTTACTTCTTGTTGTTGCTGGCAATCAAAAGCATGTTTGGCCAACAGCTGGCATGCGCCATTCATTCATTGTAGTCACTGTAGACGGACGACGACGACCGCCACGCCGCCGCCTGCAATCATTTTTATTAATTTTTCCCAAAAGGGAATTTATGTTGCCAAGCGAACTGGACACAGTGCACAACTGTAGCTAGTGTGCGGGTGTGTGTGTGTGTGGTCATTAGTTACATGAGCAGCTCATAAAACTGCTCTGCCAATTCAAAGTGCAGATGCAGCCAGCTTCCTAATTGGATATTTTAGTTACTTGAGCCATAAACAAAGACAGTAAGGGGGGCAAGTGCGATCACCCTCTCAACTCAACTAGTCAAAATTGCCAAATAATAATAACATGCCAGCGAGCAGAGTGTACACTGTGCACTGTATACAGTACACTGTGCAAATAGCAGCAAAAACGTTACACATTCAAATGTCGGCAAAGACGTTAACGATTCCTGCACTGCACAGCACCGAATTTTCCCGGCCATGTAATTTGTTTGCATAATAACAATTCAGCTCGTTCGCTCTATGCCCCCTCTCCTTCGCACGATGTATCTGTCTCTCTCTCTGTATGGTTCCGTTTGTGGTTGTGGCATTGCTTTGGGTTAGCTTTGGGTTGAGTTTGGTTGGATGTGAATCTGTGGAACTGGGTTGGTCTGTCTGCAGCTGTCTGGCTGTCTGTGAGAATGCGAAATGTTGCTGGCCTCATCTGTTCACAGACAGAAAATCAGCTGCTCAAATTCACAGACAAACAAAGCGAGCAAAAAACCAAAGCATAATCATATCGGATACAGGCGAAGCGGTAATACGCTTTAAGGATTTACGGATAGAGGGGATAATTGAGATGAAAATGCTCTCTGATAATCACTTTATCTGGAGTCGGTAGGTAGGTTAAAAACCACAAAAAGCTTATGGCAGCTCTTGATATACTTATGATAGTTTTCAGTTTAAGATTGCATATAAATATTGAATAATAAATAAGCTTAAAATGAATTACTTTATCTAGAGTTTGTAGGTTAAAAACGATACAAAGCTCATCAAAGCTCCAGCAATATCTATGATAGTTTTCAATTTAAGATTGCATATAAATATTGTACAATGAATAAGCTCAAAATGAATATTAACTATATTTCAATTTATAAATTCCAAAATTATGCTGGCTTCTTAGTTAAAAAGTAATTCAAAGTTAAAGTAAACCTTTTTTTGCCAGAAATCTTCGTAAATGAAGACAGTTACAGAACTTACAATATACCTGCGTTATTAAACAGTGCATACATTCTATAATAGAAGTTCATCCGAGGTGCCGCAGACTTTCAGAGCAAATGAAAATTCTATTAAAAGGCGTCACTCAACCTGCCTTATGATATTTACTTAAGACTCTTCAATCAACTTTGCGTTACCAACACCCTGCAAAATTCATCATACTTTTATTGTCAGTTCCATTAAAAACCAACAGCAGTCAGCAAAGAGGACTTCGTCTCTCTCTCTCTCTTTATCTCTCTCTCTATCTCGCTCTTTCTTGGTCTCATCTCATTCCAAAAACTTTCGCGTGACGTTTGTAATGTAGGAATGTTCAAATGGCGACGCTGGCGCCGACGGCATCACAAATGCACATTAAAAACCAACAACTACAACAGTAACAACAACGGCAAAAAGAGCAGCAGAAACACAAGAAGAATGATACAAAAAAAGAATACCCAGTGTAGCGTCTTCTGAGTTGATGTTGTTTGCGCCGGAGAAAAAAATGCTCATATAGTCGTTAAAACCAAATGTGCTGATTTCATTGTTGTTCCATATTGTTGTTGTTGTTGTTGTTGCTGTGGCATATTGTGGCACGTTTTTGTTTTCTTGTTGTTCTTGCATTTATTTATTGTTGCCACTGTTGCTGCTGCTGCTGCCCCGCCAGACAATCCACGAAAGCAAACGCGATTTTGTATGAAAATTAATTTGAGCTCTTTCCCATCTTGTATTTCGTTGAGCTTTTAGTCCTAATGGCCATAAGTAGGAATACTTTGTGCCACAAAATCGGTTTGTTGCATAATGCTTGGGTGGATCGGTTTGCCAATTGGGGAAAGCAGCAGGTGCCATGGAGAGAACCAAATGAAATGTAAATCGGCCAATAATGAGGACTGTAGGCAGAGTAAAATGAAGGAGTTCAGACGCAGTTCTGAGAAGCTGTTAATACCCTGCAGAATACCGATACAATATTTATTTTGGGAAAGGTTTTTCCCTCTTATTTTACACCTTCGGCGGAAAGTGACACAATTTGTTTGATCGAATTCTGGGAAAGCAGTTAATACCCTGCAATTGTATACAACTGGGAAGTCGACTGTAACTTTTGTGCTTAATTTTTTAAACTCTGAGCACAGAGTAACTCAAGATGTCCAATCAAGTGCTTGCTAATTAAAAAACAACCTTAAAACCGTACAAAATATTGATTTGAAATATTCAGAAATATTAGGAATTCTTTTAAATTTACCTGCAAAGAAATCTTTCACTTTTATATTCACTTCCCAAAGTAATTCTCAGTTTGCCAGCAATTATTTTGCACATTATTATTTTTCATACTCCCAAGCTGACACTCTGCAAATGCTATCGACAACTTCATTAAAAATATATGTGCGCAGCAATTACGATTTCAATAGACATAAATCCCGAGGGGAGCCCAAAGCAGACCCGAACTGCGAGTGCACTGTTTATCGCCCGTAATTGTTGTCAATAAGTTAAAATATATGAACTGGCCAACTGGCGTTGTTAACAACAAGAGCAATAAAAACACAGCAGTCGAAATGGAAAGAGACAGTGACAGACAGAAAGAGAGTGAGAGAGAGACAGAGAGTGAGAGGTAAAGAGACAGGCATTAAGCTTATCATGTGAATCGAGCCCCGAAAGTGCTCGACAACAAAGCCAAATTACACACAACAATGCCAAGTGCCATTTAAGTGCCATAAAAATAAAGTAAATAGGTAAATCAAGGGCAGCATTCTGCGAGTGCTCCGAATTATCTGCAGCTTATATATGGAATAGAGCAGGAAACAACAACAAAAAAATTTAGAAATTCTGTTGGCTCGTAAAAAACCAACAGGAGAGAGAGAGAGGGGGAGACAGACACACCTGGCAGCCAAGCTAAGCAAAGTTGTTCGGCAGCCCATCTTTCAAATTTAATGTCTAATTTAAATGTTGTAAATACCAACGGGGGACGAAGCAGGGCGGTGGGCGTGTAAGGTAGCCATGTGGGCGTGGCCAACTTTGTTATGCAAATGAGAAGCGCGTCGGCAACGCAAAATTCACACAGTTAACACCATGGCAAAGAGACTCCGGACGAGGCGTTGGTCAAAGGCAGCTACCCTACCACCTCTACCTCCACTCTCCATTCCCTTGCGCCACCCACCGTCCACCCACTTGCTGCTCCAGTTTCGAATTTGCAGCTCAGTTCTTGCGACCGCCGCTGTAAATATCATTAACGTGATTTTAAAGCCGGCTCGTAAAACTGCCAGGACAACGCAAAGGCAGAGGCTGAGGCTGAGGCTCGCTCGCTCTCGAGTGTTTGGCGGAATTTGCTTTTAATTTTGCTGCAGCTACCTACAGGCGACCGCAGTGGGCGTGGCCTCCTGCCTCCCGCATGTCTAAATGCCTTTCGGTTAATGCAGCAGCAGTCCACGCACCTGCCATACACGAGCATTACCAGGGGGTCTTAAATTATAGCACAAATAGAGGTCGCACCACGAAAAAGTTTGTTCTGATTTTCGAGCTTAGCTTGGCCTTTTTTTATAGCACTTTTAATGATTTCCAGTGTTGTGGAAAAAGTTAAAATCAATTTGATGTCTGGCGTAATTAATGTGTAAATATTTAAAATCAAAGATCACATTATTTATCCGACTGTTTTGTTGTTGCGTAATTCTCGGCGCGTGCCATTAAATGAAATTGATAAATGAATAGAGTTTACATTTATGGCTTGTGCTTAAGACACTTTCAATTTATTTGCAAACATTTTTGGTATTCATCACATTGAATAATAATAATAATAATATATATATGTACACAGAAATTAAGGTGTAAAGCAAGATACCCTATGGAAGGAAATGGATTATGCTGATAAAGATTTAATGAATGATATCACAATGTATCTATTTATTGTTTAAAGTTTAGAGCATAAACAAACCTGTCATATATTCTAAAGAGAACCGTCATCATTATTTTCTCCTATTTGCTGTTACAGGGTATTGAGCAACTGATGCAAAAGCAAAATGCAACATCTCAAAATGATTTTATATTCTCGCTCAACATGTAAATAAAATCAAATTACACACAGATCAAATGCGAGTCAAAATCATCAAAGTAGACGACACACCAGAGGAAAATTAGCTAAATTTAGAAGTTTAATGTTTCAACACATTGTAAGTAAAAGAGACAGAGTCAAGAGAGCTGGAGCAAATCAAAATAAATACCGAAAATGGAAAATCATTTAATGTTTAAGAAAAGCAAATAAGTTGTGAACTTGAATGGAAAACAGCTTGACTGACATGCAAACAGATGAAAGTTTATTTTCTATTCCCAGCCAGGCATAGGAATATTGTATTATCCTATACACAGTTAAGAACAGAGTATTATTATTTCCGTTTTATTATCTATATCACGTTTCTATTTATGTTATCCTTTGTTCAATTGCAAACCATTTTCAATTATGTCCCTTGCTGCACTTGACTTGCAATTAGCGAACAATTTGATGAAATATGTTCATCGTTTCCTGCATGGGATATAAATAAATGTCCACGGCCACACGCGCACTTTGACATCAGAATGACAGTTGTCTCCGGGTTGCTCCCGGCTGAAAATTCGCTGAATAATTAACCGACAGCATAAAATTACATTACATTAAGTGCTGCTGCTGTTGCTGCTGTTCCTGTTGCTGGCATAACCGGAAAGAGCTGCGACCAATCTTTCACTAACTCCACGCAGTGAACCGCAGACAAGCAAGAGTGGCACGGGGTACAGGGGGAAGTGCCTCCTACACTACGCTGCCCCACGTGACTTCGCTCTGGTTGTCTCAATTGTGGCTCCAATGAATATTCTCATTAAAATTACGCGCAGCTGTTCACTGTCCATGCTGCCCACAACGACGGGGGTAGAGAAAGAGAAGGGGGCAGAAATTCGGGGTCGGGGGGGTGCTTCGCGGACATTTTAAATTCACCAACAAAATGATTTTACGCCATTGTAATGGCCAAACATTTAACAGGCGGAAATGTTGTTGAAGTGTAAAACGTGCGACCCTCAACAATTTAATACGCAAATATTATGCAACATTTTGTGGAGCCGGCGGGGTGAGCCACCCGTAATAGCAACAACAACAAACAGAAGTACGAGCAAAAATAACAACTACAACGAGTACGACTGTTAGTACTGATGACAGCCATACTAAACATGGACCTGGCCCAGCGACAGTCAGTAGCAGCTCCTTTCAGAAACTTTCAACTTTGCTTGAAAACATTTGAATGAAAACTTTTCTCATATTTTATTTGAGTGTAATTAACTAAATTTACTTGTAGTTATTATTAGAGTTGCTGCTACCCTCTGGCTAACTTGCTCATGTATGCACCTAGCAAAGAAGTAATAAACTCGCAGGTAATAGTTATTTATTTTGAGAAATTCCTAATGATTACGGAAGGTACTCGAAATACCCTAGAAAGGTGATGCATTTAATGGTTTACTTTTTTAAAGATAAAGATATTTATAAATAATTATTCTTTTATATGTCAATCTAAGTTGAATAAAGTACGTAAGTTGATACTGTTAATAAATTGTCTATAAAATGTTAAAATAATGTTAATTAACCTGTTAAACTCTGTAGAAGCACAGTGCTGGGTGGGATGTAGCAAAACGTTTCACAAGTTTCTACAGATAAAAATAAAGTTTCTTAGTCACTTAAACTAAGTGAAACTTGCGCAATAAAAAGCTAAACATAAATCACAGTTTGCTTAAAAGAAAGTCGCCAAAAATTGTGAAAATTAGCAGTATTACTTTTCGAAATTGATACAAGAAATAAAGAAAATGTATAAATTTATAATTTTAACTTCTCATATACATTCACAGAAGTATTTTTAATGTGAATTTATCATGTCAGTTACTTTCATGCCGTGAATGAGTTCAACTACTGTATCTGCTAGTTTAAGTACTCCGTACCTTTGTACTCTGATTTCATATCAATCATTTCCTTCAATTTGCATAAATAAACAGTGCATATTAAATTGAACTGAAGAATCGTAATCGAAAATCGGTGATCAGCTTAACTTTTCTCGCATCAGTTCCATTTCAACGGGCAAAAATCCATGCAAGTTTTTGTTTGTTTTTCGTATTTCGATTTTTTTTTAATTTTTTATTGCCTCCATATGGAGATTGAAATTAATTTTGCAACCTTAATTTCCGATGGGTCCCTGCATCGCTATCCAATTTCGTTAATGAGCTTTTCAGCTTAAACGCAATTGTATTCAATTTGTCAGCAATATTACGTGCAATCCGATAAAGCCAACGCAAAGTGACAACAGAGCCCCATTTCGCAGAGTCACAAGCCGAGAGCTGACCTACATGCTCGTTTTGCTGACCCACTCGCAGTTGGACAGCCTCACGACTCTCTTTGTCCCTTTGCAGCCCTCAACCGCCCTTCCATCACAACAACAAATAAACAACGCGAACAAAAGAAACCCAATAACAAATTTTTAAACAAGTGTTAACGCCACCTGAGCCCCGTCATCTACAGAATGCCAACGCCGATCGGGCGAGTATGGAGAATGTATAAAAAGCGATGCGAAGTCAAGTGTGCTCGACTACACCATACCCCGCATGCAGTTAGTTACACTTCTGATAATTTAATTTAATAATTGAATTTATAGCTAAGTAACCTGTGATAAGACTAAATGCTTTCTATTATTTTTTGGTTAAAACAAAGTAATATTTTCAATCATAAACTTATTTTCTAGATACGTGTATCGTATTTATTCATCATTAACTTCCCTTTTTGCGTGTCATATCTGCCCCAAATGGCATATACCCTTTTTCCAAACCACTTTAATGGTTGCGAATATGTGGAAACGGAACTGAGAACCCGGCAATGGGATAAGCCTTCTTTGGCCAATACGCCTATGCCTCTGCATTGTGGTCAGCACTGCGTCGGCGGTGGTGGTGTTAAGTGGAATGCCAAAAAGTATGCAAGCAAAAACTGCACTGGCATTTACCGTTGCAACCTGCAGCTACAGTTACTGCCACAGTTGCTACAGCAGAGGCAACTCCTGCTGCTGCAGTTACCGTTGCATTTGGAGTGCATTCAAAAGTTTTCAACTGTCGCTTGCATCGTAAATTCTTGGGCTTGGTTAAATACACTTACCTCATACACGTCTTTCATATTCGAAAACGCTTTCACCAGCATATCGCCTTGGGGAACATGAAAATTACAAAAAAAATTAGAATTGGCATTCAAAATAATTCTGATTAATTATGGATATGTTAGAGCAAGATAGCTTGCTGTTTCACTTGCCCATATACTTTTATCGTTTATGTTTTACAGAACTCAAAACAGCCAAGATATATATTGTACTTCAGCTACATTTGCCAGTCCACTCTCAGCACACACGCCATACAGTTATGCGCCTGTGTTGTTCGTGTCTTTGATAAAAAAATACGAATGTGTTTGTAGTTCAATTTCAGATTTTTGCGCATTTCCATTTTCAGTTATGAGTTCTGCCTTCTGCCCCTTGCGGAAGTACACTTTGCCTTCCTGACAATTTTCTCCCTCAAACTCGCTATGTCTTTGCTCCTTCTTACACGCTGCCTCTCTCTTTTCTATCTGTTTGGCTTCTTTAGCATTTTTTTTAAATTCGATTTCGTCGCATCTCGCAGCTGCCTACTTAATTTTCATATTGGCAGAGGGGGAGCTAATTAGCGCTCATAAATATCAACGCAGACAGCGAAATCGCTTTTTGCCCTTTAAAATCATCGAAGCGCAACGAGCCAAACCATTTCCGAGACGCATTTAAAGCGTCTGTCTGCCAGCAGACAATTAAATAAAACGACAGTCGAAATGGCTTGCGAAAAAAAGCAGACAATACTCCGCAACAATTTGATTTACTAGCCCAAGTGCGCTGGCAAAGTCATTAAGTTTAGAAGAGTACTAAAAAAAAATATACAGAATAATTGTGCAATATACGAAAAATAAAGAAATACAGAAATTTTGTGGAAGCGACATAACGGCAGAGCAAATGCCGACAAAAAATTGAAGGCGAAAACGCGCGCGAAATTTATGAGCCATCTTTGCGCAGTAACACGCACGCACATAACGAGCCATAACCAACACCAGCAGCACACACACACACACACACTCACAGACACTATAATGCAAGCATTTCTAACAGTACTTTGTTTTAGTTTTTGGGTGCCATACACAATGGCCAGGCCAGTCGAGTCGAGTCGAGGCGAGTCAATAAAACGCAGGCAACAACATAAAATGAACGAACAATGGCGGCGCCCGTCGCGTATACGTTATTTCCGGGGCCAGAGACCTCAAGCCTAGTTGGGATAACCTTCCCCATTAAAGTTTGACCAAGAAACTTAGCGGTTTCCTTTCTGCACTTACTTGCAGCCAAGCCGCTGGATCATAGTTGCCATTCTCTCCGCTCAGCCCAAAATCAATCATCGAGTTTAAACGCATTACACGGTGAGCGTTAAACGATAAGCAGCTTTGTTGCATTTACCACCCCATACGACGTTGCAAGCTGCTGTTAGCTCTATCTAATGCCACAGAGTACAGTCTGACACACACACACACACACATGAAGACTTTTGCTCTACCATCAACTTGAGCTATTTTATTGTGCTGCGACCTAAAAACTGAAGCAATAATACGCTTGCTTGCCCCATGTTGCATTGTCTGTGTTGATCTTTCCAAGTGCCTGTGTGTATGTGTGTGTGTGTCTCGTTCACGTCTCCCCTATAAGTATATATATGTACTTACATATATATTGTATTGTGTGCGATATATATTTCTGTTGGATTTACGATGCAGCCATAGCATCAATGCTATCTTCATTTGAAGTACCAATGTGTTGGAAAGAGATAGCAAATGCAGCGACGTGAGTAAGCAGTACAGGGAGAGAGAAAAATGAGCAGCTTGAGATAAATCACGTGTACAAATGAAACGTTAGGAAATGCTTGGACGAAAAGAACGAGGAGAATTGTCAGCGAAAATGAAGACTATACAAAAGTATTGTAGCTTATAGAAAAATCATGTACAAAACGATGCTGGGTAATTTTGATAGGAATTCAACTATAACTGGTTGCGAATTACAGTCGGCACTGGTAAATTTATATTTCTGTCTGCCAGATTTGACTTCATCTTCCCTAATTGCCTTCTTCTTTGGCTTTTATGACTCTCTAATGTTTGAGCTCGTCTCCGATTTAATGACTTCTCTTTAAAGTTTATCGGCTTAGCTGAAGTTTTAGGCACACACATAACTACACATACACACACATACACAAAGGGAAATGCACACATACACCAGTATGTACCATTGAGTATAGGGTTTCCATTTGCTGGCACATAAAACTGAACGCTCTGCGCGCTTAAGGCAGCCCTTTCCACCCACTTCCTGTCTCTGTGTGGTTACAAAACTATTTATTTAGTTGGTCATTTTGTTGTTATTTGTATTTGTAATAGACACGCGCACACTCACACACACACATGCACACACACAGAGTCGGCTCTGGTTATAAGTTTGTGCTCGCTTCGTATCTCATGCCCGGAGTGCGGCGCACTCTGGTAATACCGCTATCTGTATCTGTATGTCACCAGAGAGACGCACATCCGGTCAGATCTATAAATTTCCGATGTTGTATGTGTGAAAGTGTGTGTTATGTGTGTGTGAGTGCGCGCGACGTTGTCGGTGAAATTGTGCGCGCATTTATTTATTGTTGGCGCTAACTCGCCAGGCCAAAAGTGTGGCAAAAACAATGAAACAGCAACAACAACAACGGCAACAACAATGTCTACTAAAAATGATATAAAAATCGTGGCACTGACCAAGGCAGCCAGCCGGCAGCCGACAGCCAGCCGGCTATGACAGCCATTATATCTGCCTCTGTCTCTGTTGTGTGTGTGTTCGTGTAACGATTATTGAAAAAGAAGAGAGCAGACAGCAACAAAATAAAGAGCAAGTAAAGGGAGCAAGTGCCCTTAGTCGAGTATTGGATACCCTGTCAAGAAAATTGTAAATAAAGATAAATAATCTAAATCGTATTGTTTTAAATATAAATACTATTTAAAGCAGAAGGTTTGAATACACACATTGCATAAAAGGTTTATCTGCATATTTTATATGCCAAATATTTATTATTATATTGCAAAAATTATTTTTTGTTGTTAATCGAAAAAAAAAAGATAAGAAAGATCTTCTCGAGTTTATGTATTCTTCAAGAAACTTTATTTACATAGCTTATATACATATCTATATACCTTTGACGGCCACTTTCTATGCCTGCAGGGTACAAAAAAATATATAGAAAGGAAACGAAACAAACGCACTGCAAAACGGATATCAAAGTGCGATTTATTTTTATTAGTTTCGGATGTCAATGTGCGGGAAATTGAGAAATTAGAAAATATTATACACGCTTCTGGCTTGTTAACGCGCACCTAAATGCCAACACACACGCACATACTCACACACACACTGGTACACATCAACTCACGATTGCAATTTATGTGTGTGCGTGCGTGAGTATTGTATGCTTTGTTCGCTGTCGACAACATTTCCTATATATTTTACGATGTTCGATTTGATTTTATGAAGTTGCTTTTATGCCACTTTTACACAGTAGTTGCCTCTCTCTCTCTCTACCTTTCTTTCTCTTTCTAGTCGGGGTAATCCTTCATTGATGCTTTGTTCAGCCACATTTCCGTAGCTTATGTCAGATCCTACTGACTGTTGATTGTTTTCCCTAAAAGTGCAGCACATTTAATTAAAAAATAATAAATATCGCTAGATAATTGAAATTTATGAATAAAGTAAACAACGTTCTTTGAACCCAATTTCAACTGGGGCACATATAATTGCATTAATTTTGTAGATTTTTAGTTAGTTTGTCAGAAAATGTCACCATAAATCGAACTACAAATTTGTTGCAATCAACAATGTTGTATAATTGCCAACAAATACAAAGGTTTTAAATACAATTTGTATATATTAGGGCAGAATCAAAAATATAAATGAGAGAGATTTGTTTTTTGTGGAAAAATCTGAAACAATTGGAAGCGGGAGATGACAACAGAATCCAATCACCGACCCTTGCATAATTTAGAAGGCAAACACAATTAATTAACAGCTCTTGAAATGAGCAGATATATATGCTATGCAAGCATAGATTTGTATATAGAAATCAATATAGTTTATGGGCAGACGCAATTAGCGCAAAAACAAAAATCAATGCGACAACAACATAAACAAGCATCATAAAATGCCCCAACGTGGGTCATCGTCGTGGGGAGTAGGCAATAAAATTAGACATAATTACAAGAGAACAGCCTCCCTAAGCACACAGACAGTCAGAGTAAAAACACATACTGTTACAAGCTGACAATCAATGCGCACACACATATGGGAAATAACATAATTTGCTGGGCAGTTCACAAAGTATTCCCCCTCAACTGGTCGAATTGGCGGGCCGAAACTATTGTGAAACGTTGGCAGAAATAGGCAAAAACAAACGCAAATTTACCAACAACACACACATAGATAGAAGGTTGGTCGCACACACACACACATAGACACGCTTGTATAGATATATGAATTTACTGGCCAAACATGTGGGGAAGCCACTTTTATTAGGCAATGTTGTTGCTGTAGCTGGTACGTGCCCCGAATTAGTTTTTTGCGATTTGAATAAAATTGTTTTGAATAAATTTGAATGCTACATGCACGCGCACAATCTTCCGCATACACGCACACCCACACACTCCCACGCGTGCACATACACCGGCTTTGGCTGCATGGTCGCAGTTAGCCCAAATAAATAGGCAATGCTTTTTGTTCGACTACATTTGCAGTTTGTCTGCTGCAGCAACTCTTTGCACAGTGCGCCGTAATTAGCCGCAACGCATCAATAGGCAAATAAACTTATCAGCTAAAAAAGTACATTTCAAATTACAGTGGCTGGCACCTAAATTGGCCCCAAAAATCTGAATGCACTTGAAGTGGACGCCGCTGTGACTGTGTGCTTGCATCATATAAAGCGAGGCAATTCAATGGGCAACAACTCGAATTGATGAGGAAAATATAAAGTGAAGTGGCGCACAGTGGTTAAAGGGCATGAACGAATTATTAGAAAAATATTTTATATTATCTTTACGAAGCTAATTTGCTGTCAATGATATATTTGCTTTGAATATAATTATTTATTATTATTGCTTCAATAAATCATCAAAATATCTGTTACCAAACAGTTTAGTTTCATATTCATTTCATATTAAATTTTAATGTTAAATATTTGTTTTCTTTAATTTCCCCCTACTCGCCCTAGTAATCCACTGATATGCATGTGCCTTTTTTCATGACTTGCTGATTGAACACGACCTCAACATGAGAATTCTATTAGGCGCAGTATAAATGCAGCCACGCCCCGCTACGCATACTGAACACACACAGTGGAAAACACAGCCGCAGTCGAATTGATATGTACATTTGTATCAAACATGCAGAAAACCAACAACAACTACAAATTCCAGACATACGTGAAACAGTTGGGGCTGCTCGGCGCAGTTGGCACTGACCAAAACCGTTGCTCAATGAGAATGCGACCAACGACCAGAAATTTCCAACATATCGCGAGGCATTTTTTCGACGCATTCCGCCGCTGCAGTAATTGGAGCAATAGAAAACCCCTCAGCAACAGCACCAGTCCGCCAGGGAAATGCTATCAATATTGGCTTCCGAAACACTTTTTAAAGTGCACGCCAACACACACAGACACATCCATATGTATGCTTGAAAACATCGTATACGCATTGCCCATATGTTTTTGTTTATCAATTTCGCCAAAAGAGGTTTCCCATCTAAACGACAAGCAACTTGGGACTCCCCATTGTAAATGTCGTTGAGGAGATTTACGCTAGCGAGTGAAAAAACTCGCCAATTAGGCGAGATGTAATTTCCTTAATTAAGTTGTAACATATTTTTTATGTTCTTTGGGTCGCGTTGGCAACACGAAATTTAATTAAAATGTGCGCGAAAAACACTTTGAAAAGTGTTGAGAGAGAAAAGAGAAACGAGAACGGGAGCGGGTGAAATTCTTTCTTGGCACTTTCGATAACTGAAATTATATTTTTGCGGGGGGAAAAACACAAATAAATTTTCAGCTGTTTGTAAGCAAAATACATAAATAAACCGAGGGGCGTTTAAAAGCTTTTACATTAAATATTCATGAGCGAGAAGCATAATGAAATTATGCAAAGGCTGCGGCCGCGTGCCAAAACTTATAATATTCTAATTTACCAAACTGGCAAATGTTCAATAATAGTGCCAGACAGTGAAAGTGAGAAAGTGAAAGAGAGAAAGAGACAAAGACTCGTGCGAAATTGAGTTGTTATTTAGATAGGACTGAAAGTGTGTTACAAGTTTGCTTAGGCCAGAAAAGGTTCAATTAAAGCAAACGAAAAATTCAATTAAAACTTTTCGACGCTTATCCAACTAAACATCTTTTCCACTCCCATCTTTCTCTCTCACTCATCCTGCGCTTAACTAGTTTAACAATTAGGTCTAAAAGGTGCCGAAACTTTCGCTCGAACTTATGATTGATGCTCCAAGCTTCAACTTTAAGGCACTGCGCCAAAAAGTGTATACTGCAGAGCATCGTAAGTCATCGCAGCTAAAGCTGAAGTTGAAGTTGAAGCTAAAGTTAAATTTTCACGACACGACACTCAAGTATTTATGCGAAAACTTTTGCGTAATGCCACGCACAAGTGGGTCGAGTATTTAGCTAAATTAAGTCTGATTGAAAACCTTAAAGCGTATTTATCAGCTGACAGTTTTATCTCGAGCCCACTCGACGGCAAAGGACTGCGGACAAAATATATATTTGCAAATAAAACGGCTGCAATGTGACGGAAGTAAGTGAGCTGTCTCCTTCTTTCTCTCCCCCCAGCTCGTTTGCAACTGGGGAAATACATTAAACTAAGCACTGCGCTAAGATGCCACGAACTGAATGCGAAGGACAGTCAAGTTGGCCGGCCTCAAGTAGCTGCTGTCAGTCCTGCCAGCTGCTTCTCCTCCCCCCGATCTCTCTTTCGCATGCCCTGCTGCATTTGTATGCAATTTGCGTTTGTCTTCTGCTCACTTTATTCCTTTCATTTGGCTCATCACCTCCCACTTACCCCCGCTCTGGTCCATTGTCTTAGCCATCGTCTGACATCATTTCTTGCTCTATGCATACATAATTCCATAATCTCATTAGATGCTAACTATGAAAAAAGATAGCAAAAAGTAGCTGCAAATTGTCCGGGGTCGCTAAACTGCCTGCGAGACTGAAGGCTCTCATGCATATCGAATGATATTGAGAATGTGCCTGAATGTGAAGTAATGCCCGCAAGGTGAAGAATATCTTAAGAAAACTACAAAGAAAATGTTGAAAATTTACTACAAAAAGTAATTAAATTAAGGTGGAAACAGATGACTTAATATGTTAAGTGGTTCTTAAATTGTAATTTATTTTAGCTTCGAGGCTTTTGAGCTGTCAAAAGCGTTTTACTTACATTTAAGTTAAATGAACTAACCCCAAAGAAATGTAGGCAAATATTCAAATAAAATGCCCTAAGCATGTGTATGTATGTGCTGTAATAATAAAACCATCACCAAACCAAATCAAATTGCAATTCATTTGCTTTCAATGACCGCAAATCCCTCCTTAAAACTAGGAAAGTACATTCAACCTAAATGACACTTGAACTAAAGCTCAACCTTTGCACAGCTTCACCTCAAAATTGCCTCCGAAAATGAGGCTAATCTTCAATCAATTTCGAAAACAATTTAAAACAATAACGACAGCCATAACGAGATGCTACCAAAATTGGTTAACCTTTTGTTGTTTGTTGGACTTAGCAGGAGTCGGCTTGATTCAGCTTAAGCCTGAACAACAATTTCCTCTGGGCTAGCCTGGCGACAACGACAGCTACAGCTTCAACATCAGCTTCGACTTTAGCTTCCGGAGCGAATGACACTTTATGCAAAAACAATTTCGCAAACGGTCTGCTCTTAAGTGACGAAATAACCAGCGCCAGAATCAGAGCACAAAACAGAAAATTCACCCGAACCGGTTATCATACGAACAAACTGTCATGACAGTTTGCATTCCCTGCTCCCTGACACAATCCCCATTCCCCTACCACTCTGCCACTCCCACGCCCTGTCCCAGTTTCCCGCCATCCCTTGCACTCTTCTATTCCCAGTCCCCTTTTCCTTTAGCAACTCTTGTTTCTGCCTGGTCTGGCCTGGTTCCCAATGGGGCGTTATCTAATGAGTTGGGCAGGATGCAGACTGAATGTTGTTAGGTCATTGAGATGAGATCCATTCAACTGTCGCTTACGTGTGCCAGGCTCACAGTTCCCTGAAACTGACTCTGACTCCTGTTCTCCCTCTGCCTGTGGCTGGCTATGATTCTGCGGTGACTGTCCCTGTGCCTGTCCCTGACAGACGACGACAACGAGCACGAGATGAACTTCAAATCGAGCGTGAATTTTTGGGGTTAACAGTCATTGGATATAGCCAACGCAGTTGATGGCTCCGCCTTCTGGTAGCTGAAAACAAAGCAAGCGAAAATGTCAGATAAAGCAACTGAGCTGGTGTTCTCTATGAATTACAGGGCGTATACTTGATTTTTTGCCAAGCATTGCCATTCAACAGCAGTTGCAGTAAATTTCTAAATATATTTAAATTTAAAGAGTGAGCGAGGGATGGGGAAAGGGAGATAGTTATGTGCAAGTGTTGATGTTTCCAATTAGACAGAGTTACAGTTAAGCAAACATACGGCACATTTGTCAACAGGCAACAGACTGAGCAAACCAATTATTTTGCCAAGGTTGCTGTTGTTGTTGCAGCTGTGAGTTGTTTGCATTTACACAATAATCGTAACAATAATTGCATTTAAAGCAAAGCCCAAAATATGTTGCGACAGCAGACTTGTCTAAAATATGCAAGAAATCTGTGCCCCAAAAAGTATGCTATACAAATTTTGCAGCTGTTAGCCAAAACGAGGCACGGCACTGCTGGAGTCCATCTCACTCATTTCCCTGTTATGTCTCTCTCTCTCTCTCGCTCTGCATGCCTTTTGTTATTTTTAATTATATTTTATGGTAATGTGTGCGTGTGGCTGTGTGTGTGTGCGGGGTGTCTAGCCGAGTGTGCGAGTGCTGACAAGGCACACGAAATGTTTTGCTAAAAATGTTTTGGAATTCAGTATTGTACAACGTCAACAGTTGACATGGACGTTCCGTTCAGCAGGTGTTAGTTTGTCCACACCCTCACATACATACACACACAAAATACATGCAAATGCAAATTGCCTGGCCGGCTTCTGACATATTTCTCAATGCCAAGCACACATGAACACACCCACACACACACTTGACACACATACATTCACACACATATTTCTATAACACACACATTTGTTTCCACATTGCACAATAAAATCAAAACATACATACATTGCAACAGGAAAAAATATCAACGTAAACTTTTTTAATAAATTTCATTTGGATGTTTGCCTGCTGTGTTTGTGCGTGTATGTGTGTTAACGTGTGTGCTTAATTCACTTTTCCTTTTATATACGTGTATAAGCAATAGCAAAAACAAAACAAAAAACACATCATTCCATTCACAATTATTATAAGCCACAGAAAAAATCAGTTTCCGGGAAGTTCAGTTTGTTGTATTTTCTGTATTTCCTGTTGCTATTTTATATATTTTTTATACAAGACTCTTCCCTCCCTCTCTAACTGCTGTAGTCAAAATATTTTAAATAGGATATATGTACATTTGTATATACAGAGGGGAATAGAGAAAACTTGCTGAATACTTGCTAACAAACACGAATCAAATACAGAAATTTGCTGCAAAACTTTTATGCATGCGTTAAAATTATTTTAGTGAAAATACTTCTAGCTACGTATCCGATTTACCGAATCAAAAACTATGCCAGAATGTTGCATAAATTGCAACGCTTAAGCAAAAACATATGCATATGGTTTACTATTGAGTTTCCCCTGCTAAACCATCATAACTGAAATTACTATTGTTATGCAAGAATGCAAGAAACAAAAGAGCAACGAATCGACATTGTTGTGCTGGGCACAGAAAAACAATTCTTTGATACTGGATATATAAAGTTTTTTGGCATGTCGATTGATGTAATTGCCGTTACAGTTCATTATGCTAACAAAAAAATTGTGAAAAATGTTGTTGATTATACGGGGAACATAATCAAAATATTTCTGAAAAATTTTTAAAATTTTATGAGAAGTCTTTCAATTGTTTAATTGGTGTAAAATTTATTTTATTTGATTACGATTGAATTATATAGTAGCACTGCTTAACGAGAATTGTGAAATGTTTTGCTCTAAGCTAGACAAAGTAGAGTTTGTAGACCTTTATGTTGAAGTACAAATATTCAATCTTGAAACTAATTATAACTGCTTTTGTCTACAAATTTGTCATAATTTTGCAGACATCCAATGATGATAAATTTCTGCGAAAGCCACCAGCCTTTCCTACCAGCCTCTTCTATCATTTGAATCCTACTTCTTCACTAAGTGAATAATACTGTATCGGATTTAATTGCCGCTTCGTTGAAACGCAACTTTTCAGCACTTAAGAATTAAATTTTCAGCATCATTAAAAGCAAAATCATATCGCGAATTGTAGGCAACAACAAGTAGATGACAACAACATTGCTGTGGAAAAGTTGCGGCTGACATTGAAGCTTTTCAAAAACTCATCGCCTGACAGAGTGGGGCAAATGGGCATGTCTGCGTATGTGTGAGAGAATGTGAAGAGGAGGTGGGTTCGCGCGTTTAAGTGGCGTTTGTTAAGTACAACACGCTTGACATCATTATCTTGAATGTCAACAAAACTGGCTGTAGTCGGTTGTAGTCTGCAGCGATTGCTTGCGCTGCCGCTATATATGTTTATTATGTTGTTGACTGAAGTTTGCCCTCTGATTGACAACTTTGGCAACTTTTCGCCGCTGTTGTCAATTGTCGCTTAAATCCAATTTTACACATACGCCGTAAAAAACGGCGATGTCGCAGTAAACGGCATTTTAAACATCGCCTCAGACTCAGTTCCAGCATCAGCTTCAGCTTTATTGGCAGCATCATCGTTATCTGACAGTTTGAGCATCTCTCCAAAAAGTATCAGCGTGTTAACGGTAGGTTAAGAAGGAAAAGAGAAAGATAAGGGAGAGAGAGAGAGAACAGAGAAGAACTTTCTGTGACATGTCACGCACTGCGAGCGAAAGTTAAGCAATTTTTCCCCCCCCCCGCACATATTGGGCTTGGAACATTTTTTTAATAAATTTTCTTTAAATTTTTGCCCAAGTTAAGAATATGCAAGCAGATAAATAATTGATAGACTGCTTGGCTGAGTGACATTCCAACATAATTGAATTTTCAACCGACTACGAAGAGACCTTTAAGGGAATATTATAACAGTTAACTTAAGACATGAACAGCAAGACGAAATTTGAGCAGGCAGAGTGAAAGCGGCTGTAAACAGCTGTGACTTGCCGCGCAGGTACTGGGCGTGCCATGCTCACAATTGGCAACATATGGCCAATGCACACGTTCCCTTTATTGATACCAGATTGTCAGATGAGGAGAGAGAGAGGGGGAAGAGACCTCCCATTTGGGTTGTAGCTCGCACTCAATTCAATTAAAATGGAGCACTTAATTTTATGCCAAGTTCAACGCAACCAAAAAGTGCCAACAGGCTGGGCAAATCAAAGGAAGCGGAAGCAAGACACAGCGCGCTCTCTGCGACAGCCGACAGCTGCTCAAGTGTGTATCCTGCTTGTATGTGTGTTTGTGTGTGTAGGTGTGTATGCCATGCATGCTATATGAGTCAATAATATTGTAACAGCTGTCGGTTTGGTTAGGTTTGCCCTCGTTTACAGTCTGTGTCTGCTGCCAATTTTAAATGGAAATTTAAATGTTGCCTCAAATTCAGCACAAGGTGCGAGCAGTAAAAGCTCTGTCTGTCTGTCTGTCAGCCGAGTGCAAAATGGCGTCTGATAATCATACGGAACATTTCACTGTTTAACAGATGATTTGGCATAAGCTGCAAGCAAAAACTACCGTGCTGGCAAATAAAATGTGCATGCTGAAAATGTAAATATATTTATAGATTTCCTACGGAAATAAATTCAATTTCTCTTGCGGTAATATTGAAAATTTCAATATATACATATATACTTGCAAAATGGTTCGGATATCAAATCACTTTATGTTGCCTTTCTTCAAGCAGCACTCGGCATATTCTATTATCAATATGCAAGCATTCTTATAGCTTCTTCAGTGGAGTCGAGCATGCGAAATAAGTACGATAAGCCAACTGTCATTTCTCCATACAAGCAACGCGACTATATAGAGTATATATGTTGTATGTGTGTGTGTCTCTGCAACGCATAGTCACATATATGAAAAACCCATTTAATTTTGTGCACTTGCTGGCAATATATATACCAAGCACTCGCACGCACACACACGCACATACAATATAAAACAAACATACAGATGACAATTCGTGCGGTAGCCGCAAGCAATTTTCCAGCACTTTCCGCAGCGCCGAAAAATTTGAACGTGCAGAGAAAACTCTATGCGAAAATTGTGCAATGTTTGCGACAATTATATGAAAATAAATAACAAGTCGCGCAAGGGTACTCCTCGTGTTGTTTTAAATGATCTATATTAAAAATTTAATCTTAAAATTAAAAATGAAATAAAGAGAGTTTTTCAAAATTAAAATTGTGTTGTTGATATTAAATAAATAAGTGTTTAATAATATAATAACAATAAAAATATAATCTATTGAGTTTATTTCATATATTTAAAGCATATAAGAAATTGTTAATCAAATACTAATAACATAAATAACCAAAATATGACAACTTGAACTTACGTGTATATTATACTTTGTCTTACTTTACAATACATTTACGGTATAATACTCTTGCAGAACAACCCATAAATAGTAACAAAATAATATTTAATGTATTCGGTTTATAAGTTTTAAAATTCAACTTTAATTTATGTTTTAAATAAAGTGCTTGCTAAGCAGCTATTTTCCAGCTGCGAAAGAAAGAGAGAGCATTACAGGTGCGTTTATTTTTATGTTCATTCCACATTTCTCTCTTCATTTCCTTTTTTAGCATTTTCTCTGTCTTCTGTTTTAAGCCAGAAAACTGTCTTGGTCGCTCCCCTTTTGACCTGCTGCTGCTCCTTGAGAGAGAGTCAAACAAGAGTGGAAATTATATGAGGAATTTGTAGTTTCGTCGAGCAATTAGAAAAGCGGAAAACTGCTTAAGATTGCTCTCTGTGTGGCTGTGGTTGTTTTCTCAGACATTTGGGGCCACACGACAATTTGTTTTGTGTGTGCGTTTGCACAATTTGGCAGGGGAGTTAGAGAGAGAGCAAGAGAGAAAGAGACAGTACGGGAGGGGGAGTACTAATAGCTGGCATTGCTTTTAATTGGCTCTCATTAAAATTAAAAGCTGCAGCAAATTGAATATGAGACTCAGCTCAGCTAAAAGCGACTTGGACAGCTGCTACGAATAGTTCTTATACCCTCTACCTTATGGTATCTATACTTCCTATTTACTCCCTAAAATCTCTATGCCCTCTATACACCCTATACACCCACTGCTGCTCAATCTTCCCACTCTCCAGTCTAGTTGCCTTTACTGATTTCACCGCAAGTGTTTTGCAGTTGTTTTTTAATTGCGCCATGCAAACTTTAGTCGCTAATTTGTTTGAATGCTTTGCAGGCATTCACACAGACACTTACTAAGCATGCAGCAAACACACTCCTTACGTGTGTGTGTAACTGTGTCTGTTCTTGTTTGCCTGCAGCTGTTTAGTGCCAAGAAATGAAATGGAATCTGCCTCTGCAAATGCATCAAAGTTTTGAGTTTTGCCCAGGCAAAAGTTTTTCGAGTTCATGTTTAATGACTTTTTGGTGGACTTTTTAGCGAGCACCGAATGTGTGGCATATGTGGCATGTAGCATGTTGCTTGGGGCATGAGTGACGAGCGAATGTGGTAAAGTTAGTGGCTGAAATTGTTCAAAATATGGAACAAATTCTGGGGTAAAGCAAAGGAATTAGTTAAGATCAATGGTTTAATGAAATTGATTATAATAAACCAGCAGAAAGATCAGTTTTAAATATATTAATTCAATTTAACATTCCACACAGTCTACGCTGCGTATACGCAATCAAAATTCCTTTACAAATGTTCAACCTTTTGAATAAAATAATTTGTCACTGCTTTTAATCCTTTTTCTTGTTTCGTATTTTATCCTTTTTGCATCCGTTCCGCAAAATTAAACAACTGCCAGACGTCTGTAACCAGCGGTTATTTGCCCAAATTAAAACAAAAGGAAATGATGAAAAATATTGTGCATACGCAATGTAAAGCTGTAGCGCAAGCCAGCAAGTTGTTTATATTTTTTTTCAATTCGAGACGAGCAACAACAGCAGGAAACTAATGTTAAAGTCAATTTCTGCAAACAAAAGTGTGTTGTCAATGCCAATCAAAATGTCAAAGTGCGAATAACACAGACAGAGAGCGGGCTTGAATGCGATTTAAGAAAGCCAACGAAAAGAACTGCAAGTGAAATGAAAAAATCTAACCAAGCAGCAAATGCGGCAAATAGGATGAAAGCCAATCGAATTTAGCAGTGGGACCAGGGATCAAGGTATTAACAAATATGTAAGCTACATGAGAAAGAGAGAGATGGGAAAAGAAAGCGGCTGCCAAAGGTAAAAGAGAGTGAGCACGAACGTATGTTCTGCTTGCCTGGAATTTACAGTTAACGAAGCGTGAAGTTGGAGTCGCAAGAGTCAAACAAACACACGGCAGCAGACAGACAGTCAGACAGAAAGAGAGAGATACCATAGAGAGAGAGGCTGACAACAAAAAGCCAGGGACAGGCGATAAAGGAATTCAATCGAAGTTCTTGTCTAGTTGACAGCAGCATTGAGAGCTGCTGCAAATATTTATAAAAAGCAAAAAAAAAAAAACACAAATAAGAAATCGAAAATCGAAAATACGAAAATAAAGCGGGAACATCAAGTCGGCTCAAGCCAAAGTGCAAATATTGCCAGGGCAACGTTTGCTGTTTGATTTTGCCAGCCATGAGATTATCATCAGAAAGCCATTAGAATTTTTATTGAATTCCGCACGCACGCCACAGTCGTCGCTTCCAGCTACACGCACAACAGTCACTCCTACAATATTGACACACGCAACAAAAGCAGCAACAACAACAATAGGGACAGCAACAACATCATTTGAGCCCCTTTGAATAATGTGCCTTTAGGCCGGGGATAAATCGACCAGGCTCGACAACACTTTCACGCGCATTTTCGTTAATCATCTGGGATTAGTTCTAATCAAGTTTCCGTCCGCTGTTGCATTGTGTTATTGGATTTGAATTGAGTTCGTGTGGAATTTCAATTAAGGCGAAACCCGCTACAGACAATGCCGCCTGTCAGTTTCAGTTTCTCATACTCTCCTACCTCCCTCTCTCTCTCTCTCTCTGTATTACGTGAATTCTCCTCTATTCTCTCTGTGTAGTTAATCTTTTATAATTAAACTGATTTAGTCGCCAACTCGCAGGCAACTGCAGTTTGCCCGTCCGTGGGCCATTGACTTGTTAGCATAATTACGCATTAATATCGTCCATTCTCATTCTCGTACAACTAATTCGAATCTATGGTAGGACACAACTTCAGGTAGCCGAACATAATTGAAATTTACTCGTACACAGAACTTCACCTGTAGGCGGCGGGCGGCGAAAGGTCAAGAGTTCATTAAGTCGATTTAAGTTAAGTAATTTTACTTTGGCAAATATTGCCTCCGTCCCCAAGCATATTGTACAGCAGCATAATGATCATTGATATGGCAAATGGTGGATATTATTGGGCGCACATGCGCCATCTACAGTCAAATTAATTAGGCATTCGGGCATTGGACACATTAATAAATGTCCAAGCTGTTGTTATAGCTCTCTGAATCGATATCGGATACGGCGGCAGACAATAACTGTAAGTGCTGCTGCTCTGCTTGAATTATAGCAACATTGATTCGGCATTGGGTAGACAACTTCAGAATAAAGTATTTGAAAGAGTTATAGTGGTAGTAGACTATTGTATACCTTGCTTAGCATAATGTGAAAATGAGAAAAGATAAATTCGGTTCGTCTAGCCCTAGTAAAGTCAAAGATACTTAAGACTGACACGTGGAAAATTTTAGAGCAAAATAAGCACGAAAGCTACAGTCGAGTTTGCTCGTATAGCGTATTAGAGTATTTTATGTTAGATACTTTTACCTCAGTAACCTCATAAACCCTTAAAATATACATGACAACAAAAACAATTTCCGAGAATGTAAAATCAACTTGTTGTACAGAAAATTCATTCCAGTGAACTTATGTTTAAGTTGTAATAATTCATGTATCTTATAATGAATCAATTTTCCTATACACACACAAAGTGTTTCTTGATTCGTCACTAATTCTGTCGAAATTCTCAAGAAATTTACAAGTTGAAATCATTCTGAAAATATTTCCGCAAATCGATATCAATCGCTCGCCTTGTCGAGTAATTGTTTTGTCATTTCGATTATTAATTGCAATTAAAATCATTGAAAACTCATGCGCAAGGGAAATTTATCAATAGTCATAAATGTTGCCTGGACTTTGCTCTCTCACATAACAAAATTTGCGCATTGTTCCTTTGTTTTCCGATTATTTATGCACAATTTTGGCAAATGCTCAAGGAACGATTGGCTAGTTAATAATTTACTCGCATTGTTTGCATTTGCTTTTGATTCCGAAATGGAGATTTCAATTAATACAGAAAATGCCAAATAAATGCAGCAAGTTTTTTCAGCCATGTTTAAATTATGGTTCATAACAAAAAATAACAACAACATCGACTGACAATTGCAGGCGGAACTTCAACTTGTTAAGTCAAGATTTGGCTTGAGCCGAGAATGCAATAAGTTGGCCAATTGGAAAATTCGTTTCAAGTGCTCGTCGCCGTCGAATTGGCAACAAAATGTCTCAAAGCGCATTTTGCTTACAACTTGGCACAACAATAATATTGGAAAAGCAAAGGAGCAAGAGAAAGGAAAAGCAAAGCTTGCGAAAGCAAGGAAAATAAATAATAAGAGATGAAAAAATGCTGGAAAGAAAAAATACACATAAAATTTAATCCACTTCAGGAAAATTTGACTGTTACAGAACGAGAGGGAGAGTGATAGAGAGAGACGGAGAGAGAGAGAGAGAGAGCTCTACGTCAAGTGAACGCTTGAGCGCTGCTGGTTTCACTTGAGCCGCGCCAGCATTTTGGCGCTGAGAATTTATTACCATATCGATATGCGTAATAACTTGGCAATAAAAATAAATCTCAGCACAATGCTATAAATACAAAAACATCAGCACAAATGCGTTATAAATAATACTCCGATTGCCGTATTACAAATTCATTTCGGAAGCTTCAACTGGCGCGCAGACAACAAACAAATAAACCGACAGGCAGACGGACAGACAAAGGGACAGACGTAATACACATCAAAAGCAAAAGGCAAATGGTAAATGCAGATTGGAAATCATCATGGGCCAATGCCCAGGCGGATCGTTGTGCTCCTCCAACACTCGGCATTCTCCCAAGTGGGGCGTAAATTTAGCCGCTAATATGAATATTGTCGTGAAAACGGAAATGAACAAATGTTTACCGGGCTGGCACTGGCAACACAGCGGCAGCCACGTCTCCTCCTCCTGCTTGCGCCTCTTTACGCGCCATTTTTATTCTCTCTCATTTTATGCCCAAGAAATGAAGCATGCGAGATTTCATAAAAAAGCGCAAAGAAAGTGAGTAAATGTATTTCTTGTTGATTGGCTCTCGCTTCCTTGCCAGGATATTGATAGCGGCAAGGGGAAGGGAGGAAGGAAGCGAAAGGGAAGGGAGCACTGGCTGGCTTAGCTTAGGTCACTTCTCGACGGCGAAAAACTTCAATTTCATTTGATGCAGAAAAATTGCTGGCAATACGTAAGTGCTTCATGGTAAATGAAATATACAAACGCTTCGTTGCCCATTGTATTGCCTGCGAGCCGGATGCTCAATGCGCAGAGACTTGAGACGAAGCGCGCAACTCGATATTCGATACTGCATAGTCGATATTCGAGCATGGTAGAGATAACTGGAAGTGGAGGGAGGACGGTAAAATTTCTTGGGTATTTGCTATTGTCCTTGGCAAAACATTGTGGCATATTTTTCCGAGCTTTTTACGCTCTCTATCCCCATTGTTTTGCCAGGGGGGCAATTTGTAAAGTGATTTCAAAAATAATTTCATTAATTTTTCGCATTAGGATAAGCAAATTCGATGACCTTTGACATTGTCAAATGCGTTTCTTTTGCGTCGCTTACTCTCTTCTCTTTTTTTCTGTCTAGGCAAGTCAATTAGATAAGATAAATGGCAAGTTGGTGGGTACGAGAAGAAGCCAAACAGCCGAGGGTTTTGTGGAGTCAAGAAGTTTTTTTTTTGGTATAGGAAAGAGGGAGAATGGGAGCGTATAAAATTGTTATTTATTTTTCGTATTATAAGGAAAATAAAATCGATTTCTTATTTATTTATTAGTTAATAAGGGAATACTTAATTAAATATTGCATGGAAAAAAATAAATATTAATGAAACTACTGCTTAAAGCAGAAAAGAACAAGAAAATATGTTTTATTATTTAAATTGCCAGTAAGTCTTTTACTTTCTTTGCAAATTCTATTTTCTCAAACTTTTTCTAATCTTTTTCAATCAATTTCATTAATAACCGAATTTCATTTTAACTTTAAGTCAGCTCTGGCATCTTCTCCTTCCAGCACTCTCTCTCTGTCTGCTCACTGAACACTGCACTCGTTGCACTCCTTCACCCACACTCACTCACACTTACTCACAATCATTCACCGACACACTGACACTCGTTGAAGTCACGTAGAGCCCGCACGTCAGTCATGGGCGTGTCTCTCGCTTGTCATGGGGCTTATCAAAATTTACAGCTGTCGTCTGTCCTCCGTCCTCCGTCCTCAGTGCTCCGTCTCCATCCTTCTACCTACTCAACTAACTCTCTGTACACCCAACGTCTTTCCATATTTTGTTTATTTGTTTGCCTTTGCCTCTGCTATAATATTTCCACTTGAAATTAATTTCTCAAGAGCTCAAGTGCACATGTGACGAGCATACAAGCACAGCAAACACACCACGCACATACACATGTGTGTGTGTGTGTGTATGGTTTGTTGGCATATTCCGTTTTCTAAACACTAGCTGCAAACATTATTTTCCCTATACATATACACATATTGTACTATATATATCTTTCGTAAATATGCTCATATGCATTATGTCGACGTTCTCGTTGTGAAATCTGTTCAATCTGTGCCAGTGACATGTGTTTCTACTCATTGTTGTTCTTGTTGTTCTCCTTGTTGTTGTTTGTCAGATTAGTTAAATTTGTTGTTGTTGGTGTTGATGTTGCTGTTGGTGCGCCCATTTTGTATTATAATAACTCACAAGATAATTCAAGTGTAGCTCAGGCTGTTGATGTGAAAATTGCCATTAAAATGTTTACCCCAAAAGGGGGCGGAGTAACATGTTCAGTCCACAGAATGAAACACAAATTTGTTATGCAAATTGTAAAAATAGAGCAAAGCAAATAGGAATGTTAAAAAGAACCCAGACAGATACCATATGTGCTGGACTAAGTTGTAGTTTCCTTTGCTGCTGGAAACTTTTGCTCCATATGCAGATGAGACTCGGGTTGAGTTGAAAGAAGTTATATGATATCATCGTTATATACGCACAAATAATTATGAAATACTCACTACATTTTTAGAATATTTTCTGTTGGTCATTTCATGAATTAGAAAGGATTCTGTGCACAGTTTGCTGAGCAAAATTTATAGGTGCTTTATGCTCGTCTACATGAATAAAGCAACCACTAAAATGCAATTAAATGCGGTACCCACACACACGTACACACGCAAAGCAAGCTAATTTGTCAAAGAGAAACCCCTCACTCTACCAGCTCCTATATTAAATTCACTTAATTTAGCTCACCCAACTTGGCTGTTTTTATATGAAGTTGAATAATTTTTGATATGCCCACAAGGTGTTTATTAGCAACACGGGAATAATGTGCGTATAAGTAATATTATACAGCAGGTTTCGCTCTTCTTCCCTCTGTAAGCTGCTGCTGCTGCTGCCTTGGGACATTACTCATACGTCCTGTGAATGCGCCGCAAAATACACTAGGAGCCTCTTAAGAGGCCACTAAAAGCCAAAAGTCATAAAAGCAACAAAAATTGTAAGAGAAATAAGTGAAAATGCTGCCGAGTGGCAAAGCAGACAAATGAAATAAACTACAGGAAAAGCGCAAAAGGTGCAGCTCAAGATGGGCAAGGGCTGACAGGGGGAACAGGCTGACGACTGACTGCTGTGGAATGAGGCTGGCTAAGTAAAGCAACAATTATGGCTAAGAGGCTGACTGGCTGCCTGGCAAGCGACGACGTCAATGCAGACGGCGACGACGAGCCTCGACAGACGACAGAGTCAGCAGCAGTCGTCACAGTCGTCGTCAGTCGAGAGACGTCAGCGTTCGTCAGTCGTCGGCCCACAATCGTCAGTCGTCCGTGGGCTTTAATAACACTTAGCCAGGGCGAAATGAGGACGCGACGACGCGTCGGTAACAGCAGCAGCAGCAACAATAACAACAACAACGACACGAGCAACATCAACTGCTTTAACAGCCAAGTGACGAATTGAAGCTAATATATATACAAACAGACAGAAGGACAGACAGAGCGAAGCTCTATACAGACATACATACATGTATGGAGCGTACTTCAACATATATTAATGGTACTCCCAGCCGCGCTTTGACTGCCCTCTCTGCTCTCTCTTTGTGTGGGTTCACATTTTTTATGCCTTGACATTTGTTTGTTTATTTTCCTTTTTTGCTGCTGCCTTTCCGTCACATTCCCGCTTTGTCAGGCGTAAAACAGCTCACGTAACAACAACAACAACAACGACAACAAACAGCAAACAGTAACAACAACATAAATAACAATAACAAGCATTGGCCATAACCCAAGTGGAACCTCGACTTGAATAGATTGAATATTTCATTTAACAAACATAATTGGCAGCATTGACCACATGTGATGGGATTATTAATAGTAATTTAAAGGGAAACTTTGAAAAGATATAGAAAGTGGAGGGATCTTTGTTTAGATCAAATACAAAAGTTAAAGATAGAAAAGGTTTTCAATGTAGTTTGCTTGATTTGATTGGAGTTGAAGAAATTAGTATTCACTTGTTCCATTTATATATTTTATATATATCTACATAGATTAAATGTTGCTATTATGTACTTTATATGTATTTTATTTTTCTATTTTAAGTATATATTCTCCCCTTTTTTAACAGTCTTGTATCTATTCTCTCTAGTTGTTCTATCTATTCTCCCTTTTCTAACTACCGATTGCATTCCTCAACTTGGTCTACTTGGTCAACTATTCTTTATTCGTATAGATGCAATCCATGCTATATTTTCATTCTATTCATCTATTTTATCACATAATAAGTTTTATCTTAATTACTATGTACCATCCTTTGCTGGTACGTATATCCCTATCAAAGCTGTAGCAAACACACATTACTCTAATATAACTTTCATCTAATGCTTTAAGACATTTCTTATTAACAGGCCTACCCCACTAGAATGAGCCTCATGCGATGACCAACAACCCATGGCAGGGATACCCCCAACCAAATAAGGGGTCACCCTAACGCACCAACACTCCGTAACAAGTTGCTAATGCTGCCAGCTAAATTTATTGTGAGTCTGCTGGTCAGTTGATCTCTTTCCCAATCTCACTCTCTGACTATCTCACTCTGCCCTTTTCTCTACCTCTCTCCCTTCCTCCCTCCTCTCTCATTCTTTCTCCTATTCCCTCTTGCTCTGCTCTTCCCTTTTCGTTGCCTACACTTGTTTTTGTTTTTGTTACTTTTGCTGCAGCGCCTTGGGGAAATTAGTTTTGTGTGGCTGTCTGCCTTGCCTTCTTTTCCTATTAGAGATTTTACTACTTCCTATTTCCGGCAAACACACGCACACACACACACCCGCATACACATAAACGTATTCCAGCGTGTGTGTGTGTGTGTGCTGTGTGCGCATTTACTTTCAGCGTTTACTTTTATTTTATGGAAATTTCACACCATTTATTAGCCGCAAGTGCGAACTGGCCAAGTTCTGCTTTATGCTCAGTTTTTCCAACTCATTTCCCCCAGTTGCTCTCTCTCTTTTCATTTTTCTGTTTAGTTTTAATTTTCATGCTGCAATTGTACAACTGTTTGCTGCGTAAATTTACCCGCGGCTCACAAAAAAAAGGTGTTAAATCGAGTTAGACGACCTGAAAACTTTTTCAATTTCTTGCAGAGCGCAGATTTGATGCCAATTCGCGTTATTGTTTTAATATCTCGTAAAGTTTATAATAATTTTGCAATACTTACGATAGTCGCCATATCTACGATAGCTACGATAGTTTTAACGATAGTTTCATTTAGTTGAAAAGACATGCGCTTCTTCTTAGCACAAACTTTGCAGAAAGAACATTCAACAATTTTTGCCCAAAAATATCCACACAGCACTCGCCACACTTTGGCCAACAACTGTCGCAGCAGCAACAACAACTTTGGGCTAGGGAGGGACTGCAAAGAGCATAAAACTGAGGAATTATTTGAAAACACGTAGCAAACATCAAACAAATTGTGGCGGAATCCTTTTAGCCGAGCTCTTTTCACGCGACAACGACGACGACGGAGCTGGCAAACAGGAGCTTCTATGGCTGCTTCCGGTTCGCTCTGCGTTATGGCAGCACATCCGTTTCTTCTTCATGCTGCCTCAACTGGTGCTTGTGCTGCTGCTGCTTCTGCTTCTGTTTGCCGCCTGCACTCCAAAATTAATTCAAGCAGCAAAAATGGCGCGTTGATAACTTTTTGCCAGGCAACAAGGACACGGCGACGGACGCCAAGGACGGCAAGGACGCACGCTGTCTCTAAATGCTCGCACAGATGTTGCTCTCTCCCTGTTGTTTTGTTGTTGTTGTACTTGCTGCTGTTTGGTATCTTATTCCATTTTATTTCATTTTATTTACCCCATTCGTTGGCGGCTGCAGACCGCATGCCGTCTTAAAGCAACCTATGAAATTTGTTGCAGGATGTGGGCTTAAAGTCTCCCGCTGGTTGAGCACAAAACAGGAACACGAAATTCAACTGACATGTGCCGACTCAGTGTGTCTATTTGTGTGTGTGCAACGTCGCGACCGCAACTGTCGCATGTGGAGCACTGGCCAAGTTCAATGTCCTTTGTCGACAGACGATAGACGAGAGCTCTGTGCCTGCAACTCATTAGTCTTTGTGAATTATTGCGGCGCACATAAATCCCCAGACACATAATTGCTAATCCATAAAGTTCCCCAATGATTTTCAGTTAAGCATATATCTTTCTCTCTCTCGCTCTCTTGCTCTGTCTTTAGCTTTGGTATCCAAATTATGCTTTAAGATTCTTCTACAGTCGTTGCGAATTATAAATATTTTGCATGTGCAGAGATTTATTTTATTAAGAGCCTAAAGATCCTTTAATGCTTATTCATTCTGAATCATACTTAACTTCCAAGTTACATCTTTTTTTTTATTTAATCATTACTTTTATTATATATTTGCCACATTTGTAAAGACTGCAATAAACTTCTATGTCTGCCATGCTTAATCCGAAGACTTTCTACTATTAGAAGACCTAAATTCATTCCCTTGAGTGTGCAACCGCCATGCTGCAAAGTATGTTAAACAAATTTCGGTCGAAATGGATGACAAGCGGCTTTTGAAAACACATTCGATTCGGATATGGCGAGAGATTTGAGTACTCGTTTTTTTCGTATTCGTTTTATTTTTTCTTTTTGTTTCAATGATGGAAATAACCACGTAGAACCGTTAGAGCGCACCACAAAATGGGCCAAATGAAAACTTTCGTCTGGTCAATAGAAATACGGCATGTGGGTGCTGCTGCAATGGGTTTGCCGCTGGGGTTGGCTTCGGCCTGGGCTGGTACCGCTCTGGCAAGGGCTTTTGTATGCTTGCCAATAATTCAAGGCATACAAAAAAATGTTTTATCTGCCTTAGGGCGCTATTTACATAAAAAACTGACTACTGGCTGACACCAAAAACACAAAAAAAGAACAGAAAAGGCTATAAGAGGGTTGGGAAATGCAGAAAGTAGAAGGAAAAAAGGAAATCGAAATGAATGCGAGAGCAAAATGGCTGAAATTTGAGATTAGCTTATGAGCATGAGCACATGTGGCAAGCAACTTAGCAGCGCTGCCTCCCTTCCCTTTCTTCGTCATGCTGCTAGTTAATTAAGGACATTGCTCCCTTGGCCAAGGAATGCAAATGAAGTACGCGAAAAAAAGCATTTTCTATTAGCAAGCAAACAATTTTAAGGCCGCATCATAATAAAATTTCAGCGACACAAAAACAGAGAGAGCCAGATAAAGCGGCAGAGAAAGAGAGAGGAAAGAAGTAAGATGAGAGTAGAGGGTGGGGGAGTGGATGAAGCATCCACTCACTTATCAGGTCTGATAAAAAGCAATAAAGGAAAAAATACTTTTGCCACACGACAGTAGCGACAACAACAAAGAGTAAGTAAAAACCAAGGCAACCGGGCAAAGTAAAGTGAATTTTCATAGTATTCGCACACACGCATACACCCACATTCTACACACACACACGCATAGAACGTTTAGTATGGAAATTAAATTTGCATAAATAAACGTCGACATGGGGAAAGCGACAACGACATCAGTTCCAAGCATTCAGCCAACAGCAAGGACACTGCCAGGATAACAGACAACGTGCCGCAGGGATAGTGCTAGAAGAGTTGTCTAAGCCGCCACACCACATCCTCCCCCTCCCCCACCCCCCTCTTACATACTCTCCCCACCACAGCCACAAATGGTTGGGTATGTGCTGGGTGTGTCAAAGAAATCTCAAATATGTCTACGACTTGGGCACATATAAAATTAAATTTACGAAAAAAATAACGAAAAAATACATACCCTAACAAGCAACCGCAAGCACAACAATAACACCAACAACAGCAACAAAAAAAAATAATAGGCAGCTCGTGTCAACACATAAAAAAATAAGAAATAAATATAAATAAAAGAAAATCATATGAAGATTGTAAAGTGAAAATGAAAAGAAGAGAAAAGCAAAGAAAAAACGAAAAGAAAAAATAGCATAAAGTGCATTTGGAATGCCACGCGGCAAACAGGGTCAAAGTTCATACACTCGACAAGGGTAAGCTGTAAGAAAAGACGGCAGGGTTGTCATGGTAATCCTAGCTGGGATTGCAACACCAGGAGGGAGCTCTAGTTCAAAGCACAAAGGGTTCAAGTGTGTGGTCGCAAATATGATGAACTTTCTGCGAGCGCAGCTTAACAATCAATTTTCATATGTGAGTTTACTGATTATACTCTTGCAGAGGGTATATTAAATTTTTGCAATGCACATTAGGGGACATTTTCGACCCTATAAAGTATTTATATTCCGAATCAGCATCAACAGGTAAATCGAAATAGCCCTGCTCGCCTGTCCGTCAATAAGTTTGTTGCAACGCCAACTAGTCACTCAGTTTTAAAGGTATCCTGATAATATAAATGCTTCTTATTGCTGCACGCTGTACCTAAAATTACATGTAAACAAATTTAAAATAAATATTTTGCATGAATATAATGAATATATAAAGAACCGAAACTCAATAAGTATTATACGTACAATATTCTGCTGCTACATCAACATTTTAATACTAAAATAATCCAGCAAAATAATCAATAATAAAAATATTTCCAACCAATTGTTGTGCAGTAAATACGTACCATACCACACCACATGCCATAGTCCCCACTTAATCTTGCATATGTTAATCAAAATATTTGCATTACCCAAAATAACTGACGAGTTTCCCCTTCCCCTGCAAACCCCTCGCTTTGGCAGCAGCTGTGGCCGGTATTACGCAAACGAATTAAGTTCATTATGCTAACGTCATGCAAACAACAACAGCAGTTAAACGCACACACACGCACACACAGTGTGTTGTTGTTGTTACAGCGGGAATCGCGCTAATTTCACACAGCTTAAAGTCTTCATTATTTACAATGCCGCCAAAAAAACTGAGCCGCTGCCAGTCGCAAGGCCGCACGAACATTACTCAAGCTTAAACAAAAAGCAACAACACAAAAAAAAAGAAGAAATTATGATTCTCCTGTGGCGCACCTTGACACAGCAGCTTGCCGGCAACAACAGCAACAGCAAACGATGGCAATGGGTGGGCAAGCAAACGACAAGGCCAACAATAAATAAACTAAACAAGCGCCAAAGCAGCCGCAGAATCTACACAAAAATCTGCAAACAAATGACAAACAAGTGGAGCCAGACAACAACAAGAGCAGCAGCAGAACAAGAGCAAACCGAAACCACTGTACGAGGACGACGACAACAAAGCAAAGTACGAGGTGTTTCGACTCCTGTGCATACACATGCAAACACACACACGCACACACAGCGAGAAAACAGTTGGCAATTTGGCACAAAACGCTGGCATAACATTGGCGTGGAATTGCCTTTACCAACTTGGTCAACTTAACCGGCTATGATTGTGTTCTGCAAGTTGATTTCACCCCCAAATCACCTAAACTAATGGTCTCGAATACCTCTTATGATTTCTAACATGCTTAACTTCTTCAACTGCTAAAATTGATAAGAATTCATTAGACTCTTTAGCTAAGTTACTAAGTTAAAAGTAGTCAATAAGAAATCTAATTCAACCAATTATTTAGAGTATGTAGTTATCTTTTAAATTTGCCAACAATACAAGTGAGAAAGTTTACCCATTCAAACACATTACCAGTCCCTTTACAACCTCTTTAAAGCAGCGACGAAAAGCCAATTGTCAGTTTACCCCGAATTTATTTTGCTCATAAAAGTATGCTACAAATTTGTTGCAACGTGGCGATTTTCAGTTGTATACGAAAACCCGAATGTCTGCAATTAGCTTTATGTTTTGGCGCCCCCAATAATATTCATGCAAATCGCCTCATGCGTGGGCGTGGCAGTTTAAAATCCCCGCCTTCCTCAATTTAACCCATGCTCTACCTCCTCCATGCACGAGGAGGTCTGTAATTGCGCCACGCTGTGAAGCCCATTTGCGAGTATGTTTGCTTGTGTGTGTGCGTGTTGGTTAGTAAGCGTTTAGCAAATATAACAAACTATAGCGTGTCTATATATAGCAGCAGGGAAGTGTGTGCCATTCGCACACGAACACACAGGAAGGCGAGGCGACTTGGCATGCAAATGGAACAACGCAATTGCCTTAGATTAGTTACCCTTGCCTCGCAAGTTGTTGTTGCCCTTGTTTAGTCCAGTTAGTGTTGTTGTTATAGCTATATTGCTGGCAATTGTTGCCTTTTGGGCATTAAATGCAGCCCTTTTTCGGAAGGGAAGGTGGGACGTACTTAGTATGCCCTGATGGCTGAATCGATCTCTCTAAACACACAACTCAAATAAACAGCAGAGATTTTAAATGCCAAAGCAAACACTATGCATTATTCAGCTGGGCAACGCTTGTATGCTAAATCCGTAATGCAAACATAACACCCTCTTTCCCCCTCCTCCCCCTTTTCTCCCGCACATCGCGCTCTCTATATGTTTACAGAGTGTATTCCGAAATACTTATTAATAATTCCTCGCATGCATTGCGAATGTACCACAAAATTTGTGCAGCGTCACTTGAGTGTTTAATTAACAATCGCTTTTCGGTTCGTTTGCAATATTATGATGATTGTTTTTGTTTTCGAGAGGCAAGCGAGCTACCAATTATGGCAAATACACGTAATGTAGTATGCGTGATTTTCCATAGGGTTTTTCTTACGCCAGCACAACATGCAAAATTAATTACAATTGTCGGAAATGCGGCCTGCATCATGCAACTAATGACGTGCAGTAGTCTTTCTCTCTATGTGTTGGTGTATATTTGAGTGTGTGTGTTTCTGGCATGTAGTGAGCAGTCAAGAGTCTATGGGGAAAAGATTGATTTGCGTTCACGTGTTGAAGTGTGCAAAGCACTTGAGCAATTTAGAGAGTGGCAGACGAAAAGAGGCAGAGAAAGAGACTGAGAGAGGGCGACTGCTCTGGCTTAATTGTGTTAATTTGATTTTGGCCACACGAATAATAGGCCAAGTGGAATTGTTTACAATTAATTTCAACACTTGAGTTGCAACTTAAGAACCTAAGCAAATTTGCATGATCCACATTCAATTTCGACTTGGAGTTGTACTAGAAATCAATTAGATAAATCAACTCGGAAAACTGAAATGAAAATATTAAAAATTCTTAAGCATTATTTACACTTATAGAAATCTTTACTTCAAAAATTTACTCTTTACTTACTTCAGTTGATGTGGAACACTGTTAACAGACGCCATTGTAGGGGAAAAGTTGTGCAAAGCTGGGGAAATGTAGCTGGGGAAATGGCAACAGCGGAGTTAACAGTGCCACAAATACCATCCACATGGCGTCCACAAAGACAAGCCGGCACTTGCCACGACGCTAATGTCTCTCGGCGGTGACATGTTAATTTTGTAGGAACTTATTACAATCCGGACAAAGCAAGCAGGCAACAAGGAAACCAGAACACACAAGTGGCAAAAGGAAAAGGATGAGGCAAATGGGAAAGGGAAGGGAATGGGTTTGCGGAGACACAGTTGCGTCGGGTGTATCACTTTGATTTCTGCAGAGAGAAATGCGCTTTAATTTCGAGCAGGAGGCCAATTTTGTGAAATTGGTGAAAATTGCTTTCTCTCAAGCAGCAAGTAAAACTGGAAAATGCTGCCAAATATTTGCAATCACAAAAATTTTTCAATTCAAGCTTAAAGCTTTAAACCGTTTGCAGCCGATTTTCAATCAATTTAAGGTTATCACACAATAAAACTGAATGAAACTCAGACAACAAGAAGCCGTAGAAGCCGTGGAAGAAGAAATGTCGAATAAAAATGGAAGGTAACCCGGCGCAAGGTGCACAAAATCATTTTTACCATAAAATTTATTGCTTTTGGGTTTCCAAATATTTGCCACACTCGCACACACACACACAGACACACACAGAGGGCAGCACTCTGTGTTCGACTGCAGTAGAGGGGCTCAAAAGTGTTTTATAAACCTTCAATTGCTGTCAATTTATTGACAACATGTCGCAGCGGCGTCTCTACAGACACAGCTACAGCTCGGGGCGACAAACAGACAACGTTGAAGCAGAAGCAAAAGCAGAAGCCAAGTGGGATGACAAGAGGAAGACAAAAAGGTAGCTCGAGAAATTTGTTTGCCAGCCTTGGGGCAAATGTGTGAAGAAGCTGCTGGGCAGACAGCACTCACACATACACACACACACACAGTCTCGTACTTCATGCGGTTATCCTTTTTTTATTTGTGGATGCCTGTTTGAGAAATGCGCACAATTTACAATAGAAATTGCTGCGTGTGCATTTGGACAACTCGGCGTATACGCAATCAGCGCACGATTGCTAAAAGCATGACGATGACAAGAGCAACAGTAACAACAACAACAATTGGGTTGCCTGATGCCAGGTGACAGTCAGCAGGCAACAATACAAAACGAATGTTATATTTTACATTTCAATTGTTTTTTATGATTGCGCTCAAAGTGCACACGTACAAGGCAACAACAAAACAACAACAACAATATAGAAAGAACCGGAAAAAAATCCAGCTGAAATTATTGTTGTTGCTGTTGTTGCTGCTGTTGCTGCTGTCTTCCTGCTGTCAATTTGAAGCTGTGCGTGTAAATTGCACAACAGCTGCTCGATTGACAGTTGCCATGTGTGTGTGCGTGTGTGTGTGTCTGTGTGCCAACAACGGCTGTGCGTGTCTGCAGACTGTGCGTGTTATCAGCATTTCGGCTTGATTTTATGGCACGCCGCGCTGAAATTGAAAGTGAAAAATGCTTTTCAGGTGCTTAAGTGATGAAGTGCCAATTGTCTCCCTCTCTCTTTTACTCTTTTCTCTGTGTGTGTGTGCTGCTTACTACTTTGCTTTGATTGCGCCCATTCGCGCTGCGGACCAGACCCATTACCCATTCCCAGTCAATTCCCCTTCTCTCTATGACAGCGCTATCGATTTCTTTGGCCGCGCTGAAAAGTAGGCAACAAAATTTTATGCGCTCGCGTGTTTGACTTACACCACGCATCGTATGCAAATGGAAATCTATGACACTGTTTACCGTTATGTGTGTGAGTGTATGCGTACGTGTGTGTGTGTGATGTGTGAATGGAATCAGCTGCGTTGTAATGTGCTTAAAGCTCGTCAACGTAATTAGATTGACGGGGCGTGGCATATGCCGAAAGTATGAGCAAATAATACTAAAAATAAACAACAGAAATTTGCAAAATTCCCAAAAAGACACAGAAAATTGTTATGCTTATGTGGCAGAGGAAGTAGCAGAGAGAATAAACTTCAACTTCTCTTAGAGGCTCAGTCATCCAAATTGCCATATAGCTGACCTTAAATCGCATAACTCACTTACTGGTAAAGCGACCTGAGTGTGGCATAAAAATGCAAATTAAACTCGAAAAGGTTAAGCAGAAAAAATATTAAAAAATAAAAACAAACACAGTGTAGCTACTCTCCGCAACAACAACAACGAGGCGACGAGGTGACGGGTCTGGTGGCAACTCCCCAAAGTACAGTTACTTGCAAGCAACTGCGCCACTTCAGAGCAAACTACTAAATTAAGGCGCATGGTAATAAAACAAGCCGACAACAGATGAAGATGAGCCCCAAGTCGAGCTACAACAACAACAACAACAAGTCGCGCTACAACAAACAATTTTACAACTTTAGGAGAGCGCCAACATAAAAATAAATTTCTTATTTACATAAAGAAACTTTTAGGCAAGCGCATACAAGAAAAAAAAAGTATAAAAAATGAAATCAAAATAAAAACCGCAAAACGGGAAAAATCTAGAGGAGGCCACTCCTCCCTACGCCGCCTTCTCCACCAAGCCACAGCAAACATTAACAGCAACAACTACATTTGCATATTTATTTATTTACTTTTGCTCCTCTATAATTTGTTTGTGCAGCACACCCACACACGCACCCACACAGGGGGAAAGACAGCGCCTCCGAAAAGTATGCAACAGCTAAGTGACTTTTGTTGTTTGACGGCTTAGTCAAAAGTACAAGGGGAACAAAAGAAAAAAAAGGAAACAAAATTTGTGTGTGTGTAAGTTTTAAGCATGCAATAAAATAAACAAGAAAGCGTGTTTGTAAAACTACACAACGACGTGGGAATACTCTTTGGAGTATAAAATATAAATAGAAAACAATGAACTAAAATTAACTTTAAAAATAATGCATTCCCCCAAGATTTCAACACGAAACTAGGAACTATAAAAAATATCAAAGTCGCATCCTTTCGTGATCCTTGAATTTAAATAAAATCTGTAGAAAATACACTTAGTTTAAAAGCATTTTTAATTAATCAATCAATACTAATAACACAAACAAATTCAGGTATAGAGTATAACAATTAAAACCACTCTACCAATTTTCTAATAACAAATGCAATACTTACTCAACCACTTTTACGAGATGTCCACACACAAACGCAATAAGAACTGTCACATACCCAGCTAAAGCACTCTCCAAAATTGGTATAAATAAATTGCGTATGGGATGTGTAACATGCTAACACAAATAGGCCAGAAATGTGAATAAGTCGAAAAGAAGCTCTCGAAACTGGGCCAACTTTTGCTAGGTATGATGCGATGCCAAGGCAGCATTAGAGCCAACGATGCGTATGTGTGTTATTGTGTGGGTGTGAGTATAGGTAGACATTTGAGTGTGTCTCTTCGTTTCTCTCTCTCTCTCTCTGTCTATGTGCCAGAGTATGCCTATTTCAATTCCCAGCGCAGCATTTGGCTTTTGCTCTGTTTGCAGTTGGCGGCGCTGTTGATTTGCTTACATTGCCAGACGCAGCTGCACATTTAGAGCGTTTCGAGAGGGGAGGAGAGTGAAAAAGAGTGCGAAACAAACATTTCTCCATGCGTTGCTTTTGACTATTGTTTGTTCTCTAGCTGTTGTTGTTGTTTTTTTTTTGTTTCGCAGTCATTTGGGCGCATAACAATCTTCTTCATTTTTCTTGTTGTTTTGTTTCCAATGGGGCCGCCCGTCGGCGTTGGCATCCATAAATATTCCAGTCATTGTTTTGCTTTATTATTTTTATGGTTATTGTTTCTCCGCCTCAGTAGCCCACTTCCCCCTCCCCATCCCCTGCCCTATGCAGCCTCCTGCTCCCACAGGTCAGTGCAATTTATGTTGATTATTTTTATGGCGCGGTCACTTGGTGGCCAATCGAGAATCAGAAGAGGATCCATTTAAATACGACCGGCAATATGTCAATATGTATGCAGAGAGACAGAGCGAGAGGGAGGCAGCGAGGGAGAGAAAGAACGAGGCTAGTTTGTTGTATTCACCGCTTAACATGACAAATTGCCACGCCCATCGGATCAGAGCACGCTGTCAATGAAAACGACAATTTATGCCATTGCCGTTGTACGTTGTTCGCGACATCAACGATAGTCGCAGGCAAAGGCTTCAAAGTTGGATTTAAATTTTCAGCATAAATTTAGGCTATGCAAAATACGCGCATAGGCCGTCAGGCCTAAGTTTCGCATATAAATTGAGGTATCAATTTTGTGGGCATTTTGTTACAAATTGCTTTAAAACTGTTTAACAAAACTTGCTATAAACATTTTTAGTACTTTGTAGTGATTTATAGCAGTTTGCTATAAAAGTTTATAGTGAAACTTAAAAGTCTCCAGCAACACATTCCTTTATGTCTAGACGTATTAATATTGCATCCCACTCCACATTGAAAGTGAGTAGACCGCCACACCTTGCTCTCCTTCCCCCACAAATATCGAACCCCCTAGTTAGCTCGTGTCCTCGTCATCGACAAATACACGTAAGTATATATATATGTTTGCAGAACGAACCACTTGTGTGACATCCATGCACACAATACCAAGGTGCAGATTAACTTACACAGATATCAACATGAGCTCAAGACCTCTTTCCCTCACCTACCCCCCACTGCCTCTTTTTATAGGGCTGTAGTCCTGCTTTTAACCTTTTCTACACGTCGCACTACTAACCCGCTGTTGATGCTGCTCCAGTTCGGTGTTTGCAACTCGTCGTTCGTCTCGTTCGCTTTGCTATTTTAGTATCGGGCTATTAATATTTTACGTCTTCTGTTTGTTTGTTTTCTTTCCGTCAGCTCCATCTTCGTCGTCGGCCCCAGTTGTTGTTGCCACGGCGACGTGCCAGACATTTGTGTCCTTGTACAGCTCCTCTTGCTGTCTCTCTCTCTATCTTGCTCTCCCTCTCTCTACCAACATTAATACGCTTAACATGGGGTAACATGATAAGCTAACAAGTGTGTTTGTCTAGGGTTTGACTTGATTTTGATGTCGGTCTACTGAGTCCCACGCCCGACACCGCGTCCCAGTTTTATGAGTGTTTGCCGCATGTCCTTGAGCTGGTTTTGGTGCCAGATTTGTTTGTCGCTCTATATGTATATTGAATTGAATTTTGCACTCAAGAGCGCACTTGTTAATTTCTAATTTACAAAATTAATTTCAAATTAATTGCAGTTCATTAAAAATACCATAAGCAACAACAACATTCGGTATTTTCACATGGAAAATCAATTAAAAGTGCGCACAGCGATAACAAAAACATTTTACGCAAACCACAAATCGTTGCCACAAAACCTAAACACCAACAAGAGCAGCAGCAAGAACAACACGCATACCATATACCCGATGGCTGTCGAATATTAGTTTCGAAAACATGGCGCATAAAATACATACATACGAGTATTTGTATGTACTTATATTTACAAGCTTCAAGCGTGTCGCAAAGGGCAGAGAGGGAGGAATGGATTATAGAAAGGGAGTGCGAGGGCAGTTTGCAGAATTGGGCATGTCTCCTGAACAAAGGGTATACTAAGACTGGGCAAGATAGACAGGTAGCTGCACTGACTTTTATTAGTTTTTCAAATAAAAAAGTCATACAAACAAATAAAGCATTGATAGAGAATATGCTCGACCCTGTATACGATCTGCAGTAACTAAATACACTTCAACATTCGTATATGTGGCATGCCTAACCTAACCCCTCCTGCTTGCATTAAACATAGTAGCAGGCAAAACTAAAAAAAAATTAAAATTAAAAAATATTATTTCCCACTGATAATTTCACCTGACCTGCAGCTAAATTTTTTTTCTTTCATTCACAAGGTATTAGCACACTGACAAAATTTACATTTGATGTGCATTTTCTTTGCTGCCAACCGCAAAAAATAAACAAATAAATAAACGAATCCAATTCCAAGCCCCTAACCCAGAACAAGCAACTCAACCAGCTGTAAACCAAATAAACTGCAAATGCGCATAAAATGCGAGAACTCTACGTGCAACAAAAGACACGCAAACTGTATACATACATACTATACAAATATATATACGAGATTTGTATATATATATGAATAAGCACATAATTTTCAGTATCTGAACCATTTTAATGACAATAAATAGCAACTTGAACAAATATCGAAATAACTAAACCAATGAACAAACTGTGTTTGGCCTGTGGTTCGATGAGTATAAATTATTATGGCCAGATCAAATTGTAAACACAAATATTATGTTTATATTCTATATGGTGTTTTCTTTGAATTCCACGAATGTCATATTTATTAAATTTGATTTCCAAAACTCTACAAATTTCAAATAAGTGCACAATGCATTTTTTTGTTTAACGACAACGATTAATAGAGTTAGCTAAATAAATAGCAACTATCAGTATCAATTGACCTCGAACAAATAGCAAATTACACTAAGCCGCTTATTTATAATTGAAATTTATATTTGCATTAACTGAGGCTAACTTGGCCTATTGGCCCACTTAAGCGCATTACCAACACGACCAATTCGCAATTGCAATTTGTATTATGAATATAAAAAAATTGGCGGACTGGCAAAAAGTAAAAGTGATAAAGAGCACGCAAAAAAAGTCAAATGAGATACTAACCAAAAACACAAACAAACCGAGAACAAGCATCATTAAGTGTGCATTAAGTGCGACTTGCTCTTTTTTTGATACCCTGCAGGCTTTTGAAACAGATAAAAAGGGGTATATTGAGTGTATCAACATACTCGTAACAGGTCGCAGGCACAATCTTTTTAAATGTTTCACTGAGACTTGGCTTTGATCATCGGGAAATTCTTTCTTCTTATCCGTTTACAGGGTGTTTGACTATCGAGTGCTTTTAACTGTTACTTTTTTTTACTTGTTTACTATAAATATTTTCATATTTTTTCCTGTTTTTTTTTATGCTATCTCCTCAATTTTTTTTCATAATTATGATAATTGTTTTCCAATTGATAAAGCACAATCGCAATGAATGCATTTCAATCTCTTGAAACTTTTGCACTAGTTCTGCTCTTCCCTCCCTCTCCTTCACACTATTCCTCGCTCCCTCTATTCCCACTCCCCAACGGCATAAATAAATTAAACTGACTATGTTCAACTCGTTTACCACTATATCAATAAATTTATGGTAATTTGCGCATTTGGCTTGTTTAAGCAGCGCGAAATTGAAATCTCCCCCCAATTCGAAAATGGTTTATGGCACGCATACGTGTATACTATATGTTTTATTGGCATTGGTAGCACAGCGCCGCATGCACGATAAATAAAGTGCACAATGAAGCGGAAAATCAATGCAAATATTTTGCGTCGGTTCGCAAACTTTAATTGCGATATTCCGAAAATTATTAATTATTTAAGCAGGGAAAGTTACTGTGAAAATTCGGGTAAATTTCCTTAAAAATCGTAAAAGTTTTACAGAAGCATCTTCGGTTCGATTGAGTCCTGTGCGTGACAGTTGCACATGCCGACAGTCGACAGCGACTGCTGTGGCAAAAGCGGCTTATGCACTTGACAGGCCGCAAATCGAGCCACAACTTCTCCCTCTCTGTCTCTCTCCATCTCTTTCTTCCCCCTTCCATTCACTTTGTAATTATCCAACAAGATTACGCAAAAATATCCACTCCCCCAACAGCTTCAAAGCGACGTAGTATCGCTTCGCGAAGTTGGCCAAATGCAAATTGTTGCCAACTCGCTTACGCAACGCGTCAAAGACTTGCAACAACAACACATTGCCACGCCTTCTTGCCGCCCTCCTTTAGACCCGTTGAGCTAAACTAGAACTCTGAGAGTGACGTTAAATCGGAGAAATTCTTGGCGCTTGCAATTTGCAACGCGTCTTGTTTATCTGTTGACTTTTGCTTCACATTTGCCACTTGAAAGGAAGAATAATTTAGCCAGAAACTTATTTAGAAAATCTTGTAAACTTAGAATTTTAAATTGTGAAACATTTTTAAAACACAGCGTGGCATGAGTTGAATAACAAGTTGTGCATTAAAACAAACTAACGAAATAACAGAGCACAATGTTGTTATTTTAATAGATAACTTGTATATTTTTGAACGCATGCTAAGTTCGAAGTCAACTTATCTTTGGTAAGTTTCTAATGGTTGCCTAGATTAGTGTGTTAATACAGACAGACAGCTAAGAAAACTCATTAATTGTTGCTGACTAAGAACACAATTAAATCATTGAAATTAAATCAAAGAGAGCAAATTGATATATGAAAATGAAGTAAAATGTTAAGTGCTCTGAAAAAAACAAATTGTAGTCAAGTTATTTAATATGGATATACTGATAACATATCTAATCCTAATAAAATACTTGTATAATTCTATAATTCATTCATCCCTTTTGCCTAAGAAAATCCAAACGTTAAAGCTAAAATTGCATTCAATTTGCAGCATAGTCAAATATTTAGGAAAATATTTTATGAAAATTGCAAACAACAAAAATGTTGCACTTAAAAATATTTAGCAACAAATATTTGCATGCTAAGTATTTGGAACATTTTTTATTTATTGAATTTCTTTGCCTTTCACTCAGCTTAGGCCACGACTGGGTACAAGTTGGATTTCTCTGCTCCTGCCAGTACCACGTTTTGCATTGGCAGTCAAAACTTTTGACGAAAAACTGTTGCCTGCAAAAGGTACTAGGCAAGAGGGAGATAGATAAAGAATGAGAGAGGGAAAAAGAGAGAGAGGGCAGGTGGGAAAGAGACAGCGCACGAGCCGTAGCCAGCAGGCGTTGACATCCCCAGTTTGGCCGCATAAATATTTTAGATTCTACGCCAGACTTTAGTTGCTGCCGCTGTTGTCATACGATATGGAAAGAGGAAAGGAGAAGGGGGAGAGAGAAAGAGAAGGAGGAGGAAATAGGGATAGGGGCAGCGGAAGGGGGGGCAGGCCAACAGAAGCTGCATATTTTGCCAGCCTAACCGGCAAGCTGTTCATCCGGCTGACGCTTGTTGTTACGGCTACTGAGGACGGTTGCCTGCCCAGCCTCTGCCACGCCCACCCGCTGCGATACCCCCCTGCAAACTGTAGTTGGCCAACTTGGCATGCGGCAACTGCAATGTTGACGCTGCTGTTGCACAAGAGGAGGCAGAATGAGCAGCAGCAAAAATATGCAGGCTGCGGGTTGCCTTCGCTTGGCTCCTTAACTCGACTCTGGTTTGCTTTTTCCCAAGGGAAACAGGTAAAGGTTGAACAGGGAAGAAGGTAGCAAGGGGGGTGCATATTAATTTGTTGTATGCACCAAAAGTGCTTAATAAATATTTTAATTAAGAGTCAGGTCATGCTGGGGCTTGAGCTGGGGTTGCCACGAGCATGTGACAATGTTTGCGACCTTGTGTCGATGATGCCATCAAAGGGAAAAGGGAACAGAAGAAGAAGCTGCGACGAAAACTCGAGCAAAACTCACTCTCTCTCTCTCACTCTTTGAAAATATTCAGCCAAGGAAAAGTCAAGTTTTTGTGCAGCTGGCGAACTTTGGCCTAACCCAGAACTGATTTGTACCCAGGCACACGCATATGCAAACGCAAAGAGACCCCCCCCCCCTTCCACCGTCTCTCTCTCTCTTCCCCTCTCATAGTTTGCCTTTCTTCATACTGTTATCCCGATTTTGGCTCACACGCGCTCACGCTGCTTCAGCCTCGGGGCAACATTTAGCACTTGCCACGCCCCCTTGTCGCCCATGGCCCGAACTTTGGCCCCAGCAAACTGTGCTCGCATTTCAGACTCGGTCTAGTGCTGGCTCTGCTTTCCCGGGGCCGGACCGAGCCGAGCTGCGCTGCGCTGAGCTGCGAACATGGCGCAGCTTAGCTGTGACACATTTTACACATAATTTTCAACACGTAAATCCGCAAGTTAGTGCAGCCATCAGATTTTGCACACGTTAACGCAAACATAAAGCGTCGGATTTGTGGCATGTGGCAAGCAGCATGAACTCTGCCAGCCAGAGTTGGCATAGCAACTCGTTGGACAGTCTCCTTTACTCTTTTACTCTCGTGTTCTGTGCATTTTTAAAAGTCTCTTTCTAGGCGAACTCTTCGCATATGTAAAGCAGAGTCGGCAACAGCAACAGCAGCGCTTTAATTGAAAAGCCACCTGCAAATGGACAAGCAGAAGAGCCAAGTGCTTAAAGCATCTGTGGATAAAGGCAGCAAAAGAACGAGTAGTAGAGCTCAAGGTTGTGGTTGAAGTGCTTATATTGCTGGCATTCGATGAGGTTAGAGAGGTTGAGATTCTTGTTGAGTTGCCTAATTGGGTCAGTGTTGAGCATGAGTGCCAGGTTATAACTCACACAAAAATGATAGAGAAAATTGGATCGAAAAACTGGTATAAAGATTTCTATTCAAATCATGTTTTTGTACGTTAATTTGAAGAACAATTCCATTAAAATTATATCAAATATACTTTTTATTCTAGTAATAAAAACAGAACGCTAAATGAAAAAGTAAAAGAACAGATCCATCAGTACTAAGACTGATCTGGCAGCCCTGGTGTTGACTTAACTCTCTGTTGACTTTATCTCTCTGCACATTGCGCGTAATACCTTCTCTATTTCTTTATCTGTCTCGCCCTCTATGTTATTGTTGACATTCTCATTAGCTTTATTAGCTCATTTTTTTTCTTTAATACTCTTCTGTATCTGTCTGTCTCTGTCAGCGTTCTCATTTCTTTCCTCTCTTGGCTCCCTATATGGCTTTCTCTATAGCTCTCTACGTAGTTATAGCTCTGCGTATAATTTAATTCTTTATTGCATATACTTCGATTCGTAAATAATTTCTTTTTTCTCCATATCAGAATATATTTGCTGTCGAACCCCATTTCATTACCTTCATCATTCATTTACCATAGAGTAGCAATTACTTTTTCTTTCACTTTCTTTTTGCATTTCTTCTCTTTCTCTCTCTCGCAAGCAGCAGAATTTAAGCTCTTTATGCACAAAGCTCTTCTGACTTGTACACGTCAATAAGTGTGAACTCAAAGGATTATATACTTTAAACACTGCACGCAAATGGCATTCTTCAGCTCTCACAGATCTCTCTCTCTCTCACTCTCTCTCTCTCTCTCTCTCTCTCTCTCCTTTCTCTGTCAAAGCAACTTGCCACACATGTTGCATGAACATCTTTCATCAGGCTTTCAACAATATAACTTTCTCTAATTTTTTCTCATTCCCCCACACCTCCTCCATGATAATGTGCACTATCCCTTTTACCTTCTATTTTATTATCATGCCACACCATAATGTACCGCACATCTGTTGCTGTAATTTACATATAAACCCGTTTTATTGTTGCTGTTGTTGTTGTTAGCCCTGTAATTGTTGACCGTCCATCTCACATGACGTCGCATGTTTGTTTTAAACAAAAGTTTACATTGCAAGGGGGCAAGGGGCAAGAGAAGGGAGGCATCCCAATGCGCCCAGAGACGTTACCAACTTGATACGGAAATTAATAAAAATGTTGGCAGGCAACGCACAGAGAGAGAGAGAGAAACACAGAGAGAGAGAGAGGGGAAACTTACATAAAATTAATATGCAACATTTTGCTGTGAGTGCTGCCGGCAGACACATGTCCGTGTGGCATGTGTTGCATATGCAAATGTGCTCCCAGACGAGAGAAGCAACAAGGGCAGCACAAATATTTCCTCTCTCTCTCTCTTTTCAGTATATTATAATTCCGTGAAATTTTTGCCAACATGCTGGACAGCTCGAGGTGCTCTGGGAATGGAGTTGGATGCGATGGAAGTGGAAGTGGGGAGGATGCTGGACTGTATCTGCTGTGCGTAATCAATTACATTTACAGTGTGGCAGCCTTGGCGGGCCATCAAAACGGGCTGTGGCAACATTTGTATAAATTAAGTTTGCCACAAGAATGCGAGACAAATCTTTCACGCTGCCATGCATCCTGTCCCTCTCTCTCTCTCTATCTATTTATCATGTGTGCTGCCAATGACAACCGAGTGCGGGCACACGCAGCACTTCAGCCACAATATTTTGCCAATCAAAGTGGCAGCAACAGCAACGACCAGAACATGCCACGTCACGGCGCAACTACAAGCTGTAAACAAATAAAGGAAACTCGAATCCGACCCCATGACCCACAACCAACAGCACCTCTTTCCCCCTTGGCCGTTCCCCACGCCGACATCGACATCGACACCAAACTTCGATACGGCCACAAACGACGCCCCACGACCCTCTGGTCACATTGCCATAGATATTGGCGACCTCTTGCCGGAGGAGGCAGAAAGGGAAGAGAGAAGGGAGGAGAGTAGGCACTAGAACTGACTGAGGGAGGAGGCAGGAATGAAGCAGAAGAGGAGGCAGGAATGAGGTAGAGGAATATGCAGGAATGAGGCAGTAGAGGAGGCAGAAGGGAAATCAGAAGTAAAAGCAACATTGGAGGCAGGAAGGAAGACAGGGAACAAGCTGAAGTGGGCAGGGAGCTTGTGGCTAGCAGGCAGAGATCAGGCAGGGAATAGGGCAACATGCAAGAGGCAGTCAGCCAGGCAGCCAGGCAGCATAAAGATAAAATGCCCAAAGGATTCGCAGCAGTTGGTAAAAGTTTTCAATAAGCTACCCGCTCTTCCTCTTACCCCCTCCCTCAGTACTTCTGCCCTGCCCTGTGTTTACAAGGCAACTGTTTGGTAGCGCAACGGAAATGCATAAACATTTATAAGGAATTTCTTCAACATGTTTAACATAATTCGATGGCGCATCCTTTGAGCGAAAGCGATTGAACTGCACTTTGTAAACAAATTGAATTGATTTGTGATATCCATAAAAAATTAATGGAAAGTTTTGACGCATGCTAATAAATGTAAATAGAAGGAAAAGTAAAATAGGCAACAATATTTATTAAGTACAATGAAATATATAAATAAGATGTTAGGCTAAAGGGTTGCACTGTGACTGGGAAAAAAACTAAACATCTCAAAAGAAAGAAATATTATTTAATTATTTTTCTTTTGTGTATTTATTTTGATTTTAAAGTTTCAACATAAAATAAGTTCATTAAAAAACAGCATTTCAAGTTTCATAGAGGATAAAATGAAAATGCCATTAATAATAGTGAAGTTTTAAAACATGCAAAATAATAAATATTAAATCTAATATAAATTTTAATTCTTTTATTTATTTAAAGTCGACTTTGTCGTACACCCTTATCCGCCATTATTCTAAAATCAATTAATATTCAAGCAAATTCTACTTGCAGATTCATGGCCTGAACTTTACACATGGCCCACAAACAGAGGTAATCAGGGGCTTTGATAAACGGCCAAACATTTGTTTTCGCTCCAAAACGCATGTACTCTATATATCCCCCAAGATCCTGCGAGGCTCGATGCCCGATGCCGGATGCCCGATGCCTAATGCCGCCATAACTCAATGCAAACCTATTGAATCACAGCAAATTAACATGCATGCGAGTTTATCTCGAACATGTGTGTGTGTGAGTGTGTGTGTAGGCCCAGAGGGGCACAAACACGTTGCCACCGCCCGACCACGCCCACTCAACGAGCTTGGCCTCCATCGGCTTAGGCCGAGCATACCGAATAGGCAAAAACAAATTCGATAACAAATGGTTTCCAATTGAAACAACAACAAATACATAATATATTTATATGCCTGGCATAAAAAGAGAGCAGCCAAAAGCAACAACAACAATAGCAACAACAGCTGGACAAAGGACAAGGGATAAGGGACAACGGCGAATGTGGAACAACTGACATATTGTCATTGGCAAACAAACGTCGCGAGGGGAGCAAAAACTGAGACCAAACAGACACATGCACACTCTCTCTCTCTCCCTCTCTTTCCCTCACTCTCTATACATATGTTTATAGTCTTTTGATATTTGGTATTTCCTCAACGTAAATATAAAATTTATTATCAAACGAAACGCATAAATTAGCCAAGAAATCAGCAACAGACCCGAGTCGAGTCGAGCCAAGCAGCCGCCGCAGATCTTGATGATTACAAATGAACTGAGAGCGCCATGTGGCAAGGCCATCTCTGTTCGTATGTGTGTGTGGCATATATGAAGGCAGGGCAAGCACGAAACTTACTATACATGCCAAATGAAAACGAAATCTGAATAAGGAATGCGCTTTTACTTTCGCTTGCCAGTCAAGTCTGAACAGGACAATAAACTTGGTTGGGAATTAGTTTTAATCCTCAATTATATAGCAAGTGTATGCCTAATAATCTGGGGAACTTGAATACTAATGAGGATAAGTGCAGTTTGATTAGAATTAAAGGTAGTTTTCGGCTGGTTACAGAAAGAGCTTTGTAAGGGTAAAAAAATCTAGTAAAATCAGCTTAATAATCTAATTAATTATGGGGCTTCATATAAAGATGTTTGCCTGATTATTTTAAGATCTTTAGATCTAAAGCAAGTATCAAGAGTGTAAGTAGCCTAATTAATCTACATATGTAAATATATCTAATACATCTATCTACTGTATATCAAATTATACTTTCTCAAGTATTTTCTTTTGATAATTGTTTATGTCTTTTATCTCTAGATACTGTTTAGATCTTCAAAGTTTGAAAGGAAATACATTAGGCTTAAAACTCAATAAAGTATAAACAAGCTTTGTAAATATTAAAATCCCAATAAAAGTTACTGTTTTGAGCTACAATATATTTACGCTGTTTAAACCTCATGTTCTATTATATTCATGCATATATGTACATATAACTTTAGACCCCTAAATGGTTGTATAGATTATCATGAGCCTTTTCTCTAGTTTTATATGTTAATGTATGTACATATCTGTGCATATGTATGTGCATGTGTCATGAGGAATATTAAATATAGTTTATCTACAAACTGTGCTCCTTCTTCAATCCACCACATTCTCCATATTTTAAAGATGCATTCCCCCAAACTCAAGCTTCATCCTCATTATCGCTGGCAGCCATTTGCCACCTCTCGATGCTTTCAATATGTTGCACCTATGAAAAGCCAAGCGAATAACAACGGTTTCTTATGGCTTACACAGCTCGTGCGCTTCACTCAAGCGTTAGCGAACCGGTTGGGTCACCTCCATTTGCCGCACCCACCACCACAGCGCGCCCCACTCAAAGCTGAGCTTATCGCACTTCTGGCATGCCACAACGTCGTTGCTGGGTTAAAAATGCATGCAAAATCCCGAGAAGGAGAAAAAGAATGAAATTTAGATAAAACGCGTCGCATTTCACGCGCCAGTTTTGACCCTCCACCCCTCTCCTCCCTTCCTGCCGGCTTGGTCGCTTGCTACTGCTGCAGGCCTGTTGACAGCGTTTCCGTTTCCGGCGCTCGACGTTTGCCGGCTGCCTAGCGCCACCTGGCGACGGCTGCTGCTGCTGCTGGGGCACGTGATAAAGTTATGAGAGTAAAGCAAGTGAAGTGGGTGGGAGTGGGGCAAGGAGTAGGGGCAGTGGCAAGAGGGAGTGCCAAAGTCTTTTGCTGCAAATAAATTGCATTTGTTTTGGCAGCCGCATTTCATATTTGTGTTGTTGCTACTGCTGCTGCTGCCGGTGTTGCCGATGCTTAACCCCACATAGCCGGCGCTTTTATTATGCATAGCTCGCATTTTAGTTGCGCGCTCTCAACGTTTTTCTTCTTGTTATTTTCCTTGCTGTTTTTCCCGCGAGCCGCATTTTTATTTATTTGCGTGTAAACTCAGTCACGTCCACGCTGCCGCGACTTGGGCCGTGCTGCTGCCGCCCTGCAATCAGCGCTTTATGCAATGCAGGAACTACTACAGTGTGTTCGCACTCCCCTCTTACCGCTCCCTGCCTATCCCAATTTGCGGGCCATCCCATTTGAGAATCGCGCTCATTTGACTTCTTTTTCCTGCGGCCTGCGTCGCACAACAAAAGCTGCATAATTTTAGTTAACATTTTTGGCATTTTATGCACGAAAACGTTTCTGGGTTAATTTGCATTTCACAACCCTATGGCGGCCTCCTGCACCCTTCTCCATATGCCACCCTTGTTCCAATTTTCGATATCACACCCGCGCCCCATCGAGTTAGGCAGGTGAAAATAAAATTGAATTAACAGCTAAATGAAATGGAATTTATGTGCACGCGTGCAAAAATATTTGCGTCATGATTTTCTAAATGGGGAATTCCATTTGTGCAACCACGCGGCGAGTGGCATGTTGCATGGTGAATGCAGTGAACACAGCACTCGCGTTCCACGGTGTTGCCCAGGGCAACAGGTGCACCTCAAGAGCACATTGTCATTCAGTAGATGTTGGCATGAGAGTCAGCGATTAGCGTAGAGTGTAAGATACATATGTAAGAAAATAGATAATAGATAATGGATAATAGATAATAGATAATAGATAATAGATAATAGATAATAGATAATAGATAATAGATAATAGATAATAGATAATAGATAATAGATAATAGATAATAGATAATAGATAATAGATAATAGATAATAGATAATAGATAATAGATAATAGATAATAGATAATAGATAATAGATAATAGATAATAGATAATAGATAATAGATAATAGATAATAGATAATAGATAATAGATAATAGATAATAGATAATAGATAATAGATAATAGATAATAGATAATAGATAATAGATAATAGATAATAGATAATAGATAATAGATAATAGATAATAGATAATAGATAATAGATAATAGATAATAGATAATAGATAATAGATAATAGATAATAGATAATAGATAATAGATAATAGATAATAGATAATAGATAATAGATAATAGATAATAGATAATAGATAATAGATAATAGATAATAGATAATAGATAATAGATAATAGATAATAGATAATAGATAATAGATAATAGATAATAGATAATAGATAATAGATAATAGATAATAGATAATAGATAATAGATAATAGATAATAGATAATAGATAATAGATAATAGATAATAGATAATAGATAATAGATAATAGATAATAGATAATAGATAATAGATAATAGATAATAGATAATAGATAATAGATAATAGATAATAGATAATAGATAATAGATAATAGATAATAGATAATAGATAATAGATAATAGATAATAGATAATAGATAATAGATAATAGATAATAGATAATAGATAATAGATAATAGATACAGGCTAGAATCACAACTTTTTACTGAGTCATGAATATGTTTGTCGAATGCAAATTCTGGCAAAGATCTCTAGGAGCAAGTTGCTCCAAGCCACCCTCAAATGAATGTCGCAACAATTAGCCGGCAGTTATCTGTTCATTACACCGAGCACGGACAGACAGCACGGACCCGGACAGATCCGTTCTGCACATAAATTTGCAGGCTGCAGGCATTAAACAAACTAGCACAAAACTCATTTGGTAAACAGTCAGGATATGCAGGATGTGTTCCAGTCCCTCTCTCTATCTCTCTATTTCTAGCCCTCTCTCCCTCTAGCTGTCTCTTTCTCTGTCTGTGTGTGTGCAGCACTTTCAACACGCTTCAAGTGTTGCAGTTGTGAATCCCGAAAGTTTCGTGTGGTTTTAGCAAAGTTTACGCCGATGTTGTTGCTGTTGGTCATGTTGGCTGGCAATTTGTTTTTGTGGCATTTTGCATGCGCTAACGGCAGCGCCCTCCCACACACCCTATCTCTCTCTCTTTCTCTAACTGTCACTCTCTGTCTCTTTCTCTTTACCTTCTCCCTTCACGTTCTTGACAGAGACTTGCCCAAAAGTTTATGGCACAACACATCGAAAGCCACTTGCTGCAGGTTGTCCTTATCTTTGTTGCTCTCTTTCTACTTTTGCTTGCCCCCTTCTCCTTGCCACGCCCCCTCAAATAAGTCAGAGCTGAGCGTGAAAACTTTCGAAATGATTTCATTAACTAACCGCATGAGAAAATTAGCACCTGCCTCCGCAAGTGTGACTCAACTCAGAGTCGGAGTCGACTTGCCTCATCTTGGGGTTCATCATGGATATGATTAGGAAGTGTTTCGTAAGTGTTTCGCATTATGATTGTGTCGATGCTCCTGCTGCTTATCATGTTAATTTGATTTGCCCGCGGCTTGTTCAAGGACAACAGCTGCAAAAGAAGTGTCCTTGGGCTGGGGAAAGGTGAAAAACTTTTGATTGAAATGAAAGAGAAATTAAATTTTGATAACTGTGAGCGGAACTTAACTAGATATTTGAGGTGTATTGTAGGCATAACTGTTGCCAACTCGACTGTGGAATACCCTACAATTACAATTACAATATTACAATATTTCATATTCGATTTGAATGTGTTCTAGAATATTCTTTAAAATCTTTAAGATCTTCGATATTTACGTTCGATCCTAATGAAATTTTCACAAAACGTTCACAAGAGAGTGAATATAATGTGTGTCATAAAACTGAAGAAAATCCATGGCCTAATGATTATATTTCCCACTAAAATGAATTCATTTTTGAGAAGGTTTGAGCCCCAGAAGATTGCATAAAGTTTTTAGATATTTGCAAGTGAAGCCTCAATAAAACTTGCAACATTAATAGAAGGTGGCAATTTAAAATCAGTCTCGCAATGAAACCTCAAAGAAAATGCTAAAATAACCGTTTTGAAAAGCTCATAAGTGAGTTACATGAAAACAAATACAGATAGAAGCAAAGAGAGAGAAATATATGTTATATAATACTTTATAATAATACACATAATAAATACCTAAATAAACAGACGCTATTATATATTATACATACAGACTTCGACATCAAATAACACCCGTTATAAATATAAATAGATAATATAGTTTCTCAGGCATAAAGGCCTTTCTTCTCCCTCGTCCCCTCTGGCCATCAGCCACACTCAATTGGCCAATCAATGGAGCCGCCACAAAGAACAGACAGGCAATTGAAATGTATCTGGGGGCATGTCATAACCTTTTGCTGCCACTTAAATCTGTCCTCGATGTATTAAACGACCCAACCGACTGGAAGAGACCTTACAAAGCAAATTGACAAGAGGGCAGTGTTATAAAGGCGGAACGAGAGGGAGAGGGGAAGAAGCTGATTAATCACATTTAGCTGGATTACAATTATGGCCAAACGAAAGGGTCTGCGACCCAGGGCAGATGAACGTGTCTCAGTCGCGCTCCCTCTCACTCTATATCCTTCTCCACGCGCCTCATTACGCTTACAGATGTCAGATACAAATACATATGCAAATGTCACTTGTGCCTTATACTTTAATTAATTTGTAATCCTTGACATTGAAGTTTCAGAGAGAAGTGTGGGGGAAGGGAGGGTGGCCAGTGCAATTAGAGGCAGCTGCTCTCGATGCGAGAGACAGGATTACGAGGATTGCCATTTGTCCGATGCATTTATCAAACGTCAACACACATTCCCAAATGGACAGTTACACACAGATTTGGGCATGCAGAGAGAGAGCGAAAAAGAGAAAGATAGTTTGTGATAGATAAAGAGAGAGAGAGAAGGATGATAGTGATTTAGAGAGAGATAGACATGCCATGTGCCCCTATTTAACTCAAATTAGACATTCGAAATTTAATCATCAAACTTGGCTACATTCGAGTGACAGAAACAGACGAAGAGCAGGGCATTGAAGAGGGAAAGAGAGGGTAAGCGGTGCCAGGATCTGTGCATAATTAAGTCGCGACTGAAGACAAGGGAATTTCTAATCATATGAGTAACAGCGAACAGAGATAGCCAAAAGGGATTTCCGTATCTAAAAAGCGATTAAGGAGAAATCCCAAAAAGATTTGCTTGCATCTTGACTATTTGAAATTATCGAGGAAAACTTTATAAGTAAAGCTGAATAAGGGTAGTCCCTGGCTCATTACCTATTCTCACAGTGTAGCAAATCAAATCACACTTCAAAATTTATTTTCTAAATGTACTTGACTTAAAATTACAAGCTCCCATTCCGAACTCGTAAATCAATGAAAACCGAATTCCAAGCGGAATTCCATTTCTCTCAGTGTAAATTACACATCATCTTTTAGTGCAGTAAAAATACTTTTCTCTCAGTGCTGCCACACAACTTTCTGCACATTTCAGACAAATAAAATGAAATCAAATGAAATGTTGAAGCCAGAATCCTTTACAAAATCCTCACCAGAATTAACATCTAATGCTCCCCAACCTTAGCCCCGAATCTAAAAACGAATTTTCCCAAGCTCAATAAAATTGCGAAAATTATCTGTGCATCCCAGCAAGATGTAAACTCCCCTCCCCGCTTCGCTGCCCCGCTCTCTTATCCTCAATCGTTGTAAGTTTTACGTTTCGCTCGTTTGAAGTGTGCATAATTTATTTATTGCCTATTGGCATGAATTAGCATCTGTGCCACGCCTCCCCCCGCCTCTTGCCCATGAGTTGTCATTGCAGCTTTGATTTGTGTTTTTCTACTCGCAATTTGTCTGCCACAGACAGAGAGAGACAGATGGATGGATGGGAGCGAGGGAGAGAGAGAGAGACGAAGGAAAGTAGCCACCGCTCGAAGCACTTTACTCACAAATTGTGTTAATTTGCATATTCGAAACTTTGCCTAATTGAACATAATGCCACTTAATTAAAGTTAAGCAACTTCCTGAACAGGCAGCAGTACGAGGGGCAGGGAGGCGTGGCACATCTTGGCAAACTATTTACAACCAATGTTTCAGGCATGTTAAAACTGTGCCCCAACATTTATGACAGCATGTTGGAAATACTCTTGTCGAGCTGAACGAGGGGTAATTATGTCATATATGGAAGGAGTGTGACAGGGTATCAAAGGTATAGAATACAATATGTTTTATGTAACAAGAGAATATATAGCTATATAGTACAGTATCTCCTGTTATAATATACGTTGTTTATACGTTTTTAAATAAATCAAATTTGTGAATAGATGAAGTAATTTATTGAATTCAATTTCTTTAAAGATTTCAGACCAAGATATATTATACAATACTATATAAGTAAATGAAAGGTCATTTAATGATAGTACAACATTGATAAATAATACTCGATTGTGATGATTTTAACATGTCATTACCATTTTTACAATTTTTAGCTCCAACTTCAGTTAACTGAAATGAAGAAAACTCTTTAACGCATAAAAATCAGATCAAAATACAATGCTACATTATAATTTATATAGTTCTGAGTTACTATATAATCACATATCTTTAACTTAAAAACTTCCATTTTTAAATCATTGGGATTTAACTTAACTTATTCTCGAGCAATTTAATGAAGGACATTGTAGTAGAACCTTAGTTTTATACAACATACGATATTATGTTTACTTATACATATTATTAACCCCTTACCAATGACGCCTTAGGTTAGTGCATGGGTTAGTGTATCCAGTCGTCACCTTATCCTGAAATGTCGCTTCAACTCGTAGGCATTTGTAACTTGCAATCAGGATTTGTGGCTGCAATTAGTTTCGTGCATGATGAACTCGAAGAAACCAGCAACCTCCTGCTCTCTTCTCTTCACCCCCCGCCCGCACACAGCATTTCTGAGTCTCTGTCTAAATATTTAAGCGTGCTTTCCAAATAGCCTAAATGTGACTTAAACGCCAAATAGCAACTGGTAAGTGCTCTTCGGGGTGAATGGCAAATGTGATTACAATAAGTTAGTTCAATTAAGAAGAGAGAGCAAAAGCTACAAATAGATTTCTAATTATTTGATTAAGTCGCGAAATAAAATCGAAACTTATATCAATCAATCAATCAACTTGGTAGACGAAAATAATAAGAGAACAAGGTCAATTAATCAGCGGGTCGTTAGGTCAGAAATTGCACAATTAATTAAGTAAAAGAGAGAGATTAAGAGAGAGAGGGAAAGGGAGTGGAGGAGAAGGAGAAAGTAAGCAAGAGAGATAACTGTCAAGGGCAGCGGATCAATTTCTGGGTTGATTAACTTTCCATCGCAAATTAGAAAACAAGAAGATGCGAAGCCAAGAAACTGGCAACGTTTACATGTGAATGGCAAGAGCAAATTAGGCGAGCAGAGAATGGTGAGAGTATGAGAAATGATGTAAGGAATAAGCAAGTTCAATATCTAAATTGTACACTCTAATTAAAAATCATTAAGTTAAAGGTGACAACGTTTACATGTGAATTGCAAAGAGAGTTCACTAGAAAAGAAGGAACTGTTGAGATAACAATTTAATAGATTTTTTTTTAATTTTATATCCACACAGATGAGACCTAAGAATATTATTTACAATATGTCGACGTTTACAGATGAATGGTTATGGCAGAAAGTAGCAGAGAAGGAAGTTTGAGAACCCATGATTCGATTAGGTAAACCAATCACTTTTTATTCCCAGCGAATGGCAATTTTCATTCAAAGCAAGAACACGCCAGTTTCTTGTATTTAAGCATTATAGATTTTTTCATTTTCAGAAAATATATTTAAAATGAAAGAACTTCCCTTAACTAGTTTACATAATTGATTAAAAATGGATACATCATAGGAACCTATTCACATTTCCATTCATAGTGTCAAACTGAAGTAGGCCCCATTTCTATTAGCTTAATCAGTCAACTTCCAAAATTCATACGATTTAGTGCTTTCTTTATTCTCTTCTCATTTTCAAATCTTTTGTTGCCAGCATGTCTTACTTGAGGGACTTTGCCATAATGTACTTGTACCTAGGCGTCGGCTTCTTCCTTCTCTTAGTGAACTCTTACTTCTGGGCGCAGTACAACAAGTTCATCAATAGTCGTCAACAATCAGAGCAGTACCGGCTAAAAGAACTTGATCTGGAGTCGAGCCCAGAAATTCCATTTCCAGGTAGCAGATAAGACGATCCCTGCTGGAACGGGAATATAACGGCAATGAGATACGTTCATCGGAACTCTGTCGATTACTGCTGCTCCTGCTGCTGGCAAATCTATCGATTTTGCTGTATTTATTCGCCATGTGATCGATCTCGTGTTCTTTATTCTTTCTGTACGCGATGTACACTGGAGTCGTGACTCTTGAATTATCTGCTTGTGTGTCACCATCAAGCTGAAATTCGAAAAGATTTGCACTTTTTTATATAAAGTTTATGAATTAAATGTTACTGCGTGCGAACGCTATTAAAAAAGTTAATGTAAAATAAGTATAAATGAAAGCAGTGTACTGCTTACTTATTGTTTTCATCAGCGACACTTGGGAAACGAGCACTGTTAGGTACAACGCGGCGAAGTCTTGAATGTGCGCATTGGTAGCTGACAAAAGCTGCATGCGCTAGCGCCACTGAAAACTTAACATGTACAGCAACTGCTCCACATTGATAACCCGTTTCGGATACGCGTGAGGAGCGAAACTGCGATTGCTTGCACTGTTACAAAGCAATAATAAATAAAACAAATACAATCAAAGCAATAATAAATAAAACAAATACAAATAAAAGTAAAATATATAAAAAGAAGTGCATGTTGGTTATTTTGTGTACTTTCCCAATTTACCTGCCAATTGTGAACTGCTACCCGGGTACTGTAAAATACTCGCCCCAGCAAGTGCACAATATTGCAGCACTGCAGCCCTGCGCTGTTAGTTAACAGAGCGCCGGAATGTCAATCAAATAAACAAAAAGAAGCGGCGTGAAAAAAGCGAAAAACTGCAGCGAAATCAAATTCAGCAGGCAAATGCAGAATAAATGTTGTAAATAAAACTATATTAATTAAACGCAAATCAAGTGCTTAACATAAAAAAGACAAGCTGGAGACGCATTTTATGGCCAAGATGGGCAAGGTAAGCAAACAGACGAATGAAAAGAGAAATACAATGCGAAAAAAAACACAGACGAAGCAAGAAAAAGACAAAAGCCAAGCAAGCAGCAGCAGCAGCGCAGCGCAGGCAGCAAAAGAGACAACGTTGAGTGACAGGCAGACGGACGGAGGGACGGACGGAAGGGCTGACAGACAGATGGATGGACAGACAGACACAAGCACACACACACACGCACAAAAGGCGACGTAAAGGCGCCGCTGCCTTTGCCTTTCCATGGAAATTCGGGCACCTTTTATCACACAAATGGAATTCTCACTCTTTCCTCTCTCCGTGTCTTACCTTGAGAGGCGCCAGCTTGAGCACAACGGATTCGTTTTCGTCGGCAGCCTCAACTCGTCCATTGCGCAGGCATTGCAGGCGCAGGCGTTGCGTGGATACGCCCAACTTGCGCGCCTGGAGCAGCTTCAGGCAGGCTAAGAGATTCTCACAGTTGTAGACATGTTTGAGATTCAGTTCCTCTGCAAATTCCAGCTGCACTTGCTCCTTGTAGCGCTGCTCTGCGGCCTGAGCACGCACCATGAGTGCACGTAGATAGTCCACGGCGCTGTTGCTGCTCGGGCCAGGCCATAGTTTCTGCCAGCTGCTGGGCACCTGTAAAAAGCATATTAGTCTCTTCTGTCCTCCTCCTTTCTCCTCCCCTGCCTACCTGCTGCTCCGCCAATGCCTGCAGTGCACTGGCATCCACATTTGTTGGACTATTCGTGGTCTCCTTCAGCCAGGCATGCAGCTGCGAGAGCAACTGATGCACTGCCCTATAGAGCTGTGCGCCCAGCTGCAGCTCGGCAAGCACAAAGAGCGCCCAGGGACCTGTAGTTGCCGTTGTTGCTGGCATGGCTGTGGCCTCCTTGGCCACCTGCGTTATGTTGCACGAGGCGGCAAGTTTGCGCCACAAGCTGAGCAACGGTTTGATTTGCTGCTCCAAGCGTTGTCTGGCATTGGTTGCAACAGCTCCACCTCCTGCTCCTGCTGCAGTTACTCCTGCACCTCCTCCATAGTGCACAGCACGCAAATCCCTGATCACCATGCGCGCCTGTTCAATCTCCCGCTGCTGCTGTGCCTGACTAGCCAAGCCATACATGCGTGGTTCATCCACCTCGGGAAGCTTCTCCAGCGCAGCATAGTAATCCTGCAGTTGTGCAGTTGTGGGCAAGGAGTTACCCAATCCCAAGGGCATCCAACGATTGCTGAGCACATCAGCACAAAGAAACTGCGCCAGATAACTGCGTAGAATCTCCACATCTCGGGCATTGTTCATGCGTCCGCCGTAGGCCAATGCTTCACTAAGTCTCTGCAGAAGCAACCAATCGCAGCGTCCACTTGCCAGCTGTGCATCCAACCAGCTAAGCACACCCAGCGCCGCCTTTAGATCCGCCTCACCAAACTCGTAGTACTTGGACCAACCTTGGGGTATATATTGACGCCGTTGCTGCAGCACAGCCTGCAGCAGGAAGAGCACCAAACGCATCTTCAGACACTTTGCCGGCTGTTTGCTGGCCAGTTCCGGCTCCAGGCCAGCGTAGTTCTGCAACATGCGTTGCACCTGCTGCTTCAGTCCACGCGGCTGCTCATAGCGCACCTTGAGGCATTTGTAGACTGCTGCCTCGCTGAATCCTCGTGTGGATTCGCAGAGCAACCACAAACGAAACTCCTGTGACTTGGGCATCTCCGCTAGCTCGCGTTCCATTTGTGCCAACCACTCTGGCACCAGATGGACATTCTTCACGCACAGCCATTGTCCTAGCGAGGCTGCTTGGCGCATTGCCTGCAGCGCACGCTGTTCACTGCCACGTCCAATGGCCAACTCCTGATACTTCTGTGCGCCCCACTTCTTGAGCGCCACTCCACGCAGTTCTGTTGCCGGATCCAACTCGGGCTGGCTGATCATCAGGATGGGACGCTCGCAACTGCTCTGCTCCAGCAGCTGCTGCACTGTGGGCTGTGTGGCAGCCTCCGGCGAGACACCAAGAAATTGACTACTGGACAAGCGCAGCTGTGCCAGCAGTAAATCGGGACGAAAGATTTGCGCGAGCAGCACACGATGAAAGGGTGCAGCAACGGCAGCTGGAACAGGGAGAAGAGCCAAGTGAATATACGATACATATAAAGTAAGCTAATCGCAAGGGTTGTTGACTGGATGAGCAGGAGGAGCATCATGGCTGCATTACCTCATCCAGTTGCCAACTCTACACATTGAATGCAAAACTAATCTCTGCCTTCACTTACGCAGCACATCGTCGGTTTGGGCTTCGATGAAGCCACGCCACACGTAGTCCTTGTCCAGCTGCAGTTGGGCACGCAGCTCCGGCAGCTGCTGCAGCAGTTGTGCCAGCTTCAGTTGCGCCTCACGGCTCATGCAGTCGGGCAGGCCACTCAGCGTCTGCGCGTTGCCATCGGCGCTGCCCATAAAGTTGCTAATGAAGAGTTCCCATTCCTTGGAGCTGATGCGTTCCCCATAGGCTTGACGGCAAACCCACAAGGCGAGCGTCAGCTGACTCTCACGTGGTGTGGCACGCGCCAAATGCAAGTAGACGCTACGCACAAGGCGCTCGTAAAGCTGCTGCGTCTCCTCCTGTCCACGGAGTGCACCCAAGAAGAGCTCGATGTAGACCAAGGCGGACAACTCGTAACCTTGTGTGAGTCCCGCATAGAAGGCGGCTGCCTTTGAGCACAGTTCACGCAGTGCACCAAACTGGGACAGCAGTGTCTCCTTCACCTGGCCACTCTGCTCCAGTGCAGCATCGATCTGTGCACTGCTCTGCTTGACCTCGTTGAGACTGGCCAGCAGCGGCTCATTGCGTAGTATATCGCCTTCTGCCTTGGACAGTTGCTCCAGCAGCTTGTCCTGCAGTGCCATGCGCTGCTTGAGTAATTCCCCCTCACGTTGCAACAATTCAATGCGCTGCTGCTCCAGCGATGCATTCTTCAGCACAATTGCCTTGGACATCAGTTGATCTGCCAATCCAGTGGCAGTCACAGTGAAGCGCAACACATTCACCCTTCCACGTTGCTCGGCCGGCAACAGTTGCTGCACACGATGCGATTTGCTGATCAAGACCAGCTGGAACTGCTCATGTAGATCCACCAATTTACTGCCCACTGCCAATTGGCGCTTATTGAAGCGCACATAAACATGTCCCTGCAGCAACTCCAGCAATGGCGGACGCAGTTGTTCACAGTCCATGACGAGCAGCGTTTTGCCAAAGCGCACAGCCAGTTCCAATTGATAGCTCAGTCTTTCATTGCCCTGCGAGGTCAACTCGCTGGCTCTGCCCGTGGCACGCAGATGCGCCGATAGCCATTGCGCTGCCGTCTGCGTGGGATCTAGTAGCAACGCCACGGGGCAGCTGCCAAAGGGCAACGACAGCATCTCTGTGAGCAGTGCAGCGCTCTCAATGATCTGTGTATCTCGTGCCAAGCCTTGACTCTCCCAAATGATTTGCTGCTGTTCGGTGAGCAGAGTGCGACGCAGATCGAAGCCATCGCCGGGCAGACGAAACTCCTGAGAAAGTCGCCTCAGTGAGGAGCTGCAGTAAAGGATTAGTTAGTTGATTAATTATGGCTTTCCCCATTCTCTTTACACCCACCCTCTTTGCTCCACACCACAACCCGCATAGTAATTGATTGCCAAGGCCAGCAACAACGTTTTCCCGTCCAGTGTCTTGTGTGCTCGCTTCAGCTCCGCCAGCTGCTCGCTCCATGTGGCATATTCCGCACTCAGCTTACCCACCAGCAACTCAGCTGCCTGCAACGTTGCACTTGCCTCTTGCAGCTTCAGTTCCAGCACAGCTGCCTCCTGCGTGTAGGTTTGCAACTTGGCCGACAACTGTTGCACACGCTTGTCCACATCATCCAATCCGCTGGCCAATTGTTGCATCTCATCCTCGGCTGCATTGAGATTACGCTGCAGTTCGTTCTGTTCCCGTTCCAGCGGTTTGATGCTCTGTATGACACGCGCATAGCGCACACTGGCCTGCACCCAAGCAGCAAGTGGAGCCGCCGCTGCTGAGGCACGCTTCGCATTCTTCGACTCGTATGAATCTCCTTTAGCCTCGAGCAAACGTTCGACAGCCTGACAATTCTCGGGACTGATGTGCGCTGGATCCAATGAGCGTATGTCCTCCTTGACGCCTCGCTTGGCCAGAAATGTCTTCATGCTGTTCCACGAAGTGTCGCGTATGCCCATCAGGCGCAGCACGCCCTCGAGTATATCACGCACTGCCTCAGGTGGCGCACGCAGCGAACGAATCTCCGAAAGAGCTTCAGATTTTATTTGCCCCACAGCCGTGCTGGCCTCGGCCAGTATCGGTTCCACTTCGGCCAGTTCCAGTTGTATCTCACGTTGACGCAACTTCAGTTGTTCGCTGCTCTGTTGTGTCTGTTGCTTCAGCTCCAACATGCTTGACTTCTGCTCGTTCGCATTGTGCATCGTTGCGGAGATCATTTGCAGTGCATCATTGGCCAACTTCCGCTTCTCACCCAATGCCTGCTCCTGTGCCGAAGCATTTGACTTGAGTGTGTCGACGAGTGCGTGAGCCGTGGCCAGTTTATCCACGCCCTGCTGCAGTTTGCTCAATCGCTGGTCAATGTCAGCCGCAGCGTTGCTGTACATATGGAAATAGCTGCTAATCAATTGATAGTAACGCTGTGAAGGCTGCTCCGGTGGCAGCTCCTCTGCCAGATCAGTGAAATGACTGCAAACAGGCACTTTGCCACGTCCCGCTGTCTCATTCAGCAGCTCGATAAATTGCTTGGGCAGCGAAACCAGCGTCTCACGGCACTCTGGACGCATGTAGATCATATCCATTTGTCTGTGTAGCGCTGGGCAGCTATTGAAATACTCAGCCACCTGTGGACTGCTTGGATCCAGCACCAGAATCAGATGCAGATGCTCTCGTGCGCCTGGATAGGGAAATAGAATCTCGATTAGTTCATGTTTTGCTGATGTCTGTTTCGACTTACGCTTCATAAAGTATGCACTCATCGACTCCTGGTAGCCCTCCAATTGCGCTGCCTGCTTTAGCTGGCTAGCCACCGATTCCAGATCATCACCAAAGAGTTCCAAGATCTCACTACCTTCTAACAACGCCTCAATGGGTTTCAATATGTCGGGCACATAGCTGAGCCAGCAGTGCTCGATGAGCAAGTAGCTCAGCTGTTGCTCCAGCGCTGCTGTCTGCATGGCCAACTTCAAATCATTATAGAAATCCGATAATCCGTAACTGGGGCCTCCCTGCAGACTCAGCACCTTGGCCTGCTGCAAGGTGGCAGCTGCATAAATTGCATCCACATGCCGATCTCCTGCCTCCGCCAAGATGAGCAAGTGCGCATCGTTGCGCGACAGAACACGTGCAACCTTTGCCGTGTGCTGCAGTAGTTCCTCAGTTATGGGCGCTGTGATGCTGTAGCTTTCAGCATCTAAGGGGAGAAAACAGAATATAAGTTAGAAGAGTGAGATAATCCTTTATCTATTCGATTTTAAACAGAACCTAGAACCTAGCTCATACATATTCGTAAGATTTGCTTTTAAAATAAGATTCTTATAAGTCTCATTATCATCTCCCAACTATAAACCATATAATTAACTTCTATCCGCGCATCGTTATTGAAGTTGACTCCAATGATCTCCTACGATCTCTGCATACTTTCGAATTGTTTGTACATTTTTGCTGCATCTTCTGCTGTTTTGTGTTTTTTCTTCTCTCTACCCCACTTCTTTCGTGTACTTGCAGTGGATGACCCCCGAAGAGGAGGCACGCCAAAAGTTCATCATGCGCGAACGGGATCGAGAGCGAAAGCGCATCAAACGAATGAATCCCGAGTACCGACAAATGGAACGTGAACGGGATCGATTTCGCAAACAGACGCCCAGGCCCAGTGTATATATCACAGTTTTTTATCCCCTTAACATACACATATACACACACACATATATATATAGATCATAAGGCCACTCAAAATTAACTTCTTCTTCTTGTTCTGGAGCAATGTACAACTTCAACTTCGATGCGCGTGACACGGGAGTAAGACGGACGACACAGACAGTAAATCTAGTTAGTCCACATATAGTTCTATATAGTGCCTCAATTACTCACTGCATATGGTGATCTGCCTTTGCACCTCCTCGAGCCACTCATCGTGCGTCAGTCCATGCAGTTGTCCCTGCGACTTGGGCGATTTGGGCACAAAGTAGATTTTCTGAAAGCAACACACAGTATAAACTTGATTCTTTGTAGGATTAGCTGCACGCACCTCTTTGCCAAAGTATTTGCGCATCGTTTGCTTTAGTATTGCCTCAAATTGCTGCACATGTTCCTCGCTGGCGAGTCGATCCCTAAACATGCCCAGCAGCTCGCCATGCAAAGCCTGCAAAACGCAAAAGAGGATAAAAATCATGGGACAATTCCATTACGAGGACTTACCTCGTTGAAATCACTCGGCGGATAGTAGACGAGCGAGTCCAGCAACTTCATAATGCACTTGGGACTAAACTGATAATGCACCTGCTGCTGTTGACCACCACTCGCCGAGGAGGAGGAGGATGAGGAGGAGGCTGTAAAAGCCGTTTGCAACTGCAGGGAAAAATGGCAATTAGCAAAGAGGACAACATATCGTACACATCTTTTACTTTACCTTCTCAAAGCACTCCATTAGACATTCGCTAACATGCTGCAAATTGATGGAACCGCCACTGCCGCTGCGCGTCGTCCTGAAATGCCCGTAAAGAAGCGGCTCCAGGCGACACTGCACGATGGCCATCATGTCGGAGGCAGTTGGCCTGGCGACGCGCACGAATTGATTGATTGCCAAATAGCGTGGCGCAATTTTGGACAAATTACCACTAATGGACGCACAGATTTGCAGCCCATTGACGCCAATCCATTCGAGATTGTCGGCATAGAAGCCGCCGCGTTGTACCAGCTGCAGCAACAGTTCGACAATCTCGCATGCGCCCCAAGCGTCCAGTTGACACAGATCCAGATTCTTCATGAAGAGCACCAGGCGTGATTGCTTGGGTCGATACTCACGGCCACGCACGCCGCTCACTGTGACGCAGTGCGTGCGCAGCGTGTGCAGCACATAGGCAGCCGTTAGCTGTGTGGAGCAATTGATGGTGGCCAGCTGATAGCCCGAATGCTCGAGCAGTGCCTGCTGCATGAGCAGCGTCTTGCCAGCTCCACTGGGACCGACGAGCATAAAAGGCGCCGCACGTCCTGCAGGCAATTCCAGCAAGGATTGTATTATGCCCAAATATGACTTGACATATGCAGTGACAATCAATTGACAATCCCGTTCCGGTGCCTCTATGACACCCACGGCATATTGCTCTAGTGCAGAGCGTTGCGCATCGTAGTAGCTGAGCTCGGCACGCGTCGGTTGTGCCACATAGAGATTGGCACGCTGCAATACTAACTGCGCAAAGTCCCGCTGCCGATCACTGGGCACGTAGCCCAGGAGGGCTCGCAGTGTGGCCGCTCCATACTCCTCGATGCTTTGACTATTGTGCAGCTGCAGCAGCAGAGAGCGCAGCAAACTGACCGAACTGATGCCGGGCATTGTGGAGCTGAGAGGGGAAGAGAGATGAGAATCAATAAAAACAGTAACAACAGTCCAACTCACCCCAGTAGTTGTTCACTCTCCAGCCAATCCAAGGCGAACTTGAAGTTGCCATCAATGTAGCTTTGCAGCAGATCTTCATAGGGTTCCTTGCTGAGCTCGTGTTTCAGCATCTCTTGCATAGGATAATAGTCGTAGCTATAAGGAAGATTATTAGAATGGAGGTCACTTCTCTTTGTGTTTTAACTTACCTCATGTTGACTATTCCCATGCGTGATATGGTTGCAGGCGAAGCGTGCCGCACATCGTCCGTTTCGAAGATGAAGTTGACATTGTTCCCGAACTGTATGCGCCAGCCAGAGGGCAGCGTTAAGAGTCTGCAGAGAACATGAGAAGAAGAAGAATCAGATACATAGCAACACACACATACACACACCCACAAACAGCACGCACTACTTTATATATTGATATATAAATTATTCTGTTTGATTTGCTTTATATTTGTTTTGCTTGTGACATGTATATGTCTTAAGGCCACGAATCGGTATATAAACCTAACTAAAGAACAGTAAATTATATAGTTAAAGAGTGATAACTCTTATAGAGACTTCAGACTAATTATTTTCAAAATCAAAGACGTTCCTCTACTTTCATTATATATTGTTATTATTAAAATTAATTTAATGCCTAAAGAATAGTTTACTTGAATAGTTATTTTTCAAACGGTTTCGCTTCTTATTTTTTTGTTGATTGGTTCCGACTCTGATTCCCCTGCTGACCTGTGACATATACATGCTCAATGTGGCAGTTGTTCCCCCCGAAGGGAAGACTCCTCTTTAGTTTCTCAGTTGATCTGTTGAAATCTGTCTCTCTCTCTCTCTCTCTGTCTCTCCCTCACTCACACACTCTCAGTCTTTGTCTCTACAAACAAACGCTTCCCATCTCTACTTGCAGCTGATGACACCCGAGGAGGAGGCGCGCCACAAGTTCATCATGCGCGAGCGAGATCGAGAGCGAAAGCGCATCAAGCGCCTTAATCCCGAGTATCGGCGTATGGAACGAGAGCGCGATAGATTTCGCAAGAAGGCACGACGTGCTAACGTAGCATTTTTCCAATATTTCTAAATTATAATTAAGAATCACACACACGCACACACACACATCCATACACACACGCACGCTTTATAGCCCTAAGTAGTTGGAACCGCGTCGACTTGGGGGCACATGGTGGGTGTGGTGAACAATGCGGGGCTGGGCGGAGAGGAGGGAGGGGCGTTTCTATTTAGTTCCTAGACTCAAGACTATGCCAGACCTTTGACCTTTGTTCTTTCTTTGCCCAGTTACTCCAAATACAAATCATACAAGCAAGCAAACCCAATTGATTGATCCAGCTACGTTTTGCTTTAATAAGTTTTCCCCTCTTTCTCTCTCTTCTCTTCTCTCTCTCTCTCGCTCTTTGCGTTTCTCGACTTTCAGCTGACGCCCGAAGAGGAGCTGCGCCAGAAGATGATACAGCGGGAAAGGGATCGCGAGCGAAAGCGCATCAAGCGCATGAATCCCGAATATCGGCGACTGGAGCAGGAACGGGATCGGGATCGCAAGAAGGCGAGACGCGCCAATGAGGCCTTTCGGCAGCTGGAGAAGCTACGTGATAAGATACGCAAGGAGCGTAAGAAGGGTCTGCTGGTGACCGATCCCACGCAATTGCCGCCTGAGTTTGCGGCCATTATACCGCCAGTGCCTGTTGAGCCTGAGGTGATTATATCGACGCCACAGACACAGCAACAACAACAACAGCAGCAGCAGCAACAACAACAGCAACAGACGTTACAACAGCAGCAGCAACAACAACAACAACAACCAGCCACGCATCATCAACAACAGCAGCAGCAGCAACAACAACAGTTGGCAGCAGCTGCCGCAGCAGCAGCGGCTGCACATCAGCAACATCAACGTCGTCGCAACATGTCGCATCTGCCAGTAACGACGTCGAGTCTAAACAGTGCCACGCTGACGCAACTTACGGCCGCTGCGGCGGCGGGCAATGCAGCAATGCACACGCCGTCGGCGCACAGCACGCCCACGCATCTGCAGCAGCTGAATAAGCTGCAACAACTTTATCCGCCGCCCAGTATAGGGCATCCCGCCCTGCCCATTGCCGGCGTCACGCTGATGCCTCAGTTCTGCCATCCCATACTGCATCAGAATCTCGGCGCCACACTGTATCCGGGGCCACCGAATGGCATCAAGCAGGAGTACGGCCAGGATGTGAGCAGTCTAACTGCAGCGGCTGCTGCTGCTGCCACGAGTTCCGCCTCGGCGGTGGCTGCTGCTCAGGCAGCGGCACTTGCATCATTACGTGGCGTGCCGCAGCAGCAGCAGCCCGACGATCCCGATATGGCGCTCAATCTGGAACCAGAGATCATATTGCAAACGCCACCCGATGTGAATCCCGCGCAGCAGCAACAACACCACTTCAATGCACACCAGCAACAGCAGCAACAACAGCAGCAACAGCATCATCTGCAGCAACAGCAACATTGCAACATGTTCCAGCATATGGCGCCCCAGGCACACATGCAACACATGCGACCAGCGCCGCTGCCACCGCCGCCTGCCGTCGCATTGCCACCACCGCCGCCAGCGTCGCACCAGCAACAGCAGCAGCCACCACCGCCGTCACAGCAGCAACAGTTGCAATCGCACGCGCAGCAGTGAGAGGCGAATTGCCCACTAGCCTTTAGTTTATAAGCTCTCAACTAGCCACATACGCATTTCACAATTTGAGTTCATGTTTATTTCTCAAGAGAAACAAAAAGAGGAGTACGAAGAGAGAGAAAGAGAGAAGGATTCTCTCTCTCTCTCTCTCTAAGTATCTCTGTCCACACACTGATTGCGAATTAGTTCAATGAATCAAGCTATAAAAGTATTTCAATAGCTACGTTTGTGTGACCTTTGAACCCTGAGATTAGTTCCCAAGTTGGATTCATCAATGAGTGCTGAAAGTACTCGAGGGCCAGAAAAAAATTGCTACTTTCGGCATGCCGAAGGTTTTATACTCTTGCTGATACAAGGAGTTCGAATTTATGTGGAAATAAATCTGTAGATTCTTTTTATGAGAACTATGGAACAAAGTGATCCGATATTGATGCAATTGCAACTGTGCATATAGAGAACTATATAACTGAAATTTATTAAGCTTCGATGCACGAGTTTTTAACCAATTCGTCCGATCTTTTCAAAGTTTAAAACTGAACTTTTGTCTACACTTTCTAGTAATGGTAAAAGTAATCTGTGATGAGTTTGGGTGCAATATTTTTGAATTATTTACAGCATTCTGCAAGCTGATGCATGTAAGGATTACTAAGATAGCTTTAAAACTGAGAACACTCTGGCTACAATTTATATACGCTCTGCAAGCGTATAATGAATATTGAATCCATATTTGGGAACAACGCTCAGTCGTAATTGTCGCATGAAAGTAGCTAAATTATCTTTTCGAACTGAAATGAACAAAATATTATTTTCTAGTTTGTTAAGTTCTTGTTATGCTTAAATTACGTTTATAAGTAGGGTGTGTATTAGTCGAAATCAATACTCAATTCATTAAATTGTTCGAAATTGTGTAAAGAACTAGGTGTCATAGCAATCTAATACACTCCATAGGCACACTCACTCACTCACACACACACACACATACACACTCGTGTAAGAGAGACTCTTGACGACATTTGTAAAATGCCGTTACGTTGTGTTGTATTACCTTACTTACGTTATGTTTTTACCATCATCTATCATAAGTTGCAGCATTTTAATCTTTTATCGTTCTACACATCTAAAGAGTTTTTTGTTTTTTTGGTAGCTAAGTGATAGTGGGATGGATGGGCGCCCATAATGCGCCCATCATTCGTACAATACAATACTTGCAACATTAAGATACGATACGATATATGATAATTGATATGTATTATTACACAAATTGTATACCCAAACATTATACATATATACAATGATGATATATATACATGCATATAGATATATACACATGCATACATACATATTATGTATGAGAAGCCGCAAAATAATTATGTATTACGAATTTATGCGCAAGTATGAGCAAATAATAATAGCAAAAGCTGTTGCTAAAAGTGAAACATTAAAACAGAGTTTTTCTATAATCTTGAATGGGAATCTAGAAAAGTAAGTGGGCAGGGTAAATGAAAAAAGTATCCTTGATTTTAGCTGAACTATTCTGCAAGTCTCAAGTCGTATATCAATCTTGAACAGTGGTGCCCAGAATCGTATGCGCAGCGCATAGAAAGTGCCTCTGTCCAAGCTCTGGCGGCACACGTTCGAGTGTAAAGATGTTCGTGTGACTTCGGCATTGTTGTTCGGGCTTTAGTATAAAAAAGGTTTCATTATACAGACCAAAAGAAAGCTTGTCAACTGCCTTAGATGGTTTGCAGATCTTTGATCAGTATTATTATTGAAAGATCTATTCCACCTCTGCTGAGTTTATAATGTTACTTAGGAATTCTAAGTTTTTTCGTGGACTAATTGATCTTATCTCTTTAGTTTAAAGTAGGTGACTTGCTAATGTTGCATATCTCATACAGACCAACACTGTTATTTTATGTTCTGGAATTTAAGACCCTTATTCGCAAAATCTGCAGTTCGCATTGTTTACTATTTTTAGTTTGCTTAGATAGGCCCTAAGCTTACAGTCGCCTATGAGAATTCTTAAAGAGTTCTTGTTTAGTTTTGACAGGTCTTTATACTGCTTTGGGTTGTTGCAGCCAATTAGGCATTTCGATTGGTGCAAACCTGGCTTAAGATCTCAAAATATTTCCCTTAACTTTGGCTTCATAGTTCTTATGCAATGACTGTCACAAAATGACTTCGAACTTATTATTGAATTCTTTGCTCCCATTTTCACTTCCTCATTCCCCGCTATATGATTGTTCCCCGATATCCACCTTTGAGTATTAAGAATGCGGTTCTATGCTACTCACTTGTTGTCATCCAGCACAGAGTTTAGTGCCTCAATCCACTCCGGATCAATGCTGCCATCGCACACAATCCACGAGTGAACGTTCGCCGGCTCCTGATTGACAACTACAGCCGTGTGGGTGAGCACACCATCCAGCCACTGGCGTGTATCCGTGTCCAGACGTCCGAGCAACTGAACGCGACTCATCGACTTGGGACTGATGGTGTGCACGCGCAACTGGCTGCTCGTTGTCGCGGTCAACGCCTGTCGCAGCAACGCCAGTATGCTTGACTTGCCAGAGCCGGGTGGCCCGACAAGGACGACGCCCATGCGCTTTTGCAGCTGTTCATGCAATTGCAATGCCTTCTCAATTTGCCTGTCATTCGGGCTCAGGCCGAGCGGCCCAAAGGCGCCGGACAGTGCTTGCTGCAGGGGCGTCAATGGTGGCGCCGATGTGCCAATTTCCGGAAATACATTTAACAGTAACATCTCAAAGCGTTCGACATCCTGTTGCGCCAGCTTGGACATGGTTGATGAGCGCAGACAATGTACAACAATACGCAACTCGTCATCATCCGCAGTCGTCGTCGTCGTCGCCGCCGTGGCATTCCCATGGGGGGACATTGATTGCTCATTAAATGGGCGCGACACTAATTGCGCGCGTAGTCCCTCGCCGCAAACGAGCAGCACCGTCTTCAGTTCGCGCAGTCCCCAATCGTAATGCCGTTGGGCAGACAACATTTTGCCACATAGATCGAACAGTTCCACAATGCGGCCGGCAATGTCTGCGGCTGCGTTAAAACCCTCCACAAACAGCATGACACGTGCAATTTCACCTGGCTCCGGTTGTTGCATGACAATGGGCCGGAAAAGCGCCTGAATGTTTCCAGGCAGCTTCTGGCGTCCACCGTACTCTCCTCCAGCTGGATTCAAGGTCACAAAAATGCCACAATGCTGATTCAATTGAACCTGGAGAGGGGGAGGAAAACAAGAATAATCGAGTCATTTCAGCTTGTTTGTTATCACGACCGCACACGACATTCGACCTGTGAGGCTGAACTTGTCCTGCTCATCCGTCATTTCTCTCACCTTTCGCTCGCCAATTTGCACACTCTCCGCCTTGTCCTTGAGCGCACTCTGTATGGGCTGTATGAGCATGGATATGGATGATAGAGTCGCCTCCTGCAGCCTATTGAACTCATCAAAGCAACCCCAGGCGCCGCAGCGCGCCAAGCCGGTAAGGATTAGGCTCATCGATTCGGTGTCCACATTCTGCAAACAGTCCCCCGCATCCCCCCAATGACATAATGACAAATTGCATCCACACTTCCCTCACTCTGCTACTCACCTCATCACAATTGAAAACCAACACAAGTCGTCCCAGCATGCCACCCAGCGCCTTGACGCACTCCGTTTTCCCAGTGCCCGCCGGCCCAAAGGGATTACCACCCAGGCCCATGTGCATGGCCTGTGTGAGTATGAGATAACACTTGTGCGTCAGCCGTGTGTGTACCAGCTTGTTGGCATGGCCCAGAAACTCGTAGGCGTATTCAAATTCAGCATAAACCATGCGAACCCAAACCTGTCGACCATCCTGAGCCTGTCGACCATCTGTGGACCGTGAGCTGCTGCTGCTCCCACCCAGGTAATATCTGAGTTGACTCAGCCAATGCCAGTCGGTGACATGCATCACATTATGTGCCATCAACTGCTGCTCCACCACGCTGGCATAGTGCACCAGATCCAGCAGTAAAGCGCTCAGCTTAAGGCATGGCAAACTGCCGCCAGCTGTGCGCTGTTTCATTCCAGCGAGATGAACTATTTCCGCCTTAAGCTGCTGCAGCACCTTCGCCAGCGACATGCTCCCAATGGCCTTCTCCACCTGTCGAGTGAAATGCAAAGCGCGTGCTGTGGCCAGCACTTGGCTGGCATAACGACGTAGTAACTCCTCGCTAAGGTTGTCACTGGCACCGTTGGTGTTGTTGTAACACTCATAGATCTGGCCACGCAGCGTCTCCTGCACCGCAAGCACAAGCTCGTTGAGCCAGCGCTGTTAAGAGAGAGAGACAGAGTCTTACAACTTGTCACAATACAGGTGAGGTGCATTAGCTTATTAACTCACCTCAATGTCACCCGTCATGTCAACGGGCTGAGTCAAGCGCAGCTCATCACCCTCGGCGCTGTGCACGGCCAGAATTCTATAGTGGCTGCCACTGGGTGCCTGCTCTAAGCCTAGACTATGACAGCCTGGAAATAGTTTGCGTATGTGTCGCTTTATTATGTCCGCATCCTTGGCTGCCTGACCCAGCAGCTCAAGCAAATCATCGTCGCCCAGAAAGTAGAAACGTGGAAATGAGTTGCGCTTGTCCTGCAAAAGGAAAGTCGAGAGTTATCTTTATGTCTTTCATCGAGTTATTCCATAACTAACGGTTATATAGCGCATAAGATTCTGCTGACAACGCGCTAACTGTGTTTCCAGCGCACTGACAATGGGGCTAATGTTGTTGATTTTCAGCAGTGACGTCACACGCGGATCCATTTGTATCTCACGCATCACAAAGCGAAAGTCCTTGTCGATGCGCTTGAAAAGCGCGTGTTCCTGCTGCAAGGTGCCGGTGCCAAAGACGGGCTCCAAATACACCCAACTGTGAAGACAGAGAGGAAGTTAGAGAGAGAAATAATAAGTGCGACTCTCAGTTTACCGTCGCTGCGAGTGACTGAGACTGCTGAGCAGCACGTCCAGCGTATTGAGACGACTCTCCCAGAGCCCTGCCTGATCGGAGAAGGTGTCGAAGGCAGCCGAGTTCTTGGCCGACTGCAGCAGCGATTGATTGTCGCCGATCTTGTTGAGCACCTCTTGATAGTCTTTGATCAGCGACACGGACTGCCCACTGGCATCGCTGCGCTCGATTAACTTCAGCTGCGCCGTCACAGACCATTGATCCAGTTCCACCAGGGCCTGTCGCACAATCTGCTCCGATGCAGCTTGTCGCACAATGTTTGCTATCTCTGGAGCGGCTGCCTGCAGGGCATCCATGTTCTCGAGTATATCCTGCAGTTGGATGGCATGCAATGGCTTCGATTGACTGTGATGCAGTAGCTGGAATATGCGTGCCCAATGACGCTCACTGAGAGCATCCGATTGCAGTTGCTGGAGAATGGGCAGAGCTGTCTGCAGACGCTCCACCTGCTGTCGGATGCGCTTCGAGGGCAGATCAATTGAGGAATGCACTGAACCCTCCCAGCGGGCAATGAACTCGTTCAGTATGTAAGGACGACGCCTGTAGATGGCCCATTCCTCCTGCAGAATTGGCTGAAGTTCGCCCAGAAAGGTTTCATACACTTGCCACTGCTGCGATTGCTTTTCCAGTTGTGCATCGATTTCGGCAAATGGAGCGAGAGCATCTTCAGGGAACTCCATGTTGAATTTGATGCACTCCTCTAGCAACTGTTGCTTCTTTGCCTGCAACTGTTGCCAATGTGTGCGACGCTCCTGGAACATTTCCAGGCTGGCATTCTCATTCGCCTCCAGTTCAGCAATGGTGGATTCCCAGCGCAGCAGAAACTTGTCAGCCTCATTGCGCAGATTCTGCAGCTGTGTGTGCGCCTGCGTCTTGATCATGTCCACCTGACGCTGCAGGATGACAGCATGATTCTCGAGCAGTGGCTGTAGTTGTTCCCATTGCTGCATTATGGCTGTCAAAGCAGTGACTCGCTCCTTGCACCAACCCGCCAAGCAGGCATCCTTGCCGCGCACCAGCTGCAAGATGCCACTGACCTGCGGCAATTCACTCATGATTTTCTCATACTTCATGCCCGACTGACTGATGCTGCCCTCATCCATGGGCACATTCTGCAGAAACTGCAGAGCGCTTTGCAGAAACTCCTGCACGGAGCCCACGTCGTTGAGTATGGAGGTGCGCAGACTGTTCGCGAGTGCCTCCCAGTATCGTCTGCTCAGATACTCGATGTCCGAGCGAAGAGGCATAATGTCAATGACAATGCAATCGATAGATTCCTCCGACTGCTGCAGCTTGGCCAGTTGCTGGCTGAACTGTTTACACGATCGAAAATTGCGATCCCAGTCATCGGCCTCGTTGAGATGAATGCTGCACAGTTGCTCCACATCCACACAGCCCAAGGCAATCCAGGGCAGCCAGATGCGCTTGAAATCCTCCAACTTATCAAACAATTCAGCGGCACGAGCATAAAGTGGCCCGAAATGATGACGGTTCAGCGTAACCATTGATTGGAACAATGCTCCACTGTGCTCCGAGAGACCGTGAAAGTTGCACGGCCGCTCAATGAAGCGACGCAGCTGAGCGAAGTACATTTCCCGTATCTCCTCCTCTGGCGGACTGTAGCACAGCTCACGTTGGCGCAGCACCAGCTTAATGTGTATATCCGGCAACTTGTTGTTCATGTCCAGCAGACCGAGTATATATTGATACTCCAGCACCTTGTAGAGCTGATGATCCCAGTGCAGCTTGAAGGCATCCAGATTGGTGTAGCCCTGCCGCTCCAACGTGGCCACCAATTCACGCAAGTGGCGCAGCTCATCCTTCCACACCTGATTTTGTGTCAGCAGATCGGTTGCCATGAGTTTCATCACCTGAAAGAGCGTAAGGATTGAATTAGCTAAGGATTCTTCTTATATTCTTTGCTAGCAATCATCACCGTGCGCTTGGCCTGCTCATGGTAGCCCACCAGGAGTGTATTGTCCGTGGAAAGCTTGGACACTGCCTCCTGCAGCGTGTTGACATATCGCTGCACCGATGACTCATCCTGCCAGGCCACCGTTTCACTCTGCACCAGTCGCTGCAACTCCAGGGCATTCTTTAGCATAATGGGACGCTGGCAGGGAATCATGCGATCCCCGATTGTGTTGTGGAACGTGGCAATCTGCTGCAGCCGGCGTGCATAGCACATGTACTTGGCCGCATGACTGGCTGCCGAACGTAGCTCGAGCGGCACATTGTAGCCAAGATTCTCAAACTCACGCACGTCCTGACAAAAGGTGACCAACTTCGGATTGAAGGTAACACGCATCAGCTGTCGTCCCTCCTTCTCGAACTTAACCACGGCCTGGTCGTCACGTAGCCTGTACAAATTTATTGAATCTCAATATGTTTACATGTCCTAGTCGACGATGCTTACCTTAGCTCGCCGCTCTTGACGGCTGTCGAGCATTGTCCCGACCAGATTTCGAAATTGGTGCGTAGAAGCGACTCTGTCTCCTCCTTGATCTCCTGCACAGCCTTGTTGATCTTGTCGAATCCCTCGCGTCCGCTTATTAAATGACTGACTTTCTCGATCTCCTGGATCTGGTACTGCACCACCTTGAGCCAGCGACATTCGTTGCAAATGACCGAAAGGTGTCCCGTATCTGGTTCCATATTCGTATCGGTCATAGCCTTGCGCAGATCCTGCAACAGCAAGTGCAGCGACTGCAGAAACTGCTCTCGCTCGATGCTCAGCAGCTCCAGAACCGCAGGTCGCTGTATCAACATTTCGTACTTGGAGAATATGAAGATAACTTGCCGGGGATTGCTCAGATGATGATGCAGTTGCGCTTTCAGAGCGGCTGCAATGCGCTCGTCAATCGGTTGCAGCACCTGTTCGAAGTGCTGCAATCCCTTGTGCCATTTGGCCTGGCCCGACGGCGAAGTGTCGAATATATTGAAATCTAACAAAAGGAAATACTTTGAAGGATTCCAAACGGAAATGAAGGTTGCTCACTCACCGGTAAAGGCGGCCTGCTCCTGGAACATCTCCTGCAGCTCGGCATCGTTGAGCAACGTCGCAATTTGCTTGTATAGCTGCTTAATGCTGCGAATCTCGGCGAGACGTTCCTTGAATTGCTGGCCACGACGCGGCACATGCGGCTCACCCACCCACGGATGTTTCACGTAGTTGGGCCAGAAGAGACGCGTCAGTGAGTCGCACAACTGCATCCATGCGTCCACTGTGTCCATGCACTGACTCATCAGATTGTTCACATGATACGAGGCCAGGCTCCAAATATCCTCGGCCAGCAGCTGCATTAGACACGCCTCCAGCAGACGATTGCCCATAATGTCCAGCAGATCAGCCATGCGCTGCTGCGGGTAATTGTATGGCAGACGCCACAGCTCGTCCAGGTTGTTGTGTGCATGGTCGAGAAACTCCTCGATGCGACTGCTCGAGTTGGCGCCATTGTCGATCGAACTGAGGGTGCAATAAATAAAGAATTTGATTTAAAATGAGTGTAAATCAATATATACATACACACACATATACATTCATACATATGTACATACATTCAATACATTTACCTTATCTTGTGTTCAATTTTCTCCAGCACTCCAATGAAAACCTGCGCAGTCTCGCGATCGAGACGCGAGCTTGACTTTTGGCTGAGTTTTTGTTTCCAATACTTAATCTCGTCCTTGATGCTTGTGATGCCTGCGATTAAATATAATTTAGAAGTTATAATCTATAGCATGAACTAGTAAATTATTAACCAACTTTAATTACGCAGCACAATGAATACATAACGGAAATTTATTCTCTGTAACCGCCGTTAACTTGTGAAATTATCAATGGCAGTGTGACCAGAGAAAATAAATTAATTTGGCTCATTATAAAGTGTAATTGTGTAATATTAAAAATCGAGATCAACTGGAAACAAACTTAATTGTTATTTTGCAAATACAATTGTGAACAATTTACGGAAAATTGTAAATTAATAATAACTCACTCATTTATTTATATTTTCATTTGAAAAATTACTAATAAATACCGAAAATAAATGCACTTGGTAACACTACAAGTTTAATAAGTAAATATTCAAAAAAAAATGTCCAATAAGCAGTAAATTTGCGTTTTATTAAATATATAAAATAATAATATAATATTGCTCTTTGCTACTTACCACTCTGTGGCAGCCCCAAGGTGGAACCCAGCGAGACATGCAGATTCTCAAGGAGTCCGCTCAGTTCCGGACTGTACTCGTTGCGCTTGACGGGACAAGAAGAAGAGGAGGGTGGACAAAAGGGATATGGATAAATATTGAGAAACAAATTGCATCCGCTGGCGAGCAAATATAATTGACAAAATGGAATTGCAAAAAGAATTGAATTATGTGCAAATGCGATTAAAATGCTGCTGCCGTCGTTGGCGACGCCTTCGCTGAAGCTGCCGCTGCCTCTTGGAGAGCAAACAGCAAAATAATTTAAGCCGGGCTGGAATTACCGAGAGAACTACATGCACTATACGCATAGGTGTGCAGGTGTGCGGGTGTGTGTGGATGTGTGCATAAGTACTACACGGCGAATACGGAATCGGCATCTGAAGCTGCAGCTGCAGAATACGAACTATAGTCAACACATGCAACTTACTCTTGCTGTGGCATGGGGAGAAAAGACACGTGAAACGGAATTGTAAATGGATTTAACCAGGCCACCCTCCAGTGTTAATATGCCCAACAGTGGCTCGCCTCCGCCGCCGCTTCCTCCTCCGCCCACAACACTCCCTCCAGTGTTGCCTTGTCCCACCTGCGGCACCTTGTAGAAAAGCAAACAGACTTCGTCGTTGGGTATGCGATGCTGAAATTTGATTTTGCCATCGGATTTATTATGCACGGCCGAGATAACCGTGTGCTCCTCCTGCTATAGAAACTCCAATATAGTCGCTGTTTGCTCATCCAATTCCGTGCCCGGAATGCGCGCTGCAAAGTACTCCACTGCAATATGGAGAGTGAAGGAAAATGTGTATCATGTGAGCTTATAAGAAACTTATAAGGTTAGTTTCCTTATCTCCACTTACCCGATGTATTTATTATAAACTTAGTGCGCTGACTCATGCTATATGAATTTATTTTTACAAATACTTTGTTCAGTTCCGCAGCACTTTCAATTTTCACTGACGGTGCTTTTCACTTTTTCCCTTAACTTGTCTACTTGGGTGCAAAACAAAACTATTTGTTGTCCCCTGCGGTTGCCCGGGCAACGCCGGGCACGGACACGGGGCCAGGACATGGGCAACGGCGGGCACGTTGCCAGGGATTTTCAAGTTGTGGGTTTCTATTTCCATGTGAGGTTTTTCGTGTTTGCACCTGTTGTTTTTGTTTTTCTCTTATTTTTGTTGTTTCTCCTGTCTATCTCCTTTTATTGTGTCTGCCTTGGGCATAGCGACACGTGTTTTTCCTGTGCAAACGTAGGCAGGCAGGGTAGGCAGTAGGGGAATAGGGGTGGGTGAGGGAGAGTCTGTTTACCGTTGTCCACTTTTCATGCATCTGATGACATTACCTCAATCTTGTCACAGTGCCTGCTAATGAAACTGAGCATTGACAGTGCCTGCGAAAGCTCTCGGTTAGCTGGGAGCACTAAAAATGCCTCGCCAGGTTTATATCATTTGAATGTCCATTAATTAAATTGTACGGGCGTGCTCAGCTGCTCCTAGATAGTCAAGGACGGGTGGATGGATGGCAAACGGCAGTTTATGACTCTGTCCAGAGCTGTAAAATGCAAGAACAACGGCAGCAACTCAATATTGACAGGCACTGTCGAAGCGGCAGCAGCAGCAGCAGTCCAAGCGAGGGAATCACTTAGTGTGCCGGCAATCTGATTTCAAGGACTTTTTATTTTGCTTCCCTCGAATGAATCTCAAGCTAAATGGCAGCTGAGTTGCACGAAGATGGAAGTGTTTTGATATTTGTGATGGGAATTCTACTTTATATTATTGAAAAAGGAATCGCATAAAATGTGTTTGAATGAAATAATATTAAATTTATCTATAATAAAGATTACAATGAAGGTTGCTTAATTCAATTGCATTTTAAAAATTTCTCAATGTTAAAAAAGGTTAGTTAAATGTAAAACAATATGAACATTTATAAATATTAATACCTACCTTGTTCCAGCTCTAGAAGCAAAAAGCTGAAGCTGTCTTTGATCAATAAGTGAGTTTAGCGATGAATACTGATGATTGAAGTTGCCTACCTAGTAAAACACGAGTAAATTCAAGTGTCTTTACAAGTTTGAAATCTAACCGAATTTTGATCTCAAATTGGCTTAAAATTCTCATCATATAAATATATAAATAATTTTAATTCTAATTTGAATATTTCTATATAAAAGATACATATGTTATTTTTCTTAGTGTACTATTTCCTTTTTATGCTTTTCAGTCCCATAACACTTTAACAAGATTCACAAATCCAAGAAACCGAAAAATCGTTTGAAATATTTATACTATCAACTAAAACGTTTAGATAATAATTTAGTATTCATCTAGATGGCATTTTAAATCTATTATTTACTTAGTTTTTGCTGCCTTTCATGCCGACATTCGTATGGGACATTTATGGAGGAAAATGAATTGCACACCTCGCTCGGTTGATTATAATCAAATTTCGACTCACATGAGGATTTAAGTTGTGCCCAAAAGTTGCAATCGTGTGCCGTTTGTTTGTGCTTGTGTATGTATCTTCGTGTGTGTTTAGTGTGTTTGTGTGCGTGTGCAAAACTTAGTTACGCCAACAAACTGCTAACTCGGAAAACTGTGTAGCAGCAACAGCCGTAACTGAGCTCGACCCCAAAGGCAACTATCACCGAATCTAAAAGCGAATTTAATGCGCGAGAGCAGCCTATCTATATCTATATCTATCTCTCTCTTTCTCTGCAACTATCTCACTCCCTCATCACACTTTCAGTTGTACAACTATCCTGCGCTTATCCAGGTTGCACATCTGTTTGATGCAAATACCGTCAAAATAGTTTACCAGTTCCTTCCCTCTACCTCTTCGCCTCCCCCTTTGTCCATCACTTGCTCTCTCATTCTATTGGCAAACAAATAGATTGGCTCTGTGTGCTACAGTTTATTTTGCAGCTTAGTCTTCTTTCTTTTTCTTTTTTTGGTTTTTCATTCAGCTTTTGGTATTTCAAATAGCTGAGCCACCGTCGGCCATTTAACCAAATTAACTGCATTGTTTTTCCCCAACTAGTTTTTAACCGCCGAAATTGCATTATTCTTGTAACACTTGGCTACAAAAACTGGTTTGCTTTCATCCCATACACAGGATCGTCAGTCAGCTCAAAGCTCATTCTCCCTTTGGCTCTATATGGTTTTTCATTGACAAAGTCGCTGGGGGAAAGCGAAAAACGAACAAAATTAAACCAAAAAGGGATGTTCTGAAAATCGTATTCGACTTTAGTTGCAGTCTGATTAAATGTGGATAAAGAAACAACTTGAATTTCATTTCCCTTTTCAGCAAATTTTTTATTGCGAGTAGATTTTCAAATATACTATATTAATTTAGAATTTAAATCTTATGACTTATTTCACATATAGATGAAATAATCCATCAAAATATCAGCATTTAATCTAGCAGGGGTTCCCGAAGGACAGCATGGTTTTCTTGAATTACTATACATGTGTATAAGATAAATCTTTTCTCCATTTAATTTTCGATTTGCAGCCCAAAATGCTTTTGAGAACTATTTTCATTTATAAAAAAAATCCTTTCAAATGACATTGACGCTTTTCCCGAAAAATGCAGCTGACGGTTGTGCTGCAAAAAGAACGAAAAAAACGAAATACCAGAGAAAAGCGAAATTCCAGTGTGGAAAACTTTGAAATTGACACATTTTGGTGGATGCTTTGTGGCCTTGTCTATGTCGGCGGCAGCTTGTTGTGGGCGGGTATGCGCTTTGTTCTTTTATGTGTGTGTGCGAAAATTTAATAACATGCGAACCAAAGTAATTCATCGTTAGCGGCTCATTTAAGGCTTGATTTAAATCAAGCTCTGGCATAAATACGGTAATTTGCCCCATAATATCGATAGATTCATATGTATACGAATCGGTGTATGCATGATAAACGAGGCGATGGACACTAAATATTTTCTTGCCTTCCGCTAGTATTTTGCCTTTAGACCATTGTTGTTGTTGCTACATAAGACGATTTATTTAGTATATTCTGTAGATGATAAACATGGGTAGGGAAGGGTATATAAGGCTTGCGTGAAGGGATTTAAAGAATGACAATATGATTTATAATGAAAAGTAATTGCATATTCAATGGAGCTCAGTTTATCCTTCGTTTGGTCAGTAGAAATACTAATTTGGCACGAAGGTCTCCTTATGTTATACGCAGGAGAAAACAAATATTTGCTATCACACTCCAAATTTTTGATTTCATATACGCATTAAATGTGTGCAAATGAGAAAGCAGCCTTTGATCTGTAAACTTAGTACAGGATATTTAACAGTCAAGTTCGACTTGCTTTGCCTATTTGTTTATGTGCTTTTTATGTACGATGTCTGACGGGGTGGACAAAGTCAGAAATTGACACAAGAATATGACGATTTCGATAATATTTTATGTGGTCTTCGACTACTCCTTCTTCTCTTCTTCTTGCTTTTCTGCTTTGTCTGGCTTTACTAACATGGCTTCGTTTTTATTGCCAGCGATTACGAGTCAGTTGCAGATGCGAGTGGACCTAAGCAAAATCCACTGGCACAAAAACAATGGGCCTCGTCTGAGGAATCGTTAGAGCAGTGGAACCATTGCCTAGGCACAATTTTAGTGTGTTGGCTTTGAGCTTAGAGAATTTATGGTTTATGGCATTTTGTTGGTTTTGTCAAATTACTTGTACTGCTTTTTGCTCTTCTTCTGTTTCTTTAGCCTGTTTTCTGGTTTCTCTAGTTGTTGTTGTTGTTGGAGGGAGCCAACCTTTTGTGTCTAAGTGTGTATTCAAGCGTATAAATTGTCAACACATATTACCAGCTTGCATGTGCCTCCCTCTCTTTCTCTCTCTGTCTAACACACCCTCCGTCTCTTGCCTCTCTGTGTGTGGCATTTTACATTGGAATCGCTCTTTGATGGCTCTGCTCTTTGTTTATTTGTTTACTTTTTTTTTGCACTCGTAAAAACAACATATCAATGTGTAAATTTCTATACCAAACTGATGGCAATAACAATCAGACCATAAAGTAGAAATTATATCGAAGATTATGATTGCCAGAGGGAGCACAAAAAGATACTCGTAAATAAAAATAAATAAATATAAATTGAAAATAATATTGTACCCATGTGCATGTCATTTGCCTAAAGCCCATTTGCAGTGTCATTTTGTATCTGTAAATTGGACAATCAAATGTGTGGATACAGTTGATATGCGAAGGAAACAATTGCTTAAGGTTGAAGTTAGAGCTTGACTTGGTTTTGAAATTAAAGCTTTAAAGAGGGAGTAGATAACATTGTAGTAGATGCTAGTTTTGCATGTGTCATATCACTTTCTTTCCATCCTCTACATTCTCAGATGATTTCCATTAAGTTTGTGTACCCTTCAATTGTTTAAACTATGAGAAGAGAGTATAGCGAGTCATCGAAATTCAATACAACAAAAGTTGTAGTTGCTGTAAAGAGTAAAAGCGAAGTCACGTCAATATATATTTTGTTTCCTGTCGATCTCTGCAACCACAAGAGCTAGGCTCATAAAGTTTGGTGTAAGACTTCTATTATAACATTCCCCTATAAAGGATTTTACACAGTTTCGATATTCCTCTCCTGTTTTTCTAAAAACAAGATGAAAAGATGCCATGCCATGCACACAACTCACAACTTTTGTATACAAAGTTGCTGCAATTTACAATCATTCATGCAGAGTAAGCTGCAGTGTTCCCTTTGCTGCTTTTATTATCTCCAGGACCCTGCATAGTTTGAGAATATTGAACAGGCGAGAGATATTCGCTTGCCAGACACGTGCCATAAAATATGCATGTGCATATTAATGGGCGTTGCAACAATTCATCGTTAAGCCGAGGCCTTTAATCAAGCACACACACACACACACATGTTGTCAGACAGATACTTGTGCTCACGTGTGGCGGGTACCTTGTGCCATGCCATACTACACTCCCTACCGCCTCCACCGGCAACAACATAATCACATGCATTTCCGTTGCATACTTACGGGCGCTCTCCGCCTTGACGCATTGTTGATGCATTTGTGCGATTTGCGAGCAATAAATTTCGACTTTCGAATGCACTGCGAGCTGGAATTTGACATTTACTAATTGCAGCAGAGAATGGCAGAGAGAGAGAGACAGAGAAGGGAAATAAAAGAGAGAGGAATATTAAACAGCAAATGAAACTCGAGCTATTCTAATCAAACGTTGCATTCGGCGATTCTCGTCATCAGGTAAGTATAATTAATCAACGTTGAGCTCGTTCAAGTCGACGCCATCGACGTCATCGTCATCAGCTTCGAGTGCTGGCTGTGGTGTCTCCGTTTCTTTTTCTATTATTGTTTACTTTTCCATCTATCGAGCGTATCACTTTCGTAAATTGAAGTTTCCTTTTTTATGCATTGCTGCATAACTTGGCTTGTCGCTGCTGTTGCTATTGTAACTGGGTGCTACCTTCATGGGAAAGTCATGCATATTCATTGTTTACTTAGGCAAGCCAACAGCAGCAACAGCAACGAGCGCAGCGTCACAACAACAGCAGCAACAACAACAATAAACACAACAAGAAGAATTTCACCTGATTTCTTTTCAAACCGCATGTTCCTCTAGCTCCCACACTTGGGTTCTTTATGTCCCAGTGCAGTGCAAGGACATTGCTGGAATCTAACTTATATATGCAGGCACAATTGTGGTATATTTAGCTCTGCGCTCGTCTCTCTCTTGTTGTGTTGTGGGTACTCAGTCTCTCTTTCACATACGTTTGCAGTTACCTAATTGCTTTCAATTAACCAACAGAGCCCTGTCAGAGCATCCTTATACGCCCCCCACGCCCCCATTTAGACCCCTTAAAAGATTTGTCTAGCAAATTTTTGCATTTTGTTGCAATGTAGAGAGATTTGCATGTCAAATCTCTTCTGGGATTGCGGATGGATGTCAACAAAACGGTAAAAAGGTTTAACAGTTACTGCCAAATTGAGCCTAAAAGCAAGATATGTAACGGTCTTTGTGAGTGTGCGCCTGTGTGTTGTGATGTGTACCTTGTCCTAATCATGAACATCGATAATGAAACTGCACTGGCTGCAGTTAATGGAAACCGATGTGGTCTTAAGGCAATTCCAATCAGTATCGGAAGTTGGTCTTGGGATTGACGACAATTATTGCCCACAAAATGGACAAATTCCGATTTGAAAACTATTAGGATTTGCCTTTGGCAGGACTTATATTACATTCTGTGCTTTCTAAAAGGAAAAGGAAAAGCTAGAGGAGAGCATACTTGACTGCTCAATACCCTGATGAAAAAATTCGTTAAGCAACACAAAATCCTGGCAGAGCATATAGCGTGGCAAGTGCTGTGATGAGTAAAATTAAATTAAATTAATTAGGGGCAGCATGGAAAAAATTGAGTAACAATTTAAAGTGCTGTGGTGAGATGCGCATATGTTGAGCAATCCGAATTTTGAAGTTAAATAAATTTCCAGATGAAATTTGTATGAATTTCGAGAAAGTGATAGATGTGGTGCATGTCAAATTACCAAGTTAAAGTAATATGAGAGAGCATTGGAAACATACTCAGCAACAACGAACTACCCTATAGGTACAGGGTATTAGAAACCGTACTACAACTTACAATATAATTCATTTTTGGCATCTCTTTTCAGGGGCTTTCATTCAACAAATTTGCATTTTTTTTTTTAAATTTTGTGTGTTGGAATCCAAGATACAGATCGAGTACAGTAGCGTTCTTTTCAAATGAAAAGTCTTAAGCTTGTTATTAGCTAACTTCTCTCAAATATGCATAAATATATTTGATCTAACTTTGACGTTGCCAATTGCTGTCAGCAATTTGGCAAGTCGCATTTAGTCCAATCCGATGTCGCCGCATGCAAATGACTAATTAAACATAATTAGCAACTATTAACGAACACGTCCCTTAGCTGTCACCCCACCCTCTCTCCCTCTTTCTCTGCCCCTGCCGTTCCATTATGCGGACCAAGTGCAAAGTGTAACTACGACACACACTTGGCCAGTTTAGGACGACAAAATCAAAGCAAATCAACAAGCGAGCAAAGCGCAGGGACAGAAAATGAGACAGACAGACAGGCAGAGGCACCCACAACACAGACACACACATAGACACACGCACACAATAGTCCACTTGGACCCTAATAAGTCAACTGCAATGCATAAATTTGGGCATTTGTGCGAGGGTTTCATAAAGGGAAAGAAGGAGGGGCAGGGGAGCTGCTCTACGTGCCGGTCAAGTGTTTGCCAAATAGCCGAGGAAGAGTCCTCGCTCTGGCCAAGGCATTCCTTGATTGACAATGCGGTTGGTGCTGCCTGCCAGCCTGCCTGACGGCCTACTGATGCCTTCTGTCAACTGTCTACTTTGTGCACCTTCTCCTGCCCGCTCTCTCCAACGCACTGCGGGGCAATACAACAAACGCTTTAACCTTTGGCAGGCCGCACACATTTCAATTGTTGTACGAAATTTGTTGCACAGCAGTATTAATCCGAGTGGGGTCTGTGCGTGTGGGTGTATCAATGGATTCCATGGGTTAGGCCACATTAAAATTTATTGCCCTCAAAGCAAAGGGGAGGGAGTAAAGGGGAAAGGGATGCCTTATAATAAATTGAGGCTTCGGGTTCGCAATGTGCTGCCCCAACTTGGGTAGGAGCCTTCGGTGGTCCCGTTGCTGATGTTTTGATTTTCACACTTTGTCGTCATCACTTAGACAACGTTCCTACACTGATTTTCAGATAAGCCCTCTTCCTTCGTAACTTCTACTGTCATTTCTATGCAAATGGAGGAGCTCATGCGAATTTGTTAACATTTCACATGCTCTAATGGACGTCAATTAAAATAAATGGCCAAAAACTGTTGTATTATTTATTTGCCTGAATTGCCCCAAAATAATAATAATAATACTGCGCAATAATAATTTCCTGTTTCGCTTAAGCGCTTATCAATTACGTTCAAGATTCTAATCTTGTGTGCATTTCTTGTAATCCCTTTAAATGACGCAAACAAACGGATATTAATATCATCAACAATTTACACGTTAAGCTGCTCGCAAACATACACACAACCATAACAACGCACACATATTCGCACATTTCCATTTCGGTTATTTAAAATTCAATTTAAGTCTCGTCCGAGTCGACAGCCAAAGTCAAAATGAAAATGCCAGTCGAAAAAACTCATAAAATTCTAAACATATTTTAATATGTTTGCTGAAATGCAAGCAAAGTAAGGGAAAAAAGAAGAAAAATGAACACGCATGTTTTGGGGGTTAGGGGGAACGTGGGTGTGTGGTTTCACCAAGGTGCAAATAAGAATTTAGCGCCGAGGAAAATTGCGACATAAACGATATGACTTTTTATGGCATACGTTGTGTGTGGCAGCGTTGCGAAATGTTGAGCTTCGCTAATCCAATAGAAAAGCTGAAGTCATTTAGTGTAATTGAAATTGAAATTATAGAGCTAATTACAATATATTAAAATAGTTTATGGAACTTTTGAAACTTCTTTGATGCACGAATAAATAAAATAATAATGTAAGAGTTAATAAGATAACAATGATTTCTCGGTATAAAATTAAGAGGTGAATAATTTAAGAACTATATATTATTTTTATATCTGTTGTATACTTGTATATTATATAGAAGGATTTTGTTTACATTTTTAAAGGTTTTTAAGCTATTTATGTCTTACACATTTGATTTTTTTTATTGAAATAACATGAAATCAAACAATGATGAACTTCAATTTCTACTGGGTATGATACAGTCAAGCATACCATTCACAAGCCAGTGCTCTTAGCTTATTACCCACTGCTAACCAAACAATCAAAATTGTAATTACTCTGCATTTTTCCCCACCCTGACAGACCATCCTGACCTGCCTGGCATGACCTGACACCCACTTTGACGATGCCTGCACACAGTCTCGCTTGAGCGGAAAGCAAATGGCCCACACTCAATGCAAGTTGATGCTTAATTAACTGTCCTAATGAAAACCGTGTTTTTCTTTTAATGCCCGACGCCGTCAGCAACGCCTTAAGGGGATGCGCTGACCGTATAAAAAGAGGCAAATGGCCTGTTTTTAGGCGCTGGCACAACAATTAAGTTAGCATTTAAGCCGAATAAGGGATTGCAAGAGGAGCGATTGTGAGAGGACACCGGAAGGGTTACCCCCAAAAGTCTGTGCATAAATCAATGGCAACAACATTATTTTAAATATACACGAAAATGCCAAAAAGGAGCACAAAAACGTGGCGGAAAAAGGTCAAACGCTTAAATTTTCTTTTGAGGGAGCACTGCAATAATAAACAAGAAAGTGTGAAATAAAGCGAACTGGACATAAAAATTTGTATAGCTAGCGACAGAGAAAAGAGCAAGGCAGAGACAGAGAGAAACAAAGTGAGAGAAAGAGAAATACTGAGAGAGGAGAGCTGGCGAATTGCAGACACAGCAATAAAAATGGCAAATGCTTTTAATTTGAAATGCTGCGCCTCGGACAACGGACATGGGAGATGGCAGTCCCGATGCCAAGTCCTGCATCAGATTCAGGTTCTATGCTACTGGTTTACGCTTTGTATTTAAAGTGACTCCATGGATGGGAAAGGGGAAGAGGCGCAGGTTGGGCGTTTGCCACTTATAACGCTTGTGTGGATTATAAATCCCACTGGCATAATAAACTGCTTTATTTGCAAAAGTTTTGTTTGCATGAAAAGGCGCAAGAGGAGAAAAACCAAAAAAGAGAAGGAATAAAAATAGAATTGAATTCACAAAAAAACACGAAATAATTGCATTTATTTGCTTGTTGGGAAATTATAACGAGGTTGTTATAAATTATAAGAAGCAGAGAACAAAACAAAAGATTATTTTTAAAGACCAGCAGTATGCAGAATGATTGCATGCTAAAAAGATGAAGATAATAATGAGGAATTGCAATATTGAGTAGATTAAGTTCAAATTGAGTTTCTTATTTATTTAATTATTTATATATTTAATTATTATTTATATATTTAATAGACTCCTTTATGGTCAAATACGGTATTTAATTACAAATTAATCAAAACACGTTTGCCGAAGGAAAAAGGAAACGAAAACTTATCTAAATCAAGTCACTATGAAAATAAGAATTAATAGATGAGAAGATTTTTGTTATCTTTTTTGTATGTTTTTATTATTGGTTTAGGAAATATCATAATTACAGAAGTGTGAAAATTATAATAAATACATGATTGACAGATAGCTGCTACTTAATACTATTAAGGAACTGGAACTTTAAAATTGAAAATAGCTAAAGTACCATAAGTGAGTGATGTGTGTATGTCATGATCTAACAGAAGCTGGAGCTCCGTAGCGGTATAGGTATCCATGTTTTCAATGAGCCTTTCGGTGTGATTAGGCATTTGTGACAGCTGTTCACCTCATCGAATGTCTCGCTCAGCATTTTATACAAGGTGGTCCTACGCACTGGGTTCAGAAAGCCACGTCGGATGCGCTTTGGTCGAATCAAGTGGCGCACTGGCTTTACATGAATTACCTCAGTGATACCAAAGTGGGGATTGCGACGAACTTTCTTCTGTTTACGCCCTTGCTGTGCTTCTAGGAAGAGTTGTCGCTTGCACTGAAGTAACTTCTTCCTCCAGGCACTCTTACGCTCTGGCTGGGTGTAGTTATCAAGCTGGCGTTTCAGCTCATCAGGGCCGCACTGAACTGTTGCATGGTTGTCGAAGGTCATCTTGTGCTCCAAGCCTCGCCAAAAATACGTAAAATGTATGCACTCATTGAGCATGTGGCGCTTGTTAAGGTTGCTGTAGTCCGGCAGATTTCTGTAGGCCATATACTGGAACATATACACACAATTGTTCTGATCGTTGTACAATGGGCTTTCGAACATCACAACATCGGTTCCAGGTTCCATTGTAGAAGTGTTGAATACTTGTGCTTGTATATAATAATCAGATATACGACTTTGTAGCGTAGGTTTTTATAAAAACCGTGAAGAGACTTATGACAATCTTGAAAAAACTGGCTTGCAGAATTGCAGAGGTAGATGTTGATTGTACGTTGTCGATAAGAAGACTGATGGCTTGTCGAAATGTCGGCCGATTTATATATTGAACAGGTAAAGGATTTTTCAGTGGCTTCTTCAAATCTTGACCTGGATTACGGCACGTAGTAACATGTAGCTAAGGATCAGTCCCGAATGAGGTTAGGTAATAAAGTAACAGATGGTCAAAAGAAATAGTCCTTTCTTTTAGGGAAAGTTTTGCGGACTAGGAATTAACTGGTTTATTGTCAGGTAATAAAACTAGTAAATTGTAGTTTAGGAGCCAAATGAGGTTAGGTACTTATAAGGTAACAGGTGGTCGTTAGAACTAATCGTTTCTCTTAGTAAAATTTTCGCGGATTAGGAAACAACTGGATTATTGTCAGTCACGTAATACCGGACAAGTTGCAAACTGTTTTTCCGCGTCTATATTCCTTGTGAGGCTTATAGCTGACTTTTTATTCCATTGCAGATATTAATTTTAGCCAGGAGTTTTCAACGTACATTATGAGACATCTCAGAACGCATAAAGTATATACATATATTTTGAATCATCTTGGTGGCTGGCTCGAGGTCAAAATAAAATAAAATAAATACAATTTGTTTTTTTTTCTTCCGATGTATTTCGGTTACTCCACGGTAAATGTCTTCAGGGTTTTATTTTTATGTCCTTCGACCATTAAAAATGGTCAAAAAGGGTATACTAACTTTGTGCAAATGTATGTAACAGGCAGAAGGAGGCGTGGCAGACCCCACAAAGTATATATATTCTTGCTCAGGATCATTAGCCGAGTCGATTGAGCCATGTCTGTCTGTCTGGATGTCCGGATGACCAGATGAACACATAGATCTCAGCTATTATAAGAGCTAGAGACACCAAATTTTGCATGGAGGTTTCTGTGTACCAGGCGCAGATCAAGTTTATTTCAAATGTTGGGTGCCACGCCCACCGCCCCCGCAAATCAATAAATTAATTTTTGAACTCAATTTATTAGCGCTGTATAAAAGATAAAACTTTTTGACTTTAACATATACTGAGCTGAATAAGCTGAATATCTACGTATTCTCCAAAATTGCAATCTGATCGGACAATAAACACAGAAGTTATTTAAGAAGGTATGAGCATAAAAGCAAATGCTTGTGTCAGCTACCAAGGGAGGCGGGCGCCATCTATCGAGAATAACTGTCGCGTGCCGCGCGACTGTTGCTTTTCTTACTGGTTCACGTCTGCTCTAGTGGGCGCGGAGTTCCTTTATCAATATCACCAAGGAAGTGTATTTAGCCCTGTCCGTCTCTCCATGTCAGCGTGTGTCCTTCTGTTGCATCGCAAAGTAGTCTCTCAGTTTTAGAGCAATCTATATGAAACTTGGTACACATATTTCTTAATGCTGCATGCTGTACATATATAAGTCGGAAGGAGCAGGAGCGGACAGATATATCGTATAGCTGCCATACTGCCAACTATCGGCTGATTTTTAATGTCAAGATTACTACATCGAACTTTTTCTAAATATTTAAAATGAATATAAAATTGTACTAAATCCACTATATCATATAGCTGCCATAGAAGCAATCGGCTAAAATCCAGGTATTTGTATGAAGACCATTGTAAATTTTAGAAATTACGTAACTTATTCGGTATGCCGAAGGTAGCCCTCGTTCTCGTTTATATCAACACCTAGTTTTAAATTAACGAAAACATTTTTCAAGAAATAGGAACGTAAACTGATATAAATCAAGTCGTAATTGAACAAAAACTGAGCTGAAATATTTTAAAACTGGGCGTATAAAAAGAGAACATGATTTTTTTTTTTTTTTTTTTTATTTGCTTTAAATAAGATTATTATAAAAAATAATATTACAATTACTACTTAATACTATTAAGGAACTTAAAATTTAAAACAGTTAAAATGAGTGAGTGATGTGTGTATGTAATGATCTAATAAAAGCTGGAGCTCCGTAGCGGTATCGGTATCCATGTGGGCAAAGAGCCCTTTGGCGCGATTAGGGATTTGTGGAAGCTGTTATTCACCTCATCGAATGTCTCGCTCAGCATTTTATACAAGGTGGTCCTACGCACTGGGTTCAGGAAGCCACGTCGGATGTGCTTTGGTCGAATCAAGTGGCGCACTGGCTTTACATGAATTACCTCAGTGATACCAAAGTGGGGATTGCGACGAGCCTTCTTCTGTTTACGCCCTTTCTGTGATTCTAGGAAGAGTTGTCGCTTGCACTGAAGTAACTTCTTCCTCCAGGCACTCTTGCGATCTGGCTGGGTGTAGTTATCAAGCTGGCGTTTCAGCTCATCAGGGCCGCACTGAACTGTTGCATGGTTGTCGAAGGTCATCTTGTGCTCCAAGCCTCGCCAAAAATACGTAAAATGTATGCACTCATTGAGCATGTGGCGCTTGTTAAGGTTGCTGTAGTCCGGCAGATTTCTGTAGGCCATATACTGGAACATATACACACAATTGTTCTGATCGTTGTACAATGGGCTTTCGAACATCACAACATCGGTTCCAGGTTCCATTGTAGAAGTGTTGAATTCTTGTGCTTGTATGTAATAATCAGATATACGACTTTGTAGCGTAGGTTTTTATAAAAACCGTGAAGAGACTTATGACAATCTTGAAAAAACTGGCTTGCAGAATTGCAGAGGTAGATGTTGATTGTACGTTGACTGGTTGACTGACTGATGGTTTGTAGAAATGTCGGCCGGTTTATATATTGAACAGATAAGGGATTTATCAGTGGCTTCTTCAAATCTTGACCTGGATTACGGCATGTAGTAACATTTAGCTAAGGATCAGTCCCGAATGAGGTTAGGTAATAAAGTAACAGATGGTCAAAAGAAATATCCCTTTCTTTAAGGAAAAGTTTCGCGGATTAAAAATCAACTGGTTTATTGAGTCAGGTAATAAGGATAAAACCAGTAAAATGTAGCTTAGGACCCGAATAAGGTCAGGTACTTACAATGCAACAGGTGGTCGTTAGAACTAACCGTTTCTTTTAGGAAAATATTTGCGGATTAGGAAACAACTGAATTCAATATCTGGTAAATGAAAACGAACCAATTGCGAATTGGTATAACTACATTATTCTGCAACCTTTTGTTTCTCGCTCTCACACAAACAAGTTGACAATATTTCTGGAATACTTCTATTTGATATTCCTTGTGAGTTACAAAACCTTGTTTTAAACTACAAGAAAACTTGTTTACAGATGGTTAAGAAAACAAAAACTTAGCTAATTCAAGCAATAACAAAATTTCTAGAATTTTATAGCCGACATATTTATATAACATGATTTTTTTACATTTTTTCTTGTATATTTTTTTATTTTGCTTTTGATGAATATTAGAAAAGATAACTTTTAAAGAACTGATTAAATATGTTTAACAGATAGAATAAGATATAAAATAATATATAATAATTATTACGTAATTAAAATATTAACTCATAGAGTTGTAGGGATGTACTAGATACTAATTAGGAACTTAAACTAGTGTAGATAGCTAAAATTGTTGATGTGATTGAAATAAATTATCACTTTGTAGTAGTTAAGTGTTGCCCTAATTACATTTTGATAGTTTTAATTGTTCACTTAAAAAACCACTTTAGCCATCAACATCAATTTAATAATTAACTGTCACATATTTCGTACATATTCTCATTCCCTTGCAGATGTAAAACTATTTATGGATACCTGTACTAATCTAATGACCGTGTTTATGTGCTAACCTATATAATGAATTACAATCGTGTCGCACTTATTTTTATTCTCGCTTTAAACAAGCAATAAATGTCAGCGCCTTGCCCCATAGCACTCCCCGCACAGCCCGCTTTGAACGATGCTTTATTTAACACTCGTGTGAGTGGATATGTGTGTGAGCTTGAATGTGTTAGTGTGGAAAATTGATGGGGAATATAAAACTCAGCTGTGTGTGATCTATGGTATAAGCACACTGCTATCTATTTCAAAGTAGAGTATAAAATACTTGCGTGATGTTTAAGCAGTGAAATTGGATGGGGATGGAGAATATAAAATGCTAAAGATATACAAGTTAAAAGTAGTTATAAAAGTGATTTAAAATAAGTGATTTAGAAAGTGAAGTAGTTTTATAAATATTCATTAGTTCACTCTTGGAAATGTCTTTTATGTAATTGCCGTAAAGTATTAGAGAAACCAATGCTTCTTTCCTTATAATCATGTTTCATCTATCTTGGCTGCATAATATCTATGAAACATCTTATATCTTAGTTTTCCTATAACCCATGAAAAGGGTATTCCGAAGAGCCTGAATAAGCTGCAGTTTTCTACACCCCTATACCATTTATTACCCTGCTATAGGCTGTAATGGCTTTGCTCTTCTTTCGAACTGCTCCTCTCAAATCTAGGCTGGCCGTCAGAAGTGAGCCATTAGAGCAACTCTCTCTCACTCGCCCAGCCAACAATTGACGAACAGAATAAAGGACCTGCCTGCCTGACGGACTGAGCTCTGCATAAGACCTGCAGCTCAACACCCGCCTGGAGCGGCTGAGGCATAAAAAAATATTATGTCTATAGATAAAAGTCGAACGACAACGACGTCGACGACGACAAACATCGCGCAAATGTCGCGAGTTCAATTGCGCTGCCTCGAAGCACATCCAGGCAGCCTCGAAAGCATGGAGCAACATCGAAACATCCGTTTAGCCAGCCATCCATCCAGCCAACAGTATTGACAGTGTTTATTTTATTGAAGTTGCTGGTAGAACTTCCCTGCCCCCCATCGAACTGAAGGCAAACTCAAGCCAACTGGCGGCTTTCGCGTTGTTGTTTTACGAGCTAGCGAAGCGGCTATAATTGTGCATTCACATTCACATTCGCATTCATTCGCAAACATTCACAGAGAGTGACAGTCGCAGCGCTAGTATGTCTCCATATCGTATTATGGGGCTGCTGTGCTCTGCTGATGTGGCTGATGTTCCTGTGGCCTGTGGCTTCTCCTTAGCAGCGTCATTTGCAAGTGATTTATGGCGCTTTATGGCAACTGGGAACAGGAAGGAGAAGGAGGTCTAGAAGCAACGGCAATTTCCAATTGCAGCTCTGTTTCAGTACTTGATTAGCGGCAATGATTGAACACTTATTCCCGAAGCAAAAGTTACGTTTGTTTGGCAATAAATTTGAAAAATCAGAAAAGTGAAAGAACATTGCAAGTTTATATATATTATACCATATATTCTTTTATATTAAAGACTGTCAAAATTAAAGAAGGAATTAACAGGAGCCTTGTCAAAACCAAAGAATAAATAGGAATTTTGTTTTGACATTATTGCAACATTTACAATTGGATTTCAGTTTATTTATGAAGATAATGCTGTCACATTGTTCCTTGTTTTTAATATGTTGTACTTGTCTTTTAATATCTCAACTTTATATTCTCCAATCTTAGTAAGAATCAAATGCATATTTCAGAAATTAACTGCATCCATAAATTAACTAGCATATCTGCAAGTTGAGCTTGCTGTCTCTTTTAATCGAGCAATTTAAAGTAATTTAATGCAACAAAAGAAAAGTCAACACATGTGCACAATAAGCTGTAGCATTTTCCATAGATAATTCAGATATTGTGTCGTTTTTCTCTCCCTCTCTCAACTGTTGCAATCTATTATAATCTAACTGCTGCTGTCAGTTACAGATGGTGGCGTCATTCAGCAAACACTCCACAAACATCATTTGTGTAACCCCACAATGTATACAAAAACACACACATATTTATAAATATATAGATACTAACACTCATACACATAGTGAACCACTTATATGTGTGCACACTCTATACAAATGACAGCCACAAAAAAAAATATTATGGATATAAATATTTTCAAAACTAACACATGCAATCCTCTGCAATTTTCACACTGCAGCGGGCACTCAAAAAAAGGTCAAAACTAACCATAAACATAAACCAGCAACAACAACAACAAATACTACAACAACCTTTAACCCGAAAACCAAACCCAACCCAACCCTCAGCTCGTTTGCAAACCAAAGCTGTCAGCACAAACAGTTGCAGACAGACATAAAGATTATACTCACAGCATGAAGGGGTTCAATTTTGTTGCCAGACTGCTGCTGCGTTACCTCAGCTCTAGTTACATACTCGTATATAGTACATGCCATAAAATGATAGTTATATGTTCTATACTATATAAATGAATGTATATATTTGTATGTGTGTCTATTACACACGTTCTCTTTAGTTATTCTCTTCCTGCAAGTGCAAGATATTTCTGAATTTCATAAGTTTCTAAAACTCTTGTGTCTCTCTGAAAGAGACCTCAATTATTAGGTTGTTGCAAATGAGAATATTAAATTATTATATACCCAACTTAAGTCTTATCTTAGTTCTCAGTTCTACAAGAAAAGCTCTATCAGAATATTTGATTTACTAAAGAAATCATTGGAAATGTCCTTGACCGAACTCAAGATATTGTTTAAGAAACTCTCTCAAAGAGTATTAAATATTCTCTTCTTCTGTTAGCTTGATGTTGTTGTTGCTTGTCAAAGAACAATAAACATTTTGTTCTTTTGCGCAAAGTTGTCGATGTTTTACACAAGTTCTTTGCTTTTGTGTGTGTGTGTGTTGTTTTTGTTCTTCGGGTGAAAATTTATTGAGCTGAAAGTGTCCTGCAAAAGAAGATGATGATACTACAACATCGAATTGTTTTTGTTTGGGAAAGTGATACACAATTGTGACAATTGTAATTTGTATTTAAAAGCTATTTATTTTACAATAAATCTACTTTGTTGCCTGTGATTTCAGGTCACATTACTTTCTTGATCTATCACACTAGCAGTGGGGATTCGTGTGGTAATTGGAAAGGCGCAGTGAAGAGCTTAGCATCTTTGTGGCTTTGTTTGATTCACATCGATGTCAGCTGTTGATAAATTGACTGCTGCCAAGAAAGATTCGTGCCTTAAATTCAGCTCGATTGTCGACTTTAATTTCTGTCTTTGATTGCAGAAGGACTTAAATCAAATTCAATTTAACAAACATTTTAGGTAATTTAATCAAGACGCATAAATCTTAAAAGATCTTAAGTGGTCTTAGACTTCTTTTGTGTAATCGTAGACAGCAGACTAGCAAGCCATTTCTAGCGATTCTATGTGGCATTCGACAAAAACTTTGAATAATGTGTATGTTATGATACAAATTCTGGAAAATAATATACATTTTGTATTAGAACTTTTAAATTTCTTTTTTGCATTCTAATTTAATTTTGAAAAAAATGCTCATGTTATTTTTCGATTACAGGATATCTCCCAGCCAAATGTCTGCGTTTACGAACTCCCACTGATTTTTCAGCCCATTGTTATTTGTTATTTCTCTTGCTGTTGGTTTCATCGCAATTTTATTTGTTTTCTTTGCCTCCGCTAAACTGCTGGAAAATAGCAAATTTATGTTAATTCTTTTCCGTCGGCCTTATTGTAAATGATGAGCACAAAGAGAGGAAATTAAATGCCATAAAAAGTGAAAGTTGTCAAAAGAAGTCGAGAAAAGTCGTGGGAGACTATGTAAATGAAATGCAAGCAATGTTAAAGCGTGTCCTGAGACCTGCTATGAATGAAATTTAAATATGTCTGACGACCCTGTAGTATAATTGATCCTAAGTACCTCGAACACTTTTCAACCAAATAAGTTGATTCAATTTTCCGCACACACATCATCAGTAAGCAAATCCGTTACGCAAATCTACTTACCCAACTGACTTACAAGTGACCCAAAAGAAACTCACACAAACACTTGCAGACACACTCACACACACCATCAAACATTGACCATCTATAGTAATAGGATTTTTACATAGATTTGGTTTCTTTTTGCCAAGTTGAATGCGACTGTTTGTTGCCCACATTTCATTTTTCACGAGCGAGTTGGTCAAGTCGTGTTGGTCTTGGTCAGAAGTCTTGGTTTCGGTTTTATCTTATTGTGGCCATTCAATATACTCACACACATAAACACATATACACGGTCTAACACATTTCGCCATTGAAGTTCAATACAAAAATTTGATAGATGTTCTGACTGTGGCAATGCGACGCATTTACATTTTTCGATTTCTTTGGCAGTTTTTTAAAGCATTTTTATGCGCGTAGTAAAGGATGAAGGGAGGGGGCAAAAAGTTTGTTTGCCTGTCGGTTTGTTTATACTTATTTTGGTATCTGCTCGCTGTCTGTCGGTCTATTTATTTATTTCAAATAAATGGTGGCAAACTCTCTTGCTGTGTTCTGCTTTTGAACTCACTTCAAATTGAATTGAATTAAATTGAATGAAGTTCCACTTGCAGCTGATAAGTGAAGAGCAGGCGGAGCAAAGTAGTGTGTGGGTAGTCCGATAAAAAGTGAATATAATACATAAATGGCAAATATTTGCACAGAGTCTCTCTCGCTGTGCATGCATAAATCCAATCATAGTGTAGCACGCAGCCAATCAAATATTTTATTAGTAAATGATCCGTTATGCGAGTGAGCAAGTATACGATTGAAATGCGTGTAAACTTGAAACTATTAATCAGTTTATGACTAGAATTACGATCAAGATTTGCGTGTGGTAGCATAATACTTATGCAGACTTATGACTGGGTTCTTTTTATGAACTTATGACTGCGTTTTCTTAAGAAAACTGCGACTTAGTTTACGGCGTGAGTTGGCAATAGTTCTTGTATTTTTGCATGCTTTACTCAAAGAACGCGAATACGTGTTGCATGCTTGTTGGTTGGGTGGGGAACTAAGTCAAAGGAGGAAACAGAAAAGTTCTTGATGATATCATAAAATAAAATTTAAATAAATTAAAAAATAAGTTTATAATAAAATTAAAAATTACTGCAATTTACGCAGACAATTTTCTCTTTACCTCAACTGCAAACCTTTCACATAAAAGTAAAAGTGAACAGAAATGAAATGAGTCTTCCTAATTTCGTTTTCAGTTTCCCACACTTTACTCATTTGATAAGTGCCATGGCCAGCCAAAGCTGATTTACGTCTCTGGGCACACTTATTCCCGCAACGTGTTTGCTCATTTCCGGTAACGTATTCCTTTTTTTTGTTCGTACTGTCTCTCTCTCTCTCTCTCGCCATGACTTCCGGTTCCTCTTTGGGTAAACAGACAATTACCTGAGCGTGTGCCCGTGTCATGATTTGCATTGCACTTGAATTATTTCCGTTTTCGCTGTTGCCACTGCAAAGGGGGTTGACAGGGAAAGACAGAGAGCGAGAGAGAGAGAGTGGGAAGGACTGATGGAGTGATAGAGCCAGCAAAAAGAAATGGCACAAATGGGCAAAGCCAACGGCAATGGCAACGACAACGGCAACGGCAACTGGAAACTGGCAACCGGCCCCGGCACACACATGCATAATTTCATGCTCAGCTCGCTACGTGGCGCACAGTTTGTTTGCCTTAAATGCAGTTAGTTTTTTCGCCATTATGGCCATATCTTTTCTTGCTTTTTAGCCGTGAAACGTGTGCGCTCGCGCCTGCAGGTATGCAAGGCAGCAAACTAACCTGCGCTTTCCTGGCGCTTTGTATGCAGATTACCTGCAGTCAAACTCAGCTTCTACTCTAATGAGACTTGCAGCATCTTCGTTGCCTCTGGGGCATACACATATGCGAGCACACACCCACACACTCACATACATGCTGAACACACACGATTGACTGCACATATTGAAGCAGATGGGGAGCACACAAAAGCGCATAAAACTGAATGCTAGACGTAGGGAAGCAGAAGCAGCTTGAGCTTGAGGCAGACTGTGGTGCGAGGGAGTGCTAGGAGGGGCTGGGCATACCATAGCGTTGGCCTAAAGCGGCATATCATGCGTATTGTATATGCTAAATTTATGCGCAATGAAGAGTGAAAAGCAATAAGCTCTGTTAAGTTGTGCATAAAAGGGAAATTGGCATTGACATGGGGCCAGCAGCCGACGAGAGAGAGAGCAAGAGATAGAGGCAGAGAGAGTATGTGAACAATAACAAACGTTTATATTGAATTGACAGCGAACATGATGAGCGCGAGTTGATTTTTAATTAAGGTTCTACTGAAGAGAGAAAAGAATGCCTTGCAAAAAATCTAAATATAATTTTACAAACGAAACTAAGATTTTTGAAAGTCAGAGAAGAAAAACTTGAGTAGGGTTTAATAAAAGAAAAGATAATTACATATTTGTAAATCAATGAAATCTTAATTGAATGACAACTATTGATAACAAAGGAGCTTGAGTAGCTTCAACGTAAATCAATTGATTTACCATATTAAACATTCCACAGTAAATACCAAAAGTTTCCCTACACCTCTCTGCCCTATTGCTTGTTTGATTTGCCGAGGATTAGTTTCGCGCGAATGATCCCGCGGCGACCGCAAGCTAATTGCCGTCCCAGTTAAATAAACACTTGTATTGGACAAACGTGTTGCATACTTTTGTGCGTTTCGGTTTCCTGCTCAATAGAGAGTGCGAATACGGGTGTGTGTGTGTGCGAGTGTATTAGCTTATTTGCGTGCATGCACAATCAACACACACATACACTCACACACTGACCGCCCGCAATGCATACACGCAACATGAGACACGCAATTGAACACGTTCTCTTTGCTGCTGGGTGAGGGAGGGGTGAAGGCGATGCGCCCGGCATGTGTTTAGCGTGTGTGGGTTTTAATTAGTTTTAGTTGCACCACCGCCGCTATCCGCAATCAGTACGAAAGTCTCAAACGCCGTTTGCATTGCAATGAGCCACAGTTCGAATGGGTCAAACAATTTGCTTGCGGTCCTTTTGACACTTGCAGCGACTCATTAGCGGGACGGCCCAACCAACCAATGACTACCAATGCTATCAATGCGATTGTCTAATTGTGCGTTGTTCAGTGTTGCCCTAATTAAAATTATTAAAACAAATACGCAAAGTTTGGCAAGAATCACAGATAGAAAGGGAGAAAACATGAGAAGGAGAGAGAAAGAGAGAGAGAACGCAATAGAGAAAAGGCAGTCGAAGTAGAAAACCTCGACGAAGTCCTTAATTAAATTTACACCACAAAAACTATTTGGCGCCCCGAAGTATGCAAAGCATTGTCCTCGTGGGGCAATATGCTACACAAAACAAACAGCGGCATATGCGAGAGAGTGTGTGTGACTCCTCTCTCTCTGACTCTCTGTGTGTGTGTGTACAAGCCAACAATAAATAATAATGGCCGAGTGCCTGGCAGTAGTAAAGTGCAGTGAAGCATGAAGCAAACAATTTTTAATAAATATATTATTTGTGTCCCTCTCCCCGCTCTTCCTTCTTACTTCTTCCCTTTAGAGCCGCCTTCTAAGCCCATATGTGTGTGTGTGCATGTGTGTGTGCCCAAGGGATAGCCAGCAGGCTGACAGCCTTTGCCTTTGCCCTGCGCTAACTCATGTTTCAAAACATTCTACACACAGTTTCATTTCGCTTTTCGGTTTTGGCAAGTCTCTTCGCAGTCGCAGTCGACGCCAGCGTCCGTTGTCGTCGGCACTGCCGTCTCAGTTGTAGCCCCAGTTTTTGGTTACAGACAATGCTCCACTCGTTGTCTGGCTCCAGCCTTGCCCCAGTTCCGGCGTTGGCTGCAGACTGCGCCTGACGGCGTCCTGCCTTGCACAAACCATAAATAGTCCTCTTGATTAGTGCCTGCCTAAGCACTTTAATTGACTTTTTAATATGAATAATTCCAGAACGGGCTTATGGCAATACATATGCGCTGTCGAACTGTGACAACATTGATAATAAAAGCAAAAAGTGAACGGTGACAAGGATGGCAGAATGAAAAGGGTGAAGGTTAAGAAATCTTGCTCTATATACTAAAATAATATATGAATATATAATATTATACTATATATGAATTTAAGAAAAATCGTTCAAAGCTGAAGTGCTTTAATATTTTGTACAAAGTTAAATCCGTGCCAGCAACTCAAGCTCTTAATATTTCTTTAATATCTCTTTGTCTCTTGGACTTTTTACTGCCCCATGCAGCGCTGGAAGTCGAATCAGTTCTTCAGCACGAGACTTACTGCGAATGCTTGTTATTAATACATGGGCCTGCAGAATATTTATTTTCTCACGCAAGCAGCCTGTTCAGTCAGTCAACCAATCCTTCCGTCCGTCCGTTCATCCGTTTGTCAGTTCATCAGTCCAGCAACATGCAGCAAAAACAATTACCTTGTTGCAGCAGTCACAGCTGCGAGTGTGTGTTGTGCGTGTGTTTGTACCAATTATAAGTTGTTCGTGTCTGTTAATTAAATGTGTCAAGCGAAGGCATTTAATAAGCTTCAGTTATTTACAAAGAAGCGACATGGCGTATACGTAACGAACGGATCAAGCCTTTATTTCTCCCGCTTTCCCTCTCCTCATCAGTGCTGGCAACCAGCTTAAGCCTTTTGCAAACCACTTGCGTTGCTTTAGCTCATTGAAAAGTCAACGTTGCAAACGCGATTCCGTTTTTTGGTCGCTTTAAGTATTAATTAACTGTATCACATGCTTACGAGGCCAGTGTGTACACACTGCGATAAAATGTACTGCAACAATTCAAGTGCCCTTTAGCTTTTAGCCTTTAACCTGAGGGGCGTACAATGTTAATGACACGCCAACTCAAAGCGAGCACTTGTAGTAATCGTAGTTGTTGCTGTCGCCGCTGGTAATCAGTTCAAAATCGGGTGTGAAATCAAGACTGTTTTGACGCTGCCTGCATGAATACTGCAAGCAAGCGTGTCCTGTTTGAGTCCTGTGGGTTCATTTGACGCCTAAGCATGTGGCATTAATTTGCACCGAGCGCAACAGACACGCGGTTTAGTGGCTTAGCTGTGGGAGTAAGTAGGAGAAGAAGTGACAAGGGAAGTGGGCAAAGAAATGTGGCAGAGCTGCAAACAAACAAACCAGCAAGTACACAAGTGTCTGTGTGTGTTGGTGTGTCTGTCTGTGTGTGTGGCTAAAAACTAAAGCGAAAGCCGCAACAGTCTTTGCTTTTACGTTTACCTATTTACTGCTGCTTGCCTGCAGCGAGGGTAGCTTAGTTAATTTACGGAGCGTGAAATAACTAAGATAATCACCAATTTTATATATAAGTTGTATGACTCCTAACTCTAATAGTTAAGTTTAAATGCGAGAATTACGTATTTGAGTTAATAAATATAGCCTGAATGTAATAAGAGTTATTAAGAGTTATTAAATCATAGACAAAGTTTTAACTTTCGGTATTTTACATAATCTTGAATGAAAATGTTATATACTAGATTTTCCCAATTATTTCAAATTTAATATATAATATGCTAGTGAGATATGGCTCACCTCGACAACCATAACACGAAAACTGCAGGTCTTGATAAATAAATGCCTACTGTTCCTGTGCAGGGCATTCTGGCCAATATAATATTTTATGCTGAGCTGACTCGTGTTACGGCTCTCAGAAAGAGCTCAAATAGCATCGTCAGAATGATATTGGAGTGAAAATCCCAAGGAAGCAGACAAGTAGGCAGACCAAAGACTACCTGAAGAAGATCTATTTTTAAGTAGCTGTCTCAAATGAACACGGCCTGGAGCACAGCTAAATATACGGCACAAAACAGGGTTCGATGGATGTCGCTAAAGAATGCCTTAAGTATTGGATGCAAAAATCAAATCAAAACTTAGATGCTCGATCAATTTAAAGACCATAACATGAGCAATAAACATGATATAACAAATAACTATAAATCTTTTGCTTTAAATTAAAATCTAATCATTTTTCAATTAGTGCATCAGTTCCTTTAACTACCCTCGCACTTATGCAGCTGTTGCATTCTAAATATTTGCATACATGTTGCAAAATTAGTTAAATAAGCATTTACTGTTGTTTTAATGTAAGTGCTCGCGCTTCTCTAGTTGCTGCTGTAGTTGTTGTTGTAAGTAGTTGCTGCTGTAGTTACTGCTTCGTTTTGAATTACTTTTAATGTTCACCGCCCACGCGTCCGCCACTATTAACAAAAAGGTAATTTTGCTTGCAAATTGACACAGAAGACAACAAGGTAAAAGTTCTTTAGCCGCTTTTGCTACACTCGGGCCGCATTTACACAGCCGCACACACACCCGCACACGTACACACACATCGAAATTTATGTAAATGGAAATTGCATTGCATAAGCTTAGCGTCTCGCGAGGCAAGGTGACAACGCTACGTATACGCAGAGTGAATGTGCAGCGAAACTTGAAAAAGGAAGTGAGTCTGGGCTCAATGTCTGCCCCCAAAAAACCATTTTGCACGTAGTATTAGCGCGTTGCGTTCATTATTTGTGCTGTCTTCTTCACGAGAGGAGCTGGCAACTGGCGTATTGTCGCCAAGGCTCGACCCCGGGGGGCCCACTACACATCACTAGGTACTACTACTGGCACTTTGCCTTTAGTTTTCGGCACTTTCTTTATAGGTTTCGTGTGCTTTAGCGTCATTGAAAGTGGAAATTTTCCAAGCAGCTTACCCCCTGTAATGGTTTTCACTGTACAGGGCCCATTATGTGAGGCAGCCTGGAGGCATTAATTGCAAGGGTTTTGGGTATCACACCCTGCCACGTTTTCCTGTTGTTTCTACTTCTTGTTGTTCTTCTTCTCGTTGAGCTGAAGTAATTGCGCTATGAAGCTTCATAAGCACTTAGCAGACGGGTCAACTTTAAATACGGCAAAGTCAACAAACTGGAGGCAGAGCAGAGAAAGCCTTAAAGTGCAAATAATTGCACATTAAACAACAACAGAAAGTGAAAGTGTGAAAATTGTTCGAGTAGAAAATCAGAGATTATGAAATATTTACAAATCATAAGGCGTAAGTGCAGAGATTTGTGTGCATATTCATGTGAGTTGACTTCATTTTATGGAAAGTCATTATAAATGCAGTATGTGTATTTTGAATTTAGGTGAACTTTACTTAAGGCCAATTTTAGATCTGACATTTAACTCTGAAAAACAATTGCTTACAGGTCCAATCTTCAAGGATAAACTAACTAAATTTATTGGTATTTAACATAATCTTATGCATTAATCAATTATAATTAAGATAGGGAAAAATTAAGCAGTTAAGATGCGGTTAATATGGAAAACAATACTGTTGATAGCTATCTTGGAGATAGGTTACATATTAGTCGAGTATACTTCTCTCCTAATGGTTCAGTATATTTTACTTCTCTTTACTTTTACTTTTATAATCAGCAGAAACCTTCTGCATATATAGCACGGTATGTAACATCTTCTTCATTTCACTCCTCTCTTTATTATCAGCTCAGTTGTCTACATGAAATTTCAATTTCAAACAAAACTTTATACACTTAAAAGCAGCTTTAAGTACTGCAGATCTAATCAGAAAACTCCTCTCACTAAAACTTTGAAAAGTTACCAGTAAAAATGCGCAACTCTTTCCTTCAGCTGGCAAAGCAATTAAGCAAAGAAGTAAAGTCATAAAATGAGCCCTGCAATGTGCTGCTAATTATCAAAACTACAAAGCGAAAGGGTGCTGCAGAGGCAGCAAGTAAGGAGAGGGGAGCGGGGAGTTCTGCTACTGGGGGTCCGCTACTTAATAAGCTGCCTGACCAGTTCTCCCTCGTTTCGCATATATGACAACTGTCCCTGGCCGGCTGTATCAAATATACAAGTAAATTGCTTCATTTTCGAATTTCTGTCATACTCGACGTGCTTTGTGCCTTTACTTGTCTCGCAATGCACTCTCTCTCTCTCTCTCTCTCTCTCTCTCTCTATCTTTCTCTCTCTTTCTCAGTCTGTTTGTCTGTCTGGCAGTTTCCTTTCTTGCTTGCTCATATGTTTGGAAAATCTATTCGTGCCACGAATTTCATTTTCAACTTGGCAGCTTGCAGTGTTTGCCTTTGTTGTTGTTGCTGCTGCTGCTGCTGCGACGACGTGCAACGGCTGCCAGGCAACTTATTAAAAATGTCTGCAGCAACAAGACAAAAAAATAAAAGGAGAACCGGCAGACGAAAGGAAAAAGGAAAATGGCGAACGCTGCAAAGAAAATTATTTGCCGCAAAACTTGCAACGGGCAGGAGCGAACGAGCGGACGAGCTAGTTGACAATGAGTTGACAACGAGCAGTTTATGCTTTGGCAGCAGGAAGAGTGCAATGTCGTGCTCTGTAATTGTTGTAGAGTGTACAACAACAGCAACAAGAGCAACAACAGCAACATCAACTGTCACGATTGCGACAACAACAAAGTGAAATTGCTTTGATTTCCGACATTAAATTTTCTGCACACCTACTTTAATTGTCTAGCCGCATCATACAGATGAGTGTGTGAGTGCTTGACAGTATGTGGCTGAGTACTCTGTAATTATTTGCCATGGCTTAGCTTTTTACTCTGAGTGCACTCAAAGAAGTTTCACACCGAAATCGTCTGCCCGTGCAAAATCGAAGTTGAATCCTTTTGGCTTTTAATTTATTTACCGATGCGCAGTGGCTGATGGAAATCGCCAAGCAGCGCACACAATCACACACACAAAGTCAAGCAATCACACACAGAGTCACACCTTTACACACACTCACACACCTTTCGCACTCCTCTCGTCTCTTCAATCAACCGTGCAAAGTTTCTTTGCCTACTCGAGGTGCATCTGTCTGCAAGCTCTGCTGCTATCAGCATCTCAGGACGTGTCATTCTCTCTGCTCCAGTATTTCTTCTTCTCCTTCTCCTTTTCTTCTTCTGCTCTTCTTATTACACTTATCTCGTTATGCATTGTTGCAGTCAATTGGCGCTGCCCGTGGAGAGCTCTGCGATGCGAAGCTGATAGAGCAGGCCAATACGAATTGGGCCTCCTTCTTCTTCCTCTTTCTTCTCCAGCAAACAGCCGGTTTCAATGTCAGGGTAACCCAAGTGTACGCCCACTTGATCAGCTTGTGCCTGCGGCGTTGCAGGTGTATGCGGTGTGCGTGCTTGGTTTAATGAATGAAAATTATAAAGACGCCTTGCCTCGCAGATCGTTGTGTCACCGATTTGCGTTTAATGACACTCGAACGGGTTATTTATTGACTTAAGCCGTGTAACTACTCCTTGTTGTTGTTGTTGTTGCTGCATTGGAAAGCAAACAAGTCTATAATTAAAGCATCAAATGCAGACGAAGCCGAGAAACCTATCGAACATATCATGTCGCAACTCAAACATCAAAAGTTGCGATGAAACAGGAAGGCAAACATAAAGTGTGTAAAGGCGAAGTCTGTATACACTATGGAGGGAGTAGGTGAAGCTCTATTTGAGAGTGTACAATAACTACTTGAGATTGGTTGAAGAGAGATGTGTAGAAAACATACTGAAAATACAATAAATAAACTTTCAAGAGTTTGTTTAATTAAAGAAATTTCTACTGAATTGATCAAAATAATGCCTAAAAATGTCTAGAAATGAATATAATTGAAAGGAATTTGTCAAACAAAGGAACTATCTATAAATTTAAATTTATAGGTATGATATAAGCAAGGTAAAAACGGTACCTGATATGAGAACATTAGAAAAACTGTATCAAAAATGTGTAGAATCTCTTTGAAGTGTCTAAGGAACAAATATAAAGTGCAAACTGTTTTACTTAAATCGTTTTACCCTAAAGAAGAAGTATTACTCCTTACACGTCAAGAATACTTGAGCAATCTGCTTATGAAGAACAGCAGTTTAGCTGGAGCAACGCTAGATGGCGCCAACGCAAACATAAGTGAATCAATGTTTCAGAACTCGCAGTCTGCCACGTCTTTCTCTGCTGCCCAAGTTCAACAATGACAGTTACTGATGAACTCCAAAGAAGAAACGAATGCGTTTTTGCTTTGTCTTGCTGAGAACACATGGGAAATGGGCATGGCAAACGAGATAGGACACATACGCAGCGTCAAACTTAAGCAACGTGTCCAGGCGACTGGCAGACACTCAGACAGACAGGCAGAGCTCAACGAGCAGGTGTTCTGACTTATTCATTAAAACAAAAGGAAACAGACAAAGTGGGCAGGAGAGAAGAAGGAAAGAGGTCTGATAACACCCCAAGACGCTGTGGCAAGCAGTCAGTCAGAACTTTTGCTGCTGCTGCTGCTGCGGCTGTCGCTGCCGCTGGTTAAGATTGTGGTCGACACGCAATTGCGGCAATTTCAACTCGAATGCGCTCACTTTCCCCCCTTTTCACTGCACGCAGAGCGAAGCCAGGCAAGCACACAGCGTGGCAAAAGGCGCTTAGATCCACTTGAGGCACAGCCACAACAGCAGCAGCAGCAGCAGCAGGGAGCAACTCAGCAGCAGCAGAAACAGCAACAGCGGCACCCAGTTCTGCCTCAACTACGCTCCGCTCCTTGCTCTCCATCTGACATCCGCCGCAGTCCATCCTGGCAAAGAGTTGAGCGCGCCAAGTGCCAGCGCCAATTGAAACCGAATCCGGTTTTTGGCTCTGCGTTAACTTTCCATGCCCGGTAGCGCTGATTGTGCTGCGCAACAGAAAGACAGACAGACAGACAAACTTAGTAGCAGACTGCCAGAGCAATTCATTCAACAGCAGCAAGAACAGAAGCAGCTGCTGCTGCCCCAGCCTCGACACCGGTTCTGGTTCTACTTCTCCTCCTTTAGCCAAGCATTCCTTGTACTTGTCTTGTTTTGCATAGAAGATTTGGCTCGCCTTTCGCCTCTGTAGGCGATTCCAGTTCGATTTATCATGCGCAAAGTTATGATCGGCTAAGTGGCGGCATTTAGTGCCCGAGTTGGACTCGGTCTCTCCATCAATTGGCCATAATAAATTTTTCCCATGACAAGTCTAATTACGCTTGCGTTTTAATAGTTCCATCGTCTGCAGCTGAAGTACTTGAGATTAATCGAGAACGTTGTGGAGAGTGAAGAGCTGAGAAATGCTGAGTAAGAGTGGAGTCAGAATCTGCGACTGTTTTAATTTGATTTTGTTGTGAGTTGTAAATGATACGTTCAAACTTCTTGGAACTAAGCCTCATATTGTATATCAGAGTTGTATAGAGTATAGAGTCAATAAGAACAATAAACTTACAAACGTTTTTATTGTATTTTACGTAAATGCTAATCAATTGACAATTAAACTCAATCTCTTCATTGCGTTGATTTCATAATCACACTTCATACTATATATATGCAAGATCTACGTGCGATACATAGATATTTATACCTTCCATAATTGCTAACAAATTATCCATTACTTATATGAAGATTGGAGCATAGAATGCGTAGAACTCGTGCCAAAAGAGTTGTAAACCAAACTTAGAACATAAATATTAATGGGCGCGGCCAGGAACCCGAAAATGTTCAGTTTCGTATGCCGCGTGCATAGAACCAAAAATGAAACCACAAAATTATGAAGACAGTTTCTATGCGACGGAAGTCGAGAGGGGTTCCAACTACAACTGCAACAACAACTACAACGCTTCGAAACGCAGTTCGAGCTCAAAAAGAGGCCATAAATATTGTTCATTTGTAAATAAATGGCTAAAAAATAGAAAAAAACCAACTGCGAATGGAAAATGGAAAACACAAATAGTAGAAAACGCACAGTGTATGGCATATAAAACATTGTCCAGTTTGCCCATGTACGATGGAGAGGGAGGTACTCTTCCTCCCCCTCTCTCTCTATCTCTTGGTTATTTCCTAGGCAAACATGAATGGGCCTGGGGACCGCCCAGCGTATAGCGCAGTAAGGTTGTTGTGTTTGTTTTATTATGGTATCATCTTCCGGTCACTTTGTCATTTCTCCACAACATATTTCAAACGGTTACGACGAGACAAGTGGCCGCTACGCGTGTCCAGACCGAGGCTTATTGAGGGGCCCCAGGCACAACAACAACACTAACAAGAACTGGAATTATTCAATAACAAAAAGAAAGTGTAGAGAGAAGAAAAAGTGGAATGAATCGAGTGGAGTGGAGAGCAACTAACGGAAGTGCCGTAGACAAAGTCGATTGGTTTACTCCCTTCTGTCTTCCTTTTCTATTTTTTGAGCTTCGATGCGTCAATGAGTTGTAGTTATGCTAGCTGCCTTCAAGCTTTATTCAAAGAAAGTGACTAGGAATATTTCTCTTCGGGCTTTTATGTTATAAAAGACCTTAAGTTACATGATTTCCTCGAAGTGATTTGAAGTTACACATCCTCAATCATTCGACACTCACTGAATCCGATTTTCGTCTATTATATTTAGTATTATATTATATATATATATGAATATGCGAAGTTTAAGTTGGTCACACTAATTCCATCAGGCCTAGACAACAAAATATTAAGAACCACATTGAGGGATTAGAATTAGGTCAACTCACGGACTTTCGGCATGATTAGTAGCAAATTCGGCAGTTCATTACGATGACGACTTTATAATGAAATAAAAACGCCACAGATATTTTATATATTAACCTATAAAATATAGAAATACAATATTCCATATTTTGTGTTGATCAGGACTATTAAAGATTATAAACCTGAAGCAAAGACTAATCTCTACTATGATATCTAACTTTGCCAATTAGAAGGAGAAACCAATTTAAATAAAATGTACAATCGTTGCAACTTGCACTTTTAGTTTAAATCTTGAACTCTTATAAATTGAAAACGAAACAATCGATTAAGCTAAATAAGGAATTAATTGTAATTAGAATTATTTAATTAATAAATAATATTATGTTGTGTATTGAAAGGTTTCTATGTTAAATAGAAGGTTTCTATGCTAAATTATCAATATTATTAAAATAAATATAAACTCAAAAATTTCTGTCAGTGCATAATACGGATTTGCTTAGTACGTTCACGGGTCAAAACTGCCGCACCGGCCACAGCCACATACAGCAACACACGCACACAATAAGATGAGCACGCAGCATGCCACACACTGCGGCACACGCCGCTGCCCAGTTGCCGCCACTTAAAAGCAGTGCGTGCAATTGCACAAGGTGGCATGGAGAAGAAACCATGCGAGGGAGAGAGAAAGAGAGGGAAAGAGAGGGAGAGGGAGAACGACGCCCACGCTAAACCCAAATTCCGCTGCCACTCCACTGCCCCCCGAACGCACCGACCATGCTAACCGCAGCGCGTTGTGTCGCTTCGCGCTTTGAATATGAATTACACACAGAGAGCGCACGCGACTTTGATGCACCAACTAACCGGACAGAGGCAGAGGTTGAGGCAGTGGCAGAGACAGAGGCAGTGACGGAGGCAGTGACAGAGGCAGTGACAGAGGCAAAGGCGGACCACAGTAGCGCCCCCGACCATGTCGTCATTTGGTGTTTAATGGTTCAGCCGCTGGCGTTGTCACTGTTGCTGTTACTGTCGCTGCTGCTGCTGCTGCTGTCGATACCCCAAAGTAATTTGAACTTTGCGACCAATCGAAGAGAAATGTTGACATTAGCATGCAACAAGGTGGACCGGACTCGAAGGCAATTGGACAAGTTGCTTCCGCTGACGGCAGTGCAGCATACTGGAGCGTCATTTCTGATAATTATGATCGACGAACGACGAAGTTGATCATCATGATGTTGATCAACGTTAACTTTGGCCTGTTGTTGATTGATTGATTAATTGACAAAGAGCGAGTTGTGCCGTTATGCTATTTCCAATTGTGCTGCGCACATTTCATTTGCATTTCTAATGCAAGTACAAACCCTAGCAGTCTCAGCTCCCCTCTTCCACCCACACACTTAAACTCCGCCTGAGACTGTCATTCATATGTAGTTCATTGTGTTAGTTATGCAAATGTTGCACTTCCGTTTTGGGGCACAACAGCTCCCTCGTTGCAGCTTAATTATTCATTAATTTCAACTTAAATTTACACAGCATGCTGTGCGTATTGTATTCTCTCGCTTGGGCCATTTTTGGCCCATTTATTGCTTGCCTGCCCCGCCGACGGGGCGTGGCATTGCTGCAGGCGGTTGTCACCAGAAATGAAGTGTTGCCCGATTATGAAATAATTATGCGCATTGTGTGCATCGAGTTGCCGAGCTCTCCGGCCTTATCGAGCCATTGTGATTGGGTCAATGTGTCTGCAATTTATTCATTATGCACTCAGCAGGGTTTATTCTCGTTACATTCAAGCAGGCTATCGGCAATATGACAGATTTGAAGCTACGGGACGAATGTAGTTCATTGTAGCTCATACATACATACGTATTTAGTATGTAGATGTGTCTGTATTCTCACTAAAATTTTTTGTAACTGGGCATTCAAAACACCAATAAAGAAAAGAGCATGAATCTGGATTAGAATCTTCCCTTTCCTGACTTGAGGTGGCTTCACCCAGGTACTTGCACTGTTAAATATTATATTCAAATAATAAATATCATTATTTTCATGATCTTTTATTCTTCAGCTGCAACTTCCACTTCAAAATGGTTATTCAATTCAATCCTGGGTACATTGGGCCCAATCCACCTTGCTGTGATACGGATTGCACTGAAGACCATTGTTGTCCATGTTCCGATTGCCCGCATCCATGTCCGGGACCACATCCACCTTGTGGAGGTTGTGTGCCGCCAATTGATCCGGTGAGGCCTCCTCCCCCTGCTGAGAATAGATTCATAATGGTCTATCCCATCTCCTCCAAAAAAAGCTCCATAAAATAAATATTCATAATGCCTATGTAAAATTGTTAGATCGTTTTTATCGGGCTATCTTAGTTTTTCATATCATGAAGTTGTCTTATAGTAACTATTTTAAACAGTTCGTAACAAAAAATCAGAGAAGGTTTAGCTTTGAATATCTCTAAAAATGCGCTCCCAACGTTGTACTGAAAACTGTATGAATCCGTTTTATATAGGACCCTATCCGGAACAATCTTGCGGTTGTTGTCCCTATGGTATCTACTCTGGCTTTGTGCCTTGCGGCTGGGGCACGTGCTGTAATGATCCGGATAAAATAAATAAAGCCAAGGGCTGTATTAAAAATAATAGTAAAGGAGATTGTGAGACTGCAAATAAGAGTCAGACAAAGCCCTTGGATGAAAAGAAAAATAAGACCTCAGATGGAAAGGATAGTAAGACCTCAGTGGAAAGTGCAAGTAAAACCAAGAAAGACAAAGAAGAATTTAAGACATGCCAAGGAGAGCTAATTAAAGAGGATTAAAATTGTACAGTCAATAAAACTTTAAAACCTTCAACCACAATCATATGCATTTTTTTAGTTATTATAAAACCATAAAAAACCTTACAAAAATAAACTGCAGGATAAATTATTATTGTTACAATGGATTTGATGCATCAAGCAATAGGCAATCGTTATAGGTCAAGTAATCTTGTGTGATTATGAATTGTCCGTTTAGGAAATTTATAAGCCAATTGCAGGTAATGATCTGAGATCTGGGAAAGGGATTAAAGGGTCTATGCGATATACTATATGATATTTGTCAGTATTTTAAGCAAACTTGATATGTTTATATTATATTGCAATATTGCCTAAGAAATATTTCCTATGATATATTGCTTAAGAAATATTACCCTACAAATAATGAAATGTTTTACTAAAAAGCACGACGGCGAGATTGATTCAAAACTTAAATGAATGCACTCAAATCTCAATGTAGCAGCTTCCAATCGTAGTAGACTTTGACAAGCCAAAATTAATTTTCGTTTCGAGGTTCGTCTGATGTTCTCTACAATATATCATTCCACAATTAGGTCTCGGTCCATAAACAAGTTGTGAACAAGTCTAAAAAAATTAAAAATTTTTTTTTGGCAAAATAATCTCACATATTTTCAAATTCCTCAATTATCCGGTAAGAGTATAAATTTATCTACTGTTTTATTTATTTGTAATATTTATTAGATATTGATTCTTTTTCATAGGTTATTACAATCAAATAAACCATGTGGTACGTTTGCACCTTCAATCCTTTCTATGTGGGCCCATGCCCTCCTGGCTGCTTGGCACCGGCTGGCAGGTTCTGTGGACCTTGTGGATGCTGTGGCCCGTGCTGAAACAAAGAAGACTTGTATATTTTGAAAATATGTGAGGTTAGGTTTATCATCTGCCATGTTCACATTCAAATTTTGAGTTAATAAAAAGTTTTTAATTGTAATACTCGTCTATACCATTACTTTAAATCTATCTATCTATTACAATGAATCCATTTTTTTAGGTCTGGCGTGCTAGCGAAAAGAATGTGATTAAAATTATGTGAATAATTTTATTATTCTTAAGTGACCTACAATTTTTTTAAAACCACCAACCACCATACTATTTTTGTTTTTGTGTGATCAGTAGGCTTTGAAGCCGGCAAAATGTTCTTCAGCCGAATTGGCTTTGTATTTTCTTCAGTCTTTTGGATATTCTCGTTCTGTAAAGATTAAATTAAAAATGCAGCTTTAGTAATAAAATAAAAGGGAATTAGTAAAACTCCACATATATTTTCGGTTTGTTTAATTATCAATCGCCATATGTAAGTTCGAATAGAGTTGTTTAATTTTTATTCATATTATTGTAACCTAAATTTGCTCTTTCAGAAGATATATTTTAGGATTCAAGAGACTTGCAGATCATTCAAAATGTATATTGTTTGCAAATTTAATCCATTTTATGTTGGACCTTGCCCACCAGGCGTCTTGGTACCCGCTGGAAGGTGCTGTGGCGGTGGATGCTGTGGCGGTGGATGCTACGGTGGTGGATGCTGTGGCGGTGGATGCTGTGGTGGTGGATGCTGTGGCGGTGGATGCTGTGGCGGTGGGTGCTGTGGCGGTGGATGTTCGTTTTGCTGACCTAACGACCTAAAATATATGTGGAGTTCCAATAAAAAAAGTAACATTATTCATTATTTTATTCTTTAATAACGGGGGACATGACTGGTATTATAGTTAATGTAAATGTGAGGTATAAACTTCTAATCCCATTTGAAGGATATTCGGCGATTGAAATGTTGCACACAAAATAATGAATCTAGGTAGACTCTGAAATTCTAAAATGTTTTATAAGCACTGATTTATAGCTCGAGAGTTCACTCCTTTCGAATCCCTCCATTAGGCCACAACTCGAGTATGGCAAAAAATTAAATTGGTACTAACTGGAGACAAAAATATATACGCTCCCGTTTACGGCAGTTAACAAAAATAAGATTTCCAGCCAAGTAAGAAAATATTACATTTTATAAATATATATAAATATTTATTTATTTTAATTGTTTTTTTTTAAGGATAATATACATTGAAAAATGCTTTACGCAACTAAGTTTAATCCATTCTATGTGGGAGAGTACCCACTGGGTCCTATGATATTTCGTCCATTCCGTAGAGGTTGCTGGCCGTATTCCGGACTAGTACCCGCTTGTGGTTCTAACCCTCGGGTCAATGGGCCCAGTTTTGGTCTCAGCTGTGGATCCTGTGGACCTTGTGGTGGTTGTAGTAGTCCTTGTGGTCCTTGTGGCCCTGTTGGGTCCCATTGTCCTGGTGGGCCCTGCATTCGTCCGTCCTGTGGGCCCTGTGGTCCAAATGTTCCTGCAAATTGTGGCCCTTGTGCCACCGACCGTGGCACTACGGCTCGTTGCGGTTGGTGAAGGAAACCATAAGATTCAAAGATATATTAAGTGTGTTTTATATTGCCTCCTATTTAATATTTGCCATACTTGTTATAAATTAAAGATAATGTGATTCCGAAATGCAATGTTTTATTTCTAGACCAGTAAGAAAAACAACAGTCGCGCAAAACGCGACAGTGGGATACCCTTCGACCTATGTTCCCGTGTAGTTTAATTTGTTAAATTCATACACATATGCATATGCACATGCTTTACCTTTATTCCAAACAGATGGCGCTCGCGTTGAGAGAAGCATTTGGTTTTATGCTCATACTTTCTTAAATAACTTCTGTGATTATTGTCCGATTGGATTGTAATTTGGACACTACGTAGATATTTCATTCAGCTTAGTATATGTTAAAGTCAGAAAGTTGTATCTTTTATACAGCGCTAATAAATTGAGTTCAAAAATTAAATTATTGATTTGTGGGGGCGGTGGGCGTGGCACCTAACATTTGAAATAAACTTGATCTGCTTATAGTACATAGGAGTCTTCCTGCCAAATTTGGTAACTCTAGCTTTTATAACACAGTAGACATTGCAAATGTGTTTTAGTTTACAGCCCTATGAGAATGTTTCATTCTATCAAAACTTCATTCTATCAAAACTTTTCGTCTAACAACATCTACAACTAAACGGAGAATGTTTTATTTCTAGAAAATAGAATGAAAGGTCAAAATTAAATTAAACTCAGTAAACATTGCAAAATTGTTTTAGTTTAGAGCCCTATGAGAATGTTTGTTCATTCTATCAAAACTTTTCGTCTAACAACATGCACAACTAAACGGAGAATGGAATAAACAATTAGTGGAAAGAAAATTCTTCAGTCTCAAAGCAAACGGTTCACCAGTAAGTATTTGTAGCACACTAATACTATAGATATTAACCGAAGGATACCGTGTTTTCAGCTACTTCGCAAGTCAATATATAGCTATTAGTATATACTCTATATATAAAAAGACATAAGCTGGGATTTGATTTAAGGAAATGTACTACCCCACAAAATTCAACTTCTTCTATGTGGGACCTTGTCCACCTGGACCTATGCTCTTTCGGCCGTTCCGTAAAGGCAATTGGCCCCATCCGAAGTATATACATTCCTGTACGCCAGGTGGTCGCTTTCCATCTTGCTGTGGTGGTGGCTGTGGTGGTGGCTGCGGCGGTGGCTATGCCTGTGGCTATAGTCCCGCTTGCGGACCATTTTGTGGTGGCAATTGCGGCTGGTAGTCGAGATTTTTGGTATGCTATATAGTTGCAACGCCCGACTGAAGAATTTTCACATCACGAGTTTGTTCTGTTTTCCAGTTGTTTCAAAATTTTCTAATGCATATTAAATGTTAAATTTAAAAAAAAAATTCTAGTCTGGTCTTTTGTTGTTTTTAAAGTTCTTGGGATGCTGTGCTAGCTGGCCAGCGTCGGCTGTGTCTTTTTGTTGTCCTAGGTAAGGATACGCCGACAAACAGCTGTTCGGCTCGAGCTACCCACTGCGCAGGACTAGTTCAAACCAAACTTGTGGGGGCAGGGGAAAAACATCGAATGTGGAGCATTGTGTCAGGTCAAAGGCTGTGTGGCATCCCACCTGCCTTGATGCCTGATGCATGATGCTCCTTTGCTACTTGCTCTAGCTATGTTTTGTTTTGGCTTAGCGCGATTTATGACGCTCACACTCCCCCACACACACACACACGAGACATTTGCTTGCCTCTTTGTATCATTGCCTGTGCAGGACATTTCACTCTCATTTTGGCATTCGCGCACGCGGAATTTATTGCGGCAGGTCGGAATTTTCATTGCTTTGCCGCATGTCTCACGTACCTAGAGCGGAGCTTACATCAAATTTTATTTAGCTTTATTTCTGACACAAAACACATTTGCTTGGACTTTGTTGTCATCGACTCAAGCTTGCTGAAAACAAGATAAACTAAAACACGTTCACTACCTTTATAAGTATCATTCAGTACAATTCGTTTTTCGTATATTTGTTCTAAATTTACATCGCATTTTTAACCAGCACAACTATGCAAATTTATAACTTTAACAATGTTGGCCTCGAGGATCCTGGTTGCCAATACAGTTCGCTTTCCACCCAACACTGCATACCGAATGGAAGAATTTAGAACAAATAAATAGACCTACGATACGTGTAAAATAAAATTGTTGCACTGGTTCCTGAAAGAAATCGTTTTATTATTATTTCTATTTTGTTTTCAACTGTAAATGAAGCCAATGATCGCAGGCCAAGCCGAAGCTGAAGGCGAAGTCGAAGCGCAAAAACATAGAATCCACGAAGTGCGCTTCGTTGCTTGCACAAACATGTTCGAACGAACCTGTTCGAACATGCACGCTGCGCTGAGCTGCCGAGGAGCGTTCTTAACTCCAATTCATTCAGTCGCATTCAGTATTCGTTTTGCATTCGCACTGTGCGGACGTTGTACGTCTTCGTTCGTGACTGTGTTCGCCTGTGATTCGTGTTCACGTCAAGTCACGTCTTCAAGCCGGAAGACTGGCATGAAATTGAAGAGACAGTAATTTCCATGTTTAGTGAATAATTGATTTGCAGCAGGAGAAGCAGCAGAAAATAGTGTTGCAAAATAGTTGGTGCATAGTTTGTGTTACTTTTTTGAATAACTTGCTTGGGTAGTTCTTGAACCCTTTTGCGACAAATTTCATTTATTGTTCGGCCAACAACTCATTTGAATATTTACGCACACAGCCGACTAGATTAGATTGTGTGTGCTCTTGTTTGTGTGTGTGCGTATGTGTGTGCGCGCGCGTGCCATGATTTACAGTAGCCCACCGCAAAAAGGAGGCGTGATGTGAACTGACATTTCTGGTAATTTTCGATTTACATGCCGTTGCACACAAGGTAAGTGTTGGCTAAATGAAAACACGACCAACAAATTTTTACAAAATTTAAATTAGAAATTTACACAAGCTACCTATTTGGTTCTGTAATTATACTGGAAATATAATTAAATTGCTTAATGAGAACTTGCTTGTATTTTTATAACGGTTCCCAACACTTCATTCTACACCTGCCCCAATGTCTTGCTTAACCGCAAACCTATCAATCGCTGCGATATACCATATCACATGTCTCTTCCGCTGTTCACTGGCTTCCCCCTTGAAAACAATCCTCACTTAAACCGCAATGAAACTTGAAATGATCAGCTAACTGTATTGGAGGAGGGTTTTATAGCAAAGTGCTTTAATTTTGCGCAAATCGATTTATAATTTCAGCTCATAATTTACGCTGGGCTGACGCTATAAATTAATGCCCAAAAATTGGCTACATAAATATCGCGATATTAGGCTAAATTTTATTGGTTTTGGACTAGCGCGCGGCGGCTTTGGCAGCGCGTAATGTGCGTCATAAATATGAAGTACTTTCTTTCTATAGCTGGAAACAGTTTATAAGTTATTGAACAACAGGTTGTGGGTTGCAAGGGGGGGAGGGTAATCCAGCCAGCTCCTTGGTTACAAGTGTTCATTAAATTACTTGCATTTTTTTTTGATGGCGATAAAAGTTTTTGGGCGGCTGCAGCTGTTATCGCATCGGACGAAAGGGTAAAACTTGACACAACTCATTCGTCATGCTCAAGCAAACAAGGGTTAATATGATGAGAGAGCAGTTCTGCTCTGTTCCTGGTCAGTCGAGCAAGAGACCCTTCTACCTAGCACTCTTATCCTTCTCCCTCCCGAGAACCCTTCTCCTTGGCACTCGTCTCCCTCTTGTTGTCATACTTTGGGTCACTTCTGGAAAATGTAATTAAAATATTTGGTTACTTTTAGTTTACCACTCGCACTCGAGAATAACCATACAAATCGTAGTTATGGCTTATGGCATTGCTCTGCTCGTACTTCTGCTGCTGCGGCGGGGCTTCATTACCATCAGCATTAACATTATCAGCCGCAGACGCCACCATCATCATCATTTTCATTGCCGACATCGTTGGTTTTTTGCATAATTTTTGATAATAAGCTCTCATTTTCGTGCGCATAATCCGCCGCAGCGGCAGACGACAACTAAATGGGGAGGCACAAAATAGAAAGATGCTATGGCAAAACACAGTCCAAAGTGGGAAAAGGTGTCGCACACAAACACATACACACACACACAGACAATCTGTGAAATGTTTAAAAAATGAAGCGCTGAAAAGTTTGGCGTCTGCTTCTCTGTATATTACGCATACGCTGTGTGGTGCGCCTTGACACCCCCTGGCTGGGGATTATATCTCCGGCTCATATAGTTAATGACATGCAGCTGCTTGCTCTCTGACGAGCCCTTTACATATGTGTGTGTGAGTGTAAATTCTGTCATGACAAACTTATGAATTTTAAGGTGATTTTCATGTCGTCTCGCAGTTTGAGTAGGCGCACACGTCACGTGGTGTGCTATGTCCTACGGGTCCTGTCAGAAGGGTTGTACGCATCATAAATCAAAATTCCCAGAGTCGAGTCGTGCTGCTGCTGCTTCTACTGCTGCTGCACTCTCAACTCTTCTGTAATCAAAATCATTTTGTGGTTTTCAACATTTGTTCGCTGTAATTAATCATTGAAAGTAATTGGTTTTATGTTTTGATTTGACAGTTGAAAAATTGCAGCTGTGACAATTCAATCCCCATGCCATTTACTTCCATATCTGGAAATGCAGCATCTTTGTTTTCCTTTTTCCCACCCACACACACACTGACAATATGGAAAACTAAATGAACAGTTTTTGCACACGAACTCGTTGACAAATGTTGCCAAAAAGAAGGCGCAGTGTATAAATTTATGAATATAAATTGAATATAAATAAATGTATGTAATCCTCTCGAAATTCCTTTCAGTACGGCAAAAAAACATGAGTAGTATTTGGTTTTTATTTCCATTTACGGCGCCGTTGGCCTTTGTATAGTGTGAGTTAAACAATTAAAGTGCGCTTTTTCTGCGGGAGACCCTCTCAATTTCCAGTACAGTTTGCACAAGCTCAAGTTGCGCATCTTTAGTGTACTCGAGCATAATATTTCAATTTAAAATTTACGATTGTAAGCAGAGACAGAGAAAGAGAGACTGCTACTGGTTTATTTAACTTTTAAGCACCCCAAAAGTTTTGCTTTTAAAGAGCGACTTGGGAGTCCGCGCACTGAAAGTTGCAATCCCACAAGAACTGCGGGCTAAAGAACTTCACGAAATGTTGACAATAAAAAATTATTAAAAAAGCGTTAAAGTCTTTACAGGAATTATGCCAGAGAGTAGCGCACATAGTCATAAACTTGACTTTGGGTTTATTTTTGCTTACACAAATACGAAAACGCGAAATGCGCAGCCAAATGCTGCCGAGTATCAGTGGCACTTCAAAGCGAATAAAACGGGAGCTTACTTGAAAACAAAAATACACAAAAAAGAGCAGGCGCACACACAAACACACACACAAACACACACACAGACATTCACACGCGAACTCCCACATAAACAAACACAGAAATAACAAACAAATCCAGAACGAGAGGGAGTCGCGTCGCGCCGAGTGTCTCACGGAGTCTGGCAAAGTGTGCCACTTGGTCCGTTTAGCTCAATAATAAAATTGATGTGATACTCTTTCTTTTTTCCTTACTTTGTTTTCCACTTTCTTTGCCTTTTTTTCGGCGCTAAAGTTTTTATTTGTCGTGAGCTTTTTTATTGCAAACATGTTTTGCTAGCTAATTAAATGCCATTTGGTCTGTCGTGAAAAGAAATACATATGAAATATTTATGTGCATTTTAATCTGCAGAGCACAGCACAACACACACATAGATACTCTGCCCATCTTGCGTTTATTTAAACATTAAATGAGCTTACATTTGATTAGCGGCCTGTGTTTATTTTCATATCAATGTGCTGAAAGAGCTCTCAGCCTGCCATTTGGCTTAGCTCACATTGGTACTGCGAATGGTTCTTCTTAATTTTGCTTTCAATGGCAGAATATAAATATAACAAGCAGAATTTTGTGGGTGTTGTATGCACACCTAAAAAATACCCTTTGAACTTGTACATACATAAATTAATAGATAGGACCACAATGAGATTGAACTATAAACAAGACTTAAGAAGATTTATATCTTATTCAACGTGCTCCTTCTTAATTTGTGTATTCAATAAGCTCCTTAATTATTTATCTTACACATTGCCTACATGCAAACATTTCTCTCTTTAATTATACCCTCCTGCAATATTCTTGTTTACAGGGTATACAAATAATGCGTTTGGGTCGCGTTTTATTTGCCATTGGCTGAGTGCGCTCATTACATTTGTTGTACATTTTCTCGTTTGTGCTTTTCGCCTTTCACGCGGACAGTTGAATTAAAACATATACTCGAACCGGTGCATACATACAATATATATAATACATGTACATATGTCTGCATGTTATGCTGGCTCCAATTTCATTTGGAAATTCAAAAAGGCGTACGCAATTTTCTTTTAATTAAATATGTAGGCGTTTTAACACACATTCAGAAATTGATGCTTACACACATTAACAAATTAATGCTTAATTAAAAGCGCACTCAATGCAGAGGTCACACAAAAAGACTGCCCAAGCGTTATCAATAAATACAGATAAGAGAGAATTTTTAAATGAATAGTAATGAAAAGTTGTGGCTTTACATATAAAGCTTGTTTACCTTATAAATGGTATTAAATATAAAAACTTTATTATCATGTGATTCGATTCTGTTGCTTCATTTGCATGCCAAGCGGCACTTGTGCTAAACCTTTCACTGACAAGCTCGCGACACACGACACAATCTCCTCCTGGCGAGGCGTTAACGTAGACAAACCGTCTGTCGACAACTGCCAGCGGCATCGGCGTTTGCTGCCAACTGTCAGCTCGTTGTCCAAATGACAAATGTTCGCATTTGCCTTTTGTCAGACAGCGCTATAGATATGGCAGCATCGCGCGAATCGACAGTAAAAATAAACTGTGCATGCCCCCAAAAAAGAAGCGCAAATACCAAAACAAAAACAAAGCGAGAGGCAGATAAAGCACAAGTGAGAAAGAGCGAATCCTTTCACAAGACATCGTGAGGGGAGGGTGCAAAATCGGTTGAATAACTTGCGCATATACATATGTATTTATTTATTTTTGCAGACCGCCAAAAATTGTCAACATGGATCAATATTAAGAGGGGAGGCGATGGATTTTTGGATATGACATTGTCACTTTGACTTTGCCCGCTGATACTATAAACATAAAACGCAACGTATTGTGGCTTAAAGTATCATATTTCTACCCATAATCATAATATGCCTCTCTGCTCATGTTGTTGCGGTTGTGCGAAGAGCACAAATCAAGCGCATCAGCAGCAACAACAAAAACAAAATTTGTTGTGTGTTTCCACTTCATTTGTTGCTGTGTAAACTGCCGCTCAATTTACTCTGAAGACGAGAAGTTGCTATGGTTTGTTATGATGCGGCAATTACAAAGCTGATTAAGTTATAAATAGCACATCAAAAATAATGATTTTAAGATATGAAAATGTATTTTTTTAGACCAACAAATTCATAAAGTAAACACGCAGCAAATCATTAGAGAAGTTTCAGTTTCCTTTTCTGCGTAGCACAGTACTTGCCACACTTGTGTCAACAGCGCGAAATAAAATCTGCAAAAAGCAGTGGGTGAACCAAAAAAAAAGAAAAGAAGATTGTTTGTTTTCTTATTTGAAGCAGTGACCCCATTTTTGTTTGCCACACTGACTTGGCCAAGGTTTGTTTTATCAGCTGCGCTTTGGGGTTTTTTCATTTTTTGTACGCTGCGAGCCAAAAACGCAGCCGAAAATTTGCATTGCAGCTGAGTGCACTTTGTGTGGTGTGTGTGTGTGGTTTGTGTGTGTTTTCGAGAGAGAGAGAGAGTGTGGCAAGTTAATTAGCCAGTGGCAAAATTAAATTGCCACAAACGAAGTGCGAACATTGTGCTGATGCATTGTGTATTGAGCATACGCATACGCAACGTACGCCGGCAAAACTATTGCTGGGCAGTCAGGGCGGTGGCACTAATTGCAAGACAGACAACTTCAGAAATTATAAAACTCAATTTGCTAATTGCTATCAAAATAATGAAGTCTGTCTGCCAGTGTGGGCGGCCGGTTGAAGGGGCATGGTCGGAGAACTGAACTGTTGATTGCAACCATCAAGTATCATTCGAGTAATTTAAAGTGCACTCGCCTCGACTGCCGGGCAGAGAGAGAGAGAGAGAGCTGGGACTCGTTGAGTGGGTCTAGCGGATGCCGCTGCTGCAGTGGCTGAAGTTACTGCAGCAATAAAATCGAGCAACAGCAGCAGCAACAAGAGAGCAAACTGAATGAAAACTGGCCAAAAGTTTGCTGCACACGAGTCATACAAATAAAAGTTCAACTCGAGCTTATGCAAGGCGAAAGTTTACCCTTTGCCAGGGTGCAATGCCTGCTTGCCCTGCTGCTTGAGGTGTTTGCCCAAAGAAGTTCGAGAGAGAGAAGCCCTGCAGCCATTGCATCCCTTCTCCTCAGGGGTTGTGCTATACCAGCTATCGCTGCATTGTCCGTTTATGTCTTGTTAAGACTTTTATATGCTTAAGTCCATATTTAGTTTTATTCCATGTAACTTTGCTAAACTGCTGCGCTAACTAATTTCTATTTTCTTTTCGTCTTTTCACATGTGTGAGCTGCCACAATCCCTTGAGCATTTACAGCAAACCAGTTGATTAATTTCAACCCGAAAGTTGTAAATTGTAGCATACTTTTTGGTGCTGGGCTAAAGTTTTCGAGAAGAGGGAGATTTTTTGCATTTTTTATACCTGTTTGCAGCACTCTTGATAAAGTTTTGACTTGCAAGACTTTGGCTAGGTTGACACATTGACATGACAAAAGTCTGCCAGAATTGTTAATTATATTTTTAAAATGTAATGGAAGTTTTTCTCAGGTGGCAGGAGCACAGCGAACTCAGTGGGAGAAGTGTTGGATGTCAGAGAATTTGGAAATGGAATCATTAACTTGTCACCTACTTTGCTAAGCAAATGACATGTAGAGAATCTAGATTGGTCGTCCAGCAGATATCCTACATGGATATACAGTTAAACATTTTATATTAGATTAATATAACTTGCACATATTCTTTAATTATATATTCAACCACAACATTTCTTTGGTTTCGTGCTCGGAGATACAAATGCGTATCGTGTGTAGCTGCCTTTTCGTTTCTCCCCATTTTAATACGCCCGTAGGGTATAAAAACATACAGCCTGTTGTATTCCCTTGCTAATTTGATCTAAATTCACGCACTCATTAACTTAAAATATGCACAATGGCAATTTGATTAGGGTAATTTGGCGTTGATCCTCAGCCACACATACGTACACGCACACCCGCATATCCGCACACACACAACCGACATCCGACATCGATGTCAATGTCTCAACATGCCGGGGTAATTTGTTGATGGTTGTTGTACGCCTCGGTTTATGCTAAATTAATATGCACTGTGCAAGCGGCAGGCAAAGCAAATTACGCCAATAAATTAGACGCTTGCGCTGGAAGCATAAAAAACATTTTCGGTTAGACTGGCTAAAAGTTAACAAAGTTGTCGTCTTTAGATTATGAGCAATTTCCCACCAAAAGTTGCACGTTTCAGCAGAAATGATAGAGAGAGAGAGAGAAGAGTCAAAAGAGAGTGAGAGTGAAAAAGACTTACTGCGGTCCATGAGACTCTGCACTCTGAATAATTGCACGTACGTTGCGTAGAATTTTGCGCCTATATTTAACTGTCGAGAACTGAAAACTGAGAGAACGAGCAGCATTCTCCACTTTCTTTCCCCATCTCCCGCTTGCCAGCCCCTGACGTGCTACGTGTTCTGGTGACTTAAAAGCCAAATCTGTTACGCCCACGCGGCTGTCTGGGCCACAATTACGATAAGCGTCGCTAATTTTCAGCAAGTGAATTTAATTTGCCGCCCGCCAAACGATTCAATTCGCTTGGCTTTCCCTTTCTTTCTTTCTTTCGCTTACAAAATATTTCGAGCATTCTTGCATTGTGTTTGGAGCACACCTTTGTGGCCTGCTCGTGTGGGCGTGTCCTCAATTTTGTGCAGAAATAAGTTGTAGTTGTATGCACTTAAGCAAAGCAGCAAACAGGAATGAGAATGGTAGACTATGAGATACTTTCCTGATGTATTGGCATTTGCTTTTGATTTTATTTAAGGTTTAATTGATATAATTTTAGAGCAGATGAGTTGAAATAGTTGTCAAGAGAGCAGTATATAAGGTTTATTGAAGGAAACCTGATAATATCCAAAAATGTTATGAGGTGTGGCAGTGAAAATCAAATCATATGAGGTGTGGAAGTAGAGATCAGATCAGATGTGGTACTGCGACTTTGAACATACTGTTTATTTTGCACTTTTAGAACCTACCAGTAGTCAGTCTACCTCTTAAGGCTTCAAATTCTCATTTGTAGGGTATGAAAAGAGAAACAGTGGAAGAATGAGAGCGAGAGAAGGCGCCATAAAAGCATAAAATGTGGCAGCCGCAGCAGTTGGACCAGGCGGAGCAGGTGTAGCGGCTACGAGGCTTCCAAACCAAACGAAACTCGACTCAACTGAAAAACATACAATACATTTTCCACAATAGGTGTGACTATATGTGTGTGTGTGTGTCGCCTGTTCTTGTGAATTGCTGGAGCTTACAGTGCAAGGCAAAGTGAACGTACGAGCGAGCGAGCAAACGAACAAACAAAATACAATTTCGGTAAAGTGTAGCGAAAATATTGCGGTAAATACTTTAAATTTAATACAAGTGGCTGGCGGCAAAGTATGCTCAAGGATACTTGGACGTGTCCGTCGGAGAAGTGTTTGACCAATATTTTCATAATTAATGGCATGTGCATTGAGTGGCCAAGCGTGTGAGCATACTACAGGCCACTCTTGTACCGTAAAACATGGCGAAAATAATTGAAAGTTGAGTCGAGATGCGAGATTGCAATGGTCTTCACAAATGGTGGCAGTCGAAACAGAAGTGCGCCAAATATGGGAAACAAAAGACTTACCTGAGATACGATTAAATCCGCTTGAATAATTATGTGAGAATGAATAAACTGCGTGTACTGCTTTGCAAACGATAGTGAATGCAAGGCAAGATATATAATGATATTTTATTGATTATAAACAGTTAAATAGCTTAAGCGATTTATAAACTTAAATAACTTTAAATTACTTAAAGGCAACCTTTTTAGTGTCAGCTATAGCTAAGGTAATCAAATGATACTTATTACCATCCCAATTTAATATTTAGTCATTCACTCGCACTCACTTTTCTCTCGCTAAAAATAATCCCCAGCTAATCAGCATTCTCTTTTGTTGCTAACCAAAATCTTCTAATGGAAAGACAAGCCATAATCTGCATACTTATTGCCATTTATTAAATGTTAATTAAAGCTGCTTAATTATGTACAACTGCCAAGTTTCAATTAAGCGTAAAATATGCTATTTATAGTGCAGCGATATCCCAAAGGATATAGCCCCAACCCTTTCAACTGCCTCCGTAACTTAAAGAAGGCTTTAAATGATTACACTGGAAAATTTATTAAAATTTCATAATTACCTTAAATGGCCGGCAGCGGTAGCCAACACCAGCAGTTCCAATAAAAACAACAAATATAGCAGTAACCACAGCAGCAGCAACAGCAGCAGCAGACGTAACAAGCCACGCAGGACGAAGGACACGGTGGATGTAAGGGAGGTGGACGTGGCCATCGTTGTCGCTTATCTATGTGCATAAGTTATGAGTCGCAGCCTCGGTCGAACGCTCCACGTTACAACGTGTTCAGTGTCACGCCGAGACATCGCCACGAAGCCTGTCCATGCCACCTCCCCCTGCCTACCACCCTCAAAAAGTGCCCGCGGCTTGGCTGCGTTGGTTGTCAATTGAGATGAACCATTTCATGTGGCACAGTATAACATTTTGCATATTCAAGCGTAGTGAAATAAAATGTTAACTGGCCAAAGGGAATACATTAACACATCTTTACAATTAAGCATATGGCATATACACACACACACGCACACACTGAGGGATGAAGAGAGAGAGAAAGACACACACAAGTCCCCAATGCACTTACGAGCTTTAAGAAGCAGTCAAATCTGCGTCTGTAGCTCCTTCGTTTGCCTGAGGCAACAGGCCATATAAAATTTAACATACGCAGTGGGCGTGGCACAGCCATCCCCCCGCCTTCGGTAGGGTCGATTCAAGTGACCACAAAACGACCAATTACTATGGCCATATGCAATGAAGCAGAGGGAAAACTGAACGCCTGCTTGACCACATCACAAACTGCATACACATTGTAGTACGTATCCTGTAGATACAGTTGCTGTGCGTGTAAGTGTGTGTGTGTGTTTGTGTGTCTGCAGGGGCTTGGGATTTTTGTGGCAGCCAGAGAGGCGTTAAAAATGCAACATGGCATTCAAGGCATCTCCCCAACGATGCAAGCTGCTTACTTCAGCTTCAGCTCTATTTAACCGTTACTCGCTACTCGTTCCCTTAGTCTCCCAGTACGCATAGTTAATTTTTTATGTCTAACGAAAATTCTGTCCAAGAATTACGAGGCAGACACATAAAAGTTCCCAGCGCAACAAGAGACTTTAAATAACAAAACCAGCTTCGAGTTGAGCTCTTTAATGCCTGAGAGCGAACTGTTGTAAGTATGTAGGGCGGATGTTAACGGATGTTATATGAAATTTATACGCTCAGCTATGTTTTCAACTAATCTGCCATATAAACAATGTATAACAAGTTGAGCTTAAGCGGATTAGGCAATAGAGCTCTAAATTTATTAATGTTCCGAAGGAACTTACTAACTCACCTTCCGGAAGTGGAAGTAAACTGAGTTATTAAGGTACTTTAAATATACTATTTTTATTTATAGAGTATAAATATTCTTAAAAACAAAAAGTAAAATATTTCTATGTTATTTTGAAGTTTCGACAGAAATATGTTTGAAGGTAGATATGAAAGGGATAGGAAAGGGAACTAAGTAGTGGGAAGGGAACTGATTTTTATTTATACTTGAATTTGATTAAGGGAAATGTTAACTTACAAGAGCTAATAGAGGTCTCAGGTTACTGGTAAATGTAGAGTATCTAGAACCCATGTAAAACTTACTTAAAACTTTCATATCCATAACAAAGAAACTGTTCTTTCATTATATATGTATTGTTCTTTTAATATATGATATTTTTAATATATATTTCAGGCCTCTTAACTCTTTGACTTTCTAGCATTTTCTACCTAAATGATATTGAAAAAATCTTTTACTCTACCACTTTTAATTTATGCACAATTCTAGAAACTTTACAGTAGAAATTTCGCAACTTCCTCACTAACTACTTGGCAACTCAGGCTATTTTTAATTTTTTAGCAATCTCTTAGCCTGCAATTGGAGCCTTTCTATCTTACCCTTTCCAATCTTTTTTTGAGGGCCAAACCACAAGAGCCGCAAGTGCTAAATTGTCGAGCTGCAACTCCGCTCGGCTGCCAGCAAACAAATTCAATTAATGCAAAAACGTTATGCCAGCCAAAAGATTCGCCTAGTTCTAGTCCCTGCCAGCCTCTTCTATGTCCACTCAGTTCATTCTGTTAGCATCGTTGCTTCTTGCTGCTGCTGCTGCTGCTGTTCTGCGTGGGTTGCATTTGCGAATATCGAATGTGTCCAACATTTCACGCAAACTTGGCTGCCTGCTGTCTGCTTGGCTGACCATTTTGGCTATCTCCGGTTCGAAGAGTCAGTGTCACCCCTTCGGGTGACGGGGTTCATGTTCCGGGGGTATCGATTGGCCGTTTGCCGTTGGCCACAGAACTTTGTTTACCGTTAGAACAGGACACTTTGCAATCAGCTGCTGATCAGGGCCAAAAACTTTACAATTTATGTGTGCTCACACACACACACTTAAACTCACATTCAGTTAGCACTCCTCAAGCGCTGCTGCACTTATGACCTCAATATGCCCCGAGATGTTTTTTGGCATGCTGCGATAAAAATTTAACATGTATTTTCATTTTAAAGCTCAATGCATAAATTTCACTTGGAGAGGATTCAGCTTGGTGTCCCTGTTTGCCAGAAATCCCATCGATATTTTTCTAGCCACCCCCTAGTATATTGGCTAGCTTGCAACGGTATGTCTGCCACATTGACAGGCAGCTAACTTTGATCGATGGTAATGCCAGTAAAGTGAGCAAGGTGATGCTAATATTCCCAGTTTTCCCTCTATATTCTCTCTTGCGCTTTCGTTTCCAATTTGCCAGAACTTTTCAATTAGTAAATTTAATCATGCTGCCACTGAGTGTGGCAGCCGCGCATAATTTTCCCCAGAAATGCGCCCAAAATTTTACTGTTGTTCTTGCTTCTGCTGCTGCTGCAAATTCGTTTGTTTATTTGCGGAAATAGAGCGTTGCGCTCGATTCAAAATGGAATTCCATTTGGGTCACACAAACAAATACAAATTGATGTGAAATTTATTGAGCTTAAAGGCAGTAGCAGCAGCAGCGGGAGCTGCAAAAAATCACACACAATTCTCATTAGCAGATAATAAAATAGTTTTGTTTAAATTACCAAAAATGAAAATTATGATTAAATTTTAGCAGAATTCAATTGGAATTCATTTTGTGATTGAATTTGCGCTATGTTCGCAACAAATGGGGGAATTATTTGTATATCTATCATGCTGAGTCTCCCTTGGTTTCTCTTATTTTGTCACCTACGCATTCGTCACAGGACAAACTTTTGCTTCTCTTTTGCCCGCAAAATATTTGCACAAATACAAATTCCATTTCAATTTCGAGCCATTAGTGTCGCCGTTTAAATGTAGCTAGAAACAGGGAAAACGAACGAATGGAGAGAAAAAAGTTTTGTTTTCACGCTTTGGCATTAAAAGAAAACAGAGAAAAGAAAACGAAGTCGTCGCTGCCAAAGTTTTTCAGTTTGTCTGCAATGCCCACACACACCCCCCCTCTTCACTCTCTTCCCTACCATGCTTAACGTGTTTTTTGCGTAGACATTTTTCAACTTTAGCCGTTTTGCCGCTTTGTTTGTTTGCAGAAGAAAAATTAAAGGAAAATAGCACAGCAGTAATGAAATCGAGACATTCCAAACGTTAGCATCGACATATGCCGCATGTAGAACAATTTGCCGTGAAACTTTGCAGCCACAAAAAGTTACACAACACACACATACATACACTCATTAAATGCATTAAATTCACTTACAAGTTAGGCAAATGTTTGCTATTGGTTTGCCTAGGCGCATTTATAAAAAGCGCAAAAAAGTATGCAACACTTTGTGACTTTTGCTTTGTGGACTGAGCCTACGACCGCAAGTGGCGGCAGCACACAATGCGCTTTAATTTAATTAAAAATATATATAGCTTATTTTTGTTGCTTCTTTCACTTTTGTTGTTTGCCAAAAAACTTTACTATGCAAAAAAATATGACTAACGATGTGCAGAAGTGGCGCCCCAATCCGCTTCGCCTCAGATCCACTCTGCACACGCTCACGCACAGGCACACACGCAGACACACGCCTACACTGAAGCCAAACTAAGCTAACTGGCCAACTGGCAGCAGCTTCCATGTGCCACGTCGCCACAGTGGTTCATGTGGGTCAAGTGGGTGGGTCAAGTATTAGAACTGTGCTTGCTTGCTGTGCCGGGCAAGGGTCGGCTTACGGTCTCTCTGTTGTCCTGGCATGGGTTAAGTGGTTTTTAATGAAAGTTAGAAGCCGCTTTAATGCAACTTGTTGTTGCTAATTGTGTTACGCAGCGCAGCACGTGACCCAGCATCGTTCTTCTTTCCCTACTCAACGCATATTTAAAGCTTTAGCTACAAATTTTAGAATGAAAGTTGGTCGAGCTTGCAATATTAAAAGGATTAGAAGAACTCGTACTTTTAGTTGGTGCATAATTAATTTGTGCAGCCTGATGGCTTCCAGTAATAACTGATAATTCTCTCAACTTCATATTGACTGCAGCAAAGCAAGAAGAAGAAGAAGATTTTTCGTGAATTTTCTTTGTGCTTTTTTGCTTTTGTTCCATTTAATATTCGTTTACTTTATGCGTGTAATGCTCTGCCACACAGTTGTAAATATATTTGTTTTCCCATCGCTTTGTTTGCGTCCATCTCTTTTTGCCTCTCCCTGTGTCTTTCTCTCTTCTCTTTCTTTTTGTCTCTGCCCTGCTGTGTCTCGCTGTTGTTCTCAGGCTTTTATTTTGCATTGCGCGCTTTTTACTGCCACTTTTTCAGTTGATTTCCTGACCCCCGACTTCCTGATCGGAATTCAGTATTTCCGTTACGTCCATTACGCTTTTAAATGTGAACTTTCTGCTTTGTTTCCCCTCTCTCTCTCGCCCTCCCCCCTCTCTCATTCACTATCCTTTTGTACAGTACGCCTTATTTATTATTTTGCGTGGCCGTTAGCCAACTGCGAACGAACTGCTATGAAATTCAATTTTTCAGTGGAAAACTCAAATTGAGTTTGAACAAGCGCAATGAGTTTATAAATATTAGAGCTAACATTGTGTGCAGGTGTGTGTGTATTTTGCCAGGTTTGATTGAGTCGTATATTTATTCCCCATATAATTGAAGGCAACTATACGCAGTTTCCCCTTAATTTCCTGCACCTGACTCAGCATCTTTACTCCCTACCTGTGCCTCTTCTAGCTCTTAACAAGCCCAACTTGTATCATAATTTAGACCCGAAATTAATTTGCTCAGCCTTTGTCGCCACACACACATGCACAAGCACACACACACACTTCTACATGTGCACTACATTAATCTGGTGCTTTCCCCAGCTGTGGCTTGGGGTTTTTTGTACTCCCCACTGAGTTGCTGCTCAACGCTCGGTGATTTTAATTAACATTTCTGATTTTGTGGCTAAGTTGTATGTGAGTGTGAGTGTGCTTCGCTTTTTATTAGCACACCTGTGCACAGGTGACACCGCATTCTTATCCTCACGACTTTAACTTTGTTGTCTGGCTAATTAATTGAATTGCCGCTTGTTTAATTGTGCAAGTTTTTATGATTAACTCGACCGAGTTAATGCGCAAATGAAACTTAATTAATATACCATTATAAAGTACTAATACGTATACCCTATCTTTCTATTGCAGCAATACGCGTGCTTAGAGGAAGTTTGATACACATTCCCTGGCGTTCTCTCTAAAAGAAGGTAAGTTCTCCGGCTATCATTGATGACGGCATGTCTGCATATCAGCCTCGTCTCTTTGCTCTCGCTATCCTTCATCTACTATACTATATTTGCATGTCATTCAATATTTTCATTTGACAGCTTCATTCAATCATCTATCAAAAAGCGAATTTTTTCGATGAAATTTTTCTAGTTTGCTTTCATTTTTGAGGCATAAAATATGCAGCTTGGCTTTGTGCGCCTCTTTTGTTGACGAACAAAGCTGTTATATTGTTGTTTCCGCTATGATTTTCCTACTGATTTATGCATGCATTGAAGAGCTACGATTTGAAAGCTAATTGAGAAATTTTAAAGTGGATAAGAAGCTCAATTTAAACTTGTTATTAAACATATTTTATACCTTTTAATTTCCATACCCTTCAACTCAATCATATGGACCATTTCCAATCAAAAAGAATTAATTTGAAACCTACTTTATTTCTCTTTCTCCACATATTTGATAAAAATTTGATTTGATTTTGCTCTTAGAAAATGTTGCCTTCAAGCTTCCAACTGACCTTTATGCTGCTGATCTCAGGCATATGCAGTAAAGACAAAAAGAAAACGTTATATTTTGGGAATTATTTGTCGTAGCTGAGTTGTTTAACAATCTGCTGACCATAGCTCAAAGGCAAGGAATTGGAACAAGGCAAATCGAAATGAAATCCAATTCGACAAGCAGCAGCAGCACAAAACAGCTGCAGGCTAAAAGCCGGAATGGAATGTGTCAAAGTGTATGTGTGGGTGTTTGTGAGTGCTTCTCTCTCTACGTCTCTCTACCCCTGCCTTTCCCTATTTCTCCTTCTGTATGTTTGCCGATATCCTTAATCAAACATGTGTAGCAGGAATCGAATTATGAGAGGCTCACACACATAAGACCAGTAGACATATGCACAGAAGTATCGTACGGTACTGCAGGGAACCCTCCTCCACTCCACACTTCTTCAGTCCCCGCCCAGCCTAACTGATGAAGTTGATAATGATAAAAGGAGGCCAAGATAAAATGCGCATGGGAAATGCCTTAAAATGAATGCTAAAGACGCAACGAACCCGAGCAAAGAAGAAGCAAAAGCAAAATAAATTATGAAAAGAATGATTCACGCATGCGAGAATGGAGTCGACTTCCGTCACAGTGTGGGTGCCGCACTGACTGTGTGTGTGTGAAAGCCTCGCGCGCTCTGTAATTAATTTGATTTCATTCATTCAAGTCAAGGAAATGTAAAGAACGCTAGCAAAAGGCAGTTAAATTAATTGAAAGGCAGCGTAAAGCGGAGCGAAAAAGGAAAGCAAAGCAAAAAGGAAAATACGCGCGATTTTGCAACACATTCATAATTTGCACAACCAACTGCAGCTTTAAGCGCAAGACTTATCGAAGTGTGGGTGTGTGCGTGAGTGTGTGTGTGAGTGCTCGACAAGAACAAAAGCTGCGTCGTAATCTTTAACTCCCACCCACAACTGCCACGCCCCCAAAAACGTGTCGACATTGGTAATAAAGCGCTCACTTGCAGTTCGTATGTGTTGTGTGTGTGTGTAAGAGAGAGAGAGAGAGAAAGAGAGAGCAGTAGAGCATGTCCTGAACGAGGTTAAGAGCTTAATGAGAGGGAGCCTGGCAAGGCAGCCTGCAGTTGACACATGATATTTTTATGTGCCTCCTCCACACACACACATGCACACACACACACTCGCCCCTACACACACTCGCAGCTACACTGACAACAAGAGTTTGCTATTAAGATGAATGCAAGCCGAGTGGCGACAAGGTAAATGCTAAGGTTTTGCCTTAATTAGTGCCAAAAGAGTACTCCAAAAATGTGACACAATTTTCGGTCATTTAGTGCCTGCCCAGACTCCGTCGGCAAATTTGTCGTAATTGACAAGCGATGTAACCGACACTTATGGGATCGGACCCCGAATACGGGTGCGGGTAATAAAGGGAGGCAATGGGTTAATAGCCCGGTTTCGAATAACGAACTGGAGAGTTCGTTTAGCGACGATTTGTTTGGCATTTAACTATATTAAATTTTGGTGGGGTTAACTACGTGGATATTTATACAGTGCTCGGGGCATATTTGCCACCAGCTGCTGCTGCTGTGGCTACTGTTGCAACTGCTGCTGTAGCTACTGTTACTACTACTACTGTTGTTGTTGCTACTGTTGCTGCTGCTGTTGCACTCGCAGCTTTGTCAATTAGTCAAAACAAGCCAACAAGTTATGCAGTTTCATAGCCAGCTTAGTTGTTGTTGTATATTCCTCACTAGCTGTTGTTGTTGTTGTTGTTTTTGTTGATGTCACGTCAAGCGCCAGGGAGCATAACAAACAACATGTAAATAGAGACAACATTCACAGTCACACGTTGTAGATGCGCTTGCACTACGAGCTAGTGCGGAGTGCGTGTCGTGACACGCAGCATAACCGTTGAGCGTGAAGGGGATAGAGGCAGACCGTGTGAGACTGTTGTGCACCTATTCTTTCTTGACTAAAATCAGAAAAGACTATAAAATACTCATAAGTTGCTTTAATATTTACTACAAGTATTTATTTTATTATACTTGAATATGACAATTTAATTTATTAATATAATATTTTAATATAATAAAAATGTTGTGCAGTTCTTTTTGGTATTTTATCAGTAATTTTCAGTTTCTTAATATTTTTAAGTAATTTTAAGTAATTTTTAAGTTTTCTAAAATGTTATCATGGTTAAAACAAATATTTCCAATTATTTGATTGTTTTTCGACCATCAGGCATAGCAAAACAATCGCTTACGTTAATCCAACTCCAACACGCTGTCATCTCTAACGTCCATTAGCAAGCAGACACACAAATACTCATACGTTTAAACACACACACACACAGACACACCCCCATCCACACATAGATGTCTCCCTCTCGCTGTGGGAGTGACCGTTGTAGCATTTATACAACTGTGACTTTGTCTGTTTGCCATTGTTAACCGCTTCTGGCCATTGTTTGGCTGTCAGCCATATTTGCCGTAGTTGATGACATTAATTGTTGCATTTTGCTTTTAGCTGTGTCGCATTTGTTGTTTGCTTATTGTGCGATCTTTACGCAGCGCTGCATACGCTCTGGTGTACATTACCTTGTACTTTTACCATTTACCCATTTGGCCAACAGATTGGATTGCAGCAAGGTGGCAAGATGATGTGAAGGTGAGGAGAAGTGACAGCTCACAGCGCTGGCATATCAATTTCGTCTCCTCGCCATGCCTTGTTGCACGCGCTGGTGATTTATTAGTCGTTAGTTCTGGGAGGGATTTGCTTAGTTAGACAGTTTTAATTAAATTGCATTTAATAATTCATAATATTATATAAAGTGCGGGTTGCCAAGGCACCAAGGTCGCTTGGCGTTGCCTTTGGGGACTTTGTGCGCTGCCAAAAATTTATGATGAAAAGTCTGTTGCATATTTAAGCAGCCAGCGCCCCTAAAATGTGGCATGACTTAAAGCTGAGCTGAGAAATCTTCTAACGAATGTTGCACTAATTAATTCACTTAGAATTAACTTGAGCAATTAAGAGCACGCGCTGTCCGCGAGTTAATTAAAAGCCAAATGTGGCTCACAGTGCACAAGTCAATGAGCATGAGCAAATAACTTGTCAGACAGACACGACCACGAACAATAGCAGCTGCAACAAAAAGGGGCAACAGCAGCAGCAGCAACACGCAACATCAACAAGTTCATTAAAAAAGTTAGCAAAAAAGCAAAAAGCGCTCGACTGCAGCAGCTCAAACGAACGGAACACAGCAAATGCAACGCTTCACTTGAACGTTGCAAAACAAAAAAAAAAAACAGCAAAAAACTCTTGCTTTTTATGCAAGTTACATTCTTTCCTTTTCTCCCCCGAACTGCGCCTCGCATGATTTAACAGTATGCACACCTACACTTTGCTCAGCTAAAAAAGCACAGACGAAAACTACTGAAATGATGCGGCTCATTTGTGTACGACCACAAAATGGCTGGCAAATCGCTTGTGTTCCACAACTGGGTGAGAATTCGAGCCTGCTGGGCTGCCGCAGAGATACCCTGCACACTAGAGAATGTGAAACTTTAATTTTTTTCATACAACTTAGAGATGCTTTAGGATTTTGTTGGGATTTTCTCAGTTAAAGAGTTTCAATTTACTAACAATAAACATGCAACAAATTTGTGGTTTCAAAAATATTTTAAATTTACAAAAAAATATTTCTTTAATTAAGAAATATTATTAAATTATTTTAACCACGTCTAGAAATTTTTAAAAATATTTTCAACTCATTTCAAGTTCAATGTAGTGCAATATTAATAAATATACTGCAAATTGTAATCATATTTTAAACCTTAAGTGATTTAAATCTTGTTGATTTCCCTTTCACCACTTTACACCTTTTGAGCACGCAATCAAGAAAGAAACCTTTGCGCAGCTCATTGGCGTATCTTGTAGAGTGCCAGCCGGAAACGGAAGTGACGTTGCAATTGAATTGTGCGCATTCTATAAGCAGTTACATGCTCAAGCATTTCCCTTTTCGCAACTGCAGTCCCTTCGTCTGTTGCTTCCTTGCGTTTTCCCTTAATTTTCACGTTTTGCTGCACTTTATGGGCAGCGAAGTGTGTCGCTGGTAGCGAAAGTGAAACCGCCAAAAGTGCAGGCAACATTGGCCTTTTGTGCGGGCCATGCACATGCATTGTTAACAACCACCGCCGGCAGCAGTGGGAAGAGCGGCAGTAGGAGCAGCAGGAAGAGCGTCCACCGGCTCGACTAACGTAGCGACCAAAGCGGACGCGTTCGCTTTGTGTTTCGTCCGGAAGTTTGTGGTGGGAAATTTCATTTATGCTGACACTTGACTTGGCTCGGACTCGCCCTCGGACTGCGCTTCCTACTGCCACTGCTACTGCCTTTAATTTGCAGCAAATAAATAATGGAATCAGACATTTGAGTCCTACTGCCTTCTGGCTCCTCCTGGCTCGATTTGCTGGCCATTTGGCCTTGACGTGCACAGCGACGTTCAATTCTTTTGCCCCGATTCAATTCAATTCGACGGCGACGTATTATGTTCAAGTTGTGCACTTTTTCCATTTCCTCTGCTAGTGAACCGGAGGGTGAACCAGGACAACATTAGAGTGGAAGCAGGGGAAGGGAACGGGTGAGAGAGAGAGAGAGTGTGTAGATGTGTAGGGCAGAGCACAAGACAAAAGGGAGGCGACAGCACTTCATTGATTTTGTTGCTCTTTTGTGGTCGTCCTCGCTTCACTACGCTGCTGTCGCTCTTTGTCTCTCTGCGTCTCTGCTTGTCCTTCTCTGTCTCTCTTTCTATCAGTCTCTCTCTGCCCACATTGAGCTGTGTCCAGCATCCAAGTTTGCTTTCAGCTGCCGTTAAATGTGACAATTTAATTGTTTTGTAATTGTTGGCTCTTTGAAGTGGGCTTTGATTTATGGCCAAATTGAATAAGCACTACTCGGGGCTAGTTGGCATTATTTTTTCACCGCCTGTAAATACAGTTAGCCTGCACTTTGACCCAGTTACCGCCACTGCTGTTTAGGCCAAGTGCAATTAAGTGTCTCCCTCTCTCTCTCTCTCTCTGTTCCTTTTCGGGCTTACACAATTTTTACGCAATTAAATGATAAAGCAGGAGAATCAGAATATATCATACTTATGGCAGCAGCAACTTGTGCTGATTTATCTACAACGTTTTTATAGCCCACTTTTAGGCGTAGTGCAAAGGGCAACAGCAGCGGCTGCAGTCGAGTGCCGTAAACACGCGTGCAAACAAGAGCAGCAACTAAAAGTTTGCTGCGTGAAATTGGCTTTAAGAATCACAGCCCCAAGGAGAGCGACAGACAGACAGGCAGCCTGGGCAGACTGCAGGCTGCCAGGATGGTACAAAACTTTTACTGTCTGTGCTTATGTTGAGGCTCAAATGAAGTTAGCAAAACTGATTAACTCTCGGCAGCAAGGCAGTCATGGCAGCCAGGCAGCATGCAGTACTTTAGTCTGGAGAGTCCTGCCTGCCTGCCTGCACTCCGGCACTTGCTGCATCATAATTGAATCTGCTCGGCGATAATAAAAATTGTAATGATAGTTTCAGTTCCCTTGGCATTCGGTTGCCTAATACAATTTTAATGAATTCGTTCATGCACCCCAGCCAAGGCTGCATTAAAATGCAATTACAAAGCAACTTTTGCTGCACAAATCTTTTGCATCTTTGCCACGCTCACGCACAGCTTATCAGAGCATGCTACGCCCCTTTACTCCCTCTCTCTGTTTGTTCAGCTGGTGGCCGCTGTCCGTCCATGTTCGTCTGTCAGTGTTCGCTTTATGTTCCCCCTGCCCCCACACACTTAAAGTTGTTGTCACTCCATTTTTGGTTGCAAGCCACTTTTGCTTAGCCACGCCCTTGAGCTGGCTTATGCAAAGGCCACGCCCATGCCCACGCCGCCCCACAGCGAGCAGTTGCCTGGTTGTATGTGCTACTAATTCCAGCGGCAGCTGCATGATAAATGGCCACACCACTGTGCAAATTTATATACACACGCGCGCGTAAAAATGTGCAAGCAGCTCGCCAAAATTTTGCAAACAGATTTTTCTCTTCTCTGTTTTTTTTTTTGCTTTGCTCGGTTTCTCCCTCAACCAGCAGCGCTTTTTTTTTCTTGTCACATCTGTCATTGAAATTTATGTTTTTCATAAATTCTCAACTGACCCTTTGGCACTTTAAATATTTGCTGTCCATTTACCCGGCAGCTCAGTTACCCTTTACCCCCTCACAGAGATTGACCTGCAACTCGCGTTGCTTCCGTGTGCGACATTGCTTCAATGCGACATTTGCGACATTGAAGCCATTGCACACACACTGACACACACACAGTCAAGGTGACATGCCTGGCGGCGCAGTTTTGTGGGCAGGACGAGAGTGGGTTGCTTGGCTGGTTCGTTACACATATTCATAACACTTGATTCCGAAAAGTTTACCAAGTGTCGCTCTTGGCTTTGGCATAAACAAACTGGCCATGAATCGTTGTGTGTTTACGTCGAGTGCTTCATTATGAATACCCTTCTTTCTGTGTGTGTGCGTAAGAACCCAAGTTGGCTTAACTTTAATAGCAGAATATTAATCAGCATTTCTTAATTTACTTGCAGAACTGCGCAACTATAGCAAAGGTGAGTACACTCTGTATATGATAAAATCAAATCAACCAACTGACATATACACACATTACACTGAGAGAATGTTCAAAATATAAGAAATGTGTATTAGGAAAAAGGGAAATATAGTCTGATATAAATTGGGAAATAAATTGATGGCAAATTTTAACAACTCTTCAAACTTAACCAAAGAAAATAAAATCAAAAAATTTAAAACAAGAATAACTAAATCAATAAAAAAATCTATAAAAAATATCCCAAGGTATAAAAACTACTGCAGAACCGTAACTTTTTATTGATATCGCACTAAAAATAATTCATTATGAGGGTGCAGGCAACGTTGTCTCTCTATTTCCCTCATGTAAAGAGGGAAACGTTTTAATTTCGATATCGTTGCCACCTCTTAGAATCCATGCACCTTGAGGCGATCGGCTTTGGCCAGTCCGGCCTTGGTGAGCCACTGGCAAATGTTTTCACGCTGATCGCCCTGCAGTTGTAGGACTTCACCGTATTCGGGATGCTCGATGACGGTGCCGTTGCATGCGAATTCCTTCTTGCACGAGCGTACGATTTTCTTTAGATCGTATTCAACCGACAGACCCTGGACTGTGGTCAATGTTTTGCGTCCGTTGCGCTGTTGGATACGAATGTGGACAATGCCGTCCTGGATGTCATCATCGGGTCCCCGGATGGCATCCGCGAATGGATCGCGTGAGTAAAGATTCTGAATGGACATACGAAGAGCTAATGGATGTACTAAATTGAATGCCAAAGGAATACACAGAAAAATATGGTAGAAGATTGGTATGAAATTGAGGGAGTAAAAGCTAATGAGAATGTGGAACGGAGCGTTGGCTTTCGCGGGATTTTTCTGAACGACTCAAATTTATTTTTTTTTTATTATTTTAACTGTTTTATTTTTGCTAGCCTGATAAATAACTGAATTTTATGACTATTGTTTTTTGTATGGCAACCGAAAATGGTTTCTTAAAATCGGATCAACTCAACCGATAGTATTGTCTGAGAGTGCTGTGTTCAAAATGAATTTACTGCTCGATTTTCAGATGGGATTTTCCGGGTTTGCTTGGGCAAAGCCTCATTTCATTTGTCTGGCCTAATGAAAACTAATGAAGTCTGGTAAATTATCGCAGAACGTGCGCGCGCTCTGAGACTTTCAAGAGTCCATTGGCAACTTAACGGTAATTAGTGCTAATAAGCTGGACAGATTTACTCTGCTTTTTTTGCCTGTTTTCCCGGCAAGCCATTTCCCCCGCCCACGCCTGTACAATTATTGTGCAATTTATGAAATTGAACAGACTTCGTTGATGGCTTCACGGAATGCTTTTTCTACTTACATAAAATAAAATTCAATAAGTGGCAGTCAGCTCAGCAGGAGAAGAGGGAGGCAAAGTGGCAGAGTAAACTGCATAAATTCAATTTGTAAAATTTTCCCAAAAGGCTCGGTAAAAAACATGGCCCGCTTTTTTTTGGGGCGCTGTTGCGTAAAAGTATGTTTTTGCTTGATTAATTTTTGCGGTTATAAAAGGAGAAAGGCAAATCATAACACGCTAAACAAAGTTAGAAGAAAAGCAAAATGTAGAAAGCAAATTGAGAGTATTAGTCTAGCTAGATACTCTAAAAGCGTGCAATATGTGTCAAATTTACTTGCAGAATAGAGAAACAAATATTGTAGCTTAGTTTTACTTTGTATATAGTAAAAGTCATGTTTTAAATATTAAATAGCCTCCTCCTCTCCATCACCCAACCTTTCGAAATTGCTCATACTCTAAACTCTTGCCCCAGTGCAGGGTATCAAAAGGTAGCAAAGCAAGCAAAAAAATCAAATTAGAAAATTTGCATTTAGTGAGTTTTTCTCTCTGTGTGTGAGTGTGCACAAAAGTAGGCAACAAAAAGTTTTGTGCCAAATCACATGCATACATTTGGCCTCAGCCACACACCTAACCACACACACACAGTAGAGTCTGCTGATGAAGCTGGAGTATTATTTTCTTTTCCAAACTAAATTAAAAAGTTTTTTCTTTGGGGCGCATTCGACATCTGATTATAATGAGCTTGTCATTCTGCTTGCTAAAGTTTCGCCACAAAATCGAAACAGGATAATAGAGTGGGTGTGCGAAAGGTAGAACAAGAGAGAGGCAGAGGTGGGTGAGGAAAGAGAAGTGAGAAATTCTATAACATTGACGATTTGTCAGCGTTGGTCACACACAAATTTGCATTAATCGTTGTGTAGAGTTTTAATTGCTTGCATCATGACTGAAGCGTGCAGCAGACATCATGCCCCATATACTAAATGATTTACCGTCCACCGTATATTTGTGTTTACGTATCCTTCCCCAACGGGCTGTGTAAAGTTTCGACGGCAAATATGATGAATGCGACGCGGCAACAGCGCGTTGAGCGTGCGGCAAATAATGGAAAAGACCAAACAACTAAAAACTGTTACACCCACACACACACACTCTTGCATACGGACAGCATCCACATACGTGCGCGGTGGCGGAGTGCTGCATACTTTTGGGCGCTGTAAAATATAAAATTCTATGAATTTGTACGTACATCATTTGAAAATCGTAAAACTTGCAAGTGCTGCTTGTTTAGCCCCCGCACTAAGCGTGTGTGTGGGTGTGAGTTTTTCTCTGTATGTAAGTGTGTACTGCTGTGTGTGAGCTGTCATAAACAGGCACAAAAAAAGTAAACTTCTCTCTCTCTGCGTTTCACTTTCATTTTTATTATTCCATTTTTATTTTTCTGTAAAAGCGCATACACTTTCTTTATGTAATTATAATGCTGATGCCTCTGACGAGCGAGACGATTATGATGATGCTGAATGTTGAAGCTGCTGCTGCTGTTGATGCTAATGATGATGCCGACTGCAATTTGCCTTTTTTGGGCCTGACTGCGTTGTTATTTGCGCAACTTTTATGACTGCGCAAATTGTGCACAGAGTTTTATGTGCTGCTGAGCCATGTGTAAAAATTAATAATTTTCACTCAGGCAAATTAAATCTAAAACGTTATACGTGCATATTATATATGTATGTGGGTGTGTGCGACATCAAATTAAGTCGAGCATTTTGGGCATTATAATTTTAAATTGTGCTGGTCTGGAAAATGCAATTATTGTTTGCCTTGAAAGTAAATCAAAAGAAATTCTTAAGAAAAATAGTAAATTGTCGAAATTCTTTGAAGCAAATTAAAGCTGAGTTATTTTGAGCGTGGTTAAGAGAGAGTAAATTTTAAGGAGGTCAATGAACTTAAAGCACAAAACGATTGAATGAGTTTAATTGTCTGGGTATGTAAATGATTTCAAGTTAGTTGAAAGCAAACTTAAGTTGCAACAAGGTAAGATGGAGTAAGTGAAATTTTCTTGGTATTCAACAGATTACAAGGCAGTCCAAAGTAATCTTAACTTTTCTCTGTTTATACAGAACCCCTGGAGGTAAAGTTAATGAGAGTTTTAATGGCAACACCCAGTCAGAACACCTTGTAATCTATCAAAGTTCCTGGAAGGCAAATTCACTTGCGTAGAAATCAAAGCATTCAAGAGGGGGAACTCCCTCTTCCTTCACCAAGCAGCTAATATTATAGCTATACTATAATATTTTATACTCCTGGATGATCCCTCCCTCACTGGGGTCAAGTGTTTGCCACGCTTGAGCCACAATTTACATTCACAAATTGTGCAAACACAGCGCAAGTGTTTTGATTTTTGTTTAAGGGGAGGGCACTCAAAATACACTTGAGTGTATTCATTACACACCCACTTGTGTGTGTTTGTGAGTGTGTGTGTATGTGTCTGGGCATTTGATGTGGGCATTCAATAAATGCCACCTTATAGGATTATGCGGATTAAGTGCTTAATCCCCATCGCAACCCTGACTCGACCACGTCCTCGCACCACGACAAAGATTTGCGTGCAAATGACACACAGCACATCCAAGCACACACACACCCACACACCCACACGTGTTGTGCATAAAAATAGATGCTGCGGCAGGCGGCAGCGCTTGAATGACATAATCAATAAAGAGGTTAAACTGCAGGTTGACATGTGATAAACGGCACTGGCGATGCCGGAGCAGAGACTAATGAATGCCATGGACATTCCTCGCCATTCCTGCCTCGCAGCCACGTCGTGCCGTCGTTTGCCCAACTGACAGTCGTTCTGTCAACACGTCACTCACTCGGTCTATCTGTCTGTCCGTCCATGCGTCTGTCGCTGCGTTAGGCAGTCATGCAAACAAATAAAACCGCTTTTATTGTAATCCGTAATGTCAAAACATTGCAGCGGATGTTTAGCAAAGCGTTGTGCGGGTGGCAGAGGCAGGACGCGGCACAAAACTGGCACATCAAGCGAACGCTGCATGGCATGTGAGCGAGCAATTGAATACACGTACGTCTTTCTATCCTCCTCTCGCTCGCTACCTGTGCAGCTTTATCGCATGACACGCAGTTGTTCTGAAAATGATTTTACTATAGTTTTTTTCCTGGCTGCCTGCTTCCTTTAAACGACACACTAAACCATAAAGTACTTGGCAAGCAAAAAAGGTAGCGGTTTGGGCTCTATTGATTTTCCATTGATAAATAGCTGACAGTTTTCCCTCGTCTGTGTCAGGGCAGAGCAAGAGACCTTTACCCACAGGTTAAATAGTTTAAGAATGTCTGCCACATTAAAAAACAATTTCCGCTAAATCATTTTCAAGCAAAGCACGCACGGCAAATGGGAAATGGGAAACGGAGCCGGTGACAGGATGATGCTGCAGAGAATGCTGCGTATGCGGCGGGGAAAGATTGTTGGAAAAAAGCCTCGCACCCTCTTTCTTTCGAAGGACTTTCTCTTTTGTGCCTTGAGAAAGTCTATTTCCATATGAGGCAGCTTGTCGTTGAAGTAGTTTTCCAAGCAGTCTGGTAAACTGTTTAAGTAGTTTGTCTTTCTACTAAGTTGTTGAACAAAATAATATGAAAAATATTATGTTTCTGAAATTGCTTTAATCATTTCAAAGTCGATAAATGGTTTAATTTTAGGCATAGAAAAACTTGCAGAATATTTCAAAATGTATTTAAATTCCCGCGCACGCAAATCCATTGATAACTCCGGGAACATTAAAGCGCTTTACGCGTAGGTCAACCAACTGACCGATGCGAAAACATGATGCACAAACATGATATGCGCCCTGCGGCACACGCATAAAAAATCTCAAAGAAATATTAATAAAAGATGAGCGACATTAGTGTCTTTTTCTGCGTCTTCTCTTCTTTTTTTATCCAACCCAAAACCGTAAAAGTAACAAAAACAAGGCGAAGAAGAAAAAGGAACCCACTTTTTTACTACTTCCTTGGTAACTTTAGAAACGCCCCCAATGCCTTTTGCACATTGGCTGGGCAACTAGCCTCGAGCATTTTGTTGACCTTTTTTTCTAGCCAAAAAAAAAAAAAAAAAAAAGCTGTTGGCTTTCGCTTTGGTTCGCTCTTTAAACAGACGCCAAATGCAAAGAGAAAATGCCGTAAATTTGTAACACTTTTTGGGCTAGACGATAAGCTGGCCAGACAAAGACAGATGTAGCTAAGGAGAGAAAGAGAGAGAGACACTGGGAATGTTGTCCCTGTCAGGCCAGAACAGTAACAACAGCCATCAAAACTTGGCCCCCAGCACAATTTGTCACACATACATGACACATAAATAATACATACGCATACAGTATATGTTGGGTTGCCGTTTCGTATCTGAGATGTGGCACAGGCACCCAATATCGTGTGTTGTAAGCATATACATAGTATATAGTTTGCCGGGCCGCTGTTTGATTAATAAATTGTTTAGAGCGCCGCTGAGCAGTGACCGAGACTTACTGACTTTGTGGCCAATAAAATATGAATGCGGCAAGTTTTTAGCAGCATCAAAGGCTCAGACAGCGCCTTCCCCAATCGACTGGCAGACGTGGAGCAAAAACCGTTGGCAAATTAGTCATGCGCATATAAATATATTTGCTGTTGTAATTTATGCTTGTGTTGATGTACAATGTGCCGCAAATGGAGAGCGAAAGAGAGAAGAAGAGGGGCGGGGAGCTCGTATATTTAACCTCGGTTAACATTTGCATTCGTAAGTTGCCGCATATGCTTCGCAATCGCTTGTGCCAACATGTCATGCGGCCCACAGTGCGTATGCGTAATTTCAGTTACGCTTCTCCGGGTCTCTTTTTCTGTTTCAGCTTCCGTCATGCAGTACTATGATTTTTATACGTTTACACATTTGTCGTCGCTGCCCCGCGACGATGGCTTTTGTCCAGTTTGGTTTTCCTTTTCTTTTTGAGTTTCCTTTGCTTTTCCTTCTTGTACTTTCTTCCTTGGACTGCTCTTTTGATTACATCTCAATCAATTGGTGGCAGTTTTATGTTTGCACATTTCAACATCTTTCGGCTTTTGAAATGTTCATTTTTTACGATGCCTTAGGCCATTTTTCTGTGTCTTTTTTTGCTTCCCCGTTTCAGGACTCTCATGAAAATTTGTAAGCATTTTAAGCTGTTTCCTTTGCCATGAGTAAGATAGCTTCTTGCATGGCAGATTTGCTTTGCTTTTCTTTCCTTTTTTGTAGATTTTTTTTTATGTTTTCTGCATAAAACTTGTTTATATCAAATTACAATTTTATTGTATTGTTGAGTTGCTTGCAAATTGCCAAAAGTATATTTTAAATCTGATTCGTAGTTTACAAAAGAGATCTACAAAAGCCAAGGCAGAGTGGGAAAAGAAGAAGGATATGCTAGGGGGGGAAATTGTTTTAAATTTCCACACAATCCATGAAAGAATGAAAGGCAATAAGGTATATAGCAAGGGGAGGTAGAGAAGGTCTGGTAAATATTGAAGTTAATTAAAATATTTATTTGGCAATTGGAATTTATGAGAGAAAAGTTTCTTTTAGAAGTTGAACAAGACTCAGTTTATTGCTCACTTGAGCATGGATGGGTTAAGGAAATGGGAGTACATTGAGTACTTAAGCAAGATAGTTAAAGCAGTCTATGAACTCAGTGAGGTCAAGGAACGTAAGACTGCTTTGTATTGGGTGACTAAGCTAGCTCTCTTTCTTGAAACGTTTTCAATTATCATAAAGAAATTTCACTCTGTCGCAAAAGAAGAGAATCCGCGACTTACTCACTCAAAACTGAGCTAAGTCGATGTCGATGTTGATACATTGTACCTAAAGACCGAACACACGACGACAACTGGCAGCTTTACAGTTGAAGTTGCTCTTCACTTGATTTCTGGCAGCGCATTGTTTGCATGCCTTTCTCCGTCTTCCACATCAGCGGGTACTGAGCACAGTTTTGTGAGCAAAAAAAACACACACACATACATTGCTACACGAGTAATTCACTCGCGGTACTGAAACTTCAGCTCAGTCATCAGTCATGCAACAACAACAGCAACTACACGAGTTGAGCTCACACTTCTGCATTCAACATGTTTTTGCAATTTGCCGATTTAAGCGCTAACTGAAAACGACATCAGTGTCGTTCGCTTTCCCTCTCACATCTCACCCACTCTTCACTTCTTTTTTAGTCCATCTCTCTGTCGTTCTGTCTCGCTCTTTCTTTCTTTGCTTGCTCTTTTCAATCGTTCCCTCTCACCAAGTTCATCAGCTCGCAATTCAAGTGGAATCTCGTGAATTTTCTTTGACGTTTATGCATTGCGTATACGCCACGTAGCACGCGCGTTTAATTTTGTTTGCTTAAGCGTCGAGAAACAAGTAAGTATGTTATTTGATTAGACATTAAAAGGCAGACTAGAGCAAAAGAAATGCGCCTAAGCTATTTGCTCAAATTTCAAAGCTCTTACAGACAGACAAGCTGGCAGGATGTCAGATATTTTTGGCATTTATATTTATAATAAGCATTTATATATTTAACTTAATGCACGAGTGACATCCGGGAAAGTTATGTAATTGTTGGCACACAGCCTACGCTGCGTATGCGCAATGTTATGTTTATAAATAGGCAACTTTGTAAGGCATCTGTCAGTCTAATACCTTTAATGTACTTTTTACCACTTCCCCCCAGTGAAATATATCAACTGGGTCGACAAAGCAACAGTTTGACTAGAAGACTCCCACGCACACACACCCACACACACACATAGGGAGGGGACTCCTGCTTGGAGTCGTTTTTTTATAGATTAACAGCGTCCATCATGACCATAACAAGACGCACAATAAAGGGAATAGCCACGGCACGAGCAAAGTTTGGGGGGCGAAAAATCTCGGCCTCAGTCTTTAAATGTTTCAAATTGTCGACAAGGGATTTGGCATGGCATTTGCGCTCAGATAAGCGCCTGTAGTTGGCTTATCTTTAAGGCAGCTCGCATTTTTATGCTTGGCTACAAGTTCCCAGCGCGTTTAGATTTATTGCAAGCCATTTTTATCCCCCTCAGCCCAGACCCAGTGCGACTTGGCACTCGCAATTAAAGTAAAGATACTTTTGCCTTTCTTTTTTTACATTGCCCCAAATAGTTGGAGTTTGTTGCCCAAAAAAAAGTATGCAAATTATTTGGCATTAATTTGTGCCAAAACTTCTGGCAGCTCGTACTCAATTTAGTCATTAAGTTTGTTGGAAAACTTGAGCGCACTCTGTGCTCTCTGCTGCACACATCAAAGCCCGACAATACTTTCCATGAGAGACGAGATGAGACGAGACATAATTATGTCGAGTTTCAGCTCTGACAAAGAAAACACATGGCCAAAGGAAAATATTGCAATTAAAAAGAACTCGCATAATATTTTGCAAAGCATAGCGAGGCAGTTTCATATGAGATTAAAGTGAAAGCCCACAACAACGAGCGGGAGAACAAAAACCGGGAAAAGCTGCGAGCGATGGAGAAGAGAAAAGAAGAGAAGAGAAGAGAGTGAAAAAAGTTTGCAGTTTAGTGAAGTGCGCGCCACAAGAGACATAATTATGCGATTTAACACTCTAGTGCCGTCTAAGTGGAACGACAGGCGTCGACAGCCGAGAGACAACAACCTCTGCGGTGGAGGCTCCACCCTGCACCCTCCTTGACACGAATGTGGCCGCATCAACGGATCCTTGCGGCGCTGAACAAAGAAAGCGCGTCAGTAACAAGAAAAGGAAATTTGTGCGCTAAAAGTGCACTTCCAGTCAAAGTGAGATGAGCTTCAAAACAAAAACAATCCAGTTTGGCCAAAGTTAAAGCAAGTGCTACATACCCTGTAAGCAAGTGGGAATTTTGCGCCTTGCATTACGCTTCTAATTTAGTGCAGCGTTTGATTATATTTTATTTATGACTAGGGCAAAGCTCCTCCTCTATTTCTCTGCCTTTTTCAAGCTAAACAAGTCAATGCAAATGATTGCACAAAATGCCTCATTTAGCAGCAAATCAAATCGCTTCATTTCTGAGTGGATAAACACATAAATAGCCAGCGAGAGGGAGAGGTGGCGAGGGAGAGGGAGCCCCCACTAGACGAACCTAGTCCGTTGGCTCTATCGAGTGGGTAACCTGAGCAATGCTAAACGAATGAGCGAAATTGAATGAAAATTATGCTGCCACTCGCCTGGCTGACTCGGCTCGACCGTCGACTTGTCGAGCCTGTCGTAATGCCAGATGAAAATTTTATAAAATAACTTGGCCCTTTTTTTTCAGATCAGTGAACTTTTCAGGTCCCAACAAAATACACACAGAGAAGTCTACGTTAAGCCAAATTGAATTGTATTTTGACAAATGTCCAGCTCGGGGACGGTTCTTGTTGTTGTTGCTTCATTCAGGACTACAAAATGACAGAGGCATTGAGGCGGGCATATTTTGTTTTTTTTTCTTTTCCCAAGAAGTTTTCAGCAAACTTTTGCGGCAATTGAAATGAAAATTTTGCCAAGTGTGGCGACCAACGAAAATTGCAATTATATTTCTTGAATAGGAAAAAAGCGTAAAGAAAATTCCTCCGTCTCTTGAATAGTTGCTGGCTTTAAGAAACGCTTTAATATGCTGGCTGTCTTTGCATTAACTGGCACATAAATTATTCAATCTCAAACGTCAACGAAATTGAATTTTTAATCACACTTTGAATGCCCTTTGAATCGGTGTGTGAGTGTGTTGGCCATAAAATGAAATTATATGTAGTTGAGCTTAAGAAATGTTAATGGCAGCGCCAAGAAAAAACCCAAGCAGAGCGCAAGATAGAGAGGGGGTGGAGGACACGCGACGTTAAACTATGAATACTATGAGTACTCGTAGTTTTTAATTAAGACTGCGAGGGGTGCGACAGCTAATGGCCAAGCTGGCGGCGAGCTGTGCCAAAGTGTTAACAGTTTCAGCTAAGCGAGCTAACAAACTCATTTAGCAGGGAGACGAACGCGTGAGTATATGTGTGTGTGCGTCCCTGCTGTAGGTAGGTAGAGCCGTTCTGCGTTTCCCCCGGCGACACATCTCCTTCAGCGTCTGAGATTGCAGCGCTCAAAATGAACAATGCGGGGGGATTTTCATTTAAGCTCATAGCTTTAAGTGAGCGCTTTACCGCATACACACACACACAAGCACACATACACACACGCGATTACATACACGCACACATAAAGCCATAGACTTTGGCTTTATTCGGTTACCGCAGACGCCACATGGCGTATGAGCGATGCGTTATCCTGCACAGTTATGAGTCGCCAACTGAACTTTCTATTGGGAGCATAAGCGCGCGCGCGAGAACGAGCTTATCTGCCCAGCTGCACAACAGCTAATAAATGTGTGTAAATTAGTTATCAAAGGCCGCAGCAAAAGCTTCTCTTAATCATAAACTCATCATAATTAATATGATTTCCCCCCTGTCTCTCTCTTTATTCCAACTAAAGTTAATACGCACAAGGGGCGTGTGCTTGGATTAGCGCTGATTAATTAACGCTGCAATGCGACAATTGGCCTTTGCCTTATGTTGTTGTTGGAGCTTAGTGTGTCGATGGTTGTCATCAAAAAAGTTGAACTTTTGTAGGCTCATTATGAGCAAAGGTGAAGCAGCGACACGTGGCAGCAGGGAGGATGGGCGAGAGGCGATTAAGAGAAGTTAGTAAGGTAATGAATTGAAGAGGGGAATGTTGTTCAGGCATTGATCAATATATGTTTGAATGGTGAACAATAAAGATCTCTATGGATTCTCTATTTGACTAACTTTAACCAACTTAAAGTGTAAACAAAACAACTTATGTTTTCTTTCAATTTATAGTCCCCTTTCCAGTGTCTTTACCACAGAACATACTTTATAAATAAATATTTGGAATTTAATTAAACAGTAGCTCATAAAAAATGCAGCCATTGCTCTTGCTGGAAGCAACTTTTGCCACTTGAGATTTGAAAGCGAAAATATTATTTCAATTAAATTCGTTTTTAGCGTGGCCCCTTCAAAAAGAACAGTCAGACAAAAGAGCACACTGACAGACAGATGGACAGACAGAAGGGCAGACAGACGGACACTCAGCGCGTCAAAGGCAAAGGGCAATTAATCATTTTTTTGTAATTTATGCAGAACATCAAACTTTGCCAGGCATCAGGCGAAACAACAACAACAATAGCTGGGGAAACTTAACACTGCTATCCATAAATGCCAATAAAATGTCATGAATTTGTTTGCCCTCTCGCTCGCACTGCCGCATTGCTTGCTGTCTCTGTCGCTCGTTTGTCTTCGTTTGGCTGTCATTAAAATGAATTTTTCAATTCAACTCAATTGAAATGTCAAAATGCTCATTAATTTATCAATTCGCTGAGGACCCTCGACCTGCCCTCGAACTGTCGCCCAGAATAAGTAGAAGGGGGCAGGGGGGACCCTGGAACATTATGAAAGCTATCAACTTATTTTGCATGCACCTATCGAACTGATAATTTTAATCAATCAAGCTCGCAGTGCTCGTTTTGCTGCGCTGCGCTTGAATGAATGTGAAAAGCAATGGGAAAATGCGAGGGAAATTCGAAAATATTTGCAGTGTCGACCCTCGAGCGAGAAGACTAATTTATCAATGTGGCGGCGGCGACGACATTGCAAACATTTTGTTTTTCTTTTGTAATGCTAAGTAATTTCTTCCCTTTGCTCTGCACTCTTCTCCCCCCTTCTCTCACTCTCTCTCTCTGTCTTCCTGCAGTGCTGTGTCAGAGGCCAACGAGTTGAAAGGATGCCAAGGACTCTTGGTTTATGTGATTGAAAGCACATTGTGTCGCACTTTAATATTTATGACAAAATGCCAGTTGCCCTCTGCCAGGCACTCGGACTATATTTAACCCCAACTGACAGATTTGCCAAGAGTTTTCCCAGTCCCTTTCCCCCCTCTCTCGTGCTTCTCTTTTATTTTTAATTGCGTTTTCAATCTGAGGCATGCAACGCGCCTCTTCGGTATTAGAGCGTACAAAAATATTGCGGAACGTCGTCGAGGTTTTACGACCAACTCCCAGAGGCATTTTTCCATTAAATTTTCTACTGGTTTTATTTTTTTTTCTTATGCCTCTCTTTTCTCATTTCATTTGGTATTTGTGCGCTTGTGTCACCCCTTTTGTATTGACTTTTGAGCACATCAACCGCATTATATCAACCGCAAATACCGCAGTTGAGTCCCCACACATATGATGAGCATGTAGGAAAACTCAATCAAACTGTTAATCGACTTGTGGTGGTGCTGGCGATGGTGGTGCCCCCCTTCCCCAACCTCTCTCCCTGTTACCCTTTTTGATTGTTTTTTCTTGACTGCCATAAAATGTCAATAATATGTCGGCTATTTGCGCTCTCGCCGAGATATGTGTGCACTGTGCGCCCGCTGCCATCAACCTGTTTAATGTCAATGGGCAATAAAAAGTGAGAGAGAGAGCGGGGAAGATGCCTTTTCATCTCATCTCGGTATTGCTCATAAACAGCTGCTTACCCAGTCGAATAAATATTGTATTTCAATCCTTTTTTGCTTTCGTTTAATTAAAGTCCAACTTGAAAACTGCTGATACATGTGCTTCGAAACTATAGAATATAACAGCATTATGCCGTAAATGTTCTCTCTCAATGCAAAACTATAATTCATCATCCCTCTCGACTTAAGCTTCTGTATTTCGAGTGAAATAATTCATATATGTTCCTCAAAATCCGATTAAATACACATGAAATTTGCTTTTCCATACATTTGGTAGAGAACTTGCTGTTAAATCTATTGGTAATTTGACTAACAATTTACTAACAGGCACACACAGCAGTCTCAGCACAGCCTTGAGATGTCTAGTGAGTCCCCAAAACTGAGAAAGAGATAGAGAGAGAGAGAGCTGCTATTAAATTCAGCCTTGAATTGACAGCTAGCATTATAAACAGAGAATCTGCCGAATTTCTGCACAAGCTTTAGTTCTCAATACGATTATAATTTCTGCTGTCAATCAGCAGCTCACAAGGCGACGACGATGAAGGCCAACTGAGCTGCAGGGCTGAGATTTAATTGAATGGCGGAAGAATGCCACAAGTGAGGAAAATAAGTTAAATTAAACAAATCTAATGAAGTGTGTGCGGGTGTAGCAGTGTGTAAATGTGAGTGTATATGTGTGTGTGTGCAGTGTATGTCTGTGTTAGTTTGCCTGTGCGCTCCAAGTGAGCCTGCGAAGATAGACGACTTAGCAGCAGCCGGCGCAGTCACCGCACGTGCCTCAGCTTGTGGCCAGCTCTCTCTCACACACACATACACACGCATACAACAGCACACCCAACGATGTTGTAATTTCTGGCTACCTTCTTTCAAAATGATATAAAGCCGCCTCATGCCAACAACAATGTGGCATCCCCACAGGCTGTCTGTGTCTTCCTGTGTAGCTGTGTGTGTGTGTGTGTGTGGTCTGTGCAGGCAGTTGGTTTTGTTGAGCAACGCCAGTGGCAGCTCTTGGCAGGCCGGCTGCGAAATGAACAAGCGGAAACAATTAGCGTTGTAGCATTATTTGTAACATGCTGTTTGCCTGCCACTAATTAAGTGTCTCATTAAAAAATGATAAATTTAAATGGAAAAGATCTTCTCTTTCACATTGCAGACAGTCTCGAGTGCCCTTAAAGCGCCGCACTCGTGCGCCAATTCACATTTGATGAATTTCCAACAGCAATTTAAAGAAAAAATAAGTGGAAAAATAGTTGCCACAAGTTGCTTGCCACACACACTGGCACACAAGTGAAAAGAGCGTGGCAAAAACTAAACACGACGCTTTGCCGTAATCTACAAATTGGCGCCTTAAATCCTTTAGTGGCGACAGTCCCTTTCTTGCTCTCCCTCACTCTCTCTCTTTTGTCCCCCTCTCTTTCGCTGTCAAATCGCAAACTTTTCCGGCTTGCTTTGTCTTTCTTGTTGTACTTTGACTTTCAAACTTAAAATTGTTGAATTGTTCAGCAAAAAGAGAAACAGAACAGAAAAAGCATTTGGGAAACTTTACTTCACTGTTGCATTTTATTGAATTTTCATTTCTCATCGTTAGTATCGCTAACAACTTTGATAATCATTCTTTATTAAATGATAATCAATATAATTGCACAGCCCACATAACACTCGATGCAACGTGCTCTGTGGAAATTTGCATAGTTTACACATAGCGAAGGCAAAAGTTGAACAAGTTGAACTGTAGCGCATCAGCAATTGAATAAAAATAAATCCCTTGTAATGTGCGCTGTTTCAGCTCAAGTGGCATTAAAATGCATTAAATATGGAAAGTCCTGACACGCATAAAGTGCATTAAAATAAATCGGAAAATTCAACCAACGCATCGAGTTTTTTCGCTCTGCTCTTTTTCATTAATCCAAATTGAAGGTAAAATTGTTGAAATTGCGATATGCAAAAGAAATGTTAACAAACTTAATTGCCGGAAAAATCTACCAAAAAATGTGATTATATTTTTAAAAAATTGTTAAGTGTGATTGGTATTGGCTTATTGAAAATACTCCATCACTTTGAACTGTTAAATATACTGAAAGCATTTTAGTTGTAGTTTCTCGGTATGTCATCAAATGATTTTTAGTCTCTTGTTTACACAAATGGAGTTTTAAGATTATTTTAAATTACTTCGGTATTTTTAATTTGAATATATTCCTCAATAATTAATATTGCAGTCTTGTTTACTCTTTTTTTAGTAAGAGTATTTAATTTGAAAATATTTTGGTATTTTTAGTATCATTTTCAACAACGAAATCAAATTTCCGCTTGACAATATTTGAAATTTGACTACTCTATGGCTTAAGCTAATACTGACGTAATCCAAGTTGAGATTTCGTCTCAAAGCCTGATGGTAACTGAACACTAGAGCGTGGGCCACGCCCATTACGCCCCGTTGGCCGCTGTCACCGGCTTAAATATTGCAATTTGAAATCCACACGTGTACGCGTCCTGGAGAAGGACAAACATTTTTATCAATTTTGTGGGCGGGATAGCGAGCTGCAGGCGGAGCTATCTGTAAGCCGCTCGGATTGAGCAAAGTGGCAGCGACGCGTGATTATGACGCCAGCAGGAGCAGCTCTGGCTGTGGCAACCTTATGATAGACACAACACGCTGCATGGTCACGAAGCCGGGCGTGGGTCGCCTCATATCCGATGCCTGCTTGTGGCCAGGCATAAAAGACTTGAGCGATTAGTTGCAGAACGTGCAGTGCATGCGATGCCAGCGATGCCACGTCCTGGTTAGCTCAATAAACTACACACGCACACACCAACCCACACTCACACACACATACACACACACAGATGAGCACTCTCGAGCTTTAAGCCGAGCTGGCCATTTGGGAGCTCTGTGGGATTTGCAAGAAAACAAAATTGTCATTTCATTTAAAGGAATTAAGCCCGATTCGATTCGATTGTTTTTGTGCTGGGGCAACGTGTAATTGCTGTAACATGTGTTTACAAAACAGACACGCCCACTTGAGCCAACCACTTAGTGGGTGGCAAACACACACACATCCATACACAAAAAACTGGAAATTTTATTTCATTTTATACGTTTTGATTTATTTGCTCGAGTCTGTGTGGGCATTTTCATGTAATTGCCTCGTGTAGACATAAGGAAATTTATATAGTACGTATATAAATTGCCATATGAATAACCTCTGACTGGCCAATGCTACATCTCTCTCACTCACCGACTATCTCCCTCTGTTCCTCCCCCTCTCTATGTGTGTGCGTGCAATCGGCTGCAGCTTTTGTCGCTCATTTTTTGGGTCATTTGGTTGGGGGCGATTAGCTTGTGTGGCTTTGGCTTTGGTTCTGGCTTTGCCACGTGGCTTCCACTAACTGACCCTGCCCGCACAGTGGCCACAATGAGGCACTCTCTATGTGTGTGTGTTGCGGAAGTGCGCAGACGACATTAAGCTGACACTGGCCAATTAGGCACGGCAAATGAGCAGCAATCTTTTGGCCCAATGATGCTGGACCAAGTAGGGCTTGCGTCTGCACCTTGACCACTGTTGCCAGCAACACAAAGTTCATTTTGAGGCATTAAGCCTGACTGAACCAAAGTAAATGAGGCAACTACCTGCCACAAATCCCCCACCCCCTCTCTCCAACTGACTGTGTGTGGCAAATAGTTGACTTTGCCTGGCTATGGTTACCTTTAAGCGGCAGAGACCCTTCACTTGCACCACGCGGCGGCAACTGTTTCAGATTTCATTCTACCCAAGAGCGGCTGCAAGATATTAGCTTTCAGCTCGACAGTCACTGTCTTCGCGGTTTTCTTGACTGTCCACAACCCGTTTCAGTGTCACTTGCCGCCGACTGACTGTATCCAGCTGTCCGCGCTTATTTCCTCCCTACCTGCTGGACAACGTCGACGTTACGGTCACAGTTCCTTTGTTGTCTTTTGATTGCATTCTTAACGCTTCACGCCAGCGCTTCCACTTACAAAAATACTTTCTGCAACGTCATCTTCTTCTGTGCATTCTCCTCCACCTTCTGTATCTGTCTTTCTCGCTTTAGTTTAATTGAATTGCAAATGCCACGGGGCGACAGAGAAAGTAAAAGAGAAAAGAATGAACAGAAAGACCTCCCAGCAAGCTGTCTGACAGTACATAAATATATGTTCTATGGTAGTTGAGCTTGTATCTAAAATTGAAGTATATTATTTATGTCAAAACTCAAAAAGATATATGAAAATAATAAGCTGCATGATAAACCTGACTGACTACAAAATCCCGTGCGTATCTAATTTATGTAGTGCAACGTGTTGCACAATTTTGATAGCTGATAAATTGTCTAAATTAAAATTCTCATTTTGTACAATTTCTATCAGAAAATACAAAATCAGCATAGGCATTTTTGATCTACCTTTGCTGCGGGTATATCAGTTATGAAATATGCATAAATATACTAATACTAATGAATAAATTTAGTGATCTAAAAACAATTTAAAATTGATTAGTGATCAAAATATTAACCTGGATAAATTAAATGTTGTTGAAAGTATAATACAATAGCAACCACATTAACATTGAATCAATTTCAGCTCTGTTTTCTTTTTCTTTACTTTCCTTGATACTCTTTCTGAGCATCCAAGATGTGATGATCTCAAGCGGAACTCTGCATTCTCGTTATGTCTTCGTAATAAATTGCCAGATATTTAAAGTCTGCGCTTAATTCGATGATTCCAATCGGAAAACTACTCGGACACGCTGAGCACGCAGCTCGACCATAAATAATCCCGCTTGCAGTTCGATTTTTACAGTAATTTTCCGCTTTAAAATCGCTTTGGGGCTATTAAAGAAAAGCTGCCTGCGATCAACAATAATAAAACACAAATCTACACCAAACGAATATATATAGTATATATTATATTGTAATATAATTTCTCGAGCGTAAATCTAATTTATCAATTTGTGTGTCTGTGTTCGCAAAGGCAGAAAAAACGGGCGACGACGAGGCAAAGCGCCAAATCGAATAAAAGGCAACAAAAGGGCAAACGAAAAAAAAATAAATATGAGACGAACAAACAACGAGAACGAAAAAAAAAACGCAAAGCGGCCGCAACATTTTGTTAGTAACATTTGCTGCCAAATCTGAGAATCGGACAGAGAATTGCAAATGTAGAGGCTGAGTGCAGAGAGTGTGTGTGAGCCTGTGCGAGTTTGTGTGAGTGTATGATTGTGTGTATGTGTTGCCAGTTTCTGCTCTCGCTATATAAAACGTGCCGCAGGCTCTGTGGTAATTGGCAATAAATGTGTTCATGAATTTTAATGTTGCTGCCACGGCGGTCAGCGAAGTGGTCTCCTAACTCACACCACCTACAGAGAAATCCCTCTCCCATCACCTCTGACTCTTGCTAAACGAAGTTACAAATCGCTTGCCAGCCTCCTTACCCTCCCTGGCTATCAAGCATAACTCATAATATTATGCCAGCTGTTTCCCTTGGCCGGGCTTAGCCTTTAGCAGGAATTTAATGTAATTTGATTTCGCCCGACGCACAAATATTGAGATTTATTTCATTTCGCAATGCACAAAAATAAAAATCTAAAACAAAATAAAGGAGAAATGAATTTGTTTTTGTATTAAATTTAATACAATTTAGTTAGTCAAATCAACACAGCGTAACTTGATAGCCAACAAGTGGGAGTAGGGGTAGAATAGGAAGCCGGGTCAGAATGGCCAACGGGCAGTGGTGGCAACCACATCCGCAATTCGCAGCGGAGTAACTTTTCACTTTGATTTATCATATTCAATTAGAAAAGTAACGCACGTATTAAATGGCCGCATCCGCCCCATTGCCAGGCCATCAGATTGTGTCTGTCCCGCGTGGCGTATGAGTAATTTAGTTCTTTGAACGCCCACTCCCACGTGTCGTCATGTCAGAGTATTCACTGTTCCAGGCATTCGCATAGCCAAATGGCCCACGGATTTGGCTATGTTTAAACACAGCACGAAACAGCGAGAGCCGAGTCAGATAAATTCGCGCTGAAAGCTGATATCAACAACTACTTTGGCCAAATGCCTGGGATGCGCTGGCCACTCAACGAGCTCTCCACGCACTCTCCCCACGCACTCCTCTTCTCAACACTTTCCGGCCAATTCGCGTGCTGTGCGCCATGTGCGGCGGCAGTGAAGGCAAACAAAGTTTGTGCCAAGTCGAAATGGAGCGTGTAGCACGTCAGCTGGCAACGCGGTTAACTTGTATAGAACTCCACAACTAAATGGGTGGCAAGGGGGCGTGGCTAGCGTGCTGTCAGCCCACAAATCTGCACTCGCACTTTCACAACTTGGACAGATGCTGACTTCTCGGGCATTGATGCGGTTTGGCGCTATGGAAAAAGTTTTACATTTTAATAAGATTCGCTATAATTCAGTTTTTAAGCCGACTTATAAAAGTCGCAATGATTTATGCAATAATATATCAATTTAATGAGTATTTAGTGGGTATTAAAATGTATGTTTTAAATGCGTGTAAATTATGCATGATATGAGGGGGAAAATTGGTTGAAGCTTTTAATCACTGAACTGAACTGAATGAGATTGTCAAATATGTTAATTAGTTTGGAATAATTGTGTTATATAAATGAAGAACAGTTTGTTATAGTCCATAGATTGATACGGTCAAGCACCTTAAACCGCATGAAATATTTTATTTATTCAATGCAGATTTATTATAAATTGTTCTCTACATTAAAATAAGTTTTTCTTTAACAATATTAATTAATTATGACTTTAACATATTGTAACAACATATTCAATTGGAAATATGAATTGTTTTTAAGTTGAGGTTAGGTTAGGTTAGGTTAGGATAAGTTAGGTTAGGTTAAGTTAGGTTAGGTTAGGTTAGGTTGGGTTAGGTTAGGTTGGGTTAGGTTAGGTTAGGTTAGGTTCGGTAAGGTTAAGTTAGGTTAGGTAACCTTAGGTTTGGTTAAGTTAGGTTAGGTAAGCTTAGGATAGGTTAGGTTAAGTTAGGTTAGGTAAGCTTCGGTTCGGTTAATAAACTATCCGTTTTGTCATTTGCTAGTATCAAGCTGCTATGTGTACTAACTTAACAAGCAGTTTAACTTCCTTACTTTATCATACTGCCAATCTCTTTCTCTGACTGACATCCTTTTGAATTTCCATCCCCAATTCAAAAAGCTAATCCCCTTATTATCACAACTAATTTTGTCCGCCTCCTTTGCCATAATTCTTTTATGCGCTATTTTTTACAACTTTGCCTTTCCCTCAACGGCAAGCGTACTACTCCTAGTGCATATTTCACAAGTTGCTCACTTTAAATGCACTTTTGCCAGTTATTTCTTTCTTCCGCAACTTATGCGACAAGTTAAATTGAGCGTGTTTGTGCGGAAACAGAAAAAATGAACTTCAGTTCGAGAATATGGAAAGAAGTTTTTGGGCGCAGCTCAGTCGTTGCTCAGCCAAACTGTCCCTGTGCATTTAGCTGACGGCGGCGAGTGTTGCAAGTTGTGCCTCTGCAGCTCCTGCTGCCGCTGCAATTTTTCACTTTTACCGCAACAACTTTACAGAAATATTACTCAACGGCGGCGACGACGGCGTCGGCCGAAGCCAGCAGCAATATCCTGACAACAAATCCGACGCGCACAATGCATAAGGTGCCGACGATGAGCCGGAAACTTGACAGTTGCCGCTTGCCATCCGTTTTGCTTGCTGCCACTGCTACTGCTGCCGTAAAATGAAAAATATGTTACACATAAATCCTGCGGCTTTCACTTTTTCCGCCAGTGCCGTGACAAAGCCCTGCGGGGGGGGGGAGATGAAGGAACTCTGTATAAAAGGAAGAATCTTATGAAAATTACATATGCAAGTTGCGTGTGCGCTTGAAAGGCTTACGCATATTTGGTTTGCTCGCCAATGGAGAATCTGCTGCTCCTTTTTGGGCAGCAGCATTATAATTTGCCTTTTTTTCCAGTTTAATTTTAGTTTTTCATTTCGTGCTGTTTTTCCCGCTAACCACATTGTGCTGCGGCTAATTTATGCACAGCGCGCTGTGGCAGCGACTGCGACTGCGGCTGTGGTGAGAGCACCGCAGTTTATCGCTGCTGGCGCACAAGTGTCCAGAGATGGTGACCACAAATCACCGAGGTCAAACATGGCGTATACGCAACGCACACAAACACAAAGAATAACAACAACAGCTAGGTACGCTGGGCAACTATGTCAACATATGACACCATGTTGATTTCAATTTGAAAGGCTGTGTGTGTGTGTGTTTGGGTATGTGGTCTGCTAAATAGATTAGCCCAGGAAATAGCTGAAAAAACAAGCTGAAAAGTAACTGAAAGTGGGTTAAAAGTTGAATTAGTTTTTGGTTCTGTGCACGAGTGTTTAACACTTGTTCGAAGCATCCCCTAGACACACTTCCCTGGCCACACTAATTGCCATTCATCCATAATGAATCGCTCACTTGTACGACCTCCCCTTCTCACACAGTCACCCTCTATCTCTCTCTCTTGCAGATGCTCTTAAAGTGGATGCTCTTCAGCCTGTGCATAATGCCGGCCATGTTCAGCAATACGCGCCGCAAATGCCCCGCGGAATGCAGCTGCAGCATCGATGAGTTGGATCGTTATCAGGCCATCTGCACAAAAGGTAAGTGGCGCAATAAATGCGAAAAACGAACCATAAAACGGACGAGCAACTACGAAACTAAAACTAGAAAAAAAGAAATGGAGATAACGCACCCGAAGCCGACACGCAAAATGGCCAAAGGAAAATGTGTGCAAATTATGCAATACTGCGAAGCGAACACGAACTTTGTGACGTGCTAAGCGTAGTGGGCGGGGTAAGGGGGCGTGGCAGCTATCGTTAGGATAACATCATAATTACAGGGCTTTTGATAGTTCGATTTGCACACACACACGCACGCGGAAAACCCCAAGTGGCAGCACTCACTCTGTATACCACAGCCATATCTGTTTGTCTGTCTCGCTGTTTTCCCTGCTATTATTTTTAAAGCTTTCCCATTCGTTTTCCCCTAAATGTCTGACAATTTCAATTTGTTCAACTGTCATTTGCCGTCGTCTTCTGCTCAGTGAGGGACAGAGAGAGAGAGAGAGAGCACGAACTGGAGCTTTCTTGCTGCAAAAATCTATAATTTCAATTTAACGCTTGTTTGGTTAGCGCACACATTCTAAGTCCCCTCATCTCTGTCTTTCTTCCTCTCTCACATTGCTTTGAATGCGTTGCTCTTGTCGTTTTAATTTCATACCCCCTACCGAATAAAAAAACTTACCACACACAATAACTGAGCAATGGAACTGCCATTGGCAGTAAGACAACAAAATGAGTTCCAACTTTGCGTCAGATTATTGAGTTGGTATACGGCATGAATGCTAAGGCGATTTGTTTAAGTTGTAACACTTTATTTATTACGGCTTTGGGTATTATTTGTTTGAAGTAAGTAGCCGAAAGTAATCTGCTTTATATGAAACATAAAGCACAGTCAAGCTTGCCAGTTTTAGAATTTGTTATCCAACTTGCGAGTGTTTTAAAAAGAGAAGAAACTTAAATAATATATTTAAACAGATATTAATCTTAATAAAAATGTTTTATGTTTTATAAATAATTCTAAGACTGTAAAGTAAATGTAAATATTTTTAAAAAATGTTCACTCACATTTAGACAGAGATTAATCTTAATAAAAGTGTTTTATTTTTTATAAATAATTCTAAGATTGTAAAGTAAATGTAAATATTTTTAAAAAAAGTTCAAACTCTTCCTTACTTGTTCACATTTCATGCACATTCAAAGTGCAAAATACCGCATGATAAATGTGCATGTGCAATTTAAGCAGACTTGCTAATGAGCTGCCGCCCCTGAACAGTTGCTGTGCTCGCAGGCCACGCCCCTCTCGGCATCCCCTGACAATGCAAGAATACTCGTAAATGCCAACAAAATTGCAAGCGCGTTAAAATATGTTACAATCAGTGTTAATGCTTTTGCATTTTTTATAAAAATTTCCCGCAGCGAGCAAGAGAGCAGAGCTCAGGCCGCATAACAAACGTGGCTAACCCACAATACAATGAGCAGCACTGCGATAATAATGCACACTAACAGACACACACACACACACACACACACACACACCACATACATATACAGCTGCATAATGTAGTGGTAGAGGGAATATAATAAAACTCAACTAGAATTGTGGTTACAGAAATTTCTATGGAGGGCGAGTGAAAAGTGCGTGCTGTGCTGGCAAATGTTATATATATATACTAACCTGGGTACCTCTGTAGTTGGCCGACATTTGGCATAATAGGAATAATAGGAGAAAGGTACGTAGGGAAGCTGAGCACAAGTTCTGCTGCAGTTAATGATCTTGTTGCGCATTGTTAAACTTCAGTTGGGGAATTTTATTGTGCGTTTTAAACTAAATTTGATTTTTATGCTCCCCGAGTTGACCTCGTTTTAATTGCTTTACTTCGCAGGCGGCTTGAGCTCACTATCCGCCAGTCAGCTGGACGTGGACGTGAAGGTAATCATTATACGTGGACCAAAGAATAGCATAACCATTGGACCGGCATTGCGACAGTTTAGTGTGCTGCAAGTGCTGCGCATCACCGAGTCCAATCTGCCAGCCATTGGGGCCGAGTCGTTTTGGGGCCTCAAATATCTGCGCATATTAGGTGAGTAATCAATTGTTTATGACGCGGCACTAAAACGCGGAACATCGCGCCAGGCGATTTCAATTTAAGCAGCTGCGCATAGTTAAAACGTTGCGATATGCAAATAATACAATCAGAATGGGAACGGGGCAACGCAGTCGGTTGCGTTGCGGTTCTCGTAAAAGGGACCAAGGCAAATAAAAGCGCGACTTGCAAAATGTGAAATGAGCGCAGTCGATGCGGTCGACAGTACAATATAATCCCCAAGTGGAATGGTGAAGTGTACTTTGCGTACTTTTTCGTGACAGGATGCGAAATTTTATAGCGCATTTCCGTTGGGTAAAAAGTTTCGCTTAGCTGAAATGTTTCCGAGACAGGGTATTTAAGCAGTCGACGCAATTGATTCGCTGTGCTGCTTGTCAATAAAATTGAAATTGATGCGGCAAACACGCGAAAAGCGTCCCAGAAATAAAATAAGATTGGGAAAAATCAAAAGCAAAAGGCAACCAGGCTTTCCACTCGTTTATTTGTGTTTTATGTGTGCCACTCGCTGCGTCTGTCTGCGGTCCCACGGCTTCTGCTGCTTCTGTTTGTCTGTTTGCGGAGCGGCCTCGGGAATCGCATTGGGGCTGGGCCCTCCAATTATTTACATGCCTGAATCTTTGTTTTTTCTGCTGCTGCTGCTTCTGCTGCTGCCACTGACGTTACAGTTTACTTGCCAAAAGTCAAAAGTCGACAATAAACACAAACACACAGATCTCCGCACACACACACACACCCGTAGCGACTCCACTTGAGCATGCAGGGGAAATTGCAAAAAAGTTCTGCCTGCACTTAAAAATAGAACAAATGGCATTTGGTTTTCAGTTCTCTTCCGACGCCCGCCGCCCGACGCTGTTTCCATTTAAATTAATTTTTGGCAAATGTTTAAAATGCTTAAGTGGGCGTGGCACCCTGTAGTTCGTGCTCACAGTCACAGCCCTCAAGTAAAAACTCCCTCATTGCTTTTAGCTAAAAATGCTACTCATGTTGCTACCAGACAAAGGGGCGTATGTGTAATGTGTGTTTAGTGTTTTATCTGTGTGACACACAAGTTTGTGTACTCAACATTCTCAATGGCTGCGCAGCGCATATACACAAGTCGCTCTTTGTGCGCTTTTCCTGCACTGTTTTGTTTTAAAGTTTTCCCTTTACTTTTTCCCAGCCCATTTCCCCATTGAGCTGTCCCTTTTTCAAGCATTTGTTTTGCATGGCACAGTGCAGAGAAATATTTACGCAATACTCAAGCGGGAGCAGCAGCAAGCAATTTGTGGTTATTTAAATTGCAGTCATGCCACCAAAAGCGCGCATGTTGCAGACATACTGTCCATATATTGTATATCCCATAATAATTGTATTTTACCCATTTTTCAATTTTCTCACAAAAAACTCTTGCACCATTGGCTGTTTTTTTCTCACGACGTTGACGAAATATCATCGACACATCAATAACAAAACAACAAAAAAAACATTGATGTCACTGGCAGATCTGTCGAAGAATAATATAACAAACATAACGGAGAATAACTTTCGGGGCCAGGATAATCTACATGAATTGGATTTATCAAAAAATAAAATTTTACGCATGGCCAGCTCAACATTTCGCCATCTGACGGTGAGTAGAATGAACTTTAATAATATTTTTTTATTTACCAACACTTTTCAACTAATTATAGTGGAGAGAGAGATTAAATGGAAAATAATCTTGAAAAGAGAGAAAATAATCTTGAAAGAGATCCTAAATGAAGTCGATAAACCCCGTTATTATTCTCTTTTCCATTGGAGCATCCTATAAATTGCATTAATCCGGGTGTATTCTGTGCTCTAAAGTAATTCTCTTTCTATATTTTTCTCTTTCATATTTCCTCTTTAATGTGCCACGTAGCAGAGGCCAAAGTAGAAAGTCTAAATCAAATATTGTTGCAGTTCTTGGCTGAATAGTTTTGTCTGTTGAGCTTTGTGCGCAGTCCGCTGTGTAATAAATATCATGGAATTTTTTAATAGTCTGCACAGGCAAAGAAAAAAAGCGTTGCCTACATTTTGGGGCAAACGAAAGTTTTACGTGCTCGAATTTAAGTTAGCAGCAACTGCAGCCGGGTGCTGTTCGTGCCTTTACTTTCCCTAGTTTTCCCCAGTTTCGCCCCTTTTGCCTTGGCGGAAGTGCTAGCGCACAAAACTTGCTTCGTTGTCTTCAATTTGCTTTCGATTTTGTTTTCCCTTTCGCCCTGCAGCTGCTGCTGCAAGTTTTTCGGCAGTTTCCGCTTGTGCAGCATGGAAGCCGGTGCAATATTTGTGCCTGATTTATGAATTATTAGCCATGAATCCCGTTTGTGCTCTCACTCTCTCTCTCTCTTACCTCTCGCTGTTGGTCAAATGCAACATTATTAATTTGGCGCGTGCCGCAATAAACTTTGCCCATTGGCATAACTCTTTCGACACAGGATTTGCGACGTCTTAATTTGGCCGATAACTCAATCGTGGAGCTGGTGCAACGCAACTTCTTCATGCTGACCCGTCTCAAGTATTTGGATCTGAGCGGAAATCCGTTGCAGGATTTACAGCCGGATGTCTTTCGCGATGTGCCCGTGAGTACACGAATCGCACTTTGAAATCTACAGCACAAACAACTTACGCACCTCTTATCTCAATTTCGGTCCCACTCTATCGTGTGTACTTTACAGGAGCTGAAAGTATTGAGATGCCGCAACTGCCAGCTGAAAAAAATCAATCCGCAATTGTACAATTTATTGCCGCTTTTAAGCGAATTGGATTTGGGACGCAACGAGGTTTGTGTCGCCACGCCGATCCACGCCCAGACATTTTCCAATTATTTCTTGTGCTTGCGCCGTTTTTCTTCTTGCAGTTCAAATTCCTTGACAAGGATGAATTTCGCGATGTGAAGCGTCTCACAAAAGTTCTGCTCGACGGCAATCAATTGTCTGTGGTGGTCGACCAACTCTTTCGCATGCAGAAAAGTCTTAATCACTTGGGTGAGCTATTGAAATTACCCACAGACGGCTTTCCCTTCCCTTCTTTAAGTTGTTCTTCCACTCACTTGGTCCATTTGCTTTCGCCCTGCAGATTTATCTTACAATCGTCTGGCAAAAGTGCCAAACGATTCGTTTCTGCAGCTGACCAATCTAACATTTCTGGACTTATCCTACAACAAGTTGGTGCGTCTGGAGCCGCAATCTGTGCGCAGCTTGAGCAACCTGCGGGTGCTCAATATCAGCGGAAATTTGCTGATGGATTTAAGGGAAATGCACGAGACATTCGAGGTGAGTTAAACGAATTTAAAATCACCACAAATGATGGAGCGAGTCTGCCAAACAATCCATCAATTATGCAGACGACTTCATGGTATATGTATTTGTGTATTTGTGTTTGCATTTGTATTGTGTTTGTCGTTTCAGCTTATACCGGAGCTCACGCATTTGGCCATTGCGGATATGGGTCAGTTGCCAGTTGGTTTGTTAACGCCTTTCCGGCAGTTGCGCTATCTGAATATCTCGGGTAATTCATTGGATAACATGGCATTGCAAGTTATCGATCCATGTCGTCAGCTCGAGGTAAGTCACTCTCTTCTTCTTCACCATCATCAAACTGAGGCAATTGTTCGTCTTGCTGTTGGATGGCATGTTTGTCTATTTGTTTTGGCTGCTGATAACTTTTTGGCCAATTGCAAAATGCTATTTCAACGTTGTACAATGATAAAATGATAAAATGATAAAATGACAAAATGACAAAGCGACATTGTTGCCTTGTTTGCACTTGGCGTTAACATTCGGCAATTTTATTTCTGGATTTTCGCACAGAGTGCCGCAACAAGGCCGAGCTGCCTGCTCCTTTCTCGCCTGCCTGTCTGTTCGTTCGTTCTGTGCGCTCTGTACCTGCTGCCTTCTCCTGCATTGTTTGCCCAGTTGTTGCTCTGATTGCTTGGCAACAATAACAACAAGCGACTTTAAGCCATCATTTTAATTGAATTTAATTGTGTATTGTCCATCAGTCAACTACGTTTTGCCTTGTTTTATCATTGTCGGTACAATTGCATCGATTATTTACGCACAGCATGTGCCACTAATTGCCATTTGATAAGCAGATGAAAAACTATTTTTTTTATGTTTCCATTATTTTCAACAGTATTTGGATCTGTCGCGTAATCAGTTGTATGGCATCAATGCGGACACTGCTCTGCGTATACAGGGTATACGAAATGTGCGGCTCGACAACAATCCGCTGATCTGCGACGAATGTCACATGGGGAAATTAATAAATGTTGTGCGACAAGTAAGTTCAATTCAATTGCGTTGCGTATACGCAGTGTGCTTCCGTGTAAGCTTCAATACGTTTTCAAGCCCGACTGATTGATGACTTCTTACAAAAAATGTTGTAGAGAGGGAGAGGGACAGAAAAACCAGCTTGCATGATTTCCATATTGCATTTTCCCTTTCGTATTTTTTGCAGCTGCAATGGAAATGGGATACATATCCCATTTGTTTTTTGCCCAAAAGTTTGCGTGGCTCTGAAATAATTAATTTGGATATTGGCGGGCTTCACACGTGCCTCGATTACACCAGCGATGAGGAACAGAATGCGGCCAGCACGTCGTATAATTTTCTTGAACATGGTGAGTGAAAGTGCATAATTGAATGAAAACAATGTTGATTAAGAAGCGGAAGTTAATGCTTTGGAACGGCAACATAAAACCTTTACTCCTTACTCGCAGGTGGTCTTAATACTTTGGCCATATTGGGTGGCATTATCTTTGTGCTAATTGCCGTGATTATACTGTCGATTGTGGTGTGTTTCTCCAAGAATCGTGCACGTTACTACACTAGAGAGGATCATCTGAATGGCAGTGAGTACAGCTAGGAAATAGCAAAGCATTTCACAGTTTTAATTACACAAAAGAAACGACAGAACAAGACAAGAAACCGACACAAACTGAGACATCTAAGACGAATGGCCCAGCGCAAACTGAGCTCCTGGCGTAATCCTTTTGGGCCCGACGCCAAGTGCAAGCAGAACAGGCCAAAGGACAAGGCGTTGAAATGAAAAACTGTCTGTTTGCATTACGACCAAGACGGTAGAACTATTTATGTGCACATTTTGGTTTTTTTTCCACTACACCCTGTAGGGAAGAAGTTTAGAGAGTGTGTTGGTGAAGTCGCTTGAAGCTTAAACTTTCTGCAAGTTCCACCAATTAAATACTTAAAGTTTCTTTTTAATGGGTATCTACTGGTCGCTCAAATTGATTTTAAACGGCGGTCTTTGCCCGCACGTAAAGTTTTTTTCAACCAAATTAAAAAGAAAGAAGCGGCCGCACTTAATTAATTACAAGTACGTGCTTCATTATGTCGAGAGGAGCCTTTATTCTCATTCCTTGCCTAATTGAGGAATAAATAAATTTCCAGCTGACCTATGCACCCTCGAGGTCGCTAACGGTAATGTTTCTGCACACACAAACACACACACCCGTACACTCGCACCTGGCCTAACTTGGTTACCTGAGTGAGAGGGGGTCACAAATTGGCCCTGGGGCCACGGCGACGGTGCCATTCACTAGAACGCACTCGAGGGAAACGTGGCTCCCACGGAAAACAAAGAAAACTTCTGAATTTGCGCAATTGTAGCAGTTTTTTTTCGGTTTGGCTGCCTGGCTGGCTGGCAAACAATAAAATGGTCGCCAAGGCTGACGCAGGCTGCCTTGTTGCAAAAACTTTTGCCACACCGAATTCGATTCCCTCGATAAACGAACGGCATACGAAAAAAATAAAAAAGAATACCCCACAGCTTGAGCTACTGCAAAAAACCCACACTCAAAAATTCAAGCGAATTCGCGACACTGCAAACATTACCGAAACACGTGACAGCCTGGGACTATTGACAATCGTAGGAAATTGTATGCCTTTTCAATGATTCTTAGGGGACTTTTTGGGTTACTAAGGCAACAAATTCGGAACGAGAACTTTTCTTGCCAGCTATTTGTTTACTTTCATACAATACTTCATAATTTATTTACTAAAATAATTTAACAAAGTTATTGAATACAATATTCCATAATATTATATTGACTAATTAATGGTATCATAATCTTCGCTGCTCTAAGAGTTCTAAAGAAAACTTATTTTGACTACTTTAACAAATAATTCTTTAAAATTCCTGAAAGTATATGCATCTAAATGCTTTAATCAGTTTTATTAGTTTTTGCAATTGTATTCTGTTTATAATTTGATCCTTTATTTTATACCATCTTATATTTCAACTTATGATTTCAACTATTCTCCCCACTGTTCTCGCCAGAGAGACGTGACGTACGCTCATCTCTCCCTATGCTCTGCTCTCTTCCCTCAGGCGAAAGCAAATGTTTGGAAAAAAATTTGGAAGCCACCACAATAACAACATTGGGCAACGGCAGCGGTTCACCGACAACAACAACCACTCTCACTCTGGCCACATCGCCGGCAGCGGCCACGGCGATGGCAGCAACAAACAACGGCACAACAGCGACAACAACAACGACAACAACGACAAACGGTCACGCCACAAGTCCCGTCAATGGTAATACACCCGCACACGTTGCCGCTGCTGCTGCAGTGGTTCATCATCAGTCTGAGCTGGAGACCGGCAAGGAAATCAACTTCACTTTCCCCATTGACGATCGTGTTTGCACTATCGATGAGCTTGTGCTGCCCCCAGCACCACCGCCACCTATAGTGGCCCACGTGCAGCATCATCATCAGCCGCATCCCAGCATGGGCAGCCTTATGTATAATGTATCACAGTCACCGAATAACTGTATTGGTGGCACAGCGACTGCAATGGCTGCTGCCGCAGCCGCGGCAACGGTCATTCCACCGGGCGCTCCCTCGCCGATGCCCACAACGTCCGCTGAGGCTGTGGTTATGATGCTGCCACCGCCGCCACCGCTGCAGTACCAACAGCAGCAGCAGCAACAGCAGCAACAACAACAGCAAATGGGCAGCCTGGCTAGCCTGCGTGAGGTGCAACAGCAGCTGGTGCATTTGAGCAGCACGCTAGAGCCGCTGGTCAGCGTCAACTGACCCAGGGGCTTAGCAGGAGCAGCAGCCTCAGCGTCGACGTCGACCGCAGCAACAACAACAACAGCATCGGCGGGTAAGTTTGCCAAGCAAACAGTGAGCACGACGACGCCAACGTAAGCCACAGAAGATACAGAGCGAAAAAGAGAGAGAGAGAGAAAGAGAGAGCGAGAGCTAGAACTGTGCCACGATTGCAGCGAGCTCTTTTTCCAGGGCACGGTACGACGGGGCGTATAATTAATGACAGTGCCGTTGCGGCATTGTTTTTGGGGTCAAATTGAAGTAAAGTAATTAGGATTTGAGTTTGTAATTAAGTTCATTAATCATTGAGACGAATGTGTTACACGAAGTGCGCTCGATTCCCCAAAGAAAGCTGACTTTAATAGGCGCAAATAAATTGCAGAATGCGATTTTATTTCAAACATCGATTGCAGCCAGTAGTTTTCGGGGGCATTGAGTGGCAACTTCATAACACATTTCAACTCAACCCTCTTCCCAAGCACACAAAACGTACTGCCATTTTTCCACTTCAAACATTGCGCATACGCAGCGTATTACCAGCGTTTCATTAAGATATTTGTAGTTCTGTTTATAGAATTTTGTATGACTCGACATCTGTGTGTATATAATATATAGGAGTTGTGGACATTAATGCACACAATTAATTATAGATATTTCAATTCGAATTAAACAAACACACACACACACAAAAAAACACATTTTAAATGTGATAAAATTGGATTTTGTAAATAAACGAAAAACCCAAAACGAAATTATTGAAATAAAAATTCTTGAAAATTATTATAGTAAATAATTAACGTAATTAAACTGTACATTTGGCCATGCGAACCGAAATTGAGCAGCAACTGTTTTGTTTAGGCTAAGCAAGAAGTAAAGAAAAGAAGAAACTTAACAACTTAAGCGTAAAATACTTATACTGATTACATTTAGCACGTAGTTACATAGATTTTAAACACATAACTAAGAAATGAAAGCGAAAATCAATTAGAAAGTTAAGCAATAGCAAAGAGAAACTAAGTGGAAACAGTAAGAGACAAGTCGATAAGGAAATGCAATCATTGAAAATGTTCACAACCCGAAGAAACCCAAACGATTTTCTCCACCCCCCAAATTTCTTTTAAAAATAAATAAATAAATTTTATATTTACGTTCAATAAAAGCTAAATCTATAATAAAGTGTGGGTGTTTTTTTTTTAGGGCAGGATTTTCTTTTGTATTTACCAAGGAAAATCGTTTAGGAAATTCAAGCAAAAACTAAACGAAGAGAACAATACGAATTTATTAAATAACAATGCGCATTTCCGCCACCCTCTGCTCCCCATGCGACACTTGCATCGTTTGTGGTTGCAACAATGTGTGGCAAACTGGAATTATGCTTGTAACATGTCGTGAAGAAGCAAGTGGCGAGAAGATACCTCCACAAGCAGCAGCAGCAGCAGCAGCATCAGCAGCTCTTGTGGCCTCAAGTGTGTGAGACCACAGACGGCGACCATTTTAACTCGACGCAAATGAAAATTGCTTCCGTTTCCGTTTTGCGGCACACTTCCGTGGCAGTGTGGCGCTGTGGCGCAGGGATGCGGATGTGGATTTGGATTTAGATTCGGATTTTGGATTTGCTATTGTTGCTGATTGCGTGGTGAACAACAGCTTCACAAAATACGAGTATATACAGTATTTTTGCGGAGCAGTCGGAAAGCTTATTGGCCGCGCTGCCAGTCAATTGCTTGGGAAAATATGCTCTTACAACTCGGCAAGCTGGGCAAGTGAACTTCAACAACATTGCGCATTACAGAGGGAGGGGGATGGCGCAAAAAATGCCGACCATTTGTTTTGGCCAGCCATGAATCTTATAGACAATTTCTACTGGCCCAGTTACCCAACCATTTCGCCCATATTGCACTTGAGTGGCTGGGAAAACATTTGAATTTATGCATGCGCATAAAGCGGGGCAGCCGGCAGCGGGGTTGAGGCATTGTAAATGCATTTGAAATTGCCGTAGAGCCTCGGCACCACCAGAAGCTGCTCAAGTGGCTAACTTGCAACGAAGTTCGAAGCAGCTGCATGCAAATGGGGCCATGTGCTCTCGGGCTACGCTTGAGATTGCACATCAATATAGGTACACTTGACACATGACGAGCGAATCGAAGAGTAGAGAGCAAAGAGTTTGCAGTGAAGAGTGTCCAGCTTCGTTTTGGCCAGAAACCTCTTACCCGTTGTCTGTCTGTCCGCATTGATTCACTTGCGCATTGGCGTAGGAAATTGTATGGAAATCAAATTAAAACAGCCCAACATTTTTCGGCATTTCGTACGCCACATGGCCATTTCGTGCACTTTGCGAATAAATATCGAACACATTCTGCTGCTGGTGCTACCATTTTATGAACTAACGTAAAAGAAATTTTTACAACAGCCACTTACAGGCAATTGATGAAGACGACGCCCAACTGGTTTCCCATCTGCTGCCATCAATTGACTTTCAGGTTGAGGCTACTGTCCGCCCCGTCCGGCCCCCTCTTCCATCTGCCTGCCAGCCTGCCAGAAGTATGTCTTCTCCGGGGCTTTTGTTCAAGCCTGCCAAGCATATAAAACTTACACTTGCTCTTGTGCCCACTCTCTCTTCTGCACTCTGCTGGGATTTTTATTAGTTTTTCGGTGCAACAGTTGCGGCTCAATGTGTAAATTCAATCAGTCAGCTTGCTTAAGGATGCTGCAGTGCAGCCTCAGTCTGTCTGGAGTTTTATGGCTCGTATCGCCCAAGGTGCACACAACTTGCGAAATTTAATTAAATGCATTGGCTTTCTGCTCGGTTAGGCTGCTGATGGTTTCAGATGGCATGAGCGAACGCTTAACAGCTTGTACAATATGCTTTTTTATTCGATGATAAAAACACAATAAACTGTTGAAATATTTTACTTCAGAGAAATGAACACAGCTTATGAGCTCAACTGACTTGGAATATATTATAGAATAGTAACTCTTTTTTTCAAACCAACAGATTTTGCATGCGAAATAAAAATTTAAAGCCTCAATCGATTGACTGAAATTAAAGCAATTTACAATTAATTGATTCCTTTGATTTATGCAAAGGAAAATTTATGCAGCAAATTTTTTTAAATCTAATTTTGTTTTTAATCAAGTTAAAATAAGGCCAGTGACTAGTAAATTTGGCTTTATTTGGCTGACATCAACTGACAACACCAAATTCTAGTTATATCTTTCCTTAGTTGACTCATCAGTTTGTGAAACAGGCCCCACGTCAATCACGCACACAATTAATCAGCATTATGCTAAATTATTGACTCGCAAAGATGTAAAGTTCTAACTAGGGAAACGCTTCCTAATACCTTTAATTGCCGCTAAGAATTAAGTTGACTAAATGTATATCACTTAGCTAAGCCAATCAATCAGTCTGTCAGGCGACTATTAACCCTTACATATTGCGGCATGACAAATCGCCTCCGACATGCCAGCGAGCTTGACAGACAATGGTTTCAGTTACAGTTCCAGCTCCACTCACTGTAACATACAAAGCAATAAAGAGAGAGAGAGAGAGGGAGTGCTCTTTAAGGCATAACCAGAAGCACAACAGAAACATTTGTCAGCACTAATTGCTTTTCAAAGCAAAGTTTCGAGAGCCCGAAGAAAAAAACAAAAACCTTGTCAACAATTAGAATTTGCCAAAGAAAAACCCATAAGAAAATGTAAGGAAAAATTCGAAAACATGAAGAAATTCAGTAAAAAAGCGAGAATGAAATTACCATACGTAGAGTGAAAGATTTCAGTTGTGGGCCTCGACACATGTGGCATGCACCCTGTAGAGCACTGTCAGAACACGATTTTTATTGGAACACCAGCTTGGATAGAGCAGCGCTCTAGCTATGAGAGAAAAAGAAGCCAAAAATCAAAAATCCTTTTTGCGGTTTGCGCTGCAAAGAGAGTAATGCAAAAATATGCCACAAATATTGCGGCAGTGCTGCACGTTGACAGCTCCCTTGACTCAGGGGGGAAAAGTAAAAGTGTGGCTGGCAAAAAAAAACGAAAACGAAACGAGGAAAAACGGAAAACGAGGGAAAACTCAAATGCAGCAGATGCAGTGAAAGCTTGTGGTGTTAAGGGTGAACATTTTAGGTGCTTGCATGTCTGAACACGACAATTGGCTGCCGTTTAAATCGGCCAAGTGCGCTGGCGCTCAAATGCAATTCCAGCTAACGCCTTAAAGTAGGCAATGGAAAATTTAAAGACTGCACAGTGGAAATAATTTTGTGGAAAACTTTAAACCACAAAAACTCTAACCACAAACAATGCAGCCGAAAAATGTTTTGAAGATTTTCCACACTACGCGCGCAATTTTCATGCAAATTTCCGCTTTAACTTATAAATAATATTCGCCTAGGCTGCGCTGCCTACTTTACTGCCAAATTGCCAGCAATATATATTCGGCACCACGATAGCGTCGTAACGTCGCCAAAATCTCTCGCACCTAAAGCGCACCCCTGGGTGTAGTCAGAAAACTTTACAAAATGCATAAATTTTGTTTGTGTTTTTGGTTGTTGTTGTTGTTTTTTTGGCGCTTAAGTTTTGCGGCTGCTTTTTGGTTTTTGGGGTTTTTTCGTAGGAAATTCGGAATTTCTGGTTCGGTTTTTGGCAAACAATTTGCTGTTGGCTGCGATGCGAGAAAGTTTCAATCATTCTCGACGATTGTCATTTGTGCGATAAACTCGACACGTACATCATGGTTATTACTTAAGTGCTAGACTAATTCGATAGCAGCTGTGGAAACTTTAGCTGCAACTTTCAACGAGGCCCCCTTCGAATAATCACAGTGCTAAAGATAAAGCATAAATCCATACCAAGGCAGCGGCAGAGAGTTCACGCATAAATATCCAATATGAGGCTATATATAACTCCGACAAGTATCGCGCGCGCACGCTCTCTCCGTCTCTCTGAGCAAATTCCCAGACAGCAGCCTAAGGCATCATTTCCCGCTGGGCTGCCATCAGATTTATGATGAGCCAAAGTTGCGCGCGTGTGTGACTCCATTAAATGTGTTAATAGGATAATGTCGCGGAAAATGCAAGAAAAGGAAAGAGGAACCGCAGTACGGAACAGGATAAAAACAGATTCGCGGCTATATAAAAATTGTGACTTGCTTTTATTTCATATTTCCCGCTGTGGCAGCTCAGCTCTTTGCGTTGTTCAAATGTAAATTTAAAGTGTCAACAAAGAAGAGTGCTTTAAAGCGTTGCTAGGCGAGAAAGAAAATTACACTTGGAGAAATTCAAACTTAAGAGGAACGTAAAGAAACATTATATTAATTCATGCAAGTACAACAAATTGATAAGCTTATTAAAAATGACTTTAAAGTAGTCGTAATTTCTTTTAATTTTTTTAATTTCGTATCATTCATTACAGTGTTCAGTCATATACAGAAATAATAATTATAATATTAATATTAATTTTTATATATTTATTTTTTATATATTTTTTTAGAACTGAAATCAATTATACATTTTGTATTTCAATTCGTGAAAATTTTTTCATTTTTCATGCAGTTTCATTCAATTCTCTCAGTGAAAGAATTCAAGCACCACCTTTCTTGTGTCGAGTGTATGATAAATTGAAAGCAACGCACAGCGCACAAATAAAGGTTCTTCCGGCGGCAGCTACCAACCGGCACAAGCAACGCACACATAGGCAAAGACACTCATACAATCACACATACACACACACAATCGCACACACTCGCAGGTGGGCAAAGGATGAAGCTAAACACGTGCAGGCAGCACAAATAGAGTAAGGACTGCATGTTTCATACATATAGTATAACACAACAGACGAACGAACTTAAGCACGCAGCTTTGTGTATTGAACATGTCATCGACAAAATTGTGTCAAAAACCCACCGCAAATACCAGAAGCGCATTTTGGCCAGACTGTGAAGAGTGGGAGCGCATGGTAGGTGGAGAAGGGGCATAACCTGGCATAGGTGCTAGTACTGCAGACAGGCGACACACACACACGCACACCTCTCTGCCACCATTGTTGTGCATCAGCCATTTTCACAATATTTTCAGTTATGGCGCCGGCTTCATGCAACATAACTTTCCACTTTTGCTGCACCGCCACGCCCCCCCAACCAACCGCCCACCGTCGGCAGTATGTCCTGCCTACCTGCCTGCCAACCAGGCTGCCTTTCTGACTATACATCAATTTTACAAGCAAGCATGCACATGGGAAATTAGCTAGCAATAACGGTATTTTTAGGGATGCAGCGACAAAACTGTGCGCACCAACACATGCCTGACAACACACTCACACACACATAAATATGCACAGCCTGTAACAACAACAAGAGCAAGTTTTGCGGTATCCAATGCACAAATTGTTGCACGACCAAGTCCTTTGGCTTTGTAAGCGACAAATTTGTCTTCTTTAAGCCCGTCTCCCCCAAAAATGTATGCAGCCCTGCTGCATAACAATTTATCAAGCGGATGTGGTACAAAAAGGTCAGTTTTGAAGATCCGTCTGAAGCCATGTCACAGAAGATAATATGGTTATAAATACAAAAATTTAAATAAGTGAATCTTTAGCAAAGATATAAAACCTTTCCGCATGAAATTTTAAATGTTTTTGGGCTTTAAAAATTGTAAACAAAACTATTTTATTTTTTTGTCAGCTTAGAAGGGTAGATTTAAAGAGGGATAACAGATTTATCTATTTAATATAAAAATGTTTCTGTGTAATTTTTATATAAAATTATATAAAGTAAGCAGAAGAGTACACAACATTCAGAAAAATTAAAAATTTCAGCAGACTTTGAGGTATAAAACAACCTGCTTTTATTAAAAAATTATTAAAAAATAATGTTAATTATTTAAAAACCCCTTGGAAATTCTACTTAAGGTTAAAAGTGATTAAAGTGATTTATTAAAATAAAAGTAAAGTAAAACATAAACAAACTGTGCAAAAAGAAAGAAAGCTTTCCCTTCAACAATTGACATTATTTTGCGCTTTAAAAATTCCATAAAAATATGCAATAGTTTAAAGCTCAGAATACAGTCTGCACTCTGATCAGATAATGCTAAAAATCCAGTTGACAATTCGCAAAGTCCTTGCGCTGAATTCGCTCGCCACAACACGCTCGATGTAATATTTAGGCCGACCATTGGTGCATGCAATTGCAATTGAATGCGATGTGATTCGTGGTGATTCGATTTGAATTGATTTGAGTATTTGTATCTGTGAGTCAACTCATCAGCAGTAGCCACAGTCGTTGCCACAGCCGCCGCCGCCGCAGCAGGCAGCGGTTGGCAGGCAGTAACAGCAGCAGCATCTGCAGTCGCCGTTTGCTTCGATGCAAATGTCAAAGCAATCACTGCTTGGTCATGACAACGCGAGGGAGAGAAAGAGAGACACAAGCAAGAGTAAAGATAGAATAGAAAGGGATGGACTGGGATGGGCGTGGCACGCCCCGTCAAACAGCAAGTGCAATCGAGTGGCGTCAATGCGCGGCCCAGGCCAAGTACACAGCCATGGCCCGTAATAGTAGTATACACCTTGGGGGCACGCACAAACACTGTCACTGTGTCTCGCTGTATGTGTGTGTGTGTGTCGGTGTGTTTGTATATCTATACACACATATATAGAGATTTGTTCACTCACGATTAGTTGACGTTGGCGTACACAGTTTCCGCGCCATTTGCTGTCACTTCGCCAGTTTGCACATCGTCAGGCACGACGTCGACGACGACGACGACGATGACGCCGTCGTCGATGTCTCTGCTGACTTCGCCTTGGATGTTGCCTGCCAAGTTCGCTCATGCAGCACTTGAGCGTTTTCTTTTTTTTCGCCTTCGCCCAGGGAGGGCGACAGGATCTTCGTTCTTCCTTCTACTAATGGTAACTGGAAATGGAAGCGACTGCGGCAACAACGTTGATTGCCGTTTGTTGCTGTTGTCGATGTTATTGTGCTGTTGTTGTTGTTATTGTTGTCGTTGCCTGTTCGTTGTTGCTGCTACTGTTGACATTTGCGTTGGCGCCAATGTTGCCAATTTCTGTTTGCCTTTCGCTTACCATAAGACAAGAATTTGGCCCCTGCTGCTTCTGTTATTGTTGTTTTTGCTGTTGCTGTTGCTGCAATTTTACGTGCTGTTGGCCATGATAATCGTAATACTATTGACAATGTTGATGTTCAATTTCGGCCAACTGGCCTATAAATTTTCAGCTACTTGGCCGCACGTGTCAACAGCAGCTGCTGCCAATTGTAGCCGACTTGGCCTCGTTTATCAACTTAGCCGTGGCTTAAATACTGCCCTGGCATGCATCCCTCTACTTTGCTGACTCGTTGTGCTTGGCTTCCTAGTCCTCCCCCCACTACTGGGAAAAGAGCCGCCTTTGTTTGTTGTTGCTTGCTCACTCACTCACAGAGCACTCGCGCTCGCCACGTTAGTCCAGTTGGCCAACCAATTTGGCTAACGACAATTGCACTTGAGCCCTTATCAGGACTTTCAGACTGGACCTGAGACTCAAAAGGGGTGTAGTCCACAGTGCATTCGCTTTGAAACCAACTCTGGGTCTGGCCTCGACTCTGGTTGCCGTTGCCAAAAGCGTGCCAATCTCTCTGATTGCGCAATGCAATTTGGCTTTCGCTTTTGTCTTGCAACAGGCAATTGAATTGCCCAAATTAGCTGCCGCCGCTGTTGCGTGGCATAAAGGAAGTGCCAGCATGTGCCTGGGCTTCCAGCTCAATTTATGTATGCTTAACTGTTTTTAGTGTAAATTTCCCAATGGGTCAGGGTCGAATTTAATAATTCTTGGCTGTCCAATTGGTTCTTGAATGAACAATTTAATCAAAATTGCCAAGCCGACTCTTTGACAATTGAACTCCAAGTTTCTATACTTACTTTAAAAATCTTAGGAAAGAGCAACCCTACTGGATTCAACTTAAATTTATCATTTTGTCTTATAATACAATATTAAGACTCAATATCAAATTTAAATTATAGAAAACTTTATTTCCTCATGTATTCTGAAATTCTTCAACTTAAAAGACCTTTAAATAATTTAAATCTTTTTCTTAACAGCTTAAGAATTTCACTCGTGAATTTTGTATTTTCAACAATAAATAAATTTACGCCACGACTAGGGTAAAAGGGCGGCGCATTGCAACGCAGAGAACGCGACTCGCTGCGCTGCACAATTGCGCGCAAATAATTGAAGTTGGTTTTGCTGTTTCAGTTGTTGTTGTTGTCGTTGTTGTTGTTCTTGGCGCTCTGCGGTTGTCGTCGACGTGGCTTAAGCTTGGAGTGTGCAGAAGTGTGTTGGTTGCTTGGTGGGTTGGTTGTGCTGCACTCGGTCTTGGGCTAAAAGCACTCGGGCTTGGGACTTAGCTGCTGTGGTCTGTGGGCGCCTGCTTCTTAGACTTGATTGATTTCGAGTGCGCCTTAAAGTCTGCTTGTAGACGCCTTAGTACACACCAGGCACACCCACATGCACACCCACTCACACACACAAACACACACACACTTTTGTAGTACTACTTGTAATTTGCAGTGTCTTTAATGGTGCTTATAAATCAAGTAATTGACCATTACTCGCTGGTAATTTCACATTTCTTAGCATATTGCATCAGCTGCGTCGGCTTCGTCTCCTTTTCTCCACTTTTCCTCAATTATAAGCCAACTAAGGCATTTAAATGGGGGCGTCTAATGGCCACGCCCATCTGTGTGGCCGCAGTACAGTGTTGTACAGCACAGAATATGTAAGTGCAAAAGTTTTGCTATTATTAAGAGGCCTCGCCTCATTGTCGGTTTTGTTGGACCCAGGGCGACCACATGCACACAGAAAGGGATGCCAGAGGAAGTGAGAGAGATAGAGAGAGGAAGATAGCAGCAGGACACCAGTGGGGTGTGAGCAAATAAAACACAATATATGCTGTAGAACTTTGTTCATATTTTTAATGTCAGGAGTACAATAATTACGTTCATTGACTTTGCTAAGTAGCCGACTTGGTGCTGTAATGTGATTTAGTGTGACCAGAGTTTTGGCATATTTTTGCATAATTGAATGCACGCAAAACTTCCTGGTACATGCTACACAATGTGACAATAAACTTGGCATATTAATGTGCTCTACTAAAGTTATTAAGTACTTGGAGATAATTGAAAATATTGTTTAATAACTTTACTTCTTATTAGATAAAAACTATGCATTGTTTGTGGGTAATTATTTTGATAATACTCTTTAATAAATAAAGGGTAAATTCTTTTATATAATTAAGTAATCCTGCCGCATTATAATCTAGTTTTTCCTCTCACAAAACAAAATTTCAGTTCTGTGCTGTGCCAACTATTTTTAAATTGTTCCCATTTGCTAACAATTCAATTAGCTGGCATTACGAAACATGTCAAATGCCTCTCTTCGGCTGCACGTTATAAATTTCCCATGCGTCATTTGACAGGCAAAAAACAACATACAAAAAAAACAAAACAAGTAAAAAGCACAAGCAAAACAATTGCACGCACAAGCTATTGATTTTGTTAGCTGGTATTTTTGCATTGCTAATACGCCGTGTTAAAGTCTTTTTTTTACTGGCATCGATTTTCGGCAACAGCAATGTCAATATCAATGGCACAGGCCCCCAAGAGGGAGGGTGGCAAATAGGGAAGCCCTAGCAAAGCGATGACAGCAAATTTTCTACATTCTAGAAAAGATACAGCGGCTAATTGAATTTGCCGTGGCCAAGCTCAGCCCGAGCAGGGCCAGGTATAAATAACGGATTCCCGTTGACCGCTAATTGAAAACGACGCGAACAACGCAACGCGGCGTGGTTCAAATTTTCTAAAGCAGATCCAGTAATATTGGAAATTCGTTCGGCGAGCGCGAAACGTTCGATTCGGTTATATTTTCTAAACGACAAAAAAAGTAAACGAAAACTTTGTCAAAATGGTGGTCAACTTCAAAGTGTTTAAGAAATGCTCGCCGAACAACATGATCACGCTGTATATGAATCGGCGTGAGTTCGTGGATTCGGTGACGCAAGTGGAGCCCATTGGTAGGTGGGAAGGCTATGTAGAATATATGGTGGTTGAGTAGACTAAATATGAATGTTATCATGGTCTAAAGAGAGACCGACATGGATAATAGGATCGTAAAGGATGGTGATCTAATGAAAAGAAATAATAATTAAAGTACTTCACAAAAACTATTAAGTCTAAAGTCTTTTCAAAAACCAAATTAACATTAAATTTAGCTCCTTTAACATACAAAAAATAATTAATAGAAAAACAGTGAAGAACTTTATTTATGGAAAAGTTTTAGGTTCGAAAAATCATTCGAAATGTAAATAATTGCAGCCTTTGTCAGTTGTTACAGCCAACTCAGTATACTAGACCATTCTAATCGTTCAGTCTGTCTCTGCCTTGCTTTAATTAAATAACAGTCTAATTCTCTGTAATGACATCGGGTTACAGCAGCCACAAAGCCGCTTATTAGTTACGTGTCAATTGGTCAGTTGTGGAATATGACCGATACACGTGTGCGTCCTCTCCTCCATTATGAACAGAGTATTTTGTCTGGTTGGCATCAAATTAATTCTCGAGCCTGTTTTGCAGATGGCATCATTGTGCTGGACGATGACTACGTGCAACAGAATCGCAAGATCTTTGTGCAGCTCGTGTGCAATTTCCGCTATGGACGTGAGGATGACGAGATGATTGGCCTGCGTTTCCAGAAGGAATTGACTCTGGTGTCGCAACAAGTTTGCCCGCCGCAAAAGCAGGACATTCAGCTGACCAAAATGCAGGAGCGTCTGATGAAGAAGCTCGGCTCCAACGCGTTCCCCTTCGTCATGCAGATGCCAACCAGTTCGCCGGCATCGGTGGTGCTGCAGCAGAAGGCCAGCGATGAGAGTCAGCCTTGTGGTGTGCAATATTTCGTGAAGATCTTCACGGGCGACAGCGACTGCGATCGTTCACATCGTCGCAGCACCATCAATCTGGGCATACGCAAAGTACAGTATGCACCCACCAAGCAGGGCATGCAACCGTGCACAGTGGTTCGCAAGGATTTCCTGCTATCGCCCGGAGAACTGGAACTGGAGGTGACACTCGATAAGCAACTGTATCATCATGGCGAGAAGATATCGGTGAACATTTGTGTGCGCAACAACTCCAACAAGGTGGTCAAGAAGATCAAGGCCATGGTGCAGCAGGGTGTCGATGTGGTGCTCTTCCAGAACGGACAATTCCGTAATACGATTGCTCACATGGAGACCAGTGAGGGTTGCCCTCTGAATCCCGGTTCTAGTCTCCAGAAGGTCATGTATTTGGTGCCCACACTGGTGGCTAACTGTGATCGGGCTGGCATCGCTGTGGAGGGCGATATCAAACGCAAGGACACCGCACTTGCCTCCACCACGCTGTAAGTGGACGCAGGATGCAATCAAAATGCCCAAATACAGGCTTAATTATCAATTACTACCCTTTGCAGGATTGCCAGCCAGGATGCTCGCGATGCCTTTGGCATTATTGTCTCCTATGCCGTCAAAGTGAAGCTCTTCTTGGGCGCCCTGGGTGGTGAGCTGTGCGCCGAGTTGCCCTTCATACTCATGCACCCCAAGGTAAGTTGTGGTCTAAACTATGTAAACTGTAATGGCTGCTATAGCTACGTTCCTCCCCCTCTCCCTCTTTCCATCTCTTGCAGCCCAGCCGCAAGGCACAGCTGGAAACTGAAGGTTCCGTGGAGGCCTAAAGATGTTACCGTTACCTCAACTAATCGATATACAAAGTGCATATATTTCTATACTGTTTATATGTCTTAATCAAAGTGTTATATAAACTCAATCAAATCTGAAGCTGATGTTGCTGAAATGTTCTGAACTGCAGTCGTCGTACGAAACAAATCTATTTTCATTATATATGTGTGTATGTGTATTATAAACGCTCTCTATACGATAATGTAATATGGAAATGAAAACTACAAAAAAAGAAAATATGAAATTATTAACAACTTAATGCGAAATCGGTTTTAATCATTATAATAATCTCTCTCTTTCTCTCTCTCTCTCCGTTGGTCTCTCTCTGCATTCCTAAGCGGAGCTGCAATGTTAATTAATGCAGTGAGCTCTTAACCACACACAGAGACTGGCACGCTCAAACACACACACACACACACACACACACACACAGTCGTAGGCAGTGGATTATGCATTATTGTACCACAGATGCCACATGAATTGAATCTGAGTAGGACAAGATTATGCATTTATTCGAGTGCATTGTGGCAACATTTGCAGTTACAGCTTGGAATTTATATTGTGCACCGAATCGGACTAGAATCCATACTATATGTGTATGCTTTCGTTTACTTTTGTGGCCTGGCAGTTCTAAAACATAATTACACTGCCTGCTAAAATTAATAACAACATGCCAAAAACGGCATAATGCGCATTAGCTTAATGTGCTTGGGATTATTGCGAAATTTAATATTACAAATCGAACTGTTTTGCAATGTGGCTGAGTCGGTTTAATAATGTGCAATGGCTTATGCAAGTACAAACTGTATGTCTCCCCCGTAAAGTATCGATTAGTTATTTGCTGTTCCAAAAATGGTTTAGTCATTTTGATAGCCAGACAAATTATCATTAATTGCAATCAACACTCGACAATCGAACAAGCCGTAGACGCATGCGATAAGATTAAGTTATATATTTTAAACGCACACGCTACCCCATGGAGATTATCATAATAGTCCCATACGGCTCAACTTGGAAATTATTACCCCCACTATAAGAACAACAGAATAGTTTTCTGATAGGAGAAATACGTAATTTACTTATTTGAGTAATTTTAGGATAACTAATGGAAATCGATTATAGAACTATTAAATACTATTGATATGGAATTTCGTTATTCAATTTTAGCGACTTTTACCTTTACCTAGAAACTTCGTAGATAACTCACCCAAAATTTCTCAATCCCAATCCACTCAAAGCACACCTGTTACTAGGTTGTTTTCCATTGACTCTTATAATCGCCATATTGATAAGAAGCTAAACTCACTTTGACTATCAGCATTAAATGATTTCACTAAGTGCATTCTGCATATACTAACTAAGGACGCCTACAGTAGCAATAAAACTGAATAATCACTCAGAATGACAATCAACTAATAAACTAGTTGGCGCTCAGAATGAGTGCAAGAAGAGGAAGGCAAAATTAATATAAGAAAAGAAAACAAAGAAAAACAACTAAGATTATTTTCAACTGGTTCGACTACAATGAGATTATCGTTTTCAGAAATGAATAAATACCGCAGCGATCAGCTACTAAGCGGTTAGTTGACCGACGATTGGATCGGCTGTTGGGATTACCAGAATGTGCTGTCGGTGCTGTAGCGTGACCCAACAGAAGATATGGGTATTCGGTTGTGGAACAATACTCGCTGTCTTTGGACTGATAACTACAATATGGTGGCCCACCTTAATAGATAGTATTATAATGAAGCAGTTACCATTAACTCCCACATCAAAGACCTTCGATAAATGGGAAACTCTGCCCATACCAGTTTACATGAGAATGTTTCTTTGGAACTGGACAAATGCCGAGGAGGTGAAGCTTTATGGTGTCAAGCCACACTTCGAGCAAGTCGGACCCTACACCTACAGAGAGGAGCGTTTAAAAATGGATATCGAGTGGCATGAGAATAAGACGGTTACCTTCAAGCCAAATCGCACTTGGATCTGGGAGGAAGAACTCTCAGGGGGCAAGCAAACGGACTTGATTACAGCCCCCCATCTACCAAGTCTAGTAAGTATACTCTAGGAAGTGCGTGAATCGTGTTCTTATTATCATCACTTATTCTATAGGCTGCAGCAAGTGTCATGCGAAACGCTTCGAGCATTTTAAAAGTGTTCTTCAATATAGCACTCAACTCAAATGGTGGCGCCCTCTATGTTACGCACACAGCCAGCGAGTGGCTCTTCGAGGGGTTCTACGATGAATTTCTCCATTATGCAATGACAATTAAAAATCCCCTTGCACCACCTATCGAAGACGACCATTTTGCTTGGTTTCTGAATCGAAACGGGTCAAAGGATTTCGAAGGAGAATTCACAGTGCACACTGGTGTCGGTGATATAAAGGAAATGGGTGAAATTAAATTCTGGAATGGCGTTAATCATACCGGCTGGTATGAGGGCGAATGTGGTCGTCTCAATGGCAGCACAACAGATCTCTTTGTGCCCGACGAGCCCAAGGAGAAGGCACTTACCATTTACATTTCCGATACGAAGCGCATCATCAATTTGGAATTTACTGGCGAAAGTTATGAGATTGAGGGCATACAAGGTTGGAAGTACGAGATAACACCGAATACCTTCGACAACGGTCAACGCAATCCGGACATGAAGTGTTATTGTCCTGTGGACAGGCAGCCCGATAACTGCCCCGCTTCGGGTGCCACAGATCTAGCTCCCGCCGCCGAAGGAGTGCCCATGTATCTGTCTGCTGACCATTTCATGTATGCTGACGAGAGTTATGCGAACACTGTGGACGGCCTCAACCCGAACTATGAACGCGACAATTTCTTCATTATCATGGAACGTAAACTTGGTGTGCCACTACAGGTGAATGCGGCCGTTATGATTTCATTGTTAATCGAAGCGGATGAGGATATTGAGTGAGTTTCGTTAATGGGTAGATGAATGGCTATCAAGAGTCTTTCAATAATCTTTTCCGATTTTCAGCATTATTAAGAATGTGCCGAGATTCTTTGCACCACTCTTCACCTCGGCCAGCCAGGCGGTTATTAACAAGGACCTGGCTGCGGAGCTCAAGGTCTGTAGATAAAATGACACTAACTAACTGCGTGCAGTTTATTGATGACACTCCTCGTTATAGCTGGTACTAAGTTTACCCGCTATTGGACGGTATACTGGAGTGGGACTTCTTTGCGTCGGTTGCATCCTTATTCTCGTTGGCATTTTCCTCACGGTCAAACGCAAATGGCACGGTCAGGCTGCAGCTGATAAGACGGAGCTTATCGCCGAAAGCACTTCAAGCAATACCATCGAGCAAGAGCCAAGCGCATGAGAATACAGCTGTGCAGAAAGAGATTTCCACTGGCATGTTTAACCCAATAGTTATTATAGTATTATGATTTATGTTTTGAAATCTGTCAAAGCTTTAATAATAAATTTTATAAATAACAAAATCAGTTTTGATAAATGATGTTTTTCTATCATAAAATTAAAAGAATTTTTCTAAACTATTTAGTAATTGGGAAACAACTGTGCCTTCTATTCACAGTTACTTTTTTTTAAATATATTTTTCTTTAACTTTTATTTTTATTAAGTCATACGGGATAAATCGACTATCCCCTATGTGTCCCTTTTATCTATTAATTCTGCCTATCTTAGGCTAATTAACTATAGTTAGTGTTATCTATTTTGTTTTTATGTTAAATCTGTTTTTTAAAAACCGTGCCCTCCCCCGGGATTCGAACCCGGAACCCCTCTGTAAATAGTCAAACGCCTCAGACGACTCATCTCAGAGGTCACTATATTTCTTTCTTACACCAGCCTAAAAGTATGTTACAGTCTTATTCAAACCATATACAATTGAAACTTATGAGGGACGCTTATCTCAGTGTTATCAGTCACAACCTCCAATTCACTTCAAACTAATATAAAATTAGATCGCATGTTATTTTCTAGTGTAGACCAGTAATTAAAGATTAATTGAAGTAGTCAAAGTAGTTTACTAATCATAGATAAGCAGACTACGAAAGTTTTATCAGCCGCAAGGCACGCCCACTTCTCGCCTCATTGGGAAAAATTCTTTCCCATATTCTGTAATCAGCTGTTCTCGAGTACCGTAGTTAGGTTAGGTTATTTTAGATTATCACTTCAATTACCATATCTCGATTTTCAGCTGCATTTATAATCATCCGCTATTTTTTAAACTTTGCAAAACACAATGAAAATAATAGAGATTAGCAATACTAATCCAAAAAGTTAATCTTATCAAAATATTAAAACAGATTTTTTTTAGTATATTAATGGGTGATTTTGGGCCTCTTCATCCAGTCAGTGTCGTGCGGTTCGAGATGTGTTGCAATTGCTGTAGCGTACGCCAGCAAAAAATCTGGGTCTTTGGCCTGGGCGGTTTCTTTGGAGCTCTTGGCATTGTTCTGCTCTCGGCCTGGCCGAGTATAGTGCGGCAATTGAAACGCGACTTTTTGCCATTGGCACAGGATTCCTTCATGTACAAGAACTGGGTGACGACACCGTTGCCAGTGCAAATAAACTTCTATCTCTTCAATTGGACCAATCCGCAGGATCTAAATAACACAAATGTGAAGCCGAATTTCGAACAATTGGGACCGTACTCTTTCAGCGATTACAAGGTGAAGGAGGATCTGCTGTGGGAGCAACCTGAGGTGACCTACTATGGTCGCAGAACTTTTCATTTTCTACCAGAATTCTCAAATGGCTCGCTCGATGATATTGTCACTACACCAAACTTTCCCTCAGTGGTGAGTATGCAAAGTGCTAAGGTATTAAAACTGAGAAATGCTGAAATTGTTTCACAAATACATAACATAATATAAGGATGTGATAGGAAGTTTCGTTAAAAAAGATTGAAATTGTTTTTCTGATTGAAAATTTCCTTGGATTAAACCTCTTAAACCTCATCCAACCCTCAGTCTGCCGCCTCTTATGTGCGCAAAACTCCACGCCCATTTCGAAAGATTATAAATTTTCTGCTGAATCGCGAAGGCGGCGGCACCCGACTGACTCACACTGCACGGGAATGGATATTCGATGGCTTCTACGACGACCTCGTAGACTTCGTGGAGCGTTTGCATTCGCCACTTCTGCCGCTGTACAGTGACCATTTTGGTTGGTTCTATGGACGCAATAACTCGAAAGATGCCGAGGGCAACTATACAATCCACACGGGGAAAGGAGATCTGCGTCAGATGGGGGAACTGCGTCGTTGGAATGGCAGCACACACACAGGCCTCTACAGCGGCGAATGTGGGAAGGTCAATGGCAGCACGGGGGAACTTTGGGCCCCAGGCCGGCAATGGGATGAAACAATTTCTATTTTTTTGGCCGATGCCGGACGTTTCATAAACATGTACAGCATGGAAAATGTCACGGTGCATGGCAGCATCGAAGCCTGGCGCTACGAGACAACCGAACTTAGTTTCGACAATGGCGAACTGAATGCGGCATGCAAATGTTTTTGTGTTGCCAATCGCGAGTGCCCACGGACTGGTGTGGTCGACTATTCGCCATCAGCATATCATGCACCCGTTTACATGTCGCATCCGCATTTCCACATGACAGATGACTTGTACAGGGTCAATACGACGGGCCTGCAGCCAAATGGCGAGGAACATGGCATGTATGTGATAATGGAACCTACACTGGGCATACCCATAGCGCTGCAGGGGCAGGTTATGCTCAGCTTGCGGGTGATACGCGATGAGGAAATTGAGTGAGTTACACAGACTTTATCTGTGATGTTTTCAATTAATACCCCCTTCCTCCACTTTCCCTTTAGCTACCTCCGAGATGTGGCATACAATCATTATGCACCACTTTTGTCGGTGCAAATGCGCGCTGAACTCGATGACGACTACATTCGACTGCTCAAGGTCAGTTGCATTATCTTTATGGCAAATGGAATAACAATACTCTCACCTCTTACAGCTGGCGTTGAGTGCATCACAAATTGGCCAATTCACCGGTCTAGCCCTACTGCTGATTGGCCTAACAATGCTTATTGTGGGTGTCATTGTTACCAAAAAACACAAATGGTATAATCAATGGAAAAGCGAGTCAGTCGATGATATGCAAGTGCTTGAGAATACCGACAGCTGAGTGTGATAAGTTTTAGATTAGCCAAGTAATTGTTTATTTCTGTGCAAACCCGATTATAATTGGCCTATTGCTGTCTGAAGTATGTGCCATTAAAGTGGAATTTCTACGCGTGGGGTCACCTTACACACCACTACAAAATGGCGTGCACTGCTGCTTGGCTGTGGATTATCCTTTTCCTTCAGGTGTTGCCCAGCTGCGCTCGTCTAGAATTACATAAAATTATGGCCTCTCAGATATGCTAAATTTATTAATATGTTAATAATTGTTATTGTTTCTCCCTTTCATTTTTTTGCTGCCATACCACGGCTTTGCTTTGTGCTGTGTTGCACAATACAGCGAAAACCTTGAGCACGTAACCTGCATACTTTACGGCGTACGAACTCTTTCACCTGCTTTCGCACACACACACACACACAGACATACACGCACAGCCAAATTGCTAACTGGAAATTTGAAAAATGCCAACAGAATATTATAAGCGGCTAATTTATATGCGCCTGGCACGCAAACTTACGTTTTGCACACACATTGTTGTCGAAGCAGCTAGTCGAAGAAGCAGGCAGCTGCTCAGGAAGTGGGTGTGGGTGAAAAAGTTAAACAATGTATGAAAATATGAAAATTATATGCCAGCAAGTATGTGTTGGCCATAACTTTAATAAATACACATAAGTTATGATTAAGCTCTGCTCCTGCTGCTGTTGCTGTTGCCGCACAATTTCAAGAATTCGGTTCAACAAAATGGTTGAAAGGGTTTTGGGCCTTATCGAGCATCCTATTCATAAATAAAGCCAAAAAAGGACAATCAAATAAATAGAAATAATACCAATTATATCTAATTACATTTTATATTCTCTAAACAATTATAGAGCATTGATTTCATTAGGAATTCTAAACAGTAAAATTAAATGTTAAAGTCTTTTACTGCTTATTTAATTATGAACAAAGTGGAAAATAGTGTGAATTCCATTCAATGCCTACGTGATACTTAATAAAACGAATTTAAATACGAATTGATTGTTTTTTAAGAATGTATTTTTTAATATTTTACTGTTATTGAAATATTTCTCTGTCATAATATGTTTATGTTGCTTAAATTTAAATCTTAAAAACAAGAATAGCCATTTCTTTTATTGCAAATTAATTTAGTCGCATACAAGGTTCCACTATATCCAATTTCACTACATAACTCTGCGTTGGAAAATATATATGCCCATGTATAAATATTTACACACACACAGCAGCGCACATATGCCACACAAACATGATTTACATTCGTTTATTTTTGCGAATTTGCTGGCATTTTTTGGGGACTGAAGCAATTAAATGCGACTGTATCAAATGTTTTGCTCGATTTGGTCGTACGCTTTATTTTGATTAAAATTTATTATATTTTGATGAACAATTTGGAACCGCATTTGATTTATGTGACTAGTAATGGAGTTTTTATTAAATTCTGAATGCTAGACCAGATGAAAGCTACAGTCGGGTATGGTCCGATAGTAAAATATACGCCCAGTTTAGAAAACTTATTACAAGTACTTTAATAAATTTTACAAGCTACATACGCACCAAGAACTTAACATTAAAGTTAACAAATTTAAATCAAATTAGAAAACACAACAGATATTTGCAACACAATTTACTGTTATAAAGGGCTTTTACAATTACAACAGTCTTTCCCACCTCAAGACAACCTTGACTAGTTCTGCATATAAACTTGTGCTGGCTGGGAATTTGAGTCGTGTTGGCTTTTTAAGTCAAGCTCCCAACCGAATTGTGCAGTTGTGCAAGGAATTTTTAATGAAATACTTAAAATATTCCACACAATGCTGAGTGGGAAAAGAGAAAAGGAAGAATAGAAAAAGAGCCAAACCGCTGAGAGACAACCCAAGCAACAGCTCATCTGCACAGGCTGTGGTCCTCGGGACTGTGGCACCTGATTACAGACTGACACACTTATACCTATAACTGTGTTGTTCATTTTCATTTCTGTGTTAGACTTGAGCCTGGGGCTTATAAAAAAATGTTTAATGTTTCATTTGAAGAAGTAATGCTGTTCTCTATATAATTATTTCTGCGACAAACAAATATATTTACAACACAATTTAATGAGCCATTAGTGTATCTTAAATTCGCCTAAAATAGGCAACATATTTTTGTTCGGCCCATCTTGTCCGCGCAACAGATCGAGCTAGTGACCGACTTCATTATTTGGACTTATCCCAAAAAAAAAAGGAAAAGAGAACGACCGACAAAATGTTTGTAAATATGTATATAGCGTTAGTAAATAGGTTCGGAAGTGTGTGTAAGGACATTTTCATACATAAGCCAAATACCATTGTTGCTGCTGTCGAGCGACTGTTGTCCGTTTATGTCGCGAAAACTTTGGTGTCCTAATCTGCTGCCTGACTTGCATACTAATTTGTTTGCTTTCGGGTCTCTTCCGCCTCATCCTGTTGTCCTCGGTGGTCCTCTTGTCGGTTCAGCTGAGTCCACTCTGGTTGAGTCTCACTCTTTTTGGATGCTTTCTTTGCCGCCTTTATGGTCTCTCGTTTTGTTGACAACCCATAGATTATGTTGTTGGCTTTGGCTTTTGTATGTATGTGTGTGTGTTGCTGTTAGTTGTTGTCCAAGCCAAACCATGTTACGTCTGAGTATGTATTTGTGTGCGATTGTGTGTGTATGTGTGTGTCTGTTAGCTCTCAGTGTCATGTTCGTTCGGCTTATGCATTCAGTTTGGTTTCGGTCAGAGAGTCTGCTGTCTCCTGTCTGGGAACTCCATTGGCTGCTGCCTTTGTTTGTTTGCTTATGCTATGCCCCTCTATAAAGCCTTGTTTAGCTGCTTAATTTTTCCCTTTGTCATGTTGACAGCCCATCGACAGGGCATGCAAGCGAGCGGGGGTGTCCTTTTTTTCCGGCGGGTGTTGCTTTGGGTTGTTTGGTTCATTTTTCGCACAATTTAATGTTATTTAATTGGCATTTAAGTTTATGAAAATGTTTGTGTTTTCGCTGCAGGCACACAGACACAGACTCTGGCAGAAAGCGACCCCTACGCATAATAATGATAATGTCGAGGTCAGTTTTTATCTCACGCGGTCGCGCGTGTGTTTTCGTATTGTGTGTGTCCTTGAACCACGAGTGTTCAGGGCTTGTTTTTAGTGTGAATTGGCTGTTGAATTGATCCAAATGAGATTCCTAAGAAATCTATTAAGAATTCCATTTTAAGACATTTTTTGCAGAGACGCAGCAATTTGATTTTCATGGTTGTATTTTCAGCTGGTTCATTGAGATAATTTGTTGTACTTTCGCCATGTAGTTAATTAAAAATCTTGTCGTAAACATTTTAAAAAGAGCTGATCTTGCAAATATTTTAGTTGTGCGTAAGAGAAGGCTATATCTGCTGTGGCTTAAAAAACAAGTAAATAAATTCAATATTGGTAGTTTATATAAAAAAAACTTAATAATTATTTTAGAATTTAACAAGTTCATTTGTGTTACAACTCGAAAAAAATTAATTGAGCATTTTATTTGTCGCACAAAAGTAGGCAACATATTTTGTTGACCACAGCTTAAAATGCAATGAAATAAATCCGGCTGAAGTTAATTTTCGGTGACATTTTTTGACTACAATGTTAACCACAATATGGTGCAATATTTTACAATGACTCCACTTGGTTTTTTATCACTTTTTTTCGGTTTTGCACTCCTTTCGAAATTTATGTTGCAATTTTCTATGCGTTGTGCAGTTACTGCCTAGAAATTTTATTCGCACCCAAATTGCATTGGCCTTTGGCGTCGCGCAGGCGTTACAAAGTTGACAGAACAACACAAAAAACGAAGAACTAATAAAAAGGCAGAGTAAAACTAAACAACAATGGCAACAACAAACAAGGACAGTTGGCTGACAATGTTGGCGGAATTTAAAAATTCAATTTGAAAATGCAACAGCAAAAATACAAAACAATGTTTTTTGTTTAACAAAAAAAAACATTTTAGCATTCGTTTTTTCTATGAATAAAATTGGCAATAGTTGAAATGCCACACATGGACAGCAGCCGGCCACGGCAGCAACAGCAAATCGTTCAGGTTTTTTATTATTCTAACAATTGTTTGAAATTCGCTGTTAAAATAAGTCAGAGCACGGTTTTCGAATGTCAATGAATCAGGCAGAATAAGTAACTAAAGAGATTTGTACCAAAATATTCGTGAAGGCAAAGTTCAAAATCGTTTTTCCATTTCGCAGTTTTAATCAACATTTTTAATTTGTTTTCGGGCCTTCTGTTTTCCCAAAATTATTACACATTAATTAATGTGTGTTTGCACTGCGGCACTTTTGTGAGCTTAGTTTGCCGTTTTGAGTAATTAAAACTGCGCCAGGATAACAATCATTATTCAGCTTCCGCTGCTGGTGCTTCTCATTGTGTAGTTTTCATTTGGTCAGCAGAATATTACGCATACGCCATGTGGCTGGGGAAGTGCGTTTTAATTGCCGCTGCGTGCTCTCATGAAGTAAAGATAAAATTTCCTTGCTGGCTGAAATGCAGTCAAGAATCGTAAATTGCATAATTGTTTTTTGTGCGGAAATTTTCCTTGCTGAAAATTTGATAGCTCCAACTCCAGCAGCTGCCTGCCAGAGGCAACTTTGAAATCGAAAGTTCAAAAGTGCTGCACACAAAACTGCATGCAGCATTAACTGAGCACAAAGAACCAAGAACTTACTTGACAATAAGGAGAGAAACATTAGAGCAGAGACCAGTCAGAGCCTGGAGAATGAAAATGATCCAAGGTTGAGTGTCTGTGTGTGCCTCGGAAAGCGGCACTCTGTTGCCTCTTTCTGACCAGTCGATGCTTCTCGAGAGCTGACTGCATAAATTGCCGGCAAGCTTTCGTTGAGGGGCAAACGAGCTGAGGCTTAGCGCCTGCAAGTATGAAGCAGATTGCTTCTTGTTTAAGCATATGACTATGCATATTTGTAAGTCAATTTCCTTGGCCAGCCAGCGGGTCAGCCAGGCGTCCAGCTGGTTCATCGATGCAAACACAATTTCATTGTGTTTATAAGCACTTTAAACAGTGTGTATCCAATGCAAGAAGTATCTCAAGCGCACGCTCTATTTCCTCTTTTTTCTTACGCATAATTGCATTTGATATTCATTTTCAGCACACCTGGGTCTGCCGATGTATGTTTGTAAATGTATGTGTGACAGCTGTCAGCGGCTCACTCAGGCATTCGCTTATAACATTGCAATCAATTCAATCGCAAATTCTTCACTTCCGCATCCGTTCTGCGCAATTTATTGATAGGCAAACAAGAAAGCAACGCCAGCTGGCCAAAAATGCACGCAATGCATTTAACAATTTTCACACTTAAACCGCAGAGTTTTGTTCGATTCCACATTAAAAATACATGGCCAGCAAATTGGCAGCTGCAACTGCAGCTGGCGGCGTCAAAATGTCACGGCGAATGCGATGAATGGCAACATATTCGCTATGCAGTCAACGGAAATGGAACGCAACGCTGGTAGCTGGTGAAGACAGACCAGCAGGGTAGTTGAATATGTCTGCATGTGTATGCACGCGTTTGTGTGATAAGAGCGCGCAGTAACAGGCGACACAACATTGCAATTATATATGTAAATATCCGGGGGGCCACTTGGGCGGATATCTACACCTCAGAACAGGTACGAAATAAACTACAAGCTGCATATACACGCTGCAATATTTCTGTAAATAAAACTGTTTTCCCTGCGCTGACTGATTGATTGGTAATCAACACAGAAGTCAAACTTGTACAAAAGTTGCGTACTTTGTCGTGTGCGAGGAAAATATGCAAACATATAGCGAATGTGGGGAAATGAAAAGTAGTAACAGATAAATATACGGGCAGAATTGCGCTTTTCAGCTCCTTGTCCAAAGCAAAACTTTCGGAAGCGAAATTGGGGAAATAAAAAATATAAGCTGAAGCATACTTTCAGGCACAGCATGAAATTAAAAGCAATTTTAAGTCTTTGACTAGTTCCTAACGAAGTCTATCATAAAGATTAAAAAAAATATTTGTAAATATATATAAATTATAAAATTAATAAATTATTATTATTGCAATAATATATTTATGTATCTATAAATAAATTGTATATATTTATTGTTCGTGTTTATTTTGAATTATTTAATTATCGCTTTCTTCAGCTTATTAGTAATTTTCTACACAAAAACTACACTAATTGCGCCATCGTGCAGCTCATTTGAATATGTCCCCGCCCTCCTTCTCTTGACCTCGCTCGCAACGTGTTTGAGTTTGATTGCCTTCTGAATAATTCACATATGGATGACTTGATGCCCGTGCAAGGGTATTTAATTAGGACCAACGCGTACAGTGACTGTCAATTGGCAGCTAACGCCATCACAATGCCATGCTACATAGTATCAGTGTCACATATAATAATAACAAATTTCATTGATTTGCTGTTGCTTGTGTGAGTGCATTGATTTAGTTCGCATTGCTCTGCGAGACCGTGTATGTCAATTGAAAGCCCGTTTCGGTGGCATCGGACTGTGCATCGCTGGAGAAGTGAATGACAAAGGGCGGACGTGCGATAATTCTGTTGCTGACGAGATTATTGCCACAATAATAGGTCGGTTGCAATGCGGGATTATTGGCCATAAATGAGTTGGGTATGAGCAGATAGTCCGATGCGCGTCCCATTGTTGCCACAGTGCTGTGGCAGTCCTCATCATAACCAGGACCGGATATATCGCTGCTGAACTTGGAGAGCGCAAAGTGCTCGAGAGTGTAGCTACAGGTGGGGCAAAGAGGGAATGTGTGTTTAGAATATAAAGACAAAACTCATGCACAGCGCAGCTCACCTGATTTCGCTATTGGCTGCACCGGCCACACATATAGTGTACCTCATGTTGGGCATATAAATGCCACCGGCAAAGTTGAAGCTTGCAATGCCACCAGATGAGCTGCGATAATATTGATCACAGCCTAACGGCGCCAATAGCTCCAAATCAGCTGGCGAAGGTGCGCGCAGAGTTTGCAGCAACTGTGCCGCCGGTCCATTGCCAGAGTTGCCACCGAATATGGTGCGTGGAGCAAGCAAATTGCTAAGAAACGGTAACATGGGGCGCACAGTGGGCAATTGCAGTGCATTGCTGGCAGAGGAGAGCAGGGGCTGCTGCTGCACACTGGCCATGGCCAACGTATTCGACGGACACTCAAGTTGTGTTAGCGTCAGCTGCCACGTGGCCTGTGTCCAGTGGCTGGTGAGGCTGAAGTGCAGCTTAAGCATCTGGCCCTGCTGCAGCGTCACGTACAAATGTTGCCCATTGTTGCGGCCGCATAGCCGAAAACGCTGCACTTGCAAAAAGTCCATGCACTGTAGCGCGCTGCTGGCATTGAGACGCGGCTGTGGCAGCTCCAAGCGTTCAATATCGATGCGCACTTGACAGACCTGTGTGCTCCATGGGGCCACCTCGTATTGGCAGCTGTCCAGTTCGCTCAGCTGCCGCGCTGTCGGGCTGCGTATGACAATGCGCTTTTGCCGACTGCTTGCGATGCCGTTGCACTGTAGCTCGACGCTGCGCGCGGCGGGTAGCAGGACGAGAAATGCCAGCAACCAGAGCTGTTTCATTTTACACGCGTGTGTGTGTGTGTGCTTTTATTATTGCCAGGTAAGCGAATTGGTACTTCACAAGCGAAACGTGTTGATTTAATTTTGAAAATTCACAGCACTTCGCTTTTATGTGCGCTGCCATTGCGTGTTATCAATCGATGATTGAGATATCTTGTCGAGATAAACTCCATGGGCAGATAACAGTTAACAAACACATACATACCCCAACATGTGTGTGTGCTTCGGCTCGGTTCAATTATCTTGCAGCATCTGGGACAATATTTCGTTCAATGTGTCAATTTGTTGGCAACAAGTTGTCAAGTTGTGAAATGTGCTCGAGTCGGATGACTCAGCAGATGGGAATGCTGAGTAGTTGAAAGTGTATGCATGTAACAGAACATTTTTATATATGCATATATTATCATATTACAATTATTATTTTAACATTTACATCACTGTATGTTATGATAATTCAGACTGTTTATTAAATTATTATAAAATTAAGTCATTATTTTCATGGGACATTATCTTATAATCAATTTTAATCAATTTAATTCATATCAAATACTTTACCATCATGTCCATATATGACATTATCAATATGTCAACAAATAAATGTAAAACTTATTGTAAATCTTTATACATTAATTAATTCCCCGACAAATGATTAAATTCGCAAATATTATGACAATTTCTTTCACATTTTTGACTTCATAAGAATGTCATTTTTATCTGTGTTTTCTCCTCAACAATTTTCTAACTTATCTCACCAAATTCTGTGTGACTTTACGAACAAATTCCTCTCCTTCCTGTGCAATAGTTCCAATTGCCATAAATATCGTTTTATATAGTCATGCTTAAATAAAAATTCATTGGCCAAACGTTTTATCAATAAATGCCATAAGCAAAGTTTTACGCACATTTTATGACACACACACACACACAGCGCCGACAAGCACACATACACGTAAACCAATAAGCGCCTTGGTGAGGCGTTTATGGCAGTCTTACACCTTTTATGACTGCACACACATACACTCACACACGCACTGATCACACATACCACAGCAGCGCAAACAATAAAATGCCAGGCATTTATGTGCGCATATTTCTGATTGTGTGTTAAGCTCGTGTGAGTGTTTGTTTGAGTGCGTGTGTGCTTGCGAGTGAGTGCGCTGCGGCTCCTAATTCATTTGCGTTATATTTTGTGGCATAGTTCAAGGCGCAGCACCTTGAGCTGTAATTAAAACTCAACAACAACAACGACAGCAGTTGTTGTTCTCGCTGCCTGCCCATTAAAAATTTAAAACGTGACGTCAACGTTGTCGCCAAAGTCAACCAAGTGTTGCGGAATTTTAACAAACGACCAAATAATAGGAAAATTGCATGCCAAGCGCGATTAACATATCAAATATAATGTTTTACAGCAAGTTTTCAGCTTTTCGCATTTGCGCTGCGCATGGTGCATGCAACGTACAAAATAAATATATTTGCGTTTAAGTTTCAAAAATTTATGGCCCAAGTACAAGCACAAACGACAACAAAAACAAAGCAGACCAAAAACAACAACAACAATGGCAGCGACAACAAGCGTGCAGGCCGCGCATAAAAATAAAACTACTAATAAGGTAAAACAAAACTGAAAAAAATGGGTTCAAAAAGAGAAGAAGTAAAACAAAAAGGAGACTGTAAAGCAGAGAGGAAAATAAATACGAAACAGGAAGGAAATTAAGATGTAATTTAACGAAGATTTTATACACTTTTCGGCGGATACGAAAGTTTCCTTTTAGTAACTTTTAAGAATTCATGCTGCATAAATCATAAACTATATCTAAAGATATTTCATACTCCCTCTCCTTCTATCAAAATTAAAATAAAAGTTGGTCATAAATTCAGTCAGCCTTTTTTCATGTCACAAATTAAACTTCATAGTCAAACTCTCCGCCAGAAAAATGCAATTTATAATCAAGCAAACTTTATATTTGCTCAACTGGGTAAATAAAATATTAATAAATCTCATAACATTTTTTGCTGCACATATTTGGTTGCATAACTAAAAAATCCAAATTATAAAAAACAGATTTGCTGTTAGTTCAAATATTTATTCAACTTCTAATGAGATTCCTCTTTTTAGCCAATTTAATTTGCTCTCATATCTTTAATTGAAATTTGCATATAGTAATTGTAAAGTGCCTCAAGAATTCCTCACCTTAGGAGTCAACTTTATTCTTGAATGACATCACCTTTTTTCTCTAGAGTATTCAGAAAAAGTTTATCAACCGCAGCCGCAGCAGCAGAGCACTCTCTCTCTCTCTCTCTCTCGTATTTATGTCAATGTTTTGTTTTAGTTCTTTTATTATTATTACTGCTGCTGTTGTTGCAGCAGTTGTTGTAGGAGGCATTCGCCTGCTAACTGCTTGCATGTCGTACCCACTTGTGCTACCTTTGAACTTGCAATAAGCACAAAAACTGACGTCGAGTCTCGGTTGGTGTGTGGGCGGTGCAGTTCTTTGTCTGGTTTCGGCCCTGTTTTATGTGATCAACAACATGTTTTGTTCTGGCTCAAGTTGTTGGTACTATGCGAAAATTGCTTTGGCGATACAGCAGCGAGAAATACCAACACACACACACACATTCACACTCACCTATACATAAATGCAGGCACGTCAAACACACACACACACACAAAAACACTCGAGCAATTGTTGGCGGACACAGAAAAAAGTTTTTTGTGCAGTTTCTTGTTAGTTTTGAATAACCACCTCATAAAAGTAATGCCAGCCAGTGTCCTTGCCTGTGCAAATTGCAAACAGACTTGCACTCTTCTCATTTGTTGTTGTTGTTGTTGCCGTTAGTCAGTTGCAGCTTGATCGAAATTTAGTACTAAAGTTTTTGAGCAGGAAAGTGGGTTAAATGCGTCGCGCATAAGAAGCCAATTAATTGACATTCGATTGGCTGACGGAGACGTGGAGATTGCAACAGCCTTGATAAGCATAGAGATTGAGCAAATGGTACCAACACACGTAAATGCATGTACAGCATATATATATATACGAGTATAGGCTGCCACGCCTCCTTATCAACGGCAACGACAGCGCGAGGCCGCCATCTAAAATGGAAATCTAGCGGTAACAAGGACATGCATATTTTCCTGCCTTGTGTTGATTTCCCTTTTACCTTCCACACGCCGCTTGCATATTTCTCCCATATTTGCTTATCAAGTAAAATGCATGCAACAACAGCAGCAACAACACTACCAACAACAACGTGCAGATGGGCGACGTGTTGCTCGCTGACTGTAGTTAAGAAAAAACTAGCTGTTTCCGGAGCTCAAACACGACGCCAAAACTGATTGCGATGTTGCTGGCAAAAAGAATGCAACACTTTTCGCTATAAATTTTAATGCAAGAGCAGCAAAAGCGCAACAAATACATAGATACAGCTGAGTAAGATTCTCAAATGCGAAAACTCGACAAACACAATCAGCAAATAAAGCAGCTCAAAGTAGAAAATTGAACACAAATTGCATAACAAGTCAGTTTAAAATTCCAGAATATTGTCCAAAGAAATTCCAAAGAAATCGCCAGCCGGAACATCCTTGATTCTGATGTAACTATTTTATTGTTACCGGAAATGTTGACAAATGCGACGAAAACAAATCGAAAACTTCATGTAAATAAAACGGGCACAAAGCAAGATGAAAACTCGTTGTGAAACTGTTGCACTAAAGGAGGAACTGTTGAAACTGTTTTTCATTTTTTGTTTTTCATTTAATGCATTCTGGCCATCAGCATGATCAACTTACTCTACCTCCATCTCTCTCTCTCTCCCTCTCTCTCTCTCTCTCTCTTATGCACCCATTGACAATTGTTATTGTCGTTTAAATGTTGCACAATGTATTTGTGTTTGCACAACACACTTTTTGCTGTGCATATTATTTATAGCAAAATTTATAGCAAAGGCGCTTAAACAGTAAGCCGCACAAATTAAGAGATTAACATGCAAATCTTTTTGTGGTGTCTTTAAAAGAGTTCTCCCTCATCAGGGCCAGAGCGCCAGTGCCTGTGGCAGCCTCAGACCCAAGTTGACTACCCTGACGCGTTTGTCAGGCACACAAGACTTATTTATGTGCGTCGACTGCAGCCATGAATTGACTTTGTGACACTATACTTGGGCGTTATGCCAGCAATGGTAGCCCCTCTCCAGACTCCCCTATGCGGACCCTTTTCTGCCCATTTGGCCGCATATTGTGCCGGAAAATCTCCTGTCAGCGACAGCAGGCGGCACCCTTGTCTTAGTTTACCACATGATGCACTTGCCAAGCGGCGCACAATATGTCTTTGATTTCCGTTTATGCTTAAAGCCAACCGCAAGTAGTTTCCCTCCACCCCTTCCTTCCACCCAATAAGTGGTAGACTTAATGCAGTGACTCAAAACGTTGGGAAAATGCTTTGAAGTGCACTTTCCTCTTTCCACTTTCGTCGCATTCGCACAAGAGTAAGAGCGCCACTGTATGAGAAATATAGAAATATATAAGTATGAAATATGTAATGCGTGGAAAGCAGTACCAAATTTGATGGGATTTTGCTTTTCATGAAAATATAAAGACATTCCTTGAAAAGGCTATAAAATAAATATTATCAGACTGTTTAGCAAGTCAAATATTTTATGGTAAATGTTTATTGTAAATTAGTGAAAGTTGAGGATTTAAACTTTATAACACTTCTACGAAAACTCCCTAGAATATTATGTAATATTTTTATAATAAATATAAGAAACATTAACTTTCTAAATTGATTGATTATCAAAAAATATAAGAATTATTCGAACAAATTTGCTTTTTCCATTGCATATTTTCTGTCGTTTTCTCCCATTAAAATCTCATCGAGATGTTTTTAAATTGTTTTTCTTTTCCCTGCATCAAAAGTCAATCCACAAGATTGATAAAATTTATGCACATAAATAACTGATAAACTGAGTTTAGTGGCAACATGGCGTATGTGTAATATTTGCATATATGACATAGAAATGCAACATTGCTTGCCAAAATGTTGTGCCTTTATCTAATCAGCGTTTTGTTGACTTTTTAACGTGTGTGTGCGTGTGGCAATTTGTGCTGCACGCATGCATGAAATATCTTGAATATTCCATTTGTATAATATTTGAGTATGCCACTTAATTGATTTTCCACAACTATCAGACTAATTGCTGTCAATTGCGTTTGAAAGTGTTAAATCGAAAATGGGAAATGAGAAAATCGAGAATATAAAATGAAATGAGAAGTTTGTAATTTTAAATTTACCGTTCAATGTTTGTGTTTGTCTGCACGTAACACAAATAAAGTTGCAATCGCAAGCTGCAAGTGGATTTATGTGCCGCAAGGATGAAGAAGAAGAAAAAGACGAGCAGGCAGGCAAGGCAGGCAGAAACCGAAAGCCAACATGCCGGACAACACGCGACGTATACTTAATACACACGTATACGCTGCGTGACTGCTGCAAGTCGCAGTCGAGTGCCCGTCTTCGTTTGTGTATGCGTGCATGTGTGTTTGCTTATATACGTGTGTGCGTGCGTGTGCAACTTAAAATGTGCAAATTGTTTATATTTGAGGCGGCAAAGAAAACAGTTTTGCGAAAGGGCAACTCTGCTCGCAACGCGTGTAAGTTTTGTGTGCCGGACATTGAATAAGATTAATGAAGGTTTTGTTTATGGTTCTTGTGCGGTCTCGGCCAACCGTCAGGCCGCCTGCTGCGGCAACGTGTGGCACGGCCGCAGAATGCTACTGCGGCAGCTCCCTCTTGCTGCTGCTGCTGCTGCGACTCCTCCTCCAGGCCTCCACTGTTGCTGCTTCTGGTACTGCTTCTGACGCCGCCACAACATTTTCCTGGTAGCTTTCACCTCGTACTGCAGACACCACCCACAAAAAAAACATATTCCAATGATGGTGGCAAGAACAAAACTGATGCACATACAAGAAAAGGTGCCGCTAGCAACTGTCACATGCATGTTGCGAATTGTGGCGATTCGTTGAAGCTGCTTGAAGTATTTTATTGGTCCAGCATGTGGGTAAATATTAAAATCAAGTGCGAATAGGGCTTTAAATTGTTAAAGTTTTAAGTTGATTTTCAAAGTTTGATAACTAGATAAGTTGCTAGACTCAGCATTATCGAAACTCATATACAAATTAACTATTCTTCAGACTCCTTATGAGCCAAGCATTGTTATTACTTAAGAATTAATTATATTTTACAAACTTGGTGAACTTTTTTCTTCGTTCGTGGACGAAAAAAACTTTATGCTTTCCTCACAATTTTTCCAGCTGAATGCTTGCATACGCTTCATAGCATTTTTACAATTTTAAGGTAAATTTATACTTTCCTCCCCAGACGGTGCAACTTGTGGCGAAAACAGACCACAAGACACCTTTAATTAGAACTGCAGCAAGACAAAGCGAAGAAAAAATAGCAACAGCAGCAGACAACACAGAACGGTAAATAATGAGCATTAAGTATGCACTCCATTTGCTGCAAAATAAGCGAAATGTGCTCGAATTGCAATTTAATGAGCTCATTGACAGCAGCAACGTGGAAGAAGAAAATGAGTTAGCGTTTCAAAACGAAGTTAGCCGTGACTAAATGGTCCGTAACATGGCCGACAAAACAATGAAAATTAAATATTAATTTTTTACTAAAAACCAGTAGAAATTTACAATTGTACTACAGTAGACTGTAATTTACCCCTTGGAAAGAGAGATACATAGAGCTCGAGCCTCCCTTAACCCTTTTTTTTTAAAATAATGATCCTAAAAGTATTAAATTATTATCATAAATTAAAATCTTTTCTAGTTCTCGAAGATCGTAAACCATTACAAACACAAAATTCAAGTGAAGGCAGCGAGAAAAATAAAAATAAAACAGTGTTTTTTTCCGGCATCCTTCAGTAGAATTCACTCGTATTCAGGCGTATTCGGGGGTAATTTTTGTAGTGTTTTCTTAATTCTATAAGGATTTTGGATTATTCCTGTTTGCTCTCTCTCTTAATAACAATTAAAGTAAATCAATCAGGAAAAAGTATTTCGCAGTGTTTAATAAAAATGTGCAGAAGATATGTCTTTAAGCCGTGAGACGAGCAGTGAACACATTAACACCCGACTTCCAAACCCCCAACTGGGGGCCAAAGTGTTACCATTTTTTAATTAACCACCAGGGGTCGCTGTTTGCTGTACGAGGCGTTCCAGCACCGTATTCCGTCGGGACTTGGCCTGTCAGTGGAGCTGAATGTGAAGCATGTTGACATTTGTTACCTTCAAGCGGCATTATAAAAATTGCGCGGTGTCTGTGTTTGTGTGCTCAGGTTGACAGCATGTGTGTGAGTGTGCGTGTGCAGCGTGGTGTGTTGCAGCCACGTGAGCGCCACATGACAGCTGTTGCTCGAATAGTTTTTAAGTACTTGCTAATGAGTCTGTGTAACTTGCCAGTGTAATCAGTTTCGCGCACTTCCCGTGTACATTTTCGCCTGCATTTCGCTCGCATTTATGAAATTACATTTTAATGAGAGCAGCAAAGTCTGGCGAACTGTTTTCAGTCCCTACTTTGCCATCCCTTTTCAAAGGGATTAAAGACACACACAAATTTCCTGACCTTTTGCACAACAAAGTAGATTTTTATTAACTTTCGACCCCGAAAAGGATGCTACAATATGCGTCCGCTAAATTGTGAGAGGAGAAAGGAAAGTGGTGGCAGGCACATATGCGCTTGCATTTATGTTTTTAAGAATATATAGAGTTATACACACACACACACATACATATATATAGATGCTTTTAACCCCATTTTTGTGTGTGCGCGCAACAAGACAATGGCGAATGCCCAGCGGGCAGTTGAACTAAGAACAATGGTTAACAATGTTACGCATACGCAGCGTATACCAGAAGCCATACAAGCACGTGCGTGTAACTGTGTATAACTGTGCTGCCTGGCTGTGCATTATTCGCATCGAGAAGGCTGCTGGAAAAATCTGCTTCGAGTGCGGAAAGATTCGCCGACACAATTATGTAACATTTGAGCGCAAAATATGCAAGACAGTGTAATATACATATCTCTCTCTTTCTCTCTCTTCCCATTGTCTCTCTCTAGGCTAGCGTTAAATTTAAACAACGAATTGTTGAGAGTTTAGAGCATAAAAAGCCGAGGAAAGCGATAACAAGGCGAAACGAAAAGAAAAAAAAAATTGTATTCACCGTATAAATTTGCACTAAACTGGGATTCGAAATGGATTTTCTAAGCTAAGGAAACAAAGGGCGCCCCAGCATAATCGCCATGAATGAAAGCGCAGCATCATCGAGGACCGACGTCGCTACTGCGAACGCTTGATGGGTGACGGGTGACAGCAACATGGCCATGACAGGCGGAACAAACGAGCTTGGCGTATATGAACCAGATCTACTCAGCTGCTGATGTTGTCGCAGCCGGCGTAGCTGGAGTTGAAGCTGGAGTCGCAGCTAGACGTAGTTTTCTCCTCTAGTCCCTTAATATATTTGCCTGCCTGGCAAGAGAAACTGAGATGAGGGGCCTGGCAGCTGGCGTTATAAATCGCATTAAGTGGATCATACTTTGCATATGAAGTGCCCCACTCTAATGCCGACTGCCTTGTGATAAAAACCCAAGGCACTCTCTGCAGTAGCAACAGCAACAACAATGGACTCCTTGGGCGCAGCGTACGCAATCAAAATTCAAAAGTTTCATTTCAGGTGGATTTCTACCGTGGGATTTGCCATGGAGAACCACGCCACGAACCGTGGCGCCGCTTTATGTTGTCAATTGTTTGGCAGCAGATGATGAATGACGCCGATAGCGTTGAATTCGGATTCCTTTGGCGACGATAGCGCTATGGTAAATTTGTAGACGCATTAAGTTTGCCACGTGCAACTTGTAATATTTTCAATAGAGAGAGAGAGAGGGAGGAAGAGAGAGAGACTAGTTGCGACTTGAGCGGGCACAACCTTAATGGCGCTGCATAACTGTAAATTATACGCTGAAACTTTTCTGTTTGCAAACCCCAAAAACTTTTTCCCCCAAAGAATTTTGCAGATGCTTACTGTGTGATATTTATTTAAATCATGTCGAATTGTCCTTTAAAATAATTAAAGATAAATAGACATTTTGCTATCGCTGTCAGTTTGAATTTAGACCGAATTTCTGTTCTCTACTCGATGTTTTTTTCTTTTATCTGTCTAGACAAGACTCAATAAGCATCTTTAGCTGGTGAACACTTCATATACATAAGAGAGCCATAAACAGTTTCTGCCATAAATATCTATGCGCAAAGCCATTGAACTGCGTCTCACGCCCCCATAGGAACCTAACTTGAGAAAGCACCCGCACGTACACATACAATTATCATAAATATGCCACTTAAAAAAGTAGAATAAGAAGATAAGAGGAGGAGGAAGGCGAAGAAGCATGGCAGGCAAGTGAACAAACAAACTCAATTAGTCATGGTAAAAAGGGTGTGGCAAGTAACATTCGATGCGGTGCTTTGCCAAAGAACTCAAACTCAAATACAGTCGTAAGTTAGTTAAACTATTTAAAATTGTACCTATAGTATGCATTCTATTGAACTGAAATTACTACACTGAATGCCATTGTCAGTTTATGTTGAGCAAAACCTTACCAACAATGCCATTCGATCAACATATTCAATTCATAGTCATTTTTATCTACTTATTTTTCTAAGTTGACTTTTGCACTTGAACTGATTCATTTTCAATCTGTCTACTATTCAATTAGTCATAAGAACATCTTAATAAGAGCTGATCTTGGTATTAAACCTACACAAATTGAAATAAATCACATTTAAACTGTCTGATAATTTCCCTCTTTGCCCCCATTTAACCCCATAATAAACTTTCACTCATTTTGTAAATTTAAATATATATTTACAAGAGATTGTCCACTAAACAGTCTGCGCAATTGTTTAACAATAACAAATTTAGAATTCGACTGAATTAATGAATAATTAATGTGATGCAAAACAAGTTTCGCTTTGTGCGCTTGTACACGGTAATTGAAATAAGTATTTAAATGACAATAAATTGAAATGTGGTCGAGGTCGCAAAGAAGAAGAAATGCAGACAAGGACACGACGAGTGTAGCAATTACAACTGGCAACAACGACAACTACAAGTACAACTACATGGGCTGCCCTTACAAGACAATACACTCAGTTACACAGCAAGGACATCGTCAAGTTTCGACCTGCTTCATGAGCAACGCCCACAAATGCCCATTTGGGAGAAACAAAGAGTCGCCTTGGCTGGCTAAGGCTTCGCATATCGGCAATCGCATAAATCTTGTCCTCAGAGAGTTGTTACCGTTTCACAAAGCGCGACAGCGTTGCCACCTAGTTGCAAATTATACGCAAGGGTTTTCCGCTTAAGCAATTACAGCACGCAGTTTCCTTTTTATGCACTCGCCATTGGACTCCGACTTGGACTCGCACTTGGACTTGGACATTCTGCTGACTTCACATTGTGGCAACGTGACTTTTATTGGACTTTCTTTTTCGAGCACGCTTTTCCTTGCCGCTTTTCCCTTTGTTGCTGTTGTTTTGCGTTCATTGCTAAAACTTTTCGTCTCTTGTTTATGGCATTTATCGTGCTATTTATTCAGCTTGTTATTCCTTTTGTTTCACAAGGGCCCATCGTCCAAAAAGTCCGAGTACTCTTCGGTGCCATTTGTATTTGTCTAGGCCGCACGATGCCTTAGAGTTCTCTTGCCGGGTTTTGCCGCGCTTTACTCGGCTTTGCCGCGATTCACGCATATCCCGCAGCGTTTGCTTAACGCGCCTTGACGCTTATCTAAACGATTGTCTGTGGAGTGATTATGAGTGTTGGAGGTTGTTAGCATAATTGACGCCCCGTGCCCGTTTAGCAAACGATTCCTCCCCTTCTCTTCCCCTCATACTTCTTTTACTCTGCCCGGTTCTCCGGAATATCCATTCCGAAGGCAGAGACTGAATAATAATCAAGTGCTATTTGGTTACAATTTCATGCCTAATAATAAGTTTGATTATGCGCAACGAACATGTTATGGGTCCCTCATTCATACCTCTCTGGGTGTGTGCGTGTGTGTTCCAGTAGTTAAAGGTGAATTTGGGATTATAAGCAAGAGTTGAAATGTGTAGAATGCTTGTCTTTGTTTGTTTAGCGGCGTAATACACTGTAAATTTATAAAAATTGGACTTACCTATTATAAAATAAAATCATTTATAAAATATAATAAAGATCTGATTGAGCTGCAACAAAGATTCGTTTGGCTTATTTATTGTTAGAGCCCCATTTAAAAATACCAACTTTTAAACTTCATTTTAGAAAATGTTTAATGTATAAGTATTTTTGTCATTTATAAGTTTCACTTTAACTTTAATATGCCTAATATTAATTTAAATTTGCCTTTGAATCGACTGCAATTAGTCGAATTAATGCAAAAAGTAGTCGAAAAGTATAAATGTAAAAAAAGTCATGAATAGCTCAGTAGATGAATTTCGTGGAGCATTCGTTTTAACTGAAAAAGTAGAAGCGAGTCCTTGTTTCTTAATTCATTTGCATTCGCAGTCATTGATGTAATCGTCTGATGCAGGTCCGTATAGTCCTAAGTAATCGAATAAGTTTAATTAATGTACAATATCTGCATCATAACTTACGCTCATGTTCCGCCATGTTTCTTTATAATCCAGCTTGATTATATCGAGATCATCGGAACAGAGTTCGGTTACCTCGACAAAAGTTGCAGAATCTGGTTGGATTCGTATGGTAACCTCAGTCATAGTCGACGTATCTTTGGCGAGCTTCATGCAGATTAATAAATTTCGACGAGAGGCCAGACGATTCCAACTAGATCGATAGAATTTCATAAGTTTACAGTGCAGTGCCATGGCATCGTAGATATGATCCTCAGTTGCACCGTGCTTGACCGAAAAGTAACCGTTATCTATATAATAACTTGCATCCTGATCAGCAAATATATTAATAGACTTATCAAGGAATCGCTGCGATTAAAGAACAATGAGTGGTCGCTGAAAAAGAAGGCGGAGCAAGATGTGAAATTACCGCACGTAGAACACGAAAATCTGCAATTGGAGTTGTTATATCGAGATATTTTATGGGTTTCGCCACATAACCCTTCGACAGATCCGTGACATACCCCCTAACGCCCTGGGCCGAAATATAAAGCATAACGCGAGCATGAAATGTATCCACACGTAGGACCACCTCATCAGGACTACATACATGTACACATATAAATAACAGATTATATTAGTATAAATTGACTACGTAACTTGCAACTTACTTCTCCTCGTTGGGATAAAGACACCAGTCGCGAAAAGGGAAATGTTCGTAACGCTTGAAAGCCAATCCAAAAATTCCTAATCGATCAGTTTTAATGGAAATCGTGCGATTTTTTCTATCGAAGTGAGTTTCTAAAATGTGCTTCGTAGTCCAGTGAGTAACCTTAATTTTGGGCTTCTCGTCTACGGTTTGACTTTCTAACGGTAGCGGCTCAATAGTGTCTGTCAGTCGGTTTTCATCTGTCTCTAGTTGACTTTCAACTCCCATACCTAACAAACTTTGTTGAAACTCAACTTCACTTTTACGGACCACATTATTCTCCTCAGGGACGGCACTAATAGCCTCATCCTCACGTTCATCAGGAATCGAGCCTGTTTTTATTTTAGATTGGCGTAACTCATCAGTCTTCTGTAGTATCGGTTTCTTTTTCAACCTTTTTGGCTGTAAGTAGTCCGGCTGACTCATTAAGGTCGCATGCTTGATATTATATTGGTTTCGGATGCCATCCAAGGTATTGAGAATACCGTGTACGCTTTTGGGATGAGGCAACTCTGCTTCCGCCCCCTTCGTCTCATCCAAGTTAACATGCTCGACACCATGGAAAATCGGAAACATTCGTTCCGGTGCGTCTTGCTCATCAAAATCAAAATCGATATAGCTTAAGTCTACGACCACATCTTCCTCGGCACTGTGTCGTCTCTTCAGAAGGTTTCTCTGCTTTGGCTTATGAGTCATCTGTATATCCTCTCGTATTTCCTGGGGCATCTTGAAGGATGATATTATGCGGGGAACACAATAACGTTCCAATTGTCGGATTTCCGATTGATTCAATTGCTTCAGCAGTGAAAAATTTTTTACTGGTATAACTATCTCTTCTGGCGGTAAAACTAAACTATGTTGCTGCGCAGATAATATTGTGGTACGAAATATGTAGGCTTCATCAGGTTTTTTGATTTTCGATGAATTCCTAATGCTTCTTTTAAATGATTGGAGTCGAGAGCTCTTTTTATTGCGCACAGCAGTCTTCTTATCGTCGACCAATGGAATATCGATCTCCACTGGTCCGATCTCCTCAACTTCGGTTAAATACTGACAAGCCACTGGCTCGCCCCATAGACAAAGATCTTGGGTCAGCTGGAGTGTTACAAAAAAGTAGGGCAACTCGTTATCCTCCAGCCTAGCTCGGGACATACGGTTCGGGTTCTCATTTATATTTTGCTTGGCGCGGCCCGTCAGATTTGAAGAACGCTTACTGAGAATACTATCACGCCCCCTGTGCTCATTAGCCACAATACCCGTTATCTCATGCAACAAGCGTTCTTTGTCGTTCAAGATTACGTTGACTATTGAGTAATTCCTGTTACGCGGTTGATGTAAAAACATGATCGAGTAGATTCCGCCCAGTATTAAGTATTGTCGCAAATTGATCTAAAAGAGTAATAATTAGGGGTGAACCTATACGAATGAAGAGTCACCTGCCGTTTACCTCATTTCGATGCATATTGAGATTCTGTGGATTGTAAATCTCGTCCAGTGAATCAATATATTCCTGTTGTTCGCGTTCCAGAAACACATTAATCGCATCGGGCAGCATATCAGGGGCAAGCTTGATTGGCTCCTTTGGCGGCTTAGGTATTGCCTTGATGGCTTCCTCATCTTTCTCCTTTTTTGCTTTATCGGTGCGCTCAATAATGACACGCATGACTTCCTCATATGCTTCGCGCTTCGCAAGCATAGACTCAAGCATTTCGTCTTGTATTGCAATCTGCATTTCCCACTCAGATGCCAGAGCTTCCTCGATATCAAGTATTCCGATCAAACTTGCCTTTCCATCTACAGGTATTACCGGATCATAACTTTTAGCATTTTGCGAGTATATATCGAACTTTGTGTGAATGCAGCGCAACGTGAGGCAGTCGTGCAGCACACTCTCCGGCATCTGTATGCTGACAGCCACATTTTCCAACTCGGCGATTATCATAGGGGCTCTGAGATTTAAATACAATAAGTCAATTGACAATACACTGAAGCAGTATGTCAATTTATTTAACTTACACAAGTTGGTCAAAGCGAATGGACACGTCACGCAGTCCCCAAATATCAATGGAAAATTGTTCGCACTTGTGTCCCCACTTGGCCACGATGGAGTCTACTGAGCTGGATTACTAACGCTGATCAGTATGTACGCGACAGAGAATCTCTCCTACTCCATACTTACTCCATGTAAACACCATCCATGCGGATAATTCGATAGCTCAATCGATCAAAACTGGCTTCGATTTCCTGTTCGATCTCCTTGCGAGCCTACAAGGAAGCAAGTTTTATAGGATTTATCCCTATCTACTTTATCAATTATTGGCTACCTTCATAATCTCATTTTCTAGTTTCTGGTTAACCTTCGACATTTCGCAGGGGTTGTCTAGCATACATTCGATGTTCACCAGTGTTTCCAGAAACATATCGATATCTTTTTGGTAATATTCGCCAATATGATCGCTGCGTACAACCTTCATCGTGTTTCGGGTTTTATCCACACGATAAATGTTCTGCGTGAGTAAGGAGCGATTGTCCACCGAGAGTGTCCAGTCTACACTGTTATCGTATTTAAATTGCTGATAGTGCTGCTTCGATGCAATAAAGGTACGTATCTCGGCCGGAATATAGGGGCGAGGCAGACCGTCGCACTGCAAATATTTCTGCCAGTGCAGTTCCTTAATCCTCTCCATCTCTAAACTCTGAAATTCTTCAATTGCGTCTGCAAATACACGTCGACTCTCCATAAATTTATGTATAACGTATAACAATCTATTGGAACTTACCCTTTATAAAGCCACAGGAGATGCCAACATCACGAATACGCTGGCTGTTTAATTTGGCCCTTTCCTCCATATTTTTGCGACTGATCAAGAAGTTGGTTGGTGCCTTTGAGTCCATCCTATAAATTATATTTTATATGTAGTTTTGCGTGTTATTCGTGTTCTGCGTGTGTTGCGTGTTTTTTATTCATATAATGTCGGAGATGTTCTGTCTGTATTAGTATTATTAGTATTGACAATTGAGTCTTCGGTTTCATGGTGAGCATTAGTGAGAATAGGGAATCAAACAATAGTTTTACCTTTGAAAACAAACTCAAATCATTTCATACTCAAGTTCTGCATGTAAAGGACAGAATAAAGCATCTCTGAATCATCAATAGCCATCTATATCTGTTTGCCTGTCAATCTCTCTAAAAGACTATAAAAGCTGCTGGCATGCTACAGATTTTGTTTACTGCAAAAGGCTAACAAACTATAAGGAAATGAGCCCAGAGCTTTCGTAATAAAAAGAAAAACATTTAAGCTTAATTTTAAGTAAAAGAATTGTCACCGCTTTCAGCTTAGAGCTGCACACAGTTTCGCTGATATTGTATTGAGAAGTATGTTAAACAGAATATGAAATGACTCAGATGCTAAAATTATCTATATAAAAGCGTACCATTTGACCTGCTGTCTACACAACGTGCTGATAAGCAAATGAAATGAGATTGGTTTATTTAAACGTTTTAAACATAACGTTGCTAAAAAAATGTTAAAGAAGTATATTAAAATGTACCTTGTGGTCGATTTCTTAGAAATTTCAGACTCTTCCTTCCTCTTACAAATTCTTAATGACTTCAGCTTATAGCTGATACTCGTACTTAACAAAAACCAGAAAGAAAGGCTACTTTTGGCATGCCCAAGGCTATATACCCTAGCAAGTTCTTATATGGTAAGATAGCTAGAACGAACAGACGGCAGAGCAGACAGACGGACAGACAGACATATCTTGTCAAAATGTATATACCCTCTCCAAGGGTATACAAATTGTTTGATTGTATTTCAATTGTTTTTTATATTTTGTTCCACATATGTGTGAAGCTTTTTGCATCAGATAAGAAACATCTTCACATAAGCTCTCACATGCTTTGCCAGTAGCGTTTTGAAAGTTCATCAAAGATGTTTAATTACATTGTGCTCATTCTATGTGTGTTTTACTTGTGGTCCAGCATCGTAGCTGTCCCTTATCAACAAGTTGATTATGAATTAGCAAATTCAAATAATACCAATAGATACCAAGTGCAAACTAATAATGATCGTAAAACCCACAGTAATACAAGACGAAATTCGGAATCGGTTTCAATTTCCACAAGGTATTATACTAGATCTTCCCAAAGTCGATTTGTGTAATTTTTAATTGAATCCGTAGCACTGAAGCTGAAAACAACACAAGCTTTGACGAACAATATTATGATGAACAATATAATGATGAACAATTAAGTGTGACAAGGTATTTTTATTAAATGTTAATTCGTTTAATAAATTTAATCTTTAATTAAATTTGTAGCGACACATCTGCTTATGACGATACTACTGAGAACTATGTGTTTACGAGAAGGTACATATTACTTAGTACTACGAAATATTAGTCATTTGTATCTATAAAATGTTTTTTGAATCCGTAGCATTGAAGCTGACTACTATGCGGATGATTTAAAAAAGAGCTTCAATGTGTCAAGGTATTATACTAAGATGTTAATTTATTAAATAAATGTAATATTTTATTGAATTTGTAGCGACATATCTGCTTATGACAATACTACTGAGAGCAACATGTTATTTGTATCTATTAGTTTATTAATAAAATGTTTTTATGAATCCGTAGCACTAAAGCTGAAAACAACAGAAACCATAAATATTATGAGGACGAATTAAAAAAAAACTACTTTGTGAGAAGGTATTATCATTAAATATTAATTTGTTTAATAATCTTAATGTTTAATTGAATTTGTAGCGACATGTCTGCTTATGACGCTACGACTGAGGACTCCATGACTACGGAAAGGTATTCCTTAGTACTAAGATATAATATTAGTTTATATTAAATTGTTTTATTGAATTCGTAGCATTGCAGTTTCCGTAAGCGATTACAATACCACATGGTAATATATTTTGTTGTTTTTTCTTTCTTATAATAATAATATTTTTTTTCATAGGACTACTATAAGTTGGAACTATAACAAAGTGTTTGCAGATGCGTTAATTTACTTAATTATATTCATTTTAGTATTATCTTTAATTATGTTCCTTTGGAAAATAGCTCATTTATAAACATTGAGAATATTTCATTTCCTTAGATTGCATTTTAAGGAACAAAAAATAGTTAAAGGCGCTGCAATGTTTCTCTCCCTTATGTTAAATATCCAGACCTGCAGCTTGATCATATTTGCTTTAATATTATGTAAAGTTTTAATAGTGAAAGTTATTTCTCTGCGTTTTCCGTTTAAGCAAACAACTCGAAAGTTTACCTAAGTTAATGGATTTTAAATAAATACTTATGTATATAAACTAAGCTGGTGCTTCTTAATTTTCGTTAGTTTCTGGCGTACTTCATGCCGCCAGCAGTTGCAAATGGAAATCAGGACAATTAACAGAGGCTGTACACACGAACACACTAACAAACACCGACAAAGTAATCATGCTGACATGCCACAAAACGCAGTGCAAATTGCAGCACAGACAGCAGACACGCACACAGCCACACATATCTGGTTCGGCATTCTAAAACCCACTAAAAACAGCCTGACTTATCACATAGCCGCTGCAAAACATTTGCAAAAGTTTTAACGGAAAACTGTGGAAAGTGTTTTGCAAAGCGAAAAACAAAATCTGGGGAAAATCAACGCCAAGTGCAAAACATGACAAAGACAAGTGACAACATGTAAAGATTGCGCACACTTGTTTAAATTTCCAGTAAGAAGGAGGTGGAGGTGGATAGCAAAATAAAAGAGGAGTGGCCTGAGCTGACTGTGCTGTCATCATGCTCTAACGCTGATTGCGCAATCAGCTTGTCGCACGCCACAAGTTAGAAACAGAAATTGCGTATACGACCTGTTGACTTGCCGCACGAAATATGCCTTTCATTCTTATGGGTCTCAAAAAATGCAACACAAGATAGGCGTGTAATTAACCTAAGTGCTGTTCAACTGAAAACTGCTACGTTAAAAGGAATACTACTATTACTATTACTACTACCATACAAGCAAGAAAATCTATATAATATACACAATTTGTATATAGATATATATATCAATTTTTTTTCTACCAAAAACTCATTGGAATCGCACTTTAAATTCATGTCAAGTCTTGGAACACTTTTTCCCGGAGTCTGAAAATGATTTTCATCGTTGAAAAAATTTATTTGTGGAAATGCTACTCTGCAGGTGGGCAAAGAGTGAACGCATTAATGCGCATTTAGTATTTGCTATTTGCTATTTTATATATGTATGACGAGTGGGAGGGGACAGATAGAGGGTTCGGGGCGTAGGATGGAGCTGCTGCTGCTGCCACCGCTGCCAAAATCGTGGCTTGCCGCAAAATTTGCCGTTGATGGTTTTGTGACGTGCTCAGAATTTGAAATCAGCGAACGCAAATAAATATTTAAATACCAAACGGAAAATCAACGTTGTGTTATATAGTATTTATGCCGTGAATATCGTTAAAATATGATTGTTGTTATTGTTTAGCGAGAAAATTGCTGAAATTGAGTGAATTTAAACTAATGAAATTATATAAAATATACATCGAGCTTGAACAATAAATCGAAAAGTTCTCGAAGCTTTATTCAGATATTTATTTGTCAAATCAGCAAAAACATAATCCACACATTCACTAACACAACTATTTAGACATTTTTCATTGCAAAAGTCTTTTGGAAAAACGTTTCTGAAACCCGTATTGCGATATTCTTTTGCGCCAGCAAGTGAATCTTGTTTTGCATCAATAAACATTGACATTGGCGCTCTGGCATGTCTGCGTATAAGTAAGATTGTCTCTGCTTGTATGTATGTGTCTGCAGAGTAAATAAAGTTTTCAGGCTAACAAGAATGCATTTGATATTGTGCAGCATAAATGATGCATGTGCGCCGAACAACAATGAGTGCGGCAACAAACTGCACAAGACTGCCAAATGCCATAAACAACGTTAAAGCTAATGCATGGACTGTACGATGCAACTGAAGTACCTAAAGAATAGTACGGCTGTACACACATATGGATGATGATGATGTTGCTGAAAAGTTATCGTAAACATTTTTATGCCAGAAATGCATTTTGCAAAATGTTTTCTAGAGGAAAAAGTTTTCATACCATTAAACTGAGACAGATGCACAATTCTCACACATACGTAAGGCTTTGTCTGTCTTTATAACTGTCCTATATAGATCAGTCTCTCAACTACACAGCTCCATAAAATTATAGCTATTCCCGACAGTTGCGTATACTTCATATTCACTACACTCCGTCAGCTTATTGAGCAACCTTAACCTCAAGCACAACCCCATTGGGGAAACATGGTTAAATTTCATAACCACACTGGAAATTAGACCACAACTTTGTGCATGCTTTAAGCCAACTCTCGTGTCGGTAAAGAAAAGAAGAAGAATAAAAGAGCATAAGCTTGAGCCATTAGCCGGGCTTAGAACATGGCAAAAATCATAAGCTTATAATTTTGGACTATGCCAAGAGCAGAAGGAAATGAAGCAAAGAACCAACTACGTTGAGTGCCTGCCTACCGGTCTGTTCGTCTGCCTTGCTCTGTCTTGTATAGCTGTGGCACGCTGGCGTATGCGTAATATGCCTAATGCAAAACGCAAACTCAAATAAAAGTGATATATGCCGCCGTGAGCGGAGCGGCAGACGTTACGCAAATGTATTTGTAAGCAGCCACTTAGCACACTTACCGAGTGGAGTTTGAAATATGCTTGCCAGTCGACTGCTTTCAGCGCCAGAGCCAGCACCAACAACAACAACTACAGTGGCAGCAGCAACAACACACTTATACATAAGTTGAGTGAAACAAAGCAGGAGGAAGAAAAGCTAAAATCCTCATGAGAATTTGACAACATATTCACACGGGCGACGAGCTCGCTCGCTCGGCAATCACAGCGCGTGCCGCACGCTTTGCGCATTTAACGCGTATTTTGCACTGTCTGCTTCACATCAACAACAACAACAAAAACGGCAACGGTATTTTGGGTTGTGTTGTGGCATGTGCAAAATGTTGCATAAATTGTTTTTAAAGTCACAAGCGAAGTGAGTGAAATGTGAGCTCGACCTAAGTCAAGTTGCACTTGTCTGAGAGAGTTGCTTGGAGACGGGGCTTATAGATATGTGATACATAAATTCCTACTACTACTATATATATAACCCCGAGAGAACATTGGATTTGCACTTTGCTTTAACCAAAACTTGAACTGCGAAAAATTCTGTCCCCTATCCTCACACACTCCCCCCGCGGTACGTGATAGACAGCTCAGCAGCAAGCACTGACAACAAGTCGGCAACACGGCAGACATCTTCGCTCAGCTCGCTTTGCGTATTTGATGTGGCAGAAATGCACAAATGCCACTTGGCACTTGCCACATGCCACATGCCACTTGCGGGCGGCTGTCACCACAACTTAGCATAAAAATAAGTGAAAATACCACGGACTATGGCTCACTTAGTTTATGATCTGACACATCTGACACAAACAAGCTAAATCTGTTGAAATAATTATGTTTATCAAATAAAGCGAATTTCACTGCAAGTAAGGAAAAAAGGCTACGTTCGGCATGCTGAAAATATTATACCATTGCAGATTCTTATCTCCTTCGATTGTTCCAAAACTAGTTATAAATAATAGTGAAGAATTGAATGGTATTGTGTATATTTAGTATTTTTCTGTAACTCATACAAAAACCTTTGGTCGACTGTTTGTATGGCAGCTATCCGAAATATCGGTACTATTTAACTCGGTCCTCTATTCTGTTTTGGTTTGTAGCATGACATGACTGGGCCGCTTAGTTAGCAAAATGCTACTTGGCCAATTTACAGCTAGTTAGCCAAAATGAAAGCTCACTTACTTTTTTTTCCATTTAGATCAAGCCAGATTCACCTAGTTCTCCCTAAAGGATTCTATTGCTGTTGATGTTGCTGTTTCTATTACTGTTGCTGCATATAATTTTATAATTTATGTAATGTGCGTGCTTGCAATTTGCTGATTTAATTAGTAGCTATAACTCATTTGTTGCGCCGCGTAGCTTCAGATAATGAATGGCATTTAATTGTTGTTGTTGTTGCTATTGTTGTTGGTGGCCTCGTACTAACGCGCTCCTAATTATGGAGGGGCCATGGCCCCTGGGCAATGCTTTGTTATAAATTTTGAGATTTCCGCTTATCTAAGATCTTGTAATGGAGTGCATAATATGACGAAAATGTTCTGAATTTCTGAGCAGGTGGGAAGTTCCTAAAATGACTTGTAAAGTAGATTTGTAATTAGCTTAATCGATAAGAAGGGTCATAAGAAAGTTGAGAGCCAAGAATCATAATTGTCTATAGAAAATTATATTTAGCCATTTTTTACGTTTTGTTTAACCTCTAGAATCTTGCGACTAGAATTCCAAATTAATTGAAATTTAAAAATTTTTTCACTTTTAATTTGAATGAGAACCTAGATAATAACATAATAATATATATGTATAAATATAAATTGAAGTATGTTAATTATAGTCAACACAACCTTTGGTTATTTTTATATATCTCTTAAAACTTCTTGTCAGCTTTAACCTCAAGTAACCTTTTACATTTCCTCATTACCAACTAAATAATCACTTGAAGGAAATGCTCTTCCTGTCTGCACTTTCTCAACCCCTCTCTTCTTCCAGAGTCCCTTCTTGGTTAATGATTTTCCATTCGAATTCAAAGTCAGTTTATGTCATTCATAAATCACAAGCGCATTGAACTGGCATCCGCTAAATATTTGGGTAATCGTAGCTACAAAATGAATCACCTGCTACGCATTGTTTCAATACGTAACTAATATGTGGTTAACCCATGACCAAAGCAAAGCAAATGCATATATATACCGCATACATTTGCCAATACATACGTTTGTGTAATAGACCTTTCGAGCAAGTGCAACAATACCAACAACAAAATGACAACAAGCATGCCGCAATAATTAATAATCATTAGTAAGCCGCACATTATTAAGTGGTTGACTAAATATTGAAATTACAATGGTATTAATGCCATCAGGAACAACATAAACAATGGCCTTATTATGGCAACGGCTGGCATTCTATCTACCAGCAGCAGCAACAACAACAACAACCAACAACAACAACAATGCCAACAATGTGCAAACTGCTTTAAACAAGCGACGCCAGCGACGGCCTGCGATGAGGGGAAGGAACAACGCAACCAAAGGCAACATTGTTGAGCATGTATGATGTGTGTGTGTATGTGTGCGTGGCAGTGTGTGCGAGTCCAAGTGGTTGTATGTGTGCGGGTGCATGCCAAATTATGAGCATGCGTGTGAATTACAAGCATGTGAATTGAAACCCAGCGACACACCCATCTCATGCTGCAGCAGGCAAAACATTGAGCTCCCTTTTACTCTTGCAATAATGGCGAAAAGCGCGAGTTCCTAGAAGCGAATTCTCCAAAAATAAAAATTTATTTTTTAAATTGTGTAGCTATCAGCTTGGGCTCTATAAAAGTTCAAACATTGACAGCGTTGTTAGGCCATGGATTTAGAAAAAATTCATTTTTAAGACTTCTTGATTAAGTTCTAACAAACATATCGAAATAAAGCTGTTACCACAATCCCCTTTCTAAATCAATCCTCTAGAATATAAATGGTTAATAAGTTGGTTTCACAAAACTTATTACTTATTTGGAAATCTTGACCATGGCGAATTGGTGGCGAAAACGTTTGCCGACTGCCAACTGCAATTCAACGCATTGGGGAAATGATTGCGGTCTCGAAGTGGCGTCAGTGCAATTGCATTAATAATACTGTATGACACAAGGACGAGGCACGGCGACAACAACAACAATGTCAGCGACAACGACGACAGGCTCGGGCAACTGAAGGCGGCATTGTCACGCCCATTGCATACTTTTCGGCGCACAGAATTACATATTTGACAATAATTATGCTCAGGGACTGTGCCTGCACACAAACCTGAGAGTGAGTGCGTGTGTGTGAGTGCATGTTTTTGTATGCGTGTATATTGCACACACACAGTAGTAGCCATTATAATACATAATTTATGCACGTATTTAATTAAATTCCATTACTTGCACTTATTTTTGCATCAGTTTTATTGCCTTCAGGCAACATTGACCCAAATTCCCTTGCCGGCAGCAGGACGATCGTATTTAATTTTCCAGTTTCTAATTCAATTAAAGTCCACCATGCAATTAGTCAAAATTTAAAATTTTTTCGATATTGTTTTCTTTTTACATACAATTGACAACACGTCAAAATCGTGCCAAAATTTAAATGAAATTTATTTTGACTAAGCGGATTTGGAGTTGCGGTCAATACAATAAAGTATATAGTATAAATACAAAGTTAATTATATTTAATGGGCCTTGTGGGAAATAATTTCGAATTTTGTAATTGATTGCAATCATGTGGAATTGGCAAAGTATTTTAATGCACTCGATTCTGCTAAACAATTTACGTGGCAATCAAATTAAGGTGGATGATAGTGCAACAATTGCTGCACGTTTGGCATAAAAATTGCAAGCTGTAAATTATATAATTTAAGTAAAATTCATAAGTATTTCTTGGAATTCTTGCATATTTGTTGAAAAAAATTAAAGTAAAATAAACAATTCAAAAAAGTAAATTAAAATTTAACAATAAGCTACAGTCATTTAATATGTATAACCGTTTCTATTTGATTTTAATTCATTTAAAAATAATAATATGTTAAATTTAGCATAGCATGCTGATTTATGTACTAATTATACATTTTAATTGCCGCTTCAAGCACAGAAACAGCAACAAATCGTTTCAAATGGCATTTTAATTAGTCTGTTTTTGGTGTTACTATGATTAATGGGCGGGAAGTTCATAATTAAATGACGTATGTAAAATAAAATAGTCAAAACTAGAACTTTAGAACTTTACTAATAACTAATAATTTTAAACATATTGAGCTCCCAAACCATAATTATATTTTATTCCCACTTGGCACTTGCACAAATTCCGATTTATCGCATACGATTAGGATCACACTAATTAGCTCCGCCCACACACGGATAGGTTAAACTGGCTGCTAGTTTAGCAATTGAGCTCTGGCCGAGCACCTAAATCAATTGGGCCAAGTGTCTGCACTGACAGTTTCAACTAATGATGATAGATCAAGCGCACTTAGCCACTTGGACTCTGGCAGGACATGAAGCTGGGCAGGATATGCTCATGCCGAGCATCATTATGTGACACCGTAACTAATTTCTGTCCCCACACTAGACAGCACTTTGTTGTGCAGCTGTGAAGGACATTTAGTTGCTGCCATGCACAAGGATAACAGCAGCGGCAGCAGCAGCAGCAGATACAACAGCAGGAGAACAAGTTGTCAGTCTCACAGTGAAACTCATTATTTATTAATTGGATTGAAAATTGTGTGTGAGTATGCATGTGTGTGTGTGAGTTTGTTGCACATCTGCATAGGCAAATGATAAATGCAACAGTCAAGATGAACACGTTCCAATTCAATTTTTTCCCTATTCCATTCTTAGTTTTGCCTTAAGAGTTTGAGTTGACATATTTCAATGCTATTTTAATTAACACTACACCATCAATTACTGAAAGTTTCAGGCGAATTCGCATTTTTCACATAAATATTTCACATTTTTGTTCCATGTTCGAGTTGAGTTATGAGCTCGATTAAAATAGTTATGAAAATATGTGTTGCCTTTGGGCGATTAGTGAGAAGAAACATTGCAACATTGAAAACGGTTTGAGTATTTATGTGAAATAGTTTAAATTGTCATGTCATTTCAAAGACTTGAGTAAAACTAGGCTGGGTTATATAAATTTAATAAAAATGTGTAGCAGCAAAGAGAGCCAAAGAAACTGTTTGAATACATCTTGAATTATTTATAGAAAATTATTACTAACGACACAACAATATTATAAAGGCTATTATTATTAGTAACAATTGCTGTATATATTAATTTAAGTATAACTAACATGTATTATTAATATATATGTATTTCTTTAATATAATGTTATATGTTAAAATGTTCTCTTTCTAAAAAATCTGATTTATTAATTCTTTTATCTTCAAAAGGCTCTTTCGGATTTTGCGAACACCCGAAAGCCGATTAATTACTTCATATCCTCTTCCAAATAAGATTTGTCTTTAAATCTATTGCAGAGCTTTGCGCAGCGCATTTTCCGTTTCTTTCAAGTTCACTCAAACCTCAATCCGATTAGCTCTTTACGAATTCTATCCCATAACTCAACCTTTATAGCCCTTGAAACAAAGATAAAGCCGTGCCTTAAGTACCTTTACCAGCTATATAAATTGAAGAAATGTTTGCAGCGACACTCCTAAGTTTTGTCACAAAAAATAACCACCTAAGTGAACTTTGAGTTTTTTGGCAGTCGTATTAAAAGTAACCCGGGGAACAACATAAATAAAATCCCCGGGCGCGTTGAATGCAAGTCTCATTAATTTACTGGGATTGCAATTTAAAATTTAGTGCAGATTCTGCAGGGCCCCCAGTTAATTAACACCTGTGTGAGTGAGACAGAGAGAGAGAGAGAGAGAGAAGGAAAGAAAGAGAGCAGGGGAATTCTCGGCCTTTGGGGCTGGGCAGGCACTTCAGTCACACTTTTGTGCTGCGCCACCACCACCGCCGTGTTCGCTGACGCAAAGCGGAAGTGGCACTTTGCAGGCGTAGCCAAAGCTGCTGCTGTGACGCCGACTGCGACGGCGACAGCGATGGCGACTGCGAGCAAGCGTATCGAAAACCGAAACTTTTGATGGAAAAAGTTTGCAACAACAGCGAACGCATTCTCGACCAGCAGCGTGTGGCAGCGTGCTGCGTTCCTCGTGCTCGTTGCGACTCCTTGAGCCAAGCAAGCATCAAGCAGGTTGTTTGCTATAATTCTCGCACATTGCCTCATGAATTTTGATTCGCCATTGCTTTCTTTTTATATTTTTTAAAGCATCAGCTTAGATTTGAATAATGAGCTTAAGGTAAGAAAAATTCACCTGATCTTTAAAGCTTAAGCCGAAAGACAAATTTATACGCGGTCGAGGGAAAAAACAATTGAAAACTTTCGGACCAAAAGTGAACTCGTGAATTGTGGCCGAAAAAAGAGAGAAAGCAGCGCAGCAAGCTGGGTTCGGTGCGGTGTCGTGACAGCACTATGAAATACTGCTAAGTTGCGCGGCATTTCCTGACCAAGGCCACAGGCGCTCATAATTCATAACAGCAGCGAACTGGGCTGCTACTGCTGCAGCCTGCGGTCATATTTTGCTTTTGAGTAATTCGGAAATGCCGTTGGCAACGAATTGAATTGACTGTCAGCGTTTTCTCCAGATTTGCCTAATTGCTAAGCAACATCAAAGGCAACTATAACAGCCAACTGGCAAATTTGTTGATGTTACCCTCCGTCACTCCCTTCCTCTCTCTCTCTCGCTCTCCCCCTCCGTCACTCTTCTTATGGTTTCTCTTTTATGCAAATGCGCAGCAAACAGCAACAAAAACTTTGTCACAAAGAGGAGGAGAATAAAAAATAACCCCGACGAGCTAAAAAGAAAAGTGCAGCAGGGGCAAGTTTTTGCTCAGTAGTCGCCGCAGTTAGAATGCTGATGACTTTGGTAACAACTTAAATTGTTTGGCAGCATCGCAGTAGATGACACTCGCATCGAGGGCAAAGTTCAAATGCGTTTAGAGACTGTCGATTTGTAAGCAAACTTCTCTTCACTAATGCTCTCTAATGCCCCGACTAAGTCATGTCGGTCTTTTAAGCCAATATCAGGAGAATTGTTGCACTCGAAACGAAATGTATTTTGATGCTTGAATAAATAACTAATAAAAACACGTTCACATTAAAAGATAAATGTATTTTACTTGAATAAAAACTGAATAAGAAATTTAAAATTGAACTAAGATAAATCTAGTTGTGTAAATATGATTAAAATGTTTATCCCTGTTTATTTTTCTTGCACTAAATGTTATGTCCAAGCAGTTCCCATTTACCATAAGTTCCCTTATTAAAACATCTTTTAATTTTTTGTTTTTCAACATTTACTTGAAAATCTTTAAAATGACCAAAAGAATGACGAGTAGAAATAAATTGTATGCAACACACAGAAAAATACCCAGGTTTGTCCAATTTTGTGGGAGCTTTATGGGCTTAGATGGTGGTGGTGGCACTGTATCGTCTTTGACAGGTTGGTCCAAACTCTCCTGCTCTAATTGATTAACATCCAAGATTATACCTTGCACTCCGGCATCCGATACCACGCTGACATCCAGCAGGATTTCCCGACTTTCACTTTAAAAAAACAAAAAAATATGTACAAGTTTTTAAAAACACTTCTCATCACTTGTTTTTGTAATAATCACCGGTTTATCATTTCTTTAAGAGTCAAATCGTTAATCTTGCAACGTTCTTATTAGCTTAAAGGCTGTTGGCAAACTGATCCATGGCTCTTCGGGCTCAGCTGCCTGCTTTGTTTTTGGAAAGCTCAGCAAAATGGGTTCTGAGAAAAATGCGACTTTTCAGCTCTGTATTTCGCCTTATAAATGCGCATGTATTTTGATAGCCTTGCAAAGGGTATATTAATTTTGGCTAGTAGTTTGCAACGTATCTTAGAAGACATCTCTAACCCTATAAAGTATATATAATCTGAATCAGCATCAATAAGGCAATCGAACTAACACTGTCCGTGTGATCAAAGTGTCAATCAAAGTGAGGCATATCATAGTTGTATAGTTTTATAAGTTTATAAAGATTTCTACATATATTGTGCAATTTATACTAAATATAAATTTTGAGTTACGCACAGAAGATTTTGTTTATGATATATGAAGTTCAAGTACCCATTGCATGAAAAAAATCAATGGCTACTTTGATTGTTGATATAACCGGGAAAAAGCCAACTTATTGTATTCAGCATAAACTTATAAAAACTTATCAGACAACCGTCGTATCACTACTTGAATGCGTCTCTGTCACATAAACAGAGTTTATTTTTAATTCACGTATTTAAAAATTTATCATATGTTACATATAAATTTAGATTAGTTTCGTTGATCCAATTAAAACGAACTTCCGCTTTATGGTAAAGATAAGAGCGGAATTAATGGTTCCAGTTACGTTTTATGATACTTTATCTTAAGAGTTAAAAGGTTTTTCAGATACTACTTTATTTATGTAGGCATAAAATTGTTGGGGTAATGCGATGTTAGATTCGCTTGTTCGGTAATATTAAAGATTGAACTCGCATTAAGTAAGCTGAAATTTGGCTAAAGTAGTTTAAAATAGTGATAAAATTAAGTTTACTTTAGCTGATATACGTCTGTAATATACGTCTATGTCTTGTGGGCGACACCCATAATTTATAGTTGCTTACAGGCCTTTTTTGCCTTTCACATTCCTGAATTGACTCATGCTCGACTTACGGAAGTATCTGACAACCTTTTTATTGAATGAATCAATACAAATTTGGTAGTGGTAACAGATAACCAATAAATTTAAAATGAATTATATAATCTGAAGTGTAATAGTAAAGTGTATAAATGTTTGTAAATAAATACTATTATGTTATTTTATCTAATACTACGAGTACAATACAATATGTTATTGTACCACATTAATATGGCACAGAGCAAACCGAACATGTAATCAATAGTTAAACTATACCATTGTATGCATGTGCATTGTTATGAGGTCTCAATGCAGAAGGGAAACCGAAACAAAACCAGTTGTAAATATCAACAGCAAATATTGTTGCAGCGTAAACAGAAATTTACGTTATTTGTACGACAATTTACGAGTATTTACAAGGGGTGGGTGGGCAAAAAAAAAAGAAAACTAAAGTTGAGTCTATTAACGGTTTATGTGAACAAACTAAACGTGTAACCAGTAGGAAAACAAAATCATTAGGGTTTCACAAAATTTGAATACTCTGTTAAATAAAAATTCTGTTGATTGATATGTGATATATATGAGTGATATACAATATCTTTTATGATATAATTCTTAAAAAATGTAATTATCATAATTAAGCGTCCAAATTGCAGACTTATCATTTTCGACATTTGCTCTTCAATCTCTCCCTCTCTCTCTCCGTCTCTCCTCATATCAGTATAAATAATTATTTTGCCGTCTTTGAAATGCAATCTGTGTCAATCTTCTGCATAAGCATAGAAAGAATTTCAAAGATTTTCTTGTTATTTTTGTTTGTCATCGCAATGGCAAGCCAACGGGAAGCGTATTTCATTCATCATCAAGGCAAACACTCAAACACACTCCCAGAAAAATAAACAAAAAGTGAAAATGAGAGAGACAACAACAATGTACACAGAGAATACGCTGAGATTGTACACAACAAAGTTGTCTGGGTATAATTAGTACATAACGTTCTCAGCACTTCTTTTTTTTGTGTATTTTTTTTTTTTGTTGTGATTTCGACTGCAGCAGGCGTTGAAATATCGAAGTCATAATTGATAAGGTTGCAGTTTTGAAAGCGTCGTTAAAATTACGAGTATTCTCAGCGTCATGCTTATCTTATCTGAGTCACAAACCGAAAAAAGAACACACACAAACACAACTGTGCGACGTTGACGCTGCTGTGCCTTACTGTTGTTGTTGTAGCTGAGTTAGTTGTTGGCCACAATTAACACCTTTTGCGAGCTGCGATAATGAAGCAAGACAAGCAACCAAGCAACCGAACGAGCGAGCGAGAGACAGTGTCAACGACAACGCCAGCTCACTCAGTTTAGTCGAGTAACGAACACGCTGGTGGCATGGACAGCGACGAGAAGAAGGTGACCACCATATCACCATCACCCTTGGGCCACGATGAGATCGATTTCAGTAGCGGCTATGAGACACAATATCGCAAAGAATATAGTCCGCTGAAGCCGATCTATGTACCGCCACCGGATAAACGGAATGCCTGGTATCGCAACGGATCGAGCATTCTATTAATTATATTCCTGGCCACCGTTTTTCTGCTGGGCACTGTACTGCTTGTTGTGGAGGTCTTCACTGCCAGCGTCTTGCAGGTGCTACTTATTATAGCCGCCTATGTTATCGTTGCCGCGTTCATGATTTGGCTGGAAGTGCAGAGCATCAAGGTGCGCTGAGGTCACCGAAGTGTTGACCTCAGTGACCAAGTGAAAAGTATCCTATAAATCCCGAAGCTTAAAACATTTTTTAGTTAATACCGATATCGATTAGATTTTAAAAATAAAAAAGAAAAATTACCAAAAACCAAAGGAAACGTTTAAATTTTCGACAATCTTTCGATATAAGTGAATGTGTGTTAGAGTGTGTGTGTATATAATATACGAACCTGCTAAGTGTAATCAAACCATTTTTTACGATCAATAAACGAAGTCGCCAATCTATATAAAGTGCTCTCCCTTTCTCTGTCTCTCTTTTTGCGAGATAAACAAAACAAAGACAAAACTAAATCAATATTGCTTACATAGTTATTGCATTAAATAACAACGGAATATAATTGGCAAGGCAAGATAACTGCGAACGAAGGTTAACTGGCCAGACGACAGCTTAAAGTCTGATATAATGTGTAAAAATGACAATAATAGGATTGTGATGAACTACATTTTGATATAATTCAATAATAGCAAGATTTTTATGAAATCTTGAAAATTGATTGAGTTGTGAGAATTTCACAACAAGTTTTATTTCTTTATCATTTTAATATAAAAGCTATATATCATATATGTCTGTTGAATCATCAGTTTTGTTTTTTCAGTGATAACTTAGACTTTTATAATGAAAGGCAAGTCTTATAATAATTTGGTTCAACAGTTCTACATAGTTTTCAAAACATAGACTACCTTATAAGGCTTATACCAAGCTTTAAAGTTGCTAACAGTTCTTAAAATCCTTTTTGAAATATTAGACAATTAAAATGCCAGATATATAAACTCAAATAAGTTTAAAATTACAACTAAATTTCGACTTACACTTAAAAAATAGAAACTTAATTGTGACAAATTCATTTGTACATTTTCTAAAGCACAGAAGGGAAGAAGATAAATCTAACTAAATAGTGCAAACGTTGGTGCATTAAACTTTAATTTCCGTTGTAAATGCTGTAAGGGGGAGCGGTTGAAAGGACGTACAAGGGGCAACAGCTGACTTACCTTAATTACTCTCTGAATTTCGAGTCATGCTAATTATTTGCAGTGTGCACTACACACACCCTTGCGCGGTGTATATATTTGAGTGCCTGAGTGTATGTGAGAAAGTGGGTGTGTCTGTGTGTACGTTTAGTACAGCCCGTGGCCGACGACGCCAGCGTATTTAATTATAATGGCCATTGCGCTTAGCTTAAGCATTAATGCCATTTCCGTTTGTTGACGCCACTCGCCGATTGCGTTGACGGTGAACAACGGACGAAGGCTACGAAGACTGAATATAGTATGTGCCCGGCAAAGGCGTGGCCTTTTGTTTTCCTTTCTCTTTGCTCTCATCTATTTTGGCCAGCTTGCGTTCCTAATTACAAGCCCGCCATGTCCTTTACACATAATTTTTCTTTGACTGACCCTAAAGATTACGCTTGGAGCTTGGATTTTGATTTAATTATTGCAGGCTGTTAACTCAAGTATTGACAGATTGATTCATAAATTCACTTTTAATGAGCTGGCAAATTATTTTCGAAGTTCCTTTTGTAATATTCTAGATTTTAGATTGATTTACAATTGTGTAAATATCTGTGCTATAAATACACAACGATTGCAGATTATAAATAATCTTCTCAAATAATAAGTAGACTCTGAGACTTCTAAAGTAAAAAAAAAAAATAAAATATACATATATATTTGATATGTATATAAAAATATATTGGCCTAGAATATTTTCCAAACCAATAAATACATTTTCTAAATCTACTTTTATTCCAACACGTCAGTTATCAACAAAAAGAAAAACTGACCCCAACTATTGTATTTTACTTACACTTTCTAGTGTATTTATTTTTAATATTTTAAAATTGATAAAGCCTAAGTCAAGCACAATGTGCAATATTTATGAACAAAAGGTCGCTGGGCAACTAACTAAATAGAGCAGACAGCAAGTACACTAATACACACACAAAGCAAACTGGCTGCAACTGCTGCTCGACTTCCTTTGGGCCATATGGCTGCCAGTTAGGGAAATGTATCTTGGAATTTACTTAAGTAAATCTCACTTCAACGCTTTTCATTTTGGCCATTCAGCAGCAGCAACTGCCGGGCCAAATGGCAAACAAACTAAAAGGCCCAGACAAGGCAAGCTTCCAGCTCTAAGTGGAGTGTCTAAAGGGTCCTTGGTGGATAAGGATTCCCTGGCTAACGTCAAGGTGAAATTTTATTAATAAATACCATACAGCTGGGAGTCATCATGTGTTTTGGAATTTCTATAATCAAAAATGGCAACACATTCAATTTCGAGTATACATATGTGAAAGATTCAGCTTGCTGTACGAGGTCAAAAGTTACTTATTTCTTAATAAATTGAATAATTTTTCATTATCAGCTAGCCCAGAGAGTTAAAAAACCCTGACCCAATTGATAAAAAACGCACTTTAAATTGAAACATATCCAATTTGATTACCGACAGATTTCACGCATAAACGTCTATGTTATTTTTATTGATAATATAATATTATATTTAAATGATGTACAGTGAGTATAATAATTAAATGTCCACGTCTGCATATACTTTTAGCAATTATTACAACCTTTTTGCCAGTTTTTGTTTCGCAAAAAGCAAAAGGTAACCGCAACACTTTCAATTAGAGTAATTATTTTTAAACGAGTTGCACAAAAATGCAGGTGAATACGTTTTTTTGGCCTCATTGTAATTGAATTAAAATGCCTGAGAGAACAAGTACATAAAAATGTTGTACAAATGTATAAATTTAATTCTGGCAATAAGCTGCAAGGTCTTGTTCAACAACTTGTCGAAGTTTTGGGATTTACATTTGAATATTCAATTAAGTTCAACGGCCAGCTTCTGTTTGGTTGACTCAGCTGCAACCGAAAAATCTCAAATGGCTCCAAGTGGAAATGAACTTGAATTAAACACGGCTGCGATGAGTATGAGTGTTTTTATACCCTTCGACCATTGCAAATCGTCAAAAAAGGCTGTACTAAGTTTGTACTAATGTATGCAACAGGCAGAAGGAGGCGTAGCAGACCCCACAAAGTTTATATATTCTTAGTCAGGATCACTAGACGAGTCGATTGAGCCATGTCCGTCTGTCTGTCCGGATATCCGTCTGAAATGAACACACAGATCGCAGCTATTATAAGTGCTAGACGGTATAAAGTTTTCTATATACTATGCGCAGATCGAGTTAATTTCAAATGTTGAATGCCACACCCAACGTTTTCGCAAATCAATAATTTTGTTTTAGCTCAATTTGTAGGCGTTGTATAAAATATATAACTTTCTGACTTCAACATATCGTATACTAAGCTAATTAAATTTAAATATATAGAAAATAGGTATGGTTACAGCATAAATAAAAAAATAACAATATTATATTGTTAACATGGATCCCACTGGGTTTCGAACCGATAAACTAGCATTCACACAGTTCCTTGTATGTCTATTTCAGGATTGATTTGTCAGTTTTCGCCAGCAGAACTATGTAGAATAATTGGAACAACAGAGTTCCTTACAACTCTCTTTGGGATTTGACAACACTTTCGAAAGGGGGACGGGATGGCTCAGTTGCCTTCCGTACGACCGATCCGTTATGTAGAAGTTCGAGACCCCCCGAAGACAAACAGGATTTCGAAACTGTGTCTCCTTAGAGAATTAAAAACACTACAAGAATTACCCCCGAATACGCCTGAATACAAATGAATGCTACTGAAGGAAGCCGGAAAAAAACACTTTTTTATATTTTTATTTTTCTCGCTGCCTTCACTTGAATTTTGTATTTGTAATGGTTTTCACATGCTTTAGGATCATATTTTTAAAAAAGGTTTAACAAGGGAGGCTCGAGCTCTATCTGTCGACATGCATGTTAATAAATTTAACATATTAAACCAGGCCGAAGGGTATCCTACTATCGAGTGCGCTCGACCGTTGCTCTCGTTTGTCTCGTATTTTTTTGGGAGGAAATTTGGTAATTCCTTGGATGTAAAGCAGAAACTTTTAGTTATTCCGTGGAGAAACTTCTATGTACGAGAAAATATTTGGGTTAAGACCAGAATACTAGTTAAGAATAGTATGATAAGAATGGAATGGTAAGATAAGCAAATAAAAGGCGAGTAGAAGTTAATGAATTCTAATATGGTAAACTATGTATTTTTAGCAACGATTCAAATAACACCACAAGGTGAAAGAAATACGAGGCTAGGATTATAAAACAACACATGTATGTACATTTATATATATGTATATTTTGCAGATAATATATTATAGTACATATATATCAAAATAAAAAGAGATAAGCTATTGGAAGACTCGCCATACATTCCTAGGAGAATGATAACAATATGGAAAGAATTACATAAAGTTGTATCACCTTTTGTTTAACATCCCATACTGGAAATTAAAGCGCGTCATTAAGTAATATTAACTCTTGCTACTATGCAAATAACGGTAGAAAAGAGTGTGTGTGTGTGCGTGTACAATGCGTAACAAGCATGTCAAAGCATTTTGCGACATCTTTTATTTAGTCCATAAGCAGCAAATGCCGAAAAAGTCAGAGAACGCAAACAACATGCATAAATTACCGCAGCAAGAGAGAGAGAGAGAGCAGCGGCGTGTCCTGGCCAGGCAACAGCTACTAAGGCCAAGTCCCTGCCCGAGTGCACTGCAATGCAAAATGTGTTGAAATATTAAAACAAAAAGGGAAAGGCGAGAGGCAGTAAGGGAGACAGAGCGAGAGAGAGTGGGAATTGGGGAGAGAAAACTGTGGCCAAATGCAGATGAGCTGCATTCTTTCTATGGCAAAGTTTTTTGGACACTTTTGTGAAAAGCCTAACAGGCCACTTTAGTTTTAACCGCAAAGTTTGCTCAATGTATACGTGTGTGTGTGTGTATGTGTTTGTGTGCAGCGACCTCGTTGCACTCTTGTTGGACATTGGCCTTTCATGTCATTTAAATATTTTTAAATTTCAACATCTCTCACTGTTGATTGCCAGCTATTTGAATGGGCATCCTTGTGAGCCTGCTGAAGTGCTAGCTGTCTGGACTGGATATTTATTTAGATTTAGCACCAGTCTATGCAGTCTGTACTAAGCCTTCGTCTCTTCTAAGTATTTAAGCTGCACGATTCAAGCAATTTGTATGGCATCGCTTCAAGTGTGTGTGCGTGTGCTTTCTTGATCCTTTTGGCATTGATTTTATTGCCTTTTGTTTCGATTGTTGAGCGTTCACATTTGTTTTCCCATTTGTATCCTGCTGCCCTGCGCTTTCTCTCTCTCCTCTTTATTGCTGCTGCATTTAATGGCATGAAAATTAATTTGACATTTAATAGTGTGTTGCATTGTGCCACATGCCAGGTGGCATATTTGTTTACATTACCCTAGAGCACTAAAGAAGGGTAGTACAGACTAAAATATGAAATTTAATTGCAGCATAAGTTTGAGTAGGCTTCAATGAATTGTTTGCTAAATATTTACAGGGCATCTCTTAGTCATGTATTCCTACCCGCTGCTTGCTTATTTACTGTATTAATGTGTGCGCAATGCAAACAAATTGAGCTCTGGCATATTTTATGTTTGCTTTTATTGTCACGTGTCGCTTACCAACGAAGCCAGCATATTATATTTATGAATTTCACAAATAAATCAGCCAGCCAATCGCCCGTTAATGTGTTAATAATTTCATGCAGTACCCTGTTCGCCGGCAAACACCTGATTAATAGGTAATTGCACATGCGACGGCTTCAGCACTAAATTATATGACAATAAAAACAATGCTTAGTGTTGACAAAAGTTAAATAAACAAAATAAATAATACATTTTAATGAATTACATTTTTTAATGACTCTGCATTGAGAAAAGAACAAATTATTTTCATAAATGAATAATCTTTTATGGCTCTGCTTTTAATAATAAATGAGTAGATTTTTAAAAACTAAATATAAATATTATATTGTCAATGTGCCTGCAATTAAAACAATTTATTATTTATATTTTTGTTTTGTTATTTTACACAATTAGTTTTTTCTTTTTAGCCTTAATCCAAGTTTTAATAAATAATTTAAAAGTAAATTTTCATTTTCAAATAAATTTCATGCCAAATATTAATTCATATTTTAAATTTTTACTTTTATATTTATGCATTTAACTGCATTTAACTGTTCATTTATGCCCCACATTGCGTATGCGCAATATTTTATGCTGGTAACTTCCAAGGTTTCTGTACAAACTTTAAGAAAGCTTTTAGAAACCGTCTGCTGTCCAAGTGACACTAGAGCTTTAAAAGCTAACGGCATTTAGCATAACCAGCACTGTGTCTTAACTAAGTGTAAGGCAAGCTTAAAGCACAATTGAATTTGTTTAAACAAACAAAATATGATAGAAACTCCTGACTGAATCTATATTTAATTTTCATTTCAATAATATGAAATGTATAAAGTTCATGTTTTACTGAACGTTTATTTAGCTTGTTCCCGCAAACAATATCACCTTGGCAACCTGACAACCCTGCCGGACACGACGCACGGAGCCCAAGGAGCCCCCAAAGCGCCGACGATGACGACGGCTGCGTCTGGCAACGCGAAAAGCTACTCAATTTGTCGTAAATTTTCCGGCACAACAGACGCAATCATTGTTGGCGGACTCGCGCGACGAGCTGTTGAAAGCGCAAAGTTAAATCAAGTAAACTATAGAAAATTAACAAGAAACAGTTACTAATCCAATTAGACGAGAATAAGTCAAAAAAGTAAAGAAAATAAATTAAAGGAAAAATCATCAAATAAAATACAAACGACGCGAATTTGTGGCTTAACTCAAATACTATATAGTTTGTTTGTGTGTATGCCGCACAGCGGCAGTCGGGGTCGGATCAAGAGAGAGTGTGAGAGAGAAGGGACTCAAGTGAGAGACAGAGAGAAAGAGAAAATTGTGCAAGAAAAGCCAGTGCAATAAACTGTGAATTATCCAGAATTAGCGCGTATGCAAAATGCAGATGCTCTCCCCAACAATGATAATTCTATTGCTGAATCGTCAGCTTTATCGTATATTATGCAAATTAATTTCAATTGGTTTGCACTCTGTATACCCTACGCTGGCAACGGTGGCAGCACCAACAGCAGCAACTGTGGCTGACGCAGCGGCTTCATTTTCCCTTTTTACTATTGTTGTTATTCTTGTTGCGGCACTGCTGTTGCTGTTGCAGTTGTTGTCTCGTAGTTGTCGCCGTAGTTGTTGCTGCTGCTGTTGTTGTTGTGGTAGTAGTACGTCGTCGTCGTAGTAGTTGTAGCTCTCCAGTTGTGAATAGTTTTCCCCCGTTTTTCGTATACACAATTTGGGCAACGATGCTGTTCGCTGTCAGTTGAGAACTTCTCGTAACCGTTTGCAGCTCGGGAAATGCGAGTACTTCGCCTATCCCCCGCCCCTTCGCAACGTTTTCCATTATAACAAGTGTGTGTTTATGGGAGAGAGCGAGAGAGTGTGCGTGTGTGTGCAAGTACGTGCTCGCCTTGATTTACCGGCTTTTGCAGCGCAAACCCATGAAAATTGTTTCACAAGAATTTTTTAATCATACGTGCAACACACGCACACTCACTTGCACACACATACACGCACACAGACACACACACAAAAGAAAGTTGAGAAACTAGCGTAAACCTTAGCGTAAAGTCATTACAAAAAAATTACTTAGTGTAAGCTTCATGCTCGCTAGAGTGTTGTACGCAATTATAAATATATTGTTGCCACATTCTGTATATGCTACCTTCTTAATTGAAAATGCAGTTACAAATGTGACACGGAAATCTATGTATATACTTACATATATAATATATTACAGTGTATGTCGACTATACACAGTACGTGCTTGGTTCAGAGATATCTGCGAAAGGTTAAATGTTCTTAAGTACTGTATGATTATTATTGTTTTTTGAGACTTTTTTAATCATTTTGCTGCTAAGTTTAATGTGCTATTCTATTCAAATTTATCATTGTAATATTTTACTTATTCACTTTTAATGTACAAATAATTTATGCCTCCCTTAGGCATAATTTAAAAATAATTTATTTAATAAACAGAAGGGCTCAACTTGTTGACACCCTGTTATTTTAAGTAATCATTGCAGATAATCTTTTACTTAAAGTATAATCTTAAATTTAATACACTATTTTGCAGATATTAAGAACTGTATAGGAAGATCTACCTAATCTAAGGGATACTGTTTAAAATTTTTAGAAGTTTGAAATTGGTTTTCTTTAAATCTATAGGAACAACTTTAGTTAGATTTTTAGTGGATCAAAAAAGACTTTTAATAAACACCTATCTTCATATATATTTTCGCTCACGGATTCACTATACTTCTCTTTAGGTTATGTAAAATATTTGACTTGAATAATTTGCATACAAAAATATATTACAATAAACTTTCAATCAAGATAATCATCAGCTTTGTCGTCATCATGATCTCAGTACGGCGCTGCATATGAAATGCAACCGCTGCAGTCTCTCTCGGTGCCCATTGAAAGTTGACTAAAAATAAAATATCCGCCTGACAATAATATCAATTACAATGCGATGGGGAGTAGGGGGAGGAGCTAAGGGCCGGCTCAGACTCAGTTTCATGCCACAAATGGAAACGACAATCAACAGCGACGAAATAACAAAAAGAAACGAGAGGGAGAAAAACGAGAAACGAGAAAGAAAAAACATTGCACGAGACTCTCATTATAAAGCAGTCGGCAAACAGAAAAGAAACCGAAAATGTTAATTTGAAAAACTACGAGTTCGAGTTCTTGTACTCTGGCAGAGTCCCCCGAACTTATACCCGCGTACTTCTTCTGTCTCTGATTCTGCTTTTGTACTGCAGCCTAGTGGACACCGGTAGAGCGTCAGCCTGAGCCAACAATCACAGCAATTGTGGACAGACCGACGGACGGACAGGGCAGGCAGACAGACCATCAGATTCTCAGACCCACAATAGGAACGGACAGAGGGACTTACGGACAGAGAGACGAAGAGACACCCATGTGAGACGGGACAACGTCGCGACGTCAGTTGCACAATTTTGCACAAAAAACCAAAGCATAATCATGAATAATGAGAGCGCTGCTGATAAGTGATAAATGCCCAGTGGGAAATGTGCGACTGCACTGAGAAAAATCATGTAAAATTAACTAAAGAAACAAGTTCTTATATGGTATATACCAAATTGTTTTCTATTATAGGCTAGAAACAAATCTTGAAAATAAAGTAAAATAATATACAAAACTTATTAAATATTTTTCTATGTATTGTCAATCAATTCACATTATAAATCGAAAAGGAAATGATTAATTGCAATATTAGTTCATACGTTTCGTATATTATCACCCCATTATTTTTGACATTTACTTTTCCAACTTCCGTGCGAATTGCATTTCCATTTCCACAGCAAAAATGGAAAAGAAATTCTTTTATTTTCTCTTTTTAACCGACAGCAGCTTTTCGCAGCAGCTAAACAGGTTATCCGCACGGCAGCCAATTTCCCACTGGGCACTCGGTAAGCCCGTTTTCGGACTCCCGGTTGAGCGCTTAACGCGCCCAGACTTGCAGTATGAAACGGGAATTGCTACGGTTCGGTTCGCTAAACGGTCGCCAAAAAGGTGAAAAGTCACAGAAAGTGTTCACAGAAAAAGAAAAGAGAAACAATTATTGAAAATGATCAAGAAATAAATATCAAATTAAATAAAAGATGATCTATTTGCGTGTTTGTGCTAGACTACACTTTCTTCTCCCTATATACAAATACTATATATATCTATATGATATTCATATATGAGTGTTTATTTTTGATTAGTTGGATCTCTCTTGTTTGCCGCCCAAGCGGGCAGGCTTGTGTCACAGTTTGGATTTATTTACGCCGTAGTTGGCCGTTTAGTTTGTCAACTTCAATTGAAATTAATTTACTTTCTTCACATTTAGCTGATGATGTATCCGAATACGTATCTCGTATCCGTATCGCTGTATCAGTATCTGTATCTGTCTAGCTGTATCTGTATCTGTCTCTGTGCATGTGCCGCTGTTCGGTCAGCCTTGTATGCGATCAGATTTAAGCACAAAGGTCAGGCGAATAAACAAATTGTCGCACATTATGCTTGTTGTTTATCACAACGCACAACGCAAGAGCGCAACAAAATCGCAACAAATTATTCCAAATAAAATATTTGCAAAATAGACAAAGCAAAAACAAAAAGTATCTTTTGCAAAATGTCACAAAAATCTAGACAAAGACTAGTTATTTCCAAATTGAAAGACATAACTGTGTCACATTCTATATATGGCATACCAAACAAACCCCCCCTTAGTTATCTGCATATATCGTATACCTTTATTTCTCTAGTGCATTGCAAATTCAATCGTGATCAGCTTCGAACTATTCTGGGCATATCGTAGAATCGATTCTATTTGCATACAAAAAACAACACTTAAATTTCAGACTACACGTTGGGCATTTTAATGAGCTGCATTAGAAGCAAGCTGAAACGAAATACGTATACACAAACATACATATGAAGATGGTCTTTCGGTTGTTCTGTCGTTTCAGCAATTGCGAAAACTTTTCTTTCCCAGCAGCTTTTTTAGCAATCATGTAAAGTGTTTGCAGCAAGAAGAATATTTCGCAAGTGAAAATGAATAAAATCGTGGTACCATAAGCATTACGAAACTCAAACAAGCAAACAACACAAGAAGAACAAGAAGTAGAGAGAGAAAAGTCTTGAAAAAGTGCTAACAATTAAAAACAATTTTCGCAACATAACAACGGCCCCGTTAGAAAACTCAAACTCAAACTAAAACTTGAATGTCACACAAAATGTTGCAAGTGCCGGCAGCAGCAACGCTGCTGCTGCTGCTCATGTTGCCACAGCTACAATACGCTGCCTCGGCCAGCGTCGGCAGCGGCAATGGTAGCGGTGGTGGCGGTGGCGGTGAGACAACTGCTGCAACTAGCAGCATCTCGGAGCGTCAAATTGATTCGAGCCTGAAGAATGCCAAGCTGATTGAGAGCAAAACGTTGCCTGATTTGGTCAGCCTGCAACACAATCAGGAAGATGACAAGTGGCAGCACATTTACCGGTTCATCGATGATGGCTTTCCAGTTTTGGGGCTCTACGGCTACAAGTCGAAACCAGGTAAGAGAAACAATAACAGGCTATATACGGGGACATACATATATAACAGTTTATAGCCAAGTGCCAAGGACCAATTATCGTTGGTAGTAACGGGTTGTTTGACTGTTTATATAATCCAGGTTATATATACAATTTTAACTCAGTAAAAAGACAATATAGTTCCTATGTACTAGAGAGTCGTTGCAAGAAAAAATGGTCACTGATTTTGATATTTCTCATAATTAAATTCCCAATGAGAATCTGATTATTTTAAAAATAAGGTAATAATTTAAGGTAATAAAGACATCGAAACTATGAAGGAAAAGCTACAGAAAAACGATGAATAGTATAAAAATGTTAAGTACTTAAGTTTATTTAAATTGCTCATCAAATTTTGTTGTTAACATCAAATATATTTAATATACAAAAGTTGCAATATAATAACTTTTCATAACTTGATTAATGTAAAGCGATAAATACAGATTTCAAATTTAAGATGAAGTAAAAGACCTTAAACTTCTTTACAACCATTTGTGATTGTGTTTTCTCACTCAAATTACTTATGGAATTATAATGATTGAAGTATAAATAAATCTATTTGGTCAATTCCAAGCGATGTTTAATCCAAGCATCGTTTGAGTTAACCAACAGACTATTGGTAAACATCGCCAATATCCAGCTAAAGGAAAGACTCTCCAAAATATGACTACGATTCAGTTGAAAGATGTTCAAGCTGCCACGATCACTCACACTTGCCAGGACTGTCTTAAAGAGACAGAAGACTTGTAGCTGCAAAATAGATAAAATCATGAAACTTATAGCAACTAGATTATAATTACTGCTACTCACTCACCTTAAGTTGCTTTTGGCTCTTTCTTTTGAAGTCGAGCAATTGATTTCCAAACTGTCGCTCTGCCTCGTGCATGCTGGTGGTATGATACATGAAGCATAAGGGATAAACCGCAAACGTGATCAAATAATATAGTAACGAGGCCACCCTATGCTTATCATACAACAAGAGATGAAAGCAAATAATGGAACCGTTGAAATCCGATAGAAGGGCCACGCCGACAAAGGGACGCAGCAGTATCTCGTAACGTTGTCGCAATCGGATCAGTGCCACATAATGTTTCAATAAGTGTCTATGTGCTACAGCAGTACGACATCCTTTAACCTGCAATGCCTGATCGTAGAAGCTGTGCAGAAGCAGGAGACCCAAATGTGCCAGCAGCGAAAGTATAAGCGGTTGCACAATCACAAAAATAATGATAGACCATGTAAACATCGTATCCATTACTGATTTTCGACCAACAAATGGTATATGTGTAAAATCAGTTGTATGAGTTGGTACAACCGAAGCTTTGAAGATTTCCCTCAGATAAACGATAAAAAGCAACCAATTTATGCGTGGTGCACGGCCATGGAGACGCCGACAATTATGATAGATTATCACAAACTCATTGAGTACCCACAGCACTCGATTCCTTTTGTACATATATATATACGCAATGGCCATAGTTAGACAGACATTCTGATATTTAATAAAAACCATGGATATAAAGTATACAACCATCAAGGAGTTATCGCTGATAGACTCAAGAGAACTGACGGCTTTTATAAAACCACTGAAGAACCATAACGAATATATCACAATTAAAAAAATGAGCCACAGACGGAGCCAGAAGCGATGTATTTGCGTCACGATAAACTGCAGTCGACGTTGCCTCTTAAACTTGCATCGCTGGGGCAAATAAATGTATATGTTACAGCCCGATAGGGTTGCCAGTAGCCCCAAGAAGCGTAATATAACCGTTAGCAGCGACATCATGACACAACTGACGCTGAACCCGTGCCACTTCGACGCCGTGGCATGTGGCGACATTGATAAATTGACGATTTGTCTGGAATGGCCAAAACGGCTGGCTCATTTGTTTAATAGGCCAGGCATTGGCAAAAATATGGCCGTGTGCCGAGAAAAAATATGATAAATTAGATCCATATAAGAGGAAGACAAGGAAAAATGAATGCTCGAGCTGATTGAAGCAATATAAAAGATATCACAGAGCACTTACACAAATGAATTAAAAGTGCTAACAATTGCATCCTTGCATAACATCTGAACATCCTAAAGGATCATCTTTAAATTGTATAATTACATACCTGGAATAATTTTTTATTTGTATACCATAGTTCACGACTCTATCGTTTATAATAACTTTTGAATCACTTATGATAGTTTTAAACGATTAATTAACAGAATTAAAAAGGGATTTTTATATGTGAAATAAGAAATCTGAATATTCTAACAAAATAAATATATGTCGGAGATGATGTTAGTTAAGGTTTAATATTATTAGTATGTTCTAAATATGGACAGATATATATTATAATGTATGATAGCTAAGCCTAAAACCTTTTATATAAAAGTTAAAAGAGAATCCCTTTTCTCAACTCATTGCCATACGTGCTCACCAAAAAGTTCATAGAACTAAACATAGATAACTATCATATTGTATATGATACGTAATGCATACCAATAAGTGGGTAATTCGATAGACAACTCACATATAAAACGTGGCACGTGAAGGCATTTACCATAAACGATGCGATAAGTCTCTCTAGAACCCCAACTATATACTTACACAAACAGTCGAACGATATTGGCTACTTAAGGCGAATTGTGAAACGAGTTTATTGACTCGTGCCGTAATCTCAGTTGCAATCTTCTAACTCGATTCCTTTTGTGCATTTTTAATTTCTCTTCCTTGACCCTATAGATACACCGTTTACACTGATTATCCCCAAAATCGATGTGCGCACGATTGAGAAGCCACGGTTGAAAGAGTTTATGTTGGAACATTTGGTGCCTGGCAAAGTTTTCGATAGCTACAATACGTTGGCCAGCGGACGGCAGGATGAGGAGGAATCGTACGGTAATGGAAATGGACATAAAATCGTCTTTCGTAAATTGGAAAAATCCCACAACAATGTTTGGCTACTCAATGGACAGCAAATACTCTACAAGCTGCGTATCAATGAGCATGTGATGGCCATTGGAATTGATGGTTATTTGGGTGATAGAAAATCGCCCTACTCCAAGCGTAACATACAGGAAACGAACAAGTGAGTGAAACCCAGGCAGGCAGTACTTACACTCCGAAAAATTGGGGCAAACTTTTAAAAACAATAAATTGCATAAATCATAAAAGTGTGCTATATATTTCTGTATGCCTTTTATATATTTTCTACATATATATAATATAAATATTGCTTGCCGATAAAATGACCCGTATTTCGCTGAGTGTAGTCTCTAATGCTACTAGTTTGTTTGCGGTCAAAAAGTGCACTCAAGCGAAATTTATCAGGACACAGAGGCAAAAACTTTCTGCTTCTCAAACTTTTCTGCACATTTCCTTCTCGCTCACACACACTCTTCCTCTCTCTCTATCTATCTTTCTCTATCTCTGCCTGCTGCAGTCGCTACAATGACCCACAGCCCTTGGAGCAGCCAAACATTACAAATGCACACGCCAAAGTGGAACCCATTATAAAGGAATCAAAGGCGAGTCCATTGATGTCATTTCTGGCCAACATGAAGACGGGCACAAAAGTCTTTCAGCACTTCCTCTCGAAAAGCAATCTGACGCGCATTATGGATGATAATGCCTATACGGTGCTCATACCATCGGACAATGCCTTCCAGCGTTGGCATCCCATCGATTGGGGCTTCTATCCCTTCAGTGTGCCCGAGTTTACCGAGAGCATATTGCGTAACCATTTCCTGCCCATGCAGCGACCTCTGCGTATATCGGATGTCAAGAATATGGATCAAACTGTGGTCCATACCATGGGTGGCGAGGATGTGATCTTCAATGGGCAACGTAGGTAGAGCAATCTAACCATTGTTACTGCTACTCAACATTTTTCTCCACTATTCCAACAGCCACACCCACTGTGAACAATGTCAGCATCATGTCGGAGTACACGCTCTCCAATGGCAATCAGGTTTTCATTATTTCTGAGGTTTTATTTGTCTCCGAGGCTGTGGTATCCAAATTGCATCAGGTAAGCTGCACACGCATGCATACAGAGACACCACCACAGAGACACACACACAGCTACATACGTGTATGCATATGATATATGAGCTAAGCATGCATATTCTCTCTGTCCGCAGATGCACAAGGATAAGGAGACGCCTCCGCTGCTGGCTTTCCCCTGGTTTGGGGCACAGTTTCTATCGCACTCGTTTCTGGCCTTGGAGCGAGATTCACGATTTACACAAATCACAAGGTGAATTATGATATTGAAAAGCTTTGAACTACTAGCAATAAATCTGTCGAATTAGAATGCAAAGTTTGAGCTGATTGAAAAATATTATTTAGGGGTTGAAAACTAAGCTCGAATTTATCGAATCTTTTGCTATAAATCTAAAAGAATTATTATAGCAAAGTATGTATGTATATATCGTACTATAGAGATATGTGAATCAATATATAATATATATTATGTACACCTTTCTTATTTATCCTTTAAAATCTCCATAGATATCTGAACAATGCCGAAATTGCGCCCCATATCTCCGGCGCCAACTACACGTTCTTTGTGCCCGAAGACAAGGCCTTCGAGAAGCTGGGCTTCGATAGGCTCTCTGACGATGTTATGGTAAGAACTGTCAACTATAAAATACTATAAACACGCTATAAACTTTGCCTGCAGGCCTCGCAACGCGGCATTAAGATGCTCCTGAATCACTTTGTACGCGGTCGTCTCTACAATCGCGACCTGCGCGATAATGAAGTCTTCGAGACGATCGGTGGTGGCCATGTGAAGATCACTCGCAATCCCGGCAGCAACTATACGAGCGTGAATAATGCCCAGATAACGGAGAGCGAAGTGTTTGTCTACAATCTGGGCACCATGTACTATATAGACGACATACTTTATTCGCACATGCTGCGCGATCATATTACCAAATCGACTAAAACGAGATCAGATCGAAACGGCGGTGAGGCTGGCGGAGGATCCCGCAGTACCCAGCGACCCAGTGACGTGGAGATTGTGCCCAACGAGTTTGAGAGCGAGCACAATGGCGGCGATTATGCCATACATGGCGAGGACGATGATTTCGAGGATGAGATTATTACGCCCAAAGCGTTGCCTGTCCAGATCTATGAGTTGCCCAAATAAGCAAAGCAGTCGAAAGCAAGTAGAATGCAAAAGTTGAATGCAAAGCAAAGAGTGAAAAGAGAGAGATATCAAGAGAGTTTTGGGGATTCAGGCCGAGCCGTGCGGGGAGTTTGATACTACTGATATGTGGGTTTTTGTGTGGAGGCGCGCTTAAAGCGTTTTGTATAGTTCTGAGCTAATTTTTTAACAAACGTTTGTTTTAGTTTAGTTTTTAGTTTCGTGTGTGTACAATTTTAAGTTAGCATTGAGAAATGAGGCGGTGAAACGAAGTATACTACAACAAAAAAGGCAACAAATACAAGTATATATATGCATACATATATGGTATGTAAACCTAATCCTAATCCTAAAAACAAAAACATAAACAAAAACGTAAAAGAACTTATCAGCAATTAAATTGAAGCTTCTAGAGAGAAAATAACTAGAGAACAAAAGTTTTGATCACAAAAAGCATAATGCAAATCTAACAATTAGAAACGGGATTAATCGAAGTCGATATATACGTATTATATTCGGAATATACTACCTATACCATACATACATGAGTGTATTTGCAATTAAACGGCGCTCTTCGGGTTTTTGTGCTTCTTTTGAGTCTATATCCATACGGAGAGAGTTCGCGAATTAGCGAAAACATATCGGCTAAAACTAAAGACATTTAAACATTATCAGACACAAGTAGCAAGCAAAAAAAAACCAAAAACAAAAACAAAACGAACCTAATACTTTCGATCGTAGCCAAGCGCAATAGTTGTGAACAAAAAGCAAAAAGTAAATAAATATATATATATAAACTATATCTTTACTAAATACATGTATACTCAGACAGATATTGTAATTTTTAGTTTATAATAATTATGTGTATCTGTGTAAATGAACAACAACAACAAGAAAAAACGAAACGAAGGCAAAAGCAATGAGAACGAAACATGCAATTTTATAATAGTTTGTTAAAATAAAAATAAAACCATAAAAACACAAACTACAGCATGATTTCATCTTTTTCTTCTATATATTTATTATGAATTAGTTAAACGCAATACATGTAAGTATGCTTAGAACTATCTGCACTATATCATCATGGAGTATTGTATATGAATTTGGGGGAGTTTGTATATTTGTATATGTTTATATATATAGATTGTATAAATGGTAAATGGTATATGTCTAGTATGCATGTAAATAATACCTGTTATTTCTAATTGACCTAAACGATAGTTTTGGTTTTTGTTTCTCTCTAACGTAAACAAAGCGAGTGCACATAACAAATGCCAATATCTATAGAAACACTAACAAATCATATGCTTTATATAGAAGGAGTAGTTGTAGTTGTTTTTAAATGTTTTTGTATGAATTTCTAAATGAAATATCAAATGCATATTGCTTACAAAGCTATCTATATATATATATATGTTATTATGTATACCGATATAGTTCTTTATGTTTTTATATAGTGTGCATGATATGGCGCATTTTGTATTGCATGTTCTTTTATAGTATATAGTATATAAGTATGTTTGTATGTTGCCTTAGCCTGATCATGACACGCAAAAATTGTTTATTGGGTTATTACTTTGAAGATAGAGATACCGCGATAGAAAGAGAGAGACACATACACTTAAGTTCCTATAAAATATTCGAGCTTTGGTAAATCTCGAATCACATATGGTATCAAATTCTACAATATCGTTAATTGTTTCTTGCTTAGACTAAACTTTTCAAATTACATTCACATTACATTTTTCTTGCGTATTTTCATTTTTTTCATATTCGTGAGATCCAATTTTGATACCAATCCGTTTAAAAAAAAAAACAAAAAAACAAGACATGAAATCAAAATTAAAAATAGAAAACTAGGTTGAATAAAATCGTGAAATTTGAAACACTATTATATCATATTATAGGACTATAAAAAATTCTTATTCGTTTGTTTCGCTAGCGTTGCTGTTGTTGTTGCTTGCAGTTGCGGCATTTGCATTGTTTGGCTGGTTGTTTGTAGCAGTGGTTGTAGTAGTTGTTGTCGAAGTCGTTGTATCAGTCTCGTTATCACTCGAAATTGAAATAATGGGCTCCACCGTTGGCTCATTGCCATCCAAATCTACAGCGGGCTCCGTTGCTGCGCCACCTACAGCGCCCTCCAGTTCATCGGATAACTCAACTGGGGCCGCCTGTTTGGGTTTAAAACTATTATTCTCCGCATTGAGTTCGTAGCTCTTAAAGGGATCAGCCAACTTGGATGATTTCTGTGTGTTCTGCGCCTGTGCCGCAGCACGTTGCATGCGACGTTGCTGATTACTGAACGTGGGACTCTCGGAGCGTGCGCGCTGCAGCAATGGACGCTGTTGTTGTTGCTGCTGAAGTTGCTGTTGCTGCTGTTGATGATTGTTGCTGTAGCTGGAATCGTATTCACGCGAGCGACCAAACTCGAAGCCATTCTGCCACTGCACATGAACATTCTCGTACGACGGATCCTCATGGCGATAACTGCTGCTGCCCATCGTGTTGTTCTGACGCTTGTCGGTGCCGCAGCGTAAGCGACTCAAATTGCTGTGCAACGGTCGGGAGGTAGCATTCGGATCCCTACGCATGCTGCCGGCACTGGCACAACCGCCCTGATAGCGCATCATATCCTGTGGCAATGGACCCAATCCCAAACGCGGTGTGCCGTACGGATTGGACATTTGCGAGGCCACCGAAGCAGTGTCGCAGCTGACGCAATCACGGGAGAACATGAAATTGAAGTCGATTACCTGAGGGAAATAAATATTTGGGATTAGTTACAGTTACCACAGATGTTTCAGGCTACCTACCTTGCACTCAGGTCCCTGGCCAATCCAGAGGGGCAACCACTTGTTGACCAGCAGCCACTGCAAACTGGATTTAGATATGCGATTCAAGGTGCCATTATTGGCATCCGACGACGAATTGGAACGTGCTGCAGCATTGCTTGTCTTCTTGGCCAAGGCGGCGCTCTTAATGGTGCCTCCACTGATAAGTTTCTCCAGTCCACTTGCACTAGTTTCCACTTTGCTGCTGCTGCTCGACTCCTTGGCTGTCTTACTGGCACTTTTGACTTTGGGTATGGCGCCCGTTGGTCGTATGGAAGCCGATGAGCTGCAAACACTATCCGAGCTCAGTTGTTGTTGCTCCTCGGCTACCGCCGCTGCTGCAGCAATAGCTGCTGTGACTGGTCCGGCAGATGCTGAGCGTGCTGCACGCTCCATGGAAACATTTGGTGTTAGTGGCGAAGTGTGATGCGCCGCAGCAACTGCTGCAGCTGTTGTCTTATAGATATTTGTCATACTCTGCGAATTCTCTCCATGCAGACAGCTAAAGAACGAAGAGGCGCTATTCTTGACCGGCACCTTGACATTGCCATAATCGATGGCAGCTGAAGCAGCAGCGGCAGCCGCAGCAGTACTCGCACCCACTGCACCACCAACATAACCCTGGCAATTGGGTACAGTGCAACCAGTGGCAGCAGATCCAACTCCTCCACCAGCAGCAGCTGTAGCTGCTGCACCATTTGCATTGAGGCGTATGTGACCGACGGTGCCAAAGTGTGAATGGCCCAGCACAGCATAATGTCCACCAAGATTATAATGATCAATGTTGCCACACGACGAACTCAAATGCCTCTCGATGCGCCCAATGCCATGACCCAGCACATCTAGTCGCGTATAAAGTGGCACGCGACTCGCAGATGAACCTGCTGTGCTGGAACGATAGAGCGGCTCATCCCGTATTTGTTCGTAGATGTTCTCATAGCGCATGGCATTGGCATAGGGCAAATTGTAGCCATCTGTGGATTCAGTATCATCGAAGCTGCGCTGACGCTGGCAATTCGATCTGCTGCTCGAGTAGAGGGGAGCGCAACGCAAGCCGCTGCCATAGCGATTGCCTGGAGGGAGAGAAAAAGAAAGCAACAGGTTAGGACTGGCAGCCATTGGCATATGAGAATCACTTACCATTCTGCATATCTATGCGAAAGTTGCGTCTATAGCCGAGACCGGAGCGCACTGCACGTGGCACATCGTAGGCTGCTGTGCTTGCCGAGCGATCGTACAGATCGTTGCGATAACTATTAATGGGCAGTATGCGTGCTTGTTGTTGTTGGGGAGGAGTTGGTGGCGGGACAACAGCTGCAGCTGATGCTACCACTTGTTGTTGGGCTTCACAGGCTGTTGGCAGCTGTTGCTGTTGTTGTTGAGGTGTTGGTGGCGGTGCTGGTTGTTGTTGTTGCTGTTGAGCTTCCTCAATATTTGCAGGGGCATTGGCAATGGGAACAGCGACATGATTGTTGTTGTTGTTATTGCTCGGCTGACCAATTGGCGCATAAATATTTTCATAGTGCGGATGATTATTAGCTGGTTGTTGTTGTTGCTGCTGTTGAACTGATGTTGGCGCCGGTGCAGCCGCAACAATATTGCCATAAACAGCACCACCAACAGCACCCTCCATGGTGCCCTCAGCCTGGCTATTCTCATCATCCAACAGCGCTATGGCCAGCGAGGCCGCTTGGCTGCAAAATGAAAAAACAAAAGATTAGATTTCTCAGTTGGTAATACAACTTGTGCTCTTACCGTGCCAATGCGCCCTGCTCTTCCATTCACAATGGCTTATCTATCATACAGACGCCCGCATAGCTGCGTCCAATGGTCATCAGTGCGGGCAAAATGCGCCAGCTATCCGAGTCGGGGCAGTAAACCTCAACGGAGGCCAAATTCGAGGTGCCATCATCGCCGCCCACCACATACAGGAGACCATCGTGTGCCACGACGCCTGCATTGCGGCGACAATACGACATATCCGCCACAGAGCGCCAGGTGTTTGTCTCATAATCATATGCCTCAACAGATTTACGCACCATTGGGCCATCGTGTCCGCCCACAGCATAAAGAATATTATTAAGCACACCCACGCCGGCACCACTACGACGCGAAGACATCTCTGCGACAGCTGCCCATGTGTCCGTATCGGGATTATAACGTTCCACTGATGACAAACATTGCCGTGAGAAGCCATCGTAGCCGCCAACAGCATAGAGCAGTGCATTGACCACGCCAACACCCACTGAACTACGACGCGTCGACATCGATGCTATGAATCGCCAGATTTCAGTCTTGGGATCATACATTTCAGCACTGGAGAGTCCTGTGGTGCCATCAAAGCCACCCACAGCGTAGATGCATCCATTGAGTACAGCCACACCGAGTGTGGAACGACGTGCCTCCATGTTGCTGCAATTGGCCCATTGATCCGTAGCAGGATCATAGACATCTACAGTGCGTACACGTAGTGATCCATTAAAGCCACCAACGGCATAGACTTTATCGCCCAGCACCGAGAGACCGCTGCGACAACGACGATTGGGCATTTCTGCAGCCTGATACCACTTCTCTTCACGCAAATCATACCACTCCACAGAGCGTATAGCCTTGGGTGCCTGACCACCAATGACGAGCAGAATCTTGGGCATTCCCACCGGTTTACGTGGCACAGTGCGTGCTGACTTCGTCTCCGTGGGCAGTAGGTGATAGGTAAGTGCCTCAATGATAAGATTCTTGCACACAATGTTGCCTTCGAGTAGCAACTCCTTATCGACACGCTGTGTTATGTACTCCTTGGAGAGGAAGGGCAGGCGAACATGTTCCATCAGGGATGATGTGTAAGATTCTCGCATGGGCACATCGTAACGCAGCCAGGCGATAACACACTCATACACACGCTCTTCATTCGGCACCGAGATACGATCGTTTGCTATCAAATTGATGACCTGTTCATGTGTCAGATTCAGAAACTCGTCGAACTGAATTACCTCGCTAGAAGGTGGGAGGAGGTAAAAGAGAAGTGTGGTAAACTGGTTAGAAATATTGTTGCGCGACTTATTAAAGTACTATATAGCACTTAAAACATATGTATATAGTAAATGGAATTATATATAAACTGGTTTCTGCGAGTGCGAGCAAGGCAAGTTGAACGCACTTACAAGGCTATTTATGGATATTATTCCTGTACGAGTTTATAATTATAACGAGCAGGTATAACGTGAAATATAGGGCAGACTGTGGTAACTATATGATATAAATATAGAAAAGATAAAGTACATTTGCACTTCATTCATTAGCAAGTGAAAAAGTAATTATAGAAATGATTCTTTTGAGAATGATTAAATCTGTATGATAAATTAAGGAAAACTAGTTATGAAGAGTATAACATCATCACAAAGCAAAAGGGTTTTCTTTTCAATTTAATCGGTTATACAAATTTGATATACAGCTGAATACCTAAACTATTCAAAACGAAGCTCATTAACGAGCTGCTAGTCATGCAGTCATTGAAAATTAATAATATAATATCAGTGCTATCGTATATACAGCATGAAATAAGAAGATGAATATAATTAGAAAGAGGCTAACATCTTCACTAAGCTTTGATATAAATCACTATTCAATTAAATAGTTAATAGTTAGATTCAAATGTATTACCTGAACTATTGGAAATAAAGCTCATTAAAGAATTGCTAGTCATGCAGTAATTAGACCCGTAATTTCATAATATATACTAAAAAACGACGAGCTCATTCATTAAAAACTAATGATCGACGTAGCAATATATGAACAAATAAGCAAATCTTCAAATAGTATTCGCATTGTGAATTGATGATGATTGATAGTGTTTTTTATACAGGTAGAAGGGGAAACTCACTTGAAGTGCTGTTCGATATAAGTCTCGGCATAGTTAAGCAGTTCGACGCAGCCATGCAGATCGGCAAATTCGCGTATGCCGAGGCAGTTGCTTGCATCCAGTTGAGTTTGTAGGAAATCACAACAGGCATCCCTTACATCGGTAAGCTGGAGAAGATTAGCTGCAGTGAGCAGTACTTGTACATTATCCTCGTTAACCTCCACGGTGGAAGTGTAGACATAATCGATGAGCAGTTCCAGTGCGTGTGCATCGACGCTCTGCAGTGTGATGCGAGTTTTGCGTGATTCCTCGAAGCTGGTGAACATCGCATAGAAATATGGTGAACAGGAGGCAAGCACCATGCGATGAGCATGAATCTCCACATCGTCAGCAACCAATATCACGTCACACAGCTGTTTTTGTCTGCAAATATGGCATGATATATTCAGAATCTTGAATGTTGTGTAAGGTCAGCGGGTAAAAGCTTAGCATATGCTTTCTACACGCTCGCACGCACATACACACATACATTCACATCAGATAAGTTTAAGGTCTTACAAAAATTCACTTTCAATACGCGTCGCACAGTGGGGCAGAAAGATATTATAAGGAATGTATGAGAATTAATGAGTAAATGAATCGAAAATAGTTTGCCCATTATCTGTTTAAAGATCTGACTGGCATAAATAATGAGTTATTGCACAATCTGAAAATATTCTAAATAGATTTATAAATATTCTGAATATGATTCAAAAGGTTGAAAAAGTCGCAATTTGTATGTGATAAAGAAGGAACATGTGCAAATTGCTCCCTGCAATTTTCAGTTTGATGAGTTGTGAATAATATGAATACTTTACGTGAATACATTACAATATGTTTATAGTATGTTGAATAATTAGACTAACAAGACTATTAGCAAGTTTTTTATCGTAAGTTTTTTATATGCACATTTTTTAAAAACCTTTTAATCTGATATTACTTGAATAATCAGTTTTTTCTAAAAATACTCATAAACTTTTTATAAAATAAAGAAAACAATCAGTTTTCAATATAATTTGATCGATATTTAACAAGAATCTTTCAATAGAATTTGTAATACCTTAAAAAAAAGAAAACAGTGCATAACATTAAAAAAACCACATTCAAGTTCACAAAACAAACAGTTATAAATATTAGTCTATCAATTTGTATGGAAATCATAGTAGAACTCTTCAAAACGACTGAATTTTTTGAACTATTTACTCAGTTGAAGGAGTTTCAATTCAAGCAAATTATTCTCCTCACTTGTTACAGAAGAAGTAACGCCTAAATTCCCGCTTTCGCCCACTGTGATCGCGCTTTAGGGCATTGGCTTACAACAACATCGACCATCGACCTACAAAAAATGAAACAAAACGAGTTTGTCGCCCAAAATACTTCCACTAAGGTAGTTTTCCGTAGATTTACACCACATTGAGAACAAGATCTAATAAGATTGCGGAAGTGGGAAGTGATCGGAAGTCGAACAACCATAACGCCTAAGCAAACACAAAACCCAAAAACAACAAGAAAACGACGAAGACAACAACAATTCAAGTTCAAGGGCAAAAAACAGAGATGCGAAAACGAGAAACACGAAAAGATTAAAACAAACTCATCATCATAAAAACCAAAACCGAAAAAAAAACATATTCACAAATATCACAAAGTCGAATATTAATGCGAATGGCCTCTTGACAAAAGCAAATATAATTTAAAAGACAACAACAGCAGCAATAGACAGGTAAGCGTGTGGTGTGTGTGTACATACAGTACACACTGTGCGCTTGTTTGTTGGGGCAAACAGGCAAATAAAGCGTAATGCGCAAATAACATGAGAATGCGCGATGGAAGCGAGATTTGCAACTTGGCTAAATTATTTTGGTAACAAGCACAAAACTGTTTATGTTATTTTTGCTTGTTTTTTGTTGTTTTTTCTTACTTGCGCATCTCGTTCATGGCATCAAAGGAGCGAACCGTGTGCTGCTCGTTGTTGTATTGTCCCACTGTGCCGCGCTCCTTGCCATTTGGTCGTTGTATGTGTTTCTGTGAGCTCTCATCCAGACTGTTTTGGCTCGCATAGCGCAGCAGACAGCTGCCCCGTTCTAGGCCGCTGCCCTCGGCCGCAGGATTCTGATGATGAGGATGCTGGTGGTGGGGATGGTGCTGAAGATGCTGTGGCTGTTGCAGCAAGAGACGCTGGCGTTGGGCCACGCCCACAGCAACACCTAGGCCAGGTGCTGGCATTGCACCTGGCTCCATTATCAGAGCACCACCTCCGCCACCAGGTGCACCCGCCACCGCCAACGCCGCGCCCGCATCCAAGTTCTGTTGCTGTTGTTGCTGTTGTTGTTGTTGCTGTTGAGGCTGTTGTTGATTCTGCTGCAGATTGCCATTGCTTAAATTGCTCATAATACCGATCGTGTATTTGGTTAATAATGCAGTCAGAGCTATCATTCACGTCTTTCGTTCGTCAGCGTTCCACACAGCACGCGCGACAGCGGAATGTAGCCAAATTTTCAAAGCAACTTGCAACTTGAACTCGATCTAAGCAAAAATTTAACTATGCTGCAGTTGTGTTGGAAAACGCCAGCAGCAGTGCACAGTGTTGGAGAGGCTCATAGTATTAACACTTTGGCTCCGCGCGCTCCACTTAACAGCGACAACATTCTTTGCCGTATTCCAAAATTAACAGTTTACGTATTCAGTACCTCTGTATGTGTTACTCCAGGGCTCGCACTGTTAACAGTTAACAGTTCAGCAAAATGTTATGTTTTTGTCACTTGTTCCACACACTCTTATTTTGTTAAAAGAATATTAAAAACAAAATGGGCAATGAAGGCAGCAAATTAAAAGGGTTGATAATTGACAAAAATGCAGTGGAAGTGAATGACTTCTGGGCACTGTACAATGCAGAGTCACCAACAACATGCAACGAGGAAGGCGGAGGCGGCCAACTTCTTTCCATCTTCAAGGGCGAGGTGCTGGTGAAGGGACAACTTTGGGCCACTCAGGGCCCCATGGAACGTGCCATAAAGGTAAACATTCGAATTATGAAAAATGAGAAATTATTAATTATTTGTTTTCATATAGAATCTGATGATATATCGGCACCCGTATATACTAAAATATATGTCGACCTGGGAGCAATCGGGACAGAAACATTTAGCTACAGAGCGAGTGAGGCCATTGAGTGATGTGTTGGCCCAGCAGAGCGATATACAAGTTTGCCTGGGACTGCGTACGATACTCTGCAGTCTGATATTTCTAATAGAAAAAGCAATGGCGCGACATCTTAACATATGCCTACAATCTGTCTATGTCACAGACAAAGGTAGTTGGCGCTTGGCAGGATTCGAATTCGTCTGGAAGTCAAAGGAGTTGAATAAACAGCTATTGGAACTGGCGCACACTTTTCGGCAATCTGCATCGATGGATCCCAACAATGCCGAACAGGCTATGGAACAATTTGCTTTTGCCACACTCTGCGAACATATTCTGGATAAATGTCGAGGTGGTGGCGTTGGAGGCAGTGCAGCAAGTACACCACATGTTCAGGAGTTCCGGGAGTATTGCAACACACACCTGAAACACCAAAAGACAGAACTACGTCCCCGACTGTCTGCTGTGTTACTGCATCCGTATTTCAATCATGAATTTGTACTCATTCATTCCTTTCTCTTCGAGCTGCCCCTGAAATCCGTTCAGGAGCGTCAGCAATTCTTCAGTAGTCTCATCGAGCGCCTACGCTGCTTCGACGAACAGGTCGTCGCCTCTCAATTAGCCAGCGATCTGCTCTCCCGCATGGTACTCCTCGACCCCACCGCCCAGCATTGTGTGACACCGTTTGTGCTTCGCACCAAGACGGAGAAGGGCACCACGGCGCTCTTCTCGCCACAGACCTATGTAGAGTATTTGCTGCCACATGTGCTGAAGATGTTCCGCCTACGAGATGCACAAATACGCCTCATTTTACTGGATTACTTTATGGAGTATGTGCGTCTGCTCAGTGATGAGCAATTGCTTAGTGAGATCTTGCCACATCTACAGCTCGGTATGAGCGATACCAACGACATTCTGGTGGCCAAAACACTGCGTTCCTTGGCCGACCTGGTGCCCATTTTGGGAGCAGCCACTGTGCTGGGTGGCGATCGCCGACGTTGCTTCTCCGATGGACGACCCCATGCAGCCGTATCCACAGACAGCAGTACAAAATGGACAGAACCGCGTTCAATAACGCCACTGATGAATGGTAGCGCCTCGGATCCCGTTGACTACATGGTCTCCGGCAGCCCTCTGCCCGTTGACAGTAATGTGGCGGTGATGCCTCTACGTCTTAGTCCCGACGGGGGCGAGGATGATAAGAGCGGGAAGCCTATGGAGCTGCAGCTGGAGCTAAGCTCAGACAGCTCCACAAGCAGTGCTGCGCATGAGCAGACGCTGGTCAACGATGAAGAGCTCGGGGGGCAACAGAATGACGAGGAGAATGAAGAGGAGGCCTGGTCGGATTGGGATAACACAGATGAACTGCAGCGATTGCATGTCAAGCAGCAGCAGCTGGACGGAGCAGGGGATGAGCAAGCTATGGAAACTACTAGTAGCACCTCCACTCAAGCCGACTCCTTCCGTACCGCATGCACGAGCGTATCCACCGTCAGTGCATCCACAGCAAAACCTCCCCCGCCGTCGAAACACAAGCTCCTGGATGATCTCAGTGCACTGGACATTCAAGTACAGCTGACCACTCCTGGCAATACCACCGAAGCGGCGGAATTTGATTTCTTCAAGGACATGGCGCCAGTAATCTTGGAAACTAAACCAGCAAACATTGAACCCGAGATTGTCATGGTGGATGCCAGTCGCTTTGCGGCTAATGTATCAAGTTGCCATGTACAGGACACAGATGCAGATGATGCCGATCAGGGATGGGGTCACGATGATGACGATGAAGATGATGATGTAGTTTGGGGCAACAACAGTACCGCCACGGAAGTCTCCTAAGAACTAAGCTAATCTATCACTAAACTCCATCTGCCGCCGCAATGCCCGATCCCGGATATCCAAAAATAATGCAAATTTCAAGTGTTATACGATATGTGTGTGTATCTGTCTGTATCTCTGTCCAATAAACTCCCATTCCATACGCTAGGGCCGCGTATCATTGTAATATATGTAAACCCAACTTGTCTCACTCGGTGGGGTCTTTGATAGGGAAGTTATCGCGGATCTTAAGGTATTATATTCTTGCGAACTCCTTAAGCCTCTACAGGTGTTGAACACACAATATATTAAAAGTCCCCATAAACCATACCGATTAATTATAAAAGTATGGTCCCGATGGGTTCCCCTTATTGAAAATTGACTAACGATTTACGCACATCCGATAAGAGGGAGATAATGTACAATTCTTCTGAATTGTAGATAGTACAAATAGTATAAAAGCACCCGAAACAAAACAGCGTACTATAGTCCAATTTGAGCTGATAATTGAAGAATAATGAGAATAGTTTCGATTCTCCTTGCATTGGTGTGTTTCACCACTTCCAGTTTTGGTCAAGATTCTCTGCCAGTCGACGGCCAAAATGGTTATACACTGGTTGCAAATAGATTTATTGGAAATTTGAATTTCGTTCGCAATTGGAACGAATACCAAGGAGGATTTCAGGACTCTACAGCTGTACATTTATCTGCGGGACTTTGAGGGCGAACATCGTTACGCACAATACGATGATTTCCAGATTGGTAGCGAGCAAGAGAAATATGCTCTCCTCAAGATTGGAAACTATTCAGGTAATGCAGGAAATTCGCTATTCTACAACTGGGGCATGAAATTCACAACCTATGATCAGGACAACGATCAATCCAGGGATAATTGTGCTATGCACCAATTGGGGGGATGGTGGTATAGAGACTGCTCCTACTGGTAAGTGACATGGATATATAGTTTGTATATAGCTCTATTGATTATTTTTCCTATTCGTCAGCAATCTTTTCGGACTTTTTTTGAACGGTAATCACAGCGTAGCCTTAGATCGCAAGGGCATGTACTGGCGTGGCTGGCGCGGTGAAAACTATTTCTACAGGACTATGAAGATGTTCTTACGAGCAATTAAAGAAAATTAGTATCAAGTAATGGAATTATAAAACAATTTCAACAATAAAATGCGAGAACATTTAAATTCATAAGCTAGTCTCATGTTCATACTAAATAAGTAGAGTAACAATCATATCATAAAATGATCCGTTGTCTTTTCAATCGTTCTTTCACTGATATTTGTCAGCAATTTCATTTTGGCTCTCTATTTAAGATACTACCTATACAATTGATAGGAGTCAGTCCCACACTCTAGTATGTTATGTGCATTCAAAACATACCCAGTTCCTTATCTTAATGACTAAAATCTCCTAAACGATTCAAATTACTAAAATTAGTCATGTAAGTACAGTTAACTCCCTTATATACAGATGTAAAGTACTCAGACACATATATAATCGTATGTATGTATATTTTGATGCATTTTTTAATAATATTTAAAATGTTTTTCATGTTCTCTGGCATGCGGTTTTGTTTTCTGGTTTTTTGTTTGTTATTTTCTCATTTAAAACTATTTTTGTAAAATTGTTAAATTATTTACTTTTCGTATTTGTTTAGCAAAAATGCTGTATTTACGCAAAAACATTCTAAAATGCATTTGTTTTTAATATATATATATATATCATTTGACTATATGATTTATTAACATTTAAACGATATATGTGTGTAACCTATAAACGATTTCAAATGCGGCTCAAACGAATTTCACGTTTACTTCTGGCGCTAACTTCTGGAGGAAACTAGAAAGATCAACCAAGGAGAGAATAAGAAGAAAACGAACAGTAACCAAAATTGAAATAAAAACATTAAACAGCACTTTCAACTATTTACTCACGATTTGTTTTGTTTTTTATTTTGCTTACATTTAAAAAAGGTATTTTACGCATTAATTTGTTTTTGTTTGCCTTGCAGCATTATCATCATCATTCATCATCATCCTCATCATCATCATGCTCAACTTAATCAATGATCTTAGTAACCGTAATTACATTATTATATTTAAATAAGATCAGCTGAAGTTTTATTAAATTTTTTGTTTGTGTTTTTCGCTTTTTTTTTTCTTTTCTTTTCTTTTGTTTTTTGTTTTGTTTAACGTTTCTACGCAAAACTCATCAAAAAAAAACGGTGCGCTAAATTGTTTACAATTAAAAAGTATTTACTGCACACGGGGGGCTGCGCTCTTTCTCTCTTTATACATGATGCAATGTGCTGGAAAAGGGTGGGCGGTTGGATAGAGATGGTGCTGAATGAAAACACGCGAAGCGATATGATATAGTAATAGTACTTATAGAGCGGTAGGGGTGGCGGGGAGGAGGTGAAAGTGGACGCGATTGCCAGAAAATTCAAAATGTTGCACTCGATTTTGATAACTTTTTATGGTTTTTTGTGTTTGCCATTTTTAGTTTTTGTTTTATGCGATTTTTGTTTATGTATAGGAAAGTAAGTCTTAAAGAAATTAATAAACAATAAAACATTTATATAAAAAAGCATATGTTTTTACATGCATTTTCCGAACAAGTATCAGTTATCATATACTTCATTTCATCCTTTTCACTTATGCTTACGGCTTGCTCTGCTTTATCAATTGTTCTCTTCTACATGATTTATTATGGATTTCGTATGGGGATTTTTTGAGTTTTCAGTTATGTTTTGAGTTTGAGTGTGTATGTGTATATGTAATGTGTATGTATGTACGCTATTGATTCATTTTACTGTAATAGTTTATGGATTAGGGTTCTCTCTATCAGACAGCCGACGCATCCGTATCCGTGTTTCCGCATCACAACAATGACGTAGCATTCCTTATTCAATTCAGCTCCTTGTCTTCTAAGTACTTGTATTCAAAGGTGAATCCTTCCTTCTTGCGCTGACTCCATTTCTCATAATCAAAGTAGATGTACGTACCCTATAGAGATATATATATATATTTATATAGTATTAGTATTAATGTATCTATATCTATCTTCTTGTCTGTCTGATTGTTTACACGTCTGTCTGTCTGTCTGTGTTTCTGTTTGCCAGGCTGTCTGCCTGAATGTTTCCCTGTCTGTCTGTCTGCCCGTTTGTCTTTCTGTCTATCTGCTTTTCTGACAGTCTGTCTGCTGGTCTCTCTATTCACACTTTACTCTCTCTACTCACCTGTTCGTAATCATCGTTGATTATCTTGGGCTCTTCGTGCCGCTGAAACCACATCATGTACTTGGTATGGAAACGCCAGCTCTGCTTTTTAAGCGCCTTGGCCGCAAGATACTGAGCCTTGGATCCCTCCATGTAGTAGAATACGAAGAACAGCGTCTCCGTCGAGAGTCGCTGATAGAACTCAACGGTGTCATATATGGGCAACTGTGCCTGCGATGTGAATGTGGAGCAGTGAGTGATGGTAAAGTTGATATCGATGATGATGCAGATAGCTAGGAGGACTACGTTCACAGCCAAATGTACCTGACTCACCTGTGGATAGTGCGCTGGCGTCTGCACTGGATAGCGATGGAAATATGTTTGCAGCTTCTCGGTATCAATCGGCTGTGGCAGGTGATAAAATGCAGCTTCCATCATCTGGAACTGCAGCTGATGTTCCTTTTGCAGTGGCGTGGGACCCAGAGGCGTTACGCCCAACAGCGGTGGTATGTGCGCTTCTGTTGTTGCCATCTGTTGCTGCTGCTGTTGTTGTTGCTGCTGCTGTTGCTGAGGTGTATGCGCCTTGGCATTTGGTGTCCCACTGCCACCCGTATTTGGCTGACCGGCAGCATTCGCCAGATTCATTATACCACTACCAGCTGTGGGTCCATTGCTGGCTGCAGCAACAATTGTTCCAATTGCAGCAACCGCTGCTGCGGCAGCTGCATTCTGCTGTTGTTGTTGCTGCTGCTGCTGTTGAGCTGCCGCCGCCGCTGCTGCTGCTGCTGCCGTTGCCTGTTGCTGCTGCTGTAGTTGTTGCTGCTGCTGCTGCTGTTGTTGTTGTTGATTGGCAGTTGTTTCAGGGCTGAAATGCTGTTGTAACAACGATTGCTGCTGCTGTGCAGCTGCTGCTTGTTGCTGCTGCTGCTGTTGTTGCTGCTGCTGTTGTTGTTGTTGCTGTCTCGTGTCTATGTTACTTGTCTGCTGTTGATTTAGGGAATTGGGTTCGATCACGGATCGGTTAATGGCTTCCTGTGCCATGGTTTTTAATGAAATCGCATCCACAGCATTGCTATTGTTGTTGTTATTGTTGCTGCTGCTGTTGTTGCCGCCGCCGGTGCTGCTGCTGCTGCTGTTGAGTGAGACAGGCAGACCTGGAGAAGAATATTGATATTAGAATATGAGGATATATAGTTAGTCTCGCCTCGTCCACATACCGTTCTGCAAGTGAGAGGAATTCGTTTGAAGATTGGATAATTGCGTCGCCTGCTGCTGCTGCTTTTGCTGCTGCTGTTGTTGCTGCTGGTTCTGTGCGCTGGCGCTGACAATGGCAGCCACAGTGGGCGTTGCTGCCTGCTGCTGCTGCAGCACAGGTCCATTTTCCAGTAGTGCTGCAAGAGTATAACCACAATGAGTTCAGATAACAAATATCTATTCATATCCATATATAATGATATTATTTACATGTATTGTGTTTAGCCACCGCTGCAAATGCAATTGTTGGTGTCGCTTGAATCACAGATTGGCCTTGAATGTTGTTACTGCTGCCACCCCCGCTGCTACTGCTGCTGTTGTTGCTAGTTACTGCTGCTGCCACTGCAACGGTTGCTGCTGTAACAGCGCCAGCTGCTGCTGTTGCTGCAACAGGCGTTGGGGCATGTGGCTGCACGGCAGGATTGTGACCACTGGCAGCGACAATGCTGCTGCTACTGCTACTGCTGTTGTTAGTGCTGCTACTGTTGTTCCCACCACTGCTGTTGTTGTTGCTGTTCTGTGTCCCGCTTGACGCCAAGACGGACGCGGCCGTGGGTGCCTGCTGCTGTTGGTTTTTGCTGGGCGTTGAGCTGACAATCTTATTGACTTGAGCTGCTAAAGAATTGAAGAGATTACTTTAGGTCACTCTAGATTACATGTAGAAAATACTCACTATCACTACCCGTTGGTGTTTTGGGCACTGCACGCACTGGTATTGGCTTAATCAGCTGCTGAGGTTGCTGCTGCAATAATAAAAAGGGAAGCACCACAATTAGAATGAAGAAAGAAAAAAAATGCAAGGGAAGTCAAGCGAAGGGCATAAAGGAAAAGAGTGCAAGGGAAGGCAAGGAGAGGTAAAGGGTGGCTAGGAAAAGGAAAGAAAGGAAAGGGGATGCAAGGAAACGGCAGGAATGGCATGGAAAGGCAAGGGAATACAGAGAAAATCCAGGGAAGAGAAGGCAAGAAAAGGGAAGGGAAGGAAAACGAAACGGAATTTAAGACAAGGCAAGGGAACGAAAGGCTAGGAATGTGGAGGGTAAGGGTAAGAAATAGTTTAAAGGCAAGGTAAGGCAGGTGAAGTGCATCTTTACCTTGGCTTTGCTGCTGGTCGCATTACTTTCGCTGCTCTTGTTACGCTTATCGCTGCTGCCACCGCCACCGCCCGTCGTCGCCTCCGTTGACGTTGTCGCTGAGGATGAGGCTGCGCTTGTATCGCTCGCATAGCCCACGTTACTGCCATTCGATTGCTGTGCTGCTGCCGCTGCTGCTGCGGCGGCTGCTGCTGCTGCCTGCAAATGCTGGAATTGTGCAGCACTAGCTGCACTGGTGCCACCTGCACTGCCTCCACTACTGCTGCTACTGCCCGCCGTCGCTGTGCCGCTGCCGCCGCCTGCCTGCTGCTGTTGTTGTTGTGTTGAGGAGGAGGAAGAGGAAGATGGCAGCACTTGCTGCACGGTAACAGGCGATTGAGATGGACTTCCACCGGAGGTGACGCTGCTGGGTGAACCGCTCGTTTCGTTGCTATTGTTGCTATCCGTTGTCGCTGTGCCGCTCAACTCGACCTCATCCAGACCAATGATATCATCGTAGATGAACTCATTCTCCTCAAAGTCTGGCTCTTGCGATGAATCAATATAGTATTCGACATCATCCTTGATTTTGTTCACCTGATCCGCTTCGACACCGTCGTTATCGAGCAGTCGCAGAAGCGTTTCCAGTTTTGTTATATGGAATTTATGTCGATCCAGTTTGCCACGCAAATCATCCATGCGCTCTTGTTTATCTCGATCCAAACGTTTCTTTTTTCCCGCCAACAGCGATTCAATTTCGCTCTCATACTGATCTATTTGTATTTGCAGTGTACTAATTGAGCCGGTTAACCAATTTCTCGCATGATCCTTTATCCTTTGCGCTGGATCCATCTTTTGTGCGGCGCCCAGACCCTCCTTTGAATACGCTTTTGTTTTTGTCTCACGCTCCACCACCTTGAAGCGTTCCATTTGCTATATATATAGAGGATGAGATTGCAAAATTAATTATTATTAAATGATTATTGAAATCATTATTTAATAATAAGTAACAAATTAAATATAGAGAGGATGAAACAGTAAAACGGAAAATAAATATAGTGTAACGGGGTTAGATTAAAATACTAATTATTATTATAAGAAAGAAATTAAAAGTTGAATAAATGTGAAAAATATACGAAAATCTGTTCAATTTACTGTAGTTAAACTGAGTGAGTATAATGTAAATATGGATGGGATGTTTTCAAATTGACTTTCAATAAGATATGATCAATATTCTTTTTATAACTTGCCGTTTCAATAAGCCTTCGATTCTCGAGCAGCGCGCTTTTATCTTTGATTTCAGCGGATGCAATCCATGATTTGATTTGATCACGTAATCGTTGGAGCTTCTTAATTTCTTTTTTGAGATCTGCCTCATATTTCTCTTGCAGATGTTTTTGCTAAGGAAATTGAATTAAATTAATAAGTAAATAATACAAAAATTGAGGAGGGACAAAATCAGATATGTTTCAGTCAATTGAATTACCTTCTGATTAGTATTTGTTGCATTGTGTACCTTTTTCCAAATATCCTCAAACGTTTCGACGCCCTCAGCAACCTTTTTTAAACATCGATCAATTTCGCCTATCGATGGGATGGATGATGCACATAATCAAAATCAGAGAATATAAACACACGCACACACACACATACGAGAACACATACACATGCAAATATGCATGCATGTTTTTATGTGTTGCACTTATGTATTTATTGTGTGGGGAAATGTGCTTACCTTGCAATTTTCTCGTCGCAGCCATGGCTATGTGTGCTCTTGTGGTTTCTGCTGTCGCAAATAGTCAGACATAGTCCGTTGCGAGCTGTGGCGAGTGGTTTGTTATATCACCTGCCCGGAACACAATCTTGATGGCTTTGGGGTGCTGTGCCTGTGCCTCGCCAGAAGTTTCAGTCAGCGCAACCTCGGCGTCTCTCTGCAAATAGTATAAATATGAAAATGGATCAATCTTCACACTCACACACACATGCACACACCAACACACAAACACAAACGCGCGCAAATAGCACTGCAGAATCGGCGTGAAGTGTTTGAGTCAAACTTGTATCGAATCTGTTTGGAAGCAAATTTGCACGATATAGACACTTATTGTCCAGTTGTTTTATTTACCTTTAGATCGGAGTAGCTTAGTAGAAATTGATTACTTGCGCCTCTCTGCTGCTTCTTCTGTCTCTTTTGCTGGATATACTGTTGGATGTGTGGCCTGCCTGTTTGTAGTATATGTGTGTGTATGTTTGCGAGTGTGTGTTGTGTGTGATACCTTCGGGCCGTCGGAGATTTCGATTTTTTGTGGCTGAGCCGTTTTATGGACAAACGCTACGTGGCAGCTGAGTTTGGGTTTCTTTTATATTGTTAAGTAGAGCATTAAATGTGTGTGCTTGGTCTTAATGAATATATAGATTTATGCAATTTATACATTTAAATAAATACGCTTAAAGATTTTTCGCTTGCTTTTTTGTTCTTCTTCTTCTTCAAGATGGCGACAGCCAAGGGTTATCGATGAAACGATTGCGCCACAACATTTCTCGATAAACACACATACTCAACGGCCCTGGTTTTAAGCATAGCAGACAGCTGTTGTCAGTCGAAACAAAATTGCATTTTAAATTCAAAATAAATGACAATTTTGATTGATGTGTATTTAATTAAATTTTACTTTTATTTTACTGCATTTTGCAGGGTGAAAAGTAAAATAATAGGAAAAGAAATTGAGTAACTCTTAAATTCGTTTCTACATTAAAGCGGCACAATAAATACGTTATAAATTTCTAAAATTTGCATTTCATCCAATTTGCTGCAAGAGTATTTTGCTTTAGTTAAAGTATTCGTTCTTGTTGCTTTTATAATAGTAGTTGTGCTGCCTATCACATGCGTTTGATGCGTTGTCCTTTTTTTCTGTTTCTGTTTCATTGAAAATAAAAACCGATCCTAGAAACCTAATCATATTTCAAATTTCCTCCCGACTGTTCCTGATGTTGTTGTTGTTGTTGGTGTAGTTGCTCCGAGGACTCGGAATCGTCAATATCGCTAACTACCTGATAAGTGGGCATGCTCATGCAGTTCTTGATAAAACCACAAACACACTGCACGTATTGAGAGGGATATTTGGTATAGATCTTAACATGTTCGGCATCCTCAAAGCAAACGGATGATACATCAATGCCCTGATCCCGTCGCAATCTAATGAACTTCTCCACATCTCGATATGGTATGACAACATCACCCTTGGAATAGAGGAACAATTGGGGATATTTGTTCGTCTCATTTTTTAGTTCACAAAATGGACTTGCGTGAACTGGCGTCGACTTGACGAACAAACTTTTGAAGGCCACAAAAGTTTCCTGAAATGAAGGAGGATCGTTAATTTTTCTATTTTGAGAAGACTCTAAAGGGTTTTACCTCCACAAACCACATAATGCTCAGCGTAAGAGTAATGGCAAGTGCTGTGAGGCAATTGCAACGCTTTTCCCTTCCATAGATTGCCGTTATGGCTCGATATAAACCCAGCATACGTCGTTCACCTGGTGCTGAGTCGAAAATTACTCCACGCACTTGTAGTGGAGACTTGTGCTTTCTCACTGCGAGATTTATGTGCTGGTACAGATACGCACCGCCATTGGAGAATATGTGAAAAATCAGCGGATGCGCATCGAAATTCATATCCTGTATAAGCTTAAGGATCTTCTCGCCTATTGGAATCATCTCACTGCGCTTCCAGAACAGTGTGTCCACAGGTGCTGTGTAGCGTACCGTTATAAGCCTGTTAGGAGTGTGTGGGATGAGTAACTGAATTCAAATATCGATAAACGATAATCGTTAGAGATTAATTAACATACCCTCGTTCCTCGTAGATCTTGGAGTACTTCATGAGATACCGATCCTGGCATCCCGCCCAGCCCAGCAACATGACAATGGGTACATTATTATTCTCCTCATTTCCATCCAACAGGGCGAAGTCATTATCAGCCGTAAGTTTTGGAAATTTAATAAAATACTCGAGGGCATCTTCTCGCTCCAGTTCATGATGGAGCAGCTCCTGCTGCCGTTGTCCAACACTGGTGCCGGTAGTCGATCCGTTATACGGCTGACAATCAGTGGCAACATCACCCAGGCCATATGGAGGATGATGATGGTGTGATGACGAGGACGAGGACATTGGCGGCGGGGACGACGACGACATATTAGCATTAAATTTATTTTAAACTCAAACTCACTAATTTTTTTCTACATGTATTTTCACAAAATGGAAAATGTATGAAATGTCTGTTTAGCTTGACTACGACTTTTACGCCTGGTTACGCAAAAGCCTACTAAAAAAGGATATGTACGGCGCCTCCGCCTCCTTTGCGCTGCACTGCTCCACCAGCTGCTGCTATTGATTTTACGACGGAAATGTTAACGCTTTACTAATTAAAAATGTCACACTGCCACTGCCACTTCTACTGTTATTGTTCTTGCTATTGTTGTTGTGCGTTTATTCCGACATTTGGCACCAGCAATAGCAGCAGCAGATTCGATTTTTTATTCCGCTCGCAAGGTTTGACCTTCTGGGCTAGTCAGCAGCTCAGCTCGCACAGACCACAATCTAAAATACTCCTGGTGCTGCTGCTGCAGTAACATGCCGCATTCCAATGCGGCGACGACGCGACGTCGAGTTCCAGCCGCTGCTGCTGTTGACTGTGGTAATGGGCTGGAGTTATGACATGCGCACTGCTTGACCAGGATATGCGTCGTTACCACGTTAGAGGCGACTGTTTCTGACGTGATCGTGAGTATATATTTATATGTTTATATCGTGAGTATAGGTAAATATATAATATATATATTTACTTATTAATTAGGATAATCTTAATACATATTTTTATGAAAATATGAAGCTGCTTAATTTATGTAATTAACAGTAGGCCTTTGGGGTTTGTTTTTTAAATGTCTTAAAAGGCAGTGAGGAGCAAAACTGTTAAGTGTGGGGAGTAAGCTTTCAAATTTATGTTGGCGCTCTTTACTTAGACATCCCCCGCCGCATACAATTCAAGCTAAGCTTTAAATAACATAACTTTCCTACAACAAAACTTTTGCTCACATATAATGCATTTTTTGTTTTAGAAATTCTCTTCTTAATTAATAAATCCACTCACATAGCACATAATTCAACACAAGGTATTTTATTTGGCAAATTTTGGTATTTCTGTTTACGTACATAAGTATAGAAATTATAATTGTTTAAATTTTAACTAAAGTCAACTAGTGTGTCTGTGTGCGTTACAGTTCTTCGCGCATCATCTCCTCATCGTTATCGATAACCGCATCCGAATCGCCGTTCACTTGCAATTCTACTGCAAACAAAATAATAAATATGACAAAAACAATCATAAATAAGTATTGAACAGAACATTCACAATTTCAACAAAATACTGCAGATTAATGCACTCCTACGAATTATTCACAGAATAAAATTAGCGATCGATTTTTTGGTTTTGATTGACGCTTGACTTATAATGACTTCATTATCAAATCCTCTAGTTGTTTTGTGTCTATTTCAGGCTTCGGGCCCACTTGCGCCGTTGAGTTTAACCAGTATTCTGAGGCAGCAATATAGATGGCAACCGCACCGCCGACAATATAAGCGATATGTGTGGAGCTCTGAAAAATGACACACGTTGCCACACACATGCCGAAGTAGGTGAGGAATCGAGTGATGTTCACAAACGAATCCCGATGCTGGGCCGACAGATCTTTAATATTTGATTTGATATAGTTTGAATTAATCGCAGTATTCAAAACACAATTAACGATAAACAAACTTACCTTGGCACTTGCCATCCTTGAGCGTATACCCAATGGCGCATTTCTTGCACATATCGGGTCCGTCGCCATCACATTTATCGCAGGAACGGTCACACTCAAGGCAAGTAAAGGAGCCCTCGTTGTTGACGCAAAACTGTTGCGGATTGCAAGTTTGCTGATTATCCAGACATTCGTTGACATCGACACATCCATTCTCTGTATCCATGCGCCAACCCTCCTTGCACTTGCGGCAACCCTTCGGCCCTGCACCATTGCAGCCTCCATTGCCACATGCCGCATGACAATTCGTGCACAGCAATTTTGTTGCATCCCGGAAAGATTCATAGTGTTGCTCTCCACATTCATTGCAATTGGTGCCCGCATAGCCAGAATCACAAAGACATTGCCCATTTCCCTTGCGAGTGCCACTTCCTTTGCATTTTCCTATGTTTTCATTCATGAAATGTAGTTTTACTATGTGTTTTTGTTACTTTTTCATTTACTTACCATTGTTGTTGCAATCTGTGCAGGGTTGACAAGTGGGTCCATATGTGTTGGGTGGACAGCAGACGGAAAGCTCTTTGATGCACAACCAGCTGTGTAGATCGGGCTCCTCGTCCTGTTTGTGTGTGAACCAGTCTTCAATCAACGACTCGTGGTCATTGCTCAATGTGTGGCAATGGTCCTGACCGCGCTTCACTTCTGTGCATAGCTGTTCCTGGATCTCAACAAATCGCACCTCACTGTTTTTATATGAACGTAACTTCTCCTGCTCCCAAGCCGCGTCACCACCGGCATGTTTTCCTCTTTTTGTGCGTTCCAAGCCCAAATTAAAGGACTCTACGAGCACAGTGCATGCCTTGCAGGGTGGCAACCTAGTTGACTTCTCCTTTTGCTTTTGTGGATCATCTGTAGCCACAGCAACGGCTATAATTGCTAGCACAGCGCATATTTTTACTAACATATTTTTTTGTTTTGGCTGCTTTACTAAAGGTTTACGTGTATCATTTAGGGATGTAGATAAGTAATCGATAATTCCACCACCTGTGTGCGATATCGCAAAAGCTATCGATTAAACATATGATATGGTAACACCCATTTACACTGCCCAAGAACAATGTTATTTAAATTCGCAATAATTGTAGCAGGCCGGTAAGTGAGGTAACATCGACGTCTGTAAAAAGTGCCTCAACTTAACATATTATTAAGACATTTAAATAAAGCGCTATGTAACTGAAAAGGAACAATATATTTCATAACATACCATATTTTTTTAATAATAATATATAGTTCTATTAACAATGTAAAATGTTAAGTCTGTGTTAACATAATATTACTTAAGTTAACTTCACCACTTAATGTTTAGTGCCGTGTTGAGTTTTTCCACGGCATGGTAGCTGGTGTGGAGTAGTTCCACACACTTCTCCGCATCGGCTCCGTTCAAGAAATCCGCATAGATCTGTTTGGTATCAGAGTTATCGGGGTCGGAACGTGGCAGCTTCTTGTAGAGCTCCTCCAGTTGTTGAGTTAGCTCGCGTACATGTTGGCCCGTGGTGGGACGTACCTGGGCACCTCCGTTAATGCATCCAGAGGGACAGGCCATAACCTCGACGAACTGATAGCCAGGTCCCTTGCCACGTTTCAGTTTCTGTACCAGGTTTTGTATATTACGGAAGCCATTGGCAATTGCGAATTTCAGCACCGCCTTTCCATCTTTTTCCAGAGATATTTCACTGAAGTCTCGATTACGTAGCGCCTTAAATTGCAGTTCCTCTGGGGAGTCCTCACTGAACAGCTCTTTGGCGGCATATTTGAATATGTGTTCAGCATAACCACCCGACATAGTAGCCTCGTGTGCACAGAGCATTGCCTCCGGTTCTTGTTGCTCTGTCCAGGGCCAGTCCAAATCGGAGGGTTCATATTGCTGAAGAGTTTGCTCCTCCGCCTGCAGCATCTGCTCTACTTCAACTGTAGAGAATATAATTAAGTATATCAAGTGTCTATAGATCATCTACTCCACTTACTTGAGGTAATCACACAGTCCACATCCCGTGAAGTATTTACTTCGCTGTAGAAATCATCACGAGAGGCCTCTAGCTTCTTGTCGTAGCAGGGCATCACTGTGGCATGGTAGATCCTTGATCCCGGCACGGACAACTTTTCCGCTAGCAACTGCTTAACCAGCACGCCCATAATCTGTTGCGGTGATCTCGTTGTGGCGATGTGAGGTAATATGAAATTACCATGTGTCTTCTCTGCATAGCACACCCAGCCGGGGCAGGAGGAACTCAACATGGTCATATCAGCATTATCCCGATATCGTTCGACAAATTCTTGCCGACACTCAAGCAGCGCTAAATCATCGGCAATCTTTGTAGTCAGCACATAGTCGGCGCCCAGCTGGCGCAGATAGCCAGACAAATGACGAGCTGCATCCTCCACGCTCAGCTGATAGCGATGCGCCAAGCTTATCAACGGTTGAATGGATATGGTAAAGACTATAATCCTTCCCTCATTGTCACTGACGCCGGTGTCTTTAAGTGTCTGATTCTCGCGCAGAACTTTCAGTAGCTCTTCCTGACTCTGCTGCGTGATGAGCACACCCTCTGCCGATGTTATGCAGCCGGAACAAGCCAAGCAATCTTGCAGCGTAATCTCCACTTTCTGCAGCTTTTGTTTGCCGCTCTGCGGGCACAACGAATAATGTTGAATAAAGATTACGCATTTCTAGTTTAGTTAACCATTCTTACATCAGATTCTTCGTAATATCCATCAGCTTGCACGGTAATTTTAGCGCCAGTCTTTGATTTAGTCTTATCTATAGCGACGGGCTTAATACATTCCTGAAACGTCAAACGGTTATCTTGGCGTGCATTAACATATTTGAATACTCTACCTGTGAGGGTGTAATGAAGTCGTCTAGATCGGTTAGTTGCAGCGCTCCGCTGAAACGCGACATGTTTATAAATCTGTGGAAATTTTTGTTGTCTTATCGTAATTGTCTGTTTTTGGAGTACACCATATGTTTATGAGTGAACATGTGAATGACAAAATAGACAGACTCTTGTTGCATGCCATAGTGAAATTATAACAAGAAGGTTGTGCTGCCACTATTTCTTACTAATTTCACAATCAGTTTTCCAACTGACGTCACTGAATTTGTCATTCAAAAACATAAATATCAAAATATTTCAAAATTTATCTTACAATAATACTCATAGATACAGAAATAAATAAATTTCTGCACAGTTTAACATCCCTGTAACTGATTTTGTGTGAATGGCAGATCATTTAATTGTCCGTCCAATCGATGTGGCAACGCTGAACATATTCTCTTCACAAACGATTTCGTTTTGCACACGCTGAAACGCAGAACAATTTTTCTAATGGGGCGAAGTAAGTTCGTCGCCTCCACGCCAAAAAAGGTAATCAAAAGAAATCGCATAGAATATGCTCAATAGGGAATATTAATTGTGTATGTATTGCATATTGCAGGTGATGCAGCACGGCGAGTTTATAAACCGCATACGAAAAACACTCTACTATGGTGGAGTGGACACCACGGAGGCGGACATGGAAGTGTCCATGCCATTTGCTGAGTACGCAGCTGATCTGTTCTCCGAGCCACATCGTGGACACTCGTTGCATCGTCTAAGCTCAATTGCAGCGGGCAAAACCCATGCAACACCATGCTCTCTTATAATGGCTTTAATCTACTTGGATCGTTTGAATATAATCGATCCGGGCTATGGCTACAGAATCACACCACAGGAGCTATTTGTAGTATCATTGGTAAGTGTCATGAGGTGTTGCTGACTGTGAAACCTGTTGATTGATAACCCCATGTCTTCAACACAATTACGCATACACACAGACATGCGCAAACACTGATGCGAGTGTGTGTGGTGTGTGTGTGGGCATACAAGAGAGTTCTAAATTGAGTGAGAATGCGACTCAATGATCAACGTAGTTTTTTTGTTGTTCTATTTTCTTACACGCACAATGCACTACACCAGTATTGCCAGGTCAGCTCTTTACCCGTGAAATCTGGGTTTTAATGTTCAATATTTCTCAATTCAGCATTTCTAAAAATCTGAAAGTATTATTGCAACTTCATACATATATAAAAGGTTTTTGGTTTTTATATAATTTGTCTATTCACTCAAAAATTCTGGCAGCTCTGCCATGCACTGCAGTTCACTTTGTGCGTTTATGTGTGTGTGATTGACAGTCTTTTTGTTGTTTATGCTATTTTAGTTTCAAGTTGTTTTTGTTTTCAACGAAATGGGGATAGGTGCTGTTGCATACCTGTGCACACTGATTATATAGACAATAGACATGTGTTTGCATATGTGTGTGTATATTATTTAATACACACATTTACATATACAGCGTTTAACATTCACAGCACGTTGCAGTGACGTCACACCTTTGTAAGACGTATTTTAACTTGTTTCTTTTGTTTACCCTTTTGTAGATGATTTCAACCAAATTCTATGCCGGCCACGATGAGCGTTTCTACCTGGAAGACTGGGCTAAAGAGGGCAATATGAGTGAGGATAAGCTTAAGCAAATGGAACTTGAGTTTCTGACAGCCATTGTGAGTGAATATTGAGTGAGAATTTTGTGCGTGGTTTAATCAATTATAAGGGGCTGACGTCGAGCTATAATAGACTTATAACCCACCTTATACTTTATTACTCCATGCCCTTCTCATAGGAGTATGAGTATATGAGTTGTCGTGACACCATCTTATACACCATCTTATACTGTATTACTCCATTCCTTACTTCGTGGGTTATTAGTATATGGTGCTGCCGTCGACGTGACTTATACTTATATACAATATTATACAATTCTCTCTAAGTACAAGCTGCTCTCGCCGTGGATACGCTACTTTATAGAACGTACTTCCTATTTCTCTGCTTATGTATTAACGCCCTCTCTCTATCTGTCTTTAGGACTGGAATATATACATATCGAATGAGCAATTCTTTGAGAAACTGAGCTTAGTGGAGCGCACATTGGCAGAACGCGAGGGATTACGGAGAGGTTGGCTTACCTACAGTGAACTAGTGCAACTCCTTCCGAGCTTTACGTTGATGAAGTTCTTGCTGAATAATCTGGCTGTGCTGGCGATTAGCTATGCCGCAAGCGTGTTTACCATAGCTGGCGCCTTCTTTATAGCCAGTCAAGTGCCAGGCACGCTGTGGCATCGTCCGGCAAACACAACTTCCACTGCAGCAACAACTACAGCAAACGGGGTAAATACAACACAGATGGCAACTCCGATTCTTCACACGGTCAACGGCGATGGAGATAAGATCTCAATAGGAGGAGGAGGAGATGAATGCTGTACTGCGTTGAATGTAGAAGCGGAACTGCTGAAACTTGAGCAACAAATTTGCGCCGAAGAGAGACTGTTTGAACTGCAACGCAGGCAGAGACTGGAGAGGCCACCCAACTCGTTGGCGCCGCCCAACTATCGCATGGAATACGCCGCCACACCGCAACAAGATCACACCCAGCACTGGCTCAACATCAAGTCGCAGTACAGTGATGATGCAGGACACAATTGGAATCGGAATCAGCAGCATAATCATCACCATCATGCCCAGAACGCATCCGTCTTTTGGCAACTGCTCAGCGATGCAATGTCCCAGCCGTCGTTCCTAGTGCGTTGGCCCGAATTGTGGCCCAAGCTCATCTAGAAGATGTACGACGCTTGACGAACGATTTAAGTTTCTTAAAAATATGATCAAGCCCTCCCAAGACGTTAGTTCTCTTACACAATCATTCATGAGAATGAAATTCTTTCAATATAAATAGTTATTCAAATAAATTATATTTTTTCAGCAATCAAAATATTTAAATAAATAAAATAGTCTCAGAGAACTCAAGGTGTTTTATTGAAACATTAATGAATGACTTGGCCGTTGATGCTGACCAAGAATGTATGTATCCTTCTGCCTATATAAATATAATACATTTCTACTCTATGTGTATCGATGGAAATGAGAGAAACATTTGAATTTGTTTTATGTTCTAATTTCGTTGATTTCCTTTATTTATTCGTTAAGCTCTCTACAATTTTTGGACTTGAACTGATGCTCTACATTATGCATTATACAATTAGCTACTATTTCACGAATCTACAGAAGATTTGCAATAGATGTATATAAAATACGTAGAACAACAGCGAGGACAGGAGTCAGTGCAGTCAGTTGAAGCGTTTCGCGTAGGCACTTTACAGTGTGGCGATAGGAAGTTTTAATTGCTTTTGCTCTCTAAAAAAATGGATATTTTGATTATACATAGCATTACTTATTGTTGGACCAATATCAGTTAACAGTTTACTGTGCATATGTTCGATATATATGTATTCGATTGCTACTTGTAGATAGTTTCTTTCGGTTCGATTTGACATCATCATTTTCAAAATTTTATTTAAGAACATAATCCAACGCGTGCTGTTTGGCAGAATCGGTGCACTTTATGCGTAAGCCTAATTAGCTAAAACAGAACTAAGAATAGGTTTACAAACTAACTTTAAATAGTATGTAGTTAATCAGTAGGTACATTGAGTGTCACATTATAATTTACATACATCGGAAGAACCAAACAATATATGTACGAGCCCTGACCACTATTAATTCGCACGGCTGGTTTTTTACGCATATGCAATGTTTAGCACACAATATATGTGAAGATAATGCAGATAACACATACAAACATATATTTTTCTGAAAGATAATTTTATTCTCTATTTGATAGAAAAACATTTTTGTTGTTGTTTAGCGTACAACAACAATAGCATTTATTCACATACACTATTCTTATTATTGTTTCCAAACACTTGACCACTATTCTTTCGTACGCTGCACTAGCTTCGCTCAAAAGTGCGAGATCAAAATAAAAACAAATGGTGTAATATTATCACTAGCTAATCATCATATGTGCACAATAAAACAAAACAGATGGTAAAACAGTTTGGAAACAATAATAAGAATAGTGTATGTAAAATAATGTTGTTGTTGTTGTATCAAATAGAGAATAAAATTATCTTTCAGAAAAATATATGTTTGTATGTGTTATCTGCATTATCTTCACATATATTGTGTGCTAAACATTGCATATGCGTAAAAAACCAGCCGTGCGAATTAATAGTGGTCAGGGCTCGAATACAGACAATAACTGAAATGATTTAGTTAAAAGTAAAAAATCTGGTGGCCGGTCTGTTCAAAAAATTTAACGCTTCATTCTGTTACTTTAGCTTCGTTTTCTTTCGCCTCGATCTCTTTCGGTTTTTTCGTATCGTCGCTAAACCACAGGGGACACATGCCAAGTAAACAGCCCACTGTGATACCCACAATCCGACCCTTTAAATGAGAGATAATAGGTAAACAGATTAGATGTGACCTATTTACTTTCCCTGTGCTGTACTTACCCAACTGGAGGCGCGTTTACTTGACTTGAGCTCGAATTGGGCAGGTGTCATATTTGGCTGTTTTAGGCCCAGCATCTGGCAACCCTCCTCCACATAGGTGGCCATGGTGATGCCCATAATATCACTAACGGCATTACCCAAACCAGCGGCTGCCATTGTTGACACTGTTATAAAGTGGCCCAAAGAGCTTTCAATGTATTCACCCTGCGGTGGGAGAAAGGCAATTTAATTCAAATTAAAATTTTTTAACCGATAATATATAATATATATAATATTTATATAATATCTTAAGAGATCAGCAAGTATCGAAAACATATGGCACTAATTTGCAAGAAATATGGTTAAGTTACTATGCATTTAACAAACTACTTAGGTAGAACTACTTATTCAGAATATTTTATCGTAACAAAACAAACAAACAAACGATTAAGTTAACTAGCATTTCTAATTGATAATATATCGCACTACTTACGGCCATGATCATAATAAAGTTATCGAGAAATCCAAAGGCCAAAAATGGTACAGCGTTTACAAAGAAAACTGCAAATATAATTTTATAAATGAGAAATTAGTGGAAATACCTGCAGTCTTTTGCTATTTTCCCTACTTACTACTGCATAGTTGTCCAGCTGTTGGTGGCGCTGCTGCTTCAACTGCGAGAGTGAGTGGGGGAGGAGAAGAAACGTAATTAAAATTAATGCCAAAGTAAAATCTGAGTTTCTCATTTGCAATAATTGTTTTGTTGTTCTTGTCTTTTTTTTTGTTCTTCTTGTTCTTCTTAATTTGAGCTTTTACCCATTTTCTTTTTCAGCCATTCGTCGGGGACGGCACAAAAAGTGCCAGACGGATCCACCGCTCCCAGTGGCGTCTTATTCGAGAGTCTTCCGAAGCGTGTTCGCCAACTGCCGACCGCCAGTTGACCTTTAACAGGAAGTGTTCAAAGATTGTTGTCGTTGTTGTAGTGGTGTTGTGTTGTTTGTGTACGATGAGGAGACGATGAATGAGTTTGATTTGAATCAAAATCAAAACAGAAGAGATGAAAATACATAAGAAAGAAAGATCAAATTGCTAGATTAAAGTAAACTCAACATCAACTTAATATTATAAATACTATACTAAGGTACAGTACGGCATTATACTTAAATATAAATATAGTATGGCATGCATATGTCTAGAAACTCTATAAGAATGAACAACTTGAGAGCTATATGCATTGAAATGATTGATCGAATATTGCGGAGTATATGATAGCTTTAAGTTTTGTTTGGCCCCTCAACGATATCTTATGTTGTTGTGTAGATAATTTCTTATACATATGTATATGTATTCCAAGGCATCCCTTCACTTAGGATGATCTTTAATGAAAATATATCGTATATAACACAGAATATGATGGCTATAACTCATGCTTGGCACTTAACGATATACCAAAGTCTCCTTATTTGATGGCATCCCTTTACTCAGGATGATCCTTAACCCTTAATTAAAAAGCACTTAAAACAAAAGTAATTAAAAAGTATATACGGGTTTCGTTGCTTTTTGAACCTTTTTTGGGCTAATTAAAAAGGGAAAACACTATAAAGGCTGTCGAATTACACAAGCTAACACCTGAACCGACACGGCCTGCACCGGCACCTTTACTGCCACACACAGCGTCGCTTCTTCTTCTCTCTTCTTAATTCGCACTTTGTGAATTGCATTAAAATTGCAATGCCAAACAAAAAGCACAACGAAACACAGCCGGAGGTACGTTAGTGTGCGTATTTATGTAGGTGTGAATTCGCCGCGTTGTATGCAGTGAAACTCAATTACATTTTGCAACGCGGCCTTCTCAACACTTAACCATTGCATACTTTCACGTGCGTGAGAGAGAGAGTGAGAGATGTGCGGGCGTGTGTGCGTTTTTAATGTGTGTTTAGGCTTGTAAAGGAGGCATTTTAACGGCACTTTGTGCACCGTTAGTTTGCCCACACACACCTGACCATTAGAAGCCATTTTAATTACACTCAAAAAGCGAATGTCAACAGAATGAGGAGACACACAACACAAAATTGTTTATCATGAAAAATACCCCTCGTCATAGCTATAATGATAATTAGCGCAATCATCATTACCCATTTGCATTTGCTGGAAAGTATGCCCCGAGGAGTGCTCTAGAGTTGCCTACACAGCTGTCAGAAATCGCTGAACCGTATGTAGATTAATGTAACTGGCACAACAAAATACTCTGTAAATCTTGGGATAATAGTGAAATAAATGATGGAATTATTACAATAATTATATATTTATGTACTTCAATTTATATTATGAATTATAATTGTTATTATATAATTTATAAGTATTTCATTTTATTTTTTAATTGTTTTTCTTTTAATAACATTTTAATAGCTAGGAAAATATATACCCTCTATTACTCTACTCTTTAAGCAGTACACAAGCTTGTGGCACAGTGGCACACATCAATTACACATGTACAGCGTGTTTATCTCGCTGTGAATATGTGTGTGTGTGTGGGCTGCCATAAAAGCCAAGCCAAGGCAGGCCATCAAGAATCTGGACTTGTTTTATGCATGGGGCAGTGAGCAATTTTCAGGGCAATTATGTCACTTAGCTGACGGTTAAGTGTTAAACATAAAACTCGCACTTGATTCGACGAATCACACAGAACATGCAGTAAAACAGGAGCAACAGGAGCAGCATAGAACAGTAGCAAAAGGCGCTGGACTAGCTAAATACCCTGTACAAAGATAATAAGACTTAAGTGGAAGAATAATCGATGTCGCCAATCGATTATTGAGTTGTAATTAGTAACTATCTATAAGAATGATTAATGCTAAGTGTGAATAACTTGAAGATCGATAACTTTGTCAAATAAAAACCAAAATAAGAATTTTTAAAAATATCAATACCTATTGATAGTGAAATTCTCTACGAGGTAAAAGCTAAAAGAAGCAGCAAGTATAATATTGATATTTATCGATGCTAATATTGTTGAACTCTGCACTATCAACTTTGTTCTATTATTTAATTATTTCTTTATTATAATATTATTACAATATTATAACAGTTAGCGAATTAAATAACTCATTTTAAAGTCAAATTTGTCAAAAAGATACAATCGATAGCAGAGCAAAGCCCATCGTATCGATTGCTCCCACGCTTGCACCTTCGGGTATACAATAAAATTTTCATACGACTTTTTCCCTTGCGATAGCAATATTTTAAACATGTACATAATTTTAAAATGTTTCCTTCTGCCTGCGCTCCCAAAAAAGGGAATACATATACCCGATGGGAATTGCGGCTTTGGGTTTGGGGTATTTCCCTGGGGAGGCCACAAGAGCAATTCACTGACCTCGCAGCTTGAGTTTTTTTCTGCGCAAGCTTGTGCGACGTGTGTGTACACACTCACACACACACATATAGAGAGAGACGGAGATAAATGTACGTGCGCCCACGAAGCGTTTGATTTGCTGTGCAAATCGAAAATTGAATGTGCCGCCGCCTGCAAGTAGGCAACACTTTACGAATTGAGCTCGGTTCAGCTTCAATCTGAGCATCTAACTTGCCATCTCTTTTCTCTCTCCCTCTCTGTCACTTTCTTTATTCCTTTTTGCGAGCTTTTTTTTGGGTTTGTCTTTGTTGTTTATGGCACCGCAAGCGAACTAAGCAATTTGGAAGCTGTCGTAAGAGAAGCAACAGGAAGAAGTCGACGACGACGTGCCGCACATTTGTCTGTTTGCACTGAGAACTCAGTGTGTATCTGTAGGGTGAGAATGTGCTATACACACAAGCACATACACACTGGGCCACTCACATGTGCATGTGTGTTTGGCGCATGTTCTCTATGTGCATGTGTGTGTGTGTGTTTGCACAATTTGCATAACATTTAGTAGCGCTTATTGGCCAACTGGCTGAGAGTAGCCCGTCTTGGCCTGTTTAGCATTTAAATAGCCCTGCCTGACACACTCTAACTTCGCGGCAAGTTCGCTGAATTCACCTTGAATGACAAACGAACAAGAGGGAGGCGCATGAACAAGACAAAGGAGGAGAAGGAGGAGGTGCAGAGCAGGTGAACAAGCAAGTGCAGAGGTCACACCCCACATGCCACATGCTACACAAGGCAGGCAAACTGAATTTAATGCCGACAGGGCCAAAGTTTGCTGTGCTCTGTCTGTGTGTGTGTGAGTGCTGTGTCTGTGTGTGTGCGCTCTGTGTGTGTGTGACAGTGTGGAGTTTCAATGCCAAATTTAACTTTCTTAATTATACAACTGTTGAAGTTGAATCTCTCGACGAACGAGGTGAAAAATGATATGCGAAAAAGCGACAGCGTCGACAGAGAAAAGAGAACAGCAGAGATGAAGTGTGAAGAAGATAAAATATTAAATTAAATATGTATATGTATGAATATGTAAAATTGTATTAATTAAATATAGTAAACATTTTAAAATATTGAATTAAAAGGCACAAATGATAGTGATTCATAATGTAGAATCATAAACACAGACATTGAAAAAATGAGACCAGAAAAAGAGATTAAAGAAAATGAGAAAGAATTTAAATGCACATAAAAAAAATATACATATGAAACATATAAATTATATATTAATAAAATAAATAGTAAAGAGAACGGGAAGATGTAGCATTAAATGTAGTTCTGTTTTTATTAGCTCTCATTAAAATAACATAACATGTATGTATTTTGTAAGTGTAATAAAAACATCTCCATTTACAATCGTACTTATTTAATTTAAAATATGTGCAAAATATTTCCATTTCATTTCCATTTGAGTGCCGAGAAATTTCAGAAGAAATGAAATGAAATTAGCAAAGTTGCTAAACAATTTATGCGCAAATTGCTCGAGAAATGCTAAAGCTTACCGACTCATTCAATTGAAAAATATTTGTGTTATGGTATACCCTGTAGCATAACATACAAGAGTAGTTCAGAGCAAAAAAGAAAATGATTCTGTAACTAAAATATTAAAGTGTAAAACGCAGTCAAAACACACAACAGTAATTCAAGAAGATATAACAAAGATCGACTCCCTGAATTACTATGAGTTTTCCACATATCTTTACTGTATCTTCCTCTGGGTATTCCCCAGTCGAGTATACTCAAAATTTCAGTTACTTTATGTTTTTTTTGTGTATATTCCACAAATCCTCCGGCCACACAATGTGTTACAATCAAAGCAGGCATAACGACCCAATGTAAAGCTCTCTAAGTCAGCCAAATATACAGACAGAAGCTGAATACAGAATACACACAAAAACAGATACAGATACAGATGGTGCAGGCGTATTTAGTGCTATGTATGTGCACCTGCCCGGAAGGAGTCTGTTCGCTCAGCTTAATGTGGCACAGTTTTCAATTTATCGCTCTGTTTTTATGCGTTCTTCCTTTCTCTCTCTCTCTCTCTCTCTTTTTATGTATGTTACTCCTCTTCCCTCAGCACCCTCTGCTTTTCTTCTTTCATTTACGAACTGTAGTAATACCCTGCACAGATTAAATATGGTTTCAAGAGGAGTATATTGAATTATGTAAATATATTCACATTATAAGTAACTCTTCGCACTGTTGTGAGTTTGAGATAGACAAGGCAACGTATGAATAAAACAACCTTTTGCAATTCTCTGCAGGGTATTCTAGAGTCATGTGCGCTTGCCTTTAGTGTGCTTTACTTATATTTGTACTTTGTTTTATGAGTTTTGAGCTCTTTCGCTGTCTCTCTCTCTCATTGTCTCAGCTGTTGCTTCTGCCTGTTGCCTGCTGTATAAATTCTTGAAATATTTCAGGTGTTTCAAGTGTCGTTGGTAATTCAAGGCGCAGTCAAACTCAACGTCAAGGCACGTGCTACGTCGTCGTACGGTACAAAGGACTTCAAATTAAATCAAATTGCGCAAGGCAAGTGCCGCCCGTGGCCTGCCTCGTTTTATGTTGCATACTTTGCAGCACCATCGTCAACGTCAACTTCAGCTTTCAGTTTCATTCAGCTGGAACGTCAGGTGGATCTGAAGAGGAGATATTGAGATAGCAAAGGGGGGCTACTCTGCCTGAGCTATGCTTGAAACGACTCATTTAGCGCAGAGTTGGGTGTGGATGGGAAAGTTTTAAAAGCTTGTCACACAAAATGATTCCAACTCTGACGCAAATGGTAAAGTTTTTCTTTTCTCCCGCTGAAACAATTTGTAAGTCTTTTACTGTATCACACTTTATCTATATCTATCTACTATATATTCTATCAAGTGGTTCTTTTTTCAGTAGCTTACTCTTAGCTTTGTTTAACTTTGTGCCCGCACAAAAGTTTGACTTCATTTGCAAGCTGTTTCGCATATTGATTTTCTGTTTTAAAACTTGCTTTATTTATTGTTTTCAGTTGGGAGTTTTGGCAACCTGTCATAACATCGTGCCAGCTTGTAGTGTTTCATAAATTTCACTTACAATTCAGCTTCGTTTCGTCATTTTTCCCCGGAAATTGCGACCTATTCTTTCTGCTGGTTTTTCTTCTCAAGGTCTGCAATGCTTAGTTAAGTCCAAAATGGGGTCAAATATCGCTTAATAGAACTCACATGCAAACAGAGAAGGGAGAGAAGGAAGAGGAGGAGCAGAAGGAGCTTGGGAACTGGGGGTGGTTCCGGTAGCAGCTGCTTCCTCCTTCAAGGCTCATGACTTTTTGCAGAGCACAATGAACATCAGTTAATGTCGTAGGTGTAGGCATCAAGGGGGCTAAGAGAACAAGGGGTAAACAGCCTGCTTCAGTGTGGGAGGTACTTGGCACTCCTCCTTTATAAGGCTACCACCCCTAACCACCCCTAATGCCAAACGAATTGTCGGTTTCTGCGTCTGTTTTTTTGCTTGCGTTTTGCGGTTTTTGTTCTGCTTCTCTTATTTTTACGGGGATTGGGGGTGAATCTTGCACGACATTCCCAATTTTGGCGATGTTTCTTGGTAAAGTGCTGTTGGCGTTTTGAGTGTTCAACAACCGCTAATTTGATTAACTTGGGGTTTTTGACTCAAGTGTACTACAGGTTCAGCTACAACTCTGTACAGGCAAGTTCAAAAAGCTTTCCATGGATAGCTCTTCTAGCTGCTTATAACTGCAACAGTTTGAGAGAAGGTAGGGAAAAGTTTGTGAAATGTATTTAATACCTGGTAAAGTTCATAGATACTCTAGCAGTTTAAATGTGTCTCTTTGGAAGAGTTAAGAAAAATATATGTAAATAAGTTATACCTAGTACAATAGGTAGCAGGGTATTAAGAGTTTGTGAGAGAGTAAGTAAAACTTAGAAGTATATACATATCTTTGTTGTAAATCAGTATGTAACATCGAAATTTTATATTCCTTTACAGGGGTATCTAATCTTTAAGACTTTTAGGATAAAAAGACAAAAATACATAATTCAGGGGTATCTATCTGTAGACTTTATATTTTAGAATCTTTTATCTGTAGATTTTACAAGTTTCCTAGTCATCTATCTAACTTTATTGATCTAGTTTCTAAGCCAGACTCATTCAATTCTTCAAATATTCATATAGAATCATAAATTACAAATTAAGTTTGCTTTCTTTATTTTCCAGGGCAACGCACAGTCAAGAAATGCCCTATTCTTGTCTATTTTTGTAAAAGTTCTTGTTTTTTCCCCTCTCAAAACTTTTCTTTTCCTTAAGTTTTCATTTAATCTTTTTCCCATCTGGTTTTTAGAACACTTTACAGAACTCTTTAAATCAGAAAACTTTCTCAGTTTACTGTCCCACGCCTTGGTGCACGTAACGTTTGCTTTACACAAACATTTATCAAAATCACTCAACAAGTTCTTATCAGGTAACTAAAAGTTACGTGTGCAAAGTCGACGTGAAAACTTTTGCCTGATTAGCCCAATTTATTGTTGCATAGTGTGGGACTGTTGTTATTTGAATAGTGTGTTTGTTGTTATTGTTGTTGAAGTTTGTTGTAGTTGTTGTTGCTGTTGTCAAGTGCAGATTTTCATGGTGCCAGATTTAAGCGTCAAAAAACCAATCAGAAAAGTTTATTGCGGCGACGACAACCACTGTGACTGTGACGTCGACAGCGACGCTGATGTTGAGAGAGTGCGTAAAGCAGTTTCGACAAGTTTCAACCAGCTGCAGGCAGAGCACAAAAGTTTATGCCGTTTTGTTGTTGTTGCTTGTTGAAATTTTAATGAGCAGCGCCGCCAAAACGAAAACGAAAACAAAACGAAATGCGTGCGATACATAAATACATACAGAAGAGAATGGATAAATAATACATACATACATATTTATGCGCATACTTAAAGAGAGTGCGAAGAAGAGAGCGATCAATGTGCAATGATAGAAAATTTGCACTGCTTGCGTGTAATCGTTTCTTAGTGAGCACTACTTGCTTGCAATTGTTCTTAAGTCAGCACTGCTTGAATTGCACTAGGAGCTAAGCCAGCAAGCAGTGCCTGCAGCTAATTAGATTGTATTGCTTAAACAAATCGAGCAAATTTGCATCATTTAAATAAATAATGCCCCATAATAGCACAAGGCACATGTTGCACAGGATACGCAAAACGGAAGAGGAGCAGCAATGGGCGAGGCGCATGCCCCAGGAAATGGCAAATCTGTGCGTTGATTTTCTGATGTGTCTTCGCCTCTGGTCACGTACGCACAGCAGAGCAAGAAAAAATGCTCAAATAAACTCAGATATGCTCCCCCAGACAAATATGTAAGGCTGGAAGTTGCTTTCCTCTGCCTTATTTCCGTATTTAGTTAAATATTTACTTAAAGAATTGTTGAATCAGAATGATGAAGAATTTAAGCAAGATTTGTTAAATGAGAGGTGACAAAGAATTTAGGTAACAATTTCCCAACAAGGACTTAAGTCACAATTTCCCAGGAGTCACTCCAGCACAGAGTTACCTTTAATTGCACTGCTTTGCCACATTGTACCCTCTCTCTCTTAATGTGCCCTTGAACTTGAAAACATAACTAGCAATTAAAGCTGAGCTCACAATAGACATGTCAACATGATACTCAATTCTCTTTGTTGTGTGTGCCGTTTTACAGTGGGCGTAACTGCTTCAAAAACCAAGTAAAATAATGAGATACTAATAATACTGATTAGTAATTGGACAACTAATTGACAACATCATTGTCGCAACGATGATAAATGAATTGAACTCTATAATTTCACAGCCCACCGATTCATAGTTAGTTGGCTATAAAAAGCTGACAATTTAGCCAAATTTACAACAGTTTCATTTCAACAAATCAACAGATAATAACATCAACATGCAACGCTTTGTGTACTCCATGGCAATTGTTGCCCTTTTGGGCGCTGTGCTGGTGCGCGGTTTCGATGAGAAGGCCGCCATGGCCAAGTTCATGGAGTTGGCCGAGCCTTGCAAGGCGGAAACGGGCGCATCTGATGCTGATATGCAGGAGGCAATAAAACGCCAGCCCGCATCCACCTATGAGGCCAAATGCTTGCGCGCCTGCGTCATGAAGAAGTTCAATTTGATGGATGCTAATGGCAAACTGGATACGGATGCGGGACATGAGAAGGCAAAGCAGTACACGGGAAATGATCCCTCCAAGCTAAAGTTGGCACTCGAGATCGGGGACATTTGTGCCGCACTCTCTGTGCCCGATGATCACTGCGAGGCAGCTGAGACCTATGGACACTGCTTCCACACCGAGGCACATAAACGCGGCCTAATGTGAAGGGGGAAGACGGAAAGCAAAAGGAGTATGAAAACTAAAGACGAACCTGGCAACGTATTATGAGCACGCACACAATCGATAGACAATCAACCAATAACTAGTTGAGATTTCCCTATCAATTGCTAATCGATAGACAACTAATCGATAACTCGTTAATATTACCTTTACTCAAATTATTGCATATTAAATTAATTCTTTTTCGTTAACATTGCTAATAAAAACAATGCAAAGTTTGTGAGCATTCAAAAAGAGAATTTTATTTTACAAGGAATTATCCTCGAAATCTCTTAAATGTATCAAAGTACTCCCTTTACTCACTCTCGTATTGCTTCTTCTCCTTGTCCGCATCTATTTTGAACATGGCTTCTCGGAGATTACGGCGCTCTTCTTGGTCCAGGTTGCACAGCATTTCCATGGCTCGTTCCGTGCTCAGGTGCGTGCTGAATTTTGAGTATCTTCTGCTCTCCGTCATCTGCCTGTATTGTTGTTGTTGTTGTCGTTGTTTTTCTTGGATGTTGTTGCACATAAAGGTGAGTCTTCGCCTGCCATGGCTGAAGAAGTGATTTGCTTCATTGGAACGCAACAAATAGCCGAGGACTCTCATTGTCATCGATAGAAATCACTCAAGAGATACGATCAAGCAATTTGTGACGTCACTGATACTCGCGAAGCGCGTTTCCCACGTTTCGCTGTGTGTGTTTGTGTGTGCGAATATAAACAAAACACAAGCTTTACTTTGCACTCACTTCCTACCTCAGCCTCGTTTGCCTCGTCTGTCGTTGCCACGCACAAGAACAAACACGCACAACAGCCGCGACCCGCTGACCAAGAATTACGTTGCGTATGCAACGTCGTTGCCCGTTCGACTAAGAGATGACGACGACCGACGACCGCACAACACACTGGCGATGACGACAGGTCCGTGTTTGGTTATAAAAGCTTTCTGGCCAAAAACTGCTCTCACGAGCACTCTCTTCGCGTTTCTGTTTGTGTGCTAACCGTCGCTCACCAAAAGTTCATTAGGTACTTTTTGCGCTTGAGTTCCAGAATGAACATCAGCTGTTTAGACGCCCACGCACGCATTTTATGTGGAGGCCCTGCACGATTTGTTTCTTAGAAAACATTAAAATTTAAAAATATATGAAGTAAAGAATGACCAACTTACAGTCGATTTGACATGTTTAACTATGTTAGATTTAGGGAAAAGACTACCCATTATCAAACCAGTCATCAGCTGATATGTTATCAATCCAATCATCAGTTGAATTGTTATCGATAGTTGACGGAAGTTTCGATTAAGTGGTTGAGTATTTTTTCTGGTATTTAGTGTGGCGCATATGAATGAAATAAATTCGAACATTTGATTTAATTAAAGTTTATTTTATGTTTGTGTGCTTATAACTAAGTGGCAAAAATCTTAAAAACAGATTGCGAGCCAAGTCAGCAGCAGAGGAATGGGGTAAATATATATGTAAACGACCGTCAGTCTATAATATTAATTAAGAATATTATGTGCAATCGTTGGCACGTTGCCCAGGAATGCCGCGTAGCTCCTGGTTGAGAGTGCGTAGCAGTGGATGCTTGCCGCAGCCGCAACGTCCATGGAAATCATCCAGATCCAGAGCCCAGACCATACCACCTCCAAGACGTAGGCTGCGAACAAATTGCGATTTGCGACGAATGTCGGCGACGTCGTCGTAAGATACCCATTGATTGCCGCTGTAGGCATACGGTCCAATGCGTCCCTCTGCGTCACGCACCACATTCCAACCACCATTGCTTACCTTCTCACAAATCTCGTAGTAGGCCAAAAAACCACCAGCACGTGTGTACGTGCCCGCCTGACCAGGTCCAATGGACTTATCGTTGAGGGAGCGTGCATTCTGATCGGCCAACGAGAAGGATTGGCCATAGAGGGGCATGCCCATTACAAGTTTGCTCGGAGGCGTACCCTGATCCAGCCAATAGTGTACACTATAGTTGGCATTGAAATAGGGATTCGCATCGCCTTCAATATAATATAGTGGGGCCACATGACCCGTCTGTTTGTCCCAATGTCCATGGAAATCGTATGTCATCACAGCAATCCAGTCGAAGTAACGGGCCAGCTTAGGCACATCGTATCCGGCATCAATAACTGTTTTACTTGGCGAAACGGCGGCGGAGAGGAGTAGTCCACGCGGCTTAAAGGCGTCGGAGAGTTCACGCACCAGTGCAGCAAATCCTTGTTTCTCAGCTGGAGAACCCTTGGCACAGTCCACTTGCCAGCACACTGGATACTCCCAGTCCAAGTCCAAACCCTCAAAGCCATATTTATCGATAAAGTTGAGTACGCTCTCAATGAATCTTGCTCGTGCCGTGGGATCAAGCACCAGGCGGGCATACTTGCTGCCCAGTGAATCATTCCAGCCACCAATGGCAACAGTGACTCGCAATCCCTTCTGCTTGTACTCCACCACGCGCTCATAGAAACGATTGTCGATGTCAGCCCAGGAGTCGTGCGTCTTAATGGTCAGCGAGTTGCTGTTGAGCACGGCGAAGCCGTAGACAATGTGCGTGCAGAGATTCGGGTCAATGTCCTCGGGCACATACTTACCCTGGCCCGGACGATACCATGCCCAGTTGGTGAAGTAGCACACAACCTTGTAGTCCTCATTGTTGCCAAGTGGCGGCGGTGCTGGCGTTGGCTTGGGACGTGCTATGGGCTTCTTGTTGGGCGGCGTAAAAGGTTTCTTTGTTGGCTTCGTAGGGGCAGCGGTGCTGGTGGGCTTGGGACGATGAATCACAGGTCTCTGGGTTGTCTGATCGGCGCGTACCTCACAGTGCGCATTGTTGGGCCAGTCGCAGTAGTTCTCATTCCAGTGTAGACCAGCGGGGCAACTAAAGAGAGAAAAAGGAGATTAGCAAGAAGTAGGCGAATAGCAGTTACCCTGTATCCCGTACCTCTGCTCGATGAGCTCGCCATACTGGCAGATATAATACTTGTTGCAGTCACGCTCGTGCGCCGCATAGTTGCGTCCACTGCAGTCCAGTGGTTGTTGTGCCTCGGGTTGAGATGGTATCACTACCGGACTAGCCGGGGTGACTGTGTTGGGTGTAGGTTTGGGCGATACGAGGTTTCCCTTGTCGCCAGCAACTGAAAATCGAAACAGAGTTAAGTTAAATAACTGTAAATTAAGTTTAGACTCTCTTAGGGTGTTTCTCTTCATGGAAATCTTTATTGAAAGTCGAAAGAGAGTTGAATTACCCATAGTCTTTTCGCTCTTCTCAAGCGCACACTTTGGATGAGGTCCAGGATAGCCACGGAGCACACGATTAATAGTCTTCAGCAGCGGGTAGGACTCGCAACCACAATCATTCTTAAAGTCATCCAGATCAAGCGCCCATATCATTGCACCACCCAATCCCATGGCTCGCACGTATTCGCTCTTATGTCGGATCATGGGCGCATCGTCGAAGGAGACCCACTGATCGCGTAAGTAGGCATAAGGGCCCATGCGACCACGTGCATCGCGAACCACATTCCAGCCGCGCCGTTGAATGTACGAACAGATCTCATAGTAGGCCAAGAATCCTCGAGCACGAGTAGCTTCGCCAGCCTCTCCACCCCCATAGGTTGGTGCATTGAGTTGATTATCATTGGCCTGGGCCAAGGAGAAGGATTGACCATACATTGGCATGCCCATGATAATCTTCTTACGATCTGCGCCACTCTCCAGCCAATAGTTAATGGAGAAGTTTGAATTGAAAGTCGCTGTGCCTTCGGGGTGATCGTACATGGGCGCCACATGACCCGTATGCTTGTCCCACTGTCCATGGTAGTCGTAGGCCATGACAGCAATCCAGTCAAAGTACCGTGACAACTCTGGCACATCGTAGCCGGCATCGATGACCTTTTTGTTGGGGGAAACAGCGGCGGAAAGGAGGAGACCTTTCGGTTTGAATGCCTTGGACAGTTCACGTACCAAGTCTGTAAATCCTTGTCTCTCATCTGAGGTGCCCTTTTTGCAGTCCACCTGCCAGCACACCGGGTACTCCCAGTCAAGATCAAGTCCATCGAATCCGTATTTCTCAATGAAGTCCACGACATGACGTATGAATCTCTCACGTGCTGCAGCGCTACGCACTAATCTTGAGTACTTATCACCAGCCGAATCGTTCCAACCACCAATGGCCACCGTCACCCGGACACCCTTCTTCTTGTAGGCCACCACACGTTCGTAGAAATTGTTATCCAGATCGGCCCACGAATCATGCGGTTGAATCGTTAGCTTATCCCTGTTTAACACCGCGAAACCGTAGACAATGTGACTGCAGAGCTGATCATCGATGTGCTCTGGCAAAAACTTGCCATCTCCTTGACGATACCATGCCCAGTTGGTGAAGTAACAGACCACCTTGTACTCGGCTCCGGTATCAGAAACGGGATAACCTTCCGCTTCGGTTTCAAAGTCGGTCTCTTCAACGTCCTCGTTCGGGTCTATCTCATTTTCCTGTGAGGTTTCCGATTCTTCTTCAGATGCAGGTTCTTCCGGCTCGGCGGGCTGCATAACAACCACCTGTTCTTCCGGTTCTTCCGGTTGCTCTTCTGGTTCAACTTCTTCGGCCTCGCTGCTTTCTTCGCCCGGAGACGTTGGTTCTGGTGCCGGAGAAGGAGCTTGTTCGCTCTCCGTTTCAACAGATGCAGTGCCAACTTCGCCAGAAACAGGTTGCTCCTCCACGGACTCTGCCTCGGCCGGAATGAGACCAGCTATAGAGACAGAAAATAAAATTAGAACAAAGATTCGTTGATTTGGCATCTTTCGACTTACGAGTTGGTTCATAACCACTTGGAGGATCCTTGAGAACATCGTGGATTTCACGCAGCAAGGGGTGCACACCATCACCGCACCGATTACGGAAATCATCGAGATCTAAGGCCCAGACCATGCCACCACCCAGATCCAAAGCTCGTACCAACTGAGATTTTTTGCGTATCATTTCAGGATCATCGAAGGAAACCCATTGGGTGCCTTTACGGGCGTATGGACCCATGCGACCACGCTCATCCTGCACCACTTCCCAACCTTGATGTTTGACTCGTTCACAGATCTAAGGGTTAAATGTGCCTTCAATATGATATCCTACGTTGATCTTAAGAGTTCGTCCTCACCTCGTAGTATGCCAGGAAGCCGGCTGCTTTGGTAAATTCACCTGCCTGACCAGGACCTGGGGCCTTAGCATTAAGTCCATTGTTATTGGCATTTTCGAGTGTAAAGGACTGTCCATAGAGTGGCATTCCCATGACGATCTTACGCGATGGTGCACCCTTCTCTATCCAGTAGTTGAGTGAGAAGTTCTGCAAAGAAAAAAGGAGAAACATTTGGATGAATTGAGGAAGAAATAAAGAAATTGTTTTTCTTACCGCATTGAAGTAGTCAAAATCGTCATCGGGATGATGGTAAAGCGGTGCCACATGGCCAGTCTTTTTATCCCATTGTCCGTGGAAGTCGTAGGTCATTACAGCGATCCAATCGAAGTACGTTGAAAGCTCTTCCACATCGTAGCCCGCATCAATGATCTTCTTGCTCGGGGAGACAGCTGTGGAAAGCAGTAGACCACGTGGCTTGAACGCCTCCGACAGCTCCCTTACCCAGGCAGTAAATCCCTCCTTCTCGTCCGCGAATCCCTTGTTACACTCAGTCTGCCAACAAACTGGATATTCCCAGTCAAGGTCCAAACCCTCGAAACCATATTTCTCAATAAAATCCAAAGCATGACGAATAAACTTGGCGCGTGCTGCAGCGCTTCGCACTAAACGACTGTACTTGTCACCCTGTGAATCGTTCCAGCCACCCAAAGCCAGACTGACCTTAATGCCCTTGCTCTTCAAGCCACTGACACGTGTGTAGAAGTTATTGTCGATATCTGCCCACGAATCGTGGGTACGCAGTGTCAACTCAGAGTAGTCCAGCACGGCAAAACCGTAGATCACATGTGTGCAGAGATCCGTGTTGATGTCATCGGGTGTATAACGTCCCAAGCCCTTGCGGTACCATGCCCAGTTGGTGAAATAGCAGACAACCTTGTAGTAGCCATCGAGAGGTTGTAACTGTGGCTTGTCTGTGGGGTACGTTGGCCTTGGTGTAGTGCTAGGTCGCTGAGTTGTCGGCACTGGCTTAGCTGCAGGGGCAGGCGGAGGTTTGGGCTTATTTGTGACAGAGCTTCCCGAGCTAGTTCCGCCTGAGGAGGTTTCTTCCTCCTTGCATTGAGCCGCAGCTGGCCAATCACAGTTGCCCAGTGCCGCGTTGTAATGCAGTCCTGGTGCACAATCCGCTGCCTGTAATCGGTTCCATAGACAGAACAAATACTTGGAGCAATCACCGGGGTAGGGTACACGTTCTTCGCCATTACAGGGATCCTCCTCGCTGGAGGCCTTAGACTGCACTATGCGAAGATACTTCTTACGGGTCAAGCACTGCACATTCTCGGGCCAATCACAGAGTTTGCGTAACGCATCCCAGTGCAGCTCGCCGCCACAATCACTCGGCACCAGGGCTCCATTCACACAGATGTAGTACTTGCCACAGTTTCTGTGGGTGTAGTATTCACCCTCATTGCAACGTGCCGAGCTTGGGGGCCTGGCCGGACGACGCGTGGTGGTGCGATGTGGTTGCTGCGTGGGCCTGGGCTTCAGTGTCGTCTTTCTCGGTTTCTTTGTGGAGGTTTGTGGAGAGCTAGTAGTCACAGGTTTCAGCGTTGTCTTCTTAGGTTTCTTAGTAGCTGATGTGGCCACTGAGGAGGATGAAGTTAGCAAAGGTCTGCTGGTACTGCTAGATGTTTGTACTCGCACCGCACACTGTGCTGAGGCGGGCCAATCACAACCCTTGACCTCATTGTTCCAGTGCAGACCACCGGGACAGAACTGTTGACGTAGTTCACCCGCTACAATGCAGTGGTAATAAGAGTTGCAGTTCTTGGAATCCGCATAGAACTGGCCAGGCTCGCAGCTGGAGGCCTGTACCACAGGGTAGACCAGTGCCGGCACGGGAATTGTGGTGTGTGCCGGGCGAGGTGTGGTGCGCGTTGGCTTCGGTTGTGGCTTTGGCTTGGGCTTTGTCGGACGCCTCGTTGTGGTGGAAGAACTAGTGGTAGTCCACCAGGCTAGAGTGGTGCTAGAGGCTCGAGTAGTAGTCCTTGTAGTGGTTCTGATGGTGGTACTGGCGGTAGTGGTGGGTGGTCGGCGGGTGGTAGTTGTGGTGGTGCTGCTTGCATCCCAGCTAGGCCAGGCTGTGGTGTGATCGTGTGAACCCGATGCCACAGAACCATCGCTACTTATGGTGGTCATCTCAGGTGGCACAGGAGTCACCGGTGCTGGCGGACGCTCACAATTGCTGCGCGTGGGAGGTTCCGAGCTCAGACGACCCAAGGCACGATTGATGGCCTTCAACAGGGGATAGGATTCAGTGCAGCAACGATTCTGGAAGTCATCCAGATCAACGGTCCAAGCAGCAATACCGCCAAAGTCATTGTTTACGGCATAGCGTGCCTTAGCCTCCACACTGGCTGGATCCTCATAGCCCACCCACTGATCGCGTGACATGGCGTAGGGTCCACTCTTACGTTCTGCATCACGTCCGGATTGCCACTTTTGCTTACGGATGCGCTGGCAGATCTCATAGTAAGCCAACATGCCTGGTTGTTTGGTCAGTTCTCCCGCCTCTCCCGGTCCGCTGCTGGCCACGCCCTCGCCCACCAGACGCTGACTGGGATTAGCCAGTGTGAAGCTCTGTCCGTAGAAGGGAATGCTCATGATGAGTTTCTCACGGCGTGCGCCCAACTTGACCAACAGTTGCATGGTGTAGTCTGTATTATATTGCGGATATTTGTCCTGCTGCCGTCCGTACAGCGGACTCACATGACCCGTTTGGCCCTCCCAGGCGCCATGATAATCGTAGCTCATCACTGTCATATAGTCCACGATGTCAGAGAGTGCAGCAAGCTCATAGGCCTCATTGATGATCTCCTTGTAGCCAGAAATTGCCACACCCAACTTCATCTTAGGGTTGGTCCGCTGCAGCCCTGTGCGTATCTCGCGTAGGAGCTTAGTCAAGTTGGGTTTATCGCTGGCTGGTCCCTTAGAACAATCACTTTGCCAGCACTTCGGGTAGTTCCAATCCAGATGCAAGCCACTGAAGCCGTAACGTTGTATGAATCCTGCCACACTGGAGGCAAAGACCTTCCTCTTTATCTCATCACTAGCTAGGCGGGAGTACTTGTCCCCACTTGAGTCTGTCCAGCCACCCATGGCAATGAGCACGGGTACGCCCAAAGAGATCACTCGCTTGTAATATTGATTTTCAATGTCCACCCAAGGATCGAATTCGCGTATGGTCAAATGATCAGGATCCAGAGAGGCGAAGGAGTAGATAATGGCGGAGCAGAGCTTAGGATCCAGTTGTTCCGGTACAAAGTGTGCATCTGCCTTTCGGTAGAAGGCCCAATTGGACATGTAGCACAGCACCTTAGGCGCCATGTTGTAGTTTTTCTTCTGCTCCGTTGCCTTTAGCTGTAACAATGCCCCGTAAGGAGCGCCACCTTGCACTACATCCGATTGGGCCAGTGCACCGTAGAACTGCTGATCAGGTTCCCTTAAGTTATCCAGCTCGTCAATGTGATCCAATTGCTCTATGTCCACAGTCTTGAGCAGTTCTTGGTGCTGTGAACCCGCGCGATAAGGCTGAGGCTTATAGCCATCGCTAGTGCTGGGTGATATAAAGGCAGCGTACTTGTCCGACACTGACCACGGATCCGGTTCCACGTGTGCTGCATCACGCACATAGCTAGCAACCTGCTCCGGTTCATCTTGCTCCTCCTCATCGTCGTCAGCAGGCTGTGCTTCAACTGAGTCACGCACAAAGGAACGGAACGGTGAAGATTCCCTCAGCTGAGCCACGTTCCGCTCGTTGATGCTCGGCACGCTCTCCACGGCGCTGCGCAATGGCAGGAATGTGTCTCCGAATGTTGGTCGCATACTGAAGCGGCTGAGTGCGCCGCCATCGTCTTCCAGCGGCATACTCTCGACTGCCGAACGCACGAAGGCGGGCTTGTAGCTGGGCGCCACGTGCACCTCGGGCGCCTCGATACGAATGTGCCCCGTTGCCACTGTTGCCCACAGGCAAAGCAACTGTATGAGAAAGGTATAGGTTGGAATATAAGTAAAGGTATAAGTTTAAGTTTGTGTAGAAGGGAAGCATAAGTGTAAGGTCACGTATAATGTTAGATTTATGTTAGAGTGGATGTGCAAGTATAAGAGTGAGTTTACTTACACGAAAGAAAATGAGTTAGAGTATATGTAAAAGTTAAACTTCAAATACATAATAGGTGTTTTAAAACATTGAATAATATAATATTTGATTAGAAACCTAAATATAAGTCAGAGTATGAGGAGAGGGTGTAATTAGAAGTGTACGAGTAAGTAGAAGTGCGAATACAAGTGATACGATTATAAGAGTGTTACTCTGTACTTACCAGCAGCCGGCACTGCGTAGCTCTTCTACGCATTATAAAAGTTTGCTTGCTACTCTTCTACTGGATAAAATTGTTGTACTGTAAATATAGAAATAGTGTCCTGTATTAGTTATTGAATAAATACAAGTCGTATTAGGACATCTTTCTTTCAAATGATATCGACGACTTATTGAATACCAAGGCTGAACTGTGATCTGGAGTAAAAGAGAGCATACACATTTTAAGGTCTCGTGTAGGAGCTGCCAATGACAAATTTGTTCGCTGTCAATCACAATGACGAGCAACGGTTATTCAAAATCAGCTGCTTGCAGTGATGAATAATACGTGCAGATCCCAAAAAAAAAACATAATTTATATTTTTTTTGTTTCATATTTCTCGTTAAATGGATTACATACACACACATAAAAATATACACACATGTATGAATTATTTTGGCAGACACAAGCAATTTCACGTTGTCCTCAACGCACTGCGATGTGTCGTACATTTTAATGAGGGCTTCGCTTTTGGATGACAAATTGGGAAGTGGAATAATTGGCGTCCGGAACTGATATTGATACTGATATATATATGCCTATTGTCTGTAACTGCCTATTGTCTATTTATCTCCGTGAAGTGTAAGGGGCGCAGCTCATTTTATATTTTTAAAACGTTTGCGACCTTGATACGCCCACAAAAAAAAGAGTATAGAATAAGAATAAATACTTCTGGTTGGCGATATTTAAAAACTGGCTTACTTTCCCATCGTTTTTCAAATATCGTTATAAATTACCAACAGAGAAACTTGTTTAACTGCTGTATAACATTTAATGGCAATTTATTAATTAGATTAAAATATTGCTTTGTTCATTGTGAAATACGTTTGAAATTGCCGCAAAAATATAAATCTTATTCCTTGGGGATCTTCCATAACTGGATATTCTTCTAAGGTTTCTTGTGGTAATCCCAAATACGTTTCCAATTAGAAAATTAATAGAAATTTGTCTTCTGCTTCGTTTATTTGGCTTTCTCAGTCTTCTATTGACATATATCTAACTAGATAATGACAAAAGTCTTTCTCTTTATATTTGTTCTTTCTCTGTCTTCTCTTTTCTTCTGCTCATTTCAATAATCTGCTCTGTTTTGCCAACTTTTTTTTTTGCTAATATGCAAATGGGATTTTGAGAATTAGGTTAAGAGCTTTCGGTGTTTACCGGTCTGTCATTGTTATTGTTGTTTTGAATATCGCCCCCTCTTTTGGCACAGACGTAACATAGCAAAGATTATGTATGGTAATAAGAAATGTAACCCACGCCACAGTGGCCAATAACCGATTTGTGAAAAGATGTTGGACAACTTTTAAGATCCAGAACGACGGGTCAGGTTTTCACATGAGGGGGTTCATTGAACGCCGAAGAACCACCAGAAGACCAGAATCCACTTAATCCTGTCTGCATTTCATTAAGAAAGTATTTTGGCGAAAGAGATTGTGCAATCGTGGTGAAAGGCCAAAGAACTTTGCCTGCGTGGAACGTTTTATTTGGAAAACTCAGTTACGTTATATGGTGTTCTTGATCTTCATGGTATATATTTTTGCGTAATTTCTTTGTAACGAACTTATTGTTCAACCTGGGAAACTCAGCATACGATACATTTACACAGTCTTCTTGATCTTCACTGTTATTTCTTTGTAACGACCTTATCTGATCTGCACATGGAACAAAAGAATTGTTTAACATTTTTTTCTTTGTACAGCACTATTAAAAATCCATAAAGTTCTTGAGTTGTCTCGAAGTTCGATTTGAGAATTCATCATGCACTTCACGTACGCACACACAAAAATTCCACTTTATATGCATTTGAATGTCCATTTACTGTTGGAACAATCGGCACAATTAAACACACGATACCAAGAACAAAAACAAAGGTTTTTAAAGAAAGTGTCCACGAAGTTATATTGTTTCACTCTGTTCTTGACTCATCCACACTTACTTTGCGGCGGCCTATCCCAAAAAGCTGGTTAATCCGAAAGGGGGCCCGAAACGCTTTCTTTGTCTTCACCTTAAGTCTTTCTTCGTTGTCGCGAGAACCTTAGCGCATGCGCGCCCGGAATGAAACTGTTGGCGATCGCGTTGAGGACGCGCTTTTTATACGCAATCGCGTAGCGTGCTGCAAAAAATAAAAAGAAAAATAAATAAAATAAAAAAGCAACTCAACGTAGCTACGTTCTAAAATGCTAAAGACAGTCGGGAGAGAGGGAGAGAGACAAGTTGTCGCATGCCAAATACCCTTATAGATATTCTTCGAAGCTGTGAACCAATTTCAATATTAGGTATGCAAATATATTTTTTCTACTTATTGATATATTCAAAACGCCACCCTCATTTTTGAGATTTTGTTTGTGCGAATGTGGAAGTGAAAACAAAAGACTGTCAATCGGCAATCGGACATTGTGAAGTAATCAACGCCCCGGAGGCTACCGGAGGAGTGTCCATCGTGAGTCTTGGGTTTCACGTCGCGATGTCAACGGCCAAGAAAACTGGTCCATTTTATGTGGATTCTTCTCTGGACTGGTAATTAATAAACACGATTTAACGATGTTTTTTTGTTTTGATTCCTTCTTTTGCATATGCCTGTCTGACAGCTTCAGCGATAACATTAAGAGCTGTGGATGATAAATGGACTGAAAAGAAAATATAAGAGCTACATTGATGGGGAAGAATGAAATTTAAACCCTATAAAGATTTACTTTACCACCTTGAGGGTTTTATGTGACTAGAAGATTATTCTTATTATGAAATTTAAGTAATTTATTTGTAATTAATATAATTTTATAATGAATACTTTATGATATTAATATTTAATAACATGATTTATTTATATATAATAATATAGTTATTTGTAGGCATTTGTAATTATAAATAATTAATAAATCGTTTAATGTATAATTACTATTAGAATATAATTAAAAAGTGCTTGTCTACTGTTGACGAATTCACTTAAGCCGTCAAAAAGAACCGCCAACAATTAAAAGAAAAAAAATACCAAAAGCACTAAAAAAGCCCAAGCTCACTTGGACGATAGCTATCGCATAATTTTATTATCGAGCAGCACGAGAGACAGCAATAGCTTTTATCGATAGATGCCAAGCAACCTGTGTGCGGCCGCTGCTCTGCTAGTAAACAAAAATAACTGTTAATAACTTTGCGCGAAAAAAGCAGTCGGAACGGGACAATACTAACTGTAGCGGCAAAGCAATTGTACGAAATTAAAGCATTTAAGCAGTTGCGTAGCCACTAGTAACACGAACAGCTGCAAACACCAATTGCAGCTGCTTATTTATAGCAGCCAAACAACAACAAAAAACTACCCCAAGAACCCAAACCTCAGCAGGGCTGTGTAGTGTAGTTGCCCCTGTCGTTATTGTAGTTGTGAGTGGGCGTCGTGTAATTGGCAGCAACCGCACCGCATCAAGTGCAAGGATACACGACATACAACTGTTGTAGTTGTTGTTCTTGCTGTTGTCACATTGGTCCTTCGTCCCCGCTTCGAAGTCAAGGTGAGCAGAGCAGCAAATAACCGCGTGACGTCTTCATTTTGTGTGACATTTGCGTGTGTTATGAAATTACATTTATTGACGGCCTATTCAAAACCGCAAAAACTTTTTATTCTCTTGTGAAATTGAATTTGATTTAGACTATCAGTACGAATAATGGAGCCAAGCGCAACTGGAGCCAATGGTTCTGCCGCTGCCGCCGCAGCTGCTGCTGCTGCTGACGCCCCGGCCGCCGCCGCCGCATCAAATGCCGCGCCTGCTGCCGCTGCACCTGCACCTGCCGCAAACACCTCCACCAAACGTGGCACCCAGCAAGGACGCAAGAAGTCTGGTCCCAAATTCGAACTGACCGACGCACAGAAATCGGACATCAAAGAAGCCTTTGATCTGTTCGATAACGAGTCCACGGGCTACATTGAGGTTAAGGAGCTGAAGGTGGCCATTAGAGCATTGGGTTTCGAACCCAAGAAGGAAGAAATCAAAAAGATGATAGCTGAAATCGATAAGGATGGTAGCGGTCGCATTGCGTTCAATGACTTTCTACAGGTGATGACCATGAAAATGGCTGAAAAGGACACCAAGGAGGAAATATTGAAAGCCTTTCGGTTGTTCGACGACGATGAAACGGGTAAAATATCGTTTAAGAATCTCAAACGTGTGGCACGTGAACTTGGCGAAACATTGACGGATGAGGAACTGCGGGAAATGATTGACGAAGCCGATTTGGACAACGATGGGGAGGTAAATCAAGAGGAGTTCCTGCGTATAATGAAGAAGACCAGTTTGTATTAGGCATAGAGTTCAAATTGAATTCAGATAGTTCTAAGCCGCACTCACACTTTCCGCGCTCTATATATGTGTCTAAGTTCTAAAGTATTCCTTAATTTATTCTACAGTTCTTACAACTTTTCCGAGTTTCGAAACATTACAACAATCTTTAATATATTTTAAGCTGTAAGATTATTGCGATTTTCGTAAATTCTGAATTTAGTTATGTCTGTGTATGTATGAGTTTTATAATTGGTTCCCAAATTTTTCGAGTCAGAATCAGGATCACAAATTCATTGAAATTCAATGTTGTCAACTGTGAAGTTGTGTTACTGATTCAGATTCTGGATCTATGTTTATAACTGTGCAAATGTACTATATATATATAATTTGTGAAAAAATGTTCTGTATTCAAGCTTCCCCTGGGATCCCAGAGTATAAATACATTATCAACTATGGGTCCCTTCGGAAGAAGGATTGCTGAAACTAAGTTACTATGAATGCATTTTATAATTTAAATTAAAACTATTTCGAGTTTAAACTTTACTTTAATGTCAAGGAAATTTAAATATCTTATGACTTTTATTGTAAATTTTAAATTCTGAACCAAAGCTAAGATTTCTATGTATTATAATTTGATCAATAACAATTCCTTGTGAGTAAGATTAGTGTATTCAGTTCTCAGAAGCTAAGAAATTGCACCGCCTGTAATATTGTGTTTCAATGATGAATAAAACATCAACTAGTTAACGTTGTAAAGTATACTCTGACTTTAAGTTGTACATGTGGGATCAATATTTTCTCTTTTAGTATATCTTACTATCATAACAGGGAAATATATTCAATTTAACCTTCATTAGATTGATGTCAGGTAACCTAAGTTGAATTTGCTTTAACTGTTGTAAAGTATCCCCAGTCTTTAATTCAATTGTATTTGTGGGATCAATATTTTCTATTTTGGGTAAATAATGGGGAATATTGAATTTAAAATTTATTAGAGTGAGGTTGGGTAACCTAACTTGGGTTTGTTTTGACTGTCTGGTAGTTATGGTATTTCTTTGCTTGTTGCTATATATAGATGACTCCCCATTTTATTACTTTTTTATTTATATATTTTATTCATGTGAAAATTGTCTAAACATTTTAATACTTTGCCAACTTAAGAACTAGACAAAAAGACGGAACACATAAAAACCTTAAATTCGTTACAGTATTGGGGGATATACCAAATATAGCTAGCATAGTAGTAGTATACATAGTTATAGTGGGCACATCTAGAGAACATCTTCTAGACGAAGGGCGCATTGAAGTATATCTTTCGTTTGCTCGGCAAGGGTTTATTGCTCAGACCGGAGCCCTCAATGAATTTCTCGAAACTTTCCAGATTCTTTTTCATTTGCTTTGTCTTAGCTGGCTCAGGATTGTTATCTGGTTGTTGTTGTTCCTCCTCCTGTTGGAACTCCTCGTCCAAATTGTATTCGTCCGCTGTGTTAACCAATTCTTCGCTTATCTCCTCCAGCATGTTGTCGCCCTGTGAACTGTTCTTTCCTGGTGCAATAGGCACCTCGTTGCTTCTGTCGTACTCCGCATCCAGATTGTACCAATCAAACTCTGCCTGCAGTGGCAATCCTCCGCTTGTATCTCCCGCCAGCTGCAGCAGTGACTTGGAAGTGGGCAAACTCTTCGGCGTTGTGGGTGTAGTAGCCGGAGAGCTGGGCAAGCTCATGCGCTTGTTAATCTCGGCGAGAATGTTGGGCACATGCTTGCGCTTGTACTGGGACGGAGGAGCAGCAGCAGAAGTGGGCAAAGGAGTGGAGGAGCTGGAGTTTCCAGTGGGCAATTGAAGGCGCAACGTCTTGGGTGCCATCAGCATGTAGTCAGCAGATTGCTTGGGCGCAATAATGGCCGCCACGTTGGGTAGCTTTGGTATGTCAGCGAAAATCTCTTCGATTTCTTCAGTCTTGTGCGAGGCGGCATCATCTGGCTCCGTGGTGGCATCCATGGTATGTTGCTCTGTCGTCGTCGGCTCAGTGGGCTCCTTGTGTATATCGGCTACAATCTGCACCTCGGCTATGGAACAATAGTCTGGCTCGCTGGACACGGCGCAGTCACCCTCATCCTCCATCTCCAGTTCGTCGAGCTGTTGCAGCGATTTCTTGAACTTCAACAGATTCGCCGGCTTGGGTGGCAGAGCTGGCGGCATCTTTGCTTGTTGGCCTAGAAGTACCTTACTGTTAGACACGCCTGCAGCATCGGCTGCAGCTGCAGCCATATCCACATACAGATTGGATGCACGTTCGGAGCCAATGGGCTCGTACTCGTTGCTATAGATGCTCTCGTAGTTGACCATGGGATGGTAGTGTGAGATCAGTTCATCGGTCTGGGTACGGGTTTCCTCGTCATCCTCCTCATCGTCGTGCCGTGGCACATGCACCATGCTGTTCTTGGTGGAGAAATGCACACGTTTGCGTCCATTTGCCCCACTGCGTCCGCTCAACGAGCTGCGTCGCGGCAAATTCGTTGAGCCACTGCTGTCCATGGTTTTGGGCGCCAATGCGGACTTGGGCATTGCCTCCTCCATAGATTGTTGCAACAAGATCTGATTGACGCACTCCAGCACGGGATTGACAGCACCTTGGCCATACGGCTTGGCCACTGGCGGCGCTGTGCTTAGCTCCTCCTGATCCGAGGCACTGGCATACCAATCATCTGTAGTGGTCTCATAGATCTGCTTGGGCGATGCCTCCGAGAAGTCCGCACAGCGTCGTTGTACAATTTTGATAGCACCACGTGACATAAGTTGCAGTTCCTGCTCCGGATCCAGTTCATCGAAATCCTCATCATCCTGTGTGGGCGAAAAGATGCCGTCGTCCTCCTCCAGCTGAGCTGCCACCGATGACGACGTTGTCTTGCTGCTCCGACTTGATGGGGAACTACTGTGGCGACGCTGCTGCTGTTCCATCTCCAGGCTGCTGTGCTCCGAGTAGTCACCATCCTGGAGCGTCGGCTTCACGCCGTGCATGCGCTCCATGGCGCGTGCATAGTTGTGCAGCTGCTCGTAACTTGTCTGCGAGTCTTCGCGACTGATGCTGCTTGTGTTCTCCTCCGACTGCTGTTCCAGGGCGGCGTCATCAATATGCATCGAGCGGGAGCGCATGTAATCCCTGAACGTGCCCGCCGTTCTCTTGCTCGTATAGCGCACGCTGCGCCTCGCGCCGTAGAACGACGATGAGACGGTGTCATCGCTGGACGAGCCTTGCTCAGCTGCAGGAGAGAGAGAAAGGGAAAATTTGAATTGTGCTGACTAACTAGAGATGAAGCAAAATTTGAATTTGAATTGCTCTTTCATTACTAGAGATGGATCGTGCCACGCGTGAGTGCTATGAACACATACATATTTATCGATGCGTAGTTATCAATTATCAGTCTGTTTTTGTTTTTATCTGTCACATTGAAGTTTAAATTGCATTGCACCACAATCACGCTGCAATTTCTTAATTATCGATGCGTAATTATCGATTATCAGTCTGTTTTTTTTATTATCAGTCAAGTTGAAGTTTAAAATACGACATAGCGAAGAAAAGAATTCTGAAGAAGTGAATCAACAATTGACACTCATCTTTATCAGCCACGCGCCCGCGAATATACTTATATGTAAAACTATTAGAACTCTCGAGGTAATCACATGCCCACTCTCTCCGGGAATAAACACTCACCTTTGGGGCTGACTCCACTCAGCTCTTTGCCACAGGTCTGTGTGCCACTGGCTCTCAGCTCAATGTCATAGAATTGCTTGCGGCAATTATTGCATTGCAAAGCCTCGAGCACCAGGCACTCCTCCACATGCTTGCCCTCCTCATCGCCGTTGGTCTCCTGGTCACTGGCGACCATGCCCTCGTCCCGCTGATGATCCACCAGACGCTTGCGTAGAGCACGATTTTGGCGCAGCAGGCGACAGATTTCAGCATCGCGATCCAGCAGACGCTGATTGACTGTCTTCATGTCACATTTCAGTTTGGACTCGAAGCATAGCAACGACTTGACCACACAGGCCAGCTCCTCTGTGCGGCGTCGCTTCTCCTTGGCCAGTTCACGATGCAGCTGCTTGTTCTGCTGATCGTAGTTGGAGATCATTTGCAGCAGGCGACGACGTTGTAGACGATCTGGGGAATTCCCACCCCCAGCACCGTCTGCTGCACCCGACGAACTGGAGCCGGAGGAACTGCGTTCCACCTCGCTACTGCTGCGCGTGTTCCTCGAGGATTGAGAGTTGTCTGAGTTCTATGGGGGAGAGAAAAGATGATTTTACAATTAATAACTCCTGTGGCTCCAATCGATTCCACACTGGTGCTGACCTTGTGATGTCCCAGCACATGAAAATGACCCCCAAAGTTCCATTTGCCCACCATTGTGGCGCATGTGTTTGCACTACGTTTGGCCAGCTCCCAACGTCAACTGGCCGTGGCCGTGCTCTGGGCATGTGCCGATTTGATAGCGACGTGTGCCGACCTTATCTCAGACCCGGGGTCTTACCAAACTGATTTGTGTACGTCAGTTGTGCTTTGCTCTACTCTCTACTCTGCTCTGCTGGGTTATCTATGTCCGACTTTACCCCTAGGAATAGTGCGCTAACTATCTGTGAGCACTGTTGCTAGGTGTGGCAACCCCCAGGAAGATACGTGATTCAACAGAAAGGGTTGAAGTCGATTTATATTTTTGATGCGCTTAAAAGTATGCTACAATAAATTAACAACCAACTTTCCCATATTGCCATTTTCAGACATTCTCAGCTTAATAGGAAACAAGAAGCTGAAGTTTCTAAACTAATTAGGTCACACTTAATATGCATAATATATTAATTTAGAATTCGAAATATAGAATACTGCAATTTTAGACTGCTAAACCTCAACCCCTTTAATACCAAGTATCATCAATCAATTGTCTATGGCTTTCTAAGAGCATCCAAGTGTCTATCAAATCACACGGACAGCTCCTAACCGCCTGACTATCTTATCACCTGTTTTGGCTTATAATCAAAATATCAGTGAAAGACAGAGAGAAAGACAAAGAGATAGAGAGAGAGTGAGAGAGAGAGGGCTAAATAGAATATGGAGAGATTTATGATGTTGTTTTGTTTTGGCGTTTCATCGCCCCCATCGAAGGCCATTGGCACAGTCAGTTGGCATCTGCGTGCTACTGACCAATTATGGGAAACAGCACCAGCAGCTGTAGAACTTTGCATTGGGCACGTTTCCCTCGATACAGATAAATCTCTCTTGGTGGCGTACGCAGCTATGCGCAACTATGCGACAAGCAAGCAACGATTCAGAACGTAGGTAAAGTAATGCAAGTAATAAATGCCTCATCCAATTGGTGCCAAGGCGAATGGCCACCATCGACCACCCATCGGTCTCTGGGGCTTATCGCAGCAATTAGAAAGCCAAGAAAGCAATCAGGCCCAGCTGGTCAGACCCCACTAAGCTCCCTCGACACTGATAAGCAAAGCCCTGCCGCGTGCTTCTTTGCGATAAACGTGCTAAAGTACGTAGTGTTGTACTATGTAAGACTAAAGTACTTGGCGGACAAACCCAATGTATACCTAAGATTAAAATAATTCGTCTTGCAATTGATATCTGCTTTGGAGAATATTAAGCAGATAAGGGCGATACTTCGATCAGCTCGTCCTTATTCACTTCATTCGCCTTTCTTCAGCTTCTCCTTGGATGATATGTAGGTGCAATGGAGTTGAAGTTTATATTACTCTTGCTTATACACTCTCTCTCCCGCCCCTCTTTTACTTCTTTTTGGAAGTTAGGTGCAATGGATCATCCCTTTCCTTAACCACTTCTCCCACCCTTCTTCTTTGAAGATAAGTGCAATGTCAATTTGTGTGGATCATCTTTACCCGTAAATTCTTCCCACCCTCTCTTACCTGCTCTGCCGTCTGCTTCTTCAGTCTTCCACTGAGTAGTCCTGGCTTCTTGCCCGCGGGTGTATGACCCGCTGCTTGAGTGTTGTATTGTGGCACCTCCAGTCCTGGCTCCGGCAGCTTCTGGTAGTGCTGCAATGTGGCTGCACCAGACAACGATGACTTGGAGCGCATATTCACCTCGTTTTTGTTATCGTTAGAGGAAGAAGAGGATGGGGACTTGACCTGCACCGCTTCGTAGAACTCGCCGTCACCGTGACTGCGATAACTGCCCTGCAGACAACTGAAGCCGCCCCAATCTGTCTGTAAATTACTGTAGAGTGGGCTGCTGTCCGTGCCAGACTTGTCCTTATCCTTGTCCGTTGGCGTCTTGCCACTACCTCCGCCTCCACTGGCCACTTGGCACTTGAGCGTATCGTAGCCGTTGAGCAGTTCGTTGCGTATGAACTTCTCGATAAACTGACTGGGTGATTTTGCACTCAAATTGGCAAAGAACTTTCCCCCAGTGTCGCTTAGGCTACTTGTGGAACGGCGATGAGTAGTTGCAGCTCCTTGCTGTTGCTGTTGTTGTTGCTGTTGCTGCTGCTGTTTGTTATGTTTGTGTGGCAAGCTGTTGCTCTTCTTGTTGTTGTCCGCCGCTGTTGCTTCCTCTGCTGTTGTTGTTGTTGTTTGCGGCAGGCCATAGATCTGGGAGTTGCTGCTCAACAGGCTGAACATATTGCCGGGAAGCGGGCAAGGTATGAGGGGAGTTTAGCTTAGCTTAGGGACTGCTGCTGCTGTTGGCTGTCGATTGGGGGCTGCTATAGTTGGAATAGCGGCAACATCATGGCTTGGCTGCAAGAGAAGGAGAGAGAAAAGATATGCTAAATTAGTTAGAGTAGTGCAAAATAAGTTGTGCTACTTTTTTCTAAGTATTCCCCCTTCCAATGCAATGTTCCAAGTACAGCCAGAGTGGTCTCGACTAATTAAGTTATCGATCTTACAATTAACATTCCACTCGCTAACAATAATCGCCCGTAATTGATTGATTACACATGTAACGACAGTTACATACACATGCATATCGATATATCGGCATAGCACAGAGACAATTAGGCGCCTGCAAAGTGTCGACCGATCGATATGTGTTGCAATCGTTAAATTACCTTAGCCATTTATCGCGTCAGCCTCACGCGGGGCAGGAGGAAATCTGGTTAGCATTTCAAATTTCAACTGAATTACGTTTTCAACGTTTGAAAAGCTCTTCCCGGAGCTTCCAAAACAGCAATAAATTTGGTGCTAACAAATTTTATAACTCTCCATCGAAGTCGAAGCTGAATTAGTTCTGATTTTGATATGTTATATCAATCTTAGTATATCAATCAAAGTGTCTCTTTGATTTATATCAAATTCAGTTCGTTATCAGCTTGCGGGTGTATTCGCCTCGACACACACACACACAGGGGCATTAATTTATAACAATAGCTCATTTATTTATTAATTTTCGAACAAACAAGCCGAAAATTGTTTGCTTTGTCGACGATCAGGTGGGAATTTCTTGAGGCTGTCCAAAATGTGGTTTATTGTGTGCCAGCCTTATAGAGGTAATAGTAGTAGTAAGAGTAACAGTGGTAGTAGTAGTTGTGCTGGTGATAGGGTCTCCGCTACAGCTCGTAGGGCTTTATTGTGAACCTAACCTTGAAACCTTGGGCGCTTGGGTAAATTATATGGTGGTATTATAGTCTATGGCACCTAGAGCCGAAGGTTCTTGCTGTTGAAACTTTTATGGCCCCGATTCGATTTTGATTTTGTAGCAAGTTCAAGAAGTGTTGCAACAGGCAATTTTCATGTGGGGGGATTATTATCGTACAGCGTTATGAGGTAACTCCGACATTGTTCTTTATCTTCTTTGTGTGCTCTATGCGCTGGCCCCAGTTCGTTACGCTATGCTCGTAAATTTATGAACTGTAAAGGGAGGAGGCAATTAAAAAGCGCCAAGAAAATATGCGCAACACCACTGCAGCGCAGTCGACTGCGACGTCAGCAGAGACGCGACGCATAGGCACTGAATCGAGTGGGCAAGTTGCTTTTCCTTTTACTGCGCGTGCTTGGGGCCAATTAAAGCACAAAAAAGTAACTATAACTATATATAATAATGATCACTGTGGCTGATCATAACGACAATGCAACACGAGGAGAAATTGCTGAAAAAACTAAATCGTAAAGTATTTCCAAATTAAGTTGGCGCATTTTAGCAATATCTTTTATCTTTTGCTTCCATTTCTGTGAGAAAGTCACGAGAATTTCACAATATTATGCTAGCCAGTCATAATTTGACGGCTGAAATCAAAACTTGGCACTTTATAGCTTTTCGAATACATTAAAAAATATATTTTTGTTGAGAATTTATATTTTTGGCATAAATTGAGAAGTAAATTGAGAAGTAAAGTTTCCATATTGTTGAGAGTATTCAATTACACGAACTTAACTTTCTTTAGGTGTATATTATTTCCTTATATAGACAAATCATTTGATTTGAAAACATAAAAATGATATTTTATGTATAGAATTTATAATTTTAGAATAACCATATAAGAAATAATAGTTTTCGAAATAGGAAATTAAAAAGACTCCATTTCTGTCAAAGGATCCAATTACACGAGTTTTTATATCATTAGATATTGATAGACAGATGATTTCTTGCTAAAGCTTGTCAGGGGCAATCTCAGTGGAACCTTCAATCGTAAAGGCAATGCGCCACATACAATAATCGTCGCGACAGCAGCTCATCGATCGAAGACTAATCGTTGTGTCGAACTAGAGAATACCATATTAGGGCATACGATATTTATGCCACAGTAGATAGATACAACAAGATTTATTATGCCGACTAACTGGGGCCGTGCCAGTGGGCCTAAACAAATTGTCTTAATTGGCCGAGACGAATGAGTTGGCTAGTCTACGATAACTTGGCCTTTTCGGGAACCGAATCGAATGTTTTGGATCAGTGAGGGAAAAACAAAGTTTTGCTGCGAAATATTTAAAATCTCGTTAATGCCGCAAAGCTGCCGGATTTGCTAAAATAAACACAGTGCAGTAGCCACGCCCGCATCCAGTACGAGATTAGCTTCGGGTGCGGCTTAGGAGTATCAGGTAACAGGCGAGAGAGGCTTGGACTGCTGCACAGGTATTCTAAGGAGATCTGCGACCACCTACAAGCGGATAATGCCGCCCGCCTCCAGCTGTGCTGATAAAAAGTGAAAGGCTAATGGACTATACACTATATAGGGGCACACGGAGGTGACACACTGCACATTGTCGTTGCCGTTGCGGGACGTGCCAAGGCTTGACAGCTACGCCTAAGCCGCTCCAGGGGTGACCCAAGTAATCTATAGTAAAGTGTCCCCTATAGCGGCGTCCTGCTGCTGCTTGTTACACTTTTCTAGCCGTAAATCGGTCGCCTTGGGTGGCGTCTCACGTAGCTGCTGCGGGCAGGTTTCAACAAATATTTCCATTTTCATTTCGATTTCTTTCGATTTTAATTTCTATTGCAACACAGATGAGATGAGATGATTCATTAGATGAAGGTCGTACGCTGCGGTCTTTCTTTGTCTTCGAAGCATTCGAAATAAATCAAAAAACGTAAAAAACGACAAGAAAAAACGCAAAAATATTCGTCGTGTTGCACTCGGAAAAGTTGAAGGTCATACGAAAGACGGACTGCTTGTTACTTGACTATTTTGCTGAGTGTAGGCAGCGGTTTTTCATGGAACAAAGAGACCGAAAATGGGCATTGCATAAATATCGGAACAAAAGGACCCTAAAAATTCGATGATAACACACTCAAAGTGTGTGTACCAACTACCTGAGTTTACAGAGCTCAGTTCCCTGTTCCCTGTGTGTGTGTCTGAAGACAGGTAAATACTTGGATAGTTATCGGATCTGGATATCATGTTGAACCTAGTCGAATTTCAAGGCTTGACACTCTGATGGTGTTTGGCATTAATTAGAGACCATTGATGTCGAATGTTTTGGTCAATGAATCCCGAAACCCAACTTGGGATAATGTAAATGAGGTAGTAAACCACTCCAAGGGAATCGGAGAGTTAAAGGTCGAGAGTTCCACGCAGCTCTAATCAAAGTCAACGATCAAGACAACAAAAGAATATCCAAAACTTATATGCGGGAGAAAAACACACAAGAAAATACTGAAAAATAGCTACGGGGCAAGAAACAGTCATAAATGTTCTCGAAATGATGCAATGTTGTGGTAACGGTAAATGCTATGGAAATAGGTCAAGCATAGATGGCAATTAAATTGTCAGCTTTTCAAACGACTCAACGATTCATCGATCTTCTTTACTGGAAAATGCGCTAACAAATTGTCCGACTGGGGGAGCTCGACTGGGACAGCTCTAGGGTGACCTGGTTTTGTGGGGCGCGAGTGACAAAGCTGAAAAAAAAGACTGACAATAACCTAAAACTGACAGATAGAAAGCAAGCGACGTAAGAAAGGAAGAGAAAAATCATCTTGCATAACGGTTTATTGCCCCACCCAGACTGACCGCTGAGTTTGCCCGAAATATTCCCTGTGTAGTATCTGGGAAAAGTCATAAAACTCAAGTGTGCAAAAGGTACTAAGCAAAGTAAGACAAAGCGACAGGTCTCTATCGAGGGTCTCTTGTGTGTGCGTCTCTTTCACTTCTCTCATATCATTTTTATTTCTTCAAGCTGACACGTGCAGCGTGCGCTGCGAATCGATCGAGCTATTGACAAAGTGACAGCGTGATTGACTGACTGACTGGATGACTGACTGAGAGACCGGACTGGCGGGTGGCCGATTGACTGAGCGTAGCGTTTGCGAAGTGTGAATGCGTTTGTAACTACCTGTCGCACAGGTAAACAGGCAAACATTGTATGCCAAACGAAGCAGAGAGAGAGAGAAAGAGAGACAGAAAGAGAGGTAGAATGGGAGAGTGGGAGTGAATGAGACAGCTGACAAACACTATTCAAATTTGTTGTACTTTCATTCAAGCCGCAAGACTTGTGAATGTTTGCCGCGTGATTGATTAGTCGAGCGCGTCGAGCGAGTGTGACGCGTGTTTCCAACTCGAAATACTTTGGACTTCCGCCTGTCTAAGACTTCTTGGAGAAGGTATACATAGTTAACTAACTGATTTGGATAAAGTTCTTAGAAGCTAAATAAAGTGGCGACTGTTTTCTTACTAAATATAAATGATATTTTAGTGGGAACTTAGTAGAGATTGCTGATCTTAAAAAGAAAGAAGTTTAGCAGCTGTAGATGGTTGATATTTCTTCTTAAATAAATGACCTACCTCATCCAGCACTACCTACCCTATTAAGTACTGTCTTTAGCTTTCAGCAAATTAGAAGTTATCCATGAGTTGCTTAAATAGAAGACCTACCTCATCCTGCACTCTCTACCAAACAAAGTAACTTTCTTCTGTCTTCAGGTCTTCAGCAAGGGAAACCCGAAGAGCAGCGAAAGTCTGATGCATTGTGGCGTTACGAATTTCACCAATTTCGGGTAGCGTTAACTTTACGAGCTGTTGCCTGCACTAAAACTACCCAAACTAATTCGAAAACTTTGAAAACTAGCGATAAAAAAATGCTCGCAGAAGAAAAAGCTAAATCAAAATGCAAATAAGTTGCTCACACGACGGCTAATTTGTTGTTAAAATTCGAAAAAAAACAAACTTAAAACAAAATCGCAAAAGAAACAAGAAATGAAACAGCGTAAAAATTTCGCTGGCAGCAGAAATTGTTTTCTGTTTTTTCCTATTTTTTAGTAGCAGGCGAATTAATGATTTTCAAACATGCAAATTAAATTTCGGAGTTTAACAACACTCGAAGAAAACAGACGGACCGTCGAACAGTCAGTCGGATAGTTGCAGAGCCGGCGCGGCGCGATAATAAAAGATAAACAAATTGTGCCCGTGAGATATCGAATGCGAAAACTTGATCTACAACATTTCTTGAGCGCCTCCTCCTGACCTGACGCGAAAAATAATCGAAAAGACAAAAAAAAAAACGTTTCACGCTTCAATTTTTTTTGTTGTTCATCTCGTAGTTGCCTCCGAAAATGTGCTCCGAGGTGCGTTGACCTCCTAATTAAATTAAAGCCCGCAACAGAGAGAGAGAATGTTGGAAATAGCAACGGGTATTATGCGTATTTTGCTAGATTCTCCCCCTTTTCTAATCCAATTAGAGAGCATTGCGGGAACCTTGCAGAACTGGACTGAAAGGTGGACAAAGATGAAAGAAGACGTAACTGCAAAAACCAAAGTACAGTACAGAAATAACCAAGTCTGGGTAACTCAACCAACCACCAACTGAGCTGGTTGGTTATGCCATAGGAATCTTACGGGTTCTACATTATTATTGCATTGGAAACTGTTTATAGTAGGAAGAGCATTATATCATTATATTATATGATAGTATATTATTTAAATAATTTCCATTTGAAACTACAACTAATGATCGATACGTCTATGAATAAATGTGAATCAATATTGTGAACTGACATCATCTCGGCGATCAACGGATCGGCGGTTCCACTGATCTGCGGGCATTGAACCCACAACACAACCCTTACGTAAGCGAGCCGAGAAGATTAACCAATTTAAGTGAAAAGTTGAAGACTTAAGAACGATCGATTAGCAAACCGGTTACCTAAATGTCTTACTAACTTTCCATTACACGCTGGGCACATTGCGGATTCACTAAACTAAGTCAAAGTCAAAACAGCTGAAATTAACTCAAATTGTTCATGGACCCACCCACCTTTCTCCTCCGCAGGCTGCGGCTACGGAAGACTCAAATCATTTGCCTAATTATTGCAATTTGGTCGTGCAATTTTGAAGTTACTATAAATTAGTGTTTATTCTACTATAAAGTCTAAGGTAGGCTATAAGTAGCTTTATAAATATGATATAGGCTATAAGTCTATATTACTTTATCGCAAATATGATTACAATGAATAATGTATAAATATATTAACTCTGTGAGAGTATCTACCCTATGGATAATTGTCTAAAATGATATTCTACATGGCTTCTATAGCTAGCTTTAGAATATAAACTGTTATATAAAAACAAGTTAATGTAATATAAAGTTTCTACTCAATAGGTCAATATGATCTTTGATACTTGTGTATGACCTATTATCTTGTAATTTGTGTACATGTATAGAGTACAATATGTTATAGAGAATTAGTCTAAGAATTTAGTAGTATCATTAGTCTATAGATCAATGCTAGTATGCTGTATGGTATATGCCCTATATATGTTAAATGATCTATAATCCCCATGCAAATACATTAAATACAAATATGAGCCATGTGGCTTATAGCCACTGTGTCTGAGATGGGGCAATTCTTAGTCACTACGACCATATTTATCCGCATGGTGTCATTTACCCGATGGGGCTTTCTTATGACTCTGCGCTCACATTGTGAAATATGTTTTCACATGATAATTTCATGAACCGCTGAAACCAGTCGGAGTGAAGTCGACAGACGCTAGTCGCGTGGCGAGAACTCGTTTAGCGTTAACCGACAATTGGCCATCTCTTAACCCCCCGTTGGCCACTCCCCGCCCCCTTCCTCTTCAGCACTTCCCCTGTTCCGTTGTGAGTTGTTGTCGCTTACCTTCAAACACGAGCTTCCTTGTCCGTTGGAAAATTGCCGTTGCGCTGCAATTAAAAGTGAAAAATAATAAACATTAGACGAGCGACAAAAAGAGATGGAAATAAAGATAAGGATAGCCCAAACGGATGGCCAGGAGGGGAGGGGATTGTTTGGGGAGGGTACAGGCAGGGGCAGATGCAGTGCATCCTTTAATGTGGACCAGTTTTGGTGTACTGTAACTGTAAGTGCAGTTGATTAGCCCCCAAGCAGGCAGAGGCCATAAATAAATAAACACACAACTTAACTGTTAATTAGCATGTCTCAAATACGCTGTGTGTGTGTGACTTTGAGTGTGTGTGTGTGTGAGTATGCTAACCAACCTGCGGGAAACCTTGTGAAAGCGCCTTGGGGGCAATCGGTTCTCGGCTTACAGTGGAAACCAGCCCGGCGCTGCGCCCAAGGCGTAGCCAAAGGCGGAAGCCAAGTGCAGACAGAAGACAGACAGACAAACAGACGAATAGACAGACAGACAGACAAAGAGACGGACAGGCAGGGGACAAGCGACAACAGCACCAAGTCGACCCTAATTTCCTATTTAAATATTGTCGAAGCGGCGCAACGAGAAATGCAACAAGAAGAAGAAGACTGAGGGGAAGAAGAAGAAGAAGCACGCATCAGACAGACAGACCGAGGTAACCCAATGCCCGCAAGCATTGGATATGGCACCTCACATCGACCGCATCGATGAACTGCAGCAGGTTCTTGGTACGAGGCAGCAGCAAAGCGACGGTGCATGCCAAGTGCTTGGGCAAACACAAACAGAACTTCCTGCCCTCGAGACATTAGACCTTAAAGACCCAATGTGCCGCCCTGCAGAGTCAAGGAACCTTATTTAGGAAAGAAATGTAGCGGAAAAGCTAAAAAATTTAAAGATGGAATCAATTGATAATTAAGCTATTGATCAAATATTCTTGGACTTCATCATTAGATCTTCAGATATAGAAGATGGACTGATCATAATATGTTATTTAATTACATTTCATATTGGTAGGAAGAATGAGAACATAGAGATTGAATAAGCTCAAATAGAAATCGAATGATCTTATATAAAGATCGTGTGATCTTCTATAGATATCGTGTGCAAAGAGTCCGATAATATAGATAAAGCATAATCTCATCTTTCGTTTTCAATTCTCTCACTTATTCTCGCTCTCTTTCCTCACCTTTTTCACAGAGTTTTTCCGTCTTGAAACTTCAATGAAATTGGAATTACACAACTTTGAAATTCTTTCCCAGTCTCAACGAAAAAGACAAAACAACAGAAAACGCAGTGATAAGCACTTTGCAGGCGCAGCAAATAAAATAAATATATATGCAATATAATTAACGCAAAAATAACAACAAAAAATCGCATAAATTAAACCAAAAATGTCGAAACGAGCGAGAGAGAGAGAAGGGAAAGAGACAGAGACAGCAGCAACTCGAAATTCAGAAAAAACCACAAAATATCAACAAAGAGAAAAAATGCATATGAAATGCACTAAACATGTTCCACCAATGTAAATTAATGCCAAAAATGTCTTGACTTATTTATATATATCTTTTGCGAAAAAGGTAACAAAAACAAATTCCCAAAGAACAGGGAGATGGGGTAGACAGGGTATAATTGAAAGCAGACGGAACGAACAGACAGACAGAGAGAGAGAGAGATAGAGAGAGAGAGAGAGACAGTCGCAGAGACAACTGCACCCACTGCAAAAAGAGACAAAAATGTTGGAAAACAAGTTTCATTTTGGGTACGAAATGAAGTTTTAAATTAAAAACAGCTGTGCACATGTAGAGCGAATACAACAACTACAGCAACAACAACACAAACAACGAGTTAACAACTCAACGAAAGTTCAGGGCTATCATTGTTGACTGGTTACTCAGCTCGGGGCGCTCTGGGGTCTGTGGCTCTAAGGTCTGCGCGCTTGCTGTGAAGGTGTCGTTCCGAAAGAAATTCCATTGAAGTCTTCAAAAGCGACCAGTAAAATTGGTAAATAAGCAGAGAAAACTCAACTAAGAGATACTCAGTTAAAACCCTGTAGCATCTAGAGGAGAATTTGTTTGTCGTCATTCTTCATCATCTCCAACCTATCATTCCCCTTAGCAGCTGTTGTACTGGGTATAAAAAGGCAAAAAGAAAACGGAAAAAGCTCTGAAATTGCCAACTGTCTCGAGGGCTCTACTAAAAATAGTCTTTGTAGTACCCATTGGTGGTCGCCTTTTGTTGTAACTGGGTTATGAGTGCGAAGAATCAGAATCGACGCAGTTGGCGAGTTGAAGAATCCAAAAAGAGTTTTTGTTGTAGCATCAGCAAACTCTGGTGAGATCTTCATCTCACAATGGACAGAAGAAAGCAGAGAGAACGAATATCATTTAAGCGAAGTCATAACCATATCATATATCATTTTTGCACTCCATACCAATCATAATGTTGAACGCATATTGTATTTCACTTTGATTTTGCCCGCATTCTGTAGCGTTTTGTGTATTTCCGCAAAATAGTTTTCAACTTAATGTGCTTTTTATCTGAACAATTTGGCATGCATGTTTCCTACGGCTCTGAAAACAGGGCGGAAAATTAAATTGTTATCTATGCACGGGAGGGGGGAGACATACATATGTAACTGAGTCGAGCGTTTCAAATAGGCAAAGTTTAATTGAAAAACTCTAAGATAAATTGGCCTGCTGTGCCTGCTGCGATGGACCCCTCCCTGGGGGGAAGTTCCCCGACAATGTCCAAAAGAGACTTGCGCAATCGCAGCGTGTATTGTGTGATTCTTCTTCGAATGTGTTGGCGGTATATTCGGAAGAGGGTCTTCGGCACTCTTGTTGAATCAAGAGCTCGAGTGGAGACTCATAACTGATTAATAGCCAAGGCTTAAACGAAATGAAAGCGAAAAAGTTTTAAATTATCGCATTAAAACGCACACAAAGAAAGGCCCGACCCGGCCCAGCCCCAACTCATGTCTGACTGCCCCTCCCTCCTCGGACTGATGTCTGGGCAATTCTTTACAGTTGAGAAGCGTCGAGAGACGTCGCCGTTCGCTGCTGGCTTGTTCAGCTGATGATGATGTAAACGAAATTCAAATTTATGGTAATACCCAAAGAAATAAAGCCAGATTTTAAATCGTGCCACTAAACATATTCGTCTTGCTCGCTATAGAAATATCAAAAGTGAAAGTTTTTCACATTTGTTTCTCACTGCGTTTTCCGAAACATTTTCGGTCTGTGTGTGTTTGCGCTTTAATCTAAGGCAATTTTTCAACAGCCCCGCCCCCACTATCACAATGGGGAGGGGGCTAATTGAGTGTGGCTCGATCTACGCATGGAAGAGAATGAAAACGACAATGGAAATTGTGAAAATGGAAAGGGAAATGCGAGGGTTGAGCACGATGCGTGAGATGCGCGTGTAGAAAGCCTAACAAGCGTTTGATTAATCGACTTAAACGACGCATCATTGAATGGGAAAGATCATGATAGATCATTTCAATTGGTAATATATCTACCAAAGTGTGCTTTAAGTTCCGGTACGATTAGATCTGCATGGGATTCTAATTCTTCACGGCTTTCAATCAAATATTCTAATAGAGACAACCTTAGAAGATTATTATCGTCTGCTGATCTTCCGTGTTGGGTCTAATTGACTTGTTATCTGGGTGAATGCTTGTTTAGAAAGTGTCTGCAGTGGAATTCGTCGTCGTAGTCATCGTCGTTTCGTGTTGTGTTGATGGAGCAATGTACCCTCCTAATGAAAACCAAAGAACCATATGCCGAAAAACAAACAATTTAAGTGAAATACCCCCAGCGGGAAACAAACTATGCGGGGAGCTGAACTATCCAATATCTTTGGGGTATGAGGAGCAACAAACATACAGCAAACACAGCGGGCAACTTAGAACTATGCCGCAAGAGCAGGAACAAAGACACATATCAGGCAGAGCAAGCAGGCTCCACGGAAATTTACATAATTTATTTAAAACTTATGCCCGCACTTGGAATCGGAGACGCAAGCGACAGAGAGAGAGAGACTTGGAGAGACTTATGCAATCGACCCATAAAAACCCATAAAAATGCAGTCCAATAAGTGCAGAGACAGAGAGAGGGAGGACTGAGATCAGTCGAGACAGAGTCGAGATCTGGCTAGTCTGGTATCGGGCATCTGGTCTCTGTATGTGAGTCATCGCATCGCGTCGTCGACTTGTGACATTTTACTTGAGCGTAAAAAGTTTTGACATTTGCATACCGCCCCGAAAATGCTCGACAATGGAAATTAATGAACTGCAAGTTTTTCCATTTGTATGTGGGGAACCTGGTCTGGCCTAAGATTGAACACGTTAGCGATGCACAGTGGACCAGCGGCACGACATAGCGTTATTTTATTCAGGAAATGCGCAAAAATGTATCGAATTGAATGAAATTTAAAACTCCTATATAACCCCTAATATTACCCTTCACGATAATTTCGTTGGAGAGCTGCTTATGTGTAGTAAATATCGTACAAGTCGCTAAGCTTTATCTGCGTATCACGACACGCTACCATCGCCAGTACTGAGAGGCAGTGGGAGAGAGAGAGACAGAGCGTGAGGCAGACACAAGGCACACACGTGTCGCTGCAGTCGATCGGCACGGCCCACTTGGCAAGCAGCGTGATCCGTCGTCAGCCGTTTTGCGGCCCATTGAGCAGTTCCAAAGTGCATATGAGTCACAGTCCACAGACCCGAGGGGAGCCTAACTGGAGGCCCATGCTACCCGCCTGCCTGCGTTCCTCCCCTCGCCATCACCCTGTAAAGAACTATTTGTGCTTGGTTCCTTTGTTGTTCTCTCTGGCTTTTTTCTACAGCTTTCAGAAACTAATGGAGTTTGTACAGTGTAATGCGAGTGCTTACACACACATATACATTTGTACACACACCTACGTAAGTACGTACGTTCGTAAGCACGCATGTCTGTCTGTTCGGTCTGTTTGTCTGTCCGACATGCGGTTACTGTTGGGCTTGGCCTAAAGTCATGTCATTAGAACCGGAAAAGATCTATAAATAGGGAGTTAACGGGCTTTCTTCACGACAAACAAAAAGGGGCGAGTGCCTCGCGGAGTGGGGCGTGGCATATGCCATAACTAGCTAATGATTGTCGTCGAGTCGCGACTAAAAATCGTAGATAGGTGGAGGTACTCGGGGCGAGTTGATTGTTGATCGTTGATCGTTTGATGGCCCAAGGCACAAATGGAATTTCCTCAAGTTTTTGACAAATGATCTCTAGTCTCAGCTAAGCCATTAACTAAGTTCAGAAAGAAAGAAAGATCTATAATAATCACAAATTCATTTGATTTGAATTCTGCAGATTTAAAGATAGAAAAGTATCGGTTAAATCACAATAAATGTTGTTTAAATTTGGAGATTCATAAGAAAAACTATTATATTATGCATATTACAACTCTTCATATTGTAAAGCAGTCACAGATCTGTCTATATCCATTTACATACTCTCATGAATGCACGATTTACCTCCACCTCCATAAAAGCAAAACGAATCCCAAGTCCTGTTTTGGAAATTCGCCATACAAGGAAGGCGACTTCATTTAACAAAAGTACATAAAAATACATAATACTACTCCCGCTCACCATCTATCCCTCTCTCTCTCTCTCTCTCTCTGTCCCCTCTTACTCACTCTTTATCACAATTAATTAGTAAAGAGCTCAAGACGTGAGGTTCGAGCGATTCGAGGTTCGAGCAATTCATTTAAAGCCGAAACGGAGGTGAACGCAATTTATTTTATTTTGGGTAACAGGAAACTGCAAATGCAAGAGCACGAACTGAACTGAGAGAGGCTGATTTTATTGTAATTGCTGCCAGACGAAGATCATAATAAATATAAAACTCGCTCGAATCGAATCGCAGTAGCTGGACAAGCACAAGAAAGAAGAAGGAGAAGCTGCAGCTGAACAAAAAGCCGGCTAATTAGCCAGGCAAACTGCCTGACATTAAACGAGTTTTGCACACAAATAAAAAGTGAAGGAAGAAAGATGAGGGAAGAAAACACAGAAGAAAATACACGAAATTCGAAGACCGTTGGGATCCCGAAAAAGAAAGGAAACATCGCAGGATACGCGCAGGCAAAAAGAAGAAATATTTTCAAGCCAAAAGCAATTGGAAACCGAAAGTCTTTTGTATTCCAGAGATGCGCCAAGTCATGCGTAGATCTTCATATAAAGAAGGAGAGAAGGAGAGGAAGGGAGTGGGGAGAGAGAAAGGGAGAGAGGGAATACATCTATGGGCCAGACAAATTGCACAACTTCCCTGGAAGCGTGCAGTGACTCGACATGATTCTCACAATCCGCCGGATTGCCAAACAGCCTTATAACTTATATATGCCAGATCTGCATACATATGCAAGTAATATACAGACTTACATATATCTGTTTGTGCAACATAAACAACGCAGTCATAATTATATTTTATTGTCAGGCAAAATGAAAATTACCCACGCTTTCCAAGCCGACGGCACACACAGAAGCCATTAAAGTTGCCTCGGCACGAAAAAAAGGGAAATACAATTGAAGAAACGTGAAAAGTTAACAGTAAGAACGACTAAAAAATACCCTAGAGCTTTTTTTTTTCACTTAAGAATAACTTTTTTAAGTTATAACCCGTTACGTAGAAAGAAACATTAGAAAAACATTAGTTAAACTTCTTGGAAAGTTTGGAAACTTCTTGGTTGAAGCAGTAAACTCTTTTACTATACGCATACCCTACTACTCATCCACTGGTTCACCGCTATGTGTCAGCCAAGTTGATGTGTGGATGAGCTGGCCATGTTGGGCCATGTTTTTTTTCGGTGCTACGTACCCGAAAGGTTTACGACCAAACGAAATAACCAAATAAAAACTGCACGTTTCTGCATAACTTAGCATACTTTTTACCCCACCATTCTAAGTGGAGGGGAGCGAGGGGAGATCGTAAAATAAAGGCAGGCCAAACAACTTTGCTGCTAATTAGCGGCACGAAAATGTCAGAGCAAATAGAAGTAGAAAAGTAATATGGAAGAAAGAGGGACTCGAGTGTTTCGTTAAAAACTCATTTTGTAGAATGAACAAACTAGAGAGTGGGGGACTTAGGAAATGTTTTCGAAAATGGTTAACAAATAACAGAGAGAATCAGTAAATAAGTGTTCAATATACATATCTATACAATATTTTTAAACACTTATAATTTTACAATATTATTCAGTCACAGTTTTGTAATACTATTAACGTTACTTCCCGAAATAAACCCAAAATCTCATTAACAGTTGTTTGATAAGTGATGCCATTAAATAGCAGTAATATATCCCAAAATAGCTAGCCGAATTGCAATATCATCGCAAGCGAAATTCGCAAACTGTGACAAATATTGTGACTTTACACTAAACATAATTTATTGTAAGTGACGAATGACAATAAAATACGAAACTCTTTTAATTACACTAAAGCTCACTGCTATGACACTCGATACGTCACTTGATGGGGGTAATGAAGAACCGTTTGGCCCCAATTCGCTGATGAAGACTGTCAATCCCCGCATAGAATTTGCTTGGAGCCGCTTGCAGCTCATTAGAAAAAGTGCCGCGTGCCACGCGGTATTGGGAGATCAGGTCGAAGCTGGTCACAGCCGGGTCCAAGACAGAGTCCGGTCGGAGTAATTAGACGCGCTTTCAGGCTGCGCGCGCGTTTTGTACGCGTCTTTAAACGCGTTCGCTGCGCAACGAAAGTCGCACTCTCACGACGCGTTTCGGTTTCGGTTTTGCTTTTTCTTCAAGAATTGGTATCGAGTCTGCGCATTCAAGTCAAGATATCTGTTCGCCTGTCATTTGTCGCTCACTTGCCGAGCAAGACACGGAGATGGTGACGGAGCTGAAGACGGATAGAAAGAAAGAGAAAGAGGCGAGAAAGAAGCTAAATAAATTTCACCACTTTCATTCTTGGCTGTCAATTTGTGTTTTATTGCCTGCTTCTCATTGTCGTCATCATCATCGGTGCATTGTCTTTTGGCCTGTCTGTCTGTCTGTCTGTTTGATTAGCGACGCGACTCTCTGGGAAGTGGCACAGGTTCAAGTTGTTGCCACCGGCAATCTCATTCTCTCCCTTTCTCTCTATCTATCTCTCTGTCTTGCCTTTAAGTTGGTTCCGCTTTGGCATTGGTTTATTTACCAAATATTTGTAGCATTGCAGCACGATTTTAAATCGCTTTTTTATATGTTTTTAAAATTTCTGTTTCGTGTTTTGTGTGTTTGCATTTCATGGCACGACATTGCGCTTAAGAACTACATCGAAAATCGTGCCCAGTTGACCCATTTGGGGGGCTACGTGTGCGTGCGACTATCTGTGTGTGTGTGTGTGTGTGTGTGTTCATGTAAAGCAGTCAAACTTTTTGACGACAAACAAAAAACAATCACAACTATCGCATAACAAAAACGATCGAGTAGTTCCAAACTCAATAAATGCGAAAACTGAATACTCTTCCCAGCTGAGATCGTACAGTGAGAGATCGTTTAATATAAACTACACACAAAAAAGCACGTAAACTACCCATCGATATTCCCTTTCAAGCAGTTGTGAACTTGACTGTTTTCGAAGTGCACTCACGAGTGCACTCATTTACATAACCCCCAAAACAACTGCCAAACTTTACCGTCCCCTTTCCCATCCCAATAAAATTGGAATGGAAACCAGGTCAGGCAATTGTCCAACGTCTTTGCGCGCTTATCGCTGGCATTCCCCCACCCCCTGTCACACTATACAATTAAATGGCGTTTATGATGACACTTTATCTCTATCTCTGTCTCTATCTCTATCTCTGTGCGTCTATCTTCAACATAACTCCACGAAAGCCCCGCTATTCGCCGCTATTTCCGCAGCAAAAGGGCCAATTTCGGGGGCTATGTAACTCTTTTTCTCCTCCTCTTCTACATCTTCGTTTTTCGGTTATTATTTTGTGATTATGGCGATGTTTCCCGTTTGCAAGACTCGAAGATTGTCGAGCTTATTGGAGCAGCATTTCCTTTAGAGTTTGTCAAACTTTTGTGTGACATAATTTCCACATGGGAAATAACGGTACAGCTGACAGGTAAAGCGACCCAATTGCAGCTGAATCTGAGAATACACTGCGAGAAATGCAGGAAAACAACACGTACTTGGTACGGGATTAAGTAAACTGTATCTGCGTATTACATATTTAGGAACTCCCAATGAATTCAGCCAGTGCACTATGGCTTTTTTTTATTTATTTAGTTATTATCGACTAAGGTCAGTGGACTCTAGAAATGAGAAGTATGCACTATGCCAGATAAAGCCAAATGAACTTGATAATTCAAAGTAAACTGCAAATTAAAAGCTGAAAAGTGTCACATTAATTCACACCACTATTTCTCTTAGTGCACTGCCTTAGTTGTGTGCTAAATCCAATTAGACGTGCTTGATTGTGCCCAGAAGTTGTTACAGTTTACTCGCCTTGACTTCGGCTTTGTATTCTTGCAACGTATTTGACCTCTAACATGTCTCGTCATTAATCTGAAATGTTTCTTCTATTCTTCATGATCGAATTTGATATATCGAAGTGCCGTTGCAAACAAAACAGATCAAAACAATTCAGAGACTGGCTAATTGTACGCTCCACAGTAGCTTAAGACCCACTTGGCCTCGGGTCTCTCGGGCGTGAAATCGAAATTGAATTACGCTTTATATACTTTATAACTTTATAATATTGTGTCGATTGTCGCTTCCGCAAATGGAGCGCACACGTATTTACGTGCTTCGATATGAGGCGAGCGGGCTCAAGAAATACTACCATATAAATATATACGGGTGCTCGTTTGTTCGCATAACACCCATTTGGGGGTTATCCCCCGTAATGAACTATCAAGTGCACGCTGAGCCAAAAAACGCTCTAATTTCATTTCAGTTTTGTTCGCTTTTTAGTGATGTGTGAACTGAACGGATGATTAATGAAACCGGATTGTTCCAATAGAGCGTGAAAATGAGAGAATATTCTACATTTTCAGCATTTAACATATTAATCATTTCATTCTAGCAATTATTTAGAAAGTAAACTTAATTAGCGCTATTAGTTTTTATAAATTCTTGATGGTGAATGAAACCAAGCTAGATTCGTATATATCTAGGCCAGTTCTAAACGATAGTTGTCTATAGTTATGGGCAATCTTAAGCAATACTAAACCACATCAAAAACTAGGCCAGTTTTACACTATAGTTGTCAATAAATAAGTGAAACTAAGTCAGATCAATAACCAGGCCAGTCGTATGCGATAGTTGTCGATAGTTATCGTCGACTGGGCATCATCACTAAGCTCCACACACGCCCACCACAAACAACTGAGTGTTGACAGCTTTGAGAGTCTCAGTATGAAGAGGGGCTTCAACCCCTTCAGATCTATTATTAATTCCGCAAATTGCCCAAATATCTCAAATGAACAACTTACTTGCATAGATTTATTTATAGTAAAATATGTAGACAAGTTCTGGCCAAAAATACTCTTGATTTCCGCCGGCGCAATTCGAGAGCAGGCACAACTTGATCACTTATTTTCTTTCTCTCTCTCTCTCTCTTTCTGTCTGTCTCGATCTTTGCCTTCACGTTTGGCCAATTTGACATGCCATGCAAAATATTTGCACAATTCCGAATCGCATTTGCAACATGATGAATTGGCGGCACACGGCAAACGTCGAATTGAACAAACTGGGTCAAAGTTTAACCTCGCCGCAGTTCGCGCATGGGGCAAAAACAAATATATTTGCTTAAAAAATAAAGCAAACGATCCACAGTGTTTTTTATTATACAATTGCACAAAAGTTGCTTAATTGTAAGAAAGGCAAAAAAATTGAATTGATAAAAGAAACAGAAACAGAAAAAATTTGGCATTTCAAACAAATGATTAATTAGGCGATGAGCCAACAGAGCCAAAAGCCAAACTTGCAGACGAACGACAGTTAATTACAGGTCTGCCAGCAGTATGCGGGTCCCACCAAGGACAGATCCAACAGTGACAAAAACATAAATGGGCGTACCTTGCATAACTACCAAGATCGCGTAATGTTTTGCGAATTGTTGAAAGGTTCTCGTGAAGGTTATGGGAGAGAGACTAAAGGAGTGATGACATAATATAACGATACCTTAATAGTATATGGATGTTGACTATGAATAGGTCTTACATACAAGAGACAGCTAATCTAATAATGGGCGTAGGTTGTATAAACCCCAAGATGACACAGTCCTTCGACAACTTCTGATAGGTTCTCGTGAAGGTAATGAGGGGAAAAGTCACTTCGTACTTGGACTCAGCTGAGTGATCACTCTAATAGGAGTTACACTGAATTATAATAAGTTATAGTTATTGGAGTTTTGAGCTAAGTCTTCAGGTAATCTACCCAAAAAATAGTTGCTAGAATCATAATAATCTAATCATAATCTCTCGTGATCTTTGACACAGTTGATTGAACACTCTCGTCTCAAGTTTGACTGAGTTATAGATCATGATCGCATGTTAGCATTATACCCTGGTATGCCTTTTGTGGGTTTGGCTTTAATGAAAGTTGCTCGCTTTGGCTTGTGACTCGACTCGTGACCCTGGCAACACCACAGCAACAACAACAAATGAGATAACAAACAAATAGTTTCAGGAATTGTACGAGGAGCTTTATGCGGTTTTTCTTTAGCTCGAATGCTTTTCGGACATGTATATGTACAACCTATGTATTTATGTGTATGTATTTGTATCTGTATCTGCTGCACACTCAACGTAATTCTACCTACAGAGTCCATATGTACCATGTACCTTACAGAAAACGAAACGCAAAAAATTTGCATGTGGAAGAACAAAGAAACGGACACGAAATGCATGAATGAATAAATCCCTAAGGAGGCCGACAAGAGGCTGGCAGAACGAGAGAGTGTGAGAAAGAGAGAGAGAGATAGAGAGAGAGAGAGATCAATGCAAGGAACTTGAAAGGGATTTCAGTTGCAGCTGTAGAGCTCTTCCCCTGGGGGAGCTCTGAGGCAGGTTGCGGTTGCAGGTGTTGGGCTTGTCCGAGTTTGTCTTGCTGCTTTATTTCTGCTTCTCTTCTCTTCCGTTCTCCACTTCACGCTGTTTTTTGGCATTTCTTTTGAGCTTATCTCACTTATCTCAAGCTCTCAGATAACATAAGACGCCAAAAAACTGTGAAATGCTGCTGTGCAAATAGATGAGCCGGTATGAGAGGCATGAAGGTAGAGAGGGGGCGTCTAGATAAAGGCAGATTAGGGTCGGTTGGGGTATTTAGGGCTGGGGAGTAAGGGGCCAACCTTGAAACAGATGCGACTGTTTGCACAAGTGTTTGTCGCCTTGTGCTCGTTCCTTGGCACAAAAAAAAAATAAAATATCTTTAGATCCCAAGATTAAATTAAGCGAATTTGTTACTCTCTTTCCCTTCACTCTTGCTCTTCCCCTCCCCTTGAAGAATTTACTATACACTGAACTACACACAAAAATTAAATTTTCCCTTCGTCGTCCCCCTTGCCTTGAAAAATCGTCTATACCCTGCGTATCCTCCATTCTTTCATGGCCTGTGCCGGCTTCTTTTCACAGTTTGCTCAAAGATTCGACTCGGTTGCGACTCGGGGCCCTACCAGATTTTCTTCATCTCTTGCCAGTTGTTGTTGTCGTTGCTGTTGTTGTTGCAGTTACCAGTTCGGCTTGGCGCATGGGCTGCCTACCGTCTCCGTTGGCTGCAAACTGGTTTTAACAGTTTTCTTGTTGTTGTACTCGCTGCATACATACATAAACACACATAGAGAGAGACACACACTGACGTATTTATTTTTGCCACCAAACTTTGCATTACAAGACAGCAACAACAACAACTTGAAGGGGGAACAGAACGATAATAGAAGAAACTGCAACAAATACAACAACAATGGAAGTCTTTGGAGGTTTTCGTATTTTTGTCAATTCTTTTGTTTATGTTTTGGCAGCTGATCAACTCTTTCTTCCTATTTATTGCTATTTTCTCAGCTGTTTTCTATAGTCATTTCTTCTTTTCGTCTCTACTTTGTGTCTTTATGTATTTAATTCTCTATATTCTACGCACCTTTGAAGATTTTGCGCCTCTTCAAAGTAGGCTCGGCTTGGGTTTTATACGTTTCCGACTTTGATTCTGATTTTCTGTTTGATTCACTTTTGTAACTTTGCACCTTTGCGACTTGACTTGACTTGACTTTCAATTACATTATCATTAGTTTGTGTATGTTTGTTGTTGTTATTTTTTTTACTTTTGCTTCCTCGTTTTTTAGGTATTTGGGAAAACGATTTCTTTTCGAAAACACGCTTAATTTACAAACATTTCAGTCGCGTTTTGCTTTGGCCAATTAATTTCTCAAATAACTAAATTTCACTTTGCCTCCGATTTGCCTTTTGCTTTTGGGCTTTATTTTTGTTTCGTTCGGGGGGACTCCAACAAACAAAGTAACGTCTTCAGAAACACACGTCGTCTGCCGCCTCCAACAACACTCTCGAGACACACGACTCACGATTCACGACGACAGCGACGACGAGACGATTCACGTTCCGTGCAGCGTTCCGCGATTGGCTTCCAACTCGGCCAGCAGTCGTTCAAGAACTGAACTCAACCTGAGTCCAACTGCAAGAAAAGACTTCTCCGTTGAGTAAGCCACGAGACAGAGAGAAAACGAGCGAGTGAGCCAGAGAACGTAAACACGAAGTCCAGCAAGACGAAGTATTTCCAGCGTCTTCGGCTGCGGATCGTGCACTCTTTCTCTCTCTTAGCTGCGCTCACATGTGCTCTCTCACCTGGGCACAGCTGTTCGCCTGCCTTAGGTTCCACAAAGCACGTGGAACGTATGTATTTAAGCAGACGTTAAATATGAATTCGCAATGGTTTCAATTGCATGTTTAACACTGACAGAAAATAAAGGAAATTTGTATAAACAACATATAATATATAATATTTATGTTTTATAATAAAATTATAATATAGGTATATAATATAATGCAAGATTGAAAACGTATACATAAACATAGAACCCAAACAAATTGATAGGTAATAATGTTAAATAAAACTTTAGTTAATTTGCTGGATACGGTGTTCACGTATAACTGTATATATGTACATATATATATTTTCTAATAAAGATTCATCAGCTCAAATCATTTAACACAAATGCATTTTCTATAAAGAACAAGGATCTATAAAACTTAATTCAATGAAAATATTTCCAAATGGTACTTTAAAACGAGATAAGGTTAAGGTTAATATATCGTAAGGCGAATAGTGTTAAATGTCTGGAAACAAGGTCGATATTATCTAAATATTCTAATAATTTCTGATTATTTTAAGTTTGTCGTAAACAACATAAGTTCGACAGTTACAATTATGTTTTATCTAAAAGCAAAGCCAATATTTTGCTTTGAATATCCGGAAAACTTGGTATAAAAGCTAGCAGACGAGTTGGACTAACCTTAGAAATCAATAACTTGAACTGCAACGTATAGAACGTCGGAAATATGAAGTTACTTGTTGTTTTCGTATATTTACTGCACTTCGCAATTCGTAAGTTGGAATATGGATTATACTTACAAACATATTCACAATAAATATTTTAAATCTATTTTAAAGTAATCAATGCGAAGCAACTCCGCCAAGAAGAAGGTGGCGGTGCTGCTGGCGGTGGCAATGGCGGTGGCGATGGTGGTAGCGATGACGGTGCCGGTGGGCCACCAACGACTTCAATAACACCAACCGATGACGGTGGTGGTGCTGGCGGCGGTGCTGGTGGCGGTGCTGGTGGCGGTGCTGGTGGCGGTGCTGGTGGCGGTGCTGGCGGCGGTGCAGGTGGCGGTGCTGGCGGCGGTGCTGGTGGCGGGTCTTCATCGGTAGGTTTGTCGATTTATATTGTCGCATATGGTAAAACTATATTTTTCATTCCCAAAGGATGAGGATATAGATGCAAAAATTAAGCATCTTCTGGAGATTTCTAAAACGGGTCACTATATAGGAAACCACGAATTCGAAGTATATTGGCGTGAACTCAGGCAGGCCTCAGTTCTCGGTCCCGAGACAGGACAACTGAAGATGTTTGCATACGATAGGTTTGCTAGTTTCAATGCCTTGAGACTGAAATTGGAATGTGACCTGGAGAAGCGAATTGCGGTTATCGAGAGCTATCTGGACGATAAAAAGATCAGCGCATGGTGCAGAGAGTTCTATCGGACACAGAAGGAGGCACTGAAACGCGCTCTTACGGCTTCAAACTCTGCAAAGCAGCTTGCGTTGATGCTGAATAGTGAGAAGTGTTCAAAAAAGGATAATGATGATGATGATGATGATGATGAATACGACTGGGATGATTGCTTCGATTGGACCGCTTGGTGGAATTGATTACCTTTGGTAATTGTTTTGATCAATCCACAATATATTTTGCACTATACTATTTTATTATCGGTTGGGATTAGTTGCCATTTATTGCAACAATCCATTTTAAGTAAGAATAATATTTTTCCGCGTCTATCAGTTTGCTATTAAACTTTACAGATTTTATATCACTTATGTTTATTAAATTACTCGGCAGTCTCTGCTAAAAGAGCAATACACATAAAGAAATTAGAACGGAAAGAATTGTAATGACAAAGATGAAACCCTGAAATCCAATGCAATGGAAAAGATCGATCGCATGTGAAGAAAATAATTTTTAATTTTTTTTTTTTGAATAAAAAAACATTTTAAAATTGGCAAGGATGCACAATGTAAGTATTTATTTACTATAGAAAAAACAGTTGAGCTGTTAACCGGGTTAAGTGGCCATAAAAAGCACGTTAAGTATTTTTACAAAAGAGTATAAGGGGCGACACGCGAAAGCTAAATACCCTAGGCTGACATAAAACTAGACTTAGCTAATATCATCTTTGTCGATCATGTGGCTATTCTCAGTATAGATACCTAAGAGTAGGGCAGTACTCGTACATTTTTATGGGTGTAGGGTAAAGAATGTCCAATACTTTAGATACACAGTGGCGAGATAAGTTTCATTGGCAACCTTCACGACTTAGCAGCTACTAGAAAAGGGCTAGAAAACTCAGTTAGTCGATCCATAACTCATGCTTATCGGCATGCTGGTACCCCCTTATAAGCCAGTGCAACACCGAAGCCTGTCACCAGTCAAAGTTTCAAGTTGGACAAAGTCAGAAGTCATGCCGAGAATGATGCAAGGTCTGTTGGTGTTGCTTCAACTGATGCAGTACATCCAAGGAAATCCAGTAGCACCGGTACAACCGTTGAAGAAACTGGACGAAATAGTTACGGATCGCATCAACCATTTGCTGGAGGATGAAAGGAATCAGAGCGCTCAATTTTCAAACGAAGAGTTTCAAGGGAAATATAAACGACTGGAACAAGCAGCTGAGCTACCAGTCGATCAGCTTGCCGAAAAGATCACGGCGTACAATGAGTATCGTCTGCCACCAGAGCAGTTACGCCAAGCCGAGTCCAGCAATTTCGATAAAAGAGTGACCGCACTGTTGGAGAAACTTGGAGTCTACGACAAATCAAAGCCAGTTCTCGATGCGATCTTTAATGACAAGAACAAATTGAGGGAGCTTAAGAGAAGGCTCCAAGAGTTGGACAATGATGACAAAAAATGTTCTTGTTGTGAGTGGGATATAATATTCACACTGTTTTAAATGATAATATGCCTTAAATATTTCTTACACTACACTTTTATTCATATATACTTTTCTCCTCATTTTTGTATTATAATTCTACAATTTGTCAAATATTTCTATACATAATAAAGCAAACCCATTAAGTGGAATTATTAAAGAAGTTCTAAACTCATTGGTGATCACTCTAACGGTTCTCAAAGAGAGAAGAGTCTTTACTGCAAGTCTACGCTAAATAATTTACATGCGAGCCCCATTGACAGCTCGTTATGGTGATGTGAGGGCGGCTCACGAGTCCCTGCAAAACAAATAAAGTGCATTTAAACGTGCCGGCCCCCATCTACCATTCCACAGCATCCGCCATCGAGCACATCCAGCAAAGCAACAACATCCAACATCCAGAGATCCAAACGATCCAGCGATCCACTTACGCTGTCTGCTGTGCAGCTGGCACAGACTCCGTTGCACAGTGTAGGCAAATAAAGAACTTCATCGCTTAATTTAAAAGTATAAATTAAAAAGTATAGATGTATATTTAATAAATTTATTAATATTATTTACATACGTTTGTTAACTTGGTGGGTTAAAAAGTTGGAGAATATAAAATTAAGAGGGTTAAATACGAGAATAATAGAAAGTGAAGTCTCAATTCTCTACACAGCAATTTCCAGTGTTGCATAACTTAGCTACAGCTGCCTCGACTGCAATCAAGCATTTATGCACTACTTTGAACCACTGTGCAATCGAAGGGCCGGTCCATTGACCGAACCGGGCCACATTTCACTATCGTGCGCGTTGAAACAAAAAGTGTTGGCGTGCGCGGCTGCATCCTGGGCCTCGTATCCACAGCCTGAGCCAGAGACAGAGTCAGAGCCAGCACTCTTGGTCAGAGTAGGAGTCTGAGCCGGAGTTAGCGTCAGTCTCAGCCACAACCGACGAGCAGCAGATGCAATCGCCAGACAGTTGCCCACTCAGCATGCTGCACTTCTTCTTCTTCCAATGTTGCTGCTGCTGCTGCTGTTGTTGTCGTTTATCAGACAATGTCGCGTTTGCAGACAGTTTGAAGTTTAACAAGTTGTCGAACGTAGAGCGCAGGGAGCGGGGTTTGTTTGTTTTGCTCGTTTTCTGTGCAGTGTTTGTTTCTTAGCCGGCTTTATAAATAGCCTGCCCGACTCGGATGTTACAGATCCCTCTGCCCCCTCTCCTTCTCCTCCTTCTTCCCTTGAAAGGTCAGTTTCCCTACATCGTTGCTGGCTTTGCCTGGGGGCATAAATTACCCACTCATAGAGGCGATTATATAGTTACATACACACTCTCTCATATCATAATCGGGTCATCGCGTTTTGTCGCTTTTCTCTTTCGCTTATTAATCTCTTGCCGAATTTGGTGTCCAAATCAAAAGGCTTGCACTGAAGGCAATACATATAAAGTTTATATATTTATATATATATATATATATATATATATAGATGTATAGTAACCTAGCTGATTCATTGCTGCAGGTATAGAACCTTTGAGAAATCCACAAACTAGTCGAGAGTAGCCAGAGACATTTGTAATCTCGACTGGGCTCCGTTCGCGATAAATCATTCGGCTGGCGCACCAAAGTAGAGCGTTGACATGCCAGTTGAAAGCTGGAGAAGGGGAAGCAGAAGAAGCTGCAGTTGCAGTAGCTCTGGCAGTAGGAGCAGGGGCAGCAGAGGAAGGGGGAACAGCCGTCGCCGTCTTCAGGCTGAAGAAATGAAAAATGCGCACAACACGGAATTAATGTCAAGAGTATTAGAAGATTGACGACAACAACAGATCGCGAGCCAGCGATCGATAGATAGACAAAGTAAGAGAGAAAGAGGGAGAGAGAGAGAGAGTGGAAAAAGAGAGGGCCAGTTGAAAAAGAGTAGAAAAGAGGGTAAAGCGAAAACGGGCAATGACAAACTTCTGACAATTAAAAAGCTGCAAGTCGCGACGTGCTTGATAGAAAGAAGGTGAAGAAAGAAGGGGAATGGGAAGGGGGTTTGCAGGTTAGGTGATTATGAAAATCAATACAACAAAGGATACACTGCAAAGAAAATATTACTAGCAAACAACGAAGAAAAACCTTTCAAGGAATGGTTACATGCCGAAGATTTCATGGAAGTATTCAGTGAATTTCAATGTATATAATACATTTTTAAATGAGATTATTTTTAAAGTTAAGATATTAAGTGTATGTGTATAATCAAGTTTAAATATATAAGGTATATGTATTTATAGGCTGGTCAGTTTCTTATTCAAATGGAAAATTTTACACTCATTTTCAGTGAAAGTTGAAGATTAAATTCCTATGATTTATTTAAAATTCTAATATTATCAAAAAGTAGTTAATGTCTTTGAAATATGTCATGCTTACTTTCATGCTTTCCATGCGAGTACTTCCCCATTTCTCTCAGTGAATTCACTAGTCTTGAACAGGCCTCAAACAAGTGTCAGTTTGTCTGGGCCGCCTTTCGACGCTTATTGACATGTGATATTTAAGCCCTGATGCCATAATTGCGCATCAAAAGTCATCATATTGTATAGTGCGGACTATATAAGGACGCAGCAAGGCGTCAAGGCACAGGATTCGTGCCCGTTGCCTCACGACAAATGCAAGCCACTGCAGCTGCAGTCATTCTTGTTCTTTTCCTGTGCCCCTTGGCCTGGTCGAGGCTCAGCTTCAGTCCGTGCAATGAATCCGATGTGGCCATAGGTAAACATAGAACTAATGGATTACCAAAATGATCTAACACATTTAAACATCGTTTCAGCCCTCTCGCAGATTATCAACGGATTGCGACCACGTCAATTGGCCATTCTGGCGTTGCCCAGCTCGAGGTTGCTAAGTGTGGACTGTGAGAATGATGACAGCATTCAGGTGGACGACTTTGTGCAGCGTCTGCATAGACTCTACTACAAGTCCGTCATATTCTATGACACGAATCTCTTCTTCGAGTACATTGAAGCGAATCTGCAGGGCGCCATCGAGTGCGTCAATTTGATATTCCACGAACCGCAGCAGTTGTCGGCGCGCATACGCGAACGTCGTCTGGCCCATCGGCTGAGCCTCTTCATCTTCTACTGGGGCGCCCGACATTTGCCCAGCTCGACGCCCCGCATGCGTTTCGAGGAACCAATGCGAGCGGTTGTCATCACCCGGCCACGTCGTAAGGCTTTTCGAATCTACTACAACCAGGCAGTGCCCACGGGAACGAGTCAGCTGCGCTTGGTCAACTGGTACGATGGCGACAATCTGGGGCTGCAGAAGACGCCACTGCTGCCCAGCGCCGGCACGGTATACGCCAACTTTGAGGGTCGCGTCTTCCGCGTGCCCGTTTTCCATGTAAGTGAGCAACAAATCCACATAATTCCAACAGGGATAAGACTAGGTATTCCTTCCTGTAGTCGCCTCCTTGGTTCTGGGTTAGCTACAGCAATGGCACAAGTAGCAACAGCAGCAACAACAGCAATGTAACTGCAGAGGATTCCCTGGAGGAATACGAAAACGTGATGGAGTACAACGAGGTGAATGTCACGGGGGGCAGGGATCATCGACTTCTTACTGTGCTGGCGCAGCACATGAATTTTCAGTTTGTCTACATTGAGGCGCCGGGCAGAACGCAGGGATCACTGCGCACTCCCTACGAGAACGGTGAGGCCAACGATAGCTTCACTGGCGGCATTGGCATGCTACAGAGTGGAGTAAGTACTTCTCTACCTTCCCACTCTATTTACCTCTGCCACTACTCATTTTTTGCCAGCTGGCGGACTTCTTTCTAGGCGACGTTGGACTCAGCTGGGAGCGCCGCAAAGCCATCGAGTTCTCCTTCTTTACACTTGCCGATTCGGGCGCCTTTGCCACCCATGCGCCACGTCGCCTCAACGAGGCTTTGGCCATCATGCGTCCCTTCAAGCTGGACATTTGGCCGTACCTTATTTTAACCATTGTGTTTTCGGGTCCCATTTTCTATGCCATCATTGCTCTGCCCTATAAATGGCGCCGGCGGCAGCAGCCTCTGGATGTGGAGCAACTGGGCGAGCTGTGCATATACATGACCTACATCAAGGAGATAACCCCCTGTGTGCTTAGGGTGAGGCGAACTAGAGCTGCGGGAGGCGGAAGACGTTCGTCGGATGCGATGCCACCACAGCTCTTCGAACGCTGCATTTGGTTTACACTGCGTCTGTTCCTCAAGCAATGTAGGTAACATACACGTAGATGGATAGATAGATAGATATATAGAATTATATATAGTTATATAGATATATAGAAAAATATATAGACAGATATATAATTTATATTTTCTTTTAGCGGTACATTGCATTTTGATTAGGTTCATTTTCACAATGAGTACAGAAATGATGCATCCAATAATTATGCGTTGTTATTTAACACTTTCTTTCCTTCCGCAAACTGAGTTAGTGATGCATTATCAGGCACCGCTTGTAGGACTTAGCTAGAAAACCGTTTCTATCCTAGCATATATTTTCTTTTACTATCTCTCCATCTCTCTCTCTCTCTTTATGTATTATCTCAGCTTGCCATGAGCTGTACCACGACTACCGCACCAAGTTCTTGACCATTGTCTATTGGATCGCCGCCACATATGTATTGGCCGATGTTTACTCTGCCCAGTTGACGTCCCAGTTTGCTCGACCTGCACACGAGCCACCTATCAACACGCTGCAGCGCTTGCAACTGGCAATGCTGCGCGATGGTTACCGTTTGTATGTGGAGAAGGAGAGCAGCTCGCTGGAGATGCTGGAGAATGGCACGGAGTTGTTTCGTCAGCTGTACGCGCTGATGCGGCAACAACAACCGGATGATCACAAGGCATTCCTCATTGATTCCGTGGAGGCGGGCATCAAGTTAATTGCCGACGGGCGGGAGAACAAGGCGGTGCTGGGCGGAAGGGAGACACTCTATTTCAATATACAGCAATATGGGGCGAAGAACTTTCAGCTCAGCCAGAAGCTCTACACGCGTTATTCTGCCGTTGCCGTGCAGATTGGCTGCCCCTTTCTGGACAGCCTGAATGATGTGTAGGTAACCTTACTAAATGTGTATGGAATCCAATAATTCTCTTTTCAGACTTATGCATCTCTTCGAGGGTGGCATTCTGGACAAGATGACCACAGCCGAATACGAGCAACAATCCCGCATGATGAGTAAGGATCAGGCACAGCAGTCCATTGAGCTGGCGGCCGTCGAGAATGCCAATGCCAATGCGAATGCGAACAATGGCAAGACCAGCGAAGCCGCCAAGACCCAACAGCAGCCGCAGGATAACGAAATGATCAGTGCCCTCAATCTGCGTATGCTCCAAGGCGCCTTCATTGCCCTTGCCGTGGGCTCCCTCACAGCGGGTAAGCCTCCTCTAATTTCAGAAGCTTCTAATTCCCTTTCATTTATGTTACATTTCCCCTTCCAGTGGTTATGCTCTTGCTGGAACTCTTCTGTTGCAGCCTGCAGCTTGCTCAGTCGCTGCGACGCTGCTGTCTGCGTTGGCTGCGCCGCTGGCGACGCTTGCAGCGCGTCGTGCGTTATTTGACCGTGCGAAACTTTGCACAGAATTTGGGTTGATTACTTTATCGTCTGGTAGTCTTATGCAAATCTTTCGGCAAAGAGTTTTGTCTTTTCTACTGCGACACTTACTTATTGCGGATCCCACGGAAACAGTGGAACAAAATGTAGTTGGTCATGTGCATATTATAAAGAGCTTTATTACTACACTTATATTTCAAATGTATAAATATAATAATATTTAAAACTATGCATTCAAATATATTCTACTTAAACCTATGCAATATATTATTATGTGTTCAAGCTATACTCTCAATTTAAACTGTTTATATATTTAAAATATATTATAACAATAATTGAAGGTATTCCAGTTCTGAAAAAATGTATACTCCTTGCCTTCCTCTTTTCAAGATCCCTTAAAATCAACTTCTGTTTAATCTAGTTCCACTGTGCATTGTGTGATTTCATCGCTGACAACTCGCCGCTGTTGTTGTTGTTGTCTTTAGCATAATGAATGCGCCTTGGCCAGAAGACAAGCGGGGCTGCATGTTATAATTAATTTGTAGCTTGCCGTTGAATGCGGGCGCAGCTGCTGCTTGCGTCTTCTTCAAGTTTGTGTCTTTAGTCTTTTGTTTTAGCGCAACGTGACCCAATTTTCGAATTTCCCAGCGTAGCGCAACATAATTTTCGTAATAATTTCCCATTTCCTTTTCATCATAAAAGAAAAAACAAATAAAAAAGAGACAAGACACAAATTTGCCCGAAAAAAAATATTTCTGTTCCGCTGCCCTCAAAACATAAAAACCCTATAGCAATATGATTTTTAGGCCATAATTAAAAGCAAACAAGAAAAGAGATAGTTGATGGAAGGTGACGATTTAATACCTCGGAAATAGCTTTGAAATAAGGTTAATAATGCTAAAACATCACAAATTTATAGGGTATACAGCCTGTCAAAAGGATCTACAATATATAGGATATCTAACCAGTCCAGCAATGTTTACCAGAGTTTCTCAAGACCCACTTGAACCATTCTCTGCGAATATAGGGTATAAAAACGAAGTATTAAATCGTCGCTTTGTACCGACAACAACAAGAAAAAATGCGACAGCCACTCAAAAAAATTAACTTTTACTTTACCAAAGAGACGATCGAAGCTGCTGCGTTCATTGTGGAAAGTGGTTCTAGCCAGTTTCGTGGCTTGTACGGTGTTCCCGGGTGTCTCTGTGAGGCTGCGGTTCCTGGGCCTGTTCCGTCATCATTACCATCAAGCATTTACCATCTCCTCAAGTGTCATACGGCGCGAAAGTCAATTGCATGTTTGCTTTACGGCTATCAGTTGGCTCTTCACTGGAGAGCAGAGACAGTCAAGACTCGATAACTGGAACGGGCTCTTAAAGTCTACCTTCACTGATTTACTTCACAAATATTCAAATCAGCCAATTTGCTGTTTCTTTTCCACGAGTCTTCACTGTATTTCGTTTTCTTCTCAATTCGGTTTCAGTTTCAAGAATCCCATATATCATTGTCGTCTGTCATCTTCAGGCCGCGTGTGAGAGTTTTCAGTTTCGTTTGCGCTCACTTTGCTTTTTCAGATAAAGCTTCAAGCTTTTTCTGCTTCTTCTCCATCTTCGCTTCTTTTGCTTCTTCTTTGTCATTGTTGCTGTATGTTTTTGGTATGTAGTACCGTGCGGCCTTAGAAAACGTAACGCCTTGGGGCGTACCTAGAGCCATTACTAATTATATAGTTTCTATTTTGCTTTCCAACGGAAATTTATACCCCAACAAATGAAATGGGCCATAATAATACTATGAACCGATGAGCTGAAAAGGGTCCGATTTATGCTATGCGAAGGTTAGCGGATCGAATGTGTGGGGAGTCTTTCTCATGTATACCATGTGAACTCAGCTTCCAATTCAATAAAGCTCCCACACAATGACTGCAACAATCCGTAGACACTGAGAATGATTTAGCAATGGAGCAAGGGCTGCCTTAATCCGACAATATGTTCAATTTAATTAGGAGCCAATGCCACTTGGAGTTGGGAAATGTAATTACGAATACGCAGTAGTAAAGTTCGACAATATCAGACATAATGTAAGTCGCATTTGCGGTCTACTTAACATACTTATACAATAAACGATACAACTAACGCGTCTACAAACTACCGTAATTACTGAGGGGGTTACCTGATACGATACCAAGACAAGAGACTGAGACGAGAACTGCTTGTGTTCTTATCTCTATGGGTAGTTTCCAACTGGCTGCACAAATGGGTCGCACAATCAGCTAACCTCGCAGAACAGAAATTTGCTCGAGTTCGCTTGAGTAATTTGCACCTCAGTAAGACCGGGCAGGGTTTACTTACTCCACACTCCACAAGGCGCACTCCACATGCTAATTCCAATTTGACTGATGGCTGCTGACATTGGAGCAGCAACAAGTCGCGGCAGGTGGCCCCGCAGCAGTAGCAACATCAGCTGTCCTAGTTGCTTCCTGAATGGGCGTGCGGCATGCGGTGGCATGTGGCATGTGCAGTATGATGAATAGTTTTGGACATTGCGAAAAACTTGACTGCAGATTTGATGTGCCGTGAAATATTGTTTGTTATCTCAGGTGGGGGAAGGGATTGGGGATAGGGATGTTGAGTAACAGCAGCAGCAACTGCAGATGGGGATAGTGCAATGCTGCGTATGCTTAATGTGCAAAGTCCAGTCTGCAGTCGGAGCGTGGCTAATGATCTACGCCAGCGGCGTCGGCGGCATCGTCGGCATCCAAGCGTCAAATTAAAAGATACCAAAGCAAAATCACACTTAGCAAATGCAATTTCGCTGCTGAACAGTGGCAAAAACTGGGAAACAATCTGGATTAAATCAAGAATAAGATGCTATAAATACTATGATTATCTACTGCATTCCACTGTAAAGACGCACTGTGCCCACTGTGCACGCTGCTGATGATGCTGTGGCTGACTCTGCGGCTAATGCGCAATCCAGATCGCGGCTAACCGATTGAAAAGTCATCATAATCAACAATTTAAAAATATTAGTTGGCACAAAAAGTGCAGCGACGCCGACACCGACAGTGGACGGTGGGTAGAGTAGACAGTGGACAGGGGACATGCCGACAGCCGACAGCCGACAGTGGATGATAGTGAACTTGATTCGGGGCCAATTTTCTCTTTCATTGGCAACGACGACAGCAGCCACAGACACAGCAGCAGCAACAACAACAAACAACCACTACCTGTAGCCGGTTCCAGTGCTACCCAACGCATGCAAAATTGCCAATTAATGTGCGCCTGTGTGTGTATCTATGCAGGCCCGTTGCAAGGCTTGTGCAGGGTGTGCAGTGTACATGAGCCCCATGCCTGGGGCCGACAGCTACCGGAAAGAATGAAACAAGTAGATTGCTTAATGTCAAATTTGGTGTCTTTGATTTTTTAATAATTGAGATCTGGATCATCAAACGGACATACAGTTTCCTCTTCCCTATTAACATATAATATGGGTATTGAGTATAATATATAATAATTGGGGCAAGTATGATTAAATGGATTAGCAACACTATCTATCGAAGAGGGTCCAAAACATTGATTTTCCAAAAACTATTAAAGATTCTACCAATATAAAATTGAGAAAAGTGTTTTCTTTTCAAGCGAGGCAATTACCAAAGAAGCCCCCGGAGAAGTTTTGCACAGAGCCCCCTCGGAGACTGTAGCTACGGCCCTGGTCTGTGTGTGAGTGTTGCAGACCGGCACAGTTTTTCGCAAAGAATCTCTGCCTGCCTCGTCGCGCAGGCTTTGTAGGCGCTGCCAGGCAACCACTTTCTAATCTAACCCACAAGTTGCAATCGCCGTCGCATCGCCGTCACAGACGCGGCATCCACCACACAATCTACCACACAATTTGGGGGCTCAGACTTTGGAGACTCTGTTGACTGGCTTTTGCTATTTTTAAAAGCGCACTTTTCATTTCTATGTCGCGCTTTTTTCTTTCGTATTCATTTTTTTGGCGGATGCGCATGCCCACTTTCCCAGCCAGCAGACACTGGAGGAGTCGAGTCTGAAATGCGGAAAAATAGCGAGAGTGAAAATTCGTTGCCGGCATACATAAATTAACTGTAAACTGCGAGCTATAAAATATCAAAAGCGACAGCGAGAAGTCTACTTAGCATGAATAAAAGTGAAAACTGAAGAGAGGCGGCAAGTTTGTTTTACAATTCTCAAAATAAGCCGACTCTGGCCAATGCTCGCTTATTTGAATGCATGAGATTGCGCGCAAGTGTGTGTCGATTAGAGTTGCATGATAATCACGTGTAAATCAGAGGCGTGAGTCGTGAAGAAGTAAGACGTGACTCGTTATAATTACTTTATGCTATTTACTTGTCACTAGTAGATTCTCATTGCAGAGCTTTGATAAGCTCCTTGTGGGAGTATTAATTACTGTGAACGCACAACTATCGCTCATCCCTGGTGCGTGTGCATGTGTAGGCTGTACGATAATCACGCACAGTGGTGACGGATTAGTACGCGGTATATTAACCTTATACTGCTTACCACTATTACAATGTCAATAGAAACTTACTGCAGCGCTTTGATAACATTTTTGGGGGAATATTTTATATTAATTGTCAAAATTATTGATAATCTCTTTACAAGTCAGTTTCACGCGAAAACGGTCACTATCGCTCATCCCTAGTGCGTGTGCATGTGTGCTTGTGTGTGTGCTGTAGTGTCTATTACAGCAGTTGTGGAGTTTGAAATTTCTCCACGCACTTGCGCTGATTTAGTTTGTCAGACAATTGCGTTGCTACAATTTTTATGGGCTTTTTGAAAGTGCCTTACAACAACTCTAAGCGCAAGCCGTAATCCGCACATAAAACGGCAAATGGTAGCACGCCATGAACTTAATTATAATAACAATAACAAAAGCAGCAACAAGACAAAGATGGCGGCTTCGTGTACGCAGACAGACGAAAAGTACAAAAATAACGTTAAGAGCGCAACAAATGTTGAAATATTTTGTGTAAAATTTAACTTTAACGTACAAATTAATGCAATGATGTGCAACGAAGCGTGCAACATGAAAATGTGTTTGGCCCAAGCAGAACGTTGAACCAAAAAATGAATTTGCAATCCAAGCACTTATTGCCGTGTTGTTGTTGTTGTTGTTGTTGTTGTTGTTGTTGTTGTACACCTAATTATTGTTGCTGCTGTTGCGGTGGGCATCCTCTTCTTCAGTATGTTGCGTTGTCTAAAGTTTTGCGCTCCAAAAAGCTGCTGTGGCCATTGTACAAAGCTAGGCAGGCAGCAAGCAAGACAATTAATTTGAAGCAAATGAATAAAATATAATGGAAATGAGCATTAATTTGAAGGCTACCGCGGTCGCAACAGTCGCCGTCGTCGCCACCTCCACCTCCACCATGACGAAGTCTGCAAGTCTGCGCCTGACCCAAATTTTCCGACAGCTTTTCCAAAATGCAATCTTGCAAATAATTTGAAAGTGTAATTTATGACGGCGACACGACGCTGGACTTGGACCTGGGCCTGGACCTGGACCAACGTGCAACAGCTCTCAGTTTACAACTTTCAATTGCTGTGTGGCTGTATGCATAGCGTGGGCGGCATAATGCCGGCAGTCTTTATTTCAAACACCCGTTCGATGACTATTTACCATTATGCTGTTAACTGTTGCACGTGTTTGGCAATATAAAATTGAATTTGTATTCATAACAGTTAACCCCATTTTCAAATTTTGTTTTGGCGCGCAACTTTGATTGTTGTGACATTCGCCTGGTTGCGTGGACACTATTTCTGGTAGCGCCATTTATAACGTTTGAAGCAGGGCTGGTCACACATACACAAGCCAAGTACGCATGTAGCTACATTATGGTATTGTAAGTTGATCGTTACGAATATGGTGTTGACTAATTTCTTCTTACTTCAAACAATTAGAAATATTACAATTTGTTGACTTTTATTTATTTTGTTTAATTTAAATTTAAATTCATTTATTTCACATTTCTTTCTAATATATTTTTATTACCAAAAACCAACAATCCGGCAACTCAGAAACATCGAGAGGTCTGGCAGCTCTTTTACGCGATTGATGCGCTACTGCTCTCTCCCTGGCTTTCTTCACTCTCCGTCTCTCTTCAGCAGTCCACATTCGAACGTACGTTGGAACAAACGAGCAGAAGGTTTTTGTGCTGGAATTTAATTTGTTAGAGAAAGAAAAAACAATAATAAAGTTTTGGTTTCATTCCAAACAAAATAAAGTGGATAATAAATAGATAACCGGCTGTACGGAAGCCGATAACCAAACAGTGCCAACGTGAACATTATTAATATAGATATTGTGTGTGCTGCGCTGGGCGTGCAAGGCGCAGCAGAAACATAATTTGTGGTTGGTTGCGTAAAAGGTAAATTGCCAAATCGAGCGTACCCCTTTTAAGAAACTGTACGCGATACGTTAAGTGTTTTCCATTTAATTTAATTCATATAAAAGTGTCGAAATAATTTGAAAACTAGAAAGTGGTCACAGCGGCAAGTCTCGACTGGAGTGGAGTTTTAATATTGTATTCTTTCGCATTTGTAATGTGTGTGCACAGCGCATACATATTTTTTGTCTCATCGTCGCCATTTTTAATCAGTCGTTTTTCGCTGACGTGTGTACGCTACTGTTGTCCCGCTCACGCGCGCCGTCCAAGTGGCGTCGTCGACAGTGTTGTAAAACAACGTGATGTGTGTGCATTTTTTTTTAAAAGAAATTCGCTTATTGTTTGTGAAATCTGAATTTATTTACACAATTTGTGATTTGTGATTAATTTTAGTGAGTTGCGCGCACAATGGAAGACCTCACCAAGAACATAATATTCACAACAAACGCCATTAACGGACAACCGGCAACCATACAGTACCAAACAGCAGACGGTACCATTCTCAAGCAACCCAAAATAGAGGGCCAAAAGGCCGAGCCCACCTTCTACTACACAACAAACGTGAGTGAGAGGAGACAGACGACGGATGAAAACGTCTTTAACTATTTCGTTTTACTTTTCAGGGCAATGCGGCCACGGTGAACTTAGCTCAATTGGCAACATCAGAGGATAATAAGACTTGCTACATAGCACAGCCGGTGGGTGGTTACAATTATGCTCTGGTCAATGGGATGCCACTGAACCAGGGCACCGCCCTAGGCATAGCCACTGTGGATGCCCAGGGACGTATACAGATTGTGAATCAAAATAAGCCCATTGCGGCGGTAAGTTGTCGAGGTTTAGACGATATATAAAAGCTAACACCACAACAAATTTCATCATTAACTAGAACAACAATCAAGAAGAACAACAACAAAATATTGAAATTGTTTCGATAATAGAAATTATCGTGGGCTTTTAAATTGTAAATCTCGGTTGAAAAAAGTGCACTTTGCATTTCCCATTCCATTGAGAAGACGCCGCCGTTCAATCATTTGTTTTAGCAAGCATTAATAATAGAATTTCGCTTTTTCTATTATAGAATATTTCCCCATTACAGAATACAATATCGAACATCAGCTTCAAATGCGACGTCTGCTCAGAGATGTTCCAGCATCTGGCGCTCCTCAACGCACATAAGCGTATGCACACCGACGGCACAGATGGACAGCAACAGCATAATGCACAGCAATCCTCGGATGCCATAACAGTGGTGAATGCTCAGGGTCTGGTGCAGACGCAGAATATCATTACGGGCAATGGCCAGATGGGTCAGATACAAATTGTGGCTTCCGATTCACTTGAACCAGTGCAGCAATCAGTTATGCAGCAGCAGCAACAGCAGCAGCAACAGGCGCAGCAACAGCACGACAATTCCAAGTCGAGCAAGTGCATCACTTGCGGCAATGCCATGATGCATCAATCGAAACGAAAGGGACCCAAGCAAGTGCGCTGCGAATCGTGCATGCAGGCTGAACAGGCGGCACAGCAACAAATCTTTGTAGCGCCCGATGGTAAGCTATAGTACTTCTCCAGCTTATTCTGTAGTAATCCCATCTCTTCTTATGCCTGCAGGACAAATGGCGCATCCAGTGCAAATCATATCAACCACGCCACAAGCGCAAGCGCAACTTCAACAGATTGTAGCCCAGCAAACGGGTGGCACAACGCCCAAGCGAGAGCCCAGCTCATCGGGGCATCATCCGGTGAAGAAACGTAACTCGCAACAGATGACCAAATGCCAAAAGTGCAATGGCTCCGGCGTAGTGCTTATGGGACAAGGGCACACACATACACACAGCGTAGCCGGTGGCTCAATGAAACAAACTGTTACTGTCAAAACCGAGTAAGTGCATCCTCCTCAAGCTAAAGATAAAGGATACGCTATAAACTAATGCTATCTCCATTCATAGAAATCCCAGTAAACCGTTCAGCTGCAACATTTGTGGCGGCCTCTTCTCGCGCTACTCCAGTCTGTGGTCGCACAAGAAACTGCATAGTGGGGAGAAGAACTATAAGTGCACCATCTGCGGATTGGCCTTTGCCAAGGCTGTTTATCTGAAGAATCATGCGCGAATTCACACGGGCGAGAAGCCCTACAAGTACGTATTCCTCCGGCAGAAAGTTAAGTATATTCATTAACTGTTTACCCCTTTCTCTTCCAGGTGCCAGACGTGTGGCATGCAGTTCTCGCAGTCGCCACATCTCAAGAACCACGAACGCACGCACAGCGGAGAGCGTCCGTATGTGTGCGGGGTGTGCGACAAGGGATTTGCGCGCCATGCCACGCTGTGGAATCATCGTCGCATACACACTGGGGAGAAGCCATACAAATGTGAAATATGCGGCTCGGCATTCTCGCAGGCGGCACATCTGAAGAACCACGCCAAGGTGCACTCCGGTGAGAAGCCTTACAAGTGTGAAATATGTTCGGCGGCGTTTGCTGATCGTTTTGCGTTGAAGCGTCATCGGGGCATACATCAGAAGTACGGACAGACGGCGCCACGGCAACCCTCGGGCGATGGCATGATCGTGCATAAACAGGAGCTGCCCGACATGGATGACGATGCGCAGCAGGAGGTGATCATCGGTGGCTTATAGATAAGAGCAAAAAATGCCAATGCCAAGACGACCAACAGCACAGCAACGATTACGGCAGCGTCGGCAGCCGCTTACCAGGCAGCCAGAGATATGGATAGGGGGACCAGCAGCGCCTTTGCAAGCACGCATCCCTATCCGGGCTACTACTATCAGTTGCCTACGGCACGGGCAACGGAGCAGCAACGGCAGTTGGAGGAGCACCAGCAGCCGCCGCAGCAGGGCGCCGCCTTTAGTAGTTCATCATCAAACTACTGAATGTAATAGGCGCCTGTACATATTACTTATATTGATTGGGAGACGGGGGTAGCCTCATCGTCATCGTCATCATCACCATTACCAGCTAGGCAACAGAGATCATTAATGTTATATTATTTTTTCCCTCCCTTATCGTTTTTTTTTATATCTGAAATACTGTAGTTCTTGTAGGAAACGACGCTTTTTACGTTAATCAAACATAACAAAACAAAAAAACGAAGAATTCATAACAAAAACAAAAGAATACAAAACAGAAAACGAATCGAACCTAATTTATTCATAGAGTGTAACATAGATATGGCGATAGATTGTGTGGTACAGTTAAGTGTTATAGTCTATTTCCGTATACAAATTGTAGCTATAATTAACACGGATTTATAAGGAGTGGGGATCGAGGTATCGAGAGAGAGCAAATGTAAAAGCAAATACGTAAGAATCTACGCAGGAATGTACTATATACATCAGTGCAGGCTGTATACACATAGATCGGTATATACATATGTATATGGATAGTTCATTAGTTCGTTTAAAAACAATATTAGCTTTAAGTGATAAAACAAAAGCAGAAGCAACATTTTAAATACAATTTATGTACATCTAAATAAGTATTATACAGAAACAATTATAACTTTAATAAATAAATCATATTTGAATACAATTAGCTAAGCTTACTTTTGGGATGGGATTGTAAATAATATGTAAAATATAATATATTTAAGAAATATATTTAAGATTTTTTTCTTTAAATCTAACATTCTTTTGAAGTTCTGAAACGGTACAACACGTTAAGAGTGTACGGTGGGAAATTTATTAAACAAATAAATCACATTTTCCCTTAGCATACTTTCGGGATGAAATTATAAGTAGGAACTAGAGATGGGCGCGGGCCGGGCCTCCACAATTTTAGGCCCGGGGCCTAAAACCAACTACTCGCCAAACGCAACGCTTATTTTTGAAAAATTTGACAGTTTGGCACCAAAAAATACAAGGCGAACAGAAATCAGCAGCAGGTAACTGCAGTAAGTTCGTATTAGTGCAACGTTCCACGTGCACTTCAACATCAAAACAATAACATATGTACATAGACGGAGCCTAGTAAAATGTTCCTTCACCACCAAAAAATACCAGGCAAACAGAAATCAGCAGCAGGCAACTGCGGGAAGTTTGTATTAGTGCAAGCGCCACGTGCACTTCCAAATCAAAACAATGACAAACATTTTTGAGAAGGTTAACAGCCAGGCACCAAAAAATACCAAGTGAACAGAAATCAGCAGCAGGCAACTGCAGGAAGTTCTTGATCTGTAATGTTTATTAGCATAAGATTAAATCAACTACATATTTATTTACCAGTTTCGCCCCGTTCAAAACACACATTTTTAATAATTTCGAATGCATTTTATTTATTGTTTTTCAAGTCCTTCCCCGCACTAAACAACTTACAGTTTTTTTATGTTTTCTTTCCACTTTGAGAACTCATATGATCTGATGTATGAATTCAAGGGAATTTTATTTTTATGTTTAATGAATTAATGCAAATTTGTTGCTGTATTTACACAAGATTGTATAAATTGTTTTTGTTTTATTGTGTGAGTTCGGATAAGCAAAGAAAGTCTCGGGGCTCGAGAGTATTATTTTAGCTAAGGGGTAAATAATGATTACAAGTACAACTAGCTTTTGATTCTCAACTCTAGTTTGGTTGTTCGTACACAAAAAATTTAACTAATATCAGATATAATATACATATATGTACATATGTATATATATTTAAGCTAACCTAGACTCGCGTCCGACTTACACATAAATTAAAAACCTAATTTAAAAGGCTACAAAATATTACATCTCTTTGTGATCTTTTGTTTTAGGGAGCGAACAAATTTAACAAACTTTAAATAAGGCCATAAGCAAATTCATTTTGCTCTTGTTACATTTAACACAATAGTCGAAGAAGATATAGGTATGTATATGTATATGTATGTATATGTGTCTATGCATATGTATTTGTATTTGTAGCTAGTTTGCTTTAAGTATTATAGTAATTTGTAAAGTTGATGATGTGTTTCCGTGTGAGAATTGCTTTATAAAAAGTGAGGTTATGCATCGAGTTGCGCCGCAGCGTAGTATATAGGAAAGAAACAAGTTAGCTTTAACTCATTTGTATGGGTCCTTATGCTAGACTATTGCTCGAGTTAGTATTAAATGTGTCTTAGTTATTTTTTTGGAAGCAGCAGGACATATATGTATATGAAGGATCTGTGTGGAGTTTAGTAACAATTTTGAATGTTTGAAAGTTATGTTTAATTCCACTGTCTCTTCACCAGGCCCCTTGTTGAATTGTATAGCGTGTAGCTTTTGCATGGCGTCTGCATGCATCGTAAGCTCAGAGATATATGTATGTGTGATAATAAAGCTTGAGTTAATTATCTCTAGTGCCATCACTAGCGATGATTTCCTTCCTTCATAGAGTTGCCAGATCGATCGTCGATACCAAGCGACAGATAACGTTTCCTTTTCCTAATTTCATGGGTTTCAAGTGCCAGACAACGAGTGTTTTATCCTTTCCTGGGAGAAGGAGGAGGGAGTCGAGGATCCTACTGATATAGAATATATATGTATCTGTATATGTAGTATACGCACGCCCGGCTAACAAGCTTAGTTCAAGGGCTAACTAACGTGAATATTTGTCTAGAAACAGTAGAGGATTTCATAGAGTTACAGAGAGAAAGAGAGAGAGCGATCGAAAGAGTGAGTGAGATCGGGCTAGCGAAAGAGAGCGCAAGAGATCTTCACATGCGCGTGCTCTCCAGCGCATCGCTATAGACGCTAAGATCGTGCGTAGGGGGCGTGGCACTGCTACAGTTTGCCTTCAATCAACTTGCCGGCGTCGTGCGCGTAAGCAGCTCATCGTCATCCAGTTGGGCTAGCGCCGCAGGGGAACCCACATCGATGGTGGTCACCCGATTACCGCCTCCATCTGCTGCCGAGGGCAGCTTGATGAGTTCGCTGTCCGTCGCATGGACGGGCATGATGATGCAGACGAAACTCTGTCCCGTCTGCGAATCACGCGGATGCAGCGTCACAGGATTGAAGCGATCCGTCTGTCCCTCGGTGTAGGTCTGCAGGCGCTGATAGATCTCCGGATAGTGTTTGCGCAGCAGGACACCACGGCGCGACAATATATCCAGTATATTGGAGAGTATGAGCTCTCGATTGCCGGGCACAGTGCGTAGGCCGGGATTGAAGGTGAGTATCAGGATCTCAGTGCGTACGGCGAGGGGCTGTGCCAGTGCCTGCTGCTGCTGCTCCAGTTCGGCCAAGACGCTCTTGCAGAGCTTGAGCTTAGCACAGCGTGAGACCAGTTGGCGTTCCCAGCGCACTGGCGCCTGACCCATGCCAGGTGCCTCGGACACGACGCATATGGCCACATAGATGAGCATCTTGGACTCCGGCTTGTATTCCGTGCTGAGCTTGAGTAGTTCCGAATACAACTCCAGCCCCATCTCGGCGGGCATCAAATCTGGCCAGCGTACATAGGATGCCTCGCCCATGCACTGGAATCCGTGCTTGATGAATCCCTCCGCTGCTTCGGCGCTGCGAAAGAGCACACGGACTACGCCACGTCCCTGAGACAAGCTACCCTTGCGTGCCAGCAGACTGAGATGGCGCTGGGAGTCAATGTCATCCTTGCACGTGGCTAGCACCTGGCGGCACAGATTGGAGGCGCGCGAGTGCAGACACGCCTTGCGATGCTTCTCCCAGTGGGCGCGCCGACACTCACGTGAACAATATAGATGGGTACAATTGTGGCATGACTTGTACAGCTTCTTGGCATCGGTGGGCGTGGCACTTGCCTCGCACTTGGTGTTGCGGCAGCGGATCTGCAATTGCGCATCGACACTGCCGCTGCCGCCGTTGGTGCCACCGACCCCGCCTCCTCCACCTTGGGCATGGGCGTGGCTGTTGGAGTCGCCCAGCGAGACACGCCTATTCTGGCCGACATTGCCTTGACCTTGAAGCGTTTGTGACTCTGACTGCGATTGAGATTGGGATTGGGAATGGGAATGAGATTGGGATTGGTTTTGCGCTTGGTTCGACTTCGACTGCTTCTGGTTAGGAGCGTCACCCTCGCTGCGACGTCGCAGCAGCTGTTGCTCCACCTCCAGTTGCTGACGACTAGCTGAATCTGCTGTGAAAGTATACAAAAAGTGAGGTTAACTTTGATTATCTGTCGATCAGAGATTACAATAAACAATAACAACAACAACAATTAGCATTCCATGGAGCAGGCAGGCATGTTATAAAGATCTATGAGGAATTTTTGATATTTTGACTATGGTATTTTTCTCAGTGTAATTTGTACAGAACAAAAGAAGAAGAGGAAGAACTACGAGTAATATTGGATGTATTCAATGTGTTTTAATGGAGATTGAATAGAGCTAACATGGAGATCGAGTAACACAAGAAGACGAAGCCCGAAAAAAACTCTAATATAATATAATAATATAATATATGATAATATATAATATTATGTATATATAATGATATTATTATATTATATTTGATAGTATAAAAATGAAAATAAATTTCGACAAATGCTTCCAGATCATAAGAAATTAAATTGGGAGTAACTAAATAAATAGATCGGCAAGAGATGTGTTTATGGCAGAAGTTTCAGCAAAGGGTGTTTATAAAAACCTTGAGATATATACGATTATATAGAGTGTTATATAGAGATATATAGATGTATATAGTTTATATAAAGGTTGAGAGAGAGAACGAGAACGCACAACAAACAAGAACGCAAGTAGTTTTGGCCTATACCCCTTCATTTTTATATTCCAAACATATTTTTTTTGTTGTTATATTTTCAGATTTTTGATTTTTTGTTTTATTTTGGGTAGCGGTTATATTGGAACAAAAACTTACAGGTTCATACCTGTCGTCGAGGACCCCGCTATGGTCGCCGATGTCGTCGGGTTTCTGTTGTTGCTTTGCGTGTTGTTGATGTTGTTGTTGTAACTGTTGTTGATGTTGGTGTTGTTGGTGTTCTGGCTGTTGGAGGAGGAGGTAGTTGGCAGTCCTAATAACGAGGCTAGGACATCTTCTAGCGATGCGCTGCTCAACGAGCGTTCTGGCGCTTTTCGATTCAAACGATACGATACGATTTGTTATCGATACATTTTCGATAACGATTTTTAAAGGTTATTTTTTGATTTGATCATGTTTTTTTTTGTTGGGATCAATTGATTAAAATATAAGAATACAAAAATAAATTGTTGTTAGGCTTGTTAAAAATTAGAGAGCGCATATTAAACGATCTTAAAACTAAATGAGGTCGATGGGGTGATAGAGGTCGATCTGGGGATGATGGCATGACTATAATACGAGAATTACACTGAGAAAATGTTCTATATACAGGACTCGAAGTGTGCATATTAGATACACAGGCAGCTAAAGTAAAGCTAGAAATGATAAAAATAAATAAGGAATAAATTACAAATGAAAATCGGTATTTAAAATATCAAATCAGTTTTATTTTTAGCGGCGAGGGCTGAGCCCGCTCGACGGTATTTTAGACACACTTGTATAAAGCACTCGATATCGATAAGGTTTAAATTATGGTAGTTTATACAAAATTATAATAATAATAATAATAGCAAGTATATATCAATTATATATCGTATATAGTATGTATGTAGAGTACAGTGAATAATCGAATAAAAGACACTTCAAATCGTTGTTGCAATAATACATGATCGTATTGAAACTATATGTAGATTTATAGCACGCTTAAGTTGTATGATTTATGGTTAATCTTCTTTCTTTTTGTTTTGTTGAGGTTAGGGTTGTGAATTTGTCTAGTTTTAAAAACCAAGCCTAAAATAGAAAATTCCAAATATAATAGGGCGGGATATTGCGTATGATTGAAATGATTGATTGTTTTGATTGATTGACTGAATGCAGTGCGTAGCTAACTTATGCGTAGATAAGTATGCTATGCATCGTTTCATCGATTGTATATGGGATTGTATATATGATATATGGGTAATAATAATAATACAATGAGAATTGATCATCGCTTTGTGCTTTCATTTTGTTGTTGTTTATTAAAAATTAAGCATAAAATTAAATAGTAAAATTATTAAAATTAATTTCGTACGCTCTAAAAACTACGCATTGTCGATTACGAACGGATTCAGCTTATTTTTTTGCTTTTAAACTGCTTTACAAATCAGAAAACTTAAAAATCGCATTTGCACTTTGCACCCTAGTAAATTATATATGTTTATCAACGAATGTTACACTTGCACGGCTGTAAGTGTGTAGGTGTGTTTGTGTGTGGGATATACATATGTATCTCTACAAACTAAATCATAAGTTAAATGTTACGACAACTTTCGCATTTTGTGCACAAAAATTACAAAACGAAAATCTCGATAAACTTGTGATCGAATCAAAGCAAGAAGTTCTACTACTTGAGCTATATATAGCTAGCATCGTATGTGTATGTGTGTGGGTGGGGTGTATTGGTGTGTGTATGTGTGGGTGTACTATATCTGTTCGGGATATGTCAGATATATATGGTGGACTCACCGCCACCGCCGCCAACCCGGCTGAGTCCGTTCATGCGTAGGGGCTGCTGAAGCAGAAGTGTCTGACCAGCATCGAATTGCTGCTGCTGCTGATGCTGGGATGTGGGCGGGCTGCTGCTGCTATCGATGACTGGCGTCTGCGGGGAATCCAGCGGGCGACTGCCAACGAAACTGCTCTCCAGCCAGCACTTTCTGTAAATTGCAGGGCGAAGAATATGTTAATACGGGGGGTCAGTAAATGCAGGCGCTTAACAAGATAATTTGCATTTAGTGGTGGAGGAGCACATACACCAGGCTAGTAGAAGGCTTAGTAAGTAGTACAGTACAGTAGGCAAAATCAATAAGTGACGTCACACGATGTTTGTGTGTGACATCAGCAGCGAGCAGAGCGCAAATGCATTTGCACACTAACCTGGGTCAACTAACTTGGAATTGTACTGCCTAATTCGAATTATATGTGGAATTTTACTTGAGTTTTTCCTTTCTGCAATTTCCCACTATGGTTTTATATAATATACAGATATCACGTTGATGGCACACTCTGAATTTTCCAAGGAACTCTTCTTGCCAGCAGACGTCGCACACGAATGAAACGTCGATGGACACAAAATACTCGCAGCACTGTGGGATCGAGAGCATAAAATTGTAGCATGCGCCGGGGGGGAGGGTGTGGTGGGAGGGTGGTCGCAGGACGACGACACGTCGAAGTGGGTCGTGAGAGAGAGACAGAGAGAGCGAGATAAGTGTAGCATAACACTGGGCTGCTGCGAACCGGAGGGTTGCTCTGCGGATGTCAGTGGTAGGTGGGAAAGGGGGGATGTTGGTGCTCGGTGCCGAAAACGAAGGCGCCAGCCTGGCGGCCTGATTACACATAACAAGGAACTTTTTCGTAGTCAGCAAGGAGCATTCTGAGATACTCTTTAAAGGGTATAGAGTATAGTCTATAAATAATAGGGATACATGTGATACAAAATGAAAAGAGTCGATTGAAATAGGAATAGGAATCGACGGAATGAAGAAATTATAGCTGATTGGTCTGAAGTTATAAACTTGCATATATTATTTATATTTATATATGTTCTCTTATATATAGTAATAGCTATTTCGAATTCTGATCCTTCAATTCTTGGTTTACCCCAAATCAAACAGAAATATTGTATATAGAACATTTCAACTTCTATACCTTGTTAAAAATCGCACCCTGTATGCAAGTTGCTCTACTTTAATATTATCGATTTTCATTATGATTGGCACAAAGTGGACTCCATTCTCGCAACGTGGACAAGTGCGCCCCGCGCTGATTGCCCAGGTAGCTCTATGGGGCAAATACAGCTCAGTGAGAAGGGCTTGCATTGTTGACATTTAAATTGCATGTGGTGCGGGACGGGGAGAGTGGGTCATCTCTCTTTCACATTACATATTGAGCCTTATTAATAGGCTTCCCCTAACCTTCTTCTCCTGTCAGCCTACAGTTCCATAGACTGTTCGATTCAATTCCGATTTGAATGGGCTGCCTTTGTGCGAACGCTGATGGAAAAGCTCACACGATTCCCACTGATAAAGACATTGATTCTGATTGCAGATATAGGCGGGGGATGGAAAATAATAATCGTAAATTGCTTGAGGGAGTGGGTCAAGAATGAGGGCCATCAGTGGAATCTGTATGAGTTTCTAGGCAACGTTATTAAGGTAGCACACTTCGATTCGTTGTATCTTTGAATTGAATACGTAGATATTCATATGGAAACTAGACATTGAATATGGCTAATATATCAACTATTCTCAATTTTGAAAATTAAAAAGAAGTACACTGTTTATATTTCACTTAAGAGCGCATTTATCACTAAGTTGAGAGCGTGAATCGTGATGAAGAATTGTTACAACTGAGTTTAAAGTATTCTGATGAGAACTAGATGAATGGTATTGGACTTCCAACATGGCTAACATACCCACCCTACTGCGTTTCTAATTTTATTTAGGGGTAAACAGTTCGTACTTTACTTTAAGTAGTTCATTACTTTAGTGAACGTAATTGAGTGTTTAAATCATTATAAAGTTTTGCCTCAACTGAGTTGGAATTAGTTAGAGATTTTGCCGAGAATTTAATATAAATTATTAATCGCACATGACTAAGATATAAACCATACTCAATTTCTAATAGTACTTAGGGAATGTAGAGCATACTTCACTTCAAAATGTATCTGAGCAATCTGATTCCAATCGGCAGTCAAAGTTTCCAGGTGAAAGTTGTTGACTTTTGTTTTAGTTTTTTAGAACAAGTTTTATAACTTTTATATATTTACGTAAGAGATGAGAATTGTTAGCTACTTCAAGGGTATCGAGTTAACCAAATGGGAGACGAAAATCCACACGGAGGGTATCAAGGACATGGCCACGGACATGAGCACTACGAAAGATACCATGACCGGTTCGGAAACCGGGCAGGCCACACTCACGATAGATCCGTCCAATCGAAACCGAAATTAATAGCTTTTTTTATATTTGTGATTCTTGGTATTTGTTTGGTTATTTTGGGTTTTGTACTATCACGGATTAAGAAAGAACCTCAGTAACGTTCATTGTGAAATCGGATAAATGAACAAAGGTATGATATATAATATATGTTTATGTTCTATTCTATTCTATTCACGATATATATTGACAGTTTTGCCACAAAAACAAGATAACTGATACGATTAGAAACAATCCAGTCAAAGTGTCCATGTGAAAGTTGTTTAGTTTACGTTTAGTGTATTAATAGAACCCAACACACACACACAAATTAATTCTTATAGATTTAAATTGCAAATGGAAATTGTTAGCCGTTAATCGGTATTAGAGTTAGACACATGGGAAATGGAGATGATGGAGATGGGCATCACGGAGGACATCATGACCGTGATTCCTACGATAGACATGGATATGGCGGATATGGATATGGCGGATATGGCGGAGCTTACCAGAACGATCGAGAACGCCGACCGGCAAGCAAGAAGGTTGTGATTCTAGTTATAGTTGTATTTGTTCTCATTTGTGTGGGCGTTGTATGTTACTCACAGTTTCACAAGTAGCTACGCGTTTGTGCAGTTGCCGAAGAGAAATGAGAAATGTTTTCAGTTTGAAGTCGGATAAATGAACGGAGGGAAAAATGCTATATATTGATAAAAGGTAAGTGGATTGGACGAGATGCAAGATAGACCGATTGTTTGAAGATTGATATCTTGGTAAGAAAAAACAACTACACACACAGTGAGTAATATTACTAACGCGACTTCTACTCGAAACAACAAATTGACCGCTATTCTTTCTTCATGTTTCATTTTCTGCTTTTCTGGTTCTCTGACTGCAGTTTCTCGATGAATTCTCCTGGTTGTGATACTCCGCTGCCTACCTCGAATTTGGACTCGCCGAGCGACTGTGCTGCTGCTGCAGGGACTGCTGATCGTTCACATAGTGCACAATGGCCGAGGTGACCTCCTTGATTGAGCTCTGGATTTCCGGCGTAACGGGCTGCAGCGTACGCACGCCTCCATTAGCAGGTGTCGACGTTGTGGGCGATGTGCGTTGTGCCAGTAGCGAGTTGGCAAGCCTGAGAGGGGAGAGAAATCGACTAGTTAGTTATCCTGTTTATTCTTAAGTGAGCCCCCTTTACTTACCGTTCGTGTGGCGTGCGCTGCGAGAGCTTCTCTGTGCTGCGCCAGCCCAGATAGGGTTGACGATAGGAGTTCCTTAGGACACCACCAGGATTGCCTGCACTGCTGCCACTTGCGACGGACATGAAGCTGCTGTTGATGGGAACACCACGTGCGAAGCTGCCACGTTGCGAGACACTCGGCGATGTTTGGGAGGAGTTCAGATGCGAGGTGGACCAACGTGTGGCGCCTACCCCTGTCTGGCCATGTCCATGACCAGCATAGTGCGCATGCACCTGACCATGTTGAGTCGTCGCCGCTGTGGCTCCGCTACTCTGTCCACCATGATGACTATGTGCCGAGGGGCTCAACAACAGTGGACTGCGATCAGAGCGCTGTGAGCCGAGGGAGCTGAGCGATGTCGTCTTCGAGTTGAGTCCTTGCCAGCGTCCCGAGTCCTGTGTGCGTTTCCGTGTGAAGTTTCCTGGTTTGTAGCCCCCTGTGGCGCCTCCTGTCGTTGCATTTGTGGCGCCTTCTGGTGAGCGTGCACTGTTCTGATTGTATTGCCGGAACCAGTCGGGTATATTGAGACGCTGCAGCGAGGCCTGCACACGCAGCTGATGCTCGCTCGAGGCGGCCGGATTGTGTTCATGCGATTTCTGTAGTTCATTCTCGGGTGGCTAAAAAGAAACAGAAATCGAGGTTAGATGGGTTTATAATTAGGAGAGGAAGCTAACTATTTCTCTGTTATATAATTTATAAATCTTCGTTCTCAAAATTGCATTGCGCTGTATTAATTCTAAATTTTTCCACCCTTTTGTAATGAAAATAATTTATTGTGTCAATAAATAATATTTATTGTATTCATTTTTGGATTTATGACTTGTAATAATAATTGCAGAGTAGTTGGTGAGGGAATGAGCAACATGGTTTTAAAAACAAATAAAAAAAATACATAACAAATTAACTAATTTCTTTTGCAGTAAAGAGTTGTAAACTAGTTCCGAATTTGGAATAGTATTAAGTATTAATTTAGGAATCAATTGAAAATAACTCAAGATATACAAACAAATGTTGAAAAATTTGGATTGTTTTAGTTATGGTTCGAGAACTTATGCAGGGTATTAAACAGTCAGTTATGCTCTCATTACAACTTTTTCTGATTGTTTGCCTTGCGGTGCAGACTGATTCAATAAAACCCGCATATCAACAGGTCTTTAACCTTTCTTTTGATTGTCAGCTGAGATTGTCCAACCACCATTTGGATGATTTATTGCGTCTCTATGCCAGGGTCGCCATTTGAATATGATATATGCAGCTTTATACTTTAAAATGAATCAGTAATATAAAAACATGTAGAAAACTCGAGGACCAACTTTTTTTATGAAGTGTGACCCATAAAACCTTGCCATTTTTAGGTTAATATAAATCTGATAAAAATTGCTGGCTGACTAACAGGAAACATGTGTAAAAAAGGCAGGCCTTGACATTTGAAGCGAAAAACTTGTGTGGAGTGTGGCATAAGGAACTTCCTCAGCACTTTCCTCTGAATTCCACTTAGTTATATTATACATTTGACCTACGAACGTTCCGGAACATATATGCTCAAGGCATAATCTGATTTTAGGCTACATAAATAAAAAACAACTTTATCTTCAGAGTCGCTTAGTCCTCCAGGGATTTCATGCTTAAGTTCTTACACAGTCTACTATACACACACACACACACGCACACTGAGACAGTCGTCGTCTCTCAAGGCAAGTGCTTAATAAAAGATTTCAAGTGCATAGCAAAAACTTGAGTTAGCATCTCAAGTGTAAACAATGCCTGGGTCTACCAACATTTTGCCTTGGCTGTGCCACACGAAGACAAAAGCTTTGCCACAGTCAGTGTAGGAGAAGGCAGGAGTAGCAGGCAGGGTGAGGGAAAGAAAGACCGAGGCAAGCCCCAAAGACAAAAGACAGACAAAAGTTAATCACAGTCGTCATACACATTTGCAATGGCACTTCAAATGTGGCAGGAAATGGAAGCGAGGGAAGGCAGGAGAAGAGAAAGAAAAAGATGAAGGTGAAGAGGAGAAGAGGGAGAGGCATAAGAAGCAGGCAGAAGTAGAAGCAGGCGAAGCACAGTTGCTGTCAAGGCGTTGGATGTCGTCAGTTGGCGTGACAATTGTTGTTTGTGCTGCAGCTGCAATTGAAATCTGCAGCAGAAAGCGCAGTCTATTTGGGTCATACGTCGTATTCAAATGCCGGCGCACAGTGGCGTAGGCGCACAGAGGGGGAGGCACTGTGTGGGAAGGTGGATGGTGTTAAGGTTTCTCAGCTGATTTTGACGTCAACAAAAGAAAGGCAACAACAATAAATGAACAACAATGAATGAAATCAAATCAAACAAATTGCAGCGCACTCTCTGTGCTCTCTTTTTCTCTCTCTCTCTGTCTATGTTTGACTCTCTTTCTCGTTTTATTTACCTGATCGTATTGCAGCATATTCTCAGTTCTTACTGTACGATAATTAAAGTATTAAAATTGTTATTTTTTATAATTTTCTTGCAGTACTTTTCATTGATTCGAAATTTTGATGGGAATTACAAAAGCGATTTGTGAGTTGGGAATTACTAGTTAAACAATTAACACGCACACACACACACACACACGCACACAGCGAGTATTTCATGTTTCACTTAGGTAACTCTTCAAATTCATTTTGAAAATAGAACGGAACCCGTTACACACACACACACAAACACACTCCAAACTCAATTAGCACACGACACCAACACGGAAAAAAGTCCAAGTCAATAAAGTTGCCTCACACACACACACATAGGAAGTGCAAGCCATAAAATAGGCACACCCAAAAAGGGCTGGCGAAAATTCTTCATCACATCGTACGAAAACTTTTTCAGGAAGGTGCAAATTTGTTTAGCTTTTTTCCCAATAGATTTTTGTATTTATTTATTGAGCTTAAACGCGCTGCGAGTTGACCTTAAAATTTTGGCAAGCCAAAAATGTCAAACGCAGCAGTACACACACACACACACTCCCGCACACTGACACACACAGTCGCACACACGCAGCGCGCGCATCAATTCATATTTTATTGTCAAGGGAAACTCGAAGGAAGAGCGCACTGGGGAGAGTGACTTAGGGGAGCTGGGAGGGAAGAAGACGTGGGAGAGGGAGGAGGTTGCGTAGCTGTTTTTGCTCAATGCGTTTTTGGACACTTTTAGGATTTCACTGCGCTCACTCTGTGTGCGTGTGTCTGTCTGTGTTTTGGGCTAAATGAATTAATCAAATTTGGCTTTTACTTGAGCAAACATGGCGCGCGACATGCAACACCAGTAACACACACACACACACTCGGTCACATACACTGATATAACTGACACTACGCGCCGTTTGCCATTTCCGGCGCTGAAATGTATGCTACGCTTTCGGATTTGTGATAGATACTGAGCCAGCTGAGGCCACAGCGAACGAGCCAAGCTAACTTGGCCACAACTCGCTACAAACTGTGTTTTATGGCAGCTTTTGCGCTGCGCATGTCAACGTTGGACGCGCAACAGCGCAAGAGCTTTTTATGGCAAAGCCAAAGGATGCAGCACACACCTCCCCTCCCCTCCCCGGACGACCTGTGCGGGAGTGTGGCACCCTGTGAGCCGTGGCGAGGCGAGGATAAACAAAACCACAGCAACAGGCGGCAGTTGAGGCAGCTTGAGGTGAGCACACGCACATACAAACACACACTCACACTTGCAAGGTGTTTGTCTTCACACTGACAGCTGATTGGGCAGAGTACACTGCGAGAAAAACAAGAGTAGCAAGTGAGTAAATTATTAAAGTTGTACATAATATCTTCTTGCATTTTCTATTTTTATTTTCACCTACTCAACTATTTCTCTCCGTGCATTTGTGCTTGTCAGCTGCCTATGAAGTGTGCCGCATTAGGGTGTTTCTCTCAAGTCCCACGACTATTTTTAGTACATTCTGCCACTTAGTCCAACGGTACTCAGAGGCAGAGATAAAAGAAGCAGCAGGAGGAAGTGACAGACGAAGCAACAGTAAAGCAACCACAGACAAGTTGACACGCCGTCGTTAAATTGGAGCGGATTATCGAGCTGATGCTGCTGCCAGCTGCGGTGACAAACGTGTCACTAGGTCGTCCAAACAGTGAGCTGACAGCTCCAGGAAAGAGTATTTAGCAAAGAGGAAGGAGGAGCAAGAGTTAAACAGTAGAAGACAATGAAGCTGTCTAGTTTAGAGGCAGACAAGTAAGAAGATAGGAGAGTGCGAAAGTTAGAGGAATTTGTTTGCAGAGTTATTTAAATAGAAACCAAACTATCACAAAAGAACAAGAATTATAGAGAGATAACCAAATGATACTTAGATATGTCTAAATGCAGGAATAATAGTCGAACCTTACTAACCAAAACTTATTTGCATTTTTTATAATTCAAATGGTGATGACATAAAGCTGACAACTTTAAAGTAGTTCCTTCCATAGTGAAGCGAGAAATGCAGAAATATGTAATGATATTTTGTTTTTAATATGAAAAATGTTTTACAAACGGATCTAAACTATGTGTGTGTATATGGAATATAATATTGTATATTGTATAATGAGCTGATTTAAGGAACTCAGAGCTAATGTTGAAAGGGAACTGATTGTGTTCTCTTACAAAGCCAGATGGTTCAGGGCTTTGTCAAGGAAGCGAAGGTTCTGCTCGAGGGCAGACAACTTTTCATAGTGTTGCTTGATGGTGATGTTCAAGAGCTGTTCTCTGCTCAGTTGGTGCGCCTCATGACTCAAAGGCGTCTCCACAGTCTCGGAGGAGGGCGCCTTGACATATTGCAGCTTGCGCACCATGCTGATGATGCGAGAACATGTGGTGCGATCCTTTGGCTTGGTGATTACCTGCGAACGAGGGCGCAGTGGTGGTTGTGTGCCGGTATAGAAACAAGACTCGCTGGAATCCGAATCCTGGCCAGAGCAACTGCTGACACTGTTGCATGGCGATTGATTTGCACTGCTGTAGGCCTCATCATATTCGCTGGAGCCTTTCTTGGGTGAAATGTCATGTGGAATCCACTTGGCCTCCATGAACATGGTGGACTCATCGACTGCCTCGTCGGCACTGGGAATGGGACTGATATTGCGACCTTCTTCTTCCTCAAGCTGCTGTTCCTCTTCCAGTTGAGCAATGCGTGCCTCGTGTACCTTCTGCATGCGGCGTTGTTGGCGGCATTCATGACGCTTCTGTTCAATGCGGGCAATTGTCTCCAGACTCTCCATGAAGAGGTTCAGATCAGGTTTAGTGAAGCGAGCTGCATCCAAGGTGTAGGTAGTTTTCATGGTGCCGTTAGCATAGCTCGAAGGCTCGGCAAACTTCACAAACTGAGTGCAAGTGTAGCTGTCCATGTTTGATGATGATGAGTATCGATAATGTTATCCGTCTGGGTTTTCGAGTGATCGGTATGTTTTCAAAACGATCGGTATATTTTTTGTGAAATCGGTTCGTTCGGTATATTTTTTGAGCGCTCGGTTTTTAGAGCGAGATGCTAACGGTGCGATTGCTGCGGTGCAACTGATGTCCTTCCTTAATCCGGGTTGCTTTATATAGCAAGCAGGTAGGTTAAGTTAGGTATTCGGATTACTCGGATAGATCGGGTGGTTCAGGTCAGGTCAGTCTGGACCTGCGCCCAACCAACCCACCTACCTGAATAAGCTCCACAAGTATTGTGACCTTAGCCTCTATTTGTAAACCGTTTTTTAAGGTAGTAAATTTCCTCATGTCCCAAACCTAAATTTATAGCATATCGATAAAAAATAGTGCGTAGTGAACGTTCGTAAAAAAGTTATATGGCCAACTGTTTTTTCATTATGGATATTATAATTAAATTATTTTCATTTCAAAATTTAGGTTTGGAATGGACAAAATAAGTATTTCCTTTTCAGAGCACTTTTAATTAAGTAAAGCGAATCCGTAGATGAAGCTGTAGCATAGTAATAGTGTCGAAAAACATCGTTCTTAAAAGTGTCAAGAGTGTACTTATTTGTATATGTATTTTCACTGGGTTCAAGACACTCCCATAGGAAAACTATGCAGCGGATCGAAATATCGGTGTGCAGACATCTTCTACAAATATATAGCTTAAATTGTGTTGAAAACAAATATATTTTAAATTTTTGAAAGAAAATTGCCATTTAAAGTAACCGAAATAACTGGAGCAGAATGGAAGGAAGCCACAGATGTTCTCAAAATTGAAATTTAGCTTAGTATTTCATTTTCAAACGAAAGAATGATAGAGTATTTGAATAATACAATATGCTAATACGATATCAGAATATCGTTCATTCCTTGATGAACCCTTCCAAGAACGAAGAGAAATGCTGAAATATGATAATATCGTTCAACAGTGAAGAGAGAAATGCAGAAATATGTGATGCTACTTTGTTTTTAATATGAAATAAATGTTTTACAAACAAATGTAAACTGCGTAGGTGTATATGGTATATATTGAGTATGAATATGAATAATTTAAGGAACTGATAGTTAAGGGTTAATGGGAACTGATCGCATTCCCTTACAAAGTTAGATAGCGCAGGGCCTTGTCCAGGAAGCGTTCTTCGGGTGAGTTCTGCTCGAGGGCGATGCCACGTCGAGACTGGCAAGACATCTTATCGTACTGATGCTTGATGGTGCTGTCCAGGAGATGTTCTTTGCTCAGCTGGTGCTCCTCACGGCTCAGAGGAGTCTCCTCGTTCTCGGAGGAGGGTGCCTTGGCATATTCCCTCTTGAGCACCATGCTGATGATGCGAGAGCGTGTAGTGCGGTTCTTTGGCTTAGAGATAACCTGTGAACGAGGACGCAATGGCGGCGGTGTGCCGGCACAGAAACCCGACTCGGCCGAGTCTGAATCCTGACCAGAGCAACTGCAATACGTGACGCTGTTGCGTGGCGATTGATTAGTGCTGCTGTATGCCTCATCCGAGGCACAAAGATCATATTCACTGGAGCCTTTCTTGGGTGAAATAGGAAAAGGATCACTGATGGCATATGGAATACATTTGGCCTCCAGGTACATGATGGGCTCATCGACTGCTTCTTCGGCACTAGGTGTGGGGCTGATGCAGCGACCTTCTTCTTCCTCAAGCTGCTGTTCCTCCTCCAGCTGGGCCATGCGTGCCTCCTGCAGCTTCTGCTCACGGCGTATTTGACGGCGTTCATGTCGCTCCCTTTCAATGCGTGAAATTGTCTCCATACTCTCAACGAAGAGCTTCAGATCTTTATTAGAGAAGCGAGCTGCATCCAAGGTGTAGGTTGTTTTCATGGTGCCGTTGGTATAGCTCAGAGGATCGGCAAAGTTCACGAACTGAGTGCAAGTGTAGCTGACCATGTTTGATGATGATAGTAATGCAATAGAGCAATCGGTTTTATAGAGTGATCGATGAGGTGCTTAGTGAGATGCTTACGGTGCGTTTGCTGCTGTGCAACTGATGCCCTTTCTGTTATTCGGCTTGGTTTATATAGCACACAGGTAGGCGAAGTTGGGTGGATCAGACAACTCGGCTCAGTTCGAGCAGAGCCTACTCAAGCTACCGTTTGACCTGCGCCCAACGAAGCCACCTGCCTGTCGTCACTTTTCGCGGTAAGTGCAATTAGGGCGCGCCTGTGTGGGTTATACCTGATTGCTTTTTAATGTCGGCTTTTCCTAAATCCCGAACCGAAAATCCACGAACACCTTTTCACTTTTCACACTTGCCAACCGGCCATAAAACATGACACATGACATCTGGTGCACAATAAAACACACACACACATACACAGATAGAGGGACATCTGCACAACTGCTTAAATCAGTTCGAGAATGTTCGGAATTCAAGTTCCAAGTATCGTGAATCTCATCTATGCTTCGACTAGAATTATCAGCATGCTATTAAAATTCTTTCATACTATAAATAATGCTGACATTGGCAGCCAAAAGACAAGTATAAAGTGCGTAGGTTGATAAGATTGTGTAGTGTAATCAAAAAGATTGAAGTGGACTGAGAAATTAACAAAAATTCTTCATGATTAAAGCTCTAATCATGTCTGATTCATAGACAGCTTGGCTACAGTATGCTGTAATCACTTAGTATTTCTGATCCACAATATGCTCGACTGATCTGCAGACAGAATGATTCAATTAAAGATTCATGATTCGTAGACTGCTTGACTGCAGTTTAATGTAACCACAATCAGTGTTAAATAAATGATAAGAAATAACTCAATCAAAGTAAAGTCACCAGTTTGAATGATCCACAGTAATTTCAACCAAGTCAGCTTGGCTGATCCACAGTCATCTTTTACAGCTTGGCTGATCCACAGTCATGTTAAACAGCTGCTAGCCAAGTGCAGCTGTAACTTAAGCAATTTCTCGCTAACTTGAAATGATTTCGATTACACAGAAATTCAGCTAAAAACCAAGAGGAGGTAAATACAATCTAGACTTTGACACAGCTGCAAATCGCATATTGTCTGGTCACCCTAATTGCCAGATGAGTAAGAGACTGACAGACTGTCAGCAAAACGGGACAAATGAGTTGACTCGACTGTCTAGACGAAAGTTGAAAGACAAGTCTAGTTCATTTTTGGCCATGTCTGGGTGTTCCTAGCAGTTGAACGTGTCCAAGCAAGATGCAATTAAAGTGCGAGGCGAGTTGAGATGCACTAGAGGGAGATAGACAAATATCTATGAGGAGATTGGAGCAGTAATCGAGATGAGTCGCACTTGAGAGTAATCAAGTGAGAGGGAGACATTCGATGTGCACTTGTAGTGAAGCTGTTGCAATCCATTGAACTTGCAATTAGTCACGTACTCTCAAGTGGCATGAAGTGGCTTAACCCATTGTTGCTGCTGCAAACGAGCTGTAAATTGCAATTTCACTTTAAGATAGCTTCAATTAATTCTCTTAAATTAATAACGCTAGCTGATTTAAACGACAGGCCAAACCAGTCTATATACCTGCAAGAGTGAGGAACCAGAACAAATTAGTTGAATTGTCTTTCGACTGGAATTCAACTTTCTAGAGAAGCTACTCTGTCTCCCTCTTTCTCTCTCTCTCTCCTGCTCCGCACTGCACCCAACGGAAATATCAATTTACGAAACATAAATGCCAATTGGCAAATGACAAGCCCAAGACAACAGTGCCAGTACCCCAGGGGAGTGAGTACGGGAGGGGGGTCAAAGGGGGCAAAGAGCAGCGGGTCGTTTGTCGTTGCTTCTGTTGTTGTTTTTGTTGATGGACGTTCGCAGCGCACAACCAAAACTTCAATTGCTTCACATTTGTTAAAGACAAAGCAACAGTGGCGTAGACAGAATGGTGAGAGGGGGGGGTTCAGAGGGGAATACTTAAGTAATAGCTATGGGTGGGAGTGAATTCATTTTGACACTAAGAGGCTAATTTTGTAGTGTGTGTGTGTGAGTGTGGAATGAAGATTGATAGCAACTTAGAGGAAAAGAAATGCAGCGAAGATTAGAATTTATAAAGATGGAATAAGGAGAGAATAGATGGAGTAAGAGGAGAATAGAAAGAAGAGATCATATAGATGGAGTAACTTAGACGTAAGCAAGTGAAATCTACACTGATCCCTCTCTCTGTCTCTCTCTTAATCTAGTCTAGTTCCCCTTTTATAACTGCCCAATGCATTCCAGCTCGTCCCTCAACTCTTCTTTCTCATTATAGTAATAGGGTCAGCTGGTAATAACGAAAGGGAAGTGAAGAGAACTTCCCAAACGGAGGCTGCTTCTGGTTGCTGGTTGCGTGCTGATCGCCAATCGAGCACGTCTCTCTGTCTATTTATAGTGCCCTATTGTAATAACTCCGTCAGCAGTGGAAAACGATCTATGGGCGGGCAGATCCATTTGGAAGTTAGTGGATGGCATGCGGAATGCGGTGGCATGGGGAATCGGGCATGCGGAATGCGGCATACGTCAGCCAGCATGAACAGCTTCAACAGATGTCAAGCCGACTCTCTGTGTAATTATTATTTATGTGCTCCCTCTCGATGCCGATCCGATCCGATCTCAAACCCGAACTTCAACCTCAACCTTAACTCAACCCAACCCAGCAAAAACGGCAGCCCTGCCCAGCACGGCCCAGCCCCAGTCAATTTAAAATCCAACGTAACTCAGTTTTCCACACTCAGAGAAATTAATCAGGAATTACATTGATGATACATGATATAGTACTTTTACTATTTATGATAGAAAGGTAGCAACTGAATTAAGTAGCACTAGGAAAGCTGTAAAGGTAAGGAGTATTAGGCTTGTTAAGATCATGTGGGTAAAAAAGTCTAATAGATAGAATAGTCGAATCAAAGATAAGATCAATAACAATTAGAATTGATCGATTCCTTCATAGATATTATAATAGTTATATCACGGACATATCTATATTATGTGGAACTGCGTAAAGCTTCCAGTTCTAGGTTAATTAAGATCTTAAAGATCGAAAAGATTATCATATAGAACAGTCTTATAAAAGTTCAGATCAATAACATTCGTAATTGATCAATTGCGACATAGTCAGCTCGAGTATTCGTAATTTCTTCGAGTGCATGCGTGATGAGCTCATCTAGCGAATATGCGCCAAACTATGCGTCTCTCTGTTTTACATTAAACGAAGAATTCTTTGCCAGAGATTCATTTGTTTTTCGTGTTTCTGTTTTGAACGAGGCGTTTACTACTTCTCGCGGGGTTATTGAACGCTTGGCCAACATGTGGAGCGCTCGGCGATTTGCTTTGCTTGCAAATGAATGGCGTGCTTTGATGTCGACGTTCTACTAGTACTAAGGGGGTACTAGCAGTGAAGGTTCTGCAAAGGAGGTACTCTAGGGGTGCTGCAAAGGGGATATCACACTCTGCACTGCCGGACCACTCTCTGAAGTCCACTCTCGTCTGCCTTATATGGCTTTCTATCTTCTTTCATTGTCACAGTTATCGCTGAGTCGATTGTGAGAATCGCAAATGTAGAATTGTACTCGAAAAACCCCCATAGACTCACTCAATCATAGATAAAGCAACTGAAATTGCTGCAATTTTCCTTGGGGACGTGGGCGTTTCTGCTGAGACCAAAACAAATCATGAAAATTGCCAACTAATGCTGACAATTCATGACATTTTCCAGAGTTAAATAAATATATATAGATACATACTATATATATCTAGCCATACAAATATTTAAATATAAACATAGTTAAGTAATGCTATTATATATTTCCATTAGTGGCCTATCGGTTTATCGATCGCGTTGCAGCTTCCGTCATGCCACAGAATTTCGCGTAAAGCCCAAAGGCAAATTGCATTCGGCAATTGAGTTATGCGACTGCAGCACACAGACCCAATGCAATTTTGCAGCTAGTTTAATTAAATTTTATGCAGTTGTTGTTGTTGCTGTTGCTGTTGTTGATTTAATGGCGTCAGGCCGGGCAGCAGGCCAAGAATGAAAACTGTCGCACAATTAACTTTTCAACAATAAAACAAAACAGAAAATGAAATTAAAAATGTGCGGCATGCGGCAGCTGGCAAAGCACAGCGAGAGATAGGGAGAATTCCCCTAATCCCCTTACCTCCCTACCCCACCACTGCTTGAATGGGTGCACTCGGTCAGTGTGAGTTCGTAGCACCTTAACATTTTGTGAACGAGTCTATTCACGGCTAGAAACTGGGCCGAAATTGCGGCTGACTCAGCTCTAGACTCGAGTCGAGGTGAAAAGTGCGTTTTGCATAATTTTGTGGCAACTCGAGTAATTGAATTTAATTGCCTAAGCAGGGGCGTTAATCAAGTTAATTGCTGACATCAGCTAAGCAACACATCTCAAGTTGCTAACCAAAACGAGGGTTGCCCATGAAGAAGGTGAAAGTGGAAGCACTCGTTAAAGAATATGAGATGTAAACTTATATGATTCCAGTTTAGTTTACTTGGTTGCAAAGTACGTTATTATATATGATGTACATTTTACTTTATATATATTAATTATACTGTTATATGGGAGAGATGCATATAACTGTTATACAACTTATAAAAACACAAATAGATACATTTGTATCGGAGAACAAAACTTATGCCACCTTTTCTATGCCCTTTAAAATTCGTGCACCGGCGTTACTCAGCATCAAAAAAGTGCCCCGTATATTTGGGGTTTTGTGAATCTTATTTTTTTGCATACTGATTGTTACCTTTTTTTGCGAAACACCCATATGACCTGCTCAGGTGGTACTTGTGTTCATAAAAAAGGGTTCGAGTGCAGGCACCCTGTATGCAAAAAAAAACAGGTAGGCGGAAACCTCAAAAAACACCCGGGTTTTTTACAGATCATGTTTTTTGCGGACACCTGCATTTTAGAATTTAAAATCATTTTTATAGCGCTGCAAGAATTAGTTCTGAAACCTTTCGAGATAAAAGGAAAGTGCATTATGGGCAGTTTTAATATATATATATAGTACTATACAATATATACATATATAGTACAACAGTATTCATTTCAATCATATCTCAAGTTCAAACTTTGTAATCTGCACTTTTGTAGCGACCCTCGGGCAACTGTTCACATATCAACAGATCTCAAGCGACGTTGCGCAAGCCTGACTCAATGATATCACATAACACCATAGACGCGACTGGAATTTCAATAAACGGGTTCTATTACAAACAAAATAGAAGAAGAAGAACTTTCTAGGGAGTCGCCTTTTGCGCCTCGGCTTGTTTACAATGACAACAAAGAGCAACAAAAACAACAGCAGCTGAGCCAATGCTAAGCGTTTTATAAATAAATATGCAATAATTTTGTGCTCTCCGAACTATGCAAAGTCCGCAATTGAATTGCACGAAATAAACAGTGAAAAAGCTGAAATATTTGATTGTCATCAATCATGCAGATAGCACACGAGGCAAGGAAGGTGAAGGGGAAGAGAGGAGAGGGTGGTGTGGAGGTTGACCCTGAAAATGTTAGTCAGTTTGACAGTCAGTTCCGCATGCTGAGCACCTTAATTTATCCACCCAAAATCAGTGACAGACAGCAGAAGAGAATGAGGAGGAAGAGAGAAAGAGAGAGGTAGATAGATCTGATGAGATGTGACATATGTCGAATTAAGTACGAATATGGCGTGTTTACTGCACATGGAACGGAAATATCTCTTGATAGTACAGACTAACTATAGCGAGGGCAGACAATGCCATCATTTGCGTAATTGAAAGCAACTGCAAACCAGTTTTGATAAGGCAGTGGGTCAACGCGACGAATGCGTAATGTGTGCTAAGTGCAAATGATCACCAAGAGGGGTTGACAGAGAGGCTGAGGGGCAGAGCGAGAATAAAAGATTGATTACCATACAAGGTAATCTTGCTACTCTTTTGAAATACTAAATAAATACTAAGTAATACTACACGGATCACAATAAAATAGTGCAATCATTATTTACAATTAACATTGCAATGCTGCAAACATTGCAAAGTGTAATTGGTATTTTAAAAATACTTAATATTGCTAAATTAATTGCAATATACATTTTACAGCACTGCAAATTGTTAGAGGTATTTTTAAAATTACTAAATACTGCAAATTATTAAATAACTTTATTTCCCGCATTATTTATTAAAAGTTCTTAGGAACTCGTGATTAATTTAAGTTTTATAGCAATTTGCAGTTTCAATTTGCAGTACAAAAATACTTTTGACATGACGTAATTACCCGCATAAAGTGTAATCAATGAATTGTTCATATAATTTGAAATAAAACAAACAACTTGAAAGTCACGTAGATTGTGTCATAACAACAAAGCGAGGGAAATTCTCTGAGATACCCCAACATACTACATAATACTAGATACCCCAAGAGGGACATACTTCATAATACTAAACATACCCAACATACTTTATATAAAGAGAGACAGAGTGCAGTATCATGTTTCATTTAGTCGCTTATCTGAGCAACGTTTCGTGTTGTACATGGCCTAAAAGGTATTACCTATTAGTATAACCCATTAGCCGTGGCTGCAGTAGATCGTAGATTATATCAACCACCCAATCACGAACTCAGCTGAACCCTGAGGCAACCCTTTTTCCCCATTGCATTCAGCATTTTCGAGCAACTCAAATGAAAAAACAACGAGGAAATTATGCCTGACTGAGCTCCGAACGGGGTGCTGCAACAGGGTGCCCATCTTGGCCACCTGGACGCCTTGACCGAAGCGAGGCGATGTGTGTCTGTGGTCAGCCAGGCGCCCTCTGCCTGCGAGGGTCATTGACTTCCTGTGGACTGTTTGCCTGATGGATTGACAAACTGTTGAGTTTGCATACTACCTCGGGTTGCCCAGGCCAACCGAGAGCAAAAAGTTCCGTTTGTTTTTTGCGGCCGTGTGTTCCTATTGATTTGCCAAGCAACAAGAACAACCCTGAAAGATCCGAAAGAACCGAAACCTAAACAAAGTGAACCCCATTTCGTAATGCTCGCATTGGAAGTGACGTGACTAACAAACTGCAGCGGATGTGCACGACAAAATCGTTGAATCGTTGATGGGGGCTGAGGGCTACAAGAACTAATCGAGCAAAAGTTAGTTATGCTTGTTTGCCAAATACCCTGTAGAGGCAAACAAGAATAAGAACCCTTTCTCAAATTAAAATATTAGAATAGAATAGATTAAATGGAGATTGACTATCAAAACTATTAGAATAGACTAAAATAATAGAGATTTATAAACATTTAATGCTAGCCGCATATACCACAAAAGTACAAGGTAGTCCAGGGCATGTTCTGCTACTGTTCAGTCTATAATTATGCGCAGTTACCTTCCATAACTGCATCTCCACGTTTTATGCTTCCTGTTGATTGCAATTAGGCGAGCATGTCATGTAATTATGACATGGGCAAAAACAGAACATAAACGATGCGACAGGGAGACAGACAGACAGACAAGCAGACAGAGAGACGGCTGACCCAACAGGGTCTGTCTGTCTGTGTGAAGTGTCCATTGTCATTGGACCTGCCCCCTTTGCACAGCTCTGATTATGGTCAACAAAAAAGACAGAGAGAAAGAACTCTAATCGTTGCTAAGCTTTATAAAAGGAGATTCGAATTGACCAAATCCACAAATGGAGGTTGAGCTGTGAGTTTCAACTGTAAAGCTTCTCGCACGTGCCCCGCATTAAGCAGACAGCGCATTTCACGCCACGATGAGTCTCAAGAGCTGATATGATACGATACTCCCTGTTACGCACACACACACACACACACACACATGACAAATAATTTACATTTTATTTCAGTTTACTTAATGCATCAGCTGTCGTTGCTGTGGCATGCCACAACGAAGAACCCTCCTCCTTTTCTTTCCTCCAAGGAAATACGCGTTGCAGCCTGACCTTTTAGTTAGGCAGAGTCCCGAGGGGGGGAGAAAGAAGGCGAGGCCACCAGCAAATGTCATTTCCATTTGCAAGTGTCACTGAAAATAAACTCACAGGAAATCGCTTCGATTTCCAGTGGGAGGATGCAGATAAAATAAATGCAAGAGACATTGAAATGTAAATGGAATGTGAGATGGAGATTTCTAAAGATAAACCTCAGCTTGATGAACTGGTGCAGGAATAACTCAATAAAAATGCAATAAAATGTTGATTAGAATGGATATACTATAGAATACCAAAGACCTCTCATATAAAATACCAAATACCTCTACGTTTAACGAGTTATTTGCTAAGGTCAAAGACCATTTCAATTATGATATCATGAGCAGTTTGATTGATCGACTGTCAAGCACAACTTTTACAACTACTCGTATTCCCTAGGCAACCACTTAGAGATATAGTTATATAGATAAACAAAAGTGATAACTGTAATGTACAGGAGTACTCGAGGTGTAAAACACTTCTAGAGTGTTCAGCAATAAGAGTTCGCTAATGAAAATACTACTCTATATAGAGAGGAAGCACGTTTAATTGTGACTATGCATAATATGACTGCACAGGGAGGTCATCTATCCCTCCGTCTTTGATGTCTCTCTGTCAGTTCTTTTTCTCTCTTCTCTCTCCCTCTCTCTCAGTACATTCTAATTCCTCTGCAACATATGGCAAAAAGGTAAACAAAACTGCAGACAAAGTCGGAACGGAACGACAGCGAGGAATTTCTTCTCTCTCTCTCTCACTGTACAAAACGCGATGCGGCACATTAAAATGTGATTTATATGAAAATGCCAACAACTATTTTTGGAATGCAACCAAGAGGGACGAAGGGAGACGGAAGGAAGGGGGAGAGGGAGGGGTAGTCTCGCTGTAACGCGACGCACAGCGGCGGAAAAGGAAGTGCGCGTTATTTGTTTGCTCAGCTCGTTGTCTGTGCCACTGCTGGCGCTGCTGCTGTCGCTGTTGTTGTTGCTGTTGCTGTTGCTGAAGGGTGTCCAACAAGGGCATGTGTGCGTAGTTAGCAGAGACAGGGGCAGTGGCAGTGGCAACGGCAGCTGACACCGTTGGACTCTAATAAAACACAAACTACTCGACTAGTTTTCGCTCAGTGTAGACATTCCAATCAGCATTGCACAGCGTCGTCAGCCTTGGACTTTGCTTTGGTTGTTAACTTAATTTGCCTGCCATTGGCCCACACACGCACAACCATACACACACACAGTCACACACAAGAACCGCGAGTCGCCTTGGTAACCCAGATTGAAGCCCAAGCTTGACTCCAAAACACGTTAAGGTTTGTTTGTCTGGGCGTTATAACTGTAATTTGTTGGCTGGGAATGCGTGTTGAATAATGTGCGTGGGTCGCGTAGAATCTTTGTACACGCAGTGAGTGCAAAATACTTTTGAGTGCCACTGTTGAAACTTTGCTACTGTTTGTATATGTGTGTTTCACTATTTATAAAGAGATAAGAGCGACATCACTTGAAGCCCCTCGTTATGTGTACTTTGTCTTTAAACTTCGAACTGAGCTATAGTTTTCGAGCTAGGCATGCAATTAGGGCATATGTATATGGGGGCGTAGACTGTTAGACAGAAACTGTTATACGAAAATGACACCTATTTGTAAAAAATTACAAGTTTTACTTTGTTATGGGAGGTACAAATTTTAGTACTGTTATACAATTATACAGATAAAGAAGAGCTATATACTTTCATATATAACAACTGTTCTACAAGCTATAAAAGTGATAATTAAAAATGTATATAGAAATTTACTATGCAAAACATCGAAACAATTTTTTACGAGTTCTTAATACTTTTATATAAGCTATAAAAACTGTTATACTAGTTATTAAAACTGTTTTACTAGCTATAAAAATTGTTATACTTGCTATAAGTTGCAAATACATAGCAAATTATAGTGCTATTTACAAAGCTTTCACAACTGTTTATCAATCAGTAACTTGCTAACCAGTTTCAGAAGAAATCTTGCAGTAATCTGTTAATTTGTGCCATGTTATAGAATTCTATAATAAAATACAATTTCGCAACCCTCAATCATTTAAATATTGCGGCTTACTCAGCATCCTAAGTATGAGGTAATTGCAGGACTAAAGCGAAAAAAGCTCAAACATTATCCCTTTTTTCTTTTTCCTTTTGCTCTGCCTTTCGCTATCTTTCCCCCCGTTGCAAGTCTCTGCTTTTAGCTCTGTTTGCAGTGAGACTGGCGACCGGATTTAAAGGCCACTCGACGCATTCTCCACGGTGTTGACTTAGGACAAGGGCCCGTCGCCTGCCCCACACACATCCTGCACTATTACGACCCATTTTCAGCATGATAAAGTCCTTTAACCTTTTGCTCGAGTTCTGACGCTGTGCGCTCTTTTGATTTTCATGCAACTTCCGCATATCTTGACGGGATTTTCTTTCCTCCGCCGAGAGGCACTCGAAGTGAAATACTTTAAAAGGCTTTGCCACAGTGTGGGAGAAAGAACGATAAAGTGAAATGAGAAATGTGCCTAGTGATTGCTAACGATCTCTGTCCAGCATGCGGCGTTGCATGTTGTATTCATTTTCATTTTTATGGTTCATAATTCGCTATGAGGCATTGGAATGTTGTTGTCGCCAGCTCATAAATTACTCAGCATCTCTCACTCTCTCTCTCTCGCTTGGGCAAAAAGTTGCTCCCCTTGGGAGGCAATAAACACCGCAATACACTGTTCAAAATTCTACATTATGTTTGCAATTTAAATTTTCAATTTACACTCCTCTCTTGGCGAATGTTTCGCTCAGTGTAGCCAATGTAGATTAGTCGGCTACAAATACAGACTTGAATCATTAGGGGAATTTACGCAGATAGATATATCTCAGTGAGTTGTCTATATAATTTAAGTAAACACAGCTGGCCGTGCAATAATTTATCATATTCTGTTATTCTTCTCATACGCCTAAAAATACCGAATGGAACAACAGCGAGAGTATTGAATGATTCCGATTTGGACTCAAATTCGTATTCATAAAAGGGGGCGCCCACTTGGAACGCAGGCATTCATTTGTTTAACAAAAGTCCAAATCTTGAAATTCGTCTATAAACAAAACAAAAATTGAAAATGAAAAACAAGCTGCAGGCAGCTTAAAATTCCTGCATATACAATATTATAAAATAATTATTAGTATTCTTTCTCGTTTTTCTGATTTTACGGCATGTGCAAAATGTTTTTCAAGTTTTTCGGCGGCTGCTGTTTCGTATATTTATAGATTGCAAGTTCATTTCGAAACAGTACAAATATTGTTATTATATTTCTTCTTGCTACGTAAAAATTAACAGATCGTGAAAAGTTGCAACAAACTGCGTAAAATCATAAAAAATTCGTTTCTGAGTTAATCAAAAGAGCGAAAAGAAAGAAGGAAATTTGTAAATATTAGGTTGTCAAGACCTTTCAAATTATGTATATTGTTGCCAGATACGAGCTCTGTAGCGCTTTGTACATAGCCGCGAAATTCAAAAGACAAAAAGGCGGAAGGGAGATATTTGACAACCTTATATTATAATAACAATAATAAACAGTCAGTCAGGGGTTTCAGGGGCGTGACAGCCTGATCAGCTGACTCATTCGAAACTGGAGCAGTGCGAAGTAAATCGATATTGCCACTTAGCGAATAAATTGCGAGTACCCGAAGAAACGATATGATAATAATAGCTTTGTTTGCACTACAATTTGCATAGTCTGCGCAAAGGTAATGGCAATTCGAGGTGTGAATGGATATGGCAAAAAGCCCAAAAGCAAGCACAGGCACAGATAAGATATAAGATCCCAGAAAGAAGCAGAAACATTCACGAAATGTTTATACAGAGATTATTTGTACTACAAGGCAAATATACATATACTGTAGATTTGCTTTGATTAACCGAATTTGACTTGTAGAAGATCTAAGAGAGATCCGTCAATTAGTTTCAACTAATTTTCAGCAATTTGTTTTCCAGTTCAAGCACCCACACACAAAGTGCGAAATGAGTTTCATTTTGTTTAAAGAGTTTCTCAATTGTTTACACAAGCTGAGCAAAAGTTACTTGCTGCGAATAAAATTTAAACGAAATTAGAGGCGTGTGAAAAATAAATTGTGGCCAGCAAACAACGTAGCAAACTAAATGAAAATGGACTTAAATTAATTAAATTTCCTGCCTCTTGCGCACTTTCGCCGCAGGCGCGCCCACTATGTGGGGAAGCGAGTGTAGCAATCAAACAAACAGTCGCATGCCGCGTCTCAAGGCAGACCTCCGAATGCCTCCTCCGTTTTAATTTGAATAAATTAAAGAGCGAGACGATTAGACAATCGTTTAAATGCTCAAGCCATGAGCTCAGCAATGCGTCAAGTGTATTCGAGTAGTTTAATTAGTTAAAAGCGAAGACTCTCTTCAAGTGATATTTGCGACATTTTGTAGAAAGTGCATTTCTTGCATCTTTTTTTCCTGTCTCTTCTTGCTTTTGCCTTACAGGGTAAGTGGCATTTTTCGCTATTTTTGTCGCGATTGTTTTGACATTTTAGGCAAAGGTGTGCGAGAGTGAGTGAGATAGCTAATGCCGCTAATGATACACATGCAATCGTTCAGGCACAACAAATTGCTACAAAAATGGCAAAAGGAAAAACAATTTTACAATCTATGACCATAGATAAGCCGACACAGGTATTGGTTGAAGAAACAGGTAGAAAAAATACGCAAACAGATGTCGAAGACGGCAAAAAGAAGAAGAGAAGAGAGAGGGAGAGTGCAAGAGCGCAGTGTAATGTAACAGACAAGGTAGTCGTAACAGCAGCTGTTAATGCTAAGAGAGAGCGCAGTGTAATTTAACAGATAGTGATCGGCAGTCGATACTGTTAAGACAGGCAGCTGTAATAGCAGAAATATGTGCCATAACATCAGCTGGTAATGTTGATTAGGCGAAGAGAAGGTACCAAGAGAGAGAGAGAGAGAGAGGTAGACGACAGTGTAATATAGCTATTAATGCTACGAACAAGACATGCTGTTAAGCCAGAATGCTGAAAAGGTAACACTGCTGTTAATGCTCATGTTCTGCCTGCTGGCTTAACATAATCAGAGAGGCTGAGGGAGAGAGAGAGAGAGCGGGCCCAAATGTAAACAATGTTAAACTATGTTCTCTCCTACAGAGCCCTCTCCATATCTGCCGCTCAGTTTGGCACGTAGTCAAGCGCCTTGTGCGATGTTTTTACCTTCGCCTTCGCCTTCATTTGTTCGATGTTAACAACGGGAGCCTCATAAATTGTGAATGGCATAAGGTGAGCACAAATATTTAATGGAAATCAAATCTGAGCGCGCGGCGCACATTAAATAATCATTTACCCAAGCAGGAAGGGGCAGAGGAAGAGGGCTGTATTTATTTTGTGTAGTTCTTGTAGTTCTTACTGTTCTTCGGCATTATCAGACCAACACAAGAACTACACGCGAAGATAAGCAAATAAATAAAGACGTAGTAAGTAGGGGCTGAAGTTGGAGGGAGGAGTTGGTGGAAGGTAGTTAAGGTTCCCGAAACTTGCTTGGATTAAAGAGAGATTTTTCTTATCATCCGCATTTGTTTACTTTACAAGACAACAACGAACGAAAGAACAACAGATTTTAATTAGGTTTTTAATTAGTTTGCTTTCGGAAGTTTTTTTTCCAGCATAATTTCTAGTTTGATTTGGTTTGTTTTGCTTTCTTTCTTCACGATTATTATTATTTTTCATTATTATTCCATGTGACGACAACTGACAATGCGCAACGACACGTTTCCGCAAGAGCAACTGACAAACCAATACAGTGAAGGTACGCTAAAACGTACTACAAGATGATCTAACTAAGTACAGCAGTTCATTATAAGGTAGTTCCAGCTGTACTTGAAGTTTTAGCGGAAATCGAGGTGAAAGTTTCAACTTCTGACGAACGTAGGAGGAAGAAAAAAGGGCGCAGTTTAATGATATCTGTTTTTGTTTTTGTCGAATCAAGTCACAATGAATACAATGCGATTTGTGAAGTCTGTATACAGTCTTGTGTATAGTACCTAGATAAATAAACAAGAAGTGCCCACGAGAATCAACAGACTTCAGACGGATATATATGTAGAATGTATCCAGGTATATATGGAAAGTGTTTCGAATTCTGTATACGATTTTCTGCATATTTTCATATTCAGTGCGAACGGAATTGAGTCATCTTCCCATCATCCAAGTGAATAATTTAAATGTTGTTCTATTTATAAATAATGTTTGCATATTTTGCAAAAAAACAGAAAATTTGACTGCGAATTTGCATAAAACTGGAAACAAAGTGACATAATAAAATTTGAAACACATACATAGAAAGACAAGCTATAAAAACTCGGTATATATGGTCATACTTAATTGGCTGCCATGTTAGAACAAGTTTCAAACTAGTTCGAATATTTATTATATCCGATTTATATAACAAATCAATAAATACTTTGCTGACTAATTTGACATTAATTCACAGTGTATAAGAGTAGGTTATATGCAGAAATTTCAATGCCAAAGTAATCCTGCATTAATTATGAGCAATTTCTGCACACGGCCCCCCTTTGTGCGTACACTGACGTCCCGCAAAGTTGGCTAACCCAGTGGCAGTTTTGTTTTTTATGAATTATTAAGCAAAAGTGAAGTGAAACTCGTAAAATAACTAGTGAAACTTTTGGGTCAACAATTTCATTATTTTCGACTCGACTTGATTATTATAATGAGAAATAAATTGTGCAGGCAAAGCTAGAAGGGGAGGCTGAGGTTGAAGGCTGAGACCTAAGGTCAAGTGGTCATTGTCTTGGGCAGGAGCTAAAGCAGATGATGTTATTAAAATTTGCTTGGCATTTGTAGAGGAATGTGAAGAAAGAAAACGGTAGTCCGCAAATATTAAATATTATTAGCGGGATTTTTATATTATATGGGAAATTTTTATATTATTTGTGAATCTTTTTTATTATTACTTATAGTATATTTTTAAGTGTCGCATAAATCAGAGCGAAACCCCGAGATATGCTCAGCGCCTTTATTTTAATAATGTGTGCACGTTTCAAGGCTTTGTAGAAGAAAGAGAGGGATAGATAGAGAGAGAGAGACAATCCTCTAAGGGGAAAAAGGATACGAGTGTTAATGTTAATGCGACACGCATTAAGTGAGCGAGACAGAGCACTCAAAGGGAAGTGGAACAAGCAGCTAAAATGACACAAATTTTACAGTTATTGTCTGTTACGCGCCAGTGAGTAGAAGGGGATGGCAGCAGGAGTGGGGGAGGGAGGGAGAAGAAAGGTGTGTCACGTGTGTCAGCCGAAATCAATTAACGCCCGAGAAAGGAAGATCAAAGTCGCTCATTGGCGCCATTCGTGTGGAAATGTAAGAAGCAGCTAGAGAGGCAAATAGACATAGAAACAAGGAGAAGAAGAGTGAGAGGAAGAGTGAGAGGAAGAGAAAGAGAGAGGAGGAGATAGGGAGGCTTGTATGAAAATCGCGTCGTATGCATAATAATTGCACAATAGTGGAAGGCGACACAAAAGAGGAGAACAGAAAGAAAACAAAATAATAATATTATAATAGGCAGTCTAAGCAGATAAAGCAAGTTGTGAATGAGCAAGAAAATACCCTGTGATACTCTGTAATACTACAATATAATAATTGCTAAGCAATGCTCAACTCAAAAAACTTTAAGAACTTCAAAAATAGTAATAAACTTTAAAACAACAAAGTTTTAATATTATGTTCTGATTGTTTCTATAGCGATTAACATATATAGATATTTAAATATAAATGGCCTAACGACCTATTTATGATAAGCATTTTTAGCTAACTCGAGGTCAAAATGCGGTTAGGCTTAGCATAAAACCTTATCTAGTCGAAATTTTTGCCTTAACGAAAAATTTCGTTTTTATTCAACGTGCTTATCAAAAATAAGTTTGTATTGGAAATTTTTAAATTATATAAGCGAAATCAATGTACAGTGAAGTGTGCATCGACCCCACAGTGCCATAATTCTGGGGCGGTAAAGCCAACCCCCTATAACGATGGCCATGATGATGTTGCACGAGACAAAAGCCATAAAAACTATGGTAAGTAGTTTTTGCCAACCGCCTCCCCAAAACCGGGTGGGGCCAAGCCCAAGAAAGAGTGTATGAGTAAGGGAGAAGAGAGAGAAGCAAGAGAGGGTTGGAGGGGGAGATTCGTCTGCTGGGGTGGTTTGGTGGCTACTTACCAAAACATTCTTTTGATTCTCTTTATCCAAGAGAAATTCCATGCTTTTGTGTGGTCTTCGCACTGTGGCAATCTGCACGCCTCCGCCATGGCTGGTGGTCTTAATCCTCCTTTGGTCAATGTGCTCATCATCATCATTCAAATCCTCCTGCTCATCGTCATCCTCCACATTCAGCCGCTTGACCAGATAATGCTTGTGCGGCAGCTGCAGCATCGGATTGCAGGTGATGTCCATGAGGGAACGTGTCTTGCCCGATATAACCGTTTCGTGTGTGTCCAAATTGGTCTCGATGAGACCCATTGGAGACACTTCCACCGGCACGGCAGTGACCATGGTCAGTGGGCGTGTGGGTGTGGAGCTATTGGCGCCCAGCTGATTGAACATTTGCGTCTTTTGGGCAACACTAGCGCGCGAGGGTGAATCGGTAATCAAACCGGCATCGATGCCGGCACCAGCCGCGTTATCACCTACTCCATTAACCGTTTCCGTTTCGCGCATTGTCGCTGTCGCCTGTCGCTGGCGCTGGTCCGCTGTCAACTGGCGTGCAAAGGCAGCGTATTGTTGTCGTTCTGCCGCCAAGAGAGCATGGCTGGCATGGGCAGCACTGGGCGACGTGGCTGATGGTGCTTGTTGTTGGGCAGCACTTTTGGCCGACGCATGCGCAGGACGTGTTGTTGGTGGCGGCTGTTTGGGCAGCGGCGGTTTGCCGGTGACAAGTTTTTGAATTGGCGCAGCTTGAGTGGATTCAGCAGCGCCTGCTGGTGGCGGCTTGAGGGGAATATACACATAATCCTGGGATTTGCCATTCTGTTTGACGACCATGTGCTGTCCCGCGGGCAACTGTTGCTGCTGTTGTTGCTGCTGCTGTTGTTGCTGCTGTTGCTGCTGCTTCTTCTTGCGTCGCAGTGAGAAGCGCAGACCATGTGCAAAGCGCGACAGGAAACTCTTGGAGCTCGGATGCTTCTCATCTGTTTTGTTCGCACGCTGCGGCTTCAGCGGCGGCGACTGCGGTGTCACCTCAATAGTGTTGTTGTTGCTCAGCTGCGACATATTGATGCTGCTGCTACGACTCCACTCTCTCTCCGACTCCTGTTCGTGATCCTCCTCCGGATCGTAGCGTTGCAGCAGCTGCTGCGAGGCGTAGAGTATGTGATGGGCGCGATTTGTGGGTGGCTCACTTAGTATGGGCAAATGCAGGCTTAGAGGTCGCGGCGATGTTGTTGCTGTTATCGAAGCTGTCGTTTTTGTTGTTGTTATTGGTTTAACGTTCGTTGGCGCAGCGTATTGCGTTGGTTTCGCGTCGACGCGCGTTTCAAGACTGACGGCAGCAGCAACGCTTGAAACTGAAGCGGGCTGCGCAGGCGGCGATGTTTTCGGCGCTGCCTCTGGCTGCGTCGGCGTCGTCGTTGTCGATGTTGTTGTCGTTGTCGTTGTATTGTAGTCGGCGATGTTTTCGATCGTCGCGGCCTCTTGCTCTGGCCCGCTCTCTTGCTGTTGCTGTTGCTCTCTTTGCTGTTGTTGCTCTCTCTGTTGTTGCTCTTTTTGCTGTTGCTCTCTCTGTTGCTGTTGCTGTTCCCTCTGTTGCTGCTGCTGCTGCTCTGCATTGTACCTTGCTGCAATGTTCTCATTCTCTTTGGTGTTAAACATTACAGTGGCGTCCATTGCATTAGCCTCATCCTCTTCCTCGTCCATTTCGCCCTCATCGCTGCTGCCCTCGCTATGCTCCTCTTGTGGCTCCTCTGAGGATTGCTCCTGCCAGCAATACTTACTCACCACAGGGCAGAAACTCACCTCCTTGCTGAATGAGTTACGTGACCCAGCTGGGAGCAGAATGCCCAATGGCTTGGCCTGTCCCGTCTGTGTGGGCAGTTGATGCATTGAGGTGTGCGCACTGCTCACATATATATCATCCTCCGTCTCGTTCTGCCCACCATCAAAGGCAGACAGATTGGGCGTGCTACTCACTAGGCTGCGCTGCTTGGCTGTGGTGCTCTGGAAGCGTCGCTTGGGCAGCGCACGCACTGGCGCTGGTGGAGGCGTCGTTAGCTCCGCTTGTATGTTGCACTGTTCTAGGGATTGAGCATAGCTGGTGCGCAGATTGGTAGGATCCTGATCGAAGGTCTTGCCAAAGCTGCTAAAGCTTAGCACAGCAGCTGGCGGAGATTGATAGGCAGCTGGAGATGGCGAGGGGGATGAGGAAGGTTGTTCTGTTGTGGCACGCTTCTGTCTCGTTGGTGGCTTCCTTATGGTCAGCTGCACATGCTGCACCTCAGGTGGTGGAGTTGTAACTGAACTAGTGTCCACCTCATCCTCCTCCGGCAAGGCCTGAGGCAATCTAGGCAGCTCCTCCTCCTGCTCCGCCGTCTTGTCGGTGAGTATTGATGCATTCTTGTCGTAGATCTGACTCAGTTCATCCAGCAGAAAGTTGCCCTTGCAGATGATGTGCTCGTAATCTTCAGCAGCTCCTACAGCTCCTCCTAGGCGCTTACGTTTCTCCATGTCAAAGCTGCCGCTGTTCCGCTTGCAGTTCTCACTGGGATCCGTGAAGTCCAGCAGTGTCAGATTATGATAGCTGGCATTCAGATAACCAGCCCCAGCTCCTGCTCCTGCTCCTGCTCCCGCACACGATCTCGCTCCGCCTGGACGCTCGTTCCAGCTGCAGCTGCGTCGCATGCGCGGCAAACTGTGGCTATCGAACTGATCCAGATCCTCGTCTTCGCTGCTGTGGCAATTGCGCTGCTGCTGCTGTTGTTGCTGTGGACGCGCACGCGGTCGACGACGTTGCTGCTGTTGCTGGCGTCCCAGCTGCTGCAGCTCGTTAGGCACGCTGCGTGCCAGCACCGGTGAGTCGCAGTTCGAGGAGGAGGACGACGAGGAGGAGCAGGCAGACGCTGATGCTGAGGCGGAGCACGAGGTGGAGGCGGAGCAGTTCGTGTTGTTGCTGTTGTTGTTGTAGTTGTCCGTTGGAAATGCTGACGAACCTCGCGGCTCGCGTATGTCGGGCAAACTGTTTCGCAGCCAAGTGAAAGAGGCAACCGACGATGCCGACGTGGTCGCTGCCGATCCACTCGGCGAGGGAGACGGTGAGAGCGACGGCGAGCGCGTGGACGAACGTGAGCAGGAGGGAGACGAGGCAGACGAAGAGGAGGTGGAGATGGAGGGCGAGTGTGCGTCTCTCTCGCAGCTATTAATAGACAAGCTTGGAGAGCAACGGAGAGGCGACTGCGTCGTCGTCGCCGACGTCGGCATCGTCTGCCCCATCGTCGTCGGCGTCGTCTCTATTTTCGTCTGACACAAATCATGGCATGCTGCCGCTGCTGCTGCTGCTGCTCCATTCTTGGCATGCTGCTGCTGCTCCAGCATTAGGGGCTCCTCCTGTTCCTCCTCCTCCTCGCAGAGCTTGTCGAAATTCTTTGGAATGCTCTTCGATTTGGTGCGCCGCAATGTGCTCGGCTCACCGTAGCCCGAATCCTCTGACAAATTCTCCGCCGAATTCAATGGCAAGCGACGCGATCCGCCACTGCCTCCGCTGCCGCCGCTGCCATCCTGTTTACCTGGACAGGCACTAAGCAGACTGTGGCCACTGCTATCGCTGCTCGAAGTGGTGCTGCTGCTACTAGACTCGGAGTCTGATTTGAGCTCTGCCTGGTGGAGCAATCCGCTCTTGCAGGCACCAAACAACTCCCTCTGCTGCTCCTCCAGGTCCAGTTTGTTCAGCTCGAAGTATGTCTGATGCAGGCGTCCATCGCTCGACTCATAACGCTTGAGCAGCGATGTGGCTGAGCCACGTCGACTGTCCGGATTGCTGTGGCTGCCACTGCCGCTGCCACAAGCGCTGCCAATGCTGAGCAGGGAAGGCGAACTGTTGCCCAGACTATTCATGCTCTGGTGCTGCTCCTGCAGTGTCAACTGGCGCTCCAGGGACTCGAACTGCACCAGGGAGGAGCTGCGCGAGAGCGAATGATATGACTCGTTGTCCGAGTAGAAATCATCGAAGCCTCCACCACGTGGTCGTCCTCCTCCATTGCTGCCCGTGCTGTGGCGCTGCACCTGACCCAATTGACTGGCCGCTTCCAGTGCCAGGAAGCGCTCCAGACTGTTGTGTGCCTCCGCATCGTAACGCGGCGGTGGCGGACGACGCAGTTGGACTACATCCTCCAGACTGTGTGGCTGTTCCGTGTCCTGCAACGTGCAGCGACGTGCGCGCTTTGGCGGACAAGCAAAATCACGTTCGGACATGGCGTCGATATCTGTGAAGAATATTTGGCATTAATAGAGTTTCTTGAGGGGATTTCTGGCTAGACTTACCCTTGTTTACCTCGACTCGGATGACCGAACCAGTCTCAGACTCGGCGGAGCTCCAGAAGCCACCACAGCTGCTACGCTGCTCTCGATCGCAGCCGTTCCAGCTGTTCTGTGCATGCTCCTCATCCTCCGACGTCTCCTCCATGATGGGCTCCAGCATTTGCCGTGAGCTGGACAAGTAAATGGCATCTAAGCGGGGAAGAGAGAGAGAGAGAGAATTAGATGAGATCTTTAACATATTATTCCGCCTATTACTCAGCAGCTTCTCCTGCCACTTGCGCATCTCTGTGGCTGCACCGTCTCCAGTGGTGCCTGTCGCAGAACTAAACTGCACCGCATGCAGTTGTGCGACACAGTCGTCTGCACAGGCACCAAGCAACCGGCAATGACAACAACAATAACAACAACAACCACACAGACAACTACAACACAGTCCTCCATTCACAACAACTGCAACTGTTGCTGTTGCGCAGCACTCTGTGCGATGTTATCGCCGCCATGCGCCCGCATCGGGATCGCAGTCAGGGCTCCCTGCCTCCCTCTATCCCTGTCTATCCCTTCTTCTCCTCTCTGCCTGCCCTAGCACTGTCTCATAGCATGAATCATGCCGTGCTTAATTATGCAATTTATTAATAAAGCGTAGCGCATTGCACAGAGTGACCAGTTGTGCCTAATGAAGGCAATGACACTAGCTGCAGCAGAGAGTATTATACAAGAGAGTATTATACAAGAATATAAGATTATATAGTAAAAGTCTTTGAATGTGACAATAAAGTTATTCAAATCTGTTTCAGAATTCAGAAGATTGTACGTCCAATTAATCTAACTCAAACATTACTTTCAACAAATATCATTTTGTACTTTTAAAACAGCGAAGTATAAAGAATATTACTTCTGAGAACAGTATGAAAGAAAGGGTTATATAAATAATAAAATTCTTAAATATGTTAAGTACTTCAGTTTGTTTCCTTAGTATTTCTTTATTATTCGTTTGAAATTTCAATTCATTTTTGGAGTGAATGCATTAAACAACTCAATACTATCAGTATATATCATAATAAAAATTATTCAGTTATTATTAATATATAATAACATATATATATCATGCATAAAAACTCTTAAGATCAATGGCTTTTTTCTTTTTGATTTTTTAAACAATGTTCAAGTACATTTAAGTAGTTAAGTTGAATGCTTATTATTTTACTACAACTTTTCGAACTCTTCTAAAAATTTGTAATTGATTTTCAACTAGTGTTATTATTCCTTGGCTTCTAACTAGGCTTGAATAAGTTAACTATGTTTATATATTTAATATTTTATCTAAGCCATTTAAAATATCAACTCTCTGCTACTTCTTAGCGCTCTTATCCCAATCACAATTCATTTCTCACTCACTCACCTTGCTGTTCAAATGCGCCCAAGTTCCAATTAACTGGTGTATTCATATAACCCGCCAGATCCAAGTGTTCCATTTTGTGTGTGGAATGTGGCAAGTCCTCTGGCTTTGAAGTCTTTTCGAAATAGTTTTCTTTTCTTTTTTAGGCTTTTTCCTTTTTTCCTTTTTTATTTCTTTATAGTTTTTAGTCTACCGCTAAAGAAAGAGTACTAAAGACTAATGTATTTATATCGTTGCTGCAATCCGTAGTAGTCTTTGGGTATCACATCGGTTCGTTTCTGATTCTTCTTCAGATGCTTCTGGTTCTCCTCATTGAATGCAACTGGGGCACCACCGTAGAGCAACATTTATTTCCATCTATTGCCTTATCGCAATAATTTAGAGTGTTTTCAGTGCAATTTGGCGGCAGCATTCGGTACAGACTTTTGTTGTATTTTCGATAGGCGAAAACAATATCTGCAAAAAACGAAAAGAAATGGAAGAAACAACGACCATAACGTCAGTACAAATTGGTGATAAGTGTAGGGTAATATAAAAGAGAGGGAGAGAGAGAGCTGCAATACTATAAAGCATTGCAAGTGAGTCTCTCTTAGAACTTTTAGTACAAAGTTTATAACCTTTCTTAGATATCGATCTAAAGAGTTGCGGAGTGCTGGAATAGGAATATAATACTACTAAATAGGTAGCAGTTACCTATATCGCAGTTAGATTATTATAATAAAGGAACACGGTGGTATATTGCTTAATACTACATAATATAACTTTAGTACATCCTTAGCACAGCTGCCAGTTGCAAGGTAATTGTTTTTTAATAGCAAAAACAGCAGTTCAAGTTCAAGATATATTATTAAAGCACACCTAACTAAACAAGCAGGTAATACCTGAAGCACACTCTGCCTCTGGCCTCCCCCTCCTAATCAATATGAAGTCGGGGGCGTTTTTAATTGCACCAGCCTGCGCTGCATGCTAATGTGTATTTCTGTATGCCGTGCACATGGTGCAAGTAGTAACAACAATACATACATACAGAAAACTACAAATATATATATATATATTTATAGAAATATTATTTAAAATCAGCCACTGTCAAAGTGGGCAGTGCGATCAGTGGGCGAGCGACAGTTGAGTCGAGAATCGGGTATCGCGAGTGGCTTGTGCTTTGTTTCCAATTGCACTGCATACACTTACAGTTTACAGTACAAATATATTTGTATATAGTATAGTTTACAACTTATAGATTTTGTTTAATGTATTGCCGTATTGCGAAAAAAACAAGCGATAACCCAATTCCCCCATCCCAACACTTTTCAATGTCGTAAAGCCCTCGCAATGCCTGTGTTTGTATTTTGTTTCATCCGATTCCCATCCGATCCGTTTCATTCCGAACTGAACCGACATCGAACATAAACAGGGATAAGTTTTTTTTTGCTTTAATATTTGATCTGTTGTTTACTTCGCAATTTGTGTGTGCTATGTAAACCGAAGTTATTTATAAATCGATCGGAATTATACGTAAAGATTGCACAATCCACATGGATCCGCCACTGTGGAATTTAGTTGTATTGCTGAAATCGACAATTGAATAGAACACGATGCCAAAGATATGTCAAGGCACAGCCAGGTGGTGCGACTGATTGGCTTGTTGTCTAAATATCTCTACAAAAGAGTGATTACAAAGTATAGACAGATATTGCCTTGTATATCAAGTGTATTTGAACGGTCATAGCTCACACAGTCAACGCGGACAAAGATAATAGACATTGAAAAACCAACAACTACATTAAATATGGCATTTAGACTAGTTTAGTATACTTTAGTACACTTTAAGTATATTTTAGTACTGTCTAAAAACGTATATTACATATTTAGTGCAGTTTTTCTATTGATATGAACCGGATTTGTGGCTGAAAGACTTATTATAACATGCAGAATCGTTTGGTACATGTTTAGTACATTTAGTATACATTTAGCACACTTTTAAAAGCCTATTTCTGTCTTTCAGAAGAGGATTTATCACTGACGCAAACAACTGAGTGATCATTTACCATGTTGACGCTCTTCAGATCGCATTATTCGAACAATTTTCACTTTCATGCGACTTGCTCTTGCGACTTATTTTCACCCCCTTTGAGGAAGCTGTCATAACTGACGCGTTGCTGCAACAAATCGTTCCTAATTTATCATATGAATCAGATCTAAATGTGCTAGACTTGTAGAACAGCAATCTCTTAACTCTTTGTGAGGTACTAAAAGTCTGGCATCAATCTTGTAGCATTCAGCTTCCTAGGTAGCTTATCACAGATTATATAGTATAGTACAATATGCCAAATGGAAACCTGACAGAAAGTTATGAGTTCCAGTGAATTTTATGGAGCTAAAAACCCAAAAAGATAAGATACGTAGGCGGAAAGTTACCAGCCATCAGACACCCTGTATAGTTATCATATATCGGAAGTTATTTACGCAAGGCTTTTGGCCAAATGCATCCATCAATTTATCGCCAACTAAGCTCACTATGCTGAACTTTGGAACGTGCAAAAAACATGAGGAACGAATATGATATAGGGAATACAAATTGAATACACAAACATTTCAAAATCTTGTAAATAAAAGTAGAAATGCTGAGTTGGCTTTCCCTGATTAGAGCAGAATAAATATATATTTTATAAAAACTGATTAGTAATATTTATAAGTGTACACATATACGGGTTATATAGTAGAGTATATACATAAGGGTTGCCGATAATGCATTGTTCAATTGAAAGATTGTCACATGTACTAAATGAAACAACGCACAAAAGTCATTCACTCGCAGTGCAAAACCAAAAACAAAAAAGCAAACGAACAAATTAAAAATAAACAAATAAATAAGTTCAGCCGCCAAATTAAACGAAATGCGTCACATTTCGTGCGGCTCTATAAATAAGAAGCCTTAAAAAAGAGCCCAAGCAACAACAGCACACACACTTGAGAAGGGCAACCAAGAAATGTTCTTAGAAACGCGTAAAAAAAAACTATTTTAATTAGTAAGTCAGACATAATACCCGAGAGTCTAGTAGTACTATACTATATGGTATTAGGTCAGCAAGAAAAAAAAGTAAAACATGAAAAAGATTGCGGAAATTTTCCTCGTAAACGCTTTGAAAGTCGTGCCTAGCCTGCTGTCCTAGGCCATCTGGTTTGCTGAGATCGCGCATCGTCGTCTGCCAGTTGTGCTGCCAGAGCAGCTTTTAATTGCAAAAGTTCAGTTGCCTATGAGGCCAGAACTGTGTGCAGTTATAAATTATTTCATATTTTGTTGATTTTCATGTACCCTATAAACGTAAGTAAAAGAGGGTAGCTTGGCTACATGGAGTAAGCTTGAGATCCCCAACAGACAGGCAGATAGGCAAGAGGACAGGCAGAGAGACGGACATACATACAGACAGACAGAGAGACAAAAAAAGACAGACAAACATACCACAGTATCAATTCTATTTTTCTCCTTATTCATCAGATTATTTTCAAATATAATCAGCTTAAGCTTCCACAAACTCTCCTAGTTATATTTTCCTACTTTTTTATAGGATATTCGCTAGCAAAGCTGTACGATCACTTTCTTCTTGTCTCTGTTCTTTTTTCCGGCATGACCAAGCGCATTGTGTCTCTGTTCTGCCTGCTCCGCATCTGAATCTCTGTTTATTTTGGTTCGTATAAATTTCGAACGATTTCTTGTTGGCCTTTCATAAACAGCAAAGCTCAGATGAATTATTGGATAAAGGGGATCTCTCTGTCTCCGTCTCTGTACAGTATTGTGTTGTTGGTTTGTGTTTGCATCTGACACGACGAGTGCGCGCACGTTTGTTTTCGAGGCGCGCCTCTTGGTCGTCCAATCGGTCGCTGTCAAGTGAGTCATCCAATATTGCCGGGATTTTACGATATAATATCGTATAAGTATGCCCAAAGAGGGAAATAATTGCGTATACGCGGGGTCTTTATAGATATTATAATGATTTTAAAGACCATAATGCAAAGTACTTTCATAGGTGAACTGAATTTTCCTTAGTGATATTTGAAGAGTTTTTTAAAGGTTTTATGGAGTTTTTGTTGTCGTAGATATTCCAAATGTGAATCACTCAAATAAAAAAGTATTCGCAAGTACGTGCCAAAAATTTGATCACATTTGGTAGTGCACTTTTTAAAGATATCTGTCGCAAACACTACCATTTTTTTGTGGCTCACCTGTGTGTTCGTTAAGGTTCGGAATGGGGAGTCGTTTTTGTAATCCTTGAACGTAGTTTGTGATAAAATCTTTAAGATTTTTTAAAACACCAAGGCACTTTTAGTTCGTATTTAGCTCATTTCGTACTGAGTTCGGGGGGGAAATGATGTCGTCGTTTGTCGTTTGAACTGTTCACTGTTATCTTTGGGAACATAACAATAATCTGTGGCGCTGTGTGATAAGCGTACTGTCAACACAAACTCACACACACACACACACACACACATATAGATAAATGGCAAAAAGTTGGCGATCGTTCGTTGCCAATTTTCGCTCCGTTCGATTTAGTACTGAGGCAAGTACAACATTTAGTACGCTCTAAAAAGGCGAAAGGTGCCGATGAGGTGCGCCTCGAAAACCCAAACAAAAGGAAAGGAAGAAGAAGCGACGACGACTAACGACATTTCCGACGATCGGCGGCAACCGCAGCGTCTGAGGTGCGCTTGAGTACTACTAGTAGTAAAAAAAACAGAAATTAAATAAAAACAACGCACACACACACACACACACGAGATCACACAGACGATCACACATACCACTCAGAGGGACGACGCGACACGAACATAATTCTTCGTATTTATTTACAATTTAATATTTTTCAACGCAGCGAATCGGCAAATCTCGCGATCGCCGAACTACACGATAAATAACTGTAAATATTTACTCTCACTGCACGCGCACTCTCTCTCTTTCCTTGTCTCTCTGTTATTTTACTGCAATTGCTGCAACGGACACACACGCTTACCACATTTGTGGGGCATGATGCGCCTCCTTTCCACACGAGCTGGCAAAACCAAACTGGTCAGTTTTGCATGCCCAATCGATTCAGCTTATTGGAAACAACAACAACAACAACTGCCGGCAGTGATAAGGCTTATCAGAGTTTTAAATCTCATCAGGCTGATTGCAGTACCGGACAGCCCTAGCCAAGTAATGCGTCAAAACATTGGGCACAAGGCAACCGATAAGGAAGGCCGGTAGTATAAAATAATAAGAACGTTAATCCCCAAAAGAATCTCAGATCTAAGTTAAAAGTAGAGACTAGGGTTGTAAAACAATTATTAAAATGTGTGAAATCATGAATTGACACTAATTAAAACAGTAAAATATGACTAGATCTATAAACTTGAATATGATAAGATATTATTCAAGAGTTTTGCAAAATGACGTAACGAAAACGTAAAGCGTGAGAAATTCGTTAAGAAATAACGGTCTACAGTGCGTTGTGTAACACTGAAAATGATTGGTTATCGGTTTCTACGTTTCCACTGCACATTTTCAAGGCTTTCGATCGTTGGGTAGCACTAACAATCGATATTTATCGATAGCTGCGTTTTCACTGCAAGCTTTCAAGGCTTTCGCATGACAGTGTTGATTAAACAACAAAGTAGCTTAATCAGGTGTAAAAAGCCAATAAATTGGAATGTGTAATTAACATTTAAAGAGTTTCCCATCTGCACTACTTAACGAAACTTCCCCCAGCCCAACTTGTTCACTAATCTCACCTCATCATGATCTCATTGCGCTACGTGTCCGCATACCCTATCCACTTTGTACATAGTATAACGAACTCGTTTTCACACCTTTCGCTTAGTCAATCGTTTTTCGACTGCAGTTTACCTTTTTCTCTATTTTTACTATTCAGTTTTTTCCGCACTTTTCGCACACTCTTTGCGCTGAGCTGAGTCAAAGTTGAAAGTGTAATAAACTTGCGTGTGAAACGCACGAAAAATCTGAAATCTGAACAAAAGGTGCCCGCGCTCTCGCATTTCTATTCATAGTTACATTTTGCACACTCTGAATGAATGCATGAATAGACTTTCACTTTCAGCTCCGACTGAATCAAAGCAGAGGAGACCCATTTGATTTGCAACCAAAATTAAGAGATTCATTAACATTTTTTTGTAGCTTTTTAGTGGAGGTCCCAAAAGTGCAGACAATTGTCGAGAGATAGAGATAGTGTGGGGCGCAGAGAGAAAGAGAGAGAGAGATCGGGGGAGGCAACGCTGCAAACTCGATCCTAAGCTTGAACCCAAACTCGATTTGCCTCCTACACTAAAGAGCCTTGCACAATTGCAATCTAATTTTGAGAGTACAGACCAAAAATAAAGGTATCTTGACTGGGGTAGTGCAGTTCCGCTTCAGCACTACCAACAGGGTATCTTGCAGTCGACCATTCTACAATTTCCCCATTATTCATTTGAGTCTTGTTGCGATTGTCGGTTGCGGCTTCTTCAGGTTGCCTTTTGGCTATTTTCAGTTGCGGGAAACTTACGAAATTCGCCGCTAAAGCCATTGTTTATTGCTGCTGTTGTTGTTGTAGTTATTGGTGGGTTGTTGTTGGGTTTGTTGTAGCTGTTGCTGCCCGGTATTCTCAGGTATTATACAACGCTTTGGGGTTTCGACTGGAACAGAAAACAGCAGGAAGTTTCGCAGCGCAAAAGTGAATGCCTTGCAGTATTCGAACTGAAGTATATACTATATATAGACCTGGTACTACTGTATATATATTCAGCTGGGCCACATTAATTGATCTCACGGCACGCCTTCTAATTTCGAATTTGGTTTTCAGTTTTCGCTTTTTTCGCTACATGCAAATTCGCTTGGCTCATTATAAATCAGATTTTCTGCTCTAATGAAATGCCCGAAGCAATGCAAAATGCAACCTTGCGGCCAATTTATGTTGTTGTGGTCTAATAACTCGATTACTATAATTGCAATAGTTTCGTTTTCTTCTGGGCATGTTTCAGTTCCTACTAGATATGGATATTGACAAGATTATATCAATAATATACTGTAGACTCTCGTATTGCCATATATATTTTGAATGTTATATAGATATAACTTCGATATTGCAAATTACTGCTTTTCTCGCAGTGTATTTGGTGACATTTGTCACAAACAAATCGCCAAATCACTTGAACAAACACAATAACAACAGCACAAACCTCGTGGGAAAACCGCAAAACTTGTTGGAGACTCTTGTGGCGTAATTTATTGGATCGAAGACGACAGAGCTGAACTCAACTCGAATTACTTCGCATTTCTAGCTGGATTAGTCATTATGCAAAAATGCGATTTGCACAAGCAATCTAAAAATACCCTCGTTATAATCATCATTTATCTCGTTTACGTTGTTTCTTTGTGCGTCGTTGTATGCAATTCTTGATTCTGGATGATGATTATGATTGTTCTGAGTGTTATTACTGCATATTTAGTACAAAGTTCCTTACTGTTCTCTATGTTTTAAGATATTAAAGTGCTCAAAAAACTCTTATGGCTTTTTCTGGAAAATATAGCTTTCGAAAATGCCAACTTCGGGTGAGATAAATCACTCGGTGACCGCCCAATTTTGTATTCACTACGCTTAAAGGTCTTTCTGGGTCTGTCGCGTCTCTCTCGGAGACTCCATAGAAATTCCTAACTGAAAACATGCGGAGCGGCAATTTGCAATGCATAAAAATGCCATTAGGCAAAAAAAATTAAAAGTTTTTGAATGAGGCAGCCAAACGGGCTGGCTGAATGGCAAGATCACAATGAAGGAAGGGGGGTAATGGGGACTACAAGTCGACTTTGTGTGCCAAATTCATGTTGAAGTAGCACAAGAGCCGCAGAATTTGCGGGAGTGTGCAGGAAACGCAAAAGAGAGAGAGAGAAGAGAGAAACAATGGCTGAGAATGCAGACGGAAAGTAGGCGCAGAGTGTGGGGGAAAGATGTGGGCGATGACGTTGCCAGCGCCTGAGACACGCCTCAGCGCTTGCGCAGCAGCAGCGGAGGCAGCAAAGTGGCACTTAAGAATCCAACACTTGAATGGCCGTCAGTCAGGCAAACCACGTCAGACCCGAATGATAAGCCCAGTTAGACAGACAGTGCGGACAGACAGCGGGACAGATAGTACAGTGGGACAGCTGTCCCGGGAAAGTAGGTGGGCGTGCAATCAACAGCTGCACACTGAAAGAAATGCTTGAGGGCTTTGGGCCATTGTTGAGGGGATGCAGAAAATGATAAACTTTAACTCAATATAGTATTGTATATATATTCTTGATTCGCGACTGTGAGAGAAACTTATAGTAGAACACATGCACCCTATTGTTGCAGATTTTAAGCTTGCAATGCAGAGAAGAAGAAAGCTTCAAGTATACATACACATTCTTGATCAGTAAACTGCTTAAACCTATCGTAATAAAAATAGGTAACTAATGTATTTTATTGTGCCGATATATCCGATATATCGAAAAGGTACTATAGAAGATATTGCCATAGGAAATTTAGCATGAATAAAATTTATGTATGTAAGCTTATATTCTTTTTATAGATATTGTAAGTAAAATATCTCTCTTTTCCCACTGTATAACCCTCAACCCCCCACTATATCCCTGTAGCTTTCAAAGATTTATAACAAAAGTTAATCTTTCTTTTCTTTCTAATCTACCTTACACTACTCTGTGCATTTGAAAGTTTTTTATAGTGTAGTGGCAGCTGTGCCCTGGTGTGGATAGTGAAGAGTGGATCGCGGAACGTGGTACGTGGGTGCAGCGGAAGACGTACGTGCAGAGCTTGCAGATTCGTCGTCGCTTGACTCCATCGTAAATTAGACTCCACTTTGATTTGAATTTATCGTGGCTACCTTTTGATTACTATATTCTGCGGTGGTTGCCTGATTATGTTCTCTCTGTATTCCATTTCTTTTCTCCAGTTTCGTAAGCCAAAGCGAAACGAAATGAAATGAAACCGCACTCTGAAATCGTCGTCAAGAAGTAAATTAAGCAAAATGGGGCTAGTAGCCAGTGTACAGTTCAGTTCTCTGTGGTGGGAATAGGGTCATCTCAAGGTAGAGTTGAAAATTAACTTGTTGTTGTTTCTTTTGTTACCACTATTCTCTGGGGAACATAAGCCTGACACGGCCCTAGCAAGTGCAGCGCTGAGACTACAGAGAAAACCTTTGTGAAACCAATTTACAATCTGAACCTAATTGAATGAAATAAGTGTAATCAATTGAGGAAATTATATGAAACATTTACAAATGAATATAATACTCATATTTCAACATCATTTCCATAATTTCGGTCTCAACTGAACAATATAAATATTATTTTAAAGAAAAAAATATACAAAATATCAACGTGATCCCACAAAGTTTGCAACACCTCAGGCTATACTCTGCACACTCCAGAGGCGGACGTCTATTCGCTTTGTTTATATGTCTTCCATCGAGAGTCAATAAAAAATGGTCAGAAATTACATAAATTATGCAAATTTAGGCCAAGATAGCCCAAAGAGGTAGTCGAACTATAAAAAAAGGCCAAACAAAAAAAGCCAAAACAAAAAGCTGTCGGTAAACAAAAAGAAATCGGATCTACACACCGACACCACCTACACCCACACAAATTCACACAGCAAACGACGTAACGCTCGTGGTATTTATTTTTTTGCCTTTTTCATTAATACTATATACTACGTATGTATATATATTTTCGATTCGTCACAAGTTCGTTCGTCACAGACAGATTGACGACTGCTGCGGCTGCTGCAAACTGCAAAGAAGTCAAGTCACTTATGAAATTATCATTCATTCATCTAACCATTTGTCGAATGGTGAAAGTTGTGACAGCAAGCAAAACTCTCAATCAAATGCACTTTAATTGCCACAGAAAATTAACAAAATGAATGAAAAACAATTATAACCATTGAGCCACAGTGGGTACCAGCAAACTGTGACCAATTGCAATGGCGGAAGTGTGGAAGCAAAGCAAAGTACAGAAGATTTCCTAAGAATCTCCATGGGTTCAGTAAACTCCATGTCGCATATGCTAATCGAGCGAGCTAAACAGAAACAATTACCCAAGTCGCACAGTGGGCAAAAAGGAGATCGAGTTTTTTACAAATTGCTCGACTTACTATAAATGTTTGTGGAACGTGTCCGAATCGAGCAAAAGCTCAAAGCATTTCTGCAATTTGCTACAGTTTTAAATTCAATTCGAGTGGGTCAATTGTACCCGATCGATAGATCTATAGATCAAGGCCGAAGAGCAAAGAGTTTTGGCCAAGAAAGAAACAGTTTCATTTGAGCTGTGAATCCGCATTGTACTCGCTCTGTTCTGTTGCAATCTCGTACCGGATCCGTTTAATAATTGTTTTGTCTTTCATGTTTCATGTTTCTCGGGTGCAATGTGTGTGTACTATAAAAAGTCTTTAAAAGGCAAAACGAAACCAGTTTTGATTTCCCAAGCTGCAGCCGTTGCTGCTGCTGCCTTCTGGCATGCAAATCGCCAACATTATTAGTCATTATTATGTTGCTGCTAGCCCGCATCGAAGCCAAGTGCCGGCGCGGCCTTCACGCTCCCACCGTCTCTGCTCCAATCCATTTAACGCGCCCGGCCCAAAATGGGGCGTCAGAAATCGTTAACTGATTCAATTCGATTTACTGAGCTTACCTTAAGCTCTCCCCTTAAAATATAAATTATGCGTTTGGATCTGCTGAAAGTTAGAAAAGTGTTTGGGAAAATGAATTCGCCTCGAAAAGCACAACGGGGGAATGGGTGGTACCAAAAATACTAATAAACAGGCACTGTAGGAGAGAGAGAAATGAGAAATGATTGCATAATTCACGCAGCAAAAGGTTGAAAGATAATAACTATCGATTTGTATGATAAATATCTAAGCTATAAAGAAAGTTTTTATCTCAAGTCATTTAATTGTCAGAGTCTTGAGTTGTTAAGTTCATTGAAAGCGGCTGAAATGGCAAATAAATCAAACGAATGCATTTACAAGTAGCAAATGCATTCACAAGTACCAAGTGACTCGCGAAAGTATATCAAGTACCAAGTGACTCGCAAATATGTTTGCAAATCAAAGTCAGTAAGTAATTTTCCCATTTAATACGCAATGGGCATATTCAAGACAATGAAGTCCAACGAATGCACTTACAAGTACCAAGTAATTTGCAAATGCAAGTTGCAAGTGCGCTGTGAATCAAAGCAGACAGCAGAAACCTACCATTTTTCGCGTTGAATACACCCAAAAGTACGCAATGGACGTACTCAAGACTCCACTCAGACATACACTATTCAAAAATCATGTCTACAACTATTGGCTAACCTCATCCACACATGAGACCTGCACACACACTCGCACACACACACACACACAACAATGGCACATAAAATCACCAGCAAAGCATCTGGTAAATGTGAGAAGATTCTCAGCCCCATCGCTTGTTACCAAGTTTTTTTTTTCGTCGGTTTTGTAAACATTTTAATTAGAATTTTCAACACGGCAAACGACAACAACAACTACGAAAAAACCAACATAAAAGTTAACAATTCTTTGCTGCGCTCGCCACGTAAATTATTAACAAGACAAACCTGAGCTGAAAGTTCATTTTCGGACCGCATTGTCATAATATTTAAAAACCTTTTTAACAACAATCATATTTTTGTCTATTTTCAGTATTTCAATGAACTTTTGACAGCCATTTAAACGTCAAAGTTCAGCACGGAGGGAGAGAAAGGAAGATAGAGAGACACAGAGAGAGAGACCTTTTGAGAACCCGCTTGGTTTTTATTGGATTCCCCCACCAGCTTAATAAGTCGTCTCGGAGTCTCGACTCGACTTGACTTCAAAATAGAGAGCGGCGACACTTTCTACCCAGTGTCCAATGAGCTTCGAGTTGAGTTGCGAGTGTGCGTGTTGTCGATAATCAGGTCAACATGGATCTATCTACGCCTTGAAAACACGCAAAGAAATGATCAAAATAAAAATAAAAATACAAGTTTCATAAGTTTATTTGGCCAAAGGCCAAGCTCTTCAACTGTTCTTGTGCGAGTTGGCTTAAATGAAATTAAAGACTGAAATCATCTATGAAGCTGCGAGCAGTTCTTCCCGAAAAAAACTTGAATCAAATGTGGGTCAACATTAAGCTGGCCAGCTCTTCCTGTTTCTATGTACGTATGATTGAATTAAGTGTAAACACATTACGAACGAATTACAAAGCGCAATGAACTCTTTAAACTCCGGTTTCCGCGAAGAACGTAAAGATTGTAACATTTGTGGCAGATGATCAAGTAAATTAAGCTAAGATCTTTGATTTTCTTGTAAAAAATCTAACGTTGCTCTTTAAATTTGTTCAATTCCAAGCAAACCTCAGTTAAGTTCAGTTCTTTGACTTTTGGAGTTGTACAATGTTAAATCGTTAATCCCAAATTTCCCAACTGTAATTCAATCTCAAACTATTTCTAAAACTTATGTTAATCTGAAAAATATTATAACAGCAAACAAGTTTATACAAGATTATGTAAACAACGGTGAAAACGCAGCGCAATCACCAGCAAACTGTCAGATTGTCTCTGGGCAGCTGTCATAGCCGCGTGTCATACAACTGGCACTTTGACAGTAACTAAAATTGTAGGCACAGTTATATTTTGAATGGTTTCTTTCGTTTTCTTTTTGGGCAATTTTCATGAGATTCACAAGGAAGGTGCACACGAATTATGAGCACTTTAACAGTCAATTAATATGGTCAAAACAACTTCTATATAGACAATAAAGCGACAATCTCAAAAAGGTAACTGACATTTGATGGGCTGTGGCGAGTGCGTAGAGCACGGACTAATATGGCCGGGGCACGCGTTGTTTATGGCCACGTCGAGTGCGTAGTAAGAGATCTTTTAGTTCCTCGACTCTAGTATGATATATCTTTGGAATGACTAAAGAATGCGGGCTGTACAGTCGAATAAAATGTGTAAAACGTTGGGGAAGAGTTTGAACGAAAGGAAATCTATAAAATGCAAACTAATTCATTATAATGTATCAAATCGATTCAATTACTGATGCTGAACAGGAATATATAAGAGAATACATTGTAGATTATATACTCATATGGCCTTATCCCTGACTACCTTTTATAGCGAATCTTTGTGTTTTCCCCCCACGATATTTATTATCTTTGATCTCTGGAGTTCGGAGACTGCCATTTTTTCGGAGTGTATAAAGAATCGTTTTTGAAGTGTTGCGGCCGTTCAGCGGCGGGGAGTTCATTGGGATGGGTATGGATGTTTTTGGTTACGCTTGGTGGCGGCCAAAACAATTACAACGCTGGCGCAGTGTTTCTGCCCCAACTGCGGCTGCTGCTGTTGCAGTTGCCTATTGCAATTTGCAACATGCAACAGATCCGACGACGGCGGCGGCCGAGTAAAAACAATGCAAACACCACGCATCGCATTGCCAATCAAAATTGTTAACATATTGTGGAAATGAAAGCCTCAGAGCAGAGCAGACAACTCAACAGGCTGGCACAACAAATCAGCCAAGTTGAATGCAACACAGCAACAACAAACAAGGCAACAATAACAATAACAGTTGTGTGTGTGTGTTTGTACAGTGTGTGCAATCAAGATTCGCATATAAATTGCGAATTGGCTACTGCAATTTATATTGATAGTCTATATAAACCTTATGCCAGTTATAAGTATTGTATTGGGATTGTCAAATATCTTTAGACTTATGTAGAATGAACTGTTATACTTTGCTTTGAGCTGAACTGTTGGATATTGAAACTGATTTATCCTTATAAAATATTACTTACTAATGTTTCATATTCAAAAATATTTACTATAATCATTCATAATAGATCATGAGTGTAGAAAACAAGAATAGGAATGTGTTGTAAACTCAACTCAACTCAGGAAATATTTGAGGATAAATATGATGATGTACTATGATTTAGGCACATGCTTAAGCTGATTTAATATTATAATATATATTATCTATGCACTACACATACATATGTATGTGTAAATGTATATGAAGTGTACATTAACTATATATGTAGGTTCTTAAGCCCCTTACTACCAAAACCTTTACCAATTATTTCCCATTTCTAATGACCTTAACTATAATTAACCATAATTTTAGAACCCTAAGCACGACTTTGAAATACATCACGAAATGAGTCAACTTATTTCTAATAAGCTGTGTCATTCGTTGTCTAAATGAATCATTTCGAGACACTCATGCATTGATCTGCCTATGCCAAATATAATTTTACTATAATTATTACAAATGCAGGCAGGGGCTGATGCTGCTTGTCTATAATTATAGTGCACTTTCATGTGGTTGTTATGGGAAACAGTTGCTTGCAACTTGCCACATGGCTGCCGCCGGTTCAATCAACTCAGCCTCAGCTGGAAACACAGGCAACCAGGCTCTAATGACCTTGGCTTGCGCCTAGCTAGCTGTTATGGCAGCGGCCAAAACCCTCATTAACTTGCCTAAGCGGCTTGACGCGCCCCACGGATGATCTAATCGCCGAACACTTAACACTTAATCGAGACCCGAAACCAGACCCGAACCCGGTTTGGTAGAGAAATGCACGAGGCACGAGTTGATAAATGACAAACAAAGCTGCAACAGGTGTGTGGGATGAACTCTTGCCCCCTCCTCTCTCCCCAACCCATCTTAACTACTAATCTTTAAATATTAGCTAAGAAACTGTATCAGACTTTGCATTATCTCTACTTTAAGTATAATAATTTAATTTATGTATAAATTAATAATAAAACCGTCTATTTGATCTATAATTACCATAATAATGTAAAAACAGGCGAGCATGCCAGACCATAAGATACCCTTTCTTTGTCACTGTCACACACATATTTATGCCCGCGCATGCCTGCACTACTTTAAGCACTAAGGTAAGATGAATAACTTCTATATTTATTGTCCGAGTGGATTGAAATTCGGGATAGACGTAGATATTAAAGTCATCTAAGTAAATGTCATAGACAGAAAAAAAAATATTTTATTGATTTGCAGGGGCTGTGGGCGTGGCACTCAACATTTGAAATAAACATAATCTGCGTATGGTATATAGAAAGTTTCATACCAAATTTTGTGTAGCTAGATTTGATAAGAGCTGAGATCGACACGTTCATTCAGACGGACAGAAATACCAGCAATCGACTTGGATAGTAAAGTTGATCAAGAATATATAGTCTACTATCTATGCTTCCTTCTGTTTATAATTACAATTATATAGAAATATATAGGGTAATTTAAGCAATGACTTACTTATTTAGCGTTATAGACTGAGGTATAACGTAAAAAATATTCCAAAATGACGCTGCGTTTCGACTGGTAACTCGATATAATCCACATAGAATGATTCCAAGGAATGCATGCAGTAGAGCGTGCTCGCGGATGGGGGGGCGTATGGGTGGAGGGTGGTGCTCAAATATGCCAGTGCGTGCTCAGATGGAGACGTTCCGAGAGAGAGCGAGTGAGATAGCGCGATAAGAAACTTAAGATTACTTCTTGAACGTTTTAAATAGCACACACACAATTTCTTTCATATATTTCTTTATAATTTTTTTCTATTGTATTATTGAATATATCTTCTTTTTCTAGGGCTAGCCTAAGCACTTGTTGTTGTTGTTGTAATGGTTGTTTAGCACTCGAGAGCCACTTCTTTTATTATGAACTTTTTTCTCTCTTTTTACTTTACTTTTTTGCAGAGCCGTTGCCCGAAACGAACGCGCATTAAAAGATACAGCAGTAAAAATAATAAAAAAGCAACTACAATGTGGACGGAATGTGCTGCTTGTTGTTGTTGTAGTTGCTGCGCTGCTGTTTTAGCCAGCTGCGCGATCCGCTTTGGTAACTGGCGAAGCTGACGACGTTTCAAAAGTGACTGAAAGCGTCGAGCGCAGCGAAGCTGCAAACGTGTCTTAAACGACCAAAAGGTGCGCACACAAGACCACAAGAGAGAGAGAGAGAGCGAACACAGGGAGAGAGAGGCAGAGGTAGAGCGCAAGCAGCCACTCTCTCAGCCAGTTAGCCAAGTAAAAGCTACAACAAAGAACGCATTAAAAGAAACTGGTTATTCTGTCTCTGCTCTCTCGGACCCGGCACAATTCTATTGACTAACTGGCGGACCTGTCTGATGGCCCCCAGGAGGAGCCATAGCGCAGCAGGCTCCCAGCCAAGGTTAATAACATCGCCCCAGCAGACGCAGACGCAACTGCAACTGTGCATACAAATTGTTTGTGAAATGTGAGACGATCTTCTACTCCACACATAGATACACATATGCTTTCTGTGTATGTGTGTGTGTATCTGTGTGTTGCTGATGTAGAGCTTGCTGAGCTAGTCCTGCTGGCCAAGTCTCGGGCGACTCCCTTAGGCAAGAGCCATTGTTTGTTCTGTTCGACACTTCCTCAAGCCGCATATGCAAACCAGTTTTTCATATTTTGCAAAAAAAACAAGAGAATAAACAAATAAATAAGCCAAGAAAAAAAGGTTCTCATGGCACAGTGGAAATAAATGATTAAATATACGAGGGTCGTTTGATAAGTCCGTGACTTTTTGAATAAAATATATTTTTTTCGTCAAAGAAGCGTTTTATTTCTCAACATAATCTCCTTTTAGCTCTATACATTTAGTCCAGCGTTTTTCCAATTTTTTTATTCCTTCCAAATAATAGGTTTTCTCAAGGCCCTCAAAATAGTCGTTTGTTTCTGTGATGACCTCTTCATTTGACCCGAATCTCTTACCGCCGAGCCATTTCTTCATGTTTGGAAACAAAAAATAGTCACAGGGGGCTAAATCTGGAGAATATGCTGGATGGGGTAGCAGTTCGTAGCCCAATTTATGAAATTTTGCCATGCTGACTACACACGTGTGCACCCGTGCATTGTCCTGATGGAACAGCACTTTTTTTTCGCCAAATGCGGTCGTTTCTGCTTCAAATCAATATCGAATCTGTCCAAAAGCTCTGAATAATATTCGCCGGTGATCGTTTTACCCTTTTCAAGGTAATCGATGTGAATGATACCTTGTGCATCCCAAAAAACTGTGGCCATGACCTTGTTGGCCGACAGACCCACCTTGGCCTTCTTTGGTGCACGTTCACCCGAAGAAACCCACTGTCTTGATTGTTCTTTGGTCTCTGGTGTGGTGTGGTGGATCCATGTTTCGTCTACGGTAACGAAACGGCGCAAAAATTCGTTTGGATTGCGGTTGAACATCGCCAAACACTCCTTTGAAATGGTCACACGGTTGCGCTTATGGTCGTGTGTGAGCAATCGCGGCACCCATCGCGCGGAAAGCTTTTTCATGTCCAAATATTCATGTAAAATGTGATGTACCCGTTCAGTTGAGATGCCTACAGCCTCAGCTACCTCACGCACTTTCATTCTCCGATCATCCAATATCATTCCATGGATTTTGTCGACGATTTCTGGCATGACGACCTCTTTTGGGCGACCTGAACGTTCGGCATCACTTGTACTGGTACGACCACAACGGAACTCAGTAAACCATTTCTTAACCATTGAAATTGATGGTGCAGAGTCCCCATAATATTTATCAAGTCTTTTCTTGGTTTCGCTGATGGATTTTTTACGCAAAAAATAATGCTTAATTAGCACACGAAATTCACTTTTTTCCATTTTCGTTAAAATTCACGAGATCGTCTGCTTTCAATGCCTATAAAACGCAAACCAAAAAACGCAGCTTTCTCAAAATTTTACAGTCAGCTGTTAATCGATAACTGCTGACAGGAGCAGTGTTGTATTTAGAGCAGGTGCGCGGCAAATACAAAAAGTCACGGACTTATCAAACGACCCTCGTATCTAACATATACAATATTATATTTTGAATACTCTAATTAGCAAACCTAACCACAGTGCATTGGCGACAACTGGAAAACTGGAAGAACTGGAGGAGCTGCCAAAGTTGTCGGTCGATCGTCAAACATAACCAAATTCCTGTTAGCCTGCAAGCTTGTTGACCGCATTACCAGACGGGATGGGCATATTAAGACAACTAACGACAACTGGAAAGGCTAGTTATATGTATTAATAGAGTTACCTCAACTATGCCAAGGCACTGAGCACGGCTAATTGGCAAGCATTGGCCATGGCCACCAGCAGTAGCAACAGGTAGTGGAGCTTGTGCCATTTGTTGCAAGCGGCGACAGGTTGCGGCGGCGCAGACAACGATTAAGCCATGAAAATCACGGCAGAGCAAAGTTAACATAATTATACTTTAACTTTAAATACTCTATATTTTGAAGTCGCTATCTTTGGCTTATTAAATTAATTGTTTTAAATGCACAATTTTAAATGTAATTCCAAATTAAACCGCCACTTGGTCACACTGTTAATTCCAACAGCTGATGCAGTGTTGCCACCTTTTCTATTACAATTTATAAAGTACTAAAATATACCACACTGCAGAAATGCACAAATTTTGACAGACTTTGTTATTATTGAAAACGACCAGCCTAAGTGGAGGCACTATCAAAATAAGATGCCTTGCTGGTATTATGACAAAAAGGAGCTTCGCGAGACACCCTCGATACTCGATGGGGTTACATACGAGACGGAACGGCGCTACCGCAAGGAGGGCGCCCGCTTCATCATGGAATGCGGCACCAAAATGGGCCTCGGCCACAACACAATGGCAACCGGTGTCGTGTACTTCCATCGCTTCTACATGTTTCATTCGTTCAAGAGTTTTCCGCGCTACGTTACAGCCTGTTGTTGCCTCTTTCTCGCCGGCAAGGTGGAGGAGACGCCGAAAAAGTGTCGTGACATTATAAAAACAGCGCGTAGCATCCTGAACGACAATTATTTCTACTCGTTCGGTGATGATCCCAAAGAGGAAGTGATGACACTAGAGCGCATCTTGTTACAGACGATTAAATTCGATCTGCAGGTGGAGCATCCATACACCTTTCTGCTAAAGTACGCCAAGTGCTTCAAGGGCGACCAGCAGAAGCTACAGAAAATGGTGCAAATGGCCTGGAACTTCGTAAACGACTCCTTGAGTACTGTCGTCTGCCTGCAATGGGAGCCAGAGATCATTGCAGTGGCCCTCATCCATTTGGCAAGTAAACTGAGCAAATTCACTGTGCTGGATTGGGTAGGAAGACAGCCACAGCACCAGCGCTGGTGGGACATGTTTGTGTCCAATGTGACTATGGAAATCTTGGAGGACATTTGCCATCAGGTGCTCGACCTCTACCAGTCGACGCAGAAGGAAGGCCAGGAACCGAACAGTCCACCCCAGAAGCCGCCCAGTCGTGCCGACAGTCCCACAAACATCAACAAGTCCACCGGACTCAATGTGGACTGTCCTCCGCCTCCGCCACAGGGTGCAAGCGGAAATGGCGGAGGCGTCGAGCTGAACAACATACAAAGCATTAAATCTCTGGCCAGTGCTGTGCCTGTCGTGTCCATAATGCCGCCCAATGATGCACTGCCTCCGTTGGCAGCTGTGGCAGCTGCTGCTGCCGCCGCCGCTGCTGCAGCGAGTGCAGTTGGTGCACCGCTACCGCCACCGCCAGGCAATATGAGTGGGAATGCGGCTAATTACCATATGTACCATGCACCACCACCGCCACCGCCTCCTGTGGTGCCCATGCCTCCGTATGCGGCCAATGCCTGGACACAGCAGCCACCGCCGCCAACGCACTACAACACGGCTGCACCCCCTCCACCCATGCTGCCCAGCATGGGTCCAGGTGGACCGGGTGGACCCGCCCAGGGGTACTATCAGAATGCCAGCAGGCAGCAACAACAGCAGCAGCGCTATCAATGAAATCATTTAGGGAAATCACACACACACAATAATTAAATATTAATAAAGCGTAATTTTATTAAAACAAACATTATTTTCGCACCATAGCGCGGGGGGAGGGAGGTTCCTGGCTGGGGGGTGGGTGGTTGAGGGGCGGCTTGGAGTTCTTGGCTTATGAAATGTAATGAGCTTGTGTGATGTGAACGCGTTTACACGATGAAGCTAATCACGTTAAAGAGAGTTTCTTTTATCGATAAGTTTATCAATTTTCTTATAGATAAAGATGTAAATTATATTTCTCGTTAAGTTTATTAACTTCTTAATAGTGATGATATAAATTGCATTTCTCGATAACTTGATCAACATTTTATCATGATACGGAAATAAATTTCATTTTGATTCGAGTTCATCATTCGAGATAAAGAAAAGTTCGTTAGGTTCTATATCGAAATAACGAGATGAATTGAATGTCGATAACTTCTTCGATAACTTTTCTTCCTTATCGTGAACAGTTCATCGTGTGTACGCGCTTTGTGCGTTTCTTTACTTGGCTACTTACAGTTTATCATGCTAATCGGTATACAAGCTAAGCTATATATTATATATATATATAGGTTAGTATTTATTTATGGTATTTGTATATGTATGTTTTGTATATTTATTATAGGCATGTATGGGAGTGTTTACTTTATATGCTGATATAGGGTTTAGTGGTAATACGTAAATATTGCAAAACGACTAACGGTTATTGTGAATAACGCTACAACACATACATCAAATACGCGACGAATTCGACTCTGACTCTATTTAATACTAAAACTGATGACAATCGTTAATTGTTCGGTTAGACTTGACATTATTAGAGTTAAAACACTGATCGAGGAATGAAGATACATATGTATGTAGAAGAAAAACAGGAAATTGTAATTTCAATAGAATTTATTTCCAAACGGATCAATTCCAGAGATAGATTGGAAATCTTTAACAAATCACAATAGAAAACTAAAATATAAAATAATACACTAATTAAAAGCATAATTTAAGTATTGAGATAAAGAAGTACAACTATTATCAAAATAAAAAGGGTGCACAATTAATTTTGTAATATTTTATTATATGGAAACATCAAAAATGTTCATACTGACTTAGGAAATTTTCAATTTTCTTTATAATCTACACTAGTTACAAGAAAAATAAATACAGAAATTTATTGTAGTACAACGGTGAAGATATGAACAATAACTTATATTATTTTGATAATAGTTATACATTCTTATTCAGCAAGAGCTTAAGAAAATCATATTCTTGGGGGTTACATTTAACACATTAAATAACAAATAAACAGATACTATAAACACAAATGAGATTCGATAGTGTTGTAGAACGAATAACGTATGCCAGCTATAAATATATATATACACATATATATAAATATATCATATATTATCTTAAATAACTTCACTTTATAAACTTATGTCATCAGTTTCTCGAATAGCTTATCGAATTTCCGTCAGAGCTACGAGACAATTCCGAGAATTTTAGCTGGAACATCAAACAATCTTCTATGTGGTGTGATTGAGTGAGTGTGAATGTGCACTGTGTGTGTGAGTGGATGTGAATGTGCAGTGTGTGTGTGTTTTGTGAGTGAGTGTGAATGTGCAGTGTGTGTTCGTTTGGTTGTGTAAGACGGCAGCTTTCAACACTTGCGCGTCAGGGTCAATTCACCACTAGCATAATACTGTGGTATCATTATAAGTTCGGGCAACGCAAGTCGCGTAGAAGAGATTAGTGGAGATGCCGCTGCGGAGGCAGAGCTGGTTGCCGCCTGTTGTTGCTGCTGTTGAGCCTGGCGCACAATGTGGCCAATTTTACCTGTGAAGGATCACAGATTAATGATCATGCATTGAAAAGAAACAGAGTTATAAGAGGTTTACCCAGCACATTAGCACGATGAAAGCGCGCATCCAATTGCCGCAGCACTGTGAGATCGGGATGGCGTTTCCAGGCGGCCAGTATATCGATTACCTTGAGCGGCACCAGCGCAGCACTAGTACCAGCAGCGTTGCTCTGCCAAGAGAGAGAGAGAGAGAGACCGAGAAAGAAATCTCTAAGTTAGACAGGTTCACATTGAGTTCCTTCTGATCTTACCCTCTTAAACTGCACATTGAGTTGCTGCTGCGAGATCAGCTCGATCAGTTTCTTGAGTTTGTGATGATTGCACTGTTGCTTGGACACGTGCAGCAGCAGACGCCTCAGATCGCCGACTTCCTGGCGCTGGGGCTGATTGAAGTAGCTCTGCAACAGACTCGCATTGTAGGAGATGTGAAGTTTGTCCAGCGCCTGCACCAGATGCTCCTCACTCAACTGCGCCGTGGACAGACGCACCACGAGCGGCGGTTCAGTCGAAAAGCTTTGCTTGAGCAGCTGCAAATAGGGAACATATGTATTAGCTGGAAATCTAACTGAATTCCGGCTAACTTACCTGCACGCCGCCAAAATTATTATCACACGAAATAAACCTTTGGTTATAATGACCCAAGTCGCCACCAGTGCCAACACCTCCTGGCATCGAAGTGTGCCAGCTAAAGAGGCCTCCAAACTCATCCAGATACCCTGGGGAGCCACTGCGACAGCGTGTCTGTTCTGCACGAGCGTAGAGCGAGAGACTGCTGCCACGTCCGCCCAGATAGCGACGACACTTGGCACAGCTGGTCAAGTCCATCGCTTTCCCGATGGTGTTGGCCAGAAACTCTTTTTCCAGGCAATCCAGGCAGGTCTCTTCGCCGCTGCTCAGATCGAATTGCGTTGAATTGCCAGCCTGTTGTTGCTGTTGCAATGCTGCACTGGCGGCCACCACAGCGGCAGCTGCCACCAGCATGGGTGCCACATCCGGTTGCTGTTGCTGCATCTGTTGGTTGGAGGAGACCGCACGAAAGTCTGTGCAACTGAAGCAACGTTCATCGAAACTGGGCTGGGAGCGACGCGACTTGGAAGAGGCGCAGCTCTTACCGGTGGAGACCATTGAGGAAGATGTGGAGAGTGTGCTCAGTCGCTTGGGCTTGGCACCCGTCAACTTGCAGTTGCTTCTGGATTCCTCTTCATCCGTCACATGTGTATGTTCACTGGGCACACTTGTGCTGCGATTGAAGCTGCTGTAGACCAGTGTGTTGGGCAGCGAGTGCGCCAATGTTGTGATGCCATCTGTCACAGCGTTGTCCATGAAATCCTCATCTTCCTTACTTCCGGTAAACAGCTCATCCACATCCAAATCCGAGCCAGTATCTGCATCTGCCTTAATCTGATCCAAATTGAGACTAATTCTTGCGAATTTCTTACTCAGACGCTGCAGTGCTTCCTGCGGAGCTGGCAAGTCCTCAATAGGTGAACTATAGAGTTGACGTCCTTGTGTGGGCGTGGCCATGTGTCTGCCACCTCCCCCGTTTCCTCCTCCTCCGGCTGCTGCTGCTGCTGCCTGCAACTGACTGTAATCGCGTTGCATCAATAGTAAATTAGCATGAGCCGCCGCTTCTTGTGCACTGGCAGCAAACTCCAGCTCCGACGAAGGATCCGGTTCGAAATCCATTTCCAGAAAGTCCGTCTCATCATCCCGCACCAGCCCAAAGTCTAAATTACGTCCACCGCGTCCTGTGCTGGCATCCAAAGCTGCCATGTCAAAGTCAGCTGCATCGCCGCGATACGCATAGACACAGTCATCCGAATTGAGGGAAATCTCTTCCGCCTCCACATCGTCGTCGTCGTCCAGCAGGATAAGATCATCACCGTAATAGTTGTCGCTGGCATAGCTCAGATTTTCTGTAGAGTTGTTCATCGAGGTGCGACTGGAGCTGAGTCCTCCAATTGCTGCGTCGGTGGGCGAGAGTGCGGAGGCAGCAGCCGCAGCAGCCACAGCGGCAGCTGCAGTACAATTGAGTGGCGGCAGCGCAGTCAGCGTGTAGGCAGCGCCGCCGACACAGATGCCATTTAGCTGTAGCGAAATTTGCATTATTGCAAAAACAGCAAACAATGGCGAGAAAAAGGAAAGAAAAAAGAAAAACGAATGCAAAAAAACACACTTGCCTTATCACTGGTGTCGACTGCAGCTGCAGCATTAGCAGCAGCGCAGTCGCCGTCTTCGTCATCCGCTCCTTCTTCGTCTCCCCCTCCACCTTCGTCCTCAATGTGTGCAACGTAGGTGGGCGTAACAGCAACTGCGCCTACTGCGCCTGTTGTTGCTGCTATTGTTGTAGCTGTTGATATTGGTGTTGCTGTTGTTGTTGTTGCTGCTGCTGTCGTTGTTGTTGTTGCTGTGGCAGCTGCTACTGCGGCTGATGTCGTCGTCTGTTTCTGTTTCGCTTTTGCCATTGTCCTTTGCAGTTGTGCCTCCTCCTCGCCATCGACCAGGCTGGCAAAATTATGTGTCGAATGACAGCCAAGTAGATTGTTATTGTTGTTTAAATTTAATCGCCACAAGCCATCGTGTTTTAACTTATTTAATTCAATTTTATCTTTGCCAAAACCAAAACTATAATCGCTATCGCTCATGTCAAACTTTAAGCCTACACCTTAGAGATGGTCTCCACCTATCGAAAGTATCTGTTAAGGGACGAAACGCGACTATCGATTGCACTTAACAGAGTTATTCGAATAATTTTCACTTTCAAACAATTCAGAATCTTATTTTTAACAAAAAAAATCTAATTCATAGAATATTATTATATAATAATTAATTAATATTATAATTATTTTAATTCTCCAACGAAACAAATTTTTTATTTTAACGAAAAACATTATTTTAAAAACAAGTAATAATAAATAAAACGTTAAATTAAAGACATTTCCTTATGAAACTCTGCCGTAAACTTCCAAACTGTAAATGTATACTTAAAAAATGTATTTATAATTAATATAATAAGTTAAATAATTACCGATAAATACACGTTGTCTTGTCCCCATGATTTGTGTTAAATATAAATATTAAATTTCGATATTTGTTCTTATTTTTTATACTAAATTTTTGTGTACGCTTCCTTGGTGAATTTTCATATACAAATTTACCTAAGCATTCCTTTTTTGTGTTTTCTGGATTTATGCCCTAATAGGAGTAACAAACTTTGTTAAGAAATTTTTCAATTATCATATTCAACTTACTTGAACTTCGAAATCCTTTGGCGCATTGGCTACACACATTTTGGGCGTCATTTCCTTGGATATATGCGAAATGGCGATTTCCTCGACAATTATAGTCCGTGCTAATGTTACGATAACTGTTGCCTTGCCACCACAAAAACCGAAACATGATCCTGGCTCCATGCTAGATCGCAACATATTTATGGGTGGATTCCCACTAAAATCTAGTCCGATGAGATTTTTTATAACATTCGTACTTCCTATAGGTGTTGCCTGAACATCATAGATGCGAGCACCCAACGCGTCGTCGGCGTAATTGATGCGGGTTTTTGGCATTACTGATACTGCTTCATTATTTGAACTGGCTTGAGCCTGACCTGCGCATGTAGAGCCAATCAATTGTTTTTTTATGTTGTAAATATCATCCATAACATTTCCAAGCTTTCGTTTCAATACTGAGTCAATGTACGAGTTTAATTCCCGGTTACCACAACTTGCACCATCGGAATCTCCACAGATCCCCGGAGTGTCAATGCTCGATTTGGAGGCATCGCAGGATCGTCCTGCGGATTTCTGCATTTGAAGGTTAAGGGATGCCTGCAGATATCTAAGTTGGTAGAAAACTCGACGATTAATAAATAATAAACAAATTTACCGAAAGACACTCTACATCCTCCTTTAGTCGAGCAAGCGCGGATATACTGTTTTTATTATTCGACAGCAGGTGATAAAAAAAAAACACTAATATCATAAATGTCAAAAGGTACATGCACCAGATGCGCATTTGACATCTGTCCATTTTGTTTATTTATTATATAAATTACAATCATTGAAATGTAACGGAAATCTACTTTGTTTTAAATATATTTCAATTGTTATACTCGGTAGCCCTGGTAGATACATACAAATTTACAAAATGAAAATTAACAGTTAACGATATAATCGCGGTTTACAGAATCATCGCTATCGGTTGTGCTTGTACACTATTGAAATTTATCGATACTGAATTAATATCTTACTTCTGTTTTTAGAATTTGGTTTAACTTTTCTAAAAAAAAGTATAATTTAGTGTAATAAGCGCACACAAACCTTAAATAAAAGAAGCAATGAGCTTGTTTAACATTTTACAACGGCTTAGGCGAACTAACCGAAACTTAACATAATGTTAAATGGTATCTCTGTTATTCATCTACCTAACATCTCCGATGCTAAACAGCCAAACATTCGCGGAGTGTACACAAAAAAGGAAAGGCTTTCTTTTCAGCCAGCTGCAGCAGTTGCACAAACAACAAACGCTGGGGCTGCAAAGGAACACGAATTACTTTACTCTACGCTTATTTTAATCTGTCAACAAAACGAAATAAATAAATAAAAAAACCAGCAACAAAGCCTGCTCTCGATTTCCAAGTTTTGACTAAAGGGCGCATATTGCGCGAGTGTCCGTGTGTGGGTGCATAACAACAAAGAAAAAAAAGAAGTGCAAGCATAAAAATTGATTTTTAACCAGTGTTAAGTGCCAACAACAACAAACAGCAACAGCAACAAAATGGTGCAAAAATTTCAATCGCCTGTGCGGGTCTACAAATATCCCTTTGAGCTCGTTATGAAGGTGTGTATCTTATTTGCAGTAGGCGTGTCACATAACCACTCACGCCCATACACGTCCCATGACTGAGACAGTTTCCCTACGTCTGTGTGTGTGTATGTGTGTGTGGGGGGTCGGTGTGGATGAGTGGGTAGATGCCTATGTGTGTGTGACGCGTGTCTGGCAAGTCATTTCACATAACACGTAAAATATTATTCTCTCTTACGTTGCTAATTACACACAGCTGTCATTTCAATTCGCTGCATTTTCCACATTTCCCGAATCACTGCTCATCTCTCTCTCTGTTGCGTTTTCCTCATATTTTCTTTCAAGCTGTCGGGCATCGCATGCAAAAGATAAATAAAATTAACCTTGGAGTTGTCTCTCTCTCTCTCCCTTCCCCTCTGTCTCTCTGCCTCTTATTTTGTCATTCGTATGTAATTTCATGAATGGAAGCTCGCGACACAATAGCAAGAGTGAGAGAGATAACATAGAGCGAGAGAGGGAGCCGGACTCGTCGGTCAGCTGCCCGGTTCGTGTTTTGCATTCCAGAACCGCATCAGAGACAGAGAGTAGCAGGAAATAAGCGATTATGGCCCATTGTATACAATAAAAAACAATCAGCCGAATGAGACAACAAAATAGGGGGGAATCCTAAGCAAACCGAAGTCTTTTATACGCTAATAAAACGATGCTAAACGAGTAATGGGAATTATGGCAAGTGTTGTAGATGTCTCTCTTTAAGTTGTAGTACCCTCTCTGAAGTTAGGGTATATGTATTCTGCCTAGACGCAGCTGATAACGCTGCGACACCCCAATGCGAATCATATCAGCGCTGCTGGCCTAATTGACGCCATTTTTCTACTTCTGATAATACGCAAATATAGTTGGCAAACTTTTTGGTTTATCTATCAATGTGAAGAACTAAATTGCGTCGAAAACAATTTCCCCATGTGGGTAGCTCAATTCTATTTAATTAAGTTTTCTCGCGTAAATTGATTGCGAGACAGCAAACAAATAAGTTGTTATTATTTTTTTGTTATTGTTATTATCAGTTGAATTAGTATCTCATTGTTGTTGGGTGCAAAAGTTGTCGTCGTCGCCGTCGTCAAATGTCATTGACTTGGGAATAAAATGCTATATGGTATAGTAACTGCGGCTGACTGTCCAGTAGGTCGGCGCTAATTGGCTTAACAGTAAAAAATAATCTCTTTATAGCAGACAATCCAGCTCATCAAAACGAAATGGTCACGTTCCTGATGCACACGGTGCGGTTCCTAACTAAATAAATCAAAGGTTGTAACAAGATTACAGTGGAATGTATTGTGTGCATACCATGGAACGAAGAAGGTAACCGCTATTGAAAGCCTTCACGAGTAATCGCTAATGTTACGAAAGTAACAAATTTTATAATGCGAAATATTGCTATAATAACAAATATCACATGCCTGTCGTGACTCCTATTGGAGGGAACTGTAGCTAGATATGATATATAGTATGATACACTCACACATCACATGTCAAATAATCATGTTGGGGGAAGTTGCAGTTATTTAACTTGAAATTGGTAAATCTACAAACATAAGTAGAACCGCAGGGTCTTAAGAGAACGTTCAGTGATAGAAATGCTAAGTTCTTAAACTTGAAGTATGTATATCTTATTATATTTTAAGTTGAACTAAAGAAACTTCACGGGGTCAACCCCCATGATGGCATATATTTTAAGCACAAGTTGAGGTTTTTATCATTTATTTATACCATTTGTATGTATAACAAAGCTAAAGGAATGTGGAGAAACCTCACCTACCATACAAAACAATCTACAATAAATATATGAATTCATATTCTATATGCATTTAAAACAAGAAAACCCACTTACTATAAAAAAAATCAATCTTATATGAATACATAACATATGTATACATTTTTCTAGCTTTATATTCCATATGTATTATTCCCATGCAGAAATAATATGAAAGGACCTGTCGTCATTGTAAAGACCTAGTATTTTAAATGGCAACTATTTTTATCCTCCACTGCGGGCACTGCAAGAGTTGTTTGTTTGTTGTTGTTAACGTAACAGCCTCGATGTCGGCCGTTGTCGTGTCGAAGGGGTGTAGGACTTTATCCTCAAGGCAATCAATTTTCCATTTTACTAGAGAGCCCCCTCACGAAGTGTAGCTAGTACGTTGTAGTTGTACGAAGACATCACAGCTACGTACTACTATGAGGTATGAAATTTGCACACTTTCGGTTTCCGTTCTATATTTAGCAACGTCGACAAATCGCCTTTAAAAGGGTCTACCCCGAAAACTTTTAATGGGCCAATTAGAAGTTTATGGTACGTCTAACTTGGTGAATTGCGAACCTCAACTACATTGCCCAGTCTAGCCTGTAAATCTGTCAGTCTAATGACATTTTTATGCGGCTGCTGCGGCACATTAATAACACCCAAGTTGGGTTCGTTCGACTGCGGATTCATGTGGCTTTTCACACGACTCTGAGACTGCTGAATAATTGAGCTCGATGAGGAAAACTATTGGAATAGGCCAGACAACAAGTTGTCTTCATGCTGCTTTCTTTCCCAGGCTGACACGACGATAGCACGTGGCATAGTGTCCCACAAGAGTCCTTACTTAGTTTACTCGAGGTTTCTTTAAACTCTCTGAAAATATTGTACTGTAACTTTCCTTTCAAATCCAATTAGTACACTTCGTGCCACTGTGCTGTTGTCTCCGTGCCTTGAACTTTTTAAATATATATGAGGCGTACTTAATTATCATGTGGCGTGCTTTAAAGGACACGCGTTGTCACGTTCTTGTCCTTGCTCGGCCCTGGCACGACCCAGAGAAGTCGCATTTTAATTCTAGACTGGAAAATGTCCCATTTAAATAATTCAATATCAGGTATACAAAGAAATATAAATTCCTGAATGACTTAAGAACGTGAGAAATTTCTCGCGCCTGTCCAAATTATTAATGGGTTTGCAGCCAGATTTGTTTAGAATGCGGCGTAGAAAGTGTATTCCCCATATGACGCATGTGGCAAAGGGGCTGTATACATAAGATAATGGGGGCCCAAGTTAAGCAATAATCATAAAAAAACCGAACAAAATGAATTGTTTATCTGGGTAAAGCTCTTGCAACATCGCTAAACAGTGCGCACATATTTCCCCATACATAACCCTTAGTGCAGTAATAACTCTTTAATTATACGATATATACAAAAAAAGAAAGAAGAAAAATCATTATTATCATCATTATTAATGTTTCTGCCTCAATTGATAAACAGTTTGTTACGCTTAGCTAATTACTTGATAAGCTTTTAGCTTGAAACGAGCTAAATATGGTTTGAAACTAGTTCCCGTGGCCTTTTAGCTTAATTGCAATGAAAAACTTTAGCAATATTGGCGGCAATCTTCCAATCAATATCTAGTATAAACGGGCGCAAATAGACAGGCAACTGTTTTATAACTTTGCAAATATTTGGCGTGGCAACTGGTGCCGATACACTCACACATCCACACATACATTCACATGCACATATATCTATAATCTGCTGTTATATCTGTATCGAAATTGTGGCCCTAGGCCAAGTTCATGTTCATTTACATGTCATAAATTGGCCAAGCGTCAAGGCCAGCGACACCATAATCAACCTATACTCGTACTCTTCATAGCAAAAGCCATATATTATATGGTCTTGCGTCTACCCTATGGAAGAAACATATACTTAAGCATCCTCCCTTTATCCTTAAATCTATAGCAATACTATATTATCTTCCTTTTACTTAATCTATGACAACAACATGTATAATATCATCGTCTCTAACAGTGTGTGTAAAATAGAGCATCTTCCATATACCCCATAACCTATAGGACCTGTACTATATCATTTTCCCTATAACCTATAGCAACAGCATAATAATATATTTTTTTCTCTCTCACTTCCTTTAGGCCTACGAGCGCCGCTTTCCCACTTGCCCGCAAATGCCCATTGTACTGGACTGCGAAGTTATTAAGGATGAGTGCCTGGAGAATGGTGCCAAACGAAATACGAGTCGTCGTTGCAAACTGGCTGTGGATGCACCGTATATATTCAAGAAGCTTATCGGAGTGGACTTTGTATTCTTTCTACAGCACAATTATCTGGATATGACGAATCGCACATTGAGTATTGAGGCGGTCAACGAGAGTTTCTCGTCGCGTATCGAAATCTTCGAACGTTGTCGCTACTACGCACATCCGGATAACTCGGAATGGACTTGCTTCGATCAGACAGCTACGCTGGATATCAAGAACTTCTTTGGCTTTGAGCATTCGATGGAGAAAATGGGCATGAAGCAATACACCCAAACAACGCTCAAGGGCAAGGAGATAATTGAGTTCTTCATTGGTCAACTCAAGGAGGAGGGCATAACTCATGTAGAGCGTTGGGTACCGCCACTAGATGCACCTAAATCGCCAAGCAGCAGTACCGAACAACATCATGACATATTGCTCGATGGGGATTTCATTGCGCGCAATTTGGGTCAGTTATCTCCGATGCAGGAGTCCAAGCTTCTGGAGCTGCGAAAAATGCTCGATGGTGTCGATGATCTGGAGCGTATGCCCAGTTATCAGACCATCTTGCGTTTCTTGTCAGCACGCGACTGGCATGTGAGCCAGGCATATGCCATGCTCTGTGATTCCCTCAAATGGCGTCGAGAGCATCGCATCGATGATTTGCTGCAGGAGTACAGCAAGCCATCGGTGGTGATTGAACACTTTCCTGGCGGTTGGCATCATCACGACAAGGATGGAAGGCCCATTTACATATTGCGCTTGGGTCACATGGATGTAAAGGGTTTATTGAAATCTCTCGGTATGGAGGGTTTGCTAAGATTGGTATGTTGTGATCTTTAAATAATCTTTATGTTATTTTCTTTATCTATTAATATTTCTCCTTGTGCTTCACAGGCTTTGCACATCTGCGAGGAGGGCATACAGAAGATCAATGAGTCGGCAGAGCGTTTGGATAAGCCAGTGCTCAACTGGTCCCTCTTGGTTGATTTAGAGGGTTTATCCATGCGTCACTTATGGCGTCCTGGCATCAAGGCACTGCTCTATATCACCGAAACCGTTGAGCGCAACTATCCGGAGACAATGGGCCGAGTGCTGGTGGTGCGTGCTCCACGCGTATTTCCCATAGCCTGGACTATTGTGAGCGCCTTTATAGGTAAGAAATATAAATATAAAATATAATATAACTATATCCATTAACTTGAATCTGTTATTTCTCTAGACGAACACACACGCTCCAAGTTCTTGTTTTATGGCCCGGATAGCGAGCACATGCGTGAGGGACTTGCTCAATATATTGATGAAGAAATAGTGCCCGATTTCTTGGGTGGCTCTTGCAAGGTAAAAACTTGTTACGCTTTGCCTTAGCTTTGTAAATACTTTAAAAACAATCTGTACAGGCTCAATAGCGATATCCTATTTTTGTATATAATATAATCTTATCTATTATATTGTTATTTTTTCGTACTATTGAAACTTTCGTTTATCCCATTCCAAATTCGCAAATTTAGACGTATTTATCGCATGTGGACCAAGTCAATGAAAAATATCTAACGCATTGTTATTTAGCTGAATGCGATTGTGTAAGCAGCTCCAGATCTCTCTCTCTCTCTCTCTCAATCCTAATCCCAAATATGATCGTACAAAGTGCCGTTTATTATTGTTATGTTCTGTTCTATAGTTTGTGTGTTCTTTGTCCTTTAAACTATGTCTATATAAACACAGTGAAGCACATACACAATACATATGTATACTTTATTTTATTATTAATTTCCCGCCTTTTTTGTCCATAGACGATGATACACGAGGGCGGCCTCGTTCCTAAGACGCTTTACAAGATGATCTCTCTGGAGGATCACGATGATGATACGCCCGTTGCCTCGCGTGCTGCTTCTGCCTCAACGTCGGATGTGGCCAGCACCGAAGGCAAACGTTTGTCGGCTGCACATCAGCATGATCACAAGAATCTATATAAGACAGTGGATCTGAAGCCGGGCTTCACTCACGAGTTGCTCATACGCAACTCGGACCCTAAGAGTGTGCTCACCTGGGACTTTGATGTGCTGCGCAATGATTTGCACTTTACACTGTATCGCATAACTGAGGAATTGCCTGATAAGCATGGTGAGTTTGGTGTATACTCAGCTAATAGAAATGGATAAAGAATCATATTTGATATATATTCGCAGATGCGGCTGTTTCCTACTTCGATCTGCAGGACTTCAGTGAGGGCGTCAACTATTTCCGCGAGGAGCCCACGCTCATTTGCCGGCATAAGGAGAGTGTGCAGGGATCGCATGTGATGCATCACAACGACAGCTATATAATGCACTGGTTTAGTCCGTCGGGTGCACAACTGAATCTATTCTATGAGGTCCTAAGCTCTGTGAACTACAAGGGATCCATGACCAGTCTGCAGTCGGCATTCTCATCCAACTCATCGGCGGCAAGTTCGTGTCAGAGTCGATGATATGAGCAGAACGGGCTGGGTCCTGGTAGGGATGCACTACAGCCCGCAACATCATCATCATCAAAGGAACAGCCAGAATTGGATCTGATGTCGGGCACACTGATGGAGAAGAGCTTGAATCTGTTCGACACGCCAGATATATTTTTTTAAGCCATTCGATTTGCAATCTCGTTTAAGTTTAAGTTTAGCAAAAATATGTTTAGTTTCGTGTTTCAATTTCGGATTCATTTAGCACAATTTAGTTTTGACTTTTGTTTAATTTTATAGTATATTTATAGCAAAGAATATAATAAGCCAAAAAACTGAAATTTGTGAATTAGGACTTTACATAAACAAAGTATAGAAACATATATACATATAAATATATATGATCATACACAAATACGGTTGTATCAGCGAGAAAGAAATTCGAATATCACGCAATCCACACATTCATTTGAGCGCGTCAATTAGTCCATTTTAGCAGCTTATATAAATTTTTATCCACTATATAGATATATAATATATATATATATATATATATATATATATATATATATATATATATATAAAAATATACACAATGTAAGCAACGTAATATTTGTAGCGCAGCTAATTTTATATATGGCTTTTTATAACACCGCCGCCAAAACGTAACGAAATAATGCCAGAAATTTCGCTCGAAATCAAATGAGGTTTACACAAAAGAACATCTAATCAATGACTACAGGTTACCTAATTAGTTTAATTCGGATATATTAACTTAACAAAAAAGGAAATCATAATAATGTTTAGCCTATTGAAATGATTTCAATAAAAATATTGCAATGAAAAATTAAAGAAAAATAGACGAACTTAATACAATATCAATGAAATTCAGTTTAGACTACGAAACTAATGCTGCAAAGAATCTTAGGCGTTAAGTAATTAATGATAATCAATTTAAACAAGAGCAAAGAATACTAATTAAATAGCCAAGCAAATGCCGTGCATGTTAACTATTTGTGTAAGTCGAAATAAAAATACAAATAAACATACAATAATAATAAATAAAAGTAATTAATTCCAAATGCCGACAGAATGGCAGCACTGTCCGCCATTCATTTGAACTTGAAAAATGTGACCATATCCCTACTTACATTTTGTTGTTTTGCAACACTTAACCTAATCAGCTGGCGGACTACACTTTTCTACTGGCTAACAAAATAAACAAGAAGAATAACTTTGTTTTCAACAACACACACATAAATAAGCATACAAACAAAAAAACTCTATCAATACAAATATATTTTATCATGTCCCTTATCAATGAAGGTTAGCAGTGGCCTACGCGACGGCATAATCAAATCGTTAACAATCGTCAACGGAAAATGTAGTTTATTTTGGATTAGAAGCCAAAACAAAGGTAGAAATATATATAAAACGGATTAGCCACCAGTCACCAATCGAGTTATAGTAAAAAGCTACGGTACTGAGGGACTTTCAACAGTTGAAGAGCATTGCTAACTGGTAACACATCAACACACCGCAGACATGGTTGCATTCGAAGTTGCCAAGTGAGTAATTAGCTTACACAGTGCGATAATTGCAGGTTCCCAGAGCCAGACAATATATTGTGATTTTGTCGTTATGACGCCGTCAAATAACTTGGAATCCATTCTTAATTTACTCTCGGATCCTTACAGAACAGAGTCCACTTCCATTGAAGCAGTGGGCAACATCTATGAGGATAAGAAAATTTTCCCAGCTTTTCGCAGTGGACCTTTGGACGAGTATCGAGATAAGGCGAGCTTCTGCTATAAACGCCTCAATGTGTTATTGGAGGGCGAAGAGCACCTGCGCCTAAAGGTAAGGATCATATAAGAGAATGTCTAGCCATATATGCAACGTATATATATATATATATATATTATATATATGCAGCTATAATGGGGTGCTTCAACTTTAATTCGTTCGTGTTGCCAAAGTTCAAAGTCGAATCACTACAAAAGCTATTCAAATAACTAGAACAACAATTGGCACTCATTATCTAGTTGTAAATCTACATCGATTGCTATCTTAACTTTCAATAGTATCAAAACTTAATCTTGATAATCAATTTTTTAAAAATATTTGCTAGTCACTTCGTTAATTGATTATTTTAGTACAGAAATTTGCGCCCCTGTAATGAATATAGCCAATTTTGGCAGGTGTTGCTATAAATGATAATGAGTCTATCTAAAATATTTCGATAAGATATAAGCTTGAATAAAATTAGGTCGGGTGGGGCAGCTTATCATAATTTGTAGTTATTAATGAACAATTTCTTATAGCACAAAATTTGGCAATGGATGGAAAAACATCCCGATTTCCAACGTGAGCCGGAAACTCCAAGCTTGGAGCGAACACGTGAATTGGCCAATAAACGTCATCATTTACTGTGGGAGCAGAAGTTCTTTGGCATTGAAGAGGTGAGAAATACAGATTTATTAAATTAGATTTTAATAACTTAACTTATCTTTTGAAATCCTTTAGTATTTCTCTAAGCCACATTTAATGTTGGCCTTTAGTCAGGCAATCTTCAGTTATGACTTCAGTTTCGCAGTGAAGTTCTCCCTCTCCAATGGCATGTTCCCCAGCACTTTGGTATCCAATGGTACCGAGCGACTGGGCAAATATGTTTCCAAGAGCGCAAATAATCGCATAGTCGGTGCGTTTGCACTCACTGAGATATCCCATGGAACGAATGCGAATGGTAAGGTTATGGTATAGCTATATAATATATAGATATACATATAATATAGATAACTTTTAAACCTTCTTCTTTGGTCTTTCACAGGCATGCGTACAGTCGCCACATATGATAAGAAAACGCAGGAGTTTATCATACACACACCTGACTTTGAGGCCGCAAAGTGCTGGGTTGGTAATCTGGGCAAGACTTGCACCCATGCCATAGTGTACGCCCAGTTATATGTGCCTGATGGCAATCATCAGGGTCTTAATGCCTTCCTAGTGCCCATTCGTGATGAGCGCACTCTGCTGGCATTCCCAGGCGTCACTGTGGGCGACTTGGGCGAGAAAATCGGTCTAAATGGCATTGACAATGGGTAAACCTATTGATATCATATAGTTATAGATCCATTAGTTCACCTTTTCATACATTGCAATTACAGTTTTGTGATGTTCAATCAATATCGCATACCCAAGGACAATTTATTATCGAAGACGGGCGACATTGATGCCCAGGGTAACTACAATAGTCCCATTAAGGATGAGCGCAAGCGTCTGGGTGCCTCCATGGGTGCATTGTCAACAGGTCGAGTTAACATCACCGCAATTACCTATGTTGCACTGAGTAAGGCCCTCACAATAGCGACACGTTACTCGGCCAGCCGTCGTCAATTTGGACCTGTCGATAGCAAAGTAGAGTGGCCAGTGATAGAATACCAGTCACAGCAGTATCGGTTACTGCCTCACCTGGCAACGGCCATTGCACTGCGTGTTGTTACCTTATGGATTGGCAATACCAATACCAGTATGACCCTTCGTGGTTTGTCTGGTGAGGATATATCTGAGATGGGTATGGAAATCCATGCAATTTCGTCGGCATTAAAACCGTACTGCACTTGGGCAGCACGTGATGGCATCCAGGAGTGTCGGGAAGCTTGTGGAGGACATGGTTATCTCAAGGCATCAGGATTGGGTGATCTGAGGAATGACAACGATGCCAATTGCACCTACGAGGGTGAAAATAATACTCTTATTCAACAGGCTTCCAATTGGCTGATTAACTTGCGTCGCAGTAATTCTAATTTTGTGGATGTGTCCCCATTGGAGACAGTCACTTTCCTTAGCAATATGGATGAACTGCTGCGTAGCAAGGCGCAAGAGCGTAACGCTGCTCAAGCTCTTGATGTGCACAGTGAGTAGTTGTCATATCTATTATGTATATTAATATTTGATCCTTTCTGGTTTATCGTTTTCTTTTCAAATAGATTTGCTGAAGGCGCTGAATTGGCTCACAGCCTGGCAATTGGATGCCACTGTAAAACGTTTCGGAGAGCTACAAGCCGCTGGAAAGAATGCTTTTGAGACACGCAACAATATTCAGGTGTTTGCAGCACAAAACCTGTCGATAATTTATGCAGAGGTGAAGATTTTCAAATTGTATATATAAAATGAAACACATTTTAATGATTTATTTAATTTCCCACAGCGCACAGTTTACTATGTCTTCTATAAATACGTAACTGGTCTACCCAACTCGAACGAGCAACATGTTCTGTTGAAGGTATTGGCATTTTATGGTGCCAATTTGATCAACAAGTACGCAGCGTTGTTCTATCAGGGTGGCTACTTCCGTGATAATGCGCAAATTGAACTCTATCAGAAGGGTATAATCGATTTGTTGCCTGTGCTGAAGAACGAGTCTATAGCCTTGGTGGATGCCATTGCACCGAACGACTTTATACTTAACTCTCCGCTCGGCATGAGCGATGGCAATGTCTATCAACATTTGCAACGCAGCATTGTCGCCACTCCGGGTGTATACGAGCGACCCTATTGGTGGCGTGATGTCACCTATAAGAACTATCTGCGTAGCGCCAAGTTGTAAACAAGGGCCCAATCAAAACATAGCTTTACATGCCTTTCTTCAGTGATATTTGTGCAATGTTCTTGATCTTAGACCAGACGTAAATAAAACCTAACTGTGTTAAGTAATAAAAGTATCAATTTGTTGCAAATTGTATTTCATTTTGAAATGAAATCGGTAATTTATATGTGGTATAGAAATATCATCTTGTATGTAAATGAAACAAAGACTATTCAGGATATGAAAACACACATTTGGGACGCACCATCATTTGCACTGACTTATACGAATAATTTGATCCCTTCCAGTGATACCAGTAAATTCCTTTTTCAGTGAGGCCTGAAGAGTGGGTGCCATTAAGATAGAGTCCATTTAAATTGCTGCAATTAGAATCGAACATTTTAGCAAATACAAAGAGAGTCGAGCTCTTTATTCACCTGTAGCCACAGTTCTTATACCACCAGGCGCCTAGGTGTCGCTCTGAACAAACAACACCACTATTACTACTATAGCCGTCGTTATTTTTATCAAAAGTACTGAATTTTTGCCCTGCATTATATGTCAACGAATTCCCAGCATCTCCAGAATATACTCCCAACTTGGCCAACCTGTATAAGTCCGATTCAGCGGAGACTAGAAAGTCGTCATAACGAGCAAATTTGATGTTTCCATTCAAATCTTCCAGTTGAATATAGAGCTCATGGGGCTTGGATGCTGTTATTGCGTGTAGCTTATCGAGACCTATAAAGAACTCACTGGAAAGATCACCGAACCCAGCCTTATACTGGGCCCAGTTACGGTAGAAATTCAAATTTCCATCTATGCGTCTCTGAATTACGGTCCACCCCGGCCCGGCTACATGGGATTCGCAATAGACTGGGAAGGGAATATGTCCATTAACGTTAATGGTATATATTCCACTTGCATTGACAATTGCCGGACAGGATTCAGGATAGTTATGAAGCAAGCCGGTGGCATTGGTAACTATCAATTCTTGTATGATGTCCGCTGTGTTTGCATCCACATATTCGTGAGCTCTGATTCTATCTTTAGTCAAAGAATAAAGATCGTCCAGATCCTGCTCCATTCTGTGAAAATACTTATAAATATATATGTTTACATTTAATGTAAGACGTTATGTTTGGCACCTCTTTATTTCAGGATCGATTGTAGTGGTTATACTTGAGTCGTTAGTTGACACATTTTTGTCCTCTTTCCCATCAATTTTAGTGGCATTATCGGTAAAAGATTGTTCCTTTAATTAATCAATTAGTTATGTTCATGCTCTATTCAGTACTGGTTATTTCTTACTAGAGGATTGGCTAGATATATGGGCAAGATGCAGGAAACGAGCACAATGAAAATCCAGATTGACTTCATTTTAAGGAAATCTTCTCAAGACTGAGGTGTTACAGCTCGTGCCATATTCTTTTATACTGAACAGTTTAACACCAAAGCTCCTCTCCACCATATGTATAATCATAATAATCATATAAGGCTTAAACGAATTAGTTATCTGGTATATAAAAGAAAGCAAGAGTCGCGTGTATACGTTGTTAATCCTAGAAAACCAGTTAAAATGAATTAAAACAGCTTCTTCTGCATAGTTGTGTTTGTGGACTCTTTTTATTATGTATTGTTTTATCTTTTGGATTTCGTACCCTCGTCATTAACACTTTTACTGTTAATGCAAACAAAAAAAAACCTTGTATGACGAGAAATAAACAATTTTCTTTATATACAAATTGTTTGCAAAGTAAGAATTCAATTTATTATTAAATATTTTTATACACGAAGGTCAGATTACCTCCTCAGCAAATCAACAATTAAAATGTTCGATTCGATTTCTAAGTAAAGTATTAAAGATACAACTTGGACATTGGCATGTACATTGCTGATTGAAATATCTACGTTTCCTCCACATTTTCGTGTATTCGGACAAGAAAATATGAGCATAACACTAAATGCCTGTGTCAGTCAACAAGGGATCGCTTGATCTGTTACAGTAATTAACTTAACCACTCCTTCCGACATTTCAATATTGGTCGAAGGGTATCCTACTGTGGAGTGGACTCGAATGTAACTTTCACTTCTGGTTATATTTGTATAACATTAACATTATATTTTTGTTTAATATTAAAATAAATTGGTTGATTATAGCATACATAAATGTGAAGATACCCTACCATACCCTCTACCCATAATATTAGTAGAAGGGTATAATTTTTGTACTAAGATTCAAGAATATTTTGTATAAGAGCATGGACATCTGGGGCGTACCATCATTTGCACGGATTTATACGAATACTTTCGTCCCTTCCAATGGTGCCAATAAAGTCCTTTTTCAATGAGACCTTCGGAGACGTTTTCATTAAGATAGAGCCCATTGAGATTGCTGCATAGAGAACCAAAAATTTGAATTGAAAAGAGTTTGGATTCTTATCGTGTCGAGCTCACCTGTATGCACAATATGTAGATGCTCCGTACCACCAGGCACCTAGCATTTCCTCGGAACAAACCGGACCCAAGCCGTCATTATCATTGTCAAAAGTACTAAATTTTTGTGTAGCATGATTTCTTAACGAATCCCCAGCGTCTCCAGAATAGGCTCCCAACTTGGCCAAATTATAGGAGTCCGATTCAGCGGATATTAGAAAATCGTCATAGCGGGCAAATCGCGTGTTTCCATCAAAATCCTCCAGTTGGATATAAAGTTCATGGGGCCTGGATGCGGTTATTGCGTGCAGCTTGTCGAGACCTATAAAGAACTCACTAGAAATATTACCGAAGCCAACCTTATATTGTGCCCAGTTGCGGTAGAAATTCAAATTGCCATCTATACGTCTCTGAATTACGGTCCAGCCCGGGCCAGCTATATGTGTTTCGCAATATACCGGGAAGGGAATATAGCCAGTGACATTAACGGTATAAATTCCATTTGAATGGGCAGATGCGGGACAAGATTCTGGATAGTTGTGAAGTAAACCGGTTGCATTGGTATCTATTAATTTTCGTATAATGTCCACTGTGTTTGAATTCACATTTTCCTGAGTTCTGATTTTCTCTTTGGTCATAAAATATAGATTATCCAGATCCTGCTCCATTCTGTAAATTAATATATAAATATAATTTAATATTCAATATATGACATCATTTCCGGTACCTTAATATTGCTGGATCGACAGTTGTGAATTCGTAAGTTGAAATACTTGAGTCCAGTTCCAAATCATTTAGAATGTCCTTATGAGTTGATGGTACCTTTTATGGATTATATAGTTAGATTCGTGCTTTATTCAGCACTGGATTTCTTACCAGAGGATTTGCAAGATATCTGGGCAAGATGCACGAAACGAGCACAATAAATATCCAGACTGACTTCATTTTAAGGAAATCTTCTTAAGACTGAGCTGTTACAGCTTGTGCCATTTTCTTTTATACTGAACAGTATAATCCAAATTCCACTCTACGATATGTATAATCATGTAAGAGCTTATAGCCTGAGTTCTATATAAAGAAAGGGACAGTGCCGCACGTTGTACTGAATCCCTGATAACGCGTGCCTCCACAGCATAATTGTTATATATATGGACATATACTATATATATTACATATAATTTTCGCGATTGTGGGTACTAAATATTAATTTATTGTTTATTCATCTCTTTGGATTTTGTACTTTCGCTTTGGATGAGACTTCACTTATAACATTGTATGATAACTAATATGTGCAACATTATCTTGCATTAAATATTCTTAGGAATTTAAGAAGCAAAGGAAACGTATAGTGTTAAGCATTTCTTTCTTCTTTCCAATTCGATTTCCCTGAATGTGTGGAAGCGTAGGCAGTGGTTGAGGTCCAGGCAAATTTAATGTACCGATACAACGCCATTCCGTTTTACTGAAAGCTGCTTCAGGAGTTTGAGGCTTTACGCTGGGAGTCCTATGTACAGCTTCGTCTATAGAAACTGATTCTTCAGACCGGCATGCAGCCATGAGCTCAGCACGTGGCGATGTACATGCTACCTGCTAAATCAGGAACTGATCGAGTTAAAATGAAATAAAACAGTTTCTTCAGCATAGTTCTGTTTGTTGACTATTTTAATTATGTATTGTTATATCTTTTACAGACTTTCGTACTTTCACTTTTATCGTTGAAATGTTAGTGTTGTATGATAAGCAATAAACAATTATATTTCTTTAAATATAAATAGCAAGGTACAAATAAAATTAACTAAATAATTAAAGGTTTTTATTTCCGGACAAACAGTTTTCACTTCCACAGTGTTATAATGTCGTTTGATATTAAAATAGATTGATTCATATTGACATATCGGTTAATTACGGCATACATACGAGTGTAAAAATTACATAAATAGAGAATTTTTACTGTTTTTATACAAAATCAAGACTATTTTTGATAAAAACACGCACATTTTGGACGCACCATCATTTGCACTGACTTATACGAATACTGTGATCCCTTCCAGTAATGCCAGTAAATTCCTCTTTGAGAGAGGCCTGAAGAGACGGCACCATTAAGATAGAGTCCATTAAGAGAGCTGCAACAAGAACCGAAAATGTAAGCAAATGCAAAGAGAGTTGACCTCTCTATTCACCTGTAGGCACAGTTTCCATACCACCAGGCGCCTAGTAATTGCTCTGAACAAACACGACTATCGCCGTCGTTATCTTTATCAAAAGTACTGAATTTTTTCCCTGCATGATAGCTCAACGAATCCCCAGCGTCTCCAGAATATACTCCCAACTTGGCCAACTTATAGAAGTCCGATTCACCGGAGATTAGAAAGTCTTCGTAACGAGCAAATTTGATGTTTCCACCAAAATCCTCTAGTTGAATATACAGTTCATGGGGCCTGGCTGTAGTTATCGCGTGTAACTTGTCGAGACCTATAAAGAACTCACTGGAAATATTTCCGAACCCAGCCTTATACTGTGCCCAGTTGCGGTAAAAATTCAAATTGCCATCTATACGTCTCTGAATTACGGTCCAGCCCGGACCGGCTACATGCGTTTCACAATAGACTGGGAAGGGAAGATGTCCAGTAACGTTAATAGTATAAATTCCATTTGTGTTGGGAGAGGTAGGACAGAATTCAGGATAGTTGTGCAGTATGCCGGTCGCATTCGTATCTATCAATTTACGGATAATGTCTACAGTGCTCTCATTCACATTTTCAGAGTTAAAGATTTGCTTTTTGACCAGAAAATATAAATCATCCAGATCCTGCTTCATTCTATAAAAATATTGTTATCAAGTATATATTTTGCTATTTAATATATGACGTCATTTTGGTACCTTAATATTCCCGGATTAAATGTAGTGGTCTCGTAAGTTGATGTACTTGAGTCCACTTCCAAATCATTTGTAATGTCATTATGAGTTAATGGTACCTTTTATAGAGTAACTAGTTAGATTCGTGTTTTATTCAGCACTGGGTTTCTTACCAGAGGATTTGCAAAATATCTGGGTAAGATGCAGGAAACGAGCCCAAAGAAAATCCAGACCGACTTCATTTTAGGAGAATCTTCTCAAGACTGGAATCTAGTTCCATGTTGTTTCGCACTTAAACACAAAGTTGCTTTCTAAAGATAGGGAAACTCCCAGTAAATACAATATATATTGTCCCTCATCACTGATAAGGTATGTATGTCAATAATTTTTAAGAGCTTCCAAATTATAGTTGTAGTAGAGAGGCTGGCACAACTAAAAACAAACGTTTCGGTGTGTTAGTGAGCAGCAAAAAAACAAAAGAAGGCAATACACTAAAAAAATTTCAAGTTTTAAATATTTTTAGAATTTCAATATATAGTCTACATCGATATTGCAATAATCTGCAAGCAGTTGGGCGTTGCTTTAAAGTTTTTATAAAATATATATATTTATTCAGTTATCTGAAAACATTTTGATCAGTGTATTTGTTCGGACATCCCCATAGCAATCCGGCACAGCGACTGTTTTGATAGCAGCTGCAATTTTACTCTCTCGTTTACAAATTTCGTTCTCGATTTCGTTTTGTTCTCATTTACGCATTTTGGGTTTGTCCCGATATAGAATTTTGGAAAAACACGCATTTGACAGGAAAAAAGCTGACTTAGCAACACTGGCGGTGCGCACAAATTTTTGTGGCCTATTTTTTCGGGTTATCAGAAGTAAGTTTTTGCCCGTCACCGTTTTTTGACGTTAAGTCGAAATTTAACCGTGCTCATGAATAACTTAAAACTCACCCACAGCAAATTGTAGTATCTTTTCATTTATTGTTTTACTTTTTACTGTTTGTTCTTCCATTATGTACACTTCTTTCGTCTGGATGAGACTTCATTTACTACTTACAGTCGACATCGTTTATACAAAATAAAATTTGATTGATATTGTATGATAAATAATATGTGCAAAATTCTCTTTTATCTTAATTTTTCTCGGTAAGTTAAGAAATAATTATATTAAATATTTATAGTTTTTGGTCTTCGGCCAAACCGATATGATTCACAGTGTTAGAAAATCAAACAACTTTGTAATTATAATCAATATACCGTTATAGATTTGCATCGAAATTGGTTGACATATGCAGTGTTTTGTGCGTTAAATTATTATCTCGATATTTGACTACAATTTAAACCTAATTAGGATCACAGTCTGACAAACGTTTCAGTTGATTTATAAATATACAGAAATTTGTGGCTAGAACAGATAATATACAATATACAATAGTTGAGCAACGATCATGGGATAAGAATTGGGTGTCAGGGTGTCCCCGTCTGAGCACCCGCTCCTGATCCTACTCCCGAACCTGATTCTTGCTCATAGAACTCTGAGGCAATGTGCGGCTGTAGTTTGGCAACTTCGCCGACTTCGTTTTCTGTTTGAATAAGCATCGGAATCTGTTGCGGTAAATCGCTAGTGGCCCACAGATACAAGTCTAGCGTTTTCTCCGTGCAATCGGCTATGAAACGTACAAATGGACGGATGTCGCCCTCGTTGGCCAGCTTGAGGAAGTGATAGTACTTGCTGCGCTGTTGTTTGGGTATGATGACGGGCGGGTAACCGGCGCGCATGAGCAGGGTATTCATAAGGAGGCGCGAAGTGCGTCCATTGCCATCGACAAAAGGATGGATGTGCACCAGTTTGTAGTGGGCCAGAGCAGCATAGCTGGTTGGGGAGACAAATAGTTGAACGTCTTGAAGGTCTTTAGGAAGCAATTTGTCTACTCACTTCACTGGATGCAACGAGTTGCTGTGCTCAGAATTGAGCCAGCGTTCAAAGCGTTGCATTAGTATCGCCAGATCACCGGGACCAGGGGGCACATGTCCACCCACATAGACCTGATTGCGACGAAACTCGCCACCCTCGATGGGATCCACGTGACCCAGCACGCGGCGATGCAGCTCTAGTATGTCCTTGAGTGTGATATCCAGTCTAAAATGTAGGAAAATAGTAAATTAATAAATTTCCCGATGGTCATGAAGTTCAGTTGCAGTTCATACTTTTGCACCAGACTGGCATTGATGTACTTCATGGCCAAGTCCATGCCAAGGATTTCGTTGTGTTCATCTATGGACTTGCCATCGACTGCCATGCGAGTCTCCAGCACAGATCTGGTCTGTGCCAGAGTCATGGTGTTGCCCTCAATGCCCACGGAATGATAGATGTGCTGAAAGTAAGCCTCCTTCTTGGCACGACGAAGTGCCGAGTTGGCTTCATGTATGGCTGAGAGTGCATCGCGTTTCTCATCCAGTGAAAGTAGCCGACGTTCGTCGAGTGTTTGCACGACATCTGCAGTCCGCTGACGATTGGCCAGTGCCTCCGAGTTGCTGGGACTTATGCTCAGTGCCTGGAAGTAGTACTGATCTGCCAATACAATATTACGTTGATTGTGCTCGAGGAATTCCCCATAGCGTAATAACACCTCCGGATGTTTTGGCGCGAGGGCGAGAGCATGCTCGAATAACCTCGCTGCCTTGTCATCCTTGCCCGCCATATACATCTCCTGTGCGAGACGCAGAGCACCCATGGCCTCCTTAATATTCGTCTGCTCAGCCTCGGTAAAGCTGGCGCCCACACTATCACTGATGCTCTTGTCGTAGAACTCCTTGAAGGCGTTTAGCTCGTCCACGGAGTACACTGCAAACTCATCCCGCGTCTGCAAATAATGTGCCGTGGGCAGGTGATGCAGCTGACGCACCTGGAGTCGCCAGCCCAGCGCATGCAGGCCAAAGGCTGCCACACTACCGGCAATGAAGAACAAGGCAAAACGAAGGGTCAAGTGCAGTGTTTGTTGTTCCTTGTGCTTTGATCCTGCTGTCACCACTTCATCATCTGTTTTCGCTTCCTCTTCCTGGTTCATATTGCCCATGGCCATAGCTGAGGAGGGTGAACATTGAATAACCATTGTTGTTTTTAAAGCTGTTTGTGAATCAACTTACCAATGTCTGGTTTGGAGAACTCTACTCAGTTCAGCTGCTGTTTCTGTTTTACATTAATTCCCAAACCTTTACACCGCAGAAACATTTTAGACTCGTTGTGGGCGTTTTGACAACAATTTAACCACGTATAACATTTTAGAACAAGTTCGAATGAATGAGCTCGTGAACTTATGCTAGAGATGGTATACTTAGCCGATAGTTTAGTTCGATATAGGAACTGCTCAAATACACCTTAATTTATAGAAAACAATGGTTTTTTGATATACATTTCAGTACATACTTGCCTAGTATGCACATTCCTTTCTAAATATTGATTTGACAATGTTTTAGTTTGGACTATACTTATTTTCTTTACTAGTTCATTTGTTTTGTATTTTACCGCGCAGTTAACAGAGTTGGTAAACTGAAAAATATAGCACCACCTGCCGGCAAAAACAAATTAAGGCAGTGTTGGTAAATGATACAAGTAAAGTGTCATCTGTTGCCAATAAATCATTAATATAAAGCGCCAACCAGGAAACGCACTCTTGCGGCTGAAAACTGTACTTTCTGCAGAAGTATAGTTTTTCTTATAATGTCGAAATAATTTGGTGTGCTAATGTATAAGATGGGAGTTCTGCTTCGCTCTATTTAATCGATGAAACTGTTTTGATATATTCTAACAACTGAAGAGTTATGGTAACGCATCTAAACTATAAGAGAGTAATATCAAAAAAAAAGTCAGCATCAGTTTCAGCTCACTGATAATATTCCCTGAATTTATTTGCAAAAGTAGAGGCTTAGCTGTAAGTTCAGTTTTCAGCCACTAGCGCTCCATCAATTTTAGTGTCGAAAAACGCTAAAACAGTGAAGGTAAACACTGAAAACAGTGTTAGGAAACGTTTAAGTTGAGCGTCATCTGTTGCGAAAACCAAATTAAGTTAGTGTTGGTGAACGCTGCAGATAAAACACCAGCTGTTGTCAAAAATAAATCAATAGGAGAAGCTTTTTAGAGCTATCGGCATACTTTTTGGTCTTTCGATAAACTTTAGGTATTTCTTGGTGAACGTCGAAGATAAAACGTGTTCTTCAACCAGATAAGCCGCCATCTGCTGTCAAGTATCTTAATCCCGGCTACTTACAGTCATGTTCAAATAAATAGTACCAGTTCTGGTGGGGACGCAGTTTTTTTAAAATTGAATAAACTGACTAACAAAGCAGTATATGTACATGCTCTGCATTGAATCACGATAGATCTAGCGGGGAAACGGCTAAATAGGCAGTACTGGTTGGGTGCTCGGCTCCAATAGGTCGAAGGGCATAAGAACCGGATATTGAATAATGCGTTTACTTGCAAAATATTTTTGTTATTTATTTAGAATTCCCGGAGTTTTAAATTTTTGTGACTTTTTGTTAGACTAGTTTGTGACTAATAGTTTTTGTTTTGCCTACGCTTTAACTATTTTTCAATGTGTAATATTTCAGAAGATTGATTGGCATTGCTTTTCTAATAACCTCTACCAATTGAACCTATTTATTTTATTTTATTATTTATAAATTTAGTGAAAGTAAACTTAAATCGTCAACTTAAAGTTAATTTAAACCTAATACAAATAGAAACTGTTGTCAAATTCTTAAAGATTCATCTTTATTTATAACTCACACATTGCTTGGTATCTTCGAGTCGGTCCGCCACTCCTTTTCACTCAGCATTGTGCTAATAAATTTGTGGTTATCAGTGTAAAGAACCCGTTCAAGATCAATCTGCAAAAATGAACTAGGATGTCAGTTCGATAGAGATATAAAGGTTTTCCCCACTCACTTTTGAAATTCAAACGAAATGACAAAAATTTAAACTGTCTGCAAGGTCAGTACAAATTTGCATACACAGATACTATGTATGTATGTATGTATATTTATAATACTATATAGATGCATCTGTACACTACATGCATATTCTGCTTAATTATTTTGAATCACTTTGAGGCACTTGTGCCCCCACGCAGATGACGCGCCTCTATGTCAACCCGGTGTGCTGTAAGCACCTTCCCCCAGAATTTGAATATGCACTGTAAGTACTGAGATCATTGATACATATATAAAATTGCAAAAAATTCATTAATATTTATTATATTTGTTTGTATATTTTTGATCTATTGTCACTGACAGTAAACAAAATCAAAGCGGTCAGCTCTACCGGCTTGTGAGTCACAGACAATGAATGACGGCATGAGCTCATTAGAGAAGAGAAGATCCCACACCGGTTCTTGGCTTTAAACAGTGACGTCCAATATGATCTTCGGCAATCGCCGCTGTTTTTCCAAAGAACGCCACAGTCTGGTGGTACTTGATAACGGCACACACTTCTCATCTGCTGCCTCTTTGGTTCTCTCCTTATTCTCTCTCTCGCTTTCTTCTCTCTGAAGTTCTCTCTATTTATATTTCTCGTGAATTTTTTCTAATAAAAGCTTAGCAGCATCCGCTCAGCGATCAGTTGCTGTTTGGCAGCGCAACGCAGCGCAGCGTTTCTTATATTCTTCTGAGATCGGGCCAAGGTTATACGGGTAGTGAAAGTGAACTGAACTGTAACTGATCAAAAGAGATCCTTCGACATACAAAACAATACTAAGTAATCGGAGTGCAAGTGAGAGTGAGTACTGAGTATGCTACATGCAACATGCTGCATGGCTACGCTTTCTATTGTCCGTTAGGGTCGAGTAATATGTCTGTGCATCCGAAAATAGACATCGCCTGCCACCAGTGTGGGTGCTGCAACCTGCGGCAGGGCCCGAATTCTACAACTAGTTGTTCCAGAAATAGTCAATTTAAGTTCGGGATATGTGACCCAAATGGAGAGCATTGTTTGTTTGGAAGCTGTTGATTGATTCAAACGATGCACGAAGAGATAAACTTAAGCAATGAATCGAAAAATCAAAGTAACGATGCTTTCAACTGATCAACTTCAATGCAAATATCTGCTGTATACTGTATATATTCATAAAACTAAAAAAGACTTGACAATAGTTCACTTTTGCCATAGATCATTCTTGTTCTTAAATTTAATTTTTGTGCTCCAATTAAAAGATCACCACGTTGTCATTTGGAACTTATCAATAACGCACATCGTTGCACACCGGATGAAAGATGAAAGACGAAGCATAAGTTGGTGCCAAAAAATAATGAAACAATATAAAGACTGTGAAATGATTTCAATAAAAAGCTGTGCCAGGCTGTTGTTATCAACTCGGTCGGTTAACCTTTTTCGCCCCGGAGATAATCGTGAGCTCCGTAGCCTGAACTAGATTTCAGTTTGTGGCGCCTTATCAACACTACAGCGGGACAGCCGAAAAACGGCTCAATTTGTTGTTGAGCTCGCCTCTGCTGTCGAGCTTTTCCCCATTCAGAGAATATATTTTCTATCTACGTAGTATTTAGTTAAGCGCTAACCCATTTTGTACTTATGAATGACACAGTTCTCTCTTTCCTCCCTCCCCCTTCTCTATTTAGTTGCGCCCAGAATGCGTGCTCTGGGTGTGTGTGCATTGCTCTTGGCACTCTCTGTGAGTTGCCAGGGCTTTGGCAGCTATAGAACCAGCTTCAGGAGCAGCTCTTCCTCCTCATTTGGAGGTGGGCAACCGCAGCCATTGATTCAGGCGCCGCCTCAGCTCAGTGCCTGGGCCTACTCACACTTGAATGAGGTGCGTGAATTCGCCAATCGATTGACGCAGGAATACAATGCAATGTCCTCAGGAGGTAGCGCTAGTTTGGCACATGCCCTCGCTTGGAGTGGTAAGTATAATCGAGGTTATATACTAAGAACAAATTGGGGGAACTTCACGAGTTAACTAGAAACTATTCATTTCAATTCCAAGAAATGTAGAATAGACTCAGAAATTATGCTGGTCATCTATTTATATATATAGTAAGTACAGCTTTATCAGCTTTATCAAAAAGAAGGTCATCGAAATGTCATCTTGCTTGGTTCTTGGACACCTTAATCGCCTCACTTTGCGATAGTGTAAAAAAAACATGACCATGTTCAACAGAATTAATTGTATTTTAAATAGCCTGAGCAATCGTCTAGAATTTGGAAGAGATAAGTTTCGGAACTTGATGCTGAAAAATAGAATGTGACATCATTGTTGAATTGAGATGTTTGCATTGAGGCTCTCATTGAAACTTTAGTACTTAGGTTTTCATTCGGGCTTGCCGATAAGGCAAGCTAAGCTACCCTTTGTTATTTCCGCTCCAAATGTTAACTACATCTATTTGCGATTTGTTTCTCTCGTCCAGCTAAAATCCAGCAGGTTACCGGCAAAAGCGCCAGCGAATTGGATGCACTGAGTCTGCAGATCAGTCAGCAGCTGGTGAACGATATGCGACAAGGACTGATCAGCTATAATAACATCGCCCAGCCAGCGTTCTTTGATGCTAAGGCAGGCGAGGCATTGGAACGCTATTCTGGCGGCGGTGGATCGGTGCAACAGACTGTGGATCTGAACCCTTTCCAGCCCGTCGACTTGAGTGGCTTCGATGAGGTTAAGAACTACGCCTATCCAGCCGAGGTGAAGGTGATCGATGGCAAGACTTATGTGGTGCATCGCAATTGCACCGAGGCCACCAAGCTGACCAACACATTCAGTCAACAGAAACTTGCTCCTGTATCGCGAGTCTTCTCGCAGATCCCCAGCAGCAGCAGCAGAATCAGTAGCTCGAGTACAATTGCACAGAACGCACAATTGCAGAATTGGATACAAGATCGAATGGAACCAGCTGTGTTGGGTTACACTTCGGTGGTTAATATTGGTAGCGTGCCCAGCACGTACAGTCAGATAAATGCGGTGCCCTCTTACGCTCAGGTGAGCGCACCTTCGTCCAGCTCCACAGTGACGGTGAGGCGCTTCAACAAAACTATCACCCAGCATGCGGACGGCACTAGCTCTGTGGACGGTGCCGAGTCACAGCAACGTTGGGTAGATGGTCAACTGGTCTACGACAATCAGCGACCCTTCGGCCAATCTTCGGTGACGCGTGACGATCAGTGGAAGCGCGAGGAACGTGAGCATTTGTTCTGGTACCTGACTACACCACAGCGACTCGAAGACTGGCAGCATCAGCAGGAGGATCGCCTGTTGGGTGTTGTGCATCGCTATCGCACTACTCTGCCCGTACTGCAGGAGTTCCATCGTCGCGAGGTGTCACGCTATCAGGCTCTGCTGGGACAGTACCAGGGACAGGTGCAGGATGCCAGCAACTGGCAGCGTCAAGAGCGCGGCCGTCTGGACTGGCTGATCCATCAGAATAGCTTCACCACACAGGACTTTGACCGCTGGCAACGGGAGAATGCTGCCAAGCTTCGTCAGCAGGCTCTGAAGTATGGCGTGCAACAGGATCAGTTGCAGCAGTGGCAGCGGCAGGAGTTGCAGCGTCTGCATGTGCACTACAATCAGATTAACCAATCGCTGAGTCCACAGTTTCCCTCACAGCCCTCGTTGAGTCCGCAGTTCCCGTCCCACACATCGATACCCGACTCGCAATCCCTGATCGCAGACAATGCACAGGAACAGCAGCGTCTGGATGAGCTGATCCGTCAGCACAATGCAACTATTCTGCAGCTACAGAACTCGATCCGCACCGATCAACAGCGCCTGAAGGATCTGTCAGTGAAGTATCAAGGCGACATGCAGAGCCAGACCCAATGGCTGCGTGGGGAGGTTGCCCGCATCGGAGATCTGATCAAGGAGCAGAACGAGCAGGTGACACGTCTCAGTGCCTGGCAGAGTTCGGAGCGAGCTCGCCTGGAGACCATGTTGGCTCAGCATCGCGGCAGCTTGAGTGAACTGCAACAGCAAATGGCTCAGGATCGCAACTACGTCCAGACTTTGGCTGCCAAGTACCGCGTGGGAGTGGACGAATTGGAGAAGTGGCAACGCGAGGAACTGCAGCGTCTGCAGCTTGCGGGCCAGCAGCAGTTGGAGAATCACATCAAGGATTGGCAGCTCAGCGTGAGCAACAATCTGCGCAACATCATTGCACAGAACCAGTTGACCATCGATCAGTTCCAGAACTCCATAATCAACGATCGTGCCCAGTTGGAGCAATTTGCACGCACCTACAAGGTGCGTGTGGATGAGATCGAGACATGGATCCAGAGTGAGTTCAAGAAGTTCAAGTCCGAGGGCCTGCTCAAGGATGTCCAGCAGGAGTTGGCCTCGTGGCAGCAACGCGAGCGTGAGCGTCTTGAGTCGCTGGTGCAGCACAACTCACTGACTGTCGAACAGCTGGAGACGAAGATCAAGAACGATCAGGAGCACTTCTTCCAGTTGGCCAACACTTATCAAGTGCAAGTCACCGATATTCAGGACTGGTTGAAGAAGGAACTGCTGCGTTTGCAGAGCGAGGGTCTGCTCAAGGCTGAGGCTCTCAAGGATTGGCAGGTGGCGGAGCGCCAACAGATCGCGCAGTTGGTGCAGCAGAACAGGTATTCGCTGGATGAGTTCGAGCGCAAACTGCTGGCCGATCGTGCACGCCTTAACGATCTGTCCAAGACCTATAACGTTCAGGTGTCAGAGATCGAGCAATGGATACAGTCGGAGGGCGATCGCTTGCAGCGCGAGGGACAACTGCATATGGAGCAACAGCTGAACAACTGGCAGAAGATCGAGAGACAGCGTCTGCTGGATCTGGTCAACAAGAATGCACTGTCGATCGAGGAGATCGAAACAAAGATCGGCAAGGATCAGACACATCTGTACAGTCTGGCAGCGCAGAACCAGGTGCGCGTCGAGGAGATCGAGCAATGGATCAAGCAGCAGATCAATCAACTGAAGAACGACGGCCTGCTGGAGATGCAGCGCCTGCAGAACTGGCAGCAGGAATGGCGTGGCAATCTCACCAACATGGTGCAGGAGCGCGACTACACGGTCGAGGAGTTCCACAAGTGGTTGCTCCAGGATCGTGCCCGTCTCGAGAGTCTGGCCATGCAGCACAATGTGCAGATCGAGGAAATCGAACAGTTTGTCAAGAAGGAAGAGCAGCGCTTCATCGGCATGGGACTGCTCAAGCCAAGTGAACGCTTGACCAACTGGCAAGAGGTGGAGCGTCTGCACCTTAAGAACCTGGCCCAGCAACAGTACAAGTCGACGGAGCAACTGGAGGCACGTCTGCGCCAAGATCGTGAGCTGCTGGAGAAATTGGCCAGACAATACAGTGTGCAGGTGGAGGAGATCGAGAGCTGGATGAAGCAGGAGCTGGCCCGCATGCGTGACGAGGGTCAGCTGCAGATCGACAATCTCACCTCATGGCAGTTGGCCGAGCGCGAGCGCCTCGAGGTGCTGCTCAAGCAGAACAAGCAATGGAGTGCTGAGGACTTGCAGGCGGAGCTGAGAAAGGATCGTGAACACATGCAGACCATGGCCTTCCAGTACCACACATCTGTGGAGGAGATTGACCGTTGGGTGCAGTCCGAAATCGAGCGTCTGCAGCAGCAAGGACGTCTTAATATCGAGCAGCTGACCTCCTGGCAGAGGACCGAGCAACAGCGCATCCTCTCGCTGCTGCACTCCCAGTCGAACATTACGCTGGAGCAGTTCGAGCAGAAGGTGCAGAACGATCGTCGCTTCCTGCTCAATCTGGCCGATCAGCATCACGTGAGCGTTGTGGATATCGAAACGTACATCAGGCAGGTGATCGAGGATCTGCGCAAGAAGGGTCAGTTCGAGATCGAACAGTTGCAGCAGTGGCAGCTGGTGGAGCGTGACTACATCAAGTCGATGATAGCCGACCACAAGAATGCCCTCTCCACAGCGGAGTACGAGCAGAAGCTGCTGGCAGATCGCTCCCATCTCAATCAATTGGCCGCCCAGTATCGTCTGAATGTGGGTCAAATTGAGGAGTGGATGATCGCGGAGTTACGACGTCTGCGCGGCAACACGGAGCAGTCACTGAAGTCGCTTAGTGCTTGGCAAGTTTCGGAACTGGAACGACTGCAGAATCTGCTGAAGGAACAGACCCACATCAGCTACGTGGAGTTCGAAATAGAGCTGCAGCAGGAGCGTGAACGCCTCCAGAAGCTGGCCCAACAATACTCCGTCAATGTGGAGGAGATCGAGGAGTGGCTGCGCCAGCAGCTGATCAACCTGAAGTCCACGGGCACCACCAAGGTGGAGAACCTGACCAAGTGGCAGATCGCCGAGCAGCAGCGCCTCATTGAGCTGTTGTTGAAGCATCAACAGGACGGCAGCTATGACCAGGTGGAGCGTGAGCTGACCAAGGATCACGATCGTCTCGAGAGTCTCTCGCAGACGAATCACGTGAGCATCGATCAAGTGGACAGCTGGCTGCATGATGAACTGAGTCGCCTGCGCAACTCGGGACTTGTGCAGTTCCAGGAGCAGACCCAGTGGCAGCAGCAAATCAGCAACGGCATCAACAACTGGCTGCAGAAGCAACGCGACTCGACAAGTTATCAGGAGTTTGTGAACTTCCTGCAGCGCGACAAGGCGCGTCTCAGTGGCATCGTGAACGATTATCATCTGACTGTGGATCAAGTGGAGGAGTGGGTGCAGAAGGAGACAGCAAGATTGTCCCTGATTGGCGTGATCGAGAAGCCACAGGACAACATTCGCTATGAGGAGATCAACATCTGGAACCAGCAGCAGCAGGAGACGCAGACGCAACCCTGGCAGGAGTATCTTAGCAAGCATCTGCGCAGCGAGACACGCCTTCATCCCATGACCTGGCAAGAGTTTGAGCTTTATTTAACCCGCAACCGACCCGCCCACGAACGTCTGGCACAGCAGTACCACGTCACCGTCGAGGAGATTCGTGTGTGGCTGGAGAACTCCGCCAGGCAGCTGGCTGACGAGGGCCTCATCACCGGCTCCGTGACCATCGAGGAGTGGCAGATCAAGGAGCAGCAGTATATTCAGGACTTGATCAACCAACAGTTGCGTCGCCAGCAAAAATGGACCATTGAGGAGCTGCAGCTGAAGTTGCTGAACGACCAGAAGCATCTCCTGGATGTGGTGCGACAGTATCAGATTTCCATCGAGGAACTGAAGGTTTGGTACAAGAACGAACTGCAGCGTCTGTTGGACCTGCGCAAGATCGATCAGGGATTCGGCTTGTCGTGGCAGACCAAAGAGTTGGAGCGCATTTACCAGACCGTAGTACGTCATCCCATAAGTCGCACGGCCCTGGAGCAGCTGCTGCTGCGCGATGTCAACTATCTGGCAGCACAGTACCACATCACAGTCGAGGAGCTGCGCATCTTCATTCGTGAGCAGCTGCAGCGATTGGCGGACTTGGGATTGATTGTCGATGGTGGCTCAGCTGTGGGCAGCAACTGGCGGGAACAGGAGCGACTGCGTCTTCGTCAGATTAGTTCCAGTGTCATACTCACCTCCAAGGAGCTGGTGGAACTCCTCGCCGAGGATGTTAAATACCAGAATGAGCTGGCTCGGCTCTACGGCGTTGAATTGAGTCAACTGGCGCCAGTGCAGCGCCTGCATATTGTCAACATGAATAAGGAGCAGCTGCTGGAGCAGCGGCAACTGAATGTGCTCACCAGCTGGCAGCAGAAGGAACGCGATCGCCTGTACGACTTCATTGGCACACAGAATATGACACTGCGTCAATTGCGCGACTGGCAGCGCCAGGACGAGCAGAAGTTGCAGAGATTCGCCCAGCAATATCTGATTGGTCTGCACGAGCTCAAGGCCTGGCAGCTCAAGGAGTTCGAGCGCATTCAGGCAGTGGCCCGCTACTACGGCATTTCCATTACGGATCTGCAGAAGTTCCGCGACGAAGAGTTGCACTACCTCGTCTTCTTGAATCACCGCAAACTGCTGCAGGAGTCCGAGGTGCAGAGCTGGGAGTTGAAGCAGCAGCGTCGTCTGCAGAAGCTGCAGCTGCAGTCCGGCAAGTACGGCCACGAGCTGAGCACCTGGCGTCGCACGTTGTACCTGCTGAGTCAGGGCCTCATCGATCTGCCCGCTGGCAATGGTGGCCACGTGGTCGATCCTGGCAGCACGAATGCCACAGCAGTGAACAAGCAAGTCTTCTCCATTAATCGCGGTGATCAGCCGCCTCATGTGTACGAGGACATCAACGAGGAGGACGAACCCGGTCTAGAGGGTGAGACGAAGCCTCCTCCGCTACCACGTCCCTTGCCCGTTCTCTCCACTCCCCCTCCATTGCCCTACCACGGAGGCGGCGCTGGCCGAAATGCCGAAATCGAATACCGTCGCACGGATTACACCTTCAATGTACCCGTTGGCCAGGCCTCGGCAGCAGCCAGTGGAGGACCCACAGGTTCGTCGGCAAGCGCCTCGGCTGGTTTGTCCAGCAAGTGGAGCCGTGCGGCGGGAGAGCAGCCCGACGTGCAACAGCAGGAGGAACTGGAGCTGGTCGATCTGGGACAACAGCAACAGGTTGATCTGGGCTGGTCGGAGGATCAGGTCGATGGCGGGCAGCAGCAGCAGCAAGAGGAAATAATCGATTGGCGTTCCAACTCCGATGCTGGACAGCAGCAGCAACAGGTCGAGGAATTGGTCCCAGTCGCCTTCGGTGAGGTGCAACAGGCCGTGCCGCTGGAAACAACAGTAAGTTGTCAACTAACACGGGAGTTTACTCTGGAGTCATATCAATTAACCTTCTTTCTTCCCGTTTCTTTTTAGACCAAGCCCGGCTTCTTCACTAAAATATTCGGTTAGGATTCCGACAAGCACTGCCAAAGAAATACTTAAGCTGCCGAAATCCCACAACGAAATCCCAAAAAACGAATTCACACAGTCAAACTATGGGGAACATTTTCTACAAACGTCTCTTTAATCTGTTTAGTTTAGTCTTAAAAGGAAAAGTTTCGATCGATCTAATACTTAATATACAATACATACACATGCACACACATTTAGGTTTGTGTGTCTGTCTTGTGTGTAATACTCGCATTTTGCCTAATAAACTTTGAAAATATAATAAACGATGCTGTGCTTCTTTTTTTGTGTCTACGAAATCAAGCGAAAGACTTTTCGTATTTCGTATGTGATTGGATAAAGCGTTAAACGGTCTATTTCCAGCTAATCTTTTATGTTATCTTAACCATCGTAAATATCTGCAAACGTAACGGATTGTATATCATTATCAGTTTAGTAATTGCGAGCGGGGATAATCGGCGATCTGACAAGGTAAGCTAGGCACTTAATTCGCGCTAATGTACGAGTACGATCTATAATGTTATCAGTTAACTTTTAGATCTCTTACAATAGATAAGATGCTAGTAGAGCAAACATTATTCATTTCTATTCGCTTCTTCGAACTCTACGCAGGTCTTGCTTGTAGGTCTCGTCGTCACTTTGTTTTCTGTACAATTTCTATTTACAGTGCTCGCTGGATCAACTGATGTGCGCCTCCAGCTCAGATCCACCACCTGCAGCTACCCCAAAGTGCGAGGCGCGAAACTGCAGACCCTCACTGAGCTCCTCGACAGCCAGGACACCTCCGTGGCCTATGCTGAGCCCGTCACCTGTCTCCTGGAGCACATGATGCTTGAGCTGTTCGATTTGGTGCAGCAGCTTAAGTGTCTCGTCGTCCAGATTGTCATCCTCTTGGCGTAGTTGGCGCTGCTGTTCGTGCTCTGCATCAATGTCCCATTCGAGTGACTCCGGCGTGGATATGTGTGACCAAGAGTTCTGTGTCGACGAGCAGCACGATGTGCGAGTCAAGGAGCCACCATAGCGTCGCAACTGACGTGCTGCCGTCTGACGTGTGGCCAGAGACGACGCGGCGCCAGTTGTTGTCAATTGGTCCAGGGAAGCGTAGCGTGGTTGGTTGGCCCCCAACGAGGGTGGTGTGTCTTGTGGTCTTGCTCTCTGCTGTTGTTGTTGCTGCTGCTCCAGTTGATGCCGGAGCTGCTGTTGCTGATGTATCTGCTGCAACTCCTTTTGTTGCTGCTGCTGATATTGTCGCAGCTGTGAGTACTCGTGCTCCCACTCCAGGTCCAAAGAGGAGCTCGCGCGAGAGCTGGCCATGCGTGTGTAGCTCTGCAGTTCCGTTTCCTTGCTGGGTGTCATTATGTTGTTGGCATTGATTAGCTTGTGCACGTCCAGGTTCTGAAGTTGTATATCCGATAGGGCACTGCAAGACAAGCACAAACGTGAGTGGGTTAGCTCGGGAGGGGTACGAGGGCTTGGCACTTACTTGTCATTTTGCAACTTGGCATAGCTGGGTTGCTGCTCCCAGTATCTGTCCAGGAACTGTGGGCATTGTTGCTTCCGTTTGAACTTCAGTATGCGATAAACAAAGCCACGTCGCTGACAGCGCTCGCTGGCTACGCTCGGCAGTAGCACTGCTTCCGGCTCATCGACTCCCACAGCAACGCCACCTCCACTGCCACCTGCTGCTGCTGCTGCAGTTCCCGTTTTGGCTCTCGCTCGGGAACGACGCCTAGAAAGTAGAGAAAATTCAATTTGTTAGCTGCTTTACACTTATGGAAGTGCGTTATGGTAGGTTCTTTGTTGAGTTTGTCTAGGGTTGAGTTAGACACGAGTTTATGTTTTATAATATTGCCCAGATCTTGGCAATTCTTAGCGGACTTGTAGCTATATTTATTTAGGGTACAAATCAATTCAAATTAATCTCAAATTATCTAAAAACTTTTAAAAAACAGCCCTTGGTAAAGAAACCCTTTCCATGTCTGAGAGTATTTATCGTAATTTTATAGAGTTTGTCTAGAGTTGCGCTAGACCCGAGTGTATCTTTTTTAATATTGCCCAATCTTGGCAATTCTTAGCAGATTTACAGCTATATTTATTTAGGATACGAATGAATTCAAATTAATCTTATATGATCTATGAACTTTGAAGAAACAGCCATTGGTAAAGAAACCCTTTCCATGTCTGAGAGTATTTATCGTAATTTTATAGAGTTTGTCTAGAGTTGCGCTAGACCCGAGTGTATCTTTTTTAATATTGCCCAATCTTGGCAATTCTTAGCAGATTTACAGCTATATTTATTTAGGATACGAATGAATTCAAATTAATCTTATATGATCTATGAACTTTGAAGAAACAGCCATTGGTAAAGAAACCCTTTCCATGTCTGAGAGTATTTATCGTAATTTTATAGAGTTTGTCTAGAGTTGCGCTAGACCCGAGTGTATCTTTTTTAATATTGCCCAATCTTGGCAATTCTTAGCAGATTTACAGCTATATTTATTTAGGATACGAATGAATTCAAATTAATCTTATATGATCTATGAACTTTGAAGCAACAGCCATTGGTAAAGAAACCCTTTTCTATGTAGAAGAGTATTTATCGTAATTTGTTAGTTCCTTTCCACTTATGGAAGTGCGATAGGGTAGATTCTTTGTTGAGTTTGTCTAGGGTTGGACTAGACCCGAGTGTATCTTTTATAATATTGCGCAGATCTTGGCAATTCTTAGCCGATTTAAAGCTATATTTATTTAGGATACGAATCAATTCAAATTAATCTCAAATTATCTAAGAACTTTGAAGAAACAGTCATTGGTAAAGAAACCCTTTCCATGTATGAGAGTATTTATCGTACTATTATAAAGATTATTCCCTTTATAACCGCAGTGTACACTAGTTTTCTAGTGTATTTACACTGCACGGAATTAGTGTCAGAGCGGAAATGCCTTACGTTCGTGTTTTTGTTTTGTGTTGTGCTGTTGCTTATGCCATTTGCACCCGCGAGTGAAGCCCCTTTTGGGGGCTGGCATTATATGTGGCTGGCAGGCAACACGCACTCAAGCGTTGCATACTTTTAGGCTGTTGACCCGCTCCGGGTGACTAGGCGAATGGGGGGCGGGGGCCAAGGCACGGCGAGACAGGCGCGTTCGACCTGAGGTAAATTATGTTTGCGAATGCAATTCAAAGCAACGGGCGAGCGCGTATAAAGCGTGTCGTTTAATGGAAGTTCGCGCTAATTAGGGGCCCTTAGGCAACCCTCTGCTATGGTTCTTGCTGCTTCTATTTAAGCTTCTATTGATTGCCTAGTCAGCAACTCGCTTATTGGATTTGCCCTGCCATCGCATTCTTTTGTGCGTGGCAAAGTAAACAGAATGAAATTTCAATTAGCTGCAGGCAAGAGTTAACGAGAAAGGTGAAGAAGGGGAGTCAAGGGGGACGAGGGGGACGGGGCTTACCACAGCAGCCAGCTGTAGGAGGCGGAGCTGGCCGTCGACGAGGAAGACGATGAGCCTGTGTGTGAATTGGAGTTGGAATTGCAGCCGGAAGCGGAGGCGGACCCAGAGGCAGAGGCAGATGCGACGCAGCTGCCGAGACATGAACCCATGCTCCACTCGCTGCTGGAGGCACCTGCTGCAAGGCCGATTCTGATTGTGCCACAGTGTTCACGTTGTTCTTGGTGTTGGTGTTGCCCTTCCAGTTGCGTGCATTAATTGACGCACAGTGGGCCACATGACGCGCCCACTTTGTCTGACTTTCGGTTTGTTGATTGCATTCGTTGTTGTTGGTTTTGTGGTTGCACTTGCACTGGCTCAGGTCAAGGCTCAGCTCCCTTCTTTGTCTCTGCTTTGCTTTGTTTTCTTTTCTCTTCCTTTTTTTTTGGATGCCTCTCAATGTTACTCCACACACACACACGCACACTGTCTCACACACGTAACTGTTTTGGCTACGTGCGAACGTCAGTCAGGGTGACGCACCGCGTGTTGCCACGAGGCGCTCTCTCTATTCGTGTGTAAACTGAAACTGAAACTTTCTGCTCAATGCAATGCCATTCCAGCTGACAACAACAGTGTCGCCGAGCAAGAGGGCCGACATAGGCGACACGGGGCGAACGGGGGGTATGCCCTTTGACAATCAGCTGTGCTCGCAGTACGCGCAACTGTCACTCGCCGAAGTCAAAAAGGAAGCGTCAAGTGCTGCAGCAAAGTGCTTTCGCCAACTTTCAAAAGTCGCCGACAGAGCTTGGAAAGCTGCTCTCACCCCTGCTAAGCTTTTCGGGGAAATAGTGGTAAATTTTTGCAGTGTGATGTTACGCTCGTTTTGGTGCTCCTTACCATGCTGGCGTCTGTAGGGGGAGCTAAAAAAGAGACCACGAACAGAGCTTTCGAACTTGGCTCTTAAAAGTGGGTGGAGCTTAGGGCACTGTTAACCGAAATGTGTCTGTAATAGGTATGTTGACTATCAAACGGTTGAGTAAAAAGCTCGTTCGATCTGCTCTTATAATTTGTGGGAGGTCCTAAGTCCAGCTCTGTCGGCACACGAGTAAAAAAACGAAGTTAGGCATTCGTGCAGGTTTACCAAGCTCGTTAGGCAGTTTTTAGGCCGAACACTGGTGTAGAGGGTGTGCGGCACAGGTATCCTGGGTTGCAACTTAAACGAACATGTTTTCACGTATCTGTTGCCCAAACATATTTCAAGTAGTTACTAAGAAACTTATGTGTAGACAGTTACTGTAACAGTTATGTTTGATTAAAAGCGGAAATCAAGTTTTTGTTGTTCGAGCTTCCTTCTCTGTGAAAGCTATAAAGAATCGCAGCAGGTTCAACGAACTAAAATGTTGCAGTAACATTTAGGCTGGGTTTTAAATTGAATTAAAGTTCATGAACTCGTTTCAACGAGTTTCTGCTTTAACTTAACTTTAAAAGTTGCCAAGTAACTTTGCAGTAACAAACACTTTAAAGAGGAGTAAACCTATGTCTACAATTTAGTTAGTTTTAAAGTTGAATTTTAGTATTTAAGCATGATTCTACGTAAGTCTGCTGCTTTAACTTATATGTTAAATTGTTAAAGTATTTCATCATATGTCTACATGATTCTGCTTTCAAACATAGCTCATGTAGTTGCCAGAAACCTCTGCTGTTTGAATTACTTTTATTTGAATGTTTCTCTAACAGTTATGTTAGGATTCAAGCTTAATTGAATAACATGAAAATGTTTCTAACTTCTGTACATTCTCGAGGCTGGAACTTTAATGTTAAAACCACAAGGAATCACCACAAACTCGAATTTGAAATGTTACTGCTACAATTATGTTCCGCCCCTCTGGACCCTCTGCAGTTTCAACGAACTTGATGTACAGTTAAGTTGCAGTTGAATCTCTCAATCATACATGTTTATAACTCATGTATTAATACATTACGAACTTGCTTGTCTGTTAAATCTGCAACAAATCTATGCAGCTTCCACGAACTTGTATGTAGAGTTGAGTTGTAACAAATAAGTTGGGTTTGAAACTGAAATAAACTGTTTGAACATGTTTTTTATGTATTTCAGCAGATTTAAATTAACTCTAAAAGTTGCTAGAAGTATCTGCAGTATTAAGATACCTTGTGTGCAATATTATTATATACATTTTGTTAGGTTTTAAACTGAATTCAAGTATCAAAACAAGGGTATAGGTTTTTCTGCAACTCGAACTTATCTGCTGAAGTTACAGGACTCTGTAGTTTGAACAAACTTGTATGTGAAACGTTACTATAACATGTTGCATGACCCCCCAATTCAACTGCTCGAACATGTTTTTAACTTTTGTTTTATCTGAGGTTCCAACTTTCTTTCTTATCTGTTAAATCTGCAACAAATCTCGACAGCTTCAGCGAACTTGTCAGTGGAATCATGTTGGGTTGCAACTGAAGGTATTCGAGCATTATTCTACGAGCTTCTGCTGTTTGAATAAGCTAAAGGGAATCCTAGAGTTTCAATGAATTTGTAGGTAAAACGTTACTGTAAGTTGACTGTAAAAGTTGTCAAGAATCTCTGCAATTTTAACCTACTGTTATGTCGAAACTTACTGTAACACTTCTGTTTTATTACTTCAATAGCAGAGTATGCTACTAAACTTAACTGTAATAGCCAAAGTTTTTGCAGAAATGTGATATGAAATGTAAATGTTACAGTTATGTTTCAACTGAATTTAATTAGCAGAAAATGTTATAACATATTCCTTCTGCCAAAACGTAACTGCTAAAGGCTACCAAAATATTTCAATGAAATGTAATGTAAAATATTACTGTAACAATTATGTTATGTTCTATGTTATGGTTTATAAAACTGTAACAGTTATGCTTTGTTTAAACTGAATTTAAGTACTAGAAGAAACTTATGAAGTAATTATTATTTGTAGCAATTTATTCTCGCCTTACATTGTGAATGCAATTTCCCAAGTCATATGCACACATTCGTTTCATATGCAAGCCATGAAAATTGAAAATTCTCATCCATTATTATTCACCAAAAATATCTTACAAATTTGTTTGGACATAACACTGAGCGTGTAATTTCCTTAGCAGACTTTTGTAGACCGCAACATCTGTTAAAGCTAACATGCTGAACGTTAGCACGCTGACAGGGGCTGTTTTGTATCTAGAGCTATTTTAATGAAAGGGGGATCGTTTGTTTTTGTGTTAAAATATAAGCGGATTGCAAGAGATAAAGAAAACGAATAGAATTGTAAATGTTCCACACTTAATAATCTTTTACGTTAATGGATAGTTGAAAGAAAATATCCCATTAAATATAAGAATGTTGTTTTAGCTCAGTTCTTAACTAAATTTAACAGGAATAAATAAAAACAGAAATATTTTTGCAATCCTTGTGTGCTTAATCAATTTAATATAAGAATATTGTTTTAAAAATATAAGTCAATAATAATATAAATATATAATTCAATTACACAATTTAATGATAATAAAATACAATGATAATTTCACTTTGACAGTCAATGGTAAAATGAAAATGCCCTATTAGATATATGAATATTTATAAGACTAAATGTGGTTATACATTGTACAGAAATAAGCTAGTCTCAAAGTTCAGAAAGTTAACAAAACTAAAATAAAAATTGTTTTAATTGGTATTTACTCTTAAATAATACATAAATAATGATTGAATGAAAATTAGTAACCTATTAAATATACTAATAGTATTAAGACAAGGTGTAAGTAACTTCTGTTTAGTTCATAAGTGATTTTTAAAGTGGACATTTATATAACATTGCTATTTACATATTTGCCTTAGAACATATGTTTTTGAAAGAAAATATCCAATTTTATTTATGTATATAAGAATATTATTAAAACTTTATTTGATTTGCATTTGTTGGAATCCTTACTCATTCTTAAATGTTGAGAGATCAAAAAATATCATGAAAAATGATTTTTCAATGATATTTGCTTCTTAAAATGTGTTATTTAGTATTATTATGACTTAGTGCTTGCTCTAATTTTAACTATTTCAAAAGTAGAATAGAAATAATCACAGAATGCTATGTTCTCTTTAATATTTCTTAAACCATTGTTGCCTTTGAGGAGTTAATGTATTTATAATGTAATCTATTCTGTACTTGCCCTTTCATACTTCTGTCTGAACTAGTGCGAGCCTTTGCCTTTAAAGAGCGAACTTATGAAGTTATAATAATCTATCAATAAATATACTTTTGTAGCCAAAGGAAGAGCGCATTAGCCATCATCAAATGGAATAATATAACACATGCTGGCATCTGCTTAACCAATCGTATTTCAAAAACTATATTGGGACTCAGTACCTGCCTGGATGGATGATGATGGTAGCCAAAGCACGGAAGAGCCGAAGAGTTGAAGCAAAGCGATGACCAACGATGGATTTCGGTCTGCAGATTGCCGCGGCTCGGCTCGTCTCGTTTCGTGTCTGTCTTCGGGAATAGCCTCGGTCGGCTGCTGCTGGCACTGCTTCTGCTGCTGCCGCTGTTGCTGCTGCATTCGTTCATCGCTTGGGCGCTTCGAGTCAGTGCCAAATCGGCAGTCGTTACGCGCGGTACATCTGAGCTCCCTCTACGCTGTCCCTTTGCTTACAGAGCATCATCATCTGCCTAGACTAACACGCGTCTTTCGTTTGTTGTTGTTTATCTACGACATGCGACAAGAATTGTAATCATAATATTGTAATTGCAATTGTACATGTAATTGTAATTGCACTCACAGGCCAATTAATCATTCTGTTATTTTAAGCAATTACTACGCCATATTCCCCCTCCCACTCTCTGTGTGGTTCTATGTGTGTGTGTGTTTCTACGCGTGTGTCCGTGTGCCGGCGTCATTGTGTCTGCATCAACATCAATTCTAACTAATTAAGTTGTGTGCTGCAAATGTTGCAAAAACAGATCGACGACACACATGAAAATGCCTCGCGTTCACGTCTCGTCTATCTATTTATAAACTGACTGCCTGTCGCCTGACTCTATCCCCACAGCCACAGGCATAGCCTGCACATCATCGAAGCCGCAGCCGCAGCCACCGCAGCCGCCGCCGGGACTTGCCATCCGCTCAAGATATTAACACGGTGAGCTATCAAAATAAAACAGACTTGAATAACAATGGCACAGGGAGCAAAAACGAGACAGGAATTGTAATATGCATATGCAGATGCTAATGCTCATAGAGGGGGATCTATAAATAATGTTTTAAATTGCATGAAACAAGATTGACATTAAAACATACTTGGGATGGGGGTGTATAAATTAAAAGGGGATCTTTGAGGAGTAGGGAAGTTTTTTGAATTAAAACTTATGAAAATATTTGAGATCATATGAGATGATTTATGATCGCAACAGGAAATTTTCAGAACATTTAGTAATAATCCTTAGCTATATTATTGACAAGACATGACAAACGAAGAGATCGTACAAAAAGATTTAGAGTATGCCTTTAATTTAATATTGGCTATTTTGCTATTTTTAATTATTTAAAATATTATTTAATTATTATTTAAATAATTATATATTATTATTTCAAATCAATGAATTATTATAATAATATTTGTATGAAAATTATTTTAAATGGTGAAGATCGTAAAAAGAAAAGCTAAATTCTTTAAACTTATTGAAAAGATCATTTTAATTATTCAAAAATTAGAGATTAAAAAAATTAAAAAAAAAACGGATATTATTCGAAAGAGAATAGCAAGGATCGTAGTGAACTCTATTAAATAAATTGGTAACTTAACGATAATCTGATAATAAGAAATGCAGTGTTATCCAATATAGAAAGAACTAAAAATATATATAAAATTTTAATTAATAAATAGAGCGCAGTGCATTACAAAAGGAACTGTAAATCAGCTAGAAACTTGACAACGATCGGATAATTGAGAATGAAGTGAAATAAAAAGAAAAATATTAAGGAATATATAATAATATGTATTTTTAGTAAGAAACTGTAAGTTAGTTGAGAACCTAGTTAATTATGATCTTAGCATTGAGTGGAATTAAAAATAATTATTAAAATTATTCGATATCGATAAGTAGAACACAGTGAATTCTAGTAAGTATTAATAAGTAGAGAGCTTGGTGAAGATCGGTAGATTAAAAATGTAATCAACAAGCTGTAGATGCGATGATTAATAATTTATAAGATTCGTGCGTTGATCAAGATCAAGAAAGTTAAATAGAGCGCAGTGAATTCTACTTGTAATTGTAAATCAATTTCAAATTCGACAAGGATCAATTGATTATGTAAAGTGGAACTAAAAAGAGTGTCGGCAGTAAACAGAAGTGTCACATGATATCGATTATATCGAGCAGCTTAACTATTAAATATAATATTGTGTATAACAACTGGTGATCCTTTGCCCGATCTCGTTAACTCGTTAGCGAACGCACAAGTGCATCTGCAAAGGCAATCGTATTTAGCCCTTTCGCCTTTGATTCTCTTCCTCGCGTTCGCCAACGTTTCATCGATACAAATCAACATCAAACGATGGAAACAATTTCGAATGGAAGCCAGCTGCTGCTGCTGTTGTGCATTCACACGCCCCTTTGGATTGCAACTGTAGCAGACAGCCGACAGTCTCCCCTCCCCATTTCCTATTTCTCTTCCCCTTCACACACATAGTGCCTCTCGCTCTCGCTTGCCACAGTGAGTTATTAAACACTTTTGCTGTCTGCTTTGTTTATTAATGCGTGCAACAAGCAGCAAAGCGATGTGAATGTTTTGCCTTTTGTGTCTTTGGCAGCACTTTCTGTTGTTGCTGTTGTTGTTGTTTATGCGCTGCTTCCGCTACAATCCCCACAAGTCTGCAATCCCCATAGTCCCCTTCCCCCCTCACTGTACGTGATAATTCCCTCGCATTAAACTCCTTAGCAAGTTTTACTTCTCTCGTAATTCGCTTGAAAAATCACGCATTGCCAACTTGAACAAATGTTGCCAAATTTAACACAGGACTAGCCAAGGCATTAAGTGCTACTCGACGCTATCTGTGTGTGTGTTTGTGTGCACATCATAACTTGCACATTTGCCATTCTGTGGTCGAATGGCAGCAGCGGGAACAGTTAAACTGCTTGTAATTATCATTGTAATTGCATTTCGAAAATTGCGTTTCCCAGGCAAAACAACAACAACAAAAACAAAAGGAACAAAAACAATCTGAACATTAGCAAAATGAAATAATTGTAAAACAAAAGAGTTGAAATGGTGAAACAAAAACTTTTCACTTTGCACCTGCACAATTTCCTCTCAATGCAACTTAGTCAAGCTATTGTAACCTTAGAAAATCTATTTTAATTTCAATTCGAATTCTTTTGAGCTTGTTAAAGTTTCGAATAATACCTTTACTTTCTTTTTGAGTGAAAGCAGTTGAGAATATTGCTTTTCTTTCACTTGAAATGCCGTAAATAAAAATAAACTGTGATTTAATTTGGTTTATTTTGAACTTTTGCAGAGAGAAATTTGTCAGAAATCAATTTGGCTTTCGTTATTTTAACAGTTTCCACAAACGATAAATTTTAAAGACGCACAGTCACTGCAATAATTTTCTTCCCTTTACAATTTCCGGGTACCCCAACCGGAATTTTTAATGGCATCTCCACATGGCATATCAATACAGCGGCGGTGTTGTGATTGAGACATGATCTGCCCCAAAGGCAACTGTTGATGTACATTAATGATTTTGCATAATGCCAGAGCATTGTGTTCCTTCAGGGAGGTTAAGAAGAGGTGCTGAGGGGGATATTTAACATATTTTATGCTCATTAAGTGACACAATAAGTGCAAACTGCTTTGCGACTTTCTGCAAATGGCCAACTACCGACGCCGGCCTACAGTGGCCGCTGTCAGTTTCCTGCCGAAGCTGTTGCCCTTTTTAAAATACTACGCATACATTTTTTGAGTGGGTAATATGTGCTGAAACATTGTATGCCACAACTGGATTTACATTTAAATTTAATATTGACTTTTTAAATTTATAATAAAGTGATTATATTTTTAAGGTTATTCATAACTTGAATTATAGTTTTCCTAATTATATTTAATATCCATTTAATTTTCCCAATTAATGGAGATGAGTGCTTTTATTTGATTAGAGAAAGAAAAATATGATAGAAAGAAACAAATTAATATTAAGATACCGTAAAAAAAAAGATAATAAACAAATAAAGAAATATTGAAATCAAGAAAAAATGAAATTATGCAATAAAGAAATAACGAAATAATTAAATAATGACAGAATAAAATAATTATATGAAGAAATAAATATATAAAGATAGAAGGAATTTATGAAACTAAGAAATTAAGGAGTAATGAAAAAAATAAGGAAATGAAAAATAAAGTAAAGAAATAACGACGTAAAGAAATAATGAAATTAAGAAATAATAATCGAAATAAATTAATAAATAAATAACATGCAGTCTGCCGATTGGCAGAGCTTGTAAGCTGTTGAGCCTCTGTCTCCGTTTTTCCTAGAGTATCTTGCAGGCTGGCAGTGATTCAGCAGTAGATCTGCCTTACTTGCTGCCGCCATCATTGATGGCGATCAATTCTGGTGGCTGTGATTTAAGTGCGCGTAAATCTCTGCGGTGAAAAGTGGTGCTGCTGCAGCGTTGCTGCCCCATTTCCTTTGGCCTCAACAGTCGCCGTCGCCTGCCTCGTCCTCAGTCCCTTTTGCTGCTGGATCCTACGCGACAGCCTCATATACTACATCGTTCACGGTTTGTTGCCGTTATTTGCATTTCATTTTTGCGTGTGGTGAGAGAAAATGTAAATTGATTTATTATGCACAAGCGACTGAATGCAGCAGGCAGGCAAGCGGAGATGGAGGAGAAGACTCTTGGCAGGAGAGGAGACTCCTTCTGCCTTACTGGCGTACAATAAAAAAGGCAAATGAAAAAAAGAACAAAAAGATGAAGAAGCAGCAGCAGAAGAATAAAGAGAAGAAGAAGGAGTAGCAGCGGCAGCAGGTAAATCTTCAATTGGAGGCGCCGCTTGGCAGTTGCATCCTGCAACGTCCTTGCAATGTGCCTGCGGGGCGTAAACATCGCTATTAATATTGATTTAAATGCGCTCTGTGCGTGTGCGACTGAGAAGCTAAATACCCTATCCCCCTCGCTCCCTCCTCCATCTCACTTGCACTATCTTCGCTCTGTCTCTTTCGTCATTACTCACTGTCACAGTGGCCATTCAAAGCCGACGGCGGCTGCGTTGACTTTTCGCTATTAGGCAAATTGCAAAAATCACGCGCTTAAAGTTCTTCAAGCAAAAGAGCACAGAGAGCACAGAATGAAGCAAAAACCAGAGAAAATACAGGAAAAATATACAGCAGAAATAATACAGAAAATAATACGGGAAAAAAACTCGCTTATATAGAGAAACTTTCAACCAGCCGCAAAGTATGCAACACAAAGCGGTATACACGGAATGCCACGGCATAATAACTTTTGGCAATAATACAAAAAGCCTGCCTCCCACGCGGGGTCGTGGTAGGGGCACTGTGGCACGCTTGTATCAAATCGTTGGGCTGTGAAAAATATTTGTGTAAAATATGCAAAGCATGGGAATTGAGTTGGGGAGGGTGATGGGAAGGGGGAGAAAGGGATGCATAGTAGTGCTGGCTGCTCTGGCGGCTAATAGACATGCCAAACATGTCGCCCTGTCGCGTGTTGCATACTTTCGGGCGAATTGGGAAATTGCCAGCTCATGCTTTGCTTTAAGGGCCGCACCAGAGATTAAAGCGGATGCGATCGCGGGTTGGGCCCAATTCAATTAAGTTTGCAAATTGATTTCAATAACTTGAACAAAAGACAAACAGCATAAACAACAACAGCAACAACAACAACAACAACACAAATAGGAATACGAAATGAAAGCCACAACAGCTGCTGCTAAGAAAGCATCGCCAGCATTTTAATTGAAATGCATTCATATTGCAATAGAGCGAAACTTGAATGATAGGGCAGCAGGAGGGGATGCAAGGGTAGGATAGAGGGTGCAACTAAAGTGGGTGCAGCTAGAGGGTGCCGAGACAGCGTCGTGGAGGGGCAACGGCTAAAGCTGACAGAGCAAATTGCTTTGCGCTTATGACACGAACAGACAAAACAGAAATAAGAAATAAAAAAAAATAGCAAAATGTCAAATAAGAAAAACTGCAATTCGAATTTGATGAACTTTGGAGATGCTCTGCGAAACGTTTGGCAAGTAATTTTTGTTGATTTATGGTATCGTACAGTTCTAATTGATATAAGATGAAGTTGAAGTACAGCCTGTCACTCACTGTGTCTCCCTTTGCCTCTCCCTCTGTCTGTGCAGCTTAACTGCACTGCTGTTCCAGCTTTTAATAGTCTTTAAATTGGGCAACCCTTACGGCTACAGGGTATACAGGGTGTTTAGTAGCCCCCATCCTGTCATATATGCATGCAAAGCTGTAGCCAGAGCAAGCAACGGCGCCAAGAGAGACGCTGCGGCGGCTGCTCACTAGGGATTTGAGGATGATGACGATGATGAAGCAGAGTAATGGGGTTTTTGGAATTTGCTTGGCTTCAGTGCGCTCCACAGTCAGTGCTAGTCAGGCTGCTGCGGGGCGAGCTGTTAAGCGGTTCCCAAGTGCCGGCGCCATGCTCAATGGGGGGAGGGTGAGGTAAGGAGACGGGCGGGAGGCTTGTAATGTGCAGCCGTTGCTCTTCACATTTATCAGCACTTTTATGGAATGCCGTTGAGTTGATTAGGTTGCACTTGAGGCAAGTGTAGCCAACTAAAATCACGTATACGCACACGTATACTTATTATAAAAAGGTAGCCTGGTTAATTGCAAGCAGAGTTCTAAAATTGGCAACCTTTGCAACTCATTCACGATCTGATTTCGCAGTTAGTTGTAGTAATTGAAGTTAAATGAGAGGGCGGGCAGAGGCAAGAACAGGGACACGGAAAGAGGGAGAGGACAAAAAGCAGCGACGCGTCCGCTGGGCATTGGAACGTGTCGGAAGTTGTCGGGGAATTAAAACGGACGCCAGACACGCTATAGACAGGCAAGCGAGGACAAGCGGAAGGGACAACAGAGCAGAGAGCAGGGAGGAGGGGTAGGGGTAGAGTCAGCAGACAGTGAGAATCCTTTGCCTTTGGAGCTGGAGCTGTTTGTCCCGGCTGGTTGTGGTGTTGCCTCCGCTGTTCCTCATTGGCCGCTTTCATTTGTCTGCTGCGATTTTTTTTATTTTATGACTTGACCGTTATTTCTGTTTTATGCTTTGGTTTATTATTATTATTTTTGCTTTTTGTTTCTCATAGAATTTCTTTTTAATCCGCTTACGTCAGGCGAAATTCAATCAAGAATTTGCACTGCTTTTTTTCCGCTCCCGCGGCTTGTGTTGTGTTCTCATTGTGTTGTTGTTGTTGTTGTTGCTGCTGCTGGTCGGCAAATAAATCAGCAGAGTCAGAAGCTTTTAGGCGTTGTGTGAATACGCACAGGCAATCATCATAGGCAAATTGAGGCGTATATTTGAAATTTATGTGCGCCCACTGTACGCACTGATATATAAAATATGCCATAATATTTATTAAAATTCTACTTTTCCCACTCTATTTTTGCAGTCAGCTCAGACAGTTCACAAAAAAAGCAGCAAAAGCAATTAAAAACGTGCACAGCGCAAATTATTGGAATCATCAGAGAGCGGATCATGCACCTTAATTGAGGCACTGCAAACCAAAGAACTCTTCAACTATCACTGGCTTGCTTTCTATCTCTATCTCTCTCTTTATCTATCTTGGAGTCTGCTCTAATTGAAGAACATGCTGCAGCATCATCATCTCGCGTGGCACCTTCTGCTCCTTCTACTTGTGCTGCTCGTCTCGCAGTCTCCGCGTTCACTGGCGCTGAGCAGCGACGTCAACGTGGGCAGCGTTGGTGGCTCCACGGTTAACAATGGTGAGTTGCACACACAAACACATACATATACAATCAAATTATTTATAATTATATAAAGCTGCTGTTGCTGTCCCCAAACGAGAATATGTGACAGTACTTTTTTGTGTTGTGCCACGTCAAGCAACGCCTACTAACTAAATTAAGCCAGGCAACATGTCCTGGCTTGGCGTGTGCTGACACAACGTCAGCGCAATTAAAACGTGACACGGCGATATTTAATCGCTCCACAGGGGGGGGCGTGTGCAATGCCGTTTAAAGCGATTAACCGTTTAATTGTCGAGTTAAGTAGTGAAAGCACGTGCACGATTATATAATGAATGGCTCATAAAGAAGCCACATATCTTTATAAATACTTTTCGAATTTATTGAATACAAATTGAACTTAATTCGAAAAAATCTCTAACAAAATTATACAGATCTTCGCCATTAATATAGCTACCAATATAATATTTGGCAAGCAGACTGCTTTATAGCTCGCAATTCCGAAATTTATTTCAATTTTTAAGTGCCGCCCTCATGAACCCCTTAAACGTGTTCATGGCTTTTTTTAAAACTTTGTACAACTTGGCTATTAAATTGCCATACATGTTGTTAATATATTTATTTATCTGTGCTTAAAATAACAACACGAACTCAACATAAATATGCAAGTTGTTTTAAAAATATTATTTATTATTTTATTGCCACTGGACATATCTGCTCTGGGCAGCCCCGAGGCAAGTAAGCCAAGTGTGAGTGTCAATATTAATAGTTGTTCTTTGACAATTTGATAATCAAAGAGTAATTTATAAATTGTATACCCCAACGGTGCCTTTTCTATTCCCCTTTCTGTTCCTCATACTCTTCTTCTGCCCCCTACTATTCCAAAACTCATAACGAGTATTTAATTTATACATTTAGTTTACTAATAGCTCAACTTTTTGGGGTAATTTATCCAAAGATATTGAGTAGAAAATCAACACAAAAAAAGGTCAGCACGAAGCAGAAACATTGGCAAACATTTGTACAAAAACCACCTGAAGCTAATCAGGCAACTGAGGAGTAGTTCTGCTGCTCTCCGGCTTCAGCTTCTGCTCGTTGTTCAGAAGATTATGCATATTTAATTGCCATTGCGGTAGCCCGAAGATAGATACCGGTTATAGTTCTCCTGATATTGTGGTAATTAAAGTTATCAAGGCGAAGCGAACTTTCTTCTTGTTGCACACTATTTAATTGTGATTTCGTGAGTCCAAGATAAGCACACTCGAACACTCAGACACTCAGACACTCAAACACTCAAACACTCAGAGACAATTGGTCATTCATAACTCAAAAAGGGGGCAAGACGTCTTGGTCAAACTTGCCTCACAACTTCATTAGCCTGTGGACTCTGTGTGTGTGTGTGTGTCGTGTATGTGTATGTGTGGCACGTAGCTCTGGCATCGGCTTGGGGCTAAATCAAAATCACACCCATAAAACTTTGTTGCTTTCAGTTGGGCTAATAAATGGCATGAAAAGTTTTTGGCCGCTCGTTTGTCATTTGGGCCATGCCAACGAGCGAAATAATTGTCAATTTGTTTGTAGGTGCTCTTGCCACAGCGGGGGCAACTACGGTCCGAGTCGGAGGCGGACAATGCCTGGCAGCAATAAAATTTATTTAAGTGGCCTCATAACATTGTTAACAACAGCAACAACAACCACAGCAGGAGGGCCAGCAGGAGGCAGAGCAACAATAACAGCAACAAGCTGAGAGAGAGAGAGTGAGAGAGAGAGTACAAACAAAAGGCAGCTGCAAGTGAAATGAGCAATTATTAAGCCATGAAAAATGTAAAACATACAACAAAAGCAAGAAAAATAAACCGAGGAAACAAAAAAAATATACAAACTCACACACAGACAGAAAGACAACACACACACTCACACAGAGAGAGAGAGAAGGCAAGTCAACAAACGTCATAATCAAGTTATTACTGCGCCAGATACAACTGTGGTAAAGAGGGGGCGTGGCAGCTGGCAGGCATGCAAAACGCTCAACAATGAAAATATTAATAACGTTAATGAAATTCTCATTTGCGCGCAGTGGGCGTTAGCAACGCGAAGAGCAGAGGGGGCGTGGTGAGTAGGCAGCGAAAACAAAAAGAAAACCGACAGAGACAACAAACAAACCGAGAAGCGCAGGCAATAATGCTAATGAGTAAATGTTCATAGCACGAACTGTGGAGGGGGAAGGACGGTGGACAGTGTGGAGAAGGGGGGAGGACACAAAAAGGGTCATATGTTGATACTTTGTACGTATATGGTGGGGTTAAGTCAAATCCCAGTGAGAAATTTGTGTGGGGACTGACAAGCCAAATATTTGCCCCGCTAAATAGGCAACAAAAAGCGAACAGCGAGCGCACTGGGAGTGTGTGTGTATGGGAGCGTGTGTGGGGACGTGTTTGCAGAGCGGCTTTTTAATGGCCACTTTTGGTACACTGTTTTTTTGCAAGTTTCCAATGAATTAGTTATGCGACTTTGATGACTTTCAAGCGTTCCCCCAGGCAGGACTAGCCTGGCTGTGAGTGTGTGTGTGTCTGTGTATGTGTGCATGTGTGCGGCCAGGCGTGCCCTGAAATGAGCTTGGTAATTACGCTTCCAAGTGGTGTGTGGCCAAGCCAAAGTGCCAGGGCCAATTGTAGTTGCTGCAAATACACTTGGAACTTTGACTTTGAGTCGACTTAAGCGCTGTAAAGTAGGCAACACATTTTGTTTGCAGCTCCAAGTAATATTTATGTTGGCAAAATTAAGCTTATGTTGGACTTGAACTGGAATTATAAATATTTAATACTACACATCTCTAAAAGGCTTAGCCAAATCTCCGGTAGAGTTTGCAGATCCTTAGATTTTACAGTGTGTCGAAGGCAACAAATCCTTTTAAATTCCCTTTTCCATTCAGTCTCCCTCTAGTTATCTATCTGTGTTATAATCTCTGCATAATCAAGTGCATATGCTAGATTTAATATAAATATTAAATTGTATCTCTAATATGTTTAACCAAATCTTTGTTAAAACTTTAATAGACTTTGATTTTAAGATGTATGGATGGCGGCAAAATCCCTGCTAGCTATTATCTGTGCTATATTCTCGACATGATCAACTGCATATGTTGAAGTAAAGTACAGTAAGTATCTTTATAAGGTTTGGCCAATTCTTACTCATTGTGTCTCCTTCTACCTATATATCGGTGTTATAATCTCTGCTAGAACTCAGTGAAATCCAATTAAATATATCTGCTGAAGTTAACTTACTTACTCAACCACAATCCCTTTACAATAGATGCTCAAAAAATCTATTATTCTATGTAATCCGATTAAATAACAAAACGGACTCGCTTTCACTGACTTTAATTTGCCTTCCACAATTAACCCCAATTAAATTAGTCGCCTTACAAAAAAGCCACAGCCCATTTCCAATTCCAATTCTCACCTATTCATCGATAACCCACAAGTCACATGTACACGACAGGCGACAGACGACAATATTGTCTCATTAAAGTAGCGACTAATTGGCCGGCAGCATAAGAGAATAACACGTACTGTCCTCGTCCCCGCCTCCTTACCTTCCCACGTACTTGTCCCATATGCTCGTCCTTGCTTCTCTTTCTCAGTCAAAGCAAAACGTGGCAGATTCTTGTGCGCAGACAGTGGGAAAACAGCAAGCAGACTGTGGAAATTCTGCAACTGCTTGTGGCTGTCAACTAAATTTCATATGCAAATCCTTGGCCCTGACTATCGCTACCTGATAATCTACTTGATTTATGCGGCTGCACACGGAGACGCAGCCCGAAGGGACAGTCTAACGCCGAGGCAGAGCAGGCCTAGGATAGGCCGCAGGATGGGACAGGATGGGACAGAGACAGGACAGGCACATGAGAAACGCTAATAATGCCGCCGTTGTCGCTGTCGCCCGTGGTGGTCCCCGGGACGGAACGGGCACATCATTAATCTGGGCCCATGCGGGACATTGCCCGGACATGGCACAGTGTCTGCCATGGCACATGGCACATGGTGCCACTTGGCACTTGGCTGTCCCGCTAGCCAGCCAGGCAGCCAGCCAGCCACGTGGCTGACCTTCAGCATAATAATTCAATGCGAGTGCGAGCGCAGGAGGACACGTGCTAATTGCTAATCAGGAGGACAGATAAGGCGTAGGCGACGCCGCCATTAAGCGATGATGCGAAGCGGAAAGCATTTTATTTTTATGGGCGCAGCGAACAGGAAGAGTCTTGTTTAAAGCCCACTGTACTGGGCACAGACTGAGCTATGGTTGTGCTCTCTGGCTTATCGCGTCCAGCTGTCGCAGCCATAATGCAAGGGGAGCACCAAGGAACAGATTTCTTTTGTGGTCTGACAAATGATTCGCTGCTGCTTATGGAAATACTACTTTATGTACATTACTGGCTGCCCGTCTGCTTGTCTGTCATCTGTGTCATTTCTCAAGGGGGAAAGTCTGTCCCTCTGGCTCTCCCTTCCATAACTTTAGTGTCATAGTAATAACCACTTGACTTTTTGGGGTCGTCTTATTGCGCTCTTTCAGCTTCTTTCAGTTTCTTTCAGTTTCATTTCTTTGCACATGTCAACAAAGCCATCAACACATTTCACACGCGTTTTCCTTTTGTTTAAATGTCACATTATATAATGACACTCAACACACACACACACACACTGACACACGGACCAGGGGTGGCCACGCCCGAATGCCTTTTTATGGCTTGGCAGCGAACAAAAGGAAAACATTTTCCACGACGTTGTCGCCACTTAAATGCCAAATTAAGTGTAATTTTTATTTTGTTTACAACGCCACAACAACAGCAACGACAACTTGACTTTAACACTTGACAAATTTGATTTTTCCTAAGTTCACTTCACACCCCTTACCCTCGTCTACCCCCTCCCCCTTCCGCTCACCCACACACTTCACGGTGTGTTTCCTGCTCGACATTTCTCTCGCTCTCTCTGTTCGTCGTGGCATCCAACTTGGCTGTCATTAGAGTTTGCTTTGCTTGTTGTTGTAATTGCTAATGTAATGTTATGCATATGTGTGTGTGTGTGTGAGTGTGTGTGAGAGGGAGACGGGCAAAGTCAAGTGAAAGAGATAGACGCAAGCGAGCGTGTCTCCTTTTCCACTTAATTGCTGCAAGTTACTAAGGACGAACACAAATTGCAAATGATGTCAGCATTTTTGGGGGAAAATTGAATGGAAACCCGTTTATGAGCACCTCATCCTCCTCCTCTAGCTCCTGCTGCTGCCGTTGCTGCTGTGCTAAGGTGAGCTAATGCCTATGCTCGAAATGAAAAGACAAATTAGCTTGGCTATCAAGTAATTAGGCTAATTCAGTTACCCCAATTTGCCGGCAATTGACAGCAATTTGTGGAAAGCAGCAGGAGAAAACCTTAGCAGATTTTGCGGTATTTGTTTTCATTATCGAATAAGTTGATTTGATTGGGTAAATTTGTGTGTGTGCGGTTTTCCAGAGAAAGTTGGTAATAAATATGCTATTTATAAGGAATGAAATGAATCAATTTCGAGAGTCAATAAGAGTGAGGAAACTTTCTGCAGAGCTCAAGCAGAAGATGAAGAAGAAGCCAAATAATCCCAGGCAAGAGTCTTTGCTTAAGTCGCTTCTTCTGCGGCTGCAGTCCACTTCAATATAACGATGGAGTAAGCCTTCGCTTTATAGCCTTATAGCTGCCGACCCCTGCTTGTTCAATAGCAATAAACAAACCAACTTATACTAGTTGCAACGATTGTTGCACCACTTAGAGCGGGACTTGGGCGCAAGTGGAATACACTCTTGTGCTCGCACACACACTGCCACTTGCACTCCAATCACACCCACTTCTCGCACGCGTTGGCATGCACCCACTCACACTCACACACACACATACAAGTACCCCAACAAACACACACTCTCACCCCAAAAGCCACACATATTCATGCATTCAACTTAGTCACTTCGTTGCACGCGCCGTCAATGCGCACAATGGAGCACAATGCAGGCGGTGTGGGCGTGGCTCTAAATGACGCTGAGTGCACATTGCCACAATTCTTGGCGAAGCTGTTGCTGCCGCAGTGGCTGCCGCTGTTGCTGGCGCTGTTGGTGGCATAATTTACATGGCAGCAGCACTTGAAACAAACCGTTGCATACTTGCAGGCGCACAAAGGCCACAACTACTAAAAGTTGTACTGCTGGCGAGTGTGTGTTGGTGTGTGTGTGTTTGCTTTATGATTAGCGCAATTTAGTGCGCTTTAAGATGCTGCAACCACGGCGTATACGTAATGCCTAATTAGCGCCAGAGAAAAAGTTTTCATTGCAATTGCTAACCGCGGGTCATACAAAAACAAATGCACGCGCACGGACAGACAGTTCGCAAGTAAGAGGGACGATGGAGAAACAGAAGGACAGACAGATAGATGTACAGACAGGCAGACAGAGGGACAGAGGGATAGGCAGACGGAGGGACAGACAAACAGAAAGGAGTGAGCATGGAAGGGAACCAACTGAATGGCGCAACGGCAAACTAGAAATTTGTTTGGCTTTCGGGTTGCGTGCAGATACCTAGAGACGCCAGCAGCAATAACAACAACAGCAGCAACATCAACAACAACAGCAGCAGCAGCAGCAGCAGCAACAGAAGAAGCTGAGCTGCTTGTGGGATGCAAAGCGCGATAATTGACCTGCTAGCGAGCTAGCTAGAGTAGCTAGGTGTGTGTAAGTGTGTGTATAGGTGTGTGTATATGTTTGTGTATTGGTGTCTGTTGGTATGTGTCTGTCTGTGTGTTGGCCATGCAGCAACTGTGCAACAACTTTCGCTTTGATAAAGGACCTTGGCGTCAAGTCGAGTCCTTTCGGCGGCAACGAGGCGTGGCCTGTGCTGCTCGTTGGCAACGAGGAGGCGCCACCAACGTCACCGCCACCGCCACCGCCACCTTCGCTGCCCGTATTGCACTTGGCACACACACAGTAGTTTTGCAGCGCTTTAAAATTCAAAAGCACATTGGCAACGCGACGGCGGCGACGGCGACGGCGACGGCAACGGCAAACGTGTTCCGGAAATCGTTTCCCCTTCACGGAAATTCTTGTTGGAATTGCAGGAGATAATAAATAATGATGCACGCAGCGAAATCACTAAGCAAGTTAGACAAGCATGCTTAGCACTTGCACGGCATTGAGTTCATGTTTGTATAGAGAGGGCTCCATATCAATTCAGCAAACACCTGTAACTATTTGCTTGGCATAAGGTTGAGCTCGAGGCTCGTTTGACTAAGCGGATATCAACAGCAAATGGAAAATAACCTGCCAAACGCTCAGTAAACAAATCTGACAACCAAAGCAAGCTAAGGAAAAATGTTAAAACAATAAAGAAAGTAAACCAAAAGCAGGAAAAAAACATAAACAACAACAACAAAAAAGAATACCCACAACTCATTCAGGCGCATTAAGCACAAATAAAGTTTTGGCTAAAAAAATAAAAATGGAAATAAAATAACAAGCAACTTTGCTGCTAGCAGTGTATCTACCTCTCTCTCTCCCTCCATACCTCGCCTTATCTCTGTCTCTCTCTCTCAGTCTGTCTGTCTGTCCATCTGTCTGTTGGTATGTTCATCTGTTTTTCTGCTTATTTGCCTGTTTTGCTGTGTGAAATCAAAAGAAAACCGAACTAGATAAAGTTGCTTTGACTGTGGCGGAAAAGGTTCACTAAGCGACTGCAGAGAAAAAGGATTTACGCAGCGAGTCCTTTCAAAATTAGTGAAGCCAATTTGCATAAGCAATAAAACAAAGCATACTTTTTGGGGCGCATTCTTCTGAGCTTCATAAGCGGAAATACCGAGATATGGAATCTCATCTCAATCACGCAATTACAGAAGGTATTTAAGAAAAGGAAAGGGACCACGAATCCCTAAGGGAGGCGGAGTGGGGTAGAGTGCAGAGGGGGCGGGGTAACTAGCTTAGGAATTTGTGAGAAAATCAACAAACCGAATCGAAAGTGTTTTCCCATTTTCTGCTAAATATCAAAACATTCCACAAAAGTTTCACTGTCTCTTCCTCTTCTTCCCTCTTCCCCCTGCCCATCTCTTTGTCTTACCCTGTTTTTTATAGAGCCATTTTATGAGACGTAAAAATAACATTTAAATGTTAACACGCCATTTAAACGCAAATTCACACAAGGCACGCCCCCAATGAGGGAGGGGGGAAAGAGTGTGGCACAAAAAACGAGCCAGAAAACTGTGGCATGCCGACAGGCGCCGGGAATGTGGTTGCACAGAGCAAAAAAAAAAAATAAAAATAGAAAAAGGAAAAAGCAAACTCGCCTGTGCAAAAACTTGCCCCAAATTTATTGACGAAAACAAAGTCAAGTGGCGAGAGCGAGCCAAGCCGTAGCAAGTCAGGCTAAGATTGCAGCACATTCTAGGGGCGCCCATCTCTCTGAGCCATGTGGGTCCTTCATGTGTTTACGAGCTGTGATAAGCAGAAGCAGAGGCAGTAGCAGCGACAGCCCGAGTAACATTAAGTATGCTACACGTTGCAGTGTTGTCGCCGGACGGAGACAGAGCGAGAGCAGAACAGCAACAACAACAACAACAAGCGGAAGTTGAGGCAGCAGCCGCAGCACTAGCAGACCCGGAGCCAACTATAAATCTATCATGTTTACGCTGAGCTTGACGAGCATGCTCCCGCAGATTCTCAGATTGCCAGACAGATTCCCAGATTCACAGAACTCCAACTACAACTACAAGCGGCGAAGCAGTGAAGCACAATTTGTTTATGCAAGTCGAGTCGGCAGCGAGAGCGCGTAAACGTTGCTTGAATTATGGCTTTGTTTATCCCAAGTCGCAGCAGACGAAGCCCAGAAAGACAGAGAGAGAGAGAGAGGCAGAAAAAACAGAAATGCCCTAAGACTAAATCCCCCTTGGAACGGGACTAGCGTAAACTACCCACACATACTCGAGAATTTACAAAGTTTTGCTAACGTAAACGAAAAACTTTGACGCGCACTGCATTGGCAACGAAGGGGGAGAGTGGGAGAGTGTGGGGAAAGGGGGTGCTACCCCTCGGGCTAAAAGGAACGCGGTCGAGTAGCTTGATGTGTTATAGCATCATAACAATTGATTTTATTTGCCTCGTTCATTGATATTGTGTGTTATTTTGATTTGATATGTAAGTTAGATCGGTCCAGAGAAAAGGAAACTGCGGTATGCAGGTCCTATCGGCAGCTTCACAATGTCTGTTTTACGAGGGTTCTGCAGGACAATGGCACAATTCCCTCTTTGTGCACATTGTAGTTGGCTAAGTGGAACCCTCGATAGTACTTTAGATAGGGTAACTTGCTGGTAAACATTTCTATTCTCTTGAATGGGAAACGATTCCCAACAACTGCTCAATTTGTTATTCAGTTTCAGTCCGATTCACAGCATTTTCTTTCAGTGTAGCCAGCCTGCCTTGTTCTGCATGCTCTGCCTGCCACAGCAAATTAATAAATTTATTTGATTATCGTAAATCTGCAAACAAATTGTTTGGGGTTTCCTCAATAAATTCCCATTAGAGACATTGGCAGCGCAATTTGCATATTTTATTTTATTTATAAACTTGTTGCATGCCCCCAACACTTGCTGTCTCGGACATCGGTGGCCTGTTTACCCCGTTACCCCCATTAGTACTACTACAAGTTTACCCCTACAAAGTTTGCAGCTTATTGATTCGTCGTTTCGCCTTTTCGCAAATACTTTGACACTTGGCACTGGCACTTTGACAAGCCGCAGAAAGTTCACTTGATATATTTATGAAAATGTTTTTGACACGTTTTTAATAAGGTTCCCACCGCCCCCCTACACAACCCCCACCCCCTTGTTGTTGTTGCTGTTGTTCAGGTATCGTGCAACATTTGCAACGTCTGCGTTTGACAATTCCTGTCCGTAATTTAATTAAAAGCGCCGTCGATAGACATTTCTTGGCATGGCAAGTTTCTAAATTCCAAATGAGCAACGAGATGAGCTCGAGCCGAACTTCATTTGCAGTCAGATAAAGGCAACTTGTGTGGCAACTTGAGATCTATAACTGGCTGCCAGAGATCCTTAAGTGATCCATTTGTTCAGATGGTAGTGCAGACAAGCAGCTGATGTTTGCACATCAGTCAAGCACTGAGAGACTAAAGAAAGGCAAGCAAACTATACCCAAATGACCTGGCCAGGCCAATCAATATAAATAAACTTTGAACTTTACGTTCTGCTCTGCTTGAACAAACTTTTGAACACACACAGCCAGCAAACCATAACAAACCGAATGTGCCTGGCGAAGTAGTAAACTCCGCTGGCAACTTGAATTGAAAATGGCTGAGAGAAATCAAATCAAATAAAGTGAAATAAAAGTTCAAATAAAATGTGATTATGCCAATGTGAATGCGAGTGTGAACGTGAATACGTATGTGAACGTGAATAAGAACGGGTGTTAGCTCTGGGGCAGAGCACACCCATTGGCATACATACGTGCTCAGATACAGAAGTAAACTAGCTTTCAAATCTCAGACTGTTGGCGGTTGTGTCTGCAACAAGAACAAGAACAACAGGGAGCACCAGAAGCAGCAGCAGGAGTTACAACAATGGACAATGGCGAAAAGTAGAAAAAAATTCATTTTCACTGGCAAAAAACGCATATGAACAGGAAAAAATAGCGATAACTCAAATTGAATGCCAATAAAGTAACATATGCGGCTCTCCGACAAGTTCTCTGACACACACACAAACATACAGAGCCAGACCGACCGACAGAGACATGCACATGGACAACCATGCGTATACGTAACTGTAACTAGCAAAGGCGTTGACTGAAGGACACGCCATGGGCAACGTGAGGCACATGAGAGAGGCGTCTCACTGCTGCTCCGCACAGCCCGCGCCCCGCCGGAAGTTGGCAACGCAGCGCAGCAAAAAATAAGAAAACGCCGAGAGGAAACTAACGAGCTTCGTTGTATTTAGCACAGGCAGCTCTCCCGAATGGCCCCAAAAGTAATGCCAATCTAAAATAATACAATGTGTAGCATGTGTTAGCGCAAGAAGAGGCAAGAGGGGCGCAGATTTGAGGGGCGAGTTGCCCCGCGCGTATTGGGGGCGGGCTCACTGGCAGGCTTCCGCTGACTAGATGGGCGCCGTACATTTATGGCGATAACGAAGTGCCACGAAACAAATGTACAGACGCCCGAAAAAAGCACACACTGTAGATATAAATATAAATACATATATATGCTGTTCATATAGATAAAATAAATAATAATAATAAAAAAGAACACAATCACGGAGAGTAGTAGGTCGTGCGAGTACGTCTTTTACTTGGGGGAAGATGTCAGTTCAGCAGATGGGGACGGGGACTGTCAACAACGTCTCGTTGACAACTATTGACAACTAACATGATATTACTTATGCATAAAGCCGAAAAGTATGCTCTGGCCATGTGAGGGGTGATGATGAGGCTCAGGATAACACTCGATGTGTGTGCCCTTGCAGTGGGGTATATTAATTTTGGCAAGGAGGTTGCCTAATCTGAATCAGCATCACTAGGGGAATCGATCTAGCTATGTCTGTCTGACCATCCGTCCGTCTGTCCGTGTGTCTGTTGCAGTCCATCAGTTTTAAAGCTTCCTTAACGAAACTTGGCACACAGACTTCTCATTGGTGCACGCTGTCAATAATTCGGAACGAGCAGGATTGAACCGCTATATATATATATACATAACTGCCATAGAAACTATTGGAAAATTCTTTTAGGGACTTAGCTACTATAGGAGCATTTGGCTGGTTTTTGTATGGAGACCAGTTTTGATTTAGAAAATAACTAACTTATCAGTGACAATTAATATAAAGTGAGACATAATATAATATATACACAATACCAATTAATTCTGTAGCATTATATATAACGAGCATTGGAACGTAACATGTCAAACATAAGCACCTGTAAGTGTATAAAACTTTCGATATGCCGAAGGTAGACTTTCTTTCTCGTTTTTTTTGTACATTTGATTCGTAACACACTCGAGAAATTCAGTAAGGCAGTTGCCAACGTACTTGAAAATTTATTTAAGCTCGGTCTGCTGTGTGTTGCCTTGAACCCACCTCGATATACGCGTATGTTGCCGTCCTCAGTCTCTGACTCTCACTCAAGTTGCTCATGCTGCTGGCATTTTGCTGTCTAGTGGCCCCTTTGTTATTTCTGTAAACGGTCTTTCTTTCGCTCTCTCTTTTTATGCATGTTTATTTTCTGGCAATTTTTCATTTTGTATTCTGGCGAAGAAATTGAAAATTTCCACTACAACTACAACTACAACTAAAAATGCAAACGTTGTCATCACCACACGAAGCTTCGTCTATCCTCGACTCTCGGACCCTGCGGGCTGAGATTTTGTATTGGGCAATGGCTTTTTATTAACACTTGGATATATTTTGGGGCATTATCATAAGCTATGCCAAGCACATTGAAGTGCGATAACTGTGGGATATGCATACACGCATACACATATATATATTTAAATATAGATATAGATATTTGCACAAATACATATTATCCTGGACTCTGTCTGAGCATTTATTGTTGCCATGGCAATTTATGTGAATATTTGCTGAAAATTCTATCACATATTTGAAATTTTGCATAGACAGCTACAGGAAGAGGGGAAAGGGAGCCTGAGCTCACCTGAAGGCGTTGCAAAATGTGCAAATTTTTCAGCTTGTTTTCTTTTCAAATATTCCTTGTTTATTTTGTATGGTCAGGCCTGGCCTGGCGAGCACTTATCAAATATGTTATGCAGTTTAAGTTATTCAAAAGGTTAAAGGAATTACAATTTCGGCTAATACGTGTATTGGGTCAAATTGCATTTGAAACCAAAACAATGGGAATACTTCTTTGCAACTACAGCAATTATGTAATGTTCACTCTGTCGATGAAATTGAAAAAGTAACTGTGTTGAGCTCTTAAATTTTAATAAATATTTCATTACTCTGGTGAAATTAAATTCATATGCATGATATTTTGACACGCCTCCTTGCAACTACTTGAACTTCCCCCAGACAATTGTTTTCCTGTGCATTATTCATATTGCTTTCATATTTATTTGTATTTACTGATGCATGTTGCACCGACACTCATTTATGTATACTCACTCACACTCCCCTCCCCACAAACACCTTCATTAATATGCCTTTATATGCAAGCATTTAAGAGGCTGGCTCGTCCATTTCCTGTGTGTGTGTATCGTGACCCGTTCCATTAATGAGTCCCAAATATGACTCAAGTTTCAAGTCCTCAGCTGAGAATGGATTCGCAAACAAATATGCGACCGCCACGCGTCGGTCATTAAATCGGGAATCCGGGAACACCCTCAAACAGCTCTCGCGGCTTTTGAACTTTTCAAGCAGCCGCCGCATCGTGTGGGCCTCTCTCTCTCTATCCCTCTGTCTCTCCCTCATCCTCTTCTTCCATCCATTTCGAGTGGGTGTCACGTAAACATTTCGTACTCAAACTCAACCGACAACAAACAAGGCTGGGTAAAAGTTTTGCCAACCAACTTGATAATGTTGCTAATGAGAAGGTCGTCTAATTAATATAAAATTTACACGAGTTTATTACGGAAATTGGCAATTAACATGCATACACAGGTAAATGGTTAAGAGGATAGGGGGAAAAGTATCCGATTTCAAAATTATATGTACTTAATGGACTCGATATCATGCGGTGGAAGAGGCAGGGTTAGTCGATTCATCGTTGGCAGTTTTGGGACAGAGGAAGGGGACTCTCATATGTTTGCAGATAAGTTGTGCGTTAGAGCTTAAACGTTAGAAGAATAAAGTATGCAATTAAGGCTTTAGATAAGGAAAGAGACTCGCTTACACCGCAGTTGAGTAGTCTGAATTCGAATCAGAAGCGGCAAGAAGAGACGCTATATCGTTAGGGTTGTCAATTGTACGTTTAAAGTGCCCAGAAGAGCTAGATTTGGGAATGGTCTCAGTTGTAGATACGGAACTTGACAATTGATCATTCAGATTAGCAGACTTCATTGTATCATTAGGAGTGTTAGGTGACGACGAGCCTTTGATGGAAGATGCAGTTACAACATCGACAGTAGGTGTGGTAGAGTTATCATTATTAGAGTCAGATGTGGTAGACTCATTGAAGGAGGAAGCAGACTCTAATTTCAATTCAAAAGCAAAGACTTCGGGCTCATTTTCTGAATTTGTATCGTAGGCAGAAATTAAACCTGGTCTCAAATTAAATACGCTGTAATCTCGCTGACAAAACACAACGCCGCACAGAAATTTGTTTGCTGGTGCCGCTCCCAGACTCAATCGCAGTTGAGTACCTCCTTCCTCTGAACTGGACATCTGAAAGAATTGATATAAAAATGTAGAAATCTGAATAGGGAACATCAGACAGAAACATACTCGCACTTGCGGTTTCAGCGACAACTGATAGACGCTCTCACTGTCAAGTGTGTAACCCGAAGGTAGATCCACTGTTACCTCAGTGCCCACATAGCTCAAACGATCGATCCTATTGCGGCCTATGCAAACCATAAGTTTGATCTGATGTGCTGGCAAGCTATTAGAATTGACTTGATTTATGCGTAGCTGATAACGGTTTGCTGCGCTTTTCTCAGTAACCTTAATCTCGTATTCGTAGGAGCAGCGAACTAACAGTTGTCCCAATCCATTAGCTTTAAAGTTAATCACTTTTTCTTTAGTTTGTAGCGAAACTCTTTGTAACATTAACTCCTCCTGTCTGTCCAAATCGAATGTCTTTTGCTGTTTAATATCATCTCCATAGACTGAGACTTTTATTTTATGAGTTTCTGGATTCATTAACAGCTTCGTTCTTTTATAGACGGCCTGCTCGGCTATAGAGCATTCGTAACAATCTGTAGGCTGTCCGAAAATGTTTGCCAATATCCAAATGTATAGTACATTTTCTGGTTCAATTTCACGCTTCAGTTGCATTGTCAGTATTCGTCCAGCCGTTTCCAGATCGCGTCTCTCAATCGTCCAGTTCTCTGGACTCTCCCAAACTGGAGCTTTCCATGTCGGTATCACGGAACCACGTTTTGCGATCAGATGTACACTTTGATTCTTTAATAACTCTTGGCTTATCCAATTGTTCGTGCTTTGTAAATTTAGAAATCGCGTAGATTTCTGTACAGTCTTCAATATTTCAATGCTCAATTCCAATTCACCGATTTTCCGTCGATTTGGTATCTTGCAGGGTTCATAAAATGTTTTGGAATTTTTACGGCGACTAAGTAAAAAGTCCTCAGTTTCTGTTATTATATGTTCTTCTATTTTGACAGGGGTGTCCTGTAGTAACAAAATAGCTTGAAGTGCAAAGCATGTCAGCCATGTGGAACTGCATCCACCTTGCGTAAAATTATCGTATCGAAATCCTTGTTTAGGTATTTGGAATCGTAGTAGAGACTGATAACCATCGTTGAGGTTATCTTCGAGATAGTTCTTCCATTTATGGCTTGCACTCGTATCTAATAAGCGAACATAGTCATATAAGTAATAGACAGAGATAAGTTTGCTTATTAACTGCTCGGCATTGTCGATGAGTTGGAAAGACCGAAAACTGTGAAGCTGGAGAATTATCGTCTTGGAGGTAATATAACATTGTACTCCATCGATGCTATGTGGATGTCTTAATTGAAGCGTAAAATTACTCTGTTTCTCTGGGCTTGTCAGGTTGTTATAGCTAAACATCTGATGTGTAAATAGTAAGGATTCCGGCAGTACTTTTATATCATGTTCTATAATGTCTTTCATGGAACCAGACGTAGCTACAATTTGGAGCTTTACTTTGCCGGGTACAAGTGCACGTAGATGGAAAGACACAGTTGTGTAATTGAGCTTCGAAACGGATACCTTATTTTCTACATATTTTGTTTGGTTTAACTCGTTCTGATCCTTGTCTAGAAGCTGGAAACTACTTGTATCTTGTTGTGAACGGATTGTCACATTAATAACTTTATCAAGTTGGTTGAAGACTTTTATAGTCAACAGCAAGAGCTCATCTGATCGGGAAGAGTATTTGTGTTTCTCGCAATTAGTTTATCGGCTTAATTAATGTTTGTTTATTGACACTTACCGACTCTGATTCTGTAAGGCACCTTGCTAATCAAAAACATGGGTTTCTTGCTAGTTATGATCTTAAAATATGTTGGTTTCATTAGGGTAATCCCATTTTTCGGATCTACTGTGAAGGTGGTTAGTGTCCAGTTTGTTGTATCATTTGGCACTTTTACCTTCCAATTCATCCAACCGTTGGTGGTTCTAAATATCATACAAAGAAGAAATGCATATGTAGCTAAAAGTATATGATTGACTTTCATTAAAATATCAATTGTAACCTTTGACTTTTATCGAAAATCCAAACGTGGTTAAATGTTTCATTCTTGCGTGGTGGAGCACAACAACTTTTGGCACTAATAGTGTTATTGGTAACATCATTCTTATGCGTGGAAGTTCTCAGAGATATATTTTTATTAATATGATCTTTAATCTCTACGTCATCAAAGAGCAATGGTATATCTTCCGTATCTTCATGGGATGTGTCACTCGCTTCTTCACTCATTTTTTCCTCTTTGGTTTTTTTAGTTCTTGGTGTAATGCCTTTTATTCGATTATAATAATTTAGATGTAATATTTATATGTATATATATAGATTTAAATTAGGATTTACCTTTGGTACTTTCGCGCATAGAATTAGCAGTTGTCAATGTAACAAGACCCAACTTGGATGCTTTTAGATCAGTTCCTAGCTTAAGATCCGTTGGCGGAGTTGCTTTCAATGTTTTGACAATATCGTAGTAGTCATCGTCAAAATCGTTGATAGGTGTATCATCCAACTGATGAACACGACTATCGACTGCAAGAAGGCCCAAATACGAGCTTGGTGCTGGTTTAAACCGTAGTGTGATCTCTTCACCCGGCTTTACACTTGTAGGAACATCAGCGACAGTATTGCCATGAGCTGATCGCATCAATGTAATGGTTCGGGTGGCCACATACAACACACTTGAGTTGGTTTCCATGCCATACATAAATATATGGGCTTGTGGCCACATATTATCAGAGAAAGTTATCTCGAGGTCAAACACACGTGGCGGATACGGATAGACTCGTGCCGAGTGCACTATGAGTCCATTGAACATAACTATGCAAAATGCATTTTTGAAATCGAAGTCGAACTTGAAAGTTATATTTTCCGCGGTTTTCTTTGGGGTTCCACCCTTGATTTTAAATCTACAAAGAGAGGAATAAAAATTGATTCTAGTCAAGCTGGGTATTTTTTTCTTACTTATTATTCTGGAGCCGGCGAAGTTCCCATTTATCAGGAACACTCCTTGCAAGAAGATATCTGGGTTCTTCCTTTGCTGCCCCATATGCGATGTCATCCTGTTCATCTGGATCATCAGAATCTGCGATAAGTGTCACGACCTTGTGCGCAATTTCACGTTTTTCTTCAGTTATTTCATTAACAATTGCTGTTAATCTTATTTTAACTTGTTTCTTGCTAGAGGTTCTGGTCTTTAACTGCGTGAAGGACATATTGAAACTGCATTCACCTTTAGTTAGTGTGGCATTCTCTCGATGAATCCATGTCTTCTTGCCAGTTTTCACAATTCTTTTAAGCTGCATAACTACTGCACCCTCAACAGGAATGTCAATTGGGTATTTCGCGTATACAGTAACGGGAATCACTTGATCTTTCTTATACACAATATCGGGCGAATCAATTCGAATATTAAAGGACGGCAGCTCGTAGTCCCAAACATGAACGCTCACACATGTTTGGTTGACACCTTTTTCATTTTTTGCACATATTTTCCAGAGGCCAACATTGGAAAATTGCCCCAATTGTATTTGTGATTGAAAAACACCTTTTATAACATCAATATTCCGGTACGACCGTACAATGTTGTTTTTCGAATCTGCAATCCAAACTTTTGCATTACTATCTGGCTTCACACTTTTCATATATTCATCGTGAAAAATGACTCGAAATTGTAGCAACTCTCCGGGCCTGTAGTTCGATTTGGGAGTCTGGATTTTGATAAAGCTCTTGAAGTAATACCAGTTTAATTTCGTTGTTTGTTTGAAGTCAATTCCTTCAGTGCCGACTACCTTAAGATAGTAGTCTCCTCGCTTCAGTTCCGGCAATATGAATGTATAGTCACTAATCGGATACATTGGAATCAAGTTTATATCAACGCTCATATTGAGTCCGGGACCCGTTAGAGCAACAGCGCATCTACAGATCTCTGAGCTATTGAAGACAGCAGCAACTATGCTATAGTTTTTTCCCGAGAAAATAGTACCCGATGCAGACAATAGAAAGGAAGCATCATGGTCGATTTCCTTGGGTAATCTGAAAATAAAAACATTATTGTAAATTTGTTTTTCTTTTCATGGGAACTTTGACTTGGGTATGAAATTACAAATAGGTTCCGCGACAAGTAAGTGAGACAGTTAATGTACGTGAGAAGCATGAAGAAGATATAATACAATATATATAGTATAATGATAACACGAAGAAGATATAATACAATATATATAATATAATGAATAACATATAATAAAGTACGTAAGTATTATATTATATATTGTTCACGCTTCTCACGTGCATTATTGGTGTGACTTGGCGTTATACCATAACAAATTCATACAAAATAAATATAGAATAATATAGTATGAATTATATAATACAGTATACATATATATTATAGAATATATACATAGAATTATATATTCTTTGCACAGATTTCTAGTTTGTTGACTTGTTCTTTAGTTGTATAATTCGAACTTACTCAACACTTTCTTTGGGTTCTCCCACCGCAAATAGAACGTTGCACAATAGAGCAAAGCAGCCTAGGGCCCAATGGATCCTATTTGGTCTGGTCATGGCTATAGCTGCAACTGCACTGATCAGCTGCAGTGTAGTGCCTGTAATGGGATTTCACTGGTCTCTACGGTTCATTTGCAGCCATGGCATTGGCCATTAGCTGCTTCTAATGCAATTCGGTTCTCGTAATTGAATCGGGCGGCGTCTACCGATAAAGTGCATAATTGAGGCACCATCTGCTTTGCTTGGACAAACTTAGTTGAGGCAGCAACTTCTGCTTTGCTCTGCTTCCCAGAGTGACGTCACATTTGTTGTTGTTGTTGTTTTGGTTGCTCGTTTCTTAGTTGGTTTTGTTTGTTTGTTTGTTTGTTTATTTGCCTGGTATGTGGCCATCGTTCACGTCAAACTACTCAATGGTTAGTTTGAGCAGTCGTTGTTGTTGCTGTTGTTGTTGTCGTTGTCTCCCGGCTAATAAAGCAGCACTTAGTGTTCGATAGAGAGCCAAGAGCCAAGAGGCAAAGTAAAGTAGCAGCTATGTATATGCGCTCTTACTGCCATTGCCGCAGGCAGAGCAGCTACTTAAGTCGCAAGCTCAGCTCTACTTATGAATGTGTATGTAAGTTTGTATATACGTTTGAGCTTGTGTGTGCGTGCGAGTGTGTGTGTCATGGCCGTGATGCAGTTATGCGCATTTCCGCCTGAGTAGCTTCTATTGCTGACTTGCTTTGCTTACATTTAAGTGCATATTCACAGTGTGTGCGTGCGCAGTCAATAAAGTGCGAGGGTTGCTTTAGAAGTTTGCATGAGAGCTAATTAATTATGTAGTCTTTTGAGTAGACTAGAGTAGAGAGTAGAAGAGAGTAGACAACAGTTGAGAATTGTAAAGTAGTGTAGAGTAGAGTAGAGTAGAGATGAGTTGTTACATTAAAGATGAAAGATTATAATTATAATAATTATAAGTCATCTATGGTATTAAAATTGGACTTATTGACATGATGAATGAATATTAATATGATGTAGAAAATTTTATGTGAATGCAATATAAGTATATATACTTTATAATAAATTTATCAGAATTAGATGTTTAATACTTGTTAAACATATTTTAAAAATTTAATTTTGCTGCTGTGATTCTGCATCTGGAACAGAATATAATAATATTGTTGTTTTAATACACTCAAAATATACATTAAATCGCTAGCTAAATTGTTATAAGCTGTGCAGAATATTTAAAATTTAATTTTGCGTAAATATTTAAATACCCGTAAACAACTGGACCAAATGTTCGAGCAACCACCGCGTGCATTCGCAATCGCCCAAGCAGTAAAGACAACAATAACAAGAACAACACGAATGCACGCACTCATACGGTCACACACACATAATCGCACACACACACACTCACTCACACACGTGCACACACTGTTGCCATGTCACTCATTCAGTCAGTCAAACTGTCAATGCTAGTTTCGGTCTTTGTGTGTGTTGTGCTTTCGCCTGCAATTGGCAGTCGAGGCAGCATTACATTTGCTTGATTGAACTTCTGCCCCATCGAACAGCCCCTTTCCACTCCTCCCCTCCCTAGTCACACTGCCTTACCTAGCCCCCTCTCCCCCTCTCCCTCTCTGCCTCTCTCTGTGTGTGGGTGCTATGCTGACAGCAGCTGAAAGAGCTTGCCAACTGTTTGGACCGAGTCAAAGAAAAACAAAACTAAACGAAACGAAGCTACCCAACTACAGGAGGCTGGCCAGTAGCAAAGCCTGGGAGTTACCTCAGAGGACGAGACACGTTGTTAAATGCATAAGCAGTGCCAGCCAGCTAGGGAGGGAAGAGAAGGGTTATGGGATGGCAACCCTGACCCACATTGGGGCTGGCAGGCGGGCAGCTGCAGCACAAACTAGTTGTAGCACACTTTATGGCGCTGGCGCTTGCAACTTAAAGTGCACTTTTCATCAGACTCGACTCGGCAGCAAACGAAAAGTAAACTTGAAAAAAATATATATTTGTCTATCTAGTTTTTATATGTTTATTCGCCGCTTCTCAACTCATCACTTAATCTGCCAACGAGAAACAACGACCATAGCAACGAGAGCCGAACTAAGAGCAAGACAAACTTTCCCTATATACCCTAACTATCCAAACGGGGCTAGCAACAATTTGGCAATGCTAAGCAAACATATCCAAGCAAGCAGGCAATCTTAATATATTCTACGAGTATAGCTGTATAGCTAACACCCAAATCAGAATGAGAGCATCGCTTGCTTCGGTGCCGACTGGCGATTTGGCATTTTTAGCTTTTGGCCCAAGCGATTTTCAGTTGCATTTATATGAGCCATATATCTCAATTTGTGCGACTTGTGAATTGGGTTACAGCGTTACTGCAGTCTGGCCCAAGCAATTGACTGTGACAGCGCAAGAGTACTTCACAGAAAGAACTCTCGGGCAGAGAATGACTAAGAGAGAAAGGCAGAGTTGAAGAGTAGTAGTAGTAGTAATAGGGAGGGGGAGGGTTCAAGTTTGCTTAGCTCAAATTTCAACGACTCTCGGCGATGTCTGTTGTTCTTTCAAAGCATATCAATTAAGCTGGGGCATCGGCTTCCGGCTGAAGGAGCAGCATCAGCTTATCATTTGCATGGAAATTACACCCTGCTTGCGCTCTCTATCCCTCTCTCTTTCAGTCCCTCCGGCTTCCCCAATGTGCCAACTTTACAATTTTAAGCTGAATCACAGCTTGGTAAAACAATGTGTAGCTCACACAAGAAACCAGCAAAGAGTTAAGTTGTACAATTTAATTCATCCATTTAGTACTTTTGCCTTTCTCTTTTCATTTGGCTGGGGAAAAAACTGAAGCAAAAACAAAACTTCTGCTCCTTTAAATTCATTTAGACGCTTTTAGCGCTTTTCACGCCAACCACGCCAGTGTGTCTCCTGCACGTCTACAGTTTTATGGATCGTCCCACAAAGTTTTGTTTCGGTTTTGTCTCGCGTTCGCGCAAGTGATGAGAAAAAATTGCAAAGTTTTTGCAACGCACAAAGTGAAACTATCTGAGGCATTACGATTGAGAAAAATCTGGCTAACTAGAGTTGAAAGTTTAGTCTCCCCAACCAGCCAAGCCAAACCAACTGGGAGCCCTGAAGGGCGTTTGCAACGAATGGTGCTAAGTTGGTCCTCTCTTGTTGAGTGTCGGCTTAGTTCTATTGACTTTATCATAATTTAAAGTATTTCAGAAACTTAAAAAACAAGAAATAAATTCTCAGGTATTTTTAAAGTAATTCATGGACTTTTTACTTAATCAGCAACAACAGCAAGTGTTGATGTAGTACGTCTACCTATCTTTCTGCCTGTGTGAATGCCAATATTTAAAAGACCATTAAAGGTTTATGCACCAAACTTTGTTACAACACTTGTATGTAGTACAGTGACTAAGGTTTTGTTTTAAAATGTGGCCAAGCCTCCTTTAGATTCCATAAAATTATTTTAATTGAATTGAACGCGTAATGATTAAGCTAGAATACTGATTTCTCTTGTGTTCAGTAATTATCACCGCCCAAAAACTGTCCATAAATTTGGTCTTCATCGGATTAAAAACAAAGAAGTTATTTAAGAATATTACTTAGTGGTCTAAAGGTGCCGCAAAGTATGCAACACAAAATACGCTCAACATAGCTTAATACCGTCAAAGCGTGACAATATCCGCTCTTGGCTGTTATTTCTATTTCATAACTTATTCTAGCAGTTTACGAATTTAATTTAATTGCCCAATTTAAAGCTTAGACATCGTGACGAAAATGAAATTATAGCATTAAGTTATCTAAACAATTTATAAGACTTACCTTGTGCTGCAAGGACTAACAATTTTGGACCTGACCCTTTTTGGCCACATTGGACTTTCCTCTGTTGAACCACAAACGTTTGGAAGGACGCTTCGTCGTGTCGTCTATGTTGTTGACCAAACTCCGACTTGAAATCCCCAACAGTTCCATTCATCCGCATGCGTAGCGCATGCCAATTGTGCAATTGTTGGAAAATTTCTTTTGCTGCAAAACTTGTTCGTTGTGACTTTTCTTTCAGCTTCCTTCGGGCGTTCTCTGTCTATCTTTCCCTCCCGCCTTCCCTTGGCTTTACCCCATCTCTATTTGCTTGTTTTATTTTGTTATTCTGTTGGTCATGTCTCACTTTTTACGCTTTCTGTAACGCCGTAAGCTTTGTTTGTTGCGGTTTGCTAGCTACAGGGTTAACTGTGGCTAGCTAGAGGTGGCAATGAGGCTGGTGAGGAGAGGAGAGGGGGTAGAGTTGCTGCTCTGGAGCTGCTGTCTTAATAGGTGTTGGCAATCATGAAGTTGCTGGCGGTTGCCGGCGGGACGCCAACTGGGCCAATGGTGAACTTTTTAGCCCCCCTCTGTGTGTGTGCGTGTGTGTGTGTGTATGCGTGTGTATGTGTGTGTATGTGTGTCTGCCTGGCCATTAGTCGCTTTGATCAAATATTTAAAGCTAATGAACAAGATGGGCACACGGCCAACTTTGGTATAAAACAAAGAACGAAAAGCAAATAGCAACAAAATGGCAGAGGAAACCAAACTGCAACTAAACTTGTTTGGCATTTTCAATGATTTAAGCAGAGCGACAGAGAGCTGAACTGAAATAGTAAACGAGCTAGAGAAACAGCATCAGCAGCGACAGCAAAAAATCGACCAGGACGACTTCCATCAGCTGCCGCTTCTGCTTCAGCAAAGAGTTCAATCAACCTGACAAATTTCAATCAGGCTGCGGTGAAAACTGCCTCAATTGGACCCAGCGAGCCGCTCGGCAAGTACCCCAGGTATTCTAGCTACGACTGAGAGTCCAACTAGACTGGGGTCAGAGCTGAGTTTGGGGCAGAGTCACGCCACGGCACAATTAGGATGCCGTTGAGGTTTTGTCAATGAATGAAAAGCGTCTGCAACTTTTATTTAACTTGCGAGGGGGCCGCACACACGAGTGTGCAGCATACACATACACACACACACACACTGACACACACAGAGCACAACTGAGCTTGGTCAACAATTGCTGTCTAGAACGTGCACTCACGTAGAGAGCCACAACAGCCCCCAATTTACTCCCCACCCATTCGCACTCCTCCTCACTCACCTTCCCCCATTTTCGAGTTAAAGGTAAATGGATAAGGCAACTTGGAGTTGTTCGTTTTGGACCTTAGCTATTTAGCAGCCAGTCCTAGCTAGGAGTCTCTCTCTCTCTCTCCCTCTCTCTGCTGCTGCTGCCAACGCTATCGCAAATTCAATGTAGTTGGCAATAGTCGCTGGGAAGCTACTCGACACAATTGCCACAAAGGAGACTTTGTTCTCAATCCAATAAATATGTCTTTTCTATTGAGAGCACTTTGTATTAAGGTGAAGTGCGAACAGTCGAACAAGCATTTGTTTATGTAGTTAAGGTTTTGTCAGATCATCGGGCATGAATTGAAAGTGAAGTCATATTGTAAAGTTTAGTTAGAGCATCTGTGGTTTGCTACGTGTGATGTGAAAAAGTGAAGTAATATTGAGAAAAGACTTAGAACATCTTAGGTTTGGTACTTGTGTTAATCCAATCCGGGCCACTAGCTAGCGAAACAATGTGCATAGTAAATAATGAAAAGAACACTAAAGGGTTTGAGCTCAGTTAGAACTTACTAAACTTCTGTATGGAATGTTAGCAGAATCTAGACAGAATATGAACAACATCATCTCCTCTATTAAATTTGAGATGCAATAAAACCAAAGTGAAGTCATGTTAAGAGCTGAGTTAGAACATCTAAGATTTGCTATCAATAAAGGAGAAGGTAGATTGACAAGTAGAAAATGCTATTTCCATTAAGAAGGTTGCATGAAAGTATGAAAGAGCTTCGCTCGAAGCTGTTAGTCTCCTAGACCGCACATGACATCATCTTCCCAGTTGAGCTCAAACTGTTCAACATCAATCCAGGCCTGTCATACCCTTTATATTTTCCCCACTGAGTATACGAATACTGTTGGGTTTAACTTAAATTGGCTTTTGGCTTGTGGTCTAGTCGCGTGGCAAACTTACATTGCCTCCTCCTGGCACACGGCTAACCACAGCCACAGTTTCTCCCAGTGCAGCAGCAGCCGCCCGCAGTCGGCGGCGGCGCAGGCGGCTGCGAGGCGATAAGACAGTTCATTCGTTTCATTCGCCGCAGCAGCTGTCGCAGTCGCAGTCGTAGTCGACAAACCGACTGACCTCAGCGCTGACCCACAACATACACGCCCCCTTCCCTCTCCCGCTTGCCTACTTCCTCTGCTGGTTTCGTAATCAGGCAACCGTTACAACGCTGTTTGCATTGCGACTCGCGTTCAGCCGCAGCAGTTGGCAATTCGAACTATTCGCGAGATGTTCAATTTGTCCCCGTTGTTGTTGTTAGTGCTGCTGTGCACGTGCGGCGATATGGAGGCGGGAGAAGGAACAGTAGCAGGAGAAGGTGTAGCACGAACGGGAGTAGGAGCAGGAGGAGGAACAGAAGGAGGAGTGGGAGCAGAAACCGAATCTGTAGCAGCAGCAGCAAGAGTCGGAGGCCTTGGAGTTGCAGTGGGCGCAGAAGGAGCTAGGGAAGGAGCTACTGCAGGTGGAGTAAAAGGACTCAGAGTGGGAGGTCTACTCGGTGCATCTGGAGTAGGATCAGCATCAGGAGGAGGAGCCTTAGGTCTGTCCAAGCTAAGTGACAAAAACTTTCAGCTCAACATGCTGCGCTCTCTGCACGACCTGGCAGAGCAGCGTGCCGGGCTCAGCCTCAACGATTATCTGCTGCAATTGGAGGGCAACACCAGCAACTATGGCAACTACACAAGGCAATTGGCCGAGGCACGGGCAGCAATCAAGTTGCAGCCAAAGGTGCTACTAATCAAGCAGCTGCTCGACGCACAGCAACAACAACAACAAGAACAACAACAACAACATGTCCCAGTCTCGGATATGGAGCACACCTGTGTGCTGCGGAATCTGCTCTTCCTCAGTCGGCTGCATCAGCAGTTGCGAGATGCCAGCGAGGCCAGCACCCTGGAGATACGCCAGCTACGCCTGCATCGTCTGTGCCTGCAGTTCGAGCGCCCACTGCCCCACAGCCAACAGCGTGGACAGCGCCTGATAAACGAGGCAACTGTGGGCGCTGCTCTAAAGCAATTGAATCTCACTCAGGCGACAGGCGAGACTAACGAGTCGTCGGGCCTGAGTTTGAATCACTTTGGGCAGCAGCTCTACGACCGTGTGAAGCTCTCAGGTGCGGCGATAATAGACAACTATCTGCTCATCTTGCGGGGCCTCCTGCAGGACATACTCGATGCGGCGTATGCTGATCTGGCTGACAATACGACACTTTTGGAGCGACTACTTACCCAACTGGACGCCATGTTGGCCATTCCGGACTTCTTTGAGAAGCGACAAAGTGTTTACGCCTTTCTCGAACATCACCTCACACCGGAGAGCGTTAGAACTGCCACAGCGGAGCAGCAACTCACGGAGCAGCTGCTGGAGAAGCTCAAGGCCAAGGGACTGGATCTGTTTGTCATCTTTCTATTCAGCAACTTTGAGTTCCTCGAACTGGTGCACGAGCATTGGCAACAGTTGCTGCCCCAGTCACCCAGTCTGCTCTACGATGAGACGCAGCGGCAACTCTACGACATACAGCAACTGTACGAGGCATTTAAACTGGACACCGAGAGCTCTGCCAAGTACGCGGCATACACCAAGGCCCTGCGACAGCTGCACGAGCGCACAGTGGAGCAAGGGCAGCCACAGCAACCTCAGCAGCAGCAACACATTTTCGAAATGGTCAACAATGCGGCACAGAATGTCGGCAGCGTCAGCTTCAACATGATCAAGGCCAAGTGCCAGGAATTGCTCTAGAAGAAAGATAAAGAATAAACACATATAATAAATATGGAAATATGGTGTATATAGTATAACTGGGTAGATTAAGATTGGAGTCACTTTCAAGCTCAGTTCATTATGGCAAACCATTTGACCTGTCTCGCTTATCTACTCCCCTTCCGCCCCCTCTTGATTATTTCGACCGTTGTTACGCTTGGTGGCGCCTCAAGCTCTTCTGGAAGGAAAGTTCAAGCAGTTTTTTGCGATGTCAAATAAAATGTCGCACAGCTTAATTATATTTTCCTTGTTGTTGTACTTTGTAATATCCGTCACGGTGCCGGCTGCTGCATCGGATGTCGCTTTAATAGCGCTCCAGGCACTCCAAAATCCACTTGCTCTCCCTTTATCTCTCTCTCTTTCACTCTCTGTTTCTCCTATTCTCTCTCTGTCTGTGTGCAGCCTCGCCGTGCTTTGCCGCATTATGCTGATGCTGATGTGGTTGTTTATCTGATGCTGCCAACGGGCTAGTGGCCACTGGATACCTGGTACCTGGTGCCGGCTGCCTCGAGCCCTGGGGCTGCCAGGCTGCCCAAACTAATGACTGTTGCTGCCGTTGTCGTTAGCCCAAGCCAGCTAATTAATTGCCGTCGTTGCAGGTGATTAGAACTTAAATGAGTTGCAGCTGCGGCGTCCCGAGCAGCGCAGTAGCAGCGTCGCGACAGCGACTGCGACAGACAGTCATAGCTGGAGCTGAAACTGAAGCGTCAATACGAGACCATAATGATTGGAAAACATACCACAAATGTATACGCTTCCTCTCTTCCTCTCTTCCCCTTCCTTCCCCTCCTCTACTGCCACGCAGTTGACAGTTGCTGGTGCTGCATGTGTCCAACTGACATCCGCTTGTCCGATTCGACGGCAGGCGTAAAGCGATATGTTTGACTCGTCTCGTTTGCCTCGCCCTGGCTGACTGGCGCAATGAGTTTGCATTTCAGTTGCACAAACATAATTGAAGCAAGCGAAACTACTCGAATAAAGGTAACTGCAGCAAGCAGATAATTGCGTGGGCAATACGTATGTGTACTAGGTGAATTAAAAAACTCACCTTAGAATAGTTGTATGCTAAGCAGACGAAGATCCTTTATCAACTCTTCCTACTCCTCTCATTCCTTTCTTGTTTGGTAGGTGCTACCTTGAGTTTATACCTGATAGATGCGTGTTATCAGCTTGATATGATTTGAACACTTTCCCAACTATTTAATTAATTTATTTAATTAGTTTTCCCTACCATGAGATGATGATGTGAAGATATGGATTCCTCACTTAATAAAGACATTTACACACAAATTTTAGATCTGAAGTTCAGTAAAAATCTATAACCTAATAATAATTAAAATCCGTTTCTTCTCTAAGACTAATAAAAAATAGTTTTGGTTAGCCAAAAGGTGTGTATCAGCTATATAAAGGCAGAGCACAGTACACTGTAGCTCTCTTATTTGTTCTTTTTCTCTCTCTCTCTCTCTTTGTATATTTATCTAAGCTGCTTCCCCGTGTTCTTTGTAGTCATTGTTTGCCGTGTCGCTGCTGCGGCACTTCTATAGACCTGGGAACACATAGAAGATGAAATAACAATGCAGCCGATTGCAATTTCACACTAGGTTAAGCTTCACTGTGCGACGACGAGTTTTACACAAAGGCGTGTGAAACTTAATTATGATTTATTGTGCTCTCTCTTTGTGTGTGTGTGTCTGTGTGTGTTGAGGGTCAGGGCAGGCGCCTTGTCTGCCCTGCTAATGCATATTTTATTGACAGTTTATATTTAGCGCTGTCAAAACTCTCTCTAACAAGCTAATCGCCTTGGCTTGCGTCTTTATGGCTCTTAATTCTTAAGTGGCGGCTATAAAAATAACCGAAAGAGAGTGAGATAGACAGATTGAGTGAAATATCTGAACGTTCCCAACGGAGCAGCGTAGCTATTTATAAACCTGTCGAAATGAAAAGGGGGAACTTGCTCTTCAACTTAATTATTAATGTCGCTTTCTGTTTCCCTTTCCCATTGCAGTCATTCAGGAAGATCCCGAATTCACGGACGTCATCGATAATATAACAGTTCCTGCGGGACGTAATGTGAAATTGGCCTGCTCGGTGAAGAATCTCGGCTCGTATAAGGTGAGTCGAAGAAGAAGGGAAGAACCCTTTGTTGATATGTTACGAAAATCTAATTAACTGCAAGTCATGCTTGCTGTATTGGCGTGTATACGCACCAGTAAATACCCTAGAATGGCAAAGATAAACAAGTGAAATAAAGAAATGAAATAAATAAACAACTTATTGTTGACTGATGTGGAATGGGATACCCTGCAAATGAGAGACTAATTAATTTGCAACACGATATCATCAACACAAACACAAGTAACATAGAGGAGAGGCTGCATATCAAATGAAGACAAACTCAACTCAAACTCCAACTCGAACTTGAAGTCGAAGTCAACTAAGGCTTTTTGACTTGTGATATGTGTTCAACTGACAGGCGGGTGAAGGCATAACCCAGCAGGAAACTAATATGCCTTCGCTGTCTCAACAGACACGCACACATATGCATGCCCACGGGGCATACACGAACACAAGCAAAGAGCTAAGCGAGTCAAGGTCCAGGGAACAGCAACAGGCGCCCTCTGTCGGTTGCTGGCTGGACTAGGGGGAGAGGCCAACGCATTGAACTTGTTGACTCTGGCCGGGCTATGCTCCACACTTGAGTTCCCTATGAGTTGTATGAGTTCTTGTCGTTGTATGCGTCTCTCTCTCTCTCACTTTGTTTGTGTGTGTGTACGTAACATTGTGCGCCCGTGTTTGCCCTTTGCTCAGCGCTTGACAGCACACGCAAACAGCAAAGGCAACAACAACAACAACAACAACAACAAAAAACAAGTGCATAATAGAGCACACTGGGAGCAAGATACCTTTCGCTCTGCTTTGCTCTCTTTGTCTAGCATAATCAAATTGTCGGAAATGCTAATCGGGATAGGTTTTAACAGAATTCTCTAATTAGAAATTGCAACAAACACGTGTGTGCTGCATACTTTCAGGCGGCATCAGGAATATGCAAAGTGCATGCAACTTTAATTTGTGTAATTACTGCTTAAGTCAGTCGACGTGTGACTAGTCTCGTATGTATTTAAACAAAAGAGATGTACGATCATCACGTTAAGCAAATTAGGCATACGACGTGTGAGACTAGTAGTATGCATTTAAAACAAGAGCAGCCTGGGAGTCAGAGATAACGATCATGATGTTAAGCAAATTAATCAGTTGTCGCCTGCACAGACTGTGCTCAGTTTGAGAGCCATTGTCCACTGGACAGTGCGGGCTTCTCAATATTCATTGCGAACTTTCTGGCTGCGCTCAATATGCATAGCTCTCGGAATGCGTTGCGTACGGTGCACAGTGGGCATTTTCAGCATTTTATGAGATTTAGGGAAAGCACTTTTTTTTGTTTTGAAATGATTACAAAACATGTAGATCGTATATATTTAATATATTTCAATTAACATATATTTTATTCATTAAAGATCAGTTACGACATCAACTCAATACACAAAACTATATCAAAAATAATCTTGTTTCTTTTACGAGTTATTAAATTTGGTCAACATCGCCATAGTACTTTGTGTTCTGCTCTCTCTCTATGCGCTGCTTGCCGTGTGAATGGCTTGCCCGGCAATTTAAATTTGCATCCAATTGAATTTCCATAATGTGCGTTGAGCGGAACGTGCATAAATTCCGTTTGACACTAGACACGAGACGAACGATGTGCCTGCTCGCTTGCTCCGCCTTTTATCTGCGGAGCGAGCGCATGTTATGAGCTCTCGTAATAATTTTTATGGCCCTCAAGATTGGCATGCAATGCCCTCTCTCTCCCTATCTCCCTGCACATCCCCAGCCCACTCCCTTAACTACCACACAACTATGTACTTAACAATGCTCCCGACGATCCACGAACACCCGCCCAGTGTCGCCGCAGGTATGTTCAAAAGTTAACCACGCTGCTGGCAACAACACCAGCAACAGCAGCAGCAGCAGCAACAGCTACTGAAGCAGCAGCAGCAGCAGCGCAACAGCGGAGCAGAGCCGCCGCGTAGCTGCAATAAAACGTGACTTTGCATGCAAAATAGTTGCGTAGCCACGAGGCAGGCCAGGTTACAATGGAATTGATTTTTATTTTAATCCTCACACCGAGTACATGAACTTTGTTGCCAATTTTGAGACAGATACAGATAACATAACAATTGTAATATAACATAAAGCACAATATGTATTCATGTATGTCAAATATATTCATGTGCACAGATGCAAACATTCAACATGATTCACAGAAGAAGAACCTTTAAATAAGAGAAACATCTTTGAATGATGATGAGTGTGTATGAATGTCTGTTGTTTAAATGTGTGAATGCTTGAACGAATATATGAATATGTCGCATGTTTATTTATGACTTCTAAGAATGTCTAATGTCGAATAGGTCTAATTTATTCTTGGAATGAACTTTCCATCTTCCATCCACACACAACATTTACATACTTTAAAGTTGTTGCCTCCTCCTTCCTTAGACTTACTACTACCTACTTTGCAGAGTATTCACAGTTCGTTCTGCCCTCGACTAGTTTCGTTTCTTAATTCTTTTTAAGTGCTGCTGCTGCTGCTATTCTTGGCGGGCAAATATTTGTGCTGCGTGTAAATTAACTCGCGTAGTTCAGCGACGCTCTTTTAACACGTTTACGCTTAAATTGTTAATATTTGAAGCAGGCCAGGATTGCCAGGGTTGCCTAGTGGCGTTGACAGAGCTTCTGTAGGTACTGCAGCAGCTGCCTAAGCTGTTTTGTCGTCGTCTCCTTGTTTGTATTTCAATTTTCAACGCCTACACAAACAACAACAACAGCAAACAACAGACATAATAACAACACGACCAACATGTGCCACAAGCCTAGATTTGTGTGTACGTGCGTGTGTGTGTGTGGTTGTGTTGTGTTGTGTTGAGCTCGTTGTTGTTTTTGCCAACGCTCTATGCCGGAGCAAACCATAAACATTTTCAGGCATAATAAAGTCTGTTTATTTTTACTCGGGCTGAAAGTTTTTCCAGTTTTTTAGTTGTTGTTTAAATTTTTATGACTTCATTTACTCGTAGTGTGCCGAGTCCAAGTAAAGACCAAAATGAAAGGCGGTGACAGAGAGCAAGAGGAAGTGAAGGACAGAGAGAGGGGAGAGAGAGAGAGATGAAGTGGCAGACCGACACGAAGTCAGAGCAGAGACTTGTGCCATTACGCCAATTGCAAATTGGCCATTTTCTGTCTAGTCTATCGGCTTGTGCCATCAGCATATGCCATGGCCTTGGTATGCTCGCTTTGGGGCTAAATATTGCGAGATGAAACACACTTAATTGGCAACAACTCGTTCTCTTTTTAGAGCAGCATTCCATGTGAAACAAGTGAAGAAATCTTAAGGCGAGTTCACAGCGCAAAAACTATAGCATACTAACAGGCGCAAGCAGTGCTCACCATTATGCAAGATTTGACTGCATAACTTTTCTGTTTATTGTCCGATTAGACTGAAAATAGCAGTTTACGTAAATATTATAGTATATATTATATATTTATTTGTGTGGTTTGCGACGCCTCCTGTGCCTAGGACAGTCCCTTAAAGATTTCGATTCGACTTGCTGATACATCTGATTCTGATGAATCTAGAAAATCCATAATGTTGTGTTTATTTCTTCATTTCCATCTCCATTTCATGTACTCTCCATTCCCCAAACTTTAGAGTGCAAACTTTGAAGCTCAGCTCAATTAGCTAACGAGCAATTTGTAACCAAAATCAGCGACCATGTTTCGCCCCCCAATTGGTCTAGGTCAACTTGGCTTGTGGGCCAGAAGGAAGCTCAAGTGTCAGCTTGGACGGCAACTTATGCCATTGCCTCTCATTACTCTCGCCTAATCCGAGGGCAGGGAACGGGACAGCTGAGCTATAAATGGACTTAAATATGCGCAAAATTTTAATAGCAGATGGAAAGCCTATTATAAAGTTAGATCCACACACAGATACACAACAGACACACACACACACACGTGTGATGGAAAGTCAACTTTGCCTTGACTTTCGCTGACATTTTGCAACCGAAAATTATTAAGCCAAATGTCACACACTGCAACCGCAGCCCAGCGAGTGAATGGGGGATGGTTGGCCAGGGAGAGGAAGAGTAAGCCACAAGGGGGTACCTGCTGTAGGGTGTCCATTTTGTTTGGCTTTTCAACTTTTGCGCTGGCATTACATGAGCCTAATTAATTTCATTCAAATGACCTCAAAAACTACCAAAATGTGAAATGCGCATGCAGCGAGTTTCGCAGCACATTTTGTGGCCGGGGCACTTTAAAGTGTCCAACACTCAGTATAGGTGTGAGTGCTGGTAACAGGGTGTGTGTGTGTGGGGGGGGGGGTACAGTGTGGCGTTTGCATTGTGTGTGCATTTCTGGCTTTTGGCTTTTAAAGCTGTTGGCCAGCAAATGCAGTTTTATTGATTTTGCCTCCCACTTTAAGCTCCTCTTGGCACCTCCTTTCTCCCCCTCCCCTTTCATGTCCCTACTCACTCTGGCTGTCTCTTTATCCCCTCCCTGCTGGGTCCCTTCTGCCAACACGTCCATTTGCCTGATAAACTTGGGTTCATTAATATTTGACATTGTTGTTGTTCTTGTTGTTTTTGCAAGCCAGAAGCGAGTTGGGATCAGAGAGAGAGAGAGAGAGAGAGAGAGAGAGTGGCGACAATGTGGGAGGTGGGGGGCGTAGCGCATAGCAACTACTTAAGCAAACTACAGCATGCTTGATTCTTATTCTCAACCGAAGATGCCAAAGAGTCAGACCAGCAAGAACCAAAGTATATAAAAACGACATCGAAGGAACGTCGACGACAAAGTCCTGGGCAACTTGGGCTTGGCTTGGTCTGGGCTGTGCTCGGTTGTCTCGACTGGCTTGTCGCACGTTTTCATTGCCGACATTGAAAAATTAACCAATATCTGTCTATGTTTGCCTGACACTATGCCAGCAATGCTGTAGCACGCTCCCCTCCCACTTCCCCCTGCATAAGTTGCCTTGTCAACATGGAAATGCTTGCAAAGGGAGCGAAGATACTGGGCTGATAATAGGTGCAAAGTCTATGGCATTTAAGCGCAGCTACGGCAGCTCCTTCTATCAACTAAAGTGCAGCACAATGCCAGCAACCACGGCGTATCAGCATATCAATCAACGCAGCTAAAGGCTTCAGACATCATAAGGAAAATGATCATTTTACTTGGCAGGATTAAAAACCAACAAGGACAGAGGAAGATGGAAGAGAGAGAGAGACGAAGAGTCAGAGAGGAAGGTTTAAAGAAAAAGGCATGGAGAGAGTGGCTAAGCTAGCTACTTTTTCCATTAGGCCAATTACTAATTGGCCATGTTGCAACTTGTCTATCGACAGCAGCTGCCTTTGCTACAATCTCTTGAATAAGCAAGCTTGAAGTCTTATCAACTCTTTCACTTTTAGAACAATCTTATGAAGTAACTAAAAAGTTACCGTAACTAAATAAAGATTGACTTTATACATATGCATTATATATAGATGGGGATGTCTCATTATTATCTCATCAGTAGATCTAGAATATGCAGCAGCAGAGCACAAATATCATTTACAATTGTCACTATTTCCTTTTGCTTCCCTTTGCTGCTCATTGTTTTTCCCTATGCACTCAATCATTGAAATGATAATTTATATTTGTCAACATTAAACAGTTATTCGATCTAGTTCTTAGTCAATGCAATTATTCTTTATATTTGTCCCTGCTCTACTGTAAACAGACTCCACCCTAATGCTGCCTCCCTCCGTCATCTCTCCTTTTCACTTTTCCTTTTGTGTGCTCGAGTTGCCACTAGTAATTTACTCCTATTTTTGCATACCCATCTTGATCCACGCGCTGCTCTTTAGTCACTTCTTTTGTCAGTTATTCAGTTGCCTTTCACCCGAGTGCCCAAGTGTTTCAATGTGTGCATTTGTGTGTGTGTGTGTGTGCTGAAATTTATCATTGAAATGGCATCGACAATGGGTGCGTGTGCTTTTTTTACATTTAGCACGTCTTAGCAATGTTCTGTGCGCTGTGCACGAATTTGCATAAATTGTTTGTTGTTCTGGGTAGAAACTACAACAGGAGGGGGATGGAGAGGGGGAGATTGGCAAGAGTGATGGTTCGGAAAGTACATTGAAGGCGCATCCCAATGACAGCAACTTGGAGGCACTGGGGCAGCAACAGCTGCTGCCACATGTGACGCGAACTTTGGCAATTTGACCAGAGCAGCAGCAGCAGCAGCAGGACGGAGCATTCTTGACGTTCTTTGTCGTGTGTCGTTTGTCGTGTGTCTCCTCTCGTTAATCCTTCATAAAAATTGATGATGATGGAGGCAAAGTTTGGCAATAAAAAATGCTGACATTTTGTCAGCTGCTTATAGATGAACATTTAATAAGCCTTTGGGGAGCAGCATGAGGAGCAGCCTGTCGATAAGCCACGCTGATTACATTAAGGATACACAAGCACGCACACACAAACACACATTATAATCTCATTTCTGATTTGCATTTGCCTTTGTCTTTTGCCTCTTGCAGGTGGCGTGGATGCACTTTGAGCAATCGGCCATTTTGACGGTGCACAATCATGTGATAACGCGCAATCCGCGGATTAGCGTGACGCACGATAAGCACGACAAGCATCGCACTTGGTTTCTGCATATCAACAACGTGCAGGAAGAGGACATGGGACGGTACATGTGTCAAATCAACACGGTGACGGCCAAAACCCAATATGGCTTTGTCAAAGTAGTGGGTAAGTGGCGTCGCGTGACTCTCTCTCTATCTGTATGTGTGTGTGTGTTTGCACAGTTTGTCGGCACATCTGACATTGAAATATTTGTTCTGGCGTGCGCGCCTAGAATTACATGGGGAAGAGCTCACAGAGAGAACTTAGACACATGTCCCTTGCATATTTTATTTCATTTGCCAAACAAACTGTTGCCAGGTATTAGTTGGCTCGAAGCCCCTATGTTCAAGCCGTGCAGCCTGCAGACTGCAAAGTACACAAGCATACAATTAAATTCCTCAAACACACACATACACACACGCAGCACTTTATTAAAGCAAACAAACATCTAGACGGACCACACCAGGCCATGTCTTACTGCCTGCCCATAAAAGTATGCTACAAAAAATTGCAATTGAAATGCAGTCACTCTAGACAGCCCCAAACTGACCAAAGCTCTGCCTAGGAGGTCCCAGCTGGAGGTCCTGAAGAGTTGTTATATAGAGTAGATGACATATAACGATTGGCCATTACCAGCAGGACACTATAACGACTTTTAATCCTCTACATGGGCAGCAAGGAATTCAGCATTTGATTCTATTTTGCATACAGGAAATCAACTTGTGTCTCTTCATTGCGATTAAAAACATTTGTATATTTGCTTGCATATATTCTAAATTTATTTGCACTTCTCCCTTGGCATTCAATGTCAAGGTTTACCTATCAAAAACCCAATAAAAACCTGTCTACAATCAGCGTGAGACTGCACCGCCTTGAGCCCCTCAGCAAGTGTTGAAATTGATGCAAAAGTCTGATTTGATTCTACTATGCTTCTTTGCTTGATCTTGCATATTTATGAAAAGTATATTCCACATTTTGCTGGCCACCTCTTCCAGTATAGTCTCGTTTAAGGTTTTGTCCCTTCTTAGTTTAAGCCCTGGAAAAACCTATTAAAAACTTGCACATTTCACAGCCCATAAAGTGTCCGGGAAGGGACAACACAGCAACAGCAGCAGCCCGGTGCTGTGGTCTGCACCTGTATAACATTTCCATAATATCCATAGATTCTCGGATAGCGAGCAGACACTTAAGCGTGCCCGCGTGTGTCTCTCTGTGTGTGTGTGTGTGTGGGGGTCTAAACGTTGCATGTTTACGCAGCGTGGCAATATGCCTGACACTACTGTGCTCTGCTTTGTGCTCCCTCTTTTTTTTCTGTCTCGCTCACTTGCCCACCCTCTCTGTCTCCTTCTCTTTCCTTTTGATAGCACTTTCAAAAAGCCGTTAAGCACGCTTCAGTGTTGTAAAATGTTCAAATAACACGCCTCACACGCACCGCACGCGTGTTCTGGCAATTTGACGTGCCGTGACCAAACCTTGCGCCACAACCCACCAACGCGGCGCTCCGCAAAAATCTCTGCCATTTTTTGTTCTACAATTTTATTTTGTTACACACACACACACACACACACACGTGCAGGCTGCCTACACTTATCTCTCTTTCCCGTGTGTGTGTGTCGTGGCAAAAGTCCTGAAAAGGCAAATTTGCCAGTAGAAAAAATAGCAATATGACAACTTTGCTTTGCTGGTCAGCACAAAATAAAAACATAGAAGAAAAAAAGAAAATGTAAAAAAAATTAAAATATGCCACAGGCATTTTTGGCTACCCTACAGCACACAAAGGCACATCAGCTTTCACAGGGCATTGGCAACAATTGCTCATGAATATAGGGAACTCTTTGGCAACGATTTAAAACAATTTGCGAGCGATTAACAGCAATGTGGCTGCCACTGTATAATATATAAATAAATACTAGAGAAATTTACACATGGACTTGCTATAGTCAACTCTTTGTCAGTTTTTATCCACTTGCTGCCACATTGCTACTATTTTTTTTGTCTCACAGTTTTTCTGACCAGCCTAAACGAAAATCCTGCAACGTGCAGCATATGTGTCCTTTGCTTTTTGTCCGTCTGTCCGTCTGTCCGTCCGTCCGTCGCGCATTTGCATGTGTGCACCAACGTTGCTGTCTGGCTTCGGCTCCAGCTATGGCAACGGCTACGGCTACGAGTATGACTATGACTGTGACTCCTGCTATGGGCCTGTCTCCTGCCATGACTCTGTCTCTGCGTGTTCACGTCCTAACTGTTGCATGGCGCAGATTTCAGCTGTGCAGCCTCCTGCTCCTTCTCGCCTTCTCCGCTTGGCTGCTATTTGTTTGCGCACATATTTTTCAAGTTTTGCCACAAAAACTGATTTATGTGACTGCCGCAAAACGTCTGTTTCCTCTCCCACAGCACGCAGACTCTCGCTCCCACAGGTTCCCTGCCCCGCCCCTGGCTCGACTGGGCTGCCTCTCTCATGCTGGTGTCCAGTGCGTTTTCCCAGTGCACCCTGCCATGTTTGTCCACCGGATGATGTTGATTTGTCAACTTGAAAAGCGGATCTCGTGCGAAATTCCTGCATTTCCTGGCACATTGAAAACTTGGATACATTTTTACTAGATTTATAGGTTAACTTTACGATAGCCGCGAGCCAGCAAGGCAACAACAGCCACAGCCAATTCGCAAGCATCAGTGTGAGCTAAATAAAAAACCAATGCCAACAAAAAACTGCACACACACACACACCAAAAACCTGCTGCCAACACAGGGAGAGAGAAAACTAACCAAACAATTAACTATGCAAACTCGGAAAACTGAAAACTGAATACTGAAAACTGCCAAATGGGCAAACAAAGCCGTCGCTCAACATTTTTTATCGCGCAATTGTTGCAACTGCCATTGACTTCCCTTGCCTCGCATTCTCTTATCCCACCCCCTCCCTGACCAGCTGTCTTTCATTCTTGTTTTATTGGCTGTGAAAGAGACGAAAAAAAAAAAACGAGGAAAATAAAAACAGTTTAACCACAAGCCATTTGCGGCATTTACGGTTTGTCCGTCTTTATTGTGAAAAGAAGGCTCAAATCTCGGTGTAAAGTATGTCTGGACAGCAAGTAGGGGGATTCGGGGTGTACTCTATACAATATCAGAATACAGGCTTATGCAAATGAGTTAGTTGCATTTGATATGTGCCAGCAAGAAGCTGATTGATTTTGTGGGATGTTTCTGAATAAACATCAATAGTAGACAGAACTATGTAAAGGTGTATTGATTGGGAACTGCCAGAAGCATCATAATTAATTTTGAACAACCATTACAAATACACCAACATATATGCAGGCACGCCTGTAAAAACTAAAGCATACCTGCAAGGGCAGCAGCGTTGCAGTCACTAAGGCGACTTGAATAACTTCTGTGTTTATTGTCCGATTCAATGGAGTTAGATACTAAAGTCAGCTAAGTGTATATTAAAGTCAGAATTTTGTATTATTTATACGTCACTTACAAAACGAATGGCAAATTTTTATTTTTAATTTGCGTGGGCGGTGGGTGTGGAATCTAAGATTGGAAATATTCTTGATTTGTGGAAAGCAAACAGGAATCTTCATAGCTAATTTAGTATCGATAGCGTTATTTATAGCTACGGTCTTAAGCTTTAAAAAGACAGACAGATGATTAGACAGACGCGTATTGATCAATTGACTTGACTACTTATTCTGATCAGTTATATACATAATTTATGAAGTCCACCACGCCTTCTTCTGCCTGTTACATACATTTATTTAAAGTTAGTTTACCATTCTTTGACCATTTTCAATTCTCAATGAGTTTTAAAAAATTAACCAAAGCACTCTCGACTTTTTTATGAGAAATTGCTGCATCAATATCAATAGTCGAGAGAAATATTGAACTTTCTATATATCGAGAGCATTCTGAACAATTCAATTTAATAGGAAACCAACCACATCCGTTCAATATTAAGCTAAGTATCCGCAGAAACTCAATTAAATATATGCACTTCATTTGATTTCTCCCCCCACCCTACCCCCAGTTGTCTGCAGTTGACCTTTGCCCTCTCGCTTAAACATGCATACAGCTGTCGCAGCGAAACTGCGTGCACTGTGTAATTTATTTAAACCAATTTGAAAATCAAACACGAGCACAAATTCACCCGCCTCTCTTACTCCTTGCTACACTTGACGAAAAAACAGTTGTTTGTATTTTAATAAAATCCCTCGACCATAAACACAAATTTGAAATTGTCAATTGAAACAAAGCGAAATCAAGTGAAATGCAGCTCGTTTACGTGCCAAATCCAATTAAATGCAACAAAATTAAATGATGCGCCATGCCTAAAAAAACGTTAGCACTATCGTGGTGGTTGGGGAGGGGATAGTAAGGGGGTCATGGTAGGGTCACTTTTTAGCTAGGCACTCAATTTAACAATTTAAGTGGTCACAACGGCGCTACAAACACAAAAAATTGAAACAAGAATGATAATTACATTGTGCACAGAAAATGTAATGAAATTAAAACGTTGCATTTGCCGTCTAAATAAAGCAGGCAAGGGGTGGCGGAGAGGGAACGTAGTAAATAAATAAATAAATTTTTCGGGCGTGCGCAGCAACACATTTGTGAAATGTGAAAATCTACACGAAATTATAAAATGGCGGGGACAGTGCAGAAAACAAACATTAAACGCGCTTCAATTTATGAGCCTCGCACACTGAATGCATTTAAATGCGTATCCACACAGCTCGAGCTTCAGCATTGCATACTTTGCGGCGCTGCGGGGCATACCATGCCACGGGTGGTGTTAGGGGAGAAGGAGAGAGGGTTACAGGGGGTAATTCCCAGCTCAAAAGTCGACCAAATGACCGCACAAAATGCAAAACAACAATGCAACAACGACATGCAACAAGGCGAGGCAAACCAGCAAACAGCAACAAGCAACAACAAATAGCAACAGCAAAACAACAACAACAACAACTGCAACAACAGCAGGCAGCAGCGAGTTGAGCTGGGCACAATGTTGACTCGCTTGGCGTATAATTTTTAATTTCTGCTCACATAATGAGGCAATTTATTAAATTCAATTACAACGTTGACACTCGCCAGCAAACAGGGACCTGCATATATTTATGAGTGTATGTGTGTGTGTGTATGTGTGTCGCTGTATACATGTATGCTACATATGCTCATGTATGCATGCTCGTAAATTACTTTCCTCGCACTCAAATCCATTCCCGACTTATCAGCTAAGTTATTGCATAAGAACATGCTCGACAACGAGCGAAACCTGCAGCATTTTCACAGAGCTCGCTAAGTCGAGGTAGTTGTCAGTTAGAAGCCGCAGAAAGCATAAGCTGAAGAAGTCGACACTATAAAGCTAAAGATGTTCATACTTAATTCATGGCTCACGATGTCACGATGCCACGATGTCACTTATTTTGGCTGAATAAATTGAACTGAACAACTTGTTGATAAATTGCTTTGACTTTGAACTTGGAAACATATGTAAGCAAACTTAAGCTGAAGATTAAGACAGTTGAAAACTGAAAAGGTTCCTATTTAGTAAGGACTGAGAGAAGCCTTTGTTAAAACAGTTAATACAGATAATTCTAATCTTTTTCGCGTAAGCTGAATAAGTTGATTGACATTGAGTGAGAACACAATGAAGCCTAAGCTAAAGCAGTTGAACCTTTATTCATAGATCACAAGTCTCAACTTATTTATTTTCATTTTTCAGATCTTGACATAGTAAACTTCTAATGCTTCAACGTGAACTTGAAACATTCATCTAAATAAGTTCGTACTCACCCTTTGATACTTAGCCCTATCAATTATACAAGTTTGTAGCTAACGACACAATTAATCAACCACATAATAAGGCAAGTCTGAATTCTTCAATCTAATTTGTCGCACAATTAACTGAGCTGGCGGATATGAGGACTAATTGTCGCTCATTAAATGCTCGGATGCCTTTGCTGGTCGCGATTTGTTATCAGAGTGCGCGGAAAAACTTTGAAAGCGGACAAGGCAATTAAATAATTTGGCGCTATGTCTTGACTTCGTGGCCAAGCCACTCACCTCTTCCCCCCGCCAGTTATGGTTTGAAGATGCCAATGGGGAGAATATATTGTGGTCGGTAGTAGTTGTGCATCCTGGCCTGCATGCGATGACAGGCTTCACTGTCTAACTTTGCTCATTGCGTTGACTTTGCTAATTAAATTTCCAACATGTATGTGAAAAGTTTAGTGTAGAAAACAATATATGTGCATATGTGGGAGTGTGTGTGTGTGTATGTATGTGTGGAAGCATGAAAACTACGTCACGTCTGTGTGGTAAACTTTGTGAGTTTTCCTCGTGTCGCCAGCTGCTAAATATCAATAAAGAAACTAATATGTCAAATGGGAGGCTGAGCATACCGAGCAGCTACGGAGAGAGAACAGCTGCCCTGTGTATGGAGAGAAAGGTCAGAGGGTAGCGAGGGCAGCGAGGGCAGCGAAGAACGCGAGGATTCGGTTAGCTCTCGTGTCCGGCACGGCGATTAGCACATCAAGCGTTTATTAATAGCACAGCAAACGGTTCGAACAAAGTTTTTACCCTATGTTTCCAGTCTTACCATCATCTACCTCCTACTCTCCCCGCTTGGTCTCGCTCTGCTGTGCCATAAAGGTCCTCGCATTATGAGCCAAGCGAAATGAAGGAGCCAAAGACAAAAGTTTACAGCGCATAGAAAAAGTTCAAGTAATTGCAACTTTTAATTACACTTTGGTTTTATGCCCCATGTCCCCCTCGGGGTAGATGTGACCAAAAGGTAAAGATTTAACCCAACCGAGCTGCTCTTAAAGAACACTGCGGTAGAGTTAAGAAACTGACACAGCTCGGAGCAAATTCATTACTCGAGTAGATCAAATTAAAGTTTAAAAATTTTAAGATTAATTAATGAATTTAACTAAAAACCTTAGCAGTTTCAAGGATCCAAAATTCCATTCAGATTATTTGCTGAAATTATCATTATCGATTAGTCGAAGGGTCCTGGGACGATAGACAGACAGACAGAGAGACAGATGGATAGATGATTTGATACATATGTATATGGGGCGTCAATGTCGGACGACAACTAAACGCGTCGGGCACGTGATCCAGAGACCTTGTACGGTTTTCGAGGCAAACGACAAAAAATTGCATGCGATATCTTTTGATTACAGGCGTCGCCCGGAATATGAAATGAGACAAACTGCAGCCGGCTGTCAACGGCTACCACAGAGAGCTCTTGCTCGGGCCCCCGGTGTCCAAATGTTCAAATGTCCAAATGTCCAGCTAGTCCCTTAGTCCGCCCTGTCCGTCTGTCTGGCTTTGGGTCTGGTCTCTCTCCTCCTGCTCTAGCTATGCCCTCTAGCTTTGTGCGCTTTGATTTGCATAGATTTTTCATTATAGATTTTCAACTTGAAGGCCAAAAGCAGAAGAACGAAATAAAAAAGGGTTTGACAGAAAACGCTCAGCTGGCAATTGAAAGTCAAAGAGAAGAAGGAGTAGGAGAAGTAGATGGAGATGGAGCAGTAGTGGAAGTGGTGGTGATGGTGGAATTTGAAGGGCTGCTATTCCCCCCGAAGGCTGATGACAATTTGATGAAGGTTGCTGCATCGATTTTTAAATTAACAGAGTCGCCCCAGAAGTTAGCCCTGGCCAAAGACTTGTCGCAAAGCTAATTAGGCTTAAACTAAAATATCTCCATGGGACAAAGTTGAATCCGCGCGTCAAACTCAACAATGCGTGAAATGCTTTTTCACCACACTAATCGTGGGCAACACAACTTTGTCATCGAGTTTGTCCCTTTCTAAAGCCAAGGCTTAGCTTGGAGCAACTTTAACTTGGTAACCGAACTGATGATAGGGAATATTTCTTTGCACTTCCCACTCCATATCTTATTATAAATGATTCTTTGATAGGGTGTATGGCTTTCGCAGTTCCTGCTTAGTCTGTGCTGTGGCAGTTTCCACTTTCCTGGCGCTCAAGACGTTGCCAAAATGCAAAAGTTTTTGCATTTAAATCAAGCTCTGCTGCTGCCACTGCTGGTGCTGCTACTTGCTTTGAGTTTATGTTTAGCCGGCATGAATAATAATACCCGACTCCCTTCATTGCCCTCTCTCTCTCGCGCTCTCTCTCTCTCTTACAGTGCCACCGAACATTGACGATGCGCTGACCTCCAGTGATGTCATTGTGCGCGAGGGCGACAATGTCACCCTGCGCTGCAAGGCGAAAGGCAGCCCCGAGCCGTCCATCAAATGGAAGCGGGATGATAACCATAAAATTGTCATCAACAAGACGCTCGAAGGTAAGTTCAGCTGCCACTGGATGCCGGACCATCGTCGAGGCCATCTCACCAAATGCAACCATTCCTCATTGTTGCAGTGAACGACCTGGAGTCCGACTCTCTGGAACTGGAGCGCATCTCGCGCCTTCATATGGGTGCCTACCTCTGCATAGCTTCGAATGGTGTTCCACCCAGCGTGTCAAAGCGCATCAAAGTCAGCGTGGACTGTAAGTCATCCTTGGTCGTTGGTGGCCCATAAATCTTTCTCTCTCTCTCTCTGTCTGTCTCTTTGCAATGGTGCTAATAAGACTTTTGCAGTTTCACCAATGGTCTGGATACCCCATCAACTGGTCGGCATCCCAATGGGTTTCAATATCACGTTGGAGTGCTTCATCGAAGCGAATCCCACTTCACTCAATTATTGGACGCGCGAGAACGAGCAGATGATCACCGAGTCGTCCAAGTACAAGTGAGTCAGATTATGACTTAAGGCAAGAGCTCTTTAAATAGATACACAGTGCTTGGTGAAGACTGAATGCTCCTTATATTATTGTTATTGATATATTATTTGTCAGTTTTCAATGAAATTCAATGGAATTATGCATTCCGACGTTGAAGACCGTTGATAACAAGAGGGGATTTCAATACAATCTTTTTAATCTTTGAACTTGTGCATCGTTCCGGGGTTTTTTTTTCATTTCTTTTCAATTCAATAACAATTTTGATCAGATTATCCCTTCAACTAGTATGTAAGAAATATTACAGTCGTGATTGTTTGACTGTTATATACCTGTTACTTACTTCAATTACCATATTTTTATTTATTTATAATTGATGATAAATATGGTATACATCATTATAAAAGCTCTAGCTTTTATATTACTAATAAGTATTCAAACTTTATTTTAAAAGTCATAGCCCTCGCTTTTAATGTTCGCTGTACAAGCTCCTATGTGTAGGATATATCTTCTTCTGCCTATTGCACTAATTTTTAGTTGGCACAATTTTATTATACCCTTCTGCGCTATGGTTAGTGGGTATAGATACATAAAATTTATATATTTTCTGTACATACACATTTAACTAAACTAACATCCTGGTGCCTTAGTTAGCTCTAAGATATTGTTAAACTGCAATCAAATACATAACTATCGATTAAAAAGACTCCTATTAGTATTGCTTCCTAGAATTTCCTGGAATCAGTCAATGGATTTGTCTAGTAATTGACAAGTTTTGAACCTGCTTTTACTATACACTATCACACTTACTACAATATATACTATCACTGCAACTCATTGCTCGTTCGAAACTTTTGCCGTAATCTGCAAGGGTATGACACCTTCGGCATGCCGAAAATAATCTTGCTGATTTTGTTTTTTTACGCTCTGAGATTATTTAAAATATATAGACGCATACGTATTGATTGGCTCGAGTCTATCAGTGATCGCAAGCACCTAACAGTTCATCCGTAATCATGAGAGTGTTAACACCGACTTTTGCGACGCTAAAGCAGCCGATGAGGCTTTTGATTTTGATGTGCTTCTTGGCTAGTACCCTGGCACATAGTAGTGAAGATCCCAATGTGAATCGGTTAAATGAGATGCTCAGCTATAGGAATGAATCTATCGCGCCGTGTGACGATTATTATAAATACGCCTGTGGCAATTGGGCCACAAAGCATGAAGACGACGACTTCGTAGAGATCACCGGACTGATCGATGATAATGTTAATCACGATTTGGCAACATTAATGGAAGAGCTCGAGCAAAGCAAGCTCGATCCCAGCTCAGTGGAAGCCAAGGTGTTGAGTTACTATCGCACTTGTCGCAAGGCACCGATGAGGACCCATTTGGGCAGGCATTATCTGAGACTGGTGCCGCCCAATGAGCACATCAAATGGCCGCAGTTCACAGGCAGATCTGGGAAGTGGCCTAGCCACAAGTTCCACTGGCTGGAGACATTGGCAAGACTGCGTGTGTACGGTCTGAATACGGCGCTCGTTGAAGTCAAAGTCTGGCCTAATCCGAACAACACCGTCAATTATAACGTTTATATTGCGGGAGTCGTCCACGATGAGGAGAAAAAGCTCCTCGGCGATACTTTGATAATCAATTTGCTGTTGCGAACACTGGGCGTATCCGGTACAAAAGCATTACATTTGGCTCGCCAGGTCAAAATGCTGGAGAACCTTGTGGGAAACGACGATAATGATGAGGAGCAGGAATTTACACTGCGAGAACTTGAACGCAAGACTGGCCGAGGTAGCAACTGGCGTAAATATCTGCAGATCGTTCTGGATCGTACAGTTCCCAGTGACTTCGTGGTGCGTGTGACCAATATCGACTATCTCGTGGCATTGGTAAATCTGCTGAATGACTGGGATCGTGAGGTCGTCGCTAGCTACATAATGATGCACTTCACGAAGCACTTTGACATTTTATCTGGCACCAGATGCATTAATGAAGTGCGAGGCAACATGGAACTTGCCACAGAGCTGATGTATGAGCAACATTTCATCGGTCCGGACAAGCTACGGCAACATGTGAATGCAGTACAAGATGTTTTCGAGCAACTACGTAAGAAGTTCCAGCAGAGGCTTCAAGAGAATCGTGTTCAAGTTCCTGAGGTACAACTTAATATGCTAAAGGTCAAGCTGCAGCACTTGCGACTCAATTTCGGCAACATGCCCCAGCATGTGAATCGAACCCAGTTCGTGCACGAGTACTATACTGAACTGCCCCTGGCCAATGAGATGGACTATGGCCGCAGTTTCCTGCAGCTTCAGAAGTTTAATATGCGTAAATGGTTTAAGCAGCTGGACGGACCACTGTCCGACGCGACAAACTTCTTCTACATTTCGGACTTCGATACTGGAAGTAGTTCCTCTCCCTATCATATGATCCGTCAGAATGTCATCATTATTCCCTATGGCTTTCTCCAGTCGCCGATAGTGCAGCACGATGTGCATGACATCTTCAAAGTTGCCCTGCTGGGTTTCGTGCTCGGTCACGAGCTTATGCATGCCTTCGATCCCAGTAGCCTGTCCCTGGACTTCAGGGGTAACTTCAACCAGCAGCTCTCCCAGATTTATAACGACAGTAGCTACGCTACAGTAGCAACTTGCCTGATCCGCGACGAAACCAATTATGTTGCAGAACGCTCAGCAGACTTTGCAGGATTACGCCTTGCCTACGATGTGTTCTTCGATGCCAACTCCAAGTACAATCAGTCGCAACCCGCTTTCACCAACATTCCACTCAAGCAGCTCTTCTTCCTCAACGTTGCACAATTCTTCTGCGGTAAGAAAGGATCGTCATTTATAGGACACGATGCCGATGAGCTTCGTCTCAGGCAGATGGCGATGAACTTCGACGCGTTTGCTCATGCGCACAACTGTCTGGAGGAACGCGATCAGATGCATCCAGCTGAAAAGTGTCGCATCTGGTAGTTGACAGAAAAAAGAACAAACAATAAAAGTAGGGCACACCCCATTGTAAGATACCATTCGTCTAATTTTGTATAATTGTTGAAAATACACTTCAAATTCAAAACAACACACTCTTCTATCGACTGTTGGATTTTCCCTTTCATACACATATGCACATATTTTATTATAACTAAAAGATCTCTGCGTTCAAACGACGACTCTTCTGCCTGCAAACCTAGCGCGATCCTGCCAACATATCTTCGACCTGCCAACTCTTTTTACCCAGATCGCATTTATTTCTTTTCCAGCCCTGACTGACTATTTGCCATTCCTACATTTACTTTTTGTACATACGCCACCTGCTAAGGTTCTTTAAAGTTCTTCAAAGGATTTCTCAAATAGAATATCATATTATTTATTGAATTCACCCATTTCCCTCCTTCACCACACCTTGCACTTCTGCAAAGACTGCATTTTGGTGCGTCTCTCACAGCCGAACTCGCGAGAGAACTCCTCAAAGTTGGCCAGCGTCTGCAGAACCCTCAACTCATCGACGGCATGCTCCAGATGCTGTAAATGCAAATTAAGCGTCTGCTGTTTGCCACAAAAGAACTGTGCGAAGCTGACGAAGAAGCGCTGGCGTTGACTGAACTGCGGCAACAGTGGATCACGTGGTTCCTTGCGATCGATGAGCATGTCGGCGCCGAAGAACGTCTCGTAGACAAGACGCAGTGCCTCGTAGTCTGCCAGTTTCTCGTTGAGTGATCGTGAACCTGTGGCCAGTTGCTGTTGCATACAGTTGAGACCCTGTGCAAAGCGGGAATTGGCCAGAATCTCCTCTCCGGGACCCATGATGTTGCCCACGCTGTCGTACTCAATGCCCGAGCTATCGAAGCCATGCATCATCTCGTGAGCCAAAGCGAATCCCAGCATTGCGTGCTGCTGTAGGGCACTCATGTTGCGATGCCAGACGGGCAGCTGCAGTACTCCGTAAGGTAGCAGCACCAGGTTGCGAGGCTTCACGTACAGTGGGGACGAGCTGCTGCCGTGCCAGTGCTCTGCCAGGTAGCTGACATTGTAGACATCTGTCTGGCAGTCGGGTGCGAGCAGGCGATGACTCTGCTCGACTCGCAGGCGCAACAGCTGCAGCTGATTGCCATAGAAACTGTGTGCATTCAGCTCCAGCTGATCGTAGTAGGACTCCACAAAGTCGGAGTCGTTTAGCTGCACGAACCCGAGTTGCACTCGCATTGCCTGCAGCTTGTCGCGCAGCACCTGGACAATGGGCTGCTGCAACTGCAGACGATTCTCGGCGAGCAGCTGATCAAAGCGTTCCTTCAGCCGATCGAAGAGTTCCGTCACCAGTTCCTCCGAGTGGGGATCATAGAACCGCAGTCCGATAAGCAAACTAGCAGCCAGCGGCATGGCACGTCGCAGGCTGGCAATGCACTCCACACGTGAGATCTCCGCCGGACCCTCTTGCTTGAGGTATGCCAGGAATCGCAGCATTATGTAGTTGCAGACTGTGGCGGGTTTCTGACGCTGCAGCAGTTCATCCAGGGCGCGCATGTAGGGCACATTTTGTATGATGAGTGTGGAGAGTAGAGGCTCCTCTGCTGTGGCATGCAACTGCTGCACATAGGGTAGCCACTGCAGTTGTGGCATATATTCCGAGAGGTAGCCCAACTGCATCTCCTTGGGTCCCTCATCATCTTCCAGCTCCTGCAGACGCTGCAGCTGCCGCTCAAATGCGTCCACCTGCCGAGCCAGTTCGTTGGCCACTCGCTTCGTTTGTCCAATGTCCAGCAGCAGCTCAATCATGGCACCCTCGCCCATAGGCAGTGTGTCCGCCAGGCTGGGCTTGTCCAGATACAGACTGTAGCTGCTTGCATCATCCCAGCGCGGCAGCACCTGCTCCTTGAGCAGCACCCCATTCAAGCCGTACAGTCGCAGTCGCCCAATTGTGGCCAACCAGTTGAACTTCTCGGGCTGCCAATTGCGACTGAGCAGTGGCCAGTGGGTGCCATTGGCAGGCTGCAGTAGTTGCAGATATTTCTTGAGATTGTAAGGCTTGAGGCGCTTGCAGGCGCGATAGTAGTTGCGCATCTTCTCGAGCAGCGCCTGCTGTGGCAGTGCCTCATCCACGCCACTCTCGTTGGCTGCCGCACGACGCAGCAACTGCTCCAGCTGGCGATTGAGTGCGTAGTCCAGCACAGCCAGTGTATCGCTTGGCTGCAGTTGCTCCTCGCGTGGCAGTTGCAGCTGTGGCTGTTGCTGTTGCACGTTTGGCTCCTCCTCCTGGTCGTGCTGCTGCTGCAACTGTGTCTCCTCTTGTTGCTGGTTGGGATGCGCGTGCTGCTGCAGCTGCCAATTGCCGCAGGCATACTGATAGAAATTCTCGCACGGACGCGCCTTGGTGTCCATGTAGCTCTGCAGCTGATTGGCCAACAGCTCTTGCATGCTGGGCGCCGGCTGTGTCTGGCGGCAGCTGGTGGGCGTGGTGCGCCATGCTAGCGAGCACAGCAGCCAGGCGGACAGGCTGAGCTTCAGCATGACGAGATGACGAGATTGTGATGAGATTGTGCCGCGGTACGATTGCAAGTGTAACTGACGAGATGAGTTGAGCCCCAGCTGGCGACTGGCGACTGGCGTCGATGGTGGCATGCAACCCGTCGCCTGTCAGTCTTCATCGTGCTGCCGCACAGTGGGACGAAGTGAGATGCACACTGAGATAAACAGAATGTTTAGCAGCTTTGCCATGTTCATCGAGTCTTTGCCCCACTGTGCACGCTGTACCGGGTCGCATTCTGATTAGCCTTAAGTGGACACCGACTCGCTTATCAGTTTCACCTTGGCCTTGATTTCTCTGATTGGCGCTCATTACTAGTCGCCTGCCCCCCGCTGACCCACATGCCACCCTGTCATTGAACTTGCTCGCTTACGAGCATAATAAGTATATATAGACATAGAAGTACGATATATATAATATATATAGTACGATATGCGTTTCTGACATGCTCTGGGCACATTCTGTGGCCTTTCTCTCTTTTTCTCCTTTGTCATTGTAGAACCGAAACAATTCCGGGCCATCCCTCGTACAAGGCTACGATGCGTCTGACGATTACCAATGTGCAGGGCAGCGATTATGGCAACTACAAATGCGTCGCCAAAAATCCTCGTGGCGACATGGATGGCAACATAAAACTCTACAGTAAGTGTGTCCGCAATGTGTTATTTATACTTTGTAATATTGCCCAGCCATAAATAACTGAGTGTTGGCCTAAACGTGCACTCCGTGCTGCCAGTGTGTGTGTGTGTGTGTGTGTGTGTCCCTATTCGAACTGGGTGCAATTCAAAACTGCATACACCATTTGTGGCTTTAATTATGGCACCAAACATGCGTGTGCTTCTGTTTGTGTGTGTGTGTGTGCAAAGTTAATGAAAGTCTAGTCGCAAATAATGTGATCTATAAGCCTGCGGTTTCAGTATTGCATAAACCAACTCTGCTCTTGTTGAAAGTGTACAGCTAAGAGATATAGAAGGAGTAGAGAACTGTACAATAGAGGAAACTAGTCGCCACTCATTCAGTTGCTCTCTGATTTCGGTTCGACTTAAAGCACCGAATCGATTCGACTCTAATATACATACATACATATCGTATAAAGAAAAAAGGGAGATTCGGTTGCAGTATTACGAAAACACTCCTTCCCATACACCAATCTAAACATCTGCAATAAAGAAGAACTAGCAACTGCTCGAGCCTCATTTAGTTCCTCTAGACTTCGGTTATTTAAGTTCCCCTTTGCTTCATTTGAATATTGAATATTTGTTAGATTAAAATAGCTTTAATATATTTATTGCTCAATATGTGAAGGCTGCTAAAGTTGAAAATGGACAATAAAGAGGGTGTCAAAGAGTAAGGATCATCCCTTGTTTAGTTCCCACATTATTTCCGTTCCACCCTGTTTCTCCTAGTCCAAAGTTCGTTTTAAAAATGCATTTATTTATTTATTTAATATGCCAAATATTGAGTTAAAACTCAATAGTAGGTGTAAATGAAGCAATGGCAGCGTTATAGCATTCAGCTTTTACATAGGTTTGAGTGCTAATCGTGATAATTTGTTGTTATTTTTATTTTTTTTTTTTATGTTAAGTGTGTTTTTACAAAATTGTATGTTTGTAATATGATTTTATACAGTCATGCCCTACCCGGGGATTCGAACCCGGAACCCCTGTCGTTTTAAAAATCTAAATCGTATCAGTTGCAATATTCGTTAGTTTCTGGTTTCACTAAATTTATAGTGTTTCCATCTATCTGCCGTTAAAATTGAAACAGGCTTAGATAAGCTGCAGTATATTGCAGGCTGTGTGCCAAAACACGTTATGTGCCAGCGACAATTAAAGTATTCGGCAATAAAACGCCAATAATCTGTCAATTTGCTAAATCTCTCCCAGTTGGTGGGCTATTAAAGAATATATACTATATATCACTGTTGTATGTGGCACAGCAGTGCGGAGGGGAGCGCATAACTTGGATTCCGGTCGCAAAAGTTCATAAAACAATATAAAATATCCGTTCGTTACGTTCGATGCGCCACAATAAAAATCAAAAAGAAACAAGTTGAAAATTAAAACATATGCTCACGACTTTTAAATACCCTGCAACCAAAAGAACACAATCGCTACGAATTTATTAACTAATTTGATTTTAAAACTTCAATGAATCCTTTATTTATTGTTCGATTGAATTATAATATGTGTATTCATCGGTATACCCATTCTTTACTGCACTTGCAGAGTATACAAAAAGAGAAGGCCAGAAATTGTCAATGTGAAAATGCGACAAGTTAATTTATTTTTGGGCGCGCAGGCGATAAAAACGCAGCCAACACTGTGGGAGCAACAGCAACACTGCGAAGGGAGGGGGGTAGGGGCTACGGGGTATTGGAGTAACGATCTACCAATTAAAGGTAACAAAGAGCAGCCACAGCAGCTGATAATAAGAGGGCGGCAATAATGGTCACACACTGACACACAATAACACACACACACACACCCACACACACAGAGCATACGCCAAAAGGCAGCTTCACAATGGGTACAATGAACCTGTGACAATGTTATTAAGTGGTCAGGGCCCTGTCCCAGTGGAAAGTGGGAATATCCTGCGGCAATGCGCCCGATAAGCAGTCCCGAGACTTGACTCGAGCCAGACCAAAGGCCAAGCCATATAAATTTACTCAACAAATTGCCGTCAATAATGATGATATGGTGGCAGCCGAGGGGGGGCAGTTGAAGAGTACGAAATTGAAAACGAAAAGCAAAAGGAGAAGTTAGGGTAAAGGGATGACAATTTACGAGGACTCAGATGCCTAAATAGGGGTATAACACGACTGGGCGATTGTGTGTGTATGTGTGTGTGAGTGGGTGTGACATGTTTGCGTGTAAGTAAAGTTCGGCAAGGAAGTGAATATTTAGTAATGATCATTGAACTGGGAGATTCTTGACCTTGGCTATGCTGGTCAGGCTGATTTTAAAGTGTTTTCTCTTAAAGTTATCCATATTTAGTCCTTATATAGTACGTCGTATTCTACCTAACTATCCACTTATCTTTCCTCTCTAACTTTCACATACTTTCTATCGTTCTCTTTATATAATACATGTCTTGTTTCTTTCTTCCCATTATACTCTATATTTATATTCACCCCTTGCAGTGTCCAGTCCTCCAACCACACAGCCACCGCCCACAACAACAACACTGCGCACAACAACAACAACAATGGTCAATTTCCCATATGATTCCAACACACCCTTCAACCCACACGGTGGAGGGAAACCAACAAGCTCGGTGATTGTAGTCGATAAACGTGAGTACTCAAAAGCGAAACGACTTTCAGATTGGCGAATCACAACCAAAATGTTTACGATTTTCAACTTACAGTGGGCAATAAATACCCCTCGAATTTAAATGAGATCGGAAAATCAGAACAGAAGCTGATGGGCAATAATCAGGAGGGCTACGACTGGACCAAGGGAAAGGGCAGCGGTGCGCAGGGTCTGCGATCTGTCTGCTGGCTGATAACGCTGCTGCTCACACTGCTGGCAACGCACTCGCATCATTAGAAGATCTCAAACCGAAAGTATTATTAAAGTGCGATTACCAAAAATTAAACAAGAAAAAAACAAAACAAAACAAACAAAAACATATAGTACAGACACAAATCAGCAGACCGAAACCAGATGAGACAGAGTTGATCTTCAAGCAATTTAGTTCCCTGGCGATGAGTAATCCAAATCGGTAATTTATGTGAAACGAAAACCGACAAGTGCATGCTCTTTAAATTATATACTTTAGTTACTTCTGCTTATGATCTTATTTATCAAGTTGCTACAAAAGTATTATTCCGGTTCGGTTTCATTAGGTATAAGTACTCAACACTGTTTTCGAGCCGGTTAGTTGCCAATTCAGGAAGAATAGGTTTGAAACCGAATTACTTAATATGCTTTAGGGTGATTCAGAAGGAGACCCCAAAGACACACTTGCGAACATGTTGCCAAATCGTTAGGCGTTGTTAGCTGCTATAGACAACGCTTTTGTAAATATTTAACTACATATACATACATACACTAACTGTAAATTACTTACTCGTTATAAGGATTACTACAAATTGGGCTTTAATTTGTATGAAATCCCTCCCCACACTCCTCATGCTTGATATGCGTTTGACGGCAAAAGTAATTAAATTTAAAAATAAATCCCATAAAATCAAATTTAATATTCATAGCTTAGTTAATTTAAACAATCAATTTATTGTTGATCGGCACATCATTTGAGTTATGCATGAAAGATATTTAAAGTATATTCCACGCTATGCTCACATATTCAAATGACAGCCTAGTAAAGAACCTAAGAACTTTAATGAACTAAATGAAGTAAACCTAAATAAAAGAGTAACACATATACCAAACGTAAATACACGTAATATATCATAGGCTTTAGTTTGTGTTTTTAACTGATAAGAGTGATAATGTACATTTAACTAATCAATCCCCAAGTAACAACACATAAGCAGACGGCGCTATAGACATCATTATGAGATTGCTTCGTATGCAGGAAGAGAGAGAAAAATAAAAAATATATATATATAAATAAACCTACTCTGATGTTCGTTTTAATATTCCGATATTTAAGAAAGTAATACTGTGATCGGTAAGTATCTTAAAATGGTTCTTGGTTTGGAATACATTTTCATTATTATTTATTTATTTATTTAATGTAGGCTAAGAACAGTCGGCTTAAAGTTAATATTATTATTCATAAGTAAACAAGAAAGAATGGCTTAAAATGTTTACCCTTGCAGATTTTTATCTCCGTCGATCGCTCCAATATTAGTAATATATAGTGATCAACTTCCCTATTCATGCTGATTCAGCATACATATACTTTATGAGGTCGGAGATATTAAGATGCGTTGTAAACTCCTGACCAAAATTTATACACCCTCTGCAAGGGTAAAAACATGAATTGAATTAATTCAGATTGTGATTAAGAATATATAAAAGTATAGAATTGTAAATTAAAAATGATTACAATAAGTTTTAATATTTTAAGTTTAAATTGTAGACTTGGATATTACAAAACTAAATAACGGCATCCAACAGGCGCATTATTTCATTCATGCTTGTAATATCCACGATTCCCCGGAATTGTTCCAACAGTTCATCGTTTTTATATAAATCCAAAAAAGGCGAAGAAATTGTTAACTTATCCAATTGTTTGGCATAAACATGAGCATGCCCGCTCATTATACTGTTAAGAGGCTGAGGAACACAGGACTCTACCATAAGTTCCTTCAGTTTAGGAAAATATGGTAAATGCATTATTCCACATGGGTACAGCTCTAACTTCTCTAGTAATGGACAGCATTGTAACAAAGCTTGTAAGGAATCTTCTTTTATATTTCCTTTGTAACTGAAGACACGAAGGTTTTTTAATGAGGCACAGATATACTCTATGTCGTCCTCCTGTGTTCTCGGTATTCCTATATTTAACTCCTCCAGTTGCGTGAAGTCCCTTACGGTAATTACTGAAAGTTCGAAGTAAATTCATTAGAAGTCATAATGATTGAATGCCACACTGGTAATACTTACATGCGTCGTTGGGAAAATTCACTAATGCCAATTTCCGCAATTTTGGTAGTTGTTGAAAAGATTGGATCATTCTGACAAGTTCACTGTCTTCATCGTACTCACGTTCATTACGTATTGTAATAGAATTTAAATTTTCAAATTCGCGTACCTTGGAACTTAAATCTGATAGACTATATTGGAACCCAATTACAAACTTTATTTCTTGTAATGACTTGCAATTCTTAAGTGCCAAATTAAAAACTCCCAACGACGTTTTCTGGCAATCAAGCGACCTTACAATGGGTCCACATAGGTAAAATAGGGATTCCCATATAGGTTCGTGGAACTCACAAATGTTTAATTCGGTAAATAGCTTCCTATTGCATATATCTACATCTTCTCCATGATGGGAATTGCAGGGATGTGCAAATCTCCTGTAATTTTTAGGTATTCTTCTTCTACTGTGAATCAAGATACGAAGTATTTTTAATATTCTACAGATATAATCCATGTTGTGTTCCTTCGATGTGTCTATATGTAACTCATCCAGTTGATCCACTTCCTTTATGGGAATTACTGAAAGTTCAAAGTAAATTGATTAGAAGTCATTATGATTGAATGTCACTCTGGTAATACTTACTTGCGCTCCTAGGAAAATCATCTAATTCTAATATCTCCAAGTTTTGTAGTTCTTTCCAGGACTGAACTGTTCTGGTAAAATTATAGTATTCGTCGTAATAAAGAACGCAATCATTGCGTATAGTAATAGAATTCAAATTTGTAAACTCGTATAAACAGTCTTTTAATTCATTAAGACTAGATACATGTTCGAAGCCAATCAAAAAATTAATTTTTTGCAACGATTTGCAATGCTTAACTGCACATTTTAAAACCGGCAACGCGTTTTTATGACAACAAAGTGTCTCTACAATGGGTCCACATAGAGAAAGTAGAGAATCCCAAATTGTTTCTGGGAAATCATTAAGGTCAAATTCACAAAATCGCCTTCTATAGCGAATTGTAAAACATTTTCCAAGGTTGGGATGCGCAACTCCCAAGTTAATTTGATCTTCAAACTCGAGTTTTGAGAATATAATATTGAGTACATCCAAATTTAGATCAATGATATTTATGCACGACGACATATTCAATTATTTTAATATTACTTTGGCACACTAAATTATATGCAAATATATTGTTTAAATTGTAATTCACAATTATTTTCCAGTCACTTTTTATAGCAATTTTATCTTCCAGTTTTCTTTCGCCGCAGAGCCGTAAAAACATCGATAGTGTATCCAATCGATAATTTCCATCAACCCTCGATTGCATCGATTTATAGCGCGAAAATTTTATATTTAAATAAATACTTTTAGATATGGTTGTTGGTATATACAAAGTATATCCGTTGTAAATAAACTTTATAAATGATTTTCAAAAAGAAATCAAATTACCCTCTGAAAAATACAAATAAATTAAAATATTATGGCAATTCGTCAAAGTCGGATGAAAATTATTAGAAACTCCTTCACGGATTTAAATAGTTTTGAATAACGTTGTTTAAATTTGCCAAAGTAACATGTGTTTTAAATTTGCCACTCAAAATAATGATGTTAAAACACGATATTTGCGAAAACTAGCTATGGTTTTTGCATATTATCGATACTACTATAATTTACAGCTCTACGTGGGCGCCGCATATTTCGTTGTTTACAATTACTTCGTCTACATGAACAGCTGATTTCAATTCCACCACCAAAAAGAACGAAACGAAGAGGAAACAGACAAAGCATCGTAGATCAGTTGCAGTGGGGGTGTTTTTGTGTGTTGTGCAGAGTTACCATATCAACTAACTTATCAGTCAATTTTCTGATTTTATATGTGTTTACGGATTCACTAATTATGTGAGGATACGGCAACTCTAGAATTGTGTGTATCTACCTTTTTGTTCAGTATCAATAGCGTACCATGTATGAACTTCTGTCTGTAGGTTTGATCGTTGGGCTTGCTCCATTTGTTTTTTATTTGAGAGCTGGGGTCCACGCCTCCTAGAATCAGCGCACGCTCTGCACACTGCTAATTCAGGCCTGTATATTTATTCGCAATTCACTTCAGAGCTCTTCCACTTTACAAAGGAAACCGATATGACACTAGTTACTCTTTAGTCAGATACCATAATTATATATGGTTCTAGTTCTAACAGCCATTAATTCTAACGGAATTTCACGTCCCGTTACAAATCAATCAGCTTTTATATTTTTATTATGAAATCGAAAAGACAGCCCCACTTATACAAGATAGATCTACATATACGATATAATGTTGATATACTAACGAGTCTATTAGTTATATCGACTTCAAAATTACTGGAGATGCCAGAAAAATTAAATTTCATATAATTTTCGACTCGATGAAAGTAAAGTTTAAATTTGTAACGAATTGAATATTTCCATAAAATTTCCAAGCAATCAGTAGAACAAAGTCACCAGTCGGAAGAATAGGTAATTTGTCTAGAGTTGGATAGTAATCCCGTAGGAATTGTGGACCCTGCGAAAGTTGAATAATCAACATTAATTTGCTGTGAGAATTCAAAATTGTTATCCAATATACTACCTTATATGGGCAGGAATGGTTAATGCTGGAGGAGTCCTTGATAAGATCCCAAAATGCTTTGGTAACCTTATTGTTTCCATACCGCATAAACTTACAGCCATCCACTGTGACGTCTAGTAGCCAAGGCTTGTAGATAATGGCTTTTTTCATGACTTGTAGACGCAAAGTAACAGAATTCGTGGGATGCAAAAAAGTTAGAGCTACGTTAAGATGCTGCTGATTTGTATGTGTCGTACTCAACTGACACTTGTCAATCAACACCCACGATTTATTGCGCGATTCGCATACAACGTTTGTCATTCGAAAGATTCCTCCATTCTAAAAATATGTATGCTTTAAATATTAAATTCAATACGATATATGTAAGTAAGTGAATTTGCCCAAACATACGATGCTTTTGACTGTGAATAGAAGTGCCAGCAACCACAACAACAATAGTTTCATTCCTCTCATGGCGTTGTTCACCTAGAATCCAATTGTTGAGAATGATTTCCACATATGTTAAAAATCAGTTAAGTAAGCCGTGTTCATCGGTTAATAAAGTGATCCAAATTGTGAAATAAGTGCACATAATTAAAATAAAATCAGTATGCCTGACTGGACTTGAGTTTATTTTAATGGATAGTCTGAATAATATACACATTTAATTTAAATTAAGTATTTTATGTATTTCATATAATATTTTTCTGTTTGCAAGCAACCAGCGAATGTAGTTTTGCAGTTAGCTTTCGTATAGACAGGGACATCTGGGACGTATCATCATTTTCATTACTTTATAGGAATACGAATCACCGAGCCATTTATCCCAAAACATGGTCTTAGATTTTAGTTCATTATCCTGTTGCCCATTGAAATATTGCCCAAAGAGATTGCTGGATAGGTATGAAAATCAGCGATCTTCCTACGATTAATTGAATTCGGATGGACTTACCTTTCAAGATTCTTTCCATACCACCAGGCCCCCAAATGACGAACTGCGGAGTTACCGTCTATTTCTTCGTTATCACGATCGAATGTGCTGAAATTATATCCCACATGCTCTCTCAAACTGTCACCGGCATTTCCATTGTATAAGCCCAACTTGGTAAGCGCGTATTTTTCGTCTTCAGAACCAATCAATAAGTACTCATAGCGCGCGTACCGGAAGTTACCTTCGAAGTCCTCAAGGTAGATATAAAGTTCTTGATTTTGACTTGTGGTTATTGCATGTAGTTTTTTTAATCCAATGAAAAATTCGTCAGTCAAATTGCCGAAACCTTCCTTATAGGTCGCCCAGTCCTGGAAAAAGTTCACCGTTCCACTCTTTCGTAGTGCAACCGTTGTCCAGCCGGGACCGGCAATATCTGCAGTGCACAATACCTCAAAGGGTTCTATACCTGTAACGTTTATCGTAAAAATGCCCTGTTCACCCCTTTTCAACGGACAGAACGAAGGTATCACAATTGGAGGCGGATCTGTATTGGCATCTATGAAGTCTTTAATAATATCCATAAACGTTAATTCCTTCTGATTTTCCACAGTATCGTTATAATTTGAAATAAAACTGTCGATTGCTGTATAGAAATTATTCAATTCCACTATTAAACGCTCCTTGAAACTAATGGAAGAAAATGTTATTATAAATATTGTTTAGATCTGAGCTACAATACTGCATGTATACTTCAATGTTTCATCATTGTTTTCAGCTTCTATTTTCTTCAAAAACTCTTGAGTTAGTCCACTGCGGGAGGTTGACTGTTGTGGAGAACATAGTGATTGTACATGTACATTCTTGAATCTGCGATTTATATTTATACCGATTTTTGTTGTAGATTATCCGTGAAGTGATTTAGTAAGCACAAAATGGCCACAGTTAGCCATACGGACACCATTTCCAAATGAGTTTAAGATCTTGTGGGAGCCCGTAATAAATCCAGTCCAGTTTTTGTCGTTAGTATACTACAGATCTGAACTGTGCTACCATAATTATATACGATTTTTATTTTTAACAGTGTAATCAAATTTGATATGCCACATTGGCTGTGCTAATCGTTTAGTCTCGCTTCTGGAAGCTATTAACGAGACGTAAAATTTACATAAGTATGAATGCAGCTTCAAATAGTTCATTACAGTATGGGAGGTTGTTTGGTAAAATTATATTGGGTAACAGAGGTTACTCTTCATCCTTTTACTGTCTGTTGAAGCTTCAGAAACAAAGTCTTGGCATGTCTCACGAATTAAAGACTCGATGAACCATAGAACGATATAAAGCAAAGTAAGTAATTTGAATAATGTAATGTTAATATTAATTTTAATAATACCTTCCAGACGTGTTTCACGTACACAAGAGGTCATAAGTATTTATGGTTCAGTTTTAAATTATGTGTCCACACAGATACTTAAAGGGTTGTGGTAGTACTAGTTCTTTTGAACTAAACATCCCAAAAGATGCTCTATATATATTTTACACTAGAAACCCCAATCTTCATGCCTAAAAGTCTGCCAGAATTTTTCTTAACTTTTCGTAAAGTTTATTGATTAAAATATTAATGTATGCATATTTGTAACATTTTATGTTAGTAGCCCTAGAAGAACTTAAATTAGAAATTAGTTAAGTATGTTATGTGCTACGAAGAATACGTAATTTAGACCGCCACGGCGCGTCGATTCATCAGATTATCGATTATCTTGTCGATGTGCTCGCTGCAGCTGCCCAGACAGACGTCGGCATATTCGATTAGGAACTGCATGAAATCCTCCAGTTCGGCCATGGAACAGGCGCTGAATCCATTACTGCGTGCGATATTATCAATGGCTTTGAGGCGCTGGGTATACTCGGGCTTGCTACGGCACTTCTTCAGGGTGGACTCATTCAGCCTGAGGGGCATCTCGTAGTGACGCATGCGCTGCTCCACCTTCTTCAATCGTGTCTGCTGCTGTCGCAAGGTGTGCACCATTTGGGGAACGGTCATGTATGTTTTGGCATGCGAAGTGGAGCAGCGCTCCTTGGGCAGTGTCTTGTTGAAGAGCTCATCCAGTGGCACCGCCTCGTAATCCTGGCTAAATAGATCTGGGGAAAACGAGAGACTTCCACTGTTGTTGCTGAAGCAGTCAGACTCGAATTCAGTTTGATCCAAATCGCTAGTCTTGATCGCTTGATTGGAGTTGTCCTGGCGCAGTGTCTGGGTTGGATGATTAGGCCAGGCGTATTTGCTGCGACCCTCCAGCCCATTGCTACTGCCAGTCTGTAGTCCAACCAACATGCTGTAACTGCTCTCCATGGAGAACTTGGGTGTGTTCAGCCAGAACTCTGGTACGCTGCTGAATTCAAAGTGATCCACGCCAAAGCGTAACTCTCGCTCCGGCTCCTGTTCCAATTCAGCTTCGATGAAGCGGAACAGACGTTCGACCTTTTCACCGCTCATATGCTTGCCACTGAAGGGCACTGCAAGATCTCCACTAGCGAACCAATAATGCGAGAAGCTCTTGACGCTGGACGAATGCTCGGGAAGATCCTTGGGAGATGCAGCCGAACCGCCAGCCGTGGTGCCCCGAGTAAACTTATGTCCATCGATGCCAAAGGTAAACTCCTTTGTCTCCCAGCTCTTCTGGGTGAAGATCTCGTACAGCAGACGCAATCGATCAGACGAATTGTGTAGTATATCCAACGAGACAGTGAATTCACCAGCGCCTATCCAAAACTTGGAAGTCTTGGGGGACTCATCGCTTAGCTGGGATGAGCTCATCTCCACAGTTGGTGCATTGGCAAAGAACTCCCGCTCGCTGCATGTTGGTGTTGTTGCTGTTGGCGAGTCTAGGTCCAAGTCCAGAGGATGATCCTCACGTATAACCTGCATGGCTATCGAACTGCGACGTGACTTGTCCACTGGCCCAATGGGGCTGAAGAGCTGCTGCTTCGCACTGGCAGTAGATCCCTTGACGGGCGTTGAGAAGTTTGAAGGTTTGCAACCATCCAAAGAGGAGCGACGCATGGGACTGGCATCATTGGAGCCCGTCTCGAAGCCCTGATCAATGAAACTCTCGCGTAGCTGTTGCTGCTGCTCCTTCTCCTGCTCCTGTTGCCCCTTTTCTTCTTCCTCCTGCTCGAGGGATTGACGTGGTGTTTGTGACAGTGACTGATCGCTGTCTCCATTGGGCGATGGTGAAGACATCACGGTCAGAGTGTATGCGGACTTGATCTTTCTAGGTGAGTTCACCTGCCGCATCAACGACTTGTCCAGCTCAATGTAACTCTGTTCTGGCTGTGCTTGTGGCTGTGGCACACTGACTGTGACCTTTTTCTTGCCCTGCTGTGCCTGTTGCGGCTTCCGATAGTCTGAGTCGGAATCTGTACTGATTACAGTATTTGCTGTGGCTTCCACTATTGAGTTCTCCTTCTTCCAGGTCAATGTGCGACGCATCTTCTTCTTGCGTGGCGGACGCACTGGTTTGATGAAATCGAATTCTTGTGCTGTGGCGGCTGCTGTTGGCGGAGTTTCTGCCTGGGATTCATCGCTGGTTATCTGCAAAGCAATAATACGTTCCATTAGCACAAATATCAAACAAGGAATAGTATAAACGTGGTAAATTTAAACTGACACAAAAGCTGTCTAGATTGGAAACACATCGAACTCACCTTGGGAAGAGTAGATAACCCAGACTCGCTTTCCTCGGCGCCAGATTGACGGCAGCTCGAGGAGCTGCTCGATGTGATGCTGTTCGATTGATTCTTAGCCAGACTCGGACGTGGTGCCGGCACTGGCGGTGCTTGTCGTTTGATTTTACGCGGTGTGGGCGTGGCTGGTGCAGTGCCAGAGTCAGTTTCAGATGTAACGGGAACTGAAGATGGAGCTGATTTCACAGCTGCAGTATCCACCTCCTTCTCCTCCACATAGGTTGATTCCTTGGATTTGCTTTCTAGCTCCAATTTGGCAATTGCCTCCTCAAGCAGACGTTCCACTGCCGACTTCTGACTCAGATCTCCAATGGAACTGGCCGTGGTGTGGCTGATGAACAGCTCTTCGCAGCAGCTGGTGGCAATCTCGATGGTCTGATCACGGTCCTCAGTGCTAGTGATGTCGAAGAGCACTCCGTTCTTGGCACTGAGCCAATTGTAAAAGAGATTCTCCAGTGGTTCGTTTTGAAAAAACTGATAACTATCGTAGCGTTCCTGGCGTGTGCGTCGTATCTTCTTGGGCGGTGCATATGCCTCGATGGGCAGAGCACCACGTATGGCAGCCAGGTTGCGCTTCTGCGAGCACTGCGACTGCGACAGGGGGATGACATGTCGCTCTGGGCTGGCCTTGAGTACCACGGTCAAGGTGCTCACATGCAGTTTGCCCGGAGTTGAAGGGGTTTCAGCTTGAGTTGCACCTAGAGTGGCTGGTGCTGCTGCCACTGGTGTTGCTGCTACTGCTGCTGAGCGCATATGTGGCACAGGTGTGGCTTGCAACGAACACTTGGCCTCCAGCTCCTGTGCCAAGAGCTTGACACTCGCCTGCTGCTCGGCCACCACTTCACCACGTGCCATCTGCCTCTTGGCCTGCGCTCGCAGATCGGCTGCATGTTCATTGAACTTGGGATGCTTGGCGGCAATGTCGCTCACAAACTTATCGAAGAGCAACACCTTATCCTTGACACTCAGCTCACGGAACACATCCTCTGCCACAAGGCAGGGTCCGGGCGACTTCCGTTCCGGCGACTTCCTTTCTGGCGACAGTGATTGCGAGAGTTCGTTGTGCAGCGTTGAGTAGTTCGATGTCTCGGCACGTCGCATTACCTGATTGAACTTCGAGTTGAAGAGCTGCGCCATCTCCTTGACCTTCATGGGGAAGCGTGCACCTCGCACTGCCTGTGGTGTGGCCAGTTGTGATTCCTGTTTGTCCTGCTGCTGCTGCTGCGGCTGCTCATACTTCTGCTTCAACTCGTTAATTTTCTGCTTGCCACTGTCCAGCTTTGGTTGTCTGGGCGATGTCACAGTGGATGATTGCTGGCTAGACAACTTGGCAATGGCACTGGCCACTTTGCCAGCGCAGTTTGTGGTCACGCCCTTGCTTGGTGTTGTGGGCACCTCCTCGTCGAAATACTTCATTAGATTTTCAATACTGGACAGATCCAAATCGGTGACTTGTTGACGTGACGGCAATGCTGATGGCACATATGAGTTCTGAAACTCCAGAGCGGTAAGGAAGCGATCATCATCCAACGAGGACACCTCGAAGAGCTCTTCCCGTGTCATCGTTGCACGCAATAACCCACGTCCATCGTCCGAACAGTGGGCGTTGCTGAGATGTCGCGATCGTCGTTCCTCAATTTCGGCATTCAACTGAATCAGTTCACTTAGATCTTCACTATTCATGGCTGCCGTATCCACAATCAGCTCGTGCTGCTTGTGGAGGTTATTGGGTGTTGAATTACTTAGCACCATCTTGGTATAAATTTCTTTATTTACAATTATTTCTTTGGTTCTTTATGTTCTTCACGTTAGGGGTTTAAGATTCTGACTGTGCTGATCTACACGCGCACGGGCGCTTTTATGCTACGCAGGTAGTCGCGCAATCACCCGCGAATCCTCTGCGATCCTCCTATCCAGTTCAGGTAGTTCAGGGCAGCTGCTCAATCGGCCTTTCCGTGACAGTTAACGCGCATTTAATTTTCTTCTAGGAATCATTGGAATGTTGTGAACGAAAACGAAACAGGTCATAAAATCACATCAAGTAATTCGCGAGGATTCCACTTACCTTAATAAAAGTTCGGTGTGCAATAAAACCCAAGCACAAAGGTTATTTGCAAATTTTACATACACTTCTGGAATTTCAATATGATCGAGTAATTTCTTTTCCAGGACATAGAGATATAAAGTGATAGACTATTCGTATTCAGTTCTTGGAAGAGAGAAGAGTAAGCTGAAAAGTAAGAAAATATATAAGTTTTATTAGTTAAACTCGTAATTTCTGTTTTGTTCGAGAAAGGCGTTGTCTGGAACTAATGGAAGGAAGTGCATACTTGCATATGTGTTATACTATTCATACACACATATATGTTATACTATTCATACATACAGAGGCTCTACTTTGATATAATGGATCTTTTAGAATGTTAACCAGACTTTGAAGTACAATTGAATTTAAAGTACGTTTTCATCATGTTACTTATTTTTACTCGGGCAATTATAATACAAATTTTTTTAGGTGTTCATACGAACAGAAAGACGAATATAGCTGTATCGTCTAGACGTTGTGGAGTTCGAGACGCCTCCTTCCACCTGGTACAAACATTTTCGTTTAGCAGTTTAATTAACTTCCACTTTATTCGAGACTTGTAAGTACTAACATAGTTTCATATTTGGCAAGTCTTTTGCCCCAAGTCTCGTGTAATGTGTGTTGCACATACGAGTATCAAGCAAGGCAAGACCCCAATGTGTTGAGTGCAAAGACAGTTAAAAGATGTGGTAGCCATAATGGACTTACACCTTAAGAGCTGGGACAGACACCCCCCAGCACTGGCGAACACCTATAAGTATGCACTGAAGAGAGAACGAGGGGAGACCGACAATGTGGGAATGTGAGAATACGAGCTCTAACAAGACCCTCGAGAGCTGTGCACCACAATAAAAATCACACACATACGAAATTTTCGCTTGTCGCCTGCTGATGCTCTTGGGATGAGCGTTGATTTCATTGGATTTGAGGCAGCGCAGCAAAGCGAATATCTCCGGAGTGAACTGAAAAACTTTGTTGGCATCGCCGCCATTTTACGCTGCCTTATGTAAATCAGTGACAGCTTCAGCAGCGACAAAGAGAGTGAGGAGTAGAGGTGGATAAAGTTGGAATCAGGTGCTAAGCTGTAATTGATGCTGCACAAAGGGAACAAGGTGGCGTCATCAGCATTCACATATGGCGTGACTGTGTCTCAACAGTCGCCAAAAAATCGACCATTTCAATTTGCTAATAGCCACGTGGCAAATTTCCACGCATGGAAAATTGTCTAGACAACAAATTTGCCAAACAAAAATCGAATGGATAAAAGGTTTTTCACATTTCTCTCGCCACCCCCTCCTCATCTCTCATAACGCCATAATGCTTTATCCTTTAGTGTTGGGAATCCTTTGTCTGTCCCGCCGTCGGTTTCTCCAACTTTTGTCTGTCTGTTTGTTTGCGACGCTTTCAATAACTTTAATATCATTTCTATGGCGCACAGACGCCGGAAATTGAATTACTTGGAGAGTAAGTCGCGAATAAAAAGACTACTGAGAAAAAATAAAGGGGAACCTGCTCGAGGGTGTCTGGCTGCGCAAGGGGCGACTTTAAGTTAAGTTGCCAGAGTTAACCGCAAATATTTAGGGAGGGCATTGGGAACTGGGGGAGCAGTACAGGGGGGAGCGAGCGTGCGTAACGGAGCATTTAACAAGGCAAATAGTACAAGGCTATCCCCCTCCCATACCATTTTCCGGCAACTACTTCTGCATTTTCCGAGCGTGCTTCAATTTCCAACAGCGAATATGAATACAAATGCAAAACTGAGCAAGTATCTATAGTGTTGCGTGCGATAGTATCGGAAACTATCGTGCATCTCTATAGGCTTTGCACTGGACCTGGCCCAGGCGTAATTGAATTATGGAAATCGTGCTTTGCACAGGGCCAGACAAGAACCAAAAGGCGCCAAGAACATGAGCATGAACACGCTGTGCTGGGCTGTGCTCTGCTGTGCACCATTCCGGTGGAGAAGATACCGTAGGATACCAAGGCATGCGGGGATACAGGGCAGAGATAAAGGGCAAGTTGGGCAACTGTTTGCGCCGCTATCATTGAACCGTTAACGGCATTTTCAACATGCTTGCACTTTCTGTATACTGTCAAAAAAAGGAAAATGCAGCACAGGGAAAAATGCGAAAAGTGCAGGCCGACAGAGGCCTGACCCAGGCCAGGAATAGTAGCTCGGCTCGGCTCCTCTCATGTTAATAATTAAATAAATTAATATGCAATTTTCCTTTATGACGAGAGCCACATTCGCGCTTTGCCCCCGCTCGATGGCTCGGAAAAGGGAGTGAAAAGTGAAATTTTTAATATAAATTATTTGCGTTAAGCTTTCACTTTGATACACACGCATTGCACGCAGTTCTTATGCATGCCATCTCTCTCTCTCCCCCTCTTTCTCTCTCTCGCTGTCTCTCTCTTTGTGTGCCCCCTGCTTATCAAAATATTTTTAAAGTAGTTTCGAAATATTTTCCATAATATTTTTGCTGGCTCTCGTCGCTGTGGATGACAAGGAAATGTTTTGCGAATTTAAAGCTTGCAGTGCTTAAAAAATATAAATAATTAATTCATGCGTTGTCAATTTTACGGAGCTTTTCCATATATTTAAACACGTGTCTATGTGTGTGTGTCTGTGTGAGCAGAACAAATTGCAATTTAATTAAAAAGCAATCATTTAGAAGCAAATGAAGCATATGCCTTAATGATTATTTTAGGCTTTAAATAGGCAGCTCATCATGTCGAGCGATTTTCTTTAATATTATATGCATATATATTTAAATTAACGTCAAAATCAAAAGAAAACTATACGCAAATTATTCATGCGTAATTGATTGTAATAAACCCAGAGAGCAACAAGCGACAGAGACAATCAGAGGAGGCGCAATAAAAATTGAAATCAAATTAACAGACTAATTGTGCTGATAAGAAGCGATTCGCACTCTCTCTCTGTCCCTCTCTAGATCTCTCTCCTTTTTTCCGTGGCCAGGCCCCTCTCTGTGGCTGACAAAGAAACCAAGGGCCGTGTTAATGTGGCCATCAGTAGCAGCACCAACAGCAGCAGCGACAGTGGGCGCATATCGCACTGTGATTGCGTTCTCTGACCCCACAGTGCGAACCTCTCGTGCTTGAGGTTAGTCATTAATTGCAGCGCCAAATTGCGTCATCCGTTAATTCAACCGCTTATCAGGCCGCAACCAAGCCTGTGTGCCGACGACAATCGATGACAGCCGACGGCAACGACAGCGACAGCGCCGACGACGATGACAATTGAGAACTAAAACATGAATCGAAATCACATTTAGCATGGGTGTGTAAACCAAGCCTAGTGCACTGAGAGAAACAATGAAGTATTTGCTAACTTCGATCAGCGAACGGCAAAAGTGTTTTGAATATCGATAGCCAGCGATAACATTCATGAAATATTGGAATATCTTGATCATCTGCGATCGATATCGATTGATAGCTTTCGTTAATATATAATATGTATATCAATAAAGTATAGAACCAGTTGTAGGTGATCATTAAACGACAGAGGTCTTTTAATAACAAAAGATATCGATAGATATCGATAGACACATAATACTATAGACATCAAGGAAATATTGAGCTAATATATTGCGATCAGTGATCGCTAGAGCTGTTTGAATAAGGACAGCTGCCGACAACACTTTTTAACTAACATATCGAGCTATTAGTTGACTGCGATTAGCGATCGTTTATGCTTATCAAATATCGATAGCTATGAATAACGATCGATAAACACATGTTGATAAAAAATCATAAATCTATTGAGAAATTAATTAGTTGCGATTAATAGAGTTGTTTGAATATCGATGCATATCGATAACTACCGATAAACATATCGACAGAGCTGACACAGTCGATTAGGTATGTCATACATTTCTTACGTAACTCTGAACATTGTATACATTTACACAAAAGATAATGTCCATTAATATTGTATACATTGTTATCGATTGTCATTTCAATGTCGATATCCACTGATAACTATCGATACTAACATAATAATATAAAACAGACACAAAACTATGGAAATGACTGACTACAAAAATGTCATACAAAGATTATAATCAATAATTCTCGAGTATCGTCAACAGTCGATAAATTATGCAAGTTAGTCGCATAAGTTAGCTAAGCATGATATTAAAACCCATATTTTATCATTATCGTTTAGTAATAGCCTTCTGTGCGTGACATATGGCTACAACTGTGAAGCATTAATAGCTTAATGTTTGACAAACACTTTAAAGTCTGATCACTTTTTTTGTAGTGTAGTTCATAGATAACGCGACGACGCTCACGAACTAAAAGAAAAGACGTATTTAAAACAAAACTGATAAGCCAAGCAAAAAAAACTGTAAAAAGAGCGCTGCAAGAATTTAACACACTCTCTCATACACACATGAAGTGTAACAGTATGTGTGTACGGGTGTACTGAGGCCGCATGAATTAAATACAAATTCGAATAAAAATTGGAAACGCGTGAAACGAGTTTTTAGTTGATTTTGAGCGAGCGACAAACGCGCAACGCAGCGAGCAAAAGATTCCCGAATCAAGAACTGAACCATAACCTGTAACCCTCCAGTACATACTCGATACAATACAGAACCAATATATCTTTGCTGACATGTGTGCGCCCAAGACAAATCAGATACAACAACAAGAAATACTATCGAGAGTAGCCGACATTAACTAACAGGAATAAAATCGCCGGAAAAAAATCGGAAAAAAAAGAAAAGCTGAGAATAAAAGTGCTCAGATTTTGTTCCTATTGTGCAAGAGATCATTGTGAACATGCCACGCCTCTGGGCGTTCTGTCTGCTGCTGGCAAGTGCCAAGGCGTTGCCCACCAGTCACCTGAATCAGAGTTGCCGCCTGGGAGAGGCGCCGTGCAGTGAGGCGATAAATTTGCGGCACATTGAGCAAATGGAGCGATACATAAGACCAGAGGTGGATGCTTGCCAGGACTTTCATGGCTATGCATGTGGCAATTGGAGGCAGGTGCATGGACAGGATGTCTCCGCCATGTCACTGAGTGGCCAACGCATCGATCAACGTTATGTGGATTTGTTTGAGCGTCTGCAGCGTGATCCACAGGCTGAGGAACATCACCTGCCCATGTATGACAAGCTGCTGCGTTACTATCAAAGCTGTCGTGGGTTGGGCAACAATAAGCCGCACCTGCGTCGCTATCTGCAGTTGCTGCCACACAGCACACGCAACTCACATTGGCTGCACATGTTGGCTGTGTTGGGGCGTTATGGCTACCACGATCACTTCGTGCAGATCGAGGTGAGCCAACACAATGGCACACAGCACATGGTGGTGATACAGCCACATAACTATAATCTCAACCTGAATCTGACTATGGCCATATACCGCGAGCTGCGACGACATGCCCACGAGCCCAACTGGGCCACGTTGCGGCAGCAGTTCGCACAACTGGAGGAGACGTTGCAGAGACTGTCGCGTCCGGCGCCGCAGCAGGAGGATGTGGAGACATCGCGCACCTATACTCTGAAGGAGTTGCAGCAACAACTGCCTGAGTTCAACTGGACACAGACACTGGAGTTGCAACTGGGCGTGGCATTTGGGGAGGAGCATCAACTACTGGTGGACGATGTGCCCGCGCTGAGGAAGCTCATCTCGTTCTTGAATCGCAGTGATGCGCGTCTGTTGCGGCTCTACAGCAGGGCGCGCTTCTTGCAACACTTGCAACAGTTGCCACACAATCCATTACACAGTGGCGGCATCGACAGTTCCCCCGTGGGCTGCGTGCAGCACATGCGCAAGACACTTTACCTGGCCATGAACTATGCCTATGAGCAGAGCTACTATGCCACGCAACGTGCCACAGATGAACGCATCATTTATGGCGTCTTTGAGGAGTTGAAGACGCAGTTTGGCAGGAGATTGCAGCGCAATGAGTTTGGACTGGACGGGGAACTGTTGCATGCACTGCAGCAGAAGGTGCATGGCCTACGGCTGAATGTGGGCAACATGCCACGTGGGGCAATGCGAGAATTCTTTGTGCATTGCTCGCTGCATTGGCATGTGGCAGACGACTTCTATGCGAATCATTTGCACAGCCTCCTGCACTACTATCGCCATCTGGCGGAGCTGGAGAGAACTGAGAATGCCACCATGCGGCAACTGTTCTACAGTTTTAATCATCATGCCCCAGAGCTGTTAGACAACATTGATGCCACGCCGTATTTCTATTGCCTGGGCAGCATCATCATAATTCCGTATGCATATGTGCAGTTGCCCTTCTACCACGCCCACTTCTGGCCAGCCCTGCTCTACGGAGACTTGGCCAACACGTTGGGGCACGAGATGTTGCACGCTTTCGATACGTACTTCGTGGACTATGATGCACAGGGCGTGATGCGTGACTATAGCGATCAGTTGCAACGCAATGCGGCGCATGTGGCAAGTGTGCGTTGCATGAACGACAGCGAGGTGATCATGTTGAATGAGCGTGCTGCAGATATCAGTGGCACGCGACTGGCACTGGACACCTACTTGCCACCAGGGGAGCAGCGACGCCACAATGGACGTTTGTACTTCCTGCAGTTTGCTCAGTTCTTCTGCGGCGAGGAGGCTGATCTATACCATGACAAGGGCAGCAAACGATTGAATTATACCTTGGCACAGATGCCCGAGTTTGCGGAGGTCTTTCACTGTGCTCCCGGCACGCCCATGAATCCCCAGGAGCGCTGTGGATTTTGGTAGCTTTAACTTGTTAGGCCATAAAGTATTGTAAATAAAAAACCTATGCTAAGTAAAGCTGTGTCTCTTTCTCTGTCTCTCTCTCAGTCTGTCTTTATCACCTCCATTCTCCTGCTTCTCTCTCCCTTTCAGTTTCAGGCCTTATCTTGCTATCTGTCTCTCTGTCTGTCTCGCTATCTCTACGTGCCGCACATCAATATGCGGCACGCATATGCCCACAGAAATCTTTCATGGCATTCTCACGGGTTGGGGGCGTGGCAATGGCAAAGGTAACTTACAGCAAAGACAAGTTAATTTTCAATTACGTGCACAACGTGCGAACCGAAGTCAGAGAGCAAAACAGACGAGTCTGCCTAAAACAGGAGGCCAAAGTCAAAGCAAAGCTGTGCAGTGCAAAACAGGAGCCTAAACAGGCAGCCACATGAACTGCTGTATGGGCTACACTTAAAGACTGAACGACCACATTACAAGTATACATCTGTATAGTATAAGTATATATCTGTATATTCTATAACCGTCTATTCTTTATATTTAGTCTCTTCATACTACTAATCACAACTAAAGCTGCTGCCTCCACAGATTTCTAGCTAAGTTTATATCAAAGATACGCGACTATATTGCAAAGATACTCCACTATACTATACCTACACCTATGCAATATATACTATATATAATGCAAAGCAGTCTGTTCATCCATAGTAAGCAGACTAGACTTTACTAGCAAGTGCCAAAGTAGAAATTTCCTTCCACATCCAAATAATTTTTCAGCTTAGCTCGATTGGTTTACATGCAAGTTGCTCCTACTACAGAATAGATAACATGTACCCCACTATACTTTTTTATATAATACTCTCTAATAGTTCACAGTCTCTTCAAGCAGACTAGACTTCAACAGACAGTCAATACTAATCTAGTTTGAGTTCAGTGAGTGCTAACCTCAAGCCTTCTCTGGAGAGCTTTCCAGCTTAGCTTCGACAGCAATATGACATGTTTATATACAAGATACTCCTGCAAAAAAGATACTTCTATACGCCAACGAAAATAGTGTGTCAATTGTCTCTCGAATTCTTGCAGCGCATTCGGAAAAGCGTAAAAATTGCCAATGGGAAATATGAAATGCAGAGGCAGCATAAGAAATGTTTCACGTTGCCATCGTCATGCATTGAAATCAGGCAGAGATAGCAGAGCAGAGGCAACACCAGCACAGCAGCAGCAGCTATAGACATCCACACAAGCACGCACAGCCGCACTTCCACACACAAACACACACACACACTCGCACAGAAGGAGATAGAGTCCCATATGCTCGGCGTGCGTGTCTTGTTTGCCGGCACGCTTTTTATTTATTTGCTAATTAACGCGCTTCCTCTGCGCAGCAAGAGAGAGAGAAAGAGGGAGAAAGAGGGAGAGATAGAGAGAGGGGCAGAGACAGATAGAGAGTGCGAGAGACAGTGAACGACAGCGCACACAGAGCAAGCGAACTAAAGAGAGAGCGAGCGACGACGCTATTCAGTTTCACTTGGCAACTTGTTGAAGGTCGCTTTGGCACATTACTCATACGTCGCATGGACCCGCCAAGTCACCTGCCCTAGCAACACCACCACTACCGCATTTGGTGGCCACATTAATAGACCATTAACAAGGCGCCAGCAACAGAAGCTTCACACGTGATCTGCATGAGCACAGATACAGCAGCAGCAGCAACCACAAGCCACAAACCGCAACTCAAACTCAAACCCAAAGCGTAAAACCGCAACGAGGTTAACCATAACATGAACAGACACCCCTTACACCCCTTACTTCTTCCTCCCTTTTCTCTTCCTGCTCTGCGACAACTGTCTGTTACCTTGTCTGCCCACCTCAAGTGTTAATTAAGGAGCAGGCGACAATAAGCCGAGTACGCAATGCTCTGCAGCAGACAGGGAATCACTAAGGTATAAAAAAGGGTATTTGCTAGTTCACCAGACTCCGATTGCAAGCCTAAACATAATTGAAAGTGTTATTTGCATTGCAAATGCAGCAGGAAATGTAAATGACATGATGAAATTGTTACCAATGATTTCAGTATGGAAAGGTTTACGAAAACTACAATTACTGCTCTGGTTGAAAGAACTTGAACATAATGCTATAATAAATTGTATTATAATTGTTATAAAAGATCTTATTTCAATATATGTTACACATATTTTATATATATTTTTACTCCATCATTAATATCTATATACTCTCTATATGAATGATGAAATTGTTGTCAACGATTTCACTAAGTGGGTGTTGAAGACTTAATGAATACTCTATATCTTAGATATAATACTTATTATTTGTATTTTCAAAGATCTTTTTTACAAATATAATTACACTCATATTTTGTATGAATCTCTATCATTATTTTAACTGCAGATTATCTTTTTATATTTTATTATTTGTATAACTTAAATAACTTATTTTAAATCTGAATCATTGTAGAAAATAAATAATTCGTAAAGATTACAAATTCAATAGTTATTATAAATACATTCTATCTATATTTAAGTATTCTAGGTTAATCTTATTCTTTTTATATTGTATTCAATTCATTTTATATTCAATTCAATACTCTATATATTCCATTATTAATATCAGCTTAAGTCCAAGCAGATTAGCGCATTACAAACTCGTTTATATTATATAATGAGAATACCCTGCTCAACTCAGAATTTATGCGACTCTTTCTCTTTCTTAGTTTCTGCCTCTGGTCTCTGGCTGTGTGACTGTCTGTCCGTCTCTGGGTCTCTCTTGTCTGTCTTGATTTTATGTTAAGTCGGCAGTTTGCAGCGTCGCCGGGTCGAGTAGCTCAGTTTGCTGGGCTTGCGGTTTCCTCGCGCGACCACACAACTTGATATTCCATGTGCGATTTCTACGCTCCCTCGCGACGTCCCGCGTCTCCTCTCCTCCTCGTCATCAGAGGTTTCTGTCTGTGTTGGCTGTATGTGTGTGTCTGTGTGTGTGTGTGCCCGCTTATCAGTGGGCAATTTCATTCATTCATGTAAGTCAAATTAGTTTCACTGCCACGCTGTGAATCGTTTAATAATTAAGTTTAATTTTAAACTGCTCAACGGGCATTTCAAGTGTTCGAGTGACGCAATATGCCCAGCAAATTACATGTAGTGGGCAGAACCACACTGCACCCCCCAGTCCCCGCCCTCAGTGCACCACATGCAGCACTTAGTTAGCAAACCACACTGGAAATGAGCACAACCAATGGGCGTCGGGCACGCGGCCTGCTTTTATGGCCGCTTCGATCCGGAATCTCTCACCTTTCACCTCGTCACGTGCGACGCCGGATTCACAACAGTTGCACACGTGTCCGATTCATTTGATAAGTGGTCGTTATGTTCCATCAATGACCGATGGAAATGGGGAACTAAGGAATCTTCAACAAGACGTTTTATTAAGTTGTTAACAGGCATCATTAGCTGACTTAAAAAGCAACACAAAGTTAAGGAAAGATTTTAGTAGATCAATTGAAATTAAATGCATAAAAAGAAGGAGATATTGTCAGTTTATTTACTCTCTCTCTCTCTTTACTTGTCTCTCTCATTCTCTCTCTCTCTCTCTTAGCTTTCAGAATACCAATCTTAAGCCACATAAAACATACATTAAATCATTTCTTATCTTGCTGCAATTGACGAGGAAGATGAGCTAACACCTCTGATGATCAATTTGAGTTAGTTAAGAAGAGAAGATTTTATCAGTTTATTATTCTGTTTCTTTATCTCCCCTTCTCTCTTTTAACAATTTCCTCAAATCTATTGTTATCTGCCTTAAAACCCAGTATAAAAGTTAAGCAAAGAAGCTCAATTGGAATTAACTGCATAATAAAATGCATTGTTAGTTTATTTATCACCTTTCTCGCTCTCTCTCTTTGTCAATCTCTCCCTCATTTCTCCCTCTTTCCGCCACCGTTTCTCCCTCAACTTTCACAATTTCCTGCTCTGGTTTCATCTAATAACACTTTCATTTAAATCTTTTCTATTTTCATTTCCCTAAACACAACACACAAATTATTTCACAATTTGTCAAAATTTCTACGCTTCAGCTTCCAGTTCGTTGGAACCAGCAGCGATAACATAATCCCCATAATCTGTTGCGGCCCCCATATGAAAAGTCAGAGCGATCCCCCGACTCTCTCTCTGTGGCGCGACTCTTTCCCCTTTCCCTATCACCATCCCCATCGCACCTCTCTCCCTCCTCCCACACAGACGTTTGTCGCAATGTTTGTCAAAATAAAATGCGCAAAAAGCCCGACACCAGCAACAGCAACAACAACAACAACAACAACAGCAACAAAAGCAACAACAGCAACAAATATAAACAGTGGAGGAGAACAGAATCTGCGGCTAAATTCGCACGTTCAAGTGTCACTGACAGCAGCGACAACGCTCTGCGCCGCGTCCCACTGTTTGTCTGTCCGAGTGTCCAGTTTTGCACTTTGCCTCAGCCACGCCCCCCTTCCCCCTCTTCTACTCCTCCCCAGAACTTTGCTGACCACAACAACAACAACTTGCATGTTTATTAAACGTTATTTTTGGCGACTGTTTCCCAAACTGCCGCAAGGCAAGGAATGTTAAACACACTCGACTGCTATATACCCTGTAGCTCAATGAATGATGAATGCATAATAAATGAATGAAGATATTTACACAACTGAAATATATGGAATTCATATATAGAACCGTAGATACCTTGCATATTTTATATACTTCTTTGTATTTTGTTCTTCTCAGTATGCTCAACGAAAGATCAATGAAATATCATATAAAGCGTGATACTTAAACTACTAAGATCTCTGGATCCTTTGAATATATTGCCATGATATTGATGCATACTATATATAACATAATACACTTTTTTTATTTAATTTCTGTACAGGGTAATGCAAAGGCCAAAGACAGGGAATAATGTTTGTGGTTTGCCACAGTGTTTGTAAATGTTTTGGCGTTTGCTGCGATTGCGAAATTGTTCTTGCTGTTTTTGTCGTTGTTGCTGATTTGTTTACCATGTGTCTGAGTGTTTGGTCGGTTATTGTTTGCGGCTTCATTGTTGTGCCTTTAAGAGAGTAAATACAAACAGAGAGAAAGAAAGGTAGAGTGTATAAGGGCACTCAAGGCAGCCTCCTCATGCATCACGTGCAGAAATTCACAGGCCACTCAAAGTGAAAAATATATTTTATTTTGTGCACAAGAAATATGCACAAATTCCAATTGAAATCTGTCAACAAATTTAGCATTTTGACCGTAGAATATTTGATACAGTTTCTATAAAGGAGAAGTCATGCCGATAAGCAGATTGAATTGACGTGCAAACAGCTTGACTGATCAGGTGAAGGGTGTGGGGGCTGTGAGAGCAAAAAGCAATCTCTGCTCTCTTGGGGTTTATAATAACAACAATAAATAATGCTTAAGCGCTGATTAGGCTCAATTGATTGTTTAACTGAAGTGGTAAACAGTCGAAAATATATTGAACTCGACAAGTAAACATAGGTTACAGCACTGGGCACGTGACTAAGAGATACCCTGAGCCAAATATCCACTTGATCCATAGATTATCTAGTATGTTATCTAGTGTGTTATGATTATATGATAATATATTGAACTCTACATGTGAAGAATGAAATGTTATATGGCAGTAGACACGACTAAGGAATACCGAGTAATAAACCCTCCCATATCCACTTGATCTATGGTGTTATCCAGCTAAACTTTTAGTATCTATTGCACATAACAACAAATACCCGAACTATATCAAACACCCACTAAATCTTTACCATCATCCATCCAAAGTTCCATCTTTTATGTCACACGACGAACATATTGTCAAAAATCTGACAAATCATTGCATTAAATAGCGCAGAAAATTTGCAATTTATTATCTAAACCTTTGAATTACCGTTCAATCTATAACTTATTCGGGGCTTCAATTGGGCTCATAAATATAAATCATGGTTTTGAAATATATATGATTTGTGCAGGACTGAGAAGAGGCCGCTAAGGGGGGCACACACAAATCACCAAGTCAAAATATTATAAAGCAAACACAGAAACGCAAAATCTCTAAAAGCAATAATAAAAGCCGCCACAGCAAACATACACAAATACGAGAGAGAGAGACAGCACAGATACACATACACATATAGAGATAGAAACACACTCACACACACACTTTATATGTAAACAAAGCCCGGCAAATATTGAAGCACTCAAAAATATGCAATCATTTATTGAATTTCCCAGCTCTCAAGCGATGTCTATCGTTGCCAAAAGGTAAAAGGGAATGAATATGGCATATTAACCGTTGGCAAAGAGACGCTGGCTCGACTGACAGTTATGCTGTAAGTGAAAAGTAATATATATCAACATCATATCAACACATTGAGGACCTAGGCTATATACAATATAGTAGAATATTTGTATTATGTATCCATGTGAATGACAGAAAATTATCATAAAATTAGCGCATTTGGCAGCCATTTTATACATACAGATACGAAGAGTTTCTTGTTTGACTAGCAGAATTGCTGTAAGTGAGAAATAACAGATACAAAAGTATCTTAATGAAACAATTTTATCATAAAATCATCGCCTTCATATACAATTTCTGAAAGATATATATGTAAAATAAATGATACAAAAGCATCTCACGCATAAAAATTAAGCACAACATCACTATCTCAATTGATAGTCAGCGTCAGTTGAAACTCGCCTGCAGGGTATGTCAAAGTACATACCTCTCTCAAGCAGCGCTCTGCAGGGTATTTAATGATGATGATGTTGTTGGCGACATAAACATCGCTGCCTGCTGGGCTGGTCAGTTGATTAATAATGTTGCCAAATGCGGAATACATATGCGAGTCTCCCCTTCTCTATCTCTATCTCTCCCCACCCCGTCCCTCTCCCACCCTGTCTGTCTATGTAGCCCTGCCGCTCTGTTGACATAATTGCAGCATATGAACAAACAGAGGCCACACGCAATATGCGTAACGAGCTTTTGAAGCTCCCGCTGGAAACGTGCTTGAGAGCTCGAAAATTGTCCAATGCCTGTTGCCTGTCTTTAATTGCATTTTGCGCCCCAAAGTAGGTAACACTTTTTGTGCCCACTTACCACAGAGCACCCCCTTGCCACACCCCACACGGAACACACCACAAAAAATTATATGCCGCGATACAATTTTAATTAGTTTTGGCAATGCCTCCTCTACATGCGCTCCCATTCATCCATCCATCCATCCACCCGTCCATCCATCCATTCATTCATTCATCCATCCCTGACTGCCTGCAGCCCCCGCTAAAGCTGACAGCGGAACGCCAAGTCACGCAGACAAGATGCTGCTGCTGATGCTGTTGATGCTGTTGATGATGATGCGCTGCCGCCTGATGTTGATGGAGGATGTGGCTCAGAGATGACGTCAGCGGAGTCGAGTTTAAAGTCAGGTTAAGGCGACGCGGCGGTGGCATTAAAGCATAAAATATGAGTATGTCTGTGTGTGTGTGTGTACACGGATAAAACATATCCGCGATGGACCCACGCTCATGTTGGCAAATATGTTACATGCGACGGCAACGCGACGTCGCAACGTCAGCGCCGCCAGCGGCCTCAGCGTTGATTATTGTCAAACAGCTGAAGCAGCGGGAGCAGGATGAAGAAAGAAGGAACAGAAAAAGAAAAGAAAAGCAAAGCAGAGCAAAGCAGAGACAGCACTGAGCATGGAACATCGTTGCAGCAATCCTTGCAGTCCGCTGGCCTTGCAACAACAATGATCGCTGAGTGGAAGTCAACATAAAGTAAAGCAAACAGAAAGCGAGCTTATATGCACGTTAGATTTGACAGTGATAAGCCCTGAAATACCCTGGAGACAAGTCAGCAAAGAGGGGATGACAAGCATTGGAGTTGAAATGGAATTTCATTTCCAGACAGTCATTGAAAATATATGTAGAACTCTTATCAAAATAATTGGAGTCTGGGAGAGTTTTTATGTGTATTTCTTATTTGCCATAAGTTTATAAGTCTCTTCTTTCTGTTCTTTTATTTATTTCAATTTATCTTTGATTGAGTGTTGATTTTGACAGATTATAAGTTGGCAATAAATTGTAATACACATCTTTAGAATAATAATAAGCACAATTATGCTATAAACCATTTGAATAACATCCATTTTTGTCTGAAATATTCTTCAGCTACTTAGAGTATATAGAAATCTTTATGCCACATTTTTAAGCTTTAGCTCTTCCAATAGCTGAGATGTTGACGGAACAAAATTAGCTCAGTTTTTTGCTATTACTACCAGTGATGTTTGCTCTTTCTACACCTTCTCCAGCTATAAAAGAAATATATTTCAGATTAAATTTAAAATACTCAACAGTTGTTCGGCGTCCAGCAGGATTCCTACTTAACGTTATCCCAAGCTTATAATAGCAGGTGACAATAAGTAGAAAATACTTAAGATATAGACAAAGACTAGACTAGAGATAGTCTGTGTAGTGAAACTACGGTGGTCAGCATGTTACGCAGACAGTTCTTAAAAGGGTAAGCGTATTAAACGAAGACTCAGACGGGCAGTCAGAATGGTCAGGACACATTTGCACTATGCTGCGACTCGTAAAGACTTCAAACGACGTGAAGAAGCTGCTGCACGACAAGACGCAACACACACACACACATAGACACGCAGACATAGAGAGGAAGTGTCACCTACACACACATATATAGATACACATATAAGTACATAAACGTATGTGATTTTATGTGACTGTCAGTTAAACAGGCATTCGCCTCGCCAACTGCTGGCGCTGGGTCTCTTCTTCTATCTAGAGCATTTTATCGCCAAAGCTCTCACTGCGGCTTTTATTTGTCAAACAAAGTATTTTTATTGGCTTTTTTAGCAGCTCAACTGCCTGACATGGGGACTTCTGACTGAGGCATGGGAAAGGGGGCAAGAGGGTTGCGAGTAGATCCCGGCGCGTGTTTGTCGTCGGCTAAATACTCGACACTTGGTATGTGATTGAAATAATGCCAGGCGATAATCCGTGTCTTATTAAACGGCTCTGCGGAGCACGTCAGCAAGTGCGGATTTGGGTCTGGCAGGTGCAGGCCCATCTACCCATATGTTTCCCCATCACATATGTTACATCTGTATGTGTTCGCAGTTGACCCAAAACCAAATGAAAGCCTCCTCCCTGCTGTGACATTCTGACAGCCGTTCGAGCCGCGAGCCTCCCTCTGTCTGATGTTTATTAATTGAACAGGATATTTGTGATATCGAAGGATAAACCAACTGACAGCATAAGGCCCTCACAACACACACACACAAGCAACGACTTGTGAATGCGCTTTATTAAATTCATATATAAATAGCTATAAAAAGCTATAAATATACAATAATATGATATCAAGCAATACAAGCTGACAGAAATCAATCAAAATCTGAGCACAATCTTCGCCTTATCTCCAGATTCGTTGTAGTCCCATCACACCTGTAGACATATCTAAGGCTTGATTAAAAATCTGTTCAACACACACACCCTTGTCAATATAGTAGCACAGCCTATCTCGATGCGAAGACTGAGCTCGCCACAGCTCGGCCAATATTGATAAGGGTCAACGCGTAAGCCTATTACAACTATCGAGACCTGCTATCGGCAAAGCTTTTTTGACTGCGCGCAGCAGTTAATAAGCCAAACAGGCTATCTGCTAAATCCCATCACAGTTGCCAGTTGCTGATAATCTACTCAGCACTAATCAAGCGCACATGACTTTGGCATACCCTGCACAATGTTGACAAGCAATAAGCACTACAAGGCTTTAAGCTATGTGAAGGATACCTTTTTTGGGCAAAGTAGGTTTGGCATACAGAATTTGAAATACTTTTCAAGTGCTTGTGATCCTTAGGAGTCTCCCTCTCAAATTTTCTGATTTATCCTTTTTTAATAGTTGAGATCTTGACGAATCAAAACCAGCTTAACTCTTTGATATAGTTGCTTATGATATTTGCTCTAATACAACTTCTTCTCCAACTTATAACACATACTTTTTTTTTTTACAAATATGACAACCATTAACCACAATAATCCTGTAAGCAATACCTATATTCTGTAAAATGTAGGCGTACATATGCAAATCGACAACCATTTCAACTGCGTCGGGTACTTAGGCATCTACCTACCAAATTTTCTGGCATTTTCTCTATTATTAGCAGAGATCCAGCCGAAACAAAGCGTATCTCAACTCTTAGTTAGTACTTTTAATTTTATTTGCTTCACCTGCTCCTTCTCCAACTAAGCACAAACCTAATACACTCTTTTTCAAATCTTTATTTAAGGCTGAGTATAAAAACCGTAAAAAAAATCGTTGTGTAAAAACCGCACAACCTCAGCGGAGGCGTCATTAACGCGTTGTCTCATCTAAAATGCATAATGAAAATTTCCGTACTCAAAGCGAATTTCTCCTGCTGCGTTATGGACCAAAATTAGTGACACAGAGCTGGGAGTAGAAGAAGAAGCAGCAACAGCAGCAACAACCACTGCTGGTGTTTGATATTAAAATGCGTTGTCAATATAAAAGGCGCATTCGATTTGATCGCCGGGGCGAAACTTTACTCTGCTCTGCGAAATCCAATCAAAGAGTCGAACGAGAACGAGAGGGCGTAACTGGCGTAACGCCCGAAAATTAGGTAAATTACCGCATGTGTCGGTTACCGGCTGCGGGTACAGTGTCTGCACACATACTCCCACACCTCCACACCCACACACACAGATATACGCACAGATATACTCGCACCCACAGGCAGCCTGGTCACACTCTCGTTTTGGTGGCCGCGTTGTGTGTGTGTGTGCCAAAAACAATGCCGGCAAAAACCGCGACAGGCCGCAAATTTAGACGGCGCCGACAACCGCCGCCAAGCCGAGAGTGTGTACGGGCAGAGTCTGGGCTAGAAGGGAGCTGCAGGGACAGGGCAGATAGGAAGTAAGTAATGTGGAGCCCATTTTTGGGGCACTGTGCAAACATCGCGGAGCGGGGCATTAAAATTTCGATTATCTAACGCAAAAATGGCTGCGCGCTTTTAATGACTGATTTGTGTATTGTTTGCCCTGCTGCCGGATCAAGCGAGAGCGAGTCTTAAATTTGTCCACATTTTCAAGGCAAGTAGCAAGGGAAACGAAGGTTGTAACCAGCTTAGAGATACCCTATGTTGAGTGAACAAATTGCGCGAAATAAATGAATGAGGAATAAGAAACAGTGTAGTTAGTTAGATTAACAGTGCTATTGAATAAGGATATAGAAGTGTAATGAGGAATAGAAAGAAAGAGCTAAGGATACAATATATCGAAAGAAAGAGATGGACAGATTGAGATAAAGTTATAGACAGAGGTAAAGACAGACATATATGCTGAGGTATTATAGAAAGACTGAGAATTACATAGAGAAAGAAAGAGATGTAGGCACAAATAAAAAGACAGACACCAAGTCACATAGTGTGTGTCTGTTTCATTTCAGTCCTTATATACCCTTCTATATGTTTCTCTGTCTCATTTCAGTCTCTATATACCCCTGTTCGCATCTCGTACTGGGCATAAATAGCAAAAAAATGTCGTCGAAAAGTTTACTTTTCATTTCGCACCGTGTTTGTATGGTGTGGCTGTTTGTGTGTATATGTGTTTATATGTGGGAGTGAGTGTGTGTTTCATATGCCAACGGCTATAAACTTAATTTGCTGATTACAAAGTAACCTCATCGTCATAATTTATATGCCAAGGTGATAAGGGGCAAATGGTGCGCGTTGCTTGACCTGGTAGCAGCTAGCGAAAGTACTCTGTAAATTGCACTGCAGGGCCTGCACGACTCTGGGAACGTAGAACTCTGTTAACAATTTAAAGGAAAGGGAAGAAAGGTATTGTTGCTTTGTGACAGGCAGAAGGAGACATCTTTGACATCACAATGTAAGGCATGAAATCAAATATGTCTGTGTCGACTTTCTGTCTGTATAAACACCTACAACTCAGAGACTATATGAGCTAGGGCAATCAAACTTGATAAATACGAGTATTCTTCTAATTATAGCACGCATATTGTTCATGTTGAGTGTGTAAACGAATAATTCCCATCCGAATGGCTTCAGAATTGGCTCGTGGGTAGCCAGCCCAATGAACTGCTGCTTTAAACTATCTATAGGATATCCAAAAGAGGTCTACCAAGCCACCCTATTGCACTTCGAGGACAAAGGACAACAGAGACATCTAATTACCCCAAAACGGGTCGCAAGTTTTTCTCTTCTGTTTAGTTATTGTGAAGTCATGCCAGCATTTTCATGCACAAACGAGCTCGAGCATGAGCATGAAAAAAGTACAAGAAAAACATGGGAAAATTGTTGGGGAAATGTTGGTAAAACATACGGCACACATGAGTGGACGCTATGCATTTTAAAGTACGAAATTAGCGAGGCGCACCAATATCATAAGCGACGCCACGAGTGTGCGTGTGTGTCTGCATCTGTGCGCGTGTGTGTCTGTGTGATGTAAATGCAATTTAACGGCTATGCCACTATCTGCACATATACATGTGTGTGTGTGTGTACTCCAACACCCGCCTTATTACAGTTTTCAATTAAAAGAAGCACAGCAATTTTGAAAAAGCGCACGCGCCATTTGTTTTCCAATGCGCTACAGCAGACGGGCTTGTGGACTAGCTTAACACATTTGTTACAAACCATTAGGAGTGTAGTTAGTCTGTCTGGTTAGAGGATACACTGCTTTCGGTGTGTGGGCTGCTGTTGAAAGTCAGAACTTTCTCGGTTTTTTGTCGTTTATTTATTTACGCTAGATCCCTGGCGACCGCTGCCTTCACCTGAACCACCAAGCCGCCCATAACCCCAGCTGGCGCAGCTTTTTTATTTCAGATAAAAACGTAGCCAGTAGCCACCACAATAACAACAACAGCGCCAGCAGCACCAACAACTGCGGCGACAACAACAACAGCAACAAAAGGAGAAAAGGCAACTAAACTGTTAAAAAATTCAAGCACAAATATTTGTTTCTTGCTTTGTTTGTTTGCTTGTTTGTAAAACTAATGAAATTTTTGCAATATTAGCCAACCGGCTGCTGACCCCAAAAGACAACAGCAACAACAATTGGGAAAACCAAAAGAAAACTTGACCCAGCAGCAGCGAGTGAGAAAAATCAAAAAAATTAAAAGAAAATATCAGAGAAGGCGGCAACAAAAAAAAAATTAACGCCACCTTTTGATGCCCTGTAACATTTGATAGGCAACGAGCATTAATTGCACGACTTAGGATTACTCTGTACTTTCATTATGGATATTTTAGAGCATTTTACAACACTGAAACTGTGCTGAATAGGCTGAAATTGAAGTACTTCTTAGCCACATTACATTTTAATTACATTGAAATACTTTAGCATACCCTGTAGTATCTATCTTTCTCTGTATGTCTGTCTTTGTCTATATGTTTCTGTGAAAAATGACTAGCAGATACTCTTTAATCAAATTTTCAATATCTTAGATCATTTGACAACACTTAAGTAGTGCTGAATGGGCTAAAATGAGAAGGAGTTCCAGATATATTCCATTCTAACTTCATTAAAATACTTGAGCATACCCTATAGTTTCTGTACCGATATCTCTATATGTCTGTCCTTGTCGGTATGTCTGTGTAGAAAAAAGCAGCTGGCAAAGAGCAGAAGACAAAGCCAGCGGGCGCAGTCAGAGCGCGCCAGTCAGAGATTATTATGTCAAGTCACGTTTATGAGCGTAATTTCGACAAGGCAAGCGGCCACAGAGCCAGCAGCTGCTCTGCGGTATATATTCTATAGTATGCTCTGGGTATACGGATGGTAAAGGGCATAAGGCATAGGGTATACGGTATATGTATGCTCTCAGTGTGTCTGTGTGTGTGTGTGTGGCATACCCCCAAGTCCCACGTAATCGTCCGGATGCCGCTTGTTAGGGCGACATTGCTGCAGTTAAGTCGCCGCCCGCGGCCAGTCAATAAACTGTTAAAAAAACAAGTAGTATACGGAGTATTCGTGGCCTCTACTGACTCTTCCCCGCACGCTGGCAGTGGCTTTGCTGAAACTCAAAAAAACTCTTGAAAAGTAACGTCAGAGCTTTAGAAACTCAGAGCATTGCGAAAACTGCAGTTGATCTGTTGCTGCAACAGTTGCTGCTGCAAGAGCTGTTGGCATCTTAATTTGAAATGTTACTCAAGTGTTTTACTTCACCGTCTTTTAATTTTAAGCCCAACAACAAGTGAAGAATAGCTTAATATCTACGGTACTGTAGAAATTAAAAACAGGTTTGGCCAAATTCAATGATTTGTTAATATAACACAAATCATAAATAAGATACTATAGATATTTTTGTCTGCCATGGAAACTTTATGAAAAATGCTGAAAATTTAGTCAGGATTAAAAGCTCCACGTGAACTGTAAAGACATGTAAAGACATTCAATAGCCACTGAGCTGCTTACTGAGGCATACAAAATTATAATTTTCGAGTTGCGAATGTTTAAATTGAATCTCATATGCACTTCTCCTGGTAAGGCACTGAAATATTTATTTATCTGAATATAAATTATACTTTTGTACCTCAGTCAGGACTTTACTCAAAAGCTTGTGTATAATTCATATTTCTAATGGTATATGCAAGGTTTTAATTAGTAACTTTTATATGACAAAATTGACAATACCCTTATGATACACTGCCAACAGCTTGTTGCAGTTTATTTGCGTGGGCCATGTGACAAAACTCCAAATAGAATCAGCGGTTAAAACTTAAACTAAGCTGAACGGAAAACGGAGCGACAGTAGCTGCAGCGGGCAACTTCTGCAATTATATATCTGTCAATCTACACAGTGTGAACTGTTTTTTATGCGTGACGGCGGATACAGCGGGCAAGATATTTGCAAGTGTACCTCCTGCAAAATGTAAACTGCTTGTAGCGTACGGTAGCGAAACGAAGTAGACTATAGTACTAAATTGTCTGCATCAAATTTGTATTCTACGTTTTGCTATAAAAATGTGAGCATGTCTAAAACATAGTAATGTAAATTCACATACTATGTTGTCGTTGTTCCTTGCCACGACGTTCCATGTTCTGCTTGCGAAGTCTCCCAAACTGCTTGCAATTTTCCTTGAACTGCTTGTCATGTTCTATGACTCATCATGACACTATGGCGCCATGTTTCTAGAACTGAATGTCGCCTGTTTTCCCTGCATTGCTTGTCGCCATTCTTTGAACTGCTTGACGCCACTTTCCTCGCACTGCTTGTAATACAACTGCTTGCAAAACTTTGGCAAAGCTCCCAAACAAACTTCAAAAGCCGCCACAAAGCTCAGATGTCAAATCAAAAAGTGCAAATCAAAGACTGAAGGACACTTTCCAACACTGAAGCGCCATCTAACAGCAGTTTATTGAACTATTTGATTATGTCGCTCCAGACGGAAGCTGGGCACATCAACCAGAGCAAAGTAAGCCAACTCAAGCAGGCTGATGATGGAGCAGCCCAGGCAGAGTTGCCAAATCGCGCCAAAAGAGACTGCAAGTAGAAGGGTTTTCAAACATGAAAAGAACAATTCAAAGCTTCCTTTGCGACCCACCAATTAAGTCAAGCCAGCTGTAAATCAAGCTTGTCTTGTACACCAACACAGAGTTGCGTTTGTAGTACACGTTGAGCAGAACTGAACGATTGGCGTGGCGAGCAGGTGTCTTGGATTTCAGTTGCAAGGGACGCAACACGTGCTTGCGTACATCATTGATCCAAGTGAGAGAGTTACAGTTATGCAGGCAGTCGCAGATGAATCCCGACTCGGGTTGCGTGATATACGAATGTTCCCCTGGCTGTTCAAAGTTCTGCAGCAGATTATTATGTTCGGCCAGACAGGGTAGATCCTTGAGCTGACAGGCAACATAATCCGAGGGGGGATAGAACAGATCCATGGTGCAGTTACAGTAGCGTAGCAGATACAACTGCTGGCACTCGGCCAGACAGTTCTCCAACATGTACTTCTGTCCCTTCAACGAGTGATAATGATCACCATCCTTCTCGTAGTCCCGTCGACACTGCCGCTGCAGACTGGGCACCGAGAACGTATCCTCGTCGTAATAGTGAAACACCGCACGGACTCCAATGTTGGTGTCCATGTCGGGCCACAGCTCTATTGGAAAATCGAACCATACATTCGGTTCCAGAATGTTTACCTATTCCCATGGGGAATAAACAAGGTTAGTGGATTAGTTACCCAGCATAGAGTTGTGAATTTCACTTGTTTTTGAAGAACTTATAGAACTTCGTTCGTTCGAGTCTCGATAGTACGTTTTCGTTCGTTAATTTCAATCTCGTTCGTATGTCTCGTTCTTTTATTGAAATTTCATTTATACGTTCGAATGAATGAACGAGATGGAACGAACGAATTGAAAATTGAACTATTTGAATTAGATACTTAGTTCGTTTCTTCAGTTGGGAATAAGTTCAAGTGAACAACTCAAATCTAAAAACCCTTCCCGATCTTACGCACCACAAATCCCTGAGGATGCCGATTACCAGGCGCATGCAGTGCCTCGTTCAGTTGCAGACGCACGATCAGCCCTGTGTCGCGTCCCATTTCCTGATTGGCGCGTTTCTCTACCTCATTAAAGGCCAAACAAATGCCATAAGGTAGTCGACGATGTCGAAAGAGGTCACAGCAGTTGCGTGCCTTTGTCTGCCATCTACACTCGGCCAACAGTTCATCACAACGCCAGGTCATTTCACTTACAATCTGCGTGAAGTTCAGATGATTCAGTGTCTGTAGTGGCTGCCCGTGGAGAGTGTTGAAAACATCAAAGCGCCCAAAGGCAACTGCATCATAGGCAGTCAGAACTCGCTCTAGCAAAGGCTCTTGTGCCTCGCTAATGTTATAGCGCTTTTTTATCTCCGGTAATCGTGACCAGTTCAGGGGATTCTTATTGCAGACCACAATCACTGGGAAGGCAATGTTCATGATGGGCCACAGCGAGTCCGCGACCGTAGTATGAAAATGCTTGCGCTGATGTCGTTCAGCCAGCAAATACGTCACATATATCAGCACAGTAAGGGCACAGAGCAGCGCCAGAGTCCACAGTAGACTATGGACAGGATGAGATTGCACAAGAGTATTCCATATATGGTGCTTATGTAAACTAGAATACGTTCATCCAAGCGAAACTCACCGCATGCGTCGTCGCATGGTGGGCCAAAAGAGCTGATAGAATCCGTGTATGTGTGAGCCGACAGTGTAACGCCTGAGCAACTGCATCCATGCAGCTTCTTCATTAGCCCTTCGCTGCTCGTCCTGCCAGGCTCGCAGACGTATCCGTTTCACTTTTCTCTCTGCGCCGATATGCATTTTCTGAATAGCTCACATCAGCGCAGTGGGGCTATTTATACCTTTCCCGGTTGAATATTCCTTATGGTATATTTCAGATATTCATAAGGTAACCTTGGAAAGCCATGGCGCGTGGCCTGATATAGCAAATCAAAGTTTTCTTTTGTTAGAAAAAAAAACTTGTTTATCTTCCACCTTTAGAAAGGGTATAATGAATTGGATATGAAGTTGGAAACCTTCTTAAAAGAGAACTGAACGAACTAATAATGCATATAATATGTCTGCACTCCATTTGTATATGTATTTTCGGGTAGTAGTAGTTGTAACATATAAAAATGCCACAATTAGTTATGATCAAGCAACATATCGTATATCCTTCATAAAGTAAATGATAAAAATCTAAATGCAAACATATTAAAAGAAGAAATTAATTTTCAGAGTACAACGCACAGGTAACAAATAAGTTATCTGAGAATTAACTTCAGTAGAAATACCTATTTCTAACGCCTACAAGTATGCAATACAAAATGTAAATGTCATGCAGCTGCCAGCATGCCATATAAAATGTAACTGTATTAATCGAAATTCTTTCTCTGAAAGTGTATAAAGTTATTCGTCTAAATAGAATTCCAACCTGTCCAAATCTATGTGTGCAAATCATTTGCAATCGATTGCATTCAATTGAATTTGTTTGTGTCCCAATTAGTTTGACAGAAATGAACGCAAATCAAGTGAAGTCTCTGGGGTCGAAAGCGCAATCGCATCGATTAGCTTTAACTTGACCTGTGGTCCAACCCCCCGCAACGGGTTTAATAGGCGTTAAACACGTTAGCGCCCACATGTCGCCGGCTCTATAAAAGTATCGCACTGCAGACATGTCTGAATCAGTTGTTGGCCAGCCATGACACTGGCCTATTATCCGTCAACACGTCCGGCACTGAAAACGACGCGTCAATTGGAGCCTCGCTATGCTCTGCTTGCCCAGCTGAGCCAAGCCTCATGGCAGCTGGCACTGCGCTTTGGAAAACGCACAACGATCCATGGCCTGGACAGGGTGTTGGCAGCACGCGCCAGTCGCTGGGAGCGATTCGTCTGGCTGGGCACATTCATCTGTGCCTTTCTAGGTGCTGTCTATGTTTGCCTGATACTCTCGCAGCGCTACAACGATGGCAAATTCCAGACAGTCGTGGACAGTACTCGATTTCCGGTCTATCGTATTTCATTTCCGGTGATCACCATTTGTAATCGCAATCGCCTTAACTGGCAGCGGCTACAGCAGGCAAAGAGTCGCTTCATGGCCAATGTCACTGATGCTTTGCAGTTGCGTCTCTTCGAACGCATTGTGAGCACCTACGATGACATTTCCTTTGGGCACTTTGAGGCATTCGAGAGATTGCGTAATGAACCTACGGAACTGTTAAATCACATTAATTTCAGTCTGGTGGTGGACTACATGACCTGGACCTGTGATGAGTTGCTAACGGATTGTAAATGGCGTCACTTCGCCTACAATTGCTGTGAAATCTTCTCCAAGCGACGCAGCAAGAATGGACTATGCTGGGCCTTCAATACCCTGGAAACAGCTGAGGGCAAACGCATGCAACTGCTCGATCCCATGTGGCCTTGGCGCACTGGTTCTGCTGGTCCCATGAGTGGCTTGTTTGTGCGTGTACTGCTGCAAGCGGACAAACATTGGCCAGAACGAAACAATGAGAAGGGTGTTGAGGTCATGATTACAGAACCAAATGTCTGGCACACTGCTCCCTATGCGGTGCCTGCCAATACACAAACCACCATTGAAATTGAGCCAACAATTTACTTCTATGACAACGATACACGATCTGTGAGCTCCGATCAACGACATTGTGTCTTCGATGTGGGTGAATTTACTCTGTCAACTCTTTATATACTAAACCTACTTCCCCCCCTCTGCTGTAGGACGAGCACAACAGTCGCGACTTCAAGTCATTGATGGGCTACATTTACATGATTGAGAATTGCCAATCTGAGTGCCATCAGGAGTACTTGGTGCGCTACTGTAATTGCACATTGGACCTGCTTTTTCCGCCGGGTAAGCACGTTCCGTACAACCGCAGAGTAGAGCAGACTCCTCACTTCACTCTCCCTTCCACTTACAGGTCAGTACCGCTCGTGTCGTGCACAGGATCTACGCTGCCTGGCTGAGAACAATGGTGCGTAAGCGACATCGTCCACTTGTGACACACTGTGGCTTCTTTCACGTGTCTCCCTCCCTCCTCCAGATAGACTCCTCTACTCGCATCAACCTGGAGAGGAACGTTTTGTTCGCAACAATCATGAGGGCATGGTCTGCAAATGTTTTCGCAATTGTTACTCCCTCAATTTCATCAGCGATGTGCGTCCTTCGTTTCTGCCCATGGAAATAGTTGGCAACTCCTCCTTTGTGGATCTGGATGTGCATTTCCGCTTTGATACATTGATGGTTTATCGCACCAGTTTGGTCTTTGGCTGGGTGGATCTAATGGGTAAGTACTGAAAGTAATGAAGAGATACTAGAGACTCCCACTCGCTCCCTCTCTCCGTCCTTTGTACAGTAAGCTTTGGTGGCATTGCCGGCCTCTTCTTGGGCTGCTCCCTCATCAGTGGCATGGAGCTGGCTTACTTTCTGTGCATTGAGGTGCCAGCATGTGGCATGAAGGGACTTAGTCAGCATTTACGTGGACGACGACGACTAGAGACGACGCCCACGCTGAATCTGCGTCAGAATGTGCCGAGTCAACTGGAGCATTACATAATGCAGCTGAAGGCTGAGCAAGCTGCGGCACCAACACAGCAGGCAACGGGGCAGTTCCAAAGGTGGCAACGCCAAACATTCGCCCATAAACATGTTATTAGCAAATGAATAATGCGAACAAATAAAATATATATTTGCGGCAAATTGGTGCGAGGTTGCGGTCGGACGAGGCAGGCAAGCAAACATCGTCAGCCAGCTCTGCCCAAGTGGCAGCCACAGCTGGGGCAGGCCGACAAACAAATTGTGCTCATTTTTCAGAGTGAGGTCTCCCCTCTCCCCTCCGTCGGTGTGTCTGCCTGCCCGCACGTTGACAGCTTCATTGCCAGACATTGTTAATCAAAATTGAGGTTAAGTCTTGCTCCCAAGTGGCAGCCCCGACTAACTTTTGCAGTTTATTGAGACATTTGCTTGACTTTCTAAGAGCCCAGAGGGGGAGCCCTAGAACTCTTGACGTCATGAACCCCAAAACCCCTTTGCAATTAAGCATAGTTTGTTTGTTTGTCTGTCTTTGTTGCTGCTGCCCTTGTGCGTCTCTGTCTGTTGTGCTAGGTCGTGGCACTGTGGAGTGGCTACAGGCCGTGGGGGCTTGAGTGGTTTGTCGACGAAGCGTATGCGTAATTTTATATAGCACAGCTGCACTCTAACTTCAAATTTACAATGCGTGAATAAGGGACATGAACTGAGGCACAACAGACCAGCATTTATCATTTCAATGTCGCGATGATATTGGCAGTTGGAGTGGTGTAGCTGAGTAAGGGAGAGAGAGTTAGACAGAGAGAGGAAGTTTGTTTATTGCACATAAATTTCTAATCATCCTAATTCTCATAAAAATCATCGATCATATAGAATGATCAGACTTTAAACAGTCCTTAGCACCATGAAATTCCTCATACGCCTCGTTGCACATGCAGCCTGCGTTTAAATTGTTAAATCAAGTCAGAGGCATAAATAAAATGTACAATTCTATAGCATAATATATAATCTTATTTATATTCCGCAACTGTAATTGATTTGCCAAATTAGCTGCACACGAACTGGAACGAACAATCAGAAACAGAAAGAAATGTTGCCAATAAAATGCGATAACATTTGATTTTTGCCGCACAAAGTTTACTCAGCTGCAACAAAGGAAGACGCCCACAGCCCCACCCCAAAAAGGCAGCACCAACCTGCTGTCGTGCAAACTGCTGTCATCTAGCTATAGATATAGCTATAACTATAGAGCTATATCCACGTCAGGCAGTTAGTGAGGCAGTGAGGCAGTCAGGTGCCCGAGCAAGTTGTTAAAATATTTGCGCTGTCAGTCGTTATTTGGCGTAGTTACGCTCAACTTGTCAAATTGTGTTGCCTGCAGCCGTCGGGCATGCAACATGACACACACACATATAGGGAGAGACAGAGAGAGAATGTGAGACTTGCTCAACTTTACCAAAGACAGCCTAATAAATGTCAGCGCGAAGACTTTCAACTTGTCGCGTCCCTGTCAAAGTGGCAACAGCCTGGCATAAGCTGACAAAATACATACGTACGCGTATGTGCCGCACAGACAGCAACGTTGACCTAACGACTTGCGACAGCTTGACAAAAATTAAGATAATTAAAATACCCTGGAATACACGCACATGCGACAACATCAGCAGGCAGAGAGTTGGTAATTTATGCCCAGTCAGAGAAGTCGCAACCGTTTTGCGACTAATTGATTTATGACTGTTCTATGGAAATAACATATATATACATATATGAATGTAAGAGTGTATACATGTGTGAGTGCATATATGTTTGGTACATATACTATATGAAGCCCATGCCCTGGACTTGGGCCAGCCCTAATTGCAAGCACTTGTTACTTAATTAAATATGCAAATAAGCTCAGCTTGTATGCATATAGTAGTGTGTGTGTGTGTGTGTTTTTCCCATCTGAGCGTTAATCGAGCGCGACAGATTTCCTTGCATGCAATTTAAACTTTGGCAATTGCCGCACAACACGAAAATTTTCAACGCCAAAACAAGCAATTTTCCATTGTGCATGTGCAATCACAGTGTGACAAAATGGGGTGAGAATAGGAGAAGGAGAAGAAGCTGCGAAAACGGTTTAAACTTTTCAAATGGAATACAAAATTTTGAGTTTTAACTCTAGAATAATTTACTATAAGTTTGCAAGCCTAGAAAATGTAATGGAAAGTCTTATCAGGTTTTCAAAGAAGTATATAGCAAAGGCCTGCACGCGGTGGTTTTTGAGCGCCGCATGCATTGTGTACTATCGCATGCAGGTCTCTGTTAAATATACACATATCAAAGTTGGGCACTTCTATGAAAATTCACTTCAAAATTTAAAGTTGAAGCCTACAAAACAAATTTGAAATTGTTGCTTCAATTGATACGTTATCTTCATTACAAGATTATCATTAAAGCCATATGTATTATAATTATACGTGACGTGTATCTGAAGCTGCAACCTGCGCTATTTTAACACTGAAGTTGTAGTTATTTTATTCCTTTATATTCTTCAATAAAGTGAAGTGAGTTTGAAATCAAGTTCATTCGTTGATTCTTCAGTAAGCGATACTATTGAAAATAAAGTACATCAGACGTGTTTAGTAGTTGAATACCACCGACGCAGATCTCTGATAAATAAAATATTTATCCATGTTTCTTTAAAATACTTTTCAGCTACTCTAACTTAAAGTGTAATACAGCTGCTGTTATTACATTCCGCCCATAACACTTAAGCAACGTCCTTGCAACCTTGTACCATTAGCTGGGCAACTAAAGGCTGCTTTGTTGTTACTAAATCTGAGTTGACGAAAAGTAAAAGCAGGTGGCAGCCAAGTTAATTACCAGCAGACAAAATGCGGATAAGGCAACAAGGCGGCGGCGACTTCAGTTCCGGCTGACTCATGTACCTTCCGGCTCGGCTCGGGCCGAAACCGAAGCAAGTCGAGTCATCTGCAGCAAAGTTTTAATTAAAAATGTCCTCAAAAAATGAAGCAGAATGATAAGCTAAGGTATGTGCTTTGTTGTCAGCGCGTATTTACCCCCGGGGGGCTATTGACCATGGCCCAAAATCAATAGCTTAAAGGCTAACAAGACGCAATTGGCCCGAGACTAACAAACCAAGAGACACGAGTCAAACAACACAAGGCAACGACGTTCATAAGTCCGTCTTCCGATTGCAATGCCCCCTTACCTGGCCCAATTATTGTGCTTCAATGGAGCTGAAAATACACGGCACAGAACCACAGGATTTAATAAGCCACACGACACCAGATCCTCGATGCCTTGCAGCGTATCTATGGCAACATGGCAGAGCATGGACATGCGACATGGGACGGAGAAGACATGAGAAGACAGGTCGTGTGTCATGTCACGAATATGCTGAATAATTATGCAAGCAGCAGGGCAAACAACTACAGATATATGTTATAGATACCACTGGAATACCCTAGAAAGTCAAAGTATGAGAAACTAACTTCAATAAGCAGCTCCAAGTGCACTTGCCACTCAAACTACCCCACTTGCTGTCATGGCATATGATTTATGATATGTAAGTTGGACAGAAACAACTTTACTTATGCCTCAGTACTGTCAACCATCCATCAAAAGGTCTCCAGCTGCTTAGGGGACGTACGAACAGAGGAACGAACTTCAGAAGTGAACGTAGACTAGAGAAAGTATGAATAAAGTCGCCAGTTTCCTGATTCTATTAAAATATATTAATATTAAGAGAGCACAAAGAGCACACGGGGCCAAGAGGGTTGAGGCAGTGACAATATTCGATTGTTGGATTATTATTGCATACTTTGCGGCATATTTGGGGGCATACATAAGAAGCTACTTTGGCTGGCGGTGCCTTATCAGCTTTCTTCTTTCGGCTGCTGAAGGATTTGCTTGATGAACTTGCACTTTGATGTCGCACACACAAAAGAAAATTGCAGTCGAATCTAAAGCAGACAACGGCAGCAGCAGCATTTGCCTTTGAAATATCGCGCTGGCAATGCTGACATCAGATGAAATATCAAGGACATCTGTTACAGCAACGAAAAGAAGATGCTGCCTGTACGAGTGTGTATGTGTGTGTGTGACACTTTGTGTGTGTATGTGTGAGTGCTCCCAGTGGACGCAAGATTAACTCTTATTTCATGCAGACACACTCAGAAGGCAAGAAAGTGGAAGCAACGTAGATATGGCTAGTTGAGTGGGGGAGGAGGAGAGATAGGGGGAAACGAGAAAGGGGGCTAGGAAATTGCACAATAAGCCAAAGAGCGGAAAGTTGCCGTTGTAATGCCCGGCATTCAACAATAAAATGCAAATGTCACTTTGAATGTTTCCTAGGGGGCAAATATATAAATACAGGGTGGCCCATCTGGTTGATCTGTTCACTAAGAAAGTGCATAAAAGAGCATTAGTGTAGTATATAATAACTTTAATAATATGATAGCTGAGGGTTCAATGCTCAAGCGACGGACAGACTGACGGATAAACGAACATGGTTTAATCGATTTATCAATTGATCCTGATCAAGAATATATATGTACACTTTGTTCGATATGACACAAATTAATACCAGTGTTGCCTTTAAGTCTCTTACATAATTTCTGATACATTTTCAATACTCTACCGAAACTTATTGAGCATATCAAACAAGTAAAACAATCTTAACATATTTTAAGAACTTTACTTAGACTTTACTTTCATATTTTATTTGCACTTTGCTTCTCACTTCTCAACGAAGCACCCTGTTTATGGCTGGCAATTTCCTGCAACAGGAATTTTTCTCAACTTTTTAGCCGGACACCGATTAAAGGCTTTCTCTTTTTGCAGCACTTCAAATAGTAAAATGATAAAACGGTTAGAATTCAAATACGATTTGCGTTTCGCCCTTTTGCATAAATCACACGCAACTCGCACGTCAGCAAAATAGAAAAAGAAAACAGAAAATAAAAAGAATAAAACAAAAAATAAGTAAAGTTTTTCCAACTGTGCCAACTTGCCCTTGACATTTTGCGCTAAACGATGATGATGCAGCTGAAATTATAGTCAAGTCAGTTGGAGCAGACAGTTGCCGACAAAGTCATGAAAGGGAGTGACTGAATGGTGGCTACAGAGGGGGAGGAGGGAGAACAGAAGAACTTGTGCAAGTCGAATGCAACAGCTATTAGTGCATTGCTGCAACCGTGTGGATTTTGTGGCATTTGCCGAGTTATGCCCCTTCATCTGCCTGTCTCTGACTGTCTCCCACACCTGTCTACACACGAACACACACACACACACCTTGCACTGTCTCAAATGTCAGCTGACTGTCGCTCTGTGTGTCTGTGTGCGCTTAGTCTAGACATTGTCTGGCTGACTGGCATTATCAACACATTTATATGAAATTTAATCTAATAAAATTGTCAAATATGCACGCACTCTACCACTAACAATAACGGTGTCTTTTCTTTCTCTCTTTCTCTTTTTGCGGTTACTTTTTATTGACCTTAAGCTCAAGAGTGAGCGCTGAAAAGTATGCTAAGCTTTTTGAATAATTCATGAAAATGTAGCTCCGTCAACGGCGCAGACATTAATACATAATAAAATTTATGATTTTTTATAGCTTGCGCTGAGATTTTTCGCCTACCCCTTGGTAGGTTACGCCCCCACATTGTACGCCTCCCCGGCATGCCCACGCCTGTCAGCTTAACGCGTGCGTTGACAGTTTCTTCGTGGCTTTTGCTAGCAGTTTTTGTGTTTACTTTTTAGCACCTTAACAGCAAAAACCGTAACCAGAAAACCAGAACCGAAAGCAAAAGCAACGTTGCACGCTTTCAACTTTCAATGTGCTTTGCATTTCTAAATAGTTGACGGCGTCCAGGCAAAACTGGAAAAATAAAACCAAAAAAAGGAGTGTAAAACAGGTGAAGAAAGCGATAAGGCTAAGTAAACTCGACTGCTGTATACCCTCTAACAAATAACAGCACTTGTGCTTAAAACAACTTTAAATCCTACTACTTCTTCCTTATCACTGTCAAGGCCAAAATAGACACGTCTAGTTTCAGTATCTTTCTTTGTGTTGCATTAAAATTTAGAGAACATACTCACTTTGTAATTATCCACGTGTATGCCAAACCTTTCCCAAATGCGTACAATCTCATAATGAATAAAAAACGCTGCTGTCTTGTATTGAAACTTAATTAACATATTCTTTTCATAATTCTCTACAAACAGACCTTTTCCAAATACAACTACCCAAACTAAGCATACCCTGCCTTACTTAACTACTTTCACTGGGTATGCAGGACATAAAAAACAATCTAAAATGAAATAAAGCAATGGCGCTGGCAGTGTTGGTTTTTGGTCTAGTCCGTGCTGCGGTCTGGGGCACGTGGCACACAGCCTGTCAGCCCCGTCAGGCAATCACAGAGACTGTCGCCGGAAAGTTAATTTCGCGTTGTATTTATTATTTATGTGCATTACCTGGGCGCGCACTCTTAAAAGATTTTCACTTAGCTGAAGCTGATTTATGGTCGTGATTATGCGACAAAGATTAGCAGCCAGTTGTAAGAAACGTATGTGCTATTCAATTATGTATACCCTACAAAAGGAAAATGGTTCTCTAATTAGATTTGACTGCCAATTAGAAACTCTAATCGATTTGTCCTCGTTCATTGTGCACTGATTCAACTGGCTTAATACACAATTACGGTAAATTTAATTAATGGGACAGACAGACATTCAATTTGCCTATGTGCGGCTTAAAATATTTTGTGCAATGCCTTTGCCTAATTGGATTTGCACCTAAAATGGGTTAATGATGCCTGCCAGGCAGACAAGCAGATGGAGATGGAGACGAGAAGGAACGAAGCGAAGAGTAGACTCCATTCGATTGTCTGCCGCTTAAAATCGTATTAATTAACACTTATTTGGCTGCTGAGCGAAGCGCTTTCCAATCACAGAGACACACGCACACACAGTTCACACAGAAACACATACAGACACACTCTTATACATACACACACTAGCACAAAGGCATCATATTGAGAGACGTTTGCCAGCGTAATCATTTGGCAAATTTGGGAGCATCTTCTCTCTGTAGTTCACAGCGAAGTCGTAGTCGCAGTTGGAATATGCTTAAATTTGCTTTTAATTAGTGCTCAAGACAAAGGAGAAGGGTAGAGGGAATGGCAGAGGCAGGCTGTAACTCACAGGCAGTTGCACAGCATGTGCGCTGTGCCACAAGTGAGAACAATGCGTCAAAGTGTTATATGCAAATAGGCAAAAGGCAGCAGGGGAAGTCGAGGGCATTGAGGGGCTCGAGAGGAGCTCGAAGACGTGGTAACCATATCTTAAGACTTACCAGCCCTGTAAGTTACCCCACTATCCCCCCACTCCCCCTCCCTTCATTCAGCACCAGCGCATGTTGCAACATGAGTCGCGCTTGGCGGACATGTTTGATTGCGGGTGCATGTTGTGCATGCAGCATGGCAAGTGACCGTCCACAGCCGCCATCAAGAGGGGATGAAGGCTGCGCTGAAGTGCACGCTAGTTGAGCCCCGATACCCTGGCAAAGCCTGTCAGTGCATGTGCTGCATATTAAATGCGCATATTTCGCAAATGAGCTGTGGAAGAGGGAGGGCGAGGCCAGTAAGGGCAGCTGTAAACGCTATAAAGGGACCAAAAACACTCTCGACGTGGGGCACAAATGTTTGGGATTTGCTTAATGTTTGCTCGCGTGGCACTCGCGCTGTTAAGCGATATATGATTGAGGAATTCGCGTGGAATTCAACTATGAATAATGATGAAATGTTCACCAGATAACACAGTTCAAATAACAAGGCGTTCGCTGGGGTTCCACAGCAGTTCTACGATTTGCAGTCACGCATATAGTACACATAGTTTAGTAGGACTATCCACATAAAGTCCACAAGATTGCAATTCATTAACTTTTAAATTTAAAGTGTAGACAGATTCTACATTCTACAACCAAAATAAGTTGTACATTCCTAGAGTTCAAAAGTTGCCAATTTATCCTCCACATTAACTCTATTTTGAAAAACCAAACATGCAAATTAAATTATACACACTCAGGTTCCAATTGCATTCCACAGAGGCACACGACGCATCATGGCATATGTGTGCTCTTCTCGTTAAACGACTATAATCGGCAGCATTTGTTTTCAATATTTTTTCCATTTGCACACAACATAAATCCCCCAGAGAATCCTCCGCACCATGGTGCAATTTCATTACGCGTTCTCAGTCTTTTCTGTATTGTCTCTCTCCCTCTCTCTCACGCTACGCCCGCACAGTACCAGACCGATTCCATTTAATGTCGTCCATTTACAATCGCATTCAAAGGCAAGTTAAGAGTGTTTAAAAACTGTAATTAAACTGCAGTTTTACACTGGCGACAGACAGACAAGAGACAGACAGACGAGAGACCCCGTTGCATTCATTGGAAACTGACTCCCCCAACTCGACCTTAGACACGACAAAGTCACAGCCACAGGATGTACACCAGCCAGATCTAATTGTGGAACGTAACTAGGAAAACTTACTTAAAACTCAGTTTGTTGTATAATTTAAGAGGGTTAAATTGGAAAAGAATTGACAAGAGGGAATTGTGAATTAAAAATCTTCTTTAACTTTGTGTAAAGGAAAAAAAAACACTGAGCGCAAAATGTTCAGCTCCCTGCGCAACATGAATGAGCATAAGGCATGCTGCTAAAGAAAACAAGGCACACTGCACTGTGCAGATGAGTATGCACAACTAACAGATACCCTGGCATTGCAAATAAACTTCTGTGAACTTCAGTCAGTATAGAAGTGTTCCATAACTTGCAATGCACGTTTACGGAGTATAAACACGGTAAAAAAGCGAATGCACAACTAACAGATACTCTTCTTTGCAACCTTAATACATTTTGTAGTCTTCTCTCTTGCTAGATATCCCACATTTGCTGACAGGGTAATGCAACAGATTCTCGGCAGTGCAAGCTTGATACCTTAAATAGTGGCATCATGCCCATCATTATACCCATGCCACACTTACATACAGGGTATATGCGACGAAGCACGCTTGTAGTATTTTCATTAAAATCAAAAGTATAATTAAATTCTTGCTGCACGCCCGAACTGACCAAAGCAAGCCAAGCAAACGTCGGCAACAGCTCCGGTCCCAGTTCCCAGTCCCAGTCCTGGTCCCAGTCCCCAGTCTCCAGTGCTTGGCCCAGCTGCCTCTCTTGCTTCGCGGCACACATGCTGGGAATTTGTTTGTTATGACAGCAGAGAAAAACTGAAAATGGGATACTTTGCTCCCTTTCTACCTCCCTCCCTGCTTCCATCACCGCGTGCACATGTCGTACATCCCAGGAGGGATGGACTGAACTGGACTGAACTCTCTATGACCATTGGAGCAGTACGTGGCGCATGTTTTTCAAATTACTGCTAAAAGTCATTAGGTTTAGTGCGCGTTATGTTGTTGTCTTTTCTTACTTTTAATGAGGTGCACTGATATTAATGCACATGACGAAACGGAAACAGGAAATGAAAGAACTTACACTGCGAATTGTAGCCAAGTTTTGAGCAAAATAAAATCAATAATTCAAGAGATCCTAAAGCGAGGCGGCAACGCCACTCAGTCAGTCAACAACACTTGCACAGATTTATGAGTTAAGTCAACAGCAGCTCACAACCAGACGGTGAAGAAGGGGAAAGGGGAAAGGAGCAGGGGAAGAAGCCGGGCAACTAGAACAAGCGCATAGCATTTTGTTCAGTCAATAACATTGTTTAAACTTCACTAACGGCATTTTTTATCTGCACACACTTATGTTGCACACACACACACACTCAAGCAATGCACAAGCACGGGCATGCACAGAGCATGCACAGGCATGCATGCATTTTTATATGTATATGAACAAATTCCCATTGTGTGTGCTTGATAATTTTGCGTGGATGGTAACTGAAGTTGCTATAACTAGTAAGAAAATAAGGGAGTTACTATAAAAACGAACTCACCTGATAAAACTTCCTTGTGAGAGTAATTTAAAACTACATAAAACAAATATAAAACTAATTTGGTCACATTAAAATTAAAATCTGTAAATAGAAAGAAAATAAATGCATTCAATAAATATTGAAATAAAGGAAAAAATTAATTGGACTAGTGAATAATAAAAACCTGAATATGGAAAGCTTTGCATACTTGAAAGATATAGATATCTTTATGTTTTAAGGTATACAAATAAAATATAAACAACTTAGAGAACTAATTAAGTACATTACTCAATATGAAATGCTCGTAATATTTAAAACATAAAGTTATCTTTATTATATTTTATTTGCTCTTGTTATTATTCATAATTGCATTATTACTTTATATAATATTATCAATATTTCCTTCATTACTATTCAAGTTAATATTATTGTTATTTAATTTATTATAAGTTTTAACTATTTTGCTGCTATGTTTATTTTATATTGCAAATATATATTATTTAATCTTTTTTACCTATCTTAACCTGTTTATATTAAATAAAATGTTGTTATTACTTCTTGTAATTTTTTCTGCCCACCCTCGCTAATGCTACAGACAATGATAATTGCATACACTTACACTCACACATATGTGCATATATATGCTTACACATACACACACATACATACACATTCATGCGATTGTAAGCTTACATATTGCATTGTTTTAGTTGTGCTTCAAATGCTAAAAAACAGACACACTTTATATTGTATGCCAAATGTGGCAAAGCTGCCAAGCCAACTGCCTTCCTCTTCCTCCTAACCCTACCCCTTTCCACATAACCCTACCCCTTATCATCTACCCCCTGCCTCTGCTTGTTGCACTTTAACTGCCGTTCAGCAGCAACAGCAACACATGCCACATGTCCTGCAGCCAATTGCTGTGTGTCCATTGTCCCAACTGTATCAGGCTTATCTCTTGGCTTGACCCTTGCCCCCACCACAACCTCAACTCTCTGTAACCCAAACCCACAACTCTTCTACCGTATAAGTAAAAGATTTATTTACTCTTGTCCGACAGAAGAGGAAGAACTATTGGAAGCCAGCTGCACAAAATATTTTGGGATATGTCTCTCAAGTCAAATTTGAATACACACGAAGAATATATTTATTGCCACAATAGCCGCAAATACACATACTACAGATACTACTACATATATCACTTGGCCATTTAATTTCGATCCACTTGCGGTTCTGTATTTAGTTTTTCTTATTCCTGTGAGTAAGCGAGGGCAATTATGGGATTGTTAAATCTATGCAGGGGCTGATAAATCAGGTTTATTACTCAGGCCGCCATATTTACAGCTGAGCTGAGCATTTCATTTGACTTATTGTTGACATGCTTTTAAATAAATTGAATTTACTGACAGATCCCAGGAAGTAACAACAACAACAACTCAGGCAAAACAAGAAGACCTTACAACATTGCGAACTCGCTGGCGACCCTGAGAACTCTTGGCTCACACTTGGCAAACATTTGTCGACGATTTACGAGTGTGGCCTGCCCGACTCCCGACTTCCCCTGCTCTTCCTTCGTATACACTCCCTTGCCTACTTGCCTGCAGCACTTCGCCTGCTGCCTCACCTGTCCTTATAATGCCAACAAACTGCAAATTGCTACAAAATCACTTAACTGTAAATTTTTATAGCATCTTTTTTTCCTACAAAGAAAAACAAAGCCCGTGCACGACAGCGGCTATTGTGGCGTGCGTTGAGAAACGTTTTCAACAAGAATTGGAGGAGGTTTTAACTTGAAATTACATAGATTTTGTTGATTAGAATTGAAGGTAATTTTCGGAATGAGATTTTTTAGATTTTGTTAGTTAATTCGCAATGACAAAATAAAATTAGAAAATATTCTTGAAGTATTTGTTTTATTCAAGCCTTTAGCAAAATTTTCTATCTTTAGCTCTTCTTATAGCTGAGATCTAGCTAATTTGTTAACCTTTACAAAAAATGTTAACAAAATTAATGTTTCTTCTAAAAAATACTTAGAAAATTCCGTTTTAGGGTGAACTTATAGATGTAGTTCTTGTTGAATATAATTCGTGGGCATTTTTGGTAAAAATGTATATATTATGATATTATTGGTGATATTGGTGATGATATTATTGAATAAATCATCGAGAGATTATATTTAAAATTTACCATCGATTAATCATTGAGAGATTATATTTAAAATTTACCATCTCTAGCTCTACTAATAGCTGAGATCTGGCTGTCTTACTGATCTTACAATATAAAAATTGACAAACTTAATTTTTCATCTAAAAATTCTGTAGAAAATCATCTTTGGAATGCCCTCACGCACTTCACTTGTCTCTCTCGCTCACTCTGTTATATTTTCCCCCTCTCTCTCTCCTTTCCCCATTCTCTCTAGCAGCTCTCTCTCCACTCTCTTCTTGTGGCAGCAAGCGGAAACAATTGTCAGGGCTATCGTAGCCGGAGCTGTTAAGGGGTCCATTGCGTTTTATGATATTGTGAGCATTGCAAAAGCGTTTTGACTGTTTCGTTTCAGCATTTCCGCTTGGCCTTTTTGTGGCTTTACGGCTATTTTGCATTAAATTGCAAATGCAAAGCCTGAAAAGTAGGCGTGGCATAAAGGGAGAGGAGGGGTCAGCTTGTGTGTTGAGCATAAGAGCGTGTGGTTGTCATCTCCATTGTGCATTGTTACGCTGGCATTTTAATTGAAGTTTTTACACTGACACAAGGTGAGTTGTGTGTGTGTGTGGGTGAGTATGCGAGAGAGAGAGTGTGTGTGTGAGGCAATATGTGCGTGTGTGTGGCACATTAAAGTGTTAAATGGCCATTGCCGGTTTGTTTGTTTTTGCCCTTTCTTTCTGCTCTCTTTTTGTTGTTGTTGGCGTGCTATGCATATCAAATGAACGAGACGAGCACAAGCTCATCTACGTGCAGGGGAAGGAAGTGAGAGAGTGTGCGGGGGGGGTTGCTGTGGCAAGAGTGCATCATTACAACTGGAATATGACACCTGAGATTTAACGAAACGAAACGAGCATCACCAAATGGCACAGCAGATGGACGTAACGCAAAGTAATGTGGCCTGATTAAGCAAACAAAGCCAGAGAGTGCAGAGGGTGTGCAAGAGGTGAAAGGTAATACCTACATGTTCTGACCAAGCCATGCTAACAAGTTAAAGTTAACTTCCCTGATATGCAATTAGAGAAAGCCTGAAGTAATGAAAAGATGTCCATTCCTTGAATTATTGTCAAATTTAAGACATAAAGAGGGAGGCAGAAGGAGAATAAAAACCAAAGATCGATGGAGAAAGAAAAGAGAGATGGGAAAGAAAAAAAATAGAGGAAAGATAAAGAGAGGAAAAGAAAGAATAATAAAGTGCAGTGGATGAATAAGAGAAGATATACCAACTAAAATGCACAACGTTTCCCAAATTCTTTCATAATCAAATTTAATAACGTTTCTTCTTTAAACTGCTAATACCAGCCAGAAAAGGATGGATATAGAGGGAGAACGAGAAAAACTTTCCAACACACACACAATTTCCGATAATTAAATTTAATCTCTTCAATGCATGAAGTTTCCTTACTTCTTTCATAATCAAATTTAATGTGTGTTCCCTTTTCAATCCTAACTTCTCAAAAATGTTCCCACTTCAAGCTGTTAAATTCATAAAGTTTCCTTAGTTCTTTCATAATCAAATTTAAATTGTGATCCCTCTTCAAACTGTTAACACCATTTACATTAAACACTCCCTACTCTCAACTCCTTTTTCAATCATGTTGAACTATCCTCAAGACGTTTTCCACACTCCATGGCGGCAACTCTAAACGCAGCCATAAGCCATCAAGCTTTAAGCCCAGAGCTTAGTACGCTTTCATGCGCCTCGATTGCCCACTTCATAAATAAACAATTAGGTGGCGCCGACAACAGTTGTCTGGCTTCACAGGATGTGAGTGAGTTAGGCGTGCCACACACTAGCTGACCCTTTACCTCCGTTGCTCCCTCTACCTCCATTGCACTCTACACTTCTGCAAGCCTTCTAAGCTATGTCCCTCCCCCCTTCCCCTTACTAAGACCCTCTGCTAATCGCCTGCAAGTTGTTCCCTGCTTGAGTAGAGGTTGAGTTGGGTTTTTTCCCTTAGCCAGACTCACCTGCTGCTGCTGCTCCATTGGCCGCCTACATAATAAGCGTTTAATAACCACATAAAGCTGTCTGTCTACCGGTCTGTCTATCTGTCTGTCTTTTTGTCTTTTTGTCTGTTAAGGCTTAGTTCCGTGTGCCCCATTCTGTCCAGGTTTACATATCGAATTTGCCAATGTACAAAACAGTTTCCGCTTCCGGCCATTTTGTGTGTTTGTGCTTCCACAAAACGTTTTCCCAACTTTTGTTTGGACCAGAAAACTTACGCATTATTGTTGCCAACTTGGCCTTAACCCTTGCATGTCTGCCTGCCCCCTCCTTTCCTCTGCCCACACTCATTGCCTCGCTCTCTCTTCTTCACTCTCTCACTCCCTTCCTCTCTCTGTTTTTGTCCTGTTTTCCAGTGCCCCGCGGGCGCGTTTGTCTGCAAAGTTTGGCTTGCAAATATCATTGCCTACCTTGCGGCAGCTTAATCAAATATGCATGCAACGCTATGTGGTGTTTCTTTCTGCTTACTACTGCCACACAGCTGCCACACTAATAAGTGTCATAGGGTTGCCATCGTTGTCGCCGTCGTCTGTCTGTCTCGCCTAGGGGGCAACTCCTCAGCAACTACTTCAAATGTCAGTTAATAAATTGCAAAACGTTTTTCTGCGAATCGACAACCAACCCAGGCAACAACAACAACTGCACTCAATGTCACCAACACACGCACAGCACAGCACACCTACGACAAGCAGAGACAATGAAGTTGCCGCTGTTGACATGAAGCGTGACGAGCACAAGAACCCACGACGAGGACCAGCAGCAGCAGCAGCAGAACGACCTGCAACTTGATCCCCTACCCAGAACAGACATTTACAAATAAACAGCGCTAAATTATAGCTGCCTTGTGGGCGAATACCGCGACACCACACCATACCTCAACAGTTCCCTTACACCCTGCATCCCCTCCCATTCTCATTGCCCCCTTCACCTGCAGCAGGTGCTCTCGTGTAAATAATATGGCAGGCCACACAGCACAGGCTGCAGGCACCTGCAGACGACGCGACGTCCTCGTTGCCATCATCGTCTAACTTTTAACTACAGCCCCAACAACAACAGCAAGCAGAACAACCTCAACAACAACAGCAACTGGCACTCGCATACCAATTACAGCAGCAACAATTCCCCATGCGACTTCAACTTTAAGCCATCGAAACTTGTATGATCTAATAATTTATCACGTTGCATTTTCATGTTTCATTTGATTAAAAATGAGTTTAGGGGAAATTAAGTTAGCAATACATAAAGTTAGTTATGTTTACAGTACATTTCGAAACGATATCTATATCTATTAGTTATATATAATAAATTAAAATATATATTAATATATATTTATATATCAATGGACATCTAACTATGTCCATAGATGTATGTCCATCTATATCTATCTCTATCTCTTCACATCTATTATCTACATCTCTCAATATCTAGCCATATCTACAATATCTATATCTATTTACATCTATTTAAACATATTTATCTTAATCAATCTATACGTATACTATATATACCTATCATTATCTCTTTATATCTATCCAATACCGAACCAACTAACTCAAGTTCTAATGTATTTCATAAGAAAGTCAAATAAAATATTATAAATTATTTAAAATAAATAATAAATACGATCTATACAGTAAACAATATATAGATTTATTTTATTGTGTAAAATTCCAGTAGACAAAAGGCACAAGGTAGTGAAAAAGGCCTGTCAGACCTGACTGAACATTGTGAAAGTTTGCAGAGCACGTTGCAACAACAGACAAAGTTCAAGTTGACGCTGAATTGCACTTTGGCAAGAAATCGAAAAGGGGGAGGCAAAAAGTTAGTCAGACTGCGCCGCCATCTTTGCCCAACTCCAATGCCATCGCTATTAGGCCGACAGTGTTGCAATTTTTATTGATGATGCAACTGCCAAGTTGACAAGCTGTTAACGGCTAAAGGCAATACATGTATAGAAAGAAGCACGTGAACTAACGGTAATTACAATACAAATGCACAGCACCGATTACGTAGTATTTTGCGCGATCTTTTGCAGAAAGTTTTTCAATTAAATTTCTGCTGCAACAATCAAAGCCGAAGCGAGAAGTTGAAGCCGAAGCCGAAGCTGAGGCAACAAGCCCTGCTGATGCGTTGACAATTAATTGCATTGCATTCATTTCGCTCACCCACCTCCCATTACGCCCCTAATGAGGGGCGTGCCAGGTAACTGAAACGTGTTAAAACTTGTTTTTGCCAAGTTTTGCTCAAGCCTGTCACGTTGCCTGAAAAAGAAAGTAGGAAACTTTCCGCACAAAAGTTGTTTCTCTTTATGCTTAGCTGCGAAATTATCTCTTTGTATTTGGTTTCTGGTCTTTCGGATGCGCCAGGTCAGTTCCATTCTACCCTTCCCTCCTCTATTCCCTCTAGTGTTTCGGCATAGAGTGCTATAAATTTAAACTTTACCGACCGAGGCATAGTTACCCTTTCTACCCTTGAACCGTTGTGGCCAAGCAGAATACAATACTCCGTTGGGTTTTTAGTGCGAAACAATGAAGTTCCTTCCATTTGAAGGTTGCACTTGAAGTTCCTTCGTCTGTGGTATATGCTAAAGTTATGTTAATGGACTTTCAAATGGGATTTCAGCAGCAGCAGCTGAAAACATGCACATGTTTGTGAGTTTTGAGAAAAGCTGCAGCAGCAGTGCTATAAAAACTAAACAGAAATACTAACAACTCGTTTTATGGCATAATAAAATATATTTTATATTTTCTTTCATTTTATTTAGTCTTTTGATTCTCACAGTATAAGAGAGTTCAGTTTTAGAAATACATATCTTGTTGTGCTGCTTTAGCACTGAGCAAGACTGCCGTTTGAATGCAAGCCTACACTCTGTCTTACTCTTACACTCACTTTGTCAATCGCAACGATCTTCTCTGCAGCACATTAACAGCAGAATCTGTTACACAGCCAAGCTTAACAGCAGCTTGCAAGAATTTATTGTAAGCATAAATCCGCTCTTCTCTCACATTTACAGCAGTATGCTAACAGCAACTATACTTATGCAGCATCAGTTGTGTGAGCAATGGGAATCGCTCTCTCTTCTCTCTCTTTATTGTTGTTGTAAGCACGCTGGCAGACTCTGTTGGCTGCATTCAATTTTGCTATCCCGCACAGCCAGCTGAGCAAGCGCAGCTTAACTAAAATTAATGTCAGCTTTAACAGTGCGAATCATCTCTCTCTGTTACAGCAACAACATTAATGCTACCCTCTCTCTGGCATTGACGAATGCTGCATGTTCACTACAATAACAATAATGCATCAGCAGCTGTCTTAGCCATGTGAATCCCTCTCTCCTATCTGTGACACTGAGCAGATAACAGAGTTTACCCATGTTCGTTGCATTTGACATTAACAGTGGTGTCCAGAGTAACCGCAGCTTAATGCAAATTAACAGCAGCTTGTAAACGGGAACAACAATAACAACAGCTTACATGAATCCTTTCTCTCTCCTTTCTGAAAATTAAACAGCAACAACAACACTTCAGCAGCATACTGTCTCCTCTCTCTGACATTAAGCACTGTTAACAGTCTTCAATGTCAGCAGATTTACAACGTTTTAAGTGTGTTATTCCCACTCTATTTAAGATTTATTTATTTGTAGTAATAAACCCTAATTAATTGCACTGTTCTGCTGTCTATTTAATTTCAATCACTTTTCATTGCAGGCGGAAATTGAAAACAGACAAGTTGCACACGCAATTCTCTCTGCTGTCTCACATTTGTTTTGTTGGTCACTCGACGGACTCCAAGAGAATGTCTGCTGCTGTTACTGCTGCTGCAGTTGCTGCAGACGTTCAGTGTCACGATGTGGCATCTCTGTCGTGTCTGGCTTGAAATCCCTGATTTAATGGCGTGGAAAATTAGAAAACGTTTGCAATCTGCAGACTGCGTTGTCTGCTGTCAAACTGGCAGACTGGCCTCGATTTTGCTAGGGTCACACAGCTCGGCTGGCATTGACAATTGTTGAACGTCCGCCAAATTGCCAGCTCAACAAGAGAGAGGAGGGCAGGGGATTAAGTCTGATACCTCGGCTCAGGTGCTGGCGAGAATTGCAGGTAATGACTTCATAAATTAAAGCCAAAACATACATAGAAACGGAAGGAAGGTGGGAAAGAGAGTACTGTGGGTGTGTGTGTGTATGTGTGTTTCTTCTTTGTATGTGTATGTGCTGTCTCTATGTGTGTGTGTCTTCCTTCCTAACTTTATTCAAATGAAGCACAGGCGCCTTTTTGTGGCTGCGCTTCTTCCTTCCGTGTGCATTTTTAATGAAGTTTTCCCCTTGTTGTTGTTGTTCTACTGGCGGTTTTTTGTTTCACGACTTTAGCCACGCCTACTATGCCCAGAGTACGCCCACATCTTTAGCGGTCTAGCTTGCCAAGAGGCTCAGCTGCTCAACAGTCTCTCTCCGACGGCACACACTAATAAATGTGTCTGCCGGCGCAAGTCTACAAAGTGCTTTTAATTAGTTGTGTTAGCTTTCCACGGAAAAGAGTTTTCAGCGGAAAAAGACATAGAGAAAAGCCTTCCTTCCTCCTCTCCTCCTCTCTTCCTCTCTCTGAGGCTTTGCTTAACAAGTTGAGTGTTAATTTTTATGGCAAGTTTTTGTCTTCTTTGAAGACTCTGGCTGCTTGTAATGTATGTTTAACTGAACATAACCTCACTTTGTTCCGCTCTCAAACGGTTCTGTTAAGCCCATAATTATACCTATTGCATATCCTATTCATAATATATGCAAAATGGCGAAAAGTTTATCTATTAATCAGCATCAATTTCAAGCCCCGAAGCGCCTTTAATTTATCAAAACTTTGCATATGCTACATCATTGTGAGTTATGCGTGTTTGCCTGCAGTTCCTTTTTTTTGGCAATTTGCCAGCTGACTGCACAGCAGTAGGTACTGTATATTGTGGGGAGTGTGTTCTGGAAAACAGCTTAGCCACAATTTTGTCAAGGTGAAATTTAGTGATGAGGAAAGAAATGGCAAGAGGTAAATTTAAATACAAATTGAATTGATTTATACAGAAAAGGCGAAATATGGCCGAAATATGGGAGAAATATAACAGAGATTTCAGAGTTTTTATAGAGTTCACATTCAAGCAATCTTAGGTGGAATACAAGTATAATAGTCGGCGAAATCTTGACTAAATAAACGTGCAATTGCAATGCAATTAAAATTAAGACAAAATTCTAAAGATGCTCTAGAGGTCGCAGCCAGACGATCCTGGTTGGTGGAACTATTTTATAGGACATACAAAACAAGCAATATATAGACGAAATATGTATAGGCGAAAAATGATTGAAGCTCATGAGAAATATAGGCAAAATATTATATTAGCAAAATGTAGGGCATATAAAGGAGATTTTAAAGACCTTACGTTCAAAAGATTGTTTAAAATTTGATAAGGAATTGACAAATCGAATGTCAAAGATTTTAGAAGAGATTTTCGGAACTGAAACAAATGTAACTAACTTAAAAAGACCATTTGAAAGGACATATACATTAGATATATAGGTGAAATCAATGAGATTTTACAGTTGTCGCACTTATTCATCTCGGGGGATTACTTTCGCTTCAGCAATTTAATGAAAATTCATTGGCATTGACTTAGGAAACGCAAAACCTCCTTCAAGTCGACCCCTTAACCACCTGCTAGTCAAACCCCTTTTCTCAACTGCCCCTCAGCCCTTTGACTGTGGATGCTTTGTGCGTGGCAAACCGCATGTGTAAAATGTGTCATAAGCATTTGTGGAGTGTGTGCGCTGCGATGCATGCCAAAAATGGCTCAAAAACTCACACACAGAGAGAGCAGGTGCCAAATGGCAGGTGGCAGAGATGGGACAGTTTGGTTAGATGTGGCACAAGAGGGGAAAGAGGCAGAGAAAGCGGTTCTGTTGCCTGGCAACTGTCAAGCAAAAGTCAAAACCATAAGTCAAACCACACACAACAAACACGACTCAAGGTGGTTGCAGCTTTAGTTGCCACTGTGTGTGCGTGTCTCTCCATATGTGTGTATGTCTCTCTCTATGTTTGTGTGTGTGTTCCTCATGTTGGTGTTTGTAGTTTGCAAGCCACATAAGGCAAAAGATTGTGGCAGCTTTAAGCCGCCTTCAAGGCGTGTCAAACCCTCAAATTTTTTGCTGTTATTTACATTCAAGCCCTGTAACTGTTGTCTAGGCCTCGTTTAATGTATGCAAAACAAGAGCAGCAAATGACATGGCCTAATGCTGATGGTCTGCCTTTGATCTGCCCCCATAGTGGCAAACGAAGGAGGGGCAGAGGCTTAGCTGCAGCCTGGCTAGACTTTAATCTATCTCTGAGGGGAGCCTGTCGTTTATTTCGTCGCTTTCTTTGACATTTACTCTGCGTTTTTTTCTATCCTGCACTTTTATTTACAGTTTTTTTTTGTAGAGTGGGAATGGGTGGAGAGGTGGTGGTGCTGGGGCAATCAAAATCAGGGCTTACATTACACACGCACGCGTCGCTGAACGGAAACGGAAACTGGCAAAGCAACAGACGGAAGTGTTCGCTTGCCTCTGTCGCCGCGTTGTATCTACGACTCTGTGAGTGTTTGTTGTTGTCGCTCGCAATTCAATTTAAATGCCACTTCCCAGCCTGCTCTTTCCACTTCCACTTCCGAATCTCCCTTGCCATCCCCTCTCTGCCCATTCTCTTTCTGCGCCCATAAATTTAAAGCCAGTTCACTCTCTAAACAGTTTGCATGAGCTTGTTTAATTACGCTGCCACGCCCCTATACAGCCACGCCCCTTGCATTTTTCACACATACACACACGAACACCCCAAACACAGCTAATTAGTCCAAGAAGGGGTGGTTGGGGGAGGGGGCAGTGGCATGTCAGCGCGTGTTGGAAATCAACAAGCGCAGATAGCGTCAAATTTAAAACACGAATTTGAAGCTTCACAACTAGAGCAGGTCAGGGAACCTTTGACAGAGGGAGGGGGTTGAGGTATAAAGCTCATATCTAATTTTGCAATCAATTAACCCTGCATTTCCACTACACATCTCTCTCCCTCCCCCTGCACTCACTGCCTCTGCACAATAGCAAACATGTTCATCGAATTAATGTTTCTCGGAAATCGAGCGAAATGTGAAGCTTTTTAATGAAGTGCACACCACCCACTCGCTCTCCCCTCTCTTTTGCACACCCCCCTCTTCACTATACTTCCCTTTGCTGCAAGCCCGCCCTCTTTTAACACTCTGAACACCCTCTTTTGTAGTCAGGCCGAGAGCACACAATGCGCTGATTTATGACACCTTGAAATGCAAAAGGCAAATCGCATGTTAATTACATTTTGCCCCCTCCTCCTCCTTCGATGGTTCTCCAGAGAGCACACGCAACACACATGCAACAGTATGTTGCATCTACCACGCCAGCTACGATCGGGTTGCACATTAATATTGGCTTGTCAAAACAGTTGGCCAGCAGAAGAAACTAGAAGCCAATATGAGGCAACAAAGGCAACTCTGGCTTCACTCCTGCCCCATTGAATTACCTTACCACTGCCCCAGCTCTCCTTATTGCCTTATGCCTTACCCAATCTTACCTCAACTTGCCTTGCTCTGCCCTCCGCTGTGTTGCCTCTACCTCGACCCGTCTGGCCTTGCCTAGTCTTCCTGCTCGCCCTGCCCCACCTTTGTTCTTTCCTCTCTCCCGCACCTCTCACATTGCGCACTTTGCACTTGCCACAGAAACCACATGCAATATACCTTGCAGTTGCCTTGCAGCAGCAGAGGCGCAGCAGGGCAGCAGGAGAGGGAGTCAGACGCGGCACCACTGGGCAATCAACTGGTGTTTCAGTTTCCATTAAGCCACACTCTCACACGCACACATGCACCTGGCAGCGTCTCGAGTTTTTAGCGCTAACCAAAACCAGCAACAGAGACCTTCATTCTACTCCTGCCCCAAAAGGCAGCAAGAAAATCCCAAAACAAATGCCAAAATTGCCCAGAGAGAGAAAAAGAGAGAGTAAACAGAGAGAGAGAGCAAGTACCTTCGCTCACTGGAAAGGCACAGGGAAAGCAGGAAAGCAGGAAATATAAACTGGCAACCCCTCATAGACTCTCGTGACGTCACTTGGGCAATTTCGAAGGGGAAGTTGAGTTGCCAGTGCCAGTGCATGCAGCTTCGACTTAATTGCTGCCTGACATTTATTGCCGCGTGTATTGCCTGCACGGAGAACAGGAGAGTAGGGCCAGGAGAGGGGAGTGAGATGAGGGTAGAGGGTAATCGGGAGTGTGTCCAAACAGCAAACAGCAGACAATGTCCGCGCATATATCACGGCAATCTAAAACGGTGCTGTGCTCTCGACTCGCTGGCAAATTGATGCCCGTCGAATCTGTCGCGATAACTGCTGCGTGTCACGGCCAGAGAAACTGCGGATTGAGAGAGAGATTGAGATGGAAATGCAGACGATACTCCTCGGCCACGTAAAGCAAGTCAAGCAGACGAACGTGCAACGGCAGCATATCACACAATTAGGGGGTAAGCTAACTGAGACAGCAAACTAGCAGAATGGAGGACACGGGGCTGGGATTAGTCGCAGGCTTGGATTGCAAGCCTGGACAAGGAGAATTCAAGTTAATTCAATGGGAATTTCTACAAAAATTATTATGTGTTCTTGTCTTTAAAAAGAAACAACTCTTAATCTTATTATCCAGAAATATTACTATAGAACTTGAAAGAGGATGTACTCTTTATTCGACGATAATTTTATACATAAGATTATGATCGCAAAATCTGATAGCATAAGCTATTATTAGTCTTTGAGATGTAGAAAACATAAATTGCCCCCATATGGATGGCGAATTATAAGAAATATCTTTAATTTCATACTGCAAATAATTTATAATATATCATGATAAGACAATATCCGCAATAATCAACTTAAGAAGCCACGTTTTGACAGCTTGAAACATCTCTGAAAAGCACTGTCAGCAACATCACATGCAAATGGTCAGGCATGAAATAAATAGAGTTATTATATTACAGCCGATCCGACAGCTATATGAGAGTATAATCATAGTAATTACGGCCACGCTACATACAGTTCTAATGTCACATTTGCATTACAAATACCCTGTAGGGAGAGGGTATTATGCACATTAAATATATACACAAATACTATATATAGTATGTTTAAATGTTGTACAAATCGGCATAAAGTTAGGGCAGCTCGAGTTAAGCTCCATGGGCAAAGAGCCATGGCAACAACAAAATGCGTTTGGACGGGATTAAAGTCAAAACACGCGACCAGGCCAAAACATATGCCAATAAGAAGGAGCAGGAAAGCAGTGCGAGGGAAAGTGAAGCACAAATTGCAAAGTAGGAAAAGGGCAAAGAGAGGTGGAGAGGGGGAACACGAACGAATGGGCGCAATGGGGATTGGGATCAGCGACAGTAGCACACGCAAATGGCAATGAACGAAAATAAACTGATAAGCGACAGCCTGAAAAAACAATGCCACGTAAGAAGAGTGGGGGTGAGGTAGATGCAGCAAGGAGAGGCCAAGAGCCGGAGTGGGGGTGGGAGGTGAATATATGTTGCATGCGACGACAGCGACAAACAAATAAACAACGTGACGCAACCAACAAACAAACAAACAAACGGATAGACGAATAAACTGACGCTCTTTTGTGTAAGAGTGAGAGAGAGAGAATCAACTGACAAATGAATGCGAGACGACAGCAGTATGAGTTGCCAGTCAGTGCGTGTGAGAGAGTGGGAGGGAGACAGCGCGACTTTCGGGCAATGGAAATCAATTATTCATGCGCTCGGCCACGCAGCTGAAAAGTATGCAAGGCATGCGACAACGCAGCCGCCGCCCGAAAGTATGCAACAGTTTTTGCAGCTGCCGACAGACATCAGCGAAGCACCCACTCTCCACCTCCCCTTTCCCACTTTATGTCTCGCTTTCTTCACCTCTCCATCACTCTCTCTCTAGCTCTCTCTTTCACTGTTTGGGCATTTGTTTGTGTTTGATTTGCGCCAACTGTGATTAAAGGGCAACTCGCCTGAGCCGGCACAGGTAGCGCGTTAGGGATGCAGGGAGGCGTGGCCAGTAAGCTGCCGCCCACGTGCAACGTTGTGCAAATGAAGTTTAATACAAAAGCAGCCGAATGTGACGAAAAGAAACAGCCAAAATGAAAGGGAAAAGTGAAGAATAAAAATCTGTTGCAGTTACTCAAAGTTTGTTAATGATTATATACATTAATATATATATACCGCCACTGATTAATATATTATTATATCATATCCACATCTCTCTTACTATAATTTATACACTTCACTAGCTGCCCTTGCTTTCTATCTAGTCGTGCATACCTCACTAGCAGAGCCCGATTGAACAGGCAGCTAAGTAGGGACTCTCCAGTGGAGGGTACTAATTAAATTTGGCCACCGGCGACGGTTACATTGATGCACACACGCAGATAGACAGAGAAACAGAGAGAGAGATCCCGTCAGGACTGCTCAGCTTAGACAGGCAGCTTTCTTTGCCAGGCAGGGAACAGTGAGAGGGAAGCGGGAGCAGAGGAAACGACATGCTTTCAGGCGTAAAGTGTTTGATTATGGTCATTTATTCAGTTCTGTCTGTAGACCAATTCGCTCTTGTTGTTTGTGTCTACTCTACGTAGGTGTGCAAGTGGAACGTGCAGCCTTTCCCCGTCCTCCTCGCTTCTCTCTCACCACGTCCTTCCATTTGCTTGTGTGGGGTTGCCATGGATTTTGGTTTTTGGGCTCTCGCATCATGTTTATGTCTGAGCGTACGATTAAAATCGCATACATCAGCGCAGCTCAAAGGGGGCACAATGTGGTCTGTCTAAAGGGGGTGTGGGAGGGGCGGGACAGGCAGGCGTGGCCAGACAGTCGCGGCTTCGGTCACTAATTTGTGTGCAATCGCGCGTTTAAACGGCGTTGTTTATTAATGCATTTCGTTTACCATGTAATGCAAAATGCACAATGCAAAATTCACAATGTGCTTTTTGTTTTTGTTTGTGTTTTACTTTTGTCTTTCCTCTTTATTTTTTGCCTTTTTCTGCCAAAGTCAAACGCAGCGAGCTGAATGAAAATCTCTCGCAAAGTGAAACGAAAACAACGACAAAAGGGAAAACTAAAACGCGACTTAATTAAGCCGTCATGAACTGCAAAAACACGTGACATGCACAGAGAGAGAGTCCTGAATGTGTGTATCATGGTGTGTGTGTATGTGGGAGTGTGCATGTGTGTAGATGATATGTGTGTGTGTGCCTGCCCCTTGGCAACTCAAAGGCAACGGCTCCTCCAACACACACGGCAAACACGGCGCATGGCGCAATGCTGCACTGACCATTCAACTCTCCCCTAGTGCCGGACTTCCCCTCGCTGCCCTGGGGCTAAAAAAGCAACTGGTGATGCGTATCGTAAGGCGTAGTGGAAAAAAATGCAATAATCGAGCTCGTTTTTTGTATGTCTGTGTGTGTGAGTGTGTTTTCTCTCTTTTCGCTCTTTCCAAAAGCACCACAAATGCGTTTAATATGACGCCCCTTGCCAAGAGGGAAGGGACCGCAGCTGAGGGGGAAGGCACCACATAAACAACTATCGGATATATTTTCTTTCTCGTGTCCATGTCAAAGTTAACGGACAGTTTTAAATGTAGACCCCCATGTGAGCCCGTGGTTCGCCACACACCCCTCGTGCCACCACTCACCAACAACCACATCAGTTCAAGCAGTTTCGAGCTGTGCACTGCTTACTTAACAGCACTCTGTTACCGAAAAAACAAGCAGTTTTTCATTTGGAATAACGGCAGTTTTTTTTATTTTTCAATTCAAAATTGCACCAAAACTAGAGAACCTAGCGACATGCGGTTTTTTTTTAAATTGTTCTTTTTGTCCTCTTCTTGCGGAACCACTAGATTCCAAATGCATTAAGTGTACAGTTTGTCCTGGAGAAGACCGTAAAGTTTTAGCCATTTTTTTCTGTTTCTCATGCTTTTTTAAAACGAAAACCGTTAGAAAAACGCCTCTGTGTCGCCCAGGGGGGCGTGGCGGATGAAATTTGAATTTTAACAGGTGCCCTGTGGAGGAGTCCTTTTATTTGAGCAATAACTGTAGCATGCTACTAGGCGGGTGCTGAATAGCAAAAATCCAAACCTATACTTAGCATTTCCCCTCTTCTAAGGACTATTTAAGTCCCATTGAGCTGAGACACACAACCCAATTAATAATTGCAAATTCCCCTTTATCCAAGGACTATTTAAGTCCCATTGAGCTGGTACACACACCCACATTTCTATTTATAATTACCCCCTTATCTAAGGACCATTTAAGTCCCTCTGCCCTAAGATACACCCCGATTTAAATTTGTAAATTGCCCTTTATCTAAGGACAATTTAAGTCCCAGTGAGCTTAGACAAACCCCCATTTTAAGTTGCAAATTCACCATTATCTAAGGACTATTAAAGTCCCATAAAGCTGAGACACACACCGTATTTCTATTTACAAATTCCATTTATGTTCCAATCAATTAAGGACTATTTAATTCCCAATCAACTAAGGACTATTTAAGTCCCCAGTACAAAGTTTAACATCAATATTTCAATTCTAAATTTTCCCTTTCGAAGGACTATTTATATCCCTCTATATTTAGGCATAAGTCCCTAATACTGGACTGTACCCACTTTATGTTTAAATGAACATTATAGCCTGTGCAACAACCAATCACTCCGAATCAGAAAATACCAAATCTTTAGTTATCACCAGTTGGTTCCTTGGATACAATTAAACCAGCCAATTAGCAGAGAAATCTACCAAATATCCCCTTGTAATTTTGGCAGGCGCATCATTGATTAACAAATTAACGCAAGGTAGTATATCTACCAGGTGAGATTAACCGATGTATTGCATTACAATGGCGTACACACTGAGTTATATTTTTGTAATGTTACAGGAAATCATGAATCAATAAATAATGTGTCTTTAAGATTTCCCAGACTCTGCAAATAACGTTTTTATTAATACCAGTTTGTCCTTTACATCTCAGCAATAAGCAAAGAAATGCACCACAATTGCTCACAGCAAAGTACGTAACCCAACAGAAAAGTACTGCAGTAAGCAACTGCCACAGGGTGTTTACGACTTACAATGGTGTTAAGCTTGACTAAGCCATGGCATTTTTAAATTTGTCATTAGGGAAATTTCGCTATACGTTTTTTTTTCAAAAGTTGAAAATGCAATTAATAATTAATTTATGAAAAAATACAATTTTTATTGTTATTTTTATACTCCCTAACATCACTAAGCTAGTTTCATATTTGCCTCACTATCTCACCATCATGGTCTGATTACAAAGTTGGCAAGTAGAAAGATTGTAAACTGGCCATAATGGCAACCCTAAACTTACCCCACTTTGCCCCACTTTAATAAAACCTCAAGTTGTTAGCCCAAAATGGCACCCAATGAAGCACTATCAGTGCGCATACAGTTGTTGTATCACCTAATGTGACATTGGTTATTCCGTGAGATAAGAATCCCAGAAAAAGATATCGTTCGCACACTGAAATAGTATAATATTATTTGTGCTTCAACACGCGCTAGACAAACGTCTATCTCAATCACCAACACTCTCAACGCAAAAGTCGCGTCATCGCAATACACTATGGAAGCAAATGAGCAATCCCCCCACTCACTATGAAAACTAATGAAGTACCCCCGGTCCATATGCGTATCGCATTTGTACACGTATGTAGACACACACACACACCTACACATGTTTACACTTGTCGCGGAATACATAGCACGTATCTGCTAATCTAACAACAGATAAGTTTTGAATGTATTCCAAGACAATCATATATTATATATGAATTGACCCCCGAACAGAGGGAATACTCAAATAAATTATATAGAAACTGGAAATTTCGTAAAACATTGATTAAAAAAATAATCTGGGCTCTCTGCACACAGCCAACTTTTATTGCCCTGTAGGGATGAGTTCGCAGAAAGTTACAGAGAGATAATGACTAAAAAGCAAAGATTTTAAAACTAGTTGATGACGCTACTAAATGCACAGTGGTTGAAGGTGCGCGAATAAAGTCCAAATCCATGTAACTAAGTTTACTAAATTATATATAACGAAATTTGCGGTGCCATTTTTGATATCTCCCTCAAAAAACACCACGACATCATAAGATGTTTTTTATAAATTATTTTAATTAAATATATTCGTAAAAAATTTCAAAATTGTCAACGATCTGACCCTTTAACATTTTTGTACAAATTAATTTAGAAACAAATTTGATTTGCTATAAATAAATACAAATATATTATGTTTTCTTTCTATTTTTAAATAGTTTTATACATAATATATGTATTTAGTTTATGTATACTATTAACTCTGTCCCACTGTACACGCTTTGTTTATTCATGTTGTGAGAGCCGAAAACGCGACACAGCGCGACAAAATGTCGTGAAGTTCCACGTTGAAAACAAACAGCGATATAATGCCTGGTCTCTCGCATTAATCAAGTCAGTCGCACGCGCATTTGGAAAGCGATCGTTTCGTGGCAACCACAGCAACATTTTGGAAATATGGTGAAAATAAAGAACGAGCAAAACATAACGGTTCCCGAGTACCTTAACGAGGCTTTCTTCACCGAGACCTTGGAGGAGGGTCTGCGGGAAACCAAGGTCACCCTGCACGAGATCAACTTTGCGTGGGGTAGCAACCCGGGTGATAACTATTGCTCGGCAATCTATCAAGTGCAGTTAGACTTTGCACGTTGGGTTGACGGAAAAGAGTCGGAGAAGCGGGAGCAACACTCGCTCATTGTGAAGACGATTCCTATTGTGGAAGAAACAAAGTTCCTTGAGGATGTCAGTGTGTTCATCAAGGAGAAACAGACCTACACAGATGTGTTGCCTCGTTTGGACATACTCAGCAATGGCAGCACCTTCGGACCCAAGTGAGAGAGTGAAAGAGAAAGAGAAAGTGCAGATTATATAATGGTCATCTGTTTATAGGTATTACTACTCAGTCAAGGGCCCAGTGCAGACCATTGTCTTCAATGACCTCAAGGTGGAAGGCTTCCGCACAGCATCCCGCGAGGCGGGCCTTGACTGGGCGCACGCTTCGCTGATTTTGAAGCATCTGGGTAAACTTCATGCCACTTCGATGGTGCTGGCCAAGAAGGTTAGTCCATTTCACACCCTAACTAAGCTGACTTCTAACTGAAGTGATCTCTCATTTATCCATTTAGGATCCAGAGATCGTCAAGAAATACCACAGCGGCATGCTGAGCGAGGCTACTCTCCTGAAGACCGACACCTTCGAGAACATGTTCGGTGGCTTCCTGAAGGGTCTCATTGGTGCCTCCGCCAAGTGGGCTGGCTATGAAAAGATTTCCGCACACCTTCAGCGATTATCCGATAACTTCCGCAAGATTTTGTTGGATGCTTCCAAGCATAAGCCAAATGATCGCTACGTGGTACTCAATCACGGTGACTTGTGGACCACCAACTTCATGTACGCCTACGATGACGCCGCGAAGCCAGAGGTACCAACACGTGCCATCTTCATCGACTTTCAACTGCCGTTCTACGGCAGTCCCGCCTGCGACTTGAACTTCTTCCTGAACACCAGCCTCAAGCTGGAGCTGCTGCAGCAACGTCGCGAGGACCTTATCAAGGTGTACTATGAGTCCTTCAGGGATGCGCTCGAATATGCACGCTACGAAGACATTCCCAGCTACGATGATCTGCTCTTTGAGCTGCGTAATCGTGAGATTTACGGAATATTTGGATTGTTTGCCTTCCTGCCCATGATCACGATGCCCAAGGAACTGGCACATGACAACAGCATCGAGAACATGAACGATGAGGCCTTCAAAGCGAAGAAACTGGAGGCGATCTTCTCGCAAGAGTTCCTCAATGATTATCACAAATGGGGACTGAAGCGGGCAGAAGAATTGGGCGTCTTCAATGATTACTAAGTCGGACTATATCCGAGCTGAGGGTTCAACAAGTCTCAAGGCGCACACACAGGCACCAGACCAGATCGAAACCAAGTCCGGCTGTCTGTCGATTGCTATGATTGTTATGTCATATTTGTACTACTACATATGCATTGTATACGATTAAGCTCTTTGTAGGGTTGAGTTCAATTAAAGTGATCTAAAGGTTGTTTTCTTTAATTAATCAGTTTCAATTGGGAAACCCTATTTTTAGTAACTACAATGAGATAATAGATATATATATAAAGACAGTTACTTTCATCTAAGCTAAAAACTAATGATACATTTAACTACAGTAAGGCAGTAAGGTACCTATCGTCCAATTTCAAAACATCGCTACAAACAATTTCAAACAGCAAAGTCCGCACAAATTCTTTCGTGACATAATTGAGTTAAACAGACGTTCGCAGACATATAAGCTACGATTCGCGACGTCGGCGTCAGCGATTGGTAGTAGCAGACTTGGTCATTAATGCTGATGAAGAATGAAATAGTTTGTGGGTTCAGAGCCCTATGGGTGAAGATAAGGATTGTAGTGCACGTTTTTAAGCAAAGCATATACACATAAAGTAAAGAATATATATAAATAATAGTATTTCTTTTATGATTCCGTTCAATATTTACTTATAGTAGCGCCATTAACTATGCACTGGCTTTGTTTACTGATATCTCGAAAGCCGAGCAATCGTTTGGCGCGACATAAAACCGACAATTTTTATTGTATTGTAGATAACAAACCACGACTAGTGTCCAGTCTTTCCGATTAATCAAATCAGTCGAACCAGCAATTCGCAAGCGGTCGCATCGTTGCAGAAAATATGGTGAAAATAAATAACGAGCAAAAAATAAAGGTACCTGAGTACCTTAACGAGGCGTTCTTTACCGAAGCCTTGGAGGAGGGTCTGCGAGAAACGAAGGTTACTTTGCATGAAATTAACTTCACATGGGGAAGCAATCCAGGTGATAACTATTGCTCGGCTATCTATCAAGTGCTTGTTGACTTTTCACGTTGGATTGACGGAAAAGATTCGGAGAAATGGGAGCAACACTCTCTTATTGTGAAGACGATTCCTATTGTGGAAGATACAAAGTTCCTTGAGGATGTCAGTGTCTTCATCAAAGAGAAACAGACCTACACAGATGTGTTGCCTCGTTTGGACATACTCAGCAATGGAAGCACTTTCGGACCAAAGTGGGCGAGATAAAGAGGAAGAGAAAGTAAATATTATATAATCGTTATCTGTTTATAGGTATTACTACTCCGTCAAGGGCCCAGTGCAGACCATTGTCTTCAACGACCTCAAGGTTGAAGGCTTTCGCACAGCATCCCGCGAGGCAGGCCTTGACTGGGCGCACGCTTCATTAATTCTGAAGCATTTGGGTAAACTTCATGCCACTTCGATGGTGCTGGCCAAGAAGGTTAATCCATTTTGTACACTACTTTTCTTCAGTTCTAAACTGATTTCTCATCATTCATCCAGGATCCAGAGATCGTCAAGCAATACCACAGCGGCATGCTGAGCGAGGTGACCCTCCTGAAGACCGATACCTTGGGAAACATATTTCGTGGCTTTCTGAAAGGTCTCATCGAAACATCAAGCAAGTGGGCTGGTTATGAGAAGATTTCCGCACACCTTCAGCGTTTATGGGACAACATTCGTAACATTTTGGTCGATGCTTCCAAGCCTAAGCCAAATGATCGCTACGTGGTCCTCAATCATGGTGACTTGTGGACCACCTACTTCATGTACGCCTATGATGATGTCGCGAAGCCAGAGGTACCAACGCGTGCCATCTTCATCGACTTTCAACTGTCGTTCTACGGTAGTCCCGCCTGCGACTTGAACTTCTTCCTGAACACCAGCGTCAAGCTGGAGGTTTTGCAGCAGCGGCGCGGCGACCTTACTACGAGTCCTTCAAGGAAGCCCTCGAATATGCACGCTTTGAAGACATTCCCAGCTACGATGATTTGCTCTTTGAGCTGCGCAGTCGAGAGGTTTACGGCCTTTTTGGACTGTTCCACTTCCTACCGATGATCACGATGCCCAAGGAGCTGGCCCAGGACAACAGCATCGAGAACATGAACGATGCTGTCTTCCAAGCTAAGAGAATTCCTCAATGATTACCACAAATGGGGTTTAAAGCGGGCCGAAGAATTGGGAGTTTTCAATGATTACTAAGTGAAACTAACAAACTACAGGAAGACCAAGACTGCGAGTAATGTAGATATAAGTGTGTATATTGTGTACATAGTACATGATTAAGCTCTTTGTGCAGTCGAGTTCAATTAAAGTGATGTAAGAAAAGTTTTCTTCAATGAATACCATCAGCATTTTATTTAGGATAAGCTATTTTTAGCATAATGTGGGATAAAGACTCAATCAAATGAGTCAAAGTGACCTATTTTCCATTACATACTTTCATCTTCCTTTACTAATCCGTAAATTAGATCAATTATTTTTGAAATAAAAATTGCACATCAAAAGCATCGCTCGATTATCCAGTTTCCAACCGATGAATGCATTTCGATTAAGCCAATCAATAGATGCAGCTGAGCGCCATGTGGCGATGCACCCAAAGACGAACTCGTCCATTGGGGTTAATTGGAAGAAGCCAACTGGCCGACTGGCGATGGAATTGATTTTCTCTCTGTCGATATAAAGCGCACAGTTCGCCAGTCGATCAGATTTATTGTCAACTCAAATGTCGGACCCAACGGCAACGCTACCGCTCTACCTGACGCCGCAATTCTTCAGACGTTGCCTGGAGCACGGTCTGCAGCGGCAGGATCTAAAGGTGCTAGACGTGCAACTGACTGATCTGACGCGTGGCGGGGAGAACTATTGCAGTAACATCTATCGGGCGCATATAAAATATCAGTCCGCAGAACGTCAGCAGATCGAGTGTTCGTTGATCGTGAAGTGCATGCCAGCAGAGAAGCAGGCCATCCTGGCTAGACTGCATATCTACAACAAGGAGACACTCTTCTACACGCACATCAAGCCCAAGCTGGAGGCGCTTATGTGGCGGGCAAGTCCTAGTGAAGATCCATGGACTTTGGGTGCAAGGTGAGAGGAGGAAGATCATTCTATGCTTTATTTACCCACTTTCGCCTCAACACAGACACTTATACTCCACAACGCAGCCAGAACAAACGATTATCTTTGAGGATCTGTGCTGCGAGGGATACCAGCTCAAATGCCGTCAACTGGGCCTGGATCTGCCTCATGCACTGCTCGTGATGCGCAAGCTGGCACAGTATCATGCCCTGACAATGATCATGGCGGAACACGAACCTGAAACTATCGTAGATCGTTATCCCTTTGGCTTGCTGCACATGGACGCCATTAAATCACAGCCTTTTAAGTTGCTTTTCGGCACGCAGCTACTCAAGCTTGCTGCGTTGATCAGCGACTGTGAAGGATTTGGTACGATCACCAGAAAGCTTTATCGCTATCATGAGCACTTTACAGAGAGGGTGCTCAAGTCAGTGTATCCACTACGTGGTGCACTTAACGTGCTCAACCATGGCGATCTATGGGTGAACAATATATTCTTCAAGTACAATCAGCAGAACGAGGTGCAGCAGGCGAAGATCGTGAGTAGAGTTTGAGCTGAGGATCGCTTATATTATATATATGCGACTAATGCATGAAACCTTTTTCCAGATCGACTTTCAGCTGTGTTTCTATGGCAGCCTGGGCTTCGATATCAACTACTTTCTCAACACCAGTCTGCAACTGGAGGTGATGAAGACCCAAAGGGAACAGTTAATCGACGCATATTATGATGCTCTGGTCGATTGCCTGAAGCAGTTGCCCTGGGACAAGCCTCTGCCCACGCATGAGGACGTTTTGGCGGAGATTCATGCTCGAGAAGCCTATGGGTTTTTTGTGGCCTTTGGCTTCTTTCCCCTTATGAGCATGATTGGTGTGGACTCTGAGGACAACTCACTGAAGAACTTTCATAACGAGGACTTCGCTCGACAGAAAGTTCAGCTTATGTTCGAAGGAAACGCACGCACTCTGGAGAGTCTCAAATGTACTTTGAAACGCCTGGATGACTTGCACATTTTTGATTGAATTAAATTACAATCACGAGCCTACTTCGTATAATAATCTGTTTCTCTTGTCTGCTGAGAATATGTAATACAAAATCTTTATTGTTTTTTAAATCACATGACTAGATCGACAGTCATATAACATTATAATTGTGGAATATAAAGTGTACAATACAAGACTTTATTTGTTGTTTTGTTTTGAGGTAGACACATTTACCATAAAGAGCGCAAAACCTTTTATAAAGATTTGTATGGTAGACTATTAAAAATGTACAATACTTGAAGTAGTTAACAGCAGTGATGCCAGTTAGAATAGCCATCTTAACAGCTGTTAACTAACAGAGCGAACTACCGTACCCTATTTATCTATAATTACTTTAATTAATACATATTAATTACAAATTAATTACAAATAATTGCAAAACCGGATAACTCCAAGCGACTTGAGTAAAATTTTCTAACAAACAAAGGTAAAGCAAAATTAAGATAATAACTGTAGAAAAATTTAAATATAGTAAATTATTATCTTGCTCTACTGACGATTGAATACCCTCATGAAGAAGATAAGAATGAGATATACTTTCTTAATTATAATTAGTTAGTTACGGTCTTAAGAATATTTAGTTAAATATATATTCAATTACAGTAGTCGTACAGAGAAGGGTACTTTTACCTTTAATATAGATAGAGTATCATGTTTAATACGCCCATTAAACTGTCGACCACAGAAATTAAAATAGACAGAGGAAAAGAGAGAGAATGAGACACAATGAGTGAAATACCTAAAGAATGAGAGAGGGAAAGTGCACACGAAAGCAGTTAAGTGATTCTGGCATCAGTCAAGGAGGTGCCATGTGGATATGAATTGTTAGATCACACAGTTGACATAATCTGAAAAGTAGGTGGGCCTTGATAAGATTATTTCCGAGTTTCTCAGACTGCCCGTCAAACTGAAACAGGTCGATGCTATATAGGGAATTTTAATGGGATGCAAGCCGAGTAGAATAAAACAACTGGTCATTCTATCTCTCGCGTGTCGCGTGCACGAACGTTTGTTGATGCCTATTAAACGAAATTATATACACCTTTAAAATATAAGTATGTGTATAACATATATTATATTATTAAGCCTGATTAATTGCGTACAATGTTAGCTTTGTGTGCCACACATATAAAGTGCCGCGATCGACGAGCGCTTCTCAAAGCAACGTAAACAATCTTAACATGTGCAGCATTGTGTACGATCAGGAGCTGCAGGGGTCGCCTCCAAAGCATCTGGATGTGGCGCTCTTTGAAGAGGTGCTGGAGACTGCCCTACGCACCGCTCGGGTGCAGTTAGAGGGTATACACTGTAGCATGGGTAGTAGCACCGGGGAGAACTACTGCAGTCAGATCTATCGTGTGCGTCTCAAGTACAGACTGCAAACTGGAAAGAACTCACACAAGGATTCACAGCAATTGGCAGTCATTGTGAAGAGCATTCCACGCATCGAGTCGGTGGAGTTTATCGAGGATCTCCAGGTTTATCTCAAGGAGAAGATCACCTATTACGAGGTACTGCCGCGTCTCGAGCTGCTAATGCAGTGCAAGCGACGATTTGGACCTAAGTAAGTCTCTTATGACGTGTAGAAAATGAATTATAAATATTCGTTGTGATTTTCAGACTCTATCAATGCATTAAAATACCCCAGAATTCACTTGTATTCGAGGATCTTGGCCAACATGGCTATGTGATGGCCTCACGTGAGAAGGGACTTAACGAGGAACATTGTCGTATGGTCATGGAGAGACTGGCAGAGTTCCATGCCAGTTCCATGGTATTAGCAATGCTGGATACTGAAATCTTTGATGCTTTCGGCGACGGGATGTTGTCTCCTCAGGGTCTGGCCAAGGACGATGGGCTGCTTATGCGTTTCTTTAGTGGCAACGGACAACAGCTACACAAATTGATCAGCTCTTGGCCTGGTTATGAGCGGATTGCGGCTAAAATAGGTAAATATATGGAACACCAACGGACGCATCTCGTACGCGCTCAGGCACCGCTGGAGAAAGAGATCAAGGTGCTGAATCACGGAGATCTGTGGGTAAACAATATACTCTTCAAGTATGATGAGACTTCACAGAAGCAGCTACAGGATGCGATATTCATAGACTTTCAGCTGAGTGTCTGGGGCAGTCCCGGCATCGATCTCAACTATTTTTTCTACACCAGCCTCAATCTGGATGTGCTGAAGCACAAGCGGCCGCAGCTACTGAAAGTCTATCACAATCGCCTAACCGATACCCTGCTCAATTTAGACATGGGCGTGCCTGTGCCTAGCTACGATCAGCTGCTGGCCGAGGTACATCGTCGTGAGGGTTATGGCTTCTTTGCCAACTATGGTATTATGCCCACCATCAGCCAGGACAAGGCGCAGACCGCGGACAACAATCTGGAGAACTTTAAAGACGCAGATTTCGCACAAAAGAAGGTCGAGCAAATGTTCGCCTCGCCTCGCCTGGCCGACACTCTGCGCTACACTTTACCGCACTTTGAACGCGCCGGAGTCTTTGATTGAAGGCGGCAGAAAACCAAAGGTAACCCAAGGTGGGTACTTACCTGGTAAAGTGTCTGCATTGTAGCTTAGAATTATTGCACGAGTTTAGTTTAATGAAAGTACATATAAAACACAGTTTATAATAATTTGCAATAAAAATCTTAAGGGAATTTCGCGCACTTTTCACAGTCCCTTATTTCTTTCGTTTCGCAGCTTTTGCATTTACCGTTGCAAGCCACGCAGCGCTGCCAGACTTAATTCAATGTTGCCAGCCTTATGCAAGAAATGCCATGAAAGGGAAATTTTTGTAGCATTCAAAACGAAGTTGCCAGATTTCATTCAGAGCCGCGAACTCTTAAATTAGTTTAAAAGTTAAAATGAAAAATTTTACTTTATATTGTTTTACGTTTATTTTTTTCGTTGTTTTAAATAAAATTACAATTTTATGTTTTTCGTTAAAATTGCACAGTTTGTCTCATTTGCTTATTGAAATCACCACAAATTATACATATATAGAAGAGGTCAATTGAAATGCAGCGTAAAACATTTCAATTGATTACAATGTAAATATATGCAAGCATGCATATGTATATAAAGATTCTACTTATATTACTTACAAACATCAATATCATAATTCTCATCAACAATCAAAGGGCATCATTAATCAGTTAAACACTAGAATAAGGCATTATCCTTACTTAAACGCTGTTTGTTGAACCGCAGCTGAAGTTCCCAAACCGATTTGTATAAGTAATTTATTTAGCTTAATTAACTAGAACGACATTACGACTTTACGCTTATGTAAATGTGGGTTATGTGGCTTTTCCTTTTCATTTCGTGTGCGTGCGTTTTTCTTCTGTTTGTTCCGCGCAAGAGAAGGGAGAGATGAGGATAGAGAAGGAGATTAGCTCCAAACATCGGCAGAGTAGCGTTTCTGTGCTTCCATTTTCTTCAGATACTGCACGGCATCCGCCTCGCTCATGTTGCCCTTAGTGGACAGGATTTTCGTTAGAATATTTCTAACATCCACAGCCATGTTCTTGGCATCACTGAAGGAGGAACAGGGAGAGTGAATATTAGAATGGGGAATCATCAAATGAGAAAAGCTGTAACTTACCCGCAGATGTAGAAGTGACCCTTCTTCTCACCAATCACATCCCAAATAAGATCTGCATCCTTCTCGAGCAAGTGCTGCACGTAAATCTTCTTCTCCTGATCACGCGAGAAGGCCGTCTTCAGGGTAAGCGTTCCCTTCTTGGCCCACTCTTCCAGCTCAGCCTCATAGATATAGTCCTCGCTGCTCTTGCGGCAGCCGAAGTAGAGCACTGACTCGCCCACCGTCTTGCCCTCATCGCGCAGGAACTGACGCTCCTGAAGGAAACCACGGAACGGCGCCAGACCTGTGCCTGGACCAACCATAATGATGGGCGTCTCTGGCTTTGTGGGCAATCGGAATTGTGACTTGCGTATGAACACAGGCACCTTGACCTCTTCACCGCCCGTGGGCTGCTTCTGCTTCAAGAAGGTGGTGGCCACACCCTTGTTAACACGACCAGTGGGTGTTTTGTATTCCACAAGAACAGCGGTCACATGCACATCTGTAGGATGCAGTTTAGCCGACGATGAAATGGAATAGTAACGTGGCTGCAGACGCGGCAACAATTCGCACACATGATCCAGTGGTGGCTTGCACGACTTGATGTCCTCAAGAATGTGCACAACATTACGGCAAGCATCCTGTATCCAGCTCTGATACTTCTCTTTGCCCTCCGGTGTGATGGAAGCCATGCTACGCAGCAACTGCTTATCCGCATCGTCCGTGCAGTACTCAGCCAACTCCTTGAGGATGTGGGTACGTGGGATAGCCGTGATCTCCAAGTAATGCGTCAGAGCAGTGCGATAAGTGGTTGGGCAGGGGAACGGATGCTTCTTGCTGCTGTCCGTATCGGTGTTGATCAACGAGAATACCGTATCCAATTCCGCATTGCAAAGCTGACCCAGTTTCTCTACTAGTGTCTTGTCGTTAATGGGATACATGGCCACATGGTCACCTGCATCGTAACGCATCTTGGAGCCATCAATGCTCAGCTCGATGTGCATGCACGAGCGACCGCCTCCCTTGTGCAGTTCTCGATTGACACGAATGGGAGCCAGAAAGGGATTCTTGGCATCGAAGGGTGGACGCTGATTCTGCATAGAATGCAGGCGCGCAATTTCGCCAGTGTAAATGCGATCGGGCTGCACTTCGGGTTGCTCTAGCAAACGGTACTGACGAATCAACACCTCCTCGCCGCTTCCCTCAATGCCAAAGTGATCGCACACAGCTGGCCAGAAGCGATCCTTCCACGTAATGAAGTCATCTTCAATGCTGTGAACAGAATTAGTTATTAATTGTTTTTATTTTGTAAACTAATATCTTACTCACTTTGCATCATCATCACCCAGTCCCAGCTCGAAGACGCGATTCGCGCCCAGTTCCTCCAGACGCTTGTCCACATAGATTGCCACTTTGTTGTAGTGTTCATAGGTTTTGTTGCCCAGACCGAAGACCTGAAGTAGAAAATGGAAAACAATTAGGAATTTTACTCAGCAATGTGTGGGCCACATCAAGCTAACTATTACCACATGCTGGGCTTGTCTGTCTACGCTTTTTATTGGTTTATTACATAAATTATTTAACAGCCAGATCAAAGTGCGCCTCGTCCACTGACTGCGACGCGTGCCAAGGTTAACAGCGCCGCAAACGCCGCCGACACCAATGCCGGCAAACGTGTTCAACATTGCGGCTTTTTATTTTTCTACTTCCCGCATGCGAATTAGCTTCACATGGCAAAGGTTTTCATTCAGCACTTTGAATTATATTAATTATCAATAATTCGCATTGCAAAAACAACAACAAAACACAAACGCAGTAAATACATATTGCGCAACAGTTGTGTGTGCGCGCGGCGTGTGCACACACGTTTTACTAACAGCTGACGGCGCTCTTACGTGACAGTGTGACCAGATAGACAGCTCACAGCTGGAATCATTAACAGCATGCCAATCATTAACAGCATGCTAATGTTAAGTAATGGTGGCTTAACAGCATTGTGTCGCCACAGACTATTTTGAGGGTGGGAGCGTGTACAATGGCATTAAACAGCGTTTTGAATTCACAAATAATATAAAACATATCGGACTAACAAAAGACATAACCAAAATTATGAGAAACGCGCTGAGAATTTTAATTAGAACATTACATTATTACAATTTAATTAAAATAATAATCATGTTACCTATACATACCTATCTATATAACACCTGTATCTCTGACTACGCATCGAGGTTCTTGGTTATAATATGAACATAGTAATGGCTATTAAAACGGTTTTAATTATATTTCAGAAATAAACAAAGTAATTATCTACTCACAATAACCCTGACTAGATTTTAAACGCATGTGCCATATCAAATTACCTATATGATATATTACAAACTACCTCCAAAATTTCAACGCTTCATTGTTTTCACTTCCTGATTGTGTATTTAATCAACAACAAATCTCTCGAATTCGCTATTAATATTTCAAAGTGTGACAAACCGTTATCACCACTCACTGGATTTATCTATTACACAAATTATTATCTGAAACTTTTATTGTTTATAAGCGACTGGCGGCAGGCTCATTACGAGAGTCAGACTACAACACAATAGATAAGTATTATCTACGGGTTAGTGCTTGATAGCAGCGAGAACACCCGCCCCATTTGGAGGCCATGCCGTTTCGCATAATCAAATGCTCTTATCGGCAGAGGTAATGAAATAATATAACAATAGAAGTTAGCACTCACCGCATAGTTGAGACCCGACAGATCGACATCTCCGTTGGTAATCCACTCGTAGAATTCCATGGCATTGTCAGTGGGATCTCCCTCACCGTAGGTGGCCAAACAGAAGACAGCTAATGAGTTCTCGATATCCTTGAGCTGCAGCAATTCCTCCATATCGCATTCCTCAGGATCAGCCACCATACCCTTTAGCCTGTATCGAATACCTTCCTTGGCAAGACGCCCAGCAAACTCCTCGCCGGTGCCGGTCTGTGAGCCATAGAAGACAACCAGACTACGACCAGACGCTTTCAGTTTCTTGATAAACGAATTGTCCGTCGCCGTTGTTGTGCTCACTGTGGTGGGTCTGAAGAAGGAAGGGAACATTATAGAATATCGTTATATTGATTGAGTATTGGTTAATTATTTGTACTTACTGTATGGAATAACTGCGGATAGGTTCTTCCTCCTTCTTACGGCTACGTAAGAAGTAAAAGGCAGCTCCACCGATCAGCACTGCCAGAAGTGCCACATCAAGCAACCCCAGAAAGGGTTCATCTCCTGCTTCCACAGCTGCTGCTGCTGCTCCATCGACTATTGGCTGCTCACTGGCCATGATTTACAGTCTGACTGACGAAAAGTAAAAGGCGAAACGTTCAGTTAGAGCTAGTTTTGAATTCAAATCATTTCTGATACACTGACATAGCATTTAATAGTTCTATTCTATTTTTATTTTTTTTCATTTTTTTGTACACACACGAGCAAACAGAAGACGAGAGAAATGGGAAGAAGAGGAGGAGTAGACGAATGGGGCACTTTCAATTTGAATATCGCACTTTGAGCACGCACTTAATGTATGCCACGTAAGCTAGCCCCGAGGATAGAAATAGAACACCCTAGCCTCTAGTACAGTCTATGGGGTCTACTTTGCTTTGCATGCGATCGACTGGAGGGGCGCCTAACGGCAGCTGGGCACTTCCGCACTTGTTCTAACGGTAAACTGGAATCGAACAATGTAGGAAGATCTCTCAATCGAGAGCGACTCGACTCGTGTATTGACATTGACACTGTAAATACGTTTTTAATTACTTTAGCCTTGTCTACAGAGCGAAATACTCACTTTATATATCACTTGAGGCAATTAAATTTTATTTTTGTTCAGTTTCGATTTTGTTATTACAAAGTATGAATAATACAACGCAAGTATTTAATTGCCATCGGTTAACGGTTGACGAGACAATGACACAAAACGCGTAGCTCACCTTCGTGTGTACGCTTTAACAGTGCGCTGTTAACTAACAGCTGAGCACCCACCGCACAACAGTTTTATGGCAAAGCGCATCGGAGCCTTATCAGGGCCGTCGCGACGCTAACTACTGCACGTTGAGAATAGGTATCTTATCGGAAAGATGATAAGAAATGGATTTCGTTTGGCATGATGAAAATGCCAAAAGACTTTAGTAATGAACACCGTACGAAAATATCACGGTAGTTAGTAGATTTGGCTTCCAAGACTCACGATTTGTTTACACTATTGTTGTTTTGAGTCTTTTATCTATAACTTATGTGAGTCAGAAGCGTGTATCTCCTGTGTTATAGTAACAAATAAGCCTATATATATCTTTTGTATGTGTGAAAAGAAATAAATCATAATCTCCAAGCGATCAATGTTGGAAATATCAATTTTTCGTGAGTTGAGCAAGGTCTATTTCAGTCTATTCACCTCAAGTATAATAAACCCTTTATATTTCTCATCTTTTCACTTTTAAAAGCAAACCCATAAAACTCGGCACACGTTTCAGATGAAATGATGATCTCTGCCCCAAACATATTTATAAATTTCTCGTAAAAAAAGTTCAAAAAACCCGCGAAAAGGGGAAATCATATATGAAAACACTTTAACGCTGCACCTTGAATTCCCGAGCAGGTTCTCTAATGTCTAATGTACGTTTTTTGATTACGTGCGTTTCGATGTCTACTGTTCTCATATGTGTTCTTGCAATATTTAGTTCTTGTTGCTGTGGTCAACAAATGGCAAAAAAATAAATATTAAACATGCGACTAAGCTCTAAAATCGTCAGCGATTCGCGTTTCGCGTCGTATGCAAATCAATTGTCGTCTTTCAACATTTGATTTGGCATAGGAAGGGTGATCTACGGTCACTAACGACTAAGGTGCAAATACTAATACGAAGACAGACAATGAAGAAGAAGAGAATAAGCGACCGTCATTGACGCTTGAAACCCCTATTACTTTTTAGGTCACAATTGGTAAGGTATGTGTGACGACATTGCGAAAACTCACATAATACAATATAAGACCAATATCTGATGAAAGGGAAGAGTTATTCAGAGTACGTTAATCTCAAGCTTAAAGAACACTATCTATATGTCTTATAATCAAACAGCAAATGAACTTTGTTAATTTCACAGAAAATCATGCAAATAGGATCATAAAAGGAATAAGATAAGCTTGCTACAGAGATTCGTTGATAAAACAAAAATAGTTCGAATTGAAAGGTAGGCACCAGGAAAAGTGTTTTATAAATAATAGTAGAATACACTTGACAGATAAGCTTAAAGTTAATAGTATTAGTTTATAAGCACTCACTCTTAATAAACGGAAAATTTATTAACCTATCAAATACTTAATTTGTCTTAAATTTCTTAACGATTTACTACAATCTGAACAAAACATCGTTTCCATTTGGAGACAATCTCTAGCCCCATCAAAAAAAACCCTTGCTAATAATGCAATATGCCTATTGCACGCTGAGTAGGCGAATCTCAGGGCATACAACAGTTACTTATAGACAACTCATAAGCTCGCAAAACATTATAAACAATGTAAGTGTATGGGTGGCCTGAATGTGTATGATACTACGTGTGCGGGGCAGGCTGTGTCTGATTATACACAATAGTAAGCATGAATTAGCGTTATTCAATGTTTGAGTTTTGTTATCGCTGCGAAAAGTTGTTGCCATATTTAAAACAATTTAGTCTCTATGCTGCGTTTACGTTAATTCAACCGTCTAAACTGACTCATTTTGCTATAATTATCAGCTCACAGCCCTGTTAATACACTTGTCGATATACCAACTTTCCAACAAATTCATAGATACAATCATATAACCCTGAAACTTTTGCTTTTATGAATTTAGTTCAATGTCAGTTGAATGCGAAAACTTAAGTCTTTAAATTGGCAAAATAATTTAAATAAATATTAACATATATTTTGAATTTTATATTAAATTATATATTTAATATAATTTACGGATAGAAATTGTAGAATATTTTAAGTTGGATAGAGTTATTAGATAAACCTTGAGTAAGGTTACTTCGGATAATAATCAGGTTAGACTAGAAAAGAGTAGTTTTAATGACGATAACAAGTGACATCCAATATCGATCAATAGTAAGTGATTACTTAAAAGTTGAAACGCCAAGTTCAAATGAAATGGTGTCAATTTTGACAGTTACCCAAACTCAGCTGTATTTGTCGATAACAAAAACAAAAACAGCTGACAAGCCAAAACGAGTTTGTTTAATTGCAATATTAAAGAGATTGCAACACTGAACAAAACCAAAAATTGCAATTCGGCAATAATTTATATATGTATGTATGTATTTTGTTTAGTGTTTCAGGGCGTGTCTCTAATATTTCACGCTAATTAACACGGGATTTATTAATTTAAAATTGCAAATGTAGAGGGAATGGGGGAAGGGAGCAAGAGATCAGAAAGAGTGAGAGCGAAACTGAAAATGTAACCTCAAATTTAACGAGCATGCAACCTGTTTAATGGACACACACTCAAGCTAATAACACACACGCAAGTGCACACACGCGCACTAACACACACACACACTTGTACGCATAGATCAGCGAGAGAAACAACAACAGCAACAGGTAATGAACTTTACACTCCGTCCATAACGAGCAGCTGTCCCGCTCGCACACACGTAGCCCAAAACCAGCAAGTGTGCGTATGTATTGATCTCTTATTGTTGGTGTAACCTTGACCATCAAACGTCGAACACACGAGCTCTTCGATCGGCTGAAGATAATGTTTTTCTTCTGTGTGTATCTATGTATGTAACATATGCAGTACGGATAATTATATGTATTTACTTACTCAATTTAAGAATGATCCTCGGCTGCGCCCACTGCGAATGATTTCTATATTATCTTTTTAGGTTCGGAATTTCCTCTTTTTTTCGTCGTACACGTTCCGCGAGCGCTTAATTTGTTTTATTTAGTTAAAGTGGAAAGCCACGACGACGGGACAGCGACGACTGCAGCGGTAGCGCAGCAACGGCAACAACTACAACGACGACGGCGACGACGCAGCGAGACTATACATGCATAGGAGTGTGTGTGTGTAGTTGCCTATATGTGTTTGTGCGTAATCACAGTTTAATATGCGCCTTCGTCTTCGTCCAGCTGATGTTGTTCGTACAATAAACTAATGTTGTTGAAGTAGTTGGGGTTAAATTGATGTATTATGTCTCTTGTCCGTCTGTCAATTGATAAATAATTTGTGCCTCTTTCGCCGCAATTAATGGAGAAAATCACGTCCGATCAACAGCTTTAACAAAGTGATACTGTTCGTGTGTTGTTATTGTTACTCAAATGGTTCGGTTGCGATTCATCGCAATGTTTCGTTAAGTGAGTAAATCGACACGAAAGCAACTCTGTTAGGCGCGGTACGCAACTAGAAATGAAACAAACCAATTTATATTTACGTGAACAAATCACATAGTAGAAAATCATGCTATCAATTGGAAATAACATGTATTAAATTCTGTTAAATATACTAATAAATAAAGTTTAATTTCTTTACATTTTTCTCTTGTTATGTTATACTATCGTGAAATATTGCTTTGTTTTTTCATCTCTAGCACCACCAGCCATTGTACTCATTCGTTCATTCGATACCACTAGCCAAACTACTCTTTCGTTTTTAGTTTTTGTTAACACTTTTATTTATTATTTGCAACGACTTTAAATTAGTTTTAATTCGATACTTCCATTGCAAAACGTGTATACAACTGTGTTCTATTCAATGTGCCTTACAAGCTGTGTGCGTACAGCTTAAAAAACCAAACAAAGCAAGAAAAACCAATTGTGTAATTTACATGCAAATGTCTTTGGTACCTGCCAGCCAACAGCAACAACAACAGCTCATCCAGCCCCAGCAGCAGCGTGTACCATACGGCGGAGGAGAGTGTACAATACGGCACGGAAATGCCTTTAAAGTTCTTCAAGAAATGTCGACAATATAATGTGACGTCCAAAAGTTTATTTGTTATATCTGTGCATCATTTGCTAGGTGAGTGTAAGTGTGTGCCCCCATGTGTGTGTGTGTGTGTGTGATGCGTGCGTGAGTCTATGTGGGGGCGTATCACTGGCTGAACAAGAAGAAGAATATCAATAACAACGGCGCCCCCTACCTAACAAATGTACAAGTTTCAATTGCACGAGTCTATGAGTCGCCAACAACAACTACAACAACTATTGCAGCAACAACACTACACTTGTTGATGTATTTAGTCATTGCGGGCTATTTAATTGGAAACACATAATTGTATGTTGTTTTTATATGGCCAATAACCGACGACAACGATAAGGCATTGAGTTTATCTTTGGCTTTGGCGTTTATTACTAGTTTTTTGTGGCATTCGTGGAATTCGTATTGCACGACACATTGCGAATGAAACAACAGCAACAAACAAACAGTATGGGACAAACACGAAAACGGCGTACACTCTAGCTTTGTATTTCTGTTTGTACAAAATTCCGACTGGCCGAAAAACAATGAAAACAAGGACAAGGATATACAGTTTATTCATATTGTGCACTTGTTGCGCACTGTTAGCGAAAAGTCAATAAAGAACTGTTAACAGCAACAGTTGCTCCTGCTAAATGATAAGCATGAGTGTTGCCAGAATTCTTATGCAAAGATAGGCCAAAGAAATAAAAAAGCTAAATTGTATAGTGTTGCAATAATGAAAAGCAGAATGTTAAGAATTGTTTGGATTAAAAGAAGCTAGGTATAGCAACATTTTCGTTTTTGTTCTGCTATTGATCTTGTGGAAAAGCAATATTTGACAGGAAAAGCAAAGTTAGCAACACTAAACACAAGCAGGATTAGAGTTAACATTAAACTCTTAGCAACAACTGTTAACTGGCATCCTTTTAACATACGTATGTGAAAAGCTTTTCACGAAAGTCTCCTTAACAGAGCCACACTCTGTTAGCTTTACAGTGGTTAAAAACAACAAATCGCGATTTCCGCTCAATAAAAAACAAAAAAGGCAACGAAAACACGAAATATAAATAGAAGAAAAACGATTAGACAACAAAAATAAATAGCTGTGTGTGCATTAGCATATTTGCGCGTGCTCAGTGTTGCCAAGACAAGTTGTTGTTGTTGTAGTGACGTCTCTTTGAAGTTATCTGTGCGTGTGTTTTATTATCTCTTGGGATTTATCTAACCTCAACACAGACACCTCGAGCACTGTCGACTGCACCATCAGCTCGGAGAGCAAGGGTCAGGAATGTCTTGACAATGTCTGTCAGCGTCTACTGATCCAACAACCTGAGTTCTTTGGACTACGCTATCTGGTTAAAGACAAGGAGGACGAGTACAAATGGATCGATCTGGAGCGTTCGCTGAGTCGACAGCTAGAGAAATATGCAGCGGCAGCCAAGATGTATCTACGGGTGCGTCACTATGTGACCACAGGGGTGCGGCATCTGACAGACGAGGCAACACGCTTCTATTACTTCCTACAGCTAAAGAGCGACATCTACGAAGGAAAGATTGCCTGCGATATTAGAACTGCCATATTACTGGCACTCTACTGCCGCCAGGCTGAGTACGATAGCTATCAGGGCGATAAGCAGTCAAAGGATTATCTAAAAAAATCCCTTATATTGCCACGCAATATGCAAGGATTGGCCAACGATGACAGCATGCTGGATGGTTTGATCATGGAGGTGTTGCAGCAGCACGCAGGCATGGCACATCTCAGTCAGAGTCAGGCCGAAGAGATGTATATACAGTGTTGCCAGCAGCTGGACGGATATGGAGAGGAGCGCTTCGCGGCGAAGGATACACTGGGCAATGATCTGCTGCTGGGATTGGCCATCAATGGTATGGTGGTCAATGCAGACAATGGTCGACAGTATTTTCCCTGGAAGGACTTCCATACAGTCACAATTGATAAGCGAACCATCAAGATTGAGCAGAATAAACTCGATGGCGATGGCAGCATTGTCGGTAGCTTCATCTTCAGTGAGGCAGACATTGCCAGGTATTTCTGGAAGTTGTGCATCACACAGCATAAGTTCTTCAAGCGCTACATCGATCAGGACACGCCCTCGAGTCTGGGCAGTAGTGTTGCTGGGGCGGACATGGAGAGCAACAATGGAGTCTCCTTGGCTGCAGACAGTGTGGGGTATGTGGAATACGATTATGTGGCAGCTGCAGAGCAACAGTTGCAGCAGCAACAACATCAGCAGCATCAACAGCAGCAGCACCAACAGCAGCAGCAGCAACAGTTGCAGCAACAGCAACAACAGCAGCAACAGTTGCATCAGCAACAGCAGCAGCACCAACAGTTGCTCTCGTCGAATATTTCACTTGCAAGTCACAGTCAGTTGTTGGGCCAGAGCAGCAGCTGCCTGGATCTGAGCAACAACAATCTGCACAGCAGCAACAGCATGTTGCACCACAGCAACGGCAACAACAACGGGGGTGGCAGCAACACAGATTCGCATGAAAGGGAACGTCTGAAGGCCATGCTACCCACCTATCGTCCTGCTCCTGACTATGAAACCGCCGTCCAACTCAAGTATCGCACACCCTCAGCTGAGCTACATAATGTTGCTCTGGCCTTGGCCACGCCCGGCAATGCTGCCGCCTACTATGCAGGCTCACAGCCAGATGTGCATAATCCCGCTGTCTATGGGGAAAGTCTGTTTTTGGGGCATCATCTGACAGCAGCGCATCGTTATCCGGATGTGGCACAGCCTGCAGCAGCACTCCATGCTCACCATCATCATCTCAATCTCTACCAGACACAGCAGCAGCAGCAACAGTTGCAGCAACAGCCGGCGGCATATTTGGAGCTGTCGCAGCGCATGCACATGATGCGTCACAAAGCACCACCGCCTTATCCGGTGAATCGTTTGAGCTCCTCCTCAACACCAGATCTGGCTGTGGCCACACCCCGTCCACTGCAGGGTTATCGCAACTACGTTTCCGGTTCCTCACCAGATCTGGTCTCCAATCGTACTCTACTCAATGGTGGACAGTTTGTTGCCTTGGCTGCTGCAGGTGGCGGAGGGGCAGGTGCAGCTGCTGCAGTACACGGCAACATGCCCACCTCATCGGGCGCCACAATGTTGCATCAATATCCGTACATTGGTCACATGGGACACTCGCAGCCCTATCTGCCACCCCATGGCACCTTCGAGAACCTCAATATGATTGAGGAGCAGCCGTCGATTATGTCCCAGCTGCGTCAGTCGGCAATGAGTCAAGCTGTGCAGAGGTGAGTAGAGAATGGATTCCCCTCATTATATGCCAGGCATTCATATCTGCTTCCCTTTCAGTTCTCCCACTTTGCCACCCAGTGGTTATCGCAGCTCAGCGCCTCCACCGGCAAGCAGTCCACAGCCAGCTGGAGCACCCTCCGCGGGAGCAGCAACACCAACGCCTTTGCAACGCAATGCAATGAACGGTTCCATTGAACCCATCTACGAGAATGTGCCGCTGCCATTGCCACAGCGTGCCAGTGGTGGCAGTAGCGGTGCGGATGCCATGCGACAACGTGCTTCATCCATACAATCAGCACCACCAGGTGTACCTCCTGCTCCTGTGCCTGCTGCACGTCACAACAACAACAACGTAGTCACGCTCACTGTCAATGCGCAGCCGGATGATGAAATTACGCGAAACATAAAGAAATACGGGGCCGATCGTGCTGCCAGTACCGAGCTGCAGTTCCTTGAACCGCAGGCACCACAGCGTACGGCACGTGCCGCGAGTGCAGCGCCAGCAATTGGTGCCACGCCCCCACCACGTCAACATCGCTCGACAGCAAGTCTGAATAAGTCAACGGTGGATGTGATTTCCCCTGCAGGAGACTCGCTGCATCAGCAATTTAGTGCCATGAATCTATCCGGGAATACCTCAGCGTCAACTTCGTCCATGTTCAATTCGACGCTGGACACAACCGGTTCCTCTTCGGCCAGCAAGGAGGTGAAACGTCGTCGTCGTTGGAATATCTTATCGCGGAGCAAAACTCCCGATAAACAAAAGTCTGCTACACTGGGCAGGGAGAAGGCGAGCACATCCGTTTCATCTGCAGCAGCGCAGCATGCCAAGCTAGCGGCCAAAATGAAGCTCGCCCAGGATGATTTGAATCTGCCACATCGTTGGTCGACGGGCGTAGCCAAACCACAGCCCATTTCGGGACAGTATTCCAAGGATAAATTGGTAAGTGATTTCTATAAATTTCCTATACACCCACTCTAATCCTCCCCTTCCTCTTCCAGTGCCAGATATTAAACGATAAGCTGCAGGATGCGCAGTTGTTCATGGAGTTCGAGCGCATACCCAAGAGACGAGAGCATGCACAATACGATTGCGCGTTGCTTGAGGAGAATGAGGCCAAGAATCATGATCCCAACTTTCTGCCATACGATGACAATCGCGTGCGTCTGACGCCAGCGATGGACAATCGACATGGCTATGTGAATGCATCGTATATATCGGTGGGTTACCAGAGATTCTAAACAAAGTTACTGCTTATTTAAGTTATGTTTATTTTGTTCCTTCTTAGGCCACCGTGGGCACCAAGCAGCGTTTTTATATTGTCGCCCAATCACCGCAGGAGTCGCAAACGATGCGCATCTTCTGGCAATGTGTTTGGGAGGCAGATGTTTATCTGGTGGTGCAACTGACGGAGGACATGAGCTATATACCGCTCAACAGTCAGCAGCGTTTGGAGTTTGGACAGGTAAGACACCCCTTTAGTGCCTATCTTAACTGTAGCTAATTAGTCTATTGCCATTGCAGTTCCAGGTTTATCAGGAATTCTCACAAACAACAGATCGCTGCACCACCAGCAAACTGCGCCTGTTTCATGCGCAATCGCGTCGCTATCGCTCCGTGTGGCATCTGCAGTATGCCGATTGGGCTGAGCAGAACTGTCCACGAGATGTGAATCATTTCCTAGACTTTCTGGAGGAGCTTAACTCTGTGAGATTGGCCTCAACACATGAGGTTCCCCCAGGACACAATACCAATCCACCAGTGCTCATACACTGTCTGGAGGGAGGCGGACGTTCGGGTGTCACATTAACAGCTGATCTTCTACTCTACACACTGGATCACAATGAAGTAAGACAACATACAATGTGATTACCCATTGAATAGAGACGATAACTAACACATTTCAATCTCTTTGCAGGACTTAGATATACCGAGCGTCATTGGGCAGCTGCGACATCAGCGGGACAGCATTATACCATCGCTAGCGCAATATAAATTCATTTACAATCTGCTCATAACATATCTGAAACGTACGAGGTTGATCTAAACCTGTTGCTCAACACTGGCTGAATTTAGTATTTTGATGTTTAAGCTTAAAACGAACAACAAAACTTTCATGTATCCCATCCACGTAACTCTACTCAAAGACTTGGATTCAATTCTATATAGATAACACAATAGTTCTTCCGTCTCTAACACTTGGACAGCTTCCCATACCATACCATATATATGTATGTATATGTATAGATAAATACCCAATACCACCATATGATCATTCTGTGTATTCACTTTGTGATCGAACCCAAATTGTTTATACTTAAGTTTCGAATTTGTTACCAAATTTAGGCGCGCCACCCAATACAATACTAATACATTGTGTTAATTATAGTGCTTAGGTTTAAAGCCAAATTATTTATACATTTTTTTAATGAGACCCAATTTGATATGCGCATTACGCAAAACACAAAGCAATAAAAAATATACATTTTCAAATAATACTTGAAGTTTCTTTTCGATGAAAACACTTTTCAGGGGTTTGTTTTTAAATACTGCATGTATTTGATGCTTTCCAAAGTAATGTGTAATACATATACATATTATATATATTCATAAGACATCAATAATATATATAATACACATACATATAAAAGCTTAAATGATTGAGTTACATAATTGAATTAAAGTTGAAAATGCTTGATAAATATTTTATTCAATCAAGGGGCAAATTACTTTCTTTACTTTGTGGGATTCTTCTTTAGCTCTTTTCCAAAGTTGGATACGGTATACATCTTATTGATAGTGTGATTTTGGTTAGGATATAGCACATGATATGTCTTTTAGTGGAGATGGGAGAGGGATTACTATAGTCATTAAATAGTAGTAAGTCATAAAGGAAAGAAATTAAACAAGGTATTTTCATCAACTTCAATCGCGTCCATCAATAAAATGCTATATCTCAAAGATCTATTGAGCCTAGATCCATCCAACTTCAGCAAAGGGCATACAAATGTATTTGAGATATTTTTACTTTAATCAAAAGTTCAAAAGCACAAACATTTTTTGTTTCATTTACATTGAATTTAATTTGAAGCAAAAGTTTCTTAGCTTAAACATAAAGGAGTACAATTATACATTAAACATTTAGCATTTAGTTGTTAAACCTTGTTTTTCTTTTTTTTCTTCTCGTTTTTAGGCAAAACATAATTTGATGTACCATACAAATTAGGCTAATTGGGATCTGCACTTTCCTCAGGTTTGTATATAAGCATTGTATATATGTATATATAGAGATTTGTTTGTATATAGTCGTATATATTCATGTATATATATATAATGTATATCTATGTATATAACAGGCATGGATTGCATATATATATATAAATATATACACACTCAAAAATATTGGAGTCTTTTACGTGTGAGGAAAATATGTTTACAAAACAATTATTATTTCAAGTCTCAGGTTTAGGTTGTTTTGTTTTCTTTTTTATATCGTGTTTTTTTATGGTTGGTTTCGAGTTGTTGTTGCTTGTACTTTCATTCTTCTGGCTGTCTTTACATTTGTCTTTCGTTTGTGTGTCGCGTAAATACGTTAATTATATAATAATAACTACAACACTTGGAAAATATTCGAAAAATCTCTCTCTGCTTACGAACTAAATATTTGGAATTGGAGCGAAGGCTTTCATTATATTCTGCGCATATATAAATAGGTTTATGTATATAGATATATATAAAACTAATTATACATAGAGCTAATGTTTTAAATAAATGGAATTACAAGAGTCGTCGGGGGTTTCTTGTCTTCTTCATCATCTTCATCTTCTTGGGCAAAAGATTCAAATTGTCTTTTTATATAATTTATTAAATGCCGACTAAAAGTCTTCAAAAGATTTTTTGATTGCAACGTTTTGTTTTAGTTACTTTGTTTTTTTTTTTGATTGGGTCTGCGAGTTGGTCTGCCTGCAGACGTTTCTTTTATGTGGTGAAGGCAACAACTTTATGGTTCAATCTTTCTTTTTTTTGTGTTTTCTGTTTTTTGTGTGGAAAATGTTTACAAAGAATTGCGCTAAATTATAATTATTCGTAAGCCACTTAAAACAATAAAGTAGAGCGAGAACTAAACTAAACTTTACGAGCTTAATCTAAGAATACGTGAGACAATGTGGAGGCGTTTGCGAACGTTGACGTTGAAGCTGATAAGTGATAAATGGTATATGAACATCAATGTATATATGTAGGTGTGTATGTGTGCGTGTGTGAATGTCTTTTTTGAATGGGCGTGCCACAATTTTGTATAAATTGCCTGCTTGGGTGACATGGAAACCACAACCATTAACAAATTTTGGCATCTATATATGCTGCAAGAGGGAAAGAGATATCATAGTTAGCATTTATAGATTCTGTTGATATTTGATGGTTACTCACAACTAATTAAATTAACATTTAGTAGTTAAAACAGCACAGTTTGATTTATTGATTCATGGGTGGCATGGGACATATGGTACACTTGGTGCTATCCATAAAATTTGGCGGGCCACCTGTGAAGATAGAAATGACAAATAAGAAGGTATAGTTGATGTGGTCATTAAGATGGCTACCTTAAGAATATGATTAATTTAAATTATCTATAATATGATACGACATGAATATTTATAAATATGATGATGAATAATTATATTGAAATTTACATAAATTAAATTGGAATTTAATTTCGATTGGAAACATGTACAAATATTCAGTTTAATTTTGAGTTAAAGCTTTAGTTTCATTTTCCTAACATATCTATTTATATACTTAACTTAATAGTCTAAGTACTTATGCTAAAACTTTACTTTATAGTCTCTGAACAGTAGCTAAAACAGGACATATCTTATCTCTATATAATGGTAAATACTTTACTTAATAATATAACTTAAAGTCACAATAAATCAATCACTGTCCCTCCCCCCTTCATGGTGTTTCTGCATTTTGTTTGGATTGTTTGCTGCAGCTGCCGCTCATTGTCTTTCATTGTCTCCTCTGGTCTGGGTAACTTACCGTGCATATTGTGATTGAGGTGTCTGCCTGTGTTGGCATTGCCATGATGATGATGACTGTACAGGCTGGAGGTGTAGACAGGCGGCGGTGGTGGTGGCATTGCCAATTGTTGTTGTATTTGCTGCAGCTGTTGATGGCTGCGCATATGCAAGTAAGAAGGCACAGGCGGCGTCGGTGCAGATGCTGTTGCTGCTGCTACTGCTGCTGGTTGTGGTTGCTGTTGTTGTTGTTGTAGTGTTGGTGGTATTGGTGGTGGTGTGGGTGTGCTGGGTGGTGTGCTAGTGCTCTGGCAGGGACTATTCAAGTTCCGTGTGACGGCATTGTTCGATATTTGCTGCAAGAGTCGGCAATCGGCCGCAGTGTAAACCGGCGGCGATGGTTCATTGTGTTGCTGCTGGTGCTGTTGTTGTTGATAGGTCAAGTGGAGGTGGTGTTGCTGCTGCTGATGGGCGTACGAGCCATGCCCACTGTCACACGACGAAACTGAACCTATTGAGTTTTTGTTTTTTTTGGTTTGGTGAAGAGTAAAAGTAGCGTAGGTGTTTGTCAGTATAGTTTGCGTGTGTACAGGTATTTGTGAGTGTAGGTGTGTGTGTGTGTGAAAAGACCAACAACCAAAGCCGAAGCAGCGTTTAACCAACCACCAAATATGCAAGCATATAGCAAGAGGGGGCAGGGTAGAGGGAGAGGGGAGTAAGCACAACTAACATTGGCCAACTAAAGTTAAGCTACAACAATTACGCACTAAGTTATTAACTAATTATCAACTTATTTTATTTAGTAGCAGCGCTAAGCATTTCGTTTAGTTTCAGAGGGGTAAGGGGGAAGTTACTGCATAGAGTAGCACTTACCGGAAGTCACGGATTTGCGCAGCGGTAGATCACGAAAGGTCGTCACGCTGCTGCTCTCCAGAGAGAGATCCACAGAAGGCAGCGGAGGTGGTGGTGCAGGTGTGTCCGAATGGGAACGTTCGTGTATCGCACGAGTGGGCATTATGTTGCCTGAAAGGAAGGGGGAAGATAAGAAGAGAAAGTGTTAGTGATGTTTGAGTGGTTATGGAAGAGAGATGGCGAACCCCAGCCACGATAAAAAGAAAAACTATTAGTAGAGCTCGGGGAAATGGGAATGGGATATTTAGGCATTGTGAATCCTTACGCACTAATCCCTTTACATAATATTAATCCCCTGTCCCCTTTCTACTCACCTCCAGAAGCCAATCGTCGATGCGCACAAGGACTCGGACTGGGCGTACATTGTGCATTGTGTGCCACGCCTGCTGGAGCTGCAGACACAACGCCGCCGCCTGTTGCAGGCGTGCTAAAACCATGTGCGGCATGCAGGTGATGTAGTGGTGGAATGACGCCAGGTATCGCTGAGTTGTGACGCGGCACAAAGGGTTGATGTGGTCGTATCTTGGAGGACTCCGACAAGGATAGCATCTTTTTTACAGCCTGTGGCGAAGCAGTGCCAAATTTGGGGCCATTATTATGCAACTGCTGCTGCTGCTGCCTTCGCTGATGATCGCTGGTAGAACTGGTCGAGCTGGTGGTGGACAAGGTGGGTGAGCTGGGATGACGCTTGCGCAGCGACAACGATGAATTCGGTGCCGAACTGGAACTGGTGTGCGAATAGATGCTCAGTTGATCTCCACCAGCATTGATGCTGCCAGTACCACCAGAGATTGAACCTCCTCCACCACCGCCACCTCCACCGCTGCTACTCGCACTACGATGCGAGGTATTGCCATGCGATATGCTGCCCGAGTAGGTGGAACCATGTGGTGGTTCACACTCCAGCGATAACTTGTGCAACAGATCCTCATCACTGAGTATTTTCAAACTATTCAAGTAGGCCTTGACACGGCGCACCATTTGTGCCTCCTCAAACATTTTCTTGGGATTCGGCGCTGCTGTTGACTTCTTGCGTCGCTTGATAGTAGCTTGGCCAGCATTGGCAGCAATGACAGTGCCGGCAGCAGCATTGCTCTGTGACGCGGACATTTGATTGAGCGAAAAGAGCGCATTCGATGGGGTTTGCCCCTTGAGCTCTAATATGGCCAACAGATCATAGGGGGAGCTGCACATGTGCGTCAATAGACGCACCTCTTTCGACAGCATGCGCAACTTCTCAAAGTTAATCAAACCATCGACACGTGTATCGTTTCCCAGATGTATAAAAGTCAAATCCTTCTTGACAATCGGATAGAAAGGTATGATAGGATGCTGGGCAAGTAACTCTGCCGACACCAATTGCCTGTACTTGGACATATTACGTGAGGGATCCATCAGATCCTGTAGATCATCAAACAGACGCTGATATTTAGAGGGCAACTTCTCCCAGGTGAGTCGCAGCCGAGACACTGCACCATGTCCCAATCCAGAGATGATGGCAAACATGGAATTGAAATTGCGACATTCCTTGCAGTGTCGCGCAATCTTGATGAATCTCTTGACAATCTTCATGCGCTTCACAATGTTATGTTCCGCACAGATCTCACTCACGACCCAGAACATTTCACGATTCACCAGCTCTGAGAATTTACTCAACATAGGCACACCATACTTGGATTGTAGCTCAAAGAGTTCATCAATATATTCTGTAGATTCAATTTGCCGGAAGTTGGCAAAGTCCTGCAGAGTCAATTGGATTGCCAGCTCGTAGGCATTCAAATGTAGGAAATTCACATCAGATTCACGCACCAATTCCAGGGCAAGTTCATCCGGCACCAGTGGTTCCGTGCTGTCGTTCAGCTTGAGATAATAACGTGCAGCAAAGCTGATGCGCTCGGCAAGATTCTGCAACTGATCGGGCAGACGACGCTGCTTTACCATGCCTCCCTCTCCCACACTCACTTCACACAACGAGAAGTTCGAACTGGGATCGTGTATGCCGAACTCCTGCAGTGTCAACATTACCACCTCGTGTGCCGTTGTTTCCTTATAGATGAGCACATATTTACAGGTCTGATCCGATTTGTAAACCTTCAGCACATGCTCGGGATAGTCTGGTGGCAACATGGAGCTTGTAGTTGTGAGTGTGCTAGCTGCCGAGGGACGATGCAGATGTGCTTGCAAGTAATTTACCTGCAGTTGCCCGCCTGCACCACCTCCACTTGGTTCATCATAGTTGAGACTGCTTAGATCCGGATTGGATTGTGATTGATAGAGTCTTGTGGCTGCATTGCAATTGCCGTTGGTCGACGTGCAGCTGCTGCTGCTAGCAGAGCTGCCCGCAGCGGAGAGCTTCAACTTTCCTGCATGCGGCTCATTGAGCAACGTGTCGGAGCTGTCTGTTAAACCGCCCACCACCTGTTGCAATGGTTGAGGTTGCTGCTTATTGAGTAGATTCATTTTGGCCAATGCCTTCTGCAAACGACGCTTGGGTGCTAGCGTCATGAAGCCTCCTGGTTTATTTTGATCATCTGGACCACCTTTCTTGGCCGAGTTTGAGTTGACACTCTGCAGCAGCTGATGCATTAAATTGGAGGCCAAATTACCACCACCACCGCTTACTGGTGGCGTTTGTGGTGGCGCACAGTCGGGTTGATCCAGTAACATATCCACCGAACTGAGACGCACCATATGCGCTCGTGTGGTAAGCTCCTCTGTGGTGCTATCGCTGCGACCATGTAGCTTTGCAATATCATTGGCACAAATGCGACGCGGACTGCGTAAACTCTTGAAACTGCCACTGGCTGAGCTGCTACTGATGCCACCTGCTCCACTAGAGTTGCCACTACCACTGCCATGCTCCAAGGCCTGCATAATCTCCTTGAAACCCAACAAATTACTCTTCACTTGTATGCTCAGGTGAGTGGTGCCTGTGAGCAACTCCATCGCACGTTTACTTGTCACATGATCAAGCGATTGTCCGTTCACTTCGTGTATTTGATCTCCTCGCTTGAGGCCCACATCCTGCGCCTTTGATCCTGGCTCCACATGTGAGATGTAGATGCCTACAGAGGCACTTCCTGTTGCTGCAGCCACACCACGTAGCTCATAGCCGCCAATGATTTGAAAATTAAGCGGTTCATCGCGTGAGGAACGTGTCAGAATGCAGCTACGCATGCGTGCCTTGGCGGCACACGCAATATGCAACAGTCGCAGTTGACTGAGCAACTTCTTGCGCTCCAGCCCAGCCTCGAATATCTCCAGAAACTCCATCATCTCATGATCTGCCTCAAAGTCTGTGAAATGATTGTTCACCCAGAGCAGAACCACACGTGTAACTCGATCACGCAGCTCTTGCGTCTTGTGCGTGTCCAATTGCTCCAAATCGAACCAGTGCAAAAGCTTGGCGGTCACTTCTTGTGGATTCTTGATGAATATACGATGTGTGAGCAGGAAATCTTCAACATAGGTGGGATCTGTCATTGAGTTCTCCTCCACCAATTGCTGTAGCAGTCGCTCTGGTGTTCCACGTATGACCACATGACCGCGCTTTACATTCAGATTATGTGCTGCAGTTCCAGAACCTGCACCGTGTCCACTTGCAGTTGCACTCTCCGCGCCACTGCCGCCAATGGAACGTAGTTCAGTGACCATGACAATTCTGCCCTGTTCATCCTCATGACGTCGTGTATTCTCCTCTCCTTGATGCTGTATGCGATAGTAATCGGTTTGTGTGATGCACACGAACTGACAATCATCGCATTTGGTACGCATCACGCCACGATGATATAACTTATCCATGGTGGGCAATATGCCAAAAGAGTCTCCCATCTGCAGTTCCTCCCTGGTGCCATTGGCATGTTCAATCTCCACGGCACCATTGATCAATACCGACCATGAGTCCAACTCCTCTCCATCTGACATGACCACTGTGCCAGCTTTGTCCACCACAGCAAATACCATGACAGAACAAAGTGCTCTCCTCACTGCCAGTGTAATGTTTGTAAACGCCTTCAGTCCCTGCGTGAACTCAAGCAAGATTTCCACATCATCCTCGCTACGCTCCGAGGGATCCTTCTCCAGACAATCACGCACTGCATCGCGTACATTGAGACTCTGTAGGGGGAAGGAATGTTATTGTAGTAAGGAATGAATTGGCAATTGAAGTGAGACATTGAAATCAAAATAAAAAGTAAAATAAAACTTTAACTTGATATGACCAACTCACATCCATGCTCTCGGCAAGATCCTCCTCATCGGAATCAACTACAGACTCAACGAGGCCGGAGAGATCAATCTCCTCGGCCTCCAGCGATGATCCATAGACAGAGGCCATTGTATCGCTGCCGCTGTACGCTGAACTTGTGTCACTCGAGTGAGAGCCTCGGTTGCATTTTTGATGCAATTCCGGTCGATTGATTGCGTTTGTGGTGCCGCTGCCAACCACTGTGGAGCCGCTGACTGTGGTACTGGGTGGATACTACAAAGAGAGAATCTTTATTGGCATAACAATGGGGATTAATTTTCAAGTTGGGCACTTACATGATGTCTAATATGATGATATGGATCCATTAAAGCGTTGCAATTGCTGCTGCCTCTGCTCCTACAGCAGCTACGGCATGCCAATTAATCCTAAGATATGTAAGTGCTGAACTTTAGACCTTGTGGGCAAGCTGAAAACAATTATTTAAAATATGTATTAATAATTGAAATATTTTAATATGCATCCCAAAGCTTGACCACAATTCAAAGTATGTTAAATAAAATAAAAAATCCCTCATATAATGTGATTACCAAATGATTTAATTTCAATTTGTGGTTAAGCTAATAATCAAAATGTATTGTATACTTTTAATATTCAGAGTTTCTATATATTAAACGTTATGAATAATGTATATTTATAATTTATATTAAGCTCCTTATATCAATGAGTGGATATCATTCATATTGCGTTTTATAAACTCTAACTCTAAACTATTAGAAATATAACAAATCAGCCTATGTACATATATAATCAGAGTTTCTAAATCTTGTACTCTATGTACAATACATATAATATTCACATTTTTTTAATATTTGTATGAAGTATTAATATATGAAGTTATATCAATTATAGTTATATCACTCATATTGTGTCTCATAAACAGGTTCTCCAACTGAGTTAATTTAAATAAACATGTGTACATAAATATCATATACGAATTCGCGTCGAGTCTTACGTTAGGAACAGATGGCAATTACATTTAAGCGGCAGTTAAAAGTTTATACAAAAGAAAACACCTTTCATAAATTATGAAACAAAACCAGCAAAGAATTCACCTAATTAAGTTGTTAAAAAAATGAAATCTTTTTAATCTCTCGTCTCAAAAAAAAACAAAATTACTGTGAGATTTTATTGGTCAATTTTGTGTTTTGTTTATTTGTTTGGTTTTTTCTCTTTTTCTGCTGTTTCGCACTCGCTGGGCGCACAATTTGCATTACATACAGACACACAGTCGCGCATACACATACATACTAACACACTTTCATTTTCAGCAGGCGCAACGGTCGCGCGACCGCAACAATGCTGCCAATAAATTAAGTCAACTGCGGCCGCGACGGCGACGACGACGACAACAAAACACAAAAAAGTAAAACAAAAACACACAAGAGAAATAAAATTCTCATGCAATTGAGTCTGCGCTGCCAACGACAACAACGGCAACAGCGACGCCGACGCCGACATCGACAGAGCTCTCTGACAACGCTGTCTGTTGTTGGAGCGTGTGTGGGTATACATGTGCATGTGTATGCATGTGTGTGTGCCTGTTTCGATTGTTGTTTGTGCGCGTGTGTGTAGGGGGAGCGAAAAATAATATAATAAAAAACACGAAAATTGTAGGCGACGACTTCCGTTCGCTACTGGATAAGCCCCCCATTACAAAAACAACAAGAGCAGCAAGTTATTGCAAAATCAAAGTGTAATAAATAAACACTGTTCACACTCACACACACACATTCACCACGCGTATACACAGGCGAATATACACTAAATATGGGCGTGTTTGTACAGTTCAATGATTTGATGTAGGCTGCTGCTTTCGATACTGCGTGTGTGTATGTATATGTATATTGTTGCACTTGCTAATTATACGCACTTTTTTATAGCCACCGTTGTCCATACACAAGTAATTTTCCCTATCTTTAATGGTTGCGCCTCTTCTTTTTCGTTGCGCGTACGCTTTGCATAAAGAAATTTCAGCCACCTCGCTCCCTGCGCAGCATTGTTGGAATTTCACTTACACACATACACACAACACATGCACATACACAGCACTCATACAGGCACACGCGCATAGTTTTTCAAGCAGCAAAAGCTGCAACGTTGTTGCTTAAAAAAAACAATTTCACTATTTATTTTATATGCAGCATACCTGCTAGAACTTTTTGTTTAGTGTATTGCACTTTATTTAACAAAATTATACGCTTGTAAATGCCATTTTAATTTAGAAAAAATGCACAATGGGTCTCGCCGCGCCAGTGCTGCCCAAACCGATAGCTACTACTGTCTGGCGATAAGCAATGCAGCGTGTGTGGTGGCAAAACGATAATTTAGTACAGTCTGTTATCGTTGTATTGTCGGCTAGATGGGCAGCTCTCATGGCTCGCATTTTTGCGGTACATGTGCTCAATTTGCGTCAGTAGCGACGACAATTTTGCGTTACCCCAAAAGTATGCAACAGATTTATTAGATGTTTACGAGACGATTCAAAAATGTATCCCGCTTTTGCCAAATGCACGATAAGTTTAGTGGGAAAATAGCTGAATTTGCAGCACTGATTCTTATATAAAAAAGGCTAGATTTGAGGGGGGTTTGAGTTGTCTTTACTGCCCCTTTCCCACTGTCTGTTTTTATTAGCGAAAAGGTAAAATCCACCTCATCAGCCCAACGCAAAAAAAAACTGTCCACAATATACAAACAAATTTTTATTGAAAGAAGTGACTCCCCCGGGAGCCAGTCTTTATAGGGTATATGGGGAGGGAAAAGGGCTCAGGATGTGTACCAATTTCAATAAGCCGCTTCGTCTTAATGCAAAGCATGCGACTTAAATGCATGTTTGCGCCATTATTGATGACCTGAGACAGCCCAGCAGACCCCCCAGCCCAGTCTGGCGACCCTCAACCGCTCGAAACCCGTCTGGATCTAGTAGGCCACATAAAAAACGCAACATGTTTCTTTTGCGGCTTGTTCCAAGGGGTGGGGCACAGGGCACAAGGGTGTGAAACTAGCGCATCGAATTGGCGAAGGGTGCCCGCCACGTGGCTGCCAAAGCAAACATACACAACCACACACACACAGATGGAGTAAGGGGGGTGGGGGCAGAGAAAATAGAAACATAAAAAAGCAAATCCTTAAGGTGCAGTGGGCTATTTTTTCTGTTCAACACCCGCAAGAAAAAGGCGTTCACGACGGGGTCACACTAAGCACAGCCTGCTTGCCTGGAGTGGTGGAGTGTGCTGCGGGGTGTGGTGTGTTTCGTTGTAGTTGATGACTTCATGTCCCCAAGGTGTGCAGCCAGTGCAGCGGCGGCTTTAGCGTCGTCTGCATTTTTATGGCTTGCACTGTGCCTGCCAGCTTTATGGTTTTAAAAAAATATTAAATTTGAATTTTATTTCTGTTGTAGTAGAACAATATCTTTATCTTTCTTTTACAACTTGATTTTCAAATACATTTACTGCTGAATAATGTGTCGACTTAATATAATCGGAACGAAATCGATAACCTGACCGAACATTAATAAACAACAGATGTTGTCATAGACCTGTTAAGTTAACGAGCCAGCTAAATTAACATAGTTTAGCTTCAGTGTCTTCTAGTCATTTGTGTATTTTTGTTTCCTCTTTGCATATTTCTTTTATTAAGCATTGCTTGATGTGCTACTTATTCTCAGCAGTTAGTCGTTTTTGGTAACTGTCAGTGCGAGGTAATGCAAATCTTCTTTAGTAGCAAACAAAATAACGTATCGGAAACTTAATTTTAAATGAAGCTAACACACACGCTCAAAGTGCACTGTAAATGCTCTGTTATGTACCCTCATAGTTTACAGGATCACTGTAAGGATCATACACACTGCAAGGAGCAAACATACAAACGAAATAAATACACATTACTGCATACATAAATAAGCTTTCACTCATACATACACAACAAGACAATCCTCTGCACATTTAAAATGCACTTGCACGAATGCGAATCTAGAACGTTATCTTTGGTTGACTGCTTATCTAACATACAGACACACATTCACATACATAAAATGTATCTACTTGAAATGCCTTACGCACTTTGGCAATTTGCACTGGGCTCCCCCTTTACATTGACAAGCCTGCTCTCACACACACGCATGTCGCTTCGCTCTGGTGATTCTCCCCTTTTGATGCTCCTCCAGGCAATTTGACTTCTTGTTGTTTTTGTTTTTCCAAGCAAACCGAAAATCTCTGAGCGCATTTGTTGCTGCCGGCTGCTGCTGCCTCAGCTACTGCTGATGTTTGTTCTTTTTGCGTGCGCTTTGTTTTCCTATTCGTTTGCTTACAATAAAATCAAAGATTGCGTCTGGGATTTTGTTTTCGCAGACCTTAAAAGAAAACCAAGCGCAAATAAGCGCAGCACAGCCCTGGCCATGCCCTAGTTACTACCATCTCCAGTCCATCTGCAACCCCGAGAGACTGTTGCCCTGCTGCCTTGGGTTGCGCCCGAGGTCTTAGTCCAAATAATAATAACTTATTGATTCCGATTGCAAGACGGCGTGAGTTTAACTTTAAATTAAAGCACCATCAACTATTTATGAGTCCTGCTGGGTATTTTCTGTATTCTGTGGCTTTTTTCCGCACGCGTTTTTTCCAATTAGCAGCAGCAAGATTTCCCAAATCCCAATTCGAAGTGGAGAGCGTTGCCGGACCGCACAAATAATTACATTGGCCTTGGTTTGGTGAATAGTGTGCGCGAGAGTGAGACGAAGGAAGTGCACACAGCAATTTAAGCTCAGCTTTGTGTGAGTGGTGGCTAGTGATGGCCGTTGCTGTTGATTAGAGATGGCACTGGGTTGCATCTGTAACAAGGCTTAAATATTAAATGAGAACTTTAAATGAATACACAATATTTAAAATTAAATATAAAATTAATTTATTAAATATGGCAAAAATGAAATCTATATTACATGCACTCTCCCACATTTATATGAAGTGAACACACACAGCAATTCAAGTTGAGCGGCAGCTATAAATAGGCTATAATATATGTATTTAAAGCGAACTTGAAATGAATACAGAATATTTAATATGCAATTTAATATAAAATTAGGTAAATGTGCAAAATATGAACTCTCGCAAGTACGCAGCTCTCCCATCACTAGTATCTATCGCACAGTGCACAGTGACTGCTAAATCTGTCCGAGTCGCAGCTGTATCTTGCGACTTAACAATGCGACAATGATGAGCCACTCCGAGTTACGAGATCTTGTGGTCGACTCGTGACCAAGCCCGGGTCCCTGCTGGTTGTGTCGGGGCCGGCAATTTGAATTAATAAGTTTATTATTTACCAGTGCGGCCTTCGGATTTGTAGCGGATTTGTGTTTTATGTTATTTAATTTGCAGCATATTCTCCATTTAGGGTCGCATGGACTCAGCTGCTGCATTGCACGCGGCGGCTCAAAGTCTCATTTAGTCGCTACGCCTGGGCTTTACTTGTTAGGATACCCCCTTGCCAGGACAACCCCCCCATAAGAAAAATTGCTCTACGAAACTGTTGCTCAAAGACTTTTTATTTTATTTTTGGTTTATTTTTGCAATTACGTGTACTTAGGATTTTTATTCTGTGTGTGTTTTCCTGTTGCTTTAGCTGCAACATATTTGTTTTTTTTTTCATTTTATTCTCATCAAATATTATTTATTCAACATGATTGTGCTCAACGTTTTTTTGTTCATCTTCTTTGTATTTTTCCTAAATATTTTGTCATATTCTTTAGTTATGTCTCGAAAATTAATTAATGAATATAATTAGCCGTAATTTGATTCGTTGCAATTGAAATTTCTTTCAGTTTCTCATCTTCTTTTCTTTTTTGTCAACTTTCCCAAAAATCTTTGTCGATAATAACTCGTATTTTAATTATAATTTTAATTGCATTTAATACTATGATGCAAAATCAGCATTGCGATTGAATAAACTACGAAACGAGTTTCAAATTGAATCAATTGAACCCAACTGGGTTTCTTCAAAATGTACATTTAAGTTTAAGTTTTCACGATTTATATGTAAGACATAGTTATCGAGAGGCGAAACCTTATCATCAAGCTTAGCGCAAAATGAACCTAATTTAGTGTCTAGAAAATGGGAAACTAAAAACAGCGATAAAGGCACAGGAAAAAGTTCTTTAAACGATAGTTTAACGATATATTTTAAAGCCCGAATGTGTGTGAACTAAATGAATGATTTGATATGCGTCTAATTGACCTGGTTTTGTTGTATTTCGAAGTGGAAGCTGTGTGTGAGTTCTTTTAAACCCTAGAATATTACTACACCCTCTAGCGGGCACTTCTAGAAGCATTCTTTCGCACAGTTAGAGTGGTTCTAATTTTGTCAATTTGTTATCAATTTCTCATATTATTGTCAAAATTATACGCAGGTTTTTCTTTATTTTCTTTTCGGATACCGCTTCCTCTTCTACTACTACGCATCAAAATTCAATTTTGAATAGTAAATAGAGAGATGTGTGTAGAGATAGAGAGACAGTTCCGAGAGGGGGTTTGCATAGAGTACTAAGTATACTATATATGTATATAGATATCTGTATATATATGCATGTGTATATATATATAGAGTTCTCTATAGGTATATGTACATTTAAAGCAAAAATTATCAGACAGAGAGAGCATTCAGGTGGAGGAGCGATAGGTACACACATATGTCAATGGTTACGCTTAGATTCTATCTGATAGAATACTACAGATACTTAGCACATATACAGATACAGATGGAGAATTCCATAGTCGAGTATTTACAATGTTCATTGTTCTTTAGCTTGATTATGTCTTATGGATCTGTTTCTTAGGCTATTGACTCGAGAGGGGAACTTAGGTCTAGGCAATAACTGTATAGGCTTCTGATCAAAACTCTCTTATGTAGCTAAGTGTATCTTTTGTGCACTGTACCCCAAGCAAATTCTTATCGGAATGAACTTTAATTGTTTTTAGATATTTGAATAGATCATAATTTGCATTTGTTTGGGGGCTCTTGATAAATTATTTGAATCGTTTTATTTTAAATGCATTTCTTGCATTAATGCATAAAATTCGCATTGTGTAATTCATTAGCATTAAGTTTGCCATATTATATACGATATATATGTATGGGGAGAGTGTGCTAAAATCGCTTAAGGTTTCTCAGAATCCGAATTATATATTATTTATATGTAATATTCCTTCGGTTCGTTTAATACATCAGCGTCTGTGTGCTGGGCTTGAAGCCGAGATTCTTGCGCTGTAGAAATAGATGTATTTCCCGGAAGTTGGGGCGACTCGACTCGTTGCGCTGCCAACACTCGCACATCAGATCGTATATCTCCCGTGGACAGTTCACGGGCATCGGCAGCAGTTCCTGTGAATGGAGGGAATGGGAAATGTGTGTGTGTGTGAATCAAGAGTGACTCTAGAGCAGCTCTAGGGGGCTACTCACATGCATTTTGTCATCCTGGTAAATGTGTCCAACGTTCTCGATGACATTCGCATCCGACATATGCTCATAGGGCTGCTCACGCGCGAATGTCAGTATCTCCCACAGGGCGACGGCAAAGGACCAAACGTCCGACTTGGTGCTGAATTTGGCCTGCAATTAGGCATGTGTATGTGTGTATGAGTGTGTGTTATTTGTCATGTACATGATACTTTAAGGCAACTTTTGTACCTTTTTAATATACATAATCACAGCCCTTTCCACTGTGATTCTCTTACAACTCTTTCCCTTCTCCCTTCCATATCTGTTGCTTGCCTTCCTCTTGTACGCTGTGCCATTTCACATGCCTTTTGCTACTGTTGCGCCCTAAGGCAATGCCAAAACTCTAAAAGCAGCTTTTACAATGTTGTCTAAAACAACCACACACATGTAGACAACATATACACGTACTCACACAATATCCACACACTCACATAGGGATAAACAACAACAAGTGAAGCTCCTATGCGTGGGCTTTACTCCCTGCCTGCCTACATGCATGTGCTTTTGTCTGTCTGTCTGTATGTTTGTATCTCGCTCTCTATCTCGCTGTCTAGCTCTTTCTCTTGCTCTCTCTCTTTCTCTCATTGACTAACTCTCTGTCTTTCTGTTTGTGTATCTCTCTGTACCTCGCGCTGTCTCTCTGTACTTCTGTCTGTCTATCTGTTTGTCTGTCTGTCTGTCTGTCTACCTCTCTGTCTGCCCTCTGTTGTCTGCACCATGCCCCGCCTTTCGTTTCGTTTCGTTTTTCATGTAGTTAATTAATTTATTTAGTGCGGTTTTTCGCTCGGGGATTTACAAAATATTTTTGCCCGTTTCGCCGCTATTTTCCGTTTTTGTTTTTAATTCCTTTTTCTGTGTGTTTGTGTGTGCGAGCGTTCTCTGTCTCTATTTCGAACCCCTTGCCCCCTTCCTCAACCCTTTTGCACTGTGTTTTGGTAATAAAAATCGTACTCTATGCCATTTCCAGCGCAAATTAAAGTGCTCGGTTGGCATTTTTGATGAGAGTTGAGCTCGCTAACGTTGCATATCGCGGGGGTGTGGGGGTTAATGCACTTGCAACCATGTGTAAGCTAATTGGATGGTTACACCACCACCAAAATACAGAACAAAAAAAACAAACTGAAATCAGAATATCATATGCGAAATTCCCCCAAAAATGCATATGATATGCGGGCATTGTGTCGCCCGCATTTCTGTTGGCAATACAAAAGTTTCTCTTGCAACGGCAGAAAGTATGCAACATATGTTTAATCTACGGTTTATGTCGTAAGGGATTTTGTTTTATTAGGGATCAGAGCTTCAGCTATGTCTATGATATAGTTATTTCTCTAACAATATATAAACTGCGACTTCAACTTCTCAACTTGCCACAAGGTTGAAGGACCTCTGGGCCAACCGCTCTCTCTCCCAGCTTGTCGCGCTAAGCATATTTTCCCTATGAGTTATTACGATTTTTCTTGTTTGTTCGCTGCCTGCTTGGCCTAATGGACTTATCGTAAAGGTGGGCACTGTAAGGACAAGGACGAGAAAGTTGAAGAGCGGAAAAGGTAACTGACATAAATCGCCCGGCTTAAAGAGGCAACAGAAAAAGCAAATTAAAAATAATTAACACAATTACAACTCATTTTGCTGTCAAGCTGCCTGAAGGATCGACTAGCAAGCAAGACAGATAGAAGAGGAAGGTGGACCGAAGAGAAGAGAGGGTGTAGAGCAGAGGGGGGTGTCAGTGCACAGTGCTCATTAATTTATAATTATAAACTTGTGCCTGGACGCACAATACAAGGCAAAGTAAAGAGAAGAGCGAAAACAAGAGCGAAAAACTTCAACTAGCTGCAGTTGAAGACGGCAGTAAGGGGGGACTAGTAGAGGGAGGCGAGGGGTGTAGAGGGTACCTATGACTTACCAGAAGCACACTCTCCCAGGCCATCCAGCGTATGGGCATCGGTTGCGTCTGTCGGCCCGTGGTGCCCTCCAGCTGGCAATAGTCCGAGGCGTAGGCCGAACGGTTTATCACAGTGCCGATGGAGCAGACCTTGACGCTCAGCTCGGGGCCAATGATGCAACTCCTGCAAAGAGAAAGAGAGGAAAAGAGAATGAGAAAGTGAACAAGAGGGAGGGTAAGCTTAAGTCGAGGTTTTGCATCAGAAATCTGTTGAGAATTCAATTAAAAATACCAGAAATTAAATAAACAAACACTTCCGCAGGCCAAAAAGCCAACGGCAAAAGGAGAGTAACGTATGTACATACGGACAGCATCAACAGGGGAGTGGGAGAAGGGGTAGAGGATGTAGAGGATGAAGCGTCAGCGTCAGCTTTAGTCAGGATGTGCTTCTTGCTGACACGAGTTGATTGCTTCGCTGTCGTTACCCATTTTGCTGCCATCCTATGCTTCCCCCAGTGGACGCTGGCAAACAAACCCCTTTTCCTCTGCCCTCTGCTCCCTCTTCTCCCTCTCCCTCATGACTTAAGGGGTTGCATGTGTCGTTCGTTGTGCCCCTTCTGCGAGGCATTTGCAAATCGATCAAGTGCTTTGCAACAGTTGAGGCTAATGTCGGATGTGTGTGTGTGGTTTTCTTGTCGCCGGAGAAGTGTACCTAAGTGAGCTCCATATGAGGCCCCATGTAGTACATACATAAATGTATCATCTGTCTTTTAACTTGATTATATTTTGAAATATGCTACAAATCATTCAGAACTTTACTTAAATATAAAATGTATTGAGATTTCATTAATATTGTTTCTTTTTAGAGTAGATCGAAGTAGAATTATGATGGATTAGAATGAAATAAAAGAATATTCTATTGAAATGGATAAAATTGGATAATTTTAGAGAAGATTGAACTAAGAAAGAGGAAGACATGGCACAATACATTTTTAAGGTAGAGAAGAGAAGAGAAAATTAAAGTGGAACAGGAAGCTATAACATAATATTCGTTACAATAAGGAAAGGTAAAAGAGGAATCATTCTGGTATAGGAAACTATAAAATGAAACTTTCTTAAAGCAAAATTTATTATTTGTTTCCTATTCGAAGTAGAATTATGATAGTATAGGAAGATATAGTAGAATACTTTATTAAAGTAGAAAATATTCATAAGTTTAAAGGAAGAACGAATTAAAATAATGATGTGGGGAAGATCAAGTTAAAACTTTCTTAGGTGTACAAAACTAATGTTGTTTTTTTCAGATAAAAAAAATAAAAGGAAAACATAGTACAATACCATATTAGGGTATTCTGAATTCGTTATTTCTTCTGATATCAACTCTGTTGTCCACTGCCCTTGGGGCAACGCCGGTGCCAAACAGACTTGGCGTTGCGCTTGGTAACTGCCAAGTGGTCAGTTCGCAGAACACACAGGGTGTCCCGAGGGCAGGCAAGTGAGGCCGGGGATACTACGGTAGCAAAAGTTGAAGCTTTATATATTTTTGTATTATTGTTTCAGTCGTAGTCCTCTTCTCCCACTCCTGAACAGGAAGCAACGAGATGACAACAGCAACAAAAACTCAGGGATCAACAAACGTTGAAGCATGACGTTGAAAATGACAATATAAGCGGAAGGGAACAGGATGCGCTACAGGAGGAGGAGAAGGTTGTAGACCAGGAGTAGGGTGAAGGGGGAACAGCAACTGGTTTGGGTAGATTTTGCCTCGTGCTGAGTGCCGACTGCCGAGTGCTGAGTACATTGTGCACTCTTGGGGGAGGACCGTAAATGAAACCATGAAATGGTAAACACAATCAACATTTGATATCGGGCAAAACGGAGTGTGCCAAAGTTAAGTAAATACGACGCCAGTTTGAGGTTATGACTGATGACGTACCTTGCCGAGAAATGCGAAAAATATGCGAATGACTGTAAAAAAAGCGGGGAACAAGCGACAAGTTGAACAAGTTGACAATGATAGAGAAGAGCAAAAGAGAAATGCAATTTGAGTTGAGAGTTGGAGAGAAACTGTGGATGAAATCATTTTTAATGAATGAAATGATATGGTACCCAAGTGGAAAAGAGCATAAGAGAGTGAAAGATACTAAAAAGTACAAAACTTTGTGCAGTGTGCAAGGCATAATTATTGTGTACAGCTGGAAAACTTAGCAAACAGTACACATTGAAGCTTTTTATATTAGAAAAGCAATGGCACTTTGGAAATTTCAGTAAATATATAACATTTAAAGTTTTAACCTTTAAAATAAGAAATACTTATAAATATACTATAACTTCTTCCCATTAACCTTAATCACTTGATTTTGTTATCGATATATGATATCTATCACACATTTAGGACATCTTCAAGTAATTTTCATATATATGTATACCATCTATAACAACAATTAAACTAAAATTGTTTAAATAATTGTAACTAATCTCTTATCTTTATGTTATCGATAGGATGATGTCTATCGCACATCTAGAACAGCTTCATTGTATTAGTTACCATAATATTTTATTTTTTTTTGTAATATTTTGCAAATAACTGTATTTGTTTAATTTCATTTCATCAACTTTCCCTTCACAAATCCTTTTACACGTCAACTAAAATCTCTTGTCTTTGTGTTATCGATATTTGATAGTCTGACGTCTATCGCACATCTGGCACATCTTCTGGTAAATTCATTAACGGAAATGCAATCAAGTATGCAAAGACCCCGGACAAGCGAACCATGCAAAGCTCAGGCAAACGTGACGGGGGCTAAACAAATGCCCGAAGGCCAGAAAGGAAGAGAGAGAGGAGGAGGGAAGGGAAGGGAAGTTTCATATGAGCACGGACATTACACGTAAGCGGACAGGTCTGACGTGCATAATTTCCTGTTGTTCACCCGCCGCTTAATAACATTGAAAAAGGATATGAAGTGCTGTCATATTACAAATAAAACGTCTGCCTCAGTGCGCTGCGGCAGCGCGGTTCGTCATGTAATGCGTTTAGCCCAAATCTCAAACCCCAGCACAGCCCACAGGGCGCACAGGGCACAGCGCACAGAGAGGCCCGCCACATGGTGAGTGGCATTACAGACATCCCTCGCTGTTGGCGGACAGTTTCTGATTTCGTGCGTTATAGATTTCGATTTCGAAGACGATGAAGCCAACAACAATTGAATTTAAGTTGAGTGAAAGGTTTAATTTTCAACTGACATGCGATGTGGGGGGCAGAGTTCATATTTGTGTGCGTGTATCTGAAGCAGTTGCTGTAAGTGTGTATGTATCTGAATCTCTATCTGTATCTGTAAGTGTGTGTGTGTGTCTGTGTGTCTGTGTGTCATGTATGACGCAGTTGCAACACACAACGGATCGAGTGTCGCTTGCGTTGAGTGAGTAGTTAAGTAGGCTTGTCTAGGCAGTTTGCGGATCGGCTAGGATTACCATTTCTATGCTCTTGACATCCATTGACAGCGACACTGACACGTGTCGAGGTTTTGCAGAGGGTTGAAACAGTAACGCCACCCTTACCCCCTCCCACACACCCGCCCACTCACTCACTTACACACATTCATTCTCCTTATGAAGTATGTCTGTTTGCTGTCTGTCTTCGAGCTGGCCAATTGACATGATTGTTATCACACAACTTTAAAGCAATTTGCTTGTGCTTTAACCAAATTCAAATACGAACATTAAATTGTGTACAAATGAAAAGCGAAAAGCCGCACTATTAACCCAATTAATTCGTGCGCGATGCGGCCATAAATTTGGTTAAGACAATATTCCGAAAAAATACAACATTCATGGCATGTGCTTGTGGACTGTGGACTGGATTGGCGGCAATTAAAATGCGCCATAAAAATTTGTAAGCTGACCAACAAATTAAAGTCAAATGGCCGAAGGTCTACCAAATGGAACTGAGTAGCACAATTTTCTTAGTTACAGTACAACGAATTAACTATGCTCTGCTTAAAATCAAAGAAATTCCACGAACAGTTTTATTTAATTTAAAATTTATTAGTCTTTGTAATAAGTAACAGACTGTTAGGCTGGTTTGCTTTGATAAGTATCATAACAGTGACTTATAAACTTAGCAGAGTTTGCATTTAAAGCGCCATGTTAAGTACATATCAATTGCAGAGTTTGTATTTACAGTGCCATATTGAGTATATACTTGTATAACACATGCATTCTAACAATAAAAAATGTTAATTTAAAGCGCAATAACACATATATTCTAAGTCAGAATCTGTTAAACATCACAAAGTTTGCATTTACACGCACGTCTTGTTAATTATCGATAACAAAAGACAATGCGCTGTTACGGTAAACTCAAGGTTAACATGGAAAGGAATTAAATTGATTTCCACGTACGTTGCAAGGTTTAACAATAAATTGCATGCTGCCCATTGCAGTTGGTTTTAGTTTGAGTATATTTGTACAATAAAAGCGTAGCAGACAATGAACAATGGAGTCGCTAGTTTGGGTCCTTGTTTTGCGCAACTTTCACTAACAAGCTGCGTGCCAGAAACAGCAGCAGCAGCAGCATAGCAGCAACATCACCCTGCAGCAACAATGGACACAGCAATAGCAGCAGCAGCAACAAACTACAGCAGAGAAATAACAACAATAACAATATCAACAGAAACAGCAAAACCAAACATTGTTCCAGTTTTCGTTGCTGTTGTTCTTGTTGTTGTTTTAGCTTTTTTTCGCTAGCAATTACAAGCATATTAGGTTAACACAAATGCACAACAAAATGTCCTTGGATTTGCGACAAAAAACAGAGATAAAGCCTGAGAGAGAGAGCGCGAGAATGAGAGGGAAAATGGGAAAGAGAAACGAGTACAAAACGCAATAACAATAAATTGCATGCGACTTGCGGCGCACTTTTAAAATGTGTCAGAAAAACATATAGTTATGGGTTTTTAGTTGCCCGGAGACCCCACGCTAACATCACCAGCTCCATCTCAGCCCAGCCCAGTCCAGCCCAGCCCAGCTCAGCCTTGAGCCTTGTGCCGCACGATGCGACGCGAGCTAAATAAATAAAATGGCGCTGGCAACAACAAGGACAAATAAACGACTCTGGGATTTGTTCGCAGGCGTGGGAAGAGCGACGCCGTCGTCTTGGCACTTGGGTATAAATTAGAAGCATGTGCCGAGTGGCCAGTCGAACATACATTCATTCCATATGGGGCGGGCGGCCCTGACTTAAAGCGAGTTAATTAAAGGCCCAGACAAAATGATGGCCATTAAAAACACGCCATGGACATTAAGTGCATCACGAAGCGAAGTGCTTTGGTCAGTTGTCAGTCAGCAGTTCAATAAACTAAGAAAACAAACAATTAAACTCGGTGGCAGAGCAAGAACTAAGAGAGAGCTGACTGTTCTGAGCATGAGGTCAAAGGGTGACGTTTGCCACCCCCTGTTGAAGTCAAATGGCCCCAAGGCGAACCTAGACGTGGCACTATCTAAAATCGATTGAATGGAGTAGGGCTACTGGGAAAATCAAAAGAACTTTGCAGTTGCTTTGAAATCGATAAAGATAATTAGCAAATATGGAAAATATGGTCGCCCTAATCGAATACTATAGTAAGAAGCAAAGCAATATAGATTATTAGAAGGATAAACTTCCTAGCAACCCTATCTTAAATATTCTTTTTGTGTCTTTCATTCATAACACAGGCCCACAAAAAATAAAAAGTTTCATGATCTGGGTAAGCGGCATATGCAGTTATATGTATTTTGGGTCACTGAATCCGAATCCGAGGTCAGAATTTCGCCATCACGTCTGGACTTCGACATAACCTCACAAAACTGAAAAACCTTAAAATATCCCCCAAAAGATATAGAATCCTGATCTGAGCATACGATATATGTTTTATCATGTAATTTGTCCTTCTTAGTCCGAATGCGAAGTCAAAATTTACGTAGCACGTCTGAGTTTCGACTTAACCTCAAAAAACTCGAAAAATTTTTGGAACCCCAAAAAATAATGGGGGGTCATGATCGGGTCATGCGATATATGTTTCTATATGTTTTTAGACCTTCCGAATCCGAATCCAATGTCAAAACCAGCCTATCACGAATAAATTTCAATCTAACCTAAAAATTTTTTGAAAAACTTCCAAAATTTTTACCTTTTTTTAATATTGGATTAGGGTGTATTCAAATTTAATATAAAAATAGCTTTCTTTTCCAATATACCCCCTTTTGAGCATTATTTTATCAGTATTCTGAATAGGTTCATATGAGTACTGATTTATTACGTCAAAACTGTATTTTAACTAATAAAAAATATAAACTAAATACGTAATTCCACATATTAGCATAAATGCAGTAATAAATTATCAAAAAAATTAAAAATTTTGGAAATTTTTCAAAAATTTTTTAGGTTAGGTTGAAATGCAGACGTGATTGGCTGATTTTGATATTGGATTCGGTTTTGGAAGGTCTAAAAACATATAGAAACATATTTCGCATGACCCGATCATAAGCCCCCATTATTTTTTGGGGTTCCAAAAATTTTTCGAGCTTTTTGAGGTTAAGTCGAAACTCAGACGTGCTACGTAAATTTTGACTTCGTATTCGGAATAAGAAGGACAAAATACATGATAAAACATATATTGCATGCTCAGATCAGGATTCTATATCTTTTGGGGGATATTTTAAGGTTTTTCAGTTTTGTGAGGTTATGTCGAAGTCCAGACGTGATGGCGAAATTCTGACCTCGGATTCGGATTCAGTGACCCAAAATACATATAACTGCATATGCCGCTTACCCAGATCATGAAACTTTTTTTTTTTTGTGGGCCTGTGTAATAATCAGAGATTATATAAGATGGTCACCTTAATTAGCAATCGATTGTGTGGCAAAATTGCAAAGTGTGGCCACTTATTGTAATGCTGTTAATCAAGCAAGAGTGCTGCCAATCAAATAGAGTTGAGTACTCACATATGAAAACTGCTAAAAAATATCATTATTTCCAAATGCTTATGCTTACATACCTACATATGTATATTATATGCATTTTTATATTTCTTCCTATATTATTTATGTATTTTTAAATTTCAAATAACTCCAGTAAACTAGTTTCGTGCACAAGGACCTTCTTCAGTTGAAACTCAAATCAAAGTTGTGGCTCTGCAGGATACAAAAATATCAATCAAGAATGGCAGCAATCATAAATGCAAAATGAGGCCTTGTCGTCTTGGCAACCTTTGCCAATGGATATGCCCGGGCACAACTCTTCAGCGTAATCATTAGCATACATTACGTACGGGCTTGACCCTCAGACCCTCAAGTGCTGTCCAAATGGGCCATTATGTGCTTGTAGCTGGTTGCTCCATTGGCTTCCTAACTCATTTTTTCTCCTCTTCTTCCTTTTTTTCCTCGTTTATGTGTGTCGCTGGGTCCCCGACAACCAATAACTATACGTAAGTGTGTGTGTGTGTCTGTGCGTATATGTGCAGAGCAAATGATAATAGTTGTTGGCACACACACAGAGCGGATTCTGGACCCTCTCCACTGATGCTGTCCGAGTGATAAAAAAGCTCAGTTCAGCTCATGTGCTGCGTATTGTAGTTGTTTCGCTGGCGTCCTTCATTCATGGATTCATTCATTCAAGCGTTTCAATTGAGTGGAAAGCTAAGGCACTGCTCTATACGTACGGTATGTACCCTCTCGCCAAGTGCCCCAGAGCCGAATCCTGTCCGGGTTCGGGGTCCTTCATAAGCTTATAAGCTCGTTTCCTTCTCATAGTTTCGCTTTGGTTTGGTTTCGCTTTTTCTCCTCTCTTTTTTTTCAATTTAACATCCGTTTTTGTGGCTACAGCATGTCTATTATGTTGATGATGTCCTTTGACAATATGTCCTAGCAGAGGCGTTTGGGTTAGTGATGGGGGTGTGCGGTGTGAGTCGGGGCAGGCGACCAGTAATGGTAATGTTTCGAGTTTGGCGTTTGTCGCTCGTGTATTGGCATTGATATCGAGGATGATTGTTGTTCGGAATTGAGCAGGAGAGAGAGAGAGGGTGCTTTGGTTTTGTTTTCTTTTGTTTTTCGAACTGATTGTAGCTGCTTTTGTGGCTTGTGCTCGCTGTAGTTGAACAACAGAAAGGAACTCGTTGGGCTGCGAATAGGCAGCAAACTGTGTCACAACATTAATTTAAATAAACACTACTTTAAATTGTCTTTTAGGGCTCTTCAAACCATTTGAAGGAAACTGTGAATTTTGAACCCAATAAGTAGGCATCAACAATTAAGAATATTGAAGTGAGGGTGTCTAAAATAAAAATAACCTCTGAATAATATGAATTTAAGCTGTACAATAAATTATTAAGGGTACCATTTTAATTCTTACTTTGCTGAATAGAAGAATTTATTACGAATATTATCATAATATTATTATTATATACTTCTCTCTATAATAATCTCTATTGTCTCGGTATTTCTCAAAATATACTTGGAATGTATTTTCTTCGATATCTGTTATTGAAATGCACAAGAAACTTTCTCGCACACCTCAAACGCTACACAACAAGCGTATTATGTACCGCGGATAACCCCGAACCGCAGCAATTGATGCGCCGTTTACACGGAAATTGGCTCCCTTTTAACCTATTTGCCTGTAGTTGACATATGGCCATTAATTAAAACATCAACACCAGCCCCTCCTTGAACACACACCGGGGCAGCAACAATAACAAGAGCAGTAACAACAACAACGACTTGTACAAGACAAGTACAAACAGCACGGCAAAACATCGCCTGGAGACTTGCGCAACATTTTCACATGTCAACGCATGCAAAAATTGTGCAGCAAGGGTAGGAGGGGGATGGTTGAAGAGGGGTAGGGGGTAAACTGACTGCGTTGGCAGCGTGTGAAATGTGATCAGGTGGAAGCAAATGGCTGCCAATGCCAATAAAGGTCAAATAGGATTGCAGGGAATTCGTTGTGGAAGAGGGGGAAGGAAGGGGTGCATGCATTTAACCCTTGACAACGCGACGCGTGCAAATAAAATGAAATGAAGCTGTCGCAGAAGCAGCAGCAGCATCAGCAGCAGGAGCTCTGCATCTGACGTTGTCATGGCGCCTGGTGGCCAGACGGATAATTGAGGCAGGGGAAGGAAGAGCAGACTGTCCGGTGTGGTGTGGGGGCACCGGAAATAATGTGCAGCCAGGCGGAAGTAGTTGCTACATCGAAGCGTATTGATTGACTTTGAATGCAGCTCGTCCTGGGGCCGTAAATGGAATCAAAGTTGCCAGCAAAATTCAAAAGTTTTCGATTTGACTTGCAAGAGCAGAGCAGAAGTGCAACTGTGAGTAAGTGGAAAATTGGAAAATTACCATTAACAGTTCAACGTTATGAATGGCATACAGATTGCTGGATTATGCTCACCTCGGTTCATTTTTAGATCAGAACTCAGTTAGAAACTAAACTGATTCTAAGTGAGGAAAGTGAACTTTACTTAAAATATTCAAATTTCTCCTTTGCATCGATTCACGCTGATTTAAAGTTTTTGTTTTATGCAGTGTTATTATAATTTGATTAAATGTAATGTATAAACAGATATCAAAATTATTAAAAAATTGAAAATAAACAATCTCAGTAGTAGTTTCATTATATTAAGTTTACTTAAAGAATTCCAGTTTGCATTTAAAAAAACTTTCAAGCCCTCTATGTTAAGTAACAGCCTCCATTTTATGTAACAGCTAATGGTTCAAACTGCTTTAACATGACTTTTATGTAAATCTGCTAAAGAGCAGTAGCTGTTGCTTAACAATCCTTGTGCATGTGTCTCGATAGGCGCTGTTAATCGATTTTAACTTGCAGTTCTATGTTATTAAAAATTTGATAAATTTTAAATGAATAATTTTTAAACTGAATTATGAACTATTTCCAGTTCATACTAATTTCCCATTTCAATCCTACTTTATTTAACCATAACTACCTTACTCTAGAAGTATGTCAGACCTTATATCACATCATATATATCTTGCTGTAGGCACGTCTGCAAATCAGAGTACGCCACGCCCCCTGCCGCATGACCGTAACGCCCCTTTGTTGCTTCATTAGTGCGCCAAGAGAATCGTTTTGAGTGATGTGCCGCACAGTTCTTAACTGCAGTCAGGGCAGGAAAAACTCCGAGAAAAACTCCTCACTTTAATTTGCATTTATGCAAATCGTCGCTGCATTTGAGGGCTTTCACTTTAACTACTTTCACTCAGGTAACGAGGAGGGGCGGGGCCAGAAAAAGCTAAAGAGTGCCGACTGCTTCTAAGTTCTGGCATAAAACTAACTATATAAACTAACTACCGTTACCTGGGGGTACATCCCCTTCCCAACTACCCTGCCTCCTTGCACTTGGCAACATTTTACGCTTAATTTATGCACATTTTTCTAGTATTTTCTTTTCTGGTTTCCCGCTGCTACAGCTGCAGCAGGAAAATTTATTGCACTTTCTAGTTGGCAGCGCAACAATTTTCATTTTTGGGATTTAGTGACTTTCACTTTTTTCAACAACAACAACAATAACAACAACAGCAACAGTTTTCGCATGTTCTTTGGCAATTTTTTTCGCCCTGTTTTCGGGTTGATTTTTAATTAAAAATTTTCGCTAGGGTTGAGTCAACATTTGTTGTTGTTGTTTCCCGCCGTTTTAATGTTGATTTTATGCAAATGACAATTGATTGAAACTGGCTGTGTAAAGGGAGTGTGAGTAAGGGCTTTTGTGTGTGTGTGTTGATTGAAGGCATATTAAAATAAATGAAGGCCGTACCGGCAACATAATGGATATAATATGCCATAAACAATTACCATTTCATAAATTATTGCATGTAAATATATGCAAAAAACAAGCACACACACGTTTGCACATGCACAGACTTGCACAAAGATATTGCGGCGATATATTCGATATTGTTGTAATCGTTTGCGTGTGCTTTGCGTATTTATCGTTATGTGTTTGTAAACAATTATCTCGCTTACAGAATGTACATATAGTGACTGGGAAAGAGAGGGGAAATGAAAGGATGGTGGGTAGAAAAAAGGGGTAGAGGGAGAGGAAGGCACTGGCAGGGTGGTAACTGTTGTAAAAACAGGCAAAAATGCAAGATAAGCGCATAAAAACACAGTGCCATAGAGGCAAATGAATAATTAAGGGGGCTGCAGGGGATAGGGGGCAGCAGCAACACGTCTAGTTATTTCTATTCATTTTTCGTAGTGCACTAACTATTTAAATATGTAATTACTTTTTACAATTAATTCAATAATTGTCTCCGTGTCCCTCTTCTCCCCTTCGTTGCACCGTTAATCTTCGTTATTGTTGGATTAAATCAATTAAATTTTCCAATACGTGTATGCAAAAGACAGGCACGCACATGTATGAACATGAACATGCAAGCATATGCACACACATTCACACACCTAGTCGTAATTACGCTTGGCCATAATTACATTGGCCATTTAAACGTAAATCCACGGAAATGACGACTGAACTCTGTACCCTCTTCATAACCTCACTTGGTACTCTGTTCTGTACCCATCTCTGCACCTTGCTACATACCATTAGCTGTGTCCCCTTCGGTACCAACTCGCTGTACCCCTGTAGTGTCCTCTGTTTTCTCCTCTGTATTCTTCTCTGTCCTCTGTTTTCTCCTCTGTATTCTTCTCTGTAGTCTCATATGTAGTCTTATCTGTATTCTTCTCTATAGTATCCTCTGTACCATTCTCTGTACCTTTCTGTGTACCTTTCTGTGTACCTTTATCTGTACTCTCCTGTAAACCCTTTACTGTACCCTCATAAGTACCCTATTCTTTTCTCTTTTCGCTTCAGTCTTTTCTACCCAACTCTCCTTCACACTCTCATCTCCTCTCTACTCTCCCGTCTACTGTCCTCTCTAATCTCTACTCTACTCTTGTCTCTACTCTTTTCTCTACTCTCTTCTCTACCCCCTCTCTACTCTCCTGTATAGTTTCCTGTATATTTACCTCTCTACCGTCCTCTCAGCCTATACTCTACTCTCATCTCCTCCTCTCAATTTCTTTTCTGTACCCCTAGTCTACGCCCCTCTGTCTGCATTCTCTCTACCTGTTCTCCTTCTCCTCTCTACGCCTCCTCTCTACACCTCCTCTCTACACTCTCTTTCTATACTCACCCCCCCTTTGCGCTTTTCACGTCCTTAAGTACCCTCGCTCTCCACCTTCCTCTGCACGTCAAACAAGATTTGGCCTATGTTCGCTTTTTGTCAATTGCAATCAAACCAATTGAAATTGCAAGCTTCTCCCCCTCATTGTTGCAGCTGTGTTGTTGTTGCTGTTGCTCTGTTGTTCTTGCTATTGTGGTGTCGCCTAGCAGCCTTTGAATTGAATTTCCCTGTCATTGATTTGCAATTATTACTAAGAGCGGCAGCTCCAGGCAGGCAGGCAGGCCGGCACAACCCAACCAACCAAGCGTACCCCAAACTGTTCCCTGGCTAATCTATACAAATCCAACGCACAGCTGACCACGGCAGCTCGCAGCTGTGGTCTACCCCATCTCACTACCCCCTACCCCTGCTGGGGCTTAACTAACCCCCTTTGCTGCCGCAGTTGCTGCTTAGTTGGGAGGTTTAACTTGTCGCGCGACATGAAACGATTAAGGCTGAAATGCTTTTAGCCATTGCCATGCTGGCTTCTGGCTTTGCCTCTGAGGTGTTTGCCTGGGCTCTGGTCATTATGCAGGGGCACGGCAGGGGGAGGCTAGGAGTTAGGCAAGGGGTCCCCCCCTTTGTGTCAGCGGCAACGTGCTGCATTTTGTATACTGTGTCTGTATGTGTGTATCGTGTGATTGATCACAATTTTGGAAAGTAATTAGAGGAGCATGTGGCCAGCAGGGACTACCAAATGAGGGCGAGAAAGAGAAGGAGAAAGGGAGAGCGAGAGAGAGAGAGAGAAAGGGGGGACATCGCATTAGACGTAATTACTCTGTAAATAATTCGAACCGCGTTCAATAACCAAAAGTGCCTGGACAAAGGCTTTAATGGCTAATGGAGACATTGTGGGAAGAAGGGGAGGTGCAAGGGGCAGGAGGAAACTGAATCAAATTATTGCTCGGAAATAGCTGAAATAGTTTTCCGTAATTGCACCAATAGAAATTAATATGCTTGGCTATAAAAAGATCATGTCGAGCAGTCAACCAAATTGCTGGTTAACTGATTGGTTTTGTTACTCTCATTTAGGCTGATATCAAAGTGTGATACTAAATATATAACAATAATCCATTAAGAGTTATCGATTATATAAGGAAATCGAGATGACAGTGATCAGTGTAGGTTCATATGACATTGCAGCTAATCATGGCAGATACCTTTAGGTTCTGCTTCAACAGAAATATGCAAAAGCTGGCTTAAAATCTTAATATTTTGTTTTTTTGTTGGTTTAATCACCATTAACTTAGAAAGTAAAATAGTTATGGGTAATTAAATTTGATGATAATATGTATTACTTTAGCACGCACCTAGATATTTGCCACAACCTCTTCCGCCTTTTTAAATTGAACGAAACCGAATTGCAAGCGTTATTTGAAAGCGAGAGTTTTCGTTTTTGGTGTGCACTATAATTATCTACATATAAATGAGTTATGTAAGATTGTTAGTGAGAATTATAAACACATAAGTTGTTTAAGTAAGTATTTTATTGGAAGGGTATTTCACATTCTACAGTCCAGTACACTCTACTAATAATTTCTTAGTTGTTCTACTCCTTGACTACCTTGCGTACCTTGCGTTTAATTCGATTTCTTAGCCTCTCTCTTCCTCCATAGTACTTGTCACAACACAATCGATGAAAACCATTAATTGAATGTTTGGAAATACACTCAAATATAGCTCGTATACAGCTCGAATATTTAGGCATATACCCTGCTATATTTGGTCATATTCCTCAAGATATTATTGAACATAAATCAAGTCTTAGCACGGTGATTAAAGCGAATCGTATGTGAGTACACTCATTATGAGCACGAGACGAACGCGCACTCACATTAAAATTCAGCATTGAATTTAATTAACCCTGCGAGTGCCCCCTATGCACCCTCCTCCACCACTACACACGCACACACGCACAGCAAACCTCATAGTGTAATCAGTTTTCTTTGCTGCGTGGCAACCCCCAGGATGGGCCTGTCGCTGCCATTACAAACCACATCAAAATACGACGAAGATCGCCGACTTGCGCTGCTGCGGCTGGGTGCCAATAATGACAACAAGCATATGCACAGAAGGGGAAGAGGAAGGAGAAGTGGGAAGGGGAGCCGAAGGAGAACAATAAGCAGTCCAAAGTTAACGACAACTAAATCCAATTACAAGGACACCCAGCAGCCCAGTAGCCAAGCCGATAACCCTGAACAGAACTCGGCACACGTGTGCGTATCGAATCAGTCTAGATGTGTGTGTGTGAGTGGGGGTGTGGTGGGTGTTGGTGGCATGCTAAAGGGGGCAGTTGTGCCTTTTGGTTTTTGGTTTTCGTTGCTGTTCTGGTTGCATTGCATCCCGCAGCGTTGCATAAAGATTTACTTTTCATTTATGGCGCCAGACAAAGGAACAACCCTTACAACTGCACACTGCACAAAGGAGTTCACTCTTTATTGCTGTGTGTAGGTGTGTGTGTTGGTGTGTGTGCTTGGCTGTGCCTGTGTGTGTGTGTGAGTTGCTGCTGTTCCGCTACCGCCACCGAAAAATTGTAATTAAACTTAATCCGCTCAATTTGAAACGCATGCCAAGCTAAAAGTGCCCTGCGCCACGCTGTATTGCATACAAAATACCCTGTAATTAAGGGATGGGGGTATATAGGGCAAGCAAGAATAACTACATTTGCTGAAAGAAAGTCAAAACTAAACAAAGACTAAAATGAATTTGAGAATTTCAATTAATTATTATGTATTGAATACAAAATACTCTGTAATTAAAACTTAAAAGCACAAAGGGAATGAAAAGCAAAGAAAACTACGTATAAATGCCAAAAATAAACTAATAACTAAAATCAATTTAAAATTTTCAATTTATTTTTTTATATTATGTATTTAATACGAAGTACCCTGTAATTCTGTATGTGGGACCAGCCAAACGAACAATATTGGCGGCAAATCTCCTACAAACTGCCAAAACTAGCTAAAAGATAATTTTAATAAAGTAAATTTTGTTCAATGTTTTGACAATGAAATACCCTAGAATTATGGAGTAAGTGTGTACTAGGTAGGTAAAGCAAGCAGAAAATAGGCCAAAACCAAAATTTACTGGGTATACATCAGACATATATCCTGTTCTTCTCATCATATTGCCTTTAAAACTCCCATTAGTTACAAAAACTAGCAACAATTGTACAACAGGCACATAACATATGATTCTCATCTTATTACTTGCAAAACTAGAGTGCAAAAACTAGCATTGATTTAAATTTACAGGGTATATACCAAGCACATCCTATACTACTCTCTAGTTATTGCTTAATTTTTAATTAAAAGTGTCAGAAAAAGGATTCGAGAATCCTTGCAACTCTCCCCCCTGCCCCACCTTCACCCCGTGCGATGCGTTCATGTGTTAAAAAATGTGCATAAATTATTGAATTAGTCCGTTTGCAGCAAATTTTCCCCGATTTCCCTTTCTTGCTGAGCCAATTTTCACGCTGTGCGTTATTAATATGAAATTTCGAAAGCATAAATTAAGGCGGCAGCGTTGCCACACTTGCTTATAATTTATGCATGTCAAAGACTTGGCCTCAGTTCAGTTCAGCTCGGTTCAGTTAGGGGTTTGGTTCAGTTATGGTTCGCTTTGGTTTTCCATTTATTTATTTATAACACTCGCTACTGTGGACTGCCAAAGGGCTGCGGCAATTAGTTGTCGCTGCCTGCTCCTTGGGGATGTTTTAATTATCGTATTGTTCGTATTGTTTTTTTTCCATTCCTTTCTCGATTTATGTGCACGATTTAATAATGCAAATTAATTCAAACGGCAGTTTTTTGTGTGTCCGCTCTTTCTATCCCTCTTTCTCTTTGTTATTATTGGCTTAGGTTTATCGCTCTCTGATTTGATTTATATTCTCTTCCATCATATCTCAAAGGGGGGCTTCAAATCAAATCACCCTATCTATATGACTTGCTTTGTCATAATCGAATCTGGCCCGAGTTCTCTCTTTCTCTCTCTGTTAATAATTGACTTTGCAATTCAATTTATGATTACTTTTCTCGCAAATGTTGTTATGATTATTATTTTAAAATTAATATAAATTGTCATATAAGCAAATTGTGGTCATTTTGTTGTCAGTCGGCCTCCCAGTTTCCTTTACTTCTCTTTGTATGTATTCGTATCTTGCAGTCTCTTCTGTCTTTCAGTCTTTCAATTGCCTCTGCCTCACACACATCTCCCCAGGCAACAACTACAACTACAACAACAAGAGCAGTAAGTCTACATCTCAGTTGGAGTCGCTTTGAGTGCAGTTTGTGCCAGGGAGAGGGGAGATAGAGGGGAGGTTGGCAGTGCTGCCTTGCCTTCTCTCGTGCCTTGCTCTGGCACAAGTGTTTCGTAGTTTGGCTGTGATTTCATTAAAATTTTACTGTCATAGTAAAAGTTTTATTATGAGCGAGTTGAGTTGTTGTTCTTCTTCTTATTGTTGTTGTTCTTATTGTTGTTGTTGTTGTTGTTGCTTTGCTGCAAACGTGAGCCCGAAACAATTGCAGGCGCATGCCGAAAACAATGCAAACAGATAGCGAGCAACACAAGGAGACTGAGCAACTGCAATGAGAGTGGGAAAGGATGAGGGAGCAGGGGGAAACTGGGAGACACTGCAAGGCAGTCAAGCTCGCTTAGTTTATATAGTAATTATGATTCTGTCTGTTGTTGTTGCTGCTGTCCAGACTACACGTATTACGTGCAGGCAGGCAGGCAGAAGCAACAAGCGACAGCGACAGCGGCAGCTGTGGCATTTTGTGTACATTAAAAAAAGTGCTGCATACGCTGAGGCGTCTTTAAAGTACTCTTACGCAAAAGGTAACTGAGTTTTGTGAGGAAGTTTGGATGATATGGAATGCAATGTATGCTAAATTTTAGATATTTAAATTTTAGACTAGATATACCTTAGAGTTTTATACCACGGCAAAGATTTTACCATATATCAGAATGTTTATAAGAAATAAAGGAAACTTGACAAAAGACTATATGTAGTATCATATATAATGCAATAGCAAATAGTGTAGAGTAGTGTAGTGCAGTGCATATAATATGATATATGTATATACATATTTAATCCGCCTTCTTTCTAATATTTCGTTGTTTATTATGGCATAGGGATCCCTTTGTAGACTCTCTTCATATAGTTTATTCAGGACAGCCAAGAAATTTCCTTAAGATGAGATGCTCCTTAGATATTAAAACATTGAAATATTAAACTTTTAATGGGTTAAAAAATACTTTAAAAATAATACCAAAAGTAAGATTTCGAAAAACATTCCTGTTAGCTAAATTGCGATGTAAATTAACTTTCTTCCACAACTTTCTTCATAACTAAAGGCGCCATACTGTAGTATATTCCACACTTATCTAAAATACTGTATAATCACGTAGTAAGTGTAAAGCGTAGTCATTAAAAGGCAGCGCACAGAGTTCTTTTTGTTTGCCTTCTTCTTTTTTGCTATTTTACTCTACACAGTCCAACACCTTCAGCTTACTTTAGCTGCCTCCGCTACCCTTTCATTGCTTTACATCTCTCTCTCTCTTTCTCTCTCTTTCCCTTTTAGTACTTACACTCTCTCTCTCTTCTTCTCACTTCTTCTGTCTCGTTTTTTCCCTCGCCTCTGCCATGCAAAAGGGAGTTCGCACAATTTATGTTGCCTGCTTTTAGGCTAATGTGCTCATTTTATGCAAGCGTCTCCCTCGAAGAGCTGCAAAAGAGATTTTTATGCGCCCGCCAGCAACTCTTCATTGTTTGTTGTTGTCCGTCTGCTCTTGTTGTTGTTGTTGTGGCGTGCTGGCAAATGCAACAGCTTGTGTTGTGTTTATAATTGAAATAATTGCAGAAAGCAGACATAATTATATTCTTATTCTTATTGCTGTTGTTGTTGTTCCATTCTCCATTCTCCTTTCTCTTTTCTGCCTGCTGCTGTTGTTGTTGCTGCTACTGTTGCCTGCATTCTCTGCGCTGCTCTTGTTTGTTTTTATTTCGCCCATCATCATCATTGTCGTCGACGTCGTCGTAGTCGTCTGGCGTTGCAGCTGGGCCAGAGATTGTGTGCAGCAGCCTTGGGGCTGTAGGTTTATATAGCATAGTTTTTATGCCATCAACTCGAGGCAGTTGAGTTCAGAGAGAGTGAGAGACAGGGTGGTGGAAAGAGTGTGGGGTGTGTTGGCTATGGGAAAGGGTTTGTAACAAGTGCTGGGGAAAGTGGAAAGTGGCTGGGAGAAAGATGGAATTGCTTGAGATAAGAAGTGTGAATGGAGTCGTACAATTTTTGAATATGAACTATGTTTTCTCTTATTCGTGTTGACTTGAAGATCAGAGAATGCTATCACAATCTTTAAATTAAGAAAATAAGTAAAGACAGAGACAGAGAGGAAGAGAGAGTTACAATAGACACACAAATTATCTAAAATATGCTATTCAGCAATATTGAATATCAGAGAATGATGACAAAACATCATAACGAAGAAGATTTATTAAGACCTATAGACTCTATGGGACTCAAGTGGGAACTTCAAGTTATTGCTGTTCTCTTCAATATATTGCTCATTCAAATTATTACCATATTCAATTCGAAATTCGCACCTCAGTTAGAGCATTTCAGCATCTATCAACTGTGCGTCTTCAATGGTAAATCGCGCCCATTTTTTTGTTGCCTACTTGGTAGCGTTGCCTTTTTTAATTGCACAACAAGTACATCAAAAGCTCGGCTCATTTCCAAGCAATTACTTTAAGGCACCCCATACCCTGCTCCATCATGCTGCAGACCTAATCGCTAAGCCGCCTTTGAGGGCATTAGCCGCAGCGAACAATTTCGACGAAGACCGCGAGATGAATGAGGAGGAGAGCAAGAGAGAGGCGGAGGCGATGCCCGCTTAATAGCGCAACCCTTTTGCAGCTAAGCAAATATGTTTTGTCTCTTTGGCGCCTCAAATGTTGCATGCCACATGCTGTGGCGCAGGTGAGAGAGCGGACGGAGGGAGCGAGTTGAACATTTTGGGGCCTGGACAACTTGCCAAGCGAGCAGATAAACTTCAAAAAGCTTCTTGAAAATCGGCTTAAAACTTCTTCTGTGGGCGGGGGCGGGGCACTTGGACCAACTGAAACTCTATGACAACATTGACAAAGGCGCCCTGGCAACCGCTTGTGGCAGCGAAGTAGGATGAGGAGGGGGTTAAGCACAAATTAAGCATTGCTATGGAGGCGCCAGCGCGCTCTGCAGAGATGATGATTGATTGAGCTTTTAGTTAAATTGCGCTCGGGATGGGACAGGACAGGACAGGCCTGGCCAAAGCTCAGAGAAGCAATAGCAAAGGCGACTTAGTGGAAAGTCTCCTAGTTTACCCCCACTTCCCCCTCCTGCACTATATTCGTGGTTGGCAAAGCAACAGCTTGAGGCTTATTATTATTTGCACTCCCTGGGAAGGAAATTGGGTTCACTTGGGGAACCCTTGCCGAGCATATAATGTGGACATTAGCATGATAAGCCCGATTAGCGCAGCAATATGCCGCCATATAAGTAGTAAGTGTATCTCTTCAATCTTTGCTAACTGTCTGCCAGTTGTATTCACCACAGTCAGACATAATCAAAAGTATCCTTCGACAATTGAAAATTATCAAGCAAGGGTATACTAACTTTGTGAAAATTTATAAATTTAGAGGCACTAGCCGAGTCATGTCTGTCTATTTGTATGAACGTACAGATCTCAGATATTATACATGCTGGAGACACCGAATTTGATATGAAGATTTTTATATATTATACGCAGATGAACTACATTTTATATTTATGATGTCAGGCTTGCTTTTCTCACATATAAATAGTTAAATGTTTTAAAATATGATTTATGTCTTATAATATATTTTCCGTATTTCACTGATAGTTAAGGGACTAAAATATCTACCGCTCAAAATTTCAAACCGAAGGGTATTTTACTGTCTTGTCCGACTGTAGAGTTCGTTCGGTTTATGCTAATATTCTCTGAAGGATCATGTAGTGCTGAGTGAACGCTTAAAAATAATAATGCCGTTCCTGGTATTCGTATAGTAAATGAAGCAAAGCGCAACAAGAAGGTATTCAGGTATTCTAAGAAGGCCGAAACATTAGCAGAAAAATAATATTACGGGGTCGTAAAAGTAAATAAGGGATCACTACCTGGAAGGATCTACCTGCGGTACAGTGCAGTGCCGTCCTACATACTTCACGTCCATGCTAGGGCCTAAATAGACTGAGAATACAAGTTTTAGTTGCAAATAGACTCCTGAAGTGTAAAGATCTACATTGCTATACAACAGTGAAGTGGTGAAACTAGCGAGATGACAACGCGTGTGCGAGAGTTAAAAGAAGTGGACTTCGAAAGGGTCAAGAGCTTTATGCTGCAGCACTTTTACGGGCATGATCCTCTGTTTCAGTCACTAGATGAAGAAATCAAATATACAGGCACACCCGAAAGATGGGCAGAGCGTTTACAAATTATTCGTGAAGGTTTTTCAATGGCTGCCATTGACGAGGATGATAATATTTTGGGCATAGCATTGAACTCAGTAGTGCTGCCCAAAGATTTGGAGAAAAAATGGCAGAAAGTCAACGAGAAGAAACCCACCGATGCACTCTCTCACAGAATGTACTTATTCTATAAAACTGAGTGGGATTCTCAGATCTTCCAGCGATTCAACGTTTCGCGTGCACTTGAGTATCACCTTCTTTGTGTGAATCCTGCAATACGTCGTCAGGGCTTGGGTACGCAGCTAAACAAGGCAGTAATGAAAATGGGTCGCTCCAACGGATTCCCACTAATGATTGGAACTAGTGTTAATCATTATAATACTAAAACTTTGGTCGGACAAGGCTGGAAGGTCATGAACACCGCTAAGTATGCAGACTACAAAGATGAGCACGGAAATACGCCGATTAGACCACCAGCACCTCACACAGAGATAAATGTCATAGCTATAAGGTTCTTAAAAAAGATTGTATCAAAAATTGCTAAATAAATGTTGTATGCATTCAGTGTACTATGGTTAAAAAACTGTCCAAGCTCTGCGCACAGATAAGCATAATTTTAATGCAGGACAGTTTATTTTTAATAAATTCAATAACTATTAACGTCGAAATGATTTCCGAGTATTTGATTGTGATCAGATCATTAGTTATTTTAGAAATCGATACCATTCCCGAATAAGCTTCCCAAAGTATACAACAAAATACGCAAAATGTAGAAGTTATAGATTTATTTAACTAAATTTCGTTAATTGAATCGTTTTAGTCAGGTGTGTAGAGAGTATATCACAGTCGAACCCACTTGACTGTAGCTTTGGTGCTTGTTTATTGAGTTGTTGTTTGTTTGAGGTTAACTTTATTTACGTCACATCCGATGCCAATGATTTCTAGACAAATCTATTAGTGCAATGCTCTCCCCAACAACAACAGTAGCAACAACTACAACAGCAGCAACATCATCAACATTGGCATTTAATTCCCGCGCGCAACAACTTCATAATCCAGCAAATTTTTCAGCACTTAAATTCGGACATGACCTGAAACTTTTCTGCGCTGTCTCCCTCTTTCTCTCCCCGTCCCTCCCTCTCTCTCTACTCCGGGGGCAGCTAATCCCTAAACTGTCGCAAAACTTCTGTAGCATCAAAAAAAAAAAGAAAAGAAAAGGAGCCAAAAAAAGAAAGGCAAAAAAGGCCAACAAAAGTTTTGCAACAGATAAAAGTGCAAAGTTTGCCAGCATGCAAGAGCGAGATAGACCGAGAGAGAGAGAGAAAGAGAGAGATAGCGCGCAAGGCAGGCGCAAATTACAAACATTTTCAATTATCAGGCCAAACAAGGACGTTGACGTATTGTCTGGGCTCTCATTATGCCATTACCATCATATAATTACAGCCTGATTATTGTTTATTAAGTTAAAATGGCGTCGGGCGTCGGGCCTTGATAAATGGCCACGGCCTTTTGTTGCCAACTGTACCTGTCACTCAAAGATGCCCCACGGACCACGGCTCACCTGGGCATCATCTTTCAAAAGGATGCGCTTCTGCTGTTTCTGTGGTCCTACTTAAGCCCGGCTCTTTCATTATCGTTAGTTTTTTATTCGCTTTTGTTTTTGTTTCCCTCTCTCCGTCACTCTTTGGGGTATCTCATATTTTTCAAGTGTCACTGTCAACGTGTGCTATGAAAGACGCCTTTGTTTCTCGCTCTGGCGAAGATTTTATGCCGTTCCCTGGAGACTTTAAATTAATTAATCACATTAAATGCTTTGCGGTCCCGAGTCCCGAGTTGGTCCCGACTCTTCCCGAAATTGTGTAAAAGCAAACTATTAAGATCAAAGATAAGGCGCAAAAATAATGATGCTAAATGTTGGCACAATTATGCCTCGCTGCCCCGCTCTGCTAATGGTCTAGGGAGTGTGGGGTGGCCTGAGGTGGAGTTTGCTGCCTAGGGGTATAAGTAGGTAGAGAGTTCTGCGGCTCGTGCCTTGTGCCACAGACCTCAGGGACAGTCTGCCAAGACGGCATTTCAATTAATTAAATATACTTGTCTAATGTCGGCGCATGTATGTTAATCATTATATATATATATAATTTACCAAGCGAGGTGAGAATGAGAGATTGCTGAAGAAAGCAACTGAAGAAGGTAATGTATAAAGATGTGAGTTGAGCGCGTTTGCAGCTGAGTGGGATAGTGAAAGAGAGTTCTTCATTGTCAGCAAGGAAAACATAGAATCAGATTAAGGAAGACATAGAATAATGGAAGACAGCCATGAATCCGAGTAAATTGCATCTAAATACAGTATCTTCCTACATAGTCTTCAATATCTAACTATAACTGCAGAGTATGCTGGGAATATAACTCAAACATTCCTTTTTCAATCTGTATTGTATCCCAAAATAAATATATTTCTTGACTACATCATTGATTTCTCTTTGGAAGTATTTCTTTCCTCCTGCTGGCTTTGCTTATAAACATAATTTGATATGCAATTTCTTACTAAAGATACAATTCACTTAAATCAGATACAAGTAGGAAACGATATATTCCTGAAACTATTATGTTAGTATTATAAACTCAAACTATTATATCATTATATAATCTAATTAGTAATATCCTTCTTTGATTGCAATGGAGCGTACATTTCTGCGGGCAGATTTGCAGTAACTTCTTGTGCCGCCCTCGGGGCGCATTATTACGCTTTTTATTTAAATAAATACGGCCCATGTACGGCCTAAATAAATTAGTCTATTCGTGCAGAATGTTCTTTTTGAAAAGGAAAAACATAAAGAAGCACAGAGAGAAGAAAGAGAAGGGGATGGAGTAGATGAAATAAATACAAAACTTTGCTTTCAGGCATTGAGATGGAATCCGAAATGGCAAAGGAAAATGCATTCGAGTGTTAATAAAGTCGAACACACGCACACACACAGACATATACACAAAGAACTGTTCGGGCTGTTCTGTAGCTGTAGCTCCATCTGTATCTGTATCTGTATCTGTATCCTTTCGGCTTGTTTGTTTGCCGAGTTTGTGTTGAGTTATCATTGTTGCGCTGCGTTTCTGGCTTGGCTTTTATCTGAAGCCATTGGCCATTACCTTTAGCCTTGTCTTCAATTAGCGATAATAAAACAAATGATACGAATGAGTTTTTCACATTTAACTTTTTGACAGCTTGATGCGGGTACGTTGTTTCAGCCAATTGCTAATTGACAGGGGGATTGGCCCCGGGACAGCCCAGCCTCGCATAGTAGAGTCAGTCGGGACGTACCAGGAGCAAGCCGGGTCAGGACAAGGCTGGGCCAGGCCAAGTTGAGGCAAGGCCAGAGTCGACAGTCAGGCAGGCAGGCTGGCAGGCAGACAGACAGTCGTTGCGAACTGTCTGTCGACCAGATCGAGGGTTGACTGTCTTTAGCTTTTGGTTTGTGTGTTATTTAATGGCTTCGCTTGTTTTTAAAAACCGCAATCCCAAAACTGTCAAATTGGCAGAAAAAGCATCAAACGACAGAGAGGGCGAGAGAGAGAGAGAGTGGGCGAGGGAGGGAGAGAAAAAATACACACATTTTCAAGCCAAGTTAATTGTAAGCATGGCAGAAATTGTTGTCAAGCCAAACAAAAGGTCGAGTACAGTGGGACAAAAGTGCGAGAGAATTAAAATATATGCATGCTAAGCAGGAAATTGGAAGATGATTTAAGTTTCATGAAATTAAACTAGAAAACACATTCAATTTGTATTATTTTCTCTTGCTTGCATTCCCTTTAAACATAAAAAAAATTTGAGATAAATAAATATTCAACGTATTTGAAACATTCGGATTAACTTAGAAAGTCATTTCTCTTACTGAAGGTGCAATTCAGTAAGAAAACCAAAGGTAATAAAACCTGTTTTATATTATAATAATGTACTTCTTTATAGTACTCTAATCCATATCATGCTATCATCAATTTACCCTCCATTTACTAGCTTCTCTACCACTGTGCAGTACTTCAAAACTGAAAATGAAAACTAAACACAATTAAAACTAACGAACCTGGCAAAATTTACACAAAATAAATTTCGTTTTAAATGTTATGAGGCTCATATTGAGCGAGGGAGGATGGGGGGCAGGCAGAGTACAGAACGTTAAAGCGCAAGGGGGGGTGGAGGGGAAAGGTCATTTGCTGGGCTAAGCTGAGCTGGCGCCGTCACTGCTGCTGCTGCATTTTCCTGTTGGTTCTAGTTGATTTAATTAAATGCATTTGAATGCAAATGCCTGGCAATGCGTAGAGCCGGCTCTGAGAGCCATCAGCATATGTGGTTTACACACTCCAACATAAATGTTTTGATATATGCACACGCACACACGCGCACGCACATACACACTGAAACACACACACACATAGTTAGTTGTAACTAAAACAAAAACGGAAATGCTGAGCTTATGCTGCTGACAGCGCCCTCTGGTGTTATTTTATTGCAAAATACATCAAGAGCGACACACAGCAGAGTGGGGGGGACAACAGTACAAGGGGGGAGGAGAGGATGAGGATGGTAGTAGCTGGCAGCGGCATGGCACATTTTCATAATGTGCGTAGGTTGCCAACGTGGGCAATACTCACTAAGCTTTCGTTTGTGGTTCGAGTAGGCGAATCCATTCATGCACTCGTTTAGCTCACTCACTACCTTACTCACTCACACTATCCCTCTCCCTCCCTTACTTCGTACGCTATTCAGTCAGAGCGCTGCGGGCCACATTTAATCAAAAATTGCAGGCCAAACGCAGTGCTGGCCCCGAGCTGGGCTTAAAAGTTAACTATCCTCACTTTGTGCAGGGCTAAAAATTATATTTTCATATAGTACAGCAACAAGTAAAGGGGGGTGGGAGGGGAGAAGGGAAAACTATAGGGATAATATGCCAGTTAAGCTGTAAATACCGCCAGCACTTGAGCAGTGAAATCGAAGCACTGATTGAATTAAGTGCACTCAACAATAACAAAATGTTTATCCATCCGTTTCTAAACTGAACTGAACTTGCAGCTGACACAATTAGATAGTATTACCGAGCTAGGCAAGTGTAAACTGCAATCTCAATTTGATTGCAGACGAGGAGGAGATGCCGCACTAAGGGGCCAGCCTGGCATAACTAATTGAATACATAATTTACAATTAAGTACGTAAGCTACTTTAATATTTATGTCTATAAATGGCAGGAGACAGCAGCAGAGACAGAGAGAGAGAGAGACAAGAATAGTGCACAAGAGAGAGGGAGATACATAGCTAGCGAGACTGCTGCGTCCATTATCGACCATCACTTGTGCCAACTGCAATAAATGTCAATTATTCATGAATTTTCAATAACTTTAGCCAAGCCAAAATAGAAAAGTTTGCTGCTCGTCGTCGTCTGAGCTTGGCAAAGTTTTTAATAATATGTAAATATGGGCAGTCCCAGAGGAAGAGGGAAAGAGAGTGAGAGAAAGAGAGAGAGAATCGAGAGAGTGAGAGCGGAACAGGCGTTAACTAAGAAGCACATAAAATGCGATGGCAAACAATATGAAAAGCGAATTCACTTGAGCGACAAAGTACATAGTGAAAATGAGTGAAGAAGGGAGAGAAAGAAAGGAAGAGAGAGAGAGAGCGGAAGAGGGAGGGCAGACCAGACGACAAACAGGAACGTGGAACGTTGAACGTGCTGCTCTCGGCATAGTTATAATGTTGAATAATTAACAGTTATTAATAATGACAAAAGCAGCTGCCACCGAAGGCAGCTCACAAATCTATAGCATACTTTTTCAGACAGAGAGAGAGAGAGGGCGAGAGAGGGGGAGCGGTTGGGGATGCTTTAGTTGCTGTGCATTTGTGCTCGGCTTTTTGATTTAAAATTCACCGCCAATAATAATAAAAATAAATCATTCCAGCAACGTTCAACGTTACGTATACGCAATACGCACACAGTCAACTTTGTTTGGCTTTTGAAGCGTGCGGCAGAAAACTTTTGCGACTTTCGCTTAATAATTTGTTATAATTTATGAGCGTCAAGCAACGTCGACATTGGCATCGCTCTCTCTTTCTCTGTCGTTGTCCGACTCTCGGCTTTATTATTAGATTTTCTTGGCCCCAAACTCGTGTCCACAGAAAATTTCAACTTTATGCCAAAACGTTTTTGAATGCTTAATTAGTTTCTGGCAAAACAACGTGACTAGCGAGAGGGGGAAGGTGGGAAAGGGGGTTGCTTTCTAACGATTTAATTTGTTTGCCAGTTTTCGTTTTGGGCGACAAATTAAGGCGCACATATATCATCCAATTGGCCATTATAAGATTGAGCGCGTTTGGTTCCAGTGCATTAATAGTTGAGCAAAGTTCATTCAAGTGTTGAACCGTTATGTGAGAATAGTTAAATTTATTGTTAACAAACACTTTCTAACAACTTCAAGTGATTTGTCACAGTGCCCAATGTTCATTGGCATGTAGAACAGAAAAGTTTAATTATATTAAAATTATCTGCTTATATTATTTATCTACTTCATATAATTTACCAACACTATTAAGCAGTATAAGTAAGCATAGTTTATTAAAGTTTTAAAATGACATGTTTACAATTTAAGTTCAACTGTTACTTCAACTACGTTATCAATTCTTTGCACATATTATTTACCTACTCTATCTCATTAACCAACACTGAATACGTTATCAACACTGCTGATTTTGTAATACATTTGCGATTGCTGCTGCGTCAGGCATAACAAAGCGTCAATGGGCCACAAGTTGCCATCCTTCAAGCAGATCCCCAACTGCCTGTACCACTCCCCCTACTCCTCTCCCATTCCTTCTGCCACCTCACACCTCCCCCTCTTCCCCTACCACCTTTCACCTTTTGTAAGCTGGCAACAACTGCGCCCACATTAAACTCAATAAAATAAATGTGCAGCCATAAATTACGTAAAGTGCGTCAGTTACACATACATTGAGCGACCCCCAGCCACAGTCTCCTTTCCCCTACTCCACCTCCCTCCCCCTACTCTTAGCATATCTTAGCAAGCAGCTGCTGCTGCTATGCAGACTATGCAAAATCGACAAGTGCCACACAATTTTTTATGCAAAATAATCCTTTTGCCCAATGGGGTTGCCCCCATTGATGAATTATAGCAAATTAATTTTACACTAAAAAGTGACAAAGCTAGGCACAATGACACGCCCACTCTCTCAGCCGCCCACTGGCTGGCACTGTTATCAAAGCATTTGCATGGCTGGCAAGGGCGACGCCAGCCTAGGCAAACAGTTTAACCATATCAAATTCAAATTCGCATAAATTTCAGACAACCTCGTCTCGGAGTCTTGGGGAAATGTATGAAAATCGATTCCCGGGCAGGAAGTGCCACAGAGACTGCTCCACATTTGCCATCCCCCCGTCGTTGCTGTGGAGCAGATGAGTTGTGGCCAAAACGGGGGAAAAAGAAGAGCGAAGAACTCAAACCAAAGTCAAATCGATTATTATTTTATCGCCTGCAGGGTGAACGGGAGACAGAGGGAGGGAGGTTTGCGCGTGCGAGACACGTTTCACAGAGGGTTGTAAAAATAAATTTAAATGTACCAGCAAAACGTATCAAAAATTGAATATTTTGCAAAGTTATTCGTGCACTCTCTCCCTCCCTCTCTCTCTCTCCTCTCCCTCTCTCACTCTACTTCTCTCTCTTGCTGTGCCTGTCAAATTGATACGTGACTGTTGAATGTTTTGAGCTAGTGCAAATCTGCGCAAAGTTTTGACTGGCAGCGGAAGTGGCGACCTCTGCCGGCAAATGCAGGAAGGAAACTTCAGACGGCACAGAAATATTATGCCAAGCGAAAGTTGATACTATATTCTTTACTTATGAGTCACGCACTCGCTGATATCACGATCCGATGAGATTGTATACTGTATAAAAGAGAGCGCAGTGATTAGCACAGTTAGAATGTAATCGAAGGCAAAGGCACGATCGCAGGTGATATTGAATACGATCACATTATGCAGAGGTTCCAGTTTCTGATGTACAATCAACAAAGCGTGCTGGGAGGATGAGAAGAAGAAGCTCAGAAAGATGATCATCAATTGATATCCAGTCTCTAACTCACCTCATTGTAGAGCGCGCCCATGGCTCGATCACCGGGATAAACTTTGCGTACATAGAGCACATTGATGATCACTATCTGTTGCTGCAACAGCAGCTCCTCACTGTGCAACCGATCATTGAACATGGCCAAAATGAGCACGTTCAGAAGAGGCACAAGTGCAGGACCCAAGCAACCATCTGATATTATGTAGATCTTGTTATCGATCTCATCCTGTCCGTAGATCACACACTCCAGCAGCAGCTCCAAGTTGAAGACGCTTATAAAGATGCCCAGATAGAGAGCAGTTGGTAACCAGGCAAGGTGCTCTTGCACACTGTGATGCAATCGCTTGACACGTGAATGCATTCCGAACAGCCACAACAGACAACGATGATAGGAACGTAGTATGCCACACCTCGATTGATGATATTCGATAAATTGCTGAAGAAAGTAACCGAAGTTGCGATACCAATTGAGCAGCAGCAGTTGATATAGAAAGTAAGCAATGTTGCAGTACTCCAGCAGTAACCAGTAGAAGAAGTTGATCCACACAAAGTAAGGTTTATACCACATGGAGTCGAGTATGAGATAAACCAGAAAGAGCTTGCACAAGTACAGTCCCAACAAGGCGCCCTCACAGCGATATATCATGCCCAACTTGGCCTCTATTGAACGTGTAATGTATATCACCTCGTTTACTATCTGTTTGATCACTCGACGATCCTCCTTGGAGTGCAAAAAGATCAAGATGCGACGCAGCACAAATACGATGATCACCACATTGAGCAAACTAATGAGGAAGTTTTGTCCCGCAGCATCCTCCACCTTCCACATTTTTATCCAGATAACACAAAGGAGCACGAAATAGTGCCAGGCCTGTCCCAACAAGAAGAGCCACTTAATGGTCACGGAAATCTTGTAGACTATCGGATGATAGTGCATCGTTTGCAGTTCCTTTGCACTCCTATTGTAGCGCAACTTGAGGAAATGGCAAATTCGCGCAATCGCATAGAGTAACCAGCCACAGTAGCGAAATCCATGACGATAGACTGCCTGGGAGGGTGCTTGGCGTAGCAATCGGATGTCCTCTGTGCTCCACATGATTGCGATAGAATGATAGAGAACCAAGGAGTGTCTGTCTGATAGACAACCAAGCAATGTCTGCCTGGGACTGTCTGTCTGTCCCAGTTCGTCTATGCCAGTCTGTGTGTGTTTTGGCTGAGCTTAATCGAGTTTTTCTTATTTATGTGTGGCCCATTAACGGGCAAATTAATCGAAATGACCTACGCAATTGCCACGCACAATGCGCAGAAGGAGGAGGAGAAGGAATGGGGCAGAGATGTACGAGATGTCGATGAGGGTAATAATGTGTGTGGGAAAGGTATGAGTTGATGATGGAAAGGTAAGTAGAATGGGAGCTTCAATAAATTTATAGATTGCAGTAACATATGTTAAAGGGAAACAAAGAGAGAGAGAGTACTAAGGGAGTAAAGCAAGTGGGAGAAACTCAGAGAGGGAGAGATGAAGAGTGAAAGGATGGAGGGAAAGACAGTAAGGAAGCTGTAGTTCTTATACATCTCTCTAGGATTCTTTTAAGAAAGAGAAGGAGAGAAAGAGAATCTTTTGCTATTATTCTTCTTCCATGAAATAATTTCTACCTTTAACATTTTCAGCTTCACTTTACTTCTTCAACTAGATTTTCCTTCTTTACCCGACTTTTCAGCTTCCCTCGACTTCCTCTTTTCTAACCCTTCATAAATCTGCACACTCTCACTTTACCTCTGCACCAAACTCCTTGCTTCATCTAATTGTAAAATATATTGCATTTCAACAATGCAAAAATGCCTCAAATTACACACACAGTTTGCCCTCAAAGTGCCCCAGCAAAAACATTTGAATGAAAAGTCGCAGAGCAAGTGAACCGCAAAAAGTGAAAGAGACAGGCAGACAGACAGTGCGAGCGAGAGGGAGGATGTAGGAGGAGTAGACAAAATACACAAATATGGCAGAAAGTTCAATGCACCAAAACGAGAGGCAGAACAACATAGAATGAGAAGGAGGCCGAGCATCGTAGCCGTGTAAAATACTTGGCAGTGCCATTTCCCCACAGTGCGAGTGCCGGAAAATGCAACTCTGACGTTGTTGTCGCTGAGCCGTTGCCTAGACAGCAACAACAACATACAGACAGAGAGAGAGGGAGAGAGATAGAGAGAGACAACCAGCCCAATACAACTGCGCCTAAGCCTCATTAAGCACTTGGAAAGGGGGAACACAAATCGTAAATATATAAAAATATCTATATGCATGGACTGTGCTATCTCATCTGCTGTCTGTGAATGAATGAATCTAGTCATTTCTATACCGGCGCATTCATATTCATGTTCATGTGAATGAGAAATGCCTCTCGCAATGCGCGCCGCGTCTGTTTCAATGAAATAAAAAACCTTAATGAATCCACCAACCGCACACTTCATAGCAAACGTGCAAACGGTCTTATTTGTATACCCTGTAATGTGAAAGCAGCCATAGAGGGAAGTTGTGATAAGCAGGGGGTGAGCAATGTAAAAGAGCGGAGTGTAGTTAAAAGCGAGGAGTGAAAATAATTTTATAGAAATACTTAAGAAAACTTAAAACAAATTATAAAAAATATAAAAATATTTTTTTTTTCAATATACAAAAATGAACAGTTTATTATATAAATCTATTTAAAGAAGCTGAAAAGTATATTAAAACTATATACAAAAATATAAAAGACCATAATGTAAATATAATATTAAACATTATTAAGTTGAGAAATAAATAAATAAACTATTTTAAGACATTTAAAGTTGTTCGCAACATTTTATAGAAATGTCTCGGATATGTTTCTGTAATGTTACAGACATGTTACAGACAACTTACAGACATGTTAAAGATATGTAACAAACATGTTACTGATATATTACAGAATTGTCACAGATGATGTGATTTTACATGTTACAGACATGTTATAGACATTCTACAGACATGTAAGAGATATGTTAAAGACCTGTTACAGACATGCAATCTACGTAATAGCAAAAAATTACCAAGTTAATTATTAAAACATACTTATAAAAAGTGTTTTCTATTCTTTGAAAAATACATAAAGAAAGTACAGGATACAATTCAAGCACATACAACCCTAAAACTGTCAGTTTTTCTTGTTATTTATATATCAATTAAGGAGCTTTCGTCTGCTCTGGCTCGGGGTCTACTAAAGTGCACGGAAAGTTTTTTGGGAAGTTGCATTTTCGAAAAATTTGCCACGCTGACAGATGTTCTATGCGAGGCGACGCTCTGCACGAGAGATTGCAGTCAGTGAGGGTGGCCTCCCTCTAAGCGCATTGCGGAGTCGAGCAACCCCCACGAATGGAGCTGGCAGGCTTAAGCTTCGCATTCAGTGAGACCCACCCACTAAATGAATAACGTGGGCAGAGTTGGCAGACGTGGAGGGAAAGGGTAAAAGATTGAAGAATGGAGTATGGGTCTGTGGGTCTGTGGTTGGGCGATTAAATGCTGCTGCTTCTCGAGTGCCGCCCACGCTTTTTGTCATGCCATTTATTCAGTTTCAGATTCTCTTTCATTCTTAGCGCAATATGGCGACCTCCCCGCCACCTCTTGTACTCCTTTCTATTGCAACAGAGCACCCCCATTGCATTGTAACGGTTTTGCAATTATAACTCGCTTGCGCCGAAATTGGGGTTGTCGTAGTCGCAGTAGCGCCTGCTGTAAGCGACGGCTCAAGTGCGCTACGATAGACAATGCTCTTTAAACAACAATAGAGACATAAAACGTGGCCAAAAAGTAGGCTAATAACTGAGTAGGTAGACTCCGCGGGTAGAGGGGTAAACCAGTAGATTCAACTTCAGCCCACTCCTTCGACTTTTCTTCTTGACAAAGTCTTCTGCAATATATATCGACGTATTTCTCAGAGTGGGTACACAGAGAGTGAGGTACTTTCTTAAAGAAGGTAGCAAGAAGTCACCTAAATCCAGCAAAGACAGCTTGCTTTCTTTCCTAACAGCAACGAAATGACAATCTTTATTTAGTTTATATTGAAGTTTGCATTGCTTATCATCCCAGGAGAGCTCATCAGGCTTATGTGAATTCCTGGTTAGATACTCAGAGAAGGTAGAAGACAGTTAATTCCAGTAAAGTATTTTTGATTTCTATCTTTACAGCATAAAACTAAAAATATTTAGTTCAAATTCTTTTACAATTTGTGTTGTCTAACAAAGCTTTTTTGTGTGACTAGCTCTTCAGAATTCTGTGCAGTTCTGACCTCAGTCTCAATTCTACCGCACGCAATCGCAAGTTACACTTTGAACGATGCTATTTTTTCTCGGTTTTGCTGCAAGGTTAGCAAGCTTCTTACACAGTCTGCAATAGAGAAGGAAGGAAAGAGAGCACTGCAAGGCTTAGCCGAATCAAGTCGTAACTTAACTCAGAGAGATACCCAGAGAAGGTAACACCTCAATGAAGGTAACAGTCAGCTAACAGCAGCAAAATCCTTTTTCTTTCATTCTTCAGAGCAAAGAACTGACTACGTTTACAGTAATATATGTACTTATATTAAAAATTGTAGAGCGTCAACATGAAATACATATATTTTAAAAGACTTTGCAATCCAGCCAGCTCTTCAGGCTGCAATAAAGTCGCAGTCCGGTGTGATTCTGCGTCGATCTTGCCGTCTCAGTTCTCGCTCACGCGATCGCAAGTCTCGGTTAAAACGATGTTTAATCTCTTCTTTGCTGCAAGGGAAACAAGGTTTTTAGACAGTTAGAAGAGCAGGGAAGAGGGGGCGCTGCAAGGCTAATTCCGAATCAAGTCATGACCTTCATTACCCACACGAGGCTGACGTGGGAAGAAACAGCCAATATTTTATATAAAATTTGTGCAAAAATAGCTGCCAGCTATTTGTGAAAAATCAACACACACACACACAGGCACACACACACACACGGGGCCAGCCACACACCGAGCGACTTGAATAAAAACCGAAGGCAAACAGGAATTTGATAAAATTTAGCAGCAGAAAATGGAGAAGCGGAAAAAAAGATATGGTTTATTAAATATTTCAAGCCGCTGGCAATGTTGAAAGTAAACACACATGCCACACACACACGCAAGCACACACATGCCACACAAATGCAGCAGGCAGCAAGGCAAGGCTTTCATGTGGTTGCGGCACAGGGTGTTCACAAGTGGCAGCTGGCTGTGCAGGCTGTGCGGTGGTGGTGTCACACAGGGCGTATGAGTAATTGAATTTAAAGCAATGCAACATCGATCAAAAGAAAACTCCGCTAATGACTTTGCAACATACTTTGTGTAACTGTATAGCGAGGAGTTCGACTCGCCACTTGAGACAGTCTAAGAGTCGCCTCAAGTACCCCCTCGTTTACCGACTTGCCACATGTTGCAAGCGGGAAAGAACTCTCGCCCAGTTCCTTACTAGCAGAGCTAATCCCTATGATGTTGCCCAGCCACATTAAGCCCCAAATTATACCCAATATCCGATTCAAGATCCAAATCATCATCCGGATACTTGTATGGAGCCACAGGCAGGCAGTCCAGATACTCCACCACCTTGTAGGTAATCAATGTCAGCAGACCCATAATCCAACCGCAGACCGCACCGAAGGCAATGCAAGTGGCCGCCTTGATGAACAGTCCGTAATCAGAGTGTAGGTGATAATTGAACAGCGATAGCTGCTTGGCAAAATAATCTTGAAGATCCATTTTCAATGCTGAGAATTTTTCTTAAAATTTCGTACTGTTGAAAGCAAAGTGAAATGAATATTGAGTACTGAAATGTGATGACTAAGGTGAGAATAGTAAAGTTAGTAGTAAGAAAATTGCTCTAGCAAGCTGAGCAGAGTTGTCATATTAAAGTACTATAATATACTAAACTGAAGTTCTGTAAAATGAACAATCCCATTGAAATTGTTTGTTACTACGTGGCGCAACCTATCGTTGATTTTTTGGCCTATTTGCTGAACGATGTGCACTATTTGGCCTTTGTTTTAGCCATAGCACTGTTGGGTACCATCTTGGGTCTTGTCATGGGCATTATATCTGTGATATGGTACAAGTGCTCCAGGTCGGAGTGTGATAAGCAAAAGGAATCAATAGACAAGCAGGAAGCCGGAGACGAAGGTGAATCCGAACAGAAGATAAAACTTAACTGAAGCACTCTTCTAACTGAATTTAATATACATATAGAATAAAAATTTATAGGTATATTAAATATATTTATGATCTTTTTAACCAAATTGTTATATATTTTATATTCATTCTCATGACTTCTTTAAGCGTCAGTTACTGCACTCTCTTTGGCAACAACTCTCGACAACGTTCGCTTCAAGTGCTTCATTAGCATCGTATGAACTGTGAACAGTGAAGGCTTGCCTTCTCTTTTTGATATTTCTTTTGCCAGTATGTGCACTTGAAAAACAACACCGAGTCGCAAAAGAGAAAAGGCAAATGAAATAATATTTGACAGGCGCAAATAGTAGAGAGACAACGCAAGAGCGCGTCACGCAGCTTCACAGCAAAGCCACAGAGGAAGTTTCTTTTTTTATGGTCTGTGAAAGTTGATATTGCAAATTGGAACCTGCGAGCTATCGAGTGGGTTAAGGGCTTTCTAGATTAGAATATCGATGGGTGCACAATGGTAAATTTTCAATGGTAGATTTCTAGTTGAAAGGAGGTACAGCATATAAAGCTGAGTTAATTGAAGTTATCTCAGTGTAACTCTGCGATTCAGAGATTGATTTGAATACTATGCACAAATAGGTTATATAGAATCTTGAATAGAATGCGGAATCTAACCGATAATTAAACTTCTGGCACAAAATAATCTATCAGGTTGATTAAAAAGAATATTAACTATCAGTATGAACATATGTATTTCAAAACCTTTCTTATTTATAGTTCAATATTTTAAATATATATTAAAGAAATTTGTTTTAGTTTTTAATAGTTTCAAGAGTCAATCATACAGGGCATTTAACAGTCGCAAACTCCTTCAGTCTTTTACTTTTTATTTATTTAATATTTATTTAATTTACATTGCAGATTTAATATATATCTTTTAGTCGCCCCCACACACTTGGCCCATGGGGGTCTCAGTAGCCAAATGTACTCAAATTATACACTAAGCACATTTTAATTTCCCTCAGGAAACGATGAGAGCGAAAGGACGAGACCAGCAAAGAAAGCAAGAACTAAATTTAAGCAGCATTTTTTCGGCGTTCGGCTCGTGTTCAACGGCTCCAAAGGATGTCATTTTGCCAAAACGCAAAATATTTGCCAAAAAAAGGCACGAGACAGTGAGAGCTTGGCAAGGGGGGAGTTTGTACGGCGGGGCCGGGTCAAAGGACAGCATCTAAGTGGCCCATGCAGTTGGCCCATGGCATAAAGACAATTTAAGGACGGAGCAGTTCATAAACAGGACGCCCGATGAGATGAAAAACGACGACGCGATGCGATGCGACGTCGGCACAACCAAAAACCAAGCGAAATAAAATTTATTTTAGTAACAAAATTGCGTGACAGAGACGCCAAGAGAGGGAGGAGGGGCGCTGTAAATGGCACAGCGCCAATGCCATCCACAAGTATATTAAAATTTCCCTCTGCCCTCCTTCTTCCTGCTGCTTTTTCTTAGTAAGACATCCGCCAAGAGAGAGAGAGAGAGAGAGAGACAGATAGGCAAGATAGTAAGTGAGGGGGGAGTGGGGGCGCTACACCGGTGGTTGTAGCAAAGGAAATGATTGGTTTTCGGCGACATTTTGCCAACGTTGTCGTCGTCTGGGCCAGCGAAGCAACAAATAGCCTCGTTCCTGGAAATTGTTGAGCAAAAACAACAAATGGCCAAAGTTTTAGCGACTCTCCACAAACTTTAGCAGTGCACTGGCAAATGCAAAAACGCAACAACTCCACAGAGTAGCGAGTTACAGTTACAGTTACATCCGCGCACAGTGGGGGAAAATTAAGTTTCTGCGCCGCTGCGCCTGGGCAAAGGCAAAGGCAAAGGAACATCGAACGCTGTCGTCATCGACGTCCTACGTCGCCAGACGCGGTCAAATTAAAAGCGCATTGAAAAAGGGAAGACAAAACTAACTGACTGCCCAGATACCCTGTAAATGCGGGTTAAAACTTAAGATGTTTGCTTGATTCTCCTATTAAACCTTTGTTTAGACAAGTCTGTCTATATGAACATCTATACATATATGTCTTATCATTGCTGGCAGATGTTTACTTAAGAATTCCCCAACGTAAATCAATAATTGTCGCATAGCAAGCATAAGTGCTAGATTGTTAATTTTTAATGTGCACAGTAGTTATAATATTTACTCCAAAGTTGGCACAATAAACAAAGAATTCATTCAATGACTAATTTTACTGAGTACAGATTCGCAGGGCGTTGCTAGCTATAATACTGCTCTGTAGTTTTCTTGCTTGTTCACTTCTGCTGTTCAATCAACTCCACGCTGCCTCTGCACTGCCATGCTGGGTATCAAAAGAAACGCAGTCCTTGTCGCAGGACTAATGCAAAGCGGCGTCGTCGTCGTCGGCGTCGGCGATAACGTTTGCCTTTTTATTGCATACTTTCAGGCCGCAGGTGCAGCGCGGCTCTGCCAGGATCTGCTGGCAACGTATTTGCTCTATTTGTTGACATGGTCTACACTCGTAAAGAGCGTCGAGTCCTGCTGCGTCGTCAATGTTGCCAACTTGACGGTTTTTATTGCTTTCTCCCCGCACCCCCATTTCCTACACTGCGGCACCTTTACGCCGTTGCGTCGCGTCACACACTGCGTATGCGTGTTGTTTTCCTTTCTTCCCCTTTTTTATTGTATTTATTGTATGTCTTTGCATTAATTTTCAAACATTCTGCAAGGTTTTTGTTATTGCTGTGCGCCTTTGTTTGCTGTGTCGCGCTCTCGTCTATTGCTTTTCACTTGACTGTGGCAAATTTATTTATAGGCATCGATAGGCATCTCTTTGTTGTTGCCCTGGGGTTGTCGAGTGTGCGTAGGGGTGTAGGTGAGTGTGTGTGTGTGTGTGTGTGACTACCCTTAAGGTAGAGTTGCGGCTTCTCTGTGGTGACTTACTTTGGTTTGTCTAGCCTTACCTCGAGTTACTTGCAGTGATTTCATATTGAAATTTATATTGATTTTCTTTAGATCTTTATAAGTTTGATATATATGGCATACCATACATATACCATGCTCAACATAACCTTGATGTTGTTTTATAAATTCTGCAACAATTTCGACTGGGAACCTTTCTTTAAGTATTGCATAATCTGCCTTCATTTCATATGACAACTGCAGCCCTTCCTGCTTTCCTTTGCTGCCTGCAACTTGCCCATTAATTTTTAAGCGTTCAATATTCGCTATCGCTATCAATTTCTTTGCTGTCTCTCTTGCTCTCTCTCTCTCCTCTCCCCCTCTTTCGTATAGAATTCACAGTCAGTCAACAACATTGCCGGCATTGTCGCCGCCGCAGCGCTGCCACTGCCAACACAATCCATCACAATCACAAAGCCAACGCGACCAGACAGAGACGAACAGTGTGAGAAAGAGGGAGGGAGAGGCCTGGGGGTAAAGGGTAGTCAGCAACTCGAATATATAGTCATTCAGTCTGTCGAGCCAGTCGGCCTGTCATTCAGCCATAATACCACAAACCGAAAATGCCTCAACTTCAGTGCAACCCGGCGACGATCTCGACTGGGAGGAAGGCAGGGAAAGGGGGGCGACTGAGGCAGGCTCCAATGCAGAGTCAGCCGAGGGACATGCACACACACACACTCACAGACATGCAGAGCAGCGAGTGGCAGCCCCAGACGTCGGCTTACCGACCACATTTGTCATTTAAGCTCAACCAAATGTAATATGAAAATCGGCATGAGTGAAAATGTCAGCGTGCATTGTGGGAAAGCCCCAAAGGTGGGCTAAGGGACACCGTTGCCGCTTGCAATGGCCAAGCAGAGGAGGAGAAGGGGGGCAGTGTAAGGGGCAGTCAGTCAGTCGCTTGGTGGTCGCTTGCTGTACTGGCGTTTGGTTGCCTGGCTGGCGCAGCCTCGTCGCAGCAATGTTGTGGAATTTCCTGTCAAGCTAATTTCCTTTGGGTGCAGTGTGCTGCCTGCCTGCCTGAGGGAGAGGGGTACAGGAGGGAGAGGGTAGCAGAGCAGGTTGTTCGGTAGCTTGGTTGGCAGCCCTCGTTGAATCAATTCACCTGCATGCATAAAATATTCTCGTTGAAAAAATATTCAAACATTGCATATTTTATAGTTTATTGACTGCAGTTGTTGTTGTTGTTGTTACAGCTTGTCAACGGTAGGAAGTTTGTGTTACCTGCTACTCCCCCTCTCCCCATCCTCCACTCCGTCCTCCTCCTTTCCTTCTCTTGTTGCTGTTTCTCGCTGCCCTTTTGGCAATTTACGTGGCGCAGTTGACACAAAATGAGCGCCATGGCTTGTATGTAGCTTGCTCCCAGTTGTATACAGTCCCTCCTTGCCACGCCCCGTCCCGCCTGCCTTCTGCTATTTACCACCTTGACTTGTTTGCCAATTGCAGCTGCGCAGCGGCAGAGCAACACAAGCAGCAGCGTTTTTCACTGCGCTACGTGTCGCAACATTTGGGAATTGTTTTGTATGTTGTGCACACACATAAAAATACATATTCTCTCTTAAACACACACACACACACACACACACACATACACAATACACACACATATATAACGGGGTCATGTGAGCGTATCGTGCGGGTGCAATTTACATGCACTTCTGCGTTTCTGGAATGTGTTATTAAAATTTATGTGCGAAAAAGGTGTCGAAATGCGGGCCGGGCAACAACGGACATGGGACCCGAATACCATCGTTCGCTGCCTGCTGCCCACTGCCTTTTGCCCCACTCCCCCTTTCCTACCCCTGCCATATGCCACCACCAAATCCCGAGCCCCCAAAACGTCAGGCAGCAAAAATGAAAACACAGTCAATGAAATGTTTTCACCGCACACCCAACCAACAGTTTCTGTTTTTATTTTTGTTTCATGTATTTTTCAACATTTTTTTCGTACAGAAATTGAAGTTTGCTGTTTTTAAAAAAGTTTCCTGAAAATCAGGTAGACATTTAAAATGTTTACTGGCTTATTTATTGTCAAGTTGAGCAGCATATATAAATAATACTTAAATCCAGTATTTACAGGGGTTAAAAGCGATTAAAGTTTGCAAAAAATGCGCAAAATTAGTTTTTGAAGTAGAACTTTGTAACTAATAAAGCTGGAGTGTTCAGATTTTGCATTAATATAGGTATCGCTAAGGCGTAATGATTAGCCAAAATGAACTTATATTATTTTTATAAGCGCTTTTGCAAATGAGAAATAAATTTATCAATGTATCGTAACTCCGTTCCTATGTAAGTTAGGTGGTTCATATTTTGCGAATAATAATATTTAAGCAGAATATATAAATCTCCCAAATTTGATTGAGATAGGTTGATTAATAACGGAGTTATCGATAGTTAAGTTAGAACCATGTCGCTTATTTCTGTGCCTATGCGAGTTAAAGAGATCTCTTTTTAGGATTTATAATATTTCAATATAATTTACAAATCCGTCAAATTTGATCTAAATCGGATTATTAACCACGGAGTTATCAATGGTTTTGTCGATGATATGATAGTATGAGCAGCTTTGCTTGCGCTGATTTTCAAGTTTCAGCATATTTAAGTTCACTTTACTGTTTAATCGGATTAAACTAGTGGTATAATTATAGAAGTGTATTAAAAAATGCAATCTCTTGCCACTTTTAAGTAAATTACTGCTTTAAACTCTGCTTAATATTTACGTATTTCAGCGCGGCTAAAGCTTAAGCTTTCGGAACATGTAATTCCACTTAATAATGGGTGTATGACTAAGTGTTATTTGGACACGCGATGCAAATAGGGCTGCAGTTGAAGCCAAACATTGCGCATACGCTGCGTTGTCCAAGGCTAAATACGTGACCCGTTGTTGAATGCACGTGAGAGAGAGAGAGAGAGAGAGAGAGAAAAGGTGCAGGCAGCTGGGCATATTAGTGTGCTGCATACCCTATGCAAAAGAGAATTGCCTTGAATAATTGAGGCTTGTTTTTTTTTGGGGGAAGGCAAACACTTTCAGCTCTCGTGCAGCTGCCTCCCCTCGGGGCTTGCGGGTATTTGCGTGTCTGCAATTTGCTGGGACCCTGCTGCACTTGCTCTCGAGTGGTGTAATTAAGAAAGCAGAAAGCGAAAGCTTAAGAGGGGCCAAGGAGACGCCACTTGAGCTAAGCCAAACAGAAGACCTGAGAGAGCAGAGCAGCACCAGCTCAGCTCAGCTCTCAAGCTGCCTGCCCTGACTCTGTGTGTGAGTGTTTGTGTGTGTGTATGAAATAAAAAAATATCATTAGTTGACAGTTTTAAAGTTCTGCAGACTTGCAAATGCGGTTGGATGCGGTGCCACTCGGTTCTTATCGGCCAAACAACAGCAGCCAGGCAGGCAGGCAGTTGGCCAAAAGTTAAACTTGGCTTAGCCAACCTGCAAATACACACACACACACACTCCTATACACACAATGATAGTGTGTGTGAGCTTTACACCTGCTGCAAATTGTTGACGTGCCACATCAGTTTGCTGTTTTGAAATTATAAACCTTTTGAAGCCGAGTGTTTGTGGCAGAAGGCAGTCCCCTATCTTTCTATCCCCTGTCTCTTTCTCTCTCTCTCTCTATTTCTCGCCATCTCGCTCTGGCAGTTGTGCCGTTAGTTTTTAGCAAAGCTGTCAGTGTCAAAGCGACTGTCAACATGCCATTCAAAATGAAAATTAATAACAATATGCAAACAGCAGCAGCGCAGTCAGCAGCACAGACAGCCACGCCCACACACACACACACTTACAGTGTGTATAGATGCATGAGTGTGCAATCTGACCACATTCAGGTACAGGCAGCCCTTTGTGGCAACCAGTCTCTGGATATCTGCCAGTTTTACTTTTCACTTTTTACTTTTTAATGCGAAAACTTGTCAAGTTCAACAATCGATTGAGCGATATGAAAAACGATTTTCTAATGGAAATTGCGGTTGCTGCCAGTCTTATAGAATTTCATTATAATTGAGTGAACAGAAAGAGAGAGAGACAGAGAGAGAGAGAGAAAGACAGTTCAATCTACGTATTATTTGTTATCTTGTCTAATCCGTTTTTAATTTTCTTAACGAAAATCCCATTTGGCCAGAACTGACCTTGCCAACGTCGTCGTCGACGTCGGTGCAGTCCAATTGAACTCGCGCGCCATTACAGAGAGGAGTGTCAAAGGGGGATGGGGGAGAGGGAAGAGGCAGGCGGAGATAAAAAGAATGTGTTTGAGCACACTGAAAATGCTTGGTTAGCAGAAAACGTGGAACCGACAACTGTTCAACTAATTTCAAATTAAACTCAACGATGGCAATGCACAGGACCGCCCAGTGTCCTTGCCCCGCCTGGCACTTCTCCGGCCGTATCTACACTTGTCCGTCCGTCCGGCCCTGGCTCCGGCGTTGTCCGCATGCTGAGAAGGACTATCACGAACAATTTTTCAGCATTTAAACACTCAAGTGCCAAGCTAATAAACGATATTAGTGCCAAAGCTCATTTCAACAAATATTGTCAGTGTGCGAGAGAAAGAGAGACACAGAAAGAGAGAGAGAGGCAGAGAAGGAGCACATGTAAGTGAGAGGGAAATAGTGTAGTAGTTGCTACTCCTCTGCTCTGCTTTGCTACTGCTGGTGTGCAAACATTTTCCAAACAGTTACCAAATAAAAATGATTAGGAACGTGACTAAGAGTGCGAAAAATGTTATTTACTTAGCTGATGTGCGCTGTGGGGCCCAGACACAACGACAATGACAGCGTTGGGTTAAGCACAGGCACACACATACACAGACAGTCGCTCACATGCATATCCACTCTCTCGTGTGGGTTGCGCGAGAGAATGGCAAAAGTTTGCTGCATTGCGGCACGAAGTATGAGCAGGAAGTGTGTCTTTTACTTGCAGAAGGGCGTGCTATGTGATACCCTATAGATATTAGAATGTTATTCAAAATGATTGGAGCGAAACTAGGATTCTTTTTATTTAATATTTTATCTAATTCAAGTGAAATTTTGCCTGCACTTTTATAAATTGCAATATTAACATAACATAAGGAGCAAGTCAAAGGTTGGAGGAGCAAATCTGTTATCAAAGAGGATCATTGGCCTGTAGTGTTATTAACAGAAGAAGAAAGGAAATTTATTCCCTGTTAAGATGCATTAAGGGAAATTTTAACTTTTAATTTTGAATTGATTGCATTTTAGTTTTAATTGCTTCATTGCCGTTACAACACAGTCATTTTTTGTATAGGGTATCTGGTACTAAGATGTCTTTCGCATGGTTTTGACTGCACCGTGCTTTTTTTTGGGTGTTGAAAAAATACTTGAAAATTACATGAAAACTACGCACAGCAATGGCAATAAATGACAACACAGTCCCACATACACACGCGCACAGACATGCCCCGCCCACCCGTGCGCGCCCTTCAACATACACTCGACACTCGGCGCAGAATTTCATATCTTTGGGGGCTTTTGCTCAAGTGTGTGTGGGTCGTTGTGTGTGTGTGTGTGCGGGGTTTATTTTGTCGTCTTCTCTTTTTTCCATCATCTTGTGCAGCACTTGCAAACTATTTTTAAACAATTTCTGGGTGCACGCAGTGCCTGCCCGCCTGCCTGCCACGCCCAGCCCACATGACGCCCACGCTTGGCCAAAAGGGAAATGGCGCTGATAAGAGTTTTGTAGCTGCAGCAAAAGCGGAAAAAATGCGTCGTTATACAATATGCAGCAGAGAGGGAGGGGGAGAGAGAGGTAGAAAGGAAATGAGAGCTGCCAGTGTGAATGTCTGTGTGCGTTTGTTCTGCGTGAGTGTGCATGCGTGTGTGTGCGTGTGTTTTCATGTGTGCGAGCATGAGGTTCTGCATATTTGCACTGTGTAAACTTTGTGCCGAATGATGGAGCAGGGCGAAGAGGGCGGGAGAAAGCTGAGGGCAGAGTCTGAGGGCACATTGTTCTTGCTTTGCCGCCCGCAAGTAGGCAAAACTATTTAAAGGCCGAAACTGAAACTGAAACGCATTGCACTTTTTGGCCAACAAGCATATTCTGTTTGCAGCTGTTTCTTGTTTTATTTTCATATCCTGTGGTTCTCCTTTCCATCCTCCTTGCTCCCTCTCCCTTTTCCTTCCTTCGCCTTGTTGGCAGGAAGTGTTGATAAAAGTGTTGCCATAACGACAACGACGGCAATCTTGTTCCATTTAAATCATTTAACAATGTTTTCCCAGTTGTACTTCCATGTATTTGTTTATTTACATACATACATAGTACATATGTACGTATATGAATTACCAAGGTTAAATGTGGAATTGATTGAAAATGATTGTTGCAAGACTAGAAAATATATAGGAGAGAAATTTAAAGATTGCCAAAATAAGAAACGAAATCATTTTGTGATTGCATGTGTTTTGTTCTTATTTTCTGCACACTCTTTAAAATGTTAATAGGTAGAGAAAGAAAGAGAGAGTCTGTTAACACTCTACAAATATTGTTGTTCGCTTTGTTGTTCATTTACCGTTCGACTTTAGATGGGAAGTTTTAAGCTACTGTGAAGTTGCAGGTCTAATACATGCGTGCAGGCAAGATAACAACATTAGCAGTTGGAAATAATGTTGCCGATCACTGACATGGGCAATTTAAACAGAATGACAGAGCAGATTAATTTTTGTATTCTCTGTTACACACTGAGAGAGCCTTTGCCAACATGTCGTTACCAGAAATATTAATTTCACAGAATGAAAAAATCCATGCTTTTAATAATAAAGAGAAATTGAAATGATAAACGAACATACTTGTACATTCAAATATATTTCAAATGTAATAAATAAATATACAACATAAAATGTAACAATTAATTTTTTGTAGGTTGTTCTCTTTATTGACAGTTTATTATTAAAATTTCGTGTTGCATTTCTTTAGTTCAATTAAATAGAAAATTCAAATTTCAATTAAAATTTCCAGTTAAATTGTTGTAAATTTATAGTTTGCAAAATTAAAAATGTTCAACCCATTTCAGATTGCCCTCAATCCATTTCTCTCTCACACTTAATCACCCTTCGTTTGCCTGCAACACTCGAGAAATGCTTGATAAATCTGACTTGGACAGTTGAAAGCGGCCAGAGTGAAATTGTGGTCGGTCAAGAAGAAGAAGTGAAAGAAGCAATAGGAGCAGAAGAAGCACTTAAATTATAAAACACAGCCCTGACATGAATCCTAATCTCAACAACAGCTCCAGAATCAATGGTACATGGCTACTCTGGCCAGTCGCCAGACCAAACGAACCGCAGAAGCCGAGAGGATTTTAGCATTTTTGCCGACATCAACTAAACTTGAGGCTTAGCAACTGGCTGTGGCCAAAACGAATATAATACACAAAGAGAGAATGGGAGAGAGAATAGATGAAAAAACATTCTACAGTATTTACAACAGAAATAAACTCATTTCCAAAGGCAAAATGCAAAGACAATTCCGCTTCCTGTTGACTAAACACATGTGAGGAGGCTTGCAGGACAGTGTAGCTTCTATGCAGCTGTATACAGTTATTTGCCGCACTTCCCACGCTCTCACCGTCCACCTTCCTCCGCTCTCTCTCTCTCTCTGCTGTCGCAAACGTCAGCTGTTTGCCAACGGAATTCAGGCGAGTCAGAGAAGAAGAAGAAAGGGGAAGGGAAAGGGCCCTCTCCTCCCACACCAAGTCGAGGCACATTAGTTAAGTATAAAATTTTAATAGTGGCCGTGGCCCGACTTCGAATCGGACCCGGCTACGGGCAACGACAATTTGTATGCCGCCCAGTGCTGTGACAACTTGCAGCAGCAGCCCGAGGGGGTAAAGGGGGTGAGGGTGGCTGAGGGCGGTTGGCAAATTTGTGCAAATTTGGCTTGTGGCCAAAACTACTTTACAGTTGTGCGGGCGCACGGGGCAGGGCAGGCTGAAATTGTTGTGAAATTTTAACTAATGTCTCAGACACAGTGGGCTGAGTTATCATTCTTTTTGTTTAGCAGAGATAATGGCATAAGGCACTCAGGATGTAACGATAAGAATTAGAAATGTAGATAAAAGCAGTAATATGAGACAAGTTAATGGTGATAGAGGGAGAGAGACAGGGCGACTGAAAATGTAGAAACAGCACATTAATTTTGTAGGCAAAAGTGTAGCGGGAGGTATTTACAATATGTTCCTCAGAATATAAAGAACGATTGTAGTAATTTGGTATGCAGTCTATGATTATCTAGATGAAAGAGCAAAAATAGAACTGCTAATGATCTTTGTTCGAAAGAGAATTTGAGACTAAAGATTCAGCACTTTAATTTCATAGCAGAGCCAGGAAATGCTAATTTGCCTAAGCTAAGCAATATTAACATAACATAAGGAGCAACTGCGTAGTGGGAGGAGCAAATCTGTTATCAAAGAAGATTTCTTATTGATCTGTTAAGTTATTAACAGTAGAAGAAATGAAATTTATACTGTGTTAAGAAAACCTTAAAGAAAATTTTAAATTATTTATATTATTATTAAATTTTATTATTTCAATTCAAATTTAAATGAGATATAGCAGGTAAAATTAAAAGAATGGAAGATCCTAATTTAAAACAGAAGTTGGGTGAAGAATATTTATTTCGTAGTTAAACTGTAGCAAAAGATGCTATGGTAATATAAATAAATAAATTCTTAAGCTGTTTTGATTTATAAGTATAAAAGATATAGTGTGAATATTTTTTAATAAAAAAGAACAGTCTTTGGACTGCTTACTAACTATATTTTGAAAACAATTTGCTTATTTATTTATTTAATATTTATTGTCTATATATTTTTTTACTATTATATTCGTCGTTTTTACACCACTAATTCCTAAAACTATTTCCACTTCGTTTTCCATGTGGTAAACCATTGCATTGTCTAGCTGTAATACTACTCTAGGACATCGAGTCCCTTGTTTCGCTGTGCAAATATCACTCAGCAGTTTTTGCCATCACTTCGTTGGGGGTTTTTGTAGCTAATATTTGCAGATGTTTCCTGAGTTTCTGCTCTGTCTGTCTGACTGTCTGTCTGGGCTAGGTAAAATGCTAAATCAAACAAAGACACACACACACACAGGAGCTGTGCATATGTGTGTCTGGGTGTGTGTGTATGTGCGTGGCCTTTGTTTGCTCGGGCAAATGTAGCAGAAATCTTATTTAAGTGAATTCAAGCTGAAATCTTAGTTAATTTTTATGGCAAATATGTTAAGCTAACCAAGAAAGCAGCAGCTTTGGCTTGGACCGATCTGGTGACAACTTTACACAGGCCGCTGCCTGCAATAATTGATGCTATAAATAACTGCCGATAACTAACTAAGTAAGACGCAGAAGAAGAGATTTCAAGTTAATTGAACTAAAGTCAACTGATAATACGTGGCGTATGCTTGATGTATAACCAGCAAGCATGTTGTGCATACGCAATATTCGTGCGCTTTCATACATACATATATTGCGCATACGTCGCGTTGCCAACCAAAAAAATAAATTTATGACCAACAATTCATGCGACATTTCTGCGAAACGAATTTTGCACATGGCCGCAACGGGGAAAAAAAATATAAAGGGCCAGCAAGAGAAAATAGATAGATAGATAGATAACTCACGGCCCGCGTTGCCGTCGCCGTCGTCGTGGTCGTCGTCGTTGCCGTTGTCGTTGTTGTCGGGCCAATTGCTGTCAAATGAAATGTTGCTTACCTATCGAACGTTTTTCACTTGCTTTCCTCTCTCCCTGCCCCCTTCTCTCTGCCTTGCTCCCTCGCTTCTCTTTTATTATTATTGGATTGCATTGTTATGCAATGGAAGTCATTTGTGTGCCACAGCAGGAGGCAGGGGGGCAGTGGGCGTGGCTGAGTGTGTTTCTGACAATTGCGTGCCCAAAAATAGCAAAATTTCTTATTGGATTTCAAAAGGCATTCAAGAAATATGACCATGCGATGGCATGTTACAAGTCTATTGATTTGTTATGACGACGAAGAAGGAGGACGATGAGGAAGGCGTGTTGTGGGCGGGGCGGGTGTCATCCTGTCGTTTGTTGCTATAACAACAAAGTCTATCATTCATTTATATAAGCTAAAAGCAAAAAATTTCGCCCATAAACGACACAACCTTGTCGTCAAGTGTTGCCATGGCCATTGTTGTAGTCCCGTTGGGGGCTGCCTCTGCTGCTGCTGCTGTCCTTGTTGACATTTTCATTAGCAAATTAATTTTAATTGATTACATTTTATGCACAAGAGAAGAGCAGCAACAGCAGCTCGATCGTGCCACACTCACGAGGTCTCTCCGTTTCTCAACGTCTCTCGATATATTGAATTACCATTTTATTTATAACTTGCCTGCGAGTTTTCTTTCCCGGTTGGGCAATAATGTGATATTATTATTAGTTGATTTCGTTTTCGAGAGCACAGCCTCGGCACAAAATGTCATTAAAGTAACTTGAGAGCTTCGCCTCAAATTGGCAATGCAAAAGCAATTTGTGTGACGCCTATGGAAAGAAAACATGTCCGGGAGACAATGGGAAACAGGAATGGAGAAGGGAAGAAAGGCACTGAAAGTGAGAGTCAGAGAAAGAGAGATGGAGGCAGAGGTAACTGTTGAGAAAAAGAAGAAGAGCGACTGGGAGAGAGTACCAGCGAGTCTCATTTCAATTATGTCAGCGATACGAATCTCTTGACGTTCTAGGGCCGATTGCAGTTCAATTAAAATATGTTGACACATAGGTAAATTGAATTAGTCTAAGCGAGAAGAACTGAAAATGTAAGTAACAGGCAGAAGAAATGATATCCGTTTTAACAATGTGGAGAAGATATTGCCATATTTATTAGTTCATCATTCTGTCCGTATGAACACCTTTAACTCAGAGACTATAAGGGTTGGCAATATCAAATTTAGTGACAATCTGTCTCAATATTGTACGCAAAAAAATGTTATTTTAGAATTTGGTCATACCCTTTTCCGCCCCTGGAATTCAAGAAAAATCTAGTTGCAAGCGTAATTTAAAAGAGAGATTGTTTTAAGTTGGCGAACTCAATAAATATCATTATAAAAATGCGCTTAAAAATTTTGGTTCCAAACGAATAATTAGCAAAAAGTTATTTATGAAACAGTTTTAGTGGAAGCACAGATTTGTACGGCCTGCAAGTATGCAACACAAAATTCTCTTGATTCAAAAGTTAAATATTTAAGAAATCATTTTAGTGAATCAATTGTAAAATAGTAGAGCACACTCAACTTTAGTTTTCTTTTTTGATACTTTATTTTCTTTAACAATTTCCACCCCAATTAAAATTAAAGCGCAACTTGTTTCACTTCGCTTCAAGTTGAAAAGTTTTCGAGTAGAATAGATTCCAACACGTTAGGTTAAACTTCAATTTGCTGCAATGATGCGACACAAATTCAGGTCGGGTAATGTTCAGGGTGGGAAGGGGGACAGAGAGAGTCTTGTTCCTTCTTATCTGCTAGCACTTACCTTGTTGCCAGATCCCGATGTACGAAATTCATTTGCTCCAAATGCTTCATGCCCGATGCAATTTGTGTGGCAATGTAGACTAAGCAGCCGTAGCTACAAGCCACGACGGAAGCGCACAGATGAAGATGGCGACGTTGGCGGGGGAGGTGGCAGGAGGATGCCAACGTCAAATGAGAATTTCGAAAGTTTTTCGCGTGTGGCAAAGGACGACAACGTCGACGGCAGCAACAGTAGCAAAGTTAACGAAGTTTTTACATCCGTTTGCGCATGTTGTCGGTGGTTGGTTTCGTGGTTCGTTGTTTCGTCATTGAACACGAGACCGGAAGTGTAGCGTCGGCAAATGGCGTCGGTACAGGAAGTGCGATAAAAACGCACGCAAAAACAGCGTAGCCAAAAAATAAGGGAAAAGAAAAGGGGGGAGAGAGACAACACATTAGAGCAAGAGCGAATGGAAACTGGGGCGTCGCACCACCACCTACCTGAGACTCTTGTTGGCCATCAGTCCACTTGTCTCGGCCACGTGCTCCTGCAGAAACTGATTCAAGTCGCCAAGACAATTGGAGTAATCCTGCACAATGCAGATGGGCTCGTCGCGCAGACAGGCGCCCACAAGGCGAGCCACATTGGGGTCGCTGAGACGCGCAAGCTGCTTGGCCTTGCTGCGGAACTCCTTGCGCAGATGATCGCTGGCCCCGGGACGCAGTGTGGCAACAGCAACGAGGGTGGCACTGAGGGGGCAAATAGAAAAAGATAGGATTAATCAGAGTTTGAAAGGGTTGCCAGGGAGAGAAAGGATTTGATCGGAGTTAGAGGGTGAAACATTGCTGGAGACAGGCAAAGAAGGTTTTAGGATTTAATTGGAAATATTAACCAGTTGCTTTCTCTTCGCTTTTTCCCCGGCTTTTATATCTCTTCTCCGCTTCCGCCTTAACTATTCATTCTGAACGCTTCCTTATCAACTCTATCCCATCAACTCTACTTCCCAAACTCTTCCTTCTAAGCTCTTCCTTCTCTACTCCAAAGCACTTCTTCAATATAGCTGCTCCTCTTCTTTTCCTCCTGTCATCTTTCCACTCTCCATGAGCACCACTCCTCTTCCTCATCTCGTCTTTTTCCTTTCAATTGAACTCTTCTTACTCTACTCTTACTCCTCAACTGATTCTCTTGAGCTCTTTCTTCTCAACTCTTCCTCGCTCTATGTTTTCCTTCTCTTTCCCTCCTCTTTGCTCAGCTCTTCCTGCTTAACTCTTTATCCCCATCTCAACCTTTTCCCCTCAACTCCACCTTTCCAAGTTTTCTTGCATGTAGCTGCGAGTTTCTGCCTCTTCTACTTCTTCTCTTTTTGATCCCTTATTTCTCCTCCTTTCCCCCGCTCTTCTTCCTACTTTTTTTCCTCGTCCTTTGTGCGTTTTAAATTCTTCCTACTTCTTTATTTCTCCTCAACAATTCCTGCGTAACTCTCTCTCCTTAAGTTATCCAAGCATTGTTCACCTTCTTCCTTCCATCTTGTACTTTCTTCCTTCTCGTTTTCTTCCCTCTTTCATCTCTTTTCTTTCCTATTTCCCATTCCACTGCATCATCTCAAGTAACCACACTGTCCTCCATAATGAGAGACAGCAAAAGTGAACAATTTATTTGCAATACGAACTTGATACTCCACTTGCTACCTGCCAATCTTCCTCCCTGCCTTCCCCAACCTAGCTTGTTAGCGTCCTCTGCTTGTGTGTGTGGTTCCCCTGCTGCTGCAGCGACAGTTTCAATTTATATCAATTGATATATGTCCTTGTATGCCCATGACAATTGCTCTCTAGCGCAAAAATCAATTAGAGCAGCTCAACAATGTCCTGGACAGGCTGCCAGGCTAGGCTGTGCTGCTGTTCCTCACCCCTCTCTTGCTGCCCCTTCTTCTGCTGGCAATTGTGATACGTAACGTAACAATTCGATTTGCCTGCTTGCTTTAATAGTTTTGCGGTTAGAAAGCCACAAAACGTATTACGTATACGTAATATTGCACTGCAGTGCCAGAAAAAGCAGCAGCAGCAGGTCGAGCGGGGTCATGCTGATGCTTGCAGGCTGCTGCAGCTATATGCAAAATAATTAACACACACACACGTACATATACACACACACAGCAGGAGACTCTCACACACACACACGGAGACAGTAAAATGCCCCCGAGGCTGCCCTGTGCGAAAACTTCAAGTGGCCAACGCCAGAACAAATTCATACTATCTCTGCAGCTGCCTCTGCCCCTGCGTGTGTGTGTGTGTATTGGGGGGAGTGCTGTGTGCTGCAGCCAGGGCGTGGCAGTCTGATAAAATATTAATAGACAGCTGGATAGACAGTTATCAGACAACAGATGGACTTTATTGTCGGAGACCGCAGTTGGAAATTATAATAGACATGCAAGTTGAAAATCAAATACCGAAATCAACCCGGCACTCCCTGAGTTCCCCTCTGCCTGCCAGCCTGCCTTACGCATACGCCATGTTGTGCATGCGTAAATGAGAAACATTGCGCATACGCCCCCTTGCACACACACACACAGACACACACACATATTTAATGTGCATGTGCAATAAAAAAGAAGAGCTGCAATTAAACGGCAAAAATGAAATCAAAGGTAACAGTTGCCCGCACTCCCCCCTTGCCTTAACGCCCTCTCCCTGCAGTGCCCATTTACTTTAACCTCCCCTCTCTCTGCACTGCCCCCTTGCCTTATCTCTCTCTGTAGTTCCCCCTTTGTTCCTCCCTGCCCTGCAAATACAATGACAGTTTTCAGCTTTCAACTTGTCTCGCCTGCGTCTGGCTACGGCTCTGATCCTGGCGTTGCCTGTTGACGTTGCCGTCGTTCTTGTTGTTGCTGTCGTTACTGTTGTTATTTTTGTTGCTGCTGCACTTCTTGTTGTTGCCTTTTTGGTTAAAGTTTTCATAATGGAATTTCTGATAAGCTTTTTTGTGGCCAGCATGTGCTGCTGCTGCTGCCGGCTCTGCTGTTGTTGCTGCTGCTTTTGTTGTTACCGCAGACGTGGCATTATATACCGCAAGCCTGATACCTGCTGCCTGCTACCTGCTGCCAGTGCTGCCTGTGCTACCTGCTGCCACCTGCAACTTACAACCTGCAGCAGCAACCGGAGACGAGCCATTTCTCTTGCAGCCTCATATCGGTTTCGCTTTGCCTTATGCCTTTTCATCTAACCATTTGATGTGCTCTATCTCTGTCAGCCTTCTCTCTCTCTCTCTACATCTCCTTCTCTCTTCCCCCTCTCTGTGTGCTTCGGCTTTTGTGTGCTGGCATTAAAGTATTGCGGTTTTCCTCGCATTGTCAACTATTGTTGAAATGAATTTCTGATTTCTTTTTTCGACCATTTTTACTTGCCATATGAATTGGATAATGTTCTATTTTCACCAGCAGCATTGTGGGTCATGTCATGATACATATAAATACAGTTATTGTATGCTGTATATGATAGTCTATGCTGTAGTTAATGGAAATGTTTGGTTAGCCATCAATTCGTTTCCTTTTGATGACACTTTGCAAATTAGTTGAGCTGCAGTTGAACGTTACTGTCTTTTGGTTGTTTCTATTTGTATTGTTGGAGTGGTATATGCTCTATAAGTTACTGGATCTATAGCTTACACTGCACTGTTAGCACTTGCAGAGTTGAACAACTTTGTAGAAGGTTTTTCTTCACTCTCTTGCTTGGTCTAAGCTGGGCTCTGTTAAATCTACTGTAGGAGGTTAATTTCTCTGAAAGTGCAGGAAAGAGAGGCTAGAGGGGGTGGTAAAGGGGGAAGTAGGTAGAGGTGTGGGGTAGGTCCCTCTGCGGGTCTCTATAACACAACGTCAGCTGCAGTTGTTGGTCTGGTAGAGTGCACCCTAAGCCAAATGCAGCTCATTTTTGGTGCGCCAACGAATTTTAGTTGCATTTGCCACACAACAGTGCAGAGAAGGAGAAAGAAAGGCAGAAGGGAAAGGGGAGAGTAGGGGGGAATGAGGGCTACTGTATGCACTTACTTCAGCACATTCGTTTCGCACAAATGCAGTTCACCGAATACGCCGGAGCCCAGTTTCTCGACAATGACGAGGGATTGGCGCGGAAACTCCTGCACTTGGCAATTGGCCTGCTCCTCGTTGATGTCGGCGAAATTAGCGCTCATATCCAAATTGTAATGATGCGGTTTGCCTAAGCCACCCCCGACCCCGCCTCCTCCTCCTCCCATGCTGCCCCCGCCTGTGGGTGTAGGCGTGGTCGCGGCCGTATTCGACGAGCTCAAGCTTAGCGAGCCGCTGCTCTGCGAACCCGCTGGCCCCACTGTGGGCGGCATTGGCATTGGCAGGGGCAAGGGCAGGGGCAACGGCACTGGCTTGCTGCAAATTGGCGTTGCTGCGTAGTATTTCTCCGGCGGCGGTGGCACGGCTGGTGCTGCTGCTGCTACTAGTGGAGGCGCCCCGCCAACAACAACAAGCGGCGCTGGTGCCACAATGGATGCGTTCAGTGAGCTGCGGGCAGTGCCACAGTTGGGCAACAGTTGCTGCATGTGAGGCACCGCATAGTCCTGGCACACAATGTCCGGTACATCTGTGTGAGAGAGAGAGAGAGAGAAAGAGAGAGAGGGAGATTAGTGGGAGAGCGTGTTAATTTTTGGAGCATAAAAACGGTTGCAGTAATAAACTTTGAAGCGGCATTTTACGTGCCAAAAGTTTATCCAAAGACACATTGCAAGTGTAGTTTACACTCGACTACACGGCTCGTAAACGTAGAATTGTCTCGAGTTCATTAAACACAACCCAAAGTGTTGCACACGATGGCGAGATTAGTGAGAGAGGGAGAAAAGAAGAAGAAACTCAAATTGAAACTGAAACTGGAAACAGAAATGAAAAGGAAAACGCAAACTTGAAATTGAAAGCAGAATAAAATCCCAAAGATCTTTATTTTACAGGCTGAAATGAAAATAAAACACAGTTATTTTTATAGGCTGAGCATGACTTGCAGTTTATTATCATCCTTGCTTTAATCTCTCTTACTGTATTCATTTATTTTGCTTATGATTTTATCCCACAACATTTTAAAATGTATTTCTAGTTCTCTTTCCCTTTCTAGTTCCCTTGGCAAATGATTTTCATATGCAGATAGTTTTTGGTTAGCTGAAATGCAACTCTGCATTGAGGTCGACTGCCCTCTCGCTCTTGCACGCTGAGCCCTTTTGTCTTCTGCTTTCATTTGTCTTGCGCTGGACTTTTGTGCCTTCAACTTCAAACTTTTCCCATTTAGTCAACTCTCATGGCACAAAGTGGGGAGACAGCACAGATAGAGGTACGGAAAGAGGAGGTAGTGGGAGAGAGGAAGGGGAAGTAGAGAGAAGCTTGTGGCAAGAAAAAAACTAAATGAAATTAATTGCAACTTGGCGTTGTCTCGCTCGCTCGTGCTCCCAAAAGGCGTAGAAGTTTTAATTTTATTGTTGTTGTAATAACATTATTTAGTTTGTATGGTTATGCTAGTGTGTGTGTGTGTGTGTGCTGGTTGTGTCTGTCTGTCTCTCTGTAAGTCTGTCTGTCTGCAGGTCTGTCTGTCTTTTTTCTTTCGGCCGCTGTCATTTTTGCATTCGTTGTGCCAAAAAGTGCTGCAAAATATTTGTATGAAATGGCAAATGGAGAGAGACGGAGACAGACAGAGAGAGAGAGAAAGAGAGACGGACAGAGACATATATAGACATACATACAGACATACATACAAACAGACAGATAGACATATGGAGAGAGACAGTCAGACAGATAGACTGACAAACAGACAGACTGAGAGAGAGAGAGAGAGAGAGTGATATACAAATAGACACACATATATACATAAAGATAGACAGACATACAAACAGACGGATAGACAGACAGAGAAGACATACAGACAGATAGACTGACAGAACGACTCAAGGAACGTTAATGACAAAACTTTTCGACGACTCGGCGAGAATCGTATGCAAGTTGGCTGTGCATGTGTGCATGTGTGTGTGTGTGTGTATGTGGTTGCTGATATATGTATATTGTGTATATTTGAGCAATCAGTTTTGAAGTTGCACTAAAGTTTTGTGGCCTAACGTTTTCAACTTGAAATCGCAGAGTTTTTATACTCTACAAACCTCTGAGCCTAGACGGTTCTACTAAAGAAGTGCAGATCTTATATTAGGGTTATATATATGCAATTATAGACATTATTTCTATAAAGAGCCATAATATTATAGATGAGCTGCACGTCCTCAAATTGTACCACTTTTTCAAATATGTTTGCCGATAATTTACCTTACGTATTAACCTTCTTCTATGGGAGAAATATACTTCAAATTATATACAGAAATGACGGCTTTGTTGTAGAGAAATATTTCTGAAATTACAGACAGCACTTTTGTGAATAATAACAAAATTATAGCTGAGCTGAACAACTTATAATGCTCCTCTCAAAATTGTCTTAAGTTTGCATATAACATATAAAATAGAATGCATTTGCAGATCATCATTTTTATCAACCTTCCTTGACCTTACATAAGGTAAGATATATTTGAAATCATTGAATAGGTTTGAGCAGTGTTACTATAACGAATTTAGCCTATTATAGTTGCATTTAACTGCCATAAAATCTGCTCAAAATTAGCCATAATTGTCACACATTGGCAATTCCATCAACAGATCAACATTATCAATATTCTCAAGTCTTATAAAGTGTAAATATATTTGTAACTATTGACTATGTTTCTATAATGTAACTACCTTATTATAACTGCACTAATTAACCTATTTATGCAAACCATTGCGAAGGTTTTCACTATTCCTTCAATTGTCAAGCTTATCAACCTTTACAACCTCTAAAGAAGAACTCTTCTACCTCAGTCACGCAGTGAAAATCTCAGCTGCTTGCCAACTTTGAACCGATTCGATTGTCTTGAGCAAATTGTGAGCTGCTTTCGCTGCGAGTTTCGTGTCTCGTCTTGTGGCCGTGTTTATTTGCATGCCGTGTGCGCAGATTGGGTTGAGATTGGGTTGGAATTGGGTTTGGGAGAAGGAGGTGGGTTGGGGTTGCTCAAATTGGCAGTTGACTTCAAAAATGGACTTTAATTCGAGTGTGCGGTGCAGAGCTTCTTCTTCGAGGAGAAGTTTGCAGAGCCAAGCGAAGTTTCAAGCACTCAATTTGAAGCGAAACTAAGAATTCATTGGGGAAGAGTGCGGCAAGAGTTTCTCTCTCTCTCTTCTCCCCCCCCTCGCTCTCTCTCCCGCACTAAAGTTATAATTTATTTGAGCTAAATTAAATTATTATGGCAACGCAAGGACAGACAGTAGAGGCAGGCAGGCAGTCAGTACCGGGCTGGGATGACAAATATTTGCTGGGCAGTTATAAAATGCACCCAAAGGCAACATCAGGGAAACTTTCTGGTAATGTCGATGCGCCTCATTGCGATCATTACGATGCTGCTGTGTGCTCATCATCATGTGGACGTTGTGGCAGGAATGTGTGCAAACAATGTGTGTGTGAGCAAGACAAAGAAACAGAGAGAGAAGGGAAACGTGTAGAAAGGGCTGGAAAAAATGTGTAGCATGCCTCTAGGCGCTTGGGCAGAAGACATTAGAATTCATTACGAATTACGTTGCTCAGCTCGTAACCCTTAACCGAACCTGCTGCTCCATCGTCGTCGTCGTCGTCTACTCGTGTTCATGTTCATGTGGCAATTAAACGCTGCACATGTTGCCTGGACAGAAAGACGGAACAATGGGGCAGCCGGACAAAAGGGGGGACAATGGGAAGGAAGTTGTAGCTTAAGCCGGAGCATCCATTAGGGCACTGAAAGGTAGGGCAGAGGGGGGACGGGGAGCACAGGTCAAAGCGCAAGCTCTTAAGCAGATTAACTCGAACTGTGAGACAAAATCTATCAATGCTGTTAGTAAATATATAAGCACTAAATAGCTCTTATGCTTTTTCAATGGGGGAAGTCATAATGAAATTTGTATGCCAAATAAATGTTTTAAAATTCCTAAAAAGAAATATGTACTAATAGAAGAAAAATCAATCATTATTTGCGGGTAAATAAATTGAAAATAAAACAATTTTTAATACACAAGAATAGTAAATTAGTATATAATATATTCAAAAGCTCACTTCAATTATTAAATAAATGAACAAAATTAATAAACATTATTTTTTGATAATCAGCTTACAATAAATTGAAATAAAATACAAATATATTCGCAGAATTGTCGGTGTACTTATTATTATAAATCACAGTTAGTATGGCTTTTTTACCTTCTTCAATATTAGAATAATTGTTAATACTTTAGTTAGACAGTTAAAAGAAAGGTTAACCATTCAAAAAATACATATCACTTAATAGAAATGGGGATCTACGAATTTGTAATATTTATTTTAAATTAATTTATTTTAAAGTCACAGTGCAGACGCCTATTCAATAATTACAATTTAAAAATAATAAATAAATTGTGGGACAAATAAATCTATAACATTTCTCAATATTTGCAGTGTAATAACAATGAGAAATATTTAGTAACTTTAAGTTTATCAAATCCATAATTAATTTTTATTATAATTATAAGTCCAAGCAACAATAGCAGATATATTAGACCAATTCCTGAAGACGGTTGTCGAAGAGCAACCAAAATATATCGGAGGATAAAAAACAATCTTTTATTTTATTATTGAAATTAACTTTGAGTCAGCTACAATGACATTATGAGCCAAAGTGATTAAAGTACGAAAATAATAAAGGTTAGGTTAGGTTATGTCGGCAGGCCCCCAAGTAGTTGTGGGAAATAATTATGTGAACTTTCTCAATAGTTGCAATAACTATAACAGTTCTTAATGATGACAGCAAATAATATTTACTAATATATATTTGAAGTTAGGACAGTGATCAACTACTACTAACTTCAACTCAATTTGACTTGCTTTGCGCTGTGTTACATAGTGCAATATGCGTTGTGCATACCCTTTCGCAGTGCGGGTTGCCGCTCTGCTGACTAAGCAATTCAAAATTATGTCCTGCGGCGCGAACAGCGGGCAGCATTGCTACTCCAGCTCCAGCACCTTCTCCTACTGCTGCATCGTACTCCTGCTACAGCTCCTACTCCGAGTTCGGAGTCCGGCAGTGGCCAGTGGAGTCTCCCGTTGTGCGCTAAATTAAGCATTGCTTGGTACTCGCATTTCTCACTTTTTTTCTGCCGTTTTTTGCTCGTTGTCCTGCAGAAACATTTGCATGTCCTGTCACAGCCAGGACGCAAAACATCAAACTCATCAGCTGCGACACCAGCAGCCCCGGGCAGCAGTAGTAGAAACAGGAGCAGGACGAGGAGCGGTAACGGGAGCGGTAGCTGAAGTTTGAATCATGCTGTGAGCACTGTTTATGGCCCTCGGCAGCAACAACAATAGCACAGGTGCAATGCACCAGTCACCTGCTGAAAGCACCTCCCCCCTTTCCCCTTTTTCCCTTTCAACTCACCTGTGTAGTCCGGAGTTACATGCTGACGCTGCAGGTCATTCATGGAGCAGGCGCTGGCCGCGCTCGTGTACATGTTCACGTTGAAGGGCTCGTGGTACAGACTGTTCTTGTCAATGGACGACTCATTGTCATCCATTGTTGTGACCACCTGAGGGCGAAAGGTGAAAGAGACAGAGACAGAGTGAGAGGGAGTGAGAGCAGGGAATGTGTGTGTAAAAAATAAGGGCAAAAAAATTGACGCCTAGTTCGCCAGCTCCCCCTCTCTTGATGCTCCAGCTGCAGTCTCTACTCCAGTTTTAATCATGATTTCTGCATATGCCTCTGTGTATGTGTGTGTGTGTTCGTGTGTGAAAAACACGAGCAAATTTTGCAAATTTTTTGCTGTTGCTGTTGCTTCGTTTGCTGTACATGCATTTTGGGTGGTAGAGTCGTGTTAGTGTTGCCCACCTTCAAGATGCCATTGCCGGGCGCAGGAGTTCCGTTGATGCCATTGAGTCGACGCTTATCAACGCCACCAAGCGTGTCCGGATTGAAATTGTGCTGAAATGCGTCCAGGACATTGCCACGTCCGCGTCCGCGTCCGAATCCGTGCTTATTGCGCCCTATTATCACCAGTATAATGGCCACCAGCAGCATGATTATCGTGGCCAGCACTGTGATTATGACGCTGACCAAGTTGGCTTCCGTTTCCGTAGTGTCCACGGGACGAGGCGAGATAACTGACAGATGCACAAGAAAAGGACAGAAGGAGAGAAAGAAGAGACAGTAAGTACGGTTACTGCTACATGTTGTACTATATCTGGCAATATCTGGCCAAACAACAACACAGAGGAGGCCACAAAATAAAAGCTGAAATAATCAGACTGAGGGCGTAATGAAAAAAACGCCTGCACTTGTTTTGTTTATATCTTGCTGGCAAAGGAGTAGTGGGGGGAAGCATCTATAAGTGCATTCGAGGCGTGGCCCATTGTTTGTGCCTTTATTGGCAGCACGTCTTTTGTTTCGGTCAAACTTATTGCCAACGCCAAGGCGGAGTAATTAAAAAAAAGCGATGGGCAAATTAGCTCTGGGCAACTCGAGCTGGCAAATTAAATGTGTTCTTTACAGCAAATTATTAAAAGTGAGCAGTAGAGTAATTTCAGGAATTGTTTTATTATAATAAACACAAATATTTTGAATTTAAGAAATTCCTCTGATTAGAATTTGTATTTGAAGAAATTGTAAATCTTATAGAACAATAGAAATTCATTTGCTGGTTCTATTCTGCTTTCTCATTTAATCTATTTAGAAATATAATATATTAAATGTTAATTCAAACATAACTTTTGCTAATAGCTTTACTTTGATGGAATTGATTTGACTCCGAATTCTTCGTGAATGCTTCTACCACATTTAAGTTTCTACCAATTCCTCTAAAGTTAAAGGTAAATATTTTTTAAACCATTGTCCACTCCTTCTGCTGTTTACTGCTGTTAAAATTATATAATCTTCACATTAGATATAATTATTGAATATTCGTCAATGCTTTTAAGTATATATATATTTCACATGCCATTGTAAACGTTAATTCGATTGTTAACTGAAGAGCTTAAGCACTTGAAGAAGTTTATGAACTGTAATTATTTACTATTCGGTTTAAATAGGATTCAGTTCTAAGACTGGACAATTTAGCATGTTCTTTTCAATTTTTGAATTAAATAACTTCAAGACGAATCTTTAGAATTTGTTAGTTAGGATTTTCCTTAAAAAAATCTCTGTTTAAATTTACCAAATATATATTTCTTTACGTTTTGCACACAGGTACTCTATATTGAATCTTGTACCGTCGATTTTTTCATTTTAAACTTCTGAACATGTTGCCAAACTCTTTTGAATTTTTACCAAAAATATTCTCCAATGTTTTGGCAGTTCAACTCAGCACGATTCATCTCCATCGCATGCATCGATCTCTATTTACCTTGTGTATTGTGTTGACTCCGCTCGCCACCGCTGCTGCTGACAGCGCGTCCCACTTCGTCGCGCTGCAGCGGATACTCGGATGTGTTTGGCATGATGCCGCCGCCACCGGTGCCACCATTCGGAGGCGGCACATTGAGCAGCTCCTCATCTGTGAAATTGCCCACCACGGGAACTGCAAGGAAACAGAGCGAGAGAGAGAGAAAGAGAGATGAGAGAATGTCAGAGGGAAATAGGCTGCATAAAAAGTGCAACAAAAAGGGAGAGAGAGAGGAGAGAAGGGGAGACACTGTTGAGGGCGGACGTTGTGGGCGGAACTGACAGCTGCCCATCTTGATAAGCCAAGCGAACTAATGGCGCTCACTGAGCAATTAACGGTGCATGAGAAAGACAGAGAGAAAGAAGCAGAGATGCAGAGAGAGTGGGAGGAAGAGGAGCAAGAGAGATAGAGGGGGGCGAAACCGTTGCGATTATGATGATAAATGAGCTGCACTTCAGCTGCGACGCGATGTCAACGAGCGACGTGGAGAACGACCCAACGAGGGCCAATTATAGTTGCATACTTTTAGGTGTTGCCACGCCCCACTGCAGAAGGCGTCGGAGCGTGTGGCAGCATTGTTTGTCTGTTGACCTTTCGCAGCCAGACAATAAACAGAAGCGTCGAAAATGCCATCATCCAGCGCAGACAGTCGTCAATAACAACAGCTCAGGGAGAAGGAGGAGCATGGAGAGCGCGATGAGAGGAGGAGGAGGGAAAGGAGCAGGATGTTTACCCAGCGCAGTTGGACCCTGACTTTGCTAGGGAACCTCGCCTGGTTATCCTGGTTCGCAGCGCAAATTTCCAAATGCATTTCCGCCTTCAGCGTTTGTTGAACCAAACTCGATATTTAAAAAGCGCACAAAAAGAGGAGAGAAAGCGGAAGAGGGAGGGAGATAGCAGCAAAGCGGACATTTTGGAAAAGTGTAGAAAAACCGTTGAGGGAAATGCAAATTTTCACAGCTCTCGGCATTGATTTTGAACTTGTTTTGTTGGCCCCGACTGTTGTTGTTCCTATTGTTGTTCCCCATTGTTATTACTGTTGTTGTTGTTGTCCCTGTTATTGTTGCTGTTTTTGTTGCTGTCGTCTATTTTCTTTGGCGTCAACTTTTTCAGTTTGGGCACAAAAGTTTCTGTTTACATTCGTGTGTTTGAATTTGCGAAATGCAAATAGAGACGGCAACAAAATTTGCCCACTTCCCCTTCTCTCCCTCTCTGTCTCTCACTGAAACTTTGGTCTGCCGCAGTTGCCCAAGTAGCCCGGGGAATCGTCGCAACGCCACGCCGCAACGCCAGCCCTCTCTGTTTTTCTCTCCACGTTGCCCACATCGACCCCCAAGCGGCGTCATATGTTCCCTGAACCGAGGCGAACCTCGGAATATGTTAATTTGTTGCGCTGCCAGAGACAAAATGTTAATGGGGCGACGCCGCTGCCACTTGACTGTTGGAGAGAGAGGGGCTTGAGTAGCATATTGACACGTGGATACTAGAGAAGGCAGACAGCTGTAGGGAGAGAGGGGAAGGTGCAGTGATAGGGAGAGTTGACTGTAAAGAGGATTTAGATTGTCTGGACTGAAGTCTTTACTTGAGATGCTTGAAAGTAAAGAGCAGATTAAGATATTTGATATGTGCTTGCATTTACAGGGTATAGTATAGTCTAAGCTGCATATTAGTTCAAACTTTTGTAGAAAGTATTCAATTATTATCGAGTAATGGAGCAACAGTCGAGTTAGTACGGTAGTAAAGTTCTTTCCGCCCAAGTTTGAAAACAAAACCTTATATTTCCTAACAGCAAATTCTGAAATTCGGTGCTTAGGTGCTTAGAATATTAGTTGTACAGTAATCTATGTGTAAGTCGAAAAAGAAAGTTTTAACTACAATGTTCGCCAAATAACCACATTACATCAATATGCGTAGGTGGTGGGCATGGCATCAGATATTTGAAAAGTAGTTTATCTGCGGATGATATTCAGGCACCTCGTTGCCAAATTTAGTGCCTCTAACTTTTTTAATAGCTAAGATCACGAAGTTCATACACACATTTTGATGTAAAATTCATATTTTTTCAAAATAAGAAAGATAAAGACAGAGAAAGAAGCTGAGGGCATCTTAGTCTGAAAACATTGCAAGTTTAATCAATGGAAAATTGAGATATAGATAGATGGAGACACAGAATGAGAGACGAGAAGCCATCAAGTGTTTTTGCTAATCGAATCGATGCCAGAATGTTTAACTCAATTCACTTCTCTGATTCAATTCTTCAGTCATAACTTGATACAAATTAAAACCCTAAGCTTAACTCTTTGTGCAGGGTATATGCCAAGTCTATCAAGTTCTCTTTGCATGCTGCTAATAACAGTTCCGTAAATAAATTTGTATTGTCTGCAAAATTTTCAATTAATTTCGCATACAAAACGTGTTCGAAGCAAATGAAAATCTGTCTCAGATTTATGCATAATTTCCAGCAAATAAATCATAAATTGTGTTTATAACTTTGGCAATGTGTGTGTCAGTGTGTGTGTGTATATTGTACATATATCTTAATCAGTCGCAGTGCACGTGACCTCCATTACTACCTCGCACATTGTTTGTTCGCTTTCAAACTACACATCTCTGCGAGTCCATTGATATCATTAGGCAGTCGACACTGCCTTCAGTTATCTTATTTCTGAGTCCGGGCAGTCGTTAGTACTTAGTCTTTAGTGCTTAATATCCTTAGTACTCATTTCTCTGTTCTTCGACGGCACTTTAATGCTTTCAATATCAATATGCACTCTGGCTGTGGCACTTCAACTGAAGCATTAAGCAAATTACGATCCGAATTGCGAGCTCAGAATTCTTCACTCTACGCTCCCCTATTCCCCCTCCATCACTCCCTTCCCTGACTTACTCTCCATCAAATGCAAAATGACGCACATTGTTGCAATTCGCTTGAATTGATAGAGAGGCAGGCACAGGCTCAAGGCCAGCAGGGGTGGAGAGAGGGGGCTACACAAATCAACTGCATCATTGCTGTGGATATGATGATGCAATTTCATGTTGCATCAACTACTCCCACACACACACATACCCACCCGAACACACACAGATACGCGCATGCAAAAGCACTCTCAGCTTCTCTCTCTCTCAGTCTCCCACTCGACTACAAAACGATTTTCAATTAGAAAGGATTAAGCAAGGCAACTGCTGAAGGATTTAAAGCGCAGTCAAGTTATTGAAATGAATTTGTATGCAACGAATGCTCGACTGACTCACTGACTAACTGTCTGTGCCAGCGACTGAATGAATGAATGGCTCGCTGCCTCACTGAGTAGAATCCATCAAAATCCAAGCGCACAAACAACGAATATAAGTTGTGTGAGAGGAGGCAAACTGCGAGGGGAGTACGAGCTATATGCAAAAATATATTGCAATGTTATTGATTTACAAAGCAGAGCACTTGCGCAGCTTAAATACAAAAAGAGGGACAGAGCGAGGAAAGAAGAGAGCGGTAGAGAGAGAAAAGAATGCATGCAAAACAAAGCTACTGCAAAAAGAACAGCTAGATGAAGCGAAAGCGAAATAACAAATCTGTAAGCAAGAGCAACTAAGACACAGACCCGGCATCAGCTCAAAGCGCCAATGGCAAAGGCAACAAAAGAGAGAATCGTAAATGAGTTAAGTCGATTAACGAATACCCTTTCCCCATGCTTAGAAAACCAGAAAAGTTGAGAAAAATCTGAGTTAGCAGATTAACTAAATTCCCAATTGAAATATTTAAAATTATAGTGACACTCTTGGAATATTTGTAAAAGACAAAGTTTAAGTGAAAGATAACTTAAGATATTAAATAGTATGATAGAATATTCACGAAACTTCGGTAGAAATTTCCTTTTATAAGTCGTAAACAATCTTTTTGAAATAGCTTTTTCATTATGAATATTCAGAAGGGATCTCTTTTCTATAAACTTACTTAACATATAAGATCTCAAAGAATATGTTAAAAACAAGTTTAAATAAAAAATGTTAAAATAAGTCATGAAATATTTTTAGAAGTTTCAAGATAAAGCTCTTTTTAATGACTTCATCATTCCGAATATTCTGAATTCATCCTCTACTTAAAAAATATGAGAAAAATATGCTAGAGAACATTTCATATTAGAGATGGTAGAGAAATTCTTTTCGTTAAAGTTTTATTGGTTTCATAATGCAAAAGAAATACAATCGGAGACTTACAAGAAAAATGAAGACAATTTTGTTCAGAAAACCTGGAAATTTTTCAATTGTTAACCGTCGTTAGTCTTAAAATATATTCCTAAGAAACTTCTATGCTGAATATATTATAATATATTACGGAGTAAAGTTAACATACATATTCTATAAAGTTCAACTGATTATGCTAAATGTTAGTCACCTTTGCACTTATGTCTTTTAATCTATGCCTGATCTTTAACCCTATCCAACTGCAATGTTGATATTCCGCTCTACCTTTATAGAGTATTGGGAAAGCTGTGCGCCGCTATATTATGCAACGTGTAAAAAGAGGAAGCTAGAGACAGGAAAGCACGATGTTGCTGCTACTGCTAGCAATGCCATCTAGTACTAACCCTGCACTCCCTTGACTTCCCTGCTCATCCCCTAGTGCCCCTCGTAGCTACACATGCCCATGGTTTCTCCCGGGGATGCTCAACGGGCGCTGGCTTGTGCTCATTGAGTTGCAAATTTCAAATGCACAAAAGTAATGCAACTCATTTAATTTTCACAATATCCTTGTGCTTTGCTGCTGCTGCTCCAGCTCCTGCACTCTCTCAAGCATATGCCAAGGGCTGCTGTGCCATGGCACGAGTGTGTCAGTGTGTGTGTGTGAGTGTGTGTGCTTCCGTTTCCCATGCTTGTTACAATGGCTGACTCGCTATGCTGTTCGGTTTGGTTAGGTTTATCCTTCTTTCCCTCTCTGTCTCTCGAACATTCTTTCAGTCTCAGTCTCAGCCTGCTTTGTATCCGTCTATGCACAATTGCACACAAAACACACACTCGCACACTTGGCTGGCATGTGAGTTAAGTAAAAATTGGTTCATAGCCGCCGCCGTCGCTCTCAGCTGGTAATATATTTTGCACCATCCACAGACGAGGCGAGGCCTGGAGTCGAGTCGAGTCGAGTCGTTTGCCGAGGCTTTTTAATGAAATGCGCAACGAATTTTTAGTGTCAGTGGAATTTTCAATTGCTGCTGCATGTTGTTGTTGCACTTGTTGTTGTAGCAGTTGCAGTTGCAGTTTATGTTTGAATTGCCGCCCGGCCTGGCCCTTGCTTAGTTAGGCCCAACGAACTCAGCTCTGCTGCTGCCCAATGTAGTTTGCCCGTGTAAATTATGTTTACTGTTTGGTTTATTCGTTCGCCCGTATGAGTACCCGTATTTAACAGTCGTTTTTTCCAGCCAGTTGCAAATGAAAATTAAACAGTTTGGCCCCCACACACAGGTAAACAGACGCCCGGACGCTTTGTTTAGGCCATAAAAGCGAAGCCCGAACTGGCCTCCAGTCGAGGCTCGGAGTGGGAAAAGTGGCCAGAATATTTGCAGCTGCTTTTGCTGCTGCTGCTGCTGCTACTGCTATTTATAGCAACATAGTTTATGGCGTAGGAGGTAAAGTTTATAAGCCGAGGCTGTGCAAGCTTAAATAGTTAAGAGAGAGATTTAAGTCAGCTGAGATACGGCACAGAGGAATATATCATGTTTTTATCGGTTGCAATACTTAAAAAGGTTAAGCAGAGCAAGTATGAAAGCTAGAGTTGAAAATGCTTATGTTCCCGATGTTCCCGCTAGCTAACAGATATTTCATCAGTAATAGAGTATATCATTCATAAAATATATATGCGCAGTGTATTTTGTATTGCATGCGCCTTGGCGCTTTGCAAATCTGTATGCTCATTATAATTATTTCATGAATAACTTTTTAGTTAATTATCTGTTCGTTACCTAATTTAATGATATCATTTTTATAGCTACAAATACTAAAATTAATGAATCAATTCGATTTTTATCGATTTATCTGCGTGCAATATTAAGACATATTGTCACCAAATTTGGTGGCCATAGTTCTTGTACTCTCTGAGATCTAGGTGTTCATACGCACACACAGACGGATGAAGAAGCGAACACTGCTTAATCGACTCAGCTGTTGATGATATTCAATAATATATATAAGTTATGGCACCTTTTTCTGCCTGTAACATGCATTTTTAGTTGGTACAAACTTATAATAAGCTTCTTCCCTATGAATACAGACTATAACAATAGGTTATACAGATAGTTGAATAACTTTATGATGCCTTTAGTCACAGTCTTTTATAATAGTACTCCCAGACAAGCATTTCAGCTGTCGCTGTATCCTGCTGCTAACTAGCGACTCCAGCGGGCAATGCGAGTAAGAAATTAATTTAAACTACAAACAAGGGCAGCAAAAAGCGCTAGCCAGAGGGCAGGCACGCCTCCCTGCGCCCCGCGTACACGCCCATGTTGTTGTCAACGCATGAATTCACATACACATTCACATACACATACACATTCGCATTCACATTCATTTCAAGTGGGGCAGCAGGTGGCCCTTTTGCACCTCTCGCTTTTTGCGTGCTCGAGTTACATTTTTTAATAAAATAATTTCTGCTGCAACACTTTGGGCCCAGCGGGCAGTTGCTTCGTTCTTCTCTCTCCCTCTACCCTTTCTCCCTCTCACTTTAGTTTTCTCTGTCACACTTACCTGATATGAATGTAATCTCGCTGAGCATCATCCACCGTGCGGCGAAATACAAATGCAACTGCAAATAACGCCCCAGGCGATGATGTAATTTGATTGTCACGTCGCGTGCATGATCCAGCACCTGGTCGGGCATATAGGAGAACTGCACCGGCTCCCCCTGGAACTGCCTGCCGCCAATGCTGAAGAAGACTTTGGCGTGCACAAACACCTGAAAAAGAGAGAGAGAAAGACAGAGACAGAAGACCTTGTGAGTGGCATAATAATTAAAGTAATCACATTTATTTTATTTTTCTTTATGACGCGCGAATTGTATTCTCATAATTTTGGTCAAGCGACAGTTCGGGCTCGGGTTCGGGTTCGGTATCGTTGCGGAAGTCTCGTACAAATAGAATAAAAAGCTGAAAAAGTAATAACAATATAAACAAACAAAAGGGGGCAGGGCATGGGATACGTATGTTCTCTCTCTCTTTTTGGGGCCAGTTGGCCGGGCCGGGCCGGGCCGGATGTGTAAGTGTCGTCTTGCCCATTGCGCCAATCGCGCCGGGCCTGACTAATGAGTCGACTTACTGACGACTTCTTGTCGACTTCGACTTCCACTTGGACTTGGACTTGTTGCCTCCGCTGGCCATTTGTTTTGGAGGTGTTGTTCACAGTTTGTTTGTGCTTGCAGTGCATGGAATATCAATAGAAATCGAACTGGTCATTCTGGTCTGGGTGAAATGTGCATTGACATGTGAATCGATTGATTGTTGCCTTCTGCGACCAGTCATTACAGCAGGCACCTCATGAAAATGGGCAGCAAAGGCTAAATAGACTTTGTATATGGCAGAGTATACAAAGTATGATTATTTTCCTTATAAGCTGAGGCGACTTGGCTTTATTCATCAGTATTCCTCTATTAACCCACAGATCTCTGCTATTACTTGTGTTAGAGTCAGCAAATTTGGCAAGCGAACTCTTCAATTATGTGTGCAGACTGGGCATATTTGTAAGATAAGATACAAAGTACACCTTTTTGGCAAATAGCTTATTTATGATTATTATCGAAAGTGTTTAAGATTCAGCTTTCATTTTTAGGAAATTGAATGATAGTAACATAGAACAATTAGTCATAAAATTTCATTATGATCACCAGAAAGTCCAAAAACTTATTCAAAAAACTGTCGTTTTTCGATTATTGCGAGAAGTGTTTTAGATACAGCTTTCATGTCATTTCAAACTCATAGATATTGACAAAATATATATACTTAGCAAATTTTACTATTATCGTATGACAGACAAAAAGTTATTCAAGAAACACAATTTTCAAAGTTTCTAAAAATACATAAATTAACCTCAGAATATCTAAACGTGGTCTATGCCTTCCGTCTTATCACTCAACTTGCTTGTAATGAGCTTGGGAAACTGACATTGCGCATAAATAATTGAAAACTATAAAACTGTAAAACAAAGTTAAGCCAAAGTCGTCGAGAGAGAGGAAATACATGGCATAAAGTACATATTTAATTATCTGCCGCATATTGATAATCCCCACACTTAGCTCTTAGCTCTAAGTCCTGCTGCTAATCGCACCTGTCAAAGTTTTGGGGCCACAAAACTTTCCCAGCTCCCAACGTGCTTTTCCAACGGAAGTCTGCCACTTATGGAGACAAACAATCGGAGGAGACTGCCGAAGTTGTCTCTCTGTCTCTGTCTCTGTTCTCTCTATCCCTCCACTTCTCCCCTCTCAGTCGCTGACTAATTAATAGGACCACACGTAGACGTAGGGGTCGACCCCCACGACAATGTCTTAATCGGGGCTATAAATCTGGGCACGCATTTTAAAGAGTACACACAGCAGAGAGAGAGAGAGAGAGGAGTGAGTGGGGGAAAAACTCATTAGAAATGCTAAAGACAAAGTCAAACAAAAACAAGCAGACGCTAACCGACAGCAGAAGAGCTCAAGAGGCTTATCGAACATCTGACATGTAATGACTTCGGACCTGCTGAAGAAGAGAGTGTGGAGAGGGGGGGGGGGGAGAACAGGTAGCAGTTGTCAGTTGGCAGTGAAAGGTGCAGTTGCCACACGCGTGTCATAATTAAAACGCAATTAGCATAATTTCGGGCTTATCAATGCATCACAAATGGCATCTCGAGTATTTATTGCACGACCCAAAGACCGTTCAGACTCTGAGCCACAAAGCCGCTCTAAGTAATTTTATGACTTATGGAGCATTCGGCCCCAACAACGCCAAATGGTAAATGGTAATGAAAAATCATAAAAATGAGAATTATAGCAACGACGACATCGTTGATGCTGTGTAAATTATGGCGACCATAAAGGACGGACGCGGCCTGGTCAATGGACCCAGGATACAGTCGTCGAGGCATAAACACACGTATATACCGACCCAGGGACAGGTTAGCTTCAGGTACAAATGGCGGCAACAAATCAAAGCTGAAGAAAATTTGTGGTAATTGAAATTTTATGTGCCGTTTTGAAGCTGGCCAAGCTGCAGCTGGAGCTGGAGTCGGAGCTGAAGCTGAAGCTGAAGCTGCCAATTGGCCGCATACTTTGTGGTTAATTACGTCAACAGAATCGCGCTCGCAGACTACACTATCGAGAGTGGCATCATCATCAGTGGAGAGCAGGAAGGAGGCTCGGATATAGAGTCACATAAAAAGCAACATAAATAAGCGACTAAGGAGGAAGCGTAGAAGAAGCCATGAAAAGCACTCGGGGATTTAAGAGGTGAGATAGCTAGACAGAGAAAAAAACAGTGGGTAAGATAATCAAGGTAGATCTAAGTTATCCGACCTACAGAGCAAATACAATCTGCAATTAAACCAAGCTGAGAGGTGTCCAGATCAAACTGGAAACTTAAACTTTATATTTACTACAAGTATTAAAACAATTTGAAAGGTATCCCAATCAAACTTAAATCTCCAACTAGTAACTCATGTTGCGACCCAGTTTCATTATTAATAACTCTATAAAAATCATATGTCTATACTATTTATATCGTTGTCGGCTTTGGTTCTCAGATGTTTTCGATATAAACAGAACATGTTGAACTTATCAGCAATTAATGCTACACATAATGCATAATTTTAACACTCTTCCCCATAGAACTCCCTTGTTTTTTGGTATTCCGATTAATGTGACACAAATTTGACAAGCATATGGTAGCTGATATATTATATTACACGTAGTATATAGACTGTATTGGAGTGTGCGATAAGATCAAACAGGGCGCGCATTGAAAATTATTAAACCGTCCAACGATACTCGAAGCTGTCAGTCTGAAGAAATTTACAAGATATTTACGATAGATTCGTGTGTGCCTCGATTAAGGCGAGTTTTAATTAAAAATAGTTGTAGTTGTAGACTTTTTTGGAGTTCTCTTGTTCTTGTTGCCGTTCTTATCAGTCGACAGAGTCGTAGATATCTCCATCTAGCGCTCAACACATTGCCACAATACTAATTTGGGTCAATGGACTTGGGAAAAGAGAACTGCTTGGGTTCTGTTTTATGGCCAGTATATGGAGCAGGGAGGAGTAAACAAAACAGCGCCCAATCATTATTTGATTGTAGTCTCTCACTCTGTGTCCCTCTCCTCCTCTGTATCTCTCCCTTTCTCTCTCTTAGTGAGCACTGGCAATGTTTACTTTCGATAAAGACCACAACGAGCAGGAAAATTGACTCTATAATGGTTGAGCATACTTCTCATGTGAGTACCCGCGTGTACTGCGAGTACCCGCTCTCGAGTGCCACCTGAGTCGATAGGGAGTAGGGATGAGGGGGTAGAGGGGCTGGAGCGATTTCGTATTTGGTTTGTTTATAAAAATTGTTCGTACGTCGTTGCTTTTTCCTCTCGATTTTATTTTATTACCGCGCTGAGCTTCGTCGTTGTTGTTGTTGCTGCTGCAGTTGTTGCTGTTGCAGTTGTTGTTGGGAACTGTTTAGCATTTATTTGCTCAGTTTGCCGCCGCCAGTTTGTCTGGCTTGTAGCGGATGAGGAAACTGTTGGAATGTGGAATGGGAAACATTGAGCAGTGGAGTAAAAGGGAGGGGGGGGGGGTCAGCTAAAACTGTTGTTGATTTTTTTTACGATTTCCAAACAAAAGGCGCAGCTCACTCACTTTTTTGTTTATGTTGATTTGTGTATCGTGTAGTTGTTGTTATTGCTTTTTATTTTAACGATCCAATTTATCGTTGGGCAAATGACAAACTCGCGTATACTTGTGCCACCAAAAAAAACTGACGAAATGCAGTTGCAGTCAGACAGTTATGATTGTCTAGCGGTATTTTGAGAAATCTTCCTTACATTCCCTTCGGCTCCCTTAGACTCCGTTATGCTCCCTTTGACTCTCTTAGACTCTCGTAGACTCTCTTAGACTCTTTTAGATTCCTTTAGACTCTCTTATACACTCACCTGCACATCTTTGGAGAACATATTGTTGGTGTGTATGATGACAGCACTGAAGTTTCGTACAGTTTCGAATTCAAAGGTAATTTCTACTGGGCGTCCAGAAAGAGTATCATTGCGCCAACCAATCCATTCGTAACCTAGAGAAGAAATGAGACAAGGAAAAAGAGATGAAAATTATGATAAATGAAATACTAAAGTCTATATGTTTATCATGTTTTAAGAATATCTGCGACTATTTTTCATTTCTTCAATGTATCTACATAAGTATCAACTGTCTAAGTATCGTGTTAATGTACGAGAACATAGAAACCATGGAGTACCTATCATTATTGGATTTATTTCTGGAAACAACAGCTTAATATTATCATGATCCTAAGGTCTTAAGAATTTATTTATATTTAGGGGTACCTAAGGAAAGTATTGATTTAATTCTAGTAGCGCTATTTATGTGTCAGAATGGGGACTTATTAGTTGACCTGTTATTCTTATCTTATTCTTATTCTAAAGTCTTGCCTCTTCCTAATTCCTTGCTCATATCTTTTTAAATCCAACTTTAGCTATAACTGATGTAACAGACAAATAAAGTCATCCTATCTTGATGTCTCTGTTTTCCTTTTCGTTTGGTGGATCTTAAACTTGATCCACATTTAATTTACCAACGAATTAGTATAAAATTCTATACCTTTTTATATTCCAATTACTTACAACTGTTATGACTAAGTATGAGCATGATATGCTAGTCAATTAGGTGTAATTTCATATGATATTCATCCTTCTAGCATGCTTTACTTCATGTTTAGCCTGCATAGTTAAATTCTTTAAACTTATTCTACCGTAATTACCTTTACCAAACCCATTGATGTCCATGCGAAAGTTATCCTTGCCACGCTGTCCATCCACTAGTTGACCGAGTCCATTGACAAAGCGATCGCCCTGTTCCTGTCCGTCGTAGGTCTTGTCTGACAGATCGATTTCCATGCCACGCTGCACGCCCTTGGGAATGCTATAGGCGACAATTCCCTCTGCAAGAAGTCAGAAGCGGGTGAGTTAGTGAAAGGCAAACAGAGCGCTAAAGGCGATTTACGATATCAAATATCGCATATAAATTGCATTTTTCGCGTATTTCGCTCTAATTATAAGCCTTTTTATGGCCAGCCAGGCCAGCCGACTGTATGTTTAGGCCACCATAAAGTGTGCGCGGAAAATGCGATAAGTTCAGCCTCGAAAATGGAAAAGCACAAACCGTAAATTAAATATGCGGCATGCAACGAGGTCTCTAATAAAACAATAAAAGAAACTTAACTAACTTTTAGCCTGCGGGTCACAGAAACGCAAAACAAAGTCATCAAAACCGGTCGCACGCCTGATTGCATGCTGGCAGATACCCTGCAATTTGCACTGCATGTGAGGGTATATGCAATTAGAGGAATCTGAACTAGATAGGAAACTTGATACATCATTTTTATATTGGTTAAAAGCCGGGGATATTAGTTGAAGAAGTTGAAGTTGAAGTATCTCATGGATGCAAAGAGATTTTATAGAGATGCGGGCACATGAGAAGTCTAAAGATTGTTAAAATTATTTAAGTGTATGTTAAGCATTTATTAGCCAAGAATATTTAATGATAAGCGAATCAAAAGTAACAAAATACAGGAATTGTTTAAAAGTATCTTAAAGAAACAAGAGGTTGATTATGAATACTTTACTCTGTCTTAAATGCTACTCTATTCTAGGGTATATGTAATTCAACTTGTCTCAAAACTCTCCTTGCCTTGGCTAAAAGATACTTTGGCTGTTTGCCAGCCGCAGGGCACGAACAAGTGCGACCACGAGGCCAAGGCGGCATGTGCAACAGGAGAGTGGTAGAAGAGGGAAGAGGCAAGGAGGCACTGGTACAGGCGCTGGCACTGTTGGCTGGCATACAATGTTAGCTATAATTCATGGCTATAAGTTGAAGGAGAGAGGGGGGGGGCAACTTACCTTCCCAGGCGCAGCCAACGATCTCGGCGCGCAGACAGACAGTGCGATCGTATTGGCTGTAGGGATAGATGCGCACCTTGGACGCAAAGATGCTGGGCTGGAGCACGTTCTCCACCTCGCTGTAGGTGTTTATATTGCCGGGAAGTATCTGAAAATAAAACGTTATTAATGCACCAGCTGTGTGTGTGTGTGTGTGTGGGTGGGAGGAATTCGAGCTCTTTGGCCGAAAAACAAAAGCGTTCAAATTGATTTTCTTTAGCATGCAGACAATAAATCGATGGAACGGACTGGGGGAATGGCCAGACGAAGTCCCATGTTTGGGTATAGGTAACAGTCTCTGTTGCATGTTGCACGCTGCGAATGCTGCGAAACACCTACGCAATTCGCGCTCCTCGCGATAATTCGCACGTAAATTGTGCTGCCTAAAGATGTAGATACATTTTGTATCTGTTCGTGGCTTGCGGTTATTGCGATGCTTATCGCTGCGCTCCGTGATTAATGTGTGAATGGAATGGAGAGGTATCTATGTTCCAGGCACACCCGTTCATCTCACTGACTCACTCACCTCCTTGCCCTGGCTGCTCTTCCAGCGTAGCCATTTCTCAAAGCCAGGTCGCCAGTACTCCAGCACATAGGCCTCGGTATATTCCTGGCCCTGCCCCTTGCCAAAGCGACCCTGGGTGCGTATGGCGCTGACCAGATGCACCTGCAGCAAATCGACTTGCAGATACTCAGTGAGCCCACGCGAGACCATGTGCTTGGGACACCATGCGCCGCCATTGTTGTCCACCTTGAGTCTGCAAAGAGAAAACGGGGAGAATTAGAGATAACTATATATAACCTATACAATATTACATTACATTACAACATTACATCTTAAAGATACGTTTGTCACCAGATACTTTTGTGCTTTTTGTGAAAATAATTTTCATTTTTAATTAACTCTGCCGTCGATGTTTTTCGTTTGAATTTTATATTTGCCAATGGCAAACATTTTCATTATGATTATTTAAACATGCTGCATATTTTATTTCAATTGTTTATTATAGCAAATATTTATATATTTATGGCAAAGCTGCCCCCTTGTCGCATGGCTCGGCTTAATGGCTAAATATTTATTGTAATTTGTGCCAGAGTACTCGCCTTTCCGGCCGTTTATTATTAACAATATCAACTGATCAATAATTCATTTAGCATTTGCATTGATTGACTCAACGCCCGGCCACGCCCATCGCATGTTCGTGGGTTTTCTTTTTTCTTCTATACAGGAAATTTATTTGATTTTTCTCTTTTTTTCTGTGCCTGGCGTTAATTATTTAATTAAATTTAACATTGAGTTGAGTTGAGTTGAGTTTTTTTGTCCCACTGTAATTGAGCTGCCTGTCGAGTGGGAATGCGATGCGTAATTAAATGTCCTTCACAGTGAAAGAGAGACAGAAATGAAACCAAGTGTGATTGGCAATTTTATTACACTTCAAATAAAAAAATAAATAGCAAGTTGAAAGCTCGCTAGAGCAAGAAATAGCTTGAAAATGAAATAATCCATAAATGTGATAATTATCGTAATTTAATATTAAAATGAATAGTATGCCCCCAATCCACAGTCCATAGTGCACAGTACTATCTACCAGTTGGAGCTGTCATTATTTCTTTATTTGCAGCCACAATTTGTCATAATTAATAACATAATCGAGCAGCTTTAACGTTTGAATGTGCATTATAATCAAATCGGGGCAGAACAACAACGTGCCAAAGTGACGTTCAATAAATTTTTATATGTGTGTCAAGGCGTCAATTTGCATACTTAATCATCATTGGCTCGAATGACTTTTTCACTTTTCCACTTTTCAACTTTTCAACTGTTGCCCGCAACGATTCGCGCTCGATTTATGAATTATTCGTCGAGCAGCTGCGGCAGTTTTTGGCAGTTTTTACTTTCAATTTTAGCCCCAAAAAAATAAAAAAAATAAGAAAAGCAGGCGGAAAACAAAAAGTTAACCAGCACACACATATACAAAACTTTTCGTGCATGGGAAAATGGAAAAGTGAACTTAACTGAAGGCGAGTCGAGTGGAAACTCAAACGGCAACTTTTCTCGCCAAAAGCTCAAAAAACTGCAACTGCATTGCGACAATTTCTTCAGCTCGTGTGTGAGTAGCATACGCTATATGTTCATATTCATATTTTATCTAGTTTATAGTTGGCTTATATTAGAATATAGCAATAGTGGTGGTGGAGGAGGAGGGGTGCAGTGGGGCGCAGTAAATCATGCAAGTTATTGACTCATGCAAAGTCATTTAAACAATTTGCACAGTTTGCCATGGACTGCAGCATAAAGTCATAAACAGGAAGTGGGCGGAGATGGGGGCAAGTGAGAGTGAGAGGGATAAACATACATGAGGGGGAGTTGCAGGGGGAGGTGGAGAGAGCGTATTTGTGCTTGTGCAACATGTTGTTTGCATGCGTCTCTCGCTCGCATTGTGTGTTGCCCCATTTGAAGTTGTTGAAAAGTCTCACTGCTGTTGTTGCCTGAGAAGTTCTTTAAACACAAATAGTTTATCATCTCACACATTGGGCAGTGGCAGGGGGAGGGTGAAGCTGAATTGCTGAGCTAAATTGCTGGATGGACTGCGCAGCACAGTCTGCAGCAGATTGTCCTCCTTGTTGTGCATATTGGCTGCAGTATTTTATTTTCTTCAAGATTATCACACATTTCTCTAACTGCACATTAAAGAACTTGATCTTGTTGCTTGAGAGTGTAAAGCTCTAAGCAATGCAAAGAGTTGCTATAAATTTAAGAGTATAAAGAGCAATAATACCTTAGCAAATATCCATAAATTTGAAAAAATAAAGCTGAAGAATATTATTGGATATATTTATGCTATAAATTTAATAGAATAAAGCACAATTCTAACGTAGTAACTCTGAACAGTGAACAGAAAGGTTTAGGATACATAAACATCTCAAACTATTTCAATTTGTTTGTGCATTTATGCTTTCTGTATTCTCTTAGCTATCTATTGGTGTATTTTTGAATTCTATAATCCGTCAGATATTTACAGAGTTACTATAAACACTTTAGAAGTTTAATGTATCAGAGAATAATAAAATAACAAACATTTATCTTCAAGATTGCAATAAACTTTAAAATACGTAAGTTTTACATAAACACCTACAAATACTTGCATATATCTATGAATTTGAATCTCTCAGTAAACTCACCGGTATACAGAGTTGTCATGGCATATTAAATCTTTATACTTTTGCTTTGTAATATATATAGATTCCAAAGAGTTCTTAACTTACTCCTTGTATGAATTCTAAAGAAGTTTCTTCAATTTATAGAAAGCTTTTGAGCTTCAATGAATCGCTGAAAACAATTCTACTCAAGTCAATAGCAGAGCAAAGGCTCTTCTCCCATATACAACTACATTAAGTATATGTATATACATGTTTACTATTTATATAAGTAAACATAAATCTCTACGCCTGTCTACTAAACTCTTTAATCTCGACGCTCTCATTAGCTGCTTTCCATGAGCACAACAACAAATCCCCCGCAGCGGCGCACCTAATCGACAATCTAATAAAAAACTTCAGCTGCTAATTAACTGCTGCAGCAACTACAGCAGTCAGTCGATGGAAAGAGGGGGAAGTTGAGGGTGGCAGTGCCACGGGGGCAACAGTACTGTAGCTCTGTAGCATCAACATCGCCATCATCAACATCAACAGTGGCCGCATTGGCAGTTTGCCTCATTCCTCGTGGAAATTGCTACAAATTTTCCGCATGGCAGGCGTCATACAAACATATGAACGCTTTATGCAGCACGAGGGGTGACGTGAGGGAGAGGAGAGAAAGGTCCGTACTGGTCCGTGGCATCTGCACTGAAGTAAGCTCTCTCTCACATATCCCGCCATGACCTACATTATGTTCTGGCTCTGACTCTGGCTCGGGCTTTGGTTCCGCATTTTTTTCGATTCAGCCACATTTTTTACACCCATTTCTGGCTCCCTCAGTGTCTGCGTATGTGACTATCTGTGCCGTATTTTTTTTTTGCAGCCACTGTGCGCCATTTTTATACCCAGTAAGGTTTTGCAGTGGGGTATAAGGTTTGTAAAAGAGGAAGAACGCTGTTGCGAGCATATCGAGTAAGGTCTGCGCCGGATTCAGGATCATCATTAAGAGCTGATGATATAATTATATTCTTAGGGCTATTCCGAAATTCGAAATTGTTTTTCTTCTTCTTTTTGGTATCTCAATCTATTCAGGATCATTATCAAGAGCTGATGATATTGAATTATTCTATTACCAAATTCAAGAGTTTCTAGACTTTTCTACTCCTAGTACCTCTTTACTTATTCTAGAGGGTATCTCTTAGTTCCCTTTGCTCAGATTGTGTAGCCTTTTTTACTTGTTTCCGCTATTTACGTTAATCGCGGTTTACAACACGCCGAGACAGCAACAGCAGGCTGGCAGGCAAGCCGAGGACCACAAGAGCGGAACTCATATGCAAAACAGGCCGGGGCCGACTGCCAGCCAAGCACCCTGTGCTGCCCCCCTGTTGAATCTCCTCTCTCTCTTCTCGGCATTCTGCCTGTGTGCCTGCCTGAGTCAGAACTCTGTTTACCACTCCACTTACTCTCCCTGGCCGCGGCGGATTCGCCTATTTGCACCGAGTGTATGCCGACTTTTGTACATTAATATCAATTCCGTTGTCATAAATCCAATGAGATGTGACCCGCTTTGCGGCTTCGCAGCTTTGACATTTACCGTTGACTTTTACTTGTTTTTCTCTCTGTCTTGGCTTAAAAACACCAAGAAGGATACCCTAAAAAAGTCGTGTGGTTTGTAAAGAGAAAAATTATTGTACAAATAATAACAATAATACTTATGATGATGATAATAATAATAATAATTCCAACTATGATAACAACGATATGATAATGACAAAAAAATTATAAAAGTTATAATGATGTTTTGTATATTGTTTATATACTGAATAAATAATTAATAAATAATTTCCAAAAATATATCATATATGAAAAATTTCTCTCATATTTAAATCCTTTAATTTCTTCAATACAATTCGTAGTGTATTTAAAATTCGTTGCACACTTTCCCCTTCTTACTTCTGGCAGCCTTTTTCACCCTTCTTGCAGCTCTTTATTACCGTTAACATGTGGGTCACCTGGGATGGCACTGTGGCATCATTTGCATGACAAGCCTGCAAATGTTTTCTCAATGCGCATTCAAATTGGGCAATAATGGGCGCCACCAGCTGCCAGTGAAGGGGAAGCGAAGCAGGAGGAGGGCAGAGCAAGATATCGTGAGCAGCTAAGGGTATCACGTATAAGAAACGCCTAAAAGCATGCTCCACTTATATAATGCAGGCTAAAAATTATGCTCTGCTTGTTATGCAGCCCCAGTTGGTATTCCCCCTGCTACCCTCCTCCCTCGCCGCCAATGCCTTCAGAAGTATCATCATTTCGTTCTGAATTCAACTGAAGCCTTTCCATTAGCTTCGTTTCGAGCGCTGCCACGGATCCTCCACGGCTCGGCGGCGTCTCATTTACAGCTAACGAGGCAGATACAGATACAACACAGCCAGAAAACCAGCCAGATATCTCCGCTAACCAGATACTGCCGCCAGTTATCAAGCAGATACGTATCTGGGGGGTTATACAACACCCGAAACTTTACTGAGCTTACTTATATTTTTACAGTTATTTCTACCTTGTCCGAAAAAATGTTATGTTTTTTACCCCGGTGTAAATATTTTTGTGTCTTGTGCGCTACGCGCGCTGTGCTGAGGTTTCCTTTTGCAGCAGCATGAAAATTGTTGCATACTTTCTGGCAGCAGGAGCGTTATGGTCAGCTCAAGCGGAAGTAGTGCCGGTGCGAAAGGAAGGTGGCACTTGGCAAGCGGCAGGAAATGGCACCTAGCGCCATTTTTATTTAGGCAAAGCTACTAAAATATGCCATAAAGGGTTGCAGCTATCGCATAACTGCAGCGCACAACAGCAGCAGCACCAGCAGAAGCACAACTAAGTGGCCGTAATGTTGCATTTGCACACCAGCACAGACACACAAATACACAGGCACACACATATACATATATAGGAAGAAGAGACAGGCAAAGTCTAACTAGGTCTTGTGTTACTTTATGCGCTCAAGCCATGCCTGAAATGGTTGCCAACATGGCTGAAATTAGAGGCGGCCAGTAGATAGAAACACAGGCGCACACACATACAACACACACAGCCACATCCTTACATACAAACAAGGAAACAGTTACGTTTATGGGCTACTGGGCTGCGGTAAAGTTCTGCTCGTTTTTAATATAAATTCATGTCGCTTTCACTTGTGAGTGTGTGTTGTTCTGCTGTGGCCTTACACACATTTATTTAGATAATTATGAAAATATATGCATGCATATGTATGTATGTACGTGTGTGTGGCATGTGTGGGGCACGTACAAGTGGCAGCGAGGCAGCTGGCATTAAATTGTTACCACATGTTGATAATATTGCGAAAAGTCGAGCCAACTTTTTAGGCAACTGATAACTTATTATTGTAAATTATTATGCAAGTTTCTAAACGATGAAAATTATATGCAAAGTTGCCAGAGTTCAAAGATAAGACTGAAGAACTAAATCAGTGAAATTAGTTTTATGAATATTTAGTAAAGTATTTAATTTTAAAATGTTTAATGAAATTTAAATTTCTTATAAATATTACTTCTAACTATATATATGCTTAATTTAATAATTCTATCTTTAAAAAGTTGCTTTGTAATTAATAAAATGCAATTTTTTTAACCTATATTTAAAATAAACATTGTTAGAATATGTTTTATAAGGAGGAGTGTACCAAATTTGATGGTTTTAATACTTATAAAAACTGAGATCTCCCTTGAATAGACTTAATAGATGAAGAATAACACGTCTATATTATAAATTTATGTTAGGCAAGTACTATCTCTTATATTTCCTCATTTACAAACATACTCGTATTATCGATTAAATTTCTTCGTCTTCTTTACATTCTCCAAGTTTCCTTAGAGTCCGTTCAGCACTTGACCCAATTTGATTCAAGTCTGTTCGAAATTTGATCTAATTTCCTATCGGAGCAAAAGACGTAACTAAGTTACCGTTATCAGCGTGTTCTACTGTCACTTCTTATAGGGATTTTCAGTGCAGTTAATTTGCCAATTCTTTTGAGTCATCCGAAGTTGGGTTCATTATTTATTTAAATGCTTTCTTTTCTAAGTTTTCACCCTTTTTTATTGGCTTATTTATTGTGTGCATTTTGAGCGCTATGCGAAATCTAATTTGCATATGTTTTTCGGGGCAAAAATAGAGAGTGAGACCCCTCGAAGCCCCTCGTAGAATGTAGCTTAGGTGCCCGATTGGTTTGTTCTGCTTGGCACACAATGCAAACTTGCGACGACCTTTTTGCCCCCCACTGCTACTACCGCCCGGGCAGATACTGTATATGTGTCTGTGTGTATGTGTGTGAGTGTATTTTGTGTATATTTTTTATATTTTACTCGCTCTCTGCTGCTTCTCTTGTTGCATAGTCTTTATCAAGTTTCGCTTCGCAACTTGTTTGCCAGCTGTTTTCCTATTTTTAATGAGGTTGTCTAGATTTCCATTCCATGCTGGGGTCGGTCTCTGCTGGTCTTTAACAGGAAAGGATTCGCAAAAATATGCTACAGTTTAGAGTGCAAAAAGTTAAGCTGATTTTCAGAGAATGAAGCTCGTTTTGGCAGCATGAGGAGGAGTTGTGGGTGGGGCTGGGCAAAACAAACTTAACTTATGCCTGGCAGGGGAATGGGAATGGGGTGCCGAGTCCGAGACAAAACTTAAGCCTCTTACGTTTTGAGTAGAGTCTAGAGCCACATATGTTTGAGTGGCCTCCAGCACGGTCTGTGCTGTGCAGGTGGGGGGCATCTGTCTAATAAGTAGCACAGCTGAAGAAGGGTTGCCACCCTCTGCTGAGTTCCCTCTTTGCCTTTCCCCTCTTTCACCTGTCAGACAATCTCATTGCCTCGCTTGTGTTGGAAAAACACAAAGGTGACGCTGAAATATTTGCGTTTTCAATTTCACGTGTGCTGGAGTGAGTGTGTGTGTGTGTGAGCTGCTTAAGGATTTCTGTCGCGCGCTCTGCATTCTCCCCGTCTCCTCTCCCTCTTTCCGTCTCCTTCTCCTCTGCCACACATATTTATTTTTCATTTAATTTCCAATTTTTCTTTCAACGTTTTTAATGGCACTTGATGCAATTAAAATGCCAAGGCAACGTATCCCCACTTAGCCCTTCCCCTTCACACTCGTCTTTTCATTCCTCCTTCCCCCTCCCCACTTTACTTCATCTTCATCTTCATCTGTAACTGCCTGCAGCCAGCGGCTTGTAAGCTACTAAAAATTATTTTTTACGATTGTCATAAAGACGTCGCCGTCAACGTTTGTAAAGCGCCCCTCTCCATCATACCCCTTTAGCCTTGTTCCTCTGTCCCCTTCTACCCTTTGACTGCTAGCCAACTTGAGGCGTGGCAGAACAATGGCAGCCTCCTTTGTTTCTAGCGCCTCCTAGCGGCGGCATCACTTTGCTGAGTTTTTAATTAAATTTCTTTTTTCTTTGCTTTCCTGTATTCCTTACCAAAATATTTTGCTAAGCTTGAAGAGTTCGACGCCGACTTAAGCCAAGGGCCAAGGCAACCTCCTACTAGCTCGTGGTGGGGCATCCTTTAACAAATTAATTTCTAGCCTCAAAACGAGCGTCAGCTGTCTTTAATTGCCTGTTGCCACGTACCTAACCAAGGTGGCCGGCAATAATGGCTGAGAAAGAACGAAATAAGATCGACATTGAATTGCACCGAGTGGCAAATTAAAGAAAAAAGCGAAACACAATTAAATAAAAGCTAGAGACAGCTTAAAGCGAAAGCTAGATACTCTGCAGGGTAACTGCCATAGAGATTTCTTCTGTATTGTATGTCGCCTCATTTCTTCAGGTCACGGAAAATTGTTTCCTTTATAACTCATGTGTTTATTAATAGAATATAATGCAATTTTATTTTTTTTTAGAATTTGCAATTAAGTTCATGCATGCCAAATTTAATAATATTATTTTTAAAGCCTAGCCTTATAATTGATAAAATGTGATTTATGTAGAAAATAAGTTTGGTAGTGTAAATTTGGAATTAATTTTATTAACGTAAATGACAAAACAAGTATTATATCCAATTTCATAGTTCTATCTCTTATATTACCAGAGATCTACCCGAAACAAACTGAAACAATCGAAAATAATTGTTAATTTTACTGCACCGACTAATTCCTCTTATTTCACATATTGACTCTTATTTACATAGACTTCTTAAGACATTTTACATTTATTTTAAGTGATAGTGATAGTTATAATTAAATGCGAAACGAAACCTTTACTTAGTCTGCCTCTCAGCTGACATTAGTCTTAGCACTTTCTTTAGGGCCCTCTCATGCTTTCATCGCCTTGCAGTGTCAACAAAAATTCGCCCAAATATGACAGACCATTAAAACAAAAGTCGGGCGCGACCTCAAAAGTGGTGAAGAGGAAGGAGAGGGGGGGGCTGGAGGGAAAATGGAGCTGGGAAGCGGAAATGCGGCGAGCACGTCGCACAAGAGATGACTTTGTCACAGTTATTGCGCCCTGACAATAATGACTTAAGAAAGCTGCAACAGCAACAGCAACAACAGCAGCAACAGCAGAAACGACAACAATGACAACAACAGCAACAGCAACAACAATGACAACAACTGTAAGAACTAACATGACAAGCCGCAGTAAAAGAAAACGCAACCAAAGTCGACATTCGCAATGAGAGTGAAAGAAGGAAGCGAAAGGAAAACAGCTGCCAAAGGAAGAGTAAATGGAAAATGGAAAATGACATGCAGAGGACAAGACAGTACACTATATATATAAAGATATCTGTGTAATGTTTGAATGTGTGTGTGTTTGCAATCCAAATGCCGGCAACACTTTACAGAAGTCCCGGCCAGCCAAGAAGATGATGGGAAATGAGCAGGAGCTAGGAGGAGAAAGAAGTGTGCAGTGGGGGAAGGGGAAACTGCAAAGAGTTTTGCATTTTGTGTGCCATTGTGTCAAGTGGAAATTGCATGGAGCCGACAATGGCGAAAACCTAGAAAAATGGCAAACACGCCGCAGCGACGCGATGACAACGGAAAAGATGACAATAAAAATGGCGGCTCGAGCTCAGCGAAAGCCAATGCAACAACAACTGCAGCAGCAGCAACAGCAACAACAGTTCAATGGAAAATATGAGAGGCAAAATGTGCGACAGCTGACAGCAAGCAGGAGAGAGGGAGAAGGAGAGAGAGGCAGAGCAGGCTGCAGAGAGGCCATTAGCGTTTTATGGCTGAGCCCAAGAAATCGATAAAAAGACGCACATGTTGTTGTTGCGGGTGTTGTTGTTGTTGTTGCTGTTGTTCTTACTGTTGTTGTTGCTGCTCTTGTTGCCTGTGTTGCTGTTGTTCTTGCTGTTTCTACTGCTGTTGTTGCTTTTATCCTCGCCTCGCCTCGCATGCAATTTGCGGCATGCAAGGGTTAACGCCAGCCTTAGCCACAGCCTCGACGCCGTTTCAGGCATTTCTTTTAGCTGCTGTTGTTGTTGTTTTTGCTGTAATCATAAAAGCATAACACAAAAGCCATTATACTCAGCCCCGGCAAAGGCCAAAGAAGATATGGCCAAAGCAGCCGCTCTCTAATGCGGGTTATGTACGTAAGCTTAAGCTGAAATGGACAGCAAAAGGCCAGCGAGGAAGGGAGGGGACGAAGCAGAAGGGTAGAGAGGTGGTAGAGAGGAAAGAGTACAGGCAGAGGGAGGACAGTGAGGTAGCTGTAGAATAGAGGTCACACTTTAGCATATGCAGTTTAAAGGCAAATTTGCATCCGTATTACGTAAAAGTGCAATGTTTTCACTCTATCTCTCACTCTCTCTCTATCTTCAATTTTATTCTTTAATAGCTCAGCTCATTAGTATTCCACAGTCTAAACTGCACTCTTTAGATTTGAGTTTTGAGATTGACTTAACCTTGATAACCTCACAGGTTGTTGATAAATGCTACAAACTCTTTCTCTTCCTTACCTTACCAACTGTTGCCCCTCTTTCTCTCTTATCTCGCATTCCTCTGCGAGCATATTTAATCTGCTAAGTAGTGCTGCAGCTGCCCAAATAGGTCTTCCTCTCTCTCCCTCTCTCTCACTCTCTGTAGTCGGGGCCCTAATGCCAGTGTTGATCAAACAAAAATAGACAAGAAGCTGTAACTGTTTTTGTTGTGCCTGAGTCGCAGCTCCTTTCTTCTCACTCCTCTCTTTCCTCTCGTCTCCCTCGCCACATCTTGTTGCAGTTGTCGCAGTGAAAACGTTTTGAGTAAACAGGCAACTCTACTATATATACATAGCATAGCATATATACAAACGCTTAGCTCTATACGCAGGCAAATAGCGACTGCAGATCGCACTGCCGAGAGACTTTGCCCAGCCCTCACTCGATTGAGTTGTTGTAGTTGGGTTCACCTCGTTCCTCCTTCCATTCCCCAACCCCTGCCATTGTTGTCGCCTGCACATGCGCAGTCTTTCGACTCCAGGCCTCCAGTCTACAGTCTTTCGTACTGTCAGTCTTCTGGCCACTTGTCAACTTGTTGTCGGCTCAGTCTTCTCTGTCTTCTGTTTGTCTTTCAATTACTGAGGCAAACATTTCGTTGGTATTTGCTCTGGCTATTTAAATTAAACTGCCTTGCCTGATGCTACCTACTAGCTTTGTTGTTGTTGTTGTTGTTCGTGGCGGTACTGCTGCTGCTGTGGCTTCTCGTTACGCATGCGCGCCGCACAATTTGCTGCCTGAAAGCGTCTCAATTGTGTGTTGACCTGTTGGCAGGTTGGGCAAGTCAGTTAAGGAAATGGGGAGTGAGGCACTGAGAGAGAGTATAAGGAGTGTCTTGCACTGATGATAGAGCATTAAAACTGTGCGGCTGCGATAGCTGAGGGAATGGGGAAAGTTGCAAAGTTGTTCAAGAGACGCTCAGGAATGTGAGTAGATTAAGTTTAACTGAAGTTTACCCGCCTATTGCTCTACATACATTACGAAGCATTTTTCTTGTTGATAAAGTGTTGCTACATACCAGGATTTTTAGACAGTATTTTAGAATAGGAGTGACAATACTCAATACATTCTGAGGTGCTGTTTTCTGAAGGTTGACATTCTATTGCTCTATCCCATATGCACTATTCAAAGTGTTCTACTCTTCTCTTTTGCAACATGAACCATTGCGTGTAATTGACATTTAATAATAAGGGTGACCGTACTCTATATATTCGACACTTAAGTGCTTTTGCTAGCTTTACAAAACTTATATTAACCACGACCATACCGCCGCACTATAAATCTGTTTTATGAGTGTTATATTTGTTAGTTAGGGTGACCATATCACAGATTTATAGAGATTACATCTTTTGAAATGTTTGCTATGCTTACTAAACTGTATATTGAATTTCTACATTCACTTCTTAAAGCATTTTCTTTCTTAGTCTGTATTTGTTAAAAAGGATGACCATATTCTACTTATCTGTTATTTAGTGGTTGCCAAGTTTTCCCCTTATCATAACTCAGAGAAAGTAATAAGTGCTCAACTCCCAATTTAAGATGACCATACAGAGTTTGTATGCTTTTAATTATAACTTTGCTTTTCATATTTCTTATTTAATTTCCACCTTGTCTTTAAAAGCTTCACTTAAGTTCTGCGTTGCGCTTGTCACTTCGCTGACGTTGTGAATTTCCCGGAATTTTCCGATACACACCTACTTCCAGCTGGCGTAAGCTCACAGCTATGTTTACCTACTTGTAGGTGTATACAGCCTGGCATGAGAGGCATCGACATTCCACGACGCCGCCCCAGAGCGACATGCTGAGATAAAATCTAATGAAAATAACCTACGGTGTGCGTTGTGTTTTTAATAAATGAAATTAATAAAACATGTTTTTCGCCTCAAGACGGAAAATGCTTGAGCATTTTCTCTCGACACAAACAACTTTAGTGAAACTTAGTGCGTTGCTTCAATTAAGTGAAGCATGAAAGAAAATTGCTTCAAAATTCTCGCCAGGAGCTTATAAATTTTGTAAAAGGCCACTTGCAAGACTGGGGGAAAGAAGGGAGAGATAGCACAGGAGGAGAGGTAGAGGGGATCTGGGAGAAGAGGGGCTGTGGGTAACCCAAATCAATGCCAAAGTTTTTGGTAGCTGAGAAAAATAATGTGCAGCAATTGAAGAAATTCAATAAAATGTTATAAATAATTCAATAAGCGAGAAGAGGCAAATTTATGTATTCGCTTGGGTCACACACAGTACACACACACACACTCACAGAGACACACTCAGTGTTGTATTGGGCCCGCAATCAGTGTGAGAGAAATGCCAAACCGTTATCAAAATTGTTCGATGGCGGCGGCGCACAAACATTAAATCATAAAAATTGACTCATTTGTAACATAAAAAGCACATTAACACATTACGCAGCGTGTGTCAGTGCGGGGGTTGGGGAGGGGGAGGTAAAGGAAAAGCCGCTGACAGCCGAAGCGAAACGTTAAGAAGAAGCACAACTAGTGAAGCAGGCACAAAAGGCCAAGATACAGTTTGAGATATTGAGAAGGAAGATACAGATAGAAGATACAGATACAAGGCACAACACAGATTCACCAGCAGTTTGAGTTACAGATACACGGCAATCAATTCCATACGCTGATGTGGGTTGGCCAAGGGCTAGGGAGAGGAGATGGGAAGGGGAGAGCAAACCAAATCAAACATTAATGCAATAAAATGGAAAACGCGTTAACAACAATTGCCTCGTTTCGGCCCAAAGATGCCGAAAGCTGCCAAACGCTGAACAGGCTGAACGGGCTGGAAACATTTTGCGCCGTAATCAGTTGGGGCCTGTGCTCTGTGACGTGACGTGACGTGACGCGCTGTGCCGTGCCGTGCGCCTAAACGTAGACTATGCTAAAAGCGAAAATCAATGCCAGGGACTGAGAGACTGACAGACAGGCAGGACAGGCAGGCTGGCAGCGATTAAGTGAGCGACGGCCGCAGACAAACCCCCAAATTTTGCGGGAGTAACAATGCGAGGCGAGTCTCCAATGGGGCACAGAGCTTGTGCTTCCTCTTGCTGTTGTTGTTGCTGTGCGGCAACTGCAGTCTAATGCGGCAATTAGGGGATGAACCAAGCAGGGCAGGAGCAGGGGCCGAGCCAGGCAGCCGTAAGCCATCGACAACAGCAACGGCAAATGCTCTGCGGTCGAAGATACACACACACACACACATACAGTGTATATATTGTACATCTCCATCTATCTACACGTATATGCATATGTTATCTGTAGATATTCATAATATTTAGCAAGCAATAATTAACAAGCAGCCCCAGAGAGCACGAAATATGCAACTGTATCTGCAAGGAAAGTATGTTATTTCCATCTAATAACAACAACAAAATGAACAACAACAACAGCGATGAGGATATCCAATCGAACAAGAAATATGCAGAGAGTTTCCAACTATTGTGAATGAATGTTGCATTGTTTCAAGCCTTAGTCAGCAGCACAAATTCAAAGCAGCTTGCAAAGTTGGAATTTTCTATTGAATATTAGTTACATTCTGTGGGGAAATGCAGTAGCAGCAGAAAGACAATGCCAGAGAGAGAAAATTTTGAGAAAATAATAAATGAAATTAAAAACGGATAATCCATTTAAGGCGGTAGAAATATTAAATAACTTTAAAACAAAAAATAAAAATAAATAAATAAGGAAAAAAATGAATAATGAAGATAATCCAACGTATATCTGTGAAATTTAGAGAACGATGAAATATAACAAGTACGAGATTCCAATCAAATATTTAACAGAAAGAGTGACCATACTCTTGCATATATTAAGGCTTTTGATCAGTATTGCTTGATAAGGAAGACCATACTTTATTTACTTTATTCCTGAGTGCTTTCAAACAGTTCAAAAAATTGAACAATTCCTTATTGCGGTTAATGCTTTGCCACTCATTAATCCATATGTAAAGGCTCACCATATTCGTAAAATAAGGTGACCATGCTGCGACTTTATAGATATATCTTAAACACTTGGAATTGCTTTTACTATATCTTATTTAGTTAGTTTCTTCTTTGTCTTTTTAAAGCTTCACTTTAGAAAGCTAACTATTATGCTCTTCTTTAATATATATATTAGCTTAAAAAGGCTGACCGTATTCCATGTGCTCTATTCTAAAGTTTTCTATGCAATATTCTCTATAAAATATATGCTCTCTAGGAAAATTGATATCCCAGCTTATAAAAACTCAAGCAATACTTGAAATACACAAAAAACTAAATCAATTTGCCCAATCTATTACAATCGATGTCGCTCTATTACTATTGTTATCGCTCAAAGTCATCGTCTATCGTTGCTACTTCAACCAACGCTGACCTTAAGCAAGACCTTCCATCGTTGCACAGCTGCTCGTCGGCAATTTAGCAGTCCATCAACTGGCAATTTCGGGCAGCGCATAAAGTATACGCAGCGTGTCCACGTTCGATTTGATGTGCTCCTGTTGCAGACATTATCTTGAGCCGACATTGACATTTGGTCACATTCACATTGACTTTGACATTACCAGGGAGAGGTTGGGGTCGGTCTGAGGGTCGGGGGTCAAAGTGCCAGACCCCTTAACCACAATCGAAGTTCCATTGATTGCAAAACGTTGTAAGTTTTCTGCAGAAAAGTTGCTCCCTGCCTTTTTTGTGTGCCATGCTCCCGCTCCCGCTCCTCTCCTCCTCTCCTCCTCCTTCTCTTACTTCTCATGCGCCTGCTGCGTTGTTCGTTGTGGTTTTGTGCGTTGGCGCATATGAAATGCAGCTTTCGCTTCTCACTGCGAGGACAGTTGCCAAGTTGGAAATGCGTTTGATTTTCGACTGTGATTTAGATTTGGATTTGGATTTGCTTTCTGTCTCTGTGTGACTCTCTCAGTGATTCGCTGCTGTCAACAATAATGTGAAAACAATGCGCATCCGGCACGGTTATCACCACCTCCCCCTACCACCCTCTGGCATGTGATGGCATTCACAGTTGGATCGACGCCCGCCTTTGTTTCCAGTCCATAAACCAAATGGGTCAATTGATTTCTGCTTATTGCATGCTAAGCTCCCATAAGATTTTACGTGGTTCTCTCTCACGCTCCCTTCTGGCCTGCTTTCTTTTGGCCCGCCCTTTGGTTGTGTGTATTGGAAATTGTTTGCAATTGTTTCGCCTCACTCACTCGCCTTCGCTCTCTTTCTCTCTGTCTTGGTTCCGTTTATTATGTTATGTGTATTTTCCATCAGCTGCAGACGTGCAAAAGTTTCTTTTTTTTGTCGGTTTCTGTTTCATTTTTCTGCTGCCTTGGTTCGCTAATTTCCTTGGCATTTTTACTTACTCGAGAAGTTTGCTTAATGGACTTATAAGTCATTTAACTTTATTAATCAGTGCCGCTTGAATGCAGCGCCCCCATACCAAAGTCACTCGCCTGGCAGCTGTATTAATAGTTTCCGAGTTCAAGGAACGATTACGACGCGTGTTTCATCGATAGCAGGCAAAAACGAATTGCTTATTATATTATAAGGCAGTTATAATGATATAGTGACAGTTGCTTACAGAGAGTGAGAGAGGGCACATTAAATTGTTGAGGTAGTTTAAAAAGATTTCGCATATATCGTATATTGCAATTCAATGCATTATCTAGTAAGTGCGTCTCCCAGTGCTTCTCAACACTGTTTTGCGTATTGATAATAGGCAAAAGAATACTTTACTTTATTATGTATAAGGCAGTTATAATGATGTAGTGAGAGTCAAGTAGAAAGCTCACATTAAACTGTTGAGGTAGTTTAAAAAGACTGCATTATCTTTTCACTCATCTATCGCACATCGCAATTCAATCGATTGGCTGGCACGCGCCTCTCTCGTTGCTTCTCACACGCTGCTGGCACCGTTTCACATCACTGTTTCACATGCCAAACTACCATATATAATGCTCGAATAGAGCTCTCCTCGCCCGTTTCATTAAATTGCTTCAATTATCAAGGCAACTCTGCCACAACGGGCGAAACATCAAAAGCGAAAATAAATTTATGTGCAGCCTACATTTAGGCGACCCGCACGTGAGAGTAGAGAGAGACGGAGAGACACTAGCAGCGTGGGAGTGTGTGAGGGAGAGCGTGTCCCAAGGCAGCCTGTCGAAAATAACTCGACTGTCAAAAATTTATGCCAAACACACACACACACACGGAAAGCTCTGTGGAGCGTAAAAGCAGCGAAAGTGCGTGCGTGAGTGGGACAGCAAGAGAGAGAGAGAGAGAGAGGGAAGCGGGCAAATCGCTTCATATTTTCATTAGGCAACATCCATCAAAATTCACGCATGAATATGGAGTTTTCATGTTGTCGACACGAGGCCAGGCTGGCATTGTCACACACAGTTCCCTCTCTCTTCCTCTCTCTTTCTCATTCTCTCTCCCTGTCTCTCGCTCTTTCTCTGCCGAAATTTGCCACGCAAATCAAGCGAAATTTCTTCATTGCCCGGGAAAAGTGAAAAACTATGCGAAGTGAAGAAGTTTATTGGCTCGCAGCACCTGAGCAACGCCGAAATAGGCGAACAGGTGAAAGAGTTTCTGGTCACGTAAGGCCCATAAAGCATGGGCTTCTCAATGGCATCGTTTGCACTCGTTTCGTCTTTGTTTTTACTTGTTGTTTCCTTTCCTTTTCTTTCCATTTCTGTGCCGTACACGCTAATAAGTTTACTCTGGCCCCCGAATGCAGGTCGTAAATCGCAGAAGTTGGCTTTAAAAACGGGGCCAAGTCGAAGAAATTGTTGCTTCAACCCTTCAATAAGCCACGGCGCGCTTCATTTATCATACGTTGAGTGCTTTCTCCTGCGCCTCTCTTTGCGCTTCTCATGCCCCTCGCACCTCGCTCGGCGCCTCTCAGGCCGCGCTGTCTTGGCAACCTTTTCATTTGTAATAAAATTCATATGACTTTGGCGCATGTTTAACGTAAAATGGACCCCTCTACCCATCCCCCTCTCCACCATCGGGCCTTCCATCGTTCGTTGCGGGCATCATTAGGCCTGGGCACGCACATTTCCGAGTCAGTTCGGCCGACCGACAGGGGGCGCCACATGCAAAACGCCATGTGTGACATTTTTACTACCAAACATTTGTTAGCGCGCACCGTCGCTGCCCCTTTTTGCCCGCAGTCAACACGTACCAGGGCACCGTAAGCGTCATCCTCCCCATGCTACACATGCGACTTGCTCCTCCCCATCCCCCTCCTCCACCACTCCTCCTTCTTCTGCTTGTTGTTGGCTCCGTCGCTGCTCGTTTTTCTGTTGACTTTGCATAATTTTATTGCTTTTCTTTTATTTTTATGCGCCTCGTCTTGGCTACGGATTCGCCTGGTGCTGTTCCACTTCCCAGTTCTACGTACGCGCCTCTCTCCCCCCTCCCAGCAAGGCGACATTGACATTATAATCAATATTTTTGTTACTTCGTGTGTAGCTTTACCTCAGCTCATGTTTGGACTGCTTCGTCTGACCTTTGGGGTCATCTTTTAGTATCAGGCGAGCAGGAGATATATTTATAGCATCGATTTAGGGGGAGAATTATGACACATTTTCTAAGAAAGATGTTCCAGAATTTCGTACTGAGAGCTGCATAGTAATTTATATTCAATTCGATGATCCCATTAAGCTAAGAAGTGTATATTTATATTAATTCAACATGAGAATGGCATCAAGCTTAGATATGAATACAACCATAAGAACTTTATTTACTTTATTATTATTTTTTCTTTTTAGCATTAGAAATCTACTACAAAATCTACCCAAAAATAACTTTAATTTATAACTAAAACCTTCTCACTTTATATGGGTATACTCCAGCTGACTGTCATTATAATTTCCTATTCAACACATCAATCTAAGATCTATCTTCTTATTACAAGATCTATCTTCTTATTACGTTCTTATCTACACTATTTCTAACACATAATAAAAACTGAGAAAGAAACTCCCCAAAGTTATTTTACTTAAGAACTGAAAACTGTTAAGTAATCTACTACTTCTACTCATGATAGTCCCTTCCAGTTCAGTTCATACTTTCCCATATCAATACAACTTGATCTACGATAATTCCATAACAGCAACATTATCATTTCCTGTTCAGTCCCATCAATCTGCGATCTGAATTCGCTATCTGCAAAGTTTCTAGCATTTTATAGCTTGTTTTCTTTCCGGTAAAGAAAAAGTTTTACTTCGTACTTTTCGCCAGACATTTGTGGGTTTGTTTGCTTCGGTTTTGGTTTTTCTCTGTATTTCCCTGTGTCCATCCAAAGTTATTTGTTTTTGTGGCACATTGTGCAAATGATTTTAGTGGGTCGTAAAAGTGTTTTTACTTGTATAGGGGTTTATTACTGCTGCCCCTATACAAGGCATACATAATGTCATTGGTATTCATGATCTCAGCGAGGAGCTGTGGGTCAAGCATGCTAAATAATTACCCGGGCAGGGGCTTTTTATATTTTGACGACCGCGAAATTTGTCATGAAGATAAATCAGGGAATGTTTTTCGGGCAACTTCACAACAGGCAAATAAATGTCAGCAAAATATAAAGCGCTCATAAGTTGTATCATTATTCTCCATGAATTTGCATACGTATGAGTGAGTGTGCTCCAGTCTATGTGTGTGTGTGTGTGCGTGCGTTGTGTGTGCGCTGTGTGCGTATTTTAATTTATGTCGTTTGTGTGTTTGTCTTGTTGCCTGGCACAAATGACATAAAGGCATTTAAACACGCCATAAAATAATTCATAATCATTTTCATGTACGCCATGAGCAGAGGCAGAGCTGAGTTTTCCATTTCCCCCACTCCCTCGCTCCCCTCCCTGCCTCATCCCCTTGCCAACTCATCAATGTAACCGTTTTTATGTGGCAGATTTTAATGCATGTTTGTTGTTTATCATCGAGTTTACATAAATAACATAACATATGTGAGTCTCTCTCTTTCTGTCGCTCTCTCTGTCTGTCTGTGTGTGTGTAGTTGTCGTTCTCTTAATTCCTCGTATATCCTTAGGCATTACACAAAGCCATGAAGTTAGGAATTTGTCATTTCGTGACTAACAAATATGTATTTATAATAATTAAATAAACCAACCAACTTGTGCAATTGGAATTTAGCTTGGACAGAGAAAGAGCTGAACGGCTAGAATAAATATAACTTGCAGAGCAGAGCTAAAGGGTTAAGCGAGGAGGGGTAGTGGAAAAAGATACAGTATCTCCACTGTGAGATATGAGCTACAGTAGATAAGGCGAAAATATGCAGCATCTGTCAGCTATTATAGTTTCAATAGATACACATTTAGAGCGCTTGCTTAGACAGCTTATAACAAGATGAATTATAAGTTATGTAGTTCGATGATGATATAGAAGGTACTGCATAACCATAAGATGCATTAACTGTGAAAAGATGCACTATTTATCTGTAAGATATATAAGATATGAGCTACAACAGATATGCAGCTACAGCTCTGGTTGATCAGTTGTTGCTTTAACATTTGTGTACTCAAACCAATATGAAGTATAAATAAGATGATGTAACAACAAAATGAAATATAAAAATACTGAAATATAGAATAGATAAAGTAGTACTGAGATGAAGTAATATATAGATGAAGAAATACTTAGATGAAGAAATACTTAGATGAAGAAATACTTAGATGAAGAAATACTTAGATGAAGTAATACTTATATGAAGTAATACTTAGATGAAGTAATACTCAAATGAAGTATAGTTCAAATGAACTATGACTAAGATGAAGTATTCCATTAACGAGTATTACTTAAATCTAGTCTTACATAGATGCAGTTATTTAAATGAAGTATTGTATTCCCATTCTATTTGTGCTTAGACAATTCTTCGCTCATTTATTTCTTATTTCCACCATATTTCATTCTACCTCTCAACATTTACTGCTCACTCACCTGGCATGCTGTGGTCCCACATTGCCCATGTCGTGGGCCGAGCTGGCCGTGATCTGAAAGTCAGCTATAGCGCCGGATTCCATACCCAAAGCCTGTTTGCAGGTGCCTAAAAAAGAAAAGCAAATGATATAGTAATAATTTGTGGTGTGCATCAGATTCAACAATGACAGCAGCATTAATAATGCGCTACCTTCCCCTCTCTCTCTCTATCTCCCTCTCTCTATTTCTGCTTGTCTCTTTCACACCTGCTCTCTAATTACTTGTGTTAATTAATTACGCGTTGCATTTTGGTGCCTGCAGCGAGTCTCGCGTTGCATAACGAGCTCCACACACGCCCACCACATTGCCACTTGAAAAATGGCAACCCATTAAAATGATATATGTGGAAATATAATATTATACAAAATAATAACATGCATGCGCTGCTTAATTCGGGAATCAAATTAAAACAAATCAAAGTGCGTTGCCAAAGAATTTCTCTCACCTGTCGCGGCGAGCGCATAAATTAATTAAGTTCAGGCAGTGGAGAAGGTGAGAGAGAGGGGAGAAAGGGAGTGAGAGATGGACACAAGCAGATACAATCAGAAAGGCAGACTCAATTTCCATCAATCTGTGAGAATGTGCATGAAAAGCGCAATTATCAGTGCGGGAGAATGGCAGGGGCGGGAGAAGGGACAGAAGGGGATAGAGAAACGTCAGCTACAGCTGCTGAAATGAAATTCCACTCAAGCGGCCAGTGGCGGCGGCGAAAGGGTCATGAATAGGTCGTTGAGACGCCGTCATCAGCATCATCAACTCAAGCGGGAGCATCATCAAGTGAGCTGAAGAGCAGCCCCAGCTGCTGCTCCCAGGCACTGCTCAGGCAGCCCTAGCTGCCCAGGCAGACACAAATATCAAGCATATTATCATTCAGTGAATAATTAGATGCAATCAGTCAGCGCTTAAGCACCATAAGTCAAAGCCAGCTGAGCCGAAGCGAAGCGGGAGACTAGACAAAGGTCAGCACAGGCTGAGCACTCAGTGAGCTTCTTCTACAGCCCTTTCTCCCTCCGCCATCTGTAGTTATAGATACAACTTCACAGCGTCTTGTCTCGCGGTTTCGTTTCACTTGCAACACACTCGCTCGACGATTCTCTCAGTTTTGTGCAAGTGCTTTTGATGCCAGGGTTGCTAGGGAAGTTCATGTAGAACTTAAGTAAGAAACGATTGAGTTACGTTATATTTAAGTGCCTCCGATATTAAGATACCTTTAAAACTAAGAAAGACTATTAGAAACAGAATAATAATTCTCAACAAGAAAGTTTAAAGCCGTTTATTTTTTTTCCACTCTTATACAGATAAATATTGCAGTCACACTCGCAGAAACTTCGCGTTCATACAGACAAAAAGACTAAAAAATATAGTTTAATGCACTTTCTGAGGTCACTTGCACAAAGTAAGTTTCCATTTTTAAGGCTATTTTCTGGGGTTTGAAGATATAGGCTCAAATATAGCTAAATTGATATCTAACTGACTTTCATGTTCTCGTACTGCCCTCGGCTAACAGCTTTCTTGGCCTTCTATCTCTTCCTTTGCCTCGTTTCAAAACTCATTTAGCCAAAACGCAATTGCTTAATTATCCACAGACAACAAGAAGAACTTTTCCCGTAAATTGTTGCAATCATTCAAGCGACCCCCTAGAGACGCCTCCCCCTATCCCCCTCTAGCCATGGGAGACTTGGTAATATTTACATTATGTTCTGACATATTGCGGGCCATAAATTATTTTTAATTATTGAAAAATAAAAACGAAGAAAAACTATTTGAGAGGAAAACTTTTCTTCAGCTGCAGCCTGATCGATGTGGCAGCGCTTTCAATAGACTAGCTGGGTAATCAATTATCGGGGCTAGAGGTAACGCCCCCCAGACCCTGTAGATTATACCCCAGGCACGGAGACAGCACAGCGAGAAAACTATGCCAAATCAATGGCGGGAAAACGGCTAAAACAGCGAAACATTTTATTTACTGCATAAGCAAAGCGATTTTCTCTCGCCGTATGGAAAACTATTTTGCAAATGCAAAACTACAAAGTGAAAAGTAAACAACAACTCCGTGTTGCTATTTGTTGTTGTTGTGCTGTTGTTGTTGGTAAAGTTTTGCGCAAAATAAATTGCACAAAATTTAATTAACTGCACTTGAGTGCGTGGCCGCGTCTGTCCGCTGCACTCTGCGAAACCCCCCCATGTGTGTGTATATGTGTGCCTTGTGTGTGTGCTTGTGTTTATGTGTGTGTTTGCGATAATCATAATTCAAAGTTCTTGGCGGGTTCTCCACCAGCGTAAAACAACACAAACAAAACACAGCGCGCAACAACTTTATGAAATTGAAAATTGCACAAATTTTACAGTTCAATGCAAGCCAAAGCCAAAGGCAAAGAACAGAGAGCAGGCAGAGAAGGGGCAGAGAGGGTTGAAGAAGGGTAAGAGGGGGGGCGTGTCTGCAGATTGGTTGGGCTGTGTGAAATCACTTTCTGTGCAGAGGCGTAATCCATGGCAAAATGTAAGCAAACATTTCCCTCAGCAAGGGAAGTAATTGATAATGTGGTTTGCGATGAGTGCAAGAGAGAGAGAGAGTGATGGAAAAGGGATAGAGAGGGGCAAGAGGCATGCAGACAGGGCGACGACTTGATTAGTATGGATCAGACAATGCTTTGACTATGCAAGCTCTCAATTAGAGTCTGTCTAGGCACAGACTGAGTTGAGTTTTGAGTATTTTGCGGATGATTCTTGTTTAAGGGGACCTAATTACACTTTAACTTCACTTAAAAGTTATAAATAAATAACTTTAATTACTAACTTAAACTTGGGCCCGTGAAAAATTTTATTTGCTTTCCAAAGTTCTCTGAATAAAATAAATCGAATCAGTAGATAAAGCCCTAGTCTAGATAAAAGAAAAACAAAAAGTTTTCTTTAATATTAAAGTTGTTTGTGTTATTGGTTACAATTTTTATTACTATTAGTAGCTCATACTACCATATCTAATATATTTCTGTATATATAACTTTGTCAGTTGCAGCTTTGTTTACCTTGGTTGCTGCACCAAGCGAGGCAGCTTAAAAAACCGCTTGGAAAGTCGCGCAGCAAACGCGCGCAAGCCGCACCAAAAACGCGCTCAATGACGCGTAACGCTTGCCTTGGCTCTCTCATAAACAACAAAAGCAACAAGGCGTGCTTTATGAGCCTCGAAACTCCAAGCAGACCTGCCCCCTCTCCTCTTCTCCTACTGCACCCTCCTCCTTGCCCTTGTAGAACTTTTGGCCATGCTTCGTTAGGGCTGAAAGTGAGCGAGAGATTCGTGTAAAACAATTTACGCACGCATTTTAATTGGCTGTCTCTGGCAGTATAGAAGTATCTGACGGATGCAGTATCTGGCAGAACGGAAGTTGCACGCCATAAACGGCAGAGAGAAAGATGTATGTGTGTGAACGTGTCGAACATGCAACACGCAACATTAAACATACGCAGCAAAAACAGGCGACATTAGATACAGATACGAATACGTATACGAATGTATCTCGGCCCGATATGGCCATAAATTAACATTATTTATAAGCAAAGTATCTTAAATGCTTGTCACCACATTTCGAACATTCACTTTTACGCTCCATCGGAGGCGACATAAATCGCGGGAGAGAGACAAAAAAAAAACGCACCAAAATGTAGCTGTATCTGGACTATGTATGCTGTGAATGTATCTGTATCTGTAATGTGTGTGTGTGTATCTGTATCTGCACCATATACAAAACATGTTCGATGTCGCGTTTGTTTGGGGTCTCTTGTCTCCTAATCGTCGCCAAGTTATCAGCTCACGAACTTTAATTTATCGCTGCGACCATGCAAAATGTTGCATGCAGTTGTGGGTGCCCCACACAGTCCCTTTCCGTTCCCCTCTCTCGCCTCACCCCCCTCTGGGTGCTAAGCTATTAATTGTTATTTAATTTTTTTACCATGCCTGTCAGTTGGTTATCGCTGCACTGCCATCGGCAATCGGGTAGTGCAGCTGCAACCTGGCAGTGAATCTACAGTGCTGTCAAAATATCTGCAGCCTATCTACGGCACAGCATCTGTGCCTGGAAAGGCTGTCATGTTTTCTCGGGCTTTGGGTCGAAGCGTGAAAATGGCAAACGGTAGCCGAACTAACGTGAAAATGCGCTGAACTAGCTTGAGGATACAGCAAGTGATGTGTGTGTTAGCGGGCCTACAACTGGTACTAGTTGTACTCCTAAGAGCGCTCTTCCAAACACTAACAAAACACAGTTAGTCAGGTTTTATAAGCTGTTTTCTTTGCACAATTCAAACTGTATCAATATAAGATCTCTTTGTATAGAGTTCTTGTGCTAGTTTTTAAATTTAATACTCTGCTCTCAATAGAAAAATGCAAGAGCAACGTTGCATAGTTGACCTAATCATTAAAACATACAGATCTCAGCTATATATATTCATCAAATTTAGTATGCAGATTGCTGAATAGAGTGTCTAACTAAAATTGCTCTGAAACTTTGAATGTTGCACCAACTATCATTGTTAATCAAATTTTTCAATCTATAAAAGTTCTTTACTATTATAAAATTAAGATATTCGCTAATAACTAAATGTAAATAATTAAAAGACAGATCTATCACAGACTTTTTAAGCATGTCTGACCATCTGCATATATAAACCCACAGATCTCTACTGTTAAAAGAGCTATCTTCATCAAATTTGGAATTCAGGCAGCTAGGTAGAGTTTCTAACTGAGTTGTTGTTGTTGCTGTTGCATCTAAAGTGGTTTTCAAGCGTTACAGTTGCCGCGTGTGTGGGATTTGCTACACGCTACATCTCAAGCCGAGGCTAGAAAGTAAAAGTGCCTGGGTGTATAGTGTACGTCGTATATGTATGTCGCGCAGTGTAAATGGGCCAATGGGGCTGGCCATGCAATTAATTCGGAAATTGCTTTGGAGAGTTTCAGGCATCAAAATTGTCTGTTCGCGCTGTTGGCTGCGTTTAACAGTGAGTGAGATATGTATGCGGCTAGTCTGTGTGAGCCAGCAACAGTTCATAAAACGATTTTCAGCCAGTCACAGCACTGGCAGCCTGTGTGCACTAGTTCATCAAGATGCCAGAATATGCACAATGGAATTAAGTTAATTAATAATAACAAAGCACAAATAATTTGTGGTCATCTTTATCTGGAATTCAATGTTCACAGCTGTAAGACAATTGATTTGTTTTTGTTTTTGCGAGTGAGCTCTTTCATTGGTAGACATTTTAAATGTGCTCTCTGTCATTAGAAATTTGCTCATCTTCATGTATTGTATTTGTTGTCCAGCCTGCTTAGAAAATGCCTTCAGGGCTGTGTATAAGAGAGGGATGGCAATGTAAGTAATTGCATTGAGAGCGGCAAAGAGTTTGGCAAACAACAACAACGATCATTGGGTAAGGTGCGTGTGAGAGTTCGTGCAGCTCTCCTTGCACAACTCTCTCTGCATAGCTGACATAAATTGTCTTAGACATATGCGAGCTAGAAAGGGATGGCAGTCAAATTAAATGCATTGAGAGTGTCATGATTTTTAGCAACAACAACAATGATCATTTTGTAAATGAAGAGAGGAGTGTGTAGGTGCAGCCCTTGCTTGCTTTGCCCTTGCCTTGAGTGCAGTGTGTTAGAGAAGGATGAGAATACTAATCATTGCATTGAGAGCGCCTGAAAGTTTGGCAACAACAACAATCATTACGAAAATCTAAAGATGAGAGTGCGAATGCGTGGAACTCTTTTCGCTCACTGTTGCCAGCTATAACATAATTAACCTTGTGCATTGTGAGCCAAAATGGGATAGCACTGCTACTAAATGCATTGAGAATGTGAAAGAGTTTGGCAACAGCAACAACAACAACAACAATGATCATTACGCAAATTGAGAGTGTTCAGCAAGTTTTGCCTTGAATTGTTAACTGTCACGCATTTATCATGTTGGCAGTCGATATACCACGCATGCCCCCCGCTATGCCACATGCCCCATACCATATGCCACGCATGTATCAATGCAACACTTTTCAACAGGCCACTCACAATTCAATGCCACTTTGCACAGGCATTTAAAAGGGAAACAACAATAACAACAACAACATCAAAAGGAGAAAGAGAAACAAAGAACAATAAAAGCGCTTTAACATTATCAATTTGGCTATAGAGTAAATGCTGGCGCTGAGAGAGTGCAGAGCATCTGTTTGCATTGGTATTGGTTGAGCAGAGTGAGTGAATAAGGGGCAGAGGGAGGGGGAAATTTTTTATTTGCTCGCCACGAAGCAGCAACGATTCGAGCAACATTTCAACGCGCCTACGGTCAAATGAAATATGTCAGACATGCAGATATTTACGCATTTAAATAAATACTGGCTGCAGATACAACTGCGGATCTGGTAATCGAGCAAAACAGACCAAGCAACCAACCAGAGGGACCGACCGGACAGACAGAGAGACCGACAACATGATTTTCATTCAGCTTCATTCATTTCCTGCTACTGACCTGGCCTGGTTTAGCATATACACTATGCAAGAGGTTGATTTAGCTTGGTGGAGGAGTTTGGCCTTAGTGATTGTATTATATAGTAAAGAATATACTAGCCATAATATAAGATATATGCATATATAATATAAAGGAAACATGAATGGTAAACAGACTGAAACTGAGATATAAAGCTTGAACTGATTGTAAATGCTGGATTGGGCCTTAGATATGGTACTATACAGTAAAAAAGGTACTTTATATAAGACTGAAGCTGAGATAAATCACTTAAACTTCTAATATATACTACCAAACAGAACTTTAGACTCCTGTATATCTAAAGATAAGAGTATATTAAAGAATACTTATGTAGTATATGTAGGAATTATGTAAGGAATTATAGACCTCATTTCAAATTGAGATAAACTGCTTGCACTGGTTGTCTGTATTGTGTTGGGCCTGAGATATGATATAATATGATAAAGAAGATACTATAAATCGTAAAATTTACTTTTTATTATAGAAAATGTATATATAAAGAACGAACACCATTTGAAACAGTCTCAAACTGAGAAAAACATCCGAAACTGTTTAAACTTTAACTAAGGCAAAACATAAATACAATATGCCTACTCTACCCGTCTTTAAGCACATGTATTTATATTTGCATGCATGTTTTCCAGTGTATCTTCAGTTCGATGATTCCTAATTGGATATATCTGTTGGCTTTAGCAAACAAGTTGCCCGCTAACGAGCCAGAGGCCCACAACAAGATAATTTGTTATGCTCGGCAGACGAGAGGCAGTAACAACAAAGGAGCCACAGATGGGGCTGCGAAGGGGGAAAGGGGGAAGCATCTGCTGGCCAGCTGTGATGGACGCGACCACACACACACACAGGTGAGCCACCACGAGGCAGCCAATCAGCAATGGTAATGAGCAGAGTCCAAGTTTAAGACCAAGACCAAGAGCAAGACGCTCTGCTCGAGTCATCTATCAAAAGCGCCGCCGCTGTGGCTTCGATTTAGCCAAGCCTAGTCAGAGTTGGCTACCTGCAGATTCCTCATTCCCATTCCTCCCTTTTACCTGACCAGGTCCAAGTCCTGCTCATGTTTATTAATGACGACGGAGGCGCATCCTGGCGCTTTGCGTAAATTTCTGTAATTGGTTGTGGTCGAGTGCGTAGCAAGGCGCATGTTGCAAGTGGCAGCATGTGGGCCAGCTCAGTCAGCTCCTGCTTAACAGTTATTAGTTACGGTTTGCGTTATTGGGAAACACTCGAGTGTACTCATATGTATGTGTGTGCATGTGTGTGTAGATCTACAGTCGGGGTCTGCGGGCCCATCCCTTTGCGGTTGATTGATTTCCATGTTGATTGCTGCATGCAAATGCAAATTTGTGGACTCAGGTTTAAGTCCCACAAAACCCCCCACATTCCCTCTCCTGCCCAAGCACATCCTGCTTATCCCTACTACCCTCGGCTGTAGTATTTAGTAACTGTGTCCTGAGCTTGTTGCATCTGATGCAATCAAGCTGAACGAAGGGCGCTGGCTGCTTTTAGGGGAGAACTCAAGCAAAACGAAATATTTATATAGACCACACACACACATGCATATATATAAGCATATATATTGTGTATAGCGTGCTTATTCCTCCTCAATTCATCTCCGATTTCCAATTGGCTTTGTTACACATGCACAAAACATTTTCCATAATAATTTTTGTACCTTTTTCCCAACATTTTTTTCGGTCTCTTTTCCGAGCTAAAAGTGCATAAATTTTATGTCATGGGAACTGAACATACGCTCTGCTTGTGTGGTGGCAGTGTGGAGGGGAAGGGGCAGGAATTGGTCAAAACGGTTAAATTGTGTATCAATGTGGAAGGTTTCGATTCGTGCGGTGTATAAAAAATGCGCATATGCGATGAATATTTAGTAAACAAATGCGCAATAAATCGAAAAAATCGGTTTTCCAAATTCGCATTTCGCATGCGAAAGCACTCGAATTAAAAATGTGCAGTCTATTATGCCCTGGCAACTATTGAAAGTGGGTATATTAGACTTCTAGATTCGTGTTTATATATGTGGCAAATTGTAGATAGTTCCCAGAATGATATGCAACAAAGGATACTTAGTTGTTTTTAATAAAGTACTGAAGACGTAAAGTGTTAACTTCCATCAACAACTATGGTATATATAACTTCTATATACTTCAATTGATTACTCTGTAAATAGACAGATCTTAGCTTTAACACGTGCTACAGTTATCAAGGTCAGAACTGGGCAGAAGGCGACTTATCCGTACACATGAAAGGCATATACTCCAAGCCAGCATAGAAAGCCTTTTCATTATAAGCATTTTTCCGTTTTTCTGTTCGTATGAACAACGAGATCTCACAGACCATAAGAGCTAAAGCTATCAATTTAGGAGACAACAAAGCCTATGATTACGTGAAGAAATTGTTTGATATAATACCTAGCCACGTCCTCTTGCGCCTCCTTAAATCAGAAAATATATTATAATGGTAATTTTGAAGCTAGAATGAATGTTTTTAGTACACATTACAATTCTTATCAGCACCCAAATAAACAGAAGAGTTAAACAAGAAAGAAATTTAAATGTGAAGCGAGTGTTCTGTCAATATTATAACAATATAAGGGGTTGGGTTTCTTGTTGTTGACCTCTTCTTTAATAAATTCATTTCTGATGAATCAACGAATCGATATGAATATCTTAGTATGTTATTCTTACTTCTTCTACTGTTACTCACCGATTTCCAGCGCAGTGACGCCTCCGGGCGAGTTCACAGGGGTGCCAACAGAGGTTCCCTCAGCAGCAGCGATTACTCCCAACACAATCACAGTAAAGCATAGAAATCCAATTCGATTTCTGCAACAATCGATATGCAAATCCACAGACATCAAACTGATCGCAAGCATTTTGACAGTTTTGATTTCGTTTCGCTTTATTTGTTGTTGTCTTTCACACGCTCTGGCATTTTATGCTGCAAAGAGAAAGAGAGAACGAAGATGAAGGCAAATCTTGATAAATGGAGAATAATTGCTGAGACATTTTTAACATTTTGCAGCTTAATTGGCGTGGCCCTAAGAATGTCAGGCAGGGCGAGAGTGGAGGAGGTTGACAGAGGAACAGGAAGACTGAGACATGGAGGTAGAGGGAGAGACTCTGTCAGAGAGACTGACAGACAGACAGAGATACTGAGAGGGATTGCGGGACATAGAGAGTCCTCCTTGGTGCCCTCTAAATACATCATTGTCAGCAAATTAATGTGACGTGACCTTGCAAACTGTCGCGTTTTTTCTTGCCACATGACTTGCTGCCAGTTGCCAGCTTCGGAATCGTTGGCAACGTTGCGCAGTTCCTTATCCTGAGCAAGCGAAATTTGTGTAAAGTGTCACAGACACACACTCCCAGTCAGGGGGGTGGGGGGAGAAGGAGATGCAGACTAAACCCGCCTCATTCCCAGCTCGGCGACATGCCAAAACGTGTCAAAATACAAAAATATAAACATCGTGGAAAAACTGTTGGAAAAATGCCGACAACGTAGCCTCTCCCTCCGCCTCTGTCTCTGCTTCTTTCTCTCCGCTTTCCTCTTGCTCTCCCCTCTAGAATTGAGCGTATTCTATTTTTTAAAGCTCTCAAAACCGGAGACTGTTGACAGTCAAAGTTTAAGAAACATTGCCTATCAAACTTAATTTAATTTAATGTTTCCGTTAAATACTTTGAAGTTCTCCAGACTTTTCTTTAGATTTTCCCAAATAAATTGCTGTCAAACTTCTACACATTATCATATGATATATGGCAAAGTTGGAGACAGTTTAATTGGCACATTGCGCACTTCTCAATTTCCCTGACGATAGTTTCCATGTTTCTTTTGCTTTTTGGGGGCCTAAAGTGTCTCGCCAAAGATCAAAAGCGAGAAAAACACAAAGAAAATTTTCGCCGACGCGAATTCACTCTAGCAATTAATAAAAATGCAAAAGAAAAGCAAAGAAACAACACTGTGAAAGGGAGAGGAAGAGGAAGGATGGGGATTGGAACGAAGACTGTTAAGGGGGATCTTTGCGTGTTGTGGATCTTTGCAGGGGTAGGGGTAGAGACAGAGGAAGGAGTAGGGAACGTAGCGGAGGCAAACTGGCGCCCACACTTCCTTTCATATGCGAAATGAAAAATTTTACGCCAACTTGACAGTGGAAGTGGCAGCAAAGTTGCAAATGTGCCTCGTTGTTGTCGCTCTTGCTGCTGCTGCTGTTGTTGTTGTTGTTGCTGTTGTTGTGGCTGCTGCTGTTGTCGGTCCCAAATAAAAGGCATAAAATTTGCCAGCCGCCACTTGAACACAGCGCAAGTTGCAGTCGCAGTCCGCGTCGCAGTTCGCATAGTTTTTATGGCCCTGGTTCGGCCTTTAATGTGCTCCTCTGCAACGAAACAGCAGCAGCTGCGCCGCTTGCTTCGCTTAGCTGCAGCAACGGAGCGACTGACAGAGAGACAGGCGGACGGACAGGCAGACAGACAGACAGACAGACGGACAGACAGGCAGTCGCTTGTCTTCAGTAGCCGCAGTCGCATGCAAATTTTTTATGTGACGAAAGCGCACAAAAAAAGAGGCAACCAAAACAGATGCGTGAAAAAAAGTAACAGTTTTTATCTAAGGGGAGGCCAGAGAGTCCAACACTAGGTCAGCCTAGGCAGCAAGAGATCATAGAGGTCAGTCAGCGGATCGGTTAAAGAAATAGAAAAACAATTGAGTTTGCTTGGTATTGGAAGTTATCGTGGAAGCACAAGTTAGACAGCTAGACAACTTCGCTTAGTCGGACTATTCTGGATTTAGTATTATAACATTTAATATATGATTATATTATAAGTATTGATTATAATTGATATATACTGAAATAACTATTGTAGAAATAGTTCTGTATCAAAATATTACAGATTCTTAAGCTAAAAAAAAGATTATCTATTTCATCTTTAGATCCACATCCACCCTTTCGAGTCTAGTCTACAAAAAGTATATTTCAAAATAGTGAAGGTACAAAGGGTATTAAAATGTAATAGATATATATTTTCTCTTATTCTTCCTTTCTTTATTATACACATATGTTCTTTGGGTTATTTGTATAATGATTAAAATTTTATGTATTAAGGTATAAGGATTTATAAAGGGTGATTTTTTAGCTATTATCTTTTTGGCAACACTAGTTTACACAGCTGACGCACGTTTCGTGTTTGGTATGACTGTCAAACAACTTCAGTTTGGTCTATAATTTAACCATGAATCGTCTTACAAACGAACAACGCTTACATATTATTGAATTTTATTATCAAATTGCGTGCTGTGTTAAGAAAGTTCATTGCGCGCTTCTTCCATTTTATGGTCAGTTTAATTAATTATTACCAACTTTGAGGAGTCTTTCTGTAATATTTCAAACCCTTGAAATTTTAAAGCATTTATTTAGATTTTCTTTTCTATCTGTAGATTGTTTTCCCTCTCTTTCTTCTATTTCAATTCTAACTCGCACAACCCTTACAATTTTTTCAAACATTTGCTCAACCTCTTCTCAACTTCCAATATGGACATAGCACAGGCAATTCGGCTAACAAACTCGGGGGCAGTGCGAAGTGCGCGTGGACTGTCAACAGTAGCTGCTGCCACATAACATAACATGCCACAGCTTGGGGCAACTGCAACTGCGGCTTCTACAACGTTGCGGGAGTTGAGTTGAGACAGTTCTCGGACCTTCGCTGATAACGTGCACCATTAACACCCGCAAACAATAACCGAGTCGAAAATTAATTGAAGCCAGCGCCGCAGACGGTCTCCCAGTCTCTGGTTTCCCTTCCTCTTCTCAGTCTCTCTCTCTCTCCTCTTTCTTCCTATGCTCACACCACTCTGGCAGGCGTTGGACCGCAAGTTGCACAGTCTTCCACAGCCCCTTACACAAGCGCCCCTCGACAGCTTCGTGCAGACAGCCGCCGACAGACATTGCAGACGCCCTGGCATGTCATTCATTTAGTTTTCTATGCGCCGCCACCCGCCACACTTGCCCCACTGTACTTGGAGTACCGTTGCCTGCAGCATGCGGCAGGCAGCGGCCTCTGCTCATATTATTTTCGCACTCACCAGGGGGACTGGGAGAAGAGGCAGAGGGGGCAAGGGAGCGGGGCACGACAGCGACTGCCGCCAACTGAGTCACTAAAAAGCGGCATTTTATTTGCACTCGAAAGACGCGAAACGCTGCGCCAAAAATTATTACGCGCCCAACAGGCAACAGCAACAACAACAACTGCAGCAACAACAACAAGAGTCGAGGCAAGTACGCTGCTGCAATTTTGCTTTCTTTTCGCGTTGTGTGTGTTGCTGGCATTTAATTGCCACATGCAACACATGTTGACGACGCCAACGCCAGCGCCGGCAGCGCTGCAAACGCGAAAGGAAAAGGACAGCTTGAAAAATTAATAGAAAGAAGTTTTTTAAGCTTTTCTTTCTTTTTTTTTCTTTTTTTTTAATTTGGAATTTGTGGGCGTCGACAGCGAACAGCAAAGGCAAAAAACGTAATAACAAGCAAAAGCGACGGCAATTTTTTCTCTCTCTTTACTTTTGTTGTATTTTTTGGGTTACTTGTTGCAATTTCCTTTGGTTCCGCAATTTCATAGTAATTGTGGTTAATGTTATGGATATTTTATGTGGGAACCCAAGCGGCAAGTACAAAGTGCAGGCAGAGAGAGAGAGAGAGAGAGGGATAGAAAGAGAGAGGAGCAATATTAAATATGAAATTTCGGTGCCGTTATATTGCTATTTATGTACTAGCTAGAAAGGTACTTTATGAGCACTTTGTGGTGATTATTATCTGTGATTTTCTTATTCGTTATTAAGATATTTACGAGTTTGTCAAGTAAGAGAGCTTTAAACAGCACTTGGCATGCAATATTTTATATATGCATTAGTTAGGTTTGATGTTTAGCAAGCTGTTTGCCAAATTTTGTGGGCCTAACTTTGGTAATAGTTGAGAAATTATGAAATGAAAATGGAAATTTATGTCAAAATAGATATTTCCGACTATGTGCAACAGTTTTGGGAGGTAAGTGTGCGTGGCAAACAAAATTTAACATAAGCATTACTTGAGTTTGATGTTAATGAAGCTGCTTGCCAAATTTAGTAACTCTAACTCACATAGTAGTTGGGATCTGTGCGTTCATACAGACCAAGGCAGACGATAATGGCTGTTTTAACGTATTTTGGATTGCCTCAAGACAGTAAACTTTCCTTATTTACCGAAATCAATGCCATAATAAAGATTTCGCTTAGCTTAAATAAATTAAACCACGTTTTCTGTGCTGATTGCTTCCCCCCATCAACGACATCAACAACAAAAACACCTTGAAGAAGTCGCCGCCTCACAGAATACGCTTCCTTTTTGGGCTTCCTAAACAGAGCGTGATGACATCGCAGCAAAGTTCAATGCCATCTTCTGTTCTCAGTGCGAAGATGAAAGGTGGGAAAAGGAGAGAAAATATGCCATAATTTAGCCAGGCTGCCCTTGGCCACGGCCACACTGCGCCAGGCCCTTGTACGGGGATGTCCCTCTTAAGGGGGGAAGGGAGATGGGCAGAGCCTTGGCTTGCATACCATTCAATGTCGGGCATAAATTTTCCACCGTGTGCCTCTGTGTGCAGGGTCTGAAAATGTAATAAACAATTTTTGCCTGGCATTTTTTACAACATTTTACTGCAGCGCGCGAGAGAAATGCAGCAGCAGAGGCAGAGGCAGCGCTGCTGGCAGAGCAGTGGCAGTGGCAACGCAGACCGCAGAACAATAGAAAACCCATTTTAGCAATTTTTAACATTTTCTTTAATATATTTTTCGTGCCATGCGACGACCGACGGCGACTACACAAAAAACACTTTATCATTGAAATGCTGCAGAGTGACGACGACGACGACGACGCCAGAACGGAACAAAACTGAACAGAACTAAGCTCAGCTGAACTGGGATGAAGTGAACTGGGACTGGGTCTGGGCCAGGACTGGCTAGGAGACTGAACTGCCGGAAATATATTTTTGTATAATGGACGGTAGTTTTTAGTAGTTTTATTTTGGCTACATAAAAATTCAAATAGGCAAACCAAACTTGAAAAATAAAAATAGAACGAATATTAAATGCCCTGTTAAGGGTTACTGGGAAAGTGTGATGTGATCTTAATGTTAATGTCAATACAGTTATCAGAGTTTATAAACTAAACAATGATCTGTTGAAAATAAATAACATATGTTCTGTTAAGAAATCAAATCTACTCATTTCAATTTTTATATACTCTGGAAATCTAAAATATAAGCCAAATTCAATATTATATTATTAGAATTACTATAAATGCTTTATAATGAAACTATTTTATCATCTCTGAATTCTAATATAAAGTATGTTCGATTTATTTTATTAGACTTCTTAAGCAATCGTTTTAGTATCATCTCTCAAATCTTTCTACAAGTCAATAGACCCTGCCTTAACTTAAGTTATGACTAGAGCATCTCATGGTCAAAGGCAGCAGACGACGCCGACTTGAATGCGGACGACGACGTTGTACGGAAAGTGCAAAATGTTGTTGCCTCGCATTGTTGCATTGTGTTTTTTGTTAATTGCAACCGAAAGTCGCGCTAGTCTCGTCCAGTCCCGCAAGTTGCGAGTCCCGCAGGTCGCGTAGGTCATAGTGGGAAGCGAGTCAAGAAAAAAGTGCGAAGTAAAATAAAAAGAAATGTGAAAATCGTCACATGCAATGCATATTGCTAAAAAATGCAATGTCTGCCAGAGACACCCCTTTCCCCACTCCCATCTCAACTGTCCAAGACCACCCCTTTTAGGGCGAGGTTAGGGCTTAGTTCGAGTTTAGAGAGCGTTTCATGGCCAGACGACTCTGGAATTAAATGCGCTAAAATTACGCTGCAATTATGCGGCGTCAGAGACGTTTTGTTGAAAAATTATGGCTCTGGGAATTTTTGCTTGGCCAGCGAAAGTTTGCCGCCAACTCTGGGCCCCTCTTTCCCACACTCCCTCACTGCCCATTGCCGTCTCTAGCCACTTCCCTCTCTAGGCACTGCTCATGTTTTATGGCCATGTTAAAATTGCCAAAGCTGCAGTCGCTCTGCGTCTTGCTTGGCTATTATGATCGCCCTAGACGGGGGAGTAGTTGGAGTGTCTGTATCAGGGTGTGCATGTGTGTGCGAGAGTGTGTGAATGTATTTGACTGTTTGCGTAGGTTGCGGAAATTGCAGCGCATGATTAGGCGTGAAATATGCGTGGACAGTAGTGTAAGTATTTTGATCTTAAGCGATTAGAATCGAATGTATTTAAAAAGTACTCTACAACCACGTATAACTTAAGTATCAATACGTTTGGCTAATAATCAGTTATCTGCAAAGGTATATCTTGAGTATTCAATGGAGTACAACGGAGCACGTACTTATAGTATGTCCAACATTAGCTCTTAAAAGAAATATATCCTTAGGCAAGCAACTTTCTGCATAAAATAATAATTGATTCAGTTCTAGAAAGTTTGGTTTTTGAACCGATTGTCTCTGTGTTAGAAGCGTTTCAGTCTAAGAAAGTCATCTTTATAGAATTACATATCAAATATTCTATGTGATCAGAATTGATTCTGTCCCAGCTATTATTCTATATGGAAGTGTAGCTTAAGTGTTCTATATGATTTAATTAAAAAATTTTCTTTCATATGGAATAAATATCTATCAAACTTTATGCCTAAGTATTCAAATTGATATTCTCAATTCAGTGTAACAGTGCATTATATATTTAAGTACCTATAGTTTAAGTATTCGACGTGATTCGAGTAGAATCGGTTAAATTATATTGAACATATATCTATCAAATCTGCTACTTAAGTATTCCATTTGATATTTGCTTCGATTGTCTCTGTGTCGTTTTGAATATCTCAAGGAACAATTATATTTAGATACTCAGCAGGTTTTTATGTTTGATTCGGGGTACTGCGCTCTGCAATCTTGGCGAGCTGGTGCCCATCTGCGAGGTGGCTGTGCTTACTTTTAACTGCCTGCAAGAGAGAGAGAGAGAGGGAAAGGGAGAATGGGAGGGGGCAGGTTGGGGCATTACAATTCTGCCGTCATGTCGTTTGCCTTTTGCACAACAATTTCAGCACATAAAACGCAAGAGAAACCTTTGGCCCTAACAGTCATAAATGTGAACGATTTACCGGACGGACAGACAGAAGTAGAGAGAGAGAAAGAGACGGACAGACAGACAGATGTGAGACTGAAAGGCGGAAAGAGAGACGGATAGAGAGACGGATGGAAAGACGGAAAGACTCACGCCGAAGAGCTGTCAAAATTGCCGCAGGCAACGGCTGCAGCAGCGACTCAAGCACCTCCCTTCCCCATCCCCGCTCTATCACGCCCACGCACATGGGGCACGAAAGCTGTCGCCTCTGGGCCTGGAAGAAGACGGTGAAGAGTAGGGGGAGGTGTAGCCAAGTGCTCGGCGAGAGAATTAAAATAAAAACGCAGAATGCACAAATATGAATGATGAAGACATAAAAAGCGAACCAGGCAGAGGAAGGGGAAACTAAAAATGAATTCAATTTCAAGTTGAATGAGGTTCCCCTTTGTTCCCACTTCCCCCTCGCATTCGCCCTCTGCCTGCTCAAGTTATAACTTTAACAGTCGTCATAATATTTTGAAATCAAAACTGCGCTATAAACTAAAATACTAAATGGAAGTCGAAGCCGCAGTTGCAGCTGCAGTTGGAGTTGCAGTTGTAGATGGAGCTGGAGCTGGGAACTTGGAGTCGACACGCAGCTGGCGTTGACAGTGTGCAGGGGGAGAGGGAAATGAGCAGGCGGGGAATGGGGCAGGTGGCTGGGCGGATCTGTCTGTCTGTCCTGTTCTGTCTTCGTTTTTGCCAGCTCGTTTAATAGCTTTTTTTTTTTGGCTGGAGCAACGCGAAAGAAACATGGGAATCACGCCCACAGGGCAGAGACAAAGCGCACTAGTTGCCTGTGGTTGTAGTTGTTCTTGTTGTTGTAGTTGTAGTTATTGTTGTTGTTGGTTACGCCTACCTAATCATTTTGGCGTTGACACTTGACACTTGAGAAAGAAATGCGACAGCAATGTTGCGTCGTTGCTGGGACTGCCTAGTTGCGTATACGACATGTTGTACGCGCTTTGTTTTAAATATATGTGTGTTTGCTTTGAAGATAGCGACGAGCTACGAAAGGCAGCTGCATAGAGTTCAGAGATGCGCTACAAAAAGAAGGGTTAGTTAGCTTTGTAAGGGAAATAAGAGAAGAAAGATAGAGTAAAGCTCCTTAGAGTCTTTGACTGCGGGTTTTTGAGTTAGAGCACTTGAGTTAGGGTATTTGAATAAGGATATTCTAGTTAGTGTGATTTAGTAAGGGTCTTTCAAATAGGAGCTTGCAGTTATGATCTTTTTTTTAGGGCCTTTAATTTTTCGTATTTAAGTCAGGCTACTTGAGTTAGGGTATTTGAGTTAAGGCATTTAAGTTGGGGTAATTCAGTTAGGATATATGAATAATAAATCTATGAAACAGGGTATTTGCAAGTCAATAAACTATAAAAAACTCTTCTTCAAAATGAAAAGAATATCTTTATATCAATATCCATCTAAGACGCCGTCGATAACTGCCATATCTAGCCGGGATGATCAAAATAAAGCCATAAATCTTCTTAGCCACCATCTTCCTGCACTTCCTTCTGCTGTTCGCTGTTCGCTGTTCTTTTTGACAACTTCGTTTAGCGAGTTTTCCACATCTAATTGATTTGTTGTTGTTTTTATTGCTTTAAAATACCCTTCATTTGGTAGAAGGAGTGGAGATTATTCGACATTTTGAGGCGTGGCCCATGCAAAATGCTGCCCTGGTAAATGGCGCATGAAAAACAAAATCAATAACAAAAGGGGGCAGGGTCAGTCAAGGAGGGGGGAGGGTGGAGGCGTCTTGTAGCAAAGTTTTGAGAAGTGCCAACTCAGAGCATTTTCTGTGGTCGCTTCACTACACAAGCAAAGGCAAAGAAAGCAACGGAGAATGCGAAGAACACGCTTATTTAAGCAATAATTTCTTGACGCTCTTTTCAGGTTTTTGTTTTGTTCTCTCTTGTTGTTTTTTTTGTTTTCTTTTTTGATTAATGGTCGCGCTCATACAGTGACACATTGAAAATTGGAAAGCAAATCAAGCACAAAAAGCAGCAGCCGAGAAGTCGCCGGGGGCGGGGCAAGGGGAAAAGGGAATGCATGAAATCAGCACAAAAATAAATAAATAATATAAAAATAAAGGAGGCACACGGGGGGAAAGCAAAGGAAAGGCAAGGAAATTGTTGCTAAAAGTGTAAAAAGTTGAGCCTCAGGGCAAAGGTCGTCAAAGTGAAAAATTCGATAAACGAAAATGGACAGTGCGCTGGCAATGGCAAAGGCAAAGGCGATGGCGATGGCGATGGCAACAATGGCGCAGCGCACGAATTGAAACGGAAATCCTTATTGAACCAGCGCCAGAGCAGGGCAAGGGGCAGGCGAGGAGTGCGGGGGGGGGAGAAAAGCTGCTCTGGTGCTGCGTTGGCAAACCGGAAAAGCGCGCTGCCGAAAATTTGTGCTGAGTGGCAGCTAAGAGTGCTGCAAGTGGAGAGAAAAAGGCTGGGAGACATGGAGAGAGGAGTGAGGAGGGAAAGAAGGCACAAGAGGAGGCTGAGCTGCCTTTCTCTGTCCAGCGGCGGCCGCCTAATGGCAACACGCGGCACACAACACGCCGGATATGGCTCGAGCTGCCTGCGACACTCGAGGCAGAGACAGACGCGCAGGAGAAGGCAGAGATGCAGTACGAAGCATAGGTAGAGACTCAGTCAAAGGAAGCGCAAGTGTCTCTCGAGTCGCAAGGTTAAGAACAAGATCTAGTTAGTAAGTTTTCAATACTATTTGACGGCACTTTCCAGGTATTTTGATCCTATGAAAGTTATACGATATGTAGCTTCAATTCCTTTGAAATGTTAGTAGTAAATTATGTGGAACTTATTGTAAACATGTACGATTGAAAAAGCTTAGTTAAGTTTTATTTTAAATACTATATAATTGTGAAATTCTGATTGTTCCAACTTATTTATAGCGTTCATTGATAAGAAGCATGTGTGCCCAGTTTCATCTAGAAATGTTTCAGAGTCTTGAGTCTTGATATGCGCAAATGCATTCTGAGTTATCTGTTTCCACTCGCCTGTTGAATGTCAAAACATTCCAAATTCCATTTAAAGACGGGGTCAGAATCGGTTCAAGGCTGACATTAGCATCCGCCCTTATTAGCTCAAACCATTTCCATAGTACGTAATCGGGGCGCTATAAAAGAAGCGAATCTGCCTGAAAATATATTATTCTATATTTTAGTGCAGTTTGAAAGTGTTTAAGTGAAATGAAGAACAATCTCTTCTTCTATATCCTGCTCTGCCTGATGCTGTGGCAGGACTCAAAAGGATCTTCCGCTGCAGATGAAACCGATCAGGTGAGAATGAGTTCTTCAAATGGAATTAGAGTAGAATCAGAATCAGCATCCTTCAGTGATCAATTGAATTTGTTGTGTTCTTTATTAGTCTTGTCAAGCGTCCCATCAACTGGAGCAGCAGTGTGGGACTTATGCCCACAAAATAGTGAAGCCAATGATCGCATATTTTGATCAAGTGACTCAGAAGATCGATAAGAATAATGCAGAAATGGAAAGAAAGAATAATGAAATCAGTAAATTAGAAGACGAAGTGGCAACCTCGTTCAAAGATCAGACTACGAAGTTCCTCAAAGTTATGAGCCAACAATTAATCAAGTCCTTACAACAGCAAATAGAACTCTTAACAGGAAGAAACGAGAAACTTGAGGAATTGACTGATAGACAAACAAAAGAAATAGTGGAAATAAAAGAGAAATGCAAAAACGATTTAAGAAACAATTATGACAATGGCAAAGTTCAGAAAACAGCTGAATATGAGTTCTTGAGACAACTAAACCTTACGAATTTTATTGAGAAGCAAAATATAGTCAAAGAAATGACTGAGATAGTGGAAGTTAAGGATAAATGCTTAACGGATTTAAAAGATACTCATGCCAAAGTTATTCATCTGGAAACGGAAGTTCAGAAAGCTGCTAATAACTCTGAAGTAATCAAATCCTATAAACTAGAAATAAACCATCTAACAAATTCAATTGAGGAAAAAAACAGCGAAATAAAAGAACTTAAAGTGAAGGTTGAAGAAGAAGCTGGAAAAGTAGTTGAATATGAAAACCAACTTAAAAGTCAAAAAGAAATAATTTTAGAAAAGGAAGCGGAAGTCAAGAAAATGCATGATGAATCAAATGAAATCGAAAAGGAGATGAAGGGTTGCATTGCCAGAGATTCTTCTGGTGTTTATAAAGTCTTCCATCCTAAATTTAATACTTTTGACATCCTATGTAACTCTGATATCGCGGGCCCTGGATGGACAGTGATACAACAGAGGATCAGGGGCGGAGTGGAGTTCCAACGAGATTGGAACACGTATCGAAACGGCTTTGGGGACTTCTGGGACGGAGACTTCTTCCTTGGCCTGGACAAGATACACAGATTGACCACGGGGCAACCCCATGAGTTGTATATTCACATGCAACGATTCAATGGTACCACTTACCATGCCAGATATGATGAGTTCACCATTTCGGGTGATGATGATCAATACCGAATTACCAAGTTGAAGGGATTTTCAGGTAGGACCGAAGACCTATTGAGTTATTCCAATAATTTAAGATTCACGACATATGATCGCGACAATGACGATTATTTTGGTGGTAATTGTGCATATGAGCGATCTGGTGGCTGGTGGTACGGTAGCTGTGCTACTTGGTAAGTGTGTTTTAACCGACTTAAACATTGATAAGATTTCCATTTCATTTTAATTCGTTTTTTTTCGTTACAGCAACATGAATGGAAACTACTTTCACTCTAAAGTGGATAATGTGGAGGCCATATATTGGGGAGGAAGGACTTCACTGAAGGAAGTTAAGATGATGATTCGGCCCAAGACTGTTTAAAAAGAACATTCCAATATTTTATCCAAGTAATTCAAATGTTAAAATTTCAATTTCATAAATAAATTTTGTGCATATCTTTTAAATGAATGACTTTATTGAAAGCAAAATATACTTTCAAAGAATAAAAAATATAACATCAATCAATTATATACGGCATGGACTGACCAGAAGTACATACTTATAAGTTGCAAATGACATTAAGATATAGTACTAAATAGATATGTTGGCAAAAGGAGAGAGATTGTTAATGGAACAGAGCATACAAAAATGATGTTTAAATATATTATAATGAATTTCAGAAACATAAACTTTAATAATAGAACAAACTGTCAACCAATTTCAGATAAGCACCGCTAGCCCAGCTTCTACTATACAAACTCATAGAAATATAAATAAATACTATATGTATAATGTTGTTCATTATAGGAACTCATATCATCGACATAGTTTTACTGTACATCATTTCGAATTGGCTTGGCACGTGTGCTGCTGCAGTGTGGTCATCAACTGACATTAGTCACTACATTGCTGCTGCAGCAGGAGGGGCTGAGTGAGAATATTATACACATCTTGGTGCCATGGGAGCCGTCATTGTGTTACGGACTGTTCAGAAGTTTCGGAGCATCACTCAAGTCGCCGACTCCCTTCCCGCTCCATCTCCCCCAGAAAACGGCAATTAGCACTTAATATTTATATCCTATACATTTATTTATTATATCCTAAACTTTTTCCTATCATTCCTACCCACGTGGACCTATCGTTCAAAACGAGACAAAACACCAGAAATGGCTCGAGATGCCTGCGACACTCGAAGCAGAGACGTAGGAGGAGGCGCAGCAGGAGGCAAAAATGCAGTAAGGCAGTGAGGCATAGGGAGAGACTCAGCCAGAGGAAGCGCAAGTGTCTCTCGAGTCGCAAGGATAACAGTTTGAAGAGCGGATCAAAACAACAAATGAAGGAGAGGAACAGAGAGAGAGAGATGTCGATGCACATGTGAATGCGCCTCCAAGTGGATCCGCTTGAACAACTCCCTCAATATGCGCATATCGTAGGCAGACTACAGAGAAACACAGCTGTGTGTCTGCGTGTGTGTGAATGCCAAGTGGATGTTGCAAGTGGAACCTGCTTCTAAGCTGCCATGTCGAGCTGTTATAACTCAGTTTTTATCCCGTTATCTGCACTGGCCCAGTGTTGCAGCTGTCCACACTGGATTTCTGCCCTTTTTCTACTCCCTCTTCTCTTTTTTTCGGGCAGATTAACACACATTTTCCTTTTCTACAGGCCTGCAACAACAACAATAACAAGAAGCAGAGTTGGTCACAAGAACAACAAGTTTAATTAAGGCAGAGTCAGTCAGGCGGCTGTGCTGAAACACTTGTTAGCCAAGTTGCTCTGCAACTTGTCCCCCAAAACAATGCGGCCCAATTGAGCTGAGCTGAGCAAGTAACCCCAGGATGTCCCCCTCTCTCTCCCCCGTTCTCTATCTCTGTGCTTTGCCCAATCTGTCTGAACTGCCAATTTACGTAAAAATGCTGGCCAGCATGCAAAATAGGCCAGGCCCGAAAGGGCTTTCCCACTCAGCTGGTACTCGGTCAGGTGCTGATTTTTCATTTAATATCGACACAAAAGGACATGACTCTGTCGGCGTGTACGTTTGTGTGTGTGTGGCACCTACAGGGTTGGAGGTGTCCACAAGTGGACACAAATGCCGCCCGTAGTTTTAAGCATAACGAATTGGATTGTCATGGCAGAGTCGATAAATATTTGCACATGGATTGCCACAAGGAGGCGACTCTTAATGTGGGCTAAGTGGCCCGCCTAGATGAGGCAGCTGCACCTTGCCACAGCACAGCACAACCGCTGCACAAGCCCTTGGTCAATATTAAATGGCAGCAGCATCACCAAAGCGTTGCTCGCCCGCATCTACTCGGTCCAGGCTCCGCTCCCTCCTCCTTTCTGCAAGGCATTTGCCAAATAGAATTTAAATCTGTTAAGTCTCCGTACATGACAGTTGCCGCTCTCTCTCTGTTGAAGCGCCCTCCCTCTCCCCTGCCTTCCCTCTCCTTCGGTAAACTCTCTCTGTTGCTTTTTTCATGCCCTGATCCCAGCCCTTCTTCGCATTTCATCTTTTAAGCTCTGTGTGTGTGTGTGTTCGTGGGCGGGGGGAAGGTCTTGAGGTGATTTTGATTGAGTGCGATTTGTACTTTGTGTTGCCTACGTGTTTTGGTTTTTTAAATATTATTTACCTCATGTGTATCTAGGATTTACCCCCAACTTCCCGCCCAGGGCACTTTCTCATTCCTTCTCCTTTGAATTCTTCAACTTTTTGCCAACTTTCGCTTTTATTACTCGTCTCCTTCGTCGCCGTCGTCGTCGTTTGGCAAGAACGGATATTGTTTGATATTATTTCTGCTGTTTGCAATTTTATTTTTGAGCCAGCTAGAGGTAGTTGTGGAAGTTGCCAAGTATTTGCTCAGGCGTAACAAAGGAAATGGATTTATTATTGGGGAACGACGTGCAAAAGGGGGAAATTGATATGAAATAGAAATAGGCCACAACTTGCCATCTTAGGATAAGAAATATTTGAGGGATTTGAGTTGAAATTTGCTGGATTTGTGCGAAATAAACACTGTATAGAGTATAGGAGTAGGCAGGGTACCCTTAAGTATGATAAACTATATCATAGAATGAGCAGATATGACATTCTTTGTACATGAGAGATTCTAGGCAACCCTTTAGTATGATAAACTTTATTATAAGGTATGCAGAAATTAGTACTTAAAGAGTTGTTTGAGGTATTTGGAATACATACATACAGTTAATAAGGGGTTTTCTAGATGTTGGAATGATAAGCTTCTAGTTCTTTGGTCAATTTCAATTCAATTCATGATCTTTAGATAAAGATACACCAAGTAAACATCATGTATTAGGTAAATTTCATTCTACTTATCTTAGTTTCCCCTCTAAGGAACTGGTGAAGTTTTTGGTCTCTTATTTAAGTTTTAAAATTTTCTCTCTGTAGAATATAATTCTAAAGCTTCAAGTAAGTATAATTCTAAAGCTTTAAGTAAGATAATTTTATCACTGCTTCCATTAGAAAATGCTCATCTGCTTATTGTCAATCTTCTTACCCTTTTCTCTCTGTGATTCATTAGCTTTCCTGCTTTATTTCATGGCATTTGGCATGTGTCATCGATCGCTAGACTGCGATAAACATTCATGTGCAAACACACACCTTTCTAAAAGCATAGATGGTACTGCAAAGAGTCTCTCAAGTTCAATGGACCTGAGGATGACCTGCAAATTATCCCATTCAGCGGCCATAAATATCGTGTCGACTCGTAAACCGTAAACCAAACAAATTAACGCCCCAGAGCCGTGGGGCAAATCGAAATGTGGACAAGCTAATGCTGAATCGATCAAGTGATCGCGAGTCTAAAATAAACTCGGTCAAAGAGTTGGAAAAACAGGCAGGTAACTAGAGACAGAGACCATATACCAAATAGCTTTACGACTTGCAATAAGTCGTAAACAGGGCGAGCTGATTTACGAGCTGATAATGGCAAGAAGCACCAGGCCAAGATCAACTGTAGAATTGGCACTTAACTTTGGCTGTTGGAATCTGGCGAAATTACAGCGATATTTCCGCACTTAGAAAGTGGTTGATCTTGTATAAAAGGCACCTGTTGGCACCTTTAGAAGCATCAGTCATCAGTCAACGGTCAATCAATCCCAGAAAGATGGTCAGCAAATTGGTAGCAAGTCTTTTGCTCTGTGTCGCTTGGGTGGCACTGGCAACGGCAACAGGAGGTGCTCCTGGTTCGCCTGGTAAGTTTAGGTACCTCTAGATACATTAAGGTGCTCACTCTCCTTCTCTCTTCTTTCTACTCAGCTGTTCAGCCTCGTCTGCTGTGGTTCAACAAGGGCAACAACGACAGAGCACAACAACCGATCATCATTTGGCAACAGCCTCAACAGGATTCAGATCGTCATCATCATCATCATCGTCCTAGCTGGGCTGACTACTACTACGACTATCCTCCACCACCACCTCAACGTCGTCCCTATGCACAGTCTGAGAACCCCTCCGGTCTCTCTGTGATCGTCATCAACCCGAACAATGTGCAGAACTTCACCACGCCCTCAAGTGGCACATCAACATCAAGTGGCACAACATCGACTGGTAGTTCGGGCAGAACTGCCAATGCTCGCATTGTGGACCTGCTGCAGAATCTGCAGAACTCACAGGGTGCCATCTTAGCCCAAGACGAACCGGAGTTAATCAATGCTGTGGAGGCTGAGACAGATGCCGCGGCTGCTGCAGCTGCAGCGGGCATTGGAGCTGGCACTGGAGCTGGGGCTGGAGCAGGAACTGGTCTGGGAGCTGTTCCCGGCATCGCAACTCTGCTGCCACAACCAGTGGCCAACTATGGTGAGGAAGATGCACGTGACGACGACTTTGGCGACGAGGAGTTGGCTCTGCTGGAACGCCAGGCTGCACGTGGTCTCAGTCCCAAGCATCTGCTCTCTTTCCTCATGCAGGATAAGCGACGCAGACGCTTCCAGGAGGCTGTCGCTGGCATCTACCTGAGGAACTACAACCTGAACCGAAAGTGAGCCAAATCAACTGGAAGCGAGTGCAGACCCGAAACTAAGTTGTGAATCGAAGTTGAATAAATTGAAATTACCCAGGCAGAAGCCCACTTAATACTCAGTGTTTTACTCCCCTTCCCTTCCCCTCTTCTCCCTCACCCTACCAGTGTCTCTATCTCTGTCTCTATTTGTCTTCATTATGCCGCTTGGCAGGGGAGCTCGCTTTATCATAGTTCCCCGGAGAAATCTAAGCTGAGTTGTGTGTCTCCCTCAGTCTGACTGTGCTCCAAGTTTTCTCACAGTGTACATATAGAAAAAATATATACAATTTGTTGTTTTTGTTGAGCCAACATTATGAGCTTTCGAGCATTCCGAGAAGGCAGTTACGACTTTCGTAGCACTAAAATAATCTGCAACTGCAGTTGAAATATTTATTTGCAATTCCCCAAACTCACGTGTAGTTCGTTGCGCTTCCTTTGCTCTTCATCTCTATCTCTCTCTCTCTCTCTGTATCTTTCTCTATCTCTCTTTATCATTATTTGTATCTCTCCTTCTCTTGCCATCTCTCTGTGTTATTCTCCTTCTCTTTTCCATCTATCCATCTCTGTAACAAGTCGAGCTTAGTTCGAGTTTGGCGCTGCAAAAAGTTGTGCATTGCATTTATTGTTTCACACACACACACACAGTTACATACACACACACAGTCAGAGAAAACTTTTGCCGGCAAACTATGCGAGTTTCTAAATTTTGTTGCACATTTGTTTCGCTTCATTTGTTGATGTTTTCAAACATTTATTATATCATCCAACTTAGGTGCAGCACAGGTAGATATAATTAACGAGGTCAGTTATGTGCCTCGAGTGCCAATGACAGCGCTCTAATTGTTATGAGAATGTGTCTATTTGATTATACATGTTTTACAGTGTGTATTAAAGTAAATCTGGTTAATCGATAATTGATAGTTGATAATTGTTAAACGTGTGTATTGATAGTACTGTTTATTTATCGATGACAGTGTGAAGTGTAATTTATTAGCTGATTCCTTAAGTGCCCTAGTAGAGACTTAAGACAGTGTCTTGACAACTTAGTGATTATTGATATCGATAGTTGACTTAAATCGGAATTGTATAAGGTAAGATTGAAACATAAGTCGATAATATTATAATCTGATATCAGATTTGTACCTTTTAGTAATGTACGTCTTTTTTAAAAAAGGTGCTATATGTTGTATGTAGGTATGGCAATGTAAGGGCCCATTGCTGGCAACTAATCAATAATTAGTAATCGGTAGTAGCAAAGATTTAAACTTTTGTATAGAATTTATTTATTCGTCAATGCATTGTATGGTTTATGTGTAGGTCTAACTTTACAAGGCCCCAGTACTGTCAAATCAACGATAAATGGCAATCGATAGCAATCGATAGATTACTCATCGTACTTATTTTGTCAACTAATTGCTAAACTATTCATGCTATAAAATATTATATAGACTTATGATAGTAAAAAATATGAACTGATCGATTAATTATAACCGATAGTAGCGATTAAATTAAATATTATGAATCTTATGTATTATGTCAGCAAATTGTTTTTGCCTTTGCTATAAACATGAATTAATAAACGATAACTGATAACTATGCGTTAAACAACCTATTCGACCTATTCGTCAGTAACGTTTATCGACAGTAATTGAAAATAAGTTAATTAATGATTTCTCTCTTTCTTTTGTTACACATTCACAAGTATTAAATAGTTTCCCCAAAACTGTCATAAGTTTGAGCCTTTCCTTCAAGAGAGTCGCGAAACTTTTGGGTTCCCCGACAGACTTCACACAAGGATTACTTTCCCATTTGATTGGCGACTATTCAGCTCCAACTTTGCAGACTTTAAAAAGTTAAAGCTCAGGCATATTTTGCAGACATCACAAAAAACTTACAGCCTTTGTTGTTGTCGTTGTTCTTGTTACTGTTGTAACTGTAGTGGATGTTGTAGCTCTCTCGAACTATGCTCGGCTCGCATTCCTAGCAAGCTGGCTGAGTAGTTGCCCATTTCATTGTTGTAAGGATACGTGGCAGGATGCACGAGCGGCAGCAAAGCGCTTACAAAAACAAGGTGGAAATGTGTAGAGCACAAGTAGAGGAGGGGGAGGAGGGTAGAGAGGGTGTAAAAATGCTGCTGCTTCTGTCTCGAGCTGCTTTGGCAGAGTTTTTATGCCAACCTGAGCGCCAGGATGTGCTGCTGCTTCTGCTCCTGCTTGGCGTCGTTTGTTGCATGCCCTGCGGCGGCCGAACTTGTTTGAAATTTGACGTGTGCAGTTTGCTGTCCTGCCAGGGCAGGGCGGAGCAGAGCGCCAGGAGCCGAGAGCAGTTAGGAGCTGTGAGGACCCAGGAGCTGCTGGAGCTGCACTTATTCTCGCAAATTTATATGCAGGACGAGAAATGTTCGTTTCAATTTCGCTTTTTTGCTCGGCTTCGCTTAACAAATTGATGAATGTCTCGCTGTGCCTTGGCTTGGCTTGGTCCTAAACCCTCAGCACGGGCTTGGATCAGTTTTGGGAGTCTCTCTCTCTCTGGGGCCCAGGCCAACTTTAGTAAGACGAATGTTTGGCCAGGCAAATGACAGGCAGCGAGTGCCTTCCATCTTGATTTTTGAGTGCATAATGACAGGAGAAGCTGCCAGGGGAGGGCAAGCAATGGAGGTAGTGCAGAGAAGGCTGTGCTGGTAAATAGGACTGAAGGGGCAGTGCAGGGTGTTGCAGGAGGCAGAACGCAAAGGCTGGCCACGTAATTGGTTAGCACCGAACTGAAGCAGCTTCTACACACACGGCACAGTGGGACCAATGCATGGAACAGGGCGGCACACCCAGCAAAATTGTTTCTTGAATACACAAAATGTCTATTACTTATCCATTCACAGTCAAATCTTGTGTTATCATATGTAAAATGAACATTATTGTGTATTATTCAAATTACAATTAAGAGTCAAGGTTCATCAAATTTTATGTACTGCGATTGCCTGCTTTCTTCCACTGTGTCGGCGATTCTTAAAGTGCTGCTTGCAAGTGCTGCTGTCAGTGCCAGGCAAGTGAACAGTCCAAAAAACAGAAGAAAAACGAAAAATCACTGGGCACAGCATAGGCAAAAAAAAAGAGAACTAACATAGGAGCATCAAAGGCAACCGGATAAGCGTTGGCGGTGGAGGCGTCGTCGGAGTCGTCGTGGTTTGTCTCGGTTTGCAATTTCACAAATGGATTTGTTGTAATTTCTTTTGCCACAGCACCTGATGCTCACACAGCGACGGATAGATAGACAGACAGAGGAACAGAGAGACAGACAGACAGAGGGACAGACAGAGGGACAGACAGACAGTGCAAACAGAAATACAGAAAACACAAACAATGTGGAAATAGGAAACAACAAAAATGGAGGAGAACAACATGCGAACATGGCGCGAGATGACGGTGGAAACTTTTACACTTTACACATTTTCACATATGAAAATATTTTTTGCAAGTTTTTATCACTACTCCAAAGAGCTCCCAGTACCCTCTCCTCCCCCCTCCTCAGGCATCGCCGCACTCAAAACATTTATGGGATTTGTGTTTGCCAGACATGTTTGCATTTTGTATATGCGATATGTTTGAAAATCCCCATTTCTGTCGTTCGTTCGAGTTTCGGGGTTTCGGGGTTCGATTCTGCCAGGCTTTGCGCCGAGTTCAGGGGGATTTACTGCGAATGGGTTCCCTGGTAGAGGCCGCCAATCGTAAGCTATGCCAAGTTATGGCGCCATTCACAAAAACTAACCTAGCTCTGCCTATTCTAATGCAGTCTCTCTTATTTATTATTCATATTGTCGAACATTATCAAATGTGCAAGGGGTACCCAGACAGGGGTTTCCATATATGTATCCTATATACTATATATCTCTGAAGTCAATCGCGTTTTTTGCTGTCCGTCTGGCCTTTTTGAAAAATTATCACTTTGCGTGCCAGTTTCGTTTTGTGTGGCTGCCGAAAAGTGTTGAATACACTCACATACATACAGTGCACACTTACACATACACACAACTTGTACACACACTTATACACAAACATACATTCACACATTTTCGTTATTAATGTGCGAGCACAAAGTTTCCAGCTATAATGACCGCAACTGACCAGCTGTGCCCCCTTCTCTCTCACTCCTTCTTTCTCTCTATCCCCCTGTCTTTCTCCCCTTTCCACTGTCTCACCATTGTCGCCTCGCTCGCCTTACAAATGACTTTCGTTCACGTCAGCGTCGTCGCTTAACTTAAGTCATAATTTTCCATCATAATTTTCTATTTTCCTATTTATTATGTCCAAGTTTTCCATGTCCTTGTCCTGTACGTATTTCTTCTTGATTAGTTTCTGCTCTCCTCTCTCTCTTTCTCCATCTCTGTCGCTCTATTATATTGTGTTTAGCTAGCTATAAGCAAATTGAGGTTATGTTGACTTTGTTTAGTGCTTTCGCTTTATTGTTGACTGTGATTTCGCTATTTGCCTGATTGATGTGCCCGATAGTCGATTGAGAAATGAAGAAATGGCAAAAATGTTGCGATAAAGATAGCTCAACTGATACAAACATAGCTAAGTATATTTACCATACTAAATGTCAGCATATTACGATCTATACTAGCAACAACAGCTTGTGCATCGACTTCAACTCCAACTCCTTCTTTATTTCGCAATCCCATTACCATAAATAAGCAGAGCTCGGCAAGGAGGGGTATGCGTGGAAGGGAGGGTGGAGGGGAGATGAAGTTTGGTGTATGGTTAGGTGGTGGAAGGGGGGGAGGGGTAGAACAACACGAAACCATAACCGAATCTGCGCCCACACAAACGGCAATAAAATTATATAGAAATCACCGAGGGCGCACAATAAATTCCAAAACTGAAATGAAATGTGCCGCCAACTGGCAACAACATTATGTCAAGTGTGCATGCAGCAGCAGCAGCAGCAGGCGACACCTGCAACACACACAAATCGCAGGCACAAATGGAAATCGAAAAAACCAACAAAAAAGTCAACAAAAAAACAAGAAATACTGAATACGCCCCGCGCCATCGCTCAACTGCGGAAGCAATGTATTTCCAGTGGAGCTGGACGTGTGCTGAGCTTTGTAGGCCGCTCCGATTACAGATTGGGAAATATGAAAAAAACATATTGAAAAGTCTGCATGCGATCGAATAAGGAATACCCTGTATGTGTTGCTTATTTACTTGCGTGATATGCAATGCCAGAACAACGTAATACCCTCTTCAAGTATTGTCGTTTTGAGGTTGGAAAAATGAACAAATACTGACAAATTTACTAATGATCGAATGGATAATACACTGCTGCTGCTACATACTCAGTGAGTGCGAGTGTTATATGTGAGTGGTTGAATGAGACATACCCAGTAATTCTACTTGTTTACTTGTGTTCAATGTGACTTAACAACTCCAATTGTCGTTGCTCTTTGATTGGTAAAATTATAAAAAATTCACAACTGAAAGAATAAATAATACCCTGTAAGAGACGCTCATAATTATACGTGTATTGTTAGTAGTAGTTAACACCCTCTGCAACTATGACTCTAGCAAAGCCTAACACCCTCTCCAACTATTGTCGTTCTTTGTTTAGCAACTAAAACATGACAACTATAACAAAACTTCACGATTGAACGTATAAAGAATACCCTGTATGTATAGCACATGTACGTGTGTTACATATGTTGCCACAATATCGTAATACCCTTATTATACTCTCTCTCCTGCTGCGTCGCCTTTGCTGCTTTGATGTGCCATATCGCATTTTGTGTGCTATTTTTAAATGTTTGCAGCATTCGCACAGCAGGTGGCGGCACTGTGCAGGCATTACCTGTGTGTGCAGGGCAGGGCTCTGTGAAGTGCCGATCCGGGGAACGTGACCAGCTAACAATGTTGACAAAGTCGAGGCGCATGTTGCCTGCTTGCGTCGCCTCGTCCACTCGAAACTGTTAATAAATCAAAGAACATTTGTCATGCACACGCCCGAACATCGCCTCAAGATTTGCCACAGCCAGACCCCGAAAAACCTTAGAGTACCCCTTGATGTTGTTGTTGCTGTTATTATTGCTGTTGTTGTACCTGTTGCGCAGGCGCCGCTAGAGCGCTGAGAGAGTTTATGAGGGTTCTGTGTACGAGAGTTCTCCGCAAATGATTAGATTTACGGCCCGAGATAATACAACTGCTACAGTTTCGGAACTGACCACAGAGTTCTGCAACTTTGCCACAGCGGTTCCCAGACCAGACCCGACCAGAGACCAGAGACCAGTCCCGACCCTACCCTACCAGACCCGTCGACCGTCGCAGACTTTACCCAGTTCCTTGTTCCTTGTTCTCTTCTCGCAGACACATAAATCATTTTTGTTTATTAATATCGTTCGGTTTTGGCTTCGTCTGTTCTTCCTTTTTGTTTCGTTGTTTTAGGTTCTCTTTTTCTCTTGTTTTTTTTGGCAAGTTTGTTTTGTTAGTTTTCAAAATCGATTTACAAATTTATATGCAAGCGGAGTTGGGGCCCTCATCTGCCTCGTCTTGTGTTCTACACCCAGCGGACTCGCAGCTGTTGCTGTTGCTGACGCTGCCTCAAGTTGTTGCAGTTGTACTTGTTGTAGTTGCTGTTGCCTCATGTCGCACATAAAAATGTTGAGGAATAAATAAAAGTGGCAACAGAGGAGCCTGCGATTAATGCTCGACCAGAGCAACAGAGATTGAACATGTTCAAGACTGCAAAATGTAATTCAGATTATAATCTGCCAAGAGTTCTTGATTTCATTATCATAATGGGAAGTTCACTTAGAGATTTTGATTGAGTATCGAAAGTTTGAAATTCTGTGACTTAAGTTTTTGTGAAAATTCCCTACACACTTCAACAGTAAAGAAATCTAAAAGTTCATGCTCTAAACCCATGGAAAAGATTACAATTAAATTTACTTAAACGACAATAGTTCTTTATTTTATGATCATATTGGGAAATTATAATAGTTAAAAGATTTTATTAAAGTACGGAAAGTTAAACATAGTTTTGTGCCATGATGTTTTCTGGAATTTCTACTATGCTTCATTAGTTACGAAATCTAACAGTTCGTGCTATAAAACCATAGTAAAGATTACAATCATTTCAATTTATATCGCATTTAAATCTTTTTATTCATTTTGTAATTCGTTTCAGTTGGGAAACCCGAGTAAATTAAGATTGCGCTTGCCTATAAATTACCAAATTATTTCGCCGTTCGACGCGCTTCTCTTATCATCTCCCCACCAATTTGCCACTTTGATACACTTTAAAATAATCTGTAAAAAATGCAAAACAAATAAAGAAACGTTGATTGAAAAACGAGAAGCGAGAAGCGAAACTGAATAAACATTAATAATGCTCCGCATACAAACAAAGACAGAACGAGAGAGAGAGAGAAAGAGACGGACGAGTGTTTCTTCTCTTTTATAAATATTCATACAGTGAGACGATGAGAAAAATAACAAAAAATAAAAATTAAACGAAGCGGAGCGAAGCCACTTGAAAGAAAATCAGATAAACGAATTGAATTGAATTGAATTTAGTTAGTCTGTAGGCAGCTGAAATTATAATAATGCGCTACACATTGTGTAGGCAGACAAGCCCCTCCCCTTCCCACTCCCTCTTCTTTGCTGGCTCTCTCTTGTGTTCCTTCTTCTAATTAACGTTGCTCAAATTAGCGGGAACCCCTGGCCGAGTGAGATATAGGTCTCTATTTTCTCCCGAGTAAACAATGCAAGATTTCAAAACTAACTTTGGGGCCCCCCGTCGAGCGTCGCATATGGAAATGGTTCAATAAATTAATTACCTACGATAGCATCGAAATCAAGTGGGAAATTTTCTATCTTCTACCACTGTGCCAGGTTCAAAGTTGAATGCAGCAGCTCATTAGTACGAGAAAAGTATTTCTCGGAACAGTGGGAAGTTTGTATGTAGTGGAAATATTTCAAATTGTTGCCAAATCGGGAGTTGAGGTTATGTGGAGCTGGTGCACAGTAATAAACTGAATTGTAGGGTATTCAGAGTTCTCTATAGTCTGTAATAAACGTTTGCCAAATAGTCAATTGAGGTTATGTTGAAGTGGTCTACAATAATAAACGAAACTGTAGCGTATTTAGACTTTGCTGTATTCTGAATGGTTGCCAAATCAGTAGTTTAGGTTAAGTTGAAGTGGAGTTAAATAATTACCTATATTCAAAGCGCTAGTAAAATAAGTTGAGGTTATATTGAACTGGGTTAAATAATAAACTAAACCGTAGCATATTCAAAGTGCGCTGTAGCCTTATCTTAACTTTTACCAAATAATGCATTGAGGTTAGGTTGAATTAGACCACAATTATAATCTACAATTTATTTGAAGATCACACAGTTCTCTGTAGGGCATTCACATTACGCTGTAGCCTGAAAAAAAACATTCTTCATATCGCGCCGCAGATCTAAGTCAATGAAAGTGATTTGATTAAATTGTTTCTTTGACTGTCTTTGCACTGTGCTGGGTCCAGTTCAGTCGGTCGCTCTTCGTGATCGTTTGTCGTCATCAAGAGTAAATTTAATTTCATTTTTTCTCCAGTCTTGCCAGTCTTCGTCTTCCTCTTCTTCGTCTTCTACTCGAGTTCGTATGGGCAGCACTTGTTTTGAATTAATCTTCATTAGGGTCAGCGCAGCTAGCTGCCTGGGCGAGTCTGCTCTCGAGGTCGGGCACACACACACCTACTCACACACACACACACACACACACATACTTACACGTGCACACGTGAGTTGCAAGTTGCCGCTACGAAAACTTTGATTGAATTTTCATTAATTTCTCCTGCGGTCATAACTTTTTTTATTTTTGGGCGCCATAAATCATAGCGCTAAAAAATAGTTTGCGCTCGAGAATGTTGTCAACTTTTCACTTTTAATTAGTTGAGGGGAGGCTTGAAGGTGGGGTGACCTGGCTGAAATTTGGGTCACGTTGCGCGAGGCATAAATCAAAAATGCACTTGTGCAAATATTTGTGCAGAAATTTTATGTCGTGCATGCCACCTAAAAGTATGCAACACTGTGTGGCAACATAGCGAGGGGGGCGGCAATGCCGTTGGTAAGGGCAACAGCTGTTCGGCTTGTTCAGCTATTCAACTGTTCATTCCTGTGGTTAGTTGTCGGGCTGCTGCTGTTCAAAATTAATTTATAACCAGCACGCCAAAATATATTTCAATCAAGCAACGTGCAACATTCATCCTCGGCGAAATAACTAACTGAAGAGACAATTTTTCGATCAACTTTGATAAACTTTGCTGTGCATTGAAGACTCAACTTTAAAGCACCTGACACCGACACGCTTCAACAACAAGAACAGCTACTACAACAACAACAACAACAACAACAAGAACTGTAACTAGTCTGGCATAACATGACCAGCAGACTATCCAGACCGTGTGCTGCACAGACCGACTGTCCAGACTGGTTCATGGGTCCAGTCTACCCCTCACTCGCTCTCTCCTCTATGTCCCTCTGTCGAACCTATTCTGCAGACATGTAAATTATGTTGGTTTTTGGCCAGTTTGGGAATTTGCAAGCACTTGGACCGTCGGACCAACGGACAGCCTCGCAGACAGTTCACCACACCCACCTCGCAGCACAGAGTGTCGGTGCTCTTGTGTTTTCGGTGCTCTGTTCCTGTTTTCATGCTTAAAGTGCTTCTAATTTTCTGATTTTGTCTACTCAGACTCAAAGCACAATGCTGAATGAAATATTTGCTTTCTTACAGGGTATGTGCAGTTTACGGGTGGAGTTTACGATGTAAAAGACTCGGGATTTATGTAAAGTTATATGTTGTGCACTGAAAATGTTGCGATCTTCTCAAAGTGAACAGATTCACTCGTCTATATCGGTTTAGACTATGCAGTGTAACTTCTACCAACTATAGAATACCCTGCACCTAGTGAAGGCTTACTGGTTTATCTACTTTGGTGGACATTGGCATTTTTTGACTACATTGGCAGTACACGTAGCGAAATTACCGAAACAGTTTAACACCAAAGTGATAAAACCCTCAACCATAACATACACCAGGAAATATATTTTAAAAAATATATATATTTATTGACTTCTCCACAGAGAAGGAGTACTCTAAAGTTGTTTTAAATACAAATGTAATCATCATCAGTGTAAACTGATAAAATTTATTGTTATCGAAAAGTTACTTGGGTTAAACCGATAAGAATCAAAAAAAAACTATTTATTCATAATGACTAAGCTAAGAAAAGACCCCATAAAAGGTAAGGCTGAATGAATCAGTACCGAACATAGTGGAAAGTTCAACATTTTAGCTACTCAGGCATACATTAAATACACTGAAAAAATATTTCGATTAAAACTGTCTATTATTTCTACAAGGAAGGAGACTACAACTCACTTATTGTAAATATGCAGATTTGGTAATTTTTGTTGAGAATTGTCAAAAAAGGGTTGACTTACTTTGTGAAAATGAGTGGTTGAAAGTAACTTCGAAATTTCTTTGTAACTTGTGGTTTCTGTTTCACACTTAGTTGGTTTAACAAACATTCAATTCATTGAAATCGCAACATTACTTGGGTTAAACAGATAAGAATCACGAAAACCTAAAGTCACAATGAGTAAGCTAACAAAAGACCGTATAAAAGGTGTGCAGAATGTCGAACAATCATTAGTTGGTAAAATATGGCTTCTGAATTAGGTTCCAAGGATGGAATTCTCATCCGAATCATGCGGTTGGAGGACTATCCAGAGGTGAAGACCTGCATGGTAGAGAACTTTTTCAATGTCGAGCCACTTTGCGCTTATTTGGGAAAGGATCCGAAACTTTACCATAGTGAGTTCCTCGATGCATACCAGACATCATTGATCGAGCAAGGTACCTGTCTGGTAGCACTGGATGAGCAGAACGATGGAAAACTAGTTGGCTTCGTGCTGGCAGGTGAGCACACACCAGATCTTGTGGAGAAGAATCGTCAAGATGCCATCGCAATGGGACAGAGCATTAGGGGCATGATTCCCGTTTTAATATCCAAAGTGGAAGTGGAGAGCAAAGTGTTCGAACGGTACGGCATCTCCAAGGCCCTCTACTCACACGCAACCAACGTGGATGGCTCGATGCGGGGCAAAGGTCTTGGTTCGCGTCTTGCCACCGCACTCATGGAAGTGGGCCGCTCCAAGGGTTACCCCCTCATGCTCGCCTACTGTTCCAGCTTCTACTCTGGTCGGCAGAAGGAGCAACTGGGCATGGAGTGCATCTACCAGTTGGCATACACAGATTACAAGAACGACAAGGGGGAAGTGGTCTTCAACCCACCACCTCCTCATACCCATATTCGGACTATGGCTATCAAGTTGTAATCGGGAACTTGGGGGAACTTGTCAAGATGAAGAATGTCTCGGTTTTATAAGCTAAGCTGATTCAAAATACTATTTAGATAAAATGGAAACAAATATAAAATATTTTTTTCTTAAATAGTTCTTTTATTTCCGGGTTCATGGAACCATTTTAAGTTAGTCCGACATTTTTTAAAAATATAAAAGTTACAAAAAAGCTAATAATGAGTCATAATGACTAAGCGAATAAAAGATCACGTGAAAGTAATAACATCGCAGTATTGCCTTCATCAGAGACCTCTTCGGAATCTTGAAAATAAACATGAATGATTGTTACGCTTGAGCTTTCCGTAGATAAAGTAAAGTGGTAAACGAAAAGGGGTTGCTATTACGTGCAAATTAAACGTGATGTGCATGTGATATGACTTCGAACTTATGTATGTTTAGTCATAAATTGAGAATTGAAAACAAATTCCCATTGCCTTGTTGCCTATCTCAGCAACGCTTATTCATAGTTCTTTTTACTATCTACTGATAAAAAGTAAAAGGTAGTATTGTAAAATTTAAATGGTAAAGATATCGCAGAGATATCGCATACTTAATTCTTTATTTATTTAACATTTTTTCTTCTTGTTTTGAACGAAATGTATGTATAAACAACGTCAGAATGCTATGTATAAAGGAAATACATTGTTAAGCGATAAGACTGTTTGAACTTAATCGCGAAAATACACTTGAAAATACATTTTTATTATAGATCTATTCTTGTCTGAGTTTGTACTTCTGAATGCTAGAGGAAGATAGAATTCGCGAAAGTGGCTTATCAGTTTTGTTTGTAGTTTTTGTTTATGTACTATAATGTGAGGAAATTATTTTAGAATCGAAAGCTTTGGTGACAGGAATTCCCAAGAGGGAAAAAGCGTTTCGCACTGATAAGATTTTAGAGGTAAACAATCCAATTGTGGCGTGATAATAACTGATTGGCGACTATATAAAAAGAGGTCGCAAGCGGACTAACTGCAGTTCAGTTATAAAAGACAGCTGGGGAGAAAGTCACCATGTCTCCGGCCTTGGGCTCTAAGGATGGAATTCTTATCCGCATCATGCGAGTGGAGGACTATCCACAGGTTAAGCTCTTTATGGGAAACAACTTCTTCAATGCAGAACCGATTTGTGCCGCTTCAGGGGAGAATGTGCAAAGCTTCCATGAGGATGAGAACGATGAGTATCATATCTCAATGATCGAGCAGGGCACCTGTTTGTTGGCGCTGAACGAGCAAAAAGGTGAATCTATTGTAGGCATCGTGCTGGCAGGGGGACAGATTCCCAGTGACGTGGAGAAGCATCGTAAGGAGGCAGCCGCATTGGAGCAAAACACATGGGGAAAGATTGCTGTGATGCTGTCCAAGGTGGAGATTGAGATCAAACTCTACGAGCGTTACGGCATTTCAAAGGCCCTCTATTCGCACATAACGAATGTGGATGCCTCGATGCGGGGTAAAGGCCTTGGTTCGCGTCTCGCCGCCGCACTCATGGAAGTGGGTCGCTCCAAGGGTTACCCTGTCATGTTCGCCTACTGCAGTAGTTTCTTCTCGGCACGTCAAAAAGAGCAGTTAGGCATGGAGTGCATCTACCAGCTGGCCTACGCGGACTACAAGGATGACAAGGGGCAGGTGATATTCAAGCCAGCCGCTCCTAACACTCATGTTCGTGTCATGGCCATCAAGCTCTAATCGGGCGATAGTCCCTTGTTGTTTCTGTTATTCTAGTTTTAAAGATATTTTAATGGTAATAAAATAGAATCAATTTAAAGTGTATTTTTCTCAGTAAATCGACAGCAGTTAAAGCTCTTTTATGCGATAAAAAAGTTACGGATATACTGTAAAATCATTCATTTGATTAGAATTGTTCGTGGGGTTTAAAAAGATGAAGCTTTTTTTGAGGTACCAAACTATATGATAGCGATAAGATAAGCGAGGTGTTCTCGCTCGCGTAATAACAACTTATAGGGAATTGTAGTATATAATGGCGAATCAGCGGCCTGGCCACAGTTTAGTTATAAACAATAGTTGGAAGGAAACTCACCATGTCTTCGACATTGGGTTCTATGGATGGCATTCTCATACGAATCATGGAAGTGGATGACTATCCACGGGTAAAGCCCTTTATAGAAGACAACTTTTTCAATGGAGAACCAATTTGTGTCGCTTCGGGAGGGAATGTGCAAAGGTTTTATGAGAAGGAGAATGACGAGTATCACATCTCGATGATCAAACAGGGCACCTGCCTGTTGGCGCTGAACGAGCAAACAGGTGGATCTATTGCTGGAGTTGTGATTGCAGGAGAGCAGGTTCCAAGTGATGTGGAGAAACATCGTAAGGAGGCAGCCACAATGGAGCTGAATACATGGGGTAAGATGACAGTACTACTGTCTAAGATCGAGAAAGAGATCCAACTCTTCGAGCGTTACGGCATTTCCAAAGTCCTCTATTCGCACATAACCACTGTGGATGCTTCGATGCGGGGTAAAGGCCTTGGGTCGCGTCTTGCCGCCGCACTCATGGAAGTGGGTCGCTCCAAGGGTTACCCCGTCATGTGGGCTTGCTGCTCCAGTTTTTACTCGGCTAAGCAGAAAGAGCAGCTCGGCATGGAGTGCATCTACCAGCTGGCCTACACGGACTACAAGGATGACAAGGGGGAGATGGTCTTCAAGCCAGCAGCTCCCCACACCCATGTTCGAGTCATGGCTATCAAGCTTTAATCGGGCGATAATCAAAGCATTAGATAAAACTCATTTAATCCGTTGCCATTCCTGTTTTTCTAGTTTTAGAGATACTTTTTGTAAATAAAATTGAATAAAATTATCTAGCAAATTTTAATTTTTGCGAGCAGTTTAAACTCTTAAGCTCGTCTTGAATTTACACTTGTTTTGGGTACTCTAATTGAATTGAGGAAAATGCAAGCTCGAACTTGTGTGTTTCGCAGATACTTGGGATTACAAGCCAAATAAAACAACAATTAATTTTAATACAATAATAGAGAAAGGAAAATGTCGCTAAACGTTTAAAACCCAATTCAATTAAAAGAGAACAAGCAAAATGAAAAGAAATGAAAAGAAGAGACTAAAAACGAGAAATCGACAGTGACAGCGCTCTCAACTGTGGAAAACCCTGTTGACTAGGACTTTGACAAATATATTAACAGATCTGTGGATATAATATTAATTTCTATATATGTTGTAGCTTAAATATTTAGCTTTTTATATAAAAATAACTGATTTATGTAGGCGTTGGGCGTGGTGTACAAAATTTGAAACAAACCTTATGTGCGTATAGTATTGTATATAGGAACCTTCATGCCAAATTTGGTGGGTATAATTTTAATAATAGCTGAGAAAAGACTGTTCACACAGACACCCCGACAGACAAACAGTGATCGACTCGGTTATTGATATTGAGAAAGCATATATATACACTTTGTAGCTTCTGTTGCTGCCTGTTACATTCATTTAGATAAAATTAGTATACCGTTTTCAGACCGTTTTCAATGGTCGAGCATTTGTGTGTTGGGGTTAATCGGAGGAGAGAGACAATTTAAATCACCATTTAAACATGAAAGCATGTGCTAGACAACGAAACACGTTAAAGCCAACATGATTTACTGAATTTATTCAGTTTAATGAGCCCAATTTAATAGCCATGACTTTTAAATTTTACACATGCGCCTTGATCTTGGTAGTTTCAGCAATTCATGTGTGTCGCGGACTTTCAGCAGCAGTGCAGCGAAAATTATAGTGTCGAAATACCCCAGTTTACTATCAATTCATAAAAATAGGCTCCTTAATATAACAACTTTAAACATGATGACAATAAATGTTGGGTGAGGCTGCGTAGATAATGAAAGATAACCGATAAATAAAATAAACAAACATGGTTCACTGAATGTAAACAATATTATTTAACAATTTTTGATACAATCTTTTTTAAGAACCTTATAGCAAAGACGTTTATCTCTGTGTGAGGTGCTGGTGGTCTAATCGGCGTATTTCCGTGCTCATCTTTGTAGTCTGCATACTTAGCGGTGTTCATGACCTTCCAGCCTTGTCCGACCAAAGTTTTAGTAGAGTAATGATTAACACTAGTTGCGATCATTAGTGGGAATTCGTTGGAGCGACCCATTTTCATTACTGCCTTGAATAGCTGCGTACCCAAGCCCTGATGACGTATTGCAGGATTCACACAAATAAGGTGATAGTCAAGTGCTCGCGATCTTTCATCTTTCATCTTTCATGCCCGTAAAAGTGCTGCAGCATGAAGCTCTTGACCCTTTCGAAGTCCACTTCTTTTAACTCTCGCACACGCGTTGTCATCTCGCTAGTTTCAGCTATTTACTGTTGTATAGCAATGTGGATCTTTACACTTCAAGAGTCTATTGACAACTGAAGCTTTGAGTTAACATATTTTTACAGCTTCAATCCTGATTATAATAAATGAGTTCCCAAGCCAAAGACATCTGGGACTATCAGCTATTATGAATTTTGAAATTCATCTAATTGAAGTTCATAAAATAACGAGAATGGCATTGCCTTAAGTATAATCCAGCACACTTATGTTTTTATTATCTGCCTACATTGTAGTTTAAATTCAAATTTCAATGGTCGAAGGGTATAACAAGTTCAGTGTTATCCTATGTTTAAAAACCCTGAAGTCTTTACCTATCCCAACTCATTTCAAAGAATACACAATAATAAAGAAGATAAAGATAAAACTAGTTTTTGTAACACTGCGAGGTTTCACCTAGTTATGTCAACAAATAATGCGATTATGCGAACGATATAGAATATAAAATATCTAAACTTATACGACAAACTTTTTTAATAAACTCTCAGAGAAGCTTTCAAATAAGAGAACAGAGAGAAAAGAGAAAGAGAGAGCACGCACGGCCAAAACGAAAGTCATTATCGTTCACATCAGTCAGTGATTATTAAGTTGAACAGTGGGTAATCATGTGTTCAAGTTTACTTATTGTGAATATCGTATACCATTTCCAACTAGTGTCAACAACACTATCATATTATAAACAAGTCCAAGGTCAAAGAACTTAACGAAAGCTCTCTTAATGCGTATTGCTCTCTCATTCTCAATTCAGTTGATCGCCAAAGCTTGCGAGATGACGACGCACGTGCGCGTGTTGAGGCAGGAAGATTTCGACGAATTCAAGCGATTTCTTATCGAACACTTCTACACGCACGAGCCACTTCTGCAGACTCCTGGCGATCATGCAAGAGTGGAGATATCGCCGGAGTTGTGGAAACAGCGCCTAGAAGCCCTCGGTCATGGACTCTCGTTGGTTGCACTCGACGAGAACGATCGTTTCGTGGGAGTAGCATTTGCCGAAGCAATGGATAGCGAAGAATTGGGCAAGAATTGGTTGGAAGTTAACGGACAGAAGCCCAAAGAGTTACTACCCCACATACATTATTTCCTTTCCAATCTGGAGGAGAAGTCAAATTTCTTTGAACATTACAACGTATCTCAAGCATTGTACTTGTGTATCCTAACCGTAGATGCCTCAGTGTGTGGAAGGGGCTTGGGTCGTCAGCTAGTAGGAGCTTTGATAGAATTGGGCCGTTCTAAGGGATTCCCTTTGCTAGTGGCCACCTGCACCAGCGTCTTCTCGCAGCGGGTTATGGCGGCCCAAGGCATGGAAGTAGTGCTCTCCCACAGAGTTGAGGACTACAAGGATGAGGACGGAAATCAACCACTAAGACCACCATCGCCACACAAAGAAGCCAGTGTCATGGCAATAAGACTGTAAAGTCTTTCATTCTGAAATACTATATCGAATAATACAGTAAAGAGACATCGAATACAAGCAGCACAAAATTTAAATGTTATTGTATTGTGGCATAAGCTTAATTTTTGTTTACGTTATCTTTGTAATATTCTCGTGGTAGAAAAGCTCAAAGCTCTGGTGATAAGCGTTCTTGGTACACGTGTTTCACGCCCTCTCCTCAATGAGTTTAGTGAATTGGTTAAGGTTGCGAAATGAGGACGCAAGTGCGAGAGTTGAAAGAAGAAGACTTCGAAGCCTTCAAGGCGTTCTTGATTGAGCACTACTATGGACACGAGCCTCTTTTGCAAACACCAGGAGATCACAGTAGATGTCCAGTCACGCCTGAGCGATGGACTGAGCGTATAGAGATTATACGACAGGGTTTCTCGTTAGCAGCTGTTGATGAGAATGATCGCATTGTGGGCGTGGCATTTGCCAAAGTAATGCAGTCTGAAGAATTGGAAAAGAATTGGCGTGAAGTTAACGAGCAGAAGCCCACCGATCTACTCTCCCATGTCTATTACTTTCTTTCGAAACTCAAGTGGCAATCGAAAGTCTTTCAACGTTATAACACATCGAAGGCTCTCTACTTATATATTCTATCCGTGGATGCTACTGTTAGTCGTCAGGGCTTGGGTCGGCGTCTAGTGGGTGCTTTGATTGAATTAGGGCGTTCTAAGGGAATATCCCTAATCTTTACCACCTGTACCGGCGACTTTTCTCAGCGAGTCATGGCATCTCAAGGTCTTGACGTTGTTCTTTCCCACTGCTACGAGAACTACAAAGATAAAGACGGAGATGCACCACTGAAACCACCACCCCCACACAAAGAAGCAAGTGTCATGGCAAAAAGACTGTAGAAGTCTGTATATCATATCATATTGCATCGAATGTTATTAAATATTTAATATAAAAGAGAATCCGACTTAACGCTACAATATTTTGAGTATTATTATGAAATGAACGTCACTTCTGTTTACGTTATCTTCTTTGCAATCTTATGGTAGAAAAGCTCAAAGCTCCCTCGAAAGCAAGTATAAAGTGCCTGCCCAGCGCCCTACCAATCTTAGTTTATAGTGAACTTTAGAGAATAGCGAGATGACGACGCGGGTACGAGAGTTAAAAGAAGAGGACTTCGAAGAACTGAAGAGCTTCATGCTGGAACACTTTTATGCTAATGAACCTCTCTTGCAAACACCAGGAGATCACAGTAGATATCCAGTCACTCCAGAAAGATGGGCGGAGCGTTTAGAAATCATACGACAGGGTCTGTCACTGATCGCCGTCGATGAGAATGATCGCATTGTGGGCATGGCATTGGCCAATGTAATACTGCCTGAAGAGACAGAGAAAAGTTGGATGGAAGTCAAAGAAAATAAACCTACCGATCTACTCTCACATGTTGGTTACTTTCTCTCAAAACTTGAGTGGGACTCTCAGATCTTCCAACGTTACGAAGTTCCTAAGGCACTTTACCTAAACCTTCTATGTGTGGACTCTACTGTGCGTCGTCAAGGCTTGGGTGGTCGTTTAGTCAGTGCTCTGAAAGAAGTGGGTCAGTCTAAGGGATTCCCCTTGCTCTTCTCAACTTGCACTAGTCATTACTCAGCCCGAGTAATGGCCGTACATGGTTTAGAGCTCGTGATCGCCGCAAAATACGCAGACTACAAAGATGACGATGGCAATACGCCGATTAGACCGCCAGCACCTCACATAGAAACAGCCATCATGGCGATAAGATTGTAGATTAAGCTCATTATAGAATCTATGAATGAATTAAGTGCAAACATGTTTTTATCTAAATGGTATATTAATTACATATCGATCTTGTTTCGTGATCTACGAGCTCAGCCTACATTTGATACAATTTTGATCTTGAACTAGCTCCATCTCTTGGGGCCAAGGCATGTTACATTGCAATAAGACTTTAAGGAGGAAACATTTCAATAGTATGTCAAATGAGCATTATCTTATTATTACGGTATCTTCTGTGGATCATTGTGTTAGAAAAGCTCAAAGCTCATTTGATAAGCAAGCATAAAACGACTACTCAGCACCATATCGTTCTTAGTGTTTTAGAAATTGGTGAAACCAGCGAGATGACGACGCTGGTGCGAAAATTAAAGGAAGACGACTTCGAAAGGTTCAAGAGCTTTATGCTTGAACACTTTTACGGTCAAGAACCTCTTTTTCAGACGCCTGGAGATCATAAAAAATGCCCAATCACGCCAGAGGGATGGGCTGAGCGTATTAATATTATACGTCAGGGTCTCTCGTTGGCTGCCGTTGATGAAAATGATCGCATTGTGGGTGTGGCATTTGCCAAAGCTATGCAGACTGAAGAATTGAAGAAAATTTGGAAGGTAGTCAACGGGAAGAAATCTACCGACCTTCCTAGCCACTGTTTTTACTTTCTCTCAAAACTTGAGTGGGATTCTATGATCTTTGAACGTTACAACGTATCGAAGGCACTTTATTTGCACCTTCTATGTGTGGATTCTACAGTGCGTCGTCAGGGCTTAGGTGGTCGTCTAGTCAATGCACTGAAAGAAGTGGGACGCTCTAAAGGATTCCCTCTGCTTTTCTCTACTTGCACTAGTCACTACTCTGCCCGAGTAATGGCCGCTCAAGGTCTGGAGGTCGTGATATCTGCGAAGTTCGCAGACTACAAAGATGACGATGGCAATACGCCGATAAGACCGCCAGCACCTCACACAGAGACAGCCATCATGGCGATAAGATTATAATTGTACTCATTAAATAAACTTTGAATGAATTAAACACGTTTAGTTTGTTTTAACGTAGGAGATATTTCGTTTATCGCTGTGTTTCGTTATCTGCGCACTCAATCTACATTTGGTACAATTTGTCTCTTGAACCAGCACCACCAGCTGTCAAGGTCAAAGCTTTTGGCGATAAGCTTGTGAGTAAAGCTCTTGTCGAAAGCTTTGGCAGATAAGCCAGAAAATTGTTATAAATGCGATTTCAATTGGCGAAAAGTTTTCATTTGTTCTCTTTGGTTGGCAGAATGACGACGATAATACGTGAATTGAAGGTGGAAGATTTCGAGAACTTGAAAGTTTTCCTACGCGATCGTTATCTGATCGACGAGCCACTATGGCAACCCTATCCGGAGGGTCAGCTGGCCAACATGGCTGATCCCAAGAAGATGGAATATCGACTGTCGCTCATACGTCAAGGTACTTCACTGGTTGCCATCGACACCAGTGATGGAGACCGCATTGTGGGCGTGGCACTGGCAGGAGCACTGTACCCTCAGGATGTGGCACAGCATGTTGTCGATAGCGAGAAGACGCCAAGTGATTCAGTATTCGGCAAGATCGCTCGTTTTCTGGCTGACGTAGAGATACACGCGAAGGTCTTCGAGCGATACCCACTACCCAAGGCATTGTACCTGAATATACTCGGTGTGGACTCCAATGTACGTCGCCAGGGTTTGGGTCGTCGCCTGGTCGGGGGCCTCATGGATGTGGCTCGCTCCCATGGGTACCCGCTGCTGGTGACCACCTGCACTAGTCACTACTCGGCCCGCGTCATGGCTGCCCTCGGTCTGGAGGTTGTCTACTCCCAGAGCTATGCGGACTACAAGGATGCAGAGGGCAATGCCGTCTTCAAGCCACAAGCGCCACACACTGAGGCAAGTGTGATGGCTATTCAACTATCGTAATCTTATCAATATCTTATCACCTCACTGATTGTAGTTAACTAGTTTAGGTTGTGTAATAAATTATAAGATCGTATCGCAAAGCGATTCACACACCACGTTCGCGACCCATTTTGCATGCATGTAATGCAGGTCATTAGTGCAATGCGTTACCCCGCCCCGCCACGCCCCATATGAGCTGGGACAACCCTTTCACGTCAGGCACACGCACTCATTAATCGCTTGACAATAGCAAAGTGCGAGGCAGTTGCAGATGCAACCCTGTAGAAACCTGCACCCCAGCGAGGCCTTACGCCCCTCCAGACTGCCTACCCCTTTTAACCATGACTGTGCCTTGCCTTTGTTTCGTTTTGTTTTGCTATTCAAATGTTTAAAGTGCATCACTCTTTATTGTTATACTTTTATTCATTTGATTTTATGGCAATTTAACTCGATTAAAAAGCTATAAAAATTCTTTAAAACCATTTGGCATTGCCGAATATATATGGATCTCTCTCTGTCTCTCTCTCAGTCTGCTCTGCTTCTTTTGGTAATTATTTTAAATTATTGACATTTAATTTGTTGCGTCATTCGACGGTCTTTTAAAGACGTCTGCCATAAAAATGTTCAACTTTATTGAAATCGATTTGCGATTTAATTTCTCGACTTTTATTCTTTCGTGCTGATGACAACAGCAACGGAAAGAACACAAACGAACCGAACGGAATAAGGCCCGGTCCGGCCAAGAGGCCTGGCATATCCCCTGCCCCGAGGGAGGGAGGGTACAGTCCGAGGCAATCCGGCGGTTGCTCGAGGGGCTGCTGGCTACGTGACCCGCTTAACAAATTGACGCGTGTGCCGCGTCGTGTCCCCGCCGTGTCCGTGTGCATGTCCTATGCACGAGAGATATCGTACGATAACCCAGTTCGAAAGAGCCCATCGATCGTCGTTCCGTTTTAAACTCCACTTTATAGTTATTGCAGTTTAATCTGTTCGACCATTGCGAAAGTCACTTGTGCTATTTTAATTAAAACCAAATGCATTTTCCCTCTCTACTCTGCACGTGAGTTTAAGGCGTGACCCGCCGCCCCTCTCCCTTGACCTTGTCACATTTTCCCACTGCTGGTTATCCCATTTCCCACACAGTCTTATTCACATAACTATTTTGAAGTCCATTGAGATTTTCACGCCCATTTGGTTGGGTCAACAGTTTTCAGTCGATACGAGTCCGAACTCAAATTCGAATCTCATCGTCGTCGTCGTCATCATATTTGTCAAAGTTTTTAAGCCCTCAATTAGCATCGATTGAAGGTTAAGTTTGAGCTCTGTAGAGGGGGAATGTAACTGCTGAATGGTCTCTCTTCTCCGATTAGCCTCGACAATCGGATGCTCGACTGGCTTTTTTGCTTTATTGTCATCATGTTTGAAGCTGTGAAACCGTTAATCAAGACACTGGAATTTTAATGATGGGGGGATATATCATTATTCAATAGCTTAACAATGTCTCTACACATTTTTGACTAATTATGGGCTGTAACAGATGTAAAACTATCAACATTAATGATGTTCATAACTGTCGAGTTGATCTTGAACAGAGTTTTGTCTAGCCTGGTCATCGCATGGATTTAGCTGAGTTAGAAACTCTCCCTCGATTGTTTATATAAACATATATACAAATTGACCGATAGTTTATATGGCAGATATACGATCCAGCTCGTTCGGACTTATATACAGCAATAAGAAGCATGTGAACCAAGTTTTATCAAGACCAAAATTATTATAAATTATTATGTTGGATCTTTTCTGATAGTCCCATCGAGTTAGCTGAGTTTGAATCTCATTATTCAATATTGTATTACAGTCTCATTGTTCTAGATTGTCTCCGTTGCAACCCCTCAACCCGAACTAGTCGAAGCACCCTCCCCACTAATCTCTTTCTACAATCTTTCCCAAAATTAGTTACAATTGATTTGTAGTTTGTATAGCAACTTTCACTTTCCTCTCTCAGCACCCACGAGTTCTATTTCCAGATAATTAAATTGACATTAGACATCGTTTAACTTATCTAATTCGGTTTAATGCCCATAAACGTGCGTTGTTGTGGTCGCAACTTTGTTTCAAGGGCCCCCATTGGAAATTGAATTTAGATAAAGTTTTTTCGTGAGAAACAAATAAAGGGAAACCCAGAACCTCAAGTGAATTAAAAGCTCGTTATGAGTTTTATTTTTCAACATGGGTTTTTTTTTCCTTTTCAGGGTTGAGGGTTCAGGGTTGAGCTTACCTTGGGTAAATGTTCTTGGAGATGGATAAATTTGTTGCAATGTATTTTCAATAAATTTGCGTTGCTCTTGCGACGGTTGCGGAGGCGTCCCACGCACACATGTGCAGCATGGGGCACACACACGCACACGCGCGTACACACGTACACGGGACTGTTGCACGAATGTAACACACTAATTGGCAGTCCCACTCACACACACACACACAAACACGCACACAAGGAAGCAGATTCGCGAGTGCGACGTCGACGACGACGACGAAGCTGGCGCAGACGTTGACGCTGGCGCTGGCCGATGGAATACGCCGCCGATTTCAATTGCGCGACACGTTACTCCAGCAAAAGTTTCGCAACGACTACCGTTAGCCGACAACTGGCGCTGCCCCAACGAGTGCCGCAATGTCATCCACACACACACACACACACTGAGGCACACACACACTGGCTCAGTTACAGTTGCGAGCCGAATGGACGCAGAACATTTTGCCATTTCCTTGCGACGTTTCCTGCTGCCGAAAGATAGAGAGCGAGAGCGACAGAGCGAGAGAGAGAGCCAGGAGCCATGTAACATATGTCAGTGTGTGGGTGTAGGTGCCACTGGCTTTGCACCTGTGTGCGCTGCGTCGGCAGCGCGCAACTCAACGAAGCACACGAAGAGTCGCAAAGAGAGCGACTAAATTGTTGCATGTGGAACGTATTCACGGCTGTGGACTGAGTGCGAGTGTGCAAGAGAGAGACAGAGAGAGAGAGAGAGGTAGTGAGAGAGAGCGCCGCAGTGCAGGTGTCACAGTGCACAGGTAACTTAACAATTTGTTGTTATTAAATCAAAAATAAACAAATAAAATAAATTGAATATTTGAAATTAAATTAAATTAAATTAAATTTTTTTATTTATTTAATTTAAAGTGAAAACTAAGTGGGAAAACTATTCTTGAATTTCATACGATATTATATTGTCCATGCGCCGCATTAAATATTTAATATTATTGATTACATTTAACGCCCCCTCGCAGTCGAAAAAAAAAACAAACAACTCAACGTTACATTGTATTAACTGCAGACCGAAGAGAGCAAAGGCGCTCTCTCTCTCTCTCCCTCTCTGGCCACACTCTCTTTACCAGTATGTGCCAATGCCGCAGCATTGCGTATAAGACGGAACAGTGGGATAAAGTGAATCATGGAACACATGAGCCATAAGAGAGTGCAAGAGCAAAGAGAGTCAGAGAGAGAGGAGAGCGGCAGCTGCCTGTTGATAAGGCAGACAAGTGAAGAGCAAGGCGGGAACTCGGGGCAAAGGGGAACTACCAAATAGAACAGCCCGCAACATTAGCTAATTTGCTAACTAATTTTGCATACTTTTCGCTAGTTTCCATAATTCATTTCACTAATTTAATCGTTGCCCATTCACCAGAATTAGTTTGATTTATATGCAAGAATCTCTGAATATAAAAGTCATATTAAAAATCCTGTTAACATTTGATGAATCTTAAAAATTAGTTCAGTATTTGATAAACACTTTTATGAGCATTAAATTAAAGAGATATAAAGTATAATTCCTTTTTTTATAAAACATGCAGAAATATGAAAATATAGCTTTTGCTTTATTTCAATTGCATTTTATAAAGCAAAATATATGAAAATATTCAATATCACAGAATTATCATCAACTTTCATTGTTAAAAATTCATCATTAAAAATATGTTAAATAGCAAAGTTTAATATTAAATATAATACGACACACTTAATATAGATTTATATAATATGAAATATGTAATTTTACGATATAACGATATTCGATACGCTAAAACAGAGCGTTAAAAATTCAACATTAAAAATATGTTAAATAGCAAAGTTTAATATTAAATATAATACGACACACTTAATATAGATTTATACAATATGAAATATGTAATTTTACGATATAACGATATTCGATACGCTCAAGAGTATTAACAACATGATATATAGAAAAAAACTTCGCTCTAAGCTATTAAAATCCACAACACTTTTGCTTGGTCCAAGTCGAAAATGAAGCTCTTGTGTATATTAGTTTTGATTTTTTGTCATCACACGTTTGGAGATTTGGCAGTTGGTGAGATATCAAATGAATTCTCTTTTGGGTTCTATTTATTAAAAACATACGTTACTTTATTTAGAGAGGTGTTACAACCAATGTTACTCCAACGCGAAAACCCCTTCGGCAAAGATGATGTGCTATGCGAAGTGTAATAAAAAAGGATAGAATGCCAATAGATACATGTAAAAAGAAGACGAAACAAGTTGCAACGAGAGCAACAGTCGCCCCAAACGCGACAGTGGGATACCCTTCGACCTATGTTCCGTGTAGTTTAATTTATTAAATTCATACACATATGCATAAAAAAAGTTCAATATGTTTTATTTTAATAAACAAACAAAAAAAACTGGAATTTCTGGAAATTAAAACATTATATTTTATGTTAATGAAAGATTCAATTTTAAGTTTTCTATATGTACGTTGAAAATAAATACCTTATTAATTACTTTAATATGCATAAAAGTAACACAAATTTCAATAAATTTGCATTTTCATTTTAGAAAACACAAGCAAATATGTAAATATACAAAATGTGCTCAAAGTCCCCTTTGATTTAGGTATATGGAAACACTAAGGTAAATTTACCAAACCGAAAATAGCTTCTTCACCTGTATGTGGCCAATTAGGGCCACACTGGCCTGTGTGTACACATGTGTGTGTGTGTTCATCGGGGCCCCCTTTGCACAGTGATAAGGGTAATCGCCCTTATAAAGAATGACGTCGTTGCCAAACATTCCATCAAACGCTGTCAGTGGAAGTTGTGCAGCGCCAAAAAGCTTAAGAACTCAACAGATATTTCAAATTGTTTTCAATGCAAACACAAAACTGAAAACAGAACCAAGAGAAGAATAAGAATGAGAATGAGAGAAAAGAAAAACAAAAAGTGCGTATCAATTTGTTGACTTAATAAACGAACGAAATGTTATCGAATGGAAAAATTGAAATATGAATAATAATAATAATAACAATAACATCAAGTGTGGGCCCCCAACGGCAGAGGGCGTGCGAGTGCCGACAGTTGGCTACAGTTCTACAGTTCTTGAAGTTTCCTCTTTGCTTCGGCTTCTGCTTCTGCTTTGCTTCTTTCTCTCTCTCTTATCGCTGCTCCACTTAAGTTTGTTGAATTTCTTTCGATTGGGAAACTTTGCATGAGTTTTCCGCACGATCTTTGACTGATAAGACTTGGTAATCGTGTATGCTATATGTCAAGCGGCCTGCCATGTGGGATTAGTCTGTGAACTTTTTATCCGGGCTGCTTCAAAAGTTGCAAAGTCTCAAATGTCTTTGCTATGATAACAGTGACGATAGACGACAGACGAGCTGCTTGCTAGGGGGAAGGTGAAGAAGTTCTTAAGTTCTTCGAGTGCAACTGCAATTGAAATTTAATTTTTCTAATGACTTCTATTACCTCCAACCATTGTTAATTGAACGGCAATCAGCAGCTAACTTTCTCAAACGAGTTCTGAATTTAGAATTGATTTCTTCACACAGTTTACTAATTTCTGTCTGTGAGAGATACACAGAGATAGCAGAGGGAAAGAAGAAGGCAAAGCGACCTTGGCACTAAAGCCGGGACTGACCTTTAGTTCAAGGATATTCGTATGTTCGTATGTATGTCTGGTTTGGTCTCCGTCCCCAAACAATTAGTCGAAATGATTTGTAAAAAAAAAGTGGGTTCGAAATCCCAAGGCACTTGCCAGAACCCTAACCCAAACCGTAACCGAGCTGGACCCTGGCTGGGGTTTAAAAGCCGTGACTTGACAAAAATCTACCGCAGACCGTGCCACATCAAAGTGCCACATGTGGCAGACCCAAAGGCAGAATGAAGGCGAAATATGGAAACGAAAACGAGGCGAGCGAAGGCAACAAGAATTCTAAAGAGCGCATATCTGCCCATCTATGTGTGAGTGGGTGACTGTGAATATGTGCCAGTGTGTGTGCCAGTGTGTGTGTGTGTGTGTGTAGGTAGGCTGTCTTAAAGTCAAGACATCAAAGTGTTTCTTTTCTGACATTTATGAAGAAATGAAGGCGGCAGCAGGCGCAAAAGTGTTGGGAAATCAATAAGAGAGCGGCAAAAAAACAAAAGCGAAAATAGAAAAGAAAAATAGAGAGAAGAAGAAGAGAGCCGAGAAATTACGTCGCGCCAACTGACGTGGCAAACTATTTTACACCTGAGCTGTCGCCCTCTGTCAGAGGCCTGAAAAAAATCCAAAGTAAAAACTGAAAATAATCACAAAGAAAATAAATAGAAAAGCGCTTTAAGTCGGAGAACAAAGCGAGTGCTTCATGGGTTGCTGTATCTCTCTTTCTCTTTCTGCAACTATCTCCATCTCTCTCTCTCTCTTTGTCTCCCTCTACGACTGACGGCCCTAATGAAGACATTACAAACTGTTCACGGTCGTATTGTGTGGGAGACGGGGCTGGGTTCGGGCTTCAGGTGCACAAAAGGTTCTCTTCAATAACCTGACAACCCTGACAGTTATAATAAGGCGAGCTGTCATAAGCTGTTCTCCCCATTCTCAGTCCCAGTACTCCCAGTCGATCGATCCAAGTTTTCACCACATTGCAGTTTGTTTAGCTGAGGGGAAGAGCAGCGATTAAGGGCGGGGGGACTGCCTAAAGTTATCGGCAAACTATGCAAAAATTGCCGTCAATATTTCAATCAAAACTGACGCAATGTCTGTGTGTGTGTGCGAAAAATGTATGCGAGGCTTGTAGGCGGAAGTTAAACGGCAGCTGCCAACCAAAGTCAACCAGCACAACGAGGGGTGTATGGGAAGTTGGTAAAATATTTTAAAAAATTTACCATAGGTCAAATTGGAATACCCAAAAGTTATTGAGGCTTCTTGGCAGATAAATTAAAAGAAAAACATTTAATACAATCAATATATTATATTTAAAACATTACTTAAAAATAAAAAAAAAACTTGTGCGTCATAAGAAATAAAAGATGATAAAGCACCAAAGACAAAGTTTAAAAACAATAAAAATTTGGTAATATGGTCTCATAAGATTTAAAAGAAATGCAGAAACTCTGAACGAAGTTTAAAAATATATAAATTCCTTAATAAAACAAAATGAAAACTTTAATAAAACCAAAATAAATGAAATCAACAACAAACCAAAATAAAAATGTATATTACATTCTCTCAGTACAGCAAAGAAAGTCATCTTCAACATCTCTGTGGTTTAAAAACCTTATTTATACATAACAATTACTTTTCAATGTCTTCTACACATTGCTTATTTAAAAAGTAGCTGCACTTTTCCAACAACTAGTCTTACCACCCTCTCTTACTGTTGCCTTTAAGCTTGAACAGCCGCAACATGCAAGTCGCACCCGAAAAAAGAAAGAAGAATCGACCAGGAGGGAAATCCCACCAAGAAGAGGAACAACAACAATGCTTGCCAAGTTGTCAGCTGCCAGGTAGGCGCCAGGCACCTTCCCTTCTCCTCCCACGCCCCTTGCGCTGCCCCTGGTACGCCTTGTCAAGCGCCTTGCCAATGCCATGTCGAGCAAAAAGGTGCCGAGCAACGAGAACGAGATTCAAAGGCTGCCAATTGCCAATTGAAGCCGTAAAGTATGCTAAGCAATTTGATTCGCAACGTGACTGTGTGTGTGTGTGAGAGAGAGAGTGTGTGTATACAAGTGTGTGTTCGAGGGAGTGTGTGTGTGTGCAGCACTGCGATATTTATTGTTGTTTTTTGCCAAATTGTGAAGCGACGCTTGAGCGCAGTTGGAGGCAGTCCTGGCCTTTTCCCCTCATCCCTTCTCCCTCCACGCACCTGTACGCCCGGCCATGCCCCTGTGTGGCTAGCTGCATATCGAGTGCTTGCCATAAGTCGCCGGGTGTGATTTGAATTTTGGGTATTACGGCATTAGGCCCGACTAACGGTAAACAGTAACGAGAGGCAAAGGCGACCGACTGGAAACTTTTCATACACCCTACAGAATGAGTGGGAAACTTAGATGAAGTGAAGAGTGGATTTATGAACTATATATATAGGGATTATTAGACAATTGTTTGATACTCATGTCCACTCTTATTTGTTCCATATATGTTACATGTGATGTGGTTCAGGCATATCTATAATTATTCTATTCCAACTATTGAGTAACATCTTTCATTCTCCTAAAGCCAAGAGTGCATTATCAACTGTATATATTGTCAATAATATTCCTAACTGATTTATCTGTTGATTATACTGTATAAGGCTACTTTTTATCAGCTGAAGTTCATTAACATTTTTGATGCGTCTAGAATAGTTAGTATTACAGTTAACAAATGTACATAATGATACTTTCTTTTCATTGTCAATTCATCATATGATTATTTTATATATATATTATATTCCAAATATTCTCCAGTTTAACTTCATTAATACCTTTTGATTCCCTGAATATATTCGTATCTGCCCAGTGTGACTTTCTTATCTCTCTCTTACTCTCTCTCTCTTACTCATTCTCTCTCTCTCTCTCTCTTTAAGTCACGAATATAGCTTTGTTTTCCCTCTACTCTCCTCCTTCTACCCCTGACAAGTCTTCAAGCTGTGCTTATTGTTCCCAACTCAATTGCTAAAGGATATCTCCCAGTCAAGTACTTCGAATTTCATTTTCGTTTTTGTTTTTTTTTTGTTTTCCCTCCTGTTGAGGGAGCTTTGCTTGCCGTATTGCCATTTCCGGCATACGTCCAAGCATAAAGCTAATCAAAATGTCCAACACACACTCCATACTCACACACACACACTGACGCACACACACTCGAGTTTGGTGCGTTTCAAGTGCAAACTTTGCCCCTCCAAGTGGCATCTGATGGATGTGGACAGCGGAGGCACTGAATGGCATCACAGTTGGGGCTCATTTGCTGTGAGAGCACATGCACATGTGCCTGTGCCTGTATGTGTGTCTGTGTGTGTGTGCCTGTATCGATGTGTCAGTGTCTGTGTGAATCTGGGACTTCATTTTTGGGGGCCTCTGCTTGGGCGTCGGTCAAGCGGAAGTGCTGGCCGGGTCAGCTCATTCTCATTCTTTATTTTCTGGCATTTCTGGCCAATATTATTAATATTTTATGTTGCATTATTAGCGCCATTAGTTGGGTAGCGCTCTATAATCTCCGTCGTTCAACTTCTGACTCCATTATGACACGTTGCTTTATGCAGCTTCCGGCAGCTTCCGTTTCCGGTGGCGAAAAACATTTGATAAATTGCAGAACCAACCAACAAGGGGGGTTGGTTTTTTTTTCAACAGGGCAGGGTGTCTGCAGAAGACGCAAAGAAGGAGGTAAGGGGACAAGGAAGAAGGGTGGCGTGGGTAGAAGGATGAGGGGGATGAGGCTGCAGCTGGTGCGGCTCCTGCTGCACATGCAGATAATGGAAAATGTGCTTGAATTTTTGGCTAAAGTAAACAATATGTTAATAGCGCAAACACGCAACACACCGGCACTGAGCGGGTGTGTGAGCCAATGTGTGTGTATGTGTGAGTGAGTGTGTCTGTGTGTGCTTGTGAGTGTGGCAACTGTTTTTTCAAAGATTACGGCAAGAGATTTATGATAGTTTCGGCTTAATGGCAGTTTTATGATTGCCTTTCCATCGCCTGATTGATAGATGGGCAACGTTGCATGCCCCGCCCCCAAACCAACACCGTTGCAAGGTGCCTGCAGTCTGCAGCAGCCAAGTAAGTTTGAGCAATTGGTCTCAGCTGTTGTCAAATTTGTCACACGGCACTTGGGGAAAACTTCCTAAGCGCAACTTACACATGTAATAGAATACAACTGCCCCGCCCCCTAACTGCCTACCAGCCCCCTTTCCTACAGTTAAGTGCAACTGTAAGCCAATCCATCAAGAGTTTCAACTACTCGAATTACCCAACACAGCAACATAGAGAGATACACACGCTAAGAACACGCAACCCAACTCCAACTTCAGCTTCTGTTTCCCGCCCTGGCACATCCCTTTTCGAAGGCACTGTGCCTTGAGATACGCTGCAGATGTTTGCATTTATTTTGTAATTACTGTCACGCAATGCGACCATCAAATCAAATCGAATAAAACAAACTCGAGTCGAGAGAAAGTAGAGTTCCTCAAATGCTTCCACCCTTACGCCTCGGCAATTAGTGTAAACTCTTCTCTCTTCAGCCACAGTAAAGTTGAATGAATGTCATGATACATATTTAATCATCTTAAAAAGGATAAGTGCATAACACACCTTATACAACATATACAAATTTTAATTCTAACAAATAAATCTTGAGCTTACGCCAAATTCTCGATCTGTTACTCGTCATAATTCACTGGTCAATCAATTTAAACTGTATCTAAGAATCATTTATCCTTATAGAACTCATCTACTTTAAGAGCCTTCTTCTCTGTGAGATCCATTGTAGAGCAAGAGCCATTAGTGCTATAAGAATGCCCGTTCCTTGTTCAATTCGTAGTCGCCCGGTCGAATCATTGTCAAAGACATATTGAATGATGCCACCTGAAGTGTTCAGTACAGCCTTTTCCAGAGCCGATGATGTTTTGCCATCCCTTTTTAGGACACAACTATGAGTTAGCTCATCGAGCATCGCAAGGTGAAAGGGAAAGCAATGCATCATAACATTTTCAAACTTGAGGGTACGATAGCCCTCGCGATTAATGCAGGCATACTCGTTCACATCCAGTACTACGATTGTGTCGCAGTCATGCAGCTCGGAAAACTTCAGAGAGACCATTATGTATTTCTTTGAAGGAGGCATGTAAATTATCATTTCATCGTTCTCCTTTATGTAGGTGTCGCGAAACTTTAAGTACACTATCAGAGGAAACCTTCCCTGGCAAACTTTCTTAAGTTCCTCCTTTTGGTTCCTTACAAACTCGCAGCGTGGTGTTAATTCTTTCATTCCAATCATTAACACAGGTCTCACGAGCAACAGCAATAGGCACCATCTTAGCATGATCTCAGACTCGTTGTGTATGAATGTATGAACTGAAATATTTCCTAAGTTCTCATGTGATTAAAGGCACCCAGCTAAGATTGAATGTTCATGAGTTTAACATTTTGACATTGATTATAATAGCAAAACATATTAAAGAAATTGTTTAACTTGTATTACAGTGAAAATACCCATAGGATCAAAGGGTTTCAAACATTATCAGTCGATTATTTAACAAGCAAGTGGAAACATTATTAATTATCGATTTTTAAACGTACATTTCTAGCTTTAACTACCATTTTTGTTTTGTATACTAAACATTACCTTTCAAACGATATTTGTCAATTTAGTTACAATCGGATAATAAACACAGAAGTTATTTAAGAAATTCGTTAAGTGAGAATGCAGTTTTACTCCCAGCCGTAAAGTAGGCTAAACAAAATGCGTTAAATGCGCGTAAATTCAAGTGGAATCTTTTTTTTTTGTATCTAAAGATTACAAGTTTTTGGAAAGCGCTGAAACCTTTTGGCATGTGAAACTTGGGAATAGGAAGGTTTTTACTGTTCACAAGTAAATTTCAGTAACAAGTTGAGCTCTGCGCTAGCAACCCATCAACCCAGACGCGACAATACCCTTTGCCCTGGTTGTTGTCTGGCAGTTAGAACTAAACACGTCTGCCAATATTAATATATATTGTATTTCCCGCCGAGAAACTTCCATTAATGTCAACGTCGAATGCGCTTTGCGCGTCAGGGAGACGAGCAGCCCAGACCCAAAGCGAACCCAACCAAACTCAGCTCAGCTCAACCCATTCGCAGGCAACTTCAGCTGCGGCATGCCAGTTTTTCAAAACTTTTCAGCCACGCTCCTTGCCTGCTGTCTCTGTCTAAAGTTCAATACGTTCAATGCTTTTTAGCGAGCGAATTTCAAATGCAACACAACGTGGCGAGGATATTTTTCACTTTGCCAAAGGATGCGACAGGAGGCCACCTCGAAAATTATATATGGAATTCACGGCCAGGGCCACAGTCAGGGCCAGAGCCGGTCGCGTCGACTGCCACTTGTTGCCCCACCCCCTCCACACTCACTGCCTTTCGAGTGTTGCCAATGTTAATCGAAGTTCCCTCTGTATGTGTTTCTGTGTGTGTGCGAAAGGAAAGCATAAAACGAGAGACACGAACGGAAAAACCGAAAGGGAAAAGGAGAATTCGTCGCGTTATCTCACGTATATGGACAGACATAAAAACAAATTACACGTCCAGGGGATGTTGGGGCAGAGAAGGGGGCCCTGCGAGAGTGTTGCTTAAGCGGCTTTATGTACAAAAATTGTAAATGGCATTTGTCTCTCCCATGTGTGTGTGTGTGTGAGTGTGTCTGAATGCAGCTATTTCCGGTGTTATGGCGGCCAACGGAAGCGGCTGCCGTTTGTTTTCCCGTAGTCTATTTTCTGTCTCTCTGTCTGTCTGTCTGTCTGAAAAAGTGCTGCAAAAGTTTATCAATATTGAAAAGTTTAGCGTGTATTTATTGTTGCGCGGTCGTGAGGCCGTTTCCAGAGACTGCGCCATAAAAATAAACCGGGTTCATAAATAAGTTATTAGTCAATGTCTTTGCGGATCGAATGCTGCAGAGCAACTTGATAAACGAACCGTAGAAATTATCTTGGCATATTTTTATAAATAGAGATAGAGAGAGTGAGAGAGAGAGAGAGAAATAGAGAGATAAAATGATCAATTGTTGTGTTATTGCTGGGCATCAATTGATTACTATTTATACACTGCAACCATTGAATATAGTCAAAAAAGGGTATACAAACTTTGTGAAAATGTATGTAACAAGCAGAAGGAGTGGTGATAGCTTCCTGAAGCAGGTTCACTAGGCGAGTCGATTGATCATTGCCCATCTGCAGATTGTCTACATATCTATCTATTTGTCCCTTCACTGTCTGCCTGTCTGTCTATAAAAGCTAAAGATACCAAACTTGGCATGCAGTTTCCAGTATACCATACACTAATCAAGTTTATTACAAATCTTTCGTAACACACCTACCGTCTTCAGAAATCAATAGCTTAACTTTATATAATTAGTTGACTGTATTATTATGTTAAGCTCCAAGTCAATCCGATCGGACAATCGACACCGAAGTTATTCAAGTCACCACGACGAAAGATATCCTACTGTTGGGCTCAGCTGACTATTGCGTTCGTCTGGTGTTTTATTGTTTTCTCTCTCTCTGCTCTATCTACAGCATGTGTTCAGTTTCACCTTAACTTTAAAACTTAATCAATAGTGCCTGAATCAACCACAATATCAAATGTATTTACCTTGCCTGCCTTGGTGTTAAATGGCCCAATCAATCGACGACAAAAATGCAATCACAGTTCAAAGTCAAAGCCAGAAATATCGACATAATTACAGCTCTTTGTGTGTGTGTGTTTGTGTGTGAGTGCTGTATAAATTTCACGTTTGCCAAGAAAAACAAAAACAAAAACAAAAACAACAAAAAATGAAGTGAAATTTTAATAAGCTAAATAAAGCGGCAAGCGGAGAAAGAAAGGAGAAGGAAGAACAAAGATGCCGCCAGGTGAAAAGGAAGAAGTGAACAAGAGACACGCGGCCAAAAGAGCGAGAAAACGCGACGATGGCGACGGCATCGCATAGCATCGCATAATGCAAAGCCCCAGACAATATGTGTGTGCTTTGCCACGCCCTTTGCGTAGCGAGAGGGGGCGGGCGGTGGCTGTGTGTGCTATGCTTTTCTTTATGCATATTTAAAAAGCAGCCCACCCAATAAGTATGCTACAAATAATAAGCGTAGTGAAGCGACGCGCATTATAAACCAGACCAGACCCGCTAGCCCAACTCTACCCTCCTCCCCCTCAGGCTCAGACCCCATTTGAGCCCCAAAGTCTACATGGAATTATGCGAAGCTTCTGCTGGGGCTCCTGTCTCAGCTTCAGCATCAGCTTCAGCTCCTGCTCCTCCAGTTGTTGTTCTTGTTAATGGAGCAAAGCTGCCGTAGAGATATTGTTGTTGTTGTTGTTATTGTTGTTGGTATTATCCTCTGACTGTGATTGTCTGTGCTGTGTTTGTAGTTAAAATGAGCACAACAACAGCAACAACAACAACGAGAAGAAGACGCCATTAAATGCGCAGCAGAAGCTAAACAAAAATCAGAAAAGAGCACAAAGAGAATATGCTAAACGTTTGACGAGACTCAAAAATATGCAGAAAATAAAGATGAGCTTACAAAAAATAGGAATAAATACGTATACACACATACACATACACCTACATATATATTAAAATAAAGCATGAATCACAGCACGTTTAAAAGTTAAAAGCGAAAGAAAGAAGAACAACAAATTGTAATGAATTTTTGCCAGTTACAGGTGTTGCCATTGACGAAAGTCGTGGGATGTCATGGGGGAGATTCACAGAAGCCGGAAGTGCTTAACAGTCTGCACGAATAAGTATGTTACACCAGTGAAAAGTTGGCAAAATAATGAAGAGGATTGTTTAGAAGTAATGATACTATGAAGCCATTAAAAGTATAAGTAAACATCATAGGAAATTTATCATCCATAGCGATAAATATCCTATGATGTTTACTTATATATATATTATTATTATTATTATTATTGATAAAAATCATCTGTACTGTGACCTATAAGATCCATGCAGCCCTGTTGAACTTAGAGCTTTATTATTAGTTCGTCCAGAATTTTCTTTATTGGACTGATTGTGCTTATCTCTTTAGGAAAAAGCTGCCTTTCTAGTGTTGCACATTTAGAGTTACGTATATTTTTTAATATATTATGAAACTATATTAAATTAAACTATAATACTATTACTATGATTTTTTAATGTGTAACTTATAAATAATTATTTATATGAAGCATTCAAAAAATATTCACAGATATAATATTCTACTCTATTCCATTCTCAACATGCAATTTTGTAATGTAAAGTACATTAACAAAGTTCATCATACAGTTTCTTTCTCAGAGCATGCTGGCATTAAAAGCAAAATAAATTATATTGGAAATAGGCCTATCCAGCCGTTCAATCTACAAATTAAATATCTCCCCAGCTCCATCAGAAACTCTGCCACAAAGTGTTGTCTAATGATGTGTTGCGCCCTCGTTGCGACTCCATGCGAACGTGCCTGCCTATGTGTGTGTGTGTGTGTATGGGTGTGTGTGCGTGCTCCTTTGTTGTGCACACCCCTCGCAAGGAAGGTGTCAGAAGGGAACAAACGAAAGAGCATAAAAAGCAAATGCCAAATTAAAGCTCTGTGGTTTACTACAAGTGATTTTACAAAGAGGAAGAATCAAAAAAGTGGAAAGAAAAAAGCGAATTACAAAAAAGAAACTGACATAAAATCCAAAACGATGGGCACTTTCAGCCCCTCGCTTGAGATGCAGTCTCTGCGGCAACTGATAGAGCACACAGCCTACTAAACCGGACTGGGCGGGGTTATTGAACTGGTCTCTCTCCTTCCCTCCTCCACCTCAGCCTGTGCCTGTGCCTGGTATCGACACTAAAAACTGCCTTCCACCTTATCGAAATGACAAACAAATTTTTAATCAACATGCAACATGGCACAGCTGCTGCTGCTGCTCCTGCTGATGACATCCTGCCCGGATACGATCCAAACATCACGTCGATTTTAAGCACATTGATTAGAGCGCCGTCTGACGGACGGACGAGGCGGAGAAGGGCTGAAGTACCCCAGGATAATAATAGCTGCCTGCCACACAGCATCGGTCGACCTGCAACCAGTCTGAGCCCGAGCCCGAGCCTGAGCCTGTTTGATGTTGATTATGACAAAGTTGCTGCCGCCTGATAAGCCCAAAAACTCCCGAACGATGAGCGTGCAAATTTCAAAAAAAAAAATAAACAGTACAAAAGTTTTTAAAAATTTCTGAGAGTAATTCAATGTCGAATTTCAGATGCACTTTATTGTTTTAAATTATAAATGATAATAAATATATTTGTATTTAAAGTAAAATATACGATTCTCTAGATAGTCATTTGTTTTTAGAGAAAGTTGATATTTAAATCCCTTATTTCTTGTATATAAAAGTTGTCTAAAATATAAATATACCACTCCCACATACCCCTTCTTTTATTCCAGCTGGCCTTCTCATCCAGAACTCCCACATACCCCATCGATAGGGTATGCTGTGAGTTCGTGTTCATGAGGCGGAGTTGGGAAAACAAAACAGGATGCGTGGCGCTGTGCTGTTGTTGTTGTTGTTGGCCCCGCCTGCACGGCTTTCCGCCTCCTGGCTGCGACGCACGTGTCGCCCTAAAAAGCCGATCTAATCAAATGGAAGTAAAATGTGTAAAAGGTGGAAAATTTACGCTGGCAAAAAAAAAAGGAAAAAGAAAGAACAGTCAGAAAAATAGACAGCATCGGCAGCGTGAGAAGTGGAAAGAACAGAAACCATACGAAACCAAACGAAAAGAAACCACTCAGTGTGGAAAATGGAAAATCATAACTCGTCGACGTTTTCCAGATCTACTTTCGTCGAACACACACACTAAAGTTCGTGTCACATGACTAGACATGAATCGGCGACTTTAAGGCTTAAAGCGCAGTGTGTCGAGCCTGCCCCGCCCCCCCTGGAAGACCCCATAGAAGCGGGTATCATATGCTAATTTCCATATGGTCAACCCTTTCGGGCCCGACTCGCCGACGAGCTACGACCAACGAGGACCGACGAGGACCAACGAGTCCACGACACGAGAAAATTTTAATAATTTCCAGGGAAGTTTTTGCCGGGTTGCCTTTTCGGGCTAATTGTATGCTAAACGTTTGGGGGCGCGGCTGGAGGCGCGTCATTCGACTAGAGGGGGACCGTCCAAAGTTTTTGTGGCGGCTTAGAGTTCGAAAAGGGGGCGAGGCTGGGGAAGGTGGCAGAGGACACATGAGACACTGCGCTGGCTTCGAGTTTCGTTTGACAGCGAGTGGAGGGCGGAGGAAACCTGGACGGGAAGCTGGGAAAGGGTTGGTTGAGGGCTGAGATAGAATTGGGCAGGGACTGGGACTGGCAGCGGGCAACTATCAACATGATAGTCGGGTAATGACTTTAATTGTTGGGGCTGCTTGTGATACTCGAGAGATGGAGAAAAGTTAATACGAAATGCTGCAGTTGTTGCGCTGTTGTGGATGAATATTATAATATAATGATGCCAGCGAGGAATGATGAATAGAAGAGAAAGGCAGGAAGTAGGCCTACTTTAATAAAGTTAGAGCTGCCATAATAGGGTTAAATTTAGACAATGAGCTAAACAATTCAAGGATAAACGAGAGGAAAACGAAGGAAGTGGGCAAGAAATTGAGCGCAATAAACTTGAATATGTTTAAAATTTATATTAAGCCTACACGATAATGAGGTAATGTTAATTACTTTAGTAAATTGATGGTACAATTTATAACTAATAATTATAAATAATAATAATATATTAAATATTTTAAAACAGTCTTTAAAGAAAGGAACTCAAAGTAAGTAGACAAGAATGTGAGAGCAGTAAACTGTAAGTTGTTTACAGTTCATACTATTTATAGGTGGTATTAAAATTATGATTATTATATGAGATTGCAACAATAATAACTATAAATAATGTATAAATAATAATAATAAATAATAACGAAATATATTAACCCATAATCTCCCCTAAAAACTTTTTTTTACATTGAAAATATCTCAGCTCAATGTCCAAACTCGAAGTTGCACTCTCTTCCCTCTTCTCGCACTATTTGCCACACTAATCTCTCTACAAAATGTTGTTAATACCCCAGTGAGGAAACCTTACACAGTTTCTCAGGCTTAGCAGTGCTGCCTGACTCCCTGATTCCCCAGTGTGTGTGTGCCACAGAAATCTCGTACTGCAGCTCAACTGCAGCTCAGGTCGAGGCCATTATTTTCACGGTTCAACGATGCGCTCAGGCAAGGACAACATTTGCCACTTTCTCTTTTCTCTCCCCCCTCTCTCTCTTTCTCCTTCCCTCCTTGTTCTTTTCTTTCTGTGAGTATTGCTCGCTCCACGTGCCTTGCCATAATTAGGCGGACCGTGGCAAATCCAATAATTACCGAGCGTTAAAAAACTTCAAGTGCGCCGTGCGTCGTGCGTCGTGCACCGCGAACCGCAGAACACATGTCGCTTTGAAGTGGGCGGGCAGGAAGGGATGAGGGCGGTAAGGGAAAAGGAAAGGGAGACGGTGTGTGTGTGTGTGGCAGGATATGAAACATGAAAAACAAATTGAAGAGCCAACATCCGCTTGACTGAGCTGCTGCTGTTGCAGTCTCTCTCTCTCTTTCTCTCTGTTGCTCTGCCGATGACGTCGCATTGATGCAACAATGACGACAATCAAATGACGTTTGCATCAATGAGCAAACAGACGCAGGACAGCACTGAAAAAACGAAGAAGAGAAGGAGGGAGGGAGAACAGTAGGAGAAAAGCAGCAGGAAAATGATAGCGTGGATTAAACGATTTTTAATGAAAAGCCTTCAGACGGCCGCATGAATGAATGACAGCGGGCTGACACACGCACACATATGCACAGCTGGGTATAGCATAAGGGCGAGAGCAGACACACACACAGGCAGAGACTCACAGGCAGGCACACACACACACACAGGGACACACGCAGGCAGGCACACATGCCACGAGTACAATGAGCAGAGGCGCTGCCTTTCCTGCCCCTTCTCCAGTTCCTCCTTCTCCCGCTGCTGCTCCTTGCACGGTCTCAGCTGCAATTGCCGGCGAAATGCTGGAAAAAATAGCATGATTGAAAATTGCACTTGAGGCCGAGAGATCGTCAGCAAGGAAAATGGGTTTCCACGGGATACGCACGCGACCCCCTCAAAGACAGCGAGTGAATGGCGATGAAAACGCTTTCCTTAACTGTCCGAAAAGCGTTCTTGTGATGAGCTACCCCCCACACTTTTGCCCTCCCCTCTTCACTGCTTTGTGATTGGGTCACCCCTTTGGCAAGCGGCCTTTTGTTGTCCAGGTGCGGGCGCCACAAAGCACAACTGGAACTGGAAACTGGTCAGCAACGGGTTGAAGTGGCCCCTGTTGTGGGCAACTTAATGAAGTGTACATATCAGCTAAGTAGAGAGTAGAGAGAGAGGGGGAGAGCAAGGAGGAGGGGCAGGCCGGAACTTGGCTGCCAATTGATAAACAGAGTGAGGCACAAAGAGCGTAGGTGATTTTGCTCAGTGATAGCGTGTCAAAAGCAGAAGAAACTTGAAATATAATGAGATGAATGATAACAAAAACGGAAAGGGAAAACGCAAGGAAAATGGCAAAAACAATTGAAGAAGTTTTATGAAAAAATGAAAATAGAAATGCAGAACTTGAAAGAAAATTAAGATAAACAATGAAAGTGAGTTGGGGAAGGAAAAGAACTGAAGCGAAACAGTTTTGAAAACCTTGCAAGGCCTTGTGAAGTTTAACCATAGAAGTGCCACGAACAGATCCCAGAACAGATCCTTGAATGTATATCTAAGATATCTAAACATATACTTTAACAGACTATAAGTTTGTCTAAGAAATATGTATATCAAGTTCCCCATCATATTCCTAAATGTAAACAGTTCCCTAAACAGTTTCCAAAACAGACACCTGAATATAAATAAAACTCTAAACAGATTCTTTAAAAGTTAACTAAAAAAAACCCAAAATTGATCTCTTATCATAATCTAGACAGATTCTCAAATAGATCTATAAACCAAACCCTAAACAGTTCCCTAACAGTTTCCAAACAGTTCCCTAAATAGTTCCCCAAATAGTTCCCTAATAACAATTTATACAATTTATTTATCGCTCGAGTTGAGACCGAGCTCATTTGCTTATCGCACGATCTGCATACGATCCTTCGATATGTGAGTCGTATTTTATCAGCTCGCGTCCAAAACAAACATGAAGCGATAAACAAAGTGAAGTCCTGTCTAGTCCCGTTTAGTGAGATCCCGCTGGGAAAGACATAAATAAACTAGGAATGTCGACAGCACATTACACGCACCCGCACACGGAAAGGGAAGGAGAAGGGAAGGTACTTGGATAGGGGGCAGGAGAAAGGTCTCTTATTATGCAGCGTTGACAAAAGCAAAGAAGCGCAGAAAGGACGAACAGGACAGTCTGGGGCAGAGAGTAGCGCCAGGACAAACCTCATTGGAGTGGTGTAGGGAGGGGGTGCCTTGGAAAACTATTAGGGAAACATATTTTTCATTTTTGGAAATTTTGAACACGCGTCGGCGCGTTTAACACTAATCATTGTCATTATTATCGCCCAACTCGGAGCAGGACTAAATGTCAGGCGCGTTGGGCATTAAATATGCATGATCTCAAGTGGGTTTTCAAGTCCTTTTGCCGTTAGTTTGGGTGCCATATTTCACTCGGCACGACAGTAGCGTCGCCTTCAAGTGGTTTAGACTCGATTCGGGTTCGTTTAAGGTTCGAGTTCGAGTTCTGCTTCGGGTTCTGTTTTCATTTGCGAGTGCGACATGTGGAACAGTTCCCTCGATTGATCGGAGAATCAATAAAATGCCAATTAACATTCGTTTTGACACCCCTTCTCCATTGTGCCCATTTGCCCCTTCTATTTGCCCCGTCCAGCTGCGACTCATTGTTCAATTTGTCAACTAATGTGAAACGCAGTAAAACAATTAAAAACTCTTTGTGGGAGAGGCCCATGAAATATGAAACTTTGGCATTGTTTTGTCAGCTACCAGAATGAAACAAAACATAATTAAAATTTAATGCAGCCATTTGAATTCGAGCTGAGCTCTTCAAGTCCATTGCCAGTTCAAATCGGAGTTGGAGTCGGAGTTGGAGACAAAGTCGGAGTCGGAGTCGGAGTCCATCAATAAGTAACAAGACGCAGAGCCACGAGGCGTATTCAAGTGAAATATTTAAGCATTTTCCTAGGAAAATTGTCTCCACGCATGCAATCGCTTCCCTCTTTCTCCCTCTATCTTCCTCCCTCTCTTTCTGTCTCTATCTCGCATGTCGCTTTGTGTCTATGCGTGTTTACAGCATAGCGCAATTAAATGACATTGGAGAAGGAGCAGAAAGTAGACCGAGTAGTTGGGGAGGAGCAGAAGCCGCAGGAGCAGCACAAACGGATGCTGCAGAGAGAGAGAGAGAGATAAGGAGAGGGACAGAGAAACAGAAAGAGGAAAGAGAGAGAGAGCTGAAAAAATATATTTGTGATTTCCCCAAAGGGAATAACCACATTGCAACTACGAAATGATGCATGACGACCTAATGGAGCAGCTGGAGGGAAATTGAATACGAGAAGAACTTAAACAAAATATTTAAGAGAACTTTGTTAAAGAAACAGAAAACTCGCGTTTAAATGGAAATACATGTATGTAAATATTGATAATGGTACAGAAAAGATAAGATTGAAACAATTTTTATTGCATAAGAACAACATGTGTAGTTAAACACTTGTGCAATTTCTATGCTACTGATTTATATTATATACAATATGAATACACGTATATAATGCAATTTTAAAAATGTATACATTTTCTTTAAGAACTTGAAAAAGTGCTGATTTATTTACTTTCTTTATTTGTATACCCACTACTAATGAAATAGCAGGGTATTAGAACTGTGTGCCAAAATGTGCCTAGCAAGCAGAGCAGAATATATTTGTCTGTATGAACACCTATATCTCAGACACTGTAACAGCTAGAGCTATCAATTTTAGTGACAATAACTCTTAACTCTTTGTTGCAGATGTTGTTTATTTTCGAATTTACCAAAGAATTTGAAAATCGATAAAATAAACATATAACAATTGAAATTTCGAAACTTGTACGTTTATTACCTTTATCTTAGTTATGCTCAACTTAAGACTTTGCTTATTCAGATGATGATATTCACAGCTGTTACTTAGCTCTCTCTAACCTCAACTTACTCTCTTTTAGCGCGTTTTTTATAAATAAAAGATCAGCCTGTCAAACTCTTCAATCATGAGCTCAAAAAAAATAAGATAAGATCAGCATCAGTTGGCTTTTTGTCAATTGATGCTGGCAAACCTATTTCCATGTTCCGAGGTGTGATTATGATTGGTCAGCAGGTAGATTATTGAACCTTATTGGTGTCTGTCTCTTTGTCTCTGTCTGTGTCTCTTTGTCTGTTTCTCTCGTTTGGTGTCTCTACTTCTCTCTGCCTCTCTGTTGCTGTCCCTAGTCTGCGTTGCATTTCCGTTGCAGTATTCTGATTATTTTAGCTTAGCTGAGAGCTGAGTCGAGCACGGAGAGCTGTCAATCATTTGCACCATACACAAATGACACATGTCCCACTCCTGTTCACTCCCCTTCACTCAGCTCCACACTCCTTAACCCATTCTACTCATTTCATCTATGAGCAAGTCAAGAAATTGAAAGGTGCCCTGGAATACGAGAAGAGGAGGAAATGTCATAAGGCTGAGGCACAACTGGGGGGCAAACACCTGCCTAACATCAGGTGTGTGGACTCTCTCTCTCTGAGACTGACTGACATAAAACTAAAATTCAAAATTCAAAATCGAAAAACGGCAAAGAATCGAGAGAGAGAGAGAGAAGGAGGGAGACACGACTCGAGCAGGAAAACTACACACAGAGGAAATTATGATGATACTTCAGTAAGTGATGCCGGCCTCAATACTGGGAATAGTCCCAGAAACTGCTGATAAGGCATGCGCCGTGTGGCAAGAGCAGCGTGCAGCGTGTGGCAGCGTGTGACAACTCTTGGCAAGCTACTGCTGCTGCTGCTGCTGGCAAACAGTTGGCAGTGGCAAAGCTCAAAGGCAAACAAATTGCCAAGTGTGATAAAAAATAATGCGGCATAATAAGTGCGGCTCGATTTTCCACTTAATTTATGACGAAACCCCTGACAGGAGTCGGGGCAAATCCATTGAATGTGAATTTTTAATAGACTTTTAATAACCCAAAGTGAAGGAGGAGCTGCTGGAGAAGGGGCAGCACCAGGAGGAGGAGGCAGCTCTGGCTGGATTGGCTAAACAGAAAGTGTAATGAACCGCAGCGACGGCGCATCGTGCAGACATTTTCCAAATGAAAAGCCATTCAAAGGCGTTGCCACTGGGCAAACAATGGCAGCACCAGCAACAACAAAAAAAGCTATAGCCAAAGCTAAAGCCATAACCAAAGGACTAGAGCGAGACAGGGACGGAGACAGGAAGAGGGAGAGAGACAGCGCGACGGCGGTGGCAGCAGGCAAACAACAATAAAGATAGAAATCAACGCAGACGTGTGCATAAAATATTAATTATCAGCAGTTCACTGGCAGCGGCAGCGACGTCGACGGTGACTGCGACAGCGAAGTCAACTGCGGCAAGGGCAGCCCCAACATATTGGCAATGACTCTGAAAAGTCAGCAGCAACAACAACAACAACAAGAGGAGAAGAAGAAGGGAAGAAGAGGAGCAAGCGCTGAGTTTGGCAGACGCCGCACACGCAACGTGGTGAGGAAGAAAGGGAGGGGAGGAAGGCAAATCGCTTGGCAATGGCATTGGCATTGCCTGCAATAGTAGGGGACAGAGAGAGAAAGAGAGAGGAGTAGAAAGGTGTGAGAGTGAGTGTCTGTGCATGTGTGAGTGAGAGTGAGTACAGTGCAGTGCAACGAATTAGTAAGGAACAGTTCCAGTTAGGAACAGTTGGCGCCGTTGACGACCGACTCAATAGACAGTAGCGCGTACACACATACACACAGAAGCAATGTGCATTTATTTATGTGTGTGACCGTATTCTGGCCAGAAAACGGCTGCCATCGGCTGTGGCTAGACAAAAGTGCATTAAACGCAGATGTGCGCACAGCCAAAAAGGAAAGACAAGAAAGAAGCAGGCGGAGATAGAGGCAGGGAGTGGTAGCGAATGGTAGGTAGAGGGAGGAAGAGAGGAGAAGGAGGTAAAGAGGGAGGCCGAGCGAGAGAGAGAGAGGAAGGTAAAGAGGGAGAGTGGATAGTGAGAGGGAGAAAGGGTTGTCACTGCGTGTACAGCTGTATTCCCTGCACTCAACTAATTGCAGTATCTCCTCTTCCCTCCTCCTTCCACATCCTTCCGCCTTCGCCCTTCTCCTTTCTCTTTCCTCCTTCCTTCTGCCTCCTACTGCCTCTTTATTCGTCCTCATCCCTGCTTTTTCCTCCTCCCTCTACACTTACCACCTCTGTAATCTGTGTTTTCGAAGCTGTAAATAGTGCTTTCATTCTCTGCTGATATACCATAGCATATTATATCTTTACTGTACCATATAATTATACTATACCATATACTTATACTATGCTTTATCGTATATTTCAAACACATTTTCTCCCTCTTTAATCAAACTCTTTATTTGAATTCAGTTTCATTATATATTCTTTAGTAGCCCCTGCGCTGTTTTATTCCTCTAAGAAAGTTTATTTTCTTCTCCATAATAGATCCCAGTAGAGTTTTAGGTCTATGCTCATGTCCACGCCGGCCAGGTCTACCGCCGTGTCCATCCCATCCAGGTCTACCTCCATGTCCACCCCAATAGGGCCTAGGTCCACGCCTTCTTCTTTGCGTTGTGGTTTCTTGGCTAGTTGTGGTTACTGTTGTTGACTCAGTTGTTGTTGAAGATTCCGTTGTTGTTGGAATCTCCGTGGTTGTGCAATCTGCGCTAGCTGCATTTTCGGCCCTGGTACAATCCACACAATTCACATTATTGGGCTCCTGGGTACAGCTAACTGCCTCCGAGATCGGACAGTATGCTGTAAATATGATCAGCAGAGCGTAGCTTATAGAGAAGATATTCACGCTCATTCTGAGTTAGTTATTGTCATTCCAAAAACTCATTGATAACACAAATCGCTAGAACTTGCTTTTATAGTTAGCGATGGTGCCGCAAATTTGTCTAAGAAAAACAGCTGCGCAAACTTTGCCAAATCGTCGGCATCTTCCGCTACTATTTAAACAAGTTGTTGCAATCTAGGAACAGAACATAGTCTAATATTTAAGTTGACATAATAACAATTAATATTGAATTAGATTCGGCAGGTTTAGAGACAGTTGTGAGAACAAATTTAAAGACTTATTATTTATGTTTATTTATGTTTACTTTGTATGGATCTTTGAATAGCAAATATAGAAACAGTTTTGATACTTCTTTTCCGGAATATGAATCAATAAAATTGGGCTTTGTATACAAACATATATTTCCATCTAAGTCTTCTCCACAGCAGTCAGAAGCTCTCTCCAAGTCTCTCTATGCAATATTCGCAATCTACTTGGACTGTCAGCAGGTGTTACGCACTTGAAAGAGAAAGAAATTCGGTACCTCCCCCCGCATCACTTACTTATCCATCAGATGCGCTTGTCTTCGGTCCACTTAAGCCTTGTTCCTTGGGCTCACAACAAGCTGCTTAATTAATTTCATTTTTCGTCCTTCACTTTGCTGCAGGCGTAGCTAAGCGATAGAAAGATGTGTCCGATGGGAAAGATTCAAATCATGCGTGAACATTAATTCGATTTGCGCAGATGTGTGCCAAACTAGCACACAGACAAAGCTACCATATACAGATATATCGTATATATATATACTACGTGGGGTCGGCTTTAATTCCACATATTGTTGACAACAACACGCGTGGATAGGGAGAGGAAGCAGGGGCAGGGGCAGAGACGTCTGCCAGAGGGAGTTGTCCAGTGTCGCAGTGTCACTAATTGTGCACAATATGAAGAATACCTGTGCATGTGTGTGTGAGTGTGCTACTGCTGTTGACTGGTGGTTGCTGTCCATGTTGTCTGCTGGTTCTGCGGGTAGCTCTAGCTACCCTGCCCTGCCTCCTGCAACCTCCTCCTCCTCCTCCTTCTGCTTCCTGGTCAGCCTGGTGACCATTAGCTGTTGAGTTTTTTGCCTTTTGATCTACTCTGCCAGTGTGTGTGTGTATGTGTTTGCTGTGTGTAATGCAATTAATGTGATTTTCGGTTGCAAATTAAACGTATTTATCAGCGTTTATCAATTAATTTTCGTTTTCATTTACGCTCCAGCGACCGCTCTGAGGCTTGACAAATTATCAAACAATGATTAAACATGGCACTTTTAATGCGCTCCCATCAGCCTTAATTAAATACAAGACCTCAATACACACATTTACATCTGTGTGTGTGAGTGTGTTGACTGTATATGTGTGTGTGTGTGTGGGTGTGACAGGAAACTGTCTACAGGTCAAACGTGGCATACACCATCGCTCAGCTGTCAAAATAGACAAATTCGCGAAAATTGCCAAAACTAAACAATACGTATTCATTACAAGCGGTTTGTTTCCCCTTACCATTTTCTATAAACTATATACCCTGTAACAGAAGGTAGCAAGTTTAATTAGTGTCCTGGTTTTCTCTCTTTTAACAACCAATTTACCCTGGAAAATAAGGCATTAACTTCAAGACCTTACCCACTTCTTGTTTTACGATGCATCTGTTGCTTTGTCTGTCCCTATCATGTTTATATGATCTGCATACTCCCGCTTGCACCCTGTAGGATGAACTATACAATACGTTTTCATTACAAGCGATTCATATCCCTCTTTCTGTATCAACTTCTATTAACAAAATACCCTATAGAACAAGGCAGCTAAATCAACAACATTCTCACAGTTAACTAATTTATATAACTAATTATATAACTAATTTTTTTACATATATGATCTGCATATTCCTGCTTATACCCTGTACAATTGACTGAACAATAAAGATCTATTTTTTGCATCCTTTGCGTATACCCTGTAGAATTATCTAAACAATGTGCTATCGGTACAATCTATTTATCTTCCTATCGACTCTCGAACTCTTCAGATCACGTTCTACAAACAATATACCCTATAAAACAAGGCATCCATTTCTATACTTTGCTGACTGATTGCTCTGCCTCTTTCTCTCTTTCACTCTATCTCTGTCTTCTGTCTTTTACTGTATGAACTGCATTCTCCTATTTCAAATCCTATAAAATGGACAATCACTTTCATCACATCTCTCAACCAATTTACAGCGCATCTTCTTGTCGATCTCATTTGCCATTTGCAGCTTGTTTTTGGTAATTTATTTGATTTGGACATGGCCTGACCGCGCCCCGCCCACTGACAACGCCCCATCACATCGACATCGATCATCCCTGGCCTGCCTGCCCTGTCCTGCCCCTCCCAGCCCTGGCTATGCTAATAATGTTTTGTAATTTATTTTCAACATGTTCACAGTCGACGCGCAGTTCGCATTGCGAGTCGTAAATTTGTCCACTTTGCCATTATTCGTATTATTGCAACTTGTTGTTGTTGTCCTTGCTGTCCCTGTTGTTGTTGCTGCTGTTTATGTTGTTGCAGCTGCCGTTACACATAATTGATTAAGGGAAATTATATAAAAGGTGCAAACTGCCGCAATTTGATGATGCATTTTGATGGCATCGCAGGCATTTTCAATTTTCCGACAGGCACAAAAAGAGTGGAAATAGATGAGAGGGAGGGGCAACCTTTCCCCGGGGTCCGTGCTAGTTTCATTTGCGTTTCGTATCGACAATATTTTGATTAATTACGCATCTATGTGGAGGCCATTAGTGCGCATAGAAAGCGGAACCGTAACCAGGAATGATGAACGGAACCAGAACCAGCAAATGAAAAGGATATTGCTATAGTTAAATTTGAGCAGCGAATTATTTTATAAACGGAGTAATTAAAGCTGAGTGTAGAATATACAATTTTATAACGAAACCCTGTGGAAAAGTGCAAAACTGTATTAAAATTGGAAATTTGAGAAAAAAACTATCATTTTATATAGGAACCCTGTAGGAAATTGTACCTTAAATATAGTGGTAAACGTTTCATATCGGAATCCTTTGGAATAATTGAAGCTAAGCACCGAATCTTCTGTTTTATATCGGAAATCTAAAGCCAAGCATACAATCAACGCTTTTATTTTTAAATTGCATTCAATTCAATTTCAATTTTGAATAGATTAGTTAAAGCTGAGCTTATAATAAAACGTTTCATAAATAAACTATAAGGACATTACATTCGTCGAAGGAACCAACATCAAAATGTTAAAGATGAAAAAGAAATTGTAAAGGACTCAAATAATAAACAGAACATTATCATTGGAATTATCGGGAAATCATAGATTTCTTAACTTTTGTTATTGGAACTATATAGTAACTACATTTCCATCCAGTTCTCTTTTATCTGATCATCCCTCACCCCTTTACTCTATCGACAAACAAAATAATTCTATTTATTGTGGCAACACTTCAGTTATAACGGACGATTGCCCACGCCGTGCACTCTGACACACACTGCACACCTTTGGCACCCCTACACCTCCACTCCTCTCCACCTCGCCCCTGCGATACAACAATTTAAATGAAATCAAATAAAACAAGAGCGGCAAACAAACAAACACGACCAGAGTGACCAAAGTGCAGAGGGAAAAATACCAGATTGAATTCCACGTGGATGCCAAAGCGAATCGAAGAATTCAATAAATGCAACCGCAGCAAAGGCGGCGCGGGTCAAATTTAAAGCCAGCCCCCGCTCCTGGAAATATCCCCCTCCCCACGACCCAGCTGCTATAGGGCTCCCTCCGGGCAATGCCACACACACACACACATAGAGAGGCACAGTGGAAAAATTAAATTAAGTTTATTGACATATTGCTAATTAGACAGAACATGACAGCGTATCAAGATTTATAGCGCCCGATAAGCAACAGCCCCAAAGATTGGACCAGGCCCCTTCCCGCCCCTCGACCTGCAGGCGGATCAATGAACGCATTCATTTTAATTGGAGACATGGAAAATGTGCCAAACAAAGGAAAACAGAACAGAACCCAGAGAAGGCATAGCAAAGACGACGCTCTAATTAAATGCACTTGAGAATGCCTGTCTGTGTGTGTGCCAGTGTGTGTGTGTCTGTGTGTGAGTGTGCTATGGTTCACTGGAATTTATGTGCTGCCCCTCGACTGTCTCGTAAATCTCACAAAAATCCAAAAATCGTCGTCATGCTGCAAAAAAACGCATAAACATTTTTCAGTTGTTGTCGAACATTTTTTTTCTGATTTCATTTCGTTTTTTGTTTTTTTTCTGAGTTGATTCATTTTTTTTATTGTTTGCTTGGGCAATATTTACCTTTTAATAATGCTCAGTGTCTAGTCGTGCCCTGCGTCATTCGTCGTCCGTCGCCCCTTCAAATACCAGATACAACACTGTGACACGATACAGTAAGGTGAGGGAAGGACAGCGGAGATGGAGGAGGGAGGACAGCGCTGTGTTGCAGCCACGCGATAGCAGCAAATATTTTGCTGCCGCTGCCTCTGCCACTGCTGCTGCTTCTGTTTCGCCGTGCAGCACACAAATTGCTGGCGTGTGTCATAAATTTCAAGTCCGGAAAAAATGGATGGCAGAATAACTGAATATAACTGCCAATGGAAATGAAAGAAAAACACATAAAGGCAGAGTCGACATGTGAATGCCCTAACAAAATGGGAGAAGTAAGAGTAACCTATTTTATTGTACTAACCCAAAGTAACCTATATATTCAATAGAAAGAATTTATATGATATGCAACAATACAAAACTTTTTTATGAATTTTCGAATATCAAAAATAATATTAATTATTATAACCTATATTAAAAGTAACCTATTTTACTAAATTAAAGTAACCTTTATATTGAACACAAAAAATAATATAAGCAATATTTTAAGTGTAATAAGCGAATTCAAATAAAATCAGAAATCGTAATAATTAAATCCTACAATGAAAGTAACCTATACCACTAATATAAAATAACCTATTTGTGGAATGGAAAGAAATTGTCCAAGTAATATTAGAAATCTACTAGGAATTGTCAAATAATAACAAAAATATCAATGATACACAAATGCTATGCAATAAAAGGAACTTAGTAAGTGAACATAAACTAATCTATTTGTTGAATAGGCAAAATAAAATATGATTGAAAACATAAGTATTAGAAATATACGATTGGTATAAGTTGTGAATATGTAAAGTTCAATTAGCAGCCAATAAACCGCTCTGCATAGGGTATTCCCAAGGCACAATATCTGTCTATATCTCCCTCTGCCCAACACTGTAAATTAGTAAGATAAATATGAGTTCAAGGTTCTGTTCAATCACAGCACAGAATCGACTGTGATAAAAAACAAACCTATCAAGTTGCATAGTGAACCCACATAGCAGAACCACTCAACTGTAGCGTACAGCGAGTGCTTTGTACACTTCGCGTGGTATCCACTCGTCGGGCTAATCCGAGCTGATAACATGATTAAAGTGCCACAGAAGCTCGCTCACTCGCACATGCACATTGTCATTGTCACATAATCGTAAAAAGAGACGACTTTCGGGGCCATTGTTGTGACATGTTTTCATTAGTCTTTCTCGCGGCTACTTTTTCGAATAGAGTATTACAGGTATTTACCTGATTTGGGTTTGCTTTTAACTCGATATTGTTGTTGTTGTTGTTTTCTTGTCATTGCTATTGTTGTTGTTAACTGCAAAACGACAGAAAAGGCCGTTAAATTGTCAGACCTTAACTAAAATGTGTAAATCGTATGTCGTGTGACATCTGCATAGACAGAGATCGGACATGAAACGGTATTACTTAATGCACTTTCCGTGTAGTCAACTCCTTCCCTTCCCATCCCATTCTTCTTCCCTTTCTCGGTGGCAACCTGTCACAATTAAAACGAGAAATTACATTGATTTATACGTAGTGCAAGTGGGGCCTAATGCGACATAAATAAATATTTAAGCAGCCGCATTAATAAATAGTTGAGGCTGCAGTTAGTCGGGCAGCGTCTTCTAATCGGAAACTGGAATTGATTTATGCACTTAACACTTTGTCTATGCCTCCCCTTGGATCAGTAATAAATTATCGGGGCAAACATAAAGGGAGCGAGTTGTTTATGCTTCGCTTTTTGGCGTCTTTATTTGAAATCTTCGAGCTTTGTTGATGGAAGTGTTGATAAGCAGCACAATGAAGAGCTTCAGCTTCTCTATTATATTAACACTTTATAGTATTGTATACACATTCAAATTGTATAAAGCTGTCTCATATTACTTGCTCAAGTTTCCACTTTAATGATTGCAGAACCTGTCAATTATTTCCAGTGAAAAATGTCATAATTAATTTAACAGGTGTACCCCCATTTTCACTTCATAATGAAGACAGCAACTGCAAAAGGTTCCCACAATCAAAGCGCAATTAACCCCTTTGAGGTCTGTCGTGCCAAATGCAACCGTGTGTGGGGAGTATGGGCGTGGCAATCAGTGTTGCAAGTCAAAGAATCGACAAGTTGCACACAAAACTTGACAGCAAAATTGGCATATGCGTTGAAAAATTTCATGAACAAAGAGCGGCAGGAGAGGGGAAGGGGCAGAACGGGGAAGAGAGGAGTGGCAAATATGCCAGCTGGCACAACTAATAAAGAGGAAGGTCCTGCCAGCAACACATGTGTACCAGTGTACGTTCATACGTGTGTGTGTGTGTGTTCAGTAATCCCTGCCAAAGTTGACACATTTTGCAACGTCAAACGGAAATTGGCTGCAGTCGCAGTCGGCGTCGTTTTCTTTATGGGATTTGCATGGTCTGCACACACACATACACACACCGACACAGAGGTAGACAGAGGAACACAGTCGCATAGGCAGTGAAAAGGTGCGTTAGCTCAGGCTGTTGCTAATTGGCTTCACTGCCGGATAGAGAGGGTGTTAATTGCAAATGATTTGCATTTAGCTGAAACTGTTGCTGAAGGTGTTGCCCATTGAGGATTTACTGGATAAGCCAAAGCAGACGAGAACTAAGCTGCCACCTAAGCGGATGGACTGCTGAGACCCTCTCTTTCTCTTTCTCTCTCTTTCTGTCTTAGAAGTGAATGTGCAGCAGCACAAGCTGATTATGTCACAAGCTGTCGACCTTTTCGATAAGTCGATCGGTTAATCAGTTGATCTTCCAACAAAGAACAGTAAACTGATAAGCAAAATTGACTTGTTCAACAAGCCTAAGGTATTCCAGAGTGAAGGTTCTATTCAGAGTGAAGTCACTCCGAGTGAGGAACAGTTTTTGTGTCTCATCTTTTGTGTGATTTCTCTGCGAGATATACTTCTACCACTGATTAAAGAATATAATTATGTAATCTATTATCTGTACCTCTATTCAGTTGTGGAAAAGGTAGATGCAATATATCCTAGGAAGATAAACATCTAGCAATGATTGTAGAATATAATAATGTATTTCAAAACCTTTAAAAAGGTGAACCTCAGCCCGTCAAAGGCTTAGCTACCTACATCATTAGCATTTCCAGTACAGACAAGTCAATCCCAGCTGCGCTCTAGTTTCCATTCCCACCACCATCACCTTTCCATCAACTTCTTCCTATTTGGCTCGTCCCGAACCACCCTGAGATTGCAACCATGACAATCATTTATCAAACAGCAAGCGGAAAATTCAATATTTTATTTTTGGAGATGTGTAAAAATGAAAAAAAAACTTAATTAAATTATTAAATTTTATACCCTCAAGCAAATATTTAATTTAATAATATTATTATGCAGCCCTGCCGAGCCTTGGTGAGTGGGCGTTCCGTGGGGGCGTGAACGCACGCACCAGCACGCGACACGGTTGCCTGTTGGGAGGGGGGGGGTTATAATACACACTTCGCGCTACCTATGCGTGCAGCACCCTCCGTCACCCCCTCCTCCCTTGCAGGTTGCAGCCGGCCGGGATAATAAAGCACGCGCGTGTCCTGCAAGGAAGCCCGTAAAATATTTCTCCTTTCGCCAGTTGCCTCTGCCTCGCCCCGCCTCCCTCCTACCCCGCTCTTCCTCTAGATCGCCTGCCCTGCTAATTGCCAAAAATCATTTTTCAAGCGTGCAGCTCAGCTCGGGTTTTTCTTCATGCGTTTTCAGCTTTTCCATATTTCTTTATTTTTTTCCACTCTCTGCGCAAATGTTTTTCGAGCCCAGGCTGCACGTGCTGTGCAGGCAGCAGCTCCGTTGCGGGCTTCAGTTTCCGCCGTAAATTTGCTTAATCAAAAAATAAACAAACTTAATAAGCAGCGTGCCGAGGCCGGTACCTCTTCCCTTCCCCCTCTTTTACCTATGCCTGGACCTGCTTCTCTACTGCTGCTCCTGCCACGCCTCTCTCTCTCTGCCTCTGCTGTGGTCGCTTTGTGCTGCACGGCCCAAAATGCCAGGGCAAGCTGCGCCTCTTGCGGCTCTCGTTGCCTGCAAAATGCCAAAAATGCAACAATGCCGGGCAACAAAGCGCCATCTCGTCCAGGTCCCTTTGACGGCACTGTACTGCACAACAGGCATCGCTCCATTCTCTCTTCGGCAGACTACATAAGACTGCATGCACTGAATGTGCAGTGGGGAAATAGACTGCATCAGGTTTTGGGTGAGGCAGGTGCGGCACATAGGTATTGAGATTTCAGAACTTATGTAAGCAACTGTACTTAGTAACAGTCTAACGATTCTTTTCTTTACATTTATTTCTCTCTTTTTCTCTATTAATAATAATTTTACATAATAGGTAGAACATAAGATTGTATGTTAAATTTCGCATGTGTATGCATATTCCAAACTTACTTATACTCCTCAATTACATTTTGTTTCAGATCCTCATATACCCTTTGAAAAATGGATATACTCTTTATTGTTTTATCTATTAGTTTGTTTCTATTTGTATTGTGTATTTCTATAGTAGATTATAATGAGTTTTTAAGAGAGTATAGTATGTTCGTTTAACTGTACTTGATAACCCTCACCCTTTGTTCAGGTTTGTGGGAAACTCTTTCTTCCATTGTAGAAGAACTTGAATGTTTAATCGGGTGTGCCATTTTTTCATAACATTGTTAAATTATTTTTGGGATTTCGTTTTTATTGTCATGTCATAATCTTGAATATACCCTTTATTAGATAATTGTAGTTATTCAACTATTTTGGGTGTTATATCTTTAACATTTTGGGTCTATAGAGAAAGAAAAATCTTACCGAATATTGAATCCGAATCTTTCGTTCCTCTCCCTTTCTGCCAGCTTAATGCTATTGAAAGTAATCCTGTGTTCTTTGCTCTCTCTTTCTAAATCTATCTCTCTCTGTCGACTGCCTATTTTGCAGTACAATATTCACATTGATTATCAAACTCCTAGGATCCTTTTATACCTATTTAACACTCTTAAATCTTTACTATCATATACTTCTTTTAAATACGTTCAATTCCTCCACCCAACATACCCATTAATATTTCTCCGTCTCTGTCAATTTCCCTAGTTTACCTAATTATTCGACTCGTGCATGGATTGTGTTCGATTGCGTGAAGAATTTTAAAGCATCACCCCCCCTTCTTACCACCCCCTCTCTGGCGCTGGACACATTCCCAGGCAACTGGCAATAACTCCGCACGATAAATCAAACTACACGCCCCAACGGCCGGCATCGGCAGTGCAGCTTAGGCATGCGGCCATACCCTGTAGGCTGGTGCACCTACGCATGCACGCATACGCACACCCTCTCAATACCCTGCGCTGGCCACACATACCCTATCCACATTCGCATTCAAAAACCAATACTTCACTAATTGCTGGGCTTAATAGGCATTAAAAGCAATGCCCGCCAGCGGACCCGTGTCCAGGGCCGAACAATGCTCAGCTGGGCCATGGGCGGAGGCCAACGAGGGGGTAGATGGGGTGGAGGATGGTGTGGGGTGGCAGCACGCACAGGATAATAAGCGCACGCCAGGATGCTTTTGTGCGCTCTCAGCCTGGGCAAATAAAATTAGAAATTTTACGTTTTCAAAAGCGACGCCGAATGGGAAATGGAAACGGGACTCTCGCTCGCCTCCTTCTCCCCCTCCTCCTCTGCTGCTGCGCTTTAAATATGAATGCAAAGTGAATAGTGAATAGGGAGAGGGGGCTAGGACTTACGCGGATCATGGGTGGGTGGGTTTATGAGGGCCATTCGAAGCTATGCGGGGTGTTCGCAGCGGTGCTGAAGTATGAAATGTGAGCCAGGCCCAACAGCACGGAATGTGTAAAAGTTGCAACTGCAGCTGCTGCCTGTCCCCGTTTGCTCCACTCCGCCTCTGCCCCGACTCTCCCACTGGCCAAACAATTCCATGAAATTAGCTAAAAGTTCTTCCTCTCTCTCTCTCTCTCTTTCTAAAAGCGGAAGCCATTTTTAGGCTCAAGCCGCGAGCGATGAATGGGCACAAATTGTATAACAGATGAAAAGGCGCAATTGAAATAGGTACAAGGCACAACAACGATATAGAGGAGGCGCAGGAAGAAGAAGAAGAAGAAGAAAAGCCCAGAAGCACAGAAGTTGAAGAAGACGAAGGCACCCAACAGAGATTTGAAATGGACGAAAGAAGAAGCACGCGAAATGTAAAGCGCGCAATTCTATGCCAATTTTAATTGAGTGCGAAACGAGAAACGCAGTTGGAGTTAATAAGCTGAAAAGTGGACTTCAAATAGAAGCAAGATGTAGTGAAAGAAGGTAGAGAGATGGAAGGGCGAGAGGAAGAGAGAATGCAAAGTGGACAGCTTAGAACAATTGTTCGCAATTAAGAAGGTGTGCTGAAGGTGTTGGCCAGAAGAGGAGCGAAATGCCTGAAGATAAATTCTTAAATCTATTCAAATAAATTGAAAACAAGTACAGAAATCTGAACTAAACACCTCTACTCGACTGTTGAATACCCTGCAGATAGAAACTGAAAAACAAATACAAGCCTATAGTCGCCTTTATACACATTTTTCACTGTCGACTATCTCAGAGATGAAAACACTTAGTGACACAGAACCTGATGGACAAACCGTTAAACCGATAACTAAGTAGACAGACATAAGAATATACAACACATCGATTGATACTGAACAAGAATGTATATATTTCTCTAGTTAAACTGCATACAATCTCTCCATGTTTCTATCACAGAGCCTTGTAGCTCTTGTCCAGCTTCAATAATTTAATCAAATTAAATGAATATGAAGAAAATCGGAAAGAACATACCTATCATTATATATCAGACACCCCAATTTACTATATACATATATATAAAATCATAGTAGCCAAGTAGATACCGCATACAAATCTATTTAAATTGTTATCGATTATTTTTTCTTCTTTACCCTTCATATAACTAATGTAATTAGTTCCAAAGTCTCGCAAAACTTATTTGTGAGTCGGATTAATTTCGATTAATTTCAATTTGAATGGCTTGACGAAATAAAAAAAGAAGATAAATGCAAGAAAAACTATTGACGCAGAGCGTCGAACGTGATGGCAGCAGGAAAATCGGTTGGAAAACGTCGCGGGTCACGCGATTTTCCAAATGTCTCAGAGCGCGCTCGAAATGGAAATTGAAATTGAAATGCAAATCGCAAGCGGCACCAGCACGAGGAGCAGCAGCAGTTGATTTTTTTCCAACTGAGGAACATGAAGTGCGTAGAGAGAATCCCTACTCACTCTTCTGCCCCCCACCGCATGCCACCTCTTGGTCCTCCTGGTGCTGGTGGTTGGAATGCCAGTCACGTCTGGCGATTTGTAATCGAAGCGAATCTTATGGTCATGACAGAAGTTTTGAAGTTTGCATAGCAGAGAATCATCGCAGAGAATTGCCTGACAAACAGAGAGTGGGAGAAGGAAGAACTGGCGCTGACAGACGAGAAGACGAGCAGAGATGCAACAGTGTTGAAGGACCCAAGTGAAGGAGATTACCAGGGAGAGACAACGCCGGCTAGTCGAGTGGAAATTAAAGCGAGAGATAAGCGAAAACTCAATTGATAAATGAAGGTCTGGGGAGAGAAAGTTGCAGAGTTGCTTTAAGGCATTTAAATTTCTATAATATGATACAGTTTTTTAGTACATTTACAGTTATTAACTGCCAACAGCACTTCTTCCCAACACTGGATGACTGAATTCCCATGACGAGCAAGAACATTACGTCAATCTTCTCGCTAAGTTTGTGCAATGTTTTCTAATTTAGTTGAAGGATAGACTTGAAGGGCATTTAAATTAAATTTAATATTTTACCATTTCGTAGTGCACCCTCAGCCATTTTGTGTCTTTTTCAACATTACTTCAATCCCTATTCCAAGAACAGTTTGTCCCTCTACTCACTTAGTTTATGTTATAATTTCTTCTTATTTGGATCTTTCAGAGTTGCCTTAAATTTAATTTTAAATTCGTATAATGTGCTGCAGTTTTTCTGTGCACCTTCAGTTATTTACTGCCTTTTCCAACACTGCATCAATACCCCGAACTTTTTGCCATTCTCCTTGATAAGTTTATGCAATGATTTCTAATTATGAGTTTTTTTCTTTCCTCCGCGATCGTTTTATTCATTTGGAAACTTCGAGTTTGCAATTAGCCGTCCCTGGCTTCCCTTCCCTTCCCCCCGTACGACCCTCTGGCTGCAGCTTCTTTGTTTTATCTGCGCATTGCAATGCGCATTGAATTCTCGTTTCGATAACAATTAAAAGTTTCGCATTTGAGAAATTAATTTAAAACAATTACAGAGCAGTGCGCAGAAAGAGATAGCAAAAATGGAAGGACAGCATAGAGTGGGGAAAGAGAGGGAGGACAGGAGGAAGGGAGGGCAGGCAGGCTGCCAGGGTTGCCTCTGCATTTGCTGTCATTGATGCGCCTTTCAACTTGCAACTTGCGACTTGGCGAACATGGCAAAAATTGGCAAGCTGTAAAAGTTGTTGCTGCACGAAGATAGAAGGGGTAAAGAGAAGGGGGGCAAAGGGATAGGGCACCCATTGACGCCTTGGGAGGTGGATGGTCGGGGCATGGGGCAGGGGCAGTGCGTTCAGTTCGCTTTTGTGTGTCAAGTTTTCATGGCGCTGACCCAATTTGCTGGCTGACTTTTCATTTTCATGCGCTGCAATAAGTCGACTCCTCTTCTCCCCCCTCCTACCATGGCTGCCATCGATTGTGAGCTGCAAGTGGCATGTGGCATGTGGCAAGCTGGCCGGGCATGAGTATGGAATTGTCCCCGGCATGCTGATGTGGCACGTTTATGAGCGCACACTGGAAAATCAGCGTTTTCTCTCGCTTCAAAATCAAATCAATTATCGCCAAAATCAATTACGCTCTCCACGCCGAGAGCAGCTGGCAGCGGGAGCGAGGATGGAGGTGGGGAGAGGTTAAGCCCAGGCTGACAGCTTTTCTCGCAGCAGGTGGAGGTGGAGATGGAGGAGGACATGACGAGGCCTCCTCCTGGAGGCTTCTTACTGCTGTTTCATGCAGCTACACGAGAAATGTATCCATCACAGTGAGACTTGTTTCCACTCTGACATTTTGCAGTTTTGCATGTGGCGATCAAGATGAAGTCCCACACACGAGGGGCTAGATGCGGTGGGGGGTGAGAGGTGCATTGCCTGACATTGGCCGCAAATCACCCAAACGAGCGTGTCCAAAATGTCCGCATTGCTCCCGTTGTGTTTTGTTACTCTTGTTGTTTTTGTAATTGACATGATTTGCAAAAAGCAAGAACTGATGTTGTACATGCAGAGAAAGAAGAGGGGGATAGAGAGAGAGAGAGAGAAGAGCTGTCCACAGTGTAATTGAGACAGGGGGCGTGGCAGTTAGGTCTGTGCTGGATTTTACTTTAAACACATCAAAGGTTTTCGCCAATCTTACGTGAAAGAGTAACAGGAAACTCTAAACAGAACAAATGATTGAGTATATACCTAACTATGCATACCTTATAGTATTATGTATACGAGTATATTACCATTTAATTTAGCAAATCAATGAAACATATTTCAACATCTCTTTCCCTACATCTCTTTCCTTGGCACTTGTTTGATCACACAAACCCTAGAGAAATATTCCAAACATTTAGACAAATTTCTTCACAATTTAGTAGAAATCTTTATGTGGCTGACCCAACCCTGCCATATATCAATAGCACGGCGTCGTAAAAGATCTCCCAGACTCCACATCGATGCAACGATCCCAAAAGAAAGAATAGAAGAAAAAAACAACTTCTGCTCTTGCCTCGCCTTAATTAAAAAGCAAAACAAAATTTTGTTAGGGCCACGGCCATAAAAATGAGAATCTACAAAGAGTTGCCAGCTACTTGGAACTATTTTATGGCCCTGTCCAGACATACCATATATTCTACACATATATCCAAATATATACTGTCTGTCTGTCCAATTTCTTGCGGGCATTCAACTAAATTTATTGGCTCATTAGGCTTTATTCCACTTGCAGAAGTTGCGGCCATGTTAACAACTCGGCATTTTAATGGTTACCCAACTGACCCTCAAATACAGCCACCTCGCCCCCCTCACGCCTCCTCCCACTCTAGGCTCTACTCAGATTTGGCCAAATTGCACTTTCACTTAACCCGAGATTTTCGCAGCGAGTTCTCGAAACAATGAACAGCAAAAGAAAAATGCTAAGTACAAAACTAGAAACTTTCGACTTTTCGACTTCGAGTTGGCAAACAAATGAAGTAAATTTTTGCATTTTCGCGTCTGTTTTCTACGGATTTCTTAGCGGCTTCAAAGGGTCCTGTAGCTGTGTGATGAAGCTGGGCAGGGCAACAAAGTAGGAATGTTGATTTCGGCTACTAAGATGGGAAATATAATGTAAAATTTTGTTTTTATATTCGCTGTGCCAACTAAAAATGTATGTAACAGGCAGAAGAAGCCCCAGTAGACCCCTCAAAATTAATATATTCTTGATCAGCATTAGCAGCCCAGACAATATGATTAAATTTGTCCATATGAACACCTGTATATCAGTGAATATAATAGCTAGAACCACCAAATTTGGTGACAATATGTATTACTGTTGCGCCCAGATAAAGTTTAATTTGTCCACGCCTTTCATATTGGCTTTATTTTGTTGCTAGAATGTTCTTGATTGGTCAACACAATAACTAACAAGAACGATAACTGTCCAAATGATTTATACAATTTGGTTGCGAAGGCATTATCAGCATTGCAGTTATTTAAGAATTTATATAAGAATTATTTTAAAGGGGTACTAATTTCCCTGTAAAGTGTGCAACACAAAGTACACAAAACATAGAAGACAAATATGTAAAGAGTCGAAGCACACTCGATTGTAGCTTTTGTGCTTGTTTAAACCTTATCAAATAGAATATTGCATTCCATATAAAACAATATCTTCTGATATTTTGCAACACTGCGCTGTGTATCTGCAAATTCGGCTTGCTTGCGAATCTTGCTAGAATCTTTACTTTATTTTATTCGATTCTTGTTCTTCGGCAGCTCAGCTAAGCTCAGCTCGGGCTGCTCATTAAAAGTTGCTCCTACGCCGCTTTCAATTAGGGGCCAGCTGAGAGGCCCCTGGGGCAGTTGTGCGATGCATTGATTTCATTTCGGCTGGCCTAATTGCAAATTAGCTCAGAGTGGGAAAGTACGAAAGTGGGAAAGTGCAGTGGGTGCACATCTTCCCCTCTCAGTTCCCTTCTTCACACGACCAAGTGCACTGACTATTTTGACAGTCAGCGGAAATTGTTCGGCAAGCAATTAGAAGCTGTCAAGTAGAAGTGAAGGAAGTAGGAGGGAAAAAGAAAAGCAGGAAAAACGAAACTTAACCCGACAAATGCAACATACAAATTTCTGTGTCAATTTGGTCGTCGTCAATGTCAAGCGGATTTTCGGGTTAGATTGTTTGGCAAGCGGGGAAGGTGGGGAGGGGGTCACTGCACCCTTGTCACTTGACAGCTTAGCGCATAATTAAATAACAGTTGGGGAACAACAACCAGAACAGCAACAACAACAACATGGACAACACCTTTTGCTGTCGCTTCGTAATTCAAATGCAGCCGAAATGTGTTTTAAATCGACGGCGATCTGTAGTTTCCTCCTCCCCCCCTCTACACCCCTGTAAAAGTATCGACTTACCAGAGAGACAAGTTTTGAGTGGGAGAAACAATTTAAAGAAACTTGTAGACAGGGAGGAGGTGAGGTACAATGACGCAACTCCCGGTCATGCTACTCTCCTACTCTTCTCTCTGCCCATCATCTTTCACTCTGTGTGTGACTTTCAGAGACTGGCAGAGGACAAAGCAGATCAAATGCTGCCCACACACTCCTAGCAAGCTGATAAGTCACCATTATCATCAGGCAGGGCACAAAGTAATGAACCGTTAAATAATTACTAATGCGGCCCGCATCAACTGACACTTGTGACGGGCAGGTCGGGTCGAGTCGGTGCTCAGTGTGGATTCCTTAGCGGTTGTCCATCATCAAAATGCCGCCGAAAATGTCATAATCTGCGACATATGCCACGCAGACGAAAGAGAGTAATAAATATAGAGAAGAGAAAAGACAACAACAAGGTACAAGGATACAAAGAAAGCAAACGGAAGCCGACAATTGACGGCGAAACACAACAAAGCAAGTGCAGAAATGGGAAAGGACAATGGACCTTTGTTCCTTGGAAAAATGACAGGCGCCCTAAGGCGCAACAGAAGTAGCAGCAGCAGCAGCAGTGGCAGTGGCAGCAGGGGCAGCATCGGCAGCAGCTCGTCCTGTGGCTGAAAGTCAATTACATAATTACTTCAAAGCAATTTCCCAAGAAAAACTGAGGCCAAGGCTACCTGAAACTGCCGGCGTCCTTTTTGTCTTAGACGTCCCTCACTCACTCACTCACTCCACACCCGTGAAGAGCTCGTTTCCCATGTGTGTGTGGGCCCCTATCGCTGTTCACATGTGTCTGACTACCGACTCTATCTCTCGACGACTTCTCACTGGTGGCCGCACCTCAACCGCAATTCCAGCTCCCCCTCTAGCTCGTTTAATGATGCCTAATGTGACCTTTTTCCCTCAATGGGAAAATTTATGCGGCCCAAATCATCAGCAACGAAATTTGTCGGCCCAAATGAGCGACTCGTCTGGGGTTTTTATAGTTGCCACGGCGCCTTTGTAGAGGGTGCAGGTGAACAGCCACAGGTGTTGTACGACTTTAAAGAGCGCAACTTTTCGATTTATGAGCCTGCTCTGGGCACCTTCACTATGTCATAGAGGAGCAGTCGTCACTCTCTACAACTTTAGTTGCAGACCCAGTAAGGGCATCTGCCATTTGCATTAGAGTCTTCCATTTCAACTGCGGCTACTCTTTAAACCTGCACCGGGCACCTTCTCTATTTTACTGAAGAAGACCTTCATACTCTTCAACTCTACCTAGAAAGAGCATCTTCCATTCGACTTGCAGTCGCTCTAATTCAAGTAGAGCTACTCTTTGATACTGCAATGGGCACCTTCACTATGTCGCTGAATCGACACCTTCATACCTTTCTTCTCCTGCTACAGACCTAGTCAGAGCATCTGCCATTCGCCTCAGAGTCTCTCCCCCTTTTCAACTGCGGTTGCTTTTTTAGTTGGATTCATTTTTATGGGCACTTTTTACGTTCGGTTTTGTTTGGCCACAAAACTTTCAACTTTTAGCGCCACAAGTTGTCACCATTTGGTTTTCGGAAAAGTCATAAAATCATTTAAATAAACAAAGTCCGGGCCGGACCTGGTCGGAGCTCAGTACGCGCTGCATTTCGCGACCCTTTCGCGGCCTCTCGCTCACTTTTGTGTGTGTTTATTTACGGCTTTTGTTGGCTGCCACGCCCACTTCGGCTGGCTGCAGCTGCAACTACGTGCAGCAACATATAAAATTTGCATTAAAATTACTTTGATTACAAATTGGTTGTCGCGCCCTGCGGCAAATGCGGTAAATGGTCGCGGGCGCGACAAAAAACGCGTCGTGCAAATCCCGCGCACGCGTTTTTTTCCTGTTGCTTCGCTTTTGTTCAGCTCTTAGCCGCCAGAGTTGCCACTGTCGTTCCCGTTGTCATTGTCAGTGCTGCCGAATGGACAGCATATTAAAAAACGGAAGCTATTTATGCGTAAAGTATTGTATTTTTAAGGATTATTGATTTTATTTGGCCAACACTTTTGTGCATTTGCGCAGTTTAAATACCCTGTGCAAATAAAGATGAACGGGTAGTAAAGAATTGCAAGTATGCAAAATGAAAGAGAATTAGTGAAGTGAGATGTTCATCTGCATTGGTAAGGGATTAACAGAAGTATAAACATAATCTGTGAGAACTGTTTGTAATTATCAGTTGCTAAAACTGTAGTTACCAGAGATATTTCATTTACTAAAGTCAGTTACTTATGCTTGTATAAAGTATTCTATAGTCAATCATACCCTATGAAAGCCTCTCTTCACTTTTTATCGCTGTTTTTTGACTGTGTCGAATAACGCTGACTGCCGTGGGGGCAGCGGAGAAAAGAGCTTCAAAAAACCATTCAAAGTGTTGGCAAAACAATATTAAATACTGTCCCATGTAAAGCTGACTCAAAACTCTTGTTCATTCAGGACTGAGGGAATATCTTGGCAAGCATCTTTGCTAAGGAACTAGCTGAATTTGTCCTAAACTGAACACCCCTAACTAAGAGAAATACCCTAACTAAAAAGACACAAGTCCTCAGTGCGATCCGTCATTGCTGGAACTGTTGTCTAAGGTCTTTTAACTGACTGCCTCAAGGGGCGTGGCAACTGCTCTGCGCTTGACAGCAATTTAACGTTGCGTCATTAATTCACCAAAGGAACATTGAATAACAATTTGTGACAGAGAAACCGCAGCACAGGACTTTCCCACGCATAATCGAAATTGAATTTGGATGTAGCACGCGAAAACGTTGCGTAACGGGGCAACGGTGTAACTGGGAACGGGGCAGAGCCCAATGACGATTCCCATCGTTAAAGTACTGAACCAAAAGTAATTGCAATTGCACTGGACACGTGCGGGGTGCAAATTGCAGCAAGGGGATTGAGGTAGGGAGGCAGAGAGAACAACAGCAAGCGAGAAAGAGAAAGGGAGAGTAGTTTTTTCATTGATTGAGACATATCAGTTCCCCGTTGCCCACTTGAGGCTGAGGTTGCTATAGGGTAGGTTACGCATATCACATGCATTACGAACAGTGGGGAGGGGGTTGCGTACATAGATCGTATCCCCTGCGGCCTAATGAATTATATCTCGAGTACTGCGTAAAATGTGCCTATGACGCGGCAATTTCTATCGTGTTTTTTTTTTCCATTTGTATTTTTCACTTTTTGTTGGATATGTAAAGCCCTTGAAAAGGTATGCGATGGGTCGAGGGATCGTGAGGACTTCTCATTGTGTTGTTCCAAATTTTATTAAACAAACTGCCAACAACGACACATTAACGGGCTCTGGCTTCTCGCAATGTGTGCAAACATCCTTGTTCCCAGACCAGTTGACGATCCAGTTCGTTTCGAGGGTTAGAAACAGGATTTCAAATAAAATTAGTTGCTTTGAGCTGCGTTTGCCTGAGTTGATCCCGAAGAGGCGCATTATTCAATTAAGTAAATCAACGATAGATAAATATTTAGAGAACATATGCATGAATAGCAGACTAAAGCAGGATGTTCCATTGTGCATCTCCATGGAGGCGAGAGATAAGTGTCGCTCTCGAAAAGAGGGCACACTCGAAAGGGGAATATGTGATAGTTAAACATAATATATTCCTGGAATATTTCATAATGAGTTTTCACAAAAGATAATATAGTACGGTGGCCAGCTCACCTCAAACCTCTAATAGAGTAAAATATTCCCAGCCACAAAACTGTTGAACTAATTAAAAATATTTGACGCTGCAGAGTGCGGGTGTGAGTCCTGCTTGAACGCCTCATCGGAATCCTCTTGCAGCTCTCCAATTGGCATGTTCCTGCTGAAATATACAAAACAATTGCACAGATTTCTGAGATACTTTTCAATGTTGTTTTGCCAGCAGAGAAGAGTAAAAAAAGTAGCTAACGTGCCATCGACCACGTGGGCAACGGCGTCGACTGGGGCCCAGGATGGATGCAGAGATGGGGGCATGAGGGTTGTCTAGGGAAAGGGATGTAAGGGAGAGGGGGTAGGGGGTTTCAGCATGCCTTTTCCGTTTGCTATTTCAATTGAAATTTGCTTATTGCAAAATGTTATTTTGTTTTCAGTTCTTCTTGCTCGTTGGGTACTTTGAAGAATTTCCAGATTTTTTACAAATTGTATTGTTCAAGAGGAGTATGTTGTATGTATATGTGTGAGTGTGCGTGTGTGTGAGTGTGGTGTGTGTAGAGAGAGGTACATGAACCTACAGCAGACTACAGCATTGCGACGTGCAAAAGTATTTTGTGAATTTGTGTAATAAAGTTGCCAAGTATTTTGCCAGGCAACGACTGAAAGTGGCAAACTTGCTGCTCCTGCTAGTGGCTTTGAGAATTTTTGAAAGCTATTAGTGATAAGTCCACTATATACCACAAGGTATTACGTACAGCCGTAATCTACCGGAAGAAAGAGTCCAATTGCGGTGCAAGCAAGTTGAGCAATGAAAGCAAACGATTTAATTCGTCATTATCTTTATTATTAACAAATAAAATAAGCTTTTAGCTCCTTTAACCATAAATAAACCTTATCAAACACAAAATACTACGTAGAATTTAGATTAGGAGGGTACTCACGCTACTTAGAGTAATAATGAGTAGTGCAAATTGAAAAGTGATAAGGGGAACTTAGACTCAACTGGGATATTCCAATTTTCACAGACAGTGGCGCCATAAATTACTAAGTACCTTAGCATATTCCACAATTTAATTCGTCTTCAGTTTCTTAACATTCTTTGCCTTGCCCGCTAATTTACGGTATATCAAGGTGCCAACGAATTTGCTGATGCGCAGAAAGACAAAGATAATAGTCGCTAAAAGTAGGTAAACATCCACATTGTTTGCCGTTATGAAGTTCATGTGCACCAGTGGACTCTGCAGATGTGCAGCACCATGATGACGAATCACATATTCACACCAATAGAGAACGCTCTGCCGAGCTGACAGGGGACGATCGCGGTAGAGCTCTGAGAAGGCCTTCACTTTCTGTGCATATTTGGGATTAGTCCAGACTTCTTCAATGCCCTCATGGAATTGCTTCTCCTCCAGCGTCAGCAAACTTAAGGCGCGACCATAACCATCGGTCACCATGCGTTCGGCATTGCTGGGCTGGTCCCCAAAGACGGGAAGGGCCAGCATAGGTTTGCCATGGTACTGCGCCTCTGTGATGCCTCCTTTTCCGGCATGAGTTATGAAGAGTTTCACCTTGGGATGTGCCAGAATATCGTCCTGTGGCAGCCACTTGGAGTAGAGAATGTTATCTGATTTGCCAGGTGTATTTTCAGGATCTTCCCACTTCCAAATAACGCGTTGCTTCAGCTTTGACAACACATTGAACATTTTCTGCACCGTATCCGGCTTAAGATGTTTACCCTGAACATTGGAGCCCAGGCACAGTAGGATCGCATCCTCGGTGGCATTTCCCAGGAAGTCGGCAATGGGTGTAGGCAGCGGGTCGGGTGTGTCTTTCACCTGTATTCCGCCTACTTCAATAATGGCAGGCACATTGGGGCGAATAGGACCCTCGCTCAGGGCATGAGAACCAAACAATCCCAGCGAGAGATTCTTGTGAACCTCACTGTACGCAGGCATGCTGGGATCATCACCATAGAGTTTTCTGCAAATAAAATGCAAAAGCCTTTAGTACTTTTCGTTAGATCTGACGCGATTTTACTTACTTGTAAACTTTAGAATTACTGTTCTCAATAAACCAAAGAAAAACATCGGCGGCATAATTCATAAATAGGTTTTTAACTCGTTCTGTGAAAGTCAAGATATGACCCTTCTCAACAACCATGTTCATAGAAGGCACAAAGGATGGCACATTGGGATTACCAAAGACACCGTTGAATATCTCGCCGGGCAGCATTGAGACAGCCAAGACCGAAGGAGCCTTTAGCTTATGCGCCAGCCCAAGTTGATAGTTATTCATGAAGAATCCGAAGATAACCAAATCAAAATGATTATCCTTATTCTCGTACAGGTCCCGAACACGCTGGTCTGCCAATACGTCTTGCATTTTTTCAAAGAAGAAGCTCATTTGTCCCATTGCTCGATACATAGTAATGAGCATGTTGCTGTTATCCGTGCTAGCCATGCTGGCAATAGTTGCGCTCAGCAAACGCTGATCTTCCTCGGAGAGAGGTACTTGCACTACGTTGATGTCCTTGTGGCTTACGGGTGGCTTTAGAGCTGTCACCACGGTCACATTGTGACCTTCTTCCGCCAGTACCTTGACAATGGACATCTGTACAATCAGATGAGAAGGACTTAGGCTGGTGAAAACTCCAAGAATATTGGCACCTTGCGATTCCCCCCAAAGGGTAGCGCCAACGATTGCCACTAAAAGAATTCCAAAGTTTGATCGCACCATGTTGGTACTAGGAGGATTGTGCACTGACTGTTGGATCGTCAGTCTACTACACCTTCTATTTATACCAACCGATAAGAAGGGGCTATCACGTCCTGATAAGTACTGACAAGGTACTCATAAAGTGGGTGTCCAAAATAGCACCCGACTGTGGTGAAATTCAGTGGGGGTAACTATTTTCAACATAAGGAAGGAAGTTATGTTATAGTCAGTAAAAATATAAGAGATTTGCTCAGCTCTGATATTTGTACTCTGCGAAATGATGACGAAAGGGATACCCCATAATATACTGCGTGATGCTACGTAAGGAACTCATCGAACAACTATTTCGGCATATAATGCTAACGAAGCGAGTCGATAGAAACATTTTAAATCGTTTCTTATCGCTTGTCGGCATGAGCAGACGATAACGAGGTCTCGTATACCACTACTTACTAGTCGAAAGTATGAAAGTCAGCAAACTTTTTTCCAGCACGAGGTACACTATATGTTATGCATGTCTGGGCCGAATCTTGCGATATCTACACCTTATCATTAACTCAATTAAGAGTTTACAGTTTTTTAATCGAATAAAAGTGCGTAGTAAAGATCAGTTTTCGTGGAGCATTTCATTCGTCGTCATGTCGCCTAAGCTTTTGTTCGCGGCGATCTTCGGAACCCTTATGATCAGCGCTGTACATAGCGCCAATATTCTAGCATTTTTCACATGTCTTAGTCCGTCACATCTGATTATCGAGATATCGATGGCAAAGGTCCTCGCCGAGAACGGACATAATGTGACGGTGGTGACCACGCTGAAGCCACATGTCACTCATAAGAATCTAAATATTATTCACCTGTCTCTGCCTAAGAAGTACTTGAAGTTGTGGAAGGATAGTATTGCCGACATGGCAAAGAACGATAATTCAAACATGATAACGCGTCTGTTTTGTTTCCGTGGTCAGTTGCAATTCACCTTTGACCAGAATGTTGAAGTAATGCGCGATCCTCGAGTCGTCGATTTCTACGAGAACAAGGATAACAAATTTGATCTAGTGATGATCGGCTATTTCCTGAACAACTTTCAGATGGGCATTGCCCAAAAACTAAAAGTGCCCGTGATAATAGCATGTTCAACCATGTACCAGTGGGAGATTTTCAACAACATGCTGGGTAATCCCCGGGAGCTGCCATATGTTCCAAACGTAGACTTTTCCACAGAAAAAGGTCGACCCATGAACTTCAAGGAACGGCTTAAAAATGTCGTAATGACTTCCTTTGTCTGTTATTGGACATACCTCATAGATCAAGATAACGCACAGGCCTATAAGTAAGTGAAATACATCAAGAACCAGTAAACGTTACTGATTTTAACTCAATCCACAGAGATCTCTATGGCGACGATCCCAGCATGCCGGACTACGATGAGCTCAACCGAAACGTTTCATTGATATTCTTCAACTCGCACGCTCTAAGCGAAGGTCCCATCCGACCCAACGTGCCGGGAGTGATTGAGGTGGGTGGCATACAGGTTAAGGAGCAGCCCGATCCATTGCCCCAGGACATTGCTGACTTCATAAACAACTCCACAGAGGGTACCATTCTGCTTAGCTTGGGATCCAATATGCGTGGCGAGTACCTCAAGCCGGAAACTGTGAAGTATATGTTCAATGTTCTATCGAAACTGAAGCAGCGCGTAATCTGGAAGTGGGAGGATCTGGACAAGACTCCTGGAAAATCTGACAACATACTCTATTCAAAATGGGTGCCACAGGACGACATTCTGGCACACCCAAAGGTGATACTCTTCATCAACCATGCCGGACGAGGTGGCATCACTGAGTCGTTGTACCACGGTAAACCAATGTTATCGCTTCCGGTGTTCGGTGATCAACCAATCAATGCCAAGAAATTGGTGATGGATGGGTTTGGACTAAGCATTGGTTTGCTATCGCTGGAGGAGCAACCTTTCCGTGAAAGTATATTAGAGCTTCTAGAGAATCCAAAGTATACAGAGACTACAAAAGCCTTCTCTAAACTCTTCCGTGATCGCCCGCTGACCGCGCGACAGAGTGTGCTCTATTGGACAGAGTATGTGTTGCGTCACCATGGAGCACCTCATCTACAGAGCCCCTTTTTGCACATGGACTTCATATCTGCTTACAACCTAGATGTTTACACCCTGATTGTAACAGTTGTGATCGCAGTTTTGCTTACGAATTTCCTCATCCTTTCTTTGATCTACAAAAAGTGCAGGAGAAGCACGAAGAAAGCAACGAAGACGGAATAGAACACAGGTTTAAAGTAGACCAAGAACAATACACTCACCGCTGTATTAAATGAAATAACTTGTTATGAAATTATTATATTATATAATAAAACTATCGCTCAAAAACTTGACTGTACGGGCTCATCAATTCGCCGTCTTTTTGTATATTTATAATCGTTTGCTGATTGCTCATATCGGTTGATTTTAGGCACTCAATAAAAATGAATTAATGTAGAGTAGAAAGGAATACAACAAATTTTAAGTGAACGAGCTAGGTTCTGATATTTTTAGTCGGACACGCCTGATAGTATGATACCCTTGGACAACTGTAACAACCATAATTACAATTCTAAAAGGAAAGTGTTCTCCCGACAGATAGACAAGCAGAGGGACGGATCTATGGACCGACGGACATCAAGACAGACTCGAAGCAATAATATATATTCATATTTACTCTGTGGGTTTTCTTACACCTTCTTCTGTCTCTTACATATATTTGTACAAAGCAAGTATACCCTTTTTGACCCACTTCAATAGTTGAAGGGTATAACCAGAAAGACTTTGCAGTTGTAAGGCAAGTAAAAAAGCAACAATTGATTTTGCTCAATTTAAATACAGCGACTTCCCGAAGCTTCAACTGCTCTCCCACTCAAGTTGCTGAGAAGCGAATGTTTCGCTAACTGTAGAATTGGCAGACCATAGCACCTGCACACCCGATAAGACGGGGCTATCACGTACTTGAATGATAACGCGTCTCGAAATAATGCTGTCTGACTGTAATATAATTTGTCAGGGGCAACAAAATGGTGAGTGACCTAGGTTAGGGTAGAGTACAAGAGTATGTATAAGTATAAGAGATTTTCACAGCTGTGATATTTGCACTCTCCGGCGATAAGAGGAATAACTCATAATGTACTTCGTCATGCTGACAGTATGGAACTAGCCCACCATTTGTTTCGACTTTTAATGCTAACGAGGCAGGTTGATAGAAACGTATCTTATCACAAGTCGGCATGAGCAAACGAAATTAGGTTTGAAATACTAGGGAATTAGGTTTCTATTATTAGACAGCACACTTATATTCAAAGTTTGGTACACCGAATTCCATGTTGGGGCACAGTAATCTAAAGCGTAATGTGATGATCGTTATCAATAAACTCAATAAGGGACTTGCAGCTATTTAAACTCTTGCAAGTGGGCACCAAATATCAGTTTTCGTGTAGTATTTCAACCGTCGTCATGTCGCCTAAGCTTTTGTTCGCGGCGATCTTCGGAACCCTTATGATCAGCGCCGCACATGGCGCGAATATTCTTGCAATATTCACTTGCCTCAGTCCGTCGCATCTGATCATCGAAGTATCCATGGCTAAGGTTCTCGCAGAAAATGGCCACAATGTGACAGTAGTCAGCACGCTGAAGCCGCATGTCAGTCACAAGAATCTAAATATTATTCACCTGGCTCTGGCTGAAGAGGAGTTGAAGTTGTGGAAGGATAGTATTGCCGACATGGCAAAGAACGATAACTCCAACATGATAACGTCTCTGTTACGAATGCGTAATCAGTTGCAATACATGTTTGATAAGAACGTAGAAGCGACGCGTGATCCTCGAGTGACTAGTCTCTATGAGAACAAAGACAACAAATTCGATCTTGTAATGATCGGCTACTTCATGAACAACTTCCAGATGGGCATTGCCCAAAAGCTGAAAGTACCGGTGATAATTGCCACGTCCATGTTCCAGTGGGAGATATTCAACGAAATGCTGGGTAACCCTCGGGAGCTGTCATACGTTCCCGCAATGGACGTTCAAGCAGAGAAAGATCGACCCATGAACTTTAAGGAGCGTCTTCAAAATGTCTTAATGACTGCCTTCCTCAATTTTTTCACATACCAAATTAATCAAGATAATGCCAGGACCTATAAGTAAGAAAACAATTTGAATTCACCACAAATTGTGTATTAATCATTATTCACCGATCTACTTACAGAGATCTCTATGGCGACGATCCCAACATGCCGGAGTACAAGGAGCTGAACAGAAATATTTCATTGATATTCTTCAACTCGCACGCTCTAAGCGAAGGTCCCATTCGACCCAACGTGCCGGCAGTGATTGAGGTGGGTGGCATACAGGTTAAGGAGCAGCCCGATCCATTGCCCCAGGACATTGCTGACTTCATAAACAACTCCACAGAGGGTACCATTCTGCTTAGCTTGGGATCCAATATGCGTGGCAGGTACCTGAAGCCCGAAACCGTCCAGATAATGTTCAATGTTCTATCGAAACTGAAGCAGCGCGTAATCTGGAAGTGGGAGGATCTGGACAAGACTCCAGGAAAATCTGACAATATACTCTATTCAAAGTGGGTGCCACAGGACGACATTTTGGCACACCCAAAGGTGATACTCTTCATCAACCACGCTGGACGAGGTGGCATCACTGAGTCGTTATATCATGGCAAGCCAATGTTATCGCTTCCCGTGTTCGGTGATCAACCCACCAATGCCAAGAAATTGGTGATGGATGGGTTTGGGTTAAGCCTTAGTTTGCTATCGCTGGAGGAGCAACCTTTCCGTGAAAGCATAAATGAGCTTCTCGAGAATCCAAAGTACACAGAGACTACAAAAGCCTTCTCTAAACTCTTCCGCGATCGCCCGCTGACCGCGCGACAGAGTGTGCTCTATTGGACAGAGTATGTGTTGCGTCACCATGGAGCACCTCATCTACAGAGCCCCGTTTTGCACATGGACTTCATATCCGCTAACAACCTGGATGTTTACACTTTGCTTGGAACTGTTCTGATCGCTGTTTTGCTTACGAATTTCTTAATCTTCTCCTTGATCTACAAAAAGTGCAGGCGAATCACAAAGAAAGCGACGAAAATGGACTAGAAAATAAATTTTAGGGCTATGCAATAGAGGTTAATAAAAATAAAGAGACAACGTCAAAGGAAAATAGTTTAAGAAAAAAGAAAAAGAAAAGAATTTCAATTCAATTGAGAGGGCGACAACCAAATATTGTTCAACAAAAAAGTTCCGATGTGTGATTGTGCCTTAAGAGAGTTTTGTGTTTACTCTTGAATCGTCGGAATATACTTTGTAATTATTGAAAAACGCAAGAGTAGCTGACTGATAACAGGTCTGGGGGTACTACTCAGAGAGAATATTTTAAATTTGCACACTCCGTACCGCAATTAAGAGGGATACCCCATTATAAGCAGCGTCATGGTTACGACGAATGTTCATAGGCATGAATGAAACTAACAGTGACACTTGATAACCTTATCGACTAGTTAAGGGACAACTACTCTTACTAGGAAATAAACAGTACTCTTAAGGTGTGTGTGGTACACGCAATACAGTGTTTTATGCATGCAATAGTCGCAATTCGCGTTGTCACAGTGGGGCGTTATCACTTAATCCAGCTAACGGGGTTCCTGCTATTTAAACGCTAGCAAGTGTTCACCAAAGATCAGTTTGCGTTTAGCATTTAAACCGTCGTCATGTCGCTTAAGCATTTGTTCGTGACGCTCTTCGGATTCATAATGATCAGCGCGGTTCATAGCGCCAATATTCTAGCAATATTCACTTGCATCAGCCCGTCGCATTTGATTGTTGAGATTTCCATGGCTAAGGTTCTCGCCGAGAATGGGCACAACGTGACAGTGGTGACAACGTTGAAGCCACATGTCAGCCACAAGAATCTGAACATTATTTACCTGCCACTGACAGAGGAAGAATTGAAGCTGTGGAATGAGAGCATGGCTGACATGGCGACATATGATAGTTCCTCCACGACTACATCTATGTTTCGTGTTCGTGATCAGATGCTATTCATATTCAAAATAAACCTAAACGCAATGCACAATCCTCGAGTCACTGATCTCTATGAGAACAAAGACAATAAATTCGATCTGGTGATGATCGGCTACTCCGTAAACAACTTCCAGATAGGCATTGCAAAAAAGTTGAAAGTACCGGTGATAATTGCCTCATCCATGTTCCCATGGGATATATTTAACAGTATGCTAGGCAACCCCCCGGAGCTTTCATATGTTCCCACCTTAGACGTTCACACGGAGAAAGATCGCCCTATGAACTTCAAGGAACGTCTTCAAAATGTCATAATGACTGTTTTCCTCCGTGTTTTCGCATACCAAATGGATCAATATAATTTGCAATACTACAAGTAAGCAACTACCTTGGGTGAGTCAGTAAATTGTGTATTAATCATGACTCTATCTACAGGGATCTCTATGGCGACGATCCCAACATGCCTCAATACGAGGAGCTAAACCGAAATATTTCATTGATATTCTTCAACTCGCACGCTCCAAGCGAAGGTCCCATCCGACCCAACGTGCCAGGAGTGATTGAGGTGGGTGGCATACAAGTTAAGGAGCAGCCCGATCCATTGCCCCAGGCCATTGCTGACTTCATAAATAACTCAACAGAGGGTACCATTCTGCTAAGTTTGGGATCAAATATGCGTGGCGAGTACCTCAAGCCGGAAACTGTGAAGTATATGTTCAATGTTCTATCGAAACTGAAGCAGCGCGTAATCTGGAAGTGGGAGGATCTGGACAAGACTCCAGGAAAATCTGACAACATACTCTATTCAAAATGGGTGCCACAGGACGACATTCTGGCACACCCAAAGGTGATACTCTTCATCAACCATGCCGGACGAGGTGGCATCACTGAGTCGTTGTACCACGGTAAACCAATGTTATCGCTTCCGGTGTTCGGTGATCAACCCACCAATGCCAAGAAATTGGTGATGGATGGGTTTGGACTAAGCATTGGTTTGCTATCGCTGGAAGAGCAACCTTTTCGTGAAAGTATATTAGAGCTACTAGAGAATCCAAAGTACACAGAGACTACAAAAGCCTTCTCTAAACTCTTCCGCGATCGCCCGCTTACTGCTCGTCAGAGTGTGCTCTATTGGACAGAGTATGTGTTGCGTCACCATGGAGCCCCCCATCTGCAAAGCCCCGTTATACATATGGACTTCATATCCGCTAATAACCTGGATGTTTACACTCTGCTTGGAACTGTTCTGATCGCTGTTTTGCTTTTGAATTTCTTCATCTTCTCCTTGATCTGCAAGAAATGTCGAGGAAGCAAGAAGAAAGCGATTAAATCGGACTAGATAGTAACTTGATAGTACGCAAAGCAAACGTACGACATGAACTGTTTCTTCAGTGACAAAAAAGAGATAGAGTTTCAACCTCTAACCTAAACCTGGTTTTAGACATTAGCGACAGACCCTGTGTCTCGTAATCTAGTTAAAGCAAACTTCCAACAGCCATTGTTATTTCATATAGTGGTCAAGAAACACTTTTTATTGTTTCTGGTTTTATACCAGTTACCCAAAGGGTAGAAGGGAAGAATTTTCAAAGAAAGCTGTAAAATATTTTTGAAATATTCGTTACAATATAATTTACAATATATTTAATAAAACACTTCTAAACTTCTTATTAAAATGTTTACATATTTCTTTATTGCTTCCAAATCTGATGGCAAGGAAATCTTGACAAAAACAGAGATCGACATATGTACATAGAAATGTACTTTATATATATATATATGTTCATATATAGGTAGAAAAAAGACAGAAATGGCGAGAAACATTAACAACACTGCGTATTCTCTTGCCGCGTTAAGAGATTTATCCAAATGAATCGCTGGCTCTGCCGATTTTTATTTCATTTGCGTGTTCCATTAATTCATTCGATTATCGCAGCACCCTCCCTCCCTCCATAGACGCTCCGTCCCTACACTGGCCAGCGGAACTAATGGTCGTCCTCTGCGTGTCCAGCACATCGTTTGTTGTTTACACTGCCCACGGGGGAGGTGGGACAGGGGCGGCACATTTTCGTACACATTTAATCGTCTGCCAGCCTGCTGCAAATTCTTAATTAACACACACACACACGCACATACAGAGGCACGCAGTCACACATACACACGCACACTCACACATGCAAATAAATATTTATCGGCTTTCGCCGGCGCGTAACTCACTTGGGCAGGTCTCGACTGCGCGGCTACTCGGCAACCCTGGCCTCCAAGCAGCAGACGCCGGGCGAAACCCGCATTAAACATTTCCGTTTCCGCCTTTGTCCACTTCTTTTTCTCTCCCTCTCTCTCCCACTCTGTCTCTCACACTCTCTGCTCATTTACACTTAAATTCCCTGTGGCATCCTTGCTGCGAACTGCAGCGCACAACAATGGATCATTTGCACTGCAGCAATGGTCAAGTAGGAGAAGATCGGAATGGAGAGACCCTATTAGAGACAACATAGTTCCGTGAACATTAACGATGATATGACAATATTATATATTATAATAAGATCATTATACAAATTATAATGATGTATAAAAGTGCATAACCCTTATTTTACTTTACCTACTCTCTCCCTCGTTTTGGAAGAGACAAGTTAGTTGTGTTACTATTGGTATAATTTAATATCATTATAAAATGCTCATATCATTATAATGATGTTCGATTGTCTGATCTTAGCTAGACAACTGATGTACAATATGTATCAAATATCAGTTGAGAGAAAAGGCAATGAAACATAGGTTATTTTTACCTTCCTCGTTTTGGCAGAGACAATATATATTTATGTAACCAATAAGGCAATATTATATTATAATTATAATGTAGCAGATCTTCATAATATAAGAAGAAGAAATGATATATGAACATAAAATTTCTTTCACAATGCTTTGACTCGTATTATAATACGTATTATAATATAATAAAAGATACATGTATGAGATATTTAACAGTATCTACAACAATAATGCCTCTGCGTTTCGACATTATCCGTTGGAATATTCAACTTTATATGGCCTTCTTTTCAGCTTCTTTACTCGCTGTAGGAGATTCACAGTGCCCACTGGCCTACACTCTACGCATTATGCCCATATCAGAGCTTTCTCTCGCTGCATTTTTTCGCCTTTCCTGCCGTTGTTGGCGACGTTGTTAATGTGGTTGTTGATGTCGGTCGTCGGTTGTCGGCTGCAGTTGCAGTTGCTGTTGCAATTTTAAGCGATTTAATGAAATATTTCGCTGCATACGGCACGGCTGACTGGCAAGCAGCCCCCTGTGTCTGCCTCTTTTCCTATCCCCTACTCATCACCCTATCCTCACACTGTCTGCAAGTGCGAAATCTAATGAGTTTTGCAGTAGACAACACTTCAAGTTGAGCTCCGCCCAAAGTAAATATCAAATATTTGATTAGCCCCATTAACACAGCACCGCCCTCCTTCCCCAACCACCCCTCCTTCCCTACTGACTGACCCACATGCATGGGGTGGTTTCGTACGCCCCCCAGAAACTTCATTATAATTTTGCGCCCCCATTAACTCGTTTTTCGTGTGTTTTCTACATTTTTATTCATTCTCCCCGTCGAGAGAAAACACTTTTCATAATTAAGCGTTGTAATTTTTGTTTGTTTCGGGTTGCTTTCGCTTTTCTTTTGGCCGAGAAGGGCTTCACGTTCCTCTTTGCCACTCAATTACATTATTTTTTCTAGTTTCTGCAGAAGGGAAGGTAGGCTATATTAGCTCTCTTAAGGAGTATTTATAGCGTCTGCTTGGGAGCTCTTAATTTATTATTATAATTTTCAAATGTCTAGGGTATTTGGCAGTCGGATATCTGGCTGCAATATGCTACAATGCTGATTTTGACAGGCTTCGCTTGATGGACATATGATTGCCCTGGCGCGCTTGTCTATTCATATTTCAATATTTCATTAACTCGAAACTGGGGGCGTGCTTGGGGAGAGCTTGAATGGCAGCCCCAAAGGGGTGCATTTCCCCGCTGACGATGATGATGATGATGGTGTAAACACGAGCACACACACACATACGTATACACATACACTCACACACATACGTCAGTACACACTGTGAAAATTTACCAGCTGTTTTGGCAGGCAGCTTTAAGTTTGGCTTGAGGAATTTCAATTAGTGAGCGAAGCATGTCAACTGGTTTTACTTTTTCGGTGAATTCTTCTTCTTGTTCCCCAAAGCAACTCGAACATATTTTCATAACTATGCAGATGCCTTGTCAAACTGTTTAATCCACATTTATTTTGAGCACGGGAATTTAATTGAAACTCCGCTGCTAAAAGAATCTCATGTCAAGGCTGCCTTAGAAGTTTGACTCTGTTATTAGGAGAACACACACACGCCCCTTACCTCCTCAAATATCAATGATTACTATGCAACGATCTCTTTTCCTCTCTCTATACCTCGCTTTCTCTCTCTCCCTCCCTCTTTCTATTGGTCTCTCAGTGAGCATTAGTTATTACTGCAAACTATAATTTAAAATAAATGCCAAAGTAGCCGAAGCTCTAAGCCGCAGTCCAGTCCAGCGTGTTGGTCGATGCGGTGGGGGAAATGGCAGCTATTAAGCCCATCCACTAGCCCAGAGTAGCTGCCCCTCTCCCTCCCTATCCCCCTCTCCTAGTAGCTGCTGCTGCTGCTGTTGGCTTTATAATAAATTTATAAATGAAAATATGAAAAATGGTCGCTGCGTGTTTTCGCCAAACTAAGCAAAATGTTGGCAGCTTAAAGAAGCGCAGCTAAAAATCCCCGTTCGAGCTCTGTTCCGAGCAGTCCTTCCCGGGGAGGGGCAAGGGAGTGGAGAGGGAGGTTTTGATGCTGGTGCTTTGGACCATCAGTGCGTTGCGGTTGATCCGGGCGAAGTTGGTTTCACTTGCGTTTCGCAGAGCTGCCACGGCGGGGCTTTAATGCCTGACAGCAGCAGCAGAAGAGAAGGAGAAGAAAAAAGAAGAAGAGAGTAGAAAGTAGAAACAGAAGAAGAGCCATAAACAGAAAGAGAATCCGAAACAGTGAAAAATAAGCACACAAAACTGTCGTATTATTTTTCAATTCGCAAAGCAAAACAAGAAGAGCCAAAAGATTTTACTACAATTTCGAACATATTAATATGAGGTTAGGTTTGCTGGGCTACCAAAGATAATTGATGTCGGGCTAATATAATTTGGTAGTATTTAATACTAAGTATTGAATACTAATCAATAGTAATGTTCTGGAATGTTCTATTCATATATTTTTAAATTATTTCAACTCCTTTTTGAAATATTTAAATGTGAGTTTAGGTTTGCTGCTCTGGAAATTGAGATCTATAACAATGATAATTCATAATGTGGGAAACCGGTTAAAGATATATAACTAATCAGTCATATTACATACTAAGTACTTAATACAATACTTAATAGCCGCATTTCTGACTATTTGTTTCTTTTATTCTTAAAATTTGAGGATAGGTTGACAGCTGTTCGAACTGGCATCACTGATTCAGTGGAACCATGTAAAAAGTTGTTAAAAGAAATATTAAATCAGTTGTATTAAGAACTAACCGCCAATCAATATCAGAATATTCGTTTATTCACATCTTAAATTCTTAAAATTGAATGCCTTTTTGGACATGTTAATATCAGGTTAGATTTGATTTGGTGGTGAGAAAATTGACAAAGTGGCAAATTCTAAAATCCTTTTTGCTAACTAATTTAAGTGCATATTGAATTTGTTTTTCATATGTTCTTGAAATATTTCAGTTTCATTATCCGTTTCGTCAGTTGCGATTATTGTTTAGCAAAACAAAACAAATTCGAATCGGTCAAAGCTACTGCTAATCAATAGAAATATTTTTGGGATTTTCTTTTTTTACATTTTCCAAATATTTCAGCTTACTTTAATTAACTTTTATTTCTGTTGACATTTCAATTTCAGCGTCCAAAACAGGAGCTCACACAACTCATCCGACTGCCGTATAGATCTGTGTATATATTTACTTTTATTTGCGAGTGTGTGTGCATGCGGGTGTGTGTGTTTTGTAATATTTATTTGGGAAATAAACAAATGGCAACAACTAGTGACACATTTTCAACTTTGCGACTCTGCCAAGAAATTGTAAAAAGCCAAATAAACTTGCACTCTGGGGCCACTCGCAGGACATGTGCATGTGGCATGTGGCAGGACCCCGATGAGAAGAGGAGCGCAATTGCCCCGCAGCAGCAGCAGTACCAAGCAAATAGGCAGCAGGGTGTGGCAGTAGCCGACTCAAAGTAAATATACGCAGTGTATCTGTATTATATCTACCTTCTACAGGGTATTCTCAGTGCGTATACTCACAGCTAATTGTAGCTTGCCTCGTGGTCAACGTGTGGGACTCTCGTAGGTCCCTCAAGCAGCGCCATTTTGATTAGTTTTTCATGCGTTATGGAAACTTGGCAACTTTCGAAGCTGGCACAAGAAAATGAAATCAAATGTTACGTTGGACGCCTACAGGCATAACTCCCTTACAGTCCCCGTCCCTCCCCCACCTGCCAGCCTGGCCAATTGCTGCATGTTGTTGCCGCATGTTGCAGTGCGCTGCGTGCCCAGCTGGACATATTAAAGTTGCAGCTCACAACAGATAAAATACAGGAGCTGCAAAAACTTTCGCTATTTTCTTGGACAACTTTCAGTCGCATTTGCAAAGTGTCCTCGCCAAGAAGTCGACGGCGAAACACATAACTCACGAGTGGCGCCCTCTGGCGTTGCTACTCCCCACCCCCTCTCCCTTCCATTGTCGCAAGCTGAGCGTGAAAAAGAAACATTTGCATATCCTGTGACCCACTTATAATCATTTCTCCGGAACGTGCCCGCCAGCAGCTTCCAGGTGAAGCGGTAGCAGGTGCATGGCCAAGAGCGACATCTAGCGTGCGCTATGTGCAGCTGCAGAAATGAGGTTATGTTTGCTCAACCAGCAGCATTTGCATAAGTCGTGCAGCCCCTTGTGAGGAGGGGGAGGGGGAACTCTTATAGACAGCAAGCAAATTATGGAAAATATATTCTATTTTGGGGTTCATTAGTGCAGGCCCAAAGTGTCGGCGTAATTAATAATCCAAAAAGGCAGCGGAGAATCAGAGAATCCAAAATAAATATAAAGAATACAGTGAAAAATACTAAAATTGGTGCTAAGTATTTTTATCATTTCCACACATGACACGAGAAAAATAAGAATTTATTTGCCTGTAATTAATCAGCACAAGGGAGATATTTAAAGCGTGGCAGGGAGAGAGGTTGGTTGGAGACAGGGGAAGAGAGGGGGGAACATAATGGAGCAGAGAAATAAGGAGGGAGAGGAAGAAGGAAAGTTTACCCAGTGGGAACAAAACAAAAAACATTGTATTCTTGACTTTGAACGTACTAAACATAACGTAGAGAATAAATATGTCTTGGATTTTCATACTGCCGAAATTAATTCTTAACTCACTTATTTGTACATAGTGTTTTGTGTTGCATACTCTGTGGCACCAAAATGTGTACCCACACTAAGTATATTTCTTGAATAACTTCTATGTTTGTTAACTAATTACAAATAAGTTTTACAGAAATTATTATGACAGTAATAAATAATATAAATAAAAGAAATAAACACTCTAGCTCAATAAATAATCTTGCTGTGGGACTTTTCTTGATTTACAGTGGTAACAAGGGTCGTGGCATAATTCTAAAAATTCTTTGTGACACTGCAATATTGACAAGTATTAATTCAAAATTTGTTGGCTGTTGCTCTCATTGTCTCTGAGATCTTAGCGTTTTAGCAGCATTAGTAAAGTACTGTATTTTCACTACTTTATCGAAATTGAACCAATTTCCCGCTGGGGTTGCAAAGAAGAGTTGGCACAAAACAAGTTATCTCTAGCGTCTTATAGTCTATGAGATCTTTCCAGAGTACTATATTTGCACTATTTTATTCAACGACACCCTAAGGCGAACTTAATCCAATTTCAGCGCTTGCTTTCCCGCTGGGATTTCCCCTTCAACTGCTCCCTTTCCACCTTCGTCACTGCACAAAATTCCTTAGCTCATCAGAGAGCTGCGGCTTGTGGCACTAAATTCTGCAGCATTTAATTGGCAACACGTCGGAAACATTCCTGAGCCCGAGAAATGTTTGCGTTCTTGTTGCATTAATTGCTCAGCATTTTGTTGCTATTTTGCAAATTGCACACACACAATACACATACAGATGTAAATAGTGCATATCAGTGGGCCTATAAATATTATGTAATTATCAAGCTCGATTCGATGCATTGTGGTAGAATTGGGTCAGCTGCAAAGTGTAAATAATCATCGGCTTAGATCAAATTTATTTCGAGAAATTCAAGCGAAAATGCTGCCATGTGTTCTGCCCTTTGTTGCTGCCCTATGTCATTGTTGTTACTGTTGCAACTCACATGGAAATTGCGATTGCGATATTCCGTCAAGCGTTAAAATGTCCCAACAATATTCAAATAAACTTTCAGCTCAAACGCATCAAAATGAAATTGAGTTTCGAGCTAAAATTAAATTTTCAGCAAAATTTCAACAACATTTTCCTCAGTCAGAGCTTTTAATTCTACAGGGCCCACTGTAGCTAAAGTGCCAAACAAATGGTTGAACTTTTTCACTGACCTTGGTCAACACGAAGTCGTTCAGAACTCGTCATAAAAGTTGCATCAGAGGATGAGGACGAGGAAGAAGGGAGAAGGGAAAACGATTTATGCAAATTGCATCGGTGTTCCGAGTTTATCAGAGATTGGCTGGCCAACCATTCTGTCAGTTCATTTATCTCACACACACACACAACACACACACACACATAGGCGGCACTGACATCGCATATATCAATCGCTTGTAAGTTTTGGGGCTGCCTTCGCGAACGTGACATGAATCGCACTTAAGTGATTTTAATAGTTCACGTTCGCCTTTTGACAAAACACCGCCGCCGCCGCCGCCGCACACAAGCGAAGGCCGAAGGAGGCCCAGTGAGTGTGGAAAGGGGCGTGGTCATGTCGCGCTTCCGCTTCCGACTCCTCCCAGCACACAGTTCAATATAGACAATAGCCCCGGCCGACCACAATTTCCGCGCTGTCTAAGCAAATTTCGACTCAGTTCCGAATCGTCAGTTGGAGTTTTGTTTTGTTTATGCCATGCACGGGATGTGCGTGCTTCAAAACTGTCAGTTTAGGGCCTCTCTCTCACACAAATACTACTTCTCTCTCCCTCTTCCTCTACATCTCTTTCTATCTCCCTCTCTAACTGAGGTTCTGGAAGGGATCTATGCAGAGGCTTTCGCTTTCTGGCCGCAAAGCGTGTAATGGACACGCGCCACCTGACTTAATATCAATTTCGAAAAGCGACTTTCAGCTAGAGATGAGCGCGTGACACGAGCGTGCACAGAACACAAGCTAGGCAAACTAAACAAGCTAGACAAACAAGGCTAACTTCACCGCTAAGCAAACTTCGGATTTACTTTTGATGATTAGATACAACGACCAAGCGCGTCACGAGTCACATCCCTAGCTTAAGGTTTCTTTTCTAACGTGACACGAGTGTACATAACACACGAGGAGTATGTAAATAAACTTCCCCTTTCCTTTGGTTGAGTAGCTTTAACTTGAGGGCAACTTGCCCGCTCGTGTCAAGATGTCCATCCTTAGGTAAAGTTCCCTCTTCAAACGTAATACGAGCAGCAACTACCCAAACTTCACATTCATTTCTGGTAGAAGGATTTAAAAGGTTAAAAAGGTTCGTGACACGATGTCCAACCCTAGCTAAAGCTACATTTTCAAACGTGAAACGAGCCTGCACAGAGCACGAGCAGCAACCACGCAACAGAAGAACACGTGCATCGTGTCACGATAGGGATGGCCCTATTGAAGTATCTCTTTTTGAATGAGAACACGCGCCTTCACACAGCACGAGTTACAGCTAAGCAAACTTCACATTCATTTCCAATAATAATGGGCTGAACTAGGCACCCAGTCGTGTCACGCTGCCATCCCCCACAGTGCGGCACTGCTCAGTTCTTGCCTCAGTTTGCACATTGCTTTTTTGTCTCTGCCAGTTTTTAAGTCAAATGAATTTTTTATGGCATCACAGCAGGCCCAGTCCGCAGGCCGCAGTACGAGTACCTGTCCGCAGTGGTACCTGCCTCAGCCGTAGCCGTAACCGTAGCAGCGTGGCCAAGTTCCTTGGCTGCCTTTACGTGTTCCGAGTTTTAAAATTGTCGGCTCAAGTCGCCTTGGTTCGCTCCACTCCGCCGTGTGGGTCATTTCGAATAAATGCTTTTAAAATACTTTCAAGTGTGGCACATGGCGGGCTACAATTTGCAAATTGAGTTGATAGTGAACGGGTAGTAGGGGGCGTAGGGGGTGGGGCTATCGACTCTTTGCCCACTTTGCCATAAATTGCCGTCCACGCTCGTCTGCGGACCTAATGAAGGTGCTAATGGGATTATGAGGCAATTAGATTGTTGGTGAAAAAGGCATAAAACTGGCCCACGATTCACGATTAGAATTTATAAGGCAGATTATGAAGATTGCAGAGAGACATCAACACAGAGAAAGGGAATGCCATGAAAACTAAATGCGAATCGGAAGTCTGCGAACGATAAACGATTCTTAAGAAACAGTTAAACTATTTTTGTTTAACTATTTGCAAATATTTGCATAAGGAATAATGTTAATTCTGCTAGACAATTCGTACTTTCTTCTAGAATGAGAATAGAATGCTATGATAAATATTAAAAAAATATATCTATGTCAGATATTTCTTTATTTCTCATCTTTGTGTTAATAGAAGAAACAAGAGAAATAATCGACAAATATATTTGAATATCCCGTACATGTGAATAGTTATTTTCTTTGCATAATCAGAAGAAGAAAATAATCTATAAACATTTTACAGAGTAGAAGAAGACCAGAAAGAATCAATAAATAATTTATGCTTTAAGGTTTATATAGGACAAGATAGTGCCTTCTGTGTTCTTATAAAGAAGACGAATAGAATCAAAAGATAAATATTTAATAAAGATATTTGCATGATATTTCATTCTTTCTCATCTTTGCCTGAACTGAAAGCAGAACAGAGAGAATTGATAAATATTCAATTAACATATGAAATGATATTTCATTCTTTCTCTCTCATCTCTGCTTGTACTAGAACGGAATCAATCTGTACAGAGGCAACTAGTCGTGCTGGCCAGTCTTATGTTCCTTCCTTTCACTCATTTGCCTACTCATCTGACTTTGGTTCGTGACTTTGGCTACGTTCTAGGGGGCAATGCCAATCACAGTGAGTCTTGGCATTTGCCTGCCCAGAGAGAAAAGTCATTAGGTCATTAGGCAATAAATAATTAAAAGCCATTGTTGGCAGGCTAGGCACGAATTTGCCACACCTCCTGTGGGGGAGGCGGTCATAGGTTGTCGAGGAAAATGCGCTAATCATGCGCTTAACACACAGAAAACCGAATTTATCACTCACACAAATTTCAATTACACCACGACACTGAAGAGAAATGAAAATGGAGAATGGGAAATGGGAAACTGCGTCGCTTTTCCCACCGGAGCCAAATTCCACATGCGCCAAATCCTAAAAAATGATGGTGAATAGTGCGTGCTCGGCAAGCGATCAGTGTGATTAATGAAAGGGGAAAACAACAGAGGGAGAAAGGGTGAGAGAGAGAGAGAGAGACGCGACAGGCTCTCGATGAGGAAAAAAACTCTGAAGAGAAACCCCTTTAAAAATGATGAAACCAAAGCCGAAGCTGCAAACAAGTATGGGAAATTAACAAGTGGCCGCCATTGGACATGTGGGCTTAGCTGGCAAAGCCTCCTCACGGCTTCGTGTACTCATGTAGGAATCAGCCGGGCAGAAGGCGACGGAAATTTCCGGCTAATGTGCGCTCTAAATCCCGGCCAAGGGCGCCAGCGAAGTCGCCGAGCCGTGTCACGCGGGGACACCCTGGGGTCACCCAGACCGGGTGGCTGCCCCGGTTCAGTTACAGGATTAACATGACGGTAGAATAACAACAACACTCGAGAACACGAGCTTGTTATACTCTAACCAAGAGAGGGTACTTCTGTTTTGCTAGCAAAGCTGTAGAAAGAGAAAAGATGTTGTTGAAGAAGAGTTGGGAACAATTTTAAGGTAGTTTGTATTGGAATTCTTCAGATATGCATTCGAATTTCAGATATAATGAAGAATTAACTTGATCTTGTTATACAGAGAGAGTCTTCTTGGTTTGCTGACAAAGCTGAAATCCAAAATATATATTTGAAGAATAGTTGCACACATTTTAAGCCTTTTTATTTAGAAGAAAGAAAGATACTGCTAGACAGTTTATAGTTTCTATACTTGCAATTCTAACTCAGGTATTTCTAACACCCTTTAGAGACATATAAGATATAGAGAACATTAAGAAAACTTTGCAATTTACTCTAACTGCAATTCCATAATCACATATATCTATTATCTTTAGTTGAGAGCTTTCAAATCTTCGTCATGTGGCGAATCGATTTGCGAGAAAGACCCTGAAACAGCACCTCATGGAGTTGGGCTAAAGTGACAATCGCAGTTGACAAGGTCGTTTTTTTCACTCGTTTTGGATTTCACGTTGCGATCCACTCACTGAGAAAGGCCTGGAGAGAGTCGTCCCCCTGTGTTTGCTCTTCGTTCATTTGTTATCATTTGTTCAGTTTCCCGTCACCATCGTGGTTGCAACTGCAGAGAGTCTGTATCTGTATCTGTGTCTGTGTCTGTGTCTGTGTCCTCCCCTGCTCTTCGGGGGTTTCGGCTTTCGACTGACTCTTTACCAAAATTTGATTCAATCCATTATTTTTATTGTTGTTGTTGTTGTTGTTGCTGTCCCCGACCATCGCATTTCCATCAAATCGCATATAAATAAATTTCTCCATTTTCATTTCCATTTCGAGCTTCGCATTGCATTGTTTTCCCTTCTTTCTTCCCTCTCTTGTTTTTTCTGGCTTCTGTTTGGTTCTTCACACGAGCGCGCAACACTGAACAACCCCCTCGCCCCCTTCCGTCGTATGCCTGGGTAGTCCCAGGTGAATTTATTTGATATATTGCGCAGTTATTGCACACATCTTTACAGTTAACCCAGCCCTGGCCAACCCACTGCATCCCTCCTGGAGACAGAGAGAGAGAGAGAGAGAGAGAGAGAGAGAGAGAGCTGGGAATGCATCATGTGTGCAGCGTATGTTGAAATTTCACGCAACGTGTCGAGAAATTACTCTAATGCAATTTAATTGAGTGTTCCATTTCGCGATAACTACAGCTGAAAGTTCCCTACAGATTCGATTCGGAAAGATAAAGGAAATTTGCGATGTATACAAAGATGAAAGATACTGATATTAAAAATATATAAATAAATACAAATATTTTTAAATGTTTCTTTTAATATTCTAAAGTAATGCTTGTTTCTTTTTCGCCTTAATAATTAGTTCTCTCAATAGAACTAGATATTTAAATAAATTCTTTATACTTTTCCTTTTCCTGGAGAGCGTTTTCCTACTTAATTCCACTTCTAACTCCATTGAAACTTATTGATTACTTACTTCGCAATAATCATTAGTGTTCCTCACGTTTCGATACCCAATCGCAGTGATGTTTCCCATTAGCCACTGAGCCAGGGAACCCTCGACATATGTCGCCTCTAAAATGGTCAAATAAACTTTCTATATTGATACATTCATCAGGGAGTAAGGGAGTAAAGCAAAGTGTGTGGCATATTATGTCGCCCCAAAACAAATGAAAGAGAAAAAGAGGAAAATAATACACAAGTTTATATAGAATTATAGCAGCAGGGGCAACCCTCGGGGCACGAGGTTGAGGCTGCCACACTTGCCGCAAATCAAGCCGAGTCGAGCAAAATGACAGATCGAGGGACCAAGGACCGACTGCGGACTGAGGACTGTGGCAACAATTAAGTTTCCACATGAACAGCGTTTAATGTGCAACTGATTTTCAACATCTGTTTTCATTTTTGGACTTCCTCGTGCGACGCAGGCAATGAAAAGGAAACGATGCAGACGACTCGGGCTCTAAATTTGGACTCGAGCGACGCAAACAACAAGAAAAGTGTCGGAAAACATAATTTTGATAGAGCACGTGATGGGGGAGGGGAAGAGGAGAAACAGCTCGGTATCTTTACAGCAGCGTTAATTAGCCGCAGCCACTTGATGTCTGCGGGGCGCACAGTGAGCCCAAAATGAATCAGCCAGCTGGAAAATTAAAAATTCAACTAGGTCAGTGCTAAAGGTTTCACTATACAGCTGATTCTACCCACTGTGCGTGGAGCACGGAGACCATAAAAATGTCTTCAACCTGAAGGGTTGCCCATCCCGCATCTCTCTCTCTCTCCCTGTCTTTCTCGTTTATGAGGCACGCTTCCAGCTGCCATTCGCTGGAAAACCTTCTGGCTGGTCAGGGCTAATCCTTGATGCATGTCCAACACTTTGTCCGCCGTCTGCCGTTGGCAGCGACGCCGGCAGCGACGTCAGCGCGACAAGTCGCCAAAACACTTTGGCTGCTCATTAAAATTCATCCACGCAGATTATTAACATTTGCATATAATTTGCATTCGTAAGATACATGGCCGACAATTATGTGGATGCCGCACACACATCCAGGAAGGGAGCGGTGGCAGAGACAGAGAGAGAAGGGGATAGTGTCTTGGGGTGAAGGAGCTAGGCCAAGAGCTATAGGGGCACCACAGACAGCGAGGGGGAGGTGACTCCAATATGAAACTTATTTATGCATGCGTTTCTGCAAGCCACACCAACACCTACACACACTCACACACACACTTGTACTCACACACACATTGGCACTTGCATAAATTATGCTTGGGTCGTTGTTGCTGAAGTGGTGGAGTGGGGGACGAGGGGTTCGTAGAGAGGACTTAACGAGGTTAAGTGTAATTAAATTATCAAATTATTACCAAGTCTTAGCTTGCAGTTTATAATCGTGCACTCACACCAGCCACACCACAATGACCCCCTTCAGCCACGCCTCTGTGTTTGCACCATAAACAGACATTAGGCAAAGTTTCAATTAGTTGAAGCGTCAAGTGTCTTAGAAAACTATACGCCAATCAATGATGATAACCTTAAGTTAGGAAAGGATGAAAAAAGAAAGTTAACTTTGAGGATTATCAATCAATAAGGCAATAAGAAGAAACTAGAGGAAACTACTTTGGGTAGATAAGGTGTATCTAGCTCGAATAGGTAAAGAAACAGAATAAAAAGAGGAAACTAAGGAAATAAGAAGAAAGTAGAGGATGCATATAGAGTCTATTTAGCGCAGATAGAAGTTGACTTAAATATAAAAAGTAAACGTTACTCCTCGACCAGGTTTATTATTCAGCTTCGACTTTATAAGCACAGACAGTGCCTAAGCAAATGATCCGAAATTACCTATTTCCGTCAGATTGAATGACAAATCCCACTCGACACAGCTGGAAGTACAGAACTCAGCTGATGATGATGATGATATCGTGGTATAATGGCCAGCCTATTATCCTGATCTGGCCCTGGACAAATACTTTAATGCGCAGCGCGTAAAAATGCAGAAATATGTTTTTTATGCCTCGCGAGGCGCACTCTCCTATAACAACTGGGCAAATAAGTAAAAAGTAATCCTAATTACAATTGCGAGTTATAAATAACATGGCAGGGAGAGAGAGAGAGGAGGAGGGGAAAGTAGCGCAGAACAAAGCCCGACTGAGACGTGGATCTGCTCATTGTAATAATGAAAATCCCCAAACAAGCCATAAAAGGGATAAACGAAACGAAACGGAACGTAATGGAATGAATGAATGAATGGATGTACGAATGGAGGAACGAATGGACGAACGAATGGCACGGCGAATGTGACAGAGTAACAGATATTCGCCACTGCAAATAAGGAGAGAGTATGGGACAGACGGAAGAACAGGAAGACAGTCAGAGAAACAGGCAGACAGAGAGTCAGTCAGGCAGATGAACAGACAGTCAGGCAGACAAGGCGGAACCCTCGTATTGAGTCAACGACATGTGCGACCTTTGCAGATTTTTTAGTCCCCTGTTTCGGTGGTTACTTTTGGAAAATGGTTTGTTTGTTTTCCAGCTGAATTTGCGCTCGCATGAGGCACAAATCGCTTAAATAGCTCAGCTTATAATTGCGAAAATGAATATGTCATGTGAACCCTGCTTAGCTACGCCCCTGTCGGGCTGAGTGAAACATTGTATGCACCTCTTTTGTTAAACCATTTTCCAGGCCAAACCCTTTTTGACTTCGCAGCGGGACATGCCAAATCAATCCGTTTGAAAGAGGAAGGAAGGGAGAGAGAATCTGAAACTTTATTGCAGTGTAGCTGCGCCTATACCGTATCCGATCTATGGCATTTATATCACATCATCATTTATATCACAATGTGTATAATAATTAACAATTACATCGCAGTCTAAACACTTTCACCAGCTAATCACAATTTTGTGTCAGTGTAGTCGCCGTCTACAGTTGCTTATCAGGCGTTAAATTGCAGCAATTTGACAGTTTATCGCCGAGTTATTGTGCCCAGGTACAAGGACAACAGAGGAGTCGAGCTGTAGCTATATTTGCATAGTGTTAAACCCCCAGACAAATCTGCTGTGGAAACTCCTTGCCGCATTGCCTAAAAACAAAGTGCACGGAGTAAAATGTCAAATTGCCGGGCCAGAAACCCTTTTCCCCTCCCTGCCTAACGCTGCAACTAATGCAGTTCATGTGTTGGACGTCACTCTGCCTCTCTTCTCTCCCACGCCACCTTGCTTCCTTCCTTCCACTGGGCTGCCTTTGTTTGTGTTTGCGTTTGTCGTGTCCTGGCGATGTCCTCTCTGTCAATTTGCATGTTACCTGGCATTTGTATTGGCATTGAATTGCATTTTGCCTTGGCCTGCCTTCCTATGCAGGGGGTGCAGAGGGGGTGTCTCTATTAGTTTGTGTGTGCTTATCAACTGCTTCCTGCCGCACATCCTTGCCAGCTTCCTTTGTCTGTCAGCGTCTGCTAGTGCGTCTGTATTTGTTGTCCTCGTGTATTTGCGTATTTGTTTATCTAACTATCAAAGTGCTGCGTGCAGCTTGGACCAGCTCCAGATTCAAGTGCGTTAATTGCTGTTCTCTCAAGCAGCTTTTCTCTTGTTCCCACCTCACTCTTTAGTTGTACTTAGGGCTCCTACAACACCTCACTCTCCATTTACCCTTAAGGCTCCTAATCTATTAGTTTGCGCCTGAGCTCTGATAAATATGCGATACTGAAGTGTTTGCTCACAATTTCACTTAAGTTCGAGACAAATTTGAGTGTATTTTAAAATCAACTGGAAGATTACAGACTTACTTTGCTTATATATTGTCAAACTGGGGGGGCAAGGAGTCTTAAACCAGGGGTTAGGAGTGATGACAAGTCGTAAAGCTTGGACAGAGTGTGCTTTACTTAGTCTCGATTGAATTGACACGCAATTGAGGCGAAACTGTTAGATTTATCTTATTATATTTCATTTATTCCTTGAACGAGAAGAGAAGAGGAGTACGGACTGTTCATCTTCCATTCCTCTTTCCTCCTACAGGAATGCGTGGTCAACCCTTTTGGACCAACAACAAATAAAGGACAAATTGAAAGGCTGACAACGTGAAAAGTGCAATGGAAAATAAATGAAATGAAATCGTTAAACACTCCACTCAAAAGCCAAACGACAATGCGACGAATTGAGAGAAATTTTCACGCATTTTCCCCACTCCCCTAAAAAGCAAAGAGGCGAAAAAGGAAAGGCGTTTCCCAGTTGGTTTTGTGTGGCGTGTTTGCTTTGATTTTCGTAAATGGCACTTGAACTAATTTCCAGTGGGCGCATTTGACAGGCAGGTGACAGGACGGGTGGGTGAGTGAGTGGGAGTGCAAGTGAATGCATTGACGGACAGGCAATCACCCAATCAGGCATTCAGGCATTCGTTCTTTTATTTGATCATTCACTCGACGCGTCATTCACGCAGTCAAACAATCGAAAGTGTCAATTAAAACGGCAATATGCCAAGTGCCTCGACTCGACTCAACTTTATTATTATATTATATTCGATTTAAACATTTTCGATATCGACATATGCGGACTTTCCCGCACACCCCTCGACGGATTACACTTGCTTTCCTCCTCTTTCCTCTTTTGAATTGAAATGCGCGAAATGTGCGTGAATTGAAACAGATGTCGCGGCCCTAAGGCGGCCATTGATCCCGATACCGATAAGTGCTGCTCTGATTAATGCCCACGGGAGGGACTAATGTCTTCTGGCCAATGTAAACAATTCCAATAACAAAGTCAATGTAGAGGGTGCATATTATGCGTGTTGTTTACCTTAATAAACGCCTGTTAATGCAGCCTCTTGTTACAGACTCGATATGAATCGATAATGATGGGAGGTCAGCCTTTAAGAGGTGACCATACTCCTTGATTTAACACAGTACATTTCAATTATGTGCTTTGTTATAAGGACTAGCTATCAACCGATAATGATACAGAATAACCTTTTATAGAGTGACCATACTTCTCGGGCCAACAAATAAAATCTACACAAGTAAAAAACATTATTTAAATAATGCCATTTGTTGTACTAACTGTACTATAGAGTGACCATACTCTACTGCCAACACGATTTCCAATGAAAACCACAAGTGGATTTAAATTATTTGATTTGTTGTACAGACAGTTCAACTTTTGTAGAGTGACCATACTCCTCGACCGGCACCAAATGAAAACCACAAATGTGTATTTAAATTATTCGATTTGTTGTATATTTTATTAGTTTTTACGCTTTTGTTTCAATTGTGTTCTGTGTCTCTCTCTTGATTTATTACCCCTTCTTGAATTGTCATTTGTATTTGTGCTGCAATATTCATCGATATTCATAACTGTTTGTTGGCATTGTTCAACTACATTATGCCATCATATACTTGCCATACTTAGCGATTTCATTTCATCTGTCGTGTTTTCTGTTATTTATTCTGTTTTCAATATCGGCTAAATTATGAGTGAAATAAAAAGATTCATTGCGATTGGTTTTTTGTTTTTTTTTTTTAAATAATTGAATACTATATTTTGTTGCCTTGAAATTTACACATATTCGTAATAAATGCATTTAAATTATTTATAATTTAGAAATTAAACTAGTCTAGAAATGAAATGCGAAGCAACAGCAAATGATTCTGTCGGAATTTACAAAAAAACGTTTATAAGTTACAAGTAGGTATGGTATATAAATTTTTTTACAGTGTACACTTACGCCTGGTTTATTAATTTTTACAAAATGTAATTTAAACTTAGTCACTAATTATTTTTGCAATTTCGCAATTTTCTACTACGTTTTTTTCATTCGTTTTCTTTATCATAATTTATTATACAAGTCTTGTAGGTAGTAGGTTCGTGATTTAGGTATCTGCCAGTGTTGCAGAGCTGCATTCGCAAGCGGAAAGTGTGTGTGTGTGTAGTAGTGTAGCCTGTAGTAGTAGTAATAGTTGGTAGAAATAGTGTGTGGTGTCCAGTGTTGGCAAATGTTCAATGTGCATTGGAAACTCGGAAAGTTGAGAACGGTGCAGAAGATATATATGGAAATAAGTTCTTACTATGCGCGGAGAATGCGGAGAATTTCCGACATTTTTTTCACGCCCTATTTCAGCTTATTTAATTGTGGTTTATCGTGATTTTCGATATCTCTAGCTTTTCGCTGTGTTGCTTTTTTTAAACTTTCTGAAAGTGTTGCACAAACATTTCAAATATTATTTTTTCGTGTGTGTGTGAGTGTCAGTTTTTCTGTTTACTCTCGCATTTTTTGCTACTATTTTCACTACTTTTTTTTCTCTGCATGTCGGTTGGGAGTGTCTGGGTATGTGTGTCTGTGGTTGGTTGTGTGCTGGTGTGTATTATTTTTATGTTAAATATTGTTTTAACGCGCTTACTCGATACTTTATAAAATGCAACGTTTACACATTTCCTTAGTATTCTGCTTTAGATATTAACTACTACGAAGCTACTACGATTTAAACGTTTAGTACTTTTTTTTTTGTTTTTGTTATTTCTTTCTTTTGTTCTTCTTGTGATAATTCGAATGAGCATTAAACTAAAAAGGAACATATACATGATTATCCATTAATTATACAATACATATACTCGATTGTAAGTAAGTAGTTAATTTATTTTTTATATACGTATATATATATCATATGTTGTATGTGTGTGTGTGTTTATGTTATAGTATATCTATTACTTCTATCCATAGATCGTTTATAGTCAGAGTCAGTTGTTTGTTGGGTTATACGCTCGCATAAATAAGGGTTAGCTTTGAGAACCGAATATTCTTGTCGATATTAGTTAAAGTAGTTGAATACATATATTTATATATATATTAATTAATTAATTAATCGTTTAATCACAAATCATTGATGAAAACTTCACTTGAATTGGTTTAGGCGACGACGCTCTGCACGCTCTCTTGGTCCGTTAAATTCCGTTACAATTTTATCATCTTCTCCACTCTTGCACTCTCTTTTTTTCTTAAGTTCTCTTTCATCCTAGACCTCGACGTCTCTCTACATAGTAATTTCTTTTTGACGCGGCATCTTTAAATAATCTATGCGTATCTCAGGGGATACCTCACTAGGTTTATACACAGAAATTTACAGGGGGTATCGAATAGTGGGCGATAATACAGTATAGCAAGTATAGCATAGTATAGACACAGGCTGGGAGTGGGGATTGAGGGGGCGTGGGGATTTACAGGCATTTATAGTCATATATATGTATGTAGTTATTCTGCAGCTTTCGTTTTCGTTTCGTGTTTGTTTTCTTTGTTGTCGGAAAGGTACTAAAAATCAGTTAAACTTTATTATATTCTAGGTTACTTCTCGTCTCTATATCATCTATATGGTATTTCATTTCGTTATTCTTTCATTTCGTTTCGTTTTATAAACAATAAGTGTCGCTAAATGCTAGATCTTAAATTCGTTTTTTTATATATCTTTTACTTTTCGCTTGATTGCATTGTGTGATCTGTGTGTGAGAGAAACTTGATGCACTTTGCTCTCTTGTCCCATCAAAAATTCAGCTCGCTTTTCTATCTCATATGCATTTTCACTACCTTCCCGTTGATTGATGATGATATACTAGGTATACATAATATATGTACAGATTGTATGTTATGCTAGAAGTTTTATCTATCCGTTTCTCCATTTTCGTTGGCATTATTCGACGCTATATTTGCTTACATATTCGACTTGCTAATTTTATTTAGATATTTTTTTTTTGTATTTTCTTTTTATCGTTTTCTTTTCTTTTCTGTTACTTTTACTTTAATCTTTACTTTTGCTCAGTGGGTTTAATTGTTCGACGCATTGTGCTCTCCCATAAAAAACGGGGAGGGGCGGGTTGTAACACAATTTTACTTAACTTTTTGCATATTGTTTTATAATTCTTGTTTCTTGTTTACTACTTTCTTCTTCGGTTTCTTTTACGTGTGCTTGTAAGTCCGTGTAGAGCTTCAGAGCTATAAAGACAGAGAGAGAAAGAGAGAGAGAGAGAAGAAGGGAAGAGGGCAAGTTAGTATAAGTGAAATATGCATGTCTTTATTGCTATTAAGGTGTTCCAATTTAACGTGGGAATATCTGTATCTAAACGTGTATTATCTAACTTATTTGGGTTATCGATCTTCATGGAACTCACCTCGATTCAATTCAATATGGCGTTTTCATCAATGATACCACAGCCTGTTGTTTTGTGTTCGCATAACACCGTTTGCCAACGGATTTGCATTTCCGTTTCCGATGCCAATGCCGATGTTTCCATTTCCGCTCGCATTACCACTCAATTTCGTTGCAGTTGTTGTTGCTGTTGTCGAAGCTTCGCCGTTGACAGCCGATGTTGCCGCCGATGTCCTACTGAGATGGACGCCCACATCCTCGGCGGGCGACAGACCCGTCATCCCACCCGGACGCTTGTAATCCCCATTGGCAGTTACTTGATCCGTATCGCGAGTGAGTCGCAACGCCTTCAGGTGCTGCCTCTGATTGTCGCGCAATGTTGTTGCTGCTGTTGTTGTTGCTGTTACTGTTGTTGTCGGTCCATTTTTACCGTTACTCGTGGCATACTTGTTGTTGTGCAGCGTCAGGCTATACTTGGGCTTACCCCCGGCAACTCCAGCGATGCTCAGATGTTGCGGCTTCTTGGGCATCGTTGTGGCCTGGCTGCTGCTCTGCTGCTCAGCATTGGCTGCCCCCACCACCCCCTCGGCAGCCGCTGCCAACTTGAGCGAAGCTTCGAACTAGAGATTATCGGGATAGCTGCGGAAATTGTAGGTTCTAGCGCGTTGAAACTCCGCAGCGGCAGCAGCAGCGGCAGCTGCACTATTGCCACCGCTATAGGGATTGATCATGGGTGCCGTCGATTGGGAGTTCATGGTGCCCATGCCATCGTCATAGATCCCATTCAGCTGGTCCTGGTTGTGGCTGCTGCTGTGGCTGCTCTTGCCCCCGCCACTGCTGACGGTGTTCGTGTTGCTGCTACTGGAACCAGAGCCCGAACCGGAGCCAGAGCCGACGCCACCTTTGATGGGCTTAAATATGGCCGTGGTCGCATAATACTTCTCCATGGGCGGCGGCGGCACTGTGGGCGGCCTGGGGAATATGCTGCTCAGCGGTGGCGGCGGTGTTCGTCGCACATTCACGTAGCCGCCGCCGGCGTTGGCCATTTTCGATGCCGGCATGTAGTCCTGCATGTGGGGCACCGCATAGCCACCTTCGGGAACATCTGCGTGCGACGCAAGAGGATTTCGTTTAGTCAGGGGCGGGTGAACGGGGTAGGGGTAGACGAGTCAAAGGGGGAGTTTAGGTTGAATGTGTGTGTATTTGTGTATGTGTGTGTGTTCTTGTGTGTGTTTTTGTGTGTGTGGCAATCGCCGCAAAAATTTATTTGCATTAGTTGCTAGCGGCGCCATATTTTATAGCTCGCAGCGGAAATGGGCGAGCCCAAAGGGGATTGCGAGCCGGTCGCCCAGGGAGCAGGGGGAGGGGATGAAAGGTAACCTGGGGGTCTGCATATTGGGTTTACACACCTGTATAGTCGGGCGTCATATTACATTGTAAATCATTAACCGCTGCGTAGCCGTTCACGCCGCTCGTGTACATGTTCACGTTGAAGGGCTCGTGGTAAAGGCTGTTCTTGCCAATGGAATCGTTGTCGTCAACGCTGGCCTGCAACGAGACGAAGATGGGGGAGAGAAAAGAAGAAGAATATTATAGTGGGGCTTTTAATATACTGACACAAGCCGAATGGAGTGTGAGGAGAGACCTTAAAGTTATCGTTAAAGTTGCGTAAAACATATCGATTTTTGGCTAGAAAAAGTTCTTGTTACTTTCAAGTTGATTGCTAATGAACTCAGCTTGAATTTTCATTGTATAGTATACCAATATTTCTATATATACTCTGCTATACTCCTATTTATCTTCTTAGGTTTGTTTAAACTCATAACACTCATTAAACTTTCTGATTATCGGCAAATCCTTTATAATTTCTAACCTAGAATACCTTAAGATACTTCAATTTCGATTCGTTCATAGATTCGTTTATAATATCTGTATAGATTTTTATTATAATGCATATCATTATATCTGTATTCATTGCTTTAACTTCATAGTTTTCTTGTATAAACTTGGAATCTATTAACTCTCTCATCATCAACACAATCTGGCTATGCGCTCAGCTGCAATACTTAAAGATACTTTTATTTCTGATTGCCAACAATCCGCCTGTAATATCCCGGAATGACTTTCTATATGTTTCGTGCTCTTCTACATGCATTCTTTCCATAATCATTTCTTCAACTCAGCTCTACAAATGTTGTTCTACGCTTAAACTGTCTTTAAAGTGCCCCCGGAATGATTATTTTTACTGCTTATTACTTTCAGTTTAAACACTTCCCGATACGACTTCGTGGGGGGGAGGGTCGAAGGGGAGTGAAGACCCATGGAAGCGCAGCTCAGGAGAGCGTTGAAAAGTTCCTATTAAATAAAATAAATGCCGTACGGTGCGGCGCCTGATCAAGTGTGGCACGAAGTGGCCGATAGGACGTGGCAGCTGCACGCTACATTGAACCATTATGTGAAATTTAAGTCGGGAATTTGTCCGGCTCAAAGGACTGCTATACGTATATATAGTATATATCTATGTGTGTGTGTGTGTGCTCACCTTAATGCTGTTGCCATTGGGACGATGCTTGTCGACATTGCCTCCGAGTGTGTTCGGATTGAAGCTGTATTGGAATGCATCGAGCACGTTGCTGCCTCGTGCTCGCTTCGTGCGTGATACGATGAATAGAATGACCGCCACGAGCAGAACAATTATCGCTGTTAGAACAACAATGACGACGCCAATGAAGTTCGCCTCGTTCGGCTCCTGGTCGATGGGGCGTGGCGCAATTACTGCAACAACAACAATAAAAAGAAACAATAACAAAATTAACAGAGAAGTTCCGCGTTTTTGAATTAACATGCAAAAATCGAACGAAATTAAAAGTAAATATTGTTCAACTAAATAATTAGCGCAAGGGGGTAAAAGAGAAGTGTGTGGGAGAGAGATAGCAGAAGATCGCTAATTGAATTTATCTCTCTCTTTCGCTCTCTCTCTGTGTATGTGTGTGTACTTACATTGCGGCCCATTGTTGTAGTTGCCACTGCCGTTCACCGTGTTGTCGATGTTGTTGTTCATGTTGTTGTTGTTGCTGTTGGCATCATTGGTGGCGCCACCGTTGTTGCTGGCACCTGAGGCGCCTCCATTACCAGACTGGCCGCCGTTCACCTTGTTTTTGTTATGATTGTGCTGATAGTCGGTGCTCAGGAAGGGATATTCGTACATATCCTGAACAGCTCCATTGCCATTACGCTGCTCCAGTTCGTCTGTGAAATTTCCCATGGCGGGCACTGTAAACAGAAGCAGAGAGAAGAAGAGAGAGATGGTTAATACACATACACATGCAAAAGTGAGTGGAGTGAGTCGATTCCGCTTATGAACGCTACATCAGCTACTAAATTTCGTCTTCAAAAAGTTGCCGACTCCCTCCCGGATGGACGGACAAGGCACAGCTGCGTTCCATGATTACATTTTCCCCGTGGCCTCTTCTTCGTTTTCTTCTTCTTTACACCTTTCGTTCCACTTTAAATTGTTTCGCTTTCGCTACGCTTTTCTTTTCTCTCAGACCTTTTGAACCTCTCTAACGTGTTCATTTCCTGTCAACCGAGTTCGAGTTTTTTACGTCAGGCATAACTAAATTTACCAGATGTCTGGATTTTGCCCTGTCTTATAAATATGCATGTGCTGCCAGCGAATGCAGTTCTAAGAAATACGGAAAGCGGCACTCCACAACCTACATATCATTCATTATAATAGTGTGCGCTGTTCTTGTGCCATGTTTTGAAATATATTCAACATATTGGTGTTGCCCTCTTGCTACCTATCGAAGAAGTACCTCTACAGCACCAGCCAATCGTGAGTTACTATAGGTATACCGAAAACCAAGCAGCTCTTCCCATGTTTTCATATATTTTCTTCATTCTACTGCTGCCTTCTTGCTATCTATTAAAGAAGTACCTCTATAGAACCAGCCAATCTCGAGTTACTATAGGTATAATGACAACCGAGCAGCATCTTCCATTCTTTCTAATATGATCGACATTCTGTTCATGTTTACTTACTACCCTATAAATATTGGCTCTATAGGACCGGCCAATCTCGAGTTACTATAGGTAGGAAGAAGACATACCAACTTTCTTCCATGTGTCTAAATATGTTCGACATTTTATTAAACTCTACTTGCAATCCATTGCACAAGTAGCCCTATAGCACCCTTCAATCTCGAGTTACATGAGGTAATAGGAAAACAGACAATCAATTTTAACTGATTTACCGAAATTATAGCTATACATGTCTTGCTGAGCAACCCTTAAACAAGTTTGGTTAATCTTAGTGCGCGGCTTATGCTGCTTATTAGCTCAGATCTGTCATGGGAGACGGGTAGCAGTCGCTGCGGGCCGTAACACCTGCTCATCTAGCGTTCACTTTGATCTCTAATACCCCCAGCTTATGCTGCGTCACCCCCTCTCCATCCACCTCTCTATAACTACAGCATATGCCGTTCTGCAAAGTGTTGTCATTTATCTCCGCTAACATCTTGAGGGCATAACAAAGCAAAAGCAACAGCAAAAACAGAGCATTCCCGGGGGCAGCTTTTTATACGCCCCCTTCTTCTTCACTGACTCTCCCCCTCTCGATGAAATCCTGGAAACCCCTCGAAATGCCCGAATACCCCCGTTGGCTAGCCGAAAAACGCTTCCTTGAGTGGGTGACCCCGTTTCTGTAGACAGTAAATGGCGTAATTACTGTGTGAAGTTCTTCTGCTGCTGCTTCTTCTCCTGCTTCTCCTGTTTCTTCTTCTTCTTGTTATTCTCCTTGTTGTTGTTGCTGCTGTTTTGAGTTATGTCGCCTTCTTTGGACAGCGCTCAGAGGATACGGAGGACACTCTAAGGACGCCAAGCCCAGGCCAGCGCAGGCAAGGCATCTCTCTGAAGTTTGTGCTTGGCTGCCTTTTGTTTTGCCATTGCCATTGTCCCCATTGTTGCCTCCCACCACACCCCCTTCAACTCATCCCGCCACTTAAAAGGGCATATCTTGCATCTCTCAGTTGTTCCCAGAAAGCTTCGTCGTCGTGGTCGTCATAAAACGTTTAAAATAATTAAAATATTTCGTGCCACATTTATCACATACACACGGGGCAAAGCGGGCATGTTGAATGGAGGAAATAATGGCGAATACGCCGCATATCCCTTTTGGCATTCTTCTTCTTCTTCTCTACTTTTGTTTTTTTTTATATTTTTTGTCCTTTATAACTAATTCTCTTTGTGTGTCCCCAGGGTCGGTTCCTCTCTCTCTTTCTCTCTGTATGCTGGCATTGTTTTTCAGCCTTTGTATTTTTAGAAACCTTTAAATACAACTCCATAAAGAACAACAACAACAACAATGAGAGTGAGAGAGAGAGGAGAACGCGAACAACAATCACCGCAAGCAAATCTCACAAATTGGGGTTAAATCTCTGCAGTGCCTGATAAAAATATACGCACACCACTCGAAAGATGCTGCCAGTCGTACGTGCGTTTCTTTTGTTTACCCTTACCCTAGTTTCCGAGCCCTTCACGGCAAACAAAACGAGAGCAGTGCAGAAGCAACAGCAGCAGCAGCAGCAGAAAAAACTAAATAAGTAAAAATAAAAACCAGCCAAACAGCTGGTTTCCCGCTGTCCCCCCATCCTTGGCCCACCTCCAGTGTGCGGTGCGTGACAAATGCCTCGTGGTGTTTGTTTCTCGTCGAGTAATTGCCGAAGCGCACCATGTGGTGCAGCAGCCGAGCTCAGCCTGCCTTCCCCCTCCTCTTTACTACCTCTCACTTTCCCTCTTCCCCTGCCTCTTTGTGGTTTTCGCTGACGTATCCTTCACACAGTTGTCGCTTCAATCTGCCTCGTCATGCCCCTCTCGGTAGCTGCTGTCAAAGTAAGTGCCGATCCGAAGATCCTAAGAAGATCTCTGCTTCTGATTTTCGGCTTAAAGTCTTCATCGGGGACTTGAGCGACTTGAAAGAGTCTGCAATGATTTTGCAGAATGCTTTAAGCGGAATTCTCATGCGTGAGAATAAAGAGCGATCTCACTGTTGCTGAACATGTTCATTAAATCTTTCGATTGTATGAAGGCTCTTTATGTCTAGCTTCATGAATTTCCTATACCTTCTGTTCTGTTCTTCATCACATCTTTCAATTGATTACCGCATTATAAATCTCTTATATATTCTTTTCTGTTCTTCATTACATCTTTCAATTGTATACTATCCATATATCTAACTCTATAAATTTCTCATTTCTTTTCTTCTTTTACTTAAAAGGACCTTTTCAATTCTTCTTCCTTCATATCAGGGTAGTTACTAGAATCTTTCTTTGTCTCCTGTGAGCTTTGTTCAGCATTACCAACAGCTTTTGCTACGCCTCGTCTTTTATTCAAAACGATATTCATTCGACTGAACTGAATTGAACTGGGGAATCTCAATTCTTTTAGATTTACAACCGACTTCCTCTCTATAAATCCATTAAGTCCTCACCCTACACCGGTCTATGGTATAGGAAATCCCCTATTCATGTGGCACGCTCTATTTGACTCATCAATCAAACATGAAGTTGGTAGACTGGCAGCTTAATCCCCTACTCATTTTCACACCTACCCAACACAGAACCCAATCTCGGTGCATTGCAACCCCCTATGATCTCCGATCCTGAGCAATTTGTGCAACCCCTCGGCGAATGAATTGCTAAATGTGCCATGAAAATATTGTCCAAATAGCAAAGAGAAAGAGAGGTACAGATAGAGAGGGGACAGTCTAAATCTTGCACTTTGTACAATTTAATCGAAGCTGTGTCAGGAAAATGCATCGGAAAATGTACACGGCATTTCTATCTAGGGAGTAACTACCCCTAAGCCGGGTATCTTGTTTACTCTTGCCAGCTAGAGGGACGCAACCTTTCTATCCATGCGCTTTTGGGCATTTTTATTGACTTTGTTCGGCTGCCCCCCTCCATCCCCTCTCCCCATGCACGAGCTGCCTACGTGCAGTGCACAAAAGGAGTGAAAAAAAAAGGGGGAAATATTTCTAAAGAGATTTTGCTCTACGGGCCGCTTATCTCGCCTGTCTCGTTGCGTCTGTGTCTCTCCACCGAACCTATCTATCTCTCGCATTGTTGTTAGCCAAATGTTGGAAAATGCTTTTCCTTTTCCCCGCTTCTCTTGTTGTTTTTGTTGTTGTTGCTGCTGTCACACACTCGAAAACGAAATGTAGCTGAAAAATGCATTTGCAGTCGCGTATGCCAAATGCAATTTTCGGCCAATTTGAGAATCAATTTCTATCTTATTTGACCCCCCTTGAAGTGAAGTTCTTGCTTCTCTTGCCAACTTACCCGATATAAAACTGATCTCCGATAACATAATCCATTTGACAGCGAAATACAAATTGATTTTGAGATATTTGCCCACACGATGATGCAACTTTATGGTCACGTCCCGAGCATGGTCCATTATGGTGTCGGGCATGTAGGAGAACTGCACGGGCTCTCCCGAGAAGTAGCGTCCGCCAATGCTGAAGAAGACCTTGGCGTGAACAAAGACCTGTGTGAAAGACAGAGTAGAAGATGTAGTAGGTTAAGTAAGTGCCTCAGTTTGGTAGGGTATGATATCATCAATATAGGGAGAGAAAGAGAAGTGTAGGGTTAAGTAACTGTTGTTGTGAGGTTAAGTTGGTAAGTTCCTCAGTTAAGAGAAAGAGTATGGTATGGCTTAGTAAGTGTCTTAGTTTGATATAGCTTATTAAGGTCCTCAGTTTGGTAAAGTTTGTTAGAATGTTTGCCAGAGTAAGTAAAAGGTTTATTAACAGTCTAAGTTTAGTGGGGTTAACTAACTGTCTCTATTTGGTTTTTCTCAGCAAAAGACTGGTATGTGCAAGGTTAAGTAGCTGTGTCTGTTTGTAAGACCTTGGCAACCTCTCCAGTATGCTAGATTCTCTCTTTCCCAATCATCTCAAATCCCAACTCACCTGCACATCCTTGGTGAACATGTTGTTGGTATGCAATACGATAGCGCTGAAGTTGCGAATCGTATCGAATTCGAAAACGATTTCAACGGGTTTACCCAGCAGACCTGGTGTATCGTTTCTCCAGCCAATCCACTCATAACCTGGAAAAAGAAAAGAGAACCGAAAATGAAATGAAGTTGCTACGGTAAAGTCTGAAAAAAATCGATAGACCTACGGAACATATGCTGCAGAGTGGCATGTAAAGCTATTTAAGCCGGGAGGGTCCCCCACTACCACATACCGTAAGTCGACGGCACTTTTGGGGTGAAGTTTTGTGGCCCAAAACAAACTAATGGGGGTGCTCTTGGGGGTGGGGCAGTGAACAGTGGGGCGGGCATAACTAGAAATTATGGCCAGAGCGACATTTAAGTAATTTTTTGCCTCCACTTTGCTTTGTTTGCATGGCCCTAATTTCACTGGGATAAGGTGGCCGGACAGCAGAAAGAGAAGGTGGAGAGGAGGGAGTAGGAGAAAAGGAGGAAGAAGGAACTCGCAGCAAAGGGTAAACAAAAGTCTGGAAATATTTCTCAGTCATGCAAGTGGCCTAAGCTGATCAGAAGTTACGACGATTCAGAGAAGTCGCCGTCGAAAATCGATTTGCAGCCCCGCTAACAATGCAAATAAGCCATAAGGAGCCACAGGGAGGAGGGTACAATGGGGACCGATGGCTTTTCGATTGTCTGAAATTATATGCCGAAAACTTTGCTGCAATGCGATTCGTTTTTATGTGTCTGTCTGTCTCGACGACGGCAACGGCGATGACGACGCCAGCGTCGACTGCATGTCTAATTGTCTGGGGGAAGTTTTCTACTTAAATTCGCACAGTGCCAAAGTTTTCAATAATTTCGATTATTGGCCATTTGCCAGCAGCGCGGCCAAAACAGACAGCCAGAAAAAAGCCAAAAGCCGGGGAAAGGGGGCAATGAAACTTGCCAGTTGTGCGAAACTTTTCGCTGCCCGCCGGCTCGGAAATGAATGCCAGTGTTGCCATAAATTATCAAATATGCATAATGTTTACATTTTTACAGTTCGCATAGTTCGCTCCATTGAAAGAGGAGTAGAGCGAGGGGGTGGGGGGAGGCCTGACAGGTCTCCCTATTCGAAGCAAGTTAACTGCGTCGCCAGCGAAATAGTCCAAACTTATTATTTATTTTGTTTATATTGTATGTGTTCCGTGGCGAATTATTTGCTGGCCACAAACTTTTGTGCCTCCCCTCGCCCTTTGCCCTTCGCCTTGTGCCCGCTCTGAGTTCGCCGTATGCTTTTCTGCTGTCGGTGAACTTTCGTAATTATTTGATGTTAATCAGTTTTTTCTATTGCCATAAATCTTCTCGGGGTTTCAGCACTCCGCGGCTAACTAAATATATAGCGAAAGTTTCGCAGCGATATGCGGAAAGGGGTTTGAGGCTCTGCGGGAATAGAATCCCGATATATATGTTAGTAGACTGGTCAGGCGGCCCATTTGTCTCGCTTTAATGGGCTCAAATTGAAAGACCCGTTGGAATTCAAATGCAGTTGAAATCTTGCAGAACCGTCTATCGATTTATCAAGTTATTGATTTATCCCCATCATTATCGGTTTTAATGGTGAAGTGAAGTGTATATCAATCATCAACTGCAGCTGAAAACTTGATGAACTACTTATCGATTAAACAAGTTGTTTATCGATATAGCTATCGTTTATCGTTACAGTTATCACTTTAATGGCTTTAAATTGAAGCTTTTCATGGGCATCAACTATAGCTGGAACTTTTTTAAACTACCCATCGATTTATCGAGTTATCGATTTGTCAAGTCTTCGATTTTTACCAATTCCTTTAATGTCTAACCTATCGCCTTAATCGCCTTGTCGCTATCGTTATCGCACACTTACCTTTGCCAAATCCATGAATATCGGTGCGGAAATTATCCTTGCCCTTCTGGCCATCCACCAATTGTCCCAGTCCATCGACATAGCGATCACCCTGCTCGTTGCCATCGTAGGTCTTGTCCGACAGATCTACCTCCATGCCACGCTGCACTCCCTTGGGTATGCTGTACGAGACGATACCCTCTGCAAAGGGAAGAAGGAAACCAAACAAAATTAAAACATGTTTTAAATGAGCTGCACAATTCGTGGAAATGTAACCAAATTCGTGTAACACGAGCCACTGCACATACGCTCCCACACACACACACACATTCATCACTTCCTTCACGTCATGTCACGTTTCGTGTCGCGTGACACGTGACGCAGACAAACGAGTGACAAAGCGAATGGCGCGCTCGCTAAGTTCGCCTTGCTTTTTAAACTGCGGTAAATTTAAAGTTTCCCCTCCTCTCCACCCCCACGCACTTGGGAAACTTTTCCCAGTGTCGTAGTCGAGTTGTGGTGAAGAGGGGGGAGGGAAAGGTGCAGGATATTGAGTTACTTGAAACATAATTTCGTTTTGCGGCCACTTTTGTCTTTTGTCTGCCATTTGGTTTCTGTGGTTATTTTTAGCAAAGTGTCGGACGAGTTTGGGGTTTGGGATTTGGGTTTTCTGGGAGTAGGGAAAGGGGGCCAGGCTTGAGTGCTGTAGTTTTTCAATGTCAATGTCACAGCGGTAGCGCCACAGCAACAACAACAACAACAACTGAGTCATGCTTTTGCGGCTGAGTTAACAAAGTGTTGTCGATGTTATGCGAAAGTTTTGTGCGATACACTGAGAGAAAAGATACATTTATGCAGGCGATTAACAGTGTAGAGTTGGCAGAGGGGCAGCTAAGTGTCAGTTCCATGGCGCACAAACAACACCTGACACTAATTACCACAACTACAGCAACAGCAACAACAACTGCAAAACAAATACATTTAGATCGAAAAACAACAAACTGTGGGTGGGCCTTGACAGGGTTGCCAGGACACTCGAAATAATTACACACTAATTTTACCAGAATTTCTGTTTCTATTTACACAATTCAGGCACGCGCGGTAGAGCAGGAGGGGGGCGTGATAGATATAGTCAAAGGCATTTTCCAATAATTACCAAACTGACAGACAGACGGACGGAAAAAAACATATAGAGAAATCACATAATTACACATAATTGGACACAGTGCCTCGAAAAAGTGAGTACGCAGTGGGCATAGATAATGAGCAACTCGATTCCAGGTAGCATATGTGAGTGGATAAGAGAGGGGGGACAGGTAACTGTAGCTGCGCATATTAATAATTATTTAATCTATTTATAATGTAGCCAACACTTAATTACTTCAGGACCAACCCTCGCAGAGAGCAGAGATAAGCCTCATTGTGGGATCACACGTTATATGGGGATATGGGATATTTAATTAACTGCAAAGACATTTCGGGCAGCGCGTTTTACAATTGCCTTGCGACATCTTTCACGCAATGCTCCCCCTCTTACCACACCCCTGCCAAGGGGAGGGGGGGGACCTTCCCACTTAAGCCTTGTTATTCGCGTGCTCACATGCGATTTTATTTGCGTGTGTCGTGCGAAAGAGACAGCAAAAAACTGCCAAAAGTCCTCGCAGTGCGTGCTGCGGCACAAACACACACACACACACACACACACACACACTATATGCTTGTGTATATATCCCCTTATATCGGACAGTGGGGGCCCAACTACAATGCTATATAAAATGTAATTTGTTTCCTTTTCTGCTTCGCGTCACGCGAACCCTGACAAAGAGCAAGACGAACTTTGCTGATGAGTCAAATTGAGCAGCAGTTGAATGAATAAATGAATAACTTGAATAAATGGATACTTAGATGGATGGAGTACCCGAAAACTTTGCTTGCAGGGAGGCACACAAACTAGACACAGACACAGTTAGTGAGTGAGTTATGTTGTCTGGAATGTTGGCTCCAAAATAGGCAGGAGACAGTTATAAAAGGGAACCCGAAACAGGGAAAGATTTTCCATAAACAGAAAGTATGGTAAGTAAATAGGGTTTATACTCGTACTCGTATATAAATCAAGCCACAATAAGGAACTTCTGTTTCGATCAAAAGATGAAGGTAGATTGCAGAAATGGAAATTGCGTAATGGGAAAACCTAATGCCATTGTAAAGTGGAAAGTGAGTTTCAGTTGACCCTAAAACTTGATCAATTATGCCTAAAGTTATTGATTATCTCAATAACCCTTTGTAGTAGCACGTAATGCGATATTAGCCCCAATTTAAAAGGCCTTAAACGCCTACACTCACAAAGAAACCTCTAACCGATTACCCAGCGAAGCATTCATAAATTATTCACTTTGCCCCTTTGTGGCGCACACTCATAAATCCCCAGCTCAACGCTAATCAGTTGTTGCATTTAAAAAAAATGCATAAAAAACCCAACTCCAACTCGAAGTTCCAAGTCTGATTCGACTACGAAGCGTAACCAAATCAGATGCCGATTCAAATTCCAAGGGCTAAGCCGTTTTTAAATCGAAACAAATTCGTATTTAGTTCGTTGTGTGAAATCAGAGTCTGTCACTTGCCCCAAGATAATCTGCAGTCATGACGTGACCAAGCGCTGACTCTACCTTCCTCCCTTCTCCCTCCCCTACTCCTCCACTCCCTCTACTCTATTAAGCCCTATTTGCTTGCTTACAACGACGGCGCTTCCAGAGCTCCACACTGGGTGCGGTCTCTCTCCCTCTCTCTATCACTCTGTCCACGTAGGTGTGCCCATTGATTTGCATTTCAAATGCTCTTGGAGTCGATACGACTTGAGAGTTCCCCTGATTTATGGCCACAATTTATAAACAATTATGATCGCAGTCTAAATTTCTCATCGATGAGATTAATGTGACTACGCTTTATTGATTACTTTCGCCCCAAACGACGTCAGTCTGCCACTTGTCTAGACGTGAGGCAATAGAGAGAGAGAGAGACCTCTCCGGGTAGAGCCATTCTAGAAACCATTTAGGCATGCTAGCACCCCCGACAGTACCGACATCTTATCTCGCTTAATTTGCATATGAAATGCGCTCTGCGCTACAACTGAATTCCCAATGGCAAATCAAATGACATGGCTCCAAACCCCAATCCGAATGAGTGTGTGGGAGGTGGATGGACGTGGGTGGCGACATCGCAGGTCAGTTTGCATGTCCGAGGGGCGTGCTCGTAGTTTGACCCGCGAGGGGCGAGAGGGTGCTCAAATGGCGCCACAGCAAACCACACATTGCGTTAATTTACGGAATAATTTCGACTTCCGCGACTACCGCACTGCCTCCTCCCCGGGGAGGGCGCCACTAGTTAGCTTGACTTGGTCTGAGTTGGGTTGGGGCTTTTTTTTCTTTTTGGGGTCTGGTCAAACAAATTGTCATTAGGCGCGCTTTGCTGCTTGTTCTTGTTGCTGTTATCGCTGCTTTTCTACCTGCAAATTATAGAAAAATTTGTTTGCCCAGACTTGTTATAGTTGTCGCTGCTGTTGTTGTTGTTGTTCGTGCACTACTTGACAATTGCGTGCAAACAACGTCGTCGTCGTCGTTGTCGTTGTCGACTCCAGACGCGACGCGGAGGTTGTTGTACACGCCGTTTTGGGCCCGTTGTCGTCTGCATAGTTTCTCAGCCTGTCTGCGACTTGCGATGAGATTCTGGACAGGGGACTACTACCATATGTCTGCACGCGATTTGCTATATGTACAATATATATACAATATGCATGTACAGTTTTGCCACATTGCGTGGCACCCTACACGGAATTGGATTACGCGGTTGCGACTAATACGCTGCCCATAACGTTGGGTTCTCACTGAAATAACTCGCATAGGGTTGCATGCAGAGCACTTTCAAACAAAATTGTAGTTAAGGTAATATATAGTTGAAAAATTGAAGGCTTCTGATAAATTTTAACTCACTTATTGGCGATACTAGGCTGAACTGAGATTCGGAATGTAAAGTTAAGTGCTGGAAGATCTTTAGGTCGTATGGTCCTAAGAAAATCCCCAATTCCGTGATAGGGAAGCATGCAGAGCGCTTTAATCGGAAATTTCAGTAATATATTTCCTACATAGTTAAGAATTAGAGATGTCTGTGAACTTGTGCAGTACCTTTTCACAAATAAGGCTAGTGTTTTCAGGTTGTAAGGTCTTGCATTCATCTAAACGCACTTCTAGTGAACCAAATCGAATAGGCCTGCATGCAAATCGCATTTCAATAGTATATTTGATAAATTAAAGGTCTCTTCTTAACTTACGCACAAATGAGCCAGGAATGTGAAGCGAAATGCTACTCGATCTTCAGATCGCAAGGTCTTGCACTCATCTAAGCGCATTCGCAGTTGCATCGGTCCACAGAGCCAAACAGACACTTAAGCTGCTTTGGCTGGTCTAATAGAGGCGGACACAGGGCCAGAAGAATGTAGGGGATAAGGGGATAGTGGAAAGGGGAATGAGGAGAACTCTTTCCGAGCTGTTGATAAATTAGCGCTGACACTAAAACTCTGTTAGCCTTTTCACGCTATCATTGCTCATGTCGAGTTTTTATCGCACTCGTTTAAATTTGCCTCGCGGACAGGCATAAAAGGGGTGTGCAGGGGGGAGGGAGGGGGATTCACTTACCTTCCCAAAGGCAGCCAACAATCTCGGCACGCAGGCAGATGGTGCGATCGTACTGGCCATACGGATATATGCGTATCTTCGAAGCGAAGATGATCGGCTGCAGAGCGTTCTCCACCTCGCTGTAAGTGTTGATGTTGCCGGGAAGTATCTGCAGAAGAAGAGAAACATTGACCATGGGCTGGTATTGGATTCTTCTTGCAGTACTCTTGCTTACCTCTTTGCCCTGTGTGTTCTTCCAGCGTTGCCACTTATCGAAGCCGGGTCGCCAGTACTCGAGCACATATGCCTCAGTGTACTCCTGACCCTGACCCTTGCCGAAGCGACCCTGCGTCCTGATGGCAGTGATGACGTGCGTCTGCAGCAGATCCACCTGCAGATACTCCTTGAGCGCATTCGATACCATGTGCTTGGGGCACCAGGCACCTCCATTATTATCGGTTTTCAGTCTGCAATGCAAGAGAGAGAGAGGAGACCAACGACAACTTTATTAATTGCCCTCGTATTCGGAAGCTGCGCAAGCCGCCAGTTGCGCACAAAGTTTTCCTACTTCTTCTTCTTCTTCGGTTTTTTATACAAATTAATTGACATTAAGCGTTCGCCACCCGTTGCCAAAGCCACGAACAACTGTGGCCTAAGGGGAGCCAAGACCAGAGACCGAGTTGGAGTTGGAGTTGGGTCGGAGTCGGGATGCTGCGCTGGCAGCTCGTCTCGTTCGTTAAGCTGCTGCGGTTTCCGACCCAGCAGGATGTTGTCTATGTAATTAAGGATTAATTTAAGTTAGACACGGACCGACGGACAGACGGACAGACAGACGGGCCGACAGCCAGACCGTATGCTTTGCCTCTTCTGCTGGCTTAATCGATACCCCTACCTCCTTTAGGCTCCCCCTCCTGCTGGTATTGATATGTTAACCACTGCAGATACGTTTTTCGGTTTATATTTCAATTAAGTTTTACATGCTTGATTGCATTTTGGGGCCTTAATGTTTGTCCATTATTCATCGGCTGTGACTAGGCCTAGGCCTGCCTCTCATTCCCCTGTGCCAGACAGGAGTCAATTCCCCCCCCCCTCCCCTTCTACTGCACACCCCATCTTGTTGCAAATTGCTTCATTTTGTTGCCTGTCTTCGGCAGACCGCAACCTGCAGCCAGGCAGGTTGGCCAGGCCTGACCAGGCCCGGTCAGGTTATTGAATTTGATTGCAATATTTATTTAGTGGACGGCTGCGTTTAATGCATTTTCACATTTTCCATTTGTTATTTGCATTTTGTGCGCTTGACGTGTGCAGCGAGTGCAATTAGCAAAAGGATTTCCGCCTGAATTCAGAAGATATTGCAGTTCCATTTACGTGACATGCAGAGAGAGAGATTAAGTACAGTTCTCAGAACAGCTACGTTCTACGGGTTCTTGACAGTTAAGTTTGGATTGCTGAGTGAACTTAGACATCAACTGCAGGCCAAGTTACTGTTCATAGTTACTCAGTTACAAACGCATTAAAATATTGCAACATATTAGTGAATATTGAAGATATTATATATTATATTTTAGTATATTTATTATAGTGACAGACTATCCTTCTAAGTTCAAAGATCAATGTGAACAGTAGATCACTTTGAATAGGCAAATTTACTGTTCAAACTTACTGTAGTATTAATAATCTACATATTTGCTTTGTTGACAGCCCTTAAGATACCTAAGCACATTAAGTACAATGTTAGTGCAGACCCTCTTATGTCTTTCCCATACTCGAATATGGACCCAGAAGGAGCATGTCCGGTGCTGTACACGTCCTTATCTTTTCTTCCTTTCTCTGTCGCTCTTTCTCCTTCTTTTAAGGCGTTGATGCCGCCTCAAGTAGCAACATTTAATTACATACAACGAAGAGAGAAATAGAGAGAGAAAGAGGACGAGACAATGCAATAACAATGTCGCAACGAAGTTCGTCATCTCTTTATGCGTGACTGACTCACTGTTAGTTTGTTCATCATTCTCTCTGTCATATGCTTATAAAACTATCCGGCACCATGGATCACTAACTCATCCCTAAGGCAACGATAGTTATCGATATATAATGCAGCAGAGGAGTAAATAGCACAACATGATAAAGCTGACACTTAACTGAAAACAGGATATAAAAAAGAAAGTAAACATGAATCGAGTAACCTTTTTATAAATTGCTTATACTGCCTCATTGCCAGAAATTGAATATAGTTTGCAGTATATATTATATTCTTGAACCTTTTCAACTATATATTCTTTAGTATTGAGAAAAGTAAAAATAACAATTGTATCTTTCAACGTTGACTTATATTTTTGTTAACTTATATTTTTGTTAACACAAAATGGAATTTATTGACTGCAATCAATATAGCAAGATAAAGGTCGATTTGACTAATGAAAATATTGTACATTTCTTAAGTGAACTTAACGAGGAAGAACTTGAAGATTTTCAAATGTGGATGCAGAGGAAGTTGGAACTTAATGGGGGTGTTCCAAGAGATAACATTAGTTGGAAAATTAATATGGAAGAAGTTTATTTAAGCTTAACGAATCTTACAAAGTTGCTCGAAAGTGTTAGTTGTGAAAGTGTGTGATAAACGTAGATCTTTTAATGATACATTTCTTCCGCAGTTTGACGCGTACATTGAAATACTGTCAAAGAAAATCGTATTGAATAATATTATTCAGATACGTAAAGTAATAGAGATAAAGCATATGCTCATGCAGCGTCTGAATTGCCGTCGTAAATTGTATAATTTTCTGCACACGGAGATGTTGAAGAATTTGAAGCGAATCTACGAAACCAATGAAGAGAATGAAGTACATTATCTATTTTACGAAAAGCAACAACAGTTTGAATGGCAGATTGTTGAAATTCGTGACGTTCAAATGTCTCGTGGTATAATTCTTGATTTGGATAAACCTCAAACACCAATGGATATTGTGCATGCAAAGATAATGCAGGCCCTAACTGATGAAAATTACGATCATTCCATAGTTAATAAGGATTATAATCCTTGCGTTGAAAATGTTCCCCCGATTGGCAAAAATTTAGAAAAACTTGGACGGCCCTTAATTGATTCAAAACGTGGAGAACATATTTTTTGGCTATTTTGTATATTTCTGCTTTTTTTAATTCCTTTTGTGGATAATTTGGATTATTTTTTATCTAAGCCTGTCAAGCTTTCGTGGTTTCAAAAGATTTTAAGAAAAATCTACTAAATTTTAAACATTTAATAAAAGAATCCCCAATGTTCGTTAATCTAACTCTGTTTCTATATCTTTCTATGTATGTTGCATTCCTATTGCATTGCTCTCTCTTCGACTGCCTTTCCCACACCAATATTTCCATTATTAAATCACCATAAACCTTTTTAAACTACCGAAACTTGTATGCAAACAGTAAAAGCTTCAAGTTGTTGATATTCGATAATTCCCATCTCACATTTCTTGTTCTTCCCTCTCCTGCCTCATGTATGTTCTCTTTAAAGCACTTCCGTTTCGCCCCATGTAATAATCATTAGCAGCTGCAATTACTTACGAGTGCATGGATCAAAGTTGCCTTATTAAAATACTAGGAAAATCTCTGGGAAAAAAAGGAACTCCCACAGTGAAAAAAGGTCAATTTAATCTTCATAAAATTGCGCAGATTTCTTGCGCGGTAGGAAAGCAAATAAGCCAAGAGCAAGAACAAGCTGGCAAAGCAGAGATAGAAAGAACGAAAGAGAGAGAGAGAGGAGAGAAAAGAAGAGACAGAGCCAGTGAGCTGGGCATAAACATCATTTAAAATGCTAATATCCGCAGTTATGTGCATTTCAACTCGACTTTAATTATTGTTATTGCCAAAGTTAACAATCTGCGCCCATCGTCGTCGTCGTCGTCGTCGTCATCGTCGTTGGCTGCTCATTTCGCGCTGCTCCGCTGATGGAGTGGCTAACTGCTCTAAGGCTCTTTGGACTGCACTCGGAATGATACTCGCAACTCGGACTTCAACTCGGCAGCAGCAGCAGCAGCTTTGGCTTCTAATCAGGCCCGCCCGGCCTGCTTTTTGCATTTTTTCCCTCTCTTTCTGCTTTTTCGCTTTCCTTTTTGCTGTTTTTAATATGTAAGAGGTTGTAAATTTAATGGCGCAGGGAGGGACAGACAGACAGACCCGCCGGACGCTGGGCGAGGTAATGAAAATCAAACAGCGCCAACTGTCATTAAACTAATCTTTGTAATTCAATAGCCTCAGCAAACCCCCGCCCCCCTCTCTTCCTCTCATTCCCTCTTTTTCTCTCTCTAACATCCAGTTCGCATCCTGGTTCCCCTCTGGGCCTCGAGATCTGGCCGTGATTTGTTTTAAGTGCATGTTTTCTGTAATGAATTACTTAAAGTTCCCTTCAAGTTGCATTTTGGGGGGAGTTTTGGGCTAGTTAGCTGGCTGGTTAGAGCTGGTTAACTGGTTAGTCGGTTAGCTGGTTAGCTACTCGACTGACTGGGCTAAGTGCACGGCAGCCACAAATTATAATGCTGCCTGCACTTTTGAACTCTTTACCTCGAACTGAAACTTCAGCTTCAGCTTGGCAAATTGCACAGTGCGCCTGATTGAACGACAGTGAGAGAGAGAGAGAGAAGGATGAGAATAGACAAAAGAAAGTTCCATCAAGTCTGAAGAGCAACTCTGTGTCTGTGTGAGTGTGTGTGGCAGTCAGTGGGTTAAGCCGTGAGGTGAAAGGCTGCAAAGTTCGCTGGGATAACATTGGAAATACGCAGCGAAATGAAATTGACAGCAATTAGCAGCAGCTCTCCAGGTAAATGTTTAGTTAGAGTCCACAAAGTTACAAGTACAAGCTAAAGAAAAAGGCTAAAAACGAAGCAAGCTTTCACTTTGAGGACCTTGCAAGAGCATGTACTAAAAGCGTACTAAGTAAAGACCTTATTAGACAAGATTTACAAGGTACTGAGACGGTGCTTAAAATCAAAGATTGTTAACTCTTTTAATCGTGGCACTTTAAAGAAAGTAACAGCAGTTTTTGAAGGCAATTAGACTCTACTAAATGCTGGCAATGAATGTGTACTGAAACTGTACTAAAGTGGTACTAAATAAAGACTAAATAAAACTGATTCACAAGGTACTGAGAGGATACTAAGGATTGTTTACAAATGTAATGCTCCAACTTGTAGTATACGTTAAAGGTATAACCCATAGACTTTTATAGTTCAATTAGGCTGTACTAAATGCGTTCTGTATGTACTAAAACTGTACTAAATTTGTACTAAATCGTGCGCAAAACTGCCTGCAGCACTTATCCATTAAGTTCTCCAGCATCGCCTGTCAATCGAAAGCACTTTGCCAACCAGCAGAACTTGCTGTCGCCCCCGGACACGACCTCTCAGGTGAGTCAGAGACAGAGAGGGAGACAGGGGGAAGAGTACTGCCCGCAGCGAAAGAAACATATCAAATGCTGCTGTGGAACTGCAAAGTCCAATTCCGAATTCGAATCCAAGTGCGCGCAGTCTCGGCTGCGAGGGCTTTAGCATTGCCTTTTGTCTTTAGTATAAATTCCAGTTAATCTGCCTCGAAGAACTTGTGCAGAGGAGAAACAGAAATACAGACTATGTATGTGTGTCTCTGAATATGTGTGTGTGTGTGTGTATACTAGTATTTTGTTTATCTCAACGTGCTCATCACGCATCGTTTTGTGGTTTTACTTTAGTGCCGCCATAAAGGGTTAATGTTAATGATGCCTTTGTGGTCTCTCTCCCTCTCTCTCTCACTCTGTCAGATCGGGGGCCCTGCACTTGAGTGTTTTTTAAGTGCATGTCTATAAACGAAAGAAAGACAGGACAGACGGCAGACGGACGGAGTTATTACAGAAAGCGCGGCGAGAAGAATCTGTGGCGAGGGCGGCCTGCCGCCAAGGAAGACGAGACTTCCCTGGTCCGATGTTTGCATTGATTTCGCCGTAACTCACGTGGTAATTGACATGTTTACGGCCTGAATGGGTGCTTTACTTTAAGTGAGTGTGTGCCAGAGTGTGTGTGTGAGTCGAGTGAAGTTCTGTTATCCCATACTAATTACACGCTGTCATCAATCATTCGCAACGATCCATGAGCCAGTCAATTGCAAAACTTCCGGCCCAATCGCTTTTTTGACCCGCATTTCCTCACACTTTCCAGACACACACACACACGCACGGGTCATAAAACTTGAATCAGAAGTAAACAGACATACATATGTATGAGAGAAGAGAATCCCCAACTAAACTGAACTTGTCTAACCAGCTGCATTAGGAGGTTCTTCAACTTGCCCTTTGCCCAGGAACCGAACAGAGCTGAACCGGTTTGCGGTTAGCCACATTGCTCCTCTGTTCCTCCTCCTCTCTCTCTCTCTCTCTCTGTGTCTTTCCTTCTCTTCCCCACTCCCCTTGAAATTGCATTTAATTAATGTAGAAAAAAGCGCTGCCGTCTTCAGATATTGCCGTCAAAGCCATTAAATGGCTACCAAACTCTACTACATATTCATGAATCCATTCACATTAACCCAACCCCCCTTTCCTCTTCTTCAGCTTATCTCTCAAAGCGCGCCAAATATTTTGAAGACTTTTCAAAACAACAAAAATCAAAACTGATATGCAAAAAGTTTTTCTCGCCCTTTTTCGATATTTTGTTTATATCATCGCATTCTTTTTCGTATTTGTTTATTTTCATTTCATCTTCAGCTTCTTCTTCTTCTTTGAATTTGGATTTTAAAGACTTCTTATCGGAAGCCCTAATGAAGTTGTCTATAAAATTGGCAATTAAACGAACACGCTGTGGCGACTCTAATGATAAGCTCTCTTTGAATCAGTAGTGGAGGCAACTATGGGTTAAGTGCTCGAGTCAGAGATCAGAGAGAGAGAGACAACAGAGATAACAGAGCTTTGTCAATTTAATTAGAGGCTTCTCAAAGTCAAATCAGTTGACGAATATAAAGATCTCTCAATCTTTACTATAGTGCTGTCTCCTTTCCACCTATAGAACTTTAGTATAGTGTCATCTCCCTTCCTCATTTACTCACCTTGCATGTTGTGGCCCAACGAACGCGGTGTCATGGGCTGAGCTGGCTGTGATTTGAGCATCGGTTATGGCGCCCGTCTCCATGCCGAGGGGCACATTGCAAGTGGCTGCAAAGAGAGAGAAAGAAAACATAAATATATTGCTTATATACATGCTATATGCTATATATTCAGTTACACTAAACATCAAAAATTGTTTTGCCTTAACAAAATGAAATAAAACAAAAAATTTTAAAACAGAAAAAGTCCAAAGTTTTTTAATTAATGATGAATGCGCTGTGCGGACCACAAAGTAAATTTAGAACACCCTACTCACTCTCCTCCCCCGTCCTCTTCACTGCTGCAACTTCAGCCTCCATTTTCATTCCCATTTCCAGTGCAACACGCCCATCAAATCTATCAAAATAAGTCGAGCGTCAATTTGACTTTTTTGACATTTCAAGTGGGAACAAAAAGGGGCGGCAGTGTTGCGCCACGCCCAGCAAGGCTGCTCGGCCTATCACTTTCCCAGGCAGCTTGTCATGGGGAGGGGGAGCAGAAGACTATCTGCTACTAGAAGCTGCCTTTAAATAAGGCAAACACACTTAATCATTGCCAAAGTCGAGCCCAAGCAGCGCAGGCCGAGCGGAACGTCAACTACTTTGGTTAATTTATTGCCAAGCGATTGCCCCCACTACCCTCTCCTCCCTCCCCTCTTCAGCTTGCCTTGCATTTGATATGAGACAGAGTCGTAGTTGAAGTTGCAACTGCCCCCCGTCGGCCTGTCTGTCTGTCTGTCTGACTGCCTGCTGACATTTTCGCCAGAATCAACACTGATTTGACATGACTTTTGTTGCTCGGGCACACAGCGCTGCTCCCAGCAGCTTCCAGTCAGTGCTGCAGTGCCTCCTCCTGCTCCAAAAGGTGCGTGCATTCGTTTAGAAGTTTATAAATAAACACACACAGGCAGTGCGAGAGGTCGAGGGAAGTCGAACCTGGACGAGGCTCTTTGCCATCGCACTTGATTGGATTTGATAGCTGGCAATGCTAATGTGAACCGAAGGCTTCTTCTCCATCTCCAACTCCATCTCCGTCTCCATCTCCATTTCCATCTCAGGCTGGGTCAGGAGTAGCTGCTGACTTCGACTGCAACTCCGACTGCATGTTGCAAGTGCGTTCACTTGGAAAATTGTTGCATGTTTTGCTAACTCAACTCACTCGATGTGTCTGGCCCAACAACAACAACAACAACAACAACAGCAACTGAGACGAGGCACTTCCTCCTCTGCTTATTTGCCTATGTGTTTTTCTCTGTCTCTCTGCCATAGAAGAAGTTGAGGGAGTTGCCAGTTGAACATGTTTATAAATTCGTATTTGGCTTGCTTGATTAACTATAAATATTATGGCTGAGATTTGATTTGTGGCAGACAAAGCAACAGAGAAACAGGCAGACGAAGGGACAGACAAGGGAGACATTGGGACATACTGATATAGATAGAGACAGACAGAAAGAGAGACAGACAGAGAGAGAGACAGACAGACAGAGCGACAGACTGGCAGAGAGACAGACTCGCAGAGAGACAGCCTAGCAGAGAGACAGACATAGAAAACAGAGAGACAGACAGACACAGATAGAGAGACAGACACAGAGACAAACAGACAATGTAACAGATAGATAGAGAGACAGACAGTGAGAAGGACAAAAAGTCAGAGAGACAAACACAGAGATGGACAGACAGACAAAGAGACAGAAAGGTCTATAAGAGAGACCGAAAGACAGGCAGACAAACAGACAGAGGAAACCAACAGACAGACAGGGACATAAGGACAGAAAGGCAGAGTGACAAAGGGGCAGACAAACAGATAGAGAGACATACGATACATACAGAAATACCAACATACAGAAAGACCAACAGAAATACAGACATTTAGAGATACTGGCACAGAGACAGACAGAGAGACAGACAAACATACGGAGGATTTAGAAAGACAGAAAGTCAGACAGACAGAAAGATCAACTGCTAGAATGACAGAAAAAGATACAGAGAGGCAGACGTAGAAAACAGAGCCTACTAGAAATGCGTAAATAAGTCAAGCTGAAGAAAAAACTTCTAACTCAACCAGAAAAAATTCTTCTCTTCATTCTTGCCAAGTTTTCTTTACTAAGCAGCACAAAATTAAAAACAGAAAAATGAACTAAAGTAATTCAGTTTGCTGCCCTGCAAATTATAATATCCTATAAAGAGTAGATATGATATATATTTAAAATAATTCCCTATGAATAGAAAGTGTATGACAGAGTATTGATGAGCATTCCCCTGTAAACTATATGACTAAAGAGAGTATTACAGTAGTTGTTGATGATGCTCCCCCTGTCAATCTGCTATGAGGCCGCCTTAAGCTTTGTGCAGTCAATCAGGAAGCCAAGTCTAGAGTGCCGGGGGACAGTTGGGGCCAGGGAATGAGGCATCACAATGTCGCCAACATCAACTTGAAAATTTATGAGCCGCTGACATGCCAAAGCCATTCGGCATGGCCATAATCCTAAGCCGGGCTGCTTCATTCGAGTATGGCTTCATTAAAGCCACGTTCCAACTACTGTGCCCCCTCTGTATGCCCCTGTGTCCCTGCTGTGTGCCCCTGTGTGTGTAGAAAATTTGTGCGCAAAACTTCAGAGGCTGCATAAAAATGTCCATATGCCAATTAATGAGCTGGAGGTGGACCCAGGACCAGCCACCGAGGCAGCCACCCAGCGCACCCAACTTCACTTCACTACGCTTCGGCTTGTCAGTTCTCATCGGTCGCATGGTCCAGTGGACGCCCCATGGTGAAGACTGCTTGTTGCAGCTGAAGTCAAAGGGAGTGAAGGAGAAAAGAGGAGGAAGTGGGAAAGGGGGTGGGGAACTGGGGCCACCAACTGCGCCTGCTGTCGCAGCTCGGGAAAATGATATGCCCCATAAAAAAAAATGTGCTTTCAATGTCAATTAAAATACGTTTTCCCCCTGCGCCTGAAGTTGCCCCCAGGTCGCATGTGCCACTTGAATCCAAGAAAAATAAACATCAAATTGTGTTGGTACCCACTCCTCCCCCTTGCCCCCTTCCCTGCCCCTGCTCTGGCTGCCCAGACAGCACTTGTGTATGGCGAGTTTAATGATGGAAGAAGCCAAGCAAATTGATGAATGTGCGCACCTTTTGACTTGCCGGCCAAAAGTTCATTTATTTTTTAGTGCACTGGGAGAAAATTTAGCGTAAATTAGACAGGTTTTTATCAGTCATTACATGCTTATATTATTATTATATTTTGCTTAGTATTTTCAATGATCTTCAATGTTTTTTCTTCAGTTAATAATTTATTTTATTATTTTCCCTTCACACTCTTTTATTTCTCACAGTGTAACGACTTGTCTTTGTACTCACCAATATCGAACGCCGCAGTCTCTGGCGTATTGAGCATTAAACAGCCGCTGGCAATGATCAGGGCCAAGAGGCTAAGGTTCCAGTTGCCATTCCAGTTCCGAGTCCGCAGCAGACTCGAAGATGTTGCTGAGGATGAGGTTGATGATGATGACGATGAGTGGGGGCAGGTGGTTGTGGAGTGGGAGGAGGCGGAAAGGCACTGGCGGGAGAGCATTTTGTAGTTCGATTCTGCTGTTGTTGTTGTTATTTCATCTGTTGTTGCTGTCGCTGCTAAGCTGTGCGTCATTTTGTCTGGCAGTGAGTGGGAGATCTGCAAAAAGAACAAGAAGTTATATATAATATAGTAAAGTATATATCGTTCAAGTATTATAAGTAACTGCAGTTCATTGCAAATTCAATTTAAAGCTACAATTAAAGTTGAAGCGCGCCTTTCTATGCGCTTCTCACACGAACAGGCGCCCTTCTTTGCGCTTCTCACTTTTTTGTGCGCTGCCTTCGCTTCTAATTAGTTTCGCTGCTGCGAGGGTACTACCAGGCCGGGCACGCCCATATCGCAACTCATTAAAATTAAAAGACATCAAAAGAAATTGGCAAACTAAACACAAACACAGAGGCAGCTCGACTCCTCCTGCAGAATGTCCTTTTCGCCAGGGCCTTTTGTGCTACCTTTTGCCCTTTTTTTCGCCGCATGCTTTGCATAAAACTAAATAAATTCCTTGGGCGCGGGCATGTCATAAACTCAACCCGGGCAGCGGCAACCAAAGAGGGGGCGGGGCTGCAGCTTCAGCTTTAAATTGCTGTGCCAGCTGACGAGGCTCTCCTTCTCCCATTCTCTCTCTCTCTCTCTCTCTCTCTGTGGCTCGTGTCTCTAAGCCGGCGTTAAATTAAAGCGGAAACTGCCTGGGCAGCACCTAATGGGGTGCAAGTAGAAGGAGCAGGCGTTGAGGAAGTGGAGCAAGGCGGGGTGTGAGGGGAAGTAGTTGGGGGTGGCATACTGTAAGCAAACATGTTGACTGTTTGCTTTGGTCGCTTTCTATGTGAGCCACATGTCTCCTCCTCCTCCTCCTCCCTCACTCGTCTTGCCAGCCAGCAAAATTGTTGCAAATAATGTTAAATGAAAAGCACAAAGTCATCCAAGCTGGCAGGGGGGAGTAGGAGTAGGAGGTTGCAGTGAATGGGGACCACCACATTCGCATTGTGCTCACGACTTGGCAGCACAGCCCCAGCCTCATTCTGGCTCTCACATCCTGCGCGTCATCGTCACGCACATTCACTTTGCATTCATTCGACTCGAAGCAGCATTCACTGTCGCAGTCGCTGTCGACGTCGCAGCTGAAGTTAAACTGGCAGACAACTTGCCACAAAATTTGCCTCTTTGACTTGCTTCGATTGGGCGAAGAATTGACTTGAACCAGCTCTGAAACTTGACAAAGTTACCCATGAGTTGCAACTGCTTAGGCAGCCTCAAGTGACGGCGCGATTGAGCGAAGAGACTTTCTAAGATCGAATTGAAAGTAGATTGTGACTAATGTTATATGAGATCTATGATCAAAGAGATAAATGAAAGGTATAGAAAGAATACCATAGAGTAGCTACAGCATCAGCTAAAAAACAAAAGAGGTAAAGAAAAGGTAGAGATAGAATAAACAGGAGAAGCTACAGAATTAGCAAGAGAACTAACACAAAGTTCTTCGTTACAAGTTCAACTTTCTTCTAATATTGTTAGAAAACCATCAGTGGTTCTTTAGAAAACTTCACTTTCTTACTGGACTTCTTTACACTAAAGGAAATCCACCAGAGCATCTACTAAAGAAGCTACACAACATATTATTGTATATACATCTTCAGAAGGTTTCGTCTTTTTCCTGGACAGTCTTCGAAATCTGCTAGAGAATCTTCTAGATACCCTACATATATCTATTATTATCAACAAAGTTTCGACTTCACTTCAGCATCTTCTTCTTCTTCTGAAATTGCTTCACACTCTGCTGGCCCAAAGTGACATCAATCTTGGTCTCGTTTCTTCAGATATCTCAAGGATTCATTCATTAGTTCACTTCAAGGGATGCCTGCTCTCTATGCAACATTACTCCACTTGCAGCTCCTCTTTCTGCCTCCCCCAACGAGACTCGTCTCAGCTTGCTGCCACAGATGCTTATCTAACAAATGTCCACATACAGTGTTGCATGCAGCTTCACCTTCGCCTTCCATGCGTCGAGGCACCTTATCGACCGTCCGAATGCACATGCAAAAAACAACAGCAACGGCAACAACAACAACAACAAATGGGGCAACGTCATGTGGCAATTTGTCACGCAGACGCAGCTGCCACACGAGAAGCTCTCGAGTTGCCTCCCTTCGTGCGTTTTTGTTGTTGCTTTTTCCCTTGACTCATGTCGATAACTCAGCGCTTAATTGCTCATCTCTCAACGTCCGAGACACGGCGAGACTCCTCCTACACCTTTCCCTATAACCCCATCAGTATTTCCCTCCCCCCTGCCACACCCCCTTGCCATGTTGCAGCTTCCTGCTGCGGCGGCCTTTGAGGAAAATTAGAAAATTCTCAACTGCATGAAAAATGCCGCCTGTCATAGTTTCAACTCTCTGTGCTTCATTTGCGCGGCGATCTAAGCGATCTACAGTGGGACAAATTGATAGAATAGCAGGTTAAAGTTCATTGATAGATTATTTATCAAATATTGCCCACTGTGCAGGAAGGAAGTTAAGGAAATAATGTGTAAACTAAGTTAATTATTTATTTATTTTCCTTTTTTTATTGAACAATTTCTTTGATTTAGCCCACCGTGCAATCCGATGCGATCTGTCCAGCGCCGCGCGCACAATGTAGGTTAAATTAATAGTGACACTCGCTGCACAGCCTCGCCACGAGTTGCACCTGGCGGTGGTGCCACCACATTCTGTGGCAACTTGCCACAACTTCTACCTGTGTGTGTGTTTGTGCTGCGCGAATATTTCATAAATTGAAATGTACAGTTAGTTAATTACACGCTCAATTGGCTCTAAAAGTGGCATTAGGCGAGCGCAGAACCAGCCCAGGCTGCATTTTTAATGCCTCTGCCTCGCTAGTGGAGATTTATCGACCGATCACCAAGGCAGACACAGCAGACACACAAGCAGACATTTAAGCAGGTATTGCTGCACTGTAATTACAGGGTATGACAGAGTTTATGAGTGTAGCCAAGAAAAGAAGAAAGGGTAAAACTATATAGAATTTTATCTTGAAGGAATCGAAAGGGAATCGAAAGGAAAGGTAGGAAGTCGAAAGAGAATCAAAAGCAATCAAAGAAATCGAAGGGAATCGAAAGTAATCAAAGGAATCGATAAGAAATCGAAACAAATCGAAGGAAATCGATAGTAAAACAAAAGCAATCGGAGGGAATTAGAGATAAACGAAACGAATCGAAAGGAATTGAAAGAAATAAAAAGAAATCAAAAGGAAATAGAGACGCATTCTGTCAGAAGAAGTTCCCATTCCCTAAATCATTTAAAGAAACAGCTTTAAAAACAGAAAAAATGAATTTTTCCTTATTTCAAGAAACCCACTTACTTTCCTAGGAAAATTTAAGAAAGTCCTGGACGATTTTCTCAATCAAAAGTGAGTTTCATTTCCACTGTAATTAATCTAATTCACTTTTCTTTTCTTCTCTCAATTTCCTCTGCAGTTTCCCGATTGAACTTCCTTAAACTTCTCCCGGGGGCATCAGCATAAACAATCTCAAATTTCATTGGTATATCTTTAGTCTCCTGCCTCTCTCCCCTGCTCTCTTTATTGTGCGGTTAACGGGTCATCAGTCCATCAATCAAAAGCGTTTTCATTTCAAATGTCAACACACAGACACACACACACACACAGAAAGAGAGGTGATGCCATCTGCGTGTCTGTGTGACTCCTAAAAACTAAACAAATTGCGGACCCGCGTGCTGAAAATTTAAACATCAAACTGTGTTTTCGACTGACTTCCTGATTAACTCGAAAATAAAAGAACAACAACAACAACAACAGCAGCAGCAGCAGCAACAACTAGTGAATTTTCCCGCAACAAAAATACCAACAACCAAATTGATTAATTGATGAAGCGCAGCACAGCGCAATTTCCATGGAAAAAACTGTCGAGTAGCCAAAGTAGAACACGACAAGGGGCAGTGCGGTAGAGCGAGAGAGGAAGATAGAGAGGGAAGTATGCACTGAGAGAATTGGGAGAGCTGCAAATTATATTTAAATTTATATATTAATCTACATTTCTTGAATTTTAACAGATTAATCAAATAATTTTAAGTTAAGAAATATTTCGAAAATCAAACTAAATTTCTCTTTCTCGCAGTGCATACATAAATCATTATAATGCATTGAAATGTGTATTTAACAGTAAATATTTAACTGTAAATATTTAAAAAATATTAAGTAACTTCTAATTTGTTGCAGTGCATATAAAAATCATTAAAATAGATTACAATTTCGATTTCACATCAACTTTTTAGGTATACTCAAATATGTTCAAGTCTCTCTGATTTCTCTCAGTGCACACACACACACACAGGGACACTCGTATTGTAGGCCACATGGCCCCTTCCACCTCCATCGACACAATTTGCATAAATCGAAACACAAAAAGCGAGTTGACTGCGCTGAAAATCGTTTCGGGATCGGGAGCAGAAATAAAGATATTCATCTTGTCTCTCTGGCGCGTCGAGTGTTTGAATGAGTGTCAAATTAAATTGATCAATTAAGCAATTGACGTGCTGCCAGAGAGAGCAGAGTGAAAAATGCAGCAAATGCGCAGCTGGGGAAGGGGAAGAAGAGAATGGGGGGAGAGTAGGCGGCACTTAATGCGACTTCTCCATGCATGAGGCACAACAAGAGACGCAAATTGTGTGCTGCGTGTTGAAAAGGGCTGGCAAGGGCTGGGGGTAAAGTAGAGGGGCGCTGTGCAGTTGTGGGCGTGGGCTGTGTGTTGTGTACTTACAGCTGCTGCTAGTGACAATTTCTGTCAATTCAGCGGCGCTAATCAAGCGTTGCCAGACTCTGTGTGGAGCATTTAAATAGGGAGAGAGCAAAAGCTTCAACTTGCGCCCAACTTCTGCTCCCAACTAGACAAATTGGCTACGATTGCAGTTTGCAGGCAGTGCAGAGCGAGGTGAAGGAGTACAGTGTGGGTGAGGAGAGGTGTGGGGGGGGGTAGTTTTAAAGCCAACATGCGGGTTGTTTGCAACGTCATATAATCCATCAACTAAGGCAGACAGTTGCAGTTGCGACAACGTCACAAACTCGTCTCGTCTCGACGAGACTCGACTCGAATTTCCCTTCCTCTCTTTGCCCCTCCCCCTGCTTCCAGCTGTAATCAAATCAAATGACAACGCAGACGCAGGCACACTGGCAAACTTGCAACAGCAGCAACAACAAGCGGAAGGCAACTGTCTGAGTGAAGAAGAGCTGCAACTCCCGCAGGAAAACTGATGCGACTCACTGTACGATTCCTCGACTTTCTATTGTCACATTTGATGGCCAACACTTTTGATGATTTAATAATGGCCTGGGCAGGGCCAGCAAGACAGGGAGAGGGTTGAAGAAGGTGGTAGAGACGGGTGTGGGGGGAGTGTGAGGGGCGCAGCAAAAGACCAAGCACTGTGCGCAAGTAATGAAAGACAGTCCAGAGAGTTCACTACGAAGTTTGCATGCGCTTTCAATTGGAGTATGATGACTATCGATAGAACAAGATAAGAATCGATAGTATCGATTGCAGACTGCACCATTTAATATAGGCAATTTTTTTAATATATATATACTCATAACTTCAAGCTTTAACTCTCTACAAGTTTTATTTCTGCAATTTGTGTTTTATTTTACATAAGGTTCTAAACTATCGATAGTATCGATTGCAGACTGCATCATACTATTCAATATAGGCAACGATTTTAATATATAATGAATAACAAGACGCCTCCTCTACTTTTTTAAATCTCTACTTCTGCAATTTGTGTTTTATTTTACTTAAGGTCCTACTATCGATAGTGACTGATACTGACGGAACCCTTAAGCATAACTTCACACATGTCACATATGCAACTAGCAAGTCAAAGTACTCTCTCTTTCTCCCTCTCTCTGTCTCTCTTTCTGTTAGAGTCGCCACAAATTTGCATAGAACGACAGTTGACAACTTCTTTTTTTTTTTGTGTTTGACGAGCCAAACAATTCACAAGGCTCTTAAGGCTGAATTTATTCTTCTATTATTGTGACAGGCAGGAAGACAGTGCAGGAGAGAGGGGGAGAGGTAGAGGGGCAGACTGTCTGTCGACTGTCTAACTGAATTGAAAGGCAGACTGACTGACTTGGTCGGGCTTAAAGGCACTTGAGGCAGGCGGCACTTATTGATTTTCGACATGTTCCAAGTTCATTAAAGTCACATCAGCCACACGAGGCAGAGGACAACAACAAACAAAAAACAAATAAACAGCAACTGTAAAAGCAAACACAGCAGAGAATATCCTTTGCCCACATTCCAACCGCAAATAGACACGAGATGCGACAACAACAACAACAGCAGCAAATCAACGCCTAACCGCAAAACCAGTGGCGCGCAGGACAGGGGGGGGCCATGGCCCGAAAAAAGCCAGGAGCGACGCCATTTTGTCTGTCGCCGGCCATTAAATATGCAAAAAAAAAGTGTTGCATACTTTTAGTCGCTGCGTCAAACCACAAAAAGGCAGCGGAGCAAAAACGGCCACAGGAAGCCGGAAAAATAAATAAAAAGGCGAGACGAGACAAGCTGCTCCCGTCCCCCCTTGTTCCCTTATCCTTCACTGCTGCTACGCCCCTGCACTGCCCACACTTGCCTTGAGCCTCGCGAACCATTCATTAGCATAGACAGAGCGCAATATTGAATTTCTATGCGCGTGTGTGAGACTGTGTGTGTGTGTGACTGTGTGATGTGAAGAGGTCACAAGGTTGCAAAAAATGTTTCACGCCTCGACAAATCACAGAAGGCGGCACAGCAAGCCGCGCCTGGGGAGCAAATTAGTTGAGTTTCTCTCTGGAAAGGAATGCGACGTAAGTGCTGAATAAAGTGTATGCTTGCTAAAGGGTTCCCAGGGGAGCAGGCAAGCAGGCTCTGAAGTAGCTAAGCGTCTCTGTCTCTCTCTCTCTCTGTCATAAACAGGAAGCGGAAGTCGCGAGGAGGACATTGACAGCAGTTATGAGGAGACACAAAGCGGGGCAAGCGAAGGAAGGAAAGAAAGTAGAAAAGTTTGAGTTGAGGCAAGAACTATAGGAATTATACGTTGGATAAGCAGAAAGAAGAACTGTAAAACAAGATTTATGCTATCGATAAAAAGTTATCGATAACAATTAATCGATTATTGCAGCAAAGACTTAAGGGAGACCAAAGAAAAGTCAGAGTGAAGAGAAGATAGAGTGAAGACAAGATCTATAGCAATTACAAGTTAACTAAACAAAAAGCAGAGCTACACATCAAGTCGATGTTACCTTAGCTAAACAGTTATCGACAGCGATTAATCGATATTAGGAAAAAAGAGTTGAGATTCCTGTGGAGACAGCATGAAAGTGGAATGGAATGTTGTGGCAGGCGAAAGGTTGAATAACATAAAAGGCTACGGCATGGGGCGGTTGACAGTTGAGGGCGGAGTGGGGGGCATACAGGCTTAAGGGCTGTCTCCCACATACCCCCCTCCACCACTAAACTGGCTTAAGGGCTGCCTGCTGCACCCCCTACCCCCTCTAAAAACCTCAGCTGGTAAGCCCTTTGGGGCATTCACTTGTCTGTCAATTGAGTAGGCAGCTCAACGGCTCTGCCACGCCTCCACCAGCACAGCGCCTCATTCCCCATCCCCCTTAACTCCTGCTGTGCAACGCTTTGTGTCATCGTCATCGTCGTCGTCGTCGTGTGGGGCGTGCTCTGCTCTGGAATTTTTATGAATTACGAAGCTGAACAAAAATTGTATATGTAAAAATATTTTCAAAAAAATATTTTGGAGGATGACAACGACGACATTGACAATGAGGCAGTTGTAAGTGCCTGTCAGGGGCGGGCAACATAACAACAACAACAAAGCGCTGATTGACAGGAAGACACACAAAAGCAGCAAAAGAAGGAAGAGGAGGGAGGGAGATAGACGCAGGCAGAGTGAGACAGACAGTTGTCGTTGGGCCGAGCAGCGAAGCGTGGCCAGGACATGTGGCACGGGCAGTGAGGTAGAGGGCAAAGGGATAACGGTAACGGGTAACGGATAACCGAGTAGCAAGTACACAGTAACGGGTAACAAACTGTAGGAGCAGGGGCGTGGAGGAGAGAGGGGGGGGGAGTGGGTACCGCAGCCATGCCTCAAGCTCTATTGATTTTCGAAGAGGTTTTGCGTCTTTGTTTTTTCATATGTTGTTTTTAATGATGAAGAGAGTTGAAGATGAAGTGTGGAAGGGGGAGCGAGAGGAGGCAAAAAGAGACAGGGAGAGAGGGGAGAATGAGGGGCGAAAACAGGCAAACAGAGAAGAGGCAGAGAGAGAGGGAGAGTCAGACAAATTAGCAATGCTTGATTAATTTTTATGAGAGACACGTGAAATGAAGAGCCAGAGACAAGCTCAGGTGAGGCACAGCCACAGTTGCATGTGCCACATGTGTGTATGTATGTTCGTGTGTGTTGCAGCTCACCAGGTGCGTCACAGTGTACCAAACATTTGTCTAATGATCTGCAATTAAGCAAATGCCCGATAATCATAGACATTTCTTGCTGCTGCTGCAGCTATTGCTGTTTATTTTCGTATGCATTCTGGTTGCACGTGCAACAGCAACGGCATCAGCAACGTCGGCGGTTGCCCATTTGATTATAGAAATCATGTAGCAGACAATTGTGACACAGTTGCCCATATGCCGCCGCAATTGCCTCTTTAATGGGCCCCCCGCCCCCCTCCTCGAAGCCCCTCGCACGAGCCGGAAAGGCGGCATGTTGAAAACTTTTGTTTGTCCGCTTGTTCCACTGTCTGTCCCACTGTCCGTCCCTACCCACGGTACCTCCCACTGCATGCTCCCCCTTCGTGGTTCGCATTGTGGTCATAAAATTTAACGCTTGTTTGGGCTGCTTTTGCTGCCGTTTGCAGGAAGCCTTTATTAGCTGCTGTACTGCATCGTATCGTATCTATAAGGCATAAGGCAATTGGGCAAAGCGACGCGACGCGCTGCGACTTTGTTGCCTCGCTACGTGGCAAGCTGCAGCAGAGCCCAAGCTGCAATTGCCGCGGCTGCTAATGGACTCCGAATTCAGTCAGTTTTTATTGGGGGAACCATGAATAGAATTAGCACAACCAGCGCTGTATAACTGTGAATGTATCGACATATATCGAGTTATCGTTGGCAATATGTTTCAGTTATTAAAGCCACTGAGACCCATTGACTGTCTCGATTACAGGCATTAGTGCTCCAACGGTTGTTTATCGACTTATCGATTGCACAAACTAAGAAATTGTAAAGAACTAAAAGTTTTCCAGACAACTTAACCTCAATTGCTTAAAATGTTAATGATATGTGATGGTTTAACACTTATTCCTGAATCTCTTAGCGAACTTATAGACATATCGATGGCGCCCAACTTTAATATTTAATGTAATTTAGTTTTTGAAGGTACTTAACACTTTCAGCACTTTACTGGCACAAATTACTAATGCTCTTTGATAGTAACACCTCTATAACTACAAGTATATCAACTTAATGACAGTGCAACACTTTAAATAGCAGTCTAGTTTAATTTACATTGCAGCCCTGGCATGCAGTCATTACTGGTAACACTCTGATATCGATTGCTTCATTTATACTTCATTTATGCTTCTATCGCACTATCAATTGTTGCAAAACTTGCAATGCTTATATTTTGTAAATGTTTAAGTCTTGCTTTGAAGTCAATATTATTATATTCCAACAATTGCAGCTGTTTTTCTACTTTTATCGAGTTATCGATTACACTAACTTGCTAATAGAAGCATTTGTTGACTAGATATTTACCATAGCTTTAGCTATAGCTGTATTAAATTTATAGTAATATTATAAATAATTCGCTATATTTGCACAGTTTTAGTATTAACAGTAGTAACTATCGAAAGTTATCGATGCTTCGCTGTATCATTTATACATAGTTTTAAAGCTAGCTCATTTGAAATGTTTTCTTATTTTCAAAAGTACTCTAAACAGGTTTTGCAACTGCAAATTGTTTAACCCTTTGCAGCCCCCGTTTGGTTGCGCACTCATTTAACGCTTTCGGGCCACAACTGTTGGCACTGTTAACCCTCCGACAGATGAGTCGCCCCAGATAATTACGCAAACGTGTCGTTTGGTCATTTGACGGGCGGCAACCCTCACAACCCTACATGGCAAAAGGGGGCAGGCAGGGTGAAGGACGAGTGACAAGTTGCATTGAAACATTTTTGACACCTGGCGAGAGTGTGTAAGTGAGAGAGGAGTGTGTGTATGAGGTGTGTGTTAGAGGTGTGTGTGTGTGTTGTGTAGAATCCACTTGGGAAACGCGGCACATTTGCATGCCTGAGTAGGCTAGTCCCGAGGGACTACAAAACGAACTGGACTAGGGGTATCTACAGCTGTAGTTGTAGTTCCATCTATGACTGTATATGTTAATGTCTCTGTATCTCAAACTGTATCTATAGCTGTATCTATAACTGTCGCTGTAGCTCTATCTGTAGTTCTGTTGTTGAACAAATGTGTTGACTGAGAGAAATTGCATTGCATGTGTGACGAAACTTTTTCAAAAACAAAACGAACTGCCTCTTGCTTTATAAGGGGTGTGTGTGTGAGTGGGTGTGTGCATTGATTAATGAGTGTGTGCATATGTGTAAGCTCCATAAAAGTATCTATGCATTTGGCAACTTAGAACTTAATTACCTAAATTCGAATTGGAATTCGTGAGCGCGCCGTTGAGTCTTCCCGCATTTTGATGGATTTGTGGGCTGAAGCTTTGACCCTGAGCAGTGATGAAGTGCAATCGAGTCCCTAATGACAACGCATTGTTTTGTGAAGCGTAAAACATTTTGTAGCTGTCTTCGGGTCCGGCTAATTTCGGTCTGGCGCGACTTGCTTGAATGCCCCCGTGTGTGCGCGTCTTCAGTGAACGAGGCAGACAAAGAACGATGCGGGAAGAACTCGCCTTCAATGCGACTCATTTCCGGCCCTGTCCCTGTTCCAAATACGATTTTAATATGCCTTATAGCATACTATAGATACATATGAGTAGCACCAGCTTGTCCCGTTCTCGTTCCTCCCTTCCCCCTGCTTGATGCCCTGCAAATTTGCGCAGTGAACTGTAACCGGAAAGTTAATTAGCCCAACGAAATCTTCCCCATGTGACGAATTCTCAGTGTTGTGTTGTGTCTATCATGGCGCATATTTAAATGCATCGAGTGTATGCCGAAACACTGATGAAGCATGTCATATAAGGGTCGACGGGTTCCAAGACAGCAGGGCCTAACCCACCAGTTGAGACAAGGAGAGGCAGGCAAGTCTCAAGGAAAAAGGGTTCCGAAATTGCGCAAGATGAAAGAGATAAAGAAAGGGGAGGAGAATGTAAGGCAGAAAGTGAAAACTGATTGATTTCACAGACACAAAATAGGATGACTTGAAGTAGAATAAACTTAAAATGAAGCAAAAGTGAAGCTGAAGTAGAATAAACTCAAGTTGAGGTTAGGCAAGGCAACTTTAAGAAAAATAAATCAAGTTAAAAGGAGTTGAAAGAATATATGAAAGAGTATACTGAAGTTGCGGTTAGGTAAGTAAATATTAAATAACAATAAACTAACTTAAGGCTCTCTTTTCTTTAAATGAAAGAAGAATATACACAAATTGAGGTTAAGCAAGAAATAAAGCATAAAGAATAAATTAAAGTTGAGCTAAGACAAGGAAATAAACTGCAATTGAGGTTAGGTAAGAAGGCCTCTCTCTCTCTCTCTGTAGCACCTTCTCAACGTCTTCTTCTTCCTCTTCCTGCTTCCTTTAAATTTCATTTGCACTCGCTACACATTTGTTTGTTCCTCTAAGCTTCGCTGACAGCTTGAAATATTCGGGATACTTTAACAACAACTTTTTACTAATTAAGCAAGTCCCACACGCAACACAAGAGCAACAGAATGAGGAAGAAGACAAGTTAGAACAAGAGAAGACTGTGAAAAATTTCAAGAAAACGACGGAGAAAAGACAAAGGAAAAACAGTGGCTGCCAGTGACGGCGCTGCTGCTGCCTGGCGCCAAGTCATTACATGGAAAATTCACAGCAACACGCCAAGATAGACACACAGACACACACACACAGCCACAGAACTACACCTACACCTTGGCTACTTTTATGAGCCGCAACACTTGAGAATTTTTCACAAGTAGAAGACGTAGACAACCGCAAGAAGAAGCAGAAGAACAGGAGGAGGAGGAGGCGGAGGCAGAGGCTGAAATAATTTTCCTGCCTTTTTACAAGTTAACACACCAAAAACCTTAGCGAAACAATAAAAACGAGAATAAAACTTGGGAAAAGAAAGAAGAAGCCACCTGCCAAAAGGGCAGCTAGACTAGGGAAGAACGGGGGCGTGGCAGCTACTTGACCGCCGCCCCAAAAATGTGCTCTTCATGCACGACTGAGCTGCGGCACCTGTGTGCGCCAATGTAGCTGTATAGCTGTAGCTACATTTGTATCTGCTGTTGCTGTATCTATATATGGTATATGTATCTGTATCTGCATCTGTGTCCATGTGCCGCGAGGCAAACAAATAAACCGCCAGCCACGTTATGACAGTTGGCCGCAGGAAACATTATTCTCAGTTAGATGCTAATTAATTAAGGCACCAACAGCAGCCACGAGGGGAGCAGGCACAGCAGTGTAGGAGGGGCTGTCCATGTGTGTGTGTGGGCAGTTACAGCAAAGAATGGACAATACGTAAAAGGGAGAAAAAGAAGAGCACAACAGGGAAGAAGAATTGTCTGACCAGGAAGTTTCAACCAAGGCAAAACCAAGAGTATTTAAAATGCTGTGAGATTAGAGAATACATCTTCTATCTGCTAGACATATATCTTCACTAGATCTGCACTTTATTAAGCTATGCACAATATTTTAATTATATTTAATAATTAATATTATAAAAATTAATTGTATACAATCATTAATATTCTTCATTCTGCATAATTCCTTGCGCACTGTTATTATTTTGATAAAAACTGAAGTTTTGGCATATATACTTTCTATCTGCTGTACTTCCTAGATTAACACTTTATTCAACTCTTCATGTATAATTCATAATATATGCAACAAGAAATCAATAAAAGACAATAAAATTTTCTCAATATTCTTTTATTCTACCATGTGGAAGACAACATTGAAGCATTTATTCGTTAGATACTGGCCGAAAGAGTATACAAAAATTTGACTAAACGGATGGACTATTTAAGGCGCAGTCACGGTCAAAATTTGCATGAAATAATCTTCTAACATTAAATTATTTGGACCGTACTATCGATTCAATTAAAGATTTCATGCATTTCTCTGAATTTTATGTGTTTTTTTTTTAACTTTCCTATAGCTGTTTAAAATCACTCTTTATTATTTTAATTAGCACTGTTTAGATATTTTTTCATAATTATGAATTCATTAAACGATTTTCAAAAATACTTTTAAGGAAAATTATTTTATACTTCATTGAAAATCATATATATTCATGTATATAAACTCTGTTTCGCTAATTTTATACACATAGTCAAAAACTGCAAAACCTTTTCAGGAAACTAAATTCACTTTGATTCAAGTACAATTCCTGTTCAAGTTCCAATTTCCTTCAGCAAGTTATGAGTTCTTTCTAAGTACAAACACAATTGACTTTATCAGCAGCACACAGAGTTAGAAACGAAGCAACCCGATTGCCTCAACTTTTATCATAATGCTAATAAACTGAAATCGACCACAAGAACAACAACAACAATAGAAGAAGAACCACAACGAGGAGAGAAAAATTGAAAACTTTTCAAGATTATTATGATGATTGCGTCCCACTGGCGCCTCAGGCAGCATACAGCCACGCCTCCTCTCCCTCTCACTCCCATCTGAAGTGGCTTGTGCTGCTGTTGCTGCTGCTGCTGCTGGTTGGCAAGCAAGTTGTTTACATAAATTTTAATTGCTGTAATTATGATTTTTACACGAAATTAATTATGCATGCGCATCTTACGGATAAAGATGCCCGAGTTGAGATACAACTCAAGTGAGAGAGAGAGAGAGATAGACACGCAAGCCAGCAATCAAAGATATTTACGAGAGAGCTCGACCAAAGTTTCATTTAATTAGACAGTGTGGAAATTATGAAACTGCAGTTGCAGAGCCCCCCTCCATGCCTCCGCCACTGCCTCTGCCTGTGCTCCCCTCAAACGATGTGTGAAGTTGCCAAAGATAAAACTCAAACGGGTCGAGATAACCATCTTCCTCTCTTTCTTTTTCTCTTTCTCTCTGATAAACAATTTCTAAACAGGAGAAATTTGATTTCCAGTTTTCTTCAGTGTATTCTGTGCTGACAGTTTGACTTCTCTTAATTTGTGTTTAATTAATGCACTAAATTCCACTGTGACTGTGAGGGGGAACAAATCTGGGACATTCATGTAATTTAGCCTACGGCAAACATTAAGAATTTCTCATCGATGGAAAATTGATATCTACGGAAAGTTTGAACTCAAAACATTTGTCACGACTTTGTAATACTTTGCAAAACGCTTTACACACTTGTTTTTCATTCATTACGCACTCGATCACTCACTCTCTATCACTTTGTTCTATATAATAAAAACAACAGATCCCATTGAACGAAACAGAAACAGAACTAGAAACAGTCGCAGCTAGTTAAAATGTTTTTACAGCTTGATTGATTGAGTTAAGAACTTTTAATTGAGTTGATTTTTTGATTAAAGCTTTACAAAATACATATATGGTTTATTATATATATGTACCTCGTTGCAACTTCACAATATATGTAGTTAGGTACCTTTGATTGCATTCATTTCTGAAGGGAATCTTCACCTCATCAAAACTTCATAATATATATTGTAGTTTGGAACTTTTAATTGCGCTGTTTCTTCAAGAGAAGCTCATAATATATAGATTGTCATGTAAACCTCATCAAAATTTCACAACATATACGTATATTTATATTATAGCGATGTGCCCTATAAACCTCATCAAAACCGAGACCTAAATAGATTTGAAACTCAAAACTTACCAAGTTTGTAAATTAATTTTGCAGCAAATTGAAGCAAGTGAAGTTATTGAACAATTTCGGTTGTATCCTTAGCTTGTATATGGCATACTTGGTATATATAGTATATAGCTGTATATAGTATATATCTGTATATCTGTGTAAATTGTATGTAAATGCACTAACACACACTTCACACTAACACGTATTAATTTGCAAAATAAATGCAGTTGTAGCTGTTGCACTGTTTCGATTATCTTATTTTGTTTAAATACTTTTCATTTCTTTTCACTGTGCTTCTTGTTGTTGTTGTGATATGTTTAGCACTCTTTTTGGTTCAAGATACTTTTGTTGTACTTGAGTTTTAGCCCGCACACTGAAACTCGCTGCCTTGCTGGCGCCGGCAACTGCACAGTGGCCGCATCTTATTGGAAAACACACACACGTAATCGCGTCGAGGCGAAACGAATCGTAAAATCGCGAAATCGAAATCGAAACCGATAACACACTACACCGAGAGCAGAGAGTTGTTGTTGCCGCGACGAGCGCTGGGATGAGACTGACCGTGCTGTGCTGCTTCCATTGGCGATGCAACCACCACGACGTCGACGTCGACGACGACGATGACGACGAACGCAAGCCGAATAGGAATCTGTTGTTCGTTGCAGCCAACGCCGACTGCGATAACTGTTTGCTGCTGACTGCGCTGCTGCTGCCGCTGTTGCTGCCGTGTTTTGCTTGTTGTAACGCGCGGTACGAAGGTTGACGAGCGATTGAATCGAACGAGCCTTGTAAAGTTACTCAGAAGCCTCCGTCTGATGTTCGGCTCATGTAACCGAACGACGGCAACGGCAACTGCTCTGTGGATGTTGAGAGAGCCCGAGAGAGCTACGAACGAAAGAGAGAGTCACAGCAGGCAGGCTGTGTTGAATTGTTGTTTTTGGAAGGTATATGGCAAACGAAGAGAGCGAGCGGGCAGGCAGGCTGTGGGTGTGTTGTTATGGAACATAGAGCGCAGGCAGACAGGCTGACTGCATTTGGTTGTTTGTGGATGGAGAGCGCAGCAGGCAGGCAAGCTGTTGTGGAATTAAGAGAGCGCAGTTACAGTTACAATTTGAACTCAGTGCCGATTTGAATTGAATGCAATAGAAAAATAAATACAATTTAAATATTATAAATAAAAAAATAAAACAATATAAATACAATTCAATTATTATATATTATTAATATCGTTATAACTCTTATTATTTTATTATTTTTAACATAATGTTTATTATTTACATTGTTCTTAGTTAAGTTCAAGTTGAGTTTGCCATTTAAGTGCTTGGATAGACTCTCTTAACTGCCTCTCTCTGCCTCTCTTACACCTGTTTCACTTGCTGTGGCGCCTAAACTGAACAACTTCTTCTTGAGCGCACTCTCTTGCTCTTTACACACACTCTCTTCGCAGGCAGTAGTAGAGTTTTCATTGCCACTTCGTTCCTCGCTGTGTGGAACATTTGGACTGCGTTTGAAACAAAACAAATAACTCATCTAACTGTTGATTGTTGTGTTGCTCTCTCCGGTTCATGCATAAGATGCGAATGTATCTAAGTAGCTGAGTAACGCAATGCAAATTGTCGAATGGGAAAGGGGGAACGCAAAGCGGGGTAGGGACAGGGGGTACGCACACGATCTCGCCATGATTTATGACAGTCCACACTCTCGGGGCTGGGCCTGGGTTGGGCCTAGGGCACTTCTCCATGTTGTAGTTGTAGATGCTTATCGGGTTTGTCGCACTTTATGGTCTCGCGCGGCTCTTGATTGATTGCTCTGTTTGCTCTGTTTGGACTGTTTGGACTGTGGCACACAAAAGGCTAAGCAGATCAGATCGTATCGGATCGAATTGGATTAGTGATCCATAGCGACCTATTTAACTTGGTTAAAACTATACAAAACTTTTTTCTATTTATTTATTTATGGTCAACAATAACAATCTACTTTTAACATATTAAAATCAATTTGTGAATAAATAATTAAGGGACTGAATTTTATTAAATATAAATTTTCTTGAGTATCTTCTGTATTTATTGACCGATCGCATTGAAATTAAAAAGAATACGCAGATATAACAATCAGTTTAATAAACATATGTTAGAGACAATAAGTGTATCTTTTACGTCGCTTACAAATCGATCTAAATAAAATAATTAATTATTGAATTGCGATGCGGTGGGCGTGGCATTCAACATTTGAAATATATTTACTCTGCGCAGAGTATATAGGAATCTTCATGCCAAAGTTGATGGCTCTAGTTTTTCTAATACCTGAGATCCGTATGTATTATTATACTTTAATTATGTCAATAAAGTGAAATAAATTGTAATTAATTTACTACAAATTTAACGACTTTAAAGTAAAGTTTAAGAGTGAAACATTATGTAGTGATTTAATACTTAATATTGAATATCTGTTAATAATTTAATTTAATTAATTTAGATCAGGTTCTGTTCTGGTTTAAAATTGAAATATAATTTATTGATTTAGTATTTATCGCTTTATGGCAAACACACTCAGTGTGGGATTATCAGACTTTCAAAACTGATGAATTTATCGAATTGTGCAAATATTCGTTTATGATAACGCGCCAGCAGTTGTTGTCGTCTGTTGTCTCTCTGTTCCTGAGGCTTGTCTCACATCTGTCTCTCTCTGTCTCCCCCCAACGTTTTGTATATTTATCTGAGGCGCTGATTGCATTTTTGTGTAAATTCCTGCACAGTGATGATAATTTCCATTCCCCCCTTCCCCTTCGACCATTATCTTTCAGCTCCTTCTGCCTGCTTGCCTGTTTTGTGTTTATTTATGCCCTGGAGGAAGACAAACAATGCGACGACACATTGACAACGTCGAGAACGACAACGTCGAAGACGACGACGACGGCGCATGCGCAACAGTTTTGGGCTCTGACTTATTGCATGGTTGTCTGTCTATCTCTATCTCTGTCTAGCTGCTTATCCGTCTGTCCTTCTATGTGCATGTATGTCTGTCGATCTTTCTGACTTATGTTTCTCTGTCTTTCTCTCTGTCTGTCCTTCCCCACATCGGTCTGTCTCTTTGCCAGTCTGTCTCTGAGTCTGTCTGTCTCTAACTTCCACTCTCCTCTCCTCCACTCTCTCACCCCCTTCTCTGTCTGTTACTCTCTATCATTCCCCATCTCTTTATTTCTTTCTCTTCTCTCTCTGTCTCTTTTTCTTCCTTTGCTAATTGATAAATTGATAAACTGATTATTGCATTCCAACTAGCAGCGATTTTCCTATCGACCTATCGAAATCTCTTTTAAGCGGCTGCTTCTGCCTCGCGTGACGCGTGCCACTTGCAAAGAGTTTGAGAACTTTGCCCACTGTAGCACAGACAGCACTCACCTCCCTCCCTCCCCTCCCCTTCTAGTGACTGCTGCTCTCTTCCGTTTACATCGATTCCATTGACGTCGCTCTCGATATGCGAATCACGTACGCGTTTATCAATTGTTGCTGCCAGCCCTAGGCAAATGATGAGCCAACTTGTCCGACTGTCCAACTCCCTGTCTGTCCGTCTGCCTGTCTGTCTGATTGACTGACTGAGCGATTGACTGACGGGTTGCCCGCCACGCAGCTCCCGCTTGCCCATACTTTTAGAATTATTATATTATACAATATCTGCATAATTTCTAAGCCCAGCTGGGAATACTAAGGGTAAGCGAATGCTCTAATAAGAAAATATCGATTCGTATTTCGATATTTATGCATTGCAATGAGTTTATTTAATTTATTTAAACTTACTTTTTATTTTTTAATTAAATCTCTTTACTGCTTTCAACGTCGATTACTTGTATAAATTAAATGCTTATCGTTCTGCCGCCACATGTTAGAAACAAGTGTTGAGTAGTTTAGTAAATTACATATAAAATATACCATTATATACCAAATATATTCATTCATAACAACTGAATAAATATCGACCTGCCGCCACTTGCGATAAATTAGTGAACTAGTAAAATAAACAGTGTTGAGTTATCTACGAATATGGTTAATAAACAAAGAGAGACATTTAATGTAGTTTTAAGATAAATCAATTACAAACTCAATCGGAGACTTGCTACATATACATATACAAAAGAAGAAAGAAGAGGATGGAGGATAGATATGTATATAGATGACTGCATGTGTTGATGGCTTGTAAACAGATTTCTGATGGCTCTGTTCGCATGCAGATGTTGGCTAATGCTTGTGTTGGTTAGGGAGGGCTGAAGTGGGCGTGGCATGGCTAGCTTTTAGCTGATAATCCCTCTGGCACATCAACAGAAAGTAAGTCAGGAATTTGGCTTGCTTTTTTGTTGTTTGCCGGGGAAGGCACATGGATATGGAGGGAGATATGGAAGAGGAGGCGAAAGAGGAAAGGGAGCGCAGCAGGAAGAGAAGGCGGAAGAGTAGGTGAAAGAGGAAGGGGTAGAGGAAGAACAGAAGGTTACACAGGAGTAGAATGAAGAGGAGGAAGGGGTAGAGCAAGAGGACTAGCGGCAGCTATGGCTTTTGGTTCGCTCTAACTAAGCTCGTTGATGTGTTAATTGACCAAAATTTCGTACACACTCGCTGGCTGGCACACACACAGGCACAGGCACACACACACGCAAACAGGCACACTCACACACACACACATGCACAGGCAGACCTACGCGCAGCTCGCAGACACACAGACACAGTTTCGATTGCAACGTTCTGTGTGTGGAGATTCCCGTAACCGAAACTGAAACTGAAACTGCAGTTCGGGCAGCAGCAGCAGCTACACCATGCCACGCCCCCCCGTTGCCGCCCTTGGCTGAGGCTGGCATCATCGACTGGACTCGGGACTCGCCTGTCGATATTAAATCCCGGCAAAACTTAATTAGAAATTCCATTTTTGGCTTTTGGGGGCATTACACGTGACGCGTTACCAATTATCGACTCGAGAACTGTTGCATGTCTGAGCCCGTTCCCCCTCCCCCCTCATTCCACTACCCCCGTGCACCGCATCATATTGCCCCACTGCCCCAGGGGCTGCTACGGAGCGTTAAGCTGCAACACGCCAATTAAAAATGCCTTTTGATGATGACATGCAGACACACACACAAACATGCACACACACTCGCAAGTCTGTCAATAAAAACTGAAAATATATGTATAAAGTGTATATATACTGCCTGCCTGTTGATGAAGAGGGTAGGGGGAGGCATTTACCTAGCCTAACGGATAAACTGACTAACGGAGTACCCTAGCTCCCTCCCGCCCATTACAGCGGCGTGGGGAGAGAGGGTAGCTGTGCCGGAACGGACTAACGGAACCGCCGCACGACTGCACGTACCTGCAGCGGAAATGCGTTTGCAAAATGGCGCCGACGTGCGTGCTAATGAGCGGACGCAGCCAGCACAGTGGGCCACAATGCAACAAATACCGAATTGAATAAATTTGAAATTTACATGCAAATCGTGCTATTTGCACCACTGTACAGTGGAAATGTTAACCAGCAACCATTGCTGCCTTTGCCCGGCCTTCTCTTCGTATTCCTTTCCCTCGCCACCTATGCCACTGCTGCCTTTGCTACTACCCCTTCTTTCCTTTTCCTTTCACTTCCCTTTCCCATGCACCACTGCTGCCTCTGGCCCCCTCTTCCAACCCTACACCTACGCCACTGTCTCTCTGATCCCTTCATGGGGGTCGCCATCAATGTAAATGCGCCAAAGCAGCTTGCAAGGCTTTGCTTTTGCTCCTCCCTCTATCTCTCTTTCTCCTCCTCCTCCTCCTGCTGTTGTTGTTGCCTCTATTGAAAAATCACAGGCCTGAAATTGAACACATTTGGTCCATTTTGTGGTTTGTGCAACTGCAGCAACACTAAAGGGAGATGGAGTGAGAAGGAGGGAAAGGAGGGTGTGCTGAGTGGGGTATTTTGGCTGCTCTGGTTCAACTGGCGGCTTTTGTTTAGTATGCAAAGCAGCAAAATGTTAACGTCAATGTAAAACGCAAACGCACTGCTAAATTTGCCAACGGTTGCGCGTGTCAGGGAACGTTCTGGTCAGTCGTGGTTGTTGAGGGAGGTAGGGGTAGGCAGCTGCTGGGCTGGGGCCGAATAATCACAGTCAACTGTCAAAACTTCAGATGCATGAGCTGCATGATGAACAGCAGCAGCAGCAACAAACGCAACAACAACAGCAGCAGCAAAATTACCCACAACAACAAATAAAGCAGCAACAACAACAACGCGAACAATAGCAGCAGGAGCAATAACAACAACAATACTAAGAGCAACAGCAAAACAGCATCAGAGTTGCAGTTTCTGACGTGTGTGAGCCGCACAGTAGCAAACAGTGCCGATGTAGGGACCCCAAGAAGTTGCAAAACTATCGATACTCATCAATAAATACCAATTAAAATACTAATTTGTTAAAGCTTGTACTAACTTTGTCTCTTTCTAGCGCATGAGCTGTGCTTAGCTAGGCAGCTGATGGGCGCTAGAAAGAAACAAACAGAACATCATATTCGTCACATATGGTCTGTCATGATCGCAGTGTTGCCAGCTCAGCTATTTTTCTGAATTAATTTCACTTTCCAGCTTAATTTAATTACAAAAAATTGTTTTTTGAGTATCTTTTTAATATTTAATTTTAATTCTTACTTCTAACATTTTAACTAATCTAGCTTTTATTTACTCAATATGACGACTTCCGTTCATGGCTTTCGAATTTAAATATTAATACAGTAAAACTTGTTAAGTAACGACTCGACAACGAGAGACAACTCCAGCGCTCCAAATGCTACGCAGCTGTCGTAAAAAGCGAGAAGAGCTGTTCCATCTGAAGAGGGGTGGAGAGGGAAGCTCTGTGGTGTTGTTGGGAAGGTGCCGCCCTGTCGATAACATTAATGCATATTTCAGCAATTAAATAAAAATATCGTAAAACGTCTCGCAATTTTTATGACTCGTAACCCTTGCGATAGGTGTCAGAAATGTGCACAGCAAATGCCTAATTAGATATGCGTAAAAAACGACGAACGTGACGTAATGAAAAACGCATAAAATTATGAAAAGAATGCAGCGAGCAACAATTTCATGCCTTCCTTCAATAAACTGTATCTTTACTATATTATATTATTTCAGTGTCTGACTGAGCTTAGTACTCTGCAAGGAGGGCATTTAGCAGTCGGGAGTTCCCTGAACTTCTGTGGTCTTGCTTCCAACTGTGCCCCCCCCCCCACCACACACTGAGTTCCAATGTGCCATAAATCCTATACGCCAATCGCCATGCACGTTCCGATAATAACCAAGAACTGTATAAAATGTTGAAGTGCCCCACGCAGGATGTCGATATCGATGCCGATGTTTAGTTCGTTTTGCTTTTCTTCTGTTTACACTGGACGAATGTCTTTCGAATTGAATAAACAACAACCAATTGACTTCATGTGTTGTTGTTGTTCTCTTTCTTTTTGTATAATTCTTCAATTGAAGTCACTTTGTTTATGAGATGTCTTTCAGCAGCAGTTCCAGATGCCTTTTCTATGTTTGTATGTATGTACATAACTATGTAGCTGTCTGCCTGCTGCGTGAGGTCAGTTTCTCTGAATTGTCAAACGATTAAACAAATATCTATGCATGTACATATGTATGTAAGATATGTGTGAGTATTCGATTTCTTATTTTAGGGGACCCCCATGAACCAGGAAGTCGTCGGAGGAACTTAATCGTTTGCGACCGGTGGAAGTCATATTTATTATTTATTTAAAATGAAACAAAATGTAGCTTTATTTAAATACAAGTAAAACTAACTAATTCATTTCTTATACAACTCTTTATTCATTGTTATATTGTTATACATAAAGTAATTAACTTGCAAATTAAATTTCAAAATCAATGTTTAAAATTAATTCTAAGGTAAGAATGATTTGGTGTGTAAAGGTTTAAAATGGACACAACCTTTATTATTTATTCATTTCATTCTGTATATCTAAGCTCCATTTAGGCTTGGAATATTTTGATTTTATTCTTTAGGTCTTCACACCATGGAATGTTTAACTTTTTAACATCAACTTTAAGGGAGGCACAGACGTAGTATAATTTTGTGCGCATTAAGAAACTAAAGTGAAATTAATTTGCGCACTGACGTGTAATATAATGAATACATATTATGAGAATACATTTTTTAAATATGCTAAAGATGATGACAATGGTCATAAGCATATGGACAAACAGTGGTCAAAAGAGGCAAAGAATAAGCTTGTGCTCCTTAGCGGATACTCACCAATATTCAGCTGTATTGAGATAGCACTGAAAATAATAAATTTGAATAATAAATAAATCTGTTTATAAAATATAAAGTGTTCATTTTGATACGTATACCACAGTGCAGGAATCTGTCACTCTTGGCGGCCCAATACAAATTGCAGACAATTATCTAAGTACATTTCGTAGGTCATAGACGTTGCCACCCCCTGTTGACCCAGTAAAGCGCGACGATGTTGCAAATGATGAGCTTAGTTTTAATTAAATTGACTGCAAGGGAACCACAAGCAGGCTTAGTAGAACGCGTTGCCGACTTTGGAAGACTCCAGACAGGGTCGTTATTACCAAACACCTTTACCTACAACATCCACTGTGCCACGTCTCTTTGTCAATGTCAGTTGTTGTACTCCTTGGCTATTTATCATACAATAAGTAACCAGCTTGTTATTATAATATTATTCCTAATTAGCACACACCGGCAGCAACTCTCAATCAGCTGTTGCAGCACTGTTTCAGTTGCATGTATACTATGTATTACTCGCTCGCACTTATATTGATTCAAGTGCATGTGGATTTCGTTTCTGCCAGACAACAAACTTCGCTATGTTATCGATATATTGAATGCAACTGCATTGTCAACTATCGATCGCACAAATTAAAGGTTAATTAGAGTACAGTTTTGCTCAAAATCATTATATGTAAATGTTTGTGTATGTGTTAGAAGATATCGTTTTATATCCTTATCGTGCAAGGGCCTTGCAGCACCTCGATGGGGATTGAATCAAATCTTGTGTTCGTTTGACATTCAGCAGTGCTTCAGTGAACTAGAAACAATTCGTCCCAATTCAAATTAGTCAAATATTAGAAACTTGCGTTCTGCTCTCGCTTGCATCGTATTCACAAATTTCAGAAAATGCAATCTCATGCAATCAGCCAACCGCAAAGGCAACAACAACAGCAACGACAACAACAACAACAACAACGGTAGCAGCAATGGGGGAATGACAAAATACGAAAGAAAAATGTCAGGCAACTTTTGCATGCCACATGGCACAGTGGCACTAACTGTTTGTGGGCAGCACAAGAAGGCAAGTGGTAGTGGTAGTGGTAAGTGGAAAGCAAAAGGAGACAGCAAGTTGCAACTGTCAAAAATGCAGGTCCAAACGGTTCGGAATGCATTGAGTGAGTGAACGAGATAGAGAGAGATGCGCACTCGTCGCTTGTTTGGCATTTACATTTGACATTTGCATAGTTCGCATGCATTTTTATTGGTTAACTTGTCTCTCATGCAAGCAGTGGTGTAGTTAGGTCAAGGTGTAGAGGGGGCAAGTGGTGCAATGACATAGTATAGAGCTGGAATACGATTAGATTTGAAAACGATTCTATTCGCCAGAAAGAGGGGAGCAAAGTTGTGAAGAAACAAACTACTTGAGAAGCCAAAAAACTGGAAAATTTATAATACATTTTATTGAGGATAGTTAATTTTGAATATATGTAAATGGATTTGATAAAATCCGGTGTCACTTAATGTTCAAATCTGATGCTGGGTATGTATTTAAATTAATAATACAGTTTTTAAAAAAAATTATGTTCTTTTTGCAAATGTTTTCTAAATTTTTTGAGATATGGTAAGTACTCAAACTCATGTGATAACCAAAATAAAAAACATTAGTGTTATTAGAATCGTAAAAGTTAAAATTGAACAATGAATAATTTCAGGGTCACTATTAAAAGAAAATTAAATTTATATATTTGTCAAGAAACCCTAGAAGAAATTCTATTATATTCTTTATATTGTATCCAGCTCTATTTTAACCCCTTTTTGGCTACGCCACTGGGCACTGAGCACAACTTGTGCTCGGCTCATATAAAAGATTCCATTTAACAGCTTTGAGGTGTGCTCTAATCTCTGACGTTGTCGATTCAGAGAGGTTCCTAGTCCTAGTTACAGTTGGAGTCCAAGTCCAGATGTCATTCGACATTTCGTATTAAATTAGTTTTGATTTGCAAAAAGTGTTGCGGACTCGGGCATTTAGCATTGTAAATGAGCAGGGGATGGCGGGGGGGGGGGTGGAGACAGGAGAAGGGCTGTTGCGGTTGCAGGTGGATGAAGAAAAAAGTGATTCGTCGGTTCGGGAAAGTTAAAACTGGGCAAACGCTTGAATCGCCCGCACACACACACGTACACACACAAACACAGACAGCTGGCCATAAATATTTAAGCCGAATGCGTTTTCATTTCGCACACAGACGCTGCCAAATAAAACAAACTGACTGTGTGTGTGTGTGAAAAAGTGAAACAAAGCGTCGACCGCCAGTCGCCATTTTGCTGGCACACGTTGCGTATGAATAATTTATTTAATGAACTTGTACGAATACGAATACCCAAATACTCATGTACGAATGCGAATGTGAATGCGCCTGCGAATATCTACAACTTTGTACGTTTGAGTATCTTTGGCAGCGCTGCCGCCGCTGCTGCTGCTGTTCCTGTTGCTGCTTCTGCTGCAGACATGTTATAAAGTACTTTTTGTTTTTGTTTTCCGTTTTGTGTTGTTCTTTTGTTTCGGGCAATTTGTTGCCGTCGAGCGTTTACGTTGCGATAGTTTTCTTTTTTTCTTTGTTTTTGCTCCGTGTTTCGTTTTTCTGACAGCCGAAACTGCGAATATCCGTGCAAGCGAGGGCTTGTCTACAGGTTAGTTGAACTCCTTTAAGTGTTACTCTCTTCATATATATCTTAATCCTTTTCAAGTTCTCTGTGATGATTACAACAAACTGTTTAGAGTATTCTATGCAGCGCCCTTTCTTCTTCTAGGAATATTGTCTTTTATTTTATTTATATGTTTATTTAAAGTCGAGTATAGACAGTTTACTATTTAAAAGTAAATCAATCTGTATTTACTTAACTTCGTCTATTGCTTCGGTAACATGAATCCTTCTGAACTTATAGGGCTAATAAAATATACGCATTATATCAGGTTAAAAAAGATATATATTTTTCATATTCTACACTTTTATGTCTTTATGTCTTAATAATGAAATGTTTCTCTGCTTTTCGAATTCTTTAGGGAATTCAGTTCCATCAATATTTACATATCAAACGATATCTCTACGAGCAACCCTCGCACACTGAGTCAATACATGCATGTGTGTGTGTGTGCTGCGAGCACCGGCGTTGTATTTTATTTCTCTCTCCTTATCCGAGTAATTCAAATTATTTATTTATAGTTCATTTGCGAGTTCCCCATCTATGGGGCGCTACCAAATTTATGTGTGTGCAAGAGTGTGTGTGCATGTGTGAGTGTGTGTGTGTGTTCGAGTGTAGATTGACTTTGACCGAGGGTCAAGCAGCAGTCAATTTGCAGCCAGCTAAGAGGCTAAGCAGTTAACCGGTTAAGCAGTTAACAACAGAGTTGTCATCCCTCAATTAGCACCTGATTCATCCTCATCTCAACCTTCTATACCTGAACTCGTATCTGTTTCTTCTTGCACTTGACTTGCAACACGAACAATTATGCTGGCAACCGCAGGAGAGAGGCAGGGGGACAAAGGGTTCAAAGCGAGACACTTAATTTGCAATTTTTCAAAGCCTCTTAAGCAAATGCCATTCACCGCAGTACAACACACAAAGCTGCTGGGAGGGATCCTTGTGAATAGAAGAAGAAGAAGACGAGCTGTGGTCAGGTGCCACTTGATGTGACAGCAGTTGTATCTACTACTTTTGTATCTACGTGTTTGTCACATTTAAATATGTATGTGCGCTTCACAAATTGCTCAAGATACATTTACATATTACGTATACGTATTCGTATTTCACATTCACATTCGCTTTCGTATCGAGCCTTGCTTTGTCTCTGTCTTTCGCATTTGTTTATTCGGCCAGCAGCTTTCGACTTTTGTGTCCTGTCAAATGTATCTGCAGCTGCAGCACTTCATTATCATCAATGCTAGGGAGCATATATGGCATCCTTGTGTATCTGTATCTGTATCTCATGTGCACTCCTGCCAATGACAGCTTCAAGTGTCTGACAATATTTTGTCATATTAAATTTCATTTTGAATAAAAGTTAAGTTTGCCCTCTTCTCACACAGGGGAGACTTCTAAGAACTGTCCAGCGTGAGTTCTATTCGAGTTCAATAAATACTTGTAATGGAAACTTATGTCTTAAACTGCGATTGGAGACTTCAATCATCAAGCCAGGACCTTAAATTTGTTGATATAATAGTTATATGATTTTTTATACAACATTTTAAGTTGCTGAAGCTTATCGAACTTTCTGTTTATTCTGTTGAACTTGTGAAACCTTTTTGTGCCATGTTTATATCTCGGATATCCAGATAACCCAAGATCCGTTTGAGATTCTTCGTTCTCACTTCTTGAACTCAGTTGGCACATTGTGGAAGCTTTCAGCCACGTGTGGACTTTATCAATTGATGCACTGTCCGTGATATTTTCACATGCAGCCAGTCATTAAAAATGCATTTTCAATTTCGTCGCAAGCACCACAGCGACAGCGACACTACAACAACAGCGGGAAGAACAAAGCACAGCAGAACAAAGCAAAAAGAAAGAGAGGGACAAATAAAATACAAGGAAATAAAACAAAGGACAAGCTCCACGCCAACTCTCGCTTCAGTTGTAATTTTCGTTGACGTTTCTGTCTTTTGGCGCAAATAAAAAGTCGCAGCAAGTTTTCAGAATTTTTGGAATCCTGAGTTTGGAACTGTCAAAAACAGGGAGCACTAGAGAGGAGAGTTGTATAACGATTACTTAGTAAATTGATATCGCTGCAAAAGAAAGAAGAGAAGTGCAGTTTGCTCTTGGGCAAAAATGTGTTTTAGTATTTAATTGTTGCATTTGCTGTTAAGGAGTGGTCAAGGCTTTCTAGTTTATATATTGTTGTTGCAATTGCAGATGATTCCAAGCACAATAACAGAGTAGTTAGTACTCTGTAACTTGAAATGAAATGTTACTTTGCTATATTCAATTGTAAAATAGGAAGAAAATAGAAAATATATTAATATTAATCTCTTGCAAGGAATAAATTTGAAAACTGTAGATCCCTCGAGTTCCCTTAGTTTCTTTCAGATTCTCAGCCACCAGATAGTTAGGGAATCTTTCATAATATCTTGATGATGCTCCTCTTCATCGTCTTGCTCTCTTTCTCTCCACTTCAGCAGTCACTGCCACAGAATGACGTTCGTTGCCCCTTCGGGCTGCCCAATTATGCTGCTGCAGCCTCGTGGTTGAATCAATGAAGTTCTCCTCCTCCTACTCAGACAAAGTCACATCGAGGGCATTCTTTGTCGTGTCCGGGTCGAAGTGAAGTTTTGTCCCTTTGCTCAGAGTAAACATTCGCACGCTTTGCGTTAAATTATTTTCGTTTTTTTTATTTCGTACGTTAAGTGTTGCAGCCTATTTCTGTTGCTTCTCTTCTGTAGAAGCTCTGCAGGCAACGTCGGATTACGAGGGCGTTGCTGCTGGCAGGCAAGCTTGGGACTTGGGACTGGGTCTTGTTATTTCATCAGCGTGTGCAATCATCAACAAAACTGAAGCAGATTCTGCGAATAAAACGAGAGATGCCGAGGCACCGTGACAGGAAACTGGTTTAATTGGTTGAGAACGGGGGGAACTGCACTTGCTTCAGGAGATAGGGCGGGAGGAGGAGGGCGGGGCGACTCAGCCTCTGTCCCCTGGGCACTGTCTACAGATTCTAACTGCAGGCTGACTGGGCTGTCGGGTAGGCATAAATCACAAGTCGCATGAAAATCGCAGCTCATCGAACTGTGCGCAAGTTCAATTCAATTCAATTAGTAGCATACTATATATTTTGCCCGGCTCGAGCCACACAGCACACATCCGAATGTGAATGCGAATGCGAGTGTAGATACGTTGGACAGATACAGTCCGCAGATAGCGGCAATTTATGAGCACAGGCATTTGCAGCAGCATGTGGCACCCTCCGCCTCCTTGAGGCCATGGCATGTTTTGACAGCATACCGAAAATAAAGAAACAGAAGAGGAGGAAGGAGGAAGAAGGAGAGAGCGGCACCCGCTGTTCACACTCCATGCCATGCGATCTTGAGATGCTTGCACCATGACTGCACAGCTCCTCCCGGGGGCGCTCATATGGCGTGCCGTAGTCTTGGCGTGCCGTGGCGTCGAAATGATTTAAAAGTTGGCGTGCCTGAAGATCCCAGCACAACAATGTGTTGTGCACCCAAAACTGACCTCAGCCGCACATATAAAGCACACAGGTTAGGGTGTGTAAATAGCTTGTAGAACCAATTACGTAATTACCTTTCGGGTAGAGCTCGCTACGCACAAGGAAAACCTAGTAAGCATGTTGATATTACATCATTTAAGCTTAGTTTTTCTTTTAAAATACTTTTGTGTGCATGTTAAATACTGTTATCGATTATCGTTTGCCTGTCATATTGACCAACTGCCACAATTTGTTAGTTAGCATAAGCTATGCTTTACAGTAAACATACGTTTAATTCTGCTGTCAATTGTTTTCGTCATATCAATATTCGCTTGTCATTGATATCATCCTACCACCACTTTCCATTTAAAATACTTGAAATACTACAGTCAATTGTTGTTGGTGTATCGATAACCACTAGTCAATTGCAATCGACCTGCCGCCACAAAGTTTGCACAAGGAGATCTAATTGCGCTCAGAAGATAGTCGCTATGACACTCATTAGGGCATTCTCTCGCTGTCGCTATCTCCCTTTCTCTTGCGTCCTGCTGCCTGCCAGGTGTCAATTGCTAATTGCTTTCAGTTCGAACTCTCTGCCACGCCCCCCACTTGGGATATTTAATCAACTTGCGCAGACAAGGAGACTGTGACTGGGCATCCGCTGCGTGCTTTCGCTGCAGCCGTCAAATCTCACACAGCAGCTACAACAACAAAAGCAACAACTTCATATCATTAATGCAATCAACTCGAACGCGCACCGCAGTAGCAGAAGGAACAGCAACAACAACAACAACAGCAGCAGCAACAACAAGTACAACACATCTGGCGCCAGCGTCTTTGCCATTTGCCTTCTTACGCTCAATTACGCGTCCCGCATGCTGTCTCCCTCACTCCTGCTCTACTCGTCACGACCGGTCGCACGATTGTCTTTTGTTTGGCGGCAGTCTGTCAACCTGCGGTTTCTCTCTTGGTTTTTTTTTCTTGACTTCTCCTTCTCTACCACCTCCTCCTTCTTCTTGCCTTGTCGCTTGCCAGGCACGCGCACACCTCATCGATTACCTGGCTGGGGCTGCCAGCATCTTGTTGTGCTTTGCATGTAAATACTTGTAATTTGTCATTTAACGCAGTTTCCACGCATCCACCGCTGCCACGCCCCATTAGGCGCCTCCTCCACTTCCTCCCCATCCCTCTGCGGAGACTGCACACACAGTAACTAGCTATCAGAGTGGAGAGGCAAATGCATTAATTTCATTTCATTGAAATACAATTTGCAATCAAATAAGTTAAAATACTTTAAAAATAAATTAAATGGAAGCAAAAGTAACCTATAAATTAAATAAAAGTAAACATAACCTATAATTTAGTATATTTAACTTTCATGTCTAGTTTAATCTGTATTTCGTAATTCTCAACCGGATTTACTTAAGTGAAATCGAATCTACTTTGAAACAAATTAAATGAAGGAAAACATAACCTATGATTTAGTTGATGTTGCTGTTATTTGCAGTTTAGGCGTTGCCACTCAGTCTGGATTTGAAGAAAGTATGCTGTGTTTCGCAGTTTTCAACCGGATTTACTTTAGTGAAATCGAAAGATTTCATCTAGTTGCCCCACACGTTGAAAGGCAAGTCAACTCGGCTCAGTTCGCGAGACTTTCGCGGCTGGCTGCACACGCACCACCCGCTATGCTGGAGACCACACCCACACACACCCGTTAGCTGGTCAACAGCAATCGACGCCTGGCATCGCCACGCAACGCTGCCTACTTGTGGGCGCAGTGACCGATACAAATTCTCATCGTAATTCGCATGCAATTTAATTTGATTAATGAGGCGCACGGGCCAAGATAGCGTCAGCTGCGCCGCGACGCCCCAAGGCTGTGGCTGAAGAGATGCTGAGCCAGAACTCTTTAAGGCTCTGCCAATTGTTGACCCAATTCCTTGAGCGTCAAACGCATGAAGTTGGTTGCATAATATTCTATAATATTATAATAAATAAATAAATAATGATCAAATATATTAAATATAATAAATATGATATATAAAATAATAATAATATAAATTTATAAAAAAATGGTCTTGAATTATATTTATTTCAAATTTACTCTATTCATAACTTTAAGTATAGAACCCTTAATTTAATATTCACCTCTGGCAAATTATCTAAGTAATACAAACATGAATTTATCCCCTTGTACTTCCTGAAGATCTATTCCTTTCTAAATTAGAGCTTGTCATAGACCTACATTATCATCAAAATTCATCATCAAAAATGTATATTTTAATTATCATTTATGATCATTAAGAGTGTTTCACTTTATACAGTTGAACACTCTTTAAAGAAAGTTAATCATATTGCAAAAATAATCCCAAAATTCTAAAGGAATTTCATTGTATATTCGCGGTGAAGTCGAGCAACATTGTATCAAACTGTTGTCAAACTGCAGTTCACAGTTTCGGCAGCCCAACAGTTTCATTCTTCAATATGTACTTGTGTGTATAGTGTGTGTGACTGCACACACTCCTCATCTTAGGGCAGGCTATTTTTAGGGCGCCAGCAAGTTGCAGGCGTCACCCTGGCCAGGCAAGATCAAAGCAGTCAATTACTCAATGCCGGCGAAGGCAGCTCGCCCGCCGCACTTTGAAAACTGGCAATGAGCTAGAGAACCGCAGAGTCGGAGCATCTACCTTCTCTGCATCTTGCCTTCCTGATGCTGCCCTAGCCAGTCAAATCAAATTAATTGCAAGTGAAAAGCAGTGCAAAAGTGGGTGTGGCAGGAAATCGATGCGCGTTGCACGCAAGTGCCGCAAATGCAGCAGATCGTGTGCCGTGTGGAGCTCAGCGAAAAGGTGTTAGAAGTCATGTGGCAAGGCCTGAAATGTGGCAGCACATTCGCCGATCGCATCGCAGGCTGTCGAAGATCTTTCGCTTGCCTAATTATGTGGAACCGGTCCCTACGTCCGTCCGTCTGCCACACACAATGCCAAAACTTCTCGTCACGCGACTTTCGAAATCAATTTCGTTGGACAATAAATAATTTCTTAATAAATTGCACATTCAAAATGCGACTTCCTGCAATTAAAGGCGGCCTCTGCGAGTACGTTGCAATAAAAAATAATTGAAAATTCAGTCACGTAAACGTTTTTCCAGCCGCAGCGGCAGCGGCAGTCGCTGCAGATCGCGTTCGACTCATTAATCCATGCGGCAAGTCGCCGTTGCAACTCCAGAGTTGAGCATGAGTCACAGAGTGACTTTGTTTTGAATGCTGACAGTGAATGTTTTCGATTAACAGGCACAGGCACAGTGTTGTGAATGAATGTTAATAGTTTACAGAGAAGTCACAAAGTTGTGAGCGCCATCAATGTTAACAGTTTACAGAGCAGCTAGATAGTCACAGTTTTGTTAAGCTTACAGAACAGTTTCAGAGTGGTGTTAACAGTTTATTAAGCTGTTCGATAAATGCATCAACTTACAGTTGAAGTCAGAGATTTGCTAAGTTAACACTAAACATGCAGTCACAGAGCTGTGAACGTTAACAGAGCAGTCACAGAGTTGTAACAGTGAATGTTAACACCTTATAAAGCATCCGCAAAGCTGTCGATGTTGACAGTATACAGAGCTGACAAAAAGTAGTAGCTATTGCAGGCACAGTTTCGGTCAGTTAACCATTCACAGAGCAGTTATAATGCTGTAAACTACATATAATAAGTTTACAGAGCTGAAGGAGCTTAAAGTACTTGTTAACAGCGTAGAACGCTAGCAGCAACGATGGCACTTGCAGTCACAATTACACTCAGTTAACAGTTTACATAGCAGTAACAGAGTTGTAAGCGCTAAACAGTAAATGCTGAATAGTTTACAGAACAGTCACAAAGCAGTGTTAACAGTTAACAGCGTAGATACCAGCATCGATTGCTGTTCTTTCTAGTCACAGTTTTGCTCAACTCTGGCGTGAGAGCAGCACGCGGTGCTCACTTATCGGCTCCTGAAATCGTTGGAACGTGCACGAGAGAGCAACAGAGCAGCCCAGGCAGTGTATATGGTGAAGAGGGGTAGGGGGGCCTTTAACTGCTCTCATCATATTTGGGTTAAAAAGGCGTGCATGCAATTTACCATGGAAGATCATCATGATTACGCGCTCTCCCGTCCGCGACCCCAACTCCAACGGAGGCCTGCCTGCCTGCCTGTTGCTGATGCGTTTGATTGGTTGCCGCTTCCATGAGAATGGGGGGGGGAATGGTTGTGAAAGGGGTAGGGTTGCACATAGCGTGTAGTGCAGGCAGAGTTTATTATATCGCATCGCAGGCAGACTGGCAGGTGGGCGTGGCCAGTGCAGTTGCACAGCAATTTGCAGCTAACGAATTTTTAGATGAGATTAAATAAAGCGAATACAGATTTCATGTTTCTGTATATAAGAAGTATCAGATACTGGCCTTAAAGCCTTTTATCTCTCATGTACAGACTTTATATCTCTTTAGTTCACTTGTAAAGGAATAAAATATGATTATATCACTATTTTTTATTCATTTTGATCTTGATTCCCTTTACAACTCTGTGTTTCACTTCTGTGTACTGCACTCTACACCCTATTCTGTTTCTTGTCTCTCCACCACCCCCTGTACAGTAGCTAACCCTCACTCCTCCCTCTCTCACTTATTGTTGTTTCTGTTTTATGTTTTCTTTAGCTCCTTTTGCGTATTTCAATCAAAATCAACTGCAGACATCGTCTGAAACCAAAAACTTGCATGGAAATTACACGCACAAAACACACAAACTAATTTTCCAACAAATTAGACGCGCAAGTAGATGATGGCACGCCCCCCTCTCCCCCGCCCTCCTGCTGTTCATAATTTATTTGCCTCGTTCGCTTTTTTTTGCTCATTCTCTTTTGCGATTCGGCTTTTTATTGTCCAGCGCAATTCGTGTGCGTAATTTCCTCTGTTAAGCTTTGCTTTTTTCTCAGCCATGGGAAAAACTTCAGGGGCGGAGTGGGGGTGGTTCTCAGGGAGCGGGAGGGCTGCTTGATGTGCAAGGCAGGCAAGCAGGCACTGCTTCCTCGTCTGGGGCTGATTTTTGCGTATGATAATTGACCGAGTGGGCCGTGCGTACCGCTTTGCTTTCTCTCTCTCTCCCTCTCAAGGCTGCATTTGATATGAGCTGTGCCTCACCAGTTTTTCCAGTCGCATGCATCGCTGCACAGGAGATGACTCCAACCCCCAGCTCCACCCCCACTCCCCTCACTATTTGCAGGCCGGTCACGTGACCTTAATTAGCCCAAAGTGACTGCCGAAAAAAATGGCCAAAGCACAAAAATTCAGCTGGAAAAGCAACGCAAATTGCTTCAGCTGCTGCTGTTGCGAACAATGAAGAAGTTTACACTGAAAGAAACTGTGAATTTTAAAAATTCATTAAGAATTTTTGTATATTTAACTCACCACAGCGTTCTATGTATTTAGTTATGTATTTAGTCGCATACACTGCAAGAAATAACTAGAAGATCGCTACAACTCAAAAGTTTTAAGTAAAAATGTGCAATTTTTAAACAGCAATTAATTTTTCTCAGTGTAGTTCTTATTAGTTCTTACTTGTGTATTTTAAAATTATTAAGAACTTATAAAAAAACATTTAGAAATATTAATTTAAGTAATGAAGGAACTGTTAAAAATATAACAACAATAAAATAGTTTTTTTTTTACATTTTTCTTATAGTTGAAACATGAAGTCCGCGTTGTGTATGTTAGTTGTGTACTTTGTAGTTGAAAAAAGAATCTTTTAAATGTCTATAACTTTTACTTATATTTTTCTTTCAACCCATAATTTCGTGCAGTGTAGTCGCATATGAAGTCGCTTTCTGTGAACTGCAATTGCCTTCAATTGCAAATGCATGCTTCACTCCCCCTCTCTCTCTCTCTCTCTCTATGTTTTTCATACACCTAATGAAGGCGCACATTGCATTGACCCCTGTGCCCACTGTGCCGACTGAGTATGTGTGCCCACTGTATGCCGAATGTGCAATAAATTTCAATTGTTTATGCTACTTAAATGTGCATTAAAATGAATTGTCAAGCTCGTCTGGCTCTGCTGCTGTTCTTTTGCCTGTCACAGTCTGTGCTAAAAGGCAGCGCACTTAAAGATTCGCTCGCATTTTCTTTGGCAAAATCGCACTTAATTTCCCCACAACACTTTGTGCGTGTGTGTGTGTGTGTGTGTGTGTGAGGGACATAAAAATGGATTTACGCTTAATCACACACGAAGGATGCATATTTTACCAGGCTACAGTGGGCACCTTGCCCCGCAACAGACTCAGCTTGCCACTGCTGCCTCACCTTGCCCCCACTGGCTTCAACTGGTTTACCTGCTCTGCTCCATTGCATGCACATTTTGTTCATTAGAAGCTCCGCACGAGCTGCGCAACTGCTTAACCTCTGCTTAGCACACAGCCGCCACATATAGCTCCACTACCCTGCCCCTGCACCTCCCCCTCCCCCACACATGCTGCTCTACTTGCAACGTTTTCAGTTCATTTCGCTCTCTCTTTCGCTTTATTTCTGTTTTTCCATTTCGGGGTTTTCCACGGACAAAAGAACCGCCTGCTGTGAGCAGCTTTAGTCGAGAGCTCGACGCTTTTGGCCAATGCCAAAAACACGTGTACAGCATAAGAGTCTGTGTGTGTGCGAGTGCGGGTGTATGTGTGTGCAGCTCCCATTAGCCAAAAGGATTTATATTACAAGCGCACACATAAAAAGCACCGCAGGATATTTTGTTTTATGTGAATTTAATTGTACTTTTAATCTCACCATAGTCCAGCAACAGTGCAGCTGCCCCCTCTCCCCACTTTCTCCTGCTACCCCCTTGAATTGCTTCCCTCACTTATATCAGCTCAGCGTGTGCTATTTTATATTAATAGCATTTTTAATAATAAGCAAGCGAACACACGTCGGCTACTTGATTTTTCCCTTTGTGCCTTTGCCCTGGGGGCACCTGTTAAAAACTATGCAAAGTCACAGAGTCGCAAAGTCGGTCAAACGCAGATAAAGCCGCCCCAAGGCAAAAAGGGAGTCAAGAGTGTCCAGCAGTTTTTCCTCAGCTTTTCTTCGAGTTTTCCCCCTCGTTTTTCCCACGTTTTCCTCTTAGTTCTCTGTCAGATTAAGCTGAATTTGTAATTGCAAATCGAAAAGTTGTTGCGCAAAATGTTTTTATCACACAACCTGAACTGCACTGCACTCTCTGCTGCTGCTGCTTATCGCATACCCTGTAATCTGTACACTGTAAGTGGAACAACTGACAGGCGCAGCGTATAAACGTCAAGTGCTTAAAAACTTTTGTTGGCCAGGAAAAACTTAAAAATGTCCAAAAATAAAATAAAAGAAAAAAGAAAAACGAAAACTTGGCCAAGTTTTGAGTAGAAATATCAACGGAAATATGGCAAACACAATCCCATAACACACATACAAACACACACAGAGGGGGTGGAGGAGTTAGAGGAGGGAGGGGAGAGGGGGAGGGGGTACTAAAAGCAACACAGGCTCAAAGTGCGCACATCCTGCTTAGCCGGGTTTTCGTAATGTGCTTTCCTAGTGCTTCTTGTTGTTGCTGTTGTCAACACTCATAGAACACACATACATACACACGCACACACACCCAACACACACACAGTTGCATACTCACACGCGCAGCTTGGCCACAAAAAGGGACAATTTGTTTAAAGGTAACGGAAAGTTTTGGCGCTTTGCCTTCCCCCTCTCCCCTCTTCCTCTCATTTTTTGCGCTCTCTCTCTTTGGTTTGTTTTGCATAAACTTGAGAACAGCACAAGTTGAGAATGTTTCGTGTGCTGTTGTTGTTGCTGCTCTTTATGAGAAATAGCAACAAAAAGCGGCAAACAACAAAGATAAAGTTCAAAGGAAATGTGGCACAGGAAGCAGGCAACAGAAGATACGGAAAGAGCAGAAATATGATGGGCGACAAAAGGTAAAGCAAAGGCAAACCTGGAGAGAGGTGAGAGAAGCAGCAGAGGTGAGGAAAGTAGGAAGGAGAAGCAAGCGGGAGCTGAGGAAAGAGAGACAAACAAACACATAAAACAAAATATTAAGAAAGTTATTTCTACAAAATGAAAGTTCTGCCGACTTTCTCTCTCTGTGTATGTGTGTGTGTGTGTGAACTTATCACATAAGCTCTGCAGCAAGCGACTCCTGACATGCTCAGGTATTTTTATCACTTATTTTTTTCCTCTGTTCCTTCCTTTTCTTGCTTATTTATTCTCTGTTTTTCTTGCACTTTTTGATTTGTTTCCAAAATTAATTTCATATTTGGAAACTTTTTGGCAGCCGAGCAACGCAAGAGTTTATGCAATTTGCTGCTTATTAAATCGGAATATACTATATGCATATATATATACTCATAGGACTCTATAAGCTCGATTCAAATTGTCTTCGGCAAACCAAACAAAAAGTTTTTTGCCTTTTGTCGCTCTGCAATTTGTTTTGTTATTTTTTCTTTTTCTCCTCTAGAGAGAGAAAAATTCTTAAGAAAATTGACCAAAAGTGAATAATTGTATGTTAAATTAAAAGCAAACAAAAATTTACAAAATTTAATGCTAATTTTGGCTTGCACTTTTCTCCTTCTCTCTCTCTTCTTATTCTCGTGTTTTTTGTTTATTTTTCTCACTCATGTTTTTTTTGTTTGCCACAGCAGAAGAAAATTTGCATAATTTAAGGCGTATTTTCTCGCGCGCTGCTTTAAATTGATATTACAAGAACAATTTGTGTTCCCCCTCCCCTTCTCCCTTTGCGCACTGCTAAGCTCCCCCTCTGGCAGTTCCCCCTCTCGCTATCTTCATCCCTGCGTGGCTAAGTACACGGAAAAACTGTGCCATGGCAACATTTTTATCTCACTGGGGCGTGTGGGCGAGGGCGTGTTCATTCATTTCCTGTTGCGCCTTAAGTTATGCAAAGCTTTTGGCAAAGTGAACAAGCAGTGGTGGGCAGTGAGTGAAGCGGGGGGCGGGGGACCAGTAAAAGAAGTCGTGTCGCCTGACTAAGTCGAATGGGTGAATAACATTGTAAAACAGCAGCGAATCAATTGAGTGACTGAGTGCGTAGAGTGAATGCAAGTGACTGCGAGTGCAATCAAATTCAATTTCATTTCTTATTTACTCAAATCATTCTTAGCAAACTGTTTGCAAATAATTCAGTTTAAAGTTACTGTTTATTCTTCATGTAGCGCATAATGATTGACCTGGCTTACAAATTATGGAAAATATTAAATTTAATTTACTAATTTTGATATAGTTTTTGTAATTCTTAAGAATATTTCCCTGTGATGCTAAGATACGATATTATGATGTATGGATTCTTCACTTAATAAATAAATAATTAAAAAAAAAAAAATTAAATTTAATACTTGGGAAACTCTGGAATAAAACGAGAAACAGTTTATCAGAAGGCTTGGAGAAAACATTCATAATTCCTAAAGTATCTAGGAATCAAGCACCTTAGCATTTCTATTTAGATTGAAACCGGCAAGGGGCAATCCATAAATAGTCTCAATTCATATTATCAAAGTATACATTGTATATTTAATTTTTCTCTCTTACCTCCATCACATTGGCTACGCTCTCTCAAATCGAATTCGACTTAAATTTCTTCCAAAATGAATCTTATCTGGGGCCATAAGGGTCCGTACTTTCATGCGCCCTGTCAGCGCGATCGTTTTCCCAGTGTGCTTGATGAGATTGGCGAGACTGGAGACAAGCTAGTGGCGCATTTGGGCATATCCAACATGCCGGACATGGGCGCACGTCTCAAGAGGGGCCGCCCCACTACAATTGTAGCCGAGCAGCGCGCTGCCTTCAACATGAAGGAGTCACACGTGCAGCTCCACAAGATGTTCCACACCGCATCAAGGGGACTGCGACGTGGTGTCGATAAGTATACGCAGCTGCCGAAATTCGATCCTTATGTGGATGAGCATATCGCCGAGCATGGAGTCGGCCACGATCTGTCACAGCAACAACGACGACTCGGCAGTGGCCCCCATTTGATAGAGGCAGCACCGCGTCAAGTGGGCGAGCTGCCGTACACTGGGAATTGCCAGCACTGTCGTCGTCGCGGCAGCGACGATGAGGCCAACGACTTTCAGGGGCGACTGTATCTGCAGCAGGCACAATTTCTGGGACAAATCAATTTCATGTGAGTAGTTCATGTGAGTTGTTCATTGATAAAGATTTCGTGTTGCAGGATGATCGATGGTCAGCCGGATCCACATGCTGCCATCGGTGCCCAGCGCAATCGCAATCACAATCACAATCACGGCTAGAAGCAGCAGCAGGAGCAGTTCCTCTTTAAGCTCCAATAAAGTTCAACATCTGCTTTCAATTATGATTAACGTGGCACAGGGATCCGGTAGGGAATCGCCTCACAAATCATCGCCGGCATTAATCAGCTCATTGCAGGCGCCGCACCAGCAGGCAGTCTTTAATTGCCATAAAAAATAGTCGGCGGCATTTAACAGATGTCAACAGTGCCGCACAGTCCACACAGTGCAACTTGCAGATAAAGTTTCCCTCGAGTTGTGGGGCATGTGAACTGCATGTGGGCTGTGGCATGTTAATAATGCGCCAGGGACCGCAGCGAAATATCTCACACACTTTTCTGGCAGCATTGCAGTTCCTGAAATTATCTGAACCGTGCAGAGTAATGAGTGTTCTTCCGTAATGAGTTCATGTACGTTAACTACAAATCGATTCATTCTCATTCATTGAGTGAGGAAAGAAACAACTTGACTCTTGAATACTTTGCTCCACTGCTCGGCGAAGGCAATGTCTCATTACTTTGAGTGGTCAAGAATAACATCATTATAATACTGCCAGATTGAAGTCTGCTTCATACAAATGGTTTAAAAGGTATAAGAGGGCTGTGGGAATAGTGGTTTGATGTAGACTTATGTACACGTTTGATTGCATACATGGGCACTTGGGCACCTTGGTTGTAATACTTTGCTTGGGACAAGTCACGTTACAGAACTACATACAGATCTATTTTAGTTATGGTTTTTAATATAATAATCGTACAATATTGGATTCCCATGTGGAACTGGCACACTACATTTGAAAGAAGGCTAATCTTCACATGAAAAACTCCATAGCAAATTTGAGATCACTTTGAGCATAAACAACATAATCCCAATCCTTCCCATCATTGCCTTGATGTGTATATGTAGGCAGCTTGGTTGTAATCCTACGCTTGGAACACGCCACGTTAAATAAGTACAAAGATATATTGCAGTTGTTAAGGTTTGTAGTATAATAATCAAACAAAACTGGGTTCCATCTAAAGGGGAACTACACTGAAAATATACTCAATCTGCGTAAGTCATTAAGCACTCTGCATGCTAAATCGTATGTCGCTAACTCTTGTATTAGCTGAGATCTGCACTTAAATATGCATATGTGCCTAATCGATCCTCTTTGTTATACGTCTCTGCCTAGTCTACAGTCTTCACTTTTGCATGATTTAAATATTCCTCTAAATTCAGTTAATGTTCTTCAACTGCTGATTATGTACAGCTCTCAACTATGTTATACTTGGACAACTCACTAGTCTCTCTACAGCTGCATATACCCCTAAATGAAACCCATGTTCTCTGTCTGCAGGGTATACTTACCCGCTAACTAAGAAAGACAATTTCCTCTTTCAGTTGAAGTTCAGTGATACGCCAAACAAAACGAAACCGAGACTGTTAGCTCCTTCACTTAGGCAGCTCTGCCATATTGTCTTTCGTGCTCTCCTTCTGTCCAGACTCTGCTGGCAATTTCTGAAAGAGGGTACTCAGCTTTACCCTGCCAGGAGCGAAAGAAGGCACGCTGTGTCACTAATTCAGGTAATTTGTCACTTTATTTACATTTTAAATTAATGTTGTTGTTTCGGCTGTTGTTGTTATTGTTGCCATTGCTGCTTCTGGTGTTCGTGCAGGTCGAGGACAGCGAGAAACCGAGAAAACCAATTTCCATTTTCATTTTGTGGGCAGCGCAGCGCACCGAAGACAAAACAAATGAATGACTGACGTGCGGGACAGGGGACAGCGGACTGTGTTGGCAACCCTTTTTCTTCATGGCCAAAGGACAGACAGACAAACTGACACAAAGACAGAATGAGAACGTGAGGAAGGGGGTGGGGGAGAGGAAGAGAAAACCAAGAAATGCGATTAACATTTGAACAGTGAGCGAGAAAAGGCAATGAGGTCCTTTGTGGCGGCCCTCACGTAGCGCTCGCTCGTGGTCGTTCCACACGGCGTATGCTTAATTTGAATGAAGTGCCAACGTTGTTAATAGCTCCCCTGCCTCTACCTCTGTCTACCTCGTGGCTCACGGCTTTTAATGATGCTGTTTACTTTGCATTTGATGCGCCCAAGCAAAAGAACTAGAATGTGGAGCCTGGCAAATGTTTGCATTGCAAATATTGTTAAAAAGAAATTGGCAGAAGAGACACACAGAGAAAGAAACAGAGAGAGAAAGGGGGAGGAAGCAGGTAAATTGCACAGTTTTTCGCCAGTATTTTTTAATTGAAATTCACCACTGTACAGCATCTTATTGGCATAGGCTTAATCGAATATTGAGGCAATATTTAAACGGATTGCCTAGAAAAACAATTATTTCAGCGACGAATTGCGCAATTACCATTAAAAAACTACTCTCGAAAGACAATATGTATATTTTCTTAGCAATTTTCCACAGTTTCCATTACATTTTACTCAAGAAGTGTGTGGGTGTGTGTGTGTGTAATGAAAATTTCAATCAGCTCAGCAGCTCTGCGGCAACATCGACTTTTATGAGCAGCTTGTAACATAAATTCTCAGCACACACATGTCACGACTCAGTCGCGCGCTCTACCTCTTCTTTTTCCCCCTCTCCCCCTCTCTCTCTCTCTCTGTCTTTTTGCAGTTCTCGTTTACCTTTTTCCATTGCCGCAAATAAAAATAAACACACGTGCCCGGGACCCAGCCCGGTTCATTGCCAAAACGTGTCCCGACAACGCCAGCGCAAGACAATGCCAGCCAGGTGGGCGGATGCAACAGAAGCAGGAAGTGGGCGCGGGTTGGAGGGTACGCGGTTTTTGTCAAGCCGGAGAAGACAAAGTGCCGCCGCCACAATAATAGTTGAACGGCAGATGGGCACATAAATATTTTAAACATGTTTATCCTGCCATATTTCGTAGCCCCCAAAACTTGCAGTACCTCCTTCCCTTACCCCCTTCGCTTTGCAGCACGCTGAGTTCCTTCATATGCCTGACCACGTACGCTATCAATGTCCAATTTCGTACGACTCTTTCTTTCTCTCCTCCTCTCTCTCCACCTCCTCTCAAAAGATGAATTTATTTGCCAGCTCTGTTTTTGTTCCTCCGTCTTCATTCCATAATTTGCTTATTTTATTTGCTTTGATTTACTTTCGCATTGCACTCCAGAAGTCGAAGAAGAAGCTTCCGCAACAATCTTTCTCTTGTTCTTTCTCCCACTCACTCTCTTCTCTCTCCTTCTCTCTCAGTCTCCCCTCTCTTCGTGCAGCCTTTCTATGCATTTTATTTGCTCTTGCCATGTAAACAATAAGCTTAAATTGTGAGCTCAGTCAGAGTATTCATACGAGTATTCATATGAATGGGCCATATCACTCGTAAACTACAAAAGGCTGCAGTTATTTGTGTGTGTCAGTGTGTGTGTCTGTGTGTGGGTGTTTATAATTGTGTGGTTATGTCAGTACAGTACGCATCGAATAGAACGGCAGGCTGAACTTTTAAGCAAATTCAGCTTTCTTTTAAGCAAAGAAAATGTAATTTGAATTTCGATTAAATAAGACTCGTAAATATACTTCGAAAAAGTAATATATTTTATACAAGCGACCACCAAGAAACTTATTCCATAAACAGGTTAATTATTAATTTAATTTTTTTGTAGACTACCTGAATACAGAAAACTAATCTACTGTTTGGTTTAATTTGCATGGTTTCTGAATAATTAATTAAATCAATTCCATCATTTGTGTTCTGTTCCTTCGCTGTATGAGTTAGTATAATACTATAATCTAGTTAAACCAATATAAAACTAAAAAAAGCTTTTTCCAAGTTTCTTTCAAATGGTAGATCCCTTTTTCTACATTTAAAACCATAAATCTCTTGTTCTGTATATTAAACACTCCTTAGGTTCATAAAATTTTAAAATAGTTTTCCCTGTATTTTCTCTGATTATCTACTTAATCTCATTACCAAGTAGTCTACAATTCCTAATAATGTTTCTTCTTCTCTAACATTTTTCAAATTGTTTTCACAGACTTCAATTTTAGTTTTGTTTGCTCTTCATTGTATTGATATTTTTTCTTCAACTTAATTTCTTTCGTCATTTATAGTCTGTATTCACTGTACGCCTCGTTGCAGGCATGTCTCTGCTCTATTGTTTATATTGTTTTAATTAATTTCATTTTGCGACTTTCTGAAAGAAAACACGCACCGCAAGACCCGCAAGACCCTCCTTACCCCAACCCCAAAGCAAGCAAACCCCTCTCCCCCCTCCTGCAGGCTGTACAGATACACTTTATGCTCACGTGTGCAGAAACGATATCGCTGCAAGTAGAAGCGTTGCCGGGAAGCGTGTAGCGAGCGGCCTTGCGAACGCTCGCCGGCACCCAAAAGTAAATTTTGCGAGTCTCGAGTGTCGAGTTGAGCTTCGACCGCAAGCCAAGTTGTGTGCCACGCCCCCCGCCTGCTACGCTTAAGGCAAAATAACAGAGGCCTTTGAGAGCGGCCCGGAATGTTGTCGGGGATGTTGGCACTATGTTTGTGCGATGAAGCGTGCGGCTTTTATAGCGCCAACAGTCAGTTACAGTGGAGCCTGTCAAGTCATTGAGAAGCTCAGCAAAAGCTGCAAGCAAATTCTTAATTTGTGAGGGAAAAAAAAGAAAATCACACGAAATACAAAATGCGAAACAGAAATGGAAAATGAAGAAGGAAGATGAGGAAAAATCTCAGCGTAATAAATGAAACGTAAAGGCAAAAAAGCGAAACTTAACAACTCGCAACGTCGTCGCGACGGACGTGTAGGACGAACCGCTGGACAATCGCTGGGGCTAAAGAGAGACTTACCTTGTGCCATGCCTCTCTCCGTCTCCCTCTCCCCACCCCTTGGGCTCACTATTCTATGCAATCCGGGTACTGAGAGCTTTCCGCTCCACTTGGCTGCTGCTTTGATTCTCACGGTTTTCATTTGAATGCGCCCATCCCACTCAAGTCCTTCCCCCCATTTCCCTACTCCCCCCTGACTTACCTGTGCTGCGTCGTATCTTTGAGATATTTAGATACGTATATATTTTAATGTGCGCTTTATCAACAGCTTTAGATAGTAGCAGCTCTCCTTCTCTATCTTTCTCTCTCTCTCTCTCTCAGCCCTCAGCCATTTGTTAGACTTGACTGCATCGGAGGCTGCTGCCTCTGCCTCTGCTGCTGCTTCTGCTGCTGCTGATGATGCGGGTGTGGCAGTTGGGCCGGTCCGGGCTTGTTGATGGACCGTGCTGTGCTTTTGTTGCCTCGAGCGAAAGATTTTAAGTGATTTCTCTTTGACTTTTTATTTGCCCGCTGTCAAATTTATCTCGATTGTCAGCTGTGCTTCGCATGCAGTTGGCAGCACACTGCGCGCAGTCAATCAGCCCAGGTTGGCAGCCCCAAATGCAATCTATTGCAGCTCGGCGAGTGCATTTAATGTTGACTTATTGAGTGGAAAGTGGGACGCCGCTTTATGCTATATAAACTTAAGGAGGGGTACATAGGGTTTTGCCTGAAGTTATCACACTTGAAGACATCGCACATAAATAAACTCTTTATGAGTTTGACTAGCAATAGTCGCTCAGACGTGGTACAGATACTTTATACAAACTGGAATAGACATTCTCTTAGTTATCATAGAATTAAGTGGTAGATAATGGAGATTATGAAGTTATCGCAATTAAACTCTGCACATAACTGCCTTGTCGTATCTTCTATATTGTCTGGGAATTTCAGAAAAAATTGGACTATTGTATAATATATTTATAATGCAAACAATCTGAAAAACTTCATTTATATTTAAAATTTCTTGAGATATTCTTTAAAATAGAAAGTAAAAGAGTTTATGCTCACATAGATATTTTGCTTAAATACCATATAAACTAATAGTCTATAAGTGTTATTTATTAACATTTTCCTATCAAACTCATCATGTATACAACAATATCTTACATGGTGTGCGCAAGTTTCGTATAAAGTATAAACTATATTTCAAATGGAAACAATCTAGAAATCTTCAGTTTGATGTCTTTTTTGTAAAAATATAATTTAACAACATTGTCGAAAAAGGTCTGCATAAGCAATTAAGCTATACGGAAAGTGGTTTTAGTTGGCGATTGTACTTTAAATCTGTATTTAAGCTACCATAGAAAATAACAGTTTATAATTGTTGTTTATCAACATATCGCAATAAAGCTCCTCACACATTTGCTTTACAATATCTTCCATATTATCTGCAAATTTCAACAGAATCGGTTAAGTATAACATATGTTCACAAAGAAAAGCATCGAGCACATTTGATTCTAACTTCTTGAGATATTCTTCAATAACTTTGGTAATCAAAAGCAAAGCCATGACGAATCACAGTTTTCTTTTGAGTTGGCAACGAGTTGGCAGTGCTGGCGCCTTTGCTGCTTGTCTAATTAAAAACTTTGCGGCATGCTAAGCCCAACAACACATGAGACGGAGACAGCACCTCGACGCGAACTGTGCGACCTGCTCGAGCTGGCTGTCAGAACTGTCAGAAAAATGACATTTTGCCGGCTAATTACAAATTCAAATTAAATCACAAGTAATTAGCTGAAAGTCACTGGCAACGTGGAATGCGAACAGGTAGAGTGGGAAGGGGTGAGCGAGTTGGGGAGGGGGGTGTGGCACCCAGTTGACTGGCAAGGAATTTGACAGGGTTTTATGATTTGCAAACGCCATGAAATGCGCCTAACGGTTCGTTTTGTTTGTTTGCCTGTTGTTTGTTATTTGGCTGGGGCTGCAGGCGGTCTGTGTGTGTGTATAGAGTGAGTTTGTGTGTGTGTGAGTGTGTAGGGTGGGCGTTAGTCACGCCCATCATGCGATGTTGTAGCAAATGAAAGACATTAAAAATGACAACAGGCAGCCGAAATGGCAAAGCGGGCGACACATTAAAATACATTTTTAATGTTGATGTGTTGTGTGCACCACACACAACTGTATGAGTGTGTGTGCAGGTGTGTGTGTGAGGGAATGAGACATACAGGGAGAGAGAGAGAGACAGTGCCATGCCTATTGCTACTTGTGTATTCCTCAATTCAGCCTCGTTTAGCTTATTTTGGCTTGGACATATGTCTGTCTGTCTCTCTCTGTCTCTTTCTCTATCTCTCTGTCTCTCTCTCTGATTCTCCCTTCATTCGCCCTAGTTGAAGTTAGCTCTGAACGACGTCCTTCGTTTGGAATTGTAATCAAAATAATTACTTTTATTGTGATTTCGCTGAATAGAGACAACTTCTCAGCGATTCAACTACGCCAGGCAGCTCCTTCTCTCTCTCTCTCTCTGTCTATCTCTCCACATTCTCTTCATCATTTCCATCATCTTCTTATGCTGTGTTTTTTTTTGCATTTCCCTTTTTAGCTAGCTTTTGAATTATTGTTATGGCTTTCGTTTTAATGGCTTTTAATTTCCAGTTCAGCTTATGAAATTAACTTCCCTTTTAGTTGAAATTGTTCATATTTCCTGATTATTTCAGAATGCGTAACGAACTTAAAGCAGCGAAAGTGGTCTCCTTTATCTAGATTAAGATCAGTTGCGGGCAAAAGTAATACAAGAAAAGATTTGGTTGTGTTAGTGAATAGCGATAAACTAATAGGAGCGGAATGATCTATGCGACTTAAATTCAGAAAGACGTAAGTTTATTAAATTTACCAATGAGTTTATCAATGCTATGACACTTTTAAAGTATTTTCCATTGCAGTTATATACTAGTACATATATATAATAATTATACAATAATCCTTGTTCCTTCAAAGGGTGTAATACATCTAACCGCGATCAATTCAAATTTACCACACACGCAAATGGTTAATTTGCGATTATATATATATAGATGATTACTATGCTCTAAATTTCACCCCAGTATATGTAATTTCAACAGCATCATATAACAAATCTCTTCATGCAGTTACAGTCCAAAAACGGAAGCTTTAAAGCGCAACGAACGTACTGAGATATTAAATTCAATTATTCCTCTGCGCAATATTGAATCAACACGGGAGGGGAGCGGGCAGCAGGCAGTCTCTACGCAATCTCAAGATCTTCGCACAGCTGTCGTGTAAATATTTAATTTACGAAAATTCCATAATAAAATTTCGCCTGCCAAGGCGCCTTATGTTCTTGTTGTTGTGGGTATTCCTCGTGCTATTGTTTATGTTGTTGTTGCAGTTGTTGGTGTTGGTGTTGCTGCTTTAAGGCAGCTGGGCTTTCATTTGGCATGCCAATTGTTTGGCAAGTGTCAAAATAATAACAAGCCACCCCTGAGACAACCCGTGCCCTTGCCGTGCCCTCCCCCAGTGGCCAACTTCGCCCCCCAAACGCAGCGGAGTGTCAAAATATTTCTGCAATTTTTTTTATGTTAATTTTCTATTAATAAAATAAATATTAAATCAGTTCAGGGTTGCCAGGGTTGACAAATACCACCGTCTCGAGGTCTTGCGATGACTCTATTAGAGTGCGAAACCACTAATTTATCCCCAGGGAGTGGAAGCGAGACGGAGATTGTGCATATTCTCACAGCTGTTGCGACACCCCTTAGCGCAGCATGTGATTGCCTTTGATGCGGAGACCACTCTCTCCCTCTCTGTCTTCCTGTCTCTCTCTCTGCCTCTGCTTCAGTGGAGTTGAATTTAAATTTCATAAATTTCGTAAGACGCTGAGCCAATTTGGCATTGTGTTATTAAATTTTACGTCCGAGTAAGCTCGTTGATTTTCATGGCTCTGTGGCATTTTGTTTTCTAATTGTTGTTGTTGTCGTTCTCGTTTGTTGTTGCTGTTGCCGCTGCTGTTGCCGTTTCCCGTTAGTGTTAACCCTTTGTCGGCCCCATTTGCCACTTGCCGCGTCGCGTTGCTGCCACTGCCACTGGCTCTGCTGCTGCTTAGCGGCTCATTAGCCAAGTTTTATGTTGCAGCCAGTCGAGTCTGAGCGTGGCAGCCATAATTTGTAGGCAATGCTGTAAAACTTTTGCCCATAAACACAGCCCAAGATGATTCTCCTAGTTGTGCCCGGCAATAAAAAGTCGACGTTAAATTTCTCATTCGCCCGCTAAGTCGGCAAAATTACGCGAATCGATGTGGCAAATAATTACGGTAAATGCGTTTTTGAAATGTGCCACATTTCAAATGAAGGTCGATCATTTAAGTAGAATGAGGTCTTCATCTTCCTCATTCTATTGAAATGGTCGACCTTCATTTGAAATGTGCTACATTTCAAAAACGCATTTACCGCAGGGAGATAGAGAGGCAAAGACAAAGTGTACAACATTTTCTTTAAAACAAAGACATTGTTCCAAGAGTTGTTATATAAATAATCGGAATGCTCAATAGTTAATAAGGTAAAATATAGAATTTCTACACATTTAAGAGGAATTTAAAGCAAGGAGTATGTTTATTATATAAGTATTTTCATATTTATTAAAGAGCAGTATAGCTAAGATCAATAATATGTATACTAAAGTTTTCTTATGCATTCGTCTGTATTCTGTTTGCCTATTTTATCTTTCTCTTCGTCAATCTATTTGCACATAACTCTGTCTGACCCTCTGCAGAACTGTTCATAAGTCGTTTACAATTTTTCGTCACTTTATTATTCAGCCAATAAATTTACAATCTATAAAATAGTAAATTTATTGAAAGAGTTTGAGCTTCAGAGTATTATGTTTGTCGTACAAGTTTATTTTCTTTATATAATTTAGAATAAGTTCTATAGCCACGATAAATAATCTTCTTAGTAAGGTTTGTTTGGCTTAGGTTGTATTCTCTCAGTTCTTTGGATTGCCTAGCGATCTAAATATTTGCTCGTTACCAGCTTTTTTTATTAGTCCGTAAACCTGTCCTCCGTTCTATTTCTATCACTCGTCTATTTATCAATCTCCAAAACTATGCACTCTTTCTCTGACCATCTTCACATTTACTTATTCATTTCATTTGTGATTCTACACTCACTACTAAATGCAATGTGTAGCTAAACCCAAGCTGAGCTCATTGTCAACCATGGCCACATTAGAATCGCAGCTAAATCGCGGCTAAATGGAGTCGAGTAAAGTTTGTGGACAGCTTCCCAAGTTGAACCCATTTCTGAGGACACGAAAACAGGTGGCAAACTTTGTCAGCTACAGGAAAGTAGTAGCAGCAGTAGGGGAGGAAGGCAGTCTGTTGCACTGAGCAGCACTGCATTACCAGCAAGCTAACTGCGTGTCTGGCCCCAAAACAATTTGCTGCCAACTATTTTGCATTGCATATTTTCAGGCGCAGCGCTGTCGCTTCTGTTGCTACTCCCGCTGCGTCTGTGCTTAGCCCGGCTGACACCAGCGGAAGCTACTTGTTGGGTTAATGACGTCGTAAAAATGGCAACTGCAACTGCTGCAAGTGAAATGACACCGTTGGTGCTGCGAAAGCATCTTCAGTCTCTGCTCTTCTTATGCGAAACTTCAGCGAGGCTCATTAGGATCCAGTCCCTAGATTCCCTAGTAATAGGCTTTACTAGACCCTACCTACATAAAGTCGAATATAATTTCCATTTCAATTCCCAATTAAAACAAATCAGAATTTGCAAGACGAGACGATTTTATTTGTTTCGCTTATTGAAAATTGCTAATACCATTTTTATCTATTTCGACGTTTGCATCCTTGAAAAGGACAATCTGCAAAAGGAGAAAAATTAATAAACTTCAGCTGGAAGTCTCATTCATTTGAGATCTGCCCGCCTGCCTGCCTGCTGTGCTCATTGCAAATTTTTATAGCGACGGCATGTTCCATTCCCCCCTTTACACTCACCAACCCCTGCCACAGCAGCAGCAAATTGTGGCATAAAGCAGAGCACAATTGCTGGCACTGCAGGCGGTTTTTACCGGTGCTAAACCGCCATCCGAGTTGACGAGGCAGACGGGACAGAGACGAAACAGTCAAATAAACAATGAACACAAAGCACGAAAAATTTCGTAATAAAAATCACACGCACATACGCTGCTAAAAACCCCACTACCCCTCTCTCCTTGCACCCACCTTCACCTAACCTGCCTTCCACTGCTGCTTTTCTTTGGCGTGGCGCCTTTCATGTTGCCAACGGTAACAGACCGTTGGAAAATGAAATCCGCTTTGCCATTTACACCCACGCGAACACACACACACCAACCACCCACATGCTGCGACACGGACGACTTTGGCTCTTTGAGCCTCTGCCAACCGGTTAAGGAATTCAAATTACGAGTTTTGTTTACAATCGAACCCCGACACCGACCCCGGGACCGGGCTTGAACGCGATGCCGACCTCGAGCATCGTCGTCGACGTCGTCTCTCTTTGCACACGAGTTATTGAATTGTGCTCACCTGCCGCGAACACCCCTGACTGCCCCTGCTTACCCACTTCACTCTGCCCTAGTCACAGTAAAATTTTTATTGGCAATGCGCGACGCGAAGCGACAACGCTTTGTTTCGACTGACGAGCAATTTTCAATTTTCCAAGCACAGCTAGAGATGAATAAGGCAGAGAGGGACTCACCTTGACGTAACGATTCCCGACGGAATTCAAGGTTCACACATTGAATGCAGTATATTTGCTCCTTACTCCTTTCCAAAGCTCAGCACGTATATAGCCCAAAAGGCCAAAACGCAGGGCCACTGGGTCCGCAGCAAGGACCACAGCCGCCGCAGGGACCACAAGGAGCTCCAACAGGCGCGCAAGGTCCGGCACCCACCGACCAGGGTCCATAGCAACCACCACAGCCGTATCCGCACATTTTTCGATAGTTTCTAAGGATTTCTTGGTGCTGTAACAAAAAGAAAGAGCAGTCTTAGATGCTTTTTCTATGGAATGGAGTTTTTTTAATATTCATTCTACCTGTGCTTCACAGGAATAGGAACAGCTTAAACCGAATTAGATTTTTAGCACAAAATGTTGATGACTACAATTTGGAATTGAGATTATTATAGTACTTCCAGCTCGATGTGTTCAAGACGAAAGTTCTATAAATTATGAGGATTTAGAAGTGCGTTCGAGCTTAGGTAGGGGGCAGAATTGTTTCAAGGCCTACTTAGCCTACATAAAATAACTTTCAACTGTGTATTCCCCGGAACAGTGCAAACATATTCTGTTAATTAATTACTTACTCTATAAATTTTATTATACCCTTATTATATTATTATATTATTGGTCAGCATCATCGGTAGACTCGATAATACTATAAGTTAACGTCCCGTTGCATTCCTTTCGTATGTTTTTTTACTAACTTACAATATGAGGACTATCCTTTCTTTAGGTAATGATGCATTGATCTTCCTATTGCATTAATTAGAACAATCAGCCAAATCAGCAAGATTCTTATTAAAAACAAAAAAACATTTGGTACGCAGTAAATAGGATAGATACAACACCTAAATTTCTTATTCACTCTTTTGGCTTTAGTAAAGAGGTAGCGTCTAACCTTCCCATGGAACCTTTCGATCTTCACCGTTTTGAGATGAAGGAAAGCCCCCTTAAGCGTCCAGAATCAAACAATTATATTTAAACGACCTAAGAGTGTCTCGATCCATTGCTGGAAGAATCAGTAAATCGGCTATAAAAGCTTCGTGTTTTCATTTTTTATTCTTAGTATTACTTTTGTCTGTTAACCATAAAACTCTAGGATGGTGGTATACTTCGCAATTATACGTACAACGCCAATTAAATCAATTTTTATTTAAAAGACCTACGATTTTATTTGTTTCATTTACATAAATTGCTTTACCATATTTAGTTATTTCGACCTTAATGCCTGCGAAGAGGATAATCTGCAGAAAGAGGGAAAGTAAAATAGGTGATAGGTGATAGCGCCTAATGACCCACCTTGACGTTACGATTCCTGGCGGAATTCAAGGTTCACATAGAATGCAGGCGCATGCTCCTAACTTCTTTCCAAAGCTCAGCCTTTATTTTCCCCGAAGAGGTAACACACACTGGGGTCACCAGCCGCACGATGCAGCGCCGCTGGCACAACCACGCCAGGGTCCATAGCCACCGGAAGGGCCACAGCCGCCACAAGGTCCACAGGGTCCGCAGCCTCCCGTCCAGGGGCCGCACGGACCCCAGGGTCCATAGCCGTAACTACCACAGCCGAAACCGCACATTTTTTACAACTTAATGATTTCTTGGTGCTTTAATAGAGTAAACGGTAGTTTTAGATTCTGCGGGTCTGGGATTTTTTATTTCCCTACCTGTGCTTTACAGAAATAGGAGCAGATAAAACGAGATTTGTGTTTTAGAACGAAATGTTGGTGGTGATAATTTGGTTCGGTTTTATTATAGTACTTTCACACGAAAGTTCTATAAAATATGATGCTGTAACTGTGAATGATGCTAACAAGGGGGCAAATTGCTTCAAGGCCTACTTAGCCTACGACATGAGATGTATAGTAAGTGAATATGTTATTTTTAATACTGTTTTATGTAAATCGATAACAAAACTATCGTAAGTAATATCGATTAACTCGCAATTATCATCAACTTTTTAACCCGTTGGGGCATTATAAAGTTTCTTTCTTTGCTTATTAATTTCAACGTCTACTCGAAGTAAACCTATCGCTCCAATTTATGTTGGGACTATCGTTAGTACTATCGCTTGCTGGCTGTTCCCTTTGCTTTTACAAACCTCATTCCACAGTTCCCCCAACTGCTGTGCAAATCCAAGTCTTAACGCGTCAGTTTCTCTAAGTCTACAAAATAGACATGCCAGCATACCTTGTTTACAAGCCCAACTCCTGCCCCTCCCTGCACCCCCTTGGCGCTACGCTAAAACAACGCCCTTGGCACTTTCCAACATGTCGCGGCAAATGGCTGACGGCATTCAGCAAAGAAACCGAAAGTCATGGTCTCTTCTTTGTGTGCGTGTGTGTCTGTGTGTGTGAGTTTGTACTTGGTGTGTGCAACTTGGTTTTACTTTTTAGCCTTTTACTGTTCACATTCCTGTTGCGCTCTTCCCTTTGGCTCACCCACTCACCCCCTCTGGTTACCCCTGCGATGCTTATTTGCCTGCGATTTTCATGCTGTGTCACGTTATTTATTTCTCTTGTAATTTTTGAGCTGCGAAACCCTTTAGCAGTTTCCGCTTGGAGTTCCACAAAAGTTTTCGTCTTAAAATTAACATAAAAGAAACGTTAGGCTTTTCACATGTGGGCGTGGCATGTGCCTTAGCACCATGTGTCTGTGTGGCACGTCTTCCTCTCGCTTGTTTAATTATTTTGTTAAACAGTCAAAAAAGTTACGCTCTACGCGCTCTTTGACAGCCGCTTTATGGCCAAACATGTCGACTAAGCCGTTAATACACACTCTTTGGCTTTCCACGACGAAGTGTGGGAAGGGACAGTGAGCTTATGTGATGTGCAGATACCCTTACAGAGTGTTGGGATACAGACGAATTGGTCCTACAATTTATAACTAAAAGAAACACTCAGATTTGTATGTTTTGATATAAATTCGCTACTTCAATCAACTTTTTTTTAGTTATTCAATCTGCTTAAGTTAATTCTCTGCAACACTTAGCAAAGATCAGACTAGTTTATCAGAGATACTGTTCGCTGCAATATAACTAATATTCATTATATCTTGACTTTTCAACAAGATGTATGAAAAATCAAAATACCCTTAGGTCGCTCGCGTTGCATTGTGGTTTATGTCCCCACTGCAAAGGGTATGTGACTACTGTAATGGACAGGCTGGATAGCAGCCCTCAATGGACTCCACCCCACTAAGCCTTAAAGCGTATTGTGGTCACTTTTGCTGTTGTTGTTTTTGCTGGTCAGCCAAATCGCCTTATGCTATTTTTGTAAAGCTCAACTAAGGGCGCGCTTGACTTTAATGGCACTTTGACAGCACTAGTGGGTAGGCCCGGGAGTAGGAGGGTGTATTTGTGTGGATATACGAGTGTGCGAGTGTGTGTATAAACTCGTGTGAGTTTGTCACGCATTCACAGCGCAAATGCCTTAAATACTTTTGGACTTTCTTCGAGAATAGTCGCCTGTACCCCATCTCAAGTGCGTTGTTATTTGACCTGACGAGCCTTATTTTGTGGAAACAGCAAGAGGGTGGTAGATGGGTGGAAAGACTGAGAGAATAGAAGGGGAATCCATTCCTTTGGAATTTCGAAAACAACGTTGCACCCTTTGAAACACTTGGCACAAAACAAGGCCAATTTGGGTTAACCTCGTGCAACTCTACAGTAGTGCTGAGTCTACCTCTCACGATAGTTTCGATATATTGCGTTTTTGTCTGAAATTTTTTAGTGTCAACGGTAAATGATAATGAACATCCCTATTTTCACATCTTTCTTACCAAACCTTCTAAAAAAATGTTTAAAAAAGCTTCAAAAATAATGATTAAAAACAAATTGTACAGTTGTAAAGTAAAACTATCGATAGTATTAAATATTTTCACCACGATCCACGGAGATCTCGAATATCGATAGTCTTCCAGTTGCTCTGAGAAAATGGAAAGCTGAATGAAAATTTATCGAACATATCGATAGTGAATATCGTTTACGATCTCATTCGCCCCCGGAATACAATACATAAAACAATTATAAGCGTGCTCTTTTTTTTTGTGATTTTTTTTAGCTTGTATTAGCATTTGCTGGTTAAATCGATAAACACAACTCTTGTAGGCGAGTGTATTACATTATTTCGTTAGGAATCTGTTGGAGCTCATAGTTTTTGCTATTATCAAGGTGGGGTGCAGGGGTAATTGTCATCCATCTTTTAGGCCTTGGGCTGCACGCAGCGCGTGTTCTCAGGCAGATCGCAGATGCCCTTGAGGGCGTTGAAGTACTTGTGACCGCAGCTAACCTGCAGGGGGCTACCGTAGCGACAGATGTAGTAGTTGTTGCAGCTCGTCAGGGAGGCCAGCATGAAGCCGTCGGGCTTGTTGCGGCACACAAAGCTAGTGTACAGCTCCACATTCAGTGCATTGGTGGCCGATGTCATCTGCATGGGCTTCTGCAACGCCTCAGGCAGCAATGAGTGGCTCGGACGAGAGATGGGTCTCACGTTGAGTACAGCCGGTTTCGCCTTACCGGAACTTGACTGTGTCGGGCACTTGGTGGTTGGTTCTATTACAGGAGGACAGACGGTTGTTGTTGCTATTTCTGGGGGACAAGGTGTTGTTGTGGATGAAGTGCAGGGTGTTGTTGTGGTTGAAGTGCAGGGTGTTGTTGTGGTTGATGTGCAGGTTGTTGTCTTTGGGGCTTCTGGAGTGCAGGTGGTGGTTGTGCAGGTGGTCGTTTTTTCAGTGGTTGTTGTGCTGCAGGTCGTTGTGGTTGTTGGGGCACACGTGGTAGTTGTGCAGGTTGTTGTGGTGGTTGTTGTGCTGCAGGTCGTTGTGGTTGTTGGGGCACACGTGGTGGTTGTGCAGGTTGTTGTGGTGGTTGTGCAGGTTGTTGTGGTGGTTGTTGTGCTGCAGGTCGTTGTGGTTGTTGGGGCACACGTGGTGGTTGTGCAGGTTGTTGTGGTGGTTGTGCAGGTTGTTGTGGTGGTTGTTGTGCTGCAGGTCGTTGTGGTTGTTGGGGCACACGTGGTAGTTGTGCAGGTTGTTGTGGTGGTTGTTGTGCTGCAGGTCGTTGTGGTTGTTGGGGCACACGTGGTGGTTGTGCAGGTTGTTGTGGTGGTTGTGCAGGTTGTTGTGGTGGTTGTTGTGCTGCAGGTCGTTGTGGTTGTTGGGGCACACGTGGTGGTTGTGCAGGTTGTTGTGGTGGTTGTGCAGGTTGTTGTGGTGGTTGTTGTGCTGCAGGTCGTTGTGGTTGTTGGGGCACACGTGGTAGTTGTGCAGGTTGTTGTGGTGGTTGTTGTGCTGCAGGTCGTTGTGGTTGTTGGGGCACACGTGGTGGTTGTGCAGGTTGTTGTGGTGGTTGTGCAGGTTGTTGTGGTGGTTGTTGTGCTGCAGGTCGTTGTGGTTGTTGGGGCACACGTGGTGGTTGTGCAGGTTGTTGTGGTGGTTGTGCAGGTTGTTGTGGTGGTTGTTGTGCTGCAGGTCGTTGTGGTTGTTGGGGCACACGTGGTAGTTGTGCAGGTTGTTGTGGTGGTTGTTGTGCTGCAGGTCGTTGTGGTTGTTGGGGCACACGTGGTGGTTGTGCAGGTTGTTGTGGTGGTTGTGCAGGTGGTCGTTTTTTCAGTGGTTGTTGTGCTGCAGGTCGTTGTGGTTGTTGGAGCACACGTGGTAGTTGTGCAGGTTGTTGTGGTGGTTGTTGTGCTGCAGGTCGTTGTGGTTGTTGGGGCACACGTGGTGGTTGTGCAGGTTGTTGTTGTCTTTGGGGCTTCTGGAGTGCAGGTGGTGGTTGTGCAGGTGGTCGTTTTTTCAGTGGTTGAGGGAGGGCAAGTGGTGGTTGCCTCTGATGTGCAGGGTGTTGTTGTCTCTGATGTGCAGGGTGTTGTTGTGGGTGATGTGCATGTAGTGGTTGTGTCAGGTGGACACTGGGTTGTTACAATTGTTTCACAATCGGAGCTGGAAGAATCAGAGCCGCCGCCAATTATGGCCGTCTGAACCACTTCAATGCATCCGGTGTTATAGTTAACGCATTCTTGGACGGTGGCATCAAAGTAGCGCGGACAACTGGTCTCGATGGTGACTCCGTTCTGGCATTCGTAGTATCTAGAGCAGCTACCGGGAACCAGAGCACGGAAACCATTAGGCTTTCTCATGCACACATATCGTCCGTATAACGTATTGTCCACGGGGGCTACCGCAGGCCGGATGTTGGCGGCGGATGTGGTGGCCACCAAAATGGCCAGGCAGGAAAAGGCAAAGACTGCAATAAGATTGTTGGTTAGTCCTACAGGTTGTGAACTAGAGATCGCTTTGTGTAAGAAACCTCCATACCGTAGTGTGCTCTCATCTTAAGTCGGGCTGAGAGCGGAGTAGGTATTCCAATTGTTCCTTGGGTTCCGTTGCTTGGGCTACCAGAAGACTTGGCACTGACTTCTGTAAACGGTGCTTTACTCAAATGACAATGTCGCCAGTGGCTCTGCTTTTATATGGAGACGATAGACATCTCGACAAGCTGTCGTACTGCTTGTTCTTCTACCTTATCGCCCTATCGGCATGTCAATCAGATAGATATCTTCACCAGCCTTGATATTGACTGCTATACGGGATGCTGTGCGGCAAGTGCTGTGTCGGTTTTGATGTCTTGCCTATTATGAAGATACTATATCGCGTATCTTATCGATGTCACTTGCTGTTCCGTTCCGTTCTTCCCCAGTTGCCTCCTTCCAATTTATTTAATTGTTTCGCTCTTGACAATTTCACAGACTCAACTTGGCTATATTCGCAACTAATTCCCTGCAATTTGATTGAGACACTTCTTGTATTTCATTATTTGTTGAAATATGTTCTCAAGGTATTCGAAACTCATGTTATATCTGTAGTCATGCATTGTATGGTATGTCCACAGGGTGCACTGTGCCAACTGAGTTCACTTTGAATAACGCATGCCATTGTAAGGGTTTGACATTTGCATTAATATTGCAAAAACCGCCAACAATGTGGGTGCCAAGCAACGCCCTAAACCAAGGGCCCTCTGAATTCCCGATATATTGCTCTGCAATACCTCCCCTTGTGCTCTCTCTCTCTCTCTCTACCTCTCTGTGCGTGTGGTCAATGCTTGGTGACGTTAATTTATCAAAGGAATTTACAATTGTTTAATTAATTAGATGCTTGCCACACACACTGGCACACACACACATATGCACACTCACACATATTTAAATGCACACAACATACCAGCACACAAAGTAGATAACAACTGAGCATTAAATTGAACACAAGTATTTGCTGTCCTTTGCATAGTCGCATAGTCGAATCGTCGTGGTCAAGCAGCGTCTGCCACATCCTACACTGGAAGTGTCGCAGGGGTTTCACTTCAATCAAGCTAAATTTAGGGAAAAGTAAATCTTAAATGTTTCATCTGTCATGTTTGTTTACTAAGTGTATCCTGCAGCAATTGAAAAAGGTTGCAGAGGGTGTTAGGACTTCGAGAGAGACATTGAGAGAGCAGTTTTACATACTCCATATAATATTTATTATAGATCATCATCAACAACCCACTGCAAAGAGAGTTGCGTTTTCGAGAAATCAACATAGAGCGGAGTACCATACACTATAATATATATTCTGCTTTATTATAATAGTTCTACTTTACTCTATAAAACTAAAATACTCATTCTGGATCATCATCAAAAGCCCCTGCAAAGTGTACTACATTTTTAAGAGTCGGAAAGATAATTAGAGAGAATTAGTTCATTCGCAAAAAAGCTCTAATTAAATTCTGGTAAATATGCCAGTTACTATCGTAAATATAACTAACATATTGATTGATTATATATCGATAATATCGGGCTAAACGTAGAGAGAAAACTGAGAGAGAGATAAAACGCACGAACTATCGTTTGTGTTAGCTTGAATAAAAACATCTGCACATTGCTAAGAATCAAAAATCAATTTTATTAGATTTAATTATAAGGGTACTATACGAATAACTATATATAATTTAAAATTTCAAATAAATTGTTTTGATTATTCATACGTCGCTCACTGAGGCTATCAGAGTAGGTTGACTGGTCCATTTGCTCCATTGATAAAATTGTGGAAACATGTTGGCGTATTTTGCTGGAATTCTCTCGACGGATGCTTATCGGACAATCACCAGATGTAGTACGTCCGATAGGACACGCGTAGTAGTTTGTAATTACAATTAAGTTGATAAGCAGTCACATGGCACCACGAGCAGGCATAGGTAGTTCACGGGACCTTGTTGTGTGGGTTGCGTGACAAAGCGTGCGTGTAAACGGAAACCCCAAGATACCAAACTGAGACTGGGCAAGGGTATTCAGGGTGCGGTGCCAGCTGCGGACGTGATTTAAATTACGTTCTCGTTTAACATTTGCTTCGCAATTTGTCGACACACTTTCGCGGAGGGAAATTATATAAAGTTAATTTGAGTTAGGACGGAAAAGTACTGACGAACTGAATTTCTTGGAAAACTAAACAGAGAAAGAATTGGGGTGAGTCAAGAGAAACACCGTGGCTGCTAAAATTATTCACAACTATTGATTTAATTTTTTGCACAGTGGTTTTTTCTGGAGATAACATGCTGTATAAAATATTATCAATTTGTGTGTACATGAGAATTAAATTTGAATTAGAATTCAATTTGGTTCAAACTATAAATGGCATGCGAGAAATTATCAAACACACATTAAGCGTGGCCAACAACAACAACAATAAGAACAATAACAACAACAGCAACCGGAACAACGACAACAACAAGTTGTTAGGCCATAAAAAGTGTTTGCTATTACCGGCAATTACATTAAAATCAGGCACAACAACAGCAGCAACAACAAAATCCGAATAATAAAACATTTCAATGAAATTGAATTGAATTTCTGTAACGACAACCCTTTCAAGGTGGTCGATGGTTAGGTCGTTAGGGTACGGTTACGGTGGGGGGCGAACGTTCGCGAGGGTCGTTGGGTAACCCGAACGGAGAAGGGCAACAACTGTGCAAACATTTTAGGTCAACATTTTTTGATATTGGTCACCGCCTGCGGCGCATTAGCCGAAATCGGGCGAAGGGGGAGTGAGAGGAAGAGACAGAGAGTGGGTGAATAAGAGATAAAAATCGATAGTTGGAAATTTAAATAATTCTCGGATGAGGAAAACTTTAAATTTTTCATGCGCTTCTCGCACACGCCTTGTTTGCTCCGATTATTTATGCGACTTTATTTTACACTTGACTAAATGCATCGGACACGTTAGTCGGAGATGAGAAGGAGACGAGTGAAGGCAAGAAGTGCGAGCGAAAAGAGAAACAAAAGAAATCACTTAACCCTTGAGCGACCCCGACACTTGCGAAATTGACTTGAATTATCGAATTTCGTATGGGTTCTGCCTGGAATCTGGTCTGGGGGTTCTGGGGGCATGGTCTGTGTCGGGCGACCCTTTTATCAAACTTGAACTCAAGTTCAGTCAGCGGCACAAGCAGAAACTTGTAAGTGTTGTTAATTGCGGGGATAGATGGGCGAACAGATACCCTACAAAGTAATAAGGAACACTTATAGGTATTATATAAATTAAATTCGGTTTTCATTGAAGTTTGGCATCGCTGCAATAAACTATCAGATGCCCTGTAAATCCACTTAAGATGACTTGTAAATATTTTACTGAATGAAAGACATTGAATTCCCAATTTCACTGAAGTTTGGCAACGTTGTAATATACTATCAAATAATTATTTTAATTTAGTTTACAACAGCAATAAACAATCAAATGTCTTTTTCCCTTTTCACTGAAGTTTGGCAACGCTGCATCAAGCACGCAACGAACTACTCCATGCTATGCACATTTTTACAGGGTATAGACGGGAAAGAGCAGCAAAACTCAACTCACACTCACACACATGACGCGTAGTCGAGGGAAACGAGGGAATCAAACGGAATATAAATCAGTTTAATGATTTTTATGCCAGTAAAAACAAAAAACACAAGGGAAAGAGAAAGCTGCAGAGCGAGAGTGAGCGAAGAGAGAGAGAGAAAGAGAGTGAGACAGAGAAGGGTGGCAGGGGAGGCGAGTGTGCCGTAGCCAGAGCGTGGGCTGTGTTTGCATTGCTTTGCTTTGCTTGCCGCCGGAAGCGGAAGTTGGCAAAGTGTGCGAAAAACAAAAAAACAGAAATATAAAATGGACGTACACGGGGCAGCTTTAAAAGCTGCCACAAGCATTTAATTCGATCCAAACACGACCTTAAAGCAACCGCAAAGCGTATTTCGCATTTCGCAATTTCCTCGCTGCCTCGCGTGCAAATTAAGTCGCAATTGAATTGCAGGCAGGAATTAACCCAGCAGTGACTTATTGATTTCTTTACAAATGAGATTGCGTTGGGCTCGCCCTTAAAGGAAGTGCACCCCTTTAATCCGCAACGCTTCCTGCCCCATCCCCTTTCTGCCCTGGTTCCTGTGGGCCGATGTTGCTTCTGCTGCTGCTGCTGTTGCCATATCTCAACGTTTAATTAATGTCACTGACATTTGTCAACTTGGATTTCATAATTTCGTGCGCTCTCCCAGCCCAGCCTACTAACCCCGTGCACAGTGGGGAGGTACAGATTAATATTGTATAGACTAACTTAATAAACTAAAACACATCGAATTTATTATAAATATTTAATTAATAGCTATTTACTATCATAATTCTAGCAAAAATTTCTAAATATTTATTTAAGGTGTTGAATTTAATTTTGCTAATCTAATTATTTTGAAATTAATGAAGTTACAATCATTATTTATTTCAAATCAATATCTCTATTAATTTTTATGTTAATCCAGGCTGCTAGCCCATTGTACAGTGGGCAACGAAATGAGTTTTATATAGAGAAAAACAAACTTATTATAAATATGTTATTAATAATTTATATATATTATTTATATATTTAATTATTTTATTTAACTTACTTGCATAAATCGTTATCGTTTTTTATGGCCTTAATTGTTATTAATTTTGTATTATATTTATACTCGTACATCATCGTACGTATTTTACACACTGTGCGCCCATCTCGTGCCCACGTCCAAACGACAAGTGACTCACCAAACTGGCGACGTCAGCATAGCACCTGCAATGACAAGAACGACCCCAGCTTCCTCACCCCCTCCACACCCCACCCACTGTGCACTGTGGACTGCCGACATTAGTTTCAATAATAAATTAACCTGTAACTCAAACTCGGCTGCTTATCTTGCCATAAGTCAGTACCAAGTCTGTCCAATGCCTTTTGCACTCCACTGAGTCGCGTACGCAGCGCAAAATTTAGTTAGCCGAGTGCACTCGACAGTGTGTGTATGTGTTGTATTTGTGTGTGTACGTTGTATATGTGTGCGTGTGTGTGTCTGGCATGCAAGTAAATTTATTTCAGCACAAGACAAACTCATGCGTCTCAGTGGCATCTTCCGGAGACGGCTTTAGCTTTGCCTACAGCCAGGTATGCTGCTGCTCCAACTTTGCGTGTGTGTGTGTGAGTGTTTATATGTATGTGCTGTTGCTTGCTTCTTGCTTTCTTTTCAATTATTTATCAGGTGCAGAGGCAGCGAGCTTAGTTATTGCATGCGATACAACAATGCTAAGCACGCATATTATTAGGGGCTAATAAATTTCGGGACAAGAAACGACAAGAGCAAAGCAGGTCAGCGCTGCGTTCTATTCTATTCAACTTGTTGAGCTATGCGATCTCTACTTAACTTGAGGTATTTACACGGAGAGGGAGATCGCATTCCCTCTAAGCTACTGCTAAAGAGAACTGAGAGAGTGGCTGATGAGGCTAAGCTGTTAAGGTGCTGCTAGACAGAGCGGGACAGACATACACACGCGTGAGCAGCTGTTGAGCTTAGCACTGAGATCAGAAGGAGAAAGATGCTTAACATCAGTGTTGAACAATATCAAACTTATACAGAGCTCAATTCTGTTGCTGCTGCTGGATAGCCACTGTTAAGCTTCAGATGCATGGCAGAATGAGTAGCATTGATATCAGAACGAGACAAATGCAAGTGCATGAGCTGATATATTTTTATCAAAAGTGTCAACGGTAAACTATAGAAGGGAACACTGAGATCAAAAAAAGACAATTGCTGAGCCATTTTTAACAGTGCCAAACTAAAACAGAGTTCAACTCGGTTATTAGTAGTGCCATGTGAGTGATTAGCAGAAGGTGGGAATGAAGCACAGCCTGTTAAGACTTGAGCATTCCACCACTCCACGTACGACAAGCACTCACTTTTGATTTGGCCCCACATGACAACATTTGAGCCACACTCATGTTCGGTGTGTTTCATGATTTATGCCGTGTGTCGTCGCCGTGTCGTGTATGGGATAACCATATAAACATATTTTTATCTCTTTCGCCAGAGTCATCAGCATTTGCTGCGAGTCACAAAGCAAATCCCTTTACAATACACCGTGCTCGACGGGAACTGGAACTTTAACGGGACATGCAGCACCATAAAGCCGCTACTCCGCCCCTCAACCCCCGCCCACCATTCATCGACTACATAAAAACGACAAACAAACGTGAGTATACAGATGTATGTATGTATTTATTATATATGTGTGTGTGTGTATAAAAAGTAACGTTGAAATAAAAATAACTGAAATATGCACACACTCTTACGCACACACACACATACTCACGCACACACCTTTACGATTGGCGAAGGAGTAAAAATGTAACGGCGAAAATGTACAGTGAAATTTACACGCTAAATGCGTCCCCGAAGAGGGTAAGCCAAAGTCATTAAATGTTGGCCAGGTGGATCTCTATGCTGCGGAGACTGTAGGCCCAAAAAGGTTTTACATGTCATTGCGGCGTGCCACACACACACACACACTCACACGTACAGTGGCACTCACACAACGAAAAGCGACCCAGAAATTGACATAAATACATAATGAGCAACAATTTCATGTGCTTCACAGCGCCTCCCACACCCCCTCCACCCTACTTGACTGTAGGCGTGGCCAAAGTGCGTGCGTGTGTGAGAGAGTGTTTGAAGCTAAAAAAGCGTAAACTCTTACTTTAATTTCCCGCTGGAATTGGCCCAAGAAAACGGCTGGCAAGACTGTGAGCTGTCAACGTTTTGCCACAACGCCTAGTTGTATGCAATTAATGTGGTTTTCCAAGAAACTACTCGCGAAATGGGAGCACACACCCAAGTAGGCTGAGCAATGCACTAAAAAGCACATTAACCTGCCTTTAATAGCATAGCCTGTAATTAACACGATTACCTCTGTAAGAATATCTGTAGCTAACAGAGCCTTAACATTACTTTATAACATTCGGCATCGATTGCTGCATCACCATATTGATAACTATTGCCTGTTAGCATAACATCGGATTAACATTAAATTTACATAAATTAAATAGAAGAGCGGGAAATGTTTTTTTTAGAGCAAGATTTTAAATTTGTCTACCTGACTATAACAGAGCTTCAACATTGCTGTTAATACAAAATAACCTTAACATGTACTGAGAAAATGTACCGTGGCAAGATTTAATAATTAGCCCTTGCAAGTTGTCTATCTCAGCCAATATACCCTGCCAATTGTAAAGTGTTAGCGAAGTCAAGTCGTTGGCTGGTCTGTTCTAATATTAAGGCCAAATTGTTGGCTGGCAGAGTTCACACGAAGCCAAGAAGAATTCCCGTGAGACATTTTCAATTATTTATTATTTATGCCCCCGGAATGTGGCAGGGAGACAAGTTGAGTCGACTCTTAGCCTAGCACTAGCCATATGTGTCGCATCGCGTGGTGTCTTGTCCTGTTTGCCAGTTGACAAATTTGCGCCATGTCCGGGCGAGCTTTAATGTGGTCGAGATAGAGAGATAGATAGAAAGAGAGAGGGAGGGGGAGAGAACAAAGTAGCAGACATTGGAGCTGAAACGTGAAAATTTCGTTAAGAAAATTATTTACATTTGCAAATTTCATGAGCTTTGTTTGGGAGCGTTAAGGCAACTCTCCCAAGGGCTGCATGTTAAATGTAATGCACTGCGACTGTGTGTGTATGAGTGCCTATACCTGTGCTCCACACAAACACACACACACATGCACACCTTTCTCATGTCTCTTTACCCCTGTCCGCATGTCTTGCTTTCTGGGTTCCACGTGTCGTACTTTTTAACCGTATTAAATTACATCCCTGTTGGCGTTTATTAATGGCGCAAACTTTTAATGAGAATGTGCATATTTAATTGCACAGCCAAGAGAGAGACAACAAGAGAGAGAGAGAGAGAGGGCTAGCGCACCCGACTTAATTTTCAACGCTCTGGCTGTCCTGGCAACCGCTGAGTCTTCTTTTTTTGCACAACGATTTGCCCTCCCGCTCGTACTCATTGGTTGTTCTGCTCTGCTCTGCCTGCCTGCCATATTTGTTTACCTAATGCTCCTGGTTTCACTATGGCCAGAGGGGGCAGAGAGAGGGGGGGAGCGTTGCGAGTGCTACTTAGCGGCAACATCATCAGCATTAATGTGCCCAGCTCGTCATCATAATCAGCGTTGGGGTCGCCCACGCAAATTGTCCGGTTGTTGTCGGGTTGTTACTTGTTGTTGTTGCTGCTGTTGTTGTTGTTGTGTTGAAGAGCGTATTTAAAATGTGTACTAATTTCGTTGGCAGCGCTGTAAAAGCTAGTCAAATGTGGTTGCCTTTGACTGTGGTATTTTAAATTTAAATAATAACCTCAGCAGAGAATGTGAAAACCTTAGAACCATTAGAAAATTTGAATTTTCTTTTATATTTAATTGCTTTGCACAGGAGCCCCCACTTCTCCTGCTTCTTCTATTTTACCCTCTTCCATCCCCTCTTGGTGAAGCACTTCAACCCGTTGCCAGTTTTTATTGCACTGCACGAAAAAACTTGTCAACTTTGTCATGCAAATTTGATTACGAATCGAATGTAATTAATTGCAGTTGCGCATGAATGAGATCAAAACAAGCTGAATTTATGTATACCCTATAGTTTTTCTTTATTTAAACACGTTTCGATTTGTATTGCATTCAAGTCAGAAGAACGACTTAACTACTCTTTACTCAACATGTAAACTATTTTAAAGTAACCTACTGCATGTAACCTATGCAATACAACTTTAGGCAGTTCGAACTTGACTTATCAAAACTTTAATACTAAGTTAAGATACAATATTGGAGATTTCGATTAAATTTAAAGTTCCTCATGCGCTATATACCCCACAGTGCGAATTGCAGGGTATTGCTTGGCACTCATCAACTTGAAACTCGATTCACACTAAGTAGTTATGGAAAATGCAGAAAATAGTTTCAATTAAATTCATTTGCATTCCATTTTATACAGAAAATGAAGGGGGAGGGGGAGGGGAAGAGAGTTAGATGAGTGGCAATGGAAGTCGGTTAAAACAACACCAGTGAAATATATATATGTATATACATTTGTTTGTGTGCAAATTGCTGTTGCTAATTTGGCTAAAAGTGCGGCCAACAAAATATGCAAAACGTAGAAAAAGCATTTGGTTCAGCTCAGTTTGCTTCAATGAAATGCAAAACTGCAGCGAAAACGAAACAAAATATCAATGAAAACTGGCAAAATGAGCCACCAAATACACGGGCAGAGTGGGGGAGGTAGCGATGAAACTGAATAAGCGAGAACTGAAAGTTGCAACTAGACAAACAATTAATACGGCTGCGGGTCAAAATGTGGTGCTGGTTTTGGGGTAGCACACTAAATGGACCAAAAAAAAAGATGGAGAAAGGGGGGCTGGGAAGGGAGGCGGGTACTGGGGTATGTGCGCTTCCGTTTGCAGCACGTTACGAATCCTCTCTAAATGTGAATTTTGCACAACAAAATGAAAAAATTGTCAACGTCTCGCACTGCTGCGAGCATATGTGATGGTAATGGACTTTTAATGTTTGCATGTGCTTTATAAATAGCAGTGGGAGGAAGGAGGGGCAGATGGGGAATATGAGAATTTGTAGCTATGATTGGGGCATATATTTTGGAGGTTTTACTGCAGTTTAAAGACCGACAAGCCCTAGCTAAATGATCTTCATTGCTCTCATAACTCATTTTCCCTACTCTGTGTCTGTGTCTGTGTCTCTCTTTTCTGCAGTCTCTCTCTCACTCTGTGTCTCTCACTCTCTCTCTTGCTGCCACTTCACTTGCAACGCTTCATTAAAAGGCACTTGAATTTAAATACGGCCATAAATGTCGCTGTGTTCAGCTGTGCAGAAATGCGGGAAATGCCAAAACAAATGATGGCCCTTCCGACCCGCCAATTGTCAACTCATCTGGCCAGGCATTAACTCCATGACACCGACGCAAATACAACAAAAAGAACAGGAACAACAACAACGATAACAACTCAGCTCAGACGTATTCGCAAAAAATGTTTGGCAGCAAAAATTATAAACCACTCGAGCATATTTTGCAAGTCCCCGCACTGGGCAGACGATCAGGGCAGGCCACGCCAGCACTCACAGAAGGAGGAGGAGGACGAGGAGGAGGGGGAGTGTTATACTGAGTACTTCCCCCACATGGATGGCCAATTTTTTGTATTTTTTGTTGTTGTTGTTGTTTTTTTCGCTAACCATTTTTCATGAGCGGCCGAAAAAGTCGAAGCGGAAATGCGAGCATACACAACGGATATGAGAGACGAGGTTGAGCCGCAAGGGGGGAAGAGGTAAATACATATAGATGGGATATACTCACTCGTATATAACCGAGACCGCGTCGCGTCAACCTATAAATAAAGGAAATGCGACCTCCCCACTGAAGTATGCAACATTTGTAACTGCGAATCGGTTGTCGAGTCTTGCTTGACTTTTTTGGTTATTAACAGACTTCAGACTAGAAGTAAATATATGAGCATACTTTTTGGCTGACTGTCAAAGCGCAGCCAGAGACAGGAAGCTGGCGAAATTATTTTTAAACGGCTTGACGAGGAGACTAGAAGAGAGAAGAAGAGGGAAAGAGGAAGAGTAGGAGAGTGAGAGTGCGTGTGTGGGTGTTGCAGCCTGGAAATGTTACGCTATAATGCGAAACAAAAGCTCAGAGAAACGTCAGGCAACTCTGCAAGGGGGAATGCGCTTTAAATGTCAGCCATTTATTAAGCCAGCAGACGGGCAAATGGCAAACGGAAAATGACATTGGAAAGAGCCGAAGGCAGTCGTCAGAGCCGTCAGAGTGCCAGACAGTCTACGCTAGACCCACTAATGTCTGTGGTCTGTGCAAAAAGAGTATACGTTAAGGGGGCATTGCCATCTACCTTGGAGATCAAGTGTGACAATTTAAAAAAAAGGCTTGCCATATTCTGATTTTAATGCTCCATGTTCTATGTTCTATGTTTTATGTTTTATGTTCTATGTTCTATGTTCTATGTTCTATGTTCTATGTTCTATGTTCTATGTTCTATGTTCTATGTTCTATGTTCTATGTTCTATGTTCTATGTTCTATGTTCTATGTTCTATGTTCTATGTTCTATGTTCTATGTTCTATGTTCTATGTTCTATGTTCTATTTTCTATGTTCTATGTTTTATTTTCTATGTTCTATGTTTTATGTTCTATGTTCTATGTTCTATGTTCTATGTTCTATGTTCTATGTTCTATGTTCTATGTTCTATGTTCTATGTTCTATGTTCTATGTTCTATGTTCTATGTTCTATGTTCTATGTTCTATGTTCTATGTTCTATGTTCTATGTTCTATGTTCTATGTTCTATGTTCTATGTTCTATGTTCTATGTTCTATGTTCTATGTTCTATGTTCTATGTTCTATGTTCTATGTTCTATATTCTATGTTCGATGTTCTATGTTCTATGTTCTATGTTCTATATTCTATGTTCTATGTTCTATGTTCTATTTTCTATGTTCTATGTTCTATGTTCGATGTTCGATGTTCGATGTTCGATGTTCTATGTTCTATGTTCTATGTTCTATGTTCTATGTTCTATGTTCTATGTTCTATGTTCTATGTTCTATGTTCTATGTTCTATGTTCATGTTCTGAAGTATTAAACTGACGTTTAACCTTTACTTGACTCCCTTCACTAGGCTGACCACTCACTGGACCCTCAAGTGGCCTCTGCACTTTGCATTCATTGTGTTTCCACGGCATTTTCAATTATTCACTTGGCGCCATTTTCATCAGCTCAGCAGGAGAAAAAGAAATAAAGTGCAAAGGGGAAAACCCAAATATGAATCCGCAGCTCAACCAAACTCGACTCAACTGGACTCGACTCAACTCATAATTACTCAACCATTCAAGCTGAAAATTTAGTGAATAACTTGGCATACAATTTGTACGCGGTTGGCTACAACATTTTCTGGGGGTGCAAAGTGGGAAAAAGAAAGAAAATGGAAAATTGAAATGGTGTGCGCTGGCCAAATTAATTGAAACTTTATTTGGATTATGAAATTAGCACACGCCCAGCAAGCCGAGTTTTTCTGCATTAAGCGCTTTTTAATTAGGTTTTTTTTTATGGTTTGCGGGGTGAATGTTTGAAGTTGCCCCAGTTTGGGGAATGTGGGAGAGGGGTGGGGGGTGTGGCAGAGGTGGGGTGGGATTAAGTGCGCCATAATTTGACGCCAGTTTTTAATTGTGTGGAAAATTGTTGGCAAGCATTTTCCACAAACTACAAAGCTCTCATGGAAAATATGCAATCAAACTTTTGCTAGGGTCGCTCGATCAGCGAAAGGCAGGGGGGGAGGGCAGAGGCAGAGTGATAGGTAAGGTAAAGGTAAACTCAACTTGAGTCAAACTCTGACATGTGGAAAAGGAAAAACAATCAGTCGGGAAAATGTAAATGAAAATTGACAGTTAAGATGTGCGGCAAAAGTTTCTGGTCTAACAAAAATCACTCATGAAATTTGATTGACTGCATCGATGGGAAAATGACTGAATGACAGATCGACGCGGGTTGAGGTTGCTGTTGGATGGGGGGCGAGGCAAAGTTTCGCTTTGCTGCGGCAGGAAATGTCCTGGTTGGCCCAGGAAAATTGACAATCAAATTGCAAATAGCTTTATCTTGTAGTTTGTTTATTTATTTATATCATTTCGTGCACTTCCTGCGCGTCGGCCGCAATGAGACGAGCATTCAGTTGGGACGACCAAAGTTGTTAAGCTCTCTCTCTCCCCCTCTCTCTCTGCGTCTCTCTCTATCTCTCTCTGTCTGCCTGTGTGTGTGCGATAGCACTTGTGTGAGTGTGTGATTGCCTGTCCTTTTTGGCCTGTTATCCTTGGCTTATGTTTTCAATTAAATTTCCATACAATTTTCATGACATGATGAACTACCTACGACTCGGCCAGGACTCCACATAGTGTGTGCCAGTGTGTGTGTGTGTGTGTGGATGCGTGTGTTTGCGTGTGTCAGTCAATTTATTTAATAACAAACGCACACGCACAGAGAGGGTGGGAGAGAGAGGGGGAGGGTGAGCAGGAGTGGCATCTCCTGGCTGGCATAAAAATCTCTGTGGAGATTTCTGAATAAATCAAGAGCCAAATATTTTATTTCATTTCATTTACACTCGAATAAAATGAAGAATCCGCACAAGAGAGCAGCGATAATTTTTCCATGCAGCCAGAGCAAGTGAGTGAGAGCGAGAGAGGGAGAAAGAAAGAAGGTCTCGCAGTGGAGGTGCAAAATGTTTTATCTACAACTATGGCAAAAATGCAGGCAGGATGTGCAATAAATTTCACAATAAATAAAGTATATTTTGCTCGGGGAACAGTTTTAAACTAACTAAACAAAGTGTTAACATACTTGTGCTTATAAAAACTACGACGCACGTACGTGTTAAAGCTTTAAGCAGCTTTGCACGGTAAGCATTTGCATTAAGCAGAAATATTGAGCTTTTTAAAACTATTCATGGATGTATAATAATTTGATTGACGACATTTTGGCTTTTGCATAAGTTTTCAGCAGCTTTTCAGTATAAGCTTTTAAGTTAAAAAACTATACATAGAGCTTTTTCTGTATTATTTATGTAAGTATGAATCATTTTCAAAAGAACGTTGTTAGACAAGTAACTTTTCACATTTAGATTTTGGATTAAGCAGCAGTGTCGAGCTTTTTTGGATTATCCAATAATCTTCTGAAAAAACCAGAGCAATGTTGTATTTATCAAATGTTAATGGAAATTGCTGAAGCAATTGACTTGCGTATGATGAGGGAAATGCGTTTTTCCTGCCTTAAGCCGCAAGATCCACTGACAAAAACAATAAGCTTAAGTGTTCGCTTAAGTTGAACAAAACAGAAGGAAAAGTTAATTTCACTTATGCTTGGCAGCAATCGAAGAACTCAGGTGAACTTCGTGGAAAACTGGGAAAAGCTGGGAAAAACTGGGAACAACTTTAATGTGGCCACATACAAATGAGGCGGGCGTCGCCCCTGACGTCAGGTAGCATTAACTGGCGGAGGCGGCGTCTCTCTCCCTCCCTCAACTCATTTCAATCAAATATTTTTGTTTATGACAGCCGAGTCGGGGCTCGGGCATATGATTTATCATTATCCCGCTGCTGTCTCACCCACCTCCGCTCCGACCCCATTGCCCAGCATGTTATGCAACATAAGTATATGTTCAATATATAATAACATAAAATATGATGGCCTGCCACATAAATAAAACAGAAACGAAACCGAACCGAACCTCACTGAACTGAAATGTGTGCAGTGTGTGTGTTTGAGTTTGAGTGTGAGTACTGTGTGAGTGTTATGAGTGTTACAAATGAACACACGTCAGGCGAAAATGTTGCGCAAAACTCCACACTCACATCTGACACAGATCTGGCACTGCATATGGCAGCAATGGGGAATATGGCACAGGTTGTGACTTAATTGCAATCTGCCTGACAACATTCAGCGTCATTTTGGTTGCAATTGCAAAATGTTTTTATCCAGCCTGCCAAACATTATAAAATACTGCCTTTCTATGAAAAAAAAATAGAGAGAAACATAATTTGTTGCGACAAAAAGAGAGGGGGGATAAAGAGATATAGGGAGAAACAGATGATAACATTTCTGATGACAAAAAAATACCCTGAGAGAAATTGCAACCTGACTAGGGAATAAAGTAAATATTACTTCATTAATTAATATTAATGAACTCATTTTATGATAATTCCATAAATGAAATTTCATTTAAGTTTGTTCAAATATATTCAGCAAATATTTAAACCTCGACAACTCTAGAAACTTTTTAAAAATGGGTAAATTTATGTTTCTTAATGAAGTAAATAAATTGAATTTTAAAGATTAGGTTTCTATAACTAAAGAGAAAGCATCGCCAAGTCAAAATTAAAATCTCTTCTACTTTGACATGTAATGTTTGTAAAAGAAGGAGGGGCACCTCCCCCATCTGCTCCCACACAGAAATCTGGCAGAGGCTTCTACAGAAATGTTTGAAGATAAAAATGGAATCAAGCTGGTCGTCAATTAAAATGGCAACTAAATAAATGAAATTCCAACTTGGCTGCGATCGAAAGCAAACATACAAATGCTCGACCATTCGTGGGGCATTGCTGGACGGCAGGGGAAGGGCAGAAGAAGCAATAGCAGAAGCTGGAGGCTTCCAGGCTGGCTCGCTTATTGAATGAAATTAGTCTGGGCAAAAGTGTAGCATAAGCCAGGGCGCAGTGGCCTGGTCAACGAGCCGTAAGCCTAATGTAAGTGCCTTGGCCAGTCTACCTACCCCCACTGCGTTACTCCACCTCCCCCTCCCCCTCTCAGTTGTCGTCTGCATTGAAATCGTCCATTAGCTAAGCAGATTAATTGCTAAAAGGTATTTAATTCGTGATGCTTTTATATAGTATAGTACGACTCGCTGCTCGCTGCTGACTGCTTTTGCCAGCCAGACGTAGATATTGCCGCTTTCTTTTCATCATTTTATTTCTCAATTTCTTTTTATTTATTTTTTTTTTTCATTTTTTATTTCCAGCGTTCTTTGTACTTTTCGCTTTTGCTTTTTTGATTGAAGCCGACAGCTTCGGCACGGAAATATGGCGTTAAGTATTTGCTCAGCTCTGCTCTGGGTTTCCTTCACTTCCGTCTTCCCCTTCATCGCTTTTTAATGCTTCATTAGCTGTTAATGGAAATCGTGTGACTTGCCATAAAAGCTATGACCAGGGTTGCCGCAACAGCACAATAAGTTGTCATGTTGCCGAAGAAACGCATCGATAGGTAAGGGGGCAGGGAAGTCTTATCTGAGGGCAGGGTATAAATATTGGAAAAAAGTTGTACTACTGAAGAAGGAACATTCCCTCCAACTCTCCCTCGCTTGGCAGCATCATTAGCTACTTTAAGCTGTGCCAGTACAGTTGGGCACAAAACGTCTGTACTATAAAATACACAACTAAAAAGCAGAAGCAAATAATTTCAAGAAACTTGTGTGATTTATGTGCAAATATAACACAAAAGCGAGCCAAGTTTTGTACTATAAAAACCTCGCAGGACCAGAGACAGAGCTACAAAAAGAGTGATGCAGAGAGAGAGAGAAGGGGGGAGGGAGAAAGGAACAGTGCAAGTTGGCAATGAAGTAGGACAGCAGGTAGAAAATGAAAATTGCCGCTGCAGCTGCTGCCAGTTGTACAAAAAAAGACGAGAGTGACGACCAAATTCAGTACAAACTATAGCGAAGTTGAGTGGAATGAAGGGAGAGTAGAACAGAATTGCGGGAGCAGAGGCAGGAGGAGAATGGTAAAGAGTGTGAAGTGAGAGCCGCTTAACGACAGCTGCAGCAGTCGAAAGCTGTTCGAACAAACTCAAGCGAGAGCATTGAATTGAAAGGAACAGAGATGGAGAGAGAGGGAGAGAAAGAGCAGGAAAGAGACAAAGAAAATGAGAGTAAGTAGAAGATATAGTAAGAAATATAGAAAAATATAGAAAGAGATAAAATAAGGGAACATAGATAGTATTGAATTGTACATGTCGAAGCTGAAAGTTGTGACTCGAGAACTTTTCCATGCATCGCAAATGAATGAAAAGAGAAGAGTCGCAGAAAGATTTCAAAAAAGAAGAGGTCGCGGAGTAAAACAAATACGAAGAACAGGAACAAGAAATTGAGAAGAGTAGACAAAAACTCTAAAAACTTTGGGAGAACAAAGAAAAACGAGAGAATGTTCAAGAACTCTTGTTATTAAATTGTTTATAGATGGAAATAGCAAACCATTATGAAGATTTAGTATCTATGGTGCAGAAGAATAGAAATACCAAAAAAATGTAACTGCTGCTGCAACCAAAATTTAATTGAAAACCCGTTTTGAGCTCGAAAGCGATATAAACTGAAGTGTGCCTATATAATTTTTTAAAATTCGCACCGCAATCGATCGTTTAGTTGACATTCTCGTACATCTTGGGATTGCGTTGAATGTTATCCTCCATGATCTTGCGGTTAGTGTTCTCCCAGTTGTCAACTTTCTGCAATACTTCAGGTATAATTTCACGTATCTGGAAGCGATTGACTTCCGGTCCGTCGCGCATCTCGATATTAGTTTTGAAGTTATAGTTGGGCGTGTAGCCATTCATCTTGAGGAAGTGATCGAAGTAGAAGGGCACAATGTGATCCTGTGCGTTCTCCGCGCCGGCATCTTGGGTGAAGCCCTCAATGACGATGCCGTCCTCGGTGAAGGCGCGCAAGAAATTGCGAGCATTCTCCGTGATGACAACTGGCGGTGGCACGACCCTCGGCACGCGCTTCTTCAGGTACAGTCGTTGCAGGGGACCAGTTTTCTTGGGTTTCTTGTAAGGTGGCTGCAGATTGTGACGCACCTTCTTCATTTCCGAGTCGATGCGCCGCTCCACCTGGTAGGCCTGGAAGGAGAGCTTCTCTTCGTAGCGACGCGTTTTGCGCAACTCTTGCTCCACTACGCGCACCTTCTCCGGGTCGAGAAACTCAAATTTATTGAGTACCTCGAGCACAACGTTGCTTATCGCCGCCACCATGTCCGATGCATTCGGAATCGTATCACTGGAGCCCCGCACTGAGGTGGGAATCATGCGACGCCACACCTCGGCGAGAATTCCGCGATGTTTGTTGAACTCCTCGTCGGCAAAGGAGTCGGCAACGGGCTTGTCCAGAAAGAAGTGTGCGCGCTTCTCCATTTCGATGGCGCGATCCTCCATGAAGTATTTCTTTGCCGACTTGCGTGCCACATATTCCTGCTTCTCCCTGAGATCATTGTTGCACCAGTCGACAAACGCTTCCTTTTTGCTCTGCAGCTCTGTGTGCACCGACAGCGTGTAGTGCATTTCCAGTAGCTGCATGAAGGTCTTGTTCTTCAGATGATCGATGCCCTTAAGGAAGGCATGAGCATCGGGAAAGACCTGCAGCACTGGATGAATGTTCTTCATGTACACATCGTAGTAGAAGTCGTGTATGGCCCACGCATCGTCCTTGTCCCGCACACGTATATTAACAATGGTGCGCTTGGCAATCGACTCGTCGTACGGCTCAAGCACGTACTGCACGTTCTCGTCCTCCTCCCCGGCTGTGCTCTTCTCGGTGTCTGTCTGCTTCTTCTTGACCGGCACCAGATGTATCCAATCGTTCTCGGCCCGCCACTCCTCGTCGCCAATCAGATAATGGAAATTCTGCAGCATCACACAGTGGATCCAGTGACCTTCGGTGAAGACAATGTCCATGTTGAGCCTGATCTGTTCGCGCTCCAGCTCGCGGTACTCCTGCTTCAGCTGGTCCGTGGTCTCGTAGAACTTCTTCACCTGATACATTTGCGTCATTGTGGCATTGTACTCCTTCTTCTCCCACTTGGCGAACAGTCCCTCGTACAGCAGCTGCGTGTTGCGCATGTCCTGCCAGTGCTTTTCGTTCAGTGTGTCGTAGATCTTGGTGCGCACCATCTTGCCCTGTATCAGCAGGGACTCGTACTTCAGCCGCATGGCAACCTTCAGCAGTTCCATGCCTGTCTTGAAGTTGAAGGACTTCACAGTGGCCCGATTCTTTAGCTCGTCGATGTAGTTCTCATCGAGATCGGTGATCACCGAGCCATAGTATTTGTTGTTGCCCGGTCCGATTAGGGTGGTCTTCACATCGGTCACGGGCACCTCGAGCCGCATACGCAGTCCATTCCGCAGACGCGAGCTGAAGGTAAAGAACGAATCCTTGGGCCCCAGCATGACCATCTGCTCCCGCAGCTGGCCCGAGAAGGGCAGCGTGCGATACGGATTCGCTGCTTCGGCCTCCACATTGATAACCTCGGCCTGGAAACGGGATCGACGCATCTCCTCGAACGGCACAAGCGGCTTGCGTATGTATTCCAATGGTATCTTCATCTCATCCTCCAGCAGCAGGAAGCTGCCACTGTCCTTGGATAGATTCGTGCACTCGGAACTGCTCAGGGAGGTGAGGCAACCCTCGATGCTCTTGAGATCCTCCTCCAGTTCGGCCTCAATGGCTTTGCGATCCACCAGCAGACGTTCTTCGCCCGGCTCGATGTCCTTTTCGCCGTAGATGGCCTCGCGCGTCTCTCGCAGGAAATCCAAGTACTGTTTGCGACCCGGAAAATCCAGTGTGGTCAGCTCATCGGGATTGCGCGAGTGGAAAATGAAGTCATAGGGATGACACAAATCCTGCACCACCTCGCGTGCGGCATCCTTGTCGTCCGTGCGTGTGGCTGCCATGTGATCCTTGATCATTTGCTGAAAGTCATAGCGGGGCAGGGTGAGGTCCTCATCCAAATACTGCTTGCACGGCGGATTCGCCTTGATGAAGTTCACAATCGGCACCTTCTCGGGCTGCTCTTGCACCGTGATCTCTGGGTACACCGTCTTGGTGTGGTAGTGCACATGCACCTCCTTCACCTGCGTGGGATCCCAGTGATCGTGATGGTGTCGCGCCTCGAGTCGCTCCGTAAACGGCCGCTTGGGAGTTCGTACATTGGCGAACTTGATCCTATCCTGCTGAATCTTCTCCAGCATGGGCATGTGCGAGTTGAGTATGGCCTCGTTGAACTGTGCCGAGGGCACACGCTCAGCGGCGTAGTCTCGCTGCCGCCGCGGATGGATGAGCAGTGTCTTCTCGCGCGTCACCGGAGCCGGCATGTTGCCACGCTGATCTAGGCTGGGGAATATGGGGGCTGTGCGGACCGAGGCACAGGATGATTCCTTAAACGCGGCGCCATCATCGAATCCCCCCTCCATGCGTTCTGGATCGTTTTCCTGTTCCTCCTCAGTGCCCTGATCAGCACGAACGAATGCCTCTACGGGCGGCACCCAGTCGAGATCGTGCACCTCCTCCTTGATTTCACAGGGTGACGGCTCGCGCAGCTGTCTGGCCTCCACACAGCGCAAGCCCAGCAGCTGCATCCTGGCCAGCTTCTGCTTCAGATGCTTCGCCTTGGCAATGCGCTGCTTTAGCGCCAGATACTCTGGAGTGGTGTTTGCCTGGTCGGCCATGGCGTCGTTGGCATCGTCCTGCAGATTCGTTGCTTCGGGCACAATGATCTTCTCGGGGAACACGTAGCGAATCAGATTGAACTTCCTCACATTGTACTTGAGACGAGGCTTGACCAGTCGCAGGTTCTTGCGCAGCACACGGTGGTAGTGCATGCCCAGACGCTTGCCGATGAACTCCTTGATGGCGCTGGTGTGCTCCTTCTTGGTGTGTAGCATGCCCTGTGGGGGAAACAGATCCAGTGTGGGATCATCGGGATCAATGTTCTTGATGATGCCGCGCTCCACGTCCAGCTTGATGGGCTCCTTGCGCGGCGCCAGCTGGTTAAGCCACTCGTCACGGGTGAGACAACCTTTGACTGTGCGCTGGCCCTCCATGATCTGATGGCGATGCAGTTTGCCGCGCAGGCCATCGCCGTGCTTGAAATGGAAGCCACGCAGCTGGAACTTGTCGCCGATCTTGCCCACCTTGAGATAATCCTCATCGTCGCTGCTCTTCTCGCTGGGCGTTGAGCCAACGCTGCCATCGATGCTGTCCTCGCAACGCAGCTGCTGTGCCGCATCGGGATACTTCTTGAGCCGACCCGTGCGTGACAGATAGAACTCCTGCGTGACACGTGCCTGATCACGTCGCACACAGTTCTCCTTGTGCATCATTCTCTTGAGCCGTTCCGTCTCCGTCAGCGTGTTGGGGAAGAACTTTCGCTTGCGGATCACCGGCGGAATGTATTCGAATTTACGGAAGCTGCGCTCGATATCATCATCGATTTTGGCCACATCCTCCTGCAGATCCCGCTCGGCCACAGTGCGTGCCATCACGCTCTTGGCGGCAATATCCTGCTCCTTCTGCACCTGCGCCCGCTCGGCCTTGCGCTTCTTATTGCGCAAATAGATCTCCTTGTAGCGCACCTCGCGACGCTTCACCTCGTCGGCGATCTTCTGCTTGTTGGCCACCTTGTCCGGCGATCGAAAGAGCACAGCCAGTTTGAATGGCTTCTCTGGCGGCGGTTCCACCGGCGGAATGTCTTTGATGGTTGTGTGAAAGACCGCGGGCACGGACAGGCGGTCTCTTTGCAACTCCTCCTCCACTTTCATCTCGGTCACCTTCTTGGTGTGACGGCGCTCCATGTAACGCACCACCTGCCAATAGGTCTGCTGATTCTGCTGCTCCTGTTCATCCCTCGCATACGTGTTCTTGTAGTCCATGCCCTGAAAGTCCAGATTGACGGGATTCTCCAGATCGATGACCTCGCACACGAATGTGTCCGACGACTCCGAGCGGGAACTGGCACAGACATTATCGCCATGCTTCACCATCTTGCCAATGAGCTTGTTCTCCTGCTCCTTGCTCAGCTTCTTATGCCGCAGTGCACTCGGGTTGACAAGGCAATGAGTCTTGCGCGGATCCTGGGTGAGGAAGAACTTCTGTCGCACCGGCGCCAACTTGGTGAGCTGTTGAAAGTTCTTCGGACAGCGGCCAATATAGCGTGCAGGTGCCCCCACCACTTGGCTAGCATCGCAGGGTGGCTGCCAGCGAGCCCCCTTCAAGTTCTTTGGCCCGCCCGAAGGCTTATGCTCCGAGTCGAGCATCTCACTGGAGTGTGGGCCCGCGGCTCGATAAGAACCCTCTCTGCTTCGGCTCGTTGGCGGCTCCTGGCCAATCACACTGGGCGTGGTGCAGGGCTGTTCACGCATTTTCACTGTGAAGACGCCATCGCGAAACCGCGAACTGCTCGAACTGAGATAGACTGGTGCTCCCTTCTTCGGCTTCACCAGTTTCTTCTCACGCTGTCCGCACTCGTTACGCTTCTCGATGTCCGTCCGTGGTATGTTCGCGTCGGGGAATTCAAGCGTCTGCACTGTCAGCTGCGGATCGGAGTCGCGACGTGTGAAGTCGATATTCTTAAACTGCCCGATCGCCTTCTGCTCCTTGGTCATCTTGTGCGGACGCTTCGGCGGACATTTGCCCTTCACCCACTCGGCATGATGGGTCGTCTTCTTTTGCGCCTTGGGCACATTCTGTCTCGAACTGTGTTCCGATTCGCTATCAGGCATATACGTGTCTGCCTCAGCCGATGCCCGTTGGGGTATAAAGGTCTGTGTGCTACGACGCAATTGCGAGCCCTCCGTCCTGGTCAACCGTTGTGGCAGAATCTGTATGCTAGCCTTTCCGTGCGACATGCTACTCTTCATGGTGGCGGACTATGGATAACACTTCTTTGTATCAGATTTATGTGTATATTCCGCTTAATGCTTGTTGTCCTGCTGGTTATTCGTCAGGGAGTTCTAATCATTTGTCTATATGGAAAATATATTTGCGCACTGTCACTGTGATTCTCTCAACAGAATCCTCTGTTGTGGGGAATGTCACAAGTTGAGTTCCCTACAATACTGGAATGTATTGCATAGGAACACTAGATATGTTTATTTGAAAACACAAATATTTTGAATTTGGAATTGGAATGCATATGTCAAAGTATACATAGACTGCGCTCTTGTACTATAAATATATACTATTATATTAAGCATGAAATATATTTGTTATTTTTCAAGGTATTGCAACCAAATATACAACATCTGCCAACGACATAAATATAATGCTCAAAAAAATGTATTAAAATCGGACATACACATAAACATATGTATGATCAATCGCCCGAAATACGTGCTTTTATATGAAGATGTGTGTTGTTCTTTAAAATAACTCAACTTAACAGTTCATACTAAAAATTAAACATCCTATTTATACATTTTGTTTTTTATTTTAAAATTTTACAACATTTATAAAAACATTCAGTCAGCCATAATGATTTTCATAAAAAATGTACCATATATGTCCATAGATAAGATTTTTAAAAGCTTCACTTTGTATATATTTAACTATTACAGGAACAATCGGAGAGGGTAGAGGCGAAAACGGACAAGGGTATACAATATTCGACATGACGAAGCTCGCTTTTTTTACTAGCGCTCAATTAATAATGCACTGTTGGGTTTCCACACCAATCTAATAACAAATTACATACACATATAATATATTAATAATTTCATTTCAACTTCAAGCTTTTCTTAGAAAATGTTTATGTGTCCCGTGAGAATTTTGTAAAAAGTTAATTGAGTTTGTAATTATTTCTAATAATTGATAACTTATTGTTGTTGATACCACACGACAGTAAAATACACTTCGTCCAGTTTACTAGGTTACTTAAATATGGTAAGTTCTGTGTTTATTGATTGAGAGTTGAATAATTTAATCAGCAAAGGATATTATCAAAAACAAAAACCTTGAATTAGATATTAATGAAATAAACTTTATCTTTATATAATATACATAAGTCCGCTTGCAAAATTTGGTGTTTTTAGCTTTTATAATAACTGAGATCTGTAGGATCACTTAAATATCCGAAGAGACAGACAGTCGGATATCTAGAGCAAGATATACCTATACATTGTGAGATCTATTACTTCACTTGCATACATTTGCACAAAGTAAGTATGCCCCTTTTTTTCAAAGGGTATAAAAATGAACTGATTGTGATTGTGTTCTTTTTATTATTTATTTTTTTGGTTGTCGCAATGCGCATATCAATTTTATAGTATTTCTGGCTTTTATGACCCGCATATGCAAATGCATAATATCCATCACATACTTGAGCATATGTATGTATGTTTATTGTATACATGTCAGTCCGATAACTAAGCCATTTCGTAACCCCAGTTTCTTTCCCGAGTTTAATTAAATTCACCTGGCAGGTGTAATGCAAATCGCCGGCAATTCTTCTTTTTCTCCACCTCAACTCACCCTTTTCTATTACCATTACCACTCTCCCTAGCCCCAAACCCCAATTTCTCCATCTCCATCTCCATTCCCTTTATCATTCGATTTTCATTTTCAGTTCTCCCTTAGCAGCCGAAGCCCTTTTCATTTCGCGGCGTATTAATTTCGTATTTATGTTTATTTTTGACGCTTGCAAAACGGAAATGAAGTTAATTTTTGCACATTTTCTATTCGTGCGTCAATTTTAATGCTCATTCATTGTTGTTGTTGTTGTTCCACCCAGTGACTGTGACTGGCGCATTTCATTGTTTTGATTATTGTTTTTCGTTGAGCCCCAGGCGGGCAGTCGAGCGCGTTCGTTAATAATTTATAATAATTTCACAAAATGCCACTTAAAGTGCGGAAATTGCGCACAATAAAGCGCCGCATCGGGCAAATTGTGTGAATTTCTAATTCCGACGCGAATTCAATTAACTAAGGAACTTCCCCGAGCAAGTACTGAATAAGTATACAAATACTATTTATGTACCTAAACGTATATATATGTATCTATATATGTAATACATATAATGTCTATGCATCGGCGTCTAAATCGACTCGACTAGTGATACTGACCACGAAGTTAGTCAGTTAGTACTGAACTGTCCTATCTGCTTGGACGGATAACAATCGCGAACACGCCATACTGGATACTGCAAACTATGCTGTAGTATACCATATACGTTTCTCATCTAAGTCCGATGTATACATACGTACGTGCTTTCCAATTATTCTCGACAGATGGCGCTCGCTTGCCGCCTTTGTTAGGTGGCACAAGCACTTATACATATTATGAATATCTTCTGTGTTTACTGTCTGATCGGATTACATTTTTAAGAATACATAGATAATTTAATCGGCGGAGTATATGTTTAAGTCAGACAGTTGTATCTTTTATACCCCGCTTACAAATTGACTTCAAAAATAAAATTATGATTTGTGGGGGCGATGGCCGTGGCACACAACCTTTGAAATAAACTTGATCTAGTAGTACACAGAAACCTTCATACCAAATTTGGGGTCTATAGCTTTTATAATAGCTGAGATCTGTGCGTTCATACAGACAGACAGACAGACAGACAATCAGACAGACAGACATGGCTCAATCGACTCGGCTAATGATCCTGAGCAAGAAAATGTATACTTTATGCCATCACGTCTCCTTCTGCCTGTTACTTACATTTGCACAAAGTTAGTATACATTTTTTTGATCTCTTTCAATGGTCGAAGGCTATAAAAATATATACGTATGTTATCAATATAGTTATGTGCTGTTTGTGTAGGTCAACTTACTGCTTGTATGTGTTGAGTTGAATTCACATATGTACTCATACGAGGGCGGGCTGATAAGTAGTCGGCCTCGGCATGAAAATAGGCTCTTTGAATAAGTTTTATAATTTTTTTGTAAAGCTCAACTCATCAACTGATGCCTCGAAAAGTTTTGTGAAGTTCGGTCACACCGTTTTAATTTGGCGCTTTTTCTTGTTCGACTACTTTCGCAAATTCTTAGAAATGGCTAATTTGGAATTTCGTGCGGTTATTAGATTTCTCTTTTTAAAAAAAATATCGAACAATGAGATCAAAATTGAAATGGACGATGTTTATAAAGACTCTGCACCATCTATTTCAACAATAAAATATTGGACAGCCGAATTCAAACGAGGTCGAACGAATATTTTTGATGAGGACCGACCAGGACGTCCAATAGAGGTCACCACCCCAGAACTTGTTGATAAAACTCATGAAATGGTAATGGATGATCGGCGAGTGAAGGTCCGCGAAATTGCTAATGCTTTAGGCATCTCTCGTGAAAAAGTTTTAAATATTTTGCACACATATTTAAATATGAAAAAGCTGTCTTCAAGATGGGTGCCGCGCTTGCTGACGATGCAAAATAAGCACGATCGAGTGGTGACTTCAAAGGCGTGTTTGGCTATACTGAATTCAAACAGAAGTAAATTCTATCGCCGGTTCATAACTGTAGATGAAACTTGGATTCACCATTGCACTCCTGAGACCAAGGAACAGTCGAAAATGTGGACTGCTCCTGGAGAATTGCGACCAAAGAAGGCAAAAATGGGTTTGTCAGCAAACAAAATTATGGCAACAGCTTTTTGGGACTGCCGTGGAATTATACACATAGATTACCTTGAAAAGGGAAAAACAATAACCGGAAAATACTATTCAGAGCTCTTAAGTACATTTGATACAGAATTGAGGAAAAAGCGACCGCACTTATGCAAAAAGAAAGTCCTCTTTCATCAAGATAATGCGCCGACACATAAGAGCGTAGTTGCAACGGTGAAATTGCATGAATTACGCTACGAATTGGACCCACACCCTCCATATTCACCTGATTTAGCACCCTGCAACTATTATCTGTTCCCAAATCTAAAAAAATGGTTGGGTGGTAAGCGATTTCAGTCAAATGAAGAAGTCATTTGCGAGACAAATGCCTATTTTGAGGGGCTTGACCAATCATATTTTTTGGAGGGCATAAAAAAGTTGGAGGACCGCTGGATGAAGTGTGTCGCACTAAAAGGAGATTATGTTGAAAAATAAATATAGTTTGAATCGAAAAAGTTTTGTTTTCTTGTCAAGGCCGACTACTTATCAGCCCGCCCTCGTATGTGAGGTTTATCGCCCGCATTCCATCGTAGTTTTCATTTGAGTCTTAAGATATGGAATGAACAAGTAAATCGTGGATTTAGTTGAGGTTGTGCACTTCAAGAGAACACATTGAACTTTGAAAGAAAAATGTGGAAAGAATTGTTTTACTGCTTGTGCATATTTCTTCAACTGGAAAATCAAAGTGCGGAGCTTACCAAAATTAATTGTTGTGATATTCAAAAACTCATCTTTAGGCTGGAATGCAACTCTACTGATGACCTTGGCATAGTATATGAAGGAAATATTGTAAGGTTTCAATGTGTTCCCATGGATCTAATTATCAGAATGTTCCAAGGATTCCTAAGACCAAGCAACGAGCAGGATTTAAATGACTGCATCGAGAAACTTAACAATAAACCAAAATGGATACCTATGGGTTCTATTAATAAAATCATTTTAGAAAAACATATTAAAGACACACGTGCAGTGTGTAAACCTCAAGTGGAATTTCTGAAGATAGCAACCACTGCAGCTTTGAAACTATCTCTATTAGAAACAATAGAATGGCAAACGCTTGAAGTTGAAAATTTTTTTTGGAATATGGAAGAGAAATGTGATAACATAAATCAAATTACTGGAAAATTAAGAAAACTGAATAACTTACTATTCAATTTCTTAAGTACGGTTGAAAAATGTGAAGAAACCACATTCGTGAACGCAACCCAACTTACTACATTAACTATTATGACTTCAAGCACTTTAGGATTACCTAAATATTTCTTGAGTCATTTGAATAACTTGCAAAAATTGACATTTGACTGTAGATTCATATGGGTTGGCGTCGTTCTTAATAGTTATATGTTTTGGGGATTGAACAATTTAAAAATCCTTAACCTGCAATCGTGTTATTTTAAGCATCTTTCCGTTGCGCATTTTAACGACTTGACGACATTAAGAACTTTAAGCCTCACGAACGCGGCATTTAAGGATTTTAATTGGTTAAGGTAAGTGGTAATAATTTAATTCAAAATTGTAGAACTGAGCGAAACGATCCTCTTAAATAAGGCTTACAATGTATATTTACTTAATCAAATTTCCGTTCCATTCAGCTCCAAAACTTTGGCGAACCATTTGACGCATTTGGACAGCACTAATTCACTGCCAATCATTTATACATACATTAAAAATTATACAAATCTAGAGCCTATCATTTATACATACTTTGAAAATTATACAAATCTAGAGTCTATTGCAATTTCAACACCGTCAAAGCAGACATTATGGAAGAAGAACGGTATTATGAAAATTTGCTCGAAAAGTATCTGCCAAATTATTATAGGCGATGATGGAGTCCAATGTCCCCATGGCTGTGATTGCTATTACCGACTCGGAGAAGAAAGCTTTAAAATAAATTGCACGAAATCTGAAGCAGGCAATAGGTTGACGGCGTTGCCGAGTTTATCTTATATGAAAACCATAGATCTTATCTTAAGTAACATGAACCTAAATAGTTTGCCAAACACAAGCGTAACTGGATATTCCAATATACAGAAACTTTACGTTGCTAACAATCAACTTGAAGAGATCACAATTTCCCAGCTGCCAGAGAACTTGACCTTTTTGGACATAAGAAATAACAGTTGCAAGTCTTTGAGTCCAGAAGTTCGCAAATATCTAGCACATCGTTACAGTACCTTGGAAATACAAATATCGGGAAACCCATGGAACTGCAAATGCAATACTCCAGATCTTATGAAATTTATCAATAGCTCTGAAGAAATGATTAAGGATTATCAGACAGTTAGATGCAACGGCATGAAAGTTAATTTTAAACTCGATAAATGTAAACTGCAGCTGACAATTTATCTTGTAATTTCTTTGTCAATTCTCTTTGTTGTCACCTTCGTCGTTGTTACATGGTTCAGGACATCAATTTTAATGTGGCTCTACGAACATGGAATATTAGTGGATTGCATTCGCCGTACAAACATAGAACTTAGCAACAGATTCGATGCATTTCTAGCATTCTCTCACAAGAACTTGGACCTGATCAATGAATACGTAGATCAGCTCGAGAATGGCAAATACGAGTACAAGCTGTGCTTCTATCATCGCGATTGGCTAATTGGCGAATCGATTCCAGAATGTATACTTAAATCTATCGATGACTCGAAGCGCACTATTGTGCTGATGACTCAAGAGTTTCTTAACTCCTCCTGGGGATCCTTTGAGTTCCGCACGGCCATCAAAGCAACTTCAATGGATCGGAGTAAGCGTCTGATTATTATCGTATATCCCGAAGCGGAGGACCTCACTAAACTGGATTCAGAGTTGAGGATCTATATGAAATACAACACGTATCTGCGTCGAGATGATCCTCAGTTCTGGAGAAAACTCTTCTATTCAATGCCGCATAAGAAAATAAGCAAATCCAAGAAGAAAACAAAACGGAATGAAAACCAGGACACAGCAGCCTAAAGATAAAGGTACTATATCTCTTTTTTCTACAATTTTGTCTCTCTCTCTCTCCTTTTCTATATCCCCCTCTCTCTGGCAAGACAATTTCAAGTCATAGCTAGTTGAAAGTGCATCAAACTGTGTGGAATGGCAACAATACCTGCCGCAAAGGGCACAAAATTGGTTACAATTTTTTTATTTTTTTTATTATTCTTTTTTTTAAGCTTGCAGCTAAAAAGTTTAATTCAATTAAGAGTTCGGTCTGGGCTGGATGGATGCGTGGATGTTGCAGTTGTGCTGACGAGAAACCAAACACAACCACTGCGTCGCACACACACACACACACACGCACACCCAGTGCAAAGTCAAAGTTGCGCTTTTCAATTTTTGCAACATTTTCTGTTGCATTTCCTTTCGGTCTCTCTGTGCAACTTACTCTCTTCCCCCTCTCACTTTCCCTCAGTGGATTCACGCCCACGTTGCAGGTTACATTCACCTTTCCGGGATTCATTAAAAATGCATTCTCAGCCTGCTGCTGTGCCAAAAGAAACTGAAAAATTTAAGCAAAACTTTTGGGTCTGCGCTGAATTTGCCATATGGCCGAAGTCTGTGCGGGATTTTCTTTGTTTGCCGGAAAAGTTTTTGCCTCCAGCAGCACGTTTTATGGCGCAGCACCCGCCCCCTCTTTCTATCTTTCATTCTCGCTCTCTTAAAGCTGTACCTGGTTCAACACCTTGTTCTGTTCACAGGAACTATTCAAGGAGTTATGCTATTTAAGGTAGACTTGACCAGCTGGAAGCACTGCAGAACAGACTATATATTAATTATACTCACTATCCATAAGGTAAAAAGGTATTATAACTTTGTCACAACCGGAATTGTATGTTAAAGACAGAGTGAGGCAGACTCCAGCAAGTACGCTATATGGTATTGTATATATTCGTGTCGCTATTGCCATGCCCGTCTGTAAGTCTCTCTATGCGAAGATTAAGATCTTAAAGACTAGAACAGCTAGTTCTACCAAGAAAATATGATAAAATGTGTATATATTATTGCGCGCAAATTAAATGTTTTTTAGAATTTGGCCACGCTCTTTTCAGGGCGATAAAAACATTATTTCATTTGCATAGTCTTAATATTAGACAGTTCATTTTTGGTAAACACAATAATTAACACAGTCCAAATCGATGCTGACTTATTTAGTTGTAATCAGATTATTAAGAAAGAAGTTATTTAAGAATAATTCTAAAGGAGTACTGATATTCAATCCCCCTGCAAAGTATGCAACACAAAATACACAAGACATAGAAGTGTGTATATATATTTAAGGTATATCACAGTCGAGCACATACGACTTTAGTTGTTGTATGTTTATTTGAATTTGTTAAGAAATTCGACGTGCTGTTTTTTGGCCCAACTTGACCCATATGCAAAGTGAGCTTGAGCCATGTCAAGTTGCTTGCGCTGTGCATCTGCTAATTGCCCGGTAAATCTGCTTATCTCGTCGGTAATTTTCTAAGCTCGAGCGGCTCGAAATGCATTTTCCCAGGCACTTCAGTTTTCACAATTTTCCCACACACTCAGAGAGTTTTCTTTTTTTTCACGCGCGGCAAAGTTTTTAATTGAAAGTTTTAAGCTGTAATTGAAGTTTGCCCAGTGCTTCGACCTGTCAGCTTGCCCCTCCTTCTTCTCTCTCTCTCTCTCTTCCACTGGTGCTGCCATTTTGCCAGCCTCTTTGCTGCGCACTTTGCGTCGCGGTCTGAAGCTTGTAAAGCGTTTTATCCGGCCAGAGACCAAGCTGTAGCCAGAGTTGGAGCCGGAGATGAAGCCGGTGCCGTTGCCCGAGTCCCTTTTCGAGTGAAGCGCAAATTTGCCTTTTGGCCCAGGTATGGAATAATTATAATTTGCAAATTTCCCCAGCAGCATCGCACGCGGACCTTGTTTAATTTTGTGTGCAGCAACTTGTTAAAGTCGTCCAGGCAAAAGTGCCAGCCACTTCAGAGAGAGAAAGAGAGAGAGAGTCGAGTATTTTCCCCATACAAATGTATATAAATTTCGCTGTAGCATTTTATATTTTCATGTTTTAAAATGCAACTCATCGCATCGTTGTGGGCCCATTTTCGTTTCTTTTGTGGCCAAGCTATCAAACATGCAGCATGTGTATTTATTTAATTAAAAAAAAGAGCCTCGCTCGCTCCGACCTCTGTCCTCTACCCTCGGCCCAGGGCAGTGCTCTGTTGTGTTGTGTTGTGCTGCGCAGTGTAGTGTAGTGTAATAATAACAATAATAATAACTTTTTCAGTCCTGTTGCCGAGAAACTTTTAACAACCGATTGAAAACCAGTGCGCAAAAATGCACAAAAAAATACCAACATAATATCGCGTTATGCAGATACCCTTGTCTTTTTGAAAAAATAATTATAAGCTAAAAAATTGCAGTTTCTTTAACTTGTTTTTAAATTAAAATTGTTAGACGCTCTAAAATAAAATTTAAAAAAGTTTAAAACTTAAAAACAGTAATGAAATATGAATAGATTTCTTTTAAATTTATTAAATATATAAGTATATAATAAGTATTGCTTTCCCTGCTGGTTTTCCTTTACGACTTTTACTATCTTCTTTCGCATTCTCTTCTGTCTTTCTTTCACTCTCCTTTGTTCTGTTTCTGCGTTGTTAATTAAATAAAAATATTACATATGATTTTATTTATATTGTTATTGTTGTTGTTACAATTTGTTTTCGTTTCTTCTTTGTTGTTATTGCTATGGGAAAATTATTCATTATTTTTCGTGTGTCATTGCAGAAGCCACACGCGGAAGAAGCTGCCAGTTTTTAATTAAATTTTCACGGAAATGCAGCCACATTAAACGGAAGCGTTGAAACATTTAAATGCAAACGACACACGAAGCTACCGAAAAGCAGAAGATCCGACTACGACTCTGCAACCGCAACAACCGATTCACTTCTTCACCCCCAGCCACACGCACCGCCCTCTACTAGGCATATTTCCACGCATATTTCAACTTTAGTCGAAGCATTCTTATAGAACTTTTTGCTTTAAATGTGAAGAGCGCTAACAATTCTTTATAATTGTAAGCAGGCAATAAATGGGAAATAATAAAATAGAATAAATTATAAATATAATAATATTTTCAATTGTTTAAGATCAATATTATTTTGTACTAGGAGAGCAACTCTGCCAGACCATGTATACTCTACAAATGCATATATGTATATACCCTGTAATTAATAGCTATGCATACTCTGTCAATATTCCCCCAAAGCACATGCAACAGTTTGATCTGCCACTAATTTGCATCTGCAATTTGGAAATTGCGAAACAAACAGAGACCAAAGAGATAACAAAATGGCGAGCAATAACAGTAATAGCAACAACAACAATAAGTGATAATAATAAATGCACTCAATATGGAAAAGGGTCTGCGCCCAGTGTGTTTATTTATGCAATAATGCAACGACAATTAGGCCAATTAAATATTTATTTTTACACTTGGCCAAAAAGTGCTTGCCAAAGTGTATGTTTCGCCTTTGTGCGTGTGTGTTTGTTTTCATTTCGCTCCGAAAAACGCCTTTTGTTGTTGATTTAACGAGTGCATTTCAACTGCAGCAACTTGTTCAAATTTTCATTCTGGTTTTTGTTAAACAAACAACAACGACAACTACTACTAAAAGTGTCGCCACTGCAGCTGGCACTTTGTCAACTTCACGCAACGACAAATTGGTAAACCAACAACAAATGCCACAAAATGCACAACTAACAACAACAACAACTGAAAAAAGGAAAAGCCGACAAAACTAAACAAAACCACAAAAATTAATTAGGCTGCCAGCGAAAAGAACTTCAAATAAATAATAAACAAAAAGTGCATTAATTAATCGTTTCGGATTTTGCGCAAATCCCAAAACTTGATGTCGATTTTCCATATGGTATGAGGGGATTATACACCTGGGCCACATAATTGATATAGTGTCATATAATGGTATGATGTATGGCAAAGCTGGCAAAACTGGGAAAAACCTTTATTGCTTTGGTACTTTCTTTATTCTTTGGGGAAACATAGGAGAGAGAGAGAGCGAAATAAATGAATAAATAGGAATTAAGGACAACAAAATGCCATCTTCCGCATGCTAAAAGTTTAATACACTTGCAGACTTTAATCTACTCTGATTGTTCCTATATAGAATATAAATTATGGCTGTCGAATTTAATGAAATGCAAAACGAACACGTCGATAAGTGTGTAACTTTGCTTGGTACTTATTTGAATACAAATATTAGCCTGATTTCGATGATAATAATGTTGTAAATTTGCAATATCTTGACAAACAACAAAAGTCAGCCGATAGTTTGTATGTCAGCTATACGAAATATCGTCCCGATCCGGCTTGTTCTGAGTGATATACAGCAGGCAGTAATAAGACGAATGTGAACCAAGATTCATTAAGATAGCTTTCAAACTTTTGTATTGCAAAAGACAGACGGACGGACAGACAGACGTGGCTAGATTGACTCCCCTGGTAATGCTGATTCACAAAATATGGTATATACTTTATGGGGTCGGAGTTGTCGCCTAAGATAGTTTGCAAACTCCTGGCCAAATGTATAAATATTTAAATCAGTTAATACAACATTATAATATATGAAAAAATATAATAAACATTAAGTTTCATTTTTATTAATTTTTGATTAATTTTTATTATTGTTTGTTAACCGAGTTTTAACACCTTTTGCACTACATTTTTTTCATTTTGGAGGCTGTTCTGAATTGCGTATTCCTGCGAATTTTACTCAACACAGAATTACATTAATTTCCCAAATGGAAATTGCAGCCTAGAATGCAGCAAGTGGTCAGTGGAAAACCACTTCAATAAAGTAAAAACCACAAAATTATAATAGCTGCTGCCGTTGCTGCTGTTGATGTCAAGGGAAATGCAAAGCGCGAATAAAAAAAAATTGCTTAATTAAAATGATGCCTAAAATGCACTGCAAGAAACTGCATAAATTACACTATTATTTTTGTATTCGCAATTGACAACTGCTGTGAGTTTTCGCTCAGTGTAGCCAGTTGATCCCAGCTTATGGCCCACCTTGCCATAATGCGAGCTTGACAAATACGCCTCACCCCGCACCGCCAACCACAAATCGACCCTTTGTCGCCCCTGACCAAACCCCTTCCGCTGCCCACACACCTCCTGTCGACTGTACACTGTGCATTATGTGTTATTAAAATCGTTTTTAATTGAAAATTAATTGAAATATCAATTGCAATGGCATTAAAAGCGACACGACGCGACACCGACGCCGAGGCGAGGCCGCAGTTAACTGAGCTTCCCTTTTATTAAAATCCTTTCGATGGCATTTTGTGCATTTACCAATTTATTATAATATCCCCTCTCTCCTTGTCTGTGTGTGTGTGATAATTTGTTATGCAATAATATGCCGAAATCTGCATTTCAATATTATGTCAATTTGTCTCGACTGGAAATCAATTAATACAATTGCCAGTGCCAAAACCCGATCGAGTCGGAGTCAGAGTCCAAGTCGAGTGGGCCATAAATTAGCCAGGCAAACGGTTTAATTGAATTAAGGCCCATTTACAAATCTCTATTACATCAGCACACACACACAAACACAGATACACAGACATATGTCAAGTGGCAGGCGAAGTACTTAAGTGGGAGAGAAGCAGAACGAGAGTCTGCTTGTGGACTTGACCACGCTTTAAGCGAAGTTTAGCAAGTATGCAATTGAAAAGGGAGAGATAGCGAAAAGAGTGAGTGAGTGAGTGTGAACAGAGAGAAAAACAAGTAAAGATTACCCTACAGTCGAGCATAATGTACAGATATCCTAGGCACAGTTAATTATATTTATTAAGTAAAAAATCCATACATCATAATATCTTATTCATACATCTCGTATCTTAACAATACAGGGTGGGGAATATTCTTAAAAATAACCAAACACTATATTTTGATATAGTGAAGTAGGCACAATTGTCTTGGCAAGCCTTGCCGTTTAGAAAAACCATGCCCTCCCACGGGATTCGAGCCCGGAACCCCTGTATATGGTAATAGTCAAACGTGTCAGACGACTCAACTACAGGGGTCGGCACAGTTTATTATACTTTAACAATCAGCATCAATCTCAACATCATAGTCATCTGGTTTCTATAATTTTGTCACCCTCATACACATGTGTAGGCATGCAGAACAAAAATTGAAGCATTCCAGCAGAGCGCAAGCAGGACTGTAGCTACACAAGAGTAAACTTTAATAATTTTTATGTATATTGTCCGATTAATTTAAATAATAATATAATAATAAATCAAAAAGTTGTAGCTATAATAGGATGCTTATAAATTGTATAGAAAAATGTAATTAATAATCTATGTAGTTGACGGAGGTAGCATCAAAAAATTTAAATAGAATGTATCAACGTAGGATATACACAAATCTTCACGTTAAATTTGGTGTCTCTAGCTCTTCCAATAAAAGAGTGATGTGTGTTAACACAGACAAAAGGAAAGAGAGGAAGATGTACAATACACTGTACTACATATACTTTGTGGGATCTGCCAGGCCTCCTGCTGTCTGTTACATACATTCACAGAAAGTCAATATAACCTATTTTCAATATTAAAATACTGATTATGCACAACACACAAATAAAACAGAGATTTCAAAGACCAATTTAAATAGAATTCCCTTTGAGTTGCTGCAATCTTCAGTCTCGCGCCTCTGCTCTGTTCTAGGCCCTGTTGCATTTCTGGTCGCCAATTACGAAGCGATTGTCTGCCAAAAATTGTGACTGTCGCTTTTTCGGGCCTAATGGCAATTTTAATGCGCACTTCCGCCGGAAGTTGAAATGTCGGCAATGCGCAGCGGGTTGGCAGCACCCGAAAACGCTACTGGGCCTGCTCCACACGTACCCAGGCAGGCAGGCTGGCAGGCAGAGGCGGCGTTAAAAAGACAAATGACAAACACATTTGCACACTATTACACACACCCCCCTTCCTCCCACGCCTGCCTGCCTGCCTGCTTCTCCTCCTTCTCAGCTGCTGCTGCTGTCGAGTCGCAACAGGCGGTCATGACGGAGGCACATAGATAACTGTCGCTCTATTTTATACACACTACTTACATGCCAGATAAACACGCATGTAAATATGTATGTGTGTGTGTAAGGGTGGCAGGGGGGGGGTGAGGCAGACGAAGCTGCGTACGAGCAGAGACAAAGGACAACGTGGCATGGCATTAAAATAATGTTAAATTGCTTGTAGTATTTGTGCTCCTGTTGCCTGTTGTCGCTACTTTCCCACATCACTCCCTTTCCCCCTCCCCCTCCTCTTGCTTTCTTCTTCTCGTGTCCGCCTTTGTTGGCATCTCATTGTACATAGTTGTCCTTCGGCATGTCTTGCCGCTACTGTCACCTCCTTCCTGCTTCGCATCGCCTTTTTGTTGTCGCTTCTCTCTCTCTTCTGCTTGTCATGCCGCACAGTTTTTTTTTTATTTTTTCCTCTCTCTCTCCCTCTCGCGCTGGTTTCCTTTTGCTTTCCCCCTTTGTGCAGTTTTTCGTTGCGTGGCATCGTAATTCATTGCTCCCCCCCTGCTTAACCCATCTGCATATTTCATTTGTTGTTGTATTTAAATGTGCTTAAAATGTGGTTAAACTTGCCAACTGCTGCTCGCATTTCCGTTTCCGCTCTACCTCGCACTTTCTCCCACTCCCCTCTGTCTCTGTCTCACTTGTTGTCTCCCTGGCATTTCTCGCCAAATGAGTCGAGTTGATTTTTAAGCTGCAATTGCTGTGGCTTCACCCCCCGTGGTTGGCTAAAAGACTTGTAAATTGCTGCGGATTTGTGGCCAATTTCGGGAGTAGACAGAAAGAGGGCTTGATTGCAAACGAAAATACCCTTTGGAAGGAGGTAGGGCTGAAAAGGAAATGCTTTTTAAGGTATCTTCAGAGCAACAACTCTTAAATTTCATATTGTTTACACTTATCCGATAACGAATCGATATTTATCGATTGCTATTACATATCTCATATCTCTGCTTTACAATTCGATGAATTCGCAGGGCTGCATTGGAAACTAAGGAAATTATTAAATGTTTCCAATAGAAGGCAATTTTTTGCTTGAGGAGGCTGAAGTTTAATTAAGCATTAAAGATTTATAACAATTCTTTTTTATATAGCCCAATTTATTTGTTGAAGACAGAATCTCTTGTAAGATACTTCTAAAGAAACTTGAGAATCATCCCAACAAAAGGAAATTATCTTGAAGAGTCAGAAATAAAAAACATCAAGATTAAATGATGTTTTTATATTATCATAATTAATTCTCCTTCCCTCAAGATAAATCCCTTTTAAATTGTCAATTTCTTCCGCACATTAAAGAATATTATTTTAGTATTTTGCCATATGAATATTCCACTTGCACCTATACATGAAATGCACCACCCTCACACAACGTTTTGGCGCTCTGTCGCCCTCCATCTGCGCAAATACTAGTAGGGGTGCATTTTTAATGATGTTTGACGGCAGTTTAACCGAAGTATTTAAGCACTTACCCCCTAATGGGTTTATTTAAACTTAAATCAAATATTTAAAATACATTTTTAGTTGAGCGATTTTTGAGCAAGGCTCATCAAAGGGTTTTCCTCAACGTTTTTCCTACATTACCCCCCACGTTTTCCACACGTTTTTATGCGTTTTCCAAGCGGGCAGTGCAAATATTTGTGTGGACACAAAACACAAAAGCGATGGCAATGGCGATTGTGTCTGGCTGACTGCACTGGCACCCGCACACACACACACACACACACTCACAAGCAGTGGAGCATGCATGAGTAATTAATTTAATTAATTTGTTCATAATTAATGCCAGTGGCAAAAGTTCAAAATTGTTTCAATAACTGAGCAAAGTATTTTTTGCTGTTTATAAAAATGTCGTCAATTTTCATTTAACCCAACCACGCCCACTCGCACGCCCACTGCTGACCTGCTGTCATATTCATATGTCGCGCGGATGATGCGACTTTTTGCCAAGCTATTTGTTAAATATGTCACTTTTAATATGCCACGCGCATTTTCACTTATTAAGTACGCTCGCTTCGATGGCAAAAATAACCAGACAAAATTAAAAAACCAACAAAAAAATATAAAAAACAGAAGAGAGAAAAAATGAAAAACTGGCGAAAAATTATAAAAATACCATAAGTGTTGCAGGCGAGTGAAAAAGAGAGAGAGAGAAAGAGAGGGAGAGAGAGAATACAGTAGCGAACAATCGCATGCAATGCATTGTTCGACGCTGCGTATGCGTGATTTTTAATCAACCCAACGCATGCCTGCCTCAGTGCGGGTCATACATTGTCATTGAGTTGCGTTTAATGCATTAAAGCAAAGTATTTTATTTCATTACATTACGCAATGCCGTTGACAAAGGACGGATACTTACTGTCAGTGCGCACAGTGGGTGTGGTAGGTGTTTTTGTGCACAAAATACAAAATAGTGCAAAGAAGTGGCTGAAAGTAAAGGCTAAAGATTGAGAAATTAAGCTGGCTATTTGCGTGTGCCAAACTGTAACTGCACAATGGTAAAAATGCAAGAAATATGGGTTAAAATATTACAAATTATTATTACAATCACAATGTAAAGCTGTGTTTGATTCATGCCTTTCACAAGTTTTCTATCTTATCTTATTATATACTTCGTTCCACTGTGCTTACCATAATTAAAACATATTATAATGGTATGTCAGCTGCGCTTAATATGATGCAGTTGCCATTGAAAGTGCACAAACATGCACAAAGGTTGCACACACACACACACACACACACAGCACCTGACGGACAAGCTGTGGCTGTGCAATGGGGCGTATGAGCGATTTGTGTAGTTGCGCACAATGTTTTAAGTGCTTTACGATTAATGCCACTTATGGTTAGGACATTGACAAAACCCCCTACAACCCAACAACAAAACAAAACCAAACAACAATCGCCCGCAAATTTATGCAAATTTGCTGATCACCTGTAGACAGTGCGTGTGCGAGGGGGTGTAGATAGGAGGGAAGTGGGCGGAACAAAGGGAATACTAATTAAAATTACAAATCCACAAATAATTTCCGCATTTGCCTTCATTGACTTTGACCAAATGGCAAAATTATGGAGGCTTAAAAATTAATAGCACATAATGCGGCAAACGAAATGCAAAAGGGCTGTGAGGGGGCGTGGCAATGTGCAGTGCAGAGGGGCGGAGGAGGGCAGGTGGGCCAGAGCAGATGTATCAATTGGCGAGGCAAACAATTTGAGCTGCAAAGAGCATCGGCTTGATAAAAATCTATTGCATACTAATAGGCACTTCAATTCAATTCGCTCACTTAGGCAGCCCTTCGCTGCGTGTGTGTGTGGGTGTGTGCACTCATGTGTGCGTGTGTGCTGCACTTTACAATGACCCATAATAAAGTTTGTTTGCCGCTCTGTGTCTGCCAATTTGCCCATTTTGTGTTTGCCCAACGCGCCAGAGCAAACAAACTCAGCCAAAGAGCCCAGCAAGAGAGAGAGGGAGTGACAAGAGAGCAAGTGTGCGAGTGCGAGCGAAATAGCAACACCTGAGTAAGCGAGATAGCGCTGCAGTGGAGAGAGGCGGCTCGCACCTTTCGTTAAGTTTACCTGCCGCTGTTGCACATTTTACAGCGTCGTAAATGGCAGAGTGGGGTAAAGGGAGCAGGTAACACGCTACTCTGCGCATGCCACAGAGTTCCTTCTGCTCTTACACTCATTCAGTGTCACACTTTTCTCTTAAGTTTGCAGCACACGCTCTTAGAACTCTGCACACAAATGGGTAGCACTGTCAACGTTAAGTTGTAAGTGAATTTCTTGGTTAAGTAACTAGATTAGGTCTGATTTTGATTATTAACATATGAAGTGCGTAGGCTCAGTTTGTACTCCCGCTGTACTTACCGCAGCAGGGTATTATAACTTTGTGTTAATTGAAAATGTTTAAAAATGACAGTGGGAAGGCATTTCCGATCTCATAAATTCCTTGTTAACATCAATACTTAACTCAATATAGTTTGTCTATCCGTATGAACAGTGTAATCTCAGAGACTATTGGAGCTACGGCTGTCAAATTGAGTGGTAATACGTCTTAGCGTTAGACGCACATAAAGTGTATTTTTAAATTTGTCCACGTCCACTTATTTCCCAATTAATCTAAAACAAACTATTTGCAGGCGTTATTCAATAGATAAAATATTAGTTTTTAAATTAATCATCATCTACATGATTACTTTTAATTGTGTTGTAATTGGATATTAATAATAATTTAAATATACCTAAATTTTTTAAAAAATAGTTTCTGTGTGCACAAACATGAGTAGCGGGAATATCAATCAATCAATTTTGAGGTTAACTTTATTAATTATTTGACTATAGCTAGATATTTAGATATGTGCTTTATTTTACTTTCAAATCGTTTTTATGACACTAAAGCTTATAACTTATTATTATTTATGTATAGAATTTAGCATTAATGCGCTTTTCAAGTGATTATATTTCAATTTGTTACCATGGAATTCTTTAATTTGCACATATTTAAGGCAGCGTATGTAGAAGAACTTCGATTTGAACAGTTTTATGGTTATATAAATCGAACTTAACGTATGTAAATGACGCTCTTTATTCGCCTCATTTCTTTCCTTTATCGAAATAATAAATATGTTTCTTCAAGGGTTATCTACGATTTGAATTGTATACATTCTCTTTGCATGAATAAACTACAATATTAGTTATTTAATTTAAATCTTAGATTACTAAATTTCTGATATACTATAAACTCTTTAATTAATTTGCCAAGCCGCCAAACAATGCGTGTTAAGTACTTGGCAAGGAATCAAATACCCTAGAGATTACTAAGACGAGACGACAGTCGGGAGTGTGGAGAGCGAAGAGTTGAGAGCTGAGGCGACGGGCGAGAAGGCAGGCTATTAATTAGCCATTTGCACGCCATTTCAATGCCATGTCATCAATAGTTGGTCGACCTGCCCCATTACGCACACACACACACACATACATGCACTTGTGCCTGGCTATACTTCCCCATTCCACATGCACCTTGTGTCGGCAACAGCATGCAAATTTCAGACAGGGCGAAAGCGTGCGGGGCTTACAGTGCGTATGAGTGACATTTAATTAGTACGACATAAGCGTCGCCATAAAGTACACTTCGACTTGTATTTATTTGCAAACAAACATGGCACAAAGCTACCCAACTTCCTGTCCCTCCACTCCCCTACCCTCCCTCTCTTGGTCGTTTCATCTTTGTTTCCCCTCTGCTGTGTCCCTTCTCTTCACGTCTCCTTCCCCTATGCCTACTTGAGGAGCAGCAACTCTTGTGCGCGGGTGTTTCATGTATTTACACACATTTCACACCAACTAACACTCACGCACACCACACACACTCACGCACACCACACACTCATACACGCACTTGAACAAAGTGTAAGACATTTATAAGCAAATATTTATAACGCGCGTCTCGCCGCGCGACACAGCGGGACAGTGCGAAGCAGCAAGACAAGCTATAATGTAGCAGGGAGCGAGGGAGCAAGAGAGAGAAGGCAAGAAAGAGAGTGAGCGAGAGAGAGGGAGCGCTAGAGAGAGACTGCAAAATAATTACAACATAAATTAAGCAAAATAACCGCAGACGCGTAAATGTTACTTCGTGACTTCTGTGTACGCTGTGCTTGTGTGTGCAAGTGTGTGTGAGTGTGTGCACGTGTATGTGAGACATATGTTGACTAAGATTCACAATAAAGTTAGTTAAAGCAACTAAAACAGATTGCTAAGTAGATGCTGAGGTGAAGTTACCCTCAGATAAGACAGACTAAAGTCGAGTGATTAAAGAAACCCATAGGAACACATTAAGTTTATTACTGTCCCACTCTTGTACATTCTTATATATACATATATATTTTTTTAATAGGAGAAGTATATACATTCATATTATAAGAAACGATATTCAAGTTTAAGCAAACTTGCAATTTTAATCGAACTGACAAGTACAAAATAATTGATATACAAGGGCAGTTTGCGTGGCAAGTTAAAATTTAAACAAATATAGCTGCGTATGCTATTAGGAAGTATTTATGTCAAAATTGATGTCATTAGAGCTTCTACTAACAGAGATCTGCGCGTTCATACAAACATAAACATTTCTAACTTTTGATTTGATCGAGGCCAGTAAAAAGTTCTTAGATGTTTATACTATAGTTGCCACTGGTTATTAACAACAGCAGAACATATATTTATTTTAAATATTGTACACTCCCAAACAGACACTCACATATTTAATGCCAACTTTTCTCGCTAAATTATATAAATAAATTCTCACAAAAATATCACCCTAAATAGCCGAGGGGTAGAAAACTGTAAGATTTCCATTTGGGGAATGCTAGTAATACTGCTTGAAGTTTTCCTTGGTGGAGACGAGCGACCGCATAAAGCAAGCAAATGAAGCCGCAATTTTCCTGTCAAAAGAAGCATTTTTTAATTAGACAAAACTTTCACCTGCAGCTGCTGCTCGCGACGCCAAAAGATTGGAAGAGGGGGGAGTGGGGGAGAAGGGCAACAGAGGGTGACACGCTTTGGAATTTGACTTCATCCTGTGGGGGTCTCACTCCCACTCTAACTTCAGGAACTGGAGAACTGAGGACTGCGAACTCAAAACTGGCAACTATGCGGAGTCGAGTCAAAACAACATTTTCGTCTGTCTGTCCGCCTGTCTGTCTCTTCTGTGTCTCTGTCTTTCTGTGTCTCCTGTCTGCCTGCCTGTCTGTCTGTGCAAAGTGACAGCTTCGAAGTCGCCAGAACGGCAAGGACGCACTTGAAAGGAGAAGAACTCCTCCGCGAACGTTGCTTCAAGTGCGTAGGAGTTAAATGGAGTCAGCTTATAAAGCAGGTGCAGGTACAGAGCAACCCAATCTCAGTAGCAGATCCACAACCCCATCCCCTTCACAGCCCCTGCCCCCTCTGCGCTTGCACGTACCCTTATTATATTTCATTTGACATTTTTTTCACTGTCTCTCTCTCTTTCGCTCTTTTCGGTTATACAAAAAAACACGAAAATGAGGCGGTAATGGGGAATGAGAGCAAGGAGTGGGGGGCTGGAGTTCTGTGTATTTGTGTGTGTGTGTGGGTGTACATGAATAAGTTAACTACCGCACTAATGTACATTTGATGTACTTTTCTGTACAGCACGCTGTCCTTGCTGGCAGCAGGTATGAAGGGAGAGAGGAGGAAATGAAAGGAGAGTGCAGAGTAGGTACTGCGTGTAGGGTAAGGTGTACAGAGGGTACCTGGGTACAGTTAGCTATTTATATTGAAGCAGCTACTTCGCCAACCTGTCTCGCTTGACAGCTGCCACAGGGCTGTCGACTCTGTTGTGCCACCTCTCTCCCCATGCCCTTCCCCTGAAAGTCCCTTCTCTCTTGCAGCGTATTGAAGTGGAAGTCAAAGTGTTGTGCAAAAAGTTGCGTTGTATTTCGCGTTGTCTGACTTATACGAGAGCGAGTCGAGTTTGTCGGCTTGATTTTACAGTTAGCTTCTTCAGCTTCAGCTGAGTACAGTGTATTCGGCAGGTTCACAGTTTAGCAAGGCAAATAATTAACTAATTAGGGTGTAGGGGAAAATTAATCAAGCATTTAAATTGATATCATGTTATATAGAGTAGAAGAGGAATTTTAATTTATTTGTAGAATTTTGAAGAACATGAAACATAATTATTATTATATAAACTTAAATATTATTAAAATTTATATTTGTATATTAAATTTGCAATAGTTTAATTTAATTTAAAGTAAAAAAGTAAGTATTATAAATTAATTTTGTTAGTTTCGCACTTAAATTTAAATTAAATTGAATAAACAATAGTTCAGATTATTTTTAAACCTTATGCTAAGTATATTTGCTAATTACATATATTTAAAGTTAAAAATTATAATATATCATTTATATTAATTATATTGTATTTTTAATACGTTTTTGTTTCATTACAAATCAAATTCAACTAAAAATATTTCCAATCATTTTAACATAATTTTTAAAGTATTCTAAGATTCTAAAAACACATTAAAAACTATTGACTGTAAGTTATGTGTGTTTACGTTATTTTATTTATTTTTATATATACATTAAAATTATTGTATTTTTAGTTTAATTAACAAAACTATTTGATACCTTTTGAAAATTTTTAAATTAAATTGAATAGGATTTAAGTCAATTGTAACTATTTCCTTCTTAATTCTTGAAGTAAAATTCTTTTCTTCTTTGCCATAAATTTTGTACTTAGTTACATTTTTTAGGCTTATTTTCGTCACTGTGCACGCTCACACATTATCCAAATATAACTTCCCATCTTCCTCCTTCTTCCTCTCTTTTTCCCTCTCATGTATATCTGTTGGATTCATCAACTAACACACATATATTCAATTTCCTTGCCTTTCACTTGACTTCCTTGACGCCTTCCTTGAGTTGTTTTGTCACCAAAGCAACAATGGCAACACGTTTATTAGGCTCTGTAAGGCTTGAGAAAAAAATTGAAGCCCCCCTACCACACTCCCCCCAACTTCCCTTTCCAGCAGAGCTCTCAAAATTTCCAAATCAAATTAACTTGCTTTCATTTGAGGCGCAGCCAAAGCGAATGCGAAAAAGTATAGCATACATTTTGGGGCCCCTCGCACTTCCTGTCGAGGCCTGTTTGCGAGGCGTTCCCTGCTCTCTCCCTCTTGCACATTCTTATTTCAATTTGTTTGTGAAACTCACTTTTGTTGTAACATTTCGTGTTCATTTCCTTTGAGCAACTCGACGAGGTGTGCATCAACGAAAGGCGCCTGCATTGCCAACGCGAGGATAACAGAGGATGTCAAAGAATGGACTTGCCAAGGAAGATACTACACACCTCCTACCTACAAATGTATGTGTGTTTGTCACAGGCGAAATTTTTAATAAAATTCGCCTACAATTGCACAGTAAGTGAAGGAGAAAAGGGAAGAGAGATGTGCAGAAGTAGTAGGCACTAAGTGAGAACTAGTTGATGTGCATACACTACACTTAACTACCCCATTTTAAACAGTTTTCACCTCAAATTTAAATCATAATTTTGGCACAATCATCACCTGCATTGGGTCGACATTGCGTATGCGTGATTTCGCTTTGGTGCCATGAAATATTTATGGCAATTCGTGTCTAGACTTTCTACAAACGTTGAAAGAGGAGACGAATAAAAGTGCAGAAAGCAAACGCCGCTGGGCAACGCTTGGTAAAATGTAAATAATAACATAAATTCGTTTTTGTAGTTGCCAACCCAGTGGGCGGGCCAATAACCTTGAGAAGCAGGGGGCAGAGCGAGAGAGAGAGAGAGAGAAGAGTCGCTGAGGGATTGGGCCTGGCGGCACTTAAAATGCACTCAACTAAAATGCCGCAAATGTTGCTGGACAGCAACAGCAACAACAAGAACAACAAGTGCCAAGAGGCAAACGACCAATGGCCAACAGAGCAAAAAAGGTCATTGAAGTAAACGTAAACGTAAATGAAAATAAAACTGCAAATAAAATTAACACGCACATGAAAATGCAAGCAGCAAAAGGCAAAGGCAAAAGTGGAGCGGAGAACGTGAGCAAGCGAGGGTGGAATGATAGATTTGTGGCAACAGCAGACAGAGTGTGCCAAGTGAGGCAAGTGTGACAGCTGAGCGAGGGAGAGAGAGACAGATACATACAGAGAGAGAAGATGAAGGTGGACGAGCTAAAAACGAAGATTAAATACCCTGTCTGATTGTTACTAATCTTGGTTTGTCTGTGGGCTTGTCTGTCTCTCTCCCAGTTTGTCTGTTTATCTCTCCATTTGTCTGTCTTTGTATCTGTCTTTCCTTCTGTACCTCTGTCTTTTTCTAAGTATGTCTTTCTCTATCACTGTCGGTCTACCTGTCTCTGTCTGTTTTCCCGTCTGTCTCTTAATCTCTCTGTCTCTTAGTCTGTCTGTCTCTCAATCTGTCTGTCTCTAAGTATGTCTGTCTCTTAATATGTTTGTCTGTCACTCTGTCTGTATCTTAGTTTGACTGTCCGTATCTCAGTCTGTCTCTTGTCTGACTGTCTGTCTCTCTTTCAGTCTGCCTATCGGTCGCTATATCTGTCCTGTCTCTCTATCTGCCGGTCTGTCTGCCAGTCTGTCTTTGACTGCTTGTCTCTCTATCTGTCACTATGTCTGTCTATCTCTCTGTCTGATTGTATGATTCTCTGTATGTCTGTCTCTCACAGTCTGTCTATCATTCTCTCAGTCTGTCTATCTGCTTGCCTGTCTGTCCATCTGTTGATCTATTTGTCGATCTATCTATCTGTCTGTCTCTCTGTTTGTTTATCGGTCTGTCTGTGTGTCTATCAACTTGTCTATATTTCGGCCCATTATCTGTCTTTCTATCTGTTATTTGTGTCTTGCTTGGAGCCTCTTCTTAAAATGATAAAATGTTTGCTTAGTCAATATAATAAAGATGTTGAATCTGCAGCCGAACTTCTTCCATATAATTCATCTAACTGGATACGCTTATACCATTCTAATTCCATATTTTTTCCTTTTTGTTTACTTACTATATATTTATAATATCTTCAACCAAAACGAGCAGCCCTATTTTGTACCACGCTTGCACTGCATTTTGATGTATATTCAATGGAGTTCCCAACAACCTTTTTAACTGGCAACACTGGGCAACATGGTCGGCAATTTGCTACCTGCCTCCACTGCATCACCTTCACCTTCCCCTCTTCCCTCCTGCCACTGCTTGTGCAGCTCCTCATGGCATTCACATACACATTACGCAGTTGCTGCAAAGCAAATTTATTTAAGTTAAAAGTCAACACTCTCTCTCACACACACCCGCACACATACACACACACGCTTAATGTCATACTTGAAGCGTTGCATGGGCCCCGCTGGGCCACGCCCATTTACTTTGGCAACACCATAAAGTATACAATAGCATTGGTAATAAACCGCAACGCGTCATTGGCACTCTTCCCCTTGCCCCTTCCCCCCTACCCCTGCCAGCCTGCGGTCGCCTCACTCAGTGCTCGCTCGGCTGCTCTTTGTGTATGCACCCCGTACCCCCCCCCCCGTGACTCCTTGCACCCCCTCTGGAAAATTATGTTGCAGCCTTTGTGTCCAACTTATTGACGCGCTGACTGACTTTGCCTTCGTACCCGGAGTTGCATGTGAAGAACGGGACACTCCGCCGCCGCCGGCTGCTTGGACTAACTTGGCTGCCTTGTTGCCTTGTTGACGACGTCGACTGCGATGGCTAGGACCGATTGTGCAACTTCCTGCTGGCCACGCTCCATGGCGTTAATGTTTACCTCTCTGCCCATGCCGATGCCATTGCTTATATAGTATTTCTATATAATGCATAACATTTTGCCAGCCCAGACGCCTCCGTTGGTCCTTTGTTGGCTCTCGTCAAGGTGTTGATATAGGCGTCGCCTCCTGCTCTGTTATTTGATTATTGATTGAGCGCTCAACTGAAAAACAGGAAGACCAGGTGCGTTGAGTAGCTTTAAGACTTAAGTTCTTTATAGTTAGGTGAGTTTCTTATCACTCTTTAAGCGAACAGGAAGTATAACGAAGTAGCCATAAAAAGCGCACAGTTTTGATGGTTTCTCTCTCTCTCTGTCTCTTTCTCTATCGCTATCTTTGTCGCTGCCTCTTCAACTTAACTATGCACTTCATCAACTTATAAACGCCCACACTCACTCACATCATTCACTATTCATTCATTCTGTTGCTAACGGAAGTTTTTCACACGCGTGTCCCATGCATAAAACAACTTCGAAAGGCAACTTCAACTTCATTGTCATCGTGCCTCTCTCTCTCTCACTCTCTCTCTCTCTCTCTTTCTATCTCCTTCTATGTCTCTCGTTCCTTGTCCCTTATGGTAAGCGCCTCAAGTGTCCTTGTCGTGTTCATGCATGTCACTTCGATCACTTCGCAGATTTAATCAACTACCCGCTCTCACTATGTGCCACGCCCCCTGCCGACACATTTCTGCATTCGCTGCGGGCGCATTATGATGTGATGTGCTCTATTATATTCATATTTTATAGCTACTTACATTTTACAGCCCAACCCAAGCGTTAACCTGCCCCTTCTTCCTCCTTTGCACCCTCTCAACTGCCTGTCTGGCGCTCAGACTGACTCAAGCTACTCTACTGCTTCTTCTTTGCATATATTTTATACCCTGCGTGCATTGGAAACGACCGGGTATAATGAACAAGCAGAGAAGAATCTTAATAAGTTGAATATTTGGCAGTCATGTGATTTTCATTTAATTTGAGGATTTGAAGCTTACTCAACACTTATTTTGAAATCGCTTTTCAAGTTGCAGCGAATACAAATTTAAAATCTCCTTTTTACTTAGGGCGCAAGTTTTTAATTTTTCCAGGGTATACCTGAAGTCTCGACAAAGTGATTTTCTCAATTTTCTCACTTGTTTTTTAGCACATTTCCTTTGCTTTTCTCTGCTGCTGTGGCTTCCATTGTTGTGCAAATATTTTTAGCTTGGCGGCACTTTACACGCCTCTTTTCTTGTCTATCGTCGGGTAAATCTTTACAGCAGTTGCTACATACACCCCTCGCACGCTCTCTTTCTCTGCCTCTATCTCCCTCTCGCACGCTGGTCGGCCTATCAAGGAACTGCTCTCCTGCTTCTTTTTTTCCACGTTTTTGTGTGCGCTTTTAACATGTCTTTTGTCATTTGTCTAGTTTATTATTATATTTTCTTGCACTCCCACAAACACACTAACAGCAAAGAGAGAGAGAGAGAGAGAGAGGGGTGGGAGTAGAGTAACTCGTCGACGTCCACTTTGCGCTTCGCTTCGTAAAAATGCATCAACCGCAAATTTTTTTGTTGCTTTTATGATGTGCCTGTCTGTCCATCTACTTCAATGTCTGTCTCCCTCTCTCTCACTCTCTGTCTGTCTGTCATGTCCTGCAGGCAAACTCTCTTTGTTGCGCTTGCTGCAGTTGCGGCTACTTTGGCAATGCAATTGACGCTACAAATTCCATTATGCCCACTCGCCGCGGCAATTCTTCAAATTTCTACCAAATTTGATTGGCCAGACAAAGCCGGCGAGCCGAGAAAGTCGTCAAATAATGCTAAGAAAATCATCATGGTTATTTCGATTTATAAATATAATAATAACAAATAACAAGCAAAGAAAGCGAGTGGAGCCTGCAGCTTAATTTTTAAACAAACATTTAAACAACATTGTATGATTTTTTTTTCTCGAGTACTGCCAATACGTAGTCTTATTGCTTTCTCGTTCTCAAAAATGCCCGATTAATTGTTCACAACTTCTGTTCTAAGTATTCAATATTTGAAACTTACTCAACACTTATTTTTTGACTTGATCAATGAAAGTGACTACAGTTTAATCTCCTTTTCTCAATCTAACCAGATTCGGTCTGCTTCTTGCCACAGCTGCAAGATTAGCATTGATATAACTAGAAAGATGTATGTGGCAAGGCAAAGCGAATCAAAGGGAGCCGCAAAACCGACGTAAATCACAATTGCATCTTTCTCTTTTACACTGCAGTGTAAAAGACAGTGCACTGTCGCGAAGTTGATAGGGGAAAGAGTTGCGATTGTTGTCGGGATCGGAGTTGAGGTCGGATGGCAACCACTAGCCTGTCCAGTGCAGGGCCACACTTGGCTTTTTGCAGCTGTAATCAATATGCAAACAAACCATTTGCCACAATAATTACAAAGTAATGCAGAGGAGCGGGACGTGCGGCGTGAAATGCGAAAATAAACGGCAGCTGCTCTCGAACCAAATGATGACTCTGGCCCCGGCCATATTGAGGGCAGATCTGGCCCGCCTTCACCTCCACCAGCCTGACAGCCTTCATCCCTGCCTGCTTGCTTCTCCGTGTCGTCTCCTGGCTGACGACCAAGCGCGAGCCAATGATGAAGCAATTAATTTGCAATTAAATCGATGATGCAATTGCAAATAAGCGCAGCGAAAAAGAAGCGCAAACTCGGGGAAAAAACTGCGTTTGCAACTGGAGCGAAAACAGTGTAACAGACGCGATGGGTAGCTTAGGCAGCAAACATACGCTGCAAATGTAAAATACAATTAATCGGAATAGACGATAATCGATAAGATTGCAGTGGCAGGCTCTATTTAAAATTGATATGCTGATTTCAATTATTTAATGTTGATCTTATATTATGTTAAAGTAATGTTAGATTAACAGACGACACTTATCGGTGGTGATCGGACTGCTACAAAGCTGATGAAAACAATTCTGATTGATAAAGTTAGTTTCTTATTTCCCCCTTAGCTGATAACGGTTTTTACAGGGTATTAGCTGTAACCCCAGCAACTGCACTGCGTATGCAAAAGGGCGGAAAAGTGGCAAAATTAATGTCCACACACTCACGCACACCACACACACACGCACACCAGCAAACACACACATACACCATTACAGACACTTACAACAAATGTTGGCACGCTCCGTGATGGGAATGTTGTTGGGTATATGGACTACAGTGTTGCTCTCGATTGTATCCAATGCGAGCTCCTTCATCCAACAACAACAACATTCGAGCCCAGCTCTCGGTTCGCGCCGATGCGCATTTTTCACGCTGTTTCAAACTGAAAATCGATCAGTTTTTAAGCCACTGCATGCACTGTGTAAATGTGTGTGTGTTTGTGTGCGTGGTAGGAGGAAAACGTTTTTCCATCAACTTTGGCGGTTATTCAATTAAAAATTACTTTATTTGTAATTAAATCGGTTGCCATACTCACCAGCTGGCCACAGGCTCTCAGCTGTGGCAGCCATGTTGGCATTTTGTTGTTGTTGTTGGTGCTCTCCTTTTTTTTGTGTTAGTTTACTGTATGTAACCGTCAAGGGGTGAGGGAGTGAGAGGGGGCAACGTTACTTTTTTCTTTTGTTAGCAAATCGCTTGGGCTGCATTTTAAAATGCAATTTGTTTGGCACATGATATTTTTTTTATAGACGCCACAACACGCCTATCGCTTCCTCTCTATCTTTCTCTTTCGATCTGTCTCTTTCTAGCCCGTGGCTGGCACACAAATCACGGCAATTTATTTATGACACTATTTACAGTAACCAGGGCCAGGAATAAGAGCAGCAGCTGCGACATACATAGACATAACAGAACTAGGAGGAGGCGCCAGTGACACTCCCACCCCTGCCCACTTGTACCGTTACTCCTTGGGCTCCACGTGCACTCTACTTAAATAACAATTTCAATATATTGAAATTTACTTTGTCACATGAAAGCTAAACAGCTTGCACTCAGCGTCAGTCACGAAGCTGGTGATGCACAGGGTTGCCAACCAGCAAGACTACCCCTCGCCCCCGCCACCATCATCCTTCGCCTACAACGCTTGAACATACCACGAGGTGACACCCCCTCGTCAGTATCTCGAAAGTGTTGGAAAAGTGCTGCCATTGCAGGTTTTCATTTTATGCTATTTACATTTTCATATTTTGCTCTGCGCGCACCGCAAACAATTTTGTTGCTTGGCGTTGTTGTTGTTCCCTTTGTTATACTCTACCAGTAAGAGTATCCTTTAATCTATTATGCTGTTTAATATGCTATGGTAAGAGAGAAGAGAAGATAATGATAATAGTGTAATAGTTTTAAATTGCCAATTTTCCAGTAATGTTTCAGTTGCAATTTATTGTAATTTTTGAACAATTTCCCTTACTTGAACTTATAGAACATAAGTCGATTTAAAAACAAGTGTAAATTTATTAATTATTAATTTTGTATGTTATATTCTACATTGTTATCAGCAATCCGTTTTACTTGTTCACTTATCGAACTAATTTCGATAAATGTACTGAAATATCAATGTATAGAATAACGATGACTACCAATTTAACCACTATTAATATACAAAAATACAACATATGTGATCAGTTTATTGAACTATTTGCATATCGATAAAAATAAAAGCTTTTGCAATTCAAATAAAAACAATTAAAAAAATACAAATAGGTGATACGAATAATATATAGAATAAATTCAATAATAATAATACAAATACATTATTCAATCAATTTTTTCTATTTCTTACAGTTTGTTTTCAATTGATATGCAGCAAGAGCATCTGCGTGCCGCGTTGCCAACTGTTGCAGAGTTTCTTGTTGTGTTCTCCCGTTGCCATTTAACATTTTTGTGCTGTTCCTTTTTATTTTCAATTTCGTTATATGCTTGTCGTTGGGTTGCTTCTCTTGCTGCTACTGTTGCTGCTCCTGCGCTGCTTCTGTTTTTTGTGCCCATTTAGTCGTTGTTTGCAATTTTTAACGTAGAGCACTGGCCTGGCCTGCTACGGCAGGGCAGGATTGAAGGGGTGGCGAGGTGAGGTGAGGCGGAGGCGGAGTAGGCAGCTGCCCTGGGTCGGCATCCTTTCAAAAAGGCATCAGGTGTTGCACGTTGTGCAGCAGCTTATCTCAAATGATTTATAAACTACCAACAGTGGCGAGGCCAAAGCCATTGTCATTGCATAAAATATGCTAACAGTACAACACGAGAAACATGGCAAAAAGGAAAAGAAGGAGAGAAACCAAAGAGACAGCAGGACCAAAGGAGATGGCAACAAAATGACACAAAGTACGCCTTGCTCTGACTTTGAGTTGAAGAGAATTTGAAGTTGCACGCAGATATTAACTTACACTTGCTTGGGCTACAGAGTAGCAGATATGCAGCAAAGTGTACCCTGTAAACAGTTAGCAGAGCTGGCACATGAGCAAAAGTCTTAATGCTTATCGATGGTTACATCTATCGACGTATACATATGCGTCATCGTTAGATTGACGGTGGGACGAATAAATCGTTATTCTTTGAAAATCTCATCTATGCAGTTGACTGTTATTTGTTGTATTAAAAGAATGAATAATTGTATTCCATTGCTGTCTGGTTAATATCTGTATTTCAAAACATTTTTCATTAGATCCCAGTTCACTTTGGCTCGATTTTGACTCAATTTACGTTTGCTCACAACACTTAAAATTTAGTACCCTTTATACATTCCACATAGTAAGATCACAAATTGTTTGGAATACGGCCTTTATATTAATACAACGTAAAATATCTTGCTCTTTTAGTAAATATATGCAATATATTCTTCTGATTAGAAATAAAAGGAAAGCAAATGGAAATTTTCCTTTGAGTTTTCTGATCACATCAAAAATTAAAATCGGGCAAAATTCGTCGATCTTTTTGAAAATATTTTAAAAACAATTCATTCGACTTTATTGCATTTATGTACGTTCCTTTTAAACTAGGGACATTATTTTAATTAACATCCCTTTCGTTTTTATATTTTAAAAGGACAAAGAAAAGTTGGTCCAACATTTATACATGGACTTCAGTACACTTTATACATTTCATTAATAAAAACATCACAAAAAAAAATGACGGACAATGCGAAACGATTGCGAGTTTTAGACGCAACACTACTAAAACTAAGCGAAAAGTGAAATGTATTTTGTACAAGTGTTATTGTTTTTTAGATGTGTATAATAGCAATATTCGGAGATGATGGACCTAAGAATTTTAGGTAAAGTTTGTTCATTCACCAATTTAATAACTGCATAATGGTTCTTTGTATTCCAGTTACACGAAGACCAATGCTGTGCGATATTGTTGAGTTGTTGAGTAAGTGCTCTGACATGGTATTAAAAAAAATATAATATATTTGAATATGGAATATGAATATGGAATGTGAATCTACGGACAGTTCAGAACACAGTTTTGTAAATAGTAACTTCTATTTTTGCCTTGACGCGGTCTCGGAATCTTTCGGAATTGATGTGAAGCTCCAGCCAAATTACAACAAAAATTTTCCTGTTTCAAGCCTTTTAAGAAAGGAAATGTATTTTCGAAAATATTTATCTAAATTCTGGTGAATTAAAAATAAACTAATAGAAAAAATATTTTATTTTGAATATGTAAAATATCTGTAAGTAGTGCTAGTCGTATATTTCTGAGGGTAGCTCAGATACCTTTGAGCTGTTACAGTGATTGTTCGAAATTTTAGGTTTGTTTTAATTTGTACTAAAATAAAAAAATACTAAATTATTGAGTTGTCGCAGTATTGTAGTGCGTAGGATTGTTTCACAAGTAAGTTTGCACTTCTAGTACTATATTTGATATTTTTGGAAATTATTAAATGAATTAATTAGTTATTTAATTTATCACAAATCATCCCTCAATTTAATATCGATAACCGAAAGCTGGTTAGTTACCAGAATGGAGACTTCCCCCTGTTTAAAATGTAAACTTCGTTTACCATTTTACCATACAGGGTATCTAATAGTTCACCACAGGTGCTGTACGCCTCTATAAGCATAACTGACAGCTGCAAATCATACTGGACTAATCTTCATTTTCGTCAAACATCCGCCACGAGTTTCCTGCCCCAATTGGGGGCACTACTCGCAGTCCTGCCCGTGCCGAACACATTGTACACACTCGCAATAAGCCGCTCGCTAATTGTAACAGCTTAATTGGGGCTTACGCATTGCCCGTCTGGTGTGCATCGTTGCAGGGGGCGTGGCACATTATAGGCGCTCAATTTGCCTATAACTATGGCTAACAAAATAATTATTGTTTAAAAAGCCGTGCACAAATCTCCGCCCCAATCGAAGCTATGTGTGTTGCGGGTTGGGGTAGTGACTGCGGGGGAGGGACACGGGGAAATCCTCAGTTGAGGTTGCCTTGTCTAATTAATTTGCATTTAGCGCACAGCGGCTTTCAGCTCTTAAGTCGGCACACAACTGTGGCATTTTGCCGACCAACCTCAGCCCCTGTTCGTGTACCCGCTTGCCTTCCCCACTTCCTGCGCTTCACTGGCTTCTTACTGCCCCCACTGGCAGCTGGTCCTGATCACCCGTGCCTGCCCTCTCGCTGCATAAGCCGACGGCCAAATGCTGCTTCTGTCGGTCGATTTATGTTGACTGCAACTTTCAGCTGAGCTTCAACACACACACACATACAGAGGCACACATATGTATATCTGTGTTCGTGTATGACTTCACATTCAGTTCCCATTGCTCCATTGTTGTGATTATTATCGATTTAAGTCCCCAACCTCCCAATGCAAATGAGTTATTCAGTTGAAGAGGCAGCAAAGTTTCAAATTAGCTGTGCACGCTTTGGGGAATTATAATAACGTATATTTGATTTAATATACTATATTTGATCTTATAAACAGATAAATAAATTCCGCTTCAAATTCAGGCTCACTTTCTTCACAACCGCTATTTGCAACTTGCTCAACAATTTACAATTTATCTAAAGTGGCGTCATGCCGATAATTAAAGTCCGCCTTAAACTTTGTTTACAACCGATATTTGTCACTTGCTTAACACTTATTCTTACACTTCATCAAGGATCTTTTGAAAGAGGCGGTAGGCCGATATTAATTATCTTGATATGAATTAATCGAAGCAGAGCGTGGAAGGAAACAAAAGAGAATTAAAGTTAAATACAGATACAACTGAATTATGAATAAAACACTTACCAATATTACTGTACACAAATAGCATTATTTATCTTAGGGTATCCGCATATACTTCACACCTTGCACACACTCCTCACACTTTAAGCGACACATTTGTGCTTCGTTGAGGTTATGTTTCTCTATCCTGATGTTTATAACTATCTATCAAATCGTGTCACGCAGAGCATATTAAACTTCAAAGTGCCTGGCAAAGCCATTGAACCAAACACACGGACTCAAACACACACACGCAGCCTCACCCACTTTAGTGCCACGCCCTTTATCCGGGCCCGCCCCTGCCCGCCTGCTGTACAAATAGAAGACGGCAAAAGCATTTATGGCATTTTGTCGTTAGCTGAGCCAACTATTTGCCTCGCAATGACAACCACGGAGACAATGCCGCAACAGCAGCAACAACAACAACAACAAGACGACACAAATCATCGAGAGATGCCACAAAGGCGTCCGGAACAGACAGAGACGGAGGCAGAGCGAGACAGAGAGAGAAAGAGAGAGAGAGAAAAGGACGTGGAGAGAGCTTAAGCACATGCAGACAAAAGTAAATCAATCAATCCTGGAATTAACTAATTGCGTAAAGCAATATTATGAATAATTAATGAGCTCATAAGCTGCTGGGCGGCCTGCGTGGGCTGTGCGGTTGTGGGTGGGGGCGTGGCAACTTAGCCTGCTTTGAGTGTGCGGTTTTTGTTTTGGGCCTGATTAAGTGGGCCTTCGAGTTTACGGCCGAGTGGAGACTTATGAAACTATGAATATTAGTTGCCTACTTTATGTAAAATTCTATGCATTTTTAATTAGCCGGTGGTGTGTGTTTGAGTGTGTGTTATTGTTGTAATATGTAAACATTTGCATAAATCACACACAAAATATTTCACACACACACACTTTTTGATGGCAGCTCTACCTCTCTTTCTATCTCTTACACTTCCCCCTTCTTTCTCTCTATCTCTCTTTCCCTCTGCGTTAATTTATTGCAGAAAATGCATGTAAATTACCTCGGGGCCCTGGCGAAAATGCAGCCCCTGCAGATAAGTCGCTGCCGGCAAGCAACAACAACAACTGAAACAACTACAGTTGCATTTACATTTCATAAATCGCATGAGAAGCGCGCAAATAATTCATAAATTTAACACGAAATCAAAAAAGAAAAGCAAAACACAAAAATGCAGCGAACTCAGCAGGGCAAGAGAAAGAGAGAGTGGTGCAAGGGGGGGGAGTGTGTCCCTCAGTCCAAGCACATATTTATGAGCGTAAAGAAAAAACGGAGCAAGAGCACACGCAACATGCGTGTATAAAATATTTGCACATTTTTAACTGAATATTAATTTATGTTATTTTGTCCGCTTTGCCAACTACCGAAAATTGTAGCCTTGTTTTCAATAGTTTTTGCTTAACTGGCCGCAAAGGTAGAAATTGTATAGCATTTCAAACACATGCATACACGTACGCACACATGTGTGCATATAAATAGGTGCAATAGTGTAGAAAGTGTGGTTAATTACAACTGTAAAAAAGTTTATCTAAATTTAAATTATTAATTTATAAATGCAGTTATAATTACAATTTATGAAGTTATGCGTAAAATAATCGCTATTTAGTAATTATAATTATCGATAACTCTGTGAACAGTTTATTAAATACCTCAAATAATGTTTGCCAATTTTGTAGACCTCCTGCAGAGTATACAACAATTCGTAGCACAGTTTTGCGAGTTCATTTATGTTCTTCTATTTTCCTTTTGTATTCATTTCACGCTGCAGCGGCAGCTGTTGACACATACATATATAAATGCATATTGCAGAATACGCGAGTTGCAGTCGGCTCGTTTTTTTTTTCAGTTTTATTTTCAGAGTTGTCGCCTCATGAATTTAAATGCATTTCGAGCCCGAACAACGAAACGACAATGACAGAACGACAGACGGAACGACAAAGCGACTGACAATTGAACGTTTAAATTGTGCAACTAAATAAAAACCTGAATTTGATGTTTGAAATGCCTTAAAAATAGTAAGAGGGAGAGAAGAAATTTGAAATATGAGAGAATTTCAATTTATAGGCTCGTTTTGAATTACATTTTCAATTTAGTCAGAAATTGCATGGCAAAAATAAGTGAGGTTAGGCAAGCAAATAAAATGTTCAACCTGCAGGGGTCAGCTTACAAGATTATAATTACATAACTATAGTTATAGTGAGTGCCAAAAGTTATGGCACGAAAGACTGAAAAATGAAAACATAAATGAGAACACTTCTGCTCGGCAAGGGCAACTCTAGCTACACGCGCAGCAGACGTTGCTGGCTTCGGCTGGCTGCCAAAAATGTAACAGGCAACGCTTCAGTGACGACGGATGGAACGTGGCTGGGTATCGGTGGACCTCGAGGAGGGAGAGGTGGAGATTCGGGGCTGCGCAAACGCGTCTGGTGCTCATAGTTAACATTGACACGCGCCTGCATGCAAATAAAATTCTGGCAGCCCAGACAGGAAGTCGGCAGAGTTGGCAGCACCGACACACACGCACACTAGCATATTATTATTATTGTTTTGATTTCCCTGGTTGAGTTTGCTTAACATTTTTTTTAATTCTTGAACTTGACAGGCTGCCCTGCCTCCAAGTCTCTTCTGGCCTTGCCAGCCATACAAAAGGACATTATAGGACTAGGTTGGCAGGCCCAAGGAAAGGACTTAGCCAAACCTCCTCTGGCCACTTGACTCTGCATTGACTTCTGCTACTTTTGCCGCTGTCATGGCCATAACCCGAGCCACTTCAGTTGCCTGTTTTGTTCTTGTTTCTGCTGCTTCTCCTCCTCGTTCTGATGCTGCTGTGTTGTTGTTTTCATTCAGGCTGGACTACAGCCAAAATATTATTTTATTATGCCAAAAGAAGTTGCAATGTCTACGAAAAAGGGGCACGCTCTTCCTTTCAGCACTGCAGCAGCATTACGACAGTTCTCCCTTTTCCTTTCTCCTGTCTTTCTCTCTCATTCTTCTTCTCTGCTTCAGCTCAAAGTAGCCGCAATTTTGCTGAATTTTCAATTTTTCTCAGCTTTCTGTTTGGCCTGCCAATTGGCTTTATCCATTTAAGCATTATTTATGCAAAAAATTTGTGGATTACAGCATAAAGATCTGTAATATAAGAAAGTACACGAGTTCGCTGTGACTGGCAAATATCGTGTCACGTTGACAATCAATATCGAACGTTACAACACCTCAACTATCGGTTACAGGTACGGTATAGATATTACAAGTTTTATGCAAATAAATCTGGGGATTACAGATTAATTCAAGTCTGAGAAGTCTGGAACAATTGCACACTGCTGACTGAACATGTTTCCTATCACATTTCATCTTATAACTCCCTCTACAATTGGTGGCTTATCTCTCTTTAATAGCGAGCACGGGCACCTTATTTCCTTTCCCTTTCCCCTTCATTGCTCATTCTTATTTCCGATGCATGATAAAAACAACAACACAATCAGCAAATAAAATGTGCCCCAGACTGTTAATGACAGCGCCAGGCAGAGGCAGCGGCAGAGACACTGAGCTTAAGCGGATAAGTGAAAAACGAGGTAAGCCCTTGTCCGGAGGGGCGAGAGAGGCAGACGAGTGTTCTGCCAGGATAGGTAGCATGCCTCCTGTGTGTCTGTGTGGCTGCTGCCACAAATGAATGACAATCCGTAGTTGAATGCAGCGAAATATGAACCACAACAAAGACGGGGCGCTCATTATGCACGAACACACGTCACAGGATGCGGCTTTCAGGCGGGGCAGGGACAGGTGCGGGTGGCCAGAGCAAGTGGGGACTGAACCGGCCAGTGATAAGTCAAGAAGAGTCTCCGACTCTTTATCAACACGCCTGCAGAAGAAACAGACCCACCGGCAACAGAGAAAGAAGCCGGCAGCATCCTTGAAGCAGCAACCTCTGCTCGGGCTGCTGCTGCTGCTGACGATGATGCGTAACATAAACCACAATGCCAGCTCCAAAGCCTCAGCACAGATCCACACCTCCCCCCCCCGCTCCATCTTCTACGCCTCCAAACAGCCGGTCAGACTCACAAATTTGCACAGCGTCGCATATTTCAGTTGTCATTTTTGCTGCTTTGCCACTTTTGCGTATGCGACCAAAGGAGACATTCTCCTGTACGTAGACATCTGTGTGTGTGTGTGAGTCCGGAAGCTTTTGTTTCCCTTCCTCGCCTGCGTGACACACGGGGCCGGGTAGTAGCATTTCCGCTGGCAACGTAACTGCGGCGGCAACTGCCACAAACAATTTTGACATTGCGCTGCTGAGTTGCGGAGCGAACATTGCGGAGCACTGAGCTCTCCGAGTGCTCCGGACAGGATGTGCAAGGATATTGTGAAATCAACGTAATGGCGGAGCATTAACATGCATGCTGCGAAAAAGGGCGACAGGTAGCATGGCGTCCGGACAACTTGGCCACAAAACAAGACTGCACAATTGTGAAAGTAATGCGCGTTTGAAATACACTCTCCCTTCTTTTACTAACTAGTTTCGATATAATTTCTCTTCCCTTTTATTAATTAATTGAAAGAAAATACTGGCTGTGGCTGAATATCGATTATTACGCATGTGATATCGATATTTACCAAGCTTATAAGTTGAAATATGTAAGTGTGTACACTTCCACGGCTTAAAAGTTTTAATTTGCAGGTGTGTACCTATGCCTACAAGTTCAAATTTGGAAGTGTGCACCTAGGCTTATAGATGTAACCGCAATTTTTAAATGATTTATTTGAAAATATGAAGCAAATGTGAATTATGTCCAGTAAATAAGTTGTTAGACCAATTTGATACCCACTCGCATTTATTCTGCTGCTTGACAAAGCCAAAATACCCAGAAATGCCGTTGGTAGCAAAGGAAAAGAGTGTAGCTCTCCGTGTTCGCATTATCTTTGGCATGCTGCTCTTTTTCATTATGAAATTATAAATATTTTATTTAATACAGAGGCGAGGACAACAGCAGCACCAGCAGCAGCAGAAATTCAAAAAAAAAGAAAAGAAAAGGGGCGGGGCAGGGCGTACAGAAGCAAACCCGTATTAAATTCCACTGCCAATTGCAGGCGACTTTGTTTGGCTTCCAGCTACATTTCAATTTAAAATGAAACATAAAATTTCACTTGCACGCAATGGTAAAACGAGTACAGCCAAAATTATTGTGTGTGTGAGTGTGTGAGAAGAAGAGAGAGAGTATTTCAATTGAAAATGTACAAACCGCTCGAACGACCTTAAGCTACTTTAACACAAGCTGCCGCCAGGGGCAAAAGGGGAAGCGGGGAGAGGGCAGTAGGGGCAGCACAATAAAAGCAAAGTAATGCAAAAAATGTGAAAATTTCATAAACCAAAACTCAAACAACGCCGAAAGTTAAGTAAAAATGTAGGTAACCAATGGCTAGGGGCGTGCACCGAAGCCGGAGCACGCGGACAAAAACTGAGCCGCCCAGCAAAAGTTACGGCCATTTCACACACACACACACAGCAGAGTTACAGAAGTTGGCCGGGTCAGGTTGGTGGAGCTTATTTGATTTTTGCTTGAGTTATTACAAAACTGGCAACTGCATAAACACGGCAAACACGGCGCACGGCACAACCGCAACGCCTCCAGCATATAAATTCAATTAAAAAAATAATTTCTTTTTTTATTTTTCGTTTTTTTTCGTGCGAGCCTCGTTCCCAATGGGGGCCTCTCTTTTGTTGCTGTTGATTTTCCAATAGAATTATTACCAATTTGCCAGTTGAGAAACTTTGCTTTTGAGCCTGTTCCCCGCATGTATTTCGTAAATGGATTATACCACGAACTCGACTCTTTTCATTTAATACGTTAAAATGCAAAAATAATAACAACTTTTGCACGATATGAACTAAACTTGTTTTCAGAAATGCATCGCATTCTTGTGCATTTTAACTATGTTATAACATGGTACAGTTAAAGGGTTAAGAGGGTATCAGGTCCCGTTGGTAGGTAAGAGAAGCAAAAACTATTAATTAAATTCCGGGCTGCGTTAGAAACTCGCACCTCGTCCAGCCAGAAGTGTCTGAGTATACCTCTGTATATAATCATCAATAAAGAAAATGAATGTATATAAACACTAAACAACCTGAGCAATACAGTTCATATTCCACATCCAAAAAAGCCCAAAATTTGTTTCAACATGTCAACACACATCGGAAAAATATAAATATTTTAGAATTTCGTTTTTGTAGTCTCAAAGCATAATTATGCGGAAGTAAATTTTTGTCAATGATACTTTGGTTTTTGCACGACAGCTGCAATTGGCTAATTCGATAACATCCTGGCGTAGTTTTGCGAATAACAACATTATTTTGGGACCAATTAAATGGCGACAGCGCCCAAGCGAAAAGACGATTTGGGTAAGACACATATCCACATAGCAATATCCTCTTTAAAAAAATCTTATTGACAACAACATACATAACTCCAAGTTGGTGGTAGTTCCTCGCAAGATCTTGCCACCGATCAGCGTTCTGGTCGCCGCCAGGAACAGAGAGTGTTTACGTTTGATGATAAACCCAGTCAAGCCAGGACTGTCTCGACCCCGACCAAGGATGAACAGGTCAAGCCACAGAAGACCATATTGGAGGAGCATGGCATTATACTGGGCAAGGTAATCGGTACGGGAAATTATGCCAAGGTCAAAATTGGCTTTTCCGAGGAATATGGCAAGCGTGTCGCCGTCAAAATTATTAGCAAGGTGAAGGCCCCAGCCGAATATACGCAAAAGTTTTTGCCGCGCGAAATCGATGCGGTTAAAGGTCTACATCATGAAAATCTTATAACATTCTATCAAAGCATCGAGACGAGTCACAGGTAAGAAAAGTCAATAAGAATTCAGCTGCGATTTGTTTGTGTGCTTATCGATAGATATAGAGCGATATTATGCAGTTTAGTTTACTCTTTTCCAAGAGTTGCTCAGTTTCGATTTATTTGCGTTCATCGATAGCGGTATTTTTGCATAACGATTGTTGCAGCAAATAAGTGTTGTCTATGTTTCCAATAAGAATTAAATTTCGATTTCTTCACTTTAATCGATAGCGAATATCTTAGGCGGTACTTTTGAGTACCGATTGTAGCAGCACAGTAGTGTTGTCTCTTTCACATTTTATAACGGAATCTTCTTTAGAGTATATTTAATAATGCAACTGGCTGAGAACGGCACATTGCTGGACTATGTCAGAGAGAAGAAGTTTTTGGAAGAGAACCAATCGCGCACAATTTTCAAGCAGTTGGTAAGCGCTATAGAGTATATTCATAGCAAGGGAGTGGTTCATCGAGATATCAAGTGCGAGAACCTTTTGCTCGACGAGAATTGGCATCTGAAGCTTATCGATTTTGGGTTTGCACGCAAGGATACACGCACCCCAGACAATCAAGTTGTGCTATCAAAGACCTTTTGCGGAAGCTACGCTTACGCTAGTCCCGAAATATTGAAAGGTAAAAAGATTACAAATAACAATTTAGACTTTATAGTACTACCTAATGCAGGCATTGCATATGATCCTTTTATGTCTGATATCTGGGCGTGCGGCGTTGTCTGCTATGCTATGGTGTTCGGTCGTCTGCCCTACGATGGATCCAATGTACATATCCTTCTTAAACGTATCAATCAATCCCTCGTATTTCCAAAGAATCCAAGTGCCACAAGCGAATGCAAGCATATGTTAATGCATATATTAGCGCCTGTGAAAATGAGATATAATATCCCACAAATTATGGATGATCCCTGGTACACCAGCAAATAAAATTATAAGTCTTGCCGTTGCTGTTGTCGTAAAAAAAAACAAAGAAAAGGTTTAATAAAACAACGGTTCATTTTTGAGCCACTAAAATTAGATCACTTTAGATTTATTCAATATTTTTTATTTATTAAATTATATTTCATTTATTTCTATGTTTAACTTCATTTATAAGCAACAGGCCCATGGCAAAACTGTTGCATTTGTTACGCCACAGTATTTAATGTCCGCAACATATTGATCGATTTTTAATGCGTTTATTTATCGAATGGGTTGCCGCCAACATTGTATGTAATTTCAAAAACAATTTCAAATCCGATAAACAGGCAATTAGATAACTTGTAATCGTCTTTAGAAATGTTTGTTACGTTTTGCACATAAGGGTTGTCATGGCAACAAACGGTTGCTTGGGCAACACTAGCCAACTGCCAAAACATTAAAATGAGTGAAAAAATAAATAATTTCGATTGAAAAGAGCGCAGTAAAACGGAATTTTTAATTCAATTACATAAAACAATTGATGGCGGAAGTGCACATAATTGGACAATTATTAAAAGCTGTTGATTTCGACGAGCCGCATCTGTATTGCAAGTGGAGTTTGCAGAGCGGTAAATGATGCAAACGAAAATGTAATAAACTCAATCAAATTTATCAATAATAAATATATGTATGCATTATACATATAGGCAACGCTTGGCGTCTGGTACAGGGCGAGGTGCAGGGACAAACGCACGTCGCCAGTCATCGGCTGCAGAATAGCTCCGACTTCGCCCACTCACTGGACGTACATCTGTGCACCGCAGCAATTCAGGGCTGGCCACGCCTCCTTGTCGAAGTATACGCTGTCAACGTCCTCCAACAGTGCTGGCCCGTGGGCTACGGCTTTGTGCATATACCCTCGACGCCGGGTCCGCATCGCTTGGAGATAAACACCTGGAAGATTGCACCGAACGGCTGGTGGCAAAGCATTAGAGAACGTTTCGGTGGTGGAGGTGCCGCATTAAGTAAAACGGACCTACTCTTCTCGGGGGTCGAACGGTACGGGGTGACACCAACATCTAGTTTAATTTAGAATTCTAATTGCGCTACCTTTTCCAGCTACAAACTGCAAACGCGCAGCTCCGGCAAAGTTATTGTCGAGCTCAATCTGATCTTTCGTAAGTTCAATGAATATGGTGTGGAGTTCAAGTAGGAGCAGAACCATGTCAACCTGCCAGTTACTCTGGCTGCTGTGCCTGTTCTGCGGCTCAATTGGGGGTATTAAAATAGGCATTTCACACAATGAGAACCAAAGCACAACAACAACTACTACAATAGCAACGACTGCAATGACAACTGATGTATCTGGTTCCTCGAGTAATGTTGACAGCACGCCCAGCCCCTTGCCGGAAGTGTTGAGCACTACGCCCACGCAGACCTTTCCACCACGCAAGTTGCCAAAGAAACCGCCAACAACTGCTCCAGCAACTACGCCTACGCCACTGCCCCAGTCGAATGTGAGCAGCAGGCAAACACCTCCCAATCCTGGTCGAGATTATCGTTACACCTACTGTGACTGCGATTTGCATGCGGATGTTTGTGAGATCAATTGTTGCTGCGATCGGGATTGTTCAGCCGATGCGTTGCTTGTCTTCGACTGCCTGCAATCGCTGCAGGCGCCACAGTTGCAGACGCGCCTGGAGGACTTTCAATACACCCACGGACTGCCCTCGTGTCAGCTGCACGACGGCTGGCTCTGTGTCTTTCGTAGCAATACGAAGCCCGCCAAGCCGCAGGTGAGCAGGGAGAGATAGAGAAGAGACTACTCCTTTACTGACCACACAATTGCATTTCCATTTCCATAGCCACGGGGCAACAGCTTCGATGCAGCGCAGTACAATAAATGGCCAGAGCAATTGGCAGCTTTCGAGACGGAGCAACTCTTGCCCACGGCACAATCCCCGGCAGTGCACTATAAATTTGGACAGCCACTACAACTGTGGCAGGTGGAGAGCAAACAAGTGTCTCCATTTGAGCTGCCCATGTCCTTTGAGAGTGCCCACTGCCAGCTAAAGCAATCGCTGCGTCATCTGGAACCAGTGAGCAGCACTTGCCTGTTGTATGACATCTCGCAGTTGCAGCAACAAATCGAGGAGCTGATCAATTTGACCAACAGTCATCAGCTGCTCGCCAGACCACGTGATGATCAAGAGCAGGAGCAGGATATGCCGGGCATTAATATAGAAGTCTGTCAGCAGCTGCCGTCGCAATTGCTTTGCTTCGAGCGAGGAGATGATAGCCCATCCGACATGCTGGCTGAGAGAATCCAGTTGCAACTGCTGCACAACTTTACGCACATCCTCAAGGCAAGGTTGCTCTTGTGGGAGACAGCAAGTGTACTAGATGAGACTGCTCCGCTCTGGCTAACCTATGAGGTGGTTTACAAACCCAACGATGAAATGGAGATTAGACCAAGCTCAGGTCCACTGGGCTATGTACGTGGAGCACCGCTGCTGTTCGCACTGCTTCTTCCGGAGAACAATAACTCATCCGGCAAGCAACTAAGTTACTATCAGCACAATAGCTCCATGACTCCCTGGCTGAGCCTCTGCCATGCTGGTAACCTCATGGAACAGCGACACGTCGTAGCATTTGGCATCGATCTTACCAAGCAGTGTCAGTTGCGTCAATTGGCTCCAGACTTGGGCAACCTAACGGATTATTGTCAGCAGCTTCAGGCGGGAATTTGGCGGCAGTTATTGCCACAGAATTGCACAAGCTTGACAGATCTTGAGCAGTTGTTTGTCTCCCAGCTAGGGCGACCACAGCCGAGCAAATGGTTGCCAATGCAACAGAGCTATGCCGACGGGGAACAGGTGCCACCTGTCCAGGGTGTGTACAATGAGGAGCAACAGAGTCTCAGGTGTCGCAATATCTTCCTTAGCGTCAGCTACGAGTTCTTTGTACACGAATTAACGATGTATCAGGAGGATCAGGTGCCCCATCAGCCGGTATTGCAGCATGCACGATTAGTGCTCGGACAGCGACATGATCTGGAGTTCGATGCAGGCGAGGAGCAGGTGGTGCTGCCCCTCACTGCCAGCGTAATGTTCTTCTGGCCGCAACAGAAACGGCTTAGTATAACAAATGCTGCTACAATTGCTCCAATGTTCTTTAGCAGTGTATCCCTGATAGTTCTGACTCTGTATACGGTTTTAATATATAAATATAATATATAAATACTGTTCTTGTCAGAAAATATAACGAAATTGATCAGTAGATGATCAACTAGAAATATAAAGAATACAGCAAACTCTTCATTAAGATTCAACTCGTGTATGGTTGGCTGTTGGAACTGCCTACACTCTTTCTCCCCATGCAACAGATTCTGTTGAGTTTGGCAACATAAGATGGTCGGTCAACAGTCAATATTATAAACTAAATCATGGGTTAACAGCTTGACCGACAGATACTTGGCTTTTCAGCCCAGAAATACGGCAAGCTAAAGAGCGTAACATGAAAACCAAAACACTGTAGGAGGCTACCTTAGGCTCTAATTTATAATAGTAACTAGCATATATGCTTAATTCAATTTATTATAGAAATCTAGAGAGCGCTCTTCCTACCTTCCTAGAGTATGTCCCTGCGGCACTTACGCAACTGTTTGCGCATGTATATTGCATCCAGTTCAGCCTGTTTGCGACGCTCCTCCGCCTCGAAAGCGGCACGAATCTGATCGGCCTCATCGGTGGCCCGCACAGAGATCTCATGCAGCTGGGGCAGAAAGTCCAATACACCCTTACGGATTAAGTACTGATAGTTCATGGCGACAGTGTACTTAATCTCTTGGCCTATGGTTTGACTCAGCTCCTGCCAATGCAAGTATATCCAGTTCTCGTTACGCAAATCCTTCACGCTATTGTAGACGGGTATAAATTCTTGAATTTTGCCCAAGAACACATTGGCAACATCCATTATCTCTTGTTTCTCACTGAATACCACCAGCGATTGCATCAATTCTTTCTTTAAAGTCATTAGAGTCTCCCACACCTCGTCTAAGTCGACTAGTATTATGGGATTACCCAGTGTGGCATCCTCCAACTTGATGAAATTTGAACACGCATACCAAAGATTTTTGTATGGCTGAAAGCTCTCAATGATGCTCTCCAAGAACTCAGTTGACAACGGTTCCAGTTCGAATAGCTCCTGCCGGAACTGAAGCGTGTGACCCCATTTCTCCAGTTCTTTGATTACGGTCGCTGTCTTTTTAATATCCACCGTAGTCTCCTGTGCCCTGTTGGCATTAAACTGCAACGAGAATGCCTGCACCTCATCGTTAAGCGACTCCAGGCGCTCTTCGAAGCCCTGCACCTCGCTGTAGTGTATGCGCAGGAACTCATCAATGTCCAATTTTTGTTCGTCTTTGAGCGTCGAGAGACGCACAAGAATTTGATGGGGCCAAGCGAAGGCATTCCATTTCATGGCGAATTGATGATCGCTTAGATTGTAAAAGAAAGTATCTAACATATCATATTCCATCCACATAACCTGAATATCTCCACGCAAATTGTCCACAATATCAGGCACTGTCAATGCAAAGTCACGAATCTCGAACAGATGCTCAATGCAAGTGGGACGCATGGCAATTTTATGGAATACTTCAAGGCAACGTTCAATGATCAGTTCATTTGTTTCATACATGCGATCCACATAGTATTCAAAGATGCGACGCACCAGATCAATGTACTTTTTTATCAGAATATTCTTCAATATATCTACATTAATATAGAAAGGTCCAATGGTTATGAAGGAGGGTAGAATCTCACGAATCTCGTCCTTCTGTCGCTTGAACTCAATTATATCTCTCTTAACCTGAACGTAAACAAGTTGAAATAGATTGAAATACCAAAACAATATGCACAAGTTATCAAAATTTTTCTGTGCAAAATTAATTTTAATTGACGGTTGGTTGGCAAATTTAAATTCTCGAAATTTTCAATAAGCAAACCTTTTTTTAATGACCGTAAAGTTAAGTTGGCAGCACTTAAAATATCGATATGTGTACAAACTTACTTTTAATCGATGGTAGACTTGCTAAATTGAAAATATCGATAAGAAATCTAATATTAATGACTGTAAAGTTGGCAACACTACAAAAATATCGTAATTTGTGCTATCAAATGAAACCCACCTGCGACGAAGGCTTGTGAGCGGCAGCGTATTCCTTCATAAAATCAACTAAGTTCAGCAGATAAAAGTGTATAAAACGTTCGTATAGCCGTGCATAAGCCTTCAGAGGGAGTACGGCCTGAGCGTAGCAGATTCTCATCAGTTCGTTCTCAATAAGGAAGCGATCCTCAATAAGCTCGACGGTTAGAATATAAAGATTGCGGGCGAATTTCAAATTGGTCATAACATCCGCATCAATAACACGAACACCAGAGGTCTTCTCCAGGCCACGTTTAAAGATATCCATGAGATTAGGCTGAAACTCATCCGGATTTGTAGAATAGAAGATTTTGCGATCATCACTGATGCCAATGGTCAAGGCAAAAACAGGCTTGGCAAAGGGAAATTCGGTTTCAATGAAATTGTTAGTCCACTTGTAGGTGGGCTTCAGATGTAGGAATTGCCGACAGGGATCACAGACAAGCTTGGAGAAGTTTAGCAGCGATTTTAGAAGCAGCACCTCCATGGACTCCTGCATGCGGAATTTGGTCTGTAGCATAAACCGCGAGATCTTGCACATATCGAAGACATTCCAAACATCCAGCGAGATGTCCAGCCAACCCTTGCCAAGGATGCGCAGCACCACAGTGATTGCTGTGGTCAATTGCTGTGGCCAAAAAACCTTGAGGAATGTGGACACACTATCACTGTGTGTCTCCTGCGTTGTGAGGAAGTCCACCAGAGCCAAGGGCTTATTAAAGGTAACAACAAAGATGGACAGAGTCTCAATGTGCTGGCACGCAGCGGCTACACCCAGCATGGCCTCTATACCGCCGGTGCAGTAGAAGAGAGTGGCGCGGAGCCATTCGTAACGCATCTCCTTGATGTTCAGACCCAAAGCCTGCAAGGCGCGACGTTCCTTGTCGGAGTAATCCACTCTAGCAGCCGTAGGCATAAACTCCTTCAATGAGATATTTTTAAATTGGGGGAACTCCTTGGGCATATTAATAATGAACCGTTCCAGTTCGTAGAGTGCCATGAGACGCTCAAAGACGATGTTCACCTCGGAACGCAAACGTCGCTTACACAGCGGCGAGACATTTGAAGCCTGAAGTAGCTTCTCGACTGCAGGATAGCTCGTCACCTCCGTCGACTCGATATCATCGTGCAGAACACAATCGACAATGAGCTCCATTAGCATCAGCTGTTCCCCCTTGTGGCGCTCGTGGACCGCAGACTGGAGACGCTTGATATACTTGTGCGGATCCTCGGCAAGAAACATGAACTGCAGCTTGGGTACCTCGTAGGTATATTCATCATCCATCGAAATGAGAGTCCATAAATATGTCTTGGGATTATAGGAGGTGACTGCAGCCGTGACCCAGCGGCAGCTGCGCAGACTACGATTATAGGGTAGATAGGCACGTGCGGGCAGTGGATAGTGTACAGCTCCGACCACGCCCAGTTCGAACCACGCCTCCGGTGAACTGATATCATAGTCGCTGTCATCGAAGAAGCTCAGTGGAAACTTGTGTGGGAATGCAAACTCGGACATTATTTTATATTGCTCCTCTGTCGGTTGCAACATATCGTCGGTCAGGCCGGCGGCCTTTAGTTCCTCGACCAGATTGATGGCAGCATATTGACGCCGACGACGATCGACGGCCACATCCTTGGGTAATTCACCTTTGGCCACGAGACGAGTCTGTATCACCTTGGGCAGAATCGTGGGCAACGGAAAGCGATAGGATTTTCCTGGTTCACCTTCTATTTTTGGTTTCCCCACAAGGGTTAGCCAGCGCTGTGCCTCCTTTATCGGGTAATTGAGCGGGGTCAATTGATCGTGTGGAATGTGCAGCTCCCTGAAGTTCTTGGGCGCAGTGCCTGGACGAGGCGGCAACACGCAGATTAAATTTGATGATTCCTCTTCCGATTCGAAGCTTGAAGTTTGGATCGAATTCAAACCAGTCGGATTCATATTGCAAGAAAATTCTTAGAGATATTTCAGTTATTTTGTGTTAATAAATTTCTTGACAGTGTTTTCAATTGTTTTAACTGCGCGCCAATTGGAATTCATTCACTTACTTGGCAACGCTTGTTCTGTTTCTGTTCAGTTGGCAACGCGTTTAACTCAGCGTTTTACAACACTGCCAGCTGTTTCCAGTGAACAATTCAAATTGCTTGAACTAGTTTTTCGTAAAAGTTTTGGACTTACATCACATTACATTGCGTAATTATGCATTTGTTTGTCCTTTTTTTCTATTACACTTTCCAAACATTCATTTTCGCACACCTACAATACAATATTAACAATCCTCTTAGCGATATTTTGATGTCTCATCACTAACAGTCTCAAACAAGTTGCACATCTCTATTAAACACTTATTCGTTCGTGTGCAACAAAATGAATTTTTCAATGTGAAAACAAACGAAGTAATTAACAAAACTAATGAAAAATCACAAAACAATAACCATGCTAAACATATGCACTAAAAGTAAGTGGTGGAATGTACGTAAACTATGCAAATAAAGTGTGTGAAAATTTGCAAAACGAACATTGGTGCTCCAATGGGCATACACAGCGAGAAGAGTGCGAGAGAGAGAGAGCGAAAAATCAATAAAAAATGTCGTAGCATCGCGATTGACACGAGCAAAACAAAGAGCAAAGACGAACTACGAAAGTGCGTGCGAAGTGAAAATACCAAATATAAAACGAACGGCTGTTAGCTCCAGTTTAGTGGCGGCCTAAATGCGTTGGCAGCAAACTGAGTGAAATAAAAAACAAATAAGAAAAATAAAAAGGAAACAGCTGTTTCGGCATTTTGTGCAATCAATGTAAATATTGTTGTCTGATTTATAAATAAGATGGCAAAGCAAAGGCATTAAGTTCAATTAACTCGACACAACAAAAGCTGTTCGCCCACACAAACACACATAGATACACACACACAGGCAGCAGACAGATATGTTCATTCACTTGCACTGGCGAAAAGCTTAAAAAACAATAACAACAATATCAATTGTGGAACAATTGTTGCGCCGGTGCTGATGATTCACCACCAGACGCTAATTACGGCGGGTGCGATAACAGTGAGCACTCGATTTTGCAATGTATTTGTTTGAAATGTGAATTAATATTAGTATTTAATTTATTTAAACTATTTAAGTTTACACACAAAGTGTTATTATTTGTTATTGAAGTGTCATTCAAAGTTTCACATATCGAAGGCCCACTGTAGCAGGGGCATTAGAATGTCTAAGCTCGACTGCTGCTGATGATGATGTGATTCGAAGCGCTTAACTAATTCAATTCAATTTGTTGTGCGCAATTCCAGTTTGAAAAAACCAGCAAAATAAATAACAATAACAACGAACAGAGATAAACACCTGAAGTATGAACGTTATGCGCAAGCTGCGCGGCGCTGCCAGCGCTACCAGCGGCAGCGGTAACGCATCGGGCAGCGCTAGCGGGAGTGGGAGCAGCAATGCCAGTCCCAGTTCAAGCAACGCCAACGGACGTGGTACTGCTGGCGATGATGCACAGCTGGATGCACGCATTCAAATGAGTCTGGCCACACTGAAGAAGCTCTTCAACGAGTACACACATCCCAAGGAGCCGCTCAGCGAGAACGAACGGGATGGCAAACTCTACGAAATGCTGCCACTCTTCTGCAAGGTAAAGAATAGTAATATACATATATAATATAGTCACTGTATAATCAATTTCTTTCTTTTATAGGTGTTCAGTAGTTGCCCCTCGAATGATATGAGTGAGAAGTTCTGGGATGTGGTTGCCTTTTGTCAGCAAGTCTCACGCCTTATGGTCAGTGAGATAAGGAAACGAGCATCGAATCAGAGCACTGAGGCTGCTTCTATAGCAATTGTCAAATTTCTTGAGGTGGAAACCACGGAGGACACCAGCAGTGGTTGGCTTTTGCTTGCCACCTTGAATCTCTTGGCCAATGGAGATGTCTCACTCATACAGGTAAAAAGGGGGGTCTAGAAATGTATATAAATAGAGCTTATAACTGTGTCTATAAATGTACAGAATTAGATAAGATATACCAGTGCCGGAATTCAATACTTAAGACTTTTAAAGTAGTGTAGACAAATATAGATAGTAATTGTGATTCAAATGTCACCCTGGAACAGTAATTATAATATAATAATATTGAGGTTAAAATGCGGATATTGTTGATAAATCTGACCTTTCTCTGTATCACATTCCTCTCTTATTTCCTCATTTTCCTTTTCATACTATATAATGTCTTAATCTGTCTCTGTCGCAATTTTAATCGTCTCTTTCAATATGTATAAACGCACAAAGTATTTATCTTTAAACATTCTTGAAATACTTATTAAATATGTTTTTAATATTAATGAAAATTCCTTTCTTTTTAGGTCATGACAGCGGCAGCTGTGCCCTCCACGCTGGTCAAGTGTTTGTATCTATTCTTTGATCTACCCCAAGTGGAGGACGATGAACCACCCGCGGATGGAGCAAGTGGTAGTGATTTCAATGCACACGAGCGTCGTACATTGCTGCAGAAAGTCTTCGTACAACTGTTGGTTAAACTCTGCTCATACCCCTATCCCGCTGAGGAGTTGGCCCGCATGGATGATCTTACTTTGTTATTCTCAGCCATCACATCACCCTGCCCCATGCAGAATATTGTATGGCGCAAGAATGCAGCAGAAATACTGACCACAATCTCAAGGCACGGCTTGACCGATGCCGTTGTTACCTATATACATTGTGAGTGCGCGTTATATAGAGATAATTATATATACTCAACTCTGTTTTTCTCTTTAATCTATAGCCAAGGGCTGCATGGCACTGTGTGTGGATAATATGCAACGTTTAACCTTTGGCAATCCACTGGAAATAGTCGAAATGTTTGTCACCGTCTTTTGCTTTCTCAAGGATTCTAGTCAAGTATCACAGATACTAATGGACGACTTTCGCGCCTCGCAGGGTTATGTATTTCTCAGTGACTTTTTGCTCAAGTAAGTGGGATTTATATACTCTACACACATATATAATCTAAATATATATTGTCTCTTTAGATTCGATAACGCACGCAGTCAAACGTTGGAAATTCAAGCGGCAATACGTAATCTTGTCTTAATGATCTCATCGCTGTGCATGTGCGGCTTCCATGAGCTGCGTCCGCCAGCAGCTCAGTTTAATACGGTGTTCAAGTTGCAGAATTTCCAGTTGCCACAGGCAAGTTCAAGGGAGACATGTGTACGAAATGTCTATGCATTCCAAGTGCTGCAGACCGTGTTCCTTAAGGCAACAACGCCAGCATTGTGCTGCACTATATTGGATGCCATATCACGTGTTTATCATTCGGAGAATGCAAATTATTTTATACTCGAATCGGAGCATACATTGAGCACCTTTGCGGAGAGAATTCATCAGAAGTCGCCGCAGATACAAGAGAAATTCTTTGATCTACTGGAGTTTATCGTATTTCAATTGAACTTTGTGCCCTGCAAGGAGCTCATCAGTTTATCACTGCTGCTCAAGCATAATCTATCAACGACCTGCAGCATTCTATGCTTGAAAACCTTATTGAATATACTGAGACACGATAGCGTATTCAAGGAAGTCTATCGCAAGGTGGGCATACTGGAGATCTTTGTTGGCTGTCTCAATCGTTATGCGGATCATGTGAGGGAGATTACAGATGGTGATGAATCACTGGTGGTGCAAGCAACGGCAGCATGCAAGGAACAGGAGGAGGATCTACTTGATACACTGGGCAAGCATGTGTTGGAGGCACTTACAATGCTGCTCGGAGGCGTTGCCAGCAATAATGCTCAACCCTTCAGGGAATATGGTGGCGCCAAGTGCATTCAGGAGTTGGTCAAGTTCAAGCATTGCCGACCACAGGCACTGGGTATTGTACGTGAGCTTATACTCTCTGCTGGAGGAGATGATGATATGTTGTATATACTCTCATTGATGCACAGCATAAGTCCACATCAGGTGGAGTTTAAAATACAGATACTTAACATGCTGCTAGGCTGCCTCAAGGATTCGCATCGCACGAGGACAGTGTTCCGCAAGGTTGGCGGGTTTGTCTACCTGACCAGTGTCTTTGTCTCCCTCGATGGCAGCATGGCTCAACCTCAGCCAGGCATAAATCAACAGGATCTCATATTGCTGCTGCAGATTGTTTGCCAAACTTTGGCCACCGCCATGAGATTTGAGCCTGCAAATGCCAAGTTCTTTCATCAGGAGATTTGCAGCAGTTCGTTGTGTGATACGTTGCGTTTGCTTGGCTGTTTTGGCAGCGATACAACCTTGCAGGACTTTACCGGCAACTACGAGCCACAGCAGACGCTACTCAAGTACTATCATGACATATTTAGTGGGGATATATTGAGCTGCAGGTGAGTAAGGCAAAGAAATAAAGTAGAATAAGCAATTATTGATATCTCTCCCTTTCTAGCTTCTCTGAGGAGGTGCCCAGCAGTCTGTCCTACGTTTGTGTAGTCTTTCGGCTGCTGTACAGCATTGCATTGGATAACTTTGAGTCGCCCAACCTGAGTGGCATCATAACATTGTTCAGCGATCCATCGCCACACTCGCGTTCACCTAGCAAAGAGTTGGCAACGCCAGCGCATCCCAGTCAACTGAATCTGTTGCAACCGACGCCAGAGCCACGTATAGTGCATCCTGGCGTAGTGCTCTGCATGCTTCAGCTGCTGCCCGGCGTGCAACACGATGAGGCACCCATACAGGCGATTCAACTTCAGGTTTACCTCAGTGAAATTGTCAAGTCTTTGGTGCGCAATGAACGCAATCAGCAAATCATGTGCGATCATGGATTGGCTGAACTGTTGCTCAGGCTAACACGTCGTGCATTGGCCGAGGAACTGCATCCACTGCATGTGCCCATGCAATATATACTGGAACGTTTGGCGGCTCAGGCGCTGCAGCCCACAGAGCTGCGACAATTTCTACGACTCGGAGAACCTTTGTCCTGCGCTGACATTGATCTGCAGCAACCCTATCGACAGGGTGGTCCAGTGCCGTTGACTCGCATTAAGACGCTCGTTTCGATGACAACACCAAGAGATTTTCGTGCCCATGGCTCTAGTACATTGCCGCCGTTTGTTGAGCTGGACATGTCCGCGGAGGGATTTGGTTGCCTGTATCTACCCTCGTTGGCACCTCAGGCCACAGCCACGGCTGGTGGCACCATTGATGCGAATACCATTGGTGGCATTGGTGCCGGAGATCGCATCTTTCCACCACAAACAGGACTCAGTTACTCCACATGGTTTTGTGTTGAGAAATTCTCTGATCCGAAGACAGATCCACATTGTGTGCGACTGCTTACACTGGTGCGCACCATACACAATCCTCGCGAGGAAAATCTGGCATGTCTTTCCATTCTACTCTCGGCCAGGGATAAGGCCATTGTTGTGTCCACACAGGAGACGCTGGTGACGCCCAGAAAGAGTGAGTTTTGACTGCGCTTTCAATTCTGATTCTTTAACTTTATATTGTTATTTTCTTTTTAGGCATTGGCGACTGGGAGCCAGAGGGCTCGGATGACGGCATTGCGCGCATCTGGTGTCCAGATCTGTTGCACGAAGGACAGTGGCACAATCTAGTTGTGGTACTCAATCGTGCCGTGTTGAAGAACTCAAGTTTGACGCTCTATTTGGATGGCGTACCGAAGCATACGCAGAAGCTACACTATATAGCACAGAATCCTGGAGCTAGCACCTCCAACCCGATGACAAATGCTACACAGATCTTTGGCTATATTGGCACACCACCCATCTGGCGTCGCTATTCGCGTCTATGCTGGAAACAGGGTGTCTCCCATTTGCTCGAGGATGTTCTAACCCAACAGACAGTGCAGACCATCTATCAATTGGGACCGCATTACATGGGCTCCCTGCAGGCACCTCAGCTGGGCAAACAATCGGAACCTTTGGCCCCCTTAGTACCCGAAGATCGTGTGCTGCTTGGACTGAATGCCAAGGCAGTATCCAAGCTGACGCTGGTCAAGATTCGTAAGGTTTACAGTCGCGCCGATAACAAGAGCATTGCCAAGCAGCTCAACATGAACTCGCATGAGAATGCCACGCCTATAAAGTGAGTAATTGCATTCTCTACTTCATCAGATTATTAATTAATTCATTCCTTAGGATACTTCACAATTCGGCTGGACATTTAGCCGGCGCTGGACGCTCGCTGGGCGGTGTCGTTGTTGGTTATCTGGGTGTGCGAGTCTTTAGTCCTCATCCAGTTTCAGTAATGATTGACACCGTGGGTGGCTGCAATGTGCTGCTTGGCATAATAGCCATGGCACAGGATGTGGAGTCACTGTATGCTGGCGTCAAGGCATTGACTTGTGTGGTGCGTAGCAATCGTGCAGCACAGGCGGAAATGGATCGCAAACGTTGCTATCAGACATTGGGAATGTTCTTCAAGAAGAAGAAACATCTGCTGAACTCGCACATCCTGCACTTGACCTTTGGTCTAGTTGGAACCGTCAATAGTGGACACGATATGTCTGCTATACCGAATGTAACAGCATTCCAGGATTTGCTATGCGATTTAGAGATTTGGGACAATGCTCCAAATGGTTTACTGCGCTCACTGTTGGAGCATCTGCTGGAGTTGGTGGTGGAATCCAATGAGAAGAAGCAGAATGTAAAAATAATGCGAGACCTGCAGTTGCTGGTGAAACTGCTGCACATTATCACCAACATACAGGATCATTCGACGCGTGAGATACTCTTCAATTTGCTAGAGACGCTGCTGGGCGGACAGCCAAGGCACACAGATCTGCTGCTCTTTGGACAGTATGTGGCCGCCAAGTTGCCGCGCATACAGGACCAGCAGATGGAACGTGCTGTGCTGTTGCCCAGCATGAGGCAGCACGCTGAGGATCAGGAAGGTGTTGCCCAAAATATTTATCTACGCAATCGTTGCCTCTCACTGCTGCATGGGCTGCTCTTCACGCCACGCAATACCGTTAATTATGTCATCTGCGATGACATCTCCAAGACGCTGGGCATGGATTGGTTGCTGCTCTTCATGCAGCCACACGTGCACTTCACCACAGTCATCATTGCTGTGCGTATCCTCGTTGTCGTTTGTGCCAATGAAAGTTTTCTTTCTCGCTTCCGTGATGCTACACACAATGGAGGATATTTGAGATTTACTGAGATGGTTTCACAGCGCAAAATGCTCGGGTTGGGTGCACAGCAGCTGAATCAACGTCCCAGCAATGGCACCGGCACTGTGATTGTGGCCACGCCCCAAAATACCATACAACATTTGCCCACACAAATTGCCGGCGAGGTGCGCACTGCTGCATTGAATATACCAGGTGAGGATGAAGCTCTTTTCAAGTCAACTCTTGGCTAATCCTTGTCCCTTTCTTCTTCTTCATCCAGGCTTCCAGTTGCTTGAGTGGCTGATGCAGCATCACTTGGATGTGCCAGAGCTGTATTTCCTCATCACTGCATTGATTATGGGACAGCCTGTCAAGGTGTTGGCCACAGAGCATACCAAGTTTGATCTGGACCGCGTGTGGTCCTTCCTTTGGGGTGCTCCAGTGTCGGCCAACACGCAGCTGCCCAAGCTTAATGTCTGCCCCGAGGGCGTCTGTGTGCTGCTGGCCATGGTGCGTGCCATTGTGCATGGTGGCGAGTGTGCCCCCTGGTTGCACAGCCATCCGGAGACAATAATCCAATTGCTGTTCAGCTTGTATCAGAATCTCAATGACTTCACACCTGTCATGATGGCTGCAGATGTGGTGACTTCACTCGTTGCAGTGCTCTTCCCACAGGTTTCACGCGCCGCAGCGGAATCGGAGCCAAATAGTGGTGCCTCCACGCCCACCGACGGCACAGGCACGGCCAGCAGTAGCTTCGTATTGCCTCCACCGGAAACGTTGCATGCAGCAGAGACGAATCAACCCAAGCTAACGTCGCATCCTGTGCGCAAGTGCATCATTGACTTCCTGCGTGTGATTGTCGTGGATTCCCTTGGCTTAAATATGCATGGAAAGACAACACCCGTTATAGATATGGTCCTGGATGCCGCACCGGAGACAGCAGAGCTGCCACTGCAGGTGCAATATCAGACGCAGATCATCATTGCACTAATGGATCATCTATTGGCTGCAGATGTGTTGGTGGGTGAGCAGGCTGCACTGCCATTGGTACCGATCCTCCAGAGCCACACGCAGCACATTGCACCCAATGTGTTCTATTTGACGGCGCGCATTGTGGACAAATTGTGGCAAGGCTGCCTCACTCGCAATCCTCATGACATTTTCGATTTCATAATCAAGCTAATTGCACAAGCCAAACGAAGATCCTCTTCACTATCGCTGGAGCAACTGCATCATTCGCTGAATCGCAGTATATTGTTTCTACTATCGCGTCCCACCGACGACTCAATTGCGGAACAGATGAGCGTGCTCGAGGCGCTGCACAAGATCATTCAGCATCGTTTGCTCATCTTTGGCGCCGGCAATCATGAGCTCGAGTTCATTGGCTGCCTCACCTACTGTCTGCTGCAGTTAACTGCAGACATGAAGATCATTCTGGAGCCGGCAACAAGTCGCAACACCACATGGCATGTCAATCCTCAGACAGAGACCAGCGAACCCAAGGACGAAGATCTCAATCAGTTGCAGGTAAGACACTGTAGGATTTTTCCTTTAACTTCAATCATTAATTCCTTTCCTTACTCCACAGGGTCGTAATCTGATTGTGGGCGCTGCTTTCCGCGTCTGGGAGGAGCTGTATGTGTGCAAGAAACCTGCCATAGAAGAGGTCTTCAAGATATCGCTAACCCCACCGCCGGCCAATTCGAAGGCACCCGATTTACCCACCACACGGGAACAGGTCATGGAGCTGGCCTCAAAGCTGTGGTTCAATTATGTGGACGCAGAACGTAAAGCCTCCTATCGTGTGCCCTGGGAACTGCACAATCAGATCCAGTCGAAGATACAGAAGGTAACTGGTGGTCTAACCCGCCTGGCCAGTCGTACCAAGGTGAAAAAGGATGAGCTGGTGCGCACCAAGTCGAATATGAGTCGTGAATGCGCATACGAGTGCACTGGAGTACATGTGCAACTGATTAAGGATCTACTCGAGCTACGCAGCAAGCAATATCAGCAAATGCTGCAACACACCCAGCGTTATGTCTACCAGGATTGGGTTCAGTCCGAAACGGAGTTGACACGTGAACGTGGACTCTGGGGCCCCGCGGGTTGTAGTACGCTGGACAAGTGGATATTGGATACGACAGAAGGACCTCATCGCATGCGTAAGAAGACAATGCGCAATGATCTCTTCTATCTGCATTATCCTTATCGGCCAGAGCTAGAGCTGGCGGATAATCGACAGCTAAAGTACAAAGTGGCTTCCAGTTTGGATAGCAAAATCTACTTCCAACATGGACAGCAACAGCCACGCATCTTGGCCGAGGCAGAGCAGCACGCAATACAGCAACAATCATCACTAGAAACGGCCACCGTGCATCGTTTGGAGGCGAGCAGTTCCACATCGACGCCACCACCACCAGTGTCTCCCAAGTTGCTGGCACACGGTACGGCACCTTATCCACAAGAATCTCTGGATGGCAATGCACCAGAGGATGATGAGGAAGAGGAGGATACATCGATGACCAGTGATAATGAGACATTTTTACGTTTGCTTGAGGAACAGGAGAAAATTAGCTTCATGTTTCGCTGTGCTCGCGTTCAGGGACTGGACACGTTCGAGGGTCTGTTGCTGTTTGGCAAGGAACATTGTTATATTGTGGATGGTTTCACGCTGCTAAAGAACCGGGAGATACGCGACATAGATACCCTGCCTCCTGGTGCCTATGAGCCCATAATACCCAACTCTGGTGGAACAACCTCGACGAGTTCTTCTCGCGCCGTCAGCCACAAACTGCGACAATGTTCCAAGTTTGCCTATGAGGAGATACGTGAAGTGCACAAGCGACGGTACCTGCTGCAGCCCATTGCACTGGAAGTCTTCTCCGAGGATGGACGCAACTATTTATTGAGCTTTCCACGTAAGGTTCGCAACAAGGTGAATCAAAGGTTTCTGGCGCTGGCGACAGCATTGAATGATAATGCCCAGCAATCCGTAGCTGGACAGAAGCGTACAGCGAGTGTGGAGCAGACATCGGGTCTGTTTAGTGGCCTCATTGGCGAGACATCGGTGACACAGCGCTGGGTGCGTGGAGAGATCTCGAATTTCCAATATCTGATGCATTTAAATACGTTAGCGGGTCGCAGCTACAATGATCTCATGCAGTATCCGGTCTTCCCATGGATATTGGCCGACTACGATTCCGAGGAACTGGACTTTACAAATCCCAAAACATTCCGGGATTTCTCACGTCCCATGGGTGCTCAGTCCGACGACCGTTTGGAGCAATTTCAAAAGCGTTTTAAGGAATGGGATGATCCACATGGAGAGACTCCGCCTTATCACTATGGCACCCATTACAGTTCGGCCATGATTGTGTGCTCGTATCTGGTGCGGCTTGAGCCCTTCTCGCAACCCTTCCTCAAGCTGCAAGGCGGTCACTTTGATCTTGCCGATCGCATGTTCCACAGCATCAAGGAGGCCTGGCTATCAGCCTCCAAACTGAACATGGCTGATGTTAAGGAGCTCATACCCGAGTTCTTTTATCTGCCCGAATTCCTGAGCAACTTTAATAACTTCGATCTGGGCACCAAGCAGAACGGGGAAACCCTTAACCATGTCATACTGCCACCGTGGGCCAAACAGGATCCCAGAGAGTTTATACGTCTCCATCGCAGTGCTCTCGAGTGTGATTATGTTAGCCAGCATTTGCATTTGGTAAGTTAAAGTACGATAAACTATATTATGAATATATTTCATTATGTTTATATTCCTACAGTGGATTGATTTGATCTTTGGCTGCAAACAGCAAGGACCCTCAGCCGTGGATGCTGTCAACGTGTTTCATCATCTCTTCTACGAAGGCAACGTTGATATTTACAAGTAAATAAAGTATATATATTTCTATTTGACTCCACTTAACCATTATCATCTTTATAGCATTGATGACCCTCTGAAAAAGAACGCCACAATTGGATTCATCAATAATTTCGGTCAGATACCAAAACAGCTCTTCAAGAAGGCGCATCCCGCCAAGAAGATGGCAAATTCAAGACATTCTGCACTTATCGATCCGACAGCTTTGATACAGGGCAACAGCACAGTGCTGCAAACGGATCGTCTATTCTTCCATAATCTCGATAATCTAAAGCCAAGCTTGCAACCCATCAAGGAGCTTAAGGGACCTGTTGGTCAAATATTGCAACCAGATAAGGTCGTGTTTGCTGTGGAGCAAAACAAAGTGATGATGCCGCCATCGTATAGCAAATATATTGCTTGGGGATTCGCAGATCATTCGTTACGCATTGGACTCTACGATACAGATCGAGCTTCATTTGTATCCGAGGCAGCAGCGCATAACTCTGGCGAGATTCTAACCTGTGCCTGTCCAAATGCCAAAATGATTGTCACTGCCGGCACAAGTTCCGTGGTTACTATCTGGAAATTCGATGCGAATCGGAAGAGTCTCAGTGTGCGACATTCTTTGCATGGTCACACCGATGCTGTGACCTGTTTGGCTGCCAGTGCTGCCTACAATGTCATCGTGTCTGGCTCAAGAGATGGTACTGCCATTGTCTGGGATATGTCGCGTTTTACGTTTGTGCGGCAACTGCGCGGACATGCGGGCGTTGTGGCAGCTGTAGCCATCAATGAACTAACTGGAGATATTGCCACATGCTCAGCCACCTGGTTGCATGTCTGGTCCATCAATGGCGATGCACTGGCCATGGTCAATACGTGCGTGGGCAGCGCTGATCGCATGCAACAAATACTTTGTGTGGCTTTCTCGCAGATACGCGAATGGGATCAGCAGAATGTGGTCATGACAGGTTCCACAGATGGTGTTGTAAGGGTAAGTAATATTGTATTAAGCCTTGGGTTCTTGCATAAAAGCTAGACCTAAACTCAGACGGTTCTAATATTTATACTCTACTCTTACAGATGTGGTCGCTAGAGTATACACAGGTTCCCATCGATCGCAAGCTAAAACGTGGCGTGGAGGTAAGCTCACAGGATAAACCGGAATCAACATCTATAGAAGACGCCGACAATAACAAGGCTGACAAAATGAGTCTCTTTAAACAAATGAAGAGTCTCTCACAGCCAGAAGATGAACATGGTATGTGATACATATATTTATACCTGTTCTCCCTCTCAAACCTTGCCTTCCTCCTCTTAGAAATTGTAAAATCTGCCTCGGAGAGCAGCATTTCGGAGGCGTCACAGCACAGCAACGAATCAACTAAGTCTGCAGAAGCAACTGCCAAGTCTGAGCCCAGAAAGAGTTCCATAACAGGCGCCAAATCGCTGCACGAAATGAAATCGGCCACGGTGGAGGCACCGGGCTGCTCTTCCGATCAAAGAGCAGGTGAAGGTAAGGCAGAATACTATTGTAATTTCGTATATATTAACTTATCGTTAACTGATATTAACAGAGGAGCACAGCATTCGTCCAAGTAAATCGGACACGAGCTTAACCGATGGCTTTGTCTTGCTGGACAATGACAGATATCGTGGAGAACAGGCGCTACGTAAAGGTGCGTGTGTTTGTATAGTTTAAATATTATATATATTTAATCCCAAATCTCGTATTTGTATTCCAGGCTTCAAATGGCAACGTCAATTAATGTTCAGATCAAAGCTGACAATGCATACGGCGTATGATCGCAAGGATAATGCCGAACCGGCTAGCATAACAGCGTTGACAGTATCCAAAGATCATAAGATACTCTATGTCGGTGAGTAGTAGAGTTAATCAGAATTGTTATATATATGGAAATATATTGTTGATCATTAACTAATTATTAACCTTGCTACAAATACTTTGCAGGCGATGCACGTGGTCGTATTTTCTCGTGGAGCGTTACAGAACAACCTGGACGTGGCGTAGCCGATCATTGGCTGAAAGACGAAGGCGCTGATCAGTGTGTCAAATGTTATGTGAAGTGAGTGCCTGTAAATGAATAACCAATTATTCATAACCAATTATGATATTTCCCTAGATTTACTCTCTATGAACGGAAACATCATTGCCGTAACTGTGGCCAAGTGTTTTGTAACAAATGCAGTCGCTTCGAGTCGGAGATATCCCGTCTACGCATCCTAAAGCCCGTTCGGGTCTGTCAGGCCTGCTATGGGCAGCTACGTACGAATTCGCTGGACAATTAAGCATGATAATTGGATCTGTGTACCTATAATTAGCTAAAAAGAAATAACTGCGTTTACTTTCGTTTGAAAACAAAAGATAACTATTGTAACTGTTAAAAGACGTTAGGGGCATTAATTTACACACACTCTTTATACTACTTTACTACTCTACTATATAATCAATTGTTTTATATATTATTTATTTTTTTCTATTGTATTTATAATATTTTTTAACCAAAAACTTGTGTTGCGCTAAGAACAACCAAAGGCTGTTATTGTATGATTTTATTTTTTATTGAAGCTACTTTATTTAATGAAGAAAATGAACCACGTTGCAATATTTAATTTAATATATATCTAATTTTAACTATTTATTACCAAACCGAATAAAACAATAATGAATGACAGATTGCTTACAATCATTAACAAATTTTGTAGTAATATAATTGAAATTGTAAATCGAATCAAATTTCGAAAAAACATTTTTGTGTATTTAGCGTCAAAATTATTGCGCAAGCTGCTTAGCGACATGACCAGCGCACAAATATATATATTGTATGTATTGTTATCTCAAGAATAGGTAAATCTAAAGAAACGAAACGAATACAGATGAACCCAAATCAATAATTAGCTTACCAAATAGTTAAAACAAGCAAACAAGCACCGCCACTTATATCAATTACAAATGAACAACATTTTTGGGAGATTTACTAGACAAATACTTATAGAGACAGACAGACAGACATGGAACAGAATCGACACTCAATTGCAAAACACAACAACAACACACAAACCTCACACAGCAACAAAAATATTTATACATATAACAAAAAGATACGATTACTTCCAAATAAACGATAAACAATTAACATAAAAGCAATGATTAATGTCGATGTAATAAATGAAATGGGTCCGTAATTGTAAAGCAATATTCACAGATTGCTAAACCAACTAAAATGAAGTATGCGAATATGATTAAACGTAGTGAAATTAATAATATGTTGTCATAGCTGTTCTCTCTATTTTCACAACTTTTATGGTTCTATTTTGCAGAAGGAATGTTAAAGTATTAAAATTGTCCACTAAAAATAAAACATCTTTCTGTCCTTTAAATCCTTTTCATGCTATGACAACCGAATTTAACTAAAATCTCTGTAAATACGGAAGATAAATAACGAAGAAAATGGTAAAAAAATAATAAAAAAAAAACAATTTAGAAGGAATATTAATTAGCTAAATAAAATGTCGTAGTGGTAAATAGAAAGATATTCGGTATTTTGTAGAGCATCTACATGTTGCATTGATAATAATTTACAAACATTATATACATGTGACACTGCTATATACACGAAAAATGGAAAAACACATATATATATTGTATTTCAATTCAAGAAACCAAAAAGATAATGATATGTACGTATGGGTTGCCCAGCAGGGATACCGAAACCAACAATCCAAAAACAAAAACACTTTCAAAAGACTTAAGGCACACGTCAGTCAGTTATGAAGCAACAGCACATTTAGAACAACAGAAACATTTCAAGAACTATCCAAAGTAAAGACTTTAAGCATGAAATTCTTACATTTCAATAAGTGGAGCCTGAATACATAATTATATATGATGGTAATACCCTAAGAAACACCACAGCAACAAACACACGGGAAAAGGCGAACCCAAAAATAAATACTTACTATAAATGTATGAAAAACTATATATATATATATTTATTGTTAATTCGCATGAAAATATGCGAAAAGGCAACATATGATTTAATAAAATGGACAATGTTAACAAACATTGCATTTTTGAATGGGTTGGGGGAGAATTATATGACATATTGACTAGATATCGGATAGTTGATTGTATGTTGATTTAAATATATGTACCGCTGATTGTAAAAATGAATAGATGATATTCAACCAAAGATTATAAAACACAACTCAATATTTTATAATCTTTGATTTCCGTTATTAAAAAAACACAAATTAAACCTATTATTATTTACGTCCGTTGTCTGCGAGGTGTTCGAATGTTATGACGGCCAAGAACTGCTATACTGAGGTCTGGGCACTGTCGAAGTTCAAACTCGACTCGTTTCGTTTCGAACTGCTGAGAGAGCCGAGGGAGAGAGAGAGCAGAGCGCAGACTCGACAAAGACAACCCGAAGTGGTGAGTTTTGTGTGTAAGAGGCGTGGCTTGGCACACGCACACACACACACACAGTCACACTGAGAAGAATCTGCACTAGGGGGAGGGGAAATTCGAGGCACAGAAAAAATGCGACTTCTTGATGCCGCAAATTTGGCATTTGTATGGGTGTGTGTGTGAGTATATTGATGGGAATGAGTGGGGGTGAACTTGAGAACGTTCAGTGTTGGAGGTGGAGAAGACTCGCTGGGTGTGTATGTGTGTGTGATGTGTCTCGCTTGTGTAGTATAAGCCTGTGCCGCAAATGACTTTGCATTCTGACTGGTTAATATAACCGCAGGATAGATAGGAAGGGCTGGGCTAGTGTGCGCGATCCTCTATATAACCAAGGGCAAGCAAATGGGCTGTGTAATAGCCTCGTCGTAGTCGCGGTGCTGCTGGTAAGACACTTTACAAGACTCCACCCCCAAAATGCAGTCGTACATAAGACGTTGTCCGCTAAGCCGTCTTCTGCTCGCACTTATGTGTGCGTGTGTGTGTGAGTGCGTGTGCTGGTATCCTGTGCTCGTGAGTGTGTGTGTGTGTGTGTGTGCAACCGATACACAATGTCACAAAAGTCATTTCAATTTAGATGAGAGTCAGTAAATCAACCCCTATCAACATACCAACAACAGGCGCAGCCAGTGCCAGGCGAGGAAACGCCATTGCGAAATTGCCTACGCATACACGTACATAATAAGCCCACACTATCGCACAAATATACAAATCCATACTTACGTACATACATATATGCTTATATATTTCACATATGGCATATCCTTACCTATCCCCATATGAATGTGCTACCTCAACTTTCTGGGGTATTTTCAACAGCATAGAAACTTTGTTGGCAGTGCATAATTAAATGCAAATTGAATTTAATTTCAATTAATTTGTTTACTGTTTTAGTACTGTAAAGGTGATGACAATTTCTAGTATATTATAAGTTCAAACAGTCGATATTATGTGAACTAGCAAAAGGACTCAGCTACGCTCATCGATTATCGGTGCTACTATTTAGTAAATTTAAATAGTCGATAGTTCCGTGAACTAGAAAAGGCCTTTATTACATCGATTACCCATTGTAGTATTTAACAAGTTCAATCAATCGATAGTTACGTGCACTGGAAAAGGAACTTAATCACATTGATCAGCCATTTTAGTATTTAATAAACATTCGATAGTTACGTTAGCTAGAATTGGATCTGATTCTAGTATTTTAAGTTGAACTGGAAAATGAACCCATTAAAATGAATCACCATTTTAATTGTCATTCACAGCATAATTCTACAGGTAAATTATTACGTTACCTAAAGTGTTGCCACTTTCAACACATTGTGGCATATGCCCCAAATGGTAGCGTGCCCTTGCAGCTGAGATCCTGACTTTAGAACTAATAATCCGACAGCCTACAAGCGCAGGACGGACCAAAAAAAAAAAAAGAAAAAGGAAGAAGCCAGCGAGGCAACGAGGCATCTGGCCCGAAGAGCAGCGGCAAAGATATTTGCTGAGGCACAGCAAAGAGAGAGAGAGAGTGTGTGCGAGAGCAGGAGAGCAGCAGAGCATGGCAGCCCCCAAAGAGCAGGACAACAGATGCCATTACCAATACATACGCAACGACGACGTCGTGAGGAGAAGGACTTCGTTCCGGCGCTAGCTTTTCATCATTCTTGACATTTTGTGGTGAATTGTTGAAAGCCACAGGATATGTCGCTGTATGCGTGCCACACACACACAAAGGACTCACTATAGTATATGTGTCTGTGCATGCGCCCATGTCTGTGTGTGAGAGAGGAAAAAAGAAAACAAAAATGGTGGACGGCAGGAAGTCTCCTCATTTGCTGTAATCGCATCAGGCGGCAGGCGGCACTGAAAAAGGGCGTTTTCCGGTTGGCTGCCCGCCTGTCCTGCTCTGTCCTGTCCCGGCCTAGCCTGGTAGTCCTGACCCACCTCCCCCCACAGTCGGTCTTCGTTCGCAAGGGATGAAATGTAACATTTTGTAACTTTTCGGTAAATTTTCGACTTTTTCGTCGACGTTTTGGTTTTTCGCTGCCAACGTCGCAGTTCGCTTCGCAGTTTGCGCTGCGCTGCGTTTTCCGCTTTGCCATTTTCATTTTCCTCATTCGCAGTTGCAGCGTTTTTTTCCCGTCTGTGGCTTTGTGTCGCGTCGCGTCGAACCGGGTGGTGTCAGGGGCGGTTGGTGGGTGTTGGGCGCAGGGTTGGTTTCGGGCCCGGCCCTGGCTGTCTTTGGCTTTGCTCTGCGTCCTGTCAAATTGACTGCAAAAAAGGACCTTCTCCTTTGGCAGCTTCACTTTCGTAATTGGCGGTCTCTGCTCTGCTCTGCTCAGCTCTGACTCGGCTTCTCGTCCTGTCGCAGCGTCCTGCCAGCGCCATTCACAGTTGGTCCGTCAGCCAAAGCGATCCGCATCCGCTGCGTCGTTGTCTTCGCCGTAGTCCTCCTCGTCGTCGTCGTCGTTGTCGTCCTTTTGCGTCGGCAAATTGCAAATGTAATCAACTAACTAACTTGAAGTGCAGTTTTTAAATACATTCGTAATATTCTACTTAAAATATCGAATACTAAACTGTTCCTAGTTTATCGGAGTGTGTGTGAAACTAATTAGAGCACGCTGGATACTCTAGGATTCAAATATTTCCATCAACGGAAAATGGGCACAGGTAAAATGCGTGAAAAGCTGCACAAGTTTTACTCTAACTGATTCGTAATGCCGACGGAATTTTGTTTAAAAAACACACAGAATGACTTGGCAAATAATTGAAAACGTATCGGAATTGAGAACTTAAGAAATTGCTAAATAATATGTATATAAAGCAGTTAAGCCCCTTCTTAAAATAATAAATAAATGTGTTGTAAGCCCGACGGCAAATGCCTTATATCAGATCAATGTAATGTTGTAGAAATTCTGTGATTTTATGAATGTTTCAATTAGGTTTGAACAGCAAAGAATTGTGGAATTTTTGTGAAATATAGCAGATTGTAAGTTTGATCTGAGAATTATATTATTAGTTTGTAAACAGAACTGGTAAAACTTTTTGTTTCAATTACAGATTTTTCAAAATAGGATACTCTTTTTTATTTTTTAGAATGTTATTTACAGGGGGTCGGCAAGAAGGAAATCTTAAGTGTTATTTAAGTATTTCAAAAAGTAACTACAATAGTAAAACATAGATTTAAAATGCAAATTCAGCAAATTATAAAGCTTGGACATCCACCGATCTAATTCGCAATTCTCACGCTAATTCTCACGCCCTTTCGAGAGTCTCTTCCCACGCGCTAAACTAAACTGAACTAAGCCAACCTTTTTAGCCTATAAAAACAAAGCAGAGATTTCCATACCAGTCAAAAAACATATTGTATAGTTCCAATGCAGATATATCCCACACAAACACACTCTCAAAAAATTGACACAACTTGCTGAGTAAACAAAAATATTTAAAATCAACAATAAAAATTTTTAAAAAGAAAACATTGCGAAGGTTCAAAAGCGAAGGCGATGGCAAAGGGGGGAGGCAGGGCACAGGCAGTACAACCCTTAGGGGTCCAGTGGGTTGTGGCTGAGGTTGCGGCAACAGGAACAGCAACGGCAACGGCACGCACGGCCACTTGGTTGGTGTTAACACGCTGCGGACAATTGCCGATGCGCAGGGTGTGAAAATTGGCAACACGCGTCGCTCGGCAATATGTCAAATGTCGCAGGCACAAAGGGCGCAGCAGAAATACAACAAAAGGGGCAACAATCGAAGTCGGCAACGGGCAGCGTTTTATTTTGACAAGTGTCGAGTGTTACCAACTTAATTTGTGAAGCGTGCCACCGCCAAAAGGGTGCACTACACTCCTCTCTCCATGTTCTCTCTCCTCCTCACGCATTATCTGCCATTTTCACTTGCTAATCCGAGACACACGCATACACGCAAAGGAGACCAGGCAAATTTCGCAAGTGTTTATGCAAGTGTCGACAGCTTTGAGGCCGCGCTCAGCTCTTAATAGTGTATAATATGTGAATATCTAGCAGATCACATACAGCAAAATCTAGAAAATCATTATAATTATTTCGATTGTGTCAGATAAAAGGTCTATACAATTTAAATATGATTATTTGAGTAGTTATTCTGAGGACCAACATTCATTGTGAAGAATTAAATTTATAACTGTTTGTTGTATGTCAACTAAATTAACCTTTTTTTATAAAGTATAGAGTATATAAACGTCATAAGGTTGTTGACTGTTTTAGTCAAGAATAGGTCTTCTGAATTCTTAGAAGCAACTATTTCTTTGTAAATGTGGAGACTCAAATTGTTACTACTGTAGATCAACTAAAAGTAATTAGATTTGGCAACACATGACATGAATGAAGCTGTTAACTTTCAAATATATTCGGTGATAACTAAAGTCAAAATAAATTTTAGTGTTAATTTATTAATTTATTAAGGTCCGCTATCTATAGAGTAGAAGAGTATTATAGCGTGGTGTTTGTGTAACAGAAGGCAAGTAAAGGGTGATTTTTTAGCTACTATCTTTTTGGCAATACTGGTTTAAACAGCTGACGCACGTTTCGTGTCTTGTATCACAGTCAAACATCTTCAGGTTGGTCTATAATTTAATCATAAATCGTCTTTCAAAACGAACAACGCTTACAAATTATTAATTTTATTATCAAAATACGTGCTCTTTTGCACGTTTTTACCGGTGAATTGGCCGCCTGATCGTGCGATTTAAGGCCTTTACTCTATTTTTAGTGGGGAGCATCACCCTTTATATTTTTTCTTGATCAACAGTCGAACCGCTTTAGCAATATCCTAATAATATTATAAAATATGTGTACTTTAATTTCCAATTTGCCATCATAATAATTATTTTCCTTTCCATTTTCCCACAGCCGGCGATCGTCTGCTGGACATACCCTGCAAGGTGTGCGGCGATCGCAGTTCGGGCAAACACTACGGCATCTACAGCTGTGATGGTAGGTGACAAATACTTCAAATTCTTTCAACTATAAACGACTCTATACTATATTAGTTTATTATATTATTATATACAGGCTGTTCAGGCTTCTTCAAGCGCAGCATTCATCGCAATCGCATTTACACCTGCAAGGCCACAGGTGATCTCAAGGGTCGCTGCCCGGTGGATAAGACACATCGCAATCAGTGTCGCGCCTGTCGCCTGGCCAAGTGCTTTCAATCGGCCATGAATAAAGATGGTAAGTAGAGACTCTAGAGACACACGCCAATCACAGTGGCACACTCTCTTACTTAAGGTGGAAGGGAAGTGAGGGGAGGGAAGCCTCCACAAGTCTTTGTTTTACTTGGCAAATTCATTTAATTATGCAGCAAATTAGCTGGAGCTGCTTTTCCTTTCCTGTGCATAAATTACATGGCAACCAAAAATGCCGCAGGCTTTTGGGGGCACCGCACATTTTTAGCTAGCACCCTCAGCACCCTTCTCTCCCTTCCCGCGTGGGCACTAACCATTGTCAAGTGCGAGTTGGAAGTTGATTTTCGTTGTAGTTGTCATTAATCCGATTATAATTTATGCGCGGGGCTACCTTTTTCTCCACCCCACCCTACCTTCTTAGCAGAAGTTGCCAGGCTTGATTTCTCAACGAGGAAGGCGTGACTTTACGGGGGTAACCCTCTGCAAAGGGTTCTCTTTGAGAAAGTTAATGGTAGTAGCGGCGGAATTAGAAATGATTTGAATGTATCAAAAATAATAAAATACTGAGAATAGTAGACATAAGAACCTAATATAACCGAAAGGCTTAACCAAAGAACGTAACCTAAGCCATCAAACCTAATCCTCTAACCTAATCATCTAACATAATAACATGATCTAAAGACCTAACCTAAGGGCAGAGCCTAGGCAACTAACCTAAGGTTCCAACCTGAGCACTTTACCTTAAGAAGTAACCTAAGGACCTATACTGACGACCTAACCTAAGGAAATAACCTTAGCACATTATCACCTAAGATGCAAACCTAAAAAAGAACACACAAATAACACAAAATATTGCTTATTTATTTCATTCACATCTACACTTTCATATACTGATAATGGGTTTCCATTGTGTCATTGTTGCCCCCATAAAGACATCAACATACAGTGAGTCACTAAATGATTTGCATATTACCAACTTTATTGGGGCAAAAGGCGATTGACCAAAAGTTTAACCGAAAACCAAAAATGAATAGCCTTCTCTCCTCTGCTGTCGCTCTCTCTCTCTGTGAATGCAACAATGCTAGCTTTAAAGCTCTTAAGCCAACATTAAATGTAGCATAAAAACACATAACAAGCACACACCCGGGCCCAGAAAGCTATCTGCGGCTCAGCAGCGCAACCGGATAAAGATACAGCTACAGCTATAGATACAGATACAGATACAGATACAAAAAGTGCCATAGCTATGGCTACACTTCAGCATTCGGCAACATCCATTGATGGGTTCACTGCACAGCGCAGGGCAGGGCAGGCAGGGAGACAGGAGAGCGTGAGAATTGCTGCAGATTTTCTCACACGCAATTCGCCTTCAGGGGGCGTACACCAGGCTGTGCGGGGGAGGAGTGGTTTCACTGGGGGGTACGGGGTAGGTCTGTCGATTGACAATGTGCACTTAATAGCGGATTACATGCATTATCCCATCGCTGGAAATGCGACTAAAATGTATTGACAATCAAATGATCCCCAGCTGCGCAGGAGAGCTGAAGAAGGGCATGAAATGAACCTGAAACAAAGTTAGTTTACGATGAGAAGGGAGAGCGAAAGGGAGAGAGGAGGAATATGCTTTACAAAGCAGAGACTGACTGACAGACAGACAGTCACGCAACTTAGTTAACGCCCACTGAACTTGGGCGAAACAACAACACAAGGTGACAACAATAGCGCAACTGGCAAAAGCAAAACACAACAACTGCCACTACAATAACAACAAAACAAGCAATAAGTTGGGAAAAGCCAAAGATTTGATGCCCTTGAAAAACGGAGTTCATAAGCTTGAAAATTGAAATTCAATTGAAAGAATCTAACCTTAAGATGTAAGACAGACATAACATATAACATTTGTTATGGCTAAATTAAAAGCTAAAAAACCATAGATATGCCTATAAGACGAGTTGGTAGCATACAAATTTCTATAAAAAGCCTTCTGTAAAAAGCCAAATATAGCTAAATTCACAAGCTGCAGTTTTCTACAACAGTTATAAGCTCTGCTGAAGGCATACAAAATCGATCTTTATTTCTGCTAAAAAGTGCTTCTCAGTCGAGTGAAGAGGAAATGAATGCAAAATTCAGTTCATAGCGCTTGTTATAGCTAGATGTTAGAAATGATAGCTAAAACATAATATATAAAATTCAATAATATGTACATACCATATAGCAATACTGTTGACTAAAGATTTCATAAAGGTATTCACAATACAACAATAAGGTATTTTCCTATAATTTAAATTGAAATTGATATCTAAGTTGTTCCCACAAATTGAATACTTCAATTACTTCAAAACTTATAGATCTATCTGTTTTTCATAGTTATAGTAACCAACTGCCCAACTAGTCTGCTATACCTCAATCAGAAGAAGGTCACAAACATGGCGTCGTCGTACCCTAGGCGTGCCCGGACATGTTCCATGTGCCTTTTCTTTGCGCATTTTCTTAGTTTGCCGCTACAAAGCCCCATGTTAGCTGCCTTTTTGGGGTTTTTCTTGGCTGGTTGCCGTAAATAAACAATAAACACACTTCACACGCTTGAGCAAGAGGGAGATAGAGCGACATAGTGAGAGCGAGAGCTGTTGGTGTTGCCCTTTGCCAGTAACTCTGGGCAGACAAAGTGCTTTTGTTGTTTAGAGCAGAAAGCAAAAAAGCCACAAAAATCGTTCAAGGCACGTTTGTGTTATGTTTTTTTTTTGCCAAGCAGATAGAGAGAGGGCAACACAGGGAGTGTGAGACAGAGATCGTAGAAGAGAGAGAGAGATAGTCATGTGGTTAGCCATTTTTAGTTGTGCCTTGTGCCCTTTTGTTTAGTTTCCATTTGGTTTCGTATGATTTCTGTAGTCGAGTCGTATTGCCCATAAAGTTAATTAGAAAAGTGTGCAGCAGTGTTGCTCCAACTGTCAGTGTTGCATAACGACAACAGCTGCTGCATACATAACCTGAAATGCGTACTGAAAATAAGTTATTATTATGGGAAAATATGACAAAGAACGCACACTTCACTCGCCTTCTTCGCCTTATGCTTTGTATGCTAATAGCTGCAGAAAGAAGAAGAGTAAGCTGAAGAAGTAGTAGAAAGAAAAGAGAGAGAGAGAGAGAAAAGAGGAAGACATGGTAAGAGCTTCCCTTAACAAATTATGTTGCCACTTGTCACATTTAATGGTATTTGCATTTGTGAACCAACAAAGTGTCAGCATCATCATCAGCACGCATAGTGAGAGAGCGGAGCCCGCAGTCGAAGGACTTCCCCCACTTGCCAGTCCCTCTTCTCCTGCTGCCCCCACCATCTTATTTCTTTACAAATATTTACGCGGCATTTTAAGCGGATTTTTCATTTTGAGTGATTTGTGTCGCTTTTCCAAATCCCATTCGCATATAAAAAAGCGAGCAATAAAATGTCCTTTTCCAGGCATTTGCGTGTCTCTCCCCCTCTTTTATCTCTCTCTCTCTCTCTCTGTCTCTGTCTCTCTGTCTTTCTCTGACACTTTATGTGTGCTTGTGCTTAGTTCTTTATCTTTGCTGGCTGCGTGTTGAGCTGAAAAGTGAGCTCTAATGATGGCAATCAACATGGAAATATGATTTGAATTAGCAACGCAATTTACATAGTGCTTAGTACCCAACGTTTTAGTTAGTAAATGTAGCTTGAAGAAGCAGTCCAAATTGTTGTCCTTGGATGAGGATTATATTTGATAGAGAAGCATGGCAATTTAGTTAAATTTTGCTATAAATTTTAACATTTTCTTGTCATCTATTTTCGAAAATTCTATAGATCTTAGTTGTTACAGCGTCAATTTGCCAAACATATTACTTATTTTCGTGCTTAGTTGGGATTCACATATTCTAAAAAGGAAATGTGTTCTTTATACGTAAAACAAGAAAAAATGTCTGTCCGTTTTTTCTTTAAATTGTCTAGATCTCAGTTAATGCAATATATATCTTTATGAAATTTTATATACACAACACTCTTCGCCATCTCTTCCAATTCTCCAATTGATTGCTATTTATTTCTATTTGATAAATACAGTAAAGAAGATTTAGTCAAAGAACAGAACTTTATTATATTTAATTTCCCCACAGAGAAATATGTTAATGCGAGTTCCTCGAGTTGCTTACAGATATTATGTGATGTGTAGTATTCTGAGATAAGTAACTCACTCACTCAGGGTATACAAATGTCGATTACCTTTTCGCCAACTTGTTTTCATAACTTTAATTTCAACTTTCTCGCAATGTTTGCACAAGATAATGCCAAGCAAGACATTCATTAAAATTGGCCAAGTGAAAAGTTAATGAAAAACGCAACTGTAAATGGAAATTCGTGCGGCTTAGCCTGTCTGTCGTTATTGTACTGCCAATTGCTGTTGCCTTTTATAACTTGAGTATATTTTGTAGTATACTTGCGGGCAGTTAAGCCTTCTGTCAACGCTGTAACTTAGCTCCGTTCTCCCTGCCAGCAACACGTACTCGCTGTGGTTATCAACGTTCGTTGTTGTTTCTGTTGTTGTTGCTACTGTCTATATATATAAGTATATATAGTCGACTTTTTGGCGCCGCATTGGCGACTAATTTCATGACCACAGTTCAACGTATTGATTTTCTATACCAGCACACACACACCTGACTATACAATGGATGCAACTGTGTATGTGAGTTGTGTGTGTGTTTATTTATTTGCAACATTTAAGCCGCTCACTCTGCACATGCATGCGCGTGTCCGCCATATTACGTATACGCACTGCATTTACACATGACTGCAGGGCACACACTCACACTCACACACAGATACAACAAGGCACAGCCAGCCTGTCTGTATACATGCGCATGTAGATGTCGCTCTTAATTGACATTATAGCCTACTACTTTATGTGCATACACTTTTGGTAGGCACTGTGCGAGCGGCAACATGTAAATGCGCCTGGCTTGCACATGTCCTGCACAGTCTCTCCCTCTCTCTCTATGTGTGTGTGTGTACGAGTGTGTGTCTGTGTGTGTTAGTGTATGACAAAAGTGTCAGTGTCAACATTAAAAGCGGATTTAAAATCACTCGCATGCCCGTTGCTAAAGCAGGGAAACCGGGAAGGGAATGGGGGCACAACGAGTCAGAGCGTAAAAGCCTTTGGCCTAACAGAGCAAGTGAGGGAGTGTAAGTGAGAAAGGGAGAGAGAGGGGGCAGGCGGGAGACAGTAAAAGTTATTGTATATATTGCAAATCGGTTAAAGTTAAATTTATGCGTACTTTAAACTTGTGTGACGCCTCTGACTATTTAATAACTATAAATAATGAACGGACAGATGTTTCCTAAGTAAACTATAATAGCAAAAGATGACTAAACTAGTTGGCAAAAGTCAACTGACATGTCAACAACTGCCTGCTCAATGAATTAAAACATTAATTAACTCAATCTTCTGCAAGCTGTCGGCCTTTTACAGCAGATAATAATGATATATGTATGTGTGACTGTGATTTATACACCTGATTCGTGGCTAACACGGATATTACAAAGTGTGTTTAACGAGTCATGTATTTGGGGTATGTAACCGGCAGAAGAAGGCCTGGCAGAACCCACAAATTAAATATATATTCTGAATCAGAATCAACAACTGAGTCGATATAGCTATGTCCGTCTGTCTTTCTGTCCGTCCGTACGAACACCTAGATCTATAGCTATTAAATAAGGTATCAATATGTGTTATTATTGCACGCAGATCAAGCTTATTTCAGATTTTGGCCACGCCCCCTTTAGCTACCTTAAATCTATCATTGTCGGGCACACTCGACTGTAGTTTTCCTACAAGTTCTACATATATCGTACATATATTACAATATATATTTTTAGAAGAATGTTATTATCATAAGTACTGTATCTACCATAGGGTGTATATCTACCATAAGAAGGTGATTTTTTTTAAATCTTTCACATAATTGAGACCACAAAAAGAATTAGCAAAAAATAGTTTACTTAAAATGTTGAAAGAGCAGCAGCAAGGCCAAGATTCCAAGTGCATGTAGAACCTTTCTCTATTCTTAGCTGCACAAGTTTATAAAGATTTTAATTATTATATATCACTGATAAGACTGTACAATCTACAGCAATGGAAACAGACAGCTGTTGCACAGTAGTATCTTTGTATCTTTTTCAAATCGTCAACAAATAGAGATTCTCTTATCCACATCAATTTGTCACTAGACTGGGCTCACCTCACCTGCCCCCCGCACCACTGCACTTCACCCTGCCCTGCTGCCCAGCTTCACACTTGAGCCGACATAAACAAAGACCATTATGGACTATTAGACTATTATGCACTTTACAGTTGTTAAGCCAAATGCGATGTTCAGCACAGGATAAGGGAAGGACATGGAAAATCACCCCCAGTATTGCCAAGCGCAGCGAATCACTTCAAGTGTTTTTTTCTAATTTCACTGTTTTCATTTTGTGAGTGTGTGTGTGTGTGTGCTACGCCCTCGTATTTAGCGAGTTTGCCTTATTTACTTTTCATTTGCCTGCCAAACATGCGCGCTTAATTTCTCGCGTAATTTTTATTATCAACCCACAGATATAACATGAGGAGTGAATAATATGGGTGAAAGATACTACACCCATTACGATGGCCCTTTTCTCTGGGTTTGATGTTGATGATGATGATCATTCATTGGGATTTTCGCGTGTCTTTGTCGTGAAGTCGCCCGAGTTGTCCTGAGAATCAAGCAGCTGCCCAACATCCGCTCTAGCTCTGTTCTCTTTCCTTCTCTCTTTCTCTCCCTGTCTCTTGCCCCGCTGCCCTCCCCCGCTGCCACTTATCATTAATTTTTCTACCGCATTTCCTTGCCCTGGCATTCTGACATTCTGTTGGCCTCCTCGTCCTTCTACTCCTTCGTGCCGTGTCCATTTCTGGTCTCGTCCTGTTTTGACATAATTGTTTTTGCTTCCATGCGTCGTCCGCACTTCGCACTCGACCCCTAATTAATTGATTAGCTTCAGCAAATCGGTCAATATGTTTTTCCTGCTCACTCATTCTCGACCTGTACTCAGCTATCCTCCCCCCTCCGCCTGCTTTTGGTTTTTATGGCTGTACGCTCTGCGGATGCGTAATGAGTTGCTAATTAGATTTGTTCATTGTATTCCCTTTTTTTTGGGTGCTAGAAACCCTTGAGAGTCTGGTCAGCCGGTGTTGGGAAACATATCGGATTGGAGGTTAGGAAGAACTAAAAGTTTCCTCTGCAGTAAGTCAGAAATCAGTGAGAAGACCATATATAAAAAGTGTTTACGAGTTTAATAAAGATATATAAACAGATACAGATGGTACTGGGTATTTAAACTAAGTTAAACAGTTGATTAATAAGTTAGATTCAACTGAGATAGGTGGACTGAATTCCAAAGAAAGGTAATTAAGTGTTGCAAAAAGAGTGAATAACCATTAACAGCAGCTTACAATGTTACTTAACAGCAGCTTAAAAGAAAGCTTAACAGCAGCTCAGAATGAAACTTTTAGAACGAAACTTAACAGCAGTTTAGAAGAAAACTAACAGCTGCTTAACAGCTTCTTAGAACGAAACTTAACAGCTGCTTTAAACTTCGATTGAACAGCTGAGCTAATTGAGATGAAAATTTATCGGTAAATAATACCATACTGTAAATCATTTGAATAATTTAACTAATCTTAAATTTATAGGGTATCCCTTCAATGTAAGGTAATCATAAGCAATCACAGACTTCAAATTATGTCATTTGCCGCGAATCTTTGGCACTTTTAAAACTCACTTAGACTAACTCAATTGCATGCGTCCTAATCCTCAAATCGCTGCCAGCCCATCCAGAGATTCCGAGTCCCGTGTTGCCCCAGGGCAGCAGCAGCAGGCAACACGACTTTTGCATTTTGCATTCATAACTTTTCCAGCAATCAAATCGTGGAGAACTTCATTTCACTAAGGTTCGGATGGTAGAAGAGAGGCTGCGGGATGGGGGCAAAATGGTGGCGCTTAAAACGGAATGAAAGAAGATTTTTAATTTTTACTTTTCGCTTATGCACTTAATTTTTTGCCTTTTTCACACGTTTCTTTGTTTGCCCGTTGGAAAAGTGACGCGTGCAAAGGGTTAGCAATGCCCCAAAGAAGAAGGGCCTAGGGGGAGGTGGGGGCTGGGGTTGGGCTTGGGTAACGCCAAGGGGGCTCTCAACTTTCTTTTGCTCTCCTTTTTTTGTCACACTTTTCCGCTTGGCGACCGCAGTTTTTAAGAGTCTGTCGCAAGTTTTGTTTGATGCCGCCTTAACCCGCAGCGTAAAAATTTGATGAGTTTGGCATTTTCTTTAATTGAAATTTGTGATCTTTTGAAAGCTTTGAAAGTCGCGACTGCAGCCGAACCTCTCCCCCCACCTCCTGTGCCAGAATACTTGCCCCAGGCAGTGGCAGCTAGTTTCAAGTGGCTGCAGTCACATCGCATCACTCACACACACGCACAGACGGATATGGACTCACTCACACATGCGATTAGCTGCGGATTAAAATGTCACCCCTTTTGCGCTGCGTCACGCACAAGATACAAGATACAAACTTGGCTCACGCTATAGATACATTTAATTACAAACAAATAAAAGTCATGACAGCCACACACACACATAGAGGGGCTCATGTGTGTTGCAGCTACACTGGCTTGAGGCATATGCAACAGTTCACACGGCCGGGCAAGGACCTTAGTATTCATCTTCGGTTTCTAGCCTCGCATCTGAATATATCTGCGTATTTTAATAATCGGTTTATTAGCTCTGTCAGTCTGTCTGTGTGTGTGTCTTAAGAAAGCCCTCACCCACACACAGACAAGGAGAGAGAGAGAGACAGACAGACAGTCAGCCAAGTGTTGTGCTTGCTACTTTTTATTTGCCATTTGGTTCGGCAAACAGATAAGTCCGACCCACACTTCAAAGGGTCTCTCCGGGTCGGGATGCTCGAAGAAAGCCATGCAAAGTATCTTTGAAATTAACTTTATTTATTTAACTACTTAAAAGCAGATTAACGCAATTACACACTCGAACTGCTGACGAAGAGAAGCAACGAGCAGCACTTGAATTGATATAGAAAATCAGTCGAAATCAGCGCAAAATCAGCCCAAGCAAATACAAAGCAAGCTTCACTGACTTTTAACGATATACAATTGTTGCTTTTAAATAATATAATATAATAATAATATAATAAACATCTATGTTGTTATTTGATGTGGGCAGATGTAATGCGAGCTTGTCTATTGTATCACCTGCTGAGCTTAGATCAGAAGGACTACTCCTACATAGTGCAATGAACTAGGTATTGTGCGGGAGTCTCAATCTCTTGCTTACAGAATCTATAGATTGCATTACTTAGACTTCCTAGTTCACTTAGGTCTGTTAAATTTCCCACAGCTTATCTGCTGCCATTTTCTGTTTAAACCTCTTAAAGCGTTGTCAGCCAAAGGTGACTTGATTGTGTTCGTTCTTTGTCCCATGCGGGGATCCCTTGATCTTAGAAATTCATTCTACACTCTGCTGCTGCCAGTGCTAGTGTATCTCCTTCTGCATTTGATACATACATATGTTAGTAATATTATAATATATCCATAGATATAATAAGCATAATCCTCAACTTTCCATCTCTCTCCTTCCTTAGCCGTGCAACACGAGCGTGGTCCGCGCAAGCCCAAGTTGCATCCGCAGCTGCATCATCATCATCATCATGCAGCCGCTGCAGCTGCAGCACATCATGCAGCCGCGGCACATGCACACGCCCATCACCATCATCATCATCACCATCATGCGCATGCGGCTGCAGCTCATCATGCTGCAGCGGCTGCTGCTGCTGCCGCTGGACTGCATCATCATCATGGCGCACATTTGCCTGTGTCGCTGGTTACAAATGTGTCAGCGTCCTTCAACTACACGCAGCACATATCGACGCATGCACCAGCAGGTGCCTTCCATCCAACTGCACCAACAACACATGCGCAGCATCAGGCGCCACTCCCAGGAGCAGCCCAACATCAGCAGCACCAGCAACAACAACAACAGGTGGCAGCCGCAACACATGCAACTGCCTTCCATCATCCTGTCCAGAATGCAAGCTCTGCATCAGTTGGAGGTTCCTCAAGTGTCGCCATGACGTTTCCACCACACTTACTGCATCACAATCTTATCGCTGAGGCAGCCAGCAAGTTGCCTGGCATCACGGCGGCAACGGCAACTGCGGTGGCTGCTGTCGTCTCCACAGCGTCGCCCTATGGCCAAGCCCCGCCCACAATGGCCAATCACAATAACTATTCATCGCCATCGCCAAGCAACTCCATACAATCCATCTCGAGCATCGGTTCTAAGAGTGCAGGAGGAGGTGGAGGGGGAGGTGGTCTCAGTCTGGGCAGCGAGAGTCCGCGTGTGAATGTGGAAACAGAGACACCTTCGCCTTCGGCCTCGCCGCCTCTCAGTGCTGGCAGCGTTTCACCTGCGCCTACGTTGACAGATTCACATTCGCGTGCCGCATCTAGTGTGGCATCTCCGCATCCCACACAGAATTCGACGTACTGCCTCAGTGAAGCTTCGCACCAGACGCCGCCAAGCAGCGCTGCAATCCTTATGCACAGTATACATATGAGCAACAACAACAACAACAACAACAATAATAACCATATGAATAACAACAACAACAATACCAGCAAACAACTTAGCTACACATCGGGCTCCCCCACTCCCACAACTCCCACTCCTCCGCCTCCTCCATCGGCGGTGCCACCACTGCCCGCGCCAGGACGCATGAGCGGAGCTGGCGCAGGTGGTTGCCACGCCTCCAATGGTTTCCTTGAACTGTTGCTGAGTCCGGACAAGTGCCAAGAGCTCATCCAGTACCAGGTGCAGCACAATGCGCTGCTCTTTCCGCCTCCACTGCCACAGCAGTTGCTCGACTCGCGCCTTCTCTCCTGGGAGATGCTGCAGGAGACGACGGCTCGCCTGCTCTTCATGGCCGTGCGATGGGTCAAGTGCCTGATGCCATTTCAGACGCTCTCCAAGAATGATCAGCATCTGCTTTTACAGGTGGGTTATCAAAATAATTTATATTCCATAGATATTTTTTAAATTTTGCCCAAAATGGTCGATCAGTGTGTGCATAAATTGTAAAATGAAAAAAGTTGCCATATGGCAGCCATTTTATAAATGAAATTAACAGTGGCCCGTCAAGACATTTAGTACAAGGTGCGCTCGTTGTGTACTGTTTGAGCCATTTTGCTATCGATGTGATTGAGCTGTTATTTAACGTTCGCTGTTAATTAACAGATATCGATTCTATCGCAAGCCTGTAACCATGCATGGGAAATTATAAGGAAAAGGATATTTATCTATGTAAGTGTCTAACAATATTTCCCCTTCTATTTTCAGGAATCCTGGAAAGAACTGTTTCTACTGAACCTCGCCCAATGGACAATACCATTAGATTTAACATCCATACTGGAATCGCCACTGATCAAGGAGCGCGTGCTGCAGGACGAGGCCACGCAGACAGAGATGAAAACCATACAGGAGATACTGTGTCGCTTTCGGCAGATCACACCCGATGGCAGCGAAGTGGGCTGCATGAAGGCGATTGCCCTGTTCGCCCCCGAAACGGCAGGCCTGTGTGACGTGCAGCCCGTGGAGATGCTGCAGGATCAGGCACAGTGCATACTCTCCGATCATGTCCGTGTGCGTTATCCTCGCCAGGCCACCCGCTTTGGTCGTCTCCTGCTGCTGTTGCCTTCGTTGCGCACGATACGCGCAGCAACAATTGAGGCGCTCTTCTTCAAGGAAACCATTGGGAATGTGCCTATTGCGAGGCTCCTGCGCGATATGTACACCATGGAGCCGGCACAGGTGGACAAGTAGTGGGCTTGCCGCCCTACTGCATCTGTGTGTGTGGGCGTGGCAGTACGCCAAATGTAATCAAAATCGATTCGCGTAGCATTTAAGGCGGCAAAAGGTTTTTGTCACTTGCAAAAATATTTGTGCTGCAACTAAACTAAAAAGGAAAATAATAAAAATTGGAAATGAAAATGTAAAAAAATATGTAGCAAAAAAATATGAAAACTACAAATGAAAATGGGAAAATAAAAATTGCTAACTCGGCTCGACTGCAGCTGCGACAGTTCTCAGCGTACAACGTTCGTGTAATAGATACATTGCCACGCCCCATTCGCCCATGTCGGACCTCATCCTTGCCACCGCCTGCGGCTGCTTTCACGTTGATTTATAGCTCTGTTCGCGAGTTATTCGCGTTTATTTTCCTTTTTTTATTTCTAACATTTTATTTTTGGTCTTTCCCTTTCCCACCTTGTCCCTCCTACGCTCTCTCTCTCTCCTGCTTCGCTCCTCATGCACTTTATTTATCTTTCATTCGACATTTTGTCGTCTCTTTTCTAAAATTGCTCATGTTATTTCAACCTGGCAAGCAACCTGGCAACCCTGCTCCATCGTGAACCGCTATATTCCTTCTTTCTTTGCTACCTTTTTCACGTTTTGGCTTTGCAAGTGCATATACTCCACTTTACTATACTCAGAGTGGGTCCCTATTATTTATTGTTAGTCATAATTTAATATGAATAAAGTGTAGTTAAATATTATTGTATAAATATACAGAGCTTTAATTTATTCTCTAAGTTTGTTTGAAGAACTTTTTTTATTTTCTTAAATCTACATGTGGCACTCTACCTACACAATATTATTGTAAATATTGGCTGTATTTATTTATAAACTATGTTTTTTGTTAAATATTCTTCTGCTTCTTAGGTCTACATGGGTTCCACCCACTCAATACTCTAACCAAGTCCACCAGTTCAGTTTGACTGCCCTTCGTACATAATTCCAATTTCATAATTTCCCTCTGGACTGTTATCAATTGTTGCTTCCTCTTTTTTTTGTTTGGATTCTGCGAAATCGCGTTTAGAAATCGGGGGAAATGAAAGAATAACTTTGCCCGAAGCAACGCGATTGTCTCTGGCCTCGCGTACCTCAGTTAGTTTTACATGCATGTCCCGCTACCCAACCATGCCCTATAGCTATAAAGAAGAACGAGTGTACACTGTACAGTGAGCATATAGAATACCGCTTAAATAACTGTATAGATACATTTGTGAATTATTAAATGCCAAATACTTTATAATTGATTTTTGCACAATGAAATTTGTAAAATGGTAAAAGCTAAAAACAAGAATAATGAAAAAACGACACGGATCAAAATAATACAGAAAATAAAACTTAGAATAATAGTTGCAAATAGTATGTAAATCGCCACAGCTGCTGGTTCCAATAAATAAATGCATATTAATTATTATGTACACAAGAATATGAAAATAAATTGAAATATAATATGAATATATGAAGAATTTCTATGGCTTTTTATTTGCGGAATGGTAAAGGGAGGATAACTGAAGTATACTCTATTCCAAATTCGAGCTGACAGTTTTATATGGCCAGAGAAGGTGTCTGAAATATATTAGATAACTGTCTGTTGATGTGAAATAAAGCGAGATAAAAAGCTAAGGTTGGTTAGATAACTAAATTAGGTACATTTCTCTACGGATTCTTAGTTCTGTCTCTGGTTAGAAAGAAAATATGCATATGGAGAAAAACTTTGATGTCCACCGGCTTTACATGTAAGCCTCTTTAGGCCTTCCCCTTCTTTTTAGTCAACAATTGTCGCCTAATGCAGCGGAAAAACTTTGCTGGAAAACATGCAAATTTCCGTTGGGTACCAAACAAATAACAGACAGCAAAACGAAGCCAAAGCAAATTGTGTTAATGGAAGCAATGAAAAACAGAAAAACCAAAAATAAAAAAAGGAGAAACGCAATTAAAACAATTAAGTGACACGTTCTTTGGCGCGCACTATTTGCCGAGTAGGAATGTAAAAATGTGTGGAAATGTGTGTGGGAAATGTAAAAAAGCAAAACGGAGCGAAGCGAACCAAAAATTGTGGCATTAAAAAAGTGCCAAAACATTTCATTTGGCAACGACAGACGAGTATAAAATGTAAATCATAAAAAACAAACACAAAAGCTGCAATCAATTGTGCTCGACTGTGATATACCCGCTATCCGCCTGAACAAAACTAGTTCTTAAAAAAGTATATTTAACTTCTGTGTTTAGCGTACGAGTATTTTGTATTGCATACTTTGCAGAGGGCGGCGTGAAAATCTGTACAATTATTTCGTTAATGACATCTATGTTATGTTATGTTTATAATTATTATGTTTACCAAATACGACCTGCAAATCACAAAATTAAGACATTTTTTTAATAATTTTTTTAATCTTCTTTCAATTTTCATACCAACGCACAGACAGACATGTGCAAATACATAGACTCGACTATAAATGCTAATATAGAATATAATTACATTTGATGCCTCCTTTTGTGTGTTACATATGTACATCGGTTGGCACAAAGTTATCATACCCTTCTACCCTATGGCTATAAGGTATAAAATGAAGAAAGAAAAAAAAACATAACGGGAATGAAAATAAAAATCCGCAATTTGTATGCTGTCGCATATTCCGTAGCGCTTAAGCATTGTCCGAGGGTGGGGGTGGGAGGATGCTGTCATAAATGCTTTGATAAAGGACATGTGCGGCGGTCTCTCTATTATTGATGCCGCCTTGTCTTGGCCTGTCATCATCAAAGAACGTGCCATTGTTTGAGACAAATGTCTTGGCAAAAGGTAAGACACTTTGCTTATTTTACATACTCGCATAGCCCGAGGCAAGACAGCACAGCAGAGCTCAGAGCCGGACCAGAAGCAGACCAGAACCAGGACCGAACTGGACCGTACCCGTCTGTCACCGCATAGACCACTGGACATGTTGCATACCCTTTTGGCCAGAGTAGAAACTTTCGTTGTCTTTCCGCATCCATTCAGTTTCTTTTTAACACTTTTTGCTTCGCCACGGGCAATACATCTTGCACCACAAAACACAAAATCGTCTTAAGTATTTTGTGTGGTTTAAATAAAATAAAAATAATAAAAACCCAGCTCCTTTCTATGTCCAGCTCTCTTGCTATGTGTGCGTGTGTGTGTGTGAGTAAAGGGATAAGCGTTCTACATCCGCTTAACGTTGTGTATTTCCTTCGCTTATTCTTGTCTTGCCTTGTCTTGTCTTGGCATTCAATTTGGGCTTCTCGTTTTGCGTAAATGATTTCATTTCGTTCCATTGCGGCGGTGGCTGCTGTAAATTTTTGATATATACTATTATTCTATGCCCCCGATCCAATGTCCGTCATTGTTTTTTATAGACACATATCACACAAGCATCTTCTACTCCAGCTCCATCATCATTCTCGATGATGACATGGCCAAAAGGTGGACATGAATATGCCTGCTTTAGCTCATGTGAATTGTGCCACTTGTTGTCCACATATGTCTGTGTGTGTGGGTGCGAGAAAGGATTGATATGCGCCTCATGGTTATTTGCGCCTAGTGATCCGTGTTTTATGCTGCTTTGAAGACGTATAAAATATATCTGGCAGCATAGAAATAAGCAACAATAATTTTAGCATATGTAACATATATGTTAATGAATAAATTGTAAATATTATTAATGAAATATAACAAATAATTTTACAGCATCGATTTTCACTCAAACGTCAATTTGATTACCGATTAACTGAAAGCTCTAATTATCATTTTGATAAACATCAGCAGATTATGTTAAAATGAGATGCATTTGTAACACCAAAAATGACTATTTATCTGTAGTACATATCTACATTACGAGATAGGCACAATTGTTAACTATAACATAAGTTATACGATTGGTAACCATCTAAATTATCAAGATAGATAGTTGAGCCACTTTATGATTCGAAACAATCTAAAATATCAAGGTAAATATTTAAGCAACTGCTTAAATTAAGAAAGGGTATCTCTTGCCACCGTGTGGCTCTCGCACCTTATCACGTATCAGGTAGCCGCTACTGCCATAGAAACAAGCCAATCCACACGCCACACTGGAGCAAGCAGAGGCAGAAATAGACTCGGCACCCAAGGTACATGCATACATACATACATAGATAGATGTAGCGCTCAGACACAGACACAGGCACAGACCAGGAGCAAGTCAGGCCACGAGCATAACGTGCAACTTTCCAGCTTTCGCCGCAATCAATTTTACGGGTGCACAACAGCACAGCAGCAGCAACAACGTCAACGGGGAATTAGAGCAACCCCAAACATACATACAAATGAACTCAAACCCAAACGCAAAACCAAAACCAACTCGAGGCGACACGACTCACCCAACACCCTCTCACCCACACCCTCCTCACACATGTGAAGGGCCAAAGAGCGTTAGACACGCAACTGAGGAGGAGCGCCCAGCACGTGGTCCAGCTCACATGAAGGTATTAACGCGTAACAACATCGCTGCATGATTAACCTCTTCCGCTGGAAGGCGGGCAGTTCTCGTCGTGGTTAGCCATGACTCTGGGCTAGCTTTCGTCGTGTACTAGACACGGGGCTTAACACGACGCGGCTTTGGGCATTCCGTCAGCAAGAGAGCACGGCTAATCGGCTGAGGAGCCAGCAACCCGTGTCTCAACCAGCATCGCAGTTACCACCTTCCTATCATGACCACTCAAATGGAACTCAATGAAATGTAATTGAAATAGATAAATTAAACGCATAATTTACTAACGCACATATTACATTTAGTTTTTAAAATTTTTGAACATTTTAACTAAGAAATAAATTTTCAACAACAATTTCTTCGAGCTTAACATTACATGCAATGAAGTTTGAATAGCGCGCGCAGTTAACAGCAGCCTAACAGCTCAACTGAGCATAACAGAAAATAAACCAAAACTGACTTATCGATTGATTACTAATTTAAAACACTAAAAAATAAATTTGTAAAAAATAAATATTAAGTTAATACACCATTACCAATAAATGTTTATAATAATTTTTTGAATATTAACTTAATTCTAACAGTATTAAATAAGTCTTGACTCTTTTACGATATGTCAGCTATCGATATGGCACCTTATCGATATATCATATCGGTTTTATATACTTGTACATGCGCGTGTATTGCTTAGTACTATTTATTAATGTGCCGTGGTCTCGACGTGTCAGTTTGTTGTAAATAATTCACGGCGTAAGTCACAAATATTCATTCAGTTGCCATACGCATACGCAAGTCAACCGACGCAATAAACACATTGCCCATACAACTACAACAGTAACTAATAGGAATAGTAACAAAAACAACAACAACAGCAGCAGCATGGCGGAAAAAGTAAATGTTTGCATTGTCGGTTCAGGCAACTGGTAAGTGGATTAACAATAATTAATAACTTCAACAACAACAATGTGTCTGTCACTCTTATATAACAATTGCATTTGTGCACTTTGGCATTTATTAAAAAACCTTGTACAGGGGTTCGGCCATAGCGAAAATTGTGGGCGCCAATGCGTCCGCGCTGCCCGAATTCGAGGAGCGTGTTACGATGTTTGTATATGAGGAGCTGATTGATGGCAAGAAGTTAACGGAAATTATCAATGAAACGCACGAGAATGTTAAATACCTGAAAGGACACAAGCTGCCACCAAATGTGGTAAGTAAACCAATGATATGTTTGTTATCGATTTATTAATAACAGGTGTGGAATATGAATTTAAAAAAGAAATTCAAAAACATTTCACTTATGTAATAAGTATTAACAGATGCAGCTGCTGCTGCTGTTATGCCTTACATAAAAGACGCCGCTGCCTTGATCTTGACCGTCGTCACAGAGAAATGCAAAATAACGAAAATTATCTAATCAAAGTGAATGAGCGAGAGCAGAGGCGTAATGCACATAGCTATTTTTACAACTCACACACGCTTTCTCCCTCTCTCTTGCTCTGCGCGCCTTCTGCGCTCGCTCTTTTGGCCATCAGTGCAGCTATTCAGGGCCAAGTTTTCACCTTGCGCTGACGTCTCTCTGCCAGGCTGGCAGCTTTACCTCTGCCTTTGACGTAGGTCAAGGCCGGCTTCACGAGTAATTTCTCTCCCTCTCTCTTTCTGGCACTCTTACTCTCACTGTGCCTCTCTGGGCTTTCTTTGTTATGAATTGTGTTAACATTGATACGCTTGTCACTCTGTTAACAGGCTTTCTCAATAACATAGATCAAACATCATCGATGTAACACGTAGTAGCAAACAAGTTTTTTATTCAATCTAGCAACAATTAGCTCATCCGACTACCGATAAGCCCAGCTAGGGTAGCATGCGGGCGGCACTTGACTGTTTGTGTTTGCTGATTATAGATAAGGCAGCCCACAGCCATCCCTCCCTCCTTACTCCTACATGTGTGTCGGATCATGTTTAACAAGCCATTTCGGCGGTATCTGATAACATTGTGCGCCAGAAAAGAGTAATTAATAATTTAATTTTATTTTGTTTCTCTTTGTGTGGAAAAACACTGAAACACGAATGATGCACAGCTGGGCCAGTGCGTGAATTATAAAAAAATATAAATATATACATATAGATAAGGTAGACACACTAATGCTTTTGTTGTTGAACCAGACAAACGAACATATCTATATGTATAAAGAAGTATATAGCTATGATTTTTGGCAAATGTTCAATAATACGAAAAGAAATCGAAAAAATGCTTATAAACAAATAAGCAAGGGGCAATGTCAAAAATGCAACTAGAGCAAAACGATTTCTATTTGTTTTTATTGTATTTTTAGATTTCTGATAAGCCGCACTAAGGTTTTTCTTAGTGAAAAGCAGATAGGGCGCTTTTCATGTGTGTGTTTCAGATTACAGTTTATCAGCACCTAGGATTATAATGTAACTAAATGTTAAGAAACTACTAGGCGGGTTTACTTTGTTTACTTTCTTCACTTTATATTCCATATATTTTAACTGTGTTGGCAGCGCTATCAACGCTGAAAAACAACAATAAAGCAGCCAGGTATCTGAACTTTATACCTAAACACTCAATGGTTATATAAAGCTTATCATATGAGGACGGCAAAACAAGTTATTAGCGAATAACCAAAAGCAACGCCTGAGCTAAATACAAAAAATGCAGTTACGTCGAAGATTGCATACACTGCGATATAGAGATATAAATGGAGAGGCACATGAACAAAACTGTAGACAGCAGAGTACGACAAATGGTCGACGATGCCGTCATCCACAAGATCCACATCACCTACTTGAAAGTCACCCAACTATCTCACGGCGTCTAGACAGCCACAGAGAGACAAGCCTCCAAAAGTTTACACACGTGCACATCTAATGATTTCCGTATTCCAGTTTTCAAAGTTCCTTTATTCAACCTTGAGGCTGTAGTTAAGTTTACGTTTACGCGCTTATCAGAGAGCAGCAAATGGGTTGCTTATCAGAGACACATTTATATTTGCTATAGTGAGAGAGAATGTCTTTTATAATTTACCTTCTATATTCACTTCTGCCTTACAGGTTGCTGTGCCCGATCTGGTTGAGGCCGCCAAGAATGCCGATATTCTCATCTTTGTTGTGCCTCATCAATTCATCCCGAACTTCTGCAAACAATTGTTGGGCAAGATCAAGCCAAATGCCATTGCCATATCGCTGATCAAGGGATTCGATAAGGCCGAGGGCGGTGGCATTGATCTAATTTCGCACATTATCACCCGCCACTTGAAGGTGAGTTCATTGGGAAAGTGACATTATCGTAACCTTTACTAATCTGTTACGCACATTCAGATACCATGCGCTGTGCTGATGGGCGCTAATCTGGCCAATGAGGTGGCCGAGGGAAACTTCTGCGAGACAACAATCGGTTGCACGGACAAAAAGTACGGCAAGGTGCTGCGTGATCTCTTCCAAGCGAATCATTTCCGCGTCGTTGTCGTTGACGATTCCGATGCTGTTGAGGTATGCGGTGCCCTCAAGAACATCGTGGCCTGCGGAGCGGGCTTTGTCGATGGCCTGAAGTTGGGTGATAACACCAAGGCTGCAGTCATTCGTCTGGGTCTTATGGAAATGATTCGTTTCGTCGATGTCTTCTACCCGGGCAGCAAACTGTCCACCTTCTTTGAGAGCTGTGGTGTTGCGGATCTCATAACGACGTGTTATGGTTAGTTAAGGAGCTTAGTCATTCTCTTTATCACTTGCTTACCATGCAATATTCTTCTAGGTGGTCGCAATCGTCGCGTCTCGGAGGCCTTTGTCAGCTCTGGCAAGACAATTGAGGAGCTCGAGAAGGAAATGCTCAACGGTCAGAAATTGCAGGGACCCCCGACTGCCGAGGAGGTTAACTACATGTTGAAGAACAAAGGATTGGAGGACAAGTACGCCCACACTTTGTAACCATATCCGAATCGATACTCATCTTTCTTTTCTTCTCTTTTACAGATTCCCCCTGTTCACTGCCATTCACAAAATTTGCACAAATCAGCTTAAGCCTAAAGATTTAATCGATTGCATACGCAATCACCCAGAGCATATGTAAGTGTTGAGTTCCGTTTCGTTTGCTTTTGTTGGCACTGTTTGCACATGATATACCCTATATTCCCCTCCCTCGAGTTCCTCAACTTCCTATCCACCATATGTTTCCCACAAACGAATTCCTGTAACAATCTAATTTCTATTCTATTAAATTTCCCGTTGAGTTTCCTTCGTAGTAACAACTGAATTTAGTTTTTAACGTATTCTAAGTTGATCCTATTAAAATATGTATTTAGTTTTACACTTTCTCTGCACTTGTTTTAACCTTTTGGCATGTTTTACTTATTGTTTTTATTACGATTAAATACTAAGTTCATAACAAAAAGTTGAATAATAAAAGTCGAAATAGAAAATTCAAAATTTCTAAATTTACAAGAAAAAAAGTTATATTCCAAAATTGTTTTTAATATTTTTCTTTTTCATTTCAATTCCTACAATTCATATCAATCCACGTAGCTATAACCCCCACATTTCATGTACATTTCTAAAAAAAACTCAATCAAATTTTTTGTTTCATCAACAACAATATTTGTGTTCTTCTCTTCTTTTTTATATGATTTCTCATAGGGATACGTTCATCATGCCGTCGCCAAAACTATAAAGAAATCAAAACAAAACAGATTAAATCGATTGTAAATACTATATATTCGTTTGTAGCTCAAGTCTTCTCAAGTCAAGTCATACTCCCCGAATCACGCACACACACTCACGCATTTGCAGCAGAATATACTACGTAACTCGCCTTCCTCCTTATTCTTCTTCGACAACTTCAACATGCATTTCTTAACTTCAGTTCTCTTCGATTCCTATTGATTTCGCAATTACGTTAAGTTTAGAGATGTGAAATAATACTATCAGTGTCATATTTGTTAAAAACTAAAACCCAAAATGAAATTTGTTAAACATAAATAAAGCATTTCAACATTGTTTTGTACATATAACAAACATAATTAGGAAAAATATTCTTTATATATTTATTTGAATCTTACGAATTGGCAGCTACAAATCGGCAGAGAGCAGTACGTATCGAAATTCGTATCGATAAATTCGATTTTCAATTGAAACTTGCGTTTGTTTTTTGTTGTTCGTGTTTGTTTTACAACAATTGCTAATTGGATGTTAAATGTGTTATGGACACAGAGAGCGCTTTTATAAATAATGAGTTTTATTTTCTATTCGCAGGCAAACTTTGTAAAATTGTAATGCAATATTTTCAGATACATTTTTATGCACCAAAAAAAAAAGAAAGTAATTAGTAAATTTTCAGCACAGCAATAAAACGAGAGTCTCTTGAAGTTACTACTACAGCCGAGTGAACGATAAGAATGTGTATAGGTTGTTCATATAATTTTAATATTATCCAAGGCATATCCAGCGAACCACAGTAACGAACAAATACCAATCGTTAAGTCTGTTTTTATTTTTAACTTAGTTATTTAAATGATTAATTAGAAGAAACAAATGTGCGCATGTACCTAAAACGGAAACATTTTTAAATGATTTTTACAATTACACACACTATATACACGAAATAAACAGGTGCGGAATACACGAAAGGAACAGAAATTGTATAATTTAGCAAATATAGACATTAGTGCAATTAGAATTGAACGGCGTAGTCATAAATTTACTGTAAACTACCGAAAGTGTTAAATAAAAATTAACTAAATCAAATCAAATGCGTTTATTATTATAATTACTTTTTTAAGGTTTCAAATGTGCTGCCCGCGCAACAATAATTATCGATTGATGAATCAGCTGTTCATGCTGTTTCTTATCTCATTTCAAACATCTGCATCTAATCAGCTGTGCACCATATGGTAACCGTTTCGCAACACTGCAAAATGCAACACTGTGTTCACGTTGACTGCTGACTGTCAGTTTTAAGCAATAACAAAGTTTTTCTTCAGCCTGTGGAATATTTTTGCGCTCAATTTACTACGCAAACAAAAATAAAACTAAATAATACTTTAAAAATGCCTGACAACTGCATCTAATCGATATACATATCAATTGAACATGTAGAGCTGTCCGTATTAATTGCATGGCATAATGCGTCATCAATTCTAATCCTTTGTTATTATTTTTCACAGTGGCAGGCGAATCACAAACATCAAAAATAAAATAAGGTGAACTACGTAAAATGCCAACTGCAATGTACGCTTGTGTGTGCATGAGCTTACATATGTGTGCGTGTGTTTATTAATATATTGTGTTTTGCAGTTGACAAACGAGAATAACTGAAACGCAGAAAGCTGGGGCGTCAGGCTATACAAATAATTAAGTATAATAATTAACAATAGTGGACAGCTGTTGCTGTCAAATTTATGGACAATGGACCCGCAGAAGATCAACGAATTGGCCAATTTGCTGCGCAAGAATGGTGACAAAATTCTCAGTTCTGAGTTTACCTTGACCTTATCAGGTAAGTGCAGAGCGTGTCATGCGGGCGTGCGATGACCAAACAGCGTCGACTAAGCAGCCTCACCCAGACACAGACGAATGCATTGTACACTTGCCATGAATTGCTTATCAGCTGATACCCCCCCGTTCCCAATATATTTACAGGTCCACTGTTGCGTGCTCTAAATGATTCCTTTACATTGATTGCGGACAGTGACATTGGCATTGGAATTGGCGGGGGATTGGGCTCATCCCAGCAGCACTCACATGCATTCCAGGTGGTTAAGCCAATCAATGCCAAGTCAAGTGTGTTTCCAGATCTGCAACTGTTACATGATTTTGTGCAGAAGACAACGCTGTTGAAGCTCATGTATTTCCCCAGCGAGTGTTACTTTGATGGCGCCATAGACATTTGCAAATTTCGAGCATTGCGACGCCTGGAGGTGCACAAGATCAACATCTGCCAGGTGGTGGGTATTCAGGCGCTGCGCTCCCAGCTGCAACAGGTGATCTGCGTGAAGAGCATCAATAGTGTGGAAGATATCATAACCCGATGTGGTGGGGACAATTCAAATGGTTTCGTGTGGAACGAACTGCAGACAGCGGACTTCAGTTACAATAGTCTGCGTCGTGTGGACACTGCTCTGGAATTTGCTCAGTACTTGCAACACTTGAATTTGCGCCACAACAAGTTGATTAGTGTGACAGCCATCAAATGGTTGCCACATTTGAAGACACTCGATTTGAGCTACAATTGCCTAACGCATCTTCCACTGTTCCATGTGGAGGCCTGCAAGCGGCTGCAGTTGCTGAACATAAGCAATAACTACGTAGAGGTGCTGATGGACATGACCAAGCTGGATGCTCTTACAAATATGGATCTATCGGACAATTGTCTACTGGAGCACTCGCAGCTGTTGCCGCTGAGTGTGCTGATGACTCTGACCACTCTCAATCTGCAGGGCAATCCACTGGCCTGTCATCCCAAGCATCGATTGGCTACGGCACAATATTTGCATAAGAATACAGCCACGGTTAAGTTTGTGCTCGACTTCGAGCCACTCTCCAAGGCAGAGAAAGCGCTGACGGGCAGCCAAAGGTTACGCTTCATGGGCAGCCATGGCCCTCGATTGGCCTCCAGTTCCATATCCATAAATAGTTCACGTGCCTCCGTCAATACACCTGCCTCCAGTGTGGGTTCGCAGCGATCGATTTCTATGCGAGGCAAGGATTCATCGTCAGAGCCAGAACAAGCGCCACAGGATATATTGCAAATCTCGAAGCGACGCTCAAGGAAGCTTCGTACTGTGGATATCCCTGAGCATGCTGAGGACTTGTCCAGCACTAAGCCAGCTCTAATTGTTACCAAGGAACCAGTTGCAGCTGTCCAGGCAGAGACAACAGACGGCGGCAGTCACCTGGAGACAAAGAAACAAATTGAGACGCTGCGTCTTAAATATGGCAACGAGTGGTTGCAGTCGGGCAATGCGGATGTAATGCTGGGCATTGATTCGCCACAGCCCAGCGAACAGGAGCGACACGATGCACGCCAACAGTTCAATGACTTTCTGGGCGAGTTCTCAAGCGATGCAGCAGCGCAGGAGCAAACGCAGACGCTCATCAATGAGTCCGTGTCTAGCACTAACCCGTTTGAGACGACAACAGATCAGGCAGAAGAGAGCCTGAAGAATCTAAACACTACGCAGCAAACCGTATACGAGTCCTGTGAAAATAGCGTCGCTACGAATTACGAGAGTCTCGACAATACATTGCAGCCAGAGGAGGAGGTGCAAGAAGAGCCAAAGGCGGAGGTGAAGGAGATAGACAAGCACAGGAAAGTGTTGGAGCAATATGCGGCGGCAGGCGCTGAACAAGAGGAGGAACCAGGTAAGCTGGACTATATTGAATTTAACAATCATATTATATCTACAAATCTATTGCAGTCTCTGATGAGGAACCCGATGAGAAAGTTTATATTGTTTATCATGCGCACAAGCCCAGCGAGTCATTGTTCCTCACCATTTCATCTAATTATATACGCGAAAAGGATGCTCTGAATGATCGGTAAACTATCTAAATCTATAACAATCAATAATATCTTAACATATATACTCTATTTCTATATCTAGCACAAAAACCAAATGGAGCATCAAAGTTTTGGAGTCGTGTGACAGAATCAAATCGAATACGCTGCGCATTAACTTTGATACAATGCAAAAGGATAAACAGGAGCGCATCTATTGCGTGGAGAATACCCTGTGTCAGGTATGTCAATCAAAGGATATTGTATTCTTACATTATATATTACATTCTTACTCTCGTAGGAACTCGAAAAGAAACTGCGTGATATATTATCAGAGCGTGATCTCAGCGACATGAATATCACCATCTATAACTGCATCAATTGTGGCATAAGCTTTACTAGGGAACTGAAGAAGAACTATAGGACGGGGGGTAAAGTTAGGATCAGAGTAAAGATAGATACTTCATGTACTTACCAACGATACTTTCCTTACCTTGTAGAACTGCGTTGTCCTGATTGTCACAGCGTGTTTGTTGCAGAGGTAGATGAACTCTCCCGCTCTCTGGATAAACCCAAGGAATCAAACCTCTCACCAGCGCATATTGTGGAGGAATCGCCAGTGAATACACCACTTATGGTGCAGAGCAGGGAGGACAGTCAAAGCATCGGCAAGTTCTTGGAGAATTAAAGAAATCAAAATTTCAAATTCGTAGTTTTGTGAACGGCTTCTTTTTGGATCAATTGTTTTGTTTTGTGTAGTTTTGTTATTTTTTCTATGATAATTCTTATGATTTTTAATTTATTTATTTTTCTTTTTGCATGCAAAAATTTACACACACACACACACATACACGAACACACACACACCTCCACACATGGCAAAGCGAAAACAAAAACTAACTTAATGTATATTTTTTCGATGTATTCCTTTTGTACTTTTCGCTCACGCAACAACAACAACTACTACTACGACAACAACAATATATTGTATAAACATAATATTTAAATATCTAGTGCGCAACAACAGGCTCATCGCTAATAACCCACCCAAGCGTAGGAGTTTGATGCAAACCGTTAATGCAAAAAGTTAATATGCCAATTTATTATAGTATTTAATGAATAATTGTTGCAATATTGCTTCTATGTTGTAATGTGAAGCAGCATTTTAGGGCATGATGATGCACTATTACCAATGCCAAGTTCAGCTAACATTTAAATGGTTTTTCCAAATTTCCTAAACAAACTAACGCACATTTTACTAAAGTCGAGAGAGAGAGAAAGAGTTAATGCTGCTTCCATTAGAGAGCATCAATTGAGGGAGTTCTAACAAAAAAGACTAATTCTCTTTGTCTTCTTCAGGTTCGGCCAATTCGCTGAATGAGAGCAGCTCCTGCTCGAAGATCAGCAACTCGCAGTGCTCCTTCGACTCCAATCAGTCTGTGGTGGGCAGCACGAATACAAATCGTGACTTGGAATTCCGTGCTAATGAGAGTGATGTGGACATTATATCGAATCCCAGCCAGTCCAGCATTGAGGTACTGGATCCGAATGTCGTGCAGAGTTCCAGTCGTAAGACTTCCGAGGAGCGACGCATCTCGCAAATACCCAATCTGCAGACAATTGATGATGATTTTAGTCAAACGCAGAGCTTCATTGAGTTCCAACAACTTTTGGCCGAGCAACAAGGGATAACAATGACAGCAACAGTGGCGACTGTGGCGGAGCCTAAGCCAAAGGCCTTGGCTCAAGTACAGCTGACCGAAAGTAGCTCATCGGGATCGGTTACGGACAGCATATGCACCACCTACGAGCAGCAGGCAGGCAAACAGACGCAGGAGGAGAAGCCGAGAGAGGCCACAACAAAAAATGCGGAGGACATTGTGCTGCATAATATGCTGATGGCACAATCAAACAACAACAACAACAATAATAATCAAATTGAAGTGACCAGTTCTAATTCAAATGAGCACTTGAAGCATGCAGAGGATGCGGGCATATCTAACTTATTTGGAGGTAAGTGAAGATGTGAGGGAGATATTCACTTTAGCACAGTACTGTCTGGTGAAAGGAAAAATGTACCAAGATCTTGCAAATCTATACGATGTAGATCTATATACTCTGCAAGACTAAGAACTTCTTTACAGTTCATTTATTCTTAGGAAATCCATCGACCTTTTCTAGTTCACACTGTCTATTAAAGTTCTCACAGGAATCTTACCTTAAACCTCTTGAGTTTATAGCAGCATAAAAGAGCCTTCAAGTCAGTTCCTCTTTCCCAGTCAAGTCCTGCGCAGGATGTTTGTCTTAAGCACATTATAACACTCAAATTTCTATACCTATTTCAGCCCTCTTCCAATCTACCAATGTGCTCATGTCCAGCTCGAAGAAGCTCATCGACTCAGAGGCTCAGATTGCGAGTGCCATGCAGCCGTACAAGTTCAACTATAACGACTTCAATGACATTGATCATCGCCTGAAATTGTATTTCTATCAGAACAAGTTCAAGGAGGCAGACGAACACTTTAAGTGGCTGCTCAGAGGACGGATTTACAATGAGCAGACACAGGTGCAGCGCGATGGTTTGCTTGTGATCTCGACCTGTCACTGTTTCCTGATGGAGGCATATGCAGCTCCCCAAGACGATGTGGCCAAGTGGTTGCGCCAGGTTGTGTGTCTTCCTGTGAATCGTCTGACGCGTATTGAGCTGCTGCCCTGGAAACTGGGTGTTTGCTGCACATTACGCGATTGGGGCAACTTTGTGTTGTTGCTGCAGGATATGCAGCGTATAGACAATCTGCTGTTGTATCTGAAAGGTAAGGAAAGGAAGTTTTGATTAGTTAGATCTTCTGCTCATATATGATTCTTTTTTTAGACAATCCACCACCGCCAGAGTGTAAGCTCATAGAGAAGCCATTAGAAGTGGTTAAACAACGTCTCAATACCTTCCTCGATGAGCCGTTGAAGATGTGCTCTGTTCTGAGTGGTTGCCAATGGATCTGTGGCCAGGATAAACGTAGCTTCGAGCTCTGTACACTGCTCGCTACAGATTCTCAATTACATATCTCTGGGAATGGTAAATTCAATTGGCTGACGAGCAAGCAGGAACAGGAGCAACCCCAAATGGAACTCACGCTGACACAGCAGATGAGCAATCTCGTCGAAGTGGAACGCATTACTGACTGCGAGTACAATGTGAACTTCCTGGATGAGACAGAAAATCAATGTGAGCTGTGGCATTTGCAGTTTGAGACGCCAGCGAATGCCGAGAGCTGTCTGCAAGTCATTGGAAAGTCTTGGGAGCTTCTCTTTGGCGTGCCTTTTAGCTATTCCGGCACGTAGTATTCATATTTATACCTGGGGACCAACAATCATTATATATATGTCCATATCAAAGGTTGACAAAGTTTTGAAATTGAATGTTTATCCAATGACCTATATTGTATATATATGTATTGACTATATACTGTAATGATGCTTAGCTTTACAAACTGAATATATTTACTATATGTATATTTAAGTGGATAAGCTTTAGTATATTATTAATCATGGACAATATTTAAATAGTTATCGAGAAGCCAATTGCAAAAGGTGCTTACTCACTGAACAAATGTGTAATATGTTTATACATACATTATAATTATAACTATACATATGTGAAGTTGTTTTAAAATAAAGCAAATCAAGATACGTATTATACGAGTACTTTATAAAGTTCAAGCTGACTAACTCATGGTCTGTGACTATTTTATAATATATTATAGTTGGAAGTTGTATTGAGAATCAAAATATGAAGTAGTTAGCCTCATTTCAATAAAGGAATAAAAGAGTTTTTATATTTTAAAATTCTATAGATTTTACAAAATAAATTTGAGATATATTCCTAAATTAAAAAAGCATTTTATAATATTATTGTTTCAACGATTTATGATACTTGAATTAGAGATGGCCGCGGGCCGGCCAGGCCCTGCATCTTACTTGGTAAGCCGGAACCAAAGCATGAACCCAACAAAAGCAGCGCTGCCCTCGCCAAACGCAACGATTATTTTTAAAAAGTTTGACAGGTTGGCACCAAAAAATACCAGGCGAACAGAAATCAGCAGCAGGTAACTGCAGTAAGTTCGTATTAGTGCAACGCGCCACGTGCACGTCAACACCAAAACAATAACATACGCAGAGCCTAGTAAAGTGTTCCCTCACCAGCAAAAAATACCAGGCGAACAGAAATCAGCAGCAGGCAACTGCAGGAAGTTCTTGATCTGTAATGTTAATTAGCATAAGATTAAATCAACTGTTCTTGTAAATCATAATGTAATGTTAAATAACATAATTGTACTGCTGCTGCTATACTTCTTTCTGGTGCTGTGCGTCTGGTGGAAACTGGTTTGGTTGCCTGGTGCAATCAGAATGCTCCACAATAACGCAAGAAACGCATGTAGTAGATACCCCTCCCCCACACAAATCTGACCTGGCTAATTATAATAAAGTATACAATTAAATTAAAGAATAAACTTACAATTTTTATTGTAATTAAAAGTAGTACAGGTAGTAACTGATATTTCTTCTTATGTACCTTGCCCCCATATCGGATGACATAGGCGGAAACATCGAATTTGCGAATGCAGCCTTGATAGTTCATATATCGTATCTTGCCGAAGATTTGGCGCTCCTTCCAGCCCTGATCATGAACGCCACTTCTCTACTTGAAAACAACATACTGTTTTAGACAGCGTCCACTAGATGGCGCTGTTCGCTGCCAACTAGCCATAGATGGCGCCACGTGTATCAAAATGGGAGTATTATGGAACAGGAACATACAAGAAACTTATTAAAACAAACTTATTAGAATTCACATAGTAGTTTTCAAAGCATTATGTTTATAACACATATTAGTCATATATTCATTAATTATGTATGTACATTCATTAAGTGAACTTGAGATTTACAATAAAATATCAACAAAGGGCGCAGCCTAACTATATTTATATACAATCCGCTTTCGAAAATCGCGGGGTTTACTTATTGTCCAGTTGTTCAGCTATCCAGTCAAGATGTTCCTCCTTATAGCGTGGATCGGACATGATCAGAGCTGTTGACTTGGAAGTGTAGTAGTAGAAAACGGCCACTATAAAGTGAAGTACACACAGATTAAACACTCCTACTAAAGATATTTAAATGATGTCTTACTCAATCGTTGAAAAACTGTTAAGGCGTATAGAGCCAGCGGCCAGGATTGAGCCACTTCCGTGGCAGACAATCGATATTGATAAACAACCCAGGAGTGCTGCGAGACGGAGAGCAGGAAATAGACAGTAATACTGAACAGAAATAGCTTGCAATTGCGTAGGATGATGTGGGTGGCGCCCACCTGATAGACGCAGGTGGAACGCAAAGCCAAAGTAAACAATAGATACTCCAGTATGATGCAGGCGTCCTGAATGCTGCAAATTAAGGCAAAACGGGAGTTAAAGCAATGTATGTGATATAATTTATTTTAAATTATGTTTTTGGTTTGGGATTTACTCACACAAAAAAGAATATTGCCATTTCGAGCTTATCCCTTGACAACCAAGACCCGAAGGCGTTGAAGAACAAGTCCACAGAGAGTAGTGCCAACTGCAGCGCCAGAAGCCAAGTATAACGGCGAAGTGTGAGTTTCATTTTGTGGGTATTTTATTAATTACGATTAGAAGCTTCAATATTCTTTTATTCGCTTTTGTGTGTTTTGTTTGTAGCAACGATTTGTTGTGTCCTTCGTCCTAGTGACGTCAAATGCGCCCACGCGAGTGTGCGCCCTCAAATGTCAAGCAATCGATATCGATAACTTGAACGATAAGTGCAATTGCATGCGTTAACAGAGAAATGTTATTTAACATTACCTAAACTTAAGTAAATGAAGACATTTTAAAAAGTAACGACATTTTTAATTTAACTTTAATTTTATTGTTAATTATATAACGCGATTTCAAATGGATATGACCGACTTCTGCTTAAATCCTTAAATTGAAGCTGCGATTGCCTGCGAAAACGAGCATAATACTGTTCATTTAATTCCGAGTAGTAATTGCTGGGCAAGAAGACGTTCATCCACTCGGATGAGTCTTCACTCTGCCCGCTGCGCTGCTCCAGAAAATGTGACATGGCTGATGCTTCTGCTGTTGCTGCCATTTTTGCGGTCAACTGAAGAAATAAGAGAATAAGCAGAAGCAGCAAAAGAAGCGAGTGTGTCTTCATTTTGGCCATTTGAAATTGGTGTTAGCCGGTCAGAGCTTTAACCCAACACCTTCTCCTTGGCTATGCTAAATGCAAACTGCACTTCGATTGGGGATCGTCAGCAGTTTGTTACTTTTTGCTGCCCGTTTCTGAATGTTTCCTATGTGCTCAGCGTTTTTTGACTGCGGGCTATAAAGTTGAAAGCCTGCACTTGGTTGAGCTACAGTCCAGCTTAGGTCTCCACTTCAGCTACAGCTACAGCTACCACCAACTCGCAATGGCATTCAACATCGGACAAACCTTCCTGGTGACAATTCTGGCCATTGTCTGTGCGGCGGAAACAATTCAATTGCAACCAACTCAGGGAATACTGATCCCAGCGCCTTTGGCTGAGAACATTCGCGTGTCCAGAGCTGCCTACGGTGGATATGGATCCCCTGCTGCCCCTCCTGCTGCCGCTTACGCCGCTCCCGCTGCTGCCGCTTACGCTGCTCCCGCTGCTCCAGCCTACTCTGCTCCCGCCCCAGCTGCCCCTGCTGCCTACGCTGCCCCCGCTGCCTACGCTGCCCCAGCTGCCGCACCTGCTGCCGCCTATGCCGCTCCAGCTGCCCCAGCTGCCGCCCCTGCCTACTCTGCTCCAGCTCCCGCTGCTCCAGCCTACTCAGCCCCAGCCTCCGTTCCATCTCCCCCGTGCCCCAAGAACTACCTCTTCAGCTGCCAGCCCTCATTGCAGCCCGTACCCTGTTCGGCACCAGCTCAATCCTATGGCTCCTCCGGCGCCTACTCCCAGTACGTGCCCCAATACGCTGTGCCAATCGTCCGGGAGCTGTTGTAACAACTGCACCAACCGATCTCGGTCTTGCAACACTGATTCGACTACTGCAATAAACTGAAAACCTTTTGAAACAAATTTCTTTGCATGTTATTATTGAGTTGGAAATGAATTGGGATTTGCAATATGGGAGATATAGTATAGTTTGAGGTTATTGACTTGGAATTGTTTCGGAGATTTAGTTAAGAGCATGTCCTCGCTTAAGAGTTGAATATAGAATGGAAAATACATACTTCAACTTCTTTAAATTGAAATATTTATGGTATAGAACTCAGCAAATAAGCAAGTTTGTAAAATAACTGAAGTTCTAAATCCATAGTAAACTTATGCACCTTCATCAATGTTTTACTTCATAATTATATAGATATCCTCGTCATAAGTATTTTAAATAGACAATACAATAAATACTTTATGTGCCATATATACAAGTAGGTACTTTAAATCTATTAGATATATTCGATATGTCTTACATTTTTTTATATAGGTTTTAGAGTTCACTTATAAATTATATAGTATGAAAAGGTCTTCTATGTGTCTGTTTTCTTCCTGTATTTTACTATCAGCTTTTGCTAAGGTTACGAACAAATGCTCCCAATTCCACTTAATACAATTCTTAAGTAATTCACAAGTTTTTAAGTATTATCAGTTTTATTTTAAGATATTCCGTTTCAGTCGTTGGGTCTCTCAATAGCAGCCACTGCCACTGGGGTTCGCACAGGGTACCGGCTTGAGCACCGCTTGGCAGGAGAATACGTAGTTCGTTGCACAGGGTGGGTTGGGCAAGCTGGCTGCACTGGGTGGACTTGGTGCACTACAGGGAGTAGGTGCTGGTGCCGGTGCTGGTGCTGGTACTGGTGCAGGTGCGTACGTTCTTGACTTCAGTTCCTCTGCTTCACTATCCTCGGCATTGCTACGCGCAACATTGCTTCCAGCGTCTCTGAACAAAGCGGGAGAGCCAAAGGAACCACCAAAGCCGCCTCCAAAGCTGCCACCAAAGCCACGCCCTGGAATCAAGCTGGGTCTGCCACCAAAGCCAAGACCAGGACGGCCAAGTCCACCAAATAGGGGAGGAGGAGGAATGCCAAATCCGCCACCACCAAAGTTATTTTCTACGACAACCTCCTGCACAATCTGCTGTTGACGTGTGGGACGGCTCAACTCGACGCTGTCCTGCAGGAACTCCGGCGTATACAGACGCACGGGAATGAAGTGAAATAATTGAACGGGATAATTGGCCTGGCAGTGGCCAATTGACAGAAGATATGAGAGCAGGAAAGCTGATATCGCCCAGTGGGTGGACATTTTGTAGTTGATCTCTTCGGAGCGGGTAACCTAAGACTTCAGCATTGCTGCAATATTCACTTGGGTTTTATCAAGTTGCCACATTTGTATGGAAAGTGCTGCAACAAGCGGAAATCGGGGTACAGAAGAATGTTCAAGGTGAGATGTGGCCACAACTGGGTTAGTTGGTCAATTCAATTGCAGTTCAAGGCGAACTCAAGTCGATGCCGGAAGAGAGTTGCAGGTGTTAGCCTAAGCAAGACCTTGCTTAATCCTTTGTAGCTCTGCCATGACTTCCAACTTAGGCGTAGGTCAGTGGATAAGGTTCTCTAAAGGTTCTCTAGCTAATCAATTTGCTACGTTACTACACTCCCTCGACCCCAAGTGCCCATCGATATCGTGTTACTAAGCGGCGGCGGCTTTTTAGCTTTTTTTCCCCTCCCACTTTCAGCACTTTTGCAACGTCGACGGATGTGTTGCAATTGTTGCCTTTTATCGTTGCTTCTTTCACTCTATTCGCTTCAAAACAAAACAAAATACATGTTTCTTTACTTTACTTAGTTCAAAGACCCCATAAAAATAGAAAGAAAGCAAAACTGCTTACGATGTTGGTAGATTATTGTTTTATATACAGTATGTAAATGGTAGCATAATAATATATATATGTATGTATGTATATAGACTCGTGCATTGATAATGCTGATTGGACTTTTTCGCGTTTTGTAGGTGTTGCTTAAGACTTTTTGCAGATTCGCACAAACTGACAACCACTACGATATATACATATACATATATTAATAATATAAAATATGGATTACCTCTTTTATATAATATTGCGGTACACTCATATTAAATACCCATTAAAATGGGTTTCACAAGGGAGTATATTCGACTGGATATAAATTATAAAATAGCAATAATATTCAGTTGCAATTGATGTATTATTAAAAATTATGTACTGCATGTTTTATGTTTAAGATAAGCATTTAAAAACCTAAACTTAAAACGGAAATATACGGTCAATCTAACCTCACAGAGATTTTATAGGCTAAACCTTACCTCAAAAAGATTTTATATGTTCACACATGATACACTTAAAAAATACATGACAAATAGGACTAATTTAAAGAAATAACACCAGGTCTTTAATATATTTCTAGCAAAAAAATGCAATAACAATTCTTAATAAATGAACAACTAAACATGTAAGTTTAAGAAACGCACAAAAACTTATCCCCAATTTCACTCAAAGTCTAAGATCAACAATTTTTGTTTGCAGTTTATGCTTTTTTCTATACAAAGTTTTAATTTCCTTCAAAGTGATTCGTATTAACAGGTGACAAGTGCGAAAACCAGATGCGACTTGACTATTTACTAAGTACTTCTATTGTACAATCCCATTTACAAAGCTGCATTTCCAATAAAGCAAATATTTACTTTATGAAGAATGAATTCGATCGCATCGCAGGGAAAAACAGCTGAGAGGTAAAGAAAAAACACTTGTTGCAATTTCAATTGTGGAAAATATTGTTCATATATATTTTTTTATGGTTTTTTATATTGTTGATATTGTTGTCTTTCATAGGAATCTCGGGTCGTTGGAGAGGATTGGACTTTAGTAGCCGTAGCCGTAGGCCTGGTTCAGGTAGCCGGCGCCGTAGAACTGCTGCTGTTGCTGGGGCACGCCGTAGTTGGGGGCCACGTAGGAGGCAACGGGTGTAGAGTAGGCACCGGCGGAGCCATAGCCGGCCGATGGAGCGCTGCAGGGAACTGGAGCCAGGTTGGGCTGGCAACTGAACAGGTAGTTCTTGGGGCAGGGAGGAGCTGGTACACTGGCAGCGCCATAGCCGCCGGAGCTGGCACCGTAGGCAGACTTGCGCAGGCGGGTCAGATCACCGTAACCCTGTCCGGCGACACCCTCCACTTCGGACTCCTGGTTGGCGGAGCTGCCACTGGTGGGATTGGCCACAGCAGCGGCGATGACGGCGAAGAGGGCGAAGCACACGAAGAATTTCATCTTGAGTTTTGGATTTGGGCTTGGACTGTAGCTGGAGCTGCTGAAGTGACCAAAGGTGACTGATACCATTCTCAGCCAATGCAAAAGTTTATATAGTCTGAACTCTGCCAAGTTAGCACAAAGTGGGTGCCAAGTGACTTGAACTATTCTTCACTTTCCCTTCCGCTCTTTTTCCTCAGTCAGCAGTTTTAATTTTCCCCCAATCGTATTTAGAATTAAGTCAAGCAGGTTAAATACAGTCTTTGTAGATTGTAGAATTGCATAGTGCACAACGAAGCAAATATGTTAAGTGGGTTGGGGAGGTAAACTTTAAAATATTATACTTGCACATCTAAATAACATATCATATATTGAATGATATTAAACAATTATTTGCTTGGTTCTTATCAGATTGTCTTTGTTTCTCTTTCGGTAACTGGCTGTCTATCTGTCTTTATGCCTTTCTATCTGTAAGTCTGTCTGTATGCACTGCCTGCTTATCATTCTGTCTGCCTTTCTGTCTGTCTGTCAGTCTCTCTGTCTGCCCGTCTCTCTGTCAACCTGCCTGCCTATGTCTCTGTTCATCCATCAATTTAGCTCTCCATCTATAAGTTGTCCAAGCTCGTCGATCTTAGCTTTTGTCAAAACAAGTAACATAATACCATATGCTGGTTATTCATAACAGATCAAGTTTTTTCCATACAATAAAAGGTCTTTAGCTCCGCAACAAATAAAGTTGAGCATGAAGAATTCGATTTGCATTTTAAAATATACTTAAATATGCCTAAAAACTTCACATTAAATTTTATTGTCATATTAAAAAAGAAGAAAATATACGATAATTTTTTTAAAAACGAGTAATGCTGAAGAGACTGTCTTTCTCTCTTTTCATTTCACTCTTCAGGTTTCTTCAAGTTTAACTTTGCTGTAAGCAGGCCCGTAGCTAGGCATGTGTGGAGTGTGCACTGCTTCTCAATACTTGAATATAAATATTATGCGGGGTTTACCTAGGTAATGGGTATAATAATTGCGAAGTACAATGCGGCAAGATTCATGGAATGCATTAGAAATATTATTAATGGAGAAAATAGTGATGATTTTGCCAATATAAAACGAGAAATAGGTAAGAGGTAATAAGTATTAGCTTACTTCATTTTGTGAAGCAATTACACTAGGGGCCCCGAGAAGTTTTGCACAAGAGCCTGTTGCTACGGCTCTGACTGTAATGTAATGTTATACCACATAAAGAGGAAGAGCAGTAGTAAGTATGCAAAGCATTTCAAGCTAAACTTTACAATTTCCAACTTATCTTAAAAGTTTTAAATTTGTATAGCAAATAGGAAATTTAATAACTCCATCATGAAGATTCCCCAATAAATGTAATATACAAATTCTGTAAATCAAAAAGAAATAAAAGATCGTTCAACAAAATTCTCGTTAGGTTTTAGTCAATTGAATTGAACCAGATATTTTTATTGCACTTTTTTGAGTCTAGTAAAGATTTTGTATTCTCGTTTCTCGATTCGCGTTGAAGTCCAGGAGTTCCGGGTCAATGGGTTGATAGGGATCTAGTACTGGTAGCCGTAAGCCTGGGGCAAGTAACCGGCGCCGTAGAGCTGCTGCTGCTGCTGCTGGGGCACGGCGTAGTTGGGGGCGGCGAAGGTGGCCACGGGAGCGGAGTATGCACCGGCAGAGCCATAGCCAGCTGGAGCGCTGCAGGGAACTGGGGCCAGATTGGGCTGGCAGCTGAACAGGTAGTTCTTGGGGCATGGAGGAGCTGGCACACTGGCAGCGCCATAGCCTCCTGAGCTGGCACCGTAGGCAGACTTGCGCAAGCGGGTCAGATCACCATAGCCCTGTCCGGCAACACCCTCCACTTCGGACTCCTGGTTGGCAAGGGCAACGGAGCCACCGCTGGTACTGCTGGTGATGGAGGCAGAGCTGCCACTGGTGGGCGAGGCGACGGCAGAGGCGACGATGGCGACGAGAGCAAAGCACACGAAGAATTTCATATTGGAGATTGAGATTTGGGGGTTGCTGCGACTGTGACTACCAAGGGTGACAGATGACTGATGCCATTCTAGGCCGCCCATTTGGCTTATATAGTCAGAACTTCTGCCCAGTTAGCACTACTCTTGATTGACTTTGAGTTTTCTACCATTTCTCGGCATTCTCGCTGAGTCGACCGAAAGTGCGTGGTCAGTTCTTTTTGGGGTCAGTTGGATATTTGTGGTTTGCTTAGGTCTCGATTAGGTTAGCGAATTTTATAGTAGATCGTTGGTGGTGGGTGGGCGTGCAGTTTGCACAATCTTAACCCCATTTCTACAGAGACTTTGGCTGGTCGATAAAGTGGATCAGAGTTCTGCTTAACTTATGCATATTTTAAAGTTTCGAAATTGTCTACAATTAAGAATTGGCCTAATTTAAAAGTGGAAAGTAGATTGCAATTATCATTTATAAAAAAATATTAAAATAAGGTTCAAGTTGATGTAATAAAGAATCAAAATTTGATATCAATATAGATCACAAATAAATGTAATATTCTTAATAAGTAATATAAGTAATTTTAAGCTATTGAATGGGACTTTTATAGTTTTATAATGATAATATTTATTTATTTATATACGATAGTATATGGTAACCTTTTCCAAGTCTGCAAAGTTCAGCTTAACTTATCTAGAAGATGTTATTTAAAAGCATATTATTTTTAGGCAAAACTTCTTTAAAATAAACTAAAGGTATCTCTCAAAATGTACTGAATAGAATAAATAATATTATACAACTGACTTAAGTAAGAGTATCAGTTTGACACCATATCTAAGATCGGCATACACATGTTTGTAGATCAATCTACAAAACTGAAATAACTAAGGATGCTCAATATCGTTCTCTATCTTCTTTAATCTATTGTTATTCAAATAGATTCCATATTCTTTTTTGATCTCTTCCTCTACAATGTTTATTTCTCATTGCTTTTCTAGTATTTTTCACACACATAAATTAGATATATGTTCCACATTTATCTCTTGGATGCATTGCAAGTGCCAACAACTTTTGGATTTATTTTTGAAAATTTATAGCATTCGATGCTATATGCAGATTCATAGTGTGTGTGTGTGTATGTATCTATATGTACATAAATTCTAAATTAGATATAAATTTCAAAACTGTAACAACAAATGAAAATTTCCACATTTCCGAAAATAACGCGGGGTAGCGCTGTGTAGCAGCCACAAATGCCCCCCCGCCAACAGTGGCAACCACTGCGAGTCAATACACCACATACTCACCAACTCACCATCTGCAGACTCACTCGACAAATATTTATATAAATCAGCATACATATGTATGGATATATACTAGTATGTGTGTGTGTGCTGCAGGCACCCGGACTTAGCCTTGCTTTCCTTACAGTCCAACGCCTTGCAACCTTAAGAACTGAATTGCACTCCAGGAACCGCACATTGTATACTCTAGATATTGAAATATTTGAGTGAAATAAGAGTATATTATATAATATAATAATATATGTACATATCTATAATATATATAATATATGATTGAAATATCTGTTTATCATTTAGAATATCAATACCGACAGATTTAACATTACTGATTAAAAGTCTTTAGTTTGATACAACTTATCATTTTCATATTCTATTGAACTAACTATATATTAGGTTGTCAAATATCTCCCTTCCGCTGAAGGGAGATATTTGACAACCTAATATATTGTGTAAATGTTAGAAAAATCTTTAGTAAACATTCTTGGTATATACATGTTAGCATCAATAAAAATAATATTATATATATACTATATTATTAATAATATTATATATATATATAAGGTTGTCAAATATCTCCCTTCAGCGGAAGGGAGATATTTGACAACCAAATACTTCATCTAACCTGTATCGTATCATTTCTACATATATTTTACCCATTTCTATAACACTTGAAACCCCGACACAGCTTCATTAACTTTCCTAAAGTGCACATACCCAACTTCAGAACATTTTAGTACTATCGCTTCATCTGGCGTCAGCATTGGCGACGACATTGGCGCTATTTTTGAGGCCCCGCATGCGGTGTGGCTACAAATGCGGCAAATGTAGAATACATAGAACCAGACGCTAAGGCTAAAGCAGAATTGATCGTTGAGCTCTTGTTCATGCCCCTGACAGATGTTCTTTATGTGGTGTTAAATTTTTTTTAGGATCGATCTTTTCTCTCACTTATTCTCATTCACTCCCTTACTCACTCATGCATTCACTCAATCACACACTCAAAGTGCCTTGGGCTTCTGAGAAAATCTCTATGGGGTAGTTTTTGAAAAGGCGAAATCTGTGATCTTTGCTTCTAGAAGATCAAAATTGCAGGGCTGTGTGATCACTCCATTAGGCACAGAACACAGAAGACTAAACAAAAAGATCGAGAAATTGCAATTACTTACAAGAATCGAATGCATAACAATAAAATCGCTTGACAAAAGCGATTTATCAAACCCATTAAAGAGTTAACTGTTAACTGATTCATTTTATTCTTAGTCATCTTGCGGCTCTATTTAAAGTATAATTTAATTCTTGTTTATGACTAACATGTGTTTTATCAGTAAATTCAACTATATAACTTTTAACTATTTTATAGAAAAGTATTTTATATTATGAATAAATTCCAAGAATAAAATGTATGATAAAATCTTTAAATAACTTAACTTTATATTATGAATACATTCCAAGAATAGATTACTAAAGGCTGTTTATAAAGTACAGTACAGTAAGTCTACAATAGTTATAGAAGAACGTTCAATATTCATAATTCCAGCACTACCTGTAACTGTTAATGATATAATTCGAAAAAAGATAGATCAAACACATTAAAAGATCATTAAATCAATCAATATTATAACACAAATTCATTAGCTTTAATTGATTACCCCAATTCACAAGCAATTCGAGCCCTTTTACAACTTGTATTGGCTTAGAACTTGATCGATCGACACTATCTGTCGATCACTTATAAAACTGGGATTATCATTGAGTGATTATTGTGTCTACATAATGTGAAAAATTAATTGCAATGTAGAATTGTCAAAGAGCAATTCTTCTCACTTCTTTCAACTCTTGCCCGATCAAACTGATCTTCATGCTCCGCTGACATTGCACGTACAACGCTACAATCTCAGCTACTTCTTGTTATATCCAGCAGATTCTGTTGAATGCCACTTGATCTTTGACACAGTTTGGCCTGATCTTCACATATGAAGAGAAAGAAACGTATGTCTGTATGTCTGTAGATCATTATGCAAGATCGGGACAGAGCAATCGCTAATTTATTAACCATATTTTCCGCTCACTCAACAAGCGATTAGATTATGTAAACTACGTCATGCTCTGCAGAAGATCTCAGACGATCAGCAAACGATCAACACCCCAGCCAAGTCTCAGACCCAGAGAGCGGGCAAGTGCGTGCCACATGCAAAGTGAGTGAAAGATAAAGACAGAGACAAAGACGAAGGCAACGACGAAGACGAAGACGATGACCAGCTGAGTGCAGGCCTGTCATCGCCGCCCCGTGGCCAGGGGCTGTGTGCAGACTGCAGGCCACTTTCACTTGGTCATGGTCATGGTCACGGCATGGATACGAGATCTCGGGGCGTGTCGAGTGGGCTGTTATCGCATTTCCATAGCCAGCCCCGTATACCGTATCCCGCAGAGTCGGAAGTCTTTGTTTATCTTGTGCAATTTGTTATGGAATTTGAATTTGAAAATGAAAACAGATCCCGCGAGAAAGAGATGGAGACAGACACGGAGACGGAGACGGACATGTAGACTGACTGTGGCGATTACAGCTCATGTTCTTGCGGACGTCATCGTATCTACAAACAGACATTCATACAAACATTTAAGTATAATAAATATGTCTGTGTGTGTGTGTCGTTTCTGTTAAATAATGGGAAAGCGTAGCGCAATAATAACAGGAAGAGGCGCAAAGAGGCAGCAATAAACGCGATAAACGGAGAACTCTCTGAAGACCTTTACGGCCCAGAGAAAATGTTGATAAGCTCAATGCAACGGAAATCGGTAGCAACTGTACCAATCGGGGAACATTAAATATGTCATTAAGTTGATTATGTGAAATAAGAATAAATTATGAAAGCAAGATCCATTTATATGAACACATTAACTGCTGATGTACTTCGAATTGTTTATTGATTATTATCGATCTTTAACAATAATGGAGGCCCTTAATGTCAAGACGGGAAATATTAAGTTTGATTTATTGTATATAGTCATGTTATTAAGAATTTGAATGGTAAAATGTTATTTCAATAATATTGGAATGTGAAATGGTAAATAAATATGAATAATCTTGATATATAAATCAAAATAAACAAGTTAGATTGCATGACAAAATTTGATTACAATAATGATTGGGTATAAAATGTAATATAAATATCAATAAAATGTAATATAAATATCAATATCAATAACAATCAATAGAAACATCATGATGTACAATAATGTTTATAAACAACAGTTTTAACTGAACACTGTATTAATATTTTAATACCATAGCTTTTTTACTAACAAATAGCTAGAAATACTTGCAAATAAAGCTTATTTCAATAAGAAGAAGGCATAAAGAACTTATTTCTAAAATTCTTCTGTGAATCCCAAGACCAAATTAGTTCTTTTTAGATGCATAACAAACCAATTAAAATTAAATATATTCCCCCATACCAGCAAAACTATTCATAAACCTGCTAAATGAAATTTGTTGCAATACATAAGAAAATGTAGATCTCTCTTGAAACTTGTAGCTCCATATTTTTTTGTGGGTTCTATATTAAAATTGCAGCCAAACAAACAAATATAAACAAAATTACGCGCTCTTTTTTTTACTAAAGCAAGCTAAAAGTGCCAGCTGATAACTGACAAAAGATAGAATGCAAATAACAGAGTCATAAGCCGTTCAAAAAAATTATCAAAAAATTTTATGCAAAATCACCGGATTCTTTTCGGTCAACCCAATACAAATTGTATAACATATGCTGTAGCTTAGGTAGTCTTTTAAATCTTCATTGAACCTGGTAAGCCTCTTTCTTACTATTACACACTCTTGTGCCTTTGTTATTAGGGAATACTTACTGTATATTGGGTATGAAGTACAAAATTACTCAACTATTTAGAAAAGCAGTTCTCGATTCAATTAGCTTGAAGGCTTTAAATTCAAGATGTATCTTAGCCTGTTAGGGTAACCGTAAACTAATACTTACTTTGGATAAAATGATCCATAAAAGTATAATATAATATCAAGCAGATTCTAAATCTGAATTCTTTTTTTGAGCTGATAGGCACCAGTTCCCCCTTAAATGTAATCGAGAATCGGCACAGCGTTAAGTACAGTTTATTTACAGTTCAATCTTTAATCAGCTATCGTTATCGGACTCCATTCCAATCGGCCAGCGACAGACGATAGTTGTATTCCTGGAAGAGTTCAGGTGCCACTCGGTATGGTTGATCGATTAACGATAGACGAATGGGAGTCTGACAAGAGGGTGCTCCATAGTAGGGAGACGGTGCGGGACGGGCAGGAGGTGCGTAGTTAGAGGCTGCTGGTGGTGGTGCTGCTGCTGCTGGGGCTGCATAGTATGACGCTGGTGAGGGCGGTGGTGCGTAGTATGAAGGGGGTGCTGGTGGTGCAGCTGGTGGAGCCGCGTAAACCGGCGCTGGAGCCGGCAAGGGTGCTGGTACTGGTGCGGGTGGGGCTGCATAGACTGGTGCTTGAACTGGCGCTGGTGGAGGTGCCACAGGCGCGGGATAACCATAGAAGGGTAGACTCAAAATGGGCAAGTAACCACCACAGGCGGGTGCATTACAAGGTGTTGGAGCAGCAGCAGGAGCCGCAGTGGGAACAGGAACAGGAGCAGGAGCAGCAGCAGGTGTGGTTGCTGGCAATTCAATAGGCACAGCTGTGGTACTGCTAATGGGAGCTGGTGTGGTGCTTGGCTCCGCAATCAGCGGTGCCTCTGTCGGCGTCTCGATAATGGGCTCCGTCTTTGTCTGGATTTCAGTCTTGGCACCTGGAGAACCGGCAGTCAAGTAGATGATGGGCTGATACACAATCTGTGGCAATTGCTGTGAGCCATAGGTCTTTGCAGGTGGACCATAGTCATCATCCACTTGGCTATAGCTATCTGGAACAGGGGCAGGAGCAACAGGCTCAACTGGAGCAGGTTCCTCATAGACAGGTGCAGGTGCAGGTGCGGGATCCTCATAGACTGGAGCTGGTGGTGCAGGTGCCGGTGCAGGTGCAGGAGGTGCCGCGTAGCCAGCGTCCCCATCGCCAGGACCATTGTAGGCAGGATTAGGAGGCTCGTAGCCACCAGGAGGAGGCAGCACTGGCGCCGGGCCGTACTCAACTGGCGCAGCTGCAGGTGCGTAGTTTGGCACAGGCTGAGGCTGCACATTTGCACAATTGTTGTTGCCCCACAGATCGGGTAGTTTCTTGAAGAGCTTCATTTGCTTGAAGGGATCCAAGTCCTGCAGAGCGTTGTTCACGTTGTTCAAATTGTTGCAGTTGTTACAGTTGTTCAAGGTGTTCAAGTTGCCGTTGCAGTTGCTGTTGGTGTTAATGGGAGGCACAACTGGAGGCACAAAGGGATTGAGATTTCCATTCGGATTGCAGTTCAGGTTGTTCAGATTGAGGTTGCCATTGGGGAATAGATCGTCCCACCACTTGAGCAACGAACGATTCGTGCGACGCAGCTCATCCCTGGGCCCCACTGAGGTGCCCGCATCGGCCATCAGGTAGTACAAAGGTTCTCCTGGTGCTGCAACGCTATTCGAGACGCCCACGCGTCCATTCTCTTGCAGCGATAGCACATGAAGCAGGCTGCCACACAGCAGGCACAGCGTCAGCAAACAGCTGGAGGAGCAGTTAATCATTTTCTTTCTATGCAACTTTAACCTCGCGTCGTGAATACTCGATCGCAACTAGTCAACGGTCTCCGATTGCAGCAAAGGGCCACCATCACTGACAGTGCTTTAATAAAAGTGCAAGCCTTGCACACATGAACTGCCCTAAATAAGGTACCGAAAAGGTATACGGACTCTGCAATTCTCTGCAACAAGTTACTGCCTCATCAGTATCATAATGAAAACAAAACATACGCTCGACTTTATCATACCCGCTAACCAACAGTTTTTCATGTTTTATTTATTAAATATATATTTATAATTTTTATTTTACAACCAAATGTTTGGACTATCTCTGTATAGTTGTCCATCTCATGTACACCAAAAATTAACATTATAGATTTTTAATAACTTGTTTAATTCGATTTTTTCTGATTTACAGAAGCTATGGCCGACTTCTTAAATACACTTTATATGCGTGCAACAATAAGACAGTTTGTCAACAAAGTTGGTAGCCCTAGCTGTTATAGTCTCCAAGATATAGATGTTCTTACGGACAAGAATAGGCAGGGGTAGGACTATATTTACTCACCTGTTGATGCTGATCAAGAATATATGCACGGAGATGCCTTCTTCTGCCTTTGTCAGAGTATTTTATATATCATAGTATAGTATGTAATTGTCATAAATAAAGCGTATTCATATTATATATCGGATTTTGCTATTTCATTCTGGGATTTCGCAAGCAAACACCCTAACCGGGTTAATCGCTGTGTGGACTCTGTTCCCATTTTGGGCACAGCTCGCTCGCTCGCTCGCACTCAGCTGACTCAACTTCAGGTACATTGACTCCACATAAGCCCCCAAATAGTACCCGGCTCGGCACGATTATTCATCTGCAGTTTTGTTTTCTTTTCACTTCTCTCTCTCTCTCTCACTCTCTTCTTTGTTGCTGTCTATTTAAATTGTGTTACGTGCACAACATGGCTAATCGTTGGGGCTCAGACAGAGCCAGGGCTCTTAAGTGGGTTCCTGTTTGATCCGTGAAGCGTATAGCTTTGTTTCTTTACACATGTGTGTGAATGCGCAAAACCAAACGGAAGTACATCAAAGAAAATGTACAAAAAGTACTGCATAATAATATTGATACATACATATGGTATCTTTATGATATCTATATGGCATGAAGTATGTGCGTGGGTATATAAAACACTTCCTTAAGTGGCCACTGGCCTTTTCATTGGCACTTGGCGGGTTTTCGATTGAGCTAAGATACTGCAGACTGGAGTTATTTATATATTTTCTATATTTGTTCGAGTTTTATAACTCTTTGATAAATATAGATATCAATATTGAGTTTGCTGATATCGTTTATTGTTATGCAATAACTTTATAAAAAGCAAACAAACACAAGAAATCTATTTATTGATTGCAGAAAATATAACTGACAGTGTATTGAGACACGCTATAAAAGTATAATTAGACCCTCTGCATGGTTATCACGTCAATGGGGTTTTCAGATTTTCTTTGGAAATATCACAATAATAATATCATGATAAAGACCCACATGGGTTTGCTACATTGTTTACAGATGCATAAACTATTTATATAGAATACTTATTAAATACTTAACTAACTGCATGTGGGCCTGTTTATATTTAAGGAACAATGTGTTCAATGTTGATAAGGATGCAATACGATTGCAGCTGTCTAGAAATGATTTTTTATGTGTAATGCCTGCCTCTCTTATCATTCATTACCAACTCTAAGAATAAAGATATCGATAAGATATATAAATAATGAAATATGTATGTGATGTAGTCTTCATTGTGCACTCTGCGTATAATGAGTAGACTCTTTGTAATTTGCGTGGTGATGACCGATGCTTTTAATGTCTCAAGAACAACAGAACCTAATTTCTTAAGCTATGCTTTCCTTCTCTCTTATCTTAAAGCTCTAAAGGCACATGCATTAAACATGGTTTGGGTCTTTTGTAATACCAAGTGCGTGTCTTAACTTATACATACTATGGTCTGCATATAGACTGTAACTGTTATAAAACTTAAGCATCAGAACTGTGAACTATGTGTTAGGTATTGTTTAATAGTTGCATTGGCATGATTTCGACATTATTTTACTTTAAACTAATGATTTACGGGTTATTTGTTTGTTTATCAAATAAAATATATATTCCTTATACAATCTTTGTCTTTTTAATTTTCTATTTTCATCTCTCTCCCTCCACTTCCCTACGTTTTTCTTCAATCACTTAACTTAGGTCTATTGTTTTGCAATTGTATTCCACTCCTTCATCTTAGCCTTCTATTCCTTAGCACCCTCACTTATATTTCTATATCTCTATCTCACATTCTATCTGTCTGTACCATCTTACCTGCTTCCATCTTCCACTCTAATCCTTTTTTTCTTTATCTCTGTGTCCATCAACTCATTAACTAATGGGAAAAATATTAAAAATTTCCCGCTAAAGTTTTCATTTAATTAAAGTTCTCGTTTTAAAGATTTACGACTCTGATTAGTGGCAGGCAAGGATACTAAGAATACAAAGCTCATGTCAAGTGTGGACTTTCATTTAAGGCATGTATAATTATAGTAATTTTATTGGGCAAAAAAGATATAGAAACTTATAGCTAAAACCCGCTAGATGCGCTGCAGATATTTGCGCTTTTGCGAGCTGCTGTTGCTGCTGCTGTAACGGGAATTGTGGCGCTTTCTTTTGTCGCTCTTCAGTTTCTCCTCGCCCTTCTTCAGCAGCTCATCGGCTGTATCCTGCTTGGACTCTGTGGACTTGGAGAGTGCTGCATCAGTTTCGGACGTGGCTTCCGCCGTTGGCGATGATTCAGTGGCTGCTGCAGCTCCAACTTGTTCGTCATCGTCTTCGTCATCCTCCTGCTCCGCCTCTTCTTCATCAACATCTTTCTGACTCGCCTTGGAGGCTGCATCCACTGTGCTCTTCTCACTGCTGCTCGAGAAGTTCAGCTTGGAGTTGGCAGCTGTTGTGCCTGGTGAGGATGTTGTTGTGCCTGCCGTCATTGTTGTCGCTGGCGTCTGTTCTGCTGGCCCAAAGAGACGCAGACGAGGCTGTTGCTGCTGTTGTTGTTGTTGCTGTTGGTTTGGTGCAGCTCCCAAGATTCTATTGAAGGGATTGAAGGGATTCAGATTGCCAAATGGTCCAAAGGGATTAAGCAAAGGATTCAGGCCAAAGGGAGCACCCACTTGAGGCGAGGCCATGCCAAAGGGAGCTCCCACTTGGGGCGAAGCCATGCCAAAGGGTGATCCAGCTGCTGGATGCGATGCCATGCCAAAGGGTGATCCTACTTGAGGTGCAGCCATGCCAAAGGGTGCTCCTACTTGAGGTCCAGCCATGCCAAACTGCGCTCCAACTTGAGGTCCACCTATGCCAAACTGCGCTCCTAACTGCTGTGGCTGCATGCCGTAACCCTGCGGAGCTGCTGCTGCTGCTCCCGGCGCTGGCATGGCCAAGTAATGTGTGGGCTGCTGTTGTCCAAAGCAGGGCATGGCTATGATCACAGGCTGAAAGCTGGGACAAGTCTCTGGCGGCGTAGAGCAGGCACGAGCACACGAATTGCAGGCGTTGCCATCAATTGCAGCAGGCGCAGCAGACGGAGGCGGAGCAACTGGTGCCAAGGCATAGGCAGGCGCTGGTACTGGCTGCTCTGGCGGTGCTGCCTGCGCAACCAGCGGCTCACTGGGCTCCAGGCTGGAGTAGAAGACGCGCATGATGGGATCATCCAAGTAGGCACGAGGCTGTGACGACTGGGAAGGTGGCGACTGTTGCTGCTGTGGCTGCTGTTGCTGCTGTGGCTGCTGCTGCTGTTGCTGTTGCTGTGGTGTCATGCCCAGCAGTGACTCTCTGCTGGGTTGCCTATACTGTGCACGCAGCTCCTCTGGCTGGAAATCCAGCAGAGGCATAGCTAAAACAGCTGGATCCATGTCCGGGCGATGGCGACTGCTTACTACACCTGCCTGGTAGGGATTGTTCGCTGTGCCCGGCGTCGCTTGAGGCGCTGCATCAGCATATGCAGTGGGCGTGGCCGTTGCGCCTGTCCCAGCTGCAGATCCGTGTGCAGTTGCTGCTGAGCCAACTGGAGACGGGTAAGGTACTGCTGGCAGGCCATATGATTGCGCAGCAGCTGCAGGCGCAAAGGCTGCATCAGATCCAGTTCCAGCGGGTTGACCTGACGGCGTTGGCGTGGGCTGCGAGTCGGACGGAAAAAACCCAGCACCAAAGCTGGGAAAGGAGGGAAACGGCGTCTGCGTGTAACTGTAACTGGGCTGAGGCTGGGGACGAGGCTGCTGCTGTTGTTGTTGTTGAGGCTGCTGCTGCTGCTGTGGCTCTGCCTGCTGAAAGTCAGCGCCCTTGCACATGAAATAGGGTTCATTCATGGGTCCACTCGGTTGTATCTCCACGCAGACTGTGGTCAGCGTGCGCTTCTGGCGACGCAGTGCCTCCAGCTCCAGCTGATCATTGGCCAGAGTCAGCGCCAGTGGCCAGAGTAGCAGCAGAAGAAGCTTCAATTTGGTTGGATAACAAGTGATCATGTCTCTGCACTTCCGTTGTATGACTTCCGTTCTGTGTAGACCTCTGGCTTTTATATCTAAGCCCCTGTCAAAAGTGGAACAAGTCAGATCAGCTAGGTAGATGGGAACAAAACTCCCACGACTCACCCACAATACAGTTCCTCGTAAATCTTTTCGCAATCTTCCGTACTTCCTCAAGTTTCTCCTCGGAAAATCGCTGGTTCTTTCGCTCGAAAATCGTTGCATGGAATAAAAACCACTGCGACTATCCACGCTGCCTGAACCTGTCCCAGAGGGTTCAATATGCATTGCCATACACTGTCTGAGTCGAGGTATATCAACTACACTAGAGTTTGGTAGGTATACGATATAACTAAGAAACAATTCTTTGTTGGAATATGACAAGGAAACTCTCTTCTTTGTAGAAAATATATACATAAATACTCAGCATAAGGAACATAAATTCAGTGCAGAATATATATATTATTTTTTATACTTTTCTGGCTTTTATAAATTTAAAATAACATTCTTTACACGTATAAGCTTGAATAAGTTTTTAAAAATATACAAATATTAATCTCTAAGGAATATTATGATTAACAGCTGAGCTTATGAAACTTGATTACAATGTCTTATTTAATAGAAAGCCTTGCACAAGGAATGATTCTGCCTCATAATGTCATTAACTCTTTAAATAAGAGTTTTACAATATGTTAGAAGGGGCAGAGATTGTATTAAAACAGGAATAATACAAATTCATGTTATATGAAGAGTAAATTAATTTTAAACCGCACCACAAACCTTAGTGCATTTAGTCTACATCATAAACCCTTCCACCATTTCAACTTTATTCGCTTTTCGTGCTGATCTTAGCTTTCTTCACTTTTTGCAGTTCAACAAACTCTCAAATTGCGACCGATTTATGTGCAATCAGCACAAGTAGCTTATAATATATGTACTCTATATGCACATAACAGAAGTGCGACATATGATATCACTTGGACATTATGTTATATGGAAGCAGTTGAATGTTGTACAATATACTACAATAAATCGGTCAGTTGGTCGAAGGGTGTTAGATTGCGACTGACACTGACCTGTCACAGCAGCCAAGTAGCAGCCACTCTCCACAGTAATTAACTATATAACTTGCAACACATTATATCCCATATATTATATGGTAGACAATACTTGCGTGTGTTGGGAATTCCAAATTACCCAACTCGACTTGGGGGCGACTCCCTTTCGACCACAAAACGTCGCTTTCATTTAACAAAAGTGCTAACACTCTGCTAAGAAACAGGGAAAGCAGCAAGGCGAGGGAGGTAAAGAGAGAGAGAGAAAGAGAAAGAGAGACAGAGAGAAGAGGGGAGTAGTAAGGCCACTAAAGGGGATGAAGTTGAAGGTGGCAAGGAAGGAAATGTCAGTTTCGCATAGGTGTAATATCTATGGGCGCGTGCTGGTTTCTCTTGCCGCGTTGCGTCTCGTTGCCTCGTCATCGTCAGGGTTGTTGTTGTTCCCCTTGTTAGTGTTGTTGTTGTTCCCCTTGTTGTTGTTTTGGGTGTCCTCTGAATGACTGACAACGCCACTTACTCATGCACTGTCGTAGTCGCAGGAACAAAGTGGCTAACTCACCACAGCAGACTGACCGGCTGACTAACTACACTGAGAGAAATGCACTACAAATTTAACAGTATAGTTGCAAAAATTATACCTTGATACCTTACCAAGACCCTTCTCTGTTTTAACTCCAATACTCTAAACTCTTTCTAGTACTTAGTTCTCTTTACTCGCCCTTAATCATCTCTCAGTGTAGCAAACCGCGCCCTTCTACAGAGTACGAGGGTACCCTACGTTGCGTTGGCACACGCTCACCTGCACATACACACACACACACACAGAGAGAGACACACGCACATATTGCAATCGTCCCCCTCAATGCACGAGAAGTTTATTACCCACCCTCGCACACCGTTCTCTGGGTGCGGTCGCTGTGCGAACGTCATCGACGTCTGCCTCTGCCTCTGCCTCTTCCTCTTCCTCTACCCGTTCTTGGTTCGTTGCTTTCGCAGTTAATTCGCGGTAACTGCCTTATCGCCGGGGTACTTTTTAGGTCGTTCTAATCACTAGCCTGGTAAACACTATCGCTATATAGAACATATATGTATGATACTTACTAGTTTGACATCGGTTAACGGGGTCTTAACTGCCTACGCAATGGTATTTCTATTTCTGTCGATGGTTTCTTTACGTTTCGTTGCAGAATGCAAGAATACTTTACTTATAGTAATGGTTAAAGATCAAGGAGGAAAGACACACTCCTCTGACAATTATGACAAACTAGACTAGGAGAATTATTTTGTTTTTTTCATTGCAACACAAAATCTGCTCAAGGTTTTCTAACATTTTTTGATTCGATACAAAACAAAATTATATAGTGTTATACTTGCGGAAGAACCTTTAATTACTATCACAGTTTTTTATTCAATTTGGTATAGAATTTTTTTATCTCTGAGAAATTATGAAAAAAATAAGTATTATGGACCTTGAGGAGGATTGGAAGCAGTGTGCCCCACATTTTGTGTCGACCACCAAGAGAACCCCATTATTCGAGCTGTACTTAACCACTTTGGTATCGGCTCTCGCTGGCGAGATAATCGCATATCCCTTCGATGTGTGGAAGACACGGATGCATATACAGGGAGAGGTCGCTAACAAATCGAAGGGAGGACAACCAGTCAAATATCGTGGCATGTTCAAAACAGCACTGGGTATTATCCGTGAGGAGGGTTTCTTCAAGCTATACGGCGGACTGTCGGCCATGGTATTGCGGCACGCTACCTTCAGCGGGTACAAGATGTACTTTTACGATACATTGCGTGAAAAGTTTTCGTATGTCGATGAAAGTGGTAAATATCACTGGTCATTTGCCCGATCCTGCATCTGTGGCATGTCGTCCGGAGCAATGGCAAATTTCCTATCGTCACCCGTGGATATGATTAAAATTCAAATGCAAATGGATGGTATACGTGTCCTAAAGGGTGAACCACGCCGTGTTAAGAACGTTTTTCATGCATTTAGTCACATTTATAAACAGGGTGGCATTAGGGGCTTGTGGAAAGGTACCACCATTAATGCAACACGTGCCGCTCTTGTTACATTGGGTAAGAATCAGATATATATAGATGTTAATGACTGACTGGCTACCTTCTCTCTCATACATTACTAGGTGATACATCTGCGTATGATCTGAGCAAACGAAAATATATGAAAGTATTCAATCAGCCAGACAATCGTTTGATTCAATTCATGGGGGCCATGACAGCGGGATTTACGAGCGCCGTACTTAGTACTCCGGCTGATGTGGTTAAATCGCGTATCATGAATCAACCTGTGGACGAGAACGGGCGCGGTTTGCATTACAAGGGTACCATCGATTGTTTTGTGCGGCTGTTCCGCGAAGAAGGTATTTTCGCCATGTACAAGGGATTCATGCCCTACTGGCTGCGCGTTGGTCCATGGGCGATGGTCTTCTGGACGGTATTCGAGAATATTCGACGTTTACGTGGCGACGAGGGTTACTAGGTCAATCCCTAGTTCATATAATATTTGTCTTTTGTCCAAAAATTGTGCGTTAATTGTAAATGAAACAAAATTGATTGGTCTACAGTGGATTTGTGCGAAAATAAATGAATATATATTTATTATATATATATACATTATATATTTTATTTCTATTGTAAATGAAAAAGATTTCTTTATATCATTTATGCTTCTATTACATTTTAAAATTCGATTTGTATGGGACGTATGACCGCTGCCGTACGTGAAATAAAATGTTCACCGAAGTCACCTCACAACAAGTCTATTGTTACGCGTGCTGTGTGGCATGTGGCACCATCAGGTTGAAAGCACATGTCATGCAAGTCAAGTTCTTGCACAAGTCAAGTTCTTGTTACAATAGCCCGAATAGCCGCTGCAGTGGGTCGCTTAAACTGACCATAAAATGGAAGAACTGCGCGATGAACTTTCTTAACAGAGCACGCATTTTGATAATAGAATTCAATAATTTACAAGCGTCGTTCATTATCAAGACGATTCATGGTTAAATTATAGATCAAACTGAAAATGTTTTACAGTGAAACAAAATACGAAACGTGCGTCAGTTGTTGAAACCAGTGTTGCCAAAAAGATAATAGCTAAAAATTGCAGAATTTAATTGTATTGTGTATACCCAATATTGTGTCTCATTTCGTGGCTAGATTGACTCCCCTGGTGGTGCTGATTCTGAATACATACATATATATAATTTATGGAGTCGTAGATGCCTTCTAAGCTGCTTTGCGATCTCCTGGCCAAAATAAATATACCCTCTGCAAGGGTATACAAATTAAACCACACCGGAACATAGATCAAATGGTATTCTACTGTCGACTGTTGCTCTCTTTTATTTATGGCTTAATCGATTTTCCCACAGAAAGAGTTTACGATCACAGGAATCCTAGATTTGCTAGGCTTCGAAATTCGAAAATATTTACTCTATATTTATATTTTTATTGTGAATACGTTTTATTAGTATTTCAGATTTGGTACTGTACATGGTAATAAATGGAAATATATAGAATACCTTTGTACGAAATTCCTAGTTAAACTTCTATGAGATTAAATTAATGAGAAGAATAAAATAAAGAAATTATATTGTTTTAAAAATGGATAATCCCAATGATTTTTATTGGCCACCCAGACTGATGTCATCGGAGAGTGGATTGTCCTATCTGGCGGGCACAACGAAAACGCCGTTCATAGAGATGTACCTGACATCTTTCGTGTCCGCATGCTGCGCTGAGCTTGTGGGCTTTCCATTTGATTTGTGTAAGATCCGTATGCAAATCCAGGGTGAGGCAGCTAGCTCGAAGGGTGGAGGCGCAGCTCCTCCATATCGTGGCTTGTTCGCCACTGGCTTGGGTATCATCAGAGAGGAAGGTATATTCCATTTATATAGCGGTATTTCTGCTATGATCTTCCGTCACTCGATTTTCACCGGCCTCAAGATGAGTCTGTATGACTATTTCCGTCAAAAACTGAAGGTAGTCGATAGTGACGGTAATGAGAGTTTACCCCTATTGCGTGGAGCTGTTTGTGGGATGTGTGCTGGCGCCGGTGCCAACATGGTGTCGTCGCCAACAGATCTGATTAGAGTGCAGATGCAGATGGAGGGTAAACGAAAACTCATGGGCTTACCGCCGCGCGTTACGAACGTATTCCAGGCGTTACGCCATATCTACGGCCAGGGTGGCATCAGAGGACTGTGGCGAGGCGTGATACCGAATTGTGTGCGTGCATCTCTTGTTACAATGGGTAAGTTGCTGATCATAGGAGATCATAAATGCCTTAAGGACGTTACAGAACGACCTTTTGATTCACCAGGCATGCTACGAGTGGTAATTATATTTTATGTAGAAGCAATCCTATAGATTACTGTCAACAGTCGATATTTATTGTCCGATCGGATTGTAATTTGGAGAATACGTAAATAATTCATTCATCTAGGTATACGTTAAAGTCAGAAAGTTGTATCTTTTATATAACGCTTACAAATTGAGTTCAATTATTAAATTATCGATTTGCGGGGGCGTTGGGCGAGGCTCTTAACATTTGAAATGAACCTAATCATTTAGTACACAAGAGTCTTTCTGCCAAATTTGATAACTCTAGCTTTTATAATAGCTGAGATCTGTGCGTTCACACAGACAGATAGTCAGACAGATAGACAGACAGATAGACAGACAGATAGACAGACAGACAGACAGACAGACAGACAGACAGAACCACAGACAGACAGACAGACAGACAGACAGATAGACAGACAGACAGAAAGACAGACAGACAGACAGACAGACAGACAGACAGACAGACAGATAGACAGACAGACAGATAGACAGACAGATAGACAGACAGATAGACAGACAGAGATAGACAGATAGACAGATAGACAGATGCCTCAATCGACTCGGCTTGTGATCCTGAGCAAGATTGTATATACTTTATGGGATCTGCCACGCCTCATTTGCACAAAGTAATATACCCTTTTTTGACCATTTTCAATGGTCGAAGGGTATAACTACTAAATTTGTCTCTTTAATCGCAAGCAGATAATTTGCATCCTACAATTCGAGCACACCCCTTTTTCGCCCTGTAACTGGTGTTTGTACATAAACAATCATTTCAGAATCTGTCCTTATTTTTATCTACTCTCCTTAATATGCCTTTCGCAGGTGACGTCAGCTGCTATGATCAGAGCAAACGATTTTTGAGGAAAGCGTTAAACTCTGAAGACACCCGATTGGTTCAATTTGGTGGTGCAATGGTTGCCGGATTCATGGGTGCCTTTCTGGCCACACCTGCCGATGTGGTCAAGTCACGAATAATGAATCAGCCGACAGATGATAAGGGGCGACCTTTACATTATAAGGGCGCTATCGACTGTATGAGCAGACTGATACGCGAGGAAGGATTCTTTGCAATGTACAAAGGTTTTCTACCATTCTGGCTACGTGTCGGTCCCTGGGCAATGGTATTTTGGACAACATTTGAGCAAATCAGACGTATGCGTGGAACCCACACATTTTGAACTTAAATCCATATGTATGTCATGGCAAAGTTATCATTTTAGGAACTTTATAAAAAACAACAAAACTTTACATACTTTTTCATTAGTTTCATTTATATTTTTTATATTAAGTTAGTTATGGATAAAGATAATAAGGGTTATTGGCACTTGTTTGCAGCATCGTATAAGCCACAGAATGTTACGCTGGAGACAATATCGGTGAAGAATCTGCTGCAGTTATATTTTAACACATTCATTGGAGCGAACTTTGCAGAGTCATGTATGTACTCACTGGATGTGGGCAAGACCAGGATGCAGATGCAGGGCGAAGAGGCTAAGAAGACGAACAGCAAACCGATGAACATGTTTCGCACCCTCTACGAGATCGCTACCAAAGAGGGTTGGCGCACTCTATATGCCGGCTTCTCAGCAATGGTTTTACGCAATTTTATTTTCAACTCATCTCGTGTCATGCTGTACGACATCTTTCGACGTCGATATATCTACACGGATAGCGAGAATCGGGAGATCATCAGCGTGCCGGCCGCATTCCTATGCGGTAGTGCTGCGGGTTGCATTGCACAGAGCATGGCGAATCCCTTTGACATTGTCAAGGTGCGCATGCAAATGGACGGGCGTAGAAAGGCGATGGGTCTGGAGCCGCGTGGTACCTCGTGTATGCAAGAGATGCGCAACATCTATCGGCAGGGTGGAGTCAGGGGCATGTGGCGTGGTGTTGCGCCAAGCTGTACACGTGCCTGCCTGATGACCGCTGGCGATGTGGGCTCCTACGATCTGTGCAAGCGTAGTTTGAAGAATTATCTAAATATGGAAGAGGGTCTCGCGCTTCGGTTTGCCTCATCCATGGTGGCCGGTGGCGTGGCGAGTGTGCTCAGCAATCCCGCGGATGTGATCAAGTCACGGGTTATGAATCAACCCACCGATAGTTTAGGCGAAGGTCTTTACTACAAAGGATCCATAGACTGTCTGATGAAGCTGCTAAAGGAAGAGGGCTTCTTCAATCTCTACAAGGGACTAATACCCTGCTGGCTGCGTTTGGGTCCTTGGTCCGTGCTCTTCTGGATATCGGTGGAGCAACTGCGCGAGTGGGAAGGTCAATCCGGCTTTTAAATCAAATTTAGTCAGTATCATTTTAAAATTTAACGTGTGTACATCGTCAATAAATGTTTACCTTGAAGCTAGAGTTAAGTTTTGTATGTAAATATATATACGATGTATGTATATTCGTATGTACATTCTGTGAGTCCATTTAAGTAATATAACTGAAGCTATTTGTCTATAAAGTTAGCTAGATGCCAGAGAAAGTTGCACTTGCCTAAGTGCTTGAATATATCTAGACCTAGTAGAATTGTCTTCAATCAATTGATTTTTATGAACAAATTTAGAGTGTAGTCTTAGTATATTCGTTTGGTATTAAAATCTGTTTCAAATCATAAATTGCTGTTATACGCTCTGTTAATTTACAGCCAATGCGACACTGTTAGATTATGTACTTACTTACGCTCTGCTAACTTAAATCCATACAGGACAGAGATGCCAGAGGATAACATAATTTGCTTTTATTGCCTAGACTTATCGATAGTCAATTCTATACATCTGTATGCAAAAATGAAGTGCTGCCAGCAATGCAAGGGGCTGTGGTGACTGCAACAGTGTCATCAGCTATTTCTACATATTTTATTAAATGAATTAATGCCTCCATGCATGCGTGAGTAAAAACATACATACATATGTATGTGTACATGCATTAGTAGATCTAGCCCGAACTCCCTCTTCAATATCAACAGTGAGGTTAAATCAGGCAAAGAGAGTTTATTGTACGAGTCAGACGTGATACAACATGGCTAATTTTCTGCTAGGATTAAAAGCATACCTTACTCCCTCTTCCATATCAATAGTGAGGTTAGAACAGGAAAAGCTTTGGCATTTAAATCCCACCAGATCTTATCAAGTGTACTGTTTGGGCTTGACTTTTATTCAATAGAGTAAAAAATTTGTATTTTAAATTGTTTTTTTTTTGGAAATTAGTTCAGACAATTTTGTTAGGAGGGTTTACTTGTAAATGGATAGCAAAGATGCATTCAAAGACTATCCTAGTCTACGACCCCGACCAGTCAAATATAGTATACACATGTATTATTTGAATTTCCTCAAAATATTCCTTAGCTCAACAACAGCCGAGCTTTTTGTGCTTTCCCTTGGTATACCGAATCCTAAAGTGCAACTTTATGATGCGGGCAGAGCCGCGACGACGGGTGGGGAAAGTGCCGTAACGACGAATGTATGGAATCCAGTACGCGGCATATTTCGTGGTGAGGGGATCCGTAGTGTCTATGGCGGCATTTCATTCATGCTAATGCGACATTTGCTGTTCAATGCACCACGAATTCATTTCTACGATAAAATACGACAACGTATAACGCAGCCAGATCCAGCGGAATTCAAATTGCTACCCAGCCTGTTGGCAGGTGTGGCAGCGGGTGGCACAGCTAAAGTACTTGTCAAGCCATTGGAAAATATCCAGGAACGTATGCAAATGGATGTGCGACGAGGATTACCGATTCGGGCGATGCGTTCGATCAATCACATATATGAACGTTATGGAGTGCAGGGTTTATGGAAGGGTATGGGACCCGGAGCTCTGCATGCCATGCTATTGACTGCGGGTAAGGCCAACGAAGAAGGGCCACATGCGAATATCACCAACAACTATCCGACAATTTCCTCCGCTCTACTCTACTCCCACCAGGTGACACCGCCTGTTACGATCTCAGCAAGCAACAATTCATGCTCAGGCTTGAATCACACGATAGCCGATCTATCCATTTCATGGCATCACTCGTGTCCGGTTTAGCTGCTAGTATTCTAAGTACTCCAGCGGATATGGTCAAAACGATGTACATAAATCAGCCAAAATACAGAACGGGTCGCAACATGCTTTATTCAACTACTCTGGACTGTGTTTACAAGCTCATTACTAAGAAAGGATTCTTTCAGGCTGCCTATCGAAACTTTTTGCCCACCTGGCTACGCCTTGGACCAATGAATGTGTTCTTCTGGCTTTCATACGAAGAACTGCTGCTTTTGCAGCGTCCTGAGGGATTCTGAGGGGTACAGTTTGCAGCAGCTGAACGTGTGATGAATCAATGATGCTTGTGCTAGTAGAATTGTCTTCAATTAATTGATTTTTATGAACAAATTTAGAGTATAGTCTTAGTATATTCGTTTGGTATTAATAATAAAAATCTGCTTCAAACCATAATTTGATATTATACGCTCTGTTAATTGACAGCCATTGCGGCTGTCGTACTTACTTACTCCCTGTTAACTTAAAGCCAGACAGGACAGAGATGCCAGAGGATAACATAATTGGTTATTGCTTTTATGCCCTAGAATTATCGATAGTGAATTGTTTACATCTGTATATAAAATTTGAATACTGCCCATCCCTGGTACATAGTGAATTTGAAATTCAATTCAATTCAGATTCCGATTGAGATTTCAAACAATGCAAGGGGCTCTGGCGACTGCGACAGTGTCATCAGCTATTTCTACTCAGGCACCAAAATCGTTAAAAATTACATGCCTAGCGCAGAAATTTGCATATTTTATTAAATGAATTAATGCCTCCATGCCCGCGTGTGGGAATACATACATGCATACATATGTGTTTGTATGTGTGTGATGTCTAGCTTCTGCTGCCCCGCAGGTAAACAATTTAAATTTTGCCGTTAGAGCTGTAAAACTAGAGAAAAGAGACAGAGAGAGCGAGAGAGGAATAAAACAAAAAACACGCGCCGCAAAATGATATTTCTTTATAAGATGCAAGAGGGGGAGAGGAGACGACTTTACAAAGCGGCCAGACAGAGATGTGTCAACGACAACGAATAATAATAATAATGTTGCGCGATTAATTGCGCAACTGATATAAAAAAGTTGATTTTCACCAAAAATGAAACTTATAGCTAGCGAAAGTGCCAGGGCAGCGTAAACACACATGCAGACTAACATACATATGTACATATGCACACATGTTCATATGCATGTACTTTAATGGAGATGTATGTATATGTATGAATGTGCCGACTGTGAACCACAAAATGAACATCCAAAAATGTAAGAAAATTTTCACTCAAGAATGTGTAATTTGGGTCAATGTTGTGTGAGAAAATATGCCAAAATGACAATCGCTGAAAGAATGGCAGCTGCACAAGAGACCTAAAAAATGTCAAGAATATGCACACACACATACCGTACATACTTATGTACATATATTATTTATGAAATAATTGCGCATATGCGTCATGAGTGCGAGAAGATAAAAATAAGCCGACATTTATTTGGCAAGTGGCGACTGGGCTCCAAAAGAAGAACAAGAGGAGCGAGCAATGCCTCTTTAATTAATTAGCAATCGGCGGCATAAGAGAATTTGCAAAAATAAGAAATCGATAACAAAGTTCATTGCTCTATCGATTACCTCAGCCAGGGTCACCTTTGTGTTGTTGCTGCTCCTGATAATAAATAAATGAAAAGACGTTGTTGCATTTAATTTTTATGAGCTGAAGTTTGTCCACGCTCTGTTTTTTATTTCAATAGTATTAAAGTATCGTATTATATATGTTTTTCACGTTTTCTTATTAATTTCCATATTATTTTCAATATTAATGCTTTCATTTTGTTGTTCTCATGAATAGTTTTGGGAACGGGGACGGGGGAGGCGAAAAGTATGTGGGACTTTTGTTTAACTAACATAAAAAGCCATTTATTTATTTATGATTTTTCTTTCTTTTGTTGTTTTGTTGCTGTAGTAAGTAGTTAAATGTTTTGCATATTTGATTTCCTTATCTTCATTTTCGCATGCATGCATGTAAAGTTAGTCAAGTAACTCTTTACACATATGTATGTATGTATGTACATTACATTACCATGTACATTTGAGTTAAGTGTTACTTGACTACCGGTATGTTAGTGTGTATGTATGCAAGTGTTTGTGTCTGTGTGAATGGCAGTTGTTGGCTGGCAGGAGTTGGACACCAGTGTTGCACAACGCTCGCAATTGCAAGTGCCATTTATCGATAAATGTTGAGGGTATGTATGTACGTTTAGTTGTTTTTTTTTTGTTTTTAGTAGTTTTTTATGAATATAGCAAAATTACAAACATGAAAAGCGCATACAGAGAGTATATGTATGTTTAAATGTATGTATGTAATGCATATATGTATGAATGTATCTATATATGTATGGCTAGATGAGACGGTTGCAAAACGGATCGATCGTATGTGCGTGTGTTGTTCTTGTTGTTGGTAGTTTAGTTGTTGTTGTTGTGAGCATACACTTCAAATATGGCTAAAAGGCTGTACTTATTTCATTGTTTTTGTTATTTTTAATATTACAAGTTCTTTTTGTATAAAAAATGCTACCACTGTGGCTGACTTTGTTTTTTATTATTCATTATTCATTTGCTGCTTTTGTATCTGTATCTTCGCTGCCACATAAAAATAGAGCTTCGTGATTCTCCAAATAGTTTACATATATAAATATATATATATATATATCTATATAGATTGCTTGCTATTTTCCTGGCTGTTTCGCTGTGTTTGCTGTTGCTTTTCTGACTCGAACGCTCTCTCTCTCTCTCTGTCTCGATTCCAACACCCCCTCTCTATCTGTAGCTGTCTCACTCACTCACTATCTCTCTCACTAACTGCGCGTCGTGTGTCTGTGTATATAGATCGGTGTATATATATGCTGCTGTACAAAAAAGTGTTCAAAAAATTTGCCTGCGTTGCTTTGCGTTGTTCTTCTTCTGCTTCTTTTTGTTGTTGTTGTTCTCTTTTTCTTTAGCTTATAAAATATACTCTCCAATACAATTTTTTAAATTTTGAGTTTAGGTTTTTTGTTTTTTTTATTATTTTTATCGTATGAACCAAAGATGTTTAAATATAATAATGCAGAAATTTATAATTTTGTTATAGGTGTATTTTTGGGTACTTTCGCCGATAGCTTGTCTTTATTTATTGACATATCGGCGACACAATTTCCACGTACCACTCAAACTAACCTCAAAATGTTTCTTGGCATTTGTTTTGTTTTTGTTTTTTTTATAAATTTAAATATTAATATTACTTTTCTTGTTTCTTTTTATAGTTTTTGTATAGTTCATTTACGTTTTCTCTTATCAAATTTGTTGTTGCTGCTGTTGTTGTGGTTTTGATGGTGTTGTGTTGTTGTTGTTGTTGGTGTTTTTGTTTGCTTTATTTTCTAGTACCCGCAAGTAATCAGATAATCTCCAAGTTTCTCCACCACAGAAGCGGCCTGCTGGGGCTGCACAGGGTCCTCATAGATGGAAACGATGACGGCTGTAAACAGAGAAAGAGAGTGTAAAATAAATGAATTGAATACAATTTAAGTTTTATTGATCAAAGTCGAAGAATTCTTCTACAGCCCAACTTTTTATCGATGGTAGAAATCTCTACACACACATACAAACACACACAAACTTCTCTCTAGCGGCTTATCCGGTTAAATGTGTGGAGAAAGCAGGGGCAGAAAACAAGAACTAACTGTATTTTACACAAATTATGAATAAAACGCTCAATGAAGCAAGAGAGAAGGAAAGAAGAAAGAAAGAAGGAGAAACAAGAGACAGAGAGAGAAATAGATTCAAATGGAGACCAGGTGAAAACTGGACAGACCGGACCGCAACGCAAGATATTGAATGACAAGTCTTCTACGCCGAGATTCGAATCAATTCGAGTCAAGTGGCAGAGCAGCTCCTTCTTCTTCAGAGGGTTAATACATTAATCAAATGCGCGGCAAATTGTACGTTGGTAACCCAATTTGTTGAATCACTCGAGCAAATTGAATCAAAGTCAAACAGATTTCCAACTCGGGGTCAATAAACCGTCAAGAGTCAAGTGTGGTAATATGTCTACAACTGAGTGCAAGTGAGATGGCAATACACAGTCATCACTTGTGGCGCCGTCTTACGTCCAACAAGCGCAATGTCACCCACACCACAAATGAGAGAGTAGGAATGGTGAACAGAGCAAAGGGCGCATTTTGCCAATATGTCGTCTGTCAATCGATAAATAATTGCGATAAAAAGCCATTCAAATAGATAGTGCGCAATATTGTTATTATTAATTATATTTTATTACATTTTCTATTTAATTGCACTCAAACATTTCGAGGCGTATACTATATGTTGTTTGGTTTCGATTCTTCCCCACCCCCACTGCGGCAATGTGAGCTGCGTGTAAATTGCGGTAAATAAACTGCCGCTTGGTAATTTAATCGATTGTAAGCCAGTCTGCCTGTCTGTCTGTGTGTGTGTGTGTGTGTGTGCGATCAGCTGTGCTCAAGTGCTGCAGCCTCGAGAGCTTAAATTTAATGCCAAATAAAGACAAAACGAGAGAGCGCACTAATCCGAAGGCGCCTAACCGCACACACACACGCATTCTTCTATAAATGTGTGTACACACATACACACACGCGTACAGAAAGTTAAGGCCAGTGCGACCAGTTTGCCATTTTCTTGCCTATTTCCATTTATGCTGCCTGTGCCTGCCTGCGTCGCTTTTGTGGCTTATTCTGCTTGCTGTGCAACATTTGCACTTGAAATGGATTATGGCAATAACCTTGAGAGCTTTGCGGCTGCGCTGCTCTGCTGACGGCTGCTGCAGCAACAGTTGACGTAAAAACGACGAAAAAAAAGAGTATAAAGAAATTATACAAATATGGAAGCCGTCGACAATAGCAGCGACGTCGACGCGTCGGCAAACAAAGCTGCAAAATAAATTTAGCAACAATCTCTGTCTCTTTCTCGACTAACAGCTGCTTCCAAGATTTTTCCACAGCAACAACAAATTAGGCACAAGGTGCTAAAGCAAAAAGAAAAAAACAAAGAAAACTTTGAGTGAAAAATTAAATGTTGCTAAATACGCAACAACTACACACAGTTCACCATACATTCATACATACACATGCATGTGGGGTGGTAGATAGTGGTGAAGAGAGCGCCATGTGGGGAGAGGTCGCTCAGTTGACCGGAAAAATGGAGCAGCACATAATAATAATTGCCTATCATTTACAGCTCGTTTTGTATTTTGTTGTTGCTGTTGCAAAATGTGCGTTGAATGCAACAAATTAGGCATAATACGTTTGGCTCCGCTGCTCCCGCCTTGCCTAATGAGCGCGAACAGACAGAGAGAGCGGGAAGAGAAAGAGAGCGCGGCAAACATTAACCAGATGATGGCGCAAGCAAATACAAAAATAATTATTCATTTTACAACGCTTATCAGTCGCAGCTACTGTTAGAAGTCGCACACTTATCGTGGGATTAAATTCTTTACACCTCCTATGCCGGGGGAAATCTTGCGATAAAAATAAACTACAAAGCAAAAAGAAATAAACGATAAGAACGGTATTAAACACGCAATTAATCGATTGACCGACTGATAGTTTTACCTAAATTTTAAAACTAGACATTACCAAAAATATGTTTGATAAGAATCGAAAATACTAAACTTGCAGTTAATCGATAACTCTCAAATCTAATACAAGGAAATTACATCACTATTAGATGATTGCAATCTCAAGTCCCTGCAAATTGTCACTCACCTTGTGTCGTCTTCATGCAGTGCACACCACTTCTGCCCAACTTTGCGCGTACAACGCGGTCTGTGCCTGAGAGGTAAATGTACCGTTGGCCGGCGAGTGTTACACCGTTGCTGGTGAGCAGGTCTTGCTGATCGAAGCCGCTAATTAATTTGGCCAACTCCTCCTTTGTAACCTGCAACGAATGAAAGCAAAAGCAAATATTAATATTAATACATTAGTCAACACTGCACTTGTTATTGTTCTTTTACTTCTTTCTGTTTGTCTGTTTGGTAAGTCACGTCGGTCACGCACGCGTGCAATAAATTTTATGAATTTATGCGTCCTGCGTGGCCGTGCGTGCATATTTAAGTTAATATTAATACGAAGGACGAGAAAGAGGGGAGGATTCGACGAGGCAAGTCCGGCATGCCCCAACAGCTTACAACAATCATTTCTGTAATCAGCAACAGCCCACTCAAACACACACACGCACACGAGTTACATGTCCAGTGGGAGAAGAGAGGGAGGGAAGAGAAACATACGCAAAAATACCCACCACTACCACAGCGCAAACATTCACCACCCAGAAATGATGACGACGGCGGCGACGCCGACTTCGGTTCGGGCGACAACATCTGCCAACTCATTAACAAAATGTGAGACACGCTGCAGCAACAGCAGAAGAACCAACTTTGTGTTGTTGTTGTAATTCCACATAAACAGGGGCAAACTAGTTTGCCAACACTTGCGCACAACTCGGCAGAGTTGCCAACACATACCAGAGCGACGTGGGTAAATGACATTAAAATTGGCAGGACACACACAAAACACTTTGCAACAAATGTTCATGTTCTTCCCTTTTGTCTGTTCTTTGTCTGTTGCCAAGCGCCAAGGAGGACGGACTTGAGTCAACTAAGTAATTAATAAACTTTAACAACTATGATTAATTGTTAGTCATTTGTTTGCGCCAAATATGTTAATGATACTTGAGTCTGAGAGAGGGAACAAAGCCGTTTAGAGAAAGGGGGAGAGAGTGGAAGAGAGCGAACTGGTGTGAGTTGAGTGCAAATCGAAACCAGCGTTGCCAGGTCAGCTTTTTTTCCGTCAAATCTAGCCATTACGTGACAAAATACAAAATATTGCTCTACCTAGTTTTTTTTTGTAATACCTGCAACTGCAATCAACCTTTTTTTACTAATATGTTTTGGCTATTCGCTCATAAATTGCGGTAGTGAGTGTGAGTCGAAAAAAAAGCTTCGAGAAGTTTCCAAGTTGAGTGTAATACTTTATTCGACGTATGCATGTGTGTGTGTTGAGTGAGAGAGCGCAACGTAGAAAGCCGGTTTTTGCAAATAACGTTGCTGAGAAGCTGTGCCAAAAATTTGAAATTAAGCAAAAACACTCAATTAAGAAAAAATTCCAAAAACTAACGAAATGAATCGATATTAATCAGTTGACAAAATACAATTGTTTAATTGCATATTTGAAATACCAAATATTTGTGTACGAGTGTTTTTTTGCGAAATTCAAAACCAAAGTGTAATACGCAAAAAGACGTTATTGATAAGCGTCAAGAACTTTTTTTGAGTCATTTAGCTCGAAAGTCGCCAACACAAATGTAAATACACACACAGGCAGTCAGACATGACTTATCTGAAAAACAGTCTGGCAATGCTATACAGCAGCTGATCCATGCAAAAAGCAAAGCCGAATAACTCAATTTAAGCGAAAAATTCGAAGCACAATCATTTTTTGCGGTGAATCATGAGAAATGCGAACGAAACGCAGGTAAAATAAATAAAATGTAGGTAACACAGGTAGATCAAAAAGGCAATACGCAATAAGATAAAGTAAAAGAGTCAGCAGAAACTACGACAATGGAGGCCACAAAACGAAAGTGATATTTGTCGTAGTACACGTGTACGTGTGTGTGTTTGTCTGTGTGTATAGATAGAGAGAATTGCAAAACAATAAACAGATTATGTGGGCGTCGCGAAAAGGTCGAAAATGAAAGAAGCAAAAAACACTTTTACCCATTTATGGCATTAACAGAAAAAGAGAGGGAGACACTTGACTTGCATATCGATAAATATATTTAACACAAACATGGGGAAAGATACTTTTTTTAAGTTGCGAATTCGATTAATACTAAAAACAGTAATATCACTAAGCATCGAACATATAGAGTACTCAAACAGCGGAAAATACTCATCTGATGCAATGCAGAGACTGGGACCCCTGAACACGAAGTGTTTCAAGAGTGAGCGATCGGCTTTGTTCGGTAGAAATCGCGAGAAGCGCACATCGGCATCAAGTCAGTCGCACAACGACAGCGGAACGATGAGTACGGGTGCATTTCTTTGCGCTCTGCGATCGTTTCAATGTGTGCGTGAATGTATGCACGGCCTGCGTATGAATGTATGCGTTGCTAGTGAAGTTTGGCAATAGGCAAATGCTTCGGCCAGCGCGCTGGCAGCCTGAAGTCAATTTTCTATTTCGGCGTCGAGAGCCTAGAGAATGAGGCTCAGGTCCCTAGTGAGGGTTTTACGGGCCCCTGTACAATACTTATCAGGGACTCCTACTTAAATTACATTAATTAATAAATATATTTGTGTTTACCAAAGGAATTAAATTTTAGAAATATATCCGCATTAATAAAATTTTTATGTTTGGTAACCGTGAGCCCCTGACTGTTGAGAACCCTTCTTGTACCGCACACCCTGCGCACTTTTAGCTACAGGCCTGGCCAGCGTGAAATCAACTGTGTGTTTGTTTTTGTTTTTGTCATCGAGAGCTAAGAGACCGAATTACAGTGAGCTACAATGGTTATTTGGTGGCAATAATTTTAGCATCAGAAAACATGTGTATTTATGTTTAATTTTTGAGAAGAGGGATTGAAAATTGATAATTATATTATATTTTGTAGAGCAAAGTTATAATATCAAAAAAAAAGTTGTGGTAATTATATTTTTTTTTTTGTACATGAGTTTACCAATATTGAAAAAATATATGAAATAAAATAAAAAATTCGGAATACATAAATATGTAATTACTAAATAAAATTATCCTCATAGAACAAGACACATGTTTTCAAAAGTTTTAAAATTTTCGCGCAAAAAAAACCTTTTTGTCCACTGTGCCTGTCCCTAGGCTCTCGACGCCGAAACAGAAAATTGACTTCAGGCTGCCAGCGCACTGGCCGAAGCATTTGCCTATTGCCAAACTTCACTAGCAACGCATACATTCATACGCAGGCCGTGGATACATACACGCACACATTGAAACGATCGCAGAGCGCAAAGAAATGCACCCGTACTCATCGTTCCGCTGTCGTTGTGCGACTGAGTTGACGCCGCTGTGCGCTTTTCGCGGTTTCAAACGAAGAGAGCCGATCGCTCACTTGTGAAACACTTCGTGTTCAGGGGTCCCAGTCTCCGCAGTGCATCAGATGAGTATTTTCCGCTGTTTGAGTACTCTATATGTTCGATGCTTAGTGGTAATATGGAGACACTTTGGTTGAATTGTAAATTCGATAACATATTTAAAAGGGGGGAAACTTAAATGTCGATAAGTACTGATAGGGGCGATAAACAAAAATACTAAGTTATTATATTTACGAGATACTGTGTAGGGCATTAAAAATAACAACAACACCAAGGGAGTGTTCTTGAGCCCCACCCCAAAAAGAATTAAGAAAAAGCGTGAATGAAGCAACAGACTCACAAACACACACACACATCCATTAACAAAGGATAAAGCCAGCAGCAGCACATGGCAGGCGGTTGCTGGAGTCAGCAGGAAGTTGCAACATACACACGAACGCACAAACACTCCAAGCAAACATAAGTAAATGCGAAAACGTGGCGCGCATACTAAAATGTAGACGCTGCTGATGACGCGGCAGTGTCGTGCTGCGTTTTTTTAGTTTCTTTTTTTATATTTTTTGAGATACATTTCTTTTGCTTCATTTCCAATCTACTCAAAACCAACGCGGTTATTTTTTGTGATAAAAGTTTTTTTTGCCGGCAGAGGAAACAGAGATAATAAACCCACACACACAAGAGCACACATATACATCAAACTATTGAGTGAAGCAAACGTTGCGCTGTGTGTGTGAGTGTTTGTTGATAAAAACGAACAAGGCCGGTTTGCTGTGGTTGTGTGTGAGAGAGGGAGAGAGAAAGACGGAGAGCAAGTAAATGAGTGAGTGAGCGAGCGAGCAACGGACGAACGAAGAAAGGGACGTGCCCACCTCTTGTTCCCTTTCCTTTCTTCTTCCTTTCTTTGTTTCTGTTCATCATCTGGCAGCTCAGTTCGAGGTGGATAAGCGCTATCACCAAGTAGTGTTGTAAAATGCGCAACTATACATATCCTATAGACACACGTTGTGTACATGCAGCAACCAAACACCTTTCCACAAATGCACTCTATGACAAATCGTGCCTGGCTCAGGCAACAGCTAAGTGACTAATACCATACTTTGGGATGAGTCACAACACAGAAGCAGCTGAAATTTATTTTTGGTTTTTCTGATAATAAACAAGAACAGCAAATCTGTTAACGGCGCCAACTAATTTGTCTGTTATAATGTCTAATTGAGCTATAAATAAATATTAAATATAACAAAATGTCATCTCTTGACAGTTCCTTATCAGTCCTCTGACAATTTAAGCTTCGATAATGAGCAAAAAATTTGAGTGTTTATTTGAACTTGAGTTCAGAGGAGGCTGGGTAACTGAGAGCACAGAGCATGCGCAGGCGGAGAGAGTGCAGAACAAAAAGCGGGAGAGAGAGAGAGCGAGTGTCTGAGAGAGTGCATGCAGAGGGTGTTGCTGGTGTGCCTACTCACCCATTAGGGTGGGAGTTGCTTTATCAAACAAAATGAAAGTAACAATGGCGGACGCACAAAAAAGAAAAAATACCCAGCAGGGTATTAGGAACAAACGTTCTTAGCGATCCTCTTGATAGTATTTTTAGTACTCTACTAATCTATTTTAATATAGGAAACATTTGTCTGTGTGTACATATGATAAATTGTTGAATAGAAATAAAAGAAAGAAAGAAATAACTTAATGTACAGTGCTAAAGTGCCTGCTTTTTCCTTAGTAAAAAGTCCTGCTGGGCCACATAGCTCTCTCGCCCTGACTCTCTTTTACACTCTTACGTTCTTTTTAGGCGTGGGTGTGTGTGTGTCTATGGTGCGGAGTGAGCATTGTTGTTGTTGTCCTGCGGGACAAATATGCGCCACATTGCTCTCTCTCTCTCTTTGACTGTCTTACGCTCTTTTCAGTAGTGGGTGTATGTGTGTGTATGGAGTATACATTGTTGTTGTTGCTGTTGATTTTCGGTCACACCCTTGAACTTGCAGCGAACATTTCATTGTCGCGCCGCTGGAGTCGCCGGTTACAATTTGCTAGTCGATTATTAATTGGGATTTGCTAGACGTTCTCCAGATAGATAGGAAAACTCACCTCAAAGTCCTTGGACTGTGCCCAAATGTTTCCATCGTGTCCGGCAATGCACGCCTTGGTAACGCACTGCGAAGCCAAAAGCTGATTGTCGACATAATCTTGCCAGCTCATGATTGATTGAGTTTGATGTATTTGTTGTTGTTGTTGTTTAAACTATTTAATTACGCACACACGAGCTACTTGTTTGATTTCGTTTTTATTTCGCACTTTTTTCACGCCACTAAGAAATTTAGTAATGCGAGAGAGAAAATCTTCAGTCGAGAGATTTTCTATGTAAATTTGTTTAAGGAAACTTATTTAAACTGCAACGAGAGAGGATAGAGAAAAAAGAGATGATGTAGAGAGAAATTAACCATAATTTAAACGAGATGATTGATGAAAACTTTACATCTTATTAATTTAACATTAATTTCGAAAAATATATATATATATATTTATTTTCTTCTGCTTCTGAATTATTAGGTTTAATATAATAAACTTATAATTCAGCGCATACTTTTAAATTTTAATTCGCTGTGTAGGTTTAACAAAAACGCATACGCACACACTAACACAGCCAGCGAGAGATACAACGCACACACACACAAAGGGTAACCCGCAGTAACTCCAACAATACACGTCCGACTTGCACAGAATGACAAAAACGATTGAATGCAAAATGTTGCCGTGTGCTGAGTGAATGCTCTCCACGGCATGGAAAACCGAACAGAAAAAAAACCACTCAATCGAGAAGAGGCCGTCGTGTGTGTGAGTCACTGTCGACTCACTCTCTCACCCGAGAACCGACCATTCACACTCAGCAAGGCGAGTGCAATGCCGAAAACTGTTTGCGCTGGAGTGTGGATGTGAGTGCGAGTGAAATGGCGTTCATGGCCGTTATAAATCGCCGGCCGTGTAATGCAAATGAGTGAGTGAGAGCAGGCGATGACTCAACTGTCTCAACGTCTTCTGACTGCCTGCATGGGTGTATTTGTGTGTGTGTGTTATGAATCGGCCTTTCTGCCGCGGATTGAGCACTTTTCTCTGGCCGGTCGAGTAACCGACGATAGTCAATCATAAATTAAAAATAGACTTGTACAATTTCTATATACATATATAAATAAGTGTGTATGTAGACATGTAAATTAGCCATTGATGCTATTGATACTGTTGTCCGACAAATATTTAATAACAAAAAAGCGCAAGGCCAACACAGCCACATTTTGACAAGTCATTTTTCCCCAATGAGGCGGCGAGACACCGACCGGCTGCTGAATTTTTTTCTACTTCTTTTTTGCACACACTTATACACACACACCAATGTATACACATATATGCAGCCAACGCCGTCGGCGTATAGACGTCCTTATGTGTGTGTGACTGTGTACGTGTGAGTCGGTCTTTTGTTACTCAAACTTCTATTGAAAAAGTCTTTTCTTATGTATTTTGTTTCGAAATTTAAACTCGATTTGCTATTTACACAAGCATTAGATAAATTTGCACAAATTATCAATAAAACTGCAGTTAAAATGATTCTTTTTAAATCCAAAACCAGCAACTCACACTTTTTCACACGCTGTGCGATGCGGCGATGAAATTATACTGACTGAGGGGTGGCCAAAACATCGATAATCGACTCAATCGATTGTTTAGCTAGAGATTTGTTGAACATCAGTTCTAATGAACGGATTATAGAATGGAACCACTGATAATGTTCAAGTTTAAACCGATTAGTTTCGCTATTGACATCGATATAAGCGTAGATTTGTAAATAATTATATATTTTATTTCTAGTTAACATCTCAAAAATATGTATATAAATAATAAACTAACATTAATTTCATGAACAAGCAATCAATATCTTCGACATATTTATGTTAAATGCTTCGATATAACAACAATAGCAATAATGCCAAAGTTTAAATTATTTGTATAAGACCAATTAAAATAAAATAATTTATGAAATCAAATGGTATTAACAAACCTCAAAACATGTTTTTATTAATCATTTTTAAGAATTTCCGCATATCTGTTAATATCGATTAATTCGATTGGTAGCACTGATCTTTAGATAAGTCTATCGATTTAATACATTTTGATCTTTTATTTCATGTTTTAGGCACTTTAAAGATAATTTATGACAAGTATATTTACAGAATATTATTAAAAATAAAATCAAAGTCTAATAGAAGACATTTATTTAATTAAATAGAAAAGATTGCATATGACATATCGATAAGTCGGATGTTTCCCTTACATCACTAGAAGTTTTGCAAGATGGAGCCTCTTTTGCTTGGTTTTAACAATCAGCAGCACGTGTATAAAAAGTGCCAAATAATAATCAGAAAATGTTAGTATTATTCAACGATTAAATTCATAATATTTGAAAGACTGATTTACGAAGCAGTTTGCTAAATTTTGGTTGTAAAATTAAATCAATTTAAGTGAGCAATAATGGCTAAAAATACAAGTGAAAATATAACCCAAAATGTGAAACATAAAACGAAAGAAAAGAATTTTTACACGACGGCGGACGTTGCGGCACGAGTGACAGCCCCTGATATAGGAGAGAGAGAGAAAAAGAAATCGAGAGCGGATAAGAGAGCACGTAGTGGTTGTTGATTGTGTGCGTGAGTTTTTGTGTGTGTGTGTATGTTGGGTCAAATATTTAATACTGATTTTTTAAACGGCAGGCGTAATAAATGACAAAGAAAGAAAAGATTTTCGATGAGTAAAGAATACCAGGCGAGGTTAACTAAGTTTATTGCCTGCAGTATTTGCCTGAACGCATCCAACAATGAAATCATTGCAAAAATAAGATATTGCGCTGTCTCTCTCTTACACACACACACACTCAGTCATACAAGTCTCACCGTTTTGACTCATGGTCGCTGACTGGACAGTATAATGGACAGAACGACTACGTATAGAACTTCAATGCCAACACTGCTATCTATCTAGAAGCAACCATATGTAAATCCATATATTCCATGTGTTACATAGAAATTTTCCCAAGTTCTGGGTATTTTGAATTATTTGTTGAACACATTTGGTGGTGGTGTTTTTCCCCATTCCTCTTTGACACTCATATTCGCTAGTGTTTGACGACGAACTACACGCCTTAAATTTGCCTGTGTCCGGTCTAGATTTCCCTGCAACGTTCGTTTTTTTTTGCCTACCTACTCTATTTACTACTATTTCTGAACTACACATAGGCAACACTGCTCTGCAGTTGAATGTTGGTAGTTTTCCTACCCGTTCTCACACACGCACCCGACATGAGAACAGTAGCAACCACTGACATTCGACATATCTAGCGTACTCACTCGCACTCACACATTACGTTGACGATGACGAGACGCTCAAAAGGCCGCCTTAGCGGTCGTTAAAACTCACACTGACATTCGCTCGCATACGTGAAAATACCGCAGAGCAGAGCAGCACGCACAACAAACACGTTTGTGTGCACTCTGGAAAAAAAAATTTTTCGTTATAAAAATTTTGACAGAAATAATATACAAATTGTTTAACTGAACGGTGCTTTAGCCGTCGAAATTCAGTATACAAATTTAACTAGTCAATTTTTTATTGTTGATAATGTAAGTGCTGCGCTTTCGCCGTCGTCGTAGCCGTTGCAGTAGCAGCGATTCACAAATGCCGCTGTCGCCGCTGCTACCACCGACATCGTTTTGTGCTGCGCTGCTACCTTGGGTTGCCAAGCGCAGATTCGCCATAACCAAAAAAAAAAAGAAGAAAAAGAAAATTTATAATCGTTGAAAAACGAATTCACATTCAATTTTTGCACCACATTAATTTTTCTCTTCTCTTTTTGCACATTTTCCTCATAGGGATGATCGAAGTGAAATAGCTCAAGATGGTCCCGCTGGCATGGACCCTGAGGGAGTCATCGAGTCGACCTGGCATGAGGTCTACGATAATTTCGATGACATGAACTTGCGCGAGGAGCTGCTGCGCGGCATCTATGGTTACGGTTTCGAGAAGCCATCGGCCATTCAACAGCGCGCCATCATTCCTTGCGTTAAAGGCCGCGATGTCATTGCCCAGGCCCAGTCTGGTGAGTAACGATACGATTTCAAGAATTTCATCAACAAATATATATTCGAGAAAGTGTTGTGGGGTCTCGATAACAATGAGTCAGCTGCTGCGCCCGCTTATGCCGCCGCCGCTGAGTACAAAGACTCTCACCAGCTCTCTGCCTCGCTCTTCCGCTCTCTCTCTTAGAGAGCGCGCTCTGCGGCGTCTCAGCGCTTGCGCGCCACTTTTTTCTCTTCTATACGATCGTTTTTACCGCGAAAAAAATGCTAAGTAGTTTGAAAAAAATGGGGGTAAATATAAAGTCAACTAAAGCATTAAAATGTTCAAGTAAAGCGATAAAAAAAACTTTCGTTGGTTACCAGAGAGTATTAGAAATTCAGTATGTGTAATCAAGTATGCCGATTCTCTTAGTGTATTAGTGCGCTTCAAAGTCAAGCGGGAGGCACTGACATTGAGTGCATTATATACGATTTTCATTTCAGTCTGTTGATTGTATAATACACTTGAAATGCAAATAGAAACATGTGATATAGTATAGTATTTAAAACATGAATAGTTGGTTTGTTGGAAGAATTGTAAGACTAGCAAAGTGTAGAAGTTGGAGGAAGAGGTATTCTCTAACATAATAAGGCATATTTAGCATTAATATACTTACGAAACTAACTAGAAATATGCACATTCTCTTCCTAGTAGTTCTTTTAGTCACAAGATGCTTAAGACTAGTAAAGTGTAACAGATTAATGAGAAAATTTAGACCATGATAGAGTTCTACGCATTATATTATACACCTTGAACATTACCTCCCTCAAGAAACTTCTTTATACAAACATGTAACTAATCTTGCACTATATAAAGAGTTTCCCCTGTTGTTTCCATTACTAAACATGTTTCTAGGATAGCAAGGTTACTTTATATTGATAAACTCTTAAGTTCTCCATATGTTAAGTTATATTTATGGGTCTCCTTCAGTTCTCACTCTATACACTCGCTCATTCTTCTCCTTTATTCTTGCTCTCTTTAGGTACTGGCAAGACTGCAACCTTCTCGATTGCCATCCTTCAGCAAATCGATACGTCCATTCGTGAATGCCAGGCCCTCATTCTGGCGCCCACTCGCGAGTTGGCCACCCAAATTCAGCGTGTGGTGATGGCACTTGGAGAGTACATGAAGGTACATTCGCATGCCTGCATTGGTGGCACCAATGTGCGTGAGGATGCCCGCATTCTCGAGTCTGGCTGCCATGTTGTGGTTGGTACACCCGGTCGTGTCTATGACATGATTAACCGCAAGGTGTTGCGTACGCAATACATTAAGCTCTTCGTACTGGACGAGGCTGATGAGATGTTGTCTCGCGGTTTCAAGGATCAAATCCAGGATGTGTTCAAGATGTTGCCACCAGATGTTCAGGTCATCTTGTTGTCCGCCACAATGCCACCAGATGTATTGGAAGTGAGTCGTTGCTTTATGCGCGAGCCCGTTAGCATCCTGGTGAAGAAGGAGGAGTTAACTCTCGAGGGTATCAAGCAGTTCTATGTGAACGTTAAGCAGGAGAACTGGAAGTTGGGCACACTGTGCGATCTCTACGATACGCTGTCCATTACCCAGTCGGTTATCTTCTGTAATACCCGTCGTAAGGTAAGTTTATCTCTTCTAATAGAAGCCTTTACTGTTCTATAGAGCTATTTATATATGTATGTATTTCCTTCACTTCTCTCTCTCATTCAGGTCGATCAACTGACCCAGGAAATGTCTAACCACAACTTCACTGTGTCGGCCATGCACGGCGACATGGAGCAGCGCGATCGCGAGGTTATCATGAAGCAATTCCGTTCGGGCTCTTCCCGTGTTCTGATTACAACTGATTTATTGGCGCGTGGTATTGATGTGCAGCAGGTGTCGTTGGTCATCAACTACGATCTGCCCTCGAACCGTGAGAACTACATTCATAGGTAAGACACTCTTCTATACACTATTTAAAACTCTGGTATAGATATCATCTAATACTATCCCTTCTGTCTTCTGTAGAATCGGTCGCGGTGGTCGTTTCGGTCGCAAGGGCGTTGCGATCAACTTCATCACAGATGATGATCGACGAATTCTGAAGGATATTGAACAATTCTACCACACAACTATTGAGGAAATGCCTGCTAACATTGCCGATTTGATTTAAATAATTTTGTTGAGCAAAAAACCAATTAAATACAAGAAATAAAAAACAAGAAAAAGTGAGTGAGCTACAGCAAAAAATAAGAATTGCGAATTAAAAAAAGAGCGCAAAATATATTTAAAAAAAAAACAAAAAGAAAACTGAAGAACTAAAGTCACGTTAAATATTTATTCAACCAACCAATATACAACAGCAGCAGCAGGTAGCAGCAGCAACAACATCAGCAGCAGGGCGCAGCAACTACCGGCAACAACATCGACCAACAGCAGCAGGCAGCAACAACATCAGCAGCAGCAGCCCCGCTCCGCCCCCCTCTTCAAGAAGTACTGCGCCGTCGTCAACAAGCAACAACAACAACAACTAAAATCTAAAGAAAAACTTTAAACGCTAAAACGAGCATACAACAACAGCAACAACAACAAAGACGGAGCCAACACCATCCGATAAAGATTTGTGTGTGCAGCAGACACCGATAATTACAACAACCACATTGTTTTAGCTTTTTCTAGAACTATTGATAAAAATATATTAAAAACAAAAAAAACAAAATTATATGTACACAATTTTATGTTTAAATATAACACCACACACACACACAACAAAAACATACTAAAAATAATCACAGCATCAGCTGATCACCTCACAATGACGTCAGCACTAAAGCCTAATAACAACAGCAGCAGCTTTGTGCTTAAACAACAACAAACACATTGCAACAGTTTTTTGAACATAATTTTAATGAATTTATTTGAATTACGAAATTTGCATTATGTACTACAACAAAAAAAACTACTAAACACAATTATAAATTATTGTATAAAATGGCGAACAAAACAGACGCAGCTGCTCAGTATGTTTCATTGTATTCACATTCTTGGAATACGCAGGTAGGCAGCTGCAATTTTGTTGGAAATTTTGCACCTGCCTTGCCCTTTTTCATTTGAAATTCAATTTCGACTCAGGTAGAAAGTTTTTTAAACCAAGTTGGCAGCGCTGCGGGAGTGACAGAAATTAGGTTTTGGCATTTTTCAAGCAAGTTGTCAGCGCTGCACGAGTGATAGAAAAATAACTTTTTGGTGTTTTCCAAGCAGCATCAAGTCAGCTGTGTAGTTATCGATAATCGTGAAGCCGCCCTGTGTGCCATCGCCGTTCGATAGCACTGCAGTAGAGTGTGTGGGTGCTGTGAGTGTGTGTTATTGGCAGTGCGGCTTCATTTGGTTTTTCACGTCGTTATTGCCGCGTCGCAGTCGCCGCGTACTCCTCCAAGGCAACTTTTAATTTTACACAAACAATTCGGTCGATAATGCGAAAGAGAGTTGTCAGTGTGGTCGAGTAAAGTAACAACAACTAAAACCACAATACACGTTAAACCAAAATGGGCCAAAAAGTGTCACGCAGTGACTTCGAATGGGTCTACACGGAAGAGCCGCATGCCACCCGTCGTGAAATTATACTACAGAAATATCCGGAAATAAAAAAACTCTATGGATCGGATCCGAATTTCAAATGGGTGGCCGGTGCTATGGTATTGACCCAAATTCTATCGCTGTTCATTGTCAAGGACTTGCCATGGTCGTGGCTGGTGGTGATGGCCTATTGCTTTGGCGGCATTCTCAATCATTCGCTGATGTTGGCCGTACACGAAATATCCCATAACTTGGCATTTGGACACAGTCGCCTAATGCATAATCGCATCTTTGGCTTTATATGCAATTTACCCATTGGTTTACCCATGAGTATATCGTTTAAAAAGTATCATCTAGAACATCATCGGTAAGTGGCGGTTTGAATTGTTGATTTGATGACGTTATTGTGGTCGCACACGAACACAGAATACGTTTATGTGCCGGTTGTTTAATGTGTGTATGTGTGAGTTAAATGAAATCTTTGCTTGTTGCCGGGGCGTAGTCATGAAAAGCTTCTTGCGCACCCTCCTTCCCTCATTCGTGTTTACATGTGTTGGCTTTACTTATTAGACCGGCAGCGGCGCTTCATAACACTGTACAATTCATGAGCATCTACTGCAAATCAGTAACTTCCTGCACTATGTTTACTACTTGTAGTACCTCTCTTTCTTTCCCACTCTCTCTACCCAATTCGCCACCCCGTTGAATTCGCCTTAAACCGCACATGAGTCAACAACAAATAGTAGCAACATTTGAGGGGCTTTGCGATATTAGCGATATTTGCTTTAATAGTAGCGATAAGATTACCTAACAACTTTATAAGCCTCTCAACTATTTATGCATATCAATAAATTCGTAATTTAATACTCTCTTACCATTGGTCACGTAGTCCCGGCATTAATACTATGTTTCGTAGTATTTTATTTATTATTTTGCCAGTAAATTTACCAATACAGAGATGACCCGCAGTCAGTGTTGAGTCATGGCACTTTCTTGTTTATCAATCGAGTGGTTTATAAGACCGGGCCCCTAGAAATGCCGCAGTTCAATTGATTTATTTGTTAAACACTTGAGAAAGAGCATAGAGACATATTTTCCAAGTGTTTTGCAACGTTCTTTTCTTCACTATCTCAATTTATTGTAAACTAATCTTTATGCTATATTTGCAGTAGAGCCCCCTTATCTATGAGGTTTATAAAGATAAAGTGGGTGGGGGTGATGGACTTCTCTTGCATTTGACTCATGTTAACAGAACTAATATTTGACCTTGTTCTTGCTCTTTTCTTTTATTGCTGTTGTTTATTTTGAGTCATGTTAAGCTGTTCTGTTAACTGAGTCATGTTAGCAGGTTCACACGTTTTGTCATCAGTTCATCAATATTAATTTATTAAATTTGATAGTGCAAAAGTGACTATAAATAGCCATAGATATCTAGGGGAATATCCACAAAGTATTGCTCTCTAATCCCTAATCCTCAGATTAATTTACAATTTGAGTCACATGTCTAGACGCACTCAGTAAACGCGTGTCTAGGGGGCACCTGGGGGAATGGAATGGGGACTCAGGTGCTAATGATAAGTGGTTCGCGTTTATCTAATCAATTGTTGGCTTGAATACCTTGTTGATGGTGGCAATCGTAGTGCTGATAAGGCAACACAAAATCAAACTTATTTTTACTAACTACAAAAATTCCCATGAAGTTTCAATTGAAACATCAACAAGAGAATTGAAATGATAAATAATTAAGAAACAAAGCACTTATGTTGTAGAAGAGTTAACTTTGGCTTAACAGAAACTTTGATTAACTTCATATTATAAGACGTGTTAATATTCTGTAATAAGAAGAGCTGTTTACAACTTAACAGGATCTGTAATTAGCTTATGATTAGAAGACAAGTTAACAGGATCTGCAATTAGCGCTTTCTGTTATAGAAAAAAGTACTAAATACTAATCCCATTCCCTCTCTCTTTCTCCCTCACAGCTACCAAGGCAACGATGGCATCGATACCGATATACCGACACTGCTGGAGGCACGACTGTTCGATACGACGTTCGGCAAGTTCCTGTGGGTGTGTCTGCAGCCATTCTTCTATATTTTCCGTCCACTGGTGGTGAACCCCAAGCCACCCACTCGCCTGGAGCTGATCAATACGATCATTCAGCTGACCTTCAATGCGATAATCATTTACTTCTTTGGCTGGAAAGCGATGGCATATCTATTGATCGGTTCGATACTCGCCATGGGATTGCATCCAGTTGCAGGGCACTTCATATCGGAGCACTATATGTTTGCCAAGGGTTTCGAGACGTACTCCTACTATGGCCCACTCAATTGGATTACCTTCAATGTGGGCTATCATAATGAACACCATGATTTTCCCGCCGTACCCGGTTCAAGGTTGCCTGAGGTGAAGCGTATTGCTGCTGAGTTCTATGAGACAATGCCACAGCATACCAGCTGGACAAGGGTGCTCTATGATTTTGTGATGGATCCCACTGTGGGTCCCTATGCACGTGTCAAGCGACGACAGCGTGGACTGGCCTCCTAAAGAGAGTAGGAGCAACACCAACAACAACACCAGATCACCACCAGATGATACAATGATGATTTTACTAGCGGTTTCCTGGCATCTTGTAATCTCAGCGTTTAGTTTCTCTAGTTTAAGGCCCAGCACACAACAGTAACAACAACAATAAGAGAATGAAAGCATGCAAAGGCAGATTTGGCAACAAGTATCGATAAATATACCGATAGAGCTAAACAGCTTTAAAGCAATGAAGAAAAAAGTTCAATTGAACGATTTCGTTTTGAAAGTCCTTTTAAGCACAACAATTGGTAAACAAAGATGGCAACCATAACCGATAACTATATCGATCACTGTTTAACTTAAAATAAATTACAAAAAGTTCAATTTAAGTATAACGATTTATAAAGTTCTCTTTCTCAGTTTTGAAACAGTTGTTTGTGCATATGTATGTGTGTGTGTATTTATAGCACTATATTGCTAACTGGGATTTATGTCCAGTATTTTGCTATTATTATAACTATATAATTGTTACCTCATTCACTTAAACAACCGAAGGCCTGTTAAATTTAGTATGTATTGTATGTAAACTGTGTCCTATATTAAAATCGTGTTTTAGTATTTTCTATATGTGTATTTATAACTCTGTATAACTGTATAAGCTGTCGCCAAAAGGAGCAACAACAACAACTGATCTATTAACTATTTTTGATAGCCGCCTCTTGAGAGTTGAAGCTGATAATCAAATAGCAAAACCAAAAAATAGAAATCATAAAGAAAAACCAAAACCAGCATAAAACTCTATATAGAACTATATATGTATATATTGTATATACATGCATATAACAATTGTATACTATACTCGTATATATGTATGAGAATAAAATGAAACTGTAATCAACACAATTACTGTAAAAACAGTGGAAAATAGAAGTATCGTGTCATGTGAATATAGTTTGGAGCGTGCAGCTCTAATTGCCATTGCCTGCTGGGGCCTGATTGACTCGCCAAAGCAGCTGCGGAAACCGATAATGATAAGCGGTACCCGCTAGTGACGTGCCATAAATTCCCTCCACTATAAAAAGTATTCCATCGTACAGACTTGCACCACGTAAACGATTTTTAAGCCTTTGATGGAATGACGAAAGCGATGACCATCGTTGAAATGTTGAAATGATTTTATATATGCCTACAATACTCGAGAAGTCTGATAAGCTGGGGTGCTTTGCTGGCAAATTATGCCAAGTCAGCTTATAGTTGGGGCAATACTAGCGGAGAATATATATAAAGTTATATTCTCTACGGAGTCTTAATATGATTTAGCCTTTTTCAAAAGAAAACACATACAATTCAGAGAAATGCATGAAATCTTTATTTGAATCGATAGTACGGTCCATATAATTGTTTGAAAATTCTTTCATGCAAATGTTGACCGTGACTGCGACTCAAATGGTCCATACTCTTAGTCCAATTTTTACATACTCTTGCCAACATTTCGGCCAGTATCTCACGAATAAATGCTTCAAAAAAGCACCCTTTATAAGGGGACAGTACATCTCACCCATCGTTATTAATAACTTATTCCAGTCTCATAGTTAGAACAGCGCTCTAATTGTGTCCAGAAGAGGCTTTAGCATTTCTCTAAGTGCGGAATTTGTTGTTGCTAATTATAATGGTTATTCACAATTGGGCGAAGATTAACTCACAGTAGAGTGCGCACGACTTGCTTATTTGTTGTGACACTTCAGATATAGTATTAAATATGTACTATATATATAAATATACCGTATTATATACACATATACTATACATATATGTATATTATAGAATTATATGTACAAATATATGTATTTGCCTGCAATTTCTGGGAATCTGAAAAGGCTGACAAAATTTAATAAAGCCCTTACGTATTTGGCAACATTAAAAAAAACCACCTTAGTAAATTCCGCAAAAATTGCCTTATCAGTCGCAGCTGGTGGTGGTACCCATTAGTCTGTACACACACCTGTTCAGCGGGTAAACAATGTCTAGCCAGGGGAGGATGAGTAATCACGGTAGAAGTCAACGTCTGCCGGTGCACGTGTCGCTGGCAATGTGTAGATGCCACACACAGTCATCGCTGGGCGGACTAGTAATAAAGCCGTGTAAATACAATATATGAGTAAATACTATATATATCGAATTGCGATTAATGCGGGAGTCTAATGGAAAGTCCATCTAAAAATACCCTCAAGTTCAAGTTGTATTTAAAAGATTCGTTGTTTGTTTCTTTTTAAATACTATTTATATATAATTTATTTATATAATAGAATTACATATTGTGTGTGTGTCGGGAGAGGGGGGAGGCTAAGGAATTGATTGTGTTTTCGTGGGTTCGTTGAAAGAAATCGTACAGTTTAAGCTTAATTAAATAAAATATGTGTGTGTGTGTGTGTGTGTGATAAGGTATTTTTCTTTCTTTTTGCTGTTTTGTTTATTTCCTTTTTCTCATTATTTTTGGGCTGTTCTGCTTGTGTTGATGACCCTCTCGTTTTATACACGCTTAAAAAATGATTTACAAAGTTTGTTTTTCTTTTTTTTTGTTTCTATTTTTATCGCATAATTCTAATCGTGTTTTCTTTTATTTTCTTTTTTTTTTTTGTTGTACGTTGAGAAAGTTTTTTGTTTTGCAATTTTTTAGTGATTTTGTTGTTTTTCTTTGTTGTTTAATTAAAAATTATACACTCTTTATATATGTATTTCCATTTGTATTTGTTTAAATGTTAACTTAATTTTAGGGCTGCAAATTATTTATAGTTTTATTTATATTTATTATATTATGATCTTTTGTTTTTTGTTTTTGTTTTATCAACAAGTTTCATTTGTTTTTGTTTCGATATTAAATCTACATACTCGTTATTATTATTATTTAATTATTAAATCGAATTTCTTGTGGTAAAAACAAATAAGAAAACGTACATGGGGATAAAAATTAGAGGATTACAGCGCGCCACGCGTCCGATAAATGGAAGATATATACACACGTATTTGCATATAGTATATGCACATATCTTACTACTTTTTTAAATGATAACGAAATTTTTTAAAATGTTAAAACTTCGAAAACGTTAATCGATAAAATAATAAAAAAGGAAATTAAAATGAAAGTCGCGAGCGCACAAAAAACTTAAAGCGAACACAAAATTGTAAATTAAATTAACAAAAACTAATAATAGCAGGTAATGGTAATTACAAATACATATATAATATATTCATATACATTATATATATATATATATATGTCTATAGTACACATTTATATAGTTTATATGTATGAATTGTTTGCTTGAAAGAAGGTTTAACGAACGTAAAAGGGGGCACCGCGTCTACAGTTGAATTTGCACTTAATTTAACTGCGGCTGTGTGTGTGTTTAGTTTTTCTTTTCTTCATATTTGCATTAATTATTATTAAATATGTACTACAAAAACGCTCAAGTGACTTTTTACTAACGAACTTAGTAAATACGCGTATTTTTCTGTTGTTGTTTTCATTTGTGTGTGTATGTATCGATTACTGCGCGCCGTAACTGCCTTTGCAGCATTTATCGATTACTCTGCGCAGCTCTTTACTTTAAGGTGCTGCCAACCTTTGTCAAAGTGTTGTTTATGTTTTCTCTTTTCTCTTGCGATCTCCAGTTTTTGCACTTCCGCTCTCTCCTACATCACTCTCTCTACCGCGCCGACTGCGTTGCTCGCTGTTTGCCCGGCGCCGGCGTCGTCGTCGTCGTCGCGCTCAGTGTTAATGTGCTGTTAGTTGTTGCGGTCACTGTTAAACTGCCACCGCTGCTGGCAGCGACGCCAACGCTAACAGTCTTGGAGCAGCGTATGCAAATGTAATCATCGTCCGCCTTGATTTGACTGCGATTAAGACCCACACAGTACATGTGGAACCATTCATTGCATCCACCATCGCATTGCACCCAGTCCACCTCACGTCCCGTCGGCTTGTGGCAATTCTCGGCACGACATTCCTCCTCGTCATCCTCCTGCGCCGTCTGCTGGTGGTGGCTGCGTTGCGCGTGCTTCTTCTGCCCCCCACCGCCACCACTTGGTGTTGGCGCTGCATTGTTATTGTTGTTGCTGCTGCTATTGACTGCTGCTGCTGCTGCTGTGGGTGTGGTCAGGCTGCCATTGTTGTTGTTGTTATTATTATTGTTGTTTGTTGTTGTTGTCGTCGTGGTGCGTTTGCGTTTCTTGTGACTCCCCGTCGTCGTTGTCGTTGGTGGTGGAGTGGGATTGCCACCTGCGGCTGCAGCGGCAGCTGCAGCGCCTCCTGTTGTTGTTGTTGTGGTGTTGCCACCATTTGCTTGCTTGTTCTCAGCATCCGCATCCACGCCTGGCGAAGTGCTCGATGCCTTTTTGCTCTGCGTGTTCTTCTTGCCCTGCGCCTGTTTGGGTGCCTGTGATTTCTTGCGCGGCACAGCTGCATTGCCAGTGCTGGCATCATTTGAACGTCGCTTCTTATTGCCGCCGCCACGTGGAGCAGCGGCGCCACTTCCTGTGGACCCGCCGCCTCCTCCTCCTCCTGCTCCGGTGGTGTTGGAGTTGTTGATGGTTGGTCCTCCAACGGTGCCCGCAACTGCGCCCACTCCTGGACTTGGACTATTCTGCACCAGCAAACTATCATTGGAATCTTCAGCGCCGCTATTGATGCTGGAGGCAGAAGCAGCCACTGCTGTTGCCACCGCCTGTTGCAGCTGCTGTTGTTCTTGCTGCTGTTGCAGACACTGTGCAACACGCGCCTTGGCATCAGCTTGCAACATTGTCGGTGGCATTGTCTCCAAGATGCGCCACAGATCCAGCGTTTCATCCAGAGACACCTCGAGCAGATCCCCCTCCATCATAAGCTCAAGAAGATTCTCAATTTCACTGTCGCTGAGCAGCTTTAAGAGATCAGTGGTGCCGACGCCGCTGTCGACGCTTCCTCCATTGTTTTGGTTCTGGTTCAATAATGAATTCCTCTGCTGCTGCTGCTGCTGCTCATCCTCATCATTGCTGTAGCCATCCTCCACAATGCGCAGCCTGCACTCATCATCATCATCATCATCGTCATCATCATCATCCGCCGTCGCCTGATCCTCAACATCGGATTCAGAACGCCGCTGCTTGCTGTTGTTGTTGTTGTTTTGCAGCTGCTGCTTGCGTGGCTTGCGGGGACTGCTAATGTTGCCGAGGACAGCGTTGCTATTGCTGCTGCTGTTGCCCTCATTGGAGCGTCGCTTCTGTGGACTGAGCTGCTGTGTCGAGATAGCCTCCACAGCGGCACTAACATCGGGACTACTCAGCGCTTTACGTGCACGATCTTGCCAGTTCATGGCACGCTCCGCCAGGCAGCGTAACGCTTCATCCTCTGGCAGCCGTATGGGCAACTGTTGCAGCTGCACAAGCAGTGGCAAAATGATCTCCAGTCGCGGTCGCTTTGAGCGCACACAGCTGGGACATAACCACTTGGGGTTCAGCGGCGCCGGTAGCAGCACTACGGGGATGATTTCTTCTCCATTAACAGTGTCTCCATTCGGTATAGGTTCAATTGGTGGTTCTACAACTGGCGGTGGCGGCGGTGGTTGTGGTGGTGGCACACAATCCTCGTGAAACCAGTCGCGACACAATTGACAATGGTGCATTACACCATGAAATTCGGACTTGCACAGGCAGAAGACATCACGTGTGGGATTCTTAACAAGATTCTGCCTCCTTAGATCACGCATTTCGCGTATCTCCACCTCCTCGGCTTGCTTGAAGCTAGCCACAATTTCGGTGGGATTCTTATCCTTGAGGAAATCATCTTGGAAACGCGGCTTGAGATCCGAGTCAATGTTGATGGCATCCGAGCGTGGCATGAGGACCTCCAGCAACGTATAGAATGTGCCCTTCTTGAGGAACACACTCGCCGTGTTCTCCTTCCAATCGTGTGCACTCTTCAGGTAACTCTGCATACGATTTAGCTCATCCAACTGAATGGGTATACTCAGTCCACGTTCAATCATTGTCTCCAGTGTGTGGCAATAAGTGACATGATTATTCGACTGTAGTTGCTCCACACAGCGTAGCCATTCCTTTGCCTTGCGTAGCGCATCTTTGAGTAGACCATGCGATGGCACCTGCCCATTGATATCTGCAGCGGATTTCAGAAACTGTTCAATCTCAACCAACTGATGATGCTGATTAAGACGACGGAAATATTTGGCGGCCTGTGATTCCCAAGCTTCGATGGCGGCACCAATGTGTTGCAACTTTCGCATCTCTCGATCTACATACGGATCTGTGGGATCGAGATCTGCGGCGGCTGTATGCAGCAGTGCCTTCACATCGCTGTAGGTCAACTTGGAACTTGTCTCACGCAATCCCTGCGAGCGTTTGTACCATTTACATTGCTTGAGCCGCTTTTGCAACTGATCCAATTGTTGCAATTCAATGCGCAACGAGCTGCCCTCATTGATCAGTGTCTCCAGATCGTTCTCCTCGAGAGCTTCAAGGGTTAGCTGGAGTTGCGTCTCTGCACGTTCAACAAATTGACGACCAAGCACCAGAAGTTCACGCACTGAGGCTCCTTCATCAATGATGCAGCATAGATTGTCAATTTCCTGTACAAAAAGCTCTAGTTCTTCCATTGTCAGCTTGTACTGTGCTGCCTCCTGATTGTGATCCGAGCGAGTGCGTACCTAGAGGAAGAGAAAAGATAAAGCGTTAGGTGTCTTCTTGCTCTGCTTAGGAGTTATGAGTGAGGTATGTGTTCTTGTTTAGAAGCTAGGTGACTTCTTTCTCTACTATAGAAGTTAGGTGCCTTTTTGACTAGGTGTAAGGTGACTTTCTCTACTTATTCCTGATCTAACTTACCTTATTAATCCCCAGTTGCTGTATAACGGTGACGCACTTCTCTGCTTCGATAGCAGCCGCATTTAGACGATCAATCAACAGCGACGAGGGAAACTTCTTAGTCTCTGCCTCCTTGCAGAGTTCCTGCAGCTCTGTTAGGGTGACCGAAGTAGGTGTATGTGCATCGACAATGTCACGACAACGTGATAACCAGCGTTCAAAGCTGTGCGCCTTCACTTTGAGTTTCTGCAACATCAGTGGCATCTCATCCAAGGTATAACGATAGATTAGCGTGTGTTTCTCTGGAGCACAACCACACAGGACAGTGTAATGTCTCAAACACACAATCAATTTATCATTGCACTCACAGGCCACGGCCGAAAGGAAGCAAGTGGTGTTGCACTCCTGGCAATGTCGCTCATCATCGTTGACCAATTCAAAGGCGCGTCTCTCCGCACGTGTTACGCCCCATTCCAACAGAGATTTACGCAATTTCTTCTCTGTATCAACCATTTCAGCCATGTCTATGTAACAAGCTGTGGCAATGCCAAAGGTCAGCTTGGCGGGCTCCAGTGCCATCTTGCAGACAAGTTCATCATGTGAGAATACACAGAAACGACGCAACATTGAGTAATGATTAACACACTCCCTTCCCATCTTCAGCCAATCTGCGGGAGCAAAGTTAACTGCCTCGGCAAAGTTGTAACCCTGATTGAAACCAGCGTGATAGGCGCGTGGGAAGGTGATAACAAATTCCCCAGCATGTTGATCTGTGCGATAAACAGGCACGCCATTGTTCATCAATATATTCGGATTCATTATGGTCACCAATTGATGCAACAGATCTGGCTGTGAAGAGAACAACTCAGGTGCGGCACGCTTCATAGTCTCCTCGAATTGTTCGGCACACGAACCGGGTACACCATACCAGGTCTTGGGTTCACCCCAATGCAAATAGTTAATGGAATAACTCCAATGATCCTCATTGTGCCAGCAGAAGGCAGCAAAGCACATGCCGACATACATCCACGGAGCGTTCATGCCACTAATATCTGCATTGATGTGTCCCAATATTGAATCCTCTAGAAGCGGCAGATTATTTAAATTCCAACTGGACTCGGCGTACTCCTGATCGCCGGGCAACAAATAGAGGGAACTCTTGGTGGGGAATCCCGAACCATGATCCATTGTATGCAAATCAGCGCCATATTCCACAGTAACATCCTCGTCGATTGAGGAAACTATGCGCCAAAATTCACGTTCCACTAGCTCCGTTGGCACCAGATGTACCGGTTTACGGAAATATTCCTGCTTAAACTGATCCGCCATCTGTCCAAATTGCTGCAGTGTGTACTCACGCTCCGCTTGTTCAAAGCCAAAGGCTTCCTGCGGCTTACTGACCTCTTCTACGACGCAACGTGGGCATAGCCATTCACCTGGGGAAGGAAATGGAATACACAGAGGGGATTAGTCGTCGGTTTCTTATAGGGAAGAGCGAATTAATTGCTTCTTGTTTGGGTTAACCGCTTTAAAAGGGGGTGAGCCATGAGGGAGTTAACCATTCTATGTGGGTGTTAACCTTTCCATGAGGAAGTTAACCGCTCTATGGGGGGTTAACCGATCCATGAGTGGGCAATTGCTTCATGAGGGGGTTAACCGCTCCATAAGGAGGTTAATGGGCTATGAAGATATTAACCTTTTCAAAAGGTTGGTTAACTGTTCCAAGAAATGGGTTGAACCGCACCAATCGAGGGAATCGACCGCCCAACGAGGGTGTCAACATCTCCAATAAGAGCTAAACTCTACTTAAAGGGATTCAACCCTACCAAGAGAGGGTTAACCCCACCAAGAGGTGATTAGCTTCCTCATAAGATTGTTCACTTACCTTTTGGAATGCTGCTCAGTGGCGGCAGCAGACAGAAGGTGTGATAACTATCATCGCATCCATCGCAGAGTAGCATAGACTCCTCCACATCGCCGCGATTACAAATGTGACAAATGTACTTCATGAGTGGATCGATAAGAGGCGCTGTAGCTGGCTGCTCCGCTGTAGACGAGGCCTTCTTCTGTGTGGCGCGTGTATTGGGCGTGGCTGTGGCACTGGCACCACCTTGAGACGCACCAATTGTTGTACCACCAGGTGTGTTCACCGCATTGAAGCTGCTTAATAGATCGCGTTTGAAATCCTCCTTAGTTTCGGTCTTGATGGTAATGGGAGGAACTCCTCCACCTGCTCCAGTCTTCGTCGTGGCGGTTGCAATAAGACCGCAGCTGGCATTGGAGTTACCAAAACGCTTCGAACGACGCGTATTATTCTCATTTGGTGGCGCAATCTGTTGACGTGTAGGTATCTCATGTGCCTTGTAATCTGTGCCACAATCTTCCAACTTAACTGGGGTAACCCCCGGTCCACCAGATGCACCTGGACCAAGCACCTTCCCAGAGGTGTACACCTCAAAGGGATGCAATATGCGCTCGTAGTGGGCCTTCAGTGTAGCTCCCACACTCTTGCTCGATGGATATTGCATACGATTCGCGACCTTAGCCCACTTACGCTCCTTAGTAGTCTGCTCCATGCCTCCCTCCTCCTGAACAATGCGATGTAGGGTATACAGATCCAGTGCCTTGCGTTCCACCATGGGAATCTTTAGGGAAGAACCCTGCAATTCCCAAAACTTGGCAATTTGATCCAAGAAATTCAACTTCACACGCGTCTTGGCCTCGAGTTCGTTGAGCCTTTGCACACGTGGCACAAAGCGCAACTTGTCCACATCTACAGCAAATGGTGGTGACCATTTCTCTGGTGGCAATATCTTGGCAATGCCACATTTCTCTGCTATGGAACGAATCTTACTAATGTAGGCCAAGGGATTCTTAAACTCCTCTGCTGTGGGCCGAAAGACGGGACACTCTGGCGGCGTATCAAAATGGAATTCTTCATTCTTCCCCTGATCGAATTTATTACTGCTATGAGGCTTGGTGTGCAGAGTCTTCTTGTGCACACTGGGTGTAGGATGGGGGCAACTGTTGTGATATTTCTTGCTTGCCGAGACACTGCTGCTGGCATGATTCATCGGCACACTAGGCATAGGACGTTCCACTGAGCCAGGAGTCGAGCCAAGATTTGCTGTCCCTCCTGCAGCTGGCGTTGCATGTGCTGCAGTTGCTCCTATTCCTGCCAAAGGTGTATTTAATCCTCCTCCTTCATTGTTTGCTGTTGTTGATTCGTTATTGTTATTTATGCTGTTGTTGTTGTTGCTGTTGCTCTTCTTAGCCGACTCGCTGCCACTGCCGCCGGTTGAATTGCGTGTGCGCAGGCGTCGCGCCGGCGTAATAGTGCCGCCATTTGAATTGCTATTGTTGTTAGCTCCTCCTCCGCCGCCAGCGATGGCGGCTAGAATATCCGCCTCGCCTTTGCTGGACATGTGATGATCCTTTTCTGTCTCGCTCTCTGATTTTAAATTAAAATTGAAACTGCTGCAACGTTGTTCAGCTCTGCAAAGGTTTAACAGAATATTAATTACATAGTATATATATATATTTTTATTTTCAGTTGTAGTTGCTCGCTCTCTCTCCGAAAATCTCAGTTATTATTCAATGTGCTACATTCACTTGTCTCTTGTCTACATTTTCAATTCAATTTTCAACCCCCACAAAAACAACAACAAAAAACAATTATCAAATGGTCATTTTCACTAGAAATGACGAGTGTGACCAATCGCTGTCGAAAACAAGTGTGTATTAAAAACGCTGTTCAACACTGCAACAACAGGCAGAACAAATATTGTTATTGTAATATGGATAGAGAGAGGAAGGAACACGCACACACACACGCAAATACATGTGTGTGCTGTTTCTGCTGTTACAAGTGTGCATTGTTCAACACTGCAACAACAGGCAGAGCCAATAATGTTGTTGTTATTGTAACTAACAGAGAGAGATTGAGAGGAAGGAAAAGAGTGAACGATATGCCTGCAAAGTAGAAACACATATACGCAATTTCTTGTGTGTGTCCGTGAGAGTGCAACCCCCACTCACTCGCATACTGGACATGCCTGAACAGGTAAACAAACACAGTAAACGGCATTTATGGAATTAGTCAGTACGTGAGAGAGAGATAGCGTAAGAGGTGCTCTTTATAAGTAGGGGTTGAGTGCGTTCATAGGAGAAATAGAAAATAAAACAAAAACTATACGCAGCACACACACATACAGACACCTACTCTTGGTAATGCATTTTGCACTGACTATAGTTGTTGCAGTGTGACGACGCTTGATTACATTATCAGTCGACGCGACGTTTTGATATTGATAAAAGAAAAACATAATAATAATTGCACTCATCATTATGTATGTACAATGGGCACAATTAGAAGAACTCTCATTGCATTTCAAATTGTGCAAGAGAGAAGTTTGTTATGCATTTGAAATACACACGTAATGTACGTTACATATGTATGTATGTTAGAGATACGCTGCAGTTACCGTTACTTGTACACCTGTGAGTTGTAGTTGTTTCAATTTAATTTTATGCTTTCTCTATTATTTATTTTGAACGGAAAAATCTTAGCACCTGTGCAGCGTTGCCAACTGTTTCAACCGGGCAAATAAATGGCACGCACCCTCACACACAGGCATAGACACACATGCAGTGATGACAAACAAACACGTCTACGTGATCAAAGAACGTCTAACGGTACTAGGGAGCCCCCATTGGGGGAGGCGTGCGGCGGCATAACGTGAAACAGAGAGAGTGCAAGTGTGCTTAAGAGAGCGGGTTGCGAATAGCAGTTGAGTTTGATATGCATTGCCGAGTGCACACACATGCACCCACACACAGTTTGCCATGTTATTTATTTTTAAGTTCTGTTTTGTACACATACACACACACACACCATCTTCATCATCCTTTGACATGGCGGCAATAACAACAACAACGTATTCACTCTATTTGCTTTTCTTTTTTGTGTGTGTATGTGGCGCAAGGGGAAAAAAGAATTTGTTGCATAGAAAAGTGGAGCGCAAAAACACACATATCTAAATACATACATGCAGATGTGCATATGTATGTATATACATACATATATTGAAAACCATATGTGTGTATAACATGGCAACAGAACTAACCAATTCAATATGTATGCGATTTATTATTTTTGCAACAATACATATTTCCAGGGACTGGAATTGTGTTTGGCTTTGGTTTTACTTTACCGTTACTGCAGCTGGCAATGCCTTTTTGCACTTTTCGCATAATTAATTGCGTATTTTTAAAAATCACTGATGAAATTGACAAGAGAAGACGAGAGCAGCGAAAAAGAAGCCATATTGAAAAACGTTGTCGTCGTCGACGCCGGCAGCGACATTAAAGTTCCGGTTAAGGTTTTTTTGTTGTTGTTGCTCTGCGCTCAAATAGACAAAAGGAAGCCCCCGTCGACGTCGTTGTAGCAGTCGCTGCTGGGCGAAAAGCTTTGCCTTTGGTGGTTGTTGTTACAGTTCACATACACACACACATGCACTTACATGAAAAGGTTCGCACACACAAAAGTGGGGCACCGCCGCCGCCACCACCACCCCAAAAAAAAGAACAACAGGGAGTAAGAGAGAGAGTGAAGAGGAGTGTGGTGTGTATTTATGTGGTGTGTATAGTTTTTGTCATTTCCTTGATCAGAAAAGAGGCTGCTCCGTATGAGAGCAGCGAGTACCGTTTTCATGTACATACATATGTTTGTCTATATGTATGCATGTGTGTAATGTATGTACGTATGTTTGTATGTACAACGCTTTTTAACATGCACCAACTTTTTACTTTAATTGGCTTTTGCAAATTATTGATTTGGCTAAATGTAGTTGTTTTTGCTGCTGCTGCACGCGCCTTGCCAACTGTCAGAATTTCACAGAGTTGGCAAAGTTTTTCAACATACTACATATTGATCGTTTTTTTGTTTGACTAATTGTATGTATGCATGTGTGTATGTTTTCTAAGTTTGTATGTATGCATGTGCGTATGTTTCTGTATTTTTGAGGTGGACATAATTAAATTCCCCAATAATCGCCGCATGCTGCTGTGCTCCAATCTAAAGCGCCTCACGCATACGAAAAGGGGTTTTATATAATTTCCATTTTCAGTCGAACACACACGTAAGCTCACTTAAACACACACACTCTCTCAGGTATACGTATACGCAGCACACACACAATAGCACATATCTCTAAACATACATACATAAATATGTATGCTTAGCAAAATTAGCACTGTCTTTTTATTTTTTTCTGCCTATGTCAAATGCAACTTTGATTTTGATGCACTGTTTAGAAATTTTCATTTTCGTTGCTAACCAAGCCCAGTAACAGCAAAAGCAAACAACAACAACAGTAACTACTACTACTACTAATGCCATTACTACTACTATTACAAATAAGTAGTAGGCAGTTGACAGACATCGTCGTCGCCGTTTTGATTTTACGCACTATCCACCATATTGCACATGTATGTACATTTGTACATACATTTAAGATGTACATACATATATAAATTTATTATTTGTATGTATTTGTAAATGCAACACTGTACTTTTTACAAGCTAGACATTTATACATTTTGCATAATTAGTGAAACTGCAATTCGGATAGATGTGGGATCACAATATTTAAAGGGATTAGACGTACATATATATACACACACTCCGTCGCACACACTCAATCTCACAATCCACAAGGAGGCAGGCAGCGCTGCCGACGTCTCTGCTATGATGGCGACCAAAAGCAGAGAACGCACTTTACAGCAGCTCTGCTGCTGCTCAGTCACACTACACTACACGGGCGTACATATGTAATAAGTACAAATGAACATAGAATTTTGGTGACGGAAATGTTTGAAATGTGTGTGTGTGTATTGCAGGCAGCATGGATTTGCTTTAATTACATTTTCACTTTTTATTACAATTTTGGACTGCGCTGCAGCAGCGCAGTAGTGGCAGCAGGCGCACACATACAAGTTTTTTCTTTGATTAAAACGCGGGGGGTTGATTCCAATTGTTTTTTGCAGGGCGCACTAAAAATTCTTTCGTTGATTTTCATCAATTTTCGTTTGAACTGTTGTAATGTTGTGGGCTTGGCGTGATATATGTATACCTTTTGTCCATATTTCGTCTGCTAATTAAACATTTTCAGCTAAAAACTCACACACGCACGCATATACATAGAGGAGAGGGTAGTGTAGTAGAAGAGTGTATAAGAAAACTGAACTCACTGTCGTCATAGGTAATATGGGGCCAGCACGCTTATTGTATGCGTGCAGTTGCCCAAAATTTTTCATAGATTCGCGCACAGAGCAATTGATTAACTGTATTTATTTGTATTTCAATTGTTATATTTATTTTTCTTGGTACTGATCTTTTCCTACTGTCTTTCAACTGCACACGACGACGAAAATTAATGTGGCTGCCTTGTTTGACCAAACAAATACTGCAATGCGGCAAAAACATATACAGAAAATACTATTGGCAGACATTGTGGTCCACTGTTAACCAAGGTGTGTTAACTTTCTTATTTGTCGACCAAATCAGCAGGTGAGGAGTTCTGCTGTACAAAGCTGGAGTAAATCTAAAAAAATAGTCGAATAAAATACTGTTTACGACCAAATTTTGTGCAATTAACAGAAGTAAACTATGTTTATAGCACTAATTTCCACTTTTCTGGCAACGTCGATTTACATGATTCTGGGAATATTTAAAATATTAACAGAGTAAACTCTGTTAACAGCACAAATTTCAATTAATCTGGCAACGTCAATCCACATGATTCTGGCAATATTTACAATACTGTTAATCGCGAATACTCAAAAAGGCCGTCAATTTTTTGGCCATCTCACACTAACTCATACAATTAGCCGTTGCCTTGTCTCTGTCGCACACACACACACACAAAACTGTGGCTGGTGGTAAACACAGCTTAGTAAAAATCATAAGCTAAAAGTCATTAGTTATAAAGAAAGTGTAATCATAGAATACTCAATCAAACTCAGTCGTCTTGTTGTTGTTGTGGTCGAAAATGCCCGCAGTGCGTAAATATCGAAGGGAAACAAGTGAAATCAGTTGCTGCCTCAAATATTTGCTCTTTACCAGCAATGTTCTCATCTGGATGTCTGCTCTGCTGGTCCTCGCCGTGGGCATTTGGGCTTGGACTGAGAAGGATATGTTTCGAAATATAAGTAAACTCACGTTTATTGCCCTGGATCCCGCCTTTGTGCTCATCATTCTGGGCACCATTACATTCATGCTGGGGTTCATGGGCAGTGTGGGTGCACTGCGTGAAAATACCTGCCTGTTGGGCGCAGTGAGTATAAGCAGTGTTGAATAAATTAAATAATATACTAATAATGTATATTTTATGCATAAATAGTATGCCATATTTCTCAGTGTGTTACTCTTGGCCGAGATTGGCTTCTGTGGGCTGGCGTTCGTGCTCAAGGACAAAGGCTGGGTAAGGCTATTATGCTGTGCACAATTTGCATGAGTGAAAACAGCAGCTAACATTACAATTAACAGATTGTTTACAGACTGCGCTTTGTTAATCGATAAATCTCTCGTTCCTTTGCAGATCAAAGATCAGGCCACGGAGGGTTTGAGAGCCTTCATTAAGCACTATCGTGAGGATCCAGATCAACAGAATCTCATAGACTGGATACAAGAGGATTGGCTGCAGTGCTGTGGCATTGACGGACCCAAGGATTGGGATAGCAACAACTATTTCAATTGCTCCTCCATTGCCATTGGCAGTCGCGAGGCCTGCGGTGTGCCCTTCTCCTGCTGTCGCCGGCGTCCGCAGGAGGAGATTAAGAACAAACAATGCGGCTACGATGTGCGCAAGGAGGGCTATGTAAGAAAACAGTTAGGGTTACTTTGTTATAAAGAAAACGAGTTAATCTGAACGATATATTTGAAATGATGTTGTTGCATGCAGCCTGTGGATAGAAATATACATGAACGTGGTTGCCTGCGGGCTGGCGAGGATTGGCTGGAGACGCATCTGATAAGCGTAGCTGCCTCAATTGTAACACTGCTCATCACGCAGGTGCTGCAGTGACGCTATGAAATAATTACAGTTTTTATAATATTTATTTGATGTTATTCAATAGTTTGATTGCTTCAGTTCGAGATTCGAGTTTAATTTAATTGGGTTAAACTATAATTTATTTTTATACTTATACTCATACTTATATTTCCTATTTTTTTTTATTTATTTTCTCTTACTTTCCTTCTCTTTACTTTTATGGTTCTACAGAGTGTGGAGCTGTCCAAGATTATTTATGAGAAAGGCTGTGTTCAGGCTGGTGAAGAATGGATGGAGCATAATTTAATTATCATTTCCACGGCTGCGATTGGCGTTATGTTTTTCCAGGTCTCAGTTTATGCATTATGTTTGTCAATATTTCTTTATATTCATTCATCTTCTTTCATATTTCTTTCCTTTCTTTATATTATTTTAAATAGTTTTAATGGAATCCATATTAATATTCCTCCTTGTTCTTATAGATACTGGGCATATGCTTTGCACAGAACCTGCGCACCGATATTTATACACAGAAATCGAAATGGCACTGACAAATGCTGCACGCTGCCCCCACAGCACTTTGAAGACAGCGAAACCTGCACAACAGATGAGCATAACAATAATAATAATAATAATAACTCAAGATAACTCAATATAACTACCAGAAATTACCACTGCCACAGCAACAACTACAACTAAAACTATGCATCTGTACGCTTCGGTTAGTTAACTATGAATCTAACTATAACTATACTATACTATACTATAACTTTATATACCTAAATGTGTGTGTGTTCTGCCAATGCGCACACGCACACAAACGCATTCCGTCTTCGAGGACATTGACTAAACAAATATTAACTAGGTTGCCAAATTTTTTGCTGTTTTACGTAGGCTTCTCTATACCCAACAACAAACAAAAGAATTGCAAATACATTTTCTATAAATTTTTACACCAACAACACGACGAAAGAACGACGTGGATGAAAAATTAACCCGAAATGAAGCTGTGATATATTTTTAATGAGGTTAACTCGAATTCAAATAAAACAACATTTTTCTACGTAATTAAAAAGACAGAAAGAGCAGTAAATGAAAAACCTAAATAGCACAAATATCTTCGGAAAGTCGAATATCGTAATATCGCCCTTGCAGGGGGTGTGCATATAAAAAATAGAGCATTATGAGCAAGAGCATAAAACAGCACAATTTCGATGTATTCTGTATATAATTCATGAGCTCACAAATTCAACAGATGATTTTCCTATATGTTACTTGTATTGTTATTTCATTTATCTGTACAGTTCTCTCTACCCTGCAAGGTCATTTAAATGCACAAAAGTCATTCCTAACATTAACAGCATATATCGGATCGCTTCACGATCTACAAGAGATTTATATTAACTGCAGTATTTTTTATAAAACAGTAGAGAAAACTTTGTGTGGGGGCACAGTAGCAAAACAAAAAAGAAACACACGATAAATAACAATGTAGATTGCTTTACGACGAGCTTAAATTAAATGCAAAATCAAATCAATATATATACATATACAATATACATATGTACATACATATTTTTGCATACTAATTTGCGCTTCTAAACATACATTAACAATTATATTTGATGAGATTGTCTTCGTTATATGTTTCTCAAAAGACTGCTGTCGAATTAGTCGAAACAAATTAAGAAATAACAAACAAAAAATAAATAAAACGGAACAATTTGTATGTAGAAGAAGTTTCGAGACAGTGAATGGGTTGTAAGCAATTGAATTATAGTATCTAACTAAGTGAATTCAGCTATAGGTGAAATATTAAAGAGTATACAAACATTGTCTGCATTGAGTTGAGTTGAACAGTGGGACAAGAGTTAGTAGTGTGACGTTTGAGTCAGTGGTGTAAAAGGTTAGACGCTTTCGACGTTGTACAGCACTTAAAGAGTGGGACAACGACTTATAGTTGACGTTGTATAGTACTTAAAGAGTGGGACGACGACCTATAGTTGTCGTCAGTGTGGCTCAGTTGGGTTGAAGCGCAATTAGACACACTCCACTACATTGCAAAAATGTAGGAAATACAATAGATGAGCTCGAAATAACTGATAGAACACGAATAAACCTCTTATTTTTTCTTACTACACAATACTGCCCTAAAACATAATGATATTTTCGAGTCTGTTTTGCAATTCTGAACAACTTAGAAGACTATAAATAACAAAAGAACAGCTGATATTATTATTATAGTAAACAATTTGTAAAAGTTAATCAGAATCTCTCCATTTGCCAATTTAACAAAATTTAGTTAATTTAAGTTAAAAAAAAACCTTTGGAAAACTTCAAAATTTGTGCAATAAAAGAAGAAAATAAGAATAAAAAAATGCAAAAAGTCAATTGTAAACGAGCTAAAATGATGACAAACTAACAAGCGATACCAGTCAAAAAAAGGCAAGAAAAGAAAGTTGAACAATTTCGAATAAGTTTAAGATTTATTATAACATTTTAACAGCTAAGATTAGCAAATACAAACATATGTATATACACTCTATATATGTATATATACAAGTAGTATATAGTATTATGAACAGCTTGTCAAGCAAAATCAAAAACTGCTTCTAATGAAAAACGCTTGTAAAATCACGAATAAAGTTATGGAATACATATATATATATGATATATATATATAGAAATTATGCTGCCTCACTGGATTCTCCATCGATTTGGGCCACGGCATCGAACTGAACTGCGGGTAGTTCCGTGCCACTTACTGTTTTATTTGCGCGCTGATATTCAATGAGTACCAATGAGTTTTGTCCCACTGTGAGCAGTTCATTGGGCACGTAGAGTGTTATCTGTGGTCCAGCCAGTGGCCAATAGCGTCCCAGATTGAAGCCGTTCACATAGGCAACACCTTTGCCCCAACCAGCTAGGTTGAGATATGTATCTCCCACTTCCTGCACCTCAAACTTGCCTTCATAGACAACGGGTCCGGAGCGTAATATACGTTCATTCGGTGCAGATGCAGAATCCTTCGTTGCAGTCTCACGTTGCTTAAGCCACGCCTTCACGGCGTACTCCTCCAGTGGATACCCTGTGGTGGTCCAGTTCTCTATGGGCAAAGCGCCACCATTGTGCAGCTGCAGTGTGATCTGGCCAAAGATGCCCTTGGTATCGTTGGCACGATCGTAGTTAATGCGTCCCTGGTTCTCCACCAGCAACTGCAGAGTGTTGCCCCAACCCTTGCTCAAGGGCAGTGCATAGATGCGTGCCTCCCGCGAGAGGGTGCCCACCAGCTGTTGATCTATAAAGACATGCGCACGATCACGTAGTTCCTCGACCTGCAAGAGTGCCGGATCGAGATCCATGCTGGGCAAGGGAGTCTCATAGAGCAGCAGTCCGGAATACTGATCCATCTCCTCAAAGGATTTGGGCTTTACAGCGGTAACTGGTGCTCCATTAGACAGTGCAGCACGTCCCTCGGTCGACAGCAGTTCCAGTGACGGGGTCAACTCCACTTTACCATAGCTCAAACGTTTGGGAGGACTTAGAACTATTTCAGGCAAGGGAAGAACTTCACCAATGACCTGCTTGATCAGCTCATATTTTGTGGTCACTCCACCTGCCTCATCCATAACTGCATCGTAGTCATAGCTTGTGATATCGGCTGCATAGCCAATGCCTCCATCCAGATCGTAGTTGGCACCTGCTGTGAAGCCAAAGTTGGTGCCTCCAAAGAACATGTAGAGGTTGACGCTGGCATTGTAACTCAAGATGGTTCTACGGGAAAGAGAAAAAAAGCAAAAGCAAGAAGACATAAAGGAGGGAAAATAAAGAAGAAAGAACAACAAATAAGGAAAAAGAAAAAGGAATCGTTAATCCAATAGTTCAGACACCTCTTTATATACCAGCATAAGATACTTACTTCAAGGCACTGGCCACCAACTGACCATCGCGACGTTGATTGCTCTCCTGCCAATGCGTTAGCCAGCCGGGATAGAACTCCGAGTTGACCAAGGGACCCGTAGGTTGCACGCCACGTAGTAGCTGCCAAATGTTATCGATCTCATTAACTACAAGAGAAATGAAAATGAAAGTATTTGTAGTACAATAATAAGGCATCTATCCTTTATCAACTCACTGCGATCAATGCCAAAGTCTGTGGTGGCAAATACATTATCGATCTTGCCGCAGTGCATCCTCTCATTGGGTATATCGACGGTGAAGAGCAGCGCCTTGTTCTCCACATATTTCTCAGTCTCATCTCGCAACCAATTGAGATAGTCGTGATCGCAGGCATGGTATGCAGCATATTCATTCTCCACTTGCACCATTATGATCTTGCCTCCATTGCCAATAAGCAAATGCTGTAGGCGTGGCATTAACTGGGCGTACCACTTCGCCACCTCTGCTATATAGTTGGCATCGTTGGTGCGCACCTTGATCTCCGGGTACTTGGTGAAGAGCCAGTGGGGAAGGCCGCCCTGCACAATTGAAATCAATTGAAGAAGTTGTTGTAGTCGAGAAAGAAGAAAGTATGTGGTATGTAGTATATGATTGTGTGTATTTATAGTTACATTATCACGCTCCGCACAGATATACGGTCCGGGGCGCAGCACTATATAGAAGTCTTCCTCTTGTGCAATTTCCAGAAACTTAACCACATCGGCTATGCCTTCCCAGTTGTAAACGCCATCGTGCGGATTGTGTAGCGACCATTCAACGTAGCTGGAGATAAAGGGAATAAGAATGTACTTATATATGTCACATATATGCATAGAAGAGAATGTATAGTAGTGGAGTATATATATTATATTATGTCACAGTATGTTTGTAAGTAACAATGTGTTGTTTACAGCGTCTCTGTAATGAATGTGAAGTTCTTTCTATATGTGTTTGTATATATTATCTTCAATTTTAAGAGACTCTTCTCTCTTTCCTTAGCTCAATTCTTTATAACATGTATAAGTATACAAGAATTTACTCAGTTTAGATATTAACATAAATATATCTAATATATAAATCTACCTGTATACCTATCAAACGTTTTTGACCATCTTTTTGATGGAAACCTTTTGGCTTTGGCTGTGAAACAATGTGAAATTATTTCGATAAGTTACGAGTAGTATAAGTTTCCAAACTTTAAATAGCCCTGCATATTAATATACACGTATTTTACTTAAACGTAAATACCTATACCATATCTACATATGTTAATGAACTGTTCAAGACCTCATAGTAAATATAATGAATATTAATACAACACAATTCATAGATATCAGCACTAAGCAACATATAACTAAGAACAGACAGAGTACTCAAACAGCGGAAAGTACTCGCCAGGTGCTTTCGGTTTATTATAACCCCAGTACTCTCAATGCTTATTGATATCAACGATCATTAGTTTACTTAAGTTACACTTTGACTGCACTTCACATCACTAATATTTACCGCAATGATACTTATGGATTAAAATATACATGCACTTCAACAAAGGATACTCTGATAATCGTCGAACTTTACTTGATATGAATTACGTAACGACAAACTACCTCATTATCAGTATTATTTAGTATTGCTTAATACTCATTTGCCCACTCACGTATCCAGTGCATTGAGACCCGATGCTCGCATTGTACGCAGACGACTTCGCCAGGCCTCGGGCAGGGCACGAAAGTAGTGGAAAGAGCCGGAAACATAACGAAAAGCTTCTCCATTCAGTAGAAACGTGTTTGCCTCGTGATCAATGCTGAAGACAGCGGTGTCCTGTGAGTAATGGGAAACTTTAAACACTTCAAACCAAAAAAGAAAGATAGGCTACCTTTGAGCATGCTGAGGTTTTTAAACGCATGCAGCTCATTGTTGCTATGAAAGGTATAAGTTATTGTTGTTCAATTTGGTTTAAATGGAGAAGGTATACAAAGGTTGCTATATAACTTTGATTGGTACTGATAAGTTGAATTATATTGGGAAAACCTTATTATGGTCTCCATAAAGAAACTTTAATTTCCTTGAATTTTAGAAAACAACAAATATTAGTCCATAGTTTCTATGACATCTATAAGATATATAGGTTAGATCGGCATCGTTTTGACTTTTTTACAGTGTGTGGCAGTTAGCAGCAAGTTCATCAAGTCGAACGGACGCACAGATAAACAGACATGACTTGTTCGACTCGCCTGTTGCTGCTGATCGATTCTCTACATCAATCTATAAACTCCTGTTCAACATTTATATACCCTCTACAAGTGTATTGAATTAATACATTTAGTTAACTTATCAAACTCACCTCTTTAGCGCCACTGTCGCCGCCGCTGAGGCCAACGCAAAGGCCGACGGTCAATGCGATCACCAAAATAATAACGCCACCGCTCATGGCTAGAGTCAGTTTGCGAGTGCAGCGAAAGCCGCCGCCACCGCCAACAGTTGCGTCACTCATTGTTGATTGCTTGTGCTTTAAAGCTCAACTTAAGCTCTACAGCTTTAAGCTTGCGCAACAAGTTTTTTCAAGTAATTCTTACAAAGCACAACCGATCGCCAACGTAGTCCGCGGTTGAATGTCGTTGGGATTGAAACTTGAATCGTTGAATTCATGTTGAGTATGGTATAAATATTGTCATGGTTTTGAATACTCTTACTCTTGCACAAGGTATATTCATTTTGCGCTGAAGCTTACAATGCTACTTAGGAGATATCTACAAATATAATATATGTAATATATATATATTCATGCATCAGCATCAGAGTTGAGTCGAACTAGCCATGTCCGTTTGTCATCAGTTCATCCTAGAAATCAGCACGAGGCGATTCGGATCAATATATATCATAACTGCCTTAGAAACTATCCGTCGCTTTTTGTTGTTTTTGACGATAACCCAATCAAACAAAGTGCAGCTGCACTTTTCTATATAAATGATGCGTCCGTTTTATTTTATCCAAAACGGATTACTATATTCTATAGAAACAGTCAGTGAAAAAGTATGATATGCATATGCAAATTGTATGTCTCCAATTTAAAGAGTGCTTAAGGCAGTTAACTCCTTATTATGTTATATGTTATAAATATATAATACAAGTAGATTATATATGAAGAATATATAACATAAGTAGCATAGGAACAATTTTCGTAAAGGGTATAACCCCTTGTCATAGTGAATTTTTCTCCGGTGTTGTTTCCTTCGATAAGTATGTGCTCCTCAAGTGGTTGATAAGGCTAGTGACGAGTCTGTACATTAGCAATTACACGTACTATTATTTTGGAAATAGTTATTGTTATTTGAGAATTAGTTCGAGTACACTTAAATCAGCATATCAACTTATCTTATCGATAATCCACAGCAAATGAAATCTGTTGATGTGCCAATTGATTAGAGTTAATCATGTTTGCATTTCCAGACTGGGGGCCATTTAAAAGGTAATTAAGGTTGTTCAATGAGCAAGGCAATTTTGGGCCTAGACTTTGCGCTGTATAAAATAGAAGTTCAATAAATAAAAGAGAATTTCTGCAGTTATCTGTGCAAAGAATTCCTTTGCTTGGTAGTGGCGATAACAGCTCTCTTTGCATATAAACTATATACTATACATTTATGATTCATTTAATAAACTCTGGTACAGTTTTAATATTTCCTTTATTCATACAGTACTATCACTTATAAAATTGCAAAAAATTATATATATCGTATAAAGCACGTATGCCTTGTGCTCGTGTATAACTGATACATTTGATTAAGTGTATATTGTCCGATCTATAGTTATAATACGTTAAGTATATGTAGTTGAATATGTCGTCTCTCAATAACTAGACTATAAATGCCTTTGGTAGTGTTGTTGTGCTCTTCCGGCTACGTGCTCGAACTCTCTCAGAGAGTAACGATATTATTTTGATTACTTCCATTAGATTTGGTAGGGTTATAACAATACGGTGTAATAAGTAAGTTCCCTTGGCTTAACTGAACTTTAAAATATACATTTCTTTTGTTTTTTTTTTTTTTTGGTTTTTTTAGTTTTTATAAATTATTTGAACTGTAACAAAAGTGCTTCTATTTTTGGGTGGTTTTCTTTTGGTATCGTTAATAAAATAGGCTGAGGTAGTAACAGCACAAAATCGGGTTGAAATCGGGTGTATATAGAGGACTAGTACGTATGTGTTTAATATATGTTATGCATATAGAGTTTGCTGATTTTGATTGGCGTTAAATACGAGAGATAAGCTTAGAAACTAGAGTCCATATATCATATCGTTGTTTACACATCCTAAGCACTGACACTGCAAAACTTGTCGGCCATCAGGGTTAGCACCTTCTCCAGTTTGCCGTGTCGATCCTCCGCCTTCGCCGTGGCACCCGAACTGCCCCACAGGAACTTTACATGGAACTCGGTGCTGGAGAGGGAAAAGGAACAGATTGTTTAGGGATCTATTTTAATCTTCTTCTTATGCAAGACTTACCGAAAAGCATCCGCCAGTAGCTCGTCCAGCCTGGAGCTGGCTTCCTCTAATATGATCTTAGCATTCTTGCGAAATAAATCCAAATTCTTGAGAAAACCCCGCGATGCATCCAAGTGTAGAAAGTTAATGGACATACCGAAATCATCTGCCTTCGTTTCCCAAGGTGCTATACAAGTATTATACAGAGCTGGACGTTCATCGATGTTGCCATGATTGATAATATCCAGCACGGGTCGATCGATAAGCAGCGCATAGAGCAGTACATGGGGTACAGTTGTGTTCGGCGCCTGTGGATTGGAGGCTTCATTCATGGAACTCAATGTGGGTCGCAGTTTGGCCTCGAAGGTGAAGGCGCTATCCGTATACCGCTGACGTAGAATATGCCAAGCTTGGTCCAATTTTTGTATCTACAAAATGAGTTTATACAAGCTGAATTTACAGGGTATCTATGTGTGCTCACTCACCTGTTGCATGCAGAGGCCCAACATGATGGCACAGAAACCAAAGAGATTTCCTAGCGCTGTTTTTGTCTCCACTGCCACCTGTATCCACTTGCTGAGCAGCTCAGCGCGATCCAGATCCGTTTGACAGGTGAGTATTGTGACGGCAACCATAAGCTTGATGCACTGCGTTCTCTCAATGATATCATCACGAAATACCTTGCCATGTGGCAATGTCAGTAGCTCCAGTCCCGAGCAGCTTAGGTAGCAGGAGGTGGCCTCATTGGGCGGCGGTTCATCCAGAAAGAGTGCAATATCTATGCGGGTTATGTGCTCCGCCAGTAACTTCGGTCCCGTCTCCAGCAGCATCATCTTGAAGGTGTTCAATGCATCGCCATCTAAGGGTTTGTTCTCCACCGATGGCAGCAACAAGGTGCTAAAGTTCTCAAAATCAAATTTGCTGCACTGTAAAAGGAAGGGGAGGAAGGTGAAATGCAGTATAAGGTAACTAGCTGCGGGTTGTTCTGCAAGTAAGACAAGTAAGTAAGGTGCAGCGGGGTATGCTCGACTGTCAGTATTTAACTTCTATATATAAGTAAAATACTTTACTTAATTATTTCTTAAATAACTTTTTTGTTGGCCATCAAATTTACAGAATTTGTTTGAATGTTGATATTCATTGTGCACAACAAAAATAAACTTTCTAGCTTTAATATTACGTGTGATTTTTATTAATTTAAAGAGGCGGCAGGGGGCGTGTTCAACTTCTAAAACAAGCACTAGCTGCGCGCATTAATTAAACATATGCCTACCAAGTTTGGTTGCCATAGCTTTTATAATCTCAGAGTTTAAGGTGTTCATACAGACAAAAAGAGGGAAATTAAGTCTAAGATGCCCCCTTTAGTTATTGCATACATTTTTGCATGGAAATAAGTCGTTATACCCTTTTCTTTTTATATGTTATACTTACCAGCTTAAACTCCTCGATGGGCAGCGTGAAGAGTTGTTCTTCCGCAGCCAGAGCATCGAACTCCGTGAAGCTTTTCAGTGTGCCATTGGAAGCAGAGTTGGTCATGAAGCGTGGATTCTTAATGATGACACCGCCACGTTGCAGACTCAGGCTCAGTTCGCTGACATCCCCTGGCGCTGAATCGCCAGAGCCATTGCCCGAATCCGAGCCACTTGCCTGATATGCCAGCACTGCAGCCATGGGTTCCTTTCTTGGCTTCGGCGGCGGACTTGGTGCTCTCTCCCGATCGGGTGTATCCAGACTGGCATTGCGTGCCATGTTGCAGATGCGTGCCGCAGCCTGCTGTCGCAAAGCCTGCGCCGCTGAGGTGCTGGGACGTGGCAGCGATTGTGTGCTGAACTTCTGCTCCAAGTGCTGAGGTTGCATCTGCAAATCACTTGTGGGATTGCAACGCGCGATGGTCTGGAAACGTGCCATGCCGTGGCCATTGGTGGCCTCCGCCTGCTGCAACTGTTGCTGCTGCTGCTGTTCCTGCTGCTTGTTGCTGATGTTGCACACAACCATGGCCTGTGCTGGTGTCAAGCTCTGCGAGCGCTGTTGCTTCTTGCAGGGCAGACGCGGAGGAGGAACCTCGCGACGCACACGCGGAGGCGAGCAGTGAGGACTGGAGGGAGTTGCCGGCGGAGGAGGCTGCAGCTGAGCAGCAGCTTGTGGAGCTGGGCCAGGAGAAGCTGTCCCTGCTGTTGTTGCCGTGTCGCCATAGCGAAAGATGCCCATGTTGCTGTTGCCCATGGGTGAGCTCAGGGGACTCAGTCCACGCAGTCCCGCCAACATCTGCGTGTGCAGCTGATTGCCCACAATCTTGTGGCCATAGAAGGACAAGGGATATGTGCGATTGCAAGGATACTGTATGAGTGCGCCGGAGGCAGCTGAAATGGGTTTGCCCGAGCCCACGTAGAAGGTAATGAGATCGGGCACCGTGTCAAAGGCATCCTCCTCAAACTGATACTGCACGCGCTCGTACACAGTCTCCGGCTGGAGCACCAACTGGAAAAGGAAGAAGGGAGTTAGACAGTACTTCAGTGAATCCCTGACAATCTCTACCTTATTAAGCACAAAGTGCAGCACCTGTGACTTGCTGCGACAGGTGAGCACATAGTTATCCGGCTGTGAGGCACAGTCCCTGACCAGGAAGTCTCCATCTCGCTGCACAATCTCCTCGGCACGCTGTCGTGGCAGTGCCCCATGATACCAGGCATGTGAGCGCAGTTCACGTGCATCCAAACTCAGCTCCCATTCCAGTGCCTTCTTCAGTGCTATGGCCTCCTGTTGCTCATTGGGATTGGGGGAGGAAGCCGCCAGGGGCGTGGAGGCGTGGCTATTGTGACCGCCACCGTTCTCCATATCGTTGTCGGCGTCGCTCTGGGCCCAGTGGGGACTGTTGCACTTGGAGCGCGGCTTCAGTTCCTCATAGCTAAGAGAGAGAGAGAGAGAGAGAGTGTAAACGTGAGAAATTTCCCTTATTTTGGGTAATTTATTGCTTGTGCCGTGGACATTGCCCCCACTGGCCGGGCCCAAAAACGGGAAATTTGCTCCCACAGGACTCTCTTTTGTCTGAAGTTCAAGTGCAAAAAAGGCAAAAAAAACTTTACTTAAAATGCAGTTAAAAAAGAAAAGAATACTAGTAAAAAAACTGAATTACTTCTAAGTTTAAGTTCTTTATAAATATCTAAAATATCAGCAATTCAAGTTTAGTTTAAATAAACTTTCACAAATTTGAACTGAGCAACCTTTATCACTTACCTGCTACGCCCATTTTAATTGGAACAAGTTTTCGCTTATGCAAATTCTAAACAGGACACGCCCTTTAAACTTCTTTCCACTCTTTCGATCAGTGAAAGATTATATGTTTGCCAAATTTAGTTAATCTTTTGCTAAATTTCATAAACTAATACATTTGCTGTAATTTTTGCAAATATTTTCCTGCCTTATCTATGCACAACTTTTTCTTATCGCTTTTCCTGCTGTCCGTACTCTACGCCTGCTAACTTCGCTCTGAGGGCCCACCCTGGCCAGCCAAGTCGCAATGTCCTTGCGATTGCGAGGGTTGTTCGGCATTTTAGGGCCCAACTTGTGTTTGTGTTTTGTTTCGAGTCTCATCTGGCGCCCGCAGAGTTTTGTTTTCTTTTTTTCTTTTCCTATTCTGCTCTTGTCATGGGAAATTCTTTGCGACATGCGCAGACTTTTTGTTATTGAAATAGATTCACGTGAGCTGAGCGAGAGAGAGAGAAGGCAGGGTTGTTATCCACTGGAGTTGCCGTGTGGAACTTGTGTGTGGAACATGATTGGGGATTGTATTGATAAGAGTGCGTTGCCTTTGTAATAATACGTAAAGAATAACTATAAGTTAGACGCATGAATAATTCTACATTTTGTTTATCTGTTACCTATAAAAGGTCTACTTTGATTATATTTAATAATCAAAATCAAAGCTTATCACACTAGTTTGTTTACCTTCCTACCCTAAAACTTAACATTTATATTCACATTCATATATCACTCAATACTCACATAGTGTTGCTATCATTGAAGGTCAGTTGCTTTAGGACCTTGCCACTTTTGGTGGTAATCACAGCAGCACCTGGACTACCATTGTTTTCATTATCATTCGAATTGGCATCCATATAGACCAAGGGGCATGAGCTCTTGCGACGCGGCACCGCACAGGGTGTACTACGCATGGCTGTAAAGGAAAACAAACCCGTTAGAAGTATGCCTGAATGAGGTTTAGTTATAGCTACCTTCCAGATTCATCGACTGTCTGCGCTTGGCTCGCACACCCAACAAGCTGTTGAGCATCTTCTGACGATGTGCCAAATTACGTATACCCAAACGTTTGAGTTCTCGATCATTGATATCCCCCACATCGTCCACTGTGGCATACTGTTGTAGATTCACTGGGAGAAGAAGAGTGTGAATATATATATGAATATAGGGTATCTTCAGACTGACCTTCATATTGCTGCAGTTCCAAGAGACTAAGCCACTCGCTGATGCTCAGCCTGGAATTGTGCACGATCAGTGCAACATCTTCGCGTCTGCGACTCGCATTTGGATAGCGAAAGTTCCACAGTATACCTGAATATGTGTACAGATATATCAATAGAATATTTGTATTATCACTGTGCTGCACACTGTCACTCACTGCTTCGTCTACTGGCCGCATTGCGCGGTTCGAGCTGACGTGCTTGCACATTTCCCATATTAGGTCTATTTTTGTGCACACATCTAGTATAGTTAGTTACGGATATTGATTGTTTATTATTATTATTTTTCGTTTAATTCTCCAGTTTTAGCTCACTATAATTAAAACGTCACATTGCCGCACGTTTAATTTGTCTGAAATTTCAACCGATCGCCGCGCTTAACGCCGACAAACTGAGCAAACGAAGCTCGGGAAAAACAACAGAATTGAAAAGCAAACAGCAACAAGTCGCGACTTAGATACTCTTTTTGGAAGTAAATTTGGATAGTATGTTATGTATATATGCATGTTGCTATAATGTATGTGTAGAATAAAATTGATTATTTCATTTATTTTAATACATTTTGTTCTCTTTCTAAGTTGAATCCCTACGAACTTGATGTCTGAATGAGTTTAATAGAAAATAATGAATACGATTTTATGAAAATGGGTTTCAGATGAGTGCATAGGCTCATGGTTTCCCTGCTGGGTATATCTTAGTGAAGTTTTTTGCACACTGTTGCCAAATTTCACTTCACAACTTCCAGTCAAACTTTACTACCTGATTCTCTTATTCATTGTACTCTCTCTGTAAGCGTATTATAATAATATTGTTATGAATTGAGTTAATATTTCAATGTCGTGCGTCAACAATTCGCGCGCACTGTACGCCTAATTGTCTTTTGCTCTCCCTCTCTCTCTTCTTGCACACTCTACCCTCTACAGCTGCCCCCGCCGCTTGACCAACTGCTGTCGCCTTTCGTTTCGGTATATCGCATATCGCGTATCGGGTTTGGGGGTTCTTCGCTTTTCGGCTTTATCATCGTCTAGATTAGAAGGTCTCTCGTTCCGAATTCTGCTGATCACAGCGGTAAATTCCTAATTAAAATATACGTTTTCTCTTTTACTGTTGATGTGTTAAAAAAATACTTACGAAAATGGCATTGCGTGTTGGTCTTATTCTTTTTGTTTATGTAGAGAGAGAGACAAGTAGAGAGAGAGAGAATGAGAGGGAGATCGCACTAACAGATGGCCATCAGTTTTTGTACGATCTTGTGCTCCATTTCTACTCGACTATGTTGCTTTATCAATTATCAATTATGAAATTTTCTATTCGAAATTGTTTGTTTTCATAAAGATTCGAGCCCATTTTCAATTATGGAATATGATTGCCTGAAAGATTTAATCGCTTTTCATATATTTTTCTAAACAAGCTGTGTGAACGTATTCATTATAATCGAAATCGATTCGATTTGAATAATATTTTCTTAAAGAATGGACAATGGATGAACCGCTGCGAAGTGAATGAATAAAAAACCATTCTTTCGTTTTGTACATTCAACATTTAATTTTCAGTTTTCAGTTTTGCTTTTATAATTACTTGCTTAATTAGTTTAAATAATTTAAATTCGTGTTTTTTACATGACTCTATAACGTTCTTATATCACAAGGTGTTATTCCACTACATCTATTTCAATATTATCATCATCGTCGGCCTTGTCGCTAAGTTCCACGCTGGAACAGCTATCGGAGGAGTAGTCAAGAGGATCCTGGGAGGGTGTTGGCAGGGGTAGCAGCAGAGGTTTGGCAGTACCTCCAGCGGCACCAATGTGCGAGGAAGGTTGAGGCTGCTTTTCGTGTCCACTCTTAAGATTCTCACGTGTGTGTCGCCATTTCATGCGACGGTTCTGGAACCAGACCTTGACCTGTAGGGTACGAAAGAAGGTTTTATATTTATATATCATATATAGGGTATTATCCTTCTCTTACTTGCGCATCTGTTAGATTCAGTCGCGCTGCAAGCTTTCTTCTGTCCGGTTTTGTGATATATTTCTGCTGCTGGAATTGTATCTCGAGTCCCTTTCGCTGTAGATTTGTGAAGACAGCACGCGACCAAGAGCGCTTCCGTTTTCCATTGTTTCCACTGTTGTTGTTGTTGTTGACGCCACTGTTGCTGCTGTTGTGATTGTTGTTGTGGTGGTTATTGCTGTTGTTGCTGCTGCTGTTGCTCGCTGTTGCTGTTGCCGTTGCGGGAATGTCGAGAAACTGTTGCTGCGCTGTCTTGGCCAGAAAGCGCTGCTGCTGTGTCAACTGCAGCGTCTTCAGGCTGTTTAGGGGTGCCAGCAGCGCTGCAGCAGCAGCAGCTGTTGTTGGTGTGCCTTGCAACAATGTTGCAGGTGCTTTGTGTTGCTGATGTTGCGGGTGCAGCAGTTGCTGCTGCTGTTGGTGTTGTTGTTGTTGCTGCTGTTGTTGGTGATGTTGCTGCTGCTGATGATGTTGCTGATGGAAACGCAGCAGCGCGTTTGTAGCCAGTGTTGGATAAGTAACTGTAAGGTAGAAAAGCAAATATTGACATTTTTAATATGTAATACAAATTATACAAATACAATACTGCATATAGTATAAAGTTATCGTAAATATATCTTGTCTTATTGTCTCTCAATTTAAAGAGGAATATCTTAAAGCAACCCTTTAATAAGTTATTCCTATATCAACATGATTTACCTAAAGTATTTCCAACAGTTCCAATTTGTCCAACTGAAAGGTATTTTAGTACTTATATGCAATATTTTATAATTATTCGATTGATTTCTTTCATTACTATGTATTATTTATTATTATTATTATTATTAATTTATGTGGTATGTAGTATATATAGTATTATAAGGTTTTCGTCTAATATATCTTATCTTGTCTTTTTATTTACTCAATTTAATTTCTTGGAGTTCAAATAAGTTCTTCCTCTAATATTAACTTGACTTATCTAAAATATTTTCATATTCTTATTCTATATAATATCTCAAAAATATATCATTATTCTCTATAAATGTTGAGGTTGATTCCAATACACAAATTCATGTCTACAGAATATTTTTAGAAATATTTCATTATTTTCATTAAACTTTCAAAACATTTGTGAATGAGATTTCAACACTCTTCAATATTCTTCCATATCAATACAATATCAAAAATATACCATTATTTTCTTTGACCAGTCCAAGACTTGTTGATTATGATTCCCATACTCAAAATATTCGCCGTTTATCTCACAAAATATTGCATTATTTTCTTTCAACTTCCAGTAAAGAAAACTTTGAGTACTCTAAGAACTTTATCTGTTTTTGCAATTTGGCACCCGGCATCCTGCTGCATATGTTATATCCGCCGGGAAATACTACGAAAATATATTTGGCAATACAATTTACGCATTTCCCTTGGACATGGCACACAAAATATTAAACTACAATAGAAAAATATTTTGGTTGAGTAAATTATTTGCAATGAAAACGCACGTTGAAAATATTTAAATGAGTTTGTTTATAATAAAATTTTCACTTAATTGGAAATAATCAGCATTGCGAGTAAAAACAAATTGTTTACAGCAACAAACATCGCCAACAACAACAACAACAACAATACACACAACAACAACAACAGGAACAATTGAAAGCAAACAATAACAAATATATCGTGGCAGGCGAACAAAATTATTTGGGGTAATCGAGCACGACATGGGGCACGAGATGCTACCCGACAACAGGTAGAGCAAGGGGTAGCTGAACAGATGAGGGGGTGAGAGGGCAGCTGGGAGGGGCAGGAAGAGGTGTTAGTGGGGTATGTAGCTCAACTAAATGTATTTTAAATAGGAACTTGTGAGCTAATCATTTTCTCGTTCTAAACTAGTTTATGTACTTTTATTGATTTTTTATATAAACTCTGCGCACAATTTTCCTTAATTTTCCCCAATTTTCCGTGTGTGTGTGTGCAGCGCGGCAGGCGTCCAATTATTTTTCACAGTGCATTTTTATTTACTTAAAACTCAAGCGATCTCATGGTGTATTTACATTGCAACGGAAATGCGCTGCAATCTACAACAAGTATCTGTAACTGTGTGCGAGGTGCAACTGCATCTGGCAATGTATCTACAAGTGCATCTGCAGCTTAATTGGCGGCATTTGGTTTATGTCAACTACCGCCGGTTCGTATAATGAGTTTTCCATTGATTTTCAACACCTACGTTGCGCCTTTAATTGCCATAGCTCACAGATACAAAGATACAAAAGAAAATACAAGAGGATACATTTGTAAATACCCACGGTAAATATCTTAATGAGTTGTGATCATACGAAGAACGAATTTTAAATCATTCACTTCTGCTCTCTCTTTCTCTCTTGCATTATTTGTGGCCATTAATTTATGACCTGATATCGATTTATTTGCATTCTTCAATTCGTATTTACAGCTTTGCGAATATTTTCCGAGTTCATTTCTGTTTTAGATAAACAATCGAACGTATCCCAAGAATGCAATGGCCAGAGATAGAGAGAGAGAGAGAGATAGAAAGAATGAGATAGCGTGAGAGTGAAGAAAAGGCTGCAAGTTAAAGTTGGCATATTAATTGATCTTCCTTAAGTGCTCTTTCCAATCAGATAAGCAAATCGAATTTTCTAATATTTTCTCTAATTTGAAGTTTAATTTATAAATCATATCTTATTTTAGTGATCGTACGTTCGCATTTGTTTATGCAAATTAATTAAATTAGTCGAAAATAATCGTAAAATTTGTATAATTTCCAGTTAAATCAAGATCGGTATGAGATGCCTTTAGATACAGTATAACGGGTCGTTAAATATGGGTGGTTCTATTCAATTGACGATCATTAATATGAAATACCGTAAACTGCGATCACACGGCGATAAGTTCCATCGATAACCAATTGAAATAATGTGCTGAAATCAGACTTAAGCCAAGAAATTATGAATTTTAATGATAAAGACGATCTGCAAGCGATCATAAGACGATCGTCAACTTTGTTGATATAGACGATCTTCAAGCGATCATAAGACAAACGTCTATTGCCCTGGGTCAGTGAAAGCGCACCTGCTGCGTGGGGTATACAAGAAAACTCGTCTTAAAGAAAGGCAAGACAAACCCAAGACTTACACAGGGTGTCGATCACTGCACGATCAAACGAAGACACACAAGCACAAATTGGATTAACATATAAATTGTAAATTAATTAGGCAAGTGGCGCCAAATTATTGGCCCCAACCCGCAGCATTCTACAAAAATACAAAACAGAGAGATGAGAGAGACGAACGAACGATGGATCGATGCATCGATCGATCGATCGAGCGATGATCGCCAGGCAGAAAGGAAAACAATCAAACAAAGTACTCAACACCCGAGAACAGATCGTCAGACAAGAAGAAGAAGAAGAAGCAAAAGCCCGAAGCTAAAGTTGTGTGTGACTGACTGTGTTGTGGATTGTGCGTTTTTTATGATGTGCGATGCGATGCGATCAATCCATCACAAACCATGAGCAGCAGATCGGCTCCAGCTACATAACTCTGGCACCGCGGGCAGCCCAACCTGGCCTGGGCCACCACAGTGGGTGGCTGTGTAAATAGTTGGCCTCACTTGGCCCCGCACAAATACCGTACATAGCTTCAATCAGTCAGTTAGTCAGGCATTCAGTCAGTCAACCAGTCAGTCAGTCGATCGGTCAGTTAGTCATTAAGTTAAACGGCAGCACTTGCTGCAACCACAGACGCAGTAACAGTCGCGGCGCCCCAAAGTTCTAGCCCCATCCATCCTCTTGGCCAACGGAACAATTCATTATAGCCGGACGATTAGATGGATAGGCCTTTTTGGCCCCCCGACCAAGACTGCCTCGAATGCCTCGACGGACTGACGGACCAATTGCTCAAGCAAATAAACAAATGCGCTTCAATCGGTTTTCCTAATTTCGGTTTGTTTGCCTTCTTCGTTGAGTTGTTCAGGTTTTCTTAATTTGTTCATAAATTGTTGTTAATTTGCTTTTTGTTCTTTTGAATTTAATTTATTTAATGTAGCCCAGGATTGATGAAACACTTCAAAAGTACTTTTCACTTCGTTTCTGATTGAGGAAATGTCGAATTTTCCGTACTTTATGCCAACGTGTTAATTGCCATTTCATTTTCACCCACAATTTTGGCGATTTACTCTCGATAATCTGTTTGGGAATCGTTTAATTTTGATAATAATTTCCATAAGTGTTTCACGTCAATCGGATTTGGCAAATTTATCGCACTGTGGCGCTAATTTCTTGGCGATAATTGTATTTCGATTACTTTGTTGGCATGATATCATTTTCGGGAATGAATCAAGTCAAGTGGGTTGAAAATATAACAGAGGAAGAGTTCTTTTAATTTAAACAATTATTTTTAAATTTTGATCTCACTTGAGAGAAAAATTTATTGATTTCCCTTATCGATATCGATTCCAGTTGCTATACTAAATAGAACCTTTCGTTCCTTCACAAACCTCTGCAATATGTTGACATTGTGTAACATTTACTTCCGGCTGGAGACGTCAACGCCGGCATCTAAATGGGGCCTCTCAGCTATTTAACACCCTCTTGATAAGAAAATTGTATATAAAACAATGCACAATCGAAACAACTTGAAACATACCCAACCACATCTCATCCCAAACCAATCCCATCACAATATACAAAATATATTTCTCACTATTTTTCATATAAACAAGATCAAAGTGCAGACGAGTCCATGAGTCGTCCCCAGATTATACAAAACAGCAGGAAGTAACGTAAATAAGATGTCGACTTCGTTCGATTTCGATTTCGTTCCCCTTCCCGTTCCAAAATCCCAATCGGAATCTGAATACGATTTTCAATGCAAACAAATTGCTTTCGTCAAGAAACAGTTGGCTACAATAATATTGCACAATATGGCCACAGACAGATCAACTAATAATTCCAATAAAAACGCACAATTTACGAGTTCCCCGCCATTTGGTTGTAAGACGAAAAGTGTTTCATGTTTTTGTTCTCCTTTGTTTTTCTTGCTTCTCTTCTCTTTCCGGAATGTAAATTTTCATTTACAATGCGTTCGCAAATGCAGTTTATAATCATCGAGCAAAGAGTGAAGGTACCAAAGATGGTGTCGGCATTTTTGATTGGCAAATGGGAAAAACTTCCCAAGCGGATCTTTTGATCGTGACAGAGAGAGGCTAGATCGCTGAACTGAAACAGATCGCCAAATGGAAAGGATGTTGAACTCTGTTATGATCATGATCATTAGTTAGGTATTTGAATAGCTAGAAATACTTGAAATATCTTTAAATAGTTTATTATTATAATGATTATATCATGTTTTTGAGGTGAAACATAAAGGAATTTGGAGAATCCTAACGTGAATAAATAATTATTTATATATAAGGATATATAAGGATTATAATCCTTACCTCAGAAATTGTTTGATTTGCTTGCAGAAATACTTTGAAATAGTTAAATATTGTAGATGATTTGGCAGTATCATAACATCATACAATAATCCTTACCTCTGAAATACCGAGGGAATTTAGGAATTGTTTGATTTGTTTGCAGAAATACTTTGAAATAGTTAAATACATAATATTCTTGGTCAATATATCGATGCTATTTGGAAGTAAATATTCAAAACCTTTAAAATACAGTTAAGATCCTTGGGAACTTAGAAATTTTTTGCTTTTTTGCAGTTCTAATAAGAACAGTAGCTAATTTAAATGATAGTACGCATTAATGAGAATGTTCTCAGTCAGAAACATAATACTACAGATTATTATGATATATCATAACTGATGATTCAATAACTATATTTCTGCCTGGTTTTGAATAAACAACCGATACAAATGATAACATTAATTGATTGTCTTAAAGAATATCAGAAGAGTGCCACAGCATATTCAATATTGACTGATCAGTATTTTGCACCCAAGACCCTATTCCCTTAAATGTAATAACAATAAGCTCTCATTTCTTACCATGCTCGGCAGCACGAATGGGCGTGGGTCTCAATATTGATTTGTAATCCATGTACAAGCCCGGATAGAATTTATCTAATCCAGGATAGGCTTGATAGGCTTGTAGTGCAGAGACCGAAGGCTGCTTGGTGGCAGCTTCCGAGGTGTGTGGGAAACAGCTGGGGAAAGTGCAGCAGGAATAGATGCCAGAATCACAGCATTGTCTTGACGAGGATTGACTTGGAGAAGGATCGCTACGTTCTTCGCCCAACAGACGATCGACACTGAAACTCAATTTCACTTTGGTTGTGGCGGTAGAGTTGGTTGATGAGGGTGTTGTTGAATTCGAGTTTGAGTTTGCGTTTAAACTCTGATTCATTTGCGAATCTTTGGTTGGTGGATCACTGTTTGAGTTGGAACCATTTTCACTACTGTCAACAGGGTCGTGACTTGAGGGAAGCAACTTCATTTTGCATTCGTTGAACACATGAGTGCTGAGATTCTCGGGCACACTTTGTTCCATGTTGGGGCTTTCGTGTAGCAGCATTGCTCGCTTTTATGGCAGTTTAATGGCAACTTATAATGGCGAATTTTACGGTAGATCACTCGATCATGTCCGAGCACAGACACAAACACCGTCGCTTTTTTAGCTAATCTCGTATAGAATTCGGTCAAGGAGGGACGCGTAGCAAGTCGAAACCGTTTGCTAAGACAACCCACACGGAACTGAATGGATCCGACAGGGAGCAGACCCAACCAGCAAGCAGCGATCATCGATTGCCGTTGGGCGCACACGAATAAGTATTGTGTTAACGTAAATCTCAGCGATCAGCACAGTGGAACAAAGTGCACAAAATGTGAAAAGAACATGAAGTGCAGGAAAATGCACTGGCAGATGCAGACTAAATGTGTGTATACAATGTCAATCTCAGTGATACTGTGGGTAAGAATTAAAAGTAGGAGGAGAGATCAGGAGCCGATCTGTATTTTATCTGTTTTACATATTCTGTTACCAATCCAAGTATAAGCACTGATCTTTTGTCTTGTAAAAACTGATAAGTTGCTAATGGAATTTTCCTTTGATATTATTTGAATATCATTCAGATCTTTTATACATTGATAGGATATTCATAGATTGCTGGAATCCCCTCGAATTGTATTTAAATAATTATAAAATTATCTCCTTAGTCTCTTTGTGCCAATTCTTAGTACTCCGTTGCGATCTTATCTATAATTGTATAACTGAAGGACCCTCTTTTAAACTTTATTATCATATTTACCTCCATTTTACCCACTTCTGCCCACAGTACTCGCTTGAGAAACTTGCTTTACACGCTGCGATTCGGTTAGGTTCGTTTCTTCTGTTGTTTACACACACTCGTACACTCACTCATACAGACACACGCACACACTCTGACAAGCACAAAGAGGGAGACGGTAGTGTCATTAGCTCAGCCGCAGATCGAGCAAGTACGTTGATCGCTATTGAGATTTGTTTACCGATTTCTCCACATGTGCGCACACACTAAAGAGAGCAGCACACACAAACACACACATACGTATACATATAAACACATACAGAGAGAGCTCCCTAGCGCCTACACCTTATGGAGAGGCAGCATGGCAGCTGGCAACCAATACGAGCGACCCATTCAAGTAGGCGGAGCCAAAGCAGACGCTATCGGCTCTGTTGATGTTTTATCTCTTTCCGTCTTGGGCAATTTGTCGGCAAATTGAGTGATATCTCGACTCTGAGAATGAACCTACATAAATCCAGGCGCATTCCTGAGCACGTTTTACGTTCTTGTCATTAACAGAAAACGCAAGTGAAACTTTTGTGGCACCGTGAATCGACCAAAATAAATGCAAATTGTGATGATTTGTTTTTTGTTTTATTAGTAATAGTATATGTAGTTCCTGACGTGCCGTTACGTAGCACCCTCCGGAAAACAACAATGGATATGCAAATGCAATCACAGGAAAAGGAACTTAAAGAAGGACACGGAAGTCAAAATGGAGAATAGGCAAGGACTTAAACACTCTACGCAAAATGGAAAAACTGAAAAGGTTATTGTAATGCAAGTAAAAATGTATAAAATATATATATCACGGCAAAAGAATGGTGTGGTACAGTTGATGATAGCCAAAAAGAATAAAAAGAGAGTACTTAAAAAACCTTAAGGTCTCCATAAACTATAGGCATTTAATAGACACATACAAGTTAAATAATATTTTGTTAAAAGTTAAAAGAAGAATATAGTATTGTTTTAAATATCTAATGCAAAAAAACTTTTATAATCAAAAACAATAATATGATAAAAGCAAAGCAATGTTAAAGGTGCTTAAAAACGCAAGAGAGACTATTGATAGACCTTATAGAAGCTATAAAGGTATACAATACATTTCGATTAATTCTGTTTTTCTCATTTAAGGTTATACCTTTATTTTAAAATTATTCTTAGTTTTATATCTTCAATTCGAAATGTACAAGCTATTATGTTTATTAATTGTTTTTTACTTTTAAATAGTCGACTGACCATAGTTCTACTATAAATTAAATTAAATTAAATTAAATAAATACCATAATTTTGTTTTTCTTACATTAATACTTATTACCTGTAAATCTGAATATCTTTAGAAACTATTATAAACTATATTAACTATAATACACAATACTATAATGCTATGATGATATGCTAAGTACAATAAGAACAATATTTTCTTTTTTTCTTTACACACCCTTAGTAACTATGCTAAGCTACGTGCTGTCTTCAATTTACTACCAATTCGTACTGAGCCCGTCGGGAAAGCGTATAAGAAAACGCAAGCAAGCAATGTAAACAAAACACGAACAGGATACTATTTCCAGGGGGGGTTTAACCGTATTCGCAACGACTTGGAGCGACTTGGGGCAACTGTATTTGGGTTAGCTCAGGTCGCCAACAGTCGCAATTGTAGTTCCAGCTAGCATGGAGTCGTTGTCAGGCGCATCGTCAAAGGCTTCCTCGGCCTGCTCGGCCTCGTCGTCCTCATCGATGAGATTGGGATCGATGCCGCGATTACGCAGTGGATTTGGCAACATTGAAAGTCTTAGTCTAAATGAACCAGAGACTTGTGATGACGAGCAGGATTTCACCTTTCGCTATCCCAGCTATATGTATCCCGATGTGGAGTATGATAGGGACGATGTGCCCGTGTCCTTCAAGGCCTCACCGGATTCGCTCTTCAATCTATGTTCCGCTGTGGTCGATGCTCAGGCACGCACTGAGGTCTTCAAGTGGAATATCAATGATGTCGCCAATTGGTTAATTGAATTCGGTTATCCGGAGTATGAGGTGAGGGTGCAGGTGGAGATACTGCCGAGGTACTCATTACAAGGTCTTTCTCTCTCTCTCTCTGTAGCAAACCTTTCGAGAGAACTACATCGATGGCCATAAGCTGCTCAATCTGGATGCCATCGCTTTGGTTGCTCTCAATATACGTGATTTTGAGCACATACGTCACTTGGGGCGTGGCATTAGGGCGTTGTACCGCAAGGAGTTGCAAGCTGCCACCGATATGAAGCAGCAGAGTGAGGTGTACAAATCCTTTCGTGCGCGCACTGGACGCAAGTACGAGGGAATACGTGAGACGGAGCTGCTCAGTCGCATGCACATGATACGCTCTGTGTTCCAGGACCTTAACGAATGGGATCTCATGGAGCTGCACATGTCACGCGCTCCTGTGCGACGCTATCGTGAAGTGGTTGCTGGCTCCAGGCGTTACAATCTCTACGGACCCTCGACCGCACGACGAGAGCCCATTCAGATGGACGATGTGGATACGAGCAATTGGTATCAGTTTGCTGATTGCTATGAATGAATGAAATAAGGAAATGTGTTATACCTATTAAAATCAGTCTCATTTCATCTTATTTGTTTATTTATTTACTCTTATTTGTTATTATATCTATACAACATAATCTGAAATATATTCATATCATTTAAATTGGTCATGAAACAAGTAAGAAAGCTACAGTCGTGTTCACTATTATTTCTTGAATATTTACATTGTTGCAGAGGGCTTGGTTGAATTCTAAATATTATTTACCTTTGTGGAATAGTATGCCATATTGTCAGCAAATTTGATAGTCCTCCTTTTAACAATCTATGAGATGTTGGTGTTCATACAGACGGAAAGACAGATTTGGCAATATTGACTTGACTTTTAAAGCTGTTCAGCAATATGATTTGTGGGCTCAAAGCTGACTGCTTCCTTCATTCTATTATAAATGATTTTCATTGGCACAAAGTTATAACACACTTCTATCCTTAATAGACTAAATACAACCATCTATATTTCTATTACGACTATCTATCTACAACTAATAGACTATCTAGTACATCTGTCCCCTGTCGTTCTAGGGGTGTCGATATGTCACACTCCCTACATAGGTAGTTACCATATTCATCCTTAGGGGTAGTAAGTACTTATTTCACCAGCTATGAACTAGTGGCCAGTACATCTATCTAGATGTCAACTATATCTACAATTTCAATCTATCTACAATTTTAATCTATCTACAATTTTTATCTATATACTATTTCTATCTATCTACCCAAGACAACTAACATATCTAACTTCTACTATGTATATGTATTGTACTTATTGGTTCCACTTTTTTTCAACTAATCTGCATGAAATTGCACTCTTAACTCGTTTAACTAATAACCTCAAGTTTTCCTTGTTGTTTTTGCCCAATCACTCGACACGGCGATCACTTATCGCGTTATGTTCGGTTCCTCTTGTTGTTGTTGTTGTTGTCCGCATTCGCGTCCCGCTCACGTGTTCAAATTTATTGATTGTTCTGCTCACAAGACACGGCGTTTATGTTTTGTCCATAGTACCCACAGTCGCAGTTGCTTGCCTCAGTCTCTCAGCCCCCTCCCCTGCTCCCTCACCGTTCCCCATGGCGATGTCCTGCTGTGTAGCATGGGAGACGTACGTGTGGTCGTTTTATGTTATATTTTTCGACATCTTGTGTGTCCGGCATATGCTACGTACGTAGCCCTATGCAACCTTAGACACAACTTGCAACTTGCAACCAGGCGCAGGGCTCTCGCTCAGGCCGTAGGCTTGAGGAAAGTGCAGCTTGGAGCTTTTATTAACTTATGCGCATTCAGATTACCTTAATAACTCGTTCCGTTAACACTTTATTATGTTCAGGGCTCATAAATCGTTCCATCACCCGACGCACAGTCGCAGTCGCAGTCGCAGTCGCGTAGAGTCCCAAGCCCAATTCCAGTCTTCGTCTTGCTTCGATTTCCAGTCCCCACACAGAGACGCACACAGGGCGATTATGATTTATCGCATTTTAATCAATTTAAAATGTTTAAAACGATACAAATCGGAAGAAATTATGAATGTGTTGCTGTCTTGAGGCTCCACAGTAGGCCAGGCCCCCGGGCCAATGACAAGCGGCGGCAAACGGTGGACAGTGGTGTAGGTAGGGTAAGTTTTTGAAGGGGACTACGGCTTTTTTGGAAGGTAGGTAGGGTAGTTTCTTGAATGGGACTAAGGCTTTTATGAACTTTTATATGGTACAAGGGTATTTTAACTTTGGGTCAGTTGATAATGTATATAAAAGAAGAAGGAGGTATATCTGAGCACAAAAAGTAAACTTATTAATGATCAGCATCAACTGCAGACACTTCGTATGAACGCCTATATGTCAGTTAGTATAAGAGCTAGGACTAGGAAATTTGGTGTAATCTCACCAAATTTCCTTATGATTGTACTTACAAATAATGTATTATTTAGTGTTTGGCCACGCTCATTGACGCGCCTGTAAATAAATGGAAATCAAACTTCAGGCATATTTTTTGTAATTTTATGGTTTTATTCTACTGTAAACCACTCCCTCTTCTTCTTCAACTCCTTTTCCCACCATCACTTATCTCTCACTACGCCACTGTCTGAACAGGCGCAACAATCTTGACGATGGCTGCGTTGTTCGCGCATATATGCGTTATCCAACGCGTACCTCGTTTGTATTTCACTCCAGACCAGACCCAGACACAGACACAGACGCTCCTCCGATTACCCGAGTTGTGCCCCCACCTTCGATTGTGGGATACGAAATTTACGTGCGCCACATTATGCCTAAAAGACTCTCATGCAGCAGCAGCACCAACAACAACAAGCAGAGCTGCAGCAATGTATCCGGATCGCGTGCTGTGCCAGGCGGGGGGCGCTTGTATGTGTGTATATCTATGTGTGTGTGTCTCGCATTGCGTCGCGACGATGGCAACGCGACGATTATGATGATTAAAATTGATAAGCGAAATATTTTTATCATTTCTCAAATTAACATAAACCATGTGCGATTATCACACAATAATCTGCTGCAGCTTCTTCTTCTTCTTCTTCTTCTGCAATGTGTTGCCGTTGTTTCTTTTCTTTCGGCATGTTTTGTTATTTACTTTTTATGCGCTTTTATTGCGGCCTCCTTCGTCTTGCGAGTTGCTTAAGTTATGGCATTGCCGTGAAATTATGGCAGGCCAGGCCAGGATTTAGCCGCCGCAAAGTGTCAATGGCAATAAATTTATGAGGATTTCGGCCGGCGGTCGTGTCATGCAAGTCATATTCGCATTTGCGAGGAATACAGAGAGAGAGAGAGAGAGAGTGGGAGAGGGAGATAGGGATAGGGGGCGCTCTTACGAACTCTTCACCTTTGCCTACCCACATTTTTAGTCTTTGGGATCCTTCTCTTGCTTTGCATTTCTATTGAATTTAATATTGAGTTGAGTAATTTTGTCAATAACTATTTTTTGTACTCTTTGACTAAGAAAGGGTATATTAACTTTGTGCAAATGTATGTAACAAAACAGAAAGAACTGTACATAATGATAATAATGTCACTAGCCGGTTCGATTGAGCCATGTCCATCTGTCTGTCCGTCAGTTCGTCTGTGCCACGAGTAATCGAGAGAGGAGAACCTAAATGCTCAGTGCTACTGTCATACAGAATTTCGTTATAAGGATCGTGCACTTGCTATGGGATTGTGTCCTGGCTTAACAGAGTTCTGCTACCGAAAAAACAAGTTGTCTTTCATTTGGAATAAAAGTATTTTTTGGATTTTCAATTTAAAATTTCGCCAAAACAAGAGTTTTATGTAAAAATTCCTCTTTTTCTTTCTTTAACATTTTTACAAGCGGGAATTTCGCAAAGTGTACAAGCTCGCTCTGGATTAGGAGAAAATGTTTTGAACAGTTTATTTAATTCCTATACTTATTCTAAGATATGTACCGGTTGAGAAACGATTGTACCCGAATCCAGTATATATTTTTGGGGCTGCAAGAAATTCTATAACAGAGCGTCTGCAGTGGAAATGGCAAGGCCAGTAAAGTTGCTTTTTATAACATACTTTTGAGAGATAAGTCTAATTAGTTAGCAGCTGGCAGAGCGCACATACATTTCATTGCATACTTTTGAGCGCTGGTACCAAGTGAAACTATTGTACAATTTAATGCATTTTTCAGGTGCTCACAAGAGTTGACCCGCTCAGAGTTTTTTGCTCCTCCAACTTAGAAACTTTTGTCCTGTTCATAGAAGGAAAAAGGAATAGGGGTTGAAACTTTAAAAGATTTAAATTCAAATAGTTAAGAGCAATATTTCAGTATTAAAAAAATCTATATTTCCCCTTACCCGCTGTTTTCGCATTTCTCCCGCTATGGAACTTAGAAAATAGCTTCATTTCGGCTCTAAAAGCCAATAGAAAAATGCTAAAAACGCACGCGCCTCTGCCATAAATACAGCATTTAATTAAAATGGCATAAAAAATTGAAACCACGAGTGTTTTAGCGTATCAGGGTATTCCAAACAAGTTCCAAAACGAATGAGCTGCAATCGTCTCTCTCTATCTCACTCTCTCGCGCACACAGTGCGCCAGCAAGTTCCGTTAAATGGAGACGCACTGTGAGCAAGTGCAACTGCAACTGCAACGAGTTGCGTCTCTCGATGCGTCCTCACAGATGCTTCCTGTTTGATAAATTCAAAAATCAATTGAAATTGCCCGAAAGGCCGACGCGCCAAGCAGTCAACGAGGGAAGGAGACAGCAAGACAGGGAGACAGATTCGCGGAAAAGCAGCTGGAAGCTACCCACAAATGCTAGAGAAGTCACTGAGTAACGGCTGGAAGAGCTGCTTAGTGACTGTGATTATGCGTAACTGTGACTTGCTATGAAGTTTAAAATCGCATTGCTATTGGCTATAGAAGTATCAATTTTGGCCTCAAGCTTTCCATTTATTACTATACTCTTCAAAATGTATTTATTCTTATACAGCGTTAAAAGTCGAGAAGATTTTGGCAAATCTGTCTGTATGAACACTTATATCGCAGACACTTTAAGAGCTAGGGCTATGAAACTTGGTCAGAATATGTTTCATTAGTACAGCGGACTAAATATTAATGTAAAACTTCGCCACGCTCCTTTTTGCCCAAGTAAATCGTAAATAACCAGACTGCAAGTGGCATTATTAAGCTAGAAAGTTTATACACTACATGTTTATTAAATGTCTAAGGTATTGAATTACTTGGGAGTGCGCTATATTAAGTAGTCACTATTTAGCTTGCACAGTCACTGTTTAACTAGTCAGCAGTCACAGGGTATTCTAAAGTCCCTCAGTCACTCTCAACTTCCATAACCTTCTCCCTCATTTACGAGTAACAGTTAGAGGCACGCACTCATCTCTGTCTAGAATATTTGTTTTTCCTTTTTTGCGCAATATCTTTTTGGACTCATCCCCCGCGTACACCCCTTTCCCCATCCTTCAACTGCAGCAAGGCGATGCAAATAAATCACAGTGGAAAATGCATTCGATGAAAAAAGCGACGCATAAGTGCTGCCAAATAAATTTTGCAATTTATTTATTGCGCAGCCTCACTGGCTGCCGTGTGCGAGAGAGTGAAAGAGAGGGGCGAAGAGAGAGAGGGGAGAGAGAGGGGGGAGAGAGGAAGGTAGCTGGCATCTGCTGGCCAGGCACGGGGCCTTGGAGCCGCTTTGGCTATCGGCGAAGTGCGCATAAAAAGTATTTTATTTCATTGGCAGCAAATTGGCAATAAGTGAAATTTGTTGGCCAACGCGGCAGGTGTTTTTTTAGTCGGGTAGGAAGTTCGCCTCTTTGCCAATTGGAAATTGGGTTAGAATGGGGCGTGTTGCGATCGTAAAGCTGTTACCCAATACGAGTGAGTACGATAAGGTCAAGAGGCCCAATTTCACTGAACATTCACTTGGCTTTAATTGCGGCTCATTGTGGCAAGTTCCATTTATCACGCGTTTGTCACGTGCCAAAGTGCAAATGAATTAGCATTTTTACTTAGGCGTCTGTGTGGCATGCAGCATGTTGCATGTGGCACATTGCATACGCATCATTAGCCCAAAAAGCAGAGCCGCTTCAAGCCGCGTCAAGTGCAAGTTAACCGTTAACAAAAGCCTATTGTGCAAGCCAGAAAGCCTTTTACCGCCGCAGACGCAAATTGATTGAGCTCGAAAGGAGCTGGCAGCCAGCATCAGCAGCAGAACTTGGCTAATGACTGCAAATTAACACCGGGGCCCAGGCTGAGGCTGCCAGTTGCTGCTGCTGCTGCTGCCTGAGTGTCATTAAGCCAAGTGTTTGCCAGTTTCGGCATGCTGCCTCTTTGCCTCTTCTCCAGTCTCCTCAAGTGCGCCATGGGCTTTTAGCCATGGCGTACAATCTCCTAATAGATCGCCGCACTAAGTTAAACCTGACCAGGCAACTCTTGTCTTGGCCATGACCAAAGCCTCGTTTGCAGTTTTGCGTTTGCGGAAGTGGCGCAGCCAAAAACTAATCACACTTAATAGAATCGCATTTTAATTTCTCTTGCTGAAGCGAATCAATTGACCAAAGGAAGCGATGAGCAAAGGCAGTTAAAGTTTCGATTATCACTGAGAAAAAGTAATCAGAAGTTGATTAAGAAGGCAGATGCATAAACACTATGAATATCTAACATATATACAAATATAAAGTTACTATATATTGGATATCTGGTAGATGGGAGACGAAAAAGAGTATGGCTAATTGCTAAGCCAAATATTAAGACATATTGTTATCAAATTTGATAGCTGTAGCTCTAGTTGCTCATACGGACAGTAAAGACGGAGGAGCCTATTTTGCCATGGCTATTGATGCTGATTAAGAGAAAGAGTGTGAAAAAGCTGAGAAAGAATTTTTAGTAGTTGATAAAGAAGTAAGATTGAACTTACACAATTGATAGATACGAGTACTTAAAGTTTCTGTCTTTTAGGTTTTATTGTTAACGGACTGGAAAGAAAGCATAACCAAATTTCAAAGCAGATATTCAGATATATTGATATAAAATTTGATATTGATATAAAATTTGATAGACCTAGCTCTGATAGTCGCTCAGATAGTGATGTTCATACAGACGGAATAGGTTTTTCGTCTAGACAGAGATGCCTCCTTCATCTTACAAACTACTTAAAAACAGACTATAGAAAAGGTTAAAGCCCAGCTGACATCGGAGCCATGAAAAGAAGGGAGAAAGAGGTTAAGCTGGTATATTGAAGGCTCACTTTAGCAAATCGTGCAAAATTGGCAACTAGACTGAAAATAAAGTAATTCACTGAGGAACTACCAACCTGCTTGAAGAAAAACTAAAACAGTAAGGCCAATCTGCATTGAGTTCTAGCCAATTTTCCCGCCAGCCTTATGCAAATTGCATGGTCAAGTGCGCAAGTGGTTCACTGTGTCAGCCAATCTGGGGGTCTCTCTACAAGTGCAATTGCAACTGGCTACCAAAATTGCTAGTCAAAGCAAGGAAGAGGAAGGCAGCAGAAGAGAGAGAGAAAGAGGAAGAGAGAGAGGGAGAGGCAGAGGGAGAGGAAAGGCTGGTAAGTTAGCGGGAAGTGCTTTAGTTTGGTTCTTACTTTGCTGTCTTTCTTCTTTGGTTCTTGCTTGCTTTCTTTGGTACTCGCCACACGCACCCAACGAACGATTGAACGATTGATCCACTGATCCGGTCATGCAAATCGTCGCCTCGTCGCCAGTGAAGTTGCTCCTTATTGCGCCAACGATTCGACCAAGCGTGAGCTTGAGCCCAGTTTCGCTTGGCCGACTTTGGAGACGGCAATGGCGAGGGAGATGGAGATGGAGAGGGAGAGAGAGGTGAGATGCGTTTGGAGTGCAGCAGCTGAAGTATCTGGGGGCGCCACTTGCTGGGCTGGCGGATTTCTTGGGCAACTTTCGAGTTGGTTGATTCTTACACTCAGAGAAATGGGGAGGGAATTGAGAACTTCTTATGACGGCTAACTAATCTGGTAAACATTCAGTTTTATAAGAAGTATTAAAGTATTTAGATTTTAAAAAAGTTTCTACTTCAGATAATGATATAATAGATTTAAGGCTACATACGAAACGTTTTTCTTTTCAAATTAGCATTATCAACCTAGGAAAATCTCTCTTAAATCGTATAAAGATTTTTTTAAAATTTTCCCAAGTGCAAAACTCTTGCAATGAGTTTGAAAAAAAAAAACGTAGAGTCGACTCTGGGAGGAGTCGAGCTGCAGTTAGAGATCGGGTGACCCTAATCGATTGTCACTAGCTACCGCCAAGGGGATTTGATGAATGCGGGCTCATCAGTAGAAAGAAGGGAGAAAGAAAGAGAAGGGGAGCTGAAAAACCTTTGAAATGCAGTCGCAACTTTTACCCAAAGAAAAATCCAAAAGGAAAAACCTGCCAAGTCATTTCTAATTGACCCACAAATGTGACTTCGTAGATGATTAATGTCGTGTCGTTCTGGTTCGCCCTTTTTTTAGCCATCTATCCAAACTACAAAGCTAATTGGGTCGTCTTATACGTATTGGAAATCAAATTCTTCCCAAGTTTTCCCAAGCAGTTCTCGCGGAAAATGTGTCAAGTTGCGTCGTTGTACCTCCAGCCTCGTCAACTCCCTCTTCCTTCCTTACTTGTGGCATGCAAATTACGAGTGCAACCAGTTTTTCCCCACACACACATACACTGTGTAGAATCGCTTAGATTGTAGAACGCACTTGTAGATTGGTTGCAGATACCAGAAGAAGACGATGTTGACCGTCGCGCGAAGACCACGAGAGCCGCCCATCATTCACACCTGTTTCACGAATGTCTTTCGAAGAAGAAACCAAAGGGGAAGGATAAACTAAATATATACAATATATTGAGTCTATAATCTATAACTAATTCAGATAGCAAGATTAAATTTAAAACTTATATAAAGCAATTCATTAGTAACAGATAAATTGCAAATGTTGTCTGATATTGATCTTATATGATAGTTATATGTATATAGAATTTAAGGTTATAAACGGAACCAGTTTAGATATGATGAATCTTTAAATATATATGGATCACACTATTAATTATAGTTAAATCATAACTGTTGTCTGATATTGACGGGGATCTATAAGTTATATAAGTAACTACAAATTGCTGATCTCTAATCAAACTGTGAATGATCTGGCGAACTTGGACAGCCGCTTAAGCACTCAAGCACTGTGATTAGACTAGTTTTTAATATGCATGTACTGCTTAAATATTCTTCTTTGCCACACCTGAGCTATTAGAGGAAGCAGGAAGAGGGAACAGAGGAGATGGAGTAGGAGGGTAAAGAAGCAGGTGAAACCAGCTGGAAGCCAAATTTAACGATGACATAAATACTGCAGATAACGAGCAGGTAAACGAGGCTCAGTTAGACCCACCCAAAGAGCGCAGGATCAACATGATCTATGTGAGCATATTAGAGAGGACTCCCCACCGCAGAGAGATCTGCATAAATCTATTATAATCCATTGAAGAATTCAAGAAGAATCATTTAAAGTAAAATCTGAAATTGAAATTGGGGAAACTCTTCAGAAATCATTATACAAACATATGTTTGTATATGATGCATATTTCTCTTAGCTGCTCGTTATCTTCGGCGGCAGGTTGCTGACTCCTCCCAACTAGTTGGCCAATCTGTTGCAAAGTATTTGTGCTTGTTTTCTTCTTGTTCAACATTGCACAGACTTGGCCACCGTCTTTAAAGTTGTTCATGTTGTCGCTGGTAACTGGAGCAATAATCATGCAAACCACAGTTAAGTGAAGTCGCGCATGGAGATCAGAGAACAAAATATGTTGTAGAGAAAATATATGAATAATGGCAAAGCAAAAGAACAGGCAGTACAGAAGTTAAGATACGCTGGAAAATTAAATTGAAGCTGAAAATTAATTGTAATAGTAATGAATGAATAAATATAATCAAATAATAATAGTAATATTAATAGTAAATATAAATGTCTGTAAAAGGATCATTAATGGATAATAATTTTATTCACAATAGGGATAAAAGATAATAAGATAGTAATCGTTTTTCAGGATTTCATCGACTTCATTGTTTTCATTTTGTTACACTAAGGACCTCATATTCTTATATATTTTGTTATGTCGTATAAATATTATATGGTATTAATTAACAACCAAATACCCTCCTGTAATAAATATCGGAAGGTAAATGAAAATATATGTTCTTTATTGTTTAGTATTAAATGAAGTAGAAATACCTTATAACAAATACTAAGAAAGATGGACTTATGAAGTTCCTTCTAAAGCTTCAATTTTATGAATTGTACTTAGTCAGCCTTATCTATAATCTTTCTGCAGAGCATCACAACTCTACTTCATTGCTAGATATGCATAACCATAACACCCTTTTCTAAGCATAATATGCTGGGTATAACAAGAGAAACGTTGTAATTGCAACTGGCAGCAGGCGAAGAATTTTCTTTGGAAATTATATTTAACAATTCAGTGAAAATGCCTTAGAATTAAGTTTGGCGCTGCTCGTTTTAATCATTGGTTGCATGCAACACACAAGAGCAGCAGCAATAGCAACGGGAACTTGTTGCAGCAGGCACACACGAGTGGGCACACACACAGACAAACACACAGAGACTGAGAGAGAGACAGACAGACAGACAGACAGATACTCTGCTTTTGGGTGTTGTTTTGTCATTATCTTGTTCGATAGCCGCAATCAGCAGAGCAAAGAAAGAGGAGAGAGAGAGGAAGGAGTCATAAAGAGAAGTGGAGAGAGGGGGTGAGGGAAAGAAAAGAGAGGTGGAGAGAGACGAAGAGAGAGAGGGACGTAGAGCACTGTCAGACTGCAGTTAAACAGAGCGCAAAATGAACTGATGCTACAAGTTCTCAGCCTCCCCCCCCCTTTCTCTCTCTTCCCTCTCCATCTTCCACACTTTCAATTTGAATACATTCAATTATTTTAGTTTTTGCAATTCTTCTTTGATTTTTAATCTAAAACGAAATTCGCACGTCGCGCTCGCTTAACGAGATTTTGATTTATTGCTTTTCTATAATTCGAAATTTTAATGAAAATTTACACTGTCGCCGCCAGTCGAAGTCAAGTTCTATGAAGATTTATGGCGACCAATTGACACCCGCCTCCATCTATGCGGACACGACTGTCAATACGGGACGAGGGAAGCAGCAGAGAGCGCAGTGAGTGGGAGAGTGAGAGAGCGCAAGTGTGAGAGAGCTAAGCAAATTGAAATTGAGTTTATGCTTTTGTTTTTGTTGTGGCTATTGTTGTTATTTTTGTTGTTGTTGTTTGTTGTAGTTGTTGTTGTTGTTGTTGACAGCAGTGGAATTTCTTTTGTTTGATGAATTGCTCTGCCAGATTAATTTATGCTCGGTGCAAAGTGGGGGAGGTGGAGAGAGAAAGGTACAGTTGCAATGGCGAGAAGAAGTTTATTTGCAATAGATGCGCACACAGGTAGACAGTGCAGAGACAGAATATTAGGCATAGTGTGGCGGTGGGGAGAGAATTAGGTTTAATTCCTTAAATATACCATACATAGTTACGGTATACAGTACACGTATGGAATATTAGTCTAAGGGAAGTTTAAATTAGAGATTAAGGTTTAATTGTAAAAGCTCAGGTACACAAAGCAGGAGCAGAATATTAGTCAGAGTGGAGTGGCAGGACGGTAACTAGGTTTGATTACTTGTGTGAAACACAGGGGAGACAGTGTATGCGCAGAATATTAGTCAAAGTGCGACAGTGAGATAATTAGGTTTAATTTCCATTTGAAAATCTCAAGTAAATACTGCAGGCGTAAAATGTTAGTCAGAGTGCAGCAAGAACAGAAGTAGATTTAAATGCCCTGCACAGTGAGATAATTATGGTTTATTTTCATTTGAGAAGCTCAAGTAGACAGTGCAGACGTAGAGTATTAGTCAGAATGCAATATCAAAGGGAGCAATTGGTTTAAACGCAGTTAAGGCGCAGAATATAAGTCACAGTGAATTGAATTAGGTTTAATTGCAATTAACGAGTAAAATTAGACAGTGATGACGCAGAATATGAGTCAAGGTGCACATGTGAGACACTGCAGCTGTTGAATATTAGTCACAGTGCAGCACTAGGTTGAGCATTAGGTTACATTTGTACAGATGAGCCACTACAGCTGCATAATATTAGTCAGAGTGCAGCATTAGGTTTAATTGCCATTGATTGCGCACAGTGCAGGCACAGCAATTAGTCAAACTGCATCATCAAGGGCAGAGCAACAAGTTGATTTTGTAATTACTGAGCACTGTCAGACACTGCAGGCTCCACATATTAGTTCCAGCAATTTTGAATATGTTTCCCAATCGAAATTCGTGCAGTCTCTCTCTTAATGCACCTGCATATGGCATGTGCACGCTTTGCCTCTAGTTGTAAGTAGCGCAATCCAATTTTCCAGGCACTTTTCACTTGAATTTCACTTTTATGCGGCTGCCAAGAAAGAAATCAAAGGGTTGCCTTGATCGGCACATCGACGACTTATGGGGGATACGATACGATATAATGCGAGCAAACATTTGCCGTGGCAAGCGCATTACGCGGGGGCAATTAAGGTGACCATGGGTGCATAAAGAGACGCTGAGACGCAGACTTTCGTGCAGCACTGTGGGGCGAAAGTGTTGTAAAATATTTGTTAACTTTTTCCAAACATACACATACACAGATGTATATACAGATATAAATGTGCTTTTTTGTGTGTCGCAAGTTGCGCATTTTTCAGCTTTTCTGCTTTTCTGTATTTCTTCTGTTTTTCTTGTTTTTATTGTTTTTGTCCATTTCCATTTCGATTTTTTAATTGCATTTTTAGTTGTTGTTTTTGTTTGTTGTTTGTGGGCTTGGCTTGGCTGCAGTTCGGGCCCCGCTCCAATTTGTTGACAACAAACGGTTAACATTTTTCACTTCATGCGATGCGTCACAGTCGATCGGATTGGGCAGGGGGATGGGGTGCACGGAAAGGGGTAAGTGAAGGGGGGAATACTAGGAGAAGGGAGAGGGGCGCCAGGCAAAGCCGCTTTCGTGTTATTTATGTGCTTAATTAATTTTCGTCTTTGCTGTTGTGAAAATGAAGTGTGGAAATGCAATCGGCGAACTGTGTGTGGAAAACTTGTTGAAAATCGCCCGTCCAAAAGCGTCGCCTCTCGCGCGCGTCGCTGCTGCTGCGTTCAAATTGCCAGCAATTACTTTCATTTTCACAATGCGCATTTTACAGTTACGATCTGCAACAACAGCAGCAACAGTAGTATAACTGTAACAACAACAAGCGACAACAACTGCAACTGCAACAGCAACAGTAGCAGCAACTGCAACTGTAACTTGCAACTGTAGTTGGCCTTTTCTGCTTCTTTGATTAAAGGCAGCGCACTCGACATAATGATACCCTGTAGAGAGTTGAGCGACTACAACTCTGCCTGGCTGATATACAAAATATACTTCTGACACTTTGATACTTAGATACTTTGATACCTTTTAGAAGGAAGTCCAAAGATTCAAGAATATATGTAAATATATCTTGAGAAACAGTTATGAGTATATGGAAACAGTTGTACGTATGTAGAATCAGGCACGCTTTCTTCCAGTTACCAGTTAACTGTTAAGCATGTTTTCCTTTCCTAAAACAGTTGTTGATTTGTACACAGGTGAAAATTATGGCAGATTTGTCAAAGAAATTAAATAAAATGTTCTTTTATTTGCATTTAGAAGTTGATGGTAATTCAGTCTAAGAAATACAAAACAAGTACAAATTACGAGTAGTAGAAAATGTTTCTTATCATTGCCCGCAAATAAAGTTTAGTTTAGAAATCAGCCACGCCTCTTGCGCCCTTTTAAATTAATAAAAATCGAATTGGAAGTGATATTTTAAAGGTAGAACGTTATATTTTGATTGCGATACTAAATAAAGAAGATATCTAAGCAATAATACTTGTATTACCGGGCAAGCAGCTAAACATGTACTCGTATTTGTAAGAGTCGAGCACACTCAAGTGTAGGTTTCTCATGCGTTTCTCATATCATACTCGTAATCATCATATCGTATTATAACTTTGCATTAAATATGCCTTTCAACTGTACTTTTCTAAGTTCCTCCCTTGCTGAATCTATTTTTGTAGCATGTAGAGAGAAGAAAAACAATTCATCGGGGCTTGTTTTAAAGAAATTCTGTGGCATTTGCCACCGTTGTTGCTGTTTTGCTGTTGATGTGACGTGATGTCTGCGTGGTGGCAAACGAAGCCAATTGGCAATGCGCGGCACGAACCCATTTTACATGACGAACCGAACTGAACCAAGCTCAAAGACCTCTTTGCAACAGCAACAACAACAACAACAGCAACAGTAACAACAACAACAGCAACAACTACAATGGCAATTTGTGCGCCATTACAGAAGCATTAAAGCCAAAGCTAACAACACGGCGAACCCAAAGTAGTTCGAAACGGCGTACGCAGCAGAGGCGTCGCAAGAGACGGAAGGCAGGGGAAAGACAGGGGGAGGGGGTAGACTTCCAATAGAGACTGCGCCCACGGCCGAGGCGCGGCTCTGCAAGCGCAGCTCGAACCCATTTCCATTTTCCAATTCAAGCCTACCTAAGGCAGCTCCTCTCCCCCTCTCTCTTCCTCCGTCTATGCCTCGCTCTACGCACTGTCTCCCTTGCCCCCTCTCTGCCCCCGCACCCCCTCTAGCTGCACGCAACATTGAAAATTGGGTGCGTTTATGCAAAAAGTGACAACCAACATGTAAAGCAGTGGCGGGGGTAGGAAGGGAGGGGGAGTGTCCCCTCTAGCGACGCTGTCGCTTGAGAGAAATCGCTTGGCGCACGCCTCAGGCATATTTTCATGCGTTTATTATTGCTGCTGCGTTGTTGTTGTTATTTTTTTTTTTGGGCCGCCGACCCCCGCCACACGTTGCCCCTGCGCCCTCCCTTTGACAGTCGCCCCTGCATTTGAAACATGTTTTAAATTTACGATCGAAACACGTGCATCGGCATTTCTCACTGGGCTCCCATTCTGCCTGCCCCCTCTCTTGCCCTGCCTCCCTTTGCCCCCGTCTGGTTGCCTGCTCCGTCGGAGATTTCTATTTGTTTATGTGAATAATTTTTATGTGCATATTCGTTGTATTTATAGCGTCTAATGCACTCACAGTGTATTCACTCACAAAGCTCTTGACAAATTGCCTGAATTCGCCTCTGAAAGATTTATAAACTGTTTCAAATTTGAATTTGATTATGAATTATGCAAAGTAAATAATAAAATTGTTGATCAAAATATGAAAAACTTAGGCATTTATTGGTAATTATAAATAATTCAGGAAACTTTGGGTTCTTTATAAATATTTTAATACAAATTTAGGTAATTTAAGAATTTCCTAAACAGAAGTTTGAATAACTTTAACTAAATTGCAAAGATTTTCCAGCTAATAATATAATTTTCTTAAGAATTATGAATTCATTTTGAATATCTGGACAGTAATTTGAAATATTTCAGATCAGTTTATAAGATTATAAATAGTTAAGGTGAATGGGAATGAGTTATTAAAGTATTTTAATGTTTATTTTAAGAAATTCCCCTGTAAAAATGCTCTACTGTGTTTATACTTTAACAAAAATACTTTATTTATTTAAGACTTTGTTAGGTTAAGTAACTCCAGGTAGTCTAGACTACTGCCAAAACTCTGACTCCGGTTTCGAATATTTTGAATAAAGCTTGAATTATTGTAGATTAGCTTATAAAATGCCAAATATTCTGTCAGTTTATATAAATAGTATATACTGGTTTATATAAATATACCTCATCATTGTTGCTATATTTTAATTCCTGTAAGAAACAACAATAGAAAATGTGTGTTATATAATATTATATAAGGTACTACACCATATAATAATAGTATAAGAAATAAAACATCATATCAAAAGTCAAAATCAGTTGCTCCAACTAGTTTTATCATTTATGTATTCAACACTAGAAACATTTCATCTTATTTCCAATTCAGTTACAATATAAAATATTATGCAAATAGGTTCGATACGTGTGCCTATCTCTGAAGATCTCTGACAACTCGCAGCGTTTCTAGTCTTGACTGCAATGTTTCGATCCGATTATTGCTATGAATGGATAATTTTATAACCCGACTTGGGGTGTGGCATAGTCGTGTTTACGACTCTTGATGCCCCGTTTGACAAGTGTCGACAGTCGTGCGTAAGGTGTCAACAGAGAGAGGTAGAGAGAGAGAGAGAGATCGTTAATGGAAACCTTTGCCAAGAGTGAGTGTGGAAAATGCCGAAAAACTGAAAAGCTGACAAGGAAAAACACTTGAAAATCCGTTGCTCTGTTGCTCCGTTGATCTCGCAGTGCAGTTAATTAAAGAGATCTCTGGCGATCTGTCATAAAAACCGCTTCTCAAGCGACGCCTCAAAGTCAACGTCATTCAGTGCAATTTCACCTCGAATTGCTACCCCCCTTTCCCCTCCTCCCCTGCTCTCCCTCTCCCACCCCCGCTCTTTAATCAACTAGTGGTGTTATGACAACTCACGGCCGTTCCACTGTCAAAAAACTCAAAGTCCACTTCCAAATCAAAAGAGGCCCCAAATCAAAGCATGCAAATACGCGGCGAAACTCTTCAAATGTTCGTGGCCCATTCACACTATTCACACTCACTCATTGCTCGCTATTCGCTATTCGCTCTTCGTTATCCCCACCATTCACATCAGTCTGATTCCGTATCCAATTTCGTTTCAATTACAACAGGTGTCCAGGTTGGGGGTGGCGGAGCCGGGGGATCGGGGGTTGCCGGGCGGGTTTCGGCATTTTTTGGCGTATGACAGCGCGCCAGAAGGCGTCAGGCGACCCGAGTTGCGGTGCTACTGGAACTGCAATTGTAACTGTGGCTACTTCAATTTGGCACCCGTGCCACGCTGCACAGTGGGACGAGTTGTGCACATAATAGTTGATTTTTATTTTGAGTATTTTTATAATTTACTTGCTTCCTCTTTATTTATTGATTTATTTAATTTGTTACTTTAATTTCTATGTAAGATATGCTCTACACATTTAAAAAATTTTTTAAAAACTCTATACAAATATAAAATTTGCAGTTTTTTTGAAAATTATGTGATTTGTTAATGGAACAAAAGTTTGATTTGTCTTAAAGATGACAAATATAGAATAAAAAGATTCTTAAGTGAAGAATCTTTGCAAGTGGAAAGGAATAAATAAGGGATTCTTCAAGGCGTGGGGAATATATAAGAAAAGCCTTTACATTTTAACAATTCTATAAGTTTTATATTATACTTTGTTTTTATTCAGTGTTATGTTGACTAGATGTATATAGTCATATCTACTTATTAATTTCAACTGATTATAATCCTCTGAGTTGTCGGCAATCAATTCTATTATCCATTGACAAGGTGTCTTTAATTTACTTTGAAAAGCATCAGCAAAGGATGCATAAGATGAGCACTTCAATCAAACATCAACTTGTCACCTCTTCCTCTCTCTCTCCCTCCCTTCATTTTACTGTACTTACTTTAATTACATTTAATTGCAGCTGACACACAAGCCTTGTGACACTGTGCATCCGCTCGACTTGTGGGTTGTGGGTTGACGCCTCGATCCGTCATTCAATCAATTCGCACGTCTGCGATGATATTTAAATGGGTAAATAAACTATATATATATAGATTCATTTCTATATATTCATATTCATGTTGTGTCTCTGTTGTTGTTGTTGTTGTTGTTGCTGTTGTTGACGTGTGAAATTGGCCTGACTTACTGTATCGTGTATCGCATTTGGTCAGTGCTGGACAAGTGAAATGGTCACGATTTTTGCCACTGTCTCTGTTATTGTAATTTTCTCTTTGCACAGTGGGACAAAGAGACAGCAAGACAGACAGACAGACAAGTGAACATTGCGTTTGTGGCACACGAATCCAGCGTGCATATTTCAATTCATCAATCAATGCCAAAGTTGCCCCCAAAGAAGAATCAAGTTCGAGTCGAGCTTGAGTCGAGTTCGACTTTGAGTTCGAAACTGCAAAACAATTAGAATAATTAAGGAGCGTTTTGTGTGTGTATGAGTGTGTTGTGTGGGTTGCCAGGTCTCTCTACGTCGCGTTGGGTCCATGGGACAAGGTCAACTTGGGCGACAAGTCTCCGACAGTATTTCTTGTACTTATTTACAAGTTCGTGTTAATTAAGTCGAGAGAAAAAAGCATTTGCCATTGTTCAGCTGCAAGACTGACACGAGGACGGGACAGTGGGACAGACAGAGAGACAGACCGTGGTACAGACTGACGGACAGACAGTGGAACAGAGGGACAGACTTGAAGACTGCAGACTGAAAGAATTTCAATGCCCACAAACAGCCGTAGACAGTTTCCCAAGTTTGTTTGTGCCGTGTCTTACTTTGAACTTGGGACGCTGACGTCGCAACTTGTTCTGCTTGCTTGATACCCTACAAAACATAGAAAGCAAAGGGGTATACAGTACTGGGGGCAGAGGTTAGTTGAGGTAGCATAGAGTACGTTGGGGTAGTAAGTTGATGTAGCATAATTTTATACGACACAATGATCATTCACGGTTTTTACAATATTTTCTTCTTATTTTTGAAGTCTTTTTAATTTATTTTAAAGACAAAATTCGAATAATAATTTTATTTTGTACTTAGTAATATTGAAAAATAATAATTTTCATACTTTTTGGTATATTTGAACATTTAAATGGTATATTTTAGTATATATTCTTATGCCGAACTGTATATTATATCTTTATTGGTATGGTCACACTGTAAACCGAGTAGATTTACGTGATTCATGGTATTCATTCGACATAAAATGTAAATCTTGTACTACAAAATTCTGCTTCTTGCTTTCAAAATCATTAGATTCCTTTTAAATTTATGCTGCAGGGTATCTACCGGTCGAGTGCATTCTTCTTTTATCTCTTGCAACTTGTTGTTTTTCTTTGTGGTTACTCTTCTTGCTGTTGCTGTAGTTGTTGTAGGGTTCAAGCAGCACGCGATTAAGTCGTAATTTGTAAACGCTTTAGCCAAGGTGTTTTGGGTCAAGTTGACGATGTCGACAAATGATGTCGGCGCGCTGCTCGGAAAAGAGACATTGCTTCAAAAAAATAACCGTTTTTCTAGGCACTTCAGATCTGTTGGAAATAGTAAATGATAGAGAAGTCGCTGCAGACAGCGAGGGAGACACACACACACACACATGTACACATGAGCAAATAAGTCAATAAGAGAGAAAGTTTCTAAGTTTCTTCACTGTCGATTTCGATTTGAAGTTTTGAATGAAGCAGAACGAATTTCTATAGGAAAGTACTGACAAACATATAGAAGCAGTAGTTGAGGGGTATGCGAGGGGTATAACAGTGGTATTCTATAACCACTATAAGGCATATATGGGCATGCAGACTGCATATGATTGATCCATTACCAACTCAGGCAGCACTCAAAATAGTTTGTGTGAATTTGGTTGCGGGCGATCGCTCACCTTTGGCGCAATGTTGCAACACACATAACTTCAACTGGGCATTCGTTTTGGGGCAACATGTGCAACACGTTGTCGTTTTGCAATCGAAAATGATTCGGAGGCGAGTTGGAGTCGAGTCGAGGCTCTTATGAAATTACCATGCCCAACGGTCTGTCCAGCATCCCCAATAGTTCAGCATCCCAGGCAGGCAATTGGCAATCATCTCTCAGCTCAAGTTGAGTCACACGTGTTCATTGTTGTTGTTCTGCTTCTTCTTGTGCATTGCCACACGTTGGGTTTGGTAATAGACATCGACAGCAGGCAGCAGCAGGAACGATGTTAAATTGCTGGGCTCAAAGAAAAGTGAAAATCATAACTGTTAATTGCATTCAAAGTGCAGTAAGGGGCCCAAAGGGAGTGCATACAGTGATGGCGAAAACTATCGTAACGGCAAGCACCTTTATTCAACTTCATGTGTACATTCATTTTAGCAGAGGTACACAACATGTTAAGGGTGTTGTATCATCGGTGCAGATGTGGTACGGGGTGCTGTAACATTTATACGCTTAGGGTGCTCTGTTATGCTATCAGTAGATAACAAGGAGAAGGGTAGTGTTTCATTAATACATACAAGGTACCATTGGTACACATAGTACACGTGGTATTTCACAGGATATATAGTACTGCACCATTAAGACTGTTCAATATGGTTGTTACTCTACTAGTTGTACATACACATCACATTACACTGGAGTTACACAGTACTGTAGCATTGGTACAGATAGGGTACAAGGTGTTGTAGCTGAAGTACAAACAGAGTAAGGAGGTGCAGGGGTCACACATGAATCCCCGATTAGCACACATACTGTACCTATTGAGCAGGACTTACAATATACAACACACAATATAGTTAACATAAGTATGTTAGTATTTGTGTACACACTTACATGTCTCTGTTTGTGGCTTTCGTTGCTGTCTGTTGTCACTTTCCCAAATCGAATCGTAAAATTTCAATTAAATGATCATATGAAATGCAATTTTAATGTTGAGATTTTTAGACTTTTTTGTCGATTCTCCCGACTGCGACTTTTACTTTGCATTTGCGTATCGCGTTTTGCTTAATTTAATTTGTTTTACAACTTGGCATTTATCGCCTTCTGCTTCTGCTTCTGCTCTTCCCCCTCTTCCCTCCTCCCACCTGGGGGCAAGTTGTCATCTGCGCTTTCTGCGGCGCAGTCTTTATAGAGGCTTTCAATTTTCGTTTTATCCGTGACTCAGCAGCAGCAGACGAGCCCCAATAAGAATCTGCAGACTACCATAGTTCGTATATTCACAGCCTTCAGTCTCTTGTGCAGTCTACAGAGTCTAACTCCAAGGGGGATTCATCGAGTTAGTCAGTCTTGTTGCCGTCTCCCGCTGTGTTCTCTTTATTATATGATTTATATCGCTGGCTCGCTTCCTCTTCCTACTCAAGTGGGTCAAGTGCAGCCAAAAGTGAAATTAATATTTAACACTTGATTCCCTTTGGCGCTTGGAAGGCAGAGTATACGATACGTGGGTAAAGCTTACTATTGCATAAAGTATACTTTATTATATAGTGAGTTTTCTTATAAAATATATAGTTAGTATAGTTTAGTTCCGCTTAACCTGTTGGTATTGGTGCGAATATTTGGTTTCTTTTCCATCTGTTTCTCTTACTGGTTTTAATACTCGTAATAATCTTTTCATTACCAGTAACGAGCCTTACAGATTGTATTACCAATTCCATTACTAGTGCCATTATTGGTTATATTACTGCTTCCATTACAAATTTCATTAAGAGAAATATAAATTACTGGTTTCAATACTAGTTTCATTATTAGTTTCATTACTAAGTCCAGTAACAGTACTATTTTTAATTCCATTATTAGTTGTATTTCTATCATATATTTCATTAACAGTTCCATTGCTTGTTCCATTAATAATTTCTTTACCTATTTTATTACTAGTTTCATTACTAATTCTATAAGTAGTTTCATTGCTAGTTCCATTATTCATATCATTACTTATTTCATTATAAATTTAATCACTTATTTTACTATTAATTTCATTAATAGTTCCATAACTATGTCTATCACCTATTTCATTAACTTTCCATTGCTTGTTTTTCGTTATTAATTTCATTACTAGTTTCATTACTAGTTTCATTGCTATTTCTTTTACCTATTTAATTCCATTACTAATTTCATTGCCAGTTCCATTAATAGATATATTCCCAATTAGTCAGATATATTCCCTAATTTTGAATATTAATTTCAGTTACCCCAGTGGAAAGTGTAGCCAATTGTCGTTGTGTCTTCCATTTTCCATTGCCTTTTTGATTTGAAATTCGCTCGAGCGATTTATAATTGATTTTTGCTTTTGCCGCAGCAGGTGCACAAATTGGTGCGGCCCACATGCAGCACACGAGCAACACATGCAGCATGCAACATGGTACCAATCTGCATAGGTTGCAACTTGTGGCAACTGGGCGGCAATTGCGTGTCTCCAACTGCAGCTCAGCTCTCAGTCTCAGCCTCAGTCGCGTCTGTCTCAATCTTCGTCTCAGAGTCAATTTGAAATGCCTCGCGCACTGCATAGAAAATCATTAAAAACGCAACATTGAAAAATAAATCTCTGTTCATTTGACTGTCATGTCAAATAAATCATACGACACGCCAAATGCCCGAAAACGGCTAGAAATAACTAAAAAAAAATCAACAAGAAACTCGAATGGGAATAGGAAACGCAACGCGTCGCTGGCTGCGTGCAAGGCTGAGCTGAGCTTGATGAAGAGCTAACGGTAAATTATGCTGTTGTCGCCTTGGCCAACATACAAAAAAAAGCCAAAAATAAAGCTATGTACATATAATAATAATAATATAAGAGTCTGTCTTCTGATTCGCTGCACTTTCCCAAAAACGAACCGGTAAAATGTCAATTGGCAGGGAGAGATAAGCGAGGCAGCCCCCGCGAGACAACGAGACAACGCGACGTATACGCAATATTGAATCGCCTAAAGTCGTCGCCGCAGCACGTCACATGTCAGGCAGCCCCCTGTTTGCAGTTGTTGTTCCTGCTGCTTTTCGACTATTTTTCGCCACATTTTCCATTTGCCATTTTCCATTTTCAATTTTCCTCTTTCCATGTTAATGAAACGCGATTTCCTAACAGCGCCAGCGCTGTTTGTTATTATTCACGCGCTTGGAGTCAATTATCAAAAGCCCCACTTGACAATTGACTGGCGGTGGGTGTGGGGCACTGCTAGATACCCTATATATATATTTTGATATATTTTAAAAATATTCGTGGACAGTTTGATGGGGAAAAGTTGTAAAAGATTGATTTGAAATGCAATTGAAAGTTGATAAATATTCATAAAAATTTGAGATAAAAATACTTTAATGATATATATATCTTTATAATCTTAAAAATATTATAATATTTTGAATATTTATAAGGGATTACAATGTTATAACAATGAAAAATTAGATGTTTTATGAAATTCATTATTTATCATATTTTGGTAGATGTTTGAATATCTGATATATTTTTATGATCGAGATAATATTAATTTGTAATATTAATAAGAAATATTTATGAATTTATTAATTTAATATATTTATTTCTAATTTCTTCACCAGATATGCCCTACTTCCTCACCAATTTATAGAGCATATTCGAGTCTGATATACCCATACTTTGGAGGGGCAAACAAGGTAGCTTTTGCTGACGTTGGCTGCAAGTTTGCAGTTGCCGTTTGCGCACTTTGCTAAAAATTTTCACTTTCACAAAAGGTCTATGTACGCCTCCCCGATTTCCTCTCTCTCTACCACTCACTCTCCATCTCCCTCTCTCTCTCTCTCTCTCGTTCACTCTGGCCTGGCGTGAGTTGCCGCGAATCGACGGCAAATTGGTACCAGCCAAAGACTGTCAGCCGTCGATTTGCGGCGTTTTTCACGAGTTTTTCGTTGCTTTTCTTATGGGAAATTGCTCGCAGGTGGCTGCCTCGCATTGCGGACTTGGCTCAAGCTGTGTGTGTGTGTGTGTAAGCCGGATTACCGGGATTGCCGCTCAGCCCATGGCGGAGTCGGGCTGACGCCCATGTCTGGTCTGGTAGCTTAGTGAGCTCACAGTGCTTCCTCATTGACGCGACGCGGCAAAGTGTTTCGGCCAATAGGTTTTCTGATGAGCTGCATTTCACCAAACACTCTCCTCACCTCTTCTCCAATCCTCCTGCTTAATCACATAGCGGAAGCTTCAGGAGCCTCGCAGTATCATGCCGGAACGGGAATTGAAACGATGTTTGGAATATGAATCTCTGTTTTTAGTGTAATTATGTAGCTTGGATAAGACTTTGATTCTGTTTGCTGTTCAGGTTCTTTTCTTTTAGAATTGAATCTCTTCTTTATCGTTCCTTGTTCCGCTTCCTGTTGAAAATAGACTTTGATTTTAGCTCTGCTTCTAATTCGTATTTGGATAATTGTAGCTCCCTGTATTTACATTTCTAATTCTTCTGCTGTTTCTCTTCTTTTGTTTTTCTTCTTCCTTCAAATCTGGTTCCCGGTTCCATTACGAATTATATTTTATCACCACTTCATTTTAAACTACTATTCCATTGCTGTATATAATGACTCTATAATGACTTCATTAGTAGCTGCATTACTGGATTCATTACCAAATACATTAACACATTTCATTGGCAAAGGAATTATCATTACCTATTTCATTGCTAAATTCAATTTTGTTGCCATTATTAGTTATATTACTTATTGCATTGTTAAATAAAGTATTTCATTAATAATTCTTTAACTTTTTTAATAAATATCTCCATTACCAGAAAAGAAACTAACTGGTTGCACTACTAGTTAATATATTCTTTTAATTAGAGATGATATTACTTGTTCCATTCCTAGCTTCATTACTTCTTCCATTAGAAGTTTCAGGTTTATTTTCATTACAGGTTGCATTAATTATTTCAGTACTCATTCCATTGCCAGTTTCATTAATCGTTTCATCACTAGTTCTGTTACTTGTTTCATTATTAGTTCAATTATTGTTCCATTACAGATTCCATTACAAATGCTTTACTTGTTTCATTACTGGTTCCATTAAAAGTTTCAGTAATATTTCTCTTACAAGTTGCAATACTAATTGCATTACTTATTACATTATTCGTTTCATTTATCGTTTCATTACCATACAAATTTCATTACTAGTTTCATTACAGATTTTATTAGTATATTCAGAACTATTAGTTCCATTGCTGCTTCCATTACTTATATCATTACTGATCTTATTACTATTTCCATTCTGTTTCTAGTTCAATTATTGATTAAATTCTGTTTCTACTTTACTTCTGATTCTGGTTCCAAAAATTTATAAACATTAAAGATCTTCACATGCATTATGTTATTTTATTTAAGTTCGATATTTTTCTCCTTTTTATTAATCTTTTAATATTGAAAATGAATTATGTCTCTCTCACGCATATTCCGGGAGTATTAACCGAGCATCTGTTTCATGTTTTAAGCACAAGACCCAATTGATTTTTATGCACGATCCACTGAGGCTATTTCCAAAAATAATTCCTCTGGAACCAACCCACCCCTTGGGCACATTAGGCGTTTAATAAACACAAGTCGCAGTTTACAACATAAATCAAATGGTGTCTTTTTTCTCAAGAATCTGCTGAGGAGAGATCTGAAGAATAGGCCTAAAATGCCGACTTGGCTTAGAGCCAAGAGACAAGACAAATATTTTGATTCTCATAGGAACGTGGCATTAAAATTAAAAATAAATTAATCAAGCGGCCCTAACGTGACTAGAAATACAACACACAACACCCAACAACAACAACTGCAACTCACTAAACAACAACAACAGGAAGAGGTTGAAAGACAGACTTCGACGATTTTCGAAAGTGGTTGCCATAAAAATTATATGGTAATTCATAAATCTGGCCCTGGTCAATGCACCCAGCCAAAGCCCGTAAAAGGACAATTTCGAAAACATCAAATTCGCCTTCATAAAATTTTCGTTTCGTTTCGTTTCATTTTTTTCCAGCTCTTTTTGGAAATTAGCATAGAAAAGTGAAAGTGTGATTCGGAGCTGGTGCTGCAGCTGCAGTGCATTTAATATGTAGCAGCAGCAACAGCAACAACAAGTTGCAGTGTGGCATGTGCAACTTGTGGCAGGCAATGGCCTCGCCCGTTACGCCTCCGCCTTGGCCTGAGTAGCCAAATTAGCCACGAGGCTGTCGAAAAAGGGCTGACAGTGTTGATAAGTTGAGAAATAAAGCATCAACAGTGTCTTTGACATAAAAAAAGTACAATTGGATTGATTTACACATGAAAAATACATATAGATACTGAAGGATATATAGATTAAGCAGGATTAATCAGTCATCGCAGTCAAATTAGCCAGAGAGTGTCTAAAAGTGTTGCTTGGGTTGATGAGATGCATAATGAGGATGAAAGATTTCTATTTCTTTGATTTCTACGAACAATTGGAGGATATATAGGTAGCCTTTCTTTCTCTTTTCAGTTAATTACTTCACTTATAAGACCGCGTTCTCAAGTATTTTCGACCTTTATTTGAATTGTCCACATCTTGCAGATCGTAATCTTAATGATTTCTGTATCTTTTATTTATATCTTTATCATTTGAGATGTGCCGCCAATGCGCTTTATAAGGTGTCAGATTAAACGTGACACAATTAAAATACCCTCGACAAGGACTAGGGAAATAACTGGGTAACTAGGTTTACCAAGTGTCTCTATACCCTCCCCTTCTTCCCATCTCTCTCTCCCCCTCTCCCTATCTCTGAGAGTGTCCGCCTGCGTCTCCGTCTTTGTTTCGCGCGTGACTCGATTGACATTTGAATGAGAGTGCAAAATGCGCAAAACGAGCAACAACAACAACAGCAGCAACTTAAGTAGCAGCAACAACAACAATAGCAACAACAACAACAGTAGTTGCTGAGGCAGTAGCAACAATTGTTGCGGGGCCTGTGGTATAAAAAAAATCAATATGCTGTAATGGATTTTGAAGCCGTGTTGCAGGTATTTTTTCAGCAATTGCCACAGCCAAAAACAGGCAAGGGGCAGAAGAGGATTAAGCAAAGAAGGGGGAGGGGGTAGCTAGAGAAGCCATTGTCTCATGCAACATGTTGCGGAATCTTTGGCAATAAAATTTACGGCTTCCCCCTGCACCTCCTCATCATCCCCTCGACTGGGAATGCAATTGAATTCGAATTCGAATTTGGATTCGAACACGTGGCAGCTAATTACTTTGCCAGTCTAGGGTATCTACGGGGTCAATGCACCCCTATACAAGTCAAAAATGTGCTTGATAGATATTTATATTTATCTCTTAACTTGCCACACTGTGCATATAATACTCTAGTTAAATAGTTCAAAAGATGTGCAAAATATTGGTGAAAATCTTAGGCTTTGCTCAGCACTCCTATTATTTTGACCAGCTTCTTTTCTAAATAATGTAGGGTATCTGTTAGTTCACCTTAACCTTGCTTTCACTCAATTAAATACCCTCTCCGTAGCCCCAAGGCTCCCCAAAGGCGTCAGTCAAAATATTTGATCGAGTGCAGTCGTTTCCCTTTGCCAGCAAATGGTCCCACTGTGTAACCCAACCCCCTCCTCCCTTCCGCCGTTCCCTTGCCCAGGCCAACCTTGCTCAGCCTCAACGCAATTAATCAATTTTTGTTCTACTCTCATTACTCTCTCAGCTGCCTCTCTCTCTCGCTCTCTCATTCTCCTGCCCACACATGCTGCGTGTGTCAAAAAGGGTTCGTTGCGGTTGTGCCCTTTACTTCTCTCTTCTCTCTCCACTCCCTCTCTTGCACTTCGGTTCGACTCGCACACTTGAAAATTTGTTGTCTGAGTTTCCTAATGAAGCGTGCAGTTAATTGTTGTTATTGTTGTTATAAACAAATCGTTTTGGGATGTGCAGAGAGAAGATAGGCGCGGAGGGCGGCTAAATTACCGGTTGCATTGATTTTTCGTAACAATTTTCATTCGAAATGGAAAAATGGATAAACATTGTGTAGGGTCAAAAAACCCATTAAATATTGAGAAGGAGTCCGTATATAATTTAGAAGAGAAGGAAGAAATTAACTAAGAAATTAAGGTACATGTGTACTTTAAGTAAAGATCGTAATTATAATGGGATATATACAAAAAAATAATAAATAAAATTTTGAAATCATCAACTCACTCAAGTTTTAGCCGTTTTAGAGCCAAATCTAGCCGCATCGAACCCGGTTTGAAAGCAGAGCCAAACAGCTGAGCTTAGCAATGCTCTTTTAAATGCGTGTGCTGTATAAGAGAGCGAGGGCGATCAGGCGTGATGTCACAGCGCATATCAATGCAAAAGAGAAGAGAGGGAGACAGAAAGAGTGAGTGACAGCTTTAAGCAAAGCTTCAAATTTGAAAATACAACAAACAATATATATATATACATACAATGTATGTATGTATATATGATATATTTGTACAAGTGTGTATATAAGTTATATATCCACTCGAAGATCAACATGATAACAAAACCATTTCGCATATATTAACAAATAATCTTTAACAATGGCACTAGGATTTTGCATATTGTTGTGGAATAACAGAGTATACATGTGTGTATGTGTGTGATTAGTACATGTTATATTCAAATGCAAATAATCAATTATCAAACGCATAATTTATAACTGAACTCTGATAATATTACGCATACGCGAGAGAGCAACCGACAAAGAGAGCGAGAGCGCACACGAACGCCAACATGCTGCAGCGGCAGTGCGAGCACTCTCTCATGTTGTGGCGCTCTCTCGTGTGCGCTCTCTCCCGGTTCGTCGCCCGGTTATGGCTAGGTTGACTGGTTGGAGCTCTGGTCAGGCCGTGTCAGTGTCGTGTGTGCATTCGAACCGATTCGTTGTGCCGAGAGCAGCATCAAGCAAGCGCGCGTCTGTCAGCAGAACAGAGCAGCAGCACTAGCAGCAATAGCAGCGCAGCAGCAGCGCAGCAGCGTCTAGCGAAACTTCAAGCCGTGTGTTTTGTTGATATTTTTCAAAAAGAAGAAGCCAAGTGCAAAGCAAAATTGAATAATTTTTGTAGTGTGTGCGAGCCGCGAGTGTGTGTGTGTGCGCGAGAGTTGCGTGTGCGTGTGTGTGTATTTAACCGATTCATTATTATTGTGTTTGTGTGCGTATGTATTAGTAAATTGTTATTGTTGTTATTATTGCTTGCCATGCCAAAATAAATGTATAAAGTTTTAATCAAATTCTAAAGGGCAAAGCAAACGTGCAAAAAACAGTTACTGCGTCGTCGACAGAGGCCGCGACGGCGACAGCGACAGCGACAAGGAGCCGACTCAGCATTTGTGCTGCTATTTTCGGAGCAATTAGCAAAAGAAAAACAACAACAACAGCAGCAGCAGCAGAACGACATCGACGTCGACAGCAGCAGAGCCATAATAACAGCAACAACAACAACCATTGGCTGCTGCGCCGCTGCGTCTGTTGGAGCAGCAAAAGAACAACAACAGAACAACAATAACAACTGCGCGCGTCGGTCGGCGCATTTGCATAAATATGTGAGGCTGGCCCCGCCTCCTTGCTGCCCGCCCCACTCCACTCCACTTTTATCAAGTGTCGAAAAACAACAACAACACAAAAGAGCGTAAAAAGCGCAAATTGTGCAAAATTATTCAAATTGTGTTGCAGTTCTACCTGTGTGTGTGTGCTTGCGTGTGTGTGTGCGTGTGCGCCTGCGTGCGTGCTTGCGTGCGTGTGTGTGAACACAATGCAACAACAACAAGCACGTTGAGCTGAGCTTTAAGCTCCCATCGACAGAAGATTCTTACAAAAGAAGAAATAACAACAACAACAGCAATATAAATTGAGCATAAAGTTCAAAAGTTCTCAAACACTTTTCAAAATGTCAACTACAACAATAACTACAACTACAACAGTCGCAGTCGCAGCATCACCATCGACTGCAGTCTCAGCACCGCCTACGCCAACAGCGGGCAGCGGCGTCGGCCGCACTGCCGACTGTCGTAAATTCTCACCAAATATTTTCAACAAGAGCAAATGCAGCCACTGCTTTCGTCAGCGAGAGGAGCACAGCGCCGCCGCCTTGGAATGCAATAGGGTAAGTTCATTTGTGTGTGTGTCTGTCTGTGTGTGTGGTGGGGATGAGTATGCGTAGCAGAGAAGCAGCAGTGTGGTGGGAATGAGTTTGTGTATTTTGGGGGGATCTGTCGCTGTTTCTACCTCTCTCCCCTCTCTCTCACAAATTTATAGTTAGCTGTGCGTGTTGTTGTTTTTATAGACTTGTAGCATCGGACCCATAATGGTTTTCCTATGTATGTAAATAGCTGCCATCTTGTACATATGTTTTCTATGCATCTGTGTGTATTTGTGTGAGTATTTACTCGAATTTATGTAGACACATTTGTAGACTGGAAATTGGATCAACCCAAAAAAGTTGAGTTTGTGTACTGTGGAAACTTGTGAAACTTTATAAACATATTTTGAGAACTCTTCTGAGAAGATATAAAAATATAAAGTATTATTAAATTAAAAATTGAATTTAATAATGCTTGTAGAATAAATCAACCTAAAGTTAAGTTAATGTAGTAAGAAAGTAATGAAGTTTTTATGAAACTAATCTCTGGAGGTTTATTCCCAATTCTTTTTGATATAAAGTGAATTGACTTCAATAAGGTTTACGAACTAGAAAAAATATTATCTGAAAATTCATTAAAAATTCATTCAAGTAAAATATATAGATTGAAAATCTGTTTAAATTTTAATCTGACTTCTCTTTGAAATATTTCAATATTCAAAATTTAGAATTTGAATCATTGAAGTAAGAAAACTGCACAAAATATTCCCTGGAAGTTCATTCTGATTTACTTTTCAAAAAAAGTAATATCTATAAAATCTTGAAATATTAAAGTTGCATTTCAATAAAGTTTCTTTTTAGATATTTCCCTTTCGAAATTGGATTTTGAACATTTATAAAATGTTAAGATTCATTTATTAGCTTGCGCTTTCGATTAGTTGTTCAGTCTTTAATAATATTTCTTTTGGCTTAGGCCGCGAAATGTATTTTTAACAACTGACCCTAATAATTTGTGTGTGTCTGTTTTGTCTATTCTCGTTTTCGGTCAATTTATGCAGCTCTTTAATAACTCGAGAGACGTCTTAAATTTTTTTTGACAGTTTACAAGCTCTCCCGTTCTCCCCTTCTCTCTTTACTTTCCTCTCTGCCTCATCATCTTGCTTGTCGCCTTTGTTTATTTCTGGGGCGCAATTAATTTGGTGTGTCAAAAAGGCTTGAAGACTTGTATGGAATTTTGGCTCTCTGGCAATTGGCATAATTTTAATTGATGTGAACTCTATAGTCTCGCCTCGGGGGGCTCTACAATTTGCCTTTTGTGGGCTAAGTGTAGAAATTAACAGAACAGGCAAGAAAACAACCATGAAAAAAGCTGTTAGGCAAACACCTTAAACGTGTCCAAGAGTAGAACACTTCACACACTTGCCAAGAGCAGAAAAAGAGAGACCAGGAGTATCTCTGAATGACCCCCAGAAATTGGCGCAGTCTGCGATTGAGGAAGTCGTAGACCCCTCACCGAGGCCTCGATTCTTCTATGTACAATGCACTTGACAATTGCGCTAATATTGATTTGAATTAGTTATTAACGATATTTAACTTGGTGCGTGTGAGAGGGTTAACACAAAGACAGCACGATTCAGTAGAAAAGAAACCCATTTGAGTCAACAACAGGTGCGGCAACTGTATCAATAGTAACATAGAAGAAGAAACCGTTGAGTAATATTGTAGTTAGAACACTTGCCTTGCTTTGTTAGAGTCAACAAGTTTCAATAGAGAATCGTTTCCTGACTTCCCTTTGTAATGCTAAAAGGTATGAAATTTAAGAAGCTACACTTAATGTATTCAATATTCAAGTTTAACACTCAACTGCAAGCGTGTTGCTTCTACGAATTGTATACAATAAAAGGCATTGTGTAGTTTCTTCTCGTCTTGTCTGGCGTACAAACCTAAGACGATCTAAGCATCCTCTTTTAGATGCTTATCCCCCACAACTTAACATCATATCTTTACTTATTTTTCTTGTGATAAACGTCGTAGATAAGTTTTTATCGTCGACTCTTTTGGGGGGACTGTAGATACGTTTTGAATACACCTTGCACTCATTTGGTGTCGTTGACATTTGACTAGATCAGCTTATTCTTCGCTTATTTCTCTGTGACTTTCACAAAAGGTACCCAAAATTTTCTTTAGCCCACGTGGTGTAGTAAACCATTTTTCATTTTTCGTTCGATTTTTATTAGGTTTATTAAATACAAATTCCGACACTAAAAACATAATAATAATAAACGAATCAAAGCATCAAAAGCGGTTTTAGGTTTGTCGTAAATTTCTGTTTCTGTGACACAAACGATTTTCACTTTTTTTTCCAGCATTTAAAGGGTTACAAGTTTTATGTTTCTATGCCTTGATTGGGGTTTTTGTTATTTTAATTAGTTTTCGGTGGCAGATTCCCTTAGAATTCAGATTGTAGAAACTGCAGAGATTCGTTGTAGAAGAAAGCGAGAGTTTCCTTTGTCGGACCGCCTTAAGAAACGAAAGTTTTTGATGTGATTTCATGAGAATCGATAAAGATTCTTTGAGATTAGGTGAGAGTTCAATTAGATCAATCGTATTTCCTCTTATTCTCAGTCTTTGTCGAAAGAAATGTTGGATATTGTGTTTTATTATGTGAGCTCAGTCAGATCAGTTGTATTTCTACATATTCATAGTCTTTCATTAGTTGCATCAAAAGTACCATAAGCAGTTATTTGAAGAGCATTGATTGAGATTCTAGCAGTTTATCTGAGAGTTCCATAAGATCCCTTGTATTTCCTGTTATGCTTACTGTTTCTACACTTTGAAACTGAAGTAACGAACATAATGTCAAAGTTATTATGTCATTCTCTGAATTATACTTCACTTTGCTTCGTGCATTGCACATAAAAATAGATGTCCTACACTGTCTCCCTTCCTCTCTCTCTCTCTCTCTGTTTATGGGGGCCTTGTGCGGTTAATCACCACGAAGAGCGACCCTCAGCGCTGGGGCCTCAGCTCACCGGCTTTTCTCCCTAGGCGTTTCATCTAAATTTAGAAGCACTTTGCTTTTGTTTTTTCCCTTTTGCTGCTTCTTCTTCTACTTAGTCTTCTTTGTCGCTGTCGCAGTGCATAATGTGAGCATAATTGTTGCATCTGTGACTGCATCGGATCGGGTCTCTCTCGGGTTACCCTATGTATGTCTGAGGAGGACCACCTACAGCTGACAGGGCCCGTTGAAGTGTGAAAAACAAAAGTCTGCAGGCAAAATCGCTCAATAACTACAGGAGAGTTGCCAGAGTTGAACTAGTTAAGTCGGTTAGTTGAACTGTGCTACGAGTTTTGTAACTCTTATCGCAATTGCAAATGATGATGATGAGCATGATGACGATGAGGGCGCTGAGTTGTCGTCGTCGTCGTCGTTGCTGAGGCAGTTGACAGCAGGTCAAAAGCCGCAGCGAGCTGCGCCACAAGAATACTTGACTTGTCGTGACTGAGTGCGCTGAGCACGGACAGCACCAGGTCAGAATCTAACCCAGTATGCCCAGTATACTTACAGTGGTAAATTATGACAAGAAAGTGGTAGTCGCTCTGATTACAGCCGGTCTATAAAGTACTTGCTAGTCTATTACTTTTTATACTTTAATTTGTTCCAACTTTCAATGAAAGCATAGGCAGAAGGTGCCATCTTCGAGCTCAAATATAGTATACATATATTCTTCAAATGATTCAACAGAAAAATTAATAAAGTCATAAAAAATACCTGATAATATTTATATTTAAAAGGAGTTTAATTAATTTGTTCTAACTTTAAATGAAATCACGGCACAGAAGTTGCCGGCTTCGAGTCCAGTATATGGTATACAGTATATACTCGTACGAATATACTTGATTAGATTCAACAGAGAATTGTATAAAGCCATAAAGAATACTTTCTTGTCTGATAATATTTATACTTTATAGGGGTATTCTTTATTTCTCTCAACTTTCAATGAAAACACAGCACAGAAGTTGCCATCTTCGAGCCCAAATATATTATAGTATAGAATCTGCAATGAAAGTATTTATCAGCGCTTGGCCACGCTTCTTTTTTACTATGTAAATCGAATTGCAAGCGTATTTTTAAGGCTAGAAGTTTCAATTTCGACATGTACTATAATTATATTAATCTAAATGAGATCGGACTATAAACATGCAAGTTATTCAGGTATATTACGATGAGCATACTCTTCTATAGCTTTCCTAATTGTTTCCCTCAAAAGTTAAACTCCTTTTTTTACACTGTTGTTCCACTGCTACACTCTGTTGTCATTGGGCTCTTTGGCGTCCAGTTGGACACTGTGAGGGCTATCCCCCAAAAAGATCTCAATTGATCCCCGGGGTGTTATTGAGCTATTGGCAGCACGCCACAAACAGTTGCATAGCGACCAGTAAGACTAGCGAAGTTGTAGTTGTTGTAGCCTAGAGTTGTTGTTGTTATAGTTGTGCTGTTGTTGCTGTTGTTGTATTGTAGTTGTTGTTGTAGCTCTGTAGTTCATTCTTGTCGCGGTATCCTCGTATTGAGCCCTATCGCAGTTTGTCGTTGCTTGCTCTGCCGTTGTTTGTCAGCCAGGCAACAAAAAGAAAAAACACATAATAAATATTACCTTTACACACCTTCCTGGTGTACTCTGATGTGTGTGTGTGTGTGCGTCTCGCTGTGTGTTTGTGTGCTTTGAAGTTTCGCTTTGGCTTATTGGACGAGGCGACGCGACGTGCTCAAGTGAACTTAGTTGTTGTTGCTGTTGTTGCGACAGCGTTGATTGATTGTTTGGCTTAGAAGTAGTTGTTGTTGTTGTTGCTGTTGTTGTTGTTGTACACTGAAGTAGGCGTGTTGCATCGTTGTTGTTGTGCGAATATTTGCATTTTTCTAGGTTAATTAGTTAACCAAGTGCATTGAACCTTAACGCGTTGCCAATTTTGCACCTTCTTTTGAGGTCATTTCGCAAGGTTTAACTTGCCCCTATACAAAGTTAATTTGATCTGGTATCTGTATCTGTATCTCAGTGTGTTTCTGTATCAGTATCTAGTACAACGCTAGCGCTAGTCAACAACTTTGATAGACAAAGATAAACTATGACTAAGTCCACGGCGAATGCAGTTGTGCAAGTGAACTAACAAAGGAAACCAGCTTTGATATGCTGATAAACGAGAGCAGACACAGGCTAAAAGAACTGCAAAACTTACAGATACCCTGTAGAAGTAGTAAATATATATATACTATATATATATACTATTCTTCTACAATGTTTAAAGAGTATCTTTATGCCTGTAGATACTTTGGCAGACACCTGTAGATAGAAAACTTGTTGGTTGGGCGTTGGATTCTAAGCTACTTCAGTAGATAAGATACAACTTTACCTTTTGTGTACTTTGTGTGGTGCTTATCGCAGGCCACTTTGTTGTAGATGCTAACATACCCTGCAGCAATAATGGCAGACGGGTAGATGCAGCTAATGCAGATAATTACTAAAAAAGAGAGTCTTTGTATGTTTACAGACAATGTTGCACTGCAGTGTTGTATAGCAGCATTTGTCAGTGCACTTTACAGAGGATCTTGTGCTGTTTCCCCTTGAGTCTTGTCTTCTTCCCTGTGTGCCTTCTATCTTGATGTTTATGTAGATATTCCTTGCTGCAATTAGCAGAGATACGAACGCTGTCTTTGGTTTTCTTTCTTTCTACTTTTTGCTTGGCTCTTTCTCAAGCTTTGAGCTTTCAATTCGAACTTGTGTGTGTGCGTATTGTTGTTGTTGCTTTTCTACATTTGTTTTTGTAATGTTTTTGCATGCAGCAATTATCAGCACGAACCTTTCTGTCACTCAACATGAGCAAGGTTGCCCCCAGACACAATGGCCAGAGTTGCCAGCGTTGTGTTCGAATCTGTCGGGCCACCTTATCGCGCGCACACTACACAACAGACAACAACAAATCATCAATCATTCCAGCAGCAGCAGCACCAGCAACAACATCATCTCTACAACAGCAACAACAATGCAAAAGCCAAGTTAAATCAACTTCTTAACGCCAACAGCTTCATCTAAAGCATTTTCCTTTTGGCTATTAGATTTCTCTGCTGAGATACAAGGGAAGAAGAAGAAGTAGAAGTAGAGACTGAGACTGAGAGCGACAACTGTCAACTAAGCCCAACTCAAGGCGACAGAATGAAGGAATTATAATTTATAATTGACCAACCATATTTGTTTTTGATATATGTATACCTGTTTGCCTATTAGAGATAGAGATAATCCATCTCAATCACACATCAAGTTGAAAGATATTTCATTAAATTCTTCTTTCAATTCTTTCCGCATTCAGTTGCCATTTGTTGCCATCATTTTGCCACTCCATGAATCAGTTCTTCAGTTCTTCTTCTAACTGATTCCTCTACCCTCTTCTTTTGTCTAGTTTTTACCCCTCTTCCGGTATCTCTCTGTGACATTTTGCCGCATAATTGAATTCTTATTCTTATTTTGCACTGAGGTTTTTATGCTACTTAGTTGCAACTTGCAGCAGCAGAACCTGCCTTCTCTCCGTCTGAGTTATGGCATCATTCAAAGCTGCACCTGAACAGTTTAGATTGCCAACGGATTGTCGGCGGATTGTGGCATTTTCTCAGATATAATGACGTGTTGAGAAGGGCATCATGATGCCACACGATGATTAGTTTATAATTGTGATACGTTGCAAGTTGCAAGTGCAGGTGAAAAGTGATTAGCGGAAATTATCGTTTAATGAAGTATAGAGAGAGATTGTACTACTTGGAGATAAATAAGTAGGAAGGTATCTGTATAGAGAAAGAGAAAAGTATCACTATTAAAATGTATATTTAATTGGATGCCATACAGTGTAAAGTATCTGTGTTGAATTGAATCTTAAACTCAATTCTAAATACTGAAAGTATCTGTACTTAAATGTAGCTTAAGGTGTGCAGAATGCAAGTATCTATATAAGAATGTGTCTTGAATTGTTGGCAAGAGAATGTTAAGTATCTATCTATATTAATATAGAATGTATAGTAAATTAGTTGCAATATCATGCAATTATTTAAAATAAAATGTATCTTCAACTTAGTTATATGGGTGACAAGTATTTCAATAAAAATGTATCTTAATGTGGATTGCGTAGAAGATATTTATCTAAATGAAAATGTCTCTTAAAGTGAATTGTATAGCATACATGTATTTAAATGAATATACATATGTATTGATAGTATAGAATGCAAGTATCTAAATCAAATAGTATCTTAAACTGTGATAGTCCCATTATGATAACTCACCTTAGTCTGCTGCTCCCTTTCTCTCTCTGCCTATAGATACCCTTTTTCTTTTCAGTATCTTTAGCTTATCTTTTTGGCTAGAACAACAAACTTTACTTTGCCAATTTGTTTGTGCGATTCTTTTTGCTTTGGCTGTGCCTCGTTTGCCATACGATATGTAAATCTATATGCAGCTGTGTGTGTGTGTATGTATGTTTCTTGTTAGTCTTCTTGATGTTGTTGTTGCTGTGCGGTCAAGGTGAGTGAGCTGCGCGAGAGCGCGAGAGACAACGAGCAGAGATCAAGCTCGAGCTCGAGCCCGAGGCCCCAAGGCAGGTGACGGGCCCGAGTGTGCTGCACATGGGTTTTTTTAACACTTCCAGGAAGAAGACTCGATTGCCGCATGTTGTTGTTGTTGTGGCTGTTGAGATTCTTCTGGCTGTTGTTGTTGTTGCTGCTGCTTGGTATTCACAGCGCTGGCAGATAAATCATCTGCGGAGCAACGCTTATTTGGGCAGCCTAGAATTTGATTATGTTTTGTAGTGTGCTCTCTCTCTTCCTCTCTCGCTCTCTCTCGCTCTCTGTTTGCTTTGAAATGCGTAAAATGTTTTACGTTTTTGCCGTCGTATTCTTGGAAAACATTTGGCATATCGAATAATAGATTGTTAATCCGATGACTCTCTGACAACTCTCAGACATTCCAGAGTTTCAGTTTCAGTTTCATTTTGTCGCTGTTTTCGACGGTTATTAACTCCTCTCCGCACTTCTTATGTTGTCTATAAAGAGTTGCCAATTACGGCCTCAAATAGACAATGTGGAGACCACAAGCGAAGGCAATGCTTTTATTTACAACCAATAATTTCATTCAGCTCCAAAACAGCAACAGCAATAACAACAACATATGCTAAATTATGTAGGTGGACATGATAATTTCGCTTTGCCAGACACCGACACTCCAAACACAGCCTGGCTGTACCCCCTTGCCCCTTGTGCCTCCTGTTTCCCGCTCCAAGCCAGACGGCATCAAAAACAGATTTTCAAGTCGCGCCCAAAAATAACAGCAGACCAAAGAGGTGCCCCTCCCCCTTCTCCTCTCCCCCTTCCTGTGTGTCGCAGCCCTGAGGCGAATTTTTATTTAAATAAAATAAATTTGTTGTCTGCTGCCCCACAAAAATTGTGGAGGGGAATAAAAGAAAAAGAGCACAAGCTGCAATTACTGTAAATTTGCACAGACAAACAACTAATGGAAGAGCGGGGAGGTGGAGGTTGGAGGTGGGGGAGGGGAACTTAGCCTAGGCATAAATAGAAATATGGTAAATATAAACCATAGCATAGTGCAGCATGAGCTGGCTAGACTGAATGCCAACCAAGCTTAGAGTATAGACAAAGTCTGGAAGTAAATGCCACCAAAAAGGGAACTAGAGTAAGCTGGTATTATGGATGGCATGCAATAAATTATCGGTAGTACTTGAGGATATACATATATACTGCGATAGTTGATATAAATTATAAATAGTGTTAAATGAGTGCCATACTTAACTATAAGTGGGAACTTGCCATAAACTATATGTAACTAACATAGGATTTGCCCTTTTTATAGTACCTTTTGTTACTACATATGTATATATTGTGCTTTAATTTGTTATGATGTTGCAAAAATTGATAGAAATTATCAGCTGTATTTGAACATTGTAAGTGGGCGCTTGTTATAAACTGTAGATAATTGTATTTGCAGACTTTATAGTATCTAAAAAACTTTGGACTATAATTTGTTATAATTGTGCTGTAAAATATATAATTGTGCTGTAATATAATATTTAGAAATTTCTTCACCTATAGATTCTTTATTAATTTAGAATTAATGTAAGCTTATACTTGATGTTAATGTCTGGAATGTATAATTTGAGTGTAATAGGCACTACTTAAAGATACATATAGTATAATCAAAGGGCTGGTTATATAGGGCTTTTGGAAACGTTATATGAACTATAAGTAGTATTTAAAACGACCCAAACTTAACTGGAAGTGGCTTGATATAAGTGTAAGATGGTATACTCTGATGCACGTTGGCAACCCCAGCAATAGAGGAAAGTTGGCATCCCTGCGAAGCGAAGAGTGTTGGCAGAAGAGAGTAGCGGAAGAAACAGTCGTAGTCGGTCGTCTAGCGTACAGAAATAACGTGCAGAAATAAAACCGCTATGAAGTTGTTAAAGTTGTCAACTATTAAGTTGTGAAGAACACTTATTTTGTAACTAATTAACCTTACTGAACTGATTTGAACCATAAATAAACTCTTTTAATAAAAACCTTAGCCCTAACAGTATTTGCACTCTATATAATACATTGTAAATGTTCTTGTGTTTATATTTTATTTATGATGCCATAAAATAGCAAATTAATGTTTGGATTTTGAGAGCTGTCTACTTAAAAATCCCTTCAATAAGAATCCTTTACTTTCAAATTCTTAATATACATATATATTATAGCTTAATTCCAATATCCTCTGCAAATACTTCTGCTAAGGTTTATTCCCAACTGCAACCAGCTCCATTGTAATCCCTCTTAACAGCCTTTTGCAGATTTACTTAGGCAAACTAAAAAGTTAGTTATATATGCACTTTTAATAGGAATTTCTATGCGGCATGTTGTGTCAGCGGGTGGGTGGTGTACCCTCGTACTTCCCTCCCCTTCCCCCTGCATCACTCAATGCGCCTCTCTTTCTTGCTCTTTCTCTTTGGCTTCTTGGGGCTTGACAAAGCAGCTGCAGCAACAGAAATGTTTTTGGTTTGTCTTCGATTTGTTTGAGCTTGGTACGTGGGTCGCAGACTCGATGTCGAGGCTGGCGACAAAAAACAGCTAAAAACAGCCATAAACAAATAACTATGCCACCGCCGTTGGCTATAGCTATAGCTGTAGTTGTAGTTTTTGTAGCTCTGACTCTGGCTGTGGTTTCGGCGAGCTCCATTCGAGCAGATCATGCACAGTATAGACACACCCGAAGCCAAAAAGACCGAACCTCTTAGAGAAAAATGTGTCTATATTGAGCGGGTAAAGAGGTGGGGGAGTAGCTGGTGGCAGAGGGAGTCCGGTGGGTGGGGGGTGTAGCTGGCTTGGAATTCAGCTCATGAAATATTTAGGTGTTTGCCGTATTTGAGCACGTCTTGCATAATTTGTACGTTTGTACTTTTAATTAAAGATATCTCACAGATACCAGATACGCCAGCTATGTATCTGTATCTGTATGTGTGTGTTTTCCCGTATTTGGTCTTGCTGCGCATGAATCGACACTGCGCGCATTCTGTTGCAACAAACTGATTGAGTAGCTCTGAGTAGTTTCGGGCCTCAGCTGCAGCCCATTTGCCCATTTCTATTTCAAAATAAAAAAACGACAACAACCTTTTGGGTCATTTAGGGTCAACACTGTCTTGCACGGGCCTGTGCTTTTTTTGGGGCCATAAACATAATTAACCCTCGTTTTTCTTGCCCAATTTGCAAGTGTTTTTCTCAGTCAAGTCTGCGCTCAATTATCTGATAATTTTGCTTGATGAATATTTTCATTTAACGATTATGAAATTGCTTTGAAAATGTTATCGAATTTAAAGATTCTGTTGCTCTTTTATTATGTTTAATATATATATATATAAAGTTCTTTATATCTAATAGTTCTTTATTTCTTTCTATTTCAGGTATGTACGCAAAGGAACAGAACATATCATGGAAGAGTTTTGTGGATTGCAGTTGGAAGAACATTGTGTACTCATTACGATTACTTAGTTAACAGTTCTACCATCAATTTTTTTTTCTTCCTAATACTCAGAACTGGAATTCAAGTCTTAAAGATATTCGATAGGATAGATTGATACATCAGTGTGACTTTCATAACGAATGAATATGTTGATCTTCAGGGGCTAACAACTAACAACAGTTTTGGTGTTTAAGTCTTGTATGTTGCTTGGATTGGGATCACACAAGTGTAAACCAATGTTAATATATGTAGGACTGAAATTCATTGATTAAACGGCATTACTCAATATGTCGCATCGATAAGATATTGTTCTTCTGGCTAAGAACATGCAGAATAATAGTTTCTTTTAATTTTATAATAAACCTCAATATCTATATAAAGCCTAAAAAATTACCCTTCACACAAGCTTAAAGAAAACTTTTTATGATCTATTGAAGAAAGTCGATCTTCTAAAAGGTATTATACTTCCACTTCTTACAAGCTTAAAGAGAATATTATGATCTATAGAAGAAAGTCGATCCTCGATAAGGTATTACACTTCCACTTCATCTTTGCCATTTTCGAACAACTTTGACGGTTTAGCTAATTAATTTAATAATTAAAGCCGTAAATTTTGGACACGACAGATGTTTATTTTGTTTATTTGTCAATAAAAAATTAAATTTTATTATGTTCAATGCCCGAAAATGTTGAGAAACGTGCGCCGGAGATTAACAATAAACGCCCACAAACGTTGACAGTTTACGGTTGTTTGGCCATATGAATTGACAATGGGCCACATAGCACACTTGTTGGTCAGAATTGTGCGAGCAGGAAAAACTGTGTCAAACTGTTTTTTATTTCGGTTGCTCGACTCTTTTAGGGCCTTTTTCGCTTTGTTCCGTCTCTCATTTTGTTGGACAGTTTCGTTCGTTTTTCCAAACTTTACTTAACTGTTTTATCATTTAGCGGCGAATTTCACGTTCTCTGCTTACCGTGTGTTTACATTTTTGCCACGTTATCACTTATTAACCCACTTCCGGCAAAACCAAGCGAAGAGAAATTAATTTGCAATGACCAACAATAATAAACTGTAGAAAATAGAGAAAAAACATGAAGAAGAACAAGCAGAAGATACAAAGAAGATACAGTAAAAACAATTTAGAGAACCTAGAAAAAATCATAAATCATGATGGCGAATTGGGCTAATGTCGCGTCGTGTGAAAGTCTCCTGATCTGCTGTTGCTCTCTCCCTCTCTCTATCTCTCTGTCTCTCTCTTCCACTTTGCTCGTCGTGTCTGGCATTTTCATGCGAATTAAGCGATTTTCACTTAATTAATCAAATTATTTAGCATTTAGCATAGATTTCTCAATTGACAGGCGGTAGACAATGAGGAGTTGAAGAGCGTGTAGGCGGCAGAGAGGGGGGCGTGGTACAGCTACAATTCCATTCAATCGATTTCTAATTAAAGTGCCACCACACACGGCGTGGCATTACAATGCGTTTCATTCAGTTTTCAGTTCAGTTTTCCTTTCAGTTGACAAATGTGGCAAACAACAACAAACTGACAACAATAACAACAACAATGAAAACTCGCACATGTGCACAAGTTTAGGTTGATGTATGTGGCCTACTTTATATCCATTCCATTCCATTCCGTTCGTTTAGCTTCAACAAGAAGAAAATATCAACGAAAACTGAGGCATATTGGTTGTGGCATACTCTATGTTAGCTGAACAGTATTGTCTAATAGACTACACAAGAAAATTTGTATAAATTAGTTTGGAATTTGTATTGCTGTCTGTATGAGCAGCTAGATCTCAGTAACTATAAGAGTTAGGGCTATCAAACTTACTGTCAATATGTTTTATTAACGCACGCAGGTAGAGTTGAATTGAAAATTCAAATAAATCAATTAAAATCTAATTACAAGCGTAATATCTTTGCTTAAACTTGAAATTTAAGTGTACAGGTTATCACTATCTTTATGACTCCTAATGGTGTTCGAATGGTTAATATTTTGGCTACCAAATATATCATAGTCTAGTTTAGTCGACTGCAGCTTGCACTACATACTTGGTAAATTTGATTGTTCTTCAATGCTAACAAGTTAAGCACCTTAACTGATGTACCCCGATTAATATAGCTTAGCTGGAGAGCTATAAAATGTGTTATATGCATTGGTAATTGTTACTTTTTAAAAATCAATTCTCATTGTTTTTCTGTGTTCATTAGAGTCGCATTTGAAGTCGCTTTTGACTATTGACAAGGTCTAGGTGCAGCCTCTGGGACAGACTGACAGACAGACGGACAGTTGACTCTGGAGCGCGATTGCTATGGAGATTTCGATTCAAGTTTGTATTTTGCTGCGGATTGGTTTGCTGTCATTCAGATTTCTGTTTTCAGATTTCTTTCACAGTGCTCACACGAGCGCAGGCGCACGCGCATGGCCAACGTCATTGTGAATAAACTTATGAGTGCCAGAGTGAGTGTGAGTGTGAGTATGGGTGTGAGTAGTGAGTTCATGGTAATTCACACAGAAGAAGTAGAAGAAGCAGAAGATGAAGAATGAAGCCCCCAAGTTGTATCGCAACTAGTGATGATTGCCAAACTAAGTGTCTCTCTTTGGGTAGAAAGTGCAGCACGAAGCGCGATCTTTGGGTAAACAAAGGAAAGGCTTTTTCCCAGCGGCGAAGAACAAACACAACAGAGAGAAAAGAGAGAGAGAGAGCAAGAGAGTGGAGGAGGAACCAACAAAGCGACTTCCGTTCGTAGGGTGCTCTCGCTTTGTTTACCGGGCCAAAATCAAATAATTATCTTTCGTTGCTGGCTACTGTAAGTAAACGCAATAGCCAACGGATAATAACAACAACAACAGCAACAGCTAAAAGATACAAATATACTGAGATACAGATACAAAGAGACGAGAGTTCAACTACTTTGGGCTCCATCAACCTGTAAAGTATCTGCAGCTCGTTGTGCTTACGCGCATAGAATCAATTTTCGTGGCGGGTAAATTGCTTTGATTCGATTTGTGAAGTTGCCGGGTGGATGCTGGAAGGGAGAGAGGAGAGAAGCACTTGGAATTGAGAATGAATACACGGTGAGAAAAGGTTGTGAAGAAAGTATCCAAGCAATTCCAAATTAAATACAAAGCTTCAGACATTCAAAGTTGTCTAGTAATATTTACAGTATTGAAAACATTTTACTTATTGACATGAGAACATATTACGCAAATATTTTGCACAGTGTAACTGCCTGAGAATGAGAACGTTAGCTGAGATATCTCTCATGTACCGTTGGCGCCCTTTGCGGGCAATTCGCGCCCGTCTTCATCGTGATCATCGAAATCGACATCGACATCGACGAGGCTTTGTATCGAAGCTGTGGCTAAGTTGCGTGTGTGCGAGAGAAAGAGTGTGTGTGTGTGTCTGCTTGTGTGTGTGTGAAGTAATCGGTAGTTGTGGCTCAAGCCGCAGAGCAGAGCGCACTCAGCTCAGGCTCTGACGCTGTCTCCGTCACCGTCTCCGTCTCCGTCTCTGACTGCGACTTAAGCTCCGGCTCTGGCCTCAAATGTTGTTGTAAGTATTATTCTGCCTCTGCTTCTCACTCCCTCTTACGCTCTTTCTCTCTCTCTCTCTCTCTCTCTCTCTCTCTCTCTACGTTCGCAAAAGGTTGTTGAACTTGTTGTACAACTTGGTTTCAATTTTGTTCCCTCAATCAGAGTTGCCAGTGTTCTTTGGCTTTTGTGCTCGTTTTGTGCCTGTCTGACGGCGCTCCCTCTCTCCGCATCTTTCTTCACTTCATCCCACATTGAGTTCTATTATAGAAAATTATATTATTATTATGTACTCCAGCTTGTGCTTTGTTTGCGCACACATTTTTACTGTTATGTTACGCAAACGTTCATGGACTCTCTCATGCTTCCTCCCATCCGCTTAGGCTCCTACCTTAATGCAAATTCTTAGATCTTGCTCTTAACTTAATGTCTTAAGTCCAGCCTATAGTCTTAATTCTAGATGTCTTGTTCAGTTTCTGAATTCATTGGAATAAAACCCATAAGTGGGTTATCTTCTTGCCCCATCCAAGGCGACACCTTCAGCCTTATCGCTTGGCCTTTCAATTAGCTTCAATAGCCCACTAAAAACCATACAATGCAATCCAAATTAATTTAACTACCGTCGTAGAACCAATAACAGAGTCAAAGTAAACAAATAAAACAAAGTAATTAAACGGCGCCCCGTAATGACGACAACGTGGCGGCCTTATCAACCCAAGACCAGACCCAAGCCGTTGCTCGGCGCTGACCCCTGCCAGGTACTATGTATATTATTATCAACTGACTTGTGGAATCTCGAGACGAGATTGTTGCCATAGCAAAGCTATAAATGAGAAGCTGACGTTTGTTTTTCCACGGGTTTTTCTTCTCATTCTCATTCTTCTTTTTTGCTTTTTTCGGGTTCAATTAAAAACGTGACGCTTTTCTGACCTTTTGTCTAAATTAATTGCGTTCTTTTTTGTAGCCGCCCGTGAAGTGTTTGTCGGCAATAAAAACTACGAACTACTGATAGAATATCTCCGGCAAAGGGGAGAGTATTAGGTAAGGTAGTTCACAATAGGGTTAGGCTAGAAGTCGTTAAGTCAAATTGCGATCAGATAGAGTTTCCAAGAAATAATAATAATACTACAATGTGTTTATGAAATCTCTAATAGAATCTTTAGAATTTGAACTTTGTTGGGGAGTGTTGCGGCGGGTGCGTTGACATTTGAATTTTGACAGTTCTGTAGTTGGAATGTTTGCCAAAATATCTAAATTCTGAGGCTGTGGCAGGCACGTGTTCGCTCGTTCCCTCCCATAAATCGACACATTTAACCGATCGTGCCAATAAATCATCACAGTGCCGCGGCCTGTGCACAGTTCTGCCTGAGTTACCACTGAGTTCCCTCTAAGTTACCTCTCAGTTCCCTCTGTGTTACCTCTGTGTTACCTCTGAGTTTCTCTCACAGTTCCCTCTGAGTTCCCTCTGAGTTTCTGCTGAGTTTTCCCGGCAATAAATCAAACGTCTCGCACACCCGTCAATTGCTATTAATTTCTTAAGTGTTGCGCAAAGGCAAACTGCATAAAAATACTTTTATAAATACAAATGAAATAAGAAATACGAAATGCATAAATTATTTATTGCTAAAAAGCGAATGTCATAAGAGTGCGCCACGCGGCGTGGCAGGCTGTGGGAATCGCGCGCTGCACCGTCTGTGTGTCTGTGTCAATTGGCCAATTGAACAGTTGAACAGTTGACCAGTTGACCAGGTGAACACTTGAACAGTTGAGTAGTTGACCAAGCAGCTGGCAGACGCTTAGTCACGGCTTGTGAGTGAGTGTTTGATGCATCAACTTTGATATTGCACTGAGGTTCAGAGTGCATAAGTAACTTGTTTCCCACTCTCAATCCCAACTGTGTTCGAGCTATTGCCTAATACCTTATTATAACTTTGCTTAGGGGGGCGCATTACAAGGTCAATTACTCAACGGGTTGCGTGAATTGCGCCAGCTTATTATTAACTTTCTAGTTCAGCAGATCGAAACGCGTTAACAAGTGTAACATTGGCAATTTGTCAGACAATTGCCGAGAACAACAAGCGTGACAGCAACAGCAGGGAAACGTCTCACACAAGGCGGGGTACTGACCAAAAACAAAGAAAACAAATCAAGAAATTTCTATAGTAAACTATACTTGACTATGCGATACCCTGCTTTGTGTATATTCATAACAGGCTTAAAGTCTATGCTTGCAATTAGATTTTGATCGATTTACAACAAACTTTAGCTGTCGGAAACTATTAGACATACTGACGCCAAGTTTGATGGTCCTAACACTTATAATCTTTAAGTTATAAGTGTTCATACAGACAGAAATGGGTTTATTATGGTGTAAAATCCCTCTAAACCCTATAAATCCTCCTTTTCTGCGTTTTAAACCTTCACACAAACCAAATATACCCGTAATATTCCAAAAGTGAGCTAGGTATGGAAATTACCTGAAATATACAACATGAATGAACCACAAATGAAAGAAAATCCCCTCAACCTAATGAGAAGCAAATGTTATGCAATTGGGAATTGTTAGGAAAATTGTCGTTAACTCTTTTTGGTTAATTCCATTTTCCGCCTTGCTAACGACCAACGCCTTGGCTCGGCTCGGCTCAGCTCAGCTCGGCTTCGGTTGGGAAAACTCTGCGTATATGCCTGGTGAAGGAGATTATATGAGTATGATTATGTTTATTTTCCACTTCATTAAATCGTGCGACGACGACGACGACGAATGTTTTGTTTGCCCCACATGCCACGCAGTCGCACTCAACTTATGTAATTTCCTCGAGAAATGCTGAGTAAAGTTTAACTACTAGCAATTGGTATTTTCAGTTGATTTTGAGTATTTTACTTGTGTACTTTGTAGTATTTTTGTTTGGCTTTGGCATTAATTTGATTTTATTATTCAATCAAATGCATTGTACGATACAGAAGAGAGAGAGAGAGGAAAAGAGACAGAGAGAGAGGAACTTTTGTAGCTGCAGGGCAAGTCACAATGATAATTCGAATTTAGACTTTGTGTGTTCATTCAAAAATGTTGCACAGTCATTTGATACCCTTGAAAGGCCCTCGCACTGCAACAGGAAGCTGCGTACTTGGCCTGAGATATGATCTGGAATTTATCTAGGATCATTTTAAGATAAGGAGAAGCCGCGTTGCATCCGACTCTGATCTGATCCAGGCCGAGGTCACGAACTGTGTCAGTGTCGGGTGTGATGAGAGTGCGTGGTCTGCTCTGCTCTGCTCTGCTTCACTGCCTATTCTTCAGTTACAGCAACAACAATCGAATGTAGAGCAAAGCGTAGCAATTGCCCTGACCCATTTCGGGGAACACCCACTGATCGTTTCGGCAGTTGCAGCCGACTGTTGAAACAAACTTTAACTCTTTTTTCTCTTTGTCTGATTGTCTGTTTTCGGTTTCTGTTTGTTTTCTGTTTATTTTCTGTTTTTTTTTTGCTTTTACTTTTTCGTCCCGATTTGGTTGGCAACTAATTAGAGTCTAATAAGGCCAGTTTGCCCGGTCCATTTGTGCTACAGTTTTTTCTGTTTTTCAATTGTTAATTAGCCCCGCAATGGCGCTGACGATGGCGTTGCCTTTCGCCACTGCACTTTCACGTGCACATTGAATTATTGAATTACGTTTGCAATAAATAATACTAGAAAAACATTCACCATTGTTGTTGCACATTGCATTTCCATATTTGCGATTACACACAGTGAGCGGTGCAAGTATTCGTATATGAACATGCAAATTTGCATGCTCAACTTTTACTCGCCCCGTTGCAAAGTACACATACACAACATACATACATACATACGTAATTATCATGTACGTTTTCTCATCATTATAGCAAAATAATCGCGTTTTTATTTCGGTATTTTTAGTATATCTCTCTCAAGCTATTAAAAAAAAGGTTTTAAGTGCGCTTTATTGTTGTTTTAAGTTCAATTCGCTGAAGATTCAATGCGATTTTTAAACACCTAAAACGCAAAGCGGAGATCGACAATCGAGTAATTGTCTGTGTGGCGCAAGCTTTACAATAGATGTGCGTACGAAAATGCGAAAGGCACAGAAACTGTTGGCAAAATGAGAATATATAGACATTGAAATACTCTAAGATACAACACAATAAAAGCAAAGTCATCAAGAAGTGCAGAAAGTTGTCAAGAAGGTGGAAAGCTGACACAGCAGTACAAATATTATGTAATCAAATTATCTAATCCAACACTTAACTACAATCTAATTATCTTGATCTAAAAGCTATTGAAAGAAAACTTTTATGAATTCAAATAGATCTTAAATCTTATATTTATCTCTTTCCATTTCTTTGGTTTTGGTTTCTTTTTTTTTGTGTGATTCTTGTAAATAAAAAGGTATTTGAAATTCGGTCTAAACATGCCGTTCCTCAGTACATAGCGCACTTAAAAACAATTGGAAACAGGTGAAGCCTCGATAACGATCTGATCTTGTTATTACTTTTATTTGTGGTCGTTTATTGTGATCGTTTTGTTGCTGTTGCTCTGTTGCTGTTGCAAGTAGGCTCCACTTGGTCAAACTTGGTAAACTGTAACTGTAACTTTAACAAGATTTTAATGGCAACCCACGAAAAATCGTCAATTTGTTTATTATTTTTATGATTTCGTTTTCAGCCGCAAATTACTTAATTTTTTTTGAAAATCGAGCGTGTTGCGATTGGAAATTGAAACAACTTTCACTTCACTTTGCCACAATAATTGACAAAAAAAATTCAGGCAACACCAAAGAAAAACTGCCGCGCCCTCAGCCCACTTCCCGCCCTGCCCCCCTCTCATTTGAATCGGCATCGAAAAAAGAAAAGGAAAACCGAAAGAAAAACACAAGACTTGAGGCGAATTAATTAATTACGAATGCACGAGGCGACGAACCGCTGATAACTTGCTTCCCGCAGGTGAATGCCTATAAAAATCAAATTTGAATAAATTGAAATTTTATCTACACGCCCAAAGAGTCTGCAATAGCCACCTGACGGGTCTATGGTGTCTACCTCTTTCTCTCTCTCTCTTGCTCATTCTGCCATACTGACTCTTGTCCCATTCCCTTTGCTGATCGTTCTCTCTTTCGTTTTAATGACACTGTAAAAATATTTTAATTAGAAATTATTCAAATCGCATTTGTTTACAACCTCAGCCTCTTGTTAGGTTGTTCGATTGGTTTCGATTGATGGAGTAAGTCGTTTAACCAAGAGGAAGAGAGAGAGAAAGGGTTGCTAGAATGTCACTGGACTTAGACTTTGTAGAGTTGTGTATGTGTGAAAGACTCAAAAGAGATGTGTTTGTATGGAAACTAATGAAACTATTTAGTAATATCTTTTTTATAAGACTTGTTATGGATCAATTGCATAAATATAGTGTCTCTGTCTTTAGAATATTGCAGAAACTAGTTTCTGTAGAGTTGTGTACGTATAAAAGACTTTAAAGAGCTATCTATATAAAAGCTAATGTAACTCTTTAGTAATATTTGTTATCTAATCAAATCTGCAGACATTTTTTCTATAATTTCAGTCTCTTAATCATTTAATTCATATGCAATGCAATAACTATGTTATAAAAATGTTGCGAAAATTGCATGTTTTAACAGTCTTGAACTGTTTTGGTTTGCAAATTTTGAAGTGCGTCCTTCTCAGCCCAAACTCAAATTGGCCAATTAATTAAATTGAAGTCGCATTAAGTCTTTAGCCGCATTTATAATGTTACCTACTCCCCCCCCCACCCCTTGGAAACTTGGACATATAACTTATAGCCCTATATATAAGCAGATCAGGCTGCGATGGCGCCACGGCACGACTTATGCAACGGCAGCAAAAACAACAAAAACAATAGATATACTTGACATAGTGGCAAAAAGTTTCTCACATTAGGAAAACAGCAACAACGAGAAGAACAATAACAACAACAGCTCTATGAGAAAAATAACACATTATCTTCGCGGAAAAATCAATAAATCAGAGCTCCAGAGCCGCAACAACAACAACACGGTACAGAGGTCGTTTAGAGTGCGCCAATCTGGCAGCCAAAATCTTAAATATTTCGCCATGAAAAATTGCACAAATATCATTGAAAAGATGCTCCTAAACCCCCTTATCTTTTCATTTCAGCTGCTGCACAAGTAAAATGTCAAATATGCATTAAGAAGCAGCAGCAACAGCAGCGACAACAACAAAAACTTGTTGTTTACATTGTTTTTTAGCAAGTTGTAAAAGGGGTGTAGAGGGAGGAATGGGGGTGGTCGCAGGGGCGGTGGGTCAATTGTATAATAACAACAATTACAAGCTGCAAAAAAAATAAATGCAGTAACAATTTAAAGTACAAGCAAAAAATCACAACAACAACAACTGAACGAAGGTAGTTGTTACCAGTTCCAACAACAGTTTTGTCTCGGGGCCGACCTCACTTGACTCTTTTTCACATCGCAGCGTTGAAGAAAACAACAACAACAGCAACAAAAACTTAACTGAAAAAGCGGCTAAGTAAGAGATACAGTTCCACATGCACTGAACAAATACTTACGATATGTGAAAAACGACAACGAAAAAATACAAAAAAGTAAGCTAAAGAAATGTCTTGACATTACATTTGCAGTAGCCGCAAGATACCATTTTCGAGATTGTGGTATTTTCGTATTGTGTAATCGGCAGATGCGCCTCCAGGCTAAGATAAATAGCCGAATTAAAGACTTGAAATGTATTTACTTGTATAAGTAAAACACCTCCATAATCTCTTTATACATAGGAAATGTAAACTTAACAGCAATTGTAGCAGTCTTTGATATATTTAAACACTCTCTATATTTAAATGAAGCTCATTTCGTGTAGAATATATTTGAACAATAACTGGTTTAAATTTTCATCTGATATATACACTCACATCAAGGACTCCCTCTATGTTATCTGAAGTTAAAAACTTTCTTAGAATTGTTATTCAATATTCTTGAAAATTATAGATATGTTGTGTTTAGCTTGATTAAATAACATTACCTGACCCAAGCACTTTACAATCTGTAAGCTCTTTAAACTGGGAAGATGCCAATTATTCAATTATTTTAAAGTCGGTCTTTTTAAATATTCTAAATATTTTATGCAAGATTCCTTTGCTTTCCTTTCGCAATTTATATTGTATAGTATATATAGTCGCTATCAATCTTAGATCTTTTTCTTCAAACTTGAGTTTATAAAGCATTAAATATCATATATGACATCTCCCTCTTGTACAGACCACATTAATACAATTGCTGCAGCTTAGCATTAACTTTAACTTGATGACATCTGGTGCTATTTAATCGCGAAATGAAATGTCAAGCACATAAATCGCTTCTCCAACATATTTCGAACGACTCAACTTAACTGAGATAAGGAGCGTACGATTTATGAATGACAATAATTATGTATATAGAAGAAGGAAAAGATGGAGAAAAAGAGATGGCGATGCGCGCTCGTCACGTCGCATGTTAAAATCAATTAAGTATTTTGTGGATAACTCTCGTACTCTCGCAACTCATATCTGTGGCGTTTATCTGGCCAGCCAGCAAGCAAGAGACCAACTGAACGACCAAGCAAGCGAGCTACCCACTGCCAAATGCGCCATGACATAACAGGTTCAATTTATCGCAACTTTGCTGCAGTTGCAAGACTCTTGGAGCGTCGTCGTCGCACTTACGGTAAATGTCCAAAGTTATTACCAAAAGCTGACAAATTGTGCGACTCAGCTGCGGACGAGGTTCGGCATCGGGTTCGGGTTCGATAGCGCGATTGTGCGACATTTGCGGAAATAGAAATGCACATAAATATGTGTGCGTCGATAAGTCCAGATCGACTTAGATCGGATCGTAGCAGTCATCGCCATGATTCTACCAAGTGTCACAGCCTTCAGCTTTGTGTCAGCAATCACTAAGTCAAGGTAGCGGTACACTGTCAATTGTAGAAGATTCTTAGAGTGAAGAAACTTACGAAGGCACATCTGCGTCTGTTGAAATTCAGATTTCTTTCTTTAAAAATCTTAAGATCTGCAGTCCATAAATTGTTCGTTTTTAAACTGCATTTGTTTATTTATTTCTGCTGTTCGTCATTATTTTTCTGTCTGTCTTCTTTGCCTCCTTTAGCTGTTACCAAATTTGGGCACTTTTGCCAAAATGTTGATGGCCATCATGAGGTTGACAGTCAGTTTGGTGTTGTTGTTGTTGTTGTTGGGGCACCTTCTTTGGTCCTTCTGGGCGCTTATCAACATGTCCAAACGAGCTGACATTTTAATATGCACTTTGTGCCCGTTTTATGAGCTGATCATAAAAATAAACATTTTGCTTTATGCAGCAGCAGCAGCCGCAACTGTCTAAATAATTAACATGCCAGCAATGCCATTTTTCTTCATCTTTCTTTATTTCGTTTTTTTTTATACCCTTCGACCATTGAAAATGGTAAAAAAAAAGAGTATAATAACGTTGTGCAAATGTATGTAACAGGCTGAGGATCAATAGCCGATTGAGCCATGTCTGTCTATCTATCTATCTATTTGTCTGTCGGTCTGTCAACTATGTTCAACTATACCGGAACATAGGCCGAAGGGTATTCCACTGCCTCGTGCTGCTCGACTGTTGCTCTCGTTTCTTTATTAGCGTTGCCATATTTTCATTTATTTTCTTTTTTTTTTGTTTTGTTGCTGTCACTTTACATTGTTTCGATTATTTTTGGCGTGAGCTTTGTGTGCTCATCCCGTTGACACAGATTCAAGTGAAATGCGTTTGTTGTCGTTGTTGATGTTGGTAATTAACCCACTAAATTTAACAAAACCAGCCAAATATTCCACAATATTTAGTTATTTCTTAGTAAGTTTTCCTGCTCTTTGTAATAATTGTATTTTATTTTATGCTTTGCATTTTCCTCTAAACACTTTTCCTTATTTTTTTTTGTTGTGATCCATTGGCTGCGTTTCATGCATGAATTTAAATGGTGTACAGTTTTTTCCCCAGTCTTTGTTTCAAAATTAGCTCCCCTTCTCTTTGTGTGTGTGCAATTTACAGCAACTCATAGAAATGCAATTATTTTAATGATTTCTCTGTGCATTTTTTCACTGTCTAGCTGTCGTTTTTCGCATAAATCTTTCCGAGTATGCGGAGATTTTTGCATAATGAAATATTTTAGATTTGAACGGATTTACTTGCATGACAGTACACCAAATTGTGATGGAGTTTGTCATTGAAATAATGTTTAATATAATGCTGATAAATTATAGCACTAGTCTTAATATTTATCAGAGTATTTTAAATGAAAAATCAAAAAAAAAAAAAAAAAAAAAATATATTGCAGTAATAAAAATAAATAAGTTTTAGTTCATTGCACTTTTAAATTAAAAAAAGATTTTTCTTTACTTTTGCTTGGACTTTTCTCTTGCCAATCATGATACATTCACTCAGCTGTGTTTTTTTTCTGCCCCACTGTCAGCTCTCGTGGAGCCACGCCCACTTGGGTTGCCCTTTTGCGATCTCTACGTCAGACGGACAGTTACATTTGTCAGTTTTTCAGTTTTGACGATGAAGAAAAAAACGAAGGCGAAGGCATAACAATGAGACAAAGTCGCAGACATTGCAGCATTGCCTGGCACAACTTCCCCCCCCCCCTCTTCCATGCACCCCTTTATTAGGGAGGGGGCTGTCAGTGCCCGAAGACAGTTCGTCTGCAGCGACAAAATGCATATTTAATGCAGACGCAGACGATGCGTCATCGTTTTGCAGTTGCAGCCGTAATTGCAAATGCAATTGCAATCGCAATTGCAGCAGTTGTTGCTGTTGCTGTTGTATTTGTTGCTGTTGCTGCTGCTGATCAGGCAGTTGACACCCCGCACACTGCAACCTCTCTCCTCTGCCTACAGTCTGCGGTCTTTGGTCTCTCTGGTGGCGACCCAGCGCTCTGGGCTTGGGCCATAACTTAAGCAGCCACCATGCACTTGGTCATAAATTATTTGATTGTTGCTGCCTTTTTTTTCAGCCTTTTTTTTGTTTTTTTTTCTGTTTTCTTCGTGGCTGAGAGCGCGCGATTTTATAATGTTGACCCCGGTTCAGCGGATCTGGCGACAGGCCATGTGCTTGGCCCATGGAGTGGAGCCCGTGTCTGGCAAACTTGAAATTTTTATTGTACTTTATCGTTGTTTCCTCTCTTTCCACCTCTCTTTCTTTCCCCTCTCTCTCTATCTCTCTCTCTCTCTGCTGATCGTGTGTTAAAGTTCAAATGTGGCGTTGCGTTTCGGCATATGGTATTCCTTTCTTATGAAGGTATCTCAATCTGTCTGAAGAGGTCCGAGAGTTCGCCGCGCTGCACAAATTTATAGGCTTTGTGAGGGGTTTTCTTCTTCTACTCCCTCTCCTTCTTCTGTCTGTCTGTCTGTATGTTTCTTTTGGCATTACTTTTACTTTTGTTTGCCTGCGCCAAGGCAATATTATAAATTATATATGGGAAATATGGCGTATTTGTTATTCAAAACTTAACTCGACTTGCATAATTTATACATTTCTTATCGAATGAAAGAAAGACAGCAGAGAGACTGAGATGATATGACAAATTTGGCTCAGGAATCAGGAAAAAGTTGCGTAATCATATGTGAGATAGATTACTGCAGTAAAAAAGGTATCGATAGATGTATCGACAGTCGATGACTGTCTAAGTTAATGCTCTGTCCACTGGGATGGCAAACTAACGCTGTACTGAGAGTGTTCAGTTGTTTTCTGCAGAAACTTAGATACAAATACAAAGCAGGAATTGCTCTCTTCCTCTCACTCTCTCTGCTTGGGCTCTCGTTGGGCTTATGTGATCGGCAATGATTGTCATTTAAAGTACTCGGTACAATATGGTGTGCGGAATTTCCATTTTAGCCAAATTAGGCAAAGGAATATTTTTTGTTGTTGTTCGCCTTAGAGAGCAAGTTGCAAGTTCCAACTCGACTCTCGTCAGAGATTGGACATGGTCAAATGCCCATTGCTGTGCTCTGCTCCGCTCTGCTCTAGGCAGGGCAAGCGGAAGGGAACAGGGAGCAGTACTTCGAAATGGGATTGCAACTGAGATGGCTCAGCCTGTGGCTCTGTGGCTGCGGCTCTGGCTCAGCTGAGATATCATCATCGTTTGGCCTGGACGAGTGCATTGAGATTGTCTGCGGATTTTGCGCAAAAGTCAATCGCTTGATTGACAAGTCGCTTCGTCAACGTTGTCGTCGACGTCGTCGTTCCTCTATACGCAGTGAAAACTGCAGCAGACTGTTTTGATAATGCCTCAACCACACAACTTTCAGCTACTAAGTAAGCCTGCCTATGCTTGGGAAGTTGTTTTACTTCCTGCTCTGGCAGTTATTCCCCCTAACTCCCTTTCCACACACACACACTCTCTCTCTCTTCCTACGTCTCTTCACATATTTTTGGTTAGTGTGACTGCCCCATTTGGCCCAAGCATATTTGTTCACTCCAAGTGCCCCGCCCTCTTGCCGTCACTCTTATTTCATTTACAGTTCAAAGCATTGTTTTCAAAGAAAATAAAAGAATTCCATGGAAATACTCACAAGCGAAAGCACCCACAACTGAGATGAAAGGCATTTGTAATCATCTTAGGAGTTGATCATGTTACTCAGAGATCTTTTAGATAATGACTTTGTTAGCAGACTATCAATATATATAGATAGATCAATATAGATTGGAATAGTAATAGACCAACTAGATATTAATGAAGTGATAGAAAACATCATTATGCGAATTTTGAAATATCTACATAATTTATGGAAAGTATATAAACAAAAGTACAAAAGGGTTCTAACTTGAAAATGACAGTTGAAATTCCATTTAATACTTATTTACGGGGTCATAAAGGGGCGTGACTAATGACTAACATAACTATTATCTGAGTGATTTATTAAGACATATTGTGACCAAATTTATAAGTCTAGCTCTTGTAGATTCTAAGATCTAGGTGTTCATACGAACAGATTTGGTTACTGATAGTTCCCAGGCATATGAAGTTCCATATTTTTTAGTGTATCTTTGATAAGAAAGCTAAAATTTTGTAGACTTTGAGTCTCGAAAATATCGTCGACAATTTGTTATTGTTTTTCGAAATTCGTGTCCAGGTTTTTTGATTAATTTACAAGTGTGAAAAGTGGAAAGTGTGAAAGTTGCCTAATTAACTTTGATATATTTGATCTGGGGTACTCCAGTTTCTGCGTTTCGAAATATTTTATTGTTTGTTTTTGTTTTGTGTTGAGACAAATAGAACATGAAACTCGTCTAATTAAGCGACGTTGGAGATTTTCACTTGCCGCTGCGAATAGCTGAAAATCAGCGAAATATTAGTTGATTTATTTTTATGGCAGTCCAGCTGTCTGTCTCTCTGTCTGTGTGTCTGTCTGTACGGGCTGGCCGTGGCTACCGCTATACGCCTGAGACATATTGCCAGTGCCAAACGCGCAGTGCAACTCATAAATATTTACGGCCAACAGACAAACTTGTTTTCCAGCTGTAAATGGACACAGACGCAGCTCGGACGCGGACTCGGACTTGGACGTGGACGCGGAGCTTAGAAATGGACAGACTGTTGAGTTAAGGCTGTGCTAAAAGTGCAATTAGAATGAGCTGCAACACGTTGCAGCTACAGCAACAGCTCAGCTATAGATGCTGCTGCTGCTGCAGCAGGACGGGGGCGTAGGGCACAACTGGCAGTGCAAGTTGCACATGGCAAGTCGCAAGTTGCAAGTCGCAAGTTGCCATCGCCATCGCCAGTTGAAGTCGCACTTTGCCGACACACAACGCAATCTTCTGTTGATCAGAGTTTTCCATGGAAAACCAGTTGGTTTCTTGCTTGGTAATTCTAAGCTGCAAGTTGTTTTCCAAATGCCATGCAAGAATATTTTATACTTGATGAACGTGCAGCGGTAGTTGCCAGCAACTTGCAACTTGCAACCGGTAACCAACCAAGCAACCAACCAGCACTTTGTGGCAGGCAACAGTAATGCCAATAAAACAACAACAACAACTTTTGACCTAAATTTCAAGTTAAATGCATTTTAAATTCATTGAATCGATCTGTGGCTCCATCGAGCCGTCGACTGCGACGACAGAAGCTGCTCAGTCTGGGCTCAGTTCAGTTCAGCGAAAAAAAACAATAACAAACAACCAAACAAACACCCCGCACAACCTAGAACGTTTTTTATTCAATCCAAAACACTGCAAAATTACTTGACGACTAAAGAAAATGAGCAGGTGTGAGATAGAACCGATCAATTAATACGCTCTCAAAAGGGCTGAGATAAAGGTTTATAATTGAAACAGTAATACATCAATATTAACGTATGTATAGTAACAGATCTATATTAACAGATGTATAGTAAGAGATGTATATTAACAGATGTATAGTGACAGATGCATAACAACAGATATATTATATTATAACATACCTATGTTAACAGATCTACAGGAACAGTTGTATATTAGCAGATCTATAACAGATAACAGATTTATTGTAACTCTCCTATATTAACGAATCTTTAGACACAGATCTATGTACACATATACGAGTATACCGATAGAATATAAGTGTATAATTTAAACTATCAAAAATGTTGAATAATTCTTAAAAAAACAAAAGATATTAAAAAAACAGTATTTTTGCTGGTTAGTACTTGAGTTAACATAGAGAATCGACTTGATAATAAACTGTAAATAGGTCTTAAGTATGACACTGTAGTTCCCACCTTATCAATCTTAACATTGATGGATGTTCATAACCGATAACAAAAACATACTATACATAAAGATGAATATAGATCTATATTATCTAGTGTTTTCATTGCCTTTTCTTATTTTCTCAAAATGTTCTATCAACAACCAAAGTTGTTGTTGTTGTTGAGGTGTTTCAACTGACTTGACTTGTTTTTCTATTAACAACTTTTGTTGCTGGCGCTGTTGTTGTTGTTGCAATTGTGAGTGCACACACAACGTCGTTAGCTCTGCCTCAACAACTACAACAACAGCAACAACAACGTCACTTTGTTGTCGCCACCCGTTGGCTTATTAACTCGCTGTCGCTGTCGCCGTCGCAGTCGACGTCGCTGCAAACACACAAATTGAGCAATTCCAGTCAACAACTCCTACTTCTAGCTGAAAAGTAGCCAAGTTGTTTTTGCTTGCTCTGAGAAAACCATTTAATAGAATAACCAACCTGACAGCAGCAGCAACAGCAGCAGCAACAACAACAGCAGCAACAAGAAAAGCGACAGCAACAACAACAAGCATTAGGCAATATCAAATACGGTCATAAGTCTTGGCAGCAGGTTCTTTTTCAAGCTTTGGTAATTTCGACTTGAAGCTTTTCCTTCTTCTGCTTCCTCTTTCCCTTCTTCATCAGTTTCTTCTTGTTTTTCGCCAGCCTACAGTGTTGTTTTTACCACGCTTGATCAAAAAAACACACACACACACAGAACAAAAGTTTATTTTCTTGTCCTAAATACCAAACTTATTTTTAACGACATTTTGCATTTTGCGTACCTAACTTTGTTTAGGTCAGACACAAAAAAAAAGCTAAAAGTGCTTGGAAATTTTACTCTCTATAGGATTCAAGTTGCCAAAGTGAAGAAGTACCCGCTTCTTATTGTATTGAAGGGTATTATAGGTTTGTGGAGGCAACCTGTTCTTACATGCTTGATAAACGCGGAATTTTAGCATTTTTTGTCTGTATGAACGTCTTTAACTTAGAGACTAAATGAGCTAGAGCTACCAAATTTGCTTACAATGTGTAATATTATTGCACGGAGATAAATAAGGTTTAACAATTTAGCCACGCCCTTTTCTGCCTACGTATATAACCAAAAAAAAACATAAATTTAAAGCTAGAATATTTAAATGACTTCAAAACACACTCCTTCTTGCTTGTTTAAACATAACCTAACCTTAATTATCGTGTAATTTAATGCAATTTATTTAAAATATATTATATGCTTGAGCTTCAGATAAGTCTCCGTAAAATATTGTTCTATATGTTAGCTTGACATTTGGTTAATTGACATGGCCCACAGAAACTATGCAAAAGAACGGCTAAGAGAAGCGCGACTAACCGGTTGGTCATGGTGAATGATCATTGCCTCGATCATCATACATAATCACCATTATCCGCAGCATCATCCGCATCATCATCCTCTTCATCGTTGTCGTTGTCGTTGTGGCATAAGAGTAAATGCAACTATTGTAACATTTAACGGTTCTGAGTGAGCTTCAAGCTATGTTATGTAGTAGTAGTAGTAGTAGTAGTATGTTCTGTGGCGATAGCCTTGGACCTGCACACAATCCCATCCTGCTAATCTTGCGCATTTTGCGTGGTTGCACGTACTACATGTTGTGGCGCTGTGCATTCCTTTTGACAGTGGTAAATTCTGTGGCTTATCACTGACAGAAGTCAACTGTCATGTTGTATTTCATGTATGTAAATGACGGAAGTCAGGCGAGTTGCCAACCTCAACCTCAGCGCCAGTATGCAATCGATGGGAAGTTCAGTTCCCAGTTAACATGATATAATATTGTAAATGGCAACTTGAAGGGTATCTTCGGCTCGCACCTTCACCTGTTTTTGTCACGCATTTAAGCTTTTAGCTTTGTTCTTTTCTTTCGTAATTCGCTTTGCTCCTCCCACATAAATAGGTTTATTTTCTTCTAATCGCTTGACGCGACTTTTGCAATTAGGTTGCGGGAAAAATAGAGAGCGAAAGTGCGCGGTATGTGTGCTGTGCGCACCATAAAAGGCGCACTCGACGTACGAAAAACTCTGCGCGACTTATGCAACGGCAGGCGACAGGTTTATCGCGTTACAGCCCCGACTTAAACAGCAGCAACGCGGTGAAGACTATAAACCTAACCGAGTCGAGTTAAATTTTAAATTAAATTTCATTTCATTTTGTCGCATTTCATTTCATTTTGTCGCATTTGACACGACCCAGTGACACACAAACCCTTTGTCAACTGACGGCAGAGCAGAACGGCTTGAACAACCATAACAACAACAACAACAATGACAAACACACTAGCTATAACAATGTCATAAGCGTTAACACAACTATAGCTAAGCAAACTTGAAAATAGTTCGGAAAATGTGAATTGAGGCACAAACTTCAATTTGGAGAATATGAAAATGGAACTGAATGAAAAATAAAATAGGCGAGAAGTTTAGAAAAATTACTATAAAGTGAAATGTAAAAAATATAGATACCTTGTGTGTAAAGAGAAGAATGATATATTTTCTTTTATCTACGAATACTGAAAGTTGATCTAGCAATGCACAAGTATTCTCAATGTCTTTCTTCAGTCTAACGTTTAAAAAAGACTAAAGTCACTTTATGCATATATTTGTTATAACCACAAGAAGGTGTGAAGCCCCTTTAAAGTAAATATATACTATATTTATCCAAATCGTTATGTTTATATGTATGAACGCACAGATCTAAACTATTTTAAAAGCAAGAGACAGCAAATTTGACATGAAGCTTCCTGTATATCCCACACACGCATTCGACTTCGAGTTTTTATCACTTGTTATCCCTCGTGTCTTCAAAGAGCACTCCGCTTGTTGTTACACACACGGCGTATGCGCAATATTATGAACTGGCCACGTTTAACGTTTATGACTGCACTTAATGCGATTTTGTGAAACTATTTTTAGGTTTTATGTCAATTCCTTTGCGGCTTTTTTGTTTGTTTTCTTTGACGATGATGTCGGAGTACTTTGACAATAGAGCTGCGAAATTGGCGTAAAATCTTGGCGTCAAGTCAAAAGGAAGTCGTGGTGTGTTCCAGTTTTCGATTCTCGTTAATTGATCGATTGATTTTCTAGTGAATGAAATGTGAAATCCTATCGTGTGCTGATATAGTCATGCCGACGCGTCGGGCCCATAAATAGAGAGACCCCAGTCCGGAGCCGAACAGACCGACCTGACCACTCTACTCGACGTCTTTGGTTTCATTCATAAAAATCAAGAGACTGGTGGGAGGGAGAAGGGGGCATAGAGGTGCCTAACGGGAGGTTTAACTTTCAATGCAGCCAATTTTGTAATTACAACAAAAGCCGGCGATGGCTTCAGCGGATCAGCGGGCTCGTGCATTCGGCGAACAAACCTTTTTGGGGCTGGGGCTGGGGCTGCGCTTCTTATAAAGACATTTGTGCCAGTTTGTCTGGCTCTGCCTCAACTACTACTTCTGTTTCTTCAACTGCCGTTTCTTCTTCAATGCGGTCACTTGGCCTGCACTCACTTCTTCATAGACTCGTACATGTTTTCTATGCCTCCCAACTAATTTTGTGTTTACTTTGTGTCTCTTTGCAGGTAAGCAACAACAAACGGAACAACGCTGCAGCGATAATGCCATTCATAACTCTTATCTAAGTGGGTTGAAACTTTAAACTAAATTGCCAAATTTGGGTTAAACCTGTTGGTTTCTTATGTAAGAATGCGGAGAAGGTTGTAACCGACTGCAGTTGGTGATATATTCTTTTGATATTAAGAGTATTTTCTATTGATTTCATTAATTTATGTAGTTTAGAGATAATTAATATAAATTCATATGTATGCAGATAAATATCTAAGATGCTCTTCAAATTTGTTAGAGATCGGTTAAGTGTATACAAAGTTTTTACACATGAAAATATTTAACTCTATTATTCATAGTGTATTTTTAATGATATTTGTAGAAAACTTTGCGTACATTTTATTGAACTAATAAATTTTATTAGTGTTACAGAAATTTATGGATAGTAGATAAGTTATATAATAATATGATCGATAATGTGTATAAGAAATGTATTGTCAAGGAAATATTTCTATTATTCAAAATTCCGTGGAAATTGTTTCAAGCATTTTATAGATATCATAAATGTTATGAAATAAATGTTATGTAAACATATAATATGATAACCGATCAATGATACAATGTGTAGAAATTCTATGTCTTTACAATTCAAAAGAAAATTAAATTCGTAAATTTTACGTCTTTTACACATATTTCTAAATTAAAGATAAGTTATTTAAAAATATAAAATGATCATTATGTGTCTACAAAATTTCCCTACATAGAAATATCTGTCTATAAGCCACAAGGCAACAAATCTTGTCTCAAAGTCAAAGCATTAACTCGACAAGCTGACAAAGTTTCAAAGCTCCCTTCTGCATGCAACGATCAGCGATCGATCTCGATGTCGATGACGACGACGACAGCAACGACGACGACGACGACGACGACGACGACTGCGACGGCGATGTCGATGACGATGACGTGCCATCAAGTTCACTTTCACTTAGTGTCAACAAGGCAGTTGCCGTGTGGCAGTTGTTGCAGTTGCAGCTGCAGTTGCCGCAGTCGTTATTCAGCTGACGAAGATAATCATTGATCTTCATCGGCATTTTGGTTCGGCGACCTCGCCTTGTGCCTCCACCCCCTCAGCCCTCACTACCCCTACCCCCCTGCAGGCATTTCGCCATCTCTGCTCTGTCCAAATCGATCGTTGCGAAAATTTATGTGCAAAACTTGACTTTGCCTATCGGAAGGTTCGTTGGCATTTTTCTGTTTTTTTTCTTTTCTTCTCCCGATTGTCGTACAAACTGTCGCTTTTCCTTCTTCGTCTACGTGTGTCTCCCTCTCTCTTCATGTCTCTGCGCCTTCCTTCATCTCGTGTTGGCGTCGCTTTTGAAATTGAAAACGAAAGTAGCTTTGCCTTGCTTTGACTTGGCCCGCCCCTTACCGCCCCTGCCAGGTACAGCTTAGCTGAAATTTATGCACTCTTGCAATTATTTTTTTTGGTTTTGGTATTTTTTGAGGTATTTTTTCCGTATTTTACTCTTTAATCAATTGCGAGACACTTTGATGGACATTTCTATGCATTACTTTGTTACATATTGTTTTGCAGAACTTAGAATTAGCAAGATCTTTTGCTAAGTTCAATAAGACTTGCATTCATAAGCTTAAGATTTAAAGAGTATTTGTCATTCTTCTAGTAGGTATTGAATGGGAAGTATCTTACGGGGAGTTTCAAACTGTACTTCCCGTAGATCTTTGCCATTATTGACAGTGCTTATTTGTGTCTTTTCCCAATTGACAACGAGTTGTTAACCTTTATCGATGAACCTAAACGTTTTTGCATTTTCCACAAAGTTTCCGCAAGTCAAAAAGCAAAATAAAAAACTCATCCGACTTTCGCATACAGCACCCTGAAGCGTTGACATTTAATGATGGATTTGACACACAAGGGCACGACCAACGACAACGATTTCAACTGTTGTTTACCGGCAACGATCACAGTGTGATCGCTTTGCTGTCTCTCTCTCTCTGTCTGCCATGTCTGTCTGTCGCTTTGTTGACTGTTTCCAGTTGGACAGATGATTAATTTCGGACTGGTTAAACATTTAACCGGGTGGTCCTTTTACAGAGTTAAACGTTGTGCAACATTCATAAATAATGATGGTAGCTCAGCGATCGTTGTTGTTGTTTCTTTGCAATGTGACCAGCAATGTCCAGCTATAATTATGTTCGATCGAAGGGCAGCAGCTCAATCAATTGCGAAATCATTGCAACTGCAGTTCGTACTCACCCTTTCCTTCTGCCTCACACTCTCTCTATTTCTTTCTCTGTGTGCAATTGTGTGCAAACTTTCATTTTCATTTCAAGTATTTTATGTATTTTTAAATGCATTTCTAAATGAATTGTAATATACTCGAATCACTGATGTTGTTGTTGTCGCTTGTGTTGTTGCGAGGTTGTTGTCGCCGGCAGGCACGAACTGAGATGCCTATCTATTGCCTATTGCCCGCGTATTGCCCAAGAGACAACAGAGAGTCGAAGAGTCGCAACATACACACAACAACAACACAAGTTGCAAGCTCATGTGCCGCGGCGGCACTAAAAATACAAATCAAATGCAAACACATGCGGCGCCCAAATTCACAGTAACAACAACAGCAACAAACAACTGTGGCGTCGACACAGAGTTGATGTTTAGCTGATTTTTACTTTTACCCAAAGCCCCAAAGTTGCTCATGTGCACGATTTTCCAGCGTCGATCGGCATCGACTTTCAAATGGCAGAAATGAAGAGACAACAACAACAACAACATATCAACAACAACAAGCGACAACAACAACAATTGTACAATAACTTTACGCATAGCTTAAAAATTCAAGAGACAGAGAGAGACAGAGAGAGAGGGAGGAAAGGAGGGGGCAGATCGCGCTAGAGATGATGAAGTTACTGAAGCTATAACACACCTGGGGCGCCCGCCTCGTTCGCAAACTCTCTCGCAATGAAAGTGAAACGTTGAGTTACCCACTTACTTGTATACCCTACAGCGGTAGAGGTGCTTTACCTATAATAAAATAGCCTAATAACCTATAAAGTTGTCTTATGTTGTTCTAACAAAGTTTTCTAATTACGTACAGTTAATTTTTCAGTATTGAATTTAAGGTATTCTCTTACTGGTACACCTAATACATATAAAGGTGCTCCAAGTGCAGAAAAGTTGCACATAACCTAGAAATTGTCTAGTTCTTGTGCTATCGACAGTTTTGAATTGCTTGCAGTCTTGAAATAAACTCAGCTGCCTTGTGGTAGTCTCTACAGTCAATAATGGTGCTCAATTTGAAGGTGTCTCTCAGTTTTGAATTTCATAATTGCCTACAGGGTATGTCTTAGTCTAATCTCGGTCTACCTTTGATTTTTTGGTATATTTTCTTTTTGCGCCATTGTATTGTTATTATCATTGTCTTTTTTCGTTTTTAAAAATCAATTTCTGACATCTTTTCTCTTGTAATAACTGAACCGATAAAATAAACGCATTTTCATGCCCCCCCGTCCATGTCCATGCCCCCGTCCACACCATCATGTCCATACCCCCGTCATGTGCATGAGCAAACCTCCCTTCATTGTGTGTGGCCCGTGATGACTTTTACGGTTTTTTGTTGATGGCGTGAATTTTCAATTATTTTTCGTTGAATGAAAGTCTACACTACAATTTCCCTTTGCCGCCCATTGTACTCGATAAGGCACAAGCATTTACATTATATTTCGTGTTGTTATTTGTTTCTGCGGTCAGTGCTATTGTGAACTGAAAATTGACGTGGTAACAAAAGAAAATTTGAGATATTTAAAGCAAAGCTAAAAATAAAACTCAACTTCACTTTCTTCGCATTGAATTTCTAGTTTCGACTATATATGAATTGAGAATTAGCTGAGTATTTCCTTTCGAAATTCTACACAGTGAGTAGAGCTGTCTCTACAGAAGACGCCACCTGGTTATTTCACAATCTTCTCTGTGCTCTCTCTCCCCTCTCTGCAGAGCACTTGCAGTTGTTCCCATGGTCCGACGTGCAAACGAAAGTGAAAATGCGCTCAACTCAAATTCCCATTCCCATTTTTTTTATTTTTTATCTTTCGTACTTCGTATATTACACAATGGGTGTTCGGAGAAGGGGTGAAGGGGGGAAGACGGCGCCGAAATACAGCGAAAAAAACTTGATCGCTCTACGCGTGCGCAAGTGGGGCCCATTGAGGGACAATATTCTGGACATGCACGAGAACTGGTCAATCGATTTATCGCTCGTTTAGTAGATCGCCTCGATTGCACGAAGGGTGAAGAGAGGAGGGAGGAAGGTAGCTGCAGACTGGGGCAGAGACTTGACGCTGGTCGTGGGGTCTCTGCGAGGCATCGCAATTTTTTAAATGCAGCTTGAACTGTAGCGCACCGCGGGGCGACGACCACAGCGAGTGATCGCGACCGCAACGACGACGACGACGTTGACTGCGACGCTTACTGCGACATTCGCTTTCATTTCGAACTGCAGCCGCTTGGCGTCGCGTCGCTTGGTCAGCTGCAGTTGCTCGTGTCGTGTCTTGCCTTGCTTTGCCTTGCCACTTCATTTCATGTCTTGCATCTCACTCTTTCTCTCTCTCTCACTCACCTGGCATGCACTTGCCGCATTCACTGCGCAGCGCGGCTCGTTCCTCTGTTGCACTTGATGTTCGACTTTGACTGCGACTTCGACTGCGACTGCGACTCCGACTGCGACTGTAACTCTGTGACTTCGGCCTGCGCATTCGTCATGTTCGCATTCCCATTCCCATTCGCTTTCGATTTCTTTTATGCTTTCGATTTTAATACCTTTGAAACTGCAGCTGTGGGTAGTAGTATGAGCAAGTTGCTAATAGGCTACCTGGCGAGAGATCCGTAATTATAAACTGCTTTAAACACATAGTTTGTCACATTTAGTAATGGTTTTCTAGTTGAAAAAGATGTAAAACTCTAAGACTTACTACTAATAAGAAAACTATACTAAGCTTTACCTTATTGACTACTAAAAATATTTCTTTACGAACATTTTAATGTGTTCAATATTCGATATTCGAACATTTTTATGATATTTAATTTTTACTTGAGTGCTATAGAAAGAAATGCTGTCGCCAAATTTTGAAGCTCTAGCACTTAAAGTCGCTGAGATATAGGTATTCATACAGACACAAAACGGCTTTATCGATTCTACTTATGACACTGATCAAGAAACATAGGTCGGAACTACCTTCCTCAGTCTGCTGCATAGGTCGGAAATAACTCCTACTGTCTGCTGCATTGTTTTTCAGTTGTTATAAAGTCTTAATACCCAGGAACTCTAAGCGTATTACACAAATTAGAACTATTTATTGACGAACTTTCTTCGTAGGTTGAAACTGCGTGCAACAAATTACATAAATTTTGTACAGCTTTCTACAACTTAACTTAATATCAATAAACTTTCAATAAGTAAATATTAAATAATGATTTAAGTATATTTAAACGATAATTTATACACACGTGTGCGTCAGGGTTATTTTCATCCAAGACTTATGCCCTCTTTTGGGTACTGACCTCGAGAGACTGCAGTCAATCAACAACCTGTCGAGTCGGTTTATCAGTTGTAGGCTTCAGCCTTTTGTTTTTTCTTCTTTTTTTGGTTTTTTTCAGCGAGAGATTTGTCAGATATGTCTGTACTTTCTACCCACCTGCGAGGGGCGCTTAATAAGCGTGCGAAACTTATTAATCATATCAAAGAGAGAGAGGGAGAGAAGTGAGATGCGAACGTTTCCAGTTTCATGTGTGGTATTTATGAATGAGCCGAGATTAGCCTCCATTCGGTTTAATCGCGACTAATAACCGAGAGTAGCCCTTGATCAACGACGCGACGCGTCGAGGCACTTTCATTTTTATTTCAAGTCATGGTCAGCTACGTAGACCGGAGATGAAGATGCTGATCACAGACTCGCAGTCGCAGTCGCAGTCAGAGTTGGAGTTGAAGTTGGAATGAAGTTGGAGAGTCGCCGATTGGATTCGTCATTGATCGTTGGAAAGTTGTTCTCACACATTAATTACGTATATCGTATGAGGCTGCTTATTTTCTTTCTCACTCTCACTCTCTCCTATAATATATATTTGTTTGATCGCCCAGCAATTACTGAGACCCACTGCACTTTTTTTCTTGAACATTTCATTGATGGAGAAGCTGTGATGGCTTAATTTGGGAGCTGATCGACTTGACTTGTCAGTTACATGTGTTTTTTTGGCTTGTTGATGTTCTAATTAGTGAAGGGTTTAGAGATCTAGAGATGTATACAATTTAAATGATCGATATATCAATGTAACAATATATTGCATATAATATAAGTTTAGAACAAATTAAACTATTTTTAAGATATTTTATTATATGTATAACAAATACATCATAATTTATTTTATACTCATAGACCTAAGCGCTTAAGGGGAACAACCAAATACTAATTACTTGTGCATCTCTCTCACTCTACGATATCTGTTATCCACATTGGCAATATTATAATAATGCCAAATGTTATTAGATGAGAAGATCTCTGTTGGAACACACTCCGTAACACACACATACAAATATACAAGTACAAGTATGATAAAATGATCAAACTTGTTGCTGTTGCGGTAAATATTGTTGTTATGATTGCTGTTGCCAGTTGTTGTTGCTGTTGTTGATGTTGTTGCTGCTGTTGTTGTTGGTGGTGTTGTTGTTGAATCGGTTGGCTACTGCCTTGGTTGGGGCTTGTTAAGCTGGCGCGCTTGGAAACTCAACAACATTGAAAATACACACATGTGTGTAAATAAACAAGCAAACAAACAAACAGACGACAAAACCAGCCTCAAATTGAGTTAAAAGCCCAAGAGATACCACAGCAACACCGACAACAACAGCAACAACAACAATGCCAAACAACTTTCCACCAGCCGTGGCGAGTTTAGAGATGGATTTGATTTGGACTTGGACTTGGACCACGTGCACGTGTGTGCGTGAGTTGAGAGACTCACTCGATGTCGCTGCATATAACGTATATATCTTTATCTAGCTAAGCATATACTATGTCTACAGATCTATCTCTCTCTACACATGTGTGTGTGTGTGCCACAAATTGTTTATTTGTCAATCGGAAAAGTGAAATTTCTCAACAACAGCTCGATTTATGAGCAGAGAGACCTGAAACCAAAGACCAAAGCTGAAGCTGAAGTTGAAACCGAAACCGAAGCTGAAGCTGAAGATTGCTGAAGCTCTAGCTGTTGGTTCAGCTAATGGCCAGGCTTAGTTTTTAGCGGAAAACGTGACTTTTGATTTGACATTTTGCAGTCATAAGACACGCTGAAGCTGACGATGGCTCTTGCCAACGGTGTGTCTCGTTATCAAATTAAATCGAAAACAAGTTAACCGCAATTGAAATTCATTTCGAGGCTCGCCTCGGCTGAATGTCATCTCCAAATGTCATGCATCATCTTAGCACACACAGTACCCAGTCTCCCCTCCAGCACTCCCCTTCTTCCTTTCATAAATACTAAATCTAATATAATCTGATACTAATCGAATGCATTCTCTATTGCAACTGGCAACGCTTGCGCAACGATCTTCACGCAGAGTCTTACAGAATTGATCGTAAGTACGAAGAAGTGTAGAGAGGAGATCTGTAAGTAGTTGCAATCGATGTTCTTGCTGTTGTCGGTGTGTCATACATAATTGCGTTTGCATGTATGTTGCTAATTTCATTGGAATGCCAGAATCTAATAACTTTTTAATCTGTATAGACAGTCGAACAGTCTTCATAATGAACCTGAGACTGAAATTGAGGCGAATAACTTTCTGAGAATACTTTAGTTCATTATAAAGACTTTCGACTGTTATTATCATGATATGCTGAGCATTTACTGAAATTCGTTTAACTTTATTTATCATACTTACTCATATTGAATGTCATAATTCTTTTCTTTTCATATTTCATCTTTCTCATATGCGAAACATCTGTTAACATTCGTTTCTTTCAAGCGTGACCTATATGTGCTCGCTCTCATTGTGAATCACGTAGTCACTCTATATCTGTTTTATAATATACATATGTAATAAGAACAAAAATAAGTAGCTCTTTTGTCTTGCGCTTTATTTAGTTCTTGATCTGTTTTCAATATAAGTATAAACTTGAAACTTGTTCACTTATAACCTCACTTTTTTGTTCGCCTATTTGCAAACTCTGCCATGAGTCAGTCAAGAAATCTATTATGCCAATTGCGTTGTGTGGAGTGGAATGGTTTTCATGGTCTCTCCCTGACTTTAGTTCGTATAAATATTTCTTTGTTTCGTTTCACATTTCTCTCTGGGCAGCCACGCCCACACGATCGATCCGCCCTTGTCGTACTAAATAAAATTCTGCACGCGCAGCCCACAAGGTCTGTCGGGCAATATATCAATGAATAAAGGGAGTATTTCAATGCACTGCACGAAATGGGCAGTGAAAAGAAGTGGGCTTAGTGTTTTCTGCTTTTGCTGAATTCGAACTGATTTTAGTACAACACTTAACAAAGGTTTGCAATATTATTAATGCTTCTATATTTATAACCTCAGTAACCTTAAGTGATCTAGTTTATTCGGTTTATATTCTCATGTTAAAATACCTTTAACCGTATTTGGAGTCTTTGTGTTCTTAAACTGAAACATGTTTGCCATTTAGTTTTTATTGTGACACTTGGTCACGAATTTTTGTTGTATGTTTATTTGGTAGTGCCAAATAGCCTTCAATTACGCGAGGTAGCACAGCCCGATGCCCCTTGTGAGACACCTCACCAAGTGGCCGCGTTTAGCTTGAGAGTGTGACAAAAAGTAGATCGCGATAGGGAGTGGAAGGTGTACAATGTGAATTGCGACCCTCTGACAGCACCCTGTCCCCTGCTCAGTTACTACCGATTGAACCACCCACAAAGCGGTAGCCCATTGCAATTAATGTGGAAAACGTGTTAAGTTTTCAATGCAGCCAGATTACAAGTAGCACTACTTGATGATAGTTCCCACTCGCCGGACTGCATTTGAAATTTTCCGACCCCAAACTGCAGTAGCTGACTACCGCCGGCTGGCCCCAGTCCGGGTACTGGCTACCGTATGAGTAACCTCTGTCTCTGGCGGCCCATTTGAATACAAAACGTGCGAGTTTTCACATAAATCACTGTAAACGGCAGCGCATTAAAACGAACCTCGACAAAGCACAGAGAGAAAACAAACAAACAACAAGAAATACAATCAAAAAATTGCCAAATAAATAAAATTAGCCAGCGTAATTGCCAGCACAGAGCAAAGGAGGCACCGTCAAGGAGCCAGCCGGTATTGCCCCCATTGCACTACTTCAAGGTGCCACCGTATTACTCAGTACCTTATGGTAATCCAATTTCAAGTAGTTGCACTGAAAATGAGTAGACCAAACTTGAAGATAACTGCAGTTAAATAGTTCATATTAACTAAATGGTTAAGGTTTTTGGAATGTTGGAGAAAACTATAGACACTTCGACTTTCTACGACTGCAAAAAGGTCGTATGATCGATTCAATGGAATTCCACTTGTGGTATCTAATTAAAAATCAGCTGTAGTCTGCGGACTTAACCGATTTATAACCACGAATTTCACTCGACCAACCATACGAACGTTTCTTTTATCGCCTCTTATCGGGGCACCCCCACAACACGACCGCATTCATGGGTATGGTTCATATATGTATATAATATGTAGTGTGTAGCTGGAGCGACAAACGATCAGTGACAAAATCCATTCGGGGCAACCAATTGGCTTTTATTGTTTTTGCTCGAGGCCCTACCAAGACCTTAGTCCCCCTCGTTGCCCCTACCTTCTCTACCAGTTGGCGGCAAGTTATGAGACTTTTAATCTATTTGTCGAGAATACTTTCGGGTTCGTTTGTTATTTCTGGCATTTGCCATAGCTCCGAAAATAGCAAAAAATCGCACAAATAGTTTGAATTGGCGCACGTCATTAGCATTAGTCATGCCTCAGGTTGAGAGGTTTTGTGGGGGGAGGGAGGAGGTTTCGCTAACTAGTTTCGACGCTTTTTGTTTTTGGTTAGCCACGTGACACGCTTGTTGACCATAAGTTGAGCTGGAATTGAAAGCAATGTTTGGTTTTCGAAACTATAATTATCATTACCAGAGCATATAATGATTTATAGTTATCATTACCAGTAAAGTAGGAAATAGAAGAGTTTGTGCTAGTGATGAGTAATGACAGAGAAAGATATGATAGATGAATATTCAACAGTTGATCCAAAAGCATTTCTTTTATCTTATAGAAACTTATCTAAAGTTTATGTTTAGGTTTCGATCACGACACTAAGTAAGTAGATCACAGAGAAAGACTCATCAAGTAATTATCGCATTAGAGCCATGAGCAGCTCTTTCTTATTATCTCATCTCAATTCTTATCTTTTCTTTAATACTGCGTCTTTTATATATATTGTTTTATAGCCAACTATTGCTCGACTTTCATTACAAAGTCTTACTTATTTATTTGATTACTTCATACATAAAATGGAAAGTTTATTTTTGTAAACAATTAAAATACTTAAAGTGTAGATTTTTAATAAATCTTTAGCTTTTATACTTATAGTATTTTTGTCTTTTTTAGGCATCGCGAAAAGTCTCCAAATGTGGATATCTGTTTGTAGCGCCAGACTGGGACTTCAGTAATCCATTATATAGAACAAAGGTGAGTAATGCTTCTATACTGTTCTTCATCTATACATAACATAATGTTAAGTATTTACTTATACTATATACGATAGTTGGGTTAATCTTAGAGCTAATTAAATTTCTTTAACATTTATAAATCTTGAACTTAAGTTTTAAACACTTATGGATTTCAAGTATTCCCTACCAAGCCATTGAGCTTTATCTTTGCACAAATATTCAAGCAACTCGTAAACTACTTTGGGATACAAAATTCGCCCGCCGATCACTTTCCCAAAGTGCCGAACCACACTATCGTACAAGTAAATCGCATAAAGCAAATTGGTCGCCTTGTCTGGTTTTCGGCCAAATATGCGAACAAGCTGCGAGTTTGGCCAAAGAAAGTGCCACTGGCTGGCAATGACAACGAGACTCAGCCTGAGTTGGGCCCTCTCTAGCCGGTCCTGCTGGTGCTGGTGGTGCAGGGGCAACGCCTATGGCTCTCCTTGTCACACTCTCGTGCCGATACGTATCGCGAGCAATTAGCGAGTGACGTAGCGCGGCGCATCGTTAAGGCGACAAACTCGTATGCAAATCTGCTGCAAAAACAAGCTAGAAAATAGCTAGAAAGAGGCAGTGTGCAGTGGAGTGGGAGGCGGAGGAATCTCTGCTGAAATGGCCAATGTGTCCAACTGGAGTTTGAGCGACGTTAACGTCAACGACAACGACGACAGCGACGACGACGACGATGATAATAATAAAAGTGTGCGCTGCGCATGCGCATTGCGCATTTCCTCGTTAACAACATAAATTTACGTATGTTTTAATGGTCGGACAGGTATTTAATTAGCATTTGCTGCACACACACACACACTCACGTATTTACCGGATGTCTGTCCTCTCTTTCTCTGTCTCTCTCTCTCTCTCTTTTTCTGCAAACAAGTGCTTTGGGGGGCGTGGCAAATGTGCTTGGTATGTGCAGACTTTCTTTCCAGGCCAAGCGAAATTGCTTAGAAATTCGGTATGGGCGCATGAAAGAGGAGAAAACAACAACAACACCAACTACTACTAGGGTAATAACTATCGTATTCCTTATTTGGCTAGTACGTTCTAAACATTCGTACAACGTTTTTAGGTCGTCGCATTAGAAAGTAAACATGCTTTGTACACAATGTAAACTTCCTGTTTCCCTGCAGCTCTGGGTTACCCATTGCTGTTGATGTGCAACCCTTAGAGCCATCATTACAATCAACCTGTTGAGCAATTATAGCTGAATTTTACTCAGTTTTTTTCAGCTGCAGGTGTAGGCAATTTGTCTAAGTTTTCCGGCTAGAACTGGTTGCGAATTCTAGAGGGCAAACCAAGAAAACTGTTTACTCTCGTAGATCCCCCGAGCTTTCTTCACTTACTGCTTTGGTGGCTCAAGTTTTGTAGATTTTCAGTTATACTTTAGTTAATATAACCTGAAATTCTTGCAGTTTGTAGATCTTAACTCATCCATAACAAGTCTCATCAGACGTGATGATAAATTAAGCTGCGCTTACTCAGAATTTCACCTGCGAAATTTGCGATAATTTCGTTTGACAACATAAATGCTGCAATTTGGTGCAGATAATTTATCATATACAACTTGATATTGATTACAATTATGCACCCCCTTCAGCACATAAGAGCCCTTTGTCTCCCTCTTCCTCTTCTTTTCTTTCTCTTGGCTGGCGGCAACAGGTTACGACTTGCAAAAGCTTCTCTGGCACACAGCATTTTTTAGCGCGCTAGGAAACGGCAATAAACGTACAGCTCGGAATTATGTAGATTTTTATCGGCGCGCCAGCTTTTCTGCATACAAAGTGCACAATTTTCATTCGAGAAGAAAACCTGCTGAGGCTGCACAAAGAGGGAGGGGAGTAGGAAGAGGGGGAGCTGGACACGTGGGCAAGTTAAGCGTTGGCTGAGCAGCAAAAGATAAGAGAGAGAAGGAGAGGGTGCTGTGTAGAGTCGGTCTGCTTTGAAGGATAACGATGGCAAGAAAACGGAAGTGTGGCCAGCAGAGATTCTGGTTGTCAGATCCGCAGTCTCTCTCTCTCAATAATCACAATCATCTCAGCAAAATGTTGTTGATTGACAAGCAGCGAGTCCCGAGGCCAAAACTGGACCTGCACAAGAGTCAGGGATCGGTAGTCGGTAGTTGGTAGTCAGGCGTTGCTATTCCGCAGTCCGAACCGGTCATCGATCCGTTGCTGGCTTATTAATTAAACCAGGAAGCATTTTCAGCGCAGGCCTAGGCCCGCAGCTCATGCCAAGAACTTGAAATATTTATTAAAAATTATGCACGCATTAGTCGAGACCTGCCTTCCCTCTCCTTCGCTGTCCTCCTCTAACTTTATTAAGGAAATGCTTTTGCGTGAAATGAAAATTACACAAAATGTTGCGTATTATATTGCTGGCGGATGGTGAGGCAGGCGGGGTTCGGTTTATAGTCTTCTTCATGGCAGAATTTACTATTAAAAACTTTACGATTCTTCTTGTTCTCGAGATGAAGGCAATTTTGGCTTCTTTTTATGGATACGCCCACAATGCGTAGTTGTAATTTGCTGTTAAGTGATTAGTAGAACTAATTACGGAACGAAGAGAGCAGAAGGAGACAGAGAGAGAGAGAGAGGGAGAGGGTTATAGTAGAAGAAATAGACCGTTACATGAGTATTACATGTGAAACACGTTTTAGCCAAATCCGAATAAGGTAAACAAATTCATTAGACGCAATTAACAGTTGCCCTCGAGACGCAGCGGGGGGTACTTGGAGGGGTAGCTTAGTCTGAGTTATGGAATTTCACGTTTCTGCCAGACCTCAGAGCGCAGACTGCACGTGGGCGTAACAGGTGGAACGGAACAGCACGAAACGAAACGGAAAGGAATGTAGGTGGCACAGAGTATAAGCAATTAATGCATATTCAAATCAAATTGGGGGAAGTTTGTTTGTGTTTCATTGAATATTTATAAGTTGTGTAAAGAGAAGTTGCTGTAATTGTAACCTCAAAAATTGTTTTATTGACGAAGTTCAGAAGCTTTCCAGATGTTGAAATTGTAATCTTAAAATAATCTTAAGTACTTAGTTTTTGTTACCTCAAAATAAATAACCAGCAGATCTGCTTAAAATTAGCCGAAGCACAGTTCAACTATCGAAAACTATTGACAACCATACAATTCATTGCTTTGGATATAGAAAAGTTCTCAAATTATAAGCTCAAAATAGTTCTAAGGCTTTAGTTTTCATTTCCAATGCTCAAAGACGTCAGTCTAACTGGAAACACTCCTTAGAACTATCGTTAGTACCATTCAGTTATCGAAAAGTATCGATAACTCTGCAATTTGTTGCACTGCATGCGTCATTTCACACACACACAGCGCAAGTGGGTTAAGCACATGCAACTGATTTGCATATGGAAACATACATATGACAACATGCTTCACATAGCTTGATGGATTGTCCCCACTGTACTGTGCTGTCTACAGCCCCCGCTGCCAATAAATCGCAATTAGTATAATATGCTAATAGATCTCTTGTGCTGTTCTCAACTCTATCTCTGCAGTTGGTAAGAACAGCACAGAATGGAACGGAACGAAATGGAATGAAACCCGTAACAGCAGCAGCAACAGCAGCACCGACCTTGGTGAAGCCAAGCCACGAGATTCATTCGCGTATTCACACATTCACACACTCTCACACGCTACTTATTCACACTCCTCTGCAGTTGTTCAGTTGTTCTTGCCAGTTTCATTCATAAATAAAATACAAGGCTGTAAATTTATATGCTAATTGCGAGTGCAACTCGGGCGCAACTGCAAATTAGTTCGTACTTATGCAGACAATTGCCCCATTATGAATGCGTATTTGTAACTGTTCAACACTGGCAAACAGCAGAACTTCGAGCGTGGGGCAGGCCTTACTTAAAGTGTGTGTGTTTATTATTAATTGCCTTCTGGATGCCTAACGGTAAGAGCTAAAGCAGTACAGGTCAACTGGACTCTGAAATACCTTGCAGTAGATGGGAAAATATAAAATATATACTGAAAGTATTCCTAATAGTATTAGTATTATAATAGTAATAAATACTTTTTTATTCCTAAAGTATCAGTCATGTAGGAAATATCTTGAAATATTTTAAACTAATATTAAAAACATCAACTAAAATAGAAACATCTATTAATTAGCTGAATATATTTATATAAATTACTAGCTAATTACGCATTATATATCTGTCTTGTAGTAAACATTATTTACAATATCATCTCTCATCTTAAGTATTAAGCCAACATCAGCTACCCATGTACAGGGTATCTTTCAGCATTCGCACATTCCCCTCTTCCAGTCACTCACAGATGCAACTCTCAGCTCTGACGCAAAAATCCACCTCCATCTAGCTGTTTTAGTCATATTTCAAGATGACAAAAAGGCAGCTGTGTTTTTCTCCATAGTTTTCCTCTCGTTTTCCATTACATAAACGCAGTTGAGACTCTCTCGTTGTTGCGACTCTTACGTAGATGACGAACGGAGACGGAGACGTTGACTTGTAAGCCCGCGCGTATTCGGTTTCCACGCCGTCATTGTCATTGGGCAACGGGGCAAGGCGGCTAACACAAAGCGCAGCTATGACTTGAAGGAAGGTAACTGAGCTCATGTGGTTACATTGACAAACTGTCATAAGGAAGGAGAGAGCAAGAGAGAAAGAGAGAAAGAGAGTAGAGAGGTAGAGAGGCAGAAAGAAAAGGGTACCAAACGGAAAAGAAGCTTGCACAGACAATTTCTAACTGTAATGTGTGCTTGAAAAGTGCATAAAGTGTAATCCTATACTAGCTAGAATATAACATACAAAACAATAACATTTCTTTGGGTTTAGAAACAGTTGTTGTTGCACATTAAAGTACCTCTATATTCCTATTCTATTTAAAGAGTATATAAATAGAGTTTTAGCAGAGATTTCTTAGCTCAATTCCATTAAATTCTCGTGTGAAATGCAAATATTTCATACCTTTAAATGCCGCCCACTTTTTCACGTGCCCCTGGGGCGTGTAGTAGTGCCAGAGCAACGATGTTGCAACCGCACATAGACCGGGACTAGAGTAGAGTAGAAGCGTATTTAATAAGCCCGCTGTCATAGCCATAAAAAGTGAACGATTTCCGCTGCCGGCCATTTGGCACGTTTAACAAAATGAAAATGATTGACGACTGGGTGACTGTGCAACTGGGCGACCGACCGACGGAACGACGGTACGATCCGGTGACCATCGGGCACTGGGAGTGAGCACACCTCTCTCCGGTAGCAGCACTCCTCCTTCTCCTTCCTCCCTTCTACTCAGTGTGAGGTGTTGCTGCAATAGGCGAGCAAATTGCTTGAGAAACCCACTGACAACTCAATAGGCCAGAGGAAGCTGTTTTGACAGCTGCTCTCCAACTGCCAACAGGGGCGAATATCAATAAGTGAATTCAGTTTTTCAAAACACAAAACTTGTGCTCTCCATGAATGACATAATCGATAAACGACTTTCCGCTCTGTAATCGAACTGCTCAAGTTTTTAATTACGAATTTTCATGTGAAAAAGTATTTTGAAAGTGTTTTGGTTAATTTGTATATAAGTTACGCTATAGGTTAAACATTTTCAGCTATCTATGTCTGTATGAACGACTAAATCTCAGAGATTATAACAGCTAGAACTAATAAATTTGGTGACATTGTTTATTATTATTGCACTTGAATATTAATTGTTCGCTACGCCCTCTGTCGTCCACGCACGTCGTATAATCGAAGGTAAATCTCTAACATGTTATTCAATATATGTTGCATAGGGAAACTGTTAAGTAATATGAATATACTCGGTACACTCAGTTCATCAAAAGAGCTAAGAACATAAAAAAACAAATATCATGCTATCTGCAAAGAAGGTCTTCTACTGCAGTGTTCTGCATTTTCAACGCCTTTTAAATTTGTATAGGGTAGAGACCTACTCCGCCTCCTCTGACACACACACATAATTTGAATTAATGGGTTCTTGTTGTGGCATTCATCATGTTGCAACTTGTCTGACGTGCCAAAAGGGCGCTGGCGCTATGCATTTTATCGTCCGACAAGACCGAATCAATGACCTGAAGCTGAACCGGGTGGAGCCTGGACAAGAACGGTGTCCAAAAAGGTAGAGGAGAGTGCAGTGCAGTGAAGTGGAAGCTAGCACTGTCTGGGGCTGGGACCGTTGGACGAGTGTGTGTGTTATAAATGATGGTCGGCTCTGACATTCTCCGTAGATCTGAGCTTAGCGCCACATGCCACGGCAAAAGATCTGAAAAGTAACTTATGTTATGCTTCCTCCCTCCTTCCATCTCTCTCCCTTTCTCTCTCTGTCTGCATCTCTTTCTCTGTCTAAATGTCGGCGGCCCACGCACTATTCGGGCTTGAGAAAAAAAGAGACTGGCCTCGTGCGCGTAGAGAAGGAACAAAAACCTGCTGCATCATTTTTTACTCGAAGATTGCATAATGATTGACAATTCATTATATGCTCGACTGCGTTGGCTCCCCCTCTCTCTCACTCCCTGACTCCCTGTCTCTCTCTTGCGTTCTCGACTGACTTTTAATGGATTGTAAGATTAGCCGCTTGGCAATGAGGAAGTGTTCTGCTTTTGGGTCTACATCAAGTTATTAATGGCCGCTTTTCGTTTCGTATCTTTACCAAAGTGAGTTACTCAACTGATGCTCTTCATCTTCTGGATTAACTCTTCTTCTTGCACAGCCTAGTAATCAATATACCTTCTACTACAGTCAAGGTCGGTGCCAAACCGGGACACAGAATCTCTCGAATCAGTTGCGAAACAATTCGATTTCCAACACGAGTTGAACTCATTGCACAACCTGTTCGAGAACACCTGCTACCTCTCGCTGGGCTCGGCTCGACTCGACTAATTGAGGCAATTAGTGGTGTCTCAAATGTCTTATGTTTTTCAATAACACAGCGGAGTCAGTTGTTCGTAATTATCCCCGATATCATTGGCTATAGCTCTCTCTCTATGACAACATCATCCGATACGTTCCGATACATACAAATACCTCTACTTGTTGCAAACAATTGACCTTCGTTAGCGAAAAGTTCACTTCAACTCAACTTGTTGCATACACTGAGAGAAATACGTAACAGTCGAGTGAATTTATCAGCCTTGTAGCTTCGATACTGAGAGAATAATTAATTCTATAAGAGAAACCGAGAATAATTGAAAGTTTTTAATTGAGTTAAGACTTTGAAAGGTTACATATAGTATATAAAGATCTATAGCTAATTTTCGATATTACTCTGCAATGAGCTCTAGCAAATTAAGTATAATTTGTAGGGTTTTCTTTTAACTAAGAATTGATTTAGTTCAGTTTTAAAGTACATATAATCTGTATGATTTTCTTCTATAAATAGATTAAGTATAGGTTGCATACGTATTTAAATTCATAGATCCTTACCTAATCTTCATCATATACCAATAATCATAAATCGATAATCGATCGTTCGTTTCACGGCACAATCGGTTTCACAATCGATTCGATTTCGGTTTCGTTGCAAAAAACTGCAAATGAGTTCAATGTGCGCCACTTGCAGCGTAATCAACGTCAATAAAAATGTTTGCAGTGCGCAGTTTTGTTTGATTTGTCAATACCTCAATAGCTCTATGCCCCCCTTTGCTTACAAACCCCCTTTCAAATCGACTTCCCTGCCTACTCCGTGCCCCTCTTGGTTTGTTCACCTATCGAGGCATTTGGAAGCTCAGGCAACCTGCTTGGGTAATATCATATTTTAACATTTGGCGCTACACAAAACTTGTCGAAATTCCAACACACACACACACTGACACACACACATACACTCCACACACACAGTCACACACTGACCACGTTCAATAAGTAATGCCCAAGAGCAAAGGCAGCGAGATCAGCGCAATGTGAGACTCGATTTCTAACACCCAGGTACAAGTCGCGTAAAGCCCGAATTAGCCGAATAACCAAACTTGCGACGAGCCGAACGAACTATGAGAAATACTACAGCAAAAACAGATAGACAAACGCAGACAGGTACACTGGCACAGTCGCAGTCACATGTATAGAACCCAACGACCTTAAAGCCTTTTCGGTTTTTCGGTCACTTATTCGTTGACTTGTATTGTTAACAGTGGCATGAGATGGATTAAGACTAAGAATGATACTTATTATTTATTTTATTAGGGTAACACCTTACTTAGAATGAATAGAAATTTCTAGTGTAAGTCAGCTGAGGGTAGTGAACTCTGAGACACCCCATTCAATGCCTTAATATATACTATTTTTAAAATAAATTCTATATTTATTTGTTTTATTTATTTAAAATAAATTCTATGTTTATTATCTGATGGTAACTAAATATTCAGAACACGTTTAAGTGCCAAAAAGTATTGTACAAAGCAAAAATAGGCATTAAAATAAAGTATACCTAAATTTTAAATCAAACTTGTATTGTGTACAATCATGAGATATAATGTCATTTATCTGCATAGCCCTAGCTCTGATAGCTTTCGAGTTAGATGTGTTTATACAGGCAGATAATGTTATACCAACTCTGCTGCTGATGCTTATCAATATGGAATGTAAATATTTTGTCGGTTTGGAGAAACCTCCTTTTCCCTGTTACATACATTTTTGTACAGCACAAAATTGTAATACCCTTCTTATAATTTTTAAGTATCAATTTTAAGCCAACACTTTCCTTTCGCACCCACTGTACAATGCAGTGAAGTGAAGTGTCAGCAGAGCATATTACTCTCTCGCTCTGTGTGTGTGTGTGTTTGTGTTTGTATGTGTGTGTGTCTTTGTGTGTTTCTGTGTGTTTGTAATTGCGTGCATTTGCTGCCGGCAAGCTGAGAGTGCAGCGCATTGCGTGGTGAAAGGCTCTGCTGACTTGGCTTCCCCAACTCGGGGCTAAAGTTGTGTGTGTGTCTGTGTGTGTGTGTGGCAGCTTCGGGAAGTTGTTCTGACACATCCTTGCCTAGGCGACAGGCGGACAGACCAGCTGGACAGTTGAAACAGACAGCAAACGTAACAAATCTGGCAGCGCAGCCTCCCCCCTCTGCACCACTTGGAGGAAAATTGTTGCAGTTCAGCGCGTGTATGTGTTTGTGTGTGTGTTGCATGCAACAAAGATGTTCTAAATGTTACGTTATATGTAGTACTGTAGTTGCTGCTATTATTGTTGTTCTTGTTCCTTTTGTTGTTGTCTTTTATTTTTGTTATTTCTGCTGTCGTAATTCTTCTACAGATGCTCCTCGAATTGGGTCTTCTCGCATCGCTTTGGGCGCTCAGTAGCTGCCGCCATGGCTGCCTTTGTTGTTGGTGTTGTATTTGTCTGTTCCTTTTGTTGTTGTTGCTGGTCGCTTTTATTGTGTAATCAGCAGATAACGGCATTTAATGACTGAATGAGTTGCGCAGCAGCACAAGAACGGTAGATACATTTTGCGGTATACTCTGCCACTTCGTCGCTGTTGCAGTTGCAGTTGCAGCATTCCGCACGAGGCGTTGCAAGTACATGCAGCACACACACACAAACACACACTCGCACACACACACAGAGTATAAGCGACAGCAGCATCGATAACTTTATTTTTGGGCCGCACACATTCTGTGGCCTCCTCCATTTATGGGCGTCAGTTTATGCATTTATCATTGCATAGTCTCTCTCTGTGTGTGTGTGTTTGTTTTATAGCCGCACTGCAATACACTGCTTCGCAATACGCTTTCCGCCTCTGAATTGTTTTCGAGTAAATACCAGAAAAAAGTTGGCCACCAGCACACGCAACTTTTGATTGCTGTTTGTTGCGCCTCAATGATTCTCTTTCGACATTTGCAGTTGCACCTACTTCTGGTACTGTTGGTATTTTAATTAACAATCGAATTTTAGTTCAATGAAACTGCTATAAAAATGCCTGAGCTGTAAGAGTAACTATCGATAACATGCAGTAGAAATTATCGTCATTAGTTGTGCAGCAAAGAATTGCATCATCATAAGAAAAGAGAATGAACTTAAACTTGAAGTGTCACTATCGATAACATGCAGTAGAAACTATCGTCATTAGAATTGCATACATTGTAAAAAAAGAGAATGAACCAATCGATATTGTTATCGATACTACATTTGCAGCAATCGAAACTATTGTTAAAGCAGCAAAACATTCCATATATTGAACAAAAAAAGGGAAGTTTATCGATATCGATAACGATACCTTTTGTAGACTATCGAAACTAACGTTAGTGCATTTAATTTGTTTACATTGGTTTGCCAGCTGCCATAAGATTAAATCGATTTATAGCATAGTTCAGCTCTCTTTTATAACATATTTTTCACATTTTACTGTTGCCCCACACACACACACACAGATACATTGAGATATTCTGCTATTTGTCTTAAGACGCGCTTGGCACGCGAGTTCGCGAAAAGTTATTCGCCCGTTTCCTTTCTTGGCTTCCTCAAGACACACAAGACACAACACACCCAAAAATAAAAGACAGAGACGGAGACGGAGAATCGCATAAAAGTGCAGGCAATAACAGTAAATGTTGAACTACTGGCCAAGATTGATGCAACGATTGCCGTCTTACATCATCAACGATCTGCGAGAACGCAAGTTCCCGCCGCACACAATAGACAATGCAGCTGCTTGTTTGAAGTTGCCCAGGGGCGTAGGAGCAGGGGGCCAACTGCAATTCCCTCGACAGCAGCACGCATGCTGAATAGAATACAGAAAAGAAGAGAGAGAGAGAGAGATACCCAAGCAGACCGAACGGCAACTGCTCTGGGGATCCGCCCCGGGGCTGCGCATCATCGTCGTCGTCGTCTTCGTCGATATCATCGCCAACTCGACTCGCCTCGACTTGAGTCAACTGGAGTTGACGACGATCTCAACTTACCGCGACCAGAGATCAATTGAGTTGGTAGACGACACATGCTACGGATACCATGTGGAATAAAATTCACTTCCTGATTCCTTGAACCGGTTCAAGAATGCTCAAGCTACATACAAAGTGGCAGCTGAACAGAGAAGCGCAGCTCAGCTCAGCTCAGCAATTCTTCTAGCTAGGTGGGCCCCCACCCGATCTGGCATCCGATGAGAACCGACGATATGTGCCTTGTGTACGCAAATCATTATATGTAGGTACAAAACATAGGTTAAGGATTCAAGATTCGTATAATAATGACAAAACTCTCTTGTGGAATTGCTCTCTTGCTACTTCTTGTTATCGATTGTGCAATTGAGGACCTTTTCGTATAGAGACTTCTTATCTCTTGTGCAATTGTTAGACCCTTCTTATTTATTTTGTGCAATTGTGGAGCCAGTGCAGAGCCTTCTTCTAACAAAAACTACAATAATTAAAAGTTTCTTTTTATAAATAAAAAACTCGTTTGTGCAACCTTTCCTACTTCTCATCTCTTGACGTCCCTTTCGTACAGATACTTCTTCTTACAAAAGTTATAAAACGGAGATTTTAGATTCATACAATTAAGACAAAATTATTTTGTGATATCTTTTCTACTTTTTATTATCTCTTGTGCAATTGTATCGCCTTCTTATCTCTTGTGCAATTGTTACAGTTTTTATTTTTGTATTTCTTCATTGATTTCGAATGTTATCTCTATTGATTGCCCACCTTGAGTAACAGCTTTCGGTTTGGCATTGTAATCGTAGCCTAAAAAAAAACCGTTTGACCACTTACCATGTACGAGACGAGATTATCTTGAGTTCGCTAAATAGATTTGAATGTTTTGTTTTGTTTCCTTAACTCAATGTATTCGTGGTGCGTACGAATGGGCCTCAAATTAGTGAGCACTACCTGCGCTGCATAAGCTATGAGGCCCTCAGGTGATTGGCCCAGAACCAACAGTAAAGTAAAGAGAGTAAAGTGTAAAGTAAAGTAAAGGCAAGTAAAGTATAACAAAGTAAAGTTATGCCCAATGCACTGAAGAAGAAATCAACTCGATTGCTCAAGACTTGAAGAACTAATCGAATTGTTTAGTTGATACCGTTATCAGGTGCCTTATTGTCGGCCTTATTTAATGGTATCTATTTTACTAGCATGCATAACTTGAACTATCTGGCGTTGCGACGCGACGTGGGCCCATTTCATGCATAATACTTTGGGGCTGTAATCTCAATCTTGCACTGTGGCATGCATCCGTCAGGTTAATTAGCAAAAATACCTGGTGACCGAGCACGTATTGCAATTTAAACAGCATTTTGATTAATCTCCACCTACTCTATTCCGCTGCTGCTGCTGCTGCTGCTGCACACCCAGACATGTTTCGCAGTCATATTTTGTATTTTTTTGCGCCATTACATAAATAAATTTTCGCGGCTGCTGTTTAACCGGTTGCATGTTAAGGTCTAAGGCCCTCTCTGGCCCCACTTTCCTACCCGCCACTTCCTTATGGAAGCGTTGAGCAGCAGATGATTGCGCTGAGATGAACGGGGGCTAATACATTTTGAACGACTCAGTAATGCTCTGCGGAAGTTAAGGATGTTAGATAATTTTGTATTTATTTTTCACAACTTAGAATTGTGGTATAAATACAAGAATATACTAAAATTTATATAAAATTATAATATACTGATACATATAAAATATGCTAAATTATGCCACATTTTCATCAGAACGACTTGGCAATGATGGGAAACTATATATGTTTAAATATTTTCAATACATTGGCTAGTACTGCAAAAATACCAGAAAATACTAATATAAAATGCCAAAAATACCAGCAAATACTTATATAAAATACCGAATTGGCTTTTTAGACTATCTTGATTAAGTTGTAGTAGCTTAAACCAATTATTTATGTAAAAAAACTAAAGAGTTAAGCTTTCTTCTTCTCAACTAGTTCACAATAGCCTATGAACTGGTAAAATACCAAAAAATACGCTCTAAATATACAATTTACAATATACTTGATTTTACAATATACTTGATTCACTTGTAATATATTAAGTATTAATATTGAAGTATAGAAACCTATTTAGTTATTAATTGAAGCAAACTTCCCTAAATAGATGCCCTAACTGGTGCTGAATAGTCTATGGAGTTAGGCACTTTGTGCCTGTGCCCCCCTTTATAAGTAACATCTTAACTGTAGCGGCTTAATTGAGCAGTGTCTGCTTATGCTGTCTGTACATCTAACGAATTAATCAGACATGTAGCCAAGTGTGCCCCGAGAGTGCAGCATGAGTGAAGGAAGGAAGCATTAGTTACAGAGGGAGAGGGAGGGAGAGGAGCTGCCCAATTGCACTTTGCTGCCTGCGCCTGCTGCAGTGATTAATCGATTTATCGAAAGAAAAGCAGCACGTGGAAACGGGCCAACACTGTGCACTCTCGGACTCGGACTTTGGCTTGTCTCTCTAGTTCTTCTGGCCATTGGCTATTGATTACTTAACAAGAGAGGGGAGGGGGGGGTTGGCAGAGGGAGGTCACTCTGTGGACTGGAATTGAAAGAATGCCGTGAACATGCAGCCCCACCTCGCCCGTGCCTTGTTCTGCTCCTCCAGCAATGTGACAGCGCAGTGGCAGATTTCTGTTTGTCTTGCTGCGCCGTCGCTGCGTCTGTCTTGGGGCATGCCCCAGCGGTGGTGACGCTGGAACTGCCAAACCAACAAACGACCAAATGGCCAAATGGTCGCTGCCGCCAATGGGGGGACTGGCAAATTGGAAATGTGCCAAAGTTCAATGGACTTGCGACTCGAGCATTGCTCGATAGATAAATACTTTGAACGCAGGCATGCACAGATATTTTAGCAGGTATTGCAAACAGGCGAGAAGTATTCAATAAATACAATCAATACATATTGACAATATGTGTGGAATTTCATATAAGGCATATGCAAAGTTACAAAGAATTTCAATGTTTGCTAATAAGGGAGTAAGCACTTGAAAATATGTGTTAAGTTCATTTAGCGTTTTCTTTAACGACTTTTCCTTAGTGCTGAAGTGATAGAACCATTAGAAATCATGGGTATTGAAATATAATTTCAAAAATAAGTGATTTTAGTTGCATACTTTCAGGCTCTATCTTGATAAAAGATTAGAATAGACACAAGTTAGATTTCTATATATGAAATCAAATTGAACTTTTATATAAATCAAAGAAATCCACAATCTTAAATTCATGTGTATTACAAAATAACTTTTGCTAATCAATTATGAATTCAAAACAAAAATTGCATAACATTATTTAAAGTCAGAAATTAAAGCTTTATTATTTATTTATTTTTGAAATAATTTTTTAGTCTTTCATAGCTTCGAAACTCTTTTGAATTTCAGCTTTATTCTAAACTTTGAATTTAATTTAAAATTATTTAATTTAATTCAAAATTGATTAATTATTTGGCTAAAAATATAAATTTCTTGTCTTCAAAAATTATAGAAAATCAAGCGAATATATTTCTCGAAATTATTCCAAAACATTGCATACTTTTGTGCGCTACAAGTAATTCTCTCTGCTTATCAGAGAGCATAGAGCAAATGCGTAATAGTCAGTTGGTTAAACGAATACATGTGGTATAGAAAGACCTTCTTTAAGACCTTCACTCATGGTCCTTCTCCTCATCCGAGCCGTGCATGTAATGCAACAACTGATCGGCCATATGCCAATACCAATGCAATTTGATCAGTTCTAGTCCTCCCTTGTCGGCTATCCAGATCTGTCCGTTCTCACTGCACTCGATAGCTTTGACAATGTTCTTGGCACAGCTGGCACCTGACTGACAGGGCGCAGTACGCAGACGATCGGCAAAGGATTGTCCGTAGCTAAGGAAGGCAGTATGTTCACGGTTCACAAACCCCTTAGTGGGTCCACAGCAAACAGCCATCACAGCGACACCATTCTGAGTGTAGTACAAAGGATCCTAAACGGAAGAAAGGTCTCATTAAAGTTGTGTATTATATAAAGAGGACCTAGTACTTACCGCCAGACTACGTGTAAATCCAATAACACCGAACTTTGATGCACTGTAGGCGCAGAAAACCGGTGACGGGTCCAAACCCACAACAGATGTAACATTAACAATCAGACCCCCTTTACCCAACTGTTGTTTATCCATATAGGGTAGCACTGTGGCACAGGTATTCATCATGCCTGTCAAATTCGTATTGATCGTTGCATCTATATCGCTCTCATCGCAGAGTGTAGCTCCGTTTATCAGTACATCAATATAGTCCATTTGCACCATAACCTCATCGAAGTATTGCTTCATATCCTCCCTCGCCATTGTCACATCGTAGGTCCAGAAAAATATTTGCGTACTTGGCTTTATAGATTGTAATTGCGCTATAGCCTGCGGATTCTCCACACTATACAATATAGCCAATTTCTGCGGGGGATCGAATGTGTTTTTTTGTTGGAAGGTATTCAATATATAATGTTTATTTGGAAAACGAAAGTCGCAATAGAACAAAGATAAAGATCTTTCTTATCTGTCTCTTTTGCTCTCTCTCTTGTTCTCTTTCGTTTAGATTTCGCACTATATTTATATAGTTGGGAAAGCTTTCAGTACTCACTGCTATATTCTTGGTCATCAGAACTTTGCAGGTCTCCAGTGCGATGCCACCACAATCGGCGACATAGCAAACGTTCTTGCCCGTAAAGTCGTACATTCTATTCTGGGTTCTATTTGAATACTGGAAACCTTTACTCCGTTCTCCATAGTATAATAGTATATTGTTTTTGTTTTTATCAATTTAATTAAATACGTTGAGTTTATCTTTCTATTTCATGATTTTTCATGGCATTTATTTATCATATTCCGAATTCAATAGGTAACATAAAAGCGAATGTGTGTGTGTATGTGTGTTTTTAAAAATAAAACAGGGTATACGAATGACTTGAGTGAGAGATATACGAATATGTATAGCACTACGCTATACTACGCATTAACATTGAAGTGGATTCCAGTTTAGATACCAGAGTCCCAGTGCTTGGTCCACTCGACAGGGTCCAGGCGACCGACATCCAACTTCCAGATGGCACCGTTCTGGTTGAGCTCGATGGCCTTGACAAAGTTCTGGGCGCAGGCAGTGGTGGACTGAGTGGGATGCTCATCGAGCAGCTCAGCCACACGGGGCTCAACATCCAACCACGAGTTGAACTTGTGCACCAGGGTGGTCTTGGTGATGCCGGGGTTGATGGAGTAGGCAGTGACGCCAGTGATGGCGGCCAGTTTCTAAAGGGAATAGGAAACAAATTGGGATCAGTTGATGATCAGTCAAGGATCAGTCCCTCTCTCTACTTACCGCCAGTGAGTTGGTGAAGCTGACAACAGCTGCCTTCGAGGCGGAGTAGACGGGCACCTGGTAGATGGCATTGAAGCCAGTCACAGAGCAGATGTTGGCAATGACGCCACCGGGACCACCCTTACGCTTGTCCCAGAACTGCAGAATGGCGGTGGTGGTGTTGACCAGACCAGTGAAGTTCACGGCAATGGTGCGCTCGATCTGATGATCGTCGAGGATGCCAGCACCGTTGATCAACAGATCGACAGTCTTCAGCTTGTCGAAGATGGTCTTCAGCAGCTTGACAGACTCGGCCAGAGGTACGGTCACATCGTAGGGGTAGAAAGTGACGGTCACCTTAGGATTGATGGCCTGCAGCTCGGCAATGGCGGCAGGGTTCTCAACACGGTCGAGGATCACCAGGTTCTAGTAAAGCGAACGAAAGTATAAAGTGTATAGAATCGATTAGGACCGACAGGGATCGATGAGGTTCGATTAGAACTGCCTAAGATCGTTTAAGGTCGATTAGGACCTTCTCTTCCTGTTTCTAGACACTGCACTTACCTTGGGACCAGCCTTGACAATCTCGCGACTGGTGTCCAGACCAATGCCGCCCAGGCCAGCGACGAAGATGACGTTCTTGTTTGGCAGAAAGACCATTTTGAAGAGTCTGAAGCTGGAGCTGTGTCTGTGTCTGTCACCTGTTTGGGGCGAGTAGAAGCAACTGTATGTTAGATTCGTCGCACCGAGTCTTCTATTTATAGCTAAAAATTCTCGGCTCGACGGGGCTGGCGCTGCTTATCAGCGAACGTCGTCAGCGTCAGCGTCGGCGCAGACACGAACGTCGACTGCGGCGCTTACGCGTCGGTTACGTAGGCAACGTCGACAGCTACATACGTCGGCTACGTTGGCATCGTTGTCAGTGTTTTGGTTCTCTATCGTTTGGTTTGTTTTGGTTTTTTTCCGAACGAAATTCGCCGGTTTTATTCATTTATTGTGCTTTATATAGAGACACACGTATGCTCATGTTTTATTTTTGTTATTGTTTTAAGCTTTTTGTTTTTGTTTTTCTTCATTATAATTTTACTTTTTGTTTTTTTTTTTTTGAATGCTCATTATGAGCGTGTGTATTTTTTTTTGTAACACACGTACGTGTATATAGTTCAGTCTTAATGATATGTATGGTTGTTTGAGTGGGAAGTGTTTTTCGAATCTATTTCAACAACTTATCAGCTTTTTTCGCGCTGGGAACTTTTAGGAGAGGATACTCGAAGATTTGAATGATTTGAATGGCGCAAGCAAACATAATAAGAAATACAACAACAATATAAACTGTCGGCTTCAGTTTAGTTTCGTTTAGTTTTATTTTTTTATGCTCAATAAAAAGTTGATTGGCAGGTCGCTTAGTGTCTGGCTCGGTGTCTGGTTCACTTTAAGTACGTTCAGTACGTACAGGGTATATTAAGTATGCGTGCACGCATTGCTTCCCTGTCTTTTTAATGACTTATCGCCGAAGGTTCTTTGTCAATTTAATATTACAACACACACCCTCATCGCTCAAAATAGAGTGAGCACGCGCCACGTGCCGTTCTTCGCAAATGATCACCTTGATAGCGAAGTGATTTGGCTACTGTAGGAGAAGTCTCTCTTCTGATTACCATACTCACCTTACCGTTAACGGATTGCGAAGTTGGAGAATGTTTAGATCGACTTGCAGCTGCTCCAGAGTGATCTACACTGATCGCAGTTCTCGGTGTGAGCTGTGGTTTAAATAGGTTGTCGCTATCCAAAACATTGCTGTAATATAGAAGACAACAGCAAATGCACAAGATAAAGAGAGCAATAGAAGAAAGAGGGAGAGAATGCTGAGAGCAGTGCAGGCACGCTTGAAGCTTTGACCTTCAGCGAATGTCAAAGCAATAGACGTAGGCAAGATCTGCTGTTCTTGTTGTTGTGGTCACAAATTGAACATCGGCTCATTTGCATAGCCGAGAGCCGAGTGCGATATGACAAGCAGGAGGAGGTAGAAGTGCAGGTGGTGGAGTGGCGGAGGTAGAGGAGGTAGTGAGTATAGCGGGCACTATCAGCAGTAGCGGAGCAAAGACGTAGCGACGCTGGCTGGAGACCAGGGGGCGGGTACGGATCGCGCCCCTCCCTGTAAACGCATCCATGCCATGCCCCACGACGCCTTAAGGGGCCGAGCCCACAATCGACAAAGAGTGCGAGCAAATAGTCGCTTAAGCTTGGCGTGTGTATATATGTATGTGTGTGTGTGTGTTTTTCTCTACCTGAGGCTAGTCTTAACCCATTAGTACACCTGATAAGCTGGCTGTGCTGTTTGCTCTCTACTCGAAATGTGAAAACTGCGCAGCATATTAGATTAGTTTTTATTTCGAACGTAATGAACCTACAACTTCTTCATATGTATTTCTTTTTCACTCATATTATATCATAAGAAATAGTTAATATAGTGGTTCTTTCACTAGTTCGTAAACTAGTGGTCATTACTATAATTTTTCCCTATACAATATCATTTCATATGGTAAATATAGTAGCATTAGTACTAGAACTACTGAACCTGTTCTTATCTTATCTTGCTGTTTCTTACAAATATCAATATTGTCACGTAATGTCTACTGAACCTAATCATATCTATCCTTTTTCTACAAAAATATCACGTCTTTATCATATTACATAGTAAATAAAATATTGTTTTTATCATTTTACATAGAAAATACAATATTGTCTTTAATAGTGTTTGTTCAAAGTAAATAAATATCAACATTTTCACGTACTACATACAGAATATACATACTGAACCTGATCTATACCTTCTTCTTTCTCCCATAATATCATTGCGCTCAATACTTATCATATCATATTGTAAATATAGTGCTTGCTACCTTTTCAAATATTTCTCCAATCGCTCCAAAAATAGCACTGTGACGTATCAAACAAAATCTTCTAAATATTCCCCGACCTGTTCGCTATGTTAATTAGGTTTAACTATTTAGAAATTCAAAGCAAATGAGTTAATTAAAACTATGTTTTAATCAGAAGCTTCTCTACCCTGTGGTATTTCGATTATCTTAACTGATTTTCAGAACAAATCAATTATTTAGCAAAGTTCTCAGGGAGATAACAAAAAAGAAAAAATAAACATTACTTGCCTTTTATTATTGTTTAAACAGCTTGTGCGTGTCTGTTGAACAGATGTGTTTTTTTTCAGTGAAAGTTTATTGCGTTATCTAAGCAGCTAATGTCAAGATAAGCAGATGACATGAAGAATAAAGTGAGCTCAAGTCCCAAATAAAAAAACAGACCTCTATAAAGGGTTAAGCACTTGTCTGGCTAACGGAATGTGAGACGCTGACACGCGCATAGACTGGGAGACAGGGACAGCATGCGGAAAAATGATCAAGCGACATATAAGGCTAGAGAAAAAGCTGTGTGGTATTTGCATAAACTGTACATACCCTTACTATATATATATATATATATAGAGAGAGAGAGAGACAGAGAAGTGCAGCAATTGAATATAGTATAGTAGTATAAGTAATACTAGAGTAAATTACATTATATTCAATTTACATTATCCAGTTCAGACAAGTCTCCTACACAAATTGCCATTGAGTAATGTGAATTTTATTAATGGCATTGATTACATGTAGGTTAGGACAAAGTATATAACTCTGGAAAGGGTGTAATACTATGTTATATGTAAAACTACAATGTATAGCAGGTATAATGTAATACTAATCTGAGATTGTGTGAGTTATCATGTCATATTGACACACAGATAATCCACTTATTAGTCTAATTTATTGTCTAAGCTTATGCTTTATGAAAGCTGTAATTAAAAAAATTATTACGATAATAAATAAATTTGAGAGGGGGAGCGATACATAAAGCAGAGAGAGAGATAAAAGAGGCAGCGTGAGAATGAGACTGAGAGAGGGCAGCCTGGCAACGACAGCGGCAGCACCCTCGAAACTTTTTAACCGACACATCTACAAGAATAGAATCAGCCGACCAGGCCTCGAAAATAATCCAGACGTCTGGTGATACGGTACACGCTTATCAGGCCCGAACGCGCACCGAAGTATATTCAATATTTTACTCTTTAATAGTTTTCGTTTCGCTTTGTTTTACTCTTCATGTGTTTCTCTTTAATGTCCCCAAGGCACAGTGCAGGTTAAGTAGATAGAACTGGGCTCTTGAAGAAACATCTAGACAGAGACTCAGCTCGAGTTATCAGTTAGAGGATTACATTGAAATATTCTATTACAAATAATGAACTGCAGTCTTGACCCCCTTTCTAATTGATATAGTAGCATTCTCTTGGCAACTGTTGTGTAGTGTCATCAACCTTATCAGCTATAACCCTAACGAGTCCCGTGTAGTCTAAAGAACCCCAAAGGCAAGTCTGCCGATACGCCTTATCTCTCGCTGGGTCGAGAGAGTTTAACAACAACAGCAGATTGTGCATCATGCAAGCTGCAAGTAAGGAAAGTTCGAGAAAGGCTTGAACATATGCAGGTATATATAGCATATATAGTATGGTATAGTAAGGTTTGCATTGAAAACTTAAATCAAAACTAAATTGGACCATTATGCGCGAGCTGAGCGGTTCATAAATGGGGTACGTGCTTGTAAATAAATCACTCGACACGCCCATTACACACACAGATGCCCATTACAATAGTTACTTGTGCTGTGTGTTAATGTGGGGGTAGTACAATATGTAGAAACGGGTCTGGGGTACAACAACAATTCAACGTCATCTTCTTGAATCTTTGGCTTAATTTGCTTTGACTTTTAGCAATTTGCATAAATATCACCAGCTCCATAAATATCAGTGCAGTCGCCTTTGTAGTTGTTGCATTTGTTATGATTCTCTGCATTCGCGACACAACAATAACAATCAGCTTCAGATTCAGAATCCCCCCATCAGAAGAGCCAAGGCGATGCCAGTCGAGTTGTGCATTGGCTGGTAATTTCCAGGACAGAATGACGGCATATGAAAGAAATATGATTTCTTCTGCCTGCTCTCTCTCTCTCTCTCTCGCCCTGCACCTATACCCGGGTGTATATGGGGGCGTTACGTGGCCAGGGCCATGGCTAAGAAGGCTGAGGCTAGCTACGAATGGCAATAATTTACCATCGCACAACGTTCGTGGGCTTACGAAAAATGTTAATGATCTGACAAAAGACGATGTCGACAAAGACGATGACGACGACGACGGCGACGGCGACGAGACATTCGCGAATGTCAGACATGCAAATAAGTATCTAAAACAAGTAACATAGGTTACTTTCAGCATGACGAAGGTTTCATACTCTTGCACTCGGTCAATTGTTGCAATGGAAACTAAACTATATACAACTAAACTAAACTACAACTAGTACAAGTTTACAAAGAGTTTCACAAATATACACTGAGGAAGCTTAGTTGCTTTACATAAGTAAATAATATAGGTTGTCGTGTGGGTCAATTAGACCTATAGCTTATATATTAGATTCATCGATATTCTCTGATGTACTGTGCAACTATCTCGTCATAGTACCCTTTGAAAGGGTATAAGTACACACACTCAACTGTTTTAAAAGGTACTTAACTGAATTGGTACTGTATATTAACTGTTTGCACAGGGAGTGGCTGAGTTCTCTGCACAAGCGGTATTTAGTGTGAAGTGTTTTAGGTTTTAAGTTGTTTTAAGTTCCCAAGTACTGGTTTCTTATACATCGAATAGTTTATTCTATTAACTAATGTACTCTTTTCTTATTCATTATTTTTCCAGCGTTGGCAAAGACGATGGTTCGTACTATACGATGATGGTGAGCTGACCTACTCAGTGGATGATTATGTAAGTAGTAAGGTATATCTAATCTTAGAGAAAACCTTAGTTAAACTTAACCTATTTCAAATAGTTTCCCTAAATAAACCCAAATAAACTAACCTGATTATTTCTTGCTTCAGCCCGAAACGGTGCCACAGGCCTGCATCGATATGACCAAAGTGCTCGAGGTGAGCAGTGCCGAGGAGGTGACCGGGCACAGCAATTCCATTGCCATAACAGCGCCGGAACGCGTGACCTTTGTCAAGGGCATCAGTTCGGAGGAGTCACAGTGGTGGCTCAACATCTTGACTGCCTTTCCCAAGTCGAAGGGTCGCCACAAGCAGCGCAGCACAACGCTACCAGGTGGACAGATCAGTTGTCTGCGGCAATCCTCGAATATGGATCTGGTTGGCATCAAATTGGGAAATCGCCATAGTTCTTATCACAAGGATACGCTAACGTCATCGCAGTCAGCTGTCAATCTTATGAGTAGCCTCGATAGTCCCAGCACGACAACAAACACGACGTCGCAAACGAATGATGAGGACGAGGACGATGGCGTTGAGACTGGCGAAGATGAGGACGAGGATGAGGATGAGGTGATCGTATCCACGTCGAGGAAGGCCAAAGTCAGACAGGTTGGCGGACAGGATGAGAACAATCGCAATGCCGGCAACGAGATCACAAATCGAGGTAGGTCTAACGAAGGGTATTCATGTATAAAAGTAGTTATAGTACTTGTAAGAGGTTCGAAACGGTCGACTAGTCTCGTGATCACAAATTGAGGTAGTCTAATTGGGAACGAACGGAAGGAAAGAAAGAAGGGTATTCAAGTAGTTACAGTACCTTTAAGGGGTTCTTAACAATCAATTAGTATCAAGATAACAAATTGAGGTAGTCTGTAGAAAGGTATTTAAGTAGTTAAAGCGGTACTCAGCGATCGTTTATTGAACATGGATAATGAACATAAATTTCTATATATTTGGAGCAGTTAGCAAGATCACAACTCGAGGTAGGTCGTATTCAAGTAGATAAGGTGCATGTATGAGGTAGTCAAAGATCGATCAGTCTCGAGACTACAAATCGAGGTAGATGAATTGCAAAGGTACGGAAGGAAGGAAGAAAGGAAAAGCATTCAAGTAGTTAAAGCGGTACTCAACGATCGATCAGTCTCGATCGTTTATTGAACATGGATAATGAATATAAATTTCTGTATATTTGGAGCAGTTAATCCCCCCCTTGCTTCCAGCCTGCTATAATTACTCATACTCTCATGGGTACATAAATAAATACATAAAAGTATTTATTATGAAGATGATAAAGTGACTTTTACTTTTCGCCTCGAAGCATTTATTTGCACAATCTGCTTTATGATTGTGATTTTATTCCCCTCTACCCCCCCCCTTTGTTTTTATAATTCTCCCTCTTTTTTTGTTTATTTCTGCTGCCCCCTTTTGTAAAGGCTGCTATAATTTTTATGATCATTTATGGCTCGCAGCAATCAAAATTATCAACCAGCCCAGACCAGGCCCAGCTCAGCTCAACTCTCAGCTGGGTGGCATAGGGGAGGCGACACTGTAGGCACGCAGGGGCGGGGTACTAGAGGGTTCTAGAGGGGGAGGCGCGCCAGTGCGTGCAGCTGGTTAAAGTCGAAGCTGCTGCTGAAATTAACCTTGAATTCGCACAACAACGAGAGAGGAGGCAGAGGAGAGAACGTGCAGAGAACTTCAGCTCCTCAGCTCCCTACTTAATGGTAGGCTTCATAAATTTTCTTTAGATCCAACACACACACACACATATATAGACAGGGCAGACACTAGCACACACCCGCCTGCTGGTTGTGCTTAGTTTGGGGCCGCTCAGAGAGCTCAGTCGGGTAATTGCAGTCACTGTGAATGTTCTCACATGCATTGCTGCAGGATACTTGTTCATGGAAAAATGATATTCACGCTTAAATTATAGTGTATCTGCAGCATCATTGTTGTTGTTGTTACCATAGTTGTTGCTGTTGTTCCTCCACAGCCTCAGACACACACACATAGCACACACAAAGATCTGCTGCAGGGGCAAGGTAGACTAAGACTCAGTCGCAGACTCCTCTAACGCGGCACGATTCGCTGCTGTCTGTGCAAATTTAGGAATCAAATAATCAAATAGGTTGTACAAACAAAGAACCTTCTAATGGGCATGAGATTAAGGTGTAGAGAGAGTCCTCAGCAAAGTGGAAATAGTGAAAATAGTGAAAATAGTAGAAACTTATCGTTGCTGTTAGTTTGTATTGTCAGTATACTTAAAACTGTGGAAACAATGTTGATTCTTTTCTAAGTTTCTTGTATTTGAAACTAATCTTTAATTGGCAACCTATTTGCATGAAATATGGCAACCACAACAACACATTGCAGTCTGTTCCTATTTTTCAGATTATACAAACCAAGAACCTTTTAATAGCGAAAGATATTAGTGTTTAGAGGGTCCTCTGGGTGTATAAGGTGCTCCTCAAGTCACTTCAATAATAGCTGACAACCTCCTCAACCCCCTGAAAAGTGGCAATACTTCTGCACTACCTTCAAGAATGGAAACCAATCTTTCTGTCTAATGGGGAAGATATTAGTGTGTAGAGGGTCCTCAGGCTGTATAAGGTCCTCCTCAAGAAGAAACGACAACTAATCGTACCTTCAAACTTGCATTATTACAATACTCAAATAGGTTGCAGCTCCATTTCCTAGAAAAGTAGCAATACTTCAGCACTACCTTTATGAATGGCAACTGATCGTTCTCTCAAAAAGCCTAATAAAGGTTGCAATTCTATTGATTCTACTAGTTTCTTTCCTAAGTTTCTCCTGCCAAGAAGTAGAACCTAATTGGCATTCTATTTTGCGAGAAATGTGGCAACTCTTTGCACTACTTTTACGTTGTCTTTCCCTTGGCTTGGCTTTCATTAGCCTGGCGCAGAGAGTTACGAGTTGGGAGCTGACATAAACTAATTACATTCCATCAGCGTGCAAAATTGTGCTGCAAATGAGGCAATTTATTGGCGGTGGCCCTCGGTGCTGGAGGTGCTGTTGGTGGTGGTGGTGGTGGAAACTTTCTGAATGGAAGTGGAAGCCATCGAAGCCGGGGAAAGCTCTCCAAGTGTGCTCTGTGTGCTGTGGGCCCAACCAAAGCTGACAAAGATTGCCAACTGTCTACACCTAATCGCCGCAGGGCGACTGAAATATATATGTAGGTATATCTTTTTATGTTGCCTTCCTACTCTGGTTTTTCTCGCCCTCTCCCCCTCCTCCTCTTCTACTCTCTTTGCTAGGGCAAGTCCGGCACATGATAGTGCCCTCTGGACATAGACGGACCTCGCCGTGGTGGTGGAGGAACTTGTAATGGGCGAGTTTCACGGCAGTTGCCACAAAGTGAATAATTACAGTGCAAATATTTCTTGGCCCCGCTCTGGCAGTACAAAAATGAGACATAGTACGACATAGAGATGGAGGAGAGAGAGAGGGGGAATGGAGAGAAAGAAAGGGATATAGTAAGAGCACTTGTCGAGAAGTCGATTAGAATAATCCAACTACATAAATCTAATCAAGCTGGCACAGGAGAAGCAACTCTCTGCATAGAGTAGGGTTAGGGTTGGGTTGGGGTTAGGTTAGGGTGCCTAACTCTCTATATTGAGCTATTAGTGAATATATATATTCAAAGCAGATAATACCAATATCACATGAAGTACAGCCTGGAACACCTTGCAGAACTTGTTGCAAATGGAAAATGACTGGCTTGGAGGGAGGAGGGGCCGGATGCAGCTAACGATTTACGAGGCAGCCAGTAGGGGAGAGAGAGAGAGAGAGGTGAAGAAGGAAGGGGAACCTGCTAGGGACAGCAATAACCAATCAATATTCATAAGTTTAAGGACTCGTTTAGCGGCAGCGGCGGCGAAGAAGAAGAAGCTCAGGCAGTTAGAAATTATTCAAAGTCATCGTGTGAGATGTGCCCCGAGGCAAGGAAAGACACATAAAGAGAGAGAGAGAGGGAGAGGGAGAAGAAGTGCAGAGCTATTTGAACTTAGATTCATTCCGAAGGCAATTTTCGCTTTCGTTGTGCCGAAAAGCGACTCCACAACAACACGAACAACAACAAAAACCCGACAACGACAAAAAAACAAGTTGCAATTTGATTATTTATTACGGCCAAGGCGGAGTTGCAGCCAGTTTACTTGTTGCAGTTGCAGTTGCAGGAAGCGCAAGTTGCCCCAACTCGCCTCGCTCCATGTTTGAGTGGATTGTTCAGACTGGCTTAATGGCCGCCATAATTAATCAAATGATGTTTAATTAAAGCGAGCAACTACACACAAGGGGGCAGAACACGGTTAAACTATGCATGGCGTGTTTACAATTAATAAATATGCCAAATATTTCTGCAGTGCAATCAAAAAAATATCGACTCTAAAGATCGAAAACAAATTGATAAAGTTTTCAAATTGAATTTCAAATTGGAAAAGTTTTGCTGTTGATAACTGAAGATTGTTACAAGAGAGGAAGGTAGTTAAGAGTGTAAAATTTACTTCAAAACAGTATTTTGACAATACTAAGTGATCAAAAGTGGACCTTATAGGACTCTCATCCAGACGTGGATGCCCATTGATAATCCGATTTACAACGTTATTTCGTGTTGGTAGTGATGGAAATAATAGAAACTAGTCTGTAAAATGTTGTAAACATATTCTCTATTCATAGTATGACAACACACAATTGTATAGGTTGAACTAGTAGAGAAGCCTTTACAAGAACCCTTTTTAGCTTGCCTTGCATAGCAGCTCGTAAACTGTGCAGTCCTCTCACTTCTCTGGAGCATCTGGAGCATGTATAATATCATAAGTATTATAAATTCCATTGCAGAGTCTCGCATAGTTGCAAGAGCTTTTCGGGCTGAGCGCGTAATCAACGACTTCGTCGTCGTCGTCTTGGACGACTGAAGTGCCCACAAGTTGGCCAATTAAAGGCACCAATAGGGGCCGGGGCATTTAGCACAGTAACCTTGAACCTGCTCACTGACTGAGTCAGTCAACATGATCATCCAATGGAGTTCAGAGCTCCGTCTCGTCTCACTCTGACTTGCTTTCGTTTTCTCTCCCTCTCTCTTCAGTCTTCTGTCTGCTGTCCTGGCTGTCTCTTGTGCTGCCTCTTCTACTCTTCTACTCTAGCAACTAATCAAGATAAATCCGAAAAAAGTTCAACCTGTTCGACTGACCGAATTGAAGCGCGTCCTCTCTCTCTGTTAATGGTGCCCAGTCGCAAATTCGTATCATAATCATAATAAACAGAGACTAAACAGGTACCAGAGGTAGGACAAGGGTCTCTCAGGGCACGTCGTCTAAATATATGTATATATATTTTGTAATCATATATATTTATGGGACAACCAACTCCTTCGCAAGCCTTTGCTTCGTCTTCGTCTTCTCGTTTCTCGTCTTCTCGTCTGTCGTCGGCCCAGCCTCGACTCGTTTGGGTGTTAATAAAATTATGACTCTAGAACTTGTTCGCCTTATCGCGCATCTCTTCCCTGCTCCTTCTCTCTTTCCCCTTCTCCCTCTCTCTCAGTTTGAGAGGATCCTCTTACCAGATTCAACTCGTTTTGATAATTTTATTATATTTGCCCACAAATAACTAACCGTATGGCGAAGGTTTTTATGGCTTTACGACTGCGCATAAACATCTCAAGATTTCACTCAATTTCCCCGTATTTCACAGCACTTAATGAATACTACAGTCTACAATTATCTAACTCCGAGTCTCGCTAATGGACTGTGGAGTAAATCTGTGCTGTCTGTATGAACAACTAGATCTCAGCTAATATTATAGCTAGAGTTATTAAATTTGTTGATAATATGTCTTATTATGGCACTCAAATAAAGAGTATTTAAAAACTTGTTAGTGTTTCTTTCTCTCCTTGCAGTTTCACAACCAACTGGCTGCCTGCTGATCGAGGACATACGACGCGACGAGAAGTCGATCAAGGACATTGCCAATACGATAACGAACCTAAGTCAGCAACAGGGCAAGCAACGTTGGTCCGGCACGGCTGCCTTGAATAATGCCCTGAACAATCTACAATATCAAACGTCCAGGGATGAGACCGACTTCCAGTCAGCACAGTCAGACAGGCCCGATGAGCTGCCCACAACAGTTGTCAGTCTAAGACCAAAGTCATTGCCACTGGCGGCCAACTCAACCCCAGCAATTGTGTCCGCCATAGTCAAGAAAATACCCACTGTGCTGGTCTCCCAGAGGGAGCAGAAGCAGCAGCCGGAGAAGGGAAAGACTTCGTCAACGGGTCATCGTCTACAGCTGCAGCTGAAACCAGCGAAGCATTACCAGCATGAGAGAGGAGATCCCGATGGAGGTTGCAATCTGGATGAACTCTGTGGCAATGTAGTGCGCAAGGGTGTCGGGGGCAAGTTGACAGTGGCCGAGGAGAGTCTGAATGCCAAGAAGGGTTGGCTCATGAAGCTGGACAATCGCACAGGCGAGTGGAGTAAGCATTGGTTTACCCTGAGTGGGGCTGCGCTTTTCTACTATCGCGATCCACTGTGCGAGGAGAGGGGGGTACTCGACGGGGTGCTGGATGTGAACAGCTTGTCCGCAGTGCTGGAGGAGCCGAGTGCGAGCAAGCAACATGCTTTCCAGCTGATCACCTGGGATAAGCAGCGTCTATTCCTGGCCAGCTTGTCGCCGGGTTCACGCAACAGTTGGTTAGCTGTGCTCAGAGCTGCAGCAGGGTTGCCACAGCAGCAGCTGACAGCTGAGGAGAAGGTAGAGAGCTCCAAGCCCAGCGACATTGAGCAGGACTTTATGAAGGCACAACAGCAACAACAACAACAGCAGCAGGCAAGTCCTACCACGCCCAGCACACCAGCGGGGGCTGGAGTTCCCACTGGAGGACCGCATTTCTCCTCCGACGAGGAGTACCGCACAGCATCGGAGGGTGGCAGGCGTGACAGTCTGGACTGGGGCTCACCCCTCTCGCCCTCGCCTCCAGTGCTGCGCAGCTGCCTGCGCAATCGAAGCCTCGCGAGTCTCCACAAGCGCAGCCGCAGCTCGCCGCCAAGTTCGCGTCGCAGCACTGTGGACAGTGTGGCCAGTGATGAGTTGCCCGCACTGCCCGAGGAGATGAGGCAACCTGCGACCTTGACCCTGACGTCGGCAGCCAAAGTGGATCGTGAACTGAAGCAGCAATGCGAGACACTGCGATCGGAGGCGAAACTACGTGAGGCACGCATGTCCGAGCTGCTGACAACGTTGCAACGGACCGAGCAGGAGTTGACGGCGCGTCTGGCTGAGCAGCAGCAGCAGCTGAATGGAGAGCTGGCCAGTGCCAAGCAGAGTGCAGCAGAGCTGGTGCACAGCCTGAGCTTGCAACTGACGGAGAGTCAATGCCAGATCAAGCAGCTCGAGGATCGCTTGGCTCAAGGCATCGAGGAGAATGAGAGTCTCTATCGACGTCTGCGGGATGTGAGCAACCCGACGGGAGTAAGCAACCTAAGCAATCTGCAGCGGCACAAGATGAAGCGCATGGACTCACTGAGTGATCTGACAACCATCTCGGACATTGATCCCTATGGACTGCAAAGGGATTCACTGGCGGAGGAGTACAACGAGCTGCGCAGTCGCTTCGAGAAGGCGGTGAATGAGATACGCGCCATGAAGCGGGAACTGAAGCAGTCGCAGAATCAATACGATGCACTCGAACTGATGCAGACTGCACTGCAGCAGAAGTTGGAGCGTTGCCAGCTGGAAGATGGTGCACAGTTGCAGCTGATGGCAGCGCGCATACAGGACTTGACCATCAAGTACAGCACGTCAGAGCGACAGGTGCGTGCACTGAAGCAGAAGTTGGCCAAGTCCGAGAGACGTCGCTCGTTGTCGCTCAAGGGCAAGGAGCAGTTGGAGCTGAAGCTCAGTGAGTTGCAGAAGAAGCCAGGAGGACAGGACAGTGCGGGCAGCAGCACTCCCGAGTCTAGTGAGACTAGCACGAGCAGTGACTCCTCCTCAGCTACGCTTCTACAGCGTCTGCACAGTCTGGAGCATGTGCTGCTGGGCAGCAAGGAGCGACTGGAGCAGAGTCTCTCCCAGTTGCAGCAGCTGCGTGCCGGACAGCGCAGTCGACGCTCTGTCTCCCCCCTCAATGATCGCAAGGATGGGCTGCGTCAGCTGGAGCGCACTCTGGCAGAGACCTGCGTCCTTGTCACGGAGCAAATGGAATTGTCCTGCCTGCAGGATGCCTGCCACAAGTGCTGCGAGTTGCGGCAACGTGTGGAGAAACTCTCCGCGTTGCAACAACAGACAGAGACAGATCTGCAGCGCAGTGAACAGTTGCTGGAGCAGCGCGAACATGAATTGGCTCTGGCACTGGACAAGTGCTCGGGGCAGGAGCAGCAGCAGCAACTGTTGCTGCAGCAGCGCAACGAGTTAAGCGACGAACTGGGGCGGCAGCAGGAGCGTTGCAAGCGCCTGGAGAAGCGACTCGATCTGCTCGAGAGAGAGCATGGCAAGCAACTCGAGTGCCTGCGTGAGGTCTATCGACACGAGCACGCCAATGTCACGGATGATCAGAGCTTCCGCAAGCGATACCAGACGGAGATTGAACAGCTGAGGGTAAGTGGTGGCCAGTTATCGATATGTTATCGAACACAATAGATAGCAATCGATTAAATGAGGCGATGCTTTAGACATACATATATAACATGTTGTGTTATCGATAGTATCGATATCGATTAATCATTCGCTGCTATATACGATAGTATTGAAATTTAATATCACCAATCGATAGTGTGTTTTGTGATCGATAGTATAGATATCGATTTATTTAATAAATCTAATCGATAGTATGTTGTGAATCGATATTTATTAATAATTCGCTGCTGTAGACAATAGTCAATAGTTTAATACCTATAATCGATGTCATGTTGTGTTATTGATCATTTCGATATAGATGAATTTAATATCTCTAATCGGTAGTATGTTGTGTTATCGATAGTATCGATGGTTAACTATGATTTCGAAAACTATCTGTAGCAATCGATACTGAAATGATCGATAGACTGTATCCCATTCCGTATTAAAATACTTTTCCCTTTGCAGACACTATGCGAGAAGGGTCTGAGTGCGATGGAATCATCGCATCGCCGTCTCATTTGTGACATGGAGGAGAAACACAAGCTGGAAATCGAGCGTCTGCTGGCGGAGAAGGAAACAGCGCTGGCCGAGGAGACGCAGGTGGGGAGAGCGAGTCAGAATTTACCATATACTCTGGGCAATATATTAATATATAATATATTCTCTATATCTCTCTCTCTCTCTGTAATGTCAGGCAACCTTGGCCGCCCTGGATGCCATGCGCAAGGCACATCAGAGTGAGGTGCAGCGTGAGGTGGCGCGCTTTAAAGCCGAGTTTCTGCGACAGGTGCAGCGTGGTGAGCACATGCGTGGTGTGGATGGTGTCAAGCTGAAGGAGTGAGTAGACAGCATACACTATAAACATACATAGTATAATTAAACCAATATAATATGCAGAGAGGAACTCGACGAACTGCGACTGGAGATACTGTCCTTCTCGGAGAAATACTCCATCAAATGCGTAGAGAATGCAGCGCTTGAGGAGAAACTGCATCTGGCCAATGGCAAACTGCGTCACTTTCAGCAAATGCAACAGCTGGAGCTCAGGTGGGAACTGCAAACATGAAGAAACGTTTCAGTCTCCTACAATTCTACAATTCTTTCGTCCTTTAGAAATCAACAATTTCGAGCGCATTTGGCCTCCGATGATCCTGGCAGCGATGTACACTTCGTGCAGGGCCTGACTTCGGGCTCCAAAGAGGATGCCACATGTGAGGACAGCGAGGTAGGTCTATTAGAGGTTCCTTCTACTTATACACTTAACTGTGACTAACACTAAATTAGTTGAGAAAGCGAAAACGAAAACAGAAATCAAGAAAAACTAATACACTTTGTTACCATCTTCCACAACACAAACCAACCTCAACACAACCAACTCAACCACAACCACCACAACCACAACCTAAGCCTGTTCAGTGCGTACCAAACACAACAACAACAATCACAACAAGAACAATCAATACAACACCAACAACAACAACTATAGACCCAGACACTGAGCTCGTAGCCGATAAATTGGATCAGAACCTGTTTGTGATAGCCTCCCATAATCAAAGTCGTTGTCCCGAGTCAGAGGCAAACATTTCTTCTACTGATTCCGGCAACATAAATGTTGTTGTTGTTATCGATAAACTAGCTGGCGCTGATGAGATAGCGCCGCCCGCCGCCTACGAGCCATGCTACAAGCCCAGCGATATATTTGCCATATATCAGAATCGTTTATGTTGCCAAGGTAAACGAAATGCATTTCACATTTCTACGTAGTCTCTCAGCGCACACACAAAATACACATTCTTCAAGTGGAACCAAACATTCTCTCTCTCTCTTTCTCTGTCTCTCTCCCTGGATCTATCTCACTTTCTACAAGGTGTCGCAACAGTTGAAAAGAAACTAGATCAGAGTAGTTCTTCTTTTTTTAAACTGTCGATTACCTTTCACGCTTTGTACTATGTATGTCCTTCATCTTCACTCTCTTCTCTGTCTCTATCTATATCTCTGTCTTTATCTTTCTTTGGTAATAGTTTTCGGTGTACACGGGTAGCACTTCACATATCACATAACCCACTAAAATGAAGCACACACAAATTAAATGTTGATCCATAATAAATCTTTGTTTAAACTTGTTGAATCTCACATTAGTTTCTTCTCTCTTACTTCAAGGTCTGAAAGGCAACTCGACATTTGGAAAGAATTTGCGAAAATCAACACTGAAAACATCACCAGCATCATCATCATCAACATCATCAGTAGCATCAGCACCATCAGCATTATCATCTTTAGACAATACGATGGGATTGAGTCACAAACGAAGAATCTATAAAACAGACGCCGTCATTAACATACAACAACAACATAATCCCGACAATGCAATACAACAAGAAAAAGCACAATGAACAATAACTAGAAAGAGATGGAAAGAAAGAAAGAAAGATAAAACTAGAACATGAGAGAAAATAACCAAGAGCGAACAGAACCAGTGGAACAACCAAAGAATAATTAGTGCTAATGATAATAATAAATAAATAAATAAATAATTATAATTATCTTAACATATATAAAGAACTAAACCAAATGCAAGAAATCAAAACGGAATAATACATTAATGTAAATACATATATACAGAAATATGCGAGATCAACTGGTTAATCAAGATGATGTTGGTGATGTTGAGAGCCTGAGGCGCCTGAGGCCTCTCCAGAGTCTTCTACAACAAAGAACGACAGAGAGAGCAAGAGATTGAGTACTAACAACAACAACAACGACTGTTCACCCCCCTCCAAGGTGTAACTGGAAGGGACGTCGAGCATGGCATAAAACTAATCACAGCAACTCACAAAAGCAACAACAACAACACGCGATTATCACTTATGTATTTATCTGCTCTATTCTATCTACATATATATTATTGTATCTGTAACATTTACCCGAATTTTCTATGTCCATCAAATGTGTCATTTATTTATGTAGTGTTTAGTGAAGAACAACAAAACTAAATCATATTAAATTGCTCAACTATTTATACACACACACAGACACACTTACACAAATATATAACGAAAACATTGTTGTGTTTTTCTATATAATATATATCGAAATTGTTTAGCAGTATCAATCTATATATTTGTTTTGTTAACCATTGGTATTAATCAAATACATTTTTATATCTGATGGCATTTTAATCAACACTATGCAACACATTTAATATTATAATTTATGTCTAAGTCGTTATTTGTGCAACAAAATTTAATAAAACATAAATCATTGTTTATAGTTTGATAATAAATATTAAAAAAAAAAAAAAAAAATTTCTCTTACTTGGGCTCGTCCGGGATTTGAACCCGGGACCTCCCGCACCCTAAGCGGAAATCATACCCCTAGACCAACGAGCCAGTTGTTCGAAGCGCGTCAAGTTGCCCATTTAAGTTGAGGCAAGTTAGAAACCGGTATTTATCTGTATTGGCTGCATACATTTTGTATTTAATGTATACAGTTAACGCATTTTAATGTATTAATTAATTTGCATATTAATTTAATTCATTTACAGTTTCTCGGCCTTTTTATTTAGAAATATTTTGCGCAACAAATGCACTGGCTCGTTGGTCTAGGGGTATGATTTCCGCTTAGGGTGCGGGAGGTCCCGGGTTCAAATCCCGGACGAGCCCAATAGTGATTGCACTTTTTTTGTTCCAAATAAATCTGACGCTACAATATGGATCTATTGGCAAAAATAAAACGAATTTCTACACTAAAAAAAATTATAAAAAAATGTACAAACTTGGGCTCGTCCGGGATTTGAACCCGGGACCTCCCGCACCCTAAGCGGAAATCATACCCCTAGACCAACGAGCCGATGAATCAGCAGGTGCACAAAAAGCTATTTGATATGAAAGCACTTTCAGCAGACAAGACAACAGGTTGAAATCGTAGTATATGAAGAAAAATTACTACAAATATGAATGTGAATATCTTCAAGCTACTGCGAGTGCTTGACAAATCGAGAGATCTTCAATTATATGATAAACACAGCAATGATAATGTACAATATACAAGATAAAACAATACATTCAACTTCTTAGGATCATCGTGATCAACTCACGTTCGCATCTCTTGTGAAATATTGTGTCTCTTCTCGCTGAAAAGGGAAAATCGCATTTGCTACACATCGGTTAGTTTGTCCCTTTGTATCTCTCTCTCCCTCTGTGTCAACCCCTCTCTCTCCCTCTCCCTCTCTCTCTCTCTCTGTCCCCAGGGAATATCGCGTATTATGTTTGCTAGCTGTTAACATAAATTTATACTGCTTTTAAACTAATTGACGATGACAACTTCTGTGCGCGCAGTGGCAACGGCCGCCAACTTTCAGCCTGCAGCAAGCGGCGCATGCAGCATGCAGCGTGCAACGTGCAACAACAGCAACAATTACGTGCAGCAGAGGCAACAGCAGCAGCAACAACAACAACTGTTGCTGGCATACTTTCCGCTTTCCGCTAGTCGCGCTTTTGGGTTTGGTCTCTAGAATTGTTTCGACTCCCGATTTACGAGTACCAAAAAGCGCCTCCTCCTCCTCCTCGTACTTAAACGAGCACAATGTACGGCAAGTCTAATTGTATCTGGGTATCTGGCAACACACACACATAAACACATTTGTCTACATGTGCTGCGATTGTCAGTTGCATCGGCGGCACTGTAGTTACAGTGGTTACATGTGCACTGTAATGAGGGGTTTGTATTATACCAAATTGATTCTTATTCTTCTGAGTTGTGATGCTATAGATATATGTGTGAAGTATAGAGATGTACATATACATACATATGTTGTGTATATCATAATTATTTCAAATAGATTCCCCCACGAAAAGTGTCCACAGTAGGTCAGGTTTGTCTAACTTCGGTTTCATTCCATCTGTAACCAATGAAGGGAAGAATGAAGATAGCAAATGAATGTCTATCATATCAAATTGATTCTTATTTTGCTAAGTTTGAAGTATTGCAGACATATACATATATATAGTGGATATTATATGCAAATTTGATGCAGATTCGCAGAAAATATTTATTAGTTAGAGTAATCACACTGGGACAACTTCGATCAGTTCCTAGGTTGAGATGTAATAGATATACATGTGGATAGTAGAATGTATAGTATATATATATATACATATATAGTATATTTTATGTGAATATATTTAAAGAATATTCGAAGAAGATCGTAGGGAAAGTAATCAAAATAGAACAGCTTTGACTGACTTCGGATTGATTCCATACTTCAGTATAGAGAAATTTCCATTATATTCTTATTCTTATTTTGCTAAGTAAAGAAATTGTAGATTTTTACAGTAGAATATATTTCATGAAGATTCAAAGGAGATTTCCCCACAGTTAGCCACCTTCTGGCACCTTCTGTTTCAGTTGCATTTCCAATTCGATTTCCATTTCGATTTCCATAAACGTGTAGCATCATTAATTGTCATTAGTGAAATGAAAAGCCGCAAAGAGTGAAGCTAAATGTGCAACTGTGCAAAGGAAAGTTTTCTAACAAATTGCAGAGAATTTCGCAGAGCTCTTCCTGATCGCGATAACGAGCAATTGATGGATTTCCCAAGACAGGGGAACATAGAGAGGGATACAGAGACAGAGGCGAGGACCACCAGCAGGCAGCAACAATAAACAATTGGTAATTGTTGGTGTTTGTGCCACATTCGGTCGATTGGGATTTGGATTGAGATTCGGCTGGGGGATTGCCAAAGCAGCGACAAAGATGGCAAGCTCAAGATGGAGACCCGCTAACACACATTCTAGGCAAACAGGGTCGGATTGGAGTCGGAGTCGGAGTCGGAAACGGAGTCTCTCTCATCAGGCACACAATCTACATGTGGAATTGGTAAGTCTGGAAACTGAAAGTTGCGACGACAGTCGTGTGAAACATATCAGTGAACGAGGAGAAGAGAGACAAGGGGACAGAGGGGAGTCAGCAATGACCCCGGCGAGACCTTTAACACGCGGCCCTCTGGGAATCTGTTAGCGGGAACAGGCGCAAAGGATTCGAGATTCGTTTGCTGTTTAAGGATATGACAATTTGTTCGCTTCACGTATTTGGGTTTGCCTCGATCGCAGCACAGATTGCGATCATCTGTGCAGCCTGGAGGAAAGGTTGCTGCTGCTGCCGCCTCCAGATGTGTGTGTGTGTGTGTTGCTATATAAAATCACGAGCAACATTGCATAAACATTGCGGACAATGGGCCACGTAAATGAACTGATCGTAAATTTGCTGGTAGTTGGCAACGCTCGCAATACGCGCCAAAAAGGTTTGTTAACGTACCTTTCCCCTCCCTGCCACCACCCTCCGCTACTGTGCCATTGCCATTGCCATCTACCGTGCCCCCAGGCTCATTCCAGCGGGACCGTTCCAGTTGCCGATCGCGATCCCGATCCCGTTGCCGAACCCGTTTCGGCACAAGAACTGTGAAGTCATAAATATCACACTCCCCTGTGATGGAAGCAAAGAGAGAGAGGTAAAGAGGGAGGGAGAGAGAGAGAGAGAGAGGTAGATCAGAGAGAAAGAGAGTGAGAGAGAAAGATCAGAGAGCACGCCCCCGAGGGACAAGATCATCTGCGAGCCAAGTTGGACTCCTGCAGCGTCGCCAACCGATTGTCAACACCAATGTGGATTGCATATCGACGCATATCGATTAATTAGCGATAGACTAATGATCTCGCGCGCACATCTCTATATTGAAATCGATATCAAGTTAGTTAGGAGCATCTTCCTTGTTGCTTTGAAAACCTTTACAACTTTTGTATCTGCTCGAACAATGCAATATAAATGGATGTTATTTATTATTACTGTTGTTGCTGTTGTTGTGGCTGTAGATGTTGCCGCTGCTGTAGATGTTGTTGCTGTTGTAGATGTTGTTGCCGCTGTGCTATTGTCGGAAGCAGCAACATGTTCGCTGCTGGCCAATTTTCCAATCAAATTAATAAGTAAGAGTTCTCTCGACTCGATGAAAATCTAGTTAGTCCACCCAAAAAAAAAAGTAAAACACAAATGAAATTAGTTTGCGGTCAAGTGGAACGAGGCATGGACAGAGAGAGAGAGAGAGAGAGAGAGAGAGAGAGAGAGAGAGAGGAACGAGTCATGGAGAGAGAGAGAGAGAGAGACATAGAGGAGAAACAGCTGTATCGATTCATTGCTGGCTGGAATGATATCACTGCAAACCCAGTACAGGGTATAGAATGGTATAGAAAATATCTGCGACTAGTGGAGAAAATAAATCATTTCTGCTGCTGCTGCTGGCAACAAGCTGCAGCATGTTGCACAGCTACAACAGCAGCAACCAGCAACAGGAACATAAATAGCAGCAACAAATTTAATTTGATTTCCTTATTAATGCTGCTGGATTCTATTTAAATTGTTGCCCCGTTGCTGCTGTAGAGGATTCTCGGTGTACGCCCCAAATGGGCAGTTGCCACATTCATGTTGCAAGTAGCATAGCATGTGGCGGCAGTTGTAGCTGCTCATGTTGCTGCTGTTGCTGCTGCTGTTGTCTGGGCGTTTAACCATTATTATTGTATATTGGCCAAATGCTAGTAATTCGTTTGATTCCTCGCTTCCCCCCCCCCCTCTATCTACTCTACTCTATCCTCTCCCTCTGCTTCCCTCTCTCTCTCTCTCTCTTGGCGAGTGGGCTGCGCAGTCTTCAATTTATGCGCGGCTGCTGCTCGTGGGTTGCCTCGCCTCATCTTGTTGTTGCTGTTGTTGTTCTCAAGACATTGATCTAATAAATGCTCCACGGATCCTTTGTTTCTCCCTCTCTCCCTCTCTTTCTTCCCCTCTCCCTGCTTCTCTCTATGTGCGTCTTAAATTGGCTTTTGCGTAGTCGTTTGGGCTGATCCACTAAACCAATATCGAGCAAACTGACCCACTTTCAGTCACTGTGGTTGTGGCTGGGGCTGAGCTTCACTTTGTTCTCTTATTGTCTGTTATATCTGCTGTTATTGTTGCTGTTGTTGTTTATGATTTCAGTGTGGTAATTCTAGATATATAGTATAATATGTTGGGGAATATGTATGCAAGAATATTGAATATTATCAAGTCGATTTATACTAACTTCTTATTTATTCAAATTTTGTTTTGTTTAACTTAAACACATTTGTTAAAATATCTTTTATTTATTAATTTTTTGATTTAATTATTATATTTATCTGAATATTTGTTTGTATTAGGTTGCTTTTTTATTAAGTTGTTTTTTTTTATTTCTATTATTTAACTTTTTTATCTCGTATAAATTTTTCATTTATTATTTACATTTTATATCATAATTTATTTTCTTATAAATAATATTGATTGTTTTATTTATAAAACTTATTCAAATTATGATTTATTGTTTGACTTATCAATAACAATTTTTTTATTATGTACACCAATATCATTTATTTATGTATTATTTATTTTGTTTGTTTCATTTTATTTTCCTTATTTTAATAAGTTGCTTTTTATATTATTATTCATATGACAATATTAAATGTATATGTGTATTTATGTTAGTCATTTCTTTATTTTATTTATGCATTATTTATTTGCTTTATTGATTTATTTTACTTATTTTTTAGTGCATCCTTTTTTTGTTTTATAAATAATTAATATTTAATTTATTTTTTATTCATTATTCATTTTATTTTGCATTTTATTTTCTTTTGTAGTTATGTTTTTATTCACAATCTAGACGAATTCAAAATGCTGTCAGCTGATTGCTAACATTACAAAGCTCATTGCTACGACACAGCATGTGCAACGCCATCTAGCGCCAACAAGCGCACAATCTGACCAACAAGTGAGAAGTGTTTGAACAAGGAACAGTAGAAGAAAGCCTTCTGTTCCCACCCGCAAAGTGTTAGAAAGTGTGAAGTGTATTCGTATTTTAAATGAAATCCGTCCCTGAGCTTGAGCAATCAGTTGTTTTGATGTGCAGATGTGCAAGGCCAATTGATAGCAATGTTGATTGTCTGTAATCACAATTATTCAAGTTGGGCGCAGTTGGGTCCAGCGCAACATGATATCAGTTTAGTTGCGGCTGCCGACTCGAACAGTACACGATAATGTTGACACTGCTAACTGTTATACTGCTGCTGCTAGCGTCGCTGCTTGGCCTTGGCTACGTCTTCCTCATCTGGAACTTCAACTATTGGCGCAAGCGGGGCATAAAGAGTGCCCCCTCTTGGCCGCTTGTGGGCAGCTTCCCCTGCGAGTTTACACGGAAGCGCAATTTGGCATACGAGATCAATGATTTGTATTGGTGAGTGTATAATATGTGTACAATATGTCGGAACAGGAAAGCTGGACGTGCCCATTATTTTAATTGAAGCGCAACGCGTCGCAATGAAATGACTTTTGTGAAAATATTCGAACGAACTGTTCTCATCGACCGGCAAACTGTCACTGCCTGCCGCCGGTTTGACAGTTCTCTTCTGTCTATTCTTCTCTTTCGGCTCTCTCTTGAACCTCTCATTTCTTCATTGTGCCACACTCAGTGGACTCTCCACACAATAGCCTTCTACGCATTAGTTAAACAATAACTCAATCCGATTAACTCAATGCTGTATTTTATGTTAATACAAAATAACTTAACTTAGTTCTTTACAGTCTATCTATTCTATGAAATATATATAATATAATATCATTCCCTAGCGAGTATAAGGACACTGAGAATGTTGTGGGTGTGATGAAGACCAGAATGCCTCAATTGTTGGTAACCTGCCCCGAATACGCGCATAAGATCTTTGTCACTGAGTTCCGTCGGTTTCACGACAATGAGATGTCCAAATTTGTAAGTAGAAGAGTTAAGGGATAACTAAGAGTCGGTCAAGTTAACACTCTACTCTTTCGACAGACCAACGAGAAGGTGGATAAGATACTGGCGAACAATCCGTTTCTGCTGCTTGGCGAAAAGTGGAAGGAGAGACGAGCTGAGATAACTCCGGGATTAACTGCCAATCGGGTATGTCCAATTGACTTGAATGGGTATACTAAGTGTTAATTAGCTGGCAGAAATAGGGTTGACAGGCCCATAAAGTATGTACATATTTATATATATTCTTCATCAGAGTCTATGATGCAGTCTCTTTGTGTGACTGACTCTCTGTCTGTTTGTCTGTCTGACTCTTTGTATATCTGTCTGTCTGCAAAAGCTTTAGCTACTACACTCCCTTATTAGGTAGGGTATATTGCTGTCTTGTACACTCGACTTGTTTTACTTTTGAATCTATGTTTTTTTTGTTTGTATTCAAATGTGTCGTAGGTCAGTGCAGTCTACTCGGTTACACAGAAGATTTGCCAGCAGTTTGTGGACTACATAAGGCAGCAACAGCGCATGGCGCCCTCTGACGGCCTGGATACGAAACAGCTGTGTCTGTGCTACACCACCGAAGTGGTCTCTGATTGTGTGCTGGGCATATCGGCGCAGAGCTTCAGCGACAATCCGACGCCCCTGGTGGGCATGATCAAGCGGGTCTTCGAGCATTCGTTCGGCTTCTTCTTTTACAGCGCATTGGTCACCCTGTGGCCGCCCTTGAAGAACTTCTACGCTGTGCCATTGTTCACAAAAGACGTAGAGAACTTCTTCTTCGACGTGATGAAGAAGTCCATCAGCCTGCGACGCGATGATCCCAGACATCGCGATCGGATCGACTTCCTCAACTACATGCTACAGCTGCAGGACAAGAAGGGACTGGACACTCTGGAGTTGACCTCGCACACAATGACCTTTCTAACCGACGGCTTCGAGACGACGGCCTTAGTGCTATCACACACCTTGCTCCAACTCGCCCGGAACCCGGAGACGCAACAGCAGCTGAGAGCTGAGATCGGTACTGAAGTGTTGAGCTTCGATCAGCTCAGCGATTTGCCCTACATAGATGCCTGCATAAATGGTAGGTAGGGTATCTAATAGTCAAGTACACTTGCCTCAACACTCTTTCTGCTACAATTCACAGAGACATTACGCATCTTTCCTCCCCTGTTGTCTGCTCGAAAGATCGTCACTGAACCCTTTGAGTTTGTCAACAAGAACGGAGTCAGTGTTGAAGTCTTGCCAGGAGATGTGGTCGTTGTTCCCGTCTATTCACTGCACCACGATCCCAACTACTATGAAGAACCGGAGAAATTCAAGCCGGAACGTTTTCTGGAACAGAACGGAGGAGTGCGCAAGTACCGCGATCAGGGACTCTACTATGGCTTTGGAGACGGACCCCGCGTGTGTCCGGGTTCGTAGATCAACAACCTTCAACTATGCAAAGCAATTCGAATTATCTCTTGCATTTTCCCCTGATTAGGAATGCGCTTTGCACTCACCCAACTCAAAGCGGCGTTGGTCGACATTGTGCGCAGCTTCAATGTCAAGCCCAATCCACGGACCCGCACAGACAATGAACTGGACGATTCCTATTTCATGGCCACACTCAAGGGCGGTATTTGGTTGGACTTCGAGGCGAGGAAGTAGGATCTCTAGGGATGCCAACAGATTATGAAGTGCCATTAAAGAAGTTTCTCCAACATATTCGACTACGAAATAATTAAGTTCTTTGCATTTGTTACCCATAGTAATAGTGTTAAAATCGCATATTTGATAGCTTATCCACTTGGTGATCAAATTTCCATTTTATAACTTGGAAATGACAGGGAATGACTTATCCACGACAGGACATAACGTGCACAATATAATCGTTCCCATTCCGGCAGAAAGATAGGTCGACAGTCCTATTGACACTGATAAGTTGATCTACTCTCTTAATGGTCAAAGCTGTTCATACTGCGAATAAGTTATAATAATACACTATAAACATAATACAGAGTTTTGCTTGCTTCCCGAACTGTAATCAAGGCATCTGTAATAGAAAAGATGAACTCGACTTTCGTGTTAAGGTTCTGTTTATTGAATAGACGAGTCTTCTCGACCTTACTTGAAACAATTTAAAATATTCTAACTAGCATTACATGCCGAGACTATGAATTTAGTATGATAAAGAAACACATTCAGTCGCGACTCAAAGCGAGCTGCACTAGTGGCAGCACTTTTATCGACGATAAGTCTGCCAGAATGGCCTCTATGCTGTCCAGTGAAGAGACCTGCATCAGACTCTCCTTACGAAAACTGAGGATGATGATCGCGAATAGGGGCAAAACCTCCAGGCTGTCGAAGCCAAGGATCTGTAGCAAGCAAAAGGTTATTATGCAATATTATATAAGATTTAGCTTGGCTTACCAAATCCCATAAAACGAGCAATTGATCGGGCGGCAAGTGGCCAGAGAAGCCCCGCATGAGCCATTTGAAGACCACTCGAAGGCTGCAAAGCAGAAGGAATTAGACTGAAGTGTTGCCAAAGTAGCTCAGGCTACTTACGGCTGTATTTGCAGCTCGCGGAAGTGTGACCAGAGCTGCGGCTCGTACGTCTGCAATAGCTTCTCGAACAACAGACACAGACTGACGATGCCCTGCGGATGCGTATTGATCGTGGTCAGACGATGGCAATATCGCACGTAGAATGCGCGAAACGTGAAGTAAAGACACACAGGCGAGTCGTACAGATAACAGAAGGGGGCGGCAAACATGCAGATGCCGTGGAAGGGTACCACACCCGAGGGAGGACCCTCATAGGTCTTTCCCTTGACCGGAAACGACTCGTACTCGACGCAGTTGGCAATGTCCGCGTCACGTGAGAAGCAGAGTAGCACCTGGTAGAGCACATCCTCGAACACAAAGTACTGATCGTCGTTCGATGCCGTCAACTGGATGTCCTTGAAGACTAGCTTGTCCACAATGTGGTCGGTAGTCCACACGGTGTTGCGCAGCTTCTGCCAGTACTCAATGTCCTGTGGAAGGCGGAGTAGAAGAAGGAACCAGAGGTTAAAGGATTGCATTAGGGTCATCCTCCTTTAACTCACATAGTCGTGTAGCTTACTGTCCAGCACAGATGCCCAGAGTGCTCCGCGATAGGGTGCCGGCGTGCAGCCCTTCTTTAGGTACTGCTGGCACATTGGCGCGTGTCTGCTTTCCAGAATCCTCTGACACTGTACGGTTAAGTCGGGCACACTGTTAGATTCGCTGCGCAGCAAATCCGCGTAATGTGCCCGCAGTTCGAAAAGATTCTTTACCGGCAAAGCAATGTGTGAGAATTCCCATTGCGGAATTTGGCTTTGTGATGGAAGAGAAACGATATCAATACCTTGATAGACATGTCAGATACATGTGGAATACGTACGCTGTGCGTTCGGTGGGTCTGGCTGGTCCCTTCAGCGATAGTAAAACTTCAAGCAGATCTTTTGGCGCATACACAGGGCGATAGTTGGCAAGATCTGCAGAGAATTAACAAAAAAGTAAAGTTTACAATCGGATGAGGTGCAGAAACCTGTGAGTTGGGGACATGGATTAGGACCTAACATGAGTAACTTATTACCAGGATTGAGAACACCATCCTAACTATATTATAATAACTGGGTGTAGCAATAGAAAGGAATACTATCAGATGAATCTACAGAAGACAATAGGTTACAATCGGGTGAATTGTTAGGAAGGAAACTGCTAGTGGGCGACATTCAAGGTTAAAGGCTTAATATGTTCTCAAGCCATATTAGATGTACTAATTGAATCAACAGAAAGTAATAGGTTACTATCGGATGCATCAACAGAAGAGAATAGGTTACAATCGGGTAAACTATTGTAAAGGAAACTGAGAGTTGGCGTCATTTAGTTACAGTTCTAAAGCTGAGAAGCTTGCCGATAGATTTGCATAAATAAAACACAATCTTAAACATGTTATAAATGTCAAAAGAATCAATTGAGGGAAATAGATTAATATCGTGATTTAGCGACAATAAAGCGCATATTAGGGCTGGTTAGAGTGTAACTTGCATAGTACCGGAATAGGAACAGTATCTTACCCATATTATAATTACTGAGTTCATTCCACTTGGCCACAAAATCCTCCCGATCGGCACTGATGCGCGGTTGTCCGTGCAGCGGCACCTTTAGTTCGGTGCACATCGCATTGAGACTCTTGCGTACCCGACGATCCCACAGCACGCCTGCTCTCTTCAGGTAGCCCAAGGGATCGCTCTGCGTGGTTTTCTGGACATGATGAACAAGCCAAAACACTGAATACTAACGCTCTTTCACTCTCTCTCTCTCTCCCGAGGGAGTGAGGGGTGAGGAAGGGGAGCTTGTCTATGTCAGTTACTCACCATTACCAAGGGGGGCCTGCCATCGAGTTTCTCCAGGCGACTGCGCACCAGTGTGTATATCATATTGCGTAATTCCGTCTCCAGGCCAGCTGATTTGATGGCATCCTCCAGCGTGTTGCGCATATCGTTCTTATCGACATTGGGACTGGCCACCAGGCGCTGCAGCTCCTCATAGATGGGCTCGTAGCATTTGCTGCTCTTCAATGCCGCAATCACTTTGGCAGTCATGTGATGAATGCTTGCATCCTGCAGCTCCTCCATGGCTCCTCCAGCGGTTGTTGCTGCTGCTGTTGCTGTTGCCGTTGCCTCTGCTGGTGGTTGTCCCTTTGTTAAAGGTCTATTCACTTTGCTGTTCGTTATGCTTGTGCTGCTGTGTTAACTATTTGTGTTCCTCAAAAGCCAAAAAGCTGAACCTTTCTGAAAGCCGCTTTGTTTCTATCGATCAAACTTCGTTGTTGCCTGCTTTGATTTGAAGTTCTCTCCTGAACATACACACACATAACAGTCGAGAGTGCTTCCTAGTTACGGAATGCAACCACTTGTTTGTCAGTTGCCAGTTACCAGTTGAAAGTTGCCAGTTGCCATTGGCAGCACCCCAAGCCTTCTCCTCGCCAGGCTTAATCAGCTTGTCACTTGCATTTCAAGTGTCAAAGTGAATTCCAATGTGCCAGAAGTGCGAGAAGTGAATGTGGCATACTTTTTTTAAGGGCTACCACACGCACACAGTGTGTGTGAGTGAGTGTGTGTGTGACTGTTGACTGTGTGTACGTGAACTATGAAATATCTTTAGTGTTGTTATCGATTAGCTGCATATAGATTAATGAATGAATGAATGATGGGAAGAATGAGATCCTTACGAAAGACAGGTCAGCATAGTGGTTAAATTAACATTTCATTCAACTATTGTATTTATGTTCCGAATTATTTCTATACAAGATTGTAGTTTTTGGGGCGCCAAGATTTGACTATTAATCGTTGAACGTGTAGAAATAAGAAGAAAATGTTTAAAAACTTCTTTCAATATCTCCTTTAATCTACGATTGTAGTATTCCATATGTGGAACTTCTACGGATATAGTGACCAGTGTGACCAGGTTATGGAACGTACATTTTGACTAGTTATTGTGAATAGTAAGATAACGCCAAAAGTCGCCTGGCGCTGTTTCGCTGCGAGACAGTATGTTCTCCATGTCTCGACACGAAATAATACCAGGCGTACAGAAATTGCAGCAGGGAGGTACCAGCAATAAGTGATTGAGTGAGAGAGTGGGATAGGTTACAGTTCCAGGTGCTAAAATGAATTTGTGAATCTCAGCAACTAAATCCTGAAAAGTACCAGGCGAACAGAAGAAGGCACCGCGTGCACAACTGATCAATACAATTGAGAATCTCAATTTCTGCAATATCTTTGAGATATGAGATTACCAACAGGTTGCGGTACAAATGAATCTCATGATACAAATGTATCTTTAGCACAGAAATTTGTCACAGAATTATCGGGTTGCGGTACAAATGTATCTTATGGATACAAAAGTATCTTTAATATAAATTTATCACAGAATTATCGGGTTGCGGTACAAATGTATCTCACGGATACAAATGTATCTTATGGATACAAAAATATATTTAGCATATAAATTTGGCAAAATTTTATCTCTCAGATACAAAAGTATCTCATAGATACAAATGTATCTCATGGATACAAATGTATCTCATAGATACAAATGTATCTCATAGATACAAATGTATCTCATAGATACAAATGTATCTCATAGATACAAATGTATCTCATAGATACAAATGTATCTCATAGATACAAATGTATCTCATAGATACAAATGTATATCATAGATACAAATGTATCTCATAGATACAAATGTATCACAAACAAAGACTGCAGTCCCAAATTTTCGGTCACTCATTGCTGCTACATCCCTGCAGAAATTTCTGTACGCCTGGTATTATTTCGTGTCGAGACAGGGAAAAATTACAATCTCGCAGCGAAAGAGCACCAGGCGACTAACTTGGTCCAATTACAGAGTCTCCATTTTTCACATATACATGAGTGATTATAGTATTCGAAAGGAGGTCTCACAAGTCACTCTGGCTGAAAAACTATATGCACTATGCAAAAGGTATAATGTGGTCGCAGATATCCCACCTTGTGTTCCGGAATTAATACACACTGCACATGAAACAAGGCAAACAAGCCAACTTTATTGATATATGATTGATGCATCGTATATCTATCGAATATTATGATCTATCTATCGAATATCATGATAGTCTGCCTGTTACTATCCTTAGTCCTTCCTCACCCAGCTCTGCGATTTTGCGTAGCATTTCATCGCCGAGGAACGTCTTGCCAGTCAGACCGTGCTCCATATGAGAGAAGTCCTTACCCTTGGCAAAGGGAGATCTCGTATTGGTGGCCAGGAAGTAGATGCCACGTGCTGACTTGGGTGTGTTGTAGCCCAATTCCTCTACATTGTCATTGGGCTTGCACTCTTCCGTAATGTAACTGTAGAGATCCGTGCAAGCGAATGCCCAGAACTTTAAGTCGGAGCTGACCGATTCAGCGTAGTACTGCGAGGCACGCATATGATTGCATTTGTAGGAGCTCACTGGAGGGGAATGAAGGAAGTAAGGAAGGGGTTAACTAGGGTAGGAAACGGGTAAGACTAAGCTAGAAAAATGGGTTAGGCTAGGCTTTCAAATGAATAATGCTATGCTAGGAACAGGGTTAGTCTAAGCTAACAAATTGATTGGGGCAGAGTTGGATATTTGCTAAGCTGTTAGACTATGCTAAGAAAGTAGCGAAGTTAGAGTACGAAGGGAATTACACTAGGCATGGAAATGGGTTAGGGTTGTCTAGAAAAGGGTTTAGCCAGGCTAAGAAATGGGTTAAGCTCCGCTGGGAACAGGGTGAAGCCAGACTAGGGAGGGAAAGGGATTAGTCTAGTCCAAGCTGTGCTACTCACTGTCATTCACATCGCCGCAATTGGGCTGCGAGAGTCCAGTGTTGGGATAAAAGTCAATGTGACCAACGGGCTGCAGTAGTCCGCTGAAGAGAATGTCTGTGTGAATGACATCCACAAAGGTGGCATCGTTGTCATCGATACGCGCTGTACGATTAGTCGTCAGGTAATACAACTTGGCCGGATCCAGGGCAGTTATATGCCCAACTTTGGCGTCTTTCTCCTGCAGAAAGTTGGCTGCAAACGAGGCCAGGTGAGCACCGATGCCAACGCCAATAAAATGCAACAGGTCTGCCTTCACGACATCCGTCACAATCAATTTGAACAAAAACTCTGACACACATCGACCTAAACTATATGCATTGTGCACTGCCTCAGTGTAACAGGGATCTGCTGTGTGTTGCGAATAGTCCACTGTGATGACATTGATGTCCGGCACTGAGAGCAAAGCAGGACGCACATCATTGTTGGGCATTGTGGTCATATCCCCACCGAAGTCATGGAACAGTACTTTCAATGGCTTATTCATATTGCCTTTGAAAAAATTCGGGATATGAGTAGCTCTATTGATTATCATAACTCCATTTGGGTATTTTGCACTTTAAGAAAATTACGTCAATAGATGAAGGAATGTATATAGAGATATAACTAACTTATAAAGCCAGAAGGTAATGTTGATATTGAGGCACCTATATTCTTTCAGTTTGTGGCAATTCAACTTCTCTGCGAGGTCATTTTCGTAAGCCAAGTACACGCTGGCTAAGGCTGAAACGAGAATTGAGTTTTCAATTAAGTATTCTTCTAGGAATACTCTACACTGAGTACCAAACAAGATGCACAGCTTAAACATATTCCAGACTTCGTTAACAACTAAAAGAGAATTCGATTTTGACAGTCTTTATATGGAAAATGTTTCTTCAAACAAAGTTTATTGCATTAGTTCCCCTCATAGAGCGATCTGTTCCAGATCATAGCATATGATTAGCGTTAAAACAGCCAGTAAGCGTTACTAAGTTATCAGCTTATATAAGAATAAGGAGTTTTTTGCTTGCTCTGAATGTGAATGAACTGTAAAGTTTGTAGTATTCAAAGATAAACCTCAAACAGTATTAGGTTCCGATGCACACAGTTAGTTTAAGTGTTGACTAATGCATTTGCAACGCCTGTTTAGGAATCAATAACATTACAAATGTTAACAGAGCAACAACAGCGAGTTAACATGCAGACATTCATCGTTATAACTAATGTACCGCGTCATTTATTCAAGTTGATAATGAAGCCATTCAAATGTAAGAGACAACGATAGAGATGGGTACTTGGTTGTGGGTCAAGTCACTTTATGATAATTCGACTTTTTATAGTCTCGAACAAATTTGCAGTAATATAATTCGAAAGCGATATATATTGCCAAGTCAATGTTCATATCTGATTAGTATCGTGATTTTCTTCTAGCAGTAACAAAGTGATAATGATAAGGCTGTTTCTTCTGCTTGGTACCAAGGATATAATGGATAAATACGAAGATCCTGCTGTCTGATACTTCTTCTTCCTTTCCAGGATGTCTGTCCTTGCAGCTTCTCAATGTGGAGTCGCAAGACTGCCGTAGGATAATTGGGAATCAGTGCCCCCATCCAGATATACTTTTTTGGATGTTCGAGTAAGTCTTTAAGGATCTGAATTATCAGGGAATACTATCATATATGAATTGTCGCAGTGCAAATCATCCTCACGGTCGACTCATGAGGCCCAACATGGGTAAGGGCACCATTCCGAATCCGGGGGCGCAGATGAAGGTGCTCATCCATGACTTCGGCGGCAACCGCGACAGCGTGCCCAACAATGTAGTGCGATCGGAACTGTTGCGAGCACCTGGGCAATTCAATGTCATCACCATGGAGTTTCCAACTCTGGTGCAAGAACCCTGCTTCAATTATGCCGTCGAGAATAGTCCCGCCATCGGACGTTGTCTAGCGCAGTTCCTCAGCACGTACGTGAAACAAGGCCTGGTACGTCCGAGGGACATTCATCTCATTGGTCTCGGCATCGGAGCTCACATCGCGGGTTTTGCAGCGAAAACTCTCCAGACTATGCGAATTCTATTGGGCCACATCACAGGTCTCGATCCGGCAAAGCATCCAAGGTTTACCTCGCCAACACGTTTGCACGTTTCCGATGCTGCGTTTGTCGACATCATTCACACGGACATACTGCAGTATGGCATAATGGAGCCCATTGGCCATGTTGACTTCTATATCAACATGGGTATAGCCCAACCCAATTGCAAAACTGGCAATTACTGTGAGTAGTTCGATTAGTCAAGCCTCTGCTGGAGATTCTTCATCCCGATGCTATTCTCCTTGCAGTTACGAGCCACAGCTGTTATCATGTTCGAGTTGCGGAGTTCTATGGGGAATCTATCCTGCCTGGTATTGGTTTTTGGGGATTCCGCTGTAGAGATCTCCAAGATGTTCTCTCGGGCATTTGCAAACCCAATAATAACGTGGAGCAACTTGGCTTTCCTGTGCGACCCACAGCACGAGGAAGTTATTTTCTGATAACCAATTATTATCCACCATACGCCCGCGGAATGGATTTCCAGTTTATATATCCACAAGTTTGGCTGGCAATATATCTCAATAAAACCTCTCCCGGGGAACCAGATATTCAGTGGCCTGGAAATCCAGACGAAAACAATCCTGTCTACCCTCCTGGCAGTATTGTAAACCCTCCTGGCTTTCCTGGCCCTCCTGGCTACCCTAGCCCTCCTGACAACACTGGCCATCCTGGCATCCCTGGCCCCCCTGGCATTCCTAACTCACCTGGCAGCCCTGGCCCCCATGGCAACCCTACCCACCCTGGCATCCCTGGCCCCCCTGGCATTCCTAGCCCACCTGGCAGCCCTGGCCCCCATGGCAACCCTACCCCCCCTGGGAGCACTGGCTACCCTGGCCCCCCTGGCATTCCTAACCAACCTGGCAGCCCTGGCCCCCATGGCAACCCTACCTACCCTGGCTACCCTGGCCCCCCTGGCATTCCTAACTCACCTGGCAGCCCTGGCCCCCATGGCAACCCTACCCACCCTGGCTACCTTGGCCCCCCTGGCATTCCTAACTCACCTGGCTTCCCTGGCCCCCCTGGCATTCCTAACTCACCTGGCAGCCCTGGCCCCCATGGCAACCCTAACCCCCCTGGGAGCACTGGCTACCCTGGCCCCCCTGGCATTCCTAACTCACCTGGCAGCCCTGGCCCCCATGGCATCCCTACCCACCCTGGCTACCTTGGCCCCCCTGGCAATCCTAACCCACCTGGCTTCCCTGGCCCCCCTGGCATTCCTAGGCCCCCTGGTCACCTTGGCCCTTGCAACACTAACTACCCTGACTACCGTCCTGGCTGTAAAGGTGGACCACCTTATCATCCTCAAGGCCCACCCATCATTCTCCCGGAAATTCCCGTAATTCCCGTGTTTCCAGGGGTTCGTCCAGGTGTTATTGAGATCAGTATGTATCCACGAGTTGCCTTCATTTGAGATTATATATGCTTATTGTTTGTTTCTTTCCCCAGCACCAGGCAACTTTTGCTTGGCTAGTGGTCAATGCTGGTGAGTATCGATTATATCCATTGAAATTGCCAATTGATCTTGTTTCCCTTGTTTATTTCAGCGACGTAACTTGCTGCTCTGTCATAATGAGCTGTGATCCCGTGAGGTTTCCTTCCGCGATCTACCATTGAAATCTAAACGATGTCGTTGGGCAAAGCTTCATTGAAAATAGTTGACAATTTAGAGAACAATTTAAAATAAAAGACTTCAATTCCGGTTCTGGTAACAATAGCAATCATGATGATCTTCTGTGAGATATGGACGATGATCTACAGTAGGATATGGATGATGATCTTCTATTCCCAAATTAATTTCACTTTCTCTTCATATTCACCAATAAATAGATCAAAATTCAGTAGAAAAGAACAAATCAATATAAAAGACTTCAATTTCGATTCTGGAAACTATTTAAAATATGATGGTCTGCAGTAAGATAATGATCTTCTCTAGTATATATGATGATCTTCTGTGCGATATAAATGATGATCCTCTGTTGTATATAGATGATGATCTGCAGTACGATATTGATGATGATCTTCTGTGAAAAATGAATGATGATGTTCATTGAGATATGGATGATGATCTTCAGTGAGATATTCAGTTCTATTTTAAAATTAGGTTCACTTTCTCTTTATATTTACCAATAAATACATCAAAATTGAGTAAAAAAGAACAAATCAATATAAAAGACTTCAATTTCGATTCTGGAAACTATTTAAAAGATGATGATCTGCAGTAAGATATTGGTGATGACCTTCTGTGAGATATAGATGATGATCTTCTGTGGTATATATGATAATCTTCTGTGAGATATAGAAGATGATCTTCTGTGAAATATGAATGATGATTTTCATTGAGATATGGATGATGATCTTCAGAGAGATATTCAGTTCTATTCAAAAATTAAGTTCACTTTCTCTTTATATTCACCAATAAATACATCAAAATTGAGTAGAAAAGAACAAACCAAAAACAAACTTCAATTTCGATTCTGCTAACTATTAAAATGATGATGATCTTCTATAATGAGTAAGATATTTGTGAGCTATTCAATTCTATTCCAAGATTAAGTGCACTTTCTCTATACTTTCTTATTGAGCAATAAATACATCAAAATTGAGCAGACAAACAATTTTGTCGATCGAGGGCCAAGTTTAGTTCTCTTGGCTCGTCTCTGATTTATTTCCCTCTGCATTTACACAGTGATTTTTTAGAACGCCAATTACTCAATTCTAAATTTTCAATTTGGCATCATCGTCGTCATGGTAGCTAAAATAAATTTAGAATTTTGCCAATCAGCTAAGAAAGAGCTGCTCGACCAGCAGATACCACATTTGAAGATCCATAAGTAATGATATTTAGAGTGATTATGATCATATACTCGTAGACTGGTTATGCTCTGTCTGGCAGAGAGTGTAGGGTATCTGTGCCAGACATTGTTGCATCTGGATTACGTAACTGGCGGAGATTGCTTTAAGGGATCATTAACTGCGCAGCATCAGCCGCAGCAGGGGCAGTGGCAGGATTACGCAATCTCTTTGGCAATTTCATACATAGATGGATCGTAAATCTAGCCTGAAATCTCATGCCACCAAACTGTCAGCAACTAAATTAGAACTCATGCCACATGAGCTATTTATACAGCATATTCAAGCGAAAAATTGCAAAAACAATCGAGCAAAGTATCTGTGTGAGTGCAAAGGTGTGTGCGTATGTGTGCGAGTGTGAGTGCACTCATGTTGCCAGCACACACTCACACACACACACACACATGAGTGCTTTCCAAAGTGCTTCACGTTTTGTCATAAATAATAAAAATCAAATGACCATCAAAAGTTGCCTTTGCCTTTGGCTATTGACAAATATGCGGCACAGCAAAGCCAAAGCAATTCAACGGAAGGTTACACACACACGCACACACATACACATGCACACTGCTTACCCCTCTGCTGCACCACACTCCCCGCTTGACCTGTCGCACCAGGTTGGGGCGAGTCCAACTATTCTGATGTCCATTTGCCAGCCCAAAATGCCTGTTTGTTTGTTTTAACGCGAAAATATAAAACCACATCAACATTTTTTGAGCTGAAAACAATTTGCGCGCCCCCGGAGAGGTGTGTGCACCTCCAACAGCACTCTACACTGAAACAAACTTAAATGGGGCGTTACAGTGTACAGCGCAAGCAATCAAATTGATGCGACACTCTAAGAAAAAGTGATTCTAATTTGATTCTATTAAAAATATAAATTATTTATTAATTACTTGTTTTTGAATATTGCATGAGTAGTGTGTATTAATCGCGCTTAAATCCTTGTTTAGTGTTATACAGCACTTGTCGCATGGATTGAGCTATCGATAGCTTTAGCTGTTAAAATATATTAACTATGGCCACACTACAATAAATACCATAATAATTATAAATAACATTACAGGAAAATAGCAAAATATATAAATACGTCAAATATAAATAACATATGTATATAAATAACACTTAAATTATCAATTGATTGTATAATTCAATTTAAAATCCACAGCTAATGCAGTGGCGCGTTGGGTACGTACAAGTTGTGTACCGCATTATTATTTCATTGGAGGATATGTGCAACAGAAATTGTGTACCTCTTTTTCCAATGCAAAGTTTAGAAATACCCTACCTGTACAATTTCCCCTTTTTACCATAACAAATGTGCTGAAGAATTTTGCTAATTTATATTAAAATAATGTAAACTTATGTTATAAAAATAACAATAATATTCGTTGGATGTTTTAAAAAGGTTTACAAATGAATTCATTGTTTAATTAGTTTAGCAATTTAAAATAGTTTTTTAAATATTTTCGCAAGCTTAATTTTATAATGTATTATTATTAATTTATTATTATTTTTATACATTATTAATTACTTTTTATATTAATTATTATTTATATTTATATATTAATTTATTTTCATATGTTATTTCGGAACTTTCTCAAATATACCGCTGGAGTTTGTCTACCTTTATTAGCAGTGTAGCCACCCCCGGTGCCATGACAGCGCCCTCATCGCTTGCCACTGTTCGGCCACATATCGGGGCATCTCGGCAACGGGGCATCTTCCATCTCACAGCTCGGCTGTGATCTCTCGAGATCTACTCGCGCCATCGTCATCGACATCTGGCCCACTCTCCCATAGCTGATCATATGGAAAAATGAAAAAATTGCTATAAAGTACTAAAAATACAATTACCGTGAGAAATTTGCGCTGATTTTGTGACTGATTGTGAGGACGTTTATAGCCGATTTTAAGTGACTGACGACGACTGTTGCCCGTTGCTGGCAATTGTATAACATCAATTTTTCCGGCTGCTAATGGAGATGGAGACGGAGACGGACGCAGAGAGATCTTGGCCAGAGAAAGTGACGTAGCCAATGCAGTCTCTCCCTGCCGACCTTAGCCGATTGCCTGACCTGGCTGGCATGCTCTGCCTGGTCTGGTCTCGTTCTCGTTCATCCGTTGTATTGTAGCACTTTGATCTGTGTGTGGTGCGTCTGGGCAGCCTCCACTGCCACATTCCAATATATGCCCAGGTGGAATGGGGATGGTGGATGGGGGCACTCTCCTCTCTGGCCGCTAATGAAGCGTTTCGTAAAAGCCAAAGCAACAATAACCCAACCTGAAGGATGAACGAGACTGCCAGTGTGTGTGTGTGTGTGTTGCAGGGGGGTGTGCAAGTGACGTGGCCACTAAGCGGATTTTGTTGTTTATAAATAATGATCTTGGCCAGACGATTGGATTAGTGGGTGCTCGCAGTCGAACGCATTAACTCGTACTCGCAATCGTGCTCGGAGGTATTCGCGCGCACTCATCGGCTCGGACGAGTACTATCTCGGATTCGCACCCGCATTCATAATCGCATCGCACTTCCCAACGGACACACACTATCCAAACCACACAAAATGGTACGCAAACAAACGTCTACATATCATATTACAATCGGTAGTGAACCGGGCTTTCAAAACGGATAAATATCGTGAAAATAAATATGAAAACATTTGGAAAAATATTTAAAGAAAACTTTAACTTGACCCTAAACGGTTGAAGCTTTCACTCCAAAAAAGCCTTTCAAAGTCTAATCAATAAAATCATGATGTTAAGATCGACCAATCGAACTTTTATGCAAAAGTTTGTTTAAATGAACTATTTCAAATTATAATTGCTTAATGATAAATTATATCAAGTGTTTAGATCCATGAATCGAGAATGTTTAATAGTTGATGGTTTTAAAAAACCGAACAAAAACCTTTTTTAAAGAAAAAAAGATTTACGGAAAAAGCCAAAACATTATTTAAAAAAAAACTGATATATTTATAAATGGAAAGATAATAATAATATAAATAATAATACTTAATACTTAATACAGTAACAAAAATTATAGAATCATTTTTTCCAATAAGAAATTCAGAATTCCCGGCTAAATTTTAGTTAAATTGTCCCAAGCCAAATTAAATAACAGAATAGACAACTCTTGTTAGATCGACAATTCTATCAATTATAATAGCTTAGATAGTTTTTCAAATATTTACCTAGCCTTGGTATGCGTCTTGTAATAACCTTCTCTTATACTTCCCGTGTAATTACCTTATCTAATACTTGTCACTCATCTTTTGTATACGCAGGAAGACGATGAGAAAATGGACATAATGCGCAAGGCATTCCAGATGTTCGACACCCAAAAGTCGGGCTTCATTGAGACGCTGCGACTGAAGACCATTTTGAACAGCATGGGTCAGATGTTCGAGGAGAGTGAACTGCAGGATCTGATTGATGAGAACGATCCCGAAGATACGGGCAAGGTGAACTTCGATGGCTTTTGCAACATTGCAGCGCATTTCCTCGAAGAGGAGGATGCCGAGGCCATTCAAAAGGAGCTGAAGGAGGCGTTCCGTCTGTACGATCGTGAGGGCAACGGTTACATAACCACATCGACACTGAAAGAAATTCTCGCTGCCCTGGATGACAAGCTATCGTCCGGTGATCTCGATGGCATCATTGCGGAAATCGACACTGACGGATCCGGCACTGTGGACTTTGATGGTAAATGGGAATGCGAATATATCAAAATCAATCAAATCATTCATTCATTCGATCATCATTCTATTTCAGAATTTATGGAAATGATGACGGGCGACTAAAGAGAGAGAGCGGGAGAGAACGAGAGAGATAAACAGAGAGTGTGTGTGTTTAATGATAATAGTTTTTTATTATTATTAAATAAATTAACTAAACGCTTTAGTTGAAACTTTAGTTATTGTTGTGTGGGTTGCTTAGGTTACAGTGAATCAAATCAAACAAAATTAATTACATTTCCATTGGGTCTACACAGCTAAGTGATACTTTAAGTTTAGGATTACACAGATTATTTACAAGGGACCATATATCATATACACTATGGTATATATAGTCAGACATTACTTAGCTATATACATGTGCCACACATCTGGCCACAATTTGAATCCGTTCCAAAAAGATGCCGTCAAAGAAAGAGATTTATATATTTATGTGTGCACCTCAAACAGAAGGATTAGTCTAGCCTAATGATCTATAACACTAGTGATTAATAATGTGTATTTATAGCTATGGTATCTCACATAAAGATACGAATACAGTTACAGTTACAGATACAGATACAAATACAAGTTCATATCTGAGCTTATCGTCTATTTCAGTGGATTTTACATAAGGCAGCATTATCTTGCATAAAGGCAACAAGTTGCAACTTGCTTAGGCACTAAAATACAAGTATATATATAGTATATAGTGTGTGTATATATAGTATAAAGTATGGTTAACAATATTCTCTCTGGCACAGTTCAAAGACAGACAAAGTAAATACGATATAAAGTTCTCATCGTTTCTCGTTTTCTTCAGTTTAGTTAAAGCATTTTCTTAACCAATGAATCAATTAATCGTTGCCTTACGACTAACATACAATCAGTACGGCGCTTAACATATATCATACGATAAACTACACTTTATATATATATATAGATATATAAACATTACTACACACTAATTCGCTGATGAAGATGAAATGACAAACAAAAAAAACGAAGAAGGAAACTTCTGGCGAATACATAAATGCAACTCAAGGGGGGGAAGTACTGATGATGAGGGCGTCTTCTTAGACAATCTTCATGGGCACATCGATAAGGCAATCGGTCTCCAGTCTGCCCAGTGTCTTCTTCACACGCAGCGCAGTCAATCGCACTGTGGGATTGGGATGCCAGCATTCCATCATAATCTTCGAGACGGTCGCCAGTACATCATCCTCCTGCCAGCGCTTTGGTATCGGAGGTCGGAAGCCCTTGACACACACTACAGCGTGCATATCCTCGAAACTGGGATCCGAGGGCACTACATCATGATAGGGCAGCGCGTAGTCCTCGCAGGTGGTGGTCTTGGTACCGGAGATGGGTGTATAGCAGCGTCGTGCCATCTCCCACAGCACCAGACCCACAGAGTACATGTCGGCACGCTTGAACTCCTCGAACTGTTGCGGATTCAGTGCCTGGCTCAGCACCTCGGGTGCCATGTAGCGTCGTGTGCCCACACGTGTATTCTGTGCAATGTGAATCTCATCCAACTCGGAGATGTACTTCACTGCCAGTCCAAAGTCTGCTATGGCGCACTGTCCATTCCGCTTGACCAGAATGTTCTTGCTCTTGATGTCTCGATGTGCGATGGCGGGTTTACCCGGCGTGCCGAAGATCTCGTCATGTAGATGAGCCAAACCGGAGGCCAGTGAGTAGGATAGCAGTTGCAGTTTCTGTGGATTGATCACCGATGTCGAGAGATAATCATGCAGGCTGCCCACCTCATGGTAATCCGTAATCAACAGCATTTGTGTCCAGCTTCCATTACCCTTAATGTCGGCGGCAATGAATCCCAATATATTCTCGTGGCGCATCAAGACTGTCTGATAGATCTCTGTTTCACGGAACCATGAAGCCTCCTCGGTGGTGAAGAAGGTCTTGACAGCAACACGTTCGTCACGCCACTTGGCCAGCCACACCTCGCCATAACGTCCCTTGCCCACCAGACGCACCATTTGAATCTGTTTGGCGATTGTGCGTTGCACAAGCAGCGGCAGACCCGATCCGGAGCCAGAGCTCTGCTCCACCAGTTGCGAGAGGGGCGATAATTGGGAGTTGCACATGGAGTTGATGAGACGCGGTTGCTTGCGCAGCTTCTCGCGGCGTCTGTAGACCAGGCACAGTATGAAGACCACGACAATGAAGACAGACATACAGACAATGATGGAGGCAAGCAGGGCGAGTGTATGCACGGATTCACTGCTCACGGGCAGTTCTGGTGCCGGCGTTGTCATCTTAGGTGTATAGGCGGGCTGCAAATTGCGATTACACTGATCCTCATTATCGCAGCAGACGATGTTCTTGCCATGTATCTGTGGTACTATTGCCACCTTGCACTGTGCAGAGAAAGAGAGAGTCAGAGTTAATAAGGGATCAGTTTGGGATGTATTTCCAAGCACTCACCATAAGCAGACCGCCGTTCTCCTCGGGTGGCATGCAGCCATAGGTGCGCTCCTCCTCGTAGGTCCCTGTGGCTTCATCGTAGACTTCCTCAACGGCACTGAAGCAACTGCCGCCTGGTCGTGTCTCACAGGTGCCATTGCTTTCATTATTGGGGCAGCTGTTGTCGCAGTAGCAGGTCAATATGCGGGCTGTAAGGAGAAAGTGAAAGATTAATAAGTATTCGAAAGGAGAGACAGAATATAATATTATATATACTATTATTTAAAATCATTCATTTCATTCATTCAGTACCAGTATCAGTATTTTCTTCTTTCAACACGAGCAAGTCACAGTTTACAGGGTATTGCGTAAGCAAGTCGCATTTCCACTTTTAAATTCTTAAACTTATTTTCTTTTCATCTTTATTTTATTTGTTTTATTATTTTATTGTTATTACTTGTTCTCATTCTCTTTTTTTAAAGTTTACGGTAGTTGGCCACAATGACGCAAAATTGCTTTTCTTACGTGTTATACAACACTATTTAAATAACGATACACACTACAATTTAATTGTTGGAAATTATAAATTATTTATTTAGTTTAATAAATTAACAATTAGTTAAACAATTTAATTAGAAATCGACGGCGCAGGCGTTGGCGCGTTTAAAAACGCACACAAAACGCGTGCAGGCATTGTACCATAACAAGAGAGGCCAAGCATAAAGCAGGTTGAGTTTTTTGTTGTTGTATTTAATATTTATTAATTATTACTTGATATTAAAAGAAGTTCTAATTTGCAGCAATTGCACAAGTAAAGGCAATGATTGTTAAACAAAATATGCCTAAAGCAGTTTAATTCCTGCTCGATTGCACTTCACTTCTTCACTCTATTTAAGGGGTGCAACGGGAGATTACAACAACTGAACGGTAATCCGAGAAATTGATTCAGGTCGCTGCAGTCGAGCAAGCAGGCAAGCAACTAACTAAGTAACTCACTCAGGTAAGTAACTAACTAGGCAAGTAAGCAACTAATTACAGGTAGCTGCTCGAGTGTGTGGTCAAGTGACAGCGGCAGTAGCAGTGGGAGGCAGCAACTGAGAGGGGTTAGGCAAGGAGGGGGGTGGAAACTACTTACTCCACTTGGCGATTTATGCTTACAAGCGCTTAACGGTTTATTTTTCGAGCTGCTGTTGTTGTTGCTGGTGTTTGTGGTTTTAGTGGGCGCGCTCTGTCGATGCGGTACGCGTTTTTATGGCCACTTTTCGCATGGCAGCAACTTGCAACAAGGCAACTTGCAACTGCCACTCGGCCACAAACCGTTAGCTCTGCAGCAGGCAGGCACTGCCCACACTGTGGCAGGGGCAGGGGCAGGTAGGCAGGCACTTGAGTTGCTGCTTTGGCGTGTTCATTCATAAAAACCGCTTAAGTGCCTGGCAAAATGTGCAATAATTTTGTATACTTTGCATTCCCCTACCCCACTGCAGCTCCCCCCTCTCTAGTTCCCTCTTTGTTTTGGCCATTTAACATATTTTTAGACGTCTTTATAATGCAGAGACGAGACGAGGAGACCTATTAATGCGTCCATTTATAAGCCATAAAATATTATTGTAAGATTTACAACGCCAGCGCAATACGTGTGTGTCGTGAGCAGGCTAAATGATTGCACTGTCTGTCTCCCTGTCCCACTGCCTCTCTCTCTCCCTCTGCCCAGAAGCAGCTCAATTATGGCCACTTTACGGCCCAATGACACTTGCCCACTTGTTCACTTTTAATAATCCGGCTAGAGATCAGAGATGAAGAGAGCTTAGAGAAGATGTAGGAAACGAGAGGCTCTTTAGAATTGATGAATAAACAACAAAACAAATAAATATGTTAGGCAAATATATATACATCATCTTAGAAATTGATGAAGACAAATAAATATGCTAAGTATGTCAAATAAATATAGATCATCTCTACGAAATCATTTCAAATAATTTAATTGTAATTTGTATTGTTAATTATTTAAATATGCCATAAACACAGTTGTTATATGTATTATGTTGTATATATTATTTAAGATTTGTATTGCAAATAATTAAATAAATTACTTTCTATAGATTTCTATAGATTTCTTCACAAATATGACTTTAATTTATTTTTATTAATTAACATTTAATTCTTACTTGTAATTTAAAAGTAAGAATCAAATGTTAAACCTTAAACTATGCTAAAATTATAATCATTACAAATTCTTTAACGGCCACGCCCACTTTCAGCTAATCCCATTTATTCGTGAGAAACAATTGTTGATGTCGAAGTGTAAGTTGAGCTTGCGACTGTTTATAAACAAATTCGCAATGTTTATTGACAAAACGAAAACGAAACCTGAATTGAGCTGAGCAGTTGAAACTGCCCATGGCAATTACAGGGTATTTAACCAGCCCACACACACTCATACACACACAGAAAAGTGCAGCAACAACAACAAGCAATTGGCGGATGTTGTTTGCATACGTGCCGCGCACCACCCGCCACCCATCCCACCATGGCAAGATAATAATTTAATTACAATTTAATAGCTATACGACAGCTGCCTCTACCACTGTAGCTGTTGTTGTTGTGGTTGTTGTTGTTGTTGTTGTGGCTGCTGTTGTCGCGCGCGTTTCGTTAGCGATTTAAATCGCGTCGTGACTGCAGACAATGACAAAGCGTCGATTTGTTTCAAATTCATTGAATTTAACAGTCACCAAAGTTGCCAGTTACCTGTCTCTATCCCCTTCCCTCCACTCCATTCTCTTCTCCTCTCTGCCTCCCCCTCTCTGTGATCAGTTGCAGCCACGTAGCACAGTAGCAGACAAATTATAAAACGAGACGAAGCAAAAAGCAAAGCAAAATTATGAACAGGAAGACGCCAAATTATGCTCGCTCGCGTCTCCCTTTGGGGCATTTTGGTTTGCTACCTGCGGCCGTAAAATGAGAGGCGTGGCAAGACTCGCCAGGCGGTGCCTCTCAAGCTCAGGCGGCAGCAACTTGGCGCCAAACTGCAACGCGTGCGTGCCGCTGCTACACCAAACTAAGTTGCAGCACTGCCACAAACCCCCTTCCTTTCCATTCCCCTTGTTTTCTCCTGCCCTTTATGAAATTATGTCCTGAAATATTTCCCAAATATGTTCAAAAATTATGATCGACTACAGTTAAGGCATTTTAAGTAACAGATAACATAGAGAGAACTCTACAAGACGCTCATCTTAGCCGTGCTCGTATACGAAGCTGAAGCACGGATGCAGCAGCTCTTAGAGTGTTCGAGTGGACAAGACTACGCAAGATCTTTGGTCCTTATCGTACCGGGGACCACTTTCGAATTGCAATGAACCATAAAGGAGGAGAACCTGGCTGCGCTTGCTGTAACCAATTGTAGGAGGTGCGCAAGAAGCGGAGGCTCCTGGCGCGAGATGTGAAGGTCAACCGTAACCCGATGACGGGTTGTAAAGGCCACCCAAGAAGAAGTAGAACATAGAGAGAAACTCAGAGAGTTCTTACATACATGATGAATGTACAGCATTATTCAAATAAAGTATGGTTCATAGTATGAAAATTTAATATATAGATTTATATAAGTTATGTTTAACTTATCAGTTCTGTTTATATACTTTAGGCCATAGTTTTTTAATTGTACCTATTCTAGTTCAATTCTCCTATTAGTTCTATTACAATATTCTTTCAATTCCAGTTCAATTCTTGCTCCCTCTGCTTTTACAGGGTATTCGCATAGTCGTGCTCATCAAGTTTTCTGTACGCAGAAGATGAAAATATGCCGGGCATGCCCTGTGCAAATACGTATGTATTTCTCTTTGCGCTCAGACTCTGACGCAGTGCAAGCAGCTGTTGCTGTTGTTCTAACGTTGCTGTCGTGCTGCTGTTGCTGTTATTGTTGGTTCTATTGATGCCATTGATGAGCTCACCTCGTAGTAGCTACGCTATAGAGATAGTGAGCAACCGATTTGTATATCTTGACTGGGAAGCACATGACCTGCTCGCGATAGATACAAATGTATCTATCAGCTATAAATGTATCTATGTGTATGTGTGTGTATTTATACAAAAAGCACGAGTTCTCTGTGGCATTTGGCAAATGCTGCGGCGGATGTGCCTTGTGGCATGCCACGCAGTTTGGCTGGAGCTGCCGCCTGCTGCTGCTGTTGCCTGCTGCTGTTGCTAGTGTCGCCTGGTGTAGTGGGTGTATTTTTAGCCAGGGCGGCCATTTGACGTAATGTTTACGACACGACTCAGTCCCACGCTACTCTCCACAAAGAAACAGAGAGGGAGAGAGGAAGAGTGGGTGAGCAAGTGGGAGAGGAAGCGCTGATGAACGCTTGAATGCAAATGAAAATGACGACGGAGAGAGAAGAGTGGAGAGAGGAGAACTCAGCTGCACCCAAACTGGAAGCCACATCACGATCAACTGATGCGACGCGCTGCAGCGTTGGCAGCGGAAATCGTTAGCTGATTCATAGCCCCCCCCCCTGTCCTCTTTCAAAAGCCAACCCCCCACCCCCCGTGACCATATGTTGTAAAAGCTTTTCTGGCAATTAAAAGCTATGAAGCGAGCGGATTAATATGTGGATTAAAGTCCAAGTTTACTGCAGATGCTGCAGAAATCACGAGGGAAATGAATGCAAAACCAAATGAGATTGTAGATCTATTAATATAGAAATATATATATATAGATCTATAATGTTGTGACTTATAGATATTGTTGACATTAGATACCTTTCAATTTAAATATTTATTTAATTATTTTTTACTTTTTATCGATAGTTAAGATTTTTATCTCAATTAACAGCAATACGAATCTCTATTTATGATTTACTTGCTATCGACTGTTAATGTTGTCATCTCAATAAGAACTTTTACTTGGTAACGATAGTTAAGGCTACTATCTCTATTAGGAGCTTTTATTTCTGTTTTGTTATTGTTTACAAGTTATCGATATTCAAGATTTCCATTCCACAATTAATTCCTTTTGTTGGCATTTATGCTTTATCATTAGGGTTACAGAATGGAACAGTTCCAAATTCAATTCAATTATTATTGGAATTTGGAATAATGTTAATGTTGCAAAAGGAAAACCAATCAATAAGAATCGACTGGGAACTAGACCATTATAAACTTAAAAGAAGCCAGTCACTTATGTAAACCCTTGGTCAACAAATAAAGTTATTACGACTAACAGTTAACACTGTTAACTGTGCTCTAAGTTATCAGCTTGATAATGTTTGCACTCTCATTGAAGAGAGCATAAAGATTGTGTGTTGTCAATAAAATGATATATGAGAAACTTATCAAACTCTTCAAGCGGCGCCGCTTTAAAGTAGTTCAAAGTTTTCACTAGTCTTTACAGGTGCAATTATAGAAGAAAAGAACTTGTAGAATTAATGGTAATAACAGCGATTTACATACATGCATAACATAAATATGGTATACAATACGTGCAGTTAAGGCCTGTTCTGGGTACTTTCAAACTACTACTACCCCACGTAAGCAATGGACCGTTATCTTTGCTCTTGCATGTTAATGTCTAATAAAAATTTACTTAAGTGCCATTCAAGTTTAGGCATAAATATTTAACGATACTCGGATCTAGGCACACCAGATACACACACACAGACATTGTACCTACGTGTTAAAATTGACACCTCGAAACTGGTTGGCCAGAGACTGCTAAGAGCTCAATCAATCGAAATACTAAAAGCCAATTTCAGGTGTTAATTGAGAGGAACAAAAAAGGTTTGCTCTAAGTGCTTTGTCGACATTCCTTGCAGATATAGTGCAGAGTACAGAACTGTGCAAGCTCTGTTAATGTATTTGCATGTAATCGGATATCGATAAGTGGCTCATAGCAGAGTGCTGCGCAGTAACAGTAGTAAACTTGATAACAGTTTGCAGACGTGACAACAGCATGCAGCTTGCACTGTTAGAACTCTGCTTATGCTCCGTTTACAGTTTTCGATTAAGTACTGCTCTGTCAAGTAACATGCACGCCCACACTGCAGTCAATTATGCACTGTCCATATTAACAGACGTGCCAGCAATTGCCCACAATAGACTGAGCAATAACAGAAGATGCTAACAGGGTAAACTTGTTAACATTCTCAGCTTGTCGTTGCAGTTGTGCTTACACTATAAGAGTGCTGCTAATGTTCACAGCAGTTAACAGTCGTCGCAGCCAAGGCACTGTTTACATTTCTGCACGCCTACACTGCACTTAACAGCTGCCATTGGTGTACTGTACGATCACTGTTAATGCACTTGATGCTGTGCTGCTGTCTATGTTGTTGTCTATTGTTTGACATTCCTATGCAATTGATTTGCATAAATGCATATTACGAACACTTAATTGACTTTCAAAACGTGTCAGCGCCAAAACAAACAATACAACAGCAACAACAACAACAGCAGCAACAACAACAACAACAGCAGCACAGCAGGCTGAAACATGTTTTTGCTGTTAGGCAGCTGTAAAGTGCATGATTGGCTTTTTGTCTTAGAGAAGGCAAGAGATATCGATAGTTAATGCCGCGACATATGTTTGCATATGTGTACAGTACATATTCATATAGAAATTTCCAAATGCTAACCAGTTTGTTTCCCATAAACCGCTTGGAAAATTGTCATGTGTTGTGGGCGTCAGGCGCCGTTGGGGCCTCTTAATCAAAATGCTGTCAAAATTCTTAATAAAACGCACTGCACACAGTCTACACACACAGTCTCTACACTGGTCTACACAGTCTCAGTGTTGTCTTGTCTGTCTGCATGCGTTTTAATTAAGTGTCGCATACTTTTAATTAAATCAAATAACGCCCAACGCGGCAGCAATGCGATTAAAAACGCGTCAAACAACTCTGCGTGGGCAGAGCGACATGCAAAGTGAGAAAGAGAGAGAGAATGGAAGAGGGAGCGCACTATAGTGAGAGCTGTTAGGGCTCTGTCGCTGCGTGGGCTGACGTCGCTGTCGCCATCGCCGGATGCTGCTGCCTGCTGTCAAGCAAGGGCGAAGGCGACGGCGATTTTCTGAGTATCACAAACTCGTTTCATATGCAAAGCACAACACAAACAACAACAACAAACAACAATAACAAAAGGCACAACAACAACAGCTAAGGCACCCACGCTCCAAGAGAGTCTTACAAATTGCCGTGTGTGTTGTGGCAACCCTGCGCATAATCAACATACATAATCTAATCTACATAAGGCTTAAACGGAATTTGCATTAGAAACGGCGGCCAACGGCGGCAACAGACTGCGCACAGTGGCGTAGTCGTTGTAATATAGAGTAGGGGAGTAAGTCAATGATGCTGTAGTAGATTTGAGTAACTTAGCAGTGCCCAGTTAAAAATGATATTATCATCATTAAGCTATCTATAGAGTGTATTAGAAGAAAACTGATCAGACTAAGCTGCCTATCGACTGTTTAAAGACAGAGAGTATTATAGGCGGGGAGTGTGGTTAATACAGCTTATTGAGTTATGCATAGTTCTAAAGCAGAAACTATAATGGCAGTGAATACTCCCGTTAACTTGATTGCCTATCGAAAGTTCTAGGGCGGAACCAACGATCGATAGTTGAAAGTGCAACTGTCAATGCTAACATAGCCAAACTACATTCAATCTTACAGCTTAGATAGACAGTTTCCCTCTACATGACGACTCTGCATTCTGAACACATCCGGGTTCAAAAGTAAAGCGTCTGCTCTATGCTGTTTCTACCGACACACACACACACACACATATAAACATATGTTTATTAGTATATAAGTCGGTATATATAGTATGTTTGTGAACTGTCTGTCTATTCCAGTTTGTGGACTGTGCTGGCTGAGAGGAAACTGCTTGGAATGCAAAACATAGCGCGCTGCATAAATTACAAGAGTAAGAAGAGAGAGAGAGAGAGAACAGGAGAGAGAGGCAGAGAGATTAGCGGAAGAGGTGGCAATATGTCAGACAACATTGAACTTGGACTGCAATACTCGCCAAGTCGAGGCTGCATTATCAGCACCGCCAACTTCATCAGCATCATAGTCTGAGCTCAGCTGAAGCTGATCATCATCATCATTATCATTATCATAATAGTCATAATCATTATAATGATCATCATCAGCATTGCCACTTGCTGAGTTTGTCAATAGAAACGCCTCTGCAAACAGTTGCGCACACACAAATCAAGCATACGCCCCGTAAATCAATAATAATTAATTGTTCTCTCTTTGTTTGACGCCCCCAGTCACTCTCTCTCTATCTCCCTCTCTCCCCGTATCTTCTATATATTGCGCAAAAATTATAGCCTTAATTAAGCGTCTTATTGTTGCTAGGAAGCCCAACCACATCATAAATAACTCAGCAGTAATTAAACAAAATATAAATAAATTATTTCTTGAATTGTAGCGCGATTCTTTAGTTGGCAATCTTAACTCTTATCGAGTTTCCCAGCACGAGTCGCTCTCCGTAAGTTGTGGACCAGCTTAAAGCTATCAAATTAATCAGCAAAACAAAATAGAAGAATGAAGACTCTGCTCAGCGTGAAGATATCCTAATAAAAGATATATATATATATATATATATATATATATATATACAATATATAAACCTATAATAAAACTAAAGAACTTAATGGAGCTATGCATATGGCATAAGTAGAAGAACAATTGCCGCAACTAATCACAGTCTATGGCGAATAATTTAATTAATCTGAGCTAATTTGGTATCTTTATTATTATAATGCACGTATTTTGTTATTAATGGGCTGGAACTGTCTACCTACTCTGGGCTCTCTCTCTCTCTCTCTCTCTCAAGCTCGTTTCCGCGAATTCATTCGCACACACAACTCTAGCATAGACACGATGATGGAGGAGGAGGAGAAGAATGATGGCGAAGGTAAACGGGTTTCGGGTCGATCTCCGACGTTTGTCTTTCTATCATATATACCTAAGTCTGTTGATCTCTCTGTCTGTGTGTGTGTTGCCAAGCCTCTGTTGTTGTTGTCTTGGGCTCGAGCATGACAACTTTTAAAATGATTTTTCCTTATAAATGTCTATAATTAATGCTCTGTCTATATACGTTTCTATTTCTTGACTTTTGCACTCGAATCTTATGAATGAAATGCGAATAACCTAAATAGGTAAATGCTTAAGACAGACGCTGTTCATGGGGTAGTATAGGCTACAGGCACTTGCTGGGTGAATGCATCAAGTGATCGTCAGATTTGAGAGCATATAAAACGCGTCTGTTTATCCCCCTCTACATCGCTTTCTCCCTCTCTCTCGCTCCCTTTCTCTCTCTGGCAATTAAAAACAATTGCATGTTGAAATTACACATTTTTTATGAGCTTTTCTCCTTTTTTTTGCTTTTTTTTTTTTCTTTTTTTTGCATATGCCCCGTTCAAATCAACACAATCAGCTTTAATTAGAGATGCCGCCGGGCAGACTGCGCCGATTTGGCTTAATGATTTTTAATTGCAGTCGCAAAAATGTTAAAAAAAAAAAATACTCACATAAATGAGAATAAATTCCACTGCAGGCGGCCACCCAAAGAGGGTGCAAATCGCTACAACTGACTATGCTTGACTATGTCATACCCACTTGCAAGGTTTTTAATGATTTATGTAGGCGAAAGAGGGCGTGGCTAAATTTTAAAACTCAATTTAGCTGCGTGCAACATTAAGACATACTGTCAACAAATATAATAGTGCTAGCATTTATAATTTTTGAGATATAGATGTTCATACGGACAAATTTAGTCTATATACGACTCGGGTGTTGATGCTGATTAAGAACATATACTTTGTAGGGTCTGCCACGCCTTTCTCTGCCCTTAACATACATTTTCAGTTGGCACAATGTTATAATACCCTTCTAACCTTTGGGTAGTGGGTATAAAAAACATCCTTGTAAACTAATTAGCGCATATTAATAACAACAAATTGTTAAGCCATTTACAGCTTAGATAAAGTTAGCAGAAACCTGTAACTTCTCGCTCTTTTCTCGCCGTGTAGATAAGCAATACGAACTACAAACTACATCGATATACTACGTCGTCAATACTATGCGAACTCGTATGCTAATTGCCAAGGTTTATACTTAGTCTCGTGGCCTTTGTAACAGCAAACTGATATATCCATTAACATATTTTCAGTTTGTCGCGTCTCGGAACTTACCTGTAATTAAAAAACAAGAGAGAGAGAAGGAGAATTAATTAGTAATTAAGAAATGATAAATCAGAGATACAAATAAAATCGTCAAGTGAAATACATATAAAATAAATCAAAACTCAACTGGTTCTGCTACATTTTATTTTGGATTTATTTTAATATCCCAAGTCTCCCCTCTCCCTCCCTCTACCCCCGCAAGGGGGGAATGCAAATCATCTGGCAATCACCAACAGATCTTCACAAATCGCAAATGGAAGGCGTCATAACGATTAAAGTTGCCGATGATTAGCTCTCATTGTGAGACCCTCGACAACATTTCAACAGTAGCTGCGATGCGCTGCTTCTTCTTCAGCTGCTTCGAAACCTGTCAGGAGTGTGGTATGTTCAGCTTAGAGGTATACCCTGTAAACGTGAAGTTTATACGAATAAATTTGCTCATTTCTGTCTGTATGAACGCGTTTTATTCGCAAACTATAGAAGATAGATGGATAAGGTTTGGCCTGCAGGTTTCTGTGTACCATATGTAGAATAATATTAAGTGCAGTTTAAGCTGCCACACCCACCGTCCAAGCAAATTAATAAATTAAGATTCTAGCTTATATTACTTGCTTAAGCTACACTTATATCGATTGTACATCTGTATCTAGTGCTCTACCTCTGCCTCGCCTCATTTACACACTGTAAGTTGTAAAGCCTTAGGGCAAACATAACCTACATCGCGTTCAATCAATCTTTGGCTCTTCAAACATCTTCTTAGATTCTCTTTCTTAAAGGTGCCTCTAGTCTTTATCCCTATTATACCCTATTTGTAATGCTGCCCCATCAATGAGTAGTTGAAACAAATGCGCTGCTAATAAGTTGTCTTCATTTCGCCGCCAGTAGATAAAACACAATGTCGAAATTTATGCGTCTGCCATATAAAATACGAAATGCCATTTGGCTATAGTTAAAGAGAGAGAGAGAGAGAGAGAGAGAAAGAGAGGGAGGGACAGAGAGAGAGAGAGAAGGTATCGCACGAAAATAGATGCTTTTACTTATAGCACAAGAGATCGAGACGAGACGCGACGTTTCTTTGTCGGGTTTGTTTTTAAAAATAAAGCCAAAATGTCTGAGAAATTGGCGGCTGCGATTTGTTAGCGATACGGCAATTCGGAATGGTCTGCTGGCAGTAGCTATAGAGAGAGAGAGAGAGGAAGGGGGTGTAGAAGAACGGATAAGGCGAGAGATAGTGGAAGGAGAAGGTGCTGCGGGAGTTGCAAGAGGAAAAGGAGAAACAGGTGCTAGTGCAGGAAAGCAAGGCACAAAAGAAGGAGTAGAAGAAGGAGCAGAAGGAGGAGGATAAGTAGCAAAAGAAGGAACAAGAAACTAGAAAGCCTGGAGTAAGTTGAAGTCAACGTTGGCTAAGAAAGTCAATCAACAACAAATTGTAAATCAGTTTGGGGGCAGTAAAACAGCTCAGGAAACAGTGAAGGAAGCACAGCTTGACCAAGTCTTCTTTCCCCTATCCTTCCACCTTATCTTAGTTGTAAATCAGTCACAGTTTGTCAGGCAATTTGAATACTAACTTAATGCTCGACTGGGAATCGCGTGGGTGGCCCAAGCGAGTCGCGTCAATATGTCAATTAAATTTATGTTCTGCACACGCATCGCATACGCAAACGAAGACAACAACAGCAACAAACAGCAGCAGCAACATGTTGCTGCCGTTTTGGCTGCTGAACGGCAGCAGCAACCAGTTGCAGACAGCCTGGCGAAAGCTGCCTGCCAAAAATGCAAATCCAACAATTATAATATTTATTTCGGATTTGCTCACCTCAAACGATGAATCAGAGAGGAGTGAGTACCACAGACACACACATATATATACACACACACATATACACATATATATACACACATATATGTATATATATATATACACACACTCTCACATAGACTCGCTTTGCTGCGCGCCTTTTAAGGCTGCGTGTCTGCCAAAATACTAAAATACTGACAACATACATATGCAAATATACTAAAAACGATAGAGATGTGGGGGGATAGGAGTCTACTATATATCCCATATACTATATATATTTATATTCAAATATTTCTATGTGTATCTATACAAAGTGCGTTGTCATTGACGCGATATGCGCGCATTGTCTGCTGAGCAACAAACAGTTGTGGGGCAGAGTTGTTATTGCTATTGTTGTAGCTGCTGTTGTTGCTATTGTTATTGTAGGTGTTGTTGTTGCTGTCGATACAGTCTAATAAAGCTGCCGCCGCGCTGTCTAAGCGGCTAACACTGGCAGAATGTTGGCCAAAAAAAGCGTTAATTGCAAAAAGAATTTAGTGTAGAACGAAACGGTATAGAATTTGAGTATATACAGCTCTATATATGGCATATATAGCTAAATATATATACTATATATATAATTGTATATATATTTGCATACTAACTAAGCTTTGCTGGTGCGCTTAGAGCAATGTTTAGCAGTAAAAAATACTGATGCAGTCTGAAAACACAGTGCAAGATACAAATAAAGAAACAGAGATGGATTAGAAGATGCAGATATGCATTAGAACTTACAGATATGCATTAGAAGATACAGATATATCCAATGTACCAATGCATATCTAGCTGAGCAGTCGCACACACAGCTATTGATACAAATGCAGCTACAGATATGAATACAAAGTTACGGATACATCTCAAGCTGGCTTGCGTATCTTTTAAAGAGCAAGCTGAATATTTAGCAGTATCCGATATAGATACAGTACAGAGATATAGCTAAAGATGCAGATACAGCTGCAGATACGTATAGAGAGTTACAGTTACGCATCTATATCTGCATTGCGTATCTGAGGCGACGTGTGTGCAACACATGTGCGGGCGCGCGTGAAAATGACGAAGCTGTGTCGCCTGTGCCCCGCCCTCTCTCTCTATATATCTCTCTCGCTCTGCTGCATGCGACAGATACGCAGACACTTTCGGGCAGCTGCTGCTGTTTGTCAAAGCAAAATGCACAACAACAACAACAACAAGAGTCACATATGCAGACAGCAGCAGAATGTGCATGGAAAAGTATCTGCAAGATACAAAACGAAAACAACACGACGCCGCATGCCGTATGCAGCTTCCTGTCCAGCCCAAATGCCATTTGCGTACCATAACAACAACAACAGCCGCAGGGAGTGCTGCAAAAATTTCCGCTTAATTTCGTCGACGATTAATCAAAAAATTAAGTCAAAGCTAAAGTGAAACTCAGCAAATCGCTTAAAATTGTCTTGGGTTTCGTCTGCAACTTGCAGATACATTTTGATGGATGCTGCATGATCAGCAGATACCCTGCAAGTGATATGATAAAAGAGTAGCAGGCACAGAGATGAACAAAGAGAGAAGTAACAAGAGATAACTAATAGAATGAAATATACAGGAATATATATAGCGATATAGAAGATTGAACATATGTAAAGCACACTAAGCTAATAGAATTTAAACAAGACCTTATAATCTTTTAAAGATATAGAAGTGCTATATAGTGATGCTGTTATTTAGTACAAGATTTTAAAATAAGAATTCATTAAAGTTTCTATTGACAGTTTCTTATAAGAGTTTAGCACAAGCATCATTCAATAAAATGATGTAAATATCATGTATTTATATATTTTGCTTAAAATATAATTCTTAAATGATTCTATATACAGATTCTAAATAGGATTAAGTATAAGAGTTGGTTAAAAGCTTTCTTCAAGGTTCTGCGTATGTATATTAGAGTTTTGCATACGAATTCTTTAAGAAGATTCTATGCAAACACTCTAAATGCGTTATAAGTGTTTTGCAATCAAGGGAGTCTTAAAAGTTCTAATATTAAAATTCTAATTAACATTCCAAACTCTTTATACACAACTTATACTAATCATGTACATAAAACATTGACAAATGAATACAATACATGATCTATATAAAAGTTAGGCCAGGCATACTTTAAAAGAGTTTCTCTACACAGACTGTATTCAAATAAGAGCTTTGCACATAATAATTCCCATAAAATACCATATAAAGCAGTATATTAACCAATTCTACATACTAAACTATGCATATTGAATAAGCTATATAAAGAAACACACATATTTATGTAGATATATTCCCATATTTACTCCTCTGTTTTTGGGAAATTCCTGCCAACTATTTAGCATAACAACTTTCGCCGGTTTTAAATGGGAATCGGAAACAGAACTCGCTAACTCTCGTTGATGCTTCTCGAGTGATAAATGAATGAAATTCAAGTGAATTTTAACCACAGTACAGTATAGTATAGTATACATCTGTATGTTTGTTTGTCTATATGGTGGATTATCCCACGTTTTATAGACACACACAAACTTTGCCTCGTGATTTATGTACCTCGCATCGTCGTGTCTTCCCTCACGTAATTCCCTAGACGCGATTCGTGATTTTTACTACCTCTGTCTATGGTCATTAAAATGCGACTTATTTCTGATTTGCTGATTGCAGATTACACTCAGATTATATACATAGTACATACTATATAGAAAAGGGGAGAAGACAGTGTATGTCTGATTTCAAATTGGTTTCTACTTTGCCAGGTGGGCAGAGAGACTATTCTTAGCTTACAGTATTATTCACTATTTGACTATTCATTATTCACCATGCATTTTGTTATCTTTACAATGTGTGTACACTACATATAGTATTTTATTGAGAAACCACACTGAGATCACGTCGTATTTTGTCGAGCATCTTGGCGTGTTAGTCACAAGATCGTGTCGCCGCGTCTGAAGACTGAGAGACAAAACAAATTTCGCATGTTTTGTCTTCTTCTTCATTTTTGGGGAGACGCGACACATTGTCGTCTGCCTTGTCTCTGCTGACCAGGCAGCAATAGTTACTGAGCAGGGGGTAGGAAGGAAAGAGAGAGAGGGGAGGGGGCAGAATGCAGGCCCGTAAAATCAATGACCTCTTTAGCGTGTGTGCGAATGAAAAAATCGGCAAAGTTGGCATTTAAATACAAATTTAAATGAAAATTTAAATGCTAAGTAAATCGCAGCACACAAAAAGGTCGACAACGATGGGCGGGGAGGAGGGAAAAAAGTCAGTCAGCAAATTGTGCATTTAATATATGTAAACATTTTCGGAATAATATATGTTTTACACGATTACAAAGCGATTTGTCGCTGATGAGAATAGCGGCAAAACGAAATACATTCTAGCGAGTACTGACTGGTACAGCACTACCGAGGTACCCTATTTAAATTGAAGGTGGATTTCGAAGAAATCATACTGTATGTATGGAGAATATTTCAGTTATGTTTCTATATACACATTTTCTTTGCCTTTTACTTTATAAACACATTTCAATAGATCTATAAGGAGAATTGCTGAGTTGAAGGACCTTACAACATTATTCAGTACTTAGATTGAAGGAAATACCACTGACTGTACGCATTATCTTTAAGGTAAGTTTCCCTTCATGATGTTTCACTTGCTATCGACTTTATAAATTTGGATAAAACTCATTTTTCGGATATATTTTCTGCCAATTGACTAAGCATTGGCTATAAGGACCTTGTACCGTACTTGAAATGAGTAAACCTATTACAGTATTGTTTTTCTTTCGTCATTTGTAGCTACTCTTGCATTTCCCGCTATGAAAAAGGCTACAGCTGATATTACTAATAATAATATTATATATGTATATAACCTACGGTGCCTTACGTGATTTCTCGTTACTTTTGCTGGCTTGAACTTTATAAATCCGTTTCCATTCCCTCCCCATATGATATTTCCCTTGCCTGCCACTCCATAAATGAGTCCAGCTCTACATTTACTGCACTATTTCCTGCCAATTCCAGAGTATAGACTGACTATTCTTTCATTTTCAACTTGTATTTTCGTCTCTAACTTATTTCTCTGAACTGTTGTTATTATTATTATTTTGTTTGTTTACGCTAGCGAAGCAACTGATAAGATTAGGCCCAGCGAACAGCGACAGCCGGCCAGGTTGCCCCACACATACACACACACACACACAGACAGAGCTTAGTTAAATGTCCCAGACATACTCTCACATACACACACACACACACACACACACATGGACAGGGAAACACGTCAAGCTGCTTTATCAGTTTATTGTTGTTCCACGAAAATTCAACGTGTCGATAAGAGAAGAAAACGTCGCGCATTTAATCATAGCTGAAAAAAAGCGACACGATAGCGACAACGAGACCCGCCCCCTTCCTCTCCTCCCTCCACCTCTTGGGGGCACTTGTGCACTTCCTGCACTAAATCGAGCTGTTCATTGTCCAACTCGTTGCCAGAGTAGAGCTTAAAATTTCAATCAAAAGAAATGCCGCACTGATCTCACTATGTCTCTGTTTCCCACTCTGTCTGTCTCCCTTTCTCTCTCTTGCCCTCTCTCTCCCATTCTTTCGCTAGAGTGTTTCAAGCTAAAATCTGCCAAGCAAATCCTCAACATCAAAAGGTGTTTTCGCATTTGTTGCGCCTTTTGGATTCTTTATCTGTTTGTTTGGCATTTGCAGCGATTTGTCATGGCCGCAACCAAAGGACAGACAGACAAAGAGAGAGAATGAGGGAGGGGGAGAAGGAGAGAGGAACATATAGACAGTCAGAGCTCAGAACACAGGAGACTACTTGAGCATTTGGGCACACTCGAGACTCGCCCAAAGGGGCCGCCCATGGCGAATTTATTATTAAGAGAGTGCACAATATAAATCACACAGAGACCCAAAAGAAACCCCGAAGAGGTCTCTACACACCTGGTAAACAAATGACAAAGAAGATTATTATGTGTGTGTACCTGTATGTGTGCGTGAGTCTGTGGGAATCCAAGGCATCCCTCAAAGTGCGAACTTATTACAAAAGAACAAAGATTCAACTGACCTATACGATTATTTATGGTTTGCTAAGGTTCTTTCTTTGTGCATAACTACCTTATTTGTAGTCGCACCTTGCTAAAATTTGAAGCGTACTGTCTACGTTTAGCATACAAGTGAATTGAAGGGTCTAAGGAACTTTTCTAGAGTTATTGGCAACTTGCGTAACCTTCAGTGATCGAAGTATTTTAGATATGGTTCATTCTTGATGCATATTAACCTTATTTGTACTCGCACCTTGCTAAAATTTGATATTCTTGAGCTGTTAAGTGCCTGCTTTCAGGATACAAGTGAATTAAAGAGGTCTTATCTACTTTCCTAAGGTTATGTTAATGTTATATGTTCATATACTATATTCATAGGTACCTTTTCTGTGCTTAACAACCTTATTTGTAGTCGCACCTTGCTAAAATTTAAAGTGTTTGAGCTGTAAAGTCTCTGCATTCAGGATACAAGTAAATTAATGGGGTCTTAGCAACTTATCTAGTGTTATGTTAATGTTATATGTTCCTATACTATACATAGGTACCTTCTCTGTGCTAACTACCTTACCAACTTAACTACTACCAACTTAACCTGCAGTGATCGTAGTACTCTAAGTATGGTTCTTGTTTTATGCATGAACTGAGTGGTACCTTCTTTAAGGATCTATAGAAAATTAAGGTATCTAACTTCCCTAGAGTTATCGACTACAATACCTTCAAGTTCATCAACATTTAGGTATTCTACGCACACACATGTCCTTTCTTATCAGTTATTTATATCTGTTTATTTATTTTTACTCCTTCGTGTCTTCCATGTCCAACTGCAGATGTAATCAAATGAAAGATGCATATCAAGAGGAGCTAAGCAAATGAAACGGTATAACAACAAGGTTGTACATAAAATGCCAGAAACTAAACACACACGCACACAGAGACAGATAGACAGAGAAACGAATGGCATCCATTATATTGACAGCTGATCTTTTTTTGTCGGGTTGCCCCATTTGCAAGGGGTGCCAGTTCATTTCGGTTATATATTTGTATTTTATTTATTTTCTGTTCTGTTCTGTTTGGTTCGGTTTGCTTGTTTTCTTCTCCGTTTCTTTGTGGTTCTTTCTTCACCGTTCTACCTGCGCACGTCCATAAAAAATTAAGAAAACATGCACAACAAGCAAAGGCGTAAAGGCGCAAAGAGGACGCAGACTGAAGCCGTCAGACGTCGCATATTTTAAGCCGCCTTCGAGAGGGTTTCTTCATCTTCTACATCTCTTCATCTTCCTCTGCCTGTCTTTCGCCCCCGAAGAACAACAAAACGCAATTAGAAACAAAACCTCGGCACAATTCAATTGAAAATCATCGAGAGAGAGAGCGCTCTGCAGCTAAACAGGATATGCTCAGTCAGGGATTTTGTAATATGAGTGCCGAATACTTAACAACAACAACACCAACTCCGTCCACTTCCGATCTGGACACTCTGATAACAACTCACGAGCGAACAAGGCAAGCAAGCAGGCAGGCAGGGAAATCTTCGATCTCTCTGTAGAATTGCAGAGCCAAACATATTCAGAGCCTCAGCATAATATAAATAAATAAAAGAGTTGCCCAATAAGCGCAATGCGCAACCGAGGATACCCTGTGCAGGCATAGAGAAGGGATAAGGCTTACTTTGCGATTAGTTTGGCATTGTCTGAGAAGAAACAAATGATGCTAAAGATGCCACAATAAGTTAAATATTGTAGGGATACTCTAAGGGGAAGAGGAATCTTCATAATTTTAGGTATTTCTTCTAAATACAATATATTAAAATGATATAAAGGCTGACTTTTTAACTATTATCTTTTTGGCAACACTGGTTTAAACAGCTGACGCACGTTTCGTGGTTTGTATCACTGTCAAACATCTTCAGTTTGGTCTATAATTGGTATTGATCGTGCGATTTCAAGCCTTTAGACTATTGCTTGTGGGGCTATGTTAAATCGAATGCCTACACAGATAAGTCCGCTTCAATTCACGCATTAGAGGACAATATTGAAGCATTTATTTGTGACACACCTGCCGAAATGTTGGAAAGAGTATGCCAAAATTGGACTAAGCGGATGGAATATTTTCTAATAAAGATCTCATGCATTTCCCTGAATTTTATGTGTTTTTTTTTAAACTTTGCTATAGCTCTTAAAAAATCACCCTTTATATGTATTATGCAAGATATTGCAAATATAGAACTCTCTGACTGCATTCCTGCACAAACCCAAGCTAATCGGAAAAAGGATTATGCATATATTATATTTCAGTAAATATGCATAGGTATAGAGACATATAAAGAAAGATATAAACCATATTATGATATGAAAGGCACTTTAAAACACTATTCTTTCATAATATAGAAAATATTTCATTTATTATGGAGGATACGTCTTCTTTCTTCTGAATTGCCAGTTAATTCATATAATATTATATTATATTATTATAATATATAATATTTTGAGCATTTTTAACTCTTCTTAGCACTTTTTAGCGCTATACTCGTATAGAACATAACCTCAACTGTTAACTGAACAATGTCAACGGAACCTTTGTTTGTACACTTGTTCTATGCACTACACCACACTCTGTGGCTCAACCCATCATACCCTTTGGGACCATACTACTCTCTACTGCTCAAGCTTTTCAGGGGGAGCACAACTGAAATACCAAAAATGGGGGGAGAAAAAACGAAGAGAGAAATGTTATATTAATATTTACCATGAGCCTTCTTCTTTCTGGATTTCGGCGCCATGTCTGGAGATGCAGCAATAACAACAACAACAACGACGAAGACAACGATGCGGACAACAACAACAAACACTGATGATTTTTATGCGAATGCAACCTCAAAAGGTTGTTGTTTTTTTCTTTCCTGCTGCTGTTGTTGTTGTTGTCTTCGGGTGTTTGGGGCCGAGCTCTGCCTCCGCTGCTGCAACAGAACAATAAATGCGGCAGCGCAACACGAGCCGTCGCCTATCTGTGTGTGTGTGTGTGTGTGTGAAGGAACGAGAACTGGATTCGCCTGCTCCCTCCTTCCTCTCTCTTGCTCTGTCTTTGCTCTTCTTCTTCTGCGGTTCGCTTCGGTTTGGTTTGGTTAGTTTATTGCGGTCGTTTGGCCGGCGGCGTCGGTCAAGCCGGCGACACCATGGAGCCTCTCTCTCTGTCTCTGTCTTCCTCTTGCACACACAAATTATGGCTTTTGCCAAACTTGATCCTGTCTCCTCTTCTCCTTGTTGCTGTTGTTGTTGTCGGCGTTGCTGGTGTGAGCGCGTGATCACGTTGATTATAATTATATACGAAAGGTGGCAATACAAATCAGGTGAAACTCAATCCGACGGATATCCTGACTAGCCCCTTTTCAAAAGAGAGCGATCTTTACAATTGATTTAAATTGTTGTTGCACTATTCTCACTTCTCCTCATTCTCTTCTCTTCTCGTCTCTTCTGTTGCCTCTTCTGGTTTAACTATTTGGCACTTCACACACTGAGACTGATAAATATTTCTTTGCGATCGATCGTTATATTTTTAGCGCGCTTTATATTTGTTTTCATTCGACACTTAATATATTATTATATTCTTCTCTTGTTTCTTCTTATTTATTTATTAATTATTTAATAATTCTTATGCATTTCTATGATTGCACGAAAATTGTCGAAGGCGAACGAAACGAAACGCAACGAAGAGAAAAACGCCAAGCGCAGATACGTCACAACACGAGTACAACGTATCAGGTACTGACTGTGCTCGTCTTATTTACAGTCGCAGCAACAGGCAGGCGAGCATTCAAAACCAGAGAGAACGCACGAAGGTGGGAGAGCGCGCATAATAATACACAGCAACAGGCGAACAGTCGAAGTCGGAGTAAGAGAGAGCGCACGAAGGTGGGAGAGTGCATCATAACACACATACAGTACACTAGCAGCACGAGAGAGCGGCAGCCACAGCAACAGGCGAACAGTTGAAGTCCGAGTCCGCGAGAGCAGCTGAGTGCACACGAACGTGAGAGTGCCCACAACAACACACAGCACACTCTCGTGTTCGCAGCAATAGGCAAACAGTCTGAGTCGGAGAGAGCACACGAATATGAGAGAGCCCACCACAGAGCAGAGAGTAGCAGCCAGAGCACCAAGCAGCATTCACACTGAACGAAATGGGGCTATGATCAAAACAGTTATTTTTCAATTATTTAATAATTGTAATAATTATTAATTAATTGACTGTTATACAATTTTTGTTGTATATTTTTTGTATTAACATTATTCTTTCATAATCATGTGCAATAATATGAATTGAATAAATACTTATTAATTTAGTAAATACACCTAAACATTTTTATATTCATAATTGTATTGAAAACTCATATATTGTTTTATAGTTGTTTTGCTCAGTGCTTGACTAGCTCATTTGCCTTGCGCTCCGATCTCTTTCTCTCTCTTTCCTCTCTCTCTCTTCAAGTGCTTGCGCTCTGCGCCAGCGTATTAGCGTCGCTGCGACGCGTCGCTATGGCAGCGTGTGGGTGCCCAGTGTGGAGTGAGTGAGAAGCAGAGCGCGATTGTTTGTTTGTGTGTTGACGCGTTTTGTGTGCGTTTAAAAACGCGCGCTGGCGCTCTTTGACGCGCTCAGTTGGAGTTTTTCTGCATCTGGCCACGCTCACTTGTATTTCAAGTTTTGAATGCCTCAAGTGTTCTCTCTACATATGTGTATGTGTGTGCGAGTATCTTGATCTTTAAACGTTTGTGTGTGTGTGTGTGAAGCATCATCCGTGCTCGTATTTCTGTTGCTGCTTATTATAACTGACATATCTAGATGCAAAAGGCAGCACTGTCTCCCCTTCCTCTCCCTCCCCCTTCTCTGGCTGTCGCTGCATAATTGCGGATACGCCGAGTCCCTTTTTGCATATGGCCACAGCCAGAGAACCCGAGTATAATAACAGTTTTCGTCTCGAATTTGTTAGGGCAACGTGTGATTAGTGGCAACACCAACGTTGAACGCCCTAAAGATACACAGCTACAGATACAGATACATATGCAGCTAGAGATACAGCTACATATATGCAGTCAGAGATACAGATACGTGTGCGACACTGCGATTGATTTCTGGCTAGAAAAACTCATTAGTGTTAACAACCCAAACAGTAGTTCAAAACTAATTAGCACAGCGAGTACCTGACATTGTTTGCCCTCTCTCTCCCTCTCTCTCATACACTCACATTTAAGCTACCTCACTACCTCCCTTCCTCCCGCTCTATCACACTTACTCCTAATCTCCTTAATCTCCTTTTCTCCCTCTCTCCAACACTCTAACTTATAATATCTTCCTTTCCCTTCCTCTATCTTGACCTCTAAGTCTCTCTCTCTCTTACTCTCATTCCGTCTTCTCAGTCTTAACATATTTCATTTTTGGCATTAAAAATGCATTATCTCTATGGCTAATGATAATCCTTAACCCTTGGCAGCCCCCAGTGCTGCATAACTTATGTGCTATCTATGATGTGAGTTTGAGTTCTCAATACATAACTTATCTATATTCAGTTCGATGCTCTTTTGGGTTGCCTATTGTTGTTCGTGTTGTTGTTGTTGCTCTGCTTTTGTCTATCACAGCCTGCACTCGCTTAATAATAACGTGAGTTGTTGTTGTTGTGGCAGCGAGGTGTGATCTCTCTCTCTCAAGTGTAGGAGTCACGCGGCGCACAGACAGCAGCAGAGGCCTGTGGTGCAGCAAGCTGTTGCAGTCTGCACCCTTTGAGAGCCGCCTTGAACTGCCTTCAATATACCCTGTAGAATGTGAGACAGAGTGGGAAGACAACGACTCATATGGAGAAAGCGCCAAAGGGCAAATAACTTCTCTACATATTTATTTTATATAGTTTATATAAATAAGATATTTTAGAATGATTCATAGAACTGATAAATATCTCTATATATATGTGGCATATATTTCTTGGCATTATAATCATAAGAAATACAGAAATTCATTTTAGTATTTGTCTGGATGTAATAAATTAAATGAAAACAGCAGAAAAATGTATGTTTATAAATAAACTGAAAATAAGAAGAATAACCTACAGTAGAAGGCATCCGTAAGATAAAGTAATGTACATCAAAAACATACACTTCTTAAATATCTTCAAAATGTTCATAAAATAAATACATTTCTTAAATATTATCTAAGATTATTATCGGATCATAATCAAATTTTAACATATCCTTTAAATGCCAATACTTATTTCACACACTAAAAATAAACTCTGTAGCTTTAAAATGAGGCTTATAATTCAATTTTTATCGGTTTTTAGTAGGCGGAAAAAGGGCGTGACTAAGTTCTAAAGCAAGCTTTACTTGCATAATGTAATATGACACATTGCCACCAAATTTAATCAAGCTAGCTCTATTAGTCTATGACATATAGTTGCTCATACAGACGCTGATCAACAAATAATACAAACTGTTGAGTAGAAGAAGCCTTATTCTCTCTGTTACATACAGTTGCAATTAAGTAGAGGCAACCCGGCAGTATAATACTCTACTATCTCTATAAAAAGAAACATACGAATGATTCTTATAAACGATAAACACAATTTCCAGAGCAACCAAGAGTTCTCCCATACTGTCTCTCTCTCTCCGTGCAGACTAAGATAAATGTTATTGTTTTTCTTACGCAGGGTATACTGTAATGCGCAGGCTAAGGGGGCAGATAGAGGGTACCAAGCGCGAAATCTAAATTATTTATACTAATATTGCAAGATGCGAGAGAGGATTTGCCGTGCAGTGCACAATTAACACCTTGAGGGAGCTGCAATGATCTGAAGTTTGTTTAGAAGAAGATAGACAGCGAGAGGAGAAGAAAGGGAAAGAGAGGGAAACAAAACAAATGAATTGTGTATACAATAGAAATGCTTTTTCATGGAAGATTTGAAGCATTTCCCGGGAAAAACGAAACGATTTTAAATGCTCTCTGTACCAGACAACATGCCAGACAAACTGGCGGGGCCCAGAGAAGTAGCTGTGTATAGCTCTCTGAGATATCTGTAGTCGTAGCTGTACCTGCCGTAGCTGTAGCTGTGTCTGTAACGAATCAAACTCACATTAGACACAGACACTGAATGCAATCGGGCCTGGCCAACAGATGTGCGCAACAGGCTCCCAAAAATAAAGGCAGAGAGGGATAGAAAAAGGTCCGGCAATGCCCTGAAAAGGTCTCGCTGTCTGTCTTGTCTTCTTTGCTTCTTCAAAAGGTTCTGGAAATGTCACTTGGAGTGTGGCGGAGCATTAAATCAATGTCTGCAGCCAAACACAAAGAAATCAAAGAGATCTTTCTGCCTTTCTAGCAGTAGCAACAGATACAGAATACAGATACACGCACACAGAGAGATACACTATAGAGATACATTCTCATTTACAGCATGGAAATTTCTGTTGCTTTTGTTGACTGGAAATTTGTGTCAACGTGGGCGAGTCCAAAATAAAGACCAAAGGCATTTTTCAACATGTAGAAACAGCAATGGAAAAATGCTACAAATTCCGCTCATTGTGTAGACATTTTGCAATGCATCCAAAAAGAACAAGCATCGAATCGCGATCCAGTTCCAGTTTTCAACTTCAAAGATACATTGCGAGGCAAGAGTCGAGTGTGTGCATGGGGAAACTATGCATCATTAACACTTCACAAGTGCTGCCCCCAGACCAGGCATACATATAACAAAATGCATCAAAGTGAAGTGCAATTAAGCATTCATCTCCTCACCTTCTTCTCTGATTCTTTACTCGATTCTTATACCTTCTCCCCACACTCCTCGCACACACCTTCAACGTTCTCATTCCCATTCGCGTTTTCGGTTTTTTTAATTTTTCAACTCCACTCGAGTGCCCCCAAGGTGAGGTGTTAAAGTTTTATGGAATTTCAACAACGATAAATTATAATTACACGCACCGCTGCGCACAGACACAGGCACACACACTGTCACGCAAACCTGCATATGTACATATAAATATGCTCCTTTGGAGCTTGAAGCGGCTTCAAAACTCGTCAGAAATGATTTGTAAATGCATTGAAAAACTTTTCATTAACACCTTCCTGGGCGAAAGAGAGAGAGAGTTCTTCCAGCATGAGGGGTACGCGCAAATCGACACTAAATTCAACAAAAACACGCATTACTTATGCACACATACAAATCCATCTTCTTATCTTATAAACACATGCATAAATTCAAGAGACTCGGCACTAATTTATTCTTCCTCGTAGAACCTAACGCCAAACAAATGACGACACTCATATCGAGTTCAGCGCAAACCGAACGTAACATCCTCGATAGTATAGTGGTTAGTATCCCCGCCTGTCACGCGGGAGACCGGGGTTCAATTCCCCGTCGGGGAGATGTGTAAAACACTTTTTTTATTTTTTCATTCACATCCACATTTCTTTTTTATTTTTCTTTACTCAACAACTATTTTGGAGTTTGCTTAAAGAAAGACAAATGAATATGTATCATAATATTTATATTATTTAAATAAAATCAATATGTTAAATATGCATATAATTACATATTATATAGCCAAATTCCTATTATATTAACACCAGCAGTTTCTATACCAACTAAATATTATAAAAGAAAAATTAATCAAATAAAAAAATTGAATTGTAACATTCTCCCCGACGGGGAATTGAACCCCGGTCTCCCGCGTGACAGGCGGGGATACTAACCACTATACTATCGAGGATATTGAGTGAGGACTGCCAAAATACATTCATACGTGTCAGCCGTTTCATTCTTGCTTTGTTTTTGTGTTGTGATAGTTTCAGCAAGGCGAAAGGCATTTTAAGATAGTATGCTCGGTTCTTTCAAAAACTTAAATTCGTAGCTCTATTGATAATACCAAAAGCAATAAAATGCACATTTTGTTATACATTTTAATAAAATATTATTATAAGACGTATTAAAATTAAAAATAAATCAACAACGCATAAGTATAAGGCGTACTAAAGCAAAAGAAAAGGCCGTTCGGTATTTTTTGAAAATGGGGTAAATAGGCGCACGGTATTTAATATCATCGAAGTCTCAAATATACAAGGCACCCGTCCCACCCACCCATTTTTGTTTTATCATTTTGTATCATCTAATCACTTGGATTTGGTAGCACCGTTTTCAGATAACTCATTGGACAAGCCGAAGTCAACATCCTCGATAGTATAGTGGTTAGTATCCCCGCCTGTCACGCGGGAGACCGGGGTTCAATTCCCCGTCGGGGAGAATGTTTACGTTCTTTTTTTTCTTCAAATTTTATTTAGTTTTAGTTATGAAAACATACCTCAATTCGATTTCCTTATATAATTAACAATTTATACAGCACAAAAAAATATATATTATAGAGTACACTTGATAAATAAAATTAAAACAAAATAAACACGTGGAAAAAATTAAAAAAAAAATTTATACACATCTCCCCGACGGGGAATTGAACCCCGGTCTCCCGCGTGACAGGCGGGGATACTAACCACTATACTATCGAGGATGTTGAACATCGATGGCCAAAAGCTGAACATAAGTGTGAGTTCGTCGCTCAGCACATGTAATCTTTTCGAATTTCGTTTCTCTATCCCTCTTCCACTTACCGTTTTCCATTGGCTTCTCTTGAGTGGTTGTTTCTTTGGCTGCACTCATTAGCAGAGCTGCAGCAACCCGAAACTCTTCGGCTTCGGTTTCATCCAAAGACGATTCGAATGCGGTCAACTCGCCTGCAAGAAAGGAAAGTAAACAGAAACATTATTTTTAAGTATTTTAGCAGTAAATTGAAAATTTGTGTAGTTTTAATACTTAGGGACTTGAGCCTAAAAGGCGCCACGTTTCACAAAATCGAACAACAACAATGGAAGGAAGTCGCGTGGGGCGCCTTGATATACGAGACAAAAGAGTTTGCTTTGGCCTGCTGCAAATCTTTCTGTGCTGTGCAGACAAACGGAAGAACGTAGGCTGCACATAGAGTGTGGGCTGTTATGTGCCTATCTCGGGTAAAAGCAGCTTTCATAAACTAAACCTGGCCAAAAGAGGCAGCGCAGTGTGCTCTGCATAATTTGCAGCTTCCTTTTGGGAGAATAGACAAGTTGGCCCGCATCTTTTAGATAAGCTCTCTGACAGCTGCACGAGATTGCGTCTCTCGTTAGGCACGCAACGTCGCGATGTTCTGCCGAGATAAAGCAGTGTCTAGAGAAGGAACTAGCGATGGGCACGTGGTACGATTCTCCTTCCGTTACAAAACACTCACGATAAGAAAGAAGAAATAACTGAAACATGTAAAGCTGATTTTATGGGTGGAATTGATACATAATATATATGCATATATACACATTATAATGTGTTAAGTTATTACTGCTAATCCAGCATGATTTAAAGGTACCTCCTTTACGAGTGTGTGCTAGCTTACAAAATATCGTACACTAAAAAATTCGATATTTTTTGTATACCTAACTTTGTGCAAATCTATGTAACAGGCAGAAGCAGGCGTGGCAGATCCCATAAAGTGTATATATTCTTGCTCACGATCACTAGCCCAGTCGATTGAGCCATGTATGTCTGTATGCATGAACTCTCAGATCCCAGCTATTATAAAAGCTAGAGATACCAAATTTGGCATGAAGGTTCCAAGGCCCTAGGCGCTGATCAGCTATATTTCAAATGTTAGGTGCCACGCCTACCGCTCCCGCAAATCAATAGTTTAATTTTTAAAGTCGATTTGTAAGTGGCGTATAACAGATACAACTGAATCATTTGACATATATTAAGATGATTGAAATATCTACGTATTCTCCAAATTTCAATTTGATCAAGTACAGAAGTTATTAAAAAAAGTATGCGACAATTTTAGTTAATAATGCGATAGTTTTTAGATAAATATAATTAGATTTTAGTACAATGTTGGATTAGTTAATTTAACTACTTAATGTTAGTGCTGCTGTGTTCGGCTTCAGCTTTCGACTTTCTTGACAACTTTCTGCACTTCTTGATTGACTCAGACTGTCGATTATTGTATTAGTTTTAAAAGAGTTTTCCACTCGATCGGTACAGACAGATTACATATTTATACTCTCTTGTTTCTTTGATTCTTAATATCGACCTATCTCTGTTTACTTTCATCTTGTGTATCTCCAATTCGTTCTCTGTCTCTTACTTCTACTGTTCTGTTCTCGTTCTTTCTCTACCTCAACCTCAACTTGTGCCCCATCTGTGGCCAACACTCTCTACTCGGATACGTTACAATTATATCAAGAGGTAATTATGTTATTCGACATAATGACATTTGGAAATATGATTGCAATATAATTTCGCAACGTATTCTCGCTCGGATTAATCCCAATTAGACTAAGCGGAAACCATTTAAAGACACACATCTTAATAGATCTTCTTCTTGTTGGAGAACACACACACACACACGCGAATTGAATTAACGTGCTCGTCATGCGCTGCTTGCATCGTTCCGATCTCTACACCGATTGCGTGCCTGGCCAACACCTGCCTGCTCCCCTCTCTCTCCCCCCATTCCATACTATCCCATTTGTGGAGGCCCCGCAACGACCCTTGACACAAGAAGCATCCCATTAATTGTGTTATTATACGATGAGTTTTCATTTCGTGCAGCGCTAAGAAAATTAAAGCCACATTGTGTTGTTGCCTTTCGAGTGATTAAGCTGAAGAGCTGCACCAATGTCTGTGTGTGTGTGTGTGTGTGTGTGTGTGTGCCCCAAGTTGTTGTAAACAAATTTGAAGTGGCAAACGAGCTGATTGGATTGGATTGCCTCTCGATGCAGCAGAACCACTTGCAGCTGACGCCTGAGACAGCAGCAAGACGACGGCGCAAGGGGAGGCAAGGAGTCGGTAGAGGAGACAGGAGAGTGGAAGAGGGGAGAAAAGCAGGAACGTGCCTTCATTAGGCCATGCACGGCGTGCAACGGTCCGAAGACCGTCAGAACTCTCTCATAGAGTCCATTTCGTGTGCCGTGCGGAATTTTAATTGATTTTATTTACGCATTTTTTCGTGCAGTGTACGAGGGGAGGAGAGAGGTGGGAGGGTGGTGTGAGGGGTCAGCAGAGGGGGTCTGCACTTTATGTGGGTGTGCGCTGTAGCTCATTTAGCATGGACTCGACGCGTTGATAGACAGCTCCCATCCCCAGCCGTTGTCTGCCCCATGCCAACCCCAAACTGACGCACATACACACACATACACACAGTCTGTGCAACGCTGCTGCTTGCCACAGTCAAAATTCTTCAATTTTGCATGCTGCGCCAAACCAAATCCCAAAAAGAAACACCAAACCAAATTGCACTTTGATCTATTTTCATTTTTGTGGCAATTCTTCAGCTGCGTCTTCGGTATTTCCGCTTTTGTACAGCTCGCTGAGGGTATTTTCGTTTATTGGGTTCATTTTAAATGCATTTTATATGTTTCTTATACATTTCCTATTGTAAACTATTGAATATTGATAGCTTATAAAGTGCATACATAACTTATCTCTAATATTTCTTTTCCCCTTATTGGGATCTTTTTTTATACATCAAAAAATGTTCCTTTATAGAGGGGATTATTTATAAATACTTTCCTTATTACGATCTCTTTTAAATCAAACAACAAACAGGTTTTTATTTAGTATAAGCATTAGGTATTCTATTTAAACCTTTTCCTTACTAAGATCTTTCTGTTATTAAAGAAAAGATTCTTTATACAGTTCATACATAAATTGTTCATTGATATTTGCATTTCTAACTGCTGTAGATTCCAATTTAGTTAAAATCACATTCTAAGGCATAGAATAAAGTAACCATACTTCGTATGCATTACTTTTAAATTTCCTAAATTCTAATTCCCCGCGAATTTCGCCAAAGCAATAAGACCATTTTCTAAACGTTTCTATTTTCGAATTACAAAGTTTTAATTGCAAGAAAAATGCACGAGACCATTTTATGTGCGGGACGACCCAAATTTTGCTACAGAAAAACATGTTATCTTAAAGTAGAAAATGAAATTAGGATACTCTTCTCTTTTGCAAGAAGTAAATAGTATACTCTTTCTTTTTGCATTTACAGTAAGGTTCCTTACTGAAAAAATGCAAAAACTATTTTTTTTCAAGATTTCCGGTTTCGTTAAACTTCTACAAATGATGAGAATCATTCATCAATCTCCCACTTGCTGTCGCGAGAAGAGTAAAGATATGAATATGCATATTAATAAAAATCCAATGAATATATGAATATGAATACGAATATATTTGGTAAAGGCAAAAGAATTCAATTAAAACATTTCATTATAGATTCACACGCGCTTATCTCTGACACTAATGTCGCCTTAACTTGCTTAGTTTATTTTTGGGGCGTATATAGCATGCTATATATATTTATAGATGCTATATATATGTATGTGCGAGTATATGGAACTCTGGACATGCAATGGATCATTAATCAACCCCCTGGTAGGTACCTGGCTAACGGTAACTGGGTCATTTATTCGCACATTTCGTATGCGATCGGCATTTGCTTTTAGTTCTTCGTAATTGGCTTTCTTTTGATGCGATGCGATGCGAACGACGCGAACTATATCATCGCAATATGCATATTGATTGATTGTCATCGTCGTCGTCATCGTTATCGTGCCCCCTACACGCTCTGCTCCAGTTTGTGTAGGTGTGTTTCAGGTACATGTGTGTGGGAGTGTGTGTACGCCTTGTCACTTGTTGCATATGCAATGAGTTTCTGTTTGTTTCCAACTGCACCCACCGTCTCGTCGCGTTTTCGTTTGTTGCATTTTGTTTTTCTTTTAGTTTCTCGGAAATTGTGCATTATCTTTTTCCCATGCAACACACACACACACAACAAACCCACTGACTGTTTTTCCACCAACCTTCTTGTCGCAGGCCTTTTGATGGACGATGCCTTATGTAATTGCCATGCCAAGTCAAGTCGTCGCGCGAAACGACGGCAAGTGCAAGACACTTAATCAATTAACGCAGCTTTGCCCTCCCCGCCAAGAGGGTTCCCGCAAGACCCCAGACATCAGTTCAGTGGAGAAACGTGAAGAACAAAGTCTTTTATCAGTCCGTCTTAGGCTTTTCGTTCTACGTCGCGCAAATATTGTCAAATTGCGCACGTTTTCAACATTATTGAAATCTATTGGAGGGAAAGAGTGAACGAAGAACACTACATACTCTAGAAATGTAGGAAAGAAAAAGAAAATCCAATTTTTTAGTGTATTTTGTAAACTAGCAAGTAAAGGTACTTTTAAATCATACTGGCTTAGCAGTAAGAAAAGCAACCGTCAAGCGGCATGCGACAGTGGAATACCCTTCGACCTATATTCCGGTATAGTTTAATTTGTTAAATACATACATTCATGTGCATGCTTCCAAATTATTCTCGATAGATGGTGCTTGACTGCCTCCCTTGTTAGCTGACACAAGTACTTGATATTATCGCATGCTTTCTTGAATAACTTCAGTGTTTATTGTCCGCTCGAATTGGAATTTGGAGGATACGTAGATATTTTAATCAGCTTAGTATATTCCAAAGTAGGAAAGTTGTATGTTTTATACGCCGCTTACAAATCAATTTTAAAAACTAAATTATTGATTTGCGGGGGCGGTGGGCGTGGCACCCAACATTTAAAATAAACTTGATCAGCGTATAGTATACAGGAGTCTTCCTGCCAAATTTGGCAACTCTAGCTTATATAATATGTGAGATCTGTGTGTTCACTCAGACAGACCAGACACACAGACATGGCTCACTCGACTCAGCTAGTGATCCTGAGCAAGAATATATATATATATATATATATATATATATATATATATATATATATATATATATATATATATATATGTACATATATAGATTATAGTAGAGTATAGTATATGGATACTATGTTTTATTAGTTTCCTTTCCAAACTACTAGCAATTTCCTACTACCACATTGCTTGAATAAAATAAAGACCCATATAGAACGTGTGTGTTTGGGCCACCCAAGTTGGTAGTGCTATTGATTATTTATATAATTCATGTGCGTTTATGCCGCCACACACGTCTAAATTTTCACAAATATTTTGTACTGGATTTTCCCTTTTTTCGTTTGCTGTGTGCGCTTTTCATGGCTCTGTGGCTTTTCCATATATTTATTTGCTCGCCCCATCAACGTCAACTGCGGCTGGGACTGACGTTTGATTTGTAATTGAAATGGCAGCAGGCATCATTTGTTGTTGCTGCTGTTTATAGCAAGCATATTTAACATTTTGGGTGGTCCAAGCAGAAATGATGTGAGAGTGACAGGGAAGAAGAACGATGAGAGCGAGAGGCAGACAGGGGACATAGAAGATTCGTCGTCGTCGTTTTGCGCAGAGAGGGATCAATTTCAAAAGACTAGACAGATAATTGAAGATTTCCTGTTCGTCTTCAAACTGAATTACGCGAAAGAAAGAGACAGAGACAGACACAGAGAGAGAGAGGGGGGAGAAGACAGCACTTAAATTGAATAATGTCACCCGAAAGAAGAAAAAGAGGCTCAGCTGCCCATCACAATTCGCTGATTGCACTAAGTATGTCAGCCAGAGACGACGACAAGTAATTCAATCCGGGACCAGCAAAAGTGTGAAGAGGAATTCTCTACGTTTACACACACACACATATACATAGATAAATATATAATCTTTGAGTGTATATATTAAATTTCATAATATACAAGCGCATCTCACGCCAAAGATGCCCAGAGTTTCCCCTTCTGTGAGTCGTCAAAAAAAAGGGTCATCATTTCAGAGATGGCAAAGGGAGGAAGCGACTGAGAAAGAGAGGGACAACTGCGGATCGAATTTATTGTTCAGCATTCTTATAATCATGTTGCTTATCAACATAGATATCTGCTGTTCATACACTACATAGATAAAAGTCTTCTTTAATCTACTTTGTTTTGAAGCGCAGATAAAGAATGAGATTATCAGCGCTTCAAAACAAAGTAGACGAATGAAGACTTCAACTATCTATTGACAGCAGATATCTATGATGACAAGCAATATAGTATATGCTACAGATAGTACAGACAATATATAATATATCTGCATAATATATAGCACACATTTCTTCTAGTCTGCCAGCTGGCATTGCAATCAAAGCTAAATCCGTCATAGGTCAAGAGGAAAATCCATTTGCCAAAAGACTTTCAATGCATATTGAATTAGACTGATTAGCCAGATACAAAGATAATGCTAATGGCTTTATCTGCATGGGAACCGTTACTTGCACAATAGTGTAGCCCCCAATACACTAGTTTTATTTATGAATTGAATTTATTTCGGACATTTCGATTTCCGTTCAAGAACGATAATGAAACGATAAGCTACAGAGGCTATGTACCATATTTATTTATTCGTTATTTATTATTCCCCAGTGTGTCTATAAATTTGATATTAAATATTTTTATAAACTGAATAAAAATGTTAAAGATAAAAGCCATTTGAAAAAGGCTGCAATTCAAGCAAAGTCGTCAATTATAATATAATAACAAGATGATCTCATGAATAGAAAGAATGCACAAATACTTTAAGTGGACATAATACATATGCTTACTTCCATTTAAAATGACCTCAAGCATTAAATCTATTTATAATTATTATTTATTCATTTATTTATTTTGCAATCTTATCAAAAGTATTTTGCCTTGATAAGCCGAGCGCATTATCAATTTACAAACAAAAACTGATATCGCAGCGTCTTCTTGATTCGCAAAATTCTCGCCAGATTTCAACTGCCTCCGTGGCGCAATTGGTTAGCGCGTTCGGCTGTTAACCGAAAGGTTGGTGGTTCGAGTCCACCCGGGGGCGCATTAAATAAACTTTTTATTTTTTTTCATACACTAATTAAGCAACATTAGGGTTCCCACTTTATTTCGATTTGTGCTTTTTCTAGCTAAATTTACATTTAAATATATAAAGAAATTGCTGTTGAATGCAGAACAACAAGTAAATGTATCAAGCGCGAAACTGGTTCACCCCAATAAGCCCAACTTTTAATTGGGCAAAAACAATAAAATCCACTCTTACTAAGCTCAAAGGCAACAAGGTATGCGCTGCAGGGTACCCAGCAATAAAATACCACAATGAAAATAGAAGTTGAAAAGATTTCGTTGTGTTGGTTGTGCCAGACAAAAGACCCACTCGAAAAACTGGAACAAGATCGATGATCACAAACCAAGCTTACAATGCTATTGTAAATATCTGATAGAAATGACAAATCAGAAAATGCCACGAAATTCATAGACGATTAGATCGCATTTTCTGGCTAATTTGCATGCCATGCGGAAAGAATTGCGATCGACTGATTAATGATCAACCAAAAAACAGAGCGTAAATAAATGATGCAGTGTGGGCAGTAGGAATGCTTTAGGAAGAGTAAAGTAAAGACAGCTAGACTTTCAGTTAAGAGGGTTACCTTCTGAAAATCTATCAATTTGTTAATGCAATAAGTTAACGATCCTCTGACTCAACTTTTAACCTTAACTTAACTTATTGAAATTCGATCAATTTGTATTCGGCATGAGTTAGTGATTCTCTGACTGAGTTTAAATATGTAAAAAGGTCCTAAGGTATGAAAGGGAATTGCTTCAGCATTCAATCAATATAAGTTTGTTGAAAATATGTGATCCTCTGACTAAGTTTGGAGAAGTCAAGTGGATCAAAGGTAGAAAAGCCTTATGCTTCAACATCGTACCAACATAACTTTATTAAAAACCTATCAATTTTTAATTTTAAGATTTAAGATTTACATTTAAGGTTTAATTTTCTGTCATGATTATACAATAAACTATAGACAAATCCAACAATAAATACAATTCATACTCACTTAAATATTTTGTAGAGTTACCTATACAAAGAAGATTCCCAGGAAGATCTTTAAATTTCCCTCACGTCTTCAGCTTTTATTACACTTTAGTTAATAATTTTCTTTCAAAACTGTTATTGAGTTTAAAACTGCTGTCGTAAAGGGCTCCACGGCTGGGCGTGTCAACTCCCACCAGTTGCAGAACGTGTGGAACGTGCCTCATAATTGGCACTGACAACAACAACAACAGTTGTCGTCGCTGTCGCTGTCGTCGCCACAGCCAACGGCAATTATTTGGACAATGTAGTAAACGGTTTTTCGCGGTTTCCACATAACTTGGCCCCAAAAAGCGCTAACAAGCAAAAAACTGTTGACCAAAAAAAAAGAAGCCAAACAAAAAATGAAGGCTCGCAATGCGCGTAGAAGGAGTCGCAAAGGCGAGCAGAAATGACACATCAGATAAGGCAACAGCACCTACCAACCTAACCGGGGGCCCCAAAGCGAACCAAAAATGTTGCAAACGAAGCAGGCAACGTTGCCACAAGATGCTGCAATTGATTGTGGCAGCAACACAATGTGAGGCTGCAGAGTTGGTGGAGGTGGAGGAGAAGGAGAAGGATGGATGGAAGCTGGATTTGCTCTCAGGGTCGTTGCACAGCAGCAGCCAGAGCTCAGCCACTGCCACGCCTCCACCCCCGCCTACTTCTTCTCATGCTGCTGCATTTGTACTTAGCAATGCAAAAGACGCGACGTTGTCGTTGTTGTTGTCGCTGCTTACACGGCGTACAACACAAATTGTGGTGTCGAACAACATGTTGTTGCAACAATGGACGCTGGGACAGACATGGGGCGACATTTTGGGGCAGGAGCTGCTGCAGGTTTGCTGTGTTCTGTTTTTGAGGAAAAGTCTAATTGACGAGCGCCTTCAACGAAGAGTGTTGCTGTTGCCTAGACACGCACGCCTGCCACATAATGAGGCACAGCCAAAGTTGCAGTTGCATTGTGTGTTGCCCTTGCCTAATCCCATGTGCAGTTGCCTGTGGACCTGCCCCAGGGACTAGACACAATGCGAATGTGCAACACGCGCTTTGACGCATGAATAAATGATGCCAATTTTCAAGGTTCAAACCAACAACGCTGCACAGTGGCACCAAAGTGCAGAAAACACAGAGAAAATTGTGATAGGAGGAGCCGCCAAGTGTGCCTACTCTAACAGCTTTTAAGGCTATGTTATTCTACTGTTAATGTCATGTAATATTAACTTATATTAGTGCATTATAGAGAATGCTATGTTGCTGTTCAGCTATCGATATCCTGCTCCCGACAATCGATATGTTCTGCAAATTTGCATATTTCTTAGAAATTGATTAGAAATACTTGACAAATTTATTAAAGAATCTTCTCATATCGATGGTAATCGATAACATGCAATATAATTGAAAATTTGAAGATCATTCAGCAATTAATATCTCTTAAAGCTCATATCGATAGCAATCGATAACATATAAATTAAAATTCGAAGATCATAGTGCAATCAACATCTCTTAAAACTCATATCGCTGGCAATTGATGTAATGAAATTCACTAAATCAAGTTTGAATATCATTTCGATAATATTTACATAAAACAACATAATTGTAAAGTCATATCGAAACTAATCGATATTATATGGTGCATTAAATGGAAGTTTGGTGTAGTATTAAGCCTTCGGCTTAAATCTTATTTAAAATATCTAGCGATACTAAGGATTTCCATCTATTATTTAAAACCAACTATTGAATGCTCATATTTCCTTTATATTTTCAATCATTGATCATTTATACCTTAAAATCTCTTAAGAGTTCTACATTCTACATCTGCTTTGATCTTTTTGAACGCAGCCACAGTGCAGAGAGTGTGTATATACATTTTTCGTATACATTGCATAAAAATGTGTAAAGAAGACGTTCGTACATAAAGTGAAGCAAAGGAAATAATGCAAAAAAAGAATTGAGAATTCAAGTTGACGAATTTCTGTAAAAGGCCACGCGAAATCGCTAAAGAAAGAGAGGAAGGTAAAAATATAAATTGCAATTCTCCCGGAAAGGGTAGCTTAACTGCCTTTATTGTTGATGTTGTTTTTGCTGTTGCCGTTGCTGTTGTTGTTGCTCTTTAGCACTTCACGTGCGAAACGAGAGAGAGAAAATGGCAACTTTAAATTAGGTTTGACAAGATAAACGATCGAACTGCGCGCGAAGGCCGAAGGCATCGCTCAATCCTCGTCTGACTGCAACTCGCCAAGCTAGAGACCCCTGAAAAGTGACCCCCATGATGCTGAGCTAAGGCTCATTATGTTGCCTCCGCCAGCATCGATTTCGACTGCTATTTCAATTCTTCAGGCAGTCTACAGTGTCTTCTACAACGGAAGAGGGCGCACTAAGTGTGTGTAATTTGATGGGACTACGCTGCGATTTGCAATATGCAATTCGCAATTGGCAATGGCATCGAGGCGTTGAAAGGCTTATTAAAAGAAATTTGCAATTACAAAGCCGAGGCTGCATCTCGAATAAATTGCACAGCGAATGAGATGGCAAGAGAGGGAGAAAGAGAGAGAGAGAGAGAGAGAGAGAGAGGGAGAGAGTGAACAAAACAGCAGGCGAGAGATGGAAATGTTGAGATTTGCGCGCAAGCTTCACGTTTTCAAGCCATTTATGTTATTTGCTGGCTCGGTTCTTCAACTTGTATACTCTATATAGAAGACAGTCTACGTTAAGTAAACTGAAGATTATTGTACTGTTGTTTCTTAAAGAAAAGTTAAGTTCTTAGGCAGATAACTTGAGGAAATTTGGACAGTATATAGAATAAATATAGGAATTTAATCTCATTTTAGAAAAAACAACTTAGATCTCTATAATATCTATTTAAATATCAATAACAAATCAATGAGTCTTTATAAGTAAATATTATATATATAAAGAAAATATAGTAGATATATAAATATTGAAGAAAATAACTCAAAAGATTTGTAAAATATCTTTTAGTCTTAGTAGTCTTCGTATTTTAAATATATAAATTGGAAAATTAGTTTCATTTAGGCAAAGATAGATCTCTACTATATATCTTCAAAATTATCAGTAGCCTTCATAGTTAAACAGTAAATTTCAATACTATACATTGAAACAAAAACTTTCAACTCACTTATCATTATTGTGTGCATTTCATAAAAACCTTCATAGCTGACTAAAGTTAAACCTGTAGTAGTGTATTTCTTCTTCGTCTTAACAATGCCAAAAGCCTCTCAACGCTTCGTTTTGCTGCCCTGCTGTGTGCCTTAACGTTTGGCTAGCTTTATAAGGCCTACCACAATGGGGCTGGCACGAAACTCCACTTTTAGAAGGCACCTTATCTGCGCAACGGCATCATTTTTTCACACCAGCAGCAGGCAGCACAGGCACAGTCAGGCACAGGCAGAAGGAGAATCCAAAGGGCAGACCAGGCACACAAACGGCATAAATATTATGGCCAAGTTGGCCGAGACGGGACTCTGGCACTAACAGATCTCATATCGGACCGCGTACGTGGCCGAGGCAATGCCATGAAAATGCTCGAAAACATAAATTCAAAGAATACGAGAAGGCTGAGCGCAGCTGCAGAAGAACGAAGACTGCAGAGAATGCCGACTGTAGACTGCAGACTGTAGACTGCAGAACTCTTTGCTAAGCCAGTCTGTGGTCCAGTACAGGCTAGCCGATATGCCCGGCAGATTAGTGTGTGCGACATAGTGCAATTGTATTCGAGTTCTTGTATTTGAGTCGCCATTTGCTGACCCTGAGAGGAAGAGAAAGAGAGCTGAGGAAAAGAGAAAGAGATAGAGATGGTCTTGCTGTCTATAAATTATCGATTAGGTCAGGGCCAATGAACTTTTGTTGCCTGCATTTTTATTACACAAAGTTCTTCCTCTTTCAAATTGCAAATTGCATTAACTAAATTTGCTTTAGTTACGCTCAAATGAGGCACGCCTACCCCGAAAAACAGCATGTTGCATGCAACTGTACCCCCTGCAGTACCTGCATAAAAAAGGGGCGCAAGAGGTGTGAAATTTGCTGCCTCTGTAGCATATTCCCCTTAGGGGCAACAGGCATACAGGGATGTGGATGGGGGCCTTTTTGGGCTCTCGAGAATTTCATCTCATGCCAGGGCAATTCGCCAGGCCGCAAGATGTGGCAGGAATTTTAAATACGTCAAGTAAGCAAAGCAGGTAGAGAGCAGGCACTCAGTAGATATGCTGTAATCGAGCTGTAGCTACTACTGTAAATGTGTTATCGATAGCATATCGATAAGTGACAGACAGAGAACGCAACCAGCAGATACTATTGCAATGGGGCTACCTATTGCTACTACTGTGTAGTTGTAATATATAACATATCGATAAAGGACAGACAGAGAAGGCAAAAATACATCAATATCGTACCGATAGAATATAGATAGCATATCGATGTGTCAATTTAATATTGCTAACTATCAAACTGCATGTCATACCCATTCAATTTATGGTTAAAGTCTGGTTAAAGTCTGCTCAATAGAAAATAAATCGATGGCACGTCAATAACATATCGATAAACATGAAATTACATTTAATAAAGACATAATTCTAACTTCATCTCTAGTTTTAAATTGGCTACTCTATAATAAATCGATAACACCTTGATATTTCGATAACTATAAAGCTGTATGTATTAACAAACAAATACTAACTTTATATCGATAACACATTGATGAAATGTCGATAACTGTCAAACTACATGCATTAATAACCAGATACTAACTTAATCTCCAGTTTAAAATGGCATAAGTTATCAAGTCAATTAAGCTACCCCACTTGACATCTCGCACTGCCTACAGGGTATATTTTAAACGTTGCCAGACGGCAAACGTAAAGTGTGATTAACGCGTACCTGCCGAGTCGGCGACCCAACAGGGATCCCAAAAGACTCTCCACCAAGATCTTTCGCCTGCCCCCAGTCTGCCTTTTTGACACAACGACGACGACGACGTGGAGCGCGGTCGCTGTCGCCGTTCGCGTCTCTGTCTGCGTCTTCTGCGTCGCGTTGGCGACGTTGACAAAAACCCACGACACGTTGTCGTTGTCGTCGTCCTTCTCTGCCGCAACGTGGGCCAAATGCGCGCAGAAGCTGCACAAAAACTCGCCAGAAAACCTCAAACTTAAACTCAGCGATGTCTGTCTGTCTGTCCATCTCTTGGTCGCGCTGTCTTTTCGTCTGCTTCTTCTCTGTGTTTCTCTGGCTGTCTGTCTGTCTCTCTGCCTTGCAGACTGTCTTTCTGTCTGTTTGTCCCTTTGCTCTGCCTGTCCCACTGTCTGTCTCTCTCTCTACCTGAGGCCATCCAGTTTTGGACCTTTTGTGGTTGGCAGCTTAAATGCCCAACTCGTTATGTTTACCACAGCAGCCGCGGAGTCGCAGATAAGTTGAAACTGCCTCGCTGCCTCTTTTTCCCGTCCCTCTCTGCCCACTCTGCCTGCGCCTCTGCACTTTGCATGCAGGTTTGCCCCCATCTCGACCATTTCTCAAGTGCCTCGAGCTGTTTTGGGTCCCTTTTAATGAGAGGCTGTCTGTCTGCAGAGGAGAGAAGAGAGGAAGGGGCCTGACTGCATCTTTTTAATAATATTGTTTACGTGACATTTGATTTATTATGAACTTTTCCTTTTGACAGATTATGTGGCGGCTCGACTGCACGGCAAGCAGCTACTGTTTTGCCCATGACTCTCCATGCCAGGCCTGCCTGCCGCACCTTCTCGCACTGCTTAAGTTGCACGTTATCGTCGCGACGTTGTTGTTGCTGTATGTGGCACGCACATTTACTTGTTTCCCTCTCACACTCTCTCTCTCTCTCTCTCTCTCTTAGTCTTTTTGCATGTGAAGATTTAAACGCAGATGCTGCCAAATCAATTAGGCCAACTAATAAACGGGAAGAGGCCCAACAATTATTCACAATTTGCAGATTAACCGGAAGCAACGGAAAGATTTTGCATAGCAGAGAAACTTTCTTGAGTTTCTCCTAAAAGTTCCCAATAGAATCTTGGCATAATTTCATCTCCTTTTAACCGTTAAAACCTTCCTTTACGCATATATCGCCATTACTATCGGCCTATATTGCTTATTCTACAATGTATCGCAAGAGAACTCAATATATCATACTCTAATTTATATTTTACCCTATTTTTAAAATTTGGACGCTTTTTTACGTGAAATTCTGCGATAGATCGCTATAACTATCGGCCTATATTGGTTATTCCACAATATATCGCAAGCAAACTCATTCAATTGTATTCCAATTTCCTTTCTCTTTATATACTACTCTCTTAAACGTTAAATAACACAACAGTCGAATAAACTATCGGCCTATATTCGTTATTCCACAAGATATCGCAAGCAAACTAACTTAATGGAATTCCTAGGCTGCCTGCTTCAATATGTTCAACTTTCATCAAAATCTGAACACTGTAAAGTGTTGCTAACATAGCAAGAGTCTCGTTGTCTTTCAGAGTATTTTATTTTCGGGCTCTTTCTTCTTGGCTCTTACTTCTCCTTCGTGTTCGTCTTTCGTTGTTTTTAATATTGTCGCTTGATTCGTTGCGCTTATTTACAGAGAACTTGACGTCGGGTGCTACATTGTCGTTTTAATTAAGAACCAGTTTTATTTGATTCCTTTTTTCGTACCGATTTTTACAAATTAAATGTTGATAAGCCTGAGGTTTGTGTCTAAAATTTAATTATGCTGCATGCAACACAGTCTCTCGTTGTGGTTGTAGTTGCTTGCTGTGGGTTATCGTTGAGAGTTTAATCTTTATGGGTTATGGCTGCACTCGAGTCGTTAGGCTCAGTTTAAACAGGCCCGCGTTATTTATGCGCCCTGTCCACAATAATAGTCACAATAAACACAATTCAAGCAGCCTCTAGATACCCCAACTCCTGCCCCCACTCCCTGCCCCCTCCATTCCCATATTCTCACCAGTTCGGTTTGTGGCACAAGAAAAAGGTGTGAGCCATGCAGCGATGAGGCGATCGTTTCAATATTGACTCGACGATAATGTCATAAATGTGACAGCGATAAAAATCGCTACAGTTTTCATGCCTCATTCGCAGCGAGGGGTGAACGTTATCTAAGGTTGCACAGGTTGTACTGGGGAATGGAGGGGGAGAGGAGGGAAGAGAAGCGGAAGGAGCTGGGGGGGAGAGTGAAGTGTGAACGGGATCTTTTGCCGGCAATCGAAACTTATTGACACTTTACAGCAATGTCAAATGTTTGCTCAAAAAGCCTCGAAACACATTGATTAAGACTTAAAGCAAATATTGTAATAAAAAAGAGAAAGAGCAAAAAAGACATACAGAGAGAGATAGAAAGAGAGGGAGGAGGAAGGAGAACAAACCCCGTTGCGCTGTCATTGACTTTCAGAGCATTCATGGCACATTTTATGCAAAGTCAGACACGATTTTGCACTAAGCAAACGAGGCAGAGAGCAAGCAGCAGAGAGAGAGTGTACAGAGGAAATATTATAACGAATTTCTGATGTTCTACAACTTAGGAAGGACCACACAATATGCTAGTATTTCATCTTTCAAGTCAGCATTAAACTATCTTTCTGTCCGTATAAACGCACAGATCTCTGTACCTATAACATCACAAAATTTGGCATGAAGCTTGCTGTTTAACATACGCACATAAAGTTTATTTCAAATGTTCAATGCCACGCCCACCGCCATTGCAATAGCATTATAAGATTTCGAAATGGATTATAAAGTGTTTAGATCTTATGATAGGTAGAAAATGCACATATAGAACTTAAGTTTAATTTATAAATTATAACAATAATTATATATTGAGTATATATACTCATTTCACGTTTCTACAGGGTACCCAGTCAGTCATACATACCCCACAACTGTCAGTTACTTGTGTGCAAAGCTGTGCACAAGATTTCTGCGCACAGATTGAGCCCCCATTCGGACGGGCTGCCAAACTCCAACCCGGCAAATAAATTGTTTTTTCAGCTTGAGCAGCACAAAGCTGTGCTCTCCAGAAACCGAAACTGTAGACTCCACGCTTCGAAGATTTCTTTGGCGTACGTGCGAAGCAAATGCAACGAATATTTCGCGCTGTTGTATTATCGCGCTCTTCGCATCACAGCTCGCAGCTCTTGGGAGCGACTCTCGCGGGACTCTCGACTCTGTTCGGGACCTCGCCAGGCACAATTAATCATATCGGAATAAACTTAGAGACCGCTCGCCCTTGTGTGCGCATAAATCTTGACGGGGGCCTTAAGCTCTGGTTAAGTCCAAGAGGAGCACAGGCTGCTTTATGCGCATGCGCAACAAATCGCTTGATTAGTTTTTTACACACAGCCTGAAGAGAGTTCCGCGTAGCAGGAAATAAGCTTAACGAATTTCCATGCACAGAGGAGATCCTAACTAATTTTCAAGAAGTTTATGTATCTCTTTATATCTGAAAGTCCTTTCGAATACTAATCATCACCTTAAGTAGTTTTGAACATGTCTTTGAGTTGCTTCTAATCTTAAATTCCTTTCGAATACGTTACCACTTAATTCACATGATATAAACATCAATATAAGTTTAAACTTATTGTAAAGTGTGATTTTTTATGAGCTATAGGAAAGTTTAAAAAAAAAAAACATATAATTTAGAGAAATACATGAAATCTTTATTATAATCGATAGTACGGTCCATATAATTGAATGTTTAAAGATTATTTCATGCAAATGTTAACCGTGACTTCGCCTCAAATTCTCCATCCGCTTAGTTTCAATATTGACATACTCTTTCCAACATTTCCGCAGGTATCTCACGAATAAATGCTTCAATGTTGTCCTCCTATGCGTCAATTGCTGTCTGTATAGACATTCGATTTAACATAGCCCCACAAAAAATAGTCTAAAAGCATTAAATCGCCTGATTTATAGAGCAAACTGAAGATGTTTGACAATGATACAAAATACGAAACTTGCGTCAGCTGTTTAAACCAGTGTTCCCAAAAAGAAAATAGCTAAAAAATCACCCTTTGCTATAATACTTCTTTTGATTGCTGAGGATCACTTAGTTAGTATATTACTAAGCATACTTCCCATACTTCTTTCCACTTTAGAACGATATTTCCTCTGCCAATTAGATGTATTCAGCAATGCCTGATGAGGTGTCGCCAGTTCTCAGTACGCAGCGAATCTCCAGACTTCTCTCTAATTAAATTACGTCTGGGACTGTGCCTATTTTTCGTCGTCTTTTAATTAAAGTGATAAAATTGCAGCTTCTCTGTCTCTCTCTCTCTCTCTCTTGCTCTGTGAAGTCTGGCAAACTTCCAGCAGCAAGTGTAAAACTACAGACGGAAATGGGCTCTATAAAATGGACTTGCATATTCTTCGCACAAATTTAATGAGGTTCTTATTATAAAATCTCAAAGAATCCGCAACTATTTTGCTAGTAAAATGGAATTAAAAAATGCAATCGACTGAAGCTAAAATAACACACACACAATGTTGACTTTAAAGCGAAAAAAAAGAAGAAATCGAAAGGTAAAAACCTTTTCCGGTCCCTACAGGCCCAAAGCAAGAAGAAGAAGAAACAGAGTCTTAACCAAAAGCGGATCACAATTAAGTGCATATAAATTCTGTAATTTTACGATCGCAGTGCTTATAAAAAGAGCCTTGCGACTGCGATGCGAGGGCTAAGCCAGGCATAAAGTAGAACAATTTATGCGACGACCAAAACTGAATGCAATAAGCTGCAGAAATATTGCCAATACGTGGGGTCAGTGCGACAGTTGGACATGGTAAGGATGAGATGTTCACAGTACTGGTGAACATTGGGAAGGAATATTAGCGAGTTTCTTCATATCTTCCAGTTAAATATCATAAGGTTATAATGCAATACTATTTATAATGCCATACTCTTTATCTTTATGTTTATAAAGATAAAGATACCCACTACCCATAGGGTAGAAGGGTATAATAAGTTTTTGCCAACTAAAAATGTATGTAACAGGCAAATGGAAGGGAATTTTTGGCAAACACAATAACTACCAAGCCCCTTCTGATAACATGTATGCGCTTAGATAGATGATGTACAAATCAAAACATATAGGACTATTTTAAAGCTTATAGCTATTTATAATCAATGAAAACAGTAAAAGCAGTTCAATTATTGACACTAAATAGATAATTGTACTTCCAGTATAATGAAATGAAAACTGTATTTCCCCACCTTTTTTCCAACAATATATTTCCTCGCATAGCTGAGTCTCTTAAGTGGCGTGTCTAGAGGGTAGTTAGTTTTAATTCGCATCTATTACTGATTAGTCATGACACACAGGCAAAGTCGTTGCCGTCGTTAATTTTAATAACCTCAACGAGCAGTTTACTGCCACCGGTCTCTGAGATCGATGGAAGCTGCGCGATCACTTGCAGTCGTTGGGTTGCCTGATCGCTTGATGATCGCAACGGGAGGCCCTTAAGCTTGCCGAACGGGTAGTTAAGCTGGGCTCGTCCCTGCTGAGGTGTGAAGAAAAGTGTCGACTCTTTTTTCGAGCACAGACCACAGAGAAACAACAGATAAACCTTCATCTCCTCACCTCTTCCCCTTGCCAGCCTGACCAAGCCTGGTCGCGTCCATAGACCGATTTCTTGGAAGAAACGAGTGAACGAGCTAAGGCGCGCGCGACCGCTTTCTGTGGCAGCAATAAATAAAATAACAAGCCGCAACTGGAGGAGGAGGAGTAAGAAGACGCACTACGGCGGCTTTTCTCTTAGTTCTTCCGCTTGTGCAATAAATTTTATTTATTTCCTCTCTAAAAGGATGTGAGGACGAGCCAAGTCAACGCGCTTTCCATCGAACTTTTACCTCTTGTCGCACTTAATTAGACTTCGCGTTGGCGGCTAAAAACCTTTTGAAGCTTATAGACTGGGATTATGTGTACGGGCAGAGAGTTTAAAACTTTCAGATAGCTCACACACTTTTGATTAACAAATGATGTGAAGATTATCAGATGAAATACTGATTTATCTCAATTCTAAAGAAATAGAGTAGCTTAACATAGTAATTCCAATAAAATTTCTATAGTTTGATCACAATATTTCAACACATACGATTGCCTGTCTGATACATATTTCCTTAAGATATTGAAAAACCCTGTAATAAACCATCAATTACAGACATCAATAAGACTAGATAGCTAAGATTATTCGCAAGTAATAACATAATGTATCGACTCTGCAATCGATTTACGGGTGCGAACGATTTCCCATCTCCATTAACAGGAAGCCAGTGTGACAAGACAGTCTCTCTATAGACTCTGTCTAATCCATTATAATTAATTGCGGCTTGCAACAGCAGCACAACAACTTAATACAGCATAAATAATTGTCAAACTGTGCAGGCTCGAGAGCGCGAATTAGTCTTCATTATGTCAATAAATCTTGGCTTAGGAAGGCTTGCCAACTGGTTTGGTCAATTGGTTAACAAGGCATCGACTACAGCAGTAGTTACTGGTCAATTTTACCTTATCAATTGGCAATGGGAAAGTTGAAAATATCGTTGCGGATCGTTGATGATGGATTGCAGCAGAAAATTCGCCTAATATGGATTGAAAATTGTTGGAAACTGAACTGGACTGACGCATAGTTCTGCCTTATATAGCAGAAGTTAGTTGCTGGCTAAGTTAGGTCATGAAGAATTGCATGTATACGTTATGTATAGATATATGCCATATATACTCTTTATATCTTGTATAAGGTAGTCTTGTGATTTGGAGTACATACAATGACCTATCATATACCTCACCTAATGGGCAAAGAAGCCTTTTTATTTTGATCGATGAGGTGTAAAATTAAAAGCCGCAAGAGCAGGAGATGCAGGTACAGCTCTAAATGAGATGACAATATTTTAATTAAAAGTTTTGTGGAGAACAAGACACACGACAACAACAACAACTGCGACAATAACAAGAACACCTCAAACGAGTCGACGACGACCACAAAAAGGTTGCTGAGGCAGAATGCCGTGCAACAAGTGTCAAGACGGGGCAACATGGCTAACAAGCGTCGCCAGCGTCGTCTGCGTACGTTCGTTCTGCTGCTCTTGTACTCTGTCAGCAACATGCAGGAAACAACAACAACAACACCAACAACCGAAACGTGCAACGTGTAACTACGAACGAGGTGTAAAGTAAATATGCAAGCTCAACAAATTTTACATGCTGCGGCAATAATTGAAAAAGCATGTTGCCACACGACGCGTCAGCATGTTGCAACGAGAGTTTACGCTTATAAGCTACAATGGGGGCGCGATGCTGCATATTAATCGTACTCTTCGTACACTTTGAACCAATTCTCATCAAGAAATAATTCCTTATACTAAAATGTACATGGAAAAAGCATTTAAAATGGAATTGGAAGAAATTAAAACTATAAAGAGAAACTCAATAGATGTGAGTAAATAAGAAAATATAGAACATTGTGAAGTTTAGTTAAATATATTCTAGAAATCCTAAATTATAATAACTTTTTAAACTTTTTCTTTTCCCTCAACTAATATTTTTACGAGTATAAACACTGTCATCACGGATTTATTCTCAGATAGCGCGTATTATGTCATATCCGCTGATGTGAATAAACCTTATAGTTTTAAATACAACAACTAAACAGAGTTCAAGGCAAGTTTGCTGTAGCGGATGCTGCAACAGCAACTACAACAAAAGCAATGAATGCAACATGTGTACGACTAGCAGAATACCCTGTGGAGAGTGCTAAAGGCCATCGATGATATAAAGATAGCTTAATAATAACTGAGTTAGCAAAAGTAAAGAAGCTGCAAAGCTATTCGCCTAATAGTTACCCTTTCGGCTATGTTTTATGAAAATTGGCAACACCGCATATGCCTTGAAATCGATTTTTAAGCCTTCGAAATGTGAAATAAAGATTTGTGAATAAATAAGATAAAAATAAATATAGGTTGATATTACAAATTGATCTTAAGTTTTCATTTTACACCTTGCTGTTCATTGCTGTTTCTTGTGAAGTTTGGCAACACCGTATATGCAATTGTACAATATAAAGATTAAGCAATGTATTTTCAATGAGTTTAATTAAATAAATATATTAAATATTTGTAAATTAAATTGCTTTTAAAGTAGTGTTCTTTTATTCAGCTGTTCGTACAATTTTCTTGTGAAGTTTGGCAACACCGCATATGCATTAAAATCGATTTTTAAGCCTTCGAAATGTAGTATACTTATACTTTTATATAAATAAGATAAAAATATATGTTGAAACATTACAAATTGATCTTAAGATTTTATTTTACACCCCGTTGTTCATTTCTGTGAAGTTTGGCAACACCGCATATGGCTTAAAATTATATATGCATAACGAAATGTATTTTCAATGAATTTTCTTTTTGTTTACATTTTACACTGCACTATCAAGTTCATTTTTTTTTCTTCAAGTTGTACAGGGTAAAGAAATCACAGCTAGAGTACAAAACTGTATAAACAGTAAACAATAAAGCCGGTTTCCAGTTGCCAGATACAAGTTGCCGGTTTTCCTTTTGGTTTTTGTTGCTGCTGCTGGTTCTGTTGTTGCTGCTTCTGCTGTTGTTGTTGCCGCCTTGCGTTTTTTGTGGCCAATGCCGCGCTGCAATTGCCGCTGATCGCGTCGATTCAATTAGTAATTCTAAAAAGCGGCAAGCGACGCCTTTTGCATCCTAATAAGTTGCTACCGTTGTTGTTGTTGTTGTTGCCTTTGCTCGTATTACTGCTGCTGTTGCTGTTGCCATAAGATTTGCTCAAAGGCAACAACATTCAGGCGAAGCCAGAAAAAGGAGCCAACGATTTCCAGGCCGAGCTTTTCCAATTGTCGGCTCTGCACTTTTCATGCCCAAATGCAGTTGCACTCAACGTTGTAGTTGCAGTTGCTGCTCTTGCAGTTGCTGCTGTTATTGTTGCCGTTGCATTCACATCGTTGCACACATTGACTATTTTTGTCGCCGCCAGCGCCTGCATCGCCGTCAACGTCAACGCGCTCGTCGGGCAACATGTTTGCGCGTTCGTCTCTTTTCCACAGAAAATGTAATTATGTACTGTGATTTCATTATACCCTGTATACAAGTAATTGCTTACCAAGGGCATAACAAACAGCAAGTAAAACATTATAGCAATATTTTATGGCAGTATAAAGTAAAATAGTAAACTAGTTCAAATAGTTTTACTATCATTACTTGAACTCATTTACTATAATATTTACATTTTACAAATACAAATTTTCAATATTTTTCCATTATCAAATATATTGTTTTAACAATTTTATCATTCGTTTAGATTTAATTTACAAAATATAACATTCATATCATTACAATTTCTTAATAAAATATTACGATTTTTTTATATATTATTAACAATTATAGTTTGTTCAAAATCCAAAATAACATTACTATAATCTATTTAATCGTAGAGCATATGTGATAGTCCAGCAGACACAAGTACTCGCATGTTGTCTGGTTTTTTCTGTAGTCTTCTATTGCAGTTGTTGCCATTTCTGTACGCACAACATTACATACTTGGATCAAATTAATTCTTCAAGCCAAATCGCGCAGCTAATCAAAAGTTTAATCAATGCGGCATTTTGATGTGACATTGTAACGTTTTTTTTATCTCATGCTCTTGCTAAGGGTATTGTTACTTTAAATGAGAGTGTGGAACGAACTTCATAAATTCAAAAGGAGTTTCTGAACAATTTAGTAATAGAATATTAAATGCATTGCAAGAAAGGATTATTTTAAATGCATAAGATTATTAAAGTAAACTTAGAAATTTGTTGATCAAAGTGATAGAAAGAGTAAACAAAATTCGATAAAGCTTGCACTTGAGTCCTTCCCCTGTACGGGGCAACTCCATAGAAGAAACGATGGGAAAATATGTGTTTGAGGCATGAAAGGAAATACCCATATATATGCATATTCTTTAAGATTCTGAAAGGCCAAACAACTTTAATAGATACTAATCAAGAGAGAGTTATTTTAATAATTGACTAAGTACTTATACATGCTTAAAACCAATATATATTTGCAAATTGTACCCTCGACAACTGTATTCATTTTGTATTAATAGATCAAAAACCAAGAAGAATGTTGCTTACATTCTAAGTGAATCTTTTTTAAAGCACAATCGAAGTAATATTGATGCAAATTTATTACAAATGACTAAAGTTGACTATATAAAGACTATAGTTGTGCATAGATCCAATTATTGTTTCAGAACTAGTTTCTTTATTGATTCAAGTTTGCATATATAAGTAGCCGCTCAGCAGTATCTAGTCACTGTCATAAAGTCTCTCATTTCGCTCGGTCGTATAACTTTATACGGAACTGATAATAATGATAACTACATTTATTTTAAGCGCGGCTATAGTGCTGGCAACATGGATATTGCTAAACCTCATAAACTGGAAAAACTGTATCCCTTTGCTAACAAGAAGAGTTCATACAGTGGATGGAAGCCCTTTAGAGAGCAAAATTGTTGTGCATTACTCCAATACTATATTCGGCAATACCTTTGACCTTATCGGAATGACACCCCGTGAGTTTATCACTTATTTTGTATACGCAGAAATGCTACCCAATACAATATAACTTACGTTGTTTCTAATCTTAATATTGTATTCGTTTGCTAATCAATCATACATGATAATGTCAGATACGGTTTTCAAATTTTTCCGGAATACGTATGCCACCTCTAAGGGACAGAGCTATTTACTACATTGGCTATATGGACCGATATACAATGTGGTACGTGCTGAAGACGCCGCAGAGATTCTTCAAAGCACCAAATTAATAACTAAATCTATTATATACACTCTTTTGAAACCGTTTATGGGTGAAAGTCTTATTACAAGCACAGGTTAGTGTTATCTGTTCCTGATTTTCAACGATAAGAAGAAAAAATCTTAACACACTTTATATTTCAGATGAAATATATCACTCACGACGTAAATTAATTACACCAGCGTTTCATTTGAATGTACGAAAATCCTTTTTGGAAATTTTCAAGTGCGTAAATTGTGGAAATATATCTTTAAGATAAACCCCCAAGAAAGATAATATAATTTAACTTCTGTAGGGAGGAATCTCACAAACTTATCAGTGTGCTGCAGCAACATGTAAATATGGAACTGGATCTTAAACAGGTTATTCCCCAATTTACGATTAATAACCTTTGCGGTATGTTCAACATTTATTCTATACAATATATTTTCATTTGTATTGAGTTGAGCCATCAGTAATTGTAAATTAATAGTCAGTATAAGCTCATGCGTTCTCTTTTTCTTGCCATAGAAACCGCACTAGGCGTAAAACTCGATGATATGTCAGAGGCACGACAATATCATACAGCAATTATGACAATGCAGGAGGTTTGCACGTTCTACGCACGTTTGCACGTTTGTAATCCGCTACTGTTTGCACGTTTGTAATCCGCTACTGTTTTTTGACATACCGTTTTATATCTTTGGCAATTACCGCAAATTTATGACTAATTTGAAGATAGCTCACGATTTCTCTAACAAAATCATCGAGCGAAGGCGAAAGCAGTATCAGTCTCGAAAAATGGAAAAACATGACGAAGACTTCGGCCAAAAGAAGCGTTTTGCGTTGCTTGATACTTTGCTTAAGGCTGAGGACGACGGTCTTATCGATCATCAAGGTATTTGTGATGAGGTTAACACTTTCATAAGCGGGGGCTACGAGCCGACAGCAGTCAGTCTGACCTTCACCCTTCTCTTGTTGGCGCTACACCAGGATGAACAGCAACGATGCTATGAGGAACTACAGCAACTATCTGACAATGACCAGGACCTAAGCGCCTTGGATTTTAACAATTTGGCATATCTTGATCGCGTTATAAAAGAATCATTCCGACTCTTTCCTGCAGCTCCATTAGTGGCACGCGCTTGCACCGAAAATTGTGTGGTGAATGGTTTGTTTTTACCGAAGAATACACAAATTTGCATACATATCTTCGATATATTGCGGGATCCACGCCACTTTCCGAATCCTACGACATTTCAGCCAGACAGATTTCTGCCAGAAAACACTGTAGATCGCCATCCGTTTGCTTATATTCCCTTTAGTGCCGGAATTCGAAATTGCATTGGACAACAATTTGGAACGCTTCAGATTAAAGTATTACTTGTCTCAATTTTGCGGAACTTCAAGCTTCTCCCCGTTACTCGAGTGGAGGATGTTTTATTGGAGGCTGGTATTATACTTGCTTTTCAAAATAGCATTAAGGTTAAATTACAAAGGCGTCAAGCGGAGCAGAAAAATACTACCTGAAAGGGCTAGTTCTGCTTAAAAAACCTCATTTGAATTATATTGTTGGTTTGGTTTATTATTTAATTGTTATTTGGGTTGTTATTGGTTATTATTATTCACATTTATTGATTTTCAGACCGCTACCCAACAGAAAATAGATGTAATACTGAAACCCGTAGACAATACCACTACAGAAAGGTTTATATTTTTTTAATCATCGTTAACATATCATATATATAGTCTATTTCGAATACCCGTTATAGCTGTAATAGAATCGACAATTATCAACACGATTGAAGAAGCGGTAAACGCAGTCTAGGTCTGTCCATCAGTGCAGTCACTCAATCGAAACCGAACGGAAGCAATACTAAACTATACTACATATATTCCATCTTATCTACAATATAATACTATTATAATTCCATAGATCGAATAGTATAGTTTAGTATTGCTTCGTTCGGTTTCGATTGATTGAGAATATAAACTGTATTTGTATGCAAAATGTATTGTCATTATCTTAGACTAACACAATAATAAATTCCTGCAGCTGTCCAAATTCTAATAAGTCATTACATTTATTAATGAGCCTTACAAAAAAACTTGTTGAACTGTTTAATAACAGTGACTATTTGTTATGTCTACACAATGAATTAAAATAAAATAAAACATTATAAATATGATTACTATAAGTGTGCACAATCATCTGTGAACTTGATTTTTCTATAAATATGTATATGTACATGTATAAGAAATGCCGCTCAGTATTATCAGCATTCTATATAGTCATTATTGTTTGCTCGTTTAACGGCTAGAGTCGCTCGCTTCGCCCTGTTGGATTACTGCATAACGCAACTAATTGGAAATGAGTACTACTCGTATGTTAATTTTATGTGCGGCCCTATTGCTGGCAATATGGTTTCTGGTACGCCACATCAATCGAAAATATTATATCCTTTCGCTATCAAGAAGGGTTCAAACTGTGGATGGAAGCCCTCTGGAGAGTAAAGTCTTTGTGCATCCCTGCAAGACAATATTCGGCAATAACTTGGACATACTCCAAATGACACCTAGTAAGTTTATTGATTATGTTCTACAATTAGCACCTTTACCAATTTAATTTTAATATTAATTTATTAAAATAAGATAAACTCAAAATAGCGCGTCTATGGCGTCGTTTATGATCAGAGATGGACAAACAATAAAATCAAAGTCATATCGATAACTCATACAAATAGTTTTAAAGATGATTTTAAAGCAATAATTTTGATGCGTTGCGCACCATGTATTAACATACTAGAGCTGCAAAAAACATCGACGATGTATACGTAATCCGCGAGTATTTAACATTCGCGATACTTTTTGAACACACCTCGTATCTATTTACCTGGTGTTAATGGCAAAGTTAATGTTAATCAATCTAGAACATGACATAAGCATTTATTCATTCATCTGTTTATTTCAGAAATGGTTTTTAAATTTATGCGGGAGGCATATTTTAAGTCTAAGGGACAAAGCTTCTTATTACATTTCCTATTCGGACCGATGTACAATGTCTTTCAAAGCACCTAATTGATTACCAAGAACGTTGTGTACATTCTTATAAAACCCTTTCTAGGGGAAGGTCTTCTAGTAGGCACAGGTGATTACAAGCTAACGGAAGCAAAGCTAGCTATTAACTAATTTGATGTTACAGATCAAAAATGGCACGTAAATTACTAACACCAACATTCCACTTTAATGTGCTACAAACCTTTCTGGATATTTTCAAGTACGTAAAGAAGATGTTATATAGGAATTTATCTCAAATAGTATCTTAATCTTTTCTAGGGATGAATCTTGCAAACTTATCAGCGTGATGCAGCAACATGTTAATAAAGAGCTGGAACTTGAACGGGTTATTCCACAATTTACGCTCAACAATGTTTGTGGTGAGTTTTAGAATTTATTATACTATAATATAATATACGTTCATGTGTATAGAAAAATTAACTATCGAACCTAACTGGTTTAGTGATGCAATTAGTAATTGTACATTGTAAAACAGTATAAATTTATTCTCGTTGTCTATAACAGAAACCGCCCTAGGCGTAAAACTAGACGATATATCATCGAGCAATACATGCACTGGAGGAGGTTATGGTAGAACGTATTTGCAATCCTCTACTGTATTTTGTACCATATTTCTACATTTTCGGAAGTTACCGCAAACATGTGACTAATCTGAAGATAGCACACGATTTCTCCAGCCAAATCATCGAGCGAAGGCGACAGCAGTTCAAGCATCAAAAGGATGCCAAACTTGGAGATGATTTCGGGAGAAAAAAGCGTTATGCAATGCTTGACACTTTGCTTGGCGCAGAGGATGATGGTCTGATCGATCATCAAGGTATTTGCGATGAGGTCAACACTTTCATGTTCGAGGGATACGATACCACATCAACGTGCTTGATCTTCACCCTTCTCATGTTGGCCATACATCAGGATATACAGCAACGATGCTGTGAGGAACTACAGCAACTAGCTGACAATGACGAGGACCTAAGCGTCTTTGATTACAACAATATGGTATTTTTGGAATGCGTGATAAAGGAATCATTGCGTCTCTTTCCTTCAGTTCCATTTCTGGGTAGGAACTGCACCGAGGATTGTGTGGTAAATGGTCTGATACTGCCGAAGAATTCTCAGATCAGCATACATGTCTTCGACATAATGAGGGATCCACGCCACTTTTCATATCCCACAACATTTCAGCCTGATCGATTTCTGCCAGAAAACACTGTGGATCGTCATCCGTTCCCCTTCGTTCCGTTTAGTGGCGGCCAACGAAATTGCATTGCAAGGCCAAACAACTTTAATAGATACTAATCAAGAGAGAGTTATTTTAATAATTTACTAAGTACTTATACATGCTTAAAACCAATATATATTTGCAAATTGTACCCTCGACAACTGTATTCATTTTGTATTAATAGATCAAAAACCAAGAAGAATGTTGCTTACATTCTAAGTGAATCTTTTTTAAAGCACAATCGAAGTAATATTGATGCAAATTTATTACAAATGACTAAAGTTGACTATATAAAGACTATAGTTGTGCATAGATCCAATTATTGTTTCAGAACTAGTTTCTTTATTGATTCAAGTTTGCATATATAAGTAGCCGCTCAGCAGTATCTAGTCACTGTCATAAAGTCTCTCATTTCGCTCGGTCGTATAACTTTATACGGAACTGATAATAATGATAACTACATTTATTTTAAGCGCGGCTATAGTGCTGGCAACATGGATATTGCTAAACCTCATAAACTGGAAAAACTGTATCCCTTTGCTAACAAGAAGAGTTCATACAGTGGATGGAAGCCCTTTAGAGAGCAAAATTGTTGTGCATTACTCCAATACTATATTCGGCAACATCTTTGACCTTATCGGAATGACACCCCGTGAGTTTAATCTTAATATTGTATTCGTTTGCTAATCAATCATACATGATAATGTCAGATACGGTTTTCGAATTTTTCCGGAATACGTATGCCACCTCTAAGGGACAGAGCTATTTACTACATTTGCTATATGGACCGATATACAATGTGGTACGTGCTGAAGACGCCGCAGAGATTCTTCAAAGCACCAAATTAATAACTAAATCTATTATATACACTATTTTGAAACCGTTTTTTGGTGAAGGTCTTGTTACAAGCACAGGTTAGTGTTATCTGTTCCTGATTTTCAACGATAAGAAGAAAAAATCTTAACACACTTTATATTTCAGATGAAATATATCACTCACGACGTAAATTAATTACACCAGCGTTTCATTTGAATGTACGAAAATCCTTTTTGGAAATTTTCAAGTGCGTAAATTGTGGAAATATATCTTTAAGATAAACCCCCAAGAAAGATAATATAATTTAACTTCTGTAGGGAGGAATCTCACAAACTTATCAGTGTGCTGCAGCAACATGTAAATATGGAACTGGATCTTAAACAGGTTATTCCCCAATTTACGATTAATAACCTTTGCGGTATGTTCAACATTTATTCTATACAATATATTTTCATTTGTATTGAGTTGAGCCATCAGTAATTGTAAATTAATAGTCAGTATAAGCTCATGCGTTCTCTTTTTCTTGCCATAGAAACCGCACTAGGCGTAAAACTCGATGATATGTCAGAGGCACGACAATATCATACAGCAATTATGACAATGCAGGAGGTTTGCGTAGAACGTATTTGTAATCCGCTACTATTTTTTGACATACCGTTCTATATCTTTGGCAATTACCGCAAATTTATGACTAATTTGAAGATAGCTAACGATTTCTCTAACAAAATCATCGAGCGAAGGCGAAAGCATTATCAGTCTCGAAAAATGGAAAAACATGACGAAGACTTCGGCCAAAAGAAGCGTTTTGCGTTGCTTGATACTTTGCTTAAGGCTGAGGACGACGGTCTTATCGATCATCAAGGTATTTGTGATGAGGTTAACACTTTCATAAGCGGGGGCTACGAGCCGACAGCAGTCAGTCTGACCTTCACCCTTCTCTTGTTGGCGCTACACCAGGATGAACAGCAACGATGCTATGAGGAACTACAGCAACTATCTGACAATGACCAGGACCTAAGCGCCTTGGATTTTAACAATTTGGCATATCTTGATCGCGTTATAAAAGAATCATTCCGACTCTTTCCTGCAGCTCCATTAGTGGCACGCGCTTGCACCGAAAATTGTGTGGTGAATGGTTTGTTTTTACCGAAGAATACACAAATTTACATACATATCTTCGATATATTGCGGGATCCACGCCACTTTCCGAATCCTACGACATTTCAGCCAGACAGATTTCTGCCAGAAAACACTGTAGATCGCCATCCGTTTGCTTATATTCCCTTTAGTGCCGGAATTCGAAATTGCATTGGACAACAATTTGGAACGCTTCAGATTAAAGTATTACTTGTCTCAATTTTGCGGAACTTCAAGATTCTCCCCGTTACTCGAGTGGAGGATGTTTTATTGGAGATTGGTATTATACTTTCTTTTCAAAATAGCATTAAGGTTAAATTCCAAAGGCGTCAAGCGGAGCAGAAAAATACTACCTGAAAGGGCTAGTTCTGCTTAAAAAACCTCATTTGAATTATATAGTTGGTTTGGTTTATTATTTAATTGTTATTTGGGTTGTTATTGGTTATTATTATTCACATTTATTGATTTTCAAACCGCTACCCAACAGAAAATAGATGTAATACTGAAACCCGTAGACAATACCACTACAGAAAGGTTTATATTTTTTTAATCATCGTTAACATATCATATATAATATATAGTCTATTTCGAATACCCGTTATAGCTGTAATAGAATCGACAATTATCAACACGATTGAAGAAGCGGTAAACGCAGTCTAGGTCTGTCCATCAGTGCAGTCACTCAATCGAAACCGAACGGAAGCAATACTAAACTATACTACATATATTCCATCTTATCTACAATATAATACTATTATTATTCCATAGATCGAATAGTATAGTTTAGTATTGCTTCGTTCGGTTTCGATTGATTGAGAATATAAACTGTATTTTTATGCAAAATGTATTGTCATTATCTTAGACTAACACAATAATATATTCCTGCAGCTGTCTAAATTCTAATAAGTCATTACATTTATTAATGAGCCTTACAAAAAAACTTGTTGAACTGTTTAATAACAGTGACTATTTGTTATGTCTACACAATGAATTAAAATAAAATAAAACATTATAAATATGATTACTATAAGTGTGCACAATCATCTGTGAACTTGATTTTTCTATAAATATGTATATGTACATGTATAAGAAATGCCGCTCAGTATTATCAGCATTCTATATAGTCATTATTGTTTGCTCGTTCAACGGCTAAAGTCGCTCGCTTCGCCCTGTTGGATTACTGCAAAACGCAACTAATTGGAAATGAGTACTACTCGTATGTTAATTTTATGTGCGGCCCTATTGCTGGCAATATGGTTTCTGGTACGCCGCATCAATCGAAAATATTATATTCTTTCGCTATCAAGAAGGGTTCAAACTGTGGATGGAAGCCCTCTGGAGAGTAAAGTCTTTGTGCATCCCTGCAAGACAATATTCGGCAATAACTTGGACATACTCCAAATGACACCTAGTAAGTTTATTGATTATGTTCTACAATTACCGCCTTTACCACTTTAATTTTAATATTAATTTATTAAAATAAGATAAACTCAAAATAGCGCGTCTATGGCGTCGTTCATGATTAGAGATGGACAAACAATAAAATCAAAGTTTCATTCAAATAGTTTTAAAGATGATTTTAAAGCAATAATTTTGATGCGTTGCGCACCATGTATTAACATACTAGAGCTGCAAAAAACATCGACGATGTATACGTAATCCGCGAATATTTAACATTCGCGAAACTTTTTGAACACACCTCGTATTTATTTACCTGGTGTTAATGGCAAAGTTAATGTTAATCAATCTAGAACATGACATAAGCATTTATTCATTCATCTGTTTATTTCAGAAATGGTTTTTAAATTTGTGCGGGAGGCATATGTTAAGTCTAAGGGACAAAGCTACTTATTACATTTCCTATTCGGACCGATGTACAATGTGGTACGTGCTGAGGATGCCGAAGATATCTTTCAAAGCACCAAATTGATTACCAAGAGCGTTGTGTACATTCTTATAAAACCCTTTCTAGGGGAAGGTCTTCTAGTAAGCACAGGTGAGTACAAGCTAACGGAAGCAAAACTAGCTATTAACTAATTTGATGTTACAGATCAAAAATGGCACTTCAGACGTAAATTACTAACACCAACATTCCATTTTAATGTGCTACAAACCTTTCTGGATATTTTCAAGTACGTAAAGAAGATGTTATATAGGAATTTATCTCAAATAGTATCTTAAACTTTTCTAGGGATGAATCTTGCAAACTTATCAGCGTGCTGCAGCAACATGTTAATAAAGAACTGGAACTTGAACGGGTTATTCCACAATTTACGCTCAACAATGTTTGTGGTGAGTTTTAGAATTTATTATAGTATAGAAAAATGAACTATCGAACCTAACTGGTTTAGTGATGCAATAAGTAATTGTACATTATAAAACAGTATACATTTATTCTCGTTGTCTATAACAGAAACCGCCCTAGGCGTAAAACTAGACGATATGTCGGAGGGCGCACAATATCGTCGAGCAATACATGCACTAGAGGAGGTTATGGTAGAACGTATTTGCAATCCTCTACTGTATTTTGTACCATATTTCTACATTTTCGGAAGTTACCGCAAACATGTGACTAATCTGAAGATAGCACACGATTTCTCCAGCCAAATCATCGAGCAAAGGCGACAGCAGTTCAAGCATCAAAAGGATGCCAAACTTGGAGATGATTTCGGGAGAAAAAAGCGTTATGCAATGCTTGACACTTTGCTTGGCGCAGAGGATGATGGTCTGATCGATCATCAAGGTATTTGCGATGAGGTCAACACTTTCATGTTCGAGGGATACGATACCACATCAACGTGCTTGATCTTCACCCTTCTCATGTTGGCCATACATCAGGATATACAGCAACGATGCTATGAGGAACTACAACAACTAGCTGACAATGACGAGGACCTAAGCCTCTTTGATTACAACAATATGGTATTTTTGGAATGCGTGATAAAGGAATCATTGCGTCTCTTTCCTTCAGTTCCATTTCTGGGTAGGAACTGCACCGAGGATTGTGTGGTAAATGGTCTGATACTGCCGAAGAATTCTCAGATCAGCATACATGTCTTCGACATAATGAGGGATCCACGCCACTTTCCACATCCCACAACATTTCAGCCTGATCGATTTCTGACAGAAAACACTGTGGATCGTCATCCGTTCGCCTTTGTTCCGTTTAGTGCCGGCCAACGAAATTGCATTGGACAAAAGTTCGCAATGTTAGAGATCAAAGTACTGCTCGTGTCCGTCTTGCGAAACTTTAGAGTGTTGCCTGTTACTAAAATGGAGGATGTAATACTCGAATACGGGATTGTGCTGCGTTCGCAAAATATAATCAAGATCAAATTGGAGAGGCGTCAGTCGGAACAGGATAAAACTAACTGAAATGGTTAGTTTTCAATTGTGTTTATTGCTTTGATTTTGAATGTTTCTCAATGTTATTGTTTTATTACAATACAAAATGTATTTTTAAACAAGCAAGTTAATGTTAATGTATATTATCATAATTTTTTAAGTGGAATCGATAATATCAGTCGCGGTGCATCGTTCCTAATCGAAATGGGGTAATGTGCCCAACAGGAATTGATAAAGTGAGGAGATTATAAGAGCAATTCTTAAAAGAACAACAAAATATAACAAAGTTGCGGCCTGGCAGACCTAGGACACAACAGTGAGTGGGCGAGGGGTAGTGGAGAAGTTTTAGAGCAGGGAAGGAGTGGTCACAGCGGTCGCACCGTGGGGCCCGCAGACCGAAAAGTGGAAGCTGGTAAGCGAGCGGGGGATCCGTGCACCAGACAAGTTCGTTCGCTTTTTTGGCGAAGCAAACAGCTGAGAGACGCACCATGCTTTTCTTTTAAATGGTATCTTTTTGTGGCCTTCAACAGGACACTGATTTCCAAATTCCATACTTCACCATTGCTCCTTTTTTAAACAAAAAAATAGTAAAAATTATAACCCTAGGGGGCCTGGCGGGGCGGTCAAAAAACAAATTTAGCACGAATCTGTTAACTTTAAAATGTCACTGAACAAGCTCTGTTAACGTGCTCTTCGAGAAACACAGAGCATCACATACTTTTAAGCGCCAGCATAAAACATAACGAAGAAAACGAAAAATTAAAGTATACTTTCTTACGCAACGCGTTGCCAACAAATTCAGTATGCCTTAAAAATAAAATACAATTTGTAGGTCCCCACGGCCCTTTGACCTCTTAGGGAAAAAAAGAACGAACCGCAATTTCCAGTCGAAAACCAAAAACAGCCTTATTCGAAATGAACTACTTCTTGTTTTCCGCTAACTTGCACTGCTTGCATTTCAGTAAAATTCCACGACACGAACAAAAGAGGGAGCCACAGCATAGCTTATGTTCTACATTTGTGTGTGTGTGTTTGGTATTTATTCTTTATAAATATTTATTTTAATATTTCTACAAAAGTTTGCACTTTTATATACACTATTATGTGTTTTAATGTGCAAAGGCAACAATTGAAAACACAAGTTGGCAAACGTAGGGGGTGGCAACTCTAGCCGCGTTTATTAATACGCATACTAATGAGCATTTGTTGTGTACACAACTTATAAACAATAATCACTTGCATAATAAACAACTGCAGTAAAAGTAGTCGAGTCTGCATTCCACACTTATATTCAGAATGTACAAAAAAAAGATTCTTATTGGATCATCTGCTACCCTGTTGCACTTGCTCTGGCCAGGTAGGGACAATAGCTGCCATAGAAGTGAGACCACAAATACAAAATTAGTTTTCCCTTTCCTAATCGTTTACAGTTTCGATTGTTATGGTAATATGCTTAATTTAATTATAAATTTTCATTTTGCGCATCGAATAACAAAACAAAACGCGCGCACACACACACACGCATTAGGCCACATGCATTACACACACACTCACACGACTGCAGGCACGGGCACGCAACAAAACAAAACATAATGAATGTCAAACATTTTTCCACGCGATATACTACACTGCAACTGTTATTTAAAGTTCACTCACCATTTTGAATTTGCGCACAGAACACAAATACAACACAAATCAATAAAACACTCGCTTTGCACATTATAATGATTAATTTCCACAACACAACAATAAATTCTTTTTGTTTTGCCTATGCAGATAATTGCTGCTATTTGACAATAGTAATGTACTAAATAACGCCAGAGTATGCAGCGTGTGGTACATTTTCTATAGACAAAAATACCAATAAGAATACCAGCATATGCTTGCTCATTGTTATCGATTATACTTCAGTGCGCCTAAATTTCAAACTTAAATTGAATTGCTTCTGTTTATTTTAGCGATTGCTTGCTATTAAATAATTGTTCCCTTATCAAATTACGTCTCGTGTATTTATGAATGATAGATCAGATTGGCTTATCTGTCGGTATTTTGCGTAAGAAACAGACACATGTATAGTTTAAATAGAGATTTTCAGCAGATTTCAAATATTTATTAAGGTTTTTTTATATGTGATTTGTTTCAATGCTATTGCTAAAATCTTCTTTGTAGTTTTTATTCACTTTAAGCGAATGATTAATGACGCTTGTAGCACCTGGCTGGGGTTGTTGAGGCTGCTGCTCGGCATAAGGTCCTGCCTGGCCAGGCGCATAGGACATCGGCGGAGCGATGTATGGTGGAATCGGCGGTTGCACATAAGGCACTTGTGGCTGTCCCTGTGCCTGTGGATACGGATATGCACTAGGATAGGCTTGCTGGGGGTACTGTGGATATTGCGGGCTGTAGGGGTATGGATACGAATATGCCGGATACGCGCCGTATGGTGCAGGATAACCCGGATAAGCTGGATTATTGTGCTTGTTCTTCTTATGCTTCTTTCCATGATTATGTTCTCCACTGCTGCTGCTGTCACTGTCACTGTCGCTATCGCTGTCACTGTCCGCCAGGACAAATCCGGACAGTAGCAGGACGCCGAGCAATAAAAAATACTTGTTCATCTTTTACTGAACTCATAAACGGAACTGATTTTATGAGTGTGGATTAAGTAATGCGCACAAGTGACTAAATACAAGACTCTATATAAGTAACTTACGGGTTCCGTTCATTGATAAGCCGCACAAGCTGCACTGAGAAAGTTTCGCAAAGCATCTCCATGATCTTCTTAATCTATTGCAACTTGTTTCGCTCAGTGTACACTAAGTTTACTATGTATATAATATGTATTCATAAACAAAACTGACAGCAGGTTGACAAACAACGTCGGCGAAGGCATCACGTTATCTCAAGTCTACATAGATTATATATATTTTATTTGAATTCCAAGAAAAAATGTTATATATTAATCTTTTAAAAACACACACAACATAAACAAAATATTTAACAGATATGATTTGTTGTGCCTTAGCATGTTTAATATTTATTCATTGATATGATAATACATATAGATTTTCGCATCTCGTACTACTCGTGCAGCTTATCGAAATTCATGAACCGCTTTAGTCGTGCCCCGTTGAAGGGTTCCTCGCTGCCTGGGGGAAATTTACGCATCTAAATAAAGTTGGAGAATACAAATAGAAGAAGACAGTAGAGTATAGAATGCATGCATTAAAAAAGACAAGGAAGCAAGAGGAAAGAGTATAGCTCAAAGTTAAAGAACGTACTTACAAACCAAACAAGAACGCAATCTACAGTCGAGTGTGGTCGACAGTCATATACCCACTACCCACTTGAGTCTAACGAGTTTTATATTTATTATATTTATGGAATTTATTGCATTCTTTGCAGGGTTTGGGTCAGTACCCATTCAAAGTTATTTCGTAAAAAACTTTCATGTTAAATTTCTGATTGGAAAATTACAAAAATTCTAATACAGAGTGCGGAAGAAGCGTGGCAAAATTCTAAAATAAACTTGATTTGCGTGCCATAATAAGACATATTGTAACCAAATTGTATAGTCCTAGCTTTTATGTTCTCTGAAATATAGGCGTTCATACGGACAGATAGATTACGGAGATGGCTCGTGCCGATCGTGTCGACTGTTGATGTTAATAAAAAATATATATATTGTGTGGAGTCGGATACATCTCCGATATAAGTAGAGGGTATAAAAGTTATTCAAAATATGTTGAATATAATTTTAAAATATATAATATCTTTATTTTATAACCCAAACCATGTTCCCATTTGTGATAAAAAGCAGACAAGGCAATTATGGTATAAAAAAAAGGTTTTTAAACCAAATTTTGACCATGTTCGCTTTGTATCATGAAATATTGCAAAAACTCTTCCATTTGAACTGAGCTCACATGTGCAAATTACCAGATTATCTATGGGTTTTACAATTTTGAAAGTTTTTTTTGACACATGTAAACCGAAATTGTAAAGTTTTATAATTTCATAATGATGTTTAGTGGTATTACGTATGCTAGATGTGTTTAAATTTGTAATGCTGCTATAGGTATTTGTTTGTATGTATGTGTGTGTGAGTGTTTGTATGTAGGCAGTAATTGAGCTATTTAGTTGTGTGATCCGATTACTTAAGCTGCCAGCGTAATTGTGCTATGATAATGTACATTCTTGATATGCATTAAATTTCGTTTGTGTTTTGTTTTTGTTGTAGTTTTTTGTTTCTGTATTGTTTTTATTGTACTAGGGTTCGTCTTTGGCGAAACGTTTCTGCAATTAAATAAAACTCGGTATTAGGCGTATTTCAGCTTTGATTAGGGGCTAATTCAAGTGATCTGTGATTAGCTTACTGTTTTACAAATTTAAGATTATTTGGGCTCACCAAATTTAAATCTAATGGTGCTGCCGGGTAATACTAGTACAACAAAGCGTTCCGTTTTAAACATAAGACATTTGGTTTACTTACGTGCTGTACATGAACCATTTAGTGGTATTATAAAGCTGTTTTTAGAGAGTTTTTCCAAAGGGTTTAGATATATTTTACAGGTTAGGGAGTATGATGAGTTTGTTAGTGAAAAGATATATAAACAACTTAATAACTTGAGTTAGTGAGTAAATCAAAAATTTAAACATAAATGAAAATGGAAATAGTTCAACGTTTTGTAGGGGTATTCAACTTTCGGATTGACAAAGCATTCCCAATCTCTCTTGTGGTTTTGCTCGAGCTCATCCAACCGTGGCCTCAACGCATACATAATGTATTTTAACAACTGCACTTTCCTAATTCCGCGAGCACCACCGATTTAAACATGGAAAGTTTTCGCGGTACTTACCATAATTCGATATTTCTCTTTGCATGCATAATCGGATTCATCGATATCCATATAACAATCCGATTTATATTCGGTCGGCAAGGGGTTGCCCTCGTATTCGCAGAGTTTGTGAAGAGGTCGTGCGCTAAGATTAAAATATGGAATTATTATATTATAAATATGAAACCTATTCAAGATTTCATTCGCTTACGTGACTATGATCTTGTTCATTGAAGAAGGCTTCTGCATGGGGCAGTAGAATACATCGGGGGTCTTCTTGTCGAATACAATCTTTCTCATCATATCCTTCTCCTTGAGTATGGCCTTATCGCCAAATGTTGCCAAAGTGCTGCATAGCAAGCAGGTGAATGTTACCAATGCAAATAGTGCGCACCGCATATTGATATGGGAAGATACTGAAATCAAGGGAAACATATTATGGTATTATGATTGATCTACTATACTCTTGATATATCTATAGTACTATTATTACTCTATACTCCTTAGTTAACTTCTTTTTGTGTAAAAATCTGAAGACTTAAAAACCATCAGAGCCCACACACATGACATCATCGAAGTTTGTAGCTGAGTCAAGTGTCAGCATCATCACACCGCCCACCTCATAAGTAAAGTTCCTTATTAGGATAGTAAAGTTAATATATGCACAGCAAATGACAAAGATTTTACAGCTTCGCAATGACTTAAGCTTTTGCACTTTTTGCAAGGTGAATTGTTAGAAAAGAGAAACATTGTAACCTTGAATGGGTTCAGTTTCTTTACGCCTGAGACGCGTAGGCACATATGGTGTATGGGCTGATCCGAATTTCCATAAATGTCTCACATAAAGATTCAATTTTCATTTAGTTATACGTACTTTCTAAATTTAAGCTGCGCAAAAACTTGTTACAGTTGTTAAACAAACTATACAAATAAATAAAACATGCACTTTTCACAACTCTTAACAAAATTGAACTGCTTGTCTTTAAGCCAGACTTAATACAACTGAAAGCTGCGCATTGAAAAAGCTCTTAAGGTCTAAACAGTCTTGGTACTTACATGTTGTTGTGGCTGTTGACAAAACCGGTTTTTTGGCCATTTGAACAGAAATGCAAATGTACAAATGGGTAAACATGCACATGTTTACCCATGATGAAGTTGTGAATTATGAATTATATATGTTATAACAAGCTAAAACAAAAATGCATTTTTAAAATATGCTCTATATAATAAATAATTTTATTTTACTTTTCTTACTTCAATTTCAATTACAAAGCTAGACTTAAAATATCGATATGTGCAGTGGCACGATATTTATCGAGTTAGTATTATTGGAGTGTACTACGGCCACACTGCGTCGGCGACAAACACATATAAACAAAGCGGCAGAAAGTAAACAAATCTAAACATGGAACATGTTTGTCGGCTCTGCACGATCAAATCCGATGCGCTTATAAATATATTCGATACACAGACAAAGGATGAGCCCAACTTGGCCGAGATGCTAAGTGAATGTGTTGCATTCCAAATAAGTTTCGACGATCGACTGCCGAAAGAGATTTGCCAGTCGTGCTTGCTTGCAGCAGAAAATGCATTCAAATTTAAACGAAAATGTGAAGAAAGTCAGCAATATTTTCTGCAGCTACTAGAGGAAGAGGAGGACAAGGATGCAGCTGGCATGTGCGAGGTGTGGTTGCTAGAAGAATGTGCTATAAAAGAGGAATGTGATATAAAGAAAGAGGAATGCGATATGGAAGAGGAGAGTGAAGTGGAAAGCAAAACAAAAACTAAACCTCCCTCGAAAAATAAACAAACTCTCTGTGAAACATGCGGCAAGTTCCTTCGCAGCGCCGATCTACAGCGTCATATACTGATTCACTCTGGCGACCGTCCACACAAATGTACTCAGTGTCCCAAGACGTTTGTGCAGCGCCGAAGTCTCATGGAACACGTACGCCTTCACACCGACGAACATCCCTATGAGTGCGATCAATGCTCGCGAACCTTCACTGGTCGTTCGAACTTGATATCACACATGCGAGTTCATGCGGGCGATCGTCGGTATAAGTGCTCGTACTGCTCGAAGGGATTCGTACAGAGCGGCAGTCTACAGACTCATATGCGTGTTCACACCGGTGAGCGACCCTATAAGTGCCCATTGTGCCCGAAGCTCTTTACCACCAACACGAGTCTACAAAATCACAGTCGTAGTCATTCCGGAGAACGTCCCTTCAAGTGCCCCGAATGCCCAAAGACATTTCCACGCAAGGAAACGCTACAGAATCACATGGTTCTACATGCCAGTGAACGTCCCTATAAGTGCCCGCACTGCCCAAAGGAGTTCTGCATACGGGGTAGTCTGGTGCGGCATAGCAAAGTTCATTCCAAGAAGAAGTCTTAATTTGGCTGCGCTTGTGTCTGCATAATGAAGATAATATTTATTACTGTTTCTTTAAGTGTTATTGATAAATTAAATTTGAAAGCAATAAATTCAACTAATCGATATACCCAATGCCATTAAATACAAGAGGTATGTTATTTACACTGTGCTGCCTTAACAGTATTTATTCAAAATATGTTCTGACTTAGTATTTTTTTAATCCACAATGCAGTTGGCATTTTCAGGCATGACAATGAACGGTTACACTGCACTCAACGTGCAAGTAAATTATTATTTAATACAGTTTTTAACTATATATAAAATGTTACGAAATTTAAGTAGATTTGCCCTGCAGCATGTAAGATCGAGTTTAAGTGAACCCATCATGCATCGTGGCATGGCGGGTCATTCAAAATGGGCGAATATTAAGCATATCAAGGCACAAAAAGATGGAATGCGTGCGGCGCTGTTCACAAAAATCTCCCGTCAACTGCGATTGGCAGTGCAGGAGGGGAAATCAGCGGATCCGGCTATCAATTCACTACTTCGATCGGAAATAGATAATGCACTGAAAAAGAATATGCCCATGGGTACTATACAGAGTACGTTGAAGAAATGTCAACTCAATAAGGCGGAATTAAAAAAACATCGATTAGACATCAGGTTCAGGCGAAATGTCTATATGATTTGCAGCATATATACGGATAATTTACCTGGGATTCGTATGGATGCCACGGCCATGATTAAGAAGGCGGGGTAAGTGTTGATTATGAGCCAACAAACTTGGAACTAGCCACATTCAAACACAACTCAAGTTGATAACAATCCTGCAGTGGTGCCTTGATTGATGTGGGACATATGTTCGAGGACTTTGGCCTTATAGAGACACGTTACGAGACCTCAGCATTGGAGCAAACTGGCCTGGATCTAGAAGAAAAGGCAACAGAAGATGCTATACAATTTGGCGCCGAGGAGGTGGAGGTTGTGGACCCTAAAAGTGGTGCTGTTAATGTAAGTTAAATAAATATATCAAACTGGAGAATACGGACTGATATATTCTTTCTACGCATCCACAGTTCATCTGCACACCAACTCATCTAAATGGCCTGAGTAAAACACTGGCTCAGAATGGTTATGCTATAGAGAACAGCGAGCATATGTTTACACCAAATGTAAGAAAGATTTCCCCTCTTCAAACACAGATCTTAATGTTTTAACCTTTATAGAACCTAGTCCAACTAACTGCAGACGATCAGAAGGCATACGACGTATTTGTGCGCAAACTAAGAGATCTGCCAGGTCTGGAGGACATCTATGACAACGTGGAATGAAGTGGAAGACGATCTAGGACAGTGTGAAATGAAATTCAAGACAGATTTACAGATCTATTGTTTGTTGGTTTCTTTTATTGTACATATACATACATATTCTCTATGATCGAAATTACATGTGTGTTGGATGTGTTCGTGTTCATTTCATTGAGATGTGATGAATAAATGTTAAAAACTATTTCAATTATTATTGTGTCTGTGTAGTTGTGTGGATCCTAAGTCTAATGGAACAAAATTTATGCTACAAACTCTTTGTCAAAATGCTATTAACAAGGCGGGGGTTTCCACGGGAGGAGATTGCTTATCTTGCTGAACATTTCCTCCTCGTGGTGGTTGGTGTTGAGAGCGATAGAAGACATCCAGCACAACATCTGCGAATTATAGATCTCAGTAACTCTGGGCCCCAAAGTTGATTGCTTTGTGAATACGTACAGTGCGTGGACGTTGAACGATCCTTAAGTAGCCGAAATCCTCTTCCAGCTGGGAAGTGTTTTTGTTGACTTATATATTTGGTTAAAATTAACAATCGATAGCAGACAATGTTTTACATGTACATAGTATATAAATTCTAATCCACTTTTCTTGTCATTCAACATTCATTAAAAATAAATTACAGAAAATACTAGTTAAAACTATATATATATATAAATATTATTTGCATTTGGATAAACCATCATCAAGATGCCTTCACATGCTGCTTGATCAAACAAATCATATAGTAGAATCATAATAATAATATATATATATATATCATTATATATATCATTATGTTTCAATTTGCCTCAACAATCATTCCAGATTACAACTTGGGATTGTCGAAGAGGGGACCGCGTGTGACGGTTATATCGGCATATGGCGTTGATTGTGTTATATTTAACGCCTTGAATTTCTTGAGTACCAACAGGGAGTAGAACTTTTGGGCTGCCTGCTTTCTAGAGTTTCTTACGGTTAACTGGGAGAGTGTTAAATGATCGTTGTTATTGAAATGAACTCTGACATCGAGGAAAAGCTGTGCCGCCCTCTTATTGAGCACACGCTCTTCGAACTGTTCGTCTGTTTCGTTCTCCATCTGCTCATCGGCGGGAACATTTTGTTGTCCCAATGTCGCCACCGAGGGGGGGAAATCATAATCATTCCAATCCGTTGAGATTTCGCATGACTTATTGAAGTTATTGGCATCGGGGTGCTGGGATCGCTGCTGCTGTTGTTGTTCTTCCGTTTCATTTAGTATGGAACTAACTTGATCAGGTGGCAAATTAGGCAGCTCCATATCACCCATGCCAGCATGATGTGGTGTCATCTCGCCATGATCGAGGCCTGCTGGTGTCATATCACCATGATGGAAATCATCACCCATATCATGATGACCATCACGAGGCGTCAGTGGTAATTCATTCAGATTCGAGAAGTTTTCCATGTCGTTGAAGGATAACAGCGCCGGACTACGCATATTTTCGAATATAGTTGCATCTGCCTGCGGCACCAGACTGTCTTGTTCCTTGCCAGCAATGTCCAGTGAGACAGCAGACATGCCCAGCGCGGATTTGTCCTGTTCACGTATCATTTCAGGGGCTGCCAGACTCTGAGTGAGCGTAGTATCTGCCCCCGTCGCTGCAGCAGCAGCTGCTGCATCAATGAGAGCATTCGTCGTGGTATCATTCTTACGCTTACGTCCCTTCTTGTTCACTATGATCAGAGAACTCTCACCCTCTTGCGCATACAGCTCCAAGGCGAGCACATCCATGGGTGCAATGCTGGAGAAATCCTCAAGTGGTGTCGAGTGGGACAACAATTGCCGATTGTAGTTATTAAGCAGCACACGCGCGGGTATTGTACGAGAGGGGAGGGCGAAGAGCTTCTCCACACCTCCAGTTTCCTTCCAGTACATCAAGCGCTTTGTGGGCGGCGCCAGATCGAGGGTAGTCAGTATATCCGATGTGTCAGCCAGTTGTGCCTTCATCTCCTCACCCGATATATTCTTGATTTCATCAATAATCAACTTTCGTTTACGTTTCGCCTTCGTTGCTCCCCTGTAGGTGGTGGCATCAATGGGAGCCAGAGCGAATCCTTCGTCATCATTCTGCACCAGCGTCAGGTCATTTAATGCCGGATCATTTCCGCTGGTATTGACATCCTCACTGAAACTATGATCCTTGGCAGGAGGATAATCATTCTCTTTATCATCCACTACCGAATTAGCACACGATGAAGCACCCGGTGAGGGGGCGTTATTGAAGTTGTCCAAGCCTTCATCATCTGAATAATCTGGTGGATTAATCGGTTCATTGGCCTCCTTGTTGATGCTCACTGTCTGTGGTGGTTCGCCAAAAAGATCATCCTCAAAGAGCGCAGGCTGTCCAAAGGAATCCCCAAATCCATCGCCATCTAAACGATCACTGGGCAACTCGGATTGGGTTAACTGTATATTCGGATCATTTGGCTCCACATTCGCCAGCACATCGTCATCGAAAAGCTGATCATTCATATTGCCCGACATGGGGCCACGCATCATTTCGGGTGTATCCGCCTCGAAGCCAATATCTCCGAAGCCATCGTCCTGCAGAGAGAGCGAGAGGCTTCCATAATCCTCTCGCATTGTTATCTCATCCGCACGCGATTGATTCACCGAGAACTGGGCCTCAATATCAATATCATTTAACTCCGGCAAAGCTGTATCAAAATCGTGGAACACTTCGGGCAACGTAATAGCATTAACATTCGCTTCCCTATGGCCCTCGGGCAAATCGACCATGCCCGGCCTAAAGGCCATTTTAATTTTAACAAATGCCTCATTACAATCGGCTAGCAAATACTTTGCTTTACGCGAATAGATACGCACAACACCCAACAATAGATGTCCCGACGTACGAAGCGCCAATTTCACTTTGGGCTGCAGAATTCCCTCCACTGATTTTTCAATATTTGTTTCGAATACATGCGCTTTCGTTATTTTCTTGTCCCAATGTGCTGCTAGCCAAATACGGGCTAGCGGGCCCTTTTTGGCCAATATTATATGTTCGTAGAACATTTTTTACTTCGCTATTCAATGAAAATAAAACTTATTTTTCTTTAATACACAAACAAAACAGAGATGCACAAACTGTTAAACAACATGGCGACATCGCTGTCTAGGCAAGTATCGATATGCACCTATCGATATGTGAAAGCGCATACAATTGGCATTTTCTACGGTAATAATTTTAATATATTAACGCTTATTAAATTGTACAATTATTTTTGAATGTAATTTATTTATGAACACAAAAATTACAGTAAATTTACCAATTAAAATCAAGCATTTTGAAACTTTGCATTAAGGTGGCAGTCCTAGCCCAATTTGCCATTCACAATGTACAATAGGCATTGCGTGCATTGAGACACGAAGTATGCACTGTACACATTGTACAATGTACAACGAGAATTCTGATTTCCGCGGTGTTTTATGAATAAGCATTTATAATTAATACAATGCAACAAATAAAATACAATTACACACAATATTTGCTATTTTTTTAATTCTTAAAAAGTTTGATGTTCATGTGAATATAATCAAGTTATAGCAAATTTGTTCACTGTATATAGAGAAGTTAATATGACAGCTATTTTTGTACACAGTTAATTTAAAAAGGGTATATCTATCTAATGCGTTGGATCACTTGCTGGGGGACTAGGTTCATCTATGTTTAGTGATACAATATGTTTTTTAGCCACCATAACATTGCCCAGCAATCGAGGCTCTTGGCCCTCTACCAAATACTCGGCGCACATGGACAGCACAATATTGGCATCCCGATCCGTACAATTGAAGAATCCCACTAGCACACGTCCATCGGTAATGACAATTCTTAGAACACGCCCCAACCACCTCTGCAACTTCCGACGTCCAGGGGTTAAGTTGGCTTCATTCATTTGTGGTGCATTTGTTGTTATGCGAAAGGGTTCCGTGGCGGGAGGCAGTGGTGGAGGGGCAGGTTGAGGCAGCATTGCAGTACCACTTATGCTTAGATCTAACATGCTGGACATTACAATATTTGTTTATATTAACTATTACTAAATTTCTCAAAAATGTATTTTGTTATAAAAAAATGTATCGATTACTATTTGATTTGTATGTGTGTTTAACGATGAATGTAAGTTCTTAGCGATATATACCGATACTTTGCATTGCTCCCTCTCTGATTTTGTGTAATATCGATAGTGTGTTAGAAACAAATGTCGATAGCTTGACAGCTTTGTTGTCGCCGATTCTTGAAAATATCTAACATTCACAGTCACACATTCAAAAATTTCCACATAAAATTCCTATAAAAATGTCGGGCAAAGCACTTAATATTGGCGATCAGTTTCCCAATTTCAATGCACAGACCAGTTTGGGACAAATTGATTTCTACAACTGGATGGGCGACAGTTGGGCCATACTCTTCTCGCACCCGGCAGATTTCACTCCAGTCTGCACAACGGAGCTGGCTCGCGTTGCTCAACTAATTCCAGAATTTCAAAAGCGTGGAATAAAACCGATTGCATTGTCCTGTGATACCGTTGATTCGCACAATGCTTGGATTGAGGACATCAAGAGCTATGGCAGTGAGTATCAGGCATATGTATATGAAAACTTTTTATTTAATCAATTTATTATCAATTCTCATTGCATTATCAATATCGTATAGAATTGCCCAGCTTCGATTACCCAATTATTGCCGATAATAAGCGTGAGTTGGCTCTGAAGTTTAATATGTTGGACAAGGACGAACTCAATACCGAGGGAATACCGCTAACTTGTCGCGCCGTCTTTGTTATCGATGACAAGAAGAAGTTACGTTTATCCATTTTATATCCGGCCACCACAGGCCGCAACTTTGAGTAGGTTTAAAATTGGGCTTAGAAATGTCCCATATATAATTCAGAATTTCCCATTGCAGTGAAATTTTACGCGTTATCGACTCTCTAAAGCTGACACAGACCAAGAGCTTGGCCACGCCTGCCGACTGGAAGCAGGGCGGGCAGTGCATGGTGTTGCCCACTGTGCAGGCAGCCGATGTGCCAAAGCTCTTCCCGGACGGGATCAACACTATCGAAGTGCCGTCCGGAAAAACCTATTTGCGTATAACCGCACAACCGCGCGACTAACGATAATATCGATTAATGACATTTATCGTGTTGTGATATCAATTATACACATGGTTTTATTACAAAAAATTATAATTAATAATAATAACAACTTAATTGTCTCTCGTACAACCGTTTGTGACAGTCGCCGCCAGGTGGCGGACGGTGGCTCCAACGCTTTGGATCGAGGCAAAAGCGGGGCCCAGCCCCCAATCCCAGATTGGCGAAATGCATGAGTACCTTTCCACTTATGAACTAAACAATTTCTTTTTTTAGATAGGGAATGTTTTAACTAAGGCTTCTTTTGTTCGTCTGTATGTGTGTGTGTTCGTTACTACAACATAAAATACACATACATATAGATATAAATATAGATAGATAAATGATAAATATTGCAACTGGTCAACCGTTTGAAACTAAGGATAAATATATAAGGCCAACTCTGTACAAGTTATTAAAACACGTTATTCGACCATCCTAGCAAGCCAAACACAAAGCTTATACCCGTAACCAAGAGTATCTGCAATAGAGGGAGAGAGAAAGAGAGACGTTGTAAATAAGATCAGAAAGGAAGTTAAATCAATGAACTCGATAAAACAAGAAAGTTTAACTTCGACATTATCCACATATAATTATAATATTCTGTATGTTCCTGTGTAATTTATCAGATATATTATATTATTATATCCGATACTATTGAAATTTTATTAGTATACAAAGAAGAATACATCAATATAAAATTAAAAAGGAATAGAAGTTTAGTTGCTGTGTCTTCAAGTGAGTACTGATAGATTCTATACAAGATATATCATATATCAGTCTAATCCGAACGGAACGATATTCCGACTTATTTATAGCGTTCATCTATGTGGAGCATGTGTGACTAGAATACTATTCCTTCCCGACCTTTTCCCAGATTAACCCAAATAAATGCTGTATATCTGTTTTCATTCCCAATTCCATTTAAAGACAGGTCATGATCGGTTCAACGCTGACATCAGCATCTCCTTATCAGCTCACACGAACCATGTGATTGCATTAAAATCTTATTAAACTAAAATAAGTCTTAAGTGTCTCTTCTTCTTCATTCCACTCTGCCAGATCCTGTTGCAGAACTCACAAGGATGAGAGAATTTTTGCCAGAGTAATCAGAATCCTTGAAACAACAAGTAAACCAATTCAACTGAGAAGCAAACCATAGAAATAAAAGAACTTAAAGTGAAGACGATAAGTTCGCCATTTCGTGTGGAGATGTCGATACCGAATGACTAAGATGGGTAGATTCTCTGGTAGTAAGACTGACTATATATGAGTTTTTATAAAGATAGAAATATTTAAGACATATGGTGGAGATGTCTCCTTAGGTACAGAGAAGCTCAACATATTGGGTGCAACTAAGATGTTGATGCTATTTCAATTCTTCTATGATTAAGGAATTTCATTAGGTATGAAGCTTGTTTCGATTGATATTTTATAGATAATATAACGACAATACTCACAATTTAACTACCATACCAATTTAGCTAGTCCTAAAGCGAGGAGGCAGCGCCGAGGACGTCAGCGGCGCTTGTGTTCAACCATTCGCGCCACTCGTCGCACCAGGAAGGGCCACAGCACCAGGACGACAAACCAAATGGGAGAGATGTCCTTGAAGGGCCACCACACAGGCTGCGTGCGTCCGCCACGTGCAGCAGCAGATTGTGCTGCTGCCTTCTGCAAGGTGCGCAGCTCCAGCAGAGATTGCTCCACAGAGCGCACACGTTGCTGCACTGCAGCCATGTCGCTGTTCATGCTGACAATTGTATTCTGTATTTGCCGCAGCAAGTCCGTATTGTGGGTGATCGCTTGGGTGAGCTCCTGCGGCAGCATTGTGTCGTAGGGATCATCGTATTCATCGTCCGAGGGTTCTACAATGGCCACACTGCTGTTGTTTGTGTAGTTGTGTGCGTTGCTTGTGTCATGTGCTGCTCCATAGCCATTGCTCGTCTTTTCCGCAAAGCCATTGGTCAGTGGTGGCGTCAGGTGGCCATTGGTTAGAGGCTCTTTCTCCGTCGTTGTTGTTGTCGCTGCAGTTACGGGTGCAACAGCGACAGGTGTTTCCGCATTGGAACTGGCGCCATGCTGTGGACTGTTTGTGCGCGAATGGAACGGAGAGTTGGGATGTGATTCGGCTAGCTCACGCATGCCTGGCGATACCAGTTCGAGCTCATCCAAATTAATGCCGCCCAAATCATCCAATTTGCCCACAAAGTTCTGCACATTCTCCGTAAACGACATGGTCTCGATAATCTCCTGCAGACTCTCCACATAACGCTGCATTGCCTGCTCTTTGCTTAGATGGCGATTGCCATTCCATGCATCCCATTTGGCACGACCCACTATATCCCAGAAATGAGGTTTACCCTGCGAGCAGGCGCCCTCCGATGCCTGCTTGAAGAGGCCATAAAACTTGAGCATCATGCTCGTGCTGGGCTGATAGGGTCCATTCTTGGGCAGACCTTTGATCACATTCACCGCTGCCTGGAAACGTTCCTCAATGCTGGCCATGGCTGTAAAGAAATATATAATTTAGTTCATCACATAAATGTTATTGCAGACTAGATACTTAGGCTTCCTCGATCGATTAGCAGCGATTATCGGGAATACCTCTCATCAACTGACGACATTGCCATCACCAACACAGGCACAGGTGAATGGCGGATGCTGTCGCAAGCAGTATATAAATTACCTAATTATTAATGTATATTGTGCAAGTGCAGGCACCTAAATTATGACGCACTGTCGCTCCTCTCTCTACGTCGGCAGTGTTGTTGTTGTTGTTTTTGTAGTGCTGTGTACACTGTACACGGACTATAGCTGACGGCGGTACCAAAGTTCGAGTTCAGAAAACTCAAAGTCGAAGTTCAATAGCGAATCGTTGTATTAACGCCCTTGATTGCACTCAAAGTAGGCATTAGTGATAACGGCGACTTATCGTTGGGGAATGCGAAATGTTAATACGAACAGCAAAGAGTTCTTGTTGTTGTTCTTGTGCTTGTTGTTGTTTATACTTGTGCTGTTACTGTCCACTTGCTTTTAATTCGTTTTGCAATGAAAATATAAACATACTATGGAAATGAATGAGTGTGAGAGAGTGACTGCGATAATCGATATATCGATGATTGCTGAAATAATTATAGCGACGGGGAAATTTTAATTGCGATGTTTTTGTTAAATCCACAACAACATATAACGACTTGCTTTAAATCATTGAATGCTTGTATTTAAACTTATTTTAATTTACGGTTATGGTTTATTATTTATAAGTTTTGTAAACAAAAAAATATATATAAAATTATTTTTAATAAAGGCATCGATTAAGATAAGTATTTTCCATCGAGTACTTTTTGAGTACATTTACTGTGTGGAATCGATAAACTTTAAAAATACTTAAATATCGGCAGACAGCAGCTATCGGCGGGATTCGGATTTATTTTAATAATAAAATTCAAGTAAATATTAAATGTTTAAAGTCGGTAAAAAATAAATAGATAAATAAATACTATAAAAATAGTTGCACTGCATTATTGACAACTCTGAATACACTCCCAATTGTTTTGACCGGTGTTGCCAAGGTAACCAGGGTAACAGCGTCGTTGCGCATTTACAGAAAAGTTTCTAGGAGAAAAACCAAAAATAAAAATGAGCAATAGGCCTATAATTTGTTTTGATATATCCAAAAATGAGCGTTTTCAAATTACGGATAACTATAAAATGCTGCATCGCAAACTGAAAGCGAATTGGACAGTGGAACAGTAAGACAATTTGTGTATAAACTTTTTCTTTTCTCTATGTGAAGCTCCCCCTTTGCAGAAGCGATGTGGAGCTCAATAAGGAACGGCTACAACGGACGAAGATCTTTGTGCTTGCCGGTCCCCAGGATCGTTTCACGGAAGATGAGTTCGAGGTGCTCAAGGAGTATGTAGAGCAGACGGGGGGCAGTTTATTGGTGCTGCTGGGCGAGGGCGGCGAACAGGAGTTCAATACGAATGTGAACTTCTTTCTTGAACAATATGGCATCTATATCAATGGGGATAATGTGGTGCGCCCGCATTACTACAAAAATTTCCATCCCAAGGAGTGTATTGTGGGTGGTGGCATTGTCTGTGAATCCATGTGGCGACATCTGCTAAAACGGGAAATAGAAAAAGTGGATTACGATTTCAGCGATGAGAAGTACAAGCTTCACTTTCAATATCCATATGGAGCCACATTGAATGTCTCCGAGCCGGCGAATGTGCTGCTGACAACAGGGCCAGTGGTTTATCCCTTCAACAGACCTCTGGCGGGTTACTATACAAATGCCAAGGGTGGCAAGATATTGGCACTGGGATCCGGCTATATGTGGCACGATAAGTATTTGCAGGACAAGACCAACGATGCCATGTTGGAGTATCTGCTGCTGTTGCTGGGCACAAACAATATAAACTATACTCATCTGGATTTCAATGATGTGGAGGTGAGTGCAGGGAGGGAATTCCTTAGAGATGTCGTTAACACTCTCCCGCTCTCTCCCTGCCCAGCTTAACGACAACAAACACTTCACGGATCTGGCCTTTCTGGCCGACATGCCCAAGGCTTGCCTGGTGGACTCCATTGGCACTGAGATGCCCGCGGATTTCAAGCAAATGTTCGACATGTCGCTGTGCACGTTGAGCAATCGTCTGCTTAAGGATGTCATCGATAGCTACGAGCAGTTGCATGTGCATTACGAGCCATTGAAGATTATAAAACCCCAATTTGAGATACCTTTGCCGCCACTGCAATTGGCCACATTTCCACCCATATTCAGTGAACCGCCCGCCCCGCCACTGGAACTATACGATCTGGATGAAACCTTCAGTCCAGCACGTTCCCAGCTGGCTCACATCACTGGCCAGTGCCTGCAGGCGCTGCAGTCCAAGGAGCCAACACGTCGTACACTCAACCAGCGCGAACTGGAGAACTATGTAAAGGAGTGTGCGCGCATCACGGCCATTGTCAGGGAACAGCAGGAGATGCCGGCCAGAGAAATACTCAATATTGTGGCCAGACAGATAAGCAGCTATGCACCCTATGCAGAGGACTAGACCAGCAAGAGAATCTGATACCATTATCAGCTAGCGAGGCGCATTCCTCAACTCTGCTGTGTATAAATACCCTGGAACAGGGGGTCAGCTTAGTTTGTAAGGCAGCATAAAAGATATAGGTTTGTGTATGCAATTGTGTAAACTGTGCACATATCGAATCTATCGCGAGTATACGTATATATCTTATATTTATATAAAGCAACAAGGGACTATATTGCGTATAGTCGTTAAACCAGGAGTGTGCAGTTCTGGTTTGATTGTTTTATCCACATATACTTTATAATTTTATTATCTTACTATCAAGAAATACATTGTCTAATCAATCATATTAACAGAATATTTCACTTTTCAATGTAAATATATACGTAGAAATCTATACAGATCTTATATTATCGTTATAACAATAGTGTATAGTGTAATTTTTGCATGGATGTATAGAACACAGTTGATATATTAACTCTCTCTATGAGTATTCTCTCCCGTATATAATATATATTATTTAATATTATTATAATTTTTCGTATTATTCTTAATATAGAAATATCCTAAAGAGAAAACTTCTTCACATACGAACAATAGATCTCAGTTTTTGATGAATTCATTATTTTTATTTATTCATTTTACAATATACCTATCTTTAAGTGGTATCTTAACATTTAGCAAACTAAAGTTTTCAATTATCTTCTTGATTTTTGGCAAAATCAGCGAAAAATTGTGCATTTTGTGGTGAGCTAATTGTAAACCAAGTCGGTTTTATGTAAACATGTTCCCGGCTCGTATTCAAACATGGCCGGCCGACACCCTGCCTCACTGCCTCTCCTGCTCCTCATCCTACTCTACCTCCCTCTCTCTGCTCTGCTCTCCTCTCCCTCATGGATCTGTACAACACCCTACGGGCTACATTTTGTTCGAAAACTTTGCTTCAATTACACAGAAGGTGCATAAAATGCAGTTCGTAATACAAAACCTGTGGGAAGTAAAGCTATATATGCATTATTAAATTTACACACAGCAACAACAATTTCGTATTATTTGTTTTAAACGCGCTTCACACAATTAATTATATTATTAATATGCTTCAAGAGCGAGAGAGGATCCTCTCCCAAGGGGCAGATTGTTGTATTTTGTTTCGGCTGTTTTAGGTGTTGCTCATTTCAACGTGGGGTAGAGGCAACTGGGGGTAGCTAGGGGTGCGTGTGTGTGTGTGTGAGACCGCTAGTTAATGCTTGTCACAACAAATGCTGTCATCAATCTATGCCCCCGTGGGACAACGGGGCGCTTACTACATATAAAAGAGAGTCCTGTAAAAAATACGAAAAAATCAACAACTGACGCCAGTAAATTTTACAGTTTTTTTTTGGGGGAAATGTGGGTGAGGGGCAAGTGGAGAAGGTGGAATAAGAGGAAGAAAAGGTAGCAAGGAACTGAAACTGGAACTGTTAGCCTGAATTCTCTGGAGCTTATGAAACAGCTGCGGTCAGAAAGGTATTTAGTTGCTTTCCCTAATAAAGATCCTGTAGAATAAATATGTAATGATATCTACAAGATATAACGATAGGAATGAGGGAGTGAAAGAGGGAGGGGTGAGGTGGGAAGGATAGAATTATAATCAATCTCGGAGGGAGTCCAGATTCGATATGTTTAATCAAGAAATTTAGAGAAAGTAAAACGAATGATAACTGGCTAAGAAACTGAGAAATATTTGAATGTATTTAAACTATCATAATATTTTAGATTACGATCTGATTAACATAAGAGTTTGTGACACAAATAGATGGATGAAATATAAAATACAACTAATATACAACTATTAGAGAAATAATTGGAGTTATTTTTCATATTGTCATCACTGTAATACATTTCAGTATATCTTCTTTTTTTATGCAGTTTATTAGATATTTCAAAATAAAAACTACTTAAAAATCATAAGTGATAAATTTTACACTCCTATTATTACGCTTATAGTCATAAATATCAAAGAGAATAAGTGTATAATGTATGTAAATCATGAATATAAGAGGAATTGCAAAACAGGGTGTCCTCCATCTGTAATATAAAAAAACAATTCCGTCAGTTCTGCAGACTGCAGCAGGCAATTTCGACGGCGCCTGGGGTCAAGTCAATCAATCAATATTGAAAATTCCCACAGGCGACAGCTGCCGCCATTTTGTTTCTACGGTTGACCGCTAAATGTCGCTAGACAGAGGGTGATGGACAGCAGGCGAGTGGGACCAGAGGGGAGGTGCGGGCAATAATCTGCAAAACAAGAAGAGAAAGAAAAGTAAAAGAGGTTATGTTGAAATACGAGACGAGGCAAGTAGGAAGTTACCTTGAGTGCATTTCTCTCTCTGTGTGTGTGTGTGTGTGTGTATTGACAGTGACTGTGACAATGCGACAATGTTCATTCATGGTTTCCCTGTCGCTCAAACAGGTTCACAGGCTCAACAGAAGCCGCACAAGTTTCCACTTCCCCCTCCTCTCCCGCTCTCTCTCTCTGCCTCTCTCTCTACGTCTCTCCATCTATACCTATCTTGCTCATTCTCTCCTTCTCCTACTGCAAACAACAACGAAATGCAATGCACAACAACAGCTGTGTTTGTTGTTGTTGCTGTTTCTGCACTTCCGCTCTGCACTTTGCTCTTCAACTGCCCCTTCTGCCTTACCTCTGCCCATGGCTCTGTTACTGTCCCGCTCCCCCTCTAGACACACGCAAATATCATCAAAGTCAAGAGGTTTGTTTGACTTTGCGTCCTTTTAGCATCCATTTAGCAGCTGTGATTGCTTTGAGCCTTTAGACTGTGTTGTCTCTACACTCTCTCATCCCCTCTCTCTCTCCTTCGGATGTCTCTTTATCCTTTCCTGTGTCGCTTTCTATTCCAACTCTCTCTCTTTATTTCTATGTCTGTCTAACCCCTCTCTGTATCTATTTCTCCTCTCTCTTCTTTAACTGTGCATCTTTCTCCGTGTGAATTTCTCCCTCTCTCTCTCTCTCTGTATTATCTCTCTTTGTCTACCTTTCCCTCTCTCTCTCTCTCTTCCTACCTTTCCCTCTGTCTCTACCTCTGCCTCTCACTTATGCCCACTGTATCTCTGTCGCTTACTGTCCCTCAAACTCTCTTTAACTCTCACTCTCCAGCAGTCTCTCTATCTCTACTCCTTTTTCTCTCATTCTCTGTCTCCTCTTTCTCTTTCTCTGTCTCTCTCCTCTCCCTACCGTGCCCGTCTCTCTCTTTTACCCCTTCCAATCTCCCTCTTTTTCTCCCTCTATCTAACTGTCCCTCCCTCTATATATGTTTTATGTGCTCTCTCTTCCCCTCTGTCTACCTCACACATTTGTCACCTGCAACAGCGTGGAAATTCCGGGAAAACCCTCATGGCTCATGCCTTGAAGCTGCCCCCTCGAATTGCCCCAAGGTGGTCGAAGTTGCCCCGTTTTGATGCGGGTCGTTTTAATTAAATTACACGACCAGAAACGTGCGACATCACAATAATTTTCATTGTCAAAAATTGGACATCATAAAAAACAACACGTCTGCAGAGAGAGAGACAGAGACAGAGAGAGGGAGGGAGACTTGGGGCATGGGAATGTGACTGTAACAATCAATTAACAGGTAAAAGGTTTAGAGTTGACAACGGCCAAAACAAGACGATGCGACTTAACCCTTGTGCAGGCTATGGGGAGTAATGATTGATATTGAATAGAATAGAATTGATACAGGAAAAACTATATCAAAAATACGTTATACAATATTTGAGCAATGAAAACAGGACAAATTGAAAAAGTTGAAAAAGTAAAGGACAGATCTGTACGAAAAAAGGACAATCAAAAAATTATTATGAGTATATTACATATAATTTTAATTCATCAAAATGATGTATCTGGTGAAGATTAGAAATCTGTGTTATATATTTGTATATTTTTATATTTTTTTTTATTGTAAATCATTATTATTTATTATTTTCTATACCTGTGTTTTTTATTTCTTTTTCTTCTCTCAACCCAATTTTCTTTTCTCTCTAAGCAGTCACATAAGGGTTAACACTAAGCTGTGCTGACCCCAGACGCGCTTCGGCACACGCTACGCCGTCAGTTTGATGTTGATGTTGTAGTTATTTTATAGTTATGGACGCGGGATCAGGTCGCCATTATTGAAATAGAAAGCTTGTCTTTCTATCTTTCTCTCCCTCCCTTTCTATCTCTCTTGTCATTGTCGATAATTTGTCATAAGGTTGCTCTAATGATGCATGTAAATGCAAAGCACATGTGGCAACAATGCTGCGAGTCGAGGCTGCTCCCCAATTTCAGTTCCCCCTCCCGACCCCTACAGATTTTGATAATGCTTTAAGCGCGTGTACAATTTTAAACAAAATATAATCAAACTGTGGCTGCTTTCGAAATTTTATGAGCATGTTGCGCTTATTAGCTGCACCACCCCGAGAAATGGCGACAGGCCACAGCAACCACAACAACAACAACAGCAACACGAGCACGACACGCATTTCCACGGCTAATTTTTCACGCACGTCCCTCGGCCTCGCTGCGCGCCGAGAGAGCCAGCGACAGCTCCTGGACCGCCAGGCTGCAGCTCTTTTCTTGCGTATACCCTGCGCAGGCCGAAACATTGCAGTGGGGTATACTGAAGTAAGTTTTAGTTTTTTTGGAACTACTTCGGGGAATACTTAGTAGAGGGAATTTAACTAAACAACAGGGCTGTCCATTTGACGAGTAATTCCGATCTCTTTTTCTTTTATATTTTGGCTTAGGTGCAAAGTATGGTTTAGTTGATTGAATACCATATACTCTCTATGTTGATATTCATAAATATCGTATATTGATAACCTCGAACGAGACACTTGTCATAATCCTTAGAAAGGAACTAAAATATTAAATGAAACTGGAACTGTTATAAGCACTAATAATCTGTTTATATGAAGCTAACTGCTTGAGATCGTGTGTATAGCCTAAGCCGGTGCTATTTTAAGTACACGTATTCAAGAATTCATGATAAACAAAGCAGAAACGTAGTATAAATAATGAACAACTCATTAGGCTGACCATATACGGTAAATTTTATATATTTTGATGTACGAAGCAAAACAAAAGATAAAGTTTGCAATTTAAACTTATTTTTATAATTATGATCTACATAATTTACAGATAAATACTATAACTGCCTGTCGTTTCAAGACCAAGAACTCACTTACTTGAAACGGAACTAGAAACGAAACTGATAGAACTTAGTGGCACCAAAATTAAAAGAAGTTTCTTTATTAATTGAATTATTAATTTGTATAATTTTAATTTTTATTGAGTCTAAAATTTTCTGATACTAGCTAGCCAAGTTAAAGTGTACAGCAAATTATCTCAACAACAAGAACACCTAAGCTGAACCGGAACTAGCACCATAAAAATCAAATAAAGAATTAACCCTATGAACTCTGCAATGATTATGATCTCAATTTGAACCCAGAAATATGTTAATCTGTTGCGATCTTTATAAATTTCTGCCCCAAACGAACTGCAATATATTTTCATTTCGATTGCTTAGAGTATATCGCAGTTCGATAAATCGCTCTCCGTGTGTCTTTTTCTTGTTGTTATTGTTGTTGTTTTGTGGCACAGCGACACGCACAAGAAATTCCGCGAGATAAGCATCGTGTACGACAAGGTGTATTATGGACCCGGTTAGGCAGTCAACGTCGCAGTCGCAGTCGACGTCGCTGTCGCTGTTGACTTCTCTGTCGTGGAGTGCCATACTGTTGACTCTGTTAAATTGGCGATATTTATGGCTCTGCCCGTTGCGACTGACTTGTTAAATGGGTGTTCCAGTCGTACCTCCCTCTCTCTACCTCTCTCTCTCTTTCTCTCTGTGGAGTATCCCCTAAAATGGGAAGCTGCGAAACGTTTAAAGTTTAAATGCGAAACGTGTCACTGCGATAAGGCACGCAAGGCACGAGGCAAGAGAATCGCATCCATTGTCGTCTTGCAACGTGTCACAACTTGTCGTGTCGTGTCGCTTCTTGCATTGCCATCAATTTTGAGTTATGCATGTCAAAAACGTCGCCATTTTGAAAGTTTTCCTTACTCCTTCCCCCGTTCCACTCTCTATATACAGTGTGCATCAAAGCATTAAAGCAGAAATGCGCAATGTCGTCAACGCTCGCTGAAGCTATAAAAATGTCAAAACATGCAACAAATAAAGCAGAATTATAAAGAAATCTAGCGAGAGAGAGAGAGAGAGGGGGAGAGAAATAGGGAGAGAAAACAACAACAAATATGATATGATAAAATGGAAGCAAAGCTCACACAAAAATAATATAGCGCACTGAGGAACAGTCGGAAGCAGCATTGCCAACAGTGTAGTGTAGTTGCACTACCAGCTAAGGTGTTGCGATCATTCTTATGATCGCTATGCTGATCTAGTCTTGTCTAGATCAACCTTAAAAACATTCAATAATAGTTTAAGAGTCTGCTGATGCTTTCATGATCTAAAATTAAGCATTGAGAATAGAACCTACACTGTTTCCCAGTTTTGGAAATCCCTTTATTAAATATTCTATGTAAAGTAATGTCTAATCTATGCCAGACTTTAATATAAATATATATATAAATATATATATAAATATATATATAAATATATATATAAATATATATATAAATATATATATAAATATAGCTATAGCAATATATATCATACTTTACTATTTTTACATTGCTTTGTGTGTTAAATCTATAAGAAGAAAGATTTTTAATTTTTCGTAAATTTATTTTTAAAATTTTTTTTTTGATTATATACGTAGTAGATATTTTGCACTTATTTTCTGTCCTTTCAAGTGAAATTCAAAAGCTACATATCGTTAATATAAAGGATGATTTTTTAGCTATTATCTTTCTGGCAATATTGGTTTAAACAGCTGTCGCAGGTTTCGTGTTTTGTATGACTGTCAAACATCTTCAGTTTGTTCTATAATTTAGCCATGAATCGTCTTACAAATTAATAACGCTTGCAAATTATTGAATTTTATTATCAAAATGCGTGCTCTGTTAAGAAAGTTCATCGCGTGCTTCTTCCATTTTATGGTCAGTTTATTGTAACTAAATTTCGCACCAAATTTACATTGTTTGACATTAAACCACCAACACGCTTACATAGAGTACAAACTGTATAGTATAATGAATTCATATGAACTAAGTATTGTGCAATGATTTAAGGAGTTAATACAATATTAATAAGTATATTTGTCTTCCTTCTTCGAAGGAGATTATTCGTTTATTGAACAACTTATGCCTTTAATACTGTATAAATGATGGTAGGACAACAAACCTGAGGAAATCGTAGAAAGGGTTGAAGAAAGTTGTACTTAATCTAAGCATTTTGTACTGAAACTAATCATAAGTTGCGGACTCTTAAGTGCAACTATAGAATTTGGAATATGGCACTACGATTCCTTTACTTGATATAATTCTCTCCCCTCCCCCATATCCAAAACTCCCTTCATTCTGCCACCTCTGCCTTCTTGCCCACTTGGCTTGACAACTCTTTCGCCCTCTTCAGGCGCTGAGGAAACCCCACGCTAATCCCCCTCTGGACAATACCGCCCGCTGTCAACTTATCACGTTCAAGTTTATTGACTTTTCTATAAGTATTTGTGTATTTGGCTGATGTTTCTCTTTTTTCCCGTTGCCTGCAGCTGTTGTTGTTGGCAGTGTAAACGGCGCCAGGTTTCGAGACAGTCCAGACCAGGCCTGGGACAGACCAGACCAGACCAAACCGAAACTTGCCTGACTGTCCATGGCCAAGCCAAGCCAAGCCGAGTCCAGAGTCGTGTACACAAGTCGTTATTATTTGATAGGGTCAAGTGTCGAGCCAAGAACAACAACAACAGTAACAACAACAAAATAGCAAATTACACACATGAATATAAATAAATAAATGTCTGGAGACGTCAAAAAACACACACAAAGAGAACAATGACAAATCGCAGGGTCAAGGCGTTTTATGAATAGAAAGAGACAGCAAAGAGGATGGCAGAGGGGGGAGAGAGAGGTATCTAATTAATGGCCCGTGTCCAGCATTAGTCGGTATCGAAAATCTCTTGAAATAGAATAAAGATTAGCCACGATTAGCTGGAAAACAGCTGAAAGAAGGTCCCCAGTTTCATTGAGTTGTTCGAGGTGCGAATGAGGGTGTTCCAATTATAATCGATGTTAAAGATATATGACACGAAAATGGTCCATAATGATATACGTAATGTGTTTTTAATTAAAGTCAAGAAATTGTTAAGGGGTGTGGCATATAAAAAAAAAAGAAAAGAAATAGGCATTAAAAATATATAGGAACTACAATACATATATCAAGTATTTAAAGCACAAAAAAGAAGAAAGAAGTAAGTTTAAGGAAATATGGAAATAATGTATGTATTAAAATTTTAAAACACAATATTGTTTATGTAAATAATTTGTAAAAGCTTTTGTTTCTCAATACTTAATAAAAAAGCCTTTCCTTCAAGATTTCTTTTAGAAAATATAAAAATTAAGTATGAATGGCTGATTTTTTTACATTATTCTGATATATTTTCATAATATATTCTTTGTTTACAGCAAAAACTTATTTTTTCACATTTTTTATAGTTTTTTTTGGAAGAATATGAAGATTATATAATTATTAATTATATAATTAATAAAAAAACTACTATAAACTAAAAATTTAAAAAAGGGGGTATACTGCGACTTTGTAGAGCTATTGCAGCCCTGTGTAGTCCAGTTATATTAAGAAAATCTATAAATTTGACATTATTTCTGATGATTTGTAGAGCAAACATACGAGAAATTAACAGTCTTTCAGTGATATAATAATTATATTAAGTTTTTCTTCTATATTTTAAATATAATATTGATTTCTTTAAAAGAATTATAATAGAAAAATGTTTAATTTCATTAGTATTCTAAATATTCTTCTTACAATCAATATCAAATTTACTGGAATTTTACTATAGACTAACTAAGTAATTTAGTAGCAGTAGAAAGTATTAACTCATTATCAGAAATTCCTCAATTCCTCTCGTGGAGCTTCATAAAACTTTCGAATACCGTTAGAAGTTTAGTCGTTTAGTCGTGAAAATGCCACTGTTACTCCAAATTCCAAATACTCTCTACACCAAGTCGTCTTTCGTTTTGATGCAGCGATTACCCTACGAGCTTAATGAGCTGGTATGAGCCCCCTCTCACTGCCCTCACCCTACCTGGACTCCCTGGACAGATTCATCAGTGTCGTGTCTACGTGAGGTTCGTCTTCGTCTGTGTTTTGTGGCACGTGTAAACGACACCCAAATTAGAGACAGATTATCTCTCTCGGGCAAAAGTGTTTCCAAGAAGCGAGTTAAGCTTCGCACCCGATCCGAGTAGGAGGTATGGGGGGTCATTTGATAAACGGATAAGAGAGTCGTCTTCTTATCAGCGACCCCATCGAATCGCACATGACATTGTCATGTAAATGTGTAGCCAAAATCAATTTGGTTAGGGTACCTGGCGCCAGCTTAATGGGGCCCCCGACATCAGCTAAAAGCGCAGCATGCGGTAGAGTCGGTAGAGTCGTCCCCCTCTCCTCTCCTCTCCTAACCCACAGCTGGTACTGCCCCATCGGGTGTCTGTCGCGCAGCGCAGTTAATTAAGTTATAAAAATTATATTTTATGCATACGATTTGCATTTTTATTAACATCAAATGTAACATGCAGCGCATTGATTTATCGCTTCCCCCTCTACCCCCCTCCACCCCTTACTTCACCACTGTCTGTGGGCGTTTCCTAACTATGTTAAACTGACAAATGATCAGGTGCGACTTATGAAATTATGTTTATCTCTTTAGTTTTTCTGTCGCTCTTGCATCTCACACATCTTCAATTTCAGGCGAGGCGAAGATTCATTGTGAATCTTCATTCTTTCTCGAGGTGTTTTTCACGTGTTCTTCATGAAAAACGAAGCTGAGAAAGACCATAAAAACCGCAAAGATCAGCAAACAAGCTAAGAAGGGAACTTGCTAAAGATAGAAGAGGGATGAAATTTAAAAAGAAGGCATGAGATACAAAGAAGAAGAAATAGTTTTAGGAATTTCATGAAAGAAACTTAAAGGATTTTTAAAGAAAATGTAAGAATAATAATAAAGTAGTAGTATTTCGTATTTATATCTCTAATATTATAATGTTATTAAAGAATTAAAGACTTATCAAACAGTATTAGAATCTAAAAGTTTCTTTACAATGAAAGAATATGCGTTTGAATTCTGTAAAATTGATAATCAGTGATTTTTTAAGAGCTATAGGAAAGTTTTTCAAAAAAAAAAACACATTATATTTAGAGAAATGCATGAAATCTTTATTGGAATTGATAGTGCGGTCCATATAATTGAATGTTTAAGGATTATTTTATGCGCCTCAAATACTCTTTGTTTATTTGTGTTAATCAGTTTTCAATTTAACCTCTTTCTATACCTTTCTATATCAATTGCTGTCTTCTTCTTTATAATAATTAATCTATTATATATTGAATTATTCCTCTTTACCATAGTTCATTTGTAGCTTCAGTTTTCCTTCTACACATCATAACATAATCGTATCTCTTTCTTAACCACCCTAACTGACTCATCTTAGTGTTTACTGTCTGCCAGCTGGGTATCTCCTCTCTTCCTCTCCTCTCTCTCTCTCTCTCTCTCTCTCTCTCTCTCTCTCTCTTCTCTCCCTCTTCCCCTTTCTCCCTCTGTCCGTCTTTGTCAACTGGCGCTACGAGAAACCGTTGGCATAAATTATAACCACGCACGGCGCTCGGCCAATGTAAACAGAGTGTATTGAGTGTGTGTGTGTGGGGGAACCTTACCTCGATCCCTTTACCGATCCCGATTGTGTATCCCTAACCTCAAACTGGGGCCCTGCACTTTCAGCTGCAGCGATTTTTAACGCTCGCAGCGGGTGCTCATTGTGCGAGGCAGTTAAACAAGACGCTTTTCAGCTCGTAAAACATGACTAAGTCGACAGTGTGTGTGGGGGAGGGAGAGGGGTAGAGAGAGGGTACCCTGTGGTACCCTCGTTTATATTTCGGGTCCATTGTTTTGTATAATAAAGTTATTGATTTGTGTTTAAGTGGCGTGGGTGCATCACGCTGCTGTGGGTCCCCCCTGCCCTACTCATGCCTCCACCCCCGTTCCCTGCCTACTCATTCCCCTCTTTCACTTAGTGTGCCACATTCTGTGGCATAAACTGCCTTGATTTGTTTTATTAAATGGGCTACCCCCTTATCCCCCCTGCCTTCTTTCTCACTCCTCTCTTCTTAAAGCCAACGCCTGTCAATTGCAACATGCACAAGTCACATCCCCCTCGTCCCTTCCTCCCCTCTCCCTGCCTTTCTAGGGGCGTGGGCGGGCGGCGCGTTTAAGTAGCTTAAGCAGACGCGGTGGTCCACGCCATAACTTTGTCTAATGACTCGGAAATCCGTCAGCAATAATAAAGAGTCGTGGCTATAAATGGCAGGCGGGCATTTGAGACCTCAACGTCCACTCTCGTTCATTCTCTGTTACGTCCCCACTCCCCTACCCTTCCCTCCCTTCACCTCTTCCTATTGGTGCTGCATTTCTGCATGGAGCTCTGGCCTGACTGACATTGAGCACGTGTGCCTCATAATCCTATTACCCTCAGAGAGCAGTTGTCGATTCTCAACTCTCCTCTCTCTCTCCTCTTCCTCCCTCTCTCTTTTCCTGAGTTCTGCCGTTTGTCGCTTTTATGAATGAACCTGAACGCGCACAGTGACTGCTAAAAGTCAACAAATTTATGTTTAGTTAGCAAGCAATCAGGCAATAAAGACAAGTTTAAGAAGTGAATAAACATTCAATAATATTTTATAATTCTGTTTAGCAACGAAGTTATGAATAATATTGAAGATATTAAATATATAAGACAAATAAAAAACCACAAAAAAAAACTATAGCATATACAGTGAGTCAAGTAACTCTTTACACAACATGAGTATTGTTAGAAAGGCAGATAGAGTAAATTTGGTTGCAATATCTTCATGTGTTTAAATATCTTCAAACTATGCTAAGAACACTTTAATACACTTTGAATACTGATAATTAAATACAAATACATACATACATATATAACATACATTACTAATAATATAATACACTAACACGCAGTTACTACAATAACAATTACTTTGCCATATAGTTGTAAATTAGACAAAACTATTTGGAAATTCATTTCGTATTTAAAGTAAATTGCTCACATAATTCGCATCTTAAATACATTGAAAATCTTTAAACTATTCAATTAAAGTGTCATCCCCCCTCTTCATCGTCTTACCCCTCCCTTGGTGGAAGAAATTAAAGTGCTTTTCATTTTCGAATCGAAGTGAATCAATTGTCGCTTTGCAAGGGAGAGCAAAGGAGATGGGAGATAAGGACAAGGAGAAGTTGAGTCGGCAGTGAGTGCATTTCTATTGCGCCGTTGTTATTGTTCTCCCACGCATGCGCTTCTATCCATGTCTGTGTGCGTGTGTCTGCATTGCCTAACGAGGGTTGCAGGAGCTCCTTTTCAAAATGGCTGCTCAAATATTTGCCTTGTCTCGTTTGGGGGAACTTGGCGCTCACTGGCACTGCTTCTTCTCTCCTCTACTGTTGTTGTTGTTGCTGTTGTTGTTGTTAACTGTTACTGTCGCAATCCATTGAATTTGCAGGGCTAATTAAACACGTTAACAACTGTCGCGATGCGTTGAAGCGTGCAGGGATAACTTGCCAATTTGGGATCGTCGCCAGTTCGCCGTCGCCAGGTTGCCGCCAGACGCCAGCCCCGAGTCGAATCTTTGCACAGTCTGTTGCCCTGGTTTCGTCGGGATCACTAGTCTCTCTATCTCCGTCCCTCTCTCCCTGCCACCCCTTGCTAAAGACCAGCGGCTTTTGTAGCTGTCCAAGCAGCCTCTGCCCTCGTCCTAATGCGATGGGACAGTTTTGAACCCTGGCGCCCAATCGAGTGTTTTCAAATTGGGTTAAGGCGAGAGTGCCTTCGTGGAAGGCGAAAGCGGTTCCAGGAAGTCCCTCTCTCTCTCTCTCTTCCACTCTCTTGAGTGCTGCCCACTTGCAATTGCTGTTAATGCGCGCGCTCTCTCTCGTCCTGCTGGCGCCGCCCTAAAAGCCCAACGGACAAATTGCACTCTAAACACAGCGATTTGCACTCACGGCGAATTGCACTCGTGGTGAATTACACTCACAGTAAATCAAGCAAGGGAACGCCAGAGAGGGAGAGAGAGAGAGAGAGTGGGAGAGCATGCAAGAATTGCACTCAAGGCGAATTACACTCATTACCGATTACCCAGTAAGGGCTCGCACAAGAGAGAGTGGGCGAGCAAGAGAGATGCGCACGTCTGCTGTGTGCACAGTCAAAGGGCAAGTGAGAGCGGGACAACACAACAGGGCAATGTTGAGTGAAGCGTCGCCTTGTTGAGATGCCATTGTTGTAGTTGCGCAGCAGCTGCTCTTATTGCTGTTGTATGTGCCGTACATTTTGTTGTTGCCCAGCAGCTGCTGTTGTTGTTGCTGCATTTACTGGTGCTCGTCAATTCGCTCGTTCGATCGCTAGTTCGTACGTTCCTTCATTCGTATGTACGTTCGGCTCATTCGTTCGTTTCGCTCATTCGTTCGTTTGCTGCCTCGATTCGCCGCGATTTCGACGCGTCGACGCTTTTGTTGGGCACAGTGGTCAAGGCAAATTCAGTTGACACTCAGCTTTATGTGACATTCGTCGCGAGAGCGGATCAAAGCAGCAACGCAATAATATCAACAACAACGAACGCAGAAGACGAAAGGCAACGGTAAAAGCTTTGCGCCCGTCGGCTCAGCGCATTAGAGATGACAAACAATAACAACAACGATAAATACGAAATGCAGTTAAATTGTTAAGCTCACCCACACACACGCACACACACATACACTAGCATTAATTTGTGTCAAATTAATTTGCGTAACGGAACTGCTCAATTAGCGCGATCGACGCGCGTTCAATACAAAAAAAGAAACGAAACAAAAAGAAAATAAACATAAAAATTAAACTAACAAATTTGTATAACGCTGTCAATGCAGTTCAACCTCACTTTGATCTTCTCTAGCGAAGTGCCTCGCATAAAATCGATATTTATTTAGAGTGCCGTTAATCGATTTCGCTTGAACAACGATCGTAATGTGTGCGCAGCAGTTAAAATAACAACAATAACAACTGGAACAACAACAGCAACAACATTAGTAACATTAGCAGCAACAACAACATTTGCAACAACAGCAACAACGCGTGGAATATGTTGTATAATGTGCCGTGCTATCAAAACTTTTCAACACTGGATTACTACAAGGTGAGTGTGTTTAAGAGCTGTTTATTTATTTTTGGAATAATGTCAAGATAACTGAATGATTTGCTTTGCTCCTTTCTTATTTGCCGTCGGTGAAAAAGGTTTCTCTCGTTGTTATTAAATGGAATCGTAATAGAACTAAATGTAGGAATAGTTTAATCTATATTAGACCAATATTAGAATCTTTAATTTTCCCATTGTTTAATCAAATCTTGTTAGTTTTTAAAGTCTCTGCACTAATCTCGATAGTTATGCTTTTTTTCCCATAAGAAATTATAATTTTGCTATTCAACAATTAAATTTGAAAGTCTCTAAAGTAGAAACATATTAGAAACTATAGTTGAATTATTTTTCAATTAAATTGATCGAGTTCTAGCAGCAATCTTGTTAGTTGTACTCTCCAATCATCTCTTAACTGGAATATTTCCTATCGTACAATATAATCTTAAAGTTACTATTGAAGTGTCGATAGTTTGACTCTCACATTACATTAAAAACTTTAGTTTTTCTATTGTACAACAAAATTGATAAAGTTTTGTTAATTTCTGTTGGATTCACGATAGTTTTGTTATATTTTCTTACGAAGTTCTTTATGAGTTTACAAAAATATGGATCATATTGAAAGATTTCGTAATTTTGCAATCGACGCTCATCTCTACATATCTTCTAATATTGTTTTATTTTGCAATATTATCAGTTTCAAAAAAACTACAGCTCTACTACTGTACAACCAATTATATCCAATTTCTAAAGATTTTTGCACAAGTATCGCTACTTTTTAGCTCCTCTCATATTATTTTTTGTACACAACCCAACATCTTTTCTAAAGTTATACTTATTATACTTATTTCTACTTTTCATAAACTCCATATATCTCTTTCATAGCCAACTGCAACATTATTTCATTTGACCACACACATATTGCATAACGCACACACGATCCTTATCCATAGTGCAATCTCTGTAACTCTTCAGCTCTTAAGAACTCAACTTTCTAACTTCTAACTGAAAATCCTGACTCTCACTGCACATCAACTGATCATAATTACAATCCTTTAATGCTCAGACTCTAGACCTCTACACCGTATCCCAAACTCACTGATGATGTCTAGATCTAATGCCAAAATGATTTTGAGGCAGCCAAGTGAAAGAAATCAAAAGAATAAAATGCAAAAACCTTCTGGCTACTGCGCATTTCTTGTGAAATCCCTGCAGATAAAGGAGGAGAAGAAGAAGAAGAGGAAGCAGAGAAAGGAATGCTGAGCCGTTAAATGCACAGCACAGACAAAGGAAGACAGTAGTCAGTTGGAAGAGAGAAAGAGAGCGCAAGAATGGAAATATCTTCGGCTTAAAAAGGGCGATCGAGTGAGAATCATTTGACCAGAAATAAAACCACAAAAGGTTCAAATTGTATAGAAGAAGGCAGTAGGTCACGCAGGAGATAGACGATATGCGATAGACGATAGCAGCAGCAGCAGATCCTGCGTTTGTCTTTTTTTTTTTTGATTGACAGTTATGTTGAGTGCGCGCGATCTCCCACTCTGCTGCTCTCACTCACACTCCCACTCTCAGTAGCAGCACCAGGAGCAGAGGCAGAGGCAGTCGCAGTCGCCGTTCCTCTGACGCTGTCGCTGTTGCCTGGGCAGCCAGGCCTCATTATAACGAGCCCTTTTTGCGCGCTCTCTCTCTCTCGCGCTGCCTTACTCTCCCACTCTCTCTCAGGCCTGGCGTAACCTGAGCGCAGTTTGGCGAGCAAAGCAATTTGGCGTTGCCAACGGTAAAATGGCAAACATATTTTTTGGGGAAGCTAACAACAAAATGGCGCACATCGATGGGTGGCAGTGGGCAAAAGAGGAGAGGGAGAAAGAAGGCAGGAGAGAAAAGCAAAGAGAGTAGCAAGCAGAGCAGGCTGTAGAGAGGGCAGCAGAGAGGTGCCCGGTCGCCATTTTGTTTGTCTATTTGTCAATCTCATAAATGCAAATGCCACAGCAACGAAATGTGGCCAAAGGAGAGGGAGAGAAGGGAGGAGAGCGAAGCATGTTGAGGCCATTAGCAAATAATTTCAGCGAAATTTTTATGCAGCATTGTTCAGTGAGCGAGACAGGGAGAGTCAGAGAGGGAGTAAGGTAGAGGGAGCACATGCACACACACACACGTACTGCGCGTACACAGAGGATAATTTCATTGAAATTTGAGTCGTCGAAAGGAGCAACGAGGCAAACGAGGCACAAACGACGACGAGGCACAAAAGGACGCGCGTTCTGCAGATGCCTTGCGCTTTTCGTTCCACTGTAGTTGTTTGTACTTCTTGTTGTTGTTGCTGTGCGCTACGGGCGCGCCATTATAACAACAAACAATGCAGGCTGGCTGGCAGCCAGGCGAAGGGAGTGGGTAGGCAAACAGGGCAGGGAGGCAGGGGCGCGCATAGGGGCCTTGGTGTTGCCCCCGCAGGACTTGAACACTGCGGGTTCTCTTTATATGTACATTTTCATGTAGTTTTCATTGCGGTCTTTTGCTCATTTCGTTTCCATTACACGCCACGCCCCGTGCGCCCAGGCAATTACAATGGGCAACTGCAAATAAACAGAGAGAGAGTTTTCATTCCACTTTAATGTCCTGCGACATTTTTACACCATAATCTGCAATCTTTCTCCCACTCCCTGTCTCTAATCCGCTTTGTCCGGTCTCGGCTTAGTTGGTAATGGGCGTGGCAGACACAGGAAGAAGTGATGCCATCTGCAGTACACTGTGCTACCTGTTTGCAGCATAAAGAATGCTAAGGCAACAGATCGTAGCAGAGTGTAGTGAGATTTCTGTATAAACTTGTTTGTTTATTTGCACAACTCAAAGTTGTCCTTATTTGACAGTAGCAACAACAACTACAACTGCAACAGCAGCTTCAACTTCAATAAACAATGATACAGGGGCAGCTTAGCGGCACTGGAGCACGAGCTGTCGAAGTATCTCCGATTCAATGCTTTCAATGTCATTTGAGGGACTTGAACAGAACTTAAGAATGAGATTTGCAGTTATAAATGTCATGAGATAAATCAGAGGAAGCTTTATTAAGTAATTTTAATGAATAATATGATGATATTAATAATAAACAAGGTACATATTAAAATTGAACATTCTAGCTTTTAAATTACGCTTGCAATTAAGTTTTTATCGATTTGTGTAGGCGGTAGAGGGCGTGTACAAATTCGAATACAACGTTTATCTAAGTACACTTATTAGACATATTTTCATCATATTTGTTAGATCTAACTCTTATAGTCTCCGAGATATAGGTGTTCATACGAACAGAAAGATGAAAAAAGTCAAATATTCATACTAATCACTGATATATAGACTTGCTGGCATCGCAGATGTCTGATTTACATACATAAGTATAGACCCTTACTCTATAAGTATAGACCCTTACAGCTACTAAACTTACTTTTAACTTATAATCAGTGTAATTCTAAGACTATAAAAGAAAAAAAACCACCAAAAACTATAGAAACAAATTTGTTTTTTAACATATTCTGTTCTATAGACTCCAGAATCGTTACTCAATACATAATAGTGTATGTATCGAATGTATCCCTAAACTTGCAGTACTTTAAAACCTCTACATAAATCTCTCTCCCACAGTTTCTTTCCAACATTATTGCGTGCAGTTTTGCTTATCGTTTTATCACTCTTCCGACATAATACACATTCATAGAGCTTATCGTACTCGAAAACCGCAGAAATTTGCATACACCTCGCAGGGATTACATCATAATGCAATGTGGCAGGCTGATAAAAGGGAGTGCAGAGGGAGGGTAGAGGCAGAGGAACAGGGACAAGTTACAGTAGTTGTTCCCTTGGTTCCGGCTTAGTTACTTTAATCCGCTCAACGCACGACAACGACAACGACGACAGCTCAGTCAGTTGATTATCCTGCTCAGTCCCTAAGGGAAAATTAGAGCAAACCTGTCTGTGTCGCCTGTCAGGACCCTGTCGGGGTTTGTTGTCCCGCTTAATACCCTCTAATGACTACAAATATTTGCCCTGCACAGTGGAGATTTGCATGCACATTATCTTTATTCTCTTTAGTTCATCTTGAGTCTGAGTCATCTTGAGCAAGTGTCCAAATCTAAAAGCAGAGCAACCAGAAATAGATCGAGAAGGAAAAGTGTTGGACAGTTCTAAGGTCTGCGCGCAATCAATTGTCACATTCGACAGCGTATTTTGAGCTATGTCTAGGCTATAGATAGCTGCGGGGGCGACTATTTATAGATCTATATAGTGTAGAACTGAATAGGTATGGGAAGAAGGTGTTAGCTGACGGAAGAGATCAGTTAGTTATAATTTAAGTGAATTTTCTATCATATCATTTGTTATTTTTATCATCATTCAAGAAAAGTGAAAGATTATATTATATTATTTTGTTATTTTGATGATAACTCAAGAAATAACATAGCAAAGATGATTTTATTTGGTCTGCAGCTGTATTTAATATACTTAATCATGTTTGTCAAATTTCAGGAAAATGTATAGAAAGAAACATATAAATATATGTTTATTTTTATATAGCTCAAGAACTATATAAATTGGGTTGCTAATATTTAGTAGAAAGACTGCATCTCTCTAATGTTTTTTATCACATATTTCAAATTTCAGGAAAGATCTGCCGAAATTTATATGCCTAAATTTCAGTTTACTTTGCCATTTTTATATGAACTAAAGAACTTATGAGTTTAACAGAGTTATGTGTGCTATAAACGATTTATAGTTGTATTTATAGCAACTTGCAGCTATCCATAGCTTTTACACGACACGACACGCAACCGCGCGGACGTCTGTCACATCAAAAGCGCTTCACATTTACAACGCTCTGATAATTGGAGCTGGAACTGGGCGAAGATGGGATGAGGATGAGGATGGGATGGAATGGGAAGCCAGCGCTCTCCACTTACAGTAATTCTGCTTAAAGCGGAAAACAAATGGAATACAAGAGAAAACGAACGAAACAAATGAGCGAAAGTGCGACGAAATGAACTTGTCATAATTATTTGACAGTTGGTATAAGTGTGACAAGGAGGTGGGAGAGGGGTAAAGACAAGGGGGACAAGAAGGAGATGTTAGAGGAGTAGGAGTAGGGAGAGGGAAAGGGAAAGTGTGCTGAGGCCGTCTGAATCCTTCTACGTTCTTGGAAATTGATGTAAAACATTTTGTCGGCTGATCGCTGAAGATCGCTAAAGATGCTGTAGATAGGATTGGGGGTTAGTTGAGGGACAGGGGGGGGTTAGTTGAGGGACTGCTGGTAACCTCGAGTGCAGTTCGGCACTTTGATTTCGTTGTCACTCTGTGCACGGGGTCAAGTGGAGCGCGGTCTGTGAAAACAAAACCGATCTGCACACGGGGTTGCGGCTCATTTCCGGTATTGGGGGCAGCATCTTCTACTGGGGTTTACTTAGGTGTGGCTGTTGTCAGTCAAAGGCGCAGACAGGCCAGCTGTGCAACCCGTTCTGAGGACTCTCCCTACTCTCCTTCTCTTTACCCTCCCCCCTGCCTGCTCATCCAATTAAGCGTCTCGCAACTTTTCGAGACAAATTTGTCGGCAATCAGCGTGCGACCTTTGACTTGGCTCGTTAGTCGTCGTGACAGTTTTCCTTAAATGTTCCTTTTCCTCTGTACATTTTCCACAACCCCCTCCCTCCTGCCTGCCTCTGCCTGCATTATTTTCCTGCGTTTTTCTGTTCGTTTTTTCATAATTTTTACCACGAAATGGCAGCGCAGTAAATAAAAAATATCAAATTTCCTTTGCTGCACATTTTCCGTAGGCCTCGCGCTTTTTCGGGTCTTGGGAAAAACTGTAAACTGCAGGCAGATAGGCAGAAGAAGGGAAAGAGACAGAGAGAGGGAAAGAATGAGCAAGGGAGACTCGCAAAATGCCAACAACAAATCATTCATTGATTACGATATTCGATAGCTGCCCAAAAAATGAAGAAGAAGAAAGATGGATGTGCGGATGAATGCAGAATAAATCCCTGCACCTGTTTAAGTTCGCCTTAAAAGTTGTCCAAGGCAGCAACAGTTGGTTCCCTCATAACGGAAATAATCAACTATATAACTATATATACTATATACAGAATATATATCATATAGTACATTGTCGCAGATGCCGCAATCGACGACGACATCGCATCGTTAATGTGGCCAAGGTCTGTGATGAAACTGAATCCGTAGAACGTTAGGGCTGCCTAACGTGTAATTGATAGCGACCATTGTGGTATTGAGTTGCCCCCTCTACCCCTCTCCCCCTTCTACACTGCCTCTTCAGCTGTATATACCCCATAAAGTTGGCATAGTTTAAGCTGCAGTTCGTTGCAATTGAGTGGCCCCGTTCCAGGTGCGACGACTTATGTCCGAGAGCTCTTTAAATGTTAGTTATACTTTATTTATATTTTGTAAGGGGTGTATGACATGCAGGCACTAAATATTGTTTAAAGAATTTACAAAGTTTAGAATTTTTATGTTTATATTTCTAGTTTCAAGCGACCTATTCAAGCGATCTATTCATTATTTATTAGCAACTTTGTACTGCAAAAGCCACTTTCCTTTACTCTACCTGTACTTAAACCTATTTTCTATAATAATCTTTTTTTACTTCGCCCATTTTGAAATACAGAATGCCTTTACTACTTTTTACCTAAAACTTAACCTATTTTCAAGCGACCTATTTTATATATTATAATCAACTCTGAATAACCCTTTCCTATCTTTAATTTATACTTCCAATTTCTACTTGATTGGAAAATCTTAAGTTTCCCAGCAATTTCTTAAAGTGAAAAACCTTCCCTAACTAGGCAAAGTTGATTAAGCTAAAGGGTTAAGCGACTTTCCCGAGGGTTGCAATTTTTGGCTTGAACTCTTTTCTTTAATTAGCAAACAAAGCCAGCGAAGTTTTATCGTAATTTTTGGGTTATTTATTAGCAAATTTCAAAAACTACTTGAACCTTGACCGTATCGTCTTGAGACAAGGTCAGCATTGTTGTTTAATTAGCGCACAATAGCTGTCAATAGATTGTCGAGTGCTAAATCAGGAGGTCGAAGTAAGTGTCAAAGGTCTCGCGGGGGGTTGGAAATTGGCTTAGGGAAGATTTTGATCTAGCGCCAGCTGGAAATCATATCGCGCACTCAATCTTAATGAGTACTTAAAGCGACACAGAGTGTGCTTGAACCAGGGGCTCGCACAAGAGGGGGGCGGAGGGTTAGCAACCCTCGTGAGGCAGCTGTACTCGGGGTTGGGCATCCTCTGGGCTGTTCGACGGGGCTTTAATTGAGGCCCAGGGGTGCCATCCATATGGGCTAAAAAAACCTCAACATTAATAAGTGTTAATAATTGTGAGTGTATGTTTTTTTGCCACGCCCTCCCCCCAGCCAACGCCCTCCACCCTCGACTGTTACTGACTTGGCCAAGCGCAGCCAATGTTGGTCTACAATTTCACTTCACTTTCGCGATAGGATAGAAAGGTCTCCGCCCAGACGAGCGTAACATGCTGTGGGTCTAAAATTACCGCACAGCATCCGCATACCCCCCTCCTCCTCCCCCCCCTCCCACTCCCCAGGGGCCAGCGATGATTTGTTGTTGTAAGCTGCGTAAGTTACAAATTCAATTTGTCAGCGAGATGCCTCGAGAAGGGATGGCTCCGTTTGGTTGCTGCCTTTTCTTTTTTTTTTGGGCTGTTAAATTAAATTTCATAGGCTTGGCAACGCTGCTCAGGAGTGGGAGGGGGAGGGAGGTACTGCCAGCATATGCTGCATACTTGCAGGGTGTCTGCATTTGATTAGAGCTCGTCCAGGCGTGACTATTTAATTTGTTATTGTTGTTGGCGTCGCTTGACACGCGTGCGAGAGTCGAGAGCGCATAATTAAATTAATTAGAGAGTCGTTCCCACAGGTGAAGCAAGTTGCATGTCATGCATATGGTTGCTAGACTGCTGGGATACCCCGTAAATTACGTATAAACCTAAAAAACAATCAGATTGAAAGGCATAAATCATGGGAAATCTATTGTAAAATGTAAGTTGTGGCTAGTACGGCTGTAAGATTCACTGTAACTGTTAGGAGATGAGGTATATACATACGAGTAGATACTAGTTTATAGTGATACATAACCTCTCAGTAAGCAGAAGTATTATTAACACTTAATATGCCTTGTGTATACAGCATGCAGCACTATAACACTGAAATTTACTCTGTATATACCCTACACAACTGTATTACACTGAAATTACCCTACATAACAGTATTTTACTGTAAATTACCCAATATAGACCCTACACAACTATTGTACATTAAAATATGCCGTGTATATTCACTCTATAACTGTCGGTGAGCTCTTTAAATGTTTGTTTGTAATGCTTTATAAATATGTAAGGGGTGTATGACATGTAGGCACTAAATAGTGTACAAAGAATTTACAAAGTTTAGAATGTTTCAAGTTTATATTTCTGTTTTCAAGCGACCTACGAGTATTTGATATATACGAGTATTTGATATATAAGAGTATCACACTAAAATATACCCCGTATATACACTAAACTGCTTGATTTGACAAATATATTCCCTGTTTATAGCCTACACAACTGTATTACACTAAATATACCCTGTATATGCCATACACAACTGAAAATACCCTACATAACTGTATTTGACTGTAATTTGCTCTTTCTATACCCTACACAACCGTTTTACATTCATATATACCCTGTGTATACACTTTATAATTGTATTACACTAATATGAACTCTCTATGGACTCTCTACAGCTATATTTGACTGATGTATACCCTGTAAATTGTTTCACCCTCAACTACTTGTCTTAACCAGCTTAATAAACTCACCACACATCACTCCCACCCCCACCCCGCTGCTGCAAGGGGTATATCAACCTGCCCAACTCATCTCTCACCCCTCCTCCTTCCCCCCTGAGCCTTCCCCAAGAGACGCACTCAACCGTTTTTGATGCTTACACCTTGTGACAGCTGACACACTCCGGACGCGGAGGCAGCTCATCTCCGTGTCGTCCACGTGGGTGGCAGGCAGGTTGCCTCGGCAATGTGCAACGTGCCTCCTTACCCTCCCCTTCCCCCTCCCCCTATGCAGCCGGCAATTTAATGAAATTCCTGACCAATGTTTATTTAGCTGAGGTCACCATGGCAATGCAAGCGAAGAGAGTGCTTCCCCCATTCTACTACCTCCCCCCCTTCTTGCTAACGACGCCTCTGCCCTTCGCTACTCCCATTCCCATTCCCATTGCGAGGGCAGTTGCACAGTTCGGCGCGTGCCTCAAACACAAACACGGGTTCCGCATAATTTTCTGCAGAATGAAAGCATAAACGAGGCGTTCCGAGGCCAACTCCGGGTGGTCAATCGAGGGTCTACAGAGGGTCTAATCTACCCCCTATTCCCCCCTCTCTCTCTCTCCCTCGCTTTCTTGCACTGCAAGTGCAATTTACAGCTCGGTTTATTTTCAGTCTTCAGTCTTTGGTCTTCAAGTAGGGACCGCAAGTAGCGCCCACACAATTCCAAGTCTTTGTTTCAATTCGAAATTCTTTTTTGATTCATAAAAACATTTTTTTATTGCCCTCGCGCCCTGGCACAGTAGTTCGGTTGTTTCAGCATTTTCTTTTATAGCATATTAGGTTTTACGAGTCCACACATTGTGCCTGGTAATCATAAAATTCGAATGAAAGAATGACGCAGCAGGAGCTGAAAAATGTTATAATAAACTCGTATCAATTTTTATAATATACACAGAGTATGAATACATTTTAGTAGAGCTTCCAAAATACTCCATTGGGTTAATGGGTTTTTTTAATAAGAAATACTCTGACTATGCTTGAGATTGAACTGAATTCTATGCTATTGTTAAAGAAGAAACATACTATAAGTTAAGTTCTAAAAACGTTCAAACAATATGAAATACTATATAAAACCTATATATGTTCTTACTTGCCCATTAAAGTATGGTAAACAAGTTACTGTCATGATGAAATATTTGTATTATACCATTGTTAATATCTGTACAAGGCAAGTTCATGGAATAAGTAAGAAAGATACTACACGGTATTTTAAGGTTCAAGTGTTCTTTAATATCTTCTGTGTTTGTTAAATGAAACCAATCAAATTTATAATAATGATTTATATTGTAATAACTACTATATTATATATTATACAGAGACGCAAAAGTACAAGCTATAATTTAAAATAAACTATAGTTGAGTGTAATTATAAGACATATTGTAATCAAATTTAGTATATGGTAGCTAGCTATTATAGTCTCCGATTTATAGATGTTCATACGAACAATATAGTATTTATAAGGTCTGAGATGCCCTCTTCTCATTGTTGCCACAAAATTATAATACAACCTCAACCTCATAAATAGCTGGTATAATGTAGATGCCACTATCGATAAGTCTGTAAAATAGCAAACAAATTAAACGAAAACTTGCGAAAATGACATCAGAGTAACTTAAACTTTGTTTCCCCTTATTGCTTTACACTATTTTATTATAAATTCTTCGCTCCTGTCTGTGGTTAATGCAATTTGTCGAAGTCAGCAGTAAAAATTAGCGTAGAATTTTGTGAAGAGACTCTTCTATGTGCTTCCCTTCTTCTGCCCCTTGCTGTGGCTCGTGTGGCTGAATGGCGATGGATATCAGCATGAAGAATGTCTCAGACCTTTGGCATGCGCTGACATTAGCAGTTATAACTGATATAAACATATATGTATATATAGTCTGTAGACTATGAACTGTGCTATTTGCTGAATCAGACTTGACCCAATTGCAGGGCAAGCGATGTTGCATGACGCATCGCAAGTGTTGCGCTAACAAGACAAGTGACAAGCGACACTGTATAAGGCATTGAACAAGGGAGGAGGGGGAGAGAGGGAAAGAGGATGAGGAGGAGGAGGAAACAAACAGCAATTGGTTTGTGTCGTTCGAAGGAGGCTCAAGCTTATCTAGATGCTGCCTCAGATCAAGTTGTAAAAATGCGTTGAACACGTGAAAGAGACAGAGAGCAGAGGGAGGCAGAGAGAGAAGAAGCAGGAGAGGGGGATGGGGATGGGGAGTGTGGGCTCAGGTGTTGAACCCGGGGGCAGCAAAAATGGCGCCGCAAGCTGCCTTCAAGGAGGTCCAACCCGATCAAAACTGAACGTAAATCTTGAGCATGAGGCGAGCGCACGATCAGCACGTTCAACGAGGACGATCCCCCTCCCCCCTCTTCCCTTGCCATACTACTTCAACTTGCCACTCTTCAGATAAATGTGCGAGAGTCAGCAAACATGCAACATGCAACCGTCTCCTGCTCTGTCTTCTTCTCTTACTCCTTCTCCTTCTGCCTCTTGCTCTGCACAAATATCTGCAAATACAGCAAATTGTGCGCAGATTTGTTTACAGACAGTCGAGCACTTGGAATGGCAATGCCAGGGAGCAGGAGCAGCAGCAGCAGCAAGGGGAGTGAGTGGCAGTGGCGGGTGTGAAGAGTGGGGTTTGCTTTAGTCTCTCTGTCTCTCCCTCTGTCTGTTGCTGCTGATCGCGCGCAGATATAATTGACGACATGTTGTCTCACGATCGTGCTAAACCGATTAAAGGCATATTTAATGTTTGTGCATAGTCCCCTCCCCCTCCCACCACTCTTCTTCTGCTTCAGCTGTCCCCTCTGTCAACATTCGCTGTACATTTGGCGGGTCATCAATGGGTTAAAGCCCGTAATGCCGTTAAGTGTGTCATGCACTTCCGTTAAACAAATTGCGGAATTGTTTGCGCTAATTTCACATGTAAATTGCATTGCTGCTCTAAGTATGTGACTGTGACAGTGCATGTGTGTGTTTTTGTATGTATGTGTGTGTGTCTGAGTGTCGGCAATGTAAAGGCAACTGCAATTGGCAATTTGCGAATTTTGTAATTCGTTTAATTTACAAAGAAAATGCATGGAAGAAAACTAGTGAAGAACGCAAAGACAATAAAGACTGCTAGTATACCCTGTAAAGAACTTTGAAACTTTTAAAACCTTGCAAATTCTTTACCGTAAACAGATTTACATATTTTGCGTTACTGAAATATGAGCTATGAGAAATATGAGTTACTATTTACTACTTATTTATTTATTTACTTATTTAAAATCTATTTACAGAAATATTTGATACGGCTTCTTTAGATATTCAGAATGATGTAGAAATTCAAATTCAATGATTGTGTTTTGCAATCAACATGTTGAAGGTCGTAAACATACATATGTGTATATTATTATAGATATATGTATGCATTATTTCTTTATTATGTTTTATCTATTTATTTATTTCCATATCTAATGTATATCTCTCTCTCTTTTATAAAGTTTTTTATTTCTATAGATTTCTATTTCTATTCTATTCTATTCTATTTCTACTAGAAAAATGTATAATGTTAGGGTAAAGGAGCAGATCTTGCCTACTATTGATTATATATTTATACTATACATTGAAATATTTATAATAGTATTGCTCAGTTTCGGTTTCATTGATATTATATTCTTAATACTATTGTTCAGTTTTGGACATATGCAATGCGAATTTGCCACGGAAATTTAATTTGAAACAAATTTTGCGATTCTATTGAAATTTCAATAAATTTCAAATGGGAATAACGCAGTTAGGCTGCCTAATGAAGAATCCAAGTGTGTATAGTACTAAAATAGTGCTACGATTATGATGAAATGTGCACAGCATATCATAGATATAGTCTAGAATATATGTATGTATATGCCAAGCCTGCTTTCGTTACCTTGTAAACTAACCAACATATTCAAATGGTTTCTTTGTTAATAATATGTTAAACTGTTCGCAAACTCTCTCATGTCAAAAGACTTTAAAGCAGAAGCTCTGTCTTGAAGTCCTAAATTAGCTCATGTTAACATGTTGACATTAATTCTAATAAGAGTAAAATACTTTATATATGGAGCTTAAATCCATCAATGTAATGGTAATTTAGAATAACTATGTTCTGGCGTTGGTGTTAGAAGAACTACACTAATCAAGAATATATACTCCTAAATATAGTCATAGAGAGATGTCTCCAGCTTTCAATAACTGGATTACACAGCACCCGAATTAAATAAAGCTAGAAATATTTGTGTATGTACGTGGCTGATTGAATTACGCTCTATAGCCAAAGTACACCCCTTACCTTAAACAAGTGTTTTGGCAGGTGGCAACTGGCGTCAGGCAACTGGCGACGCTACGGGGCGACTCCCAATGGCGGCGACTCGGGTCTGGGAGTGCAGCAACAGTTGCACGTTATGGGAGCTTATTAATGAGAATTTCAGTGCATACAAATCGAATATTGTTCTTGTTTTTATTTTGTTTACTGTCTGTGATATATATGATTGTTTATGCGTAATCCAATATATATGCAAGCAAAGTTTGTTTAGACGTTTTTCAAAAAATTAAACGTTAAAACAATAGAATGCCTCACAGAATGTTTATGACTCAATTCAACAGAGACTTGTGCACTTTATACAATATGATATAATCTCTATGGAAGGGAATGTACTTTAGTTTATGAGAAAGGTGCGTATAGAATGACAGGCAAGAGAATGTTTTGGCTTTTAAGTGGAAATCAGCTGAGGCATCGCAAAAAATTAAATATGAATTAAGAAATTATAGATTATAGATAGAATATTATATTATATAGTGTATTTTTAAAGTATTTTACTGCCTTAGTGTACCCTCGAGGTCGATATTTAGCTCTCTATCAAAGAATTACGTGTTTATACTCGCATTTTAATCTTTTTGCTCATATGAACACCTTTATCTCAAAGACCATTACAGCTAGGGTTACCAAACTTTGTATAAATATGTCATATTTTTGTAAGTAAGTATATCTAGTATAAGAATTTGACTACCCCTTTTCTGCCTGCAAAAAACAAAAAAAGTCAAATTACAGGCGTGTTTTTAAAGCTAAAATTGTTATTTTCGTTGTGTACAATATGTATTACACTACAAATGATTAGTGTAAATTTGATGGGGATTGGATAGTTAACATAGCAGTTATTTAAGTATTAACTGTACACTCCACTCTAGGCACACTTGTTCTCATTTGATCACGTGTAAATTATTAAAATTGAGCGATATATGTATGTATAGCAGACTGAAAATGATTGTCTGCATACCTAAACACCCGCATATCGAATTGAATTCACATGAAATCCCAATTTCAATGTAGATTCGCACAGTTTATAAATTAGCTTGATTTCGATTTTGTTTATTTTATCACCTAATGGCGGCGAAAGCTGTTTGAGTTTTGAGTTTCGTCAATTTTGGTTTATTGAAATTAGAAATTGAAAGCAATTAAAATGGGAAGAGGGACAGAGATAAAACATAATTAATTTGTAAAATGATTATTAATTAATTTATGCGCATTAAACGCACATTTTTTGATTGACATTTTTTGCTCGCATGCCCGAAAAACCAAAATACAACAAAAAAAACAAAAGGTGGCAACCCACCCTGTCTGACTTGGGAGGCGGAGCCAAGGCAAGGCACCATTGCTAGTGAGTGAGTGAGTGGAAGCTGACAACGACAAAACGACGCACTGTTTGCACTGTTCACACACATGCGAGACGAGTGCTGAGTGTAGCGCACTCACGTTTGCCGACTCCGTTGCACTCGCAGACAACAAAAAACTCACTCAGAACTCTCGAACGAACGAAACGAATTCGCTGCGACGACGACGACAACGACGAAGAGACGAGAGCTCGCTTTGCCTCAGCTGCAGTCAGTCGATGCGAACTAGTCAAAGCGGTAGCAACAGTCAAGCGAGAGAACGGCTGTTTATTTTCGAGACAGACTTCGTGTGTGTGTTTGCATCGTATACGTGTATTCAGTGTGTGTGTGCAAATGACAAACGCATTCGATTTCAAAACAGACAGCTAACTTAACGAAGCGATATATAGTGTGATATATATATACAATAAATTATTAATTAAAGAGCATCCTCTAGCACACAAAATGGTCACCCTAATGCCATACAACTATGCAGCGCAGCGCTGCGGATTAATTGACAAAATGATCGAGCCAAAGGTAAAGCAGAATTGCATAAAAGAAAAGAGAGAGAGACAGAGAGAGAGAGAGAGACAGTGATTGAAGCTCTAAAAGTGTCGCGGTTTCTTGTTGAAGAGTTGAAAGATCAACAACAAATCTCGCTGAGACTGAAGACGGCGACAAATCTTGAAGCTTGTGGCTTTTGCCGTCGCTTCCAAAGATATTTTTAGTTGTTGTTGTTGTTGTTGTTTTTATCGTCATGTTTTGTTGTGGTTGCTTTTTGTGGCTTCCCCCTCCTGATTGGTAAAGGGGAAGCAGCAGAGATTTAAAAATTGTTGAAACACTTTTCTGCAACTATGAATGAAGTTAAGACTCCAAAGGGGTTTTACTTATAGGCAATTTTCCTAGACATATGTTAGATCAAATAATGAGCTTATTAACAAATGGGGCACCATATTTTACATAGAATAGTTTGCACAGTTCAGAGAACACATTAAAATGTACTTGGTGTGAGTCACAGCTAGTGGAATTTCTATAATATCAAGTTTTACATAATATCTATAATTACCTGCATGTCAATATACACTACTTATAGTTTAGCAGTGTACTTTAACTTATAACAGATGTAAGAATATGTACCCAAAACCACAAAATGCACACAATCTCAATCAGTGCCAATAGACAAGTCCATAAACCCATTTTCGTATTTTTGTTCGTATGAACACCTTTATCTCATTGACTATAAGAGTTAGGGCTACAAAATTTGGGCTACACACAGACAAACTAGGTTTTAGAATTTGGCTATATCTTCTACCTCCTGCCTAAATTGAAAAAAATCTTATTGCAAGTCTAAGTTTAAAGGTATTATAGCTATTTTTGGTGTGTCAGCTAACAAGGAAGGCCGGCGAGCGCCATCTGTCGGGAATCATTAAAGTACACAGCAACATAGGTCGTAGGGTATCCCACTGTCGCGTGCCGCGCGACTGTTGCTTTTCTTACTGGTTTTATTCTTTAATCCATCATCGTTTTTATTGTGCTTGATTAGCAATCAATTCAGCTCAGTTCTTGCACTACTTTCTTAGCTTTAGTCTTATAGCAAGCACCTTTCTTGTTCACTTGCGACAAATTTAATGTTGCCACAGACAGAGTGCTGCATGCCCCACATGCCACAACAAACTTTATGGCAGTTTCTTCGCACTTGGCTTAAAACAAAGTGAAGTCGTCACGAAGCACAATGCAGAGAGAGAGAGAGGGTGCTGTGGACAAAGAGTGAGGCTGTCAGGCAGAGAGACTGGCAGGAAGAGGGAGAGAAACTGCAATTGGTTTTAAGGCGAAATATTAATAGAGCATAAAGTGGCGCGTTTTAGGGTCTCCTCTTGGAGGTTTCTGGTGTTCTCGTCGTGGCTTTACGACATTTTAAGCAGGCTCTCACAGAGGCTCTGCAACGGGGGAGAGGGGGACTGTGGACTGAGTCTGGCATTAATCACATTTTAATTAAGTTTAAGCCGTAATCGTAAAAATTAACACGCCATAATTCAAACAGGCGACAATGCGCTGCATGTAATTTATGTGCCAAAGAAACTGAGGGGTAACCCCCGCCCGCTCTCCTCTCTTTCTCTCTCCCCCCTCTGTGCTACTCCACTGCCTGTGCTGAGCAAGCAGTCAAAATATTGATTATGGCTACAGCGATTGACACACGGCGATTGTCGATGCACGATTGCCCGATTGTCGATTGTCCCTACGTAATTAACGTGCCAAAGTGTTAAGGCACATAGCTCGCCCCCTCTACCCTCCAGCCTCTCTCTTGCGACTCCCCCCTGTCCCTGTTTCTCCCCTGTTGTCTGTTGCTGAAAGAAACAAATGACGCGCACTGCGAGGGAGCTACAAATTTGTTGTTGTTTACCTCGATGCTTATCGAGCCCCGCAGACGAGGCTTAGTAGGGTCCAAGTTAATAAAAAATTTGTCGCCGTCTTCTCGTTGTCTCTTATTGTGTGTGTGTGTGTGTGTGTGCGTTTGTCTCTGTGTGTGTCTGTTTTAATCTTCTTCTAAAGCCGAAGAGACAAAAGATTACGATCGCAGGAATTTCGTTAAAGATGCTCAAAAACAGGTCTTTATATGGCAGCTAACTCCCTTCCTCCCTCTCTCTCTATCTCTCTTACACACTCACTCACTGCTGCTGCCCCTTGTTGTGCGTGTGTGTGTGTGTGTTAATGTTTACGTTGTCAGCTTGTGCCATAAATTAGTTTAGTAAAAGGTTGCGTTGCATTTCGTTTTGCATTCGTGTATCGGATTCAGATTCAGATTCTTCTGTAGATTTAGCTGCAGCGGTTCTACCAGCAGAAGATACGGTTGCAAGCCCCCAGCTGCTGCAGCACAGCTGTAGCTTCGTGCTGCACGCCAACACGCAAAGCGCAGCTTCCCAAAAAGAAGCAGCAGCCAAAACTTTGCTACCGTTGACAGTCCTCAAATTTGCCAAAAATAAGAAGGAAGAAGAAAGAGCAGAAGGGAAAGAGAAGCTGAAAGCGCACACCCAATATGATGAACATGACTTGTGTGTGTGTGTGAGTGTACGTGCAGTTGCTCTACCTCAGATATGCGGGCCTCACGCACGCCCCATCAACTTGTGTCAGATATGAGGGAATTCCAGCAGCTTTTCTTTGCTGTAGGTCACCAATCAGAAGGAGAGATAGAGAGAAAGAGAAAGAGAGAGAGAGAGAGAGAGCACTCGCTGAAATGGCTTCCGTTGTGCAGTTTGCAGTAATGATATAGGTCTTTTATAGCTGGGTGTGCTGTAGATTGTGAACTTGTTAAGGAAATTATGCTGCTTATCCCTTGAAATGTTATGGTTGAGGGTAAAGAAGAGAGTAAGAAAGACTCTGTATATTCTCTCTCTCTCTCTCTGTATATTGAGATATATATAGTATAGATAGTATAGAGACCCTAATACTTTGATGTTTCACAACAAATTCACAGTTTAAATAGTAGAAAGACTCTTTAAGAGTCACTCATAAGAAATATACCATACAAAATGATTAGAATTGTCTACTTTGATTAGGATATGCTTGGGACACTTAAGAAAGAAGAAGAAAGCTTCAAGAACCACAATTAAGAAATGTATTTACTAAATCTAATATATTATTTTGCCTTCAATCAAGTAGAGAGTGCAAATAAAACCACAAACTGTAGATAGACTCCATATATGTACATGCATATATAGTGTAAATAGACTGAACAATACCTCTGAAAATGAATTAAATTATATCTACATAACACTAAAGAGTTGCTCCATATATTTACTATACATTTCCCTCATCATTTCATATATTTTCCTATTTAAAATTCGTTATCAATTCTACTCAATATTCCCTTGAATTCTGCCTGCCAAATTAGACGCCTCTTCTGTCAGTTCTCATTCAATTTGAAGAATCTAAAAAAGTCAAGCCGCAGCTCAGGCTCAGTTCATAGTTATTCCCTACAATCTCCAGCCTCACCCCACTATTCAGTCACTTTCGATCAGTGTCTTCTCTCTGCCTAGACTAGGCTACCTTCAAGTCAAGCTGGTAGAGCCCGTCTCAATTAGCCTGAGCTTTCTTTCAGCAGCTTAGCTTGACTTCTGACTGTTTCTATCGTTAGCTTTGTTTGCCTTTCCTTCTCCTCCAACTTCTTCTTCCAAGTTGATCCTACCTGGGCCACCTGCTGTGCTGAGACAGCGTCAATTTGTCGGCCCTCTCTTCTTCTTCCGTCTTCTCCCCTCCCTCCACTGCGATTTGTTATGGCGCCGCGACACAGTAAAAATTTTTCCCACGCACGTTAAATGCGCTTTGCCAGCGCAATTTGGAGAATTGCCGAATGCGAATTATGTAAAATGTGCTGTTTTTTTTCGGGTTTTCTTTAGCTTTTCTTTCTTGAGACACAAATTTGGCACATCCAGGGGGAACTGGGGAATAAACCGCTAACCTCAGCGGAACCCACAGCGACTGAGACTGGCTGAGGTGTTTGTTCTCTGACGAAGACATTGTTTATAAACAAATTTCGGCATTTATATAAAGTTTATTTTGTTAAAACACTGCATTATAAAAGGAAATAATGATGTAAAGGGCTGTAGAAACACTTTATAGTACTGGAGACGAGATTTCATAATGATTTCCTAAATAATTCAACTTTATTTCTTGTTTTCTTGCAGGTTAAACGTCCCAAAACAGAGCATACGGATACACATGAACGCGATCGGTAAGCATATTTGTATAGAGAGTATGTCAAGAAATACTTACACATGTGTACATAACATTAACGTGTATATATGTGTAAAGAGTTACTTGACCCACTGTACATCGTATGTTCATACATACAAGTATACCCATATATCATATACTTAGAGCACTGTATAGACAATTTGTAACGCTTTACCAAGGATGCAAGGATCTGTTCCTCACATTCTTACATTCTTCACACTTTACGCTGCAACAAGTGACAAATTTTGAGCAGATCCTTTCGCACACATGTGCCTCCAATTGAGATCGTTTGGGAATTCAAAGAATTTCTCGCATATTTAGGGAACTATTCGAAAAGGCGAGTGTCGTGGCACTTGGCACTTAACAGAAGGAGGCAGGGAGGAGAGAGTATAAAGAGTACTTAAAGGGTCTTAGGGCGGCTTAGCACACTGTTTCCCATAGCTCAACCTCATACACTTTGCCACTTTGTCACATATTTCTATATTTTCCATATTTCCTATTCATCTTTAATCCATAATGTGCCCAAAAAGAAAAACAAAATAAATAATTATGTTTGTCTGTGTAGCGCACGCGTTGTTTTTCACACAGAAAGAGGGGGCTATGGGGTACCCTTTCCCCTTTTAGAGATGAGATGAGAGAGGGAGAGAGATGAAGAGAAATGTCCCCAGACATTGGGTGTCAAATTCCTAAGGAAATTGGGCACTTCATTTACCTTCCAAAGTTGATTCCGTTGTACAATTTATGAAATATTACTACAAATTTGAAAAGGGAAATAATTGGAAGGCACAGAACGGAAAACCAGGGAGGGGGGGAACTCTTTTCGAGAGCAAAAGAAGATATAACAGACTAATTGGAGGGTGTAATTTGTGTGCTCTTTAAGCAGATGAGGAAAGTGACTTGGAGTTTGTGAGGTACACTAAAGTTAAAAGATGTTTTATGGGAAGCCTTGAGATACATATATTATATGATGAGCAGAAGAGAAAAAAACTATAGTTAAACATAATAATAAAACATAATAATACTAGTTACAAATAAAACTAATACTAAGTTATAAGTATATAATTTGCGGGATTTCTTAAAAGATTTTGAATACTCAAATGAGGAGTTACTACAATTAAAAAGAAGTTGTAAAGGTTTGAAAAAAGGAGATATACATCTATATTATACTGAAATTCAAATAAAAGTTAAGCTTATTTACAGATAAAATATTAATCTAATAATAGCAATAATATCTTTATTGTTTTCTATTGCAAGTTTTACGTGCCACAAATATCAAGTTCATTTCATAAAAATAAAAAGGAAACCGAATCTTCTGAACAAACTTAAAGGGTATACTCTGTGGCATAAAGCAATAATATTTGATAAATTGTTCCACAGACTGTGTGGAGATTGCTGTCTCTCTCCCCAATTATATATATCTTTCTCTCTTTCTCTGCCTCTCCCTGTTCTTAGTGCCTTTAATTGCCGAGCCAAAGAATTGAATTACCGAGCAAGAGACTGAGATTATTTTATATTTTTATTGTTTTTTTTCGATTTCCTATTCGATTTTATGCCAATTTGATTGCTGCAAACTAAGATTTATTTTTATTAGTTTACTTAAATTGCTGGGCAATTGTTGCTAAAAGAAGAAGGAGGAGGAGGAGCGGGAAAGGAGAAGAGGAAACAAGCAAAATGCAAGCAAAACAAAAACAAAACTTGTCGCCACTTGGACAGGCAACAACATTTGCTGCACACATGCTCGGCAGCGCCTCGGCTCGCTTCGGTTTCGGACGCACATGCCTCAAAGGCTGGGCCGCAGTGTGGCAGGCAGGTTGAGAGGGGGCGCGCTCAAGTGGTTTTGGTTTTTTGAAAGGAATTTCAAACGGTTTTCCTTTTTCTTTTGTAGAAAAATATTTATAACACTTGACAAGATTTTCGGACTTGGTCTGTGACACACTTGACTCGCACTCGGCACTCTCTCCCTCTCTCTCAGTCTCCTTTCCCCTCTCTGTTTTGCTTCGCTCTCTCTCTCCCTTGGTTTGTTTCTGAGTGCAGAAGAAGTCGTGCCGTTAATTTTATGGCTGTTTAAAGATTATTGGAAATTATTTTATGAGTCTGCTTAACGAGCAAAACGTTTATGTTGTTCTCTCTCTCTCCCTCTCTCTCTCACTCCCTCTCTCTTTCACTGTTTGTCAACCATTCTTTAGTTTCCTTTGTTTAACGATTATGAGAGTTAGGATGTGTTTGCTTTGCTTTATTGCAGTTTGAGTAGCCTTCGAATGGACTTGGCATATGCTGACCAGTATATTGAAATCTCGACAAGTTTTATGATTCCTCAGTTTGTGCCCATAATCTGTCGATAATAAATCTTCTTAACTAGACTGTGTAGAGAGTGTGGAAGACAGCTCTAACCCTCCCCCCCCCTTAACTTGTTCAGCTTCCACATTAGAGTCGATATAGTCATGTTTGTTCGTATGAACACCTATAACTCAGTGAACATTTGAGCTGGCACTATCAAATTTGTTGACAATATGTCTTACTATTGTATACGGATAGACTTTGTTTAAGATATTGGCCACGCCTCTTACTGCCCCAGTAAATCGATTTAAATCGATTTGCAAGTGTAGTTATTAGATCAAAGTATTAACTTTTGGTTCGTGGGTTAATAATTACCAGCATAATGCATAAATAACTCATGTACTTGGATGATAGATCATATCATTGAGCAGTTGTATATGTTATATACATAGATCAGTGTACTATGATGTACATTATATCATATCTCTATCGAGTACATTATAATTGCCTTACGTGGCCTTAACTAGGATGAAAATCTAAGACTGCCTTGCTATAATAATAGACTTCTGTTATTAAATCTGCCTTCCCTAACTAATCGCAGCACCATGCTAGGGAACTTGCTTATTGACAACCTCATGCAAGGTGACATTGACAGTGAGGCCCTTGTAAGGCAGCTACACTTCTCTGTCCCCTGCAGAAGTACTCGTAATTACCTTCCATTAATTCTTTCTTATTGTAAATCGAACTATGCACTGCACGATCCGTTCAGTGTATTGTGGACGGACTACAATAAACTTCAACACGTCATAGCTAGCATTAATTTTATCCCTGCTATGAAGTCTTTAATTCTTGTCTATTTAGCACGTAATTAGTAGGAAGATAATATTATATATTCGATATTCTATAATTTATTTGTATCTTTCATTTATATTTGCATGCCGCGTTCTATTCGAATTTTCTATCCCTATCGCGTTAATTGCTCCTCGCGTTTCTATTCGCATTTTTTAGCGCGTATATTTACCATGTCTCAGAAAGAGATCATTGTTGTCTACCATAGATTATTATTCTATACTCTATATATCAACTTTGTATATCATGCAGATATCAGTAGAGTGTATACTCTATAGATACAATAAGAAAGTATTTTATTATACTCAGCTATCAGTAAGTTTTATATGTTATATAGATCAATGTAGTAGAAGTATCATCAATAGAGATCAATACTTTATTATAGTACGTAAACATCACATAGAGATCAATCTAATCACCCTCTCTCTCTCTCTCTCGCTCTCCCTTTCTCTCTTCAAACAGTCTCTGCCAGCAACAACAACTCCACCAGCAACAGCAGCAGCAACAACAGCAACAGACACACTCCAGCAACGTGTTGGCCACCAGCAACGGGCCCAACAGTGCCAGCGGAGGCGTTGGCATTGGCGTGGGCGTGGCCGGGCAATGCAGCCCACTGGGCTTGCCGCCGCAGATACAACCGCTGCAGCCCACCATTGGCGCCCTGAGCGGTCACTACGCCAGCAACAACAGCAGCAGCAGCAGCAACAACAACAACAGTATCAACAACAGCAACAACAACCCAAATCCGAACAACAACAATGGGAATCCCAGCAGCTGCAGCTTGGCCTCAGCCAGCGCCAACTTTGCCCAATCCACAGGCAGCAGCTTCTCCACATATCAGCAGGCAGTGGATGAGGGCGTCGTCGGTGTGGGCGTGGCAGGCATGTCACACTGGTCACATGATGCGGCGGCAACTGTTGCTGCTGCCGCTGCCGTCAAATCGGAATCACGCAGTCCCGGCCAAGTGCAGACTCTGGAGAATGGCAGCCTTGGCTCCGTCTCCGTCACTGCCTCAGCGGCGGCAGCAGCAGCAGCAGCCTCAGCGGCAGCAAGTGCCTCTGCCGCTGCCGCGGTCGCTGCATACGGGTGTGCAGAGAGCAGCGCTGCGACAGCGGCGCATGATTACTACTACTACAACAGCATGCAACAGTATACGCCGCCGCCGTTCTACTCCGGCTATGGCACACCGTATACGGCTGCAGCGGCAGCGACGTCGGCAGCGGCAGCAGTGCGCAGTGCCAAGATGGAACCAGGCGCAGCGGCCGCTGCAGCGGCTGCTTACCTGACGCCCAGCTATGCCGGGCCAGCTGGCGGGGCAAGCAACAACAACTCGCAGCTCTATGCGGGCAATCCCTATGCGGGCTACAACAACTTTGGGCAACAGGACTACGGCGGATACTACAACGAGCAGTACGGCAATTACTATAATCCGGCCAACTACTCACCATATGCCGTCAGCTCGCCCAGCTCGAGTGCTAGCCATGGCTTCCATGTGGCCACAGCATCGTCGAATCTATCGGAGAGTCCCACAGACACGCACTCCACGACGCCGGTGCATGCAGCAACGCATTCTCCGCACTCGCCACTGCCTGCGCTCTCCTTGTCCCCCAATGCGGGTGTCGGAGTGGGCGTGGGTGTGGGCGTGGCTACAACAGCAGCACTCAACTCTAGTGGGGGCAGCAGCAGCCTTAACAGTGCTGGAGGAGGTGGCGGCAGTGGAGGTGGTTCAGCTAGCAAGGCCACGGCCACTGGGAAGACAGGACGCGCACGGGGTCGTCGTCATCAACAGCCAAGTCCAACGCGTAGCACAGCATCGGATACAGGGAACAGTGAAGCAGTTAAGCCACCAGAGCGTGTCTTCATCTGGGATCTGGACGAGACGCTGATCATCTTCCACACGCTGCTCTCGGGCAGCTATGCCAATCGCTATACCAAAGACCACAGCACACTGATGACCATTGCGTTCCGCATGGAGGAGATGGTCTTCAACATGGCCGACACACACTTCTTCTTCAACGAGATCGAGGAGTGCGACCAGGTGCATATCGATGATGTGAGTTCCGATGACAATGGCCAGGATCTGAGCACGTATAACTTTGCCACAGATGGCTTCCATTCGGGCACACCCCCCGGGGCGCCACCCAATCTCTGTCTGCCCACGGGAGTGCGCGGCGGCGTCGATTGGATGCGCAAATTGGCGTTTCGTTATCGAAAAATTAAGGATATTTACAATACGTACAGGGGAAAGTAAGTGTAGCGTATGCAGCCGTCGGTCTCAGGCGATGTATTGTATTCTCATTAATTCCGTCTTCCCTTCTCTTCTCTTCTCTTGCAGTGTTGGCACTCTGCTGGGTCCCGGCAAACGCGATGCTTGGCTGCAGATACGCTCTGAAATCGAAGTGGCCACCGATAACTGGGCCACACTGGCGCTCAAGTGCCTCAGCATGATTGCTCAGCGGGAGAACTGTGTCAATGTGCTGGTCACCTCCACGCAGTTGGCTCCGGCACTGGCCAAGGTGCTGCTCTTCGGACTGGGGGGAATCTTTAATATCGAGAACATCTACAGCGCCCACAAGATCGGTAAGTTTGGCAATCGATTTTTAGTTGTGTGCAAGCGAAAATACTGTGCACGATTTATCGATTGTACTTACAATATTTGCATTTGGTATTTTAAGGACTTTCGATATGCACCACTAAGCATCGAACACATGGAGTACACAAACAGCGGAAAATGCTCGATGTTCGATGCTTAGTCACTGCACGCAACGCAAGCGAATAGAATGCGCGATATATCGATTGCTCTTAAATTATTTGAACTTGCGATAGTCGCATTTGGTATTTTCAAGGAATTGGCACAGCAGAATGTACTAATTTTGTCCCTTTCCCCTTTTGTTTTCTTTTTTAGGCCAGGAAACCTGCTACGAACGCATCGTCACCCGCTTCGGGCGCAAGAGCACCTACGTCGTGATCGGCGATGGGGCCGAGGAGGAGTCCGCTGCCAAGGCCATGAACTTTCCGTTCTGGCGCATTTCCGCACACAGCGACATACGTGCCCTATACACGGCCCTTGACATGGGCTTCTTATGAAAGGCTTATTGCGTTTTAAAACGCTGCGCCGCAGAAACGCTAGCGTTTTGTGCGCGTTTTTCGTACAGTTTTGAGTACAAAGGGGAAATCGAAGAAGAAGGAGAAAGAATTGAAGAAGAATTTCTTAATTTATTTATGTACTATGTGTGTGTTTGTGTGAGACAAAACTGTAAACCAGCGCAAAATAATTTAATTATTTTGTTGATAAACAATTTATTCTTTAATGCCAAGACTTTTATTGTATTATATAGTTTATAAAAAAGGAATTTCGATTTTCGCCAAACGCAGCAAAATTCACGAAAATTGTTTAATTAAATGAGATGTACTTATAATGAATGTATTGTAAATTACTGATATACCTATAAATAATTATTAATTATATATATTATGTTAACTATACGTATCTAGCACCCTAGAGTAGCAAACAATAGAACAGTAAATGGAAAATGCAAATGCAAGTGAGAAAGAGGGAGACAGCCCCCATCAAACACAACAAAAACGTAGCCTAAAGATTTATTTAGTTTAAATATCAAAGAAAATCATAACTAAACACTGTAGTATTCAAATTTTAAATATACATACATATATTATACATAGCTGCATATATTAAACTATATTTAAAATATAAAAACAAATAAAAACAACAACGCACTGTATTAAATCAAAGTCACCAGTTTGTTTTGTTATATATTGCAATTTGAAAAGACGAAAACGAGCAGTCCGCAACGTAATGACGTCATAACGTAACGTAAACAACTACGAAATGGTGTCTTGGGATCGTGCAAGCAAATCAAGTGGTACACTGCTTACCTAGAAAAACTTTGCTAGCAATAATGCAAGCAGTTGAAATTTATTCTCCATAGCACGCACCTTTTGTCTGCTTCAATGCTTCTCATTTCTGACTGACTGCTATGCAATTGAATTGGCAGCCTCCTTGTTGTTCAGTGAAATGTTAAAGTTAATAGAATCAGTTAAACTTGTTTTTTGACCGCCTCCGCCCTCCCACGGCCCACAGTGAACTTTTTCAAACTGTTTTTTGGTTAAAAAAGAAGGAAAAGTGGAAAAAATAGCGGCTAACACATTGTCACATTTTTCCATGGCGGGCTGTGGGCTCTAGGAATTTGGAAAGCAGCGTCCTGTTAGAGGACAAAAGAAGAAACAATTTAAAAAAATCCCCAGGCGCATATTCTTCTGGTTTTGGCGCAATTCGTAATGCTGTTATTCGAATTGATAATACGTTACAATTTAGCTAACAGAGCTCTGTTAAGCCGGGACACGATCCCATAGCACGTGCACCAACCTGAAGGAACACCCCCCGCTCGAAAACAAGCTCCATTTATATTTTAAATTAAAATTCCGCCAAATTCCGTTCTGCGGGCCCCACGGTGCGACCCCTGTGACCTCTGCCCGCTCCTCCTTATCTTTACAATGTCCACACGACCTTGACTCATGCGATAGTGACGTGTTCAGCTCACATGACGGCACTTGGATGCTCGGGGCACGCCCTGGGCACTCAGCAGGCAGCAAGCAGCTTGCAGGCGTGGCCTGCCCCGCGATGATCCTCGTCGACACATCGGAATGCAACCAGAAGTGCGACTGTGACATCGTGATTTCGTTGTGCCTGGAAGGTAAGAAGAAACGCTTTTATAAGATGCAGATACAAATGAATCTTGATGTGTGCGAAGCTTACGCATGGGCCCAAGAAGAGGAGCAACCCAAACGAGGTGCAGGTGAAGGTTAAGAACTTGATTTGAATTTGGAAATAGACTAGACGAATAAAGATATATATATGGTATGCACAGGTATAGATTGAAGAGAGAGAAGATAAATTACATGTGAGAAGCAAATTATGCTTCTTTTTCTCGAATATCTAATATGAATCTCAGTCTAAAATCCATGACCCAAACATATAATACATATATAAATATAATATATATATATAAATATAAAACAAACCGTGTCCGGTTCCACATAATCTGCTTCCACTCGCCAAATTCCATTTAAATAAGGGGTCAAAATCGGTGCAACGCTAACATCAGCATCCGCCGTTATCAGCTCAGACCATTTCCATAGCACGTGATCGGGGCTATAAAAGGTGCGAATCTGCCTGCAAATAGATCATTCTATATTTCGATTCTATTTGAAAGTGTCTAAGTGAAATGGGGCAGAACAGTCTCTTCTTCTTTATCCTGCTCTGCTTGATCCTGTTGCAGGACTCAAAAGGATCTTCCGCTGCAGATGAAACCGATCGGGTGAGAAAGTGTTCTTCAAGTGGAATAAAAGTAGAATCAGAATCAGCATCCTTAAGTGATCAATTCGAATTTTTTATGTTCTGTAGTCTTGTGAAGAGTCCCATCAACTGGAGGAGCAGTGCGGGCCTTATGCCCACAAAATAGTGAAGCCAATGATGGCATATTTTGATCAGGTGACTCAGAAGATCGATGAGAATAACGCAGAAATGGAAAGAAAGAATATTGAAATCGGTAAATTAGAAAAGGAAGTGGCTAGCTCGTTCAAGGATCAGAGCACAAAGTTCATCGAAGATATGAGCAAAGGTTTTATCAAGTTCTTGCAACAACAAATAGAGAAACTGGTGGAATTGACTGATCGACAAACTAAAGACATTGTGGCAATAAAAGAGAAATGCGAAAACGATTTAAAAAACAATTATGACAATAGCAAAGCCCAGAAAACAGCCGCAGATGAGTTCTTGAAAAAACTAAACAACCTAACGAATTTGATTAAGAAGCAAAATATAGTGAAACAAATGAATGAGATAGTTGAAGTTAAGGATAAATGCTTAACAGATTTAAAAAATACTCATGACAAAGTTCTTCAACTGGAAACGGAAGTTCAGAAAGCTGCTAATAACTCTGAAGTAATCGAATCCTATAAACAACAAGTAAACCATCTAACGAATTCAATTGATAAGAAAAACAGCGAAATAAAAGAACTTAAAGTGAAGGTTGAAGAAGAAGCTGGAAGAGTAGTTGAATATAAAAACCAACTTAAAAGTCAAAAAGAAATAATTTTAGAAAAGGAAGCGGAAGTCAAGAAACTGATTCAGCAATCAAATGAAATCGAAAAGATTGATGAAAAGAGTTGCATTGGCGCATTGTCTGGAGTTCACAAGATCAAACTTTCCAACGATACTTCTTTTGAGGTCCTATGTAACTCTGTTATTGCTGGCCTTGGATGGACTGTGATACAACAGAGGATTAGGGGCGGAGTGGAGTTTCAAAGAGATTGGAACACGTATCGAAATGGCTTTGGGGACTTCTGGGACGGGGACTTCTTCCTCGGCCTGGAGAAGATACATAGATTGACCACAGAGCAACCCCATGAGTTATATATTCACATGCAACGATTTGATGGTACTACTTATTATGCCAGATACGATGAGTTCGCCATTTCGGGTGAAAATGATCAATACCGAATTACCAAGATGGTTACATTTTCTGCTAGTACCGGTGACTATATAAGTTATTCCAGTAATACAAGATTCACGACATATGATCGCGACAATGACGAGAATAGTGATGGTAATTGCGCAAATGAGTTTTATGGTGGCTGGTGGTACAATAGTTGTACTGACTGGTAAGTGTGTTTTAACCGACTTAAACATTGATAAGATTTCCATTTCTATTTAATTCGTTTTCTTTCGTTACAGCAATATGAATGGAAAATACTTTCATTCTGAAGTGGAAGATGACAAAAGCATACATTGGGAGGGACGGACTTCACTGAAACAAGTAAGGATGATGATACGGCCCAAAGCTGTTCAAAAATAACTTACTAATGTTTTATCGAAGTAATCCAAATGTTATATTCCAATTTCATAAATAAATTTGTGCATATCCTTTAAATGAGTTACTTATAAATTTATTATTTGTCGAGGTAAAAAAGAACCCTCTGCATATATGTTGATTCAGCCAATCCTACAGCTCGCACCGTGGTTGGAGTTACTCGTTCCGTCTTACTTACAGCGTTAACTGACCAGATGTGCGTACATACATATATGTATATGTGTATAAATCAATATCAGTGCATACGAAAATGCACATACTTTGATTTGTGGGGAAGTCTTTGATGAGTTGACCTTCTTTGAATTGAGTTCTCCCTCAATGCTAAAACCTGTTTGTATAGCTATGGAAATAATACTTTCCACTTGGTCGATATTTTGGAAAAGCATTTTTAAACAGTTTAGCATAAAGCATTGAGTTTGAAATGTGATTTAAGTGCTTAGAAGTAGGTCTGGCTATATTCTAAATCAAGACTTCAGTTCCTGCAATACATTTATAAGAGTGTTGTCTCAAAATTTGCTGGCTCCAGCTCTAAGAGTCCCTCAGATCAACGTGTTCCTACAACTCGACTGGCCTTATATATCTATGTATTATATAGTTTATGAGTTCACAGATGTTACAAACATTCCGCAGAATGCAATCGACCAAGGCCCAGAAAGCTTTCTATCAGGGTAAACCGCATGCCATCATAAGAATCTTGCAGAGACATTCCCCAGTATCATAACATATTTTTACGGATCAATTTGAGGATAATAAAACGACTCAAATTGATCTTAACACGGGTTGCATTATATTTAGAAGGCGCCTAAATCTTTCTAGCTGCAGTTAACCCACATTTCTAAGGCCGAACGGGACGAAGGCATTAAAATCCTTTTTGTTGCATGTGGCAAGTGTGGACTGCCTATGTGTCGGCAGGAGTGGTAACACGACAAAACACACCCAGCATTTTTGGGCAACTGCAATCAAGAACAACTACAACAACAACAACACAAGTCAAAGTTGTTGCTGCGTGTGCTAATCTTATTTTTATGATCCCAACGGACTTGGACTTGTTTCTGGTTTGTATAGAGTGCACACATACACACATATACACACTCATGCACGTGTGTGGTTGCATTTGAGGCAAGTTAAGTTGTTGTTGCCGTTCGCTCGATCGCTTGTTTGCATATTAGTCACAATGACGATGACTCCACAAGGGGAAGGCGCCGAATAAAAAGAGACAGAGGAGAAGGAGAGGGCCAGAGGAAGAGGGTAGAACACTAAGTTGAGTATTAAAAGCAAGAAACGATGTTGAGGCTGCGCATCTGAGGCTATTAGAATTAATCAAACGGATTTGGTAGCCACAGGCTACAAAGGAGAGAGGAGACAGAAAAGAGCAGAGAGAAGTGAGAAAGAGTGGAGAATGGAAGTCACAGATGCACCCCGTCTCAACTCATCTGATCTCACAGGCTACTCCACACTGAGAATAAGATATCAATGGTACTTAGGTGTGGGCAGGCTCGAGAGAGCTTAGATTGTTATTAATTATATTGTTATTAATGTTTGACCGTAGATGCGTATGCCATCTGAGTAGTAGCAGGCAGCATCCTAGCACTAGCCAAGCTCCCCTTCTCTGACACACATGCCTCCTCTAATGATCCTCGTTGCGTTCTGCAGACTTTGCCTTTGCTAAGAATGGATCAAATATTGCAAGAGTAATCAACAAATTAGAATTTGATATGCTAGGGGAGCTGAGAGAAAGAAGAAAATAAATTGATAAAGGAAAACAATAATGGATATCAATCGATCGATAAACCTTTCAAATATATTGTGTAGTACTTGTTTTAAAACCGTTTTCATATTATCATTTATATTATTTTCGAATTAAAACAAATAAGTTTCTCAAAATAAATTAAAAGAGCTACTGCTAAACAAACGATTGATCCATTGCAAAATCAACTGATTTGTAACAAAGATAAGCAACTTTAAAGTGGCGAAGTGAACACACTATCGAGCGTAGACTGTAGTGCATTCATTTTAATGACCCAGCGCCGATGAACGGTAAAAGCCTCGAAGCATTAATGTTCATCTGGGGAGGATTATACGAAATCCGATAACTTGTCTGCGTGTGTTAATAGCCCAATTTGCAAGTGTATGAAAAAAACCAGAAAGAAAAACTACCTCCGGCAAGTCGAAGGCTAAACACCCTTGCAGGTCTTGGCTTGTTCCTTGTGGCATTGTTCCTATATCAGTTTTATATAATAATAGAAAAGAATTGTATAAGAAAGAAAATGTTTTGCGTTAAAGGCTTTAATATCACTAATCTCTGTACATTTATTCTTATTCTTCTTCTTAGTGGGATTGTTCGCATACCAGTTTTATATAATAATAGAACAGAATTGTATAGAAAGTAAATGTATTCGTTCTTCTTCTTCTCAGGTGGCCATTACAACCCGTCATCGGGTTACGGCCTCAACATCTCCCGACTGCAGCCTGTGCTTCTTGCACGCCTCCTCCAATTGGTTACACCAAGCGCAGACAGGTGCTTCTCTACTTGGTTTATCCATCGAGGCCGCGGTCGTCCCCTTCGTCGCCCAACATCGACTCTAGTCTCAGACACCTTCTTCGCTGGAGCTTCTTCGTCCATAGGCACAACATGTCCGAGTCATACGTTGTTTTGTAATGCGCCGTAGTACGTCAATGTCGGCGTAGAGCTCATACAGTTTGTGGTTCATTCGAATACGAAAGTCGTTCCTGGTACGATCAGGATCAAAGATCTTGCGTAGTATTTTCATCTCGAATCCGTGTGTGACAGCACCCGTGCTTCAGCTTCGTATAAGAAACATGGGCAGAATGAGCGTCTTGTAGAGTGCTGGAGTTTTATAGGTCAAGAGAGAGAGAGAGAGAGAGAGAGAGAGCTCTCCTGTACATCTGTTTAATGAGCCTCTTGTAGCACCTGTTGGCTGATGTGATTCTCCGCTTGATCTTTCCTGGCTGAAGTTGTTGCTGGAGTTGATGGCGGCGCCATGGTATATGAAATGCTTGTACATTTATTACTATTATTTATTTCTAACAGACTGCTTGTTTCCGATTTCGATAGCATGATGAATGTTTCTTATACATATGTTACTTGTACAACCTTAATTGGCACTGATAGTTGAGTCTGTTTCAAGAAGTGTGCCAAGTATCATCAAGTTTTCAGTCTGCGAGTGAAATGACTAGATCGACTTCCCTGTTGATGCAGAACATGTCTTATATACTCTATAGGATTGTATATGGTCTTCTAAGTCGCGTTGCAAACTTCTGGCTCACATGAATATACCCTCAGCAAGGGTACAACGAGCAAAGCAAACGTACGAAATGCCGCACAAAGGTCTTGACCGTCTGGCTTTGTGACATGACAACCTCCTGGCCTCGCCAGTTACCACCCGTTAACACCCTCACACACCCTTACCCCCCTGCGGGGCATTAAAAAATACAAATTAAATCTGCAAAAAAGCCGAATTTCAATTTCGCATTCGATTTTTCATCGTGTTATTCACAAGCTTTCAATTTCAAATGCGATAAACGACAACAACAACAACAACAACTACGATCGATAACAACAACAACAACAACAACAACTGCCAGTGGCTGTCACAGCAGATTGCATCAGCAGACGTCGCAGCGTGGGCAGCGAGAGGGGGGAGGAGGAGTGGGGGATCGTATTCATATTTCGCAGTCACATTCAAGACCAAATCGATTTCGACTTCGATTCCAAACGATCGACGACGACTTCGCGCCTGGCCTTTTTGGCCTTTGGGGGCACGCGGCGACTCTGTGGCTCCAACTATTGTTGTTGTTGTTGTTGCTGCTGTTGTTGCAGCGGCAATTAAATTGCGAAATGATCATATTTATTGCTCGGCCTGGCTACAAGATGCCACCTCCCTCCCCCCAACCCTCCAAGGAAACCGGCAAATGAAATTAAAAACAATTGCCGCGACTTTTGCATATCCTGTAGGCGATTAATTGGGTAAGCGGGTATGCGTTAGCGTTCATTACACAAATTTAAATCATTTGCATATTGATCGTTAGTGTACAAACCAAAAATGAACTTGCTACCTGTAGAATGATGCCTGCAATTTGATTTTTAATGATTTACGGCGGCGTCAAGGGGCGTGGTCAAGTTCTACAATTAACTTTATTTGGGTATAACAATCAGAGTTATTGTCAGCAAATTTGGTAGACCTAGCTCTTATCATCACTGAGATAAAATTGTTCATACGAACATAAATGACTATATCGAGTCAGTTGTTGAAGATGTTCATGAATATATATGCATGTTTTGGTGCAGCTTTCCTTTGTCAGACTGTTACATACATACCTACAAGCTGTAACACCCTTCTACTCTGTAGTAAGAAGGTATCATAAAAGCTAAACAAGTACAGGGTATACTGGAAGCGACTACCCAATACAGCATGCTTAAAAGTGTATCAATTGTTTCATTTCAACTTGATCTAAGTAGCTTCTACGATCTAGTATTAACCACAGGGTATGCTGCCGTCACATACTGTCATCCGTTGCGTTCTTTTGTGTATTTTTCTCTCTCTCTCTCTGTCTCTCTCTCTGTCTTTCTCTCTCTGTGATTTCAGCCAGTTGACAGCATGTTCATTTGCCGACCAACTGGGCGTGCACAGGTCGCAATAATTGGCAATTCACAATTGGCTTTCTCACGCGACGATCTACGACGGCAGCAGGAGACGTTCAATGACCGACCACCCCACAATGCGTGGGCGTTGCCTGGTTGCCTGGCTACGGCTTTGACTGTCTGGCAAGGCCTCCTCGAAGCAGCCTCCTTCTCCAAATCCTCCAAATCATCCAAATCGTCCCACATCCGCAGCCAGCAACAACTTTCGCGCAAATTCCCCCGTCCTACCCTCACATGGGATTTTACTTGAAAAGTAAAATGGGGCGCAAAGGTTGGTTAAATGATTAAGAGGCGTTCCATTAGCCGGGTATACCCTCCTCTCACCCTCTCTTGCCACTACCTTGCCTACCCCACCCTACTCCACCTATCGTAGCTGGGCTAGTTGCCCTGCTTTGACTCTTCTCACTCTGGCTGCATTAGAAAGTTCGTGGGAAGTCTTTTCAAGTTGCTGGTAGAGACACCGCCAACGGTAGGTAGGCAGGGGCAGTGGGAAATGGAGGAAGGGGGGAAGACTGTCTTAAGTTTTAACAGCATTTTTCATAAAGGAAGCAAGGCGCATGAAGGAGAGAGAAAGGAGAAGAATTGGAGTTGGTAATGAAAAGCGCCAGTTAAGGTGTGTGTCTGTGTGTGTGTCTTTGTGTGTGTGTGTGTGTTAGTGTGTGTTAGGTGTGCGACTTCTATGCTAATTGAGCCAATGCTACTTTGGGTTATGTCAGCCGTAAAAAGTGCCTTGAAAAGGTGCCAAAACGGAGGCGATGAAAAAGAAGAAGAAGAAGAAGGTGCTGCGCGTACCAGTTGCGAGTACCCGTGGGCCGCAGCAGCGTGTGGGCTTTCTTTATGTGCCACATGCACACGCACATACGCACACTACTACTTGCTTGCCCCAAAAAACTATTAAAGTCTTCCAAAAAGAATACTTCCAGCCAAGCCTGGTTATTTTGCTATAAAAGATAGCTACATTTCTGGCTAAATCTAGCGGTCAATTTGAACAAATTTCACTTTACTAAACCTATTAGCTAATTGGTTTATACTTTCCCAAGACAATTAATTTTTCAGGAGATTATAAAATAGTGAAATTCTTCTATAGTATTCATATCTAAAAAATGGAAATCAGTAATAAAGGACTTTATTAAAGTTATAAAGAGTGATTTTTTAAGACCTCTAGAAAAGTTTTTCAAAAAAAATCACATAGAATTCAGAGAAATGCGTGAAATCTTTATTTGAGTCGATAGTACTGTCCGTATAATTGATTGTTTGTAGATTATTTCATGCAAAGGTTGACAGTGACTACGCCTCAAATGCTCAATCCGCTTAGTCCAATTTTGGCATACTCTTCTTAACATTTCGTCTGGTATCTTTCGATTAAATGCTTCAATGTTGTCCTCCAATTGAAGCGGGCTTGTCATTAGATTTAACATATCCCCACAAACAATAGTCTAAAGGCATTAAATCGCACGATAGAATGGCTCGAATAGCCGCTTCATTGGGTCGATTAAACTAACCATAAAATGGAAGAAGGGCGCGATGAACTGTCATAACAGAGCATGCATTTTGATAATAACATTCAATAATCTGCAAGCGTTGTTATTTTGTAAGACGATTCATGATTAAATTATAGATAAAACTGAAAAGTTTGACAGTGTTACAAAACACGAAACGTGCGTTAGCTGTTTTTTCCTATGTTGCCAAAAAGATAATAGCTAAAAAATTATATGCAAATTACCAAAGTACTTTACAGTTTTAGACCTATTATTTCAGCTATAAAGGGTATTGATCGATTTTACAATATCTTCAAAGTTCTTAAAGCATTCCATACAAAAGATGAATATTCAGTGATATCATATTTTATCTTAGTTACATTTTATAAAACATTATTTTGCCACTTCCTAAGATGGTACAATCTTGGGAAACATATTCTTTTTTATTTATGCTGGTTTTCTTAGTCTTTCCAATAAAATCTGTAAAATTCTTTCATGAATATAAATATAAGCAATCTCAGAGAATAGAACTCAATAGAACTTTTTATTTCTTGAACATTCAATTCTTTATTGCACTCTTCTCTTATCTGCTAATATAAATTGGGCTAAATGTTTCATTTATAAGCATATAAAAAATCTTGTGATCTTGTATACTAAAATACGCTGTAAAATACCTTATAGCTAGTCCATTTACCCCACTCTTTCTACTCAAACGCCTCCTCATTGCGTTTGTCAGACAAGTTTGCCGGCATTATTGATACTATGTAGACAAATTGCAGTTTTATTAGTTGGGAAAAGTTTTTTATCTGCCCACAGACTTATGAACTCACTCGAGTTTTGGCCTGAAATTGGGGGCCCGAAATCCGACAAAGAAACAAAATAAAGCAACGTAATTTTAGTTTTTACTTTGGTTTTTGTGGCGATTGTGGGCGCCATCAGTTGCCAATTTGGCGACAGCTGCAACAAGTGCGACGATCGCGATGATTAATGCAGTTTATTGTCGGTACCGTTTCCTCCTAAGGAGCCTCTCAGCGTGCGGGAAACGGTAGCCAACTGAATTTGGGTCACTCTGGTCTTTTCGCTGGAATCTTCTATGTAGAATCTCTTGGCTGGGGCAAGTTCAAAGCTCTGACACGACCCGGATATGGGAGGCAGGCAAATAGAAAAATGTCATGGCAAAGCAAAGAAACCAAAGACGCTGGCGCAGACTCAGTTGCAGACGGAGTCAAAGTCGGCGATGGCATCTTGGCATCAAAGGCGCGCCCTTGTCCGCCTTGTCCGTCCGCTTTGGTGCCGCAAGCTGGAGCCAAAGTCATCGCCGCCTTTGAGCGACTTTCAGTGATCTGCCGAGCATTGGGAGCTAGAGATGGTAGCGTGAGTTAAGGTGAGTAATAGGTGTGGGTGTTAAAGTTAATGTCAGTGCTATCAATGTTCTCTGTTTAAGTGGTAGCTAGAGATGATAGCGTGAGTTAGCATACGTATCGATTGTTTTCAATAGATCGTTGAACTGAGCTGGGATTGAGAGTACTTTCTGCAGTTTTATATAACATTATCCTGAATTATATTAGATTTAATATTATTATATCTTCTTAGTTTTTTTTAGACTCAATATTTTACATAAATCAGATTGCAGTATAACAAAATTGCACAATTCTCAGTTCTTCTCTTCTTAGTTTTTTTCAGAGTTATTTATATATTATTTAAAATCCACACAAGTTCTATATGTTATAAATAATCTATCTATAATCCATATAGAACATACATAACATATACAAATCAGTATTTATTTCTCCAACAATCTCTTATCTCTAGCACATTGGCTGTTGTACTGAATGGTTGCTAGTGATGGGTGTGTGAGTTGGGATAGACAACGATAGTTGATTGCTTTCGTTGCTCTATATATGGTATTCTATATATGTAAAACAAACTGATCTTTTTCTCTAGCGAACAGCAGCATTGATTTTCTTTCTCACGCTCTCATCCCTAATCGGCTACTATCAAGCACGCGGCATCTCTCGACTACTTCTTGCCCCCCTGCCCACCTCTTTGTTGGCATTGTCTGTGCACACAATGTCGTGTTGTTGTTTTCGCTGTGCACTGTTGTTGTTTGCCAAGTTGTTGTTGTTTTTATTTTTGTAATTGTAGTTGTTGTTGTTTGCCAAACAAGCGCAAGTTGAGTCTACTATGGCTCACACTGCACTGACAACGTGAGTAATTATCTTCATTAATAGTGTTACGCCTCGGGTTATGCAGCACTTTTTGGCAGCCTGAATTGCTTCAGATCGTAGTAGATCGTAGTTGATCGTAGTTTACTGTACTAATTACTTGTTCCAGTTCAAGTTCTAGCTCCAGATTGCAATTTCCTTTTCCATATCCTTATTTTCTCTTTTTGTTTTAGTTTTTTTCTCTACTTAATTTCCTACTGCATCAGTTCCTTGTTCCAGTGCCTTGTCTCAGTTCCTCCAACAAGTAACTTAGTATTTCAGTTTGTTGTTCCAGTTTCTTCTTTCAGTTCCGTACTTTGGTTCTTTCTTTCTATTCGTTTTCATTTCGTCACCTTTGGAAATATTAAAAAGGCAGCCTCCAATTTGTGGCCAAGGGGAGCTCTAGTCAAGTGGACAGAGTGTGCATGTGTATGAGCATGTCTGCGTATGTATGAGTACGTGTGTATGTGCGTGTTTGCCTGGCGATAAGCACGTGTTCAAGTGGCCCAACTACCTGTGGCAACGTGTTGCTGCTCGCGTTCGCCCTGTGGAAGCTGCGACTAGTTCAGGTAGCTCCACAACGAGACAAAACGAGACGAGGTCGCAGTTTGATTGATTAAGCAGACACGCACATGCACGCACGCACACACACACTCACGCACACACACACACTCTAAGTGCAACAAGTGTGTGTATGCCAATTAGTGTTGCTTGTTGACTTGCTGGGGATTGTCGCCTTAATGCCGCTTTTCGATTGCTCAACCGGAGGCAATTTTCTATGTCAAAGTGCCACGAAACAAATGCAACAAAAAATACCAAGAAAATACCAACAGAAATGCCCAAAAAGACAAGTGTCATGTCTGGTGTTTGCTTAATTGCCTTGAGGCCACTCTGGGGGATTATTACCGGTTGACCTTAGAGTGCTTAACTCATGTTGTTGTTGCTGCTGCCTCATCTGCATATGCAGTACGTGTGGCAGGAACACAAGGTGCTACACAAGAGTTGCCACAACAGACTGGGCGGGGGCAGCATCGCAGTCGGGGGCAGCTTCGATTATGAAATCTGCCTTCGCCTTTTTTTGTTTGCATTTTTTGCACATAAATTGTTTCGGCTTTGACTATTTGAAATACAAAATGTTTCCACTCTTCGACGGCATTCGACTCTGCTACGCTGCTCTTTGTTGTCTCTGTGGTCCTCCAGATGCCCCAGAGGCTGCCAATGTCTGTCAACGCCAGGAAAAATGAGACAATGTCTGGAGGGGATCGGTAGAAAATTTGTTTGACTTTTATGTAAATTGCTTTGTGAATTTGCGATATATTTTGTGCAGACTGACTGCAAGCGCCTTTTCCTGCTGGCTGTTTGTTAGTATTTTGTTGGTATTTTTGTTGTTCGATTGTTGGTATTTTGTTAGTATTTTGCTAGTATATTGACTTGCAGTTTTGCAGTTATTGTAAACCAATTTGCCAGCGTGATTTGTCTTTCGCTCTTTCTCTCTCTCCTCTGTTGTCTTCTCTCTCTCTTAACTGACGTTTTTATTAGCCAGGGGGTGTTACTTTGCTTGGGCTGGTACTGCCAGGCGGGATGGGGCCGATTAATGGGTCTGGGCCCGGTTGACGGAAGTGTGAAGAGGTCTTGCGACTTTTGACTGGCGAGTTCAACTTATTTTGCATGTGCCGCAACTTATGCGAATTGTAGACGACGAAAGAAGCTTTGAAAGAGAAGCCTAGTCTGCAGTGGGTGCCTCTTTCCGATTCTTAAAAGAATTGTTTGTTTGCGTATGATGTATCTAGGAGAAATTTGAAGTATAGCTTAAGGGAATTCCGAAATTATACTAGAGATAGGAAGTATAATATATCTTTCATCTTTTATGCACAGATTCTTTCTTGTGCTAGATGAGTCCTTTGATACCTTGAGATCTAAGTTTTATATACATTTTAAAAAGCAGTGGGGAATATCTGAATATATGTATATAATATAATATCCTATCATCTTAAATGTTGAAAAACTTCTCAATAGAATTCTGAAATGTTGTTGATACACTTAAATATATTTATATAATTTAGATGATAATATATTGATTCTTCCGGTTCTTCCATGCTCATTTTATGTAGAATAAGTTTGAAATTTCTTTTAAAACCATTTGTCATCACATATAATGTATGTCAAGGGTGATTTTTTCAGAGCTATAGGAATGTTTTTCAATAGAAAATACCTAAAATTTAGAGAAATGCATGATATCTTTATTTGAATCGTTAGTACGGTTCATTAAATTGAATGTTTGAAGATTATTGCATGCAAATGTTGACCGTGACTTCGCCTCAAATGCTCGGCCCGGCCCGGCCCGAACCAGACTCGAATTTTTGAGAGCCGATATCGATTAAAAGGATTACACGACTGGCCCTTCCAGACTCTAGATGCGCATCGTAAGGACAAGCGCAGTCCCTCCTACAGTTTGGAGGAACTGGAAAAGTCCCGCACCTACGACGACCTGTGGAACTCTGCACAACTGCAACTGGTGAGGGAGGGCAAGATGCACGGATGCCTGCGCATGTACTGGGCGAAGAAGATCCTCGAATGGACAGAGACGCCAGAGCAGGCGCTGGAGTACTGCATACTGCTCAATGATAAGTACAGTCTGGATGGACGGGATCCCAATGGCTACGTCGATTGCATGTGGTCAGTTGGTGGCGTTCATGATCAGGGCTGGAAGGAGTGCCAAATCTTCGGAAAGATACGACACATGAACTATCAAGGCTGCAAGCGGAAATTCGATGTTGCCGAATATGTCATCCGATATGGGGGCAAGGTACATAAGAAGAAATAACGGTTACTACCTGTACTGCTTTTAATTACAATAAAATTTGTACGTTTATTCTTTAATAAATTTGTTTACTTTATTATTATGTATTATAATTAGCCAGGTCAGATTTGTATGGGGGAGGGGTATCTACTGCATGCGTTTCTTGCGTTATTGTGGATCATTCTGATTGCACCAGGCAACCAAACCAGTTTCCACCAGACGCACAGCACCAGAAAGCAGTATAGCATCAGCAGTACAATGTACAGTACAATTATGTTATTTAACATTACATTATGATTTACAAGAACAGCTGATTTAATCTTATGCTAATTAACAGTACAGATCAAGAACTTCCTGCAGTTGCCTGCTGCTGATTTCTGCTCGCCTGGTATTTTTTGCTGCTGAGGGAACACTTTACTGGGCTCTGCGAATGCTTGTCATTGTTTTGATTTGGAAGTGCACATGGCGCTTGCACTAATACAAACTTCCCGCAGTTGCCTGCTGCTGATTTCTGTTCGCCTGGTATTTTTTGCTGGTGAGGGAACATTTTACTAGGCTCTGCGTATGTTATTCTTTTGGTGTTGAAGTGCACATGGCACGTTGCAATAATACGAACTTACTGCAGTTACCTGCTGCTGATTTCTGTTCGCCTGGTATTTTTTGGTGCCAACCTGTCAAATTTTTCAAAAATAAACGTTGCGTTTGGCGAGGACAGCGCCTAACTGATGATGTTTGACAGTGTTACAAAACCCGAAAAGTGCGTCAGCTGTTTAACCCAGTGTTGACAAAAAGATAATAGCTAAAAAATCACCGTATTTATGTATATATTCTTATCGTTCCTTTTATTTCCCCGTGCGTTAGTTTGTTACTCCTTCTATTAAGACTGGGAAATAATACGATATTATAATACAGGGTCCGCCACCTAACTTTTTTTTTTTAAATGCAATAAAACAAAAACGGTTCATCCGATCATCAAATTTATTTTTTCATATTAAAGTACAATCCTTCCGGTTACTTATGGAATACAAGTTCATTCAAATGGCTGCCTCGGCTGGCCTTGCAGTGCGCCATACGGCCGACCCAATTTTTGAGGACATTTCCGATTGCTTGCTGCCGTATTTCGGCAACGGCGACGCGAATGTGGTCCTTCAAAGCTTGAATTGTCGCTGGCTTGTCCACATAAGACTTGTCTTTGACGGCGCCCCACAAATAATAATCCAACGGTGTCAAATCACAGCTCCGAGGCGGCCAACCGACATCAGAATTTCGGCTGATAATTCGGTCTCCGAAAACAGTGCGCACAAGATCGATCGTAACGTTGGGTGTGTGGCACGGAGCGCCGTCTTGCTGGAACCAAATGTTGTCCAAGTCCTCCTCTTCGATTTCCGGGAAGAACCAATCCGTTAACATGGCGCGGTAGCGTTCGCCATTGACCGTAACGGCGGCTCCTGCCGCATTTTCGAAGAAAAATGGGCCAATGATGCCGCCGCCGGCCACAGCAGCGATATTACCGGCAGTACGCACTTTTTTTGGTTTCTCATACGTTGGTTTATCAATAATTGTGCCGGTTTCTCTCAATTTTTTCAAAAGAAAGCGCACATACGGAGCGGACGCTGCTTTGTTAGCGGAAGGATAAAACTAACTTTCTGTCAAATCAGATGTAACATCAGTGTTACCACACTCAAAATAACCAGTAGTTCAAAAACAAAATGTTAGATGGCGGACCCTGTATATACTCATGAGTGCCTCAATATTCTCTGCTAATACTTCAGAAAGTGAAATCTTGTGAAAGACTATAACCAATTTACGATATTTCTTTAAATTTTTGAGCTTCTAGAGAAAGCCAAAAAGAGTCTTTAGTTTATTATTACCCAGCAAGACCAGAATGTCAGCTGTGGCTGCTGCTACTGGCCTGGCAAATCTGAATAGACTCGAAACTGGAATATGGCATAATGTGCCTGCAAGTTGGCTTAATGACCCATTTGCGTCAAGCGACCGCATTTGTGGCCAAGAACGAACACACAGACACAGAGAGACTCTTGGAACATAAAACAAATTAACACTTACGCTTGCTGCCAAATATAAAGCAATTCATTTTGTTCCATCTGATTTTGTATCGTTGCCCACGCAAAATGTGGTCAAAAATTGGCGCAGACATTAAATAGACAAAAACGACAACGACATGAAGTCTCTCCAAATGCAACGTCAGACGCAGACACGGTCGCCCCTCTCCTCACCTGGCTCATGCCACCCGCCACATTGCAACGTGCTGCCAACTTGTTACGCACTGCCTCAGAGACCCCAATTCAATAGACGGCCTAGGCTCCCCACTCGGACCAGCCCCATCATGCATCATCATTAACAATCGTTGTTGCTGTCGTCGTAGATGTTGCTGTCGTCGTTGTTGCTGTTGCTGTCGTTGTCGCCAATGTTGTCTCTAATGTTGCGGTCGCCAGCTTGTCTATGCCTTCATTTTTTTGCCAGCAATTTGCCAAAAACTATTTATTTACTTGCGATTTTCAATAGGATATTTCGCAGAGAGTCTTTCAACTAACTTAAGGCATTGAACACAGATAGGAAGTGCAAGAAATCAAGACTGGGATATCTTTAAGATGCGTTGCTTTTAGTGTTAAGATCTATTGCTGTGACAGTTGTTTCTTTCCCTTCCTATCTAAAAAATCTTTCTAAATCTATGTTGCTATATCTATCTTACTATATTGACCATACTACAAGTATATAGTATTCCTTATTCCTTTCCTTACTTCATCTTTTGTATTGTATCTGTACTCATATATCTGCTATCTATGGAGACATACAATACGTATCCAACTATACCTCTCTTTAGTATATCTTTTTCTATTCCTTATCTTATGTATATCTCCAATCTGTATCTTCTGTTTCTAATCTCCATCTCTATTCCTTATCTTCTTTACCTTATCTCCTATTCCCCATCTATTGCTCCCATCTCACCAATCTCTTTCTCTATTTCTTTCTCCATCTGCATTAGAGTATCTCAACTTCAACTTGATTGGATTTCATTTGGTTTACTACGCTGTCAGTTTTCGCATTCTCCGCTCGTTTATTTTGGGGGGCGACATTTCTTGGCACAGTTTCTGGGCTGGTTTCTTTTTGGGCCCAGCTGTTTGTCGGCTGTGTGGCTTGTTGTGGGTTACTTGGGCGCTGCCTGAAGTGTTATTTGCATCCGTATCTCAATCAAGGTTTAACTTTGTCCACGCTTCAATTCCTCGAACTACCTCAAGTTGTTTCTCGATTATTTGTTTATTGTTTGCACAATTTGTGACAATTTTCTACCCACAACAACAGCTTGATTCTGCTCCATTTTCTGCTGTAGTTTTCTTCTGCTTGGGGGAAAAGTGAAAAGCGCAACAAGGCAAAGTGCAAATCATGGCACTCACAATTTTCACACGTCGCTCGCTGATGGTTGTCAGTCCCCAGTCCCCAGTCCCGAGTGCATCCATGGATCCATAACAGCATTTACACTACATGTAAACAAATACACGACCAGAGTGAGGAGGAGGAGGGGGGGTGATTGGAGGGGCGTCTTGCAGGCGACTTCCACTTTCACTAATTGACAATTCTGTAGCTCAATCGGAAAAACAAAACCACAGACAGCGAGCAGACAAACAACAACTGAACGTGCTTCGAGTAAAACAAACTGCAATAGAAAGATGAATGGCAGCGAGAGAGACAGAGAGAGAGAAAGAGAGGGAAATAAAGGGGAAGAGAGAGTGCGATAAGTCGCTACACTTGACGCCCCCGCAGCAACGTTCAAATGGGTTAAGCGAGTCGCGTCGCATTTGCTTTTATCAATATCTCAACTCATGTTTACAGATCATGCCACAAAATGCGAGTCTGCAAGTGATCAATAATGTTTCACAGTTAAGTGATCAGCTAAGTGTTCGCGTCACTACCAAAAAAAAAAAACAAATAGAAAAGCTCATGGAACACTAAATCTCAAATTTGGTTGAGAATGGAACTTGTGCTCATTAACAATATGTTTATTTTTGAAATTCAAATTATTCAAAGTTCATATTCAGGTGCGAATTTTATATAACTTCGAAGTTTATTAATTGTATTGCAATTTTAAAGATATGTTTATATTATAGTTAGCTAACTACAGTTCCAGAGATCCCGAGTAAACGCATAGAAAGAAAGATAAGACTCGACTATTCATATTAATATAATTTTTACACTCCTCCACATCTCCAGCAGCCTATATTAGACCATTACCAATCCAAGAGTTACAATTTAAAAGGAAAATTTATTTTTTTGATGATTTATTTAATATATGATATATATATCTGATATATATCGTGTAGAAGTTACACAGTTTAAAGTAAGTTACACAGCTTATACGTATTTAAATATAACCCATAACTGTGCAAGGAGGAAAGAGAACAATTAAATCAATCAGTATAATGGGTTTCGTTAACAATAAAATACAATTGTAAAAAATAATTTTGTCGAAAATTAAGCAAAAATCCTATAACATATGATTAAATAGAAACTCTATTTATTCATAAGCTATTTATTTTAATTTGTTGCAAGAATTTGAGCCAAAGCTTTTTCAATCCTGCATTAAAATCGAAATTTCCCAAAAAAGCGATATCGTATGTCGTTAAGTTCTGACGATAATATCGAAAAGGCTTTTAAATACAATTCGGAAATTCCATCTCGGTTGACGTAAATATTTCTTCTCTTTACTTATGTTTTCCTGAAATTTTTAGATCTAGAAATCGATCCATTTCTAAAATCCATTATAATGTACACGCAAGCACAGCATACAAAATATTCCCAGTTGGTCGATGATCAGGTCACCACTCATTTTGGGGCTCAGGGTAAACGTGACTCATACACCAACTCACGCGCCCAACCTTATATGGGAACATACCAAGAGTTAATGCGGGAAATACATTTTGAAAAGCCTAAAAGGAAATTTCAAAATGATTACTAATTATTGTAGAAACTTAATAAAGCAACATATAATTAAAGTTAGAGTTTATAAACATCAAATAAACAATAATATCAAACTTTGTACGTACAATGGTGATTTTTAGCTATTATCTTTTTGGCAACACTGGTTTAAACAGCTGATGCACGTTTCGTGTTTTGTAACACTGTCAAACATCTTCAGTTTAGTCTATAATTTAACCTTGAATCGTCTTACAATCCAACAACGCTTGACAATCATTGAGTTTTTGAATTTTATTAGCAAAATGCGTGCTCTGTTAAGAAAGGTCATCGCGCGCTACTTCCTTTTTATGGTCAGTTTAATCGACACACTGAAGCGGTTATTCGGGATATTGTATCGTGCGATTTAACGCCTATAGACTATTTTGTATGGGGCTATGTTAAATCTAATGACAAGCCCGCTTCAATTGACGCATTGGTGGAGAACATTGAAGCATTTATTCATGAAATACCGGCCGAAATGTTGGAGAGAGTATGCCAAAATTGGACTAAGAGGATGGACGCTAAATAATCTTCAAACATTCAATTACATGGACCGTACTATCGATACAAATAAAGATTTCATGCATTTCTCTGAATTGTATTTATTTTACTTATTATTTGAATACAGAATACCATGTCAGAAGTCGGTTTGAACTGCGGTTCTTTCAGCTTAAGACCTGTGTGGGCGTTACCACCTTCAAGTTGCAAGCTCTGCAGTCTCCAAAAGAACTTTTGTTGTTGGTAAGGGGTGTCACACTGCATTCTTGTGCATTACATACGATTGGCTTGGTTCGTGCAACTGACACGCCCCTCTATCTTGTGAATTTCGGGGAACAGGGGGCGTGACTGTGAGGCAACAATGTGTCAGATAATTTGTTGCTCGATTTGCGACTGCAGAAAAGGGTTAGACAGAGGCCTGACAGATCGACTGTCTCTGGTAGCGGCCGGCGTTGAGAGCAACTGTCCGTCAGCACGCGACTCCTCAGACATACCAGATATGTATTTAGTATATGTATATGTTATGCATGCGATATGCGGCTGACTGAGTGACTGGCATAGGATACATGTGTATTAGTTGTGAGGCCTCACAGCCACTTGACAAGATCATTAAGAAGATTTATGCGCTATTAGCAAAAGCAGCCAAAGGCCATAAATAAAATACGAGCCGCAACTCGCCAAGAGAACTCCGAGAACCCTGAGTACTCTGGGGTAGAGTGGTGTGTGTGGAGAGAAGCTGCCAAGAACGAGGCGACAACAAACCCGTTGACAGATGCACGCCCCACTAACTGGCTCCCATCTGGCTGGATATGGCAGACACTGTGGCAAAAGAATGACACCTAATAGAGGAAGAGAAGAGAGCATAAAGAATAATATGAATTTTCGTTAAAATGAAGTTCTCAAGAAGTTTGCAGAAATAACACAAACTGATAGAAGATGCGTTTCTTCTAGTAATGCTGATCTTAATGTTGTTCCTAGTTCTACTACATACATTTAAGTGAAGGTATTTTTTATGGTAAATGTTAGTTTGTAACCTTAATCCTGATGATCCTCCTCGTTCTAGTTGTTCTCTCTATGTGTATAATCAACTAAATATATTATATATATGTATATACAAATATATGTATGTATATAAGTTAAAATAACAATAATTTCTTCTAGTTACCTTACTCTCACTGCTCCTCCTTGTTCTAGTTCATTTTTCTCTGTGCATAATCCACTATATATATCATATACAAACATATACATATATATATATATAATATGTATGGCATGCAATATTGCCATGACCATGAGCTGAAACTGCAGCCAGTTGAGAATCAGTAAGCTTATCTGCGGAATGCGTAATTAACATTTTAATGCGACTCCAAATGTCACATAGTGCCAGAGATAGTATAAAGAATATCTAAGTCTGGAATGTAAAGAATTGGCAAATCGTTATTTATAGAATTAATAAAGAAATCAAAAAACGAATGAAACCAAAAATATTCTTGATGATTCATTTAGTACGCGACGGCAAGCATGAATAATCATGCCAATTGTCGCAATAGATGATGCACTGAACTCAACACTATGGTGAAGACAGGGAGAGAGAGCCACCGACGCATGTCGAGTAGACAGGGCAAAAGTGAATATGCCTGCGCCGACCTCCTAGAGCAATTCACCTCTGCCGTAATCCCACCTCATTCACACTCCACCTTGGGCTACCACCAGCACATGCTAATCAGATTGCACAAAATACACACAACAACACTAAGCCGCATGTCGCGTCGTCGTCGTCGTCTCCGTCGTCGCGTTGCGTATTTGCATAGCAAAATAATCCAAATAAATCATTTTAATTGTCGCCTTTAGATAACGAACGCAGTGCGTGCACTTTTATTAGGTGAAATACGCAACGCACACATACATACACGAACAAGAGATGAGATCAGCAGCACACGCAAAAAAATGAGAACGAAAGAGAGAGAAGGAGAGAATATAAATGATAATTAACAATGCATAATTCGGGCGCGTTTGAGCGAAGTTCAATGCACACACACACGAACACACACGCACAAAGCAGTTCAGTGAGTCACCACGGCACAAGAAGAGAGCAAGTCCTGTCAACTCATTGACACCCACTCACCACGCATGCAGAGCAGCAGCAGCGGTAGCGGCAGCAGCCAAACCGTTTATGCAGATGCACAAGCATGCTTGCACACACACGCACACACTCACTCCCCACACACATGCAACAACAGCAAGTGCGCACGCGACGCGATCGAGAGAGCAACAGAGTGAGGGCGCGAGAGAGTGTGTGAGAGCTTTTTCAACACAGTGTGTGTTGCCGGCAGCCGCAGCCGCAGCTGCGGCAGCAGCAGCCTTCCGCTGCTGATTTAGTTAGTCTAAGTGAGCCACACTGTGCACAACGCGCCGCGCGTGAATTAAATTCAAATAAAATCCAACACGCATCGAAACGACTTCAAAATTCTAATTGAACATTTTCGAGTCGCGAAAGAAATCAAAAAGTTTAGCAAAAAACAAACTTATTATAAATAATCATTTACGCATATCATTTTAGTATTCAAAACCGTTTAGCGCATTCTGCAACGTGTTTTTTTATAAAAAATAAATATATAATATATATAAATATTACGTATAGACACAGTACATATTGACAGCAGACAGCTAACAAATTGTCGACGCACTGTGGGTAGCTAAAAAAAAAAAATAAAATAAAAACCGAAACCGAAACCACTTGAAATTGCAAGTTCTGACAAATTTGTCTGGGCAGCTGTTGGCAGGCAAACGACGAGGCGTGTGCCAATAATAAAACAACAACAAGAACGTGAAAAAATAAAATATCTATGTATATAAAAACTGAGATGCTTGATAATAAGTATATAAATTAAACAAGTATTTGAGTTTGTTAATAAGTAAATTAATAATTTAATCAACAATATAAAATGTGTTTGGAATAACGAGTAAATCATCAAAGTGTTTTCGAGTAGTTTGAAAGTGTGTGCAAAGTGTATTTCTTTCTCTCTCTCTCTCTATCTGTGGAACATGTTGCGCCTGTGGGCATTTTCACTGTTATTTCTCCACTGTGTCCTGGCTGGCCACATAAATGTGGAGCAACAACTCACCACACCAGTGTCCGTGGTAGTGGTGACAAGTCAACCAGACAGCAAACTCAGCTTGAGGCCGTCTAACGATTTACACAACAGCGATGCCGATAGCGATAACGATAAGGAGGACGACGATTACTACAGCGATAACGAACAAAGTGATTCCATTGACGTTGATGATGAGGTGCAGAACAGGGTATTCCCCTTCTCAAGTCCAACGCCAACGTCGACAGCGACGCCCAACACAACTGCTGCGACTCCAACAACAACAACAACTGCAGCAACAACATCATTGGCCTGGTGGCAGTCATCGGGGTATTTAAGGCGCGTGCCACGCCATCCTCACCATTTGTTGCACGATAATCGAGTCGATGGCGACGCGGCCGCCGCTGCCTTTGAAGAGGTGAGTTTTGTTTTCTTCTTCTTCTTCTTCTTCTCTGCTGGGTGGCCCCAGCTCAGCCGGCGAATGCTTCGTGGAACTCATAAAACGATCATCCTTATCTGCCTCCGTCTGTCTATCTGTGTATTGTTTGTGTGTGTCTATGTGTGTGTGTGTGTCTAAATATTTGCCAGATTGTGTGTGGGGGGCTTGAAATGTTATGAATACGCATTCATGCCCGACTTGATCATTAAACTGGAATACTATGCGTGTGCAAATCCGGCAAGATCAGTGCTAATTATACGTTAAAGTTGATTCCTTGGGCGGATATTTAGTATGCTATAAATCAGAGCTTAAATCAGGCTATCAACTGACACCCACCATTTGTAACTCACTCACAACTGTCGTTCGTAACACTTTTATATTTATCTCTTATAAATCGTTCCATATTAATGACATTTATGTGCTTTACTCAGCTGCGCTTAGTCAGTTTTGCATTGCTATGGGAAATATTTTAAGATAAATATATTTAAGATGATATATTGCAATCTCAAATTAAGAGTTTCCATATATCATCAAATCTCTGGAGAGAATTTCCTAACAAAGCTATAAAAATAAATGTAAATTTATGTGTAAGTTCACAAAACATTTTCCCTTAAGTTGTCTATATACTTTCGAAACATTTCACATGAGAAAAGAACTAGTTCATAGTTAGATGGGAAAATTACCCAAACTTCTAGAGCAACCCCAGGGAAGAACTCATTGATTATGTATTAGAATTAAACGCCTCACCTTGAACCGCTCTCTGGACGAATAAAATGAATGAGTAAACGAACGAATAAGCGAATGAGTTGAATGAATGTGTGGCCCAAGTGAATGACTAACCCTGAGCTGAGTCTGAGCCTGTGTGGTAAATCGTGCTGATCTCGAACAGCGATTCCTGCTATCTCTCCATTGGAGAGGTGCCCACCCAGAGCTCTGGCAGTTACTCAATGGATGCTGGAACGCCTGGCAATTATGAAACGTGTTGCGGTAGCAGCCAATTTGGTTAACGAGCCAATTTCGTACAGTGCATCGCGCAAATTGCCCAGGATCCCCTTCGATCGGTTTCACTTTCTGGCCTGTAATTGGGCCAAGTGTGCCGACAAACAGTGAGAGGGAGAGAGAAGCAGGCAGAACATAAGCTCTCGAACCTGAACCTGAACCTGAACCTGTCTTTGCCATCTCGTGATCATATATAACTGAACATCTTGACAGCTGGTCAATGGTCATGCTATGCTACATATATAGAGCGATAAGGGAACTTCACTTTCCGTTGTGCTACCCCATTTTAATAGCCTCAATTGTTGTGCGGGGCGATCAATTGGTTGGACATGCTGTAACAGTTGTCGCCCTGTTGCCTTGTCGCCTTTTCATGTATGCAAATGAGCTGCAATTGTTGTCTCGAGTCTTCAGTTTACTTTGACTCCCTACCATGCTGGTTACACAGCTCCAGCTTCCATGGAAATCGTTACAATTGATCGGACAGAGTTAATTGCTCATCATCAGTAGTGACTCATCGATGGTTCTCTCAATGCTAATGCACTCTGAGTCATGCCAAAAAACTGCCTTACATATTGATATATATATTATATATTCCAACTTGAATTCAAGAACGCGTGATCTACATTTCACAACTCTATGAAAAACGCATCTTACAAATAAAAGAGTCCTAAGTACTGTACGAGTCACACTTATGAGTCATATTTCTTTTCTTTAAAATCTGCATATGGTTCTTAGTTCGTGTGCGATTCTTAAGTGAGCATTGATAAGTGCACACATTTACTTTGTATATACCTATTACCATCAACTATAATGCCTCCGTTCCGTCTATTACAATCTCAGAAACTTCCACTCACATATAAGAAATGTGAACGAATTAAAAATAAAGATTAAAGACCGATCGCCGATGGTGGCAACTTTTGATTAATGTTGATAGTTGCATCCAATAAATATCACAAGGCTCTGCTTACGCTTTCGGCTCAGGTAACACACAGGTAACTGGCCTGCCAACCCACTTCCATCCCCTCATCTCTTTCAATGTGCCTGGTCCTTTTCAGGTGACTGCATTACCTTGAACTCTCTTGCCCAAGGCCACAAGGTCTTCTGACAGGTACCTTTAATAAGCTGGAGCGTGAAGTCAAGTGCATTCAGGCGGCATAAAAGAATTAACGCCCTCGGACCCCATTCCCCCTCTGATGTTCTGGTCATTAGGTTCTACTATTTGCTTTGTATGTTGACCTTATGATGTCGTTATCAATATGTGAAGATTACAGATTTTGTTCCCTTCAATGTTTGCACATTTTTGTTGCTCTCTGCTTACGTAACAAACTGGAACTTAGTAAAGCTCTAGACAGAAAAATTCCCAGCACTAGTAGCTGGTGAATTATCAGTTTTTGTCGGTTGCCTGAGGTTATCATAATTATTCTTGAGACGGTCCCAAAATGTAAACCAATTTATAGTTCAAGGCAAATTATTTTATTACTGATTAATATAAATTAATAAATTTAAATGTATTATTTAATTATTACGGTGCATTCCAAATTACCCGCATAATTTATTTAGTTTAATAAGGAAAGACGCACTAGAAAAAAACAAAAAGTCCGTGGGAATTTTGGTATTAAATAAAGACACTACAGTGCAAATAAATGATTACTTTATACACTATATATATGTATATATATATATACATATACATAAATAAAAATCCATATAAATTAATATACATTTTAATAAGGAAGAAAATTCTAGAAGAATGGCAAACTCTCCGTGGGAATTTCGTATTAAATAATGACTCCGCAGACGTGTTTGGGTTTTTTTTTGTTTTTTAGAAATAAAGCTAAATCGAGCAGAAATACACGCACATTTGATTGATTCAAGCGACGTGTCCATTAAGTACAGTTAATATCCTACCCCCCTGTCTGCTTGGCAACACTTGAGTTGCATTTTACAAATCGCATCGTCTGCCCAATTCTAAGCTGAAGAAGACCCCACACTAATTGTAAGCTTTTAAGCTGCATGCACCGCATTCCGCAGAGTTGCCAGAGTGGCCAAAGTTGCTCTGCCACTTGTGCTGTGTGTGGATATTCCCCAACAAATCCTGCCCTGCATATTGCGACATTTCATATATATCTACATATAGATATGTATATGTAGAGTCTCTTTCTTCATGGTAATTTTGATTTATTGGCATTATTTATTTATGACTGCTCCGGCCTCGTAATGTCATAACTTGCTCTAATGACAGGCAAATCGGCTTATGACATAATGGCCAACATGCCTATATAATCTCTCTCTCTGTCTCTCTTTCTTTTTTTGGGAATACGCCCGGATTGGTGGCCGTGATTTATAGACCAAATTGAAAGTGCGGAAGCCTTAAATTTATAGTAGTTTGGCAAATCTATAAAGTTTTAGATTATTAATATATACACGTCTCGTTTGCCGAGGCTCCCTAATGAACGAGAAACGACCGAGGAATTCCACATAAACTGTCAGCGATACAATAAATTAAGTTGTTCGCAATTCGGAAATATTTCTATCTGTTTCGTTCATAATTCACTGACCCGCACTGTATTTGTGGGGCCGCGCAGCGTCGCTTTGATTGATCGGCGACTTGTTGGCCATTAAACTGGCGCGTCAAGAAAGGCGCGTTGCAATTAAAAGGCGCAAATGCAGCACAGCCCAACGAATTGCAGATGCTCTGCAGAGGAAGTGTTTTGCATATAGAACATATATATAGAACATAGATATGTACATATATATAGAACATAGATATGTACATATTATAACATAATATGTATGTTATGTGTGCCGGAGTAATGCAAACTTATTCTCATTCGACTTCAGCTTGAGTCATTCAAGCCCATAAAAATCGACTTATATTTTATCATTGTAGATGCGCAGGAAACTTTATGCACATTTGTTTGGGATTATGTGCTGAATGCTTAGCTGTATGTATTTGTGTATGTTTGTGCGTATTCGAAAAGCCTAAGAGAGTTATTTGTGCAGGCATTTTGAAAGTCAGCTTAGGCATGTTCGACTTGCTTTGAAGTCGTAGCGCAATAACAGTAATTTTGTAGATAAATGTACAACGATTAAAACTAATGAAATAGTTGAGTTATTGGATAGGAAAAGAAGAAGAAGAAGATATTCGCATAAATTGATGATAAAATACAATATTCTTTCTAGTTCAAAGAATTAAATAGATGTTAGAGTATAAAGAATGGAAAGAGAATATATATAGTACTGTATAGAGTATATAGAGTAAAGAGTGCTTAGAGTAATTAGAGTGCTTAGAGTATATAGAGTATATTGCATATTTAAAGTGTATAGAGTACATAAAGTATATTGCATATTTAAAGTGTATAGAGTACATAGAGTATATAGAGAATATAGAGTGGATAAAGTATATAGAGTGTATAGAGTATATTTAGAGTATATAGAATACATAGAGTGTATAGAGTACATAGAGTATATAGAGTACATAAAGGAAATATACAGAGGAGTATACAGAGTATATAGAGTGCATATAGTATATATAGTACATCGAATACATAGAGTGCATAGTGTATATAGCGTATATAGAGTATTTTGTGTACATAGAGTACATCAGGTATACAAAGTACATAAAATATAAAGAGTATAGAGTATATAGAATATTAATGTTACATCCTTGATCAGCTTGCACAGATGCTCCACCTAGACAAGCCAAAATACAGAACAAAACTGAAGCAAATTGCAAAAGTCGCAGTCTGTGGCGCAGACTGTTTCCCAGCCCCATCTATCTTATGCAATGCAATCTCAATCTCAATCACAGTGAGTGTGTGCAAGAGTGTATGTTGCGTGTTGTGTGGGCGTTGCAATTAGAAGAGCCCCGTCATGTTCTTCTTGCTCAGGCACAGTTCGACGTCTCGTCTCGGGCAATCAGTCAAATCGATCGCAATGTAACTACAGACTCACACTGAGTGTGAATGTATTTGTGTGTGTATGTGTGTGTATGATCGGGTGTGTGTATCGTATCATCAGCTGTGTTCGGGGCCACATTTCCGGCATGTCTTCTATAATGTTGCCAATCTATCGTTGGATGTTGCCAGGCAACATGTTGCAGCAACGTTTTCATTTCGACTTAATTGGATGCACCTCGAGAGCGGTTCTCAAGCAGAGGCATCATCATCGTGATGATCATCATCCTCGATCCATTGGCTGTCATTGACATTGGACGGTGATGTTGCCTTTTATGGCCCATAGGCGGTGCTTTTGTGCCAATGCTCGCTTTCTTCAGCATTTCTCCGGGCTCCTTTTCCCTCTCTCTGCCTTCGCTTTGCTTTCGTTTTCGCATTCGGCAAAGCAAACAAATAAAATTGTCATAATAAACAGAGCGGAGAAACGGACAGAGAGAAGCAGGGAAAGAGAAGAAGGGGGCATCCATTTCCATTCGCTCGTTAAAATTAAAAAGCATTTTACGCACTCGCCCCTAAGGCCGCTCACATTTTCAACTCGACGAAAGCGAAATTGTGTTCAAATGTTGTTGAAATCTTTTTCAAATTGTAATATCTTTGAATGCGCATAGTTTCAATTAAGTTATAAAAATAAAACTATACTCAATGTATGCAAAACTGTTGCCTTTTTCTTTAATTACTTAACTTTATGGCCGGCAACAACAACAGCAGCAACAGCAACTGCAACTAAAGCGGCAAACGAGTCAAGAGTCTGCCTAATTGGCACTTTTATGTCAAAATATAAAACACAAAAAAAAACAAACGAAACGAAAAAAACGCAAAATTTATAAGCATTTCACATAACCCATTCGCCATGTGGCACGCACTGCCTGCCGCTGTCTCTATCTATGTCTCTATCTCTGTCTGTGCCTGCCTGTGTCTGTGTCTGGGCCATGTTTACAATTTCTAAATGAAAATATTGAGGCGAAACATTTTCCAACTCATAGCGCTTTTCTAGCTTAGCTTTTAGCCAAATTGCAACATTTGCAGTTGCCACAAAGAAGTCAAAAAGCCGCAACGAAAACACATTGAAGAAAACAAATAAGAGCCAAGAACGAAGCAATAAATTAACTGCAACGAAGTCGACACACACTTCATTATTATTCGCTTTCATAGTATACAAAACTTTGCCTTATTTTGAAGAAAGAAAAGAAAGAAAAGGGAAGGAATATAAGATTGTAGTATAGACAAACCCTTTAAACTATGGCAAAAAGGGATTACTATTCTTGAATTATAATCCTTTGCCAATATTATTGCATTTGTTACTTAAATTGTTTAAAGAAATTCATAAATTTTGCAAAAACTGGAAGTATAAATCTAAAATTGGTAGCAAACTTAAAGTCCAAATTAAAAGTAGATCGTGCATACCAAATTTCAGAACTGTAGCTGTCTTAAAAGCAGAGATTGGCATGTTTATAAAGATAGACAGACATTTGAGGCATTAAATAGAGCAAAATTTATATTATATATTTCAGTATCTACAAGCTCCTCTATTGCTAACAGATGAAGTTTGCTCTATTTCAATTCAAATATTTAGGGGGAATTCTTGAGTATTGCGTATAGTATAAAAAGAAATGGAAAATGTTTAACACAATTCAATTCAAAATCAAAAGACAGATGTGCATAACAAATTTCAGTACTCAAACTTTTTTAATAGCAAAGATTAACTAGTTAATGTAATGCAATGATATCAAAAAAGTGCATAAAAGTATAATATATCTTAATGTCTCAATCAGAGCTTCCCCTACAATCTCTATCTTTCTATGTTGCGTATATTGTCAACCACAATTCGATATTTGAATTTTTGCCATATCTAATTAACGCGCTATTAAGTTTGGAAACTGGTTTCTGCGGAGAGGTGGGGATAATAATACATGCACGCATGCAGACAAGTACAAGCGTATTAACATCACTGTTGTTGGCCTGTTTGTTGTGCTCTCTTTTGCATAAACAAATATTGCGCCGACTTTTGTGTTTATTTGCACAGTTGGAGGCGAATTTGCCGCTTTACTGACTCGCTGTCGAGATGGTGAGAGAGAGAGAGGGGGAGAGAGAGAGGGAGAGATAGAGGGGGAACTCTGTAGACTGACTCCTGCTACTGTTTTGACTGGACTTACCTCAATAGGCAGGCAATGCCCCCAGTCCCAGGCTCAGTGCCAGCCCCAGTTTGACCACAGGAGGATCATAAAAATGAAAACAGTTCGGGGCGCGCTATTTGCATTTGCCTCATAACTCTTGTGATTGCAAATAAACCCGGGACGGGCTTTAATTCTATAGCTGCCGTATGTTGGTGTTACCTTCTTGTCGGTACCCATAAAACGAGAGACGCGAGTCGCACCCACGCCACGCATTCCACTCGAGGGACACGCATCCTTCAGGCCATAGCACCCACAGATTCAGAACCAGACTCAGACCCCAGACGCAGACCCGATCCGATCCCCAGCAAGGAGAACAAGGCATATGCAAATGAAGTTTGTTTTTATTGTTTGGTCCCCTCGACAAATGTTTTCCGAATACTGTCAACCGGGCAGACTAAGACACACTTAATGGGTTTTTTCATCTGTGGCAACGTCAGTAGCTCGGGTAGTGTCGGAATGGGCCTGTCATGGCTGAGCATGCGTAATGAAGCTTAAGTAGAACTGGTTATAAAAACACCCGACCATCGGCTGCAAAAAAAGGTGTTGTATGTGGTCGACTGAAAGAACTGTGCATGAGGCAATGGCAGTAACGAACTAAAGGATTTGCCTCTGAAGAAAAGAATAAGGGAATCAGCTAGGCAACAGACACTTCCATAACTACATTACAAACTGAAGGTAGTGCTGGCAACGCCAGTCAACTGTGATGGATTAGAATGAGACCAAGAATGAGAAGTACTCAAAGAAACGGAGCCATAAACTATATTGAACTAAATACAGACTTTACTTTAAAGAAGTTGAAAGCAAGTTGAAGATATATTATGATATATTATCATCATTATATTATGATATATTGTATGAGAATAAACATGTTTTTTTATTTTCTTTAATATTTTGAAAACAGTTCTTCAGTGATTTCCAAGTTTTCTAACTGTGCTTGAATTGAGTGACAAATCTGATGTTCTCTTTCAACTTTTTGGGTAAAATTTCATACTAAGATTCATTTATATCATACAAACAGTTTTTCAATTTCTATATTAAAATCTTAAAGTTATCCCAACGTTATCTTTTATGTCCCAACGTGGAAGAAGACTAAAGTAAGAGAGGAGAAACCAGTGGAGAAGAGAGCTCTTTTGCGACGAGTTTTCGGCTTTTCTTTAATTTTGTGCCATAAAAATAACAAAGTTTTAAATAGTAAAACGCAAGCAGCATTCGAATATAAAGATATATACAAATGATATGAAATCAATATTTTGAGCATATCTTGCGTCTATGTTTATGCTTCTAGCATGATTAATATATTCAGCATCCTTGGAAATTCATATTAGAATCCAAATTGAAATTCCTTTATATGTTTGTTCACATTTTCTTGGAAATTATTGCAGTAATTTCGTGAATTTCAACTGAATGATCTATTTTTTTAATTAATAAACATGAGAAGGAAGATTCTGATTGTCCCTAGAAGTTTAGTTTGAAGTTTACTCTATAAAGACAAGTTTATTTGTGTAAGGTACATCGTTTCTCTACTTACAACTAAGTACAATTATTATATCATATAACATACATTGCAAATAGGAAAATATCTGTATAATATGCAATTCCCATGTCAATACTCCCCGTGCTGTAGATCTCTTATAGAATTTGCTTTAAGAGCACACTCTGCATTGACTTTACTTTGGTCAGACCATGAAAATTGGCAAAGAAAAGAGAAAAGAAAATAAATAAGCAGAAGTGGCATATGCAACATTTCCATTTCCCTCTAGATTTTCATTTTCATTTCAATTGCGATTTCCATTTTGGATATACAAATCAATGTTCATGTATCTTTCGCTTTGCTTGCAGGAGGAGGGCTATCAATCGGATCAGGCAGTGGGCGTGTTGACCGCCCAGAAGCAACAGGAAGTGGGCACTCCCGATATGGTGAAGCTGAATCGAAGACGCTACGAGGAATCCCGCACCCCGAGTCCGACGCAGCTGAGTGAGTAAACTCGTAACTTGTGGCATGATTAGCGCACAACTGTGGCGCCATTAAACGCCACTGTGGCGGGGAGGGGAGAAAGGCCGAGGGAGGGAGAGGAGGGGTTAAAGATTTACCGCATTCTGTTGCTAATTCTGTAATCGAATGGAATTACAACTGGGGGCGCCCGCACATGATCATCACGTTTGGGCCATAAAAAAATGTGCTAAACAAATGCAAAACTTTCCGCAATCCGCAGTTGAAGACAATGTCGGCAAATTGCCGTGGCATGTGTTGCATTGTTATTTACGTCTGGTAGTTGTTTGCCGTCTGCCTGGCACGTGACGAAGCTGGAACAGCAACAGCAGCAACAGATGATGAAATACATTGCCAAAGGGCAGAAGACTCTGCTGACATCCAAGTTGAGGCCAGCGACAGAAGCGACACTTTCTAAACTGCCAACAAATGCACAAAGGAAGCCACCAAAACTGGCTTGTGCTTGGCCCCACCCAAGGCCTACCCAAGGCAACAGCGAGACTCCCTCCCCCTACCTCTTCCCATTCCCCTTTACCTGCCACCATGCAACATGCCAGACATTTTCACTGCTCTGCGCCTCTTTCTACTTTGGTGTTGAGCACTTTCGTTGCAATTAAAACGAGTCAACTTGTCAGCGCTTTAGTTGTTCCCCTACCTCTTCCCCTACTTCTTCTCACTTAACCCGCCCCTTCCTTTTCGCCTTCTTCTTCACCATCCTCTTCCCCATTCTACGTATTCTTTTTCTCTTGCCCTCCAGCTTATGCTGGCTTACTTCTTATTGCATCAGAATTTCTAGAAAAAAAAACTCATATAATGTCTTTCGCTTACTTATAGCTATCCTATAACATGATATATAGATAATCCACAATAGTTTTCAATAAACTTTGTCGACATTTTATGGAAAGCATATTTATTTTTATTATTATTTATATAATTTGGAATATACAATATATTAAACTAATCTAAATCATCGACAAGCAAATTTATTTGAAATTGTTATAAGCATCAAGTATCGTATAAATATCGTACATATGCAATGTATTTTGCTTAAGATATTCTTTGTAACTTATAGGACATTCCAACTATCTTGTTGCTATCCCAAATATATACCTATACATATGTTTAACACATATTTGTACATAAACCGTGCATATTTCAATTACCAAAACTCAATTTCTAAAGTTTACAAATTTCTAAAGTCTTTGGATCTACTTGATACTATTCTTAGTCTTTATTCCCTATTACGAGGGTCGTTTGATAAGTCCGTGACTTTTTGTATTTGCCGCGCACCTGCTCTAAATACAACACTGCTCCTGTCAGCAGTTATCGATTAACAGCTGACTGTAAAATTTTGAGAAAGCTGCGTTTTTTGGTTTGCGTTTTATAGGCATTGAAAGCAGACGATCTCGTGAATTTTAACGAAAATGGAAAAAAGTGAATTTCGTGTGCTAATTAAGCATTATTTTTTGCGTAAAAAATCCATCACCGAAACCAAGGAAAGACTTGATAAATATTATGGGGACTCTGCACCATCAATTTCAATGGTTAAGAAATGGTTTACTGAGTTCCGTTGTGGTCGTACCAGTACAAGTGATGCCGAACGTTCAGGTCGCCCAAAAGAGGTCGTCATGCCAGAAATCGTCGACAAAATCCATGGAATGATATTGGATGATCGGAGAATGAAAGTGCGTGAGGTAGCTGAGGCTGTAGGCATCTCAACTGAACGGGTACATCACATTTTATATGAATATTTGGACATGAAAAAGCTTTCCGCGCGATGGGTGCCGCGATTGCTCACACACGACCATAAGCGCAACCGTGTGACCATTTCAAAGGAGTGTTTGGCGATGTTCAACCGCAATCCAAACGAATTTTTGCGCCGTTTCGTTACCGTAGACGAAACATGGATCCACCACACCACACCAGAGACCAAAGAACAATCAAGACAGTGGGTTTCTCCGGGTGAACGTGCACCAAAGAAGGCCAAGGTGGGTCTGTCGGCCAACAAGGTCATGGCCACAGTTTTTTGGGATGCACAAGGTATCATTCACATCGATTACCTTGAAAAGGGTAAAACGATCACCGGCGAATATTATTCAGAGCTTTTGGACAGATTCGATATTGATTTGAAGCAGAAACGACCGCATTTGGCGAAAAAAAAAGTGCTGTTCCATCAGGACAATGCACGGGTGCACACGTGTGTAGTCAGCATGGCAAAATTTCATAAATTGGGCTACGAACTGCTACCCCATCCAGCATATTCTCCAGATTTAGCCCCCTGTGACTATTTTTTGTTTCCAAACATGAAGAAATGGCTCGGCGGTAAGAGATTCGGGTCAAATGAAGAGGTCATCACAGAAACAAACGACTATTTTGAGGGCCTTGAGAAAACCTATTATTTGGAAGGAATAAAAAAATTGGAAAAACGCTGGACTAAATGTATAGAGCTAAAAGGAGATTATGTTGAGAAATAAAACGCTTCTTTGACGAAAAAAATATATTTTATTCAAAAAGTCACGGACTTATCAAACGACCCTCGTATCTTTGCTTATGATATGTATATGTATTTACATCTATATTTAAATTATCCTATATACATTATATAAATACATATTTTTATAGAATTACACATTAATGTTTTAGACCATTTGGACTTTTTTCTTGTCATTCAACTCTTTTGCGCTTCAAATTCATTCTGTACTGTCTTTCTTATCGGCGTCTTCTCAAAAACTTGCTAAACGTTTCAAGGATATTTACGACTGATTCGACGTAGACTGATGAGGTGATTAAATTGTTGCGTTTTAATGCCTTTGACAACCGTCAGACAATCGTATTGTACGTGCTGCCAATATGAATTGAGCCTGCACTGCAGCTGCGATGTAGCGCTGTCTCAAAATAGGGTCACTGAACCAATTCTACATGATGAAGATAGGAATATTGATTGAGGCATACTATGCAGTGAATATATGTACTATATGATATACATACATAAAAGAGCAGTTCTTTAAATTATATGTATCGTTTGCTGTATACTCTTTAAATATATACGAGGTGTGTTCAAAAAGTAAGGTGAACAGTTTCACAGTACGCCACTGTCAACATTTCAAGTGTTTCGGAGCACTTTATTTTATTTTTTACACAAAATTTAATGCAAACCCTTTGATCCATATTTTTCAATAGTAAAAAATCGCGGAGCACACAAAACACTTATAACCTTTACGCCTCTCACAACCAAACAAAAATGAGGGATATATATACATATATATAATAATATATCAAGTATTTTATATAATCATTTTATTACTATTCATAATGAACAGTATTCAAGATTCTAATAGTGGAACTATTATGATTGCGGGTGCTAAAGTGGGGACAGTATATAATCATTAAGTTCTTCCCCTAAACATTTTTAAGTGCAGAAAGTGTATGCAGAGTTCGTTGTGCGACTTGTTTACGCTCTTCTTATGGTATTTCTAGTTGTTTGTGGTATTTCTGAAGTCTTGTGCTGATCTTACCAATTACTTCATTAAAAGCCTTTGACTATCGCGCATGCCAGCGACAACAGCAGCAGCAACAACAACATGAACAGCAGTAACAACAACAACATGCACAGCAACAACAACAACATGCACAGAAGCAACAACAACAACATGCACCGCAGCAACATTGACAATGAAATGTGAGCTCATCTCGCGTGCATCTTGCTGGAAAATTGCCGCTTAAAAGGCGCGTGAAAAACGATTTTTCCCTCTCTCTCTCTTTCTAACTTCCTCTTGCCTTTTTTAGTTTCTTTTATGTGAACCGTTAAGCGCGTGTGGACATTAACGACGTCACCGCAAATGAAAGTGTGTCACTAAGCCTGGGAAATTGTTAACTGATATGCCTCACTGTAGTTGCTGCCGCTGTTGTTGCTGTTGGGATTGTTGCTGATGTTGCCATGCACTTTAAATGCGTAATGATGCAACAATTTTCTTATCACATTGTCAGCAAGGCAGCGTCGCCTGTCTGCAATCAATTCGCGTCGCATTGGCTCCCGTGTTTGCCTTATTGGCATGTTTTGCCTGGCGACATGTTTGCTCATGTACATATACCGTATACCGTTATCTCTCTGCAATGCTTGCTCAGCAATGTTGCCGATGTGCTGCTGCTGTTGCTGCTGATTCAATTGTTATGCATGCAATTTTACTGGCATTGGGATTCCTTGCTGCACTGACAGAACTGATAACTCAGCGTGGCTTCTTATTTATAGGAGCTGCATTCACTTGCTTGTTCGACTAGCGTAACTATGGACAGATGTAAACAGAGACAGCAAGAGGGAGAGAGAGAAAGAGAGAGGGAGAGAGAGAGTATAGAGTACTATAAAGTCATCCATAAATCAATAATCATCCATAAACTATTGATATACTATTAAATAACTCCTCACAGCATAGTTACCTATCAACGTTCCTCGCAGCGAATAGGCAAGGAAACTATTTAGTTAATGTACACATTTATGAGTTATATAAAATACTGAAGAGTTTCTTAAGATCTTTGAAAATGAATAGGAAATTGTATAATTGATACGCACATTCAATTATATGGAATCTACCCATACTATGTACATACAAGTTATAGATAAAATAGTAAAAACGCTAATTCCATTCTTGTTGAGGGTATATTCATTTTGGCCAGCAGTTTGCAACGCACATTAGGAGAGCTCTTCCCATAAAGTATATATATTCTGAATCATCATCACCAGGGCAGTCAACTTAGCCTTGTCTAACTGTCTGTCCGTCTGTCTCTTTGTCTGTCTGTTTTATAGCGAACTAGTCTATCAGCTTTAATGTTATCTTAATGAAACTTGGCACACATGCTTCTTATTGCTGCAGGCTGTAAATAAGTTGGAACGAGGTGGATTGGACCGATATATCGTATAGCTGCCATACAAACTATCATCCGATTTGTGTTGTTTGTAAAGATATTCCCACCAAATTTACTATATATTGTATACATTCTATATACATTTCTATTGTATATATTGTATACAATAAGCATATTAAATTTCATCAAAATCTTAACAGTATGCTATATGTAATAGCTGCCATAGGAACTTATCGGCCGAAGACAGTTTCAATTTTCGAAATAACTTGACTTGGATACATAATATTGAATACACACAATACCATTCAATTCTGCACTATTATAGGAGGTGGCAAGAACTTGTAAGTGTATAAAACATTCGGCATGCCGAAGGTAGCCGTTCTTTCTCGTTGTTCCAACATAAATTACCTATAATACAATTTATTTATATATATGTTATATAATACCTATTGGATTGAAACTTACTTGAAACTTACCTTACTTTGTTCTTCTCTTTATAATCAATTTCGTCAAGAATATTAAGCGCTGTGAATCGATAAGCTAAGTCACTCAGTTTCTACATTAAAAAAAATAAATTATGAGAAGTAAAAAAAAAAAAAACGAAAGCTAAGTTCCATCAGGATGCCTTTAAAAATCAACTGGATTTGAAGCTAGTAAACGGCAATTGCAATTTTCAGGCATAACAATTAAAAGTTTAATAGCATAAACTTGTTTTTAATAAACACGATCTTAAAATAAAGTTATGCCATGTGACCCGTTTAATTTGATATTTTTATTTAGGCTGCAGTTCAGTAAACTTAATCGTGCAGCAGCACTCAATGCCATTATTGGGGCGAGTGTGTAATAAAGTTATAATATAGTAATAAATTATTTAATATCAATACAAACTTGAGTAAGCAATGCTCGCGTTTTTAAACGCGTTTGCTGTGTGCGTTTTTTGTCGCTATAAAAATATAAATACCCTTTTGTTGTTGTTGTTGTTTTTGTTGCTCTTGTAGTTTCTTCTTCCTCCTTCTCTTCATTGAACGACGGCTGTTTGCACCTTTATTGCCTGGTTTTGTTTACATTTTATTGCAATAAAACAAAACAAAACAAAAACAACCGATGAAATTCATTTTGCATACGCAGTTTTTATGCTCATTTGCTCGTTATCAGTTGCGTGGTGTTGTTATTGCTTTTGTTGTTGTTGCTGGTGTTGTTGTTGTTGCTGCTGTTGTTGTCTGCTGCAGCTGGCGACAACCTGCAGCCAATAAAGACATCAAGTTGCAAGGCAAACAAAGCAACAGATGCAAAAAACAAAGTGAAGCTCGAACACATCCGCCCCAGTCCCAGCGGGAGAGTGAGTGCCCCCTTTTCCCCTTCTTCCCTTCCCCCACGCCTTGCTCTTTGCTCTTCATACCCTAGACCACCCATTGGCACATTGTGTCATCTTGTAGTCGCGCCACAATTGAATCAACAACTTGGCAGACGACACGGCGACAGTCCTCAGCTCCAATTCATCGATCTTGCCTCCCCTTGTTTCCCATTGTTTACTCTTGCCTCCCCTTGTCTTCTCTTAAATCTCCTTCTTGCCTTAAGCCACCGAATTCGTTAGTGCCCCATTAGCCTTGCAACAATACGAATGTGGCAGCAACTGTTGCTACTACTGTTGCCGTCTTGGCAATACAAATGTGGCAGCAACTGTTGCATCCTCCTTGTGCTGCTGTCTTCAACTCGTGCCTGCACGTGGCTGCAGTTAGCCGTGAACGTGTGGCACGTTGCATCCAACTTCTCCCTTCAGTAATTACTGACAACGACAATTGTGAATGCTTTATCTATAACGAAAAGTATCTGACTTCCAATTAGGCTAAGACCTATGCGAATCAGCCATAAAACTGCTGACAAAGCCCAGAAGAAGGAAGAACTGTTGAAATTGTAGGGTATACAGTAAGTAGTAGAGAATAGAGAACAGATACAAATGATCTCTAATACATTTAAAGTATATACATACGAGTATGTACATATATGTCATGTATATAATAAGTGCAAGAAAGTATGAACAGTACCAAATGAAAACCATAATATGCCTCTTGAATTTAACGTTGAGCAAGAATATAAACGATATATAGTAATATACACATATATATAGCATAATATTGTACGACTACACTATATTTTCTAGAAGAATTTATATCTTAAAACCTACTTTGAATATTCACCACTGAACTAAGGAACAGTTACCTACTTATAGCCTTAAATTCTGCCAATCTTCCTCTTATAAAAACCCGCTGTTTTTCCTCTCTCTCTTTCTCTACTTTAAAATACATACACCTTAGCATATACAGATGTACTTCTTATAAAATTAGCTATTTAAAACCTCTTAGTATACAAAAAAATATACATATAAACTAGAACATAATAAATACATTAACTGATAGAAAAAGAACATATAAACTTTACCTACAGCTTTTTATGTGCATACAGACTTCTTCTTAGTCATAACTTTCTTCAGTCCAAATTAAAGAAAATTATTACTTAACATGAATTCGAATATATATATATAATTATATATATATATATAATATATAATGTTATAATATGTTTTGTATAACCCTACCCCATTAAGTCCTTCTCTATTCTAAGCTCTTTCAATGTTTTCCCTTCTCCATTTCAAAGCAACATTCTTTGACTACAATATCTAGTCTATAATCTTAACTATATGGTATTCTTTCTCTCCCTCTCTCTCTCTTTCTCTCTCCCTCTGTTTACAGGACGCATGGCAACTGAGCATCGTCACCGCATCGAGACCGAGGGCAACTGTAGATGGCCCCAGCGACGTCTGATCTACATGAACAGCGAGACCTCGAAGCAGTATGCACCGCGTGCAACGTATCTGCATCGCTGTGACGAGTCCACGGGATGCTGTGCCGACTCCATGGTGTGCACGGTGAAGAGCAAGGAGACGGTGGAGCTGGCCTTCTGGGTTCTGGGCACAGGCAGTCTCCGTAACAAGGCCGAGTTGGTGTCGCTGACGAATCACACCGAGTGCGAGTGCGTCAATCTGGCTGCACAGCGACGCAAGCGAAGCTCACAGTGTCAGTGCCCCAAACACTTTAGTAACTTCAGCCACTTCACCTGGCAACGGGGTGGGGGGGGCGTGTCGTTGTGGAACTTGTTGCCCAGTTGCCGCTGCGACTGTCATCTGAATGATGCAACGTGTCAGCGCATGAAGAACGGCGAAGAGGGATTTGCCATGTCGGAGCGCAGGTTAGTTGTGTTGTTTTGATAACTTCTACCCACTGTAACACACTCTCTCTCTCTCTCCTTCTACAGGTGCATTCTGCGCAACGAGTGCAGTCAGCCCATCTGCAATTACGGTTTCTACAATGCCAGCAGCGGACGTTGTCCGCGTCCCTCGCAGCAGCAGCGACAACTGGGATTCGGTTAACTCCTGGAGAAGGTGGTCCTGCTGCCCATCTAAAACATAGCAATCCAGAACTGTGTATACATTAAACTATTACTTAATACATACTACACACACATACTTACACAAACACATACACCTGCATACACCAGAGATCCATCGACATTATCCACTCTACAGTTCAAGTGATTAGAAGCAAAACAATCTTTATATTCAGTTCAGATTTAAGTTTTGCAAAGTAAAATGAAAGCAGACCAACGCTACAGTCGGGTGTACCCCGCAGTAAGATACCCTGCGCCCAGTTTTAATGATCAAATTTTGAGCAATAAGGAGAGTTAAATAACTTCTATGTTTATTGTCCGTTCGAATTGAAATTTGCAGTGGAGGTAGATATTGTAGTCCACTTAGTATAGATCGAAGTCAGTAAGTTGTATCTCTTTTACGTGGCTGTCAAATTGAATTCAAAAAAAAGCATTATCATTTGCAGAGCCGGTGGGCTTGGCACTCAACATTTTAAATAAACTTAACTTTAAATAAACCAACAAACCTTCCTACCAACTTCTGTGTTGCTACCTCTTATAATAGCTGACATCTGTGTATTTACACAGACAAACAGATAGACTTGACTAGTTATCCTGGGCTGGACTTTGTCGGGTCTGCCAAGCCTCCTTTTGCCTGTTGAACGAAGGGTAAACAAATAACTGCATGTGTAGTTCCAACATTGTATATTTCCTAGAATACTTTCAATTATCATAAAATGAGTACGAGATCATATCAGAATACTAAACAAACCGAATAGCTTGCAAAGTTTGAAGAAAGTGGAAGTTAAAGGACTTCAAACTACTTCTTATATTGCACTGTATACATCTTATAATTAATCTTCTATTATATAAGAGAAAACTGATTCATTTGAAGCATTTTAAATTGCATTTCTGTTTGCTTCTACAAACTCGAACTGTGAAGGGATAATAATGTTGAGCTCTTAACTTAACTGAAAATCCTCATAATTTGTACCACTCATGACCCGCACAAACAGAATAAGTGAGCAATTTTCGGGATCGAAAAGTATTGAACCAACTAACATTCAATTTGTACTTAAGTTTCGTGTTTAAGCTTCAACTATAAAGTACTTTTATAATGATAATGATTACGATTAAACGATACAGCTAGTCAGCGATCGCAGATGTGTCTACTTAATGCATCGATCGATCGAGGCGAATCAGTGCCCAACTGAGCAGGATCAGAGAACCGTGGATGAGCAGCCTGACGTCGAGTAGATGATGCTGCCAGATAGTCAACTCCCTGGTGGGACTGTACAGATGCTCGGCACCCTTGTGCCTGATCACATACTCCAGCCAGTAGGCTGTCACCTGGCTGGCATTCAACGGTCGATCGCGATAGAGTCGAGAGTCTCTTGTGATCTTCTTCCTGAAACGATCATCAGTGAGAATGCTTTGTATGCCGCCCAAGATCGTGGCTTGGCTAACATTGCGTGCATCTAAGGTCAGTCCCCATTGCTTCTGCTGCATTTTGCGTAGATTCACCCGCTGATCCCCCATCAGGGGCAGTCCCAGCATGGGTACGCCGTAGTAGAGTGCCTCACTCAAGCTGCCCTTGCCGCCATGTGAGACAAAGAGTCGTGTGTCGGCCTGTGCCAGCAGCTGAGGCTGTGGCCACCACTTGGCCAACTTGATGTGTGTGTGGGCCTGGCTAATATCACTAGCATTCTTCCCATCATAGGTCCAATAGATGTCGTAGTCGGACAACTGAGCAAAGGCCTCCACGAAGCTCTTTTCCAGCTCACCTGCTGTTGTGCGCCAAGAGAAACGTGTGCCCAGGCTGAAGAGGATCCTTGGTCGCTTGATCCCCTCAGGTTCACTTAGGTTACCTTCAACAGTAGGTGACTGCTCCAGCACTATGCCACCTATGTCCAGCATGCTGGGCAACAACGGACCAATGGGACCTTCACTGATCATATGGTGATTGCTCAGGGCCAGCACCACGCGACGACGCATTGCTTCAAAGCTGGGATACTCCGGCGAAGGGAAGTGGATGCTGAAATGGAGTGAGAACGATTAGAATGGTCTATCAATGTGGAATATTACCCGCTCGCACCTGTAAATGCCCTTCATGACATGCCTGGCCCACAACTCGAAGGTCTTCTCCCACAGACCGAAGATGAAGCCGGCAAGGCCCGTTCTCTGCCGGCTGTCGTAAGGCTGGCGCACATACCAGCGCTCCTCGGGATTACCCAGCAGACTGTGCACAAAGCCGATGGGCTGCTGAGTGTAGATAATCGCCACGGGACACTTGAAATGGGCAGCCACGCCCAGCAGATGATCGTTGAAGTGGTAGCCCAGCAACATGAGATCGTAGCCTTGGGCTGGCTCTCTCTCCATGAATTCCCTCCAGGCAGCTTGGCTCAGCAGTTGACCAGACTCTTGCAGTCGCGAGAGAGTCCGCTGCACACGACCCAACACGTTATCCTTGGCCACTGGCTGCGCCGGCGGCTCCCATGGCACCAAGATGTGTGTGATATTCTCACTGAGCCACTCCTGCTCCAGCGGCAATGTGGTGACCAGTGTCAGCTGATGACCACGCTGCAGCAGCACACGTGCCACAGCCAAGTGCACCAGCAACTGCGATCGATGCACGTTGACAAACACCCCGAGTATGTGACTGGCAGAGGCGCAGCAGCAACTGAGCAGCACAAGTGGAGCCCACACCGACGAATACATGACTGCGCGTCGTCACATTAACAACCCATTAGCACAGTGCCGCAAAGCCAAGCAAGCCATCCATCAACTGATAACATGTCCGCATGTTGCTTAACCAGAATCAAATTGAAACCCCTAGGGAACATTCCACATGATGTACAGCTAAACTCTCTCGATGATATGAGTTCCAATGACGAACAACATTATATCGTACATATAGTATTTATTTATATTTCAATGAGCTTGTAGAAGCTGGGCTTGCGGTGCTTAGCTGAAATTATTTGACAGTTTGTTTTATTATTAAAGTTTAAAGCTCAGTTTATGTTTCTGAAATTCATTATAATATGTTTATTCATCATTTTTACTTTATGCTCTGTTCCATTAACAATCTTTCTCTTTTTGCCAACATAGCTCTCAGTACTATATCTTAATGTCATTTGCAACACATAAGTACGAGTATGTACATCTGGTCAGTTCACGCTGTATATAATAGATTGGTGTCAAATGTATGTCTATCTGCCAGTTAAACAATCAACGGACTATTTTATTCTTTGAAAGTGTATTTTGCTTTTAATAAAGTAATCATTTAAGGGGTATGCACAAATTTATTTATGAAATTGGAAAATAACATTTGGATTACTTCGATAAAACATTGGTAACTTATTTTTAAACAGCCTTGGGCCGTATCATCAACCTTACTTGTTTCAATAAAAACGTCCATTTCCCCCAAAATATGTTGGTCTTATTTTCCACTTTAGAGTGATAGTAGATTCCATTCATATTGCTGTAACGAAAGAAAACGAATTAAATAGAAATGGAAATCTTATCAATGTTAAAGTCGGCATATTAAAGCATACTAACACATCAGCACAATTATTGTACCACCAGCCACCAGAATTCCAGTCTTTTGCGCAATTACCATCACTATACTCGTCATTGTCGCGATCATATGTCGTGAATCTTTTATTTTTCTGAGTAACCAAATAGTCACCAGCACTACCAGAAAATGTACCCATCTTGATAATTCGGTATTGATCATTTTCACCCGAAATGGCGAACTCATCGTATCTGGCATAATGAGTAGTACCATCAAATCGTTGCATGTGAATATATAACTCATGGGGTTGCTCTGTGGTCAATCTATGTATTTTCTCCAGGCCGAGGAAGAAATCCCCGACCCAGAAGTCCCCAAAGCCATTTCGATACGTGTTCCAATCTCTTTGGAACTCCACTCCGCCCCTAATCCTCTGTTGTATCACAGTCCATCCAAGGCCAGCGATATAAGAGTTACATAGGACGTCAAAAGTAGTATCTTTGGAAAGTTTCATCTTGTGAACTCCGTACAATGTGCCAATGCAACTCTTTTCATTCATCTTTTCGGTTTCATTTGATTGCTGAATCAGTTTCTTGATATCCTTTTCGAGTTGGGGAATGTTTGGCTCTTTTGCAAATATGATTTCTTTTTGACTTTTTAGTTGTTTTTCGTATTCAAGCACTTTCACTGATTCTACGTTAATCTTTACTTTGAGGTCATTTATTTCTAGGTTTTGCTTATCAGTGGAATTGCTAAGGAGGTTTACTTGTTGTTTTAAACATTCGATTTCTTCCGAGTTATGAGCAACTTTCTCTAATTCCGCTTCCAATTGAAGAACTTTTTCATGAGTATTCTTGAAATCTGTTTGACATTGCTCTTTAATTTCTAGTACCTCTTTATTCTTCTTCTCAATTGAACTGGTGAGGAGGTTTACCTTTTGTTTCAAAGATTCCATTTCTTTTTCCAAATAAAGAACCTTTTCATTATTATTTTTTAAATTTGTTTCACATTTCTCTGCAATCTCTAATATCTCTGTAGTTTTTTTATCAGCTAAATTCCCCTCCAGTTTCTCGTTTCTTCGTGATAAGGAATCTATTTGTTGTTGCAAGGACTTGATAAAATCTTTGCTCAGATCTTGGAGGAACTTCAAACTCTGATCCTTGAACGAGCTTGCCACTTCCTTTTCTAATTTACCGATTTCATTATTCTTTCTTTCCATTTCTGCGTTATTCTCATCGATCTTCTGAGTCACCTGATCAAAATATGCCATCATTGGCTTCACTATTTTGTGGGCATAAGGCCCGCACTGCTCCTCCAGTTGATGGGACTCTTCACAAGACTACAGAACATAAAAAATTCGAATTGATCACTTAAGGATGCTGATTCTGATTCTACTTTTATTCCACTTGAAGAACACTTTCTCACCCGATCGGTTTCATCTGCAGCGGAAGATCCTTTTGAGTCCTGCAACAGGATCAAACAGAGCAGGATAAAGAAGAAGAGACTGTTCTGCCCCATTTCACTTAGGCACTTTCAAATAGAATCGAAATATAGAATGATCTATTTGCAGGCAGATTCGCATCTTTTATAGCCCCGATCACGTGCTATGGAAATGGTCTGAGCTGATAACGGTGGATGCTGATGTCAGCCTTGAACCACCTTGAGGTGGGCACACATGCTTCTTATGAATGAACGCTATAAATAAGTCGGATCATGCACAATTATATAGTATTTAAAATGAAACTTAACTAAGCTATTCCAATCGTACATGTTTACAATGTGTTCCACTTAGACTTCTATTAAAATTTCAAGGGAATTGAAGCTACATATCGTATAACTTTCATAGGAACAATCAAAATACCCACGATGTACCGTCAAATAGTATTGAAAACTTACTAACTATTGTAGATCTTGATCTTCGCCTTATGGCGAATACTTTCAGGGTAGACATGTCGAAGATCCCCTTTCTTTGTTGTTGTATATGCTTCGAATCTTTCATTTCTTGGGTATCTTGGAGAAGAAGTCATCATGGAACTCCTTGAGGATCAACTTGAACTTATCCGCATGGTCTGCCAAGAGGACTTTGTACTCATCTCCCTCGTTCTCGAGCATGTCGTCGGCCTCGCCCAGGGTCTGCAGATAGTGCAGCCAATTGGTCTCCAGTTCGATGATCTGTCGTCGTGTCTGCTCACCCAAGGGGACACGATATTTATGCAGCAGTACAAATAGTTCCAGCATGGGCGTCATTTTGGCCTGCTTCTGGGGCAAGGCGTTGATCAGGTGCTCGAACAGTTCATGGGCAGCAACAGAGGCGCTCAGTGTGCGTGGCACCTGCATCACCTTGTCCTTGTTGTGCTCCATATAGCGATAGAGAGCTGTCAAGAGAAGGGATGGGGAATGAGCAAAGGGAATCCCGTGGAGAACTTGTTGAGCTTACATTGTATGCGTGATGTGGCGTGATCCAGCAGCAATTTGATATTCAGTGCCTGCCACTTCTCAATCCAGTCGAGCAGCGTGTTCTTTATGGGATTCTGATTGATGAGCAGAAAGTGCACGTGTGTGATGGCATCCATAAAGGTTATCTCGTCAGCCAGTGCGCTGAAGTGTTCGATGCCGCCCTCAAAGACGCCTGCCGTCCTGGGACCCTTCATCAGTCGCTTGGTGAATGCCTCCTCTGTCATCTGCCACAACTTTTGATGACGCTGCCAATGCTGCACATAGTCCACGATCTGTGCCTGCTGCCTGGCAATCTCTGCATCGATGTTGCGCACCAATGCGGAACATTCAACATCATCACGAAACTCCCGACCGAATCCCGGCCTGCGTTCTGCCTTGGGCAACTTGAGCTTGTGCCCCAGACGCTGAAACTGATCCACCAATGTCTTCACACGATCGATCACACCACGCAGCACTTGGCCAATTGCCGGCATGTCCGGGCAGAAGACAATCTGAGAGTCCTGGATGTCTGCCTCCGTGACCAGTATGGGAGCAGGCTCGTCACAGTGCAACGCCTCCTGCAGCAGCTCCAATGTGCTGCGCACGCAACTCAAGAGGGCGCAGGCCAACATATCATCGAAGACATTCACATACTGATGCCACTCCTGAGGCGCCTCCTCCCTAACATCCTCCAGCTCCAGGGACACGGTCATCATCAGCTCCACAATGTTGTTGTAGTGCATGCGCAGAGAACTGTTGCCGCGATTCAACCAGGTGCTCAGCTGCTGCTCAAATAGGGCAATGTCCACGGCGCCATTGAAGCTCAGCTGCAGCATCGAGGTGTCGCAGATCTTCTCACAATTGCGTGCGATCTGTAGACTGGCGCGCTTGTGGAGCTGCACAAGCTGATGCACATAATCGATGTGATCCACACAATCGTCCAACCACTGCGAGTAGCCCTCGCTGGGATCTACAATGGCGCCGTAGGTGAGCTTGAATATGCCCGGTGCCAGTTGACGATCGCAGGCGGAGATCAGAGGACGCAGTAGCTTGCGCTCTTGTGCCGTTAGAGCATTCATAATCCGATTGTAGTCCAGGCAGAGCAGCAGCAAGCTGTTGTACACATAGCGCAGTGTATCGTGGCGTTCGTAGAGCTTCCGCATGGGCAGCGGCACAGGGAATCCCAGACGTTCAAAGTGCTTGGCCTGCGCAATGATTTGCAGCACCATGGGATCAATGTTGCACTGCAGCAATGCCTTGGGCTGTTTGCCACGCACCAGTAGATGACGATCGAGTTTCTGGCAGAGATTTGGCGGACCACGATCCACGGCATACGACTGTTGCCAGTTGTCATGGCACATGCGCATCTGTCGCTCGAACTCCGTGCGAAGCAACTCAAACTTGGCCAGCACTGGCCCCGCCTCGGGCACAACTGGCAGCCAGGTGGAGCTGCACTGCAGCAGGCGAGTGTGCAGCCGGCTGAGACGTTCCAAGTTGATGCGATAGCCCAAGGTGCGGGAGACATGCGGGGGCAGCCAAGACAAGTGCTGCTTGCCATTCGCCTGCAGCAGATGCCGCGTTGTGGCATCCATATCCTCGCTAAACAGCTGCCACACGTAGCTCACTTGGCGCAGGTAACACTGCCGCAAGGTGGCATGGTACGAATAGTACAACATGGAGTTGAGCGCCTCCAGTGCCTCCTCCACATTGCAGGCATGCTGAAACACACTCGAGATGAGGCGCTGCAGTGTCTCCTCCATGTGCTGCACGCTGCGGCGATACCTTGCCACATGTTCGTACCACTCCCCGCGGTACACATTCAACATGAGCTGCTTGGACTCGCTTGCTCGCAGCTCATCTAGTATCTGCAGGAATTTCTGCCCGACATTGGCCGAAATCCTCTCCAGCTGCTCGCCACTGGTGCCACTGAACTGCGCCTGTTCAAATTGTTCAACCTGTTCGATCTGCTCGTTCTCATCCAAGCGACCGAATACAATCATCGCCTCGCAGATGTCCATGAGATCTCGCAGACGTTCCATAAACGCATTCACATGATTGAATATGATGCCCTGATCCAGCTGCCAAGCCACATTCACCTGCATGACGGCCATGTGCTCCTTGTAGGCCTGCAAGCAGTCCAGCGATAGGTTGCACATCTTGATGCCGAACCTTGGATGACCATCGAGTATCTCGTCCAGGTTTATTTGCGCCGTGCAGTACTTGATGATCTGATTGCTCAGATTGCGAAAGAGTATAAGGATCTTATCGTTGCTCCTGTAATGCTGCGAGTTCTCCCAAATGAAGCGCATCAGGTGAATGATGCGTGGCAGCAGCTGCGACACACTGGCCGGACTGGCTGCCACATCGATTTGGGCACACGGTGCCAGCAGAAGACGCAGAAACTGTATGTTCGATGCGGCCAACTGTTCCTCCAGCTTGCCACGTGCAATCAGTTCCTCAATCTGTGGAATGTGCACCGATTGTCCCTGACGCAGCACCTTCAAGATGCGCTGCAGATCAAACTGTTGCAGCTGCGAGTTTAGACCCTGCAGCACTTCCACTGAAATGGGGGAAATGATGAATCAAATTGGAAATAACTTAGGCTACTCTCTCACAGCGATATTCCCAGAACTCGAACTCATCCTGCACCGTTGCCAGATCGTTGGGCGCCACCAGGGTGCTATCGCCAAGTGCCGTCCGTATCTGCACAATCCAGTAGACGACAATGGTCTCGAGGCTCTTGAACAATGCTCGGTCACAGACCATTTGCTCGCCACTGTCTCCAAACTGATGCAGCACGAAGGGCACATAGAGCACGGTTATGCCACCCATTTTGGAGTTCATGCCAAAGAGAAAGGTCAACAGCCTGTCCAGGCTGGCACAGAAGCGATTTCGCACTGTGTCATTCCACTCCTTATAGCTGCGAAACAGGGGGGCAAAGAATCTCTCGAGCAAATACATGAGACAACCATCAACATCGCTGTGCACAGTGCCAAAGTGTATCTCATCGTGAAATCCCTCCACAGTGAAGATCTCGTTGGGCTCGTTGCGCATAAAGTAGCTGATGTCATCCACAGGCTCTGTGGCAAATCCCAGCAGCGAGGTCAGTGTGTTTCCCCTGTAAAAGATGGTCAACAGAGGCTCGCCAACCTCGAGTAGCCAGCGTCGTATAATGTCCAGTGATTGCTCATTCCAATCCCGCTGATTCAACGAGTACAACACAGTCATGCGTTGTACATACTCTACCAACTGATTGAGCTCCTCGTCGCTATATGTGGGACGCGGCGTCACCGGGCGTATTTCCTCCGGTTTAACCTCCTCTTTGCGTTCTGTTTTTTTGTATAGTCGCAATAAGTAAACAATAAATATATTTTGTTTCACTTGAAATTACCTTCATCATCAGTTAAATCCGAGTCGGTTAGCTGTTCATCTTCTACAGCGCTGGAGGTTGTCATTTTGTTGCAATTTTCTCATAAATATGCATAAACAACATGTTGTTGTTATGGCAGCCTCACGCTGCATTTTTAAATAATTTTGAAAGCATGTTAATCGATGTTTATCGAAATCATGTTTCACTTGCATAAAATACTAAACTATTATCGAGCAGGCTTATCGATATGTCAAAAATAATAGACGCCATTTGTGTATCGAATCTATTAGTGATTTAATTTAAAGCGGGTCCAACATGAATAATAATAATAATGCAGCAATGGAATTAGTTTGCAAAACTGCAAATTCCCTATTCCCGGAATTGAATGTACGAATCAATGAAATTTCACATCCCAACGAGACACTTATTACTCGCATACTCATACACTGTTTGCGTGCTTTTGGATTTCGAGTGGAACCGCCGTATAATATTCAGAGCGAAGGCAACAACAACTCAAAGGAGAAGCGCATCTTCTTGAGGAAACTGTGTCGCCAAGTGGAGCGTATATTGCAAATATCATTTCCCGGCAAGACCTATACCTACTATGACATTATCCAACCAAGTATGAACGCATATCTGCGAAGAATACCTAGATATAATGCACTCTATTCCGTTGCAGCTGCTAAAAAGACACTGAACACACTGGATGTGCTCTTCAATTACTGGTGTTTCTACAAGATGCACAAAAAGGAGGTAATGACGCCTCTACTAGCACAATGCAAGGATAGCCAGAACCTTCAAACCAATATTGCATCAATGCGACGAGAACTGGATCAAAGGAAAAAGACTGCGGCGCAAGTTACGATCGATATAGGCAAATGTGAGGCGAACATAAAAAAGTTGCAGGAAGAGTTCCCCAAAGCACAAGCCGAGCTCAACGATCAGCTGAAGCTGTTGAGGCGTCAGCAGGCGGACATAGCAGTGCAGGAGGAGGAGTTGGCTAGCATATCCCGTCAGGTGGAACATTTTAAGCAGTTGCTGGTACTGGACAGCGAAGTGGAAGTGGTCAAAGTGTAAGTACTTCATGCTGTTCAATCGGACTCCTTATAAATTATTCCATATTCCTATAGGGAGACGAAGCAGATTGCTGGCGAGATAGAAAGCCTGAAAGTAGAAATGTCCAAGCAGCAGGCAATCTATATGGAACATCGCAATGAAATCGAAAGTATTTTGCAACTGACCAACGAAATTGATAAGGCCATGAATATACTGCCTGAAGATGTTCTTAACGTGTACAAAGAGAATATGAAGAATAAAGAACGACTGGAGAAGAAGAATACCCTGCTGATGGGCGAGCATCGAGGAAAACTGGATGCCAAGGAAAAAGGTAAACATTATCTCGAGCAGGTCGAAATGAAACTCAAGGCACACAAGACACAATACGAGCAGAACGCAGAATTGGAACAACAGAAGATCATCGAAGAGAAGGAGAATATTGAAAGGAATCTGGCACTGGAGGCTGAACTCAAACAGAACAATAACACGATGCAGAAGAAAATCGATGAGCAGGAGAACACATCTGAGAATTTGAAAATATTTCTTAGTAACATTACTAACAACAATGTTATAAGTAATCATAATTTCACTTAATATACCGTATGTTTATTTCTAACTTTACAACTGTTTACGCTCTTTTTCATTGTGGGGTTAGGTACGAACGGTGCCTAAATTATGTTTCCATTTTCTTGCTCTCTAGATGCGCCTTTAGCTGTTGACTGAAATCATCTTCCACATTATCATCGTCCCAGTTATCCTCCCACACATTGGGCTCTTCAACATCATCGGCTACACGAAAATCTAAAATGCAAAAAACAAATAAATTGCAAATTCGGCGGAAAAGACTTTCAGGTCTCACTCACCTTCAGCGGGAAATTCTTCGAACTCATCATCCTCCTCTAGCAAGCCCAAATCTTCGCTCTTCTGGTTGGTCTCCTCCTTATCCTTATCCTTCTCTTTATCGGGCGCAGACATTTTCGTTTGTGTATTTAATTTGCAGTCTTGCTTCAATTGTTTAACAATTTTCTATAAATTTGACGCTTGGCCCAAATGATGCCGAGTCATTTGTGTGGTGATGTGCCAGTGAGTGCCGACTATCGATATTTTTCGTGCTTCTCATCGATAAGTGTCCGAACATGCTTTTTAGCACTGTAACCGTAGCGTCGCCACTCTGTTCCACAAGAATATTTAAACGAACTTTTCATTTTGAAATATGCATTTATTTTTTTTTGTTTGTTTTTTTATAACATTTTGACTTGTGGCTATTTTGAATTTCAAGCTAATAGATTATTGAGCAGTTGAAATGTACGTAACTTTAACATTTATAATAAATAGTTTGTGGTATGTTTTTGATTTATTGCGTATTGTTGTTTTCATTGTTCTTGTTGTTGTAATATAGGCTATTGTTTTATTTGAGTTTTTCAGTTGGATTTTTTTTGTCTGGGCCAAAACTGATGTGTGTTTTTTCTTTTTTACGCTTATTGTAAAAATTTTGTATGCCAAAATATATCTACATATCGTATGTAATAATATAGATTTGTTTTTGTTTAAATATTCTACGATTTTATAAAGGAATAAAACACCATACATTTGATTAATTATACCATATTTTGAACTTATTGTTCGATTTGTGTTTTCATTTGTTTCATTTTGTTTCGGTTTGTTTGTTGTTTTCTTTTCTTTTCACATGGTTATTCTCTTTTTAATGGGCTTCTTAATCATTCTCCATTCTCCTCACTTCCTACAGTTTCTGTTCTATACAATTATTTATTTCATCACAGACGCACGACGCACAAATAAAATAAAATGTTATAATGTTTATTATCATCGTTTAACAATTTGTTTTTAAGCTCCTCCAGTTTGCTTAACTGTGTCATACACCACACGAACTGCGTCCAACTGATTACAAGGTTAGGGGGTTATTATTATATTATATTATGTTTGTATATATATTTCGATTTATAATACTAATTAATGCTGCTGTTTTTTTTCTGTTTACAAATAAAACAAATAACTCTGCGTAATGGGTATAATTAGTAGAATACTGCGTGAATTCATTCAAATTTTGAAATGGGTAAAATTTTTTGAGTACAGTCATAAATGTTTGCGTCTGGTATACACATTCATAATGAGTGCCAAGTAAAGTAGGAATGTATTCATGCAGTAATCTATTATACAATATAAATAGAGGGGGGATCTTTGATCGATTTCGAATATATTTTAAAAAGTGCATGCCGCGTCTTACTCCCAGTAACCTTCTACACGGCCCTCTTCTACTGCTTCTTGTACCGGTGTGAGAGTGTTGTTTATTGCGTTTAGTATATATTTGTTAATGTGTGTTTGATGTGTGCTATAATATGTATATAGTACATTATAGTATAGTACATTAGTGTATGAAAGCTTTCTAGAAAAAACAGTTTATCACATATAGAGAGAGGAAGTGTTAAATATGTATGTTTTCTGTTGCGTTCTGTTTGTTTCTGTTTCTAAAACTCAAGTTGAATATAGAACTATATAGGACTACATGGGTGTAGGTTTTATGTATGTATGTGTATAAGTTATATGTATATAAATATATCTGTAAATAAAATTAAACAGCTTAGCCTCATAAAATGCACACAAAGTTAGTTGTACATCCATATATATCTTTTATACATCATCCATTTTCATTTCAAGAGAAGAGCACCAATAATGTTACGCTTGAGCTTAAGCAAGGGGGGGGTGAAGGGGGTGTGGGGAATAAACAAATTGTAGTAATAAATATATGAATATGTTAAAAAAAGGTTCACGACCAAGAAATACGTGATTACAATACAATTTGAGGTTCTCTAGGAGACTTTCTCCTATACGAGGATCATTCTCACTGAGGGGAACCCTTATAAATAGTTTTGCGAGCTTTGTGTGCTGCTTTCAGTTTTGTATTTTGTGTATTCTGTGTGTATTTTGGTGTGTCACTGTGTGTGTGGGTATGTGTATCTCTTTTTTAAAACGCTAAGCGTTCTCTAACGGTTTTGTTTCGCGCTTACAAACTACATAAATACACATCGAACATCAAAAATATTTTGGTAGCGCATATCTATATACGCATAATAGTTAAGGGGGACATACATATACGACACGTTAAATATACGAGGACATATACGACGATATATACGACGATATAAGCGACGATATACACGACGATATATACGACGATATAAACGACGATATATAGGATGGATATACATCTATATAAATATAAATACAAACAACAAACGGGTTGATAAAACACGCCTTTACTCGCGTCGTGTTCGCTTCGGACGCGATGCTGCAATCGAATCTCCACCTGACGCCGCATGATGCGATGCACTGCCTCCGCCAGCACTTCCGCCGCTGCCAGTGCCAGCGCCACCGCCCCCAAGGCTGCCCTCTGTCGATGAAGATGATGTTATAGCCGTTATCGTTGCCGATATTGTTGCCGGCTGTGATCGACTATCGGCAACGCCTCGCACCTTGCGTGATGCCACCGATTGTGCGGTTACTTGCAACGATATTGCATGCGTATTGAGCTTCTCCGCCAGCAGCAGATCCTTTAGACCCTTCATCTTCTGACTGTACAGCGTGATCACTGGACGCTTTAGCATTATCTCAAATGGATCGTAATCATCGACAATTTTCTCCTCCTTTTCCACTTCCAATTTAGCTTCTTTTTGTTGTTGTTGTTGTTGTTGTTGCTTCTCCTGCTCCTGAGCCTCGCTAGCATCACTTGGCGGCAACTGGACTGAGCTGCTGCTGCCGTTGCTTGTTGTTGTTGTTGTTGTTGTTCTAGCCTCCTTGTTAGCATTGCTGCAATTGTTGTTGCTGTTGCTGTTGTTGTTGTTGTTATTGTGTGACACCTCCAACATTGGTTTCTGTTCCTCCTCCTCTCCCACAGTTTGTTGCTTCTGCTCGGCAAATGGTTGCCCGCCGCCCTGCAGCAAGAAATCCGGATTGAGAATCTTTTCACCACAAGCAGCTGTCAAATCTGCCAATGTTGTGGGTAGCTCCGATTTGGGTTTCTATATACAGAGAAGAGAGAATTATTATTATTATTTGATTGTTAGGAGATGTACTGCCATCATATTTACCCTCTGCTGCTCTAAGAGCTGATTAGCCAGTCTAGTTAGTCTTAGAAAATTCGAAAATTTGCCTGGAGAGGTCGACATTATCTCTAATTAATTTTGAGTAGGTGCTTTCCCAACGACACACTTTTTTTAAGAGCCCATTCCGAACATACCACGAGTTAGTGCTTCAGTATCTCGGCATCTAGCTTGCAGAATCTGCATTCCTTATTACTTCTAGTTTGCTATGGTGTGCTCTTAGCCTACAATGCCCTTAAAGTAACCCTCAGATTGCCGCAAGCCTGATATTCTTTTGCAGTCGAAGACTTCGCCTGCTCTGATCTTAGTTACTCCCTGACTCTGACCCCATCTTTGTACACTCTGCTTCTGTTTTCGCAAGTGTGTCAGCCTCCTCATTCCCTAGTGGTTATTTCTCTTGCCTAGTTCATCGAATTTGGTTTTAACTTCGCTCACTTTCTTTGATTTCATTTGGCAATTGCTGAATGCCTTCGTTGTTGCTGCCTGGCGAGGGTATTAGTCTAGCCTGATCTAACGTATCGTTATCTCAACAAATACTCACCTCTTCTTTTTTAACAAGCGGGTTGTTATTGTTGTTGTTACCCTCGAAATGCAGCGCTGCATCTGCTGCCGCCACCGCTGCTGCCTTCTTAGCCTCCAAAGCGGCCTGCAACTGTTCCGCCTCCACATCCTCGGGCAACTTGATGACCACCTGGGAGCGTATATCATAATCAAACTTGGTAATATTATTCACCAACGGTTTTGCCCAGCCAATGTGTAGAATGGGCGTCAAGCTATCCTCCTCCCACTGACAGATGCCATCATAGAAACGCAGCAGATTGGCAAACACTTCAGCATCACGTAGAATGCTGCGTGCCGAGTGACCCGAACTCTCTGTCTTCATCACATAGGGTATAAGCTCGTTGGCAATGTCCAGCAATTCCTTATAGATCTCCTCATCGTCACGACACTGATACGTATAGAGTCGTATAACATCGGCAGCATTGGCCCAGGCCGCAAAGGCCTCACGATACTTGAGCAGACGATTGTAGTAGTTGCCCTGAAAGATGTGCGGATACACATGATGATTGTGGTAATGGGCACGCGATGATTCGATGGCCTCGCGAAACAGTTGTTCGCAACTAATGCTGCGATGCGTTCGATTGATCTCCTCCAGTTCACCGAGCAGTCCCAGGGCCATGGGGTATCGCTTGAGATGCCCCAAATCGTAGAGTAACCACAGCAACTGTTGTTGCAGTTCAGCGACCTCAACACAATCGCTATTCGCACTCAATGAGATGTTGAGTGCCACACAAATTGCGGCGACTTCCATGCCACGTTCACAGACCACAGCGAGGCCGCCCAGATAGAGCCACGAGCCTGATTCAATGCCAGCACCAATGTCCTGGCCCCGCTTATCCTCACTGCCCTTGCCATGCCAAGTCACCTCGATGGTCTCCACATGTTTCTGACCAAACACAACCCAGGCATGATCCTCTGAGATGGCCAGACGCACATCACGATACCCCAGCAGCTGACAGCCTGCTGTGGTGGCCAGCGCAACTCCAAAGCAATCCAATTTATTGCCGGACAAGTAGCTATATAGATTCTGCAGATGTGCGCGATCCTTGTAGCTGCTGCGTATCAATGAATTCCAAATCACATCCGACACCTTCTTGATAATCTCCCGTGTGGCTTGACGATGCGGTTTCGGCTTGTCCACCACAGACAAAATCGTCTGGAACTTCTTGTACAGCCCAGCGATGAGTTCGTGAGTGACCACAGGAAAGGGAACGCTGTTGCCCATGATGACATCGCTGCTGTTACCTGAAGTGATTCATAAAAACAAACGAGATTAATGCGGAAGCAATTTTTTATATGCAATTGAAGATATTATAACCTTATACATATTAAGCTAGTATCTTACAGTAACTGCGAAACGTAATAGATGTTTTGATATACGTTACATTGGTCCGAGCGGCCTCTTTCCCAGCCTGCAGCAATATGAAGCATGTGTGCCAAGTTTCATTAAGATAGCTCTTAAACTGATAAGGACGGACGGACGGTCAGACAGACATGGCTAAATCAACTGGGCTGGTGATGCTAATTCAGAATATATATGTACTTTATGCGTTATAAACTCCTGAACAAAATTAATATACCCTCCTGCAAGCATATAAAAAGTAACGATAGGTTTCATAGCAGATACACGATATAACAATGAGATCTGGCTCGATCCGAATTATATTTATATAAGAATTATATTTATATAAGAATTATATACATAATTAAGTATTATTTATAGCGTCCATTGATAAGAAGCTTGTTGGCTACGTCCATCATGCATAATCGAAAACAACTTATATCGCGGAAGAACCTATATGGTCACTGGATTATCTGATAACACTGAACTGTGCAACCTTTTTTGAATGTGCATATAAACAAAGATCATGATCAGTTCAACGCTGCACATCACATATCCGCCTTATCAGTTCTTACGATTCGCATAGCACGTAACATAATCCGAGATTGGAACACGTATCAAAACGGTTTTTGGGGATTTCTGGCACGGGACTTCTTCCTCGGCCTGGGGAAGATACATAGATTGACCACAGAGCAACACTATGACTTGCAACGATTTGATGGCAGCACTTATTATGCCAGATACAATGAATTCGCCATATTAGGGGAAAACGATTAGTTTCAACTAAATAATTTTAATTCTAATAATTATAATTTACTTTTATTATATTATGATTTTAAAATCAATTGGAAAATTTTAATTTTTAATATTATAATCGACAGTTGACTTTAAATAAATAAAAAACTAAATGTGCATAACTTTTAAATAATATACTTATTAAAAGCTAAATATATTTTCAACAAGTAAACAAATCTTCTGATAGTTCTGATAGTTTCAATGCATTGCAATGGAGCAATTGGAGCAATGTCAATTGAGCCTTGACAATATTCGTTGAATTAAATAATTAATAACCTTGAATCCTTTTAATTTGGCTATCACAAGCCAAGCCCCATATTTGGCGCCCGTACGTCCAGTTGGTGCTATATATTCAAAATATATCAAAATATCAAAAACTGTAACATACTTTTGCGCTCAATTGATTTACTGTTCACAGTGAAATGTTAAATTCCCCAATTTCCCCATTTTAAAACGGTCTTTATTTCAAATAAACGAGAGAAACTCAAAAATCAGGCTTTGGAGCCTTTTCCTGGGCGAGCTGTACACCTAACGAACTTGGAAGCAGTGTGTACTGCTAAATGAAGAAAAAAAAGAATGAAATGGAAAAAACCGCAAGTCGATATCTCCTCTGTTTTCGTTGCAATTTCGAATTGAAAAACGAAAAAATATGCCGTTATTCGAACAAATTGGGAGCTAACCGAAAATAAGCGCTGCACGATATGCAATACAATATATAAAATACGAAAACATTTCGAGAAAACTGTGTATGTGTATGCGTGCATGCGAGGTTGTTTTGTCAGCTGTCACACCCTCTTCCTACCAGCCGATCAGTCTCCTCCCTTCGATCGCAAAGGTGTTTGAGAGACTGATTGCCGCCATCCGGATGCTAAGGGAAAATTAATGTGATTTATTTGATTAAAAATAACTACATTTCCCACTGCGCATCTAAGTACGACTATGGACTACGGACGAATTCGAGGCCATTCTGGGAGGACACCATTCAATTATTTATTTGTCAATTATAATTTTGTATGAGTTTAGTATGATTTATCTATAATATAATTTGATGTATCCTTAATTTTAATGAATCACTGCACAATTTGACTTTGTTATTCTAATTCAAGGACAATTCGAGGTTAAAGCGAGAGATTTCATTGAACCAACACTGTTCAAATAAATTATAAAATAATCAATGATTTAAATATATAAAATGTATATTAATAAATGAAATAAATAACATACAAACATAAAACCCTATTTGTATTCGTTGTATTACCATATAAATGGGAGGGGGAAATTTCTTACCTAGTGTCGCCTGTGCTGCCTGCGCCGCCTGCGCTGCTTCGCCCGTGGTCAGAGAGAGCTCAATGTAGCCAACAACAATGGAGAGCAGCGTCAGATCGGGCTCAACGGAGCTAGTGAGGGCACGTCGAAAGAGATTAACCACATCCGAGGTGGACTTGAGGGGGAAGAGGCTGGCGTCGATGATGCCGTTCAATGCCATGCAGGGGCTGGCGCTGGCGCTGCGTGTAACCGTTGACATGTTGGGGCAGGAAGAGAGTTTCCACTACACATACACATGCACATAAACACACACACACAAAGACAGAGAGACAGACACAGAGGGATTTGTAGGTGGCACTTGCAATTGTTTGCTGCTGCTTCTACCAATTTGATGGTACACTCTCTTGTTGCAAGCACTACTTAACACTGGCCGCAGGCGCTGTTGCATGCACACTGGACACACTGCACTTCTTCTACTTGCAGCACATGCACATCTACATCTACATGCACATTCACGTCCACTTCCACGTCCAGTTGTTGGTAGCAGTACAGCCAGACACTTTGTTGCTGCAACATTTGAGCCGCAGCGCCGCGCGCGCTATAGTTTGCTGTGTATGTGTGTTACTGGTGTGTGTGTGCAATGGACGCCACAAGTTGACAAACAACTTTTTTACTTTCCACCTTGTTTGTGCGCACTGTTTGCCCTTTTTTGTTGCCTTTTCTTGCTGCTCTTTTTGTTGTTGTTGTTGCAGACCGCCTTCTTCTCCTCCTGCTCTCCTCCTTGGCTGGCTTTGTCGCGTTTATATGTGCGTCGTGCGTGTGTGTGTGTGTATGAGCACTTCTTATTCTTATTGAGCAGGATTTTTATGCAATCTGCTGCGCTGCATTTTTTAACACTGCAGTTGCTTTTCGCGTTCCGCTTTGTACTGTTCTCAGTATGTGTGTGCCCTGTGTTTGTGTGTGCTTTGTGTGTGTATGCAATGCGTTGCTTCGTTGTGTCGTTCAATTGCACTGACACTTCGTTAATTTTGTCGTGCAGTTTCCAACTGCTCCTCTTCTCCTCTTGCTCTTCTTCTTCTTATTGTTCTTGCTGTAGCTGCTGCTGTTGTTGTTGTTGGTACCGTATATCCTGTCGTCGTTTCGCACTCGTTTGCACACGTCAGCAACCGTCGCCGTCGCAGTCGCAGCAGCGGAGAAATTTCGAGTTTGGCAGGTGCGTAGGGCCACCAACAGCAGCCGCAGCGACGCTGACGTTGACGCCGCAGCAGCTGAAATTGCGTAGCTCGCTTGCCTTATTGCGTAGCATCAAATGTCGCGCGCCCCTCACCTCCCCCGCATACGCACACACACACGTGCTTAAATGCGTGTGCTACGGAATTTGCGTTGCGATTTAATCACCTTTTTTCACTGTTTTGATTTTCATTTAATATTCAATATATTCACTTTTATTTATCACTTGTTCTTATTACCTTGTATTTGTTTATTTATTATTTCAGTTTGTTGTGAAAAAAACTTATGTCTTGCGTCGACTGTTTGTTGTTACCGCTGCTTTATTATTGTTGGCATTTCGTTTTGCTCTAGCTCAATGCGTTTTGGTATTTTTATGCGTCATTTGCAGTGGGCCGTGTTGCATTTCGCAACACTGTCATGGCGTTGCCACTCGGCTTACAATAGTGATGCGCAATGCTGAAAAACTAAATTAAATTGTTAAAAACAGTTTAAAAAGACATTTAATAACAGTTATGCAAATTTTGATAGCTTATCTATAATTAAGAATATAAATAAATATATATGGTAACTTTTTATAGTGATATCGCTTTTCACTACACAGTCACGCTTTCTCAGTCGCAGTTATTACCAAAAGAGCGCATCTCTAACTGCTTGTGTATTTATAAAAAATATAAACAAATGTCGGAATTTCTTAATTTTAATTGCAGCAGAGTTATAGACTGCAAACAGGGCGCTGTGCGTGCTGTGCGCTATAATGGTAAGTACGATATAAGGTATAAACTATTAACAATATCATAATTAAACGTTTTAGTCGATGGCAGCTACTGTCTAAGCTGTGGCTCGGATAAAAAGGTGAAACTGTGGAATCCCGCATCGGGATTGCTGTTAAAAACCTACGGTGGCCATGCAGATGAGGTCACCGATGTGGCAGGCAGCTGCGACAGCAGTTACATTGTCTCCGCCAGTCTGGACAAGAGCATCATCTACTGGGATGTGTCCACAGGTGAGAAGGGAATCCCTCTTTATACTCTTCCTCTAATCTCTAATCCTGTGCAGGCACGCCAGTGCGTCGACTGCGCAGCCATGCCGGAGGTGTACGTTGTGTATGCTTTAACGAGGACTCCTCCATAGCAATCTCTGGAGGACGTGACAATGCTGTGATGTGTTGGGATATTCGCACACGACGCTTGGATCCGGTGCAAGTGATGAAGGAGGCACGGGATTGCATCACGGCAGTGTTGACCAATGAGCACAAGATCTACGCAGCCTCACTGGACGGTTGTGTGCGTCACTATGATATACGCGTGGGGGAAATGACCTGCGATAAGATTGGGGAACCTGTAACGTACCTCGCACAAACACGGGATGAACAGTGTCTGGTCGCTGGTTGTCAGGACAGTGTCGTGCGTCTGCTGGACTGTGAGACGGGCGGACTGCTGGCGGAGTACAAGGGTCATCAGGCTGACGATTATCACATTGAGTGTGGAATTCTGGCGAATGATGCGCACATTGTATGTGGTTCCAGTGATGGTCATGCCTTTGTCTGGGATCTGGTAGAGGGGAAGGTGCTGCAACGCGTACGCATTAGTAAGTGGGGATATTTACTTTACAGGGTATATCCCCGAAGTCACTATATAATCTCTCTCTCTTCTTGCAGGTGACAATAGCGGCGTGGTGCATTCGCTGGCCACGCATCCCAAGCGGCAGGAGCTGCTCTTCGCCAGGCGCAGAGATATGTACGTGTTTACAGCCGATTTGCAGATTGAGGAAGAGCAACTATAGGAATAGTATAGGACTAGGACTAAGTAAGCATAGATAAAGTAGTTAGTAAATATACCATATATTGTAAAAGGCTGTTCATATAAAGGATTTATGTATTTTATAACAAAAATTTCGAATTTGTTAATAATTATCATTATTTTTAATATATCACCTGCCAAGATAAGTGTGCTCTAAGTTTGCATTATTATTTTTGATATATCGCCTTCCCAGATAAGTATGCTATAAATTTTCAGGTTTTTTATACTTTTCCCCAAGGCTTTTGAGGCTAAGTATTGACCATCATGTATGATGGCGCAATTCAAACACTGCATTCGGTTTCTTCAAAACATATAAAAGCTTATGTTGCATAATCAATTCATTCCAAAAGACTTCTGTTTTTAAGTTCCCAACTAGATAGTAAAAATCCCAAGAGTAAAAAGTTGTAAATTGATTTTCTTTGAGGGGAAAAGGAAAAACCATTTATTTGACATAATTTTTTCGTATTTTTTTTTTGTTTTGCTTTTGTTTTTAATTATTAAATGTATTTTGTTGTTGTTTATATAGAGCATGAATGTACGTAGTAATATGTTGTTGTTTTTCTTTCTTTATTTTTTTTCTGTATGTATGTATGATCTGGCTTATATAATGCGTAATCATGTTTTGTTTTTGTTGTTTTTTTTAGCTATATTCGCGAAGTCTACTGCAAGGGCTCAAATGCCCAACACACGTGCAAGTGCGTGTGTGCGTGTACCTCAATGTGTGTGTGTGTTTGTTTGTTTGTGTCCTCTGTTATGTGTATGTATGGGTGGAGCGCCGCTCTCTCCATCATTCTCAAACTCTCTCTCCATTTGTGGTGGGTGGTGCCAAGCCGATGCTGCGCTGCACTGTGCTGCCAACAACAACAGCAAGGACACTTGGTGCCCGGCTGCTGACAAAAGCTGACTGCTCTGCCACTGCACAGCGCACAGCGGCTTAGCAAAAGAGAGATTTCTCTCTCTCTCTTTCGGTCTGTCGCACACTCACACACTCGACCATGCCTGGGGCATTTTTACTTGCAGTGGACTCTCCTCGCGTTCACGTTCTCATTCTCAATTGTCCTTCCTTCGATCTTCACCACTCTCTCCCTCTCTCTTCGTTTATTCTCTTTTTGAACTCTCTTAACAACTAAAGCATATTACATAGAGCAATGCAATGCAATTTATTTATTTTTGTAAACGTATTTGTATTTATATATGTATGTATGTGTGTGTGTGTATTTGTATATATATGTATGGATGCATGTTTATATATGTATTTATATATATATTCATAATTAATGTACTCGTATTTAGTAGTAATATTATGTAATGTAGCGTTAGCTTATGTCGTATGTATGTATTTATAGGGTATACATAAGTGTGTGTATATACATACACAATTATATATATGTATGTAGGTGTAAGTGTTTGTGTGTGTGTAGTTTATATAATAAACGATCCTTTCTCACTATATTTCTCTTGCTCTCTCTTTAAATCTTTCGCACGCACTCTCTTTCTCTTTCTTTCTTTCTCTTACAGCTAGAGTTATACAATATTATCAACAAAAAAACTCAAAAAGTTCCAATCCATAAACAATTCGCATTTTTTTCTTGTTTGGGATGGAGGGAGGGAGGGAGGGAACAAATACAATAAATTTTTTCTCTCACTTTCCTTTTTCTCTTTTTATAATTGTTTATCTCTCTAAAATAATAAATCTCTCTTAAATAATAGAAAATAATTTAAAAAAAGTAAAAATTAATGCGATGGTGTTTATAGAGTTCAGCATGCTCAGTATACACTATACATATGCATCCTATATGTATTCTATACGTGTTTTGTGTGTGTGTGTAGTTGTGTACGTATGTTATCTAGATGTAACTCTATATCTGTATATGTATTGTATGTATGTATCTAAATTTGCAATAGCATGTACCATTTTGTTTGTTTTTTTTTTTGTTTTTGTTTATTTTTCTCCTTTACTTTTTCTTTATCGTATTATGTGTAAGTTTTATATTCTTTTTTTTTGCTTTGTTTTCTGGTTTTTGTTTCTTCTTTCTTTTTTGCATATATCATATTCATATATTTTAGTTTACTTAGTTTTTTTGTATGTATGTGTGTGTGTGTGTTTTGTAATAAACAGAAAATTCATAATAATTTTATGTCCATTTTCTTTTTGTACTCTGTTTTGTTGTTGTTACTGCCTGTTTTTTGTTTATCTTGTTGTTACTGTTGTTGCGGTTTATGTTTTGCGCTTCTTTCTTAACCAATAAGGTGAACTAATTTGCTGCAATCTGTTTTTCGCGTTCTCTGTTGTTCTTGCATTTTTAATTACAGTGTGTGTCCCTATGTGAATTCGTTTCTGTGCTGCTGTGAAGTTGTTGCTCTGTTAGTTTTTATTCTACTTATTTTTTGTTGTTTTTCTGCATCTGTTTTGTTAACACAAATTATAAAATAGTTTGAAACTGCACAAAAATTGTATTTTTTTGTGTTTTTCATTTTGTTGGTTGTTTTGTTTTTCTTGCTAATTTTTATACAAATTTCCATTATTCAAGTTTTGTAACTGTCGGGCACTGTTAACAGTTCTGTTAAGGAACTGCCTGGCTAACAGTTGCAGCAGCTCCGTTAACAGTTGCAGCTTACTGTTAAAAATTGCAGCTGCTGTTTAGTGCCGCCTTATAGCAGCTCTGTTAACAGTTCTGTTAATGCACTGTTGTAGCTTAACAGTGCATCGCTGTTGTTGTTGGTTAGTTAAATAATTAGGAGTTGCTGCGGCCGTCGCTGCAGCTGCTGCTGTTACCGTTATGTTGTTGTTGTTGCTGCTGTTGCGAGCGCCTTTAATACTAACTCGTGTTGTTGCGGCGCCACTGTTGCTGCTGCTGTTGTTATTGTTGTTGTTGTTGGGCAATCAAGATGACGGCAACTGCTTGGCCACAATGACACCTGGACGACATTGCTTGAGTGCCGTCGTGGTAATTGTCACAGGATGATGATGACTCGTCGTTGAGCCAGCACCCACAACAGTCCCACTGCCCGATGTAGTCTGCACCTTGAAGATCGCTGTCGGTGTAATTCTGCTGCTGCTAACATCCTTGGCATGTTTCGCTGTGATAATCACCTGTTTGTTGCCCTTCAGCTGCAGGAATGGACTCAGCTCAGCAAGTGTGGCATGTTGCTTGCCCTTGGTCAATGCCAACGGCGCATCCTGTCCAGATGCCAAGCGTGTGGTCGTTATCAACTGATGTTGCTGCTGCTGATGCTGTTGCTGCTGTGGATGTTGCTGTTGATAGTGTTGCTGCAACTTCAGTTGCTGTTGCTGATGCTGATGCTCGCCATCAGCAAAGAGATGATCACCCTCCAGATGACGTATGGCCTCCACAATTGTCTCCAGATTCTGTCGAGAGTGTGTAAAGACTGCAGTGCCTCCCATGACACCAGATCCTCCGATCACGTTGCCTCCACTGCCCAATTGATCAGACAATTTCTCGGTCTTCACCTTGACGATCTTCTCATTGATACGCTCTACCTCCACCTTGGGCGTGGCCTTAATCGCCGCCTGCAATATGGGCGTGCTCATGCCTTCGGCATAGGCTTTGGCAATGGCATTCACATTAACCTCATTCTCCGACTCTGTCGAGCTATTTGAAGAGAGTATGACCTCCTCATGCACCTGATCATCCCCGATAATCTCCGCTGCTGCATCCGATTCCAGTTCCTCAATGCTGGAGCAGACTACGACCTGTTGTTGTCCCGTCATCTCATCAATTTCCACATACGAGACTGTACCGCCAAGTTCCTCCAGTTCATCGGCACGCACAAAGTTATCGGTATGTTCGATAACTTCACGTGGAATGTACGCACCGCTGCTGCCGCTGTTGGCTGCTGCTGCCACCACGGCTGTTGTGCCTGGCGGCGCTGTGGCAACACTGTAGAGTTGTCGCTTAATCGTCTGCAGATCATCCTCGAGCAGGCGACGCAGACTGCGCTCCTTCTCCAGCTGTTTCTTCATCTCGTGCAGTTCCTTTGCTGCTATTATGCTGGCATTGTTGATCTTTGTCGCTGCCGCTGCTGCTGCTGCTGCCGCCGTTGCTGCTGCTCCTGCTCCTGCAGCAGCTCCTGCTCCACCAGCAGAGAGCAATGTCATTGGTTCGGGGGACATGGAACCGAGTCCTTCATCGGAACTATCGCTTATTGTTTGCATATTGATGACATTGTCTGTCAGTTTGCGCTTCTTGATTGCCACAGCGCTTGCTGTGTTGTTGCTGTTGCTCGTCTCGTTGGCATTGCTGTTGTTGTAATTGTCGTTGCCACCACCACCACCAGCGGAGGCACCTCCTCCACCACCTCCACTTGCCTCATGCTCGCCCACTTGACGCTTTAGTTCGCTATTCTGTGTGAGGAGCTGCGTCTTCTGATTCTCCAAATCCACAATATACTGGAAGGTCTGTTGCAAAATGGCGGCCTGCAAGCAGATAGAAAGAGATAGCAATATTAAAATAGATGTTAATAGATTTGTAATATTGTAAATAATAAGGATATATTTGTTAATAATAAACTAGATTTGTTTATTTAATTACATATATTTATTATTATAATTAATTATAATATATGTATTTATTATTTAATGAGCTTGTGCTTCGTGCACTTCTCTTCTTCTTGACATTCCATGAGCACAAGTGCACAAGTAACTTAATTATGTTATTTTACATTACATTATGCTTTACCAGAACAGCGGATTTACTCTTATGCTAATTAACATTACAGATCAAGACACACATTTATTCCAACAGAGTAAATATCTATAGGCAAGAACGCTGAAACAAGTAAGAAAGCTACAGTGACTCTTCACTGAAGTGTATCTTGAATAACTGCTTTGTTTGTTATGTCATCATAAGGAACTTTACTGTACTTATTTGGATAACTTATGTATATTCTACATACCAAAAACCTGTAAAAATCACAATAAAATCACTATATCTACTCATCTGTTGACGCTGATCAAGAATATATACACTTAATGTGGTCGGGAGATGCCTCCTTCTGCCCTTTTCAGGCATTACCAATTGGAATAATGATTAAATACACGTCTACTTTTCTGTCTTATGTGTAGAATCTATATTTAATGAGTTAATTTTTCAAAAGTAACGAAATATTCTCACTACTCACACTTTGATTTGATCAAAATTTAATACATACATACTCATCATAAGAAAATATAACTAATGATATAAAATACGATTAAAATTAAGTTATTTAATGTTATAAGATCAATAATATTGCATGATATATCTACAAATATATTGAATTCTTTAAATTTAAATTTGCAGTTCGCTTTATAACGCGCACCACTGTACACAAAAGAGTTTTTTTCTACTTTTCACAATATTATTTACTTTCAGGTCAATTTCACTTTCCTATCTAACTTGCCCACTGTACTGAGAGAGCTTTACAGTCTACATTTAGCAGTTATTTGCAAATTTCTGCAATAGATTCTGAATAATTTCTTCTGTTTCCAATACTGGCCAAGTTACAACAACAGCAACAACAACTTCTCCACAAACAGCATAAGACGCCATTAAAAAACGCAACTAATGCCAATAAAACCTAGTTCAACGCAATAAACGTAGTAAAAACGTATACATACACACACACACATAAATGCAAAGCAAAGCTTAATTATGTTTGCATGTACCAACAACAACATCTGTGTTTTTAACTACAATGAAAACTCATTCACAAGACGCCACAGTAAGACAACGGCGAGAGCAGGCAACAGAGCATAATTGCCAAAGAGAGAGACAGGGCGAATGAGAGGCGAGCAGAGAGCTTTGATAATTACCGCAAATGAATGCACACACACATATACACACACAACGACAACGACCTAGGCAGAGTAGACTTCAATTTGCATTGGTATTGGGCGCTTGTAGTAAATAGTGTAGTAAGCCAGTTGTTGTTGTTGGTTGTTGTTATTGTCGGCTGTTGTTGTTGCCTTGTGTTATGTTGTGACGACGCCGCCGTCGTCGTCGTCTTGGCAGAAAGGTGAAGGAACTTGTGTCCTTCAAAATGCGCGCGCGTTCGCCGTGTGCAAACACACAGAGAGACACGCATACACACACACACATACTCAATGACAAATGCACATGTAGAAATGCAAAGAGACACACACACACCTACACAGCACACTCTTTTTGCATTTTATGCTCTTCTTTTTTCATTTGCCAGCGTGGGCTGCCACGCATAACGGTGAAAAGTTGCATAGAAAGCAGCTGCAGTCGAGCTGTCAAAGAGCGTAGGCGATGAAAGTATGCAAAAAAAAGAAATATAGATTTTAAAACTCTAGCAACGCCACACGAAGTGTATCTCAGTGGCTGCCAATGCTACCATTTTAGCTATTTTGCCTTCAAGTCTGGCTTGTTTTACATACAGATAGCGTCTTTTTTATTGCAACTCCATACAATTCAGCTTTTTTATATAATTTGGCTATTCTTTACTCACAAATTCTGACAGTACTGGCATCAGCACAGCCGCAGCTGTGGCTTGCACCAACCGCAGCCGACGTCGATGTCGATGCTGCAGAAGCTGCATCATGGCAAAGGAATGCGAAACTCTGTGGAAATTCTTTAACTTTGGCTTTGATTAAAAAATAATAAATCTCTCTTGTTGTTGTTGTTGTTGCAGCCGCAGCCGCAGCAGCAGTGCAGCCATAAAACTTGTTTCACATTTTTCTGCTGCTGGCTTGTTGTCGGAGGTCACTACTACAAAATCAACAACAACAATAGTACCAGCCCCAGCAGCCACAACAACAGCACCAACTAGCCGGCTACACACACTCTCAGCTGCTGCTGTGCTCTCTTCACCACCATCTCACCGCACTCTCTCTCCTTTCGCTCTATCAGTGCACAGCTGTCTGGTCTGTTACGTTGTTTGATACGATGGGGAGACAATGTTGGAGCGAGCAAGAGGCAACGATTTTTAGCTGTACTGCACTGTGTGTACAGTTTTCTCAGCTTTGGCTGAGATAAAAATCACAACGGCATTGCAATGTCGCGCGCATATTTTAAAACAATTTAATAAAGCACAGTAACAACAACAATTACCAGTTAAGTTTTTAACATGTTGAATTTATTCTATTCAGAGTTAGTTTTGTTGTTGCCCCCAAAGGCCGTTCATTGACTCTCGGGAAATAGATTCAGTGCTGGAAAAGGTGTAAAAAGGTGCTAGACAACAATGTCTTGTTAATTAAAGGCATTGAGAGAGGGAAGAGAAGAGAGGATTTTCGTTTTCAAAAGAGAAAAAGGGACAGGCCTCGACTTGGATTAAGCATAAATGGGGTTGCCATATCTACTGATTTTCAGCCAAAATACTGAAAACTCTTCTTATTGGCAGAGCTTCCCTCTCCCTCCCACTACCAAGAGTCATGCCTAGTCTAATAAGAAGTTATTGTTGTCATTATTTCTACGACGCAGTCAGAAAATGCCGGCAAAAAAAAACACAAATTCGCACCAAGTGCAAAAAAACCAACAACAAAGGCAGAAGCAGCAGAGACAGTCGACGCCGCTACAGCTGTACTAAACACACACACATATGCATGCATGAACTGCTGCTGTGATGGTGTGAGTGTAAACAAAAAGCCGATCAAACGCGCGCGCAATACACTCTCGTTGTTGTTGTTCCAACAAGAATCGCAGCCAACGTCGAGCAGCAACAACGGCAAACCAACCAGACAGGCAGAGCAGAGCCCGCAGCCAACGCCAACCAGCAACAGCAGCAGGCAGCGCAAGCAGCTGCGTCGTCGTTTTTGCGGCGACTGTACTTTTTTCCAACACACTACCCGAAACACACCACCATGCGGCGCTCAGTCGGCGTCGACAGCGACAGCGGCAGCAGCAACAGTTCCAATACGAAAAGTTTTTCAATATTCGACGGCGTCGCGACGCGTCGTCACAAATGTTGCTAGAGTGGCGCTCTCTTGCGCTGTATGAGTGTGTGTGTGCAAGAGAGTGAGAGCGTCGTTGTGCCTTCGTTAAGTTTCATTGCCAGTTCGTTTCATACGAAACGGAAATGGCACTGCAGCAGCAGCGCAGCACAACAGCAGGCGTAGCGAAAAAACATGTGAAGTCAAGCTTTTTCTCTTGTTCTCTCTCCCTCTCACTCACTCACTCACATTGTGGAGGCACGTAAACACGTGTGTTCTCTTAAACTTCCAGTTACTTCCAATACAAATTGGAATTGCCCGCCTGTGTGTGTCTCTCTTTCTCTCTCAATATGTACAGCAGCTGACTCGATGCCGTCAACGTCGCTGCTGCTGCTGGTGTTGTTGTTTCTATAAATGGCGTGGCGCAGGCAGCGACGGCGACGGCCTGTTTCTGTTTCTTTTGGCCCTCCCTATACACTACAATTTTTTTGATTGAATAAAATGCATAAAAATAGCAAAATACTTGCAATGAGCGCGGCAGCGACAAACGACGACGTCGATTCGTCATCAGCTGAGCTGGCAGTTTGGCGTGAGTAAAAAAAACTACACACACACACACACGCGTGTGACTTTGTGTGCGTTTGCGTGTGAACACAGACAGTGGGCGCGTCCCAGGGGCCACCCAAAAGCACAACAAGCTGCTGCTGCAAGAGGAACCAAAGCAGTGACGCCACCCCCCTTCCCCGGTGTGTGGCCTACGTGCGTGCACGCACGGCATCATAGTCCCGTAAAATGAGTACAACAAAACTACATTTATTTACACTGGATATTTGACCCAAAATACGTTGCCATAAAAAAATGTCATAAAATATAACTGAGATTCCACTTCATTTCTATTCCAGGCTCAGTGTTGCCGAGTTTCCATAAAAAAATGGCTTAACTGAATTACAACTTTAATTCTCCCTTTATTCAATACCAGGCTTAGTGTTGCGGAGCTGCTCTTAACTACTTTATGTGTCCAATCCTTGGTGCTGCTGAGCTGCTCTTTACTACTTTTTGCGTGTCCCTATTGCTTGCCAGGCGATTTAAATTCTTTTTATTTCTATGCGCAGTGTTGCTGTGCTGCTGCTTAGCTACTTGTTCGTCCCTTATTGCGTCGCACGTTTTTGTTGGCGGCAAACAATTAGCGCAGTGTTTGTTCCCGCTGCTTATCTGCTGCTGCTCTGCCGGCGACAGGTGTGAGAGTGTGTGTGAGTGATAGCTGCTCTCATACTGCCGCCCTCTCTCTCTCTCACAGTGATATTCAAATCAAGTCAGCTGACTTTAAAAATTTGTAGTTTCATATTGTTGTTGTTATGGCTGATGCTGTTTTATCTTCGTGTCTTCTTCTCCTTCTCTGCTTCTTCCTTGACATGCTCTTCTTTTCTTCGCTTGCAAACAAGAGCGCGTGCTTTGCGGTTCATTAGCATTTTTTCATAGCATTGAGCTTTTGTATTGCGAATTTTTCGCTAAAATTAGCAAAGCACACATACACGTACACACACTCACGCATGTACAAGTTTACAAGCATAACGGAATTTGAGATGGGGCCACACACGTTGCAGCAGTTTCATCACACACACACAAACATACTTTTCTGTTTTTGGCACTGTATGTGTGTGACGAATGTGCGCAAAAAAAATCAGCTGCGGCGCTGCCGGCATTGATGCTTTCACACACATACACACAGGCATGCAAAAGCACCCACATGTGTCGCGCCTGCTAGTTCACTCGCACTCGCTCGCTCACACTCACTCAGCTGCTGTGGGCGCCAAACATGTGTTTTCTACATACTCACACACACACTCGTGGCTGTGCTGTGGGCAAATGATAATCGGTGACAACATCGCAAAAAACAGAGAGAGAACCGTAGAGAGAAAGGGAAAAGACTGCATTCATTAAATACTATTTTTAAATAATACTATAATTCTCCGTTATTTTCCTGCACTATTAGAAATGAGAAATAAACCTAAAATGCCGTCATCGAAAGTAAAACATTGAAGGGGCGAGGTCATTGCGGGCTCTCATCTGTGTGTGAAGGAGAAGGAGAGAGCAACGTGCCCAGCCTTTGCCAGTTTAGCAGCAGCAAAAAACAGCTGTCAGTCTCGGGGGCAGCGCACAAATTATTTAAATATAAACATTTACTAACCCTCTTCTCCCACTCTTTCTCCCTCTCTCTTGCTCGCACAGTGCCAAATGTATTTTGCGTTTTGGGCTAAATTTTTTTTTAACGAGCAGACGGCGCCGCAGCAGCTGCTTGCGGCTGACTCAACAACACAAATGCGTGAGTGTATGTGTTTGCATGTATTCTATTCTTACGTTATGCCAACCTAATTTAATTAATACACGTGCTTTACTCTCAATTCAAACTTAGCTCTTTCTCTCTCGCCCGTAAGCTTACGTCACGAAAGTAACGTAAAGTAACAATGGCAGTGTTACCACTTACTATGCTACTAACTGCAGCTGACGTCGTCGTCGTAGTCGTCGTCACTCGCGCTTTCAGCATTGGCTTCATTTAAATTCCATTATAAAAGGTCAATAAAACTTTGAACCAACAAAAAGAAGAACATCAACAACAATAACATGGCATGCTCACACAACATACAAAAGCTCATGGTCAACGAAAGCATTTAATTAGCATATGTACGAAAAAGAGAGAACAACACACACGCACTCACTCACTCGAGAAAGGTTTAAAGTGTGTATGTGTGTGTGTTGAAAGGCAATTTGAATTTGAATAGAAAGAAGACTGAGAGAGAGGGAGGAGAGCAACACGATATCACAATGAACAACAGCAGCAGAAGCATTTTTGTAAATGCCGGCAAACTGAACAACACCAACAACAAGGAGAACGACGTCGCGACGTCAAATTGACGCTGACCCTCAAATACACACACACGCAGAGTAACATTTGAGTAGATCAGCTGATCGAATTTCAAGTAAAAGCAAAGGCGCGTGTGCATTTGTATGTGTGTGTGTCTATGTGATACTTCACACCCAAGACAGCTGTTTTAATTAACCCAAATAAAAATAAATAAAACAACAACAAAATCAACAGAACCGTCGTCGCGATGTCGACTGCACATTTTCTATAAAAATATACACACACATACATACATATAAACTAACAGAGCGCCGCCTGCTTCGTCGTTGTCTAATTGCAGTGAAAATTAAATAAAAATGCGGGCGGCGCTGCTTATGATGTTGATGACGCCGACGTCAACGAGACCAGCGCAATTGCTCTCAAACTGCGCACAATGCTTGGTCAACTGTTTTTGTTGACGCTGTTGTTGTTGCTGTCGCGTCGCAACGACGCAATTGGGAAAGCTGAGCTTTTGCCGGTCAACCTTGTTATTGCTTGACCAGCTGAGCCGCCGCAGTCGCAGTTGACGTCGCCGTCTTGCCCTCTCCCTCTCTCATTGTGATTGTGTGTAAATTGCGCAGCAAAAATGCCGGTTCCTTTTTTTTGTGTACTAAATCGAGATATTTTTGTTTTTGTTGTAATTGCTTTTCTTGTTGCTGCTTTTTTTTCTTGCGGCACATTTTACTTTGTGTATTTGTTTGTCATTGTTAATGCATTTTTACAGCTTTTATGGCTTTGCGGATTTGCAAAGATTATGGCGGTGGAAATCAGCTGTTGCTGCGCTGCTACTGCGGTGCGGCTGATTCATTGATTCGTTTTGCAAACAGACACAACGAAACGGAACTAACACATGGATGGCAATGCCGCCTTTCCCATTTGATGCTGTTAATGACTTTTTTCTCAACTCTCTCTCCCTATCTCTCCCTCTCTCTCTCTGTCTACTTCTCTTTGCCATTGATAAAAAAACCGTTACCATCGTAGCAAGAGAGTCATTAAATCCGGCGAGACTGCATTCCACGTAATCAACTGCAGTAGCAACAACAACAACAATAACAACAGCGACAACAACTAGCCAAAAGCTCAGCTTGACAAAGTGACGGCGACGGCGGCGGCGCAGCGATCTTTAAGCGCCGCGTCGCCAGACAGCGCCGGCAGCCGCACTCGCACTCGCAGTCGCCGTCGCTGCCAACGACCGACCGACATTTTTGCAAACACAAACGAGTATGTCTGCCACAGTATGCAGCCTGCCGGTGTGTGTGTGTGTGTGTGTACACATGTCTGTGTGAAGAAAACCCACATAGTAATTGATCCATTGCACTTATGTTTTGCTAGGCCGCCATTATTGTTGTTGTTGCCTTGTAGCTTTCTCTTTGGCGGCGATTACATTCTTTGCACTTCGCTCTCGATATATGCAAGTTATCGTTTTGCCGCCACCCCAGTCAAATGCATGAATTGATAAATTATCGTTTCGTCTCCAAGTGTAATTCGCATGCTTTGATTAGTTATCATTTATCGTTACGCCTCCACCCACGCACAAATGGAATTAACATTTGCTTTTAATTAAAGATACAAGAGAGGAGACGGAAATAAAACGTGTGCTTAAAAGAGGAGCATAAAATAATTTCAAATAAATGAAGGTAACTGCATTAATTGCATTTTATAGCCAAAGAGAATTTTAGCTGTGTGTGTGTTTGTGGGAGGAGTCGTAGTAGACTTTACTACGCTGTTGCCTGCGTGTGCTGGAAGTACACACACATACACTCATACAACTCATGTCCACACCTTATGTAGAGTACATAACTGACATAACGTTGCTTCTTCCTCATCGTTATGTACTCCTCTTCTCGCACGGGTGTTGGCGCATCCCGGACAGCTGCTGCCACTGCAAAGGTTGCCCGATGCCAATGGCCTAGTGCACTGTGCACTGTGTCCTGGCTCTCTCTTTCTCTCTTCCCTCCTGGTCAGCCGCCACGCCTTTTGTCGTAATCGAGCTAAAGACTAAAATTTCGTAGGTTCGCCGGGCCAACGACAACATCAACGACGACGTCGACGTCCAATGCGCAGCTGCGGCAAACGAAAGCTGAACGCCCAATTCTGAGGCGTGAGTTTAGTTTGGTTAGCAACTCCCTCTCCCTCACCATGCTGGCAACTGCCCTCTGTCGGCCTCTCTCAACTCTTGCTACTCCTTCATACTGGCAACTCCCACTCTAGTCCTCTCTTGCCGTCATGCTGGCAATTCCCTGTCGGCCTCTCTCAGGCTGGAATCCCATTCTGGACGCCGCCACCGCCTGTCACTTTCCAGTCACAAATCGCCGTTGCCGTCGTCAACGGCAGCACAAACAGCTGCCTACCAGGCGCCACTCAGCCGCCGTTTTGGCAAACGAACTGGCAATGAAACATGCACTCTGCCCTTCTCTCTCTCCCTCACACAGGCTCACCCACTCTAGTTTACAGGCTCGTGCATTACTCTCAGCTGTGCCAGCAGTATGGGGCGCACCAGAGAGAGAGAGACAGTGAAATAGAGGGGGGAGAGTGGAAGGTACTTTTGGGCTTGGCCATGAATGTTTTGGTTTCAGTCTGCGCGCCGACTACAGTGTGGACTGGCTAAGAGGGATAAGGTGTTGTATGCATCGAGGGAAATATCTTCGACTTTAAATGTGAATAAATCAAAATGTTGATTAGAGAGAAGGACATGCAATTTTTAGTTTTTTATTACCCTCATAAATGGAACATTTTAGAACAATTAATTTTCTCAAAAAAACCCCTTTAATGGGATAAGTATTTATAGATCTTGCCCATGTTCAGTTTCATCTACAGTCTTGCCTATCTAATTCCCACAGTACTTGAACATCAGCCCGTTGTGTGGCATGTGGCATGTGCTGCCTATATTCCTGGGCTGGGCTGGACTGAGGCTCGGCTTCGGCCTAGAGGAGGGTTGCTTGCTGGCAGTGCTGCTGCTGCTTTTGGCGCGCACTGGAAAGGGATCGATATTTTTGGAGCTCGTACTACGTTGATTATGCTCTCTCTCCCTGTCTTTTGTCCGTGCAGAGATACACAAAGAAGACTTCCAGTAGCGCGGGAGATTCTCAATTCGATTTGATTTCTACCCCAACTCCAACTTCCCTCCCGCACTCATTTTGCCACTTTAATGTAGGTTAGTTCGGCAACTGTACGCAGCAAAATTGCACTCTGCACTCTGGCGCCATCTAGCGTAGAGAGAGCGCGCGCGCAAGTTCAATGACCCGCCTCAACATGAGTAAATCACAGACTACTTGGCACAGTCGCCCACTCACGCATACATACATACACATGCACATCCGTGTCTCTATAACAGTTGTGTATGTACATGTAAGTGTGTGTGCTTGCGCGCATAACTGTCAATGGCGCAGCGACTGCGTTGCATTTTTTCGCACTTTTATGTCAACTCACGTAAAGCTCTCACTCACACACACATACATATGTACATTCATGCATATGCTCGCTTGCCTGCACGTGTATGTGTGTGTGTGCTGCATTCTTCGTGCGACCTGATTCCGATTCCATTCGTCGCCGTCGCAGTTTGTTTTCATTTTAGGCCTAGTCTTAGTTTAGCTAAGGAGAGTGAGAGGAATAGGGAAGGGAAGGGGAGAGTTGGTCAAGCAGGCCTAGCTGCATCTCGCTCGCACACAAAACTACTACATACTACAATGTTTACTATGTGTGATGAACGTTGCAGAAAAAAGAAAATCCATAAACTACTTGCAAACCTCCTGCTCCTCCTACCTCATTCTTCTTCCACTTCCACCACTCCCACTCTCTCTCTTTCGCTGTCTGTCGTTCGTCATGGTTGCCATACTCGCCCATTATGTCATTCATCAAGGCACTGCTGGTGCTGTCGTCGTTGCTGTCGCTGTCGACGTCGCTGCCAACGTTGCTGTACCCCTTTTGAACATTTGCCTTTAGTAGTAATTGTTGTTGTTGTTGCGCGTGTCGTAAAGTAACGTATTTTTTAATATTTACTCGTTTTTCTTCCTGTTTACATTGTTTGTCTTATTTTCGGGCATTTTTTTAGCTCTCCTTCTATTGACACATGTCATGTTGTTGTTTATATGCTGCGACAGTTGAGCACTTTTTGTTGTTGTTTGAGTTTGATTTATGTTTGTCGCAAAATGAAGTTTTGCTTGACATTTTGCAATTTGCAATAAATTTGAGCATAGAGAGCGATCGATAAATCTCGATAAGTCCACACAATACCGTAGCACAGTGTTGGAAAATACACGAAATACTGCAAAAAAAATACTGCTGCTGATATTGCCAGCCCTTGCCGAAAGAGATTGTCTGCACTAAGATGACACATAAATAACGGCTTAAGCAACAACAACAACAACGACATGGATGGGAAATAAAAGAAAGTATGCTCATAAAATGAATCTCTTTTAATATGACATGCTGTTGATTTACAACCGTCTGCTGCCTTAGCCAAGGCTCTTCTCCGTCTCGCTCTCTTCCTCTCACTTGTACATACACCGCCACTTAAGATGCCGTCGCAGCGGCCGTTGCTCGTCACAACAAATCGATGTTTGTCTCAAGGTGAAAAAACCATAAATACACACACACGAAACATGAATGCGTAGGTATGCAAAAAAAAGGCCTACAACAACAAAGACGACGCCAAAAAGGTTGCCATATCAACGAGACTTGTAAAGGGACCTTCAAGTGTCAAGTGGCGTCGACAGCGCTGCCGGCTGCGCAGCTGATATCGCGTGGGCTGCCAGAGATTTTTTTTGGAAAGGTTTAGCAAAGTGCAGAGAGAGGGAGGAGGAAGAGAAGGTAGTGAGAGAGAGCAATTTGTCAACATGTGATAAAGCACAGTTGGAAGTTGTTGTTATTGCTGCTGTTGTGGTTAATGTAATTGGAGAAGTTGCGTGTCCAGAGGCAGAGAGAGGGATAAAGAGAGAACATGGGATGTGGAGGTGTTGAGCCGTAAATGCTCAAACAAAACACAATTGCCAATACGTACAGTGGTGGCCAACATACTGTGAACACTTAAATGAATAAATTGCAATAATATAAATTAAAGAATACCAAATATACATATAATAAAATAATAGTACATTAAAAAAAAGTATATATAATATAATAATTAAAAAATTATTAATTATAACAATCATTCTTAATTTGCTCTAGTATACGAAACACACTTCGAATTTAATACCTGTTCTAATTTAAGAGCCTCTACTGTATCTCTCTCTTGTAATCCAATTAGTGTGACCAGTCAAACTGTCTGTGGGGAACTTACCTTGCTCAACTTTTCGCCCTCATGGCGCGGCAAAAGGGAACGCAAACTCTGGAAGCCGGCATTGATGCTCTGCATGCGTCGACGCTCATTACTATTGGCGATTTCGCGTCTCATGCGTTTCTCAGTATCAAGTACGGGTTTACTGCTTGGCGAACTGCCGCCATCTCCTAATCCTCCCCCACCACCGCCTCCGTCTGCCCCGCCACCACCTTTAGTTGTATTCGATCCGCTCATATTCGATTGGCGACGCTGCGAACTGGTGGTAACCTGATGCGCCGGCTCGGTGGTGTATTCAATGTGGTAGGTGTTCTCGCCTCCCGAATCCTCAAGTTGTAATCTGCAAAGATGGAGAGAAACACACAACATGTAATAATAATAATAACAACAAAGAGATAAGAGTAACATGTTAAATATTTATAGCACAAAACTCAATTAACTTTTACACACTAGTCGTCGACGTCGCTGCCGCACACAATGGGCGTCGTTGAAAAATTCATTCATTCATAAATTTACAATTCCATTCAGTTTCAATTCAGTTTTAGTTTGGCCGTCACACACATGCACACATAGACACGGCTGACAGCGCTGTCGCTGCGCTGCCCCCAAAGAGCATTGATACAACACGAAAAATGTACAAATAATAACAAAATACAATAACAATGCAGTCTCAACATGGGCAACACTGTTCGAAAAGAGAGAGAGAGCAGCGAGAGAGGGATGTGATGAGGTGAATTGAGTTAAGCTGAGCGAGCTGTCAAATATGGCCGTTTATTGTGTTGTTGTTTTTGTTGTTCTTTTGACTCTGTGGGATTAAAGTAGAATTTATGCTGCGGCACGGCACAGTGCAAGAATTTCAAACAGGTTTGTACACAACAGAACACACACACACATACGCAGACACACACCCTTTTATTTTCCAGTTGTGCGTCTAACATATGAGAGTCTGCCTGGCTGGCCAGTCTATCTGCCTGTGTGTGTGTGTGTGAGAGAGAAAGAGCACGTTGCAGCTGTGTGTAAAGTTGCAACACTGCATTCCAGCAGCAAACAATACAACAACAACGACAACAAGAGCTGCAGGCAGAGACACGATAGAAAATCTTAGACAGAGTTTATTTTTAGCACAGCACACAACATACCATTACCATCCATAACAAAGGTCGTTCTCCGCAACATACTTGTTGTGGATGCCGTTGCATACCCTGTAGTGGCTCACACAATACAGTGGGGTATATGCGACGTAAGTAAATTACAATTTGTTACTCAATAGTATATTCTATTATATTATAAACATTAATTTATTATTCCTGTTTACAATTACTCTGTTAACATTAACAGCGTAACTTCAAGTCGTTCAGCATGAATTTGCCACAGTTGACTAAGCGGATGTTGCTGCACTTGCTCTGGAATTTCTATTTCTGCCACAAAAAGCTGAATGAAGCTGTAGCAAAACTAACATGTACATACATGTCGCTCTCTCTGTGTGTTTGCTTATTTATTTATATTGTGATACACATGTTTTCACACAGTCAGACACACACACACCCCACCCCAATAACAGCTGTTGCGCCCAATATACATGCGACAAAGGCTGCTAAAAATAGCGATCGTGTTAACTTAACAGCAACAAATTATGTTAAGTTCTAAAGAGAGGAGAGTGGGAAGTGTAAACGCAGAACAGCTGCTACGGCGCTGCTGCTGCTGATAGTGTGACCACATGTAGTGCAAATAAAACAATGAGAGAATGTCAAGTGTTTTTTTGCTATTAAGAAAAGCTAAAAATATTTGAAATTGCAGCATAAGGAGAACAACAGCTACAACAACAATAACACATGACACACAACAGCTGCTGCTGCCTCCGCCCGGGGGCCAAAGTGACGTTGCTTTTGCTGCCCCAAAGTTCAATGTAGTTCATTGGCCACTTTTCGCTTACCAACACATACATACAAACGGACACACTCACAGTCGGAGAACAGCAGACAAAGCCGAAGTCACGAGTGACGCCGAGTTGTTTCTACTGCAGCGCACTGCACACATAAATCGCATGCACCTATGTGTGTGTGTGTCTCTCTGAGTGTCTGTGTGTGTGTGTACGCTTTATTGGGTCAACGCTTACGTCATCAGTTTTGCCTGGAATTTCATCGGCAGCAGCAAAATTTCGCCGATTGCAGGTGGAGAGCGGCCTCATCAATTTTTAATTCATAAAGATAAACAACAACAACACGTTATGCATAAGATAAATACAACAACAACAGCATCTGTAGTAAACGGTATATGCGTATACAGGTGTGTGTGTGTGTGTTAAGCCGGATCTGGGAAATTGGTTAAGGAGCTTATCCTTCAGCAAACTCAAACTCAGGATATTTGTTGGTTTCGTGTGGAAATTGGATACGAGTACTATAATAATAACATACTGTAAATACCAACCACTTTCTGGTAAAAGGTATTTATGTACAAAGTTCTATAACTCTTCCGATAATCTTCATGTATCTAATAGTAAAAGTTATCTGGGCTATTATAGACCAAGATTGCTTATCTTCGGTGCCTAAACTGTGTCAGTGTTCGATTGGTTTGTTTACATTTGTGCTACGGGAACGAAACTTTCGTTTATCTACGTCTATAAAGACCTTAAACAATTTTTTATCAATAATATAATTATGTATTTTTTCTGTCTGTTGAGATTATCAGACATACACCTTATATACCAAAAATACTTTAATATTCAATAATAGTGCAGTAGCTTAAAACGGCAAGGGATTTAAGTAGCACATATATCCTGCAAACAAGGTTGTCTCACTAAATAAATTTCCCATTGATTTCCCATTGGCACTGCAACCTCTTACTTTGTCATACTAGTTTTATTCCTCATTTTTATATGGTCACACTTTTACGATCGCCATGATTGCAGATTATTATGGTGTAGAGGTGGGAGTGAGACGAGGAAGAGAGCTAAAAGGAAAGTCAATTTTATGCACAGTCACGTACTAAATATCCCTCCTCAAACACACACACAGTCGCCAATAAAGACCGAACTAAAGCGTAGTAAATGCTTAAAAGGTAGTAGAAAAAGCAGCAACAGCAGAGGGAGGCAGCAGCTGAGGGCAGAGGCAGAGGGACAGCAACAAATGGCGAAACTGGCGAAATGCGCAATAAAACGCAATAAACTTTGCCGCTACTTGCGTAAAGTGCAACAAAGTAGCATAAACAAATTCGAAAAAGTTTAGAATAGCCACCTGTCTCGCTCACGAGTCTCCTTTCCCTCCCTCTCACTCTATCGCATTATCTGTCGGCTTTTTGGCGCCACATTCGCAATAAAAATATAAACAGAGAACACAGAAATGCAATATGCGAGAGAGTGAGAGATGGTGATGACACATAACGGTTACATAAACTTACACAGACACACACATGTTACTCTCGCATGAGGTAATGGGAGATGAGTAGGAGGTGCGAGAGAGAGAGAGGGAGGCAGGGCAAGTAATGTTTTTACAACAAAAACAGCTGTTGAATGAGCCCACAGTGCGTAAGTCACACACACACACTCACTCGCATTTCTGTACACTCGTATGCATGCCTAGATTTGCATAAAATAAGCCACAGCTGATGTGCAAAAAGAAACTTGAGTTAATCTTACAAAAATTCACAATTTCATGCAAAATGTTTGTACTGCACAGACACACAAAAATCATGTGTTTTTCATCAACAAGCACTGGTCTCCCCCACTCCCACTCACCACCCACTCTGCCTACCACCACCCTCTCTATCTATTGCACCACTGCCGACACCGCTGCTTTTCATTCACCCACTCTCACTCTCAGGCAGGCGATGCGCCGCAGTCGCAGCGCAACGCAGGTTGCCCATAATGAAAAATGCCGCATGGAAAAAAAAACAGACAAAACGCAGTGGGAATTGAAACAGAAACGCCTGACATGTGAAACACAGCGAGCCATCGCCCAAAAATTTGCGCAGCAGCTTTTTATCTTTCTTCAAAGTGTGTGTGTGTGTTTTGTTTTTGTATTGTCTTCTTATTGGCAATTTTATTTTGTGCAAATTTATGCCGCGCTCTGCTCAGCAGACCTCAGTAGGCACACACACACATACACTTCCAACGTCGCGTCGGCGTCAGCAGTGACTGTGACAGCGACTGAGATTTTTTGTGTATACTTTTTTTCAATGAAATGTGTGTAGTAGTAGTAAAAAGCGCTGTCGCAGTGTGGCGGCATCTGTACTTTTGCAAAATTCCCCTTATTATTACACACACACACACATACAGATGAACACCCACTCTCTTGAGCTTGGTGTGTTGCTCTCACACTCGCGTGCTCTCTCTTACTGCAGGAGCAACAAGCTATTGAGTGCAATGCAAACACACCATTCACTCACTCACTCGCACAGGGGCTTATGTACCGCGTGGGGAGTAAGAGTGTGAGTGAGTGCGAGCACAACACAAGGGGAGCCATAAATTCACAATAAAAGAGCAAAAACAACAACTGCATGCAGAAAGGCACACATGCATGCCATACAAGCACAGTGCATACAGCGTGGCTGCTGTTGCCTTCCAGTGTGTGGGGAAAACGGAAATGACGCCACACACATTACACACACACACATGCGAGAGCATGTGCAACTCTTTGGAGACTTTTAGCCAAGGCACTTGCCGTGCCATGCCGGGCAGCTGTTGTTGCATCAAGGCGCAATTTAGCATAAACTCTCGCACTGTGCAGGCCAAAATAGTATGTCCACCTCACCCCACCCCATCTGCCTCTGCAGACAACTGCCACGCAACGCAAATAAAATTCCAAAGAAAGGGAAAAACTTGTCAGCTGTTTTGCAGTATTTATAAAGTAAATAAAGCGACCTCATGCAATTATACAATATAAACATATGGGAAAACGCCTGAGGCTTATTGATAAGGCAACCCACACAAACACACACACACACATGGTGAAGGCAACAAAACCTTGAGGCTATCAGCTGCCCTGAGGGTGAGAGGGAGAAAGAAAGATAGTGTATACGATTGGTTTCTTTTACATCAGACTGAGTCTCTCTCTGTCTCTCTATCTCACTCCCACTCTCTCGCTCTCTCTCTCTCTATCTCACTCCCACTCTCTCTCTCTCTTTTTGTGCGAACATATGCTCAGGCCAAAGCCAAAGCTGATAACGCAGACTCGTCGTTCAGTGGTGTATGTATGTGTGTGACGTGTAACCATATGATTCTGATAAAAAGAGCCGGCGCAACTTTCGCCACAACAAAAAATATATTCGCCTCATCAACAGCGAATAATAAAGAAAACAACAACAACAATGAACTGTACATTTCTTCGCTCTTTCTTTTGCTTTGCTTTTATCACTTTTACTGTGCTTGTGCATGTGTATGTGTGTGTGTGTGCGTGAGAGAGTGAGCGACGCTCACTCAGGTAGACTCACAGATGATTATAGAAAATACACCGGTACAGCTGATTTGGTCGCAACTAGCGCAAAGTCGATTAGAAACAGCGCAGCCGATAAGTAGCAACAGCGGCAGAGCAGCGACAGCGCAGCTGTTTGCTGAGAGCGAGAAAGAGAGAGCGCAGCACAGATCGTGCTGCACACACACACACACAAATACTGTATAAATATAAATAATAATTAAATACGTATTAAATTTAATTTAAATGTTAAAAAATACTAACAAATTCAAGACTTTTACAATATTTTTGCCGGCAGTGTTTAGTTTCAAACATGGCGAGTGTAAAACGTAAAAACAACAGAGCAAGAGAGAGAGAAAGAGAGCGGCAGCCAAACACAGAGAGAGCACAGTTCACTAACTGGGCAAGTGTGGAAGGGAAGAGGGTAGCAGGCAACAGCAGACAAAAAGTAGCGTCACCTTTTTCCAGCAAGACACGAGTGGAACGAAATGAGAATGAGATGATGGAAATGGAATGGAATGTGTCTCTGTCATACAAGTAAACGCCATACGTTTTCCCATATGTGTGCGTGCTTGTATGTGTGTTGGTCTCTACTGCTGCTGCTGCTTAAGCTGCATTGGTGGTGGTGTTTTTATGCCGCGTTTGTTTTGTGCGGCAAAACAGGCGGCAAAATTATACGTTTTCTTTTAACTGCTGCTTTACTTCTGCTGCGTTGTGCAAGCGAGAGAGAACAATGAGAATGAACGAACAAATAATCAATAATTTGCGTGATAAAATAATAGAAAATGCAGCTTTTGTTTATTTCATTTGGCAATTTGAATTTATAAACAACGGTAATTTAATATGCATGAACATATACATAAATGTGTACATATGTAGTGCTATCCTTGTCTCGCACACACACTTACTGCAACTCCTCATCCAATTCCTCGGCGCTGTTGTATTCGGCGTTTTCCAATATCACTTCCTCCGTTTTGATGGCCAATGGTACCGAAGACATGTTTTATTTTGTGTGTTTATTGTTGTTGTTTCTCTTTTTGTTGTTGTTATTCTCGCTGCGCGCACTCTTAACTGTAATTGTGTACGAAAAACCGTAAAAACAGGACACGTGTTTCACTTGCAATTACTTTCTATCTCTTCTTTTTATTTCAATTTTCGTTTTGCAATTTTTATTTATTTTAGCGTGTTTGTTGCTGTTCTGCTGCTTCCTCTTCTTGTTGCTTTTCACCTGGTTACACATACACACATATACGCGAAATCGATCGTTGACTTTGCACACTATATGTGTGTCTGTATGTGTGTGTCGTCGTCGGCGCTGTCAGCTGGTCTTCTGTCTGCTTCTTCTGCTGCCTTCAGCTGCTTTTGTGTTTAGCGGCAAATTGTTAGGCAGACACACACACACTCACTTACACACACACGTAGACGACTGCGCATTCACACGCACGCACACACATTTACAACTAGTCGTCGCACACATGTACAAACAGCAGGCGGCGTGCCGTAAAATATTTAGCGCGATGGCACTGTGTTGTTGTTGTTGTTGTTGCTCTCGATACTGCTGCTGATGCTGATGAAAAGCACAAAACACTCAGAAGTTTTCACAATTTTGTACGAAATATTTGCCGCTCGGTGCTCTGTTGCTGTTGTTTTTACAATTTTTATTTTGCTTTGGCATACAGACACACATACACACACTTATACTGTTGGGGATATATGTATAAGCAAAATGGTTGCACTGTACGTAGACCGCGTTTTCTACACAAAACGTCCGTGACGTACGTCTGCTCGGTTCGAAATTTCAACGCAAAATAACAGCTGTTAAAGTGCGCCAATGTGGCCGAATTTGAATAGGAAAAAAATCGACTTGATTTTAAAGGGATGAAACGCGTCACACTGCGCGCCAAAGGAGGTTCATTTTCAAATCCAGTTGTTTTTGCATAATAAGTAATTGGCAATATGTTTAATTTATCGTTTTTACATAACTACAGTTGGGGTTTCTATTCAAATAAAGTTTACATTGCGCCTATGTTGCAGCGCATTTGTGGAGACTTGGAAATAATTTCCTATTTTATTCGAAATTCCAATTTGCGGTTGCGGAGTGTGTGACCAACGTGTGTTGGAAAATACTGACAGTGTAGGGGAAATTAGACTGTTATTAACAGAGCGCGCTCTTCAGCTGTTACTAACAGTTTGTAAGAGCACGACCTACTGTTATTAACAGCACAAAAAGTAGTGGATAAGTTAAAGGCGCAAATTCCTATTGGACAAAGATAATCCAAAAATGTACCCAAAATTAAAGTAAAATAAAATTAAATTAAAATTTAGATATTAATTTTATTATTTTTATTTTATAGACGACAAAGCCAAGCAAACTTTGTTTTAAACGACAGTTTGTTGTCGGTGTGACCAGCTCGAAAAACCAGCATTGCTCAGCGAATGTAAACTAACAGAATTGCTCTCTATCTATCTTTCATTCTCTCTCTGACACTGAAAATGTGAGAGAGAAGTGTGCCAGTGTTGCAAAATCGTTTGCAGGCCTAGTATGCAGCTGGCATCATTGAGTATTTATATACATACATATATGTATTTTATATACTGCCGGTCTGGCTGCACTCGTATCGACACAACCAACCGCATCGAACCCAATTTAGCTCGTCAATTGAATTAAAAAAGCAGCGAAAATGTCAGCAACGTCGTCCAATGAATGGGAGGTAGTGACCAAATCACGTAAACTAAAGAATTTGGAGAAGAAAGTGAACGCGCATACGGAACAGAAGCGTATTGCTGCGCAGCTGCCCAAGCTGGAGGAGCTGAGTAAGAATGAGATGTTGATTCCCTTTTTGCCCTAATAATTTTTCACACACCCTCTCTCTTTCTCTCCTCCGCCTTCTGCAGTGCCAACGCAGCAATATCGTAATTTGTTTGGCTCCAACGACAACAACAATAGTAAATCTCATTCCCCTGCCAAATCCACATCGAGCACATCCTCAAAAAGTAAGTCAATATCGCCACGCAAAACCAAATCAGCTGGAGAAACCTATAAAAAGCAAAAGGCAGCTTCGTCTGCGGGCCCCACGAAACCCAAAACCCTCGAGCAGGCGCTGAAGCAGATAACGCCTGATGATTTGGCCGCACAGGTGGCTCAGGTGAAAATCAGCTGCCCCGGATCCGAGTTGCGTTGGCTGAGCAGTGTAAGTAGACACCAGACAGTAGAAGGAGAGTGGAAGGGGTGACAGAGAGAGAGAGAGAGTTCTGAGATTGCAAAAAGAGAGAGAGTGTTGAGATTGCAGAGAGAATTTCGCACATGGGAGAGACAGTGAGTTGTAAGATACGAGAAGAGAGAGAGAGAGAGAGCAGGGTTGAGTTCTCAGATAACGGAGAGTTCTAAGATAAAAAGAGAGATTGGGAGTGTTCCGAGGTAACTGAGAGAGAGTTCTGAGGTGGGAGAAATTCCTGAAATAAACCAGAAAGAATTGTGAGATAAAAGAGGAAAGAGATGGAGGGAGAGATGTGAGACAACAGAAAAAGAGTTGGGAGATGGGAGAAGAAAGACACAGACAGAAGAGTTCTAAGACAACGAAGAAAGTTGCGAAATGGTAGAAGAAAAAGGGAGAAAGAGAGAGAATTCTGAAACAACAGAGAAAGAGTTGTAAGACCCTTTCTCGACTCTCCCCTTTATCTTTAATGGGTCTTATTGCTTGTCCGTACTAGATTTGTTTTATTAGTTGAGTATAGATACAGTCTATATAGTCTATAAACATACATATATATTTGTGTATAAAAAAGTAACTAACTCAAATATCTACGTGGTATAATGAGGTAGACCGCTTTGTATACCCTCCACATGCTATTTTATGGATGTGTAGCAATCCAAAATGTATATCAAAGGCAGTAGAAGGTATTTCCCCATGCAAATAAAGTATATGTATTCTTGAGATATGCAGTACAGTAAAAAATCTGATTGCAAACGCAATTTTAAAGCTAAAATATTCAGTTATGATATAAATAATAATTATATCAATATATATACATATAATAATTTATATCAATATATCTAAATGATTTCTTTGATAAATAGGCATATTTACGAATTATAAGTGATGGGCGAATAGGTTTATCTCAATAGGGTATATAACAACCTTAACACTCGACTGTTGTTTTCTCATTTGTTGCTGGTTGTTATTAGTGGCTGAGAAATGAGTTGAGTTATAGAAAATATATATTAGTTCTACGAACTTAGAGGCTTTCCTATATTTAGCTGATATGCTTATATTAATACCCTTGCAGAGGGTATATTAAACTTGGTCAGAAGTACAAGAGATAAGAATCTGCAAGTGTACACAATTTTTTGCATGTCTTCCTCGTTTTGTCTATATATACTATATATATATATATATATATACCTTATACCTCTAACTATATTTCCTTATATCCTTTTTTATATCTCTATAATCCCGCTCCCGCCCTTAGGTCGCTAGTTACCTGAATAGTACCTTATCCTATGACTGCGATCCCACGTTCTCGGGTCGCAGTGTGCAATACCCGAGTAACCTGGCCAGCGATGGCCTCAAGCAGGCCATGTTGGAGTTCCTGCGCAGCGTGGGCGAAACAAACTTGGAGTATTTCTTCTACTCCCTGCTGGATAGCATGGCCACCGAGATGAACAGCGGCCAGACTGTGGCAGGATACAAGTTTGTACTACAGTTGATTGGCCAGAATTGGCCTGCAATCTGTTCGCACAACATGGCCAAGACGGCATTGCTACGTAATTCCTATCAGAATCGCAGCAACATCTGCCTGAGCATACTCTGGGCCATTGGTCAGGGTGGTCATCAAGATCTTACGGAGGGCGTAAGAGTGTGGCACAATCTCATGTTGCCCAATCTGGAATTGAAGAGCTTTACCAAATTTGTTGTGGAACATATCGAGAGGGTGCTGATTGCGGCTAAGGCACGTAAGGAGGACTTGTTGGGACTCAATCAGAACGATTTCTTTACCACCTATTATATCCTCACTGGGCCCAATAACAATCTGTCCAAGGAGATGCAGCAGAGCATGAAGCGCAGCTCTTTTATGTTGCTGGTAAGTGGTGGCGGAGGAGGATGGGGAATCTCTGTGGAATGCAATTACTTACTGCCCCTTTCTTTCTCCCGCAGCAAAAGTTCATTGCCAGTCCGGTCAAACAGGCAAATATCTTCCTCACTCTCCTACGCGATATTAGTCCCACAAACGTGACACGCAATGAGATCGAGGGCTGCATTAGTTGCCTGCTGAGTAAAGGGGCGGATGATTGCTTCAAGGTATGGCGCATGAACTACAAGAAACAACAGTTGGCAAGCTTACTGCTGCTGCGTGCTATAGGTAAATTTCTTTCTATCCCTTTTCCCATTGCAATTTAAATTTAACGTTTCGATTATTCCCAGACGAGGATTGGAAAGAGTCCACCAAAGAGCTGGCGCAGTCGGTTGCTTATAATACCTTCCTGGAGGATTTACAGCAGTTTAATGAGGTGTTGGAGGGCAAAAAACGCAAGGACCTGTATGTGGAAGAGCTGCAGACTGTGGTGAAAGTAAGTTTAAATCATTTTTTAATTTAAAATTCAACAGAAAACTGCAAAATCGTAAGTTTTACTCCACCGATAACGGCTATTTGAGTACTCGATTGCTCGATTACGATTACTGTAGCTGGTGGTCACACTGTTACCGCCGGCTGCAGCTGATAGCGGCTGTACGTGTCACATTGTGAATGGCAACGACGCCATTGTGTGTGTGGCCGTGCTGTGCTGAGTGTCAGTTTATTGCAAGTCGCTGCACAACAAAAAAGTATTTTCTCCTCCGTGAATTCCCATTAACATTTAACAGAAACAGTTTTCCAATTAGAATTGCAATTGTGTTAAAAAGCGCTTGTCGCGGCGCCAGCTACGTTTTTTATGCAATTAACTAAATGTTTTTTTGCTAGTACCACCCATTATTGCTATTGATTTTCAACGTTGCAAAAGTGAAAGACGCCGGCCAGCATTCAATAATTTCTCTTTTTTAGTGCGTTTAACTAACGTGAGTGCGTGTGATTTTGCATAGGTGTCGGTGTATGTGTTTATGCGTGTTTGCTGCCTGGCTGTGCAATTTGTTTGTGCGTGTGTGCATGCAGTATTTTTTTTTTCTTTTCTTACGGCGTTGCCATGCAAGGGAAGCTTGACCACCTTTTTTGCCGCTAATTTATGCATAAGTGTGCGTGTGTGAGTGTTTGTTTCTATGTGTGTATGTGTGTGTGTGCTGCGCTTATCGCAGTCAGGCAGGCAGTCAGCAATTTATGATCTTCTAGCGTCGCTTTTCGGTTTTGGATGATGTGTTATAGCTGCGATTGGCTGTTTCTGTCTGCCCCCTACCCCACCTCCCCTCACACACACAATACACCCTTGTTGATTGTGCGCAGCTCAGTCGGTGGTGGTGTCATTTTTTTATTTTCCATTTCAACTTGAATCTTTAGAGATAAGAGAAAGAGTCTCTGAAAAGATGTTGGAATTCTTGTCTGACCGTTGCCCACGTCACAAAGGTGAAAGAAGAGGCAGAGGCAAACAAGCAACAACAACAACACATACACAGAACAAGAACATGTCGGAGAACAACAACATCTTTTTCTCTTTTTCTTATTGTTCTCTTGGCCATCTTTCTTGTTGTTGCTGCTTCAACACGTGGCGACGTCGGCAACTCGTCGAACTTGACTTGATTTTCTTTTTAAATTTCTTTTGCTACGTTGTCATTTTCCACGCAGCCGGCTTTGCGTTGGTGTTACGTCTGTGTGTGTTGGTGCGAAATTTGTTTTCGGGCAGCGCCTACAACAACTAACAGTTCATTCAACTCGTTTGATTACACACGCTATTTTGTTGTTGCTTTTCGTTGGCCCCTATTACATACCGTATTATTCTAGATTACACTCATACACGCATGCATACATTAGCAAGAGATTGTGCTCTCTTGAGCAGTGCTGCCAGAATTTTGGAGTGAAAAATAGCTAAATCTAATGTGGAGTTTCTGCAAAAAAAATGCTAGATAGAGCAAAATTGTAGATTTTTCGGAAAAATAGCTATATTGCCAGTACTGCTCTTGGCAATATCAGAGCTTATCAAATTTGCGCGCTGTCTTTCAGTCCCTCTCTCTTTGCATGCTCAGCTGATGACGCGTCATCATTAACAGCTTTCTATGCCCTTGTGACGTATGCAGCTGCTGCGCTGCTTGCGTCGTTCTCTTTTACGCGCCTTTTGACATTGGAATAGTTGCCAGATCAATCAGTAAACAGGCTTAAAAACAGTCGATGTACTGATAAATCAATAGATATGGCAACCCTATCCCTTGAACTCGCAGTGCAAAGTTGTTCTTGCTATTTGACATTTCTAAGCTTTGTTTTAATTGCGACGGCTTCGTTGCTGTTTTAATTGCGGCTTCGAAGTGAAGCTTTGCCCTATCTCGCTCTCTTTCTTTGCGCTGGCGTCACTGCTGTTTACACAATTGCAATAAACCGAAAACGGCGAGACTAATTGAATTTTTTAAAAACAGCAAAAAGTGAATAATAAAAAGTTTTAGTCGAAATTGAATAATATAAAATAAAAAAACAAAAATAACCAATTATGGCTCAGGTAAAACCCAAACAAAGCAAACAGGGCAAACAGGCCAGCGGTGCAAAGAAGGTAAATGAAGAAGAAGGAGAAACGAAAATAGAAACAAAAAATCATTTCAAACATATTTTCAACTGCGACTTAACACACCTTCCCCCCCTCTCTCTCTCTCTTTCTACGTAGACCGCGCAGGAGAAGAGCAGCGCACAACAGAAAAAGAATAAACAGAATGCGCAAAAGAAGAAATGCGGCTGCTGCAAATGGGCCCTGGGCAGCATCTTTATCATCGCCCTCATTGCGGGTGCTCTATACTACGACACGGAGGTGAATGGCAAAGGTATCTTTGAGAAATCCGCCACGGGTAAAGCACTGAAGAATGCTGGCGTATTGCCGCATGTGCAGCGTGGTTGGTATGTAACAATGGGTGCCAGTGCCAGGGGCTACAAGTGGGCAGAGAAGCATGTGCCTCCCTATGCTGAGCCAGCGATCAAGACTGGTGTGGATGTGTGGAAAGTGGCGCGTAATGCTGCCTGCAATGCCTACACGAATGGACTTCAATATTGGCGCTCCAAGTGGCCAGCGGTGGCCAAGTTTGTGAGTATTTATCATCATCATCATCTCTCCCCTGTTCTTTCTTTCTGTGTGACATCATTTTATGACTGTTGCTGATCTTGACTTTGGAAAGTTAAGATCAAACTGAGTTCGCTTGTGTTAACCGGTTTCTTGCCGTACTCTGACATATATTTATCCCTCTTTCCCCCCGTCGCTCGCTGTGTACTCCTGCTCTAATCTTTCTGTTCCCCTCTGCCTTGTAGATCGATCAATATCTGCCCGACTTCTCTAAGAAACTGGAGGCCTTTGCTGCGGGTGTAAAGGACTTTGCTGTCAGCAGCTACGACAAATCCGCTGCGCTGATCAAGGATAAGGTGCTGGTGTAAGTAGAGGGGCATATAATATAAATAATATATGTATATATATAATACATTGACATCTATACACCCTCTCTAGTGGTCGCTTCTCGCCCGAGAACATCAATCAGGCACTGAACCAGACGCGCATTGCGGCCATTGACTACTACAATCAGTTTCACAAAAAAGTTGATGCATATGCCAAGCTTAAATGATTCTAAACGTCCGGCACGCCTAGTAAACATTTAAAGCAAACACAAACAGCAACAACAACAACAGCGACTGCAACAACAACAACAACAGCAGCAACAACAAAGCGTCATAGTCAAAAAAGAAAGGAAAAGGAAGTTTATTCCCAATTGAAATGCAAGTCAAAAGTGGCAAACAACAGCAACAACTACAAAAACAATAACACCAACAACAAGTTATCAGCTGTACTCCCACACACACAAACACACACTCAAACTCAATCGTTTTGCACATGTTTTTTTGGGTTCGTTAAGTTGGCAGCAGCAGCGAAGTCAGCAACAAGCGAAGTTACAACAGGAAAAACAACAGCAACAGTTGCATGAAATTTACAATTATACAAACATTTACAATTAGTAAATTAAACTCACACAAACACATAATCAGCATTTAGTTGTAAAGTGAATAAACGAAATCAAATCATATTTTATACCCTGTAAAATGCAGCTCGCTAGCAACTTTTATACGTCCCTCTGCCCCCCTTCCCCTACGCAATAAACCTGAAATTTATGTTAGATTTATTTGTATTTCAGCCGGCACACACACACACAACTAACATTAACAATTTGAGTTCGACGCGTGCAACGAAATAATTTAAGAACCTCCGAAACATTTCCAATTGCATTTCAAATAGAGCAACAACAAGAATAAACAAATTTTGAGAAGAAAGCAGAATAAAAATTATAGAAATTTAGATATATTTAACGGTTTCTTTGTACTGTTTATATCATATATATATTGTGTATTGTAGTTATTGTGTGTCTCTGCAATCATCATCTCTTTAAGCATTTCTCTCAATGAAAGACTTTCTCGATTACAAAATGATTTTTTATATATATAAATATAATTTTTAGTCAGTGCTTTTGTTTTTTATTATGATGATTTATCGATGATTTTAATTCCAATTGTAAGTTTAACGTATTGAAGGATTTTTGCAAAGTAAAATAAACAAAGTTGAAGAAGAAACGTTGAAATTCTTTCATTATGATTTTTTCAAATTATCTGCATTGAACTTGCCTACCGAGCAATGTTAAGACTGAATGTTATTTAGTCAATACAGTAACAGCAACTTAACTGTGCATTGAACTTGGCTACCGAGGAATGTTAAGTCTGCATGTAATTTTGGTCAATGCGGGCTGTGCAATAACAGCAACTTAACAGTTGACTGAACTTGGCTATAACAAGTTAACATACTGTTAAACTGTGAAAAGGAAACAACCTGTTCAATTTTAATTGTAATCAAGTTAGTATTTAATATATTATTTAAACTAATTCCAGCATTTCCTCTCTTATCTTCTCTATTTATCCTCCTTCCCTCCCATCAGCAGCTTCTCTCGCTCACTCATAGCAATCAGTGCCATTTTGATCTGTGTGCGCTTCTTGATGCTCTCCTCACGCACCACATCGGCCTGTTTGGTCAGTATCTTAACGCGTATATCACTATAGCGTATTGCCTCCTGCATATCCATCTCCAGATACACCTCCTTGCCCACATTTACAAGTATTTTATCCATTTGCTTGACACGCGCCTGCATAAAGATGTTGCTGCCAATGTTGAGCTGCGTCTTATAGCCATCGGGCATGTGGTCACCAAACGTTTGTACGGTATTCATTAGCTGTACATACTCCATAATCTCCTCGTTAAACTGGTTGAGATGCAGCTCCAGCTGTTTGAGATCTTCCTTGAGTACATCATTGATGAACACCTCGATTTGTGTAATACGCGCCTGATGTGCGTTTGCTTCGTGCAATTGCATTGTTTTTATTTTCGCTATGCCGGCAACAGTAAGAATGTGGTGGTATGACGATATGTTAGAGTTATCGATATGAAATAACTGCTGTTAATGTAGTCAATACATTGTATTGTTTTTGAGCCGGCCACAGCACGAAGGTGGTGGCGCAACGATAGCAACAGTTATCGATAAAGCATACAGCTGATGCAGCCAATACAACAACCCTTGCGTGTCATCTGGCAACTCTCTTGCTGGCCACAATTTTAAATTATTTATTTATTTCTAATTGCACACATATTGCCCCAGGGTCTGAGTCTCCCTAATCCGTATTTCAGTTGATTTGCGTGAACCACCAGTGCCGCCCACTTATGAATTCCATTTCGCTTTTTCTTTATGTAATCATCACTGATCTCTTCTGCGCGCAACTGTCGCGAGAGGCGAAAAAGTCAATTGTTTGCGCACGCAATGTCAAAAATTCGTAATAATTTCACAGCGTGATTTCGCGTGCTTTTGTTTTTTATTTTTGCTTTGTTTCACAGCTTGCAACATTGTAAAAAGACGACGATGGAGAAGAAATCTCCACCCCGAGATGAGTCGCGAGAGACTTCATTAGCATTTTTAATACACATTTCAACCTTTTGAACCCTCTGCACAAATTTCCTGATTTATACAGTTGTAGTAGGCGCTCTGCCACAGCCCTACAAATTGTTAGTTCTCATTTAATTCAAGAGATTTCAGTTTAACTTGTTCGTAGCACTCTCGAAACACAAAGTGAGTTTCTGGAAAATTCCAAAAAAGTTAAGGAAATTCATAATTTATATTCTTTTTAGAAATTATAATGAATTCTGCCTTGTTCAGAGATGTCCGCTTGCTACAGGGCAAGATGGGGAATCCAGTAGATAACGGTAGATTTGGCAGCCAATTGCAGCAGTTGCGACGATATGGTCCTGTCTGTGGTCCACCCCGTTTTCCTCTGTCGATGGGAACAAAATTGATGCTTGGGGTTCTACCCATGGCTCTAATGATGGTCATACCAGTGTGGGCACTCTTCTCCATACGACGCTGGTCGTGCACTATGCGGGGTGTGCCCTATGAAGGATAGTATCCCCCTACTTTATACAAGTGGATGCCACACACAGCACACGTGCTTATAACATGCTGAACAAAACGGAACAAGAAACAGACAACAGAAAACACTTGCAAACGGCGACTTCTTTATTCGAAAATGTTGTTTATGCGTTTTTTAAGTTCATTTTCAAATGCTTATTTTATTATGCTAAACAAGAATAAAACAAATGGTACATCGCGGGCGTGGTTAATGTGAGAAACGGGACAAATAAAGAGTGTTTTTTTCATCGACTGGTAATTGGATACAATTCTAGAATTCTGGTTTAGTAAAGAATATAGAATATATATAAATATAAACGCACATTTACTACGTACTTTGTATTAAAAACTAATAGAACACGCCATGATTGTTTTTTTTCCTTTTTCAAAATTTATTTTTTTTTTGGCACGGTTAGAAAATTGCCTTTGAAGTAATAGATTTTTAAACACTAATTTACAGCAAATAACAAATTAGTCGACTTTAATCGATAATTGAGCTGTTGCTGAAGGCGGTAAAAATAAACAAAAATATTTTTTAAGTAGTTTGAAATGTGGTTAAACAATAAATTGTATATTTTTTATACCCTTCGACTATTGAGAATGGTCAAAAAAGGGTATACTAACTTTGTGCAAATGTATGTAACAGGCATAAGGAGGCGTGGGAGACCCCATAAAGTATATATATTCTTGCTCAGGATCACAAGCCGAGTCGATTGAGCCATGTCTGTCTGTCTGTCCGTCTGTCCGTCTGTCTGTGTGAACGCACTAAGTTAAGTTTAGTTTTATATACTATATAATTGTGCGATTTGGATTTTTCCGACTTATTTATAGCGTTCATTGATAAGAAGCATGTGTACCCAGTTTCATCAAGAAAGGTTTCAGAGTCTCGGGGAAATGCGCAAATGAATTCTGTCTTATCTGTTACCACTCGCCTGTTGAATGTCAAAACATTCTAAATTCCATTTAAAGACGGGGTCAGAATCAGTGCAACGCTGACATCAGCATCCGCCCTTATCAGCTCAGATCATTTCCATAGCACGTGATCGGGGCTATAAAAGATGCGAATCTGCCTGCAAATAGATCATTCTATATTTCGATTCTATTTGAAAGTGTCTAAGTGAAATGAGGCAGAAGAGTCTCTTCTTCTTTATCCTGCTCTGCCTGATCCTGTTGCAGGACTCAAAGGGATCTTCCGTGGTAGATGAAACCGATCGGGTGAGAAAGAATTCTTCGAGTGGAATTAAAGTAGAATCAGAATTAGCATCCTTAAGTAATGAATTCGTATTTGTTGTGTTCTTCATTAGTCTTGTGAAGAGTCCCACCAACTCGAGGAGCAGTGCGGGCCCTATGCCCACAAAATAGTGAAGCCAATGATGGCATATTTTGATCAAGTGACTCAGAAGATCGATGAGAATAACGCAGAAATGGAAAGAAAGAATAATGAAATCGGTAAATTAGAAAAGGAAGTGGCAAGCTCGTTTAAGGATCAGAGTACGAAGTTCCTCCAAGATATGAGCAAAGATTTTATCAAGTCCTTGCAACAACAAATAGATTACTTATCAAGAAGAAACGAAAAACTGGAGGGGAATTTAGCTGATAAAAAAACTACAGAGATATTAGAGATTGCAGAGAAATGTGAAACAAATTTAAAAAATAATAATGAAAAGGTTCTTTATTTGGAAAAAGAAATGGAATCTTTGAAACAAAAGGTAAACCTCCTTACCAGTTCAATTGAGAAAAAGAATAAAGAGGTACTAGAAATTAAAGAGCAATGTCAAACAGATTTCAAGAATACTCATGAAAAAGTTCTTCAATTGGAAGCGGAATTAGAGAAAGTTGCTCATAACTCGGAAGAAATCGAATGTTTAAAACAACAAGTAAACCTCCTTAGCAATTCAACTGATAAGCAGAACCTAGAAATAAATGACCTCAAAGTAAAGATTAACGTAGAATCAGTGAAAGTGCTTGAATACGAAAAACAACTAAAAAGTCAAAAAGAAATCATATTTGCAAAAGAGCCAAACATTCCCCAACTCGAAAAGGATATCAAGAAACTGATTCAGCAATCAAATGAAACCGAAAAGATGAATGAAAAGAGTTGCATTGGCACATTGTACGGAGTTCACAAGATGAAACTTTCCAAAGATACTACTTTTGACGTCCTATGTAACTCTTATATCGCTGGCCTTGGATGGACCGTGATACAACAGAGGATCAGGGGCGGAGTGGAGTTCCAAAGAGATTGGAACACGTATCGAAATGGCTTTGGGGACTTCTGGGACGGGGACTTCTTCCTCGGCCTGGAGAAGATACATAGATTGACCACAGAGCAACCACATGAGTTATATATTCACATGCAACGATTTGATGGTACTACTTATTATGCCAGATACGATGAGTTCGCCATTTCAGGTGAAAATGATCAATACCGAATTATCAAGATGGGTACATTTTCTGGTAGTGCTGGTGACTATTTGGTTAATAATAACAAAAATAAAAGATTCACGACATATGATCGCGACAATGACGAGCATAGTTATGTTAATTGCGCAAAAGACTGGAATTCTGGTGGCTGGTGGTACAATAGTTGTACTGCCTGGTAAGTGTGTTTTAACCGACTTAAACATTGATAAGATTTCCATTTCTATTTAATTTTTTTCTTTCGTTACAGCAATATGAATGGAATCTACTTTCACTCTGAAGTGAAAGATAAGAAAAGCATACATTGGGGGGCATTGACATTGACTTCACTGAAACAAGTAAGGATGATGATTCGGCCCAAGGCTGTTTGAATATAACTTACCAGTCTTTTATCCAAGGAATCCAAATGTTATATTCCAATTTCATAAATAAATTTGTGCATATCCTTTAAATGATTACTTTATTAAAAGCAAAATACACTTTCAAAGAATAAAATAGTCCGTTGATTCTTTAACTGGCAGATAGACATACATTTGACACCAATCTATTATATACAACGTGAACTGACCAGATGTTCATACTTATGTGTTGCAAATGACATTAAGATATAGTACTGAGAGAATCTATAAACATATTATAATGAATTTCAGATACATAAACTAAGCCTTAAACTGTCAAATAATTTCAACAATATATTTCAAGCTCATTGAAATATAAATAAATATTATATGTATAATGTTGTTCGTCATAGGAACTCAATGCTTTAACTCGATCGTACTTAGAATTATAAAAGGGGTTTTTGCGTAAATAATCTATACAAAGTTTAATTAAGAATATACACAAACTTTTATAAAGAGATCTTTCGAAATTGTCAAGTAAAACTTCGTAGCTTTAGTATAAAGTTCACATGAATCTAAAGATTTTTCTACAGTTTTTGTAAAACTAAAAGGTACAAGAGGCGCCCAATTTGTTTATCTAACTTGTTCGAAATTTGAATCAAAACAAATGAGAATCTCGCTAAATGTTTCATTAGTTGCTCAGAGAACACTTTCAATTAAAACAACATAGCTTAATTATCATTAACCCCATCATTATATTCCTCTCCGCAAATCCTTTCACAAGAGCTGCACAAGAAGAAACTTCCGTAGAGTTTGCAACTGATTTGGGGCTCATTATAAGGCACAAACAAGCGTCCATTTAATGCTCTAATTTCGTTTTAAACGCTGCCCGAAAGCCTTTGTAAGCCAATTAGCTAACGGTTAAAAACACCTTTTAGCCAAACAAACGAACAAAAAACGGCCAAAAGGAGTAGCCAAAAGTTGGCTGCAAAAGCTAAAGAAAAGCAAACGAACTGAGACAGCCAAACGAGGCATTTTCCTTGTCATTTTCCATGTCGCCTGCCACAAATCACAAAAAAGAAAAAACCAAAAAAAAACAAAAAAAAAAGAAATGAAAATCCGCCGAAAAACTTCAGCAACAACAACAACAACAGCAGCGGAACGAGGCGCCCCGAAAAAAGCAAAGTGCCAACTTTCATTAAAAGTATTTTTTATACCCTTCAACCATTGAAAATGTTTAAAAAAGGGTATACTAACTTTGTGCAAATGTGTGTAACAGACAGAAGGAGGCGTGGCATTAAGTATATATATTCTTGCTCAGCATCACTAGCCGCGTCGATTGAGCCATGTCTGTCTGTATGAACGCACATATCTTAGCTATTATAAAAGCTAGAGTTACCAAATTTGGCAAGATGAATCCTAAATACTATACGCGGATCAAGTTTATTACAAATGTTGGGTGCCACGCCCACCACCTCCGCAAATTAATAATTATATTTTTAAACTCAATTTGTAAGCGCTTTTTAAAAGATACAACTTTCCTACTTTAACATATACTAAGCCTAACGAAATATCAACCTATACTCCAAACTGCAATCTGATCGGACAATAAACAGAGGAGTAAGAAAGTATGTGCATAACACTAAGTGCTTGTGTCAGCTAACAAGGAAGGCGGGCAAGCGCGCAGCTCAGGCGCCATCTGTCGGGGATAATTTGAAAGCATGTGCATATAAATATGTGTAAATACATAGGAACATAGGTGGAAGGGTATCCCACTGTCGCGTGCCCCGCAATTGTTACTTTTCTTACTGGTTTTTTTTGTGGCGAGTTGCATTCAATTGTCTGTGTAGCGGGAGGAGGTGCAGCAGAGAGTGGTGCGGGGGGGGGCAGACAGGGGGAGTAGGGAGTCCGAGTCTTGGTCGTCGTTGTCGTTGTCGAATCCTCGTGATCTACAACGTGACCTTCTTTGCCTTTAGCGCGCGTATTTGAAAAAAGTAAAAGACGCCAAAGGAAAGTGAATTTCTTTTTAAGCAAATCAACTTGCCAACGCCACTTGCCACACCCCCCACACCCCTTCCCCCCTCGCTGTATGTTGCAACGTTTGCCAGCTTAGCTAGACGCAGATTCGCCTTTGCCGATATATATATGTGTATATATATTGTTTTTTTTTTGGTGAAATTTCATGCGCCATTAAACTGGTTCTGTCAGTTGAGGCGGCCTGGAACCCAAAATCCGTGGCGCGCCACGCGTGTGTGAATGAGGCATGCAACCAATTGGTGGCCCTCCTCTAGCTCCTCTCTCTCTGTAACTGCTCTCTTTCACTCTCTCTCTCTCTCTCTCTCTCTGTCTCTCTCACCCTTCTCGACATGCTCTTGCATGCCATAAACATGCTTAATTTTCATTTATGCCACAGTCTTTGCCACTCAGCGCTGCAGGAAGCCGGCGTCGTTGCTTGTCGCATTACCTCGTGGGCGTGCAACGTCGCGCTGGTGCACTTGTTGCTGCGCCGCCGCCGCCACTGCTGCTGCCGCCGCTTGCCGCACGTTGCGTCAGTTTAGTGTGTCAGAAGCAGCAAGAAGAAAGTTGCCCCAGCTCCCAACTGCAACTGCAGCCTCGACTCCCAGCACCAGCAGCAGCTTCAGCTCCAGCTGCAATCGATGATGATGATGATGATCCGGTTTTAGTGGGGGACACACACACACACACACACATATATTTTGTTGGTCTTTCTTCTGGCGGACAGGTTCCTCCTCGCAGCTCACTTGCATTGAGGTTCCTTTGGAGCACATTTTACTTTCTGCGACGGCTGCTCAAATCGTTGTCCACTTTCGGTCGCAATTAATTATGCGACGCTGAAAATGAAAGTGCGCTCCAGAGGCTTCTCTGCGACGAAAAGTTTCCCAAAAACACCAAACCACAAACCGCAAACGTGCTGCGCTAAACCAATAAACCACTGAGAATTCTTGCCAATTCGAGTGGGCTTCCCTTACTCCCCCTGGAAAAGGTCTCTCTGTCTCTCTCTCTCTCTCTCTCTACCTCATTATCTACTTTTGCATATCTGCCCCTTTAATTCTTATTTTCTATCTGTCTTCTTGTGTTTCTATCTGTCTTCCTTTTTATTTATCTATCTGCTTATTCCTCAATATACAATTTTATCTTTTTCCATATATCTCCCTATCTCTCTCTATTTACCCATCTCTTTCTTCTTACGTATATCTCCATATAGTCTCCATATATATCTATATATCTATATATCTCTATAGTATATAGAGGAGCTCTTGCTACCCCTTGTTCTATATTTATCGTGCTCTTTCCTTATATATCTTCTGCCCTCACTCGACCGTATATTTCCCACTTTCTCTATGGGAAACATATCTCCCTCTTTCGCTTTTGTAAATCCGTCTTCCTCTCTCATTCTGTTTCTTTCTTTATATATTCTCCTATCTATTAAACTTCGTCTCCCTCTACGAGTGTATCCCTATTTTTCACTACGTGTGCAACTCCCTCTCTCCCTATTTCCTATATATGTCTCTCTATCAATCTCTCTCTTCATCTAACCCACACTCTGATTCTTCCTCCCATTCTCAACTTCCTTCTCGCTCCCCCCTTGCAGACGCCTTCTTGAAAGTGAGAACATTGTCGCAAAGTCTTCATTATCATCAAACACCAATCGCCGGCACTGGCAATGCCATAAAGAATTTGCTTTATGATCTTGTCTTGGGCAATACGCACCCCGATCCCAGAACTCTACCTGTGTATCTGTGCATCTTCTCTGCCTGCAGGTGGCCCTGGTTTATGGCTAAATTCATCGGCACAACCGCAAGCGCTTTGTGGTTCTCGCTGATTTGTTAAGCCATTCAATGGGTTCTTCGACTCGAGCTAAACGGGTAATTAAACGTGTGTGTTGCGACTCGCAAATACCACGCACACCCAGTTAAGGCTGTTAATGAATTCCTGGAAGCAACCTATACTAGATATCGTACTCGTAGTGTGTGTAATGGTAGCCACTAAGATACTTGTGGGTAGCTTAATAAAGTTCTCCAGGCGGAAATCTTCTCAAGTTTTGTACTACTTTATAGCCTGAACTGAGAGAGGGTGCTCAGTAGAGGAAGGTATTCTTTATCATATGAGCTTTTCTAAAATTTGAAACCACGAACTGAGCTTACAGCTTATTTAAGTCAGTCAAAAATCAGCAGAGTTCTTAGAAAAAAAATAGTGTATAACCGAAACCACTAATGACTGTTTATCAAGCGGGAATCTTTCGATTTAAACAAGGTTTGCACTACTTTAAACTGGAGTATGTGAAGGAAAAAGGAGAGAAGAAGAAAGGTGTTCTAGACCATTATAAAGGATGATTTTTTAAGAGCTATACGAAAAAATTAAAAAAAAACACACATAAAATTCAGAGAAATTCATTAAATCATTTTTTGAATCGATAATACGGTGCATATAATGTGACTGCGCCTCAAATGCTCCATCCGCTTAGTCCAAATTGAAGTCAGCAAATTGGTAGCACATCATAAATTGACACATTCTTCCCAGAGTTTTAAAGTTGTGGGCGTGGCTGGGCACTCTATAAGCAATAGACACACAATGACACTTGAAAAAAATGTTTCCAATCCAACTCAATTACGAAGTTCTTAACGAGTTTCTCAAGTAGGAAGAAGAGCAGAGAGAGGGTAGAGGTTAGGGTACTTCCGTCGATGTTGATATATCTCTATGCCTGCGAGCAAAAACTTTGCGCCATTTGTTCGCATTAAGCTCAATTCGTTTGTTTGGCAATAAAGATTAAGAAAACATGGCGAATCGAGGAAATACAACTAAAGTAAACACAGAAAGAAGTACTGTAGTAGGGAGAAAGAGGGAGAGTTGGAAAAACTCCCACACACACCCTACGAATTGTAGTTACTTCCGAGGGCGACGACACGATCGTGTCAGCGGCACATTTGATCTATAAAATAAAAATTGGAAGTCAGCAATGCGAATTGGGGGCGATGAAGGCGTATTGTGGCATGTCTTGGAGAGAGAGAGGTCTGTAAGTCTCTTTTGATTTGTATCGCCTCCGAGTTGCGCAGCCTGCCCAATAATCGTTTAGGACGAAGACTAGCTGCCAGTCTTTGGGGCAAACGAGCAATTTGGCGAGTAGTGGCCCAATAGATCCAGACACAAATTATATTAATGGTCTTTTGTGTGTTGTGTTGTGCCTTCTCGGGTCTCTGATCTCTCTCGGGTCTATGTGGTCTCTCGACACAGTCTACAGTCTTTGGTCTTCGGCTTTTTTGTCTCTGCACGAATCACGTTTTGGAAATTGCATTGCACACATAGTAGTGGGTACCTTTGCAGCTCCCCCCTCCTTGTCTACAGTTGCTATGAAATTTGTAGTGCAGTGAAGTGAAGTGGAGTCACTTCACTCTGCCAGACTGTGACTGAAGACTTGCGCAAGTTCTTTGGCTTTTTGGGCAGATCTTAAGTGGCACTTACTTTTAATATGTTGCCCCTGTGCCCCCGTCTCTCTCTCTCGAGCCTACGCTGTCCTACGTCGCCGTCTCACAAATCGCTGCCGAGTTACCTGAAATAATTACATGCACACAAATTAGAGCGCTGTGTCATGGAGCAGGAATCGTTCTGCAGCTTGATACCCTTACTGCAGAAGGGGTATTGTCATTATTACGGTATACTCGTACACGTATGTTAATCATGTAAGACCATTGATTGTGGACATCCATATGTATCTATACTTATTATATATGCCATCATAAATGAAGAGTTAAACCAAGATAGAATACATAATTTGTTGGTAATCATTCACTGTAAAGTTTGATCGATAATGATTAAGAGTCTTTATATTCCTGCGATATCTGCATAGCTTTTATAAGAGTTCATTTTATCAAGGAACATCAATGAATATAATTCCAGTTGAAGTTCATTTTGTTGCGTATTTGGAAGTTATTCTTCACTTAAAAGATCGATTAATAATGAAGAACTCTTTTATATGTTTCTATGTTATCTGCATAATTCCTTTATGAGTACAGTCTATCGAGGTATAGTTACGTTCTCTGTTCATTTTTTAGAGCATGCATTCTTCGGAGTGTTTGTGTTCTGTGCTCGGTGAATTCATCCCAGCTTGTACTTATTTGTTGCCATACGATGCTTCAAGACTCTGTTTGATTACGTTCTGCTTTCACTGGTCACAGCAAATCATCGCAAAAAGCCGAGCAATACTTGCAGATTGGAGTTCTTTCTTCGACTTTGGCCATATCTATGACTATGTCAAGTGTCTGTCTTCATCTCTCTCTCTCCCTCTCTTTAACTGTCACGTTCACTTGAGCACGCAGTGTTAGACAGACAGGCAGCTCTGCTCCGCCTACTTCTGCCTCTTCCTGCTTCTCCCTCTCTTTGCTCTCTGCACTCATTCTCTTTGCCGTTACGAATGACACGATACGTTTAAGCCGCTAAAGAATGATAGCAAGCAAATAATAGTGCGTTATTGTATTTGTTGAAGTTTTCGTAATGAAAATAGAAAATCAGTCTACACTCTTCTGTTTTTTGGCGCATTTCTAGGTTAGCTGGTCTGGTATTTGGCACTCTCTGGGTTCAATGTGCTCCCCATGAGCGCCGGGTGGTCTTCGGTGCGCGACAAAAGTGGAGTAAGGCGAATTAGCTACGCTACCCTGCCGTACCCAACGATAATTAAGAATTATTCTAAACTTTCTCATGCTCCCTGAAAGAACAAGAAGAAGAAGATGAAAAAATTCTCACAATCAAAATAATAATACAATAATAAAGACAGGAAAAAATTGATTACCAGAAGAACGAAACACGTACGATAATCATAACTTCACTTACCCTTCCTTTTCACACTTCTCGCTCTCTTTCTGTCTCTTCTCTTTGTGTTGCTGCTTCCTCTTCCAGTTTAAAGTGCCTCCAACTGAATCGGCAAGATCTCAAACGCTTAATTGCATCACGTTTTTAGACCAACTTGGGCATAAACATGCCTACAGAATTATTACACAATTGTATTGCCTATGCATATGTATGTGTGCTCAACGAAGATCTGTGAGAGACAACAACAACAAAAGAGTCCAAGTCGGAGTTGGGGAAAGAAGAAATAATGCACATTAGCTGCAACGATTTCCACACGTGAGCAGCGGCGCGCACTAAGCGATGAATTGACAAACTGATGAGCTGACGGAATGTCTGGCAGTAGCAGCAACAAAACGAATAGACGAATAAATACCCTATTTAACCTCTTTTTATGCACACACAGATTAAATTTGGTGCAAGAAAACTTAACGAAAGCTTCATTTAAATATATCGATTAATTTAGGTTAACAGTATTCTGTATGCACGCTGTAAGGATCAATGGCTTTTGATTAACAGCAGCTGTTGCCACGGAAGGACTGACAACAGCTGTTAAAACTGAATTGTTATTGTTATTCTTGCAATATTGATAACAATTAGTGGATTACAAGTGTTGCCACACAATTCGAATGGCAAGCCATAGCGACAAATGGGAAATTTCTAATGGCGACTATAAACTGTTTCGTCTTTTACTGTTACTGTTGGTATTTGCTGATTGCGGCCACAAATGTTTTGTGCAATTCTCGTGGCAAGTGTCAAACGCACCGAAGCGTTGCATCCTCTACAGTTGGTAATGCTTGGCTCGTCCAAATTTGGTCACTGCCTGGCTTAGTTTACGTTTGACACAGAAACTCAGGCTGCAGCTGAAGATTTGCCAACTTCAATTGGAGCTCATTTGTTGTAGAATAAAACAAAATGTTTGCATTTAGTTGCAGGCCCCAAAAACGGATGCGCATTTCCGGCGTCGCGTCGTTGTTGCATGACAACAAAGCAGACACAGACAGACAGTCAGGCGCAGACATGCAACATACATGCACACATACAGACAGACACCAGTGGACACGCCTCCAATTGACCGGCTAAAGCTTGGAGTCGCAACGTCCGGCAACTGTGCCGGGCCTGGGTCTGGTCTGGCTACCACCCGCGCGACAAATGTAATTGACCAAAAATGCAACGCTTGGCTGACTCGCAACTCAGAACAACAACAGCAATATTCCAGAATGATTTTCGAAGTCGCCCATGCCGCAAGGGGAGTCATAGCAGACTTTGCAATACACTACTAGGCAATTACAGGGATCGTTGATCTGGCAACTCTGCTTGTCGACAATGCATGGCAAAAATGAGTCTAAATAAAGTTCGTACTGGTGAATCTGAAGTGTTTGCTCAAGAAAATTCTTAATTAAAATGGAAATTAACTCTCATTATTAATTTTTTCATAAATAACAATTATATTTTTAAGTTGACGCTCAATAAAATAAAATGAAATCAAGATTATTTTTAAAATAATGGTATATTTTTATATACGTATATGTCTCAATAAGCTGCATATGCCTTAACATTATAGGGTATTCCCATGTAACTACACCCATTCATAGTTTGGCTCATTTATTTTGTTTTTTTTCATCGTGCATATTTGTGACTTTGACCGCTTGTATTTGCCGCTCTGAGTGCAATGAATCATCCAAGTGTTCCAAGTCTGTCGAGCTGCAAAGTACTCTCCAGTTAGCCCGAAGAACAAAGCCCCACAGTCACAGCCACGTCTATTTGCCACAATTGTGGGTTGAAGTTCGCCTCTAGCGGCTGTTGAACTCGCGATGTGGTAAAAAACAGAAGTAAAATAAATGAAATAAATGTTTTGTACATATAAAAAGCCAATTCGACTGCAATGTTCATTAATTAATTAATTATCGACATTTCTCAGAGACATATCGAACCATCGCAGAGTTAACAGAGTGACATCAGCGATGGCGACGGCAGCTGCGTGCACAGTGTGCACCTAGTTGAGGACACACTTTTTATGGCCGGTACGCAGCTTGATTACGTGGGCAGGCGACGCACAGTCGCAGCAGCACCAACAGTTGTTGCCAATTAATAAAAATGCCTGCGTATATTTTTTTTATGTACAAGAAACAAAAAATGCAGTCGTTAAAAGTTGCTCAGCCAAAGAGGAGGATGCTGTAATAATATTGTATGTAAATCTTTGCAGCTACTGCAGCAGCAACTGGACAACAACAAAAGCAACAACTGTATAATAAAGTTTCAATTTACGGCTCATATATCATAAGTTGGTCAACGCACAGTGGCTTATTGAATCGTAAAATCGTTGAGTATCAGATCTTCGAGGTCCTTGAGCCGAAATTTAATAACTGATTAAAATTACAATTTATGCAATAGGCTTAAAAATGCATTTGCTTAGACAAGTGAGTTTTTATTTGCACACTTACGGTACACGGTAATACCACTAACCAGAGTTGCCAGATGGTTGCTAGATGGGTAGCGTGCAAAAACAGTAGTTTGGGCTTTAATGTGCATGGGTATTATTCAAAATGTATAAACTTACTTTTGTTCAATAATCTCTTTACAAAACAGTAAATCATTAGTTTTGGTGCTAAATCAGTAGATATGGCAACCCTATCCCTGTTGGCATTACAATTTACTGCTGCAACATAAAACAAAAGAGTATTTCCGCTAATTTCGCATAGACATCTAATGCTGGCCAAGTTTATGACCCTCTCTCGGCGTCAAGAAGTTCGTAATTCCAATAACATCTTGGCCCAAAAGCGGCACACGACTTGACCTTAACATAATTGCCTCAAATTGCACCTGAAGTTCAACTCAGGTAGGCATGTGAAATCTGCGTTTATGTTTGGGGTTTTTTTCTCCTCTATTTGCGTTGCCAACACACAGAGAAAAAAAACTAACAGCAGAGTTCAAAATTCAACAAGAAGTTTCGCATTGCTTATCAGACACAGCAAACACAACGAAAAACCGGAATCAAAATAAAAACGAAAAGAGAGAGGGAGAGATTGAGAGAGTGGGAGAGAATGCGACTAACAGAACAGCTGTGATTGCTGTTCTCTCTGGCTTTTATGTTAAGCGGCAGAGAGAGCGTAGTCTGTAAAGTTAACATAGTAAGACTCAAATCAAAAGCTAAGGTTTTTGTAGTAAAATATTATTAATTTTAAATATGCAAACTTATAAATAACTAAATAGTATATTAATACATAGTTTTTTATTATTAGCTTGCCTCACTTTGAATCTCTTTTTGTACTCAATTACACACATCATGCAAATAACACAGCGCTTAACAGTCCTGTTAGGACTGCACTCATTCTCTGTTAAGCAGCTCTCTCACTGTTGTGCGGCTTACAGCTGTTACTTTGCGTTTAACTTTCATGACGATCGGACGTGTGTGCGCGCGAACGGAAGAATAAACAAATTGTAACGACAAATTTGAAGAAGTGTTTGATAAAGTCGAAAAACTTATCTAAACACACAAGTGTAGTTGACATTTTGACGTCAAAGCAAAACAAAAAAAAAAGGAAAAGGAAGAGAATTAATTTGATTTGTGTCGGTTCTAATCAAAGCCGCGCGTGATTTTGTTTAGCAACCTGTGTTTAATACACACACATACAAACACACGTAGAAGGGCGAATTTGCACAATCCCTCCACTGCGGCGCCCCCTGCCGGTGTGTGTTGTGAAAATGCAAACGAGAGGATAGAAAGAAATTAAAAAAGGAATAGCGCGAGCCAATAGCCAAAACATAACGGCAAGTGCATAAAACGTGACGACCGAAAAAAAGTACCGCAAACACAAAAATAAAGAAGAAAAAAAATAAAAGAAGTAAAATAGAAAAATTTCTGTGCTTAGTTTTTTAGTGTATGTGTGTGTGAATCGAGTTTTGTGTTAGAATTATGAGCAAATAAATGTTTGTTTATATGTATGCGTGAAAATAGTATTATTCACTTGACATGCTTTCAAAAATAATATACCGACTACGACGAGAAAAACTTAAAATTGTGCCAGTGACAAAAAGGAAATTAGTATAAAAATTACATGTTGGAAATAAATAAATAGAAAACAAATGTAGAAACACACACTTTACTTCTCTCTAAGCATCTGCAAAACAAATTCAATTTTTTTTTATATATGTTGAGACGCACGGACGCAGTTTTTTTTTGGTTTGTTTCTTAAACAACACCAACAACAACAGGCAACCCACCTCCAATAACAACAACAACCATAACAGCAATAGCAACAGCAACAAGAAGCAGAAGCAGCAGCAGAAAATGACGGAACTTCAATTGGACAACAGCCTGACAGGCGATGCTGACGCCAACGCTGACGCCGACATCAAGGCCATGGAAACCACAACAACGACAACTATAACTGCAACAGATACAACAACAAATATAATAACAACACCCAAGGCCACGGCCAAGCGTCGACAATTTGCCGAAGGAGAAACCGAAGAGGGTTTTCTATCCACCTCACCCGACAGCGCCAATGGTGATACACACGCACACGCACACGGACTTGGACTTGGACACACACTGACGCACTCGCAAACGGAGCTACAGCAGAGTGGCAACGTCGGCGGCAACGGTGGCATCAACAGCAGTGAGGCAAGCAACGGCATTTTGAGCTCCCGTCAGCTACTGCTGCAGGCCTTCTATCAATGCTCCGCCTCTGATCAATGTGTTAAGCTGGACAATATATTGGATTGCTTCAAAGCACCATTGTCAGAGGATCAGGCCTGGGCGCTTGTCTATCAATTCACCTCACTGTACCACAAGGTTGCGGTGCAAGCGCATCGTTGCACCAACGATGACTACGAATCGCAGCTGCCCAGACAATTTGAGTTGCACCTACATCGCGATGGCAGTGTGCACTTTTCTGGCAAGGATCAGCAACCACAGCAACAGCAGCAGCAGCAGCAAGGAGATCGAAAGGAGCAGCAGTCGCTGTCGGAGAAGGCACAGCCGCTTGACGACAGCGCCAGCAGTAGCGGTGACAGTAGCTCCGTCATCAATCGAGGTGAGTTTCCATTGTTTATTATAGAAAGAAATGCATATTTTATGAAGTCTGCAAATCTTAGCAAGGCTGTATGCTTGATAAAACTAATAATGTTTATATTCTACAAATTTGTAAATATAAAAGTTTAATAATTTTCCCAAATCCATTCAAGTTAGGCAACACTTTCGATTAGAGTTCTTTTAAGAAGAATTAAAATCTTTAACAGGGAATATGCTTTACATAACCAATAATTATTGTAGCACTCTAAAAAGTGATACTCCTAAGTTAAACGATATATAGTTAAGGTATTGAAAGCATTAATCGATATATAGCTTTAGATTGATAAATTAATAAAAAGAAAAGACTTACATTACGTTCTTTATCCATTTACAAATTAACTGTGTGCGGGAAAAAGTTTGACTAGTCTTCATAACTTCAAGGTCTCTTCAGTCTATACCAATTAGAACTTTTCAAAAGACAAACAAAACATAGAATGCACGTTACATTAACATTACACAGATATTAAAAGTATGTTTATTATAACTTAAAGATCTCTCCAGTTAATATAAATTATAGTAGGAAAATTCTTTCAAAAGACATGCAAAACGTAGAATTCATAGCCTAAAGGTTTCGTCAGTCTATACCAATTAGAATAAGGAACATACCTTTCAAAAGATATAGAATTCTCGTTACCTTTTCTTTCTTTTTAATAAAAACACAGATTTTAAAAGACTTTTCTAAGTAAAAATTTATAACTTAAAGGTCTCTTCAGTCTAAACAAATTAAAGTAGGGAACTCCTTTCCAAAGACATGCAAAACAGAGATTTACCTAGATTTTACCTATGTTTCTTGTTTGGCGCGACTCGCACGTTTTCTTGATGGCATGTGCAATTTGAAGGTGTCAAGTAGGGGTCGGTAGCGAAGAATTGCTGTGGCACTACGAAACGGTCTACTGTGCGTTGTGTTTGGGGGGCTATTACCACGCTTGGACTATGAAAATGAGCTGTTGTTTGGGTTGTTAGCTTGGGTTAGTTGCCAGTTGTTGATTGTTGCTGGGCCGGAAAACCGGTTGACCGTTTCTTGTTGGAATGGGATGGGATGAGGGTCTCTGTGGTCTCTGGTCTCAGGTCTCAGTCTCAGTCTCGAGTGGCGTTTTCGGCAAACGCTTTCATTTTCACTTAATAAGCGACAGTTAACTTCTTTTTCTTTTCTTACTTTCTTGCACTGTGTTCGCCTGATGTGCGTTTCCGTGTGCCAAGCCAAGCCAAGTCAAGCCATCCAATTCATCTTGGCATCGGCATCGGCATCGTCCACTTTCCCAAAACAAACAACCCACACAAAGCTATAACAACAACAACATAGCATTTCTTCTGATGATGACCTACGCTTTAAGTTATGCACAGAGTCAGCTTTGATTGAGGTTTTTCTTTCTCTGTGTCTCTCTATCTCTCTGTCTTGATTGTGTGTTGGGAAAGTGTAAACTGTGACTCCCATGGAGGTGCCTATTGCATGCACAGATACACCATGCTATATACCATATACCTATATACCATCTATATCTGCCTATCGACTCCTATTTTTCACTTTCTTTTGCTCTTTTGTAATTGATGAGGGTTCATTTGTGTTCAGTTGATCTCTAGATCTGTTTCTTGTGTTTTGTTAATTCAGAACGTGTCTGGGAATGGGATTCTCAGCAGCTTCCCTCTCTCGGGAGACTGCTAATTGTTTAATCATTGGCTGACATGTCAAAATACAGGTTCTTGTAATCTACGGGCTTTTAGATAAGTTGCGTTAATTGGAAAAATGCGTGAGTGTCTCTCTCGTTCCCTTTCGATCTTCTCTCTACGATCTTTTGCTTTGTTCTGTGCTTGTGATCGTTTTCTCACGGGTGGCATCTTCAGAGGAAATCATAACTCTTTGCTCTCGTGTCTGAGTCACCACGTATTTGGCCTCAACTGCATTCTCTGTTGCATTCAAATGGCCTACAACAGGTTGCAACTACCAAAAGTAGATGTTGCTTAACCAATATGGTTAGATGTGTGCCTGACGCTTGTAAGCAGCGCTAATTAGCTGACAATTAATTGTACCTTTCAAAGAGGAAACCTTCTACAAATATGAACCTAATGTGGGGGAATTAATTTTACTTGTAATAATGTTGTAATTGAAGGGTCTTTCAGTTGCTTCCGCATACAGAAATCAGAGAACCTTGTAGCTGAGACTTAGTTAGGGTCTAATGATCTTAATAGGAAACTGCTGATGGAATGCCATAAGAAGTGAAGGGTTAATTGATAGGTTGCTTGCCTAAATGATATAATATATTATTATTGATTTATATATTTAATATTTATGTATGCAATATATGATTAAAATACATTTCAACTTATATTACTTGTTCCTAGTGGAAATCTTCATTGAAAGTGTCTTTACAACTTGATTATCTTTCCCGTATTCATTTAATAGAACTCAATACTTTAGTGTAGAGAAAAGCTATAGGTTTTGCTGAATTCTACTTCATATCTAATCTAAATATATTATATAATACACATCTGATCAACTTTTTTTCTATTGATGCAATCAATTAATCAAGTTATTTATCATCTTTCAAGAACCCCACAGCTTAATGCTAATTTAGTTGTTTCCCAAGTTCGTTCATCTATTGTCTATCTTCTCAACTTGTTGTCATATTTCTCTCTTTTTCTGTCTTAACTTTCTTTGGGGCAGAAAGAGAAATAGAAATGAAAACACCCGAACACCTTGTAACACTTTAATTACCACTAATTTTGGCATAGACGCAAACTTGAAAGATCTTTTGGGTTTACCTTGATCGCACAGCATAGACGACGTCAATTAGCCCCTCCTCACGTCCCCTCAACATTGTTGTCAGTCTTTTAGCACCTTCTAATCTTTCATTTTCTGTTTCTGTTTCTGTTTTTTCCTGCTTTGTTTTTTGTCGTTTTCGGGGCAGGTTCAACGCCATCGTATGCTGAAAATGGGCAGAGCAGGTTTCAATAGCTTTGAACTTGCCGCCCCGTGCTGACAAATATTTTCATAGAGAGGAAAATTGAGTGAAATTGGCAAGAGAATAAGGGGTGTAGGGGACTGGATAGAAGAGACTGTGAGACTCAGTTTGTGGCTGCTTCTATTGACTTCTGACAACCGCGTCGCATGGCGCAGCGAATCATTGATTGTGTTTTCTGTGTTGACCTCAAGGCACAGACACAGTCGAAGACGTCTACCCTACTCTCCCCTCTCCCCCTCTCTCTCTCTTTCTCTGTCTCTGCAACTGGTGCCAGTAAAGACATAACAATAATCAACATAGCGTGGGCTGTTCACCTGGCAGCCGTGGCCGTGTCCAAAGGTGCATCCAATACACACACACACTCACGAAATCAAACGACGTCGACGGCGCCGTCAAGTCGCCGCGCCCGCTGGCGCCTCGATTAGGCGCGCAGCATTTAAGAGTCGCGCGCGTTGCCCACGTGTTGTTGCATGTTTGATAGTCTCTAGTTTTGGCGCTCGAATCTGTCAACACACAAACTCGCCATTACGTTTTTAACCAGGCGCACAGCAGCGGGCACAGCAAACTTCTCTCTCTCTCTCTCTCTCGTTTGTGGCTGCAACTATAGTGAAAGTTGCCAGCGCCGGGTGGATGAGTTGAAACAACCACCCACCCACCTGCCAACTGCCTTGAAGGTCAACAGACATGCGCAGTAGGGTCACAACTGTTGTCGTAGGTTCTCTACATGCCCATCTCCCTCTCACTCTTTTGCTCTCTCTCTCTCTCTATCAGCTGTTGATTGCTTTCGTTCAGTTTCCGCTTGGGAATGAGCTCTTCCGCCTGGAAGACCAGAAAAGCCGATAAAAACTAAAGAATTAAATGCATAAAGCAGAAAGAAATTGAACATTCTGAACAAATTGTTTCCATTAGACAGAAAGTTTCTCCAGCAAGCAGGTTAGTCCCACAGAGAAAGAGAGAGAGAGGGCACAAGGGGGGGGGGTAACACAAAAATCCCTTACACACTATTTGGAGCCAAGAAAAATTGAGCTCAGTTTCTCAGTAAATCAAATGGAGAAGAAAAATCCATGCTCTGTTGTGTGCTGATGATGATGATGATAATTCATTTTCCATCCTATGACTTTCTTGTTTTTCTCAAAAGGAAAGCAATGAATTTTGTTGCATTGCTCGCTGCCCTGAACTGGTTTAATGTTTAAATAATTACACTAAAAAATTACAACAAATTATAACGAAACCAGCAACAACAAATTGAAGTAATATTTTGTATGTTGTGCTGTAGAAAAATGTGTCTAATTTTGATAGTAACCCATTTGTTAATAACTCTCAAATGGAGCACAATGTGGGGAAATGTTCAATTCATTTGAGGCCAATTAATGTGAGCTGCAAGAACCTAGTTGGGGTAAGCATTTGGCAGGTTTGGCTTTGGTAATGATGAGGAAAGAAATCATTATAATGAAGCACTATGAAGCCATGAAATGTTTTGCCATATCCGGCAAGTTTTTAGGTTTGGTTTGAGTAAGGAAATGCAGTTGGAAGTATAAGAAAAGTGTTAGGTATATTTTTAAGTAGTTCTCTGTAGAGTTATTCTACTTATAAAGGTACAGAAAGGAGGAAGGAAGGAAGACCAGGTGAACGAAGAAAGGAAGTAGAAAAATCAAGCATATACAATATATTTCTGAGATCTTTTAAACTTTGATTGAGTAACGAAATGCAGTTTGAAGAAGAAACACATAAGGTATATTTTTAAGTAGTTCTCTGCATACTTCTTGTCTCTTTAGAGCTACAGAAAAGAAGATTCGTTGATAGAAGAAGAGAAGAAAGAAGATATTCTGAACTACTTTCTGAATAGTTCTTGCATATTAGAATATTTTAAGCTTAGGTTCAGTAAATGAACTGGGAAGAGGCATGATCAGAGATGCTTTTAATATTTGTTGAAGATCTTAAGGCTTTTGTTTATAAAGGAAATGCAATATAGGACGCAGGAAGTATGAGAAAGATTATTGAATATTATTGATTATATATTTATTGAATCATATCATTTTAAATTCCCTTTGGCTACCTTGGTATTTATATGTTATTAACGTACTTTTCTAATTAGTTATTCTATTTATAGACCTTCTTCACATGCCTAACCTTTGACTATGTCATTTTCTTTACCCCAGTTTCTACACTCTCATCACCTACACAACATACGATCCTATTACCATATGATACCCTATATAACTTGCCATATTTCGGCATAATCAGTCCTACTCATTTTGCAATCGTTCGTTGAGTTATTCCCGGAATTTGTCTCGGGTCTCTCAGTCTCTCTTGTAAACCCACAACAGATCAGATTAGTTGGGTCAGTTGGCAGCTCGTTGAGCGCACCTTATATGCATTTTTATTGTGAACTCTCTTGTTGTAATAATAAATTATGTTGCAGACGGACCTCACCCGAAGCAGCAGTTGTTGTTGTTGCTGTTTTTTTTTGTTACTCTAGTTTGGAAAAAAAGACTGAAATTAATATAATAATTTGTAGCTGCCGCCTTTTGTTGTTGTTGTTGTTGTCATAATGACCACAAAATGACATAAGCGCAACGCATGACGATGACCACTGAACCTGAACCAAATTTGACGCTCCATATGCTCCATAGAGACTCTATAGAGCCCCAAAGCAACCCATGGCACAGCTGCAGGTTGTGTGTCTGTCTGTTTTTTGTTGGTTGGTGTTTTGGGAAAACGTATTTCAGGCCAAACTTGTCCACCAACTATCTACTCCCCCTGCCCTCTAATAATTTTGAAACTATTTCTTTTTTTTTATTTCTGCTTTTCAAATGCAACTGGAAAATTATTGTGTGCAGTTTTTTGTGTGTGTTATGTGATTTTGAAAGTGCGTCACACACACACACACACCAATAAATAAATCATAACATAATAAATACAATAAATAATAAATAATACATAATCATATATAGGGGGGGATATTCCGCTATTCTTCGATGACACTTGAGTCTGGGTCTGCGCTCTTAAGTGCTGCGTGACCATGAGAGCAAAGTCTATGGCAAAGATGCCAAGAAAGAGCTATAGGAGAGAGAGAGCTAAAGACAGAGCAAGAGGCCAAGGCTTCCCTGACGTTATAAAATATAAATAAGTTTTGATGCAATTAAATACAATCGAATCGGGCAAAAGGCCAAGCCAGTAGAAAATACTGGGGAATATAGGCGCCTTCTATCTTATCAGGGGGTATTGGAGTATTGGATTACTTATTGATATACATTTTATAGCACCAGTCGCATAACTGAGCATTAAAGTTAAAGTAGGTAATAACAACGCATTGATACTAAAGCTGATTAACTGAGCTGATGATGTCTCTCGGTTATTTTTAGCTGTCTTTATATAGGTCAGATTGCAAAAACAAAAACTTGGCATGGAGTCGTCAAACCCAACTCTCTATTGGGTAAACATGTGTTGTATATAAACAAGCTGATCTATTCAATTGCATCAGCTAGCTATATCTTGGATATGTTACTTATGCAATTCCCTTTATGCACACAAGTTTTCCTCAGTTCCCAAAACATAATCTCTATACAATATGTTATTATAACATGGCTTGCATTGCCTGCCATTAACATAATAATAAACATGTCTGTATCGTATATATGTCAGATATTTTTGCATTATTTTCTAACGTGTTTCCCAATAACAACAAATTCCCTATAGTCCCACACACAATTGCCATTCACAAAAGTCTCTCCACAAACTGCTGTTGACCGATTTTCTTTTGGGCCCTGACCACAGACACACAGAGAGAGTCCAGCTTGGAGTCCAATCAAAGTGTAATCATAGCTGAATAACATTTCCCCCACCCCTCAAAAAAAAGCCACAAGATCGATTTAGCTGTTTGTTTCTGTTGGTTTCTAGGCTCGCATGCAAAAGGTTGCGCAATCTATTTGGTACTGCCAAAGAAAGACTGATAAAAAGGTGTCTCCAGATCTCCAAATGTCACTTTTGCTTTCGTCTTTTGTATTTGGGGAGGGAGGGTGAAGGGGGAAAAGAAAGGCTATAAAATGTATGGCAATAGGCGGTCAATCCAAAATTCCCAAATTAAATGAGACAAATGGAGACAAAGGCAAATTTGTTAGCTATGCGAACTATGTAAATTTGCCAAAGAAATTAAAATATTTCTACTGCGTCAACAGGTTGGCTCAGTTGTTGTTGTTGCTCAGTTGTTGTTTTTCACTTGAGCGACGCGCGCCGGCGTCTTTTGAGAAATGTGAAAGATGAAAGCGTAAATGCTGATTAAAGATTGTTTCTGTATATAAATATGCACACACACACACACACGCACACAGACTCACTGTGGCACACACTTGTGTATTTGTGCATATAAAATGTATATTGCATGCAAAGTGAAAGAGCCTGTCCGCCGTCTCCCCCAGTTTGTCTGCTCAAGAGTTGCTCAGTCAGTCAGTAAGTCAGGCACCTTCTCTGATAAGAGAAATACGCCACCCGACGCCATCGTCAGATCTCGAGAGCTCTATCTCCATCGCCAGCCAGCAACCGCCTCCATCTAATTTCACAGTCATCAAGGCGATGCGTTGTCGTTGTTGTCGTTGTCCGTAGAAAGCGAGAGTTTCAGTTACCAATGTCAGTTAACTGATTTGCAACTGACACGCCTTACCCCACACCTCCCCTCCTTGCCACCTTAGCTCGCACACGCTTCGTAATTGTTGCACATAAAAAAAACATAACAAGAAAGTTGCCGCAATGTCGTTGAATGGGGAGCTGCGCGGTTGCTGTTAAGTGACTGGGGCGCATTAACAGTAAAGTTGCAATTAGCAGTGCTGTTAACAGTAGGTGGCTTAATGCCTTATGAACGAACTGTTGCAGTTGATTAATCAATTCTTGTTCTTGCGGATTATTAACAGCTGTAAATAAGAGCGCTGTTAACAGAAGGTTCTCTATTGCAGTTAAGCCATCGATTAGCCTGTGTCAATAAGCATTGTCCATTGGGTCAACAGCGCCGTTAACAGTATGTAAATAAATAGAAGCTTCTCTGTTGAATTCAATTTGTCGATTATTTGTTATCTATTGCACTCAAGCTGTCGCTAAGGCGAACTTGACTTTAAAGAATTAACTATGTAAATATACAAAGTTAACAGATTGTTATTTATTTGCATTTCTTTTCAATAGTTAACAGCTTCGATTAAGCGGTTAATGCTTTTGAGTATTATCTATAACAGTCTCCAGCTGTTAGTTGTTGATTGTTTTTTGAATCTGCAAATTAACAGAAAGCAATTCTGCAGGAGTAAACAGACTCGACAAACCGATTATTTGTTTTTATTAATTATTAATTCATGCAGATATTAGTCAGTGCTTCCTTCATTGATACTTTAATTCAACATAAATCAATCGCAAATATTTAAAAATACTTCAAACTCATTTGTTGTTTAACTCTCTTGTAATTCCATTACAAGTCAGCGCAACTGTTCAGCTCGTTTCGTCTCAAAATTGTTTTAATGATTATTCCACATACCGGCACAGCACACACACGTAATTACCTTAATTGTTAAACTATCTATCTATCATTTCCTCATGATTATCCAACGGGCGGCTGTATGCATCATCATTAGAGATTATTAATTAACTTATAATTGAAAGTAAATCGAGTCGAGCCACGCTCATAAGTTGTAAGTATGGCAACGCCTTGAGGTCACGCCCCTACTAAAAAAGTGGTTGGGTTTACTAATCCACGATGCGTCCAAGTCTGTTGTAATGTAAATTGCAAATTACTCTTAATTGGCAGCCATCAACAATTGCAAAAGGTTGCAATTTATTGGGCTGGGACTTTAAAGTAAATTATATTTATTTAAAGATAAAAACAAAAAGAAAACACAAAGATTTGCGATTATTATCTTTAAAAGCGTCGACGATTTCGGCCTTTTGACGCCTTCCTCTCTTTCGCTCTTTCTTTTGCTTTTGTTTGCTTTTATTTTGTTGGTTTTCTTGTCTTGGCGAAGAAAGCAAAATCTGCATAGATATGGGTTTGTTTATCAGCGTGGGTAAAAAAAAGAGTTTAGTCATTAAATAAAATAAACTTTGCCATAAATTATTGCAATAAATTGTAAAAAAGAAACAAAACAAAAACAGAAAACAGAAGATAGTAACAAAATCGAGTTGACTTGCACATGACTTTGCTGACATTAGAAAGTAAATTGCGCTGAGGCCACTTGGTCAAACGGAATAAAAACAAAAAGTTGTAGAAGAAAATAACAACAAATGGGCAAAAAGTGTCGGATAAACATGAAAATGTTTATACTTTTCTATTGAACTCTCTCAGGCGGGGGCGTTGAAAGTCGTCGGCAGCAGATCGAAGGTTTTTCTTTAGCTTTATTAACTACTTATTATGTATAATAATTATTAATTGGATTTGGCAGGTGGCTCAGTCAATGTTACGCCCCCGACGGGCTACGATTTGAACTTAGTGTCAGTCTTTCTCTCTTTCTTCTCCTCCACTCTCTTTCTCCTTTTTTTCTTTGTGAGCTGCATTAGCTTTATGCAATGAAATGTCGTGGCGTTTGTTCAACATTCGATAGTTCCCTTGCCAATCTTATCTTATCATATATTCTGTTAATTTGAGCCAAGTGTGCAAAGGCCAAAAGTGTTGCAAAAATAAGAAAACGTATAAAGAATAAGCAGTTTATTTGTCAGACTGACAGATACCCTGTTGAATGAAGCGCATATATCAAGTGGTATATAAAAGATAAAGCTGCGCATATTGCTGAATGAAATATAAACTATATATACCTATATTATCATATCTTTACATACTATGATAAAGTATATAGCATATATAAATCTAACCAAAACTAACCCAAGCATAATCAATGGTGTTTTTTTGCTAAAGAATACTAAAGTAATTAGTGCTTAATAGATACTTCAGTTTAGATAAGATTTATATAGCGCAGGTCTAGACAAGTGTTGGAAATAAATACGTTATATGCCTAAGAAAGAAGGGCAATCTTGATCGTCAATTAAAATTGAAAAAAAATTGACGCATTTTTATGAGTCATCGGCGATAAGAACAATGATTTACGAATGAACTTTATAAGGTAAACAAGTGGACTGTGTGAATATGTAAAGAGTTTGCGTAAAGTTGAAATTTTATGAATTATAAATATGAATTTTCTCATAAAGGTAGTAAATATATCATGTCTTTATGTATAGGAGTATATATAGGTAATATTCCCTTTAACAACTCCATTGACGGTCATTACACTCTGTTTTAAAGTCCCTTTATCCCACATCGCCAGTCCGTTAATCCATGTCCAGCTGACGTGCTAATACTGCACACTCTTTAGCCACGCTGATCCATCATGAAATCCCAACTATAATACGATCATTATTATTGCTCACTGATCGTAAATAATCAGCCACTTGTTATAATTTCTCACACATGTGTGCCTGACTAATCCGCGACGCCAAGCTGAGTTTTTTTCAAATCTAACGCTCGAATTCCTCACTCAAATTATTCCCAGGCCCCCAACAACGGTCGCCGTCATAAATCAGACATTAATAAATTTCAATTTCACAATGTACGCAAATTTCGACAGCTGGTTAAAGAAGAAGACAGACAAACAAAAAAACATCTTTCATTCGTTGTGGCATTTGAAATTCTTTGCCTAAATGTCAATTAAATATTAAGTGGAACCAACGGATGAAAAGTTTAAATATAAATACCCTTCTCAAGGGTATCATGATTGCAAGAGATAACAAGTTAGAGATGAGTAGTTAGAAAGTACTTATTATAAAGATCGCAGAAGATTAGTAGCTCATTAAAATAGCTAAAGGTTATATTAATTTAATATATTATATTATAGTTTTATTTTTATTTGATATGAGCATTTTTACTGCAATCTATTTGAGCTACTGTACGCCGAGCATAGAACTCCATTATCAATCCAGTTTTCGTAACACCGTAGAGATGTGTTGTTAGAAAGTACTTATTTCAAAGTTTGTTGAAGATTAGTAGCTTATTAGAATAGCTATAGGAGGAGTTTATATTATATATATTCTTTATAGGTTAATTTTTAGTTTATTATCAGTTTTTCTTATAAATTCAAAGTTCCTGGCAAGAAATTGCTTCTCTTTATAAGCTTCTATCATAAGAACAATCTGCAAGAGTATTAAAGCTTCGATAGAGTGCGAATAAAGTAATTTCTGCTCGTCTTTATCTAATTATAAAGTCATGGCATGTTTCGGAAGCATCCAAGGCATTTTTATTATAGTCCTCTTTCCGAACAAGAGAGGAGGAGTCAGCAGCTGCTGTGCCGACTTCGACTTTGACTCCGATTCTCTGACCCTGTCTACCTTTATTGTGTTGTCTCATTTCCTGCGAAAGTGACGGAGAACAACATTATGATATCATGCAGTATTTTTTTTTGTAGTTCATTTCATATTTGCCCTCATCTTTTGTTTTTCAGAGGGTTCTGCCTGCCTGACCCTAAAAAGCAAAAACAAAAGATGTGTAAGCTTGAGGTTTTATGTGCAAAGGGTTGAGATCACACACGTTGTAGGGTCGATCATCTTTATAGCCTTACCGCAAGTTGATTTGCCAAGAGATTAGCAGGAAAAACTCTAGAAATAAAGTAGGAAAGATCTACTTACAGCTAAAGTCTCAATAAGTTTGGCTTCGCTTATCCGATTTGTGTTTACACTGATCTCTTGAGTTGATTCAGCGATCTACAAAATGCATACAAAGTGCGATAAGTTTTGGTTAGTTCGTTTTTGGTTTTGCTGTAATTCGCATTGTGTGGTTTTTTGAGTTATTTATTGCATGTTTTGGGCGTAGCAATTACACAAACAATTCACAAATGTCAGTCACGCTTAATAAACTTTAAATGAAATTGCCGAGCCATAGAGTTCGTCCGGTCTGCGGTCGGTCGCTGGCTTGGTCAGTCTGGCGTTTGTCTCGGCTCTGTAATCACAATGCCGGCCGGTCACCAGTTATACCAACCAACCCCTGGCACCGACCCAACTCCAATTCCACCTACAGCTCCAGTTCCAAAACCCAATCCAAGCCAATTCAAGCTAAACCTCAAGCCAAACGAACCGAAGCACCTTGGACAATCTGACAATCAGTTTGCTGAGTCAACGAAATGTGTGTGCAGGTTTTTTTGATGTTTTATTTTTGTTGTTTTTTTGAAAAATTGCATTTAATTGTTAAGCAAAATGGCAAGCAAGAGGGGGAAGGAGATATATAGGAGATATGTGCATAAATTTATTCGTTTAGCTTACATATCAGACAATTGACGCTGGCTCATTGACAATTTGTATACCCTGTGAGCATTAGGTGTAGTGTAAGCAGGTAGTATACGGTGTAAGTGTCTGCCTGGTGGCAGAGAAGTTAGAAAGAACTGGAATAAAAAGAGATACTATACTGAATGGTAATGCAAGAGAGCTTATATCGATTACAATATAGTTAAAATCAAATACAATATAGTTTTAATTATCGATAGTCTCGTGGTTTGAGTGACTAGACAAATTGTGATGGGACTTCATCGAAAAGGTCTCTCTTTCTCATGTTATAGCATTTAAAATAAGCAATCGATAGTTCTTTTTGCAATAATATTGATACAACATTTCATAATAATTTGTGCAATCAATTAATCAACGATACTATCGGTTCTTTTAACTACCAACGACAACTTAAAGTGTGTATCACTTTTCTTTATATGATAGTTATGAATATCGATGTATTTTGCTGCTACATTTTGGTATGTGGATATCTATCTAACTATCGATTGTTTATTCTATAAGCAATAGCATGTGCATTAGTTTTTTGATGCTTTCGATAGTTTTACTTATAATTAAGACACTCGTATATTACCTTTACTTCCCACCTTTCCAGGGTATACACTAATGAATTACTTACACAGCTCATATTCTTGTTTCCGTGCAACTGTTGTTGGTCATGTCAGGTGCCCCACCCCAGGCCACACCCCCTCCCAGCCCCCAATTTCCAGTCCCCATTCCCAGTTCGCCCCAGTCATGTCTGTCCGTCCGTCTGTTTGCACAACATGTTTATGATTGCTGAACCCGTTTTTGAGTTTTATGTAGTTATTTTTGTTACAATTTTTGCACGGGTTTGGCTGAACCATCAAGTGCGGAAGTGCACGGTGCGAAGACAGACTCGAGTGAAGAGAGTGAAAGAGAGATGGAGAGAGAGAGAGAGAGACAGAGAGAGACTACCAGACAGTTTGCATATTTCACAAACAAAAAATGCAATTGGAAAGGTAAACAATTTTTAAAGTTTAATTGCGATTGCAATTCGATCGTTACGTTTATCGATTCATGTATTTATACACAAGTGTTACTTACTCCCCCCTTACATGCCTGCATATATTATTATTCAATTGTCGCTGATTTTATTATGGTGTCTTATCAAGGTTTTTGACTTTTAATATTGCAATCGAATTTTTATTTTATTTTCTTTTTTCTGATTGGTTTTCTTTATTTCTTCTACTTTATTTTCACACAGCCTTCGACAACAACAATCATCTACAGCCGCTGGTCGTCTCGCATCGAAAGGTAAGTTCTATAATGTTTATTTTCTATTTACCACTTTTATGGCCCGTAAAGCTCACGAAATGGCTCACGTGTCACGAGGTACAGAGAGAGAGAGAGAGAGGGGAACGTTTCAAGCGCTTAACCGATTACAGATTAGAATTATGGCTCGTAAAAGACTCTGTATATCTGTCTTGCATCGCCTGTAAATGAGTTTATTTTCGACAGCTTCGTATAGAGTTTGTTGTATTGTCTTTTGCCGGTTCCGGTTTAGACTTTAATTAAGTTTTAATGATTTATGCTAATGTCTGGTAGAGTTAGGAGTTCTCGCTGCGACATGTGCACCCATAGATGGTTGAGATTTAAGCGATACGCTTTTTAATTTGCATACAAATCAATTATATGATGCTCTTTAAGCGCTTGACAGTGCGATAGTTGAGTTGTTTACGATAGTTTGCCTGTGCGACTATGGGAAATGCTTTTAAAAATGTTTATCTCTCTGAGAGAAGAATCCATTCTGTGTGATGAAAGGTTATACGCCATGTATATAGAGCGGAGATATTGGATAGTTTCTTTAATATCGATATATTGCTAGCAATTCTGAAGAATGAATGAGATTCTTTCTTCTATGCGCATTTGATTACATACCAACGACAACTTGAAGTGTGTATTCCTTTTATATTCTTGAAATTAATCTATGGTATACGTGAAATACTATCGATAGTACACCCGTTCGCACCATCGATATTGACGTAGTCCCGTTCTTATAGATCTATAGATAGATATCCCATTTTGACCATAGATATATGTAATACCATCGATTGTAGTCCCATTCTCACTATTCATGGCTGTTGTACTCATGAACTAGCATGATTTGTATACAATTTCAGGAATTTCTTATTCATAACTAATGGTTACCCACTTCTGAAAGACCCTTGTACGCACGCACACTAACACACACGCACACTTTGCTATTCTTATAATTACTAGAATTTTAAAGATCCAATTTTGTTGTTATATTCACATGATGCAAGACAATGGAATTGCCTTATGCTAAGCAGAGAGAGAGAGAACTGCGAGAACGACCTCCATTGGGTTAGCTGCATATTTCTCACACAGACACACCCATTGCAACAACAACAACAACAACAATACACCAGCAATGCTTAATTGAAAACAGCAACCAACAGGCACAACCTGAGCAACCCAAGCTAACTAAAAGATACATTAAAATCAAGGCGTAGAGAAACTCGCGCTTCCACATTACTCGAACACAGGAGAAGGCAAACTCGGTGCTGCTTTGTCTGTGGTAAATGCAACCGATGTTGCCGCTGCTGCTGTTGCTGTTGTTGCAAGCAGTTTTAATTACCTACCTCCGATTCGTGGCTGCTCCCAAAAACCCTAACAACAGCAACAACTAACGATCATCATGTGAATTCTCTGCGCCTGCGCATTTCCTCGCTTGCCTTTTGGGCTACGGTGGGAACCATCAACCCAAATGCATTCTTCACACACACTTTCACACACACACACACATACATTTAAGCTTACACTTTCGCACCTCGCTGAAGTTAAAGGGAGTTTTTCGATTGGTGTGCAGCTAGAAAGAGAGAAAGAAGAAGGTAGCGGGTGTTGGGGTCTACCGTCTACCATAGCAGCATCTGTCGAAATTACCGTAAAATTGCTGCCTTGCAACGCCAGCCAACAACACTTTCCAACACATTATGCTATGCTTAGTTGTTGCCCATTTTGTTTTATGGCCTGCTAAAATGTTTTTCAGCATTTATTTTCTGTAAAAGTTGGAAAAAGTCTTAAGTGGCTTATATATTGGGAGAAAAGCTGCTAGAATTTGTAGAAAAATGTGTTAAGAGCAAAGTAATAAATCGAAAATTGAAAGAGGAATTAGCCATAGCAAAATATATATTCCAATCGATAGCTTGCTTAACATACTTGTTATACTGTGTTATTAGCTATTGCAAATATGAAAATTGGAATCTCTACGTGGTGTTTAGTCATCAATGCGTATGACTTAAGCTAAAGCTTATTGGAAATCTACTTTATGAGTACTGCAAGAGGCCCCTATGCAAGTTTTCAGCATGAAGTCATTTATACTAGGGATATCGATAAGAAAGCTTTACCACAGAGAAGTTCTATTAATAGTATACTTTAAATTGCAATCGGTTGTTGTAACCTGTAGAAATAGGTTGTTTTTATTTATTATTATAGGTTGCTTTAACCTATTTGAATAGGTTCTTTTAACATAATGAAATAGGTTGTTTTAACCCATTGAAATAGGTTGCTTTAATCTATTGCACCTAAAACCTTTTATACTTCAACTAATTGCTCGAAATGAGTAGCCTTCTATAGGTTGACCAAACCCTTCAGTTGATGGATAGTGAAGAACCCTCTCTCAGGTTCGACTTTGATTCGTTGTCCACGTGTCTTATACAACACATACACACAGAGTAGCCACCCCACAGTGGAGGCTAAATTGAAAAATATTTATGCAATTATCATAAATTTTTAGTGGGTTTGTAGTTAACCTTCCCCACATAAGCAGACAGAAATAGAAATAACAAAAATTTGCAAAAACGGGCGTTAAAAATTGCGACTGCAGTGCGCCAATTTTCATAACATTTCGGCTTCGTCGTCTGTCTGAGTTCATTTCGTTTCGTTTTGTTTGTTTAACAACAATTGAAATTGAGTGGAAAAACAATTGAATGGATCAGGTAGACCAAGGAGGGGAGAGCGGTAGCTAGAGGGTGCTATGAGTGGCAGCGTGTGCAGTGACATTTTCCGCTAAACTGCACTTAAACATGTTTGACCTTTGCTTGTGTTTTGTTTTGTTTCTTTTTTTTTTGGGGTCCAAACGCTACGACGCGAAGTATCTGTCAGATACATGAGTTTGTAAGTAAGTACTCGTTACTTACTTGAGCTTCGTCTTATGCAATCGAAACCGCCTAAACCGACTAAACCGACAAAATGACAAAATCGATGCGGAACTTGCCCAAGGCCTGAAAGATATCATGTAACCAAGAGCGACGACGAACATCACCATCGAAGCGTTCGATGGGCGCACATTATGATGCAAAACCCCCCTGAATGATCACAGAGGAGGAAGATATGTTTATAATACGAGTACGAGTACCAGTATGAGTACAAGTACTAGTTGTACTTAACATACAAATTACTAACCGCAAAAGTCTTCATCAAGTCTCTCTCTGCCTTTGCTGTCGGTCCTGCTGGTTTTCCGGATTGGCTCGTGATCTCAGCTAACTGACTGACTAACTAAGTAACTGACTAACTAACTAACTGACTAACTGTCTGTCTGCCTGTCTACATGTTTTGATATGTGGAAGCTGAGACCAGGAAGTTTGCCTACTGCGGTTAGTCAAAACCATCAGATGTTGACATCGGCCTAAGGTCGCCAAAATGTCGTAGCTGCAACTTAAGTATGCATTGGTGGAGGGGTTGTTATAAAACGATCAGCTGAAGGTGCTCTGCAGAGGAGAAATGTAAAGAAACTATGAAGAAGTTGATGTATTAGAAACATTTTTGATGTTAGATTATTGCATATATAAGTCGTATTTATGTATAAATCTCTGTATACATTTAACAAATTAAACTACTCCGAAACATAGGTCGAAGGGTATTCCACTGTCGTGTGCCGCTCAACTGTTGCTCTGCTTACTTATTGAAATATGTAGTTTTAACCTATTCAAATAGGTCTTTTTAACCTATTGCACATAAAACTTTTCATACTTCTACTAATTTCTCGAAATGAGTAGCCTTTTATAGATTTACCAAACCCTTCAGTTGATGGATAGTGAAGAACCCTCTCACAGGTTCGACTTTGATTCATTGATCATGTTGAAATTAAACTTATATGTGTAATAACCCTTTATAATGAGGTCTACCAAGTTTCATTGTTGTAACTCATAAGTAAGCCGAGTTAACTGAGTATTGCACTTTCGATTTAATCCATTTAATTTGCCGCTCTATCTCTTGCACTGCGTCGTCACACGAACAAGGGCATAAATTAGTTCAAATGTGTTCCCCGCTCTTCCTCTTTCATCCGGTTGCGCTTCACCACACTTGAGTGCATGCGTAAACCTTCAGAAAAGGCAAAAAGGGCTTGTCTCAGGGAACTACCAATGCATTGCCGTATATGGCAATTGTTGTCTCTTTTTATTATTATTTTGGCTCGCACTCTGTGCTATTTGTAGTTCAATTTACAATTTACAATAAACCAATAAAGCATTGCATTGACTGACAGCTAGACAGACAGCCAGACCGGGACAGACAGTGGGAGACAGAGTGCGGGAAGTTTTTGTAATTGGTTTATAGTTGGTTTTCTATCAGTGAGTCGGTTTTCGTGTCTCTGGGTGCGGCCCCTTTAGGGAAACTTATGAGACTGGCGACATCTGAGAGTAGTAACCGAAATAGGATTACATTTCTACACATTTTGACAGCTTCTCTATCGTGTTGGCGAATTGCTAAAGATTCCCGAATTTGGGCAAGGCTGAAATTAAGTAATTAATTCGCTTAAGGGGCTTTTGACCATATCCGGAAGGTTTTCAATTAAAGTAGAAGATATTCAGATCGAAATTGATTGATGCAGAAAGCCTTTAAAGGGTTTCGTCATATGACTTAGAGAACTTCAGAAGGTTGTGATCGAGTTTTAGTCATTCAAAGACATTCAATTGAACACTTTTGTAATTATTGAGCAATTCTTTAAATGATATCATACCCTTTAATTGAGCAAGCCTCTGTTGAATACGATATGTGATTACACTTTTATGAATAAAACTACCTTGTAAGCAGTCTAATAACAGACTACAATTAACTACTTTGCTGACTTTATGTAATGCTCTTTTATCTATTAGTCGCAGTAATCTCTCTGCCTCATTATCCAAATATGTATTTAGACATCAGCCCCAATTCGTATATATCTTTTAACATGCTTGTAACTCTTGTCATATATGTTCTAAGCATAGATAAAAATGTACATGGGCCATGGCCCAAATTGTCTGGTAGTGTTATCAGTTAAACCCCAGCACCCTGTCCAGTGTGTAGGGTATTAGTTGGGCTGCTGACAAATGCTGAATGGGTCTGACTGCAATTTGTAATTCATTTAAGCTGCTCACGTTCTATGGCACATTGTTAACGAGCCGCCTAAGAAACCAGTTGAAAGAGTTAAGTGAATTGATGATGGAGGTACCCTGTAAAGTTCTGTGGAATCGACTCGACTTGACTTGCTTAACACAGACATGACATATGTAAGTTCCTTCATTACTCTTACCTGTAGAGTACATCATATGCCACTCTTCGATTTTACAGGGTATTACTGTAATTGTTATGAACTTTGTCTGGCGCCCAGTTGCCGTCAAATTGTTGCCCATAATGAATCGTTTCTTCGATGGTCAATTAAGCATTGCAATTATTGACCACACACACACACATCTTCACCTTCCCTCTTTCTCCCTCTCTTTGTGTAGAGGTTTCAAGGTCTGTGAAATAAAAACAAAAGGCAAGAAAACCCACAGTAAATATTATCACAGTTCCAATAATAATACGAAGTGTGTGCACAATTATTTGCTGTAAATATTATTATGCCATGAAATGGAACTACACTTGGCTGTAGTGTGTATAGAGTGTGCCCCCCCTCTAAGGTGATTCAGTTGAAAGTCTTTTCGCTACCTATCTAATATCTAAGGCACTCCTTCTCCCCCTCTTCCTCCTCTTCCCTCCCTCGTGGCATTGTGTTCTGGCGAAAAAGTCATAGCGCTTTTTTTGGAGCGTGAACAGCAGCAGCAGCAGCTGGCAGACCTGTTCGGTACCTGTTCCATTTAGTGGCCCGCCCGTACTTTTATGGGTTCGCATCGCAGCGTACCTTATGCTGCTACAGCAGCAGCAGCAAGAGCAACAAATGTTGCAAGTGCCAACAACGGCTGCTGTCTGCCTCAACACACACAATGGCGACTTGCTTGAGTGCGCCTCACCGTTTGTTCGTTTGTTTTATGCTCCGCCTGGTTGGGGCAGCACTCTAGCTCCAGCTCCAGCTCGAGTCTAGCTTCAGCTGCAGCTTCGGTTCTGTCGCTACTGCTGCTTCTTTTTGGCTGTGACCACGCTCCATGCCTCTTGCTACGCATTTATAATAAGCGGAACATGGCACAGTGGGCGATTTCCTGTGGCACACAGCGGGTTGCCCCCAAAGGAAATGCATACTGCCTACGCAAGTTGCATAAACTTAGTGCTAAACTCGAAGGGATTGCAAAGGACCAGAGTGAAATATATTAAATGAAAGGCATAAATCTAAAAATATAGAAAGAACTTAAGTTAAAGCTAAAGCATTGAAAGATAGGTAGAGATAGATCAAAAGATAAGTTAAAAAAGAATTTAAAGGATAGGTTAAGAAATAGGTTATAAGATATGTTAAAGGATAGGTTAAAAAAAGGTAAAAAGATAGGTCAAAAACATTAAATCAATAACATTAAATTGTCGAAAAGTCGAAACAGTTTAACTTTCTTTTTTCATCAGATTTCTTTTCTTTCCACGGGGTTTTAATTGATTCGATTGCTTAATCTTTACACTTAGCTGGAATTTCTTTAAATTTCAGGCTAGAATTTTAAATTTAGAACATATTCATAGCAAGCATTCAGAAAAATTAAAAAAGATTATAAGAAATTCAAACATAACAGAAGAAGTTCATAATAATCTAGAAAATGAATACAGAAATGTTAGGAGTCTAATAAAAATTCAAAATAGTACAAAACTAACCTACAGAATAAAATAATAAATAAAGTTCTAAAATTCTTGAATAAATTTATAACATACTATTAAATGTTCATAAAAAATGGTTATAAATAAAATAAATATGTTAGCATCTTTCCTGTGCAACTTACTATACAAAAGTTCTTATGCTGTGCACTTCAATTGCCAATGCATACCACTGTGCACTGTGCATTGTGTGTCAGCCGCTTGCTGCAGCTGTGTGTGTTGCTGTCGGCGGCGCAGGCGCATTGTTCTAGGGAATCAATCAATTGGTTTGGCAGGCGCAGCACCAGAACTGCCACGACGAGAGCGCAGACGATGTGGCAAACATAGACAACGATACGTTGACGATGAGCACACGGCGTCCATCGATGGAGACGACGTCGACGATGACGATGACAACGCGCACGACGTCAACATAAAAGTGTCGATCAACTAAACGCTGTCGGCGGCGGCGCTGTCTAAAGGGGAGTGGGGTGGATGAGGGCTTAGGAAAAAGAGGCCTAGGCATGGCCAGCCAAGAGGCAACTTCATGGCTCGCTGAAGCGACGACGACAATTGTCTTCTGTGCCTCCTTCCCTTTAGTTACCTTCACCTCCTGTTCCTCCTGCTTCTCCCTTTGCTCGTTGCCGATTCTTCTTGCAGCAATTGTATTTATGGCCGACTGTAATTGCATGCGTCGTGACTTCAAGCTCAATTCCCCATTCTCTTCTTCAATTCCCGATTCCCCATTCTCCATTCCCCACTCCCCATTCTCATGATTTCTATGAGCCTTCCTTCACTTCAAAACTCCTTCAACGTGTGCGGGAACATTGAACCGTTCGTGGTTGAAGCTGAATTTGAAATCTATTTAGATTTTCGGGCACCTAAACAAATACGGATGCGTTGTACGGCGTATTTATTGAATGCATGTCAATATTTGACAGCTTGCCAGCCTCCGGGCTAACGGTCAGTTAGACAAACCCCACTCTCCCCGCCACTCCCCCATTCCCGAGTGAAAGGTTCAAGTGCTGCGAGCGCGCGCACACTTGAAATTAGAATAAAAATGCATTGCGCGCATCTCGCATCTTGCCATCGCCATCGCCATCTTCAGCCATCTCGCTCGCACTCTGTGGGAACCGATCGTGCTGACAATGAAGCCATAATTCTTATAGCCATTGCCGCCATGCCATGGCCACATACGTGTACGACGAATCGGGGAAGGAGGAGGAGGCGAACGGGGCTGATGCTGAAGTCGACGTGATAAAGGACTCATTAAAGCATCACTTGAATGGGCTGGTCTAGCAGCCTCGCAAGTCGTCGTAGTCCAGGCAAACACACACACTCAAACATACACAGAATCCACACACACATACTCTCGCACACACACACAGTTCACTTGTTCAATTGCTTTGGCACTTTAAGGCCTCACACAGCACAGACACACACTCACAAACAGCGCGAACCAGTCTTTAAAATACGCTTGCACGCCAAGCGGCGCTCTTAACTTGGCCAAGAACTTGGCCTGACTTGGCTGAAACTGGCTGAAATTTAAGCTGTATACAAATAAGGTTGCCATCTGGCTAAAACTGATTGGATTTTGGATGATATATCAGTTTTTTATATTAATTAGTCAGAATGAAAAGTTGTGTAGAAGATATAGATGAATATAAAGAAAGTGAGATTTATATTATAGCTGCCTTTCTAGTCTTAGGCAGAGTATCTACAACTTCTGGTTAGTGCACAGTTCTAAGGATACAGAATTATATAGATATATCTGTTTTTTATATGCTTTATTATGTAAGTGTATTAGAAGATATAGCATCTTCTTCAGTCTGGCGTATAGTAGCTACAATTTCTAGTTAGCTTTATATATTGTAGACAACATAAAACAGACATTTCGTTACGTTTAAGATATAGCTACTTAACTTATTCATTAAAATATATCTTCTCTTTTACTTATACTTGAAGATATATCTTCTTCTTCAGTTCTGCCCAAAGATATATCTTCTGCAGTCGTAGTCTAGAGTATCTACAATTTCTTTATAGCTTACAGTTCTGGTAACTTTTCGATATAGATATCACATTACATGATATAGGTTAAAGATATAACTTCCTGTTCAATCATTTTCAAAGAAATAAATTTATTTAGAGTCTCTTACCTAGTGTATTTAGAACTTTTAGTTAGATCCCAGTTCTAGTAACTTCTCTATGCATTCATAACGATATAGATACCACATTATTACATGATACAGATAAAAGTTATAACTTCCTGTTTAATCTTTATTAAAGATTTATCTTCTTCAGTCTCTTAGCTAGTGTATTTACAACTTCTAGTCAACTGCTAGTTCTGTTGACTTTTCTATGCATACAACATGATGCACTCGCATTGAAAGAAGACGCAAACGAGTTGCAAGTTGCCAGCTTTGTGGCCCGTTGGCCCGTTCTGTTGTGTTGTGTTGTTTTGTTTTGTGTTGTGTCTGGCGAGTAACAGTTACTTTTCGCTCTCTCTCTTCCCTCATGCAATGTGCATGCATACTATATAAGTATATAGTACTACTATAGTTTTTGGTTGCAACTTGCAGCAGCAACAGCTGCCACATGCCATGGGAAAACATGCAGAAACGGGAAGAGAGTCAGCATTGGTAACAACTGGTAACTGGTTGTCCAGTCACGAGTCTCAAAGACTTTCCGACTCCGCAAGGCAGGCGTTCTATTCTATTCTCCTAGAGAGACGTCAATTCATAAGCGCAGCTACACCTACCAATTGTAGAAGCACCCTCCCACCTCCCAGCTCCCGCCACCTCCCAGGTCCCGCCTCCTCCTCTCCAGGCCTGTCTTACACTTGCAATTTGGCGGCATTAGGTTTGGAGTTCTGCGAGTTCTTGTTCTTTGATTTTGATTCATGTGCGAGTATTTCAATTTGGATGGTCTCGCCTGGTGGTAATACCCGGGCTTGAACGTACGGTACTTGAGCCAATTACCCAATTAAACGCCAGCATTTTGTGCTATCTCATTGCCGCCATCGCCCACAGCTTCAACTATGAAGCCCGGCCCGGCCTGGTCTGGCCCCCAATAGATGCCCAAATATTGATATCTGTGTGTACTGTTTGTGGGCATGGCCCCGTGGCGATTTTCGGTACGATTTGAGTCATGTTCTAGAGGCGTGCACAATTAGCTGTGTTCGCTTGGTTCCGTTATAGCCGCCTCTACCCGAGTACAATGCGCTGTCCAGGGATTATGTCTGTCGTCTTGCTTGGTCAAACTATGAAACTATGGAAACTTGTTTGCCGATTATTATCGATTGAGGTTTGGTCTCTTTTCGCTTGCAATCTCTTCCCTGTCTCTCTCTCTCTCTCTGTCTGTCTGTTTTTAATGTGTCTGGGGTACTACGTTTTTGAAAGGCTTTTCCAATAGGCTTGACCTATTCTTGAACTTTGTTTAGTTGGCCTAGAGAGTGCGCAAATTCATCATTGGGGTTGGGCAAATGAGTTGCAAATTGTGCAAATATTTGCTGGCGATGCTCATAAAACTAGTTGAGATTAATGAGCTTTAGAACTGATAGATCGCTGTGTATAGATAACTACGATGGAGAGAATGTTTGATGGCAAGGTGCAGGCAATAAAGAAACCTTGGGGAAAGTAATCGAAGGAGGAGTTGCCATCGATAGATGCAAGCTGAAACTTCGAAGAGAAGGGAACCCTGAAAAGAAAACTCTTCCACATCATTTTCCATTCCCACAACACAATAAATATGAGCAGCCTTCTCGGCGATTCTCAAAAACATTTCCTTTCTCGATTACCAGCGCGCCTCTCTATGCAATTCTCATGATTTAATTTAATGTGCTAGCAAGACATTCAACTGCGCGGGTTTTATAGCTAGTTTCCTTCCTGCTGCTGCATATGGTTCTGTGGAGAGCGAGAGAGAGAAGATTTAATGCATTTGCGCTGCCATAAAACAATCTTTCGGTGCAGCTGTAATATAACTATAGTTTATGGTGATTCGTTTCCTTGGTTGGGCACAGCTACAAACAGCATCTTTAACTGCAGATGCAACTGCATTTGCTCTGCTCTTGTCGCGCTTGTGTACGCTTTGGGGGAACCCAAACCTGCGTGGCTGGTGTTGTGTGCGTGTCGTGCGTGACACGAGTTGGGAAGAGAAGACTTGTAGTTTGAAGACTCTGCTACCTGTTGCACTGACCATCTCTAGCCAAGTAGACTAGAGACTTGACCAGGCCTTCTTGCGTTCAGTGTTTTGTCTTGTGGTTTTTTGTCGCTATCAGGATTCACATTTTATGCAATTGTTTCCATAGAAAGAATGCCATGTATAAATACACACAGACACACCACATACAGACACAGCACACACACAGAAGCAACAGTAGCCAAGTAGCCTCTTAAGTTGACTTGGACGCGAACTTGGTGAGGCTGTTGCGAGAGTTGTCGAGCAGAGTCGCGGTGTCGTATCTGGCCAGTCGTGATCAATGTTGGCCCATGCAGAGCACACAGAACACACACTACACTACGCTACACTGTCGTCCAGACCAGACCAGACTAGACCGGACTGTAGCAGGGCAACAAAAAATGCGACGCCAATGTAAAGCAGCAAATGCTGAAAACGACGTTGCAAACGTTGAAATGTTGACAAGGCGCTCGGCGACAACGATTAAAATCTCTGGGGAGCCCAAAAGAACGCAAAGAAAAAGAGAGGGAGACAGAGAGGTAGAGAGAGAGACAGCATAGATCTAGAAAAAGAAACATTTGCACTGTTGAAACTGCAAAGAAGAAAAAACTCTATATATGTAATTCGTTTTTCTTTTTTGTAAATTACAATGCAATTTTATGCCACACAAAGGTTGTTCCTTGCACCATCGGCCATTAAGCACTTTACATTCAATGTGGCAAGATCAAAGTGGGCGCAATTTATGGCCGCAGATACAACAGATATGCCACAGAGGCTTAGAGAGGAGGAAGACAATTGTAGAATGTTAGAGATGTGTGTGTACGACAAAATTGCAAGCGTAATTCAATAAAAACCAAGACTTCTAATATGGTATTTAAGTTAAGCATCTGTCAGCTTATGAAGGGTATTATATTATTGAGATAATATCTTGTTATGCAGTCGTGTGTGGGAAACGGTAGTAGTAAGCTGCTTTCTTGTTTGTTTTATACTAAATTGGTTCTATGGGACCTTCTTGTCTAATTTTAATCTCAATAATTACTTTTTACTCCACTTACTATTATATATAATCAAGATATAATATATTTATTCAGTTTCTGATAGTAGTAAACCTTTCAGGGGTATTTCTTTTCCACTTTAACATTCTAGAACAAAAGGAGGTGTTCTAGAGCACCTTCTTTCGTTTTAGAGCAGCTTATTTATTTGTTATAGAGGACCATCTTTCGTTGTGGAGCAACTTATTTTGTTATAGAGGACCTTCCTTATTTCTAGAGGACCTGCTTTATTGTTCTTTCTTTGTTCTAGAGGACCTTCTCTTCTTTTAGAGCACCTTCTTTATATCTAGAGGACGTTCTTTATATCTAGAGGACCTGCTTTATTGTTCTTTACTTGTTCTAGAGGACCTTCTCTTCTTCTAGAGCACCTTCTTTATATCTAGAGGACCTTCTTTCATTGTGGAGCAACTTATTTTGTTATTTTTCTTTATTTCTAGAGAACCTGCTTTATTGTTAATATTTTGTTCTGGAGGACCTCCATTTGATCTTGAGAACCATCTTTCATTCTAGAGTACTTTCTTTCTACTCTCAACCTCATATCTATACATGTATTTCCTTCTCACTCTAATACTATCGAGATATAGTCTACTGAAACACTTTAATGTGAGTACAGTGGTATTTCATTAGTTACAAGATAATTCTGTAGGATCTAAGGGCTAATAAAGGTTATTTTAATAATAACAATATGTGTACAATCTCGTTAGAAGTTTATATATAGAAAACTTATCATTCTTATTTCTCTTTAACTTTAAATCTGTTTGCTAGGACCTTCAACTCCACTCCTAACCTCAATTTGTATACTGTACTCGCTCTACTCACTCTACTTACTCCCCCTTATCGAAATAATGGATCATGATGTAGCTTATTTTTACGTTTTGCTCATTTACTTTACTATTTCTGATTCCGGCAACGTGATAAGTCGTGTCTCAGTTACCCGCTTGCTGGTCTGGTCCCTCTCTAGTGGGTTACACTGGGTACATTGGTGGTCAGTCGTGAAGCAGGTTATACAATTTTAGATTTTGCGCTTTTCCAGTTTGGCAGTGACTCCAAGACGACGACGACGAGACGGCAAGTCTGCGGCGGTGGCGGCGGCAACTCCATGAGTTTGCATGTTTGACCCAAATACGACAGAGAAAGAGACAGAAAGAGAGAGAAAGAGAGAAGGTGTGGGGTCAGGAGAAACGTAGAAAGAAAGAGCAGGGAGAAGAGAGTTACAAGAATTATGAATTTTAAATGCAAATAGAAGAGTTGTGTAGCCACATATCATATACGAAGCTTATCACCTCGAGATGTTCAAGAGAGTGTGTGGGTGAAAGTGAATGTGAATATGAATACACTAGTGTGAATGAGTGCGTGGCCTTTTATTGACAATTAGCCAAGTACAAAGAGGCAACCCCCGCTGCTCCCCCAGCCCCTATGTAAGCCCCGTCTTATCTGTACTATGCTATGCACCTCAGTCTGAGCTTTGCATGTTTTCTGTCATTTGCTTTGCTCATATTTTCTACTCTTTCGGCATCGACGTGCGAACTGGGTTAATTTTCTATATATATATATATATATATACATTCGTATATCTATATCTATATTTAGAAACAGCGTCGGAGACAATATAAAAAAAAAACTACTTGAGGTTTGTTTGTAACTACAATGTCTTAAATTATTATTGTACACGACAAGAAACAAAAAGATTCGCACGATTTGCGAAAGAGAAGACAACAACAACAATGCGCATAATAATAATAATAATTTCACATTCATTTCTTTATGAATGAAATGGGGTTTTCAATGGGGCCACAACAACGTTCCGATGTCATCTCTGGCAAAAATGAAATTTATAGCATGAGCTTACAAAAGTATATTGAAACAGTTGATGAGCTGCTTTAGTGAGATAAGACGGGAAGAGATTGAGAAAGAGGGAGAGAGAGAAAGAGAGAGAGAACTGTCAACCTGGCAACCTATGTTGATAAGCATCGCAATGAGATAAGCAGCAAAAGTGAGGGAACTGCACAGAGTTAGGGTTAGTCATAAGAGCAACCCTACTATAATAAATCAAAAGGCATTTTCAGACACTTGTCTAGTTAATAGTAAAATTTCAACTCTTGGGGAATTCAATTTAAAGTAATATTACACTAATAACATGTTGGCAACCCTATGCAGCTTGGTACATTGTAACTAATAAGCATTTGGGGTATAGCAGCCTAACCATTTGGATGCCTAACTATAAAGACTCTAGGCTATTACGCCAGATAACATTACAAGCCTCGTTTGCTTGTGGGTTCCCACGAAATTCAGTGAAACGAGCTGCCATTACACAGCCCCTAATTGCAGAAACACTTGAGGTCCTACACGGGTAACCAATGTGCCAGCCACGCCCACGGGCGGCCAAGAAAACTAAGCTTGAAAGCCTCAAAAAGAATCGTCGCAAAAAGCAAAAAATGAAACCGAAACGAAATGAACTAAAAAGTGAACATGGAGGTCAGCTAAAAGGTTAAACTGACAAGATTGACAAGCGGCACGCCAAATGCCGGTGACGACAACAACACGACGATGAATGTGGGAGAGCAACAGAGAGAGAGAAGTAGGTATAGAAATCAGAAGGGGAGATCAGAGACTGAGAGTAAGAGAGAAGGGTTTGGCGTCGCGTCGTGTTGGGAACCTTTTTTGGGAGCCTTAAACAGTCTCTGATAATTGCGCTGTTGCATGTTTGCGCTGTGGCTATTCAACTTTGATATTAAAGCAGTGCCCATGCTGAAGGGGGAACTAAGGGGTTATTACTAGTCAGAGTGTGGTGAGAACACGACTCTGAAAGGGGGTGTGTTTGTGCCAAGTCGACCCCCGTATACTTGTCGCCTCAGATATGCAAAGTAGTGGCAAGTAGGAAAAAGAAACAAACTGGAAAGAATTCCCCTTTGGTATTTTACTAGAAGAAATCTTTTTGCACTATCCCAGCTACTTATCAACAATATATGCACATTCACATTCTTGCAGTTTGTGTTGTTGGTTGCTTCGGTTTGCTCTTTGCTAATTGCATGGGAAACTTCACACAGGCTCTGGCTAATGCCGGCACAGAACAGAAGTCCCCAGTCCAAGCTGGCGGTGGCAGTGCCAAGTCTCAGGGTCGTTAAATACAACGTTTTTTTTTTGTGCCTACTCACATAATAATAAGAGCTTGGCTGAAAAGCTATTACAATGTTGTCACAATGTTTTAATAGAGTCGCTAAACTGTAGGGTACGGGCTTGTAAATAGAGTTGGAGTGTGTTTATTGGTATAATACATACTTTATAGAAAATGATATATATATATTAATATTATAATATGAATATATATATTATAATATTTTCAACGATGTTAACTCAATACATGATCAGAGTTGAGGGAGTTACGGATATGGAAGCTTTTTAGCTCAGTTACTCAATTACAATCGATATTAACATATAAAAAACTCTATCAAATAATCTAGGTATCTTTAGAAATTTAAGAAGCCTTTGAAATTATATTTCAATCAATAGTAAGTTGTTCTATCATAAGAAATATCAACCAAAATCTTCTAAAATAGAAACTAATAAGAAGTTAAGCATTCAAATTTAACACCACATTGTTTTCTTTTAGTTAAGATCAAATGAAATGCCCAGTAAATCCTACCATAAACAAACGGAAATTATCTCTAATTATAATCTTGAAAATTTTCCGGAAATACCAAAACAAAACTTTTGTAAAAATCCACAAATCATTCAAACGGAAATAAATCTGCAATTAAAGAGTTCGAAATGTAAATAATATTATCTTTGTGCGATAATTGCAAACTGTATAAACAGAAGAAAGTTGTGTGTGCTTTCTCCAAGTGTTTCAGCATTGTCGAGTATATCCCTCTAGAGTAATTTCTAGGGTATACAAACTTCTTGAGTTGCAATTTAAACTGCACTTCTTGTGGCCTCACTAAGAGTGATGTAAGCTGCTCGCACGGCAAACAGTTGGCGGCATTTAGCTGCCATTTGTTACCACACATGCCACATGAAAATGCCAGTCAGCCTCTGCCACAAGATGGGGCAAGGAGCTGGGGAAGGCAGAGGGGCAATGCGACATCATCGTCACAACCAATGCGCAGCTGTCACAATGTTTTATCATTTAATTTTCCATAATAATAACGAAATCAAGTGGAACAATGAGAGAGGCAACGGGCAGGGAGGGAGATAGGAGAGGAGAGGAGTCTGGGAGATTGTCTGCTAGACAAGACACACACACACACACAGGCACACACACACAGACAGTCAGACAGACACACTCTGAAGCAGCACATGTAATCCGCCTATGGAGTTTGACGCGTGGGCGAACCGCTTTTTTGAGATGATCGAGTTTGAGTTTGAGCTCGCTTAACAGATGGTTAACAGTGGAGTAAAAGAGTAGGGGGGGGGGGAAAGCTGGGGGCGCCGCTCGGGTTCAGTGGCAGCTAAAAATAACGCAATCCGTTTGTCGTCAGCTGCAAATTGTTATTTAACGGCTTCTTTGGCTTCTTTTTTTGAACACTTTTGGCAAGTGCGACGCCGCCAACACCAAAGTGAAAGTGAACAATAGCAGCTAAAGCAACAACAACAACAGCATTAACAATACTAACACTAACAACAACAACAACAAGGGGTGCATGTTGCCACTGCACTTGGGCGTTTGATGTTGAAGTTGAAGCTGAGTTTGAGTTGCTGCCACCGTTGCCTGCTGTGTTGCACCTGAACTCGAACTTCAACGGTGGCAACAGCAACAACAAACAGTCAACTGTAGCGCCCAACAACAACAACCGACAATAGCAACAACAATTAGTGTTTATTTGCACTTGTTGTTGCTGTTGTTGTTGTTGTCAGTTTCTACGAAACGTCAACTTCAACTCCAATTGGAGTGTCAGTTTAATGAACTGACTGAGCGCGTGCAACACCTGCAGCAACGAAGAGGGGCAGCCCTAAGGCGAGACAGTGAGAGAGGGGATGAGAGGGAGAGAGACAGACAGACAGACAGAGAGAGCGTGAGTGAGCGTGTCATGCGTCCTTAACCTTTGCACTTCCCTGTCTATATTAAATGATATACCATATTTAATGATTACTCACCTTTTCCCATTTGCAGATTATGAGCGAACTGGCGGAAGTTGTCTATGCGGCTCTGGATTATAATTTGCCCGAGGACGAGCAGTGCCAAATGTCGCAGGAGCTGGAGCATTTGTTTGACTTTATGACAGCAGATGGTAAGTTGTGGGGGCAGAGAAGGTTTGAGGAGGAGGAAGAAAGAGAAAGTTGTTAAAGAGAAAAGGAATGGGAAATTAATGATATAGTATGAAATAAAAGTAATGTGCAATTAATAGTGTACGGTTAGTATATAGTCTACAATTTCCGATAGAATAAAAATACTTTGAGTATTGTACAAACTCATTAAAGAAAACTAAAATTTGCACTATAATAAACCAAAACAAACAAAGTTTAGGCAGCGAAGTTCTGCTTTCTACAATATAATCGAGTATAATAAAAATATTGCTATAATAATTTGAAAAACAAGTATGATCTTATTAAAGATAACTAAACTGTGCATTAGAAGAGCCCACTAGATGCAATTATTTAGTACTCAAATACTTATATACAAATATATAATATTTATACTTATAAATAATATCACAATTATCATAATCGACATGATCTAATTAAGGAAAACTAAATCCTACACACGAAACTAAGTTCGGCTAGCTTGACTACGAATTCCCCATCAAATATGATATAATACTTCAATATAAAGTAACAGACAATCATAAATAATATCATGTTTGTAGTACTCAACAAACTAGCAAAGTTCAACTAACCAAATTGCAAATTCGCCATTAAATTTTTATAGTTTTTTCTAATTGCAATCCATGCAGTCATAAATATAATTACCTCTTGTTAATTGCTTATAAAACTGAACTGATCTTTGAACTGCACCTGAACCGTTCTACGGTTCGTTTAGAACAGGAAATGCTTTGACTTTTATCAGCAATTGCACTCGAGAGACTAAGATTATTTCGCGCAGTATAAAGCTGAGATCAGCTCAGCTTTTGTAAACAAAAGATCTATCATCAAAAAGACCCTGTAAGTAAAGAAGGTCAACGAAATGAATCACATTCATATCATGAACAGAAAAACAAAATTGTGATTTACATGAATAAAATGACAAGAGAGTATGAGACATATAAAGTATGTGTGGTATATATACAGTATTTTAAAGCGATTAAATTAGCATTTGTCACACTCTTTAATTATTATATTTTTAGAAACTGACGAGGATTGCATTGATGAGGGCATTGACGAGGGCGATAAGCGCTGGGACGATGAGACGGAGGAGGAGCGCAATAATACCAAAGATCTGGAGCACATTATCGAGGTAAGCCACCACAACAACAACAACAACAAGAACTCTTGACATTTTCCTTTGGCATTTCGACATTTTGGCAGCCTGTTGATAAATTGGCAAAACACGAATGCAAATTGAATCAAATCAAAGTTTTACCTTCTGAACTGTATTTGGCGCCATGAGTCAGTTTATTTTATCGTAAATACCCTGTAATAGTAGGAGTTTATAGTAAGGATAGTGTGTTGTAAGGAGTAGACTGTGTGAAGAAGACTTGACTGCGCTGGGAAATGGTAAACTTATTGAATTCAGCTGTTTTTTGGCTAAATGTTGGGAGGAGTATGGCTAGAAAATGTTGAGGTATATTATAAGATTGTGCTGCCCGACTGTGTACAAATTTCATTGTAGTTTGTTAAGAATTCAACTAATTATTTATTGATTTTTGGGCTCAACTTTGATAGTCTAACGAAAAAATGTTGGGAAGTATTACAGGGATGTGCTCCTCAATCATTATATCAATTTTATGAGAATTTGTTAAGATTTCAATAATATTTTAACTTTAAAGTTAAGAAATTATTTAATTTAGCTGTTTTTTGGTTTTGTTTTAGCATTTTAATTTGATAACATAGAAGATTAGGCTCTTAAACTATGCCACAGATTTCTTGGAGATGTGCTTAGAATTCCACTAAATATTAACAATATAGCTGTTTTTCGGCTAGATTTTGAAAGTATAGCTATGAAGTTTGGGGGAGTAGTAGAAGATTATGTTTTGCAACTATGCTACAAATCGCACAGGAATACATTGAGAATCCAGAAAGCTATGCATTCCTAAATTTGGAATAAATACTAGATTCAAGAGTTAATCATATATTATGCATAATATAGTCATTTCCTGTAGAGTATCTTGTGCTCTATCAAGTTGAAATTGTAATCTACAGCAGGAGTGCCTTTTCTTGTGTTGGGGTAACCTTTTGACCAGGCTTTGACTGCTCCATTTGGCATACGAGAGAGATACGGATAGGCAGTTTCGCTGACTGGCACTGTGGGAAAACTTGTTTGGCTCGCGTTGCATGTGGCAGGCGTTGCGCGGCAGTTGCACTTACAGTTAACCAAGTGAGGCGCACACAGCTTGTTACAGCTGTGTGTGTGAGTGTGTGCACCTATCGACGATATATATCTCTGTATCTGTATCTCTGGTAGTCAGTTGGCAGTCGTAGCTGTTGCGCCTGTTGCTGTATCTGTATCTATAACGCGGCTAACCGCAAAACAAGCGCGCTCAGCAGAGTCAGTTGGCCAGCTCAATTGCTGCTCGGGTTCTAGATTACACTTAGTTGCCCCCTCCCTTCCCACTCTTCTCTCTTAGATCTGTTGAACAGATCTCTCTCTCTCTCTACTGACAGCAATTTCATATTGCGGCAAATATTGAATAACCAAATCGCCATCGAGTTTTGCGGCGGTATTTCGTAATAGGAAATCTCCAGCGCACACTGCACTTGATTTCACAGCTAAATGCGCTGTAGGAATGCCTGCCCCTCTTCCACTGCCCCTCCTCCTACCCCTTCCTCCCTGTCTGTAGTGTATCCTGTTTTGGCAGCAAAAGATCACGATCATTCGGTAATTTGGCATTGAGGCGTGTGATAAACAGCATCGCTCTGCTGATTGCTAAGCTCGCCTAAGTTCTGCCCCACTGCCCCGCCACCTGGCGGCGTCTAGCGGCGTCGCGTTCTTCCCATTCTCTAATGAGCCACTTTATAGAATTGACACATTACTGTCAGGCAACATTGAACAACGACTGGCCTGGGGTCCGAGTCTGAGTATGAGTCTCTGTTCTGTTCACTCGAGCGATCGATGCATCGTGCTGGTGGCATGCAACATTTTCCACTTGCCTGAGTTTTCTAACACATTTGCGCCAATAGAGCGCCAAATGAATTGTTCAGATTTGCAAGTGCAACAAATGAGCAACGATTTGCATAGGCCCCCTATGTGTACATATGTATGTGTGCACTGATTGACCAGCCTTCCCAGCAGGAAGGTTTATCGATTGCTCAAGCCGAAAGATAACTGACTGAGTTGCCCCAGTTCGCTGCAATGGAGAGTCGCGACTATTAGCACAGCTGGACAGCTAATTAGGAAAGCACACACACACACAGATACTCACACATACGCACATACCTGTTTACCAGTGTACTATATGTGCAATAAAATATGCATATTAAGACAAGGCAGCAGCTACATGTGTAGAACGAAAGTTATGGAGACAGCTTCAGGTGCAATTTGCAAAGAGCTGAGATGAGTCTATGGAGACGATAGAGTTGAAGAAGAAGTAATAGCTGAAGAGCAGATGATTGTAAGGTAAAAGGGAATCTGCGTTGGTAATGAAGAAATTAAAGGGATACTAACCATAGAGATGCCTATCTGCAGTAAGATTAGAACGATGCTGTAGGAGATTATGCTGTAGAGTGAAGTTAAGATTGTAAAGAATGAATTTCTGATGGGAATAAAGAAGATATTAAGGTGCAAGCTTCAAAGGTGGAGATTATAAGATAGAGGGGGAATTTTTTATTGATAAAATGAAAGTAGTTAAACGTGGTTTCAGAGAGAATGAGTCTGGTATAGATAAAATAAGTCAAGTTATGTATGATATTTCTTATTTGTATATGAAAAAATTTTCGCTGTAGAAGATATAAGACAAATAATCACATTTGGATAATGTGTATATGATATTTGTATAGTAATGTTTTGATTAAATTTCATACTACGTTCATAGATACAAAGAATAAGATATAAGACTAGATATCATAATGGATAATGTAGATAATATGATATTAAAAGAATAATATTTTGATTAAACTTCATAATAGATATAGATAGATATGTTAATTCTTTTATTAATACCTGTGTTATGCTGTGTTAAGCATAGATATCATGTTGATATTAATGAAAATTCGCATATTTATTGAAAATCATTGTATACCATTGTACAATAGATGTTAGAGTGAATGTTAAAAAATATCTATGTTTTATAGATATTAAAATATATTGATATTTTATAGATATTATAAAATATATCGATATTTATATTATATATATCAATATTTAGATGATTATATGTCGAAATGTATATGATATATATCGAAATGTATATGAAATATCAAAAATTATATGAAATATATCGAAATGTATATAATATGTATTGGTATTTATATGATATATATCGATATTATTTAAATATTTTAAAATATATCGATATTTCATGGATTTTTCTTGAAATTTGCCCTATTTATTGGCAATCATTATATGTTGGTTGTAGTTTATGTATTTCTTAATATATAAAAGAAATATGTTTTAAATTTACTATACTTTCCTTTCATTTTGCAGACCTGCAGAAATCACATAAAACCCGCACTACCAGAGAACCATTACAAGGCCGTTTGTCGTGCCCTTGTAACGGAAACAATCGAGCTGCGCATATTTCTGCAGCAAGTCCTCAACAAAGGTGAGTTCATATGACCCAAAACCCCCACTCCCACTCGCACACCCCATATGCTAATGGAAACCCCGTTTCAAATACGCTTTACAGAAGGTGCCGAAAAATTTATGAAGGCTTCATCTCAATCATCTCAAACGACGCAGCAAGAACTGGCGAAGCTGGGCTTCAACGACTGGGTAAGTCAACATTACAATGCAATGACAGAGATCTGCTACTACTATATCATCTATAAGCAATGCCAATAGTAGTAGATACTGCGTGTGTGTGCGTGTCTGTGGGTTATGCAACTATGCTTGAGAAAAACCGCTAATGGTCTTTAAAGTGGGGCTACAGCAGCAGACACGACTTTCCGACTCGTTTGGGCTGTTATATTTTTTTGGCGCACCTCCGCCAATCCAATCCACCATCATCATTAACATTATCGCAGAGATCACGCGCAAATGTTACAGATATTGAGAGGGTGTTGTTGTGGGGGGACGGGGCGAGTAAGGCCTTCCGTTTCGAACATCAACTGGGCCAAAGAGAGAGAGAAAAAAGTGAAACATTTCACGAAATTCACTTTTAATTTTAATCATCATCATCCTAATGAGTTTTCTGTGGGCCTCTTGTGCGATACTTTTAATGTGCGACACATTAGCTGCGAAATATTTGCTTCGATTCGTAGTATTCATGTTTGCTGCTGTTGACCTCCAGAGTGATATATGTGGAGGTCATTCAGCAGGGAATTCGCTTGCGGTTGGAAGTCCGAATTCATTGAGACAAACACGCAAATTGGCCGAGCACGCAATGTGAAATTTGACATACACAAAGAAAAATATTAGGGAAATACTAAAGTTATTTGGAGCACACTATCGTACAGTATAGATTATTATGAATGCAAGCTGCTTTAAGATAAAGTCAAGTAACATTTCATATGAAATCAAGTAAAGTAACATTTCATAATTATCATAAAGAACTTCGACACTTCCATCTCATTTCCATATCAAAACCATCTTACAGTGTATGCCCTAATCCAATTCCAATGGGTTTCCATGTCCTTACTTCCTTGCAGTATATTCTCCATACATTTTCCTTGGCCCAACCTTGAACACACCCTTGCAAATTAGCCTTGAGCACACACCCAACACACATACACACAAACACACACAGAAATTTTTGCACATTGATAAAGAAAAACCGCAGAAATAATATAGCAGTTTTGCGTGCTACGAGTATAAAGCGAGTATCATATATCTTATTTTATAGTATACCATATGTATAATACATACGAGTATATCAGAACTCAAACATCTATCGTCACCATATTCGTTATTAAATAAACAAAATTAGCATAGGGCTGATAAGAAAGCAGACAGAAAAGAAGGCGCAGCTGCGATTGATGTTGCTCTTCAGTGTCTATATATAAAGAAAGCAATATATACGTTACCTGCATGGTGCTATATTTGTATATTTTACAGCAACTCAGTCTGACGAAATGTAATTTCTAACAATTGTTGTGTCGTTGCTTGATTAAAAACTCGTCAGCTATCAGTCATGACTGGCTTGATAAGATTCCGTTTTCTTTTTCCCCCTGTCTATTGTTTATATATGTCAATTCTTGTGCTTCTTCTGCTGCTGCTTCTTCTTCATCTATTCGTTTTTCCAGTTGTGTGCTAGAAGCGGTTTCTAGTCAGCGTTTATCAGGTGCTTCTTGGAAGCCAAACAGCCTTCAGAATGTCACACAACGTTACTTTTTTCTTTTTGACTAACCTCCGTCGGGACCGGAACAAGAACCCACGCTGAAGAAACGGTTTCGGATCTGCATTTCTTTCTCGATTGTTGCTCCGATTTTTGGATAGAGCTTTACGCTGGAATTGCTCACATTCTTTTGTGTTTCTTCAATGTGAATTTTTGTTCTGTTGGCTTTTTGTTTTCTTCATGCTTGAGAGAGAATGAAGACGAGGGAACGGAAAGGGGGCATAACCCTACTCAGCTCAGTTCTAGTTAGTTGGCATTGTTGATGAGGGAAGTACGTGCTTTGCGGGACTGTGGAATGCTTGGCAAACCTCGGAGTTCTGAGTGTGTAGCTAATTTGATTAATTTTTGGGCTTCTGTTTGAAACTTTTTCATTTTGATAACAGTATGAGCTGATCTAGGTTGAAATTAAGAACAGTAAGAAGCTCTTGTGAGAGTTAAAATTGAGTTAACTGTAGATGGAAGTGTTGCTTCACTGTGGCAACAACTTTAGCTTGAAGCGAGATTAATTGTCTTATGATAAAAGCATTAAGAAGCTTCTTGGATGTGAATATGGTATTTATGTGCAGAGATCGATTATCAGCTGCAGTAGAAAGGTTTCAAGTTGCTTTAATCGTTTGTTAAATGAGCCTACAAAGCACATTGGAGCTTCTGCTTAGATTAACCAATCATTAACATCAGCTAGCAAGATTTAAAATTCCTTTTAAAATTTGTAACTTATTAAAATGCTAACTTTACTGATAAATTTATCTATTACCCACATCAAAATCTAAAAGCTTAGTTGAATAAGCTTATAATGTACATAGCTTGACATGCAATGTTGTATATAAGATAAAAATTAATTGGAAAGTAAATTCTTTTCTTAATCGATTGGAAGGAAGGAATCGGCTTGCAAAGCATATTAAAGCTTTACATGCTCTCTATTAAATATACAGCTGAAAGCACATTAAAGCTTAGACTTAGTTTGACTTCTTCGCTTTAGTACGGACTAAACTTTATAAAAACATGTATAGTTCCATTCAACTTATTGAGTTTTCAAAGCACATTAAAGCCTTGTATAAGTTAAATTAAAGGTACAAATATTTGAAAGCACATACGATTTTTCGGATCTGTATATTGTTATAATGGAAGCACATGTAAGCTTTTCGTTCACTACAAAACAGCTAGAAAGCACTTGAAAGCTCTCAGCCTAGTCAATTGCTCCATTTGCTCACAGTTTAGCTAATTTAAAGCCAAAAATCCTCCAACTAGTTGCAATTGTAGTGCGTATTACTCTCGATCTTCGCTGCCGGCCCAATTGTTGGCCCTTATTTGACTTATTTTGCGTGGCATGCATGTTGTTTCAGCCGAATTGCGGGTAGCTCTTTCACCTCTCGGCTAAGCGATGCTATCCGAGCGTGTCCAGCATTAACTGCATTTCCCTAGACTGACACAGAGAGAGGAAGAGGAGGAGGAGGGGGAGGAGGCCTCTAACTACAACACAGGTTCGTGTACATGTGTTTCGCTTAGCTGCTCGCCCTGATGATCATAATTACCAACACGATCATGATGAGGTTGCAGATGAACGTCATCAACAACAACAGTATCATCGTCAGCATGTGTGTGTGTGTTTTATGCTAATACATGTGGAATGATGATGCTGCCACTGCTGTTGTTGTTGCATGCCCCGAAAAAACAAAAGTGAATTTTCATGCTACGCACATGTGCAACATGGCAAAGCTTAACAGCAGAGAGCAAACTGTTGCAAGCAGCTTGCGGAAGCTGCCACACGTTGCACGCCGTTGTTGTTATTGCAATTATTGAGGCGCAACGCTGCAGATGTTGTGGTTGTTGTTGTTGTCTGTTGAATGCAACATTTGTCGGCAGTTTTTGTTGTGTGATTGTGTCAAAAAACATGTGCCGCTGCACACCCACCTTTGTGGCAAGGTGTGCGCCCTCTTCCACTGCCCCTCGCTGTTGTCCCTTGCATATTTTATGCATGTTTAATGAGCTGCCTCAAAATTTATTGCCACAAATTGATGCAGGTTGCCAGTTGCAACAGTGACAGGAACAGGAAAACGATGTTGGAAAGTGAAAATGCGAGTAACTGTTACAGGCAGTTGAAGCTTGCCCCCCTGCGCTATCTCTGCCTCTTGGTCTGCCCTCTCTTTCTCTTTCTTTCTCTGTCTTTTTCTATCCATCTGCATCTCTCTTTCTCTCTCTCTTTGTCGATCGCTCCCCATTGTGTGCTAAATAAGTTGAGTTTCCTGTCATCATCGCATTGCTCATACGCACTGTTTAACCCGGCTGCCACATGATGCACGTAATGAGGCAGCGATTGGTGCAGCAAGCATTAAGAGACGGCATGCATGAATGACTTAAGCTCAGCGGGGACCAAATTATCTGGCTAAATTAATTAAAACAAAAGTGAAAAGTAATCAACGAGATCGCTGCAAGTGAGCGGTAAAATACACTGTAAAAAAGCTGAGTTAAACGAGCTCACTCTCAACTCTTCCCAGCATTGTCAACTATTTTTAAAGTAACTTAAGTGACGCGCAAACGATAGTATGCGATAGTTAATATTAGTTTGTTCAATAACTTGTTCCATTAACTACATTTATTTGCTGGTACTGCAGTCATATTTCACAATGATTCTTTGCCGATAGTATGCGATAGTTTAAGATAGTTTACGAATGCTATTATAATAAATATAAAGTTGTCTTATGTCCTATTAACTTGTTTACTATCGGCAAACGCCAAAAGAGCTAGTAATGGGAAGATAACTGTCAGTCAATCGATAGTATTCGATACTGTCAGTTACTTTTTACTGGTTTGATGCATAAAACATAATTTATTGAGAAAAATTGTCTACTAATGGCGAAATATTTCTTGCCGATAGTATTAGATAGTCAATTAGAGTTGCTTTCTCTGCTACTAACCTGTCTAATATCGCCAAATGCAGCACGAGCTGGAAATATGGAGATCGTTGCAAGTACGTCACAAGCAAACGACAGTTTGCGATAGTTGCAGTCAGTTTTTTAACATTTCCATTACTGTTATAAAGTACTGTTATAAATTGTTATAAACATTTTGGCTGCTGGCTTGAGGATAGTATAGCAAAACTATCTACAGCATAGTCATATTGCTTGACAAACAACCGATAGTTTGACTGTTTGAAATATTTTTCAATGCCTATACAATTCCGTTTTGTATTTTATTTATTTTAGCTGCCAAAAATTGTTTGTTGGCCGATAGTATTGCAAGCTATCTAGCATGGAATTGCTGCCATAAATATCTATTTGCTGCATGACTTGTTAACTATCTATATTCTCTGTCTATTCTCTGTCTGCTCTGTTATACGATCTTTATCTAATCTTGCAACAACTACCTTATTTTTTTTACCAGGCACGCTTTTGGGTACAGGTAATCGATGAGCTGCGACACGGCGTACGCCTGAAGAAGCGCAATTACGAGCGCACACCCATCGAATATGAGCTGACACCCTATGAGATACTGATGGGCGATATCAGAGCCAAGTGAGTATCGTAACAAACCACAGAAAACAATCGAACACAATTTGAGGGAAATTTCTCTTTATTTTTTTCTTATTTATTTCTAAACCACAAAACAGAAAGTATCAATTGCGCAAGGTAATGGTGAACGGTGATATACCGCCACGTGTCAAGAAGGATGCCCATGCGATGATCTTGGAGTTCATTAGGTCGCGACCGCCGTTGAAGAAGGTATGTGCGTGTGTCTATCTAGTCTCTCCCCCTCTTCTTCTTACCTTTCCTCTCTATTTCCTCTCTTTAGGCCTCTGAACGTCAGTTGGGTCCGCCTCTAAAGTGCACACCCACGCCCCGGGAACAGCTCATGGAGTCGATACGCAAGGGCAAGGAACTGAAGCAAATAACGCCACCAGAAACACCCACCCTCAGAGAAAAAAGTAAGTAATAGAATATTATATATACATATAAACATAATATAATCTTAAGCCTGTTCCCTCTTTACATAAATCTGAAGATTGTGAGTCGTAAACGTTATGAAGGGTATGCAATGATGGCAACTAGTAGAATTGAAGAAAATCAAGATATAGTAAATGTATGCAAATTAATTTGATGTATATTATGTAATACTGTTCTACGCACACTATACCCAGTTAGTTAAACCTAAATTTAAAAAATAATAGTAAAAATAACTATTAAAAATGCAGAAAAACTTATATAAAATGAAACAAAGAGCAAATATATAAGAAAGGTTAAGGGACTGTATGATATGCCAGAAACATGAGAAGTAATTAGAAATTGGTTTTTATTGCTTTATTTTTTAGAAACAGTTTATGCAGGAATTGAAATATTTATTTTAACGTGTGCAATGGATTTAAGCCAAAAGTGAAGATTGCATTCTATTGAAAGAGCGTAGCATGGAAGAATTTTGTAAATATTGAACTTCGAGCCAAAAAATAGCGAAGGAAACTGATTTAGTGAACAAACTGACCAACATATGTATATAATTTTTAAAGAAGATTTAACGATCATAGATAAAGTTTATGAGAGTTTAAAGTCTAGAAAGGTACCTTTCAGATCTCTGATAATGAGTAGCATTAAAAGCTTGAATACTTGGGGAACAAACTAGGTGCCAAACAAATATCTTAACATTTGTTGATGAGTTTACGATTAAAGGTTATAAAGTTTGCCTATTAAGGTACACTTTTGGTTCAAAAGCAAAATGGCATCGCAAACAATAATCTTATCATTTGTTACGATAAATGAAGGTAAAGTCATAGTTAAAAGTGTTACTGAATAGGTCATTTTTAAAGTTTTCTTGCACAGCAATTGCAAGTGCACTTCGAACCTTTCCCACTGTACAAATTCCACAAACTTCATTGCCAAAAACAAAAAGATCTCACACAGTAGTAGGGAGAGGAAATTGATCTTTTGATCGCAGCCGCAGTGGAAGATGAAGACAAAGATCATCTGTGGGTTTGGTTGCTTCGCTTCCTTCTTCTTTTTCGTCTACTGGTGTTGTCATTGTCGTTTTCCAAAAAATTGTAAACGCCAACTGATCATAAATTGTTGTCATCATCTCAACATGCAACGGCGGCGGCGGCGGCATCTTGTCAGTCTCCCTCTCTTTCTCTCTCTCTGGGAGAAACTTGTTAGTTTTCACTGCACTTGTCGTTGTCGTTGCCCCATTGTACGCCCCATGTCGGCCCAGCGTGGCTGTCCTACTGTCAGTGCCTTTGTCTGTCTCTCTCCCTCTCTCTGTCTCTGTCCCTCTTCAGTCTGTCTGCCTGTCTGTCTCTGTTTGTGTTTGCTTGGCCAATTGCCTTCTCTGTTTGCCGTTGCTGTTGCCGGCAATGCGCGCATGCCAGCATAGATCAAAAACGGCAACATTTTCCAATCGCCACTGCCGAAGGAAGCGTGCAGCAAAGTTGTGACACACAAAGATAGTGCAGCAAAGGCAACAAACCGCGCACGACAACAACAACAACAGCAACGACAACAATGAAGATGATGATGTTGCTGGCGACAACGTGGACGACGTGGCTCGCGGCTTTTCGCTATGGCGCTATGTTTGTTTGTCTGCTGTGGGTTATGTTTATTTGCAGGGATCGGGAGAGAGAAGAGACAGACGCATTGCAAGATGGGCAGAGAGTATTGCCTGCATAGCTTTTTTCCGTAAAATCTAGCCTTTTTTAGAGTTCCATAGCGGAATAGAGACACGTAAAAAGAGCGGGCAGCGGGAAATCTAGCTTTTTTTGAGTGTTGCTGTGACTAGGGCAATGTATGCATACATAACGTTGCATACTTTTGTGGATGGAAATGCAAACCGTAAACGTAGCCGCCTGAGAATATGCAATAGTTTTTAGTAGCGAGGTGAATTTGAACAGAGCTTGTACAGCAAAATGTTAAAATTAACAGAGTCATGTTAAACTTGTTTTTGACCGCCCCCGCCCTCGCAGGCCACCCTTTTTCGAACTGTTTTTTGTTTAAAAAAGGAGAAATTGAAAAAAGCACCCAAAACATTTTTAGCTTTTTTCGGGCGAGCTGTGGTCTTTAGGAATTTGAAATGCAGTGTTCTGTTGTAGTACAAGAAAAGGAACAATTGAATAAAAAATGCAAGGAGCTGTGTCAGCTGCTTTTGGCGTAATTTTAACTTTAAAAATGAAAAAAAACTGCCGTTATTCCAAATGAAAATACGTTAAATTTTTGCTAACAGAGCCAGGAGACGATCCAATAGCACGTGCACGATCCTAAGGAGGACGCCCCCCCCTCGGGCGAACCAGTGCTCCCACCTCTTGGGGTCATAAAAAGCTAAACTGGCCCTTGAAAAAAGCTAGAAATAGCCTTACAACTGTTTTTTTGTAACTAAAGAAAGCCGCTAAATCTCTGATATACAGATAAATTCCTCACTAGTAATAAGTGAATAAACAAAATCATAAAGAAAGCCCGACAATTGCTTTCTATTACACCCCCTGCTCAACTGTAGCTAATGGGGGCAACTCTAGTAACTTTTTCGCCCACAGCTTAAATAAAGCTAAAAATTCCGCATAAAAATAAATTTCAATTATCGTTTCGAAAACAGTTTAAAAAGTTCCACACATTCACTTTCATTATCTCTGCCCACAACAACAATAATAAAGAAACTTTAACAATTTCAACTCCCACACGATGCACGCACAGACAGGCAGGCTAAGCTAGCTCTCTATCTCGCTTACTCTCCTTATTACTATTATTACTACGTCACGAATTGATTAATGACGTAACAACAACTACAAAGCAGCAGAGGCAGCGGCAGCGGCACTTTGCCAAATGTTAAATGTCAAAATCAAAACAAAGCGCGGTTCGCTCTCTTGTGCTCTCTCTCTTTCACACAGTCTCACATTGTCACTCTCTCACGTGCGCTAACTTGCGTTCTCCCACTAGGTTGCCTTGCGCTCTCACTCGGCTTCGTTTTGCTCCCTTTCGCCTTCGTTGAACTTGGTACAATGTACTCCCAGTCAACTTTGTTGCTCTCCGCCCGACTTACGTTCTCTCCGACTCCCACTCGGCTTCACTGTGTTCTCTCACGTTCTGCCTCGGCTCTATTGCGCTCTCTCTTGTTGAGCCGACGCCTGCGCTTAACTGCACGAAGCTTTCTTCGAGCCTGAGTGAGTGAGTGACGCGTGACTTACCGAGACAGACGACAGTTTCGTGCTAAGCCTCCGCGGTGTCACATCGTCTAGGCATATCACGCGCCTCTTGTTGTTGTTGCTGTTGTTCCGTACGTGCGCTATGACAGCAGCAGCAGGCGGCGGCGACGCGTGGCGCGAGTGAAAATGAAAACGAGCTGATTGAAAAGCAATTTACTAAATCAAAAAAAAAACTATTGGATAAAATTAAACAGGCACAACACAGCGTCAGTTCAACTGTCTGTCAGTCGCTCAGTTAGTCACGCAGTCAATTAGAGCAGAGCCTGAGAGAGAGGGAGAGAGAGTCACCCCCAAAAACTAGCAAAGGGGGGTTGCTTTTGGGGTGTCGGATCGATAGCACGAATGCAACCGTGTTAAAGTGAAAAACAACAACAGCAGCAGCAACGATAACGCATTGAAAGAAAAGTGTTTCCCCCCACCCCCACCATAAACAAGTGAAGTGCCCTGAAAGTGGAGCAACAACTCGACGAAGAGGAAGCAGAGGTAGAGGTAGAGGGGAAAGAGGAGTGAGGAGAACGCAACGCCATGCAAACTTCCAGCCAATTTTCTTAGCCAAAAAAAACAACAAATAACAAAACTGCAGCGCACAAATGGATGCCAAAAACAACACCTACAAACACCAACAACAACAACAACAGCAGCTGCAACAGCCACAAACAACGCCCGGTGGCAGCATCGGTGGCAAACGCTCAACGGCTGCCAGCGTCTTTAAGTCGCATCATGTGGTACGCAACGCGGATATTGTTGATGTTGCCAGCGATGCGTCGCTCTACTGCGGCGGCACAGAAAACGAAACTGAAACGGATACGCAGCACGCGGCAACAGCAGCAGCAACACAACTGCAACAACAACTGCAATTGCAACAGCAGACGGCGCAGCCACAGCCAACGCCACGTGCTGCACCTCGTGCCCCAAGCTGCGCTGCTGTCAATGTGCCACAAGCAGCAGCAGCACCAACACCAAAACCGCGTCAGGCTGTCAAGTCATCAAAAGGTAGCAGCAGTTTTGACCTGCTTTTTTTTTACTCGGTGGGGGATTTGGGCAGAGGGAAGTGAGTGAGGGAGGGGAGAGAAGAAAGTGTAGCTGCCTTTGCATGCCACACACACACAGAAAGTCCCAGTCAAAGCCAGACCCACAATGGCTAAAAACTATTAGAAGTTGCTGCCTCAAGAAGCCTCTAGGCTGTGAGCTTTCAAATTGAAATTTATGGCCCGGGGGCGGGAGGAGAGACTAAGTGTGGTTTCTATGCCAGCAACCATTAGGCCGTTAAACCATTAAAGGAATAGCAAAATAGGTTTAAACTTTGCTCGAGTTTTATATAGCATGAAGTGTAAAGACTTTAATCTGCTGTTTGTGATAAATATTCGTCTTGAAAGGCTCGTTGTTGTTATTTAATTATTGATATTACATGATACATGATACATGATATATAGCCTTCGACCATTGAAAATGATCAAGTTAATTTCAAATGATAGGTGCCACGCCCATTGCCCATGCAAATGAATATTTAACTTTTAATGCGTAAAAAAGATGCAACTTTCCTAATTACTATACTTTACTTAGATTATAATTCTGTATATTTATATATATTTCTGAAACCTCATGAAAAGGTTTATCAGAAGCTACTCAAGGTACTGCTTCCTCTAGAGTTTTGAATAGTTGTGATTTATTGCCTTTTCTTATGAGTTAAAATATATGTAAATATTTCTTTAGTTCTACTACCTAACTTCTTTTCTCTTGTTAGCTAAGAACAATATTTTTAAGATAATACACTATATTCCTGAAGGTAACATGTAACCTCTCACGTACACTACCTCTGTTTAAAACAATGAGTACAATATTTAATGCTTGCTACGTTTCCCTACACACATTTGTACATTTTAATGAACATACCATGTGTACATTATACTATAGTATAAGTACAGCATATAATAACCATATGTTACTGTACTAAACTGCAGTTCCATAGCGCGATAAAGCCTGACCCCACGTGTAGAGCCTCGCCTGGTAACGTGCTCTTCCCTCTTCACACTTCGGGTTTAATTTCCCAAGCTTCATTTACGAGCGAACATTGCGCAAGAGAAGAGAGAACATAAATATAAAAACAAAAGGCACAACACAGCGAAATAAAGCAAGAAGCAGCGACAAAACATGATGACGATGTGTAGAATCGTAAAATGCGTTAACTTAACGGTTAACCAAATGCCTGAACATACCTGAATGGGTCGAAAAAAATACCCACAGACTAACTATAATAAAACGAAGCGCGGCTTGGGATGACAGAGGAGAGTGAAAAGTGGCGCTTGGCTAATTACAAAATGCAAAAGAAGTGAGCAGGGTGACAAAGAAGACAGAGAAAGAAGAGGAGGCGGAGAATGAGGAATGCAGAGAGGGTACCTGGGTAGGGTAAGAGGGTACCGGGTTGAAGGGGAAAAGTGCCTTGACAAAGTTTTATGTAATTTACGAGCGCATAATCTAATCAGAGTTTGCACTTCGCATAATACACCCAAGAGAGGCCCCAAGACTGGCTCCAATATTTTCCCATCATCTTAATTCACTTTCTTCCTCTTCTTTTTTTTCTACTACTACTTTACAGTGCTTCCAAATTCAACCAATCCAACACTGTCCCGCTCACGACAGCGGCTCATCAAAGTCGATTTCTCAAAGTTGCAGGTGAGTTAATCATGTCACATGCAACAACATGCAAACCCCAAGATAATGTTCCCATATATCTCTATATAGGACGACGAGCATTTCTTCGATGAATCCAGCATCAGTAGCAACAGCAATCTGAGTGAACTGCATCGCTATACACAGCCCAAGATGCCGCCATATCCCATCGGGGGTTACATGTTTGGCAATCAGTCGCGCCATGATCCGCAAACGGCGACACTGATGCGACCGAGACGCACAAGTAAGTAATCGAGTTGATCTATTAGTTATACGATATATACCTAATGTAAATACGTTATACGATATTTGTATGTGCAATATCGAAAGTGCACAAGGTATGGAGAAGTTGACAACAATAACAAGTTCTCTGTAAGATGAGATTATAGAAGGTGCTGCCAGAATTGCTCATGTAGAACAGAAAACTAGTTGAAAGTGATCTTCAAAGGTGTAGCAGTAATAAGGGAAGCTATATATTGTAGAGATATATTTGCATAAGCTATATATCGTAGAGATATATCTGCATAAGCTATATATCGTAGAGATATATTTGCTGAAACTGAATATAGTATAGTAAAGATATCTGTAACTGCATATATACTAAAGATCTCTTTAGTTGAGAGAGATCTCTAAAGTTAATGGAGCAGGAAATCTGTATGTTGTTGAGATATAGTAGAAATCTATGTAGTTGAAAGAGTTCTTTGAAGGTGTAGTAGAGTTATTTAAATAGTAGAGATCTATTCAGTTGAAAGAGATCTGTAAAAACTTAGAGAAATATATTAAATATATATGTATTTGTATATATAATAAAGATCTTTTTAAACTCTGCACAAACTTCCACACAAAAGATATTCACACGTTATAATAGAAATTCCAAATTCATATTATTGCTTTATCATGCTAAATGATGATGATAGCGTAGAGATTTAGGACTGACCTTCTTTGCGCCAAACAGAGAAGGTCGTTTGTTGTATAGATGATATTATATGTTGTAAATCGATCGGACAAAGCAAAACTGCACAAACGCAGTGAAGCGAAATGGGGTGATTATATATCAAGACAGATCATTAGTAATGCGAGTATTCAGAGTATTTTCTGTAATATTTATCAAACAAAGCTCAAAATAGGTTAAACAAACGACCTATTCATAAGCTACGCTTGAGAATTTTAACATACAAATGCTAAGTAAGATTTCTTATGAATTCAAGAAAGTAAATAAAGAAGGAAAGAAAGAAAAGAGACCTTCTATATATACATATCTTTATGTTTATATAGTTCTATAAACGATATACTTTGTGCACTTTCATACTGTGGTTATTTATATACTTAGCACTTATATTGATTTACGCTTTAATATCTGATATGTGGTTATTGTTTATTGATTTTTAATTTACAATTTTTGTTTCTTACTCTTCCACTCTTCCCTCCACCTTCCCCCACAAAAAACTACTTACTTTGCGAAGGTATTTAATCGTGACCTAAATTCAAAAGAAAACTAATTATGTTTTATTTTATGATTTTGTTTAAACGAAATCAAAAAGAATGTATTATATTATTGCCAAAAACAAAACGCACTAAGAACAAACAAAACAAAAAAGAAAAACAAAAAGAAATACAAAGAAAGCTGGGAAAGAAGATGTTTGGTGGCTGATGACAATTGATGTTCCGGTTATGGAAGCACACACACAGATACACCTACACACACACACCAGTTGAAGAAATAATCTCGAAATATTTGTAAAAAGAAAAAAAAAATTACAAAAAAGAATAAAATGATACGGAAAAAAGTATTAAATTCTTGCATGACCAAGTTTAATTCTTTACTAACTTTTGTTTTATATAATGGTTGTTGTGCCTCAACTTGAGATAAATCCAATACTAACTCATATATACTTATATACTTTACTATATATATTTACAATTGTTAAACGAAATACGCTTACAAAAAAACTAAAACAACAACAAATTCAAATAACGAACAAACCAACAACGATAAATAAACGTTGCAACTTCGCTTGGCGCAGAGGAACAACCGCAACCGCAACAAGAAAGACAACAACAAGAAAAGCAACAACAACAACAACATAATAATAAACAGCAAGCACAAGCCTTTACACAGGATGAATATCACAATTTCTTCGATAATGCCTTGGAATGTAAATATATTGCAAAATCAGAGAAAGAAATAGAAAAGAAAATTGTGCTTTTTCAAATATTCTTCACATTTTATTCTGCTTGCATCGTCCCACATAAGTCCGTTGAAAAGAAATCATGATAAACCATTGCAATAATACATAAAACATTAAACTAATCACAGTTTCTTATATAAATGCAATAAACATTAAATACTTTAAATCTATAAATTCAATAGTAATAACCCCAGACAAAGTCACATAACCTATTAACTTAATTTCACGATCACATAAGAAACATAATCAAAGTAAAAACTTTCAAAAAACCCAAAAATTATCATAAGTTTTCTTTAAACCTTTCTGCAATCCATTTCTTATCCCGAATGATTCAATTTTATTACTATTTAATATTGTTTTATTACTATATTTATCGTTTAAATTTAAAATATTGTAATAAATGTTAGAGTAATAACCTATAAATGATACCATGAAAAAGACCATGAAAAAGTGACCTATTCAACCTATTCTTGAAAAAAGCCTAAAAAAAAAGTTCATTATTTTGCGCTCAATTGCTGCAAACCAAACAGTATCGTTTCTTAACTCAATTGTCCCAGTTGTATTACTGTAAATCTTTATATTTTTCTTACTCTATGCTTATACCATGATTTGAACAAATTTCTCATAGAAATATATTAGAAAATGTGCATAGATTAGAGATAATTTTACTTTCTGAGCTTTTACCTTGAAATACAGTGTTCGATACATAATATTATAAAGTAATAACTCAATAAATTCCTACTCAATCATAAACATAACGTCGTTATCATAAAAAAAAACTATAATCAATGCAAAAACCTCTAAAATACCTCAACCTAACCTCAATTTAGTATTAAATTCCCATCCAAACCATTCAACAATCCAAAAATAATCGTTTTGTCTTCCGCATGTTCTACTTTTATAACCATTACTCTTTTATTACTGTTAATCCTTATATTAACTTATTCATTCCACATTTTAATGGAATTTCTAAAAGTTTCTTTGAGAAATTCTAAATATAAAACTGTTGCTCCCTTCTCTCGTATCGTCCTCTCAACCCGCTTGGCTTGCTGTAAAACTTTATGAATGCCTTTTGTTATCGTTATCGCTATCGATTGTTTCACTCTCTCTTTAAACTAGTTAACCGCACACATACATATACTGTGTATATACATAAAAAGCATACGCAATGTTGATTGTCACATAAATAGAATCGCAACTAATGACGCCCCATCCATATGGTCTTCTCTCTCTCTCTCTCTCCCTTTCATACACATAGCCTACGACCTTGCCACACAGTGCGAATCGCGACGCGCCTCCTCACGTCGCCACACCATTGTTGGCTGTCAAAGTAACCTGGATGAGGCACACTCGATGCCACCCACGCGTCCCGAGTCTCGTCAGTCGACGGATGACGTCAAGGAGGTAAGTTATAGTGTATGAGTTAACAAGGTCCTCGTAACTAATCAGTTTTATCTCCCTCTCTCTCCTCAGCAGGTGAAGGCGCCACAACAGTCGCCAGAGCAGTCAGCGGAGCAGAACTTGGGTGAAGCAACATCGTCGACGCATTCAACATCCTCGCTTGGCCCATGGAACAAGTCCTTTATGGACAAACAGACCTGGATGGAACGTGGTGATGATCGTCTGTCTGTCACCCTGGCAGAGATTGTGCACATACGTTCTGTCATGACCAAAGCGGAGCTGGAGGGACTGCCCATGGATGTGCGTGTCAAGGAGGATGTTGAAAAGCGTCGTGTCTGTTTCCTTTGCCTGCGCACACGTTTCTCCTTCTTCGGCCCATGGGGCATACAGTGCAAGCTCTGTCAGCGCACCGTGTGTGCCAAGTGTTATACGAAGATGCGTATACCATCGGAACATTTTCGTAATGTCCCACTGGTGTTGATCTCACCCTCGCTGCTGTCCAGCCCGGCCAGCTCGAGTACACCGTCGCCATCGCATCATGCCGCCCATCAGGCAATGCACTCCTCTTCCACGGGCAACATCATGGACGATCAGTTCCCCAAATCGCTAATCGAGCGTCTTCTACGTTCCGAGTCAGATAGAAAGGTGAGTTGCAATGGGAAAAACTCTGCAATTGTAGTTGCTAGAATGACAATGTATGTAAAAGGCAGAAGATGAGACAATTTAGCCATTTCTGTCCGTATGAACACGTTTATCTTAGAGACTATAAGCGCTAGGGATATCAAATTTGCTGACAATATGTCAAATTGTTGCTTAAAGATAATAATTTACTTTAGAACTAGACTACACCCCTTTGCGCCTACGTAAATCGATTAAAATTGATTGCAAGCGTAAGTATAACCGCTTACCATAGGATAGAAGTGCAATATAGCTTTGTGCCAACCCGTAATGTATGTAACAGTAAAAAGATAGCATTGCCGATTCCTGAAAGGATATATATTCTTAATCAGCTTATGGTATTCTTGTCTGTCCGTATGAACAACTATAGCTCGGAAACTATAAGAGCTAGAACTATCAAACTTGTTGACAGTATGTATTATTTTTATTGCAAATTAATAATAGTTAGTTTGGCAACTTAGCCACGCCCCTTTGGGCCACTGTAAAGCGATAAAAATCGAATTGCAAGCTTTATTTAAAAGCTATAAGGTTTATTTTGAGTGTACAACTGTTTGAATGGTTTCTTAAAATTTGAATGCGAATGGACAAGAAACAGAAGTTATTTGAGAAATAATATTAATGGGCGTACAGATATCGTAGATGGCGCCTGCAAGTATGCAATATATAATACGCTAGACATACTGGTTACAAGTTAAGGTTATTGTAGTTCCTTCTAACTTATGCTAATCCCTTTCCAGACTCGCAGCACAGTGGGCAGTGCACCATCGTCGCCCAAACACCAAAGATCCAATATGAGCACGCCCGGCATTAGTGTGGGACCCGGTTCCGCTGCTGCTGCTGCTGCGGCGGCGGCAGCTGCCTCAACTGCTGGTCAGGCGGTGGAGGCGTTACACGATCAGGCATCCATGTCCGCCTCCTACTCGTCAGCCATGCGACCATCTAGTATGCAGAACAAGCAACAGCAGCTGCACTACAACAACGCCATGTCACGCAGCATGGAGGGGCCGCGAAGTCTGCCCGTCAATAGTCCTGCACATCGACCGCTCTCCAACAACAGCACGCTGGAGAGGAAGTAAGACACCTAGAGAGATATATTTATTAGTTCTATTCTCATCTCAATTCTCATCTTTCCTCTCTCAGATCCCGCTTTACACGCGGCTTTGCACTGTTCTCCTCTGGCAGCCATTTAGCACAGCAGACGCAACATGAACAGAAGGAGAATCTGCGTGGGGAACAGGTCACGGTGTGCAACGATTGCCAGGGATTGGTCAATGAGATCACCAGCTCTGTGAAACAGAAGCGCAGTTCGGCACGCAATCGGACGATACAGAATCTCACGCTGGATCTGACGCCCGTCTGGAAATAGAAATCGCAAACGGACTAACAGATGCAGCACTATATAAACACTACAATATAATACTATATAACGTAACACATATGCATACTTTTTTGAATGGACTGTTGTACAATTAAGGTTGAGCAAGCAAGGAATATAGATAGTGGAACTAGAGAAAGTGAGAGAGAGAGAGGAGCGCCTAAAGATCGTTGTATATCGTGTTAGATCGTGTTAGTCTAGTGTTTAAGAAACCACTAACCTCCCCTCTCCACTACCCCTCCCCTAGCTGTATATTTCTTCTTCCGGTTAGAACGAGATTTGCTTGAGCGCGCATCCCCCACCACATAACACATACATATATATAAAAAGAGAAACCAACATGCAATTCATACTAAACATATATAAACTACATATACTGATATTTGATATATACATATAAAGGAATGAAGTTGTGTAGAGCGTGCGATATATGAGATATACGATGCCGTTGTTTGTAATTGTTTAATTTGTAAAATGTATAAATGTTGAATAAGTCTACTCTCCCTCGTATAGTTTGTATTCTACGTATGACAACTAAAGCAAAGAAATGAAAAAACAACCGAACAATACCCTAGCTTATATGCATGTACTATATCTCTCCACCCCCCGCCACGCCCCTTATGCCTTCGGTTTAGCATGAGTGATCCCTTTAGTTAAATGTGAAAAGATAAGTTAATGAAGGAAACGATCGTTTTGTTTATTTTTGTATTGTTTTTGATCTAAGAAGAACGTAAACCCACGCTCCGCCCCACCCCGCCCTAAAACTGATGTCCATTAATTATATTATCATTTTACAATTAGTTGCAGTCGAAACGAAATCGTTTAAAACACTCTCTAGTTATATAAGTGACCCCCCTAGCAAGCAGCAGTTGATCATGATATGATATCGTATATAGTCTATTATTAATTACTCTCTCTACTACTCTCTGGTGTGTATTCAAATTCGGCAAATGAATGCACGAAACAGACGGAAAACAGGAAACAAATTTTGCAAATTTTATGTTTTGTTTTTTCTTGTAATTTTTTCGTATTTGTAATTTATGCATTTAATATTTGTAATTTATGAAGTTTATATTAATTTTTATTGTTTTTAAGTTGAAAATTCTATGTATATTGATATTGCTAAAATTTAACAACCAACGCAAGCACACACACACACAACATAAAAAGAAAATACACAAACAGCAATAAAAAATAAAAAAAATACTAAATGTTTATATGGTGTTTGTTTATTGAAACTTGTAAAGGAATAATAGTAACAAGTACTCGTAAGTAAGTAACAAGTAGAGCTAAGTATGAAGATAACAAATTGTGTGCTAATCTATTTTTCTTTATGTGCAGTTTTAAACATCTCAAAGTATATACATATGTACATATATTCTTATCTAGTGCCACTCGCCTTTTGCATGTGCTTTATATATTGATCTGCGTATGCTCTGAACTGATAAGGCGGATGCTGATGTCAGTTCAGAGCATACGCAGATCACGTGATCGGGGCTATAAAAGAAAGGAGTCTGACTGCAAATATATCAATGTATATTTTGATGCAGCGTGAAAGTGTCAAGAGTAAAATGAGGCGCATATGTCTCTCCGTTCTCGTCCTCCTCTGTCTGCTCCTGAAGCAGGACGCAGAAGGATCTTCCCTTGCAGTTGAAACCGATGAGGTAAGAAAGAGCTTCTCAAGTGGAATCAGAGTAGAATCAGAATCAGCATATTTAATGAGCAAACCTAAATTTGTTTATTATTAGTCTTGTCAAGAGTCCCATCAAATGGAGGAACAGTGCGGACCTTATGCCCACAAAATAGTGATGCCAATGATGGCATATTTTGATCAGGTGACTCAGAGGATCGATAAGAATAATGCAGAAATGGATAGAAAGCATGAAGAAATCAATAAACTGGTAAAGGAAGTAGCAAGTTGCACTTCGCAGGAGAGAATTATAAAGTTACTTGAAGACAAAGACGAATCTAACAGAGAACTAATCAAATCTTTGCAACAGCAAATAGACCTCTTAAAAAATACGAATGACAAAGTTCTTCAATTAGAAACGGAAGTCAAGAAAGCTGCTCATAACTTAGAAGAAATCGAAGCGTTGAAGAAACAAGTAAACCTTCTTACGAATTCAATTGACAAGCAAAACATAGAAATGACAAACGTTAAATTGAAGCTTAACGAAGAAGCTGAAAAAGTGCTTGAATACGAAAAGCAACTAAAAAGTCAAAAAGAAATCATATTTGCAAATGAGCCAAACATTCCTCAACTAGAAACCGAAATTAAGAAACTGATTCATAAATCTAATAAAATCGAAAACAAGAGTTGCATTGCCAGAGGTTCTTCTGGGGTTTACAATGTCACACTTTCCGACGATACTACTTTTGAGGTACTATGCAACTCTGATATCGCTGGCCCTGGATGGACCGTGATACAACAGAGGATCAGGGGCGGAGTGGAGTTCCAAAGAGATTGGAACACGTACCGAAGTGGGTTTGGCGACTTCTGGGACGGGGACTTCTTCCTCGGCCTGGAGAAGATACATAGATTGACCACAGAGCAACCTCACGAACTGTACATTCACATGCAATATTTCAATGGCAGTACTATCTATGCCAGATACGATGAGTTCCTCATTTCGGGTGAAGACGATCAATACCGACTTAGTAAATTGGGTATATTCTCTAGTAGCACAACAGTAGATAGATTCAGCTATCACAAAAATATGAAATTCACGACATATGATCGTGACAATGACGAATATGGGGATAAATGCGCCGAATGGAAGACTGGTGGCTGGTGGTATAAAAGCTGTTGCGAATCGTAAGTGTTTTTGTAGTGTTTTTGCCGATTTATTTATCAATATTCTATGCATTTATATTTAATGAGATTTCTTTCTTTACAGCAACATGAATGGAAAATATTTTCATTCTCAATTGGAAGATGTAGAAAGCTTATATTGGGATAACAGAGTATCACTAAAAGAAGTAAGCATGATGATTCGGCCTAGAGGTGCTTAAAAATTATATTCAAATGTTTTTTATCCCAAATAATCAATGTTATTTTTCAAGTTCGTAAATAAATAATATACATACTTAATAAAAAACTAAATAAATTGTAATGGAATAAATGAAGCCGCTGATTGTTTAACTAGAAACTAGATATCAATATATGTATTTCGGATCCGATTGGTTCTCTCTTATATACATCGTTAACTAATCAGATTTACATGCGGTTCGTTGAAAATACGTGTGTTGAATGGTTTCCCCAAAATCTAATTTTGACTGCTCGACCTTTTTGTGGAAATGCCCAAATATATTCTGTATTATCTGTTTCCACTCGCTTGTGCAATATTTCAATGGCAGTACTAAACATTTCCAATTCCATTTAAAGACACGTCAGGATCGGTTCAACGCTGACATCAGCATCTGCCTTATCAGCTCAGAGCATACGCAGATCACGTGATCGGGGCTATAAAAGACCGGAATCTGTCCGCAAATATATCATTGTATATTTTGATGCAGCGTGAAAGTGTCAAGAGTAAAATGAGGCAAAACTGTCTCTCCGTTCTCCTCCTCCTCTGCCTGCTCCTATTGCAGCACGCAGAAGGATCTTCCCTTGCAGTTGAAACCGATGAGGTAAGAAAGAGTTTGTCAAGTGGAATCAGAGTAGAATCAGAATCAGCATATTTAATGAGCAAACCTAAATTTGTTTATTATTAGTCTTGCCAAGAGTCCCATCAACTGGAGGAACAGTGCGGGCCATATGCCCACAAAATAGTGAAGCCAATGATGGCATATTTTGAAAAGGTTAGTCAAAAGATTGCTGAAATGGAAATCAGGAATGAAACAATTAAAGAAATGGAAAAGGATATAAGAAGTTGTGCAACTAAAGACACCATTATAACGGAGCTCAAAGACAAATACGAAGTTAATAGAGAATTAGTTAAATCTTTACGAGAACAAATAGGATTCTTATCAAAATCAAATGAGAAACTTGAGAGAGAGATAATAGAAATTAAAGCTAATTGTAAAAAAGATTTACAATATAATAATGACCAATCAAAAACGGAAACCTTGAAGACCTTGGAAGAAAAAATAAATCACCTTACAAATGTAATTGAAAAGCAAAATATTGAAAAACAAACTAAAGAGATGGTAGAACTGAGAGACAAATGTGAAAAAGACTTAAAGCTTTATAATGAAAAAGTTGTTTTGCTGGAAACGGAAGTCAACAACACGGCTATTAACTCAAACAACAAAATTGAATCCTTGAAACAACAATTAAAGCATCTAACGAATTCAATTGACACGAAAGACAGAGAAATAAATGAATTTAAACTGAAGGCTAAGGAAGAAGCTGTGAAACTAGTTGAATATGAAAGCCAACTAAAAACTCAAAATGAAACAATTTTAGAAAAAGACGAAAATATTCATCGATTAGAAACGGAAGTTAAGAAATTTAACGAAATTGAAAAGAATAAAAAGGGTTGCATTGCCAGAGATTCTTCTGGTGTTTACAAAGTCACACTTCCTGACGATACTTGTTTTGAGGTACTATGCAACTCTGATATCGCTGGCCCTGGATGGACCGTGATACAACAGAGGATCAGGGGCGGAGTGGAGTTCCAAAGAGATTGGAACACGTACCGAAATGGCTTTGGGGACTTCTGGGACGGGGACTTCTTCCTCGGCCTGGAGAAGATACATAGATTGACCACAGAGCAACCCCATGAGTTATATATTCACATGCAATATTTCAATGGCAGTACTATCTATGCCAGATACGATGAGTTCCTCATTTCGGGTGAAGACGATCAATACCGACTTAGTAACTTGGGTATGTTCTCTAGCACTACAACAGATGATGCATTCAGCTTTCACAAAAATATGAGATTCACGACATATGATCGTGACAACGACGAATATGCGAAAAATTGTGCAAAAGATTTTCGTTATGGCGGCTGGTGGTACAACTACTGTTGCATATCGTGAGTGTATTTTTACCGACTTAAACATTTATATGCTTCCATTTATATCTAATGAGTTTTCGTTACAGCAATATGAATGGAAAATTCTTTCAATCTGGAGTACATGATTATACAACCATATTTTGGGGAAGCAGTCCTCCACTGAAACAAGTAAGGATGATGATTCGTTCAAAAGCTGCTTAAATGTGACTACCAAATGTTTTCTTTTGCAACATCAAATAAATGTTTTTTTCACAAGTAAATAAATAAATAAATTTGTTTATAACTTTTAAATGATTTACTTTACTTAATAGGCGTAAGAGCCAGCTGATAGATTAACTGACTAACTGATATATATATATATCTTCTTACAGCGTGAATTATACAAATATATGTGTGATAGGTCAGTGAGACCCCTAAATACCCATTCTAGTTGAATGTAAATCATATTTATGTATAGATTACAAACTGATATTTATTGTAACTTGATATAAGCAAAAAAAACTAGAAATGTTTTCAGTTATTAAGAATAAATTAGAGTTCCTCTCAAAATCATTTTGTATATAAAAACTATACACACAGTTCTCCTTATCAGGGGTATTCCGACTTGTTTCTGCTTAGTGTTACGTGGAAAACTAGTTTAGTATTTAGTCGCAATCGGGGGCTGGGGGAGTGGGTGAGTCACAAGAATTGCTTAAAATCTAACTACTAGAACTAACATTTTTGCATTTGCTTAAGGAGTCTTGGCAAAGTGTGAGTGAGCAGAAGCAGCAATAGGGGATCCTCTACTCGGAGCGCTGCTTCTTGTTATGCCTGTTGTCGTGGCCACCATGACGCTTGCGTCCAAAACGTTTGTTGTTCTTGCCGCGTGTGAAGTCACGACGCTTCTTCATGAACTCGATGGCCTTGTCCAGGAATTCCTTCTCCTCCTCGTCGGTGGCCTTGCGCAGGCTAAGAGAAACGTCATCGTTAAACTTAAGCTGTAAATGGGAAAAGGAATAAGTTATGTACATCCATATGGGGTTGGGGATTCATTCAGCAAGCTCACCTTTGCCTCCTCCACTTTGGCAATGTATTTCTCGGCCGCATCAGCCTCGGTGAGGCGCACGGAACCCTTGGTGTCGCCCTTGTTGAACTCAATGTAGGCAATGTCGAACTCCTTTACCTTCTCGAAGGCCTCACGAATCTCTTCACGTGTCACCGTATCGGGAGCACCGTCAAACACAACAATGGCATTCTTGGGCAACTCAATTTCGGGTTCTGGTTTGGGTTCCTTCTTGTTTTTGCGTTTCTCATTCTTCTTTTGGTATTCCTCCTGCTTCTCCTTCAGATAATCGACTTGCCACTTGCGCAGCAGCTCGCGTTCCTTGTACTGAATCTTCTCCTCATCGAGGAACTTCTTGGCCTGCTCCTTCTTCTCGAATGTAACAAAAATGCTTCCCTTGAATTTGTACGACTTTGTGGGTTTGTCGTAGTGCTTGCGCATGGTTACATTCACTACCTTCTCGTAGGTGTTGACAAAGTCAAGGATGTCTGATATCTGTGAGTCCAATGGGAATCCCTTGGCATAGGCGGTACGTTCCTGTATCTCCTTGCGGCGCTCCTCATTGTGTTCGGGTATGGGACGTTCGGGGTGACGACGCAAGCTCTGCTTGTCCTCGCTAATCTCAACGAGACCCTCCGCAGATTTGTTCAGCGCATTGATGATCTCCTCCACATCTGTGCTCAACGTTGCCAAACGTTTGAATGTGACCAGCACGGAGAGCGGTACCCAGCCGTTCTCGTTCTTTGAGATCTGCTCACTGAGGAACTTGTCGCGATGCAGATTTGCATCGCTGAAATAATACTCCACCTGCCTGATGATAGCACGCTCCTGTTTGGTGTATTCCTCTGCATCGGGTGCCGCTGATTTCTTCGCCTCTTCTTCCTCCTTCTTGGCATCGCCGTTCTTGTTGGCCTCAGCAGCATCTGTAGATTCTACTTTCTCTGCGGGCTTTACTTCTGCAGCGGCGGTGACCTCAGCGTTTGTGTTCTCCGCAACGTCAGCCATCTTCTTTTATTTTTTGATTTTACTTCGTCTATAAAATTAAAATGAAATAAAATGTGCTACGACGCAAACACGTGTGCGGACAGGCGGCAATTGGCTGTGAGGCAATCGATGAGTACCGCTTAAGGCAATGCGTTCTCATACAGTATCGATAGCAAAGCAATATCGATCAATGCTGTTAGATTTATGTTAAACTGCCGTTAACCGGTAAGCTATTATATAGCGGAACAATTTCACGAAATACCACACCAATTACAAATGTTTTTCATTTATTTTCATGAAATACCACAATAATTACGAATCTCATTCATTTATGTTCGACAACCAACTACTATTTAATAAAATGCATAAGTGAAGTTTAGTTGTGCGGGCAACCGGCAATTGGCTGTCAGCCAATCGATGAATATCGCTTGAGGAAAAAGTATCGATAGCAAACAATATTGAATAACGCTGTTAGGCTTATGTTAAACTGCTGTTAACCGGTCAGCTGTTACATAGCGGCACAATTTCACGAAATACCACTATAATTACAAATCTCATTCATTTATTTTCATGAAATACTAATATAATTACAAATCTCATTCATTTATATACGAGCACTATCTGCTGTTTAATAAAGTGCATAAGTGAAGTTTGATTGTCTTTAACCAAGAGTATGGCTGCCGAACTGACAAACGAGTTAGGTAGGCTGCATCATTTGGAACGCCTGACAAAGGAACTTGATGCAAAAATGGAATATTCGAAACTAGGAAATTTAAACTCATTTGATGAATATGATAATGCTCTAAACCAGCTTCAACATAAAAATAATAAGCTGAAGCATCGTCTCTCCGTTATCAAACAATCAATTATGAATGAGGGAGCAACAAATTTTGAAAGTCTTTCAATAGCAGAACACTTGGAAAAAGTATTTACTCAAGCTATTGGTATAGCTTATCCAACATACTCGGATATTCCAGTTATTATTGCACCTGTAAATGCATCTTCGAAGTTTGGTGATTACCAGTGTAATAACGCCATGGGCCTGGCCAAAAAGATGAAAGAAAATGGTGAAAATATATCGCCACGCGACATTGCTATGAAAATACAAAGATCCTGCCCGGATTGCCCTGTAATCGAAAAGATAGAAGTGGCACCTGCTGGATTTGTGAACATATTTATCAGCAAGAAATATGCCATATCTACTATATTGAATTGGTTGCGTGTTGGCATTAAACCACCCAAAGTGACCAAAAAGCGTGTTTTAGTTGACTTCTCCTCGCCCAATATTGCTAAACAAATGCACGTTGGACATTTACGTTCAACTATCATTGGCGAATCAATCTGTCGTCTTCTTGAGTTTCTTCAACACGACGTTATTCGAATAAATCATTTAGGCGATTGGGGCACACAATTCGGTATGCTGATTGCTCATTTGGAAGATTCTTTTCCAAATTTTGTCAATGAATGTCCCCCAATTGGAGACTTACAGGAATTTTATAAAGAATCAAAAAAGCGTTTCGATGCGGATGAAGGTTTTAAAAAACGTGCCTATAACTGTGTTGTTTCTTTACAAAGTGGAGAACCAAAATCTATGAAGGCGTGGCAATAGATTTGTGATGTTTCGCGAAATGAATTTAAAAAAATCTATGATCGATTGAATGTTTCTATAATAGAACGTGGTGAATCATTCTATCAAACTCGAATGCTATCTGTTGTTGAGTTTCTTCAAAATAAAGGTTTTTTGGAATTTGATGATGGCCGTCAAATTATGTGGCCGAACACTAACAAGTTGGGAATTCCACTGACAATTGTTAAATCTGATGGTGGATTCACATATGATACTTCAGATTTAACAGCCATTAAGCAAAGAATAGAGGAAGAACTTGTCAACTGGATTATTTATGTTGTGGACTCTGGTCAAAGCACGCACTTTAATTCTATATTTGAAGCAGCTGAACGATGCGGTATAATAAATCCTAAAGAACATCGAGTTGATCATGTGCAATTTGGTGTTGTTTTGGGTGAAGATGGCAAGAAATTTAAAACCCGTTCGGGTGATACTGTGAAGTTGTCTGATTTACTGGACGAAGGACTAAAGCATGCATTGATTCAGTTAGAAAAAAGAGGCCGTGATCAAGTATTAACACCAAAGGAGTTGGTCGATGCACAAGAAGCAGTGGCTTATGGTTGTATTAAGTATGCAGATCTGTGTCACAATCGTATTAGCGATTATGTGTTCTCTTTTGATAAAATGCTCGATGATCGTGGAAACACTGCTGTATATTTGTTATACACTTACACTCGCATTTGTTCAATTGTTCGCAATTCAGGCGATAATTTTAGCAATTTTAATAATATTTTAAATGAAACTAATATTATACTGGATCACGAAAAGGAATGGAAACTTGCTAAAACTCTCTTAAAATTTAATGACATAGTCCTAAAGTGTTCAAAAAGCCTTTTTCTTCATTTTCTTTGTGAATTCTGTTACGAGGTGTGTACTGTATTTACTGAATTTTATGACTCTTGTTATTGTATTAAGAAAAACAAAGCTGGTGAAATAATTAAAATTAATCACAGCAGGATATTACTTTGTGAGGCAACATCAGCGGTGTTACAAAAATCCTTTTATATTTTAGGCTTAAAAACTATTGTTAAAATGTAAGTTTCTTATGACTTTGAGTCCAATAAAACTAAAACCAAACTCAGAACTCGTCTTCGTACAAAAATCTTATATATCATTGAAATATAAATATGCAAGTGTATAAAAAGTTGATTGTATGCAGTTCCGGGTATTATTTTGATTTGGGCCCGCTGTTGCCGTTGAATAAAGCTGACCTGGCCACACTGAGGTATTTTTAGGTATTTTTTATTAATCAGGAGCAATAAATCTATGAACAGTCTTATTTTTAAAGCCGGCATGACTTCTTTTTATCCGTTTTCAATATTCAGTCATTCAAAATATAAAAAAGGTCTTGTAATTGAATAAAATGCAAAGCTACCTTTGTATTTTTCTTAATTTATTTATAACAAATTATATTTCCTCGACTAGCCGAAAATGTTGGTGCTGCTTCTCGGGAATAACATTGAAAAACTTCTTATAAATAGTTTGATCCTGTCGGCCAGCATAGTTGCGCTGCACCCAGGTATGATCCCAGTTGGGATCCAGTGGTTCACAACTAACGATAACTCTGCCGTGTTCCATTGCAAATAACGTGCCATTGCGTCCGAAACCAACCTGGAAAAGATTTAGGTAAAGTTGAATTCCATTTTAATGAATGATCTTAGCTTACATTCAAGCCAGGATGGAAACGTGTTGTCAACTGTGTGGCGAGAATGGTGCCCTCGGAGACGTAGTGTCCATCCAGAACGCGCCATCCACGATGTTTGGGGCGCGGGTGTCCCTTCTTGTTGCGCGTGCTGCCACCGGTTTTCTTGCTGGCATTTCGTATTGTTGCTAATCACAGAAAGATTTAAATACTATACTTTAAATTCACTTTAAACTATTTATATACTTACTAAGTAGTGGCTGATCAGCCTTTAGACATGTTAGCGATAACTTTTGTAATATTGTATACGACATTCTTATTTGTTTAGTTTATTTCTTGACCAACTGTTTATGCAACTGAAGCACAGTGTGACCGTTTGGGATAAATAAAATTGCCTTAACATGTGTTTAACAGAGACAGTGTTGCCCTACTTCACTGCATTATTATTACAAAAATCAGCTGGCGCGTACCTAATTTGTGCAGAGCCGGTGTTTATTTATTTTAAAATAATGGAAATAGATACCCAGAATTGTCAGCAACCTATAAGATTTGAGGATACAGCATTGCGTCACAAAATACGTGAATATGCAAGGGAACAACGCAAGGGCATACGCACACACACAACAGATGCCTTGCGTTTCGGACTGGGACAAATCAAGGATGAGATCAGTGAATTGGAAAACTTAAGTGTCCAGGATGTACGTGGCATGGCTGGGCGTATCAAGCGAAGGAAGCAGGCCAGTGCCGAGGATATGTATCGACTCAGTCATGCCTTTCTGCAGGGTAACGATAATATCAATGAATTCGCTGGCGTGCCGGGTGCAATTCAGGTGCTTGTAAAGGAACTGACAGGTAATTAAGGAATATATATATTTGGCATAGTAACTTACCCCTGATCTCCTCGCCAGGACCACATGTGGATCGTCAAATCGAAGCCGTTGAATGTCTGTGCAACCTTTCGCTGGGGGAATCACATGTTTGTGAAAAGATAACGACGCTGGCCGGGAGTTACTTGGTCACCTATCTGAATAGTCAGGAGGCGCGCTTGAAGCGCAATTGCCTCTGGACATTGGCCAACATCTTGGCTACTTGCAGTAAATCCACCAAAACATTGCTACAAATGCAGTTGTCTACTAAATTATGGAAACTGTACGCGGCACCCTCAACTGATGTCTATGGATTCCAGGTGGATGCGGGCATCTGTTTATATTTGCTAGCCACACAATCGGCTTCCTTTATACCTGTCGAGGATTGTCGCTATATAGCACAGCATCTGCATAAGAAGCAGCCAACGGATGCGGGAGCTGATTACTTTATGTACCTTGTTTTCCAATTGGACATTGTTGGTCAGCAACGAGATTTGTGCGCTCCACATTATCAGCATTTGTACGAGTTTTGGTTAGCCAATCTGCAATTGGATTTGTCCACGCCTTCTAGCAGTTTGCATGCGCTCTATGGTGTGCGTGTGCTCAGCAATATATTTGCCATGCAACCAACAAAGGGAGAATTGCAGTTGGAATCGACGAATCTTGTTCATGCCTTGAATCAACTCTTTGCTCTGAAAGATGCCACACTTACCAGAGAACTGCTGCAGCTGCTCAGAAACTTGATGGATACGCAGCTATTGGAGATGGAGTTGCTACTGGAACACTTGAAGGTTTATGCTTGATAAGAATCTCGTTCAGTTTAGTGGGAGTTTTGTATGAGAAAGAATATTGAAGGTAGAAAGATCTAGTTAAACTAAGAGTCTCTTTAATTTTTCTAGATTTATTTAAAAAGATTTTCATATGAGAAAGAATACTGAAGCTTAATTTAGAAGTTAGAAGGATCTTATTAAATTGAAAGTCACTTTAAACTTCCCCGCAATATTTAAAGGATACTTTATCTGAAAAAGAGTTCAATAAAGCTAAAAATCTCTGCTGTAATTAAAAGTCTCCCTAGCTAAAGGGATATCAAAAAGTCAATTTATTTTATGCATATCGATATAAAAATGTGCTTAAAAATACTGATGAAATTGCCCCAAGGGTTGAGAGAATGATTCAATGACGTAGAATAGTTAATACACATAAAGAGAGAATCACAATTAGAAATTATACAAGTAAAATAATGAACACAAAGTCATGAGATACAATTGGGAATCGTACAACAAATAAGACGAAGACTTCACATACAAATAAATGAGAATATAGAAAATATAGAAACGATAGAACTTTAGCTTATAGTTTATATATCGTCTTCGAATAGGGCGATAATGCGACGCCGCTGGGCGTTGTCGTCTTTGGTATTATTACACTGTCCTCCTACTGCTACTCCTGCTGCACCATTGTGGTGCATCACATTGTGTATCTCAAGATCAGTAACTGAATCGAATAGCAAATTGCATTGGCTGCAACGTGCCGCAGAGATGGGCGTGGCTGGCACTTGCACCGGAGATTGCTGTGGTGTAATTGCGGCACGTTGCAACTTCTGTAGAAATGAGGCACGCTCCTCATGCTGGAGAGGAACAGGGGCTGCATCTGTTGCCCCAGCTGTACATCTAATTGGAATGGGTTTCTTTACCACATTCGGCATATTCTGTGAGTTGCGACTCTCGGAACGCTCGATGGCGTAAAGCACATTGTTCTCCACTGTAATTGGAGTCGTTGTGCGGCTGCTGAACTTGAATAGATTGGCAGCATCACTCTCCCAACTGGTGGCGCACGTTGGCTTTGCCACAACTTCTGGAACTGGTTCAATTTCTGTTGCTGCCGCAACACCGTTGCTGCCATTGCTGACCTTAACCTGATTGAGTTTATCCGCCAGCTGTGTGTCTATGGAATGTTCCTGCAACCAGTTGCAAGTCTTGTGCAACGCAAAGATCATGCGCCTGATGAACTCATGGGGGGAAACCATTTTCTGTCGCTTAATCTCCAGCAGTTTGGTCACTTCCGATACAAAGTTAACAAACTGATATTCCACACAGTTGTCTATGTGGAGCTGATGCGTATCCTCGTGCATGAAGCGCTTCGAGCAAGCAGGACACTTGCGCTCTTTCCACATCGGCTCGGGAATGTTCACTTTGATGTCACGTAATTGAGCCTGCTCCATGGGATCGTCCTCCTCGAAATTGGTCTCACTGTAATTGTAATGATTCTTGTGCTTGCGTGACAGTGCATTCTCCTCGTTATCATCGCTGGAAGTGACCGCAGCGTAGTCGTCATCCTCAGCAGTGCCATTGCCACTGCCGCTACCGGCACTGGTCGAGGGCAGTTCCATATTTGGCTGTGCCTGGAGGGAGACGAAAAGAATTGATTGCTGGTAGAGAGTTGGCTGTGATTGTGCTCACCTGTGTGGCATTGCGTTGCTTGTCGAACAGTGTGTTTAGGTAGCGTATACGTTGTTCGTTGCCATTCCTATTGTTGCCCCTTTGCTGTTGTGGCAGCGTCTGATTGAGCAGCTGCTTGTGCACCTTGTTCGTTACCTTGTCCAGCTTGGCGCTGTTGTTGTTAAGCAGCAAATTGTGCACCGGTCGCTGTTCCACATAGTGCAGCTGCTCTGCCGTAAACAGTGTGCTCTCCTTGTCCTCCTTTTGGGCCACCGAGCTGTCCGTCGACTTCTGTTTGTAGAGCTCGATCAGCTTGAGGCTGAGTGCGTTATTGATGCATTGTTCCCGGAATGTTACGGCATGTTTTAAATATGATATGCACAGGGCGCAGATGTAATGTGGTAATCCATCGTCGGGAGAGTTCTATAGAAGGGTGTTTGCGTTAACATATTCCGTACTTTCCTTTAAATTCATATATGTACGTACTTTCAGTCCTGATGTCTCTTCAAGTAGAACGTTAATTGGCTTCTGATAGTTGAGATACTCATTGGTCGAGCCATGTAAATATGTGGGTATTTTGGCAAATATATCGTAGTCGGCGGGGCTACTGCAAATGCGGCATATATTTCCCCACGCCGTCATAGTCTTATGTTTATTATAAATATAATTATTGTTAAAATGGCGAAGCCAATTTTTTCTTAGACTAAACAAAAACAACAGTATACAAAGAATGGCAAGTGTTGCTCTACGAACTGAATGCCGAAAAATTAACAGCTGCAGTATGCAAATCGCCGGCCTGGCAGCACTGCGACAGCTGTTTGTCGTGTATTTATCGGATTTTAAATGTCGACCATCTTTTTGCGCCATTGTGAATACAAGGAAAAATGGCAGAAGTCAACGTGTGGTACAATAAAGTTTTTTTTTATTGTAAATTGTCATATATTTCATCAATCACAGCGTATTTTTAATTATAATGTGAAATAAATTTGTGCATTCATCGATATATTGATGTTCCGATAGCTCTTTTCGTTTTATTGGTGGCGTAAACAACTGGGCGTAAACATGAATAATGATAATCCGAATATCATATTTAATCCGTTAATTAGCTCAATACAAAAGGTTGTGCTATATGAAACACGTTCGGTAAGTTGTTTGCAATTTGAATTTGGTTACAAACTGATTGTTTTCTTTGTTTTTGCAGCGCTTGTATTTGGTGGGCAGCAACAATCGTGAGACCCGATTCCGTTTACTCACCATCGATCGGTTGGCGCTCAATCGTTTAAGCATCGAAGAGAATGCGAATGAATTCAACAATTTAGAGATACGCAGGTTCGTCTCTTCGCTGTCGGGTTCACCCAAAGTAACCTCTGCCTATGGAGTCTTGGGGTTTGTACGCTTTCTTGAAGGTTATTACCTCATATTGGTAACCAAGCGAAAATGTTGTGCACACATTGGAATGCATCTTGTGTATACCATCAAGGATACGGTGATGGTGCGTGTCAACGAGGTGACTTCACAGCGACCACCACATCCTCATGAGGAGCGGTACAAGAGGATGTTCCAAAATATTGATTTGCGCAGTAATTTCTACTTTTCCTACTCCTACGACTTGACACGCACACTGCAATACAATGAGTCCGCACCGCGTTATGTCGGTGCCAAGGTGGATTTGGATCGCGATGATCCGCTGCCAGATTGGAACACGTTGACCAACAATGTGCAACAAGCACACGAACGTGTGGACTATGCATTTCGAAGTGACTCCCGTAAACGATTCGTCTGGAACGCATATCTACTGCAGCCCATGGATCGCATCATGCTCAAGGATTGGCTGCTGGAGGTCACACACGGTTTTGTCAGTCAATCCTGCATCAGCATCTTTGGACGGCATGTGAATGTCTGTTTAATAGCACGGCGTAGCACACGATTTGCGGGCACTCGCTTCCTCAAACGTGGTGCCAACTTTAAGGTAAGAATGGAGTCTGTAAATATATACATAGCTAACTATTGTAACAACTATTACTCATGCAGGGCGATGTAGCCAACGAAGTGGAAACGGAGCAAATCGTCAGCGATGGGCAACGTATGTGCGCTTTTACTCAGATGCGTGGTTCAATACCTTCGCACTGGTCACAGGACATAAGCAAGATGGTGCCAAAGCCGCCCATACAGTTAGACATTTCGGATCCTTACGCACAGACACCGTCACGTCACTTTGAGCGCCTGCTATTTCATTATGGTGCTCCGTTGATTATGTTGAACTTGGTTAAGAAACGGGAACGACGCAAGCACGAGTCCATCATATCCAAGGAACTGGAGAACAGTATTCGATATCTTAATCAGTTTCTGCCCCCACAACATCGCATGAAGCACATACACTTCGATATGGCACGTCAGAGCCGACTGAGTGGTGGCAATGTTATGGAACAGCTCGCAGTTCATGCTGCAAGCATAATCCAGTTGACAGGAATGTTCTATAAGTCACATCGGGGCAGTGAATTGAGTTTCCAAACCGGTATTGTACGCACCAATTGCGTGGATTGTTTGGATCGTACAAATTCAGCACAGTTTGCCATAGGAAAGTGCGCGCTAGGACATCAATTGGAGCGTATGGGATTCGTCAAGTCAGCCAAGCTGGAGTTCGACTCAGATTGTGTGACCATGTTGGAGAATCTTTATGAGGAACATGGGGACACTTTAGCACTGCAGTATGGCGGTTCACAGTTGGTGCATCGCATCAAGACATATCGCAAAACAGCCGCATGGGCTTCGCAAGGCAACGATGTGATGCAGACGTTGAGTCGTTACTATAGCAACACGTTCAGCGACACGGAGAAGCAGCAGAGTATCAATTTGTTTCTGGGGCTCTACAAGCCCAGCTTAACCAAGTGTAAGTAATGATTTAAAGCCAGTATACCGTTTGCTAATATGTATGTATATTCTTGTAGTGAATCAACCTATTTGGGAACTGCAGACAGACTACGATATGCACAATGCTTTCTTGCCTAGCACACCGAGCGCTCCTATTACGGATTGGGTGCGTCATAAGGTGCGCGATTGCTTGCCCTATCCATGTGCAGATTCCAATAAACTGGTCAAGGAACTATTTCGTGTGCACAGCAATGGACTGGAGATGATCGATGCCTATTCGAACTATCATCAGTCTTTCAAGTGGACCGATTTGAGCGAGCATATTGAGTTTGAGATTAGCCAACTGGCCACACGTTATATGCCCACATTCCGCACAAACTACAGTCCCTTTCAACGTCAAATACAAACGTCACGGAAAGCGCGACAGAATCCATCGATGACGGGACAAAGTTCTACAGGCTCAACAAACAGCAACTCTTCGAGTTCAAGTGAGGGCGAGGATAGCTCCAGTGATGAGGAACTAAGTGCAAGCTTTGCTGAAAAGGAATCAAAGCAAATGGAAACAACTGAGCCAGCACCATTTACACTCTCATCGATGCTGCCTTCTATGGCGGAGGTTTATGGCTGCACTATCACAGCACCTTCCAAACAGAGTATGGCTATCTATAAGAAATACGTTCAAATGGGCAAAATGTCGAGTGGTGGTGGCCAACCGGACAAGACATCGGTGGCTCAGCGGGAACAGGAGTTGGTCAAGATGATGCGCGGCGTCACGTTGCGACCGCTGAGTGACTATGGAACAGATTCGTACCTCAATGTGCAGCCGCCCACTGTGCCTGCTAAGAGTCTACTCATTTACGAGGAATACTGTAAAACGCCACGTAATTTTAATGCAGTCCCCAAATTTGAGGAGTTTGATTTGTTATATCGCTACGTGCAGAGGCTATAAAAGCACACCAGGGAATGAAAATTCGTATGAATGATGGCTGTGCAAAGAGGTAAAATTTAAGACCCAATTTCTACAATACAATATTAGAACTCGCTTACAGTTGTTTGTGAGTTCAGCACATCACAAATGTGTTGGGAGAATATTGAGCTTGATTAATGATACATATTTATTATGAAATAAAAGAAAACAATTTAGAAAGCTTTACTAACTGAACTCACCAATACAAATATGTATATTATAATATAATAATCATGTTTATCATGTCTCTTCATATGTTTATTGCAGCACAAACTAGTCCATTAGTATCATGATATTACTTGAAACACAACGCTGTTTATACAAAGGAATGAGTCGGAATAAAAGTACACACATACACATGTAAATGTCTAGCTTGCAGTTAAACAATCTGAGGACTTTTTTCTTCTTTATTCTTCAATTCATATAAAATTTGTTCACAAATTTATTAGCGAACTTCAAAAATAACATTTGGATAATTTAAAGAAATCATTAGGTGGTCACATTTAAGCAGCTTTTGGACGGATCATCATCCTCACTTGTTTTAGTGAAGCACCGTTGATCCAAAATAAGCTTTTAGGGTCACTCACTTGAGAGTAAAAGTATTTTCCATTCATATTGCTGTAACGAAAGAAAATTCATTAGATATAAGAAAGCACATAAATGTTTAAGTATCTAAAAATACACTCACAATCTGCAACAGCTGTTGTACCACCAGCCACCATGAATCCAATCTGCTGCACAATTTCCCGAATATTCGTCGTTGTCACGATCGTATGTCGTGAATTTCATATTTGTGTGATAGCTGAATCTATCTTCTGTTGTAGTACTAGAGAATATACCCAACTTATTAAGTCGGTATTGATCGTCTTCACCCGAAATGAGGAACTCATCGTATATGGCATAGATAGTACTGCCATTGAAATATTGCATGTGAATGTACAGTTCGTGAGGTTGCTCTGTGGTCAATCTATGTATCTTCTCCAGGCCGAGGAAGAAGTCCCCGTCCCAGAAGTCGCCAAACCCACTTCTGTACGTGTTCCAATCTCTTTGGAACTCCACTCCGCCCCTGATCCTCTGTTGTATCACGGTCCATCCAGGACCAGCGATATCAGAGTTGCATAGTACCTCAAAACTAGTATCATTGGAAAGTTTGATCTTGTGAACTCCAGACAATGTGCCAATGCAACTTTTTTCGATTTCATTAGATTTATGAATCAATTTCTTAATTTCGGTTTCTAGTTGAGGAATGTTTGGCTCATTTGCAAATATGATTTCTTTTTGACTTTTTAGTTGCTTTTCGTATTCAAGCACTTTTTCAGCTTCTTCGTTAAGCTTCAATTTAACGTTTGTCATTTCTATGTTTTGCTTGTCAATTGAATTCGTAAGAAGGTTTACTTGTTTCTTCAAGGCTTCGATTTCTTCTAAGTTATGAGCAGCTTTCTTGACTTCCGTTTCTAATTGAAGAACTTTCTCATTCGTATTTTTTAAGAGGTCTATTTGCTGTTGCAAAGATTTGATTAGTTCTCTGTTAGATTCGTCTTTGTCTTCAAGTAACTTTATAATTCTCTCCTGCGATGTGCAACTTGCTACTTCCTTTACCAGTTTATTGATTTCTTCATTCTTTCTATCCATTTCTGCGTTGTTCTTATCGATCCTCTGAGTCACCTGATCAAAATATGCCATCATTGGCTTCACTATTTTGTGGGCATAAGGTCCGCACTGTTCCTCCATTTGATGGGACTCTTGACAAGACTAATAATAAACAAATTTAGGTTTGCTCATTAAATATGCTGATTCTGATTCTACTCTGATTCCACTTGAGAAGCTCTTTCTTACCTCATCGGTTTCAACTGCAAGGGAAGATCCTTCTGCGTCCTGCTTCAGGAGCAGACAGAGGAGGACGAGAACGGAGAGACAGTTTTGCCTCATTTTACTCTTGACACTTTCACGCTGCATCAAAATATACAATGATATGTGTCAAGGCAGATTCCTCCTTTTTATAGCCCCGTTCACGTGATCTGCGTATGCTCTGAACTGATAAAGCGAATGCTGATCTCAGCGTTGAACCGATCTTGACCTGTGTTTAAATCGAACTTTGATTGTTTTGCACACACAGAACATTCAACTGGAGCGTGGAACCAGAAATGAATTTGATTTGAGATGTTTTGAACATTGGTTTGTATCAAAGACCATCAGCTAAGCCATTTCACTATCCCATTTCCCACCTACCATAGACATGAAATATTCATAATAGGAAAAGCTATCATATAGCGATATTATTGAAGTATAATTTTAAATTATGATTATGTTTATTGTTTGCAATAATTAAAACAAATTATGTTTAAAAAATACTCAGAAATTGTTAACAATTGAACAGGAAAGAGGAACACTTTATCAGGCAGGTCTATTTAACACTGTGCTGACCTGTCTGTCGCTTGCTCCTCCTTGGACTGGAATGTGTATTCGGTTTGCATGCCACTGGGTGCAGTGTGAGAGGCATGCATCGCATTGTAGGCGGGTTTGTGGCCCAGCGATGATGTCGTAGTAGGTTTGTAAACACTGCCTAGTTCCTGCGCCAGCATATACTGCTCCTGCTCGGGATAGTCGTGCTCACAGTGATGCTCACCGCAGATCTTACACTCGTAGATGTTGGGACGTAGCGTAACCTTAACGCGCTGTGGAAGGAAGAAAAAGCATTAATTACTTTGCAAGGAACTGACCTTCTCAAAGTACACCCACCTCCCAGAAGGTATCGCCACTGGCACGCATAAAGTTAATTATCGCATAGCCTGGAATACAGATCAGTGACAAGGATGCAAATGTCCAGCCAATGGCGTAGGCCCAGTCGGGATATGTGTAACGTCCGTTGTGGTACGTGGGCTCCTTATAGTTAATCAAACTCAGCACCCAAATGGCCTGTAAATATAAAGAATCTAAATGAAAGAACTCATTGATACTCATAGTCTAGAACCTACGAAGAGTAGACAGGGTCCCAGGACCAGCCAACAGGACTTCAGATAGAGGGACGGCGCCTTTCCGGTCATTTGTTTGACATTCTTTGAGAGTCTCCCGGTGCCGTAGAACCAGGCTATGGCAATCATCTGGCAGAAGGCGAGAAACATAATTGTCACAGAGGCAGCATAGTGATCCATGAGCTGGAAATAGTAGATGCCACCCTGTATGATGTTGGGCAGTCCAAACAGGCATGAGATGACGCACACGAAGAGTACCACAATCTCGTGATAGCCCAAATGTCGTTTGATCCAGCGTGGAAAGCCATCTTGTATCGATGTTACCACCACCTCGACTATGGCAAATTGTGAATTCAATCCGAGGCACAGTAGCATGAAGAAGAACATGACTGCCCATAGTTGGGCATACGGCATCTTGGCCATCGCCTGGGGATATACTACAAATATCATGCCAGGCCCATCGCCAATCACATCGCGCACATTCGTATTCTGTTCCAGTGCGAGATTCCCAAGTGTGGAGAATGCAAAGATGCCCACCAATAAGCTGGTTAACATATTTACCACGCTCACAGCCACAGTATCTCGTAGTATATTATTATTGTACTTGTTGTAGCTGGCAAACGAGATCATCGACCCGAACGTAATGCCCAGTGAATTGAAATTCTGTGATGCTGCATTGATCCAAACATTTGCATTCTTCAGCTCGGACCAATTCGGCCTGAAGAAGAAGCGAAGTCCTTCGTCGGCACCCTCGAGTGTTATGGCCCGGAACATTAGTATGATGATGAGCACAAATGGAAATGTGGCTGTGAAATAACGAACTTTTGCCGACGATTTGATGGACTTCCATGTCGCAAAGTAGACCATCAACCAAGCACAGACCAAGCAGGCGAACAGCTCCCAGCGCATCATGCCAGGATACTCCAAGCCGGCGCTAATCTGCAGCACTTTATTTCTGTTAAAAGAGGGAGGAACATTTAATTGAGAGATTCTTCAAAGATTGTGATGGACTTACTCAAAGAACTCCTCCGAGGGCGTGCGTGAAGTGTCCGGCGCAGAAGCATTCTCCCTACGCTGTGGCACCCAACAGTCTGGAGTGTTCCATCTGCCAAGGAATAAAGTAAGTTATTAGTTAATGGTTTTATATGAGTGTCTTAAGTGTTTCTATTCACCTGTTGTTGCAGTCAATCCAAGGCATTTCCGTTTTGAATGATGTGAAAAAGTAATAAATTGAATAACCTATTATGACGCTATAGTAGGTGGACATGAGAAAGGAGACAACCACACTAGCCAGACCAGCTCCTGTTCGAAAGAGATGGTAAGTTTGTAATATTCTAAGATTAATATCTTATTTCTTGTTTAAGTACTAACTTGTAGAAGATTACTAAGATTATTAACACTTCTATTATATTATATTATATTTTAACTTCTAGATGTTATGCTACTTGTTGAGCAGAAAGAGTACCTCGTTTTGAATGGAATCAGCGCATACACATCGGTTTCGTATTGCATGGAGCACTTGATTATACGTTCATTGAATCTACATTTTACAAAAACATGATAACCCTCCCTGGACTTCTAGTGCTCAAAAGATGTCGAAAATCTTTCGATTTTCAATTGGTACGTACATTTTTTAATTATGTATATCGTTTCGATTTTGATTTACGTGTTACACGCAAGTTACAGATATGTTACAGATATTTTACAGACATGTTACAGATATTTTAGACACATCTTACAGTCATGTTACAGACATTTTCCTTTTAAAATGCCAAAATTTCGCCATTAAGTTTTTGCCTTTAAATCAATTCAAAAAGTCAAGAATACAAACGATAAACTTCTCTTTTTCTCTATATGGATAAGTATGTTTAAGCACGAATTAAAGTAATGTGAGACCCAAATGAGCCTCTAATCAGGTCGGCTATAAATCAGACTGGGTCGCTCGAATCACATGTCTAGACTTGCACTCATCTGCATAATTCTAATTGGCTGCATGGCGTTGAAGTCAATTGAAGCCATGGATAGAAATTGTCAGTTAATATTTATTAGTACGCTTCTGGTTGTATTTGTATTTTTGTATGGGCGTCGGCTGGACGAGGGCGTGTTAGTGTGGGCGTGACAAGGCAAGTTCTATTGGCAAAACATCGACAATAATTAAGCGTTTTGTAAATATGTCAAAATAATGTTGTCTATTAGATTTATGACTGCGACCTTTCAAGCCCCACACACGGGGGAGATAAGAGTAGCAGGGAGAGAGTGAGAGAGACAGTAAGAGATAGAGAGGAAAGCTTTTCGGGGTCTCACAATCAGTTGAGAAACGCGTACGTAAATCGCTCAAAAAACATTTCCGTCTCGGTTTACAGTTGCGCTTCACACATTCACGCCATCCCCATAACAATGATGATACTAACTAATTAGCATGTATCTGTGGTTGTGTGTACGATGGTGTGTGTGTGAGAGAATGAGTGTGTCTGTGTGTGAATGCCTGAGTGTGCATAAGATGTTCTTTAATATATGCGAATTGCATGTGCTACAGTTTTCACTGTAAGTTGCTCAAGTCTTGCCAAGGGAATTGCCAAGTTCTTTATTCCCCGAAAAGGGAAAGAGTAGTTGGGGAATTAGGAAATATTTTATAATATCGTCTACTTATGCTGTAAACTTAAGCACGACTCAATAAAATTTAATAAGCAGAATAATTATTCTATAAACTTCATTCGTCTCCAGTTAGGGCAACTTCTCGTCTTATACCCTCTTCGAAGCTAATTATTAGTTATTGTGGTACTTTTTTTCGGCTGCTTTGTATCTTTTATGTCAACCGAAGCGACATGTGTTGACTTTCAGTCATATTTACACAGTACTAACTACAGTGAAACCTTGGCAATGAACTTTGGCAAGAGCAGCGCACCCATATTTGTGTTTGTCATGCCCCCATGGGTAATCCTCGACGTAGTATGTGTATCTATTATGTTCTCTCTCTCTGTTTTGTTTTATAACTAACAATTATTCCAAAGAACACTTCTAAATTTAGTTACGCTAAGCGTGTCGCCGTGACGCATTCAAATGTACCTATAAAGCGTGTAAATATGTCCACAAATGACGCAATAATAATAACTATGGAGAGAGAGAGATAGCAAGGGAGAACTGAAATTGAGTTGTAAATTAGTAAATAAACGTTCTCAAGAAAGAGTAACCCTTTCAAAACTTGAAGAGGCATTCAGTCGGTGTCTCAGATGTTTAAGTTCGCATACGGCACCTTGTGCAATGAACAATGTAGTTTAAGGGGAGCTTAGATGTAGTCCAGTTCTTGGTATATTTATTAATATACAAAACAGATACGATTCCTGGTATATATATAGATACAGCTGGTCTAAGTTCTTGCAACTTACTAATATCGTGTCTAACCCAATGCTTAAAAAACACTTTTATCTTATCGTGGAGACCTTCTTCCGTTAACTGTGCGATAAATTGTGCCACAAATCAGTTAGAAACGATAGTTTAATTAGGTTTTCTATACCTAGTTTCCATTTTTTTATCACCTTACTTAGATACGTATTGAACTTACCCTTAAAGAGGGGACAGAGCTGACCCAGTGCCCCAATGGGACCTCGTCCCGTGTATTGTCCCACAGACAACTCCATAAACAGCAGCGGAATGCTGCATATGAAGAGTATTATGCAGTAAGGTACTAGAAATACACCTGAAATAGAATAAACAAAGACACATACAGTACAGATGAGATGCAGATAGAGCTATATCTTGGCAATGAATTGGGAGGGACTCCAGACTTAAACAGACAGTAGCAGCTAAATAAGCAAATTAAATTAATTATAAATATTTGACATCAACAATTGCAAATTGTGTAAGTCGCCAGTTCGCCGCAGTTCGCAGTCGACAGTTGCCAGTTGGATTGCTCATTACGAGTGTAATGTGCCTGAGAAATGTAAATGGGGTCTCCGAAGAAGAATAAGAAACAGAGAGAAGCAAGAGAGAGACAGATAGCGAGAGACGCGTGTAAATGAAGATGGACGCAGGCCGTCAAGTGGCTTGCGTGTGGCAGGCGGGGTTGAGTCAAGAAACCTATTGAGATGACAGTGACCGCTTTATATTTTTGTCGTCGAGCTTACATTCATATATATATACTTTGCACTGAGCTTGTACAAATTTTAATTTATCACTTTGTAGCGTTTACAGCGGAAATGTCGCATAAAGCGCGAAAATGCCTTTTTCAAGTCGAGAAACGATGTCACACTGAGAATATCAAAAGTATTTGCCGAAATGTTGTCTCAGGGTTGCAATATTTCCTCGACTTCCGTTATGATTTAACTAGAGAATTCTTAAAGTGGGGAGGGGAAGGGAAAGTTTCATCTATTACAAATAAAGCCTGTGACTATGTTTGCCTTTGAATTAGTTTTTGTATAATCTCTTCAACTTACCGCCTCCGCTTTTGTAGCACATGTAGGGAAAACGCCAGACATTGCCCAGGCCCACCGAGTAACCAATGCAGGCCAAGACAAACTGCATTTTATTGGCCCAATGCTGTTGGCGCGGCTTCAAATGTGCCGCCTCGTCCGACATGTCCATGTAGCTGTCATCGTCATCGATGCCCAACGGCCTGTGGACACATAGGACAAACAAAACAAGCATGAATAACATATGCACACACACACACATACATACTATATCTATGTGGTTAACTATAGTTATGGGTCCAATGGGGGGGTATAGTATTCAGAGTTATTTGTATTATAGTCAGCCAACCAGGCGCATCTAATTGCTGTCAACACTTTCTGTGTCTGTTTCTGTTTCCACTGGCATTGTCTGTCTCTGAAACCCCAGACGAGGGACACACTGATTGTATGACCATCGGTCAGCTTGGCTGCGATTCCCCTCGGAACTAACATTTGTGGTGCGTCAAATGGTTTAATTGCAGTAATCACATGACAAATGCTACAATGGGGGGTCGCCGAAGGTGTCAAATGCCATTGCATTGTTGAATGAACGTTCCGAGATTTGATTGAGGGTTGCCTGAGGGTTGGGCTGAGTCTGTTCAGATTGCCTGGCGGAGGGGGCCAGCTCATTTGATGAGGTGTTATCTACTGCTGTTATGTGGGAGGTTTAGCGAATTAAGACACGAATTATGTAAGACTGAGAAGATTAGTTAGGCTTGCGAAATGAAGATAAATGGGGATCTTCTGGGGAAGGCAGGAAGAGAATATCTAAACTAATGTCAGACCCCATTTAGTCGGTGTGAAGAAGGTTTTATCTAATAAAATAGGTGTGTTCCTAATAGGTAACTAAGATATGTACTAAATAGTACACTATTAAGATTATTAATTTGTATAGGCATGGTCCTACTCCATATCTCCCCTCCAGGATCTTTATCTCACAAGTCATTATTGTTTATTTAATGTTCATTCTTCATTCAGTCTGACTACATTCTGTATATCTGACACGTGCCAAAAGAGCTTTAAATATAGAACAAAAAAACATTAAACGGAATCCATAAAATAAATGTTTAGCACAAATTTAAACAGTCTGCTTAAGCATTAAATAAACGTTAATATTCAATCAGCGGCATTTCGCTAATGAAATAAACAAACTTGACAAGCATATGGGGGGCGCAGACTCTCGTATAGACTCGAATTGAAAGCTATTAAGCGACTGCTCTCGGTTGTTATGTAATTGAAAACGGGAGCGCTTACACTTTGGCCACTCGATTGTAGCGAAAAAAGGATTGCTCCGAATGTTTAGAGGACTGGGCGTCGAAGTCGTTGCGATGAGGCATCGCTATAGAGTATTACTGTATTCTCAGGATATAGATTTGTGCTATATGCGAGAAACTTTTCTCATTTAGAATAGAAAACACTTCAAACTCGCTTCACATTATCCATGCGTACAATACTCCACTAAAAACCACTCAAAAAAGGATTCTAATTGAGACGATCTTATTTTTTTTGCGTGGAACAACTGCTCCGATCGTTGGTTGCCACTTAACTGATTAACGTGCGGCGCTTGAGGCTTGGGACTAATCTTACGATTCGAAAATATTGAAGTATTGCGTTAATCGTTTGAGTCAACAGATCTATTGATCTGGTTAAGGAACATTGCTTAAAAATAGCTGCTATTGAACGGCGATCAGTGATCGGACGATTCAAAGCTATTCACGTTTCATGTCAAAGGAAATGCATATCATGTGGCGGGTCCCTCCCTCCCAACTCACACAGATGGTGTTAAAATTCCATGTTTACTAAGACTGCTGCTTTTTGTGTGTGTGCTGCGAAAAGGTGTGAGATCCCATTTGGCCTTTTTATGCTCGCGCGTCCAAAATGGTGCCAAAATTTGCAATTATTTTCAAAAGTTTTATGTGCTCGTCAAGGGGGTGTGCTTTTCATATGCTAATGGAATACCAGGGTTGGATTGGAAATTTTTGTAACGAGCGGTAAACATTTGCTCAGGTTTTTATAGATTCTCGATATATTCTTATGTTAGAAATATTGAATTAAAGCTTGAATTGTTAATTTGTAAGAAAAAACAAATTTCCGAATTTCTGAATTTCTTTTTACTGTGTTTATTGTTAGTATTGATTGATCTTAAGTGCCATTTATATTAATAGCAGTCAAATTAATTGTTTAACGGAGATAACTCTTTATTTTTATGTTAGCTTTACTACTACTATTCTCTGTTTTTATTTTTCCCCAAATCTTTTTTAAATGAGTGCTTACCTTAGTTGAATAACATATTAAACTTAATGAAATAGTGCCAGTAATAAATTATCGTCACTCTCTGTAGTTTGCATTACATTTTACCAATAGTATTTATACTAAAAATGTATCCTATGGTGCATTCTATACTTGGTCTCACATTTTCCCAATAACATTTACATATGTTAACAGTGTGATAACGTCAGTAGCAACATGTTAGTAACATGACGCAACAGAAATGGTAACTGAACCATCTGCGCGTTCTGTAGTTTGTCTAACATTTTACAAACAACATTAATGTTAATAGTCTGCTTTACGCTCAGACCATTACTGTTAGTAAAAGAGCGCCACAGCTGCTGTTATACTGGAATATTAATTGTACTTACGGCGGCGTCTGCGGGTTAACCATGTCGAACAGTTCGTTGGCTGTTGTCGGCACTCGTCGGATGACCAACTTGCGTCCATCTGTCGAGCCAATGCCAATGGAGGCCAGTGAGCGCACTGATGTCACATCCGAATAGATCTGATTGCCGCCAACGAGCTCATGCAAGTGATAGGAACTGCCACTGAGCGAGGATTGTGGCTGCATGTAGAGTGGATTCGGTGGTTTCAGGCCATAATTGGCGGCTGAGCTGCCCGCAAGATTGCAGCTGCTGTCACTCAAGCCGGGCAGGTAGGCTGTGGGAGGGGGAAAAAGAGTAGAGAGAGATTTGAAGTAGGAGTTAATCATTCCAGGCTTACATGACACCACACTGCGCATGCTGCTGTGATGGCTGCCCATGCGATTGCGCATGTCGTAGCTCAGTGGCGAGACAGCCATTCCAGCATCGTTGCCCGTGGCCATTGTGGTTGTGGTGGTGCAGGTCAGTGTTGTGGGGGTTGTGTAGTGTGCAGCAGTTGGTGGTGGGGCAGCCAAGGGCACAGCTGGCACTGCCGGCGGCTCGCAGTCATCGATGGTGAAGGTAACCGTCGAGGTTGATGTTGCCGGCTGTGGTAGCTGTGACAGCTGCAGATGCTGAGCTGGCTGTATGACATCCGAGTTGGGACGTGACTTGATCTTCGACGATGATGCCTGGCGAGGTGGTTGCTTATGCATTGCGGCTGCCATGGCGACCAGCGATGTGGTCGAGTTGGTCTGCCGGAAGGGCAGCTGTGGTGGACTCGTACCGGAGGCACCTGGCGAACTGGGCGTGGCTGGTATGATGATATACTTGTGTGGTCGCATCGAGGGATGACGGATGAGTCGCTGTTCATCACCATCGCCACAACTCTCTGCGCCGCTGTCTGAGAGTTGACTGTGTCGTGCCAATGGGGAGAGGGCACTGGTCGCTGTGGGCGTGGCACGTTTGGTCACCAAATTGAGGGCAGTGGGCGAGGAGGCGGTCTTGGCCAGTGGCTGACCAGACGCTTTGGGGGCATCATGCTGATTGGGCATTTTGGGGCAGCTTTAGTTGCCAAATATCTTTCTCTCTTTCTTTGCTTTGGTGCTGCTAAAATTCGTTTGTTTGCTGTTGTTGTTGTTGGTGTGGACTTGATCATAACACCATTGTTGTTGTAGCTAATAATGTTGTTTCTGTTGTTGTTTTTGTATTTGTTCTCATACACGTATTTATCATTTTAATGCTCATAGTTTGTAGCTGGTGTCGCTGGCGGGCGATTCTTTTTTTTAAAAACTTGTTGATGATGTTTGTTGTTGTTGTTGTTGTTAAGCACTTATTGCTGTTGTTGTTGTAGCTGCCTCTGCGGTTGTCATATTTTCAAATCACTTTAAAACCTTGAACACCACAATGCCATTTTTTATTACTGTTGCTTCTGTTGTTGTTAGTGTTTTATCTCTGTCTCTCACTCTCTCGGTGCGCACGCTTAATCTTTTTAATCTTAATAAAACGAAATGAAAAGAATACCAAAAGTCGTCTCATTGTTTTTGATTATAATCTTTATGGTTTCTATAAGCGCGCAATCCCAGAAATTTATTGCCAGAATCTTCCACAATTTATTTAATTTCTCCTAATGAGCTGTTAACCTACATATTTAATCATATCTCAGATGGAATAAAAACGGGTTGTTCAAGTGCTTGTCAGGGAGAGAAATATTATATGGAGAACAAATAAATATACACTCTCTTGCTTATGAGATTGGATCAAACAGGAATAAATATCTCTAGATCTGATTAAACATGTATAAATATTTTTAGTATTGTCAACAAATGAACTGTTCCTCAACTTTTCAGTTGTTAAAACTCGCAAGTTGAAGAAAATATCAAGCATTCTGTTTGTCAAGTCAATATTTATGATCATAACAGTATCTGCTGAGCGTATTATGTTTGTCAGATCTCTCTCTCTCTCTCTCATTCTAAAGTCATTGCAAATTCATAAACAATGTTGCATTTAAAGTGTTTTATTTTTGGTAGCTTATCTCGCAAGAATTTATTAACTTTTCTCAGGCTTGTATTGTATATTTATATAAATATAAACAAACAAGCACATGCTTCACGAGTCCCATGTCCCAAGTCCCATGTCCCATGTCCCATTTTCATTTTCATTTTTCTTTTCTTATTCATTTTTATCATCGTGACAGATAAACACTCGTATCTGACTGGCGCGTAACACTTCAGATCCCATCAGAGTCACTCGCACTTCACTTGACATCAGTTACAAAATTGTATCTTATCGTTTCTTGAAGTGTCGTCTACCTACATATATGCCACCTTCGTCTGCTCCCCTTTTTCCACTTGTGACAGTTGCCTTCAAAACATTTCTGTTGTCAGCTTTCGTTTTTTTATGACTCTGACTCGTTTTCATGTGAAACCCCCCAACACTTTATGTTATGTATTATAGATAGATAGATTCCGGCACTACGTCATAATCTTTTTGATGATACATCGAACCGCGTATGGCGCTTTGGCCCACTGACTCTTAGCGCCGCAGCGCAAAGGTCATTGAAATGGGTTCAGTACTATTAATTACGCATCTGCGGACAATATGCGACAAGATGTGATATAAGTGGATAGATAGATAGAAAGATATAGTATTAGGCATGTGTGCATCATTGTAACACTGGCACACAACCTCATTGACTGGCCATGTGATATGTAAATGTAAATTTCTCAAACACCCCGACTTAAAAGAGCACTTGCATGAGCTAAGCAAATGTGTATATGGAATGTGTCATTTTATGATCACCCCCAACTGTGGGGCTGAGCAATTTCAGTAAGCAAACCTTGCAGTTTGGATTAGATTAGGCTGTGGTATATACTATTAGTATGATATAATGCCAGAACTATTTTATTGTTTGGTTTCTATATGCCAAAATGTTGTTGATAAATTTAACTTTTCTTTAAAATTGTCTTCTACAAAACTGTTAAATAACAATAACTTGCATTCAGTACTATATAACATACAGTATGATACTTTTGTTGTATATATTTTTACCACTTTATTGATATAGGAGACTATGGTTATATTTCACTATTTTTGTAGTTTCTTTAATATAATACTTTCTCTCAATATAATACTAGTACCATACAACTTTATTGAGTGCTGCTTTTATACCATCAACAGTTTGATATAGTTCCTTTTCTTCAGGTTTATTTGACATTAAAATACGTATAACTTTCATTTAGTTGAGTTAGGCTTTTATTTTTGGTTTGGATCTTGAAACTAGCATCCAAACTGAGAAAAGCATCAAGGCAATAAACAATCACAACAGAGAGAAATACAGTTTGTCTTGATAATGTTTGTTTTTCCTCGAAATAATTTCGTTACTTATTGTTTTTCTCGGCTGTTGTTTATCAGCACGACGAAAAGTATATAAAGCATTTAATTTATTGAACATTTGTTGCATATATATTTAAAATTGATTAGGGAATCGCGTAAAGTGAACAAATGAAGGCTTTCACGTGCCCCGACACCGACAATAATTGTCAATATTGTTTGTTAATAGCGCAAATAATGATGATAATGATGTGTTTAAATCATTTTGTAATTTCTAGCAGTGATTCTTCTCTGACACTTTTCAATTGAAATTGGCTTCATTCAATTTCACGCTCGGCCGAGTGGGTGTATTCACTCACTCATTCATTCATTCAATCACACTCGAGCTACATTTACGTATTTAATCATAATTGATTATCGCATAATAGCATAATCAACACACATTGCACGCAATTGTCAAATCAATTACACGCCGGCAGATAACGCGTCGTATACGCGATGGAATTATACGTATACGGCATAGGAATTTACCCCGAATATTCACACAGTTCTTGAAACAAGCATGCCGTATATCGATTTGATGACGTTTTTTTATTATGTGCTTGGCATTACTTCGCGTAAGAAAACGGTAAACTGTGGCCCGCATTGAGCCCGCCTGGAGCCGTATTGAGCCGTCGTAAAGCTGCCTGGGAAACGTGCAAACACGCGCGCTGTCAAATGTCAACTGATCCACGTTTGCGAATATCGCTTACACTTGACGTCGTCGCTTGCGGCAAAGTTGGAGCTTGCTCTGGGGTATCGGAGGCCTGCAGCTGCTCACGGTCCGCTGGCCGGTTGTTTGTTTTCTCGCCCGCCAGCCCGCTTGCTCTCCCGCTCACCCGTATCCGCTCATTCGCAAGTGACCTCTCTCTCGCTCCCGCTCTCTCTCTCTCTATCATGCTTACGCTCATGTGCTGTTGTTCGTGCTTTTCGCTCGCCGTTTGAGCGTTGAGCATTTGCGGGTTTTGGTTTTGTCGTGCGATCGTTTGGGCTTTCCGGCTCGGCATCTGATAGCAGGCACACACAGGCAGGCGGGCAGGCCGCCAGGCAACAATCAGAATAACCGCAAGTCAAAAATGTTGCAGTAGCTTGGTTGACTACGTTATACCCTTTATATATTTAGATTTAGATTGGTTTATGCTAGACAAAGCAGGTTGCTTTGTGTTTTGTAGGTGCTGTTGGTACTGTTGGTACTTTATGTTAAAGTTTCTATATCGTATAAACAACGGAGAATGCTTTCGTTCGACTTATTCCCTAAGGAGTTCAATTGGGGAAAAACCAGAACACATTTGATAACTGATAAAAGTTGTATAAGAATTTTAAAAATTAAAATAAGCAAATATTTCTTGTGTTCAATTAAATTATCTGAATTTTGGTGGTACAGATATTAATAAATATAGAATTATTGAACCAAGAATATATATAAGAAGAAATAATACTATTTTAAAAATACATTCTTCTAATAGTGTAGCCCACCTTCCACAATATTTTGTAGGAACTAGAGGGAAGTATGGATTGACTGCGCAGGGAAAGAGAAGCAAGCATGTTCTGCCTTTGCCATTGCCATTTGTTTCGTAGCTTATCCCCCAAAGCTTGCATATTAATTTTTATTATACGATCAACAAGAAGAAGCTACAATTTGTTTGCTGGCTGATTTACCGTTCAGAGACGAAGCAAGGTGGTAAAATAGAAGAGAGAATGGGGGAACTAAAGAGGGGGCAACATTTGATAAGTGCATTTTTTATCACATGGCAGACACAGACGCAACGATAAGCTGATTGATAGTAAGGACTGGGGGACAGACAGGGGATTCTATTGTGACGCGAATCGAGACAATATTTATTTGATACTCAAATGAGTTGCGCTCTCTTTAAGTATGAATATAAATTGGACTATCGGCTGTTCCCATTTCAAACTGGCTTTTGCATATGCAAAGTGAACAAGAAACTCATTAAAATACCAAAGATATTATTCAAAGCACCTGCACCCGCATTAATATTCAACACCAAAAAAAACCCGTGTGTTTTTTTTATTTTTCTTTATTCATATTCATTTATTATTTATTAGTTTACAATAAGCGATTAAAGTATATACTTTTTATGTTTCTTTTTAAATACAATTCTTTATAATTACAATTTAACTATTGTTTGCTTTTTACAATTCATCGATATTTGCTGCCAGTGCAAAAAGTGTTTATCATCAACTTAATTCTAGTTGTTCGGGTAAATGTTTAATCGGTTTTTAGTTAAGAAAAAATAAAAGTTTTTGTTTTTTTTTAAATTGTGAGCGAAATTGTTCATTAGTTTTGTTTGTTTTTGTTCATTTAATTAATTAATTTGTGCACATTGGAGTAAGAAAATAATTTTATGCCTGGCATGAAGCTATTGCATTAGTTCAGAGTCGATAGAAACCTATACACAAGAATGCGCTACAAAAAATACCATCGATTCGATTTGTGTATTATTTACAATTGATATCTGCCTGTCTAGATGATTTCTCGTATGATATTTTATATAAAGAAATTGTCTGTTTTGATATTCGCTTTCATTGCTTTTTCACGTTTGGCTTAAAGTAGTGACTATACATTTTGTTTATATTTTAATAAGATTAATTTAAAACTTTTTCTTCATTTGAATAATTTATTTAAAACGGCATCTCTTTCTCTCTCTGTAACCTCTGACTAAGAGACAGTTGTGCCTCTGTGAAACGGACACCCGAAACTAAAAATGTTCGCTGCACAGTTTCAGGCGCGTTGACAGCTGCACCCTGTACTTGGCCAGAAGTTAAGGGTGGAGAGAGGGAGAGGGTGGTATAGATAGATGGAGATTCTCACCCGCCGATTCGTTGTTATCTTTTTTTAAGTACTCGCTAGACTCGTACTTGTCGCGTACTAATTAGTTAGTTAGTGGAAGTATTTCATTTGCATTTTAAAACAATCACAACAATTTAATATTAATTGACTAAAAAACTACAAAAATAATGCGGTTAATTATAATAGTAGTAGTATAGTAGTAGATAGTGTAGTTTTTTTATAGGTTAGAGTTCTAGTTCAAATCCTCCATTAGTCGTCGTTGCGTTTAAAATTAAAACAAACCTTAAATATCTCATTCTATGCATTAATTCTGTTTTGTGCGCGATTGACGCCTCAGTGGCAGTATTTTTTTTTTAGTATTAATATACTTGTTTTTTTTAGAAGCAGTTCTCTCAAGCCATTTTTCTCTGGCTGTGTGTGTGTGTGTGTGTGTTTTTTTTTCATTGCTCTCTCTCGCTTCGTATAATTCCTAAAAGACAATCGTTTCTATATTGTACTCAGGTTATACTTCGTTTTGCTGGCTTGAGAGGATCAACTGCTCCCAGAGTATTTTTTCTTGGGGTGCATTGTTCGTTTTGGTTGGAAAATTAAGGCAGTTTTCAATTTTAAAAGGCGAGCTCAGGTCCTAAAGTAGTAGTGTGCGTGTCGTGTGTGTGTCTGTGCTATAATACAAAGTGTTGTTTGGTTGGTTTTGCCTACTACCCACACCCTAAACATTTATAGGAAGTCTTTAGTTATATATGTATATAACAAAACGTAATTATAATCAATCGACTAATGAAGAAGTTGTCGTTAGAGGACGAGAATTCTTTTGTAGTCGCTGCCCTTATATAATATTTCTTTCTCTCTCTTCTACTTTTGGCAATTATCTTGTTTCTGTTTTTTGAAATTATCTTGCTAGCCAAACTACGCAAAATTCTCATATTAGTAAGGAAGAAAAATACTACAAATTGGTTAATACAAAATAATCAAAATTATAAAATTATTTTCTTAAATTACTAAAATTAATCTGTGTGCATTTTGTTTTCGTTTCTTTACTTTATACAAGTTTATCTCTCTTCATTTTTTCGTTTAGTGCGTCGTTTGACGACTACAGTTTCGGCTCACAACTGTACTTTTGCTTTTTCTTTTCATTTATATAAATTTATCTTTATATATATTTTTCTCTCATTTGCGCGAAATTTAATTTCGTTTCTCTTTTTGCACTTGCTACTCAAATATGAATTTCTCTTTACTTTTCTCTATTTCTCTCTTTGTTTATAAACTAAATTATAGCTAGGATTTTTTGTTGTTCTTTCTGTGGGTTTTTCTTTAACTTTACTCTACTCTCTCTCACTTCATTTAAGAGATGTAGTCCGGCGTGGGCTCAGGTGCTGCATCTGGATTGGCAAAGAGCGGATTGGGGAACTCTGGTGGATGTGGCAATGGGGCCAGTGTCTTGGGCCTTCTCCTGTAGGCCATTAGCCAGCAGGAGACCGCAACGGCGACGGCAACAAGTGCCAGCAGCGCCGTAATGACCAGAGCAATGATCAGACCAACCATCGATACACAGATATCCTCAACACGCTGAGCAGCCGGTTTGACTGTGGGCAAGTAAGAAGAAAGATATGTTGTTAATATGATTTGACTAATCTCAGTTATCTTTATAGATTCGACTTACTGTTGGCATCGTTAAGTCCAGGACCGCTGCGCTTCTCGAATGTCAAAATGGCATTCGAAGAGATTGTAATCTCCTCGCGCAGCTGACCCTCCACTCCTGTGTTGGTTGCAATTGCCGTCGTATCGCTGGAATTATCCGCAATGGAACGACGACGTCTGCCGAAGGCATTGTAACCGCCACAATTGACCGGTTGACACTTGCCAAAGCAGACACGTATATTGCACTGGAAGCGTATGTTATCGCTGGAGGGGAATTTGAAGGCATTGAAGCTGGCCAGCAAACTATTGGTATCCGGATTGTATTCCCAATTGCCAAAGATACTTGTGTCTGTGGCGCAGCCATTCTCGTCCGTTACCAGATACTCGTTCTGCACATTATCCTCCATCGTTTTGGCAATGCAGGAGCGTGCGAAGCCGCCATAAATAGCTGCAAAGAGAGGATTAGAGTAGGATTAGAAAGGCAATGGAAAGGAAAAAGACAGTAGGAATCTCTTCATTCATACGCGTCACTAATTAGATGCCAAGGCTACCTTAAGAGAGACTTAGTTGATAAGACATTCAGGCTAAAGAAGAATGGATTCTTAAGTAACTCTACTCAAGCCTAACAACTATAGACTTGGTAATTCATGCACCACTTGATTATACATTCATACTAAAAGAGACAACATATGGATTACTCCTAGCTAATGACGTAACACTAAGCCTAAGTAACGACTAGGTTTGGCCTGGATGACTTGATAATACGTTCATTTTAAAGACAACAGAGATGCATTACTCTAGGTCTACTTACTGGCTGGCTCGACGTCCACTTGCAGTCGCAGATTGTCGCCAATTTCGGCGGAGTTAATCTCCTCTCCCTCGTTGGTGATGATGCGCATCTGGCAGATTGGTGGTGGTCCAGTATTGGCAATGGTTCCCGCCGTGGTCAACATGGACACGTTGAAGCCCAAGGTGACGTTCTTCTCGCCCGTCTGGTAGACACACTTGATGTTATAGGCCTGTGCCTTGTATGTCACGAGCTTGGGATGCTTCTGTATGACCAGCACGAAGCTAGCAACATCCTTGACAGCCTGCATACCACAGCTGCCGAAGTGAACGCGGAAGATTTCGGTACGTGGTACAGTTTCTCCTGCCAAGTTGACAACACGACGACATTCCTCATCCTTGCTGTGCCCCTTAACATAGAGGACGCCATTGAAGCCCGGTTCGGTGATGTGAATCTCCACCTGAACTCCATCGGCCAAGCAACTGACAACCATGTCAGGACGTGGGAAGTCGGTGCGGAAGTTGGTGTGGTTGCAATGCAGTTCCGGATTGCCAGTGTAGCCAGTAATGCACTGACACTGGGCACGATGATTCACGGCATTACAGAAGGCATTGACGCCACATGTCTTGGTCAGGCAGGGATCTTCACAGGTCTTTGTCTCGGGATTGCAGAAACGATTATCGGCGCACTGTTCGTTGCTAGTGCATTCGGGTTGCTCGACAGGCACACACTCTCCCAATGGAGTCAGGCGATAGCCCAGCTCGATGGGGCAAGTGCAGCGACCACGCTCATCGATGACCATGCCACGTTCCAGAGCGCACACGCAGTGTCCACTCTCGTCAATGCGATAGCCCTGCTCCACCAGGCATGGTGTGCAGTACTCGTAGATGTCCAGTGCACTGCCAGGTGGACAGACACACTGACCATCGACATCGCGGACGAAGCCCTTCTCGATGACGCACAGTGAACGTTTGTCACACTGTACCGCGGCATTGCCAGTGTATCCCTCGAGGCACTCACAGATCATGGTGCGCACTGGGAGCGTATCCAGCACGCGGCATTCGGCATTGACACCACAGGGCTGGGTGGCGTTGCAGGGATTGACGCACTCACCATGGAGGCAGGCACGTTGCGTGGGACAGTCCGAATCACTGATGCAAATCGGCACCACACGCTCCTGTTCGCAGCCATTGCGTCCGGGCACAGTACCTGGTGGACAGGCACATTGTGGACGATGTTGATAGACCTTGCAGCTCTCGTCACTGGCACAGATGGCAGTGGTCTCGCAAGGATTAGCGCATTTGCCATTCACACAAGCCTTGTCCGTGGGGCATTCATCGTCGGTGCGACAGCCAAGTGGGGTGCAACCCAGACGTGCATTGCCGCCGTGTCCTGGCGCACACTCGCAGACAGCGCGATGATTGAGGGCCAGGCACTCTGCATTGGGTCCACATTGCTCGCCCTGGCAGGCGGGCACGCAGAGTTGATTGCGGCAGGCATGTGTGGCCGGGCATTCCGAATTGATGCTGCACTCGATCTTGGCGCACTCGAACTCGGGATTACCCTCGTATCCCTGGCGACAGGTGCACACAGGCTTGTGGTCCTTGATGCGACACTCGGCATTCAGTCCACAATTGCATGGATCACGGCAGATGCCATTCACACACGACTTGTCGGAGGCACAATCCGAATCGGACACACAACCGCCGACCTTGACAACACTCGTCGTGGGTTTACAGCTGCCACTGCCGCTGCTTATGTATCCATCGGGGCAGATGCAGATCATGGTACGCACTGGAACTGTTGGCGTCACTTGGCACTGTGCGGGTCGCTGGCAAGGCTCCAACACCTGACAAGGATCGACGCACTGTTCATTGATGCAGGCCAAGCGGGCTGGACAATCCGTATCCAGTTTGCAGACGGGCTGTGGCTCGGGACGGCAATCCACATAGGGATTACCCAGGAAGTCAGCGGGACAGCGGCAAACAGCCATGTGATTCTGGGGACGACACTCGGCACGAGGGGCACACACATTGTTGTAGACACAAGGATTGACGCACTGCTCGTTCTGGCAGGTCTTGTCCGTGGGGCAGTCGTTGTTGCTGCTGCAGCCGATGACGCGGCAACGCTCGTAAGGATTACCACGGTATCCGCTCAGGCAACGGCACTGGGCATGACTGGACTGGACGTAGCACTCGGCGTTGGGTCCACACGGATCGTTGATCAGGCAGGGATTGATGCAGTTGCCATTAATGCAGGCCTTGCCAGAGTCACATTCACCGTCAACGCGACAGCCAATGGTACGGCAGGAGGCATAGGGATTACCCTCGAATCCATCCTGGCAACTGCAGACGGCGCGGTGTTGTTGCACCTGGCAGATGGCATTGGTGCCACAGTTGCATGGGTTGCGGCATTGTCGGTTCACACACGCCTCCTGGTCGCCGCAGTCCAGATCACTCTCGCATCCGGGCGGGCTCTGCAGCACCAGCTGACGACACTCGCCACTGGCATCGGGCACCTGCGACTCGGGACACTCACAGACCATGGTGCGAACGGGCACACTGTCCAGCACACTGCAGTGGGCACTGCGTGCGCAAGGAGAGAGTTCAGTGCATGGGTTCGAGCACTTGGCATCGATGCAGGCCAGTTTGCTGGGGCAATCACCGTCGTCACGGCACACAGGCTCCACGGCACGTGCCTCGCAGAAGGCATGGGGATTACCCAGTGGCAATTGTTCGGGGCAACGGCAGACGGCGCGATGCTGCAGGGCCTGGCAGATGGCATTCTGTGCACAAGGACTCTGGCCACATGGATTGACACACTGGTTCTGCACGCAAGCCAAGTTCGAGGCACAATCGTAGTCGGAGTGACATTCCAGACGCAGACAGCGTACAAATGGATCACCCTCCAATCCAGCTGGACATCTGCAGCTGGCACGATGATTGCGGCCATAGCACTCGGCATTCAGTGCACAAGGATCTGAGATCAGGCAGGGATTGACACACTCACGGTTCACACACTGCTTGTCTCCTGCGCATTCCTCATCCGACTGGCAACCAATTGGAGCACAGCCAAATTGCGCATTGCCAGAGAAGCCTGGCTTGCAGTAGCAGATCGGATGATGATTCTTTACAATGCACTCGGCATTGGGTCCACAATTGCACGGGTTGATGCACTGCGCATTGATGCAGGCTTCCGCAACGGGGCAATCCGAGTTGGATTTGCAGCCAACGGTGATGACATCGGAAGCTGCAGATAAAGAAGGCAGAGATTGGATGAGTATAAATTGCAGTAGAGGATTCGTATTCCCTTTGAACTTACGTGGCAAACAGCGCACTCGTGGATCTCCTGAGTAACCTGGTGGGCAGCGACAGATTGCAGCGCGTTCCTGCACATGACAGTAGGCACCCTGACCGCAGGCATCGGCCACACAAGGATTCACACAGCGTTCATTCAAACAGTTCTTGTCCCGTGGACAATCGTCGTTGCGACTGCACTCTGCTCCTGGTATCTTGGGCTGTGCCACCTCCGTGGTGTAACATTCGATGCGTGGATTACCCTGGTAACCAGCTGGACAACTACACTGTGCGTAATGATCGCGTGCACTGCACTGGGCATTGATACCACAGCGTTCCAGGCGACAAGCGTCCAGGCAGCTGCCGTGGAGACAAATCTCTGAGCTGGCGCATTCTGCATTGTGTTGACAACCGCCGGCAACGATCACCGGCTGCAGAGGCACACAATTGCCTGAGTTGTCGGACACTGTGTCGCTGGGACACTTGCAGATCATGGTACGCAGTGGGAGTGTGTCCAGCACGGTGCATGTCTGTTGTGGACTGCACACATGGGGCGTGGCACAAGGATCTGCACAACGTTGATTGATGCAGGCCAACTTGGAGGCACATTCAGAGTCCATTGTACATTCCGGTTTGGGTTCCGCCTTGGGCAGCTCACATTGCACGTAGGGATTACCCAGGAAGCCTGGACGGCAGTCGCATTGGGGTTGATGACGACGTCCCACACAGAGAGCGTTGGTGGCGCAGGTTTCTTTTTCACAGACAGGTCGGCAGACACGATTCAGACGATCGCAGGCCTCGTGATCTGCACAATCCTCGTTGTACTGACAGTGTCCAGTGATGCAGGCCACGAAGGGACTGCCCTGAGTGCCGGCTGGGCACTTGCAGACAGCCTGGTGATTCTGTGGCAGGCACTCGGCTCCACTGCCGCAACGCACCTGTCCATGTGTGCAGGGATTGACGCAGTTCTCGTTCAGGCAGGCCTTGTCGTACGGACAATCGGCATTGATCTTGCACTCGGCTGGAAGGGGGAGAAAAAGGAGTTTATTACTGGGAACCACTTGGGACTACCCTCCACACTTACGTTTGTAGCATTGCACTTGAGGATCACCTCCCCAGCCGGCGGGACAGAAGCAAATTGGACGTGAGTTCTGCACACGACACTCGGCATTGCCGGCGCAAGGATTGGCCTCGGCACAAGGATCCTGGCAGCGTTGATTGATGCACGCTGTGGTAGGTGTGCATTCCGAATCGTGTGTGCAGCCGGCGGTGATTTGTGCTAAAGAAATAGAGAGGGAAAGAGGATTAGCAGTGGAACTAAAGGCACAAAGTCCTTCACGACTTACGTGGCTGATAACAGTTCGTGAAGGGATCTCCTTGGGTGCCCTGTGGACAGCTGCAGATGGCGCGATGTTGTTGCGCCAGGCACTGAGCTGTGCGTGCACAGGGCGATGCATCCAGGCAGGGATTGACACAGTTGCCAGCGCGGCAAGCCTCTGTATCCTGGCACTGATCGTGCGACACGCAGCCTTGGTCACGAGCGGGTTCTGTGGAGAGATCAAACAGGGATTAGTTGAGGTTTCAAGCGTGTTTCAAGGCGTGTGTGCAGCAGTTAAGAAGAAAGTTAAGAGAGAGTGCAGATATTATAATATATATACATGATATACTATATATAGTACGGTGTAACTGCATAATATGTGCAACTCTGTAGTGGACAAGGATCAAGGAAAAGATTTGTAAATTATTTAAAAAAAGCAAAACTATTTACAACTTTTGGCTGCAATGAGAGAGAAGCAAAAACTCGAGAATAAAGCAGAAAAGGGGCAACAACTGCCTACGATCTGCGATCGTCAACTTACCTTTGCGACATCCAATGTCAGCATCACCCACAAAGCCAGGCTCGCAGCGACAGATCATGGTGCGCAGGGGCAGAGTATCGACCACTTCACAGATGGCATTGGCACCACAAGGATGTGTGACATCGCAAGGGTTCTTGCACTCGCCATTGAAGCAGGCCAACTTGCTGGGGCATTCGGCATCCATGGTGCAGCCCTCTGGCTGCACTGGCAGCAGTTCGCAACGCACTGTGGGATTTCCGCTGTATCCAGCGGGACAGCGACACTGTGCACGATGATTGTCCACACGACACTGTGCTCCTATGCCACAGTCGCAAGGATCCTCACAACGTTCATTGCGGCAGGCCAAGTGGAAGGCGCATTCATCGTCGCTGCGACACTCGGGACGCTCGCAGCGCACGAGAGGATTTCCACGATATCCGTCGGGGCAATGGCAGCGGGCACGATGATTGAAGTCGGCACGGCAGACGGCACCAGTTCCACACTGTGTGAAGCCACAAGGATCCACGCACTGCTCATTGATGCACGCCTCGGTGGGAGCACATTCGCCATCGGAGCGACAGCCAAGAAGGTAGCAATGCTGCAGTGCGTTGCCAGTGTATCCCTCATTGCACACGCACAGTGGACGATGCAACTGAACGTGGCAACGTGCCTGCTGAGCGCAGAGGTTCGATTGCTCGCAAGGATTACGGCAGACCTGATTGAAGCAGGCCTTGTCATTGCTACACTCCGCATCGCTGGTGCATTCCGGTTTGGGTGGATCCAGTTGTGGCACTTGGCGCACACACTGTGCGTACGGGGAGCCATAGAACTCTGGTGGACAACTGCAGATGGCCTTGTGATTGATCACACGGCAAATGGCATTCAGACCGCAAGCATGCTGGCAAGGATCGCTGCACTTCTGACCAACGCAGGCGCGATCTCTCGAGCAATCCTCATTGGTCACACACTCCGGATAGCTGCAGGTGGCAGCTCCATTGTGGACGCGGCAAACTCCATTGCTGCGACACGGCGATGGTTGGCAAGGATCGATCGGATCCACTTGACGTGGTGCCTCGCACTGCACGAAGGGATTGCCAACCATTTTGTCGGGACAACTGCAGATGGGACTGTGATTGATGGTCTGGCAGATGGCTCCGTAGCCACAAACGCCGGCACAGGCATCAACACACTTGGAGTTGACACACGCACGATCCTTGGCACAGTCAGAGCTGAGTGTGCACTCGGGGCGACAGCCCTGACCCAACGGATTACCGAAGAAGCCAGCCAGGCACTCGCACACAGCCTGATCACGTTGTACGCGGCAAATGGAGTTCAATCCACATGGCGAGGGGTAGCAAGGATCCGATTTGGGTGGTGGTGTTACCACACGTGTGCACTGCAGGAAGGCGTTGCCTGTGTAGCCCGTGGGGCACGAACAGATCGGAATGTGATTGTTCACATTACACAAGGCCTCCAGGCCGCAGGTACCAGGGCAAGGATCAGCGCACTTGTTGCGTATGCAGGCTCGATTGGCAGGACACTCAGAGTTGCCCACACACTCGGGGCGACAGCCCTCGTAGGGATTGCCAATGTACTCCTGAATGCATTCACACACAAAGCTCTCGCCACGCAGGCGGCACTCTGTGTTGCTGCCACAAGGCGATGGGTAGCAAGGATTCTTGGGTTCTGGTGGTGGTGTTGGACGAGCTGTAAAGGAATTACGAGTATAAGAGTTAGAGGGTAAGTACTTGGATATCGTTTTACATATTAAATAACTTCAAATCAGGAAAATATTTCAAATGTGCTTAACTTTATCAATTCTTATGAAGAGGGGAAATTGAAGAAAGCAATGGGTAAAGGATTTTCTTTAGCGGACCTTGAGCAATATGTTTGGAAATTGACCCAGTTCTACAACTCTTTTAATCTATAAAATTTCAGATATTTCCAAGCCACTCAATAATTATTCAATAAAAGATCTTCTGCAATCGGAAAATGTATGATATATGGGTTGAATACAACAAAATTTAAAGAGAAAGTTGTAAAGCAAGGAACTATGGGTCTGAAATGAACCTCAACATTTCTTTAACTTATTTGATTTATAATATTTCAAGATCTGCTTGATCAATTAATGTGTGATATCTCATAAAAGTTCTTCGGTACATCCAAAGGAACCTTAACCTCTAGGGTCGTTCATCAGGATACGACGATTAAATTCATATAACAAGGTTATGCTTCCTTATAAATACTTATACCTCGGCTTGCCGAAGATACTTTTACTTTCTTTATCGCTCTCTAAAGGAATTGATAAGTTATAAGAAATATTTGAAAGTCGTTTTTAGCCGACTTTTTTAGGGTTGCCCTGCCTATATACAATATGCAAACTTGTGGGTCGATATGGGCGAAAGGGGATTCTTACATGGTGGTATGGGCTGGCACAGTCGGAAGGGATCTCCCGTCAAGCCTGCAGGGCAGTAACAGTTGGGTGTATGCAGAGTAACCTGGCACTGGGCACTTTGGCCACAGCTGCCGGGACAAGGATCGCGACACTTCTGGCCAATGCAGGCTAGATTGTTTGTGCAGTCATCGTTGTTGGAGCACTCGGGTCGGCAGTTAGGCGGAGTGCCCTGGAACTCGGGCAGGCAAGTGCAACGTGCTTGACCGCCTTCGTTGCTGCACTGTGAGTTAGGACCACAAGGCGATGGCTGGCAAGGATCACGTGGTGCATCCTGCTTGGGTTGCGAGACAACTATCAGATTGCACAGCCTGTAGGCATTGCCAGTGTAGCCTGGTATGCACTCGCAGTGGGCACGATGCTGCACTGCCTGGCAGAGGGCATTGAGTCCACATTGTCCTGGACAAGGATCCACGCACTTGTTGTTGATGCACGCGTGCTGCTGCGAACAGTCCGAGCTGCTGTAGCACTCCAGGCGGCAGTTGGGCGGTTGTCCCAGATATCCCGTGAGGCATGAGCAGATGGCGAGGCCATTGCGTTCCAGGCACTGTGAGTTGGCGCCGCATGGCGATGGCTGGCAAGGATTAACAGGCAGCTCATCACGCACCGGGGTGCAGGAGACGAAGGCATTGCCTGTCATACGTTCCGGACAGCGGCACATGGCAATGTGATTGATGGCATCGCAGAGGGCATTCGGGGCACAGGTGCCTGGACAAGGATCCACGCACTTGTTGCGCACACAGGCGCGATTCCTGGGACACTCCGAGTTCAATACACATTCAGGGCGACAACCGGTGTAGGGATCTCCCTGATACTCGGGCAGGCACGAGCACTGGCCATTACGGCACTGTGCATTGGGACCACACGGTGAAGGATTGCAAGGATCTGCGGGTGCTGTAAAATAGTAGGGGGCGATTAGAGGGCAACGGCATGGGAGACAAGCAACGCAGGGATTCATACTCGACGGTGGTGGTGGTGGAGTCGGTGGCAAGAGGCGACAACTGGTGAACGGATCTCCAGTGTATCCAGCTGGGCAACTGCAACTAGGCGTATGATTGATGACATTGCATTGCGCTGCAAAGCCACAAGCACCGGGACAAGGATCGCGACACTTCTCATTCAGACAGGCCAGATTGCTGGGACATTCCGCATTGATGGTACACTCAGGGCGACAATTGGGTGCGGCTCCGATAAAGTTGGGCAAGCAGCTGCAACTGGCGCCACCATTGACTTCGCGACACTGCGAGTTCGGTCCACATGGCGACGGTACACAAGGCATTGTGGGTCGTTTAGGCTCCTCTTGCTTCGGTGGTGGCACAGGCAGGCAACGTATGAAGGCATCTCCGGTAAAGCCAGGCTGGCAAGAGCACAAAGGACTGTGGTTGCGCACATGACACTGAGCATTCAAGCCACAAGCACCTGGGCAGGGATCTGCACACTTCTGATTGATGCAGGCCTTGTCCGAGGGACACTCGGCACTGATGACGCACTCGGGACGACAGGCAGGTGGAGTACCCACAAATTCAGGTAGACAAGAGCAGACTGCTTGGCCTTGACTCTCGCGACACTGGGCATTGGGGCCACACGGCGATGGTTCACATGGGTTCACATAGACTGGGGGTGTGGCTACATGAGGGAGGAGGGAATTTTGACGATTAAATTTAATGCGAATTGAGGCGGAGCGAAAAGCAAAGCGAAGCGTAGCAACTTTTTACGGTTTAAGCGAGTAAGCAATAATAGAGTTAAGTTTGCGACAGTTGTACTTGACTATGAGGAACCACTTGGCAATCAGTAATTGACTATAAGAGAACCTCTGCATGGTTACCATAAATATTAACAGAGAGTTCTCCTTGTAGACAATACTGAAGCTAAGGCGATTCTTTATCGAAAGGTACAACTGTTTTATTATACTTCTGTCCTAGTTTGTTAAAGCAAAGTTCGACTGTAGTTCTAGCAATTGTCACGATATAAATTTGAGAATATGTGAATGTATTAAGTTCTGTTTGTGGTGAGAGGGTTACACGAGGAGAGAGAGACAAGACCGTTGTAAGGGGCCAGAGTCAAGAGAGAGAGAGAGAGAGGGCAAACCAAGAGTAAAGGCATTAATTGAGTACTGCGTTGTTGTTGACAGAGAGAGAGTGAGAGAGCAAAAGGGTGAGATTATAAGGCACAGAAAGAGAGGCATAAAATTGAGTACTGCATTCTTGTTGTCAGAGAGCAAAGATCTAGAGCAAGTTGGGTCAGTTGGCATAAGGTTATCAAGGCATTTAATTCGGGTTTCTTACGTTCTTGCTGCACCAGGCGACAGCTGTGATAGGGATTGCCCACATGATGGGGCAAGCAGTCACAGATGGGTGCATGATTGACCACCTGACAGTGGGCATTGATGCCACAGACACCGGGACAGGGATCACGGCACTTTTCGTTAACACAGGCACGATCGCTGCTGCAGTCAGAGTTGCGAGTACATTCGGGTCGACAAATCTCATAGGGATTGCCATAGTAGTCGGGCAAGCACTGGCAAACACTGAGTCCCCGTTGGGGCAGGCAAATGGCATTTGTGCCACAGGGATTGGGTTGACAGGGCAGAGGATCGGCCACAGGTTTTGGTGGCTCTACACAAGCCTCACGAGCATCACCCACCAGACCTTCGGGGCAGTAGCAAAGCGGACTGTGAACCACGGCGCGGCACAGGGCACGATGGCCACAGCTGCCTGGGCAAGGATCCACGCACTTGCGGTTCACACAGGCCTTGTCTGCCGCACAGTCGGCACTGCTCACGCACTCTGGTCTACAGAAAGGTGGGGTGCCTATGTAATCTCTGAGACATGTGCAGCGTGCACTGCCCTGTGGAGTAGCCACACACTCGGAGTGCGGGCCACAGGGCGAGGGCTGACATGGGTTCACTTCGACGGGATCTCTTACTGGAAGAACTGAAAGAATTGAATTAGAGAATTGTTCAAGGGACTCGCAAGTAGGTTTGTTTACCTATCATTTGACAAGACACGAGCGGATTACCCGTCAGTCCAGGTGGGCAGATGCAGTTGGGGCTGTGATTCTGCGCATGGCAGACAGCCCGCAAACCACATGCACCTGGACAAGGATCGTGGCATCTGAGATTCAGGCAATATTTGTCGAGAGGACAATCAGAATTGCTGCTGCATTCGGGGCGACAGGATGGAGGTGTGCCCAGATAACCAGGCAGACAGTAGCAAATTGCCTGCTCGCCATGTGGGCGACATTGGGCATTGGGACCGCAGGGTGAAGGCTGGCATGGATTGACGGGTTTTCTAGGCGGTATAACAGCTGGTGATGTGGTAGTACTTGGTGGTGTTGGTGGATCAGCTTGGGGAATGGGTTTTGGTATAGGATCACAACGAATGAAGGCATCTCCTTGCATCTGAGCTGGACACGAGCAGCTTGGTATGTGATTGTACACCTCACAGATGGCATTCAGGCCACAGGTACCCGGGCAAGGGTCCTCGCACTTTTGTCGTCTACAGGCCTTATCTTTAGCACAATCCGTATTCAGCACACATTCCGGACGACAGCCCACGTAAGGATCTCCATGATATTCCGGCACACAACTGCAGATTCCATTGTTGCACAAGGCATTTGGTCCGCATGGTGAAGGATAACAAGGATCCTTTGCAGGTGTTGGTTCACGCTGGACAATTGCCGGAGTTCTCTGGCACGCGGTGAACGGATCACCCTGGTAACCTGGCGGGCAGTAACAGTTCGGAACATGATTGTGTACGCGACAAAGGGCATTATATGCACAAGATCCTGGACAAGGATCGCGACACTTTTCGTTCAAACACGACAAGTGGGCAGGGCAGTCCGAGTTCACTATGCACTCTGGACGACAATTAGGTGGAGTTCCACTGTAGTTGGGCAAGCACACACAAGCCGCAACTCCAAAGCGATTGTGGCATTGTGAGTAGGGGCCACAAGGCGAGGGGTAACAGGGATTAATCTCCAGATTGGGTGTAGCCACATCGTATACCATAGGACGAATGGGCGAGGGTTGTTCAGCCACGGAAGGAATGTTGATGACTCCAGGCTTAGGTTGTGGTCGTGGCGTTGTCGGGTAGTTGACATCGTAATGCGGTGGTTGGGGGGTTGGATACGATGGCTGAGGAACCGATGGAATATTTATTACTCCAGGTGTGGATTGTGGTTGTGGCGTGGTAGGGTAGTTGACATCGTAATGCGGTGGTTGGGGGGTTGGATACGATGGCTGAAGCACCGATGGAATATTTATAACTCCAGGTTGTGGTGCAGGCGTGGAAGTGGCCGGCACAGAAGGAATAAACACTGGAGGCTGTGGTGCTGGTGGTTGAGGTTGTGGCACCGATGGAATATTGATAACTCCAGGTGTGGGCTGTGGTTGTGGTGTGGTAGGGTAGTTCACATCGTAATGTGGTGGTTGAGGTGTTGGGTACGATGGTTGAGGTACCGAAGGAATGTTGATTACTCCTGGTGTTGGCTGTGGTTGTGGCTGTGGTGACGGGTAACTAACATCGTACACTGGCGGTGGTGGAGTTGGATACGATGGCTGAGGTACCGATGGTATGTTAATAATACCCGGTTGTGGTGCTGGTGTCGTTGTCGGGGACGGAATAAAGAGAGGAGGCTGTGGTGTAGGTGGTTGAGGTTGTGGCACTGAAGGAATGTTGATTACTCCTGGCGTAGGTTGTGGTTGTGGTGGTGTTGGGTAGCTCACATCGTAGAACGGTGGCTGGGGTGTTGGATAGGTTGGTTGTGGCACCGAGGGAATATTAATAACTCCCGGTTGTGGTGCTGGAGTTGTAGCTGGAGGTGTGGCTATGTAAATTGGTGGGGCTGGTGTTGGAGTCGGATATGTGGGTCTTGGCAACGATGGAATATTAATTACGCCAGGTATTTGCGGTGGTGGGGGATAATACACATCGTATATAGCGGGTCGCGGTGGTTCGTACGTTGGCACTGGCTGTGGTTGTGAGGGAATATTGATAACACCTGGTGCGGGTGGTTGTGATGCCGGTGTAGGGTAGTTGACATTAAAAATTGGAGGCTGTGGTGTCGGATACGTTGGCAGGGGTTCCGATGGTATATTAACCACGCCTGGTTGTGGTGCAGGTGGTTGTGGCTGAGGTACTGAAGGAATGTTTATAACACCCGGAGTCGGTTGTGGTTGTGGCTGAGGGTAGCTCACATCGTTAATGGGAGCTGGTTGTGTTGGGTACGGTTGTGGCTGAGGTTGTGGTATCGATGGAATATTGATAACTCCCGGCTGTGGTGCTGGGGTAGTCACTGGAGATGGTATATATATCGGTGGCTGTGGTGTAGGTGGTTGAGGTTGTGGCACCGAAGGAATGTTGATAACTCCTGGCGTGGGTTGTGGTTGTGGCTGAGGGTAGCTCACATCGTTTATGGGAGCTGGGTGTGTTGGGTACGGTTGTGGCTGAGGTTGTGGTATCGATGGAATATTGATCACACCAGGCTGTGGTGCTGGTGTCGTGGTTACCGGAGACGGTATGAATGCTGGAGGTTGTGGTGCAGGTGGTTGAGGTTGTGGCACCGAAGGAATGTTGATTACTCCAGGCGTAGGTTGTGGTTGTGGTGGTGTTGGATAGGTCACATCGTAGAACGGTGGCTGAGGTGTTGGATAGCTGGGTTGTGGTACCGAGGGTATATTCACTACACCTGGCTGTGGTGCAGGAGTATAAGCTGGAGGTGACGGAACATATACTGGAGGTTGTGGTGCGGGGGGATGAGGCTGCGGTACTGAAGGTATATTTATAATTCCAGGCTGTTGAGGTGGCTGTGGTTGTGGTGTAGGATAATTGACATCGTAGATCGGTGTCTGAGGTGTCGGATACGTTGGTTGTGGTACCGAAGGAATGTTTATTACTCCTGGTTGCGGTGCAGGTGTTGTTGGGTATGGCGCTGGTAAGAATGTAGGTGCCTGTGAAGTTGGTGGTATCGGCTGAGGTACCGAGGGAATGTTTACAACACCGGGTGTTGGCTGTGGCTGTGGATAGCTTGGTGTGTATGTCGGTGTCTGTGGTATGTAAACCACGCCGGGTATAGCAACTGGGTAGGGTGGTGCAGGCGTGTCGTAGATGGGTGGAGGTCGTGCACTAGTGGTAGCTGCATCATTCAAATAGAAACGATTAGAGTGGTTCGGGCAGGCCATAGTATCACAGGGTATCTTACGTTTGGGACTCTCGTAGCAACGGGTGAAGGGGTTGCCAGTGTGCGAGGGTTTGCAGTAACAAATGGGATTGTGATAATGGACGCGGCACTCGGCATTGAGGCCACAGGCTCCTGGACACGGGTCAATGCATTTGTGCTGCACACACGCTCTGTCGAAGGAGCACTCAGAGTTAAGAGTACACTCGGGTCGACAAAAGGGTGGACTGCCGAAGAAGTCGGGAAGACACGAGCAGATGGCCTGATCGTGGCTTTCGCGACACTCGGCATTCGGGCCACAGGGCGAGGGCTGGCAGGGATTCAAGGGAGCTGCTGAATGGAAATGTTGACAGGTAAAATGGGTTTTCTTTGGGGAATCTTCTTCTGGTTGCTTACATTGCTGTACCACTGGCTCTGGCTGTTGTGGAGCACAGTGGGTCAGTGGATTGCCTATGTAGCCGCTAAAGCAACTACAGTGTGGCAAATGATCGACGACGCGACACTCTGCATTCAGTCCACATTGACCTGGGCACGGATCGCGACATTTCTGTTGCACACAAGCACGATGCGAGGGACAATCGCTATTCAGGACACACTCGGGACGACAAGCCTCGTAGGGATTGCCAAAGTAGTCGGGCAGGCACGAGCAGGAGCCTACACCGCGATGCGAACTACAAACTGCATTTGCACCACAAGGATTGGGCTCACAAGGATTCGTCGGGGGCTCAGACTGTACAAACTGTGGTGTCTGTATCGATGTCACTGTTTGCACTGGTGGTACGTATGGTGGTGGCGGTGGTTGACAAGCGGTAAATGGATTGCCAATTAGTCCAGGCGCACAAACACATTGTGGCTGGTGGTTGGTGGTGCGACACAGGGCATTGAAGCCACAAAGACCTGGACAAGGATCACGGCACTTGCGATTAATGCAGGCACGATCCGTGGGGCAATCACTATTCGAGACACACTCGGGACGGCAATAGGGTGGCACACCCACATGCTCTGGCTGGCAGCGGCAAGTGGCCACGCCTCGCTCCGCAGAGCATTGTGAGTGTGGTCCACAAGGAGAGGGCACACAAGGATCAACTGGTTCGCGTTGTACGTGAGGTCTGGCAGGAGTTGGTGCTGGAACTGGAGCTGGAGCAGGAACTGGATCATATGCGGGAACAGGGGCTGGTCGTATAACCTGGCAGTGGTTATAGGGACTGCCTGTGTAGCCAGGAGGGCAGACGCACTGCGGTCGGTGGTTGACCACCTGACAGATGGCTTGATAACCGCAGACGCCTGGGCAAGGATCGCGACAATGTTGATTGAGGCAGGCCAGGCTGAGGGGACATTCCTGATCGGTGGTGCACTCGGGACGGCAGCTAGGTGGACTGCCATAGTAATCGGGCAGACAACTGCAGATGGCCTGTTGATCCACTGCACGACAGTGAGCATTTGCACCACATGGCGAGGGTTGGCAGGGATTCACAGCAACCACTGGTGGTGCTTGTTGTGGTGCCGGTTGGCAGAGCACAAATGGATTACCCTGCATGCCGTTGGGGCAGTGGCACATGGCCACATGTTGATGCACCTCACAAATGGCTCCATAGCCACAGGTGCCTGGACAAGGATCAACGCAGCGATTCCGTACGCAGGCCTTGTCCCTGGGGCATTCAGTGCTCAACACACACTCGGGACGACAACCCACATAGGGATCGCCCTGGTAGAGTGGCAGACAACTGCAAATGCCGCCAGAGCACTGAGCATTGGCACCACAGGGCGATGGTTGACAAGGATCATCGGCTGCAGGTGGAGGAGAAGGTGCTGGCGTAGCTATCGGAGCAGGGTAGCAGCGATGGAAGGGATCTCCCAAATAACCACTTGGACAGCTACAGCTGGGCACGTGGTTCAGCACTGTACATTGAGCATACAAGCCACAAGCACCTGGACAAGGGTCGCGACACTTCTGATTCAAGCAAGCACGATGTGCTGCACAGTCAGAGTTGATGGTACACTCAGGTTGGCAATGTGGTGGTGTGCCGTAGTATTCAGACAAACAACTGCAGATGGCCTGCTCATTGACCACACGACACTGGGCATAGGGTCCACAAGGTGAAGGCTGGCAAGGATCGCGATAGGGTGCACGGGCAACAATGGGCTGGGGCAGGGGCAGGCAACGCACAAAGGCATCGCCAGTAAGGCCAGCTGGACATGAGCACTGAGCTCGATGATGCACAGCCTGGCACTGGGCATTCTGGCCACAGGCACCGGGACAGGGATCACGGCACTTGAGTTGTATGCACGCCTTGTTGGTGGGACACTCAGGGTTGGTGGTGCATTCGGGGCGACACGAGGGTGGAGTGCCATAGTAATCAGGCAGACAACTGCATACAGCCTGACCTTGCGTATCCCTGCACTGTGCATTGGGACCGCAAGGCGAAGGCTGACAGGGATTCACATAAACTGGGACAGGGAGAACTGTAGATGGGGGAGAGGGGGAGAACGGAGTGTGACATAAATCGAGGTTAGTGCAAGATTCACTTATGGGTTCCTGTTGTTGATGCTTACGTTCCGCCTGACGTTGCGGCTGACAGTGGCTATAGGGATCACCCTGATAGCCAGGATAACAGCTGCAGATGGGCACATGGTTCACTACTTGACACTGGGCATTGGGAGCACAGCTTCCGGGACAGGGATCGCGACAATGTTGGTTGAGACACGCCAAGTGACTGGAGCAATCCGAGTTGAGAACACATTCCGGACGACAGCCCTCGTAGGGATTGCCAAAGAAGTCGGGCAGGCACTGACAAGAGCCGATGCCAGCCTGTTGACGGCACACGGCATTGGTGCCACATGGACTGGGCACGCAGGGATTCAGTTGATCGCGTTCCAGCGCTGGACGTGGATAGCAGCGGGTGAAAGGATCTCCAATGTAGTCCGCTATGCAGATGCACGAGGGCACATGGCTGATCACCTGGCAGGTGGCTGCTTCTCCACACACTCCAGGGCAAGGATCGCGACACTTCTGCTGTATGCAGGCCAGCTGCGTGGCACATTCCGCTGAGGTGACACACTCGGGACGACAGTGTGGTGGTGTTCCTATGTAATCCGGCAGGCACTTGCACTGTGCCTGGCTGCCATCTGACGAGGGAGTGCACTGTGCATTGGCACCACAAGGCGAGGGCTGGCAAGGATTAATCGGTTCACGTTGTACTAGAGGCGGTGGTGGCAGACGTTGACAGAGGGCAAAGGCGTTGCCCGTATAACCTGCTGGGCAGCTACAGTGGGGCGTGTGGCGTATGACTTGACAGTGGGCCTGTGGACCACAAGCACCGGGACAAGGATCGCGACAATGTTGATTAAGACAAGCCAAATGCGGCGCACAGTCCGAATTGATGGAACACTCGGGACGACACTGGGGTGGAGTACCATAGTAACCTGGCAGACATGAGCACACGGCCTGTTCATTGGCCACGCGACACTGGGCATTGGAGCCACAGGGCGAAGGCTGGCAGGGATTCACTGGTATCACCGGGTCAGCTAAGGGGGGAGGGAAGACTTGATTAGACACTCCCAGCATAATTCCTTTGAGGGATAACCTACGTTGTACTAGCGCGCACTGGACAAAGGCATTGCCTGAGGTGCCTGGCGGGCAATGGCACATGGGCACATGCTGGCGCACCTCGCAGATGGCACCGACACCACACGAACCCACACAAGGATCCACACACTTGTTGCGCTGGCAGGCCTTGTCGCGGGGACAGTCTGTGTTGAGGACGCACTCGGGACGGCAACCCACATAGGGATTACCCTGGAACTCGGGCAGACACGAGCACTGTCCATTCTGGCAGATTGCATTGGCGCCACATGGCGACGGATTGCAGGCATCGTGTGGTACTGGAGGTGCGTTGATCACTGGTGGTGGCTTTGGTGAACAGCTAACGAAGGGATTACCCTCATAGCCAGCGGGGCAGCTGCAGATGGGCACGTGCTGTATGACATTGCACTGTGCAGAGATGCCACAAGAGCCGGGACAAGGATCGCGACACTTTTCGTTGAGGCAGGCCAAGTGGGAGGCACAGTCAGAGTTGATAACACACTCAGGTTGGCAATTGGGTGGTGCACCATAGTAACCTGTCAGGCAGGTGCACACAGCTTGGCCATTCTGGGCGTGGCACTGCCCATAGGCACCACAGGGTGAAGGCACGCATGGATCGCGATAGGTTTCCTTGGGCAGATCGTAGCTAATGGCAGGAGCTGCAAGTGGGGTCAGATTAAGTGGGAATTCCTTACAGGAAACAGGACATGTTGTCTTACGTATGGTTCGACAATCCCTAAAGGCATCGCCGGTAAAACCAGGCAGACAGCTACAATGGGGACTGTGGTTGATCGCACGACAAGCGGCATTGCGACCACACACTCCGGGACAAGGATCGACACAATGATGATTCTGGCAAGCCTTGTCCAACGGGCACTCGCTAGAAATGGTACACTCAGGACGACAGGCAGGTGGGGCGCCTACAAAGTTGGGCAGGCAGCTACAGATCGTTTGCTGATTTGCCTCACGGCACTGAGAGTTGGGACCACAAGGCGTGGGTTGGCAGGGATGAAGTGGCACAGGATCATGCACAGCTAAGGGGGAGAAGGGTTCAATATAAGTAACTGCTATAGAGTTGGTATTCCTTCCGGCTTGCTTACGTTCGCGTTGTATGCTGCAGTATGCGTAAGGATTTCCCTCGTAGCCGGCAAGGCAGCTGCACTGCGGCAGGTGATCCCTCACCTGGCACAAGGCATTTGTGCCACACGCACCGGAGCAGGGATCTCGGCAATGTTGATTGAAGCATCCCAAGTGGCTGGGACAGTCCGAGTTGAGTACACATTCAGGACGGCAACCCTCGTAGGGATTGCCAAAGAAGTCGGGCAGGCACGAGCAGGAGCCGGCGCCATTGCGTTCATTGCAAATGGCATTCGATCCACATGGACTGGGCACACAGGGTGAACTAGGTTCGACCACATCGCGCACCACCGAGCAACTGATGAAGGGATTGCCCTCATATCCATTGGAGCAGACGCACATGGGTGTGTGATTCACCACATAACATTCGGCATTCTGGCCACATACTCCAGGGCAGGGATCACGGCACTTCTGATTGAGGCAGGCCAGATTGGTGGGACAATCCGCGCTGCTAACACACTCGGGTCGGCAGTTGGGTGGGGTTCCTATGTAGTTCTCCAGGCAGCTGCACTGCGCACTGTTGCCCACGTTGCGACACTGCGAGTTGGCGCCACAAGGCGAGGGCTGGCACGGATCGATGACATCCTGCTTCACAGGCGGCGGTGGCGGTTGTGGGTGGCATGCGACGAAGGGATTACCCGTGTAGGAGCCTATGCAGCGACATTGTGGACTATGATTCAACACCTGACACTCGGCATTCAAGCCACACGAGCCGGGACAAGGATCACGGCAATGTTGCTGCAGGCAGGCCAAGTGCAGTGGACACTCCGCATTGTGTGTGCACTCGGGACGACAGGAAGGTGGCACGCCCACAAATTGGGGCAGGCAAGAGCACACGGCTTGGCCATTGATCTGACGGCACTGTGCATTGGGTCCACATGGCGAGGGCTGGCAGGGATCGGCTACAACTCGTGGTGGTGGCGGTGGCACTGGCACACACTGAGCAAAGGCATTGCCCGTCATTCCGGCGGGGCAGTGGCACATGGCCACATGCTGATGCACCTCACAGATGGCATTGGTGCCACAAGTACCTGGACAAGGATCCACACACTTCTGAGCCACACAAGCCAAGTGTGGAGCACACTCTGTGCTCAAGATGCACTCGGGACGGCAACCTAATGCAGGATTACCAAAGTATCCTGGCAGACAACTGCACTGACCATCACGGCACACGGCATTGGCGCCACATGGCACACGTGCGCAGGGATCTTCTGCCTGCACAGGTGGCGGGGGTGGTGGTGCTTGGCACGAGGCGAAGGGATTACCAGTTAGACCCGGAGCACATTGGCAAGTGGGTGTGTGATTTATAACCAGACACTGTGCATTGAAGCCACACGCGCCGGGACAGGGATCACGGCAACGTTGCTGCTGACAAGCCAAGTGGGCGGGGCAGTCTGGGTTGATGCTGCACTCGGGGCGACAATAGGGCGGGCTGCCAAAGTAGTTAGGCTGGCAGGAGCACACGGCTTGGCCCTGCTGATCGCGGCAATCGGCAAATTGACCACACGGTGAGGGTAGACAAGGATTCCTATACTCATCTCGAACAGGGGCAGGCGGGGCTGAAGAGGAGTAAGAGAAAGGCAGAGCTAGAGTGACTAAGGGAGAGAGAGAGAGGGTCTAAGAGGGTCTCTTACGTGGCACTGGATAGCAACGTGTAAAGGCATCGCCTTGATATCCACGCAGACAACTGCAGATGGGAGCATGATGATGTACACGACACTCGGCATTGGAGCCACAGACACCAGAACAGGGATCTGCACACTTTTGATTAATGCATGCCTTATCCTGCGGACACTCTGAGCTGCTGACACACTCGGGACGACAGCCAGGAGGTTGACCAATGTATTCAGGCAGGCAAGAGCAGATCGCCTGCTCATTGAGTTCCTTGCATTGAGAATTGGGACCGCAGGGTGAAGGCTGGCAGGGATTCACATACTCCTTGAGTATAGCTAAGGAAAGGAGAAGGCCATTGATGAACTGATTCTACTTCACTTGCAGTCTCTGCAAGAACACTCACGTTTCTCGGGTGGCTGACAGAAGCGATAGGGATCACCTATGAAGCCAGCAAGGCAATGACAGGTGGCCAGATGATTTAGTACTCTGCAGTCTGCATTGAGACCACACACACCGGGACAAGGATCACGACACTTCTGCTGCTGACAGGACTTGTCCGAGGGGCAATCACTGTCGCTGACACACTCTGGACGACAAGCCTCGTAGGGATTTCCATGATATTCAGGCAGACACTGACAGGAGCCGGCGTTGCCTTCCTGTCGGCAAATGGCATTGGCACCACAGGGATTGGGGTAGCAGGGCTGGGCAGGCTGTTCCTCCTGCTGCACCAGCTGACAACCACTGAAGGGATCTCCTGTGTAGCCAGGTGTACAGTAGCACTGCGCACCATGGCTGAGCACATGACAGACGGCATTGGTGCCACACACTCCGGGACAGGGATCCGCACACTTCTGCCTAATGCAGGCCTGGTTGAAGGCGCACTCCGAGTTGACTACACATTCCGGTCGGCATTGTGGCGGGGCTCCAATGTAGTTGGGCAGGCATGTGCACTGCGCCTGATCTCCCACAGAGCGGCACTCGGCGTAGGGTCCACACGGTGAGGGTTGACAGGGATTTGGCTTGGCGACATCACGCTGAGGTTGCTGTGGTTCCACATGGCAACCAACGAATGGATTACCAGTATAGCGCGCTGGGCACGTGCAGATGGGGGCATGATTGACCACATGGCAGAGGGCATTGTAGCCACAGCTACCCGGGCAGGGATCGACGCAATGCTGCTGCTGGCAGGCCAAACGTGGCAGACAATCCGAGTTGCGTGTGCACTCCGGACGACACTGAGGTGGTGTGCCTACATAATCCTCCAGGCAGGAGCAGACGGCATTGTTGTTCAGCACACGGCAGCGACTGTTGGGTCCACAAGGTGATGGAGCACATGGATTCCTAGCTGGCTCAGCTTGCACTCGTGGTGCCTCACACTGTAGGAAGGCGTTTCCAATCATTCCCTCGGGGCAATGACAGTTGGCAATGTGATTGATCACATCACAAATGGCATTGGGAGCACAGGTGCCGGGACAGGGATCGATGCACTTGTTGCGCACACAGGCGCGATTCTTGGGGCAGTCCGTGTTGAGTACACACTCGGGGCGGCAACCCACATAGGGATCACCCTGGTACTCTGGCTGGCAAGAGCACTGACCTGCCTGGCAGATGGCATTGGGGCCACAGGGTGAGGGCTGGCAGGGATCTTCGGCTTGGACAATGGCTTGGGCTGAGAAGGGGTAAAACAGGAGTATAACTAAAGGGTATCCAAGGGTGTCAGGGATTGGTTAATCTCTTACGTGGCTCAGGTTGGCAGGCGGTGAATGGATCACCCACATAACCCTGTGGGCACACGCAACTTGGCACGTGATTACGCACTGCACAGACGGCATTGTAGGCACACAAGCCAGGACAGGGATCAACACAACGTTGATTGAGACAGGCCAAGCTGGGTGCGCACTCAGAGTTCTGTGTGCACTCGGGACGGCAGCTGGGCGGGGCACCAAAGTAACCCGTGAGGCAGCTGCAGATGGCTTGACCATTCGACTGACGACACTGGGCATTTGCACCGCACGGCGAAGGCTGGCAAGGATCGCGAGTGGGTTCCTCAAACATCTGAGGCGGTGGTGCTGCACAGGGATAATCAAAAGAGTCAGCAGCGGGACAAGGAGAGAAGGGACTGTGCAACTTACGAGGAGTGGGGTAACAACGCGTGAAGGGATCTCCCGTGTAGCCTGTCTGGCAGGCACAGAGAGGCGCATGATTCGTCACATGACACACGGCATTGCTGCCACATGCACCTGGACAGGGATCAACGCACTTCTGATTTACACAAGCCTTATCGAAGCTACACTCTGAGGAGAGTGTGCACTCCGGACGACAGCCAGGAGGTTGCCCAATGTATTCGGGTAGGCAGGAGCACACTGCCTGCTCGTTGAGTTCCTTGCACTGAGAGTTGGGACCGCAGGGTGAAGGCTGGCAGGGATTAACATATTCCCTCATGGCTAAAAGAACAGAAGTTGATTCAATGTTGGGTTTCCTCCGCAAGATTCCTTTCGTTTCCTTACGTTTCTCCTCGATGTGGCAGTAGCGATAAGGATCACCCACATAGTTGGGCAGGCAGTTGCATGTTGGCAGATGATTGCGCACAAAGCACTCAGCATTCTGTCCACAGCTTCCTGGGCATGGATCGCGACACTTCTGATTGAGGCAGGCGCGATTTGAGGGACAATCCGAGTCCAGTACACATTCCGGACGACAAGCCTCGTAGGGATTACCAAAGTACTCGGGCAGACATTGACAAGAGCCCACACCATTTTGTTCCCGACACTCGGCATAGGTGCCACAGGGATTGGGGTTGCAAGGCTGTACAATCTCTGGTGGTTCACGTTGTATGGGCGAGCAGAGCACGAAGGGATCTCCACTATAGCCAGGCTGGCAATGGCACATGGCGCTGTGACTGAGCACACGACACTCCGCGTTGCTGCCGCAGAGACCTGGACAAGGATCCTTGCAACGATTGTTGAGACATATCAGGGACAAGGCACAATCCGAATTGGACAAACACTCGGGTCGACAGTTCGGTGGGGTGCCAAAGAAGTTCTCCAGGCAGGAACAGGATGGAGTATCTCCTACACTGCGACACTGACTGTTGGGACCGCAGGGTGAAGGCTGGCAAGGATCACGGGGCACAATATCGCGTTGGGGTTCAACTGGAGACAAGGGGTTATCAGTTCCATGGTTCGGTTTGAGGTTAGACCAGGACTTACTTATAATGTGACACTGTAGGAAGGGATTACCCGTGTAGCCAGACCTGCAGCTACAGTGGGCACTGTGACTGATCGCACGACACTCGGCAAAGGCACCACAGGCGCCTGGACAAGGATCCACACAACGTTGATTCTGGCAAGCGCGATCGGGGGCACAGTCATAGTTGGTGGTGCATTCGGGTCGACAGGCGGGTGGAACACCATAATAGTTGGCCAAGCAGCTGCAGATCGCTTGACCCTGACGCTCGCGACATTCGGCATTGGCACCACATGGCGAGGGCTGGCAGGGATTCTGATAGACTTCCACTAAAGGGTTAGACACTAGGTTAGACTGAGGAGGGAGAGGATCACGGTGATGGAACCTACTTTGTACAGGGCTGCAGTGTATGAAGGCATTACCCGTCATGCCTTCAGGACAGTGGCACATCGCAATGTGGTTGATCACTTCGCAAATAGCGCTGGCACCACATGTGCCCGGGCAGGGATCAACACATTTCTGATTAACACACGCACGATTCCGTGGACATTCAGAACTCAATACACACTCGGGACGGCAGGAGACATAAGGATCTCCCTGATATTCAGCCAGACACGTGCATTGTCCGTCACCAGAGCAAATGGCATTGTTGCCACAGGGACTAGGGTTGCAGGGATCACGTGGTTCCTCATAGGCGGGTGGTGCTACAGAATAGTGAATATGTTTAACCTCACTTTTAACTAGGTTTCCTCTTTCTTCTTCTAGCTTACGTGGTGCAGGACGACAAGCGACAAAAGCATCACCCACATAATTCTGCAGGCAGACACAGTTGGGCGTGTGGTTGATTACACGACACTCGGTGTTCTGGCCACAGGCACCGGCGCAAGGATCACCACATCTCTCATTGATGCAGGCAAGTTGAGTGGGGCAGTCCGCATTGATGGTACACTCGGGGCGACAATGCGGTGGAGTACCAAAGTAGTTGGGTTGGCAGGCACAGACAGCCTGGTCCTGGTGGTTGCGGCAGGTGGCATAGAGACCACACGGAGAGGGTACGCAGGGATCGCGATAGGGTTCAGCTTGTGGTGGCGTTGGTGCTAACGGGTTCAACATAGGAGACGTTTAAATGGGGAGGTCTAAGCTAGAGAGGACACTCTTGCAGATGGGTAGAGTAGGGTAGGGTAGGGTAGTGTAGTGTAAGGTAGTGTAGTGTAGGGTAAGGGTTTCTGCAAGTGTATCCCAGCTTCGGCATGCCGAAGTCCAATATTGGGTCTTTGCTTACGTGTTGGTGGTCGAGGCAGGCAGCGCACGAAGGGATCACCGATCAGCGGTGCAGGGCACATGCAAATCGGGCTGTGGTTGCGCACCTGACACTGGGCTCCTTGGCCACAGACACCGGGGCAAGGATCAACGCACTTGCGATTGATGCACGCTCTGTTTGTGGGGCATTCAGCACTCGAGGTGCATTCAGGTCGGCAATTGGGTGGTGCACCCTGGTACTCAGGCAGGCAGGAGCAGACGGCCTGACCCTGTAGCTCGCGACACTGCGCATTGGAGCCACAGGGTGAGGGCGAACAGGGATTAACATACTCGTGGACAATTGCTAGATTGGAGTTAGGATTAAAGTTGAACCAAAATTAGTAACTACATCAAGTCTACCGTGGTTAGGGACAACACTACGGGATATTGAAACTGGCTTACGTTCTGCAGGTTGATTACAATAGCGATACGGATCTCCAATGAATCCAGGGAAGCAGGAACACATTGGCGTATGATTTACAACGTTGCACTCGGCATTCTGGCCACAGCTGCCTGGGCAGGGATCGCGGCACTTCTGCTGCTGGCATGCTCGATTCGAGGCACAGTCCGAGTTAAGAACACACTCTGGACGGCAACCCTCGTAGGGATTGCCAAAGTACTCGGGCAGACACTGACAGGCACCGGCTCCATTGCGCTGTATGCACTCCGCGTTGGCACCACATGGCGATGGTTGGCAGGGATTGATTATTTCCACATCACGTTCGATAGGTTGGCATTGGGTGAATGGATCTCCGGTGAGTCCTGGATCACACACGCACATGGCAGTGTGGGAGACCACACGACAGAAGGCATTGGCACCGCACAAACCTGGACAAGGGTCGCGACACTTTTGATTGATGCACGCACGATTCGAGGGGCATTCCGAGTTGGCAACACATTCCGGCTTGCAGTACGGCGGTGAGCCAACAAAGTCTGGGAGACAAGTACACGAAGCAGTCTCTCCCGTGGCGCGGCACTCTGCGTTGGCACCACACGGCGATGGTCGACACGGATCCTGTGGCACTACATCACGCTGTGGTGGTTCAATGATCTGTTGACAACCCACGAAAGGATTTCCAGTGTAGTGGGGCAGGCAGGTGCAGAAGGGATTGTGATTGACCACACTGCACTGGGCACTGCGTCCACAGGCACCAGGACAGGGATCCACGCACTTCTGATTGACACACGCGCGGTTCGAAGGACATTCCGAGTTTGAGGTACATTCGGGTCGACAAAGTGGCGGAGTACCTAAGTAACCAGGCACACAGGAGCAGACGGCCTGTTGATTGGCCTCGCGACACTGAGAGTTAGGTCCACAGGGTGAGGGTTGACAGGGCTGCACGACGGCGGGTGCTGAAAAGTGAAGCGGGGGCAGTTGTAAAATAGACACAAGGTTCTTCCAATTCCCTCTAGATATTTACGTGGTATGGGCTGGCATTGTACAAATGCATTTCCAGCAAATCCCTCCGGACATGTGCACATGGGAATGTGATTGAGCACCGTGCAACGCGCATTGGGAGCACAAGTGCCTGGGCAAGGATCGAAGCATTTGTGACGTGCACATGCGCGGTCTCTGGGACAATCCAAGCTAGTGATGCACTCGGGACGACAACCGGTGTAGGGATCACCTTGATAATCAGGCAGACAGCTACAGCTGCCTCCATTGCACACGGCATTGGGACCACAGGGCGAAGGATTGCAGGGATCATCAGCCTCGACAGCTAACGGGTAAAGAATGGGGTCAAGTTTGGCCTGAAGACTTCCTTGAGTTTGCTTACGTTTCGGTGGTGGTTCGGGTTGACAGTGGCTGAACGGATCACCTGTGTAGCCCGCTGGACAAGTGCAGCTGGGCGTGTGGTTGAGCACATTGCAGATGGCACCAAAGCCGCAGGAACCGGGACAAGGATCGCGACACTTCTCGTTAATGCAAGCCTGACTGCTTGGGCAGTCCGAGTTGATGCGGCATTCGGGACGGCAGTTGGGTGGAGCTCCACGGTAGCCGGGCAGGCAAGAGCAGGATGGTGAATCACCCTGTGGCCTGCACTGGGCGTAGGAGCCACAAGGCGAGGGCACACAAGGATCAACTGGCTGTTTCTGCACAATGGCAGTTGGTGGTGCCGCTTTAAGAGAAACAGGAGGAGGTAATGAGAGGAACTGAGAGTTCGGGAGGGGCAGGCACTTACGAGGTATGGGCAGGCAGCGGTAGAAGGCGTCGCCAGTGAAGCCAGCGCGACACGAGCAGATGGGACTGTGGTTGAGCACACGGCAAAGCGCCTGCTCACCACACGTGCCCGGACAGGGATCTACACACTTCTTGGCCACACAAGCCTTGTCCTGCGCACACTCCGAGGAGATGGTGCATTCGGGACGACAAGCGGGCGGAGCACCAACATATTCGGGCAGACAAGAGCAGACGGCCTGCTCGTTGAGTTCTCTGCACTGCGAGTTGGGGCCGCAAGGCGAGGGCTGGCAGGGATTCACGTATTCCTTTATGGCTACAAAGGAGGATAAAGGGAAGACAATGTAGAGCTGGTTCAAATGGGAATCATCTCCTCTGTGCAGTCTTACGTTCTCTTTCCTGTTGACACACGCGATAAGGATCTCCACTGTATCCAGTCAAGCAGCTACAGCTCGGCACATGGTTGAGCACATTGCACACGGCGTTCAGGCCACAGGTGCCCGGGCAGGGATCTTGACACTTCTGCTGTTGGCAGGCGCGATTCGAGGGACAGTCCGAGTCCAGTACGCACTCGGGCCGACAACCCTCATAGGGATTGCCGAAGTAACCCTCCAGGCACTGACAGGAGCCAGCATCCTGACGAGAAGTACAACGTGCATTCACGCCGCAAGGACTTGGATTGCAGGGATCTAACTGATCTAGTTGCTGAATTCGTTTCTGCACACACTGCACGAACGGATCACCCTCCATTCCTTCGGGACAGTAACAGCTCGGGGTATGCGAGAGCACACGACACAGAGCTGACTGTCCACAAAGTCCTGGACATGGATCACGGCACTTCTGATTGATGCAGGCCTGTTGCGTCGGACACTCCGAGCTGGTCACACACTCAGGTCGACAATTGGGAGGAACTCCAATGTATTCCGCCAGGCAGGTACACGAGGGCGTCTCATTGATCTCACGGCATTCGGCATAGGGGCCACAGGGTGAGGGCTGACAGGCTTGTCGTGGCGGTGGTGTCGGTGGTTCAATGATCGGTTGACAGCTGACAAACGGATTTCCCGTGTGTCGATCCAGGCAGCGACAGAAGGGACTGTGATTCGTCACATGGCACTGGGCATTGCGGCCACAGACACCAGGACAAGGATCACCGCACTTCTGATTGAGGCATGCCAAATTGAGGGGACACTCCGAGTTGGAGGTGCACTCGGGACGACAGAAGGGCGGGCTGCCAATGAAGGGTGTGATGCAGGAGCAGATCGCCTGCTGATTGACCACGCGACACTGAGAGTTGGGTCCGCAAGGCGTTGGCTGGCAAGGATTTTGAACAACGTCGAGTTCTGCAGAGTGAGGAAGGGAGCTCGTTGAGAAAAGGGAGAACTATGAATAGCTAGGAGGCACTTCTTACGTGGCCTTGGACTGCACTGGACAAATGCGTTGCCCTGCATACCCTCGGGACAGCGACAATTTGGTATGTGATTGAGTACCTCACAGATGGCACTGGAGGCACAAGTGCCTGGACAAGGATCCACACACTTGTGACGCACACAGGCACGATCGCGAGCACAATCCGTGTGCAGTACACACTCCGGACGACAGCCGACGAAGGGATCTCCTTGGTAATCAGCTATGCAGCTGCACTGACCATCGCGACAGATGGCATTGGCGCCACAGGGTGACGGGTTGCAAGGATCTTGTGGTGTGGGTGGTGCTTCAACTGATGAAAGAACTAAATTAGTGGCAATTCCAGAATTGCTTGTAGGATGCTGCTTACTTCTCTGTGGTGGCTCTGGATTGCAGACCACAAACGGATCTCCAGTGTAACCCACTACACAACTGCATATGGGCGTGTGGTTAATCACATTGCACTGCGTGTTGAGGCCACAAGAGCCGGGGCAGGGATCGCGACACTTCTGATTGATGCACGCCTGATGACTTGGACATTCTGCATTGATCGAGCACTCGGGACGACAATTGGGAGGGGTACCGAGATAGTTGGGCAGGCAAGAGCACGACGGGGTGCCGCGTATGTCGCGACATTGTGAATTGGCGCCACAAGGCGAGGGTACACAAGGATCGAGGGGTTCTCGTTGCACTGGTTCAACAGGCGGAGCTAGAAAGTCAGGTAAGGTTAGGCTAATTTGAGGAGAGAGTTCTTCAAGCAAGTCTTTCTTACGGGGAATTCGATAGCAACGCGTAAAGGCATCACCAGTAAAGCCATTTAGACAGGTGCAGATGGGGCTGTGATTACGCACACGGCACTCGGCCTGTTGCCCGCAAACACCTGGGCAGGGATCGATGCACTTGCGATTCACACAAGCCTTGTCGGCAGCACACTCAGAGCTGCTTGTACATTCTGGACGACATGCGGGCGGTTGGCCTATGAACTCGGCGAGACAAGAGCAGACCGCTTGCTCGTTTACTTCGCGACAACGCGAGTTGGGTCCGCATGGCGAGGGTTGACAGGGATTCACATAGACTCGTTCCGCTAAAAGAGTTGAGGATTGTTTAGACTGTACTCCACTTACAGTTGAGTGGATCTTACGTGGTTCATTCTCTACAATGCGACAATTGCTATATGGATCTCCGGTGTAGCCATTGAAGCAGTTGCAGGTAGCCAAGTGATTGATAACCTGGCACTCGGCATTCTGGCCACATGTGCCTGGACAGGGATCACTGCACTTCTGATTGAGGCAGGCGCGATTCGAGGGACAATCTGAGTTCACAACACACTCAGGGCGGCAACCCTCGTAGGGATTGCCAAAGTACTCGGGCAGGCACTGACACGAGCCAGCACCGCCGCGTTCCTCGCACTTGGCATTGATGCCGCAGGGACTTGGGTTGCATGGTTGCAATACCTCAATAGGTGCCTGACGAATTGGACTGCACTGTGCGAATGGATCTCCGGTGAAGCCTGAATCACACAGACACATCGGGGTGTGACTGAAGACGCGACAATTGGCATTAAGTCCACATAGTCCTGGACAAGGATCCACACACTTCTGGTTGACGCAGGCCAAACTGGTGGCACATTCCGAGCTCGATATGCATTCGGGTCGACAGTTCGGTGGTGAGCCCAGGAAATTGGGCAAGCAGGAACACGAGGGCGAATCGCCAGACACGCGACATTCGGAGTTGGCACCACAAGGTGAGGGTTGGCAGGGATTCTGAGGCTGTATGTCGCGTTGAGGTGCAACTGTAAAGAGATTAGGTTGTAGCCTGGTCGGAGGGTTGAGGGAATATACGGGCTTACTGATCTGTTCACAGCGCACGAAGGGATTGCCGGACATGCCAGTGGGGCAGCTGCAGAAGGGTCCATGGTTGACCACATTGCAGAGCGCGTTAAAACCGCATGTGCCGGGACAAGGATCGCGACACTTCATGTTCTGACAAGCTTGATTGGCAGCACAATCAGAGTTGGTAACACACTCCGGACGACACTGGGGTGGACTACCCACATAATCCTGCAGGCAAGAACACACTGCAGTCTGTTGCACTACACGACACTGTGAGTTGGGTCCACATGGCGATGGCTGGCAAGGATTCTGCACAGTTGGTGCAGGCACCGGACGGCATTCGAAGAAGGCATTGCCAGACATTTGATCCGGACAACGGCAGATGGGCACATGGTTGTTCACCTCGCAAATGGCATTCACACCACAAGTGCCTGGACAAGGATCGATGCACTTGTTGCGCACACAGGCACGATCCCTGGGACAATCCGTATTGAGTACACACTCAGGACGGCAGCCCACATAGGGATCACCTTGGTATTCGGCTATACAAGTGCATTGACCCGCCTGACAATTGGCATTGGGGCCACAAGGCGAGGGTGAGCAAGGGTCGTCCTTGACAGGAGGTGAGGTAGCTGTAAGAAGGTAGCGCGAAGTAAATAAGGTGAACCTAAGGTCTTCTGTTGTGAGGGGAAACCTACGTGCTGGTGGCTTTGGATTGCAGTTGGTGAATGGATTACCAATGTAACCCTCGATGCAGGCACACAACGGTGTGTGATTGATGACACTGCACTGTGCGTTCAGACCACAAGCGCCTGGGCAGGGATCGCGACACTTCTGATTGATGCAGGCGAATTGGCTAGGACACTCCGAGTTGATGGTGCATTCGGGGCGACAATTGGGTGCTTGACCTATGAACGTAGCCAGGCAGGAACAGGCGGGCACGCCATTGATATTGCGGCACTCTGAGTTGGGGCCACAAGGCGTGGGCACGCAAGGATCGCGAAGTGGTTCACGCTGCACCTCAATCGGTGGTGCTACATCGGAGAGAATTAAGCCCAAGTTAGACTGCAAATGGGTACCGTAAAGATAAGGTTGCTGCTTACGTGGTATTGGGTAGCACTTGGTAAAGGCATCGCCAGTGAAACCACCAATGCAACTACAGCTGGGACTGTGGTTGCGCACTCGACACAGGGCATTGCTGCCGCACGTGTTGGGGCCACAAGGATCGACGCACTTTTGATTGATGCACGCCTTGTCGGCGGCACACTCCGAGGAGATGGTGCACTCCGGACGACAGGCAGGTGGCTGGCCAATGAACTGTGGCAGGCACGAGCAGACAGCCTGCTCATTTGCCACGCGACACTGTGAATTGGGGCCACAAGGCGAGGGCTGACAAGGATCGACATATTGCTTGATTATGGCTAAAGAGGAAGATGGGGTGTTAAGAGAGAGTTCAAGGTATACAAGTGGTATTCCTTACGTTCAGCTGGACGTGTGCACAGACGATACGGATCACCTATGTAGCCTGGCAGGCAATTGCAGGAGGGCAAGTGATTGACCACCTGGCAATTGGCATTCTGGCCACAGGTGCCGGGGCAAGGATCCTGGCACTTCTGCTGCTGGCAGGCGCGATTCGAAGGACAGTCCGAGTCGAGCACACACTCTGGCCGGCAACCCTCGTAGGGATTGCCAAAGTATTCGGGCAGACACTGACAGGAGCCAGCGCCATTTCGTTCACGGCATTCAGCATTGGCTCCACATGGACTTGGGTTGCAGGGTGTGCGTACCTCAATGTCGCGCACAATCTCAGGACTACACTGCACGAAGGGATCTCCGGTGAAGCCCTGCGGGCATATGCATTGCACGGCGTGGCTGACCACACGGCATTCGGCATTCAGGCCACATCTGCCAGGGCAGGGATCCACACACTTCTGATTCACGCAGGCCAGTTGACTGCTGCAGTCGGAACTAGTCACACACTCTGGTCTGCAGTTCGGCGGTCGTCCTATGTAGGTTTCCAGGCAGGAGCAGGCGGGTGCTTCACCTATGGCACGACACTGTGAGTAGGGGCCGCAGGGCGAGGGACGACAAGGGTCGGTGGGCTGCACATCGCGTACAGGTTCAACTAGATAGGGACATAAGGCTAAAGTTAAAGAAGACAGTGGCAGGGATTACACTGGTTCACTCTGCTTACTCTGTGGCTGGCAACGTATGAAGGGGTTGCCTGTGAAACGGGCTGGACACGTGCAGAACGGACTGTGATTGACCACAGCACAATTGGCGCCAACGCCGCATGTGCCGGGACAAGGATCACCGCAGCGTTGATTGAGGCACGCCTGTGTCGGCGCACACTCCGCATTGGAGGTGCACTCTGGACGACACGTGGGCGGTGACCCAATGAAGCTGGGCAAGCAAGAGCACACGGCCTGTTGATTGACCTCGCGACACTGCGAGTTGGGACCACAAGGCGAGGGCTGGCAAGGATTTGTGGCAATAATTTCTATAGGAAAAGAACACAAATTAGTTGCATGGTCAGGGAAGGGGACGTAGCACGTACTCTGCACGGGAGAGCAGCGTATGAAGGCACTGCCTGCTGTGCCGTCGGGACAGCGACACATGGGAATGTGATTGATGACATCGCAGATGGCGTTCTCGCCACATGTGCCCGGACAGGGATTGAGACACTTGCTGCGCAGACAGGCCTTGTCACGCGAACAGTCCGAGTTGAGCACACACTCGGGACGACAGCCGGAGTAAGGATCGCCGTGGAACTCGGGCAAGCAACTGCAGACACCATCGCTGCACTGGGCATTGGGGCCACATGGCGAAGGTTGGCAGCGATCGACGTATTCGTCTGGGTGATGGTTAACAAGGTGATTAGTGACGTGGACAGGGGAGAAGGGACTGGATGACTCACTCAAAACAGGCTCTGGTGGCGCGAGACGACAACTGCTAAACGGATCGCCTGTATAGCCAGTGGGGCAGGTGCAAATGGGCGTATGATTAACCACATTGCACTCGGCTGCATAGCCACAGGAGCCTGGACAAGGATCAATGCATTTCTCGCGTATGCAAGCCATGTTCGAGGAGCACTCGGCGCTGATGGTGCATTCAGGGCGGCAGTTGGGTGGTACACCTATATATTCCGGTAGACAGGAGCACGACGGAACACCCTGTACATTGCGACACTGACTATTGAGGCCGCAGGGCGAGGGTACACAAGGATCACGCTCAACGCGTTCGATGGCTGGCGCGGGTGCTGAGTGGGACAAGAGAGAGAGAGAGAGAGAGAGAAGGGTATTGGGTAGACTGTAAGAGACCGGGTAGGGGCTTTCGCTTACGTGGCAAGACATAGCAACGGGTGAAGGCATCACCCGTGAACCCACGACGACACTGACACAGCGGACTGTGATTACGCACACGGCACTCGGCATTGATGCCACAGGTGCCTGGGCAGGGATCTTGACAACGTTGATTGATGCACGCCTGTTCGGTGGAGCATTCGGTGCTCAACACACACTCGGGTCGACAGTTGGGGGGCAGGCCAATGTAGAGTTCAAGGCAGGAGCAGACAGCTTGGCCATTGAGCTCACGACACTGCGAATTAGGTCCGCAGGGTGAGGGGCGACAGGGCTGAGTGGGTTCTGCTTGGCGTATGGCTGTAAAGGGTATGTTGTAGTCCATGCTAGGGTTTGCTTTTTTTGTTTCTTGGGTCTTACGTTGAGTTGGCTCCACATGGCAACTGCGATACGGATCGCCGGTGTACCCGGTACGGCAAGTACATGTGGGCAGGTGATTGGTAACACGGCAATCGGCATTGGTGCCACAGGTACCGGGACAGGGATCGCGGCACTTTTGCTGCTGGCACGCCTTGTTGGTGGGACAGTCAGAGTTGCGTATGCATTCGGGTCGGCACGATTGATAGGGGTCTCCGAAGTAGTCGGGCAGGCATTGACACGACCCGATGCCGTTGCGCTCTCGGCAAACGGCATTCGATCCACAAGGATTCGGTTCACAGGGTGTTATCTGCTCGTTCACTATGCGCTCTGTGGCGTGTTAAGGGTACAGGTAGAGGGGGGAAGAGAGAGAGAGAGAGAGAGAGAGAGAGTTGGAGAACTTTAATTACAATGTTCTTGAGTGTTGAGCGTGTTTAGTAGGAGCGAACACACCTGAGTTGTTTGGGCGATTACGTTTAGCAGTTGTTGAATTTGCAGTTAATCCAATTTGGTTTTTGATTTTGTTGGCAGTGTTGTTAAGTGTTGTTGTTGGGTTTAATCCAATTAATTAATTTAGTTTTTCTTTTTCACTAGTGTTGTTAAACGCAGTGCTGCGATGTTTTGCGGTGCTCGGTGTTTTTAAGTGTTGTGCAGTGTTGCAAAACGCAAGATTAAAACAAATGGTACGTGGCGCATTTAATAATCGATTTTATTGCATTTGGTTTAGTTTTGATTATAATTATTGTTGGTTTTGGTGCTACAGAGTTATCGTTTTAGATCTAGTTATACTAAATACTAATTAGCTAATTAATAAGCGTCGCTAATTTGTCGATTGTGTTGGTCGAATACAATTTGGTCGAACCGTTGTTACGAGTTTAGGGCGATAATTTTGTTTGGGCTCAAAGGAGAGACAACAAGGCAGTACTCAATTTCATGGGGGGTAATTTGCAGGTTAGGGTTGATCGAATTCATGGGTTAGACAGCGAACAATTTGCAAAAGGGGGCAGGGCCACAAAATAATACGGTCTTATAAGTAAAAGCATTTGTCGGGTCCACAACAAGTTTTGGTTTAGGGTTTTTCGTTTCGTGTGGAACAATAACAACAAACGGGGTCAAAATATTACTTCCCAAAAGCGTAGAACAAAGTCAAAAGGGTTAGGTCGGTAAATAAGGCGGTAAAGAGGCGTGGCAAGTTTGCATATTGTATATATTGAGGCGTTATAAGGCATTTGTAAGCATATTAAAATTTGTATCAATACTAAAACTAATTAAAAACTTTGACTACTGCCGCACACAGAAACTTCCAGAAAGCAACAACTATTCAGACAACTCGTACAGAATGATGTGCTCTGAAATTTGCATTTCGCTTGTAGTGTTGATAAACGTTTAATGAGATGGAAACACTTTTCTTTGCAATGCATTGTGCCTGTGCGTGCGATAATCTGAGTTTTTAATGATATCAAATATTTGTGTTGTGTAATTAACTATGCAAACTGAGCACAAAAGAACGAGTTGCGAGTGTGTGTAGTGTGGGTATTTAAATAATACTGTCTATAATATGATGATAATGCAATTTTCGCAACTTTAATTGCATTTAAAACACAAAAAAAACATTCGTTCTAATGCGCATTTGAGGAAAGTGAAACTGAAAGTTCGTCGGGGTAAGATACGTAAATATAACTTGAGATCAGGGGCTGATATGGTCAGGCATTTTATAAATAATTTTTGGTATTTAATTTGTATTTTCTAGAGTTCAGGCACTGATTTTGTAAGGTATTTGTGTATTTTATAAATATTCTTTGGCTTTAAATTTCAATTTTCTTTGGTAGAGTAAGCGCGCTTCAGTTTCACTTTCAATGTAAATTTCCTATCAAGGCGTAAACAATTTAACATAATATGGTGTAATATCTTTTGCTATTAGGTGGGTGTTTTGAGTGGGCGTGGGCGTGGGCGGGTGGGTGTTCTTGTGGAGTGTACAAGATTCATTAAGAAAGCATAACCAAAACCAAGCAAGTTTACGCCTTGAGCTAAACTAAAGAGTAACTTCTCTGTGTGTGTGTATTAAATGAAAACGGGGTCCTACCTTGTTCCTGTTGACAGCTGGTGAACGGATCTCCTGTGTAGCCCACATCGCATGTGCAGATGGGTTGATGATTGGCCACATTACAGCGGGCATTGAAGCCACAGGCACCCACGCAGGGATCGCCGCACTTCTGCCGGATGCAGGCCTTGGTGGGAGCACATTCCGGATTGATGGTACACTCGGGTCGACAGTTTGGTGGCTGGCCAATGAAGGTGGCTGCACACGAGCAGGCTGGGCTGCCGTTGAGCTCCTTGCACTCCGAGTTGGGTCCACACGGCGAGGGTTGGCAGGGATTCTGTGGTTTAGCTGGCTCAACCTGTCGCTCCTCCTGGTAGCAGCGTGTGAACGGATCTCCCGTGTAGCCCGTGTTGCATGAGCACGACGGATTGTGATTGATCACTTGGCAGCGTGCAAACTGACCACAAGCTCCGGGACAGGGGTCGACGCACTTCTTCTGTATGCAGGCCGTTTGCAGGGAGCACTCAGAGCTGACAATACACTCCGGTTTGCAGGCTGGTGGTGAGCCCAACATGCCTGGCTGGCAGGCACAGACTGCACCCTGCGCTGAGACATGGCAAAGACTGTTGGGTCCACAAGGGTTCGGCTGGCAGGGATCCTTGGCGACTGGTGTCTCTTGGCGACAATGCACGAACGGATCTCCCGTGTAACCTTGCAGGCAACTGCAGATCGGAATGTGATTGGAGACATCGCACTGGGCATTCTGGCCACACGTGCCTGGGCAGGGATCGACGCACTTCTTGTTCAGACAAGCCTTGTTGGGACTGCAGTCGGTGCTGAGTGTGCACTCGGGACGGCAGCCAGTGTAGGGATCGCCCTGGTAGTCAGTCAGGCAGCTGCAGATGCCGTTGTGGCACTCGGCATTGGCACCACAAGGCTGCAGATCACAAGGATCGGCAGACTGAACCGGTGGCTGTGGTGTGCGCTCCTCGACAATCTCCACGCACTGCACAAACGGATCTCCAGTGAAGCTGGCACGGCACGTGCAGATCGCCAAATGGTTTTGAATGCGACACTCGGAATTGATGCCGCAGGATCCGTCACAGGGATCGCGACACTTCTCGGCAATGCAGGCACGATCGGAGGCGCAATCGGTGTTCACCACACACTCTGGTCGGCAGTTGGGCGGAGCTCCAATGTAGTTAGTCAGGCAGGAGCAGGATGCTTGCTCTCCACGCACACGACACTCGGCATAGAGGCCGCAAGGCGAGGGCTGGCAGGGATTGCGCTCCTTGGGGGTCTCCGGTGGTTCGATCTCCTTGGGTGCTGGATAGCAACGAGCAAATGGATCACCAGTCATGTCCAATGGGCAACTGCAGATCGGATTGTGGTTGATCACCTCGCACTTGGCGTTCAGGCCACAGATGCCGGCACAAGGATTGGCGCAGCGGAACTTGTGGCACGCCTTGTTCTGGGGACATTCCGCATTCACAGTGCACTCTGGCTTGCAGTTGGGTGGAGCTCCAATGAAGCTCTCCAGGCAGGAGCAGACAGCCATTGGCCACAGGTTATTGGAGACGCGACATTTACTGTTCGCACCACATGGCGATGGCAGGCAGGGATCGGCAACAGGTCCAGGTGTCGGAGGCTCAAAGCGACGGCAATTGGAGAAGGGATCGCCGGTGTAGCCATCATTGCAGACGCAGTTGGGCACATGATTGATCGCGTAGCATTGAGCGTTCGATCCACAGATGCCTGGACAAGGATCCTGGCACTTGTTCCTAATGCAAGCCTTGTCTGAGGGGCAGTCCGAGCTGAGCACGCATTCTGGGCGACAGCCCTCGTAGGGATTGCCCTGGTACTCATCGATGCACTTGCAGGCAGCTGCTCCGTTGCGTTCAATGCACTCGGCATTGGGGCCACAAGGAGATGGTTCACATGGCTTGGGCTGTTCCGCCTGCTGCTGCACACACTGCACGAAGGCATTGCCTGCATAGCCTGGTGGACAGGAGCAGGAGACGGAGTGTCCAATGACGCGGCACTCGGAGTTGGTGCCACATGAGCCGGGGCAGGGATCGCGACACTTGTTGTTGATGCACGCCTGCGTTGAGGGACAGTCGGGATTGATGATGCACTCCACACGGCAGTTGGGCGGAGCTCCAAAGAAGTCTGGCTGGCATTGGCACACAGGACCCTTGTCATCTGCTCGGCAAATGGAGTTAGGTCCACACGGCGTAGGCACACAAGGATCTGTGGATGGTGGGGCTTCTTTCTCCTTCTCTGTTGCAGGTATTTCGAAGCAACTCTTGAACGGATCTCCCGTTGTGCCTGGTGGACAACCACAGATGGGACTGTGATTGATCACCTCACAGCGAGCCTCAATGCCGCAGGCACCGGCGCAGGGATCTACGCACTTCCTGTTGACACATGCCTGCAGGGCGGAGCATTCGCTGGAGACGACACATTCGGGACGACACTGTGGTGGTGCTCCAATGAAGCCTTCCAGGCATGAGCAGACGGCATGTCCATTGACATCGCGGCACTGACTGTTCGCACCACACGGAGATGGCGAGCAGGCTCTGACTTCGGGTGTGTCTTCGACAATCTTGACACGGCAACTGGTGAACGGATCACCCTCGTATCCTTGCTGGCATGAGCAGACTGGTATGTGGTTGAGCACCTCACAGACGGCATTGCTGCCACAGGTGCCCGGACAGGGATCCACGCACTTGTTGCGCATGCAGGCCTTATCCCGCGTACAGTCCGCAGAGAGTGTGCACTCGGGTCGGCAACCCTCGTAGGGATTACCCTGGTAGTTGTTCTGGCAGCGACACTCACCACTAAAGCAATCGGCATTCGGTCCACACGGGTTCGGGCTGCATGGATCGTTGGGACGCTCGACAACCTTCACCTCCGGTTCCTTGTTGCAGCGCACAAATGGATCGCCAGTGAAGCCCTCAATGCAGTTGCAGATGGGCAGATGGTTGAGTACATGGCACTTGGCCTCGAAGCCACAAGAGCCTGGGCAGGGATCGCGGCACTTCTGATTGATGCACGCCTCAGTGGGTCCGCACTCGGAGTTCAACACGCACTGAGGACGGCAGCGTGGTGGGGCACCAATGAAGTCGGGCAGACACGAACAGGCCGGACTGCCTCCCACAATCTGGCACTTGGCATTAGGTCCACATGGCGAGGGCACGCACGAAGGTGCTGGTGGTTCAGGCGTGGTCACATCATGCGTGATGGCTGTAGGAGAAGGGGGTGTAGAATTAGCTAAGGTTTCCTCAGGGGTTTCTCTTTGCTCTACTTACGTATCTTGGTGCACTGCACGAAGGGATCGCCAGTCATGCCGCGCGGGCAGGTGCAGATGGGGCTGTGGTTCTTGGTGGTGCAGATGGCACGAATGCCGCAGGTGTGCAGACAGGGATCCACACACTTGTTGTTCACACAGGCACGTTCTGGCGCACACTCAGCACTGACCACGCACTCGGGTCGGCAGTTCGGGGGCTGATTGACAAATCCAGACTGGCAGGAACAGACGGCCTGGTTGTTGATGCTACGACAGTTGCTGTTGGGGCCACATGGCGATGGCACACAAGGATTCAATGGCGGTGCTGGGGTGACAGGTATCTGGCGACAACTGAAGAACGGATCACCGCTGTAACCCGCTGGGCAATTGCAGTTGGGCACATGATTGTCCACAGTGCAGATGGCAAACTCTCCGCACATTTTCACACAAGGATCCACGCACTTGAAGCGCACACAAGCCTGGGCAGGACTGCACTCGTCGTTGGTCTCACACTCGCGACGGCAACCGCGCTGGGCATCGTAGGGATTGCCCTCGAAGCCTTCGTGGCAGTAGCAGGCACCAGCGCCGTTGCGTTCGCGGCACTCGGCGTGCGGTCCACACGGCGATGGTTCGCATGGTGAAGTAGGCGCTTGAGTGGGCGGGGCAGGAGTCATAAGCTGGCAACCGAAGAGCGGTTCTCCCTCGAAGCCATCGGCACAAGAGCAGACTGCATTGTGTTGCACCACCTGGCAAATGGCATTGTTGCCACACGATCCAGGGCAGGGATCCACACAGCGCTCGTTCTGGCAGGACAAGTGATTCTGACACTCATCGTTGTTGGTGCACTCGGGGCGACAGCTGGGCGGGCGTCCAATGTAGTTGGCCTGGCACGAGCAGGCGGCCTGTTGTCCGATCTCACGGCAAATCGAGTTGGGTCCACAGGGCGAGGGCACACAAGGATTCTCCGTGGTGCGTCCCACATCGGGCACACAACCAGAGATGGGATCTCCAGTCATGCCTGGCACACAGCTGCAGATGGGATTGTGATTGACCACTTGGCACTTGGCATTGTCTCCGCAGGCTCCTCGGCAAGGATCGGCGCACTTCTGATTGATGCACGCACGATTCTGGGCACACTCCGAGCTCACCACACACTCTGGCTTGCAACTGGGCGGGGCACCAATGTAACCCTCCAGGCAGGAGCACACAGCATGACTGTTCTGATCGTGACACTGACTGTTGGGTCCGCAAGGCGAGGGTTGGCAAGGGTTCTCGGGACGGCGTGTAACCACCTCGATGAGGGCACACGAGCGATGCGGATCTCCTGAGTAGCCATCGAAGCACATGCAGTTGGGAGCGTGGTTCAGCACACGACACTCCGCATTGATGCCACAGGCTCCGGGACAAGGATCCTGGCACTTGTTGTTGATGCAGGCACGCGAACGATCGCAGTCGGCATTCTGCACACACTCGGGACGGCAGCCGCTGTAAGGATCACCGAAGTACTCGGCAAGGCAGGCACAGGAGCCGGCTCCATTGCGTTCACGGCAAATGGCATTGGCACCACAAGGACTCGGGTTGCAGGGATTACGTGGTGCTTCCGTTTGCGTGACTGAGAGTGGCAGGAGAGGCAGGAAAGAAAGGAAAGAGATTGAGAGTTAGTTGAGGGGTTAATCTTATAATGTCCGTCTGGTTTATATACTTTGTTGTATAATGGCACAGCCGGAGAACGGATCTCCTGTGTAACCAGGCTCGCACTGACAGTTCGGATTATGCTTGATCACAGTACACTGGGAGTGTATGCCACAGGCACCGATACAGGGGTTAGCACAGCGCTGGTTAACACAGGCCAGATTCGCGGGGCAGTCGGGACTGGTCATGCATTCGGGACGACAGTTGGGTGGTCTGCCCAGATAGTCGGGCAGGCAGGAGCATGCAGGTGAACCGCGTATATCGACGCATTTCGAGTTGGGTCCACAGGGTGAGGGCACACAGGGATTACCAGTTTCTTTGGGTCTCTCATCCACTACAGATTTATAGCCCAAATGCCATAGATAGTTGAAGTAGTTGGTGGTTGGTGGTTGTTTTGTTGTTGTTGGCATACACAAACATATACACAGTACACAATACACAGATACATAGGTACAGTTGAGGAAGTTCGGATAGTGTATATATAGTAGTAGAGTTGGTAAAAAGTAAATAAACAAAACATAAAATAGAAAAGAGAAAGAGAAGAAGAGAAGTACAACATTTAGGTGAAGGATTTATATACATGCAAAGGAACAGAGAGAGAGAGAGTGCTCAAACCAGTTGGAACGGGATGTGTACAGAGTCTACTTATAGGAGAGTGAGGTTAACTTTTAAATTGCTGAACTAGATTTGTACTAAACACCTAACCCTTTTATCTGTTTGTCTTTCTCTCACCCCCTTTCCAACTGACTTGACTTCGCTCTTCTCTGATTTCAGGCTACTCATGCTTACATATAATACGCGTGCATCGATTGAAGGGATCTCCAGTATAGCCAGGAGCACAGGAACATGCAGGATAATGATTAATAACCTGACAACGGGCCTCAATGCCGCATGTGCCGGGACAAGGATCAACGCACTTCTGATTCTGACAGTTCAGGTCTTGGGCACAGTCCGAGCTAACAATGCACTCGGGTCGGCAATTGGGTGCGGAGCCAATGAAACCGGGCTGGCAGGAGCACACGGCATGGTTATTTATCTCCCGACACTGACTGTAGGGACCGCAGGGTGAGGGTTGACAAGGATTCTCATCGCGTACCGCTAAGGTGAGGTAAGAGTAAAGGGGATCAGTCTGTGTTCGATTCGGGTTGAGGGGGGACATCGTAGACCTACGTGGCTCGGGCAGTTGAGGTATTTCGCGACAGGAACTCGACGGGTTGCCGGTATAGCCAGCCAGGCAGAGGCAGCTGGGCAGGTGATTGGCCACACGACACTCGGCATTCAGGCCACAAACACCCGGACAGGGATCCGCGCACTTCTGGTTGATGCACGATCTGTCGCGTGGGCAATCGCTGTTGACCACGCACTCTGGGCGACAACCGCTGTACGGATCACCGAAGTACTCCGGCAGACAGGTGCAGGAGCCGGCACCGTTACGCTCACGACACTCGGCATTCGGGCCACAGGGCGAGGGTACACAAGGTGTCAGATGCTCATCGGGTATGGCAACAGCTGAGGTGGGAAAGGGACAGGATTAGCGCTAATCACAAGATGGCTACACATTCTTTGGTTCTTACGCTGCGGATTGCAACCGGCAAATGGATCGCCAGAGTAGCCGCTCTCGCAGGTACAGACGGGCGAGTGATTCACCACATTACAGTAGGCGTTGAAGCCACACGAGCCTGGACAAGGATCCTTGCAGCGTTCATTGATGCAGGCCAAGTTGGCAGGACACTCAGAGTTCTGTGTGCACTCGGGGCGACAATTGGGAGCACGTCCAATGTAGTTGGGCAGGCACGAGCAGACACCCGTTTCGCCAATGACGCGACACTGCGAGTTCGGTCCACAGGGACTGGGCACACAGGGATTCTCATTGAACTTGGGTTGTTCGGGCTCTTGTTGCCAGGGTGCACAACGCACGAAGGGATCACCACTGTAGCCGGCGGGGCAAGAGCAGATCGGATTGTGGTTGGTGACCTTGCAAACAGCCTCATTGCCGCAGGTACCGGGACATGGGTCTACACAACGCAGATTCACGCACGCCCTGTCCTGGCCGCACTCGGAGCTAACCGAGCACTCAGGACGACAGGCGGGCGGAGCACCAATGTAATTGGTAATGCACGAGCAGACCGCATGGCCGTTAACCTCGCGGCACTGACTGTACGGACCACACGGCGATGGCTGGCAGGGCTGAACAGGTGGTGCCACTAAAGGGGGGAATGCAAGAGGGGGATTACTAAACAGTTCTCTGAGATAGGGGACTAAGGGGATACTCTACATTTGGGTACTTCGCGGCAGTACTGCGAAGGGTTGCCCGTATAACCAGCGGGGCAACTGCAACTGGGCGCGTGGTTGATCACATGACACTCGGCGGCAACGCCGCACACTCCTGGACAGGGATCGCGACACTTGTTGTTCAGGCAGGCGCGATTCTTCGAGCAGTCACTGTTCAGAACACATTCCGGACGACATTCCGTGTACGGATCACCGCTGTACTCGGGCAGGCAGGTGCAGGAGCCGACGCCGTTGCGTTCCTTGCACACGGCATTGGCACCACAAGGGCTCGGATTGCAGGGCTCTGCGATTTCTGGTGGCACAATTACTACAGGGAAGGGAGGGCAAAGAAGAAGAGATGCGAAGATCGGCTTTAGTATGGGGGAAGAGGGAGCGTTGCGAGAGAACCTTCTTACTTTGTGGACTACACTCTGAGAATGGATCACCCGCATAACCATCGAGGCAACGGCAAATGGGTCTGTGATTATTTACAAGGCACGTGGTTGAGATGCCACAAGTGCCCACGCATGGATCCTGACAGCGCAAATTGATGCATGCCAAGTTGCCAGCACACTCCGAGTTCGAGGTGCATTCCGGTCGGCAATTTGGCGCCCTACCCACATAATGTTGCAAGCATGAGCACACAGCTTGCTCATTGGCGGCCGACACCCGACACTGAGAGTTGGGACCACATGGCGATGGCACACATGGGTTAACCGGGTCGCTTACGATGACTGGACGTTCTACATGTATACACCAAATACACCACCACAATACGAGATACGAGCATGCACCACAATACATTAAGCCACATAATATAAAAGAGAAATAAATATAGAAAATAAAGATATGTATATAGTATAATAGGATGATTGGCTGTGATCTTTGGCAGGGTATGAGATGAAGGAGAACGCTGTAAAAATATATGCAATGTAGACGGCGATAGCAGCGAGGGAAGGTAGAGTAATAAAACAGAAATGTCGATAAATTATCAAGAGTTTTCTATTGGTATAAGAATCGAAATATCCAAAAATTTATAAATATAATCGAAAGTTATTTATATTTTATATTTTTCTATCGTTCTACTATCTCAAACTATCGATAAGTAATCTCACATTACTATTTTTACAGCGCTCAGGGATGAATGAATGGGATGCTGCTTTGGTTTTGCTTGGATTCTTACTCTCTTGGGGTAGACAGCGCACGAATGGATCGCCACTGTAGCCAGGGCTGCAGGAGCAAATGGGATTGTGATTGACGACACGACAGAGCGCATTGTTGCCACACGTGCCGGGGCAGGGATCTTTGCAACGCTCGTTGATGCACGACTTGTCCTGACTGCACTCCGAGCTGCTCATGCACTCGGGTCTACAGTTGGGGGGAGCACCCACATAGTTGGGCACACACGAGCAGACCGCGTGGCCGTTGAGAGCACGACAATTGCTGTAGAGACCGCACGGAGAGGGTTGACATGGATTTTCGGGCACTATGGGATCGGGATCTAAACGCGGGAGGCAAGGGGCTCAATTAATAGACTGTTCTATCGGGGAAAAGGCTAGAAAGGCGCTTACAACGTGGCGTTTCTGGCACAAGATGACAACCAACGATGGGATTTCCTGTATAGCCTGGCAGGCATTCGCAGTTGGGCGCATGATTGAAGACGGCGCAGAGGGCGCTGTGGCCACACATGCCCGGACAGGGATCGACGCACTTCTGGTTGACGCAGGCACGCGACTTGGAGCAATCCGAGTTGATAACACACTCGGGGCGACACTCCACATAGGGATCTCCAAAGTATTCGGGCACGCACTTGCAGGCGGCAGCTTGATTGCGTTCCTCGCAAATGGCATTCAGGCCACAAGGACTGGGACGACAGGGTTGTATGGTCTCAACAGGAGCTGCGGGGGGTCGAAAGGGGAACGACTTGAGTAAAGGAACCTAAGCTGGCAAAGAGATCGCGACGTACTTTCCAGTATCTTGTAACAGCCAGAGAACGGATCTCCACTGTAGCCTGGCTGACACATGCAGACCGGAGCATGGGAGCTGACATGGCAGAGTGCATTGTTGCCACACGAACCCGGACAGGGATCTGCACAGCGTGCATTCATGCAGGCCATGCGTGCCGGACACTCCGAGTTAATGCTGCACTCCGGACGACATGCAGGAGGACGTCCTATATAGTTGTTGAGGCAGGCACAGACAGCGCCACTGCTCGACGGTTGGCACTGGGAGTTGGGGCCACAGGGTGAGGGCACGCAGGGATTGATCGGTTGTATGGGATCAGGTACTGGCAAGGGCTCTACAATGCATAATGTAACGTCTCTTTAATGTAAGCTCTAACTAACTTTGGGGGAGGGGGAGGGAGGGTAACCTACTTCTTTCAGGCACACACTGATGGAATGGATCACCCGTGTAGCCATCGTAGCAACTGCAGATCGGTGCGTGGTTGGTGGTGCGACAACGCGCATTGTAGCCACAGGTGCCTGGGCAGGGATCACGGCATCTCTGATTGATGCAGGCCCTGTCCGAGGGGCACTCAGCACTGGTCACGCACTCGGGCTTGCAGCTGGGCGGACTGCCCAGATAGTCTGGCAAGCAGGCACAGACAGGACGACTGCCGACCACGTGACAAGTGCTAAAGAGGCCACAGGGCGAGGGTCTGCAGGGATCTTTGGGCAGTGGCAGATACATATCTAAGGGGAAGGGACACATGAAGGATTATAGCAGAGGCTTCTAACAAACTGGGGAATATCTCATCATTACTTGAGGGTCTCTCGACGCAGGCACGTAGCGGATTACCGCTGAATCCTGGCTCACAACTGCACACGGGCTGATGATGAGTGACACGACAGATGGCATTGAAGCCACAGGCATTGGCACAAGGATCGCGACATTTCATATTGATGCAGGCCTTGGTGCCGGCACAATCACTATTCTGCACACATTCGGGACGGCAATTGATGTAAGGATCTCCAAAGTAGTTCTGAATGCAGCTGCATGAGCCCGCACCGTTGCGTTCGCGGCAAATGGCATTGGCACCACATGGCGATGGATAGCATGGATCAGCGGGCAGATCGGGCACCACAACTGATCATGGAGCATAGAAATAGCAAGCAGGCGAATGATGTAGATACAAATAGAGGCATACATACATAAACATAAGGATAGGCTTAAGGAACTAGACATATGTATATAATACATAACATAACAGGCAAGAATGGTGATAGTCGAGAGTGCTCGACTGGTAGATACCTTGTACTACGTAGTGAAAGTGACTAGATTGGCATTTCTAATGAAAATGACTAGATTCTGTTTACCTATTTCTTCTATTGTATATAGACATTTGTTTCTTTATGCATTCTATATTATTATATTCTATTATACTTCTGCTGTATATTTAACTAATTCTTTAAGAATTAGGCAGTCTTATTTCTTCAGTCTCATCTCGTAAAATACTTTCTTTGTTTTCGTTTCTCTTCTGATTAGGTATGGAGTTTCTCAAGTTTCTCAGTCTGTACTTTCAATAATTATAACTTTTTAGTAAACCTTTCGATGGTTTCAATTGAATATTGAGCTACAATCTTTTTACTACTTATAGATTTGAAAAATATTAAAGTTTTATTTATTTTTCCATTCAAAGTGTATCGACAAAACATAAAACTTCTGTATATTGATAGAATAAGCAATGTCGATTGAAAAAACAGGTTCTAGGCCAAAATGGAACAACTAACGAAAGTATAGACTACTTTCTAATAGTCTGATGACTTTCTATTATTCGTTAGACTTTTTGCAGCATGCAGTAATTTTTCTATTCTATTTATTATTACTATTGATCTAATTTCAATTTCAGACAGAATTTCTATTATATTATATTTAATAGTTATCAAATTCGAACTACGTGAGTACAGGGTATTTGTTGGTGAATGAATAGGTGATGGTTTGGATAATGTACACAATACAAAGAACATGCATGAAGGTGAATGGAACCATAGACCCCTTAGAACTAAAAACCCCTTTATAAGCACCACTGAAAAGAACATACAACATTAAGAAGGAACTGGATATGCTCTAGTTGAATCACCATAAAAACTTGTGATCGAGCGCTGACAGGGGGACAATAAGTAATCGAAAAGGATGTACTCACTTTGATGCATGTTGCAACCAGTGTACGGATCGCCCTCGTAACCCTCGAGGCAACTGCACTTGGGCTGATGATGCTGTGTGGTGCACAGGGCATTGAAGCCGCAGGTGCCAACGCAAGGATCCTCGCAACGCTGTCGTATACAGGCGCGATTCGATGGACAGTCCTGGTTGATGACACACTCGGGTCGACAAGAAGGTGGAGCACCAAACATGCCTGGTAGGCAAGAGCATTCAGCGCGATTGTTGATGTCACGGCACTTGGCATTCGGTCCACATGGATTGGGCAGGCAAGGATTCACAGGAGGTCTACGTTCTTCAGCTGCAAAATGAAGGTAAGGCATAAGTATAGAGAGCAGGTTAAGTAGAAGTATTCAACTTACGTTTGGGCACACATTGTTCGAACGGATCTCCGACATATTCCTTGGGGCAGGTGCAGATGGGATTGTGGTTATTCACCTGACACTTGGCATTGAAGCCACAGGTGCCACTGCAAGGATCGGCGCACTTCTGATTGATGCAGGCCAAGTGCTGAGCACACTCAGAGCTGACCACACACTCGGGTCGGCATGTGGGCGGAGCTCCGAAGTAGCCCACTTGGCAGCTGCATGTGGGATGTCCCTCCACAGTGCGGCAGATGCTGTTCGGTCCACAAGGATTGGGCTCACACACTGAGATGGGTCCAATGGGAGTACGCTTGCAGCCCACGAAGGGATCACCCTCGTAGCCGCTGCTGCAGATGCAGCTGGGCAGATGGTTCACCACAGAGCACTCCGAATTGGGTCCACAGGCACCTGTGCAGGGATTGCGGCAATGCTGCTTGATGCAGGCCAGCGAGGAGGGGCACTCCGAGTTGTAGATACATTCGGGCCGGCAGCCAGTGCTGTAGGGATCCCCAAAGTAGGGCTCAATGCAGCTGCAACGTGCGGCATCGTTGTGTGGCGTGCACACGGCATTCTCGGCACACGGGTTCGGGTAGCAGGGATTGATGTGATCTTGTGGTTCTACAGAAGGATGAACACAGTTAATATGAAACCACAGACAGATCTATATGAGATTCATTCTACTCACTCTGTTCGATAACCTTGGAGCAGCCGACGAAGGCATCGCCCTCGTAGCCCTGATCGCAGCTACAGTGCGCCGAGTGGGCCACGACTGTGCAGCGTGCATTGTGTCCGCAGGTGTTGGCACATGGATTCTGACACTTCTCCTGGATGCAGGCCTTGTCGGCAGGACACTCGCTGCTCAGCGTACACTCGGGACGGCAGTACGGTGGACTACCAATGTAGTTGGCCACACATGAGCAGACAGGACGATTCTGTTTGACTTGGCAGATGGAGTTGGGTCCACAGGGTGAAGGTACACAGGGATTGCCAGGTGTCTTTCCTTCAGTTGGTACATCAGGCACGCGTTGACAGGCCACGAAGGGATCACCCTCGTAGTTGGACTCGCACGAGCAAATCGGATTGTGGTTCAGCACTTCACAACGTGCTGCAATGCCACAAGTGCCTGGACAGGGATCCGCACAACGTTGATTGATGCACGCCTGGCTGGGAGCACACTCCGAGCTGACAACACACTCGGGCTGGCAGACTGGCGGAGCGCCCTTGAAGTTGGGCAGGCACGAACAGGCCGCATAACCTTCGGCAGATGCCAAGCAACGTGAGTTGGGACCACAAGGCGAAGGTTCACAGGGATTGCGATGGTCCTGAGGGGGTGTCAAAGGTGGCAGGTAGTAGGGATTGCAGGCCAGGAAGGCATCGCCGCTGTAGCCCTCAGCACAGACACAAACCGGAGCATGGTTGACCACACGGCAGACTGCATTGAGGCCACACACGCCGACACAGGCATCCACGCACTTGGAGTTCACACAAGCCTTGTCCGCACTGCAGTCACTGTTGAGCACGCACTCGGGGCGACAGCCCTGGTAGGGATTGCCGAAGTAACCCTTGCGGCAGACACAGGCCAAGCCTCCACTCTGTCGCTTGCATTCCGTGTTGGCTCCACACTGCAGCTTGGCACAACTGGCAGGCGGAGTGGGCACCACCGGTGAAGGTGGCACACACTGTTCGTATGGGTTGCCATAGAGTCCTGAGGGACAGGCACACACTGGATTGTGCTCGTATACATTACAGATGGCATTGCGTCCGCACGAGCCGGGACAGGGATCCAGACAGCGTTGACCCAGACAGGCACGATCGAAGGGACAGTCCGAGTTGGCAATACATTCTGGTCGGCAGCGAGGATTCTGCTGGGCATTGGGACCGAAGCAGGGATCACAAAGTGCCACACCGTCACCAAACACAGAGCAGACATCATTGGGGCCACATGGAGAGGGAGCACAAGGATCACGTGACACGTTCCTCAGCACGCCAATTGGCACACACTGCAGGAAGGCATCTCCGGCGAAGCCATCGAGACAATGACAGACTGGCGTATGCTGACGTACATTGCAGATGGCATTGATGCCACAGATGGTGCCGGCACAAGGATCCACGCACTTGTGATTGATGCACGACAATGGTTCACCACAGTCCGAGTTGATGTCGCACTCTGGCTGGCAGCCTGACTGAGGATCACCCAGGTAACCGGGCAGACACGAGCAGACAGCACGATTGTTCAACAATTTGCATTCGCTATTCAAGCCACAGGGGCTGGGCACGCAAGGATTGGCCTTGGGTGTGTCCAGGGCAAAGCAACGCACGCCAGGATTACCTGTGAGTCCAGCATTACATGAGCAAACCGGATGATGTTGCTCCACACGACAGTTGGCGCCATGTCCGCAGGCACCGGGGCAGGGATCGTAGCAACGGAAGCCCATGCAGGCCTTGCTTGCTGGACAATCCGCATCCACCTGACACTCGTAGCCATGGCAGCCAGCCAAGGATGTTGGGTCTCCAGACAAACCTTCGGGACAGATGCAAGCCACTTGACCATCGCCTGCCAGCACACAATTGGCATTGGGTCCACACGGGTTGGGATCGCAGGCAGCGCGACTTGGTTCACGACAGCCCTGGTAGGCATCGCCAACATAACCGGAACGACAGTAACATTCCTCACGATTGCCAACCACATAACACTCGGCATTGCGACCACAAGGTCCTGGCTGGCACAGCTCCACAGTCTCGGCAGGCTTATCGCAGCTGCGGAAGGGATTTCCAATCTTATTGTCCGGGCAGTAGCAGACGGGCTGACGCGATGAGTCACAGATGGCTCCGTTGCCACAAGGATTAGGCTCACAGGGATTGATGGGCTCCACACAGCCACGAATGGTGTTGGGACTCTCCACATAGCCAGGCAGGCAAGTGCACTTGGAGAAGCCATTGCTCAGCACAGCGCACTGAGTGTTGGGACCACATGGAGATGGATCACACGGATTCGAGGGCAGCTCGCAGGCAATCAGTGGCGGCTGTCCCTCGTATCCGGGTATACAGAAGCAAACTGGAGCGCCGTCCACACGACGACAGCCTGAGTTAGGTCCACAAGGGTTCGGTGTGCATTCATCACCTTCAGGAACTGTAGGGAGAGTAGCTTATAGAATCTACTCAAGATAACTCATGTAACTCTTCTACTTACTGCAATTCTTGAAGGGATTTCCGGTGAGTCCCTTGGGGCAGAAGCAAATCGGATTGCCATTGTCCAGTTCACATTGAGCATTAAGTCCACATGGATTGGGGTCACATGGATCCTGTGGTGGACTGCAGCCCACCTCGGGATTGCCATTGTAGCCTGGTGGGCACTTGCAGATGCCACGATGATTCACCACATCGCAAAGGGCAAAGGCACCACACTGACAAGGCGAAGCACATTTGCCATTGATGCATGCCTGGCTGGAATCACACTCGGAGTCCGATCGACAGCCCAAGGATTGCTGACACTGTACATAGGCATTGCCCAGGAATCCAGGCAGGCAACGGCAATCGATGCCGTGATTGACGGGCACACACTCGGCATTCTCGCCACACGAATCCTCTTGGCAAGGATTGATGCAACGACGATTGAGACGATCGCAGAGCTTGTTCGGCGGACAATCCTCATTGTACTGGCAGACATGGGTGCGTGCTATATGCGTTACGTAGTAGGTTATGGTGCACAATTTGTTGTTGATGTTGTTCGTGGTTGATTGGTTGGTGTATTTATAGTACAGTACGAGTGATGAGTGACGGGTGTACGAGGAATTTGTACAGTGTATAATAAAAGAAAGAAAGAGAGGGAGAGAGTTGTTCGGGTATATATATCGTGGCACATTAGAGACAGACAGATTAATCGAGGAGTCTAACGCAAGTGCAACAAAGTGCAGTCATTATCAATCGTTCCATTTACTAACCTGGCTGGCAACCTATAAAACCGTTGCCCTGATAACCATCCGCACAGCTGCAATCGGCCACGTGATTCGTGTTAATACAGACTGCATTCTGGGCACAAGGATCATGTACATCACAAGGATGTACGCAACGCTGATTGAGGCACGCCTCAGTCACACCACAGTCCGAGTTGTCCGTGCATTCAACTGGGGAGGAGGGAAAAGAGAGACAAGATTAGATTCCATTGTGACTCTTAATTGGTGTAAAAAGGCTTCCATCAAATTTAGTCAAATTAATTAGCATTAAATTGATGTGAAATGAACTGTTTGTTGATTAATCTTTGGATTAGTTTGCTTACTTGACTTCAATGTGGGCACACACTTGACCATCGGATTGCCCTCGTGTCCCTCTGGACAGCTGCAAATGGGTCGATGACTCTTGGCCTTACACTTGGCACTGGGTGCACATATCTTGGCAAACTCGCAGGGATCGTGACACAGACCCATGTAGCAGGCCTCGCTCTCAATACAATCGTTATTCGATTGACATGGCTCTGGAGTTTTGGGTGTGCCCGGTGGTTCTACTTGTTAGAAATTAATCAGTTGGTTAGCGAACATATTAATTGGGTTGATTGATTAGCATGATATGATCTTGTTGGCAAATATGTTAAGCTTAAACAGGATTCGTCATATGTACAAGGTAAATAATTATGTACAGACCGTGTTGGGGGGGGAGTAACATAGAGGCTTAGGATTGCAAAAGAAAGTAAAGATTTATAGTACAAGGAATAACTTAAATAAAGCGGACAAATGTTATTTATTGCTAAGCAGACTTCAAAGAGTAAAAAGAGAATAGAGACCTTTATGAGTCTTCAATCTTCGAATATCCGAAGTGTATAACATATTTTACATATTGGGAATGTGAGAAGCACACTTGTCACTTTGGTACCTTAGCTTGTTGAGTTGAAGTTAAATTGGAAAAGTATTACAACAAAATATATATATATTTACAAAATGATAAACAGTTAACTATATAAATTAAAGCCAGTTTGAGTTTAGCGAAAGAATTATTGGTTTTCAACATTTTGGGTACCCAAAGTGACAGCATAGCCAATGTATGTATCGACGACCTTCTCTATGTGTATACCTTTCTTTTGGCAACGCCCCAGCTTACAGTGCTCGTTAGGAGCACAGTTAGTATCTACTGTACATGTGTTAATAACTGTAGTGGTTGTTGTTGTTGTTGTTCTGTTGGCCTTAGGTGCAATTGTAGTTGTCTGTAGTGTGACTAAATCTTCAATTTCCGTTGTAGTACCCGGTCTTGTGGGCAATTCCGTTGGCCACGAAGTAGGGCTCGGTATGGTTGTAGCTTCAGACATTTCGTTAGAGGTATCAAGTCGAGTGGTTTTCATCTTAGGCGTTGTGGTGCGTCTGCCACCAGTATCTTTGCTAGCCAAGGTGGTTGTTGTTACCATGGGCCGAGGAGTTGGCGTATCGGTTATATTATTTTCACCATCTCTATAACCTTTAGTTTGTCCCGTCTTGTATGATGTGGTCTCAGTGGTGCTGGTAGTGGTGGTGGTGATGGGTTTACTTGTGCTGGTAGTGTTAGTAACTCTAGTGATTGTGCTCGATTCAGTGCTAGTTGCTGTTGTTGTTGTTTTGCTTGTTGATGTTGTTGTTGTGATATTTGTTGGTTTCGCTGTGGTTGACTTGGTAGTACTAGTTGTTATTGTTACATTAGCTAGGGAGAGACGATATATTTACACGGGTAAAGGGTGGTTATTTATAATACACATATATACACATTATAATAATAATATATACACTTGTTAGTGTTGAGGGTTCTTTTGTTTTTTGTTTTATTGTTTAGTACTTGGTACCATAATTAAATTTGGTTTGTTATAGGCAATAAACTTGTACATACCTTTAATACAAGCACCAGTTGTAGGATCGCAATTGGCACCTGGTGGACAGTGCTCACAGCCAGGAGTGCGACCCGTAGCTGTAATATAATTGTAAAATTAGAAATTTGCAATAGATTTTATGTTGAATTATCTGAATCGAATAGGGAATAGTGACTTACTTGTGTCACATACTGGGGAATGTTCAATGACGCGACAGTCTTCGCGACCACAAGGATTATCGTATGTACAGGGATCCACGCAAAGCGCATTGATGCAAGCATGTTGGCTGGGACATTCATCACTCGAGGCACAGCCGATTTCTATTATTAGTTTTGTGGAAATTATGTAGTTAAGAAAATAATCTCAATTAGTTAAGTTAATTAACAATTTGGTGGGTTTCTTTTAAAGACATTCCTTTAAATATGTTTAATTCATATTTTATTTTGGGGGTTTTGATTTTAGACTCCTGTTTTATAGGCAGTTTTTTCATTCGAATTGTTTTCAATGCTGTTAGTACCATAGTTTCATTTCAATTATTTTCGTCTTATGCTGCTAAATCTATCAAGCTTATAAGTACATTATGTTAAATATAGTATGTTTAGTTGTTTATGTTGTTGTTCTTGTTATGGAAAAACAACCAATACACATGCAAGCAAGCAAATTAAGATGCGATTCGTTTTTATTGGGGTTAGTGCAGTTTAGAAAAAGCCTTAGTTTACTAGACAACCATTAGTTAGTTATACAACCACCGAATCATGCAACTGGTTAAAAATGCTACATAATATAACTAAAACTTACTGCACGCGGTGTACACATACATGTACAAACAAACAGATGTACTAAATACAACAGAATTCAACAGATATTGTATATAACATAGAAGGTTGATGATATCCTAACGCTGACATGCACATTCAAGAGCACATTCAAGAGAGACAGAGAGAGTGACATTCAAGATGACTGTGACATTTAAATATGTATGATCTATAGAGAACATGAATGATATACACGAACAAATACTTGCAGCAGGCAGGCAGGCAAAAAGCAGGCAAATAAACGAGAAGGTGAGCTCTATTCGAATGGTCTGTTTGCGGATAACTCCCACAGGCAGACAATAGTTCTAGGACGTATCCGGTGTTTCGTGGTGATGGTGGGTTGCTAGGTAACGGTGTGGGTGCAGGCACATACATAGACACATACGAATGACAGCAGAAGAGCCAGTGACTTAGGGGACAGCAGGAGGAGAGGGGGAGAGAAGAAGTACAAATGCAGTAGAATTTAAAGCGTTTGATGCACTCCATAAAACTATAGATTGCTATAGAGCATACAGAACACACTGGGATTGGATTGCGAGGTACAGAGAAGAGAGCAACGAAACAAAAGTATAACACATGCATGTGCCGGCAATAACAATGGGCCGGTCGGTTATGGACACAGGTGAAAGGAGATATGATGAGGATATATTCATAAAGAAAGAAATAAGACATGATGAGACATCAAATTGAAGTAGGCTTCTACAAATTGCCAGATGCATTTGGCGATTAAAGTAGGTGGCGCCACGGATGCCAAGAAAGAGTTGTATTTTTATCACCGCAACCCTGTGGTTCTTTTGCAAATTCATTCAATTTATAGAGAAAACACGTGGATCAATATTATGACTTATCGTTTACATACACAGCTGTAGTTACCTGCATTTATAGAGCAACTCGGTTTATTTACATCTGCGGCGGTATCACAATTGCACATAGCGGTGTGGTTCAATGTACGACAAATAGTAAAGTTTTGAACATCACAAAGATTCTTATAAAATTCGCAAGGTCTAATGCATTTTGCTTTAACACACATTTCATCGTCCGAACATTCGTAATCTGTTTTACAACTCTGTGTAGAGTCTGTCGTCTGATACTCTGTCGAAGTGCTTTCAGTCCTGTCTGACACATCACCAAAGCTAAGTGTACTATCCGTTACTAAGTTTGAAGCTGAAGTCGTTACAGCAATAACTCCTTGAGTTGTTTCTCCTCCAATATAACCAATTGAAGTTGGCATAGTTGTGTAATCAGGAATGTCAGTAGTAACAGTAATATTTGACTTATCATAATAAGAAGTCATTGTAGTTTTTTCTGTCATTTGCGAGGAGATCGATTTTTCAGTGGGTCCTACATCTAAAGGTGTTACTTTTAGTGATTCGGTAGAAGACTCATCAGTTCCTGGGAAAGAGGTTGTGATATAAACGGGGACAGTGACCAAAGTGGGAACTCTCTCTGCTTTGATGGTTGTCAGTCTATCGGTACTTGTCGTTTCAGTTGCTGACGATGGAGATGTCGTACCTGTTGTACCTGGTCTGGAAGTAAGACCTTCTGTCGTTACTTCAGGCGAAGGGGTCACAGTGGAGCCAGTTGAAAGTGTTCCACTGCTAGTGGTTTCCTCTGGCAGGGTTGTGGAACTCTCAGTGGGTACCCTATCCGTTGCAACTGATTTTGGTGACTCTGAGGTAAACTGTTCAGTTACTGCCGTACCGGACGTAGTTGGAAAACGGGGAGTTCCTTCAGTTATCATGGTTGTCAACCTATCTGTGCTTGTCGGTTCGGTTGCTGACGATGGAGATGTCGTATCTGGAGTAACTGGTCTTAAAGTAGGACCCTCCGTTGTTACCATAGACAAAGGAGTCACCGTAGAGCCAGTTGAAGGTGTTCCTCTGCTAGTGGTTTCCTCTGGCAGGGTTGTGGAACTCTCAGTGGGTACCCTATCCGTTGCTACTGATTTTGGTGACTCCGACGTAAACTGTTCAGTTACTGTCATACCGGACGTAGTTGGAAAACGGGGAGTTTCCTCAGTTATCATGGTTGTCAACCTATCTGTGCTTGTCGGTTCGGTTGCTGACGATGGAGATGTCGTATCTGGAGTAACTGGTCTGGAAGTAAGACCTTCTGTAGTTACTTCAGATGAAGGAGTGACCGTAGAGTCAGTTGAAGGTGTTCCTCTGCTTGTGGTTACCTCTGGCAGGGTTGTGGAACTCTCAGTGGGTACCCTATCCGTTGCTACTGATTTTGGTGACTCCGAGGTAAACTGTTCAGTTACTGTCATACCGGACGTAGTTGGAAAACGGGGAGTTTCCTCAGTTATCATGGTTGTCAACCTATCTGTGCTTGTCGGTTCGGTTGCTGACGATGGAGATGTCGTACCTGGTCTGGAAGTAAGACCTTCTGTCGTTACTTCAGGCGAAGGAGTCACAGTGGAGCCAGTTGAAAGTGTTCCACTGCTAGTGGTTTCGTCTGGCAGGGTTGTGGAACTCTTAGTGGGTACCCTATCCGTTGCAACTGATTTTGGTGACTCTGAGGTAAACTGTTCAGTTACTGCCGTACCGGACGTAGTTGGAAAACGGGGAGTTCCCTCAGTTATCATGGTTGTCAACCTATCTGTGCTTGTCGGTTCGGTTGCTGACGATGGAGATGTCGTATCTGGAGTAACTGGTCTGGAAGTAAGACCTTCTGTAGTTACTTCAGATGAAGGAGTGACCGTAGAGTCAGTTGAAGGTGTTCCTCTGCTTGTGGTTACCTCTGGCAGGGTTGTGGAACTCTCAGTGGGTACCCTATCCGTTGCAACTGATTTTGGTGACTCTGAGGTAAACTCTTCAGTTACTGCCGTACCGGACGTAGTTGGAAAACGGGGAGTTCCCTCAGTTATCAAGGTTGTCAGTCTATCTGTGCTTGTCGGTTCGGTTGCTGACGATGGAGATGTCGTATCTGGAGTAACTGGTCTGGAAGTAAGACCTTCTGTAGTTACTTCAGATGAAGGTGTGACCGTAGAGCCAGTTGAGGGTGTTCCTCTGCTAGTGGTTACTTCTGGCAGGGTTGTGGAACTCTCAGTGGGTACCCTATCCGTTGCAACTGATTTTGGTGACTCTGAGGTAAACTGTTCAGTTACTGCCGTACCGGATGTAGTAGGAAAACGGGGAGTTCCCTCAGTTATCATGGTTGTCAACCTATCTGTGCTTGTCGGTTCGGTTGCTGACGATGGAGATGTCGTATCTGGAGTAACTGGTCTGGAAGTAAGACCTTCTGTAGTTACTTCAGATGAAGGAGTGACCGTAGAGCCAGTTGAAGGTGTTCCTCTGCTAGTGGTTACCTCTGGCAGGGTTGTGGAACTCTCAGTGGGTACCCTATCCGTTGCAACTGATTTTGGTGACTCTGAGGGAAATTCTTCAGTTACTGCCGTACCGGACGTAGTTGGAAAACGGGGAGTTCCCTCAGTTATCATGGTTGTCAACCTATCTGTGCTTGTCGGTTCGGTTGCTGACGATGGAGATGTCGTATCTGGAGTAACTGGTCTTAAAGTAAGACCCTCCGTCGTTACCATAGACAAAGGAGTCACCGTGGAGCCGGTTGAAGGTGTTCCTCTGCTAGTGGTTTCCTCTGGCAGGGTTGTGGAACTCCCAGTGGGTACCCTATCCGTTGCAACTGATTTTGGTGACTCTGAGGTAAACTCTTCAGTTACTGCCGTACCGGACGTAGTTGGAAAACGGGGAGTTCCCTCAGTTATCATGGTTGTCAACCTATCTGTGCTTGTCGGTTCGGTTTCTGACGATGGAGATGTCGTATCTGGAGTAACTGGTCTGGAAGTAAGACCTTCTGTAGTTACTTCAGATGAAGGAGTGACCGTAGAGCCAGTTGAAGGTGTTCCACTGCTTGTGGTTACCTCTGGCAGGGTTGTGGAACTCTCAGTGGGTACCCTATCCGTTGCAACTGATTTTGGTGACTCTGAGGGAAACTGTTCAGTTACTGCCGTACCGGACGTAGTTGGAAAACGGGGAGTTCCCTCAGTTATCATGGTTGTCAACCTATCTGTGCTTGTCGGTTCGGTTTCTGACGATGGAGATGTCGTATCTGGAGTAACTGGTCTGGAAGTAAGACCTTCTGTAGTTACTTCAGATGAAGGAGTGACCGTAGAGTCAGTTGAAGGTGTTCCTCTGCTTGTGGTTACCTCTGGCAGGGTTGTGAAACTCTCAGTGGGTACCCTATCCGTTGCAACTGATTTTGGTGACTCTGAGGTAAACTGTTCAGTTACTGCCGTACCGGACGTAGTTGGAAAACGGGGAGTTCCCTCAGTTATCATGGTTGTCAACCTATCTGTGCTTGTCGGTTCGGTTGCTGACGATGGAGATATCGTATCTGGAGTAACTGGTCTTAAAGTAAGACCCTCCGTCGTTACCATAGACAAAGGAGTCACCGTGGAGCCGGTTGAAGGTGTTCCTCTGCTAGTGGTTTCCTCTGGCAGGGTTGTGGAACTCCCAGTGGGTACCCTATCCGTTGCAACTGATTTTGGTGACTCTGAGGTAAACTCTTCAGTTACTGCCGTACCGGACGTAGTTGGAAAACGGGGAGTTCCCTCAGTTATCATGGTTGTCAACCTATCTGTGCTTGTCGGTTCGGTTGCTGACGATGGAGATGTCGTATCTGGAGTAACTGGTCTGGAAGTAAGACCTTCTGTACTTACTTCAGATGAAGGAGTGACCGTAGAGTCAGTTGAAGGTGTTCCTCTGCTTGTGGTTACCTCTGGCAGGGTTGTGGAACTCTCAGTGGGTACCCTATCCGTTGCAACTGATTTTGGTGACTCTGAGGTAAACTGTTCAGTTACTGCCGTACCGGACGTAGTTGGAAAACGGGGAGTTCCCTCAGTTATCATGGTTGTCAGTCTATCTGTGCTTGTCGGTTCGGTTGCTGACGATGGAGATGTCGTATCTGGAGTAACTGGTCTGGAAGTAAGACCTTCTGTAGTTACTTCAGATGAAGGAGTGACCGCAGAGCCAGTTGAAGGTGTTCCACTGCTTGTGGTTACCTCTGGCAGGGTTGTGGAACTCTCAGTGGGTACCCTATCCGTTGCAACTGATTTTGGTGACTCTGAGGTAAACTGTTCAGTTACTGCCGTACCGGACGTAGTTGGAAAACGGGGAGTTCCCTCAGTTATCATGGTTGTCAGTCTATCTGTGCTTGTCGGTTCGGTTGCTGACGATGGAGATGTCGTATCTGGAGTAACTGGTCTGGAAGTAAGACCTTCTGTAGTTACTTCAGATGAAGGAGTGACCGTAGAGTCAGTTGAAGGTGTTCCTCTGCTTGTGGTTACCTCTGGCAGGGTTGTGGAACTCTCAGTGGGTACCCTATCCGTTGCAACTGATTTTGGTGACTCTGAAGTAAACTGTTCAGTTACTGCCGTACCGGACGTAGTTGGAAAACGGGGAGTTCCCTCAGTTATCATGGTTGTCAGTCTATCTGTGCTTGTCGGTTCGGTTGCTGACGATGGAGATGTCGTATCTGGAGTAACTGGTCTGGAAGTAAGACCTTCTGTAGTTACTTCAGATGAAGGAGTGACCGTAGAGTCAGTTGAAGGTGTTCCTCTGCTTGTGGTTACCTCTGGCAGGGTTGTGGAACTCTCAGTGGGTACCCTATCCGTTGCAACTGATTTTGGTGACTCTGAAGTAAACTGTTCAGTTACTGCCGTACCGGACGTAGTTGGAAAACGGGGAGTTCCCTCAGTTATCATGGTTGTCAGTCTATCTGTGCTTGTCGGTTCGGTTGCTGACGATGGAGATGTCGTATCTGGAGTAACTGGTCTGGAAGTAAGACCTTCTGTAGTTACTTCAGATGAAGGAGTGACCGTAGAGCTAGTTGAAGGTGTTCCTCTGCTCGTGGTTACCTCTGGCAGGGTTGTGGAACTCTCAGTGGGTACCCTATCCGTTGCAACTGATTTTGGTGACTCTGAGGTAAACTGTTCAGTTACTGCCGTACCGGACGTAGTTGGAAAACGGGGAGTTCCCTCAGTTATCATGGTTGTCAACCTATCTGTGCTTGTCGGTTCGGTTGCTGACGATGGAGATGTCGTATCTGGAGTAACTGGTCTTAAAGTAAGACCCTCCGTCGTTACAATAGACAAAGGAGTCACCGTGGAGCCGGTTGAAGGTGTTCCTCTGCTAGTGGTTTCCTCTGGCAGGGTTGTGGAACTCCCAGTGGGTACCCTATCCGTTGCAACTGATTTTGGTGACTCTGAGGTAAACTGTTCAGTTACTGCCGTACCGGACGTAGTTGGAAAACGGGGAGTTCCCTCAGTTATCATGGTTGTCAACCTATCTGTGCTTGTCAGTTCGGTTGCTGACGATGGAGATGTCGTATCTGGAGTAACTGGTCTTAAAGTAGGACCCTCCGTTGTTACCATAGACAAAGGAGTCACCGTAGAGCCGGTTGAAGGTGTTCCTCTGCTAGTGGTTTCCTCTGGCAGGGTTGTGGAACTCCCAGTGGGTACCCTATCCGTTGCAACTGATTTTGGTGACTCTGAGGTAAACTGTTCAGTTGCTGCCGTACCGGACGTAGTTGGAAAACGGGGAGTTCCCTCAGTTATCATGGTTGTCAACCTATCTGTGCTTGTCGGTTCGGTTGCTGACGATGGAGATGTCGTATCTGGAGTAACTGGTCTTAAAGTAGGACCCTCCGTTGTTACCATAGACAAAGGAGTCACCGTAGAGCCGGTTGAAGGTGTTCCTCTGCTAGTGGTTTCATCTAGCAGGGTTGTGGAACTCTCAGTGGGTACCCTATCCGTTGCAACTGATTTTGGTGACTCTGAGGTAAACTGTTCAGTTGCTGCCGTACCGGACGTAGTTGGAAAACGGGGAGTTCCCTCAGTTATCATGGTTGTCAGTCTATCTGTGCTTGTCGGTTCGGTTGCTGACGATGGAGATGTCGTATCTGGAGTAACTGGTCTGGAAGTAAGACCTTCTGTAGTTACTTCAGATGAAGGAGTGACCGTAGAGTCAGTTGAAGGTGTTCCTCTGCTTGTGGTTACCTCTGGCAGGGTTGTGGAACTCTCAGTGGGTACCCTATCCGTTGCAACTGATTTTGGTGACTCTGAGGTAAACTGTTCAGTTACTGCCGTACCGGACGTAGTTGGAAAACGGGGAGTTCCCTCAGTTATCATGGTTGTCAACCTATCTGTGCTTGTCGGTTCGGTTGCTGACGATGGAGATGTCGTATCTGGAGTAACTGGTCTGGAAGTAAGACCTTCTGTAGTTACTTCAGATGAAGGAGTGACCGTAGAGCTAGTTGAAGGTGTTCCTCTGCTCGTGGTTACCTCTGGCAGGGTTGTGGAACTCTCAGTGGGTAGCCTATCCGTTGCAACTGATTTTGGTGACTCTGAGGTAAACTGTTCAGTTACTGCCGTACCGGACGTAGTTGGAAAACGGGGAGTTCCCTCAGTTATCATGGTTGTCAACCTATCTGTGCTTGTCGGTTCGGTTGCTGACGATGGAGATGTCGTATCTGGAGTAACTGGTCTTAAAGTAAGACCCTCCGTCGTTACAATAGACAAAGGAGTCACCGTGGAGCCGGTTGAAGGTGTTCCTCTGCTAGTGGTTTCCTCTGGCAGGGTTGTGGAACTCCCAGTGGGTACCCTATCCGTTGCAACTGATTTTGGTGACTCTGAGGTAAACTGTTCAGTTACTGCCGTACCGGACGTAGTTGGAAAACGGGGAGTTCCCTCAGTTATCATGGTTGTCAACCTATCTGTGCTTGTCAGTTCGGTTGCTGACGATGGAGATGTCGTATCTGGAGTAACTGGTCTGGAAGTAAGACCTTCTGTAGTTACTTCAGATGAAGGAGTGACCGTAGAGTCAGTTGAAGGTGTTCCTCTGCTTGTGGTTACCTCTGGCAGGGTTGTGGAACTCTCAGTGGGTACCCTATCCGTTGCTACTGATTTTGGTGACTCCGAGGTAAACTGTTCAGTTACTGTCATACCGGACGTAGTTGGAAAACGGGGAGTTTCCTCAGTTATCATGGTTGTCAACCTATCTGTGCTTGTCGGTTCGGTTGCTGACGATGGAGATGTCGTACCTGGTCTGGAAGTAAGACCTTCTGTCGTTACTTCAGGCGAAGGAGTCACAGTGGAGCCAGTTGAAAGTGTTCCACTGCTAGTGGTTTCGTCTGGCAGGGTTGTGGAACTCTTAGTGGGTACCCTATCCGTTGCAACTGATTTTGGTGACTCTGAGGTAAACTGTTCAGTTACTGCCGTACCGGACGTAGTTGGAAAACGGGGAGTTCCCTCAGTTATCATGGTTGTCAACCTATCTGTGCTTGTCGGTTCGGTTTCTGACGATGGAGATGTCGTATCTGGAGTAACTGGTCTTAAAGTAAGACCCTCCGTCGTTACAATAGACAAAGGAGTCACCGTGGAGCCGGTTGAAGGTGTTCCTCTGCTAGTGGTTTCCTCTGGCAGGGTTGTGGAACTCCCCGTGGGTACCCTATCCGTTGCAACTGATTTTGGTGACTCTGAGGTAAACTGTTCAGTTGCTGCCGTACCGGACGTAGTTGGAAAACGGGGAGTTCCCTCAGTTATCATGGTTGTCAACCTATCTGTGCTTGTCGGTTCGGTTGCTGACGATGGAGATGTCGTATCTGGAGTAACTGGTCTTAAAGTAAGACCTTCTGTAGTTACTTCAGATGAAGGAGTCACCGTAGAGCCAGTTGAAGGTGTTCCTCTGCTAGTGGTTTCCTCTGGCAGGGTTGTGGAACTCTCAGTGGGTACCCTATCCGTTGCAACTAATTTTGGTGACTCTGAGGTAAACTGTTCAGTTACTGCCGTACCGGACGTAGTTGGAAAACGGGGAGTTCCCTCAGTTATCATGGTTGTCAGTCTATCTGTGCTTGTCGGTTCGGTTTCTGACGATGGAGATGTCGTATCTGGAGTAACTGGTCTTAAAGTAGGACCCTCCGTTGTTACCATAGACAAAGGAGTCACCGTAGAGCCGGTTGAAGGTGTTCCTCTGCTAGTGGTTTCATCTAGCAGGGTTGTGGAACGCTCAGTGGGTACCCTATCCGTTATAACTGATTTTGGTGACTCTGAGGTAAACTGTTCAGTTACTGCCGTACCGGATGTAGTTGGAAAACGGGGAGTTCCCTCAGTTATCATGGTTGTCAGTCTATCTGTGCTTGTCGGTTCGGTTGCTGACGATGGAGATGTCGTATCTGGAGTAACTGGTCTGGAAGTAAGACCTTCTGTAGTTACGTCAAATGAAGGAGTGACCGTAGAGTCAGTTGAAGGTGTTCCTCTGCTTGTGGTTACCTCTGGCAGGGTTGTGGAACTCTCAGTGGGTACCCTATCCGTTGCAACTGATTTTGGTGACTCTGAGGTAAACTGTTCAGTTACTGCCGTACCGGACGTAGTTGGAAAACGGGGAGTTCCCTCAGTTATCATGGTTGTCAACCTATCTGTGCTTGTCGGTTCGGTTGCTGACGATGGAGATGTCGTATCTGGAGTAACTGGTCTGGAAGTAAGACCTTCTGTAGTTACTTCAGATGAAGGAGTGACCGTAGAGTCAGTTGAAGGTGTTCCTCTGCTTGTGGTTACCTCTGGCAGGGTTGTGGAACTCTCAGTGGGTACCCTATCCGTTGCAACTGATTTTGGTGACTCTGAGGTAAACTGTTCAGTTACTGCCGTACCGGACGTAGTTGGAAAACGGGGAGTTCCCTCAGTTATCATGGTTGTCAACCTATCTGTGCTTGTCGGTTCGGTTGCTGACGATGGAGATGTCGTATCTGGACTAACAGGTCTGGAAGTAAGACCTTCTGTAGTTACTTCGGATGAAGGAGTGACCGTAGAGCCAGTTGAAGGTGTTCCACTGCTTGTGGTTACCTCTGGCAGGGTTGTGGAACTCTCAGTGGGTACCCTATCCGTTGCAACTGATTTTGGTGACTCTGAGGTAAACTGTTCAGTTACTGCCGTACCGGACGTAGTTGGAAAACGGGGAGTTCCCTCAGTTATCATGGTTGTCAACCTATCTGTGCTTGTCGGTTCGGTTGCTGACGATGGAGATGTCGTATCTGGAGTAACTGGTCTGGAAGTAAGACCTTCTGTAGTTACTTCAGATGAAGGAGTCACCGTAGAGCCAGTTGAAGGTGTTCCTCTGCTAGTGGTTTCCTCTGGCAGGGTTGTGGAACTCTCAGTGGGTACCCTATCCGTTGCAACTGATTTTGGTGACTCTGAGGTAAACTGTTCAGTTACTGCCGTACCGGACGTAGTTGGAAAACGGGGAGTTCCCTCAGTTATCATGGTTGTCAGTCTATCTGTGCTTGTCGGTTCGGTTTCTGACGATGGAGATGTCGTATCTGGAGTAACTGGTCTTAAAGTAGGACCCTCCGTTGTTACCATAGACAAAGGAGTCACCGTAGAGCCGGTTGAAGGTGTTCCTCTGCTAGTGGTTTCATCTAGCAGGGTTGTGGAACTCTCAGTGGGTACCCTATCCGTTGCAACTGATTTTGGTGACTCTGAGGTAAACTGTTCAGTTGCTGCCGTACCGGACGTAGTTGGAAAACGGGGAGTTCCCTCAGTTATCATGGTTGTCAGTCTATCTGTGCTTGTCGGTTCGGTTGCTGACGATGGAGATGTCGTATCTGGAGTAACTGGTCTGGAAGTAAGACCTTCTGTAGTTACTTCAGATGAAGGAGTGACCGTAGAGCCAGTTGAAGGTGTTCCACTGCTTGTGGTTACCTCTGGCAGGGTTGTGGAACTCTCAGTGGGTACCCTATCCGTTGCAACTGATTTTGGTGACTCTGAGGTAAACTGTTCAGTTACTGCCGTACCGGACGTAGTTGGAAAACGGGGAGTTCCCTCAGTTATCATGGTTGTCAACCTATCTGTGCTTGTCGGTTCGGTTGCTGACGATGGAGATGTCGTATCTGGACTAACAGGTCTGGAAGTAAGACCTTCTGTAGTTACTTCAGATGAAGGAGTGACCGTAGAGCCAGTTGAAGGTGTTCCACTGCTTGTGGTTACCTCTGGCAGGGTTGTGGAACTCTCAGTGGGTACCCTATCCGTTGCAACTGATTTTGGTGACTCTGAGGTAAACTGTTCAGTTACTGCCGTACCGGACGTAGTTGGAAAACGGGGAGTTCCCTCAGTTATCATGGTTGTCAGTCTATCTGTGCTTGTCGGTTCGGTTGCTGACGATGGAGATGTCGTATCTGGAGTAACTGGTCTGGAAGTAAGACCTTCTGTAGTTACTTCAGATGAAGGAGTGACCGTAGAGTCAGTTGAAGGTGTTCCTCTGCTTGTGGTTACCTCTGGCAGGGTTGTGGAACTCTCAGTGGGTACCCTATCCGTTGCAACTGATTTTGGTGACTCTGAAGTAAACTGTTCAGTTGCTGCCGTACCGGACGTAGTTGGAAAACGGGGAGTTCCCTCAGTTATCATGGTTGTCAGTCTATCTGTGCTTGTCGGTTCGGTTGCTGACGATGGAGATGTCGTATCTGGAGTAACTGGTCTGGAAGTAAGACCTTCTGTAGTTACTTCAGATGAAGGAGTGACCGTAGAGTCAGTTGAAGGTGTTCCTCTGCTTGTGGTTACCTCTGGCAGGGTTGTGGAACTCTCAGTGGGTACCCTATCCGTTGCAACTGATTTTGGTGACTCTGAAGTAAACTGTTCAGTTATTGCCGTACCGGACGTAGTTGGAAAACGGGGAGTTCCCTCAGTTATCATGGTTGTCAGTCTATCTGTGCTTGTCGGTTCGGTTGCTGACGATGGAGATGTCGTATCTGGAGTAACAGGTCTGGAAGTAAGACCTTCTGTAGTTACTTCAGATGAAGGAGTGACCGTAGAGCCAGTTGAAGGTGTTCCACTGCTTGTGGTTACCTCTGGCAGGGTTGTGGAACTCTCAGTGGGTACCCTATCCGTTGCAACTGATTTTGGTGACTCTGAGGTAAACTGTTCAGTTACTGCCGTACCGGACGTAGTTGGAAAACGGGGAGTTCCCTCAGTTATCATGGTTGTCAACCTATCTGTGCTTGTCAGTTCGGTTGCTGACGATGGAGATGTCGTATCTGGAGTAACTGGTCTTAAAGTAGGACCCTCCGTTGTTACCATAGACAAAGGAGTCACCGTAGAGCCAGTTGAAGGTGTTCCTCTGCTAGTGGTTTCCTCTGGCAGGGTTGTGGAACTCTCAGTGGGTACCCTATCCGTTGCAACTGATTTTGGTGACTCTGAGGTAAACTGTTCAGTTACTGCCGTACCGGACGTAGTTGGAAAACGGGAAGTTCCCTCAGTTATCATGGTTGTCAACCTATCTGTGCTTGTCGTTTCGGTTGCTGATGATTGAGATGTCGTATCTGGAGTAGGTGTACTTGAAGGTGAACCGTCTCTTACTGCTGACTTTGGTGTGACTTCTGTTGCGTGGTCGATGCTAAGTTGTTTCGTGGTTTTGAAAGACTCAGTGGTGCTATCATAGGAAATAGTTGTTTCGTTTTCAGCTTCAATGTCCGTATAACGAGTACGCATTTCAGTTTGATTTGCAAGAAGCATGACTGTGTACTTAATAGTCGATGATTCTGTCGTCATTTCTGTCTGTTCTGTTGTGTCGGTAGAAGTTGGTGTATAAGTCGGTATACAATTTGAGGTAGTAGTGTTAGCTAAATTTGGTGAGCAAATGCAGGTTATTATCATATGTGCTTTTGTTATACATTTTATAGCGCCTTCACAAATCGTGTGGCAGGGATCGATACATTGACCCGACGATCCGCATTGATGTGCCTCACTGCAATCTTCGTCTATGGTACAGTTGCCACCTGGCTTAGCTGCATTTTTTTTTGGTTTTTGTTTTGGATTTGGTTTTGGTTTGGTATTATAATTTTTGTAGTGGAGTATTTTTGTACATATTTCGAATAAAAGTATAAAATTTAAAAAATACAATACGTTAAAATATTTACAAATTAAAATACGATATAAGATAAAATAGGTGTATAGCTACAACAAAGGAGATAAGTGCGCAATGTTTGTATATACAAGAGGTACCTTGGGGACATAGCTAAATAATTTCGAGAAGATTTCATCTAAATTCCTTGTGTACAGTTGAAAGAGGCTGTGAGACAAAACTTTCAGTACAATCAAATTTAGTACAAATTATTTTACGGTTAGATATGTAAATTCAAATTAGGAACGATTGTTTTTACTATTAGTTAGCTACATATTGGATTTATGTTGTTGCTTTAGGTGTTGTTGATTTTGTTTATACCATTAGTAATACATCTAGTTACCGTTTTATTTAGAATCAAGGGTTAAGATATTCATAGTATTCAAGAGGCATTTGATTAATATCAATTGTGAGCATGAGCGTGTGTGAATGTTCAGAAGAGTTGCTTTGTATTTGTTGTATCTGTTCTATTATTGATTGATATATCCCCAAAATGGGGCACCTGATCATTATCAGCATGATCAGTCGATAATTTTGAACAACAGTTTTTCTTATTTTGTTATTTGCGCTTTGGCTTAGCTTTAGTTTGGTTCTGAAGCTGTACGGGCATTTCAAGTATTCCTGACTCGATATATTAGGGTTTATTTTTCAAGATTTTGTATCATAAATCTTCTTGGGAAAGTCAGAGAGAGAGAGAGAGAGATACAAAGAGAAAAGGCGAAAGCTTATTGGTTCCTCTATATACATTTACACAATTTTCGGGGAATTCGGATCAAGATTTCTTGCTTTCGCTCAATTTACTTCGCCGAGAAATATAATTTTGTGTAAGTGTATGTGTGTGTGTGTGTGTGTATGGGAATATTTGTGTGTGTGTACTTTGTTGTTGTGTGTGAGGGGACAGACAGTATTTATTTAAGACAGAGCTAGCAAAAAAGGTGAGAGCGTGTGTGAGAGAGAGACAGCAGAAAACAGAGACATAAACGATAAACGAGACAGAGACACTCACTTGTGTGTGAGAGAGAGAGAGAGAACGTTGTTGTGTGTGCTTTACCTTTTTGACATCCATATTTGGCATCGGCTATAAATCCAGGAGGGCAGAATTTACATATCGGCTTATGATCTTCGACAATGCATGGCGAATTTGGGGCGCATGTGGCAAACTTGCACGGATCGACGCACTGATAGTTGCGACAGGCTAATCCGGCCGGGCAGCCAGCATCGCGTAAACATATCGATATCGATGGCTGACAATCGCGCATACAAATGCAAACAGGCTTATGGTCCTGCACCTCACATGACTTGTTTTCGGCACAGATTGGGGCACGACCCAAGGGCACAATGCAAGGATTGCGGCATTTGCCATCCGTGCAGGCCATATTCGAGGCACAGTCATCATCGCGATAGCATTCCCGCTTATCCGGTGCACAGGTGAGTTCGCCATATTCGTTCACAATAAAGCCCGATTTGCAAATACAAACGGGCTGATGGCGTCGCGTCTCGCACTTTTTGTTGCTCTCGCAGATGAACAGGGGATTGTTGCAGGGATCGGTACACTGGCCGTATTGGCCGCACTGCAAGGTCTCGGGGCAGTCTGCATCATTTTGGCATGTTATTTGATCTTTTCCTTTGGGACTTGTATCGTCGGTTATACATTTTGGATCCGGTTTGCATTCTACATCGGGTCGACCAATGTGGCAACTGGGACAGCTGCAACGTGGTCGGTGCAGGACCGTTTGGCAAAGTGCGTTAGTGCCACATGCGCCACGCATTGTACAAGGGTCGGTGCAGTGTCCTTGGAGGCATGACTTTTCACTGGGACAATCCGTATCTGAGTAGCATTGTTCGGTGTCTAAAAACGGTAACGGTAACGGTAGCGAAGAACGAAAGAGAGAAAGAGATAGACAGGTTGTTGGTGGTATTTCTTTTTACTATGTTATTCGGTTGGGTGCACGCAATCTATTCACATAAGATTATACCCTATGATGTGGTAGACTCTGAACAATTTGAAGAACGGTTCGGTGCGAATTGGAAATATTTCTTCAGACAGGAGAGAAAGAAGTTTGGGAAGTTTTGTGGTTGTTTCAGGGAGGGTACTTGACGGGATACTTTATAAATGTGAGGGGGGTAGCTCAGATATGAAACTTAAAGCTAAAATTTTCTATAAAACAAAAACAGAAAAACTTAAACGAGACATATATAAACAGTATAATCCAGTGTTTGGCTTGGTTTGGTTGGTTGTGTTGGTTCTTTTCGATTGGTTTGGTTTTCTTCGACTCGGTTTCGGTTTCGGTTTGATTTTGGTTTTTGTGTTTGAGTACTTGTGTTTGAGGTTGGGGAGTTGTTGTGTGTATTCAAATAAGTGTCAGTGGGGATTGCATTTTGGATTTGGGGTGTGCATGGGATTTGTTATAGTTGTAAAAGAGAGACAGACAGAGAGAAGAGGAGTACATTCTATTACGAATTGTGATGCAAGAAGGGTCTTTAGAAATTGTAAAAGGAATGAAACAAAAATTGTGTTATGTTTTGAAGATTTCTGTTTTGGTTTCTGTGGTGCAGTTAGTTTTCAAGGACAGGCAGCAAAAGTATTATTATTATTTTAAACGACAAAACATCAAATTGCAGAACTGTGAAGGGAACATCTCACATTATTTCAGGTTGTTGCTTGAGAATATATTTATAATTACACGATTTTTATAGGTGTTTAGCTATTTGTTGCATATAGCACTTTTCATTTGGTATGTAGATTAATTGCTTTGATTCAAATGAATAGTTGATAAGTCTTCGAGCAGCGGGCGAGCGATCAGCCTTATAGATAAGTTTGGGTGAGCAATAGTTACAATCCTTGATGAATTACCAATTGTAAGTGTAGATTATAACGAGGTGTAGAGAAAGAGAGACTTGCGCTTCAGTTGCCCAATTAATTGCGTTTACTTGTATATTGATCTATGATCACTATTATTAATTTTGTTTGAGTATTTGTTTCGGTTTTGTTTTAGCAATGATCTCTTTGGTCAAATGTGAATTTCTTTGAGTAATGGTGAAAATTACACGACATCCAACACATGCGCTCTGCCCTCACGAGAGACACGTTATTGGTGATTGATTGGGTGAGTGGAATGATAAAGATAAAGGGTAGGAAACAGACAGATCGATAGAAAGAGGAAGGCGGTAGCTGGTTAGAGATGAAGTTTATCAAATTGATAGGTACAACTTTTGACTAAAGCGATATTAGCAGAAAATCGATAGGAAGTGTAGTAGAAAATCGAATACTTAAGTACAATTTGGAAAAGTACGTTAGGAGAGAAGAGTAGAAAGTACGTTAAGTAGCTTTTTGTTTGTTTTTCTTGGTGTTATTCATAATTCACAATTTCGGTATAAATAAATATTTACAGGTTTTGTTTTTTCTCGGGTTAGTTGGGCGGCCGCATATACGCATATATATGTACATATGTGATTAATCACATATACAAACTTTCTGTATATACAACTTAAAGACTAAAGACTCAAAAATACCAAAAATATATTGTTTTCATTGCAATGGGTTAGTCAAATTTAGTTACAGTTGTTTTTTTATTGCTGTTGTTTATTTTGCTTATAGAATTTCGGAGAGTTGTTTATCTGTATACGAAAGCGAGTTTTAACCAATAGACGAGCTAAAGTGTACTAGGGGTAGACAGGAGCGATCTTAAAATGTACGAGGATTTTATACAATTCGGTTTTTTCGGCCGTATTTTCGATATTTCGATTACGGTTTCTGTTATTGAAATGCATTGGAAGAGTAGAGTTGTAGTATAGTAGTATTTTGCTTAGTATTTGCTGTTGTTGTTGTTGTTGTAATTGATCTATATATAAACGATTTGATGAGACTTATGTTGAGTACTACTGTATGGTACAACTTTCGTTTGATTTAAGCATATGTGAACCATGTGTGAGAATTGTCCCGTCCACAGTTCCCAATCTGAGACTTTGTTTCATTCAAGAAATGTAGCGAGAGAAGGATTTTTCGTTGTTTATTCTTTATTTTAGCGAAGGGAAACGACAGAGAGGCGCAAGGGAGCAGAACAACGTTGTTGTGGGTTATTATCGGGGGGGCGGGTAGGTAGAGCTTGGGAAGTCACAGGATGCGGGGATTGACGGGATAACAAGGATATCGACGATGGAGGATGTGTTTTGGGGGATTTGTTGTCTTTGATTTGTTTTCATTTTTTTTTATTGTTTTTCATATTGTATATTAAGCGTTGCATTTAGTGTTGTTGTTTGTTGTACACTTTGTCTTGTTGCTTTCGGCTGATTAGTTAGATAATGGCTACATATCGCTATCGCGGCAATCGATATTTATATATATATGTATATATGTTTAAAGCTATGTATATTCTAGATGAACCAACTTGTCTACTGATCTGTGCGTTGAACGGTTTCATGTATGCCGCAGAGCTATGCAAAGTAGTGTTGCTAAACACTACAAAGTAATTTACCATGGGTTATTTTTGAAAGCCAATGTGTGAATGCTGAATGAAGTTATGGGATAAACGCAAGCTGCAAAGCTTTATGAAACTGCATTAGAATCGCTGCTCAACTCGATAACGATAACGATAACGATAAAGATAGGGAGAACAAGTGTTGTGAAATGTCGTTGTTTAGTAGTTGTAGCTGAACTAAGCTTAAATATTGTTTGATACGATATTGTGTCTTTGGCGAGAGAGATGGGATTTCAAAAATGAAAACTCGGCACAGATTGGGTAACCGCGATAGCGACAGCATCATTCCACGAATTTCCATATGCGTTGAGGCTGAGGCTGAATGTCATAATATATATGTATGTACTATATGTATATAGCACGATATTAACCATATCGAATATGTCTTACAAACTAATTAAAAACACTCATAAATAAACTAGTGCAAAACTTTTAAAAAGGACTTTCTTGGATTGTCTGTAACTAATTCTGGATTTGCATTCAGTTGTGTAGATTTCTGTATGTGTGAGTGTGTGTGTCTGTTTGTGTGTGTATCAGTGTTTGTTGTGCGCGGGGTATTGATATTACACAAACAATTAACTAAACACTTGGGTTGGAACTTGGAACATGTGTATAGGTTGTTAAATATATTTGTATGGATTGAAATTAGTTCTTTAGCTTTCAAACATCATTAAATAAAACACACACTACACTGAGAATTTATCTGAATTAGTGAAATTAGCTTTAGTTTTAAGGTTTTTATAAACAACTCATAGCTAAGATAATCAAACCAAAATATTATAACATCAGTTTTTGTTTTGTTTTCTTTTGTTTTTGTTTGTTTCTTATGTTTCTGATTGTTTTGTTTTGTTTTGTTTTGTTACTGACTGCACTCCAGTTAAATAACGGCAACGATAACGCTTACTGATTACGATAAACTGATTACGCCATTTTAAAGTATTTGTATTTGACCAACGATAACGTGTAAGAAACGCTGATTAACTTGATTAGCATTAGCTGTACTCTAGTTACTAAAGGTACTGCAGGTAGTACAAATGGTATCAAATGGTATCGACAAAAATAAAGATTTATCGCACTTACCCTGCTGGCAGACGTAATCGTAGCCCTGTCGTACACAGGCACCCACTTCACAGCCCAGGGTACGGCAGTCCTCTTGCGGGGGTGTCAAGTAACCTACAGGGAAGGCAATACCACAAGGTAAGTAAGTCAGTAAGTTCCTGCCGCACCCCCCCTTCTATTCCTACTTACATTGCACATAGGCATCACCATTGGGGAAGTCGTCGGGGCAGTAGCACTCGGCCTGATCGTTTTCACGCACACGGCAAGCGGCGTTCAGGCCGCAGGGTTGCTCGTGGCAGGCATTCACCAGTTTGCCCTCGCACAGGCAACCCTTGTGGGCATCACCCATGCAGCCATCCATGCAGGCACATTCAAAGCCGCCGGGCAGCTCAATGCACTTGGAGTTAACGCCACAAGGATTGTTGGCACAGCCACCATCGAGAGGTTGGCACTCTGTGGCGGGATTGCCAAAGAAGTCCGGTGGGCAGGAGCACTGTGCCTTGCGGTTGACCACACGGCACTGTGCATTGCTGCCGCAGGCACCCAATTCCAAACAGGGATTGCGGCACTTGCCTTGATCACAGCGCTTGCTCGCATCGCAGTCGGCGTCCTTGCGACACTCGAACTGCACACATTCCTTGCTCGGCTCACCCTCGTAGCCATCGGGGCAGTAGCAGAGCATGCGATGCTCCGAAACGGTGCACAGCGCATTCCTGCCACAGGCACGATCGTCGGCACAGGGATCTGCGCACTTTCCATTGACGCAGCTCTGATCAGCGGCACAGTCTCCGTTCGATTTGCAACCTGCGATGCAGGCGCCACGCTCGCAGAGTTGTCCCAGCTGGCACTGACGCTTGGCTCCGCACTTGTTGCGGCACTTGCCACGTGCACACTGCTGCCCACAGGCGCAGTCCTCGCTGCGGGCACACTTGGCAGCGCAATAGGCACCGCTCTCATCGCACTCACAGCCAGGATGGCAGCGCTCTGGTGGCAACTGGCAGCCCGTGAGTCCGTCTCCGATGAAGGCAGCCGGACACTGGCATTGCACGCCGTGATTGATGACCAGGCAGTCGGCACACTGGCCACACTGTCCTGGTGTCTGGCAGGGATTCTGGCACTTCTTATTGACGCAAGCCTCGTCGCTGGCACAGCTCAGATCGTTGCGGCAGCCTGTCTGGCAGACGCGATTCTCGCAGATTTGTCCCTGAGCACATGCACTGTCCGTGTTGCAGACAGTGCGGCAGGTGCCACGCATGCAACGCTCATCGGCCAGACAGTTCTGATCATTGCGGCACTTGCCTTGGCAGCTGCCGGCATAGCACAGCTGATTAGCTCCGCAGTCCTCATTGCGGCCACAGGCAGTGCGTGGTTGCTTGCAGGCAACATTCGCATTTCCATCGAGTCCCTCGGGGCAGCTGCACTCCTTGCGATGATCCAGGGCCTGGCAGATGGCATTGGTGCCACACGCCGTGGGATCCGCACAGGGATCCACACATTGCTGCGCCACACAGGCCAGATGACTGGCGCAACCCTGATCGGAGCGACAGCCCGTCACACAGTTGAGACCCAGACAGAGTTCTCCGTGGGCGCATTCATTGTCGTGGCGGCACAGGGGCTTACAGACACCCTGTTGGCAACGCTCGTTGGTAAGGCAGCCTGCGTCGTCGGCACAGAGTGGACGACAGACAGATTCAAAGCAGGCCAAGCCATTGCTACAGTCACGATTCTCATGGCACTCAAGTGGGGGAGAACGCACACAGCCGACTTGAGGTGTTGGGTTGGGCACCATGTTGTCCAGGCAGCTGCAGCTGGCACGATGATTCGACACCGAGCAGGCAGCATTGGGTCCACAAGGATTCTCCAGGCAGGGATTGACGCACTTGTCGTTGCGGCAGGACTCCGATGCACTGCAATCGTCGTCCACATGGCAACCATAGACGCACTTGTTGTGCAGGCAAACGTGGCCCAAGAAGCAGTCGTTGTCCACGCGGCACGTGACTAAGGAGATGGAGGGGAGCAAGGATTAGTTAGGGACTTAAGCACCTCTTTCATGCTGTGCTACTCACGCATGCAGTTTCCACGCAGACACTTCTCGTTCGAGGCACACTCCAGATCATTGTGACAGACTGGCAGACACATGAAGTCACGGCAGGTGTAGCCTGGCGTGCAGTCGCCATCGCAGGCCACCGGCACACGCACGCACTCCTTGCCCGCATCTCCGGTGAAGCCCTCAGGGCAATGGCACTGTTTCACATGGCTCAGCATACGGCACTCGGCGTTCTGGCCACAAGCCTGTGGCTGCAGACACGGATCGAAGCATTGTCCGCCCTGGCAGACTTCACTTGGACCACACTCGGTGTCCAGCAAGCAGGCAGCTGCATGAGATCGAAGACAAGGATTAGTTGAATGTGAAACACAGAGAGAGAGAGAGATCCGTTGGCGTTCATGTCTGTTCTGTGTTCTGTTTGTTCTTGTAGTTGTTGTTGTTGGAGTTCTTCTTGGTTTGAGTGTATTGAGTTAGGTGTGTGTGTGTGTGTGTTTTGAGTTAAGTTTTAGTCTATACTACGAGCCCGTCTTCGGTTAGGATTAGAGCTGGCGGGAGAGCAGCTCCAGCTGTAACTAAGTCATTAAATTCAGCTAGCCTTGAAGGCAGATACTTTTAGAGTGACCAACCTAAAGGAAAATGCTTAAGGGTGACCATACTTAAAGGATATCATCTTTATAGGTATAAGTATCATCCTCAAAGTGATCATCTTTCAGGGTGACCTCTAAGCTCGTCTGGTAATCACTCTCAAAGAGAGCCACCCTCACAGATACAAGCCTTTTAGGATGACCAGCCTTACAGATAAAAGTATCATCCTCAAAGGGATCATCTCTTAGGGTGACCTCTTAGCTCGTGTGGTAATCACTCTCAAAAAGACCATTAGAGGTTAACCACGCTTAAAAGTGAAAGCCTTTTAGGGTGACCAGATATACAGGTATAAGTATCATCCTCAAAGGGATCATCTCTTAGGGTGACCTCTTAGCTCGTAGGGCGATCACACTCAAAGAGACCCTTGTAGATTAGACACCGTTAAAGGTAAATGCCTTTTAGGGTGACCAACCTTAAAGGTTCTCCTGTGGAGAGCAGCATTATAGTTATAAGTATCATCCTCAAACGGATCATTTCTTAAGCTCGTAGGGTGATCACTCTCAAAGAGACCCTTGTAGGTTAGACACCCTTAAAAGTGAAAGCCTTTTAGGATGACCAGCTTCAAGGGCAGTAACTCTTAGCTAGGCACCTTCAAAGGGGAGGTCTTAGAGTGACCATACTGTTGTTTTAACAAGGTCTTGTAATCGTACTAGTTGGTAGCTGGTTTAAGTAATAAGTTATTGTGTTTCTCTTCTAATTGGTAGTTGGGTAAGTTGGTAACCAGTTAGGTTGGTAAGTTTTGGTAGTCGATATTGAGTACGCTGCGAGTGGTGGTGGTTGTGGTAGTGCTAGGTACGACTCGGTGCTCTCGTGGTTAGTACTTACGTTTGCACACGCTATCGGAGCAGTAGGTGTTGGTGGGGCAATCGCTAGTGATTTGACAGGGCACGGGTAATGGCTTACAGCCGGCTACCCGGTCGGCGGGCTCGCCGTCGTAGCCAGTGCGACAGGCACAGTGGGCGATGTGGCCCTTCGGAACACATTCCGCATTGGGGCCACACTGCAGCTGGGCGCAGACGTCCTGGCACTTGGGTACCCCATTTGTTTTGGTGCATGCAGCATGCGGGGGACAATCTTCGTTCGATTCGCATTCGACGGAGCTACGACAACCCTCGTTATACGGATCACCGACGAGACCGGGCGGGCAAGTACATTTGTAAGAACCGCGCGAGTTGCGACACCGAGCACCGGGTCCGCACGGCGCATCCTTACAGAAATCGATAACGTCACAACGAACGCGAGGATCTCCACTGAAGCCGGGCTGGCAGTGGCAAACCTGACGATGATTCTCGGTAGTGCAGAGTGCATTCTCTCCACAGGGTTGTCCAATCAGGCAGGCGATCTTGCACATGTGATTGTCACAGCTCTTGTCATTGGAGCAATCCTCGTCGCTGTTGCACTCGATCTTGCGGCAACCAGAGCGAGCATCTCCGAAGAAGCCTTCCTTGCAGATGCAGTCGGGTGCATGCGAACGTGCCACACACTCGGCATTCCTGCCACAGGCAGCACGTCCCAGGCAGACAGGTTCACAGCGAGCACGTCCATAGGCATCCAGCAGGCAGGTCTCATCCTCGCCACAGTCGCTGTTGATGCTGCACTCCAGTTCCTTGGCGCAGATGTTGTTCTGGCAGAACTGGAACTGCGGGCAGGTCGTGTTCGACTTGCAGGTGCTCTGGCAGACACCCTGCAAGCACAGCTGCTCCGAAATGCAGTCGCGATTGCTGCTGCAGAGTGGGGAGCAGATGCCATGGGCACAGATGCTGCCCTGCGGACACTGTCCATCCTGCTGGCAGTACTGCAGGGGCACGCAACCCTGTTTGGCATCTCCGGTACTGCCCGACTCGCAGGCACAAAGTCCCAGATGATTCTGCACAGTGCAACGTGCGTTGGCACCACAAGCATTTGGCAGTGCGCAGGGATCAATGCACTTGGCATCCAGGCAGGCCTTCTCGGCAGCACAGTCTCCATTGTCCACACACTCAATGTGGACACATTCCAATTGAGGATCTCCACGTGCATTCGATGGACAAGTGCAGACAGCCTTGTGCGACTGGGCCTGACAGTTGGCATTGAGGCCACAGGCACCTTCTCGTTCGCAGGGACTACGGCAACGTGAGTTCTGGCAACTTGCCGTGGCAGGACAGTCGGCATCGCTCAGACACTCGCTGGGATCGCGACAACCCGCTTGCAGTGGATCTCCAATGAGTCCTTCGGGACATTTGCAGCGGTAGCTACCCGGCAGGTTATCACAGAAGGCTGTGCTGTGACAGGGTTGGGTGAGGCACTCATTGACATCCTCGCAGACTCCGCTGATCAACTGGTAACCCTCGAAGCACTCACAACTTGCCTGGTGATCCCTCACCTGGCAGTTGCCCTTGCCACAGCTGGTCAACTCACAGGGTTTGATGCAACGATTCGTCTCGGCATCGCAAGCACGATCGTTGGCGCAGTCCACATGATCGATGCACTCCACCTTGAAGCATCCGACTCCAGCATCATTGGGATCGCCCAGGAAGCCAGCGGGACAGCTGCACGTCGACTGATGTCCCTCAGCCTGGCACAGCGCATTCGAGCCACAAACTGTATGCAGACAGGGATCTGTGCACTTGCCATGGATGCAGCTCAAGCTGTTGGCGCAATCCTCGTGCTTGTGGCACTGTCGTGGCTGCGAGCAACCCTGCTGGGTGTAGCCATCTCCAACGGTGCCCTCGGGGCAGACACAGCGATAGGAGCCTGGCACATTCTCGCACCTGGCACTGGCATGACAAGGTTGCTCCGTGCACTCGTCGATATCCGAGCAACCGAAGGGAGTTCCAATGAATCCACTGGCACACTTGCACTTGCCAGTCAAGCAGAGTTCCGTTGGTGGGCAATCGGCATCGGATTCACAGCCAGGTTGGCAGGTGCGATCCGAGTTGCAGATCTCCCCAGCCAGGCAATTGTTGCTGGTGTAGCAGACCTTGCGGCACACCTGCTGATAGCAACGCTCGCCCACAGCGCAGGCAGAGGTCTTGGTGCAGGGCAGATTGCACTGGTTGCCAATGCACATGTGTCCACTGGGACACTGATTACTAGCCAGACAGGGAGCGGGCACTCGCACGCAGCCCTGTTCGGGTGTTGGGTTACCCTCGAAGCCTTCGGGGCAGTTGCATTGGCTGCGATGCTCCGAGATGCTGCACAGAGCATTGGGGCCACAGCTGGTGCTCGACTGACAGGGATCCAGGCACTTGTTGCCGATGCACGATTGATCCTGTTTGCATTCCTTGTTGCTGCGACAGCCGATGGCACAGTGTCCCTCCAGACAGGCCAAGCCACTGGCGCATTGGCTGTGATCCAGGCAGGAGACAACGCAAACATTGCCCACACATCGCTCGCCATCGGAGCAATCCTGCGTGTTGCGACAGGCCACACGGCACTGTCCGTTGTAGCACAGCTCTCCTCCACAATCCACATCAGTCAGACACTTGGAGGCACTGCGGGCACAGCCATTCTTGGCCAATTCCCCGATGGGCTGGAAGCGTAGCGGGCAACTGCAGACGGGCTTACGATTGACCACCTTACAGTCGGCATTAGAGCCACAAGCATTGTCACAAGGGTTCAAGCAACGTCCGCCGGCGCAAATGGTATTCGCTGGACAGTCGGCATCGCCATTCGGGCACTGTCCATCGGGGCGACAGCCTCGGGTGTTGGCGTCGGGCTCGCCTACAAAGAGAGGCGGGCACTTGCAGCTGGCACCTTCGGGGGTAACCTCGCAAATTGCAGTGGGATGGCAACTGCCAGGGGCACAGCCACTCTGCTTAACGCAAGCCACCTCGGGCAGAGGATTTCCTCTGTAACCAGGCGGGCACTGGCAGACAGCGCGATGATCTTCGGCCAAGCAAATCGCATTCTCTCCACAAGACTCTTCGTCACACACATCGTAGCAAGTGTGCGTCATGCGGTTGCACATTTGGCTGGGCGGGCAGTCGTGATTGTAGACACAAGGAACACTCTGACAGCCGTTGAAAGGATCGTACGGATCCCCGGCGTAGGGTCCAGGCGGGCACTGACATTGTGCCTGATGATTGTTGGTAATGCAAACGGCACGTGGCCCACACTTGACGCTCTCGCAGGCGGGACGACAGCTGAGCGACTGCGTAGCCTCATCCTTGATGCAGGCCTCCGACTCGGAGCACTCTGCATTGCTGCGGCACTGATGTTTCCTCTCTAGCTGGCAGCCATTACGATCGTTGGGATTACCCACGAAGCCACTAAGGCAATCACAGCGTCCCTGATGCTGACGGGCAACACAGACAGAGTTCGCTGGGCAGGTGAAGGCATCGCAGATGGCAACGCACTTGAGCACGCCGAGGACATCGGGACGGCAGGTGGAGGCGTCGGCACAATTCTCATCGCTGGTACAGTCGGGCAAGGAGGGCTTCTCACAGGAGGAGACCACAGGGTTCCACACAAAGCTGTCCGCACAGTTGCATATGGCATGTCCAGCTGGGTTAATCTTGCACAGCTCGTTGGGTCCGCAGACGACATTCGAGCAGAGGTTGATGCACTCCCGAGTGCCCAAGGCTCCCGCCTGGCAACCGAATCCACGCTCGCAATCCTTATCCGTTTTGCATTTATCTTCCAGATCTGGCACCTTCCTTTCCGGCTGGCAACCCACTTGCAGGTTGCTGGGATTGCCAAAGTATCCATCGGCGCAAATGCACGACGAGCGATGATCGTCGGCAACGCAGAGTGCGTTGGGTCCACATTGAATCTTCGAGCAGGCATCGACGCACTTGCGCAGTCCCTTGCCCAGTTGGAAACAGATCTCAGTCTGTCGGCAGTCGGCGTCATTGCCGCACTGTCCACGAATGCTGCAGCCCTGGTTGAGATCGTGTGGATCTCCCACATAGCCCAAGGGACACAGACATTTGCCAGCATCGCAGATGGCTCGAGGACCACACGCTGTCTCCGAGCAGAGATTCTTGCAGTGCCCCGACTGGCAGCTGTATCCGTTGGGACACTCCACTCGTTCACTGCACTGACACTGCGCGGCATCCTGGCAGAACTTGCTCTCGATGGGTTGGCAACTGCTGTAGGGATTGCCGGCATGTCCGACCAGGCAAAGGCACTCAAAGCCACCTGCGGAGTTGAGGCAAACTGCATTTAATCCGCAAGGCTTCTGCGCACATTCATCCACATCCTGGCAACCCACATAGGGATTGCCACTGAAGCCTTGAGGGCAGATGCAAGTGATCTGATTGCCCGCCGCACGGCACTCTGCATTGGGTCCACAACTGTTGGGCTGGCACACGTTCTTGTTCTGTGCCCCACATCCCTCGTAGGGATTGCCAAAGGTGCCGGGATTGCAGGCACAACGGCTCTGGCCAAGTCCATACTCACAGTGGGCATTCTCACCACACTGTGGCGAACATTTGGCCTGCTCAATGGGTGGCATGCAGAGCAGGTCGGGATTACCCACGAAGTTGGGTTCGCAGACACACTTTCCATTGTTCTTGTCGCAAGTGGCTCCAATGCCACAGACGACGCCCTCACAGCGTTCCTTGCAGCGTCCATTGATGCAGATCTGCCGCTCCTCACAGGGACGCGAGGCTGTGCACTGATCCGTGCTGCAACTGCCACCAGGGAAGGGGTTGCCCAGATAACCCTGAGGGCACTTGCAAGTGGGTCCTTCACTCGTCGGTATGCACAATGCGCCCTCGCCGCAGATGACATCCTGGCACTGGGAGACACAATCCCCGTCGGCATTCTTGATGAATCCCACACGACAGCGACACCAGCCCGCATGCTGATCCGTCTCGCAGTAGGCATTCGATCCACAGAGCAAACTGGCACAGGGACTAAGGCAACTGCCATCCAGGCAGGCCAAGTTGCTGGCACAATCCTCGTTGCTGGCGCAGGTGCTCTTGGGCACTCCGTTCTCCAGGATGCAGCCACTCTTGTAAGGATCTCCAGTGAATCCCTTGGGACACACGCACTGATAGCCGCCCTTCTTGTTCACACAGTAGGCACCATAGGCACAGGGCAGGTGGGCGCACTCGTCCTCGTCGGTGCAGCCCAGCAGGGGATCTCCCTTGAAGCCCGCCTCGCACATGCACTGCGGCGGATCCGAAGGTGTGCACTTTGCATTGATGCCACAGGGGAATCTCTCGCAGGGACTCTTGCACTTGTTGTTGTCCTGCGGGTCGAGGAAGTATGGTGGCGGACACACACACTCTCCCGGCTGTATGCACTTCTCGTTGCTGGCGCATTCCTTGTCCGCAGCGCACTTGCGTTGCGCGGGTGCACAGAGTCCGTTGTAGGCATCCCCTTGGTACCCCTCGGGGCAGTGGCAAGTGTAGCCGCCTTGCTGATTGACGCACTGAGCTCCATACGCACACAGCTGTGCTCCACGTTCCTCGCATTCGTTGACATCCACACAGCTGCCATCGGGCTGTGTCTGGTAACCCTTGGGACAGGCACAGTAGCTGACTCCGCCGGCAATCGAGATGCACTCAGCTCCAGCGGGGCAGGCTTGCCCACTCGAGCAGCCAGAGAGCACGCAGCTGTTGCCCAGCAGCTTGTACGGTGCCTGGCACTGGCACTCGGGACTGCTGCAGACCTCGCACATGACGAAGGGGTTGCCAGTGTGTCCCTGTGGGCAGCGACACTCGTAGCTGCCAGGCAGATTCTTGCAGAGTGCGTTGAGGCCACAGGAGGACTTGCCGCCACGCTGTAGGGCGCACTCATCCACGTCCTGGCACTGACCACTCTCCGGATGTCGCTCGTATCCCTGTCTGCAGATGCAGACACTGCTGCCAGTGAACGCATCCTGCACGCAGCTCTCGCCCAGCGCACAGGGGTTGGCATCGGAGCAGCCCACAGTCTTCGCCGTGGCACAGCCCTCGCGATAGGCGTCGCCCGAGGAACCCCCTGGACACTGGCAGAGATAGCCTCCAGCTGTGTTGCTGCAAATGGCATTGGCAGCGCAGGGATTGGCGCGACACTCGTCGATGTCGCTGCAGCCACCAGGCAGGGCAGCATTGCCCGTGTATCCCGGCGCGCAGAGACATTGCGCCTGTCCGTTGGCCAGCATGCACTGCGCGTGTGCACCACAGTCGCGTGTCTCGCAGGGATGTCGGCAATCGTTGCCCACATTCGGTTCAGGACAAAGACAACGTTTGGTCTCGTCACAGACTGCATTGCCAGGACACTGCTCGCTTGTGGTGCAACTGACAATGGGCACACAACGCACTGAGGGATCGGGATCAGCCAGCGTGCCCTCGGGGCAGCGGCAACTGTAGCCACCTCCAGGCATATTGAGGCATTCGGCTCCAGCGCCGCATTTACCTCCAGCACGACATTCATCCACATCCAGGCATTTGGTGTGCGGGTCTCCAGAGAAGCCTGGGGGACAGGCGCAGCTGTAGCCACCCGGGGAGTTGGAGCACGTGGCATTCTGGCCACAGCTGCCAAAGGGTCCGTGCAGCAGATCGCATTCATCGATGTCCACACAACCTGCGGACACATCGCTGGGATTGTAGGTCCAACCCTCCTCGCAGACGCAGTAGGCTTCATTCTGGTCGGGCTTGCAGTAGGCGTGGGCACCACAGCGCACATCCTCGCAGGGCTGCTTGCAGGCCATCCGGGGTGGACTGCCCACGTAGCCGGCCTCGCAGTCGCAGCGATAGGAGCCAGGAGTGTTCAGACACTGCGCGTGTGGTCCGCAGGCCTCGACATGGGTGCGACACTCGTCAATGTCCACACAGCTCGAGCCAATGGGCTCGAAGCCATCCAGACAGAAGCACTGGCTCTCAATGCATTCCGCATTGTTGGTGCAGTCGAAGTTGCTGCGGCACAAGATGTTCACATCCGCGGGCTCGCAGCCATCCTTGGGATTGGGCTTTCCTTCGTATCCCTGCGGACACTTGCAGCTGTAACCGGGCACGGAATTCTCACAGATCGCGTGCTCCCCGCATGGTTTATCCAATGCGGCGCATTCATCGATATCGACACAACCGCGGAACGGATCGCCCGTGTAGTCGGGCTTGCACGTGCAAACGAAACTGCCGATGGTATCGGTACAGACCGCGTTATCTCCGCACGGGTTATCCTGGCACTCGTTGATGTCTACGCGACGCGAAGTAGTGCAAGGGGGGAGGCGTTAACCGAGAGGGGAAGTAGCGCAACGCGTGTTTTGTATTGTGTTTTGGGTTGCAGCAGCAGGGGCAAGTGGCAATTGGCGAGAGGGGGGTTGCAATTAATATAAATTAGTAATCAAATCAAACAATACACAAACAAAACAAATATGAAGAGTGTAGGCGAGAAAGCATAGCGTGAAAAGGGGCAGCGGGATGGTGGCGGGAGGAGAAAAAGAAGAAAGCGGGATTGGAATTGAAGGGATCATTGAAGGCACAGTGTAGAAAGCTGTTGGGTAAGCGGGTTGTACTATAAAAGCAAAGGCTTAAAGCTTTCAAAGCAGCTGAAAGCAAGGTGACAGAGCGGGAGAAAGAAGAAGAGAGAGAAAGAGTGAGCCAAAAGCGTTAAAAGCTCATTCAAGCTTAAGTAAAAAGCTTACAAAGATGCTTAACGCGTGATGACAGCACACAGAAACAGAGAAAGGACGAAAGACACATAAGGAAAGAGAGAGATTAATGCAAAAGCTTGCTGAAGCGAAAACTTTTGATGAGGAAAGCTTTGTAGAAGTAGTGACATATAGAAAGAGCGAGAGAGAGACTGACAGAGAAAGAGACAGAGTGGAGCAAAAGCTTTGCAACTTTTGTGCCAGAAAAGTTTGTGAGACATGAACATGTGACATAATTGGGAAAGAACATGCAAATATTTTGAGCAATTTAGAATAATTTCTAACAAGTTAAGATTGCAAAACTATATAGCATGATATCATATAAAGTATTTTAAATAATTTATCAAATTTTTGTTCTTCCACTTGTAACTGAAGTTTTAGCCAACTTTAGTCACATCATTCATTCGCACTTGACATGCATTATCGTTCTACTTAGACAGATACTAACTCTCGCAGTGCAAATAGCCTTGTCCTTGGAATCCACTGGGACAGAGGCAACGATATGAGCCTGGGAAATTGATGCATTTGGCATTTGTGCCGCACTTGGCCACACCGTCGGGCTGATTGCACTCATCGATGTCCAGACAGGCCAGACCGGCGCCAGAGCTGGCAATTGGCTGGGAGAGCGCATCACCATCGCCATAGCCCAGTTGTAGTGTGGGTGTGGCCAGTGTGGGTGTGGCCAGCTCGGCGTTTGGATCATGCTCAAGCACAAAGCCCAAGGGACAACGACACTGAAAGCTACCGCCCATGTTCACGCATTGAGCACCCAAACCGCATGGATTATTAATGGCGCATTCATCGACATCTGCTCGCAGTTGTTGCAGTTGCAGTCGCAGTTGTTGTTGTTGTTGTTAGGCATTAATCGTATTAATGATTGCGGTGCATGCGGAGCATTTATGTTGGTGTTGGTTTGGTGTTGTGCGTGTGTGTTTGAGTGTGTGTGAGCGTGTGCGTATTTTAGATTGAATACCAAAAATAAAAGTAAACGATGCCAAAAGAATTTAAATAAATGTGAATGAGTTTCTATAATCAACTTGAGTTCTCTTTATCATCTACTCCACTCACCTTCGCATCCATTCATGGGATCCCCGTTGAAGCCATCGGGGCACAGGCAACGGAAACTGCCATCGGTGTTGAGGCAATCCGCATTGCGGCCGCACGGCGTGCGTGCGCACTCGTCGAGATCGACGCAACCCTGCTCGGCCCGTCCATCGCCATCGTATCCCGGCGGGCAGTCGCAGCGATAACTGCCCTCGAGATTCGTACATATGGCACCGGGTCCGCAGACATTGGGGTAAGCGCATTCGTCGACATCCTGACAACCGTCGTAGGGATTGCCCACGAAGCCGTCGGGGCAGGCGCAGGTGTGGTTGCCCGGCGTATTGATGCACTGCGCATGGGCGCCGCAGGCCAGCGGATTGCTGCACTCGTCGATGTCCGTGCACAGCACCTCGCCGTCGCCAGTGTAGCCGTCCTTGCACTTGCACAGGAAGTGCGCTGGCAGATTGCAACACTCGGCATTCTCTACGCAACGCGATGCTATCGTCGGATCTTGACATTCGTCAATGTCTGCGGAACAGAGAGAGAGAGAGAGAGAGAGAGAGAGGAATGAGATTATGAATGATTAATCGAAGTTGCTGTGTTGAGCGTAAATGAGACGCAATTAACGCATATCGCGGACTTAAGATCTTATACTAACGAAAGACTTAGGCAACGAACTTGCTCGCTCTACGCATTTATCGCTTGACTGCGCGTACCGCCTGCACGCCTGCACGCCTGCACTTGACTGCTAACATGTTTTTTTTTTTTAAATTTGCATGTTACGCATGACATTTCAGTGTCATCTGCACAGCCACATGAACAACAACAACAACAGCAACAAACTGAGTTGAACTCAACCTCACCAAGCCAAGTTGAGCGAAGCTAAGCGAAGCAGCAATGTCAATGCACATAGGATGCACTAGTTGCATATATTTCCACAAAACATATGCTATAAACTAGATCAGTTAGATCTGCGGTCAATGAGAGAGGCAGATATATATCATAATGTGCTCAAGTTGGGCTTAATTGGCATGGGAGAAGATAAACAACTCAATAAAGTAAAGTATTTCTTTCTATAAAGAGCAATAAATATCTGAGAAGAGATAAGATAAGCTATAGTGCGAATGGCAGATTCCAAATAACACAAATTTTATAAAGTAGAAGTTAATAAAAACATATGATTTATTCTCTTCAACCAACTTAAAACTTCCAAATGTTATATGGTACAATTTCAATTCAATTTCAAATCTTCAACTTTAACTCAATTTACACTTTAAAAATGAGCATTAATTATCTATAAAAACTTAAGAGTATGTTTAAAGAAACTCTGAATGTCATAATTAACATATTTTATAATATTATAACATGCGTTCTACATTATAAATAAGAAGTTATCTCAAACATAAAATTTAAATTCTTCTTACAATTGAAATCTCTAACTCAACTCAATTTATTTAAAAAGGTTGCATCAAATATGTGAGAAAAAGGAAGCATGACCTTCTAAAAAATGTTGTATACCTGAAAACACATCTCTCATAATGATATAACACATCTCCCATAATATAACCATGAAAATATTAAAACCATATGTTTTATTTCTTTCTACCAAGTTCATATTTATCTTCAACTCCAACTCAATGAAAACTTCTTTCCAGCAATAGAGACTCCCTGCTTACCCTAACTTAAACTATAATCTAACTAGACTCTTAATTGAGTACGTAATCATTGAAGTTTCATAAGCCTATAATCAGTGAGTTTTACAATCTCTTTAATCTCTCTTCGTCTGTAATTGATTACTGAAGTCTTGAAACTTTTTGCTTGAATTTGTTTGTTTGCCGTTCTTGATGATGTTTAGCTAATGGATCTGTGAGTATGCATGGCACTATAGTAGCTCACTATCCCTCTCTCTCTCGGTCCCTTCTTCACTTTGTCTCTCTCTTTATAGATAGCCAACTCATGCGGAAGCAGTGCGATCTGTGATCAGCTTTGCGCTCCAATAGTCCGCAGCCGCAACGCGCATTGAGAATTCAATTCAAATCGTTGCGATGCGCAGTGCCCTCTTCCCTTTGCTTACCCTCTTTTGCCCCTTTCCCTTACTTCTCTCATAGCCAATGAAGCGGCAACTGACTTAGGGCCACAATCGAGTAGCTAGTACCGCATACAGAGGGTTCTCTCTCTCTCTCTCTCTCTCTCTTTGCTGTTCTGTTCAGAATCTGCCAGGGCCATTAATCATTGGGTTTATGGATAAGAAACGTTGTACATTTATAGCTAATATGACATAAGTACAAAAGTTGGCAAAAGACAAGGACAAGTACAAGGCGAAAGGGATAGAGAGAGGGAGAGAGAGGGGGGATAGTGTTGCAATGTGGCGGGAATGTGCCTTATAATTATGAGGCAGTCGAGCAAGTTGCGCAGTTATAATTACTAGTTTTTAGCTTATAAATTAAGAGGATCATCACTCGAGAAACTGGTATGCCCCCTTCCCCACTCCACTCCTGCCTCCCCTCCGTGTGTTAGTTGTACTGCAACCTGAAGTTCTTCTGCCAGTTGGACTATGATATGGCTGCATTCCATGTTACCAGTTACCAATTGCTAAGTCTGATTACTCAATGTCATCGTCTACGTTCGCCTGTCTGCCACTTGGCAGTTGCAAGTTGCCTGCTGCATGTTGCCTGCTGCATGTTGCAAGTTGGTAGCCAGGAGTTCTCTCAGTCAGTTCTCAGCCAGAAGCAGGAAGCATTCTATGTTCTTCTAAGTTTCAATGTCAGTTTAATTACTTTATGCAATACGCTTCCAGACAGACAGAGAAGGAGACAGAGAGAGAGAGAGAGAGAGAGAGACAGAAGCTTCCCCTTTTCATGGGGGCCATTGACCAAAGCCAGTGTAGATTGGCTTGGCCAATCATAAGACGCTCTCTTCAGGTGCAAACTTTTAATAAATAACAACTTTCCTCTCACTCAACCTTTTTCTCTCTCTTTATTTTTGGAGCAAAATTCTTTCTTCTTCTTTATTTTAAGTGGGCGTTGTCCGGTTGCCTTGGGCCAAATGTTAGAAACGGACGGAAAACCAATCAAATATGCGTGACCAAACATAATTAAGTTGAGTGCATGCTGAAAACGATGCTGACATAATTCTCTACTCTACCAACTCCACCTTCGAGCAACTAGTAGTACTTCTATTCCAGCTTGATTTCCGGTTGACTCTATGGAGGAATCATTAGATGTAGATATTGGAAGTAGAATTGATGTTTGAAGATGAAGAAGGCAAAACAAGTTTGACGGGCAATTTGCCAGTTTGTTTACAGGGCAGTTGCAATAGCAGCAAGAAGGAGATGGAGAGAGAGAAAGATTGTCCTACATGGTAGAGCTAAGTATCTTTAGAGAACCAGGCTAGTGTAGTAAATAGTTGTCTAAAATATAATGGGTGTATCAAGTAGAGTATTAGTAGAGTAGTAGTAGATTATATATATCATGTATATTTAATTCAGTAACGTATTCCACATATCAATCAGGGGATCTCTATATTTACTAGCGACCTTCTCACTGCTCAACTCTGCTCAGATTGGGCAACCCCATTCGCACTAGTTAACTAACCCTAATCAAAGCTAATTGACAGACGCGACTCTATATGCGATATGTGTTGTAAAGAGGCAGCAATAATCTCTATACAGCAGATAAAACTGGGCCTGGTCTGGACCTGCTGGCGTCTGTCTAATAAATTTGTATAATTGTTCTGCTAATTAGCATTTGTAATTTGTTGTAGTTATGACATTCGTGCCACAAATTTGCACTATTTTCACAGATTGTCGCATACTATATATACTATATATGGATATATACATAGATATACACAACTATTTTAATGTACATATAGAAGAGGGGCAATTTACGAGCGGACATGACTTTCATGCTCGACTGCTGAACTATGATGAACAGCGCGAAAAGGTAAGACAAACTGAGAGATAGACAGAGGGAGGGAGATGCAGGGCAGAGGGGAGACAGATGTAGAGAAGACAGCAAGTCAAAAGTAAAATGTCTACGTGGGTAATTTATGGTAAAGCATAACTAACAAAACATTTGAACTTGAACTTAGGAAAAAACTGAAGCTAAAGTGGAAGAGAATTAAATGTAGAGAGAAGTGCGAAGACTAACAGATACGCTGTAGTGAAGGAAGGTAGATATGCCATCGTATACTAGAAGTACTATATGATCTTACAGATGAAAACGGCAGTCAAGTCTTCTTAAAATTATTTAAAGGCAATTGAAGTTTCAAGTGTGTGAGGCTGCTCTACAAATCTTTCTTTATTATGCTCGTAAAAATCCCACAACATTCCCCTCACAGGGTATTCAAAATTGAGCAGAGACCGAGCGAAATTAGTTAACAAATTTGGTGGCGCAATTATGCGTTAAGTTTTCCATATAAAGAGGAGGGGGGACAACGAAAAAAAAGATCAAGGTCGGCCGCCGCTGGCAAGTGATGTCAGCCGACGTTGCCGCGGCAGGCAGTCATGGGTGGCGTGAATGTGGCAACATGCTGGCAGGAGCCAGCAAATAACACGCCACAGGGGGGGGGGAGGAGTAGGAGGGGTGTGTGTGTGGAGGGACAATGGGCGTATAATTAGGCGTGTCAATGCCGACGCTTTGGGGCATTTTAGTGAGCTTATCAGCGGCGGCAACAGCGGCTGCGACACGCCAATTAATTGCTGCCATTTTTTTTTGGTTTAGATATGCAAAAAGTGTAAAGCACAGAGGGCAAACTAAAGCGAGGGATCTACAATGTACCATATCTGATATACGACAATGCAGTGTCTATATATATATAGAGTATAAAGAGAGCTGCGACAGATAAACACGTTCGCACTGTGAGGCTTATCAGCTGACGTTGATCGGAACAGTGCGTCGAACTGGTTGCAAGTGAGGCAGTTGAGGGGGAGGAGGGAGAGGAAGCTGGTTGCAGCTAAAAGTCGGTGCCGTTTGCGGCTTTTGAGGACAGCATTAAGCGCCGACAATGCAACACACACACACACAAGCGCTGCAACTGCCTCATGCCTTAACGTGGGGCACAATCTATTTTATCCGTTTTAATGATCTGCCCCAGTTAGCGAAACGAAAGGGAGCAGAGCCGACGACGACGCTGTGGTGAACGTGCAACAGCAGCAGCAGCAGCAACAACAACAACATCTGCAGCAGACAAGTGTTGTTGTTGTTGTTGCTCTTTGTTGGTTATAAATTTAGCACTCAACTCAAGTCGAGGAGACACAAGACACACAGTCCATTTTTCAGCTCGGCGCGTTGCAAGACAAATGCATTAGAAGCAGCTATTGACTCTTGCCTCCAAACTGCTGCACCTTTGCCACCTGTCCCCTACCCTCCTCTCCCCTTACCACTGTTGCTGCTGCTCTCCCGCTTTGGCAATTTCATCTTCATTGCATAACTGGACTTTGACGATGCGTTAACGAAGTCGTCGTTGGTGCACGCATCTGAGTTATGAACATGAAATAATGCGAATGTGCCACCAGGTCTGCAACAGGTGCCCGACACCGTTAGTCGCACAGCTGAGGTGAGCATGTGTGTGTGTGGCAGTCAAACTGGTAAGCAGAGGCAGCTTCCCCCTCAGCAACTACCTCCCTCTCTCTCCCTCAGAGTTGGCCAGTTTATTGGGTGAACTTGAAGCCGAAATGTAAAACTTGCACAGATTTCGAGTGCGATAAACCTAACTGGCCTTAGATATATGCGCACAGGTGTGGCAGCAAGCATGTCGATGCATGTTCAAGTCTCCCCACGTGCAACAAAGTCTGCGTAGCTGGACAACAATTTGAGTGCCTCATAATTCTTCACGTGGATGCTCAATTAGAGATTGCAAATAATTCCAGATAATTATACGGGATTTAATTAGTTCCAGTGCTGGGAAAGTCGACTTCTAATGGAGTTCAAGTACTCTACTCTACACTCTACAGTACTTCTCCTATATAAAGATTATGCCACGCACATGAATGGACGACGACGTTGAAGAAGACTTTCTCAGCGTATTTAAAGCAGGTTGATTCGAAATGATTACAGACTAAGGCGGAAAGGTGTTCCACGGAACGAAGACGGTAATGAAATGCAACATGAATACGTGTAATATGCGAGGGGGAGCAGGAGAGAGAGAGGGGAGTAGAAAGATAGAGAGGAGGCTACGCTGTCTATAGAATGGAATTAGATAATGCTCGTATGACTGAAATGCGATGCTGAGAGACGTTTCGAGCCACTGCCCAGAATTTATGCATGCCTGCCTGGCTTTGCTTCCTTCATGCCACATACCCCGTCTGTCACTCCCCCTGCCCCCTTTTCCATTCAACTTCAGTCGTCACATTGTAATCTAGAATCTCGGCAACGTCTTCATACTTAGTGGGGTTTGTGAAATTTGCGCTCGTTATCGCATTGCATCAAAGTGGGAAGGGAGGGAGGAGAAAACTAAGCAAGGGAGAGATGAGGGAATGGAAATATAAATAGAGAGAGGGAGGGAAGGGGGAACCGCAGTACCTCTCGCTGCTCTTGAGTGTTGAAAGTTCTGGCGTGTCCATGTTTGAGGTCAGATTACATGACACTGATTCCCCGTCTAACAGACATGTATGTGCACGTACGAACATGTCTGTTCGGCGCGAAAGCATTGCTACAAATCTTGTGGTTCCCCCCACCCCCCTTCCCCTAGAACACCATGTACATGATCATCATCATCATCATCACGATTATCATGTACCTGATGATGGTCTTTGCCACAGTAAGTGGTCTCTCCTTCTCTTGGTCTCTTGCCATGGAATCTTCTTGCTATTTTCTTCTCATTTTCTAGTTATTATTTTGAAGTTTTTCATTTCGTTTTGGCTTTGATTCTTTTGCCTGATGCCGTAATGTGTTTTCATTACGCAACATTAGGCCCAGTCCAATTATGGCAGCCAGTTTCTCATTGTCGAAGACAGTCGACAGCAGCAGTTGGACAGGTGCGCTGAAGGGTTTTCGGGCCCACGCTGTGAACTGTAGCCAGCGGGAAAAGAGAGAGAGATAAAGAACAAGCTAAGGAAACAAGTTCATTAACTGCCAGACAGGGTTGGGAACTGAGAACCAAATCAGGCAGGATTACACTGAGAGAAAGAAGAGGATACAAGAGGCATTTGCAATACTTCATTTATATTGCAGCAGGTTGAGAGAGTGGGAGAACTTAGGTTAAGCCAAAAGTTCAACAATTTTAAAGTGTATTTAATGCTTTAAGCATTGTATTGATTATGATTACACCAAGAGAACAGTAAGGAAAGGAAACTAAGGGCTTTTTTAATCCTTTATCTGTGGAGAGTTTTGTCTTACATTAAGCCAAAAGTTCAATGACTTCAAAGCACATTAAAGCTTAATGAAAAGAAGTTCGAAGTTAAGGCATATGAAATCTTTCAACTCTATAAAACTGAGCAGAAGGTTCAGCTCAAAGCTCAAGAATTTCAAATGAGCTTTTATATCACATTAAAGCTTTATGCAGAGAACTTATAGGTTTACAAAAAGAGACAACTAAGGAAACTTAGGGCATTCCAAATCATTAAACTCTAGAGAGCTTTATAAAGAAACCTTTAAAACTATGCAGGATTATGCTGACATCAAGTGAAGAAAGAGAAGGCCTTTCCAAGCCTTTGAATTATAGTGCTGTGAATCAGATTAGTCCAAAGAATCAACACTTTTAAAAGAGCTTTAAAAGCACATGAAAGATCTATGAAAAACCTTTTCAATCCACTACAGTCCTAACAATTTTCACTGTACTTAGAACATTTGCATTATGTGCGCATGCTGCGTTTTGTTGTACTAAACTTTCGAGATCTTAAATCATGAAATTTAATTCTTCTACTAAAAGGCTTCGCTCTACCTTCCCCACCTTCCCCCGCACCTTCCCGTGCTCTGCTGCTGTACAACAATAACTAACTTCTAACAACAAAGAGACGCTGTGAGGTACTCAAGTGTAATCGCTACACGGTCATTATTATTACCTCGCTGGGGATAAGTATACACAGAGAGATAGAGAGAGAGAGAGGGAGAGAGGGAGAGAGAGCAACAGCAGATGCCATAGCCTGAGCTCGGCCATTGTGGGCTGACGGAAAAGCTTTCATATTGTTGCTGTTGTTGTTGTTGTTGTTGCTGCGATGGCCGGCGCGTCTTTTGTTACATTTTAAACTTGAGGCTGGGCACTTGAGACGATTGAAATGAGTCGAGTCGAGTTGCGTCGCGTCTTCGAAGATTTTCCAGCGAAATAAACCGTTAGCATTAAGATCTATGGGTAACCTAGACTAAATCATGGTCTGAAGGCAGCTGGAGTAGGCAGAGAATGGCTCAGCCGACGTTGACGGAAGTACAAAACGGCAACAACAATCATTTGTACTTTGAGCTGGATGGATTGTTGGTTACTTCGTTGCTTCGGTGCTTGGTTGCTTGGCTGGGCTGGCCGGTCATTATGCCTATGCTTATGCTAACAACAATAACAACTAGACGGACACGGAGACGGAGACTGGAGCTGGGACTGAGACTGAGACTGAGTCTGAGACTTACCTTCACAATGGAAGCCATTGCCGCGATAGCCCGGAAAGCAGGTACACGTAAAGCTGCCCAATGTGTTTGTGCAATGGGCAAACACATCGCATGGACGCTGCTTGCACTCGTTCTCATCTACACAGAAAAGGAAAGAAAGAAAAGCAAAATGGTTAACAAATTTACTGTTATGTAAGACGATATCCAAAGACAGAGCAGAGCAGAACATTGGCAATCCCAAGTACCAAGTCCAAGTCCAAGTTTAAAGCCCACTTACCCTGATCGACGCAATTGCAGCCGCCATAGCCGTCGTTGCAATGGCAAACGCCATTCAGGCAAACACCATTTGTGCACTGTGTGCCATCCTTATCACAGTCATCTGTGAACAAACAAAGGAATAAGATGAAATGTATCAGTTCGATCTAGTTTACAGTTTACAGTTGTTCTTCAGTCTTCTTCTTACTTGTGCATTTGAGCTCGGCGCTCAACTCATCGGAACCAAGAAAACAATCTTGATTGCCGTCGCATAATTTCGATAGATTGTACAATTGCAAATAGTCTGTGGACTCGTTGACTTGGCAGCCGAAATAGCCATCCTCGAGATTCAGTAAGAACACTTCGCCTCGAAATCGACTGTGCTTGTTTGCATTTGTCTTAAAGGGTTGTAGTTGTTGTTGGTATTGTGAATGTACCTGTGAGAGAATAGAATGGGAATGTGATTAGTTAATGTGCCAAGGTACTTATCAGATCTCTGAAAGTGTTGAGGGTTTGTCCATCTAACAAATGACTTCAACTTGTTTGATATGTGTTGATAATGCTCTTGATAAATGGCGTGTCAAGTCGAAATTCCTTAACTAACCCCAAAAATAGTTCAACCTTAAATTACTCATCATCTTTCTTAGTTCCTTATCAGTTCCTTGTGCTCTCGGCAACTTTGCTTTGATTTGTTGAAATGAGAACAGATTTTCCCCGAGCTTAACCTCAATTTCAGCCCGAAGAGAGGGAAAGAGACAACAACATTCACTGCGTTTACGCGCTATTTGTGCTTCTTCTTTCACTCTTTACTCTTCTGCGAAGCTGAACTAATTTAAATTTAAATTAGATTCAGCAAACTTAGCGGGCGTATCAACGTCAGCGCTTCTTCAACGTGATTTCTTTACCGACAACGTCAGCCCCAGTCCGGTCCATATGGGCGAACAACATGTTTATACAGGTTCGTATGTATATACAGAGATACCTCTTCACATACTCGCTATGTATATCTTGCTGTCTCTTGTTGCTGTGCTGTTGTTTTGCCAACGCTTAATTGTTACACTTGGCTGATTTTACTTTTATAAACACACAAAAACAAAAGTTGTTTGCCATATTTTCTCAGTAGTTATAGATGGGGGTCTGTGTGTGTATGTGTGTGTGTGTGTTACTGTTAGCTGTAGACAACATTAGATTGGTAGAGGAAAACGAGTTTGTCACTTAAGACCTTTTTGCGCTACTGCAAAATTGAATTGAAATGAAACAAGTTCCATTTGGGTAACACATTGGTGGAGCTCTTATATCTGATATTTCTTTATCTGCTTCTTCTTCTTCTTCTTCTACGTTTGGTTGTTTTTTTTTTCTGTGATTTGCACTCGCAACCCGTTCACGACTTTACTTCCTACGTTTTGGCGCTACATTCCAATTGATTCGATTGAATAAGGCAGCGTTGATTGAGTTCCTGCTATGAACAGATTTCTATATATATCTTCTATTCATTCTTTTATCTGTTTCGAATGAAAGAAAGCGCTGGTGAAAGGTCAACGTCTGTTTCTTTATAAAGCAAATGACTCAGGGCAGCAACTTGAACTTAATTCTTGATTTGCATAAGCAACTTGGACACGAATCCATAAAGTCAATCATAACTAATTGAGATGAGGCGAGATGGCTTTGATTTGATTATGGAACAAAGGAACATTCTAATGATTATCATGACTATAGATATTGTGTAGAAAGGTTTGATTAGCATGAACATTAAATATATTTCTAGGCAGGAATAAAATAAAACTAAAAACTTCTCTCTCTATTGCTAGCTTAGCTTTTAACACCCTGTAAAGTAAAGGTTTCATTCCAACTTTTACAGTTTGCTCTCTACTCTGTCCCCTTATAAGATCTACACTCCACTTGGGCAGGCAGACCGTCTTCTTCTTCTTCTGACTGTCTTTCTAATTGACGCTCAGGAAATGGCTGATCAGACCAATTATTGCCAAAGCCTTTGGCACCTTTCTACCTGCAGCTAATGAGGAGAGCACCATAGAGTAGCAGCTGGAACGAGTTGTTGGCTGTCAAGTTCAAGTCTCAGTTGGTGTCGGGGCTCTGAGAATTGTTTCGGCTAGATTCTTATCAACAAAAAATGCTCCGCACACTTGAGTTCTACTTGGGGTTCAATTCAATTGCTTGTTTTTTTTTCTCTCCGTGCTTTTGTGCTCGCTTCACGCCATGCAACGCTAACGGCCTTGCAAAACAATAGATGCAGCTATCAGCAGAGGCGGCAACAACAGCAACAGCAGCAGCAGCAACCGCAGCAGCAACAACAACAGCAACCGCCCGCTGCCTGTGAGTTTTATCAATTGACAGGCCACACAATGAGCGCATGCACTCAAGTGCAGCAGCAGCAGCAGCAGCTGTAGAGGGAGTTGGAGTGGGAGTAGAAGTCGTTGTTGGTGTTGGGGATGATCATCATCAGCACATGCAACAATTAATGTTGTGTGTGTGTGTGTGTGAAGATGCTGCTGCTCCCATGACATTGAACGGCACGTCGCGTCGTGTTGAATGTAATTATTGTTGTTGTAGTTGTTGTTGTGTTTAGGCAAGTTAACAGATAGTCGGCTAGATATCGTAGTTAGATGCGCCCCTCAACGCTCAAGTGCATCCGTTATGCGCTGCACTGTTAACTGTCAATGTGCACTTTGTGTATCACTAAGTCGCGACTATTATCAAAGTTTGTTGCCTAAGTCTTTGGCGTGCTCAAGTTTGTTGCCTAAGTCTTTGGTTTTCGGGCACCAGCTCAGCTAATCAAATTAATTATGGCTCTGCGCGCGCGCAAAAAAGTCGCACACATAAATCATCAAAATCACAACGCACAAATAGAAAGCAAAGGCACGTCAACAATCTCTCTCCATCTCTCTCTCTCCCACTCTTCCCTCTGCCTGCCCCCTCTCTGTGAGAGTGTCGCTGTACGTGCGTGCCGCCTGAATGTCAATGAACTTGTGGCTTAGCTTACGGGTTAGAGAATTCTTTTGGCCAATTTACAAAGCCCCGGTTCGGGTCTCTCTCTCTCTTTCTATCTCTCTCGCTGTACCTTTCCCCCTCTTTCTCTGGCTGCTTAAATCGATAGCTATCAAAGCATTTTTACAGCTAATGCGGCTATTTTTATTCATTACGTTTTTGGCTTTCTTTCATTGATTCGAACGTCGGTTCTTTGGCTCTGACCATTTCTCTTCACTGCCCATTGCGGTCTGTGGTTGGCAGGGTATATAAGGCTGATGATGTAAGACATTAAGGTATTCCAACTGCATATGGACAGTATTTATCTTTATGCTTTCATTTATTACAAGTGCTGCATAATATAGTGAAGACACCTTATAGAGCATTCGATAATCGTGCTGCTCCTTTATTCTGCTCGCTCTTTCTTCACTTGCCATCTATTTCTTCCATACTCCTTATAGGGTACTCGCTAGTCGTGCTGCTCTTTTGTTCGTGCTGCTCTTTCTTCACTTGTTATTTATTTCTTCTGCTGTGCTATCATTACACCATCTAAGCGAATCCAACACGTTGTTTTCTCGTTTTCTCTCTGCTTAAACAACCATCAAATCTAACCATTTTGCCATTTTGTCTGAGTTCCTGAATTATTTGCTAAGCATTAAGGCGAAACCTCAGAGAATGTTTATTCTTTCTTCACTTCTCTATCTGCTGCTGCTTCTTCCTCCTCTTCTTCTCCATTTCTTTCATTTCACAGGTCGCTGTTAAAATTAATAAATCTCTTCCATAGTTCGGCCATAATAATCTCTGAGAACTTTGTGAAACTCTTTTTTGGTACTAAAAAAAAGAAGTTTTTTCATTTTGTTTTTCATTTTTATGGCTCATTTGCATGGTGCTCGGCAAGTACCGTTAGACCCTGACCATCAAAGAAGCTGCCTCGCAGTGCTGATGGCCTCTGCCACCTCAGCCACAGTCACAGTTTGGTTGCATCATTAGTTCCCAAGACCGAAAGAGAAGCTGAGTTCATTTCTCATTTATTTCTATTTGTATAAAAATTTGTTTCATAATAAGGTGCCAGATCGTAAATTTGTCGAGATGCCTGCATTGTCCGTTCTCGAGAGGTGTGTAGAGTTCTGGACAAGCTCATAAATTAATTATTGTTCATGTGCTAACTGACAATAAGAAGCATTCAATATTTATGACTTGAACCCTTCGTCTGTCATTTGAACCCGGAGACAAAGCACTCTCTGCTGATGAGCTACAGAGATCTCAAGATATCATCGGGAGATACTTACCGTACTCGAGAGTAGTAGCACTATCCACGTGACTAGTGGCAAAAATATTTTCATTTTTGCTGAAACGAGAAAAGAGAAAAAAACACATTAAAAATCATTAAAATCAAGTTAAGCAAACATTAAAAATACTTAAAAATGCTTAAAAATCTTGGCGAAAATACTTAAAATCATAATGCGATTTCCTGCTTAAGTCCCCAAACAAAGTACACAAGCAAATAAAACAAATATCTGCGATAATTAACTTAAAATTTCAAACACGCACCTCGAGAGCCCTGCAAAATTGGCCTGGTCATCAGAGACCTGAAACAGGTGGCAGAAAAAACAAAAGAAGAGAAATACTCCACGCACTTGCAGAGAATGAGAGAAAGAAGAGTGGCAAGTCGGGTAAATGACACTTGAAATTTATGCGCAAACACGGGCAATGTCTCTGTTTATCTTCATCTCTCTCTCTCTCTCTATCTCCCTCACTCTGTTTCGGTCGTTTTCTTCTGAAATTTATACAACGGCACTGCAAACACCGAACCAGCATAAAAACATTACAGAAACACCTCTGGCAAAATTACACAAAACGTACGAGCTGGAGGGAGGGAAAAGCAAAGTATCGTCAAGAAATACTTATGTGACGAGCTGCCCACAAGGCATTGTCTGTCTGTCTGTCTCACAGTCCGTCTGTCTCCGCTCGCCTTCAGTCCATTTTCTCACGCATTCATTTTCCACTTTCAGTTTTTCATTTTCATGAGGTTTTGGTCAGTCCCTGTTAATTGGTAGAATACGTAGCTACGTTCGTACTCTACAAGGCTCCAAATTGTCGCGACGCATTAAATAGTTTTGTGTGAAAATTGATAGCATCTTTTTATGGTCAGGTAGGTGGCCATATAATTATGACATAATCAGCCGGCAGCTGCTGCCGGAAGTGGCGAGGCCAAGTCGAAATGGAGACCAGATAACACACAGAGATAGATTAACTACACGCCGTGTAGTTGAAATGCCAGGGAAATAATAACTTAGGGCGCCCTTCCTCTTGTGGCTGGGCGTGAACAAACAACTTTCTTAGCTGCATATGTTAAAATATTTGCCATTATCTCAGCGAATGTTCGCCACGCGGAAAACATATATAAATTCTGCCCCAAGCGCACTATAAAAACTTCAGCAGTTGTGCTTCTTCTCTTTCTCCTCCTCCATAAGGGAAAAGGGCCACAGTCCAAGCTGAGCTGGACAGGCCTAGCCTGGTCTGGACCGCGCTGGGATTTATCTTTTTTGTTTTATCAGCTAATAAACGCTAAATAAAATACACACTCTAAGCTAAATTACATGCGCTTTGCACGATTGCCAGCCAGAAGGAGGTAAACAAAGCTTGCCTGACTAGCATGTACCCTGTGTGCAGAGACTGCTCGGGAATGTTATGAAATTTGTAGAATGTGTTCAGATTATATTCAACTTTTGCGAAATACAAAAAGATTCTACTATCAAGAGTCTACAATTTTATAGAATATGTTTTGTCTCTGTTTATAACTTCTTTCTTCTCTCTATTCTCTCTCTTCTACTTTTCTTCATTGGCCTTTGACTACAGAGTATAACTTTGCCAGTTAGAATTGTGCAGTCTTTGTGCAGTGTTTCTCTGTCTTCGCTCTCAGTTCTAACGACATTTGAAGTTATGCAGACTGTTCTGCGGATCCAGTCTGAAGGCCATCGCCTTTTTGGCTAATCTTGTTTGCACTTTTATGCCGTGGCCTTTGGGCCTTGCTCTTGTCTGTCTGTCTGTCTGCCTGTCTGTCTTTATGTGTTGCTTATGTTGTTCATGATCACTTAATTAAAGCAGGGACTTGCAGGCAACGTCTCTTCATTCCCGTCTCTCCTTTGCAGTCTCTCTCTCTCTGCTGGTAGGCAGCAAATTTTATGTGCACTCGCAATAATTCCTTGTGATGCTCCGATAAATTTATGTTGCCACAAAATGAGCGTAATTTGGTTGGTTACTTTGGGATTGGTCTGCCCCCCTTTTGGAGTGGAGGCAGACTAGCAATCGCTGCGGGATTAGCGGCTACCTTCCGGCTGACAAGCTGATAAATGTGCGTGATAAATGCGAATGTTCTTCTTGTTGTTCGTCTTTCAGAGAGTTCGACTTCAACTGCTGCTTGTCGTTGTTGCTGTTGTTGTTATTGCTTCTGTTGCTGTTCGTTAACGCTGATTGAAGATCTAACAATGCTGGGCACAAATGCCAAGTGCTATAAACTCCATTCGGAGGCTGAGAGAGCTTACAAATAACATGAGCATCACTTAATCGCCTTAGATAAAGGAAACAATTCCGTTTGTAAAGATTCTTAATGAAGGTTATTCTGGAACGAGGGAATAATTGCATGCCTAGGGAGTTTCCTCTCTTAGAATTCCCAACCACTTAAACCACAAATTTCTTTCGAGTTCAGATGATTGCAATTCCCAAAGTTGCACAGCAACTGCTTGAGTCATTTGTGATTTAGCTACTGTTTAGACTAATTCAATTTCTCTGAAACCCGTTTAATCTCCATCGTGTATTGCTCTCAATTAGCTTATTCCATTAAATTCCACTAACGGCGCTTTGATTCTCTCTCGCCTCACATGTTTTGGGAGACCCAAATCAAAATATTTGTACAATGTCAAAATGTTGAATGAAGGCCGACAAAGCGCTGTCAAGAAAAATAAATAAAAACCGTTGTTTTTCTTGGCAGTTTATAACTTGAATTCGATGAAGCGGGCCATACCCCCCCTCTTCCCCTACATATACGCACACACCTCTCCCTCGTCTAGCCCTGAGTTTGACGTCGCCAGCTGATGATCTCATCTGGTATTAACCTGTCTAGCCACTAAATCAAAGTCGAAGAAGCGAGTGACACATTTTCGCCTTGTTCGTCCGAATTACACACACACACACATATATATATCTCACACACACACACTGCCAAGCAGACATATTGGTGCACACACACGCACAGCATTCGCAGGCCGCTGATCGCATCTTCATTATAAATAAATGCTGATGGCTTGAAAAATGTGAATTTTCGAAGGCAAACATTTTTGTGCATTTGATCACAGTGTGTGTGTGTATATTGTGTTTGTGTGTGTGTGTGTCTGTTGTGCGTGAGCGTGTCTCAAGATTGCTCAGCTAAGACCCAAAACACGAATGTAAGTACAAGCTGAGTACACACCCCAAAAGATTCAGTTGCTCAACCGGATGTTGTCGCGTTTCACATTTGTTTCTACTGCTTAACAGTAGTCGCATGTTGATACCCTGCACACACAGAGGAAATGTGTGAAAAGGGTATGCTGAACTTGTGTAAGCATAAAGTTTAAATTAACATTTTCCTAAGCTAACATTTTAAGACTTTCAACTCTGAAAACCTTATAAAAATCTTCACAAACTCACGTTCAAATTAATTTCACTTCATCAAGAGATCATTTATAGTCCAGTAAAGCAGGGTATTTATTAGTCAGTCTAGTGCTCTCTACGCTCGCTTTCTTTACTTTTCGCTAGTTTTATTTGCATATCACGATATGTTATTTATTCTACCCTCGCTCAGGTTATAATAATGCCGTCACGATATGTGTAACGCGCACTGGGAGGGAGGTCTGCCGAACCCACTTAATAAGCTCGCAAGGCGATAGAAAAACCTTACGCACTGAAATTTGAACTGCAAAGCTTTTGTCTTATGCAATTTGAACTGCTCGAATCGAATTTCAATTCAAAACTTACTCTAAAGCTGTCATGATCTCATGCCAGCTTCAGCACATTGAAGTCGAGTAAACTCATGTTTACTTTAGTTATTAATACTCCTGTTTCTTGTATAATTTTTGATTGGCTTCCAAATTGTTGTCGCTGCTGCTGCTGTGCTCATAAATCTTGCATTGACATGCCACGCCCACCAGCAGCAGGTGTGCCTGATCAATTGTTTGCACTTATTCAATGTCAAACTTTTAGATCGATGCAGGAGACTCAAGATCAATCTGCTGGCTGCAGCACATATCCTGCGGCTGCTCCTGCGACAGACTTTGTCTAATTGCAGGCAGCAAGGTCACTGACTGACAGCAGACGCCTCCTGGCAATCGTCGCTCTGCCGCCAGACAGTCTCCTGCATAAGCTGCGGGCCATAGCTCATTGCTTCATTGGAATCGTCATCATCATCGCCAGCGTCGTCGTCGTCGTCGTTGTCGCCTCGCACGCTGTCACCTGCCCGCATGGTCCCAGTCAAGCTGCGACTGCGCGACTGCGACTGGCAACCAGTTCATATGAAAATGCATAATCAATCACACAAAACGACAGAAAAAAGCGACGTGCAGCAAGCCACATGGTTGCACAACGAATGTTGCATGCACTTGAAGGCAAAACATTTAGCAGAAAGTTGCAACAGTTGAAGTTGCAGTTTGAAAGGAAAGATTAGGAACTGCCTAAAGTAAGAAATGTTGTAGATAGTTGGAAGTTCATGAGGTTGCTTTTAAAGAGAGAATATTAAGCATGCTTAAGAGTCTAATTTTAATATCATGCGATAGCATAAATCATCCATAAACACACCTATATATGGTATATCTCCAACTTCGTTGAATTGTATACGAACTTCTTACAAGACTTTAAGTTCTTTATAAATCTTTCTCATTTTCATATGGTTTCTTTCACAGATAGAATAGTTATCTTTATAAAGAGTCTCAATTTATTATAAAACGGCATTATTCATAAATATTGTAAAGATAAATAATCAAGTTTATTTCCAAGTTTCTTTCCAGAGTGTAAGTTCTTTACAGATTTTCCCAATCACAAAGTTACTTTACCCCATTTTCACACCTCGTATATTCCATAAAGAAATCTCATTCCTTCTTGTATCTTCTCATCATAGCTATTATCAAATATAGTGATCAATATTTTGTATAACTTAAAACGAGATGACTTTTGTTCAAGTTTCGTCAGTTCCTTACAGTTTCTTTCCATTCTCAAACTCTCTTTAGCTCATTTCCCGTATCATGTATCGAACAACTACTGCCATGTTCTCCCTTGTCAAGCTCAGTCACCCTAGCTAATATACCCTCAACTACTACCCTGTAGGGTTGCCTTGCACAAATTGCTTGCCCCCTTTGTGCATTCCAACGCCCATTTGGCGTATCATTTGCGCATCTACAACACGCAGACGACAATTCGCACGGCTTATAAATGTCAGGGTGCGGGTCCGAGTGATGATCAGCGATGAGACTGATTGCGGGAGTGTGTATGGCAAGCAGGTAGGGGGAGGGGGAGGGGGAGGGGGAGGCAGAGTGACCGGTTGGGGAGTAGCTACTTTATGGCATTACATTGCAGTCGACAGTCTTGCTTGGCTTGTTAACAATTCGTGTAAAGTTGCCGCTCATTAAAAGCTCATAAATCAGAGCAGCCACAACAACAGCAACTGCAGTCAGCAACAGTCACAACAGCAGCAGCAGCAGCAGCAGTCAGAATAGCAACAACAGTGAGCAAAACTGCAATAATTGCCGTTGCGAGGGCAGTGTCAAAATAAGGAACCAACGCCATGAGGCCAGCGGAAATGGCCACCTGGTGTTGGTGCCGTTGTATCTTGGCACCGGTAACGTGCCGTTGCAAGTTGCACGTTGCACGTTGCAGGCAGGCAGGCAGTTTCCGCATTGGCAATATTGACATCTGCTTGGGTTTTTGATTAATGATAAATGCGCTATGCATCCGCCGCCGCCGCCGCTATGACATTTAGCTGGCCAAGAACACGAAGAGGCAGAGCGAGTAGAAGTAGAAGAAGAAGCAGAGGCATGAGAAGAGGCAGCCACAGCTAGCCATTAGCCTCGGCTCAGTCGGTCCCTGCTCAGGCGGACAATTTAAAGCAAAACTAACGCAGTTAGACAAGACCAAACCACTTTCAAGAGTGGCTGCAAACAGGGAAAACGGCTTTCAAGTCGCGGTTGCGGTTGCGGTTAGCAGCATTTGCCGTGGGTGCAGCCATTGCATGTTGCTGCTGCCACTGCTGCTGCTGTGCAAGTACGTTCAACTTTTCAAGTTAACAGTTAGATTTTGAAATAGCCAACAGCATACCAGTTTGCCGCTGTCCGCCACTAAGACGGAGACGGCGACGGCGACGGCGACGAAGACTGAGAGAGGCCTGAGAACGCAACGAACATCGCTGCAACATTGCAGCTACAACTGCAACTGCTGCAACGCTGCATAGTTTTTATTGCTCTTTCTGCTCGACCAGATCGAGATGCGCGCTCGGACGGAAGGAAATTGCAGCGTCGAGGCAGCGCGTCTCCACATTAAATAAATACTTGGAAATCTTTGTGCTGTGTTAAAATCAAAGCAAAGCAATGCAAATCACAGCAGCAACAACACGGCAACAACAGCAGCAGCAGCAGCAGCAACATCGAGCAGGGGCAACATTTTGTTGGCTTTTTGTGTAACATTAACCCAAATACATAAAATTCTGGCGTATCGGGCAATGCGAAACGAAAGACTCAAGCAACAAACTTGAGCTGCAGGCTCACAGTCCGTTCTCCGTCCCCATCGCCATCGCCAGCCAAGGATCTAATACTACCCTACATTGGCCCATAATTAATCATTCGCTGCGGTTTCAGCTGCGTCCCCTTTTTGCTCTGTCTGCCATCTCTTTCGCACTCGCACTCGCTGCTCTTTTTTGGGTTTATGGGTGAGCCTTTTGGCCGGGACAGTCGCCAAGCAGGAAGTCATTAGTTGTGGGCCAAGGAATTTGTCTGCCGATTAATCTCTTTGAAGTAAGAAAACACACACACATACACACACAGACTCAAAACAGAGTTCTTGAAATGTGTCAATGCCAAGAGATATGGAAAGTATTGAGGAACTTTTCTTATGGGGAACTTGAATTCTGAAGCAGTTTATGAGTAAATCTATAAAACTTTATGAATGTGTGCTTAGTGTTATAGCGTATGACAAGAATAGTCTGTCAACAGAGCTTCAAACTGTAACTTATAGAACTGTACTTGAATTAAAGTGCGAGTCCCTGAAACCTGTTGATTCATTTCACTCATATATGACAGGAAGTTTCTGTCAACAGAACTTCATAACCTCAACTTAAGGTTTCTAGAACTTTTGCGTATATACTTATTTTAAAGTCTTATTCCCTTTTAAATCCTTTCAACTCCTCTTGACAAGAACTGCCAGTCAACAGAGCTTCATAACTCTGCCATCAATCCTGCTGGCTTAATTCCACTCAATGTAGACAATAAAGACATTAAAGATACTAAAACAATGCGAATTTGTTGTCAGCAACTGGGATTGGTATTGAGAATGGGAACGGGAATGGGAATTGTTGACAAGTTTTTGATAAGATTAATATGCCGCACAGGCTTGAAGGCTCATGCAAAGTGGAAGAAGAGAGAGAGAGAGAGAGAGACAGAGATCATTGCACGCACAGAAGGACAGCAGCACAAGAAGGATAACCCAAGCAGGCAGACGAAGCCAGTCCAGAGTTTAGTCCATGCTGGGTGTGCAAATCTGTAGTTGGCATCTCCCTGCTTGGCTAGTCAAAGCAACTAAATCTCTTTATTCCATTACAATGGAACTGCAAACTGTTCGAGACTTCGACTTCGACTTCGACTTCCACTGCAAGTCGAACCTATTTGTAGTAGCAATGTCTTGATATATTGTCTGCAGGGTGTGGGGCGTGCTTTGTTTATGGTGTGCCAGTATAGCAGTGTGTGTGTGTATGCGAGTGTGTGTGAGACTGTTTTGTTTATGTAGCTCGGCTGGCGATGTCTTTAAGCATGTGTTGAGATTGTGACAATCTCTTGACATAATTGAGACATTAGCAGACGCGTTTAATTGTGGATTAAATCTTTAATGCCTTCTCACTTTCTGCTCTTCCCTCTCTGCTCTCTCTCCCTCTTTCTCTCTCTCTCTGTGGCCATTGTACCTGGCGATATGTCAAGGTTAAATCCTTAACCTTTTAGCAAAGTAGCTGCACGACGCGCGTTGCACCCAAACAATTTAAATGCAATTTTTGCTTAAATAAGAAATAAAATCTGCGACGCGTTGCAGCAACAACAACAACAACAGCAGCAACAACGGCGACTCGCACGAGTGCTGCAACAACAGCAAAACTGGAAAAAACAAATATTTGCTAATTTATCCTGTACGTGTCCTCCAACTAAGTGCACAGCTTTAAGGCCTTAAGCCACAGCAGGCACAGCACATTCGCCATGGCCCAAAGGGCTGCAGGCAGAAGCAGGCCAGGCCAGGCCAGGGCAGAGCAGAGCAGAGCAGGCTGCAGCTCCTTGCCCTCTTTAACTCGTCTGCTTCTTCCCTTCTCGCGCTGCCTTGCGGCCCGTGTGGCCAGTCGTGTTGATTGTTTGCATTGGAAGGCAGCAGCGCAGCGCTTTGCTGTTAAAATGCCTTTGATCTTCTGATATTTTGCTCGCTGCTGCCTCTGCCTGCACCTCTGCCTCCCTCCTCTACTTCCATCTCTGCCTCTGCAGTGTACCAAAGTGGACACGGCGGGCGTATTTAACTTCGACTTGCAGTCGCTTTGCCCGCTTGCTTGCCACGCCCCGCCTGGGCAACTTGTTAAGAAGAATGTCGACTGCAGGCGACGCATGTTTATACCCTGTACAAAGTGCAGAACGTAGATGGAGTGCGACAGTAAAGAGTGAGAATCTTTTCATTCTACCTCTTCTTCTGCACTGTCTCCTCATCAACTTATTACAGGGTATAACCTAGTCTGGCACTTCCTCCGCCGTTTCACTCTTATTCATTTTTTGTGCTGCCTTCTCGCATTGCTCAGTAGTCGCAGCAGCGGCAGTTGAAGAGTCGATCGCGCAATCGCCAGTAGTGAAGGAGGAGAAGACGCCGAGTTGGGAAGGGAGAGAGGAAGCAAACAGTTTTCGCTTTCATTGCATGACTTTGTTGTTTTTGTTGTTGTTGCCGGACTGCCGTGTTGACTGTGACTCTCAATATTTAACCCAGAAATTAGCTGCCTTAGCCAAGTGACCAACCCGCGTCCATCTTAATGCATTTCCAATGAGCGCGAAGCCCGAAGGTGTTAATTAGTTTTTATTCCATTGAGCTCCGTCTCTCCCTATTCCCCTCTCTCTATCCCTCCCTCTCTTGCACACACCCACATGCCCATAACTGTCCGAAAAGGCATAAATTATCAGGCACAACAAATCGGCAAACTGAACTTTAGCCTCTGCTCTCAGCTAGTTGCCTTGGCGCCTTCTGTCTCTCTCTCTCTCTCTCTCTCTCTCTCTCAACTTGGACTTTCCAATTTTCGCCCACGCCCAGCCAGTTGAACTGCCTGCACTGTGGACCGACTGCAGTGCTTGGCATGCCACACAGTGCCATATAGGGGAGCAGACTGTCGCGCACTGCAGACTGCACCATAAATGGCAAACGAGAGAGCGAGAAGGGGGAATAGAAAGGCAGTTCGTTGCCTAAGTCTTTTGTTTGGCCAAGGCACACGACGTAATTGCAAGTGTTGCACCAGTCGTGGCACATAGTCAGGCTTAACTGTAGTCTACCGAGTACAGTGCACACTCAGTTATGATGAACTTAGTCATCATCATGTGTGTGTGTGTGTGTGCCTTGAATAACGGAAACTTATTTAAATAAATCGACAGGCGAGTTGGAGTTGCTGCTGCCTCTTCTGCTGTTGCCTCTGCTTACAATTCTAATTTATATGATTTTTACGTATTTATCCGGCGGAAGTAAACCATTGTTGTTGTTGTAGTTGTCGCTGTTGTTGTTGTTCTCGTCTTGTGCCTGTTCTTTGCCAGTTTATTTGTACTGTAAATTGCAAATGCGCAGTGCTGCTGCTGCTGCTGCTTGGGGCTGTGCCGCTTGACCCACACTACAATAAATAACAACAACAATAATAGCAACAACAACAACAACAACTTGAAGTTACATACAACATATAACGTATATATACTTGGGCATTAGTTGCTGCTTGGTGCGTACGTGCTCGGACCCGGCGTCGCCATCGACAACCACATCGCGATCCTCTTTGGGATCGACGCATGGTAAAGAAAGAGTTTTATGCAATTGCCCATGTCGCTGTCGCTGTTGCTGCCTGTTGCCTATTGTATAATAGTGTTGCGTGTGTGTGTGTGTGTGCGTTGTGCGTGGTATGTGCTCTGCATAATTTTATGATACGCCTGCAAAAGTCGCCTTCGCCTTATGAAAAGTGACCATTTTCCCATTCCCTTATGGCAACACTGAGCTGGGCCCAATCACCTTTTGCCTGTCACAGTGGCCTCTGTACGCCTGTCTGTCTGTCTCTCTCTCTCTCTCTCTCTTTATTTCTCTCCATCCACGTAGTCGCCCACGCTTTGGCTTCTTTTGATGCATTGATTGAATTGAACGTATTACGTTGTGGTTCCTCCTTGGCCAAGGGCCAGACATGAGTCAGTCAGGCAAAAGCGTATCTGATTATGTGACCAGCATAGTAAGCAACAACTGCCTACACTCTCTGCCAAAAGAAATGTAAGAGGAAGCCAAGTTTCTACACTTTGAAAGGCTGCAGGCTAAACCAGAGCAGACTAGACTTTTCAAGTTTAAGGGAAGCCTTTTAGCTGGTAGGTTTTCCATTCGAAGACCTTCTAGAATAGACTATATAAAATCCAGAAAACATTTTGTTGGAAAGAGAGCAAGCACGGTCTTTTGTCCAGGCACATATCCTTCAAATTACTGCTCTGCAAATCATTAAACCTCTCTCCAAATACAGAAACTCACTCAGAAATTCCACAACGTTTTTTCTATACATCTAAACATTCCTAAAGTTCTCGTTCAAGACCTTGAAATTGTGCTGCCTGCCGCGACAAAAAATGTGAAACCCTTAAAAAAACCCAACTACAGGCAATTTAAATATACAAAAATAACTTAAAACGCTGGACAGGAACAAGGAGAAGCTTGTAAAAATGCAAATCAATAAGCAAAGTTCCAGTTTGTGCCGGCAATAAAATAAATGTAAAATCGACCATTAAAAGCCAAAAAAAAAATACAAGCGACAACAACAAGTCGACAAGTTCTTTAGTCAACTCTTGTTGTTGTTGTTCTTTTTTGTCGCGCGCTGCGCTACTGGCAGCTGTCTTGGCTACAACAGCAACAACTTCAATTTGGTTCAGTTGGTGCGCGCTGCGAGGTGTTAATTATCGCTAAAAGTCAATGGCAGACAATCGGCTAAAAATCTTCAAGCTACTGTCGCCATATCCGCAGCTGGCTGGACAGTTTTTTCTCTCCTGTGCACTTTGCATTCGTGTCCCTAGGGAGACACTGCGGACTAAGTGGGGAACTAAGTTGTTGCTGCTCGCTTGCTTGCGATAATTAATATGAAAATATGTGCAGAGAAACATTTGTGTTTCTTTCTAGCCTATTTTTAGCCGTTTTTAATGAGCCGCAAGCCACTCTTCAAGCTGACCACCCAAGCTGAGAGCGCCACATCCTCCTAATTATGCGCTTATTTATATGAATTATTAAAATAATCAAAGTGGAGCGTGTCCTTAAAGCATTAATTGCTTTATAATGGTTACAATACCATAAGAGAGAGAGAGAGGGGGAGATGGAGGGAGAGGGCTGCAACATAAGTAGTTCAGCGCACACAGCACAACTCATATTTCTCTATATAATTTATTGTAATGCACTTGGGGCGTGTTTCATTTCTCGCTTTAAAATGGCATAAATTTAGCTCGACCCTCGTCGGGGAAACAGCCAACAATTTATGCGCTGTATAAAACTACAGTATTTCTATATATATATATACATACAGATATATATGTATATATAAATGTATGTCTGATTCCAGACCTCCGCGGAGGCTGCTGTGTGTGCATGTCCATGTCCGTGTAGCCAGTCGAGTCTGGCCAATTTACTTTTCATTGAAAAAAACTCTAGAAAAAACTTAACCAAACCGAACCGAACTGAACTGTAAGCTGCGTTCATTACATGTTGTTATTTGTTGTCTGGCGGTACATTATTGCTCTTGTTCGCTCTTTTGCTCACCAATTAGCTGGCCGAGGCCCAGACGGACTGGGCGGCTCTGTGCGACTCTGGAGGCTGAGTAGACGAAAGACTCTGGCAACGAACTTGCCTGAGAGAGAATTGCACGACGCGACGTTTTGTTGTTAATTTTCTAACTATCATCAAGAGGCACAAGAGTCACCTGTGCACGACCAGCAGATATCCAGCAAATGAATTTAGAGTATACAATAATAAAATAGGTTAAACGAAAGACTTACGCAACGAACTTGTCGAGGTTTTCTTAGTATTATCACAGGTACAAAAGACTATTAGGCATGAGTGTAGGACTTGCAAATACCCAGTAATGATATTTAAAATATATCATAATATTTTAGAATAGGTTTATCAAAAGACTTAGGCAACGAACTTGACAAGGGAAGTAAGTGTTATGCATGTGAGGTTTTCCTAGTATTATCACAGGCACAAGAGATAGCTAGCGATCTATACATGACTAGCAGATACCCAGTAATGGTGTATAAAGTATACAATATTATAGAATTGGTTAAACGAAAGACTTAGGCAACGAACTTGCCTGGGGAAGTGTAACACATGAAGTTACCTTAATATCATCAGATATAGTGCACATGTAAGCCATGTGCATGACTAACTTATAACCTGTAGTCTCAAGTATTTCATCAGAAACAAAAGCTAAAAATCATTCAACAATTCTTCCACAACCACTATAAACTCTTCTTTCAATTCACCATTTAGAGGGTATCACAATAAAAGGAAAAATTAGCTAGACAAAGGGCACATTAAGTCTAAGAACGGGCAATTTGATGAGCCTTGTAAATTCCACGGGCACATCAATCAACTGCAAAAATGCCATAGCTCATTGCAGAAAGAGAGACCTCAACAGACAGACAGCGGCGTAAGGAAGTGACTTGTCCCTTTTGTTGTGAGCCGAGGAGAGGCCAACCCTCTTCAATTAGCTTTCAAAATCAATCAACGCTACATTTTGCGTGTAACAGCTTTTAATTACAAAAGTTTTCTGTTTCTCTTGTTGGTTTAGCTTGTTTCTTTTTTCATTCAGCTCTAGCTGCTTTTCGTGTGGGCCGTGTGTGAAGGCTGTTCAACTGCCCACGCCCCTCAGTACGCCTCTGCATAGATGTTTGTGGCTACACAATGTTAGAATCGCGCTTTGATTCATATGCAAATCGGGTTTTTCTTCTCGCTCAGCTCAATCAGCTTGCTGCGGCTTATTGGTAATAAGCCAATTGGCGTTGGCCACAAAAAGCTTTTTAATAATCCCCAAGAGTGTCGATGCCAGAGACTGACTCGTTAAACCTACGCACGGCCTAAGGCCAAATACTGTGTGGTACGAGCTGTGTATGTGTGTGTGTGTGAGGCGCACAAATTGTCGCCAATGTTGCGACTGTGCGGCAGTTGTTGACCTTCGCAACGGCGGTTGAGTCATGACTTTTTGTGCGTAAACTGTTGCAATGGACCCCACGAAAGAGAGAGAGAGAGAGAGAGGGAGAGCCGGACCTAAGCTAAGGCAATATATCTTAAGATTAATGATGAAATCTACAACAAGTTCAATCAACAATCATTACTTATGCCAACTAATGTATTCTCAACAGATTTTCTCAACTGTTTTTGGGCTAGCAGACAATTGATTGCATTGGATGTTTAAATTTATGAAGGTGTTGAGAGTTTAGTAAGGTATTGTATATCAATGTATCCACAATAGTGTATTTTCTAGAATTTTCTATTGTTTTCGAATGTATAACCAAATTATGTTTGTTGCTATGAATTTAAACTGCAAATTACACAGATTTTTATAGCATATTCTTTTTATACCCTTCGACCATTGAAAATGGTCAAAAAAGGGTATACTAACTTTGTGCAAATGTATGTAACAGGCATAAGGAGGCGTGGGAGACCCCATAAAGTATATATAATATATTCTTGCTCAGGATCACAAGCCGAGTCGATTGAGCCATGTCTGTCTGTCTGTCCGTCTGTCCGTCTGTCCGTCTGTCTGTGTGAACGCACAGATCTCAGCTATTATAAAAGCTAGAGTTACCAAACTTGGCAGGAAGACTCCTGTGTACTATAAGCAGATGAAGTTTATTTCAAATGTTAGGTGCCACGCCCACCGCCCCCACAAATCAATAATTTAATTTTTGAACTTAATTTGTAAGCGCTGTATATAAGATACAACTTTCTAACTTTAACATATACTAAGCTAAATGAAATATAATATCTACGTAGTCCCCAAATTACAATCCAATCGAACAATAAACACAGAAGTTATTTAAGAAAGTATGAGCATAAAACCAAGTGCTTCTGTCAGCTAACAAGGGAGACGGGCGAGCGCGACGCGCGAGCGCCATCTGTCGGGATTAATTTCAAAGCATGTGCATATGCATATGTGTATGAATTTAACAAATTAAACTACACGGGAACATAGGTCGAAGGGTATCCCACTGTCGCGTTTTGCGCGACTGTTGCTCTCGTTGTCTTTGAAATAGATAAAGATAAATATAAAAGAACTTCTTGGTATAAACATTTCTAAATAATTCAAATCTTTATTTCTTCCACAAATAGCGAGAACTGTAAATCATCTTAAACTCCACCATAACAATATTTAATATTTATATTATTGTTTTATGTGTTTATTACAGCTCTGCAGTGGCAGAAAACCGCAAGAACTGTAGAAACAGCATTTGAATTTAATTCGTCTTTATTAAATAATTACAACAACCTGTTTGGGCCATGAAATATATATCAAGCTCTAAGGAGGCAGCAGCTTTAATTGCAGTTCATCAGCAGTTCTCACACTGTCAGGCAACTGTCATCAGTTCTACCCAACCCCACAGATAACTCTCTGTCTGCCTGTCCCACTGTCTCTCTCTGTCTGTCTGCCTGTCTCACTGTCTGCTTGTTATTAAAGACTACCGCAAATGGCTGTCAAGGCACATCAAAGCGCAGTCGCATCAATTAGCAGAAGCGTCAACTGTTGTTGCCCGATATCATTTACAGCGTCGTCCCCAGGCCAGTCCACAGTGCAGTCCCCAGCACAGACCCACAGCTAGGCCAAAGGCGACCCTCGTCCACGTTGGCAATTCGATTAGGCCAGGTAAATGTAATTTAATAATTGCGGTTTGCCAGCGCGACTACTACGCCGCGCAGCATCTATGCCAGTTGATTAGCATGTGCGGTTTTGCAATTTACGAGCAGCAGCAGCAACAGCACTCTCCACACTGTGCTCACAGGATATGACTGGTGCTGGCAACAGGATGTGGTGGCCATGCGCGGTGGCAACTTCAAACGCGCTGCGGCTGCTGCTGTAATTGAATTTTAAATTGCCGACATACGCAGAGCGACGGGTTACTAGATTAATTTGAAATGAAGTTATTAGCAGGAGCTGCCACTGCTACAGCTAGGCGCTAAACAAAAGACTTAGGCAACGAACTTGCTGCACAGAGAGCAAGACAATCGCAATCGTTGCACGCTGCACACTGCACGCTGCATGTCGCCAGTTGCAGCCAGTTTAAATATTGGCGTTAATTGGGCGCCTATCTTAACTGTCTGTACGTATTTCGTTTTAGCCTTTTTTCGGCTTAACGGTTTACCGCGAAAATTGTTGCAAATTGCAGCTTAAAAGGTTCCGTGTTGGTTTCTTTATTTCAGCTTTTTGTTGTCGCTTGTCGCTTGGCATGAGTCATAAATTTAAAAGGCTTGTTGTGAATTGCTTGCAACGACGAAATAAAACGGCATTACAGCGCTAGTTATATTTGCAGGCTGGCATCGTCTCAGGGTTGCTTGGCTGCTTGGCTGCCAGAGATCTGAACTCGAAATCGCAGCTCAAACTGGGGCTGGGGCTGGCACTGGGCTGGGCTGGGCCCCCATGCCAAAGTAGTCGGTTTACTTTTGCATTTGTTTCACAGTTTCAGTCGCAGTCTCAGTTTCGGTTTCGGTTTCATTGCATGATTTTGCATAAAACAACAGTCTGTCTGTCTCGTCTCCCCCTCCTCTTGCTACAGTTGTTGCCTTGAACAGGCAAATCTTAATTTTTGGCAATTCCTTTTGCCGTCTCATGACATCATTCCTGCACAGACTGACTGCAGCCCTAACCAGGAAAAACGAAATATCGAACAGCCAAATATCGACAAGCAGAAACAAAAACTGGTCTCCCTCTGTTTTACTTTCGCTTTTTGCTTCTGCTGCTGCTGCTGCCTTTTTTTCGGCGCATATTTCTGCAGATCTGTTTCGTTATTTTCGTTTATTTCTTTTGCTCTTCGTCTGCGGTTGGCAGCATCAACTGACAGACAGTTCGCTGAAAGCTCAAGATCTGTTTTGGGGATCAACAGAGCAAGAGACAGACACACAAAGAGACCACATGGTCAACTCGTGGCCAACGCGGCCTCTTTTAAGGCATTGAAATCGAAACCACGTTCTGGTGAAAGTAGGTTGCCCTGTCCAGAAATCGAAATCGAAATCGAAAACGCATAACAAGTGCAAGTCAGCCACGAATGGGGGAGTCAAGAGTCACAGTCACAGTCACAGCGAGTCTTTTCAAACGATTGTGTCATGTGGCACCCACGCGTAGAAAAAGAGCTCTAGCAATCAGGCGAATGCACGCCCACGCCTTTGCCAATTTAGCCAAACAGCTCGTAAAACGCCAAACAACTTCGACGTCAGCCTTGGCTTGCGTCTGCCTTGGCTGCGACTAATGATGATGCGACTATTGTGGCTGCGCCACATACAGATGAAACTGTGGCACAGCAAACCACCTGGCAATCGGCAACCGGCACCAGGCACCGACAGAGATAGAGACAGAGACAGACAGACAGACAGACAGACAGCTCTCTGTGGGCGCACACACTTTGACTTTTTTGGCTGCACACACATTGAATTTACGAGAATTCTAAACCAAACGAAACTAAAATTGATTTGGTTTCTTTTTTTTGCGAAATTTATTAGAATTCTGCGGCTGCGCTGGTGGTGGGAATGGCCTTGAGTCGCAGCACAGCATCGCACAGCATCGCACAGCATCGAAGGTTCAACAGACTGTGTGGGGTGCAAAGAAGCAACGAGTCGATCGAGTGACCAAAGCGTTTGACGCATGAATCAGCTCAAGGCATGGCATGGCATGGCACGGCTTGAAAGAGAACACTCTTGAGTTGGGTAGAGCAGGTTTGCAGCTTTGCCAAAAGGAAATTTCAGGGTGCAACTTGCCAAAAGAAGATGGGACCACGAGATACATCCGTTGACGGTCGTGTGCTGGTAACTTTATGATTCAGCGCAGATCAAAGCACAAGATGAAGAAGCCAAGATGATATTTCTGTATGTATTATGTATAGAGAGATTTTGGTTGTTTCTGGAATTGAATTTCATCTCGTTTCGTTTTAAGCTTAGCTAAGGTTATAAATCAATCAAAGTCTGTGACTATTTCGAGCTTAATTAGGAAGATATATAGAGGTTTTATCCCTCTTAGAAATGCAAAGATTATGCAGCAATCGATAGCGAGATTTCGCTGAGATTCGTTCATTTCACTGACCCATTTAGCTAGCCAAGTTCGTTGCCCAAGTCTTTCGTTTGCAGCCAAGGAATTGCATGGCATGTTTAGCTTACTTTTTTAGCTCTTTTTTGGCTCATTTAATCGCTGCAATTGCGGGGGTGCAGACCTCATAATTTATGGTCATTAATATTGTAATTTCTTCGTGGACTTTCTGAGGCTGCGTTCGAGCCAAAACTCGCACGCAAAACAATAAAAACAAAAACAAACAGAAACAACAAAAAGAAGCATAAAGTGAAAGTTTTGCACCTTCGCTTCGGTCACAACGCAACAGCTTAAACAGCTGCAAAGAAAACAACAACAACAAAGAGAGTCGGTTAAGTTTGTCAGTCACTTGGTTCGCTGAATCTTCCCGACACGAACTTGTGAACAAAAAAACAGCTAACCGAAAAACAACACAACACACGACGCTGATTGTTGAACAATGAATTTTACAAATGACTCTAGCAACCGCCAGCAGCAGCAGCAACAGTCCAAGCCAAGCTGACTGACAAATGAGCTGAATGGATGCGCTGCCTTTAGCCAGTAAACTGGCTAGTATGGCAGAAAAAACGAAGCCAAACAAAGGCCGCGATGAACTCAAAACTTCGCCAATAAAATTTTGTCGTGAGTACCAGAAAATAAGACAAAACAAAACACGCCAACAATTTCGCCAATGTGCGTGGCTTCTTCCCAATCAGCCTCCACGCAAATCTCCAATCCATTCAGCCTCTTCAAATTGCTTTCCTCTACTGAGCTGAGCCTCTTTTGGTCATTTGTAAAATTAATTTTTGTCGTTTTTTGTTTTGCCAAATGCGCGCTAGATAAATATTTGGGATTTCTCCGGTAGGGAGACGCACTTAAAAGTGTGTCAAGCGAGCATTTCGAGCAATTATTTGTCATATTTGAAAATAAACAACATTAGTGACAAAAAACAACAAGCGAGAGAGGGAGGAAAGAGCAAGCAAGCAATCATCTCCATCTCCATCTCGTCTCCATTTCTCGTCCAACTTCAACTTGGCCGCCAACAATCGCTTTTTTTTGCTGACCAGCAAAGAGATTTTTTGCGCGAAATAAAAGTGAAAAGTTTGTTTGTTTTGTCTGTCAAGCTTGAAACAACAAACGTTTGTCATGTTATAACTTAACGGTTGTTTCACAGTGCTCTCCCAAGCTCACAGTTTTTTTTAGCCAGCAATAATTAGTCTGAATTTTGGGGATTGCGTTAATGGTTTGAAAAAACGCTGTGGGAACATACTGTTGACAGCATATTAGAGAGTTTATTCACAGCATTTATTCCCAACATTTATTTCCAAAATTATATAAACAATTCCACAGAAATAATACAGGAAACTTGAAAAAACTTTGCACACAAATTTTATAACTTATTTCCATTATGAATAATTACTTGGCAAAGGCTCAGATAAATAATTCGAGTGGGAGTGCAGAAACAAAGTGTTAAACTTTTTTACGAATTTTCTAAATAATTTCACAACAATTTTGTATAAGGTTTGGCCAATTTTATTGCACTATTTCTATTTTAAAGGTATATAAAATTCCATTTGCAGCTGCTTTTCATCTTCACAAACTTTCCGTCAGTACACTTTCATATTTCCCTTCAATTTCTCTTCATTTTCAAAATTTCTTAAACTACACTTAAGATTTGCGCTTTAAAGGTATTGAAAATCATTTGCTCACCATTTTTTTCATGAAAATTCGTCAAAAATCAGTTCATACTGCCAACAGCTGCCAACGTAGTTGTCGTTGTTAAACTACAGCCTTCAATGCTTACTTCAGCCGCTAAAAGCGCTAAAAAGCACACACACACAAGTAACACACACACACACGAATCCACACACACTCGCAGTACACACACTAACGACGAGCTGTGCAGAAACACTTGTGATATTTTTGTTAAAATTTAACAAATTCTTTTAACGCTTTTTCTATTTCTTTGAACACTTGTGATGATTTCGTTGCGGCGCGACGCGCGTTTGCGTTTTGGGTTTTTTGTTGTTGTTATTCTCGAAAAATTTTCACTTGTAAAATTAGAAAAATATTTAAAACTTTGCTTCCGATTTTGTGCTTTATGCGCTGCGGCAACGCACACAAACTGTTTGCCTGTTGGGAACGAACAAAGCCAGTTAGATGGGTTTGGTTTCGGTTTGGTTTGCAGCTTAGACTGACTGAGTTAAAGAGAGAGAGAGAACCGCACCGCACGCGCGCTAAAAACGAACTGAAACTCAATTCGAATTCGCCTTTAGCTCGAGCTGAGCTCAGCCGGACCTGGCGCTGCTGGTTCGCGAAGAGCCGAAGACAAAGACGACGACGGCGATGACGATGAAGACGAAGAGCTGTGGAGACTTTTGTTGTTCATGTGTCTGTGTGTGTGTTGGTGTTGGTTGTTAGGCAACTTTGCTGCCCACACGCTGCGCTGCGCTGCGGCTGCGTCGCTGCCTCTGTTGCCGCTGCTGCTGCTGTGACTCTGCATGGTCCATTTTTGGCTTGGACCACTGAGACAAGCTAAAACCAGGCAATATTTTTTCTCTCTACTTTTTGCCTGTGCAGAAAATATTTTCTGAGCTACAGCTTTGATATTTGCTCGTGCTCCCAGTTTCCAGTACAACCCCCTTCTAGCTGTAGTTCCCCCTCCCCCATCCACCACTGTTGAGTTGCTTTGACTTTTTGATTGACGTAATTTTTGCGCTTGATATTCACTTGAATTTCTTGTATTTCCACATTTAACTGTTTTGCTTTTGGTGTCAGGCGCACATTACACGCCCACAACACCCACACACACACACACACATACACTCTCACATATTAATGGCGTTTTGTGGGCGTTTTTAAACATTTTATTTATACACATGTGAAGTTTCTCAAGCTTTTCGCTGGCAACATTCGCTGCAGCAACAAACTTGAGTGTGGGTCGATTATAGACAGATCAACCTATATAGGCGTTTGTGCTGACTGACTCATACGACTTGCTGCTGCCGTGTATGCTAATCAGTCAGTTCCCCCATGGGCTCAACTTTGCTCTTTCAAACGAAAGACTTAGGCAACAAACTTGTTGACGACCTTGCGTGTGGGTGTTCATAGTGGGCAGCACTTTGCTTAGTTATAAAGTTCATTCAAACTTTGTCTTTTAGCTGATTTATGCAGTGCATGTGCAGCACCTTTTCCGTTGCTGCTGCTTCTTCTTCCCTTCTTCTTTCTCTTCTTCTTATGCGAAATGAAGTAATTTCCGCCTTGCAGAGCCCAAAAGGGTCTGCACACAGGGCCAGCTTACGGTAAGTTCTGCCTTTGCCTTTTCTATCTACACCTCTCTCTGTCTCGCTCTCTCTACTCATCTCTCTGCCCCTCTCTCTCTCTGTCCCCTCTCCCTTTCTTTCCTACGCCCCTCAATTATTTCATGCTGCAAATGAAGTATGAAACAACATTAACGCAAAACGTGTGCCACATACAAAATACTTATACGTTCATAATTAAAAATGCCTTATGGACAACAGAGGCCGGCAAAGGGGGCACTCTGTTGTTCGATTACTCAGTTGTTCAGCTGTTCATTCAGCGCAAGTTGGGGGCGTTTAATTACCCCTGCGTATGAATATATAAAAAGCAAACAAACTTTATGCGATACATTAAAATTGCACATTGCAATTGAGATGGAAAAGATTACGGGTAAGCATTAAAGAAACCTACTGAAGATTAAGTGTTGTGTAAAGTAAACTATCTATTAGATAATGATGTGTTTATATAAGACTGATATGTATTATTATGGAGGTATATATTTATCAAGTATACAATGAGTGTATTTCTGTGAACATCTCTTCTTCTTTGGTCAAACTGTACACCTGTCTATGCCTCCAACAATTCATATTTTTAGCCTTTTCTGCCACTGAACAGTATTTCCTTTAGTCTCTTTGATTTATATAATATTTCTATCTTTACAAGGCAACCATGAGCAATCGATAAAGATCTCTAAACACTTTCAACTTGTAGAAAATATGTTACCATATTCAACTAATGCGCAGTGCAACAGTTGCAACAGCAACAAGTGCAGTAATAACACATATGGAAGCAGCTGGCAAAGAGAGAAAGATAGAGCGAGAGGGGGAGGGGCAGTAAAACCCACACGCGTCGTCCTACACTTGGCATATTTAACACATTTAATGAAAAATCAACAAGACATCAGCATTTATGACGGGGCTGTGCCTGTGCTCTAGACTCGACACAGCAACAGAGCAAGAGCAGCAGCAGCTGCCGCTGGCGCCAGCAACTTGTTGGCTTTATTAAGTTGTTGTTGTTGTTGTCATGGGACTGGGAACTGTGGACTGGGTAGCCCTAAGTTGCTGCCGTTGTCTGTTTTTATTAATAAGTCATATTTTTATATATACTTTATGAATACGCTGCGTGCCCCAAGCTGCAGCATAATTTATGTTGTCGAACGGCAGCAGCAGCAGCAGCAACTGTTGCAGGATGACAAAAGTTGCAGGCAAGGGCAGGGCCTGGCATTAAGTCACTCTCTCACTCGCTCACACACACTCACTGGCGAATGCTCAACTGATTCGTCTGAATACTCACTCGACTCATTCATAAAAGCAAAAGCAAAAGCTCATTTTGATTAATTAAATGCAGCGACTGGGCGCTTTTTATTGTTGTTGCAGCCACAGTAGCAGCAGCTGTTGTTGTTGCTGTTGCTGCTAAAAGTGTGCCAACAGCATGTGATGTAAGTTGTTGCTGTTGCTGCTGCCGATCATTTACGATTTGTTATTGCTTTATTAGCATTGCACTATGGCAAAAGTGTTGTGCGACTTTTTTCTTGTTGCACTCAAGCGAAAGTTTGCCGCTTAAGTCATCGCATGCCCCACGTTGCACTTTGCACTTGCCACACATGCTACACTTGTGCGCCAGAAAGCAACTGAAACGTGCCTGATGATGTTCCCGGCAATTACACGAAATTTCCCCACCGAAAAAACAACTCTGGCCTAGATCGGGTAAATCACCCACAAATCGACGCAGTCATTTGCAAAAATTCGTGTGCAAAAAATTCGCAAATAAATTCACCTAACAACAGCAGCAGCCATAAATAGCAGGTAAATAGTTTATCTATATGTATCTGTATCTGCGAGTTACGTAAGCGTTCGGTTTATATTTCAATGATGACAAATTGCATGGCGTCAACAGATTAAATAAAAAAAAACTATTAGAAATTTTTGTCGATGACTTTTGCATACGACAATCAACACACAGACACGAACACACACATATGTATATGATCACCTGCACAGCTGTGCAAATGTATTTGAAGAGCGGGGAAAGGGGCAAGGGGCCACTCTATAGTTAGACTAACGAACCGTTTCACGCGAACAAACTAAAACCTTCTCGATGAGGTGCACACAACGCGACGTGCCGGCTGAGACTGAGTGTAGAGGTGCAACGTTTGAGCCAAGTTAGCAGGCAGAGAAGCCAAACTCATGAACAGCTGATGGCAAGAGAGACCCCGCTCTGTGCCTCTCTTCCCTTCTCTCCGTCTCTCTCCCTCTCTGCCTAATGCATTCAAAGAGACGCTAAGGAAAAACTAGTTTCGTTTAAATGTCTCCGCGGCATTTGAAATAAATCGTATAACACTTGTATAACAGCTGACAGCAAGAGAGAGAGAGGGAGTGCAGAAGAGAGAGGAGAGCAAGAGAGAGGGAGACCGGCTGAGCAGTGCGTTTGTCGCGCTTTGCAATTTGTACTTGGCTTATTGTGTTTGTCAAGTCAACTGATAAATTGACTTGATATTGAAAATAAATTAATTATGCCATCAAAAATTGGAACAGTAAAAAATACATTAAGCCGGAGCTGATCTTTATAGCACATAATGATGACGATGATGATGCAAACTGAAATGAATTGAGAACTGCTTAGACTAGTTTCGCATTCAAATCGAAGCTGAATGGAAAAGTCGCACAATCCCAGCAACTTCATCAAGATAAGCAACACAACAATTCACAATCAATTTTTCTCCCCGAATTTTGACACTGGCATACAAATTGCTATAAGTCTGTTCCGTTCATAAATCTCTGCAGTCAATGGATTACAATCTGCATATGGAGATTTTACAGTTAGTTCAATGAAAAGTAGGCCAATTGGTCGAATGGCAAATTGGAAATTCGCCAATACGAAATTGATGTTGGAACAGTCATAATCCGATAGCATGTGGTTCGCTTGCTGTTCTTTATAATTCCAACTCATTACTCACACTGCAGCCTCTACAGTTAGGATCATTAGAGCAAAAATCGATAGGATTGATGACTAATGTTAGTGAACCGGTTCGACAGTGATACAAATACAAGCACAGCTTTATTTGGGGACATAAATTATGCCTAATGACAGTATGAGGTAAACTATCATGCAATTTATTCTATTTGTGAACCGGTTCGCTCGTGGTTCGAAGACATAACTCACTAGAAATGAAGTAGATATTCTCAAAATCGATGTATTTGGTAATGAATGGCCATTTTTAACTGAAATTAGCTGTACATATAGTTTTGAACCGGTTCAAAAAGTGGTTCACAGCCGTATCTAAATAACTATACGAGCTATATTGTTGAAATTTGGTATACAGGTGAGCAGTAACGCAAAGATAGGCATGATATATTACTGGCATCTATAAACCTTTCAATGAAGGAATAAAATATTTTTAATGTTTATATCTCTATTATTATACAAGTGGCTTAGATGAAATTTGGTATACAGGTAGATTATGGCTCATTGATGAGCATAGTGAATGTATGTATGTGAACTGTGAACATTATTATAATGGCAAAAATTAGTTTGATATCTTTACATCTGTTAACTAATTTAAGTTACAATGATGAAATTTTGATTTATAAAAAGGCATAGTAAATTTTGAAAATTGTAAACCAATTCAAGGAATGATTTTTATTTTTTATAACTATATCTAAGTTACTATATGAGTTGCAATGCTCGAATTTGGTAAATAGATGCCCGTCTTCATATATTAAGTGTTGATAGACAACCAAAAAACTGATGTAATGTATCTCGTATTATAATCTCACTTAATAGCTGAACATAAAGACTTAACGTAAAGAGCCTTAAACATTGTTGTTATGTGATTGATAAATTCGGTCGATGTGCTCCATGAGCTGCACTGGCTACACGCTTTCAACGCAGCTCATTGCAAGTGGCCGCTCACGTTTTGATTTTATGGACAAGATTTTGAAGATCTTCTGCTCGAGATATGGCAACGCAGGTGATTTCGGCGTTGCATTCGGCTTTGCTTTTTAATTTATGCTGTGTGCTTAGGCTGAAAGTCACGTTGCCAGTGTGGGCCAGTCTATCTGTCTCTCTCTGTCTGTCTGCTCTGAGTGTCTCTCTATCTGTTGCTCCGTCTGTCTCTCGGTCTGTAACAGACAGACAGCTGTTAGTCTCTACTGCCTGTATTATTGTCTGTCTGTCTCTCTGTCTGCCTGTCTCTCTGTCTGCCTGTCTCTCTGTCTGTTTCAGTCCCCACGTAGGCATCGTAAATGTTAAACCCAACCCAATTGTATTGGCTTATTTATGCTCACTTTGGGGCCAAAACTTTGTTGCAGTTGCGACGCGGTGACGCTTTGACGACTTTGGCGACGCACGATGCGCACTTTTCACTTGTGTTTTGTGTGTTTTGTTTGAACAACTTGGCTAAATATTTACGACTTGCATAATTGGCCCAGCTTAGAGTTGCGGGCCAAGGCACATACGCATACGCAGTCGCAGTCGTAATATGATTTATGTTTGTGTTGTTGCAAATTATATAAGCGCCTGTGTGTTGTGCGGCGCGTGCTGATGCGGCTGACCCAAAAAGCGGAGACGATTAACGCCAACGCAGTGAGGCAGCAGAGGCAGCAACTGCAACTGCAGCGTAAACAACTTCCACTTGACAGTAAAATGCAGTTAGACATTAGATGGCCAAAGTGATGAGCCTATGCGAGAGACGCCCCTCTTCCCCCCTCTGCCACTCTGCCCCTTTGGCTACCACGCCCCTTGTTGTGGCAAGTTGGCAGCTTTTGCAAATTGCTTGGGATGCGACACGACCGAAAAGCGCCGCCAGTTGCAGTACCGTTGTTTGCCACACCAACCTACATAGCTGCAAATACGCAAACTCACACTAGACTTACACACACACACACACACACGCACATGCTAAGCAGGCAAAATGCAAAGCAACGCACGCGTGTGTGGAATGCGCAGATAATTGAAAACTCGTTAGAACTAGCAGCAGTAAGTAGAAACAGCAGATACCCTGTAAATTTGGCATACTTCAAGTGCTCTAATTGAATTAGTCTAGCTACCGGCAGTGCCAGTTTGTTGCAGTAGTGAAAGCCATTTAAAGCTAAATACGTGATTAAAGACTTCGATAAGGCAACAGAGATAAGGAGCTGGTTCTTTGGCTTTTCCAATGTATTCCCATTTCTCAGCTAGTTGGGAAAGTCAGCATTGAATTTCAGCTGAAAGATATAAAACATGGAAACACTTTTAGGAACACGCACAACATAATCAATATACCCTCTTACCCTACAGTGAGTGCAAAAATTAATCTTCGACTTGTTTTTCCTTTGTGCCTTTTTTCGTTGTTATCGTTTTGTTTTCCGCGCTGAAATGTGTCAAATGCGGCTCGGGTGAGGGTCAAGCGCGGCCAATGCACGGCTGACCAGCGTGCGAGCAGTCACTGTCTCTCTTTCTCTCTCTCTTTATTCCTCTCTCTCCTACTATCCCTCTCTATCTTTGCATTTTCCAACAGTTTTCCACGCACGCATCTTTGTCTGTTGCCCTGAAAACCTGTTCGTCTTCTTGTTATTGTTGTTGTTGTTGTATTTTTCCTGCCACTTTTTCATTGTTGTTTGCGCTCATTTTCGTTACGTACAGCCGCAGAAAGCAAAAGGCATTGAAAGAGCGCAGCCAAAGAGAGAGAGGGAGAGAAAGACCATCAACAAGTTGCCTGCCTTTGTTGTTGTGCCTCTGCTGTCTTTGGCCATTAGGCGCAACAGGCACACACACTCTCACAGACACACACACACACACATGGAATGCTAGCGGTTATGGAAATTCCTTTGAATTCACAAACACACACACACTAACACACACACACCGTTGTGGACACACGCACATAAACGGCCTTTGTTTGTTGGCTGCCGGAAAACTAGTTGGCCCAAAGGATGCAACCAAGACAAAAGGCCAAAAAGAGCTAAACATAAAGTGCGCTCACTGCTGTTGCTGCTGTTGTTGTTGTTGCTTCTCTTGTTGTTGTTGTTGTTGTTTTGGCACTAAAAATTGGCTGTGTGCATGGCATAGAAAGAAAACGCCGCCGACACTTGTTTATAAAGGCATCATCATCATCATCCTCTAAATACATTGCCCCCTGCTTCCCCTTCTCTGTGCTTCTCCTTGCTGAACCTTTCTCCAACCATTCACTTGTTGCTTGTTAGTTATGTGTTTTCTTTTAGGATCTCGAGTTTTTTGGTAGCAACTATCCAACGCCTTGAGAACATGACATGAACAGTTTTTATTCTGACGCTGGTAACTGCCTAGAAAAACAGAATTATAAGCAATATTTCTGTTGATTTTTACACTTGAAGAAAGTTATTTAAAAATCTGGGAAAAATTTAAATGAAATGTTAAAATGTATATATTTATTTTATTATATATTTATGCCCCTTTTTTTTGCCTTTTTAAGAAGGTTTTAAATTGAAATCCCATAGTTGTTTAAGCCTATATAAACCTTAATGAAATATATGTATGTTTAATTCCAACTTGATTTTGGGAATACTTTTCTATAAAAATCAACTCAATACCAAGTTTTATGAGCCATTCCAAGTTTGCTGCCTTTATATGAAACCCTTCTTCTGTTTCTTCTTCTGCTCGTTCTCCTTCTGTATTTCTTTAGGGGGTTTTCCGGAAAATGCCTAATCAGCATTTTGATGTACATGAGACAACAAGAAAACACGCTGAGAGTGAGAAAGGTGAGGTAGCTTGGCCACTAAATGGCGTGCCTGAGATAGAGTCGAAATGTGCTCCTAATTAGAATATAAATAACAGCATTTTGTTGCCCATCAACTGTGTGGCATGCAACGCTGCTGATGATGATGCCCCTTTGCCGCAACGATGTAGCGTGTTTATGACGCTTTGATCGCCCAGTTGTAATTGGTAACAAGATTTTGACGCTGCATTTCCTTATTACAACAAGCAGCAGCAATATTACATGCTGCAAGTCAAATGACTAAGGCAACGAACTGACTAAATGGACAGTGGGATGCACAGTGGTGCAAAAAGGGTTTGCGATGGGAATTCCCATATGAATTTTATGTGTTTTAATTAAAGTTAAGGGATTCATTAGCATCTTTTTCTTCTTTAAGATATTGATATAGATATTGCCAGCCCAGCTCTTCTCCAGCTTAAACCGGATATACTGCTCCTATACTGTTCTAATCTCTGCGCTTAGTTCTTTAAAAGACTCACTAATCTCTTGCTCCCCTTCTACCACAAGCTTCTCCTCTCTTGGTTTCCCCTTCACATTCCCCTTAATCTACTCTAATCTCAACTTGTACCGTTCATTTTTCCCGCAAGTCATTCGAAATTCGATTGAAATTCTTCTCCACATACCAAATTCACATTGTGGCTGTGCACAGTGTGTTCCCCAAATTAGCGGGACATTTGCGCAATTGCATTTAGAACAGTTAGAGGCAAAACAAAAGACTTGGGCAACAAACTTGCATAAATTTTCAGCTCGCTGCGCATTTAAGCAAAGGAGAGAGACAAAGTATCCGTTGTTGCCTCTTGCAAATTAATCAAATGGCCGCACAACGAAACGGTAAACGAAATTATGTAATGCAAGCTGCAACAGCAGCAGCAAACACGCCCCCTCAAAACAGCCGCCCCTCAGCTAGAAGCCGGACTCAGCGAAGCGTTGGAAACTGCTAAACTGTACAAGATTTTAAACACTTTGTAGCTGCTTGGCCTGCCCTACCTCCCTCTCTCCCTCTTCATCTACATCTCCCTCTCTCTTTGTGCCTTTCTTTCTTTCGGCCAGGGCTATGGCCAGAAACAAGCTAGAGTTCTAGCTATAATAATGGTAAGCGATATGCATGCGCAGAGCGTGTAAATAATTAGACGAACCAAGGAGAGACAAAAGGCGCGCAATGATTAAGATGGTTTTTTGTTTCTGATACCCCTCTAACGCTGTCCCCCTGCTATCTTCCCCTCTCTCTCTTACTCTTTCTCTCTTTAGTTCTGTGCTTCTTCTGCGCATTGTTCTTGTCCGAAAAAAAGTCATTTTACTGAAGCATAACTTTAGCGGCGTCAAGTTAATTTTTATGGTTATAACATTCATTTGTTGGTAATTATGAGAGCAGTCAGTCTCTGCAGAAGGAGAAATGAAGAGAGAGAGAGAGAGGAGAAGAGGTAGTGAGCGCCGCGGTAAAGCGCACTTTGTAATTAGACATTGAGGCAGGCTGGCCGAGGCGAGGCAAGGCGAGTTGAGAGCTGAGCAGCTTAAAGAATTGCGGTTGGCAAGAAGGCATGGGATGGGCCAATGAACTGCGCCCGTCCAACGAACTTGATTTGGTCTACGATGCCTGACCGTACACACGTCTGTGTGTGTCTCTGTGTGTGTGTGTGTGTCTCTTTGTGTGTGTGCACATGCAAATGTGTCTCAGGCTGCGCCCGGCGCGGCGAAAGGTCACCCAATGGCAACAGCGGCAACAATTACAAAATATGCGTTAAAATGCATGCCGCATGACTCGACACGACCAACGGCAGCAGCCGCAGCAACAACAGCAACAGTAACAACGGCAGCGGCAACTACAACAGCAACTGCAGCAGCCGCAGCAACAAGCAAAAACTGAAATAATATGGCCACAAATCGTGATAAGCAACGCCGGGCAAGAGCAAAAAAAAGTTATTGGCAAACATTGCCGGCCAACAACAACAAACAAATAACAGCAAAAACGATATGAGAGTCTAGCACGTCGAATGGTTAATACTCTAATAGAGCAAGAGGAAATTGGAGTGGGAATATATTGATAAATAAGATATGGATTTTAGTTGGAAAGCTGCAGTGAGTACTGAGATCTACAGCACATAATTGAATTTCAACTTTTATAATCGATAAATTATCGATAACATATATCGACCATTGCTTAATTAACTTTTTAAATATCTAAATATTAAAGCAAAACTGAAGCTGTCGTGAGTGTGTATTTGATAAATTATCGATAAACTTATTGATAAGTTTATCGATAATTATCTAAGTAAAGAGTAGTCTGTTTTTCCATGAGAACTAAGGCTCAAAATTGTAGATCTAAGTTGTTATACTGCATAACGATCAAAGTTTTCAATAACTAGCGATATATATCATTGATAACTTTACCATAGGTTTGTAATTATATGCTGAATGTTATAAAGGAGTGTGATCTAGTCGAACTACTTATATTATCGATAAACTATCGATAAATGATTTTATTACTGTTGTAAAATGCGATTAGCTCATATGAAGTCATAAGGTAGAGGTATCTAATCGAACTACTCAGATAATTAATCGATAAATTCTTTCCCAATTATTTCAGAAGTTCCTTTATCATCTCTACAAAGTTTTCAGTATCCTAAGCTTGAGTTTCCTATATCTCTGAAGGCTCAATATAAGTGTAGTGCTGTTCAAAAGAAACCTTCCCGCATTATTCAGTTTTTCCCTTTGGTATTCAGTTTTTATAACCCCAATCATAGCAACCGTTTTCCCTTTCTCCCTTCATTCGCGTTTTCAGAGTTGAGTTCAACCTTTTCTTTTTTTGTTCTTCCCGAAACCCGCTAAGCATTTAGGGGCATAGCTTATGGGCCCGATAATGTCCGGTCAGTAAACACCTTTATAAAGTTATAATGCCCAAGTGCAAGGGTAGTACGAAAGTACTGCAAAAACACAGCAACAACAAGAAACAGGCTTGGCCGGGGCCAACAAACAAATGGCCCAGGACTGCGACTGCGACCGAGACTTGGGCCTGGGCTTGGAGCTGGGGCCTGAGACTGCGACTGCGACTGCAATGGAGACTGGGACTGGGGACTGGCGCAGAGCAGAGAACTGTGGCCCCGGTCAGCATTTTGTGAACCACTCTATTTATCAGATACGGGGGCCGTGGCCCAACTAGTTGGCTCAATTGCTAGTTGGCTCTCAGTATATACGATATCGTTGTATCGTATCGTACACACTACAATATTATTGAGCGATTTTTAGTGCCGGCTGTGCGGTTCGCTCATATTTTGTTTTGATGGCGCGCTGAAAGTTGCCATGTGTGTGAGAGTGTGCATGTGTGTTAGTAGTAAAAGTTGTTGCCGTTGTAGTATGTAGAGTGAACGACCATCAAGGTAAAACCGAACCCGAACTGAACCAAACAGAAACAAACTGAACGAAACAATGGCCAAAGCCAAAGCTTCGAAGTCGACGTCGTGCTCCGTCTCCAGCTCCAGGTGAATGTGCCTGTGCTGCTGCCACTGCTAGTGCCAGTGCTGCTGCTGCTCTCTGGGGTGTAGCCCGCAGAATTGTAACGCGTTTTTTTGCTGAAAACTCCCGCGTGCCCCCCTTCCTGCGCCCACTCCTCTTTCTTATTGTTTTTGCTTATTTGTTTCTACGTATTAATAACATGTTGGATGCAATCGCAGCCTGGTTAAAAATATGCATACCAAGGGCAGGAGAAGGGGCTGAGGAGGGGGTACTGTGCTGGGAGAATTATGAAAGGACGCGGCGTGCGTGTAACCGCCCAGCAGAGGGACTTGCAACTTGCAACCTGCAACTAATAATAGTAATACGCGGGCAATAATAAGTTTTAATCATCATGATAATGGGATCTGCCTAAACGGGTCGACTGGGGTAAGGGCAGGTAAAGGGCAGGGCAGGTACAGTACAGAGGGAAGGGGGAAACCATTCCACAAAACGAACTGTTCACAGCATTTCGCATCATTCGCATCAACGCTCCTCGCACTTAAGCTGCGATTTTGATGTCTCCATAAAAATGTTTGTGTGGCGTTTTTTGTGCCATCAACTTGGAGTTTTTTATAAGCTTTTGCTTTTAACTGCACCTCGTCTCGCCGCCCCCTTCTTCTGCTTCTACTTGTGGGCGTTACATTTGGAGTGTCTGTTGCCCCAATGTGCTGTTTCTTTTGCCGTTTCTAGGCTGCGCACCCGAAGGCGGCACCAGCTGGCTGCTCTAGAAGCTGACTCATTTGCAATTTGGAGCACAGTGCATGTTTTTTATGGTAATGCCAGACTGCATATGATCTGCCAGAGTTCTTAAATTAATATGCCAAATACTGCCTTTATTTCCCTCTAGTTTACTTATCTCTTTCTGGCTTTACTTTTCTCTACTTAACTTATCTTTGTCTGCCTTTTCTATGCCTTGCTCTTGCCTATCTTAAGTTCTCCCTTTTTCGAACTATCTATGATCTTATTAATCATAAATTTACCTATATTACGACTTGGCAAATCCGAAAACCCACTTAGGCAACCCGCCTCGTAAATATGCTAAAATATTTACCAAATTAACTACAATATTTAATTGAGTTTTCTAGAGAATTTGCCAGCTTCCCTCCCGGTTTTATAGCCCTCATTTTCAATTTAGAATCGAATGGGATTTCTTTTTATAGACCTCAGACATTGTCGCCAAGCCATTAAAATTGTTATTAGGGAACCCACCATAAGCCGTAAGCACTTTCATTGGGCTTTAGTTTGATTGCCCGATCTGCAGAGATTTCCCACAGCTCAGCTTGAATGTCACTTTAAATATATTTGCTGTAGTCATCGAACGCCTCTTTCTCCCTCTCTCTCTCTCTCTCTCTCTGCAGCATCTCCCTTTGTTTGCTCTATGAGATCATCAATAATATCAACGCACGCATCAATGAAGACGAAGTCACGTCTTGAGAAGAGTTGTGGACAGAGAGGGGAGAAGGAGAGAGGAGGAGACAAGCAGTAGAATCCAGCGAAAACATATGTTAAATAAAAATCCTATTAAGAGCTTAGCGATAGTAAAAACACAAGGCGCACACAGACACTTTGTTAATGGCAAAACGAATAGAGCATTGGTCCCCCTACGCAGACCCCCTTACCCCTTTCCCCTATCCCTAGTCCCTCCCTTCAACAGCTATCAATCAAACAATGTGCGTGTCTTTGAACTTTCGCATTGGATTTTAGTTTGCTCTCAAAATTCGTGCAATTCATTTGCGACCAACAAAAAAGGCCAGAAAAAGCCAAAACCTTTTGACGGTAATTGCGTTTAATAATACCTACAATTTACCGTTATGCGTGCCCACAACAAATAAGCATTAATCATGAAAGACAACTCTGTATAGAGAGGGCAGCGCCACCGCAGAACACATTGCCAAGAGAGTCTTCTTTAGCTTCTTCTCGCTGCCTCAGCTTCTTGTGGCGATTCTGACTTATGCAACACTTAAATTTTACGCTAACCATAAATATTCAAGCTGCGAGAGGAGCTGTGGCACAGCAACTGTGGCAGCGCTCGTTGAGGCTGTTTTATGCATCGATTAAACTAATTAAATTGTCATAAACTTGGCGTATTGCTCTAAACAGTGGCAAGTTTGTGTCCTAAGTCTTTTGTTTGTCGTGCCTAGAATCTTTTTGTAACAAGGGAATTTTAATTGCAAATTAGTTGATGGGGGGTTAGCTAATTGAGGTCATCTACTAATGGTATTGGATACTTATGCTGCCATTTTAATACCCTGTAATGAGGAAATTGTCTGTCGGGGGTGAGGAAGAGTTATTAGGTGGGTGAGGGTTAAGTTTGCGTGAGTTGAAGATTAGTTTAGACTAGTTTAGTTATGTTTCTGTTTTAAGGTCAATCTGTGCTTGTTTATAATGGGTTCAGCTAATACAAAGTAATTAGTAGACTGACCTTTATTAGGTTCTTTGGATGGGGTGAGAGTTTCTTAAAGAGGTTTCTTTTAGATTTGGCATGAGATTGTTAAATATTGACTGCAGACTCTCTAAATATTGTAAGAGATTGAGTAAATTTAGTTAGGAATGCTTTGGTAAGCATAAGTATACATAACAAGTATCCTCACATAGCAGGTATCCTACTGAGTATCTAGAAAGATTCTCAAGACTCTCAAGATGCGTCAACTACGGCTGTTGCTTCACATACTCTCTTCTCTCTCTAATATCCTGCATATTCATTTGATGCGCTCTAATATTGAACGATTTATAGTAAAGAAAGAACCTTTTCCAACTGTGTATTAATTTCGTCGCTTATTTCGATTAGTTTCCCCCCCAAGATGCATTAACTAAACAGCTGTTGATATACTTGTTTAGTATTCTTCATACCTTCCTCATACCCCGTAAAATAGAATGATATATATAAAAGAAAGTCCTTTTTGCCACTGAGTATCTAGTTGGTCTATCATTTCAATTACTTTCCCCTAGATGCGTCAGATTCTGCGCACAGCTGTTGCTACTCTTGTCTAACACCCTCTCATACCTCCCCTCCAAATGTGACGCAAATGCTACACCAAGTCTGTGAACTGTAGCGTGAGCTGCGCACTCAAGGCAAGCAACTTGGCTTTAACTTTAGCTTGACTGTGCTTGGCTTGGTCCGGTGCACGGTGATTTAATTGAATTTAGCATTTTTTGTTGCCTTTGGTGTCGTCGCTTTTTATTCCCTCGTTCTTTTTTGTGTATGCAAATTTTGGCGTTTGGCCAGAAACTTGTTTGCTTCGCTGACATTTAAAAGGCCAGTTGCATATAGCAGCAGATCATACAAGTATATATTATAGTATAGACAGATCTGTGTAAAAGGGAAATGTGTGTTCTACATGCAGGCGAGACGACGAGTCACATATAACGGTAATTTCACAGTGAAGTGATTGCATCACTTGCGTTAATTTCACAAATTCACGAAATGATTCAACGGAATTTGGATTTTTTTACAAGCGACAAGTTTCCTTAAATAGGCAATTGTACAATTTTGGTTTATTTTGATTATTTATTGACGGCTGCCCGTTATGTGCCGAGCCGAGTGTGGCCAGTTTCGTAAATGCCACAGCAACAGCCACCGCCCCGTCCCGCCCCAGTTCCAGTGCGAGCATTAACAGCTTTCACTTTGAGCAGTTGCATTTATTGTAGTTGTTGTTTATTTTGTTGTGTTTATTTAGTTATGTGTGTGTCTGTTAAATTTGCCACAGTTTGGAATTGTGGCAAGTCAAGTTCGTGTCTTGAGTCTTTCGTTGCGCTCGTGCTCAACAACTGGCCCTGCTGCTGCTGCTGCCCTCCTCCTCCGTTCGCAGAGGGCGTATGTTAATAATCATTTCGTCCGTCCGTCCGTCCGTCGCTCCAGCCACGTCTGTCTGTCTTGGCGGCGGCACGGAACTTTGTAGGTAAATTGCGCTTAATGATTATGTTCAACGAGCTTTACAATAAATATATCGCTGCAGCAGCAGCAACAGAGGCAGCACCAGCCACGGCGCATGGCACATGGACACCAAAAATAGCTGGCACGCTAAGGAAGGTGCCGGAATTTATGTCTCTCTCTTTCTCTCTCTCTTCAGCTCTTGCCTCTCCCCTCCCTCTGAGCTGTGCCTGCCTTCGCTCCACCTCACAGCGACTTTAATTCAATTAGGAGCTGCCGTAATTTACGAGAAGCCTCACCAGAGAGCCGCACACAGCTCGGGCCCATCTGCGTAATAGATTTATTTTCATGAGGCCATGAAATTACTTAATATTAGTTTGCCATCATGCTGAATACTTAATCGACAGTGTATACATATATACCCTGTACAGATGGAGACGGAATTAATACCGTGCATTGTTTGAACATTTGTCTAGCCCCTCGTCAAGGACGTGACCATTGAGGCGGCAATGCGAGCGAGCGATGTGTTTGCAATTCTCTCTCTCTCTCAATGAAACGCGACCCGCCAATTATTGAAAACAAATAAAAAAAACAACAACAGAAATCCCCAAAAAAAACAATATAAAATAAATAGAAAAACTTGTTCACAATCTATAGAAAAAACATGAAAATAAAACTTTATTTTCGCTGCGATATTTTATTGCCTTGACTTTATTAATGATTGCGAATGTGCGATGAAGTCACAAAACAATGAAGTCAATTTAAATTTCTAATTAAAATATATATATTTTATACATATAAACTGCATGTATTATATAAATATATATATATATATTGTATAATATATTAGATTGTTGTTATATGTGTTCTTTAACGAACTCCTCCAACTTGTACAGTTTATGGTTGTGTGCAAAACTCTTTTTGAACTATGCCATTTGCAATTAACAAATTATCAAGTTTTATTATTTTAATTGTCGAGTCAATTATAAAATAAATTTCGCATTTTATCATTTACCGCCTTCAAGTGTTTTGCAATATGTTTCTTTATAGTTTTAACGACCTTCGATGGGCGGCAGACATTACCGCAGCGCTTCAATGGACAGCAAAGTGTGTATAAAAGAAAACTTATTGTCTGTGTCTGTGAGTGATGTGACTAACTGATTGACAGACTGACAGAGCCGATGAGCTGAGAAAAATAATATAGTATACTACATACGTATATCATATATGCCATGCAGATATATATCTATAACATATCATAAGCATAGTCTCGATTGATTGCTTGCAATATCATTTGCTGAATTTCATTTCCTGACTTGAGTAATTGAATATTTGTGAGAGAAACATGGCTAAGCATCCAACTAATGTGTTTAATATATTTAATATATCTTGCTATATAAATATTTAGAAATATTGCCAACAATTTGTTTAAAAAACCACAATACAACCGAACGATTAACAGCAATAAATTAATTGTCAATATTTAAAACGAAACACAAACTCAAATTGAGCTCAACTTGTTTTTGCGGTGTGGAGTTAATTGATTGTGTTTATACAGTATTAATTAACGTATAAAAGCTAAGATAATATATAGTATTTAAATTGAAATATACTCGATATATAAACTAGAGTTAGCGATAAGTTATATATGGTTTCTCTTGCACTTACCATCAATTTATTGTTACACATTTCTCCGCAAAAAAAGAATATTCTTCCCTCTCGCTTCGAATGTAAATTCCGTTACTTTCCGCTTGTTGTTCAACACTTCTCTTGTTTGCACTTTTCTTGTTTGATTATTTATATGTTGTAAATATTTCAAGTGCTCTGTGTAAACATATTTTACACACACACACACACACTTGATCGAACACACACTCGCACTCGTTGTTGTTGTTCTTCTTCTTCTTTATGCGTTATTGTTTCGGGCAGTTTTCCTAATGGGGTGGCAAGAGTTAGTTACGAGCTCGAGCTTATGCAACGCCAACGCAGAGCATAGCAGAGAGTTGGGAGTGGAGAGGGGAAAGGGGGAAGGGGGAAGAGGAGCAGTGCAGGGCAACAAAAAATCAATTGCATTCAATTTGAGCGGTCGTAAATAAGCAAAGTGGGCGCACATTTATCATGGCTGCAACAGAAACCCAACTGTTTTTTGTCTGCCGGCCTGCCCTGCCACACGGCATGCGAGTTGTTGCATGCCCCGCCAATTGGCCTGGCCATTATTTGTTTTTGTTGCTGTTGTTGTTGCTCTGGCATACAAATTGCAGTCGCCACGCGGATCATTTGTTGTGTTGGCGTTTAATTTGCCAATTTTTATGAATTATTACGAACTAGTGCAAGGGCTGTAAAGGGGCAGAGGCAGCAGGCAGAGACAGAGGCATGAGGCAGAGGTGAGTCGCAGTCAAAGTTGCCACAAGTCGCTCGAACTCTGCTACAATTTGCATCTGCAACAGCATCGGGAACAGGCAGCAGGCAGCAGCTTCATTAAGCGCTAAATTTAGACAGCGGCAGCGTCCATAGAGCGCGCGAACCGGATATGGCTTAATGCAGTGGCAGCAGCAGCTACAGCAGCATCGGTGGCAGCAACAGCAACATCAGTGGCAGCAGCAGCAGCAGTGGCAGTGGCAACATCCACATGCAACAGCAACTGACCAAGCCGAAGACAAAATTCTTGACTGCAGCTTTATTTAAACACAATTATTTGCCCGCTGCAAGCACTGTTGCTGTTGCTGTTGCTGTTGCTGTTGCACTGTTGCTGCTGGTGATGTTGCTGCTGCTGCTTCACTTACACATAAATTTGCATGTGCAACAAATTTGCTGCTGCTCTGGCTGCTGTTGCCTTACGCTGATGTTGTAATTTAGTTCATTTTGCCTATTCCAAGGTGGCAGCAAGCCAGCAACAACAAAACCAACAACAACAACAACTACAAAGAGGGGCAAGTTCAGACTCGGCTCGTGCTCAGTTATTCTTTATAAAGTTGTTCGCTCTGCTTGCTGCGTTGGCGTTGCCTTTTCTACAGCTCTTTTTTCTCCATTTCAGTTTCTGTTTCGATTTGTATTTTGATTTCGCATTCGTTTTCTGTTTCCCATTCGCGTATTTCAGCATTGACTTGTTGCAGTTTCACTTTAATTTTATTGCTGCCAATTTGGCTAATTGTGTTTATGTTTAGGAATGTTTAAGCTGCAACTTGATTGCAATTTAATACTATTTTAAAACCATTTGTCAGACACTTCGACACTGTTCTCTGCGATTTCCTTAGCATTCAATTGGGTATGCTGAGTATTTATTGGAATTGAATACGTTTGGAGTAGAATTAGTTAGATTGTTTTGTGCATGTGCCATTGATTAATTATTGATTGATCATTGATTAAACTTAAGGGAATTACGTTGCCAACAATTGTTAGTTTAATGCACACAAAATGCGGAGACTTGTTTAGTTTAAGCAACAAATAAACAGTTCCATGAATATTTTTAATTGTTCACTTTATCAAAGAAAATTTGATAATATTTTAAATGAAATTGAAACCAACGAAAGTTTCATAAAATCACATTGTTTTTATAAGCACAATCAACAGAATCTTTAAGTACCTTAAAGGATTCATTTATTTTCAATTGTTTCTTTATTGGAAAACTTGCAACAGTTTCTTCTACACATTACTTGTGCTTATGATGATTTTAAGCTAAATGAATATACAATATAATTATTTAAAGATATAATTTTATAATTATTTAAACACATTTCAATTGTAAAAGTTTAATGAAATTATTTTATTAATGTTTAAGGTGCTGATTTAATTGTGAGCAGTTAATTATTTGTGTTTATTGAGATTTAATGTTTTCAAATTAATTTCTTTATAATTTCTAATGTAAAAATGTTTCTTTTTATTTTTCAGATTCTGCTTAAGTTTTCTTATAGTGTGTTTAACTTTAAAGTTATCATTTAAATATTCCATCAAATATTATTAAAAATTTCTAGTCGATTATTTGATACTCAGTTTATACCGTTTATATAGTTTATATGTTCTGTAATTTCTTTACGTTCTTTTACATATTTTTTAATTCCAATGAAAATCAATCACGCACACACACACAACAAAACATACACGCACAACTCATTAATCCGAACACAGTTTGAGACTTTGCAAAAAAAATCGAAAATATTTTTCGCTTTTCGCTGGCAGACACAGAAATTAGTTTTGCAACGTTGCGTGCACAGTGGGCGACTTGTTGTTCGGTTTGAAGCGCGACGCGGAATGTGGCAAGATGCGCAGCCGCAGCAGCCACAAACCCCCCAATGCGACGACGTAAGCGCGTTGCTAAATGACGTAAGGCAAGGCGTACGGTCAATGCTCGCTACGTAAGACGCGCTGAGAGCGGGACAGCAGCAGAGGGAGAGCGAGAAAGAGACAGTCGAACTTACAAAGACGACAGCGACGACGACGACGCAACGAGAACTTCACACGACGAGGTGCGCAGCAAGACTGAGTGCGAGCGCCTGCGTGCACTGAGATTATAAAAGATTTCGACGAAGTTGGCAAAAGATCTTAGAGAGGGAGAGCGACAGAGACAGAGGAAGCACGACTCACCACACTTGAACTTGACCAAATGCACAAATTGCAGAGGCAGAGGCAGCAACAGCGACAGCAGCAGCGGCAGCAGCAGCGGCAGCACGTGAGCGCGCGCTCTCTCACTGTGCAGCTCTCTCACGCTGTCAGCCTCTCCCTCTCTCACACTCTTGCTCTCTCTCTCTCTTCTCTCATGTAAACAAACGCGTTTGCAGCTGAAACAAGTTTTTGCACTGCCGTTCGCATCACGTGGCCGGCTTCGGTTTGTTTTGGTTTTCTGCCGAGGCGAGGCGAGCTTTGTTTACAGCTGTGACGTCACCGTTTTGACACTTCCAATTGGCAGCAGCGACGTGACGACGACGCAGCAGCAGCAGCAGCTGGCATTGCGTTGCGTTGTTGCGTTACCTCGCTGCTGTGGTGAGTTTCGTAAAGACGTAAAGAAAGACTTAGGCAACGAACTTGACTCTGCTTGACTTGACTGAACTAAAACCGAAACTCTTTCAAAGCAAAAAAAAACTTGCTGATATTGAATTTCGTTTTAAAGGCTCTCTCTCTCTCTGCAAATTGTTGTTCTTTCGCTAAGCCGCACATTTGTCTGGCTTTGAAATCGGCTTAAAATCAACGCCTGCGTGGGTGTCCCGCCAATCTTTGCTTGCTTGCGTACAGATGTCGCCACCACAGATGCCACATGAGATGTCTTGCCCGCCCTGTCGGCCAGCCAGCCAGTCAGCCAAACATAAGTCGACGCGCTCATTAATGGATTCTGTCAAAATTTTGGCATACATCGATGGCTTTCATCGCCCGCCTTGTCGCTCAGTGCAATGACATCATGTAAAGGTGCGAAGAGCAAAGAGTTTTGGGTTTTCATTTGACATTTGGTCGACTATTTCTTGAGCATGATTACAAATGTTTATATAATGGGGGGTTGTTGAATAAATATTATTATTATTTAATATTTTATTATAAGTTCTTATTGTTCTGAAGTTTAGAAATAGATGTGCCCAATCCAATCTGGGCTATTTCGTTTTTATGATTTCCAAGCCTTAATATATGTATCATTTATTTATTTTCATTATCATTTAATATCATTTCATATGTTATATTTCATTTTCATGAAAGCAAAAATTTATTACTTTATTTCTTCGTTGTTTGATAATTTGCTTAGCATGATTCTTTATAGAAAGGGGAGTTCCATTATAAATTTTCGAATTCATTTAATTCTGAGGTATACAAAAAAAGTGTGTTATTTCGCAGGGTCTTTAGAGAGTGAGAGCCTACCTGTCCTACAAATTTAATATCTTTGAAACTGCTGAAGTAAAGGCTGCACAATATGATTATAGATATTAATATTCATACTTTTACTTAAGTGGAAGTTGGATATAATATGCCCAACTTAGTTTTAAAGAGTAAAGTTTGCTTACCTCCATTGTCTTAAGTTACATTATAATATCATATAGTATAATTAACTTTAGACAAAAAGATACCCATCCCAAAAAGTAATTTGCCGAAATTCACCTGTTTGTTCTTGCTTCAAGCAGAACTCACTCCGTCAACTTCCTTTTTCGCACTTACCTCATCATTTCTTAATTTGGTTTCTTCGCGCTCTTCTTGGTAATTTATGCTTGACTAATAATTTACATATGAACATGTCCCGCCTGGCCATTTAAAATGCCATCACATACTATACTTTATGTGCTCTCAAGTTGCTCTTCCTAGTCGGTCTGCTTCATCTTCTAGCTGAGGCCTGAAAGTGAGAAGAATAGTTTTCATAATTATATTGTTTAAAATATATTTATGGTACCATTTAGCTATAAACACGCTAAGCAGGCACTTGACCACTCTTATTAAATGCTTATACTTTAATTTAGATCTCTACTCTCTAAAAGTTCGTGTGCCAAGTCATTTGTTAAACCTAAATAGCGAGCATTAGCTTTACGACTTACAAGTATTTCTCAGACTGAGACTGACGTATCAATCTACTCAGTCGAGGCACGTCAAATACCGTTTTATGGAGTCCTCTTGTCACAACTTTGATCTAGTTCGTGTCCTAAGTCATTTCGTTTTATGCACTTTCAAGTGGGTGCAGCACCAGGCAGCAGGCAGCAACACATGAAAAACCTCAACTCAAACTCAACTCCAACTTGACTTGCTGCTGCTGTTGTTGTTGTTGTTGTTTTTTGTTGTTGCTGGTGCTGTTAATGTGTCCATCAAAGTTGCAAAACTCACGACGGATTCGTGATGTTGCTGACCCGCTTGCGTAACGCGCACTTCCTACGACACCTACTCAAGTTGTTTGCAGCAATTAGTGAATGCAAACAGTCAGCAGTAGCGAGTACTCGCACTCACACTCAGACTCGCACTCACAATCGCACTCACACTCACATTTGTTAGCACTTTTGGCTAATTGAATTAGCGCCACCTTTTTTGTTTCTATGCACAAAACTGATGAATGCCAACAAAGTTTTGCAATTTGCTCAAGTTTGCATTTTATGTGCATTTAATTATTATCTAAAGGGGAAGCGGGATGGAGGTGGGGGGAGGAATAAGATAAAAGTGCTGGCTAGTTAAATTTATGCTCTCCAATAACGCGATCTGCGCTTTACGGCCGCCACGTTTTACGACTTTGGCACTATTTTTTACTAGTTTACAATGCGTGCGAACAAAGTAAGCAACACCCAAATGGGGCCTGGCACTTTTATGGCCCCAGTAGTTCCCTGGCACAGCCTACATACCTCACCCAGGACCCTACTGGACACACGAGCGTACCGTGCTACAGGCCTAAGCTGAACTGGTGCTGTCAGTTTCAATTTGAATGCTCAACTTAATCCGCGCGTCACTCTCTCGCGAATCTGCCAGCTCCTCTGATTCCCCATTCCAGTGTATGTGTGTCTCTGTGTTTGTGTGACTGGGTGTGTGCGTGTCGGACGTTGGATCTAGGCAATTTACGCGGCGTCGGCGCGTCATCAAAAGCAAAAGCAGCTCCAGTTCCAGCCCCCCAACTCAGACTCATTCGCACAGTACAAGTCAAGTGTTTGCCTCTCTGTCTGTCTGTCTGTCCTTCTCTCTGTCTTTCTGTCTGTCTCTCTCTCTGTCCATCTGTCTGTCCATATTCAAAATTAATTTCAGACAAAGTTGAAATTTTTTAATTACGGGTTTCACTTGTAGCTCAAGTTGAACCTGGTGGCAAGTTGCGTTCCGCTTAGAGATGGACAAAGTGCGTGCTGCGAATTTTAATGAGGATAGTATGAAATGTAGGGGAACTATGATGGAGATGACTGTAAGATTAAAGACTTATGAATGAAAATACTAGAGTAACTTGAAAAGGATTGCTGGCATACGCTTTGAAAGACTGTAAAGGGAGTATTGGATGCTCTTCGAGTTCTATTTAACATAAATAGAATTAAAAGTAACTAAAGTTAGTTTATGTTTATGTTAAGGTTGTCAGATGGTAGTTTTATGAATGAGAATTCTAGAGAATCATTGAACTTTTAAGCATTCTATAAGTATTAGTATTTTAGTACTATTTTAAAGTATTGCTTATGAACTTTCTTCTCATTTTATGTTAGATAAGTTGAGAAACAAGTTTTATCTATCTGCACTAAATCAAAGTTGTAATGTGTTTTAAATGTTTTGTTTCTTACAAAGTGCTGACCTTCTAGCATAGATACATAGTCACTTCTTTTTCATTAAAATCTGCACTACAGTAATAAGCAATGCTGGCAAATATTTTACTTAATTAATATTGTTCTAAAGCTGCAACGCGCTACCAAAGCTTTGAAGATGCCTCTGTGTAACTTCTTTCCCACAGTTGACTTGATCGCAATCTTATCTTGTGCCATCTCTAGATTGGCGTAGATCATCTCAGGGGGTTGGTCTGATTTCTCAAAATCGCAGACCCCTTTGGCTTAATTGAAATCCTGCCGCAAGTCGCTCTGTCCAGCAAGTCGCCAGTCGTCGTCATTGTCGGTCGCAGGTCGAAATCATGCATGGCATGGATGAGACTTGACTCGAGTTGACTCGAGAACCAAGTGTGGTCTCCTCAGTTGCAGGCAAATTGATTTGTTTACAATGTCGTGGATAACGTGTTGGTTTTTACAGTTAAAATTGAAAAATGAAATTGTTGCATGCTCGTTGCAAATTAAATCCGATGCAGCTGAAGCTGAAGGTCTGCTGCGCGGGATCTACTCAAGAGTAGAGTAGTAGTGCAGCCTAAGTAGTTTTAATGAGGGGTCTCTTGATGTCTCCCTCTCTCTCTCTCTCTCGCCAGGTCTGCCCTCGAGGGTCTGTCGCTGAGTTAAGCTCAAGTCAAGACAGCCAAATGATTGGTCTCTTGCCAGCTTCCATGGGAATCCAGCACAGGCACAGGTACAGTTGAGTATGATCAGGTGCGGCCAGTGAAGAATGACTTCAACGTGAGCAAGGAAGGAAGGAGGAGGGAGAGCGGGGCAGACAGCCAACAGTAGCTCAACGATGATAAATGATTGATTGCACCCACAGAACATGCAATTAAGCCGCAATTGCAATGACACACTTTTCTTTGAGGATTCGGAAATGGCAGCTATCAAATCGCGAACACTTAATTGACAGTCAGAGAAGGAACAAGACAGAGAGACGGGGAGAGTGAGAGAGGGGCAACTGTTAGACAGCGCCAAGTCATTCGCATCATCACCAACATCTTCACTTCTCACATAACTGCGAATTCATGACCAAATATTAGACACAAAATGTGGCCAATGATTTTCAAACGTGTTGCCAGAGTCTCAAACCAGTCGGTCTATCCGGGAAGGCAGGCGGGCAACTGTGGCCCATAAAGAAAAACTACTTATGCTAAACGCGACTCGGTCGTTGGCCGTAGGTGTCACACACAGTCGCGAGTCGAGCCACAGTCGGGCCTGTGGGCTGATTAGCGCCGCCAGTCGTGGCATGCAGACGTCCAGTTGACGCCTCACTGCCGGGCAGACAGACACGACCGCGTGTCCAGCTCACTTTGGCATTGAGCTTGCAGCGTCAACGTCGTGCGAATGTGATAAGAATGAAGGTGATGAAAGGGTAGAGGGATGGAGTGAGGGGGGAGGGGGCAGGGCAGGCGCACGTGTGTGTGTTGGCAGCTTTGGCTTTGCATTAGAATGTTAAGTGATTGGTTAATTGCTGTTGTATGCGGTCAGCAGCAAAAACTGCACGTTGCACGTCGTTGTTGTCGTTACTGTGGCAAGTTCGTTGCCTAAGTCTTTTGTTTGGTATGCTGCATGTGCTGCCTGACGCTGCAGAATGCCATTTCAATGTGAGTGTGCAATGTGGATTGGGCACAGGCATGCAATGCCTGCACACACACAGTTTGAGTAGCACTGAACAAGAGTAGATTGCAGTTCAATATGTGGCAAGTTTGTGGGCTAAGTCATTTGCTTAGCATGTGTTTGTTGAGGTATAAAATACCATGAGAAATGTGATTCAACATATACATGCTGAGTGAACCGTTTTAGGGGCATTGTGGTGTACAGTTTTGTAAGCATTGGGGAGTAGTTGCTAGCAAGTTTGCTGCCTAAGTCACTAAGTAATCAATCAATAAGCTGTTATCATTTCACATCACATTATACATCGTCTTCTGTATGTACAGTTTGACAAGCATTGGTAAGTTGACCTATTTCAAGTTCGTTGCCTAAGTCTTTCATTAAACCTTTCCTTAAGCAAACCTTGACTTACATACAGTTGCACAGGCACTGCAGTTCACTTACTGCTCTCTATACAGTGCCTATAAAACGGTGCTTACCACCTCAAGTGCTCAGCAAATACCTTTCGATGACAAATTAGCCAACTCAGGCAGGCAGGCAGGCAGCATCAGCCTGTCAGCACTTGAACGCCAAATGAGCCAAGCCACAGCCTCCACACACACACACAGGCACACAGAGAGTACCATTTGTAAATGCTAATTAGAAATGCAACAACAATGAGGAGGGGAGTAGGGGAAGGGGCAACCCGTTGCCAGTCATAAATTGTGGCAGCAAGCGCAGCAGGCAAATGAACTGTCAACTGAAATATGCGCCAGCCCCGAAGAAGATGATCTACAGCCAGGGCGTGTATACACACACCACACACACAGACAGACAAGGGGTGTGTTTGTTGAGTGTGTGTGGCAAACAAAGTTCATAAATCAGTGCAAGAAGTGGCGGAAGAAGAAGAAGGCAGCAGCAGCGGCAGCAGCAGCAACTCCTCGACAAGGTTAGAAAATATTTCAGCGCTGTCCAATTGCCACAAAGAGCAGTGCAAAGTGTTGCATGCCACACCCACATACATTTGTTAGGTGAACTACTGGACTTGAAGGTGCAACCGATGACTAAGCTCAGCAGTTAGTGCGCTTTTGTTTGCCACTGTGCCACAAATTGAGGGAACTACAGAAAGAGAGAGAGAGAGAAACAAAAGAAACTCATTGAGAAAACAATCATAACACTGACCTCAATTTCCTGCCACCAGTTGCAATCACATTTCCATCTCTGTAAAACCTTTCCACACTCAGTTCTCAGCTCTCTTCTGCGTTGTGTAATTCTAATCAGAGTCGAAGCCGCTTTGCAATTATGACGAACTCCGTCTTCGTCTCTTCGTTGGGAACATGAAAAATCAATAAAAGCAAAGAGAGAGAACAACAATTTCTACAATTCTTCCATCCCCTTCCCCTCTTCCTCTTTCATGTCTTTGCTGTCTATTTTTCTGCTGCTGCTGCTGTCGATGATTTGCTTTTGATGATGCGCACGAACAGAGCCCGAAAAAAAGTAGCACAACAATTGGCACAGAAATGAAATAATTTGCATTTAATGGCGCTCGCCGCGTGGGCCGCATGTGGCCCGAGCTCGGGCCCGGGCCTGGTCTGGCCGGACGCAGGAATGGAGAGCCCCAAATGGAGTTGTAGTTGGAAGCTCGCTATGGAGTTGTAGCTGCCCGAACTGAACTGCAGGCTATTGTTGCCGGGCCATGCATGTGGTGCTGGTGGTTGAGTTGAGACTGTTGTGGCATTAACTCGCAAATGGCGGTGCAAGTTCAAAATCATTAGGCGGCGCAAAAAATACACAGAGAGAAATGGGGGAAGTTGTAAATGATTAAGTACTTAAAGGGAAACAAGTTTGAGAACATTGAAAGAGCCTCAACCTTATAAACATGTTACTAGAAATAGATTAAATAACACAATTTCTGTTAAAAACATCTAGAGTAAAAAGGTCTATGAAGTCAGCAACATAATTGATAGTTGAAATTCCCAAGGTTATAGAAGTACGAGTATAAAAGGTTTAAAGGAACTTGAAAACTATTCTTGCGATCTATTGACGATCAATTGTGCACGCTTAGTAAAAGTTTTAAGCAGTACAAACTAAAAAAATATTTCACAGAAACTTAATAGGTTTAATATCAAATCGCTTGACTTTTAGATCGACCTCACAGAAATTAATTACTGCGAATTTGTTCTGAAAACTTCAGAAATGATCTATGGATCTACTGACTTCAGAATAAACTTAATGAACAGTAAGTCGCAGAAACTGTTTTTCAAGAAATTTGGAAACTATTCTTAAGAACTATTAATAGAGCAGATACCTTAGGGAAGTTCTTCAAGGTATTTCAGAACATATTTATATTGTTTCTTACTTATTTCAGATTGCATTTTCTAACAACTGAAAGGTTTTTTTAGAGATTAACTAACTTCGAACCGTTTGCATTAAAAGGAAGTTCACATTGCCCGCAACTATTCCATTAATGTTACCACCTCAATATATGCCGTGCAATTTTCTCCGAGTGCATTTTGTAGAGACGTGTAGCAAGCGTGGTATTCTTTTGTTTGGGGCGCAATTTGTGGCTGCAACGCGCCTGTCACGATTAATAACGCTGTCATAATAACACTTTTCTGTGATTGATTTAAGACAATTACAGAAAAGAGGAACACAACGCTCACGTTTGAGCTGAGTGCCGCCTGAGTGATTGGCGCTGCCCGCTTAAGAAAGAGATTATCAAGTTGCCAAATGGGCACGTCCAACACATCGAGGGACTGCGAACTGAGACTCGAGCTGCGGCTGTAGCCGGGAACAGGCGCTGGAACAGGGACTGAGACTGGGAGTGAGACTGCAGCTGAGCTGGGAATGTCTGTGCAAAGTGTTGAACCGCGCAGACATGCTAAATTAAGCTGAAGAAGATGGCTATCAACACCAGCAACAGCACCAGCACCGCCAACACCACCTCGCCACCTCAATCGCTGCAACGCCACCGCCAACAGTTCTAGAGCTAAGGCGGCGGCGGCGGCGGTGGCGGTTCGCTGGGTACGCAGCCAAATCGCTTGATGTTGATGGCTTACAACAAGTAATTGGCAGCATCCACAGCAACAACAACAACAACAACTAAAGCAGAGCCACAACTAACCACAACAGCAACAACTATAGCCAGCACCACAAGCAGCTGGAGCTGCAGCTGAATCTGTAGCTGAAGTTGGCCTCATCATCTTCATCAACTGTTGTTGCGTTGCTCGTCCAAGCGTCGCTTGTGTCAAAAGGTTTAATTTTCCTCCCTTTACTGCTTGCCCCCAGTTAGCCTGCACCCTCCTCCTTCGCCCCTCTCATCTCACTCTCTCTCCTCCCTGTGCTCCCTCTGCAAAAGCCGTTCATGCCCCACGCCGCCGCTTGTAATAACATTTCATGCTGCGCTCTTTGGTCTTCAACCCGAAACCTCTTATATGGCTGACTGGTTGCCCCAGCAACAACAGCAACAACAACAAGAGCAACAACATCGCCTCCATCTGCGTCAATGTCAGCACATCGAGTCCAAGTCCAAGTCGAGTCCCCTGACACACGTCGCCAGCAACAGCAACAACAACAACAGCAACAACAACAGAAACTGCCTCTTGTAGTTATTGTTATTGGCCAAGTTGTTGCTGCCTCTGCCGCTGCTGCCTCTGCTGCTGCTGTTGGCTGGGTCAAGTTCAAGGCTTCCCATTTTGCGACTTTTATGCGTTTCTCGCGTTGCCCCGCAAAACGTTAAAATGTGCCCCAAACGATCTGAGCACTTGAAATTGGCACACGAAGTTGCAGCACAATGGGCTCTGCAAGAGAGCGAGAGAGAGATAACGATTGCCAGCAACTCTCACGTTGTTGCAAGTTGTTGTTGTTGCTGCAGCGCCTTTTATTGTTAGAAGCAGCCAAGAGGAGTTTGGGCTAGAAAGTATTAGTGAGATTGGTATTTCTACTTTGGAAATTGCTGCCTTAAAATGAGTGAAGAGTGCAGAGTTTTATAAGTGCAATATAACCTCAAAATATTGCATAGTTACTCTCTTCCGGTATCATTTGAATATGCATAAAACAGCTAGTTGCAAATGTACTAAAACTTTTATTATACCTTAGCATTCTTGAATAAATTGCTGGGCATATTTTACTTAAATCTCATTCCCAGTTGTCTGTATTTCTATAAAATAGCTGAGCATATTCTTCTCCCATCTCCATTCCACTTTTCTCTATCTCTATCGATACTAAACCCTCATTAGCTAGATTCAATCATAGATTTATTTTACTCATTGTTTATAATACGAGTTTTTCTTGCTTGGAATTTAATCTATGAAAATTTTCATTTAACTTTGGATTATCATAGAAATGCCATTGAATAATCTTCCCCCTGCATAACATAGTCAACTCATTTGTGTGCAAATCGCTGTGACAACAAAGGAACGTTCTTTATGATTGTCAATATATACACGGAAATCATTTACTTAAAGTATACACAGAAAAGACTTAACCATTCATCATACTGTGAGAGACGAGCACAAAACTTGGCAACAGTTTAAGATCTCAATAAACTGAAATGAGAGTTTGGCTAGAAAACAATTTACATATAAATGCGGTATGAAAACTAAGCACAGGAAGCGCAGGTAGGATATATACGACTCTTGAATATGCTGTACTTCAATTAAAGGCGTACAAATTAGATTTAAGTTTAATATAAACAACAACTAAAGGCAAAAATCGTTTGATATTGTAAGTTTAGGCATACAGTTCGCATATACTCCTTTCAAGCAACTTCCAATGTATACTGAGTATCTCAAATATTGTATAAATAAACGTTAAACCAAAACCGCAAAAGAAGAAAATTCTATTTGTTTTTTTATGGCGCATTCTTGGCACTCTCTGCGTATACGTAATATAGCCCAAGTGCAGCCTGATGGGCCTCTAAAAGGCATTTGACTTTGCCTCCACTCTTGTGGCTTGCTGCTGTTCGCTGCTGCCTGCTTTGAATCGCATTCCTTCCACCATGATGGACAATAATAATTCTTGGCAAAAGCCATTTTCGTTTTACAAATTGCCGCATAAATCGCATATTCGATGAGAGAGTTAGCTGCTGCTGTTGCTGCTGCTGCTTTGGCCAAGAAATGCAAAAGAACAAAACCCAAAACCGAAAAAGAAAATAAAGTATCTGAAGCTGACTCTCAACTTGCTGCAATTTCATACCCAAACAGGCAGTCGTCGGGGCTGGGACTGCGACTGGGACTGGGGCCAGTCAAGTCAGCCAAGATCCAGAACCGTTAACCGACCATGCAACAGCAGCAACAGCAGAGGTAGCAGCAGCAGCAGCAGCAGCAACAACAGCAACAAGAACAACCGCAAAAACAGTTGAAATAAACCAAGTCGAGTGCATAATTCGTTATGCTTTATTACGAAATTGGATATCATCGACTGCGACGCCAACTTCGACTGCAAAGTTTGGCTTTGACTTTGGCTTGGATCATGAAATTATGGCCGGGATGCAGTTGCATCTGCTTCGTTGCTGCGGTAGCTGCAGCCAAATGACATACTTCTAATTTATGGATGCAAGAGCAGCAGCAGCAGCAGCAGCAGTTGCTTCTACTCCTCGACTCCACGCAGCAATTTCCCAGCAGCCCCCAAAAATAAAATGTACCTGCAGCTGCCTCAGTCTCAGTCTCAGCCTGCCCACGGAAATACTAGCTAAATTGCTGTTGCCACTGCTGTTGCAGTTGCTGCTGCTGTTGCTGCTGCTGTTGCAGCACATAATTAGTGCAATGTGTGGACAGGCGACCGCTAAGAGGCAACTGCCTATGCCTCTGCCTAGGCATACGTACGTACTCCCGAAGCGATTCAATCCGATCCCAATCCCCCAAACCATTCCCCAACCGATCCCAATCCAGATGCGATGCAATCCGTTTTCGTTTCGTTCCGATTCGTGTCGTGCCTGCGATACAAGCTAAAATCCCCAATGTAAAGCCTCAACGTATGATTTTATCTGTGCGCACACACGCGGCAGCCTGTTGAACACAATCGCGTACCGCCTGCACCAACAGCTATGTAAACACAGGCAGTAGAAGGTGTGGGGTGTACAGGACTGTGCATATACCTTGTAAGCTTTAATTGTGAGGGTGCTTGGGAGTAAAAGAAAGTAGGAATCAAATTACACTATATTGCAGATCGATTTACAGGAACTGTACGATATATACCCTTTCATCATTAAGGGGAGTAGGGAGTTTATTGGGAGAATAAATTTGCAGACATTATGTAGAAATTATACCAATCTGCTTGATTATTTTTGAAAATGTTGAGTTGAAGAATCTAGATGAGTAGATAAAAGACAGTTATAGATATAAATAGAGATATATCTATCATTTATATGCATACATATTTATCACATTTACTACTCTGTATATATCATTGTGTCGCTTTGTTTTTCGGAATCTATTACTTATTTCTAATTGCTCATCCATCTATCTTTCTTTGCTTTCTATAAATTCAATCTACTTAAAACCTCTCTACATATTTCTATGTATTTGGCTACTTGTCTCTGTATATAGATCTGCTCACACTTACAAATATCTCTTTAAAAATGTTACTATATAGATTTTTGACTGTGTATCATCATTTATCCTCAGTCTAGTTCAGCTATTCATCCTTATATCCTTATCTCTCTCAATATCTCTCTATAAACATACATCTATATTTGTCTATCATCTACTTATTACCCCTATACATGGTCCATTGTTTTTCTCTTTCTTCTCTTTTTCTATCAACCTATCTATACAACTTACGTCCGTCATATATATCGTACTATTTCCTCCTTTTGCATACCCTTCTCTCTCCTAACTTTCCTTGCAGGGTATACAAAACAGTTGTTCCGCGCGAGACAAGGCACCAGGCAAATCTCTGAAAGTGCCGCAGGCATTCTCTTCATTCTCCACTTCTTCTTCTTGCTCGTTTTTCTGCCGTTGCCTTGCCGATGATGCCATAGATATTGTCGCTTCGTGTACAGTTAGCCGTTACATATATATTAGCCGGGCACTTGGCCTGGCCAAAAAACTAGCTGTAACTGTATGCGAGAGTGTATGTGTGTGTGTGCAAGTGTGTGCGTGTGTGTGAGTAACTCGTTTCGCTGACGATGAGTGGGTGGCCAGCTGGCAACGCTGACTGCGGCTCAGCGCAGCTCAGTCTCGACTCGGCTTTGGCCTGAGATGTCTTTAGATCTCTTCGGGCTGTGAAATCCAAGTCGGGTCTCTGTATTTCATTAGCGCCAAACCACAAATTAGCTTTAGTTCTGGCCGCGCTGAGGCAGTCTTGTGGCCGCGCTTGTGGCTCTTGTGGGTCTTGCCACACAGACGTGTGTCCCCATTTCGGAAGATAACTCAATTGAAATGAAAATCACAGACATGGCCAAGTTGCCTGCAAGAGAATACCGTTAGCCCAGGCCAGGCATTGCTGGCTGCAACACCAAGTTGAGCGTCAATAACAAATTGTGGCAGGCAGTCAGACAGACAGATCGACTTACTTGAATCGGCATTAGAACTCGCGAAGTAATCGGAGCAACTTTCCGTTTATGGCCAGAAACAGTTGGGCGTGAATTGAGCATCTTTGGCATTCGGTTTAATTAGCAACAAATGCCGCAAAGCCGATCAGATTCTTGTTGAAATTAGATGACAGCCGGCTCTGCTGTGTGTGTGTGTGCCTGTCTCTCGCCTTATAAACACATTCACTTCACACACACACACACACACACACGAACACACGCATAACAGTTGCACGCAACAACGCATTGTTGCTTGGGTGGGGCCACTGCGCGCAGCACGCAACTTTACTCTGGCTCCCCCGTTGTGCCACATGCGGGCATGTGGGGGAAGTGGAGGGGGGAGGTATGTGTGCTTGCCAGGCAGCAGCAGCGCGTCCCCTGCACAAATTTATGTAGGCTTTCGCAACATGGCCAAAAGCACAGCGGGCAATGCTGCATGTTGTGCACTGCGGCTGCAACTGTTGCTGCTGCTGTTGTTGCTCTTCCTGTTGAAATGAAAGCAGCAGCAGGCGAGCAAATGGTTCTGAATTTATATTTGATATATGTATGTAGTCTATATATTACAGATAATACCCTAACCAAAGTGCAAGTCTAACGACAGTGGGATCAAAGTTGTACGATATAGAAGAAGAAGAGGCTTAGGCTTTGCAGGAGGGTTTACGTTGAGGAAACTATAGAAGTAATAATAGATAGATCGATAGAAATATAGATAGATATATAGATAGATATATAGTTAGGTAGATAGATGAACTGATAAATATTGTAGATATAAAATATAAGATATAGGAACTTGTTTAGCTTTATTTTATTCAGAATATAAAGCTATTAGTTGAAGGTTTATTGTATTCGATTGATTGTTCCTATCAAAGCTATGTAATATAATAATCCAATCTTGTGGAAATTCGATTAGACAGTGCAGGACTCTTGAGTACGAAGATGAACATCAATTACTATATGATATCTTAGGAAAAAAACGTAAAAAGTGATAGACAAAAAACCTTTAAAACAATAATTAAACTTTGGTTCTAAACGTTATAGCAGATCTAATTTGATAAAACTAAAGGAGAACAAAGAGCAGTTTGTTAGAAAAATAACTTATATCAAACGTTTGTTACTATGATAACTATATAACATATTGTACTATATTTATCAAAGACAACTTCTTCTACTCATTTATACTGTTCATCAGTTAGGAGTGCCTGTACTGTAAGTTAGCTGCACAAACTTCTAACTGCCTAAGAATTTCATACACATCTCTCAACAGCAGAGTATCATTCCGCTTCAGTCTCTACCAACAGCTTCAACTCTGCTCACTTTTATTATTATTTATTTTAAATTTAAATTATACGCCTGTCTTTAGAGGAAAGTGCACGGCGTTATGTTTTAAACATTTGCAATGGACAGACTGCTCTGGAGGAGATCAGCAGCCTCAACTGCAGGCCAGGGCAGACTCTGAGTTGAATTTGAACACGGGAATGAGGAGAGGAAGAGGGGAAGAGGAAGAGACAAACTTCATGCACGATTGGCAGTTGCAATTCAAAGACATTTCAAATTGTGAAGCCCCAAAGGGGACTGCTAAAGTGGGAGAGGGCTGCCTGCATGCGATTTGCATTCGAAATGCGACTGCTCGAATTTAATAAAAATGTTTTATTAAGTCATAAAAAATATTTAAATATTCTCTTTCTCTCTTTCTCTATGCAATGGACATGCCCCGAGGGCAATTTGCATAAGTGAATGCGCATTGGAATTGTGCAATTTAGGAAGAAGCCTTTGCCCACGAGGAGGAGGAGGAGCCGGAGGAGGATGACCAAACCAGGAAGTGCACCAAGTGCGGTTCTTGCCCCCTGTGGGTGCATTTTGTGGCTCATTTCCCTTGTCTGCCTGCCTACTTCTTCTTGCTGCCTTCTCTTTGAGCTAGGCCCATAAATAAATGTGCGAAGCGCTTAGGACCTACACGCACACACACACACACACACACACACGCTTGAGCACTCATCACGCACAATCAATTAAAGTTTATCTCGCCGGTGCTGTCAGTCGCCGACTGCGAATCCCTTTAAGCAGGCACCAGCACATTTTTCGCCATGGCAATTACACAAATGCCATCGCATCAACGAAAAGCGGCTATTGGCATTTAAGATGCCAACGCCAGGGCCGCCAGTGTGGAAGGCCAGTTCCTCCAGTCCTTAGTCTACCTCAGTTGTGGCATGCCTCGTGCACATAAATCCAACGATCCTGGCGATCCACGGCAACATTCGAGAGAAGTACCACGAATCCTACTTAGTATCTCCCGCTTGTCGACTGTCCCATAAATGGATAAGCTACGCGTCTGCGCGCGAATTTGTCAAGCGCATCAAAAATTTTATGCGCACTACGTTTAGCTAATTACTAAGATTGTTGGCTGCCAAACAAAAACAAGCAGCTTAAAAAGCTGTTAATGGCTTTGAGATTGCAGCAGAGTTGTGAAAGTTGTTTAATGTGTTTAATGAGGTTTCATTTTCCAGAATTGATACAATAAATGTAACATAAATGTGCTGCGAAAGCTTTTCCGAAGCTTTTAACTTAATGTGGTGCTCTCATTGAGCTTTATTGTCTGCAGTGACTTAAATGTAATATACTTGCATGCAAAGGCAAAGCTTTTAAAGCTGCTCCAAGCTTTATACATCATATTCTGTTTCATTTATACAATCAGTTTTGTTTTCTACATTTTATTCAACTTAATAAATTCTTTGTTTTACTCTTCTAAATTTGTTTTTTTTAATCTTTAATATTCGTATTTATTTTAAACATACAATAAGCTTTGTGCTCTGCAATATATTCAGCTTAATTCACAATTAATACCAAGCTAATCTCAACTTGGCTGAAAAAAGGAGCTTAAAAAGCTGTTAAAAGCTTTCACATTCTAATTCTATTTAATCCTATACTATTTGCGTTCAATGAGCTTTGTTTTCTACTACCATTTTTTCCTTATCTACTATTTAATCTCTACAATAAGCTGTTTAAAGGTTTAATCATAGAATTCTTGCTCATACGTTCAACCACAACTCTGTCTACAATTAATACCCATCAAATCTCTAATCTTCAACTATTTCCTTCCACAATAGGCACATCAGTTTGGAATGAACCTGACTTAAAGCAAGTAGCTGGAAATAATACACTCTGTTCTTGCTGCTAGATCAACTGAAATCTCGCTCTCTCTCCCTCTCTAACTTGGCCCTCAATTAGGCTCACTTAACACTAAAAGCTTGACTAACTGTCTATAATTTGGCTTATTGATCCTAAGACTTCTCGCTCATTCTTGCTCTCTCTCTTTAAGGAACTAAGAACATGGGTTTCAAGTGTCATCGCGAGTTATTCAATTATCATTAGGCCGACCAAGAGGCAAGTTTGCTCAGCTCTTGTAACTCATTAACAGGCCGGTGAGAACCGTTTGGCAACTTCAATAGAGATAGAAAGAGAGATAGAAAGAGACAGAGAGGGAGAGAGATGCTATCGCTAAATGACCGCAATTTGCATGTAAATGTTGTTTATCAATTTAAACGGCTAAATGCTTTAAAACTAATGACAGACCTGGTCCGAAAAAGGCAATAAAGAAATTTTTTCACCCTGCGGCAGACGATGTTCTGCCAGCTTTTTTTTCTCTTATTCATTCTTAACGGTGTTTGAGACAGCAGCCAGACAGCAAGTACCGAGTACCCAGTGAGTACCCAAGCATACTCAGAGTACACTTTGCCTGGCATAGTCCGAGTCCAAGTCCAAAACTACACACTGCATGCAGCTCACATTATAACAACAATATTACCGTAATGACGTGTCATTAATTTTATTACAAAATGTGTATGTGCTCGCCAGCCAAGAGAAGCCAGAGTGAGTGAGTGAGTGAGACAAAGACAGAGAGAGAGAGTGAGAGAGAGGGAGAGTGGGAGTAGGGAAAGGAGCTGCCGAGCGAGCATTGCATATGCGCCAAAGGCGTTGCTTTATTGAAATCTTGCAGACTGCCGGTCTTCCGCATTTGATGATCAAGCAGTGCCAGCTCTCCCTTGCCATTCCTCTGTCCCTCTATCATCATATTGCCAGCAGGATCCAGCCAGAGAAAGCCATACAGGATGCTATAGGAGCCTCTATACCCAGACATGCCAAAAATAACTTGCATAGCTCGATGATATAAATATATATTTGTGCTGCATACTTTGCTTGGCATGTGGTGGGGATGCCCTGTGGAGTATTAATGGGGAAGGGTATGTTAAACTCATACAAATGTATTTATAAAAGAAAGAGAAAAGGAATCTGGAACAGGGCAAGAACCTATAGTAGTCCGAAGTTACTTTGCATGATCATCTGTCTAAGAATGTTTCACCACAACATCTCTAGAAGAACTTCACAGTTATAAATCTATTTATATAAAATCCACAGTTGCTTGCAGCCTTTATGCTACTTACAGGGTATCCTCCCGTGCGACTACGTTCCTGCTTTGCTTTGCCAACATGTTTGGCATTTTTCACTTGTCTTTTTTTAGAGCCACGAAAATATTTTCTATGAACTGTTGACTGCATAACTCACTTTCAGCGGCGCACAGAGAGTGCCAGAGAGAGAGAGAGGGGGAGAGACAAAGAAAGAGAGAGAGGGAGAGTGCTGCAGAAGCTGAGAGCATCCCCAGTCGATTGTCTGGTCGTAGTCCTAGTCCCAGTTGCACAGTCGGAGCCTGCGCCTGACACTGAAAAATGCAAACAGAAATAAAACAAAAGACTTAAGCAACAAACTGAGTGATTGCAATTGCTTTGCCGTCTACGCGCCCCAGTCTATGTGTGTGTGTGTGTGTGTGTGTGTGTGTGTGTATTGCCAGCTATTTTTAGCTGAGCTAAATAGTTGGCATTGGCCCAAAGGATGCGACGCTGCCGCTGCTGTTGCTGCTGCTGCTGCCGGTCCAGCAGGAGCTAACCAAGTCGCGTCGGCCTTGTCTTGGCAGCATATTATTTTATAGCCGCGCGCATAAATCTTGCAAACGCAGATAAAAAGGAACGCTTTATAGAAAAATAAAAATAAATAAAATGCCACAGCCAGCACTGGCAGGGGAGTGCCACAAGGGGCGGGGCAGAGGAGGAAAACATACACAGTACATACACTATATAGGTATATCAGATAGATAAGTGTGGCGCATAGTGTGTGTGTGTGTGTGTGTGTGTGTGTGAAGAGTGTGTGGGCAACCGGATCGTCAGCCCCCTCGCATTGATGGAAACAATTTATGGCAAAATTAATGATAGATTATGGCGCTGCCAATTAAAAACCAACAAACAAGCGCGCAGTTTATAGCTGCCTCTGCTCCCGTTCCCATTCCCATTCCCCTTGCTCCTTCTACTCCTACTCTGGCTAGTTAAGATAAGTGAGGCACGAGTAGTACATAGATCGGAGTAGGTGTTTAGACAATTGACGGTCATTGGCTGCGCTAACTCTTCTTCTCTCTTTCTCTCCTCTCTGTCTTGTCGTGCCTCAAGAGTGACAAATTGTCGGCTCTGCCAGGTGACATCATATCAATCTCCAGTTTCTTCATCTCTATCTCCATCTCCATTTCCAATTCCGATTCCACGTAATTAAAGAACAATATAAGCTGGCTAGAGCTAGAGTTAGCCTTTTGATTAATAACCTATAGCCCCTTAGCGGGGAAAACAGCGCGCCGTGTTGGCTATTAAAGTCAGTCGAGCGCAATTAGAACAAAGCAACAGAACACAATCGAGTCGGAGTGATAGATACACGCCTTATAAACCAAACTACACATTTCCTTTTGCGGCAATTCTTAGGCGGAATTCTGCACGTCTGAGTTTGATTTTTTGGCGAAACGGGGAAAAGATGAGATCATCTTCTTGCTATACAAAATTATAGTTCATTCGTAGCAAATTCATCTTCAGTTATACTTTGCATTGTTTGCAGATCTTTTATCTTGCACACATCAATCTTATTCAATTTGATGAGCATCAAGCAGAGAGACTTTATTTATTTATATTTATAAAGTAATATTTTATGCTGATTATATAGACTGAGTGCCTTAATATTCCACGGGTGCAACAGCTTAATAAATTGCAGCAAAATGGAGTTGAGTTGAGAACTTTCTACGTGATGTACGGGACAAGTTGACGACTTGATTTCCCCATGACGAACCAGCGACCAGACTTGACAACTGATTAGTAGTCGGGACTAGGCACTCTCGACTTGACGACTTCTTCTTCAAGATGGAATGACTGAAAGACTGCTTCATGGCGTAACTCTCGCTACCTCCCTCCCTCCCTCTCTCTCTTTCTTTGACTTACTCCCCTCTAAGCCAGCTCTATTGCTATCTTTATCACACTTGACCTCTCTCAAACACTCTCTAAATCATACTGAATCTCACACCTTCTTGCCTGCCTTCTCTCTCTCTGTCTCTCTATCCGCTTCTTCATTCTGTTGTCTGCTCCTCCTTTGGCAAATTTATTAAAATTTTGGCATGTTTGTTTTGCAGGGGGAACAACCCAAAAATCAACAACTTCGACAGCTTCGTCTAGAGCTTTTTAACAACAAAATTGGCTGCTGCTAACTTCACAGAAATTGCTTTTTAATAATTGCACGAGAAAAAGGAGCCAGAAAAAAAGAAGCTTGAAATATGGCTTGCAGCTAAAAGAGGCCAAATACATAAGAAGCAGAAATGCCAATCGACATGAAATTGAGCAATTAAACAATTTTCAAAAATATATAGAAAGAGGAAGAGGAAGCAAGGAGAGAAGGAAATGGGGGAAGAGGGAGTATAGCGAGTTCAATGTGCTCAATGCACGACAAATTCACATCGACAAAGATCACGTGCCAGCATTAAAAGTTACGCAATGGCATAGCCTACAATTGGATTGACTGCATGCAGGATTGATCAAGTGATTGACGGAACTGTGCTAGACAGTATCAGTACACATACACATACACACGCCCACAGGCACAAGTTACGCGCAAAAATTCGTGTAGAAATCAAGTGTCCAGAGAATACGTGACGCGTATTTAATTTCTTATTTCGCGTCTGTGTTGTTGTTTTTTTGGGGCCACTTTTACGACTCTTTAATGGAGAAGCTTTTGCTACTTAACTACCTAAGCTACCTGTGCGAAATGGTCGCGTAACACGGGCAGGCAGTACAGGCACAGGCACAGGCACAGCTAGAGAAATGGCACAGTTATTGCCCTGGGGCAGGTAAACACTTCTATGTTGGAATTGGGTAAACAAATCACCTCGTGTGGTAATCAAGAGTCAATAATCTGAGTGTGTGCCCTGAAGAACTGTTGCTCTGGCCCTGTTCTGTACTTGACTCGTTCAATCGCATGATTCATGAGTGCGTATGAATCCCCTTCCCTTTCCTACCTGTCGAATCATTTGTTCATTTGTTGTACTCAATGTACATGTCGTTCATATCTTGTTCCTACAAATCGCGTGCTGATCGGCTACGCTGCTTGTTGCCCTGCCCCAGAGAGCGCCTTCTTCCTCTCTCTACCTCTCTCTTCCTCTCCCCCTCTCCATCCTCTTCTTCACAACTCGCTCGTGTTTGACAAGCGCGCTACAGACAATTTTAATGATTCCCCGCCGCTTTCTGACCATTTCTGGCCGATTCTTTGGCTGCCACAAGAGTTATGACTTTTTCAATGTGATTTCATTTATTCTGCCTGCCACTCCCGCCTCGCCCTGCCCCGCCTCCTACCCGCCTTCGCACACACCACGCAAATTGGCATCGCTGTTGGTGTTGATAGCGCGACTTTTACTTGGCGGCGCCTTTTGGATTCTCTAGCCAAGATATATCTTCGACAGACATTCAGTTCCTTGAACCCGCAGCGGGGCAACTTAATTAACTTTCATCCAATTCAATTGATTCAAACAGTTTGACAGGCGCTGTGTAGCACTTTCAACTCTCTACAAAGCTTATTCAAATTGTGCTTCATCTCCAGCAAATTCCACAACTGATTTGCATTTGCTTGAGCTTCTCCAACTGATTATGATATCATTTATAGCGCAGCTAACGAGCGCAATATTTGCACATCTTTGTGAAATATTATTTGCCTTTGTGGTTATTCTGAGGAGACGAGGGAACAATTCCCATTTGGCAAAGTAATTTACAGGCAATTCGAATTAAATGAACTTCCAATGATATACAGACAAAAGTGAGAAAATATATAAATATATATTATATAGTAAAGCTAAGATGATAAGTCGAAAATCAATTGCTATTTTTTAATAGCTGACGCAGCATTCCATGACTAAGTGAATACCCGAAGAGTCTCTTTTCGATTTGTCATGTATTTGGGGAATCTTTCCAGTGAGTTACATTGCGGTTGAAGTACTTACTCAGTATGATCGGGAATAACTGAATTATCTCATTGTATTACAATCTAAAACGGTAATTGATTTTACTAAGTGAACGAATGAAAACTAGTTGAGCTTGAAAGATCTTTCATTTCAATTAAACTATTTATCACTTAATTATATTAAGAACTGTGATGTGCTTTAAATTCTTAATTTGATTAGAGGAGAAGGAGAGGAGTTTAAAAAATATTTAATGTATTGTTAAATTATACTCTATTATGTTAAGTCTTATGCTATCAAGTGTGGCCTTAGTCGCTACACCATCGTAAGTTTATTTAGTTATCGGAAACCCTATCGAAAGAACAGTGTTGTATAACAAAAAGGAGCGAGAGAGCGTCACTATCGCTTAAGACACCTAAGGGTACACGTTGTGCATATTGAAAAAAGCGTAATATAAAACATTAAAGGATTATCTCCACAGTATCAAGATTTTTCCAAGAATTTCCATGGAACTCCAGTCCAAGTTCTATCATAATACATGTTTATTGTGTTAGTTTTTCCCATGTTCACCTTCATTTGCAACTATAATAAAGTTTTAAAGCTCAATTCTACACGGATTATCCGTTGTTTACCTCATATCAGGTATGCAAATCTATTGAGCTGACTTTGCTACAGACATTTAAAGTCCATGATTAATTTTAAGTGCGCCCAACGACAATAATCTCCTTGTCTCCTTTGCCAAACCCAACTACAGCCAACTACAACCACCTTGGTGGCCAGGGCTAATGTCTTCATGGTTCTCTGTGGGCTGTGTGTGTATCTGTGTGAACTGCGGTCATTTGTGCCTGTCTAATGACAGAGACAAAGTCCCAGCAGGGCTCAACGCATCGAGTATGCAGCATGGAGTGAGTGTAGCCATGATTGGGTGATTGAGAGGGATGAACTCATGCATACATTGTAATAGATAATTAAACGCCTTGCCATATAGTTTATACACGCTGATGTCGGCGCTTATTTTGACGTGAATGGTGTGCAATCAATTTTTATGTAAACGCAATTCCACAATGCAAAACTTGATGCTAATGAAGCGCCCCGGAGTAAGGCAGCTGCCTGCTTGCCTGCCTGCCTCACAGAAGCAAACAACCGGATAGCCTTATGCCCAGTCGGGAATGAGAGAAGGGGAGTTGCTAGTTGGCGGTGGGGGTAGAGGGAAGGCTCTTTTAACTAAGCATAAGCCAAGTTTATGCTGATCACAAAAGGTGGCCAGGTGAAAATATCGCAAGTGCCTAATTAAAAATGCCATAAATACAACGTATGTTGACATTGCTAATGCTATATGGAAAAATGCTAAATGAAAAATGAGAATGCAAAAAGAAAATGAAAAAAAAAACAATTTTAAATACAAAACAATCACCAGCAGGCATAAATGGCTTTTTCTTAACACTATTTGCAAACTGTTTGCATAAACTTTTAGTTTGCATAAATATTCAAAATGGGCAAAACTTCTCGAAGCCTGAAGACCTTTGTTATTGCCAAGCAACTTTGCCAATTCGGTTTGGCAAATATTAAATAGACAGACATAAATTGTCATACATTGTCAACAGCAGCAACGTCTACTAATTTGCCAACAAGAACAACAATGCTTCAATAGGTTTCATATGAACATGCCCCGCCCAAGGCCTTAGCCCCAGTCCCAGCCCAGCGACATCGATCAACAGTGCATGAAATTCGCGCTTGACCATGTCGCGTGTCAGTTTTATTATAACTATACCCTGTAGTCTGGTGCACAATTAAGTAGGGTAGCAACAGATCAAAGGGCCTTAAAGTGTTCGCGATTTCATTGAGTTGTTATCAAGATATTATTGATCATTGATCTATATCAGCATTGACAAGGTGCATTTAAGTTGGATCAGCTTAATGTAAATTCCAGCTTAGGTTTAAAGATATTGAGTAACGTTTAACTTACTATAGATCAGTTAAGTGTTAAGATTACTTAAGCGAGGAGAAGGCTGAGTAAGGTTAAGTTCGAATTTGTAAAGATTAAATCTGGTATAAACTGAGGTTGTTAGGGTTATAATTCAACAAATAATCTAAACTTAGGCTTCACAAGTGAAACAAGTTTTCTAGGCAATAGACAATCAACATGCTTCATCTCTTCTCAAACGAATAATAAATTACATTTATAGTTCAACATTTTTATTATTATTATCAACAAATCTATCTATAATTTCTTTCATATCCCAGGGAAATGACTGAACGGTATCTCGCCGTGACAATTTCCGTTCATTTCTTCAAGCTAAACTAAAATGAAATTTAGCTTGTTAATTTTTTCATTATCCGTTGCTGCTGTTGCTGTCGCCGCTGCAATTGATTCATGCAGCGAGGCAGTCATAAAAAATGTAATAAAGTTTTTGTTTTTTATTGTAAATAAATTGCAAGCACTGTCAGCGACAGTGCACACTGTGCACAGTGAGTACGAGCAGAGTATGTCATACGGGAAACAACGGCAATTTCTCTCCATGGGTTTTTCTGTTCACTGCTTTTCGGCTTCGCTGCGTTTTCTCACTTGTCATACTTTACAAAAAATATTTAGCTGTATTCACTAGACTGCAACAACAACAACAGCAGCAGCACGAACCACTGACTAAGCTCGATTGTCTTAGATGCTCAGTCGACCTCCCTCTCTGTCTGTCTGCCCTCCTCACTAAGGTGTTGACTACGGACAATGAGTGTCAGAAAATGAAGTCAAACAAACTTACAAAGTAGGGTATAAAAACAACAAAAACAAAATGATAATTTGCCGTAGATAATTTTTAATTTGTTGCCCTGCAATTGAGAATTATCTAAACATGTTGCATGTTGCTGCAGTGAAATTGCATGGCATTTTGCGAAAAGCGAAAACCATTTAAGCAGAATTTTTGCCATTTGCCGCACAAACTGGAGCATTCAGCTTCACCGACTGTGACCGTTATACTAGATTGAGATACCTTCGAGCCATTAAATCGAGTAGGAACAAAGAGTGATAAACAGGGAGCGGCAAACTGAAGAATGAAGTTGTAGCTAGAAGAGGCAGATTATCTCTCAAGGTGCTGTAGTAGGTGCTAGTGTCTCCTCAATAAACTCTAGATAAAGCCAAAGCTACCATAAAATTTATAATTGTTCTATGCATCTTTATTATCTGCCTCAATAAGTTTCATATACTTAAAGAGTCTCTATTAATCCCCACTCGATTTTAACAAAACAAAGCTCACTTAGCATTTTTAATACTTTAATTAGCTTTTAATTGAGAAATGAATGATTTTCTTTATGCCAGCTAGATATTATTATAATATATACTCATCATTTACAGCTTTAAAGTTTTTTATACTCGCAATTTGCATAGTTCGCCATGTTGCGATCATTAAAAGACGGACGATCCCATGTTGTGATTTACGACTTGATTGGTTTGTCAAGACATGTTCCGAGATACCCTTTGAGATACGATCGATACCTGGCGAAGGCATGACCCGAAAAGCAAGCGCAGTTTATCACAGTGATAAGTAGCTGTCAGTCTGCCTGCCTGCGGTATATACACACCTCTTTTTTCACCGGCAAATCTCATGGGGTTTTTCAATTTTCACACACCGTCGATGGTTGTGGAAAATTGCAAATTTATGTTGATTTGGCGCGATATGAACAAATCGGTTTAGTTCAAAGGCTTTTTCCCATGTTACAGCTCAATGATCGCTGTAGAGCTGCGGCAAATCAATTTGACATATGCTTTCCGATCTGCAACTTCGCCACATAGCAAAGCCATGAGGCATATAGTATGAGAGGCATGGCCGAGTCGAACAATGAAATATGGAGAATAAATAATGAAAAACTCGATTTACATAGCAGGCATGAAAATGCAGAACTTTGGCCTGACACTTTTTTGCACCTTTTGTAATTATGCGTTGTTTGTTAATTAGAATTTAATATGCTCGCACTGCCAAGTTGTCATTGCACTGGGAGAAAAAGGAGAGAAGGCTAACCAATGCAATATGTAGAAAATGTATGTAACAGAAAGAAGGAGACGTCTCCTGACCCAGAAGTAAGTCCTTACACATATGTACAAAACATTAATATTTACATATGTGTACAGTGTTACTTGACTGACTGTCTATTTGTAATCTTCATCATTCAGTCAAGTCAATATAGCGATATCCATCTCTCTGTCTATCTGACTCTCCGTCTGTCTGTCTTTCCGTTTAAAAACCTATAAAAGCTTGGGCTACCAAATTTGTTGTCAAAATGTGTTATTATTGCAAGCAAATGAAGTTAGTTAGTTGTTTAGGAATGTGACCACGCCCCTTTCTGCCAATTCGATAATAAATCGATAAAAACCGAATAAAAGCTGAAGGAAGGACAGTTCATTTGTTGTAAACAAAATAACTATCAACGCCCAAATGATTTCAGATAATTTGGTGCAATCGGTTAATTTACATAGAAGTTATTTATGAAATAATTTTAAGAGTTACTGATATCCAAGCCCCGACCTAAAGTATGCAACACAAAATAAAAGTTATATTTTTAGGAAATGGCTGTGGCCAGTTGGGTGGTAGGTTTATTACAGTCGAGCACTCTGTTGTTTTCATGCTTGTTGATATTACTTTTATTTAGATATCTAGTAAATATACGTACTATACATATTATATAATAGTCATACAATACAGTTTTCCTCTAATCGTAGTTTTGATATTAATGCTTTCCTTTTCTATTACTCTGTTCAATTTATTAATACCTCACAAGTACAATTTCTCTGCCCTTTTTTCTCACAACTCTTTCTCTCAGTGCATATGCACATGAGTGCGGCGCCAGGCGGTCGCCAAGGTCGTGTGCCGTGTGCGTGCCTGCTCTGCCCAGCGTTGTCTCGAGAGGGAGATGAGATCACGCGCTACACCTGCTGCCACCAGCAGCTGCCAGTTGCCAGTTGCCCGCCAGTTGCAGCTACCAGTTGCATTTCAATAGTCCAACACACAGAAGCAACACTCCACTCGTAATTAATAAACTTTGGCGCTATTAATAGACGAGACAAAGTGTTTGAAAGATTTTGCACTCATCATGCGACATGACAATGCATCAGGCAGCAGCTTGCCACGCCTCGCTAGCCCCCAATCATGGCTGGGCATCTCTCATATGAGGCTCGAGCTCGAGCTTGACTAACTATAACTTTTTACTTATTTTATTTAATTAACCATTTAAGCCAAAGCGAACACGTCACGTACCAGCGAGTTCAGTCATAACTCCGGGTTGGGTCAGAGTCACAGGCGGAGGGATGAGCAATTGCATCATTCAGCGTCAGCTTTATGAGCGCTAATCAGAAATCAACACAAGTGAACAACGAATTATGTATTCAAATGACTCGTCCAAAGCATCTTCTATCGGGTATTTGCATCGATTAATTACGTTGCGAGTACTTTAGTATACACTTATTATTTAACTGCATTCGTAGTTAACCTTATGCTCGCTCGAGGCGATAGTTGCACCTATCTATAGCCCATAAGTGGAGTCTATTTGCTTAGCTGATGTGTTGTACACGATACTTCGATTGATCTTAAGTATGTGGCAACTTTTGGAAATTGTATAGAATCTTATCTCTACTTGCTTTAGAGGTGATTGGAATTTGGTATATAAAAGTTGTAAAGTACTGTAGATATTCTAATCTCTTACTTGGAATGGGATAAGGTTGTAACATTAATCGAATAAATCAAGCTTCTCTCAGCGTAAAGAATACATTTCACCATTAAATTTCGCGTGAAAGTTTCTTTAGCAAATATGCACTTGCAACTAGATTTTAAATATATTGTGCCACGCCCATAAAAATAGCATATTTTGGCTATACAAATTGTCTACATAGTTTATGATATTTGATACAACTGGAGAACTGAAGAAACTGCTTAATTTTAGTATGTCTTAGAGTGAGAAACCTTGTTGAAAGTTTGTTACACAGCAATCTTCAGTGTTGTATAATGAATTTGCCATGCTGTTGTATTGTCAAGAGCGTATTAAATATAAAGTTTGATAAGCATTGAAAACCGTAAATAATTTATGATTGCCATGAAATTAAGATTTTTTTGGAATAGTTACCAAATGTTTCGTTTCTGCTATAAAAACTCAAATTTAGCTGGAACAGACAAAGTTCTCTGGACGCTTTCTCGAAAAATGTTGCTGCACTTTATTCTCTCCCATTTATTAGTAAATTCCTTTTATTTACTCACTGAAGGGTCACAAATACTTGAGTTGTCAATAATGAATGAAATAGATGCGTTAAGGTAAGTTCGATATACGTAAATCATCGAACATTCCCACATTTCTTTCTCTAGAACGCAACAACTTCTGATGAATGTGGATGAAAGGACAATCAAAGTGGATCAACATCTAATCACAGCTGAACAGAATGTATTGAAAACGGATATAGAAAAGGTGCTATGGGATCACAATCAGTTAGAAACAAGTCAATGCAATTTCAAGGATGAGATTGTGGGCAGCAAAGGGAATCGGCATAAACGTGTCTCGGATTTTGAACTTATTAAAGCGGATCAAAAATCGATCAAGGAACTGATACTAAATATCGCAGGAGCACAAAGAAAACTAGAAATCATATTACCTAACATTACGGCAGCTATTACTCCACAAGATCCACAGTCGTGTGACGTGAACAAGAAGGAGGACAAGGACAATGACAACAAGGAGAATGTTGACAATAACAACAAGGAAAATGTTGACAATGACAACAAGGAGAATGTTGACAATAACAACAAGGAAAATGTTGACAATGACAACAAGGGCAAAGATAAAATTGCCTGCAACAATGGCACCCACGTAGCACTCATTCCCAGTTACTTTAATGCAACCTTTACGGTTCCATGTGATGTCGAAACTGAGGATGGTAACTGGTTGATACTTCTACGAAGAACAAATGGAAGTGTGAAATTTAACAGAACTTGGAAGGAGTACAAATATGGTTTTGGCTCACACGACGGAGAGTTCTTCTTGGGTCTAGATAAGATACACGCACTGACAAATAATCGAAGCCAGGAATTATTCATTCAACTCGAAGACTTTGAGGGAGCTGAGAAATATGAGAAGTATGAATCCTTTGCAATTGCAAACGAAACTGATTTTTATAAACTGAAGACACTGGGTGCGGCATCTGGAGATGCTGGTGATTCAATGAGGTATCACGTAGGTATGAATTTTTCAACTTCAGATCAGGATAACGATGCCAGTAATACAACAAATTGTGCCAAGCATTATGCTAGTGCCGGGTGGTTCAACAAATGCCATACCAGGTAGCTAATATTACCATATATCTTCCTATATAATATACTTACATTCGTCTGTTTCAGCAACCTGTTGGGCACTTATAATGCTACTAGGCTTGGTAAAGGCATTACCTGGGAAACCTGGCATGGCGATAAATATTCCTTGAAACGAGCAGTTATGATGATAAGACCCATTTTTAATAAATAAGCCTGCTTGTTTCCGATTCCTATCTTGGTTTTTATGTAACAGTTTTGTTAGTTTGGAAGAGTTCTTAATATGTGGAAGAAGTATTGATTAAGGACAATCTCTAGCATCTTATTTAAAGCTAGTTGGGTTTCTCTATTTCTCTATTTCTATTAAGCCTTTATCCCATTTAACTTTCTCAATCTTTGCCCAAACCAATTAAAATAAATCGATAAAAGGTTCTTCTACTCTTCCTATTTTCAGGTTATTATAACTTTCTTCCTCATCCAACAATAAACTGTTATTTGTGTCACGCCCAGTACCCATTAGATTTTTTTTTTTGAAATTTTGGTAGAAGTTTTGATATGTAATGCTTGATCGAACGGCAGAATCCGAAGTTATTCAACTATAGTATGTAGAGTATGTCTCACTCTAGATTGAAAATGTCACACAGCAATCTTCTGTGTACTTTAATGAATTTGCCATGCTGTTATATTATCCAGAGCGTATTAAATATATATTGTGTGATAAGCATGGAAAACCGTATATGATTTATGATCTCCGTGAAACTGGAATTTTCTCAGAATAATTACCAAATGCTTCATATCTGCTATAAAAACTCAAACTTAGCTGTAATCTACAAAGTTCTATTGGTTCTTTCTCAAACAATGTTGCTGCACTTCATTCTATCCTATTTACTGGTAAATTCCTTTTATGTACTCACTGAAGGGTCAAAGAAACTTGAGTTGTCAAAAAGTGAGGAAGTAGAAGTGTTACGGTAAGTTCTATATACGTAAACCATCAAACATTGCGACATTTCTTTCTCTAGATCTTATCCAAACCGAGATTTACTCTCTGAAGGGTCCAAAATACTTGAGTTGTCAGTAATTAAGGAAATAGATGTGTTAAGGTAAGTTCGATTTACGTAAATCATCGAACATTCCCACATTTCTTTCTCTAGAAAGCAACAAGCTCTGTTGAAAGTGGATGGAATCACAATCAAATCGGATCAATATCTAATCAGAGCTGAACAAGATGTATTTAAAACAGATATAGAAAAGGTGTTAGGAGATCAGAGTCAGATACAATACGATACAATTCTTATCAAGTACGATGTTGAGGCGAGCAAAGTGGATCATCCCAAGGTTGTTTCGGATTTACAACTAATTAAAGAGGATCAAGAATTGATCAAGGCACTGATCCTAGATATCTCTAAAGCACAAGAAAAACTAGAAAGCTTATTGGCTAACATTACTGCATTACTGCTTAGTACTGCTCAAGTTAAACAGCCGTGCAGTATCTGCAAGAATGGCACCCACGCAGCACTCATTCCCAGTTACAGTAATGAATCCTTTACGGTTCCATGCGATGCTAAAACTCAGGGTGGTAACTGGTTGATTCTGCTGCGAAGAATGGATGGTAGTGAGAACTTTAACAGAACTTGGAAGGAGTACAAAAATGGTTTCGGCTCACACGACGGAGAGTTCTTCTTGGGTCTGGATAAGATACACGCACTGACAAGTAATCGAAGCCAGGAATTACTCGTCGAACTCGAAGACTTTGTGGGAGTTAAGAAATATGAGAAGTATGAATCCTTTGCAATTGCAAACGAAACTGATTTTTATAGACTGACTACACTGGGGGCGGCATCAGGAGATGCTGGTGATGCATTGAGGTATCACGTAGGTATGAATTTTTCAACTCCAGATCGGGATAGCGATGATGCTATAAATCATTGTGCCGCGAGTCATTCTGCTGCCTGGTGGTACAAAACATGCCATCAAAGGTAACTAAAGTCGAATATCTGCCTGTGATATCACTCACTTCCGTCTGTTTCAGCAACCTGATGGGCATTTATAATGGTACTGATTATGGTAGAGGCATCAATTGGGCTAAATGGCGCGGCGACGAATATTCATTGAAGCGAGCAGTTATGATGATAAGATCCATTGATAATAAATAGATCTCCTGCTATCAGATTTCTATTTGATTGCAATAAATTGATTTCAAATATAGAAGTTGTTTTGATCTAAAGCAATTAAGTTAGTTAGTTTTGTCTATATTTCTATTAAGCCCTTATCCACTTTCAACCTTATCAGTCTTTGTTCAAAGCAACTCTGCCCCTTTCTAGGTTATTATATCTTTTTGCCTGCACAAACGATAAATTGTTATTTGCAAAGGTCGCAACAGCTGGCAAACACTTTCTACAGCAAGGCACCCCTTGGCCCTTGGCCCTGCCCTCTATTCGTTGCGCCACTTAACACTTTGACCGCCTGACAGTCAAAATAGCCAAAGGGATGACAAGGTGGAGAAGCAGGAGTGGGGCAAAGGTGGCAACAACTTGTTAACTTTGACATGTTCATAACAATTGCCCAAAAGGCCTCAAGAGCGGCTCAAGTTGAAATTCAAAATAACAACAGGCTGTCTCACGCCCCACCTCCTTGTCCCCTCCCCCTTCAGTTCAACTGCCTCGAATGATCCCTAGCCAATTATTGTGCCGCTGGCGTGCAATTTACGTGATGCTGCCAGAGTCTGAGGTTGGGGGCTTTATCAACTTGATGTACATCTTTGTTTGAAATGATTTGAGCCCTCGCCAAGTTCCTCAATGCCTCAAGGCAACTATAGAAACAGAGAAGTGGTCACTCTGTGGACAGTGTGGACACTGTCGGACGTTGTTCAAACTTGTTTAGCATATTGTTGGCGAAATGTTTTTTTGGAAAACCTTCCGCGGCATCGACTACTACTTCCTTGACCGCCCACTTGAGAAAGAACCAAAGTTCCTAGGAAAAATTCAAAGCCGAAGTCCACGATCATCATGATGATGAACCTGATGAAGCAAATGCAGCAACAGCAGCAGCAGCAGCTGATGATGATGATGATGAGGATGGTGATGATGATGATGACGAAGGCGCAGCGACCTCTGCGCTTTGTCTCGGAAAATCCGCTTGGTAGAAAAAATGAATGTTGTAAGAGTATGGAATGTTTGATATCCTGTAAGTTAAACTAAGATGTCAACAAGAATTTGCACTTGAATTATGTCATTAAATATGGAGTGGGGTATTATATGTGAAGTTAATGTTATTAACATGTGGGTTTACATATTTTAAATAGCAAAAATAAACACAAAATGAGTAATTCGTCGTTGGTCGTGTTCGTCCTGCCTGAATTCGCCTGATTGCATTCGCTTACTGTAGTTGTGGATCCTTCGTTGGCTTGGGCTGTGACCAATTAACACTACCCACATATATACTATACAATATCACTCACTCTTGCCTCTCTGAAGTTCATAACACCCTTCTGCCATTACCTTTTACAGGGTATGTGAAAAACACTGTTCAACTTTGTGCAGCTGTGGCAAATGTGGCCCTAAGTGGAGTAATGAACTTTTGCCCAGTTGTTGGCGCTTTGCTGTGACTGTTGCTGTTGTTGCTGCTGTTGTTGTTGCTGTTCTCGCTGTTTTTGTTGTTGCAGACCATTACGTCAAATGGCGCGTTGCATGCGACTGGGGCAACAGCTTTAGAGTCTTGCTTCGCATCGGTCTATGCAAGTTTAAGGTTAAGTTTTCGATTTCGAACAACAACAACAGCAACAACTGTAACTGCAACAAGGAAGCAAACTTGACTTTGCTCGGTTTTGTTTTGTTTTGTTTTTGGCCATTTTCCGGCTGTTTGTTACCAATTTAAAGCCAAATGCAGCGCACATTCTCGTAAATGGTAATCATAGTGATTCGTTATTGAATTTCCCAATTTTCCAATTTGGCCCCAAACGGATCCAAAGCAGCCAAAGAAGCAGTCGAACTGGCAATAGTCACCCCCTCCATCCTCCCGACCGACAGCAAGTGGCAAAGCCGTCGCATTTTACTGTTAAGAACGCAGCCAGCAAATGCGTCAAGTTCGTGTCTGCAATCTTTCGTTTTGCATATGCCCCACGGCTTGCCTCAGCTTGCCCCATCTTGCCTTGGCTTGACTCGCCCGCGCACGCTGCAGTTTCCTACTTATTTTTTTGTTTTTCTGCTTTTTCCTTTTTTCTTTTGCATATTTTTTGAGTTAGAATTTTCCCATGCAATTTGCCACTAATTGCTGCACGCAGGCAACAGCAGCGGGATTTGAAGCGCTGCTTCTTTCACGAATAAATTGGAATTGGCCCCCTACTTGACCCTCTCCCTTGCACTCTCTCTCTCTGTTGTCTCACTTCCTCTCAGCTAGACAGGAAACGCTGCTAGACATGACGTCGGCCAGTTTTGGGTACTAACAACAGTAAAGTAGTTCATGGAGAGATTTTAAGGGGCACTTTCAACTGTTTTTATATCATACTGCATAAATATATGTGTAGTCTTGTATAATAGATATATTATGTACATTATAACAAAATTAGACTCTTCTTATTCTTGCAAAAGTTCCTACAAGTGTCCATCTTCCCTATTGAAACCTTATTCTTATAACAAATAATAATAACTACCCTGTCGTTCTAGTGGTGTCGATAAGCCATACTTATACTACTTATCCGACTACTCCCGACATGGGTACTCGTAGTTACCCTATTCATCTTATGGTAAGCGAACGCCTACTCAGTGGTATATTGATAAGTACTCTAGTCATGGGTACTCTTTTGACTCACCTATTCATGGGTAACTTCTTAAGTACTCTTATTGTAGGTACTTCTATCTCTAGCCCATTCATGGGTACCTACATAATTACTCTGATCAGAGGTAGTCAATTCTAGTAGCTACATACATATGTATGTAAGTACTCCATTCATGGCTACGCAATTCTCTACTTACTGGTTACGATATGATGGCAATTGACCCTATTTGCGGACATTTCATACAAAAAACGAAATGATAAAATACATTGCTTAGGGTTTGTAAAGTAAGTAGGTAAGGTAAGGTAAGGTAAGGTATTAGTTATTAGTAAGTTATTATTTTACCAGCTTGGAACTATAGTGTAAATTATATACAAACTTTTATTGTAATTGACTTAATAAATTGTACAGTTTTCATAGTGTTTGAAATTCCGACAATCCTCTTTAGTGTTATTAAAAATGAATAAACATATTATACACATCAAAGGTCAATCAGCACAGCAATAATAGTAACTCATAATGTAACTCTAAGCTCAGCAGGTGCACAATAGGTCATTTTAAGGGTATAAATTGCAGTACAGATTCCTTTTCAATTACAATAATATAGTTAAAGGCACACTCTGAAAGTCACTTCACTTTTCTTTTTAAAAACATTTCAAGTAAATCAAAAATAATTTGTTTTATAATGTTCCTGCCTTCCTCTCAACTGCCACGCCCCCTGCCTTCACTCACTCCCTTCAATCAGTTTACTGCTCAAAGTTGTCGCTTGTCGTGTTGCCGTTTTGGGCCTGTTGGCAAATCGCAAGCCCAAGGGGCGCACACAGCACATGAGAGTGACAAGCAGAACCTACCGCGCGATCTTAGGTACTTGCCTATTTGCAACAGTTGCAGTTGCCGCAGCAGTTGCAACTGTTGTTGTGTTGCAGTTGCAGCTATTTTAATGGGTTCTTTCGCTTTTCGTTTGGATCGTTGAGGATAGCATCAAGGAAGCCAGTTTGTATGTTGAGTGTGTGCCTTTGTGTGTGCCTGAGTTTGTTTGTGTGTGTCTGGCTCTGTCTGTGTGTGTGTGCCTGTGTGTTTTGCTTCTGTTTGCTGCTGCTGCTGCTGTTTCTCTAACGCTGTCGTTTAAATGGAAATCAACGCGCAGGATGCATAAAGTTTAGCCTGACGCTGCCTCCTCTGCTGCTGCTGACTCCTCTGCTGCTGCCTCTTCTATTGCTGTTGCCTGCTCTGTTGCTACTGCCTCAGCTGCTGCTGCGTCTAATGAAAGGGTCAGCAGACGACAGACGGCACAGCCTGTTGGTTCTGCTATGAATTATTTGCGCTTTGTTTGCCTGGCTGCAGCAGGCAACTATTGCTGCTGCTGTTGCTGCTGCTGTTGCTACTGTTGCTGTTGTGGCTACTGCACGCGAATTGCTGTTGCAGCACAACAACAACAACAACAACAACAAGCGGCTGCTGCAGCCTCCACAAAAGCAAATAATAAAGTGAGAAGAACAATGCCAATGCAATGTTCAAAGTCAACGAACCTAAAAAGTCCCATATTTCGCTTACAGCAGACAAACAGCCGCAGCAACAGCAGCAGCAGCCGCGACAGCAGCAACAACAGCTCCCAGTCGGTGCTTTGTCCGGCAACAACAACAACAGCTACAACATTTTTTCGCTCCATTTCATTTTTTCCAAGCATGACGCAAAATTTGTTGCCAACTTTTCCACACAGCAGCAGCAGCAGCAGAAGAAGAGCGTCAGCATTTTCACAACCTTTGCACGTTCCAGGCAGGCAGCAGCAACAACGGCGACGACGGCAATGGCCAAGAAGAAGCCCTCCATGGCATTGCACGTAAAAAGTGCAATGGCCTTAAGTGGAAAAAGCAGTAATAGAAAATAAGCATGGACGGGACGGGGCAACAACAGCAACAAAAAGTCAAGCAAAAAAGGAAGACAGAGAGAGAGAGAGGGAGAAAAAAGAATTGCAGGCAGCCTGGCTGGGGCAGCAGCAGCAGCAACACAACAAAAAAAGTTGCAGAACTTTGTTGCTGGCTTTGTGGCGGCTGTGGAACGACCTCGCTTGCATCATTAGAAGTGGTGCTCCCAGCAGCAGCAGCAGCAGCTGAGTGAAGAGGCGGGGCGGGGCAAGTGGGCTGCTGCTGCAAGTTGCTAGTTGCTGCGGCAGACAAAGCCAAAGTGCTGCTACGTGCCTTGCGTTCTATACGAGCTTAGGCAGATGCCCCGCTCTGCTTATACCTCTCTCTCTTTCTCAGTCTCTTGCTCTCCCTCACTCTCTCTCTATGTCTGTCTCTCTCTCTCTTTGGCTGTCTCTGTTTTTGTGCAATCGAAATAATAAACCCAACAGTTGGACAATTTTCTCGACGTGAGCAACAGTTGTTGCTGCTGATCTTGTTGTTGTTGTTACTGCTGCTGTTGTTGCTGGCCATCTTCTTGTTGCTGTAATTCTTGCTGTTGTTGTCAGCGTGTGTTGTGTTGTTAGTGTTGCTGCTGCTGCTGCTGTTGTTGCTAGTCTTACTGTTGCTGTTGATATGAGAGCAATAGATTTAAAACTTGTCGCTTGCAATCGCACAGACAAACCAATTGACCTTTGCCAACAATGCCCCAGCTACAACTAACTCCCTAACTTCGTACCTAACTCGACCCTAATCTTCACTCTAACTCTAACCCTAACCCTGACTGTGACTCTGACTCTGACTGAATGTTGGCCCTGACCACGCGCGGTTCAATGCACTCAATCAAGCAATCAATCAATTGTGTAGTATACCATGCCAAAATCATTAGTGCCACAACAATGCCGGCCATGTGGCTTGACCCACAGCCCACTTAAGGCGAACCCGACGACGAGACGAGACGAGAGTCACAACATGTTGTTGCTGTTGTTGTTGCTATACTTGTTGCTGTAGTTGTAGCTGTTGCTGTAGTTGTTGCTGTTCTTCTGCTTTTGGTTTTGGGCAATCAAAGCGCAAATACCGCCAGGCAAAACATGCGCCAAGAATTAGAGAGAAGTAACTGACTGACTGACAGTGAGGGAGGCAGAGATAGCCATAGAGAGAGAGAGAGAGAAACAGGGGGGGAGGGAAGGGAAGAGTGCAAGAGAAACGCTTCTCTCTCTCTCTCTATATAGCAGCTTGTTGTTTGCCACAAAATGTCCGTGAGAAATTCGCACGCTTTTTTATCGCAATTGTTTATGGCGGCATCTCCCGCAGCAGCAGCAGCAACCTCAACAGCAGCAGCAGCAGCAACATTGTCGTCTTGTTGTCAATGGCAGCACCAAAGAAAGCTTGGCCAGGGCCAGCTCCCAACCTCGAGATCCTCCCCTGCCCGCATGCTACAACGTGACTTACATATTTGCCACCTTCGTTTGCTTGTGGGTGACTTTTGCATTGGTTGATTGCAACAGCAATTGTTGCAGTTGCCGCACACGAAAATTAGAATTTCTAATAGTCCGTTGTCTTGCTTGCTGCATGCCCAAAACTGGACAGCAGCAACAGTTGCTGATGCAGTCGAGTCGAGTTCGAGCCTCGCAATTTGCGCGTGTTAAATGCAAACGCTGCTGCTGCTGCTGCTGTTGCCTGCAACATTTAACAGTTAAAGCGCACTCCAGAACTGCCTTCAAGTGGTGCCTGCCTCCTTCTTTGTGTGCCGTATGCCAAATTACACTCGAGCTCAATGATTGAATTCAATTTGCAATTGAAAATACTCCTCCAACTGAGACTGAGACCCGCCTGGACCTAACCCAAGTGATCTAGCTAGAGTTGCCTGTGTGGGCGAAATGCTGCAGAGCTGAGAGGGAGAATGGGGGGAAGAGAGTGAGAGAGTGTGGGGTAAGCTAACGGCTCAAAGCTGTTACAGCGTCGTCGTCGTCGTCATCGAGTCGTCCCATAACTTAGCCCGAGTGTATTGCATTGCTTCAGCTTAGGCACAAAATTCTTCTCGACGAGTCGCAGATGATGTCATTGTGCATGTTTGTGCTTGTTGCTGTTGCTGCTGCTGCTGGCACGTGAATGCACAGTTAATTGGCGAGGTGCCAAGCTAGCAACAACACAAACACTACAACAACAGCAACAAAGTGTAATAAGTTGTTAACATCTAATAATTGACATGTTGCGCTGGCTGCTTGAGAAGCTTGTTGGTTAAACAAACTTGCGATTAGTAGAACTTTTTATTAGTTTTAAAGTTTTATATTTATATAAATAAATAGTGCAGCAGCAATAATATATAGAAAGAGTTCAACTTTTGGGTGTAAGATGTAGAAGGAAAAATGTTACTAAGTAAATGTAGAAACACTCTTCTCTTGAATGGTTTCATTTCTATTTGTAATGAAATGTTGAGACATGGCACAAATTATTTGGAAAGCTGCATAAATGTAATAGAAAGTAAATTAATTTATAATGTTAGTGTTGATACAATGAATGCAATACCAATCCGATGCTTGTTACACAAAATCGCAGAACCCAGACTTAAGGAACTCAGCCTCCTGTCCATCCGACCAAGAAGCACTGACTGGAAAATTAAGATACTTATATAAATGACTCTCTAGATTAAAAGCAATCTTCAGCTTTATATTGAAGTCTTGTATTAAAAGGTAATGTTCTTAAGAAAGTTACATGAACTATAGCATGACAGGTTATCAGACAGCATATCATTTCCATATCAAAGAAATTAGAATCATAATATTTAGTGGGATTCATGGTAGATAAATAGAGGAATATGATACCAGGAAACTTAATGGGAAATGTCAAATTCAATTCAATTAATTTTTTTTTTCTTTTTTTCTCACAGTTACGATTTTACTTTTAATTTAAAATTATTAATTATAACTATTAATTGTTTTTTTACTTTTAAACAGTCGACTGACCTTAGTCCGACTATAAACTAATTAAATAAATAAATAAATGGGAAGCAAAGCACTTTAGTTATATTTTCCCAACTGTTTTGAGGTATCTGCAATAAAATATACCTACGATTGACTTTAGAAGATAGTTAAACCTTCCGTATTATTAGCATGACATGATTCCCAATAAGAGCCTTAGTAAGGTTTTCATGCTTCATCACTCTGAACATCACTCTCTACTTTGCTGCCAACCCTCGTGTTCACACTTGCACATCTCTCTGCCTCTGTCTCACCTTCCACTCTATCTATCTCTTTTAATCTTTCTTCAAATGAAATGTATGTGAAGGCAATAAATTAATAAGTCACAACATTATAAGAAAAATGATCTATCTATTTTTAGCATTATGCATCAACCTGAACAGAGATGAGCACATACTTTGGCTGGTAGTATTCATGTAAAATCAATGAGCTATAGGGCTGAGAACAGGCCGGCTGGGCACGTAGAGAATTGCCATAAAGACGCAATAGGTTGTGAACAACACATGAGACTAACTGTAATTTATGCAAACGGAACTTGGAGAATTACAACAACAGTGAGAAGGAACTACAGGCAGATCATCTCTCTCTCTCCTTGGCGGCGCAGCATAGATAAAACTTGAACTTAAAGTGCGTCGTAAAAGACACGGGCAGAGGAATAAAATATCATATTAAATTGAAAAAGTCGTGCAGGAAGTTAGTGTAGGTAGTTAAATATTTATCTATTTCGACGTGGCATGGAACAGACTAACTAGTGTCAAAAAGACTGACATAACTCAAGCAGAAGAGCTTAAAGTCAAGGGGAACTTTTATGGGGAAGATCTCTGCCTGTCTGCCGCTGCCTTCTGCATTTCTCTCTCCCTCTGCGTCACTCTCCCTGCTGTTCTAATTAGAAAGTCTAGCGCAAATTAACTGTAACTGAGCCGAGGCATAATGCTAAACGTGGAAATTAATTAGCTGAGGCTTTTATGCTTGCCTTGGCAAAGTCAACATGCATCAAGTTTGTTGCCTCAGTCTTTTGCTGCAGCTACGCTAATTAAAATGCCCAATGAAAGGGGCCACCTCCCTCTCCCTCTCTCCATCGCTCTCTGCCTCTTTGTCAGCTAGCCTGCTGGGCGCACAGTCATAAAAGCGCACATTTCTATAATAAGCATGAAATGCAGACTCCATGCAAGCCAAACTATAAATAACGCCCTGAGAAGAGCACATGCCTCACTTGCTGCGCACTTCCCTCTGTATCTCCCTCTGCTCCCTCTGTCCTTGTCCCTGTCTGTCCTTCGGCCTGTGGTCCTGCTATTGATGTGTGTCCTGTCTACTGCTTTTTAAATCAAATGATAATAAATCACCGGCAGATATCATAAAACATGTTGCTCATAAGCAAGCAAAGGGAACAGGCATTGAGGCATGAGGAGGAGGAAAGGGAAATGTGGCATAGGCATGGGGCATAGGCATCTCTCTCCCTCTCTCGTGGACATGGACGTGTACGTCGTGGAGCATGACAAAAGCGCGGTCAGTGCAATGTTGTGGGAAATTTGCGACGCGTTTGCTTAGAAGTTGATGTCGATGTTGTCGAGCTGAAGCTGAAGCTCAGGCTGAGGCTGGTGTTGCTGTTGGGCTTGCTGCTGCTGTTGTTGTTGCTGTTCTTGCTGTTGCTGTTGCCGCGCGCGCCGTTGTCTAATTTGCATAAATGACAATGAGAGTCATAAAACATGCGTCGTTCGTTGTTGTTCGTTGCTGGTTTTTAATAAAAATATTGCCAGGCTGCTGCTGCTGCTGCTGCATCATTTTCGTTGTTGTTGTGGTCGTGCAACATGTTGCATGCCTGCTGCCAGCTGCATAAATTAGATTTCGCGCTGATCTACACGTTGCTGCAGAAAGAAAGTGCAACCCGAAAGCGTTTTCGCTCTCAGCAGCATGTTTCTGCTGCCAGTCCACCTGCCCCTCCACCTCATTGCTCTCCTCTCTTTGTGCCTGCTCTGCCTGCCTCCTACTGCCTGCCTTCTTCTCCTGCCTCTTCCTGCCTGCTGCCTGCCTTCTGCTTCTGCTTTATACAGGAATTTATATCGCCGAAATGACGTCGGTCAGCAATGTTAAGGGCCAAAAGCGTGTCTGCAAGTTCAAATACGAGTCGCAGCAGCATCTCTCCTCTCTTTCTCTCCCTCTCCCGCTCTCTCTCTTGCACACTTACAACATGCCACTTGGGGGCAAGTCGAGTATGCTGCTCAAATGCTGTTGCAGTTTGAAGCCGTTGCCCGCCCTGCGGCTACTTGTGCGGCATGGCAAGGTGAAACTGACTGGCCTCAGCTGCGCCTACCCCTACCCCCGTCTATCTGCCCCGCTCTCCTCTACCCCCTCCTTACTGTCTGCCTCACTGCCAACTCGATCTCGCGTCGATGTTGTTGCCCTTTTTGAAATTTATCTAAGCTTCACTTGACACTTGTCGTCGTCGTCGTCCAGGTTGCTGTTGTTGTAGTTGTTATTACAATTGTTGCTATTGCTGCTGTTGTTGCTATTTCTCCTTCTGTTGTTGCTGTTGTTGCTGCTTGGCCAAGTCGTTGCCATCGTCGCCTGTCTTTAGCCTGCGCTTGGCTCGTCTTGAAATTTCCGCAATCTCGCGCCTTTAAAGTTCCTGCAGTTATCATTAGACACCGCGCTGGGCTTCAATTTTCCACTGATTTAAGTTAGCCACACACTGGCTCGGCCCATGTGTGCGCAACCTCCTGACTGCAGACAGTTCTACAGACTCCTCTCCCCCCCTTATCCACCCCTCTTCACACTCTTCTAGCAGTGCAACTTCCACTTGAGCCGCAACCTTTCAGGCCTCAGGCGTTTTCCTTTTTTTTCTCTCCATGGCATTTTTCTTTTCTTTTCTACATTTTTCCCTGCTGCTTCTCTTTTAGTTGCTTTGTTTTTCTTTCTGTCTGCTGCTCAGTCAGGCCATAACTGGCAATTGCACGATCTGCACTGCGCTGCATCTACGGCATATCGGCACAGCGCGCAGCTTGAACAGCTCTTTGAACAACTTTCAACTAGATAAACTCGCAGTCAAAGAATATATTCAGGCGAATCTTTAACACGACGTTTAATTGATAGAAAGGAGTAAGGCAGGCATAGATGCACTGAGAACTTTACCTAAGTGAAGCTAAATTAGAACGGAGTGAAGTAACCTACAGATTGAATGGAGAAATAAGAGAGGAAGACCTTTCAAATCAAAACTATTTTAAATATCTTTGAACAGAATGAATCTGTGAACTTGTTCTCTTTTTATTTAGCTTAGAATATTTCATATAGAATAGTAATAAAATAAGTAATGAGCTTACGTTATAAGACATTTGAGTTATGTTTTAATTCAATAACCAACATAACTATAGTTTAAGTTGTATTTGAATAACTCTTTGAGTTTGTTTTTGTCAAACTTCAAATTTACATATAGCATACTCTTAGGCGCGTATTTGTGTTTCAATTCAGAGCATTTTGAAACCAGTTGTATATCATATGCATCTGAATTTATCAGGGCAAAGACCAACGTTTGTTATTTCTACAATACTTAAGCAAACAATATCTCATACTATTAAATTTAAAACCTTCCACGTCAGAGGTATTTTCATATTTAAACTGAAGCAATTTGAAAAGAAAGAATACTTTTATCTCTACAGAATATTAAAGACTTTTCCGACATTTCATAATATGTTAAGTAGTATATTATTTATCATTCTATTTATCTAATGATCTAACGAAGTTTCAGTAACAATTAAGGAACGCTTTCTGGAATTGTCTGAACGATTTTATGATGGGCTACATATGATATCTCATTGTCACACAATATAAGTATTGTGAAGAGGATGTCCATTTAATTTTTAAACTTTTCTTAAAAAGAAGAATGAAATCGATGCAAATCGCTAGAATCAATGGAAGTCGGAGAAACTGTCAACAATTTTGATAGATAGATATCGTTCTCTTCCTCTACCTAACTTTCGATTTATCTCCTTCTTTCTTTCTCACGTTCATTGATACTCCATTCTCTATATCTCACTATATATTGCCATATATTTTCTTGCTTTCCTTCGCTCATTCATCCTGTGCAATCTCTGCAATTTTCTCAAAGCCTCGAATTGTAGTTTACACTCTCCTACGCGAGCGCGGCATCAATTGTTATCGCAACATCTGCCGGGCACCTTATTTAGTTTTAATGAAGTGTTGCCTGCGCAATTGTATTGTTATTTGTTATTGTTGCAGTTGCAGTTGCAGTTGTAGTTGCCCTGTCAATTTGCAGTCGAAGCAGTTAATGGGTTAGCTTGGCTCCATAATGCGAGCTCAGCGAGGTGTAACGCACTTCTATCATATCAAGGAGCCGCAGAAGAAGAAGAAGGACCTGCAGGCAATGACGATGCCAATTTGAAGAACTCAATCAGAATTCAGCGGCAATTTGTTGCTTGTTGCCCAAATGCCGCATGCAACATGCGCCGCCACATGCCACATGCCACATGTGGCACACGTGTTCACGCAATGCGCAACGAGAGACGCTGCCCTTTTTGAGAGTAGAGAAGAAGATTATCTTGTCCGATTGCGTTTACAAGCCAATCCTTTTGGCCATGGCTTCCTTTGGCCATAAACGCAATTAGAAGAACAATTGTTAGACATGCAAAGCGGCAGAGTGAGCCGGCAGGGGCAGGGCAGAGACAGCAGCAGAGGCAGAGTGGCCCTTGCAGCCTGAACCCTTTGCCGAGTCTGGACAGGCGTGGCCATAACAACGATTGCCATCTGCGGATGTGCCGGACATGGCAAAGACTTGGAGACATCGGCAAATTGCGCAGGCAGAGGAGGAAAGAAGGGGTGAGGAGAGAGAGCGAGGAGAGTGTGCACTGTGTGTGCGTGTTTATAACTGAAATGAGCAATTACCTTACAAAGGATTTGGGTTTCGCTGCTGGCTGCGACGTGGCGCGTTGTGTCTTTTAATAAACTCCTCACGCGGCTGCATGTTAAAATGTCTCGCGCCTGGCGTTGACTTGTGAGAAAGCACAGCAGGAGAGGGGCAGAGGGAGAAGGGAGAGAGAAGAAGGTAGTGCAGAGAGAGAGAGGGCAGTAGAGGTAGAAGGCTGTGTAGGGATGAGGCAGTAGAGAGATGAGACAGTAGACAGAGAGAGGAGGTAGTGGAGGGATAAGGCAGTAGAGCAAAGGTAGTGAAGAGAGACAGAGGAGGCAGTAGACAAAGTGAGTAGACTGTAGACTTAGAGAGGAGGAAGTACAGAGAGAAGGCATTAGAGATTTTGAGACAGTTGACAGAGGAAGCAGGAGAGAGTTGAAGTAGTAAAGAGATGTAACAGTTGAGGGAGGAAGCAGTGAAGCGAGGGGACAGTAGGGAGAAGAGGCAGTAGAGAGGAGGCTGTAGAAAGAGGGAAAGGGGCAGAGAAAGGAGTAAGAAACAGTAGTAGAAGAGGGAGCAGTGTTGAGAAAGCAGGGAAGAGTGGGCAGAGACGAGGTAGCAGGGGAGACAGAGTAGAGAAGACAAAGCAGGGAAGACAGGGAATAGTAGAAGAGGGAGCAGTAGAAGAGGGAGCAAAGAAAAGAGTTCACAGAAAAGCCAAGAAGGGGGCAGCCTGCGCCTGCGCCTGCAGCCGAGCCAAGTTCAAATATTTAAGAATTTTTCACCAAACACGTCACACGACAAGCACATGCATGTCTCTGCTGCTCTGCTGTTCTGCTGCTCTGCTCTAACCATGGCCCTTGGCTTGGCTCACCTCAGCCTAGCTTAGTCTAGCTTCAGCTGGTCACCCTCCCGCCCGCACACGCCTTGTGCTGGCCTGGACTCATGGACTCATGGCTTGTATTTGGCTTGTTAACTGCGCTTGTTTACTTTATGTTAAATTAAGTTGAGAATCGTGCAATGCAAATCAGTTGCAGCAAAAATGCTGCTGCTGCTGCTGCTGCCACAAACCAGAAACAGCATCACCCTCTTCCCAGTCCCAAGTTGCAGTCGGACTTGGCATTGCAGTTGGCATTGCATACAATTTTCCAACTCTTTTCTAATTGCCAAGCGTTGAACCGGGCAGCAATGCGAGACTGAAGTCAGCGTCGGAGTCAGAGTCAGAGTTCCAGTTGCAGTTGCAAGCTAGAACTGAAGCTGAGACTGAGACTGAGACTGAAGCTGGCGCTCAACTTGGAGCTGAGGCTGGGGCTGGCTGAGGCTGTCACTGATTGCTTTGCATACAAAATGAATTAATGTCATTTGGGGTAGGAAGAAGATGTTGCCAGAGCTTTGTCAGCTCTATACCAGTAGCCAGTAAGCAGTGCTGGCAGTTTAGCCTTTTTTCTAGCTGGAAAAAATAGCTAAAGCAAGTGCTAGGAACTTGGGGAAGTTTAGTAAGATTCCTTCAGCAGTAAGCAGAATTGTGATAATATATTATGATAATTTAAGAATATTTGATGGTTAAATTGGAAGATGGAGTGAGATTATTTTTATTATCTGGTGAATGTTCAGACATTTTGGCGTCTCTCTGAGTTTTTACATTAATTCAAAAATATTCTTTGATCATTAATGAGTTTAGAATTGAGTTCTTAATGAATATGCCAACAGCTTATCTTAGTTTATAGTTTTTCTTTAGCAAAGAAATATTTCTTAGTTCAATTATTAAAATAATCTGCTACAAATACTGCAGTTTCTTAATTCCAATCATAATTTTCACTTTAAAATAAAACAAACAATATAAAGAAAATTCCCAGCAATTTATTTAGTTATTTAATTCAACTTTCTAGCCTTTTTCCGCTGTGCATCACTGCTTTAAACAGTTTCTAGATGCCATCCTAATCTTAGTTCTTAGATTTGTTTGCCCAGCGGCCTCTAGAACAAATTTGAATGAGCAGTCGCATGAAAAACCGAGCTGAATGAGAGACTGACTAACTGAATAACTGACTAACTGAGAGAATCTGTCTCAGCAGCTGCTGCTGCTGGCTTCCTTTTCATTATCTAAGAAGGGTCTGGGGGCATCATTTGGCCGCACAAAGTTATCAAATGCAGCACATCACAGTCAAGTGAAGAGAAGAGAAGTCTAGAGTCTGCCAGAGCCAGACAAGCAGACAATAATTAAAATGCTTCAGCCTTGATTGTTTCTGCCACTTGGCAGCATGCTGTATGCTGCATGTTGCAGTGGCAACAACAGCAGCAGCAGCTGCTTAGATAATGCAATACTTGGGCCTATGCAAATTTATGACTAACTGCCTCAACTGAGTGGCAACTGTGTGCGCCTCCCTGGTGAATGGCAAATGCCATTCAACCTTTCTAAACACTCTCCCAGTTATGGCAAGTTTATTGTCTAAGTCTTTCGTTGCACAGTTCAATGCACTGCACGAGAGCATTCTTATTGTTCTGCATGCTGCACTCCTGCCACGCCCACTGACATGCAGCAACTTGGCTTATCATGTTGCATGAGGCAAATGCAATAATTGCACATTTGTAATTGATTTAAACAATTGTCTTATCAGCGTGCGAGACAGCTCTGCCTTCTCTCCCTCTTTCTCCCTCTCTTTGCATAGAAATCGCAGTGTCACGCAAGTTCCAAGAAATATTCGCAAACTTAATGGCAACTCTAGTTATACATATATATCTCTGTTCACTCACGACCTTCCTGCTCATCTCTAAATCGATTATAATATTTGCTTTAATTTCGTTCCGTTTTGTTTTTTATTGATTATGCAAATGATCAGCAACGAAATTTCGAAATCCATAAAAGTCTGACTGAAATTTGCATCCCATTATGTGTTGACATAAGAGTAAAAGTTACAGAATAAATGAGGCTCGAGCGCAGACACGCGTTAGGCCCAAACTATATTGAGTTATAAAGACAATCTGTGAATTCAGTTCCATAATGGAAGAAATTAATAAATCAGCTAATAAGCTGCAAAATTACTAAAAGAGATTTATGTGTTCTTCTCTAAACCAATTTAGTTTTGTAGGTCAGGCACCTTTATCAGTGAAAGATCTTTAACAATATCATAATTAATGGCTGGCGATTTTTTGAAAGTCTTAAGGGATGTTCAGTTGGGAATGTTCCCTATGCATCTCAAGTTGCTGGACAGATTCACATTCAACTTGTTTAGTAAACCATATCTAATCTCCTCTAATTCATGCCTTCAAAACTTCTGCACAATTCTTCTCTATCTCCTAAGGAAGCTTTTCAATTCATTCAAACTTTTTATTTATACAACAATTTGATTTAAATTTATTTAGAAAGCCTATTCAAACTCCTTATCAATCCCTTCAAAACCTATTTAAATACGTGTATTACCTTAATAACCTTTCAAACTTGTTATTGTATATCTCTGTAGAAGTGAACTCTAGTTCATAGCTGGTGAAACAAAGCTTCCTATATTCATGAAATCTTCTAAGCTAAATCTACAGTATTTAGTTAGCTTTTCACTCTTACAAATTCATCTTTAAATATTTATTAAACTAAATAGAAGACAAGACCAACTTAGAAAATGTAGCCACCATTTCAGTCTCCCTCAATATTCATCTTTGCTTTCAAGCGCAATAAAACCTTTTATGTTTCTGGCATCTTCCGATTTAGTCACCTTTACAGTGCGCTAAAGTTCTTTCTCTTCGCGTTTCACACCCTTCTCAGTAACCACTCAAAATTTGTCCCCCTTTTGCGAACATTCTTCGATTCTTTGCATACAAAAACGTGTTCCTGATGACTCGTAAAGCGAAAAACACTTAGGGACCATAAAAAATAAATGTGTTTGCGCGTTCGAGGTGCAATTTGATTTCGGGCTGCCCCACATAATTTATTAATTAAAAAATTATTAAATTGGCAATTTGATGCACGCGCCGCCCAGTGCTGCCACATGTTGCACATTATTGCGCACAATTATAATGCAGCAGGCAGAGCATGCAACGTTGCTCGGGGCATGCGACGACATTCCAAAGATGAACGAAATATGAACAGCCTGCGGGCTGCAAGAGGCTCTCACAATTGCAGCTCAGGTTCGGCATGTGTAAAATATGCCCAAAAAAAAAGGAGAAGGGGAGCAGGGAGAGCAGGGGGGAGGGCGTATAAGGCAATCGATTGCGCGCGTTAAGGCCTTGTTTAAGTTATGCGCAGCAGCGTGAAAGCGGGCGTTTTTGGCTGCCTGGTTAATGATGATACCGGATAACCGGCACTTAAAGGATATTTATGCTGCAACTGGAGTCGTATTTATGCTGCCAGTAGCAGCAGCAGAGGTAGCTGTCTCAACCAGAAGCGGGCAGCCACAGCAATTGGCTGAGGCAAACAAATGCCAAGCGAAACTGCCAAGTTTACGAGTATTTTAAAGTTGATGATGAAGTTCCCCTCTACTGCTCATCATCATCTTGAACATCATCTTCATCTTCAGTGGAGCAGCCACTCCAGCAGCGACGCATTAAAAATCCATTAAAAAGAGAACGACGCGACGCGGAGGCGGCTTTAAGTTTGCTCCACTTTTTCGGGGCGATATATGCGAATATCGGATTTACAATTTACAAGAACAACAACAACAACAATAACAATAAAAAAAAAAGAGTTTAAGATTCTGTTTTGCTGTTTGAGTGTTATGCAAATAAACCTGAAAGCAAACAAAGAAAGCGCCAAAAGAGAGAAGGAAAGAAAGAAAAGACACAGAAGAGAAAGATGCGAATTTCGGGCAAAGTGGAAGCAATTAAACATTCATATTTTTAGTTTTATATACAGTTCAGGCTGAACAAAAGCTTCGATCCGTGGTGGTATAAGTAGCCCGCGTTGGGCAAACAACTTTGTCACTTTCCAAGCGAAACACTTCGAGGCAAGATGCGTTCCCAACTTGCCTTGCTACTGGCGCTGCTGGGCTGCAGCAGCCTGGCACTGGCACAATACCAATACCAAGTGCCACAGCAAACACTCAATCAACGTTTCGAGCATCTGATTGATCCAGTGGAGGAGCAAACTGAGCAGCTGCAAGAGGGCAGAGCACGCCGCACTGCCTGCACCACCAAGGCGAACTGCTGTGAGTAGCAACAACTGCGAGATGATCCTCTGTATCAACTGCTAATCTCTCTTTACCTCCCTTCCTTGCCTTCCCTCCCCTCCAGTCTGTGGTCAACCCAATGTCAATCGTATTGTGGGCGGCACTCAGGTGCGCTCCAACAAATATCCCTGGACTGCTCAGCTCGTCAAGGGTCGCCACTATCCGCGTCTCTTCTGCGGTGGTTCACTGATCAATGATCGTTATGTGCTCACCGCAGCTCACTGTGTGCACGGCAACAAGGATCAGATTACCATTCGTCTGCTGCAGCTGGACAGATCCTCCCGGGATCCTGGTATTGTGCGCAAGGTGGTGCAGACCACAGTGCATCCACAATACAACCCCACCACCATTGTCAACGACGTGGCGCTGTTGCGTCTGGAATCTCCTGTGCCACTGGGTGCCAATATGCGTCCAGTTTGTCTGCCTGACACTGGATCTAACTTCGATGGCAAGACTGTAAGTTTGTTGCCAAAGTCTTTTGTTTGCCTGAGTTTAACTCTTCTCCCTTTCTTCTTCTTCTTCTCTGCCAGGCCACCGTTGCCGGCTGGGGTCTGGTCAAGGAGGGCGGCTCAACCAGCAACTACCTGCAGGAGGTTGATGTGCCCATCATCACCAATGCCCAATGCCGCACCACACGCTACAAGAACAAGATCTCCGATGTGATGCTCTGCGCTGGCCTGGTCAAGTCTGGTGGCAAGGATGCCTGCCAGGGCGACAGTGGTGGCCCCCTGATTGTCAACGAGGGACGCTACAAGCTCGCTGGCGTTGTATCCTTCGGTTTTGGCTGCGCTCAGGCAAATGCTCCTGGAGTCTATGCCAGAGTCAGCAAATTCCTCGACTGGATCAAGAAGAACTCTGCCGATGGTTGCTACTGCCAGAGCTAAATGGAGACGGCTGCCCAGCCCCCGCTTGACAACTCCTCCCTGCTCCTTTCCCACATTCAAAAACTTCATTCACTTCCATCGTAAATTATTCTAAATTATTCAACGCGATAAATCATACAATAAATGAATTGAAACAAGTAAAGAGAGACCGAGAGTTTTGGGTATTCGATTGGTAAATACCCTGCAAAATATATTGAAGGCACATTATAGATTCCTTAATCAATACTTGAGCATTTAAGTTTTGTTAATTTGGAATATTTTTATTTCTCTTTAATTGAAATAAGTAAAGAAAGCTACAGTTGTCTGTATTCGACTGGTAAATACCTTTCATGCAAGCTGAAGAAAACTTATTAGATGCCTTAATCAATTCTGATGTTATTACCAGTTAACTACAGGTAAAGAAAGCTACAGTTGTGTGTATTCGACTGGTAAATACCCTTCATACAAGCTGAAGAAGACCATTAACCAATGTTGTAGTGTTTACCCGTTTGTATTTTTCAGTATTCTTAGATTGAAACAAATTAAGAAAGGTAAAGTTCAGTGTACTTGACTGGAAAACACTCTGCATTCAATCTTATCGATGTTGATGGCTTGTACACCAACACTGAAGCACTTCAACAGTGAAATGGGCTATATAATAACTACTCCAAGTAGTGCTGAAACCATAACAAAGTATTTATTTATCCTTACTACGAGTATTATGTGATACATTTCTAAAGAAACACCATGAAAATATTCTACTTTATTCAATCAACACACGTATAACTCAGTAAACATTCTAAAAGTATATTCTCCTGTACAGTATAAGCCAAGAAAGACTCTCCTCCTTCTGCTGAATATATCTCCTTTTGATCAATCAAAATGCAACATAGTAAAGATTCTAAAAATACGATAATTGCCAAGGCACTGCACATGCAGCTATTGGAGTTTGCTCTTTATTTTTGATTGCTGTCAAATGGATATTACGCAAAATTGAGCAACATCGAATTGATTCTTATCGGCATGTGAGTGAGAGTGCAAGAGAGTTATCGATCCACCCTCGTACTTAGCTGCATGATTAATGCCTCCAAATTGTCGAGGGCTGCTGCTGCCGATGGAAATCAGTTCACATCATAATCGCTGGCAATGTCTAAACATGCCGAGTCCGGTAAAGAGACAGGAGTGGTAACTGACAGGGGAGAAGGTACTGCGACTACAGAGGGTACTGGGACAGGAGTAGGAGCTCTAGCTAGAGCAGAGACTGTATCTGAACTCGCTGCTGTCAATCAGCCCCGTGCGCAGGCAGCACCAACGCGGCTCCTTCGCCAACATTGCGGCATAATTTGTTTTGACTCATTTTCATGCGCAGCTCATAAATTCACAGTGGGCACAAGAAGCAACTAGCAACTGCTCCCCAGACCGTGATCACGCATTGATTTACAATGTGAACACTTTACGGCTGTTTAAGTTGTTAAATTGAATTAAGATGAAATAAATTCTCGAGCAATTTTTATGTTTGTTAATAAATTTTGCATGCCCCTCTTGCGATAATTTGAGCGATTTGAGTGCAGCACAGTGTAGAGCAGAGCACAGTATAGAGTCGCCACATAAATTAAGCCGGCCGATAAAAATAATTCCCCACAACGAAGAAGAGGGGGAGTGGGTGGGGACGGGGGACAAGGCTCAAGACAATCGAAATAAATAATTCATGCGTATGAGAGAATTGAAGCCAAAGTGCGCGCTGCGCGAATCTTTTTCGATTTCTTTTGGGCTTTTATGGCCCCGGGGAGCAACAACTACAAATGTGGACTGGACTGCAGTGTACAGAGAAAGAGAGGAGCGAGAGAGAGGGGGAAGAGAGGAAGGTACTCTCGCTGCGTGTTTGCATTTTAGATTTTTCACACCTCGCCTCGGCTTCGACTGTGGTCTCCTCTGGTTCAAAGCAGCCGCCGGCGGCAGTCGCCAACCTGTCCATGTACTTGGCACTTGATACACGACCAGGGAGAGGTACAGAAGGAAAGGGGGAGAAGGAAGAAGAGAAGAGTACCTGCCTGGCAATCGTAGACTCGCACTCCTTCTTGCTGCAGCTGGAAGTGAAGTTTATCTAATGCCAACTGTCTTGGCCTGTTGTCCTCGCCAAATTTGGCATTGGCTTTTCAAATTGTCTGACCGCGAATTTGTCGTGACTTGTTAATGATACGTTGCGGCACAGTCAGTACTCCAAGTAGAAGTAGGAAGTGGGCCCAGCAGAGGCCTGGCCTGGCCTGGTCAAGTGTTGGCATGTCGCTTAAATGCTACACGAAGTTGCCGCCATCGCCGTCGTCGGTGCCATCTTTGGCCAAGGAAGGCAACCAAGGGCTCGGCCCATGTTAATCATGACTTCAGCTTCAGCTGCGACTTCAACTCCAACTGGGAATCCAGCTCCATCTCTGCCTGCCTGCCTTCCTGCCTTTCTGCCTGCCTGCAAGGCTATCAGTTCCCATTGATTTGAATAGTTTCCTTTTCTCGTTGCATTTTCAATTTACACTTTGCCATAAATATATTTGTTCTCTTTCTCGCTTTTTTTCACTTTTCGCTTCGTGGGCAAATTTATGAGCTTCTCTCATCTCAAAATTCTGATAATTAAAACGAAGAGTGAAAACATAAAATGATTTATTTGTCCATCCTCTGCCCGCAGCGCTTGCATCTATTATGAAAATATTTATTAGCTCATCAGTGCAAGGCAAGGCATCGTTATGTCTTGAGGCCACAAAACACTTCACTTTGCTTACCCCAAAATGGGCTGTTAAACACGCACCGGAATTGTCTCACACACACACAGACAGCTTGTACATTTTAAATGGGATTGAAATAGAGTCTTCATTAGATATGGAATTTGCTTAGTTAGCTTAGTTAGCTCGTTCCATAAATGAAAGACCCCAAGTGTGTCTGACGGTTTAACAGCCCAACTTCCTGCCGATAACTAACAAGAAACAAGTGAGAACTATATGATGTGATGACTACAAATTGTGGAGTTGAAGTTATTAACATAGATGTAGCCTGAAGGTAGTTCCATCTTGGCTGGCAAGACTTCTAATATTATTTATAGTATTTTAAAATAGAATCTATCCTACGCCCTATAATATACTATATACTTTTGAATAAAATTATCGTTACAGTTTGCAGTCTAGGTCCAGGTTAACCTAAAATCTAACAAAAGTAGCCACTGCAATCATAATGTTTAATAATATTTTAATGTATTTTTACTTAAAATTCTACTGTAGCTAATAATGTTATAAATTATAAATATGTGTAGCATCGGAGCACCACAATAATATTAACTATATCTGTAAATAACATTCGCATACTCTGTGAGCTTCCAAATACTCCAAATACTGCAATATTCAATATTCTTTCTGCCTTAAAATTCAATCGTTATCAATCCCTACTCAACATGATATTGCAACCGTAACTGACGTCAGTTTCACCTTCACCTTCATCTCCAATTCTGAATGCTTTGCTGTCACGTACTCTCCACAGCATTATCCCACTATATTTCGGGGCATAAATCAAAAGCTTAATTTATATATAATATATTTTGAGTATTTTGTATAACACGTACGCGATTTGACATATCTCTGGCATATTTGCACGTTTTAGAGAGGCAGATAAATCTACAGAGAGAGAGGGAAAGATAGACGGAGACTACTTGAGAGCTAATCTTGCAGCTGAAATGCGAGCAGCTGCAGGCAGCGCCCCAAGCGAGAATGGGCCCAGGCTCGTTTGGCAGCAGCCTGCAAACTGCTCATTAGTTTATTAATTAAGTTGTGCGGCGCATTCGTTGTTCCCAGGAAGAAGACAGAGACAGAGCAGCAGCACTGAGACAAAGACTAGAGCTGGACACAGAGAAGAGACTGAGCTGGAGACAGAGAGGGTACTCAGAGAAGACTGAGAGTGGGTACTGAGCTGAAGATGGGGACAGAGAAGAGACTGAGATGCAGGGCAGTGCTGCAGATTTATTTCTGTCCATTATGAAAATTGTCTGCAGTCGCTTCTTCTTAATATTATTATGCTAGTTGCGGCAGTTATTTTAAATTGTTTTGCCCGGCCTAATGATACCCTAGATGCGCCTCAGTCCAGGCCAGGCCAGACCAGACCAGGCCAATGGGCAAAGCGGGGCAAATGTGGCCAACGGCACATTAAATCGACAGTAGTTGAGCTTTAACGCCTGGCCCAGGGTACGTACCCAGGAGAAGGGCACTTCCCCTCCCCCCCCCCCCCAGCCTGCACCCTTAACCACTCTGACAGTGCCTGCAATACGTATGCGGCAGAGCGTGTGCTAAGTGGAAGGTGTTGAGAAAATGTACAGAAATTAATCATTTTATAATTGCTAAATTGCCAGCGGCACTTTTTCTTTTTAGCCAATTTCCAGCTAAAAAGCTAAAAGCCAAAAAAACTTGTACCATTTTCCAGACAAATCTTCCACTCACGCTCTCTGTCTATCTGTCTGTCTCCTTTGCACCTTTTAAGTCATACGATCTATGCATATTTCAAAAGTGACGTCAGCGCCGGTGAACGCCCCAGCGATCAAATCTGACGACCTTGACGCTGTGCAGCGCATAATAAGCGGGACATACGCGACTCTCTGCCTTCAACCTGATCCACAGTAAATGCGCCTTCTTCTTCTCCCCTCTTCCCCTTCTCACTGTCTTTATACCCCTGCAGAGGGTATATTAATTTTGGCCTGGAGTTTGCAACGCATCTTGATAGACAACTTCGACCCCATAAAGTGTATATATTCTGTATTAGCATAAACAAAAAAATCGATCTAGACATGTCTGGGTGTCCATTCGTCTGTCCGTCTGTCTGTCTGTCTGTTCCAAATGCAAACGCAAACTAGTCTCTCAGTTTTAAAGCCATCTTATTGAAACTCGGCTTGATTCTTATTACAGCACTCTGTAAATACGTCGGAACCAGTCGGATCGGTTAGAAATGTCATATAGCTGCCATACAAACTATCGAATTATTTTTGTTCTCTGTCAAGATTTGCAAACAAATTTACTGCACAAGACTTGTTCTATATATTTAATATACGTCATCAAAATCCAAACACTTTAACATATAGTTTCCATAGAAATAATCGGCCGAATTGAAGGTTTTTGTATGAAGACCAAAATAGATATAATATTGAATATATAGTATACATTCATTCCCAACTAGTATAGGATAGATCGTAGGAAATAGGAAAACGCAAGGGTATACAACTTTCGGCATGCTGTAGCTAGATTTTCTTGCTCGTTTTTGCTCTCGTTTTACTTTTAATTTTACACGCGTTCTGCCATTTTTTTCTGATGAGTTTGTTTAGTTTGAAATATGTTTTCTATACGTGCGTCATGTTTGAACCCCCCTTCCCCCTCTCCCTTCTTTGCCTTGTGTGTTTCCACTATAATTAAAGGTATTGGTAGGCGTTACTATTGGCACAGCCCGTGTCTAGGGTCGTGTCTTTGTCTCTATCTCTCCCTCTCTTTCCCTGAAATTTGGCCTGACATTGCGTAAGTTGAAGATTCTCTTCCCACTTCTCTTCACTCTTCCCTTCATCATCTTGACTTCTTCTACAGTTATTATGCAAGTTTCCTGTCTCTTCTTGTACAAATTCTTAAGAAATTACTCTGACTCGCTCGACTCTCGAGTTGGCCATTAATTTTGGAGCTGTAGCTTCTGTTGCCGGCGGATGTGTTGGCCACAATTTGGTCAGTTCAGTTTTATTTCTGTTCTCTGCCTCCGCCTTCACCTGAAGCTCTGTCTGAATTGCTCTGAATTAATTAGCACTTGGGCTAGGCTAAATTAATTACAGCAAATAACAAGTTACACTTGGCAGAGCCGCCACAAACTCAGCTTCAGCTTCCAGTTCCGCCTCTCAGACAGCGCCAGCTTAGCTAAGCTTGCTCGATTTCGAAAGCAAAATTCAGTGCAAATCTTTGCAAATTTGTGCGATTTTCTGCGAATTCTTTTGCTGCACATGATTTACATTTTGTATCTGCTTATTATGCGGGGCACAGTGGCGCTGTAAAGTTTTGCGCATTACTCAAAATGTGGCACAAGGTGCTAATTGCCAGCGAGTTACGGGCGGATGCATCACGAACTGGGGCATTGCAGGGCAGGCAATGTGGTGTAGTTGAGTAAGTGTATCTATGAGATACAAGAATGAATGTGTAATTTCTAATGGATGAACAAGTCTATTTAATGGGTTGATAAATTGAAGGATCTATGAAAGCTCTATGTAAATATGAATATGCAGAAAGAGTATCTCATAAATAAACAATAAAATGATTATTCAAAGGAATAGACAACATTGATCAAATGGCAAAAGTATCCTATTGATACAAAAGTGTATCACAGATACAAAAAATATCTGAAATATCGCACAATCATCTACCTTGAGCCCCACGCTGCAGATACAATAATATTTTAGTGTTACAAAAGTATTCTATTGATACAATTCAATCACAAAATAAACGTAAGAAGGAACAATGGTTTATTGGATACAAAAGTATTTGAAACATTCAAACACGACAACAAATCAGCAGATCACCACATTTGACAAATTTATCATACAATTATAAATACACGTACATCAAAGGTCAACCAAATTTCGAAGTTTCTTTTTAATTCATATGTACTTAATGTATCTCAAACAAACAGCTTAACCCACTTAAAGATACTTCAAAAAGCAAATAATAATTGAACTTATAACAATTCTACACTTCGTTCTGCACTGTAGATGCATAAATATCCACACTAAGCTCTAACTGTATCTCACAAATACAGTAGCTAATCCAGTAGCTACCGCAAAAATCCGCCGTAAGTTATAAATATTAAAGACCGCATAGTTTCCTGCAAGCACATTAAATAACTGCATTAATTAGCACCAAGTACCAAATGTATCTGAGAGATACACAGATAGGTAAGCAAAGCCTCAACATATTCTCATATTTTCTAGAATTTTGCTAGTGAATTCCATTGACGCAGTTATGGCATGAGATTATGTAACCGCAAGGAGAGTGAGAGAAGTGAGAGAGACAGACAGAGAAAGGGGGAAAGAAAGAGAGAGGAAGTGCGAGCAGTAAGCACCAACAATGGCAATGGAAATGACAACAACTTCCACAGTTCGCCACAATTCTGATGACTTTAATTGTTTGTTTTGTGAACCAAAAAACCTCCAAGCTTGAAACAGAGATAGCAAGAGTACTAGAGAGAGATAGATGGAGGTATAAGGTAAAGCAAAGGTAAGGAAATCAAATTGCACACAACTCGAGCGTTGAGAAAGCACCGTTAATGTGACCCAACGTGGCGAAGGCAATAGATAACAACGAAACACAGAACAGAAAATGCTGCCCAACTAAGTAACAAACATGCAGGAGACAGTCAGAGATAGATAGATAGACAGAGACAGACGACAAAGACAGAGACAGACAGACAGACCGACAGACAATGGGACACAGAGATAGATAGACAGGCTGTTGTAGCGGGCGGTCCGACCGCAAGCGATGACCTCATGCAGAAAACTAAGTCAGAGTCGGGAGTCGAAGTCAGAGGCTCAGTGAACAATCAGAGACTGAAAAATTACCAACGATATCTGATGCAGTTCTGCGAGGGAGTCACTAGAAGGTAGGAGGAGTGGGCAGTGAAGGGGCGTTACACATGCAACAAGTCACAATGGAGGAGGCACAGGCAAAGCCATTGGCCATTGACACAGCTGGGCAAGATTTGGTGCTGGTGATGATGGCAGGCAGTCAAGGCAGGCCAGGCCAGGCAAGCCCTGAGAGCCGTACCTTATAAGGCTTGCAGTGCTGCCTGCTGCCTGCCCGCCTGGCACGATAAAATACTCGTATGGGTTACGGGTTACGGTTGCCACCACCACACGAGGCACGTTTCTGCTGTCTTCGGGTGTACTTCAGGCTCAGTTTGTTTGTACAGTTAGAGCACGGAGGGATTTATGACATACAGCGGCAGCAAGCACATTTTATTGCCCAGCTGGCAGCAGCAGCAGCAGTGTGACCAAAGGTATGCAGGGAAATTGCTATGGAACTTGGTCGGAGATGAAGGTTGTGTGGACTTGGCATAGTTTATGGCAATTTGAGCATATTTTGGAACTAAATGTCAATATACCTTCCTACTTCCTTGACTTATTCATCTTGCAGTCAAGTTTTCCTCAAGGAAAATACTAATAATCCAGAACGAGTCATATAAAGATAGTATTAATTGATAACAGATAAAGATAGATAAGGCTTGAGTATTGTTTAAAGCTGAGACAATATGAGAATCTGTTGGAACTGACATTGATTATTCACTTAATTACTTCAAGGTTTCCTCAAAGGGATTACTTAAAAATCTCCCAACATACCTAACGAGTCATATGAATATGGCATCAGTTGGTAGCAGATAAAGATTACAATGATTTTAAATAATTTATAGCTAAGACAATGTCAAAATCTTTTGAACAATATTTACTTTGATTTAGTCTTAATTCCTATCATTATTCAACCGATAGTTACGTCTTTTTTCATTTTATAAATAACTGGCATTCCCAATGTACTTGTGTCATATTTATATGGAATCATTTGCCTTTAGCTTTATAAGGTAAAAGATCAGCTGCGCTGATTGATTGCATCATTAAACTAAACCAACGATAAAGTCATCAAGCAGGTAACATTATTTTTGTCTTCTAAATAAGACAGTTTACTGGCGAATGATATATGATATGTGCTATATGATTACCATATATAACAGTGCCTAGTCAGATCTCATCTCAAACAGTCTGAGGCTCAATCAATTAGGCTCAAGTTTCGCCTTATAACTGTGACAGTTGTTGCTAAAAGGAGAAATCACCTTGATAAGTTGCCAGCAATAAAAGTTTGTTGTTTCAATAATTATGCAATAAATTTCAATAAGTTATAAATATGAAATAAATTGCATAACATTTTAAAAATAACTGCACATTATGGACAGAGATTATTCACATTAAATACTATATATTCATATATATATTTTATGTGTATTTTCTTGTTGTTTATATCTGTTTCTCTTCTGCTTTATTGCCTTGTTTTCTCAGCTTCCTTTTGCCAAGTTGTCGTCAGTTTTTTATTTTCAAAATTTGAATTAATTGGCTTTCAAAACACGCCGACGCCGGCGCGCCCAGTGAACAAGCTGCCGACCCTTCCCCACTGCTGTTCCTGATGCCTGTCCCAGCTCAGTCTTAATCCCTTCCACTTCCTTGTCTCTCTCTGCAGTCCCAATTCCCCCTTCTTTCATTCTCAGCGCCAGCGCCAGCGCCAGTGCCCAATGTCAATGCCATAGCCAGAGTCGGAGCTGGAGTGCCTAACCCAATGAATCGAGCTGGCATCGCTGGCCATGGTTGGCCCTGGCGCGTCGTGTCAGTTGTCAACTTCGGCGCGGTCAACTGACACCTGAGACACGAGCGCGAAATGGGAAATGCGTGGCGAATCGCCAACGGCTGCGTCGCTTGCAATTTCAATCAAGGCGCAACAGGCTAAGGGTTGACCCTTAGCATTATATATAGCTATATATGATATAGGGATACAACTGAGATTCGACTTTGGCATTGTTGTTGTTCTTACTGCTTTGGCAATCTTATGGTTATCAGAATAAATGAAGTGTTGCGCCGCTGCGGAAGCTGCGTGCTACGTGCCACACAGCGCCTGTTGTTGCCACACTCGCTGATTGGCTGCACTTGCCCTTGCATTGATCCCCAGAGACAGAGAGAGAGAAAGAGAGATAGAGAGAGGGAATCGAGCTTGCCATGTTAAGGCGCAATTTTCCAATATACAAAATACATGACGGCAGCAGGAGGTGGAAAGGGGAGGGGGGAAAGGGCTTTCGACAGATTCAACAAACGTTTGCACAAATTGAATATTAAAGCCGGCGCTGTCCCTGGTGCAGATAACGCAGATCGCGATAAGGCTCGAGAGAGCTGCATGCTGGCATTGCTTCGCCTTGCCTCGATTCGCCTTGCCACACACGCAATCAATAGTGGCTGCCCCAAACTGGAAGTGCAGCACTTTGATCATCATTTCGCTTAATCGGCCCGCTGTGCAGCACATGCAGATAGGGAGGCAGTGTGGCAAGGAGGCAAGTTGAGAGCAAGCGACAGATACATGAACTTGTATCTGTTGGCTGCATCTGCATCTGCATCTGTTGCATCTGCTGTTGCTGCTGCATCTACTGCTGCTGCTGTTGCTGTTGCTGCTGTTTATCTAGCTGCGATTGTCGTCGTTGCTGTTGCTGCCTCTTCTGCCTCTGCTGCTCGTTGCTGTTGTTGCCAGGTTGTTAGTCATTTGTTATGAGCAGCGCGCTGCAAAAGGGTCTCAGTTGCAGTCGCAACTCTGGGCGGGCTCGTCTTTCCACAAACAACCTGTGCATATGCATGAATCCCTTCCCCTGCATCCCCATCTCCTCTTCTTTTGCCCCCTCCTGCTGTGTGGCATTTCAAGCGACCATGTGCGGAATGCTTAACACGTGTCAGTGGCGCATTTGTCTTGTCCTTCTTCGACTGAGGCTGCCTGCACTTGGTTAGTTCCCTTCTTCAGTTCGGCAAACGAATTCCTTGACGGGCAAACATTGTGGCAAGTTTTGGGGAAAAATATATAAGCCGCATTTGCCTATTTGCAACGTACTCACTAAAAGGTAAATTGCACTTTTATTGCCAACATATCCCACTGCTAGGGTGATTTATTACAATGGAAGATAAGCGCATTGAATGTGGTATAAGATAAGATATGATAAAGTTTTTAATCAATGATAAATTCAGATATATAAACAAGCCACAAATAAAATAATTTATTGAACAGAATGCTAATGAATTATGCATGATTATTTATTATTGGAAAACCTAAAAGGCTCATTATCATTACTCATTGCTTTTCTATTCCAATCCGGTTAAATACATAAATATATTTTAATTTGTTAACTCAATTCATTTTATCATTCATTTAATTTGTCTACATTTCAAATTTACCGCGCAATGTGCTGCTCGCATCACTCATTTTCGCGTATTACTCATTTTGCGTTCGCGCAGCCAACTTCACGCCTGAACTACTAAATGCGTTGCGCAGCCATTTTCATGTCAGAGCCAATATTGCGTTACGTAGTCAAATTTGCGTGATTTGATTATTTGCGTGTCGCAGCCAACTTCACTTAACGCAAATTGAGCACAGGTTGTTGTCTTAGCTAATTTGTCGGATAGCAGCTTATCGATTATCGAATTAAATATAGCGCTTAGTTTTGAATGTGAAATAAACCAGCAACTTATTAAAAGAGATAAATCGTTATTTCTCTCCCCTAGTTCTTTAGCTGGTTGAACTAATTAATAAGTAATTAATCACTCCCCAAGGTATGGCTTTTGTTGTTGACATGCTAATAAACCCAATGAATATGCAACGCAGACGCAGACACGTCACACACACACATATCACACACGCATAAACCACATAAACCCGGGAGCAACTTTGATTTATTGCCGACTAATGAAACTTATGCACCCATAAAACAGTCATAAATTCGCACACTAAAAGAGAGCACCACGAGCAGGCGGATGGGGGGCAGGTGGGACCTAGTCCAGACACTTAATTATAAGAATAAAGGTGCATGGAATTACAACAACAACAAAAGGAGCAGCAGCAAAAGCACAAGAACAACATGACAAGAGCAATAAACGTCGTGCTGTGGGAGGGGAGAGTGAGAGGGGAGTGGGCACGGGTGCCTACCCGCTGACAGCCGCATGTCCGCCATTTTGTGCTGATGTCTCGCCGTCGTCGTCGTCGTTGCTTTAATGCGACCAAGAAAAGAATTTATACAAATTAGCGGCGAAATAAATTATACGATGAGGACGGAGACAACCACGCAACGGCGACGGCAATGGAAAAGCAAATGGAATTAGGCAAGCCTACGGGGCAGACGCCAGTAGAGGTAAGACAGACAGACAGACAGACTGACGGAGGGATGGATGGGTGAAATGACAGTTGAGTTGAGGGGGAAAGGTAAAGCAAATAAAAACATGTTAAGCTTGAAAAGAGTCCACATTCAAAATGGGTCATACTCTAATGCACTTTACGCAAGTAGAATAAAAAGCAAATTTAGAGCTTTCAATGTGTTTTGGGTATTTTTTTAAAGTTTCTACGGTTTAAACTTAAATTACACAATATCTAATTTATCAATTTCTAATATAAAGATTTTTAACTATAAATTTAATGTCTTTTTAATAGAGTGTAAAGCTTTTAAAGTGAATATAATACAAGTTTCTAAATATAATAAAATATAAAAAAATCTATATGTATATGTAAATATAAGTTAAATGTATAATAAATAAATGTGAAGCTCCTTTTTAAGCTAGTTAGTTCAATTAATTCATTCTTATACTATTTCTGGGTTGATATTACAATTTACAATAAATTCTTCAATTTCTTAGTATCTTAAGTAAGTTTAATTGCTATTTAAGTAACTTTCTAGAATAATATCAAAATGCATTAATCGTTTATAGAGTATTATTAGACTTTTAATTGTACAGAAATCTAGCAAAATCCCTAATAAAGAAAAATATCTTCAAAACTTTACCCATTGCCAAGCCCTTACGCAAGTCGCAAACTCCCTACACTCTATAGGGTACAGGCAAAAGCAGCGCGCCTGTAAAATGCATAAAGTGTCGCGTGTTCCTTCGCGTGGCCCATGAGGAAGCGGCCGCATAATGAAACATGCCAGGGACGAGCGGCAAATGAAAATGGCATGAGAGGCCAAAGAGAGAGAGAGAGAGAGAGAGAATAAGAGAGAAGGGACTAGCAGAGCGGGCACTGAGACTGCTGTTAGTGAGGCTGTCGCGCTTGACGGCCAGCTCTGGCGGGATTAAAGCCAAGCGGAGAAGGGGCAAGAAGAAAAGCGCATTCATGACGCTGACACGCAGCTGAATATGTAGAAGGGAGAAGGCAAGGGAGAGAGAGAGAGAGAGAAGGCGAAGGGCGATACCTGGCACAGGTGAAATACCAAACGTCAGTGCGAGGCAGCGTAGAAAAAAGAGAAGAAGCAGAGGAAGCAGCAGCAGTAGCTGACAAAAAGTCAACATGACACTTTACGTTGAGTAGAGAGAGAAAGGGCAGAGGGGGGCGTGGCCACTTGGGTAACTGCGACTAAACTGACATTGCGAATTGCCTGAATGGCAGCTAAATCACATGCTAATTTCGCAAGGACAGCTGAGGGCAGAGTGAAGAAGAGGTAGGCAGGGGCAGAGGCAGAGAGGGAGAGGAGGATGGGGGATGGAGGCGTGGCACAGCTAATCATGCCACTAAAATGTCAGCGCATACGCAATGAGAATTGACGCTAATGAGGCTGCCATAAGCCGACTGTCGAGTGCCTGTCTCTCTTAGTCACTCTGCCTCTCCTCTCTCTGCCTCCTGGCACCTCCTCTCCCCTCTCTCATCTAATGCTTTCTCTCTCCCTCTCTCCGTGCAATTAAAAAATGTAATCATTATTGACACAAAAGGCGGAAAAGCTTTGCTTGTCGTTTTCCCTCCTCCAAATTTTTTCCATAATTCTTTTTTGGTGCTGACAAATTAAGCCGCTTGGCCTGTCGAAGAGGAACTCAGTGAGGGACGGGGGGCAGGTGCATGAGAGCTGGTGTATTGCCTGCTCTAATCCTCTTTGATGGCTTCAAAAAGTTACATAAAGTCACATCAAAAATTGACTTGCTAAATGCGACCATCAGTTCGGCTTCAATGGAAAACTTTTGCCAATCTCTGCAAGAGATTCAAATCTCTGCTAGGCAACACACACACACACACATATATAAACACACACACTTATACATATATATACACTGTCAATACTACCAACTTCATTACACAAATCAAATACTTTGCCTTCGACTTGGCTTAGTTTCCATATTATTCATACGCCCCGTTGGACTGTCTGGAAACCCTTGACGACCACTTAAATAGAGGCCTCATTACAGCAGCAGCAAATGCGCCACAGTTTTTATTGTTGCATACATTGCTAGGGCGTGCCATACCCCCTCTCCCTCCTACTTCCCCCTCTCTCCCTCTTGCTAGCCTTATTTATGTTTTTACGCATATTTGCCAGCAATTTGTGCGGCCAACAAATAAGTTTATTGGCGTCTTGCCTTTATTTAAGCAACGCGTTCATTGTCCAGCCTGCCCAATAACCAAGTCAACCAACTCAGCAAGCCACCTCCCCCTCACTACCACTCCCGCCTCCTTGGCTTGTCCCTCGTCTAGCTGCGCCTCGTCAATGTCAGCGCGTTGGCATATTTTGAATATTTTATGCTTGTTGCATATTTCCCCCTTGGCAAGAGACGCAGAGGGAGACGAACTCGTTATCGTCGCTTAAGGTTAATGACACTCTCGATCCGGAGAATTTTACTGTTGTACAGTGGACTAACAAGGCCAGAGAAAGTGGAAGTCGTGGAAAGGGAAAGAGTAAAAGTGCCTGTTTTACAAGCAAATTAGACAATCAATTTTAATTGGTAGTACGAGTTAATCAGGGGGAAATTGCTGTGGTCAATGCCTAGAGATGTCTGTAAGATTTACAGGAGAGAGAACTGTTTATAATATAAAAATACATAGGATTAATAGAACAAGAGACTTTAATGGCCTTGCTGAACAGATATTGGAGAACAACCACATTAAAATACTATACATTAAAACCTACAATATGTCCATATAAACCTTTTTAACATTAATAGTCTTAAGGGAATTTTTTAACGATCTATTTATAATTGAAATGAAAAACTAATTTCTGTATTTTTCTTTCTTTATTTCTCTCTTTGTATGCTAGTCAGAAGACAGTTCTTTCCATGTATCTTTCTTCTCTATCTTTCTATGCTCTTTGTACTTTCTTTCTTTATTTTATTCTATACTTTTGCATTATTGCACTTTGCTTTTGCGTCCGTCATAAGATTATTCCCTATCTATATTTATTTATCAATCAATCAATCAGTCAGTCAATCTATCCATCTATTTATATACCTGTTTGTCAATCTATCTATTTATCTATCAGTCTAACTAACTATCAATCAATCTATTTATATACATCTGTCTATCATTCTATTATTGAATGTACATCTTCCCTTCAATGTCTATTTCATTTTATTATTTAGAAAATTCTTCAATTGTTTCTCTTTTCTTTTTTCTCTGTTTCTTTTATGAAGAAGCATAAGAAACTTCTCCTTTTGCACTGTATTTTAAGTCCCTCATATTGACATTCCTCTATATTATTCAATGTTCGTTCCTTTTCTCCTCTCTTCCTCTCTCTCTCTCTTTCCTTCTCCCTCTCTTACTTTCACTCCGTTCCTCTCTGTCTCTCTTCATCTTCTTAAATGCCAATAATTCCTTACTTACATATAACTTGATTAAAGTTGTTCTAACATACCAAACCACCTTCTTTGCACACAATCTTCTCCCTCCACAGCCCCCTCTTTTATTACCTGCCCCTACTATGTTTGCTCTTTTAGGCATTTGTTAGACTCCTCTTTCCTCACTCCTCATACCCCCTCATACCCTCACTTATAATTAAGTTGTGCCATTGGCCATTTCGCTGTTCAGGATTCTCTCCTTAGATTGGCAAACACTTTCATCGAACATATTTTCAATTATTATTATGCCAAGCAATTTCATCGACCAAAAAAAGGACACGAACGGGTCAAAAAAGGTTGCAGAGCAAACAAAACCAAGAAAGACAGTACGAGAAAGGAAGAGAGAGGGAAAGAGAGACAGCAAATAGCTGAAGTTTCATTTTCTTGGTAATGTTTTAAATAAATAAAAGAAAATGAATTCCAGAGTCGAGGCTCGTGTGGGTTAACCTGCTTCCCCAATGGGCAATAGGGGAGATGGGGCAGGGGGAATACTATAACGATTAAGTTGTGGGCACTAAACACGCACAGTCTCTCACCTACATATATGTTCCCCTCCCCCCGTCAGTTGCACATTAATTGAGCCACTTGGGGCATGGCATAATCAGAGCGCAGGCATAATGAGCCACAATTAAAGGACAAACAAAATTACAAACGAAATTGGTGCAAAACAAAGAAAAGAAGAAGAACATGGCGAAAAAATACGCACTAAATGCCAGAAGGGGAGAGGGAAAGAGGGAAAGAGATAGAGAGAGAGAGGGGAACTAGTGCAAACAAAGGGGTTTCCCTCTTGGCTGGCAGGCAAAACTTGTGCAAACTGGCAAAATGAAATTAACAAATTTTGCTGGCGCAGCACAACCTGAAGATGGAGCTGGTCAGAATGCTGGAGGCCACTTGGAGCAGGGAGAGGGAGACGGGGCAAGGCGGAGGAGTACCTTCTATTTACGTATGAAAGTCACACAAAACGATTTGCCTAGCGCTCGATTAAGTGAGATTGTGGTAAAAGGAGGGAAAGAGAGTAAAGGGAGAGAAGGAAGTAGAAGTGAGAAGAAGGTTGTGAGTAGAAGCAGAGAAGCTGGTAGTCAAAGGGCAGAGCGAGGCTACAAAAGGCAGCTGGAGTCTGCCAAAAAGGCAGCCAAGTGCTGACCAGCTTCTCAATCCGCTGCTTGGCTGTTAAATTTGGTGATAAATGAGTTAAGGTAATGCGTTACATGACGCACACACAGCCACAATGCCAGCTGCTGCTCCATCTCCTGCTCCTACTACTGCTCCCTTTCTCACTCCCTCTGCAGCTCCCTCATCATTTAGCCAGACCCAACTCGAGTTACTGCCTACACATTACTCCAGGGATGCCCAGGCACGCGCGCATCTAATGAAATCATTTAAATACAAGCCACACTCATTTCTACACTCGTGTGTGTGTGTGTCAGGGTATGTGTGTGTGTGCCTGGATTTGAAGCTGCCGCAAGAACGTGCCAAAGCTTTAAGTCGGGTCACAGTGGTTACTTTTTACGAAGGAAACACAGCCCAGGGTAGAGGGAAGGGGGTGTTTTCAGCACTTGCCACAAATATTTACTGCCAGATTCTATTAAACAGCTAAGTCTAGCTTGATTCGACTCGCATTGATTGTTATGTGAGGTCTGCAGTCATTGAAAAGTATTTGAACATGGGGTATATAAGGCGCGATAAGTTATTACAGATATATATTGCTAGAGTATTATAATGAGATTAAGGAGAACACCTTATAGAAGCGATAGTTTGCATAATAGAAGCTTAGCTAATAATATCGATAGAAAAAAGAAAGAAAAACAAAGAAAAGAAAAAAGAAATCTGTATGATATTTTAAAGTTATTTCATGAATTTAAGAGTAAGTTCTTATAGTTTTCATGGTGGATACTTTTATGGAATCATTTAAGATATTTTTGATGCGATATATAAGTGAATTGCAACTTAAATATGCGATAGTTCACTATCGATAGAACATAGAAATCATTTGTGATATTTTATATTAACTGTAATATTTAAAGGGGAAATTCGATTTTATAATTGATAAGTGTATGGAATTATTTACGGTATTTCTTATGAATTGACTTTCTTACTTGACTTACTTAAATACCCAATAATTCATACTTGATATCTATAGGAATTAATCACAAATCCATACGATATTATATAATTCATATTAAGTTTTAATTAAAAAAAACCTTTAAATCTTATTTATTAACAAATTTCTTTAATACTTTTCTAGGTATTATACAATACTATTCAATTATATGCATACATATTTTATCTTTCAACAGATTTCACAAAGAAACTAAAGTTTCATTAAGAATACTATTATATGTTATTATACCAACTCATAGACCCACGTGTTTCACTTTAAAGAGACGCTAAACAAGTTTCAATTTTGAATAAGCTTCCCTCTTAAAATTGCCATTCAAACTTTTCTCGTTTTGCAACACTGTTTGTGTGCCTAACCTCTCTGACTGTGGCACGCGGCATGCTACAAATTGCAAGTGTTTTACTGCAGTGGCAGCTGCTAACAGTAAGTTGCGCGCTGCGGACAGCAGAACAGCATCTTTTCACTCCCTCTCTGCTGCCTCTGTCTATTCTTTCCTCTCCTTGATGTTCCCTCTTCCTTCTCTCCCTCTCTCTCCTCCCTTTGCCTACGTGTCGCCTGCTGTTGACTTCGATATATCATAAGACAAATGTCAAGCAGCGTTTGTAACTCGCCTCACAAAACACACACTGCCAACACACACACACCTCCCTCTCTCTATCTCTCCCCCCTCACATTACCACATGCTGTGCATCTGCACACTATGTTGTCGTATCTTTAGTACGCATTCATATAGCACCAGAGACACTATATATATAGTATAGAATACATGCTTTAGACTATCCACACTTATGCACATCTGCAGGGCCAGATATCATCGCATTTTTTATGACCAGATGAGAAAGGCTGCCTCCCCCTTCTGCCTCCCTCTACCTAACCCTAAATCCGTGTGGCATTTTGGGGAGATTTCTCTCTGCATTTGATGGCGGTTCGCTCATAAAACAAAAAAAGAGGAATAACCTTCTCCAAAAAAAAGGGATAACATGAAAAACCATGAAAACTCAGCGAGGCAAGGCGAGGAAAAAGGGGAGAGAGAAGGAACTATGCAATATGTTAACTAGACGAGGCAGAAGAAGAGGCAGTAGAAGACGGAGTAGAAGAGGAGTAGAAGGCGGGACAGATCCCCGTCGAAAGGGTCCTTTAAAACGAGCTTTTTATCGACAGTTTGCTGCGACAGCTGCTGTTAATTTGTCGTGTCATTTGCAACAATTTTATGATTAATTTGCCTCGCACTGCATGTTGCAAGTGTGCTGGCAAGTGGTGGGAGTGGGGGGGGGCAATTAAGCGCACAGTCAACAGAAAATGCGGCATGAAATATTTAAACGGTCGCGCTGGCTGCGAGCTGCAGAGAGTCCAGTTCAAGTTGAAGAACTATGCAAACATTTGCACAAGAGCAGCAGCAAATAAAAAACTGACGGCAAAAAACTGTGCACAGAAATGTGGCTAGAAAAAAGATGAAAATGCAGAGGCAGGGATGGAGAGGGTAGAGGGTGCAGCGCGTGAAAAGCCGCACAAAGTTCGCCGCGGAAAGCGTCGCCAAATGTTTGAGCTGCAGATAAAACGTACACAGGAAGAGAAGCGTGGGGAGAAGGGGTAGGCAAGGAGGGGTAGGAGTAGGCAGACGAAGGCAGGGCAGAGGAGGCGCAGGCAGGGAGGGGCAGCTAGTCAAACGGAGGCTAAGCTTCCGTTTCCGCTTTGCCTTTGCTGCTAAGCTCACTTTAGTCCCCGCTTTAGTCTCTTTCTCTTCTCCTCCCTCCCCTTCTACTCCCTACTATTCCTCCTTTCCATCTTCTCTTCCTCCTCACTTCTCCTTCTTCTCTTCCTTTCATTTCTCTCTCCTCTTTTGCTGCTCTCCCTCCTGTCTCCCACTTCCTTCCTTCCTCTTTTATGTCACGCAACTTTTTGCATTTTTATGTTGCATTTGAATGTTGCATGCAACGTGGCGCGTCGTCGTTAGCTTACTGCAAATTCCTTCGCCATCAAGTGGAAAATGCTTCAAATTGCAAAAAACCATTTGCCGGAAACGTCGTCGCGTGTTCTCAACTGATTTTTCCTCTTCCTTCTTCACCTCTCTCTCTCTCTCTTCTTCACTCTTTCTGTGCATTTTAATCAAAACGCATTAATTCGCAATTTATTTGGCTTAATCAGGCTGAAAGTTCTTTGCGCACTAATTGATAAATTTCATAAAGCTGCCACAAACTTGCAGCACGCTTAATTAGAGCAAAACGCAAGCCATGCAACCTTCACACTTCTTTTGCTTCTTGCTCTTGCTCTGTTTATACCCTTAGACCATTGAAAAAGGGTATACTAGCTTTGTGCAAACGTGTGTAACAGGCAGAAGGAAGCGTGGCAGAGCCCAAAAAGTATATATATTCTTATGCAGGATTACTAACAGACTCAATTGAGCCATGTCTGTCTGTCTGTCTGTCGGTTTGTCTGTCTATCTATCTGTCTGTCTGTCTGTCGGTCTGTCTGTCTGTCGGTCTGTCTGTCTGTCGGTCTGCCATAATCTTTATCTTTCCTTCAAATTGCAATTCGATCGAACAATAAACACAGAAGTTATTCAAGAAACTATGAGCATAACGTCAAGTGTTCGTTTTAGTTAACAAGGGAGGCAGGCGAGCGCCATCTGTTGAGCATAATTTGAAAGTATGTATTATACATATGCATGCATTGTATATGTGTATGAATTTAACAAATTTATCTACACCGGAACATACATAGGTCGAAGGGTATCCCACTGCTGTGTGCCGCTCGACTGTTGCTCTTGTTTTCTTTGCGTCTGTCGCACTGTCTCCTTCGTCTCATCCGTCTGTCTCTGTGATTCTCTGTCTGTTTATACGTCTCTCTCTCTCACTCTCTCTGCTCATCTGTCTGTCTCCTCTGCCCCCTCTGTCTGTCTGTCAGTCTGTCTGTCTGTTCATCCTTGTCTGTCTGTCTGTTTAACCGTCTGTCTCTTTCCGACTCTCTTTCTCTGTCTCTCTCTACAAATTGAAAAATGAATCAAGCAGCGTGGCCCGTTGCAACCGCAATTCGCTGCAAGCTACACGACATTTACATACGGCAAATGCACTTGAAAGCACCGCAAGAACCTCAAACAGAATACAAAATCAGCTGACGAAAGCCGATTTTGGTTACTCTGCGAAAGCGCTGACTAAGTCTGGCTTGAATTAATTAGATATTTATGAGCATTGGCAGATTTTAAAGCTGAAGAATGCAGCTATATATAGAAACTTAAGGATTTTAACTGGGTAAGAAGACTCTTTAAAGGGGAGAGGTGGCCATTCATATGCGAGCTACACATAACAAGTAGTAGTTTTATAATTAACATAACATAAATTGTATTTTGTATATACTAAATATATTCCCATAGTTTTACCTCTTCAGTTTACTGCTGCAATTTATTCATGCAAACATTTCAATAATATTCTTTATGTTTTAAATACACACATTATAAGCCAATTAAGGCTCTCTGCAGTGCATAATTGCGATAATATTGTACACAAATTATATTTTAATTATATGAAATATAAGCTCCAATTTAATTTCAGCAAGTTTGTGTGATTAACATTTTGCTGGCATTAAATGTACTAAGAAGAGTTTAAACAATTTGCTTGATTTATTTATAACAAAGTTCATTGCCAACCTTTGAGTATTTTATTAATATTTAATAATATATTTGTGAACAAACAAAACAGCTAAAATTTCTCACGAATTACTTCTCACTTCTCTTCCTTTTGGTGCACAGAGCATTTTAAATTCCAATCGCATTCGCATTTTGTTGTGCACAACACACACACACACACAGTGTACATTGTCGACGTGTTGCTGCATTTTAAATTCATTTTGTGCAATTTGTAAGTGCGATAGCGATGGCGACTGCTGTTGTGAAATGAAAGGAAAATGGGGAAAACAACAGAAAAACGTAATGCAAAAGAAATTATGCAGAGGCGTGCAAGACGAATGGCGTACGCGGCGTATGCGTGATAATTTTTGCATGCAAGCGCAAAAACACATTCGTTGCACTTGCTATTTCTCTCTCTCCCTCTCCTTCTCTCTCTGTGTGACTCTGTGCGTTGATTAAGTTGCATAAATTATCACTGGCTGCCTGTTGATTAACTGCAGCCATGTGGACTATCTATCCATCTCTTTCGTCTCTTAATCCTGCCCTTTCTCTCTCTCTCCTTCTCTAGCTCTTTGTCTCTCTCATTCTCTACACTTCTCTCTGTCTCTTTGTCTGGCAGCCACAACTCGTTGACGTTTTAATAAGCTGTCAAAATGTCAACACTGCGCGAGAGCCGAAGTCAGCCAAGCCGATGTCGTTAATGAAGCTTTTAAGCCGATTTTATAGAGCTGACAAGCTGTCGATAGTTAGGGTATTTAGGGAAAGGTTATACAATACATAGTAGTGTGGATCATCAAATTTATTATCACCAATCGATAGTATGACTAAACGATAGTATTGGCTATCGACAGTATGACAATTACTACTACTGACAGTATAATGAGGCGAAGGTATATTTAATCGATTGCATTGACTATCGACATTATATACAATAGATTGTGATCAATCGATCTTATTGTCTATTCATAGTATAATCAACCGACACTTTAAACAATCGAATGTATTAAAATAGTATTGACTATAGTATAGTATTGACTATCATCATTCACAGTATCACCAATCGACTGTATCAGCGATCGATAGTATGAAAGTATGTTCAATCGATTGCATTGACTATCGATATCGTATTATCTCCATTGGATTGTGATCAATCGATATTATTGTCTATCCAATCAATCCACAGTTTCTACTATCGTAAGTATTATAGGTCTACAGTATTAACATGAAAATTATCGTTATCGACATTATCGTCTCTTGATACTTTGATCCATAGTATTGACTATCAACAGTATGACCAATCGATAAAGTGTCCAAACGACAGTATCAAATTTCTTTTCCCATTAGTTTCCCACTGTTTCAGTTATCACTCTTTCTCTCGCTCCCTCCCCCACTCTCTCTCTCCATTCGTTTTAATCTACCGACAGCTACAAGCCTCAAATTAAATCTCTGTCCGACTGCTGCAAATGCTGTCAAACCGCTTAATGCGCCACGCCAAAGAAGCTTCCCGAGCTCAGCCAAATGCAAATGGGCCACGCTGTCAGCTGATTGAAGCGTGAAGCCTGCAGCAGAGAGTGCAATACGAGTGCCTGCCTGCCTGTATGTATGTGTGTGTGTATGTATGCTGTGTGTGAGCGGATTAAATAATTTATAAATTTACAGTTTGAAGCAGCTTTGTCGACATTAATGGGTTAAAGAGGGGAGACGGGGGAAGTGAGGGGAAAGTTCAGTTTCGAATTGAGATTCGCCTCGTTGTGCATTAAACATTGACACCAACTTGGGGGCAGCCGCTTTGGGGCTCTCAGCTCAGCTGAGTTAATCAACTTTACGCACTCGCATAATATGGCAAAAAGTTTAATTAAAAGCGTAATTAATGGGGGAGTGGGGGCTGAGAGGGGGCGGGGCCTGTCGGGCTGCCACGCACATGTTGGCAATTAAAATTAAAATTTTATGCTAAACTAAGTAGAGAGCGTCGTGGCAAGCCTCGTGGCAAGCAGCAGCAGTAGCAGCAGCGGCAACAGGCTCAAGGCAAAGGCAGCACAGGCACCCCTTTCCCCAGGCATACCCCTTCTCCCACTTTCCTCTTTATCCTTTCTCTGCCTCACTGAATGTTTGTTCCTCTCTCCAGTCTCTCCTGCTCTCTTTCTCTTCCTCCTTCGCTGCCCTCGTCAGTTTAAATTATTAACCTGCATGTTGTGCCACTCAATGGCAAAGTTCAGTTCAGTTTCACAAGCGAGTGTACCCAATGAGTTATTCACGAGTACTCGAACATGCATTACATTTTACGCATGCCACACGCTTCCACGACGCCGCACGCGTCATAAATATTCATTAGACATTTGCATTAAGCGCGATGCGACCATTTCCCTTTGCCATTTACGCTGCACTTCACGGCCAATTCTAGCAAGCCCTGGTGACTAACAAGGCTCTAATTAGTTAGTTACTTGATTAGATTTGATTGCAGTTTATACTAAGTTTAGTATGGCTGACATTTTGAAAGGTTCCTCAAGAAATTCCTCATCCTAAAGTTGAGCTCAACTTTGAAGCATGAGTTAACAATCTTTTTAGTTGCAACTGCTGTTTCTTTATTATGTTTGAAATCTTCATAAAGTTCTATCAATTCTACTATATAGGCACCTTAGCGCGTGATCACTTCCTTTCCTTTCATAAAGTCTTATTCATTATTTGCCTGACGTTTCTTGACATTTTATTGAGTGCTTTTAAGTCTTACCTTACTTGCTTAGGTCTTTTAAATACTCTAACCATAACATAGTTCTATACCTTATGAAGTTCATCTGCAGATTTTCTCAGTCATTATAAACTCTACATTCTCTATGGTTTCCTCTTCCCAGTCCAACTCATTGATCTCTTCTTCCTCTCCAACACTTTTCTCTCCTCCACCTCTATAAGTCAAGTCACTTTCTTCTTCAAGTCTTTCCCAGACGCGTCGCCTCGTTAGTTCCACACCCGCTGCTCTATAAATTTGTCAATTTCTCAAGTCTGACCCTTCTCTAATCTCTAGTCCTGAGAGCAGGCTTTGTCTGCGGTCTCTTTATGCCTTCTCTGCTGAGCTCAACTCATTCCTCAAGTTCTCAAACTCATTCCCAGTTGGCATTTGCTCTCTCTCAAGTCTGTCGCGGTCGTTAAGTCTGTTCCCATTCCCAAAGAGACTCTGTCAGCCTTTAAGTCTGGGTCCAGCCCCTAAGTCTGGGTCTAGCCCCTAAGTCTAGTCCTGTCCCGCCCCAGTTCCTCTTCAGAATACTCTTTTGTTTTTTATTTTTCTCTTTTTTTTCTTATCAATTTCTAGGCCAGCACGTTGACAATATTTGTGTAAACAGCTGCGCTTTGCCACTGTGTGTGTATGTGTGTGTGTGTGTGCTGTCTCAATAGATGCTATCGACAAATACACACTCACATGTGACACACACACACACAAACACTCTAGATACACATATCAACTTTTACATCTGTTCACCTCAGCAGCTGCCTCCGCCTTCGCGTTCTTCTCGTCGCATTTTGTTGCCCATTTCGTTCCACTTCAACTTCTCCTCGTCTCTACCTTCTTCTCCTCTCCTCCCTCTCCTCCCTCTCCTCCCTCTCCTCCCTCTCCTCCCTCTCCTCTCTCTACCTCCTCTACTTCCTTCTCTTCACTCTCAAACTAATTTTGTTGTTGTTTGTCTCATTTTGTTGCTGTCTAAGCTGCCGCTGCCAAATGCCTTGGCCAACTCTCTCACTCTCCTCTCCTGCTGTCGCATCGCGTATACGACGTGTTGTACAAGGCGAACAATTTTGTTTTTCTCTAGCGCTCTGATTCCTTTCCTCTTTCGATTGTGTGTGTGTGTTGGTGTGTCTTGTGTGTGTTTTGTGTCGTGTGGCATGTTCTGCTCGTCTCAAGATACGATGAGTTTATTCCATTTTGTTGTCACTATCGAAATTGTTGTTCGCCGTTTAGTTGTTGTTCTTCTACTTCCCTCTGTCTTGTCTGTTGCTGTCGCTGTGTATTTTACTCAAAAACCTAATAGATTATTTGGCACTTTACTATAGCAAAAATAAGTTGCTTTTTGTGTAGTTGCCCAAAGAGTTTTTTTGCTCTGTTCTTTTCTTCATTTTTGATGAGTCCTTGAATTATTTGGGGTGTAGAATAGTTGCATGCACAGTGGCACAAAGTAGATTTGAATTGGTTGATGATAAGATAAATTATATTGCTGATAATCAAGGCAAATCCATATATACCTCTCTCTCTCCTGCTCCTTCTCTACAGGGTATCTAAACGCATTGAGAAATTAGAGTAACTCAAGTTCAACTCGTTTAGTTTTAGTGTTTGCTTTCAATGTGCTTTGATTTTTTCTTTGCTCTCTCTATTTACTATATTGTTTTTATTCGATTTATAAACCCTTTATTTTTATACTTTCCCCTTCCTCTGCTCTTTCTTGCTGCATGCTGCAACGTCATTTCTGTTTTTCCTCTTCATCTTTCCGCACGCTGTTTATTCGACTGTATACGACGTGACAAGATTTAATGTCTTCTAGCAGAAACCTCAATAGAGAGAGAGAAGGAAGGAAATGTAGCCGTTGTAGCCCCTGCCGCGCCTCTTTTCTTACTACTTCCCCACAAAAAAATTAATAGCTAATGAAGCGCAAGAGCCATAAAAATCAAGCTGAAGTTTGAGGCTGCCCTGCAATTGGCTGTGCCGGGTATATCAGGTGAGTGTGTGTGTATATGTGTGTGTGCGGCTTCTTGCAGCTGCTGCATGGCTCATTTGCCACACAAAACGCTGCTGCACTCTGCCAGTTGCCAGTTGCCAGTTGCCACTTGACTTGGCCTGCAACTAACGGAATTTCCTTTCTCTAGCCAAAATATAAAGTTCACAGCCAAATAAAAATCACATAAATCACAAGGCAAGAAAAGGCAAAGAAGCCAAAGAAGCTAAAACTGCAGATGCTGCGTTCTGCCTTGTGCTTTGTGCCTTCTCCCCTCTGCGGTGATTTCCATTTGTATCATTGCAAAATATATAGTCAACTTGCCAGGCAATATATACTTGTAAGGGAGCATTGCCAACTTCTTCTCTCTGGGTTTTATGAGCTCTTTGGCCAATTTATTGCCAAACCAAATTGACATGAGTGCAAACAGCACAAGTTCTTCATTGCCAGTCGGTGACATTAAATGCAAAACTTTCTGTCACCTTAGCAAGTGTCTTTGCAGAGGGAGAAAGAAAAAGAGAGAGAGAGGAATTGTAGCAGTCTGAAAGAGAGAAGAAGACCTTGCTCAATGAAAAGTTGATCGACATGGCAAATGAATTGCAGCTTGAGCCAAGACTTCAATTCAATTTTATTGCAGTTCAAAGTGAAGTTCGACAATCTTTCAACTACGAATGAGTTTCGCAATTGAATTGATGGGTAAGGATTATATTTGAACTCATCTCTGGGGAATGACAAAACTCTCGTTTCACTTTTCTTCCTTTACACTCATTAATTTGCATAAACATCACTTAACAATACGACAAAGTCTTCTACAAAATTGAAAATGTCTTATATCTTAACTTTTATACAACAAATGCATTCCAAATTAAACTGATTGAAGATTATAACTGAGTGACAAAGATACAACACGTGCTTTAATTCCTTTCCTCTCATTAACTTGCATAAACATCACTCTAAAAGATTTACATCTTATTCTAGCTAGAGTTTATAGTTCAATTACAGTTCGGAAAGAGTTATATGATCTTTAAACTCTCATAAAATGTAATATCAAACCAATAGTATCCCTCCATAAGAAAGTTATCTACATCATCATTTACTTTTACATATAAGAACAGTGTATTTTTGAATTATTTCATTTCGACGCGAGCTTTAAGTCTTTGAACCATTATTAAGTTTCATTTGCTAGTTGAAGGAATGTTTATTACTCTCTCTCTTGAGTCATGTTCTTTTATTTCTTATTTATATGCCGACTAATTTCCTTGTCTAAATCAGCATAAACATCACTCAAAACACACTAGAAATTCTTCTGCTCAAATTCCTCCTCCATCTTTCATTTATCTATTCTCAGTCTCTTAAATTGATTCTCACATTTGCCAAGCAATTAAACTTTTGGCCAGGCGTGAAAAGCTGGCGTTTTAATAGGCTCGTTAACAGTGCCATTTGCATTTAATTTCATTGATAAATGAAATGTCAAATCGTTTTACATATCAATGAACCGTTGTGAGTTGCCAGGCAAACAGAAGCAAGAGGAGTAGGAGGAGAAGGTGGGGCAGGAGAAGGAGCAGTCTAGGCAATTGTAGTGGGAGTTTTTGCTTCTTTGAAAACATGTCGAGGTTTCCTTATTGATTACATTGCCAAACACTTCTCTCCCACTCTCCTTCTCCCTCTCCCTCTTCCATTGTTGCGCCCATTTTGCGCTTCATTTAGCGCTGGGTACGGAAAATATTTAAATGCCATTTCCGGAACTGTGACTCCTTTTTTATTCTACTTTCGAGTGGCCTTTTTTTGTTGGGCCCGTTTCCGTTGTCATTTTATGCGCAAATTTATGCATGTGTATTGGTATTGATTGTGGCTCATGTTAAACTTGAGTTATTTTATTGATTTTCATTTATGTGTCGATGCATAAAAATTGCTTTTTCACGTCTCTTTTTTTATGATCGTGTTGTTGTATTCATAACTCATACACGACACGTTGTCGCAGCGCAATAAAACGCTGTCCCAAGTGAGTGTGTGGTAAGCCCTCTCTCCCCCTGTTTGAGTGTATGAGTGTGTGTGCGTGAGGGTGTGTTTAAGTGTTGTGCTTTTTAGACAAATTAAATGCGTTAATAATGCAGGGCACATAAATAACATTGATAAAGCCTCTTGCTCTCCTGTGCGCTCCATTTGCCTGTCAGAAATCGCACTCAACCGCACCGACAGCCTACCGCGTCTCAACACTTCAAATGCGCGTGCACAGCCTATGTGGCGTATGCTTAATTTTTCGCATAATCATGCCAAAGCTATTGAACGCACAACGCACTGGCACACACTTTCACACACATAAACCTGTCAGTTTGGCATTAGAAATAAGACCAAAGTGTTATTTACACACACACAATTGGGGCCAAATGATGCTCGTGAAGCCTGATAGACGTTAAAATACCCTGTATATGTGTGCTTAGTTACTTGAGAGAATAGCTATCAACAGTCTACATTGCAAGAATATATGCAGTTTGTATTTGTTCTATATCTTTCCAGATATTCTTTATTGCATAACGAAAGATCTGCAAGATGTTCTAAAAAACACTGAAGTACAACTCAAGATCCATTCAATAAACATTTTCCTTTCTCTACATCTTACATACCAAGACCTTATGTCATTTGTCTTCCTTCTAGATGATTAATGCCGTTCTTGAATCACTAAAGACAATCTTATATTCCATTTTCAAGGACAATTAAAACTCCATTTAACCTATGCACATTTTCTTTGCTCTACCAAGATCTTGTATCGCTTACCTCCTTTCCTGTTCATTAAATGTATCCTTAAAATACTGAAGCGTTTTATGGAATAATAAAGTACAACTCTCTAGCAATTCAACATGCAGCATAACTCTATATTCATTCAATATAGTACATGTTATTCTCTTTACACTAATACCATATCGTTTGTCAGCTGTTGATATAGTATAGTATATTTCGCATTCATTTCTTAAGATCTTCAAAGAAGTTCTATAGATCAATTAAACACAATTCACTATACATTCAACCCACACTTTCTTTCCTCTTCATTTCATTTAACACACACCTTCATCTCCCTTAATTTCATTTCTCTAAGCACACTCTTTCTTCGTACTACACTTTATTCTACACACTTGTACTACGTTCTTTACTTCATTCTACGCAGACTTTCTCTTGTCTTCACTTCACTTTCCATCAGTTCCCTTCACTTCATACATCTCTGTCATTACATCCCCAGGACTACAGGGTATACAATAATATGAAACAGTAGTTTAGTTCTCTTCTTGCGCCCTGCGTTGTTTTGGCATTTGCTCTTGCTGCCTTCGTCGCCTTCTGTGGCAGCTACTTCAGCAGCTCATAAAAATTAAAATGATTGCCCCGCAAAAACTTCTCTTTCTCCCTGTATGTATGTGTGTGTTGTATGAATGTGTCTCACGTGTGAAAGTTTTGTCATTATGCCGAGTATCATCATCAGTTCGCTCGCTTGCTTGAGTATCGCAGTGTCATTAATGGGTTTTCATTTCCAGCTGCCAGCCGATTTGTGGCTAAAAATAAAGCAACTCTATAGAGAAGTGTGCGTATGTGTGTGTGTGAGTGTGTGTGCAAGCTGCGCTTTATGGGGTATTTAGCGACGTTGAAAGGAAACATATTTTAGTTAATATGCCGTGTCTAAATTGCTCAGACAGAAAGGCTTGAGGTGCGCACTGTCTGTTATGTTAGCTTAACATTTGTCGGTAGCTGACAGCTTGAGTGCTGTTAGTTAACAGCAGCGCTGTTAACTGAGCAAACAGCTGCTGCAAGCCGAACAGCTGTTGTTTGTTGTGCTATGCGCACATGTGGCGTATGAGTGATTTTTCTTGCTTAACATGAGCAGTGAAAGATGCCATTGAGTCTGTTTGTTGCAATGTTAAGTTAACAGAGGAGAAAGGTAGAGGGTGAGCAGCGTGATGTAGACTGGAAGAGAGGCTTATAATTGAAATGAATCAATTCTCTAACAAATTTAAAGCATTAAGGGGCATTTGAAAAGAGATTTAGCTATTGAATTCTTTAGATTCTAAGAGATATGAATTCAAATTTCCCGATCAATCAATTCTCTAACAAATTTAAAGCATTAAGGGGCATTTGAAAAGAGATTTAGCTATTGAATTCTTTAGATTCTAAGAGATATGAATTCAATATGAATTGAAATTTTGTGATATAGAATACAAAATTAGTCCGACTTTGTATCCTTTGAAAAGGAATTAGAAGAACTGTTAGTAAAGGAGTATACAGGAATGAATTCTCGAGGGAATTCAAAGAGTTGTTAATCGACAATATTATAACAGATATAAATCCCAGTTAGGTTCTCTACAAATATATCAAGCTAATCCATTTAAGTTCCTTCAAATTTACTGCTTTAATGGTCAGTTCTCTAAACTCTTCTCACAATTTCTCACTTCTCTCAAAGAGAAGACGCTGTCAGCGCCTGATTTATGCTCACACGCGCAAACATTTCTCATTTCCTGTCCGAGAGAAAAGCAAAGCAAAAACATAATAACAAAGTACACGCCGCTCTCTCTCCCTCTTTCTCTTCCAATCTCTGTCTTTCGCTCTCTCTCTCAGCCTCAAACACATTTTGCCATTATAATCGAAACTTTTTATCGGTCCGTCGCGTCGCGTCGCCTTACGCGCCGGCAGAAACTTTTGCATTTCGCACGCGCTCAAAATTACTTTACAAAATGGCGTAAGGAGAAGGGGTAACACTTTGTAGGGGAAGGAGAAGGGGGGCTGAGGCGGAGACTGTCCTGCAGCCATTTGCCGCATTAGCATTATAGAAATGCGATACATTTTGGGCTCATAAACATAACGAAACTTTGTAATTGAAAACAACAAACAAACAAACAAAAGACAGTCGAGAACGTCTCCCCAGAGAGATTAAGAGGTAATCACAGCAAGGACAAAAAGAGAGAGAGATAGACAGAGACAGGCAGTAGAGAGAGGCAGAGAGCGAGAGAGAGCGTGATGCGTAAAGCGAGTCAGTTGATTAGATTAGATGAGTTTTGTGGCCAGGTAACCCAGCCGCTAATTACGCTAATTGTTATTACAATAAACCTTCCCTTTCTCTCTTTCCCTCTCTCTTACGCTCCCTAGAGAGAAACAGCTGCAATCTATTGACAAAAACTTTCTGCTTTACACAAAGCCTTCGTTCGAGTGAATTTTCCCATGAAAATGGCAACTGGCAACTGGCAAACGGCAGCATGCGAGCAACTTTTATGCGACAAACTTTTAATGAGCATTTCCAACGTAAATGTGTAAAATGAGTTTTCAATTTTGTTGTTTTTGTTTGTGTTTTTGTTTTATTTTTTGTTTATTCCCCAATGCAGTTTCACAACTTTTCACAACTCGTCCCTTGTTCCGTAAGCCAAAACACAACTAAGCCTCGTCTGAAATGCATTGAATACAGTCTGGCCAATCGCAGTGGTCAGCAGCGGTTTAAGACGAGGATGGCAGCTGGAAAGGTGCTGCAAAGGGGGGTTTATAGGGTATGTTGTTCCAGTACATTTCGTATATCTTCATTATGTTTGATAAATGCAGTTGGAAACGTTTTTGTAAACAAATTTTAGAGATCAATCCATAAATAAGATGACAAACAAGAGACAGAAACTTAAAAGTTCAGAAAATTAGCTCCATTTAATTAGAGTTCTTATCAACCATTACCCATTAAACCCATTAAACATTAACAAGATAACAATAAATTTCTTAAGCAAAAACTGATGAGTTTTAATAAAGTAACAAATGCTGATAGTTGAATTCTGCCCGTTCATGAATACGTTTTACTCCTTAATAAACTGTAAACTCAATATTCATAGTTAACTTAACAAAATGCCTTAAATTGAGTGAATTCTAAACACCCTGTAGGCTAGTGTAATTAATTTTGCATATGAATTCCATGGGCAAAAACTAAATTCTTTGTTTTTTTTTTTTATTATTTTCAAAATTCAAGTCAAGTGGCTTTTTTGGTTTTTGGCATCGGCGCTGTGTTGCTGCAATTGCAGCACAAGCCACAGCAGCAGCCCAAAATAACACTAAGGGGACACTGAGAAGGGGCAACGAGGGAGGCGAGGGGGTGGAGGGGTTGCAGCCCCAATGCTGCCTTGTGCCGTAGTGTAAACACAATTCAATTAACTCGGCGATTGTTGTCGAGCGGTTGCCCATTGTTGTCGGGGCCCCGGCAAGGACGCTAAAATAACTGAAAACTGAAAACGACAAGCCGATGATGATGCAGAAGAAGGGGAAGAGGGATAGAGGGAAGGGCATAAAAATAGGGGTATGCAGATGATGACGAAGCTGATGCTGACTAGAGAGGGAGAGAGAGAGAGAAGAGTGGACTTGCTAGTCGGATGACGCTGATGCCACATGCCACATGCCACATGGCCAATACAGGCACTTCCCCCTCTCTCACACTCTCTCACTCTCTCTGTGGCAATGCAGCACAAAGACTGGTGGCATGCAACAAGCTGCAACAAATGTTTGAGGCAGCCGCTGGCAACGCAACGCATTTGCATTATTAAAATTTTCATTTTGCGCTGCACTGAGCCCCGAAAATAAAGCCACACACCTAATTGACTTACGCCGACTACGGCAGAGCACAGCGCCTGGCATTATTCGCCTAATTAAGATGGATACTAAAATCGCATTTGGCACAAATGAAAAACAATTAGCAAGGTAAATATGGAATCAGTCGGGCAGTAAGAAGTGATTGAAAGGTATTAGCGGAATTAAAGCTACTAAATAACGAAGAAAGAACAACGTGAACAATGAGCTTAAAAGAAATGTAGAGTCGCTGTTCGGGATACCCTGTGTGCTAGAGAGTATTTCCTATTAGGTAATAATAAGAACATTAAAGTTCATACTCTGCAGACATGGAAGTCTTAACTATATTGACTCTGTAGTTCCAAAAAGATACAGCAAGGTGACAGCTGAAGAAATATATGACTAGAACTTTAAACAATTGACGAAAGTTATAGTTGAACATGTTCTTCGCTCGTGCCTTATGATTCCCAACAGTAAAGTCTGCCTCGCACACTTATTGCTTTGTTGCTCTCACAAACAATACGCGTGTATCGTTGTTTGTTGCCATGTTAGATTGTACAATAATTTGGAGTATGGATTAATATAGTAGCAAAACAATCAATATTAGCAAAACAATAAAACACAAACTTGTAGATTCCCAGTAAGCATTTTAATCTTAGCTAAACAGTTGAGATGGTTTTATAAATCAATAAAAGAAGAAGAACCTAAGTATATCTTATAGACACCCTTTTGTCTATACAAACTCATATAAACCGACCAGATGCTGCGCTTATTATGTTCTATAGATTTTCTTAGTCACTAAGAGTAAAGCAAAATTACTCACCTGTTTTCCAACCCAAAAGTGACGTAATCTTTAAAGTACCCTGAAAAGAAGAAACGCATTTAAAATGGCAGCTTAAAAGAAACATTTCAGTTTTTGTATAGTGCACATAATGATAATGGAATGTGAATGGGGAATGGGAATGTGAATGGAGAATGAGAATGAGTGTACGAGATTTAGGTATTTCAATAGCAAAACCTAATGGACTAAATAAAGAGGAAAAGGTTGAGAAACGAAGCGAAACTAGCGTTAAAGTGGTTGGGAGTGGGAGAAGGAAGGGAGAGCGACGATTGGCAGAGAGAAGAGAAGAGCGTCGCGTGCTGCTGTGACGCCTTGCGGCGTGTTCATTCATCATCTACGTGAAATTTCCAAGCAAAGCAGCAGCTGAAGTGTAAATGTCATTGCCAGTTTACAATTGGTAGCAGAGAGAGGGAGCGTGTTAGGGGACAAATGTCGCTGTCGTTGGCTGCCAAAGGATGCGTGTCTGAGTTGCTTTGCTGTTGCCTTGTGGCGGCTGCTGCCTGCGGCTGGCGACGCACGACTGCCGATGACACTTTTGACTCGTACAGCAGAGTTCCAAAACTCGAAAGGGTAAATGAAGAACAAGAAGAGGGGCAGACGAGGAGAAGGTAGAGCAGACAGGGTACCAGGGCAGCAGGGCAACCAGGGTGCAAGCTGTGAAGTGTGACCCTGTGATTCTTGGCCAGGTTGCTGACGCGGCAGAAGCCCACAACGACAACGTGACTTCTGCCAAGAATAATGACTTAATTTTCAACCGCATCAATTCTTGCCATCTCTCTCTACTCTTTCTCTCTCTTCCTCTGTCTGTTGCTTGGCAATGTCATACCTGACAGTCGCTTTTTGTCTGCCCTCTACCAAGCGCCGGTCAAACAAAGCGTTCAACAACATTTAACGAAAGCAATCAAAAGGTATGGGAAAGAAACATTCAAATACCCTGGAATTTAAGAAAATAGAGAGAGAAGAATGGGCAATGTCAAGACTATAAAGTGTTTAAAATTCAAATATAGATTTATGGATTTATTTAATAAAGAAGAATATATAAAGACTGTATAGTATAAAAATAAACAGATTAATATAAATCTTGGCAAAGAAATACCTTAACTAAGGCTCTATAATTCTATACAATTCTCTAACAATTCCACCACTTCTTCTCTAAACTTCTACAGCGTATCTACTAGTCGTAGCCCTCTGCCTCAGTCGCACAACATTCCCATTTGCTTTATTGTTTTTATTTGCCAAAAATAACTTTAGTGAAATTGTTCTTTAAATTGAATACAGTTGCCGATGGTTTTTCTCCTCATTCCAGGGGGCAATTTGCCATTTGGGTAGTTCTTTTTCCCATTGGTTTTTCTATGTTTTCCTGTTTTTCTTTTCCGGCCACATACACACTGCCGCTTATATAATGTTTCAATTTGTTGTGCCACATTTCGTGGTGTGTGTGCTGCGTACTGTGCATATGATTGATATAAATTTTACTTTGATGAAATGCCCTGTGGAATTGCCGAGAATTTTTGTTATTTATTGCCATCTTTTCTGTTGAGTTCAAGCATCTAAGCCAATTTATTTGCTAGTTGCGGCTGGTTGAATGCTTCAAAATGCTTTTTCTATACAATTTAACAGAGCAAGTCAAGCTGGAGAGAGAGGGAGGAGAAGCAAACAAAGTTCTGTATAGGAAAACGTACAAGTTTGCCTATGAGTGCGTCTATGTGCGTGTGTGTGTTTAGTAGAATATTCAAATCAGGCTGCCATTTTATGGCCCAAACACACACACACACACACCCGTATTTTGCATATCTACAATAAAATAGAGTAAAAAGTAGAGCAAAACGAGCTAAAGAAACGAAAGGAAAGAAAAAAACATTGACATGTTTCAGACACAGACACAGAGTCAACTGAAAATGGATTATTCTATTTATTTATTATACATACAAAGTTTCTTCGCATTTCTTTCACTGCTCATCAATTTTGTTAACATGTGTGTGTGAGAGGGTTGTGTGAAAAATAACTATGCAATATGTTGTAGACTCGTGTTATATTGACTCCCTGATTGGGCAAATAAATAATGCATTCTGCGTCTCTATCGAATCTCCTTGGCCAGCAACGTTTGGTCTTTGACCCTTCTCTCAACCCGTATACACGTTTCCATACGATTTATTTTGTTTGCATTGCCACAAAATGCATTCTAATCGAATAAATAAAAGACATTTCAAGGGGGGAGTAAAAACGGGGGAAAAGTCTTAAAGTATTTGCATTCATTAATCAAACAATAAATAATTGCAGACTGCAATTTGAACTAAATTTTCCTTTGTTATTGTAAGAAAATAAAAAGAATTTAAGCTTTTGAGAATTTACAAAAATAACAAAAGTTCACAATCAAACATCGTTGCAAATTGTTCTGACCAACAGATAATCAGATAAGCTCAGCAAATACAATCAAATTATTTATAAAAAATATCTCCAACAAAATTGGAATATGGGAACATTGATGGGATAGTAGATATAGATAATCAACTCGTATCTCAACACAAATAAGTTGATGTGGAAGATTACTTCAATCGATTGCTGTCTAAGAAACTGTCAAGAATGAAATTTCTGGAGAAATTTCTAACACAAAAGGAAACTTCTGGTATTTACGATTAATTCTAAGATATATTTCTTTTTTTGTGTGATTTTTGTTGTGATTTTAAATTCGAAATTTATACACTGGACTATACACTAACTATATACTACAATACATTTAAAAGGAGTAAAAAAGGAGAAGATTCCTTCCATAAGATCAATTACTTGATTAATTTGCGCAAAATCTTGTTCTCATCGGCACATTTGGTAGTGATGGCAGTGCGCAATTCGCGAAGAGTGCATGTTTCTTTTTTTGTGCGATTTTCTTGTGTGGTTTTAAATTCGGAATTCGTACACTGGACTATATACTAACTATGTACTAAGAAGTAAAAAAAGGAGAAGATTCCTTCCTAAGATTCATTACTTCATGGATTTGAGCAACATCTTGTTCTCATCGGCACAGTTGGTAGTGATGGCAGTACGCACCTCGCGAGGAGTCATCTGCACATTTTTTGTGTGATTTTTTGTGGTTTTAAATTCGGAATTCATACACTGGCTATATACTAACTATATACTAATATACTTATATATAAGGAATAAAAAAAGTAGAAGATTCCTTCCATAAGATCCATTACTTGATGGATTTGCGAGCACGACGTTGATTGCCATTGCGAGAACGCAACATCTTGTTCTCATCGGCACACTTGGTAGTGATGGCAGTACGCACCTCACGAGGAGTCATATGCATAGTGGTGGTCATCAAGTAGACCAGGTCGGCAACCTTAGCCGGATCCAGCTGCTGCTTGCTGGGGCGAGCACAATCCCTGAAGGCAGGCGACGGTTTGCCCGATAGAGTATGGAAAGCAAGAGTCTTGCGATCGAAGACCTCGCAGAGTAGCTTGCGAGTTATGGCCGGTCCAGAGGCAGACCAATTAATGCCCTCAAGGCTGGCACGAGCAACCTTGGTACCATTAGGTCCGATGGTGATCACCTGAGAGTGTACATTAGAATCAAACTCAAAGTTGGGGCAAGTGCGCTTTGGTGTTGAAGTCACCACAGACTTGTTCTTGCGCCCACGCTTGCCAGCAATGGTCTTATTGGGAACATAGTCCTCATCATCATCGTCCAATTCGGGAAGAGGCTCATTCTCCTTGTCACTCTCCTTATCAGTGTCATTCTTTATGTAGATCTCATTGTTATTCTTTATGTCGTCCTCTTTATCGTTCTGCTTAGCGTTCTCTTCATCGATGTCTTTTTCATTATCCTCGTTATTCTTCTTATCTTTCTCCTTTTCATCGCTGCCCTTAGGTGTCGAAGAGACACCATCGCGATATGTATCAAAGTCGCGACAGGTTTTATTCTCTCCGCCATAAGTCATCGTCTGTATGGTCTCGATTTCGTTAGTCAATTGATCGAGTGCCTGCCGCTTAAAGGCCTCCCAGCGCTGAAGTATATCAATGCGAATGTAGTTCATAGTGTGAACGCCATTCTCTTCCAATTCCATCCGATCCATTTTCTGTTCATCAGTTAAATAGATGACTGTCTGGAATGACTCACACGGTTTGGTGCTATCGGCTGTGTAGTCATGATCTATAATCTTCTTAGCATATTCTGCCAATTGATCGAAAACGTTCCGTTTTAGATTGGAACTCGGGACGAAAGTCATTCGTTCCTCTTCTTCAATTTGTTTCATGGTAAATTCTGCAAAATCTTCGGCCAAGTGTTGACGAGTATTCTGTTTTTGGGAATCAACAACGTCTGGTGATTGAATATCTTCAACGTATTTGGCAAGAATCCGCTTGACTTCACGCTGTGAATCTGTTAAGTTCAACTCTTTGTGATCATATGGTAAAATGCTAAGAGCATATTCCAAACGCTGGCGACGGCTTGTCTAAAATACAAATAATAATCAAAATGTTGTAATGGGAGAAACTCTTTGAAAACTCTATAGCAAGACTTACCATCTTTCTCTGTGGTTGTCAAGTTCAAGACTGAATATCTTCTGCACTGTAGGCCACACTTTATATACGAATATCACGAAGGGTTCAATCAGGTAAATTACCTAAAGTTAATACTTACTCTTTTTATTGCCCTCCCTCCAGATGGCCTGCCAGAACGACGTTCCTTAAACAATCTGCGCGTACCCTCGCCTTCTCTACCTGACATCAGATCACGACCATCTGTCACCTTTTGCCCAAACGAACCAGGTATCTCTCGCAAATGTAAAGAGAAAGCACCAGAACCACCCACATGTAAGAGGCGATCGGTTTACATAGACTACGACGAAAATGATCCTATTGCGACGCTGGAACGTAGCTTTGAAGCTTGTCTACCGTACTCTGGCAACGTTTCGGCATCGCAGACCATATTCGTCGAGCATAAGTGCGTGCAAACACAATATCCACAGTGTAAGAAGGATGCATCCACTCAATATGAGGAGGATGCTTGCTTAAGGGGAAAACAAGGTGTTCCAAAATTTGCTAATGTTAAAAAGGAAAAAACAAACGATGGTAGTTCGTTTCACTATTCATATATGACTACACTCGAAAATCCTGATAAAACTAAAAGGGATATTAAATGCGACGATCGACCTAAGACTTCAAAACAAGCCGCACAATCCGATAAAGCTAAAAAGAAGGAGTCATCAAGAGAGGACCACCCAAACAAACATATGCTATATGACTTCAATCACCCTGGAACTTCAAAGCAACTCGTTTCGAAAATATTGCCACTGCCTAATAAGGGAGTAGTTAATGAACCCACAACTCAACAAAATATTAGTGAATTGGAAAGGATGACAGAATCACTTAATGATAGAATCAATCAATTGAACATATTGCTGGAGAGTCTTAATAAGAAGGACTATAATATGAACAATTTTGCGGATATGATTCAATCTTCTAAACAGAATTCTCAAGTTCTTTGCGAACCTCAATTTTTTAATGAAAATCAACCGTCTCACTTACCTAGCACAAAAGCAACTGTTAGATTCGATGATATGATTCAACCGACTGAACAGAACTCAATGTCAAGTCTCCAGAGTCTGCAAGTCCCTTTATCCAGGCAGTCAATCAATAATGATGCTGACTATGCAGATACTTCTGAGCCCGTACTCAATGATATAATCCCCGCGGTGATCAGCATAAGTAATAATCGAGATCTACGCGATATTTTACTCATGATAACGTTGCACGGTAATATTTATCATATAAGTATCCAAGAGCGAAATTCACATAAAGTTCTTGGCTGCATTTTGGCCAGTCAAAAGGCAATCAAAGATGCCACCCGTGTGGGATTCTTCACCAAGGTTCTTACTTTTTCAGCGACAGATATGCGCAACACCATCAAACCGATTAAACAACTTTTTGGCCTCCCATTTGGATTCGTTTCCAGAAAGACAAAATATATGATGGAAACTACTCCGCAGCGGGCCGAAGACGATAATGAGAGCCCTGGGCACAGTAAAGAGAAACCCAGTGGCAATGAAGAGTGTTCCATGATAGATGATGAGGACACCAGGTCCGATGATGAGCCCACAAGGAAAGACGGTGTCTATGAGTTTATAACTAAAGTACTTAACTATCCACTAGATAAAGCCATTCAACGCAGGTTATGTGAGTAACGTAAAAATTGTGCAATTACTGCTCACGAAGTTTATCGAAGTCACTCAACAGAGATGCGTGTTGATTACTTATCGAAATCCATTAAGAAATGTAAAGTTCCAAACCATTTTAAAACATATTTTAAGTCACGTTTTACCAAAATTTATTTATATAATATAAAAACCCATTTAATTAAAATAACTTTTATAAACTGGACTGTGTTTTACTAGGATAACTCATTTAAAACTTTCATTTGGAAACCTTTAGAAGACGCAAATCAATAACTATTTAAGAAAGACTACTCACCTACCAAAATACATACATACCATATACTATAGTTAAGATTCCAAATTGAATTATTCTACATGTTTTCTAGAATATGAAAATGAACATTTGGTTTATTGCTTAATAATCTGAGATTAACAATTTTATGATTTTGAGAACAAGTTTACATGTCGTCTCACAGCTGCATATTTTGCAGGTATTGCAGAAAAGTCGCCCGTAATCAAATTTTATTGCAGCCATGCAAATGAGGTAAATCCTCGCTACCAATATGTAAATTCCGTAATCGTGAAACCCAAAAGGGACGGCCTACCTGTTAGAGAGAAGGGATTAGGGAAAGAGTTCGCCCGTCGATCTTTAAAAGCGAGAGCTGCGGAGACGAGAGCATCAGTTAACCACGAGCAGAGCTAGCAAAATCATCAACTGAAAAACCAGTCAACAACTATTGAAAGTGAAGAACCAAACAAACAATAACGAATAACAAAGTAAAAACAAGTGAAAAATCAATTAAGTAAAGACCAAAACAAGTTAATCATGAGCAACGACAGCGGTCTGAAAGATTCAGCAACTTACTCAGAACCTGCAGCTATTGCAGAACCACCACGTTCCCCATCACCTCCGCGACCACCGACATCACCACCACCACCAGCCGAATCCAATCATACATCATCACAAACACCACAGTCTCCACAATTACCTCAGTCTCCACAATTACCTCAATCTCCACAATTACCTCAGTCTCCACAATCAGCACGGTCACTATTACGAAGACCTCCATCACCACCTCCCCATCCTCCAACAACACGCCTCTCGTGGTTCCTGGCTGAAGTCGACGAGGGGTCAATGAAGGGAGATAGACCTAATGGTCTCAAGCAATTCTGTGTGCTGCACAGCATGGAGATAATCGAGGCAGATGTGTCAGACAAGTACATGACTCGCATTGTGGAATTCAAACTCAATGGCCGCCCTCTGGAGGCGAAACTTATTTTGGCAGCCGATGATCGTAACGTGGTGGAAGCAGCAATGTCCTCAATGGCTCGAGAACGGCGCGACCCGGAAGAAGATGCCCAACAGCTGCTTGTGCAGTACGAAGAGGAGGACGATGTGACAGGCAACCGTCTTGTGCAGCAGGTTATCTCGCAAGTTGGTATTCAATGGATGAGCGCAAGGCCTGAACTGGGCGGAACGCCTCTTATTCAAACCGCTGCAGGGTGCATAGCTCACGTGCTTCATTATTATGAGCATCGGGATTATATGGAGAAGATATTGATGTACCTGAAGGCACGCTGCTTTGATAAAATCTTCAACGATACATTTGAGACGGCAATGGATCCAATGGACAACAATACCTGGATGCTAGTGCAGTACAGCCCAGAACCTGAGACAGTTGTCTACCAAGTAGTTTCGTACAGTCATACCGTGTGGCGGCAAGGAAATCACTACAAGGATGTCGTTGCTTATATACAGTTGCCGGGTACCGAGACTATTTTACAGACTATTGTCATTGCCTTCAGCAAGAAGAAAGCCGATATGGAAGCTAAGTACGAACAGATTCGCAGCTTTGCCCTGGAAATGGACCTCCCTAAGATCGACGAGTTGGGCCACGAGGAGCCCCAAGGCACCACCGCTGTATTTACCCGCACTCGTACCACAATCTTTGATCGCAACGAGCGACGCGATGTGACTGGTGAACATCGACACCTGCGCCGGCAACTCCAGGATATGAACGAGACAGCTGATGCTGAGGCTCAGATGCTGATGGACGCCTTCGGCATGGTCGACAATATCCAACGGAATGTAGATAGTATACATCACGAAGCCGACTTGCTCATGGTAGCAGGCGTTGAGCTTTAAAATCTCTTAAATTTTCTTTACCTTTAGTATTTCTATCACCTCATAGAATTAAATAATTATGTACGTAAATCAACGAATCAAATTTATGATCTAATACTAATTTCGAGATAATGCTTAGGTTTCATTAACAAAGAAATTAATAAATTAATATAAGAAAAACAACAAAAATTATATATTCGATGGGTTGGGAACAACTTATTCATTACGGGGTTCTTCTTCACAGCAAATCAACGGAGGAACAGCAAATCAATGGAATTCTACGTTCTTCCCTATGACTAATGGACTTGGTGACCTAAACCTTATCCTAATAATATACGTATTAACTAGGCAGTAATTTAACTCAATAAATTAAATGTTCCATAAGATCTTTAAATGCTTTTCTATTCTTCCCATAGTCAAAACGACAACAGAACGATGATTTACAAAACCATCCCTGATTTACAAAATCATTGCTATGCATTAATACTTTTGCCTAGATCTTGTACCATTTTGTTGTCTTAGAGCAGAACAATATATTGACATATTTAAAATAAGCTTCGTTTTAAAGAATGCTGTTATCCCAATTGTGTAGATTAACTTTCGACATTTTTAGTGTAACTTTTGTAGAAGGTATATTGATTTTGGACAGCAGTAGGCCACATAAAGCATATATTCTGAGTAAGCATCAATAGCGGAGGCGATCTTGCCATGGTTGTCAGTTCGTCCGTCTGCCTGTTGCAACGCTTACAAGTTTCGGACCAGTATAAACATATGTTAATATAGCTGTCTGAACTTCATTTTTAATAACTATTATTTTCCATATTTCTTTTTTAAATATTAATTCTAAATATTGACAATTTTAAGTTGTTTTGCTATTTATTTATAATATTCCGAAATAATGGTTTGGTGTTTGTCCAAATGATTTATTGTACAATATCAGAGCCAAAATAACATATACTGCGTGTCGACAAATTCTTTGCAAAAGGAAAAATGCAATGAGAATTCAGTTTTAAAGTCAACTTTTACTAACGAAATTAGGATTTTCTTAGTTTCTTTTTTACTGTATTATTAACTAATTAGCATCACCAGCAAAACCAGCTGTCAAGTAATTCTTTGGAAAATTGAAAGACGCAAGATATTACCATACATATATACATATTAATGAAATCATTAATATCATAAAACTAAATTCTATAGATTTCATAGGACAAATCAGTTAGAAATAAAGATTTTCATAACAAAAATTGAATATGACAAGCGATTTGAGTCATTTTAGCTGTAAACTAATACATGCATCATAGATTTACATTAACAAAACTAACTATATTGATTCAAATTCAATTAGACAAAGATATTTAATATGCATATTATAATTTTAGACAATTGTTCATCTGAAAGCTACAGCACATGGTTATTCTGTACTCATTAATATTAAATCAAAAACTATAAGTGAATTAGGAAAGTTGCGGTACCTTATTGTTGTGACGGGAGGCAGTCGGGGGTAAAATATTTCAATAGAAATGTAGAATTTGTTAACAATTAATAATAGAATTCTGTTTCGCTTTCACTGTATACATATTTCAATAATGCCGATTCACCTACTGTCAGAGATGGGACTAATAAAAATTACAGATGGGAGAAGATCGATGGGAGCATTGAGACAATAAAGGAATTAATAGGGGTATTCCTTTATTATATAGAATGTATACAAAAAAATCCTAAGCACAAAAGCTATTTTAGTAGCACTTATTAGCTCGAATTTGCTTTATTGAGTTTTTATTGTTAGTAAGACATTAAAAAACCAAGAAAATATATGTTAACTTCGGGATGCCGACAGTTGCCGCTTTGTGTGTCACTGGTATATATTGATGTCTATATATTTTTTGATTGTTCCATGAAAACTTTATGATATTTTTGTCAGATTTTGAAGGAATTGTATAGATGTAATAATATCGTGTTATTAAGTTAAATCTTCTGCTGTAATATCGTACTATTAAGTTAAAACTAGTGAACAAAAATCGTTAAGATAAAATATAAAAAAGTTCATCTCAAGTAGAGATTTTCCTCTTTATATGACCGCTAAATAGAAGAGACGCACAAAGTTTATACGGTAGGTTACTATAACTTCGATTGGAGCTTGTCAGCTGTGGTACTAAATATTAGCAAACGTATCAATGCATTTCGATGGTTTGATCTTTGGATTTGACTATCGTAGTGACTAACAATTTAATATGTAAATTGTAGAGACGGTGAGCTTGTGGACAAAAGAGAGTCGGCAAATATAACAAATATGTAATGTTATTTAAAGATCTGAAAGAACTAACTAATTGTGTTTTATTACTGGCTGGTGGACTAATCCAATAGTTTTAGTTGTTTAGTTTACCATTTACAATGACATGTTATATTTATGGAATATGCTAGAAGTTCCTTCAGTATCGTCGACTATGCACAGCGTGCCGTAAGTCACGTACACATAACTTTGCAATTAAGGTACGTTGCAACAGATCGAGTAACATGACCAGAGATGTCATTTCTGAGATGGCTTCTCATGTGAGTTGCTACCAGAGGAGGGTAATTAAAACAACATCTGCAGGGGTATAAAAGCATATACCAGCCATACTTTACGGCAGCAGCTGTTGCTGGACGACGAATTTATTTATGGCCAGGGTATCTTAAGCCGAGAGCCTAAGAATGCAACTGCTCTTTACCGTTTCTTGGAGAAAAGTTGCCTGCTTGTGCTTGGGACAGATGTCTTTGGTACCATCTGTTGCTGCGACTTTTCGCGACCCAAGTTTAACTGCCGACGACAGCTGCACAATTAGGTAAATCCGGGTGAAAATATTCTTAATCCACTCGACGGTCGCGAAAATTTCGCGGCGCTTAGGTAAATTCTGATTTAATCCCGATAGGTACGGCAAAAGAGGTTAATCCTCGCAAAATTAGGTAAATTCCGTACTCGCAAAACCCAAAAGGGACGGACTACCTGTTTGTGTGTTTGCGAGGGATAGAGAGGGGATTAAGGAAAGAGTTCGCTGGTGGATGTTTACCATAAAAGCGAGAGCTACGGAGACCAGAGCATCAGTTCAGCACGATCAGAGCTAGAGAAAGCATCCAGCCAATCATAGCAAAATCATTATCCGAAGAACAAGTTAACAACTATTGAAAGTAAATAAATTAGTGAAAAGTCAACGAACGAGTGAAATATCAACGATCAAGCAAAAAGACAATCGTATTACATTAACAACAATCTTAGTTAAAGAAACAAAACCATGAGCAACATCAGCAACGACAGTGGCCTGGAAGATTCGGCAACTTACTCCAGAGCTAGAGCACTTGCAGGATCACCTCAGTCGCCACAATCACCACGGTCCCCATCACCTCGACCGCCATCACCACCACCCTATCCACCAACAACACGTCTTTCTTGGTTCCTGGCGGAAATCGATGCAGGATTGATAAAGAGTGGCAGACAAAATGGCCGCAAACGCCTGTGTGTTCTGCGCAGCAATGAGTTCATCGAGGCAGATGTGTCCGACAAGCACATTACTCGCACTATAGAGATCAGACTCAATGGCCGCCCACTGGAGGCGAAACTTATTATGGCATCCGATGATCGTAACATGGTGGAAGCAGCAAGGCTTGCAATGAATTTAGCAGAGCGCAAAAAGGAAGACGATGCCCAAACACGTCTTGTGCATTTCGAGGAGGACGATATTGTGACAGGCAAACGTCTCGTGCACCAGGTTCTCCCGGCCGAACTTGTGGACTGGACTGTACAAAACACAACTCCCGATCTTTGTCGAACTAGAGCAGGTTACACAGCTAATGTGTTGTACAACTTCGCACCACGAGAATTTTTGGAGAAGCAGTTGTTGCATTTGAAGGCATCCTGCTTTGATGACGTCTTTAACGATGCCCTCGGTGGCGCACTCCAGCCAATGGATGAAGACACCTGGATGTTGCTGCAGTACTTAGATTCCGGCGCAGTTGTCCACCAGGTCCTACAATACAAGCACACCATATGGAGGGAAAGAAATCTTTTCAAGGATGTCATAGCTTATATGCGATTGAATAATAACGAAACCATTGTGCAGGGTATTGTCATTGCCTACGGCCAGAACAAAGCTGAGATGGATGAAAAGTACGATCAGATTCGCCGCTTCGCTCTCAAATTTAACTTCCCTGAGGCTGACGCATTGGAATACTTTCTGCAACAGTCTCATACCACCACCAATCTCTTTGCTCGCAATCGTAGTACAATCTTCGAACGTAACGAGCGCCGCGACATAACCGGTGAACATCGCAATATGCGTCGTCAGCTTGAGCAGTTGACCGAAAGAGCCAACGATGAGGCTCACATGATTCTAGAAGCCTTCAACATGGTCGAGAATATCAAAGCCAATGTGCCTAATGCAGCCAACGAGTAGCTAAACATGCCTACCATTATGACATCAAACCTATCAAAGATCCATGCTGACCTCTATTGACTCTACCAACTCTTAACGCTACCAGTAACAGACTTGGTTTAACGCTATACCCAGTAACAGACTTGGTTTAACACTATACCCAGTAACAGACTTGGTTTAACACTATACCCAGTTAACACTCAATCACATGGACAACAGTTAGACTTAAAGGATTTTTTTTAATTGAAATTGTATAAGAAATTTAAATAAGAAACATTGTATTAAAAATTGTAAAACTTAAATGAAATTGAAATAAGAAACATTGTATTAAAAATTGTAAAACTTAAAAGAAATCAAAATATAATTAAATGTTTGTGTAAATGTACAAAATTATCTTTTTTATAATAATCAAGGGTTTGGGAATTACTTCATTTTCAGGTTGTTAAAAGGGCTTTCCCTTAACATTGGATTCATTATATATATAAATAGTCTTTCTATTTCAGATATTGGCCATCATTTGAAGGACTAGAGGTGCTGACTATCATCTTCATTTGTAGTCATATTCTGTTCCTTGGTTATGTGTTGCTTAGGCAACATCAACTTAACCTGACTCTGCGGAACGAACATTTGCTGCTGCGGTGCCTGATGCCGAGTCAAAGTTTGCAACTGTATCTCTCCTAGACAAATTGGCTGGTGCTGTGGCCACATTTGCTGTAACTTGGCAGCCAAGAAAGACTCCTGCTGTGTCGACAAATTGTGCGGCTGCTGGGGCAACATTTGTTGCTGCGACTGCTGCTGTGTCCAGTTTGGCTGCGCATGGCACATTTGAAGCTGCTCTTTAACCTGCACAGACAATTCCTGCTGGCCATAGCTAATCTTGGAGTAGCATTGGGAGCTATTGGTCCAGTGTATATATCGTCCATCAGCCATCAGTTGCTGCTGCTGCTCCTCGCCTCGCAATGTGCCCTTGTAGTCGGATATGTAACGCTCTTTCCTTCTCTGCTGACTTTGCGACAGTGTCCATGGTTGAAACTCATCTGGTGGCAATGGATGCACCTGGGACAGTGCGACCTGCAACATCTTGCCAATTTCCTCGACAAAGATTATACAAGCTCGTTCCCTTCTGATGATGTGCTGGACATAACAATTGAACTCCCCGTCGGGCAACTCGACGCGACACTTGGCACCAGGACGAAAGTAATAGTCGCCTATGTAGACTCGCAAATGCTTTGCCTCGAGCAGCGCATCGCGCCATGAATCGATGTCCACATTGCGATACACAAGGGGATCCATTGACTTGGCCACTTTGTAGGAGATTGGCAGTTGGCAAATGTTGAGCAATTGACGCACACACGACATACCACAGCCTCGTTTGTGGAAACTGCAATGCTTCGGCTTCCGCAAGATGCACTTGGTGTGCTGTGGCTGATCCAATTGGAAGTGGCATCCATTGCGTAATACTAAGAGATTCTCTTGTGGTACCTCAAAGCTACAGTTGAAGCTGCCCGGATAGAGTATCTTCTGCACAGCCAACTCCAGATCAGGCATACGAAAGAGTTCCCTATAGATAAGTTTGTAGGTCATTGCCTGTGCAATTGCCGCTGTCTCGTAGTATTCTCTGGTAAATACAGAATCGAAATGTTTATCACACGTATAGAACACAGAGAAGTAATCTGTAAATTGTTTATCGAACGTGACGATTTGCGCCAGTCTTTGCGGCTCATAAAAATGCACATTGCGTCGATAGAGAAAGCACATGGCACGCAGTTCGATGGGGGTGCCCAGTGTTCTTGGTTTAGTCATGCGCTGCAGATACGTGTCATAGTCCTTCTCTCCAATATATTTCTCAAAGCGACGACGCTTGAAGATCATGTAACGCACACACTCCTGACGCACCTCGTAGTGCAGCGACTGTGTGTCGTAGAGTTGCTCGGCTACCACGCGGAACAGATTACTGCCATCGCGCAACGTGTGCTTGCGGTAGAGGGAATGAGACTCCAGGAAGAGATCATCGGCATCTGGGCTGCCTGAACTGAAGTTTCCATGCTCCAAGGTTTCCATCTCGAAATCACAAATAAAACTCTGTGCAGAACAAGTTGCTCGTAAAAAAAATCACGCCAAAATTGTCTTAAGCGATAGTTAAAGCACACTACAATCGATAACAGATGAGTGTTGCCCTATTTCATTTGTTGTGATTATGCGATTAATCAATATATCATCATCGTCGTTTTAAATGCTGCTTGCTTTTATTACAAAGCCCCAATCAATTCAAACAAACGAATAACTAAAGATAAATTGACAACATCGAAAGTGTTGCCGCCAGTCAAGTAAGCTTCGATTAATTGATTCCATTATTCAATCAATACAAAAAAAATCTTGCATTATTTTATGTATTTGCTTATGCAATTTTCTGAATAAATTTTAGATTACAAGCAAAGCGGTTTATCGATATACAGTCAAAAAAGCAGACCATTGCTTTATAATTTTATCATAACTGCACTGAAGAGGTAATGAAACAGCGATGTATGCTGCTGGTTTCCATATAAACATTAATGTTTCCGCAAGCAAAAGCGTTATATAAATCGATGCCAAACAGGGGCTGCTATCAGATTAAACACTGTTCTTTCTTGCAATGAATATCTGAAGAGTTGCCATATTTCAAGTGTTTGCTTAAGCGATTAATCGATACAAAGTCCGATTAAAAGCTGCACCCTCTGGCAGTCATATTTCTTTGCGTCTTTTTCCCACTTTAAATCGGTAATTTTTTATACAACCCTCCGAGTTTTTATTGCTTTGTGCTTTCCACTACATTTGCCGTAACTCCATCATCGTTAAAATATCGTATAATCGTATACAACAGCAGCGCAGCAGTAGCAGCGTCGCCTGATTCTGTTTCATTCCATTTCATTCCGCCAAATTAATTGCATGCAATTCGGTGGCTTACAAACGCCAAGTCGCAAGTCCCTGGCACTTTGCATTTTAAGAGGGATTGCACGCTGCGTAATACCCTATCCCCTCTCCCCTTCTAGGGGGTGTAACCGGTACTCCTCACTCACTCCTCCACTGTTTACTCTTGCATTCGGCATAAACTCCTAGATAAAAATGTAATTTCAACGCGCTGTATAAGTACATAAGTAATTGTAAATATGCAGGCGACTTTTATCTCTGTCTCCCTCTCTCACACTCTCTCTCCCCACCACAAGGCAGTGCTTCTCTCGGCAACGCGTCGCCCTAATGAGCATTAAAGTCCTTTGCTCGGCTGCGTCGCTTTCTTGCTGTTGCATTTGCATAAATTGAAATTGTAAAATGACCGAAATTGTCACAGCAGGCGGCTAAAATGGGCTAAAAATAAAGTAGAGCTGGGTGAGGGTGAGGCTGACTAGACCAACAGATATCCTATAAAAGTATTTGAGCTTACGAGATTGATAGAGATACAGATACACTATATGTGAGTATATCAAGGGTAAATTATGGAAGATTTGATTCTAGCATTTAATAATAAACTGAATGTTAAGTAGGATTGTATTGTTGGTATTGCTAGACAAGCAGATACCCTCTAGAAGTACTTAAGTTAAAGAAAATGAGGTTCATAGACCAATGCAACTGTTGAAAACTATGAAATATTTGTGAGACTGAGATTGGTTGGTAGACTAGTAGATACCCTATCGATATCCTATAGATCCCCTTAAGATACTCTGAAAACGTAGAGATATTTGAGTTCAAGAAAGTCTAGAGTATTCTCCGATTAGACGAATGTATTCTCATTGCACAATAAAAAACCTAATAAATGAAACATTTTCATACAAAATCAATTAAAATATATATTGTAAGTAATCTACATACTCTTCCCTTCATACCTGCGTTTACAGGGTATCGTGACAGACAGAAAACATTGGCATATTATGCTTTTAATTTAATTGGCTTTGCATGTGAAATTAAATTCAATGAAATTTGTTTTATGTTTAACATTAATGCGACCTCTCGTTGTGTGTTGTGCTGCTTTACAGTTATTTTCACATTTCAGTTCGCACACATTTACACACAACACACTTGTACACACGCATACATTCACACTCACAATCAGCTGGCAATCAATTTGCGAGTAGTTCACAAGTGAATTGTGCCATTGGTTTGCTTTAGATTTTTTGATTAGTTTTTTATTGATTTATGTATTTGGCGCACGAATTGAATTTCGAGTGTCTGCCATACAAAGAAAAAAGGGAGAGGGGAGCAGAGAGATGGAGATAGAGCTAATGATAGAGAGACCAAACAAACCTTAGCTGGAACTAAACTCGACTAAGATTAACCTGCGTCTCACTGGGTACTAAAGTTTGCTCTTTGTTTTTGTTTTCCCTTTTACTTTCGCATGCTTGCTATCTCTGCTGCTCCATGCTGCATGGTCGATTTAATGCGACGTATACGCTATTTCTGACAGCCACAGATGCGGGCAAAGCCCGAGAGCCAGAGAGCGAAACGGAAGCACTAAACCAAACATCAAAATAAACAGCACACTTAATCGTGTATAAATGTTTATATTTACCCTGTAGGCTGTAGTCGTGGAGGCACGTGAAGAGGGGGAGAGGGAAGTCAGAGAGAGAGATGCTCTGTGTAGCCGGCATCGGCATCAGTATCTCTGAATCGACTTTCGGCATAGTTTTATGTCTCAATCGAAATGTTTGCGAGAGGCAAATAAAAATAATCAACTCGATTCGGAAGAAATGCTTAAATCTTCCAAGTATCTGTGTGTGTGTGTGTTTACGTTGTTTTTCTTGTTGTTGTTGTGTTTTTATGGCATCGATATGATATGGTGATTAAGTGGTTAGTTTCATAAAAGCCAACGGGGCGTATGCGAATGCGAGTCTAAGTAGTATCAATGAAATTGTGTTCACGGCGATTTTGTCGATTCGCAGTGCGTGTACGAAGAGACAAAAGTAACTGAGGGATGAAGAGAAAGAGAGAGATTCAGAGGGAAAGGAAAAGGAAGAAGAAAGAAGACAGGCAGAGGGAAAGGGAAAGGGAAGTAGATAAAGACAGTCATAAATAGGGAAAGATATAAAGCTGGCAGACTGCCGCACAGCTGTTGATATTGTTAAAGAAATTTGGGCAGATTTAAAGACCTTTAAAAACATTAAAGAACTGTTGAATAAGCCAAATGATTCCAGAGAACAATAAATCATCAAATACTTGAGATCAATCGAGGCATCGAGAAAACAATATAAATATTTAACTGAACTGAAATAAATCTTTGAAATATTTATACAGAATCTATAAACGTTTTTTTACCCTTTGCAAATTGGCGCCAACTGTCTGTTAATACTGCAATTATTATCGAAATTATGTTAAAAGCACATAAATATTACGTATACGCAGTGAATTAAAGCTGCAATTAAAGTCGTGCACAAGTTTTATGTATAGTTTTATTTTTTCTCATTTGTCAATGGCGGCGACACTTTGACGTTTAAAAGCAAAAACTTGCAAAGACGATAACATACACAAGCATACACACATGCAAGCATACAGTCACACACAAGCACACACTCTCACACACTCACACACACGTATTTTAAAAGCGTACACAATTTGCTTTAATAAACACTGAGGGGGTCAAGGAGGAAGCGCCTCCCGCCTCAATGAGGCTGCCTGCAGTGAGCGCAGCTGGAGCCAGACTGACAGGCGGCACTTGGGCGAATGAATGCAGAGTAGAAGAGGGGGCGGATGCAGAGTTTAAGGGCGGGGCTGTCTAAGCAATGCGCTAGCTGTTGTGTGTGGTCTAATTTAGAACTTGTTTGTCTAAGCTATAAAGCACAATAAATCCAGCTTTGGGTCATCACTTTTGTTGCTATGCTAAAAATTGTCAACGAGCACATACACATAGACACGCATACAAATTGTGGTCATTTGATAAAAGCAGAAAACACAGTCTAGGGCAGTTTTTAGTTGCATTTTGTGGCTGTTTTTGTTGCTGCTGCTGCAATTTAAAAGAGACCGAAAGGGAAACCTAAGCAAGCCCACGGGGAAAAACGTTGAGTGCTTACATACTTATGGTTTGTGTGTGGCTTGTTGTGTGTGTGTATGGCTTGTTGTGTGTGTATATGCGTGTGTGTGTTGGGCTACCCCATCAACATCATCATCATCAGCTCGTGCAAACACTTGACTTTCCTCCTTTCGTATTTGCCTTGCCATTTGCCGGAGCAAATTTTCTTGATTGCCTTGGCATTGGCATTGGCATTTCGCTTGTTCTCTTCTTTTTCTCTCCTCTTCTTCTCTCTGTGTGTTATGCGTTGTCATCTTTCTCTGTTTTCTTTTTTCGACCCCCCCCCCCTCTCACACACTTCTGTGGCGCCTCATGACAGTGATTTTTGACATTTCACGCGCGCTTATTTCTTGCCATCTTTTTTTATTTCTCTTGACTGTATTTTCCTTTCCTTTTCTCGGCTTGGGGGTAAAGGTCAACATTCGTTTTGCATAGACAAACCATCGACATATCTGCCTTTGCGAAATGGGCTTTCCCAGTTGCTCCCCAGTGGCAGATTTACGCTTAACTAAATTGATTCGCATACAGGAGAAGAACTCAAAGCTCAGCCCTTTCCTTCAGTCCGAACGAACCTCACCCCAAATGAAACTGAAATTCCACTCAAAATAATTATGAATGAATTGTGCTCTTTGCTCAGCTGTTGCTGTTGTCGCTGTTAAGTGCACTGTTAACAGACTGTATGCTGCTGCTCTGCTGTCAGTTAACAGCACTCGACACAGCAGAACCAGCTGTGCTGCGTGTGTTCTGTTTAGTTCAGTCGATCCACAGACATCGAGGCGAGAGCACACGCGACGCGCATGAAAACACGAGACAGTTCCCTCCCAAAATAATAACGAAACGCGGCGCACACGCTGCGTATACGCGTTGTGTGTGGTCAACAAATATTTTGGTGCAAGTAAATAAAATGGTCAGTTCCTAAACAGAGCAAGAGAGAGAAAGAGTCGAACAACTACAATAGAAACAAATTAAACAAAGTTTTCAACATAGCAGGCAAATTGTTAAGTAAAGTTGAATTTCATTTTACAAATCAATTTGAAATTGTTTTTTTGTAACGAATAATTATGAAGTCAACTTTGAAAAATATTGGGGAAAATTTTGAAATGAAAAAATATTAAATTAAACAAATAAAAATTGAAATAATTGCACATGAAATTAGCTGAAGAGAAGAATAAGTTGGACAAAGCATGACCTATAAAAAACTAATTAATAATTTAAAAATTCAATGCACATAACTAGGTAAATTCATAAATATATAGAAAGTATTTTAAATACTTTATTATTCTTAATGCAAAAATTAAAAATAATATTTCACATGAAAAAGTTAAAATATAAACAAAAGAAAAACTGAATTTTAATTTTTAAATTTATGCTCAATCTAAATCAACTTAACCCATCTCTATAAAGCCAAACTGCAGTTATATTATAATACTAAGTAGAGTCACCCTAAGCCAAACTGCTGACAAGCTGCAGAGCATTCTTCAGGCCCGTTAGGCGTGTGTAGTAGGAATAAGTATCCACAACAAGAACTTTGTAGAGTCCTCCATACCTCTATAATAATTGCAAAGTACAATGAGACAGAAATTATTGAATGGATTATAAGTATTATCAATAGAGAATACAAGATCCCGTAGTATAGGCACCTCAGAAACTATGATATTGCCAATATAAAACTAAGAAATAAGTAAGATGTACTAAGTATTAGGCATCTTTATTTTGTATAATTTTTATGAACTAAGCGTATGTATTTAAAAGCAATGCAATTACAATCAGGAACCCCCAAGAAATTCTGCACAAGCACCCTCGAGATTGTCACTACGGCCCTGGCTTCGTTCAGCCACTAACAAGTTGCATTCAAATTGAATTGATTTGAATCATCCGCTCAGACAGAAATTTATTCAAAATACCTTGGAATGAATGCGGCAAATCGAATCACATAACATATTTATGTATGCTACGCGACCTGCAAATGTCACAGCTTAAGTTGAATTGCATTAGATCAACGCCTTTTTAAACCATGCTTGCCCTCTCTCCCCTCTTTGTACTTCCCTCCTCTGGCAGTTCGTCTGCTGTGCTTCCTTCCATTTTGTAGCTGCAGCAAGGCACGTGAAATCCATATTGATGTGGGAGTAGTCGCGTAGCTCAGCCTCCTTCCTGCTGCTGTCAGCGTGGCTTCCTGTGGGTCTCCCCCGTCTTCCTCCTCCTTCTAAGCTCTCTTGCCTTTGTGTCTCTTTCTCATTTTATACTGGTGGCACTCGGCCTTTGTTTGATTTGCATATTGCTACCTGTCTGAGTTGTGGCACACACACACAGACACACACTCACCCTCACATACCCGCAAGTAAACAGGGCATGAAGTAAAAAAAAAGACCAGGAAAAAATGTATAAAACAGGCAACAAAACGTGATAAAATAAGCGGAAAAATAGCTGACAAGCAAACTTCCCCCCTCTCCCTATCACTCTCTTGCCCACTTAGGGCACAACAAGACCATCAACAATGTAAAAATATATATAAAAAAAGCAAAATAAAAACATTTGCCACACAGAACAAAGAAAATTATCTGACCAGCGCCTTTGTCTCTCCCCCTCGCTCTCTCTCCCTCGAGGTGCCTGTGACAAGTGACAGTTTTGTTTGTTTGCCGCCCTCAGGTGTGCAGAGGAAGGAGGGGGAGGGGGAGGGGAAGGACAGGTAGATGAGGGACATTGGGCTGCCTTTGGTCTCACAGGAGTGTTGGCCACCTAATTTGGCCAATGGTTTTATTGTTTGCCCCCCCTCTGGCCAGAGGGTATTATTATTGCTGTGCTCTCTGTTTACACGCACTTTTATCGCGTGTGTATGTGTGTGTGTTTTGTGCTTTCGTCTGCCAGTGTGGGTAAACTAATTGAGACACATTCGCTTTCATTCACATTCGCTTTCTTCTGGCCGCGCAACGTTGTCGTTGTCGTATACTCAATCTGCCGCAAGCCTGTCACGTCGACACACTCTGTCCGGCAATCAGCGAGCGCGCCCTGAGCACAACACACACACATACTGAGACAGAGGCAGATGACGCACACACACATGCAATTGCAGTGCTGGAAAAGTCGTAGAAAGCTAGCAAAGTGGAAAACTAACTACGAGTTGGTGAAGAAGTGTGTTGACTACCCTACAATAGTACAGGTATATTGAACTGAACTTAATCTATATATAGACAACTTTGTTTACTCAACATAATTGATAAATACTTAAGATAATAATAAGTATTCTATATATTGATTTTCATTTATGTAGACAGTTCTATATGTAGTTCAAACTACTTGAGCCAATTACAGAATATTTAAAAAGGAATAGGAATTTCAAAAGGAACAAACTTAGAATTGTATTATAGATATCTTGCAAAAAGTATTAAAATACTTTCAACTTCAGCTGATTTCTTCAATTAAAGTTAACTCAATAACTCAAGAGTTATTGTATGCAATTCGTGTATCATTGTTAAATATTGTAAAAAAACCCATTCCTAGTTCAAAGTACTTGCGTCCATAATAAAGTCTTTAATTTGAAGATTCAATTCTGCCAAAGAAATTTTCTAAGAATTAAATCATACCTTAAATAAAATTCTATTCCATACTTGAATATCAACAACAAAACAACAACAGAATATTTTATAAAATATAAAGTACAGATTGTAAGGTTCCTTAAGATCATGGCAGTTGCACCTTATAAGGCAACTCAATGTACTGAGAATTCTCTGTACAAAACAAAAATTGCTTTATGTTTAAAGCAAGTCTCATCTGCTCAACAGTTTTCCACTGCCTGCTGCACATTTCAAGTAATTCCATTTCTAGGCTAGGGTATACAATCATCATTCACTACCTCCCCCGTCTCTATCCTCTCCTCATTTGGCACTTGTCGTCGTTGTCAGCCTCAATGGCAGCCCATCAAGACGGTTTGCTACTTGTGGCGCTGGTTGTAGTCGTCATCGCCTTCTCTTTCGCCTTCTCCTTCCTCATCGTCGTCATTCGTCATGCTAGTGCTGAGTGAGTACTCCCTGCGGCGATGGTGAACTTGTTTACCCCGTGTTCGTGTGTTTTCTAATGAAATGTAAAGGCAAACAAAGTCGCAAGCACAAGTAAGCCCAAGTTGCGCCCTTGCCATATGCTGTGCTGCACTTCTGCGGGGCACTTACGCGGTAATCACATTATTTGCTATGCCAGTGTGTGCAACCACTGTATTTTGTCTACAATCAGGAGATTGCCAGGGTTGTCACAGCGAAAATGTAATTAAATTTTAATAATTTTCAACAATTCTTTAAGCTTTAAGCTTTGCTTGCGTCTGGCGGCGTGGGGTGGCATATTAAATTTGTATTTATCATCATTTGATTTCGTTTATTTATGTTTTACGAGTCTCGAGATGCAGGAAGAGACGCAAAGGAGGTTAGGGAGGGGGCTAAAGAGGGAGGCTGCTGCCATAAATAAATTGGCAAAATGTGAATTTATGACAGGTGGCCTGCGAGGCATGATTTGGCATGACTGTGATTTGCCTCAAGGAGTTGACTTTATGACGAACCATAAAAACAGATTTGTGCATAATTTGGAAAAACGTTTTGTGCAGATTTCCACACACACACACAGCTTTCAGCTGTTATAACAGTACATTAAAGTGGCGTTTATATTGTTTGGGGGATTTCAATTGCATAAAAAATGTTGCGAGTAAAGCAAAAGCTTGTCACACTTAAGATTAACTCTCGCATAAAACACAATTTATTACGCTTAAAACTGCAACACTTTAGTGTCGAACAGCAACATAAACGATACTCAATCTCAAGTAAACTAAGTATTCATTCATGCTTCGATACTACTTCAATCTTGTGAAGCACATGAAAGTTTCTAGCAGGCAATAAAGCAGCTCAGCTAATTAGCTGCACTTCGACACCCTTTTTGACTTGCTTCTCTTTAAGGGGGGGCATCCTTTACTCGCCTTTGAGCTATGCTGCTATTCATGAGAGCTTTGCAACTTGCCAAGGACGTGGCACAACCCTTTGGCAACATATCGTAATAACTTTCGCCTGCTCTGCTCTGCTCTGACTAAGCTCTGATGAATAACTCGCAAATTTGTTTGTGAATGAACCCAAAGAAAGAAGTTTCCATGCTTGCTCTACTCTCTTTCTCTCTCTCCTACCGTAGCGACTTCTCTACTGGCTTTGTGGGTCAAAGGCAAAGCCGAACAACACTTGAATTTAATTAAAGATGAGTTAACGTCATAAACTCTTAAGCCACTAAAGCTGCTTTTAATGACTCTTGGCCAACTGCTTTCAGGGCATATAATGGCATCAATTTCAAATTTCTCAGCAGCTTAAAATCAAACTTAATTTCTCAACTTGGGCCCCAAAACGGGCAACTCAATCCGAAAAGTTCTCAAACAAATCCACAGCGAGCTAAGCTACTTATAAATATGTTCTATATATATATTTTTATATATGTATGCTATAAATATCGTGCATTGATTTCTGCTGATTTCTTTTGATTACAATTTTGGCTTTTTGTCGGGTTTTTTCACATTGTTGTTGTCGCTTGTTTATTATGTGTGTGCCGCCCAGGCGCATTTTCATTAATTTATTGCAGCCAAGGGCAACTGATTTCACTTTAATTCAATTTATTTGCCGATACACAGCGACAACAACAAGCAGAGAAAGGGAGTGTGACAAAATTGTGGTAATCACAATAATCATAAACAGTATTGACAGCTGACGAACTGCTGCATACCCTGCAATTGATAGAAGTTCAAGTTTTAAAGTAATTGAGAAACTTTGCCATATAAAAAGTCATCAAACTTTTGTTTGCATAAACTTATAGCTTTATAGCATCTATTCTATAAGCAAGCTATAAATGTTTATGGCATATTTCCTTTATAGAGGCAGCATAGTTTACTTTTATGACTGCACAATCAATTGTTACTACTTTAGGATACGCTTCAGTAGTTTTAGTAAAAGAAAACAATATTTCAAATTTGTAGTTTCCTTTTCCCCCATCAATATACTCGACTACAGCATATTATACGCCCTTAGAATATGTAGTTTAAGTTAAGTGCATTTTTATATTAAATTTATATTGTCTCTTCCCTTCATCAGTATACCCGCTTGTCTAAACTGCTTTCTACAGGATATGAAACACAAAAACAATAACATTTCGTATTTATTTCATGTTCACGATTGCGATGCGATTGACGTTGGGTTTGTCAATGAACATAGAGACACACACGCCCACATGGATACACACACACGCACAAATAGAGTATGCCCAGGGCTCTGTTTGGGGCAAAGTCACTTAACGGCTTATCTGGCAAGCAACATCGAAAAGGGGGCGAGGCAAACTAAGTCAAATCAAAGCTGAGTGTGTGTGCCTTCCTGCTGGGCTGATAGTGCTAGAGTATGAGTGTGTGAATGTGAGTGTATGCGATTGTCGCCACGCATTCACATTCGTATGCACGACAAATTCATTATAATTTCGCCCTGCCTCTCTCACCTCTATCTCACTCCCTTTCACCTCCCCTGCCTTTCTTGTGGCTTCGTGATCCGTGCGTGCCAAGACATACGCCCCACGTATTTCCTCACTTCACTTTCTGTGGTCGCACTGTTGGTGTTGTTGTTATTGTTGGCACGCGTATACACCACACACACCACACAGACACACACGTACACATAGTACTCACAGACACTGTCGCACTGGCACAGGTCCAAAATGAAATCAGTTTAAATGCGCCCCAATGTGTCGTTTTTGGATTATGATTACGAACGTTCTTCACAGTCTCGCTGTGAATGTGCCAGCGCGTATTTGTGTGTGCGCGTCTGTGTATGTGTGAGTGTAAATGAGCTGCCCAAGGCACTGGAAAATATGCCTTTTTCGCACACAATATGCCCCATGGTCATGGACAGCATTGTGCTGTATGTTTTGCAGCAAAGAGCAAAAAAAGAAAAAAAAAATAAAAAAGAAGGTTCCCTTTTAAAGCAACAGACCCTTTACAGCAATGGGGAAAAAACTCCATTGGCTGCTCATGTGTGTAAATGCTTTGCGTGCTGCGTGCTGCGAATATGTGTGTGTGTGTGAGTGAATGAATGAATGAGTGAGTGAGTGGTGCAGGCATTACACTTGTATGCCTTGGCATTTTTATGGCACTTTAAGCCAACGTTGAGTAATGCCCAACGAACACACACACACACGTAGGAGAGAAAAAGTCAAGTGTGTCTTGAGTGGTTTGGTAAATATGACAAGGAGGGAGGTAGAGCGAATGGGAGAGCGTATGCTGAACCAATACCAAGAACTAAACTCAAAACATGAAATGCAGAAAATTTCGCTGTAAACACACGTCAAATGCAACTCTGAAATATGATATTATTAATAATATATACAACATTTGCAAATGAAGGTGATAAGGTGAGTTAGAGAAGAAACAACTAAGTAAACTTGAGTCAAAGTCGCTACACAACTGATTGCATACCAGAATAATTTCTTAAATATGTACCTCCTACGTTTAGCGTACTTTCTATTGCATGCTTAGATGCATACTTCAAGGTTTGTATTACATACCTCCATATATAATACAATGCATTGTATAACATCTTTTGTATTGCATACTTAGTGGATATCGAAATCTCTGCTCACAAAAGTATTTCATTAATAATTTCTTTGTTAACGTTCCATTCGTAGCCAAATTTACAGAAATGATTAAGATGCTGATAATTAAAGTGTACACTTGAAATGAATGTTTAAACTTTTAATTTACGCTTGCAATTAGATTTTCATTAATTTACAGAGACAAAAGAAGGCGTAATCAAGCTCTACATCCTTCTTTATCTTTTTGCAACAATAAGACAAATGTTACCGAATTTGGTTATCCTTGCTTTTATACTCTCTGAGATCTAGGTGTTATGGACACAAAGACGAAGGCTCAGTCAAACATGACTATATCCAGTCAACTGTTGATGCTAAACAAGAATATATACACTTTATGGAGTCTGTCACGCCTTCTACTCCCTGTTACATACATTTTCCATAGGCACAAAGCTTTGTATAATGCCCTTCTAGTCTTTAGCAAAGCTAACTAAGTTTAGAAAATGTTCTTTCTTCAATTCAACTAAAGTATGCCACGTATTAGAGCAGTTGTCTCTGCTTTTTATCGTGTTTTTTTCGCAGCTTGCCACACACATATATCAAATTTTCTCTTGACTGGAAACTTCATTGTCATGTTCAGCGTGTGTTGGTCGATTAGTGCCACACACTGGGGAACAGTCCCTCCTCGTGTGTGTGTTTGTGTGCTGCCCACAGATGCAACTCTTTAGCGATATCATAAATAACAAGTTTAAGACACGCTCAGGCACCTGGACCTGGCCGCCATTTTAGTACAAAGAGGAGAAGGAGGAGGAGCCCAGCGAGCGCAGTTCCGCTTCCGTTGCGACTGTTCAACGTTTGTATAGCGTGGTTTAGCTGAGGTCGCACAACGTTCATCTGATTTATGAGGCGCTTTTTATTTCACATGCGCCGTCAAAATAAATATCAAAAAGCAACAAATTGCGGGGCTTCGACCCAAACCCTGCCTGCCCCAAGTTGTGGCGAGTCAAGCGGAGCTTTTTCTCAAGTTCGCACGCGGCGGCGACGGCGTTGCCACAGTTGGTGTTTAATTTTATGCCAGACGATGCCGCGCCACAAGGCCATACAACGAACACGTGCCCAGCTGGGACCAGGCAAAGGTGTGTGCGCCCATCTCCTACTTTCCTCCCCTCCTCCCCCTTGGCATCATTGCCCTATAGCCTTTGTGCATAAATTTTGAAATTGTTTCCCCTGCCACACACACAGTCGCACTATGTTGTTTTGTTTCTGTTCGAGCTGCTTTTTAGCCACAGTGTCCTCGGCTTAATAAAGTCGCCTACTTAACGCCAAACGACAATGAGCCAACATTCTCCACATACGTGAGAGACAAAGAGAAAGAAAGAGAGAGATGGCAACGTCATGTGTCACACATTCGCATTCCCATCCGCATCCGCATCCGGTGTTGGCATTGGGCATTACGTCTGCCTCTCAGACGTTTGCGTTTCCGGCATGTGACTCTTTTATGTCGCCTCTCACTCACTCTTCCCTCATTCTCTTTCTCACCCTCTCTTTCTCTGTTTTCCTTCTGTTTTGTTCTCTGTTCTTTTTATTCCATTTCTACTTGCTCTGCGCACTTTTGTTGCCTCATTGTCGCCTGCTTTTGTGCGTTTTCTTGTTTCTTTCATTCCTCGTCTGTTTCATGTTTCATATTTTACTGGCTGCGTCCTTAGACAATGCGTACAACAACAAAGCACAATATTAAACGGTTCTGAATCTCCTACTACATCTGCTTCGCCCACTGTTTCTACTTCTGTTTCAGCTTCTGTTTCTGCCTCTGTTTCTCCATCTTCTACTTTAATGCGCTTAAAGCGCCAATTCAGTTGGAATCGTTGAAAGCCCCAAATGGTTTTACTTTATTTGGGGCAAGAAATTCGAGTCAGCTTAAGACATAACGACATTGTATTATGACGGATTTTATGTTACTAGGAATTGAGCACAATTCCTAAGAGTTTAGATACATCGAGATATGTTTTATGTGTATGCAATTTAACTTAAGTGGCATCAACGCACTCACCTTCACTTTTCTCTCCCTTCCTTCAACTTGCAGACCTTTTTTTTTGGTAATCCATTATCAAGTTTGAATTCAAGTTTAGAGACTTGTGGCCTAAAAATAAAAGTCAAGCAGAAATATTTATTATTTCAAAGTTGTACGAGCTATTTATAAACCCAACACCCTCAAGGGGGGATCTGTCTGTCTTTGCTGTCTTTGCTGTCTTAGTTGACAGTTTTTTAGGCACAAAAGTTGTTTGACACGCAGACACACAAGGCCCACGCACAACTCACAACACCTACACCGCATACACTCAGACAACACCCACTCATACACATTCACATTCACACACCCATGTCAATTACACCTGAAAGTAAACTTGATACGGACACATAAACATTTTTATGAAGTGCTAATTTTGTTGTACATAAAAAATGAAAGCTTAAGTTGTGCAAATGTTTGAATTAATCACGCATTTGTCAAAATTATTCAAATACCACAGACACTGAATACTTGAATGTGAGTGTGGGTGTGAATGTGGAGTGAGTGTGTGTACATTCACATTGTGGCATGAATAGTTAATACAAATGATGCTCCCAAAACGAGTCAGACTGAAAGTTGGCAATGTCGCAGTGGAAGCAACGGTACGGGCCCCTCTTGGAGACTCTCATACATATACACACGCCTCTCTCTGTGATTCTCAGTCACTGTAAACGTCAGAGTAGGAAGAGGTAGGCATGTGTTAGTGTGATTACAAAGTTTGTTAATATAAAGTTATTTTAAATTGTTTAAACTTTCCCCAGCACCTCCTAAACTCATCAAGTATTTCTTCTTTGCATGCTATGCAGGGTATCTTGGAGCTGTGCCTGCTTAACTCACTTGCTTGCCTTGTAATAAAGCTAATGAGTTTCTGGCATGTCTGCTAAATTGCCCAGATTCAGCAGGCACTCGTTCTTGCCTTGAGCCTCTGACTGACTCTGGCTGCATTTGCGACTCATTCTCACGTTTCTCGAGCAAATCCTTTTGCTACTTGTTTGAGTTTCCGCTTGTTTTGTTGCCATTCAAGTGGGCTTTACGAGTATTTCGCATGATTATGGCATTTTGCATGATTGTTGTGCGAGTGAGTATGTGAATAAATGTGAATGCGCCCGCCAGGCATTCACTTGACTTTGCTGTCGCTGTTGCTGTTGCTGACAACTTGCAGACACAAACACAATCTAAATGTGAATCAGCCAGCAAGAGAGATAGTGAGCACTTGTGTCTGGCTAACGCTGCGTATGCGCAACAAATTGTTTTTCAGGTGATTTAAGCGAACTTTCAGCTTCATCATATTCACATTAATATTTCATAAGTGCTAAGAGCGATGCGTTTAAATTTTTAATTTAAGTTTTTAATTACATTTCGCTCTCTCTTAGTTGAGCACGAAGCGGAGCTGATGCTGTACAGCGAAATCCTTTAATGGCCGAACGCGTGCGCCATTTTGCCTGGCTGGCGTCGTTTAATCCTTTCGGCGGCATATTTTCCAACGCGCGACGCGACTTAATGAGTCGCATTTCCATTTTCATTCCCCCCCCAAACCGAACTCTCAATTTTCCATTTCCATTTGCCATGCAAAGCACGCAACAACAACAGACACACAATAAACCCCAAAAGCGACTTGCTTGGGGAATTTGGATACACTCAAGCAACTTTCCTTATCAGCTAATCAGTTTGGACAACAACAACAGCAACAATAATAAAGTTTGCTTTATGGCATCATATTTCCTTAAAATATGAAATTAAATTCTGAAGAGCCTTAAGGAAATTTAGCTATAAATTTGTGCTCAAAATAGTTTGTCTACTTAAAAGATAATCCCCATTATGAACTCAATTTAAAGCTAAGCCACAGTTTAATAAATAGCGTGGGGTAAATTTAAAAATAACTGTCAAATGCGCAACAGTAAACTGTTTGTATATATTTATATACGCTATATATAATATCTGTAATATATTTAAATGCCTGCTGCATTTATCTGAATCTGTGGCAGTGCAAACAATACACCTGAGCTTTATTTGTTTGCATTTTCCTTTCGTTTATCTCTCTGCTGTCCCTGCACTTTATTGCATTTGCTTTTCAACAGTTTGTAGGACTGTCCAAGGTTGCTGTTTGAGTTGAGTTAAGGTTGATATTATTTTACATTAAGAAGAAGCAGTACAGGAACAAGAGAGGAAGAAGGACAAGTAGTAATTTAATTTATATTTCTGTGGATATTTTAGGAGATAAAGGGTGTTCAATTCATTCATATTCCCAGGCATATTTACTTATAGTTTATTACTAGTCACAACCACCAGCTAGTCTCTGCTTTTCGTAGTGTATTCAAACTTCGTCAAGCTTTGTCAAGAGCTGCTCATCTTTTTCCTTGTCTTGTTAATGTAATTTCATCGTTTAATATGCAAACAGGAGAAGATTCTGCTGTGAAGGGTCTCTGAACAAGAAAGCAGTAGCCCAGACAGACGTCTGTTAGAGAGACACAAGTAGAGAGAGGGCAAACAAGAATATGCATAGAGCAAGCCCCTTACTGAGGGTAGAATTTAATTTCATTTAAGTTGACTGAGCTCGACTTTTTCCAGCTTTGTTCTGCTCCCTTGGCTGCTGCTGCTGCTGCTGTTGCGAATAGTTTATAGTTTATTTATGCCAAGCCACAAGGCCGCAATGCGACGCAGTTAATAGTTAAGCCGGAAACTGGCCGACTGTGGTGAGGAAGGGAGGCAGCTAACTGCGACCCTCGACCCTTCCGGCCGACGATCTCCGACTGGGGGACCCAACGAGGCAACTGGCAACTGGCAATTTTGCCACTCAAAGCAAATGAAGTGTTAACACGTCGCTTGCCACCGTTTGTGGAATATGCCAAAAGCGGTTTTCCCGCCAACTGTCGCATCCGGCTACGTGAATATTTGCGCAGTGTGTATGTAGGGGAAGGAGGAAATGCCTCAAAAAAATTGAAACAACTAAAAAATTCGTTGAAAAAATACGTGCGTTGTGCAGCACATCGATGTGGTACGTGCCTCCCCCGGGGGAGAGCGAGCAAAGAGGCGTGTCAACTTGTTCCGCTGTCGCGTATCGCATGTCCAACTGTCTCGGCTGTCATTTTAATTTCCATCTCTCTCTCTTCTCTCTCTCTCCTCTCTCTCTCTCTCTCTCCCCTCTCTCTCTCTATCTCTTCCCACAGCGAAATACACGTGATGCGATTTGAATTATGCCACGTTAAGTGCAACAAGCTGCAATTCGAGTGTTTCACGTGCCTCCCCACGGCAGCGGCACCTCCACCACTACCAGCACCACCAGCTCAGCTTGTTTGTGGCGTGTCAATGCCAACGCTTCTGCTGTCGCTGCACTGCGCTATTGCGCTGTGCCTCTGCCCCAAGTCGTAACCATTCCCCGCATCCGTATCCGCATCCGTAACCGCATCCGGTTCTTGATGGATTGTTCAATTTAGCCAAAGCTACGTAAAATCAAATAGAACGGAACGGAGGACAGCCAACGCACACACAGTGAGACCTATGTGTGTCCTAGCGAGCAGTGCAATAGCAACAGCAACAGCAACAACAACAAGTGAAACAATAGTAGCAGCAGCAATTACAACAACAACGACGGCAGCAACAGCAAGAGTAACTACAACTACAACATGTTGACGACACATCACCTGCATCATCTGCACCATCATCGCGGCAGCACAGCCGTCGAATTGGATAAGATTACCAACTTGAATCAGGTAAGCGATACCAGAAATAGATCTCTAATAGGATTAGCGAAATGAGAATGATCTTAAACGGAAATTGCCAGCAGCGGAAATTGAAAGAGTAATTGGGGGAAGAAGATTCGACTTTTAAGCGAGAATAAGAAGCCGAAAATACACAAAGTTTAAAGCGGCATAAGAAGGAATAATGTCAGGAAATTGTAGCTAAAAAACATATAGATGTTTCAATTGAATAAATTGATATATATTCTTTAAAATAAATTTGCATTATCTTATTAAACTGCTCTTTAATTTCTCTTCACAATAAAGACCTTTTGCCCCTGCAAGTATGCAACAATAATTTTCAAGTGGCGTCAACAAGCTGCGCAGGAAATGCGTTTCCAGTGCTTCAGCTTTTACTGCTTTTTCCAGCTTTGCCCTCGACTTGATTGCATTGGCCTTCAATTAAAGTTCGAGAAGAAAAGTCAAATTTGTAATTTTCCCAAGCAAACGAGGGAAAAGAAATAAAAGTGTCGCAGAGGAAAAAACACTTCTGACTGACTCACATGATTAAAACAGTTCGAAAGATTGCATTAATTACGAATTGTAGAGAAAGAGGGGGTTAAAGAGAGACAGAGAGGAAGCAGGGTAGAGCCAGAGAGAAAAGGAAAGCTGCACTTGAGGGCATATTTCATATGCTGCCACCACTACGACTCGTGTCCAGTGTCAAAATGGGAAAATGAGAAAATTTAATATACAACAGTTTGTTGTGCTTACTGAATGGGGCTGTAGAGGAGGGAGGAGGCGTGGCTGCTTATGTCAGCTGTTTGGGTTGAAATGAAAAATGCTGCTGGAAAATTTGAGAACTTGCGCGAAGCACGAGTAAAGAGGAAAATGTGAAACACGTTTATTGCCATTCATTATATTCTCGCGAGCTGTTGCGCAAAGTAATGAAGCACTTTTACACAAGACTTCAACAATACTTTCCCGCTATCCTTTTACAGTCCACTCTACTCCATATTCCCCTTCCCTTGGCTCCTTCCCCGTCTTGCCTCTGGCACTTTGGACATGTTTTTGCTTTTGGGGGCAAAGAAAAACTGGCGAATTGACTGTGATGAGAGTTGAGAAAAATTGCGCTTTGCCTTCACAGCTCGAGTGAAAATAATAATTTTGCTATGGCCATTGCAATTTTTCTCCTAAACGGGGAAATAGGAGAGGAATGAGAGGAGAGTGGCATTTCTTGGCAAGTGCGTGCGTGCAAAAACTACAACCAATTTTCATTAAAGCAAGCACAAGTGCTCGCTCAACCAACAACAACCGTCAATACATCTTCATTATTTTACTTCAAAATAATCTATGGTATGTTTGTGTAAACATTTAATGCCAGAAGAGAGAGCAAGAGATGTGGAGACAGAGAGGGGGGACAGCAAAAACTTCTACTCAACTTTGGCATTCAACATTTTGTCTGCCCGGAAATGTTTGAAGGACACATTAATTGCGAATTGCGTATTCTGCGGCTCCGTTGTCTGGGTATCTGTATATAAAAGCTCGCGCACAAAACAGGAAGTTATGTGGCTTGGGAACGGGAATGGGATGCTTAGGCATGCGTCAGCTTGTATACCCTGCATATGATGGAGTTTATGACACACTTCATTGATATAGTTTAAGTAGTTTATGATTTGTAGTAGTTAAAAACATTTCTGAACGTTTATAATTCCTCAAAAAGGTCTTAGAAGTAACTTTGGCATTCCTAATTATATAAAACTCTTAAATACATTTATTCTATAGCTTTGCTAACCTTATCTTTGATCTCATCTCTTGTTTTTGCTCATTATTTATACCTCAAACCAATCACGTAGTGCTTATACCCTTTTCTTTTGTCAAAGGGCTTGCGAAAGTGTAGCACAAACAAAAGGATCGTGTTCAAGGCACATGTCTGGGCAAACAAATAGATACAAATGACACACAGTCACAAACATACACATACACATAGAGTAACATACACACACAGCTAAAGGCAATAGCAAGAATATCGTATCACTTTCAGCTACAAGGTAAATGAGCTGCCCTCGCTTGATTGTCAGTCAGTTTGATTGATAATGTAAACCGAGAACAGACCAAACTGACAGAGATGGCGACAGAGACAGAGACGAAGTAACCCAAATGGACGTGCCTTACTCGGCAGGGCATCGTCATCGTTATCGCCTGCCATTGAGTGTGATAGCCTGGCTCATTCCTCGGTCTCCACGACATCGATATAGGCAGCCACAGCAGGCACTACACTTCAGACAGACAGACAAACTGCTCTTATAGGGTGTCTGTCTGTCTCTCTGTCTGTCCATCTCTCCTTCTGTCTCTCCGTCTGTCTGTCTATCGATTTGAGGCTTACGCCTTTTCGCTATCATTCACGCAAAGCTGCAGCAGCAGCCAAATAGTCGCTGTAATCGTGGGTTAGATAAGAGACTAAGTGTCTGCCTACACCTCCTCCTACTCCCACTTCTCCCCATTCCAAAAAGGGTTTGAGGTTGATGGATGAGTTGGGAATGAAATCATAGTGATACAAAGCAAGCAAATCTAAAGGGAGAACTCAAGGGCATCAATATTCAATTAGCTTTAAAGCAATTTAAAGTAATAGCCAGTGGTTATTAGCCGCATTCACTCAACAAATTCCCCACAGATTGGCCATCAAATCTTCAATAGTTTCAAAAATAACGCAACTACATTTCCCCCCCTCCTTGTATGATATATATAATTGCCAATTGCTCTATATCTCTAACGACCTTCGGCAGGGGATATTATGTGGTCGAACTCGACGTCGTATAGCTGGAAAAACATTTCGCCTCTGCCTGCAATCACATAAAACTCAGCTGGTTCAGCTGCTACAGCTGCTTCAGTTGGTCATTGGGGTGCAGTGGCTTTTGTTATTGCACTTACAGTTGTTCGACGCACACGCACATACAGCCAATTCACACATAGCCAATTCACAACACACTCATACACACTCACAAAACACAACACTCACTCAGTGTAAACTTGACCATTTGCTATTGGCAGCATGTATCCAATTGCACTTTGTATTGTTGCAGTTGCTGAGCCGCTTTGCAGCTCAGTGGGGAAACCAAATGGCGCGTGAGTAGGGAGAGGAGGGGTAGGGAAAGGGTCTCCGTCTGTTAGTAGCACATTATAAGCACCCATAAGGACTGTATTTCAACTGAAGGCTGCCAGGCAGACAGCCAGGCCGTGCAGTTGGGTTGAATAGTCAGTTACGTCGCTTAGCCGGCTTAGTTGCCTAGTTGCCCATTTCCTGCCACGCCCACAGCGCCTCTGCCCTTTGCAGGCTGTCTCTCTGACAGCCTCCTCTTCCTATTTCATTGCCTACATTTGTCCTGCTGCCAGTTCGATTGTAATTATGCGACAGTTCAACTTGTTGGCTAATGCGTTTCCCCATTGCCTTCACCCAGTCACAGTTGTCTGTGTAGGTGTGTGGGTGTGCGTGAGAGAGAAAGTGTGTATGTGTAAGGGTGTGTGTGTGGCCACTCGCTCCATATCAACAGATGTGAAAAGCGCATTAGCAACAACTTTTATCAGCTGCTTGCCAGTCTTTTTTTAACACTACTCCCACGCTGTGCTTTTCCTTCCACGCCCTCATCTCGCCTGCTGACCCCGCTGGGCACATTATTTATGTATAATGCCAGTTGGAACATTTGCCAACAACAGCTCGCAGATTGCACTTGGACATGCCCACGTGTTGCAGCTCAGCTCAGCTGAGCTTGTTCGCGTGCCCCAAAACGATATCTACGCGATTTGGTAAAATTATAATAAAGTGAAATAAAGTGAAGTGAAATAAATAAATAAAATGAGTATAGTATAATCTGGACTAGTTGATGATTCTCTAGGAAAACTCTATCTACGGCATTAAGACGAATTTGAATTTCTCTTTATCTCTTTCTTTCATTCTGGCAGCGAACGATATCACTGCAATTTTGAAGTGTGAAATGATTACAAGGAAATATCGTTTAGTTGAGAATAAAATGGGAAACTATGAAAAGAAAATATCAAAATATCAAAATAGATTAACATATCTATTAATATATTTATAATGTAGAATTCATTTTTTATTTTTCTTCTGTGGAATATTTTCTTTTATTAACAATATTCCTCATATTATTTCATTTCTTCTTTTAGCGAATTTGCTTCTAAGAACACGACCACCTACATCTCTCTCTCTCTTTCTCTGTCCCAGTCTCTCTCTCCGTCTCTCTCCCTCTCCTTCTCTCCCTCTGTGATTTGTAGGCGTTGCAGTTCGTTGTGTTTTCTAGTGTTCTCAGCGAGGCCCTGAGGCCACTGGGCGTTTAAAAGCGAACTACACAAGCAGCCACAAGTCTCTCAGCCTTATCCGCACTCACTTTCTCTCGACACGCATATCTCATTCGCAATCGCATTTGTTGTCTACATTTCCATTACCATTTCTCCCACACACATTCACATTCACATTCCTATTCACATTCGCCATTCTCATTCACTTTCTTCAGCGCATTCTCTTCATTACGAATGCAATGTGCAGTCCTTGTCTCTATGTTCTCTGTTCTCCTGTTTTGTTTTGTGTTTTTTGTCTTGTCTGCCACGCGCGTTTTTCTTTTGTATTGCATTTTTAATTTCCGCTTTCACTTTGTCTAGATTCAGTTTTTGTTTGCCCGCCATCTTCAATTGCACTGTCTCTCTCTCTCTTTCTCTCTCTCAGTCTTTCCCTTTCTCTGATTTACACTTTGCTAGAGTGAGTTCTACTTGCTTTGTCTAACACGCGTATGCAGTTTTCCCTCCTTTCATTTTTCTTTCACCAAGTGCCGCCAGCTGTTTTTCAATTTTCCGCCTCAACTGCTCAAGAACTTGTGTAGTTTTTTGATCGTTCCTGCTGCTGTTGTTGTTGTTGGGGCACGAATAGAATAATAAAACATTGTGGCACATGAATATGCAAGCCGCAGCTACTGCTGCAGGAGCAGTGCCATCAGCCGTGGCAGCACGAAAATCTTGATTCTATTTCAGCATCTTTTTCTGGCTTTTTTGCTGCCGTTTCCATTAGCAGAAAAATGCGTTGAGTACCGAAAACTATTTGCGGTCACTGTGTGTGTGTGCATGAGCGCTTGGAGAATTGAATTTGTGTTCAGTTTTTTTCTTGGCTTTGTTTCATCTCATTTTGGTATTTGCTTATGTGTGTGTAAGTGTGTGGATGGTGTGTGTGTGTTCTCATTTTTTTGGTGCAGGTTTACGAGCTTTATGTGCAACTCGTTGGCCCTGCAAATGGTCTGAATGGGCGACTGCCAGTCAGTCAGGTAATTTCAGAAATGTGCTCGAGGCTTTGCTGCTTTATTCTTTCTCACACTCATTCATATACACCTCTCTCTTCCTCTCGCCCTCTCTCCCTCTTGCTCACTCACTGGGTTCCAGCTTGTCTCTTGGCTTAACGTGCTGCTCTTTTAGTGGCCGTGCAGTCCCTTTTTATGCGAGTTACTCGCACTCGCATTCGTTTACATTGGGGATTTGCATGTGTGTTGCATGCTACATACTGTATGTGTCCTATGGCTATGTGTGCATGTGTGTGTCCTGGCCTCAGCTGAGATTTAAGCTACATATAAAATTTATGCGTGTGCGGCTTTTATTCACGTGTGCATGTGTGTGCTGGTGTCGGTATTTCTGGTTAGTCCCTGCTTTGTTGCTTATACCCTGGATTCATAAAAATGCCCAAAAAGTGCTTAGCAAGATTTGCTAATATAAGTTGCACAAAGAGGGTCCGTCGAATAGTACAATAGAAAGTAGAGTTGGTCAGTTCTATATGGGTTTATGTATAGATCCTTAAAACTATGAGAGCTGGACTTATAAAATATAACGATTCTTGTATACTAAAGACAGATCTCCCTCAATTGGTATAGCTCTTGTTTGTATAGATCCCGAGATGTACTGGAACGAAGTTCAATAAATTTGATATAATAATTCTTGTATACACCCTCTCAGTAAATATGGTGTATTAAAGTGGGATTACAATAAACTAATAAATGGTAAAAATTCATCTTTTTTATGCACTTTATATTTCAATGAGTAGATCTCAAAAAATAATACAGCTTGGCTCAGTAAATTTCGTGTATAGATTCTTGTATATCGTATTTAAAGTAGATCAGTTTCATTTCTTATACTTATACTTTATAGAGTATTCTCTCCATCGACTACTCGCATTCTTACAGTCTTCATATGCGCCATAAGCCGTTGGCTTTGAAAATACTTCAATAAGGCAGCTTTTTGGCAATTAGAGCACTGGCTTTGCTGCGTGTCAATATTCCAGAGGGGGGCGGGGACACGCCCACTATGTGAAACCAATAAAACGCGACAAAGGCGGCAGCTGATGCCTGTAAAAACAGAGAGGAGAGCAGCTTGTAACTTTGTCATTGATTGACTACAAAGAGAGAAGCTGCCTTCGTGTTTGTCTTCCTTCTCCTGCCTTGACTTGTTCTACACTCTGCCTCTAGTTGGCAAAAGTTTTGGGCCTACGATATTGCCTAGAAGTTGGTACTTTTAATAAGCAATTTGCTTAAGTGCTGCCTGCCTGCCTTGGCTGAGCTGAGCTGGGTTCGAGTTTGTCTTTGGCCCAGTGTCAATATGACTAATCAGGCGTATATATCATGCCCAACTGTAAGGTTCATCTCGTGCTGCCACCACCCACAATTCTCAATCATTGCTCCCCTTCTCCCTCTCTCTCTCTCTCATCCCCTCTCAACCACACAGCTGTCAGCTCAAATTGAGTCAAGCCACAAAATTCACTTTACATTCGCCAGCGGCGGCGGCGGCGCCGGCATTGGCAATGGCAACGGAGGCGTCAGCCGTTGGAGGATTATTAAAATTACGCATACGCCGCGTTTTAAATGAAGTGCCTGAAGGCATCGGGGGAATTTGTCGGTTTTGGGTGCGCCTCTCTTTTTGTTCAGGGGCGCATCAGTCATAAATATTTAAGCGCATTCCTGTGTCTGGTGGGCGTGGCACGCGTACCCACCTCAATTTATACTATATGGTTTATATTTGCGAAATTAATCTCTTGTTTGGCCCAAAATACTCACACAGGGCAGGGGAATATTGCTCGCAGCGGAGTCAAAAATAAATACAAAAAAAGTTGCCTATTTAGGAAATTAAATGCTCTTGAGGATTGTCTAAATTAAATCCCAAAAGAGACTGCGAAAGGTGGTTAGCTATTTATAGCCAGAAATAAGAGGAAAGTGAGATAAATTTATACATAATTAAAGCATATGGAGTGCACAAAATAAAGAACTTTAAGATCTTAATCCCGTTTCAATATGATTTCAATAATAAAAGAATTTCCTCAAGTATTTTTAGCCCATAAAGAATCCTTTTTTAAGCCCAATGAATAACTTACAAGTAACTTGCTCAATAAAGTTAGTGTGTGTACAAAACAGAAGCTAAATAAGCCAACCAAAAAAAAGGCTAAAAAGGAAAGGAGGAAAGAAGTTTCATCCTTTCGCATTGTTGGGCACTTTAATTTTTATGAGTCCGATTTGGCCGCAGGCAGGAAAATTAGGCTCGATTGCTCGATTCATTTGCCACGGACTGCCCCGGGGGCAAGCAAATGAGCCGTAAAAAGGCAACAGCAACAACACGAGCGAAAACAATTCTAGAAAATAGAGCAACTGGAAATATTGTTGCGCCTGCGGTGCTGCGTATTGAAGGTCCTTTTCACTGCTGCTACTGTTGCTGCTATTGCTGCTGCTGCTGTTGCTGCTGCTGATTCAGTTGCTGCATAAATTAAAATGTATAATGTGTAATTTGTATGGGCCAATATAGCGGGCTCTTGGCATAAATTAAGTATGAACTCTCGTTGTACTCATTCCCTCTTTCTGTTTCTCTTTCTCTTGGTGTGGCATAAATTAAGCTTGTCTAACATTTGCCTTGCACTTGCAGCTCATCGTCGAGATCAACAGCCATGTGGCACTCTTTCGCGATATGCTGATACATGTTGGCCAGGCCAAGGACTGCCCGGAGCTGCGCGAAAAGATACGCAAACTGCGACGCACCTGTGTGGAAGCATTCAAGCATACGGCCTCAATACTCATGCCGCAGGTCAAGAGGTAAGCGAGCAGTCAAAGCGACCTTTCTTCTTCTCTCTCTGTCACTCCCTCTCACCTTTTCCCCTTTCCCACTTTACCTCCTTCTCTTTGCACTCTGCACATATCTGAACCCAAACGTCAGGCTATGCCAAGAGAGGCAGACTAGAGCAACACGCAGCGCATTAACATAAACATAAACATCAACATGTGTGTGACATTTTACGGCTCATATACCCTGTAGTCATAATTGTTAAGCTGGAGAGTGTATTGGTTTTTAGTTAAGGTGCTCATAGTTAGATCTTGCATCACTGATTGTAGTTTGCTTATTATTATTGTGTGAAGATACTTTACTCATTCAACTGTTTGCTCAGTTTCATCTTTTCATTCATCCCACATTCACTGCACATCTTCTAGTCCATCATTCCCTTACTTATTTCAGGCTTCTGCTTGTTATATTTTGTTGGCTGGAAAAGCTTTTAAAGTCCTACATTTTATGGAAATGTATGCAAATTTAATTGCAGTCAAATTTACAAGAGGGACAACCCCAGCGAACAGAGAAGGTATATCTCATTTGCGTATTCGTTGCGTATTCGTACCGGCAAAAAGGATAACATAAATAACAATTTGTCGCTCTTCAGAGTCAAACCCAAACCCCCATTTGGACTTGCTCTGCCTTCCTCTTCCTTCAACCCACATCTGCTCTGCATCCTTATCCAACTCTGGCTCCAATTCCAACTTCAACTCAAAGCTGCTCTCTGAAATGAGTTAGTGCCGGTTGAAATTCAATTTCGAATGCTGCATAATTTAGTAGCATGTGTTTTGTCAGATTTGGGTTGGTTTTAGCTCTGGGTGCCACAGACCCGAACTCGTGTTTCAGCTTAGGGTTTGACTTTTTGGTATAGTTGCCCGTGGGCGACAGAAACAAACTGTGTACAAAGTTAATAACATTTTGTTTGCAACACAAGCTGCAGGCAACAATTCAACACATGCAATTTTTTCATTACAGTAGAGCTGAATGTGTATGTGGGAAAGAAAGAGAAAGGAAAAGAAAGAGCGAGAAAGTTACAACAGTAAAAAGAAACAAGCAAAATGAGCCACGGCTGCAGTCTGTGCAGAATTCAATAAAGAAAAGTTAATGAGTTATTTAAATATTGGAAAGGGAAGTTAAGGAAATGAAGTATGAAGAAATATACAGAGTAAAGAAAGGGGGAAGATACTTTAATATTTATAAAGAAATATAAAGCAATTTAATGAGTTAGAGCTTTAATGATGAGCTTAAAGTGTTGCTGCCATAACGAACTAGATTTATGCAAATAAATTTGTATATATCCTCAATAGATCAAAGCCAAGACAGCAGATTTGCTTCAAGTTTGAGGGCGTCTTAAGCTTTTGTCCCCAGCTGCAATCAGTGACAACTTTTTGGAGACCCCAAGCTGCTGTCTGTCTGTCTACTGTCTCTCTGTCTGCTTAACGTTTTCCCAACTTATTGATTTATGCCTGTCGTTGAGGCATAAAATGTTACAAAATGAATTCCCATGTGGCTGTCACACATGCGCCATTATCACATGGACCCTCCTGCTCTCTCACTCCCACTAACTTTTGAACAAACAACTTGAGCGAAATTTCATATACAAAAAAATTCTTCTTCTTCTTTTTTTCTTTGCATTTATTTGTTGTAATTCGAGACTCGACAAACTCAATAACAAACAGCACGAGTATTGTGGGGAGAGAGAGTATTGAAGTAACTTTTGGTGCACCCCTCACTCTCTCTCTCTCTTGCTGTATGACATTGTGATTTATTATAGAGCGCAGTTTGCTTTAAATGCCACTGCAGCAGTGGCAGCAGCAGCAACTGTCTGTCGTCATATAACGAGATGAACATTCGCATCAACATCAGCATTTATTTGTTTACTTTGCATGCAAGAGAAGAGTGACGACAGCACAAAAAGTCAACTCTCAACAGTTGAAATTGATGATTGGCTGTCTGTCTCTCTCGCTTGAAACTGTTAAGCTGACGCAAGATATTTCAATTAATTTTTTGGCTCTTATTGCTTGAATTGCAACCGAGGCAGGCGCATGCGGCGTATGAGTGACGGCATTAAATTAGCAGCGGGATCAAAGCGCCAGGCCAGAAAGTTAAATTGAAAGTAAAAGTTCAATAAAGCAAAAAGTATTTTGTGCCAAAGCAAAAGTCAGGGGGGGTGGGAGTGAGACAGAGACAGGCCCGAGGGAGCGGGGCCTTTGTAGAGTGTATGTCTGTGTGTGTGTCTCTGCGTGTGTGTGTGTGTTGAAACAACTTTGAGCGCAACTTGACAATGACACAGAGAAAAGTTTGGCCGTCAGTGTTGCCTGCGTCGCCCGCGTCTTCGTCTTCTTCTTCCTTCCCCTCCTCCTCCTTCTTCTTCTTCTTGTTGTTGTTTTTATGTTTTGTAAACACATGCTACGCCATGTGAAGCAACGGAAAAATAAAACAACAACAGCACAAGCAAACAAAAAAGTAAAGAATGTGCAAGAGGAAAAGGAAACGAGGACGAGCAGCAAGAAATGCCAACACAAGTAATAAGTGTGTGTACTTGCCTCACGTGTATGCACGTCTGTGTGTGTGTGTGGCATATATCTGACTTGAAAATACTCTAAGCGAAAATTGTAAAATGATTTGCCATATTTCACAAGTCATTTCCGGTCTTTCAATTGCTACGTTTTTGTTTCCATTTCCGGATATAGTCGATTTAAGCGGTTGTTCTTCATTTCCGCACTTAAAGCTATAAGAGAGGGAGGGGCAAACTAACTGACAAATTCGTTGTATCCTGCTCAAATAAAAGTTTAGCTTTTTTACCTACGCAGTTAGCTACTGCCTTGAAGAAGCACACACAGGCAGCACTCTAACTTTAGTCATCTGCTACCGTGTATGTACTTCCTTGTTGTCAACTCTCTCTCTCTCTCTCTATCTCTTTCTCTCTCTATTCCCCCTCTGGCAAGCACTTTGTCCAACTGCCTTAAGTGAGTGATAGTTGTTGTTGTACTTGCGTGTTTGTTTGCTTGCCCGAGTACACCAAGTCCAACACGGCGTATACGTTACGTGTTCCACTTGCTGCTGCTGTTGCGCTCATTTCCCATGTACTATTTGTCTCTCTCTATCACTACTTCTCTCTTCTTCCTTCTTCGTCTCTCTATCACTCTCTCCTTCTCTCTTCATCTCTCTATTTGCCTCTCTTTATCTCTGTGCTGTGTGTTTGTCTTGCAGTTATGTGTAGCAGCTGTTTGTTGCTGCTAAATTACTGTCGTTGGGCTGTCTTTGTTTAACTGTTCTTGTTGTTGTTGTTGTTACTGTTGTCTCTGGGATCTGTTTTGACAGCCAGTTAGTCACCAGAAAGCCCGAAGCAAATAGCAACAGTAGCAGCAGCAGCAGTCCCCAACGTAGTTCCTGTTGTCGTCGTCATGTTCAGAACGCATTTCCTCAGCAAATAATGCCAGAACATCAGCGCCATCATATCATGCTTGATGGTCTCGACGCGTCCTTGGCAACTGGCAAACTGCAGTGTAAATAGTGCACAACAATAGTGCCAAGATGGTGAAACAAGCCCTGTGGCATAATCTACACAATCCACACAATCCTTACAATCATGTAGACACGATCGATGCCAAGGAGTCTACTGTATACTCTACCTCTGAACTTGGGGTTCCTACCTACCCTATCACTCCCTCCAATTACTTATTCTTATACCCGCTTGTGGCTATTTTCCTTTCTCTCCGTACTCTGTTTAGTGCACATAACAACAACAATTTATTGATGAGCGGGTGTAGAGTGGAGGCAACATTAGCGCACAGAGTCGTCACGTAGTCAGATACTCTATACTTTAACGAGTGCCATAAAATGGAGAAGGGAATTTTACAACCTCCTGCCGCGGCCAACTGCAGCTGCAGTTAATAACTTCGATTTGTCAGATGAGACATCGCATTGAGACATCGCACGTTAAACGCAGTTTATGAATGTTTTTCCTTCCTTTTTCACCTCCCCCTTCAGCGCCATTCAACGCATAATTGTGCAATTTTCGTTGGAATTTTCCTTTTTGCCATTTGCCATTTTCTTTTGAAACCCAAAACAGCAAAAACAGAATAACGAAACGAAACAAAATCTCATTTGAGTTTGAGGCTAGCTCGTGCAGTACAATAAAAAATATATTTCACTGTTATTCGCAATAAATGAAAGTAACGTCCAAACTGTAATCAACAGCAGCTGTGCTGACAGTGCTTGGCGCAGATTCTCTACTCTCACTTTTGCTCTCTCTCTCTATGTTTGTTAGCTTCTGTATGAGGTGCTCTTTTTGGGTCTTTGGGTTCTCCTATTTCCTTCGCAAATGCTTGTAGATTTCGCTTGTTTAGTATACCCTTGCAAGAGGCACTTTTAGCATTTGTAGCAAAACGTGTAGAGCAATTCGAGCTTTGAATAACTTAAAAGAGTGAGAGAGCTCTTAACATCAGTAACTATGTAAACTAAGTTAGCCTTTGTAAACTTAGTATGTGTTGAAGATCTTTTCATTCAACTTTGCATAGGTACTTGGTAAGAGTCCCTAAGAGTCATTATACTATACTTGATAAGGTACAATATCCCTTACACATTATTCTGTATAATGTGGAAGAATATGTACGATTTAAGAGAGAGATAGCTCTAAACATCTTCAACTGACTATGTAAACTAGTCTGTGTTGATATTCTTTTGATCAAACTTTGCATAAGTACTTAGTTAGACTTCTTTAGAATCATTATACCATAATTAGAAACAACTCTTCTAACACATCATACAGAAGAATAAATTCGATTCGATGTGAATTCAGAGAGTGTTAAACCTCTTTTGATTAAACTTGCATATATGCTTAGTTAGGCTCATTTCAGGTCTTTATGATTGCGGACAATAGTTATAACATATGACACATGGCAATATATGCAATTTCAACTACATGAATAAGTTGTCAGCACATTCAAATTTTATATAATTTTATTGCTTCATTCCCAAGAAATTCCTTTCTAGGGTATTCTCAATTTTGGCTTATAAAATGTACCTTCAAGTATTTTTTTGCCCAACTTATTATTGCGATTCTGTAGCTGTTGGTGAAAATGACCCGCGATAATGTGCACTGTAATGGGTAAAGTAGATAAAAAGCGAGACAGAAAGAGCACGAATGATGAAGAGAACGAAAGAGAGACAAAGAGAGGCAGACCGAGGGACAGCGCGTAGAGCAATCACTTTCAGTTCAAAGAACGCGTAACAGAAAAAGCATTAAAAATTACGCTGTGCCACGAAAAGGACTTGCAGCTAAATTGCTTTGCATTAATTTAATCATATTTTAAGCACATTAAATGCCATTAAAATGATGGCTTTTATTTATACCATATGCCAACAATAATTCAGCTAAAAAAGCTAAAAAAGCTGAACAAGCTGAAGATGCTGACGCAACTTAAATCCGATTTTATGGTCAGTTCTTGCAAAAGCCAAGCGAAAAAAGCAATTGGCACAAATTGATGAAGGTCAGACGAAAATGGATAATAAAAGAGCAAGAAGAGAATAAATTTGAGCTGCTTGAAGAAATATTGAATTTCTTTTGACACATTTCTGTTTTGGTATTGCTAAGAAGTTGTACTTAAAATGTTTGAAGAAGAACTTTATTTAGTCTTTAATTTCCCTTTTGAATAATTATTTCAAATAAATTAGTAATTAGAGACTTTGTACAGTGCGTAAATCACCTAGAAATTGATTATACTAAGCTGTCTCTCTCTCTCTCCTAGCTACCTATAATTAACTGGCATAATACTCAGACACGCAATATATTAAACGCTCTACGAACACACACACATAATTATAGAAGTTATACTGTGTGACACATGCTGCCTGCCTTATGAGGGCTCAACCTTGCTGTAATCCTAGTTACACACATAAACTCACACACATAAACACACACAGCAATCAACTTTGGCAAAGAATCCATATCCAAATCGCTTTAAGTAGCAGCTTCACATGCACACAAGATATACACCGACTCTCTCCCTCTTCCTTTCTTCCACATAGCTGAACAGAGACACCTTAGGCAAGATTAATTTGCAATTTATTTGCTTTAATGGTAAAAATGGGCGTAGTAGGGCAGGTACACAGCAGGGGGCAGTCCAAGCTGAGAAATGGGACAGTTGCGGAAAGCAGTCAGCCAACACTTTCCATATTCACACCAAACGGGATTCAGGGATTAAGTAGTTGGCAGTGGAAGAGACCTGTCCGACAGGTTGGTAATTTGGCTGAAATATATATTTTTCATTCTCAGCTCTGAGTATTGATACCCTGCAGAGGGAATTGGTAAGGTATACAAGGCACTTAGAACTATATACAGTGTCGAAAGTATACTGAATTTCAGGCAATTTACTTAGTTAGCTAGTAACTTCTTACCTTACAGGGTATCTGCATTTGGAGTTTCTCTATTTTACTACAAATATTTATGCTCGTTAGTTAGTACTTAGCTCTCTGCTCCACATTGGGCATTCGCATTCGAAGGCACTACGAAAGCAATTTTACAAATTGAATTTATTTCTCATTGCTCTTGAGAGCTGTAAATATGTTTATGGCAATTTATATGCTATAAATTTATGTATTTCTCTCTGAATTCTCGCCCTCATAATTGCTCTGCGTGAGTGTGTGTGTCACGCTGTGCGGACTGTGCCAACTAAGCACCCAATTTGCGCAATTTTCACAGCAGCTGTAAATTCTCAAGCCAAATTCGTTGAGTTCTTGAACCAGACGACCTGTAATCGCACGTTCTGTGCTGAAATTACAATTTAATTGGTTGGTGTAAAACGATTTACAGCAATAATTCGTTGGCAAATTAAAATTAATATATATATTAACTACATTTGTGTGGAGTGTTCTAGAGAAATATAAATTTAATTTATTAGACATTAAAAATGATTTACAGAAGAAGCTTAGCAGACATTCATTAAGTAGAAATCCGTTCAACATTAAATAGGAATTTAATTTAAAGATTGAATTGAAGATGTGCTTTTTATCTTTAATTTGTGTATTCTAAAACAAAGCATTGCTATATATGTTTTTTCCCTTCATTGCCTGTATAAATTGCTTTAACTGAAATAAATTGCTTTATCTGCAGTAAACTCTCGAACAATATCAACTTAAATATTTGTTTATCTGCATAGCTTGCTCTCTTCCTCTCATATCTTACTTTTGCACTTGACATTAGCCTTCGTAACTGACCAAAACCGAATTAGTTCCGGACCACAAAGCAAATTTTTATACATGACTCCCTTGCACACTGAGCTAAACCAACAAAAAGTCATAAAATTCATATAAATTTCACTTGCCAATTTCCGCAATTTACCTTCCAACTTGGCCTCATTTCAGTTGTTTTCCTTTTCTCTAACTCTCTTGCCACCTTTCTTCTCTTCTTCTGCAGTGCAATGGCTGAGGGGATACTGACGGACAATCCACACCTGGTGCTGGTCTTCTACATGGCGCAGTTGTTTCTGCGGGAACTGGTGAAAAGTTATCGCCTCATACAAGTAGTGCCCATGGATATGTCTGGCTATTATGGTAAGTTCAACGTTTGTGGGCGAGAAGAATGGAGCATTCCAAGTTGCGTCTGTCATTTGCCATTCAGGGCAAGTGCTTAGCCATTGTTTGCCATTTGCTATTTGCCATTTGGCAGTTGGCTGCACAAGCTTTGATTGCCAACATGCATTTGCCATGTACGTGTGTGCGTGTGCACTCGCTCTCTCTGTCCTTGACTGATTGGGCTCTGCCTGATTCGCATACCAAATGCAGTTCGAAAATGTCAAAACGTCAATTGCTGACCATTAATTTTTTAATTACCACTCACCCTCACACCCCTCCGGGCTGGCCGCCAATTGCCAATGTCAACAACAAAAGCGAAATTCAAATATTTACAATCCCAGACCGTGCAGCGAGAACTGAGCAGAGCACTGTGGGGGGTGCTGGGTTCAGTGCAGGGCACGGGCTTTGTGGTTTCTGTAGCTGTAGAAAATTTATGCTTCCGCAGTGCATTCTACATGCTGTGCAGCTCCCCCCTCTTCTGCTGCCCTAGTGCAATGAAATTGCCATAAAAAATGCAAAAAACGCGGCCATACGAAATGAAATTGCATTTTTGGGTGCTTCATGTGGGTGACAGGAGGAGGGGGAGGCATGAAATAATATTTTTACATAGGCCTCCCTGGCTGGGCTCTGTTTAAAATCTGTGCGAAAAATGCTGAGGGCCCCTCACATAAATCAAAAATTGCTACGCTTGCAATTTATACGTATTTACATTGCGTATACGACACGTTCGACGATCAAATAAATTGCAATGCGCCGATGCATAAAACTCGACACTCTCTCGACAAACACACGCACACATTTTTTCTAGCTATGAAATATTGTAATTATTTGCAAGAGCGCTACGCGAGATGAAGATTGATGATGATTTCCAATTGATGATACGCTTTCAGTGAGGGATAGAGAGAGATAAAGGGAGAGAGAGAGAGAGAGCGAGCGAATCAGCAGAAGGCGACCAAGTGAGTGCGCGACTTTTAATGATTTTCAAGGATGCAATTTCAGCAGATGATGGGTTTCTCTTTGAATCAAGCGACTGTCGCGACTGTCAACTTTGAGCTGAAGTTGAAGAAAAGTTTACTGCATCTAAATCTTTAATAGCACTTCAGATTGAACTGCGACCTTTAAGTCTGCCAGAAACGTTGCCATTAATCCTCTTTGGAAATAGGAAACTATTCTACTGAATTTCATTTTAAACTGTTTCAATTCACATGCAAATATGTCCCCATGACTTTTCAATATTTGTATGTATATACGACTTTGAATAAACGTCTATAAATTTTATTTCAATTCGTAAAATAAATCTGCATAAATCATACAAAGCTTTTTTGCTAAATTCAAATGCAGCTTATGACCAGAAGTTTCAGTTGAACAGTTTCATTCAGTCATGCAGTGAGTTGGTCAGTCAGTTGCATAGACGATCAGTCAGTCAGTCAGGGAGGTAGACAGGAAAGTAGTCAGGGAGTTAGTTTGTCACAACGTCAGTCAATCATCGAGTCCCTCAGCGAGTCAGTCAATCAGTCATTTGCTCTGTTAGGCAGCGAGTCAATCGTTGAGTCAGTCAGTTAGTCCGCATTCAGTTGCTTAGTCAGTCTGGAAGTCATCAGGGAGTTAGTTAGGGAAGTAGTGAGTCCCTCAGTCAGTGAATTAGTCAATCTTCAATTCAGTCAATTCGTTGTTCAGCCACTCAGTCAGGGAGTTAGTCAATCAGTGAGTTTGTCGTTCAGTGAACCAGTCAGTCGTACAGTCAGTTAGTCAGAAATTTAGTCTATAGTCAAGGCAGACATTCAATTGGGGAGGTAGCCACTCAGTCCGTGAGTCATTCGTGCAGGAAGGTAGTCAATCAGTCAATCCCTCAGTCAGGGAGGTAGTCAGTAGTCCACTAAGGGAATCATTCAAAGGGGTATTCGGCAAGTCAGTTCCTCATTCAGACAGTAAGTCATTCGTCAATAAATTAAGTTAGTCAGTCATTCAGGAAGATAGTCAGTCAGTCAGTCAGTCAGTTAGTCCCTCTGTCAGTCATTCCCACTCCCAGTCATTCACTCACCCATTCACCCAGTCAATCAGCGAGTTAGTCGTGTATTCATTGGGGTATTCAGTTAGCCAACATCAAAGCGCGTCACAAAACAGCATTTTGTGTGTGTTTTTGGCGAGTAAAAAGTACGCAGCTAATGAAGCAGCCAACAAAAAAGAGAGAAAGAAGAGGGAGCAAGGGCAACAACACACACAGCGAAAAGGCAAGCAAATTGTTTGCATAAAAATGAGGCGAATAAATACACTCGTACACATGTTTGCAAATGTATTCACATTTATTCACTGAGTGCGGTGGTGGGTGGGATGCTATAAAAATAATATGAAAATACATTTGTTTTATTGCAAAAGTGCACAAAGGTACAAAGCGAAAGAGCAAGGGGTAAAGAAGAGAAGAGGGTTGACCTACTGGGTTGCCAGCCTTTGGCCTTTGACTTTGTGGCCAAGTGCAGTTTGTGCCGATTGCTTTTTTTGGCTGAAAGATTTATGTATACACGTTATTCTCTTTCTTCTCTTTTCTTTTCACACACAGAGAATCGTGCCGGTCCCTCGAATCTGGGCAATGTTATAAGCCAGATATTGCTGTGCAAGCAAATAACGCCCGACTTCAATGAGGAGGAATTATGCAGCATTACAAAGGACTCGCAGGATATTGCTATGCTGTTGTCCGAAATGCAGGAATATATGCCACAGCACGAGGCATATTTGGGTGAGTTGCCAGCACTGCGCAGTCGCCACGTTGCAGCGCCACGTTGCAAAGTTGCACTTTGATATTTAGCCAAGGTCCTGCCCACAGCATCGAAAGAGTGTGGCAAGAATGTGTGTGTGTGTGTGTCTGTGTGCAACATTTCTGCCATTAGTGTTTATGTATTCGCATTTCAGTCACACTCACTTTCACACACACACACCCACACAGACAGAGACAGCATTGCTAGCTAGCTATTCATTTATCAAACTGCATGTGCCGTCTCTTTTCTCATTTTTTGATTACAGAACGCAACGCAGCCCTGGATACGAATGGTCCCTGGCAGGCAAAACGACGCCAGAATTATATATGCAAGAACATGAGCCTGCTCTGCTGCGTCTCCAGGCCAAACTATCTCTGAGAGCAGGCCGAAAATGTTTAATCCCCCCCCTAACACAAACACACATGCAAACACACTCACACTCTACTTATATCAATTACTAGTGTTTAAGTTAGGTCTAAAAACTAACTAAACAGAGAGAAATTCTAGAGCATAAGTGTACAACAACAACAACCCAATTAGCATTGTAACATACTCGGAAGCAAAGGTCAAAGGTCACAAGACACAAACTAATTTACACTGAATTGAATATACAATTAAATAGAGTACTTTATAGTAGCTAAAGCGCAGTTGTGTATAATCAAAGTTAGTTATGCTGCTTATACAATACACGTACTTACTTACTAACGATTGTATGACCTATAAAGGTCTTACTAACGGATGTTTGACTTATGAAGGTCTTAAGCCTGACCTTAATGCGCAGTTCAATTCAATCGTATTGGCATTAGCTGAAAAGTTGTTTGTAATTTGCAAGTGCTTGCAATGAGCTTTCTCTTAAGCAGGTTTACTAGCAACTTTCTTAGCCGGATTTGCATAATCTATGGTTGAATAGGTATAAACTTGCTTCACCAAAAGCTCATCCTTTTATCAAGTGTGCTTATAAAGAAGCTTTTTAAATCAAAAGCACATTGAGCTTTCTTTTGTTTAGAGCTAATATAGAAGCTTTCTTAACGAATAACTTATTGAGTTTTCACTCAAATATGTACATATATTCTCTTCAGCGAGGTACTGTTAAAGCTTCCTTAATAAAAAGCTCATTGCAAACAGCTGTTAACTGCAGTACACTAAACTTTCAGCTCATGTCATTGACACTTAAAAACTTTATCAAATCAGTTAAGACTTCTTAGGCTTGTAAATTGTTGTAGTCAACTTGTATAGATCGAATATTATTATAATACTATATCCCTACTAGAAGAACACATTATTCGAAATGCCATTGAGTTAACATTAAGATTAGAGTGGAGAGGCTGCTGGGCAAGGGACAAAATAGGCAAAAAATAAAACGTTAGACTAGTATGTTAATTAAGTTAGAAGCCCGACCGGGGCCTAGACCTGTGTCTGGGCATGTGTTGGAACTAAAAGCAATAATACAAAATGTTGTTAACTCACAAACATAAACACACTCACACACAACACGCAAACATCAACAAAAATGCCCTTAGGTTTCTGTTAGTTTATTTTAAAGACAACAAACAAAACAGCAACAAAGTTTAACTGTGCGCAGTACCTAAAAACGAGCAACATGTGACCAATAAAACTAAATATAAATAAACTAAAATATACATTTGTCGTATAAATATAATAGAGAGCAGTCTTCAGTTATCTAAGATATAATCCTATTACTATCTGTCCTCCTATACTGCATGTTAAATAGTAGAGATTTGAACAAAATGTAATCAATATGAAATATGTACTATACTATATATAGACCACAACAATTAACAGCGCACTTTGTTATTATTAAAAACCCAAAACAAATTGAGGCAATTTCTCCTGTTCATTCGATATTCGATATAAGTGATTTACACTCAACATAAATGCATTCAATTCATTTCTTTTTACTTTGCTTTACTTATGTGCAATGGTCAAATAAATATTTAAATATTTATTTATATTTCGTGTTTTATGTGTGCATTATAAATGCATTTAATTTAATATGCACAGTATTTTTACCTGTATTGAATGCTGCTGCTTTTGTTGCTGAGTGCCAGATACCCTGAAGATATTAAACATATATATTGTGTTTTCTCAAATGATATTGTTATGCTTAAGTTCCTATTGTAAACTCAATCTCTGCTGTATATATTGAAGCTTAATGTATTTATAACTTTCAAGACATTACTTTAACTTATTTTGTACAGGGTATCGACAGATTGTTCACTATACATTTACCTTACGTACCTTTGTATTTTTTTCAATATTCACATATTTAATGATTATTAATTGAACGCTTTCGAAGTGCACAACTATTTGTTATACCATTCTCGCAAATAATTGAACAATTGAAAACGATTTGCAATGCAAACACAAATAAGATAATCAAATACAATTTGAAACGGGAAACGGGACAATTATTTTCGGCCAAAGAACAGAGAGAATGAAGTAAATGCAAATAAATTAATATGAAATATTTAAACTCGATTTTATTGTAAAATTTGTTTCGAATTCAATAGGAAATACAAAAAAGAATTATAGAGAGAAAGAGAAAACGAAAGAACTCTGTACTCGGTATTTATTTAGTAATTTAGTATTTATTTAGTATGTATTCCATTTTAGGCGTAAATCAAACACCAAAGTCAACATTTATATGTACATTTTACATTTATATTTATACTCTAAATATACTATAGAAAAGAATTGATAGAAAGTTCATATTATTATTGCAAATTACCGATATATTCTTAAGATATATCCCATAGCACAGTAAAGATTGTTTAACTATATATATACTATATATACACATATTCGTATTAATATACTAAACGTGATTGTTATATGATATTCATATACAAATTCATTCAATGTTTGTTCATGTTATTTGCAACTAAAAGTCAACACACAGAGAAGAAGAAGAAGCGCAAGATGAAAAGAAGGAGAAATCAGCAAAACCACAACAACAACAAACAAACAAAATACCAAAACTTTTGGGGTACCAATCAAATATATGAATAAAGCTATTTTTAGAGAAACTCAAACAGAAATTTGACTTTTAGATTCTCTACTCCTTTTTGCTCTCAAGGTTCTCTAGTTCTTTCACAGCGTTAAATTGCAGCAGGCGAACGTGTAACCTGAAATTTATTACACTTCATAAAAGTGAGCGATTAACGTTTATGGATGTGATTTCATCACGAACACACTCACACACTGACACACAATGCCATTATACGGCACGTTGTGTACGGTTTGTGTGCATATAAAAAGGTAAAGCTTAAACTCCTCAGGAATCCCAGCAAATTCAGTTGCCTGGCATCAGCTACGTGCTCAGGCATTTACGTGTTCGACAATAGATACGTCTTAATCAATCTTAAACCGTGAGCCAACTGAAGCAAGCAAAGGGCGGCAAAAAAGGTTAGCTGGGGATGCTAATGTTAAGGAAGGCAAGCTAGCTGTAAAGCTCTGTTTAATTTAAACGCTTGCCAGCACAGTGACAACTTTTTAACGCTCAGTGGACCAAATAAATTAAAGGCTCAATGACATTGGCTGTCGCAAGTGTGTGAAGAGAGGAAAACAAACGCTAAAGTTTAAATATAACTATTCAAAGGAACAAGGAGCTTTAATGAGCTTTCAGTATCTTACGTTAACCTTGTTTCTAATCTTTTTGCAGAAAGCTTTATTTGAATAAGCTTTATATACTTGTTGTTTATAAATATTATTATTGCAGATAAAAAGAGCTTTTTGAAGTTTCCATTTCAATTGCATACACACTTCTATATAGCTCAGTAGTTTGATTATTGAATTGTATACGATGAATTGTATACAACAAATAAATATTATAAAGCTTTATATTATAAGTTCAAGCTTATATATTACTCACTTTCACCAAGTATCACTTGAGTTTAAGCCCGCCTTTTAGGCTGTTGGAATTGTAACGCGTGCAGGTAACCTGTAGAGACCTTGTGATTTGCATGGTCACGTAGAAGGCTTTGGAGGCAGAAACTGTATGTAAATTAGTTGTGAAAGTTTCCCTGCTGCCGCCTGCTCGACCTGCTCTGCCCCACTGTGTTGTGGTAGGGCTACGCAGGGCCTCGAACCGCCGTCGATTGCCTTTTGATGTGGCGGCTGTGGCGGCACTGGCGCGGACAGTGCAAGAGATTGTGGAATAGCGCGGATTGGAGGCGAGGGTGTGGTTATCTGGGTGTGTGTGCGAGTGTGTGTGTGTGGCAGCTCGAGTACGTGCCGCTTTGGCCAAATGCTTCATTTACCGCACAGCTCGACGCCTCGAAGCGGTAGCCAGGCAGGCTTATCCTGCAAGAGTCAGACGTGAGGTGTTAATAGATTTACGTGGCTGCCACGCGGCCTGTGGCTTTAACACTGAGCCAATGTACTCGTTTACTTAAATATGCCACGCGGGGCCAAATGACAATGCCGCACGCAATGTGCGAGCCTCATTATACACAAATAAATGAGAAGTTAAAAAAAAACAGTAAAAACAAAAGCAAATAAAAAACCTGTCAAAACAAGCAAAAGAAGCAGAAGAAGTTTTTTTAACAAAAACGGAAGCAGGACATTCTTTTTATTTGTGTTTCCCATTTTGTGCCCATTCTCTCTTCTGTTCTTCTTGTTCCAATGTTGCACGAGCACAAGGGCGAGGTCAGTACGAGGCAGAACAATGCCTCAATGGCGGCAAACAAGTTGCTGTCCAGACACTGTCTCTCTGTGTGGGTGCGTACGCATGTGTGTGTGAGGAAGAGCGCGCAGCAAAGCCAAAATAAATGCCAACAAGGATAATTCCAGGGTAATCCGATTTAGTGCGCGCTGCCCCCGTTCGCTCCCATCGCATACAAAAACCCACTTGATTATGTGCCACAACTTCTGCTGCTGCTGCTGGTACTGCTGCTGCCGCTGCTGGTGCTGATGCTACCGTTATCCCCACCCTCTGAACAGGGCACTTAAGTGGCGACTGACTGTCCGACTAGTGAGTTTGGCTTGTTTAGCCGGTTTACAATGGGCATTATTGGCTTGTTTGCACAGTGAAAACCACTATAGTAGCTAGACAAACTCAATTAATGAGAATTCAGGTTGCCGAAATGATTCAAGTTCATTCACATGCATTTGCAATACAAATCATAAAATAAATATTTATAGCTATGTTTTTAAATATTTCTCAATATTTCTACACTGTTTTATCTATTATGCTTGTCTGTGCATTTCTTTTTGTGTTTGCTTACAAAATTCTTGACTTTTTAATAGCCTCTTCTGGTCATCCTTTGTCTTTCTTTTTACGCATTCCGCTTTGTGCGTAACGTAAAAGAGAATGAAAGAAAAACAAATTCAAAACATAATTTTAATGTGCCTGCTTTCGTTGTGGTCTCATTTTGCATAATTAAATAATGACAATGGGGCAGTAGGAAGCAGTAGAGCAAAGCAGACTCTTGTTGAGTTATCGACTGCAAGTCCTTATGTTGCCTGCTACACTCCAACTTCCGTCCCACTCCCCCTCCAGATGCCAGATAAGAACGAAGGCCATTGTACAAATAAGCCAAAAGCTAAGTCCGAAAATCTGTCTCAGACAGCTGCAATTGCCGAACCGAACATTGACCCACGGACTGAACGTGTGCTTAGCGCCAACTTATCAGAAGCGCCTTTTTTTCTTTCTTTTCATTTTTTTTATGTCTCGTCTCTAGAGAGTTGAAAAATTTAATCGCTGTGCAGAGGTTAAATTTTGACTTGTTTGGCAGCTGCCACGTTTAATGGCATTTAATGGCAATGCATGATAAGAATCGAGCATAGCGTTAAAAGCTTCCGTTCTGGAGGCCACACGGGACGTATGCGTAATAAAAACGACTCTAATGAAGCTAAACACGTTTCAAATGCGATAAGCAATCAACAACTGAGGGGGTGGGAATGCAAAAGAAAGAGAGGAGAGGGGCGGGGGCATGTTATTGATTTAAAAATGCTCTTAGTGGCATTAATTAGAGACTGAAAGAGAGTCTAAAAGCAAAGCTCAATGCAATCAAAACACAATTTTTTCTTTCTCTTTATGCGTCCTTTTGTGGGACACTTTCATTCGTTTCATTAGAAAAAAAAGGAGATAGAAAGACAGAGGGAGAAGAGTGTAGTCAAAGTTGAAAAGTAGAGTGCATTGAGAACTAGAGAAGCGAGACACACGCACACACACACTCTGCCTTCGTTAAGTGAAATGCCATGCAAGGCAAGCAAAAGTTTTCTCAGTTTTCTTCTTGAAAATGCACAAAGAGTTTTTCCAAAGCCAAATGCACTAAAATCCCGCAAAGAAAAACAGGTCCAAGGAGGTTCGAGGCGCCAGAGCGAAGCGCTGTTAAAAAATCTAGTGTGTGAGTATGTCCTTCTATGTGAGTGTGTTGGGGAGAATCGCATGCGATAAAGTTTCTAATTCAATTGTGGCCATTGCGTGCCGAATCCATAACGTGCCAACACCTTCTAACAATTTAAGGGTCCTCCTATTTTGCACACGTTACGAGATTTTCTATTTAGTTTTTGGTTTTTATGGTTACGGCTTAAAATAATCAAGCTTTAACTACCCCACACATGTCCATTGTGATGTGGGCCAGACAGGAGTTACCCAGTTTTTATACCCTCATGCCGGACATGACATTATAACTCTGTCAGGAAACAAACCAAGTAGATATTTCCGACCCTTTTTTATTTGAATATGCAACAGCTTAAAGGAATTGAAGGATTGAATTTATATTTTGATATGTTTACATATTTCTCCTGCAATATAATTTACCATATACCTTGGTATTTTTAGTTTAAGCTACATTATTTCCATATATTTATCGTGATATATTTTAGTGTATTTAATATTCGTTGCTACTTTTAAAATGCTGTTTTAGTTTCTAATATATAGGGGTACGTATTTGACACTTGACCGTACGTATTTGACACTTGATATATTTATCGTGATATATTTTAGTGTATTTAATATTCGTTGCTACTTTTAAAATGCTGTTTTAGCTTCTAATATATAGGGGTACGTATTTGACACTTGACCGCACTTTCGGCTGTCTTTAATGGTCACTGTAATTGTGGCAATTGTCATAAAACATGGACGTAACAGGTCAAACGCCCTTATATAGAGAAAAGAGTAATTTGCCCTTGAAAAGTTTTGGAAGACGTAACACAAAATTCAATTTGTGAAGTTAATTAAGAAAGTATTATTATTTAAATATTTTACTAAACAATTTTTATAAAATAATAACAGCAGGCACAAAGAAGAAATCTTTTGTTTGTTTTAAAATTTTAACATTTACTTTAACTGTAGCAAAGCGCCATCTATGGCAAGAAAAAGCTTTGAACAGCTTAGGCCACTAAGCAGCAGACGGCGCTTGCAAAGGCACAGGGTGACTCCCACAGCTTTTAGCAAGGACATGCGCCTGTTAAGCAAAGAGCTTTAAGCTACATTAAGGGTGGTTATCTAAGGGGTACATTTCTATAACAAACAGCTTTTGAAAGAGATCAAAAACTTCCTTTCTCAGATTACTTTTAATGAGAATAAGTAAGGTCAGTTTAGCTAAAGTCAGTTTGGGTAAGGTCAGTTTGAGTGAGGTCAGTATATGGTAGGTTAGTATACATGTTATTATCTAAGGTCATTTTAATTGAAGTACCTAAGCAATTGTAAGCTTACCATGTACAGCTGTATACTTTAATGAGGGACAAGGGTTGAGTTTTAAATGTATTTAAATAGATACTGTAGATGTCAAGCTATGCTAACTACACGACATTTTCGTGTAAAGGAAAACTTGTTCAAGGAAAATGTATAAATTTTCTCGATGGCACAATTATCTAGTCAAGTGATAATTGTAAAGTCGAAACTTGCTTTGACCTGCATAAATTAGCAAACACCACAGAGCGTGATAGAGAGAGAGAGAGGAAGGGAGTGAGAAAGTTCTCATACCGAGTTCACCCAGCATGTTCGCAGCACGTACAGGACATTGCGAATAGGCAAATAGAGGAAGCAAGTTCAAACACCTGCTAAAGTTGAGAACATCAACAGGCAAAAAACAGCCGCAACAGCCACAACAAACAAATAAGGAAATGAAGGCAGAACCTGACGCAACGAATACTCCCAAAGGATGAGAGAGAGAGAGAGAGAGAGGAGAGTAGATGGGACTGTTGGTTGCCGACACTTGCCACATGCCTTGCTTCAGCTTGCACATTTCAATGCGGCATATTAACCCAAAGAAGGCGGATGAGGAGTGGCAAGAGGAGAATGACGGAATATCAACGTTCATTGGGACGAAGAAACACACCACAACGATTCATGTAGAATGTGTTGTATAAGGTCCGAAGCCGCTAGAGCACATGCCAATTGCAATGCCGGACAAAGATGGCAGAGATGAGATGGGAATATGATGAAAGGGGGTTGTCCCAGGGCAGAGCAAGGATACGAAAAGGGTTGGTTAATGTGGCAAAGCTTTGCATACGGAAATTGTGAGAAATGGAGTTGACATTTTGTATGTAATACCTTCAGATTCCGATACAAACCACATTTCAGCTTGATAAAGTGACAAACAACCAACATCATTTGTGTGTCCTTTACCATCAATTCGTTAGTTCAGTCTGATCCCCCCTTGCAGTTGCTTAACTGCATTTAGCCTACGCCTCTGTGCTCTCTCTCTTTTTAGGGCTTAACGGACGCAGTTCATGCGACCAGGAAGTTGCTCGTAATTTTGTTTCCGCCTGATTTACAAATATTTGCATGCCGCAACATTTTTCAACTAACAAACATAGGAAAAACATAGAGAATGCTAGAAATAAAAAAACTAAAGGGGCAACTAAAGGAAATATACAACCCCAAACCGAAATTGCAAGGAAATGTAAAACTAAAACTTGTTGAAATTCATTTGCGGTTGCTTTCTTTTTTGTGGTCAGTTTGATGAACTGAATAAGTTCAAGAGTCACGAATGCAAATGAATAAATGAATGAGCTGCACATAAGTGTGTGTGTGAATGAGATGCTTTAACTGCAGACTCCTTTTTTTCGTAATTTTAAGTACAGATTAGAGTTTGCTTAAAGATCTTCCGAATTGTGCAACATCCCAATAAGATTTCACCCACGTTTGCAGCCAAACTTGATTTGCGCTGCACACATAAACAAGTTGCACAAGCAGCTGCACTTGACTAAACAATACACAAACTTCACTTCAATACACACACACACCCTCGCACAACAACTCGCTGGGAAAACTCAAATTCGATTTCAAGTCATGCCACATACTCGAATACTAAAATGTCGAGTTCCGCTGTTCCCCCTTCCGCATAGCCCTTCCACACTGATACTCTCTGCTGGGCTGCTCATAATCCCATACACATACTCACATACACTCATGTGTGTGCACAACAATAAGCGAAAGTTACAAGACGTTCGAGTGGTTGCCTGCCTTACAAAATCCCAGCTGGGAAAGAGTTGGCGCTGCTCTGCTCTGCTCTGCTGAGCTGTGCTGTGCTGCCTGAGCACATGATTTGGCCGAGTTGTCGCTCAAGCACGCAGCCAATCAATATCAATCGCAATTCAATTTCAATTTCAACTTCAAGCAGCACCAGAAGTCAGCCAACTATTGCCATTGTTCCAATACCAGATACCCAGTAACTAATCGTTGTGTAAACAGGCAAGCTTTGATTCGCTAGCAATTTCTAAGTTCAGCGTATGTTGTGTTGCATATTTTGTGGTACTGATAAAAAAACTTTCCTCGAGGTATATTTCTTTTATGTTTTCTAACAGATTTTGACTAAGTTTTTATCTGTCGCTTGAGTACTTACTTTACTTCTACTTTCTGCAATAAGATTTTTATCGATGTTTAGCAGCGAAAGAAGGCGTGGCCCGTTTCTAAAGATTAAGATTAGTCACTGCAATACACACCACTGTTACTGTTACAAGATTTGTTTGTTCTAACTCTTGTTGTATGATTTATTGGCAAACTAAAGAAGCGCCAAGTACACGCAGGCATAGGTTATGCTGTGTCTAAGTTAATTCAGCATACTTTATCATTCAATACATTCACTACAGGGTATACAACTAGTTCAGCAGTTAAGTATTTATTTAATTCCAACTTGTGTTGTTGTCGTCTGCCTGCTGCGATTTGAAAAATAGCAAAGTGCACTTTGGAGCAACAACAACAGCAACAACAAGAGTAGCAGCAGCAGCAGTTGCCAGTAAATTACTTAAGGGGAGATTTGTGTGCACTGGAAGCTGCAAGTTGCAAGCAGCAACTGGCGCACATAATGAGGCAGCCTGCGTTGCACGAAAGCCAAGCAACCAAGCAGCCAAAACTGTCAGATTGTCAGACTGCCAGACAGCCAGACCATCGCATAGTGGGACAGCCAAGCAGATTGCCAGTCACGCTGACGCTGACGCTGATGGTGACGGTGAAGCCTGACGAGATTGAGGACAGCAAATGGCAACTGGGAATGTGCCGAATGAAGCTGAACACAGGAACAGAGAGGATGATGCAGAACGAGAATGAGAATGAGCACGACCAAGAGCACGAGCTGAGCTGAACCAAACTCAACTGATTTGTGGCACTCCTTTCGCATTCTGCATGCAGATCTCGCAGCAGCTGAGACGGCGATGGCGCCAATGTTTGCGTGAATTTGCGCCCGATTTGTTGGCCATCAAACGAGCGTCGTAATTTTGCGTGTGATTAATGCGCACTGCAAATGGCAAATGCATTTTTCGAGAGTGCAAAGAGGAGTGGAGGTCTGTCAAAGGATTCAACGGCAGCTGCTTGATAAATGTGCAGCAACAGGCAAATGCGTAAGTAGCTCGAATTTTCCAATGACACGAGCTGCAAGTTGGTAAAGAAGTGGCAAGAAATTTAGCTCGAATAAAACTGAAGTTGCCATGCTGGAGAGAAACAGAGATGGTTTACTCTTTAGACTATTAACAAGTCAAATCCAAAGTCAATTCCCAAGTACTTTCCATTTCAAGCACTCTTCAATTGTTCCACTTTCAGACAGTATCATTATCATCATCATTGACGTCGTCTTATTGACAGTGCAGCATGCAAATTATGAAAGTTGAAGCTAAAAAACTTTCACTTTGCACAGCGCCAACATAAAAAGTTGTGCTGTCATTAGCAAAGGCAACTCATAAAACTGCAGACAGACGATAGCAAATGCTGCACAGAAAGCCAACAAAAGCTTGGGACTTGGCAGCAAGACTAAGCAAATAAACAGAGTCCGAGCCAGAGTGAAACTTACACCTAAACAAAGCTACGGCTAACAGTACAATGAAATCAACAAAATGGCAGCAACAACACAATCACAGATAAAAGGAAATGGAAGTAGAAAATAGCAACAGTAGAGTGTGCTCGACTGTTATATACCCACTACAAAATTCATATTCATACCTTACATTATGTAACTTCTTTGTTAAGCGTACTTTGTGGTGCAGACATGCAGGTTTATTAGCCCATTAAAATGATTCGTTAAATAATGATAATTTCACCATTAAAGCCACGATTGTAATTCGATTGTCGGCCGCTGATCAAGAATATATATTCATTGTGTGGTCAGAGGTGTCTGCTTTAGCCAGTTACATATCTTTTGGATTACCACAAAGTTGAAATTCTCTTCTATTCCATGTGTAACGGGTATAAGGAGCCGGAGTGTGATATAGAGTCAGCAGACACCTTGTGGTCCGCATAGGTTTGCCGTGTTCAAATAGTGTAGCATACATAATGGAGTCGGAAGTTGGCTTCCTGCCCTTCCCTTACATAAAATGCTTAATACAATGATAATGCCAAAACAAAATAACTATCAAATAGTGTTTGTGCAAAGAGGGAGAGACGAAGGAAGGTAGCTAAGGGTGTGGCGTGTGTGTCTATTACGGTTACCTGTTGTCTGCTTTCTGCAACCTGTTAACCTGTTGGCCCGTAATTGAGACAGAAAACAAACAAATACGACTTAAGCCCAGCCCATAAGCCCTTATACCATTATCTGTGCTCTCAGACAAAGCAGACGATGCAGCAGCAGCAGCAGGAGGATGAAAACTTTGTCGTTTTATTATTACAATTTCTTTGAGAAGGCTTTGATTTTGATTTAGAATTAAAATAATCTGCAGTTATTCGACAAGTAAGGTTGGTGAATAAAAATGAAAAGTGTGCATAAGAATTTCATAGTTTACCTTAGGAAATTGTTATGCAATTTCAATAGAAAATTGGTTTAAAATACACACATAGCAAATGAAGTCAAAACGGGTGCATAGAATGTATTGTAATAAAGTAAAACATGCACGGTATTTACATTATTAAAGAAATGTTGCTTGGAATACCTTTTGCTTTGAGGTGATTATATAAACAAAACAACAAAAGATGTGTGAATAAAATACTGCAAGGAAATGAGGCAAGAATGAGGACTTTCTTTATTTAAATGTAACGTGCGCAATGAAATCAAATTTGCATTGCTTGCTTTTAGGCAACCAAAGCGACGCGCCATTTTGTGAATCAGAAACAAGTACAAATATTATGCAACAACACGACAATGTGCAATGTGCAGCACAATTCGCCAAGCTACTTACGAGAGGGAGTTGCAAACCAAATGGCAAAACATGCATGAAAATTGAAAATTATGTACAAAATGCACTCAGCGCGCAACCAACAATGGCAGCCAACAACAAAGGACGACTGTATGAGTGTGTGTGTGTAACTGTGTGTGAGGGAATGAGCCACAGTAGAGCAGCATATGCCATTTGTTTGTGTGCCACGCTTGGGCTTTGTCAATGCAATGAAGTGCGACAGTTCTGTAGTTGTGAATGTGTGTTTGTAGACAAAATATACTTGTGTACGTATATGTGTGCGTGTGTGTGTATGTGAGCTAGCTTTGGCAGCAACTCAAGCACTTCATATTGTAAATTTGGTAGAAAATATTTTTGTATGTTGTCAGGATTTCCGCTATAGCTCCCTGTGCCACCTGCCACTAGTTCAGTCACTGCTGCTGCTGCATTGCGGTTGCAAGTGCCACTGCTGCTGTTGTTGCTGCTGTTGCCACTTGTCACCTGTTTGCATTCGCCTTGCTTAACATGCAGCTTGTGCTTTTGTCGTCTTTGTGGCTTAATGTAATTGTCGTTATTGCGTTTGTCTGATTGCTTCCGCATTCAATCACATTATTCACGCCAACAGCTCAACGGAAGCAGAGCTTAAAAGAGTTGTGAATTGCAACACAATGCAATAGCTCTTTTGGCAGAGAATATATATTTTAGATTGAAGTATTCCTGAATGCGTTGATATTTGATAAACCATTTATGTTTATAGAGACCAGCTTTATCGATCTGCTTTATCGATAACCAAAAGAGTGCCTAGAGCTGATTCTTCTTCGAGACTTCTAATGAGTAATTGTAATAATTTCGGTATGGTTTCCTAACGTTGTTGTATGTTCCTCCAATATATATTACTTTCTAATTTATACGACTATTTTATGCAATCGACTTATTGGGACTGTCCACTTTAGACGTCGAGTAAAGTAACTACGACTTGACAATAGTCCCTCGTTGTTTCTACTGGAGTGCAATGAGTTCTGCACCTTCACAGTATCAACATTCAGATCTGCATGCAATCTACAATCCCTGCAGGCATTGATAACTGGTATACCCAACAATTAAGTATACAACTAATTAAGTTATTCTAAAACTGTAAGCAACTCAAACAGTTGTCTTTATAAAGAGTGCTCCACCATGCTTCAATTATACTCAATTAAGTATCTTCAAGAGTAGTAAAAGGAATTTTATAGCAGCTGAACATCACTAATCAAGTCTCCTTCTCCATCTCCCTCTCTCCTACTCTACTCCTTTTCGTTCACTTTTGACTTGTTTGCAGTTTGCTTTGAGGCGTTCCGAGACTGCGGCCATGTCAATAAATGAACGCGCGGCTATTTGCAGAGCATTAAATTGTAATTTTTTAATTACACGCAAAAGATTTAATGACTGCTTGCGGTAGTAATAACACACAACAGACGTTGCCAGCGGACATACACACACACTCAGATAGTCACCTAGTAAAAGCAGCTGATTAAAATGACGCAGAAAAGTATGCAACGCTTAATTACATAAACGAAAAGCGCCCCAAGCCGTGTGGGAAATAAGACGCTGCAGTAGCTACTATCGCTCGACACTATCTATAAAGAGCATACTGTATGTATATATACATATATATATACGCGTTCAAGCTGGCGTGCAAAATCGAGATAATAAGAAAATGAAGAAAATTAAATTGTTTTTGTGCGCGAGCGCCAAGTGACCAATTAAAGCGGAAAACTGCAAAAAGTCTTTGCTCTTCTTCGACTCACTCGACAAGCTGAACCAACACAGCCCGCAGGGGCGAAGAAACTGTGGAGGTAGAGAGGGGAGACGGAGGGACGGTTGCACACCGCAAATGTCTGTGCAGCTGCTACTCCTTTTTACACTGAGATTTATTCAAGAAATATGCGACCATTTCTCAGTCTCAGTTTCTTTGCTCCTTCTGTCTGTTTGTTTAGCAATAAAATCATTTTGAGCCTTCTAATGATGCTCAGCGTGTTGCCACCAGCCGCCTTGGACTGCGGGGGGTAATGAAAGAGAGCTAACTAAATTAGCACCGCGGGCCTCTCAACAACAAACAGTCAACAAACAGTTTGAGCTGCTCCCCCTTCCCCTCCAACAAACTCAACTTCGACCGCGTCGTAAATAAAACTTGGCCAGAACTAATATGCCCCAAACACAGTTGGCGTTTGCCTCACAAATCTTTAGCAAAGTAAATGCGCGAGTTGCATTGAAATTCGGTTACCAGTTCGCTGTTTGAGACCGACCCACTCTCCCCCTCCCCCCTCTACTCCCTTGGGGCCTACGAAAAACCTTTCACCTAAGCGGTGTTAGTCTAACTTCTGTTTGTTCCGTTTGTTGAATACCCTTTAGTTGAAATTCATTAAGAATGGAACTAACAACAGTCTGAAGTGATTTATCGATAACGATATTCATAATGTTATCGATAACGATGGTCTTACTTATCAAGTGTTGCTTTGCTTATGAATATTATTTATCGATATTGATAGTCATATATATTATCGATAGTCCTATTATTTATCGATACCGATAGTCATCTTATCTTCTGTTGATCATTTATTTAATTAAGTAACAACTATTGTCATATTAGCCAGTGATAAAGATAGTTGTATTAGTTATCGATAGGCATATTCATTATCATATTAAACTTATCGATAATAGGTAATTTATTTGTACTTTGTTTCACTTACCATTCACTTTCCTCGATTTTGCACAGGGTATTTCTTCGTCGATCATGCACAAACTCACTCACTTTGTGGCTGTTTGTTGTTATTGTTGTTCCTTTTCTCTTGTTTTTCGTATATTTGCTGTTTGCTGGCAACACACTAATTACCGCAATTAATTATGCTGCCTGCGGAACGAGCCGAGTCCAGTTCGCGCTCTGTGTATGTATGTGTGTGTGAGTGTGCGGCTCAACACAGAGGGAATTGAGCAGAACTTTCTCTTGTTGCTGTTGCTGTTTCTGGCTTGCTTTCTGACTAAAAGTTTAGCCTCAGTTGAGTGTGTGGTGTGTGACAGAGAGTGTGTGTGTGGATATTCCTCAGTGCACATTTAAAACAGCTTTTATCCAGAGGCTTTTTTCACACACAGAGGGAACATGCTACAAAGCGCATATCAAATACGAAAACACACAGAGCACCAATTTAATTCGTTTAATAGACAGATAAGGTGTGCGTGGGAATTAAGCAACTCATTCACCATTGCAATAGAATTTAATGGGTATTTTCAGTATTATTTTGCATAAAATAAAGTTATATTTGCCAAAATTACAAGCTACAAGGCAACGGCAATAGGACAAGAAAAGACATGACAAAGCAAGCAACGAGTGCCTTTGCACTCAGCAGCAACAAAAAGGATGATTTGAGTGTGAGAGAGAAGTGCGCAAAAAGTGAGTGCAGAGAGAGCTTCAATACCATGGCATCCAACAATAACGCAGTTGTGCGTGTGAAAGAGAAGAGCACATGAAGAGAGAGCTCCAATTGATTTACAGGTGCAGCTGCACTCGGCATAAAAAACCGTAATAGGACAAGAAAAGACATGCAGCAATGTTCACGGAACCCATAGCAACAACAAGAACACAGAGGAGTAAGTCTTGCATACCGCACTTGCACTGATTTTAAGACAATTACTAACCGATACAATTGGGCCCGTCATACAATGTGTATGTTTGTTGTATTATAAAGTATAATTAATAACGTGTTACTAAATACCGTTTGACTTAACAGCAACAGCAATGCAGCTGCGAGTCATGTAGTTTAAAACGACTACCGAATTTTAATGACTTTAGTCAATACACAAATAATTAAAGGTAGGCGTTGCACGAGCAATCGAATTCTATATTAAAAGGCTAAACTTCTACATGCCCGAGCATGCATAAGACGCAGTAGCGAATCCCGTTACACTCGACAACAGGAAAACCTTATGACCGAACCAAGGAGCACTTAAAAAAAAAACACAACCGAACGCACGCGCAGTTAACCGGCAACTAATCCCTACGTGACTTCTAGTGTTCTCTTGCCTAGTCAAGTCAACTGATCTCAGCAACTGAGTGAGAGACTCTTTAAGTATGTCCCCGTTTAGCAAAGGCGCACACCCTCTGGGAACAACAGCCTTAGCAGAGCAACTAATCTCAGCATCTAAGTGAGAGACTTCGGGTGTGTACTTGTCTAGCCGAGGCATCAATAGCAGGCTCAGCAAATAAACTATTCTCGTTATGCTGAGCAATGCTCAAGATGGCGACATACGATATATAAATGAAATGAGCACGCGCAACTGTTCACATCAACTGTACTCAGCAGCCGTGAGAGGGGGACAGTGCTCAGCTCCAAGTGACAATACATATATACACACTGATCTGTTCCCGCTCACACACTCTAAACTTATAAGAATAGAAATTGAGTGCACCGACTTAACAACAATATTAATCTGGGATTGATTTAAGCTCTTTCTTTCTGTTCTCATTTCTCTCTCTCCCTCTCTGTTAAAACAGAAAACGCAATAAATCATTTATTGCCTGCATAAAATCAAAAAGCAGCTGCTAACACACTCTTTTTAATTTGAGAGATTTGCTGAATTGTCTATGTGTGTGTGTGTATTGCCAAACTGTTGTATCCATGCAAAGAGACAGAGAGACAGGCAGGAAGCGCATGAAAAGAGAGCGAAAAAATTGGTGCTGACATGAAAATGGCATTGGCTTAATAAACTCTAACGACAGCAGCGGCAGCTGCAGCACGCGATGCTGCCGAGAGGCTTTGCGCGGACAGCATAAAATGGAGGCGAAAAAAGGAGACAAGGAGAAACAGAGAGGGAGGGTACATTAGCCAAACTCGACTGCGCAATGCCCTGTAGTGAAGAATGTGTAGTTATAAAAAAGGTTTAAGATGAGAAATTGTTTATGGAACATTTTAATTTTACTTATCTATTATTTATTTTATATCAATTCAGGGCAATCGAGTTACAAATTTTAATGTATTTGTATTTCAACATATTTTAATATTATAAATAATGAGAAACAACTATAATAGGTAAAAAACTTAAATAAAAGTAATTTATATAAATACTTTAATTAAATTAAAATAATAAAATTTATTCAATACGGTTAATTTATACCATATATATATGTATATATGTGTTTTTATATTTATACTATATATTTATTGTGTATTTATTTATACTATATATATATGTATATATGTGTTTTTATATTTATACTATATATTTATTGTGTATATAATTTATTTATTAATTATTTCTCTTACACATGCCCCTCCCAGTTGCCTTTGTAATTACAGGGTATACGTATATATCGCAGATGAATTGCGCTAAAAGCGTAGGCCCCACTGACACCATTCTGACAGGAAAAAATGGCAACCAAAAAAATATATATTGGTTTTTCTCGTACTACAACCAAATTTGGACTTAAAGCGACTTTAAACTGCTGTACAGTCCACACACACCCGCACCCCCTTGGCGACAATGGCTTCCACATGCAGTCCACAGTCGGCAGCAGCGGGCTCATTATGCGTGCTCTGCTGCTGTCGTTGACAGCGTGCCAAAAAAGTTGATTGTTGATTGTGGAATGTTGATTGTGGAACGCAGTGTGTGCATGCGACCTTTGCATCCTTCGTCCAGTTCAACAAACAATTACACAAAATTCCACTGAACTGGATCTTTGTGAATGGAAATTGTGAATGGGCAACTGCGGCTAACGGTTGACTGTTCTCGGTTCTCGAATGCCCAACAATTTCAAAAGCCCGTCATGAGGCACCAAATGGAATTGTGCGGCAAAAACAAAACGGGGGCGCTAGATAGAGAAGAAAACTAGCCACAGTAGGGTGTGTTCGACTGTGAATATACCCTCTAACCAACATCTTGAATACTCAACTTCTGTATTGAACTAATTTTGTGTTGCATAATTTGCAGCGGCGCCTTGGAAATTATTATTAGTATCATTATTTCTTAAATAACTTCTATGTTAATTATTCGATTGCAATCAAATTTTCAGAAATCATTTATACGTAGATATTGATTGTGATTACCTCGAAAAAATAATTTAACACTAAAATTACTTTTCTAATTAAGTTTTTATTCATTTACGGAGGGCGGCAGAGGACGTGGAAAATTTTTAAATTAAATTAAAACATTTTTTTACCAACTTTATTAGTCATAGATCTTATAATCAGAGAGATATAGATGTTCATACAGACAATACTAGCTATATCGATATGATGATGATGCTGATAAAGTATAGTACTGTTCTGAGTGATCCTTTTCTCCTTCTTCTGCTTCTTACATACATTTTTTATTGGCACAAACTTATAATACCCTTACTGGCCTTTAGCTAAAGGGAATACAAATATTTAACACGTTCGCAAATCGAACTCAGTCAGTCAGCGTGGGAGGAGCCTAAACCCGCAATATGGCGGCGCCTGTTGACCATCATTGTCTGCATCCGCACTTGCATCCGCACTCACATCCGCATTCGCAATCGCATTTGCCTGGCACACTGATTTATGCGGCTGTCAACGAACCCATCAGCAGTGACCAGCAACAGCTGCAGGTTACTATCATAACCCACGCCTACAACCACGTCCATCTCCCGACCCTCCCTCGATGCCGCAGTTGACGCACGGATAGGGCAATGCGGTTGATTGACAAACCGTTATTTGCCGAAATGAACCGTTTGACAAGCGGTTTGACGGCTCACCCGCATGGCGCATTGGCTGCAAGTCCCTTTTAGAAATTGCATTTGTGCAACACACACTTGCCTCCGATTGCACTTTGAGATATTCACATTGAAAGAGAGAGGGAATTCTATATTCATAAAAGGTGATTTTTTAGCTATTATCTTTTTGCCAACACTGGTTTAAATAGCTGACGCACATTTTGTGCTTTGCATCACTATAAAACATCTTTAGTTTGGTCTATAATTTAACCATGAATCATTCTTCAAACGAACAACGCTTGCAAATTATTGAATTTTATTATCAAAATGCGTGCTCTGTTGAGAAAAATTATCGTGCTCTGCTTCAATTTTATGGTCAGTTTAATCGACCCACTGAAGCGGCTATTCGTATGCATTATCGCTCATTATACATGATTTAAATGTTATTATGTTCGTCTCTGTCTAATGCCAGTCACTGCAAGAGCTAGTACTTACAAAATTGGAAAGGAATATGTCTTATTACTGCACGCAGTTTATGTATGTTTAAGTCCCTTCTCCTTTTGCTTTCTATAGGTAAACAAATCAAATGTCAGGCGTTACTGCAAACTTTGAACATTGACTTTTGGTATACAGTATAACTATCACCTTCTTAATGACACCTCAAAAATTTGTAGCAAACGAATGATAAACATAAAAATTATTTAAGAAGTAAAATCTGGGTGTGCAGGTTTCGTAGGTGGTATGTATTGAAAATAAATCTACTGCCTTTTTAAATTCCACACCAATTCAAAGCGATTAATTACTCTTATCACTCAAGATTACTTTTCAAATTTGTATATTCCCATATATTTAAAGAAATTTTTCATATAAATTTATATACACTTTAGGGTTTGTACACTATACTTAATAAGATATACCCATATTACGTACTATATATGGATCGTATGAATTGCTTTCGTTTCGTCTAATCGATTAAGCTTGTTGATCACACATTAAAAGTTATACCAATTTTGGATAGCATAAGAACTGATTGTATAGCTAACTGGACGGATGGGAAGTGTGAAGGTTCTCATTGCTGGGGTCCATTAGGTCAATCAATGCGATGCTGCGCACAGGAAAATTCGCTTCATCGTCGCTCAATAGAAGATTGCTATCGATGTTCTCGATCTTGTATAAGGCATCGGCGAGTTCCTTAAACTGTATGAACGATTTGTCGCGTATCAGCGTCAATTTGGGCGGCTTGAGCGACGGTTTCGCCTTGAGCAGCTCCGTCAAACAGAAGACCTGGGTGAGCTCTTTAAGCGGTGGAGACAATGATCTTACCATACTCGTTGACGATGTTGGCTCATCGGGCGAAAATGTAGAAGAGTCGTAATCTGTACGACCTCCAGAGAGACGTTTATCAGGAATAAACTCGAACTTGTGACCACCTAAGATGCCTTCCTTGGACTTACTGAGCGTATTCCGCGAATCGATCACACAGAATGTGGTGATGTCGCTAAAGATACCCAGCATATTGGCTTCCTTGATGCCCTCCTCGTTGACGAGCAGACATCCAAGCACTTCGTTTGATTTCAGAACGCGAACGTTCACATGATAGATATTATCGGGCCGAAGCAATATGGTCAGAGTGATTTCAATGAAGGGACGAGGACCAATTAGTTTGTACAGTTCCTCGTACATGCTGGACAGCACTGGAAGGTTTTTGTGCTTACAAAACTGGCACACACTTGACGTTTTCGATGTTAACGGAAACTGATCTTCCTTTCCCGATGTGTATCTATCTCTCACCACATGTTGTTGCTGTGAGCAATGAGGGTGGAAATCATTTTCTTGTGACTCTGTGCCAAGATGTTTACACTTCTCGCTAAGACTCGCCACGGTACAGCTGAGACCCTTCAGCTGATCGTTGATTGAGTTTAACTGCTCCTTCTGTCGCACCTCCAGTGCCACCTGTGCCTCCAGCGTCTTGATCAGTGCCGACAATTTCTTTGAAATTTGTGGCATATCATCTCTATCACAACAACTACTGTTACCACTTGGTGCAGGTTCCTGGAACGCAATATGTCTTAGAAAGTCCATTCCTGTTTGCGCTGTCGTGCCACAAGATGGTGGTTCTGGTTCTGGTTCTGGTTCTGGTGGAGGCGGCACATAGTAATTCCTTTGCTTATTACAACTCGAAGTTACCGATTTTGGAGTCAGTGTAATAGGGTCTATACGTTCATCAGTGCACTTGCAATTGGCATCCTTAATAGTATAACGCATATTTTCATCTTTTTTGCAAGTTCGCAGTGATGAGGGAACCACAAAGACAGGAGCTTTGCGTACGCAACAGAAAAATCTCTTATGTCCCTTATGTGACGTCTCGTCTTCCTGACAGGCGCATCCGGATGCTCTAGATCCGGCCTTTTGTCGTTTGTTGGGGAAATGTAGGTGCGGCGCGGTGAAGGATGATAAGTTGGCCATAAACCGACCACCGGCATGTAGACGCGCATGTCCCATGCTCTTCAGCGAGCTACAACGAATGCGTGCGGTCAGATACTTATCGTATGTTCGTGCAGCATCTAAAGCAAAACACAAGAATTATCTCTACAATCTACAAGAGTTCCATTTCGATAACTTACCCATTTCGTGAGATTACATAAAATTTTTCATATATGAAACAATTTCATATCGAACTGCTCTCATCTGTTTGGGAATTAAATCTGATCTCTCAACGCAGTTGCAGAGCTTGCTTCGTTTCCGTTTCCCTGACATAACTCAATTGTTCATGTATTGAAACTGTTGAAACTCAGGGAGTACATTTTATATAGCTCAGACATTTTAAGTAAAAAATCTTCTTGAAGTATTTCAATTACTAACAGAGTTACATGACTTACAATTTGAATATGGCGGATTTTTGTGGTGGGAAGAGAGATGATAATCAGGCATTCGTCAAGTATATAGTTTTATTGTTATTACCTCAACTATTATGCTCCTAGCTATGTTAGACTCAAAGATACGAAGCATTTTACTTTATAAAGGGTGTTTTTAAGGAGCTATAAGAAAGTTTTCACAAAAAAACACAAAATTCAGAGAACTGCATGAAATCTTGATTTGAATCAATAGTACGTTCCATATAATTTAATATTTGAAGAGTATTTCATACAAATGTTGATCGTGACTACGCCTCATATGGTCCATCCGCTTAGTTCAATTTTGGCATACTCTTTCCAACATTTCGTCAGGTATCTCATGAATAAAAGCTTTAATGTTGTCTTCCAATACGTCAATTGAAGGAGGCTTGTCTGAATAGACATTAGATTTAACATAGTCCCACAAAAAATAATCTAACGATGAATTTTCTTAACAGAGCACGCATTTTGATAATTAATTTCCATAATTGCATGCGTTGTTCGTTCGTAATACTATTGAAGGTTAAATCATAGACTAAACTGAATATGTTTGGCGTAAAAAAAAATACGAAACGTGCGTCAGCTGTTTAAACTAGTGTTGCCAAAAAGAGAATAGCTAAAAGATCACCCTTTATATTATCGATAAACAAGTATAATATTTTAGAGTTTTACTTCACATTTGACTTTATTTACGCACAATTGGCACACAGAAACCACAAAATATTTAAACATTGGCAACATTGTTACTTCAAGTATTATATAGATCGTATATAGTAGTATAGTATTATATGTCAAGATATAGGTAGGTATAGTTTATAAAATGGAATACATTCAAGATGAATTCTCTTCGATTTGTATTGATTAACTTTTGCTTAATAAGTGGACTGAGTTTTGTTTGTGTTGTATATAAAAAGAGAGCTCTCTTCTTTATAAAGTGGATATGACATATAGTAAATGCAGGGATTACAATAGAGTGGGAAGATATCGATAAGTTATAATTTTTAATTACATTTTAAAGTTTTCAATAACATCTAAAGGCGTTTGGCTTGAACTCTTTGGTTTTTTTTGGCCTGAAGGCACAGCTGGGGAAGGTTGAGTAGGAGGTACATCATCAGCTAGATATATAAGACATCTTTGGTTATTTTCTTTATAAATTTCAACTAATTTCTCATCAACTGGGGCAGAAAAGCTACAAGCTATACTTAACTTAGCAGCAGAACTTAAACTTGATACTTGTCTTGCAAATCAGAAACGTGCTTAAAGCTAAACGAAGCACACACATACAGGCACACACAGACAGAGACACACACACACAGACATGCAAACACACTTGGCAAGCTCAATTGCAGCGCCGCAGTAGATGCAACAATAGCATCGCTGCAGCGAGCAACTCAAGCAGAGCAGGCATTGTGTGGCGTCCGGCCGAGGCACGCGGCTCCAATGAGAGGGTGCGACATTTCTCCACGCGGGTGTAGTCACTGTAGCCAGCCAGATTGCGTGAGGCAGCGCGTATCAGATAAGTCGTGTCCGGTTCCAGGTTGGTAATGAGAAAATTGGCACCTGGGGGAAGTAAGCACAACATTAGCTGGACTGTACGGGTCTCCCTTGGGGGCCATCACTTACCCTCCTCGTAGGGGAACACCTTGTGCTTGGCATTGGTCCATTTGCCGGCATCTGTCTTGAACTCCAGCTCCGTTAGATACTCAATGCGAAAGCCATTCACATCCATCAGTTCAGGCTTGTCTTTGTTACGCACCACACTGACATCCACATCGAAGGTGTTCGAGTTGTAGCCTCGCAACTGAAAGACAAAGGGTGGCGGCGGCTTTGTACCCTCCTCCAGTTGTGTCACCCTCTCGATAGTGCCCAAATGATTCTTTGCCTGGCAGCGATAGTTGTCGAACAGCTTCACATCGCGCACATGAATAGTGAGGCGTGACCAGTTGGCCTGCGACTCAATGGTGTAGACTTTGCCATTACTCTCCAGACGCTTCTTCATGCGGTACCAGGCGAAGGTTGGTGGTGGCTCAGCAGTTGCTTTGCACTCAATGGCCGCAGTGCCATTGATGTAGGCGTACTGTTGTCCCGTGTGCATGGAGTCGAGCCACTGTGGCTTATCTGAAATCCAATATCGGGAACAGTTTAAAGTTCGCTCGAGGCAAGGAGGTACCACACTACCCTAATGGGGTCAAACGAGCCGCGGCGCATAAATCAAAATATAAAGTCATTAGCTGCATGTGTGGCACGCCCACAGACACACCCACTCTCACCCAACAGCCGCTTTGGCATATGTAATTTTGAAATATTTCGTGCTCAAAAAACTATTTGACGCTCGCTGCGCTGCATATCAAAACGTCCATAAAAAGTGCTCGAGTAATTTCAACTCGCTCAACAATGGCACAGTGGGACAAGAGTGCTTAGAAGGGACTATGCAAAACACTGAACATGTGAAAATGAAACCTGTTGAAGAAGGTTATTTAATTTGAAATTAAACTAAGAGCTTTCAGGTTAAGAAATTTTAGAAAGTTCATTAAAGCTCATTCATATTCTATGTATAATTTATAAACGGGCTATGAACTGCACCATTGTAGCTGAGTGTTATCTTTAAGTAAATTGTACTGAAAGCTTCAATGTTTCATAAATTACAGAAAGCTCATTAAAGCTTGCTAACATTAAGCTTTGCTTAAAATCAATCCATTTAAAATCAATCCATTTAATCATTGTGGAAGAATGATATACATTTACCATACATTTAACATAAAGTAATTTATAGAAAGCTTATTAAAGCTTTACAATTTGAAATTAGCTTTAACATGAAAATACATCAAATAATGCTTTATATTGAAATATACAAAATATTACAAATGCTAAATCTGTTTAAAACTCAGAAAACTCTAAGACAGCAAGAGTTGTTAATAATTAAGAAAGGTTAAATCTGTTTAAAACTCAGAAGACTCTAAGCAAGAGTTGTTAATAATTAAGAATTTGCAAGCGCAAAAAGCTTTCTAAACTTCATGAAATACGAAGAATATTTAATGAATAATGAAAAGTCTTAATAAATTGTTTTTAAGAAGAAAGGTTTCTTACAGCTTACACAATTAATTGTACTTAAACAGAGCTTCTTCCCGATCCCTATACAATACGCATATAACATAGTTCTTCTCCCTTTTCCTAACAACAAAAGCCCAAAGGTTTTCAACAGTTTACACAACTACAAATGCCTAAAGAAAGCTTCTTTCTATGCCCTATAAACTTTTCTATCCTCACAATCAATTATGAGCAAAACTTTTTATATTTTCAATCAATTTTTTTTTGTTTTTTACCCAATGTGTGTACAGAGAAAGAGAGAGCGAAAGAGAATAAGAGGTAGGTGAAAATCATAAATCACACTCACGTTCGATTTTCATCAAAACGGTGCGCTCCTGCATGTCGGAAGCAATCGAGTTGACTTGGAATGCACGGCACGTGTATTCGCCGGTGTCAAACTGTGTTACCTTGTTGATGAGCAAACCGTCCGCCAGGATGCGAAATTTCGAGGCGTTGGCTGTGAAGCGAAAAAGAGAAAGAAACAAAGACGGAGAGAGAGTGAAGAGAAACATGATAAACGGTTGTCAGAGAGTTGAGAAAATTACAAATCGAATGGGGGAGAAAGGAAGTAGGAGGCAAAGAGGATCCAAACTGTGCCTCATTAACATTGGACGCACTCACCCTCAATGCTGATGGGTTGCCCGTTGAAGTGCCAGGTGACATTCGGTTGCGGTTCGCCCTTCACCTCGCACAAAATGGTGGCATTCTGTCCCTCCTTAACGGTCAACACGGTGTCCTTTTCGGTAAACGTAATTTTCTCTGTGTTTCAACGTGTAGAATTCAATGCAAAATTAATGAATCTTTCGCTGCGCTAGATACTCTAGGGTATCTCCCTCCACCAAATACTCACGATATACAATCAAATCGTACGATTTGCTATGCAACCCGCCATCGGCAGCCTCGCAGGTCCAATTGCCCTTGTCCGAGAGAGCAATGTGTGCGAAAACGATTTTCAATTGTTCTGTGTGGTAAGAAAGCAAAACGAAAAGAGCGATAAAAATAAACACGGTTGAATGAAGGCGATAAAAAGTGTTTACTACGGTTATGTACCCTGTGGTGAGTAGAGCTAAGATAAAATAGAACATATGTATATCATATGGGTAAGATAGCCTGAAGTGCATATATCTAAGATAGCAAAGGATTGATAAAAGTATATAATAATTTCACTATCTAGATAAAAAAATGTATACAGTATTTTAACCCATCTATTTTAACCCATCTATTAGTTAATACATTCTAGTTATATACTTAGTTTCATCGCGATAACTTACTATCTTCAGCATAGAATTATATAAAACCATAATATATACTTGAACTTCTTATGTTGTTGACTTGTCTCAGTAAAGATGAAATTAAGAATGAAAAGGTACTCGTTCAAGATACTGATAAAGATGCTGCTCTTCTACTGCATACAGATAATGATCAGACCTTGGCCTAGCATTAAAAGTATACTTAATATCGCATAATGGTCAACTTGATGAAACCTTATTAATATAACTCTAAGAAATAAACTTTAAACAGAAGAAGAAACTCTTAATTAAAACTACCCTACATTAGCTTCACTACTCCACAGGGTATCTACGTAGTTCAAAGGAGATTTGCAAAAAAACAAAAGCCAAACGCAATTGCAGTGCTGCCGTTGGGTTTGTATGTGTCTGTTCGTGTCTGTGTGTGTGTGTGAAGAGCGCAGCAATTAATTGTGTTTGTTTATTGTGCCGCTGGCGTGATAGTCCTTTGCCCTGCTGCACTGTTCCTCTGCTCCTTTGTTGCACCGCTGCTTTGCGCTTTCGCGGTATGTTTGCGACTTGTGCTTCCTCCTTCACACTACACACACTTCAGCTGCAACCTTCAACCTGCAGCCTGCTCTCACCTGGCGATGTCTGCTCAATGTGAATGCGTCCTTTGTGCTCGCGTACGATTTCACCTTTCGGCGATTTCCAATGCAGCTTCACATCCGGCCCAGGAGCGCGGCACTGCACGATGAGAGATTCGTTTGTGTAGCGCACCACGCTATGCTCCGCCGGACTCAGTGTCAGACTGTCATGGTGATTGGCCAAGACGCCAGCTGTAAAGACAAACAGAGACAGAGACAGAGTGTGAGAGAGAGGGGTAAGTGAGTGAGTGGCAACGGGCAATCACTTTGGTTAATGGCTCGTTAATTGCAGCGGCAGCTGCTCAATTGGCAACGCGTTTAAAATGCAAATTGAAAACTTGCTCCCAGCTTGCCCAAGACGACAGTTTGCCAGTTTTCTCTGGCTCCCTCGTGCTGTCTCCTTTTTGTTCCCCAGCTTGCAGCTTGCATTTGCATAACGCTACAAATAGCAGCAAGTCAAATAACTATCACACACACACACAAAGTCTGGCACACCCACTTGCATTTACAGTTAAAGGAAGTTTTTGTCAAACCCAAAGGACGCATCAAAAGTTCTTCTGACGCGATGCAACACACAACAAACATCTAAACTATGTAAGCAATTAATATAAATTTATAAAAAAAGAAGTTCTGTTAACTTTAACATCAGAAAATAGCACACAAGACCTCTTAAGTATAGGATCAGTCTTTTTATAATAACATGAGAGCGTCAATAAATTTTATATTGTCAATACAACTTAATTCTAAAAATAATTTCCATGCAGACAGTTCATTTTTGGTAAAAAAAATAACTATTGATGCCCATATGATTTCTGAAAATTTGGTTTTAATAGGTTAATTACGAGTATCATAGAAATTAAGAAATTATTTGAAGAGTTACTAATTTCCTAACCGCTCCCTAAGGGAGTATATTAATTATTAACTAATTTACTCATATTATGTATTACAAGTTCAGATATGGTTCTAAGTAACGTAGCTAGTACAAAACCAGTAAGAAAAGCAACAGTCGCGCAGCACGCGACAGTGGGATACCCTTCGAACTATGTTCCCGTGTAGTTTAATTTGTTAAATACATACACATATGTATTTACGTATGCACATACATGTATGAACTTTGTAATGGAACATAGACAAATGCACACATTTTTGGTCTTTATTTATAATAATTTTAGTCTATTTAATATTTCTTAAAGTTGACTTAACAAATTTCTTTGGGCCATTGCGTCCTAGCTTCGATTGCGTCGATCGATCTATCGCCACACTTTCGATAACTCATTATTTATTAAATCCTAAGATTAGTGTTGAGTAAGTGCTAAATATTGGAAATAAACAAAGTGAGGCGTTAAGTTACAAATAATAATAATAAAATAATGACATAATTATAATAATTAAATAATTATTAAATCTGTTGTAACCAGATCCAGATCTAGGTTGAGAGTGTAGGCAATTACCATTAAAAAATAGGAGGCAAAACTATTATTTCTTAGATTCCAAAAAATTGTTCCAAAACTTTATGAGTGCCATGTTGAGCGTCTTTTATTTTTTCTTTACATTCTTCCTCTTCACGGTTGTAAAGGACATATTAATGTCCAATAATGTACCTTCTTGCCATTATGAGTAACCGAGATTTGCGAAGAGATGGGATGGCTTTTTATGAAACGAGGTTTACGTGCCTTTCTATAGTATATATTTTTGCATTCTTCCTCTTCAGTAACCGTGGATTGGGGATAGACTCGGTGGCTTTGTATTAAACGAGGATTATGTGCCTTTCTATAGTATTTACTTTTGTATTTTTCAATAAAAAAGTAATTCAAAATAATAATTTTTACATTCTTCCTCTTCACGGCTGTAAAGGACACATTAATGTCCAATAATGGACATTAATATGTCCTTTACAGCCGTGAAGAGGAAGAATGTAAAAATTATTATTTTGAAATACTTTTTTATCAAAAAATACAAAAGTGAATACTATAGAATGGCACATAATCCTCGTTTAATAAAAAGCCACCAGGTCTATCCGCAATCCACGGAAACTGAAGAGGAAGAATGCAAAAATATATACTATAGAAAGGCACGTAAACCTCGTTTCATAAAAAGCCATCCCATCTCTTCGCAAATCTCGGTTACTGATAATGGCAAAAAGGTACATTATTGGACATTAATATGTCCTTTACAACCGTGAAGAGGAAGAATGTAAAGAAAAAATAAAAGACGCTCAACAAGGCACTCATAAAGAAATGGAACAATTTTTTGGAATCAAAGAAATAATAGTGTTGCCTCATATTTTTTAATGATACTCACAAACTAAATATACTATCGGAATACATACATATATCAAACACATATCTGTATTATAGTATTGAAGTTGTTTTTCGAGAATTTGCTTCTAAAGCTTTAGCAATAATGGACATTAATATGTCCTTTACAGCCTCGAAGAGGAAGAATGTAAGGATAAAATAAAATATACTTAACATTCTCAATTCCATTCAGATTTGACTTGGTAGCATCATCATGCATCTTCTTATCATAATCAGTAACCAAGGTTTGCGAAGCGATGGGGTGGCTTTTTATTAAACGAGGTTTACGTGCCATTCTATGGGATTTACTTTCGTTTTTTTCCATAACAAAGTATTTCAAAATAATAATATTTACAAAAATAATTTTCTAGTGTGAATGTTCTAACGCCAAAATGAGAACTGATGAATGTTTCGACCTAAGGTTTTATCTATAGCTTCAATGTCAAGGGCTACTTGGATCGATAAAAAACTAGAGCAATTCTCGAACGCACTCGACAGTAAGAAGAAATAAGAAGAAATATAGAGAATACGTAGGTATTTCAAGAAGCTAAGTAAATGTGTAAATCAAAAAATTGTTTTTTTATATAGCGAATTGCAAAATTAAAGATTTGATTTGCGAGGGCGGTGGGAATTCGAAATAAACTTAATTAGCGTAAAGTATACAAAGCCTTCTTGCCGAATTTGGTATCTCTAGCTTTAATAATAACTGAGATCTGTGTGCTCACACAGACTGACGAACATCGGGACAGACTGTCAACGAATACATTATTGATTTGCGGGGGCGGTGGGCGTGGCACCTAACATTTGAAATAAACTTGATCAGCGTACAGTACACAAGAGTCTTCCTGCCAAATTTGGTATCTCTAGCTTTTATAATAGCTGAGATCTGTGCGTTCACACAGACAGACGGAGAGACAGACAGACATTGCTCAATCGACTCGGCTTGTGACCCAGAGCAAGAATATATATACAATACTTTATGGGATCTCCGACTCCTCCTTATGCCTGTTACATACATTTGCACAAAGTTAGTATACGCTTTCTTGACCATTTTCAATGGTCGAAGGGTATAAAAATATAGATTTATATACAAACAAAACATTCAAAATACCTCTGCAGTTACATACATACATCACAATTATCTATAAGTTTTGTTAAACTCCCACTAGCCCAATTAGCATGCTTTCTCTACAAAAAGAAACCTTACAAAATTTGAGATAAAATTCAATTAGCAATCATACTGCAATCATACTGCTAATTGCTGGCGCAGACAAACAGCAAAATATTTGAACAACTCGTTATTTAATTAGGACACAAATATGTTACATGTTCATATGAATAAATCATCTCTCTCTCTCCCCTGCATATCCTAAAGGCAACGCACGACTTTGATGCATGTCGAACAATAAACTGCACTCAAATTATTTGCATTTTGCAAAAGTTTTTCAACAATATTTTCATATACTCAGATGATTTTCTTCGAGTTATGCCATATTCTCACAATTTTTATTTGCCGGTGCAGGTGCCACGTAACGGTAAACTGGGTTGGTTCCAGTTTGGGTTCAGTGTCGAGGGGGTTCCTCATTGAAATTTATCACAAGAAATTGCAATTTCATTTTACCGTTTCATGTCAATCTGCAAAGAGGCAGTAACAACAACAAGAACAACAACAACAACTACGAAGCATAGCACATACAAAGTTCTCTATAGTATACTATATACTGCCCGAGCCTAAGCTCTGTCCAGGCAGGGGGAGGGGGGGAGTGAGGGCAATGCATAGATGCAAAAATTTCTTGCATACTTTTTAATAAAGTTTCTTGTATGCCCAAAGTGCCAGAAAACAGAAAAGAAACAACAACAAAAACAAAGTAAGAAGTAGCAGCAACAGGACATAGCATCAGAGAGAAATGGAGAGACGAGAGAGAGAGGGATGGCTAGAGGGGGCACAGACCAAAGGACGTCAAAAGTTTTGCAGAGGGTGAAAAAAGTTGAAATTTTATTGGCAACAAAATGTTCAACATGTAAAAGCAAATTAAACATTCTTCATATTTAATGTACAAAGGCCCACAGCATGAGATAGAGCGACAGAGATAAAGAGAGAAAGGAAAAGAAACCTGAATGAATATCCAGTCAAATTTTGCAAATATTAAAGTGCAATAAATCTGAGAGTAAAGTAAAGTAGACCATATTGGGAATTGGCAATTAATAAAAGTAAAATATGTGTGGGGAATAATAAAGTATGGCAATCAATTTGAAACTGTCTACATTGATATGAGAATGCATGTACAATAAACTTGCACAGTTGCCTAGGAGTCAGCAACTATATAAATATGTCAGCCTGCATGTCTGTCTCTCTCTGTCTGCTTGTCGGTCATTCTCTGTATTTGGTTCTTGTAGTCTCTAAATTTAAACATGTATGTCAGCTTGTCTGTATGTCTGTATGTCAGCCTGTCTGTATGTCTGTATGTCTGTATGTCTGTTGTATCTGTATGTCTGTATGTCTGTATGTCTGTATGTCTGTATGTCTGTATGTCTGTATGTCTGTATGTCTGTATGTCTGCATGTCTGTATGTCTGTATGTCTGTATGTCTGTATGTTTGTATGTCTGTATGTCTGTATGTCTGTATGTTTGTATGTCTGTATGTCTGTATGTCTGTATGTCTGTATGTCTGTATGTCTATATGTCTGTATGTCTGTACGTCTGTATGTCTGTATGTCTGTATGTCTGTATGTCTGTATGTCTGTATGTCTATATGTCTGTATGTCTGTATGTTTGTATGTTTGTATGTCTGTATGTCTGTATGTCTGTATGTCTGTATGTCTGTATGTCTGTATGTCTGTATGTCTGTATGTCTGTATGTCTGTATGTCTGTATGTCTGTATGTCTGTATGTCTGTATGTCTGTATGTCTGTATGTCTGTATGTCTGTATATCTGTATGTCGGTATGTCTGTATGTCTGTTGTATCGTTATAGTATGTCTGTCTGTTAGTCTATGAATTTGTCTACATGTATATCAAAATATGTTTCTGTGTTTGATATCGGACTGTCTGTCTGTCTGTCTGCTTTTGAGTCTGTCGGCTTGTCTGTCTGTCTGCTCGTATGTCTATCTGCCTGTCGAAGAACAAACTACCCGAATTAAACATAAACTAACTAAATTTATCAAGGGATCAATACACTAGTATATATATTTTAGTGATACATTAAGCTTTATCACTGCTAATACTCCGCATATACATCACTGCTAATACTCCGCATAACAGACTACATAGCTGACTCCTTATTAAGTTCAGTAGCACTTTCGATATGAAGTCACCATATTACGTATACGTATTTGTTTCTGTCACTTGCCTTCTTTGCCTTTTACCACCTGCAGTCAGCGCATTGCGCTGTGGTTTGCCTTGTGTGTTTGTCTTGCGTTGCAGCACCAATAGCAGCAGCTGTTGTTGTTGTCTTTGCTGCTGTCGCTGCTGTTGTTGTTGCCTGTCAGCGTTATTCGCTATCTGCATTGGCAACGTCAACTACGAAAAAAATACTCACAACGCTTGACATAAAATTTCATGTGCAAAACCAAAAGTCGTAACGCAGCCAGGCTTAATGACAGAGACAGCAACAGCAATAACAATGTGCAGCAAGATGACATCAGTAAAGAGTATACTCGAACAGAGAACACCCTGTGTAGTCAGTGCGTTTATCAACACTGAATACTTTTGAGGAATGTGCAGGCAAGTAGAACAAATTTAATGGAATGACTTTAATTTAATGATAATGATGACGAAAACTGTATACCCTTCCCCCCCTACAATATGCAGTTACAGGGTATGTCAAATATGGACGACGCTTTGCCGAAACGCGAGAAAAACAAACGGTTAACGTTAACACGTTAACGGTAAATGCCAATGGCAACTGGCATTGCCAGGCAGCAGCTGACAGACAACACAGCAAACCACACACACCCTCCCATACACACATATACACACAACTCGAGCAACTGCCTGAAGAAGAAGATGGAAATTATCCAACGCGCTCTTCGCATTGCTCAGTGGCCTCTGTAAATGCATTTGTTATGCGCTCGTTCGCACCGCGAGCGCCAAAGCGAATGCGAATGTGAAGGAGCAACCAGAAAAAAGAAGGAAGAATGCACACAGTTATGTGTACGAAGGCAAAGAGAAAAGAGAGAGAGAGAGAGAGAGAGTGAAGAAAAGTGAAAGAGCAAGCTATTTGTAGAGTAAGAGCAAGAAGAGAGACAGAAGGCACAACGCATGGCATTACACAGCAATGGCAAGAGTCGTCATAGTGGGAAATGCACAAAAATAGAGTAGATGAATCATTTTAAAGTACCAACCATTAAATACTCTAGCATTATTTATATAGTATCTATTCAAATTTCATCAATCTCCAAAGATGTTAAGAGACTCTTTACAAGTTTCAATTTCCTGCGTTGCATATTTAGTATACGAAATTGATGAGCTCAAATGATGTTCAATATAATCAGTTATAACAAAAATTTCTATATTCCTTATCTATATCTCCGTTACTATTTCTGAAGAATAATCTCATCTGGACATAAACCTTCTAAAGCGTATTACTGTATAAGCGACATGCAGTTGGCCAGCGATAGATGTAAGTGTATCTATATATGTGGGTACGTCTGTGGCGTATGTATGGGAATGTGAATATGAGTTGGTGTCTGTGTGTATATGCGTTGTGCACATATGTGTTGGTGCTTGTGCCTGTGCAGGTGTTTATCTTTGTAAGGTGTTGACCCGTAAATTTCGTATATTGCAATATTTTATATTACGATTGGTCTGAAGATTTGCCATTTAAATGCTGTGGTCAATACATGTGTGTGGGTCTGTATGTGTTTGTATATATATGTATTTGCTTGTGTATGTGTTCCACATAAACGCATTCGAATGCATTTAATTATGGGCATAATTTACAAATTGCAATTTAAGTGAATGCACAGCAATGCAAAGAATTATGCAGCAATTAAAGGAAATAATTTATAAATGAGATTGAAGATTTAAGAATTGCCGAAAAATACTACAAAATTTACATTTTAAAAGAAGAATAAAGTTTGAAAATTATAAACATATAAATTTCTCATTAAAAGAGAATATTTTAATTGAAGTTTATCAATATTTAAGACTAATTAAGGAAGATGTAACTCAACAAATTGCAACAAAACGAAAAGTATTTTAATATAAAATATCATAGCATATTATATAAATATATAATATATACCATATATTATATATATCACATGCAATTTCAATTCAATGTAAAAGACTTCATTGCATATTAAAAATCCTTATTAAGCATTTATCGATTGATATTTAAAACTGGCAAAAATTCCCAGCAACTTTTCTATCAGATTTACATAAAAAATTCAAAACCCTTGTTAATTTCACGAAAACTTTTTCTGCTTGATGTTAAAAAAACAAAGGAAAGCATAAAACAGAGAGAAACGAATGAGAAACGCCTGTGAAATGCAGTTGGTGTTGTGTTTTATTTCTTCATCTGGCTTATTCGTCCGACGAAACTTTTGAATAAATCTCACAGTGTCAGCTGTAAAATGGCGCACGCAAAGTTCTCAATTTCCATTAGCCCAAAGCCTGACGAAAGTTTTTAATTATTTGCCAATGCTTTATAGGCTGGCAAAAAGGAAAAGAAAAGAGAAAAAGGGAAACACATGGTAGCGAGGGAAAGAGAGAGAAGAATAATGAGGGGGACAATTTTTGTTTTGCAATTTTGCTTTTGCCGATTGCCGAACAAAATAAAAGTTTCCGTTTCCGTTGCCGCTGCCGTTGCATGCAACGCGGCAAACTTCAGCCAAAGCTTGCAACTTCAATGCAAAGTTGCAAATTTGACGAGGGAAACAGCGAGAAAAGGGGGAAGGGTTGGAAGAGTGTTATAATAATGTCAGCATAAATGCATATGGAGTACACTTAACCTGAATACAAGGCGAGGCGAGGCAAGGCAAGTGTGTGGCAGTGCGTATGTATGTGTACGGGTGTATGTGTGTGTGCTTATGTATGTATAAGTGTGTATGTATATGTAAGTGTGTGCGCCACAAAGACTTGCTGCAGTCGCGGCAAATAGAAATGCTTGAGAGTCGAGCATGCAAATAATTGCAGCATTTGTGCGAGCTTAACCCATTTCTGTGGCACACACACAAACACACACATACACACAGTATATTTGTATAAATTATATATAAAGCTACATACATTTCTCTTTTATTTTTTATATTTATTTTATTGCTGCTCAGTAGGAATTTAATTCCGAAATTCCCTCACACAGCTGCACAGCTGCAACTTCAGCTGCGGCACGTAATGCCAAAACATGCATAAATCATCGTCGCGTCTCCGCATAAGAATATATTTCCGCTATAAAATGGACGTTTCCGCATTTTCGGCTACCTTGCTTGAGCTTATATATCACTCTCTCTCTTCCTCCCCCTTTCTTTCTTTCTCTTCTGCTACTGCTCTCCATTGCCTGCACAACAGGAAGTCAGCTGCAGTTTTTCGGAGCTTGCTTTGTGGCAAACGGAAGTGCAGCTACTAAAACTCCTGTGCAGGTAACAAGACTTGCCTGCTCTCTCTCTCTCTTCTTCTCTTGCCCCTCTTTATATCAGTCTCTCTGCCTCTCTCTCCCTTCTCCCCCTTTGATGCCTTTTTAATAGCTTTGCAGCTGACACTGGCCTCGGCCTGCACTGGCTAGCTCAAATTTGCTTTGCGACTTTGCACTTGAAGTTTCTGTTTTACTAAGGCAATTAATTTTTTCCTTAGTCAGTTCATAAATTTTGGCACTGCATAGCAGTGAATTCTTAGAGGGAGTGGGCGTGGCACTTACCGGAAAACACATTTATGCGTTTTTAAATGCTCGCCCAAAAGGAAATAAAGCGCACATTAATTTTCGCCTTCCGTGCGATAAGAACGGAACATGATGAAAGCACTGAACACCAGGCATAGTCCTACTACTACTGCCCTACTACTCTCTCCTTCTTCACTTTACTTCTTCTATCCTACTTTTCACTCGCCCTTTCCCTTCTGCTTTCCTCACTCTCTAACCATTTCATTCGTATGACTTGTAAAACAGTTGCAACTCATTCATCAACATTGTGCGCCCCTTGACTTTTGCTAACAAAACTTTGACAAACTTTACAGTTCTGTGCGAGAGGCGGAAGAAGGCTTGCAAACTGGACAGTGGGCGTGGCCAGTCCAGACACCCCTTGCATAACTTAAGACAAAAGTTTGCCATGTACAGGTTGAGTATTTCAGGCATTTTACAGATAATTTTCATGACTTGCTGCAGAAGGTATCTATAAAGTTATAAATAAACTGATGTGATGGAAGAGATTAAGAGAGCTTAGCTTGAAGAGAAACTTAAGATGAGTGAATGCAGCAAAATAAGGTATTAAATTGAGGCAATATTAAGTAGAATCTGTAAAGAATATTTGGTGGAGAAAGCACATTAAAGTTGTAAGTTGTTTGGGGTTAAACTAAAACTTATAGCTGGACTTCTCTGATTGTTTATTGTGCATAGTAATAAAGACAAAGCTCAATCAAAGATTAAGACTTACTGTTATTGTGTGTAACTTCCTTTTAATCTGTATCCTGCAGAGCTTTAAGAAGCTTTGGCATACACAAAACAAAACCGTTTCTCATTACCTAAAGAACTTTCATTACTGAGTTTTACTTTATTAAAAGTTTAGAGTCAAGACCTTAAAATCAATTAAAACAACCGCATGTAATGTGCAAGTTACTTTTTATATATATGTATATAATATATATACAGATTATATATAACGAGCAACTTTCATCAAGTTCTCAAGATTCTTTTTGTTGCCAGAAGTTCAACGTAAAATTGTAACACAACAAACTTGTAACAATTCAACGGAATTTTCTCTTTTTCTTGCTCTCATTTTCTCTTTTTGTTGCCTACCACTTCACCTTGGCATCACTGTGCCACACTGTGGCGCCTCTGCCACCCTCGAAAAAAAGCCAAATAAAAATGCTGCATAAATTTTGTGGCACAGCAGACAGACAAAAAAGCCGAGCAAGCGAGCAGGAGAGAGTGAAACAAAAAACGTGGCTCTCGTTTTGTTGAGCAAATTCACGTCATGTTGCAAGCACAAGCACGAGAGGCGCCTCGGACATTAATCATGGCCCATCAAAATGCATAAATTGCGTATTAAATGTCGGTGTTAATGGGCAGCGCAATTATGTAAGCGTGCAAAGCCTGACATCATATCAGCTATCATCCCTCCCTGCCTCTCTGTCTGCCTGCCCCTGCCCCTGCCACGCCCTGCTCTGCATTCTGCACATTTCCCTCTCTGAATTCTGTACTTTCTCTGTGCTGCTGGCAAACAACATTATCGCTTTACTTGCCACTTCGAGTGCAACACGCAACGCTGAAAATTGTAATTGAATCCGTTGTGTGGCACATTACGTATACGCAACGTGTGACAGCAAGTTGGCAAAGAGCACGAAGACGAGGACTGAGGACTGCCACTACCACTGCCACTGTGACTGCCACTATGACGATGACGACGACGTTGCAAGAATAAAAATCAAATTTCTTTTGCCATATAAAGTAACTTTCATTCTTGGCAGCTTGGCAATTTTTAGTTAAAAACTTTGTCGCATGTCGCACTTGCCACACGGCGCTGCTAAAAATTAAAATCCAAGTGCAGCAAGCAACTTGCTGCCAACAACAACAACTTGACACGACTTGCAGTTTCTGCTGCAGATACCCTGTAAGTTGAGCAAGGAGAGGCCAAGGAATGGTTAAACAAATTAGAGATTTGTACGGGGAACGAGAAGGAAGTTGTAGAATTAAGTATTGTATAACACTGAATTGAAGAGTTTGAGGAATCAAGAGTTGTATAACACTGATTAGAGGGTATCTTTCAGTTTAAAATGCTAGCTTATGAAGCCCTTTTCTATCTAACAAATCGGGTTACCTTTTCGATTCAAAAATCTCAGATGAAACCAATTTATACAGCTCCCTCTAAGCCCTTTGCCACTCTCTATAGGGTATAAGCTAGTTCAACAGTACTCTTTTAGTATTTTCTTAGTATTTATTATACGTATTAGTAGTTGTTCAACACTGATTTCCTGGATTTCCGTCTTATTATACTTCTTATGAATTTTTATCCAATCTAACAAATTGCACTTTCTTTTGAATGCAAGAAAAGCAACTAAAATCGAATGATACAGCTCCCTCAAAGCTCTTTCTCTCTACAGGGTATCTAACAGTTCAACAGCATACTTAAATATTTTCCTAGTATTTTTCCTTGTGTTATTCTGGCGCTGCTTCTGCCGTTTGCTAACAACTTTTGCCGCTTGCACTTTGTCGTAAAAATAAAGTTTTACACACATGCGCGACTTGTTTTCCCTGCCATTGTATTAGTAGCTCCCGCTCCGAGTATGTGTGCTGCTGCATGCCACATTACAGCAATGCTTGCAACAATAACCGAAAAAATGACGCTGCTTTTGTGGCGCTGCGTTTAGTGTCTTCATTTTTAGTGCGCAATAAAGGAAGCAAAAGCAAAGAGATGAAAACAGACAAGAAGAACTTGCCACAACTTGGGGCACTGCCACTTGAAGGGGCAGCGTAAAATTCAATTTGGTCAACTAGCCGAGTAGAGTAGCTCGGTACTTGTGACTCGCGGCTTGCCACTAATGCAACTTGATGCACTTGCAAGTGGCACGATTAGTGCGCGCTGCAAGAACGCTAACGCTGTGGCAAGTGAGCCATGCCACTTGGCTTAATATTTCATTAGCCCGCTGTGAGGCACGTTTAATCCAGTTGCAGGTAAATAAATTTACCTGCGCTGCGTAAATTGTTTTGCCTTCCCCCCAGTTAGACGAAGAATTGTTGTGGGTGCAACACAGGCAAGAAAGGGAGGAGAGAAAGACAGAGAGAGAGAGAGAAGGCAGCTGGATGGATTTATGTATATCTGGCGCTGACGTTGCTGCAACAATTAATGTGCTTTTAATTAAACTTAAGTGCGCATTCGTAATTGCAAAATTACTTGCAAGTGCGAAGGATTTTAAGGAGTTGCCTCATCAAGTTTAGGCTTGCCTGAGCTTGCAACTTTATGCTGCAGGTGGTCTCCAGCTTTTTAGTTTAATGAAATTTTGCCGCTTAAGCTTCTCGATTAATTTATGCCCGCCAGCCTTGTTGCAACACCACAAACATGGGGCACATCTCACAGCTTTTAACGGGCCTGCCATGAGCCATGGGCCAGCGCCAAAGCCAACATAAAGTGTGTTACAAATTGAATTTCTCACACAACCAAACACAGCAGCACACACCCGTACATACAACTACACACCTGTATACACTTGTATTCACACCTACACACACACACACACTCACACACAGACACACCTTCATCCGACTAACCACACACTTAACAAGTTTTTGTGCTGTGCAAGCAAACTCGCTCGCATATTGAAAAATGCGACAATATTTTGTGCTGCAAAACCGTTAGTCCTGTCCTCCCCTTGCCACATCCCCTTATGTTGCCTGCGGCAACCAGGTTAAGCTGGAATATTGTTGCGGGTTTTGCGGACTGTCGCTGCAAAAAAGATTACGCAAACGCTGAGTTGCTTCAATTTATGAAAGTTAACTAACAACTTCGCACACATTAACTGCATAGTTGCACTTAAGTGCTGGATTAATCTGACAGCGTGAGCTAAAAACAAGCTAAAAAAAAGACCATGTGTGTTTTTAGTTTATATTAAAAGCCTTTGAGTAGAGTGAATAGGATGAAGTGCTATACATTTAATAGGGGTTTGAATGTTTAGATGAAGAAGATTGCATGAGAAAGCATCTCAAACCTACTTAAGAATGTAAGAGTCAATTGTTGTGATTAAGTTGAATAGTGGTTGAAAGATGTAGTTGAGAATAATCACAGGAAAGATATTAAAGAAAATAGTATTAAATTAATGAAAAGTTAATATTAATTTACAGTTAACGTTTTTAATGCACATTAAAGCTCTTTCGAAAATACGTTTTCTGAACATATTATATCTACTATATCTGCTCTCATACTCAAAGAAGTCTCCTGGGACAGCAAGTTTAGTTTTATAAAAAGCAGTTTCCTTTGAGTTCCCTTAAAAGCACATTAAAACATAATATTATGTTAGTTAAGCTTAATTGCTAAATCCATTTTCGAATCACATTATAGCGCTTTGAAAACTCTGTTTGTTTTACATGTCTAAACCAACTCTGCTTTCATACTTTCAATAAGTCTCTAGTGATACTAAATTTAATATCTTTTAAAGCACATTAAAGCTTTATATTTAGTCAATTTGTAGTGCTTATTCGTGAGCAACTAAATATCACACTTTAATTCAAAAACACTTGTTATACAACAAGAATTTTAACTCAAACAAGATAAGACTTTCAAAACACTTAAATGCCAATAAGCTTCAAGCTCCCCCGGTAAATTAATATTTGATGTTAACTTCCTTGAGTTCCCTTAGCTAATGTTATAATCAAAACTTACTTGAGCTGCCTCTTGCCAAGCCTCAAGCTAACTTTCAATCAACTTCACACATACACACACACACTGGCTCAACCATCCAAAAGCTGCTTAATTTTCAGCAATTATGTTTCGCATTAATTTTTCACTCAACTAATATCATTATCACCCTTCTCTGACTCACTCTTCGCTTCTCCACAGACTGCAGTAAATTAGCTTGAAGCCTACAAAGTCTTTATTTTTGCATGTGCCATTTTCTGCATGTGGTTCATTAGGGCAAAGGCAGAGCCAGTCTGAGGCTGCTGCGCTGAATTGTGGCTGTCGGGGAAAACCATCAGCAGCAATGGCAACAACAAGCACACCAGTAACATTAGCTACAGCAGCAACAGCAACAACAACAATAGCAAAAGCAGTATCCTTTGACGGCTTTGGGTTCATTTGCGTGCTCAGAGCAAAAGTGCTTTGGCAGATTTCCGCCATAAACCAGCACAGACGAGGCGCATAGGTGCCACACGGGAGAGGATGAGAAGTAGGAGAACGAGGCGACGTTTGGGGCTGCTTAAGCTGCAGCTAATTACCGCCAGCTCAGCGAAAGATACAGCATAATGATGGCGACTATTAGCCGCGCAGTTTTGTGGCTTTGCGTGTGCCGCTAAGTATGCAACAAAAAATGAAAATATAATTTAACTGCTACGCAAATTGCACACGTGTATGTGCGGGTGTGCGTGTGAGTGTGTGTGAAAGTGTTAAAGTGCAGAATACTGTGCAGTATAGTATGACAAGTAAATAATTGATTAATTCCATTGAAATAAATAGTTGACTGCACGGCAAATATTTATACCGTATTTATGCCATATTTATAGCCTATCTATAGCCCGTTTATTCCCATTTAATTGCCGCATTTACAAAGCTCTTTAAATTGTGTGTTAATAGCAAATTGCATAATTGAAAAAAAAGAAATTAAACTCAACATTAATTATACGTTAAAAATATATATTTATAACAATATTAAGCTGTTAAGGCGCCTGTCAATTGAGTTGCGTTAAAAACATTATGAATTCCTTTTTCAAAATTTAACTGCAGCCAAGGGAATTTATGGATGGGTTTGGACAGTCATTTTAGTGTAGCAATGAAATTGCAGGAATTTTCTGAATTTAATGGCATTAATTTATAGATTTGAGAAGCTTAAATTTAATGAATTATTGCATTTATTAAGACTTTTTTAATGTCTCTTTTAGCTGTTTAAATTTCTGCTTACATTCTAAGCGAATTTTCTGGAATATGCTGCAAATCATTAAAGGCTTTTCTTTTTCTTTTATTAAAAGTGCCTAAGTTTTTGTTACTTTAGTTAAACTGTTTTAGGAATGTTAAATAATAATATATATGTATATATATAAGTATTTATAACTACATATTATCAATTATTATCTTGTATACCACTTGAGTCCTTTCTCATTAACCATGAACTTCCAGCTGAATTACTTACAGAGATATCATTGAAAAATCCCTAACGATTCTTAGAACTCCTTTACGTTAAAGCTTTTAGTGAATTTTACAGACAGTTCTAGGAATTCAGCTATTGATGTGTCATTATAATTGCAAGCTTCAAATCACAAATTGATGACCCCAACAACAATTTATATCTTTCACTTTGACGCCTACACACTTCAACTGAAACACTTATCTATATTCCAAGAATTCCATAAATCCATGAGAAAATACTTTGAACTGAACCCCTCTCCCTCTCCATAACTAACCCCTTCATTATGTCAAACCCTAAGGACTACAAGGCGTTCAAGGCATTCATCGAATATGCAGTTGACTCAATTCGCAATTCGTTTGTCAACTCATTTAAATTGTGCAAATAAATGCACACAAATTCGCAAACTTATCAAGCCGTCAGCTCGACCTTTTTCATGTTGTTGCAGGCAAGAGACTGGGAGAGAGAGAAGAAGAAGAAGGAGAATGAAATACGAAAAGGAAGGGAGAGCAAGTCAACCAGCCATATGTCTTCTACATGTGCCTCATGTCGGGGCAGTCTGGCGGGGGACTTAAGTAATTCATTACTTTAGTCATGCATTGTCATGCATGTTGGCCACGCTTTTGCCACGATACATTTGCATTGCTCGCGTTGAATTTTTATGGTGTTGCATGCACCAACAACAGCAACAACCATGTCTCTATATGCCACATGCATACATACATTCGTACATCGTCTATGACTGCCACGTCAAGCTGCTCGACGGCGAAGCTGTTGCAATTTGTATGCAAAATTGTTTTACAAATTGAGCAAGAAAGATGGCGTAAGCAGAAAGCACAGTCGCTGTTACACACACACACACACAAGGCTGCAAGTTGGTCCAAAGTGGGGCAAACAAGCTGGCATGTCGCATCAGCCTCGACTTCAGCGTCAGCTTCAACTGCAACTCCAAAAGGGCTTCAGCCTCAGCCTGAGCATGTCGTCTATCAGAAATTCTTATAGACACTCACAATCTTTTTTGCCAAATACCCTGTAGTTGTATGATTATGTAAGTGGGTTGTATTGTTGACTAGTCTGTGCTTCAAGATATCCTTCTTATAATTCCTGATATTGATATTTATGATATTCATACTTCCAAGGAAGGTATATGCCTGCTTTATGTTAAATACATGAACCTTCTTTGCTTTTCTATAAAAAGCAGCGTATGTGTCAGTCTAATATACCCTACTATTACATTCACACATATTTCCCTTTGCTTTTGTACACACTACACAGTATTTGTTAGTCGTGCCACCTCTGCCTTTACATTCCCACATGTTTCCTTTGCTTTTCTATAAATTTTTGAATTTTCAGCATTCTTTCCTTGCCTGCACCCACTCACGCACACACTCGCACATCTGACATACTTCCACAGAGACGTGTGTGCTTAAATGCTGTCATTGTCTGACAATCTGTAACTCACACACACAAAGAGAACACTCACGCACGAACGCGCCTGTAAAGGTAACATCATATTTATTTTTTCCAGACTTTTGCTTTGAATAAATAACAATTGCGAATTTACATTTTTACATGGCCAAACTGTAATTTCAATATTTGCATGATTAATTGGGTTTATTTTTAATTTAAATCACACAAAAGGCAAACTGATTACAGTCTGCCTCACCCCCTCTCGACACTCACTGTATGCATAATGAGTTAGCTTGAATAAAAGAAGATTAATTGAGATTTAACTCGGGCCAACCCCCTGGGGGAAATAACTCTATTGTTTCATGGCAGCGTATTGTTCATTATTCTCTTTTTTATGCTCGAGTATTATAACTCAGACAAGTATTACAGCATCATTAAGTTTGTTCTATGTGTGTGTGTGTTTGAACTCCCGTGAGTGGATACACTCCACTTGAAGTTTCTTGGTAGCAAAAGTTTATAAGCCCATCGATCCGTTTGCACTGATCCACTTTCGCGAATGGAAACAGGTGTTGGCATTCATAAAGTTAACTCAACTCAAGTCGACTCGACTTGAAACTTTCTAGCTACATAGGTAAATGCCCTTAGATACAGTTCAATTTATATTGTTGTTGTTCTTAAATGCGATACTTAAGGTTGCCAAGACAACTGAAGGTAGCTGCTGTAGCATTGAGCTTACTGTAAGCTGATTCTATTCCAATAGTAGTCGATATGCGCTAATAGAAGAGCTGATACATCAATATTCAACTATTAAAGTGCCGGGAAATCAGAGATTATAAGAGCAAGAGTTCTAAAACTTTGTACACATATTCTAGAGGTATCAGCAATATATAAATTAGTCTGAAAACATATCTGCAGCTTAAAATGGGAAAGATATGCACCAAAAAGCACATATCTCTATTGTTGTATAAGTCATATCAGAAAGATTTTGCACCCACTTAGCAATGCTCTAACTGTATAGATGTGTTTAATTGTACTGAGTTACAGCCAACAGTTTGCATATACCACAAGTAAATTTATATAAAACCCAGTGCAGGGTAGCTAAGCCTATGTATGAGCCTTTATATTGCATTCTTTTTACATGCGGTCGATTAAAATATGGTTCGCCACTTCCGTTTGACTGAACTTCAAGCGAATCACACACACGCAATGCCACAAAACGTGCAGCATACGTTACACAAACCTTTCAATTGAAATAAATAATTAAATTTTTAATTAAAGTGTTGCCCGTTTTCTTATACTATTTACAACGATATTTCTATTAAACTGTGTGGAGTGTATACGGTTGAAGTTTACGCATATTTATGACGCTTCAAGTTTTTGCACAGAACATTTTATCAGCAATGTCGCAGCTAGAACTCTGTTAGGGTGTGTGTGACTGTGTGTTCAACAGACTTTTGAATTGAAAGTTTTGAATTTGAATCGCGCTCAGTTCACTCGATTCTCAACTCAACTTGGGGCCGCATGTGCTTCATTTGTTTGTTGCCCAGAGAGAGAAAGAGAGTCCACTTGACGACAACTGTACCAAGAGGAGTAGGAGATTGGAAGCAGGAGCAGTGGATCGGCATCTATTGAGGCAACTTTTCAAAAGTGGAATTGCATTTGCTCTGCTTGAGAAACTATTATAACTTTGGCCCATCCGCCCGGTCCGGTCGAGTCTCTCGTTCGTCCTCAGTTCATCCAACTATGAAAGTACTTTATGTGCGCTAGCAAAAATATTTCTTTTATTGAGTTTCGAGTCGATTTTAGGCCCCTTCTCGGACTGTGCAGACTGTGGAGGACGCAAAACTTTTGCCCCAGCAAGTGGCAACCTCGAGGCTCGAGTGGGCAATCCCACATCCGCTTCTGCTGCCGCCTCTACCGCTGCGAGTGGCTGCCACAATTGATGTGAGTTGCCGCATTGTTAACAGTTAGGCACAAAAGGCGCAGACAAAGCTGGAATTGAAAACGACACTGGGAGCAAGTGGTGCAAGTGGCGCAAGTGGAGCCTGTGTAATATGATACAGAGCATGCCATAGAATTACGAGCAAATGCTTTTATTTACTCAGCTATTCTTCAAAAAGGAATCGCACAATGGCACATGAGCAAATGAGAAGAGAGATGGCTCGCACATGGAGGGGAACAGCACAAAAGCCGCCAACATTTAAGTGCAATGAGCATCAATGTATCAGCTTCAATTTCTATCTTAAGCTTTATAGATAAACTTAAGATTTGTTTTGTGCATGGAAGAAAGCTCTTTAGTTGACAAAATTATTCTTTATTTTCTCCTACTAATTTATTTGTTAAAGAAACTAAGTTATATTATTTCATATAAGTAGGATACAAGGAGACGTAGCTCCTGCTTATCAATAAATCAGTTAGTTAAAAGATAGAAAACCAGTTTGTAAATCTCCTAGTAAATCGGTTAACAAACTGTTAAGTAACTTATGGATAATACAATCAATTAGTTAGTTCAAACATAAACCAGTCAGTGAGTCAATCGTCTAGTCAAGTTGATGTCAATCATTTAGTGTATAAGTCAGTGAAATATTAAGTTGTTCAGTAACACATTCTGTTAGACAGTTTATACGACAATAAGCCATAAGACAAGACAGTCAAGAAGTCAGTCAATCAGTAGATAAAAAGTTAAGTCAGTCATTCATTTAGAGTAAGAGTCAGTCAACTGTTAATTTGGTCCATCAGACGGTCATTCAATGCTTTAAACTCTGAGTGCAACTGCGACTTAAGCAGACTATCAATCACTTCTTCAATCATCAAAAGTAAATAATTAAAAAAGTATAAAATTCATTACATATCAGTTAGTATTTCAATCATTGAATCAATCTGTCACTAATACAAGAAATTGAATTAAAACATAACTAACATTTTCATTACACATTTTAAATGAACCTGATATAAAAACTATTAATCAATCAGTGAATCAATCAACGAGCAAATCAATAAAAATTTGTATAAAAAAACTACATAATCTATTAAAATATTTCAATCACATTTTTCAATGCACTTTCACCACAAATATTAAAACTGCATCTAACAATATAAAAACTTAATATAATTTATTGTTGATTTATTACACTACTTGAAATATGCAGTAAAAAGCTTATTTAATACTTTATTACAATTTGGCGGTTTTTTGAATGACATTTTGTAATTGCAAATGTTTTTAGTTGGATCGTTTTTCAAATGAAATAACGTCAATTACAAAACACGCGACACTTTTGCATGCGCTGCAATAAAAACTTGATTTATTAACTACGCAAATTAACCATACGGCTAACGGGATTTTTTCCTACCATTCTCTCCTGCTGCCAAATGATGTTGCATAAATAATACGTGACAAATTTGTTGTAGTAGCCAAAAAAATTATTACTTTAAAATTTATGAACGACGGCAACAAAAAGCCAACGCACAAAGGGTTGACATAGTTTTAAAAGCTACAAACATTCACATACACTTCTATAGGTATTTATGGTATGTATATTGTATATGTATTTGTTGTGTACACACAAACCAGCCGCAGTGTGTGTGGCATATGGTTTATTGTTGCTGTTGCATTCGAGTTTGTTTGTTTGTTGCGCTAGTTTTGCGGTTTTCGCTTTGTTTTGTGCGCAGACAATGCGAACTGAAAGCAGCGGCAAAAACTGGCGAAAAAAAGCCAGGCAAAAATTGTTGCCAGCTCTTTTTTTTTTGGAGTGAACTTTGTGAAGAGGCATACCGTGAGGGAGGAGGGGTGACAAAAAATGCATTACCATGCTGGAACGGCAGCCAAGTTTTAATTACGTAAAATATTTTTGCGTGCAACGCGCGCGAGCACTAATCAACTTAAAAGCCGCCAGCGAAAACTGCAATTCGGCAACATGGACAGCAAATTGTTGCAACAGCAGCACTGCTGGCTGCTGTTGCACGTTGCACGCTGCATGGCTATGTGGCACTTCAAAAGGGCTCTTAAAAACGTGGCAGCAACAGCAGCAGCCGCCTAATAATTGCAGCTTTCGCTCTGCCTCAGCAGCGTCAGTTAGTCAACTTGTCAGCCAGAAGAGCAGACAGACAGACGGACAGACAGGCAGGCAGACAGGCGGATAGAGAGAGACCAGGAGAGAGAGATAGATAGAGAGGGGGGGGGAGAGGCAGCTAGTCCTTGCTGCTGTTGTTGCTGTTGCAGTGTAATTACTTGGCGAGGGAGCATACGCAAAATGCTTCAACTGACAGTCGCCAAAAACGACAAAGACAACAACAACAACAGCGCGAGCAGCAGAAACAGCAACAACAACAACAAGACGTAAAAGTAGCAGTAGCAGCAACAGCTACAGCAGCAGCAGCAACACCAACAACAACATTGCCAGTGGCAACAACAATTACAGGGCTACTAGCGCAGCCCTCTCTAAGTGCTTTCTGACATGCCGCCATGTTGCCAATGCCCCTGTATGTATGTATATGTGTGTGTGTGCGCATTGGCCTGTGTAGGTGTGAACAACATTTATTAACATGTTGTACGTGTGTACACGTGTGTGTGTGTGTGTGTGTGTTTGTGGGCCACTGTAACAGTAAAAGCAATTTAGTTTACTGCTCCAGCTATGTAAACGCTGCCCGGCGGCTTTTAGCTGATTCATGGCTAAACTCCATGAATATTCCTGTGTGTGCATGTGTGTGTATGTGTGTGCAGCAAACAGTGCGTATGATTGATATCAGCACAACAAAGTGCCAAAGAGTCAAATGAGACGAGCCGACAAAATACTACAGGCAAAATATACAATCAAAGCCAGAAGGGAAATATTAATGGAAGCTGAGAGCTGAATAGCAAAGCAAAGCTTTGCATTGAGAGCTTGCAGGAGCTTTGCGTGTGATTAAATCAAGTGGCATGCACCACTTTAAAATGGCAATGTGCTAAAGCAAATGTTAATGAGTAAGAACAAGAACTTACATGAAGATATAGTCAAAAGAGAAAAAAGCTTTAAGCTAACATGTAAAGCCTTTGAAAGCTTCATTATGATCAACTTGGTTGATTATAGTTAGCAGTTAGAGGATTTAAAAGTTAGATATTCAATACTGCAAATGTAAATCAGAAAGAAGTATGGTAGAATATTTAGATCAAGAAGAAATCTCAATTAGCTTTTGGTTAGTTCCTAAAGCTTTTAAAAGCTAGTTTATGTTGAACTACTTGCTGTAGTATAACCACAAAAGAAAATGAGAAAAAACTAGAGAAGAATATCTAGGCAAAGTAGAAACCTCAATAAGATTTCAATTACCTCCATAAGCTTTTCAAAGTTACTTTATTGTGAACTTCTTGGTCTATTTTAGGTAGCAGCTTTCGCTTGTGAAACTAGATATACAATCCAAGCAAATGTACATGAGAATGCACTGATGAAAAAAAAGCAGGCATAGAACATAGAAACCTTTCGCAACTTTTAATTCCACTTTATGAGGAACTACTCGCAAGATTAAGTCCATTAGCTTCAGATTATGATAACTGCATATCCAATTTTACAAGTTTTAAAAAGTTTTCAAGCTCCCAAAGTAGTAAACAAAAACCTTTACCAACTAAACACCTTGATTTGCAAACCTCATTCGGATTTTTCTTGAAGTTTATAAAGATATTGCAAACCAAATTCCCTAGGATTAATCCTCAGCATTAATGCCACCTCTAAGCAGCCATAAACTAGTCTTAGTCCTGCAACTAGTAAAATTAAATTCCCAATGTATTCAGTGGCGCAACACAAACTGCCCATTAACCACTCACTTGAGTGAATGGGCGTGTGGGTGTTGTATCTGTGGTGTCCGCTGTGTGTGCGTGCTCAAGTGTGTGGTGTGTGTGTGTCTAGGATGGTTCAAAGTAGTAACAACCAATGGATAAGCACACACGTCTACATAAATCACAAGTTGGTTGCTGCTGCGTGCGACCACGTGAATCTTGCCACCTGGCGTCGTTGACTTTGTGCTGATATTTTGGCACATTTCAGAGGCTAGTTTGGGCCAGTTTCGGTCAGGTGATGGCACTGGTGGTGGGCCAACAATTGTTAATCAACGGCAAACATGACAGGCACAAATTATGCAAGCGCACAACCGACAGCCACAAAGCCAACAAAGGATCGCAGAGCATGGACAAGGCAAGGACAGGCGGATGTATCTGGAATGTCAGTCAGAGGTGAGAGAATTGTATTAAATATTTGCCGAACGAGCAGTTAATGAAAATGGCTACTCACTATATTTACTATATACAAACATATCTGTACATTATAACATATAATGCTGGTCGCTTTAGAGCACAATCAATTGACTCGTATCTGGTCTCTTTTTTATCAGCTTTTCTGTTGTTGTTGCGGTCAAATGCGATTTCAATCAAATTCAATTGTCATAAATTGTGGCACACACATATACACACACACTTACACACACTCAAAACTCTCTGCAATTATGTGCAAATTGCATTTTATTTGATTTTCCATTCGATTGGCTTATGCAAATGACACGCAAAATGCAACTAATTGAAATCAAATGTTCTCAATTTTCTCTCATTGTTTTATTGCTTTTTTCATTTCTCTCTCCTTTCACTCTCTCTCTCTTTCTTCTCCCTTCTGAGTTGGCTTTGTGAGCAAAAGTTTAGCCAACAATTTGCAATTTTTTAATCAATTTGAAATAAAATTGTAAAACAACCCAAAGGATTTTGCTTTAACAAAACCTTTGGTGTCTTTTTGCTGCCCCTTCTGTTCTCCCCTTTCTGGCAGCCTTTGTATTTTTTGGCTTGCGGAATTTTCAAATTGAATTCTTGCACACTTGGGGCTAAAAAACCAGGCAACGTTTGCTACAATATACAACGCACATGTGACTATGCAAAATACAAATAATAACGGAAGTAACAACAATAAAACAAAAACAAATTTTTAATATATTTTTATGGTATTTTCTTTGAGAGTATCAGTGGGTCGAAAGGGGCAACTGAAAACAGTATTTGAAACCACAATTCAATGGTAAGTTATTGTTTTTTTACAACTCTCTTTATATTTATTTGAAATCATAAGAAAATTAAACAGCAAAACAGAGTCAAAGAATGAATTTGACAAGAGAAAGGACTCAAAGACTCAAGAAAAGAACGTTTGAAGGAATTATTATGTACAGCATAGTTCACAATAGTTTATTCCTTATTATATTCATAACCTAGTCGAATTGTACCTAAGCTAGAGTAGCAATGTTTTGAAGTATGGTAGCATAGCTCTTCCTACTTCTCACTCTCAAAGAAGAGTTAAGGAGTCAAGGAAAAAATTTATAAAAAGAAAGACACTCATAGAATTAACCAAAGATCCTTTGAAGAACCATTTCACATAGCAAAAGTGTATTAATTATTCTGTTTCCCACCTTATCGAACTATGCCCAGAGTAGAGTAGCAATCACTTGTATATCAGCTGCATTAGCTCTTCACACCGCTCATCGTCAAAGCTATAAGCTAACTTCCATTTGTACGATACAGAATGAACATGTTGAAACAGCTAAACTACAAATTAGACAAGCAAAAAGGGCAGCCTGAGCTGATAAGTCAAATTGAATAAATTCCTGAGTTTCCAATAGGCCTTGCCCAATTGCAATTTACAATTATCAGCAAAAAGGGGAGGTCAAGTGACAAGGAGAGAGAGAGAGAGACAGAGAGAGGGAGAGCGAGACATTTATTTGTGCATTTGTTGCACACTTTGTCGGGGACTTTGTGCAAGGCTTTTGTAATTTCGGTTTCAATTACCCGAAAATGTCAAACGAGAGTCGCGTACAAAGTGCACGCCAGATAATTATGCATTCTCTGGCGAATTTCAATTCAAACGATACCCAAACACACACAATGTACAATATTCATGCTATAGCACTGATGCCGTATGCCATTTGGGGCGTCCAGCGACGAACTAATTGCCAAATATTTGTCTATTTTGGGAAATAATCAACGTGCAACGCGTTATTTTAAATATACTGCAAATACAACTCGATATGCAAACGTATGTGCACGCCCATGTGTATTATGCAAGCTGTGAAGGGAGTATAAGGGATGGCAAAATGCATTTTATTATTGTAAATACCGAATGCGGTGTGCCGCGTTTGCTAATTGAAGTGTCAGGCGTGTGCACGGTGCGTATACGCAATGCGTGTACCCAGTACCACTGCCTGTAGCCACCACAGTTGTGTGTGCGGATATGTACAAGTTGTGTAAATGCAAATACCCAAATGTAAATAGATTTATTCTGTATCAAACTGAGACACAATCTCTCTCTCTCTCTCTCTCTCTCTCTCTCTCTCTCTCTCTCTCTCTCTATAAATGTTCCCTCTGCATTCTGAATCAATTAAAATTGAAATTAATTAAAATTTAATTTAGCTTTGCTATAGGGTTGGAAAAACAACTGCCCAACCAAGGCTGATACCTTTAAAACTATATAAACTCTACCTAGCCTGCCCCTCTATAGGGCATCTACACGTCTCAGCTAAACTCTTCTTCCAACTTTCCCACGCATTTTCGATTGACACGCAGCCAGTGCTGGAAAATGTATTGCATTTTAAATATTTATGCCTCTGCCCTTTGCATGCTGCGCATTTGCATTGTCAGCTCCGACACACACACATACACTGTGTGTGGGTAAGGGGACACATAAAGCGTGATATTAAGTATACGCCCGGTTGCGCATCGCTTTAGTCATGCATTGACAAGTTTGTTGGGCAATTTGTTGCCCCTGGATTTAACGTGCTTTATGATTTGCATATGCACTGCCAGCTCTATTCTCTCTGTCAGGCTAACACCCTCTCTCTCCCGCCTTTCCTCTTCCTCTTTCATCTCTTTAGCTGTCTCTCTTTGTGTGCCGTCTGTCATAACTGTTGCAATTGTTGAGGCTTCAATTGTCACTTGAACGTGAGCGCAGCCTAATTGACATTTTGCTTCTGTGTTTTGCTAATTCGTAGCAAATCTTCTCTCTATTCTCTGTCGCTCTGGCAGGATGGAGCTGACAGCTGACTAAACTGATGACTTTTGCTTGGATCTAGTGTGTTTGTTTAGCAGAACTTGACATCCTGCTCGAGTAGTTTGTGCAAGGAAGTGCGCAAACGATTTAATTGCAACTGTCAGAGAAATGTCAGTACGGTTCATTGAAGATGGATAAGCTGTGAGGGAGATGTATGAATGTGAGGCCAATACTCTGTTGAAACTTGAAAGAGAAGATGGAAAGTAGTTCCTTTACCACTCAAGTGATAGGCTCTAAATACGTAGATAAATATATAGAAATTTAATATATAGAATAACTATATGCTATATATAGAAAAACTATATGCCAAGTATTGTTGAAGAAATGCTGACGACTTGCTTGACCTATTCTTAAGTTAAATATGCTATAACTTATAGATATGTCGAAATTAAATGGAAAATAACTTATTGATATGTCTAGAGCTCAAGTATGTAGTGAGGTTACATCAACTTTTCAAGACTCCCTTTGTACATTTATGTACTGCACTGGATAAGGAGCCCTAAGCTCAGCAAGGAGTACAATAGATACAACAGATCTACAAGGTCGGAGTACATCTTCTTCAAATCTTCTTATTTATAACAAATACCTCATGCATAGCTTAAATAATAGCCAAATCCATGGCAAACTTATTTATGAGCCTATCTCGATGCATCTTTATTACGACTTATGCTTAACTCATATATTGGCCTCATAAATCTTCATTTGATTTATGCCCGTATTTATGTTTTGTCATTTTATATTGAGGCTTAGGCAAAACCAAAACCAATAATTGACTTGGCTCATACTTTTTCATAGCTCTCTCTCCCTTTGACTCCCTCTCTCCTTCGTGCCCACTTTCTGGTTCCCTTTCTGTCTCATTTTGTATGATTATTTATTGTGCTTTTTTGTGTTGCCTGAACTTAGCAATGAGAGCATTCATCATTTATCTACAGCCACTGCTTTCGCTTTTTCCTTGTGGTAATTGCTCACTTGCTTTGCACTGATTTATCTCTATTTTGACTACGTCCATATCCTGTTCTACTCCACTCACTCTCGTCTCTCGTCTCTCTCTCTCTCTCTCTCTCTCTCTCTCTCTCTGGTCTTGCCAATTGCCTTTGCCCAAGCAATTTGTCTCGTGCAGTTGATGCACGTCGCATTCGGTTTTCTGGTTTTAAATGTTTGTCGTATTTCACAAAATAATGCGGATTGTAAAGATTTTTATATGAACTGAATGGGCTGGAGCAGGGCAAGGGCTAAGGCCGGGGGAGGTATGAAGAATGAAGTGTCTGGTAACTGGCGAAGACAGCATCGCACTTGGACCCAACAAACTTGTTTACACATTTTTGGTTGCTCAATTTCTAATGTCAACAGGCAAGCCAGAAACACACCCAGCACACACACACCCAGCACACACACATTTACACACACACACACACACACTTGCTAGCTGGCTTGTTTGCGCTTGTGTTGTCCTTGGTTTGGGCTGCTGACATTTCTCTGTCGCAGCATTCTGCTCTCGCACTGCCACTTCCAAGTCGAACACAGTTCTCTTTTTTTCTTCTTCTTGGTCTTTGCAATTTTCCCTTTTCATTTCTGGCTTTGCTTTCTTTTATTTTTGTTTTTTTTTGTCATCGCGTTTTTTGTACTTTTTATGCTGTTGTCACTGCACTTTACGGCAATTGCTTTGGCGTTTAAGCACAAAAATTTGCAGCAATTTTTCGTGCTTGGCTTGACCAAGATTTGCTTTGCCAAATACGAGGGTTAGTTTTTCCAGTAAACCACAAGAGAAGCTCATGGAATAATAGGAAAAGGTGTCATATGATTTTAAAAGAAGTTTCTAAAAAGGAAATTGACTAAGGAAGAATTCAAACAGAATCAATATGTGTGACTTGCATAAACAGAGTTGGTAATACTCGTAGACAAAGTACTCTAGTCTACGAGAATTACCAACTCAGTCCAAGTTGACCAAAAGTCTCGATTGCATTCAAATGTCATTAAAAACAAGATAAGCGAGTGTGCTCGAATGTGATATACACGCTACGCTGTTGATCCAAACGGTTTTTTGAGTTATATAAAGTATATATTGACTCGTCTGTTGATGCTGATTAAGAATACATATACTTTGTGGGCTCTGTGCCGTCTCCTTCTACCTGTTTATAAATTGTCGAAAAGCAAAGTTATAATAACCTTCTAATACCCTTCTAGCGGGCACAATCATTAAGAAGTTTTTCTTAAATATTGGACAAGCCATAACTTTAACTTTTGAGAAGTTGGCTGTACATTTTATTATCTTCCTTGCAGTTCCATCAACTGAAGCCTAACTTAATTTGCAGATCCTTCAACTCTTTACAATCTCAATTCACTATAAAACTGCCCTCGTTGCAGCTGCATCTATTGATGGTTTTTAGTTCCTTTTGGTGCATGCAAATGAGCTGCATGTGCCTTCTAGCCATGGGGTTTACGGCCTGTTGCAGTTTTTATTACACGGACTCTACCCAAGTACAGTTGCGCATGCGAAGCTAATCCATTGCAATGATGACGTTTAGTGGCTCCAGCGACAGTTGTTAAATTTTATGTGCCATAAAAATGCGGCACCTCTAACCCAGCACTCTCTCTTGCACTCTGTTGCCCACTCAGTTCCCTCTTCATTGCTTTGCTAATTTCAACTTAATTCCATTTTGAGCAGCTCGTGCTTGTTTTTTTTTCTAGCTCCTTTTGGTTTTTATGGCTCGCAATTTGCCGGTGCTGTCCTGGCAGAGTGTGCATTAATATGGAAATGTGCGAGGAGTGTGTGTGTGCGTGCGTGCGTGTGAGTGTCTTCTTTAGCCATTCCATTCAATTAGAGTGTGAAGCATGCGCTCTCTCTCTCTCTCTCTCTATCTACATCTGTCTGCCTTTTACGAGTCCTAACACATTGCCTGCTGCCTTGGCTTAGGTCAAATTATGTTTGACTATGCGAAAATTTTTCGGACAAAGCTTGAGGCACATCAATTTTAATCAAAGCCATTGAAACGTGCTTTGCATGCGTAAATAGAAAACACGGCACAGTGGGGCAGGCACTGGCACAAGGCACAGTGGGCTGTTTTGCCTTTTTCCTTTTGCGGCAAAGTTTTTACTTTGCGTAAAGTCAAAGGCGACGCAGTAAATCAAAGCTAAGCCCAGCACGTTGATGGCCATTCAACGTCACTTAAACTGGCACCTACTCTTGCTCCTCCTCTTCCTTGAACTTTGAACTTGCAGCTAGGACAGCTTAACCCTTTAATGCCCTTATCTGCTTTTGCATTTCACTCGGCTGCATTTGGAGCTTGGCTCGAGTTTTGCTTTAGATTTTTTGCTTTTTGTTTGCCTATTTAAGGCAAGGCTGAAGAACAGGCTGCAGCCAGCTCTGCCTGTCTCACTCTCTCTCTCTCTCTCTCTGTTAAATCCCTTGTCTATAAGCTGGCTAACGGTTTTCGGTCAGTTTTGTTTGTGCTGCTGCTGCTGCTGCTGCAAGGGCAAATCAATGTCGTCTCCGCTGCCGGATTAAAGCCAGACAGCACACACACACACAGAGTGGGCTTTAAAAAGTGTTGCATACTTACGAGCGCATCGCAAACTTTCCATCCCAGCAATTTGTCAAGTCATGCAAACTATTTTCCATGCTGCACGCTCACTTCCCAATTCTGTCATTACGCAACAATTCAGGCCACGTTTTCCTCTTTCCGAGCCATTACCTTACTACGACTTCCTGGCCACAAAAGTTCCTCGCACAATGCTGCCTGTCGCTCTCTCCCTCTCCTGCCTTCTCTAATCCTTTTCTAGTTATTATAAGCAGCAGCTGTAACATAGTTATGGGTTTTGCTTGACGAACTTCTGTCTCTGTCAACTGTAACAACTCTGTCAACTTTTCCCAACTCTTTCCAGCACAATCATAAGCCGCTTACGACGGCGACTTTGTGTTTCTCAATTTCCTCGACTTGCCCTCGCTGGACAACTTTAAGATTTACGAGCCGCGCAAAGCACTTGACATTGACATTTCACAGCAAACTGCTGCTGCCATATCGCACACATACTTATACTTATGGTATATATATTATTCATATGTACTTTCCTATATCAGCGTAACGGTGTTTATGTATTTCTGTTTGGGTATTTTACGCAACGCAACGCAGCAGAACAACAATCGGCTTAGAGCTCAAGATATTTGCCGAAGCTTCAAGCTAATAAGCTGCCTGGGGGACCAATGAAACTTTATGAACATAACGCATACGCAGGGTGGGGTCAGTGCCAGCAGCAGCAGCAGCACCAGCACAATCGCTATTTGCTAACAATACACAACTTCTATTATATGCAACACTGAGAGAAAAGGGACATTAGATTTGCTATATATGAAACTAAGATATGATTCAAATTTTAATTTAATTTTCTCAATTTGCTTTGAGGTTTATCATACAATATACAATAGCTATACAGATTTGTTATGTATTCCAATGAAGCTAAGAAAGATTTCAAATAGATTTACCTTAATTTTCGTCAAATATGTAAATACTCTTTGAAACTTAATGCTTAAGTTTATTGATAAGTTTCTAATTGTTAATCCAAAATAAGTAAATATCGTACCACTCGTTCATAACGTTTTCCATTAATAACGTTTTCCAGTGATTGTCAAAGTATTCTAATAAAACTCAGATGTTACGTTTCTTAATTTGTTTAAAATTGGTTGACCAAACATAGTCTGAATCGAACAACTCCTTCATAAGCTTTTCCATAAAATATGCAATAACTGCAGAAATATTTAAACTATCGCAATGAAAGTTTGTAGATAAGTTTCTTCACTAGTTTAAATAAGTTTACCCAATTTAGTATCAATCGAACTAGTCTTTCCAATTGAAATACCTTCTTTTCTATGTGGTTTTCGTTTTCCACAATCGCCTCTATCATTTCTCCCAGTGCAGCTATATCTAAACAGTTTGGCAGCACTGAAATTTGGCAAAATGTCAGAATGCGGTTTACTGGCCACTAAACTTTACGTAAAAGTTCAAAGAGCTGCTGCGCTGCATAAATAAGTTTGTAGAGAGAGAGAGAGCGTCTCCCCTCGGGGAATACCTCCCCACATCAGTTCAGCTATTGACAGAGGCGTGTGCGTGTATGTGTGTTTGTGTATGTGTGTGCACTGTAAACTTACGCCAGTAAACATGTGTTGTAATGAGTTATTGCTTTCTTGCCACGCCCACTTGCAACGCCCAGTTGCAAAATCAATAGCCAACGCACTGTGGCCCACGTTGGGCGCCCAATTTCGCATTTCCCGTTTGCTGGTTGAACCATATTGAACTCGTTATTTTCGAAAGTCCATGCCAATTGCATTGTTCGAAAGCCTGACTGTCTGTGTGGCTGTCTGTGTGTGTGTCTGTCTGTGTGTGTCTGTGCTAATCGTAGCATATCAGTTACGCAGCGCACGTTGCCTTTTTGTCATGCGCCGCCATCTTTTTTTTTATTCCCACTTGCAGCAGTACCTGCTGCAGGTTACATCTGCTTATTGCCACATAAATCCGGCAATATGCAAGCTCCAAACCAAACTGCAGTTATCTGACATGGTATGGCAGTGTGTATGTGTGTGTATGTGTGTACACATACAGGCGTAGAGTCACGTGTTTCATCTCTGGCGTAATGTAAGTGCTGCTGCCTCTCTGCTTTTGCCTTTGCCTTCACCTTCATCTGGCTTTTGTCTTTTGCGCTGTCATTTAACGGCATTTTTTTTGGCATAAGCAGCGTAAAATACAAAATGATTTCTGTCATAAATTTTACTGGGCTTACAATATGGCTAGATCTATATCTATACATCCGTTAAGGTATAAATAATATTATGCAATTTGCGTTTCGTGTGCAAAATCGCTTAAAATTCAATTTGCCAATGCCGTCAAGTAAACGTGGCATTTGTTAGACAGCCAACGTGGTACAGTGGGACCAGAAGAGAAGGGAAAGGGACTTGGAATGTAAATATAGCTTAACATATAAATATGTTTAAATAAATTATAATAATGATAAAAAGACAGCAGCATTTATAAAAAATGTAGAGACCCTTTTGTTGACAGAATAATTTGTATTATAATAAAGATACTTAACAACTGCGACATGAGTCTGAGGTGTATTAAGGAATTACAAAATAGATCTTAGAATACAGAAGACTAATCTGCCCTTGGTAAAAAAGAACTAAGTAAAGCTGAGAATAACTGAGTATGAATTTCATATGATCTACCATAAAAAGAGATTCTTTGCTCAATAAAAACGGTGCTAAGTATTTTGAAACTTTTCAAAACAAAATGCTCGTAAAGAATATACTAACACTGTGCAAATGTATGCAACAGACAGAAAAAGGCATGGCAGATCCCACAAGGTATATATATTGCTGCGCAGAATCACCAAGCCATGTGTTGGTGCCTGTCTGTCTGTCTATTTGAACACACAAGCCTCGTTCACTTTTTTCCTTAATTTCTCTTTACATTTCAGCTTTCAATTCTACAAATTTCTAAGTACAACTCTTCGTTTCATAATCTAAATTTTTCGCTAGTTTCATACCACTGTGCTTTAGTCGCTTTGCCAGCATGAAAAGTTTAGAGGTTCTGACAAATAAGCGAAATGCATAAACAAAGTTTAGCCCGCTACAAACAGCCACACACAGACAGGCAGAAACTCTTCCCCTTCTTCTATACTTCGTCCTGTCTATCTTCTTTTCTCTCTCTCTCTCCTTCTCTATCTTTCCATCTTCTTCTCCCATTGCCACACACAATCTCTCTCTACAAACGCCGAATGACAGTTGCATAGATCAAGAGAATGACGTCGACACGGAAGTTGCCTTAGCGTTTCCGCTTGTCTCTTGTCGCCATATCGTCAACATCATCATACCCCCCTCCCCCACCCCACTCTCCCATCTCGCGCCCCATCATTATTATGCGCATCTCCGTTGAATGCGCCAAATATGTTTATCATTCAGCTTCGTCATGCTCATAATGAGCAACTACAACTTCATCATGTCCATCCTTGTTCTCATGCAGACGATTTCATGCTGCCAAAATAGTTGCGTTTTATGGCGCGGCGAAACATTTGTTGTTCTTCTTGTTGCTGGTGTTGTTGTAGTGGTGATGGTAGGTAAAATGAGTTTCCACAATTTTGTTTTGCTTTGTTCAGTTTTGTTTTGTTTTGCTTCGTTTTGTTTTGGTGCGTCGCAATTCGACGCGTTTTTCCACAACTTAATTTCCATGCACTTTTGTGTGGCATTTGCCGCAAAACATTTGCATAGATCTGCAGCGACAAACGCATGCTGGTGATGACTGTATGTGTGTGTGTATGCTTTCTCTCTGTATTTGTGTGTATCTTGCTGTGGATATTCCACGCTGCATTCAACTGTGCAAATGCGAGAATTCCGCGTTTAAATTTGCAGTTTATGGCAACATTTTCGACAAGTTTTGCATAAGCAATGCCCACCTACGCCTCTGCTTGCCCACCTCCCACTCTACCTAACTCTCTACTTTGCTCTTCACCCTCTTCTCTACCTTCCTTCATCAGTTCTGCCTACGTTTCTGCCCCTCCCGCTCCTGAGGGCGCTGTTGCACTAATTGAAATTGCTTTTGCAAAAAGCATTTAGTGTGCCACAAAGATGTCGCCTTGCCACGCCCACAGCCTGCGGCAGCAGCAGCAAACTCACACTTCTACGCCCTACGCGCCACCCCCGCCAACAGCCACGCCTCAGGGCGTCAAATTAACTCATTATAAATTTTTGGGTCGCCTGCGAAGCGCGCAATCTGCCTGCGATCCGTGTAAGCTCTGCGTCGTCCCTCTGCTGTTTGCCTGCCTCCCACTTTCCCCTCTCTGCCCTTGGCTTGACAACAAATTGAAAACGTTGCTTAACAGGCTTAAAAACCATTTACCAAACTAAAAGGTTAATGACGGCAACGCAAACTGTGTAAAGAGTTTAGGCAACGCGCATACGCCCCGTGCAACGCAGCGAGCAATTGCCTGAGGCTGCCACACTTGCCACAGCTCATTGTCTTGCCATCAATCTGTGTCTGCTTTGCTGCTCTTACTCTGTCTCTCTCTCTCTCTCACTCTCTCTTTGTGTGTGTGTTGCACATTAGTTTTTAATTGCATCTAATTCAGCGCAATGGCAATCGACATATCGCTGCGCCAGCGATATTTATCACAAGGGAAGTCTGATTGACGGCAGTCGACCACATCTCCGGCTTGCTTAATGTGCCACGAAATGAGTGCAACAGACACACACACACAGACATACGCTTTCTTTCTTTCTCCTTCTCTCTGTCACTCTCTCTCTCTCTCTCATTCTCTGCCTCAACCCAGTCAGCACATGGTCCATAAAAGACCATCAATAAGTTTGGCATATGAGGCGAAGTTGAATGTGGCACGCGAAGCTGAGATGAATCAAGTGAGTGCCTGCCAAACGAATTAGTCAGCACGAATCAAGTGAGTGCATTCACAGTGCAGTCAAGAAGTCAAGCAGATTGATTTCAATCAATGTCAGCACAGCTAAAGATGATAAAGAAAGGGAATGTGAAAGAAGGATATGAAGGCAGATATGAAGGAAGATATGAAGGCAGATATAAAAGTAGATATGTAAGCAGATATAAAGGCACATCTAAAAGAAGATACGAAAGTAGACATGACTTCCCATTTACCTCACAAGAAAGTACAAGTAGAACAGGTCAAAAACGAAACAGTTCCCATAAGAAACCCAGCAATTCCAACTAACTATGCTAATATTCATTTTTTTTCACTTTCAAATCCAAAATTCTCTTAAGAAACCTCTCAGGACTTAAAGTAGTTCTGGCAGCCAAAATTAGTTTAGTTAAAACTCTCGAGCTCATCCATCTCTAGCTCAATTTTCTCTTTTGAACTTTGCACTTCCTCGAGAATTCATTTTGAAAACTTTTTAATTAATTTGACACAAAATATTTTTGCCAATAAGCTGACAAGCCACTCACCACAAATATATATAGAATGAGAAAATACAATATATATATATATAAAACATGCTTTGTAAACTGGCATGCTCTGTTTGCAGGCACTGTAAGCGGAGCCTAATGAAAAAAGTTTACACAAACACGGCGAGCTGAGCCTAACAGTTTGTCTCTCTCTCTCTCTCTCAGGTCTTCTTCTCTGCTCGGCTCTTGTAAAATGAAGCTACTCATGCAAGTTATGACAGGGCGTGGGAAAGTGTACAAGGGGAGGAGTGGGGCAGGCCGACAGCAGTTGATGGATCTGACAGCTCGCAGAGTAGCCGCATAACTACGCCTGTCACAGCCGCAAAACTTTCACGCGCCTTTCGTTTCACTTTTCAGCACCACTTTAATGTGCAACGCGGCACGAAATCAATATCCTCCTAAGGGTCGACAGAATTTCGAATTGCTTGCACTGAAGCAGAGGCGTGACACGAAGTGAGGGGAATGGAATGAAAGAATGGGCAGGAAGGCAGGTTTATACGGGTGTGAGGTCTGCCTTAGTTACGCGTCTGTTGGCGCCACAAAACTGCGTCGCCATTTGTCTGCCCAAATTGGTAGCAAAAATGTAAAAAACAAGACGGAAGAAAGGAAAAATCGGTTTCTGACTGACGAGCAGAGACCCTGGAATAAGATATTAAATAGTGACTGCCTATATTATGTGAAGAATATAAAAGAGAACAATAAAAAGAGTGATAAATAAATATGATATATGTACAAAGAATTCTCATTCATTAAAAGATCTAAAGTTCATATTAAAATAAACTCGTATCTCTCTGGTAAGTGTAAATTATGTTGAGGAAAGAACAAGTAGAGAAACATTAGATTCATTCAAGTGATATGAAATAAAACTGTTCAATCAATACCATAAAGTACTTTCAGTAAGGAAGAACAATAAGTCGAGATGTTCTGCTACTCGCAAGCTGATGCCTGTTTTACTTTACATACATTCTCCAATTACTTCTGCTGCCACAACTCACACCTCTAGTCACAATTATCCTACACTACCATTCTCATTTATTATAGGGTATGCAAAAATAAAATACCGCACATTTTCTGCCGGCATTTCCCGTACATTTGCTCAGCGCATGACCTAGAAAAATAAGCGCGGCTGAGGCTGAATCTTTGCCCCAAACTTGTGGCAACTTAATGAACAACAGAAGGTTGAGGCGCAATGCGGTGGCATAAAGCATGTGCGTTGCGGGTGTAGCAAGCATGCCGGGTATGCGTGCTACTGTGTGTGAGTGCGACCATAATGAATTGATTTATCGGCATTCAATTTTTACAGAACATAATTAGTATTGGTTTGTGCGCAAATTGATTGAGTATCCAGTTGATTGTGGGCTCATTTATTAGGGCCCAGCTATGTACAGCCAACGTGCCTCGACTGCCTTTACAAAATACTCGCATTATTTATAATTAAATTTTGCTTTCAGTTAGGCCAATTTGTAATTACAACTCTCTGTGTGTGGGAGAGTGAGTGTGAATGTTTCTCATTCACAATATGTGTGTGTGCTTGGCATATAAATTAAAATAACTTTCAGAGAGTGTAAAATAGATATTAATGACGCCACGCATTCAAACACCGCCAGGCACTTTTAGCTTAGCTTATAGTGCCAAAGGATTTGCGCTCAAAATTTAATTAACTATTTGAAATGATGTGGAAGAAAAAGCTTGATAATTACCTTGATGCAAATTGCTTATTAATTGGATTTTATAAACGCGTTCAAATGTGGATTCGAATATTATTAAGCCAGACACGTTGGCAGGGAAATATGGAGATTTATGGTGACATAATTTCTTAATTATTAAACCAAGTTGTATTCATTTTTGCATCCCAAACTTTAATTCTACCAACTAAATTATACATAATTTAGCTTTCATTTTCTTATTTATACAAAGTTAAGCTCTATTTTTATGAACCTAAAACTCTATCTTAACTTCCTTATTACAAAATATTGCCAAATTGGTTCTGTTTTTGATTCTGCATCAAAATACTTTGAACTAGAATGTCAAAATGTCAAAGATAACTTTAGAAATCGCAGTTATCAAGTATTCACACTCTTCAACAACACATTCTACTTACATTAGAACCTTGTCATCAGCATCTTCTTCTTTCATCATCTCTTACAATCACAAATTCAAATGAAACTCTTTCCACACACACACTTTAATCGTCGATTTCCTTTCATATATGGCAGATGGTTTTTTCCACAGCATTTACGCCATGACGTCAAGGACGCTCTCAGTTCGAATGGTCTCTTTAAGTCTGCAGATAATTTTGGTACTATGATTTCATAGTCGTTTTATCGATTTACCCAAATACAGTTGCCAAAAAGCATCAGACAGGGGGATGCGTCTGGCGCCAAATGGGCGCCGTCTGGTCGCGATATCTTGTTGATGAAGAGAGTGTGCAGTAAACAAAGTGTAACCTTAACACACGCGGCTTAACAAGCAGCATAGACAGAGTCCGCAACCCCTGCTAGACACGCCCCCCCCCCTTCCCAGCAGACGAGGCAACCCCAGCCGCTTGTTCATTACACTGCGACAAGTTCGAAAGCAAGAAAACAAACAAACAAGCTGCTGCTGCTGTTGCTGATAAAGCATAAAATTGTGCTTCATCCAAATACAGTGAAGTAGTGCTGGGACTGGAGAAGAGGGTGCTAGGGGTGTGCAGCGGGTCTGGGGTTCTGCTTAAACTAGTCGTGGCCAGAGGCGCCATTGTGCGCCTTGAGTCAACAGCATTAGGCCAAGACAATGCTGAATGCGCGTCATAATAAGGACAAACACAATGGGCCGGGATTAAGTGGGTCCACAGTGGCTCAACTTATCCGCCTCTCCTCCACACTGTGCACGCTGTTGCACTGTGTCCTTTTGTCAGCGAGTTGCGCGTTGCAATTGTGCTGCTCGAGGCTGTTGCTGCCTGCTTGTTTGTTGCGCTTTTGTGTCGTGTACAGCGCGTACATGGAACATGCGGCTTGTTTGTCTACTTGCCACACAGCTGAGGCAGCAACAGTGACTGCCCAGAGGCTGCAGCAGAGGCAGTCGATGGCGAGTCGACTTCATAAACATCAATGCGCTTCTTTCTTTCTCCACTTGCCCCTCCCCCCCCCCCCTCCAACACGATGCGCGTCTGTTGCACATGGCAAAGTAAATGCCCTAATGCGCTTATCCTTTTAGTGTCAGTTGAGCATTTCGTTTACTTATACAGTCACCACTGCTGCCCTGTCTCCCTCTCTTTGCTCTCTCACTGAAGTTGTACTATTTTTGTAGTGCAGTGCAAATATTGGCGCTGACATTTGTCAAGCGCGCACTGTGCGTTTCCACACACACAAAGTCGTTAGGTGTGAAAATAATATGAATGCTCTGCTGCCTGCCAACTGAAGTTGCAGCACATATAGTTGGCATATATATATGTTAAAAATACTGGGTACAGACATGAACAGACATGCACGCACACGAGGGTTTTAAGAAGAGTTCACAAATTGACTGGCGAACAATAAAAGAAATTGGCATAGAAGCTCTATCAGTGAAGTAAGTAAAACTTTATACCTTTCCAATTTGTACATGCTCTAGCTTTGTCGTTAGTATGATTACCATCTCGTTGATTTAAGGTCTCGTTACTTGAAGCTCCTCTTACATCAAGCTTAGTTGCTTTAAGCTCTCGTCACTTAAGGCTTGCATTTTATTCGTCTTTCATTACTTCTAGCTTTCGATACTTCAAGTTCTCATTACTTCAAGTTCTTCTTTATATTCAAATTCTCGTTACTTCGATCTGTCCCTATCATTCTCTCTCTTTCAGTATCAGCCTTCAAAATCTTTTCAAAATCTTTTTATTTCAATCTCGATATTATTATATATTATTAGTTCGTTCTTCACTCCGTAAGTCCTCTCGTTCTGTCATTATTAGTGTTCTCCTTCTGTTCTACCTTGTTTGAACAACTCCGTCACATACTAATTTCATTCTCGGCTACCACAAGTCAATTTTCCACAGCTTCTCTATACACTGTTTGTAACTTATCTTGTTACTCGTCACTTTTAATCTAACTTCACTTACTTCTATGCACTTCCTTAAGCCACCTCCTAATCAGACACTAATCACAGCTCATTAACGCCACTTTCTAGATCTACCCTCGCTGAGGTAAGCCCCTTTCCCTTCTGCCCTCCCCCATTGTCTACGCCCAAGTGGAGGCGTTGAAAGGCAGTCAATTTTCACACGCTCACGCGTCAATGAACGATTTGGCACCTCGTAACAGGCTGCTTGGGTCTGGTCTGGTCTCGTCTGGCAGACTGTCGGACTGGCACAGAGATTCGGGTTCGTTGACAGGCTGTCTCGCCTGGCTCAGTCTGCGCTGTGCAGCTGTCCGTCCATGGGTCGTTGCGCCTGTCAGCCGTTTGTCAAATATTTGCACAGTTGTTAAATTCCATCAATGGCAACGCGTCGGGCGTGTGTCGCACATTCACATCAACAATTAACCGTAAACGAACACGTGTCATGACAAACAACGAAAAAATTCCATAGCTAACGAGTAAAAACAACAGCGAGACACTGACATGGGAGGCGAGGGGCGTGGCAGTGGGCAAACTACGCTAATTAACAAGCAATTAAAGCGAGACAGAGAGAGAGAGAGAGAGAGAGAGAGTGAAGAACTTGACAAAACACAGCTGTTGCACGCGGCCTGAAATAACAATAAGAACAACAAGAACAGCTACAACAACAGTGTGGCAACGCCATGCAAAATGCAACTCTACAGCGCAGCCAACTTAACTCACTGCAAACCGCAGGCAAAGGACGCCAGCAGGGGCTGGCGGGTGTCGACTTCCGCTTATCGCCCGCTCACTCTGCCAACGAGCTGGCTTAATGCATGCAACTACAGTTAGTTGAGTGAGAGAGGGAGATGGTGACTGTGAGATTGCGCTGCCGTTGCCACGTTGGAGTCATGGACGCCATTGTTTATTTAAGCCAATATCCGTTATTTAAGTTGCGCTTCCTTCCGCCAACCATTTGTTGCCCTCCTTGTTGTCAGCTGTTTGTTTGGCTTTTGTTTGGGCGGCACAGGCAGCAAAAACATTGCCTCTATTTGCACAAAAGTTCTGGCAAAAACAACAGCAATAACAGTGAGAACGAAATAGTGAGAGAGAGAGAGAGGGAGAGTGGGAGTGGGCTACAGCAACAAGCGGCGCAAACGGGACAACAACATATGCTTTGCCCATCCGTGGACAAAGTTTACGACTAGCTAAAGGAAGTGTGAACTTTTTGCCATTAAATAAAGTTGCAGCGCCGAGACAGAGGCCACAGGAAGCAGCACATACATAGAGAAAGAGAGAGAGGAAGAGATAGAGACAGGGAGAGAGAGAGGGCGCACATAAGTGACGCAGGGCCAAAAAGGACATGCGATAAATTGCCGCACAAAATCTTTGTCAAATTTGCCATCCCTTTTTGACCACGAATCAATGCAATTGGTCTCAAACAAACTGCATTCCAATAAGCGACACAATTACTTAAGCGAAAGAGAGAGGAAGAGAGAATAAGAGGGACAAATTATACCTTATTGACTTAAAGATACCCTCTAACTTAAATGTTTCATAATAAGAAGAATGAAGTAAGACATGAGAAAACTTGAAGTAATCAAATCACTGTTTAGTCACTTTAAAAATATATGCCTTGTTAAAGCTTGACTTTATAGTATATTATAGACCCATTTATACCCTTTCTTTTTTCACTACTCCCTCACAAGCTTCCATAATACCCTCCCTCCTCATTTTTCCCAACTCTGTAGTCGAGCAGAAAGAAAACCATGAAATGCCTTCCACAAATGTGCACTGACTTGTGTGATGGACACAAACTGACGTCGCAAACTGTAAGCATGCACTGTAATACGTGTGTGTATGTGTGCTTGTGTGTGTGAACTGAAAACTCAAAGGGCGTCAACGTAAGACATTAACTTTGACATCATACAAATTGCCCTCAAATCGATCAGACGTCGATTGAGGTTCATGAAATATTGCATTGATTCAAGCGTTTTCTTTGTTGCTGCTTGTTTTTCCTCAATGTGGAAATGTGAAAAACGTGTGGGAAACTCATGAATGGCCAAGCGAATTCACTTCGAATTTCAAAACGTTTTCGTTTGACGTTCAAAGCTGGCAAGAAGTTCAAACTGTCAATGCCAGAAGGTAGGCAACAGTTGAGTTGAAGTTTTGCAGTTTCTGCATTCGAGTTGCTTGCAATTCCCACATGGTTTTGGCTTGTGCTGCCTTAAGTTGGAGCTGAGATAGTTAACTTCCTTATAAGTTGTGCATACCATGAGTGACTGGCCGTGGATTGATGAGCTGCCCCGTGATAACAGCGATGTCTCATCGGAGAATGAGACGCAATCCTCCAGCTGCAGCTTGAGTTCTTCTTCCAAGAGCAACCATGAGGAGATCGAAAAGGAATATATGAACTCGGCATCCAATCAACTGCATGTAAGTGTATAAAATAGATGAAAGTAGGTTGCCTTATACCCTTTCTTCTTCTAATACCCTTTCTTCTAATATTAGATTATACGCAAGCAGAGTTTGAGTCGCTTTGTGCAGCGCATTGACAAGACTGCCACGCTGGATGATCAGGCTGCGGATTTGGTGTCCAAGTGTGCTAATGCTTTCATCAAGGATGTGTCTATGCGACTGGTTAAGCTGGCCAAGTACCGCAATTCGGAGCCCAGTTTGCTGGATCTTAAGTTCACACTGAAGCGCGAGTATAATATGGAATTTCCACAGTGAAGGAGTTGAGTGACATAAATGTAAATGAATAAAGAAATTTACTATAAAAGATAGAAATATAATATATAAAAGAATATAAATGTAAATGAATAAAGAAATTAATTAAAATACATAGAAATATAAAATTAAATAATCGCATTAACGACTGTTTAATACACTGCACTATGTTAAATACTATATAAGATACTGATAGGTATATGGATATAATATAGACATGAACACTACCAAAAGATTGTCAGGTAACATGCCAAACTGTTCTACAAAACTCATGATGAGTTTTATGTAAAGCTTTAAAAACTCTTGACAGTTTAGTTAAACTGATTACTGTACAAACCGCTTCCCCTATCAAATGACTTTAAGAAAATCCCCTACAATTGAAAACATCTGAAGCAAATGAGGCAAGTTTATTGCGTTGCCTTTAATGGGTGCTCACGTGCAGGCGAGGCACTATGAAACAGGACAACTTTGTAAACTGCTTAGAAGTTTGCCAAGCTAAGCGAAAAATCTACTGTATGTTGATTTACACAGTCACACACACACACATCCAGACTCACACACAGACACATACATGCAGACAGTCTCACACACAAAGCTACAAGTTGCTCAGCTCAGTGTCAAAGTTGGCTGAAACTGAGATGCATTGTGCGATGTCCATTGGCAGCTCAAGGTGCTGATGTCAGTTTAATGTGTGTGTGTGTGCCTTTGAGTGTGTATGTGTGTGCATCTGAGTGTGTGTCTTTGTGTGGATATCTCATGTACCTTCTCTACTGCTGACAGGACACTTTTCAGCTGAAATCGGCCACAGTTGCTCAAGTGCCTCATGCAGCGTGCCATCATCAGGCACATGCAACGTGCAGCGTTGCACGTCCGACATCCGTTAACGTTATCTAAATGACATAATAAACATGGCTAACGGTGGCCAGCTTAAGGCATATTCGTCGGCCATTATGCAGCTGCAAAATGGCCAAAACTTTACCGTTCGCCTCAACATGTTTTCTGCTAATTAATGTCAAAAGCCGCTGCCAGCTATCGCTTGCAACTGGCAGGGGCCATTTTGTTACACACACACATACATACAGCTCTACACATACATACAGCTCAACACACACACATACAAACAAGTGAAATTTAAGCCCGGAAGTTTATTGTTGCTACAATGGCGCACGTTTGCAACGGAAACGCCAGCGTTGCTGCCATCGCTGTCGCCTCCATTTGAGCCCCCAATTTGCCACTCCCCCCGTGCCACAACCGTGCCCTGCTCTTCGCCACTCATCCGCACACACAGTAAAGATTCGTTGGCATTGCCCAAGAATGCCTTACAATAGACAACAACGCCTGTCAGCCGCTGCACTGCTGCAGTGGACGCTCTCTCAATCTCTCCCTCCCTCTCTCCCTCTTGCTCACTCTCTCTCCTTCTCTAGTTTCTCCTCTGGACATTGCATGCTGCCATGCAATGCACAAAACTTTTCCTAAATAAAATCCTTCGAGAATAAATGAAATGCAAACTTTTTTCCGGTAAGCTGACGTTCTAATTGTTTACAGACCGGTTTTCCAAGGGGTTGCCAGCTCCTGTTGTTATTGTTGTTGTTGTTGTTGTTGTTCCTATTCAACTTCATAGTTATTGTTGTTGTTGTCATTGCGGGTTATCTGCCATGAGCTGAGCTTGGCACTATGCTTATTGTACCCAGCTAAAGAGCAGAACTGACGGGTATATTACCTTAGCTTTATTAAATAGGCAACGCGCAAAAGTAGGCAACATATTTTTTTACTGGCTTCATAATACAAGACTTAAGTATACGCACATTAAGTGTTTCATCAATTTAATTTGATAGCAATTACAAAAATAAAAAAAATAATTTAAGTGTGTGGAAAATGTTTTTTTTTTTTGTAAACATTTTCTAGACTTTTTTAAATTTTCTAAGGCGCTATATATATATGATATATTTGTATTTTTTTCTAAGGGCACCCGTTCTATATTACAGTGGGTATATCCCACGTGCACTTTGCTGTTTGTAGTTGTTGTTTTTTGTTTCCTAGCCAGCGGCGAACTTACTTTTTAAATTATTTAGTACAAATTTGTGCAGTCCGCACGCTGTCCCTTTGGCTGTCCCAGTCCCAGTTCCCTTCTCGAAAAACTTTAAATGAAAACCTAATGAGCGTCAGCGGTAAATGCTTAAATATTAAAGCAGGCAAGAAGCGCGTTGGGCAATGGCCGCGATGCATTTACGTGCTCGTGCCAACATAATTGCGCTTAAAATCGTTTAAGTGTTTTATAATCCGCCCTTTTTTGTGGCACCATCAAAGGCGAGGCGGGAAATAGTCCGTAAACCCCATAACCCCTCCGCTACCCGCTGCCAACGTTTACCTCCGCCAAAAAAAAGCGAAAAAAATGCTGAAATGGCTTTTTAAAGCATTTACCATGCAAGCAGCTTCCCATATGTGTGTGTGTGTGTGTGCTGGTTGTGTATGCGTGAGTATACGTGTGTATGCAGTTTCAACTGACCAGCACACACAGGCAGACTCTCACACACATGGAGACACACGCAAAGCCCTCATCGAAATCCTCACACATCGCGCTCCTCACAAAAAGTCTCTCTTACTCCCCATCCCGCTCTCCTTCTCTATCTCCACCTCACTCTCCCTTTCTCTCTCCCCCGCTCTGTCACTCTCTCATACCCGCACACACTTCTGCGCCATTAAAAACTGTGCAAAACTCAGCGCTGCTCGCTAGCGGATTCTCATTTCTTTCATTCTTATTCGTTTCTTTTTTTTCGAGCAAAGGATTTTGCTTGTGGCTACAACTTGGACATGAGCCACGCCCACAGAAGCCACCGCCCCATTGCGGTGATTGTTGGCCAAAGTTACTGCCATATAAGTGGGTTAATTACGACAGCGATCTGCGGCAGCCACGCAGGCAGGCAGACAGCTGGCTGGACAGAAAAAAGTTTTTCGCGATTTTTACGCTTTTCATTAACGGGGAAAATGCCAAAAAGTAATCGAAAAAATTAAGCAAAAAATTCGATTTCAATAAAAACAAATAAATGGGATAATTGCGTAGCAGAGAAACCGGTAGGTATTTAATGAGCACTTAAAATACCACGCTGCTGATATTTTTGAGTATTTAAAGAGTATTTTCAATTGATAAGTATTTTAAAATATGCTTTGCAGTATAGTTGTAGTTATTATTAACATGTTGCTGACCTAGGCGAAATATTAAGATAGTATTCCCGTGGTATTTTGTTGTGGTATTATTGTAGTCCTATTGATGTAATTTTGTAGTATTCTGTTATACTTAATAGTCTGGATGTAGTATTTTAGTACGTGCCCATAAGTTTTTAGAAGTTCTTTTCAAAAATAAGTATTTTTTAATTTTAATTTTTGTAGTATTTTGAAGTATTTGTTTAGTATTTTGCAGTAATTTTGTTGTAATTTTGTAGAATTATATGGAATTTTTGTAGTATTTTTGTAGTAGTATAATAGTATTTTTTTAGTATTTTTATTATTTTTGTAGTATTTATTTAGTATTTTTTGTAGTATTATTGTAGTAATTTTGTAGTACATTTGTAGTATTTTTGTAGTTTTTTTGTAAAAGTATGACATAAAAAGTATTTTTGTAGTATTTTTGTTAGGATACCACACAGCATATGAACCTTATTTAAAACACATATTTCTTTCTGTCATCGTCAGCATTTTTAAAATAATAAACAAAATACTTTTCTATTATTTATTAGGTTTATTATGTAAGCACAATGAATTACTAATATCTTTAGAATAGGAAATGACAGTATTTTTTATGGAATTTTAACCTCCAGGCGCAGGAAATAGCTTTAACAATTATTCATGCGAACTCTGAGCGATGGCTCTCACTAGTCATATGTGTTTGTGTGTATGGAAGTGTATGTGTGTGGGTGTGTTTGTGTACACATATTTCCGCTCCACATACACAGCTGAGAAACAAGTGCTTAGCCCATTGAGGTCACAGCTGCGGCTGTCTGTGAGGCTGTGTGTATCTTCTGCAGACCTAAATGCATTTTCTTTATCACACCACCAGAGGAAGAGTGAGTGAGAGGGGGGAGGGATGGGAGACGCACCTGTATACCCGGCCAAAGGGTTTTGAAAAGCACTTGCAACACCACTTGCGGCAATTGAGAAAAAGTTGCCACTTAAAGCAGAACTTAAGACACTCAAGTGGCAGCCTCAAGCACACACAAATGAACAGATATGCATATGTAGTGTGAGAAAGACTATATCTGTATGTATAACTAACCTCCCTTCCCTACTTCCCCCTTTCCTCTTCTCATATGCAAATGTCGAATGGGTTATAGACGGAGATGAAGACGGAGTCGAAGCAGAGCGGCACTGAAGGCGTTTCTTACCTGAAAGAGAGAAACAAACAAAGAAAGAGATACATAAGTAATAATGTCGAGCTGTTGTGGTTAGTTTCTATGAATATGCAGTGCACAGGAGTATAGTGCGAGTATAGTGTATATACTCGTACTACACTATCTGTGAGTATATAAAACCGAGTCGAGTGTTTTTCTGCAAACTGGGAATTATGCTTATTTAAATGGCAAACAAATACGAGAGAGACTTCAACTAGACGTGCACTAAGTATCCTTTTGTGTACGGTTTCCTTTCCCCTCCTTCAATCTCTCCTCTCTCTCTCTCCCTCTCTTGCTCCTACGGTATCTTTTACCTAAAGTTATGTCGCTCGGCAACCGATGACATGTTTTTGCCCTGCGGTGTCATGCGAAGCGCTTAAATCTTTAGAAAATATCTAAATTGTTCTCTATGGCTTTTGTGTCAGCTGTCTCAGCCAGACAATGCTGCTTCTACCTCCTTATACCCATCTCACTTGCACACACTCTAGCTCATTCTATCCCATCCCTATGTGTGTGTGTATGTGACATGCATTATGCTGTTTTTGACTTTGCCACAAACTACGCAAAAATGTTGTTGCTGCTTTTATTGTTGTTGCTGTTGCTGAAGCGCAACGAGACGAAGTTCATTGTAAGCCGCTCTGGGTATTTGCTGCTGCCGTTGCTACTACTGCTGCCGTTGCTGCTGCTGCTGCTGTGACAAATGAAATTTATAGTTCTCCGGTTCAGAGCTGCAACGTTGCAAATCTCTGTTGTGCAGCAAATCTAATTCATCTTTCAAATTAGCAGCAAACATTTTTATGCTTGTTGTCACAGTAGTCCAATGACACGAGCTACGCTTGAACTAGGGTGAAATTTAGCTGGTATTTGGTTTATATAAAAGAGCTTGAAGCTTTAAATGAGCAACGACGTATTGAATTGTCTATGTGCTTTAATTGGCTTTATATAGAAGAGCTTAACGCATTAATTGAACTACTAATGTTAAGCTGTTAATGAGCTTGGGGAGCTCATTTATATGTTTAAGCTTAATTACTTAATTGAATTAACGTTAAGCTGTTGATGTGCTTTGAGACATTATCAAAGTTATTTAGTTCAAGTTGTAAAACTTTTAGCTTTTAGCTTTTATTGAACTGTACTATTAAGATTGTTCAACATCTCTAACAACTTCGCTTGTCCATCTTTGATCAGCAGTAGCTGCTCTTTAAAGCCTTGTTGAGTCTTTCTTAGTTGATGTAAATCAAAATTTAATTTTGACAGATCCTCATTAGCATCTTTGAACTCCTGCCTGATTAATCCTTGATCCGCTTTAAGTAGATGCTGAGACGATATGAGTCGTCCGATATTCTCTCTCATTGCTAATTGAGCTGCCTTGATTGCTTTTTGATCTGTCTTAATGAATCCTTGGTGACCTCTCATTATTTTTTGCTCAGATCTGATTAAAATTTATTTATAATAAAAGAAGAAAACAATATTAAGGGCACTCACTGTAAGGCTACCAATTCCGAAATCACATCAATCTTGCCATCGGAGCAAAAATAAAAAGAATTTACTAATAAGCCAAGAAACAGTAGCTGTAGCAACATTTCGATGAAAGTAATAAAAGAACTGTGTACGAAACTTAAGAGTTAATTCTAGTTTTTATAGCAAACATATATAATATATGCCATATACTTATGTACTATTGATTAACAATTTCATGGACATAATGAATATTTTATGCCACTTATTCAAGACTTAACACAGTTAATTCTCCCTTGACTAATTCATTACACAACACTGAGGGTGAAGCTTCTAACAAATGCAGAATGAAGTGGAACCAATGATAACATATAAAGATAAGATATGCGAGATCTGTCCCTAATATAAAGAAACCTTTAGGGCAAAGTTAAGGTATATCTTTGAACAGCATTGTAAAGGCTTGAGTAATGGACGACTTGCATTACAAATAAATAAGGGGAATACATAAGTATTCCCAATGCGACAAGTTCATTAATCTAGTCTCTGTGTTTGGATCTGTATAAGTTCAATATCAATACAGTTTTAGTTCAATCTAAGTATGATTTAAGTATATAGTGTACAGTTTAAGTATAGTTTTAACCATTTGGAAAGTGGCACAACCATTTTCAAAGAAGACTTGCTATAAAAAGCGAATCTTTTTAAGGCTCAACTGAAAGGTTTATATAATATTTAATTCTTCATATTATAACAACATCTTAATGTTTTAAATGTACAACACCGGACTCCTCAACATCCTTAGCTTTATCAACTAGTTTTGAATCCGCGTGTAACAATTATGGGCTTAGCATTGAACACTTGATTAATCATTTAATATAACAACGTCGATAGATTAATCTACTCCTCATTCAACCTACAACCCGTGACCTTCAACCCGTGTCATTGCATTGTCGCACTCAACGCTCGAGCGTGCAACAAGCATTGTGTGACAAGCCAAAGCCCCAAAAGTGTCATAAATACAATTTCACAGCATATTTTTTTGCACTGACACTCATGCATCGTCGTCATCGAGAGGAAGAGAGCTCTTCGTCTGCCTTCGTTTTGGTAAGCACGTTGTCCATTTATACAAGCATAAATCATCTGAATTCGCAGACAATGTTATTCCCAGGGGCATTTGCATTGACAGCGCAAGAGACGCCACACATTAAGCTGATTGCAGAATGATTTTTTTGTTTGAATTATATAGCTGACCTACTTTAATTATATTAATCAAAGGCAGCCAGACTGACAGCTGTTTGCGGTTGGTAGAGGGGCCTGGGTTGGCTTGTTGCGCCCCCTTCCCATCATGCATGTGTTGGCCGCAGTCCACAGTGGTAATCTAATAAGTTGCCTAACAGACCGCAGATATAGCTGCTTGTAATCCAAAAACGCAAACTACTTGCAAGAGTGTGTGTGTGTGCTCTGTGTGTGTGCTGTGTGTGTGTGTGTGTGTGTGGTTTGTGGTGTCTCGCCCAGCACTTGAGAGAGTCAGTTGCAGAGGGGCAGTGCTTGTTGTTGTGGTTGATTTTGTATGTATGCGCTGCTCGGGCAGCAAACTGCAAAGTCTGCTGCTGCTGCACGCGTTGCATGTTGCATGTTGCGGTTGCACAAGGATTTTGATTGCAAGTGTAATTTAAGCACGCTTCGCTGGTCAGATACAATTTGGCTTCAATTTCGCCTGACTTGACCGAAAATGCAAGGCGCTTCTTCTTTAGATCTGCAAGGGGTGTGTGTATGTGTGTGTGTCCTGCAGTGTGTTTGTTTTAAAATTAAAGTGCAGTCTTTGTGCTTGCAACGTGTCCCCTGTTCCTGCCTTTTCCTCTCACCACATACTTGCCTCCTCATCTTTTTCCTTTGCGACACCGCACAGGAGCTGCTGCTGCCTGCCCTGCTGCAGCGTCTAGGGACGCCCCGTGTGCCGCATATCCTACAGCAGATACTGTTGCTGCAAGTGAGTCCTCTTCTCCCTTTCATTCCCCTCTTTCTCTTTCTGCGGCTTCTCTAAGTTAAGTGCGGCAGCGAGTTCTGATTAAGCGCAGCACTGCGGGCTATCAGCGCAGCAGCAGGCGGGCTGCTTTTTGTGTCAGTCTCTCTGCCTCTCTCTCTCTCTCCGTCTCTTTCTCTCTCTCCTTCATTCTCCCACTCTCTCCCTCCCACTCTGTGTGCTTGTGTGTGTGCCTTGCTTTGTTCGTTGCATTATTGAATGACGCTCATAAGTATGCTACAGTTTTTGTATTGTGCTTAGTCTGCTGCGTTGAAGTTGAAGGCAACTTAATGCTTTAGTTCCTTTCTGCAACGTTCGTTAGAATTTAATCAGTTTTCATTCCTTTGTTAGTGCTTAATCCTCTGCCTTTATCGACACATTTGCGGCTACACAAACACATACAAATCCAACTAATTAGTTTTAGAATTTGTCTTTCAATAATAGACTAGTAAGCAAGGTAAAGTTGAGTGTGCTCGACTGGGATATACCCGCTACCCGTCTAACCAAAACGATTGCTTAAATATTCAACTTCTATGTTGCATCGGCTTGGAAATCAGTACATCTTTAAAATGAATTCTTTAATAACTTATACTATGTTAATTATCCGATTGCAACCAACGTTTCAGAAACCTTTTAAGCGTTGATAGCTATTGTGTTTAATCAAAAATTAACTATCCTGCATTTAGTTAATGCCTGGAATTCGGTTTTCATTGATTATGAATATGAGGATTATGATATATGTATATAGTTTGTAGGGTCGGGCACGCCCTTTTCTGACGGTTACATACATTTTCAGTATAAACTTATATTTGATAAATTTATTCTACTTGAAGTGAGCGCCTTGCAAAGCAATTTAAAGCTTGTCAAATGCCGTAATAGAATTAGAATTTAATTGGATTCTGCATTTGTCAACGAATAAAATAAATGAAAACCACATACAAGAGTTAGTCACAGTTTATGCAATTAACAAGCAATTTCATCTTGTTAAAGGCAGCAAAAAATAAAATAAACAGCAAACCAAACCTTATAAACGCTGTACAAATTGTGGTCAAGTGCAATGCGTGAAAAATACACATATTATTTATTGGGCTTACAATGTCATTAACAATAAATGACCACAAAATGCGTTGGCCAAAATAAAAACACACACACAATAAATATTTAAGCAAGCTGCCAGACATTGTTTAGCTTGTTATTGTTTTTGTTTCTGGCTGCCGCTGGTTGTTAATGTTAATTAATTTGAACTAAGCGGATTATGCATATAAATAGCAACGAGACAAGCCTAGAACAGAACAGAAAACAGAGAACAGAGGCCAGACAACATTGAAGCCCAACAAGATAATTATTAGTTATTTAAACAGCTTTTGTTGCATATTTAATGCAAATCCATTGCGATTTATGTAACTGACAGCTCAGCTAACAAGCGAAAGCAAAGGAGAGAGCGAGAGAGATAGAGGGTATAGACGGGAATGAAGGGAAAACCAGCAGGAGAAACGCTGAAATGACAACAATGAAATAAGTACAATGCTTGAGGCAAATATTGATTGTACTTTTGTATACCCAAGAATAAATAGCAAGGTAACAGAAGGGTAGTCTAGGTGGAAGGTATAAGGGAGCTACGTATAACTAGAGTAGACAAGGAATAAGGAAAAGGGAGCTAGATATACTAAGAAAGGTAAAGAACACAACTAAGCAAGAGAGGGGAAAGATTTCTGTACCTTTTCTAACTTAGATCAACTAACTACAGACATTAGCTCACCTTTTTCTTTCTTTCTCTATATATCTCTATAACAACAATCACGCATAAATTCACTTCTTTCCCTCTCTCTCTCGCTCCTTATCTACTCTATATCTCTTATACCACACCTCTTTCTGTTTCTACTCTGTGTCTAATATGACTCATACAACCTGTACCTGCTCTATTTCCAACTCATATCAACACTATTTACAGGGTATACACCCAATCAGACATTAACTAACCTCTTTCTCTCACTCTCACTCCTTCTTTTTCCGCCACTTCGCGCATATTTTGTCGTTGCTTTGGGCCATACAACAAGTGCAAACATAAATCTTATAATTGCCTGACCCGATTCGCCAAAGAATTGTTGCCCCAAAATGAGTCCCCCTGCTCCATTTGCCTTCTGCTTATCCCATTCACCATTCACAATTCCAATTCGTATTGCCGTTTTTTAAATCGCTTCACAAAGGCCGCGCGGGCACACTTGAAATGCGAATCGCCGCGGGCCACTACAGATAAATCACAGGCGAAAACCAAAAGCAATAAATAATAAATCAGCGCTAACAATTTGCAAGGGGTAAGGCAGGAAGAAGAAAATGGCAACACAGCGCAGGGGGCAAAAGGGCAAAGCCCCTGCTGACAACTGGCAACGCGACCTCGCCCTGCAATGACCGCAGACTGCTGCTGCTGCTGCCACTGCTGTTGCTGCTGCAAATTATGCACACTGATAGAATGCTATAATGAAATTAATTGCCCGGAAATGGAAATGCAGCAGTGCAACAGTGTGGCCAATGCCAATGCCAGAGTGTGCATAAAAACACCAGTGGGTAATCGATGAGAAACAAAACAGAAAGAGGAAAGAATAAAGAGAAATGATAGGGAGAGAAAGAGCAACACAAACTTGCAGCAAAATCCGGTCAACTTGAGGGTGACGTGGTTGAGCTTAAGAAAAACTTTGTTTCTAGCTCACAAATCTTTTTGACGTACTTTGATTGATGCAAGTTAAGGCCAAAGTTGCAGCTTAAAGAATGTTTCAAAGCGTAACTTGAATTGGCAAAGTGTACACTTAATGATTGATCCGAATCAAAGCTTAGAACTACTTTAAGAGCAAAGTCAATTCAGATTTTAAACGAACTGCAGTATAGATTTGTTTTACTTCATGCTATATTCACTTTACTAAGCTTGAGCTTTCAAAATGCTCTCATAATTAAATATAAAATAAAGCTTCAATTAAAATTCATATCAGTATTATATACCAACATTATACCTCATATTTATGTTAGTTATATAATGCTTTAATGAAAGCCATAGTCTTTCTTCGACTAAACGTAACACAATATTTTCTTAAAGTGTGATTAACTGGAACATTATTCGAGGTCAAGAACAAGTACACTTATTAATATTAATACTTGTTCCCCAATGCCCAGAACTTTATATTTATGCTTAACTCACTGATGTTTTTATGAGCTTCCAAAGCTTTATCATTGCTCGTGGCCAACCCAAGCTACATTCTATTGAAGTCTGATGAACTGAAGCGTCCAAATCAATCACATTACATTATTAATATTTTGTTTAACTGTCTAACACTTTAATGAGCTTTCAGTGTTATAAGATTGCCGTGGGGCAACACACATTACATTCCATTGAAGTCTGACTAGCTACAACTTTAATAAACTTTACTTAATTCGCTCACAACTTGAGGCAATCATCTTGCAATGACTCAAACAAGTCCCCTAATGACTTAAGCGCAATATGCTGTAAACCGTTGCAAAAGCACATAGTTGCGCCGCAGCAGTTGAAGTAAATGCAATTTGTGTGCACAAATCAAATGTGCAACTTGCACTGGCAAACAGGAATGGCAACACAGCAACGGCAGCAATGGGAGAGCAGAGGCAGCTAGCATAATGCCCGTCAGTCGTTAATCAAAGTTAAAATGCGTTAAACAAGCGCAGCCATTGCAGCAAAATGCGCATTTCGACGCCTCCCGGTCTGCAGACCTCGAATCGGTTCAAACTGGTCAAAAAGGGCAGCTTAGGGAAAGGGAAAAGAGAGAGGGGAATGAGGTACAGGGGGGAAGACTCGTTTGCTGCCCCGACTGTTGACTGTTGATAGTGTGCATTGCAGCGACTTCCGTTTCCTTTGGCAGCGCTGCCTTTTCCGCCTTGCATTCTGCCTCTTTCCTTCCCCCATTCACTTCCTGGCTCTCTCAGTTATGCATTTCCCTCGACGTTTGCATGTTTGCAAATTTTGAGCTGGCGACGCGTTATAAACAAAGTTTATTACAACATTGCCCGCCGGCTGCCATCGGCTGCTCAGGCCAGGCCGAATGCTTTATATAGCAGAGCAGGCGTGGCAAGGGGGAGAGGAGTGAGGGCCAGGCACGTTAGGCTATCGGCGACTTAATGCACAAGCATTGTTGCACACAGTTGGCACTTGAGGCACACAACATAACTTGTCGAAAATTTTATGCGCGCCACGTTGCCGCTGACAAAATGGCGACGGCTCCAAACAATGTTGTTGCTGTTCTTGCTTTACTTAGATATGCGATTCGTGACCCCAATAACAGCACGTCCCAAGACCATATCATATGCCACCATAGACGACGACGTCGGCGGCGGCGCACACTCCTAATAGTTTGCGGAACACAACTCATGCCACAACTCATGCTACAATGTATGCAGGCAGGCAGGCAGCCATCAATGCAATTTGTCAGGCCAAAAATGGTTGAGGAAATGGCTGGCAAATTATGGCAATTGCAGCTTATCAAGATTCTCCCATATCATTTCTAGCTATCAATTTGAGTATGCTGAGGTCAATGGAGCCAATAATGAGCAGTGACTAATAATGTTAGTTGAGAGATTAATGCAAGAGTTTGTACTCGTAAAAGCAATTAGAGATGGTAGTTATGATTGAGAGATATATATAAATGTTATAGATAGTATAGAAGAGTATAGAAGAGTATAGAAGAGTATAGAACCGAATAGATCAGTTTGCAGCATCATGAAATCAGTATATATAAGTAAAGATCAGTATAGAAGAGTATAGTCCATTAAAGATGAGTAAAGACCTGAATAGATCAGTTTAAATCAGGCTAGATTAGTTTAGAACAGTATGAATAGATCACTTGTCTATAATGATATAGATCTGAACAATTTGAATCAGTCACGATGATGATGATCATAAGTTCATTATTGACCAATATTTATCTGTAAAACAGAATAGCTCATCAGTGTAGATCAGTATATCTCGATAAAGATCATAATAGATTAGTAGAGATTACAATAGATCAGTACCGATCAATATTGCTCAGTAAAGAACTTTAAAGATCTGTATAGATCAATACAGATCAGTACAGAGCGCTATAAATCAGTATATATCATTATATATATTATATACTTTAGAAAGTAAATATAGATATCATATATAACGATATACCATAGATACGATAGAGACTGAATACTCTGTAGACCCCACATAATCTATAGGTTTCCCATATAAAATCACGTAAATACCATGACAGATACTTTTTCATCAGTTTGAAAGCTTCAATACAAACATCTTGGCATCATAAATACTTTTGTATGTCACATTGTTCATTATAATTCATTAGATCACATACTATATAACAATCAACTTGCAGCTACCTTCTGCCTTATTGAAATATTGCCTTTCAAGGGGCAATAAAACGATCAAATTTAGTTAATAATTCACTTTCAAAGTGATGCCACCTTTCAATAAGTTCGCAGAGTGCCAACAATTTAATGGAATACAATAGATGAATTGCAAGAGAATTGCTTTCTTGCTGGCTCACATTGATTGGCAGTTTCAAAGAGGGACTGAAAGAGAAGGAGATACAGAGAGAGAGGGAGAGAGAGAGAAGGAGAGTAGGAGGGGCAGCTGCTTGCAGCTTCTGTCGTTTTATTAACGCAATTGCGGATGCTGCGAGCTCTTGATAGAAGAGAACAGCAAAAGGGTGAATAGAATGCTTCAAGATTTCATTGTGTCTGTTGTGTGTGTGTGCCTGCGTGTGTGTATGTGTGCGTGTTGCTTGCTTCAGTTGAAACGCTTTGATTACGCCAAGGCGCCTTGCAATTGCTTTTGCTTTCGTCTTTGCTATTGGCTTCGCTTTCGTCTTTGTTGCTTTGCTTGTCTGCGCCTGCTGCTGCTGCTTCAGCTGCTTTTGTTTCCCTTATCAAGTTGAATTTTATTAAATGCCTTCTATTGATTTTGAATGCCGCCACCCACAAAAGTTGCCAACAACTTTTCAAACTACTATGTATTTTAATTAGAATTTTCATCACTTCACTTTAGCCACGCCCTCCGCCCTCCCTTGACTGCCAGTCAAAAGCGCAAAATATTTAAATTAGCAGCTAACGTTTTATGCCTGGCTAACAGTGCGTATGAGTGTGCAGTTACCATGCGAGAGACACACACACACTCGCCATATTATGGCATGCTTTATATAACATATATCCCGTTAGATGGCAAATAGTTCAGTCCTCGTTAACTGCCGCCTGAGTGACGTTGGCAAAAAGTTTGCCCTTGTTGTCTAAAAAATAATATCATCATCTATCATGGCAACTAATTGCACAACGTAGAAGAGAACGAACGAGCGAACGAACGCTGCGTATACGTGATACGTGAGCTCATTTAATGAATTTAATTAAGTTGATCACAAAAGCTTCATATCGGCAGCATAAAAACGCTCTCTAAACACAGCTGAAAGTTTTTACCAGAGTGCGTGCAAGTGAAGGCATGTGTGTTAGTGTATGTGTGTGTATGGGAGTGTGTGTATGAGCGTATCAGTTGTTGCCTAAAAAGTGTCTGTCTGCTGCTTAAGGGTCGCCTTTGAGTCGTCTGTGCTGCCATTCCATTGCACATATCTTCGTTAAAAGTTCTCAAAAGTTTACTCGACTCAGTTTGCTCTCTTCCTCAACACTCTCTTTATCCCCTTCTCTCTTCATCCACCTCTCTTTCTCCCTGTTTTTATTCATCCTGGCACTTTGCCTACAATACAACAGTAACAAACAGAGGACACCATTTTTTGCTACATTTCGAAAAATATTTCTAATTAAAACTACATACAAAGCTTCTCAATTGGTTTTCTTTCTTTGCCTGCGCTGCTTTTCTTCTACTGCTTTCCAAATGTAATGCAATTAGAGCTTAAGTTTAGTCCAAAGTTGGCCAAGTCGCACTGTATGTGTGTGAGTGTTTTCTTTATTGTTTGTGCAGAGTTTTGCAGCAATTTGTTGCATATTACTTGCAGTTGTGCCAAGTTTATGATGGCTCTCATTAGTCTCCAGACAGCGAGAGAGAAGGAGAAAAAGTGGCTGAAACTTCTTACAGATTTATAAAACTAAAAGAAAAATTCAATTGATTTTCTTATTAGTAACAATACCCTACGTAATTTGTTCAGGATTTAAAATGGGGTATTTAAAGTTTGTGTTAAGGTAGAAAGAGAGGCTTAGTACAGTGAGCCCAGCTCTATTTCCATTCAAAGTGTATACAAAAAGACTTTCATAGATTTAATGCAGGGTATACAGCAGTCAAACTCCCCTTACATATGCATATTTCGAAGTCAGTCTGATTAGTTGCCAGCCGGACTATGATGCGAACATTGAAAAAAAGGTTTCATAATATATTTTGCATCTAAGTGTTTCTCCAGTCCGATACACTTCTTTCAATGATGCTCCCACCCTTTTAGACCCTCTAATTATAGGGTATACACCTTACACAGGGTATTCATCAATCAAAAACCCCTCACACTTGCATATAACTTTGCAACCACTTAAGTCTGTGCCAAGTGTCTCGCCTCATACTTCAGTTAATATCAAAATAAGCACATTTTATAACCAATATAAATCTCTTTAGCCTGCTCTCGCTCTGCTGCTATCTCTTTCCTGTACCTCTCTCTCTCTACCAGCTATACCCCGCCCGCTTGGCAACTAGTCAAATTGAGTTATGCAATTTTGCAGTACGCATCTTACACACTCTTAAGCTGTAACTGCAATCCACATCCGGCTAAAGCCATAAAGCACAATACACACACACACACAAACATACACACTCAAGTGTAGAACCACAATTTATGCAAAAATTTATAGCTGCCCTGGCGCACTTCCTGCCTGCCTCAACCCAAAAAAAAAGTAAACTCAAGTAAAGTAAAACCAAAAGAATTTTTTCTTTTATCGAAAAACTTGGCATACAAAATGCTCTACTGCACACACGCACACACACACACTTGCATAACACATACACACAGGCATAGGAATATGCATTGAAATGATATTAAATAGAAATCCAGTCGCACTTAACTAAGCAGCTTTTGTAGATGGCAAAACCCCAAAGCGAGAACCGAAACCAAAATTGCAATTGCAATTTCAATAAAAAGGCTAAACGCACTTGAGCGTAATTGTAGCCATGAAGTCGGCTGCATGTGTGTGTATGTGTGTGCATGTGTGCAATAAAATATGCGTCAAAATTTAAATGAAAAGCTGCTCGGTTAAAGTGTCGCAGTGGCAGAAAGGCTGAGCTTGAGCTGCTTCCATGTTGCATAAATTGAGACTCGGCTGTGGTTTTGGCTTATCTGGCAAGTCCTGCCTTGTTCCAGATTCACCAGCCTGACTCTGACTGTGATTCTCATTGTGTATGACTGTGTGTCTGCTTGTCTGTTGTGTGTGTGCCCCGCTGTCATCCCCTGGCACTTGTCACTCGCATTGGACAAGGCGCTAAATTGCCACAGCAGAATCCAGCGGCCACTTAGAGCAGTTGCAGCTGCAGCTGCACAGTTATACAGCTACAACTGCAGAGCTGCAGATACAGATACAACTTGTAGATACATTGTGTGCCAAAAACGGCAAGCGATGTTGCCATAAAATTAGCCAGCAAGCCAATGACTGTTCAAGCGAGCACAAAGATAGAACGCAAAGCAAACAATGGACAATGAGGGAATGTACAGTGACACAAAGCAAAATGGCACAGAAAAACAAATAGAAAATTGTGGAAAATATAAGAAAACCCGCTAGAGTCCCTCTAAATAAGTAGCAAGCCCGCTAAACACACATACTTATTAAATGCTGTTTAAACCCATTTTCCTCATGCGCTCAAAAGTAGGCAACACTTTTTGGCCAAATTTCCAAATACAGTTTAAAATTTAAGCCTTGGAAAGTTCAATATATAGTTGTTAGGAACAGAAAAACCTAATAGAAAATTGTGAAAAATTCTATAAAAACAGTTAAATACCTTCCATCCCTTAAATCCTCTCTACATAATTTGCAAACCCCCCTCTACATATTAAATAATGGTTAAACTGCAACAGATTTTCCTCGTGCGCTTAAAAGTAGGCAACACTTTTAGCCTAAATTCCACAAACGGAGTTTATAATTTAAGCCTCGGCTTAAAATATAAATAAAAGGCATTTTGCATACATTATAAGCCGATTCAGCCTCCCCCAACCACGAAAACTCTAAAAGTTTGTCACATAAATATAAGCATATTTAAATTTTCTTTAATTTTCCAAATGAATTCACATGCAGCAGTAGCAGCATCAGCGCCGAGTGCTCGCAACGCACAATTGAAGCGACATGCGAAGCAGCATAGGGCTGCCTGGCGAGGGTGCGGGCGCTCTGTGTGTGTGCAACGTTGTGCGTTGTTGAGGAAAAACATATTGTTAATGGAGCCGAGCATGTGAAACAACAAACAGGCCGACCCAGGCGAACGACCAGAACTGTTTGCTGTCACTTTTTATGTGCGGCTGGTTTTAAAGTAAGACCGAGAGTTCAAGGTGTATGAGTGTGTGTGTGCGTGCCATTATTTACATTAACACGAACCTCGAAACTCTCAAGTCTCAAGTCTCGAGCCTCGAGTCTCCGGCTCTGTCACATGCCAAAAAGTTTTCCCCGAACAGAGCTAAATACTCGCATAACTGCACATTTAGTAAGGCCCAGAGGCGGGTCGTGAGCGGGTCGTGGTCGGGTAAGTTCTAAAACAATAAGCATCAGCTTGGAGCAAAGCTGACAGCTAAATGACAGCGCACAGGTCTTGTGCTGTGCCTAAAATTTAAATATATAATATATATTATATAACGCCAAGCCCACGCAACGTATACGAGATACGGTAGCAAGATTGCGTATACGTATACGCAAGTGTAACTGGCGCTTATCTGCAGTTGAATTTTCTCTGCGATTTGCATTGCATTTGCACGTTTCGCTTACGTATGCGAGGATCTCTCTGTGTGTGTGTGTGTGTGTGTGTGTAATTGTGTGCATACGAATGTGTGTGTGTGGTTTTTATGCGCCGTAAACACTTGATAAAATTCACATAAATTTTGATGTGACGCCCCTTTTGAATACCCACAACCCAACTAACCAATCTCCCCTCTCTACCATAATACCCCCTTGTGTTGTTTACCCCCCTACTCGAATTCGATTTTGGCTTTGCACAAGCCACACGCTAAAAGCTGCGCCGTTTTTTTGGCCCATTTAACTGCGCCACGTTTCGCTTCGTTGTTTGAGCGTAAAAATCTGCGTTTTTCGCGCAAAACAAGCTAAAAATAAATAGCCACAAAGACACACGTATAAATTCCATGCCACATTCGCATGTATTCCTATCAGTGTGTGTGTGAGTGTGTCTGTTCCACTGTCCACTGTCCGTGTTATATGCATATCTAACGGGCACTGCGCGCTAAACAAATTTCAAACATTTTGTACACTGTGAAAATAAACAAAAGTCGCTGGCGTTTGCTATTCAATTCGAATTAAATTTACATTTGACTAAACAAGAGAAATCAATTAAACTAAAAGCTATTTTAGCGTAAATTCATTTGTGTTAGCCGGAAATATCTGCATAACAAGATTATACTCTATAGTTTATTAGCGAAGCATCATGTAACTTTAGATTAAAAAGCGTCATTAAAAAAATAAATATAAATATAAATATAAATATTAATAAACAGGAAAAAGCAAATAATAAAATAAATATCTAGAAAAGTTAAAGGTGTTCAGCCACTTTCAAAATAACTCAGCAACTTAAATACATAACAAGATACTTTAGAAACTTTCTTAAGAACAGCTTTGGGCTTTCAGGAACTGTTAAACTTTAGCAGGAGGTTTTAACAAACTATATAAGTATATAATAAAATGGTTTTCGAACTAACAAATGTATAATTTCGTATAAAAAACTTTAAGATGCTTTTTATGTTATTTTAAAGTAATTGAAAATTTAAGAAATTTTTCAAAGAAGAGATTTAATATTTAAAACAGCTCCCTGATAGTTTTAATAAATTAAAATATATAAGAAGAAAGTGTTCTGGAGAATAAATGTATTATTTCTAGCAAAAAGCCTTAATGCGCTTATTAAATAGATTTTAACATTTAAAAATACTTTTCTGAAAGGTCTAGAAATATAAAAAAATTGTTGAACTGATTATACGATTTATTATAAATATTATAATATTATATTATATTATAAATATATCCCAAATGCTTTTCAAATTAAAAATAAATACAAATGTTTAAGTCTGAAGCATTAAGGAGCTTTGCAAGCAGCTTTTCAACAACGGATCTTGCATTGTGCTCTTTGGCACTTGCTTAGAATATTTTCGATAAATAACACAGAGCCATTCAGTTAAGGGTATATAGGTGCTGCTATATCAATCTGCCGTACAACATTTATACATTTTAAGAATTTGCCAAAAGCTATGTCAATGTTTTATGGCCCGCGGGGAAGTTGTCGCAGGCCGTGAGGCAAAGCCCACTGGGAAATGCTGGCCAATTGTTTTATGGATTTTTGACTGCAAATCGTGATTATTTAATACGAATGAAATTTCAATGTGCAACCAAAACGAAACGGAAAAAACAAAATGCAACCAATAAAACTATTTCGAGATAGAAAATGTGAGTGAGATAAACGTAGTATGCATATAATGGCGATAGCTATCGATCACATGCACACGTAATATGCATACATATCTAAGTACCTCACATATTTGAATAGGAGTTTGTTATTTTGTGGCCTCATCGAGCACACAAAGCAGATATCATATATATGAAGGGGATATGTATGACATGCATGTACATACTTGCAAATTCGATTTATTTTTCTGTGTGTGTGTGTGTGGGGACACGCTCAGACTCTCAGGTGAGCCATAAAAATAAATCTGGCCGCATTTACGCGCCTCGTTGGCTTTTTGCATATTTTATGTTCGTGTCGAGGCCGTCCTTTTTTGCTGTGCAACATGCACAAAATACTGCTTCTGCTTGTTGTACTTGTTGTACTAGTTGTAGTTGTACTTGTTGTTGTTGATTTTATTGATTTCTTTTTGAATTCGTTTTTGCAACTGTTTGTCATGTGGGCTGCTGCTGCTGCTGCGTTCAGATAGAGCCTAAAAACGCAGTCAGCAGTCGGCAAAAATGCTTTCTCTAAAAGTTAAGCCACTTTGCGCCGACTGAATACACACACAGTCACACTCACCCACACAGATACAGTTGCAGAGTGAGAGACTACATACACTTGCAATAAAAACTCCCAGGATTTTGTGTGCGCACAAACAAACCGTAAAAACCGCACAGAACATGCAAAGCGAGACAGCAACAGAGAGAGAAACTAACTCTTACAGTGCTCCTCTCACTTCCTCTATCTTCTGTCTCTTTCTTTCTCTCCCTCTCCCTCTGTTTCTATGCTTTACACTTCCATGCAGCGCACACGGCAAATATTTACCTGTGCAATCAAATTTAAAATATCAACACAGTTGCAACACAACAACTGCAGCAGCAACACTAGCGGCAAACATCAGCAGGCGCCACGTTGAAGAATTAACTGTTTAAATATTTTAGGCAATTAGTGCAACAGCAACACCTACAACAACAACAACAACAACAACTGCAACAGCAACAGCAGCTCAGCGAGAAGTGAAGCACACGCACTCATGAAAATAGAAAAGGAAATGGAAATGGTAACGGGCAAAATGTAACTGTGAAGGTTTTAGAGCGAAAGTAGATTTGCCAAAAGGGAAATACACATACCACACGCAGTTGAGCAGGAAGTGAACTAGTTGAAGAATACTAACTGCATAAAATACCAACTGCAATGTAAAGTATTCTCTTCAAATCTTAAGCTGCATCAAATACAAAACGAAGTTCATAGTCAGCATACTCTGCGCAGAAAGCAGCTTACTTTAATCAATTCATGTAATCAGAATTGGCATTTCCAACTGTGTTATAGCCAGTTTCACATCATCACTAGCTGGCTTAGTTAGGCCTGCACTAGTTTGGCAAATTTCATGACTATAATTGCCATAAGCTCTGGGATCAACAAAGTTTTTGCCAGTAGCTGCATCTAATTTAATTCCCAGCAGTTTCTTCCTGCACACAGCAAAGCCTCAGCATCAAATTTCAACAGGAGAAGAACAACAGGCAGGAGAGACAAGACAAGACAGAGAGCGACAGGCAGTCAGAGAAACTTGGCTTGATTGACGTGCTATTAGATGTTATGGTGTCAGTACTTCATTATCTCACGCTACCTGCTATAATACCTTTTGCTGTGTAACTGGGCAACAAAGTTACCAACACTCTCTCTGCGTCTCTCTCTCTCACTCTTGCTGTCAGAATAAAGTACGAGGCACGCAGCAAAAGTTACTTCATTTACATGGCAAGCACAGTGCACAGTGGAACTGGCACTGGCACGCGAGAAAACTTTGCCAATATATCAGTTGCTTAATAATATAAACAGTAACAACAGGTGGAGCGTCAAGGCACGCCCTGGCAAGCCTGAGAAAATGACTTTAGCAACTTTTCTTGCCACACACCATAATGAATGAGACTTTGTCTACTAATGGGGAAAAGTGTAAGGTATTTGCGCAATTAAATTGAAAATGCAACTGCAAATGAGCTACGTATGTGTGCAGTGCCATTAACTATGTCTATGACAATGTGGGCAGTCGCTAATGGTTGGCACTGTAATTGAACGGCAGCGCGAACTGCACCCAGTTTGCAAGTTATGGTGCACTACTATCATAACCTCTGTCAGCTCATTTGCAGCATTTGTTGCCACTACTCGTCGGCGATGACGACAGACGAACGCACCATTAGCCATTAGACAACATTGCAATAGCAACAACTGCAACAACAAACAGCGGTCTAGCAACGTAACAACTTCACAAAACACTTCGCGCGTTACGTATACGCGGCGTGGTGCTGCCTGCAATGCGTTGCCAACAATTTCCAAGCTGTTGCACACTTTCAGGCTCACTAGGCACTGCCACTCGCTTGGCTATGCAGTTTACATTGTTGTTGTTGTAACCAAGAGTTCCAGTTGTTGTGCTTAGTAGTTGTTGTTGTTGTTGCATCGTCAGCATCAGTTTGCGCTTCGCTTAACGTGACAATCCTGGCATCTTCTAATAGACAAATTTATCGAACTTTTTCTAAGTAGACAAAGTAAATTTATTTATATAGAAACACAAGTTTTTATAAGTATTAAAAGGCTACAAACAATATATATTTAGGTATACAATGCTGTAGAGAGTAAGAAAAGCTAGAAGAGTTGAGGCAACAGAGATTTACTCAATACAACAATATATTTTATACAAACATACATTAATAAATGGTCAAAGAGTCAAGATACATATACACATACCCCACATTAAAGTTGTTTTAAATATATATCAAGAAACACAAATCAAAAAGCAGAAACTAAGTAAACTCTCAAGCTGTCAAAGTAAACCAAAAACAAACTCTTATACTGCAGATAATATTAGATTATTTGCAGACTGTGTTGCTCGATTGGGTTTCAATTTGTAGACACACACTATCACAGGCACTCAGCTAGCCAACCTTGCATTAGTTTTACTGAAATAGTTTAGTTAAATACTTGTAGTATCTAAAGAAACCGCAAGCGACGAGCAAGCAACATGTAAACACTTCTGTAACCGACTCTCTGCAGCATGCAAAACGAGGGTGAGCTAAGCAGCTTTTGACAATTTGTTGAAAGGCTGTTCGCAGTCCTGTTCCTCTTCCTGTTGCTGTTGCTATGCTAGCTAGCTGGCTGGCTGGCAGGCAGCTGCTGTCCTGCATAAATACATTTAAATAACAAACAGAAATATGTTACGTATACGCAATGTAGTGCAAGCACTGTAGCCTGCCTGTGCGCCCTGTGCCAGCTACTGCTGTGGTTGCTACTGTTGCTCCCGTTGTTGTTGATGTTGCTGTTGTTGTTGTTGTTGTTGTTGCTGTTATTGCTGGTGTTGTTACCGCCCATGATTGCATATATTTTTAAGCTACTCCACTTTAATAATGGTTTTTCGGTTAGTAACAAAACGTTGCAGCCAACCACAAAGCCCGCCCCTCTCTCTCTTTCCCCTTGCCAGTGTACTGCCACCCGCTCGACTTTTTAATGAAGTTGCTGCCCTGCAATTGAGGTAGAGCTGGTAGTGTAGGTACCTTCAACCGGTACCCGGTAGCGGATGCGGAAGTTTTGGCATTACCTGCATACCAAAAGCCAAGAGAGAGACAGAGACTGGACCCTGTGCAAGTTATTTACTGCACACAAACTTAAAAGAGAGGGGGCAAAAGAAACAGAGGGCCAACAGCAGATACCTATCGAGAGATGGAAGCTGAGGCCGTAGCCCCTTTGAGTTCATTAGTGTAACTTGAACTGTGTCTACATTGCGGCCGAAATGCAAATGAAGCAAGCAAAAGCAGGCGGCAGCTGCATGCCTCCATTGTGCCTGTTTCCCTCTCTCCTCTCCTCCTTCAATTCGTATTGAGTTATAGAGAAATTGAGAGATTGTTCTTGGTGGCACAGAGAGAGAAAAATGCAGTTGGAAATTTTTAATATCCTGCGGCAGCAGCTGTCGGCATTTGCCACAAAAGACGGCGGAAATTAAAACTCAATATTCGAATGATTGCACAGCATAAAAGGCATTGCTCTAGCCCAAACTCGATGCCCTTTCTTACACTCACCCACTGTCTCTATGTGAATGTCTCTCTCTCTCTCTCCATCTATCTCCCTGCTCTCTTTCTTGTGCCCTAGCAACTGCAAGTGCCAATGCCATAGTCTACTATTTGACTTGGACCGAGCTGCTCACATAAAAGTGCACGCAATTGAGGCGGCAAATCAAATGAAAAGCAACGAAACGTGCCGGGCACACACGCACCCAGCAGACTTTACAAATACTCTCCCCCTCCCCCCCTTTTCACTTTACATTCCTCATCTCCTTCTGCTGCTTCTCGCTCAAACACTCGAGCACCGTCATCAATGCGCAATTCGAGCAAAACTTTTCAATGCGAATCGTTTGATTTTGGCCAAGTGCAGCTGCGTCTTCGACATTTCGCCATCTTATCTTATGCCATTGCCATTTGCTAAATGTTAATGCCATTTCAATTGTTCCATGCCGCCATGCCACGCCTTGCCACCTCTACCTCTACACCCGGTGCCCGCCTCTGCCTTACTGCCTTCGACTGTCGCCAGCACAAATCTCATTTTAGTCGACTTTTTTCCCTGTTATACCCTTTGGACATGTGTAAATTGGGTATGCACTCTAGCAAGTTTCGTATGTATATATTTATATATTCATATTATATTTAACTTACTATTTTATCATGGGAAATACTGTAGATTTATATGCTAGATACATAATCCATAGTGTGTCATACTTATATTTATTCAATAGAAAAGAATTTTTTATTTCCTTTTTCTCTTCAAATCCCTTCTTCAGCACATGTCCTAGTCGAATATACCTTCCCTATTATTCTCTCTTTGCCTTCTCCATTTTTTCCGGTCAAAATTGCTAGCAACATATCTGAGGGCAAGTGTTATTGCGTGTGTGTGAATATCGTATATGGCATATCACATATCGCATACGTATCGCATGTCCCATTTGCCGTGTGTTTGCTCAACACTCTCTGTCGCCTGATATCCTGCACTTTGACTTTGACTTGACTGCAGAAGTTGGCAAAGAGAAAATCGTTTGGTAATTCGCAAACAAAACCAGGAGTATTTGAATAAATATTCATAAAGCAGCTCAAAAATTGCATTGTGAGACAAAGAGAGGACACAGAGACAGACTTTAAGCTTTGTTTACTAATAATATTATTTGCTCAGTTCCAAAAGTTGCTGCGCAATTTAATAAAGAACTTTGGCCACAGGAATATCCAAATATCTCTCGATGAGAAGCGATGACCCTCAGGCACTCTATCTCTTCTGCTCTTTACCTTCCTCTCTCTCTCTCTCTCTGTGTGTCCCTCCCCTTTTTTGGCATCGAATTCCAGCATATTCCAAACAAACCGTATTATGTGCAATGCAATTTGCATAATCTGCCAGCAGCTGCATCTGAAATTGAACCCCAGTTTGCTGCTTTGCTGTTTACGAGAGAGAGTCTTTAAGCTGAGCGAGAATATTGTGCAAATATTCTCAAAAGCAAAAGTTAATTTATCAAGTGCATCTAGTACAATAAACTTAATTGCTCACCTGTAGCATGTGGCATGTGGCATGTGTGGTACTTGAAGTTGATGAGCTAACTAATTTGAACTCAACAAATTTGGTTTCATAAAGTGCGCGCATACGCCATGTTATCCAACGTGCATCGTCATTTTTTTGGATGGCACATTAAAAATGTTATGTCATTAGAATGATGCGCACGTTCCATGTACACCGGCCACATTGATTGATAGACTGACTAAATGGCTTGAATGCCTGATTGATTGACTCGCACTGTTACCACGTACACACACACTACGCACATGACCTACACGCGAGCCATGTTTGCTCAGCTCTAATCCCAATCGGGTTGCATAACTTGGGCATGTAACTTGTTTATGACTCTGCAGATTATTTCTTAGGTAAGCGACATGAGACTTGTGTCTCAAAAGGGACCTTCTCAAGAGCTTTTGCATCTTATATTAATTAGATTTCAAAGTTAGAATAAGTTGATAGCACTTTGATAACATCTACGTCATTTATACATAGACTTGGATGTATTCAGATAAGTCAATAAGTTGTATAGATGAAGGAAGTTTTAATCTGTGTCTTAAGAACACAGAACCTTGAAGCTTTTATCTTATTTTAAATAAATAATAAGTTTAATTACGCTTTTCAACTAATGCATTCAGATGATTTCTGAATATACTTTCGAAGCTCTTTAATTACAAATATGTCAAGTTTAATAGTGCTTTTAAATATAAATTAAGCTTTAATGGGCTTTTAAATATGGTTTACTTGTACATCTGAATGATTACCGATTGTACTTTCAAAGCCCTTTATTTAAAGCGCATTTTAATAAGTAGTAAGCTTTAATGTGCTTTGAAATAACTATAAAACTTGCTTGTGCTTCCAAGTGATAACCAAATATACAAAATATTTCAAAATCGATTAAATTTCTATTTACTCTTACATAACAGTTAATGTGCTTATATAAAGCTTTCAAATGATAACAGTCTGTTCCTTCAAACCTCTACTCACACACCTATTTTATATATATTAGAAAGAGTATCCATTAGCTCACTTCCTATCTTTTGCTTGTCTAGATAATTCTCCCCCATTTCTGTTTTTAGCTACATGTGATTTGTTTTTACGCCAAATTGCATAAGGAATGTGAAATTCGGAACGAGCAACTTGTGCGTGCTTCGATTTGTATTAAAGCCAAAGCTTGATTCGTATTCAGAACAGAGCAGAGCAGCGGCAGGCCCACTCAACCAATTCAACTTGACTTGCTCGTGCCGGATGGTGCCTGGCAATAGGCCAATAATGAACCACATAGCTGACTGAAATTAGTCTGAAATGAGTTTACATATGAAAGACGGACGACAGATAGACAGACAAGTGTATGGAGAGACAGTCAGTGAGGCAGGCAGGCAGACATGCAGGCAGGAATAAGCATAGCTGATTATGAGCGAGGAGAAGCTCAAGGCTCATGCATAACATAAACTTGATTAACATTGAAGTCGATTGACAGAGGCGAACGGGGGAGACGAACGAGAATCGTGTTGCGAGTCCTTTGGCAGCAGCTGCAGTGTTAATGTCGCATAAATAAAACAGACTCAGGGTATCGTATAGTAAGTTTTCACACGTTTTTTTACACCTCCTCCCTTTACTCTCTCGTTCTATTGACAGCAGTTGATCAATAGTGGCAAAAGGTAGCTGGCAAATGAATTAATTATAGCTGCGAGCTCTGCAGTTTCATTTGCATGTTAACAGCTTGTAAACAGCGCAGGGCAGGGCAGGGTAGTACTACGTGGAGCAGGACAACGCTTAGACACATATCCTGGCCAGGGCTGGCACTGGCACACACAGAGTTGCCGCTTTTCCGTTTGCACAGCTACCTTAGCAACCCTCTTGCAGCTCCTTCTCTTGCTGATTGCATTGAAGGCTGGCAACTAATTAAAAAGTTAAACTCGCATGCCTTTAACTTTTCACAAAGTAATTAAAGTTGGCGCAACGCCAAAGGTAAATGTCTGTACAAGTGCATGTCGGTGTAAACTGTGTGTGTGTGTGTGTGCGTGAGTATGCGCTGAGTCAACTCAACTTTTCACATTTACATTTCACACCTGTGCATGTAAAAAGTTAACACACACGCGCGCTCTCTCGCGCACTTGCGTTGCCAAGAAAAAGGCGTCAACAAAATAAAACTCGAAAACTTGCGAAAAAGAATTACAAAATTTCATTGCATAACCTAAGGCGCAGTGCATTAAAAACTTTTATGATTCGCTTTTCGCGCGGATTTCAACACCAAGAACTCAATCGCTTAGCTTATTTCAGTTGTCCTCGAGTAGCATGTAGAGTTGGGAGAGACACAGACCGTTCAAGTGCTCTTTAATCGCGCATATAAAATTGTTTTTGTGCAAAAGGTTAAATGTGTCCAACGGGCCTTTGTTACTGTTACAAATTCTCACTTTTTGGACGTGTTATAATTATTTTATTAGGATACAATTATATGAAGGTCTAATAAATTCTTACAAAAAATAATAATGCATATTACTCTAAATAAATCTATATATATAAACCCTCTCAATTCGCAAATCAAATAATACATACAATAAAAAAAAAACCACCGTTTCAGCAGACTTAGCCTCACTCTCTTTCCTGCACATGCCTTAACGACACTCGCATAAAGCACACACATTTGTTTATTAATAAAATTTCTTTACACAGCGTGAATTCAAATAACTTTGAAGCATGTGACACGCCCTGATACATTTACAACGCCCACACAGATGCGGGCTATGAATCAAAACAAGTTATACCGCTTCGAGGCAGTCGGGCGAAATGTAATTAAATACAGATTGACATCGCACGAGCACAGGCTTACAGAAACATGGCTTTACTTGTGTATATATGTATATGTATATATACGTGTATCTATTCTTAAGCACAATTTAGCCGAAAAGTTGCTCCTTGCCTTGTTCTAAGCATGCTTATCCAAGTGAAAGAGACTCTGCCTGCCTTATTCAATCACTTTGAATAGTTGCCCATCTTAAGCAACTTACGTAACTACTATCACAACTATCTACACACATACATTATACACTGATTAAATTTGAATTAGTTGTCTTAAGTTATGATAGCGTTAGCATCATCATCATCCATTTGCCAGTTGCCATGACAGCTTTTGTTTCGACCAAGCCACGTGTCAATCAGTTCCCTCCCGCAAAACTAGAAACCAAATCTGGCCAAAGGTTGCGTGCCCACAGGCTTTGAGTTTTGGGCTTTGGGCTCTTTGTGTTTGACAATACAAATCCGGATTATTAGCGAATCTAAAGCACAAACCTAAACTCAACTCTCGCATAACAGTTCAATTATTCACATTAAATATTCATTTGTATAGAAATTGTGTATTCATTATGTGTTCGATGCGAGTTTAATTGAATTTGCCCGATGCTTTTGACAGCTTTCGTTATCCACACGCACACACACAATTTTGAACTCATTATTTTGTTTTAATTGAATTATCTGGCAATTGCCGAAAAATTATGTATAAACTAAAAGGAATTAAAGTTTTTTGGTATAGTGAAGCTTGAATGCCCTTGCAGGTTGAAAGTTATCATACGCATTCAATCTATTGCTCTAAACTATGTATGTGTGATGTATGTTATAAATAAACAAAAAAATAATTGTGATATATCTTGCATATATTATTTTATTATATCTTATTTTAAAAGTACTTAATGATGATGTAAACATTATATTGCAATCCAATTAGCAAGATATGATATGATTTTAGTACTTTTTATAATCAGCTGGAACTAAAAACTCTTAATTCACAGTACAACCTAGTTCAGAACTAACATTAACAACTCTTTTCTCTTTTCTTGGCACCCCGAACTCTTACTTAATCTTCTTAATCTTAATCTTATTCCCCTTAAACATCGATAAACATAATACAAGAAAATCCCCCATGCTAAGCTAATTGATTAATCAGTTCAAACTACAGCCACAAGCGCACTACTTGTAAGGGGGCGACTTTATTTTTATGTTAACGTCTTAATTGAGATGGGCGCGATATTGTGGCCTTTGTCTAGACTTCAGACAACTCAACTTCATTGCCTGTCGCAGTCGTTGCGCTCAATTAACGGTGCAATGAACTATCTCTGTCGCTCCAGCCTCACCACACACACACACACAACCTCTTACACAAAGACACTTTAATCACTATAATCAGCGGTATTTAGTGCAAGTTGCGCAGCGACAAAGTGGCCAAAAGGCCAAAAGGCGCTTAATGAGCCGCCGCAGATTAAGTTCAAGTCGAAGTTCTGCCACGGAAGTTCTTTCAATAACTTTGCGAGGACATCAAAGACGCTGACAGTCATAAAGTTTCAGCATATGCTAATAATTGTGGCCATTAAAAAGCACAAAAGATAGCGGGGCGAGAGAGAGAGAGAGGTAGCGCGTGACTTAGTCCAGAGTAATGTCTTTATACTAGTTGGGAGAGCACAGGTAGTATATCTACCTTTTTTCCAAGCAACGTACATAATGTACTACTGATTCAGCAGTAAGTTGACTACCCTCCTCCCTTCCCCTCTCTCTCTCTCTCTGCTCTACATGCCATTGTTATAGTCACCCTTGGTGAAAACTGACAGCTTTTGGCTGACGCCTGACTGTTGACTGCTGCCTGCTGACAGCTGTTGGGCGCACGTGGCGTATGATTAACATTTTAAGCGTGTTGCATATTTTACATTGAGCACGCCAAGTGAAAATTGCATACGCTGATGATAAATTGAATTGTTTTTTGCTACATGCTTTAAAAAATGTATGCAAAAATTGAGAACATTGATGTACGCATTCAATAAATATTTTATCAGAGATATTATAAATAAAAAGTTGTAACTGTTTCAGAAAAATGGTAAATATGAAGGCCTGAAGAGCTGCCAGAAGGATTTACATTAACTGAGATAAGGAAACAAAGGAATATATGTTTCAGTGAAATATATATAAACATTTATCAAGTTATTTCCATGAATTGCAAAGTAAATATCAATATTTATACCTGCTAACCATGGGGTACAAGAATAATTATAACTTTGTGCCAACTGTCTGTGAAAACCTAGATGTCAGAGACTATACTAGAGTGAGCTATCAAATTTTTTGTCAATTTATGTTGTTATTAACATATAAAGTTTGTTTTAAAATTTTACCACTCTCCTTTTCAGCCCCCTTAAATCGAACCAAATTTCATGCGTAGTTTTAATACACGACAGTTCATTTTGGTAAACACAATAACAGTCAACCTGCAAATGCTTTCTGAAAATTAGGTTTCGTTTAAATAATCAACATTGCATTACTTTAAAAATTAAATTTAAGAGTTACTCATTTTCAAACCGCTCCCTATGCAACACAAAATACTCTTAAATGTATCTTAGTATGAAATGCTTTGATACAAAGTTGTGCCCTTCAGGCTGAGTGTATGCAAATATCAATATAAATTAAATAAATTATAGTTATACTAAACAAGGTTACAATATTAGTAAATTATAACATAAAACCATTAGGAACATGGTTCAATTTTGAACATAGAATCCCTCCCATTGCCTTACCCAACTCTCTTCAATATCCACATCATTTCATTGAACAATTATGAAAAGTTGACAGAAAGGTAACGAATGCATGTGTATGTGGCTGATTGGATACTACGCCTGCCTTGAACCTGTATCTGTACCGTTGCACATATTTTAACTGGTTTTCTGGCCCTGGCAGATGTACACGATTACTACATGCAGAGCAAACTTGGTTGTAAACAGACGACAACATGTGCATGTCGCTCAGTGATAAAAAGCAATGCGTGCAGCTCCCTTAGGGCATTGGAACGAAGGTAGATTAAAGGCAAAGAAGTGGGAGAAGGGCAGCAGCAATGAACAGTTGCAGTTGCAGCTGTACGTGCCCCGCTTTTAAGTGAATTGTCGAGCAGTGTGCGAGCAAACAAAGCCACACACCTTGCACCAGCCTCATCGCCCACGTTGAGGCGAGTCCACAGTTGAGTTGAGAGTCGAGTTGAGTTGAGTTGCCAGCGATTGTCCGGCTGCTGATTGACGTAGCTGTCGCCCGGCGACAAGGACATGCATAGACTGGAGCCTAATGGCTGTGGGCGAGGGTAGAGAAAAGAGGAGTTGCTGCTGCGTACGCACAACACAGTTGCTAGAATTTCAATCATCACAACAGGCAGCACTTCATAAGCGAAGCGGACAGTGCAAAAAAGTATGCTACAGTTTCTCTCTCTCTCTCTCTGTCTGATCTGCAACTGCCTTTGCTGCTGCTGTCATGTGGCAATTGGCAATTGCTGGTTGCCTCCACTCTCATCTGCATTTGCATTATTAAGAGTCACTTATTGACAGCACAGTTCGAAAATAGGAAAGCGCCTCCTCCCCCCACCCTACACAAATTGCAGACTTTTATTTCAATTGCTTTTGCAATGAAATCGACAAACATTTCCAATTCCAATGCAAGTTGTTGCTGTGTGTCCAAAATGTGTTGAGAGCATTTAAAAGTAAAGTGCCAAGTTGAAATGGCAAATGAGGTCACAAGTTCAGCATGAGATAAGCACACACAAAAAGAATACAAGAAAAGGCACTTGTTGAAAATCAAAAGAAAGATTTATAGATAAATATCGATAGGCATTAAATATTGATAGATTAATCTAGGCTGTCTAGCTGGCACTAATAGATAAAGTAGAGAAACTGCACTTGATATCCGATTTACTTATATACTAATCATGATGCCACTTCATAAGTTTGTTTAGCAATTTAACTGATTGTCCTTTGAGTGGCTCAATTGAGGACATTGCACTCATCATTACTTGTCGTGAGTGTGTGCCACATGAGTTGCACTCATGCTAAGTAGCCAGTTGATTAGACATTAGGCAAGGCACATGGCAACACTCTAGCACACACACACATACACGTGAAGTGGACGACAAGCCTTGAATAATATGTGTTATTAAGTGCGCTGAGGGATTCAGGATTCAGCAAGAGCAAACTGGAAAATGGAAGCAAGAAAATGGTTCTGGGACTACTCTGCACTTGCATGGGGAATGTGCACTGGGAAATGGGGACTCTGTGTGGAGTGTGTGGTCGCATTAGTTATGCAAACATTATGCCATTAATTGCATATCCACATGATTGGTGTGTGCTCCTCTGCCAGAGTCGTATTTGTGGATGGCCAAATGAAGGAATTGATTTGCCTGCACTCGCTTGGGAGTTGACTTTAAGGTTGAGCTGCTTCGAGGCCTCGAGCCTCATTACAAAGTCACGAATGGGATGGAGGGAAGGGCACACAACACACAAAACTGGGCCAAGATGGACTTATGGACTTACTCAGAGTGAGGCAAGGCGTAGAGTGGGTGTAAGCAGAGCAACTGTAAAAGTAATTTTATTATCAAATCCAACTTTAACAACTGCAGCTAGCCTCGTCCAACTTGTTATTTGGCTTGTAAGTTACAAAGTCCTGTTCGTGTCCTCGGGGTAATAAAACAAAACTTTGTGTTGAAAATGAAATTGTACAAGGAGCCAGCAGGACACACAACAGAGAACAGACTACAGAGAACACACAGCACAGAGGAGACATACGGAATACACAAGGCACACGGCCAGAAGACACGGGCACAGGGCACCAGGCAAGGCACAAGAAAAGCGAATGCAAGCAGCGAGTGCAAATGACAGCACGCCAGGATCCAAAAGGATTTCAGTAAAATGTAAATTTTATTTGTTTTCCCGAGATGCCCGAGTTACAACTCCCACTCCTCGACTCCTCTGCATCCTCTACCATCTGCCTCTCTCTCTCTGTCTTCCAAACGACTCTTACTCGTCGCTCTGTTGTTTTCCACTTTTCTAATTAGTATTTCCATAAAGCACCGCGCTGACCTGCGCACTACATTGTGTCGCTGTCTTCCATTCCTGCTCTGTTTTCCACGTGTGGCAAAGCCACATTACCTGACGCTCATCCTGAAAGCCATTAGGTGAGCACGACTCCCTCTACATTCAAGTGCTGCCTGAGCGCTCTTCTTTTCGCTTTTACCCATTTTTCCAGTGCAGAACTTATTGTTATTCAACTTTGAAAGTTCTTTTCCAACAATTTTTGATACTCTACAAGAGAAACTTTGGTTTTTTCTTTAAACTTGTGAGGTTCTATAAGGCATTTATAGTATATCTGTTTTAACCTGAGACTGCAGCTCATCAGAGTTTCTTCTGGCATATCCTTTTACTCATGACCTCATCCTCACTTATGACCTCATCCTCACTTCTTCTTCTTTTGATTGATATACAATTCCTATGGATTCCATTTAAGTTGTAGACATTGTTACTATCCATGCTACCCCTTTTAAGTTGGTACCCAATAGCACTACTATATAACTAAGTTTCTTTATAAACAATTTATAGAGTAACTTCTATTCTATTAAACAATCCATAGAGCATCCTCACTTCAGATTGTTCTTACATTTTTTTTGGATTTTTTCTTGTTTTCTGCAAAAGTCATAAGAAGTTTGAAAGCGTTTTTTTCGCTGCGTAACTCACTCGACTTCTTACATACCTCCTTTAACCTCCCCTCCTCCTCTTTTACTCTCTATCAACACTCTGTTCCTTACCTACTCAGACATGCCTCAATAGTTTTATGGGTGAATTGTGGTTCAGCTTAAATGCACTTTTAAATTTCCATTGAAATTGATCTTTAATACCATCAAAACGTGGCAACGTGTTGCCATCAAAATGCGCTTTCCTTTCGGCCTCAGGCAGCCATTAAGGCCATGTGAGAGGGAGGGAGGGAGTAGGAACTTACCAAGTGGCAAGTGGCATATAAATCGAGTGCTGCAATTGCTGCAAGTACGAGAGACTACGAGTTAAAAGTTGCAAGTTGCGCGCAGCAGTTTAGCTCTGCCATCATTCGTTCATTTCCGTTGCGCATACGCCATGTAAACACACCCGACGAACAATAAGTCATAATGATGCGCCCCCTAACCGCAAGCAGCATATAAGAAAAATGGAAATGCATAAGCAGAAGAGACTTTAGAACACCCTGTAGACAAATTGAAATAGAAGCATAACTAGCAGAACCATTGACCTGCTCAAACATATAAATAGTTTAACTAGACTTCACTTACTCCTCTTATACTTCCTCTATATACTAGTATAGAATATACCCTCTTTAGACTCATGAGCCCTTACAGGGTGTAGCAAACCGCAGCGCAAACGCAGCAGCAATTGCAGCACGCACTGTGGCATCCTTCAATGCATTTTCGACTGGCATTTATTAACTGTTCACGTGCAACGAACGATATTTCACGACTGTACACTGCCACAGGGTATAACGACTATGCAAGGAACTTGTTAAGAATCCGAAAAGATGAAGAAAAGTAAGTTGAAACTGCTGAAAGCGAAGAAAGGAGAAGTTCCACAGAGTTCTAGATGGAAAAGTAAAAGAGTTGCAGCAAAGAAAACAAGAAACTAGCAGAGTAAGGAGGAACTAAGTGAAGACAAGACTGAGTACAGATTGAAGTAAAGCCGAGTTAAAGCCTCAAGTAAAACGAGTTGCAAAGGAGCCGCTGATAAATACGAATGAAGTGAAAGGCAAATCAAGTAATTATCACAAAAAGAAAAACAATTAGCAAAGTCATAAAAAGAAGAATGAAAGAGCAAAGATAGATTTGACTGATAAGCAAGAAGGCTAACAAGGCCACAAACTTGTTACGAATTTATTACGGAAACATTAAGGCAATCAACAAGCAAAATAGCTGCAAGACAGTGCGGTTATCTGCCCGTTAGAACTGTAAGGGCAAGACAAGTTCGCCATGGGGAGAAATGTGATATTACTTGAGAAACTGTGGCTTAGTCTAGTTGGATTTGGTTTCGCTACGAGACTCGTCACATTGACAGCAGAAGAAATAGAAGAAGCAGCAGCAAAACCAACAGGAGAAGGAACAGCAAAGGGAACAGGGAGTTGGGAACTGGGAACAGGAATAGGAATAGGAATTAAGCAAGCATTCAGCAATTGCTGCGTGACAGCATCTTTTTGACAAATTGAATTTGCCAAGGACGTGCTGTTGTTTCATGACGCTCCATTTGAGTTGGCTAAAAGAAGTCTTCTTCACAAGAAGATGAAGAACTACAACAAGCAGTAGTAGCTGCTTCCGCTGCATTGATGCATCGAAGCTGCCCCCGCTGCCAAGCTTGTTGCAACTTGTGGCTAAGACGGCAGCAGCTACAGACAGTTAACAGAGAGGGTTGCCTGCGCCCCACTTCCCCCAAACTTAGCTCTAAAACTTTTCAATTACATTAGGTTCCCAAGTCGATGTCAGGCGTGGGCGTGACTAGAGCAGGGCGACATGTGCTGCAGCACAAAACGCCCGCTGACAAGTCATTAAAAGTGACAAATTGCAACCGGGTGCGAGAGGCTTAAAGTCCTTCTTGCCCCAAAAAAGTTTGCCAGCTCGCCCTGGCATTTAATTAGACTAAACTTGGTCTGGGGCGCTGCCAGTCTCCCAGTCTTGACTGCCCCCAGAAGCTAATGCAATTCATTAAATATTTACACACAGAGCACACTTTGTTGCAGTTATGATACACACACACACACATACACTCATTGAGCACACACCGACCATAAATGGGGCTGCTTCTGCTGCTCTTGACTGGTTTTAAATTGACCAAAAGTGGCAAAAGCTCTTTGAGTTTGCTTGGCCAAACAATGCAAACATGTTCCGGTCACCTTTTTGTGCCGTCGTGTTGTTTTACATGTTTCCGTTTTCCCTTTTTGCATTTATTTTATGCCTGGTGAAAAATATAATTTGTTTTCCTGCCCTGAAAGTGGAGCGAAAGTGCACACTCTGCCTGGCTTGGTCAGTACCCGGAGGACCCCCTCCTGTTGCCCCTTTTATACCATATGCCAGCTTCATTTTACACTGTGCGCAGTGTGTTGCACACCTTTTGTCCAATTAAGACTGCCCCCACACACTGCTCTGCATGGCATGGTAATAATATGAAAATACAGTTATCTTCTTGTAAGGTTTACCAAGTGATAAATAAATATGATATCATGTGTAATTATATTTGTAGTTCTTCACGGATGTTCTGTGACAACATTAATCTTGTTTGAATAAAGAAATGTGGCAATGAATAGTGATATAAAGAGAGGCTTAACAGAAGTAAGTATCATAAAGTAAGTGTGTTTAAAGATTTTGTTTTGTCGATAAACAAAGATGTTTGATATGAAAAACCTCAGCAAACGTCGATGTTTTTGCAGCTCTTCAGGAAAATCTTAAGCCAAACAAGCTGAACTTATAAATTTAACTTCATTTACCAGTAGATTTCTCAGCATTCCTAAGACTAATTCATCAATAAAGATTTGAGTATTATTCTCTAGAAAACCTTACCTTTCTGCAGCTACGCACGCGCTTTTTTATGAAGTTTGACTTATAATTCTCTAACTTTATACCAGATTTCTCATAATTCCTTACACTCTTATCCTCTCGAAGCTTCTTGCTCAGTTCTTCATCCAACAGACATAATACTTGCAATACTTGTGTAATAGTTGCATGTCAAGGGACGCTAATTCTCTCAATAAATATAATAGTCTTAAGTTGGCTCAACAACAAATGCTTCTTTAACTAATTCAACTTCTACGTCTTTCCTCCATCTCTCTATCGCTCCCTTTAAATTCCATATTATTTCCATTTAAAAGAAGACATTCCCCCATTCCCAAGACTCTCATTCCGGTCAAGCTTTTTGCTTAGTTCTTCTCCTGAATGATATAATATTTCTTTCTTATACAGTAGTTTATCCCACCCCAGCAATTCCCCATTCATTCATTTATAACTTGGCGCAAAACTAGCCACAATTTGGCTTTTAAAATGCCAAAAACCACACAGGCAATAATTAATCATATTCAACTGAGTTTGAAGCACTGAGTATTATTCTCTAGAAAACCTTACCTTTCTGCAGCTACGCACGCGCTTTTTTATGAAGTTTGACTTATAATTCTCTAACTTTATACCAGATTTCTCATAATTCCTTACACTCTTATCCTCTCGAAGCTTCTTGCTCAGTTCTTCATCCAACAGATATAATACTTGCAATACTTGTGTAATAGTTGCATGTCAAGGGACGCTAATTCTCTCAATAAATATAATAGTCTTAAGTTGGCTCAACAACAAATGCTTCTTTAACTAATTCAACTTCTACGTCTTTCCTCCATCTCTCTATCGCTCCCTTTAAATTCCATATTATTTCCATTTAAAAGAAGACATTCCCCCATTCCCAAGACTCTCATTCCGGTCAAGCTTTTTGCTTAGTTCTTCTCCTGAATGATATAATATTTCTTTCTTATACAGTAGTTTATCCCACCCCAGCAATTCCCCATTCATTCATTTATAACTTGGCGCAAAACTAGCCACAATTTGGCTTTTAAAATGCCAAAAACCACACAGGCAATAATTAATCATATTCAACTGAGTTTGAAGCACTGTGCAGGGAGAGAGAGAGAAAGAGAAGAAGAGCTGTGCATGCGCTTATCTTGTGACGCTGTGATTACGTGTAGCCACAGCCGGCAACATGTCACATGCCACAAGCAAAGCGGCGTCTCAGCATGCAGTCGACCTGCCTCGCAGGACTCTTCAATGGTCAGTTCAGGCGGTTCAGGCTTCGCTTGGCAAATGGCAACTGTCAGTTTGTCCCAGCGGCTTCATATTAACTGATTGATAGACTTCAGCTCAATAAATTCAATTGTCAGTGCGTGTTGTTGTCGTTTTTGTTGTTGCTCCTCTTGTTGCTGCTGCCTCCTCTCCCACTCCCACTTTCTCTCTGTCCCTACCTCAACTCGACAGATTTATGCGCTGCTCTGAGCTGCTCTCAACTGCCCTCAACAAATTTTTTGTTGCCACGACAAATTGTTAAGTTGCCTTGCGTGCCATGACCAACCACAGCCTCCCCCCTCTTTGCCACCTCTCTGGCCCAGCCTCCTCCCCTGTCCTAACCTTGGCAAGCTGAAGCGCAGAGCTCGTTACACAAAGCGCGCATATGACAAGCAATTTGTGTTTATTGCGTGGCCATAAAGATTTGTCCGCAGGAGACTGAGTGCCATTGACCTTCGTTAGACGGCAGTTAGACTTACACCAACACACACACACCTATACACGCCAGAGCATTAGAGCATTTGGCGTCTCATTAAACGTGCATAAAGTTGACGCGTTTTATGCTTATTATACCCAGTGGCCATTGAGTAATGGGGTAGCAAATTGTAGGAATAGAAAGAATAAAGATATCATATAACAATAGGCGAGATCTCGGTTGTTATAGTGCTGGAGATCTGAAATTCGGTACACATATTCTACTGATGTCTATGCATATGAAGCAACCCTGAAACAATCGATAAATTTGCTGCTTTGTTTTTATGAAAAAAGACGAGATCTTAGCGATCTTGATGGCTAGACCTTTGAAATTTGTTTAGCATGCTCTACTAACGTTTATGCAGATCTCGCTTATCTGAAACGTTTGATAAATTCGTTAATTTACTCTAATTATATGAAAAAGGCGAGATCTCGGAGATCTTAATAGAAAAACGGATGAAATTTGGTAAACATGCTCTACTAATGTTAATGCAGAACTAGCTTGTCTGAAACGTTTGATAAATTCGTTAATTTACTCTGATTATATGAAAAAAAAATCAAGATCTCAAGGATCATTATGGCTAGACCTATGAAATTTGGTAAGCATACTTTACTAACCTGTATACAGATCTAGCTTTATTACACATTTAATAACTTTACTGGCAGAATAGGTATAACAAAAATATATTTCTAGTCACTATATCTCAGCGTACCCTATTATAACTTCTAACTACTCACCAAATTTCATTAAAATCTACTAAGTAACTACTGAGTATCTAACATTCTACTACCGTACACTATTACAGCTTATCATACTCGTTTTATGCTTGGTTCTGGCTTTGCTGTTTGCCGCTTGATTAATATGCAATTTCTTGATGGCAGCCGCCGCCATTAACACACACAAACCGCTAACATACTTATAAGTACCCATGTGTGCCTGGCTGCGTGTGTGTGTCTGAGTGCAGTCGCTTTTGGCTTTTGCCAAGCGGAAAAAAACACTGTGGCAAAAACAAAGGGATAATTTAAACTCTGTCATAAACTAGGTTAGCATCACAGCCTCACAGACACACACACACACACTCACAGACACCGATACACACACAGACAGGGCTTGCAAACATGCCTCCCACTTATAACTGTAGCTCTTATAATAACTGTCGGTTTTGCGTTTTTTCTTCATCAGCTTTGTTCTTGTTGTCTCTGTTTTCTCTTCTTCTTTTTGCCCCCGCTTTATTTCCTTTTTTTTTGCCAGACAATACGCGGCACATTTATTTTATTCACATTTTCATTTCCTTTTTTTTTGTTTTTCGCGTGGGCGTTTGAACGTTTGTGGGCGTGCCTGCGCCGGGTCATGCGGCATTATGCGCTGCCTGCATTTTTTATGCGTCGCACAGCCTTTTATCACATATGCATACATCAGTATCTGTGTTGTGTTTTTTTGCAACCCACCCACGCTTTTCTATTTATTATATGTTTTATTTCCTTTCGTCTGGCAAACAAATTGGCTGCAAAGCTGAGCCTGGCTGTGATATACTCTATGGGGGAAGCTGTAGCGGGAAGCAGAGCATTTAGCGAATTCTATAAAGATTATGATTTATCAAAACAGGATATTGTGAGGTCAATAATAAGTTTAAATAAATGTGGAAACATTTAAATAAATTTGTATATATTTTATTCCATTCAATGTATTTTTAATTCATTATTATTATATACATATTAATTTTAACTTTATTTATAGATCTCTTTCTTATGATTTTATTTATTTACCAAATATTGACTACAAAAGAATATTGACTACAGAAGAATATATTGTATAGTAAAAATATCTAAGGGTTTTCCCTTTTTTATTTTCCTATTAACTAATCTCAGTTTACACTTATTACCATTTTAAATTCGTATCATTCCTCTTTCTATTTCCTCTATTTCCCACCACTTTAAACAAATATCACATTGCAATAAATTTACCCAAATTAAATTGGTCAAATTATTAAGCACACAATATGAAAAAACCGGAAATTTGTATGGCCTTAAATTAATAAAATAATAAATCAGTAACATGCACTAGGCAAAAAAGGTGTTGTTAAACAAATATTATTAGTAGCCGATTGAATGTACATTTTGGACTACCCCAGCTACTGCTTGTTCTTCTACTTTTTGTTTTATTTTTGCCGCACAATTTTTAATATTTATAAACACAAACAATTCTCGAATCTACGACACGCCTGGCAAAAACCCCAAAAATAAAAAGCCACAGCAACGACATATAAATAAAATATTTATATTTTTTTGCAAGAGGTAGCACAATCAGTAAGTGACATACGCATGTGCACGACTAGCAGATACCCAGCCATACCTCACAACAAACTGGCAACTACAATATATTCTCTATAGCACCCTTGCTCCGTTTACCTGTTCTACAGGGTATAGAAACATACACAAATTAAACTGCAGATTCTCTCGCATGTTGAGCTTTGCTCTTTATTGCCGTTGTTCTACCCTCCATTTGCTGCATTCTGCTGCTGTTATTGTGTGTGTTTTTGATTGCAAATACATGCAAATCGATTATTGTTAACAATTTTTTCGTCCAATACTTTTTCCATTCACTATTCAGGGACACGCAAAATCGGCCAATCGTGCCCGGCGATCGGAGCTATTCGATTTAATGGCAATGCATAAACATCAATTAAGACGGACTGATAAATTGGCATATGTTTTTTTTTGGGGATTGCCGTAACTTATATGGGTTATTTATTTAACTTTTAATTGAATAATATCACTTATGCCACGCCCCACACGACCACACGCCTCTTTAACTTTGGTCAGCTTCTGTTCTTGCGCAATCCGTGAATGAAATGAAACTTAATAAGTGACTTAACGCTCGACTGAGTTTGACTCCGCATTCATTTGTTCTTTGTTCTATTGTTAAACGACAGCGCAGAGGTCAGAGGTTAATTGATGATAAATGCATACAGCTGCTGTCGAGTTACACACAGACCATACACTCATTCATATGGAGACGGAAATTAAAACATCAGAGCGCACCCTTTGTGCACAGAAGAAAGAATATTAAATGTGATATTGATTACCGGCACAATCGACTGACTGAGACGATTTAAGAAGCCATAACTTCTTTAAGAGATAATTAAAGATTGCAAAATACTTAAAGATCATTTAAAGTAATAATTAAAGTTCAATTTAGTCTTGAACCTGAAGTTTTCCACAGCGTATAGTTATTATAAATACATTGATCTTTATGCATTTGTTAAAGCACATTAAAGCTTTAGTATAGTTTTATTTAAATATTTTATAATAAATAAGTTGTACATAATTAAATAAGCCTTCCCTTACACATAGTTTTAATAATGTTAGTTACCTTAAACCTTTCGTAAGAGCACATTAAAGCTCTTCTCTTTTCTTGCTTCGCAATCAGGCCTTAGCGTTCTTCTTGCTCTTCTCTCTTCCACATTTCATACTCTATCTCTAAGACTAGTTAACATCACCAAAACCACGTTCTATCTAAGAGCTTTAAGTAATTGCATTTTTGCGCCCTCTTCCAAAATGCAATAATGTTCTCATTATGTTCATGGCAACTCAAACTCAAGACCTCCCACTGACCCAAAATTGTGCTGAGCATTTTTCCACAGTAAGTCATTTAATTAATGAGCAATTTATTAAATTATAAACAAAGCGAAACTCACACAATGTAAATTGAAGCTTGACAATGTCGTTTGCCCCATTTGCTCTTTCACATTTCCCACATAGTTTCGGACTGTGACAAGTGCAATGATTTCTACACCCGGCACAATTGGACAGCTACACAGAGAGGGGCGGGAGGGCAATGGGAAGGGAGCAATGTGGTGAACGGGGTGGGGCATTATGCTAGTGTCAATTGTAGTAACAATTTGTTAGATTGTCAAAGTGTGTGTGTGTGAGTAACTGCAACAGAGCACTAAATTTGTCAATCTGCTGTGGAAGCTAAAAACAAACAGAGTGTAGAAATAAAAGTTTCGGGATTCATTTCAATTAGTTACGGAAAATTTTTGATAATCTACGAGTGGGAACGAATTATGAACACCAAAGTTGTTGAGTTAAATATCATAAAATTATGTTTCATGAACTTATTTAAACTGAAATCTCTGAAATTAACGAAGTTACTAAGCTGCAATTTGATATAAGTTGTGATAATAGTTGATAATTGCAGAGTTGAAATTAGATATCTGCATATAATATCACAAATTATGGTTTCATATGTAAGTTAAGCTTTTATCTCTGAATGTATCACAGTCACGAAGCTAAAATTTAATATTTAAATCAAAAATATCAAAAAGAAATTATTGATTGAGAACATTTTAATAATATAAATCTATTTGAAGTACTTATTTCAAGATTTTAGATGAATAAACTTCAAAAATGATCAAAAATTATAGTTTTGAAACTGATTCGTACTAAAAGCATCTGAACAACTAAGCTCAAATTGTATATTTAAGCTTATAATACTAAAACAAAAGAGCTTTAATCAAACTATAAATGTACATCTGTTTGAACTCCATTTGAAAGACTTATATGAATATAACTCTGCACACCTAATAGGTACCCTGCTGAAATTTGGTCAATCAACTCAAGTGGACACACTCAGTAGATTTTTATGTCAATTTTGTTCACTGAAACGTGTTTCACGCTGATATTTCAATCAAGAAGGAGCAGTTATAAAGCTGAAATTTCGTCTACAAGCTGGGCAATATAAAGCTGTAAAAATGTACAAAACTTAACCCAGTTCCTTACTCTCGACACTTGTTGTTTTGTGCGTGCCAGTTTTATCTGTGCCGGCGCAGCAAAGACAAGTGTGGCTCGGCCTCGACAGCCTCGAAAACAGTTCCTCAGTTTCAGTTTCAGCCTCAATTTCAGTTCCAGAGCTTTATAACCGTAGCCAGCCGTAGCTGTTGAGCTGTAGTAGAGCTGTGCAACTGTGTGTGTGTAGTGTCATTTTCACACACAGATACAGAGACACAAATGCGCGCCCTGACACCTGACAGCCACTCAACGGCGAGTGGTTGTCGGATTTAAAAAAAAAAAGAGAAATATTAATAAAAAGCGACACAAAAAGAGAGACAGAGAGGGAGGGAGAGGCAGATAGACAGACACACCATGCATGCATAAATGAAAGGACAAAAAGTAGCTCGACACGGCGTTGACATGCAGTAGAAGCGCCTGGGGGGGGGGGCGTGGCGGAAAGAGGTTGGCAGTTGAGCGTAAGGATGACAGGACACTTTTGGATATGTCAGTTATATATGCCACAGAAACACACACACCACTACATACAGACTAGACTGTTGTTGCTGTTCTTGCAACAAACTTAAAAGATGTCAAGGTGAAACGCTCTCGTTGTAGTTGCCGCCACATCCGATGGGCAAAGAAAAGTCAAAGTTCGAGCGACGACGGGGCCAAAAGTTGGACAACAATAAACAAGGGACTTTGGGATTCAGGGGGCCAGAGCTTGAGGCTGGTGCTGCAGCTGCGACACGCTCAAAGCGCAAATATGCAAAGTCAAGTGGCAATTTATCATGCAATGCAACAGCAGAGCTTGAGAGAGGGAGGAAGAAAGAAGAAGAGAGAGTGAGCTAGAGAACGAAAGCGAGAGCCAGGCAGGGGGTTAAATGATGCCTACTGTGCGCCCACTAAACTAAATTGAAACGGGCAACTCGAGGCACAACTGGCGAAACTGGTGAACGGCGCGAGTCGCGCTTTGAATGAATCCACACCTACGCTAGGGACCAATGGAGCCGCGATGACACCGCATGCTATGTGCCGTGATACCCTGTAGGGTTGTGGCAAGGTGTGGATTTAATGTGCAGATTGTATAGCATCAATTTAGGTTTTACTAGACTTTTGGTTGTGTCTATAAAAGCTGACAAACCATGACGGGTTTTGCGTTTTTTGTGGTAGACAATAGAATCTAGAGAAGTCTAAGCAAGTACACTACATAGTTAGATTGAGGTATGTTTAAGAACAACGGCAATAGGCCTGACATAAATGACCCATCCTAACTTGGCTACCCTAGCTCCACTTCCCTAGCTACACTACCCTAACTCCACTCCCCTTATCCAGTATCCTAACTCTAGTACCGTAACTTCACTACCCTATATACACTACTGTAACTTCACTAGCCTAACTCCAGTACCCGTACTCCACTACACAAACTCCACTAACCTACTGAGTGCGTTTTATAGCAAACCCAGACATCTTATCTCTTGATACATACTACTATCAATCTATAGTCACTACTAATAAGAACTAACTAATTTCTGCGCCCACTCACATAACTCAGTCTATCAACAATAATCCACTTTACCTTAAGATCTTAAGAATTGCACATACTTCACAGCTCAGCTCGTCTGCATCCTCAGGCTACACTTGATTAGCTCTTTCCAAACACTCTCTCTACTTCCACTGGGTATTTAGCTAGTCGTTCCCCTTGTGCCTTATCTATACCTCTCTCTAGCCTTTTATTTTTATTGTGTTAGCCCTGCGACGGCGACGACGATGCTCGCGTTAGTTAAATCGATGCGACGCTGACCTTTGCCTCAATTAAAGCTACGTACATATACAGAGACCTACACTTGCCCTCACATACACACACACACACACACAGCACATAGACAGTGCAGAGTACATACGATACAGTGCCGGGCAAAAGTAATGCGCTGTGGCTGTCGTCGCCATGTTGCTGGTGTTGCTTCATTAGCCGTGTCCATAATTTATGGCGAGAGCCCTTTGCAGAATCTAATTTCCAGCGATTTACTGCACAAATATGTTAAATACAAATGGAATGCGAATGAAGCCAGCAGGGGTAGAGGCAAGTAGAAGTAGGGGAAGAGTGGGAGGGCCTTCGATAATGGAGCATAGCCAATGCTAAGTGCGGCCACAAAAGCCAAGCAATTAACAAGGCGTTCGGTTTAGCAGTGGCTTAGTCACTGCCTCAGACCGGTTGTGCCTTGTGCTGCTTCTATTGCTGTGTTCACCACTTGACAATCCTGGCAAGGCGAAAAGCCCAGCAAACCGCAGATGAAGTGGACAGGCAGCAGGCACCGACCGGAAGTGCACGACGCTGCCGTTGACAGGACACTCACTCTGCATACATAGCAGACAGCAGCAGCAGCAGCAACTGCAACCAAAGACACTCGCACTCGTCAGCAGAACACCGCAACGGGAGCAGGCAGACCAGAAGGAAGAGGGGGAGGAGAGACAGTGGGTGAGGGGAGGTTACTGTTGCAGCGGCACAGTAATATGCGTAATTAAACAAAACCACAAATGGGGCAGCAACAGCACAACAAGCCCAGTGAAGGCAAGCCAAGCTGAGTAAAGCCGCGGCGGGGCAAGTCTCGCGTTGCACAACTGCAGCAAAAAAAAAAAAAAGGACACAGCAAACAGCAGAAGGTTTCAAGGAAGCGGAACAGAAAGATGGCGCTTACAACTGAAATAGTTTATATTGTATAGAAGCGTGCATGCTCTTTCCAAAATTCTGATAAATTTAGAAAGCGGAAACTAAATGACATGGAAAAATAGTCTACATTTCAATGTGTAGTATACAAAATAAAAACCAGAACGAAAGGCTTCGGCACGTCGAAGATTCTATACCCTTGCTGGTTCTCATAATCTTCGGTCGTTCCTATACTAATTGTATATAATAGTGCAGAAGTGAATAGTATTGTTTTGTTTATGTTCAATTTTATATCTCTCTTTGATCGGCACTTATAAGTTATGCTATTACTAAAAACAAAACTGTTCTCTATATTAAAACTTACCATAAATGTACGCTGATTGTTCGTATGCCAGCTATATATTAAACTTATGCAATATTGATATAATTTTATAGGCAGATTATGTATACAGCCAATGCCCGATGTAGAAATTTTGTATAGAATAATGAAATAATGAAATTCGACAATAGTTTGAATGGCAACTATACAATATAACGATTATATTATTTACCAAGTGTGTGCCAAGTTTCATCAAGATAGCTTTAAAATTGAGTAATAAATGTATTAAAAGTTGTACAAATATTCTAAATTCTACCTTTCAATAACTCTAAAAATATTCAAAAATGAACTAGAATTAATCTCATATTTGGACGACGCCGTATATCACATACAAATGTAAATATGTACATAAGTATTTTATATGTGTGTAAGTTATGCATGCCCCAAGTTCATAATATTTTGAACAAACAAATGAATAATTTATAAATGTTCTATTACTTTTCTGCATACAGAATACAAATGAATAGATTCATAAATTATTCAAGTTTAGCATGCAAAAAATAAATTGAAAGAAATTGAATAGATTACAATAGGAAAATTATGAAAAATTTGTATCAATTCTTCTACAAAAATGTTAAGTATTCTAATGCTTTTTTTCTGCATCAAACAACATGAACAAACTAAAATACCCGCTTTATGCACTGTAGTTTAAATTAAATATTTGCAGGGTAGTTTCCATATAGCGTGGGAGTGGTAAGAGTATGGGAAGAGAAGGAGGAGTAGTGTCAAGAGAAGCAAAAAGTTAAAATGCAGTGCGCCACATTAATGTGGGGCATGCAGATTGAAGTGTCTCTGCTCTTTGAGAATGCCTCTCCCTGTCTCTCTCTCTCTTTCTGTCTCTGGCAAGTGCTGGAAAATGCATGAAAATCCTGAAACGAAAGGCTTAACTTGGCACTTTGAAGTATTTCCTTTATTTCCGTTGGCGCCAGCGATGACACCGACTGCAACGGATTCAAGGCTCGCAACGAATGTTCTACACTGCGTATGCCAATTTCTCTCTCTCGCTCTGCCACTATTGCTGTCTCTCTCTCTACTGGTGTTCATTGATTGCAGCTACCGCAAAAATAACGGTATATGCAACAATGTGCCATCGATTTTGTATTAGCTACGAAACACTTGAGCCACAAATTTTACTCGTAGCGAACAAGAAGAAGGCGACAAAAACAAAATAGCCGATAATAATATAAGCGTTTGTGTGGGTGGTACCAGTGTGGGTGTGTGTGTAGCTGTGTGCTTTCCTAATAAAGCAATAAATAGTTTTTCCATGGTACAAAAATAAATAAAGGTACGTTAGTCGGGTACAGCTGTACCCAAGTTCAAGAAGGTAAATTTAAATGAATAATAGGACCTATCGATAACCGGCCACTAGATAACAGCACTAAGCAGTGTTCACTGCTAAGTGATAACAGTTTGCAATTCTGTAACCAGATAAATCTGCAGTGCCAACAGGGCAATATCGATAACTGTATGCAGCTTCTAAAGCTTCGCATTGCACTTTTTAGCTTGTGTGCACACTGAATGCTTTGATAACACGCTGACCCGCTGAACTGATAACAGTTTGCAATTACGCAAACATTTGTAAAAAGTTTAAATAACATGATTTATCGATAGCACGACAACCAACTGATAGTTTGATTGTTATTAATTCTGCACATAATTTAAGAATATTTCACATATGGTCCCACTATACTTAGCTGAGGTTAAAGGGGAACGCACTCACCTGTTAAAACAACCAAATTTAGAATAAATCCAATTAGCCGCATCGCAACTTGTCTCCTTTGTAGATAATAATAAATATAAGCTCAATATTATGTTATCGGCTATTATAATTTCTGTTTCTATTTATTGGATTATGCAAATTGCAACTATTAAAAAGGCAGATAAGTATGCAAAAGTAATAAAAACTATTTTATTTGTCTATTATCAAATTTCACACACTTTAATTGTTTTTGACTTAGTTTCGTTTCGCAACTTGTTGTTGTTGTTGTTGCTGATCCCGAGTCGAGAACGAAACGAAACTGAACTCACGAGAGAGCGCAGTCGAGCACGCGAGTGAGAGAGAGCCGAGAGCCGGAGTCTGAGCTTGGGAGCGAGCTTACACGAAGTTTTCGCGAACCAACCGACGCGCACGAATTTCGCTTTATCACTGAATTTGATTTTTTTTTTGTAAATATTCTTCGTGAGTCGCGCGCACATGTTGCAGAACATTTTTACGAGGCTAAATGTTGCCAGCAACAAACACGACGTTTACTGTCAATATGACAATGTTGCGCTACCCAGCAAGCAGTGCATTCGCAGCCTTTGAATGTTGCTAAGCAGTTCACTTCAATAATGCTTATTGGCAAAAAAAAACAGTTGTTGTTTTCGAGTTTTGTTTGTAGAATAATTAATTAATAAACCAGACAAAAAACGCGAAAAACGCGATTTTTCTGTATAACAAGTTCTATTAGCTATGGCTCTATGATAGAGTTTCCAAATAGTGAACATGGTAGGCTTGTAAAAACACCTTTTATCTAAAAAATGTTGCAACGAAAGGGGAAATTTTCGAATATATATCATAAGCTTTTTAAATAACTTCCCCTTAAGGCTTTTACAGATATAACAGTATGACAACATTGCAAAAACCATAATAATCCCTTTATGGTATTATCCAAATATTCCCCACTCAAGCAAATGACAATCAAGTTTCCATTATGGTGCGATAGCAGCGCTATAAAAGTGTCATAATTCTGTAGCAAATGTATAATTAACCATGGAACTGAACCAGGTAAAAACAGTGCCACATTCCGAATAACAAGACGACTCTTATTTTTATGGTCCATAAAATAAAAATTACATAAAAATTAGAACACTATAAAAGTCGTACATTTATACGGCAAATGCTATAATTACCAGAAAGCTGAACCAGGTAGAAACACTAGCAAATCGTATAACAGACGAATCGTATGTTAAAAATATTCACCTCCCACAAATGGAAAACCAAGTTTCAATTATGGTGCAACATCAGTGCTATAATTGTATGACACAACCATAATTTCGCTCAGAACTGAACCAGGTGGCAGCATTAGCCAAGCCTAGTTTCAAACCGTTTATTTGGTATTTAAATGCGATATACATGATAACACGATAAACATAAATCTTATTGTTATCGAGCTACCGTCACAAAAATAGCGATCGATAGCTTTTTATTGACTTTCGCGGGTAACGAAGCGAGTTGGCAATGCTGGCTGTGGTTGCACTCTTATCAGAATAACATGACGCGCCGACCTGGTCGGAACACAAAGAACACCGCAAAATCGGTGCATTGTTGGTTCTAAACTGTATATCACTTAAAAATATAGTGCGATAATCGAACAATGGCCGACAACAACAAGGAGCAACTGGACGCATCTGTCGATGAATTGGATCGCAATAGCGAGAATGTGGCCAAAATGGTGACACTTCCTTATGATCCCGAATACAATATGCGACACAGCAGTCGCGGAATGGCGGTGCTCTTTGGGCATAAGAACTTCACAGTTCCGGGACTGGAGGAAAGGCCAGAGACAGATAAGGATATTGAAAATTTGATCCAAGTACTCAATGGGCTGGAATTTGATGTGTACAGGTACATGGATTCGACGTACGATAAACTGAAGAAAAGAATCAAGAGAGCTGCACGCCACAATCATGAGCAGAAAGATTGCATTCTGGTGGCCATTATGACGCATGGCATCAACGATCATTTATATGCTGCAGATCGATCATACAAATTGGACACCATTTGGAGCGAATTCACCGCCGATAAATGTAGTTCACTGGCGGGCAAGCCGAAGATCTTTGTGGTGCAGGCCGACTATAAAATGGTTAAGACTAAACGGCGCATCGAAACCGACAGCTCCTGCACAAGTAGCTATCGCATTCCCATCTATGCCGATTTCCTTATCGCCTTCTGCACCATGCCCGGCCATGCATCGTGGAGCAACTCCGTCGGGGGCAGTTGGTTCATACAGAGTCTGTGCAAGGAACTGAAGGACAATGGCAGGGAGTACGACATGCTGCAGTTGCTAACATTCGTGGCACAGCGTGGTGCCCTCAACTTCGACACGTACGAGGAACGGTACAGGCAAATGCCCTGCATCATGTCCACCACGACGCGCATCTTGCGCTTCGAGAAAAAGCGCAACCCGTTATCGATTTGAGCACACACACATCTTATTATAACATCCGGTCGTACTATCGATGTGCATTATGATCTCTTTCAAATGACCTTATTCACAATGACCAATTTCACAACAATGCCATTTTAGAGGTGCGTCCTGATAGAGATACGCATTGCCGATGTTTTGTGAAGCAGTAACTGTGACTCACACATGTATCGAATGCCGCGATATATAATAACCAGATATTGTATTCTTTATTCACTGTTCATATGTATGTATTTAGTGAGTATGTATTTGTATTTTGTTTTGATATGTACAACTTGATGGTCATTTGTTATTGTACTCTTATTTAATTACTGCCCTTTTGTACTCAAAATACTAACAATAATTTATATATGATTATTACCAATTGATGCCATATACAGAATTACTTGATTTGCATAGAAGACTTTCTTTGTTTGTTTGATTGTCATACACTTGGCAGTTATTCAAAAAGAATTTGCATTTTTTTGTGTATCTATATTTAAACTTATAATAAATATATTCTAACATGACTAAAATACTCGCAAATATATATTTTTTCCAGCTGACGACATATGAAGAATCGAATATTTTGCATAAGAAAAAATAACTTTGCTTGTATTTTGTTAATAAGTGTTTTTGTATTTTGTTAATACGTGTTTGTATTTACTGATATCTCATATTTTTCTTGTCTATATATTTGTTTAAATCTTATTTATAAAAAAATAAATAAACTTACTCATCACCTTCCTTCATCAACTAAATACATCGATATGTTAGCTATCGATACGCTGACACATCACTAGTCTTGATTTTATTGCCTTCGTCGTGGGCAATAAGTATAGGGAGTTGTTGTTATTGTTTGTGAAGAAGACTCGATATTAATTAATAATGTATATTTATAAAATTATTGCAGTCCTATATTTAGGGATGGTCGGTGTCTGCCTCGCTGCCGGCATTGAGCGCGTCGATGACTCAGATCTGATTCACATTTTAACAGGCGAAAGCGACGTGGTCGCCTTATTCACCAGGGCCAACTGCCCCGAATGCGCCGCCTACGAACAGGTTGTTGGCAATGTGCAGGAGGAGCTAAAGCAAACACTGGGCGGCGCATCTGTAGTGCAGGCGCAAGAGAGCAATTTAATACACATATACGATCCCAGCCGGGAGCCGGCACTTATCTACTTCCGTCGTGGCATTCCCATACTCTACCATGGAGACATCAATGCAGAGGAAATTGTGCACTTTTTCGCAGAGAACAGAGAACCAGCCGTCAAGGAACTGTCTGATGAGAACTTTGAACACTTGACACAGGCCTCCACGGGAGCCACAACTGGAGATTGGTTTGTTTTCTTCAACTCCGCCGACTGTGTACTCTGCCAGCGCCTCTACGCAGTGTGGGAATCTGTAGGAGGTAAACTAAAGCGCAAGATTAACGTGGCTCGAGTGAACGCCTTGACAGCGGGAGTATCCACTGCGAAACGCTTTAAGGTTGCTAAAACTCCCGAGTTCATCTTTCTGCGTCAAGGAAAGGTTTACAGATATACCACGGAGGATTACACGCCAAAGGCATTCATAGAATTTGCCGAGGGAGGCTATAGAAAGGATACTCAACCGGAAAGTGTTCCACCTCTGGCGGGATTCATGGACGAACTGTCTCTGGCGCACATTCTCGCATATGTGAACAGTTTCGGCACCCTTCCATTGGCCATTGTGGGTACATCGTCCGTGTTAGTGCTGCTTTTCGTTATAAAATCCTTCTTGAAAGGCTCAAAAAAACAAGCCGTTACAAAGAAGGACAAATAATGATAATACCTTACTATGTATATGTGTGCCCTTTTCAGCTTCCATTCCTTATAAAAACCTTATGTGATTAATTAAAACTATACATTTTGTATGTAATAAACTCGAAGATCTTTTTCAAATCACTCATCTTGAAATATAAGCGCGCAACACTGGCAATGCGCACTGCCAACTACTTTATACATTTACATTACCATTTACAGGAATATATGGGTAAATTTCTTCTGATATATTTACGTTGCCCTGTGCTATCGATAATCATAACATTTTTCAAATGTCAATTGACCGGTATTGCCAACGACTTGAAACTATTAATCGATATATAACACAAAGTACTTTTTAAAAGTTCTCATCTTGCAATAACTTTTAAGCGCGCAGCACTGACAATACGACTTGCCAGTTACTTATGTAAGCAAAATAAATTTCTGCAAATTAGACCACATGGCGTTCTATTAGGAATAACCTTAACAGTTTTCAATTGTTAAATTACCGACATTGCCAACTATTAATATTTATCGATACATTTTTGCAGAAACTGCTATTCTTGGTTAAAGCAAGACGGTCACACTGTGCAGAAAAACATTTTGCAAATAGACTCGCAATTATTTGTTTGTAATCATGGTCGGTTCCAATTTTGGCATTATCTATCACCCCAGCGCTGGTGGCTCTTCGGGACAAGCTAACACCAGTGGTGGCGCCGCTTCCTCCGCACTTGGTAACGCTGGCAACTTCGCATCTGTTGCTGGCGGAGATCGCAGTGCACCCGCGTCGCATCTAAGTGACTTTATGCTGCAACTGGAGGATTATACGCCCCTGGTGCCGGATGCAGGTAGGAGAAGAGTGAAATAGGAATTAACTTGATATTAATAGAAGAACCTATTCCCCAGTGACCTCACACTATCTAAATATGGGTGGATTTCATGCAGATGACAAGCGCATTGTGCGTCTGATTTCGATAGCAACGCAGAAGTTCATGTCGGACATCATTGACGACGCACTGCAGCATTCCAAAGCACGCACACACATGCAAAACGCAGCCACACCTGGTGGCTCTAAGGTAAGATGCCTCTACTTACTTAATCCCTTGTTAATCTGTTCCCTCCTCATTTTCAGGCCAAAGATCGCAAGTTTACCCTAACCATGGACGATCTACAGCCAGCGCTGGCTGACTACGGCATCAATGTACGCAAAATGGATTACAGCCAGTAGAGAAATAAGTTAATTCCCATATTTAATCTTTAGTTTATAGTTTTACTTCAAGCAATAAAAGCTATCGAGACAAGAACTTTAATGTTTGAAGGTCTTAAACATTAGGTATGGTTAATTTAACAATTGATACAGAGATACATGTTATTTAAATTCCTAATACTTTAGAGTTATTGCTAGCTTATGATGTCTCATTGGCACGTTATGAACCGCTTAAGACTCCGGCTAGTGCCACCTGCAACCTTAAAGGCCAATATCCCTGTGAGAATCGTTACAATGTAGTTAGGAGGCAATGTCGCCCAGTAATTTTCATCCACATTGAGTAAGGTTAGCAGTGACACAAAGAGATGTGTGAAGATAACGTAGGCAATATGCAGATAGTTGTTGGTATCGAATGCATTGAAGAAGATAATGCTCCAGAATGTGTGCAGCAGTATAATGGAAAGCGCCTGAATGGCCGAGGTGACAAAGAATATTTCGCTGCCACCTTTCAATCCCATTGTGCCGGGTCCAGTCTGTGTCATGAAAGCGACATTAATAAAGGTGGTAAGAGTTAACAAGACGTTCCACTCACCATATCAGCCAACACATTGACCAGGGCAAACATGCCGGATATTATGCCAAAGCCAAGCCCAGAGACATAAGCCAAAATATGCTTGTTCTCAGTCACTCGTGAATCTTCCGCAACGGCATGCAGACCCTGCTCTGTTCTCCGTAATATACGATAGATAATGTAGCGGAATCCCTCCTGAAAGAACACCGAGAATATCACGCCGAATGCCAGTACATCCCTCAATGGCACCACGGCAAACCACAGCAACGATGAAATCAACAGCGAAAGTAGCCAAAAGAAGGCGGCTGCAATGAGTATTATGATGCGCACCGGATCATGGGCAATGGTAAAGACAAAAAGCGAAAACGGTGGCCCAAAAGCAATGAAAGTGCAGCCAAAAAACTCCGGCAGCGTCATCTTTTATGGTGACAATAGAAAATTTTCCCACTTATTTTTTTGTCGACCGTGGGCGCTTTTTTTTTATTTTGCAGTGACAAACGATGAAGTTAGCGATGCGCAGTATTCAACTTTTCAAATATCGATTAGTAAAAGCTAAGAAGTTAAATGCATCTCTTATCGATTCATCGCCTACATACAATAAGTTGCGATTTTGTGCATCTCTAACATTTGTAAACTTACAGCGTATCTAACTTATTTATATCTACATTTTAAATACCTTAGCCGCAGAAATAAATAACAAAATATAAATTATAAAAATGAAGTAACCCAAATTTAATAATATGAATCTCTTAAATAGTGTCTGTGTGTAGGTGAAATTACAAAATGAATTACATCTATAGTGTATTAAAGAAGAGCATGCATGAGTCAGTGTTAAGTGCTTGCTAGTTAAGACAAAGACGTCTTGCACTTTGCATTGGGTTGTGTTTTGGGTCTGGGGCTGCAGCAGAATTATACACAGCTTGAAAATTAAAAAGTAAACAAAAGCAAATCGCGCAGTTGCTTTCCTATTGAATCGTTTTCCCCGGTTCCCAGTCAGAATATTCCGTTGCAAGTGAGTAAACAGCAAGTAATCGCAGATCCCAAACGTACACCGCAAAACTTTCGCTTTTAAATATAGTGCACGCGTCGGTAATGGCAAAGCGTATGCTGCCCCACGAACCCTCTGTGGACAGTCCAAATCCAGATGATGATCCAGAAAGTCCTGCCATCGAGGCAGCTGCTCTGGCAATAGCACCTCAAGTACCGGATCCAGCGCAACAAAGAGGTTTTTAAACCCCCCAATCGAATACCCTGTAATTATAATAATTATTGTCTGCATTTTGTTGTGTAGCCTTCTGGGAGCGCATGCATAGTGAGCGCAGTGTTTTCAAGCCCACTGCAGATGGCTGCACAGAGCTTCGTTTCGAAATTATGGAAGCGCACATAATGCCCAGGGAAGTGGAGGATGCCAGGATCAAGCGATATATAGTATACTTCTTGACTGTGCGACAGGATTCAGATGTGATGGATGCACAGCCGGCAACACTTGAGAGACGCTACACGGATTTTAGGAACCTCTATGAAGGGCTGAAGGGCGTACATCCCCAGGAGCTGAATAACCTTAAATTTCCCCAGAAAGTGTTAATGGGTAACTTCTCGTCGGAGCTCATTGCAGAGCGTAGTGCTGCCTTCGAGATGTTCCTGGCACATGTTGCCCGGAGTCCTAGACTTCGTGATTCGACAGCATTGCTACGCTTTCTGCAGCATCAGGAATTGAGCAGAGCTTGTCAGTTTCTGGAGGAGAGACGCAATGAGATGGCAATACCTTTGCTGGAGAACACCTTTCGTCTGTTGAACAAGGTGTACATGAATCGCTCGCGTCCTGTGCTGCTCATATTGTGCCGTCTGGTGGCAGCCTGCACAGTGTCTCCAGTGCCGCATCATTCTGCCGAACGTTGGGCACTGTTGGCGATCAGTCGCTTCGATACGCTCTGTGATATTGATCTGCTGAAGCTTTATATACCCCTGCTGCACACCTGCACGCATCTATGGTAAGTATAGATATATATAAATATATATAGATCTATAATATCTCTCACTCTCTATCTTGCAGGTGGCAACTCAGCAAGGATCAGAAGGAGATTACAGATCGCCTTACCTCAATGTCGCTGCAGGGCATTAACACTGCGAATATCGTTAGCCTGATACAGGCCATTCACGAACTTGATCCACGCACCGAAACCATGTAAAACGAGTACATTTAATACTCATATTCAGATATATAGTAATTCAATCGATGCACCCCGAGGGAATTAGATCAGAAGCAAATCAAATAACGTTCATCAGACTCTCCCCCACAGACACAAACACATACACACACTCTCATAGAGGAGCCTTATCGCTAAGCTGAAAGTGCAATTAGTAAATTAACCACGCGCAATTAGTATTTATATATAATTACGTATAAGTCGACAAGTAATCTCGCTATCTATGTTCTATTTGTATACGTATTGCCCTGAAATATGTCACAATATTTATTGTTTATATTGCTATTTCTGTTTGTCCATTCATCTTTTGCTATTTCGTCCCTTATCGTGTTTATATACATGCGTATATATGTTATGTTTTGTACCCCATTTGCGCATTTCTTTAAGAACTATATCAGTTATTTGAAAAGTATAAAATATGTCGTGTCTCTGTTCTATTATTACCCTCAAATTTGTGACAATATTTATTGTAATGTGTAATTCTTTAATTTGTCCCTTATCGTGATTATATGTTCTTGTTTCGCACCCTGAATAGCGCTTTCCTATAGGGAACTATATCGCTTACTTGAAAACTGTCGAACAAGTTGTCTCTCTGTTCTATTTGTATACGTATGACGTACCCACGAAATGTGTCACAATATTTATTGTATATGCTTCTTCTATTTGTCCATTCGATTCCCGCCTTATCGTTATTAAATTTATAATATGATATGCAAATCAAATTAATTTGAGTACTTTTTCATATCTGCCTGTCTTTAAAGAACATTTACGAATGCTTGATATCTCAATTATTTCAAAATTATAATTTCTTGTTGTATTAGTTGTATTTATCATGATTCTCACCCAATTGCAACTCATTCCTTTAGGGAAACCTATATATATATCAATTACTTGAGAAGTAACTGGGGGCAGCCCAGTATAAATGTACACAATTTAATAATGCGTATTATTTGTTCGATTTTGTGTTATATATATAAATAAATGTATTGTCATATTTTACAAGAAATGAGAAAACCGTTGCTGTGTTTTTTTTTCTAGTTTTAAATTGCGAAATTTGCAAAAATTATAAGACTCGTTTGTTTGGTCGCAACTTGTGTGTGTGTGTGATCGAAAAATGCATATGTATATTATGTATATGTAGAAAACATGTTTCTGGTCATTAAACATCTCCATAACTCCGCATTCGTTATAATATCATAAAAGCTAATTTAGGTTTGTATAAGTCTAGTGTGCTCTTATATTTATCAGCGTGTGAATCTTATATGACTGCACAATATAACATAAACTCTATATAATGCATGACTCATCCCATACATATTTTCAAATGTACATCCTCATCATCATCATCATCATGGTAATCCTTCTGCTTTTTACCGATATAGCCGCGTAAAGGTTTTCAGTGCCTGCGCAACGGATTTGGGAGTGTCCGCTCTGGAAAATGGGAAAGAGAAAATGGGAAATTCAATTTAGATGTAGCCTGGAAATTCCATGACTCTTGGAATTACTCACCTCTCCACCGTGTTGTTGAATTCCTCAATCTGTTCCTGTGTAGCGGTCACATATCCTCCGCTATTCTTTCTGGGCAACGTTTCAACAGCGTGGACGAGAAACAAGGGCATCTCATCCTTAGGCACAACATTCTTGAGCTCCACCAGCACCTCAGCAACATCAACCAACATATACGAGTGCAGATGAAACACGGAGGCCTGTATCAGGTTCATGGTGAGTGCAGCGCCGTGTTGTCGAGCCAATTGAATGACCAGTGGACGACACTCCTGATTGCGACGATTGGTGGCGCGTCCCCAGGTCAGAAGGTTAACAAAGAACTTCATCACCGACGAATTGGCCTCACGATGATCCAGTGAACAGGCGATCAAGGCACACTGAAAGATCCGTGTGATGAGGCTACTCTGAAGCAGCTGGAGGGGACAACAGTCCAGGTAGCGTGAAGCAAGGCGGAAAAAGTCATCCACAGTATCTGGATTATTACGCAAACCATTCTCTAACTGCAACAGACTAAAGGTGGGTTCAATGAAGGCCTGCAGCATCTCCAGCAGCCCCGCAATGCACTCGCTGGACTTGGCAAACTCATCCACCAGTATGGAACCCACATAGAGGAAGCAGCTGTGATGTTGCATCGCGTAGAGCACAACGATCTGTTTGATTAGTGGCTCCACCAGCAGCACTGCCTGCTTCCTAACCATACGCACAGCATAGCGTATAAGGCGGCAGGTGCGCTCCATGATCCTTAGATCACCTTGGTACTTGTCCAGCACGCGGGATATCAGTGGCCAGGCATCGTTTAATATTGCAACTGTTGGATGCTCCACATTGTCAGGCACATCGGGATTTGTGTGTCGTATAATCGCACAGGCACGATCAATCCAATAGACAGGATCACTCCGCTCGCCCTTCTCCAGTTGGCAGTGCGTGCTCTCGAGCAACTGAGCCAGTGGTTGCAGTTGGAATCCCACAATCTCTCGCAACGCTGGCTGCAATTGTTCACGCGGCAGTTTGGTTAAGATCAGAGAGATGCCCTTCAGCAGACCAATGGCCACATCGTTGTTGATTTGAAAGCTATCCAGGCTACGTGCTATCTCCACCAATCCACTGATGTGACACACCATCTTCTGTCTGCATGCCGAGCAGATAGAGGTCAATGCAATCGCTGCCGCTGGCGCCAGTCCGTTCTTCTGCTGCAGTGCGTAGAGCAGAAAGTTCAGCACTGCCTCCAACAAGTCCGAGTGATTCTCAATCCAGTCGCACAGCTCACCAATAAGCATTATAGAGGTGTAACGCACCGCGATGTGCGTCTGATCCGTCATGCTGAGTATTGCCTGCACCACCTTGGGTATCACATCGTTCTCCTCACTGCAAAGCCAAAGATTAATGTAAGTAGATCAAGGGGATGATGTCTCTCAAGTACTCACGGCAATATATTCTTGGCCACATTCTGCATGACAAACAGTGCCGCCTCTGTGGACTCCCACGTTGTATTGGGTGCTTGTAGAATTAGAAACATTTGCTTGAAACACGCGCCGGAGCCGACTATAAAGGCAACATCCTTCAACAGATCTGAGACCTTGCGTCGGAAGTCCTTAAAGCAAGGGAAGGTTATTAATCTCCTCTTCAAGTGAATATTACTGATGCCTTACATAGAAATTATTGTTCTCCTCGATGAGTCCGTCATGATCGCTCTCCATCTGCGCATGTCGATAGAGTGCACTAATCAATCGCTCGATATGTGGCTTGAAACGCGCCGTGAGCTTCTCATCGTATCGCTGGAACAGATCCTCGCTCAACTTGTACCACAGATGAAAAGTAATCTCCGCCACCTCATAGTCAAAGTGTCCCACACAGAGCAACACCAGATCCAGGCCCTTCATAGCCTGCTGCTGTTCGAGCATGTCGAAGGAGAAGGCATCGCAGAGTGTAGTGAAAATGCGGCAATAGTTGATGGTCTTGTCGGTGTCCTCGTGTGCCACACTCAGGTGATACGCCGACTCCAGCTGGCACACAGCTTCAAAGATGCGTGCCACCTGTACCTCCACCTCCAGGTTGCTGCTGCGAGAACCCATGCAGCTGAGCAGAGCACAAACACATTCCGCAGCATTGTCATGCAATTTGCCCGACGTCTCTGCCGGCTGACTGAGCAGGCGGAAGGCGAGCTGCGACAGGGCGTTGTCGCAGATGTGAGACAGAGGAAAGGCATGAATGACCAGCCAGGCGCTGTAGGTGCGCAACGTGGCGTTCCAAATGCGTTGCTGGTCCAGATCATCGCGCTGCACACACAGACAAAGGAACTCCAGCACACTCTCAGCACTGGCATCGAGCTGTTTGTGCACTTGCTCTCGCCGATTTGCACCCAGTCGCAAGTAGCGTGAGTCTATTTCCTCCGGCAACACCTTGAGTACCTCCAGCAGTGGCCACATCGTTGCCGGATGCGGTCCCAGTGTCTTCAGCAAGTCTGTTATCGGCTCCTGCCACGTGGCCATGAGCAGTGCCAGATCGGCCACCGCCAGGCTAAGCTGTGTCACAATCACATTGTCTGTCTGCTCATCGATTTGCCCGATATGTGTAATTAGGGAGTCCCGCAGAGATTCGTGTGTGTGTGGCGGCAGTTCACTGAACGAGTTCTGTATTTTGTTACGCATCGTCTGGGCGGCAAAGTAATTGGCGTGCAAGTCACGTCGTTGATGCAGCAGCTCGTCTGCAATGGTCCATGAGTAGATCTGTGTGCAACAAGTGCAAATTAATTTAGCTTCAGATACAATTCACTATTTCAAAAATAAGAGAGAGGCGTATTTTCACTTCACCTAGCAGCCCAAGACTTACCGACTTTTGAAACTCCTGTAGCCATTTGTTGGCTTTTTCCTGCTCTTTGGGATTGTTGCCTTGAAATAATGCATTGATAGCTTGATATACAATGTCCACCGTGTATGTCTCCATTGCGCCGGCTTGCAGGTATATATATGTAATCAAAGCATTTAGTTATATTACCGAAGTTGATGGTTTATTGTTGCAAGAAGTTGTGGTGGTCTGTCGATAAATCGATTTTATATCGGTATTTTAATATTTTGTTGTTGGTTGTACAAAAAATATATTGGTGACACTTCAAAATATTTTATCACCAGATGTTGTGACAAAAATTTGTGGCATATGAATAAATTAGTATATTACTTTATGATTGTATTTGGGAAATTTTGAAATAAAATTCAAAAGTTTTTATATTAAATAAAATACATTCTTTGACGCAATTAATTAATTTAACAACAGCTGTGTGGCGCAGTCAATTCACAGTGACTTTACAGTGACTCGATAGTTCATCGCTAAGATTGATTTGTTATCGAAATGTGATACAGTGTATCGGTATAGCAGGTTGCCAGCATTTTATTTGCAATGGATAAAGATTCAGATTCCACGGTCACCTCCTTGGATGAAAATACGGAAAACTTTTGCACAAATCCCACACGTGATATCCTCGCCGAAGGTATAACTAACCTCTTCAAACCGACTATAGAGAAGCTCGACGAACGTGTCGCATCGACGATCCAATTACAATCGGAACTGCGGGGGCAGTTGGACGCCTTGGCCGCCCAATTGAGGGACATTGAGAAGGCGCAGAACCAGATACCCGAGTTTGCAGAGAAGGTAAAGGAGCTGCTTAACGTGAAGCACAAGGTGACCATAATTAACAACGTGCTGAGCACCAGCCAAGAACGCTTGACCGGATTGCACAAGCTCATCGAAAAGGAACAACAGAGGCGAAAGGCGCTGCTGGATTCAGCGCTCAACACGAACATATCATAAACACACACACACATCATGGAGACACCGCATATCGGGCACCTTACCTCGGCGGACTATGAGCACATCTACGAACCAGCCGAGGATTCATTTTTGTTGCTCGACGCACTAGAAGCGGATCTCGAATATCTGGACAAGTTGCAGCCGCGTCTATGTGTTGAGATTGGCTCAGGTAGCGGCGTCATTATCACAGCACTTGCCAAGCGCCTTGCGCACTCTGCTCTCTGCCTGGCAACAGACATTAATCCACGTGCATGCGATGCAACACGACGCACGGGGCAACGCAATGGAGCCCGCCTAGACACTGTACAATGCAATTTAACGGATGCACTGCGTCGACGCTGTGTCGATGTGCTGCTCTTTAATCCCCCCTATGTGGTCACCAGCGATGAGGAGTTGTATGGACAGCAACAGCAAGAGGGGCAGGAGAATACAACAATTGAACGAAATCTTGTTTACTCCTGGGCAGGGGGCAAGGATGGAAGGCGTGTAACTGACATTTTACTGGAGCAATTGGATGACATACTCTCGCCCAGTGGCGTGCTCTATTTGCTGCTGCTGCGCGAGAATAAGCCAGATGAAATAATCAAGCAATTGAATAATTCTAATTTTAAGGCTGTTAAGCACATGGAACGACGCATTCCAGGCGAATATCTGTATATATTGAAAGTAACTAGAGCCGTTTAACTTAAATTGCTTGCTAAATTATATGAATAAATATATGTATAAACTGAATAAAACGAGGAAGAAAGGCTACCAAAAGTTGTATCTGGCTAAAATCAATATACCCTTTGCAAGGGAATATATAAAACTAAATGAATCAAATTCAAATTTGTCTAACTCAAATTGTCTAACTGTAATGGTTTGTGTCTGGGAAAAGCTAAGCAGTTGCTGCTTACTTAACGAATGTACAACTTAACGATTGTTAGCTGGGTCACCTTCGCTGCTGTAATTGCGTGCATGTCTTAGCTACACGAGGGTTCAAACTTGAACTAACAGTGGAGCAATTACAAAAAATTTTTAATGAAACAATTTCCGATTGCAAACTTGCAAATTACTTTTCGTTTTAATTGGGGAGTGTTTTTCTTGAACAACCCCGCGATAGCAGGCATACAGCCGGCGTTGTATCCAACCCCTGGATGGGCGACAAAAAAACATCCGATAGGATTACAGTACCCAATCAATGAATTATGTAGGTACACTCACACACATATGGCTAAAGATACATATTGGAATAACTACCCCTACTCGGCGTATATGTCTATCTGCATGCGCAACCCTCGACCCCACACCAAAAACAACTGCTTTAGGTGGTTGATGGCTTGGGAACATAATGAAAGAGAGAGCGAGAGAGAGAGCGATGGGTTCGAGGAAGGGAGGTAGGTAGTTGGTATATGTGCTTACACCCCAGCCCCACCCCCAATGAAACAATCGTTTTATTGGCATCTGATAACTGCCAATTTCTCTGTTTTGCTTTCTTTCTTTTCTTCTTTCTTTCTGTTTCTGTGCTTTGTCATTTTACGTAATTACAATCATTTATTTTCCATCGTTTTGCTCTCATTTTGTGTGTCTCATTTCGTTTGATTTGTTCTTTTTCTTTATAATTTTCATTTGTTTTTTCACTACTTCTGGTTACGATTCAAATTTATTTACAAAAATGCGCGTGTGTGTGTGTGTTTGTAATGACTTTTAACATTGTTGCGGTATCAAATTCTATATATGGTTGTACATTTTGTATATATAGTTATATATATATATGTATAGTTATTGATCTGTTTGGCATTAACTTAAATTGCTCATCAATTTTCTATGTTCTGCTGGTTCGGTTAATTGGGGGATTGATGAGTTGATTTGCTTTAAATATCAGTCAATATATGCACTATATGTGAGTGTGTGTGTGTAATTAAAGTATATAGAGAGTTGTATACTGTAGTTCTTTAGCCCGACTACTTAAACTGTATATACTATATGTGTGTACGGTGTATATAACATTAAAAATCGTTTGTGTTAATTATGTTTCGATTGTTTATACAATTTACAAATGAATTAACCTTTAAACATTAATCGATTTGCACATTTTACAACACTAAAGATGCTTCATCATTATGCTTTTCGTTCTTTTAATACTGACATTTGAAATACTTAAGAGTAGACATTGTTTAATTGAGATAAATGCTGAAAATAAGAACTTCCCCCATTCCCAAATCAAACTTCCCGTTGACAGAAAGAGTTAAGGAGAGAGAGACAGGCCACAGTGGGCGCAAATAGTTTTGAAACCATATGTAAAACTTGAGTGTTGTTTTGTATATTTTTTAATTGCGTTTGCTTTTTCGATCATTCATAAAATGTAACGTCTAATTTTAATAATGAGTTTGATTACTTGTGTGTGTGTATGTGTGTGGCTGTGTGTGTGTTATTATTATTTTTAAGTAAATCATGGGCTCCGTTAACGGGTCTGCTCCTTCTTCATCATCATCATCATCTTCACCATCATGATCATCCTGCTATATATATATATGTGTGTGTGTTATATATCTGTCGCTTTAACTTAAGACTTATGACTTAAAAGAGGAAAGAAAGAGCTCGGTTTGTTTTTGTTTTTGTGTATATAGTTTTTGGGGGGATGTTTACTTTTCTTCGCATTTTCTTTTCTCGCACACATCATTTGTGAAGCGAGAAATTTGTTTGCTTTGTTTTGTTTTGTATTTTCTTTCTTTTTTGTAAAAAAAGTACACATAAAATACAATTAAAATAAAATAAGAAATAGAAAATTATTTCTTAAACATAAGAATTATATACTTTTTGCAATTTTTTTGTGTGGTTTTTCTCTGGTTTTTTTGTTTTTGTTTTGTTTGTTTGTTTTTTTGCTTGTAACTTTTTATTTATTATTATTAATTTAAATTTGTTTGTTTTGTTTGTATTTTTTTTTGTTGTTTTGTTTTTTATTTTTTATTTTGTTTTGACTACATTATTATTACGCTTGATCGTCCGAGCCGGAACCGTCATCATTGTCATCATCATCATCTGCAAATGGAAGGAGAGAGAGATTTATTTTAGTAACTGTATAGTGTTATGGAGGAATGGAAAGGGGGGTACACTTACCGTCACACTCAATGTCATCCTCCTCACCATCGTAGGGTACATCGTATTCGTCGCTTTCGATATCACTGTCACCCTCGATGATTTCGTCTAATACCTCCTCCTCATCGGAATCACCATCAGCGGGTTTATCTTTCTTGGCTTTCTTTGATTCGGCGGATTTAGCCTGCAAAACACACACACAAAATGAAATGCAAATAAGTATAAGGAAATTGAATAAGAGAGCAAGTAGAGAGTGAAGTTTATCGATAAAAGGCGGGCTGCTGTGCGCCCAACTCAAACCCCACACATCTCCTTGATCAAGGGCAAAGCAAAACATAAGCACAACATACGCATTACCTACTCCTACACATGGCTATGCTAGTATGCGTGTCTATGTGTGTGTGAGTGTGTGTACATGACCATAAAATGTATATTTTAAGCCCACAAAACAAGCAAATGGCCCTTTTGCTGCTGCTCCCAACCAAGAAAAATCGTTATTTTCGCCGTAAAAAAGGCATTTGAAAAATGCGCGCGTCAATGGAATTCGCTGCACAGGCGAAAGAGAGTGAGAGAGAAAGAGAGAGAGCCCGCGGTGCGGCGCTGTGAGAGCGCGGCGGCGAACACGAATGCCGCATTACAAGTGCAGCTCTCTCTCTCACTTACAATATATACAAAGCGGCATATTTACTACATAATGGAAAAACAACAATCGAGAGGGCAACATACACATACACACACACACTTGCATACATATGTATCCGCATCGGTGAGATACAAAACCAGCCAAGCCAAGCGTGCGTTCGACCCACTGTGTGACCGAAAGCCGAACAAACGAACCAAAACCGAAGCGAACCGAACAGTGACGCTGGCGCTGACGATGATGCCGACGTCGCTGTCGCCGTCGTCGCGTCGCGTCGTTGTATAGCAGCAATAAAAGAGAGCGCTGTCGCTGTCGCTGCCAGGGCAGAACTGTACCTGAGAACGGCAGAGTTGCATGAATGAACGACTCAAGCACACACACACACATGGACGACAGCTGCGGCGGCTGCAGAAAAAAAGGCGCAAACGGAGACGTTAGCGTCAGCGTCGCTGCCCTCTGCTACTGCGTGGGTTCCAAACTTAGTTAAGACCTGCTGTACATAAGGCAGTCACAGTCACGTTCCCATGTAATATATATATATGTAATGGTGTATGTGTGTGTACGCATGTGTGTGTGTGAAGGCATAATTTAACTGCGATTGTTACAAAGCAGCAAACAAGATAACTGTGTGTAAAGGAAGAAGAGTGTGCAAAATATGCGGCAAAGCGCTCTCAAGCACAACAAAAGAGCCGAAGCAGAAGAAACGGAAAGATAAACGGAGAAGATAAATACAAAAACGATGTACGAGAGACAAACATGACATAAATAGGGCCAAGGAAAGTCTGGAAAGTACTGGAAACATTTAATAAGCAGTCACAGTATATCTGTATATCAAAGATCGATCTCTATCGATAAATATATCGAATCTTTTACTTGGTATTTTCCCACACAATGTTAGGCAACAGTTTCTGGAAGTGTTACCAAATGAGTTCCCGCTTCCACATACACACACACACACGCATACACACTCCCAAGAGGAAGTTGAACCACCCTGTAAATGGATTGTTTTTATGTACACGCACACACATGTACACAAAATACCAAAATAAATACGCATAAGGCGAAAAAAGTAAAAGATTAATGTAATCGCAATCGCACACACACGCAGCTCACATGAACACAAACAGCCTGTGTACATAGTCAATTACAGCAAGAGAGCGGATGAGAGGGGAAGAGTAGCACATAATAGAGCGCACGTACTCTCAGGCACTCTCTTCGCCTCTCTCTCGGTTAAACTGTACATTTTTATTTCGAGTTTCATTACAAACCATTTGATTTGCTAATTTATGTGATTTATTCTAAGATACCCCGCGTGCTGTGCGCGCCTCTCTCTCTTTTGTGCTGTGCGTGTAGTCTTTATGTTTATCAAGAAATGTGGCTTTTTTCGATTATGGCATAAAGACAATCAAATCAAGCAAAAGAATGGAATGTTAAACTGGTTAGCACGCGCTCTCCCAGTCTCTCTCAATGTCGCTCTCTCATTTAGTTTGACTCTCTCTCTGCGGCGCTCTCTCACTTGTAATATGGCCGCCGGCCGGCATTGTTTTTTTTTTTGTGTTTTTGTATCTTTTGTTGCCGAGAGTGCAACTTTTTGGCTGGCGCGCAATTTGTTGTTATAGTTGTTGCTGCTGTTATTGTTGTTAGCCAAGTTTGTCAAATGCAACAACGAAATAAGGCCAAATGCAAAGAGAACGGAGAATGCACATGTACAGACGGACGTGTGTGGGTGTATGTGTGTGCATGTATTGGTGCTGCAAGGCCGATTCACATATTTGTTAATCTCTTTTGACTTTGTTTCGTTTCTTTCCTTGTGCAATGCTAATGACCTATTCCGCGTATTCCGCATTTCCAGTATTTACTAGATACACTTTCTCCCCCTCGCACACTGCTCGCTAACTGTACCTCCTCCTTGTACCCTTGTTCGTCTCATCTAACCTCGATTTGAACCTAACAACAAATAATCTTTGATTACCGTCTCACAATCATCTTAATTTAATCGTAAACAACACACAGATACACACAACAGAATACAGCAGTGTATGTGTGTATGAGTGAGTATGCGCCGCTCTCTCACGCTCTCACTCTCCCTCTCCACTCTTTAATTTTTTCAGTTATCGTTTGGAAACAGTGAAAAACGTGTGTATATCTATTTCTAGAAACAGTTTTTCTACGTATCGGGCCCAGTTTTTATTTTGTAACAAATTTATGAATCACATTTGCGCGCAACGCAAAATGTGTGTGAGTAGCGCGTAAACAAAAACAACAGCTATCGATTGGCAGAGCACGATCGATGATGCGATCGATATACGACGCATGACGACGCTGAGAGAGCGTGAGAGAGAAGTCAAGAAGGAAAGAGCGGAAAAAATAAGACGAAGACAAGTGCGTTCGTTTGTTTTGTTATTAAACATGGCACACACACTCTCACACACACATGTACAGGCACACACGGATGCATGCACGACTGATTAGAACTAACGGTGTGAAACTGTACGAGGCGTAAAATGGAAAGGAGAAATAAAGGACCTAAAATTGCTATGTTTTGTATATTGGATTTAGTTTAGTTTAGTTGAGGGGTATGTACGACTTTCAGATACTCACTTCGGCTTGCCTCTTTGTGCCTTTAACTGATCCCTTGGCTGGCGCAGCGGCAGCTGCGTCCGCCGCATCGGCAGCATCATCACCATCCTTCGCCGTGCCATTGTCAGCAGCAGCCGCATCACCAGCAGCATCAGCGGCCGCGGATTTATCATCGGCAACGGCGGCAGCTTTGGCTTTGGCTTTGAGATCCTCCTTCACATCACCGTCGGCACTGACGGCGGCAACCTTCTCGACGGCAACATCACCGTTATTCTGTTGTTCTGTGGCTGCAGACATTTTGTTGTTGTTGTTGGTGTTTTGAACTTTAACTTGTATATATCTTTTGTACAATTATATAACGAGGATGCGTCGTTATAATGTGTAGGCTTAGTTGTAATGATTAATGCGCGCGTTTGAATTATTTCTCGGTATTCCCGTTGTTGTTGTTGATTGCTGTGTGTTGAAAGATATATGTTTTTATTTTATTTGAATTGTTGACAAAAATTAGCGCAAAATAGATAGATGGTTCCGAGGAAGGAAAAAACGAGAACCGCAGCGCACGAAGTACACAAACACACTGTCTGAGTTTCAGCGGGCTCGTGAGTATTTAACAGAATAACATAGGCACACGCACACACACAGAGTCGTTCTCTCTCAGGCACACATACACACGCATACGCGTAGGTAATTGTGTGTGTGCGTGCTGCTTGCTCTCGTTTTTTCTCTCTCCCTCATTCGGCCAACTGCCGCTCGCTTATCATTCGCTCTCACACTGGGCCTGTCACTGTCACGCTGCTGTCACTGCTCTTTCTCTCTCTCCGACTTGTATGCAATACACTGAACAAAAAGCACGGCGGCATTTGTACAGCAGCAGTTGGCAAAGTAGAGAAGAGAAGGCAACAACAACAGCAGCAGCGGTAGCAGCAGCGGAGGAGGCGAGAACAAAATAACAAACGACAGACCGCCCGCCCGCCCGCTTTTGGACGACCCCAACAGCAGCGACCGCTGACCGACTCTACGAATAATTTTGCAATAATATTTTCTTCGATGAAATAATAAAAAAAATATTTTGCTTTCTTTCTCTAATATAGAATATAGTAAAAGTCGGCAACGCGGCAACTGAAAAAAACAAATATACCAACAAAAATATTTACAAAAAATACATATCGTATATTTACGAATATATCGTATATTACGAATTATATCGTATATTTACAAATTACATATCGTAAATTTACGAATATATATATTTTGTTTTTATTTTTTATTATCTCTTTTGGTATATTTGTGTTGCCTGTTAGCTGATTATTTTTTGGTATTTTGTATTTTTTTGCTTTGCTTCTCTGACTGACCACCGATATGTGTACCCGTTGACGGCTCGTACAAGACTAAACCTACCATCGCACACGGGCCGACAACAGATTGCGGGCAGTGTCTTCATGAACCGCTTAAGCGTCTGCCATTATGGGGCTCTAGATCGTAAACCTCTATTTGGATCGGGCTGGAATTAATGGCATTGGATAGAGACAAGAATTATCTAAAATTTGGCATCTTTTTGATGGCGATATGATCAAGCTGAAATCCAGAATTGACATCTCGAGTGGGTTTCTTGACACATCCCATACAAAATTCGCTTTCTGCGGCTCGTGAGTGAGTACAGCACAGCGCCAACGCCAGCGGCGACGTCGACGTCGCCGGCACGTTTGGCGGTAAATTTGAAAATTGCTGGCCGCGCGCGGCGGTTGCTTGCCATCGTCGTCGTTACACACAGTTGTTGTCGTCGACGTCGCTGTCACCGTCGTCGGTGGTTGTTGTTCGTCGTCCGTGTGGAGTGTTCACAAGACGTCGACGGAGGTTTATAGCTGGCTGGGTGCTGCTTGTGAATGATGAGAAAGAGGTGGTGGCAGAGGGGGCTGGCTGGGCAACTTTGGCGTTCTGCTGCTGCTGCAGCAGGCAGTGTTTCGCTTATTGTTTGTGCCACCACACACATATTTATAGAGTGGACCAGAACTGAGACGAGTAATCAGGTCAATTGGACTGCGATTAAGATGTGTCTAGCTGCGTCTAGCAACCTAACCTCACACACTGAGTACAGAGTCGAAAAAACTTGACAGATTAAGATATAAAAACAATATATGCATGTCTGTTTGACAAATCGGTTTTATCTGTGCGATTAGCGTGGTTCACCCCACTGTGTTATGCATTTTTCATTTCGCCTGATCCCTCCATCTGTGTGTGGTTCGACAATCTGCTGTCTCTGTTCGTTACACGAACCATGCTGGTTCAGGAATTGACTAATGAGCTAACGTTCTTCTGTACCCCCCTTTATCTTGTTTTTGTTGTTGTTGTGCCCTTCTTGTTACTGGAAGTTTCCAATACAGCAAAACTTATCGTACAATTGTTTGTCGCTGTTTTCGCCGCCTTTTCAGCTATTTATATGCAAAACAAATAAGTATAGTTTGTAATCTGAATATTATGGGGAGATCCACAACTACAACAACAACGCGTTTGCTAATTAAAAGCGACGACCTCCTCGAGAGGCAATGCCGCTGCCGCTGCTCTGCTGCTCTCTGCGTTGTCGGCGCCCGCCATTGTTGCCAACACCAGCAGAGACAGCAGCGACGACGGCAGAGGCAACACCTGTACCTGCTGCTACCGCTGCTGCTGCTGCTGCAATCGCGCGACAATCACTCGAGAGTTATCAACACAACTCTGACTTCTCTGCCTTCACTTTGTTTTTGATAAGCCGATTTGCGTCTTCGTTTTCGGTTTTTGTTTTGTTTTTATTTCTTTTTCTTTAGTTGACTTTTTCGGTACCATCGTTAGCAACTCTCTTTTCAGTGTTGTTTTGCGCGGCATTGCGTACGTTCCGCCATTTCATGTTGTATGTGTGTGTGTGGGATAAATCGAGAGTTGCAGTTACACTATCTATGATTTATAATACTCTTCTCTCCTTGTACCCTATACAAACAACAGTTACAACGCGCTGTGTTTGACCAATATTATTTCAAGGTTACCTAGACCTTGTCCAGCCAGGCAGGGGTGCTGGCAGTTACAGATAAGCAGGGAACAAATTATAGGGAATTTTATACAGGCCTTTTCGAGTGGCCTTATTTTATATTCAGGTAATTTCCAATACTTTTCTAGGGAATTCTGCCGAAATTTGTTGAAATTGTTTAATTATGCGCACGTTTTGTAATTTATTTTTAGCTTGTTTAATTTGATGGCAAATTTCGAAAATATATAAATATTTTATGATGATGTTAATTAGGGAATGTATTTTGAGGTGGATGTACTTTATAGAACTTCCCACTATGTTCATCCCTAATGTGCGTTGGTACTCAACTATTCTGTGCAGTGTATGAAAACACGTTTGCAGCGTCTGTTTTGCCTCGTAGCATGCCTTAGTCAGGTGCGAAATCGTATAATCGATTCATTTACATGTGATTATAGACGCTGCTGTCTGCTTTGTCTGTGTATAATACTAATAGATCTGTAACGAGATTGTAAAGATTTTCAACGTAGATTTACGAATTTCGAATATATGTAATTAGTAAGTGAGGGAAGAAGAAGACCATTGTGTGTCACGAACCATTAGGTAAAGAAGAGAGTGCTCGGAGTCTCTCTCCCTGTCTCTTTTTATACCCTTCGACCATTGAAAATGGTCAATAAAGGGTATACTAACTTTGTGGAAATGTATGTAACAGGCAGAAGGAGGCGTGGCAGACCCCATAAAGTATATATATTCTTTTTTAACTCTATTTGTAAGAGCTGTATAAAAGATACAACTTTCTCACTTTAACATAAACTAAGCTGAATTAATTATCTACGTATTCTCCAATTTGCAATCCGATCGGATAATAAATACAGAAGTTATTTAAGAAAGAATAAGCATAACTCCAAGTGCTGGTGTCAGCTAACAAGGGAGGTGGGCGAGCGCCAAAGGCGAGCTCCATCTGTCGGGAATAATTTCAAAGCATGTGCATATGGATGTATACATATGTGTACATACATAGGTCGAAGGGTATCCCACCGTCGCGTGCCGCGCGACCGTTGCTTTCCTTACTGGTTTTCTCTCTCTTCCCTTCCTTTGACCCCTTTCTATCACTGTCTTTCTTTCTCTTTCTCTGTTTCTTTCTTAGTCTCTCTCCATCTCTCTTTTTCTCTTTCTCATCTTTATCTATCTCTCTTTCTGCCTATCTCTCTTTTTGTTCTTCTCTCTTTCTCTCAACTTCTCTCTCTCTACAGATGCAAATAGCTTTGATGTATGACATGCACATATAGACGAATTATATACATATGTACATTTATATGTACATATATATTTCTATAGTAGACAGTCCGATTTGGCTATGGAATAATGAAGGTGAACACGGCACGAGATGACTAGATGAGTTCTGTTGCGAGGCGGCAATAGTCACTCTATAAATACGTATCGGGGGTATAACTATAGTCACCATAGTCACATATACAGACAGTCAAATAACACTTTACTCAAATGGACATGTTAATGTAATGTACACTAGTGTAAAGAGTTACTTGACATACTGAATGTGTATTTGCATATGTATCTCATGCACAATCACGTGTAGGGCATTCCAAGGGCCATGCTGGCCTCAGTAAGTTTTCTATCGAACAGAAATCATTCAGTAAAAACAACATGAACTGGTTTATGAGTATATCCACAAAGAGTTACGAGGAGGGGGGTAAGAGAACTACGCTGCCTGATAAGCGGTTAAGGTTCTTCATTCGTTTCATTCGTTCTTCTGACGTCGGGGCATTCTCGAAGTCGCGTTTCACCGGCATGTGCTAATGCCCGACTGAATGTGTGCGTGTTGTGTGTTGTCGGTCATACAGACTGTGTATACCCTACAGCGCATACGTCAACGAGCATTTCACACGCAAACATTCAATTTGTCCCTGTATATGTGTGTGTGTTCGAATTTTCGATTTGTTATCATTTTCATTTTCAGCTTCGTCTTCGTCTTCCTTTATTGTTTGCATTTCTCGGCGATTGCTTTAATTGCGCAGAAAGTGAGCGGGGTATGCCCTCTTCCCCTTGCACACCCCCTTCCCGACTAACAGTGCAATAGGCCTGGCGCTGCCTCCGCCCCTGCTACGCCACCGTCTGCCTCTTGTGGCGGCGGCATCTGCGTCATGCATTCTGGCTGCAGCTGGGTAGGAGGGGTAGAAGGAGGCGGGCCAAGGGGGCAGCAGCAACATGAATGAATCATTTGCGAAGAGCAAATGTTGGCGTCATTTCATTTATGAGTGCCTCTGAGTGTGCGTGTGTCTGTGTGAAGAAAAAACAGGCACACAGACACACACAGAGTGGACAATTGCCCCAGCAGAGCATCCCATCTATACATACATAATTATGCGCTCTCGAGGCACATCAAAATCTAATTTTTTTTTGTTTTTATCTATTAAACCAATTAACTAAGTCGTGACCTTGAATTGTTTACTTATTTACTTAATTTTTATTAATTAAATTTCCCTTGATTTGAATTGCGCGCGTCAAGCATAGGAAAAACACCACACCGCTGCCTTACAGCACTGCTTGGCCATGCATTATACAACACTTAACTACAGCGCTGCATTGCGATTGCATTTAGCACTAGTTAGATTCCAATTGGAATGTGCTCGAAACTCGACGAAGCATTAGAAACAAGCAGTTCTTGATAGACTATGCACTGCTTGCTTAACGAGGCTTTTGGGTGTGTTTTGTTATTGTTATTATGCCATTGCGGCTTACTTTGCAATGAGTTGGCAACCCTAATCTAGCGGACCGGGCCCGCTTTATGACCTTGCGCTGACATTGCCGCAACACAGCTGTGGTGGGTCAAGTCGCACAAACCGAGAGAATTATTCACAAGTTTGTTGGAATCAGTAGAAACTGCATCAAAATGGCCTTCAACAAGCTGAGCATCGAGAATCTGGAGCTGGAGGGCAAGCGTGTGCTGATGCGGTAATTGAGAAAGAGGAGGAGAATCAGGATTCTAACGGCTTTCCTTCCTTCCTTCCTTCTCTTAGTTGTTGCATAAAGGCAATTTTCACTTTCGATTTCCCCCCTCCCTTCTTTCACTCTTCTTTAGCGTTGACTTCAATGTGCCCATCAAGGAGGGAAAGATCACGAGCAATCAGCGCATTGTTGCCGCCGTGGACAGCATCAAGTTGGCACTGTCCAAGAAGGCCAAGTCGGTGGTGCTAATGTCCCACTTGGGTCGTCCCGATGGCAACAAGAACCTCAAGTACACCCTCGCCCCCGTAGCCGAGGAGCTGGGTAAGCTGCTGGGACAGCAAGTAACATTCCTCAACGATTGCGTTGGTGCCGAGGTGGAGACTGCCTGCAAGGATCCCGCAGCGGGATCAGTAATCCTGCTGGAGAACGTGCGTTTCTATTTGGAGGAGGAGGGCAAGGGTGTCGATGCCAGTGGTGGCAAGGTGAAGGCTGATCCCGCCAAGGTCAAGGAGTTCCGCGCCAGCCTGGCCAAGTTGGGTGATGTCTATGTGAATGATGCCTTCGGTACAGCGCATCGTGCCCACAGCTCCATGATGGGTGATGGCTATGAGAAGCGTGCCGCTGGTCTGCTGCTCAACAAGGAGCTGAAGTATTTCTCGCAGGCTCTGGACAAGCCACCAAATCCTTTCCTGGCCATTTTGGGTGGTGCCAAGGTCGCCGATAAGATTCAATTGATCGAGAATCTGCTGGACAAGGTCAACGAGATGATCATCGGTGGCGGCATGGCCTTCACCTTCCTGAAGGTGTTGAACAACATGAAGATCGGCGGTTCTTTGTTCGATGAGGAGGGCTCCAAGATCGTGCAGAACCTGGTGGAGAAGGCCAAGAAGAACAATGTGCAGCTGCATCTGCCTGTGGACTTTGTCTGTGGCGACAAGTTCGCCGAGAATGCGGCAGTCAGTGAGGCCACCGTGGAGAGTGGCATTCCCGATGGTCACATGGGACTCGATGTGGGACCCAAGACCCGTGAGCTCTTCGCTGCGCCCATTGCACGCGCCAAGCTGATTGTGTGGAACGGGTAAGGACCTACCTCAACTTGACCTACCTTAATTATAACTTGATTATGCTTCTTTGCAGTCCCCCCGGCGTCTTTGAGTTCCCCAACTTCGCCAACGGCACCAAGTCCATTATGGATGGCGTTGTGGCGGCCACCAAGAACGGCACCGTCTCCATCATTGGCGGCGGCGACACTGCCTCCTGCTGCGCCAAGTGGAACACTGAGGCTCTTGTCTCGCACGTCTCAACCGGCGGTGGTGCATCACTGGAACTGCTCGAGGGCAAGACACTGCCAGGTGTGGCTGCTCTATCGCCCGCCTAAGTTATCCACCCCCCAACAACAACAACTACTCACAAAATATCCCTAACTCTCTTCACGACATATTAATGTTATTATGCCCGTATAAATAGTAAGCCCAAAGTTCAATAATAAACGGAATTTTAAGTTAACCAACACTGGAATAATGTGTGGACATGAATTGGAGAGTTAGCTATAAGCAATGTTGGCAGTTTAAAGCAAAAGATTAAAGAGAAGGTACATTGCAAAGTAAGCTCGAGGGAAAGTGCTTTGACATTGGGATCCGTCACATGCCTAGAACATGTCTGTAAGATGTTTGTAAGATGTATGTAAGATGTCTGTAAGATGTCTGTAAAATGTCTGTAACATGTCTGTAACATGCCTAGAACATGTCTGTGACATATCAGTAACATAGCATGTAAGGGAATATAAAAAATGGGTTCAGTTGAATATCTGCAAATCTGAATATCTGTTGTTCTTTCCAGATATCGTGCTTCATTTCCAACAAAGTTAGGGACAATCTTTATATAATTTGCAAGCGTTATTCGTTTGTAAGATGATGCATGGTTAAATTATAGACCAAACTGAAAATGTTTCAAAGCGATACAATACACGAAACCTGCGTTTAAACCAGTGTCGCCAAAAATATAATAGCTAAAAAATAACCCTTTATAGTTTTTAATTCTGCACCATTATATATGTATATCAAGCATTGGAACGATCGGAGGTGATAAGAACCTGCAAGGGTATACAAGTTTTGGCATGCCCGAAGGTAGCTTCTTCTTATGTGTACTTACTGGCATGCAGGAAAGAAATTGGTTGACTTATTGAAGTCTGGCATGGTTATGTGAATGGTATTCTTTATTTTGACCATTTGCAGTTAGCTCAGCTTATACATATGATACACATACATATGCATAGCGTTTCTTATATTATATCTTTTTAGGCCTTATCATCATGACAGCTCGCTTTAGTGCATACTCTACACTTTTAAAAGTAGCCCAGTTGACGCCTTTTCTATATCTGTTATCCTTATAGACGCCCATCAGATTGCTAAAACAACAAGTGAGTTAATGTGTTCAATCCTAAGAAGAATTTTTGTACGTACCTCCAATGATAATTTTTATACCACCATCCACCAGTATAAAGTGCGGCACAATTTTCATCCCCAGGAATCTTCCTCATATAATTGTCTCGATCATAAGTGAAATTCATTCCAAATTGAAAAGTAAGTGAATCCCCAGCAGTTCTAGTAGCGTTGCCCAGTGTGTGTAACTTATACAACTCGGATTCGGCTCCGATGGCAAATGCGTCGTAGGCCTCATAGTTTCACCTAGTAATTCCTGTGGTTGATCATTGGTGATAGGCCCACAAAGAACTCGCCGGTCTAGTTCCCAAAGCCTTCTTTATACTCAGTCCAATTCCTGCAAAAGATACAACTTTCTGACTTTAACATATACTAAGATGAATGAAATATCTACGTAGTGTCCAAATCACAATCCGATCGAACAATAAACACAGAAGTTATTTAAGAAAGTATGAGCATAAAACCAAGTGCTTCTGTCAGCTAACAAGAGAGGCGGGCGAGCGCCATCTGTCGGGATTAATTTCAAAGCATGAGCATATGCATATGTGTATAAATTTAACAAATTAAACTACACGGGAACATAGGTCGAAGGGTATCCCACTGTCGCGTTTTGCGCGACTGTTGCTCTCGTCAATGGTTGAAGGGTATAAAGATTATTTGGCTTGCTGAATATTTTCTACTTCTTGATAATTGTATTATGCAGGTATTAAGTTAACTACGTTCGATAAAACCAGCTAAAAATTTGTTTAAAGCAAGTGGATAAGCTAGAAATAAAGTTTACCATTGGCTTACCAAATATTTAATACTCTTACCAAATTGTACCCTTTCACAGATACACCCTATAAAGTATATATATTTTGAATCAGCATCACTTGGGGAGTCGATCTAGCCATGACTGTCTGTCCGCCCGTCTGTGTGTTGCTATGCAAACTAATCGCTGTGTAACAGGCGCAGATCAAATTTATTTCAAATGTTGGGTGCCACGCCCAGTGCCCCCGCAAATCAATAATTTAATTTTTAAATTCAATTTGTAAGCGCTGTATAAAAGATACAACTTTCTGACTTTATAATGGGGCGAAGGGTAACTTACTGTCGGGCAAACCTGACTTTAGCATTCGTATGGTTACAAGTGTAAATTAATTTTTAATAATTAAAACAATTCTCATATCTTTTTCGGCCTTATCATCATGACAGCTCGCTTCAATGAATATCGGGAACCCCGCCAATGTTTCCAATTGATGCCTTTGAAACTGTTGTTATCCTTATACCTGCCCATCAGATTGCTGGAACATAAAGAAAAGTAAGAAAAGATTTTGAAACCAAAAAAAAATGTGTGTATTTACCTGTAATGGCAATTGTTATACCACCATCCAGCAGTATACTTTACGGCACAATTAACACTCGACTTATCGTTGTGTCGATCTTGACTTGTGAAATTCATTCCGTGGTGATAACTAAGTGAATCCCCAGCACTACCAGTGGCCTTGCCGAGTGTGTGTAGATTATAGAAGTCAAATTCGTCCCCGATGCCAAATGCGTCATAGGCCTCATATCTAACTTCCCCTTCAAAGTCCTCAAGAAGAACAAATAATTCCTGTGGTTGATCATTGGTGATTGCGTATATCTTCTCAAGGCCTAAGAAGAACTCCCCGTTCAAGTTGCCAAAGCCTTCTTTGTAGTCAGCCCACTTCCTGTAGAAGTCTACACTTCCGTCCATCCGTTGCAAAATGATCGTCCAATTTCCGCCTCGAGTCTCCGCTGAGCAAGCCACCTTGAATGGTTGCTCATAATAGAAAGGGATGCTTATTTCATAGATTCCACTGCGCCTGGGTGGGGTCATGGCTTCAGCACAGCTACGAACATAGTAAACTTTGAGTGACTGTGTCGTTTCTTCTTCTTTCTCGATTCTTTCGATTCCTTCCGAAAGGAAACAAAGTGAATTTATTAGTAAACTGGTAAACACGATGTGCAACAACATTTTAGAGATTGACTTCGATGGAGTGTAAGGATGTACTGATCAGATTGCTTGCCAGAGTTGAGCTTTTATTGCAAATCCTTATCTTTTATCAGCCCACAGTCAATACAAATAATGTGATGACCCAATATTAAAAGAACAAACAATTGATAAGTAATTTATATAAAATACATTCGTGGATCCTCTATGCATTAGGTAAGTAATTTCCGCTGTTTAAGTACTCTCTAAGTTCAATGCTTAGTGGTGGAAGAATTGCCTTACAGAAAGTTAAGTGGCTTCTTTTATACCCTTCGATCATTGAAAATGGTCAAACAGGGTATTGTAACTTTGTGCAAATTTATGTAACAGGCAGAAGGAGGAGTGGCAGACCCCACAAAGTATATATATTCTTGCTCAGGATCACTAGCCGAGTCGATTGAGCCATGTCTGTCTGGATGACCAGATGAACACACAGATCTCAGCTATTATAAGAGCTAGAGACACCAAATTTGGCAAGAAGATTTCTGTGTACCCAGCGCAGATCAAGTTTATTTCAAATGTTGGATGCTACGCCCATCGCCCCCGCAAATTAATAATTTAATTTTTGAACTTAATTTGTAAGCGCTGTATAAAAGATATAACTTTCTTACTTAAACATATACTAAGCTGATTTTTAACTGATTAATAACTCCAAGCACTTGGAGTTGGCAAAGGAGGCAGGTGAGCGCGAAGCGCCATCTGTCTAGAATAATTTCAAGGGATGTACATATACACCGGAAAATAGGTCGCAGGGTATCCGACTGTCACGTGTCGCTCGACTGTTGCTCTCATTCTATCATAGTTATACACATATGTACAGTATTGTATTTGCTTTCATTATTCAGGCAATTCATTATCAGATCTTTCAAATTGAGCGAGTTTAATTAAAAAATTCAATTCAATATAAAATGCTACAAAGAACACTTTAATTTCCATAAAAACTCCACAAAGGTATCTGAGTCAGCTGTGTCTACCTTATATATTCTACTATATATAATCTTAAATTTAATCCTTCTCTATTTGCGCGCAAAATTGGAGTCCATGGCGGACGAGGTGCGTTGAATGTTGTTCAGATTGGAGCGTATCCGGTTTCCTATAGAGGTTTGATTATCGATGGCCTTCTTCACCTCCTTGTTGATGAATTCCTTGTCGAAGACACTGGCCTGATGCTGTGCCTCCTCGCGGGCGTAGGCCTCGCGTTGCTTCTGTACGACCTTTGTGCGATCCTCCTCTCGCCATGTGGCATTGTCCATCATTTCACGCAGACGCGCCTCCCGTTCGCTCTCTGTAAGTTTGGGCTTGGCTTTGTTGACTGCACGGGATGAAGGAGCAGCAGTGGGAGGAGGTGTGCTGCGTCGTGCTGGAGGAGGACTTGGAGTGCGTCGTTTAGATTTCTCTGGCGTCGAACTGCGTCGTCTACGTTTCTCTGGAGTTCGACTACGTTGCCTACGCTTCTCTGGAATTGGACTGCGTTCCCTGCGTTTCTCTGCTGTTGGACTGTGTCGGCTACGTTTCTCCGAGATGGGACTTCGTCGGCTACGTTTCTCTGGCGTCGGGCTGCGTCGACGTCGTTGCCTATCGTGGCTATGACTTCGTCGTCGCTGATCTCTGCGTGGACTGCGACTGCGCTGGCATTCTCTCTCGTTTCTTCGTGGACTACGACTGCGTTGTCGTTCTTGGCGTGGACTGCGGTTTCGCTGGCTCTTTCTTGGCTCATCTTGAAGTGGACTGCGGCTTCTGCTTTGCCTGTGCTTCTCCCGCTCTCTTCGCTTGTTACTTTGCTCGGGTCGGTGTTTGTTGAAGCTGCGACTTCTCTCCCGTCGTCGGCTGACGTTGTCTTCTCTCTGTCTTTTGCTCGTGCGCTCATTGGGACTGTCGCTTCTTTCTCTTCTACCTCTCAAACGCACATCGGGGCTTCTGCTGGCCCCGTCGCGCCTGCTTCTGGGCATCCTTGGCTCTTCGGGACTGCTGCTGCCATTTCGTCTTCCCCTTGGCTCACTTGGCTCCTTTTCGGGGCTGCTCTCTTGCTTGCCCCTCCGCCCACTTGCTTTATCTGAGTCGCTGCTGTCGTCATCGCTGTCTTCACTTTCGCTGCGTCGCTTTGACTTTTTCTTGTTCTTCTTTGACTTCTTCTTCTTCTTGCTAGCGATGTCAAGCTGTTTAGTGAGAGTCCGATATTTGGCATCCAGCAATTTGTCCAGCTTGAAATCTTCATTTGTATTCTCCCCCTTCAGTTTCTTCATCTGCTTGGCCAACTTCTTATCCAGATCATCGTCCTCGTCACTATCATCACTGTTCTCATCGCTGCTTCCCTTTTTGCGCTTCTTCTTTGACTTTTTGCTCTTCTTTGACTTTTTATTTAACTTTGTTGCCTGCTCCTTCTCCGTTTTGAGTATGCGATGAATTTCCTTGAGCTTTACAGGATTTTCCAGCAATTTCCGCCTTGCTTCCATTTCCCGCTGTTTGATCAGCATTAGAGGATCCTCCATGGTCTTGCGCTGCATATCCACCTGCTCAGTGGACTGCAAATTGCGATACTGACGTATGGAGAAAGGCACACACTCGTGCTCTACATGATTGATGGGCTGCTTGACACCCAGCGTACTCTGCTCCTGTCGTCGTTCCTCCGCTTCGAGTTGCTCAAAGGATTTGTCGATCTTGCGACCAAGCAGATATTCCTCGCGGTTGATCAGCTCAGCACTGTCTGTAGGTAGTTAAGGTAATAAGAAGTACTGGAGAGTTGACATATGATTCTACTTACTCTTGTACATCCATTCCAGCTTGGCTTCTCCCCCATTCCCATTGCCCAAAACGCCGGAGTTCTCGCCAATGCGTCGTAGCTCCTCGCGGTCGCGTTCCTCGTTTATCTCCTTACGCAGATCATCGAGTTTTCGCTGTTCCTCTTGTTTCGCCTGCTCTGCCTTCCAGACGCGCTCCTGGTTCTTCATTGTGTTGGGATGCCATGATTTTTTTAGATTCTACAAAACATTTGGAGTTATTAAAATGCCGCCAAATTGTGAATTTATCTACTTACCAGATCCCCGCCACCCATGCTGGCTGACTGTGGGCCGTTTATATACTTTTTATATATTTAATTTAATTTTATTTTTCAAGAGAAACTTAAACACATGCAACGTTTTGTTTCCCTCTTTTATTTTTATCATATGTTAAAATTTGTACGCTGTTTTTTCTTATTTACAGGCTATGCAAATTAATCAATCAAGTAACACCAAGTCATTAGCTCCAAATACTATAATCTCGAATATTATTTAAACAATACAAATTTATTTTGTAATAATGCTACGAATATACTTTAACACCGTACTATCTTACAGTTTTCAATCGCGGCACAGCTGACACATATTATCGATGTGAGGGCTCTGTTAAATTTCATCGCCTTGTCTTCTGCACAGATATCGATATATGTATATCGATGCCGCAGTTATGTTACATTTCGGTTATCTTAATGTGAGCAACTAAGATCTGGTCACATTGAACAAATGCAGTTTTAGTCGCGTTTAAATCAGAATTATAACTGTAATTTTTTTAAATCAATGACGACGTGTGTATAATTTATAATAAGTTCAGATTTTTATCAAAATTAATTATCAACAAAACACTATGCTCCATTCACTACTCAGGCTGGCCACTAAGTATGGTACATATCATGACCTCACAATTTTTAGATACTACCATATAGTTGCGAGTGAGTGTAATCAAAAATTGGATGATTCAAAGTTACCAAAGAAATTGAGCATCAAAGACGTGGATGTGGCGAATAAACGAGTCTTCATACGCGTCGACTTCAATGTGCCTATGAAGGAAGGCAAAATAACAAACAATCAGAGGATTGTGGCGTCGCTACCAAGCATTCAGTACGTTCTGGACAAGCAGTGTCAATCTGTGGTATATAGCTATTGTATATATATATATAAATAAATATATCTGTTTCCAATTAATCTGCTTCTCAGGTCCTCGCCTCCCATTTGGGTCGACCGGATGGCAAGAAGAATCTGGAGTATTCCTTGAAACCCGTTGCCAAGGAGCTGGAGAAGTTGCTGAAACGTCCCGTATGTTTTCTCAATGATTGCGTAGGCAAACTGGCATTGGATGCAAGCAAGAATCCGCCCAAGGGTGCTGTCATTCTGCTCGAGAACTTGCGGTTCTATGCTGAGGAAACAGGCAGCAGTAAAGACGATGATAAGAAGGTCAAAGCCGATCCGGAGAAGGTTAAGGAGTTCCGTGCCAAGTTGGCCCAACTGGCGGATATCTATGTGAACGATGCCTTCGGTACAGCGCATCGAGCGCACAGTTCAATGATGGGTGAGGGCTACGAGATACGAGCTGCAGGCTTTCTACTGGACAAGGAGCTTGAGTACTTTGCCAAGGTAATGGATAACCCAAAGAAACCCTTTCTGGCCATACTGGGTGGCGCCAAAATTGCCGATAAGATACCGCTAATAAAGAACCTGCTCACCAAAGTGGATCAAATGATTGTGGCCGGCGGAATGGCCTTCACATTCCTCAAAGTGAATAACAATATGAAAATAGGAAAATCGCTGTTCGATGAGGCGGGTTCACAAATGGTTAGCGAACTCATGTCCTTAGCCAAGGAGAAGAACGTTAAAATTATATTGCCAGTAGATTTCAAATGCGCCAAAAGTATGGACAACGATCCCGGGGAGATTAAGAACATAGATACCAAACAGGGTGTACCCAATGATTATATGGGCCTGGATGTTGGCGAACAATCGAACAGGAAGTTTGCTGCAGTCATTGTCCGAGCGAAAACCATTGTGTGGAACGGTCCACCAGGTTTGTTCGAGAACGATAAGTTCGCTGGTGGCACCACAGCCATGTTAGCTGCTGTGGTCACTGCCACCAAAGATGGTTCTACCACAATTGTAGGTGGTGGCGACACTGCCACCGCCTGCAAGAAATTTGGTGGCTCCGATGGCGTCTCCCATGTCTCCACTGGAGGAGGAGCTGCGTTGGAGCTGCTCGAGGGCAAACAACTTCCTGGCGTAGCTGCTCTCTCAGATGCCAAGTGATTCAGTTCTAGACACATCTATATTTAATAAAGACTTATGCGATTTCATAATTACATTGTCTGAGCTTTTGAATACCGTTATATTTCAGGTGAGTTTGACAACAAATTTATTAAGATTATTAAAATTTGAAATGTGCTTTTTAAGGGGTTACTCACTCTCACATAGTTATATGTACTTACGGGTATGCGGAAAATAACTATGCTGCCCAAATCTATATGTGTATTTGTTATGTATGCATTGTAAAATAATCATTTTATTTTGATCATATGTTTAGTACTGTATACTCTGTTTGATAATATTAATATGCATAGCGTTTCTTATATTATATTATATCTTCCGCGGCCTTATCATCATAACAGCTCGCTTTAGTGCATAGCTTGCACCTCTAAAAGTACCCCAGCTGACGCCTTTTCCATAACTGTTATCCTTATAAACGCCCATCAGATGGCTAAACAACAACAAGTGAGTTTATGTTTTAAAACATAAAAAGGATTACTGTACGTACCTCCAATGACAACTTTTATGCCACCATCCACCAGTATAAACTACGGCACAATTTCTATTCTCATCATCATTATCTCGATCATAACTTGTGAAACTCATTCCAAGATGATAACGAAGTGAATCCCCACCAGTTCCAGTAGCGGTGCCCAGTGTGTGTAGCTTATACAACTCGGACTCGGCGCCGATGGCAAATGCGTCGTACGCCTCATATCTAGTTCCACCTTCAAAGTCCTCAAGAAGAACAAGTAATTCCTGTGGTTGATCATTGGTGAGTGCGTGTATCTTATCTAGGCCTAGAAAGAACTCGCCGGTCAAGTTCCCAAAGCCTTCTTTATACTCAGTCCAATTCCTGTAAAAGTTTTCACTTCCATCCCTTCGTCGCAAAATGATTGTCCATTTGCCACCATGAGTCTCGGCGTCGCAAGCCACCTTAAACGGTTGTTCACTGTAGCTGGGATTGAGTATTTCGTAGATTCCACTGTACTTGAATGTGGATATTGCCTCGGCACAGTTGGGTGGCTTTGTTGTTAATTCTTCTTTCTTCAGATCGCTTATCAGTTTTACTTTTTCTATAAGGACATTCAACATGCTCTCTATCCTACTCTGGCTCGTCTTGAGCAGTGTTACCTCTTCTTGGCTCAGCCCTTTATCTGAACTTATTTCTGTTGATTTACACCTTATCAGCTCGTCTTTGATAAGTTCTAGAGCCGTTTTGATCTGCTGTTGATCTGATTTAAACTGCTGTTGATCCGATTTGAACTGCTGTTGATCCGATTTCATCTGCTGTTGATCCGATTTGATCTGCTGTAGATCCAATTTGATCTGGTGTTGATCGGATCTTAATATTCCTAGATCCGATCTCATTACTTGTTGATCCGATCTGACAGAAGTTTAGTTAATTAATAGAAAATTGGATTGATTGAAACACAGGGAACTCACTTTATAACGACTAAGTCCGATTTTATTGAAAGAAATCCGCTAGTTTGATTTAGCTCGATTCTATTGATTGCTTCCGAAAGGAAACAAAGTGAATTTATTAGTAAACTGGTAAACGCGATGTGCAAGAACATTTTAGCGATTGACTTCGATTGAGTGTAAGGGAGTACTGAGCCGCCTGCTTGCCAGAATCGAGCTTTTATTGCATATTCGAATATTTATCAGACCTCACTCAATTAAAATAATCTGAAGCCACTTATGTACAAACAATAATTTTGTTATTGCAAATAATAAAATATTTATTAATTTATTTTCGATTAAGTGTTCCCCTGATAATTGCATTATGCTGGCATTAACCTAATACATTCGCTAGAACGGGATACAAAATTGTTTTAAAATATCAATTTTGTTATTTCAAAATATTTATTAATGCATTTTCGATTTTAAGTTAATTACATTAAGTTAACCACATTCGATAGAATAAATAATAGGAATAAAGTTTGGATTGTCGAATATTAAATAAGTACTTTTAGGCCATATGACTTAACCAATTCATCCCAGGCTAACTTAATATTTCTCCATTTTATGCCCTTTTAAGGATATATTAGTTTTGGCCGACTCTATGAAGTATTAAGAGCGAGTTGCACTAGCCCAGACTTATCTAATTGCAAAAACAAGATAAATCAAAGCGATACGTGTATAAGGTAAAAGTGTTATGTTACAAGATGTTGTGACAACTAAGCACATGTGCTAGGTTCTGTATATTTAATATGCCATCAAAGTAAAGTTTCATCAAAATTTGACTCTTATACTGTATAGTTGTCAAGGGAAGAATCGTTCGAAATGCGAGTTTTTGCACGAAAACATGCGTTGTTTAAAAGAAATTCTCATATCAGTAACCTACATCTAATTTTATCAGTTCATTCAAATATAAACTTTATTGCAAGTTCCTTAATCTTATGTTATAGTATGTATATATATGTACATCTACATGCGTGTAATTATACACCATTAAAATGATCAGACCATTGAAAATGGTCAATAAGGGTATACTAACTTTAAAACAGACATAGGGAGGCATGATAGAACCCATAAAGTATATATGTATATCACATATATATTTTTGCTCAGGACCACTAATCAAGTCGATTAATCCATGTCCGTCTATCTGTCTGTCCAGATGAATACATTAATCTTAGCTCTGGTAAAAGCTAGAGACACCACATTTGGCATGTAGGTTTCTGTGTTTGGTTATTGTTCGTGTATTTGTAATGGGGCGAAGGGTATCTTACAGTCGGGCAAACCTGACTTTAGTGTTCGTATGGTTAGAGGTACTGTATGTTAATTTTTAATAATTAAAACAATTCTCATATCTTTTTCGGCCTTATCATCATGACAGCTCGCTTCAATGAATATTCGTGACCATGCCAACGATACCAATTGATGCCTTTACTATTGGTGTTATCCTTATACCTGCCCATCAGATTGCTGGAATATAAAAAAAAGTAAGAAAAGATTTTGAAACCAAATAAGAATGTGCGTATTTACCTGTAATGGCAATTGTTATACCACCATCCAGCAGTATACTTTACGGCACAATTAACACTCGACTTATCGTTGTGTCGATCTTGACTTGTGAAATTCATTCCGTGGTGATAACTAAGTGAATCCCCAGCACTACCAGTGGCCTTGCCGAGTGTGTGTAGATTATAGAAGTCAAATTCGTCCCCGATGCCAAATGCGTCATAGGCCTCATATCTAACTTCCCCTTCAAAGTCCTCAAGAAGAACAAATAATTCCTGTGGTTGATCATTGGTGATTGCGTATATCTTCTCAAGGCCTAAGAAGAACTCCCCGTTCAAGTTGCCAAAGCCTTCTTTGTAGTCAGCCCACTTCCTGTAGAAGTCTACACTTCCGTCCATCCGTTGCAAAATGATCGTCCAATTGCCGCCTCGAGTCTCCGCTGAGCAAGCCACCTTGAATGGTTGCTCATAATAGAAAGGGATGCTTATTTCATAGATTCCACTGCGCCTAGGTGGGGTCATGGCTTCAGCACAGCTACGCACATAGTAAACTTTGAGTGACTGTGTCGTTTCTTCTTCTTTCTCGACTCCTTCCGAAAGGAAACAAAGTGAATTCATTAGTAAACTGGTAAACACGATGTGCAACAACATTTTAGCGATTGACTTCGATTGAGTGTAAGGAAGTAGTGAGCTGGTTGCTTGCCAGAGTTGAGATTTTATTGCTTGCCAGAGTTGAGCTTTTATCAGCCCACAATAAATAGAAATAATGTAATCGGCCCAATACAAAAATAACAAACAATTGATAAGTAATTTATAGAAACTAAATTCGTGGAAGCACTAAGCATCGCAGAAATAGAGATATTGCTTCTGGATTGCTCACCAAAGAGAGCTGATAGCTCACACGTGATACACTTCGGGCGCTGGGGTCATAATAAACCGAACACCATATGTATAATATGCCGTCAAAAGCTCACGGTCATGTATGAAAACATGCATTGTTGTTCGAAATAAGTCATTATATAAATTGTATAGTAGATATGCAGTAACCCATATATTATTTTACAATTTCATTAAAATAGATCAACTATATTCGAAAGATTTCATAGAAGCCAGTCAGAAATGAAGTTCTTCATTAATGTCTATAGCAATCTCTAATCAAATCTCTAAACGAACTCATGTGCAATATTAAGAACTTCGTACTTAGCATAGGAATTATCTGAATCAAGCACTTGAAGTTATGCTCATACTTTCTTGAATAACTTCTGTGTATATTGTCTGATCGGATTGAAATTTCGAGAATACGTAGATATAAAAATCAGCTTAGTATATGTTTAAGTAAAAAAGTTATATCTTTTATACAGCGCTTACAAATTGAGTTCAAAAATTAAATTATTAATTAACGGGGGCGGGGGCGGTGGGCGTGGCAACTTTTGAAATAAACTTGATCTGCGCTGGGTACACAGAAATCTTCTTGCCAAATTTGGTGTCTCTAGCTCTTATAATAGCTGAGATCTGTGTGTTCATCTGGTCATCCAGACAGACATGGCTCAATCGACTCAGCTAGTAATCCTGAGCAAGAATATATATACTTTGTGGGGTCTGCCACTCCTCCTTCTGCCTGTTACATAAATTTGCACAAAGTTACAATACCCTGTTTGACCATTTTCAATGGTCAAAGGGTATAAAAGAAGCCACTTAACTTTCTGTAAGGCAATTCTTCCACCACTAAGCATTGAACTTAGAGAGTACTTAAACAGCGGAAATTACTTACCTAATGCATAGAGGATCCACGAATGTATTTTATATAAATTACTTATCAATTGTTTGTTCTTTTAATATTGGGTCATCACATTATTTGTATTGACTGTGGGCTGATAAAAGATAAGGATTTGCAATAAAAGCTCAACTCTGGCAAGCAATCTGATCAGTACATCCTTACACTCCATCGAAGTCAATCTCTAAAATGTTGTTGCACATCGTGTTTACCAGTTTACTAATAAATTCACTTTGTTTCCTTTCGGAAGGAATCGAAAAAGAAGAAGTAATGACACATACACCCAAAGTGTACTTTGTGCGTAGCTGTGCTGAAGCCATGACCCCACCCAGGCGCAGTGGAATCTATGAAATAAGCATCCCTTTCTATTATGAGCAACCATTCAAGGTGGCTTGCTCAGCGGAGACTCGAGGCGGCAATTGGACGATCATTTTGCAACGGATGGACGGAAGTGAAAACTTCTACAGAAAGTGGGCTGACTACAAAGAAGGCTTTGGCAATTTGAACGGGGAGTTCTTCTTAGGTCTTGAGAAGATATACGCAATCACCAATGATCAGCCACAGGAATTAATTGTTATACTAGAGGACTTTGAAGGTGAAGTTAGATATGAGACCTACGACGCATTTGCAATCGGAGACGAACTCGACTTGTACAAGCTACATACACTGGGTAAGGCCACTGGAAGTGGTGGGGATTCACTTAGTTATCACCATGGTATGAATTTCTCAAGTCAAGATAGAAAAAATGATAAGTCGTGGCAAAATTGTGCCGTAAACTATACTGGTGGATGGTGGTATAACGATTGCCATTACAGGTAAATAAGCACATTCTTATTTGGTTTCAAAATCTTGACTTACTTTTCTTTCTGTTCCAGCAACCTGATGGGCAGGTATAAGGATAACACTTTTGGTAAAGGCATCAATTGGTTTAGTTTGCATGGTCACGAATATTCATTGAAGCGAGCTGTCATGATGATAAGGCCGAAAAAGATATGAGAATTGTTTTAATTATTAAAAATTAACGTACAGTACCTCTAACCATATGAACGCTAAAGTCAGGTTTGCCCGACAGTAGGATACCCTTCGCCCTGTTTTGAAAACCATTACAAATACACTAACAATAACAAAAGACAAAGTCTTTTGATCTGAGTGTTCATCTGGTCAGACGGACATCCGGACATGGCTCAATCGACTCGGCTACAGTACCTGAGTAAGAATATATTTACTTTGTGGGGTCTGCCACGTCTCCTTCTGCCTTTTACATAAGTATATTTGCACAAAGTTAGTATACTCTTTTTTGACCATTTCAATGGTCGAAGGGTATAAGGAGAAAGTGTTTCTTTCGTGTTAAGGTCTTCTTCCATTTAGTCCACATTCAATTAATACATATCCCCACAGAAACATTTCAGTTTATTTGTTCGATATATCATAAATTTATTTATTTGATTTATATAAATGTTGTTAGTAGCCAAAACTCCTTTCTAGAACCTGTTCTTCTCTTTCTTTAGCACGGATTTCATCCGTTGTTATAACAATATTTTTTTCTACAAAATTGCCGGAATGCAAATTTCTTTTTAAATTATGAACAGAACAAGACTTCGAGGTGTATTTTCTGGACCACGTATACAAGATAAGATTAGTTTCATTATGGAATACACTCTTGCCCGCTTGGCTTGGTTATATAAGTAGTTTAACAGATGTTACTTCCTGCCTAGTCGAAGCTAATGAGCTCTGCGGTTGCAGGTTCGGAAGCCTTGGCTGCTGGAGCTGGTTCGGGCTCGTTCTGTGGTGGGGCAGGTGCAGCGGCGACTGCTTGCACCTGTGTGTTGCTAATGTCTACTGCAGGTGCTGGTGGTGGTGCCGCTGCCACTTGCTGTTGTTGTTGTGGAGGAGGAGCTGCTGCCACTTGGGTCACAGTTGGCAACGGTGGATGCGATTGCACAATTTGTTGTTGCTGCAGCATCACGTGAGCCAGATGTGGTTGGGGTTGAGGTTGTGGTTGCGTCTGCACTTGTGGTGGCAACTGTTGCTGCTGCACTTGGGACTGCGTATGTGGTGGCACTGGATGCTGCTGTTGTTGCATCATGGCCTGTCCAGGATACGGATTGTTATCGGGCTGTGGCTGCTGTTGTTGTTGTTGCTGCTGCTGTTGTGGTGGTGGCATCATCATCATGCCCGGAGCAGGTGGCGCCTGTGCCAGGGCAGGATTATACATGCCTGGTGGCGGTATACCACCCGCAAACTGACCCACACCATGCCCGTTGGCAGCTGGATAACCAGCGGGATTGGCATAGGGCATATAAACGTTGTTCAGTTGATGCGATGGTGAGCCACCGTGTGGCAAGTAGGGAAAAGGTGGAGCCGTCTGCCCCATCAAGTACTGTGCCTTCTGCTGCTCCTGACGTATTTGCATCTCCCGTTCCTGCTCCTGAATGCGCTGCACCGCAAGCTGACGTTGGTATTGCAAGTATTCCTGTTTCTTCTTGCGCATTATCTCCAGTTTTTGCGCCATTTGCAGTTGACGCTGTCGTTCCTGTTCTTCGGCAATCAGACGCAACTTCTCCACATGCTCCTGACGCAGCACATCCAAAGCGGCACGTGAATCCTTAATCTGTGCCAGCTTATCCTGCAGCTGTTCATACCACATGCGCTTGTCATCCATTTCCTTGATATACGACAACTGCTGCGAGTGCAACGAGGTGAGTGTCATGAATAAGGTCTGCACAGAGGAATCATTGGAGATGCTGCGTCCACGACTCGAGTTTGACTTCATGCGATTCACAAAGATCTCCACCTGGGTGCGCATATTGGCAGCGAACTCATCGATTTGCAGCTCGTCCGCAGTCTTTGGCATTGATAGGAGACTTGGTTGTTGCTGTTGCAACAGTTGCTGCTGCTGCTGTTGGGGTTGCGGTGTGGGCGGCATTGGACTTGGAGCCGATGGACTGGCCATGGATGAGGATTCGCTTATCTTGCGCTGCTCCCAGTAGCTGCGATTCAAATACTTTGCCAGCTCGGGATTGCTTTCCTCCTGCTGCTGCTGCTGTTGTTGTTGTTGCTGCACTGCCACCGACTGTGGTGCTTCGGGAGTGGGGGAACTCTGCTGCAAGCGATAGGTCATCGTTGGTTGTTTCTTCTGCTCTGCCTCCGACTGACTTAGGGCCAGTGCCAGCTGCAGCTCCTCCTCCTCCTTCAGCTCCTGTTCGCTTTTGCGTGCTGGCGTCTAGAATGGAAATGGAGATTCAGTGGGAGATTAGTTCACTTCTGTTGTGTGCTCAACTCCGAGAACCAACCTGCACCTGTTGTGACAACGAGCTGTTTAGATATTCCGCTGGCAGATCACTATCTCCGGCAGCTCGTGTGCTGCTCGACTTGCTGCCTGCGGACGATGGACGTTGCAGTGCCATAAAGCAACCATCGCAGACACGCACATCTTTCTCGATGCCATACTTGGGTAGTGGGCACTGCTTGGCGGTGCATTGACCACAGAAGACCTGGCCACAGTTGCGGCAATGATGTTTGCGATTGGTGAACGTGAACTCCACTCGACAGCGATGGCAGACCTTGCCATCAGCCCAATTGGGTGCCGTGTCTGCAGTGAACATGGCATCTGCTTCCTTTAGCTCCGGGAATGTGTGTCCCTTGGCCTTCAGTATGGTCATTGTATCCTATACAAACAATAAGAATATTTACGTGTTTGACACAATTGGGAAACATAATTCTAAATGAAATATATTCCTATCAAAATCAGCCTGCAATTGCGTCTTTATGTCTGCTTAATCTTTAGCCAAGTAAAGTTTCGCTAATCAATTGTACAAACAAAGAGTGAGTCAATGGATTTAAAATTGATTGTGTGTTATAAAAGTAAAGCTATTACAAGTGTTTTAAATGCTAATGCATGATAAAGAGTGTAGAAAGTGTGTGAAACAGATCAAACTGCTTAGACTCTGCTAAAGAACGTGGCAAGTACTGGGGACCACCTAGAACCTTCTTGATCCTAATGCCTAAATGTCCGAGAAAGAAAAGTTTAGGGAACTTCTAGAACTAACTACACTTTTTCTTATTTAAATAATATGGTGTTTGTGCAAGAAGAATAAAGAACTACTGGTAGTGTAAGGAACTCTTAGATTGCTTAGACCTTTCCGCCCTTTAATGACTTGATATTTATTCCATGAGGATAAAGAACATGGCCAGTATCGGGCAAAATCATAGAACTATGTAGAATGATGAATAACGTGGGAAAGTAACTGGAACCTCTAGAACTACCTTGACCTTTTCTCAACATGTGCGAGGAAGATAATTAACATGATAAATATCGGGAAACACCTAAATCAAACTATACCCTTGCTCACTCACCTTAATGGCTTGATATTTGTCCGAGGAGCGGAAAGCATAAGCCCAAGTCTGCACCAACTCCAGCATCTTCTGACGCACATTCTCATGTGGTGTTTGCTCCAGGAAGCTGCTGAACATCTCACAGTTCTCTTTGGTGAAGACTTCCTCATGCACTGGGGCGCCGCAGTTCTTGACAATGCTCTCGAGCACAAGCAGTGAATAGCATGCGGAGTGCGGATTAGGTGAGTTCATTTTCTTTTTGATGGCAAGAAAGGCATTTTTAGGTCTACAGGGAAAGAAAAACTAGTGTTAATCGAAGGGAAAGAGGGAAACCCATTTAGAGCAAGACTTACGTGACATCTTTCTGGTTGATTTCATCGCAAATTAGTAGAATCGATGGCCAATCTGGTTCCAAGCGCAAGTGACTTGTTGCGTTCTCTGCAGAAAGTTAACAAATTAGTCTTTGTTAATAATTTTAACTACGTTTGCAGTTCATTCCCCCTTTTTGTTATACTCTTTTTTCGATGAGTCACTTTTGTGTTGCACTTATCTTTCGAACTAATTATAATTCCTTTGCATTTGCTTTACTTACCCAGATTTTTATCAAAACTAGAGCGAAACATATTTACTTGTTTTATGACGTTTCTTTGCTCTAAACTTGCAGTTAATTAATGTTTTCAAAGTGTTTTTATTTCTATTTATTATTTTCGTTCTCCTGCTGCGCTGCCGTATGCCACCAGCTGTAACTTTGCTCTGTTAACAAAATTTTTGCAACTCTGCAGTTAACAGTATCTGTGTGCTGTTAACCCGCTGTTAGTTGTATATGGCTGCTTTCTTATTGGCTTCCCAACTATCGTTAGTATCGATAGGCGATAGACCAACTGAGCAGGGCTGCAAACAAATAGTTGCAGCGCGCGAATTTCAAATTTGCAGCAGTAGGAACGGAAAATGTAGCTGAGTATCAGAAGAAACCACAAAAGTTTCCTTTTAAACAGGAAATCATGCAATAAGAAAAAGAAAACAGCCAGCTTTAACTTTCGTTTGTAAATATATTCTCAACTTGTCCATTTTATTTATATGTAAATAAATTTCTTTGTTTTATAAAACTAGTTTTAACTGAGAACTAACCGAATGACATATATACATATGTATAGTCCTATATATGTATGATGTACATCCATATGAAAGTGTAAATAACTGTATAAAAACTATTTTCGCTATGTTTACAAATAGTATGCTTTGTATCTATATGTGTATGTGTGCATTGTATGCATGTGTGTATGCATACATCAACAGGTAGCATTAGTTAAAGTATCACACGCCGATGTAAATAGATAGCTCTTCACTTGGAACTACGCGATAATAAGTAACATAAAATCACAATTAATTAATTAATTATAGTAAGCTCAATACTAGGCAACTCGAAAGCAAATCAAATCGATTTGATCTTGTGCTTGAGAGTGAAGTAGGCCAGAATCTTGAATATCGTTATCTGTAGAAGAATCATCAGGATGTTATAGCCAAAGTCACTTTGTTCCATGCCAAACTGACGCAGCACTGTGACGGCGTTCCTAAAAAGATAAGAAAGATAAGATTGTTAGTTGAGATATGGAAAAGTTACACATATGATAAAACTTACTTGAAATGACAGTAGAATTCATCGGGAGGACAGACCAATTTGTCACGTTGGTTGCCATACAGCGAAACGACCATATTCTCCAGGGCATAGCGCAGTGGCGAGAGAGCGGCCACAAATCTCATAGACGATGGTATGTGAGTCAGTAAAATAAGGAAGCCCGAGAACATTAGCATAAAGCACGTCGAGACGGCACCAACAAAGGTTCCATTCTAAGAAGCAAACCGAGAATATGATATAGTCTATAGTATGATATAGTCTTAAGTTTACTAAGGTTACTTACCACAGGGTTCAGAATTGTTCCCAGAAAGACACCCAAACCATCGGCACAGATCGTTACAACCACTGCGGTTAACAGATACTTGACAAATCGATCCATTTCAATAGGTTGATCCGTCATCAAGTAACCAATAGTGATGTAAACCGTTGAGAAGATGATCTGCGAAGAAGAGATTGATAAGTCATGGTTAAATAGGTTTAGGAAATAGGTCTTTCCAACTTACATGTACGGGCGTTGAGGTTATCATGGTGGCAACATAGTAAGTTCTTAGCTTATACCAATTGTTAAAGGTTTCCTTCTTGATAATCTCAATTTCCAAGGGGTCTGCAATCAGTAAAATAATATTAACTTAATTGGAACTACCGCTGACTAGATTCCAAGCTACTTACAACGTAGAATGCCCGGCATTATGGTGGTGTACCATAGATATACACAGTGTATCATGATCATCCCCACATTGGATATCTGCTTGGTTGCATTTATGCCCGAATCACCGAAGAAGAGTCCAATCATTATGGCGCTGAGTATGTGCATGCCAAGCTTCAGATATGTAAGAGTCTGGAAGCCAGAGAGAGAGAGCAGGTAGTTTAGTTAGTATCAGGTTGGGTAATAAAAGGGAATGGGAATCGTTAAAAGGAATCGAATGACTTTGAAAAACGAGAATTTAAAGCAAAACATTCGTTTCATCACGTTTTATATGGTAGCCTATGTTTAATATTTTATTGCTTTATATACGCACCCAGTCCCGGAAGAATTGCAAATGACAGCGTCCAATTAGCAGCCAGAGTCGCACCCATTCCGGCGGCGGATAGGTGTGCTTAACCATCTCCTTTGTCGACTCCATCTTTTGTAGCTTTGGTTGCTGCACCGTCACAACGTGCTGTCCTTGTTGCGGATTCTGCGATTCATTGAACTTGGCCACCTGTGCCTCCGTTGGTGGTTCAACTGCCTCATCTGGCATCAACTCTTGATCGTAGCGCCAGCGTGTGTCCTTGGCACATTCGGTTAAGGCTTCAGTGTGATCTTCAAAGTCTCCATTCACGCACTCCAACACTGGCAGAATGACAAGTAAAGAATTGAAATGATTGAAAAGGGTCTTGATAGGTTGATGTGATGTGATGGTACTTACAGAAGTCCGCTGGATTATGATAGGCGGGGCACTCCAGTCCGACAGTCTGCAGAAACTTCACAGTGTTCTGAGGCGTACCCTGGTAGGTGCATTGACCCGAACTGAGCACATAGATCAGGTTGAACAGATTGTAAATGTTGGTCGATGGCTGATGAATTGTGCACACAATGGTCCGACCCTCGTTTGCCAGAGAGCGCAACAGTTGAATGGTATCAAAGGAGGATGAACTGTCCAGGCCCCTGTGTGAATGGTGTCAAGTTTTCAAGGTTAATACAGCAACGACTTGCGAACTGGTTTTGAAGAGTTGACTCTCAATTTCTTTCTTTGTGTCTCCTACTACTTACGTTGTGGGCTCGTCTAAAAATAGTACTGCAGGATTGTCTATCAGCTCTAGTGCTATGGATAGACGCTTCTTCTGGCCCCCGCTCAGCTTGGAGCATCGTGTCTGCTTCGCTGCGGTCAGCTTCAATGTGTTCAGCAGATGATCAATCTGAAAGGAAGGGAGGGAAGAGGCTTAAAAGAGTTCTGGAAACTGGTATAGCAAACAGCTTTGAGATCTTTAGACAGATCTCTAGTTCGAGCTAAGAATGCTGATTTAAGTTCTAGAGACTAATATATTAAACAGCTGTGAGTTCTGTTGTAGTACTTTGAGTTCAGAAATCTGGTTAAAGTTCTATTGATATTGCAAATGCTGTTGTAGCTTTCACATAGCACTAAATTCGTAATGAGGATTCAATAGTTTTAGTTCTCTTCTAAAGTTCCTTAGATTTATAATGTTTCATAGTACTTTTAAAGTTGATAAAAGCTCTCACAAGTTGAGAAAGCTGTTAGATGTTCTGCCTCTGTTGTTGAAGCTATAGGATACTTTACAGGATACTTTAACTGTTAACAAGTATTAACAGCTGTATGGCCTCTTAACATTCTCTGTATTAATAGAGCTGCTTACAACATTTAAAGTTGCTTAAAGTTCTTAAAAATCTGACAAAGCTGTATTAAGTTTAAGCAATATTCGGAACATGGTTAAATTGTTAATGATCTATAACGCTGCTTGACTATAGAAGCCTCTGAAAGTTCTCTAAACTTATAAAGCTGCTTAAAACTCTTTTAAATGGCGTAAAGCTCTCCCCTTAAGATCCGTTTCAGCTTCCCGACTCACCAAAATGCGTTTTTCCTTCATGTTAATGCACTTGTTGGAGATCTTCAGTGTAGCTGCCAGCAGCATGGTCTCCTCCACGGTGAAGCATGAATAGAAATGATCATCTTGCATAATATAACCGCATAGTTTGCGTGCTTTGCCAATTTCAATGGTGCCGGAGACGCCGGTTTTGGTCAGACCCGTGAGAATATTCATAAGACTAGATTTGCCAGCGCCCGACGGGCCCATTATAGCAGTCAGTTCACCCGACTTGAATGTGCCCGTAATGCCCTTGAGCACCGACTTTTTCTCTGCAAAAAAAAACAACAAATGATACTTAAAAGATTATAATAGTTAAATGAAACTAGATTTTCAGAATCTAAACAGTCAGCGATTATATATATCGGATAATAATATTGCCAAGTTTTCTGGGTCAATGATATGCGAAGTTCGTGAAAAATAAGTTCGCATTTGATATTATGACGGCAGACGGCAACTTACGCACCTTTTTGCCGGGGCGCCTTAACCTGATAAACGAGATCTTCAAAGTGTATATCGATGCCATAAACGTTCTTTAACAATTTGCTGCTATCCATTTTGATCGCTGTATGTCGTTTATCTCACACTGTTCTCTTTTCTTGTTCTCGTTCTTGTTCTTTATTGTTCACTTTTTTTTGTTTACTTTTTTGTTTTTGGTTCTTTTTATTTAATGGAATAATTTGTTTACGTTCACTGCGCGCATCTGGTTTGGATTAGTAAATGTTAAATAACGGTTGTTAGATTTTATTATTATTATATACAATGTATATAATTAAGAGTATGTTCGGTACGTTTAATTGTCTTTTAATCGCTGTTATACGGCTTTTAATTCGTTTATTTTTGCCCACTTTGAGTGTAATTTATTTCAGAATCAAATTGTTTTTTTTTGTTTTTTTTGGGGCTCGTTGAGCAATTGTTTTCTGTGGTCTAATGGGTGTTTGTTGTTGTTGTATGTTTCTTTGAATACTTTTTAATGCACGCGTGTTGCACAAGTCGCAATTAGTTGATGTTGGCGAGGAGGCTCATTCAAGGCAAACATTTACATAAATGTTTAATTACTCCGAGTAAAGCGAAATTACGATTATGACAAAACACTTAACGCTCCAGCTGAGACAGTGCCTGTGTGTAATTGGAGCGCGCAGAAAGAAAAACCTTAGACCAAGTTCGTGAACCGCTGAACCATTGCAGCACAAGCAAAACCCGAACCCAAACCCAACTGGAGACTCAACACAAACTGCTTGACCGATCGAGAGAAGTCGCTGCTGTTGATAAACTGCGGAAGAGACGACACAACACAAAGCACCAACAATGCTGCGCAGTTGACGTCGTCGTCGGCAGCGACAGCGACAGCTGCGTTGCTTCTATGCGTTAAATTCCAATAAATTTTGAACAATAATAAAAATTGATTTTGCCAATGCAAAACGCGTCGTCCGAAAAGTCAATAATCGAGCGAAGCTCAAAAAAGTTTTTGTTCAAGTTTAAGCGCGGGTCGTAGACTTTTTTAGCCGAAAAGAATAAACACACACACACACACACACATCGTTTCAATTGTGAGTCAACAGAGTATGATAATAATTATTAAAAAAAACATACTAAAGAAGTAGCCCATAGTGAAGCGCGCAAAAAAGCGAACGACCTTCCCGAGAGTACACGAAAATAATAGTATAATAATATTAATAAATAAATAAAACCGCAACTACGTCTAACACTACTCATAATTCTAAATGCCAGAGATATGCGTAAGTAAGTAAACACAAAGCAAATACACAACGAAAGAAGCAGAAGGAAGAGGAGAGAGATGCAGGGCCGTAGCTACGCTCTCACGGGTCCGTGAGCAATAGCTTTGCTCAATGAATGCATTTGTTATGAGTAAAGGGTTTGAATTGTCCAAATAAATAGTCTTAAAAACCTTGCTAACCTAGGGCCCCTTGTAGCCGGGGGCCCCTCTGCACTGCACACACCTAGTTACGGGCCTGCAGAATTGTAGATGAATTTCTTAAGTCAGCAAACGAACTGCGTATACCCCTTCTAGTTAGGCTAGGAACAGAGGGGTTTGATACGCACACAACTATAATTATTTTCATTTAAGAATACATAGATATAACTTTATAATTGCCACACACAATTGAAATGATCTTTTATTTTCCAATCATTTCTATTCCTAATCTTTTCAAGTACAAAGTTTTCTTCTTTTGTTGAATAAAACGCGAACGTTGTCACGTGGCCATACAGTTGATCTTTTATGTATGGCCTGGACACACGAATCTAACCGGTCTGGCTAGGGGGGGCGAAGACGGGAAACCAGCTTCAAACCGTAACTTTGCCTTACACGAATATCGAAATATCATTCTAGACGTTATTATATAAATTGCCAAGAACCAGTTGCGCGAGAATTCACTCATTACCATGCTGTCTAAGCCCATTAAAAAGACATAGGAATATTGTGAAAAACGTTGACAAATATGCCTTATATAAGATCAACGAAATCGCACACTTAGACACTCTATTCCTTATTGAGAATTGTTTAGATTTTTTAAATATTACAAGAGTAACTTTCCTTATTAAGAATTTTTATTGTTGTTCAGGGAAGATTTTGAAGATTGGAAGAGTTACTTTCCTTTTTTGGAACTTGCCTTATTGTTTAGTGATCTCAGAGATTAGAAGAGTAACGTTTAGGGAATTTTGCACATGAGTTAATCTATATCGAATATACATTTTAACAATATTACAAGAATTTTGGTTCATTTCAGAGATCTCAAAAACTAGTAGAGTTACATAAAGGAAATTGAGTTTGTCTATTAGAATTGAAAGTTTTATAATAATTTTCTAGGGCATTGTTAGTTTAAAAAGCTGTTAGAATAATCTTTGAGACCTGATGACATTTGCCTTATATAGAAATAAATAGTAGATAAATAGTTTAAAACTTTCTAAAATTCCCTAACAAAAAATATTTTAATATTTCAATGTCGTTTGCGATATTCTTGTTTATCACAGATCTCTGTATGAATTGGATTTTTTTCTATTCAAGTAGGAATTTTTCTAATATTTTTACCAGGACATTCAGTAGTCTAACCCCAATAAAACATTGTTTACTTAGTTGTAAACAAACAAAGGGAGAACACAATTTGTTAATACGCATTTTGTGGTTATTTTTGACGCTCTAAATTAAATGCAAATTAAATGCCCGAAAAATAATATATATGATATTTGTGTATACATAGTATATCATATAAAATAAGCCTCACTCACTAAGTGCAAACCAGAGATAAACAAAAAGTGGCAGAGGGGGATAAGAACATAAAACAAACGGTATGCGACAACTGAGCATCCTCGTGCTTTTGATGCTGAGGTAATCACAGTGCGCGCATGTGCCGAAGACAAAGACAGAGACAACAACAAACAACTTCAATGAGGGACGTGGCGATAAATGACATTAGGCGATTGCAACAGCTGTTAAAGAGAGATAAAAACAGCAGCAGCAGCTTAAACAACAACAAAAACAACTGCAATAAATGGCACAAATTGCACAATCTCCATAAGGCAGCAACAACATTGAAAACTAACTGCAAATGGTCAAAAAAGAACCGTCAAGTGCGTCGCGTTTGTTGCACAACAACAACAACAACAACTGCAGCAAGAGCAACGAGGCGACGCCGACAACAACAACATGACTAAAACAACAACATGACTACAACAACAACAAGTACTCCAAAGACAACAACAATCACAGCAACAACGTCACCTGTTGTCGCAGTTCGGCGACCGTCGAAAAGTGAATCTGAAGTAGCCAAAGGGGGGACGGCGGAAATTGAGTAGCAGAGAGAGAGAGAGAGAGAGAGAGTGACAGAGGCAGAGAGAGAGAGGGGGGCGCTTTTGCTTTTTTTTGCGTTTGCTTTGTTGTTGTTTTGTTTACAGCTTGTGCAATGAAATTCCTTCCTTTTTGAATGGCAATCCAGCGACTCAGGCTTTAGAATTTTTTTGATATACCCTAGCTGAGAGCATGGAGATTATCATGTACAAAATGTAACCTATTCCAGGAAATCTATTTACTCTATATTGATAATGGTGCCTGCATGTCTCATGTTAGTTTTCAAAAGAAATAATGATTAACAATAATAATATAATATAATAATGATTAACAAAGAAAGTATTCTAAAAAAAACTGCGATTTATGTATTAGAGGAAATCTATTTATTGCAACCTATTCTATGCAGTTTTCATGAGAAAATTACTTTAAATCTGGCAGAAAGAATCAAAACATTGTATAAGAAAGTTAGAATAATGATTCACATAAGCTGTTATATTGTTGAACATTCGAAATATTCCAAAAGGAACTACATATTTCTATATAGAACTTTTACACACAGTAAACTTTATTAACATATGACTTTAAGATTCGGAATACTATATTAATTAACTAGAGACTATACTGCAACTGAAGTATATTAAAGTTATCTTTGTAATATCTGCCTACAACTCAAGTAAATTCCCTTTAATCACTGCAAGCCTAATATAACGTACTTAACTCCACCATATCTAGAGTATTACTGTCTTCGTTATGCGATTCTTACGCGCTTTGCTTTATTACTACGTGACGAAGTGTATTAATGCCAGCCAGATTATTATTGTGAGTCTTACGAAAAGCCTTTCAAAAAACTGTCAAACAAAAGCCAAGGAAGTACTTGAAATATCTTCTCAAATGAGGCCAGCCATTCGCGTAGCTTCTCAGGGTTCTTGAGCATGATAATAATTATTATGAGGCCCCTCCTCCCGCCTCTAAGTTTATAGATTTGTCGATAATAAATGTGCACTGTCCTTCGTGCCACTTGAACCACAGGTCAGTCAGCTAAGGCCCCTACCCAAACTAGAGAGAGTGAGAATATCAAATGCACTCTGTGGAAGCCCCCCTTGGGAACGCAAACACTTGACCGGCACGACCACAAGTATTATATGGTAAGTCGGGTATGCCACTTGCTATCAATTAAAGTGAATTGTAATAGTTTCGCCGTCGCGTCTTTCTCACATAGATAATTATGACAGGTTGTTAAAAATGTAAAATGCCCCTGGATATGCATATTTTAGCATTTCTAATTGCCAGAGTTGTTCCATATATCTTGCTGAACTGACCTTGCATACTGTTAAACTTAAGAACTGCATGCGACTGTTGAAAATGATATATGGCTGCTGCATTTAAGATCATAGGGCTCGAGAAACCAGAGTCAATTTGCTTTGATTGCAAGTCAATTAGTGGCAATTGCTAACTTTCATTTGATATTGATCTAGGGGTCGGGTTCTATATGCGATCTAAGGGCAATAGTTGTAATTTGTAAGAAATTAGAATTTCTCTTAGAAATCAGCGAAATTGAGAAAGGTATATGGTAGTATACTATATATGTTACTTGATTGATTTGGAAGACCCAAGGGCATTACCTTTCATTTGAGAGATGAAGAAAAAGAATCTTCAAGTTTATTTATTGCTTGCAGAACTTAATTTGTGCCTTTGTTATACTATATAGGCAATACTTTTGGATTTACAAGACCCTAGAGATATTCAAGGGCATTGCTTTTTACTAAAAGAATCTGCAAGTTTATTTATTGCTTGGAAAACTGAACTGGTCCCTAGTTGCTACCTTGTTTGATATAGTATTTGAAAAATAGATCTGTTGCTCGTAGAACTCTCCAGCTTGTTGATTAATGCAACTGATCGGCCATCAATCTTAGGCCCTGTACTTTATTTATCGCCTGAGAGAATATTTGAGTGCCAAGTCGACTTTTGATAAATTTGGCAGCTATAAAGTACTGAACTTTTGGTATGTGAAGCCCCGCTGGCTATTTGATTTATATACACAACTAGCCAAAGGGCAATAGATTTGATATTTGTAGGAGGGCTATAAATAGCCCACGCAGACATGATTGAAGTAATTTCCATTTTGCACACTCTTCTTGGGTTAGATAAACAATAGAATATGAATTTCATGTTGTGTAAACAAATGAATTGTGCAAAGAAATGTGTTTAATATCAGGCAATGCTTTACGACCAGCACTTAAAACCAATCATAATCATCTGGCAACGGGTACGTGTGTGTATATATATGTATGTATATATAGTGGAATCTCTGAAGCGTCAAGGTTGGCAGGAATTTATAATCGCGTTTAAGTACTTTGCGGATACCGCGAGCTGAGACTGTGGCACGTGTGTGATGTAGCTGGGTGAGTAATCTCGGATTAAATTGTTCGTAAGTTGATTTGCTATAGAAATCAATCAAAAGTGATGCTATAACTAATATATAATGCCGTTATCTGTCAGTAGCTGTCTGTTGTCTATAGTAGGGGTGGCAAAGTCGCAATCATAGTTCAGTTTTCACACTTAATGCATAACCCATCTTAATAATTAGTTTATTAAACTTTCTTGGGTAATCGTTAGCACCCATTTACGCCTGACACTGGCCCTGTAATTTTGAGGTGTCACTTGTAATCGCCGCTTACATAATCGACTGTGTCTCTGACGAGTTCTTGACAAGTCGACACTCCGAATTGCAAACTCAGCATGACCACTATTTAAATTTAGTTGTTTTATCTGCATTGCAAAATTTTATAGCTGTAGTCGGTCCAACGACCCGACCGACAAGAAGTTGGGTCACAAGTTCTTGACTTGAATAAACACATCAGATTTAAAATTAAACTGTAATCGGCTTAAGCTGCACCAATTCGTGTCAAGTAGATCGTTAAATTTCAACAATTATATCGAACGGAAGGTATTTACAGTGATGACTGTGTATAACAAACGATGTAGTACGACGATCACATTCAATTATAGTTCGTATATACAATCTGGAAACATTTAAACAAAACTTTTTTGCACTGGGAACCTCTGAAAGTTCTTGGTTTTTTCCCCCGGCACATTTCTATTTTAGATTCCGTACACACACATTTCCTTTGATGCGTGGAACGAATATATTCTTTTCATTTTGTACCATAAAAAAATTTGCAAAATTAAATTTCCTAAATTAAAATGGAAATAATCATTCGATTCGTTTGGCCTTGACTGCGGCAAAGGAAACGTAGCGTATGCTAAAACCGAAGAGATTATACGAATCCAGTGATAATCGGGGCAAAGACAATTAGACTGAAAGTCACTGATAATTGCGAATGTACGCAGAAAACTATACGCTATATAGCATATAAAATATAGCGAAGTGATCACTGTCAGTTGCGCATAATCAATAGCAAACAGTCCTCATCATATAATAATTTAAATGAACACAATCTTTAAATGTAGTCGAAAGTAATTATGACACACGTTACGCTTTCTAATATAATTTTGATTCATAATAATTCAACCTTAAAGGTCACAAAACAATGCTATAATCAGCACATTTTATAAACAGAAATATACATAAGCATGATTAAATAATCTATACTTGTATAATTTGATCGGATTTATAATCAGTTTATACTAGACACGTGTGTAGTTCCGTAATCTAATGTGCTTTGCAAATATGTACACACCTACTATCAATATTCGGTCTTCTTTTGGGAACAATATTAGAACATCTTTTGACATATAAATATCAAATTAATTTGAAGAAGTTTCAGGCAGGGTACGTTATGCATAAATATATATAGTATAATTTTTTGGAGTGAAATGTAAGGAACAGTATTAGAACCTCTTTCGAAAGAGAAATAGCAAATCATTTGAGCAAGTAAATTTATATACAGTATAATACCCACATATCATAATCTTTTGGTCTTCTTAGGAGTGAAATGTATGAAACAGTTGTAGAACCTCTTTCGAAATAGAAGCATCAAACTATTCTGAGCAAGTTGTAGTCAGTGTACGTAATCCATAAATATATGTATATAGCATATATACCACAAAACTCCCCCACTTTGTGTACACAGTTTTGTTTATATATAGTAAACGAACTATAGCCTCTGGAGGGCACAAAGTAATTTGCCAATTAGAAAAGACAATAGAAATTCCATGGACTTTTGGTCGACGCTCTGGCAACAGGTGAACGTGCCCAACCCTTGAATGAGGAATGGGGGCAAAACGCTTGACTCATTCGGGATGACATTCTACGATGGAGTCGTTTTGGCAATGGACGACGACAGAGGGCGCGGTACGAGTCGGAGTACGAGTTAATATGCCCTGAAAGATAAGACCGAACTTGCGGGGGTAATGCACAATCTATTGTAGTAGTTTGCTTGTTGTTGTTGGGGTATTGCTGGATTGTTGTTGGGTTCTATCTCGTTGTTTGCACACACACACACACACAAAGACGCACTGTTTCTACACATAGAATATGTATGCGCGGGATGGTTGAAAGACACAGAGACCAGACCAGACCCTCTATATATTTATAGGGTCGGGGCTTGTCGCGGGAGCACTGTATGCAAACCGATGGCGTATTGCATTACAAATTGTATTTTTCCACGCCCTCGAGTCTGAGTATGTTGACGACGTTGTTGTCCTGCGATGACAACAATGATGATGATGTTGGGAGGAAGTCTATGGGGAGTGTAGTCGGGACGTAGAGTCGGGACTAGGTTGGCACTAGGTCGGGGACCCCTTTGGGGACCGTATGGTGGGTGATATCATCACAATTTGGCAACAATAATCGTTTGGCCCAATGAAATGTAAATAAATATCTATATGTTGCTTCTCTCCTACTTCAAGACTTGAAGGAAACTCATTAAAATGTCCATTCGACTCAGCAGGGATAAATAATTGTGGTTCGTTGATAAAGCGCTGCGGTGTGGTTGCGACATGTGTGTGGCGTATGGGGCGTATGCGTAATATGTGCAAATAGAAATTAACGCGATTTTTATTGTATATTTGTCTATGAGCGATATATAGTATAAATATATACATAAATTCTAGATATTTGCCATATTGTGTTCTGAGAGCAAGACCAAATGTTCTTCTTGTACTTTGATCGACACAAAAGAACGCGTGCGTCTCTCTGTGTGTGTGTGTGTGAGTGTGTGTCGGTCTGGGTGTGTGCTCCATTTTCAATATGACTTCAGCGAAATTCCGAAATAAAAGAACCGAAATTGAAACCAAAGCTACAAATAGTTCAATTGCTTTTACATATTAATTTGTTTCTCTTTCGCGTCATTCGATTTTGGCTTGACTCGTGTGTGTGTGTGTGTGTGTGTGTGTTGAAACTTGTTGAGCAACTCGCGCACACACAAACTTGCACTTGATATTCTTCTCGATCTGAGAATCGAAATATATTAAATAGATTCACAGTTAGTCGACTACAGCAACAACAAGAGACACTTCCTCAAAACGAACACGAACTGAGTCTGCTGACTTTGCGCACATTTTCGTGTCTTTTTCGAAATTGACGGAAGATATATGCAAGCCTGAACACAACATATATGTTTATTTGAATATATATATATTTTGGATTTGTAACACGCGCAAGACAACGTCTGTATATATATGTATTTATGAGTATACTATACTATATATTTATAAACGGGGGGCAGTTGTTTTGAGTGTTTGTGGTACGTTCGGGTATCTCGAAAAAAAGAAATAAACACTTCCGAATCGCTCGAAATGCGGCGCGAGACTGAGACTCAGACAGAGACTGGGTCGACTTTCAGTCAGCGTCGACATCGGCGACGTCGGAACGGAACGGAACTCGGCGCAAATTCATATACATAGTTTCTGAAGCGTTGCGACGGCGTTGCGACGGCATTGTGGCGGGTCTCTGATATCTCTCATGCATGGATATCTTTTTAGAGAGAATCGCGCGCGAGTTGCTCGCATTGTTTTCTAATGTTTATTAATAAAAAAAGAATGAAAAAAAGAATTGAAATAAACTGAAAGAAACGCTGCCAGCAGATCTCGAGAGAGCGTCGACAAAGAGAGGGAGAGAGAGTGAAATGTTTCAATTTCGTTATTTATTTTGTAAATGCTCTCGAGTGTTTTGCTTGTAGAATTCTTCTAGTCATGTGGGTGCCCTGTTTGTTTACCGATTTGTTGTTTAATTTAGTTTTCGCACTGCATAAAACAATCATAGTCATTGCACTTACTAGTCGCCAGTCGGCAACCTAATCGGCCTGACCAGTTGAACTTGCTAACAACATGTGAGAGACAACGTGCCAAGTCGAATTAGCACTACCCGTTTTAGACGGTTAGCCAATTAAGGGATATATCTGGTTTGTGTTCCACTTCAATTGCGTCTAAATTGCAGTATTATCTGTCTCATTAGCTAGTTAGTGAATCATAAAAACATATCCACTTGATACCCAATTGCGTGTTTATATAAATGTTTGCCTTTTGCTTAACTTCAGTTTTAAATATGATGATCATACTGTTGAAAGGGGTATAACGCTTAAGAGGTGGCATATATGTAAATTTTATAATCTATATTATTATATTACTAATATTTGAATGAGTTTATATCTCCAAAGCATTATAAAGCGTTATATAGTTGTTCTTAATTTCATTATGTATTTTTCTCTCTTTGCTATTAGTTTGACAATCATCAGCTTTACATTTCTTGATTCCCTCTCCTCTCCATTTTATTTGCAATTTTTCTTTCTTTACCATCAGTTTCTCTAAGAATCTTATAATATTCACTGTATATCGAGATTTTCAAAAGTTGATCTCCATTTGATTAGGTACTCGTATCCTTCTCTTGACTATCTTTAAGTTGGCTGTTTCTTTTAAGTCTCTTATCATCTTCCTGATGTTTCTAGATATTGCTATTCATCTCATAATTATTTTTTCTCTCTCTTTAATAAACTTATATTTTAGCATCGTCTCTCTTTTCTTATGTTTTCTTTTAGTATTTCTTCTCTTTCATCATATTTTCTCTTAGTATCTTCTCGAACATTGTCAAACTTTGCTCTGTCAAAACTCCACATTAATCTTTATACAATTTGTCGATCATGAGACTGCGCAGTATTGGAGAATCCCCATCGACGCTGATACTTAATTGACTAACTAATTATTGTAGAATTCGCAAAGTCTCTGCCGCGTCACGATTAAACTTTAGAATGAGCCTAGAATCTGCTCTTTAGTTCGGGAAAACTCATTAGAACACTTGCTTATTCACGCATATATTTTGAATTAAGTTTCGAGAACCAATTGACGAGAATTCTCTATAATAAATATGGATGTACAGTTGGCTTATCGTGAATCTGTTTAATAAAGCTAATGGTTTTCGCATGACGCGCGCCGTATAGTCAATTCCCGACTCTCCCCCTCTATTAACTGTTATCTCATGGTTGATTGTATTGTATTAATTTCATCCTGTGTGGCTCTAACACTAATTGTTTGACTTTCATATCTTTCTTATCTTATCTGCCGCGAACTTGGGATATGACATGATTAAATATTTAATATACTGAATGTACCCGTAGATAAAACATAATGGAATTTATTATTATGCTGAAGTTGGACATGAAGTTTTATAGTTTAGGGAAGCTAATGGAATTAGTTATGCAGAGCGTGGGTAGTTAAGTATAAATACAATGGAATTTATTGACTTTTGCATAGTCATGTTGTGGCTGTAACTGGTTCCTATTTTGAATGCCGGAAGCCGAAATCCAAAATTTAAAAATGTTAAAAATGTTTAAAAAATCAAAGGGAAAATTCTTTATTGATGTGGGAACTTTGCTGCCCTGGTGGATAAATCATCTATTATCATTTATTTAGCATACTATACTATTATTTATTTAATGTAGTCAAATGCAATCCACAATTTGTCAGGCAGTATGAATATTAAATAGAAGGCGTAGTCTCTGAGATCGAAATGAATTAAACAATAGGACTAGTCATTGTGGTCGCTGTGCGCTGTGTCATGTAGCAAGCATGTCTCTTTGTGTACACGATATTAACAATAAATAATCAACAACAACAACAATAATAACAATAGTAGTAGTAGCTACAACAACAATTCAAACAGAGGCGGCAAATTTCAAATTTCACTGCGTGCTGCTTGATTCAACATGCGATCACACAAAAGCTTTTGACATTGACATTGAAACTGAACACCGAACAGCGAAAAACGAAAACCGAACAATAAATACCGAATACCGAACACCGAATACCGAACACCGTATACCGAATATGCTGAATACCGAATACAGAGAAGCAACAAATGCGATGACTTCCCGCACAGCAACCACAACTACAACCGGCTGGCCTTCTTTGCATAGTAGCAATCAAATACAAACCCAGCAACAACAAAGCATATGGCTTTAACTTTTTGGACGACCCTCTCTTTGCACCTCTCCCATATGTGTGTACGGTGTTCGTTCGTAGAGCCGGCTTCGTGTGCGGGGGAGCTCGGTTAGCTTGAAATGTCGTCACGACTGTCAGTTACAGTTGACTGAACTCGCTATCATAATAACTCAAGCGTTCGTTTCATTGAACTGCAGCATCGAAAACTATAAATTCACACACACACGGTGGGGGGTATAAGGGGTAAGGGGGATGTCATTAGGGGAGATCTACGCATCTTGTGGTTTTAAAACAATTTCATTTATAACCATGAGATTCTTGCATGTTTGAGAACACACAATCTGATTCTGCAGATCTCTAATGTGCCTTCAAATTTAACACTTGATAATTTATTAAAATCATCTATATGACAATAGAGTTTTATAGACTATAGAATATATACACAGGTAAACACAAAGAGGGAGGACAGGTTATTAGACACATAAAAGAGTCAACAAAAACTTTGTTAACTGGAAATCATATGCGAAATTCAAATGTCAAAGTGTGTGTTGTTTTTATGATGATATAATATATTATATATGATATAATTTAGTTTAAGCAAAACATTAGAGCGTCTTATAACACTTTGTTGGTCTTTCATCATCATTATCGCATAAGCAACAATTGTTAATTGCATTTTAAACGGTTGGTTTCCATTTTATTAGTAGGTTAACAAGAGTTAAAGTAGCATAATAGTTTTAGTGATCTTAGGAGAGGTCTTTCAACACTTTATGTAGTGTTTTTAAAGTATAGCTTAAGTATCTTAATCACTCAGAGTATAATAATGATAGCATAGAATAAAGTGAGAATAAAGAGTGTTTTTACTTTCAGTTCCCTTTAGCGTGACTCTATAGAAACGTGACTCTATAGAAACGCAACTCTCGACAATCGATCACTATTAATCAAATCTATTTGATCAAAGTTATAGACATTTAATGTCATGTGATTGTTCACAGACAATCATAAGATTAATGGTATGGTAATTAAAACGATCAAACTAATTCACTGATATTACGTCAATTATTAGAGCAATTGAACTAAAATTAACCTGCTTTAAGCTGTAATTCCCGTACGATTAGCTCAAGAATTCAAAGTGGGATTACAACAGGATCGTAGGCAATTTGAGAATCAAATAGAGCTATAGCTAGTTCCAATACGCAATATAAACAAGTTCGACATCTTTTGCACAATTAATTAGAACAGATGCGTCAAATACAGATTAATTACCCACACAGGAGTAAATATATACATATACTCGTATATCTGGTATATTTAGTTATACTATTTGCAGTTTTCTAGTATTGTTTTCTAGCATTGTTTATTTATACTATATATAGAATATTTACAGTTTTCTGGAATTGTTTTTATGAACTCGAGAGCGTAAATCGCGTAAATCAATTTCGCAGCGCATCACTTTTGCTTTCGATGCACCTCCATGCGATATATATCGTATAGATAGTACACACTTGTATCTGTCACGACAAATCAATTACTCGTACGTGGAGATAATTCTAATTCTGTGTGTGGGCTATAAAGAACTTCAACAGGTTTCGATATCACTCTGCGGTTCAACTACGACAGTATTATTTCGGTCACGTGTTCGCGAATGTAAGCAATAAAAGTGTTTCTATGCGATTTCAATACGGAGCACAGTGGGGCAGTTTAATGTCTTTATAATTGATGCACACAGTTCACTTACCTTTCAGCACTTCCACCTGGTAGCGAAGATCCTTGAATTTCACATCGGGCGCCTTCAGTTCCGCTGAACGTTTCGTTTTTTCCTTGAAATTCATGTCGATCAAAGTTGAAGTTAGAGTTCTGTTTATTTGTATGGCACTCGCCTATAAAAGAGACAAAGTAAGTGAGTAATACACATGAGCATGCACATATACGGTGTTTAATTGCCGCTATAAATTACAAACTGGCGTTAGGTAAACCTCGTTTGCATACAACTTTTATACATAAATCATTAAAAAATCCCTCTATTACCATATTAAAATCATTGCATTATTTCCTAAGGTATTTCCAGAGCTAAAGGTTAGTCCTATAAAAGCTTCTAAATTCTTGGCTTCACCTGTTGCCTGAATAGTTTAAAGCCCTTTATTACCGATTATTTCTTATATTTAATGAGAGGGTAAGCAAAGTCGGTACATTCATATGCAAGTCTATAATTACAGTTATCAGGTGTTTGCTATTTAGCTCAACAGCTGTCGGGTTGCTATGATATATGGTATTACTTTGCATATTCGATTTGAAGAAAACCTCAACGCAGCTGTGATTATTCATAGTTGTGGAAATCACTTTTTATGAGCGATTTCTCAAAATATATTGGCATTCAAATTGTCTTGCAAAGTTTCCTAGATTGCCATGAAACACTTGTGTGACATCATTTCGGCTTAAGCACCTAAAATATATACTTATATGGGTAATATATTGTATATATAACATGATATATGTATCAGGTTGGGGATTAAGTTCTTTTGGTTTAATTTTAATGACTTGTTTGTTGTTTATGAAAGTGTTTGTATTAAATTTAAAATGTTTTTTGTGCTCTACAAAACTGTATTATTTGTTTGCTCATATAATTTTATTTTAATCTAATTTTGCAGCAACAACTCATGAATTGGCCCCAAAAAATGTATTATGATCATCAAACAGCTCTAAAACATATTTATTTAATGAAATTTACTGAATAATTTAGAGCCTTTGTGGCATTTTCCAATATTATAAATACCTGAGCAAACTTATTCCCTAACCTAATACATATGTGTGTTTTAACCAGAAGTATCGAAGTTTGTTCTCTTAATTCTGGGAATCAATTCTCGATTAATCAACATCAATCTCCAGGTTGTCAAATATCTTCCTTCCTTTTTGTCTTTTGAAATTTGCGGCTATGTACAAAGGGATACAGAGCTCGTTTCAGGCTATACATGACGTGAAAGGTCTTAACGTATCCTACAAAACGACGCTATGCATGATTAGTTTTGATATTGCGTCTATTGTAAACAAGGAACGCCGAAATTCACGCTATAGAAACTTACTAAAGAAACGTACTTTATCACTTCGAATTATATTAATCTATATACTTATAAGAACATAACTTCCTTTACCACTAATATGATGTTAAAGATACCTTTAAATATTTCTATAAATATTTCCTATAAACAAGATTATTCACACTTTCTCTTTCAGTATTCCAAAGAATATTTTAATGAGGTTGTACACAAGATCTTTTCACAGAAGTTTATGTTCCACAGATCAAAGATAAGTTCCGATTTTGAAGGTCTGATAAACACTCTAGATAGCCTTCACAGGCTGCGATCACTCGCAATCACTTTCAGAGCTCTTTGAGTGCCGTGATGGGACTTCAATTGTTATTGGTTACCGTTTAAGTCGAAGGGTGCAACGCTACTAAAGCTACGGGAATTGTATTTACTATCCAGGTATTATTGATGGCGATTGGCAGTTGTCGTCTGTCGCAGTGACAACCTATAGTTAGTTCGTTAAGCAGTCGGTGCACCGGTTGTGGTTTTAATTAAAACTCGGTCTAGTCGGAATTTAATTTACAGCGTGTGATTAAATACAGCCTCGCTGTACCGCAATAGTATGACTGCTACTACTACTACTGTTTGTTGAAAGGCCTGACAAGTTCAAACAGATTTTAGTTTGTGGCCGAAGGAACAACTCTATCGGGTGTTGGCAATCGGGTAAGGTAACATGAGATTCTCGGGCATCGGGAAGAGCATTCGGAAACTTGTTGTACTTGTTGCCGTTTTTGTTGCAATTATAGTTTATGACAGTCAACGAAGTTCTATTAATAAATACATAGATACTTTGATCTAAGTTGCAAAATGCAATGCTAATAAAGTTTTTATTAATTCATTAGCGAGGTTAAACAGTTAAAACTTGCTTTAATAATCATTTCTAATGGGTTCAACGGAGATGTTGAATTGGCAACAATCGTAAAGGCTGTTCACCGCTATTTGCTTGTGTTGTCCGAAAGTTGTCATACGAAATATATGTTTGCTAGTTTAAAGATCAGATATATATGTGATCTAAGTGCTAATTTTAGAAATCGTCTTCAGGGAAGTTAACTTTTCATCAAATTTTCTACAGTTTCTACATTTTTTAATGATCCTGTCGATCCTTTTTCTTATTAAATGTCAAATAAAAATTTCTATAGGGTGGATTCCAGTCGATCAGTCTCATAATATAGCTCTGTCAATTGCCATTCTTGCATTGTAAAGTTCCCTCTCTAGAGAATTACTAATACGCAATTAGCTCTAATTTTTTAAATATACCCTCGATCTTTATTCTAGCGCGGATCTCTTTTAATTACAGCGTCAGACCAATTACTTGCATTCCTTAAGGTACTATCTCTTGGCTAGACATTTATAGGGCTCATTCAAATTGTATTTAATTTATGCTGGTAATTGAGATAAGAATCGATAAAAATATAATATGTAGATGACAATCAGAGGCCATAAATTAGCGTGTTATTGTGCTATTGCAATAATAAATGTAGCAGTTATTTATCTGGTTCACGTTTCAATGTTCATCTAATCCGATTTCATTCAAGATTTGAGTGCACTTGTTAAATAAAGCGTTAGAAATGCGAATATTTAATTTATTGCGTTGGTTGGGCGGGTTTTTTTGGTTTGGATATAAGCTGAGTGGTTTGTTACATTGCTAACCAGAGATTTGCTTTGTAAATATAACAGTTGACGGGTTTGTTAATGTGCTAAGTGAAAAGCTGAAGCACTGATGTGAACTTTGCTACATAAGTTAGACAAGTTTCATACCAGGCATGCTGTGTGCTGTACATATGCCAGTTAGCTTTTGTCAAGTTGCATGGAATGTGAAATTAGGCTTCTTTTCAATTTTTGTTGAATTTATGAATTAAAAATAAAACTTAAGTAAAATGTAATAAAATGAATTATTTAAAAATAAATATACATTAATATGTAATATTCAAATGTATACCAGCCAAATTAAATAAGAAGTTGAGTTGAATTTGCGCAAAATTCAAATTATTTCACCTTCATTAAATTTCTAGGCATAATCTAATACAATTCCTAGAACTGTATTTATTAGTACTAGTCTTATTTTTCGATTTTTGGCATAATTTTTCCCTATTCTCAGAAAAACTTTGCGGATATTTCCCCAAAATTAAGTGCTATAAATAAACAAGCCGCAAGCAGCTTATTCTGTTGGCCGCGTCCAATTGGAATTGAATTGTTGTTTGCGTAAACAAAACTATGCATATTATGGAAAGAAATAAAGCGAGAATAATATACGATATATACGAAAGTATTTCATACTCATTGCCGTTGGCCAAATGATTGAGCCGAAATCGGAAACGGAATCAAAATATCGGCAAAACAGACTGGAATTATTAAATAGGCATAGCAAGCGGTCCATCTGCCTACGCCATTATGGCAATCTGTGGCAACATTTCGCTATTTGTCGCCCATTTTGGGAATGGGGCAGGGAGAGATGCCTCCCTCCCTCCCTGCTATCAATGAGGAATGTAATGTCAGTTGTCTGTTTAGTTTCGTAGTGAAAAAAAAAATGTTCTGTGATTTTTTCAATCAAAATTTGAAAGCCAGCATAAGCTGGGCAGGATTTGCTGTACGTTTGTCTGTCTGTCTGTCCGTCCTTCCCTGCCTCCTTGCCAGGGTGTCTGGGGAGAACTCGCGAGACCTTTGCCTTGCGTGCGTGTGAATTTGCTTTGTCTTATTTTCATTTCGTTTCGCCTTCGCTTTGGCTTTTATTTGTTGTCTGTTATCTATTTGTGTTTGCTTTGCGCTGCTTTCCTTTCCCTTATTTTTTTGTTGGGGGCCAATGCCATAAGGCGACAATCGCTGTCATCATCATCAGCAGAGGCAGCATCATCATCGTGGGGCAGAGCAGGGCACAGGGCTGCTTGGTAATCCATGGCTGATGATATTCCCGAAACTAAATCAAAGCGAAATCGAATCGAATTTATTGTCATCTTCATTTTGCGCCTCAGATTATGCTACACAGATTTCTGGCCATGGTGAGTGTGTGGGTGGGTGGTGTGGCAGGTTGCCGTAGGGGCATGCCACGCAGCTTCAGTTTGTTGGGTTTCAATTTCGGTGTGAACTTTCGCTTTTCGGGTGCGTTCCATTGGCATTTTATCTGCAGTAGAATGGAGAATGAAGAAGGGGAGAGTGAGAGAGGGGGAGAGTTGCTTATGGTGCCTTACGTCTCGCTCTGTGTGCCCCCTGAAGCTACAGGTTATGATGCTTGGCTGTTTGTCTGTCCCAGATGCCAAGTCCCAGTTCTTCCCTTCCCTTCCTTCTGCTTGTGTCCTTCGCTTTCTTGTGCGTTTTGTTTTCGTGTCGCCCTCGCAATTTTGTTGATTGCGATTGCGATTGCGATTGTGTTGTTGTGTTTTTCTCGTCGCTGCTGTTTTTCCTGTTTTCTCTCTTTTGCTCTTGTTTTAAGCAGCTGCAATCAAAAATCCATCATTGATGCGTTTGGCCCCAAAACACTTTGAGGGCAGCCGCATTTGTGTATTGAACCTGAAACTAAATCCAAATGACACTGAACGATTGCGGCAGCACTTAAGTGACTGATTATTTAGACATTATTGCGAGTGCAAATTTGCATAAATAAAAGGTGTGGCATATGAAAAATTCTATATTAAAAGTAATGAAGCCGAAAAGCTTTTGATTAATCTGATTTGAAGTATTATTAAATGAAGCTTGTTTGCTGTTGATACTGTGTATTCTCCACAGTATCAACAGCAAACAAGCAAATGAAATCTATCAAATAAAATGTGGAAAAAGAAGAATATTGAAGTAGTTCTTCTTTAGGAAAGTTGAATAAAATGTAGAAAAAGAAGAATACGAAGGAAGTACTAAGGAAAATAGAAATATCTAACTGAGCTTTAAGCTTATTATTATATTAATCGCATGAAAGCTGTGACTGCAAGAGAATAATTCTGTAAAGATTTTATATTGGATTTACACAGAAAATGAAATAACAATTACATAATTATGCAAGCTCATTAAAAAACTTTAAAATAATACAATACGTAAGGATTAATACAATAAATCTATAAATATTTTGTCGGCTTTTAAAATATATGTTATTTTATATATTTATTAATCGTTTATGTAAGTGTTAATGAAAGCTTAAGTTAGAAGCTTGGTATTTAATACGCTTTTAGCTTCTTTGGATTGTTAACTCAGGAACTCTCGTCGTTTTTTAAATATATGTAAATGTTATAACTTGTTTATGTCATTGATAAAGAAAGCTTAGGCTACAAGTTTAATATTTTAATGCGCTTTCAGCGCAGGTAAAAGCGTGATATTCAAATTTAAAACTTGCTGCTTGGAAGAGCTTTACACTTAAGGCATAACTTTTTAAAGTTAATAAAGTTTAAGTTAGCCTATCTTGATATCGTTAAACTTTATTGTCATTCATTCAGGTTTAAAGCTTTACATTGGATCATATTTATTACTAAACTTGCCATAATGATTTATATTAGTAGAATTAGTAGAATCATAAAACGTCAGTCAACGGGTATACTTAGCTTAATTGCATGCAATAGCATAATTCCAGCAAAAATAGCCCGAACCACTCAGCAGTTATTGCCGCCAACTGATGCTGACGCGGCGGCTAACCCGACAAACCAACGACGACTTCAACGACTCCGACTCCGTCTCCCTCTCCCACAACGAAGCCTCGACTGGCTTCACTTTCTCTCAGTAATTAGTTGGTAGAAAGTTGATTAGTTGCGCGGTTTGCGCGGTTGTTACTCGCTTGTTCTATGTTCTCTTGGCTCTTGGCATGTTGCATGCAACATGGGGCAGCAACAGGAACGTATTGCTCATTGAAATAGAAATTAAATTTGTGACTAATTGTTTTCAAGTTAAGTACGCCAAGCCAAATGCAATTTGAAGGCGTTCGTGCTGCATTGCACTGACAGCGCATGCGACATACACAAGCTGCTGCCCTAAGTGTATGTGTGTGTGTGTGTGTGGCACGTAGCAACCGCGTTGCAACTGCCGGAATGGTTTTTGGTCGCCTGTCGCTGACGCGTTGGCTGCAAATGCTGCAATTGTTGCAGCTGACAGCGACGGCGGCTAACGCGGCTCGAGTATTGTGTGTGTGGCACGGAGTGTATGGCACAGTGTGTGTGCCAGTGTGTGGCTAGTCTCTTTCAGTTGCCAGCCCCCTTCCTTTCCCCCTGGCATGTATGCGCTGCATTGATTTTATGGGCTCACACAATTTTATCATTTTTATTTGCTGCAACAAATAATTTTGCTGCATGTCTCTTTGCGGTTGCCCACAAATGCCGCAGATTCCATTCGACGTTCAGCAAAAGGCCTCCACTGTCTGACAGAGGCCAGTCAATTTCATGATCTATAGGCAAACTGAAAACAATATCGCAGCGAACGGTTCTTATATGCATAAAATAAATAAATAAATCGAGGAAATGGAAAAACTGCCAAAGGAAATGAAAATGTTCGTCTGTTTTTTATAGAGTATAATTTGAACTGTAGCATGAAGTGTAAACTAGCTAGAAATATATTATATAAAATATATTATATTTAATACTGTCTCTACAAGTCTAGCTGCAAAGTCAGCAATCTGTTAAAAGAGTGTAGATTTAGTTTTGAAAAATAATTCTAGTTGAGTTGGAACTCATTAGTCTTGATATCAAATAATCTCGGTCTCCCTCTATATCTTTCGAAAACTCTTATAATATTTCCCAAGTAAAGCTTACTTTAAAGGGTAACTAAAAGTGCTTAAACTCTGTTTAAAACTATCGTTCTGATCAGCTAACTAAGTCGCAACAAAGTTCAATGAACCAAACTACACTATGCGAGATTAATGTTTCTAGATGATAAGCTTGGGGACCTTGGTAATGGTTAGGCCTAGTTCTAGTTCGGTCTAGTCTAGAAATCTAGTCAACTTCTAGTTCTGCTTAGTCTAGCAATCGCGTTAAACTGAAATCAGTTCAGTTCAATTTCAAATGTCAGACGATCCAGCACACTAGCTAAAAATGTTGCTAAAAATTGTTTTCATCTTATTTTGTGCTATACCAATGGGTGCTTATTCCATGCAAATATATTATAGTGACTATGTCTCTCTAATAAATAAGTTAGACCAACTAAGGTGAGTTTTCCTCGAACTTCAATTGTACTCTAAACTCAATCCAAATCCCTCGTCAAACAGAACCGGGCAGGAGCGACTTGAGAACACGCTCGATTTGATAATGTCGAAATTGAATTTATCTGAATTTCCTCGAAGTTGTGAAAGTGCCGCTAGTTCTGGCATACAGAAGATACTTCCGCTTGGCTATAATCATCATCCGTTTAGAGTTAACTGCGATGCGGATACTCAAGATGGTGGTTGGATCATCATACTGCGACGTCTCGATGGCAGTGAGAACTTCTTTCGCAATTGGGCTGCTTATAAAGAGGGATTTGGTCAGTTGGATGGTGAATTCTTCTTGGGATTGGATAAGATTTATGCTCTGACGGCTGAAAAGAATCAAGAGTTGCTATTTCTACTCGAAGATTATGATGGCAATGAAAAGTATGAGTTGTATGAAAAATTTGCTATAGGAAATGAGAAAGAATCTTATAAATTACACACACTGGGCAAGGCCAATGGCACAGCGGGAGATTCTTTTAGAGCACAGTTTGGACAGAAATTCTCTACGTTCGATCGGGATAATGATCCTGATATGAGCAGAAATTGTGCTGTTTCCTTTACGGGTGCCTGGTGGTATCGCGCCTGTCATGGCAGGTATGAATAATGAGTGAATGAGTGAATATAGTATTTATAATTTTAAATCTTTGTAGCCAATTGACTGGGAAGTATGATGATAACAGCTTTGGCAAGGGCATCAATTGGAAAGATTTTCGCGGCTTTGAATACTCACTGAAGCGGGTTGTCATGATGATAAGAAAGAGCAAGTGACGTGCTCGAGATTGTTTCGGGTTTCTGTTGAGATAATGAATAAACTATGAGTACAGAAACTTTGAATGAATAAAACTATAAAAATCAGAATTATGAATGAATAAAAACTATGTACAGACATTTGTTGAGTGTTTCCATAATCATATAAGGTTGCTGATAGCCCTGCAGCTTATAAATGATTTAGACACAACATTTCAATATTTATATCCTTGCAGAGGATATATTAACTTTGTCCTAGAATAAGCAACGCAGCTTAGAAGACACATCCGTCACAATAAAGTATATATATAAAATATAAGCATTTTGAGTCATCAACCTCGGTCCGTTCGCCTTTCTGTCTGTCTGTTCGTTCCTATGTCCGTCCGTCTGTCCGTTCGTCTGTTTATCCGTCTGTCTGTCCGTCCTTTCCGTCCTTCTGTCCGTCCTTCTGTACGTCCTTCTGTTGCTGAAGGCAATATTATAAATTCGAAATTAATTCTGATATTTCGCAGCTGCAAATTCATTTAAAGGAAAGTTACTAAACGAGAAACATTACTGTTCACAAATTTTTTGTTTAACTATTTTTCTCTTTAGTTTTTTTATATAAGTTCTGTTACATTTCCTCATCAAATTTCTTAAAATATTATTTTCAGTTACATTTACAGGGTAGTTGCGAGTCGAACAACGGGAATTGGTTAACCTAACTTTTGCCTTTTGTTTTCAATTGTTTTTATTTGCGTTTTACAAAAGGCGTTGCATACTTTCGGGCGTCAGTTAAATTAAAGTCAAACAAAGGCAAATTTATTTTGGTCTGCCCCGAAAAATGAAATGTTTTTCTTTTGGGGTGAAAATGCACATGTTTTGATTATTACAAGAAACATGGCCTACGGCTATTCACTAACAACTTGTCAATTGCACGAGATGTTCGAATATTATTGTTGTCCCAGGTTCGTATGTGTAATTTGCGGCAGAAAATCTTTGCGATTTCCTTTTTATATTTTTTCTCAATTTGCAACAAAACGAGGAGGACAAAGAAGTGGAAGATGAGGAAAAAAGTAAGACAACAAAGAAGAGCAAATTTGTTTTTGATAGAAAGTCATGTCAAAAACAATGGCCCAACTATTGTCATACTTTTTTCCCTTCCTTCTCGTTTTTATGTTTTTTTTCTGAAAGTCGAAACATGTGGGTGCAGAGAGAGAGACAGAGAGAGAGAGAGAGAGAGAGGGGGCAGGTGGATTTAGGTGGGTGTGGGGCACTTGAAAAGTGCGCCCAACGTTGAGTTGACCCTCATCAAAAGCTAACTAAAAGTTTTCTCTTTTTATTTCATCTTCTCTCTCTCTCCCTCTCGCTTTCTCTGTGTGTTTTCAGTTTGGCCAAAGTGGAAAATAAATGATTCCACAGGATGACCATTTGCGTGTGTGTGCATGTGTGTGTGGGTCTATTCGGTATACGGTCAAAAAGTTGAAAACCAAGCTACACTTTTTGTGCAATTTGAAGAACGACAACAACAACAACAAAATGAAAATAAAAACATCTATGGCCCCAAACAAAAGTCGAAAAACTGAAAGCGAAATACAACAAAAAAACCAATAGAAATTTAAACAGTTTTGACGCATTAAATACTCATTGAGCGGCCTGATTTTGTGGCATACCCTGTCTGCAGGTAATTGCAAATGGGGTGGTATGTATAGTTTGAGCAGCAACATGACCATAGAAAACCATTTTGACATTTAAAAAATCATTTGGACGTAATTGAATGCTATTTGTTGTTGAATTCTATTATTACAGGGTATCTATCTTATTGACTGTAGTTAAAATACTTGTATATTAAGCATTAAGATCAACTCAATTACTTCTTTTATGTTCCAATCACCTGCAATTTCTTATAGTACAGGGTATCTGATAGTTTATCATTAGCTTTAAAATAAACAACTTTGTTCTTCTCTTTTTAGCTCAATTGCTTGAAATTTCTTTGTGTACAGAGTATCTGCTAGTCTATCATTAGCTGCTATACAGTGTTTGACAACTTGTTATCAAAGTTGTTTACTATAAACTGACTCAAGCTACGTCTTGCAGTCGCTGCCACGCACAGACACACAGAAAACATAGCAAAATATACCCTGTAATACACGTACCTTTAATAAACAATTACCCAATTATAACAGGGCTTCAAGTCATTTAATGTTTCTCTTCCATTTCACTTCTCTTTCCATATCAATCTCTCATAGTTTCTTCATATCTACAGGGTACATCCTAGTATATCATCCACTGTCATTTAGGGATTAAGGCCTTACGCACAAATCTGCTAACTAACAATAGGCTCACGCAGTGTCCTTCCCAAACACACACACACTCGAACACCCGCACAGTCAACAGACGCACTGCGCATCCTTTATCCATACAAATCCATATTTAATTAGGGCGACGCCGTCGTCGTCGTGGACGTAGTCGGGAAATGTTTGGTCTGGACTGGTCCTTCAGGAGTGCGTCGTCTCTTTTGCATATTTCACTTTGACTGGCTTCTCGACTGGCGCATCCCGACACGACTCAACTCAACTCAACACAGCCCGACACGACTCGACTCTCCTCTCAGCAGCGTCAACTTAATTACGTTGCGGTGCTTATCACGATCACAGCAGCAGCAACGCGAAGCTACCACAGTCTTACACAGGCAAACCCTTGCCCCGTCTTCTCTCTCCTTTCTATCCCTTTCCGCCTGCCGTCATCATCATCATCTTTGTCTGCGGCAAGTGCCACTTCATCAGTCAGCATCGATGCTGCTGCCCCACGGCATCTGCTGCTGCTGTCCGCGCCTTCTGTTGCCACCTGTCCACGTTCATTGCCAGCTTCAACTTTATCAGCGAAGGAGGTGGAGGGAAAGGGAGGGAAGACGAGTATTTTTGGGCCTTTGTTTGCACGCTGAGCTGCCGGCGGCGCAGTTCACAGATTCCGTTTGGCCAACGTCGTGCCGCGTGTGGTTTTTGGTGGGCTTTGCCTTGCAGCCAGACTCGGCACAGTCGGCTTAGCGCTAAAATGTCTGCCTAGCTAGCTGTGTGCCAGTGTGTGTGTATGTGTCTCTGTGTGTGTGTCTCTGTATGTGTTTGTTTGCGGGCTGATGGAATTTTAATTAAATACTCGGGTGTCTATGTTAATTTATATGCGCATATGCTTAGCCAGCATGCAGCATCATAGCGGAGTTCTAGCACCCCACTTATGAAGCAGAGAGTGATGGGTTGGGGAGAGGGAAGAGGCGAGGGGATATCTGCCCGGTAGCAGGTGAAGTGCCGGCGCATGTTTATGATTAAGAGCTTTAGGCGCTACTGGCATCGTGTGCGGCGCGCGTGTGTCCTTGTTCTTCATTCTTGGTTTCATTGTTGAAAATTTAATTATCATTTTTAATGCTTAGTGAGCACTATTCGTAGCACCTCTCCCTTACCTCCCTGCTCTAGGTTTACTGCTATTAACCTACCCTCCCCTGTGTTGTTGTGCCGCCACTGACATTGCGGTTTTTGTGGGTCTCTGCATCGCATCCGTGTCTGGGTCTGGGTCCGTGTTCGGGTTCGTTTCGGTTTGGTTCTTTGTGTTTTTGGGCAATGCCACTTGATATTATCACGTTCCCAGCGAGACAGTCTGTCTCTGTCTGTCTGTATATTCCCTCTCCTCCCTCTCTGTCTGTCCCTCTCCCCATCCGTCTGTCTCTTTTGTCTGCTCTCTGGTTGTCACCTGGTTTTCGAGATGAAATGCAAAGAACTTGATATGGGATATTCTCGTAATTTGTTGTGCGGGTTTTCACTCCAGTCCCTCTCCCTTACTCTCTCTCCCTCCCTCCCTTTGTATGCCCTTTAGCTGAGTGAGTCGACAACAGATTGACATTTTCACATCAAATGAGGGCTGGCAATTTACTTAACTATTTATGCGACTCTTAAGCGCTTAGCAACAACTTCAAGTTTGCCATAATATTTAAGAGCGAAACCCTTTTTAGATCAGATCTCTCAGATAGCTGGCGCTATAATTGGAAGCACAGAAACAAGGTGGAGTTGGTTGGGGACACCCTTGAGGCATTTGTGCAGACTGCGGTGTAAACCTGTTGCGAATTGTAAGTGAAATGAGTGAAATGAGAGCTTTGTAGCATGCTTACTGTGGGTTTTTGCAGCTGGCCTTTTCTCTAGATTTTTGCAGGTATTTTACTTTGATATGAGTTATGCAGTGCTATAAAATGTTGCAAATTTAATATTTGTGGTACTAACCTTTGTATGTTGAACTTAAGTTATATAATTTAAACACTCTAGAGTTGTTTGTTGCTATACATTTATTTTTACTGTATCAAAATGGAAATGAACTGTATAAATGATTGGTTTTTTCAAGGTATTGAACTATATTACTAACTTATATAGTCATAATTTTTTAAATATATAGTATGTGCAAATTCGTTGTCAATATTTATTTTAATCTTTATCATTTAAAGACAATTCTTCAGATTTTCAAGATGATTGAAAATAATTATAATCAGTCTATGAAGCTTATCTTTCAAAGTGTTTGGGGAGCTCCCTACCAAAAAGTATTGTGTGTAGGTTATTATTATATAACATTCTTTACCAATATAGATATATATCTTACGTATTATCTACTAGTATTATCAACATTATGTGTCTTAAAAAAGTGGCTAGTTCTTCTTCAAGTATTACCTTCTATCAAAAAGAATTTAACAAATGGATTTTAAATGCCAAATATAACATTTTTTTATACGAATATTAATATATATCTTATCACAATAGAACAATAAACAATACTACCAATCTTCAAAGAGTTCTTATATCTCCTTCAAAGTTTACTCCCTTTTAAAAAGATGTCGAGTATAGGTTTATCCTCCCATTCACAGCACTTCCCTAACCAAAATAGACATATATGTTATCACATGCGTCGTCTATGCTTTCCATTGCTCTACCAGACTGGGCCCATTTTCGCTATTCGTCGCGTTAAAGCCCCGACTTATCTTCCTAACGGCGGCTGCTGTTGCTGGTGATGTCGCTGGGTGGTACGTGTTGGCATCGATGTTGACATTCATATTGACGCTGAGTCCGGGCGCGACTTGTGGCATGCGCTGACGGCATGTTGCAAGGCCAGTTGCGTTAGCATGCCACACAGTCTGTTGCCCGCCGGCCTTGCATTGACAAAATGGCCTGCCGATTGTGTATGGGGCAGGAGGATGCAGGAGGTGCAGCTGTGTCGCGTTTCGTTTCGTTTTGGCGTGGCAACATCTGTTCCTGCTGCTTCTGCAGTGCGTACGCGTCCGGCGCGAAAACGTGGACAGCTCTGGCAGCGCATAATTCCGAGGTGACAGCGCTGCGACACGCTGGCTTTAGGTGAGCCTCCTGCTGTGGCAGCCAACTGCAGTTGGCTTAGGGAGCCAAGCTGAAAGAACAAGAGAGAGAGAGAGAGAGAGAGGGAAGGAGAGAATAAGAGAGAGTTATATATATGGTATTGGAAGATAGTCATTGCAGTAATGGAAGTTAATAACTAAGGCAAAAAGGCAGATTTTTTACATGCCCAAGAAAGTATGCAATGAATAATGAACAGACAAAACAGTGCAATATTCTGTAAATTTAAGATATCTAGGACAATTTGCAACTTATACTACTTAAAACCTTATACAAGTCGCACCAGTCGCAGTCTTGGGGAAGCAACTACAGCTTATATACAAAGCTGTTCTGATCCCTAAGGGAATAATAAAATGTATAAAAAAGAGAAATTATTGTCAAAACCTTTGTGAAATGGATTTTTATATATGCTTATATGCGAATATGCTTGATAGCAGATCAATCATTGATAATCTGATGCAGTTTTACAAATTTATAAAAATTTAATAGCTTGATAGACAAAACTATGACGATGTGGCATCTCAAATGAGGAATTGCGAACGGATGATTTTTGAAAGAGTTATCGACTTCAAAGGCTACTTTGAGACTTTCAGTAAAGCGCATCAGACTTGATAAAAACACATTAAATTTGTTTAAAGTTAAAAACATTCATCGTATTCTCAACTATACAAATGAAAGGTGCTGCTACATAACTCTTCCAAACTGCATTCATAACTCCACAGTTTCTGAACATAAATACTAGAAATATTAGAAATATTTCTGCCAGTTCATTTTGTTTTTTTAAGCGTCTTCTCTTCATAAAAGGCCACAAAGTGTTTCTTCTTCTTTCTTTTGCGCTGCCAACGCGCAGCTGCTTAACTATTTGAAGGCTTTTCCTTGCAGCTTTTGCATCAAGGAATCATAACGCCAGAACTTGCCAGAAATGCAGAAAAAGAAGAGGAGAGGTCGGGCAGGAGGAGGTGCGGAGTTACTTAGCGCTGAGACTGGACCCTTGACGGGGGTCTCTAATAGTGCAGCAGAGTGCCGACTTGGGACTAAATTAACTTTGCTTGTGTTTTGTTGCGGTTTCGTTAAGGGGGTGGCTGCACTAAGGAAGGGGAGAGTAAAGAGGGGGCGAGCGGAGGCTTGACTCTTGAGTTTTCGCTGGGGTTTTGCTCTAATTGCAATGTGCGCTCAAGTACTTGAAAATGTTGACCTTCAAGTATTTTCACTGGGCTTTCACTTCTTTTTTCCACGCTGGGTTTCATTTAATTAACAGCAAACGTGGCAAGGGAGAACAGGGAGTGACTGAAAAAAAGAGAGACGACAGACAGAGAGAGAAAGAGAGAGAGAGATAGGGGTCCATTGAGAGTTGCCTGAAATTTGGCAAGCCAACTGGCAGAAATTGGATATACAAATATCAATTTGGAAAGGGGGTAGAAGGGTAGATAGTAGGGGCTGTTATTGGATGTTACTGCTATGGCTTTTCATGCCACGCTCAATTCTGGGGTTTTTAATATAAACAACAAGTTCGCATATGCATGAATAAGTGCTTTTAAATAAAGGATGCATTTTATTTGCAGTTAAAACGTAACAAAACAGTGCAAAACAAACTCAAGCTCAGATTGCACAACAGCATCAACAGCAACAACACACACACACACACACTGGCACAACACACAGCAACAAATGCACAGTGGAGCAACAACAACAACAATAAGTTATTCAAACAAACGACGCGCTCTAAAATTCGTGTTGAGTTGCGACAAGAAGTCTATAAAATCAACACGAGGGTGAATCGAGAATTTTGGTAAGTTATTTGAAATTGATATTGATACATATTTGTTATGCTTATTGGAGAAATAACTACAATACCTCTTCTAAAATTAATATTGATAAATATTTGTAATGCTTATTGGAGAAATGACTACAATACAATTTCTACAATACGATAGAAGAGAACTGTAAGTGGAATAATCTTTGCAATAAGAGGAATTTAATTAATGGTCATCCTGATTGCATTATGGTTACCTTAACTACATTATGTTCACACTAATTGCATCATGGTAACCTTAAAAGGTGATCCCCCTTATTGAGATCACATTTTAAGGTTATCTTAATAGGTTTATGGTCATCCTAATTGCATTTTGGACATTCTAAATGAAATCTAGTCACTCTTAAATGTCTGTTTATCACTGATTTGCCGTAAGTGTGTATCATCTAAAGATCTCTTTGAGCTCAGAGCTCTCTTCATATTGCTTCTTATAATTTCCAAAGATTTGTACTTCAATTTACATGTTTCCGTGATATCTGGTCACCCTTATTGCTTGATTAACCTCAGAATTTCCCATTCTTTACACTCAACACTTCTTTAAACTTACTTATATTCCTCATCCATCCAATTACGATTGTTACCTATTTATTTTTTCTATTTTTCTTTGCAATCTGGTCACTCAAATTGTTTGGATGTGTATGAAGGTTAGACCTGCCAAACTGATGGCGTTATCTAAAATGGTAAAAGACTTCAGGGCTTGCCCCATGTTTCACCTATTTCACATTTATACATGCACAATTTTCTATGTCATTTGGTCACCCTAATTGAACTGGTCAACCTAATGCTCAACTTACCTAACTAATTTAAGTTTTCCCATTAGTCTGCAATCAGAAAAAGTTTACTTTATTTTGTTTTTTTTTGTATGTTTTGTGTTTTCTTGATTTCACGTTCCCGTTTACAACTTATCGATAAACCCTCGCTTCACGAGCAGCAGCTACAAATTGCATTTTTTTCATTTGTTTTAAATTTTGTTTATCGTCGAGCAACAACCCATTGAGATGCCATGTAAAATCTAGACTGGCTACCCCCCCCACTCTCTCACTCCACGTCCTCCTAAACCAGGAATTGCAACGGCAGAATGCCAATGCCCAATGCTAGTTGAAGAAGGGGCAGTAGATAAGGGAAGGGATGGGAAGGGGGGAGGCGAATCTCGTCGAGAGTGGAGGCGAACAACGGATGGATTTGCTCAACTGAATATTGAGTACGAGTGTTTTCTCTATTCTATTCGATGCCATTCGACAATATAGAAAACCGAAAATGTTGTTTTATATGTTTTCCCTCCCTCTCTCTCTTTCTACTCCCCCTCTCTATCTCTCCGAGTCTGACTGTATGTCTGTCTGTCTGTCTATCTGTCTCTCTTTTGTGCCAGGTAAGCAAACAAGGGAAGTGTGTGGGGGGGGGGAGTTGAAGTAAAAAAGAGTGAAAAACAGAAATCGAATTATACAGCTCAGTGATTTTTCGGTTTCTGGTGTTTGGTTGCCTTTTGCTCGTTGCACGGCTTTGATGTGGCATGCTACAGCAGCAGCAACAACAAGAGAAACAGCAACAACAAGAAGAGTGGCAGCAACAGCTCTTACTCTAGCTATAGCTATAGCTATAGCTATAGCTAAAAATCACAGCAGCATCCACAATAAATCCATGACAGTTGACTGGCAACTCGCAGACTCGCGAGACGTGCGCCGCATGGACACGTGGCATGAGGCAAGCGAAAGCTGAAAATTTGTTGCAGGCAGCTGAAGGAGGAGCAGGAGTGGGGGGAAGACTAGCTTAAGGTGTGTTGTGCTGCTACTATTGATGGCTTTACGAGTAAATAATGTACAAACAGCTGCTTATCCGCGTTGCATGCCAGCAGTGTGGCAGTGGCGGGGGCGGACCAGGGGGTGTGACATTGATTTTCGATTAGACGCCGGAAATGCGACATTCCCTCTCTTTTCCTCCCCCCACACTCTTTCTCTCTCGTCTTTTATTACTACATCTTGCTGCCTTAAAGTGTTTCACGTTTATGGAAATGTGACCCAACTTGACTTTGAGATTAGCAGGCAGTACCTGCTCCCCCTCTCTCACTCTCCCCCTCTCTGAGCACCTCTGCTACTGCATTATGCAGGCTGTTAGGCGGGTTGGGAAAAATTCAATCAGCGCAACTTTTCGATAAGCTGCAAAGGCAACGAACGCAGCGCAGCAAGAAAAGCGCCTTAAACTTTTCATGAATTCAGCGTCGACGCCGTCTTGGCTTTTCCTCGACTCTACTTGGACTTGCACTTGGTCTGGCAAACTTTGCTTTGACAGGCAAAGGGACGGATCGGATCGGGTATCGCTTTGAGCCAAGTTAATAACTTGAAGCCTTAGCAGTTATGAAGTTGGCGCTTCTCTCTTTTATGTCGTTGACATTATGCGACATTTTTCACTCGTCACACTGATTGAGCGCGTTGTGAATACTCTCACCTGATTGGGGAGTTTTGGCTAGCTCCACTTTGGGAGAGCTATGTTAAATTGGGTGGGAAATATTCAAGTTCTCTTGTTATGAATTTAATCAGGAAAGATGCAGGAGGATAGTTTGGTATGTTTTGAAGGTCTGGTTGATACTGTTGCTATTGGGATTGTTAAATTCCTGTTAATCTTGTTAAATTCTTGTTTAGTTTAAAACTACCAGGAATAAAGCCTTTTTAAACTGCAGAATTGTAAAGTGACATTAGATGCTAAAGTTCCAAGAAGTACCATGAAAATTTCCCTGAAAGATCGGACTCAAAAGACAACAAGCTTTGTTTACTTGATTTGTCATGAGTATAGTGTGCGATATCTAGCTTTAAACAGTCACAATCTACAATCAACTCAGTCTAAATTCTCTTCAATTCTCTTCAATATATCGAGTTGAACTTCAGTTTGTTATCGGGAGTAAAGTCAACTTGCAGTAAGTCTCGACACCACACATGCTCATTATATGCTGACAATCTGTGACCATTTCCTATAGCCCTATAATTATGCAGAGCTATATAATTTGCAGTAAGTAAACTTGAACAAACATCGAGTTCATTTGCTCTGCTGTCTCTGCTCCGGGGACTGTTCCACGGGCCCAAATGAAGGCAATTGAGTTGGTTGAGGGAACAAGAGAGCGAGAGAGAGGGAGAGGAACGGGAACTGGGTATGGGGAATTATGTAGTATATGATTACGGTCTTTATGCCATACGACAAAAGGTAGCCTGGTCCAAGTGGAGGAGCTGACTGTCGCTGCTATTGCTGCTGTTGCTGGTGTAACGGAACCGTCGGCTCACCCGGGAGTCGTGTGCAATTATTTGTATTGGGCACACACAGCTGTCGCCGGGCTCTGAGTTGCTGTGTTTGTTAAGGAGGAGGGGCATAGGGGGGGTGTGAATGGCGGGTAAAGTTGGCAAGCGAGCGAAAAGGGATTTTCCTACAATTTGCCAAAGAGGCAAAGCGAAAGGATTTCTTGCCTTTCCGCCAGCTGCCTGACGAGCTTTTCTTCTGCTGCTTCGTCGTCATTTCTTCTTCTTTTTTTTTGGAGCGTAAAGCCTATTATGTCAAACACAATAATCAACAATAAGAGGGGGCGACAACAACAGCAGAGGCAGCAGCAACAGCAGCAGCAGCAACAACAGCGGCGACAAGAGCGATGACAATGACAACGGGGCGTATGCGCATTGGCCAAGGACGGACTGAAAATGACGTGGCTGCATATTCAAAAGGACGCTCGCGCTGCAGGCAGGGAGGGGGGAAGTATGCTGAGGTAACTGGGCAGCGGGGGCTCCATAATGTGTTGGCATGTTTGCGCTGCCAGCGCGATCCCATTGGGAGCCAGCAGCGCACACTCATCTCTCTCGTCCTGGCCTGGCCTGGCGGGCGGTCGCTGCGTACTTTGAGCGCATTTTTGCACTCTGCGGCCTGCAGGGAGATGGGAGAGGGAAGGGCAAGGAGTGAGGCAAGCAGGCAGCTGGGTTCATGACACGAATTGGCGCAAGTGCCCAGTGTCATTGGCCTCAATGGCCAAGCAAGTGAAGCCACCAAGTGAGCCGTTCGCAGCGTGTACAACGTTTGTCATTGCAATGCATCAGTTCTGCCTGTCTATCTATCCCTTTCCCTGCCTCTACCCTCTGCCCAAAACGTCAAGATTGTCAGGAATTTTACAAGTTTTACAAATAGTTTTGATTGGTTATTAGAGCAAGAAATTGAATTGAATGCAGCAATTAACAAGTCAAGCAAGAAAGAGAGTTGGCTGTAGTCGCTTGTTGTATACCCTGCAGGCAACTGGGCAAAGATAACTGTGTAACCTACAATGATAAGTTTACAGACGATGCAAATTGGTAATATTTTATTTATCTTAAAACTATTTCAAGTTAATTTTGACTTGCGTCATCGAGTAAAATCTAAAACTAAATATGAGAATATTATATTACATTATTTATTTTTAACATAGGGAAGAAAAATCTCTGAAAATTATCAACTAAATACATAAAATGTAAATGATTTATAAATTAAATCTTTATAATTGAAAATTGTTTTATTTTCGAGGTAGTTATGAGTGTTAGAAATTGGTATAGAGCCCTTTATCATTGAAAAGGTTTAACATCGATGACTTATCTATGATTTTAAGTCTAGAGGTGTAACTATAATTCTAAGGGAAATCTAATTAAATGGAAGCTGAAATATAAATTTTCTATTATAAAAAAGGGAGTAGAACTGGAGAAACAACAATGTTTACTGAGGAAACATTTTTCATAGGAAACATCGACGTTTATCAATGTAACTTCAATGATTCTTCAGCTCTGAAAGGGAGAACATCTACAAGTTATACTTGCATAATATAAAATCAGATAAATATTAATAGTAATCTATTGGATGCTTACTCTAATCTAATCTAATCTGGATCTAAAGGTCAAACCATGTACAAAATGTTATACAAGACAAAAAACGAATGATTATTTAAAAGAGTTACGAACTAAAGAGTTATGAGCTGATTTTACAAAGAGTTACGAGTTGAAATGTGCGTATTTGGGTGTCAATATGATATCATTTAAGATTAAAGATCCCTGGCATTTCATTCAGAATACACAAACTTTAATTCCACACATCACAGAGAGAACTTTAATGTGCGAGGAGGCTGGCAAAGAAGACTCTGATTAGATAACCTAGCAGAGGGTGGTCTAACAAGGGTAGCGGGGGTGCCATAGGGTGTGTGGGGGCATGGTACATGACCGTACATAATAGTCGCGTGGCGGGAGTGAGCATTCAGTGTGACCTAATTAATGGCATTCACATGCGAATACGCTGGAGCTGCTGCTGCTGGTGTTGCCACTGCAGCTAGAGGGGATTAGAGGGCGCAGTGGCTATTCAGAGGTTGCACTTGTATCGTTTAGGGGCTTAGAAAAACGAGAGGCAGGCTGTGTTGCAGTGGGTGAACGAGGAGGGGGCAGGGGGGTAGCTGAGGGAGAAACTGTTTGCCGTTGATGGCTGTCGAGTGCATGCAAATTGCCATCAAAAAGATGCGGAACATGTGCCCGTGTGTCCGTTGTGCAAGCATGCTCAACATGCCTTACCCCACTCCCACTCCCCCTACTCTTCCTTCTCCCCTCCCCTGCTACTGTGCCCCGTTGATTTGTATGCGCGCTGCGGACTGAAGCAGCGAAGGTTTTTTTCCTACTCCGCCTCAGATGTTGTCCAAACGTTTTTGCCAAGTGGCAAACAGCAGCACAGAAGCAGCTGCCATTGGACATTAAAGGCGCAACCCGCGTATCTGTACCGCCTCCTCGCCATTCCCCCTTTAACTGCCCCAAGGTCGCGTCCAGCAACCATTCACTTTGAGCTTTTGAATTTTGAAAAGGCAACGCGAGCAAAAACTGACATCATTTTTGAGGATTCAGGTTGCAGCCGCAGCAAAAAAACGAAGAAGTAGAAGAAGAAGAAGTGGAAGAGAAGGTAGCAAAGGCAAAACGGTGCGGCAATAGAATAGAACTGCGAACTAATGCGAAAGGCAGTGAACGGGGCATCGCCGCCGCCTCAATCTGCATCGAGAGTTGGTGATGAGTCGAACGTGCCAGGATTCGTTTTACTTGCAGATTAAAGAGCGAATCTGCCATGTTCAAATGACAGCCGAAAGCTGAAGAAGCTGCTCGAATTCGCCAGAAGCGTTGGTAAGGAGTGGGAAGAGAGAATAGATTGGGAGAAGGAGAGACGTGGCAAGCATTGCTGGGAAACCACAGGAATGTTCAGTAGTGAAAGGGAATGTGACTTAATGAGCAGAACTTTTCGTTCTTTGATGACTTTTTGCTTAATCCAAAGTCAGGAGCAGCTTTTCAAGAAGCAAATGTTATTCAATGAGCAATGTCCAAACGCTGCAGATTCAGTAGAAGCTCCTTATAGAGAATATATATGCTTTGAAAAAGCTTTGATTATTTAAAAGTAACTTTAATATAATCAAAAGCTCTTTAATATCTTATAAAGCTCCCTTATATAATTAAAAGATCTTTGCTATCTTTAAAGGGCTTCAATGTTTCAATGTTTGATTTATTTAAAAGCTCTTATTGAAAGCTTTTGCCTAAAAAGGTTTATATAAAAAGGTCTGATATCTTAAACAACTTTTTAATCTGTTCAAAATCTCTTCGGTCTCTTAACAATGATGCAAATGAAGAATTTAAGCTTTTCCCTATAATTCCCAATTAGTTTAAGCGCACAGTTGTTCATATTGAACTGAACCAATTTATTTTCTTCGAGCAGCAACCGCAATCTCTGTGGAGCACTCCGACAGACGAGCTGGCAACGTAGCCAAGCCAAGCCAACAGAAGCCGCACGCCTGTGCGTGCTACAGAAGCAGAACTACAGCTGGCTCGGATCGGATGACAGCCAAGGCCCGCTGCGCTGCGCTGCAATGCGAAACCAAGAGGCAGCCTCTGGTCAGGCTTCACGTCAAGGGAAACGCTCCAGGCGCAAGCGAGAATTGGCCCAATAAGCAACACGCAGCAACAGCAGCAGCAGCTGGACGCAGTGGCACGACTTGAGTTACAGTTACAGTGGCCCAAGATGGCGTGGCACAGTGGGGAAATGGGGAAATGGGATGCGAGATGAGCTCGCATTACGTACGGCTCGGCAACAACCTGTGGCGCACCTGTCCTATTAATTAAAATGATTAATTGGGCACAAAACGAGGCCGAGAATGGTAGAGAGAGAGAGAGAGAGAATGGTTGCCTTGCTTCAAGCGCAACTCAACTCCGAGTCGAGTCAAGTCAACGTGTATATCGTCTTGCCACATGCCACATGCAACTTGAGCTTGCTGCCTCTGTTCTGCTTTCTCTGCTGCCTCCTTTTGCTTCAATCCTTTGTGTCCCCCTGTTGCTGTTGTGTTTTTATATACGGCATAAATATTGTTAAAGTGCCGAGCGATAGTCCTGCCTACCCCTACCCTTCCCCTCGCTTTCCTCAATCCCCATCCCTGCTTAAGTCTCGGCTCTCAGTTCCAGTCACAGTGCCAGTTTCTTGGCTTGATTAATTGCCGATTTGTTGGCGCACTTGGTGTCGTTTCTCTTGTTGTTTCTGTTGTTTCACCTGCTATTGTTGTTGTGCTACACATACACACACATTTGCACACTCCATTGTCACGAGCAAAGTCAACGGCTCTTTGGTAATTGCCTCACCGTTGTATCGTACCTTGTGCTTGTGCTTCTGCTTGTTGTTCTAATCGATTTCTAGCTACAGTCCCGGCCAGTTATATACATCCACCCACTATACACACTTCTGCTCTGCCCCTCTTCCCCTTCCCCTGCCTGCCTTGTCCAGTTCCAGGCCATTGCTGTGCCCGGTGTTGTTCTCGGTGTTGTTTTGTTGTTATTGTTGCACAGTTGGAAATTTATAGTAGGTTTGCAATAATACCAAAGCTATTTTATGCATAATTAGTTTTCAACGGTACACTGTAAGTGCCATTAATTAACTTTAACTTTACCTTCCCCACTGCTTCCTTAGCCAGCGCACTCTCCTCTACACTCTACAGAGGCCTCTGCCAGGCAAACGACTAACTGGAAAAACAGCTTAGGGTATTGACTAAAGATCTTTGTCAGATGAATGGAGAGTGGATGAATGAGGGTATTGTTATGGCATTTATAGCAAAGAAAATTGTATTTACTACACGGCTATAATTTGGGTATTGTTTTGATAAAAGGAAGTAAGGATATTGATGTGCAATATGTATATATTCTACATGTTATGTGAAAGGAATTATATTATAAAACAAAGAAAGGTTATGATTTGTATTTGCAAAAGTGAACAGTTAGTGGAAGCATTTGGTTTAGATTTAAGCTATGATCTTTCCTTTTTCAACTTAAATTTCAAGTATGACAAACTTAAGATTATATAAGGGTAATGGTGTCTCAAAAAGAAACCCAAGATTGTTAAAAACCAGTACGAATTCTTTAACATAAACAAACCTAATCGTTTTGTATATTTTGATTTGACAAGCATACATAAAATATACACAATATAGTATATCTCAATTAAAATCAAGCATTTCTAGTATTAGATTAATAAATGGTACTGTTGTCCTATAAAGAAACCTAACAACTCTAAAATTTGACAAGTTATCAACGTATAGGCGTCAACGTGGCTGAAGTGTATCTTAACTTTTCTACATTTCATTTCTAGCATTTATTCAGAATTTATTTACATAGTACATGGTACTAATGCCTTAAAGAAAATACTAAGAAAGAAAGAAGCAAATAGACAAAATACTCAAAGACAGACGACTTAAAATCTTGTAGAGAATGTGACATAATGAAGTATATTTTACTATTTCATTTGCTAGTAAAGTTTGTAAAGTGTCTTATAAGACTTAGTCCAGTATATTACAGAGTATTCAATATTTAGATCTTTTTCACATTTATTGCAAATAATAACAGTCCCTTAACTTTCTACCTCAAAGCTATTTAACCTTATTCAAAATTCACTGATGAAATTTGCTAACAAAATAAACATATTACGTGCGCTTGCACTTCCTCTAAATATTGTATTACTCCATCATAAATTGCCCTAAAACACACTTGACCATTTAAAGCAATGCGTAGGACACGTGTTTACTTTGAACCTAACTAGAGCCCGCGGGGCTGTAGTTTTAGGTCTGTGGCAGACGACGTCGACGACGAGGAGAAGCTCAAAAGGCAAAAGGATGTTGCGCGTTAGTTTTATTTTCATTCAGCTGCAGGCGACAAAAGGGACGCAAATGTTTTCGATATGTGAAGAAAATAAAAATGGAAAATGCTGAAATATAATATAAGCAGAGAAGAAGAGGAAGTGGCGAGGGGGGGAGCAGGAAGGGGAATCATGTGTGTGCACAGAGAATGAAATATTTTTTGAAAATAATTTCTAAAGGTTTATTTTGCTGCATATAAAAATGAATTTTTTCCAATTTTAATACGAATATTTTATTTAGCAGCTGCCCGGAAATGCAAAAAGGGGTGGACAGGTGAGAATGTCAGGTGTGTGTGACTGTGTGTGCTACAAATTGGCTTTACAAATTCACAAAGTGGGAGAGCAGGAGGTAAGGGGTGGCCCACTTCCCCATTCAGCTCATCCACACTTCAATTTCAATTGGCATTTTACCTTGGCAACCACAATAAATGTGCTCAAGAGCAAAGAAATTCTTTAGCGCAGCAGGGGGAGGTAGGGAGAGGGGGTGGACACGGGGTCATGTCCTAGGGTATTGCAGTTTCAATTTTTGCATTTGTCGCACAACAAAAAACGGTTTCGTACGCCTCATTTGCAAGCACCTCGAGCGAAAGGCAGCACCCGAAAATGCAGAGTAAATATTGAAAAGCAGAGAACTTGAAGAGAAGGAAAACCCCCCCTACTGTCTCCCTTTGCTCCTGCCCCACAGCCGGCTTAATTTCTGTTGTGTGGGTGGTTGAGTCAACCACAACGACAGCGTCAACATTATCGTCTCATCAGCAGAATTTCCGCAGTGGCATTTTTGTGCTTTATCATCGTAACTAGTGAATGAATAGCAATACTTCCCCACTGTGCAGGCAGAGGAGGAGGCAGAGGATGACGGGGAAGGGCACAACGAAAACATCAACACCACCAACAGGCAACAACGGTGGGGCACTTTGTCAGCTGCAGCAACAACAACAACGGGGGCCAAGATTCAAGCAGCTTACAAGTGTGGCATGTAGTTGCTGCCGTTATCGCTCGCTTTTCACTCGCAGTCGACGTCGCAGTCGGAGCCAGGCGCTGGAGCAGCAGCAGCAGTAGCAGCAGCAAGCGGAGTCAGCTTCGAAGAGCGCAGCAAGCGTTGTAGCCAGCGACAGGAGGAGACAGTAGACAGTCGACAGCAGAGGAAGGAGCCGTAGCCAACGGCACGAGGCTGACACAGTCGAAGCAATTCAACTGGCGATAGCACACAGTGCACAGTGGGGCTGTTAATAGAGAAATGTGGTGAAAATAAAAAGAGAAATGAAAGAGATAAGAGAACTCTAAAAGATCTCTAATATGAAAGTATTCTTATAAGGAAAGGCGACAATTAAGAAAGTATATGTACTTTCATTAGTAGGACCCTTTCTAGTCTCTTTTCATCACCTATCATTGTCGTTAATTATACCTACTTCAGATCGATTGGTAACACATAATGCCCTATAAATATCGTTGAATTCAAAAAAATTCTTAAGTAAAATAATTCATCTAATACTAATTCTGATGTGAAAGGTGGCATTGAGAATTGATCTTAAAAGAAAAGTCGTTCCGCTTCGCCGGCTGAGTTTAAACTAAGTTGGTGTTAGAAGACAAAATGTGAGAATATTTTAAGGCACTAAGCTGGTTTTCTAAATATGATACGATATAATTCTAACACTGATTTGAAAAAGTACATTGTATTAATCCATGTATGACAAAAGAGAAGTTTTTCCAGTTGAGGTTTACATAAGGTAGGATGACAAGTGATTCTTTGAGAACATCTTAAAGAACTAAGCTAGTTTTATTGATATAATAGATAAATTTGAATATATAGTTTGCAACAAGTTATAATGATTATTGTAGATTATAAACTACAAAGTAAGTTACCAATGAATATCAATTGATATTTCAAGAGGTTACAACAGTTCAATAGCTAAGTTTAACTAGAGCACTTAAAGATAGGTTCAATGAGTTGTTTCTATACCCTCTGCCACTGTGCATTGTCACACGACTCAGCCACACACACATACACTCCTGCGTACGTGCACCCACACCAGCACGCACTGCTACAGGACTGTGGTTGGCTTTTGTTGAAGACAATATATCATAGCATCAGGCAGCGAGGACACCCAACGTAAACGTAGCACACTCAACTGCCGTAACTGCCCTCTTCCCCCTCCCCGCCTCGTTGACTTCCTACCACACTCCTCCTTAGCTCACCTGATATGCCGGCGTTATGGCTACCCACAAACACTTGTACGTTTTGTGTGGAGCCCTTGGCTCGACTCTGTGCCTTGCTTGGTGCTTATGTAAAGTGAAAATTTTCGATTTTCTATAAAGTGAAAAAACGAAAGCAGAAATGCCGTTGCCTTGCAGCCCGAACTGCCATATGACAATCCACCTCCTCCTCTTCCCCCATCTCCTTTGGCCTTACGGGTGTGTGGCCATCAAAAAATTACGTATACGTAACGTGAGCAGGGTGGCTACGTTTTTTGTGTGTGTAGCTGTTGTCGCTGTCCTTTTAATACGGCACATAAATTATTGTAAGACTGCAGATTGGCTCTTTGGCAACATTTTGTAGCAGTTCGTATTGTTGTTCTTTCTTTTTCTTTCTACTCTTGCCTCTTCTGCTGCTTTCCTTCTTTCTTTTTGTGTGTGTGGCTGAAGCAAATATATCAAGTGCTGAGGTGTGAAACATTTGACCGTAGGCAAAGCTATTTAAAAACTGCTGGGGTAGCTCTTTAAATCGACTGTCGCAGCTGTGGTTAAATGATATATGCCATCTACCTGTTGGACAGGCTCATTGTGTAGGATGGAAGGAAGCATCAGTCTAGCTTAAAGCTGATTAAGAATGCTTAATGAGCAGACATTTGGTGCTGCTTGCTTGCTTTGAAATGGCGAAATGCAGTTAGCTACTTAGTTGAAGTCTTTGTATACATTTGAAAGCTTTAAGCTACTTTATATAAAGAGCTTTTAAAGCATTTAGAAACTTAAGGATTGTTTAGTATTATTTATTTTAATTGAAATCTGTGTGCATTCCATACTTAAAAGTATATCTTTCTGAAGACAATCAAGAACTTTGCAAGCTCATTAAAGCTTTGAGATTTTCTTTTAAGTGAATTGACATCACTTGTAAAACTTTTCTTAACTGTTTTGCAGCTTTAAAACTCTGATATCTAAGGTGAAAGGGTAAGTAGATTAAAGCACATGAAAGCTAACAAAATTATCTTTATATAGACAAGATATGAAGAAGATATAATCCGCTTTATAGATTTATTAAGCTAATCCCATTGCTGCACATCTCCTTGTAATTAGTATTACAACGCAGATGATACTTTAATGGCAAATACAAAACACTTAATTAAACACATTTGTTATCCAGCCACAATAAATGGTCGTAACTTTCGAACAAAACTCGCATTATATGTGATTTGTATCCTGAATATTTCATGCGAAACTTTTCTTTTTAAAAGCTCATATCTATCTCTCTCTCTCTGTCGCTCAACAACAACTATAGCTCTCAGTTGGAATACGTATCGCATTATACCCAAAGTCAAGAGGCGAAAAAACGAGTTGGAGTGGGAAAACATGAAACAATTCACAACACACGTGAAAAATGGAGGCGCCCTTTCCTAGTCTTGTTAGTCCTCCCTCATCTCTATCTCTCTTCTCTCTCTCTCGCTCCGTCTCTGTCTCTCTTTTTGCCACTTGCCTTATCGTGCATTGGCCATTGCTCTTTTTCCAGTTGATAGGAAACAAATTGAAGGGAATGCTGCCATTTAATAAATCATGTTTTGTTTGGCTTGGCTTGACAATAATAACTTGTGTGTGGTAACTGTGTGTACCTCGTGTGTGTGCATGTGTGTGTACTGTGTGTTGTGGCCATGTTGTGTGTGTGACCACAACAACAATAGGTAGGCAGAAGCAGCAGCGGTGGTGTTGGCAGCTGCGTGAAAGTGACCACAGGAGCATCCGCTCTCGGCCAAAAAACATCAACTCGCCGAGAAGTTTTTGTTCCCCGAAAAGGGACGCCTTGTTCAAGTAGTCAGTGGAGAGAGGAGAGTGGGGAATAGAGGGGATAGAGGGAACAGGAGGAAACTCAGTTACATAAGTTGCGTTTATTATTTTTGTGTGTGTCTGTAAGTTTTGTGCTTGTTCTCTCTGGCAACATAGCGGGAAAAAACAACAAGAAATATGTGAGCTGCACGCCAAAATACCTTAGGTAGCTGCCAAGTAAAGTTTAGCTATTGAATAGATAACGGTACTATGTATGTGTATACCAAATTCATAACTCTAGCTGTTATATGGGCAGAGGAAAAGCGGCGAGAAATTAAGCTTTAATTTTGAGAAAGGTTCGCAAAAGGTTCTTTATGTTTAAAAAAGATCAAAGAGAGAAGGAAAGGCTTTTGTCTTAATGCCTCTATGCCTATATCTCTACTGCGTACTCTCCTTCACAGTCATACCCCACTGCCTTGACCTACTCTTTACAGGGTATAGCAATAGCAGGGAACTGCACAAAATAACGAGCTACAACCGAAGCTTTTGGCTGAGCACTTTGTGCATAACTTGCCATTTATGCCACAACCCCCCGCTACCTCTCACGGCTAGCACTACCCTCCTACCCCATCCGTTAGCTACCCTCCTAGCCCAACTAAGTACCGAGTACAATTGTTTGCTCGTTTTTGTACTAGTTGCGGCGTCACTTGGCGTCCAGCAGCTACAGAGGTTGACTTCGTCTCTGGCAGTGGTAATGGGAATGGAAAAGGTAGTGGAACGGCAAGTGGAAAGGGGCGTGGCACGGGGCAACCGTGTCCTGGCATAGTGCAGACTGTTGTGAACTGTGGCCTGGCCAACTCCAACTCTGACTCCGTCTGGTGGGTTTCGACTACGCTACCAAGTGCTCGTCCTCGGGGGAAATTCCTGTCCATTGTACATGACTTTTGATATTTATGGGTAATTTCGTTTGCGTCTGCAGCATTTCAATGCTACCTTGGACTGGGAACTTGCTAACTTGAGCCTAAGACCAACTGCGTGCACAATTTCGAGCATAAATCAACATTTTGTTTTTAATTTGCTGCGAGTCGAGCCAAAAGCAGCGTCTGATTTTGACAATGGACCAAAATAAATGCCATGATAAGCTGCCCGGAAAAGTTGGAAGAGAAGAGAGCGAAAACCGGGAAAAGGGAAGTGGGAAATGGGGTGGACTGTGAACTGGACTTTTCCTGCTTTACAATTAGGCAAGCTGAAAATTTATTATAGTGATTTTTATCATATAAACGACGCCACTTGGCGGCACAATTAATAATAAAAAGTTGCCACCTTCTTCTGCACTCCACACTCTTCTATTCTCCGACAAAGTGTCGCCGCAGGTAGCAAGGGAAACGAGTCACCCTGTTGCCCATTTACCTTCGTCAAGTTGCTGACATATGGAATTTTTAATTCGTTTAAATTTCTCTCACCTGTCAACGTAGACGACAAATCCGTCCTCGTTTATGCTGCTCCACTGTAGTCCTTGGCCTTTGTCTAACTGTGAAAGAGACAGACAGACAGAGAGAGAGAGGGAGAGAGTGAGAAAGGTAGCCAGACAAATGAAGAAAATGTCCGCAAATATTAAAGTGGAGTGTCATAAAATATCTGCTCAAATTAATTCTCGTAGGCTTTCGCACACACAACAACACAAAGCGCACCTAATCCTGCCCGCAAAGCCCATTTCCATCTGACATTTACATTTACATTTTGTTTTTCGTGCGTTTTTCCTTTTTTCTTCTTTTTCATTTTTAAAGATAGACTTGAAAAAATAAATGAAACTTCTTTTTCTGGGGCGCTTTAAGGCGCTTTGTTCTTTGATGTGGACCAAAGTTTTATGAAATCTTATCAAAGTTATCTTTAGAAGTCTGCAGTTATAATTCCTCTGTTTATATCGGTTTGATCTTAAGTTTGCGTGTGGGGTTTTATGTTGTTGTTTTAGATTTTGAGTGAGAACAACTTTAAGGAAAATGCAGATTTTTTCAAGAAACTATATTGTGTATTGTTTTGTACTTTCTATATGATTTAATTTAGGTTTTAAGTTATCGAAGAAGTTTAAGTTTAAGTGCAATCAAATTGAATTGGGTTTTTTCAAGTAATTATCTGGCATAAAATAAGTCTTATATTTTATGCCTGATAATTACTTGGAAAAACACAATTCAACTTGATTGCACTCAATCTCTTAAAGAGATTTATTTAAAGTATAATATACATAAAGTTCTCCAATTATTCCTTGGGAGAAGAAACTGTAACTGCGATAAACTTAATGAGAAATAAAATTGGGTTAAGTTGTGTTTAGTTTAAAATTTGTAACTTCAAACATATTGATTTATTAAAAAATATGCTTAAAGTTCTTTCAATTCATATTTGTGTTTTATATTTAGCTGCCTAAGTAGAAGAATTACTAGCAGTAACATCACTGAAAGTATCAGAATTAGAGAGTGTATTACTAGCAGTAAAATGCCTTTAAGTAGCTAAGGTCCTTAGCACTTACAGTGAACATGAGCAACTTCAACGTCAGCTAAACGACTGCAATTTATATACAAGTCTATAAAGACTGACTATATATATTTATAGTATAGTTATATGCATATTTATAGTTGCTGTATGGCTGCGCATATTATCGTTATTGGAGCTCATTAGCAGCGTCGTTGCGAGGGAGAGAAGGGAGCAGAGTGAAAGGAAGTGAAAGCGAAACGACATACAAGGCTGTGGGGCTTGCGAGTGTGTGTGTGTGTATGGTATGTTACTGCCTGGGGTGTTGATATGTTGTGTGTTGAGTAGTCTCTCAATTACAACCCTCTACCGCCTCAACCCCTAACGAGTATTGAATGCGAGCTAATTTGCGGAGGCGCTTGAGGCATTGCCGTCTCGTTTCTTGTTGTCCGTATTCAATGGGTAGCCTTGTCGTCATCATACTATAGATAAACGTTCTATAATATGACTGCGATAACAAGTTATCTGGTCGATCAAAGCGATGCGCCTAATTAGCGAAAAATCCCAGAATGGCCAAGACAAAAGCTGTTGCACCTGGTCAGGGGAAAAATGCGGAATAAAGCTGGTAAAGCTTCATTGTCATTGGCAAACGGTGCGACTTAATTTCACTGTGTGGGAGGGAGACAGAGACACAATGAGGCCACTGCCGGAAATCGTCTGCATTGTGCGAGATAACAATTTTCATGCAACGAACGAGACGAAGGGGGAAGAGGAGAGGAGACCAGGGAAGGTCTGCAGACGGCAGAGATGCCCACCGCACTCATTACTTGTAATGGCGCTGATGACAACTACAACAATGAAAGTAGGGAAGAACAGCAGAAGAGTGAAGAAGAAAAGCGAGCTGGGGAGGGGAAGACAACAGCGGAACCGGGCAGCGGATTGCATTTCAAGTGGCATCTCTGCATTCAGCTCAGTCAGAACAGAATAGCAGAGAACAGAGCTGAATTCCATGTGCCCTGGCAGGCCACACGATACCGCAATGTACACGTACCGTTTAATTTCCGTCAACACACACAGAAAGGCACACACACACACATATATATTCCGACACAGACACAGTCGCGAACTGCCTACACAGTGCAACATGTCTGCGGCTAATATAAAACGAAGAATGCCCAGAGATACGTTGGGGCAGCAGCACGTATAACTCGTATAACCTCCACTCCACTCTCCTCCTCTCTACCCTTTCCCCTCGGCAATAAACGTAATGAACGTGCGTTACGGTTTGTTTGCATTTCAACTGTTTTGATTACCGATTTGCCTGCATTATGCCACGTCAACCTCGTGTTCAGTTGATCCATGGTAAACCCAAAAATATTCACTGCACACGACAAGTGCGAAATGATGACACATTTTTGGGTTATTTGGGGGTAGCAGTTACCGGGAAAATAGGTGTCGTATACACGTATACAGAAAGTTTTTCTGAAATCGGAACAAAAATTATTCTGTTCGACAGCTAGATGATAGATACATATATTGATCATTATTCCCTCTCTACTATCACTGATATTACTCCCACATCTACTCCTACTTATATTATACCTTCTACTTATACTTATCCTACCATTATTCCCAATATATTCTATAAGCAATACTAATTCAATAATTCTATAAGCAATACTCTTATTCAACTCTTTTTTTTACTTTAGTAGACTATGTCTACTCCTTCTCATCCTTCGACTGCTTCTTTTCTTTCTACTACAACTTATACTACAATTATTTCTATTACTACTACTTCTACTATGACTCTTTCTTATACCAATATTACTGCTACTACTACTACTTCTACTATGAGTCCTTCTAATACTACTTCTGGTTTTAATAATGTTTACTTCTCTGACTTATTCACGTTTTATCACTCGTTCTTTAGCTTCTATTACTTTTCTTACGTCTACTCCATCTACTACTACCACGCTTTCTACTATTTGCTCTATCACTATTTCTACCTATCCTAGTCCAAAGATAGTACTCCCAAAAAAACCCAACTTATCTTCAGCACTTCTACCAAGTTAAATTCTGAAATACTCCTACCACAAATTGCTAATTTAAATAGCAAAATCTTCCGTGAATGAGACCATTAAAATTCAATAGACCCCAGAGAGCAGACAGATTCTCTCTCTCTCCCTCTCTCTCTCTCTCTCCCTCTCTCTCTCTCTCTTTATAGATAGCAATATTTAGCTTCGCTTATGCAAATCCTATAAATAGTATTTTATCCATTTTGGGAGCATTAAAATATGCGCACTTCGAAACAGCTGAGCTGAGTTTTAGCTCGGTAGTCCAATTTCCAGCTTTAATGCCATTTCCCAAGAGTTTTTCCCGGCAGTGTCAGTTGGCTTATTGATTTTCCTGTTGTTTTCTTTTGCCATTTTTAGAAAGGATAACCCGAGTAGGCACCCAAGCTGGAATTAGCCAGTTGATTGTGCGAAAATTCGAGGCTGCCTGTCTGGGCACCTTTAACCTTGAGGCTTTTGCAATTAAAGCCATTGTAGGGAAATAGAATGTCTCGACGAAGGTCCTTGGATTAATCAAATGGCGCCGAGAGAACTCAAGTGGGGAAGGACTTTGAAGGGATCGTCGTCGTCGTCAGCTGGCGCCTTGAATTACGTTGCTAATTTCGTCAAGCCAGACAGGCGTACGGAAGAGTGTGGGAGTGCGCGAATGTATGTGGGAGTACGTTGACTGGGCGAGTGTGTGTGTGTCCTTGATGCTGCTGTTTCGCACTCGCGCACGGTTCAAAAGTCAAAGTGCAATTAGCGCAGCACACACACACACACACACACAGAACATTTTTGTGTGCCTCTGTGTATCAGTGCAAATATTTGCTTTCAATTTCGTATGCAAATGTCGCCAGGGCCAGGGCGCCATTAATCACAGTGTCTCTCAAGTCGACACTCCACAGTTGCCTTACCCCATCAGTCCCTGCCTGCCTGCCCGCTGTGCCGCTGGGTCTGGGCTTATCTGGCGGAACATCCCCTAGGATGACAGAAAAAATAATTACGTTGTCATGTTTACGGCGCGTTGAAATTAGCTGAAAGTATCTGCACGCTGCCATCTTTTGATGTAGCTAGTAGAGCGAGAGAGCGAGAGAGAGAGAGAGAGAAAGGGAGAGTAAGAGAGATAGACTGTGGAAACTTGCTACTTTTGACTTCTCGACCTTTTGACTGGTGACTTTTTGCTTTTGTTTTATGAAATCAAAACGAAACGAGAGCGTTATGTGCAGTTGACCCGGTTTTTTTGCTTTGTGGCGCCCAACGTGGGCGAGGGCCACTTTGAGCGGAAATTGTCGCATACGGTACACAGTGGGAGCAGCGCAGCACACCTTAAACCGGAAACCGGAAACATTATTCCCAAAATGTCAAGAAAACAAGAAGAAGAAAAAGAGGAAAGTGAGGCGAAAATAAAGCATAACAAAAACCCATTAGACACAATTTTGTTTTCTGGGTCAGGCAGTCAGCACAAAAAGCTACAGCTCCCAAAAGTGAAAATACACAAAAACACAAGCGAGAGCTGAGGGGGGAGAAGAGATGGAGAGTCGAGGGAGGGGAACTCGTATAACGTAAACCTAAAACAAAACGACGTGGGTGGCCCCTCAAATGGTGACACAACTCGACTCGAGTCAACTCAACTGAACTGAACTGGAGAAGAGTCCGTAACCCTTCCCTGCTCCTTCCGGAACTGCACTCTGCTCCACAACTGACCAGTCACGCCCGGTATCAAGGGGAGAGAGTAGAGACGTAACGATTGCGGAAATCAAGTTGTGTCAACAGCTTAAAAGCCAAAATGTAATAAGCCAGGGAAATGTAATGTAATAAAATATCAAATATAAAACGCAGCTTGGCGGGAGACCATTTGTTGCCATTAAAGTGTTGTCCTTTGAAATTGGAATAAGCACAAACAGGGAGTGGGTAAAGTTGGGGAAAAACAAAAGTGGTGGAGTACAAAGACGAAACGAAAATACGCTGTAAATTAGCTGAATTACTATATAAGTAATAGAAGTTAGCAGAGAAGCTCTAGAATATACAATGAAGAACTAAAATGTTGTAAAATATCATTCAATAATGCCAAAGAAAGAAACGTATCTTCAAAAACAAAAGCATAGCACAGTTATCAGCGTAAGCAAAGTATTATACAAGTTCGCCCTCTTCTGCTAATAGAAAGTCAATAACATTTATATTAAATATATCAACTCCCACTCTTTTACAACTCATAATCAACCTAAACTACTTAATTTTCATTCCAAATCCTAATCGTAGTATACATTTTTCAAAGTTCCCAACAGATCCTGCCCGTTTTATAGCACCCTCTACAACATATAAAGAAATTGTTTGAAAGACTCCCGTAACGGAAAGTAAGCAGGGCTGGGCTGAGTACAGCCATCGAGCTGAGGTCGTAAAAAGCGTTGCCAGCGCATGCCTTTGCAGCCGCAGAAAATATGCAATATTTTATTATTGTTGCGCCAAACAGTATGCAACACTTTATTTCAACGCTATGTGCGCTTCCGGCGCTTCCTGCGCGCTCTCGTTCGCGCTCGCTCGTCCAAAACTATGCAACGTTTTCTATTGCTCGCAGCTGCTGGAAGCGGTCCAAGTTCTGCTCGAGAGTTCTGCGCCAGAAAGTATGCTACATCGTTTTTTACATGCGATTTGAATGAGCACAAACGGATATCATGTCGCTAGCTGCGCTCCCTGTGTGTCTGTTTCAGTTTGTGTGTGTGTAAGCTGTGTGTGTGTGTGTGTGTTGTCTAAAGTAACATATAAGTGCAGTGGAAATCATTTGAAAACACTCGAAAGCAATTCAAGTTGGCTTTATACAAAGATTATTAGAACAGACGTTTTTCTTGGCACTTTGTCAGCTCTTTGGCTGGCAAAAAGGGAAAGAGGGAGCATCAACTGGGTGGAATAATTATTATGAACTGGCTGCTTGAGGCTAATTATGATGAGAGAGTCTCGTATCTATTTAGATATAGCAGATATGCGCATATAAAGTAGTCTAATTAGGATTAGAAAATACAATTTTAAGTTCTTTTGGCTTATGGAAATTGTGGTAAGCATTTAAAGGCAGATATAAAGTTTATAGATTCAAATATAAATAATATATATGTAGTCACTATTTATGTTTATAAGTTGGTATTAGTTTACTTATCTAGCAAACTATCAATACACAAAATTTCATCTTAATCTGCATACAAATAGTTGAGAAAACTTCAGAGAACAATCTTTTCTATCTCCCACAAATAAATCTCAAATAACTTGTACACAATTTCCAAAATTATTATTACCATCAACCAAATAACTGTTATTAGCATAAATCTGGCAATTTATTAATCGTAAATCCCAATCAAATTTAACATGCACATTAAACGTGATTTTTATTAAATTTCGGTCAACATTTCTAACTAAATTTGTTTGGACAACTATGCGAATTATGCTAATTTTTATCGTCTATAACTTTGAATGAGATTCGCATATATTATTTGTTAATTGAATCAAATTCCAATTATTGCGCCGAGTGCATAAAACTTTTAATAAACCATCAATGGGACACTGAACCGGACAAATAACGAACGGCAAAGGCAGCGCAAATAAAAAAGTTAAGGAAAGTCGAGAAAAATTGTTAACTTTTCGCACGAGGCTTTTGTGTGTGTGTGTGGAGAAAGAACCCTTTCAGCAGTTCAATGTAAAAGTTCGAGTGCGGGTGGGGGGCAACACACAATGGAGCGAGAGGGGAATACTATACAAAAAGGGAAATCGCAGACGAGACTTTTTAATGGTGCAAAACTCAAGCTGTTTTGACTGTGGAGCCTAAAGGTTTTTGACCGCGGTCCAAAAACAGTGAGGGGATAAGCTGAGAGGTAGGACCAGAGTGAGGGGGAGTAATAGACAGAAAGAGAGAGAGAGAGAGATCCTCTAGACAGGCTACCCTAACCGGCTTCGTGTTGGCGTTAATTTTACGTCTTGCGCGCGTGTGTTGCACGCAATGTAAATGCTAATTGAGCCGCTTTACATGCCACCCCTTTCGGCTAGAGTGTGGGGGCGTGGCAGTGCCTACATCGTGTTTGCGTCTTAATTGCGTAAACCAAGCGTTTGATTAGTATTTGCACAGCAATTGACATTAAACAGTTCAATCAATAAAAAATTCAAACGCCGTCAACGCCACAGAATCGAGTGTGAGTTTTCGGCAAATATTTAATGTGCGCCGACGGGGTTATTTGTAGTTGTTGTTGTTTTCCTTGTTGTTGTTGTTCCATTATTACAATATTATTATTAGCACAGTGTTTCCCCAGTCCCTGTGTTCCTGTACCCAGTCTAGCCCCGTCAAGCGGTCGTTGGCCTCCGCGAATTGAAGAAGTCGGAAACCTCAATTAGGCTGTCAATCAACGCGTCGCCGTTGCCTACAATAATAATAATGGAGCTATTGATTTTCAGTCGTCGTAGACCTGCGACTTTGTCTTGCCACTCGCTCCTCTATTAGCCTCCTAATGAGTTTCGGGGGCGTACATTGACATGGCACGACCCTTGATCGTCTAATTAGCCGAATGTTTGGCATTCGAAGAAACACGACTCGACTCCTTTCGATACGTAGATAAAACCCATGAACAGACTAAATAAACAAACGATTTAGGGAAGGCAACTAATCAGACGGTAGTTTATAAGGTCGACAAGTCTTTCATGGTAAGCTTGTAATTAATTTGTAATGTTATATGTAAGATTTGCTGAAGATTTTAGTTAAAGAGAGTTTAAGAAACTGTTGAAATACTAGTATTAATATTTTATAATCTATTTAACACGTGTATTGTATTGTATGGCTTGATATTTAATATGCTTTGAGTATTTTAAGCTTGCAAAAACAGCACAACATGTACACTGGACCAGATATTCGATAGAAGAGAGTGAAATTAAAGTGTGACCGCACTTCTTATCAACATAAAATGCACTATCGATATATGTGGTGTTGTAAAATAATATTTTTGATAGTCGACGAGTGGTATTCCAACAGTATACCTGCTAATTGTCCTACTAATACTAGAAAGTTCCCTTTTGAAGACTAAAAATATATTACGTTTAGATTATAAGAATCTAACATAAATGTAGAAAATGTAGTTTTGAGCTGAGTTCCAAAGACCTTAAAACAATTGCTTTGCTAAAATGAATGGATTAGTTAACTCTACCTTCATAAAAGACTTTCATATAAGAATCTCTTAACTTTATATAAGAATCTATAACACAAACAAACAGCAGTAATTATAAACAAAATCTATAGAAAAAATAAAAAGCTTACAAAGAGTTCGATATTTACTTACAAAGTTTATATGCTTTCATATTTTCTGAAATTCTTATATTTATTTAATAATTAAGCAACTGGTATTCTTGGTATTCTTGGTATTTGTGCATGCCATGTATATATTGTGCATATTGATTTCTCTTCACAACTCATTCAAAGAGCAAAGAAAATTCTCAATTTATTTGAAATATCAAGTGTAGATTTAAATTATAAGCACAAAATTCCATTTTAATGAAAGTTGCCTTTGCTTGGCTGCGTACAAAAATAAGTCATATTTCTAGGACGAAAACAGAAAGAAGAGAAGAGAAGGGCAGAGAGGGTTACGAGTGGGAAGAGGGGGAGATAAGGGGGAACTGAAACTGACAGCAAGCGAATTGTAAGACTTTCAATGCATATCAGACTCGAGCACACTCGTAGCACATTCATGTTCCCTTTAATTGTCACTCTTACAAGCTGAGAGACAGACAGACAGAGACAGTTTGTAAAGAGAAGGTGAAGAGAAAGGGGGGGTAACTGGCATTGTGCTGTCGTTGTGGCAAGTTGGTAACTCGCTTTGCCAGTTGTAACAAAAAACCAATAATGGCAACTCTCGAGTTGTTCTTGCAGCCACATGCAGCTTCCTTCCTTGCAAGGGGGCCAAGCGGGCCTCTCCCCCTCTCCTTCACCCCCTTTATCGATTAGCGCATGTAACTGTTTCTACCTACAGCCTGAGTGTGTGCACACACACTTACTACAACAAGAACAACAAGTCGCAGCACATAAGCCAATCATCATCAGCGTGGCAAGTGGCAGGGCGGCGCTGCTGGGGGGTGTAAGCGACGTAGGTCAAGAGGTCACGGTGTGGAGGTAGCTGTATGAGCATTGTAGAGGCACAGTGGACGGGGGGTAGTGGAGTGGGGTCTTTTCGATGGCACAAAGCAAATGACGCTGCAAATGAAAGCAGGAAACGTTGCCGCATTCGCATTCATTCGCTTTACACACAAAAGCCATTAAAACGCTTTGATTCTATTGTTTTGTTTGTCATCAGCAACAGAAACAGTAACTGTAACAACAACTGGGACAACAGCAGCGCCAAAAAGTCAACAGGGCAACATCGAAACGTGGCAACATCATCATTACCATTAGGCTCATCTCCTCATTCTCATTTACCTCCTCTCAATTCGCATTTAGCTCCACTCAATTCGCAGTTATCTGCTCATCCTCTTTTAGCACAACCTTTTTAGGGCCAGGTTTAAAGTCAAGGCTACCTTTTTCCCACATATTTTCATTGTATTTTAACTTGAAATCCAACCTAACCTAAAAGTGAATTAAATAATTGTAATATTTCCAAGGTAAGCCTTAATTATATTATTATATTTTATTCTTTAGTCTACTCCGATTTCATTATTAATATTTTGAAAAACCAATTAGTTGTGTGTATTTTTATATAGTTTTTTCCAATGACCCCAACAAACCTCAAGCTCTATTTACTATAAACAATTCCGTTTAGATGTTTTTTTTTTATTTCTGCAATGGTAACCTTACATAACCTCTCTGCTGAACAAAATAAGCTCACTCTTAGTACCAACAATCGATCAATCTATCGATATTTGATTATTTCTTAGCTCAACTCAATGCATTTGTTCTCTCTTGTCTACAACAAACTACTTTCTATAAAATGAAGCTTATTTGCTGCCTTATCAACCCTTTCGAACTTCTAACATGAACATCTTCCACCGCATTACTGACCTAACCTCACATGCAATCAACAATTTTCCCATTCGTTTTTAAAGCCAGCACAAAATGTTCACATTGATCTCTCTCCCTCTCTCTGTATCTCTCTGCCCCACACAGTTGGCCTAACCTAACCTCACTTTTTATCAGCTCCACTTTCACTCAAAATGTTCATTGTTTTGTTGTTTTACTTGGGTACCTCAATATTTTTATTATTGCAAGAATTTTGCCTGAGCTGCGGGTTTTCTCTCATAAAGTGCCTGCGGCAACGGCAGTCCTCTCTCTCTCTCTCTTGTTGCTCTGCTCCTTCTCCTCCTTCTCATCTCTCTTTCATTGGAGCCATGAAGCGAAGCGTCGAGACGGTCGGGTCCAGCGCTGGCAAAAAACCGAGTCTTGCGGAAAAATCAACATTGCACAAAACTTTTCATCCCACCCACACACATACACCTACAGACGCCCACCGCTATCCCCGCCCTGCTTTTTGTTTTGGCTTAGCGATGATGATGTATGCACTTTGAAAAGAGTTGAGCAAAGTGGTTTTTCGGTTTTGATGAGCTAACGTCGACCCTGGAAATATGAGTTCTCATCTCCCTCTCTCTTATTCTGCCCCTCTCTTTTGCTGTGTCTCTCCTCTTCCGCTGTACGCTGTGTATTTGCATTTCGTTGGCTGCATAATAAAGTTATTAATGGACTTCAATGGGGTTTCAATTATGCAATTTCTGCGATTTGAATTTGAATGATATTTTGATTGTTTGCTTTAGCGTCATGCTGCGCTTTGCTGAGCGAGCGATTAGTTTGCTATCGTAAATGGAGGCAAAGAGAAAACGGAAGAAGACTTAATTGAATTTAGTGAAAGGTTACAGGGCAACCATTTTCTTTTCGTCTTTTTTCTGTCAATAACATTGGTAAACACAAAAGAGTGCAGCCATGAAAAATTAATGTTAATTAACAGCAAAACTACAATCGATAACACGAATGTTCGAAGCTAATAAGAAGTTATGTTAAACATTATGTTAACTTACCAAACTAATTGAATATATCTACAGAAATGTTGCGGTACAGCAACAATAAAATTCGTAATCATGTTAAAGTGCAGCATGACCAACTAATGTTAATTAACAGAAAACTTGCAGGCTGCAGAACATTCGAGACCAACAAAGTTATGTTTACTTAAAAGCTGGTCACACTGCAGGTTTAACAAATAAAAGAATTGCAATAGGACGAATTAAGTTATGCATACACCACATATGAGGTATAAGTTATAATAATTTAAGCATTAACAAATTTGACTGTTTTTCCTTTGAATTTCCGCAGAGACTGCATTAAGCGGCGCCTGTTTCCACCAAGACGCAGTGCAGGCAAGAGATCGCAGCAAAAGAAGCAGCTTCACGCAAGTGAGCGACAGCCGAAAGAGAGAAAAGAGAACGAAAAGAAAGATGGCAGTTTAACGAGATTGGATATACTCAATATATACAAAGATGTTAGCAAACTGAGTGCGATTGAGAATTATTTGAATATACTTTATCGGTGAGTTGCAAGGGGCATTTACGCCTCTTTAATCCCTCCCTCTTACTCCCTCTCTTCTTGCAGTCCGTTCACCTGCTTTGTGCGCACCCAGTGCGAGTATCGCCTGGCCGACCTCAATTGTTGCCTGCCACAGACTTGCTATGAGCCCTCGAAGCATTCAGCACTGATCATTCGTCATGCGACTCCCTCGTGTCGTCTCAAGGTCTATGACAATGGTAACATCAGTTGCCAGGGCTACAGCTACGAGAGCGCTGCCAAGGGTATTCAATGCTTCATTGGAACCATGGAGAAGTTGGGCTACACTCCCGTCTTCCACAATCCCCGGTTTAATGTGGTTAATGCCACCTTCTCGATGCACTTCGATATCAATTTGAAGCAATTATATCGTAATTATCGTGATGAATGTCTCTACAATCCAGAAGCGCACCCGTATCTGATCTTCAATGTGTCCAAATGGAGCATCAAGTTGGCCATCTTTGCCATGGGTTATGTCTGTGTATTGCTGGCCTCCCAGCCAACTGCTACCCATAAGGCAATCGCCTTTATATTGCCCATACTCTATGGGCATCGGATAAGTGGTAGGATGCCATCAGGGCAGCAGCAGGAGGAGGAGGCGCAGGGGACGAAGCTGCAGAGCGGCGACATTACTTTCAAATTGCTGTGGGAGCATGAATTCCAGAAGGCGTACCAGGACACCCTTAAATGTGCCAGATGAGCAGGTACTATGGGAACTTTGTTGTCTCGTGCAGCAACTTTAATTTTCATGTCGAAACATGTAGAAAACTTTTCCTTTTTTCTCCTCCCCCAATGAAAATGCTCATAAATGTCGAAACGAAAACTTTCGTTGGTTGTATTTAAATGACAAGAGACGTTAAAACATACACACACACGGAGATTATTTTGTTATGTACATAGCTAATGCGGAGAGAAAACAATGGAATGAAATGAAAACATTGCAATAATAAAATTATATTATATTCGTATATAACAATTCATGTGGGACATCAGGTATTTATAGCTACCCCCAGTACTTGCTCTCCCCCTCCCTATAACAGCTACCCCCCAGTACTTGCTCTTCCCCTCCCTATATCACATTTTTTCACAAGTCATTAGCTTCATTTGCATGCACTGCAAATGTCAAGCAATTAAAGAGGTCGTAGCGCCGAAACACTAAAAATCACTCACAAATTTACAATGTAAATTCAGAACTCCCCTACTCCTGCCCCAGACAAGCCGCATCGTATCGTAGTGAAAATGTGTGAAATGAAATTTGAAACGGTCGCCATTTCCATTGTTCCTCCCCCAACTTCATCCTTGCCAATTTTACATTGTTTTTGTCGAATGCGAAAAACAATTCAGTGTCATATTTGTGTTTGTTTTGCAAACTGCGAATTGGTTCAGGCGCGGATCGGATCGGTTTGGTTATGGTTCTGTTGCACAGCTGCAGTGCGGATACAGTTGTGTGTGCGGATAATTTTCAACATTTGCAAGCATTTTTGTTTGCAGTTTTGGGTCGTGCGGCCAGTGGCCAGCATCGCGCACTTTGTTTGTAGTTAAACATTTTTTGGCCCATTGACGGCTTTTCACGTGTGTTTCGCTTTGTTTGATTGGCTTGTGGGCTGTTGGGATTACTCATTAGGAGTCTTTCGCAACGTTTCGTAACTATTCAAATTGTTGCCCACTCTTAAATATCGATATCGATGAGCTAAACAAAAGCTTACGTTATTATCGAACTTTCTTGGTATTTTAAATATCAGCTGCAACACTCTCGACAATTTGCTTGCAATATCGATAACTGCGTGCGTAATGTTATTAACATTGCTTGGTATTTCTTAATAACAGTTGCAATAAATACCACGGCACTTTCGATAGCTCGCGTGCAATATCGCTAATTGCGTGGCATAAGTATTTAACATTATTTCGTGCTACTTTTGAATGAGCATGCAAATCGATAGTTCACGGCTCGCGCTCCAATCGGCATCAGTTGTTTTTGCCAGCCCCCGCGCACGATATAAATTGTGAAAATAATGTTAATAAATAAATGTTTTTGTGTTTCATAACTCTGGAATTAAGCTGCTAATGCATCAATCTATATTGGGTAAGTGCACACACACTCTTTATGTTTGCCCTAGTCGGTTTTATGGATAATATGCAAATTCTTTGCCGCGGGGGAGAGGTGGGGGAAGTTTTTCTGCACTTCAACTTTGCATTGCGCTTCACTTTATATGAAAATTTAGCGTTTATATTAAAAAATATTTGCGCTGAAAACAAATTAACTAAAATCTGCTCATTTAAATTCCCGACGCCAAGCTAAAAATGCAGAAAGTAATTAATATTAGTTCGGTGTGAGTGAGTATGTGTGCGCGAGGAAGAGAGAGCGGGTGAGTGAGTGGGACTGTGGGGAGTTTGAGTGACCACAAACTGTGGTGGCCAGTGCAGATGCTGTTGTTGTGTGTGTGTATGTGTGGTGTGGGGAGTGTGGGAAGGGTGTGCGTCTGCATTTTCATAATTTTTGCAAAACAACAAAAACCGAAAAGGACGACAAAAGCGCAAAAGGAACGAAACGAAGCGCAGCAAATTCCAAAGCACTGGAATTTATGCAGCAAATATTAACTTACCACACAAACACACTCGCGCTCACTCACACACACAGCCATACACATAAATTGCAAGCAGCATTTCTCATGCAATTCATGTAAAAAGCGAGAAGCAGAAGAAACAGTAAGAGACGGAGGAGGAAGAAGAAGAGAAAGAGGAGAAAAAGAAGGTCGCAGCAGCAGCCGCTGCCCAATTTGTGCATGGGCCAGCAAGAAGAACTCTCTGACAACAAAACTCATTAGCAGAAGCGTCGACCGTGACCGTTAGAATTGTGGGCATGGCAAGGGGTAGGTGGAGGGGAGGGGGTTGTGCGCGTGCATGGAAATGCCAGAGGGCGCTTTGCTGCCGCTACTGCTGGTCAACCGAAGCCAGAAAACGCAGCATGCACTTCCGTTTGCTGAAAGTTTTCGCTATTTTATTCATATTTTCATCCCCCCACGCCTCTGCCTCTGCCTCAGTCGTTGCCTCTGCCACTGCACTTTATCTCTCTGCGGCGGTCTTAGTTGGCGAAATTGTGTGCAACCACGAAAATCTAATAAGCGCGCAAATTTGTTGACATTGCGCAAATGTTTTTTACGACCAACGCAAGCCTAACTGTAAAAACTCACTCTCACACTTGCAGCCACCCCTGACCCACCTCTTAACATTAAAGAGAAGGCCAAAGTCACTGTTAAAGCCAGTGTTGCCAGAGTTTTGAGTGAAGAAAAGATTTAAAAAAAGCTAAATTGCATTAAACAGTGGAATACCCTTCGACGTATGTTTCGGTGTAGTTTCATTTGTTTAATTCATAAATACATGTGCATACTTCCAAATTGTTCTCGACAGATGGCGCTCGCCTACCTCCCTTGTTAACTGACACAAGCACTTGAAGTTATGCTGAGATCTGTGTGTTCATCTGGTCAGACGGACATCCGGACATGGCTCAATCGACTCAGCAGGTGACCCTGACCAAGAAGATATACGTACATATACTTTTTGGAGTCTCCTACGTCTGCTGTCTGTTTTATACATTTGCATATTGTACATATTATATTATATTATACATTTTCAATGGTCAAAGGGCATAAAAAGGCTACATTTATTTATTTTTCAGCATTAAAAAAGTTAGTTAAAGCAATATATTGGTTTACGTCTCATATTGAGCCATGAAAACTAGCTAGATTTTACGGGAAATAAGTTGAGTTGGCAACACAGGTGAAACCCGCTGCAAGTGGGCGAGCTCAAAGTGAAGGTGAGAGAGAGAGAGACTTGCTAAAGAAACTTGACGCTTTTGGCTTTGCTTAGTCGCGCGCGATGTTGCGTAAACTTTTTGGCTTTTGCGCTTTGCAAACACAGAAGAAGCTAAAGAAGAAGAAAAAAATCAAACAAAAAGCTGCAGCAAAATCCGCACACAGGTAGCTGCAGCAGACAAAGCAGACGCAGGAAGAGTAGGCGAGTGTGAGAGAGAAAGAGAGAGAGAGGAAGAAAGAAAAGCAAGGGCAGAAAGAACAAAGATGGCGGCGTGTGTGCATAGTTTGCATTTGATGCCATAAAGTCGCTTCATCAACTGTTACGTCAGTGGACGACGAGACGAGACGTGGCACGGTGAGACGAGGTGCAGCGAATGAGGCGAAACGAGACGAGACAATTTCATTAACCGTTGCGGCATTTAACGAAGACACAGCGGGGGTAGTGAAAGAGAGAGAGAGGCTGGCCAGACAGGCGCGATAAGTCGGTTGGACTTGCCTTTGATTTTATCGGTTAAAAGCTGCAATGCGTGTGCATGCATGCAATACATACATACACACACAAAGACAGTCATACACACACATGCATACATAAGCAGTGTATCTGTGTGGGTGTAAAGTTTTTTAATTATTTTTGTGGTTTAAATTGCATTTCTTGTAAAGGGAGCAGACAAACGCATGAGGAGGGGGAGGAGACCACAAAATACGCCGACTTTATCAGCGACTGGCAATTGTCATTGCCGCGTGCGGTGACTGAGACAGTGACAGACAGAGAAGGAAAGGGACAGACAGAGAGAAGGGCCAAGGGTATGCGAGAGAAGAAAGCAACGAATTCGCGTGAAATCTCCTGTGGAGCATTGCATTAATTTAAGGCAAAGTGCAATAACATGTTATTTCATTTCATGTTTTTGCCTTTCTTCAGCGTGCGGTTCATTGTCTGTGTGCGTGTGTGTGTGTGTAACAGTGTGTGTGTTAACGGGCAGCGGGTTTAAATTATTCCAGCCTTATTACGCAATTACAAGTGGAATGACACAGACCGCATTCTCAGTTGCATTTACCTTTCATTATATTATTGAGACAAATATACTCGAGTAATTGAAATCACACACACGCACACACACACACATAAAGAGGGAAGCCCAAATACACAAACAGGTAAACAATATAAATGCAGAATGGATATTACTATGAATACACCCGTTCAAAAGGAATGTATATATTCATGAGTGCATTTAATTAAATATTATCACAACTGAAACCCGAAGGAACAACAGTTTCCTGTTTTATTCTTTTCACCCACCCTCATTGATATCCTATTAAGATAAAATAATGAAAATATTGCCTCAGGCTTAAAAGTACAGTCAGACGAAAAGGTGTTGGAATACCTTTATGCAACATACAACCAGTAAGAAAAGCAACAGTCGCGCAGTACGCGACAGTGGGATACCCTTCGAACTATGTTCCCGTGTAGTTTAATTTGTTAAATACATACACATATGTATTTACGTATGCACATACATGTATGAAGTTTGTAATGGAACATAGACAAATGCACACATTTTTGGTCTTTATTTATAATAATTTTAGTCTATTTAATATTTCTTAAAGTTACCTTAACAAATTTCTTTGCGCCATTGCGTCCTATTTATAATAATTTTAGTCTATTTAATATTTCTTAAAGTTACCTTAACAAATTTCTTTGCGCCATTGCGTCCTAGCTTCGATTGCGTCGATCGATCTATCGCCACACTTTCGATAACTCATTTATTAAATCCAAAGATTAGTGTTGAGTAAGTTCTAAATATCGGAAATAAACAAAGTGAGGCGTTAAGTTACAAATAATAATTATAAAATAATGACATAATAATAATAATTAAATAATTATTAAATCTGTTGTAACCAGATCCAGATCTAGGTTGAGAGTGTAGGCAATTACCATTAAAAAATAGGAGGCAACACTATTATTTCTTAGATTCCAAAAAATTGTTCCAAAACTTTATTAGTGCCATGTTGAGCGTCTTTTATTTTTTCATTACATTCTTCCTCTTCACGGTTGTAAAGGACATATTAATGTCCAATAATGTACCTTCTTGCCCATATCAGTAACCGAGATTTGCGAACAGATGGGATGGCTTTATATGAAACGAGGTTTACGTGCCTTTCTATAGTATATATTTTTGCATTCTTCCTCTTTAGTAACCGTGGATTGGGGATAGACTCGGTGGCTTTGTATTGGACGAGGATTATGTGCCTTTCTATAGTATTTACTTTTGTATTTTTCAATAAAAAAGTAATTCAAAATAATAACTTTTACATTCTTCCTCTTCACGGCTGTAAAGGACATATTAATGTCCAATAATGGACATTAATATGTCCTTTACAGCCGTGAAGAGGAAGAATGTAAAAATTATTATTTTGAAATACTTTTTTATCAAAAAATACAAAAGTGAATACTATAGAATGGCACATAATCCTCGTCCAATAAAAAGCCACCAAGTGTATCCGCAATCCACGGTTACTGAAGAGGAAGAATGCACCAGCTATATACTATAGAAAGGCACGTAAACCTCGTTTCATAAAAAGCCATCCCATCTCTTCGCAAATCTCGGTTTCTGATAATGGCAAGAAGGTACATTATTGGACATTAATATGTCCTTTACAACCGTGAAGAGGAAGAATGTAAAGAAAAAATAAAAGACGCTCAACAAGGCACTCATAAAGAAATGGAACAATTTTTTGGAATCTGAGAAATAATAGTGTTGCCTCCTATTTTATAATGGTAACTGCCTACACTCTCAACCTAGATCTGGATTTGGTTACAACAGATTTAATAATTATTCAATTATTATTATTATGTCATTATTTTACTGAAGAGGAAGAATGCAACAGCTATATAGACAGCTATATACTATAGAAAGGCACGTAAACCTCGGTTCATTAAAAGCCATCCCATCTCTTCCTAAATCTCGGTTACTGAAAATGAAAAGATACATGATGATACTCACAAACTAAATATACTATCCAGAATTTGCTTCTAAAGCTTTAGCAATAATGGACATTAATATGTCCTTTACAGCCTAGAAGAGGAAGAATGTAAGGATAAAATAAAATATACTTAACATTCTCAATTCCATGCAGATTTGACTTGGTAGCATCATCATGCATCTTCTTATCATTATCTGTAACCGAGGTTTGTGAAGCGATGGGGTGGCTTTTTATTAAACGAGGTTTACGCGCCATTCTATAGGATTTACTTTCGTTTTTTTTTCCATTACAAAGTATTTCAAAATAATAATATTTACAAAAACAATTTTTCTAGTGTGAATGTTTTAACGGCTAAATGAGAACTGATGAATGTTTCGACCTAAGATTTCATCTATAGCTTCAATGTCAAGTACTACTTGGATCGATAAAAAAGTAGAGCAATTGTCGAACGCACTCGACAGTAAGAAGAAATATAGGGAATACATAGATATTTCAAGAAGCTAAGTAAATGCGAAAATCAGAAAATTGTATTTTTATATAGCGAATTGCAAAATTAAAGATTTGATTTGCGAGGGCGGTGGGAATTCGAAATAAACTTAATTAGCGTAAAGTATACAAAGCCTTCTTGCCAAATTTGGTATCTCTAGCTTTAATAATAACTGAGATCTCTGTTCTCACACAGACAGATGGACATCGGGACAGACTGTCAACGAATACATGCACAATACTATTCAATGCTGTACCATTATCATATATATAACCAGTAAGAAAAGCAACAGTAGCGCAGCACGCGACAGTGGGATATACTTCGACCTACGTTCCCGTGTAGTTTAATTTGTTAAATTCATACACATATGCATATACACATGCTTTTTAATTATTCCCAACAGATCGCCTCTCTTGTTAACTGACAGACGCATTTGGTTTTATGCTCATACTTTCTTAAATAACTTCTGTGATTATTGTCCGATCGGATTGCAATTTGGAGAATTCGTAGATAATTCATTCAGCTTAGTATATGTTAAAGTCATAAAGTTGTATCTTTTATACAGCGCTTACAAATTGAGTTCAAAAATTAAATTATTGATTTGCGGGGGCGGTGGGCATGGCACCTAACATTTGAAATAAACTTGATCAGCGTATAGTACACAAGAGTCTTCCTGCCAAATTTGGTATCTCTAGCTTTTATAATAGCTGAGATCTGTGAGTTCACACAGATAGACGGACAGACGGAGAGACAGACAGACATTGCTCAATCGACTCGGCTTGTGATCCTGAGCAAGAATATATATACTTTATGGGGTCTCCGACTCCTCCTTCTGCCCTTTACATACATTTGCACAAAGTTAGTATACCCTTTTTTGACCATTTTCAATGGTCGAAGGGTATGAAAATATCAGCCTACAACACTGCATTAAATATTATATCTTAATACGTAGTTTGGTCACACTCTAAACTTCTTGGCTCTCTTTCTTTGAATGTCTGAACGTGTGTACAGTTGGTTATAATAAAACACTAAACTATATATAGATAAAACATAAATAATTAAAGGTTTTTAGTCTAAATACACACGCAAATACTAGTTTTTCTAAGAAAAGAAAAAGAACTGAGCTTTTAACCCGCAGTTGCAGTTGCTCCCAATAGAATTAGAAGTTTTATAATTAAGACTTTATTATCTAATTAGCATTCTAGTGTCTAGCGTTAAAGTAGTTTGTCTTCAAATACAAATTCTTCAAACTTTGCGCAAAGAAGTACAAAAAGTTGCCGTTCCACTTGCGAATCAATTAGTTGATATGCCAGAAAAGGGGGTGGGAGGAAGAGAAGAAGAAAAGTTTTTGGGGAAAATTTTGCTGCCGCCTGTCAAAAGTCGCTGCAGGCACTAGACGGTAAAACTTTCCTCGAGCATTTTCATGCATTCCATTTTAGTTAACACCAGGCTAGGGGCGTACAGCCCCCTTCCCCCCTCTCGCGGCGAGCAAAGCTCGAGTGTTCACATCAATTTGAGCAAAAAACTAGGTTAGAAGGGATGCCGTACACAAGCAAACACACATAGAAAGTCTCTCTCTCTCTGAACACGATTTCAATTTGCCTAGTTGATAAACGCCAAAAAATTAATTCAAGCAGTTCGGAAAATACCTCAGCTTTTTATCTCTGTATGTGTGCATATATATTTTCACTTTTTAGCTGTGATTCCTGCTTAGATACAGACACACATACATATTGTAATATTTATGTAGAAATAAAGTTGGATTTCTTTTGACTGTGCCTGGCACAAAGTTGCACCGGTTCCGTCTACGTCTTCAGGCCCCTTCCCCCTCTGTTACTTCCTTGTTCCGTCCCGCCTGCCATGTGACTTAACTGTACTAAATAGTTTCTCACGTGACTTTAGCACATAAAAAATGGGTTTATTGCTGCACACGTATTCATTAATAGCAGCAATGAACTCACATGTGAATGGGGCAGGCAGTGTGAGTGTAGATGAATGCCCCTTTCATGGTTGTGTGTGTGTGCCCTGAAGAATGCTCCATGTGGGGATAGAGTGGGGGTATACTCCATCTTCCTCCTCCCACCACACACACTACATAAACTGCATTGTTGCTGCCTGGCTGCGCTCGGCAAATGGTTGCAAGTCGTCTGCACAGGAAGTGCATATTAATTGTGAAAATTTGTACGGGTATTTCTTCGAAAATAGTTGCTTGCCCTACAACACAACATGCCTCATGTAGCCAGCTAAAGTTGGTCAAAAATGCTTGGCTACTGTGTGTAGTTCCCCTTCTTCGTAGTTCTACAGACACACATATCGTATTATTGCAAGCCAGGTCAGAGTGAGAGAGAGTTGATTTTTCGGTTTTGGCCAAGATGTTGCAATTTGCAGACTGGCAAGCCAGAAGCTATTAAGTAATCACAAATATGGCTAGTCAGCAATCCGAAACAATTAGAAAACAGACTGCAAAAATGAATATGAAGGATGACGTTTTGTGGAAAACAGGAAAATTTAAAGAAAATCCAAGCAGAAGACTAACAAATTGGGAAAACATAAAAACGAGTATTCAAATTAATAGCTTTGCATTGAGAAAGAAAGTCCATAAGCTAAGCCAAATGCAAAGGATTAAGAAAACTCTTAATAAAGCGTGATTTTTTAATAAAGGGTGATCTTTTTGGCAACACTGGCAGTGGTTTAAGCAGTTGACGCTCATTTTGTGTTTATAATAATTTATAATTTTCTTGCAAATTATTGAAATTATTAAACTTTATTATCAAAATGCGTGCTCTGCTTAGAATGTTCATCGCTCGCTTCTTCGATTTTATGGTCAGTTTAATCGACCCACTGAAGCGACTTTAGAGCTATTGTGACTAAATTTCGTACCAAATTTACATTGTTGGACATTAAATCGGTCAATTGGCCGCTTAGATCGCCTTTAGAATATTTGTTGTTGGCCTATGTTAAATGTAATGTCTATACAGACAAGCCCGCTTCAATTGACGCATTGGAGGACAACATTGAAGCATTTATTCGAGATATACCGGCTGAAATGTTGGAAAGAGTATGCCAAAATTGAACTAAGCGGATGGAGCATTTCAGGAGCAGTCACGGTCAACATTTGCATGAAATAATCTTCAAACATTAATGAACCGTACTATCGATTCAAATAAAACTCTCATGCAGTTCTCTGAATTTTATGTATTTTTTTTTTTAACTTTCCTATATATCTTTAAAAATCACCCTTTATAATGCTTAGTTTGCCTCAATGAAAATTGACAAATTTGTTTGCAAAACTAGTGTAGTATAAATAGTTGAAAATAAATACTTAATCAGGCTAAAGTATTCTATGCATCATAGTGTGATTGCCCTCCCTTCCACGTACCCCGCACCCCTTCACTTTATGTAAATACAAATTTGATCGTTTAATTTAAGAAACACTTTAATCCAAATGGTCCGTTATGTCCGAGAGCATGCTTGATGGAGCAGCATAAGCATTGCCAAGGATTAAAATTGCAATAGCTCAACGGTTTTATGGCCTTTCAGGCTACCCACACACATTAAATATGTGTGTATGTTTTTCTTAAATTGCAGAGCCACAAACTAAACGGGATTATTCGCATTCGCATTCCCCCTCCCCCTATCTACTCCTTGTGCATAGAAACAGCGTAGAATGGAGTAGAGCAGAAGAAGTTCAAGAGCAGATTCAGTGCTGAGAATCGATTTTTAATAAAAATTGAGAGCTTACTATTGGAATCTGTAAGCATTTTGTTGTTTGGCTATAAAATTAAAAACCAACATCATCGTGTGTGCATAAGGGACAGGAAAAGGGGGCAAAAGGGAGAGGGTTAGCTATATGTTTGGATTGTGGTACCATCCATTGCACTGCATTGAGTCGCATTAACATTGTGTGCACTCTGTAGTAGCTGCTACTGCAACTTCAATTCGATTTCTATATTCAACTGCAGATGCTGTAGAGTTTTCACAAATGATTTGATTTTACCCTTCCTCCAGCTAAAACAAAACAAGTTTTTCAGTTAATTACAGCGTGTGAAGAAGAGAAGTAACGCGTTCATCGTCTGGGAAATGCTTCATTGTTGATTTTCAGGTCGGTTGCAAGCATCAAGCAAACCGAACAAACAACAACAATGCGCTCAATTGGCTCAAAATGAGTTTTTATGGGATTTGCATACTCTGAATAGGGAAATAAGTGCAAACAACAAGCAACAGGGAGTGCAAAAAGGAAAGCTGAGGATGCCGGACTTTCTAGACTCTAGATTGTAGTCTCAAATGAACGAACTTTCAATAGAGAGTGAGAGTGCTCAATAGCGAAAAAGTATAAAAATAATAAATAAAAATAACATAATTACATTTCATATTACACTCATACTATATAATCTTTGTCAATAACCTAGATATAAGGGGAAATAGTACTCTAATCCAAGGTAAATCATAAGTGCTGAATACGAGTTTCATCTAGGAGTTTTTGATTAGTTAATAATAAAAGGTTGCTCGCCATTAATATTTATCCTTTAGTAGTATTCTTCTATTCACTGCAAGGGTATTTGAAAAACAGTCTGCACTTGCAATTTTCTACTCTCTTGCCGTTCCTCAAATTTGTTAACTCTTGTTTGTTGTTCAAATTTGCATTTGCATAATTTTCATTCTTATGATACGCGGCGCAGCCGCCACTTTTTTATAATGCCTCTCTGTTTTTCTTAATTGTTTCTTGTTGGAAATGCGGAAAACCGCAAGAGCCCAACGAGGCGACGTGCTCATAAAACGAACACAATACATAGCTGCAACGAAACGAGACGGAGCGGAACGGAACGGAACACAACATTTAATGCTCACAATTACTTTGCATACATTACGGCGCGTGTGAGTGTCCGGCGCAGATTTGTATGGTCAAGAGTTGCTGTCCAGAGAATGGGAAAGGAGTAGGCTTAAAGGGGCATAAGGAGTTTGCACTTGGAGTTGGAGGTGGAGTTAGTATGTCTGGTGCTTTTATGGTGGCCTCCTGGTCTTGGACTTCTTTTACATAATAAAAGCGTAAACACGTTTTCACCATTGGCCAACCGACGCGCCCATTACAATGGCGCCGGCATCGCCTCACTCTGCTACTCCTCCTTTTCTAAGTGCCTATGGCTGGCGGGGATTGGACTTACCATGTCCACTACTTACGCGTGGCCTGTGGGCGAATAGAACTGCCCTTTTTGGGTTGTTTTATGAATTGTTTCAATGCTCATTTACCGGTCGACCTAATGGGTGCATTGGCTTCTTATTCCTGGGGTTTGTGCTAGTAAGGCCTATAAAATGCACAAGTTTCACATGTTTTATGGCACATTGTTGTGCGGCTATCGTGAAATCGGTTGAGGTAGATCTGTAGTTGCTTAAGTAATGTTTAGATAAGAAAGTGCCTTAACTTTAATTAAAATGAAGTGTCTTGGGAGGGTGCTCGGGCAGACAATTAAAGAGGAACTCTGAAATGATTATTGATTGATTCCATTACCTATTATAGACTAAGAATGAGATGCTTTTGACTTCTCTGTAAGCTCAAATACTTACTTGACAATGCTGAGCTTTGATTACGAAAAGCTTTTAGCTGAAATATTTGCAGTCAACTCTATATTAAGCCCCTTTTTGTGCTGAGCAGCTTTAAGCTGATTTTCTACTATGTGCGCATCCTTGTTTTAAAATAGTTTCAGTTTTTTTCGTCTAAATACTTCAAAGTTTGAATAACTCAACAGCATTTGCTCTGCAATGTGCTATATACTTTCAGTTAAGATTGTGTCGACTTTGAAGCTTTAAGCTGACTTTCTGCACGAACACTCGTTAGACTGTAAAGTTTAGTAGCTCTTGGTCTCTTTTTTTCTTTCTTCTACTTAAATTTCTATTATATTTCTTATCAAATTGCGCGTTGCGAAACATTTTTTCGCCATTGTTTTCATAAATTTGAAAGTTTAGTTGGTTAGTTCGGGAAACTCATATCTTGGTAACACGCCATTGCCAAAAAGTAACTGGAAATTCGCTCGATTCACAATTTTTTTCACATGCGCGTTGCACAAAGTACTTCAAGTTCTTATTTTCCTATTTTTACTCTGCTCTTTCTGTTCGCTTCTTTCTTTTTTCGTACCACTTCAGTGCAATGTACACGCATTTTTCCGCATGCCACTTGGTTGTGTGGGTGTGAGTGAGGGAATGTGCCCAGAAATAAATACACACACATAGAAAGACTCCCACACACACACACACATACATGCACCCATACTATGACAGTCAAAGCAGATTACTAAAGTCGCAGCTAACATATTTCTGCACAGTGCGCGCCAGAAAAAAACGAACAGGAAATGCAAGTGAAGAAATACATACATATAGAGCAAAGCAAGTGTAAAAATAAATATCTTGTGGCATATTGAAGTGCAGATACACTAGAAGTGACACGAATTAGATTAGAGTTCATTTGCAGAGGCTAAATATAAATAAATTTGTACATAAAATATATTGAAGCTAAAGGGGACCGCTCAATTGGCCACCTAGATCGTCCATTAGACTATTTGTTGTGGGGCTATGTTAAATCGAATGTCTATACATACAAGCCCGCTTCAATTAACGCATTGGAGGACAAGATTGAAGCATTTATTCGTGAGATACCGGCCGAAATGTTGGAAAGAGTATGCAAAAATTGCACTAAGCTTATGGATCGACCATTTGAGGCGCAGCCAAAGTTAACATTTGCATGAAATAATCTTCAAACATTTAATTATATTATATCTCTGAATTTTATGTGTTTTTTTTTTGATAAACTTTCCTATAGATCTTACAAAATCACCGTTTATAACGCTTGAAGAAGGAATTATAAATTTAATGTTGAGTATAATGGAAGATATATTTAACTAGATTGACACCTTATCACACATTTCAGCATAATAATCGAATGTAAGGATGATCAGGGATGAGCTGAGTTTACAAAGACATATATACAATAAGTCGGTTAAAATTCTATTGTACATTGGAATCGAAGTAGAAGATAGAAGCGAAGTTTTGCAGTTAAACGAGCAAGTAGGAGCTGTATTTTGATGATCCCAGTGCCATAAAGCAATAAAATAAAATGTAATTATCTTTAAAGTGTCTTCAATAAGTTTTCGTACTGCTTACATGGCATATGCTTTAGCAAGACTTTAGTGAGTTCCACTTCATAAAGTTTTGGCTTGCGTGACAAAACGCAAATACCCTCGACAAGGGTATCAAAAATATCAGGCAGAGCAAGAGGGGAAAAAAGAAGACGAAACTGTTGCAAGTGCGCTAAAGTTTCATGCTTCATTGGATGCCGGCGCCAACGCCCGCTGCTCGCACTCACTCCCTCTTGCTTTCTACCTCTTTCCCTCTGCCCTGCCTGGTCGTTTTCTTGGCTCGGCTACAAGAACAATCAAATTTGCAGGCAGCTGAATTTGTGTTGTTGCCCCGTGGCATAATACGCTTCTTGTTGTTGTTGCACATGCAGTGGTGAGTGGGAAAGGAGGGGGCAGATTGTGGCAGCACTTTCATAATCGAAACTGTAGCTAACCAGACCAAAACCCAATCGAGTCCCGCGCCCAACCTTGTGGCCGCCTCGCGCTGCCATCCCTTCCGCCCGCTGCACATTAAAGCCATAACGCGCGAGGGGCGCACACTTGAAATTTAAAAAGTTCCCAAGCCGAAAAAGGAAGCTCCATCTTTTGCCTGATAGTCCCTCCCCCTCTGGCATTCATTGTCTTGCAGGCACTCAAGCACACATATGCTTAACGCTTACTGCGGGGAATATGTCTCTGCTGTTTCTGTTTCTGACTCTGGGTTTAGTTTCGGCTTAAACGTTACGCAGTAGGAAATTGAGGGGAAGTTTGTTCTTTGCTTTTTTTTGTGTGTTTTCCTTCCCTCTTTGCGTCCTTCTTTGTCGTCGTCTTGGCGTTGCCTCTTTCACTTTTTTATTTGCATATTTTAATGCAAATTGTGCAGAATTAATTTAGTGCTGTTTAGTCTGCTGTCTCTTCCGCTCGCTTTCCCTACTCTCTCTCCCTACATTGCCCCATCTCTCTCTCTCTCACTCTCTCTGTTTCTCTATGGCTGTCTCTGTCTCTCCTTTATGTCCTTGTGGCATCCGTCGCAACCGCAATGCTTGTGTCTGCTTCGTGTCGAGTGGGCGGTTTCGTTTCATATGTAAATACACATTCGAGAGTTTCAAGTTTTATTCCGTTCAAGTTCGTCGCTTTTCTTTATTGTTTATGCCTAAATTGTGTTTCAAGGCGCACTCAAGTGTGCCCTAGTTCTCCTCCGCCTAACCCCCCCTTGTGGGGGGAAGAGGCAGTGAAAAATATTTTATGAGCTATATTATGTAAACTGAATTTAGTTTTTGGCATTTGCTCCCTTTTCTTCTTGTGCTTCTTCTTCATTGCCAGTTTGTTGCCGAATTATTCGACAAGGCAAAGGAATTTGCTGTGTTGTGTGTTTTTGGAGTATCTTCATACCCTGTGGGTAAGGAGTTGAGGGAATGGGGTATGATAGGAGAAGAATGGGATAGGCAAATTAATTTTGTTACTTATTTATAACATTTATACTGATTAATTAATTATAAACTTTCAAATTAATGGAATTTAACTTTGATTTCTTAAACTTATGCTGAACTTGGCTCTTTATGGAACTATGCTTAAGGTTTCATAACAATTTATCAGCTTTTTTTTTGTATTGCAGCTATTCCGCATTGGAATCGACTTCGCAAGAATTTAAAATCTATTAAAAATGTTTCGCAATTTAAAATTAAGCTTTTTTCACACCTTAAAAATACCCTTAACAGTTACTCCAGTACAGGATATCTCGACTTGGCAACCCACTCACTTTTTTGCTGTCTGCTTCTTGCTACCCTTCGTTTTTAAGTGTTTGTTACACTTGAAAATAAAGATGTTTACCCAAGCAACAATAAACAAAGGTCACGGCAGTTTGTGCTTGGCAACTTTAACACATTATTACAATGTTGCATATCCAATTATTTGCTCAACTAATTTACTTTTGCGTAGCAGCAACTTAACTCGCTTCCTATCCCACTCTCTCTCTCTCTTTCTCTGTCTGTTTGGGAAAGACAAACAGCAGCGCTTAGGTAGTCGGTTTGCATGAACGAAAACGGCGCGAATTATTATTATACGGGAATTGCATAAAAATTTTACTCACGTACAAAGGAAATGAAATGAAATGAATTTCTGAGCCGTCGTTCAGTTTGTTCTCTCGGTTATCTTCATAGCAAACGTTTGTCTTCTTCTACTCTCTTTTCTTTCTTTTTTTCCACTCTGTTTTTTGTTCTTGTTGTTGTTGCTACTGCTTCACGTAGCAGCAGCTGCAACTCGTGAGAGTTCGCGAAATTTATGCTGATCATTCATAATGTCAGACGCGAGTGAACAGAGCAACCCCACACCCACACCCACTAACACTGGCCCTGCCCCACCATCATACACCGCCCACCTTCTGCTCCAGTGTTCGTTCTCTATTGCTTACTGCGACCCTGACGTGCGACCCTCTCTCGGTCTCGCTGATAAGGCAGCTCCTAGGCTCAGCACTTGCAGCGACAGGAAGCCGTGGAAAATGAATGTGCTCAAAGTGGGTCAGATCATGAAATACTACAAAACGCGGCTTCCTTGCTTGCACTTTAAAAATGCCCTGAGCAGGCAAAATGTTTGCGATAAATGCCTGAAAATATGGTGCGGTTATTGCTTAGGTATTTTTAGATGTTTGTTAGAAGAATGAAAGGTTTAAACTTTAAAGAAACAAGGAAATCAACACAGAGAGATGATATGATACTAAAGCGAAACTCTTATGAGAAAGTTGTTCAAGAAATTAAGCTGAAGAGAAGGAAATCTGTTACAGATTCAATTATATTTGAGTTAATATAAAAGTAAATACAGTCGAATTCTTTTCTGAGAAGGGTGATTCCCTTAAAGTACTACGTGTTGAGAATCCCTAACCTTCCATGAAAGATCGCAGCGCATTAGATAGCTAATCCCTTCCAAGACTAGCAAGGGGATAACCAGCTGTTTATCACGATCAAAGTCTATGATTCTTTGGCAAACTAATGAAATAAAGTAAGAAGAAATTATGTATTTTGTTTAGCTGTATGTAAAACCTGTAAAAGACACAGTGGGAAGAGGAGGAGGAGATGGAGCTAACGAGAGAATGAATGAATGAATGAAAGAATGAAATCACCAGAGCAACACGGAAAGTCGTGCACAATAAGAAAGGAAAATCAATTTCCGCTTTCAAAATAATTCCAAAGCCGTACAAAGCTGCATGAACCGAGGCTACGATGAGGCTGAACTGTGTTCAGCTCCAGCTCAGGAAGAGAAAGAGAGATAGAGAGAGTGCGACTAAGCGGGCCAGGGGACGTGAAGAAAGAGAATTTGGAGTGAGAAGAAGAGGGGGGGGGGGGGTTAAAAGTTGCCATTATCCTGTGCGCGCTGGCGAGAGATAAGATATTTGCACAAGAATGGCATTCAGTTGATAAAATCCGATTTGAAAATGAGCGAATGCCTGGCAATGAGCAAAGGCAAAGGAACTGCTGGAAGAAGGAGGGGAGAAGAGGGACGCGAACACAATCCCATCGAATGGTGGCAAAAACCTGAAGCAAAACAAAGCCAACAGAGGCCGTGCAGGCAGGGGGGGAGGGGGCAGAAGGCAGGGTCTGTCTCGATGGGTTTGGATACTTGGCTGGCAAGGATAACAATTTTATAAATAAATATTTGTGCGCCGAGCAAAAGTTGCCATCGTCGTTGCCGTTGCCTTTGCGTTCCTTTTGCGCTTCGCTTTTGAACTCAACTATCTGGCGATAAATCATTTGAAGTTGTCGTTCCCTGCAATTGGCCCGGTGACAATCTTTGTACCCCAAATCCTGCCAGAAAGTAAAGAAACAGTAAGAACTCAAGGACAACCAACGTTGTTGTTCTTGTTGTTGCTGTTGTTCCTTTTTCGTACGCACTTTTGCCCGTAAATCTGTGGCGCAGCAAGTGAAGCGCAAAACGGAAGCGTGTCCCCGGTCTGATAGTCCAATGACTTCCGCTCCTGCCGTTTAATGCTTTTTAATGAGTTACTTCTCCTTCCCTCGTTCTGCTCTGCTGCCCTTGCTTCCCCCTCTGCTCTGCTCTCTCTCTCTCCCACCAGGCGCTTAATCGATTCCATCGATGACAGCTTTTTCGCATGTGTGTAGCATATTTTTTAGCGCACACTGTACACGCATATGGCTGGAGGAGGTACATTTAATTCAATTGGGTTTTTGATTTTCAGCTCAAATTTATGTTCTGCGCTGATAAGTATGCTATAGAAATGACAAATGAGCTGTAAGGCTTTTTCTAAAATATTGTTAATGAACAGAGCCTGCGGCAAAGCTAAAAAGCGCAGGAGCATTAAAATTTTTAGAGCATTCTTTCTGGCTTTATCTTTGTTACCTATATAGCTATAAAACTAGCCTGACCTTTCTACAAACTTATTTAAAGTAAAGTGTAATTAAGACTTTCTAGCTTTAACACAGATATCTAGCTTTCAAATAAGCCTAAGCTTTCAAGAGTTCAAGCGTGGCAAGTTGACTAGCTTTAAATTAAAAGTCAATCTCGAGCAATAGTTCTTGCCTTGAAGAAGTAAACTAAATTGACAGAGAAAGTCTGAAGTATTTCGACTTAAAACATTGCAGTAAATACTCATAAAGATCGATAAAAACATATGGAAAGTAAAGTTTAGTAAATTAAGAAAGTAACTTCCAAAGGTTAAGCTGATTTTGCAGAAGTTGTATAACTGTTTATAAGATTTCTTCTGTTAAAGCTTCTAAGCTTAGCTACACTCTGCTGCCTTTTGGTGAAATTGATTATTGGAATCACCACAGGATATGTTCGTCTTTGATGCGCTTCTCTCGATTGATGACTTTTTGCCTTTTGCCTTTGCCTTTCATTTTCCATTTGCCTCTTCGATTTTCTGCTGCTTCTACGTCTTCTTCTTCGTTTCGTGCATTGTGTGCTGTGTCCAAATCGCTTTTGGAGGACAGTTTAGAATTCGATTGGAACGCCATTTGGGCAGCCCTGATTACTTATGCCGGTCAGGTAAATCTTGTAAAAATTGTCCCTGTCTGTCGTGAGGCTTCTCTCTCTCGTTTTCTCTGTCTTTCCCTCTCTCTCCTTCTTGCTTTCTTCTCTTGTTTGTGTCGTTCTGTTGATTGAGTCGATTTGTTGTCTTAAAGTATTTTTTGGTACAACTTTAATTTGTTTGCCTGTTACACAGATTTGTCCGTTTCCATATGTTCCGGGAAGGTTTTGGGGCGTTCTTTTTTTTGGCACAGCCGCCAGCTGGAGCGTCCACTTCGTGCCGCGCATTGATAAATGAGACGTTGCAAAGGTCGTTGGCAGGGTCGCGAACTCGGCCGCACTTTCTACACTTTTATTATTTGTTTATGCGTCGCGTTGGTCTATTGAAAAATCTCACCCTGCGCCTGCCCATGCTCAGAGTTTTTTTGGGCTTTTGCCCCGAAGATAAACAAGTAGCCGCAAATTGTGGCAGGGAAAGGGATGGAGAGGGAGGGAGGGAGTGGAGAGAGGCCAAGACTTGAAGTCGCATCCTAACAAATTGTGGGCAATATTTTCGTTTCATCAGCATTGCGTGCTTGTGCCTTGCTGTCTCTCTCTCTCTATCTTCCTCTCTCTCTCTCCCTCTCTCTCTTGCTGTCTCTGTGCTTGTTTTCTGCCCTGCGGCCATTGGCAACTTTATTGCATTATTGAAAAACTTGTCCAAATATTTTGAATGTGTAGAAAAGCTTTTTGCTCTGATTAAATTGTTAACAGTGCTCGCAAAAATTTAATTCTATCAAAAATAAGTACTTGTAAAGACTCTCGACAGCAACACTACACTGTACTTCATCAATTCTTAAGTATTTTAGCATAGTTCGCTTACCTCTCATTCTATTTTCTTCACCATTCAATTTTTTGGCTGAATTTACACACATGATTTTATTATTATTATTTTATTAGTGCATTTTTTCCTGCATATTTTGCTATGAAAACTTTATGAGTTTTGCACAGCGTGAGTGTTGGCAAAATATAATAAAAATTCTCTTTCGCTTTTATTCTTTTTTCCTTCCTCTGCCTTCTCTCTCTCTCTTTTGAGGCTTAATTAAATTTTCAATTTTGAACGCTGAAAAGAGAAATTAAATATGTTTTAATTTATATATTACTTTGTGCACTTTGTTAAGGCACAAACAAATCGTTATTTAAAGTAAAAACAACAGCCTGTAATTGATATTTCATGTTGTGCTTTTAGCATGTCAGACAGAGACAGAGAGGGAAAGAGAGGGAGGGAGTTGGAAGTCTGCTGTCTCAATTGAATTGAATAAATCATTAGAAAAAGTCTTTAAGCATTGTTAAATTTCCAAGCACGCATCGTCGTTTGCTTTGAAATTTCTGTCAGAAGTGGCGTATACGCGATATTTATGTGCTCTATAAATTAAGCTCTTAATTATATCATTTTTATGCACTCTGCATGTGAATAAAAAAGGCAAAAGAGAAAAGAGAAAACGTGGCTAATTTTCAATGGCAGCTGTCAACGCACTGGCCACGCCCACTGGGCACGCCCATTGCCTACACCCTCGACAATTCTCAATATAATAATAAATAATAGAAAAATGCGCATAGAAATTGGCAGAGGGAGACAGAGAGAGAGAGTGAGAAAAGAATTGTGCGTGACACGCGTTCAACTCTTGGGCTTTTTGGCCTTTCAAGTGGCTCTGTGTGTGTGTGTGTGTGTGTGTGTGCAGAGTGCGTGTATGAAAGTCGATTTTAAAGTGACTGTGTGTGCGTGTGTGTGCTGAGGGTCTTTTGTATTATTGAATGCGACATTTATATGCCAGCGCAGAGACCACATGCGCATTTCTCACATAATAGACACACATACATAGACTGAGGCACACTCATACATAGATAGACACGCAGTCAGATACAGATACACGCAAGCAGATACAAATGCGCTGCCATTTGGCCTAACAACTGTCAGACACACACGCATTTTGGCGGTTGACATTCTGACAAAAGCAGCCAAAGCAACAACAGCAACACACTGTCGACAGCCAATAGATGCAGATAGACACACACACACACACACACACTCATCCACTCACACCTCACACACACGTAAAGCTATTCACACACACACACACATCGCTTTTTGTTGACCAAATGAGGCAAAAGCTTTTTCACTAATTAGGCGCTATTTCAATTACGTGCATAGAAAAGTTGAACAAATAACTAATAGAAAATTAAAAAATATATAAACAAATACCATACTATTTATAGAGATTTATATAATACACACACCCAAGCAATAACCACAATCAGCGGTCTAATCACACATGATTGTTTGTTAAAATAGGTCGAACTAGGTCGAAAATTTATTGCAAATGAACGACGAGGTATAACGAGGCTTTTATTTAAAAACAGGAACAAAATTATACACTGATTTAATTATTGAAATACTTAACAAAGATATTAATTTCAATTCTAAGGGAAAAAAGACTTGGCAAAGTTAAAAGCAATCAACTTTGTTTAAGTTTGGCTTGATAACTAACAAATAAGTTTCTAATAAGATTTATTAAGTGTAAACTAAGTAAATATATAGACAGAATTACCCTTAATATGGGAATTTGCTATTAAACCATTTTTGTAGCATACTTATTTGCGCAAGTGGAAGTATGTGAATTGTACAAGGTGACTTTGTATCTAAACTTGGAGCACTCATTTAATCTAGTATATACCCCAAGCCAGGCGCATTGGGAAACTCATTCTCTCACGCTGTAGAAAATGCAAATAATTTGCAAATTTATCATATATTGCCATCATTTGAGGGGCCTTTTGTTATCCGGTTAAGTGTGATGGCATTAGCGCTGCTAAATCGACAGATCAACTATGCAATATATAGGTTAATGCGGTTCACAATGATTTATGGGATCGAATATATCATTCATATTTCGAATCGAATTCAACATTAATTACAATGCGCAATTTTAAGCGAAAGCGAATTTGCGCAATAACGAAATAACCTCGAAATAATTTACTCTATATGTATATGCATTAGACATGACGTGCACAGCAACAACAGCAGCAACAAACAGCAACAACAAACAGCAAACAATAACAATAACAACAAACAATAAAACTGGCACGAAAATAAATTAGAATTTTTGTGTTTAATTGGAAATTTGATGCGAAACAACAAAAATATTTTCACTTTATTCTGCTGCTGTTGCTGCTGTTGTTGTTGTTGTGTTTTCATTCCTCTGCTCATTCGCTGGAAGGCCAGCGGGTAGTTAAGCTAGTACAGCTAGGAACGGTGTGGTGGAGGGAGTTAGGCGGTGACTGTGCGCAAATTGAGCTTTTCTCAACGTATTAAATTTCATCAATGTGTACCTATTATTTTCATTTTCAGCATCATTATTTGTGAGAATGAAATATGGCATTAAATGTCGAATAGCAGCACCAACAGCGCCAGCAGCAGCAGCAGCTCACAACGGTAAATTGACAAAGCCGTGTTGAGTAAGAGAGAGAAAATGAGATCCCGCTAAGGGTGTGGGGGGTGTATATACCTTAGAGACTTGCCTGGAAGCCCAATTAAAATGAGATTGCAATCAGGATTTATAGTTACGAAAGAGAAAGAAAGAAACAGCTCATTATGGGTCTCATAACTTGCGGACGCTTATTCAAATACAGTTATTTATATAAATCAAAGGCAGCGTTACTTTGTGTAATGAAGTTCTAATGTTTCCAGTTTCGAATATATATTTACGAATATATATTCAAGATTATTTGCAAATATTGTATAAATTGGTAATGCCACACAGTAAACTCCGCCACGGACTTCTACAATGAATCATGAGCATAGCCACATGCTGGGCAAACAGAAGAGAGAGCCAGCCAATTATATATGGCAGCACCAAACACAACATAACGCCCGAACTTAGTTATTTAAATACCAACTGAGATGCATATACAGCCAGAGCCGAAAGTCAGCATAGAGCTTGTCCAGCCCCATTCATAGTCATTCGCATTGGAAACAGTTTCTAATACATTTGACATTTTTTGTAGCCTACTTTTTTGAGCAGTTCGAAATACATGTTTGAATTTTACGAGGTAGCTTTGTAAGTAGACGCACAGCTCTCAGCTCATTAGGTACACAACCAAAGTAAGCCGCATTAGCCCCACTCTCTACCATATACTCCTGAAATATTACCCAACATATTGCGCACAATCGTAAACGAGATCTATTGTTGTGTTTTTAAAGATACCTTGCGAAATTTCGTCGCGCTATTAACGCGGCCATAAAGTTTGTTAGTTTATATAAGCCAGAATCAAATAAATTCAACGCACACGCACTGTCTCTCTCCCACTCTATCTTTCTCTCTCTCTGTCGCTCTCTTTGTGACTGGCAAAGAGGTTTCTGGGGGCAGTGTGAGGGACATTTTGCACTTTATCTCTCTCGTTCTCTCTTGCTCTGTCTCGCTCTCGCTCTGCTCGCATTATTAACGCACATAAAACTCGCATATAAAGTGATTTAAATTTATTAAATATAAAAACCGCGCGATGCAGCAAAGATGCGCGCATAACAATTGCAATAAAATTTAACGTGCATCGATAAAAATATAAAATCCAATAAAAGCAACAACAACAAAGCAGCAGCAACAACGTACAGCGATCTCTGAAAAGAGAACTTCATTACTTATTTGAATGGAAAATGCACAAAAAAAGAATGAAATAAAACGAGTGAAAAAATAAAAAAACTGAAAGGCAAACGCAGAAAAAATAAACAAACAAAATGATGGAAAAACTCACAATGGATGGAACCGATGAATGGTAACTGCGGCAGCGGCATGTGGCAAGCGCTGGTGTGCTGTGGCAAGAGGTGTAGGCAGAGCAAGGAGAAAGCGGCGGAGGCTTTATTCATGCCACAAATGAAGCGAATGTGTCGAGTCGCTGCGGTGTGGCAAGTCGAGACGAGATGAGACGAGACGAGTTGAATCGGAGGCATCAACAAAGGCGCGCGTTAAATGTTTTATATTTAAGAGCTCGCCAAACAACATGCCGCACTTCCCCCTACTCCCCTCTCCCCTTTTGCGGCGCATTTTCTACAAAGCGTTTGGGAAAATTGTCCGCAATAATTATAATTATTCATTGCAGCAGCAACAACTCTCGCACTCCAAACGTTTCCAGAAATTGACTTTTCCATCTGCAGCTGCAGCTCGATTGCGTTTTGATTGCACTCTGTGCACAGAAAATTATCAAAGAGCTTAATGCTCAATAGGCTGGAGAAGTGATTAAAGATTGTGCTGGTTAATTAAAAATGCGACAACCTCAGAGCTTTATCACGACAGCAACTACTTATAACTGTGTAGAGTGATCATTGACGGGGCAAGAGCCGTTTTGCAGCATAGACAGAAACAGTAACTTTCAAGTATTAAACCAAAATTGAATCTGTAAATCAACCTTCAAATTGCCTGCGAGGTATTTCATAGTCTTGTTAGCTTGACACTGAGTATTCTCTGATTGTTTACTCTTTTTTAAATATCTTGAGAAAGTGGAAGATAAAAAATAAAGCAATTGCATAACTTTCTTGCGGTTCGCTGTGACCGCACTTGAGGCATGCACTGTTTCCCTCCTTCTGTCTTTCCCTTCTCCCCCGTCTCTCTCGTCAAATAAAGTTGAGCAGTTTGTGTCAGTTTTTTGTGCACTTGGATGTCAACACATCGACACATAACGGCACATTCGTCCAATTTACACACACACTCTGAAGTTGGTCCACTCCACACATAGCAAGGACTCGAGGCTACCAAAAGGACCTCAGCAGTGCCAGACAGCAGCTGCGCTGCTTTGCTGTTGAGCTTGAGTTGAGCAAACTTGAACTTTTGCGGTTGGACAGCATGAAGAGCGGAGAGTGAGGGGCGAGGGGGAGGGAGGGATTGGAAGAGGGTACCAAGAGTGTCTTCTAACTGTTGGTTGTGACTGTTGCACACAGTCTGCCACACATTGCTACACACTCTTCAGCCTCTTCGCACTCTCCTTACCCACCCTCTTGCTTCCATTTTTCCCTCATCCTTCTCCTCTCCTATCCCCTCTCCTTTCCCTCTCTCTCCTCTTCTCCCCCAACGTATTTCAAAGCGCTGCGCCCACAACATTTTTGGCAACTACGACGCGCTTTGCTTGGCTCTAATTACATGTTGGCCTTCTCTAGAGATGGCAGAGAAGAGAGGAGTGGGGAAGGCAAGTGGAAACTCGGCCGAAAACTCTCGTCGTCGAGCATGCGTTGCGGTTTTTCATTTGCATTTCGTTCGCTCGACTGGAAGAACTTAGTTCTCTCTCTTCTCTCACGCCGAGAGTTTTAAGTGAATGAAAATTCTCAAGCATTTGCACTGAGCATAATTACATTTTCGGGCCTCGAGCCTCGTCGTATCCCTATATCTACTATATGTTATTTATGATTTTCACACACTCTCTGTCTCTCTCCCTCTTTTCTTCTCTCTAGACAGTCTCGCTCTCTCCTTCTCTGCCTTTCTTTTTCGAGTTTGCTGTTGATAATTTTCTTTCGCTGGCAAATTTCCACTTCAGGCTTCACAGAGTTCACGGTTTAGTGAACAACAACAATTTTCTAGCCATGAATGCATCCGGAATCCCGTAATACTCCCCCTTCGCCTTCCCCCATAGACCCGTAGAATGCAGCTTTCGCTTGGACTGTTTCGGGTTTTCTTGTGCTGAACTTTATATGAGACGAGCCCCTGAATGGGGGGAAGGGAAAATCATTTATCAATGTCAGAGAATGTGCTGCATGCACGAGAGAAGTTGTGTGTCCTGACGCGTGGGGCCCCCTCTTCAAAAGGGGGGGTGTGTGTGTGTGGAAAGTTACCCGAAACTTGTGACTTTGTTTCACAAGTGATTTTGAAAATTATGCACACGCATAAATGCGTTTGTTTTGCTGCAAAACAGAAAACTTTGAGAAAGCATTTTATCAATACATAATTCCAGGGGAAAGTAGGAAAAACAGCAGGAGGAGGGAGTGAGAGGGTGTTCAGAGGAAATTGTTATTGTGCTCGACTGGCAAAGAATTTAATGGGTTTATTAAGATGGCAAAGAGGGGTGGGGGGGGACAAAGACAATTGTCTGAAATAAATAGGTTTATGTTTTTGGTAATTTGAATTTTGGGCATTGCTCGTTTCGTGTTGAAGGATCTTAATGAAAGCAATTTATTGGAAAATTGATAGATTGATGCAGTATAACTGAAGTACTTTAGAGTTAATCCATTGCAGGAGAATTTAGATAGATATTTATGTTTAATATGACAGAGAACTATTGAGAATAGTGTAGATTGCTTAGATGTGGTTAAGTGTTTTGGTATTTTGCGATTTGGTTCTGTATTTTAAGTCTTTATCTTTTATAATACGCTTGGGTTTTCTTTGTATACGCTATAACTGAATCAAAAACTAAGGAGAATGAAGAGAGAACTGTTTTCTTAGTTGAAATTATCTCCATTATAATTTCTGTAGAATATTATTACTATAAAAAGAGAACATATACGAATATATGTCAGAAATAGAGTTAGATTGTTAGATAATACTTTATTGCTGTGGATTTCTAAGTTGAAATGACTTTACTATAGCATGTGCTTAATATATTAATATAAACTATATGAAATTAGCACTTAAACTGTGAAAATCGTTAGATAGTACTTTGTTATAAAGATCTCCTTAGTTGAAATCAAGTGGATGATAATTTGTATAGAGAATGGAAAGTGAGATCTCTCTTAAGCTTAGCTAGAGCGTTAGATAGTACTATATTAAAGGGTGTTCCTTCGTTTGTATTAACTGCATGATCATTCCTAAAGAATAAGAATATTATTATCAAAACAGCTATACCAGAAATAGCTCTACAACCTGCATAAATCTACCCTCCAATCTTTTGCAGTTCTTAAAGAAATTCTCGAGTTCATTTCAAGCCTAATCTCATTTGAAGACTTTGCAGATACTTTCTCAGCTCTTCGGGGGAAGTATTGGGATAAGGCAGAGATAAGTGGATAAGAATAATTGTGGATTTTGTTGGCGTATTTTTTTTTCTTCTTTGCAGTGGGCGTGGCTGCTTTTGTCTTGGTTTATGCGAGAAACTTTAGCACTTAGCTGCAGAGCCGTTTGAGAGGCGACGTCATCTCTCTATTGCACTCTCTCTCTTAAGCTCTTTCCCCATCTGTCTCTCCGTCTCTCTGTGATACTTTGAAAGCGGTCGAGCGGGAGCTTCTAATTCTCTGGCCGCCACTTGTTTGCTGGCGAAACAAGTTTGCACTCGAAACTCGTAAATAATGAATGGGTAAAAAGCGCAACCGCCGCACCATTCATAATGGAAAAAGTTGCCCCACTCTGTGCCTGCTTGCCACTCGAAACTATTGCACTTGCCACCAGCCAGGCAGCCTCAGTTGCGAGTACAGTCGCTGCCACTCTGTGGGTCCCTGAGATGCTGCAGCCCAGTCCAGAGTCCAGTGCAGGACAGAGTCGTGCAGCCGGCGGCATTATTGTCATGTGTACAGTAAAAATAACAAATAACAAACACTGGGCGGGCCACTACAAGCCATAAAAAGGGGTGGCCTGTTTGTACTACACTGAAGTCTGTGGCCTTGATGCGGTTACTGCTGCTGCTGCAACCCACCCTCCCCCTGCCTCCCTCTGCAGCTTCCTGTCCAGGGCTCTGGACAAGGTTAAAGCTGCCATTTTAATATTGTATCTGTTTGTTGTTTATGTTCTCAGAGTTGTACCCAATATCGTTGCCTCCCTTTCCCTCCCCCCCACAATTGCAATGGATACACATTTCTTTGTAGAGGAAATTGAAAATGTTGTTTAGTTTATCGCTGTCATAAAGAAATAATGAAAGTTCGGCTTTAAAACGAGTGTTTTTGGGTCAAGCTGGGTGTTTATTTTATAAAGGTCAGAAATGTTTGAGAAAATTAAGGTATTTATGTGAGTATTCGTTTTTATGATCTGTTGAACTTAGGGGAATTTGTAAGTGATGGAATTTGTTGTAGTTCTGGGTAGAGGCTACATGAATTGACACATAGGTTGGGGTAGGACACTAACTACATTTATAATAAGCTTATTATGAAAGAAAGAAGATAAGAATGTTTAGTATGTTAAACAATATGAAATTCTTTGGTAATTCCATAGTTTAATGAAATTGGAAGATTCTTGGGAACTTTCTATTGAAAGTAATCCCTTTTATATCCCTTAAGCAATGAGCCTGACCATTTTCAACTATACGAAAACTGCTAAGAAATTATATATGATGCAACAAAGTCAAACATTTAGTTAATTTTAAAGGGGATGCCTTAATGATTACTGTTAACCAAAGATCTTCACCTCTTCCAATAATAAGAAAAGATTATAGATAGATTTATATATAATTATAGATCTTATTTAAAGCTTCGCCTTTGAAGTTTATCTTTAAATTTCTTTACATTTCGAAATTGAAACAGTACAATTAATGTATAAGTTCCCTTTAGGAGGTTACTACTGTGACTACCCTTAACCAATAACCGTGACCTTATGCAATTTAAGAGAAACTTTGTATATACACATCATACGTGTAGATCATATTTAATGTTAAACTCCATATGTTTTATCTTTTAATTGGTTCAAAAGAAGATACAATGCAGTAATGTCAAACTAGAAGTTCTCTTTGAAAGGTTAAACCTAATGACCATGACCTTAGCCAAATACAATACAACTTTGTTCATATTATATACATCGTATTTAAAGCTTACCTCCATAAAGTCTATGTTGGAATTTTTGGAGTTTTTAAATTCGATGTGCAACAATTTAATTGAAATGCAAGTCGTAAAAATATTGTTTGAATTCAATTTGGCCGACAGATGTCGCCAGCACACACCGTGTATTGTTGTTCATTGTATGTGTGTGTGTGTGTAAATTATTGTTAATATTTTGACTTTAGTGAGAGTCTTTGGCTTATTTAAAATGCATTTAATTGATGTGCCTGCATGTGTGCACATATTTACATTGAATGCTTTCAACACGATGTCGGCTTCAATATGAAAGGGTGCTGGGACGGGGACGGGAGTGAGGTAAGGCAGGATTGAGGTGGGATGGGATGACTCTGCCCGGTGTTTGTGTGGCAGAGACACGTGTGTCCACACACACACACACACACACTCGAAACTCGTATTTTCGAATATCGCCGTTTGCCGGCAAACACACGAGACGAGACGAGACGACGAAGCCGACCGAGCCCCACCATGCGATTCAAATGTAACAAGCAGACTGAGTGCGGCTCAGCAGCGTCGGCAGCGCCAGCAGCAGCGACGGCGGCAGCACAAGCAGCTGTTGGTGACGAAGTTCAGAGCCAGCAGCAGCGACGACGATGGCAGCGGCAGCGAACGAGAGCATCAATAGGGGCGACTGCAGCGAGTAGCCGATGCACATCGGCCTACACACTCACACACACACACACGCACTTACTCGTGCAGCAGCCACCAATAAGCAATGCGAAAGAGAGTGAGAGAGCGCTCGTCTCTCACACACACTCGCTACAACTTCGTGCCGATTGCAGCAGAGCGCAGGCGTTCACTCTCTCTCTCTCTCTCTCTCGTGCTGTTAAATTTGGTGAGTACACACGAGTGTGTGGTGAGTTCTGCCGGCAGACTCTGTTAACGAGGAGCAACAGTTTGGCATTGTTTTGACTGCAGTTCGTGTTTTGTTTGGCTGCAGGGGCAATGTGAATTTACTAATTAATAAAAAATTACATATTTTATGCATAAATAAATTGTAATTAAATAATATTTATGTGTTGTCAGGTATTTTATTATTTTTTTTATTAAAAATAAGGCGCATTTAAACTACTGCAGGCAGTGTTTGTACAGCGCTGTTAGTTTTTATCCGCTGTTATGTGCTCCTCTGGCAGCTGTTGTTGGAGGGGTGACTTTTGCTATAAAACTGTTAATTTTACAGCAGCAGCTTAGCAAACACTGTAATGGGCTCTGTTAAGGGTATGTCAACCATGCAAATGAAGTTGTTAAATAGAAATCAAGGGATTTGACTGGGGTTTGTTATGTTAAAATATAAAAAGAAAAGATCAGACAGTTTATGGCATGAGTTCTCTCTTGCTTGTCATGCCTATTACATATTGAAATGATGTTTGTACAGTTTCCCAAGGAATTGCCTTCACTCGAGGGACTCTCTCCACACATACAAAGCACTCTCAGCACTTCTGCAAATGAGATATATGTAATAAGCTTAGTTAAATTGACTTAAATTGGTTTAATTGAATTTCGCTGGGGTTCCTCAGAGCAGCGATTTTGTATTGTGCTGTGTAAGATCTACTATGTCTTAGGTCTCTTCGAATCAACTCTCACACACTGCCCCTGCACTCCCTTCCCTCCCCATCTTTACCTGCAACAATTGCGATTACTATTATCACATTTGTGAGTCGCTCTCTCCCTCCTCCTCCTCCTTTACTCTCTTTCGACTGAGCGCGCTTAGCGTAATCATAATGCAACAGATTGCCAAGCAGCGGAAGCAGCTCCTTATACGGCGCGCGTCCTACTCCTTCCCTGCCTCCCCCTCTCTTTTCTTTCCAGTCTTATGAAGTTCAACAAATTATTGTGAATGGCATTTCTTTTTTTTCTCTCTTTTTTTTAGGGTAGCTTGATTTGTATGCAGCGCTAAAAGCTTGAAAAATGTTTTACCCGCACGTGTTTCCTGCGCTTTGATGGAACGCACACCACAACAGAGAGACACACACAGACACACAGACAAACTCATTCGAGACACATTATATAAAATAGAATGGGGGAAAGAAAAGCACAACAATGAAAATGTCAGTTGGGCTTGCGCTGCCAGCGACAGTCACATTACATGCCCAAGGGGGGTTGGCAAAGGGGTTGAGGGGTGGCTAAAAACCACCCTCAGCTTAGCCCACTCCCTCCCCCTCTCCCCCTCTTCCTCTTTCTGTGACAGTTTTGGGGTACAATTTGTATTTGGTATATGGAAAAGTCTGCCACATTAAGCTCTCTAACAAATGAGCCTCGAACTGAAGTCGTAGAAAAGTTGTACGATTTTCTTTTTGGTTTTTCTTCGACTGCAGAAAATGTGCAAATTTTCGCTGCTTGCATTTTCGCCAAATTGAATCCGGCGAGAATGCGCGAGACAAACATCTAAATTGTCAACGTAATGCGACAAAATATCGAAGTCAGCAACGAGAAGACGACGACGATGGCCAAAGGTGGAGGTTGCACCTGCCACAGCAGCATGTACCGTGTTGCAGACTCAATTCTCTCGCTAGTGTGTGTGCGTGTGTGTGTGCGTGAAACTTGCCAGGCACGAATTCAATTTCGCGTCCACAGATGCCATTCACCTTCGGCACGTACGACTATCAACGTCAACAAGTTACACACTGTAGAAGGGGGAGGTGTGAAGGAAAGGGGCGTGGCAGAAGTAAAGTGGAAAACAGCAGTCAGACAATACAATTGCTTCCTTGAATGCAACTGCCGTCTTCTATTGCGTCCGCTGTGTCGCGCTGTCATCTCCTGCCCCTCTCCCTTGCACCTTCCCCTCCTCTTCCGAGACATCTTCCGCCCTAACCTCATTGCTAGTCGTCATGGCCAACGCTACTGACATTTTATACTGAATTATTTATTTAGTTTTGCTTTCTCTTTGTGCTCATTACTTCCTTTTTTACTGTGGAATACCCTGTAATCGGTGGCAATTTAAGCTGGTTGCTTTGTCAACTGTTGATGAGCTTTTCTAGCTAAGATTGTTAACGCTCAGACTTGTTTTGCTATAAATGTTAATAGTAGTTAAGTTTTATTGTGCTATAAATGTTTGCATTGGTTATTTTATGAATGCTTGTTATAGGTTTAAGTACATTTGTATAAGAAATAGGTACTTCAATTTGATTTGGTACAATAGTATACTGTGCTATAAACATTTATAGCAGGGTTTATTAAATATCTGATATACAGTGAATAATATAAGCAGAAAATTGAATAAAGTGCCATGATTAAAGTTAGATAAACATAATAAACAGGAAGTTTAACTAAATTGAACACAATAGTATACTGTGCTATAAACATTTATAGCATTTACTCTGACCGATATAATATACAGTGAAAAAATAACGGCAGAAAATTGAAAACTGAAGGCAATAGATAGGTTTATTAGATTGTAAACAATTATACCCTGTGCCATAAACATTTGTAGCAACATTTATTTAAGATCGTCAATTAATTTTAGGAATACAAACACAATTTTAGTATTTGTTCAAATGTATGTCACAGATGTTATTTATAGGGTATCTGCTAGTATAGTAGACTATGTAAACTGCCAAGTTAGGCTCTTTTATACGCACTTGAAACAATTTTATTGTGCTGTCTTTAAATTCAACGACGAGCATTGAAATATAAAGCCAACTACTCGACCAACAAGCGTTGGCTTACAAAGCTAATTAAATATGTATTACTATATACACAAATACCTGTACTATAAATGCTATATATACTTATATGTACATATATACCACATAGATAGATTTACTTGTGTGTTGTCGTTGGTTGCACTGAAAATGTTTGATTACCTCAGAGATTTGCCGCAGTTGTAGTAAAATTAAATATGACTGTGAAATATTTTCAATTTGTGGACACGAAAACTTTTTGCGCCCCCAATGCTGTCTCTCTCTCTCTCGTTCTATGCTTCTCTTTCGGTCTGTCTATATATTGTTACTGGCTTTTGGCACCCGTGGGAAATTTGCTAACAGAAAATAAAAGTTTCTGGTCAAGTGAGTGCCAAACTTTTAAGTGACGCACTTTTTTCCCCAACTCCTTCTTCAGCCGCTACTCTTCTTCTCTTCTAGGTTCCCGCTTGTGGGATTAGGGCAGGGTGTACAATTTATTAGGCTTGACTTATGTGCTGCGTTTTGTATCAATGTGTGAGCTTTGATTACATTCCCATCTGTCTCTCTCTTTCTGTGCTCACAAATTGAGCTATTGATTAGGTTTGTGCTTTGGTTTTTCAAACTTTTTCGTTACTTTCACATTTTTATTATTTTGTACAAAAGTTTTTCACTGATTTCCATGTGGAATATCTCTACTATATATTGGTATTGCTAAGGCTTGACTAACTCTGCTTTTGGCTAGTACAAAAGAGAAGAAGGAGAAAGAGAGAGGAAGAGAGATAGATAGATGTTTGTGGGTGAGATTTCGTTGCCATAAACAAATTCGTAATTGCCTTGTAATGCCTTGTGTTGACAGGCGTCCGACAAACAGATAAGGCGCTACGTAGGCCAAAAGAGAAATGAGAACGATGAAAAGACAGAGATAGAGGGACAGAGAGAGAGAGAGAGATGGGCAATATATGGCTATGTGTGTGTGCACTGAAATTAGCATAAAACTTCGATTTCGCTTGCGCACATTGCGGTGCAGAGGAGCTCGCCAAATGGCAAAATGGCAAATGGGGCCGAACGAGGCGCAAAAACGTATTTGCCAGCCTACAAACGGCAATAGATTGCAAGCCATAAAGCCCACAACGGGGCTTACATATAGTACACACACATAGCACACACGAAACGAACGCAAATGGAACAAATAACAAGGTGGCCTTGGGGTAGATGGACTGGAAAATACCCTATGACAGAAAGGGAGAATGAAAACAAAATTTGCTGCATTAAATGAAAATACCTAGTGCATATTTCAAGAATTTCATGAAATAAAACATAGAAATTGAAAATTGGAATGGTTTCTGTAGTGTACACTCCCATAATCACCTTCAACAGGGTATTATAATCAGCAGAGTGCATGAGGTTTCACACTGTCGAACAAAATGATTACTTTTTGCATTAATTAGAAATCTATTCGAAACTCTCTCTCTTTTCTCCCTCTAGCACTAAGTTCCCCCAAGTTAGCATGCTAAATAGGAAATCTGTATGAGCCTAAAGGCTCTCTCTCTATTGTCTGAATTGCAGCTGAACCGAGTTGAGTTGAGCTCACTAAAGAACTAAAGTGAGCTGAACTTTTCGTTCATTTGACTAATTAAATTTTGGGCGAAAGTTGTCTGCACAAATTTTATGAATATTTAAAAAGTTGTAGACCAAATGATTCGTTGCCTTTACTTTCCATTGCGTTACGTTCGAGTTCAGGTTGAGGATGGGTTTGGGGTTGGGTTGTGTTTGGGTTGGTTGGTTGGTTTGGCAAGACAAAAGCCGCTCTTCAAATTGAAAATTCATCAAAAAAGTTGAGAATCGTTGGGCAAAGTGAATCAAATATTCATACATGCAAGCAACTTTTTATTAGTACTGAAAAAAAGTTGAATTGGCTAATAATTCTCTTATATCAGCTTTGTATGCTGCCCTCTCTCTCCCTCTCTCTACCTCTCTCTCTCTCTCCCCCTCTATCTCTAGTTTGCTATCTCTAAAAAGCAATTAGCCTGAACTATAAATACCACAAGGAACTATGAAAATGTAAAAGTTAGTTTCGAGTGTTGCAAACTGCCTGCGGTCAGTGTTGAGTAACCTAAACTTATCGATAATTGTAAACTCTCTCTCTGTGTGTGTGTCTGTCAAACTTGATGCAAGTGCAAAATGGACTGCAAGAATGAATTAGCCGAGAATAATCTGAACATTCGCTACGATCTGGATTTCATAGATGATATACTTGAAAGCTTTGGTGCCAAAGCGGAACCAGACGCACGTCGTTATCTATTGGATCTATCGTACAGTAAGCAGTTCCCTTAATACACCATAAAATCATGTTTATTATATCCGTTATAATGTGTCACAGCTCTGGCACGCAATCAACTTGTCGAGGCACGTTGCTTCGCCAATCTGAGCAATAAGACGATTATCGATATGGAGGATTTGCGTATAGCAAAGATCGAGGCAACCGATGACTTTCAGTACGGGCCGTTGCAGTTGATCAAGCCGATTGTACAAAATCTGGCAGCACCCACTGCGACCACAAGCCTGTTGTTGCCCCCTTGGCGCAGTTGCCAAGTGGGTGCCAATGTGGAATTGAAGCAGATGCTATTCGAGGGAGAGGCCAACAAGATGACGGTAGAGAACGAACCTCCGCCCTGCAAAGTGCAACGTGTCATTCCACGCGTATCCCAAGAGCAGTTTCTCAAATAAGAAAGATGATGAAGAAATAAATCAATGCTGAATGAAGTATATATCTTATAATGCTCTTCTTATTACGAAAGGTTGCTAGTCTCTTTACAATATTTGCTAGTCTCATTACAAATAGTTTGCTTACATAAGTTCCTTATTCTATTTGCCTGCTTTCTTATAATGCTCTTTTTATTAAGAAAGGTTGCAAGTCTCTTTACAATAGTTTGCTAGTCTCATTACAAATAGTTTGCTATTCTATTTGCCTGCTCTCAAATTGTGCCCGATTTCTTTATTCATCACTTTGGCCATTTGCAATTCGGCCTCATATTTTTTGAGATTGTGTCCAAATGTGCGACAGACCTTGCGATGCAACAGGCACTTACGGCAAATGGTCTTCGAGTTGATCATCTCCCAATCGTTCGGAGCCTCGCTGACATTCCATGCATGCGCCATTTTGTAGGCCCTCATCATTTGTATATCGCTGCTACTTGGCACGCCATGTGGCACGCGATGTGGTTGCATCGATGCGAACAGGTTCTTATCGCTGTCCGTTGTCTCTGGCTACAATAAAGTTATGGATTACAGAACGACCTTTATAGTATAGTGCTTTACCCACCGAATATGAATGATTCCACATTTCTTCAAAACTGGGATGCATGTTGATTGACGCTAGCTCAGCTGTGCTATGCAGTTCTCATAGAGTTTTGACAGAAGTTGCATGGCTAGCTCACATTTTTTCAAAGGGAACATTTACTATAATACTATTTTGCGTTAAATATTATAATCCCCACTCACTGAAGCATTTTAACACGTTTAAGTAATATTTCCCATTCACTTCTTTCTAATCGCTTCAGCATATAAAAATAGTACAAAACGGCCTTTCCCTTAGGGGTGTTCATAAATATTTATAAATCGAGTGTTTTAGTTGTTCTATGTTAATTAAGAGGAGAGTTTCCATCTTGAGCATCTGGCCGTGTGGTAAATACTATTTACATATCTCGACATTTGCATAGCTAACGACAAAAACTATGTTCTCTCTCTCGGCTGAGCTGATAAAACATACATACCATACTCAGAGTGTGGTACCGCACTCGGTGGTACCCTATGCCCGCCAGCCAAGCTCATTCCCCTTCGCTCGCAACGACACCATCACCATCCGGCTGGCATTCTTAACCCTAGAGCAGTTTACAAATTAATGCGAACTCGCACGTGTTAATTCAAGGATGTGCTCCCGTTTTCTGAGGCTGCTTCTGTGTTGCCACTTTATCCCTTCTGTTGCAGAAGGATATACGAGGAGTATTCGGCATGAATTTGCATATTGGGAAAAAGTTTTCTGCTTGTGAAATGTCAGTTTAATATGCGTGAAGTAGTTTTGTCTGCTTGTAAAATACGCTTAAGAAAAACTAAACTTTCTATACATACATATATGCATAGTCAAAGTTCTCTGGGGCGACACCAGAGCTGTGTGGGTGGCATACATAATTAAGGCATATGTTGCAGCTCTGATGGCAGATTGATAGGATCTCAAGTTGTAGGCTACAGTGGGGTACAGGGAGAACTGAGAACTGAGATCCTAAGCACTCTCCTCTAATTACTTCCCATACTTTTCATATCTTTCAGCTTGTTTTCTGTTGTGCTATTGTCGGCGTACATAAACTCCATCATGATAACCAGGTAAGTGACCACAGCTGTACACATCTGTAAAGTTAACTAATTAAGGTTTATCTTCTTTATCAGATTCGTCACTTACACTACTGAACAAGCGCAGATTCAGACTGAAAAAGTCTCTGGCCGTCACCACAAAACGTTTATGTAGAGTTTGCAACAGGAAATCGCAGATTAGTTCATTATAACGTTTATCGCCCAAAGGTTTTACCAGTTTCGGGATCAGGCAACCAATTTGACGACTCTATACAAACAGAATACAATGAAACTTTGCATGTACTGTGCTCTAATAACTGAACTCACATGATTGTAGCTCTGCTGGCAGTGCCAACAGATGACAGTGAAGAGCAGTCCCAGATTAAATAAGATGCCACTGTGCAATAGAATCATTATTGTGTTGCCAGGATTGACCAATAGATTCTTGACCGTCCAAAAGGCGTTGAATGTAAAGTTGAAGAAGTAGTGCATGAAAATGATGAGCAAACTGTTGCCATAGCATACATTGATCAAATCAAATTGCTGACTAAGTTGGCCATAACGTTGTTTTAGCTGCTGCACAGATTCCACATTGGCTGCTGGTTGTCGCCAACGATTCTTTGAATTGCGAGCCAAGAGCTTAAGTTGTTCGCGCAAACTTACAATTTGTACATTCGCTTGCAGTATAACCCAGAGAAACGAATAGAGCTTCAACTGTATGCCAAGTGAGGCGGGTATTACCACCCAGAAGAAGGACATGTTCCACATGTGATCCATGCGTATTCTACACCACGAGACAACGCACTGCATTGTTATGTTGGGTACGAGCACACTGCACAATACTATGCCCACGTGATGCCTTTGATGCTGCGGCAGCTGTTGCTCCTTCTCCTCCAGTTGTAATAGATCACAATAACCTCGACGCTGCACAAAGGTGTCCAGCAATACGAAAATGTGAGTCATGGACAGCATAAGGAAAATTGCGTGTGTGATCAAGCAATCGAATGTACAGTAGGCAAGTTTGGCGGCACGATTGAATCCAAAGCACCAAATGACGATGTACCAACTGATCCAGCAACAAAGCTGCGCCAACTGCAGACGATGGCATCGCGTATTCCAGCGCACGCCAAAAAAACACATCGTTAAATGAAACAACTGTACCGCGATGCGTGCAACCAAGGGGAACCACATGTCAAAACGAAACGACAACTACAAATGGGAATAAAAAGTAACAGAAAGTTTCTTTGTCAGCAGAAAGAATAGATGGACAATTCATCAGTGTCGCATTGTTTGATTGACATTCGAAAGTAAAGTCATATTGGACGAATGAACAGTTTAATTATTAAGTAAGAGAAGGGAAACATTTTAGCTAAGAATTACAGAGTACTAGGTAATGACTTGTCTCCTTATGCTTTATTTATATGTTCAACAGAATCTTGAGATTATTATCTCTTGTCGAAGGGTATAAAAAGTATTCATGTGGATTGACCTTGGTTCACTTTTAATCATTTGCATTTAATCTTCCAAAATTGAATGATTCACTGAGCAATGTTTATGACTTCCTTGACTTTCGCTAATGGGCAACCTGCGAACCTTTTTCCGCAAACATGAACTGTATGAGTATGACCAGGTAAGTGACCACAGCAGCGAACATCTATAAATGGAATATGTTGCATTAAATTATATTTCCAGATGCTGATCAACTTACACTACTCAGCAAGTGCAGGTTGAGACTGAAAAAGTCCTTTGCCGTAACCACAAAACGTTGATGCAGAGTTTGCAGCAGAAATTCAGAAATTAGATCATTATAGCGCTTGCCACCCGACGGTTTCACCAGTTTGGAGATCAAACAACCGATTTGTCGACTCTGCAGAAAGGAATATGAAGCAAAGTTTCTTTGTAAAGATATAACTGCTCACGTGATTGTAGCTTTGCTGGCAATGCCAACAGATGGTGGCGAACAGTGCGCCCAAACAGATGACAATAGCCAAGTGAATGTAAACCATTTCGCGGTACATGGTCTTGGTCAGTATGTTTTTGACCAGCCAATAGGAGTTGAAGACAAAGTTCAAGAACAACGCTATGAAAATGATCAACAAGCTGTTGCCATAGTTCAAGTTGATGCGGGTAAAGAGTTGACTGAGTTGACTATAGCGTTGCTTAATAACTTTGACTGGCTCCACATCAGCTTCCTGTCGCCTTGGAGGAAATATCTGCGGTTTCCTTGCCAACTGTTTGACACTCTCCCGCACAGCGACAACACGAACATTGGCCACCAAAATATCCGAGAGAAACGTATAGAGTTTCATCTGCAATCCAAATGAGCTCGGTGTGGCGATCCAGAAGAGCGGCATGCTCCTAACATGTGTCAGTCGGATACTGAACAGGCAGAAAACAATGTGTACCAAGAGATTGGGCACCAGCACACTCCATATACACAGACCCACATGCTGCGATGCGGCACGATCTTCAGCCAGCACCGAAAGTGGACAACATTTGTGGCGCTGCAGGAATGCGTCCAGCAAGATGATGACATGTGTCGAAGTCAGCAAAAGGAATAACGTATGTGCGATCAAGCAGTCCAGTCTGCACTCGAATCGTGTGCTCAGACTTTGCACAGCACGCCAGCAGATCAGGGCATACCAGCAGAACCAGCCACAAAGTTGCACAAACTGCAGTCGCGTGCTCCAACGTGCACCAAAGAGAAAAGCGAGAAATTGGAAGAGGTGCTCTGCAACAGCACGCGGTCTAATCAAGAAACCCATGATGACTAACACTGAAACTGGGCAGAGGCCTATGAAAAAGCGATTGAAACAAAAGAAGCCTAGAATCATTGTCGATTCATCAATGTCAACACGGTGTTGTAGAAGGGGAATGTGACTACAGTACAGTGTGCCGTACATAAACCCGTGCTTAACTGGAATAAAGTGAAGTTGTCTAGAAAAGATTTCCCTAGGAAACTGTACTGGCAAAGGTATAATAGATGAACAAGCTCGTGGAACGGTTCCTCCTTAACATTAACAGGGCTATCAAAGAGTCTCTAATCTTATAAAGATGTACAATGGATATAGAAGGTCCCACTACATTTTCTCAACACCTCTGAAGTAGGTACAAGCACGCGGTACAGCAATAAGAAAACCAGGACTGGATAAGGAGCTCTAACCTCATCAGGGGTGCTATTAAAGATTAACAACATCGCGGTACTGCTGCCTCTAATATAAACTGGACTAAAAAGGGAGCCATAACCTTATCAGCACATTCTATAACAGATAAACAAGATTGTGGTGCAGCTGTTCCCTTACAAAATAACAATAATATCTCAAATTCACGTAACTTACATTTTCCGTGCTTGCATCGCCGTACCAAAAGAGCGCTATGATCAGTGTGCCCATGCTAAGGCACGAGGCGCCGTTGTAGATAAAGTGAAAGAACTCGCGTTCCTGGTAGGCCTCGATAATCATCCAGTAAGCATTCGAAACGAACTCGAAGCTGCACATGACCTGCAGTCCCAACATGCCCCAACCGTAGCAATCGCTGAAGGTTTCATAGCACTCGAAGATGCAATCGTAACTGACGCGCAACGTCTGCAGTTGCCTGTCGTCATGCAGGCCAAAGGGTTGCCAGATATCATTGCCAGCGGCCAGACTGAGCACCGCATGCCGTAGCTGCAGTGCACGTTGATTGAGTTCCATAACCTGTTCCAGAAGTTGCATGTAGCGAAAGCGCAGTAGCCACATTTGAGGCATTGTTGTGAAGAGAACAGGCGAAACCACAACGTATGCATTCGACCAGATCTTGGCAATGTCCGTGGCCACTTGTATGCCGATAAGGATCAGCAGTCGCATCGAACGTGCGCAGCCCCTGGACATGCCCAGGCGTTGCATCTGTAGTTGTGATTGTAGTCGCAAATCCCTCAATCGTACATAGGCCCGATGCTTCAGTGTGCTCTCCAGCTGAAGCAGCAGCCCCAGCAGTGCGTAGCCAATGTAAAGAGCCGAGCCACTGATGTAACTGATTGTTAAGTTGCTCGTTCGCCGGAAGTAACCTAGACCGTTCCACAGCATTGCCAGAAAGTAGATGATCCACAGACAGCGCATAATCGAGGCGAATAACAGAAGCAGCAGCGTATTGCAGCTGAGGGGGAACGGTACCAGACCCACTAACCAATAGATGGCCAACAGGCAGCGGCCCGTTAAGCACTCCAGCGATTTCATTGTACTCCTGGAGAACTGTGAATCGGAACTGTGCCACGTTTACAAAAGGTAAAAATCATTTAAGCTTTCCCAAACTATATATCAAGCTAGCAATTGCAATTGAATGACAGGTGTCCAGTTGTATAGAGTGGGTATGATGAATCGATGGAAGGTTTTAAGCAGAGAGGGGGAAATGTACAAGAAGTGAAAGCTAGAGTGGAGTGTAGAGTACACCTAAACTAATATGGGAATGAGGAAACAGACTAAGAAGAACCTTAGCAAGCAACGGTTATGTATATGTGTGTGCGATGCTAAGACATGTGTCAGGCAATGCCGGAATTATTATAATTAATCCACCAACATCAATAGATTTCCCATACTAGAATCATCAGCATCTAAAACAAGCTACAATCGAGAGTGCCAGACTGTGTAGCAGGTATACTTACCAAAACGATTTCTTAGATAAATAACTTCTATCTTCAGCGTATTTTATGTAGCATACTTTACGGAGAGGTTTGGCAATCAGTAACTCTTAACAATATTTCTTAAATAACTTCTATGTTAATAAGCCGATCGCAACCGAATTTTCGGTACTCATTTGGGCGTTGATAGTTATGTCCTACATTGAAATTACGCTTGGAATTTGGGCGTGGTCATATTGTAAAATAAACTTGCGTGCAATAATTACAAATATTGACACAAAATTTAGACGCTCTAGCTATGATAGTCACTAAGCTCTAGGTAAGTTTTCAAACGGAAGTATAAACATTTTGCACGAAGCGAGAGGCTATAAACAGCAGCAGTAGTATTAAGTCCTTTCCTTCTTTATTTTTAATAATACACATTTCATTTTATTATATAAAGTAGCTTTATTTATTCTTGCCTCCAACACCTTTTGTTGCTTGAATTGTGTTTTAACAAATGAATATCAAAAGGATGCAAGAATGTTGCCAGATGTCTCAAGCCTAACCGATTCATATCACATGTTTCATGTGCTATTTTCAACATCTAGTACTGGTAAAGCGTGTTTTCAATTGCCAAATTAATTAAAAAGCTGCCAATATTTTATTCTGTACAGAATATATATAATATGCACTCAAGAACCAACGTTGCTATCAATAGTTAATTGCACTTTACTGCACGCTCTGAGCCCTGTTTTGGTGTTGAGAAAGTTTTTAAATCCAGCCGAGAGTTCTTTTGGTTAAGGGCGTGGGTAAATAGTACAAATTTTATCCATTTCAAGTTGGTGGATAAGCCTAAGGCACTTTTCAGTCGAAAATTTCTAAGGAAACGACGATGCGATGCGATACGTTGCGTTGCGAGTGCCTGCTGTGGTGGCAGTCGGCGCTTGGGAATCCGATTAAAAAGTTGAACCGTCAAAGTTTGCTCTACCCCCCAACTTATTTGCGCGCTATATCTATCTCTCTCCCTCTCTGAATTTATCTATCTTTGTGCCTGTCCTTGTCTCACGCATTATGCAGCTATGTGGGCGCAGTTCAAATGGCTGCCGGTTTATGAATTATGCATTCTAACCCGAGGGGAACTTTTGCGTTCAAAGCTAAAAATTATCCGCTTCTTTTTTTTTGCGCTCTCTGTTGCTATCTTTCCCTGTACGTCTCTCTCCCTCCCACTGTGTCTCTTAAAGGGTTGTGGTTGCTTTGAAGATTAGGCTGAAGCGTTGGCATGGCTGCGCTGCGGTCGACACGCCGCGTCCCATACATAAGAACTGCCCGCTTTGCATTTATAAGTGCGCATAAAATGCATAATTCACAAATATCTATATAACTGACCGGAATTGCAAATAACTATTTATTTATAATTTATATCTAAATGGGGGCAGCAGACAGGAATAAGGAAGGAGCCAGAGCGGGCATGTTCGACTCTCAGTCATGCTCAAAGTTTAAAGATTGAACTGTGCATTTTAGCTTGTCTTATCCTCTCATTCCACGGACTACATTACTTCTTTTTTCCTCTCATTCCACTAACTACAGGGTATGTAGCAGTGCATGCAAGTAATGTTAGCCATAATCTAGATTAACTGCAGCAAAGAATAATTCACATTTTTAGTATAAAGCTGCCTGGGATTCTGCCCTGCTACTGCTAAGTTCATGGTTAGAAAGATACCCTGTAAGGGCTTGTATCTGCCGCAGTGCCACAAGCAGTTTCCAAGTACATCAGACACACACACACATACACTAGCAGAAAGGTGTCGAAAATGAACTGTTGCAATTTTAATAACAACTTGAAACGGCAAACTGCTTCGTTAACAGAGACGCAACAAGAAATTACTGCAGGGGCAAGGGGCAAGGTGACCAGAGTTGGACCGCAGAGAGAGAGCGAGAGTGGGAAAGAGTTTTGCATATTTAACAAGCGGAATTTAAATGAAAATTAATGCCCAAAGAACATGGAACTGGCTGGAGAAGAGTAAAAGCTTGTGAAAGCAAAGAGGAAAGACCACACAGAGACTCAGTTAGGTGAAGCATCATGTCGTATATGTCGCATAACTGTACCGCAATTGCATTTAATTGCAATTGCAATACGGATAATTGGCAATGTTTACCTGGCAAATTGTCTCTCGTTATTCGAAATTAACCTCGATTTCGATTCTCTGCTAATCTAATGAAGCGAAAACTGACCAAACTGAGATTGTTTGTCGCACACGCATCGGTTTTCTTTTTTTTCTTGTTGTTTTTTATGAACACCGAAAGCTGTCGATAAGCGAGCGAAGCACGATTTGATAAAGGGGAAGAAAAAAGCAAAACGAAATGAAACGAACATAAATCTAAAATTGCCAAGTATTTGAGCGCCAATAAATTTTCATTTTGATAAACCCCTAAGCCAAAACAAAGTTTTGTGATTTATGAAGTTTTCGGCTACTTGGGAGCTCCTTTGGCAATAAAATACAACCCGAAATGCCAATTTGGACATGCGAGAGATACAACAACTTTGTGTTTATGTATTTACATTTTAAAGACTCGTTGAGAGCGACACAAGCTAAGAGGTTTGTGAGGGGGGGGGGGGGGAGGCTGAGAAAATAAGCGAAAACAATAATAATCGTTGTAATAAAAAACTGAAATATTCCATAAACAAACTCAAGTGTAAAAGAGTATCGTGCCATTTTTATTAGTGCAGCATCGTAAAAAATTATTGAGATAAAAACTCTTGAACTGTTAATATGGAGAATTTCATAAATTTCGATCGATTTAAATTACAATCTGCCCCTATATATGCATGTATGTATGTATGTACATATATTCCTCTGTATTTCATACAATTTCGCTTGCCAGTCGTTTGCAATTTGGGCACAGCTTGTGCTGATGTACGATATGAAATCCATAAACAAACTGAGATGTGCTGCTGGTGCTTCTTTTACATCTGCTCCGTCTCCTAATATTGCCGATTTCCATATATTGTACATATGCAGGAGGAGTACATGTCATGACGATGACAACATCTGCGTCAGCTGGCGATCAAAGTCAAATTAAATTGAAACACAACTTTTGGCCCAGCACCCTCACTGCTTCCACTTAGCACATACGCACACATATATACATATTTATACATATATATAGTATATATGCATATGTATGGGGTAACAGCAGTCAGCATGTGACTTTCATATAACGCACTTGTTTCCCAGAAACATATCGTTCGTTCATTTGAAACGTGACACCACTGCCAAATAAGTATTCACATCAGAGTCGCATGGTGGAACTTGTATGAGTGCTGCAAATTAAACTAATTATCGTAGGCTTGTCGATTTCTCCTCCCATACCAACTGAGTGTCTTTCGCAAAAAGAAGTGTTAAAGCAGATAAAGGTTTACCATTCGAGAATTTACATTCAGTCTTAGGGCATAGGAGACTAGACACCACTGTTGATTTTCATTAAGAAGATGCACTTTATGGCATTGCAAACTTCTGGGCTTCCTCCGTTTTGCTCTTTGACGGATTAGTTAGTCGGAAATAGATAAATATGTCAATCTGAGAAGGAATTGGGGAAAATTTATTGAAACTTTGCATGCATTTAAAAGGAGCTTGACTTCCAAAATATTGAACATTAATTTCATTGACATGGTTACTAAGTACATTTCTTAGAATATGTATTTTTCCATTAACACCCTACCGCTCCATGAATGTATATACATATTTGTATAAAGCTGTGGCTTATCCCATTCTCGGCCGTATCATCATGACAGCTCGTTTCATTGAATGGTAATATCCTCTGAAAGTGGACCAGTTGATGCCTGATGAATAAGTTGAATCGTTATAAACTCCCATCAGATTGCTGAAACAACATCAAGTGAGCTGGCGAACATAAAAAGGTTTGCTGTACATACCTCTTATGACAACTTTTATACCACCATCCACCAGTAAAAAGTTCGGCACAGTTTTCTGTATCCATATCGTTGTCTCGATCATTACTTGAAAAATACATTCCAAGTTGATTGCGAAGTGAATCACCAGCAGGTCCAGTACCAGTACCCAGTGTATGTAGCTTATACAAGTCGGATTCGTCTCCGATGGCAAATGCGTCGTAGGCTTCATATCTACTTTCACCTTTAAAGTCCTCAAGTAGAACAAGTAATTCCTGTGGTTGATCATTTGTGAGTGCGTGTATCTTGTCAAGTCCTAAGAAGAACTCCCCGGTCCAGTTCCCGAAACCTTCTTTGTAGTCCGCCCACTTCCTATAGAAGTCTACACTTCCGTCCATTCGTCGCAGAATGATTGTCCAGTTGCCGCCCTGGGTCTCTGCGTCGCACGATACCTTAAATAGTTGTTCACTGTAGCTGGGAATGTATATTTCATAGATGCCACTACGCTGGGTTGGTGACATTGCTTCGGCACAGCTGCGTGGAATATTTAAGCTTTCAATAATGACATTTAACAGGTTTGCCAAACTGTTTTGACCGGTCTTCAGCAATGTAAGCTCTTTTTTGATCAGTGCTTGATCAAAATTAATATCTTCTAGCTTTGTATTGATTTTTGTTCTTAAAAAAGTTCAATTGTAATTAATAGACAAATTTGGCTAGTTAAATTACACAAAACTCACTCAAAGTCCACTGCGGATTTCATTATAGAAAATACTCTAGTTCGGTTTACCTCGTTCGATACTACGGAATGCAAATATAAAGAATTTACCAGTAAGCTGGTAAGCACGAACTGCAAAAACATTTTAGCGATTTGTTTTCGATGAAACTGTAGAGAGAACTGAGCAGTTTTCTTCCTAGAATTGAGCTTTTATTTTCTACCCGCATACATTTTCTTAGCCCAAACTCAATTCACATAATACCAACAAAAGAAACAACAACAAATAAAATAACGAAATATAAATTAATCTCTATGAAAAAGAATTTGAAATTTATTTACCATGCGACAACATTTACCTTATCGCTTTACTTATGTTCTGCTTGTATGTAATTCTTGTGTATATAAGTTTTATAAATAAATAAAATCTGAAAGATTACTGAATACATAAGTTGGTGGAGTTTATGTGCGATATTTATACCCGGACCCTTGGACCCTATAGCTTTGTGCCAACCTAAAATGTATGTAACAGGCAGAAGAAGGCGTGACAGATCCCACACACTATATACATATATTCTGAATCAGCATCGACTGCCGAGTCGATATAGCCATGTCAGTCTGTCCGTCCGTATGATAATCTAGATGTCAGATACTGATTGCGAAGCCGCTTTCTGAAACTATGCAACACAAAATACGTAAAAAGAAATCGGTTTGGTTATGTGAGTAGCGGGTATATCACAGTCGGGTGCGCATGACTATAGATTTCCTATTGGTTTCTTTTGCTATTGAAATACGTTTTTTTAATTTTTAAAATAAAACAATAAGAAAATGTAAAGTTTTCAATGTATTGAAAATAATGTTTAGTTTTCAAAAAAAAATGAGTTGATATCTTTATTAACATTATTGACACTCGATAGCAATAGGCAGGCTGAATAAGAAGTTTTTGCAGAGGAAGACGAAGACTGTGTACTCTACTGTTTTCCCCCTCACTTGCTGAAAACACTTCATATGTGTTCTTAATCTTTAATAAGGAAAACGTTTATTTTCTGTTGTCGGTCTTATCATCATGACAGCTCGCTTCAATGAATATTTGTCAACTCCATAGTCCCACTTGATGCCTTTGCCAGAGGTGGTATCATTATACCTGCCCATCAGATTACTGTAACTGCACAAAAATATTGAGAAAATCTCCTCCAACCAAACAAAAATGTATGTATATACCTTTTATTGCATTGATTATACCACCACCCACTTGTCCATATTTGGGCGCAGTTACTGGAGAAATCCATTCCCTGGTGATGCCTCAATGAATCTCCAGCGGTTCCGGAGGCATGGGCCAATGTTTCAAGATTGTACCTGTTGTGTTCATCTGCGATGGCAAATTTGTCATAGGCCTCATGTCTAATTTCACCTTTAAAATCCTCAAGCATAACAATTAATTCCTGAGGTTGATCATTGGTCAGTGCGTGTATCTTATCTAGACCCAAAAAGAACTCCCCGGTCAAGTTCCCAAAGCCCTCTTTGTACTCCGTCCAGTTCCTGTCGAAGTTTTCACTTCCGTCCATTCGTCGCAGAATGATTGTCCAGTTTCCGTGACGAGTTTCCGCTTCACAAGCCACCTTAAACGATTGTTCACTGTACCTGGGGATTTGGATTTCGTAGATTCCACTCCGCCTAGATGTGAACAATGCTTCGGCACAGTTGCGCGGAATAGATTCTTTTGATTTCTGTTTGAATCTTTCTAAGAGCTCCTCCACTTTATTAATCGTATCTTTGAGCACGTTTAGCTCTTCTTTGATCAGTCGTTCATCCACTTTGATCTCATTTTGTTGCGATTTTATAAGCTGTAAATCCGATCTCATCGCTGTTTGATCATCGTTGATATAAGTGAGCTGCTGTCTAACAACATTTCCGTTTAGTTTAATAATAAAATTGAGTGATTGAAATGCAGGAAACTCACTTGAATTCAACAAAAGTTTGATATGGTGTTTCTCGATTTACTTCATTCGATCCTTCCGAAAGGAAATATAATGAATTGATAAGCAAATTGGTAAACACGAGCTGCAATAACATTTTTGCGATTGATTTCGAAAGCATGAAAGAATGTACTGAGCAGCTTTCTTTGTGGACTCGAAGATTTATTGAAAATCCGAAAAGTTTCTGTCACCCCACACTGAATTCAAATAAGTTAACATGACGAATAAAAGTTAAGGGAAATAAATAAATTTAAATTCTGAAGAAAGTACGCTTGGTAATTCCTACATACTCGTACATACGTCAGAAGTCTACGCCAGTATTTCAAATTTCCCAAACTACGATTTATTAAGCAAGTTGAAATTTCGAATATTGCGAAATCACAGTTTCTTGGTATTATTGTACTGGTATTTCCTACAGCACACTGACGATTTGTTGATCGTACGCATTGTTGGAACAACATGTGGAGGAAACCCCAGGTCAGTTAACAGCTACTCCTTATACCATTGCAGAGGGTATCTTAGCTTTGGTACGATCGGATCGATATAGCTGCCTTACAACCTATTGGCCGATTTACTACATCAGTAGTTTCCAATCTGAATAATATGCTTGTCAACTTTTATAAAAATCGAACCTGTTTATCCCAATAAAAGTAATATTAAATTGTTAATTAAATCAACTTTATTCAAACAACTTTAAAAAACTGCTTTGATTTGCTAACTTCTTGCGTCGAAATTTCTTCTTACAGAACGTTAGCAAGCGCAATCGCACTAATAAATAGATTTAGCAGTAATGGACAGCCAGAAGGCACTTGCCAAAGAATAATCGCAATCTCTGCGGACTACCGGAGTATATTCACTAAGCAGCGTGCTGGCATACATACATACACGCACACATGGAAACGATCGCACAGCGCAAAGAAGTACGCGCATGCTTATCTTTCCGCTACAGTGCGTCTGAAGCAGCTTTGATGCTATGCGCTGATTGTACTGAGAGCCGAACAGGCAGCCGCACCAGCCGTACGTGCAACCGCCCCAGCCGAGCGTTCAGCCGAATTCTCTACTCTCAATGTTTCGAGCCCTGGGGAGGCTGGATCGAACCAACTTCAACCGCTGTTTGAGGTCACTTTGAGTTCATTGCTTAGTGGTATATTGATTTCTCTCGTCCACAATACAATCATGTTGACAAGCTTCAAGGTTACTATTTTTGTGGTACCCAATGGCATTTTTGAATAACTCGAAAACAACAAATACAATTGCAGAAAGTTAGTTTGCACTTCGTTGACATTTTATTTACGTATTACATATAGTGTTTATCAATCTTTATTTCTCATCATTTATATTTCTCGGCCTTATCATCATGACAGCTCGCTTCAACGAATAATTGTAACCATGCCAAGTGTGCCAGTTGATTCCTTGAAAAGAGCTGGTATCATTATACGTGCCCATCAGATGACTGAAACAGAACAGAAAGAAATGAGCAAGTCTTCTCCGAGCAAACAGGAATGAGTGTATATACCTTTCTTGACAATTGTTATACCACCATCCACTATTACATAATTTGGCGCAATTCTCTTCGTGATTGAGATCGTGGTCTTTATCTTGACTTGTGAAATACATTTGCTGGTGAACTCGCAAAGAGTCAAAGGCAGTTCCGTTGGCATATCCCAATTTATCTATCTTGTACCAATCGAGTTCGTCTCCAATGACAAATTCGTCGTAGGTCTCATACTTAATGTTACCTTCAAAATCTTCCAGCTGAACATATAATTCATTTGGTTGATCGTTGGTCAGTGCGTGTATCTTGTCTAGACCCAAAAAGAACTCCCCGGACAAGTTCCCGAAGCCTTCTTTGTACTCATCCCATTTCCTGTTGAAGTCTACACTTCCGTCCATTCGTCGCAAAATGATCGTCCAGTTGCCGCTCTCGGTGTCCGCGTCGCAGGGCACCCTAAACGATTGTTCACTGTACCAGGGAATTTGTATTTCATAGATTCCACTCAGCCTGGATGCGGCACAGCTGCTTGGAATAGATACTTTCGGTATCTGTTTAACATCATTTGTAAAGCCATTCAGCATGCCTTCCAACCTTTTGAGGCCTACTTCGAGCATTTTCAGGTCTTCTTTGATTAGTTCTTGATCTGTTTTGGTGTCATTTTGATCGGATATTATTACTCCAAGTTCCGATCGCATCATATATTGCTCGTCTTTGATCGAAGTTATGTTAGGTCTGACAAAAGTTAAGTTTACATTAATAAACAGTTTAGCTTATTTTAAGTAGAAAACTTACTTTAAATCACGATAGGCTGAAAATGGTTTAGTTGGACTTGGTTTAATTGATCCTACAGAGAGTAAATATAATGAATTGACTAGCAAGCTGGCAAACACGCACTGCAATAACATTTTTACGATTGATTTCAATAGAATGTAAGAAAGTACTGAACAGTTTTCTTGCTAGAGTCGAACTCTTATAAATGCAAAAAACTTGAAATGAGCAATAAATATTATTAGCCATAAAGAATTCAAAGTTCTGTAGAAAGTACTTTTGGTAATTTCCTCATACGTCATAAGACTTTACCGATTATTCCTATTGCTTTTTAGAATGGAACTGGATTTAGAATTCCCCAAAAAAATGAATTATTACTCAGATCGAAACTAAATATATTGCAAAATTAAAGTTTCCTAGAATTATTAGATTCAAAAACCCCGAATTTTTCTCTGTACTATAATTGCTTATGAATATTCATCATAAAATATACACAGTACAAATTATAAAGTTTAATGTGAAGCTGAGTTGAGAAACTGCTTTCCTCTCTCTCTCTCTCTGTATATATATAGCAAGAAGGAATGTTATCATTTTAAGATATCTATTTAATTAGTTTAATTATTAATAAATCTTATATGATATTTTCCCATTCCGGAGTATTTTAGAGTCCATCATGTGGAATCCCTTTGCTTATTGTTTTTAATTATTGTCATTTTACATTCTGCTGGCTCAATCCAGAGCCCATTCGAAACAGAAACAACACATGGGACACACTGCCATTGGGCGGGCCAATGTACTCTTTGTGGAAATTGTACACATGGAAATAAATATTTAACTGCACTCGTATGTGCCATTATATCTCGGGCATGGTACGTGTTCGCCAATGCCTAACCGATATGCTAGAATTATTTTATTTGTTTGTATTTTTTTGTGTCTCTCCTCGTTGGATTCTTCATGTGCAATGGCGCCAAATGATGCGGCTAAAATGGGCGTCGAGTGTTTTGGCCCAGCCAGTTGGCAAATTGCCAACATTTAATGACCAAAAACTAATACCGAAAACGGTTTTCGGTTCAGTTCGGTTTTGTTGGATTCGCATTATATTTTGCAATTGTTTGACATTTTTAAATTGAAAAAAAAAAACGAATTATCTTGCATTTATTTATGGTTTATTTTGCAGCGAGAGAGAATGAACGAGAGAGTGCATTTAATGCGTATTAGTAAAACCTTTAATTTGTTGATTTTGATATTTATTTAGCGATTGTTTAGGGATATTTCAATTGTGGTTGTAAATTAGTTAAATATGACATGGCCAAAGCGTGATAAGCGTTTATTGTGATTATGTGTATGGATAAAGTTGTTTTATGGATTTTAAGCTGACAATTGAATGGTTTAATCCGGAAAAGCGTGGGAAGTACTTTATATTGTATGAAAATATAGCCAAACATGTTAGAATTGTTAAACTTATGAAGAACTGACAACACACTTGCATTTATCTATTTATATTATCGATATCCTTTTAATTATCGTAAAATTATATCCTCTCTATCGCTGACCATAAGTTCGAAACTTATAAACGATCAATTGTTTATTACTCAATAGAAATCCTGCCAGAACTCTTGTTCACCATAAACTCTTTAACTGTTTAAGAACTTCAAGCAAGTATTGCGTGTAGTACCATAAATAACTGTTCGACCTCGCTCGCTCGCAGCTCAGACAATTGAATATTATAGCTAAATCCTGATTTATAGATAATCTTTTGCTGTCGAGAGAGTGGAAGAGGGAGAGTGAGATAGATGGACATAGAAAACGGATCGGGTAAAGTTGTAGGTGCTTTTCGCACGTCTGAAACGTATTTGCTGCAACTTTTTTGTGGCCCGCATAATGTGACATCTTCGTGCAACTTGTTGTTGTGCAGCATGTTTCGTTATTTATGTATGCGCCTGTTGCAGCTTCAGCTCAGCTCAGTCGGAGTCAGAGTCGAGCAGAGCTGGCTGTATGCAACTTCTGTTGCAATTTGTTTGTTGTTTCTCTCTGCTTGTTTCGGTCGTGTGTTTGGCAACTTTTGCGTGGCTTTCAACTTGTCTATGTACATATATCCCTAGTTGAAACCGGGAACTGGGATCGGGGAACATGGCGAGCAAGTTGTAGAGCAGCAGTTGGATGGTAAATAAATCACGTATTTAAACAAGTTGCCGAGTGCGGCCCCAAACTTCAGAGTGTAAACACTGCACGTGCACAAGTTTGGTTTATGACAAATGTTCACAGTATTTTCAAATAGAGAAAAGCCGAAACAAGCATTAATGCCATTTGCCCGCTGAGGGGTGTTGCAGTCAAAAGATATCCAGAATTTTTGGACTAACCTTTCAACTTGCCAAACGATGTAGAAAAGTTTGATAACAATAATACTAGAAATCAAATCTGTATTTCTTAATTAAACATTTTAAAACACTTCTTTGGCTATAAGACAGTCGAGTTATTGAACTAAGAGTAGAGAAGAGCGCCCTCCTTGTCTTCCTCCAGCTTGCGTTCCCAGAGTAGTCGGAACGAGACGTCGCCACAGAGAGATCCAAACTTTTCGGAGGGTGTAAGGAAGCCGTTCTTGAATTGGGCCAGTATTGGTAGCATTCCAGCTATAGCCGCACGTGTCTCGCTGTGTTGCGTGGAGTGCAGGACGAGGACAAACCCATTGGCAAATATCGCGAATCTAATGGCACTTTCTTCAATTTTATACGTGATAAAGGGACGGATCTTCCGATTACCCGATATGTGTTTAGCATGCATTTCGCTAAGCAGTTCCAGATCGATCTTGAAAGGTAGACAAAACGAAGCGTGCACTGTGTTCTTGCTAAAGTGCGTGATCTCCGCTTTATAGTCGAGTTCCTCGATCATTTGAATGACCTTTAGCAAGGCAGTTCGTGCCGAGTCGGCTGAAATAGCCGATGAAGTTATTTTACCACTAGTATAGAGTTTGACCTCGGCTGTTGGATTACGCAGGCGTAATAAGAGTGCAGGATGATGGGCAGGATCGTAACGGGAGTCGTCCAATAGTATCGATAGTTCGTATAGGTTGAAACGACAATTGACGTCCACCAGGCATGTAAAGGGTCTATACAGCAGTTGTAGTTGCTTTTCAATATCTGGCAATTTTCCCAAATTCTCAAATATGTTATGGAAATCGAGATCAAATTCCGGAACAATTGCTTGCTCCGGTCCAGGTTCAGATTGAGGTGGAAGCTCGGATTCCAGTTCCCCTTTTGCTGTTTCTTTGACAATATTATGAAAATCTGGATTTCCCTTTAAGGCCAATATATCGGAAGATCCGAATAGGCTTTCCATCATGGAAAGATCGATATTTGTACCCACACGACTATATTTTGATAAGGGAAAATCGATTTTCACAAAATCTCCTATAATTTCATTTTCCTTATCTTCAATATTGGGAAAACGAAAATCGATACCCAAATCGGTAAGGTCTGTTTTGATTTCCTTAGTATTGCTTAGATTATAGGTTTCTCTGATATTCATATCCTCCTCATCGTACCAGGGACTATCGTCATAGATGAAATCACTATCGTCCTTATCTTTAGCTGTCTCCAATTCATCGGCACTGCCGTCGTCATCCGCCTGCAGCAGTTTATCTTGTATATTACTTACTATTTCGGATTTTATATCTATTTCAGTTAAACCCATAGCCTCTATATTTCCTTTATTTCGTTCGATTTTATTATCAACACTCAAAAAGATATTAGAATTAACATACATATAATTGGATAAGTTACATTTTCTACTTACCTTTCATTATCAGGTTGCATGCTGTGCTTGTTGGATATGCATGGAATGAGAATAGTTTTTCTGGCTTAATCTTGTCGATTTTAAATTTGAATGTACGAGTATATATAACATGTCACTCTGATAGTTAAGTCAACTCTGAGAGAACAACTGTGCTGATTGACTCTCTTTCATATCAAATATGTCAATGCTTCAGTCATTGGTTTTTATGGATATATCAGAAATTGAAGCGGACTCAATAAGAATATTAATATTAAAGCAATATCTGCTTGAATATATAGTGAGTGAGTAGCTTTTTTTCGATGAGTTTCATATCCCTTTATTGAATCGCGATTAATTGGATTGTCAGTTGATAAGCGTGTTATCCTTCCGACTCTCGAGTATTATTGCGAGCACATTCAAACATACGAGCATAACAGACAGACAGACAGGCAGACATACATATGACAAACTATAGCAAATTGCTATGGTACAGAATGCTTTCGGCTTGTGTCCTTTTATGTCCTTGTCATGTTCAAATTTACACACTGTTGACCATATTTTATGTCCATTCTGGTTATGAAATTTACAGAGCTGTCAAAAAGAGTTCAGCGACATTTTAGTAAATATTGAAATTTAATCAAGCAAAGTGCAAAGCACGCACACACACACACATACAAAAGGGGGAGAAAAGAGTGTGTGAGAGAGAGAGGGCGAAGGCCGGCCAAAGGACAACAACATTGAACACACACACACACACTCACACTTGGTCCCCCTCAGCAGACACCTGTCACCGGCGCTGGCGTTTTGCTTCCTGCAGGATGGCATCCATTGCTTTATAAGGGACACACAATGCCACACACACACACACATGTACTCGAGTGTGTGTGTGTGTGTTTGGCGAAGTCAACAATCAATTGAATCGATTTCATTTTACAAATTGCGTTGAATTTTGTGGTGCAGTCAGCTGCAATTGACGGCGAAGCCAGTGGCAACAATAACGAGCTAACCTCACTCCGTGTACAAGGGAAACAAAGATACATTGAAAGATAGAGAGCGAGAGAGAGAGGGTGAGAAAGGCAGTGAGGGAGATGTAGACAGCGTGAGAAAGGGCGAGACTGAGAACCGACTGATTTTGATGGTCAATTGCAACGCACGCAACAGCTTCTAATTGGAAGTTCGCTTTGAAAAGAAACGAAGGACGACAGTAACCACAACGAAAGAAAGAAAAGGCAAGGGAGAGAAGAAAAAGCGAGCTCTCTCTCTGATGCAAGCGATGGATATCGATTGATTTTCTACTTGTAAGCAATGCAAAAGTAAATTATCTCAATATCTATGCAAAGAGAAGAAGAAGATGTTAAGCCAAACGAGGCGAGATGCTAAAATTGATAACAGGCAGGGGTGGAAGAACTGAACACTTTGTCAAGTCATTTTGTGTAAATAACATGCAAATGAAATTGTTTATTAATTCCAAATCAACTGATAAACAAATTAGATTTAAGATTTGTTTAATCAGCTTTAAAGTTGATAGACAGATATTTATAAGAACTAAAAAGAACAAGCACGAAGGCAACAGTTGACTGTGCTATACCCGCCACCCAATTGACCAAAACGATTTCTTTAACGTATAACTTCTATTTTTATTTTTACTACTACTTTAGGAGTTGTTTGGAAATAAGTAACTCTTAAAATGATTTCTTAAATAACTTCTATGTGTATTGCTTGACCGCAACCAAATTTATTGGTCATTGATATTTATTTTGTTTACCAAAAATGAACTGTTGTGCATTGAAATTACGCTTGGAATTCGGTTATTTTATCTGCGTGCAATAATAATACAGATTAACACCAACTTTGGATGTCCTAATTACTATAGTTTATGAGATTTAGGTTTTCATATGGACAAAATTGGACAAAGTTATAATACCCTTCTACCCTAACCGTATAATATAAAATAATTTTGAATGTTGATAACCCTTAAGTTTCAACTATTATATGTACTTTGAATTAAGTAGTCAAAATGGCATTACTTTAAATCTATGTCACTATCTATTACAGATTTCCTTAGAATAATTAAAGATATATCCGAGAAATTAGTTCGAGAAGGGAATGCATTGCGCTCTCTAACTTTAACAGCAGTGCCGGCAATCTCAAACTTGTATTAGAATCAAAATCAATTTGTCAGCGTCGAGCGAGCAATTTAGAAAGGGCGCAGAGAGAGACAGAGAGAGGGAGAGAGAGATAGAGATAGAGCAGAACACAGACAGAGAGAGGGAAAGGTCTACATAATGGCGCTGCTTAAATCGATTATAAACCATTACAAGCGACGCCCTGGCACAGAGTCGACAATTAATAGATTTTTTGCGTTGTGGTTCGACAACGGCATCAGCAGCATCGGCAATTTTGTGTAGGCGGTAATTAAAAAGTGTGTGGCTCCGCCAACTGTGACCCAATGTGGCTGACAAAGGGGGGCAAGAGAGAGAGGGGGAGGGGCAGCTATGCCCGTTCATTTTAATTCAAATTGAAGTGGTGTTTTTGTGTTCTGCGAGTAATTAGAACGTAAAGTCGAATCGAAGCTCGACGCGCCCGCCAACTCAAATGACATTTGGCCGAGCCACGCCCCCATCTACACCGCCCCCTTAGTTTGCCTTCCTCCACTAAGTGTTGGGTGTGATGTACAATTGGAGATAAGTGCAGGCAGGCATGAAATATAGCAAATAAAACAACAGCAACCTGACTATCGCCTGCCTCATTCATTCAATTCATTTCTCCCTCTCTTTTTCTCTCTCTCTCATTCCCTCTCTTTTTAGCAAATATGGTTGTATGTATGTATGTATGTATGCAATGTTGCCAGCACGCAATGTTTTCATTTACCTAATCGCCATTAGGCAGGGCAGAGCATTGAGGAGTGAGTGAGGGTGATTGGGACATTTGCTGGAATTACGTCGTAGTAGTCGTAGTTGTTGTTGTTGCTTGGGTTCTATGTACGTCTGATTTCCATTGGGGGTACAAGTCGTGTAATCGTTTTGTGCTGCGACTTTTGCTTTTATAATTTGTTGGAAAATTTGATGAACACTCACGTTGGGATACCCCAGACCGCACCAGCGTAGTTGACGTAAATGGAGTCGAGCTCAGAGCGCTGAAGTACTTGAATATTCATGAGTAACTGCAAAGAGCGAAGTAAGTGAGCTATTTTGTAGAGGTTTTTGTATACTCGTATATTCCTGTGTTTCGAAAGCTTTCATGTGCTTTAAATGCTCACAAATGGGAACTTTTATTTAATATATGATTATATGTATAAATGTATTGAAACCTGTAGAGAAAGTTTTCTTCATGTGCTTTACATAATCTCTTTGTTCTCTTTGAAGTGCTTGTTGTGGTATTGTATTGTATTGTTTTGAAGTGCTTGTTGTCGTATTTTATAGTATACAAGGCAATGCGACCACTTCCAGCTAGCTTTTACTTAATTAAAGGAGCTTTTATCTTATTCCAAGTGCAAGATTTTAATGAGCTGTAATTGTGTTGCTCAATAGTTCCTTAGCTAAGGATTGTCCATAAGTAAGCTAGCTTTAATTTGCTTTAATCCTCTGCCCAACCTCATCTAAGATGTCATTTAATAGTATTCAATTAATCTCGCGTGAAACTTTTGTGTGCTTTTGAAAGCTATTGCAGAAAACTTATCGCGTTCTTTCGCGACATTGTGTTGGGTGTGTGGTGTGGCGGGAGTGGCAAGTCTTCAATCGGATTGACACATTAATAAATGTTGCAAAACGTCACTGACAGTTTCTGGAGTTGCGAAATAGAGTGTTAAGTGCATTAGAAAGTTTCCCACTATCCTTTGCCATCGAATGCTTTTGTGCATTGGCCACGCATGGTCAGCAGGACGGAAGTACGGCAGGACCAACGGAGTTGCAGCTGCACAGTGCGGCAAACCCATTCTGCAACAACTTAAATTGAGTGCTCTCCCCTTTCCCCCGTCTTTCCTTTCTCTGCTCCTGCTCACTCTCTTCCTTTTCTACAAAACTTGGCAACTTTGCTGTCTTCAAATCGCCCACATCTCACATCCAAAGCAATTGCTGTCGGCGCTGAAGGTGTTCATGCGTGCCAAGAAATCAATAGAAAAAGTTTTGAAATTACAAAATTGGAAAGAAAACAAATAGTGGGGCGTACGAAAAAATAAACAAACAAACAAACAAACAAAATCCAAAGTACGAGCCAAAGTCCGTCCAATCCAGCAGAAATGTGTTTGGCTTGGGTACGGCACAGTCCAGGAAGGAGTTTGGTACACAGAACCTCCCCCTAAAGGCAAACAAATCCTCCGACTATCTGACAAATGCTGAAAAGTTTAACTGCAACTTTTTTTGCGCCACACACGCAGAGAAAGAGAGAGAAAGTGAGAGAGAGAGAGATGGACGAGCACATGACACGCAATCCAGCAGGAATACGACGATGAGTACATAGAATATTCTATATATTCGACTAATATATGTTCGAAAGTTTACTCCTGGGCAAGGGAATGAAAGACGAAGAGTTGCCAACTTGTGTGTAGCTTGTATGGATACATATCAAATTTGTTTAAACATTGTTGCTAATTAAACAGTTTTATGTAATCGAGAGAGTGCAGAGAATATTTGAATCACCTTTACAGTTGATAAGCTCGAAAGTATTTACTTAATTAGATAAAGGCAACCCAAATTGATGCAGGACTGATTTACAGACTCAATATAGTTAATATCCAATGACATTTTCATATATCAACTCTCCGGCATAAGTGTTAATATATTATTGGCTGAAAGCTTTGAAGCTGTTTATACGAACAATCTGATCGATGCTCTGGCTAATTGATGAATGTTTCGCTCATTCAAAATGTGCACTCATAAAGTAGAACACTTTGTGCACATTATTCGCTCGCCCACCCTCCGCAGTCGTTGTCATTGTTGATGTCACAGCTGTCTCCGGTCCATGTAACACTCTGGAATCGGCGTACAATCATAAATTATGCCAGCCCTGATATTTAAAGCCGTTTCGACTCGGTCGAGGCATTGGAGTTGGGGCCTCTTCACCCCCTCGCCCAACTTGATTTATGCGCACCAAAATGCAACGAAATAAAATTTGTTGCAAAAGGGAGAAATATCGACGCGATCAAACTGAGTGATTTATAGGCTATTTATCGGCTCCGCTTGCGCCTGTCCCTGTCCCCCGTCCCCCGTCAGTGGCCTAGATTGTCCCTGGGTCGACTTGTAACATGATGTAATTCTCAGCTGCACATTTACATGACAGTTTCAAGTGCAGTTCGGAAATTTGTACGAATTGCAGGCTGAATTTATTCGCAGGAGTGTAAATGGCCGAAGACCTACGGCTTTAGTGGGCCTATGGAGTAGGGTAAAATGAGTGAGGTTGCTTGGTCTGCATTAATTTCTCTGCTGTATTCTCTATTTCTTGTGTTATATCTCTCGCTCTAGGTTTCTTATTTAACATAAATATCTTTTTCACTATTAAAAAAGGGTGTACTTACTTTGTGATCAAGAATGAAGCCAGGGACTATACTTTATAGTACTTGTCACTAGTTCAAAGCTGGTGAAATGAGTATTTACTACGGGGCTCAGCCTACTTATTTTACAAAACCTAATGAATGTATGTGTATGTATTATATGTATAAAAGTAGGTTCAATCGCCATCAGTAAGTATAGTAGATAATTGGCTTCCCATAATACTATGTAAACCAGAAAGAAAAACAACAGTCGCGCAGCACCGCAAGTGGGATACCCTTCGACCCATGTTCCCGTAAAGTTTAATTTGCTAGATAAATTCATACACATATGCATATGCACATGCTTTACAATTATTCCTAACAGAAGGTTAGGTCGCCCGCGTCTCTTCTTAGCTGACAGAAAGGTTTCGTTTTATGCTCAAACTATCTTAAATAACTTCTGTGATTATTGTCCGATCAGATGGCAATTTGCAGAATACGCAAATAATTCATTCAGCTTAGTATATATTAAAGTCAGAAAATTGTAGCTTTTATACAGCGCTTACAAATTGAGTTCAAAAATTAAATTTTTGATTTACGGGGGCGGTGGGCGTGGCACCTAACATTTGAAATAAACTTGATCAGCTTATAGTACACAGGAGTCTTCCTGCCAAATTTGGTATCTCTTGCTTTTATAATAGCTGAGATCTGTGCGTTCACACAGACAGACAGACAGACAGATATGACTCAAAAGACTCGGCTGATCCTGAGCAGGAATATATATACTTTATGGGGTCTCCCACGCCTGCTTGTATACCCTTTTTTGACCATTTTCAATGGTCGAAGGGTATAAAAAGCATGAATGTGCTAGCGAAAGGAGTATCCACAACAAGACTACCTAAGTTGGTACCCATTAATGGATGGCTAAAAAGCGTACCCATGACTTAAGTACTTATCTATGTATGTACCAATGATTGGGTGGCTGGAAAGAGTAGCCAAAATAATACACATAATACACATAGATATTATGGATGACCATTATCAACATGGCAAGTGATCTAGTTATCTACGTCTATTCAACTGTCTGTATGAACTCACAGATCTTGGTCACAAGAAGCAAAAGACAGTTTATTTGACAATAAGGTGTCTCTATATAAATGCCAGTTTAAGTGGATTTCCAATTTGTTGGCTCTATTTCCAGCATGATTGTATGTTGCTCTGTTAACATCTTTTGATTGCAGCTCTCTATTGATCCCCCTTTTCAATTCCCATCTTTCTCAATCTATGTCTCTGTACTTTTTCGTCTTCTTCTATTCCTCTTCCTTGCTATATCTCTGTTTAACTTACATTTATATACTCCATATGTTTCTCTCGCTCTTTTTATCTTCTCTGTCTTTTATGTGAACTCTAACTGTCTTTATCACTTCAACTTCATCTCTCTCTCTCTCTCTCTCTCTCTCTCTCTCTCTCTCTTTCATTTCATTCCAATTCAATATGCTTTACAACTTCACGTCGTTGTAGTATTTTCTCGTTTACGGCTCACACAGAGACTCGCACACACAGTCCCACACGCACACACCTTAAAATTGTGCAAACTTCTGCCAAAGGTGGCAACGCTTTCCGCTCTCTCTCTCTCTCTCTCTCTCTCTCACTCTTTCGCACTTCTCGAAACTTTTAACCACAATGAAAGCCATTCGAACGAACGTTGACGCTGCCGTTAAAATGTACTGTTAATTTCCCAAAGGCATTCGCAGTGCATATCTAAAACATGCGCCAATCCCCGCTGTAAAGAAGGCTGCGTAGGTGCTGTACTTGTTGTTGTTGTTGTTGTTGTTGTTGTTGTTATTGTTGTTGTGGTTCCATTTCAATGCTAATGCTTAGTTTGTGACGCGTGTCAAGGGATAAGGCGTGAAAAGTAATGCCTTCTATATAGAGAAAACTTCACGAATGCCCATAAAACAGAAGACATTTTAAAGTAACTTCTGTTTATTTGTTTGTGGCAAGAGTTGCATGTCAAGCAGAGCTGATCAAATCGTAAATTACGCATACGCCATGTGTGAGGCCGCAGCTTGAGCAAGTGCCAAAATTGGCTGTAGCAAAATCGCTTTGCGCTCGCTCGACATCAGATAAAAATGCATAATTAAACAGGCCAGCAAGGCAGATGCCCAAAGGCAGCGGAGAAGGAGAGGAGGGGAGAGGAGAGGAATGTGTAGAGAATGTCGAGAAGGAGGGAAGCGAGTCGCATAAATTCGCATTCACCGCATCGTAATGTCCGCAAATCCAGGCTCTGCTGGCGCTTTGCAATATTAATAAGCACTCGAAAATGAAAAGGAGTCGAGAGGCAAGTAGCAGCAGCAGAGCAGCAGCATCTGCTGGTTGAGGATAGGGACGGTCTTTAAGGAATTTTAATGGCCTTTGGTCAGGTCAAAACGACAGTTTGGCGCAGTTTACCTTTTGCATATTTAATGCTTGAATTTTAATGAAAATTAAATCGAAATGTGCGACACCTGAACACCCGTGAACAACTTGCGATTTATGTTTAATCCTTTACGAGGCTATACAAGAGGAGTGGTGGAGAGGGGGGCGTGGCAAGTAAAGCGTTAAGCGTTAAGTGTGCAAATGGCCACGAGCGGCAAATAAAACATGCCACGCTGATTGATGACTTTGACTTTTGGCCATAATTTATCATAGATAGCAGACTGTAAATGCTTGCCTACTGTTGTTGTTGCTGCTGTTGTTGTTGGCCAGCGGCAACAGATGACGCTCGTTTCGTTGAAAAATGCGCACAAAAGTGTCATAAAAGCCGAGCACAACAAGCAGACGAAGCCGTAGCCAGGCCTCGAGCCTGTCGTGGGCCGAAAACTAATTGCAACAAATAATAAAAACTAATAGGCTGTCGAAAGAGCAGGCCCGCGGGCAGGCGAGCAGAGGGGGAAGAAAGGCAGCAGACAGGCATTATGCTTGCTTACCCCCACACCCTCCTCCCACACACGCTGCGATTTGCCAGTGAAAAATGACAACGCAAATGGCCCGTACAAAATGTGCAGAGAAAGAAAAAGAAGGAAAGAAAGAAACTGCAAGCAATGGCAAAGGCAAAGATCATCATCATGAATCATCATCAGAGCAGTTGTATGACACAAACACACACGCACACTGTCTTAGAGCATCTAGAAAACAGTTAGACAGTTCTCGCTGTCTTTCACTCTCTCTCTCTCTCTCTCTCTCTCTCTCTCTGTGTCTCGCTGTGGCAACTTATCCATGTGCAAGTTAATGTCCTGGCAAGAAGTCGCTGCCTTCGTTGCGCCCTCTTAAACGTCACAAATTGCTGGCATGTCGCGCATGAGCGAGAGAGAGGGGAGCAGGGGAGAGGTAGGGGACTGTGGCAGAGCTTACAAGCGCATTATCTAAGCGATACGTAAAAGTTGTTGCCTGCTGTTCTTATGTAACATGAGGTGTGTGTGTGTGTGTGTGTGTAGGGCATTAATTTGACTGAAGTAGCTTGAAATCTGTTTTGCAATTGCGGGCGACATGGCGTATGAGTAATATCTGTACAAATCAAGAGAAATCCATTTAAACCCATTGCAACATTGCGTATGAGTAATATGTGAAGAAGACAGCAATAACCATAGAATCTATTTTCATACGCTTCCTTTGCAGCCATCACAACATGCTCGACACATTACTTACTCTATCTGCATCTCTGCCTCTCTCTTACTCGCTTCCTTTGTTCTCATTTCAGGCACAAGCAGAAGCTGCAACTGAAGTGACACTTTGGCATGTGCGGCCAATTAGCGATGTGCTTGCAAACAAATAAAAAACGCTGACGGCCAATTGCTGTCTGCCACCCCCCGCACCACTTGAAGCAGCAACAATAACCGCACAATGGGCGCGCACAAACAGACAGAGAGTGCGAGAGAGAGGGAGAGATAGAGGCAGTCAGACAGACGTTGCACGAGTGCATTTTGTTGCAAGCTGTGCAGATTTTTATGAGTTTTGCCAACGCTGAAGCTGACTGCATGACTGAATGCTGGCTCTGTTCAAATGTGGAAATAGAGACATGTTGGCTTTTCTGCTTCCGATTTGCAATAGTTGACGTTGCCATCTGCCACAACATGCATGTCGGCATGTGTAGCCATTGTTGCACAAACAAACCCAGAGAGCAGGGACGGAGGGCTGGCCAGAGGAAGAACAGCCACATATGCTAATACATGAGCGCAGCCAACCGTGGCATGTTTCAGTCCAATCTCCGTACAACGGCCGTTGCTGCCCACTTTGGCAAACCGCCCATGCAGTCAACTGAATTCCCTGCAACGTTTCCCTCCCCGATCCACATAGAAAAGTTTTCATCGATAAAAGTTAAGCAGCATTAAATGCGACATTAGAAAGCAGCTGCAACTCTGCCAGACTCATGGAAGTCTGTCTATAAAGAGAACGATTTTCAAATGATATTTATCTATACACTACTCATCACTATCGCTCTTCGGATATTTGAACAACTTTTATCTAACAAACTATTATAACCAACCCAACTGTATATGGAAACTTCATCTATTCATTATCTCGTCTGTCTCTCTTTACAACTGTGAGCTGGATGTATTAACACTCATTGCGGTCTTTCCATATACATAAAAAAGAAGGATTATCCAATGATATCCATATACTAATCTTAACTTTGCTCTCTCTACAACTATCGCATCTCTTAAGATCTTCAATTCATAAACTATTTCAATCGACAACTCTACGAGGAAACTTCATCCATACATTACTCTTTACTACAACTCTCTACAACTATGGACTGCATGTATTCAGACTCATTGAAGTCTGTCTATATACACACAACTCTTCACTATGATCTCTCTCTCTACAACTATCTTCATCTTTAAGGCAACTCTTTTAATCTACTCAACCCAACAAGGAAACTTAACTGACTTTCGTTCTAACTGGCTACTAAACTGTATTCAAACATCTTGAGTATCATTCATTATCTGAGATCCAAAGATGCTTGAATAATTTACAACATAACAGCCGAAATGAGGAGCCTCTGCAAATCGCCCTCGAATGTGGATGGCTTAATGGATTCGAGTTGCTTTGTTCCGTTCTTATCCACAACGAATACATCAAAGTTACGCAGATTGATGACCAAACGCTTTTGTATCTCAGCCACACACATTTTGAGTATCTCGTAGGCCTCACGCTCTTCGAGATTTTCTTTCCAGTAACGTTGAAAGATGCTGCCACAGAACAAACTGCCCAAGCCATGACCAGCATGATTGATCGATTGTGCTGCGCCCAGAGAATCAATGAAATGCAGATCGGGTCCATCAGTCGCATCGTATCCGGCCAGCAACATTGAAACCTGATATCTGGTATTAGTGCGTATATAGTCCGCTAGAGTCTTGCGTGTAAAATGCGCCGCAGAACGGGCACTCAGATGGTACCCATGGGTTATCTTATACAATTGCAAGTGTTTCGATATATAATCGATAAACTGCAAAGTATCGCCACCGTCGCCCACTGCGGCCAACATGGAGAACTCCGATAGACGATGTATTTTTGTTTCATCTGCAAGTAGAGTAACGATTATACGAAAGATAACAATCAAACTGCATCTAGCAAACTTACCATCTTTCATGAAGATAACAGACTTTGCCTGCATTGTATCGCATGCAAGCATTACGAAATTCGAACCCTTAACTCCCAAAATGGTCTCCATCGCCAACAACTAAACCTAATTTAGATACGACTTCCAAAAAAATGTAATTTTACAACAATAATTTGAATGAAATCATCTCGATAACTTGACGGTAAGTTCAGAATGCTTTATAATCGTAATATATCAAACATTATTCGATTTACAGCGCTTTATTATATTTCTTAATCATATAGAAATGGTTAAGTGCTTCAAAATTGTAATATAACAAATATTTATTGAATACATAGTGCCTTAAAATTGTTTTATGTGATACTGCATTAGGTTTAGCGCCATATAATCTTTGAAATTTTATAGAAATTTTCTAATACTGAATAAGATTCATATAATAAGAAACAATAATAGTTTTTATAGAAATGATACGATTTATTAGTGCATTACAAAGTAATTTTGATTATTTGAGAGGTTTAGATTAGTAAAGTTCACAGTAAGGTGTTTTTCAAAGCTGTTTCCTAATATTTATAAACATATCTCTAAGCGCTTGTATTGATTACTACATTAAGCTTGACAATCTGCAATTATATATAGATTGAATTTGTTTATATAGCCTTTAATAAGGTCGACGTAGGGTAATAAAATCTACTGATCGCTGTGTACTACAAATGTTTCCTTCTTTCTTAAGGGCCTTAGTCCCTCTTGCCAGTTTCAGCAATAAGAGTAAAGAACGAATAGGTCGCCTTGCAGTTGGCCATGAATGTGGTCAGTGCAATCGGTATTAAATTGCCGGCCAATAATGTTGGATGTCGCTGCGTGCGCTCTGCAAAAATGAGTGCATTCTTGCGATAAGTCATACTTTGATCTACCCAATTGCTGCTGAAGACGGCATAGTGCAGACGTGCAAACAGATCCTCGACTAGGCTGCCATAATAACATGTCGGAAATATCTCCAGGGCGAGGCCAAATATGAATGAAATGTAGTAGAATCGTTCCTGTGTGGTCTCCGCATAGAAGATCAGTCCGCACATGGCAGTCCCCACATCGATGGCAATCATTATGAACAGCACCAGCATGGGCCACGATATCACCTCAATGGTGAGTTTGATAATGCTGAAAGGAAAGATCGAGTAAAACAATTCTTAGAATACTTACTGCAGCTTGACGTTTACCTGTAGAGCATCTCCTGATCTCGTATACACTGAATGAGCTCTTGCTCATTCTGTCGTAGATCAATCGATTGATTGTAACCGATGCACGAGATGCGTTGAATGAGCAGTTCACAGTGTCCGGCTATGAGGCAGAGAGCCAAAGCCGGGTAAAGATCGTCCACAAAGTTCTGTAGTATCATCATTGAATTGGAAACAATCTGATAGATCAGAGCAAGCACATATTTGGCCAAAGATTCTCTCCAATCGAAGGGCAACCAGTTGGGAACGGGCAGACTTCGTTTATCGCGAAACATAATCGATACATTCGAATTGATAACTACAATGCCATAGGCCCAAATAAACATTTTCGATATGAAACGTAATTTCTTCACGATTCTCGAGTGTGTCGAGCGTTGGTTTACTGAGTTAATACGTCGATTCAGAACCGTAAAAAGTTTCTCTACTTCGGCAACCTTTCCCAATCGTCCAATGTAGATCAGAAACTTTGTAGACGTAGCCAAAGCCGTTAGAGATAAATTAAAATTCAATAGATTCTCGTTGGGCGTCTCGAAATTAAACATTGGTATGAGAATTGTAATTGTAAAAAGTACAGTTATCATCATGTTTAAGACCAGAGCACGCCAGAACCGAAAACTTTTGTATTTCCTTTCGTATAAATCCACAGCGCCTGTAAAGCGCCACGCCCACCAATTAATGCGAAAATAATCACTTTCCACTACGCGAGCTGTCATCGTTTCCTACTTTAATTCTTATGCGAACATACTCGGCAAAGACAGAGGCTTTTATAGCCATCCCACATGGTTGGAGTGAGCTCTTCATTCACAGGCTAATTCTCACAATTATTGAGGATAATTGCAACGTGTCAATTGCATTTTCTTCGACCTTCAGCGCAAAATGATTTATAATTGCGAAATTATTGTCACTCCAACCACAACGATTGACAAAGTGTAAGAAAACCCTTGCAGTGGGTATGTTTAGCTTGGCCAGAAGTTTGCCAAGCCCCCCTTAGCAGACATCTCCGTTAAATTTCGTATTATAAATATATATGTAAAGAGTAAAGGACCTTCGGTACATAGAAGGTAGCTTACTGGTGTACGTCTTGTGAAACCTTGTCAATATGTATTTGGTTTTTTCTAAGTTACACTTAATTCTTCAACTGGCTTGTTTATAGAGGCATGGTTAAGTGATTCCAGCTGCTGTATGCCTTGCGCATCCACCACAATGACCTCAAAATTGCGCAAATTGATGACCAAACGCTTTTGTATTTCAGAGACACATGCTTTAACTATATCATAGGCCTGTTCCCTATTCATATTCGGTTTCCAGAGATCGTGGAGTATGCTCGCACAGATGGACGTGCCCAAGCCATGGCCGGAGTATCTAAGTGACTGTGCCGAGCCCTGCATATCGATGAAGTAAAGTTGCGGCCCATCCTGTGGATCGTAGCCGGCCAGGAGCATGGCCACCCGACAGGCGGGGTTTGTGCGCAAGTTAGTAACCAGATGGTTGCGTGTAAAGTGCGTCAACGTGCTGAAGCCCATGGGGAGACCATTTTTTATTTCATACAACCTCATGCTAATCTTGATGTAATCGGCAAAGCGAATGCAATCTCCCTCGTTGCCCACCACACCCATAATGGTATGCTCGCCCAGCCGAAGTATTTTCGAACGATCTAACAGAAATGAGAATGATTTCAATGTGTATGTTGGTTTGCCAAGTGGGTACTCACTATCATTTAGAATAAAAAGTCTTCTGACCATCATCGTATCGGCTGCCAGCATTACAAAGTTGTCTCCCTTTAAACCCAAAACGGTTTCCATTTTATAAAAGAAAAATTAACTTAGTGAAATATAAAATGTGTAAAAATAATGAAAAGTTACTAGACTAAAATTGTTACTGTTATGGATTTGAAAGTATAAAACATGGCAAAGTTTCAAGTTGAACGCACAGTTGCAGTTGGAACACCATGGCTTACTATGATCGACTTTTAATAGCGCTAACAAATAGTAGGCAATCTATGTATATATAATGATTGATTTTCATTGACAATATTATATATGGAATATGGTATTCTTCTCTCCACATGCAAATGCATAAGGTGCAACGTTACTGCGATGTTTCATATGAATAACGTAAGCATATATTGATATTTCTCCAGCTCTATTGGGGGGTGCTCTGTGGCAGCATTGCATTTATGGCATTGCAACGCTGCCGAGTGGTCCAGTTGTTGTTGGGGTAGCGGCGCTTGGAGGTACTTAAAAAGCACTTTTATATCACAATAATTTTCAGCTTTTCCGCACTTGAACACGCTTTCTGGCGTTCGCGTTTCGGCACTTGTCATTGGGGTTTTTCATTATCCGTTCTCTGCATTTAACTGTCTCTCTTCCTCTCCCTCTCTCTCTCTCTCTCTCTGTTCCATTCTGTGTCTATTGTTTGCAATTTTAATGTGATGGAAATGCGCGCGCGCAATTCGGCATAATTATCACATTCTATTTTTGAAATGGAAATATATTTCCGCAATTAAAAGCATATTCTCTAGTACCCTTGAAGAGAATAACGACGTGACGTGGCCCATTCAGTTGCTTTTTGTGCTCGTCATCATGAAACAAATATAATTATTTAAACTGCAATTAAAGAAATGAATTAAACACACGCGACTAAAAGCTCTTCAATTACACGTAGCTACCTTGGAAGATGTGGAGGCATTCTGAAATTTTTTAGCTCTGGCAGTATCCAAACATTTGAACATGATAATTTTCCTTATCTTCGCTTCATCAACTTTGCATTTTCTTTTTATAATCTCGATAATATCGCTTATTTTCCGTGGGTCCAATTGTCGACCCTGGCTACGAAAACCGCGTCCACATAATGAACTTGTGGCCAGAGTCCTCTTGTCGAACACACCTTCGAGTAGTTTTCGCGTTGCCAGTGAATAACACTGCCAATCTATCTTGCCCCATATGGCCTTGTTTACTTTAGTTTGATTCGATCCAATGGAAATGGTATTTTTGTCTGGTTTCTTGTCAACTTCTGCCGGGAAGTTTTCGAGTTTCTTCGAGTCCCTTTGCTGTAGAATTTCCTGCAGTTGTTCCAAGCGAAGTTGCACTGCAATCAACAGGTCTGAGGGGGTGGTCTGCGTAGATTTAGTTACTCCTGGCATGATTTCACTTTTCATTAATTAAAATCTTAAGGACCCACGCTTTCTAAACTATTCGATATACAAAATAAGCTTCGGCATGTTAAAATAATCGACCTATCGAAATAGCAGCTCTGCTGATTGCAAACTCTTCGCGTGTATCGATACATCGATAAGTCTTATGAGTTAATACACAAACAAAACCAAAAAAAAAAAAACATGATAAAAATTGACTGTAACGTTAGGTGGACCAAGTGCTTGTGAGGAAGTACGAATCTATTGATTATCATGTTTGTGGAGAAAAAACGTAGTGTATGTTCCCAGTACTCGAAAGACGAAGGCGACTTCATACAACAAGAGCAAGAGGAAGATGTGATGTGTTTGAATATTGATGTTTCTGCGAGAACGAAAAATCAATATCGAAACAACTTTCATCAGGCCTCAGCTTCAGATCGAATGCGTAAGTTCAAGTATATCACTATAAAATATCTGCATCTTTATTGTAACACATGTTAAACGATTTGCAGCACGCAATCCAGGCGGTGGAGTATTTGCCTCCGTGGAAGATGATAGTTATTCAGATGAGGACTTATTATCTACGGAGATACCAAATAGATTCTTTACCAAATATCAAAACTTCCTCCATGGATATGATAATTATAGTGCAAGTCAAAGGCAGAACAATCAGAACAGAAGGAAAATACAATATGATTCACGGGACAATCAGCAGGATAATGATTACGAACCAGAGCGTTATAGAAGACATTACAGAGAACGTAAGCCGCATAGGCAGAGGCAGCGCGGAGAGTCCTACGAACACCTAAGATCATTAACGCCTCACCAACACTACAAAGAAAGTAGCTCCAGTTGTAGCAGATCTAACGAGTACAATGAGACTCCCCACAGACATCGGTATTGGCAGGAGAAGTACAACGCCTTGCCGGAAATTGAGTCCGACGTGGAATACCATCGGGAATACAGTCGTGGAACGAAGAGGCGACACGAAAAGCAACGCGAGGGAAAAGCAAACTTTTATAATACCTTTTATGATAATGATTTGCCTCACAAATACAATAATAGATCTGCTTACAACATGAATATCAGTGAACATGGAGAATATCCTGCTGCCAGAGTTGATGAAAGAGAACCGATACAATTTCAGAGGAAATCATCAGGCAAGGAGTATCGGCACTCGTATGATCCACCTCCACATTATGGCCCGGACTATCGCCCAGACTTCGCATATGGTCAGAGGCCTCAAAAAATAAAACCGACGCTTAAACGTTGTTTTTCGACACCCTGTTGTGCTGCAGCAGCTTATCGTATTCAGCAACACAACAAATCTGTAGACTTTGTTGGGCTAGACGGTGAGATACCATATGATATTGAGAAAAGTCGACGAAAGAAATCAGGAGTTGAGGAAAGAGTACGATCCAGGATCGTACGCACAGATCCAGGATCAGAAGTTTCTAGCCCTCCAAAAAGACAAAAGCAGTCCTTCAATCCCTCCACACGAATAAGTCTACGGAACTCTCATGAAATGCCTCCGAAATCAAGTAAATTGATTCGAAAAAATATCTCGAGCACCAACAAATTGAAGAGAGAATCAAAGACAAACTCAGACTGCTCGCTCAAGCAAGAAGAACCAGCGTATTCCCCGCATAAATCGAAGTCCCTGAACAGTTTAACGGGTATTGGGGGGATGTACTCAAAACAGAAAACCAAATGTGTATATCCAACAATTTATCGATGCCCGAAATCTAATACTACTATTGTACATAGTTATATAAATAATTGCCCATGCTCCCATCGAGAGAAGGTAATAAGCTGTTCGTGTGAAAAAGTGCTAGGCAAATCCAGCAGTGAATCTTCTATGAACACAGTGGATCAAAGGTATCCAGAGGGTTTTAAGGAAAATTACGAGGCAGAGGATGCGGATTATTATGAGATTGCAAGTATAGACAGTTGGCAGGAACATGAGCATGCACGGCGGAGTGATCGCAGCGTGAAGTCTCCCACAAAAAGAAGTCTACACGATACGACACCAAGCTTTAAAATGTCTCGAAACATAGAGCGTGATGGTTATGAACCAGCTCGAAATCTAATTATAGAGCGGGTTTGTTATGAACCAGGGCAAAAGCCAATAAGTGAATGGGATTTCTATGATTCAGCTGCAACGCCAATGGGTGAGTGGGATTGTTACAACCCAGCTCGAAAACCAGTAATTGAACGGGTTTGTTATGAACCAGTTCCAAAACCAATTGAGCGGATTTGTTATGAAGCAGTTCCAAAGACAATGCAGCGCGTTTGTTGTGAAACAGTTCCAAAGACAGTGATTGAGCGGGTTTGTTATGAACCAGTTGTAGACCCACAACCACAACAATTGCAAACAGAATGCAATGTCGCCCCCACTTCGCCAACAACAGTACAAGCAAGCACTATCAATTTGTGCCTCAAGATTTGCGTAGGTACAGGCAATTTGCTGGAACCAGCGAAAATAATGGCGACCCTTAATCCAGAGGAAGCTAAATCTCCCGAGACGTTGCAAAGCGTTGTCGACGGAATGGAAGAAGCGCCCAAGTCGAAAGCAACTTCCCTCTCGGAGCTCGAGAGGTGCGAGAACGGCAAAGGCGAGAGCAACACATTCGAGGATGTCAAGCGCATCTCTTCGACTCGCGACTCGAATGTCGTGCAGTCTTCTTTGCCCAATCAAACTGGCGTTGTTCAGATAGAACTCCCACCGTATGAGAGTGAGATTAACGAAGATTTCTGTGATCAACTGTCGTGTCAAAGAAGAAAACAGCAAAATGCTAGTCAACAATATTCCAATAGAGATAGTGGAAATATCCTTCAAAATGACATACTCATACTGAGTAGTCGTCAACATGATGCTAGTCAACAATATTCTAATAGAGTTAGTGCAAATATCCTTCAAAATGACAATCTCGGACTGAGTAGTCGTCAACATGATGCTAGTCAACAATATTCCAACAGAGATAGTGGAAATATCCTCCAAAATGACAAACTCGGACTGAGTAGTCGTCAACATGATGCTAGTCAACAATATTCCAATAGAGTTAGTGCAAATATCCTTCAAAATGACAAACTCATACTGAGTAGCCGTCAACATGATGCTAGTCAACAATATTCCAACAGAGATAGTGGAAATATCCTCCAAAATGACAAACTCAGACTGAGTAAAAGTAAATCAGAACTGGGTGAAAAATATCAAAGATCGTATAAATATGAAAATTCCAAAACGGATAGCGTATACGAACCAAAGCCCTATTGTAGATGCCCCCCAGAGCCAAAGAAACCTTTTGCTGTACCTCAGCCCGAATTCGACTATCGTCCTTCGTTCGTGGAGGAACTGAAGAAGGAACTACTGGAATCGATGAGAAATGAACAACAGCAGCCACAGTTGCAGTGCCAGTATCAATGTCATTGCCCTAAACCGCAGATGATGATCTATCCGTGTTGCCCACCAGCCAGCCTCATGCCGGGCATGTGCCCATGTAACGTGGCAACTTGCCCACCGAACTTAGGCCCATATACCGCAGGATCGTGTCAGAATTTGGGTCCATATATCGTTGGACCCTGCCCCGGGAATATGGCCCATGTCACGTGGAACCTTTCCAACCGAACTTAGACCCATATGCCGCAGGATCATGTCAGAATTTGGGTGCATATATCGTTGTACCCTGCCTAGGGAACATTGTCTATACAAATCTGCAGTCTCAGAACAAGTTCTGGTCGCCGCTCTAGAACCTATCATGAATATAATGAAACAGTTACTTCAGTTACAAAATAAACCATAGATATATTACACAGCACTTAAAAATATAGTACCGTGTCTAGCTTGGCCTTTGTTTGAGTGGCGCTTCAATGATTAACATTCCATTGCGTCGCATTATTGCCGTCAGTTTCAGTTCTGTTCGATCGGGAAGGACAAAGCGTTTGATCATCTCCGATGACTGATTGTTCTGCTTGCGATGGGCACGCAGTTTAACACATCGATTATCCCTGACTTCCAATGAGATATTATCTATGGCGAATTCGCGCATATCGAATTGCCAGCGCAAATGCTGCTCTGTTTCTTCGCATTCGAATAGCTCGGGCTCGTTGACGGACTCCGTTGTATCGGAATCACCCACCTTAAAATTGCGACACATTGATAATACATCTTTCTCCAGCTGATCGATACGATGACTATATTCCGAACGAATCAGATCGAAAGGCAGCGTCATAGTGGCTACAAAATATATTTACACACATATACATATATAATACGATAATTTTGATAAACGTTAGTTTTGGTTATTCCGGACTTCAGTATCGATAGAATGTAACACAAACAAAATTAATATTCGACTAACCGACATGTATATCGATAATTACTAGTTCTGATATAATATAAATATCGAGTAGCATAGGATGCGCACAAATTGGTCGCTTATCCAGCGAATATCATACCCAATAATTGTAGACAATGTCAGAGTGTTTTTCTCAATCTAAGAACCTGCCAATCCGTCTGCGTCAATATCGGATAATACAGAAAATCGGCAGCGGAACTTTTGGCGATATATACAAGGCCGAAGACGAGGCGAACGATGCCAAGCAAGTCGCCCTCAAATTGGAGCTCAAGGAAACGAATCACCAGAAGCTACAGTTCGAGTACAAAACATATAGATGCCTGCACCCGGGCATTGGTATACCACGGGTCTACAACTACTTTGTCGACTTAAAATATAATACCATGGCAATGCAACTTCTTGGGCCATCACTGGAGGATCTCTTCAAGTTCTGCTCACGCAGTTTCTCCCTAAAGACGGTGCTCATGCTGGCCATACAGATGATCGAACGCATTGAGTTTGTGCACCAAAAGGGTTTCCTGCATCGCGACATAAAGCCCGATAACTTCGTCATGGGCCTTGCTGTCTTCAAACAGATCAATGAATTGTTCATCATTGACTTTGGTCTGGCCAAGAAGTACTATGATCCCGCTACAAACGAGCACATACCCTTTCGGTCTGGTCATCATATGACCGGCACTGCACGCTACGCCTCAATCAATTCCCTACTTGGAGTCGAATTGTCCCGTCGCGATGACATGGAAGCCCTTGGATATGTGCTCATGTATTTCCTACGCGGCAGCCTACCCTGGCAGGGTATGTCGGGTCCGCGGGAACAGCGATACGAGATGCTGGCCGAGAAGAAGCAATCGACAAAGCCAAAGGATCTGTGTCAGGGGTTCCCCGATGAGTTTGCCACCTTTCTAATCTACTGCCGATCTCTGTTATTCGATATGGAGCCCAACTATAAGCTTCTGCGTCGCAGTTTCACCGATCTATTCCAGAGGATGAAGTATATAAACGACGGCATCTATGATTGGCATGCGGTCAAGACGCTCAAGAGAAAACTGGACACTAAGCAAGGCGAAGTCAATGAAGACAAGCAGGAAAAGCTGTCCAACTTAACAATAAAGAAGTAGCGAGTACAAGTATTATACAGACAGCATACATATGTGTATATAAATACAAATAACACGAATAAATGAACATAAATAACACATATATATATATATTTATATATACAGCATATGTATATATATACACCTTATATGGGAATAACAAACCGCATTATCAGCTTGAGCTTGAGCTTTGCTCGCCCTGAATGATTATAAATAGCCAAGTCATGCTGCCGGCAAGCACAGTTCCTATAGAATTCAACGCGACCGAGTGTTCAACAATGTTCTTCAAGTTGATTTCCACGATCTTTATAATAAATGTATCAATTTTGAGACCATTGGATTGCAGAACAATGATCGAGTTGAACGAGACAAGCGCATTTCTCTCGATTCAGTCACTGTTGATCGATTTGAAGTGAGTTATGATAGACCTAATCTACCTAATGATAGAGCTAATGTTTCTGATCTAAGAGTTGAGGTAGTGCGACAGAGAAAGGTGTTGGATGAACTCAAGCATTCGCAGCAATGCCTACTCAAGCCTGGCGAACGCAGCTGTGCCGAGTTGACCATCCACTCGATGAAGAGCGGAATCTATGAGCTAATCTTGCCCAGCTTTAGCTCAGATCCCATTCGAGTGGCTTGCGATGTGGACACTCAAGGCGGCGGTTGGCTTATCATTTTGCGTCGCATGGACGGCAGTGTGAACTTCAATCGCGACTGGCGTATGTATAAAAGGGGATTCGGCGATCTTGATGGTGAATTCTTTGTGGGCTTGGACAAACTGCACGCACTCACCGGAGAGCGCAGTCAAGAGTTGATTGTGCTGCTGGAGGATTATGATGGAGATGCTCGACAAGAGATTTATGAGAAATTCTCAATTGGAAATGAACAAGAACAGTACGCCCTGAATACACTGGGAAGCGGCAGTGGCACAGCTGGAGATTCACTGATATTTCATCATGGCATGAAGTTTTCCACTTTTGATCGTGATAACGATCGTGACACAAATCGTCATTGTGCCGAACATTTCAGTGGAGGCTGGTGGTACAATAATTGCCATCGAAGGTAGAGTGCAGACTCGAATATTCGTTATAATCTTATAGTAATTCTTGTCTTCTATTACGAATTACTTGTAGTCACTTGACTGGCATGTACCAAGATAAAGAGCACGGAAAGGGCATCAATTGGTACAGCTTTCGAGGTCATACTTATTCTCTAAAACGGGCTGTGATGATGATAAGACCTAGGAAGTGACGCTCGAAGAATTCTGAAAGTTCATATCGCTGTATGTACATATATATGAATGATTATATATGTAGGTGTATATTACTACAACAAGAGTAGTGTCTGAAATAATCTTTTACAATAAATATTGTAGTTTGCTATAAATGTTCAGAGATCATCTGAATCAGCTAAGCTTATACTGTGTTTGGATAAATAATAAAGCTCCACGGTTGGAAGTAGATATACGTCGAATGGACGGCAGTGTACTATTTGAACGCCACTGAAAAACAACTGGGATAAACTGCATGCACTGACCGAACTGCGATGATGATAAGACCAAGTGATACACGCGATCGATCTGCGACAGTTGCTCTTATCTGTGATGAATCTATTCTCATATATGTATATAAAATATTTAATATAAATAATTCAACTTTTGGCTTATCAATGACACTCATTCCTCTTTGACTGGGGGTTGAATAATTGTCCTTGAAGTGCAAATTACTTATGATTGACACAGCTCAAATTAAAGTTTATAGTAAATATTATTGTTGATTCTTTATAATTGATAAAGATAATGGACGTACATATGTGAAATATTGCAGTTATATTGTCTTAGTAGTGGCAATCATTTTTTTGTAACTTGCTATAAATATGCTAGGAGCACTGCAGTCAGTTCAGTTCTTTATCAAAGCGACACAATGAAACGACAAATTATTTGTCCATCAATATTGCTAGCATGTTCGTTTATTTTGCAACTAAATTGCAGTCAAATCGACTTAAAAGCTCCTTCATTGAGTTCTATAGTTACCGAGTTAAAGTGAGTGTCTTAAAATGTTTGGGGTCTAAATTAATTCTGACATCTTCTGCAGAGCCGAGAACACACTGATCAGAACAGAAATTGATGCTAGTAAATTGGAACAAGCGGAGATTAACGCCGGTCTCAGTGCACCCACATCGGAACAAGCACAGATTAGAGTAGATCTGAAGGCTGTAGAATCTGAACAGACACTGAAGAACACAACAATGGAACAACAACAGGTTCTTATGTTAAACGAGGCATATAATCTCAATTGTTGCAGTACTGTAGGCAGGAAAAACTGCGATATTCTCATACCTAGTTACAATCCGGAACCATTTGAAGTACCTTGTGAGGACGGATGGATAGTGGTTTTACGTCGTAAGGACGGTAGTGTTGCTTTTCAACGCGACTGGAAAACTTACAAAAAGGGGTTCGGGGAGGTGGACGGTGAATACTTTATTGGTTTGGATAAACTACATGCACTGACAGAAAAGAGGAGTATGGAGTTGTTGTTCATACTCGAGGATCATGAGAAGGTTATCAAGTCTGAAAGATACGAGAGATTCGCAATTGGTAATGAAAAAGAACAGTACATTCTTCACACAATGGGTGCAGCAAGTGGCACGGCAGGAGATTCATTTCGCAATCACCATGGTATGAAATTTACCACATTTGACCGCGATAACGATCTTCATGAAAATAATTGTGCCAAAATGCGCACTGGAGGCTGGTGGTACCGTAGATGTCACTACTGGTAAATATGCTATATTCTCTTGTATATGGTTACATGTTCTACAATTTATTTGAATCTCTACAGTCACTTGACCGGTGAATACGGTAATAAGAATTTTGCAATGGGCGTCATCTGGTATCATTTCCGTGGTGATTATTATTCCCTTAAGCGAGCTGTAATGATGATAAGGCCAAGAAAGTGATGATATTTGCAAAAATTTTCAGTTTTTGGCCTATATAATTGAATTAAACGTTCACAGTATTAAAATTAATGATATTGCTTAATTATTTTTGTTCTACTATAAATCGCAATAAATAAATATTCGTGTTACATCGTTATCAGTTTGGCTGAGCTAGACAGTCGATCTTAGTCGATCAGTGCTAAGCATTTTATAATAATAATTGCTTTGCGTCATGATTATTTACATATTCCTATATGAGATAAGTGTGCGAAGTATCCATTTACCTAGGTTCCATATCTCTCCCTGCTTAACTCTCTATCTCTCTAAGAAAGAAAACTGTCTCAAGTTTTCTTGCTCTTTTTGAGCAAACCCTCTGCAATAGGGTATTTATTAAGTGTGATCCCATATTATTGCTGTCAAGTCAGAAGTGCTGCAGTAATCTGATCAACTTATACATTTTCCATTGAGACAGTTACAGGGGAATCCCCGTAGATTGTTGTTTTGACCCTTAACTCTAGATTCTGTCTTTACTTGATAATTTAGGTTTCAATTCGCTTTAAATATTCGAGTAGCATCGTGATCTAGTCAGTTTACTTCGACACTCGTAGCTGGTTGCGTTTAATAACCGAGCGCTATAATGTTTCGACAAGTGTTTTATTTAATTTTGTTCGGAAGTTCATTTGTTTTGCAATCAAATAGTAATCCAGTCGATTGCACCGGTTCGAACTCAGTTCTCTCTCTAAGTTCCTTACTAAGAGAGTTAAAGTGAGTTGTCATGAGTGTTCCAAAATGTGTACGGACGCTAAACTAATTCTACAATCTTCTACAGAGCCGAGAAAGCACAGATCAGAGTAGAACTAGCTCAGATAAGAGAAGATCTGAATGCTATCAGATCAGAACAAACCCTGAAGAATACAGCATTGGAACAACGACAAGTTCCTTTGTTACACGAGTTGAATAATCTTAATTGTTGCAGTTCTGAAGACAAGAAAAACTGCGATATTCTCATACCCAGTTACAACTCGGACCCATTTGAAGTACCTTGTGAGGATGGGTGGATAGTAGTTATACGACGAATAGACGGCAGTGTACTATTTCAGCGTGATTGGAAAACATACAAAAAAGGGTTCGGAGAAGTAGATGGTAACTACTTTATGGGTTTGGATAAACTGCATGCACTGACCGAAAAGAGGAGCATGGAGTTGTTGTTCATACTCGAGGATCATGAGAAGGTTATCAAGTCTGAAAGATACGAGAGATTCGCAATTGGCAATGAAGAAGAACAGTACATTCTTCACACATTAGGCGCAAGTAACGGCACGGCAGGAGATTCATTTCGATATCACTATGGTATGAAATTTAGCACCTTTGACCGCGATAACGATGAAAACGGCGGGAATTGTGCCGAATTTCGTACTGGAGGCTGGTGGTACAAAAGTTGTTCGGAAAGGTATGTTCACTTCTCTTGAACTTAAGAATATAGGTTTTAAAATACTGAATCTCTACAGCCACTTGACTGGTAAATACGGAGACAAGGCTGTGGGAGTGGGCGTTAATTGGTATGGTTTCAACGGTAATCAACATTCCCATACGCGAGCTGTGATGATGATAAGGCCAAGAAAGTGATGCACGTGCTCGATCACTGACAGTTGCTCTTATCTATGCTGCATAAATATTTGCTATATAATAATTAATATGTTCGCTTATCAATGACTGAATTTAATGTCAACATAATCTTGTAGAATTATTTTGTTTGTATTCGCAATAAATACCATATTCGTTTCAGTTTGGCTCTGCTCCACAATCGATCTATGCTAAGAAACTAATAAAAACCGCTACAATTGTTCGACAAGATTGTTTTTTGTTTTGCTGATATATAGCTAGATAACTAAATAAATGAACTTGAGCTTAACGATCCCACACTGAATATTTCGTCGTCTTCAGTGCGCAACTACTGCAGATTCAAGAGCTATTATGTATGCCATAGTTATGGACATACATGTGTATGTATGTATGTATGTACGATTGTATACTCTGTGAAACACCATCGTGTTTAGTATGCTTGAAATCTTCAAAAAAGATATCTCTGTGCTTTTGTTGCTGCTCATTATTCCTCTCTTTCTGTCCCTCTTCCTCTATAGATAGCTCTAGAAAAGATAACTGTTCTCTGCTCAAGTCTTCATATTGCACAGTGTGTGGATGCAATCCGTTTTGCAGTGTCAGTGTCCGAGAAAACGTCAGAGCTGCCAATTTGGAATACGCAATTGCAAGTTTTCTAAAATGAGTCCAATTAACACAACTCAGATTTGTGCAACGTTTGCACACACACACACACACACACATGCACAGAGAGAGGGGGAGGCATGTCTGGTTGGGGTGCCGAGAACTCTCCGAGCAGCAGCTGCCAGAAATGTCCGTTTGGGCCAAGTGGCAGCCAGCAGGAGCAGCAAATGTTGCCAGAGCAGATTCGAACTAAATGAAAACGTTGTAAATGGCAGCATCCAATTTACGTTTGCAATTAAACTGACACCGAACAGACACTTTTGATTTAGCTTGTGCATTTCTGACTTCACTCCCTGCCCTCCCTGCCATGCCTCTCTCTCCCTCCTGCCTCGAGGGACCTTGGCTGGACATGACATGACATATAACGCATCGGATTAAGCCCCCAACTCGTGAGCCCATTCCCGTTTGCATAAAAACGTCAATTGCTCTCTGAAGATTTATTAATATGTATTGTATATGAATGCAACGGCTCTGTCTATGTCTGTGCGTGTTTGTGTGCTGGTGCGTGTGTGTGTTCGTCTATACGTGCCCATCAGTTGGGGCGCTTTGATTTCTTCAGTTGGGTGCAACCTCGATTCGATCTACAGGCCAGGGGAATGGTCGTCTCCAGCACAACAACCATGCGACGGCATCGGAATATATTTGTATAATCGGCCATTTTCTATAGAATTTTCAGAGGATTTTCTTTTTTGTTGGGAAAAGCTTTGCAACGAAATCTTTAATAATTTTGATTTGATTTCGTACCTTTGCCGTACAATGCTTTGATAGAATTGTGTTTTTTTCTGTGCTGGGTATCAAACAAATATCTGTAAGCCTACTATATATTATTTGGTTTATAAAATTCAATTCATTTAAAATTTAAAATTTAATTTTTTAATTTTTTAACATTTTACTGTATAACGTAAATTTCAACTTTAATTTTACATATATATTTCTTTGTTTTTTTATATTTTTTCTTACCCATACAGTCGATTGTTCTTAGTTGATATTAAATAAATAAATAAATAATTTGCAAGCGTTGTTCGTGTGTAAGACGATTCAAGGTTAAATTATAGACCAAACTGAAGATGTTTGGCTGTGATATAAAACTCGAAACGTGTATCTGCTGTTTAAACTAGTGTTGCCAAAAAGATAAAAGCTTTAAAATCACCCTTTACAAGCTGTAAGAGGTGTTCAAGAAATAAGTGGTAAAGGGAAATTGATCAATATACTCGTAGTTCGGTTAGATGTCTTTCAGCTTTAAGACACTGCATAGAAAATCATAGACTCTCCATAGAAACTCGCATGTATCTTATTTATTTTATGTACCCCATTTGCTTGTCTGTTTTCTTAAGGGGTATACAAATACTGTGTGAAAATGCAGAAAAAACAATTGCACAAGTTTTTTGTGCACACCCTGGTAACAATAAAATGTGCATAAGGTAGTTTAAATTATGTTTTTAAAACAGCAAGATTTATTACAAATATAAATAAATTTTATTTATGCACATCTATATTCCATTCTACATTATATTTATTTTTAAATTATAATCAATTTGACAATAGAATATTATGCTACTTACACTACAAAATTGCATTAAATAAAAACTTAAATTTAGCGAAAGTTTTCGTACTATTTTTGAACTTTCTTAATGTTAAATTTATTTTATTTTATTGAAACTTTAATGTATAACTTTAATGTATTTATTTAGTTATTTATTTTGTCTTTGATTCAGCTGAGTCATTTAATAAATAAATGTAATAAATAAATAGAAAACTAAAAGTTTATTTATTTAGATTAACCCACTTTACAGGGTATGCTGTGTGTTGTACCAAGCTACACTGGGCTACACTCTTGCGGGTTTTTCCACTTTTCCACTTTTGCTGCACATAATTACATGAAAGAAGAAAATTAGTGTCGAGATTTTGCGCTTTTGAGAGGCAGCAGAGACTGCCAGGTGAAAACTTTTAATGAGCAATTTTCTTACAAATTTCCAAGTGTTGCCGCATTTAATTTTTTAATTAAAATTTTCTCAACTCGTTTCTACACTTCGGCCAAGGCAACGGCAACTTCACGTCATGTCGTCAGTGCAAGAGGCTTCAATTAAAAGATTTCCCCCTTAAACTGACCACAAAGCAATGTCAAGGCAAAATGGAAGTAAGCGAAGGGTTCAGCAGCTGCTGACCAACACCCACACACACACACACACTTGTAGTGAGACACAAGCTTCGGCCAGACTTCACGTTCAGCATCAATCAGGCAGTAAGGTCTAGTGCGGCCTCTATAGCTGCTATAGGTGTTCGTATTTATCGGGCAGGGCTTCATGTTAATGGCCAATTGACACGCCACTTGGCTTTGCCATTCGCTTTGACGGGCGCCTCTTCAGGGAGAGGGAGTGCAGACCAAAAGACGGACTGTTATTTTTCCACCCGTGTGTGCCACACCCGAGTGAGAGAAGGGGCAGCTGGCTCTGTAATGAGGTGCTAACTGAGCGTGCTGATTGCCGCCATTTTTGATAAGGTGTCCGCATTAATATTTCTCTTGCGTTTATTCACACCGTTTCCAACCAAAGTCCAGTCTAAAAGGTAAGAGGGCTGGGAAAAAGGTTTGCATACAGATAAGGGCGGATATCAACTGGGGTTCAGCAGGTTATGCATAGGTTATCAGTTGATTGGGAAAACTTGGGGATAGTTTGATATGCGGGTTGCAAATTTATTAGACATGAAATTGGTTTGCCCTACTCTAAGCAGATTCAATAGGAATATGTACCTATGTATGCACATGACATACATATGTATATACAAATAAACTATATCTTATCATGTAATGCTTGAGTTGCCCTAAAATATTGCACACTCTTCTTATAATGAGTTTAGCATAGATTTTGTATAAGTTTTCACTTGCCCCAGTTTCAGTTTGATATGCCCTCACAGTCTTTCCCCTACTCTGTCCACCTTCTATTGTCAGCATCATGACAAATCTCTTGCCCATTATCTTAAGTATTATATCTTTGCACATATTTTATTTACATTCTTTCCGTTTTGGCATTGCTCGTGGAATCAAGAATTGTCGAGTGCATTGCAGACTGGGCAAATTGAATTGCCTGTCGTCAATAAAACATTGCGTTCGCATTTCCCTGCCACGCCCACTCTCTAAATATATGTATATAATATATATATATACATAGTTACAATCTGCATCTACACAGCGCATGTAACGGTTCATAAAGCATTGGGGACTGCCAATATTGCTAAAGAAATGTGCACAAATTGCACTTGTAAATAAATCAAATAAAAAATATCTTGTTATTATATTGCAGCAGCAGGACTCACTCGCTGTTTACCTCTTGCTATCTCGCTTCTGCTCTTTCTCTCTCTCTCTCTCTTTCGCTCTTACCATATCTCATCGCCTCAAGTCGTTGTTGCAGCGGTTTTCCAGCGCAATATTGCATACCAAATTGAGTTACATTTAAATATTTCGCCATTTGCAACTGCCACACTCACACATACATACAGTGACAATCTCACACACTCACACTCGTACAGACACACTCACAAGCAACACTCAAGTCCAGTTCAGTTGTGTCGAGTTCAGTTGTGTTCAGCTCGACTCGCCGCTTAGTTATGCATGTGCGCACAATTTTCAAATATTGTAGTTTTCGTTGCCAATTTTCATCTTTTCACAGTTAGAATTGATTGCCTATCGAACAGCAGCATAAATAAATTGGGAATATATGTATTATCTATATATTACTACTTGAAGATTCTAATATTCCACTCGATCATTCTTAAATACATCTGCTAAGATTCAGCAAAGAATGCAAAGCAGAAGAATGTCAACTTTAGGTTGTATATGTTTTAAAGCATATGCATATCTCTATAACTAACACATGGTAATGTTTATCGATAACTATATACTCTCAAAGATATGTTTATCGATTAATATATATTGCCTAAGTGATTACAGTGCTGATATAATAGAACAGGTCCCCATTACCATTATCTATACCCAATGCATCTTAAACCTCGTCTACGAAAATATATATATATTGCTCAAGAGTTATGCACGGCTTGTCGATATCATACGATGAATTGTATATAGATATTTTATAATAATAGATCTATAATAGATATTTCATAACATATTATAGTTAAGACCTCAACTCTTCACAGTTTGTTTATAAATATATGGTGTAATATAGAATACTATTTATCGATAGGAATACAGTATACCATCAATTTGATTTTTTTCAGATCTTCAAGAATACTCTTATCTGTATCCTTCTGTATTATGTTCGCATACTTCGCATTTCTCCCCATTTCTTGATACTAATTCCATATGCTAAGCCTGTCGCTGGGAATTTCCTTAGCGAGCCGAGTGAAATGTTTGATGGCACTCGTTTAATTCGAATAATTTCGATTTCCTTTCGTGCATCGAATGGCAGCCAACTGGGCGTATAATTGATTTCATTTCCGCGCCTGCCACGAGGCAACGCAAGCAATAAATTTGCAGAACTACCCACGTAACGAAGCAAACTGTGGAGCACCTGAAAATTATGCGATAAGATCGGGAAATAAATTTGCATAAAACTGCATTTAGATTGGCCGCAAAACAAGTCGAAAGCTCGAAAGACCGAAACCTGAAACTCAAACACAAATCGGGAAAGTAACAGAAAGCCGAGTGAAACTTTGCACAGTTACGGAGAGGAAGAGGGGGTGAGGAGAGGGAGTAGAGAAAGAAAAGTGCGCTGGGGAAAGAGCTCGTGGAAAATTGTTAGCCCAGTGCTCGGTGATTAATTATCTACATGAAAGCGCGCTATTTACAGCTTTACCTTAACTCGCCAGGGCACAAACGCCCCCGTGCCCCGCCTGCTGAAGCTACACCTACCTTGCTAGCCAGAGGAGAAGAGGAGAGAGCAGGTGGTTTTGTGTGTGTGTTTGGTTGTGTACTTTGTGTTTATGGAGTGTTTAGTTTTGTGCCAGCGCGATTGGAGCTTTGGATAAACCCCGAGCAGAGTTACGCGAAATGCGAATTGCTGATTTCCATAGCGCACTTTATCTAAATTAAAATCAAGAGCTACAACGGTTACGAACCACCCCATGCCCCCTCTCCATTTCCATGTTTTACTTTGGTGTAGTTGACGCTTAGCTATACCCTGTAAATGAGTTAGCAGGTGAGGTATTCAATATGTATTCGATAGAAAAGAGAAGAGGCTGATATGTAAACAGAGACCTGGGTAACATGAAGTAGGGGGTGACAGAATAGAGGAATAGAATAGAGGAGAGGATGAAGCGAGATACATTTATGTACATCCAGAGACAGGCACAAAGCACAACAGGTAGAGAAAGAAGATAACATATGCTGCAACTGAAGATATATGTAGAGACACTAGAAGTTTCTGTATGTTATTTGGCATATCAATTGAATTAGTTATAGTACTATATTCATAGTATTACATCACAACTGTTGAAAATAATAAGAGATCAATGGAATAAGCTATAGTACTGCTGAGTTAAAACTATCGAAAAACTATAACTTGGAAACAATGAATGAAGATCAGTGGAATTAGATATGTTTTTTATATATATAATATTCTTATATATGGATTGTATATATGTTTAACCATTTTCAAGCTAATTCGTGATTTTTTCCCTTGAAATCTGTAAATAGAAAACATATATGTACCCTATGTATGTATGTGTGTGCATATATGGCATACTTCCATTTGAGAGTTGAGCGCACCCTGTCTCCATGAAGTTTTTGAAACATCTACGCGAAATGACTTTTGTCCGTGGCCATCAGATGATGTCACTGTCACTTGACTGCGCAAAAGTATCACCAACTGCAGCCTCCCTTCCCAGTCGACTCTCAGTCTGCCCTCTGTGACTGTCTATCTGCCTGGACTGTCTGTCTGTCTCTTTCTGTTTGGCAAGGACGACTCGCAGTTCTATCTCTCTCCCTCTGTCAGTCGTTGGTCTCCAGGTAAATTGTGTGTACGACTATTTCAATTTAGTCGGCGAATAAATTGCCAGCAATAAAGTAGGAAAAAAGTGTAATTTGTTTGCCTTGTTTGTTCTCTGTGTCATATCTGTGGCAATGTATCTGTAGCCCAGTCGCGACCCCGTGTAGAGCCCGAGATTCGTTCCCCCTTTCCCACGGCCACAAGAGCTTTGTGTCTGCGGCTGAGCGATGAGATTCTTATTTTAATTTTGATTATGTGAACGCCGTCAGTCGGAAATGAACGCATTCTCCAAGGATTTCCATCTCTGTTAGTTACACTTACAAATTGCTGAGCAGTCACCCCCCCCCTCCCTTTCCTTTCTACCCTTATCCAAAATTGAGTTGTAAGCCTCCCTTACACTCACTCACTCACATCTTCAAACACATTTGAAGCGCATTTCTTGGCACATAAATAAATGGCCACTTAGCCCACTCAGACAATGCAACGTGATGCCGTTAAGTCGATGCTTTTAGCATTTGATTGACACCTGAATACTCTAGCAACAACAACAACAACAACACCTAGAAATACCTATAACAACAAAACAGAAAACCCGAGGGAAATTGCCGACCACTTAGCATCGCATCAACAGCAAAAATCCTCAGAACGTGAGAGAGAGAGAGGGAGGAGGCTCGTTTGGAGAATAGTTAAGAAAACATTCAGTAAATGCTAAACAAATATTGAATAGATAGAGGAATCGAACGTATTTGGAATAGAATGGTAGGCATAGTATACTGTTGATATAGCTAACTCACTCAAGTTGATTGGGATTCATTTATTCAAGTGTGTAAGTAATTAAGCAGAGCTTATCGATGGCACCTTATCGAAAATAGGTAAATAAGGTTAATCAGCCCAAGAAAAATCTTAATAATGATAAGCATTACTAAACTTTTAGTGGAGCAGGAGTACAATACATCTTATTGATCGTAGCACATTAAACATAGTTTTTAAATAATAATAGTAATTTATAGTTGCTTTAATTCATTAGGAAGATCTTCTTAAAAATAAAGTAAATTAATTTATATATCTATAAATATACATGAAGGGCAAGGTTTAGAAAGTTTACCTAAATAAAATATATTGAGATAGTTAGAATATATAGTGTTAAGAGTTAAAAGACTAGCATTAAATGTGAATCAAAAAGATAGCAGATTTTTCTTATTTCTATGAAATCTTACTTTATTCTATAAAACATATTTAAATTTTAACTATAAATAGCTGAGCAGACCACCATTCATAATTATAAGATAAGAAAGGCATATAAGATTAAACAAATTTCGCATAAATGGAAATATTCTGAAATTTACGGTACAAACTTTTATAAAAATAAGCAATTAAGGAAAAAAGAGAAGGGAATTCTTTGCAGAAAGAGTAGAAAGAATCGAAAAGAACCTAACTTCCTTCTATATACTTACCGAATATCTATGTCACTTTAGAAGGTAAGAAAGAGAATGGGAAAAGAGCGAGAAAGAGAGAGAGAGATAGAGAGAGGGAGAAAGAGAGGGCGCATTGTTCGACTTCAATTGCGGCTGCTGCCTGCAAGAAGCCTTATTCAAAGCGCTAACATATTAACGAGTACATGAAGAGAGGAAGAAAGAGACAGAGAGAGAGAGAGAGAAAGAGAGATAGAGGGAGGGAGAAGAGGGATGGAAGTGCAAGGCTAACCTCAAGCAAAGTTTCGCAGCAATTAAACATTAATTACGAAACCTCAAAAGAGAGGCACATTAGTGGCCGCTGCTGCCGCCATTGCTGGTGCTGCTGCTGCAGCGAGTCGTTTCTGAATCAGGGCAACTGCAGCGGCGCCTCGAATTATGCAACATAATTTAAGTATGAGCAAGAGTGCGTGTATGGGTGTGTAGGTGTGTGCCACACTTGTCGGTGCAGCGGCAAACTAATTACGCGCCTCTTTAAGAAATTAAATGCATTTGGGCCTTGTCAACATGCAACACCAGCTGGCAGCTGGCAACGTCGTGGCATGTGGCAACGTGGCAACGTGCAACACAGCACAAGCGACTCCTTTTGCCAATTTGAGTGCACACTCAGTGGCCTCAGTTGAGGACGTAATTGCCACTCGTGCCTGGGACCCTTGAGGAATGTTTCTTTGCAGCGTTGAAAAATCAAAAGGGTTGCCTGGCAATTAAAATATTTGAAACGTTAAATGAAAGTGAGACAGAGCGACAGAGAGAGAGAGAGACAGAAAGAGAGAGAAAGAAGCGTATTTAATGTATTTATACTTGCCAACAAAGTGTTTAATTGGGCGCACTGCAAGAGCTGAAGGCCATTTCGGGACAATTAGCACAAAGACAGCGAAGGAGAAAGCATTTCATGCTCAAGACAATCAAAATTTGCTTGAAATATGCTTGGAAAACCATTAAGAATATATAGTAAACGAGGGGGGGTCAATTGAAAAACTGACAAATACATTAGAAATGTTTGTAAACTTTCACTTGCGCCCATTTCTCGAACAGCCCTCGCCCATTTTCGAGATTCGTGAGCATAAAAAGACAATTTGCAAAATTACATTTAAATAATTGAAATAACAAATGTTTTTTCCGGGCTGTAGACAAAATTTTGACATCATTTTGAAGGACTAACAAGGGAAGAGTGGCGGAGAGAGGGGGAGAGAGGCGAGCGACGCTCAATTTGATGGGACCGTAAGCCAGGCAATGAATTATGCATGCGCTCCCAAAAAACAACAAGCAAAACTAACCAGTAAGGGCATTTGGCATTCACTCATTCATTCAGACATTCACTCATTCATTCATACATTCATACAGTGTGACTCACTCGCACTCGCACTCGCACTCTGACAAATGTAAGTGCCGCATGTTTTGTACTTGTTTTGACACGTGGGAGGAGGAGGAGGGAGCAGGGCAAGTCTAGCTGTGTGTCAGGTGGCTTTAAACATATGTACGTTTAATATAGCACCCAACAGATACGCACACACACACACACACTCGTACAGAGCATATGCTTTGGCATTTGCAGAGCCAGCTGTGGGTAATTTGTAAACGTCAAAAGGCAAACATCGTGTCCTGTACACACTATTCCCTGCCCTCCTCTCTTCTCTACTCTGACGACTTTGAGAAGATCAGAATGAATTCGCACGTGCCTGGAATTCGAGAGAGAGAGAGAGAGAGCGAGAACTGGCAGCTTCTTTCATTTTAAATACAATTTATTGTGCCGAAACCGAACTGAAACTAAACGAGGCTCACACAGCTTCCACATATAATCCACACTTGACTCTGTGGCTTTTAATATTTCATACTTGTCTTTGACTCGGACTCAGCAGCCACAAATAGTACAACGTTTATTAATAAAACAAGCCAGAAAAACAGCTAAAGAGCACGTGCAAAATATTTCAAGAAACATCGAAGAGAAACATGTGTCATCCAAAGTGCTTAGGGGCCTCTGATCTAAATGCCAAATTGAGAGACTTTTGCCGGAAAACTATTCCCCCCCCCCTCAATCATTTGTGCCGTTTTCCCACGATGTCAGCGATGTCAGTCGACACACACGTTCCGTACGTGTTCAATTTTAATATTACGCCATATTCGTCTATGCCTCAAATTCAACTGTCTGTCTGTCTCGCTCTCTGTCTGTCTATCTGTCCTTTCCTCAGAGGCCTCGCAAATTGACAGATGGAAAATATATTGGCAGTTAGCCAGAGATGCAAGAAATATGCTTTGCTTAATACTGAGACATACATAAAGTCAAAGGGAACCTCGTGATGTTCGAACGATAAAATGCTGTAAAATAAGCTGCAAGTTTGTAAAATTTTTCGTTAATAGATATATGATATAATAATGGATATTATAGCGCTCTAAAGTAATAGTAATCTTTATAAATCTGCTTTAGTTTACAACAAAATTCAATTCTCTCAACTCTAAACCAAACTCTAAAAACTCAAACATTGCGAATGTTACTGACCAAAGCAGAATCAATCTATTTTATTTTCTGCACTATATACTTTTTTGTATGACATTGTAGCATTTTTATGTTCACAATTCTCTATAAAGTTTATGGCTACAGTTCTTTTAAACTTATATTCCAATAACAGTTATCATAAAGGCACCTTAGCAAGTTTGCTCGTCTTACCTCACTGCAGACCTTAGTTCCCACAGACAGTTGACATAAGATTAAGGGAATAGATAAATAAATGATCATTAGAAAGTAAACTTAGTATTTTAGGTTGATAAGTGAACGTTTAATTCGGAAATGAATAGCATTACGACACATTGGTATCAATATATAAACACATCTATAATCTCAACACGTTCCCAGCATGGCATAGTGCACCTGCCTGGGTCGCTTCGGGCGCAGTTGACCGAAGCACACAGGGCAAACATAATCGCAGTTAGTTGCTGTCGTTGACATTCAGTTAATAGCAGTTGCAAGCACATAAACAACGCATTACAAGGGTGGAACGGGGAGAGGTAGAGAGGGGGAGTGAGGCAGCAAGGGAATCAACATATGCAGCAGACATCATCTAAATGCATTTCGCCTGTGGCGAAGCAGAAGAATGAGCGGGAGTAGGGGTAGGCAAAGGTAGTCGAGGCATGAAACATGAGTAGGGGCAGGGGGTGCCTTGAGTAACAGCTACAGGGTAGCCCCACATTTGTGTCCATTGTTTGCCCAAGGTGCATTTGCTCAAGTGCTGCTTGCGGGGTGTCAGGATGAGGTTCTGCAGCTGACGCACTTGGCACGTTCCTGCGCCTGTTTGGCAACAAATACAAATACATGCGCAAATGCACACACACACAAACAAAGGCACATGCACACATAGGCACACACACACACACAGAAAGGCGCCGGCGACGACGACGAGTGGCCACTTGAAGATAACTTTGCCTGAGCCAAGTTTACCTTAACTCTGACGCCCTGCGAGTCCACTGCCATCGCTCCATTCCCCCCTCTTCTACCTACGCCCCTCTCCAGCCTCTTGTGCCCATGTAGAAGAAGAAGAACAATGCTGTTGATGTTGATGGCCTCTTGAACTGCGTAATCGCGCCTTTGTAGAATGCCTCAAGTTCTGCTTGAAATTTGCATTTTTAATGAAATGACAACACACACACGCACACACACAAGTAGACACTCTAGCACACACACAAGCAGAACTACACCAAGACAACGCACAAGACTCTCCATAATAAATTCGACTTTAAACAGGACATCCCTTCTTCTGCTACTCCCCCCTCTATCACACATTAATTGGTTTCGCCTTGTGCCGTAATTAATTTTGTATTTTATGTGGTCAGGCGACAAATGAGTTCATAAACTTGGCTAAAAACAGAAGCCAACAGAAGGACCACAAAGAGAACTTCAGCGTTTTTATGTCCTGCGGCCAAAGTGATTAAAACTAAGACGCAGTGCAGCAAAAATTAATAAAGTTAAGTGTCAGGCGACATAAAAACACCAATCGATGGACATTGGCCTCAGAGAGGGACTGACAGACAGACAGACAGAGAGACAGACATAGAAAGAGACAGACAGAGATATAGAGTGACAGCTAGACTAGCACATGCCCCGCTGGTTACGCCCACTGGGTGTGGAAACATTCAAATGGTCAACAGAGCGAAACATTTCATACCATTTACCATCTCTCTCTCTCTCTCTCTCTCTGACGTTGGCGTCAATTTATTTATCACATTTGACGAACATAAATATTGAATTTATTAATTAAAGAAAAAGGCGTCGTCGTTCGTTTAATTTGCTTATCTGTTGATATTATTATCGTATTACACTATGAAAATATTGTGTGTGTTTTACATTTGCAAACGGTTTCAGTTTCAAAGAGTTTCAACTTTAAAAACAACATGACTACAGTTAGTAAATGTAAATGCTAGATGGTATCATATTTAATTAAATGTTATGGATTTTACTTTTATTGGCAGCGTAATCAACGAAACAAACTTCTGAAACATGTTCATAATGTGAGTTTTATAGCTACAATGAGTTCACTCATAGTTGATTGTGAAAGGTTGGTATTTGTATAAATCTGTACAATTTATTGTTTATAAATACTACAGAGTAGTAACTATTTGATTATATATGGAGTTTATATATTTATTTGCCTATCAAATTGCTGGCACATGTTAAAAATTGATATACAAGAAACTTCAATTAGTGTGAATGGCTGATGAAGTACATATCTTGAATGGATACAACTTTTGTTACTATAAAATTATGTAAGAGAAAATATATTATATGATATCTTGAGTAGAGTTTATATGCAAACCCCAAAGGGTTTTCTATTATGAGTTATGAGAATAACCAATCAAATAGCTGGAACATATTGAAAGTTAACTCATTTAAAATGTACATTTGTTATAACTGGAATATATGGGTCTGTATAAATTGAAGCAATAGAATTTGATTTATAAATATAGGGCAGTAGTTATTAATAGTATAACAACATATCTTAATGGGGTTCTATAATTAGAACAGACCCCAACATAATTTGTCAGCATGCTAATGAAATATGGCTTAAATATATTAAATACCCCATAGTCGCATAGCAGTTGTCTAGCTGTAGCTATTAGTTCAGTTTTCCCCTGCCACTTCTTACTCCCCACTCACTAGGCAACTCACAAATCACTCATCAATGTAGTCTGTACAAAAAATACACCTGTTTATCCAGAAGTCAAAGCCACAACAAGTCACTGGGGCTGCGGTGCGCGTATAAATACTTTGGAAAGTCGGATTGTAGTGTTTGCTTGGTGTGCTTCAGACGCGATGACTGACAACTTAATTGTGTTGCTGGACAAACAAGTGGCTAGGTAGAGCAGGAGAGGGCAGAGGGTGCTTACAGTTCAGAGCAGGTTAAAGTCGCGCGGCCAACTTTGGACGAGGCCAATCCAAAAGCCCAATGACAACACCATTAATAATTCAATTTAGCAGCCTGGAACTTGCCTTGCGAGTGTTGAGTGCTTGTTGTTGGGGTTGTTCTTGTTCTTGCTGCCTTGTTGTTGTCTCAATATTTGGCAATTACTTTCAGTTTTCGCTTTACTTGGCCTCTGGCCTAGGCGACAGCAGGTGCTGCAGAGAGGTAAGCGATATGCTTAATCTATTTAACCTGCATGTCAAGAAGGCAGGAGGAAGGTACAACGCGCAATCTAAATTACCTTGGCTTGTGCGCTGCCTCAGGATGTGTCGCATATCCTGCCAACGGGGTGGGGTGGGGGGAAGGCACTGTCTGAAGTATCGTTTTAATAAGCGTTTCGCATGTCTTGAGCTTGTTTTTGTCGCTTTTCATCGGTTAATGGGCCACAAGTTGCCCATTCTAAAGTTGGCTACTCTCTCCCCCACTTCTCTCCATCCCCTTTCCGGCCGACATTATGCTAACTGCTTCCCATATTGCCACATCAGACCTTTTTTAGCCAAAAGGAAATGACCGTTCGAACCATAGGCCACATGCTGCTTAAGTGCCGCCTCTGTGAGGGAGTTTACTTAATGTTTTTTGAGTAGGTGCTTAGGATCGTAGAGAGATTGTAGAGCAATATGGTGTGGCATGTTGTTGTGCACTCATGGCGATGCTTTATGCTATTCATGAACTGGAAATGGCAACATAAACGAATGAGCACAGTGAGTTATCAGTTCTCAAGTGCTATATGAATATAAAGAATGAGAAAATGAACAAACTCGAATTTAATATTTATTCAAAAAACACTCGAAATATTTACTTTATTTCTAGCAACTGAAATTCATAAAACCTTTTCAAACCATTTCAGACCTTTTCTCTGTACTCCAATCTGGCCTTGCCTAATGCGTATTTAAATGGAATTAAATGTTTTGTGATATGAAATACAGCGTCGTGTTACACGCGTCGTATGTGTGATATTTGGAAAGCACGCAAAATGGCGCATAATTTATTTTGTGTTGCTGCCTCGAGGGGGTCATGGCGGCGTTTATGTAAAAAGTTTAATCAACAAACTAAATCGTTTAGAAAGTGGAAATGTAACTAATTTAGGGGTGCACGAAGGGTGCTGCGAGGGAGGGGAGGGGAGTAAAAGTTGTGGCCATTTGCGCATCATAATGATAAAAGTTGAGTTCCGTTTTAGTTGCGGCAGAGGCAAGTTCGTGTGCCTGCTGGCATTTGGCGAGGTGTTGCCACTAAATATGCCACGGGCAGAGGGAGTTGCAGATATCGGAAGATGTACACGTATGTATATAACATATGTATCAACCTGATGATTAATTAAAAGCGACTTGTGCATTGATGAAAAGAACAGTTTCAATGGAATTCAAAGCGTAAAGCAGTCAAGTGAGAGAAAGAGACACATGTGGGGGGAAAGAGAGAGAGAGAGAGTGGAGGGGATGCTGAAAAGAAGTGCGCACTAGAATGGCAACATTGAATATGCAGATGCTCGAGCCGATGCCCCACACATGTTAATTAAATAGAAAGCCAGCATGGCGTATGCGTGATGAGAGGCACTCGAAACTCAAGTGAAGAGTCAGAGATGGGAGATGAGTCGACTTCAGTTGAGATGAGTCAAGTCTGAGTTGAGTCTAAAGCAAAGCATGCTTGGAAAAGAAGCAGTAGAAGGAGCATTTTGTTTGGGATACGCATTGAATTGCGGTTAGCAGCAGATAAGCAGCAGCTGCAGATGAAGCAGATGAGTCGAGCATTGGCACAGTTGCCACAGATACGGATACGGTTACGGCAACGGATTGCCAATTGCAATGCCAGGGAAGGGAGGGTGGCAAGGGGAAGCACAACGTCAAGTGCTACTCAAAATTTGCAGAATTCATTTATGCAAATGAAGTGGCTTTTATGACGCCGCCTTCTCAGCATGCACACAAGAGGCAATGCCAAGCGCAGGCAAGAGAGAGAGAGAGAGAGAAGGATAGGTGGGAGAGAGTGGGGTAGAGAGAAAAGAAAAGAAGCCAAGTAATGAATGAAATTTGAGCAGATTATTCAGTTCCTTTTGCGTAACAATTAAACAATTTACGTACATTTTCGGGTACTCCAACATTTTGCTAACTAATTACGCTGAGGGAATCACAGAGAGAAAGAGTGGCAAAGCGAGCAGGGGAGGGGCAACTCCCCATGGGGTCTGGTTGCTGCCCAAGTTCATTTGCACTGATGAACCTGAAACCGTTTTGCCTGCGGCTGATGTGAGAAATGAATACATAAAGCACTCAATCGAGAAGAGCTTGAAGTGGAAGCATGAATGGATAATTTTGCACTGCGTTCAGTTTGCGAAGCGAGTTCTTTGCTTAAATCGAATTACAACTATGGCAACCAAATCAATTAGCAGCATCAGAATGAAACCTTTAATGATAATAATATATTTTAAGCTGCTACTGGCTGTGGAGTCTCCTCTGGGGAACAAGGAATAAGTTCGTATAATATCTACTTAGTTGGGTGATTCACAATTGAATTTCCCTTAATCGTTTGATAGGATAGTAGGATTTATTGTGGTATACAATACATTTATAGAGCAGCAGGTTATTATTATACATTGTGGCATAGTATTCATGGAACACAAAAGCGGGCACACTCAGGAGTAGAGCGACAGATCGACAACATTGGTAACTGTCTTGGATTGAAAACAGTCTTAAGCATCCCATTCTCTCTATCTGCAGCTCTACCTATAGCTCTACCTCTAGCTCTACCTTAGCTATACCTCTAGCTCTACATCTAGCTTTACCTTTAGCTCTACCTTTTCTCTACCTATAGGTCTATCTCTAGGTCTACCTTTACGTCTACCTCTAGCTCTACCTTAGCTCTACATCTGGCTCTACCTTTAGCTCTACCTATAGCTCTAGCTCTACCTCAATATGTAGTTCCATCACTAGCTCTTCTTCTAGCTCTATCTTAACTTTTGGCTCTACCTCAACATCTACCACTACCTCTAGCTCTATTTCTGTTCTTATCTCTACCTCTCCGTCTGTCTATCTCTTATCAATTATAATTATAACATTGCCTAGTACAGGTCAATATGGACTACTTGTATTTGTAGAGTGTTATAGATCGATTACATTAGTAACAGTCTTTTATTGAAAAGGCTCTCATTCTCCCAACCTCTTTCTTCCACTCTCTTTCTCCCGCTCGCTTCACTTATTCTCAATACTTAGGTACTGTAGGCAATCGATGAATTGAAAAGGTAACTGTAAAACTACTCGCTGAAGTGCACTTTCCTTAAGTGACCAAAAGCCACGAGGATTTTCGCTTGTCAACACCAAATCGTCGCGTCGAATGTGGTCTTAACTAACGGCAACCGACAGCGTTACCCCCTCGCCCCCTTCCTCTATTTCCTTCACTCTCTCAGTGTATCTGCCTGTGTATTCTCAGCTCGCCCAGTTGCCAAATCACTTTTGGAACCTGTGCCACGCTGTGATTTCGAATGAATGCGCCATGCCCCGAATATTCGTACAATCCTCGTACGAGGAGATATACAAATGCAACAAATCTACGTATAATATGCACGTGGAATCAGCGCAGCTTTTACGATTCGGCCAACGGGGGATTATGTGCTCAACGCTTGTGCAACTGTCACTTGTTCGTTGCGGGTGGTACAAGGGGAAGGGGAAAGGGAGGTAGAAAGACTGCTGCGCTGGGACTGTGGGACTATGTGTTGGCAAACGAGCGGACAACGGCAGCGGCAATGTCAGTTGTTGATTAAATAAAAGAGAAACCATTCGACAAAAAAAAAAAATACAAAATAAATAAAACTATAAAAAAAATCGGGAAAACTGAAAAAAGTTGAACAAAAGCAAATGCAAAATGAAAACTGAGCTAGAAAAAAGTTTACTTTTAACATCGATTCCCAGGGCATTTTTTAGTGCACTGCAGCAACTAGTGCAGGAGCAGGAGAAGGAGAGGGCAGTAGCGAGGGGGAGAGGGGGGAAAGGAGATAGAGAGAAAGAGAAAGAGAGAGACAGTCAGACAGTCGCGAGCAAGTAACCTGGCCAGAGTGCAGCGCATAAATAATTCAGGCCGAAATGTCAAACAGCGTCGTCTAAGGATGATTTTTGCGGAAGTCGTTGTCGTGACACCCCTTGCTACCTTGCCCCATGACCCCCTCGCTTGCCAGCGTTCTTTCTTGCTCTGTCTCTTGGCAGCATGAATAAGTAACACCATTGTCTGGGCTCTCTTTCCTTCCCTTTCCTTCCCTGCTGTCTGTCTACTCGGCCGTTCTTCATTGTTAAAAAGTTGTTGACGTTGATGCTCTCTACGTGTAAAAAAAGGTGAACAACATTTGTAGACTCGCAATTGAAGTGACATTTCACACGCTGGCAAAACCTCACTACCTTCTCAGTCTCCTGCCCTTTACCAGTCTACCCTAGTTCCCCCACTTACCCCTAGTCAAGCTCAGCGTTGCGTCACGTCATCTGTCGGCCAAACTGGCGACTTCTGGTGACTTCTGGTGACTTTTGGCTGACTCTTGTGTCGCTCACGTCGCAATTATTTGCAGCAAGTTGAAATTTATATCTGGGCAAACTTTACCCCAAACTACACTGACAGAAAAGAGGGAGTACAAAGTATTCAAAAAAGTATCAACCATTTCAATTATTAACTGAATTCGAACTTCAACTTTTAGCACTGGTTTCCCTATGAGATGCTTTGGGCTTTGCTTTAAATAAAATTGTGCAGTTTTATATATGTTGTCTTTATTTGGTCAACAATCATTCTGTTTTACTTAAATGTGTTACAATTCTTCTATATTTTCTGTTATACTTCATCCGAAAAAGGGAATACAGTCCAAATTTATTTAGTATTAGTTTGCTACTCAAAGTTTCTTTAATTCTTCGATTTCTGAAATAATTAGGCAATAAAATGTATTCAAGTTTCCATTATTTTATAATTACTTACATTAATTTCTCTCAGTGTACTAAATGAATATGTCAAACCACATGGCGCAAAAGCCAAAACAAATAATTCTCATCGGTAGCAATTGTTAGGGCGTATTGCAACCTCCCCCAGTGGCAAGAGGGTGGGTAACTAACCCTCAAGGGGTGGGCAGAAAGAGAGAGAGGGGGAGGAGGCAAGAGGGGTCCTCTGTTGCTCATTACTTGATGGGGAAGTTTATTAAAAAATTTGTAAATCTCGCTCGCACACTAAGCTGGAAATTTAATAAAAACATCAACAGAAATTGGGGGAAATCAGAAATCGCCGCACTTGAATCGCAACCCCTGCAACACTCATTCCCTTCCCCTCCCTTCCTCTTGGCCCTGTAGCAACCCCTGCGGCGTGGCAGGACGCACAAACGGAAATCCATGCGGGCGTTATATTTTTCTTCTTTTCAGCCGATTCCACTTGCCACACGACATCGCTCAATGCTTTGCCACGGCAGGGGGTAGCTTCCGTTAGCCACTCCTCCCCTCCCCCTCACTTCACAGTTTATTGCCTTTTTTTCTTGCTTGCCCTTGCCCCTTGTCCCTTCTTGCTTTCCGATTTGTTGTGCAACTGTTGCTTCTGCTACTGTTTGTTGTATCTCCCTGTCCTTTTGTTTTTGCTGCACTGTGTCGCATCATTAATTTTGCACAGTTATTTGCTTGCCAGCGTATAACTTTACCCCCCCCCACCATCATCCCCTCTCTTGCTTGTTTCCTGTTTGAGAATGTAACTCATATCACGCCTTTGTATCTGCTCACAACGCTCCCATAAATTTTGATAATGTGTCAATTTATGAATGGGCCCCCATTGGCCGACAACGCCGCCAACCGCTTGTCCATTTGACCGAACGCGGGAGGATTGTCTGCTGTCAGCATATTGATTGTTTTATTGATGGCACTCCCCCTCCACTCCCACCTCCCTCTGCTCATACTCACTCGCCGTCTGCCCCCACTTGAGCTCTTTCTGTGTGTGCTCTGTGGATTGACAAGTGTATAGGAAATTGAGAACTTTATATTGTATCTTATTTGCAACAGCTTCAGCTGATGCTGAAAGCGATTAGTAGCCAGTAGAAATCAAATGATAGATAGTTCAGCTGTAAGGTTTGATTCTTTAGTAAACTGAGAACAGTATATTCTACGCACAAACAGCTAAATACAATACAATGGAATTTAGGACTACTTAGGAGAACTTAAGGCAGGCTGAAACTGTTTAATCTAATGGAAGCACAACCTAAGCAAGATCTGAAAGCGATTAGTTGCTTCTTGCAATCAAATGATAGATAGATAGATAAATTTATATGAATAAATAGAAAGATATATATTTAGATATATATTTTGATTCTATAGTACACTAAGGACCTTAAGCCAATAGATACTCAGGACTATTAAGTTACATTTTAGAAAGGCTTTGATTGTATAACATAATGGTAGCAAGACCTAATGCAGAATAAAATCCCTTAGCTTGATTAACCTATTGAAACCTAACCTAGTGCAGTACACAGTTCGATAGATATAATTCGAAATTATCCCAAGCTCATCAATCACTTAATATTATTTTGCACTTAATGACTCTCTCTGCTTTCAGGTACTTCACACCTAACAATCACTTGAGCTATCGCACTGTTCTCCTTGATAATCTGTGGAATATACCAAAAATAGTTAAAATACTTCAAATCTATATTGATATTTGAGTATAATTGTTAATTACAATATGGCAAACTATCTCAAGTAGTGCACAACGTGAGACAAATAGAGATAGTTCTGGTCTGTGGTGTCTGCAATTAAAGTTATTTATGATTGGATGATTAAACAGATTATGCATATTGCATGGCCCGCAAATCCCGTGGAATCTCTCTTGAAGTGTCGTATTAATTTGAACACTCAGACTTATTGAATTATTCACCGTCCAAATGTTTGTTCAATTAGCCCAAAATGCCAATGCCTGAGACTAATTAATGGGATAGTCAGACGGCCGCATTATTAACTCAACGAAATGCAAACGAACAAACGTATACGTAATGCGGAGAGTGTTGCGCGGCTATTGAGACTAATTAGGAAATTACTTTTCTATCATATGGTAAATATTTACGCAAAAGCTTCCAAAACAGAATGGCTAAGGTTGATCTACTCGAAGGTTCTATATATTTACATGTATGTATCTATCTATATATACTTGATGTTTGTTCTCTGCACGGATTAGTGTGTGTGTGTGTGTGTGTGTGTGACACACGCACATTTGTATGCACTATATTCATTTGTTTGTAATTAGGGATTAAGTAAGATTACAACCATCAATATCAATTATTCGTTAGCCTCCATTCCCCCACTGTCGACACAGCCACATGGCCGTGTATTAGTTGCTGCTGTACATGTGTTTATTACAATTTACGCACAACTAAAAGCCGTCCAAAAGGAAAAAGAATACAATACAATAATATGTAGTTAGTATGCATAGTAACTTGCAGATACCCTGTACAGACTGTACAGGGAAATGACAGCAATTTCCTGATAAATATAAGAAATATAAAAATATAAAATATACAATATTACACAGCTATTATCCATTTAATTAGGAGTATCCAGAGATAATCTCTGGTTGTATCCAGATTATATACAAATATTTATCATTTAAGCAACCCATTTTCAAGTAGAGAGTATTTACAGCATGCTTCATCCCCATCATTTAGTTTTGTGTGGGTGAATGAAGAGAGGTAAAACCCATAACAATAGCCAGAGCCCAATACATTATATAAATTAATGTTGATTTAATGGAATGCATATTCATTTCGCATCCCGTCGAATACGCTTTGTGCGTATTTAGTTAATTGCAATTAAATTCAGAGCCACATAAGTTCTCGGGTAGGGCGTTAAGCCACCCACCAGTGCCCACTGTCAGTGTGTCACTGTCCCTTTGCCATAGGCAATTTATGTACCCTATGTTAGGTGCCCTACTGATAATAGTTAAACTGAACGGAGTTTTTGCCTTCAATCCGCTTATACTTCCATCGAATTTGTTGTCGATGTTAGAAGTAGATATTCGGGACAGAAAGCTTTTAGTTATTGGAAGAAGAATTTATGTGTTGCTATTGTCTAATTGGCAATTAGAGAAATATTTATAAGATCAGAAAATTACTACTAAATTACGCAATCAATTAAGATACCCAAATTAGTTAACTCTCCTTTAAGCAGCCTCTGTCATGCGGGGTTCCCACAACAATTCAAACTTGCTCACATTCTCTTCATCTTGCGAAATAGATTCCCTTTTAATTGCTAAGTGAATCCCCAGCAGTTCCAGAGGCCTTTCCTATTGTATGTAACTTATACGACTCGAGTTCGTGTCTAGTGCCGAATGAGTCATAGGCCTCATATCTAACTGAACATCCGATATCCTCCAAGAGAAACAATAATTCCTGTTGTTCATTGTTGGTCATTGCATGTATCTTGTCCAATCCCAAGAAGAATTCGCCATCAACGTACCCAAAGTCTCCTTTGCACTGTGCCCACTCTATAGAAGTCTACACTTCCATCTATTGGTCGTAAAATAATCGTCCAGTTTCCACTGGGAGTGTACGTCTCGCAAGCCACCTTAAGCGGTATATTACTGAAGCTGGGAACGTGTATTTCGTAGATTCCACTACCTTTGGAAGAGGGAATCACTTCGGCACAGCTGCGACGTCTGCGTGGGTGTACTGGTGCTTTCTCTGTCGTCGTACCAACCATCGGTTTATCAGTCAACATCTCTTCCAGCCGTTTTTGACCCTCTTTGAGCAGAACTTGATCTGATTTTATTTCTTGTAATTTAGACGCCACCTTTTCCTGTACCTTTCTTAGTTTCTGCAAATCACCTGTTAATTGTGTTAAGATTGTTGTTACTACATCATGACTTCCACACAACTGAGTAACAAAAGTTCTGGGGATTTCAAAGTAGAGAGTAAACCTAAGTATTTAAACTCCAATATACTTACTTCTTGTCCGACTCATATGGTTCTATTAGATGAGTAAACCCATCGGAGAGCAAGAATTACGATATAGATATTTGGTATAAGAAGAGTTTTGGTTTGATGAAGAGTAATAACATCTTAAAGATGTCTCTATTAGCTGTCATCGTATCTAACAATTGTATCTAACAATAACTAATAAATCAGTATCAATGGTGTTTGTATTTATCTTTAATCAGTTTTTCCAGACGCTTCTGTCCTCTTAGGAGACCTGCGGTATCTTTCTTAGTCAACTTCAATGTGGATAACATTTTTTTCTGTCCATTACTCATTTGATCTAATTCGGCTATCACTTTTGCCATTAAACCTATAAGCGAGTGTTGAGGGATGCACATTTCTTCGTCACTAGTAAAATTTCAGAAAAATAAAGTGTAAAGACTTATAATGTAAGTGATTAGAACTAAGAAAACTCACTCCCTTTCCAAATGATTTGATCTCATTAGATAATGTGACCCATTGGTGATTACGAATAACGAACTGACTACTAAGCTGATGTAAACCAAGTGTAGCAATATTATGGCAATCTTTCAAAGTGCTGTGTAATCCGTAGCTAAGAATCGTCTCCATATATAGCAGACTCGATTGTTTTCAGCATTATTCCATACAAATATCGATTTCATGGATATTCTAAACAGATTATGCATTGCATTAATTTCTTTTATAAGACCCGTGGCAAATCAATCATTATAAAACACGGAGTAGAACCGTGTAAAACATTTGTAATGACACGCTCTAATAACACATTACATTCTCATTTATTTAAGTTTTAAGGAGTGGTTTATTAAATAAATAGTTATGGAAATTTTGTACAACTTAACCTAACTTAACTTAACTAAATATCTTAAGCAGATTCAATCGGCAATGAATTGTTGTTAATCATTTGAAATGTTAAATGTACTATTCATATATCACTTTGATTTACGTATTAATGGTGTTTGAATTTATCTTTAATAAGTTCTTCCAGACGCTTTTGTCCCCTTAGGAGCTCTTCGTTCTCTTTTCTAATTAATTTTAATTTGGATAACATATATTTCTGTCCCCTAGTCAGTTCCTCTAATTTAGCTATCACTTTTGCCATCAAAACTAAAACCGAGTGTCGACGGACGCACAAGTCTCTCTCTCTAGCAAATATTAATAAAATGAATAGTAAAGCTTTGTTATTCATGTAATTGGATCTAAGAAAACTCACTTATTTTCGTCTGATCTCATCAGGTGATGTGAATGTGACCCATTGGAGATTAAGAAAAACGAACTGACTATCAAGCTGATGTAAGCCAAGTGTGGCAACATTATGGCAATCTTTCAAAGAACTGTGTGATCGTTAGCTAAGAATCGTCTCTATATATCGCAGTCTCGATTATTTTCAGCATTATTCCATACAAATATAGATTTCATGGAAATTATACACAGATTATACTTAGGGAACGAATTATGCAACGCTGAAAGTACTTTATACGCCACACATTGTTATCACATTTCTTTCAGGATTGATCTAGAAACAATTTGCACGTGGTCTCTAACGTTAGTTGTATATCAGTATATCGAAGTGAAATATTATACTGTGGCAAAACAAGGGAAAGAGGAAGAGTAGGGGAGTCTGTCCCTCTACATTTTCATTATGAAACAGCAATTTGTGTGCACTTTGTTCTCTTGCTTGACCAAAAGGAATTACAAATTACACGTGTCGCTGTAATTATTTTCGCCGCAGGTGCGCAGGCCTGTAGCGAATTCGGGAATGTTATTTCTGGGGTAACAATCATATTACAAAGTCATTTGAAATTCCCTTTCATTCTCGTGCTCTAATTTAACAGAATTAGCAAATAAAAAAGTTTCTTTACGCAAAATTACACAAATGTAATTCAAAAAACGCCAAGTCAAGGCAAAAGTCAAAGTGCCAAGGCAGAAGGCGATGAGGCACGAAACTTTGGTTGGAATGGGATGGTCAATTTCAAGAAAGAAACTTTTTTCTTTGCATTTTTCGTTAAATTATATGATAATTTAAATATGCAAACAAATTGTGTGGCACTTTCAATAAAACTTTTGCCATTTCTTGTGGTCCAAGTTGAGTTATTAACGCAGTTTGCCTGGCTCGATGGTCAGAGGAATTGGAATACGAACTGGGAGTACGTAGTGGAAACTGTTGTGCAACGTTGGCTGCCTTTGGATTTGGTTATTTTCTATTCATTGCGCAGCGGAGCGGCTTCTCATGACATGGGGGCATGCAACTCATCCATGGCTCGCTTGCTTGAGCGACTGTCAGAGCGGGCCATGATTGATGGAACTGACAATTGCGGCAACATCCGCACAACAAAGCGTGGTGGGGGAAAGCGGGCAGGGAAAGCACAACGCAGCAAATCAATCTATGTGGAGTGGGGAGGGGGGGGCAGAAAAAACAAGAACATGCCTCCATATAGCTGCTCCCAGAGTGCCCCTACCCCGCCACACATCCCTCCCTCTCTCCACAGCTCTTATCCTATTGTACCACTTGTGCCGCTCACATCGTCATGCCTCAATCCTCGTATCGAACAAATCCATGCGATGTATGCAGCAATTTCGGCGCTGTCAACTTCGAAAACAGAAAATGGCACATTTGCATGACAGCTCAATTCGTGAAATATTCGACAATGAATCCACGAATGTGTGTGTAAGTGTGTGTGTGTGCGTGGGTGTGTGATTAAGTATCGCTCTCAACATGCGAATATTAACTTGGCGCACAGATCTATTACAATTATAGAGGGTTTAATATATTATAGGGTATTTGAAATTTAATCATGAGTTTTATGCATTTTTTATATACATACATATGTGCTGAAATCGTTGCCTACTTTTGAGGGCCTTATTGTGTCTTCTACCTATTAGATTTATTATTGCAACGTCAATTAACTTAATTTCTTTTTATTGAAATAAATGTTTATACAAACAAACATATTGCATATGCTTTTAATTGTTATCTTAGCAAATTACAGGGTGCACGATGCCGCAATCAAGATAAATTAACGAGTATTTTATCAGATTACAGGAATACTCATTAGTGACTTACACTTTTCTATGGTATCTCAGCATATTCTAGGGTATACTTTGCGAATTGAAACTTATTTTAAGCACTCAGCAAAGAATAGTTTCTTGTAGTTTTAAGTGTAACTTCTTTTGCAGAGCACTGAAGTTGCTTACCAACTCTCCAGGGTATTTGTACACTGCATCAGCATGTCAATTCAATATGCAGCAGGTATGCATTGTGTCTGCTGCCAAGTGTCTGTCTGTCTGTCCCTCTGTCTGCATCGTGGGGCATTTGCCATAAATATTTGACGCAAAGACTTTTTAATGGTTTAACTGCAGTGGAAAATGACACCAAGCCGCACTTAAAATGTCAATTTTGCGATGGGCAAAACCACAATTAATACGCCGTCTGTCCCACAGTCCAATCATCGGATCTGTCTGTCCGTCTGTCTGTCCAGTGGCAGTCGGCAGTTGGCAACTTGCAGTTGGCAGTTGGCAATTTCAGCGCGAGTAAGGGCAACGCAATCAAAAAGGATTCACATCCGCAATATCAGCGATGACCTCAAAATCAACATTGGCCCGAACAACTGAAAGTCTCTTCCTCTCTACGTTCGTACGTCTGTCTGTCCATCTGTCTCTCTGTCTGTTCGTCTGTCTGCCTATCTGTCTGTCTGTCCGACCGGGCAGCCAATTTATTTGTTGACCCGTGGGCAATGCAGTCAATTTTTCGACTGCCTGACCAACTGACTGACCCCGCATTGCCCTTCTGCCACGCCCCTTGCCAGTCTTGCCTGCAAGTTGCAATCTCTGCCAGCTGCATATCTATCCGTCTGTCTGTCTGTCCCTTCGTCGTGTTGGCCTGTTTGTTCGGTTTTTGCTGGAAATAAACCTTTTGAGTCGCAATTTTTACGTTCGACTGCGGAAGACCACAAAATAATGACAGGAAATTATCTCAGAGACGGAATATGGTAGCGGGCCAGTGAGCGAGCAGCACGCCTCGATTGCCTCCTGTCCAGAGAAACTGCCTGCTCCACTGGCTTCTGGCTGCCATCCAAAACAATTTCACTGTATTGTGATTACGAGACTTTTGTCTGCCCCTTCCCTCTTCCATTGCTGTTGCGACAACTGCGACGAGTTGTAGGGAATTTCTACCCTGTCCTTCTTTATTGGCTTTTCGTAATCTCTTTCTACCCCGGCTTCACCTCGCACTCCGTTTTATCTTCAACCTACTCCCGCCCAGCTTTGGCAGCCACTTTGCAGCTTCATTTTGACTAATTTGCAGCAATTTGCTCACGACTTGAGGCATTTATTGGGACCGATGCAGCAGCGCGATATTAATTGAAAAAATTAAATGCAACACTTGCTTCCTTTGTGTGGGTGTGTGTGTGTGTAATGGGTGTGAGTGTGTGCGAGTATGAGAGCAGGGCGCAAAAGTTCTTGCAACAAGTTTTTACACCTGAAGTGACGCTAGACAGAGAGAGGAAGGAGGGAGGTTGAAATCGAGCAACTTTTATAATTTTGTTAACATCAGGAAAAGGCAAACGCGTATCTCATGCTGCAAGGGGGTACTCCAGGGCAGAGAAGGGGTGCCACACAATGAAAAACACTTTGTGCAAAAAGTGCAAAGTTTTGTTTCATGTTTTGGTTTCTCGTTAAAAGGTATTTCGGTTTTTCTTTGTTCTCTGTTATTAACCAATTTGCCAAAGTGCGCTTAAGTTTACGACAAAAGTAGGAGAGGAGAAAAAGGGGGGGAGGGTAAACTTTTGCATACTGCAATATATATTGAAACTTGTTTACTCCTCTCACACTGCAGGCCTAGCTAGATAGGCAGCAACCGGCAAAAGATTTAATAGAATAGTTATACCTTTATATTAAAGGCCACTTTGAAAGACCATATAAATACTACTAACACATACTTAGATATATTTAACAAACTATTGAAAATGGTAAGAAACTTGTAGACAAACTATAGCCAAATTAGTTTAAATTGGTTATGATCCGATTTATAGTAAGATTAGTTATGGAAATACCATTCTTAATGTAGTAGTGAGTTTATAATTGATAGAAGAGGAAAGATATTATTCGCTCTAAAAATGATACCAGTTATCTTTAAAGTACACGGATTTTTAGAAGATAGCAATACATGTTTATGTCTTATAATAAGATGAATTATAGGAATTCTTGTATATATGATTAACATAGGTAAATATTACAGACAAAGATATTGAGATTGTAGAGTTTAATCAGATTAGTAAAAAGAAAATGATGTAGTAAATAGTTTATAACTGATATTTATGGATTATAAAAGGCTACCAAACCGCAGCAGTAAATAAATGTGGTTTAAAATAAGATGTAGGATACCTTAAGTTGAGTTATAAGATACCCTTCTCAAACACAAAACTCCATCCACAGCAGGCTCTCTTTTGCTACTTCCGACTTCCTTTAGTTCAGATGAAACTCCCCTTGAATACATTTCAATCTAAGTTAGTCTGCGTGTGTGTGTGTAAGTGTGTGAGTGTGTGCGTGATTGTGTAGCTGTTGCTCTGGCGGACGTGCGACTTTTATCCAAGTGAAAGGTGTTAATTGAGTGGCTTCATTTGCTCAACGGAAATGCCCATCAATTAAGGTAATCACGCAACAAAGTCACACCGCATGCCACGCCCCGCAAAGGGCGAAGAAGGCGTGTGTGGCTTGTGCCTCAAGCAGGAGCCAGACTAAAAGCTAGACTCGTTGTCAGTGCTGGGGCCAACACACAGGAGTCAGGAGTCAGGGTCGAAATGTGTCTGGACTTGTCTGTGCTGTGGTCGTTTGGCATTAACGACGGCCGTCTAAAAAACTGCGTGACTGACACGCTCCACATTCCACACTGTCCAGATCCACGTTCAACTCCGACTGCGATGCAGTCAATGTAGGAAAGAGGGCGGGCGGGGCTGGGCGAAGCTGGTGTTGGGGTTGGCTTTGTGCTTGGCTTTTGTTAGGCTGACACAAAGGCAAAAAGCGCTACTAATTGGCCGGCTAACTGAAAGTGGCTGCGGCTTTTCCTATTCACATGTCAATCAAAGCAACACAAACACACACCCAGCTGGGCATATCAATTTCAAAAGGAAAACTGCTGAGAAATTTGCCTTTGGGCCACGCAGCCGCACGCTGTGACATACAATTCATTAAAAGCGCCAGTTGACAAATTTTAGAAATGGCAAACACAGTGAAAATCCATCTCTCTCCCTCTCTCTCTCTCTCTGTGTCTTTCTCTCTCTCCCCCATCTCTCTCTCTCTCTTTTTCTGCCACACAATGCAAATATGCGAGAGCGCATAAGATGTGCGCTGGAAACGTGCTGCAACATCAAATGATGAGATTATCGTAAACTCGAACTGGCTGCGAGGTTCCGAACCCGAACCGGAATGACGACGACGACGACGACGGGGTCGACAAGGCTGGCTGCGCTGGCCGTAAAAAACGCTTAATAGTCCATTAAAGGGATTAACACAGGCAGGACCAAATAGACGAACAAATTCCAGCTCGACATGGTTCGATGTCAACATTCTGCTTGCAAAATCAAATAGCAAACTGGTCGACGGCCACCGTTGCGTATGAGCGATATTGAAAAGTGTTTGTATGCACAATCGAAGCGAGTGGGGCAGAGCAAGAGAATGTGAATTCTTTATGGCCATTCTGGGTCGTTCGTCGACTTAATATAGGCAAATTAAACTAAGCCCAGCAAATTGCGTTTCAGTCACGTTCCAAGCAATACACCCAAAATGGCTCCATTTTCATTTCCATTTCCATCATGGATAAAAAGCAAACCGAAGTCGCAAAATAAGCACATGCAATAACTATGTACAAATGCGTGAGAATGGTATAGTCGACATGGAGATACGCTTTATTGCTGCAGAAGAAAGTTAGCTCCGTTTATAGCTTTATGAAGTAGAAGTGAATGAGTTACAGAATCAAATGCTTTGCTGAAATTTGTATAGACAACATCAGATTGTATTCTCCTCCTTTGATTAGTTAGGGATGTAAATTCCAGTAGTACTCGCATAATGGTATTAGATCTGAAGTTAACAAATTCATGTCGATATGGAAATAATATTTTAACACATATGTATCAAGAGAAAACATAGCTTTACCGTCTTAGCTGCTTAAATTTTGTTCACTCAATTTCATCTTGGTCGCTTCCTTTTTTTACTTTCTCGGCCTGATCATCATCAGGGCACGTTTCAAAGAATATTCATGTCCTCGAAACGAGAACCAATTGACGCCTTTGCCATGCTCGTTATTCTTATACCGCCCTGTCAAATGACTGAAAGATGTGGCAAATCATGATGAGAATACTTCAAATATGGTGTTTCTACACTCTCATACCTGGAATGACACTTGCGGTACCACCAGCCACCCATGTAACGTTGAGCACAATTATCCGTATTGGGATCGTTGTGACGATCCATCGTGGTGAACTTCATATCATGATGACCTGTCAGTGAGTCACCAGCAGTTCCATCAGGCTTGCCCAGTGTGTGCAGAATATACGACTCGTCTTCGTCACCGATTGCAAACTTCTCATACGACTCGTACTTCACAGCTCCCTCAAAGTCTTCGAGAATGACAAGCAACTCCTGACTCCGTTCCGCTGTCAGGGCGTGTATCTTATCCAATCCCAAGAAGAACTCGCCATCAAGGTCTCCGAATCCCTTTTTATAGACATTCCACTCGCGATAGAAGTCCACACTTCCATCCACGCGACGCAAGAGGATCGTCCATCCGCCTCCGTTGTTTTCCACATCGCAGGCCACTTTAAATGGTTGCGAACTGTAGCTGGGAATGAGTATCTCGTAGATACCGCTCTTTTTATTTGAAATGGCAATTGCTTCAGCACAATTGGCTCCATAAGATCTCACGTCAGGTTTGCTCAACTGCTCCAGCAATTTGCCTTGTCGCCTCTGCTCCACTCTGTGATGAACAACGGTTGACTTCTTGATCAATTGTAGACAAAATACTTACCTAAAGTCATCTAACTCTGTTTTGATTGCCTGAAATGCTTTGGTATGATTAAGTTCCACAACTGGAGAGGTCTCCGAAAGTGAACTCAATATAATGATCAGCAAAGCAGTCCAAATTACTCTGTACATTGTTGCACCAAAGATCGAAATGAACTGAGCACTCATATCGTTCGAATTGAATTTATATAGCAAATCTGTTGGGTAATGTATATAGCTGGATACATATCTGTAAAATACATATCTGTAAATATAAAATTTGCATGTCGCAGTTTATTCGAGATAAGATTTATAAGCTTATTCCCTGATCTGAAGCTCCTACCGCAAACGGGAATTATTTGTGTACATTATCTAGATAGGAAATGCAAATAAGGGAAATTTTAAGTTGACTTTACAAAAGGTTTGCTCTGTTCCCAAAAGAATTCTCCTTAACAAAGATCAGCAATTCTTTTAACATTGTATGCTTGTCATATTGATAAGAAATGACAAATATACAGTAAATATCTAGATATATTTGATAAGTTTTATTGCCTGAGAAAAGGGAAGTACTTCTACGTCGTGGAAGTGTATGGAGAACTCTCTGCGCACTCTGTAAATAATGCAATAAAAGTGGCATAAAATGAAAACATATACAGCCAGCGCCGACATTCATACCAAGGGGAATGGCAAAGGGGGGATGCCACCACCCTCAAACACTGTCGCAATAACATAACAGGCAAATCATAGCGAAACAACAACAACAGCAAGAAATCATAAATGTAATTGCGGAATTTTATGCGTCAGCGGGGCATAGAGAGTGGTGGAGAAGAGTGAGGAAGGGGGGAAAGTGGGTTGGATGGTTTAAATGGAAATTCCAGGCGAGCCCACCAAAAACTCTCTCTGAAATGTTTGTGCAAATAAAAGTTGAAATTGTCGCAAATTCTAAGAATAAAACAAGGAAATTTTCCACACACACAAAGCGCGCAAAGCTGGAAAAGGCGTCTCACATTTTGACTCGCTCCACCCACTGTACTTCCCACTCCCCTTCGCACTCACACTCCCTCACTCCCACACACGACTCAAGCGACTTTAACGATACGCGTATGACGTGGAAGCTTTTCCATTTAAACTTTCTGCGACAGCTGCGGGTGCTGCCAGACTTACACACACCCACACACTCATATACACATACACACACCCGCACACACACTCGTGGGAGTACAATGGGCGCCCGTTCGGTTTATTGCCAGCAATCAATTAAAACGGCAAAGTCATTTGTGACAAAAACATTCGCAGACATTTGACTTTACCCCGACGGAAATGCGTCGCACTCCCACACACACACACGCACACTTAGCGTAAAATCGATATGCGCACATATGTGTTTATATATATGTGTGTGTGTATGTATTGTAATATTTCAATGTCATGCAGCTCAAGAACAGGCAGGCCTATTGTGTGAGAATGGGAAGGATTCTGTAGAGAGTGAAAAGCTTTTTAGGGAACATACGAAAAATGCATTAGGAAACACGTGAAATGACAAAGTTGTCAAGCTATAACACATGCTTTATAGGATAGCAACAATTTAAAATGATTACATTGAGTTACCTTATTAATTGAAACACAATTTTGAAAATGTGAAACGATGATTTCTAATCTGGGAACTCTATCGGAATGCAAGTAATGTATATCGGAAATACTTATCGATGTTTATGCGATACTTCAATATGGCTGCGCTATGAACATTGAATAGATTTGTAATATATCGGTATATAAATTGTAAATATCATTAGAGAATGCTTTATGTATTTTTCTGAATTCACATTCTATCGCAATTTCAAAATTGTTTTCAAAAACTCATGTTATAAGGCTGGAATTTTTTAAACATTTACTTTAATATATTCACTCTCTATATACAAAGATAATGCATGTAAATACACATCATACAATATTCAATGTTTTCCTATTTGAATTCGTCAAAGTTTATAGGTACAAATAAACTGGCCAAATCGAAAACTGTTTGCTCAATAAATTGAACATACATAGACTTTGGTAATTTCCAAATCCAAAATAAACACAGCATGTCGACTGCTAAACGTGTGGGCTTAGTTCTGCCAGAGGGAGGAGAGATGGAGGAGGCAGAAGGATATGGCATGGTCAGTCAGGTCAGAGCCGGAGCCAAATCAAATGGGCAACTGCTAATATAAAATGTACACAAACGGAAGAGTTAATCCTTATCGACAATTTGACATCAGCAATTTTCGATGCTTTTGCTTTCGTATAACGGAAACCATTAAGTTGTCACATGCACATGCGGTTTGAGAATAAAATCAAAAAGAAATGGCATGGTGTGAATGCGTCTGTAAGAGTGACTGACTAGTAGTTACCCTGTAGAGAAGTGACAAGGGGATTGGAGTAGACTATGAGACTATTAGGTTACAGATATGTACGTAAGATAGACAGATAGAAAGACCTTATTCAAAACTCGCTATGATCTTTCTTTTTTTTTCATTTAGATGAGTGACTGACTTGCAGTTACCATGTAGAGTAGTTGACAAGCAGCAATCCAATGATTTGATAGTCGGATAGGTAAGAAAGACAGTTAAATAGACGGGGCTAACTAAATAGGAGACCTCCCACTAATCATCCTTTATCTTTCGTTGAGTTGAATAACTAACTTACAGGTACCTCGTAGAGCAGAGCAAAATAAAAAGAGGGGATAGGTAGACGGAGCGGACTGATTCTTCCTACGCTGATTCTTCTTCCTCTTTTTTTATATGTGTCAACTCGTTCTTTGTCTTACCTCCTCATGAATTCTCAGCTACACTCACAGCTACACGTGTTTAATTTTCGTTCTGTACATCACACCCCTTAGCAACGAACAATACAGGGTATACAGGCAACTGTGCACAGACTAGTCGAATATATCAGCCAACTGGCAGCTGGCAGGAGCAGCAGATTCTGCAGCTGACTGTGTGGAGAGTTCAGCTCTGTCCATTTTCAAATGTTGTGGCCAATGTATGAGAGAGAGGGAGAGAGAGAGAGAGAGATATAGAGATAGGGTGCGGGTGTCCTGCCTGCGGTGGACAGTAGGCGAATGCCACAAGTGGTCATTCAGACAAATGGCCAAATGGCGGCGGCGGCGGCGGCGTCAGCGATGCTCATGAATAATTCAGATTTTAAATTGCATTTATGCAAATGCCATGCGGATGCTTGCAGATTTTCGCCACTGGCTGTCGCGAAACGGAGGCGTCACTAGCATCAGCACTAGCTCCGGTACCCGGCACCCGGCACCCTGTACCCAGCTGACGCCCCAACCGGCAGCCGGCACCCGTCGGCAACTTCTGGTGACGCATTTGCAACTAAATGCCCCCAAAAGCTGCGAGTTTTTCGCTAATGCACAATTTGTATGCGTCAACACTTTCGTCAGAGTGATAGAGCTGGGAGAGATCCGCGGGGACAATCGGGCACAGGGAATGCATTAATTTTTATCAACGCAAATATCCAAAAGAGCGGGAGAGGTACAGGCCAAGTGAATCGGTGACCCAGCAGGACATAAAACGATTCACGCTTCCGTCTACCTTCGGCCACCTGTTTATACCCTTTAAACAGTGAAAGTGGTTTTAAAAGGGTATAGTAACTTTGTGTAAATGTATGTAATAGTCGGAGGGAGGCGTGGCAGACTCCACAAGGTATATGTACATACTATTCAGCTAGGATATCTTGCAGAGTCAATAGTCTGCATTAGTGTATGAGAGTGAGAAAGCAATAGATGGCAGGAGACTGTCATTGCAATTGTTAATACATTTTTAACTGTTTTTCAAAACAGGGTATCTAACAGTTGGGCTCGCTTGACTGTAGCTATGGTCTGGTTTTCTGCTCAACTCTTTCTCATTTTTAGTGTGCAGATGTTTCTACTATCTGTCTATCCCCTTCTTTCTCCCTCTCACCGCGCTAGTGTTTCTATTTCTCTTGGTCGTGGTCTAGAAACTTGCAGATTTATGGGCCAGAAACTTTTATTGCCTCCAAGAATATGTAGGATGCGAAGATGCGACTCACGTTCCAGATAAGGATGCAATCTGGAAATTGTTTGAGAAAGTGAGAGCATTGCGAGCAACGGAGATAGCAGAAGCCTTGGCCCAGCTGTCATTTGTTTATCCAAACGGAACGCACTTAAGCATCTGTAGAGCTTTAGTTGGCTGAAGGCTAAAGGTTTCTAATTGCTGTGTGCCAGTTCTGTTAATAAGCTGTTAACGAGTTCTCTACCATCTGCTCAGCAATGCTTATTGCAGTACTTACTGAAATTAATGTACTGAAAGAGACTGAACTAATTGTGATGCTTCCTAATATGATGACGATTATCTATGCTAATATCTTAGCTTGCGATTAATCGTATGCATTGTCCCATCACTAGCTATTGCAATTTATCGGTGACAGTGAACGATAAGCCCAAGGAATTTATCGAATATCAAACAAAAACGATATGCAACTGCTGATTATCGACTATTGTTTAAATACTACAATATGCCGCTCTAACTGCATGATATTTATTTGAAAACATTGAATTTATGGAAATGTTTAAAATAATTGTGATAAAATGTAGAGTGAAGAGGAAATTCTGAGAATTTCAACTGACAATGAGTCCCATCTCTAAGGCTTTATACTGATACGACTATCGCGTCCTTCAATCAAGTCAAAAGTATCATCTCTAGCTCACGAAATTTATCGAAGCTACTTCCAAATTGCGTGGACTTCTATAAACTTGACAATGAATGTCGGCACACAAACACCGCGTCGATTCTATAAAAAAGAAATGGATTCTGTTCTGCAGTGCTTTACAATGAAACTGGAGGCATTGGAAAAGGAACTGCAGTTGTTGAAACCCAAACCAAGAGAGACAATGCAACGCATTGTCAAAGCACCAAAGCCTCAGCCCAAAGCGAAGCCTAAGAACATCGAATTATTATCAGGAACTACGAATACGAGTAGAGGCAGCATTCAAATTGGACCAAATGGAACGACATTGTCCACGAAAGTATATGTCCAAATCGACTGGACGTGTGTGAAGAAGGCAATACGAGACTTGTGCTATCTGATCTTTGGCCAACAAACTCTGGGCACACACACACTGACAGGCCGTATGGGTCCCGGTTCTGTGATGTACAATCGGAAGTCGAAGGCGCAGTTACAGCCGCAGAAGGTGCAGGATATACTCTCACATATAATGGATAAATTTGATGTTAATCAGGTGCAGGTGCTCGATGGCATAAGGCGAGCTTGTCGCAACTCGACAAGGGCTTTGGCTATGGGTCGAGCGGAACTCAAGGGGAAGTATACAACATAATTGACGTCTACTTGAACAGTGTAAGAATTTTTATTATATTCTGTATAATCGATGATTTCAGTTGGAGAATATATAACATATAAGATAAAAAACATATATGTCACTCCTGTACAACTACTTCTTATTACTTATAAAATATATCACAACTAACTTCCCTATCTACAAAAGTTGTGACTATAGTGCCAAGTGAGCTGACTTACGCTTTGTCCACTCTGCTTAAACCAAGCAAACTCAATCGAATGGACATAATAGAGACTGGGACAATAACTCAGAGTACGCAACTAAATGATGCTAATCGGATTTGAAAATGAGTAAAAAATGGTGAAGCATAAAAGGATGAAGAAGGAGACGAGGAGAAGAAGCACAGCACTACTGCAAGGAAGAAGGACCTTCTAAGAGGACTCTTCTCACACGCACGGGTCGAGTGTTCTCTGTGTTAACTGTAAACAAGATTTAGCCGCATGGAAATGGGCGCTACTTTTGTTGTGGTTTACTCTTGTTGTTGTTGTTGTTATTCGATGCGACTCGATTTGATATTCATTTATGCGCCTCAACGATAAGCACTAAATAAATAAATCCTCGAGAGGGGAAAAATGTAAATAAATGACGGGAGAAATATGGCAAGAAGTCGAAGGGCAGTTCTGCCTTCTTCAGCTCCCGCTCACTCTCTCTCTCTGTCTGACCACAGTTAACTGACAGTTAGCAGTAACTGTAAATTGTTTGCAGGCAGCTTTAAATTACAACTGTCAATCGAATGAAAGGTCCAACCAGGCACCCAAATACGTTTATTTTTCTTGTTTATGCTTGATATATGTAGACGTGTGTGTGTGTGTGTGTTTATAGGCTGAGTGTGTGTTTGTTTACGCACATATGCTGTGCGAAATCAAAACATCATGAAATTGTTTTTCCAACATCATTTCCATTTTGGCTTTCTGCCTGGCTATTTCCGTACGTTTACAAAAGGGATATGAACAACATCCGGCGTTTGTTGGGCCATAATTTCAAACAACATTTTACTACTCATTGCATTTGACCAAGTTCCCCATCCACATACCCAGCCACCTACCCCATATGCCCTGCCCAACAAACCTTCACCCTTATCGTTTAGTTCGTTTGGTGTAGTGTAGCCCAACCGATTTGGTTATAACAAGCTCATATCTTGCACTGTTGTTGTTGTCGTTGCATAACCAAACTGACCGCAGGGCAAGCCCAGTCGCAGGAGGGCGTCACGGCAAAGGGGGCGTGGAACGAGAGCAATTTCGGGCGCTGCTAAAAATGCTCAAAATTTGCATTTTATATTAACGGAAACAGTTGTTGCCTTTGAGCGCACAGCAAACAACACACGAACGATCCAAAGAGCAACTCAATACCCTTCTCTCCCTCTCCCTTTCTCTCTCTCTCTGTCTATTCTGTGCCACGGACAGTGGCCAACAGACTTGTTATTGCTTCAGCCGGGTGCACATTTCCCAAACAAATTTGACGCGTTTATGCATGTAAATTAAACAAATTTGATTTTAAATATCTTTCGGACGAGGGAACCGCAAAGAGATTGCCAGGAACATATGCCATATGCTTGCAAGCATCAGCTGTGTTGTCGAGTGGTAGCCAGTGGCATTGGCTGAATCACTTTTCAAAGGGGTAACTACTTAGAGTTGCTGTATTAAGCATAGGTAGAGCGAAAGAGAACTGAAGCTGTGCTTGTTCACTGTGGTCAAAAGGAACTTTTAGAGCCCCTCAAACTGTTGACAGCCTACGCCACTGAAGCTTCCCTCTTCTCACTCAACGGGATTTCGATTTGCAGTTGCAATTCTGGGCGTATTAAAGCGGATCTGAGCATATGGAAACACGATCGTCTCTTAAACGTAATTGGACAATTAGCAAATATAAGGCAAAGAAGTGGATTGAGTTTTGTATTTTTAAAGGGCTTCTATACAAAAAAGGAAAAAATTGAAAACAAAAGATTGTGAACTTTCATCGTATTCTAGTCATATATGATATAGTACCTTATACCTTTTTGAAACATTTCTCTTTTCAATTTAAATACTCTTTGAAATGCTCTTTACCTTTTCTGTAATTTTAATAAGGTGCTCCTACAGAAAAGTAGATAAAATTAAAAATACACTAGGTCCGATTATCGCTTATAGTCGTTCTACTTTCATTGACTTACTTTACAACCTTTTTTCATATCTCTGAAGAGCCCAGTAGCATTTTTAGTCTGGCTTTTAAATGCATAAACCCAACTCGAACTTGGCGAACGTGTCTGGCTGGCGCAGCTCTATGAGCATTATATTTATCACTTATAAATACTTTTCAGTCATCCTATTTACCTTAGCAGAGTTCGGCAAACTGTGACGACAGTTCACAGCAAGCACGTGTTGCCGCATTCCCTAGAGGGATTATGGGCTCAAAACCTACACCCCCTTTGGTAAAGGGGAGCACACACACATCGCACACATTCTCTACTGGCCCATCGTGGAGTGTGCACAAAATCGAAGAACATTTCAACAATAAAGTCAAACATACTCGGGGAACATTGTTGGCTGCACTTAAAAGTCCATTAATGGGGCCGGCATTAAGTGGACATTGTGTGAGTTTTAAGCACATTTGCTTCAATGTTTGCTCTGATCTGGTCATTGAACGAGTCCTGGGTTAACAATCAGCAAGGCCAATAGTAAGCAGAACGACTACTGTGATGCCCTTTAATAATTGATAACAGTTAGACAGTTGGTTAGAAGGGAGAAGAGACTTGACTAAGATAGTTAATAAATAGTTATAATATATAATTCGTACAGAAGAATTAAAGTTGAGAGATTAAGGGAAGTTTGTCCCGTATCGGAGTAGAATGGATAAGTGTGATGCCAACTGACTAGAGATACTAAAGGAATGAAAAGGAAGTGGAAACTCCAATAACTACAAACTCCAGCCTACACATTTGAGAGCAGAGCGCATAAACTTCAGCTATATACATAGTTCAACACATTGTAGAGTATATAGTATAGTTAAAGATTTTTCTGTTTCGTTTTTGTTACCAATTGAAAACTGGCAGAGAACATAATTTCGATGCCTTCTCGATGGGATTCACTTTTTCACTGGGGGATTTGCATGAAGTGCAAAAACTGACAATTGCTACGAATTTCAGATGGCTGAAAAAGAGCTGAACAGGTTGCTACCCCAACACCCCTCCCCACACTCTATGTTCCTTCTTGTTGTAGCCATTTTGAAGTTGCTGCTGTTGTTGTTGGCTCTTCGATTTTGTGCCACTGGCTTTGAATTTACAGTCAGCCTGGGAATAAAACGCACGAATGCGCCGTTGCAACAGCCACGAAAACAACAAAAATGACAATGGCAGGCAACAAATTTTTCAATTCCCAACAGCACTTCAACTTCCGGCTGCCATTTAAATATACCCTGTAAACCATAAAGAAGAAATGGTGTGATTGAACAGAAGATGTAGATAAATCACTACATAGAGATATACAATTAACAGCAAAGGATTAGAAAATCTGTTGAACTAATTCTCCAAATTGACAGAAATTCAATATGTTTTTACACATCATTTTGTTAACTATGGTATCTATGTGGCAGTCATTGGCTGTCTATGTATATTTTTGGCAGTGTTGACAAAAGTTTCGCACCGTAACCTGAGTACTGCGGGCGCCCATTGAAAATGTGACTCCATTTCAGATTTGATAGTCGACAAAAATAAAATATGTAGCGCACTCGACTGTCACATATCCTGCACACAATTTAGTAGAGAAAAAAAAAGAATTAAGTTTGCCTTACTTAACACTGCAACTTGTTTCTCAATTAACGAATTACAACAATGAGTGAGGGTTTAATATATTTAGATATACCAGAATTTGCTGGTCTAATTTACTTTCTCGAGTGTTTATAAGAGTCGAGATTGGCGACTTATCATATTTGGACTATGTATTGTTGGCAGTGTGCATTGACAGTGATAAGTTTAGTAAAGGTTCTTAGAGAGCAGACGAGCAAGCAATTAAATCGTATGTGGTATGTCTGTTGTTAATTGAACTAGTTGAATCCAGTTGCCAACTGACAATTCGACAAGCTGAAAGACACGTTTGGTGTCTCTCGTAGTTGTCTAAGGGGGCAGGGAAAAACAGAAACAGATGAAGATGGGGTGGAGATTGGGGAGTGTTCATACGATATGCGCTTGGCCTCTGCAGTGGCCATCAATCAAATCCTCGATAAGGAAGGCAAATTCAATTTTGACAAATCACAAATAGGCTTTTGTAAACTCAAATTAATGACAGTCGAGTGTCCTGCATTTGTAACTGTATACTGTAGTGTACTTAATTACATGCACACACACACACACACACACACAAGGGCAGCTCTTGTAGTCGTATTTATACATGATCATTTAATTACTTTGAAATGTTCTCGGCCTGATGGAATATTTGAGCTGCATTTCATTTGTTTGTCCTGATTGCAATGAGAGACAAGACCCAAAACGAGGGCAGCTCAATAAGTTTGGCAGTTGAACGACAGAACGACAGAACGATTCTTTCCCACTCCAGGTACTGTTCTCTCACCCTACTCTGCCTTTTCGACTTGCCACAGGTGTTGAATTTACGTCGCGTTCTTTGTTTTCCGATAACAAACTGCACGCAAACACGCAACTTCTTTCAGTTACAAACCCACTCCGCCCTCTCCAGGTCCTCCCTTATCCTGGTGGGATATCATAGGACAAGTTTATAGTCGTATTGTCCGAGTGTGCTGATATTAATTGCCCATAGACACGAACCCACGTGGCATCGTCTCGTCGGATGTCAATTTAATTAAATAATTTACGCTTACTCGCCCCCGAGTACTCCAATATTGTTGCTGTAATTCAACTACATACATATTATATTTTGCATTTATTTTTATTTTAATTTCCTTGGTGTTGTTTTTTTTTCACTTTGCTTTTTGTTGCAGTTCAACGCCCACAATTAGTTCCACTTAAATAAATCAAAAGAAATGTTTGTAAACATTTGCGCAGAGAGTGCCTCAAATACATTGTATATGCAAACACACTCACACACAGGGGCAAATTTGTATTTGTGTGGCCAATGCAACCACAATTGTTTTTGCCTTATTCGAGTGTGCGTTTTTAATGAATTATTTATTCATATTTACCGAGATGCACAAATTGCATTGCAAATGTTGTGGCTGCGGATTGGAATTAAATTGCGCTCACGGTTGCCATATTTAGAGCCTCTAAAGTCGACATTAAAGCACATATATATATACAGATATAGCTAGATCTGCAAGTGCATAAACATAAAGAAGAAGAAATTAATCAAGATACATGCGAATTTTAGCTAGTTTACAGTGAATCGATTGACATGAAATTGGGGGAATATATTGAAAATACTCAAATTATTAGAAATTAACAGAAAGTACGCAATAGTATTATGGATAGTTGAGATAAAACATATACACTTCCCGCCATTTAAAAAGAACACTCTGTATATTCTCTTTTCAACAGCACAAAACTCGAGAATGAAATAGTAAAGTAACGGGAACTATTAACATTCTCTTTGCGTAACTATACTTTGCTCTTTTCGAGAAGTTCCTTCTATTTGTTATATACTTTTTTATTGTTATATTATTATTATTCTTTAATTAGAAACAGTCGTTTCGAACAATACTTTATTGTAAAATAGAGTCTATATAACAGAGATTAGATTATGTATATTTATTAAATTAACAATGAGGATTAGACAAACTAGAAATTATTATTAGGAGGCCACATAAATGTAATATAAATATATCATATGTTATACATATATGTCATTCATAATATTTATAAATATATTACGTAATTCAAGAACAAACAAAACTAATCCTTTACAAACTTTCTCATGTGCTCAATCTTAGTCAATTCTCAGGCCGATGGCACTTCGGGCGGGAGCCTGAACTACACGCCCAATGATTATCATCAAGTTTTGTCCTTACGAGCCGGCAAAATCCAATTAACACATGCTACCATATTTCCGGGCTAATCCTTCCCAGCGGCGGCTGCGCAAATTACAATTTAAAAAAATAATTACGAAAATGTCTACAATGAAATTTTGCTTCTCCCTTTCTCTCCCTCTCTCCTTCTCTGTTTCTGTGTCTGTCTCTGCTTCTTGCTTGCTCCATTTTCCCTTTCGCCCGCAGGCAACGCGTCTCGTTTTCATTTCGTTGCAATTTCTGAAGGCGCTAAATGTTAATGAACATTATAAAAACAATTGCAAGTAATTATAATTTGAATGATAATAGCGAAACTTCTTAATCCCCGCAACGGTAATTTTTATTCAACGCCCTCCTCACACTCTGCTTTCTCTCTCTCTTGCTCTCTGTTCCTTTTCGTCGCTGCTCTATTTTCGCTGAGGGCGGAGACAATTCACAGAAGCGTTTTACAGAGTGGGGGAAATGCATAATAAAGTGGGCGTGGCATTACTGCATCAGAGAATGGAGAACAGCAGAAAGTCCGTGGAGAAAATGAGTTTCTCGTAATTAAATTCGTTTTTAATGAAACCCCAAAGCAAACACAAAAGCTTCGTCCAAATACTCTGGAAACCCGTAATAATACTTTGAGAAACCAAAAAATAGCACAGAAAGTACAAAAATACTAGAGAAATTATGAACACAATCAAGAAAGGATTTACAAAGAGTGAAGACTCAAAGCGAAAACACAAATTGCCTGTGAATGAGGGTCGATATTTTTATATATATATCTTGTATTTTTATAAATACACATAATATAATATTTAATCTTGATTAGAAGGAAGAATCCATTTCGGTCTTATCAACATGACAACTCGCTTCAATGAATACGAGTAGCCACGGAAAGTTTTCCAAAGGATGCCATTACCATAAGTGTGATCACCATATGTGCCAAAAAGATTACTGAAACAGAAGAACACTAAGTTTTCCAAATCAATACAAAGTTATACATACAAAGATACCTTTCAAAGCAGTTCCTGTGCCACCACGGATTTGAGAAGAAAACAGCACAATTCATATCACTGTAATCGTTGTCTCGATCCGCAGTTGTGAAACTCATTCCACGGTTATAAGACAGCGAATCACCAGCATCTCCGCTGGCAGAGCCCAGAGTATGTAATCTATACTGTTCGCTTTCACTGCCAATTGCAAATTCATCGTAAGTCTCATACGCAACTTTACCCTCATGGTCCTCAAGAATTACCAACAGTTCTTGTTGTTGACCTTGAGTAAGGACGTGTATCTTATCCATGCCTAAGAAGAACTCTCTATTTATGTCCCCAAAGCCATATTTGTAGTCAGTCCAATTTCTGTTGAACTCTACACTGCCGTCCACTCGTCGCATGATGACTAACCAGTTACCCCCCAGAGTCTCTGCATCACAGTAGACCTTAAATAGTTGACCACTGTATCTGGGGTTAACAATATCATAGACGCCACTGCGCTTGGAAACGCGTGTTGCATCAGCACAGCTACGTCCAACCGATTTCAATTGAGTGGTCAAGGGTTGTATTTTTACCAGAATAGTGTCCACCATATTTTCAAGTCTTTCTTGATCTCTCTTGGATTGTCCCAACATTTCGTTAACCTCCTGAAGATCTTTTTTCACATGTTCTTGGTTGTCTTTTATGGTCTTTAGATCTACTTTTCCCCGTATCAGCTCCTGCTGAATAAAACCTTGGGGGCCTAGCATTTGTTCTAGGTTTACTTGACCTATTTTCGCTTGTCCCAACAGTTCTTTAACCTCTTGTAGATCTTTTTTCACATATTTTTGATCATCCCTTAACATCTGTCGATCTGATTTTCCCTGCACGAGCTCCTGTTTAATAAATACTTGATCAGCTTTCAATTGATGTTGATCCGATAGCAATCGCCCCAGATCAGATCTTATAATGCGTTGATCAGCTCTGATCAGTTGTTGATCTCCACGAATTACAGACTGTTCCGATCTTAGGAAAGTTTCTTTTGAAATTAAAAACAAATTAGGTTAATTGAAAGACAAAGAACTCACTTTATGTCATATACATCCGATTTTATATCTGACTCGATTGCGTAGATAGAGCGTAATTGCACTAAATTGATTAAAAAGCAGGTTACAATGAAATGCAGCAACATGTTTACTGTAGCTTTCGATTGATTGTATTTTAGTCTTGTTCAGACTCAGATCTTTATAGCAGCCACAAAGAAATTCAAATTTCATGGATCAAAAGAATCATCTACGCTGTTTAATATGCATATGTAAGATTATTATAAAAAACTATGTACTTAAAGCAATTTTCTATAAGTAACATATGTAGGAATACATTGGTATTGTACATATGTATGGTATATGTCTATAAGAATGATCCATGATTACAAAAAGCATCAGTTTAGAAAAATGCAGTTGCTAGTCTTGTCATTGTCAACCAAATCGATTTTTGGGTTTGTATATTTGCTTTTCTCAATGACCGCCTCCATTTCTCGTTTCATTGCTGACTCATCGAGTATGCAGCTCTCAAGTGGCACTTGGACTGGCTGTGAAATAAGGCGCAAGCTGTTGCGCTGCAAAAGTCGCCGGCAGAGCAACTCGAGTGGCGCCTCGAGGTTCCAGACAGCGCGCACTGATAGCTCACAATAGTCCATGCCCTCCTGGGGACGATAGAGCAGCTCGTTGGTCATGCGCGGCAGGTCGGCCTTGTTGCCACAGATAACAACGGGTAGCTGCTTACCACAGATCTGCTCAAGCTGGCGTTGCCAGCCTGCCGCACTTTGAGCCGTCTGAGCATCGCTCAGATCAAACATAATGATGGCACAGCGGGCAAAGAAGAAGTACCCATTGTGCAGTCCTGCATGCCGTTCATCGCCGGCCACATCCCACAACTCCAGTGCTACGGCCTGGTAGTTGGTCTGCAGCAGCAACGTGTACACCTGCAGTCCATTGGTGAGCACATGCTGATCCTCGAACTGGCCAGTTGCGTGACGGCGCAAGAAGGTTGACTTGCCGACACCCGAGTCGCCCAGGAGCAGGCATTTGTATGTCTGTTGGGTGGGTAAGCTTGGCTTGAACTCCATGTAAGTGTCTGTGTAAGTGTGTTTGCGTGTATATTTATATTTCGAATAACGAAAATTTCTATGAAATATGATCAGTAGTAGTGCCAATCATTCTACTGAGTATGTTTTGTTCCTCTGGGACACAAAGGAATAAGCATATCTTATGCTAAGTGAACCATATGATTTCTCCTCTTTGCTCTTTGAACCTTTCCAGGCATAGCAAACATAATTCTAACTATGTATTATTATCTGACTAATAGATTTTAACAAGTAGAAAGAGGCGTGAATAAATTAATTTAATGCTTTCTTAACCACAAATGGAACTAATTCTGAAGGTTGAAAATAATTAAGAAAGTAATATGTTAACAGAGCGTGTCGATTGTTTTATGTAAGTTGTTATATAAGTCTATTTATTCTGTTTATTAGTTCCACTTTAATCTATTTATTATATTCATGAAATTGATATTTTAATGGACAATATGTATATAATCGGATCTGCTATATATAGCGTCGATGGCTACGATCTACACAGTTCTTTCACACATTAACAACTTGTTATAGATTATTCTTCCTCTCTGGTGAGTCTACCTTTCTGATAGAATCATATAAGTTGGACAAGAAATGAGTGTATTGGAGTTTAAATACTTACTTTTACTCTCTACTTTGAATTTCCACAGAACTTTTATTAGTCAGTTGTGCGGAATTCATGGTGTAGTAACAACAATCTTAGCAGAATTATTAGGTGATTTACAGATACTAAGAAAGATCCAGGAAAAGATGTCGTCTAAATTATAAGAAATAAAATCAGATCAAGTTCTGCTCAAAGCTGGTCAAAAACGGCTGGAAGAGATGTTGACTGATAAACCGATGGCTGCTACGACGACAGAGAAAGCACCGGAACGGCCACGCAGATGTCGCAGCTGTGCCGAAGTGATTCCCTCTTCCAAATGTAATGGAATCTATGAAATACACGTTCCCAGCTTCAGTAAGAAACCGCTTAAGGTGGCTTGCGAGACGTAAACTCCCAGCGGAAACTGAACGATTATTTTGTGATCAATAGATGGAAGTGTAGACTTCTATAGAGTGGGCACAGTACAAAGCAGACTTTGGGTACGTTGATGGCGAATTCTTCATGGGACTGGACAAGATACATGCAATGACCAACGATGAACAACAGGAATTATTGTTTCTTTTGGAGGATATCGGATGTTCAGTTAGATATGAGGCCTATGACACATTTGCCACCGGAGACGAACTCTTGTTGTATAAGCTGCAGACAATGGGAAAGGCCTCTGGAATTGCAGGGCATTCTTTTCGTTATCAAATTGGAATGTATTTCTTAAGTCAAGATTGAGACAATGATTATAGATATGATGTGCAGTATACAAATCTTAAGTAATACTATAATTTTAAATATAATGACACTGTACTTTTTAAGATAAGTTCATAATATGTCATGCTAATAAATGTTCATAAATATATATTTGCAAGTTGAAGTAAAAAGTATTGAATTATTAAAATGAAGAGGGAGGATGGGCAGAGCTTACAGAGGGACAGTCATCAAAAGCGACTTCTGTCTGAGATGATAAAAGTATGTGACGGCAATTTAATTAAAAACTTATGAATGAGTGAACAAAAAACTTTTGCACATACTTCGACTTGAAGATGTTTTTATCGTTGTTGTTTGCACAAATGAATTCTCTCTGCACAGCTGGGTGTGCTGGTATGTGTGTGTATAGATCAGCATACGAGAACTTTTTGAGGAGTTTTATACAGCAGACTAGTAGTATGAAAGCACAAAGTTTTTACAGCGTAAAAATATAATTGGAGAAATTTAAAAAGTTTTTACACACTTTTCTAGGGTATATTTAATTAGTGTTTGAACGTGCAAAACATTGAAAGAGTTGCCGCTGTAACTACATATAATACAAGCTTAGTACTACTACTACTACTATATATCTTAACTAAAGAAGACAAGTTTTCCCAAATAATAACCAGATACAACTGAGACAAGCAGCCAAACCAGCCTAAGAATATATCCATTAAAGGATCGAAGATGTTGCCTAAGGTACTCGTATGTAGCCAGAATGATTCTACCGTCTGCAAGGGTAAAATAACATAAGGTATGTATGACTTTGTTGTGTATTCCTCTGTCTCTGTCCCATTACAAATAAATTTAACATTGGTCGCACTTTTATTTATAGTATTTGTATATCGCTGGATTGGGATTCGGTGTTGTGTGTGCACAGAGCTAAAGTGAATACGAAAATTTGTTTGCCAACTTTCGGTGTAATTTGTAAACATCAAAGAGAATGCCAGAGAAAACATGTCCACGAGTCAAAGGGATCAAGAGTTGCTTTGCGAATTCGTGCGGAAATCTTCTACGTGTGCGGCATGCCAAAAAGCCTTTCAGCTTCCTGACCGTCTCTCACGTGCTCTCTCGCTCTTTCCCTCCCTCTCCCTTTCTAACCCTTACCATGCCACAAGTTGCAGTTGTTCTTGGGGGGGCGGGGGGGTCAAGTCAATGAATCCACCCGACTGAATGCGATAGCATAGCCGGGCTTACATAACGCTAATGAAGTGGCGAAAACCAAAAATTGGCGGACACAACACAAGTTATGATAACAAAGAACTAATTAAGAAACATGACGTCCTTTTGACAGCTCTTCCTCTGCCACTTCCCCTCTCATCGCCTAGCAACAGCAGCAGAAGAAGCAGTTGCCGTAGTCGTAGTCGTAGCTCGATGATGTCCTGATGTACTAATTAAGTTTTGAACGTGACGAGAAATTGCAAGTGGCAATTTCGTTGTTTGATTTTGTGCTGCGCAAAAATTCCACCTATTCCCGCTTCTCCCTATGCGCTGTTCCCCTTCCCGCCCACGACTCTTTTCATCTGAATAATTAGCTGCAAAGTGTGTGCTGAGAAGAGCGTCGAGTCAGTCGCAGGACAGGCTGTCCTCCACCTCCACTTCATGTCATCCCTTTCCTTTCCTTGTCTTCCCGTTCACAGGGCTCTGCGGCTAGTTTCCTTTTTGGCCAACTACAAATTAGAATTAATTTTCTTGATGTTCCCATTTATTTGTTCGTTTATGAGCGGGCGCTAATGAAGACTGAGCGTGGTCACGACTCTCTGGCAAGTAGAGAAACAGCTTAAGACGGAACCTATCTCTCTCTCTTTCTGTCTTTTAGCATCCAAGTAATGGGTAAGGGAAATAGCAATTGTCTAAAGTCTAAAGTGCTAGGTGTAGGGTCTAAGGTCTTAGGGCTAAGTAATGACACCTAAGGTTTAAGGTATAAGGTCTGTGCTCTAAGAGAAAAGGCTAAAGTCTAAGGTATCAGGTCTATGGCCTTAGTGAGTTTATTGAATCAACAACGACATGGATACTCATGTGAGAATATATTGCAATAAATGAAATATGTTCGTCTCTGTTGATGATGATTGAGAAGAAAAGTTCCAAGAATCTGTTATCAATACATACCAAAAGAATTATATATAGAATAATGTATGGTATTGTGAATGTAGATAGCAAAAGAGCGCAGCTTGCTGTGCCCAGCAACAAAGAGTCGCAATTGAAAGTGTTTGCGCAAATATTGTAATATCTTAATTGTTATACCCTTCGACCATTGAAAATGGTCAAAAAAGGGTAAACTAACTTTGTGCAAATGTATGTAACAGGCAGAAGGAGGCGTGGCAGACCCAACAAAGTATATATATTCTTGCTCAGGATCACTAGCCGAGACGATTGAGTCATGTCTGTCTGTCTGGATGTCTCGATGACCAGATGAACACACAGATCTCAGCTATTATAAGAGCTAAAGACACCAAATTTGGCATGAAGGTTTCTGTGTACCAGGCGCAGATCAAGTTTATTTCAAATATTGGGTGCCACGCCACCCGCCCCCGGAAATCAATAATTTAATTTTTAAACTCAATTTATAAGCGCTGTATAAAAGATACAACTTTCTGACTTTAACATGTACTAAGCTGAATGAAATATCTACGTATTCTCCAAATTCCAATCTGATCGGACAATAAAAACAGAAGAACATAGGTCGAAGAGTATCCCACTGTCGCGTGCCGCGCGACTGTTGCTTATCTTACTGGTTTTCTACTCATTTTTGTTGTGTTTTATATTATGATAAGTATTCAGTACGAGCAAGTGTACGTTGGGGAATACTTACGCCACATGTGGAATATATACCCCAATTGGGAATTTGCAACTTGAAGTTGTGGGCATTAATATTATCGCTATATATTTGCGTACACTTCGTTAGAAGAAATTCTGAGTTTGGTACTGCAGCCAGAATAAATACATAGCTCCTATAAGCATAAAGATACATATTCCTTGCTGGTGCAGTACAATAGAAACTGGCATAGCTTGTGAAACTCAATGCAGAAAGAAGATTCAATGGGGATTTGAAATCGCCTAATTGAGCTGCCGCTGCCAGACAAATGTACATATACAGTACTGACGGCAGAAAAGGTAACGTCCGACATGATATACGTACGTACATAGCAATGCGAGGGCTGCTATTGACGGGCGACGACGACAACCGAGCTGCATTCTGAGTGCTAAGGGGATAAGGGGAGAAAGAGAGAGAAGTGGTGAGAAGGGAGTAACCCGGGGATCGAGGGGCAATTGTCAATTCCATCAATCTGGGCGATTGACATTTGAGTTGCCATTGCAAGTGGAGAACTACATTTTCCGGTCGATGCTGTAATTGATGCTGAGTACGTCAGCTACTCACTAAGAGCCTTAAAATAGAAAGGGAGAGAAAGACATTGAGAGAGAGAGAGGGGGAGAGAAAGTCCAAAAGAGATGGAAAAATTAGTCACATAACCGGATTTCGCAAGGGCGCATGCAAAAGTATTCTCAGTTTTTGGTAGTTTCCCACTTCACACTGGCTACTTCCGCGGCCCATTGACAAAAGTCAGAATGAAACGAAAAGAAAGAAAGAAAAGCCGAAAGGAACAAAGCAAAAAACCGCCAGTAAAATGTACATATAAAAGCACACAAAACCGTATGGCCAAAATGGATAAGCTTCTCCCTTGGGGCCATAGAAAATGGCATTACTTGCGGCCGTCGACAGTCTGAAAAGAAGAAAAACTTTTAAGGGGGCGACTGGTTTCTTGTTGTTGTTGTGTTTGTTTGAGTGAGGCCAGCGAGGCGCATCCGTTGGGTGACTTAAATAAAATTTGTTGATTTTATTGAAAAGTGATGATGTGTCAAATTTGTTATCGCATTACCAGAGCGTCGCTCTTATTTTGCTTTTAACCTTGTCATTTGCATAAAATTCGCATTGAATGGACACATTAGCATTTTTAATGGCCTGCTGCCCGCCGAATGTCATTTCTTCCTATCTATCTTGTCCCCCGTACCCTCAATGGTCAACGTAGTCAGTCGCGCCCCGCGCCTTTTCTAAATTATCAATGCCGAACACGTTTAGGGTTTGAGCTTGTCGACAGAGACAGCAAGAGAAAGAGGAAGATGAAGAGAAAGAAGAAGTGTCCTCCAGTTAACCCAAAAACCTATCCATCCCTAGGACGCATTCAGTGAAGTGACAAGTGAGCAATATTCCTGGACAAGCACCCCTGGGCGACTACTGGCCGTGATTCCAAAGACAAATTGAGCAGCTTAATGCATGTCAAATTGTCAATTGCCTCAGATCTTCTGTTCACTGTTCACTTCTTAGGGTTTTGTCACTTTCTCTATAGTCGCAAGAATTATGTACATTTCAATTGGGTCTACGTTTACCCCATTGAAGCAACGCAAATTGATAATGACAACTGCTGCTGCGCACATTAGCTACAACTTTTAGATACCCTCTAGTGAATTATGTAAAATGTTTGCGCTGTTTTCCGCCTGTTTACATGTTAATTTCAAACATTTGAAAGCGCAATAAAGCTCAGCAGTTATTCCCTACAACGTTATCAACAGTTCCGAGCAACACAGCCTGAGCTCCAGGGTCGTAGCAACGTTCTGGGGGCCCTTATCTGCCCCTATAAGAATCTGAAGCTATAAAATATAGTATATTAGAATATACATATAAATGCATATAATAATAATAATCAATTCAACTATTCTTGATCTATTGTGCTTTGCAAATAATTATAACCATTACTTTCTGTCAACCGTTAAGGTTTGTTTGTAGGCGTGCCGAATACATAAATATTCTTGATCAGTATCAATTGCTTATTGTATATAGCCATGTCCTTGTCCCTATCTGTTCCTTGCCTGTCCGTTCATTTGATCAATTATTTAGCTATTATGAACACCAAATACGACATGACATGCCCTTGGCAGCGGGGGCCCTTAAGCAACGCATAGCCCGTACAAGCCTAGCTGCGGGCCTGCTATGCTAAGCTTTTAACTAAGACATAAGCGGAAATGAATCACTTAGGACAGATTAAAAGTATTGGGATATGCAAAAATACTCGACTCGAGCAAGCAAGCTGCTTAGTACGCTCTCACAGTCTGACGAAATCAATCCCCAAAAATGGTGTTGCAGTCCGCTTACTGGTGAATTCATTATATTTGCTGTTGGATATTATGGATATTAAGTATATGGTATATGTAAATACAAACAACGTGCTATCGATATTGTCTTACATGCCAGTAAGTACACATCTGTGAGAAGGAGAAACCGATCGACTTCACATTCTTCAATGATTATATTTCCTGGTCTAACTTCTTCTGCCTTTTCTTTACGGCTGAGTCTGATATCCAGGGCATCTACGAATACTAATCTGCCCTGAAGGGACCTTTGAGCTGTACAGCTGGCCTAGCAGAAAGTTTGTATTTGCGTTATCTGTGTGGATGGAAAGCAATGTCTTTGCATTAGGTCGCAGCTGGGTCATAAATAACATGACGTTTCATTAGGCGGGCAAAATGAAAAGCTATGATCACCTGGCGGGCACAGGCACAGACAAAGTAAGGGAGGAAAAGGGACATCGGGCAGGGAAGGGCTAGAAAGTCACACAGAATGTTAGTCAAGAGACAATCCCATGTCCACCCACACTGGCAGGCAAGGGAGAGGGGCTAACAACTGCTGCTCCGTTGGCAGATGTCGACGCAGGTGTTTTAATCACACTAACGCGGCGCAGCGCATTTGCCTGGGAAAGCGGTACGCATAAATTTTCATTTTCATTTTCATGGCTCAACGCACAAAACGCAGCAGCAGCAAGGCAGCAGGATGTGAACAAGGCCAGCCCAGTTGGCCTGGAAGGACATTTCGCCATTTGCCTTTGTCGCCTTTTATTGCCTGCACTTCATTTGTTGGGTCCCCATTTTCCGTTGTTGTTGTTGCTCTACCGGGCTCCAAGAGTTGGCTCATAAACCTGTGCGTCTCCCTGTGCCACCTCCTCTGCCCCGTACCCCCTACCCCCTGCCAGCCAGCCGCCCGTTCTCATTGCCATTTCGAGCTTGATGAGGTAACCGCAAAAAGTTAATTAGAATTAATGCTTTGGGGTCTTACGCCGAAAAACGCAGGTCAAATCGCATTTAACTGCAGCCTACAAAAGCTGACTCTGTCTCTCTCTTTCCCTGTCATTCTCTCTCTCTTTCTCTTTCTCTTTCTCTCTCTGTTCCCTGTTGACTCGCCCAGCCCATTTAGCGGAATGACGCGCAATAATCATTTCTATATGCGATGAAAAAGCAGCTCACGTACTCGGGACACTTTAGAACAAATACGAGTATCAAAATGTAACATCACACCGAAATGCCAAACATGCAGCTCAGTCACACACACACACACACAGTCACACACACACACCGATACTGGCATTGGCACAGTCACGAAATGGCAGCAGCCGCCACAGCAAATAGACAAAGTAATCAAAAAATGCGGCATTTGAAGTTACCCAGCAGCAAAAACTATACAGCAGAACATACTGCCAGAGCAGCATCTATCAGTACGGTGCGTAATGTATACAAAAAAGCATAGAAACAAGCAGAAAACCAACAGTTGAGTGTACTTGATTGTGCTTTACTCGCTATCGTCCATCAAAATGATTTTGTAGATTTTCAACTTGTGCTTGGCGTATTTTGTATTGCATACCTTGCAGGGGCTTGCAGTTCAGTAGCGCTCTAAAATTATTTGTTAAATAACTTCTGTGTTACTTATCCGATTAGAACTACAAATTCAGAAATTATTTAGACGGATATAGTTATTATGCTCACCAAAAATGAGACGTCTGAGACGACTCCAACTGCATATATACATATATACATTTTACATTGCACATAGTTATATGTAGTACTCTGTTGCAGTATGAGTTACAGACATGAAAAGCGACAGAAAGAGAAACTGTTGGAGCAGTGATCCCATAAATCTTTCAAAGATTCTAATCTTGATAATTGAAAATATTCAATATTTATTTCTTTTCATTTTTCTAACATTTGACAACTAAACTTACCCGAAGATGCTTTATATTATACACCTTAACATTGTTTATTTTTAAGTTTTTCCGAATCGTTTTAACCCATGAACATGATCTCAAATTCAACTGGGTACAGATGATTTATATTATACACCTTAACATTGTTTATTTTTAAGTTTTTCCGAATCGTTTTAACCCATGAACATGATCTCAAATTCAACTGGGTACAGAGCAAAGAACAAAAGAGAAAAGTTTTGCTTGCAGAACAACATGGAGTAGAACACGGTGAGAAGGGACAAATAACAAAAACAAAAAAAATAAACCCAAACAGAGAACACACACACACACGTACACATACAACAAAAACTCATCAGACAAAATGGAGGTCGCCACGGGTGCAGTAAACGTGGCTAATGAATGCTTTTGGCTCAGCACTGATGGCAGCTCTGTGTTTAATTTAATAACACACACACACACAGAGAGACATATGCTCATCGTGTGTGTGCGTTTATAAGTATATTGAACAAATAAATTTCGAAATGTTGACAACATTTCGCTGTTTGTTCATGAACGAGGCCATCGTCACCTGTGGGAGCAGCGGGCAAAGAACGCACGTGCCCCGGAACCAGACCGAGCAACTGCACCAGCACCAGCCCCAGTACCAGAACCAGCCCCAGTACCAGCCCCAGTCCCAGTGAACCATATCCCCACTACGAGGGTCCACCACGTTGAGAGCGACACGTCAAACAGCGTCAGGCAATAAAAACTTGAAGCCGCAAACTCGTCAGAGTCAACGAAACAGAGACCGCTTTCTACATTCCCAGGGGGGCACAGTCGCATAAAAAACAACAACAAAAAAGAAACAGCAAACTTTTATAATAGCCATACATAGTAGAAGAAGGTACCTACTATACCATACACATGTACATATGAACATAGTTTGTACACGTCATAGCTCTCTCTTTATCTTTCTCCTCCATGGTACATTCGTACATAGCATGCAAGTTGCAATTTCACATTTTGCGGAACTTTACGAAGGAGAAAAGATGAGAAAACATTGCTATTTTACAATTGGTACAAATGCACCATAGAAACATGTACCAGATCTGTTAATAGTTGAAGAAGTTATATAAAATATAGGTTAATAAAAATATGAAATATAATACTGTAATACATAAGGAATGTCATTATAATTCTGTACTACAATCTACACTGACATATTATATATAATAAATGCAACAAGTTTACCATTTCTTACTTTAATATACGTGCACCTATATATAGCATTATGCTATATTTAAAACAGTAAGCAGTTTTCAATAAATGAACATATAATATAATACAATATAACATACTTTTTATTAAATGTGACTACATAATCATTGTGTACTATAATCGCCACTTGCATATAACACCATAATATATGTTTTTATAGCATCTCCATATAGTATTGAAACATGAATAGTTTACAATTAGTAAACAATTGAAATAAGCATTTGGTTAAGAGCTCGACCTGTTGGCATTTATAGCGCACTTTACCGATTTATGGCACTAAGTTATATTTACGTACTATAGTATTTGTACAAACATACATACATACATTCGTATGTACATAAATTGGTAGCTGCTCGTTGGGGCGCACTGAGCTTTATGGAGCATAAAAAATCGTGAGCTTCCAATCAATTTCAAAGTCATTTATAACAAATTTTAAGTGCACTTCTAATCTTAATAAAAATTAAGGCCCCAACCATAAAAAGCAGCAGCAACAACAACAGCAACGGGCGAAATTCTTATCGGCACAGTTAACAGACGCGCTCTGTTGATTCTCTCCAGAGCCAGCCACGCCCAGGGAAAAGAGAAAAAAAGCCAATCATTGCAGGCCCTAGTTTCAGCTGGAGCACAGGAGCGCGCTGGAAAGGAGAAGGTAATGTTGCTTCATATTTCAACGTCACTCGCATCGTCATCATTTTTGCTGTGGCCAACGCAGGCGTCGACAGCGGCAATGACATCAACAGTTCTGCATAAATTTGCACCCGATAAAAATTTCAAATGTTTTCATCAAATCATTTCTCGACGAGCAACAGCCGACACTGCACTAGAGATGGGGGTATATGTATATTATATATAATATATATTATATATATTATATTATAAATATATTATATTATGTATTACTATATCTAAAAAATAAAAGAGCATTTTTATAGCAGCTGTAAGTAGTTTCAACTTAGCTACTTCCTTTCGCTATATCAGCATAAGCTCAGCCGTGTTTCGTGTTCAAGTCGTGTCACTTTCAGGAAGGGGCCCATCTCTAGCTGAGACTAGGAACTCGACTCGAGCATTCATCCATCATTAATGGAGCGCCTGGTGCTGAAGGAGTTGCCCACCATACTCCATCCACGAGTCCACAACTCAACGAGGGCAATCGCAGATTGGGCGTGCCTGGGTGCGTTGACGAGATGACATTACTTTTTAATGACTTTGACTTTATGCAGCAATTGCGACTCGAATTCACGTCTACCTTCGACATTGTTTCCACAACCTCTGCCCCTGACTCTTCCTGTGCTGAAGTATCAGTTTCAGCTATGGTTTCAGTTACAGATTATACAGTGATTGTTTAGTTTCCTTTAAGCAGCCTATTAGTATTATACTGGATACATATGTTATATGTATATTTCATTATATAGTAAGATTAAGAAAACATTTAAAACAGAGACGTAGAAGATCTAAAATATATAATATATCATTTCAATATCAATATCAGAGTTGATTTATTAATTTACATCCGTCAGTAACTATAACTCTTCACAAAAAAGGTACCCCATGTGGTATTCTTCTTTTCAATCAGATATAAGGCATAATGCATTTAATACGCACTTGCATTGTTCATATTTCTAGACAGAGGGCGGGCAAGGAGATAAGGAATGTGGGAAATAGAAGCAGAGAGAGAGAGAGAGTGAATGATAGAGAGAGAGATATGTAGTGGCTGATGGTACTGCCAATATTTATATAATATTTTTCACTGTGGAATATTTTGCGCTCATAAAGAAAAATTGACTGCGAAAATTGTTTAACTGCAGCCACTGAAGCTGCCTTCTCAGTTTCCCGTTTGTACTTGTTCTTGTTGTAAATGTATGTGCGTGAGTGTGCTGTGTGTGTGTGTATATATATTTGTGTGTGTGTTTGTGGTGTTGTAATTTGTTTGCTTCGCGCTTGCTGGTTCCGCATGTATTGTATGTAAGTGTGTATGTGGCTCAGTGTCTATGTTTAACTGAGTGTGTATGTGTGGGAGTGTGTGTGGGTTGGTGTGTTTTTTGCGTGTGCATTTTTACGTTTTTATGCGTTATTTTGCATGCATCAGCGCGTTATTAAATTCCGCACTGTGCGAAGCCGCAAACAAAAACCCGAGACGAAACTCCACCAGATTGCCGCAACGAGTCTCGTCAACGCATCCATCCTGCGGCCAAAAGCGGCTGTATTCCCAAAACTCACCCCCCGCTACGCAATACCCCCGCCCTACCCCTCCTATATTCACCCTTTTTTTATGCTGCGCATCCTGCAAGCGTCTCATTTAACTACACATAAAAAACACAACGGTTGCCTCCCACTACTCCCAACCCCTTCTAGTGCCTCCTTCTGCTCCTGCACCCATCAAATTTGGCATATTGTTCCCCATTCACATGTCAGTTGAGAATTTTCCTAATTCTTCATTTGTTTTTCTTTAATTCTACTTCATTTCAGTGAAACAAACTGTTACAATAATATTATTTAAATATTATTAGTTAATTAATAACTTTAAACTCACATTATCTTACACAAACTCAAATACAATCGCCAAAATCAAATATTTCGTATTAAATCTGACTTAACATTATGTCAGCGCAACAGCAGTTCATCTGCTGTTAATAACATCTACCCCCGCAAAGTGTTATACTGTTAACCGTTAGCACAGTTTTCTTTGCTATGTTAACCGCATGAGGGACACAGCTGGCAATGTTAAGCGCTAACAGAGTTGCCCAATCGAAACAGACAAGCAGATCACCTGCAAGTGGGATTCTCTGTAACGCAAGCAAAGCCTTTATAATTTGAATATTAAATTCTTACATTTATATTAAAATATGCTATGAGTAAAGTATGCTAAATAATAGAGGAAATGTTATTTCTTTTAATATAAAGTGTAGATATCCAAAATTTGCATATTTTATAAGTATTTGGCATTTAATTTAAAATATTATTATTTTGTTAACAGGTGTACCATATGAGGCTGCAGATAAACAGCCACAACATGTACATTTTAAGGCTGTTAGTACAATAAATCAAAGCCATATTGATTGCACATTTAATAAGAACATTGTCAGTTTCACTTAAGCGTTGCGATTAAATTGATACTCACCTTTAAAGTTGGTCGGGCAATTTTGCAATAAATACATAAAGCACCCGCTCAGCCTCCTTATTCAAACTAAGCTGCTATGCAATGCAATTCATCATTCACACACACACATACGACAGAGGGGTAGCTGTGGAGGGTGGGGTAGCGCAGGGCATCAGAGAAACGTCCCATTAACGGAATTCAATGCACAAAAAGAAAGTCTCTTTGGCGCGTTTTGAAGCCAAAAAGCGAATGTCAACACTATCAATCATTGCTTTGACAGTTTGAGTGCTTGTTTTAGTATTTGTGCTTTTGATTATGTGACGTGCACACACGCACATACACAGGCAAACTCACACACACATACGCAAGCCGACGCATCAATTGATACACTTACAACAAATTGTTTGCACTGAAACACGTGGGCGGCATTGGTGCCCTTTTTTTGTAGGTAGCAGGGATAGCGAGGGCGTGGCAACATTTTGATTGATGGAGCCTCGACCTGAGCTAGTATTTTAAATGAACAAATTGAATGTACACAAATACATGCACACACACAAAGGCATCACATCTGTGTGCGACAGTTGATTATTAAAATCGTAAAGAGCAGAAAATATATGGTATGGTATATCTACAATTTATAATATAGCTATATAATATGGATAGGTATGTTATGTACCTGCAAAATCAAATTTGATTATGGAATTCGAATTGAGCTACGATTTCTTATAATGATACAATATTTAGCGATAAATTGAGAAAAATTTAGTAGTTCTAGCTCGTACAGTCTTTGAGATCTAGACTTTCAGACAGAGAGCTAGACGGGCAGACAGACCGACAGACACAGCAATATCGACTTAGCTGTTGATGCTGATCAAGAATATATATACTTTGTGGACTCTGCCATAGCTCCTTCTGACCTCATTTTCAGTTTACATAAAGCTCTAGTACCCGACTATTTATTTATTTATTTAATTTTTAGTCGGACTATTGTCGACTGTTTAAAAATAATACACAATTAAGAATTATAATTAAAATTTTAAATTGAAATATAAAACTAAGAATAATTTTAAATTAAAGGTAAATCCTGAAATGTGAAAAAACGAAATTAATTGAAATGTATTGTATACGACCCAACGGGTAGCGGGTATAATTATCGATAACAATCGACAGTTAAGCTTACAGAACAACTTATGAAATTTATTAACTAACACTGATTAAGAAAATAACAAAATGAACGATAAACGAAGCAACAAATTCGAGACTGAACATGAAACTATTCCTCGACTGGAGGCGATTCTAACTGAGTTCGAAAGGGATTGGGTCGGGCACGGAATGTGGCCAATTGGCGGAGCTTCTGATACTGCTGTTTCTCAAGGCGCTCGCGTTGTTCCTCCTGCTGGCGACGTCGATTCTCTTGCATCTCCTGGGTGTGGGCATTGAAACGTTTTCGCTGCTCGGCGCGCAGCTCTGTGGAGAATCGAAAGGGTTTGCAAGGTGCCGATGATCGATTGGTATTATTATTGTTGTTATCACTATGTATAGGGGCCGCCTTGAGGGGGATGGTGTTTAGCTTGAACATCGGCTTGGTTTCATGCTGGCGACGCTTCAGCACGTTGGGCGTAATGGGACACGTAATGTGATGCACTACTGGACGATTAAGAAGTTGCTGATGAACATGTCGGAAATTCGGCATAGGGCGACTGTGGAATTGCCGCTGCTCACGCTCCGCGATGAGTTGGTGGCGTAGAAGTTGTTGCTTCTTCTGCTCGTAGATGTCCTTGAAGAGATAAGCCTGCGGAGCTGATGCTACTCTTGCAGCTTTCAGCTGACTGGGCTCTACCATCCAATCGGGCTTAACAGCCTTCAGTAGATTCTCCAGCACGGCAACCTGTTCCTGTGCACTCTCGTAGGCAATGCTCTGGCGACGCTGCAACTGCCCCAAATTCAGTTCCAGCGCCTCTTGCGGTGCTATATATTGCTTCTGGATTCGGTCTTCTGATTCTGGCTGTGCATCTTCCATGTCGAGGGGGCACTGCAGCTTGTTGAAGAGATCCTCCAGAGCATTGCACTCCGAGTTGTAGTCGAATATCTGATGCTGAGACATTTTACTGCTTGTTACGAATACTTTCTAAGGAATTTCCTCACTGACTTGCCTTGCTTAAGGTTACGGAACGGGTGACTATCGATAGCCTACTAAGCCTGTTAATTGGGCAACTAATTTGGATATATCTTAATGCTATATACGAAAATAATTCTATCTGAGCCCTACTTACTTTCCTTTCCATTTACATTTCTTTCATGACCTAAGCTTTCCATTTACGTGCAAAGTTTCGTCTACGCCATTTGCACAGCTCAAAGGCCTCAAAGACAGAAGAAGGTGCTTCATGTAGAAGAAGTTAAGTCAGGAAATATGTAATGGAGTCTATCGGTTTTAAACTGCCGCATATGTATACTTTAAGGCAGGTGGGAAAGTTCTATGCTGAACTAATATATTTCTACATAGATACTGAGTGGAATATGTGTAGCACGCCTTCATTTTTAGGTTATGTGTACTTTATTCAACCATTTACTGATACTTAATTTACATACCATATTACGTGTATGTAAATCTTTAATAACTAAAACAGCTTCTCATATCTTTTTTGGCCTAATCATCATGACAGCTCGCTTCAATGAATATTCATAGCCACGCCATGTCTCCCAATTAACGCCTTTAGAAGACGGGTTTGCCACATACCGGCCCATAAGATTACTACAACAGAACGAAAGTAAGTTAAAGTTCTCCAACCAAATAAGAATGTGTGTAGTATATAGTATACCTTTTTTTACAATTGTTAAACCACCATCCACTTGTCCACCTTTTGGCGCAACTTTCATCATACTTATCATTGTCTTGATCTTGACTTGAGAAATACATTCCATGGTGATTACTTAATGAATCCCCAGCAGTTCCAGTGGCCTTGCCAAGTGTGTGTAGCTTATACAAGTCGAGTTCGTCTCCGACTGCAAAAGCGTCGTAGGCCTCATATCTAACTTGACCTTCAAAGTCCTCAAGTAAAACAAATAATTCTTGAGGCTGATCATTGGTGAGTGCGTATATCTTATCAAGGCCTAAGAAGAACTCCCCTGTCAAGTTGCCAAAGCCTTCTTTGTAGTCAGCCCACTTCCTGTAGAAGTCTTCACTTCCATCAATTCGTCGCAAAATGATTGTCCAATTGCCGCCTCGGGTCTCCGCTGAGCAAGCTACCTTGAATGGTTGCTCATAATAGAAAGGGATGCTTATTTCGTAGATTCCACTGTGCCTGGGTGTGGTCATTGCTTCAGCACAGCTACGTGCCATGGACACTTTGGGTGGCGGTGTCGTTCCGTAATTTTTCTCCGTTTTACTTATCGATTTTAATTCCTCTATAACAACATTGAACATGCTTTCTACGCTCGTCTTGAGAAGTGTAAGCTCTTCTTTGACCTGATGCTGATCTGACCTTATTATTCCTAGATCCGATTTCATCACTTGTTGATCCGCTTTAATCAATATTTGTTCCGATCTGACAAAAGTTCAATTGAAATGTATTGCAAAACTGGTTTAAACACAGGAAACTCACCTTAAATCGACCATGGATTTTAATAAAAGAAACGCTCTAGATTGATTTAACTCGATCGACCCTTCAGTAAGGAAGAATATTGCATTGACAAGTAAACTGATAAACACGAACTGCAACAACATTTCTGCGACTGATTTCGATAGAATGTAAGAGAGTACTGAGTGAATCACTGGCTACAGTCGAGCTTTTATTGCGTATCCGAATACGTTTTATCAGTCCGCGGCATAAATACTATAAGGCTTAGTTACATTGCTATTAAATTATAAACCATTTGCAGCAGACCACAAGCAAAAATATTTAAAACCATTGATAACGTAAGCTTTCAACGAAAGCAACAATCGAGCGCACTCGACAGTGGGATACCCTTCGACCTACATATGTTGCCGTTAAAAGAATCTAACTCTATGATACGCCTGTGACATCCAGAATGTGAAATAAATTTGATCTGCGCACAGCTTATAGCAAGCTTAATGCCAAAATTGTCTTATAATAACTGAGCTCTTGACTTAATGGGGTCCCCTACGCCTCTTTCTGCCCGTTACATTTAATTTACATTTGCACAAAGTTAGTATACCCATTTTCAATGGTCGATGGTCGATATCTTCTATATTCATACATATGGTATTCATACATAATTATATAATATATAGTTGCGTTTTTATATATTTTTTATTCATGACCTCAAGATATTGCTTTCCATCCACACAGATAACGCAAATAGAAACCTTCTGCTAGGCCAGCTGTACAGCTCAAAGGTCCCTTCAGGGCATATTAGCAGTTGTAGATGCCCTGGATATCAGACTCAGCCGTAAAAAAAAGGCAGATGAAGTTAGACCAGGAAATATAATCATTGAAGAATGTGAAGTCGATCGGTTTCTCCTTCTCACAGATGTGTACTTACGGGCATGTTAGACAGAACTATGCTTACCAATTATATATGTACCTATATACTAAATGGATTCTAGAACAGTTTCTTCTTTGGGTTATGTACATTTCCACAAAATAAGTATATGTACTTTATTTTAACCATTTGCTGATACTTCATTATTTACATATTCACTGTTTATTAATATTTAATGATCAAAACATTTCTCATATCTTTTTCGGCCTAATCATCATTACAGCTCGCTTTAATGAATATTCGTAGCCATGCCAATCATACCAATTGATGCCTTTAGCATAAGTGTTATCCTTATATCTGCCCATCAAATTGCTGAAACAGAAAGAAAAGTAATTAAAGATTTTCCAATCAAATAAGAATGTCTGTATATACCTATGATGGCAACTCTCAAACCACCATCCACTATTCCAAGCTACGGCGCAATTTCCGCTGTGCTTATCATTATCTCGATCTTGACTTGTGAAATTCATTCCATGGTGCAATCTTAATGAATCCCCAGCACTTCCAGTGGCCTTACCAAGTGTATGTAGCTTGTACAAGTCAAGTTCGTCCCCGATTGCAAATGCGTCGTATTCCTCATATCTAACTTCACCTTCAAAGTCCTCAAGTAGAACATATAATTCCTGTGGTTGATCATTGGTGAGTACGTGTATCTTGTCAAGGCCTAAGAAGAACTCCCCCGTCAAGTTGCCAAAGCCTTCCTTGTAGTCAGCCCACTTTCTGTTGAAGTCTACCGTTCCATCCATTCGTCGCAAAATTATCGTCCAGTTTCCGCCCCTAGTATCAGCATCGCAAGCTACGTCAAACGGTTGATCACTGTAGCTGGGGATAAGCATTTCGTAGATTCCACTACGGCATGATGTGGCACAGCTGCACCCAAAATATACTTTCGGTGGTTGTGTCGTTGCTTCTTCTTTCATTATATCGCTTATCGAATTTAATTTCTCCAATACGACATTCAACATGCTTTCTATACTCTTTAGGTCCACCTTGAGCAGTGTTTGCTCTTTTTCGATCAGCTTTTTATCTGAACTTATTTCTCTACTCTTAGCTGTCGTATTTTCTTCACCTGATTTGCACCTTATTAGCTCTTCTTTTATTAGTTCTAAATCCGACCTGATCTGCTGTTGATCCAATCTTATTATTCCAATATCCATTCTCACCATTTGTTGATCCGCTTTGATCAATTCGTGCGCCGATCTGATAAAAGTTCAATAACAATTAAATAAGAACACTGCTAATTTAAATACAGAAAACGCACTTAAGATCGACCAACTCTGATTTTATAGAAAGAAAAGCTTTCGTTTGGTTTAACTCGATCGATCCCTCCGAAAGGAAATATAATGTATTTACCAGCAAGCTGGTAAAAACTAATTGCAACAACATTTTTGCGACTGATTTCAATAGAATTTAAGAGAGTACTGAGTGAATTACTTGCTAGAGTCGAGCTTTTATTGGGTTTTTGAATAAGTTGAATGGTCCGCGGGAGAACTTTGCTTTAGTTTCATAGCCATTAAATTATAAACCATTCGCAGCAGACCGCAGGCAGAAATACTCAAAACCATTGATAACGTAGGTCTTGAAAAACTCAGAGCTAAGAACGGAAACATACTTCCGGCTTAAGACGGAATTTACAGTGTAGCTTATCAACTCGAAAATAAAACCTCTTCCGGCTTTAGTACCACAATATTAAACAAGTATAACGTTATTTCATGGGTAAACGCATCATTGGGAGAATACATAAAGTTCAGTTTTATTCCAAATAAAATGTAATCATAATTAAATAAATTCAATCACTGATTAAAAAAGTCACCTTTATCTTTGGTTAAGAGCATTAAGCAGAGCAGAGAGAAGTTTTAAAGGTGTTTGTTGGGGTAATTGAAAGCTCTTCAATCTGCAAATGGAATCAGGTGAAAATTAGTTAATCTCTCTTTCGCATTTGCTGATTAAACGATAGCACAACAAGGAAGAAACGAGAAACGTGCGCTCAGCTGAATGCAAGGAGAGAGCTAAGGAAGTTGTCAGGTAAATCCACACAAAACTCTACTTGATTAGCACTAAATGTGTGTGCGGGTGTGAGTGCGGGTGTGTCAGAAACATGTGTAGATGTTACTGAGTACAGAGAACACGCATATCCGACTTGAATGCTTGTTGATAACTTTTTAAAAGCACCGCCCCTGGGAAGGGGGCCAACAACTTTTGCCCTGCCCCCCTGCAACCTCTGTACCGCCTTCGCTCAGTCGACAAATTAACAACGCTGCTTACAAAATAAAAGTTTTGGCTTGCAGTCCGACTTATCTCCGATAGCCATTAGTAAGGCACAAAAGTTAACAATGAGCAAAAGCCGAAGCAGCAGCAGCAGAAAGAGAGCGAAAACTTAGCTACTGATAAACGTGCTTCACAAACAGCAAAGCAAACTCACAGAATGATATAGCCAGCGAGTGAGGGCAGTGTGAGGAATGAGGGGAAGGGGGTTGGCTGGGGGTATACAACGTTGCTCAGATCAAAAGGTATACGAAAACTTGCCACAAAAACAAGCGCAAGCAAAACTCTTTTCCCATCTGCGATAATTGCTGCTTAGCTAAAGAAATTTGTCTTCCTCCCTTCCTACACGTCAATGAACTCACCCCCACCCCCTCTTTGTGGCCAAGGGATATACTCGTACTAAAGAGATATGGCAAAGGCAATTAGAGGCTCATTTGAAAGAGATTTTGCAGAGTTGCCGATTAGATTGTTCGGTCGCAAATCAAAGTCAAGCTCTCAGCATGATTAGCAGGCTGCTGAGGCTGACTAAAGTCAGAGAGAGAAGGAGAGAGAGAGCGAGCGAAAAATCGTTCTAATGCTTTATAATGTATAGTATGTATTCATACCTGATAGTTCCAATGAACACTTTAAAAGGAATGATTTTTTAGCTATTATCTTTTTGGCAACACTGGTTTAAAAAGCTGACGCACGTTTCGTGTTTTGTATAACTGTCAAACATCTTTAGTTTGATCTATAATTTAATCATGAATTGTCACACAAACGAATAACGCTTGCAAATTATTGAATTTTATTATCAAAATGCGTGCTCTGTTTAGAAAGTTCATCGCACGCTTCTTCCATTTTATGATCAGTTTAATCGACCCACTGAAGCGGCTATTTGGGCTATTGTGCCTAAATTTCGCACCAAATTTACATTGTTAAAACTTAAAACACCAACGCTTACGTAGAGTGCGAACTGAAGAAAATAAAGATTTCATGCATTTCTCTGAATGTGAGATAAATGATGTATCAGTCTTATCTGGCTCGTTCTGACTAATACACAGCAATAATAAGTGTGTCCAGTTTCATCAAGATAGCGGATAAACTCGACTCTACTGTCTTAAGCCATAACCAAGAATTTAACAAAGTTTGTATATCTGAAATAAGTAATGTTAGCGAAAATCGATTTATTTGCTTCTCATAAAAAACTAAATTGATTTTACCACAGAAAATATTTGAAACAATTAATTGCGAATTACATTCAAACCGCAAACGGCTTTTGTGCAAAGTTGCGTTATTAGTTCAAATGATATAATATTTGAAAAGTTTCGTTCATTGTTTGGGATTTTTCAATTTATAAAATGCATTAAATATTCAATTTACGGTGTGCACGTTTTCGGGCAATTAGCTTAATTAAAAAACTGCATTTAAAATTCTGTGGAAATATTCGGGCCGAAAATTGTGCACAAAAAAGAATTGAGAACAAAGCAAAAATTTCGAATTTTAAATGCATTCACAATTAATTAAGTCGTGAATTGTGTAGAGAAATGATGAGAAGGAGGCAAGAGAGAGAGAGAGAGACAGAGAAAGACAGAAGTTTATGGATTAAGCCATTAAAAAATACACAATAAAATAGCAGATTAGCAATAGTTTTATTTCGAATTGACACTCATTAAAATAATGGCATTAGTCTAAAGTTATTTTTACTTTTGTTTATATTATAAATGGAATATATATTAATGAGTATTTATATAATATATAATTAGTCTTAAGTTAATTTTAATTAACATTTTATATATCGAATATATATTTATATATTATATTATTAGTTTTAAGTTATTTTTCCATTTCTTTATATTATATATATATATATATATATTGTAATATATTGTAATATATATATATTGTAATATAAACTTTAGTTGTTTTATTTATATTCATTATATTATTTCATGTCAATCACGAATATTAAAAGAGAAGTAGTAGTAAAAAAGAGAAGAAGTGAACTGTCGATTGCATTTTATCTTTACAGGGCATTTGCGCTTCTGGCATACCCCAAGTCTTTTGCTTTAGTTTAAGCTAATTTCCGGAGAAGTGGCTATGAAATTTTGGTGTGCTGTAATCTCGAAATTCTCATGAAAATGATTTGCTCTGGAATTCAAATAACATCAGACACACACGCACACACACCCGTAACACACACTCAGACATTCTGCGTGTGTGTGTGTGTGTATGTATAAATATTCAAAAAGATTTCGCATGCGGCGCACATTTTGAATACATTTGACAATTTCTACAGCGTTCGCCTTCTTCTGCTTCGCCTTTTTTTCTGCCTTATTGTGCGAGAAATGAGAAATATTTGCATTTACTTGAGTAGCAGAAAGACGGCAGAATGCAGAAATGTAATTTCCATGAAAGCAGAGCAGAGCACAGCCCGACAGCAGCCCGAGAGCTGAAGTCCTGCGCATCCAAAAGTGCCTGCAAGTGCACAGGCCCATTGCACAAGTCTGAGACGGAGGATCTGCGAGGCTCCTTACTAGTTTTTTTTGTGCTGAATACTCTGTATGCGCATCAAGAGGCAGGCTTAGAGAGAGAGGAATAGTTGTGGAAATAAGGATATGAACGTTGATCAGTATTGTTCTCTTGTTCTTCACAATAACTGAGAATTCAATGCTACATCTTTGCTCATATCTTAAGCTTAGCTTAAGCTCACATTTCTTTTACCTTCTTGGAATATGCATTTTCCAATCAATTAAACGCATTTTGCAAATCACAGCGTATGTCATAGTCAAACAGTCTCAACGTGCAGCAACAGAAATTTGTAGGCGGCAAGAAGTTTCCCGTCGTCGTCGTCGTCGTCGTCGTCGTCGTTATACTTGGCGTCTATTGTGTGGGTTAGCAGGGTTGCATTTGCATGCTGACAGCAGCTGCCTGCTGTTAAAGTAGTTTTAGCACCAGGAACTGCCACCGTCCCTCCCCCTCGAGACCCACATCCACTTCCACTCGCCTCCGTCGTCGTCCCGTTGGGCCGCTTGTCGCATTGCATGAAATATTTGACTTTTGATTAAAGCGCCAACTCAAGTGTTCTGACTTCGCAGAAGGAGCAGGCCGAGTGGGGAGAGAGAGAGGGCGTCACAGTCTGCCCCACTGAGGGAGGCACTTGACAAGATTCACTTGTCTTTCAAATGCATTTCATATTGTGTTGCATAATTTTGCGGGTTTTTCTAATGTGAAATGTGTGCGTGGAAGATTCTAAAGAGCAACACCCACAACAACAAAAGCAACAACAACAACAACTATAATAACAGTAGGGAAATAAAATCTGCAGTAAAAAAGAGTCGGAAAATAAGAAAATCATGCAGCTAGACGCTGCGTGGTTGCGAAAAACTTTACTAAGAACTTGCCGGGCAAGTTTATTTCCACTCGTTGCTGTTGTTGTTGTCGTGTTGCATTGTTGTGCATTGTGACTTGTCTGGCTGTGTATCTGTGTGTGTGTGTGTGGCAAATAACAGTGCATGACCAGGAAAAGTGTGTGTTGCCTGGTGTTCCACAAGCTGTCGCTGCTTCAATGGCTTCCCTTGGCTTTTATGTGGCAAGAAGTTAAGTCGCAGACGTGGCACAGAGTAATGTAAATGTTGAGGAGAACAAGTTGGGAATCTGTACTTGTTTTTCCTAAAGCAGCCTCAAATTGCTACAATTGATCATATTAATTATGCTTCTTTCATGTGATACTGAGGTCAAGAATGTGCTTGCAAAGCTCATCAATATAAAAGCACCTGGAATTGAGTAAGCCTTCGCAATGCGAAGTAGGTTTCTCTTGCAAAGGTTTAATGCGCTTTGTTGCCTCAAGCTTAGAACAATGTATTATAATTAAATTTCAACTAATAATTAATTATTAAAATAATAATCTGGAGAAAATTATTTCGTTATATATTGGTAATAATCATTTCCATTGACAACTCAAGTATAAGTGCTTTGGTTGCACTCGTAAACTCCGAATGTTTTTATGTTTTGGGAGGCCTCAGCCAAGCCCACAATGCGACGAAAAATTAATCATACGCTCTGATTGGCAGCCAGCACAGTCCCCAAGAGGAGATGATTCAGAGAGAGGGTGCGAGGCTTGCCACCAACGAGGGGCACCACGAAAATGTAAAATATTATTGCGAAGCACAAAAAGCAAATTAATTTTTCATAAAAGGCAAACCGCGAGCCTCGTCGAGCTTTGCCTGGTTGCCCTGCTGGGCTCCGACTCTTGGCAAAGGATGTGCGCGTCGACGTTACCGCACACGCACTCACGTATGTACCTGCACCAACACACACACACACGCAGATCTCTACAAACACTTGCATGCACAGAAGCCGCAATTAATTTCCAATGCGCGCTTTATGCGCCTCCTTTGCGCCCTCGTCCTGGTGGTGCCTCAGGACGCAATGGTGAGTGCAGTAAGGCGTGTTAATTGCCACGCCAAACAAGAAAGCTAAAGGAGATTGGGGTACTCCAAAAAAAAAGAGGAAGATGAAGAAAAAAAGAGCAGAGGCAAAGGCAGTGGCAAGCACACTCAACTCTTTAGTCGAATAAGCCGATCGAATCACACGAATCACGCTGCGTCTGGCTAATTTCTGCTTTATTTTCCTTTAATTTCCTCCACTTTGGACTAATTAGCCCGTTTGGTTTTCGCTCAGACCCGAGCTAATTGAGTATTGTGAGTCATCTTTGATGGGAATCAAGGCAGTGAACGGTTATTTGGTAATGCAAAACTTGGCAATATTTCGGCATATGAAAACAACTGATAGCCAGGCGCGTAGCTAGGTATGTGCAGCGTGTACGGTGCACAAGGGCCCCCGGGGCATGCGGCTAGCAAACAAGCTGGAGGTTTTAAAGAGCATTCATTTGAACAGTTAATTTCCTTCAGTAAAAACAAATGCATTCATTTTAAAGATTCAAATACTTATTTAGGCAAAGTAAAGGGGTCCCAGTGAACTTTGCAGGGCCCCGAGAAGGTCGGAACGGCCCTGATGATAAACATCAGATAAGTCTGCATTCTAGTATAATATGGAGTATAAAAAACTTTTGCAATCGCTGAATCAGTAGTCCTATTCAAGTGTAACATGAGCTACAACATAATAGCCTGAAGAATAAAAAGAAGTAGAATAATGAATGAGAAGAATGTTAATCTAATATATAAGTAAAAATAAAGTCAACTCTATTTTCCTAAGTTCGCTGAATGATTTTTATACTAACAATTAATATAATTCTCAAAGCATACACAATACACAATCAACAATAGAACGTATTAACTTTGAGTGATTCATTCAAAAGATTCCACTTCGGTTCTGTAGCGCCCTATTCAATTCCTTGGCCTTATCATCATGACCGCTCGCTTCAGGGCATAATCGTCGCCACGAAAATGATACCAGCTTAGACCCTTTCCGGGCGTGAGGCCATTATATTTGCCCGTCAAGTGGCTGCGAAGTATAGCATAGAATATTGTTGTTTATATTACATAATAACAGACATATGTATGTATAATTATCGCACTTGCCTACCTTCTATAGCAGGCCCTGTACCACCAGGCACCCTTATAAAGTTCTGCGCAGTTTTTGTCGTACTTATCGTTATCACGATCATACGTGGAGAACTTCTGGCCATGTTGCTCTGTCATTGAGTCCCCTGCAGTGCCTTCAGCCTTGCCCAATGTGTGCAGCTCATATTTGTCCAGTTCATCGCCAATGGCAAAGTTATCATACTTTTCGTATCGCACATCACCTTGGAAGTCCTCCAGAATGAACATCAACTCCTGACTTTGATACATGGTCAGTGCGTGTATTTTATCTAAGCCCAAGAAGAATTCTCCATCCAAGTTGCCAAAGCCATTCTTGTACTCTGTCCAGTTGCGATAGAAGTCCACACTGCCGTCCAATCGTCGCAGAATAATAGTCCAGCCACCGTTGCGAGTCTCAGCATCGCAGGCAACCTTGAAGGGTTGTCTACTGTAGCTGGGAATCAGTAGCTCAAAGATGCCGCTATGTCTGAAGAGTGAAGTAGCTTCGGCACAGCTGCGTGCATAGGAGCCAGCCGGATTGAACTGATCGAGCTTTCTCGCAATGCCCTCGAGTAGGTTTCCCTGTCTAGTCAGTTCCGCTTTTATGTAGGCATGCTCTGATCTGAAAAGTAAAACCGAATTGACTTAAGTTTTGAATAGTTTCCGATGCAGTTTTGCTAATTGCACTGATAAGAAAGACCGAGTGGCTTAAATTATTGAATTGAATCTATTTAACACTCACTTCAGCTCAGCTAGTTGTGTTCTTATCGCCACAAATGCTGCCGTTCCATTCAGCTCAATATTCTGCGAGCAATGCGATAAGGCATGCAATGTACTCACAATAAAGATTATGAACAACATTTTGCAACCGCAGCCAAGGGAAACCCCGAACAAACTGAGCAATGAATGAATGAACGAGTGTTTTGAATCAGCCACGCGACTTCCCTTACAGCCAGATAAGTAAGAGGAAACGTCGTTCCATGTGGAAGTCGCAAATAATAAACTTATTTAGCTGATAAGTAGCTCGAATAGTGGCAAAGCAATTAACAATATAACATACATATGTATACATATTTACTGTATATGTATGTGTGTACTCCTGATGATAAGAAACTGTGCAATTCCAGTTGACGTCACAGCGTGAAATTCATTCACAGCGATTGCCGCGCAGTCTGCCAAATTGAGCACAAAAAAAAACCTTGACAGGCAGACGACGCACTGGGGGAGTTCCCCTTCCCCAGTCCCCCCCCTCTCTCTCTCCCGAAGAGGGTTAGTGGGTTGTCTCCGCATCAGTTCAGGTGACATCAGTTTGAAGTTTACGCAGTTTGACAGTTCCTCTCAGCAAAAAATAAAAAGAGAATAAAGAAACTGTTTCCGAAAAACAATATCAACGATTGTCGCTCGAAAGGAAGTTCGTGGCAATAAGGCGATAGCATTGTTGTACTCATGGTTGTCATGGTGCCCGAGTGTATAAATCGAAATATTATCAAGATGCCGTCGGGTCTAGCGGTTCGTTTCTTTCATATTATCGCAACTGCGGGAAAATTGCTCGCTAAGCTGAATTCTCCGAGACGGAAAGCTCATTCAAAGAATGTGGTAAACAAGTTTTTACCTACACGACGATACAAATGTAAATATCTTGTATACACTGCGAGAAACGTGTGAATATTCTAAAAGTTTTTAAAGAATATTTTATAGAAAAGTTAGGTATTTCTAATTAATGTGCAAATAACATTGGAAACCTTTATACTCGTATTTAAAAGACTCTGACTCAGACTAAATCTTAGAGACATTTCATTACTATTACATTTGTTTTTTTTTTCCTTTTCTGACTGTAAATTTTGTGCATGCGATTATATAGTGTGTATGTGTTCGTGTGAGAAATTTATGTTTCATATTTTATTTTTTTTGGGCTAGCTAAATTTGCTTGCCTTTCGCTTACGTATTTCATTTGGCTCAACACTTGAATGTCTGAGGCTGAGGTGGGGGCCGTTGCTGGAGCTGAGTTCCGCTCTTGTGGCCGGAGGGGGGCTACTCCATTATACAAACGTATAAATAACATAAAAATGAAGCGTATTCAACCTCAAAGTTCAGCTCAAATAAGCACTCAATAGATCTAACCAATGGCCCAGGCCAGGGCACAGCCAACCCAGATGTAGCCCCAAATCCAGACCAAGGCCTCGAGGCTGTGGCAACTTTCGCATTTGATGTGCATACGAAATGGCCGCTGGCTGCCTCTGTCGATAGACGATGAATTTAAATATGCCCCAAATTGAGTATTGGGCACGTAATAAAAAAAAAATAAAATGGCGCAAGCGAGAGAAGGAAGTTGGTGAAGCAGGCAGAAGATGGTCGAGGAAGCAGCCATGGAGCTGGGACCGTGTTATGTATGGCATCGTAAATAAACCCTTTTTTTACTTAATCCAAATTCGTCCCCGGGGAACAATTTGTTACACAATTTAAAGAAAGAAGAGCAGAAGCAGAAGCAGCACAGCTTCTGCTTGACCGGGACAGGCGTTTAGATTTAGCCAAGCCCTTGTGCTTCCCCTGCCCTCATGCTCCCTATCTTTCTCTCTCTGTGTGGGGTCAGTTCCAGCTAAATGTATCTGCATACATTGTCCCTTTTCGGCTGCAATATTTTCGCCATAAAATATTTATATATACACACACATACATACATATTTATATGTGGATATATATGTATATATATTCATTTTTTCTCGCACCTTCCGTGTAATAAGGTTTTAAATTTCTATTTCCAAGCACATTTTTGATATGCTTACAAAAAGAATATGCAGCAATAAAAAGATGAAGAGATGAAAACGAACGGACTGTGCCTCCAGCACACACACACACAGTTTGTATCCCTTTTCCCTTTTCACTCCCTCCCTTTCACTTCCCAATTCTTTTCCATTGCAATAACTGAATTTGTCGCTAAAAATTCATAGGAAAGTGCTGGGATTATTTTCTTTAGAATTGAACAAAAACCAAATCAAAGAGAGCTTGGCAAAACATTTGACATTCATTCAAACACAAATCTAATTTATTTCACAAGTATTCATAGTTGTGCGGAGTTTCTTTAAGAAGTTAAGTTAATAATTTAGTGGAAGTTCCTTTGTGTTTTATTGGAAATTAAGGAATTAATTCATTTCAAAGTGAAGCTTTTATGGCGAAGCACATTAATGCTTAAGTCTTAAGTGAGGAAGTAGAGCTTTCTGTATTAGTTTATTTGGCGAAAAGAATATACATTTATTTTAATTTACTATATTATGCATTTTGTCTATAAAAGCACATGAAAACTTTAACATTAAGTGCACTCAAATTGTCAATTGTTTGAAAACGGTTTGAGAATAAGTGCAAAGTGTTCAAAGCTCACCGAATTAATGAATCGACAGATAAAACATTTCGTTTATTTTGTGGAATTGAAAGCGGCTATTTATGAAATCATTTGAATTCAAAGTGCAGCTTGCGTGATCAAGCACATTAAAGCTTTAATTTATTATTTAGAAGAGTCAACTTAAGGCTTTTGCAAGCAGTTCATTTGAGGAGCTAAATAAAAGAGAATTTGCATTAGATTTGTGCATCTTTGCCCGTAACTAAAGCACATGAAAGCTTGCTGCTGATCAAAAGATAAACTTTCCAGAACACTTAAGAAGTACGCAACACTCTCCTCAACACTGGCTTCAGGAATGAGTGGAAAGTATTCGATGAGCTTGTCCTCTGAGTAGCACGTAATCAACTGCCTACAACGACAAGAATAATAACAACAAACGGCAACAGGAAGCACGAACAGTGCAAGCAATGGCAACTCGGGACTGACAAAAACAATAACTGACCCGGGCTTGGGCCGAGTCGAGTCGAGCTGAGCCGTAAATCGCCGCGACGGACTCTCAAAAATTAGCGGAAACGGAAGCCAATCAGCAGTCAACGGAAACCGCATTGTGAGCCGCAGTGTGCTTCAATTTCGTGGCTTCGATTATGATGACGATGAGAATGAGAAGAAAGTTGCCTACTCCAATTCGACTGACCTCATCATCATCATCATCAATACCCCACTTGCTTCAACTCTGCACTCCATTTGGGCTTTGACTGCAGCGGGCTTTGGGTTTGTGGTCAGCACCGAAAATAATGGCCAAGAGCCAAATTACGTTTCCGTCCGTCGACGCAGCGCAAAGCTCTCGCTCGGCCGGAAATTGTGAAAAATCAACTTGGTCAAAGGGCACGCACGCACACATGCACACTCGCACACACACAGACATACATACGTTCTCATGCTGTGCTAAAATTGAGTTTCGTAAAGGAAAATTGCCGCTTAACGAGATGATTTCAATATGAAATCGACTTCAAAATATTTTCCACTCTCCCCTCTCACTCTTCTCGCTCTATCTCTCTTTCTGTCTCGCTCTGAAAAACTTAATCCCGCCATCCGGCGAAAATTTCTCTCGCATCTGGGCAAACGTCTGCGAATTTTATAATGAAATTCCAGTAGCATTTAATTATGCCCCCAAGGCATTTCCCTGCCAAAAGTCGCCTTCGCTTCGATTCACTGGAATTTTGCATTACAGAAGCCTCTGATTATCTGAGTCGGAGTGAATCTTTGTGCAGTTGAGTTCCTACTTTGCGCGAAAAATACATTATACATATTCACTTCAACTCAACTGCAGCTGTGTGCCCCCCAGATATCACAACTGTTTATACACTTCGTATAAGAGCTTTGTGCAAAAGTATTTAACAGACAGAAGGAGGCGTGGCAGACTACACATAGTATAGATCATTTTGCTCAGGATCATTTGTCTGTTTGTCTACCTGTCTGTCTATACTTCAGTCGTAGAACTTAGTTATTATAAGAGCTAGATACATAATATTTCTATTGACCATCTGCAGATCAAGTTTATTTCAAATGTTATATGCCAATTTAATAGTGTATAATTATTATTTTATATAATATTAACTATTAAGCAAGTATTTGCTTTAACTATGATATCTACTTATTAAACAAATTATAGTTTGATCGAAAAATAAAAACTGTAGTTGTTCAAATACACATTTTCTGTAGTTCCGGGTAAATGACGTTGGCGTTGCGCATTTCTAAGTAAGAATTTGTTGCAATGGAGTTTGATAGAATGTTACAGAGTATAGAGCAGTTTGCTTGTCGGGCTTTTATTGCATATCTAAATAGTTTTTATACCCTTCGACCATTGAAAATGGTCAAAAAATGGGTATACTAACTTTGTGCAAATGTATGTAACAGGCATAAGGAGGCGTGGGAGACCCCATAAAGTATATATATTCTTGCTCAGGATCACAAGCCGAGTCGATTGAGCCATGTCTGTCTGTCTGTCCGTCTGTCCGTCTGTCTGTGTGAATGCACAGATCTCAGCTATTATAAAAGCTAGAGTTACCAAACTTGGCAGGAAGACTCCTGTGTACTATAAGCAGATGAAGTTTATTTTAAATGTTAGGTGCCACGCCCACCGCCCCCACAAATCAATAATTTAATTTTTGAACTTAATTTGTAAGCGCTGTATATAAGACACAACTTTCTGACTTTAACATATACTAAGCTAAATGAAATATCTACGTAGTCCCCAAATTACAATCCAATCGAACAATAAACACAGAAGTTATTTAAGAAAGTATGAGCATAAAACCAAGTGCTTCTGTCAGCTAACAAGGGAGACGGGCGAGCGCGAAGCGCGAGCGCCATTTGTCGGGATTCATTTCAAAGCATGTGCATATGCATATGTGTATGAATGTAACAAATTAAACTACACGGGAACATAGGTCGATGTAGATGTAGATGTTCAACCAGGAAATATATGTGGAGTCTATCGGTTTCTCACTTTCACAGACGTGTACTTACTGGCATGTTAGACAGAACTACGCTGACCAATTATATAAGTACCAATATACTAAGTGGATTCTAGAACAGTTTCTTCTTTGGGTTATGTACATTTCCACAAAATAAGTATACTTTATTTTAATCATTTTCGGATACTACAGTAATTACATATTTACTGTTTATTAATCTTTAATTAACAAAACAGTTCTCATATATTTTTCGGCCTAATCATCATGACAGCTCGCTTTAATGAATATTCCCAACCATGCCAATGATACCAATTGATGCCTGTAGGCGAAGTGCTATCCTTATATCTGCCCATCAAATTGCTGAAACAGAAAGAAAAGTAATTAAAGATTTTCCAACCAAATGTCTGTATATACATACCTATGATGACAATTGTTAAACCACCATCCACCATTCCAATTTACGGCGCAATTTCCGCTGTCCTTATCATTATTATTGACTTGTGAATTTCATTCCATGGTGATAAATTAATGAATCCCCAGCACTTCCAGTGGCCTTGCCCAGTGTATGAAGCTTGTACAAGTCGAGTTCATCTCCGATTGCAAAAGCGTCGTAGGCCTCGTACCTTTCTTCACCTTCAAAGTCCTCAAGAAGAATAAGTAATTCCTGAGGCTGATCATTGGTGAGTGCGTATATCTTGTGAAGGCCTAAGAAGAACTCGCCCGTCAAGTTCCCAAAGCCTTCCTTGTAGTCAGCCCACTTTCTGTTGAAGTCTACACTTCCGTCCATTCGTCGCAAAATGATTGTCCAATTGCCGCCTCGAGTCTCTGCAGAGCAAGCTACCTTGAATGGTTGCTCATAATAGAAAGGGATGCTTATTTCGTAGATTCCACTGCGCCTGGGTGTGGTCATTGCTTCAGCACAGCTACGAGCCCTGGATAATTTAGGTGGCTGCGTTGTTCCTTCTTCTTTCTTCATATCAATTATCGAATTAAACTTCTCTATTACGACATTTAAGATGCTTTCTATGCTATTTAGGTCCACCTTGAGCAGTGGTTTCTCTTCTTGGATCAAACCTTTATCTAAACTTATTTCTCTAGTCTTGGATGTCGTATTTTCCTGACCAGATTTGCACCTTATTAGCTCGTTTTTAATTTGTTCTAAATCTGATCTGATCTGCTGTTGATCCAATTTTATGATTCCAACATCCATTCTCACCATTTGTTGATCCGCTTTGATCAATTCGTGCGCCGATCTGACAAAAATGAACTAACAATTAAATTGGAACTTGGGTAGTTTAAATATGGAAAACACACTTTAGATCGACCAAGTCCGATTTAATCAAAAGGAATGCTCTAGTTTGATTTAATTCCATTCTTTCGGTTCCTTCCGAAAGGAAATATAATGAATTTAACAGCACGCTGGTAAACAAGAACTGCGACAACATGTTGGCGATGACCTTCGATAGCTTGTCAGAAAGTACTGAGCAAAATTCTAGCTAGCTTCTAATTTTTAAAATACAAAAGAAAAGTTCTTATCAGCTCACACTCAACTCAAATAATGAACAAGCACGAAAGGTACAGTCGAATGTGCTCAACTGTGTTATACCCGGTACTTTTCTGACCACAACAATTTTTTAAATATTTTATTTTTACTATAGCACTGTACGACACAAATTCGGAATTTTTGAGAGTCACCGCAAATATTTTGCAAAAACTAGAAATTCTGCATCAACATATTTGCCGAAATACATAGTCCGTGTTTGGATCGTATGCAATAGTATAAAAACATTAATTAAATTTGCTGTTTTTAATAAAATTTTAACCACAAACGAAAGTGTCAAGGTCTTTGCGAATACAGAATATGATAGACTCCGGTTAATGTGGTCAGAGTTATTTGATTTCATTTATTTTATTGCGTGATAAATCATAAATTGTAATTTAAATGGTTTGCATTCCCAACAAACAAAGCAAAAATATAAAGCTTAGCTTATTAATAATTTATGTAAAACTATCTTTAAGTTACTTGGATTACTTAAAAGTAAACTTTAATATTCCACATTTCACATTGAGTTAAAAAATTAAATTATTGATTTGCGAGGGCGGTGGCAACATTTGAAATAAACTTGATCAGCGTATAGTACACAGGAGTCTTCATTCCAAATTTGGTAACTCTAGCTTTTATAATAGCTGAGATCTGTGCGTTCACACAGACAGACAGACATGGCTCAATCGACTCGGCTTGTGCTCCTGAGCAAAAATATATACATACACTTTATAGCGTCTGTCACGCCTCCTTCTGCCTGTTGAATACATTTGCACAAAGTTGGTATACCCTTTCTTGACAATTTTCAATGGTCAAAAGAGGAATAATAATTAAATATTGGTTATAACTATACAAGATATTATATGAATATAAGTATACAAGAAATAGTATAGTCTACTAACTATATAATTTGAATCAATCTGTATTTAGTTTCAAAATGAGTTCCGCAAATTTAAACAATCTTCTACAAGTGCAGTAAATCACATGTAAACACACTAGCAACATACCTGATAGACTCTATATCTATGTATATGTGCTATGTTTGTGTGTAGTACCTGTGCTGGTTCGAGAACTTATCTACCGTCAGGGTTAGTCGTAAACGTTACCATTACGTGATCGCACGTATGCGCATTCGTTAGCCTTAACTAAGACTGCGTGCAAATCCCAAGCAGAACATAAATTAAACGACAAAAAACCAAAAATGAAAAACTTGGAAAGTGTGTCCAGCAACCGCAGGCAGAGGTCACGTGGCACGTGAGAAGTTTGAGGGGTAGTCCCCCTGGAAATGTTTGGCAAACTGAATTTGGAGACAAACTGTGCGGGCCAAACTGTTGCTGCAGCAACAACAAAATTCGATAATTAAATAAAGCAACAAAATGCAAACAATTTTGGATTTGAATAAACACGCGAATGCTATTTAACTTTCAGTGGCGCAGCAAAGTGGGGTTAGAAGAGGGGAGGGAGTTGAGGCAGCTTGTGGCGCCTGTGTGAAATTAAATAAGTTAGGGCAACCGCTAACGAGAAAGGTGTCTGGCACTACGAATTAATGTGGCGGTTATGTGAAGCCTCTGGCACTCGCTGCACAACCACAACGCTTGCCGCCCCCACCCCCCCCTCTGTATGTGCGGGATGCGGATACGGATGTGGATGCGGGTGCGGATGCGGAAGGTTTCGCAGCGACGGCGCGTAAAATTGCAGGCGCACATGTGTTCAGAGTTTAATCTGTTTAGGCAACACGGCGAACGCCTGCCGACAACTTGCAAAACTATTTCCTCCCCTTCACCCCTCTCTACCAGCTCTTTTCCTTCTTCTGGCGGCAAACAAGGTAACACTAACTTCACCTGGCAGTTGCACCTGCAGCTGCAACTTACCCGACAGTGGTGTGAGAAAGGGAAACGGAAGCGGGAGGGGAATTCGCACACAGAATAATGTACTAAACGCTGAAAATGAAATACAAGCCAGTACGCAGACATTGCCCTAGCCCTGTCCCCCTCATCGTGCATGCCTTCTCTTTCACTAAAAATGTTAAAGTTCTCATTTAATTGCTACGGCAAGTGAGCAAGTCTATTGGTTACTCCTTGCAGAAGGTCTACCAAGCTATGCAAAGCCAGAACGAAGGTTCCATACACTTGCAAGATTCTCATATCTCCGGCCGATAGTTTTTATGACAGCTATACGCTATATCGGTAGATCGACTTCTCTGGCGCTGCCGATTCAGAATATATAGTATATACCTTATACAGCCGGAGCTAGTCTCCAAAGGTGCGTTACAAGGTCCTCTTAGGCCAATATTATTATACCCTCTGCAAGAGTATATATTCAAATTCTTTATACATATATACAAGTAATCTTCAAAAATTCTTTGTACAAATCTATGATATTTTCTAACATTTTAATATGTTTCTCGTTCTTTCAATAAAAAGTGGAATTTTTATAGTTTACTTTTAAATAATCTTCAGAGAATTTCCTTTAGAAGCCGAAACTAACTCAGCGATAGGTTGATGTAAATTTTAAGCTTTATATTTTTGCTTTGTTTGTTGGGAATGCAAACCATTTAAAATACAATTTTTGATTTATCTTTAAATGAAATAAAATAACTCTGACCACATTAACCGCAGTCTAGCATATTATGTATTCGCAAAGACATTGACACTTTCGTTTGTGGTTTACATTTCATCAAAAACAGCAAATTAAATTACATTGTTATCAACAATTTTATGAATAACAAAAAGCTGTCGCACTCTCGTCATTTATTTAGTTAGTTAAATAAACTAACTAAAGCAAATGCTTTATAATATTTTACTGATATTTTTGTACTCTATCAACTGGAATTTGATTTGTACCGTTTTATTTTTATTTCCGAGTAGATTTAGTTAGCAGTATAATTTTTTCAAGTCACCTAAGCGCTTAAAACTCGGTTGTTGGTCAAGCCCCAGGGTAGAGGTAGTCTATTTCTATTTGTACCTGAAAACCTTGGAGAACAATATTAAGACTTTGACACTTCGTATAGTTCCCTTTTACTTTAATGAAAATTAAGTTGATGCTACAAATATAAGAGAAAGGGATGACAAATACAAAAATAATGACCTATTAATCATATTCATAATCTATATATGATATTAAGCATAAACATATACTGTTAGGTAATTTTTAATAATCAAAATATTTTCTTATTTTCTTCGGTCTTATCATCATGACGGCTCGCTTCAATGAATATTCGTGACCATGCCAAGCCCTCCAATTGATGCCTTTACCGTCAATGTTATCTTTATACCTGCCCATCAAATTACTGAAACAGAAATAAAAGACAGCAAAGGTTTTCCATCCAAAAAGAATTGATTGTGCATACCTGTCATGGCAATCATTATACCACCATCCACCAGTATACATTTCGGCACAATTACTATTGTGCTTATCACTATCTTGATCATGACTTGAGAAATTCATTTTATAATGTCTGCTTAATGAATCCCCAGCACTTCCAGTGGCCTTACCCAGTGTATGTAGCTTGTACAAGTCGAGTTCCTCCCCAATTGCAAATGCGTCGTAGGTCTCATATCTAACTTGACCTTCAAAGTCCTCAAGTAAAACAAATAATTCTTGAGGCTGATCATTGGTGAGTGCGTGTATCTTGTCAAGTCCTAAGAAGAACTCCCCTGTCAAGTTCCCAAAGCCTTCCTTGTAGTCAGCCCACTTTCTGTAGAAGTCCACACTTCCATCCATCCGTCTTAGAATGATCGTCCAGTTGCGACCCCGAACCTCCCCGTCGCAAGCTACTTTAAAAGGTTCATCACTGTAGCTGGGGATCAGTATTTCATAGATTCCACTACGCCTAGATGTTGACATTACTTCTGCACAGCTCCGTCCAATAGATATTCTATTAGGTGTTTGTGTCGTTAGTTCTGTTTTTTCTAAATCGCTAAACGGTTTTAACTTTTCTAATAGGACATTCAACATGCTTTCTAGCCTTTGCTGACCAGTCTTGAGCAGTGTATGCTCTTCTTGAATTAACACTTTATCTGCACTTAACAGGTTTTCTATTCTTTTTAGGTCCGACTTAAGCAGTATTTCCTCTTCTTGCATCAAACCTTTATCTAAACTTATTTCTCTAGTCTTGCCTGTCGTATTTTTCTGACCAGATTTGCACCTTATTAGCTCTTCTTTAATTATTTCTAAATCTGATCTGATCTGCTGTTGATCCAATTTTATGATTCCAACATCCATCCTCATCATTTGTTGATCCGCTTTGTTTAATTCGTGCGCAGTTCTGACAAATGTTTAATTGCAATAAGTAGAGATTTTGGCTATTTTAAATACATGAAACTCACTTTAGATCGACTAACTCGGATTTAATTGAAAGAAACGCTTTAGTTTGATTTAGTTCGATTGATCCCTCCGAAAGGAAATATAAGGAATTTACTACTAAACTGGCAAACACGAACGTTAGCAACATTTTTGCGCTTGATTTCAATGGAATATAAGAAAGTTCTGAGCGAGTTGCTTGCTAGAGTCTAACTGCCTATCCGAATGCTTCTTGTGAGTCCACGCTCAGTTCACTTCCGCCTACTCAAGCACACACACAAGTGTAAAAGCAACGTAATTATAAATGATTCGCAGCAGACCGTGGTCAGCACTGCTCGGAACTATTGATAACATTTGCCTTGAACTACTTCTCAGCTTAGAGTGTTAGAATTTCAAGCTGAACTTGAACTGAACTCCCACTTATCAGCTCACAAATAAGCTAACTTCCTCTGAAAAGTAAATGTAGTTTGAGAAATATGTTCCCCTCTTGATATCCAGAAAGAATGTATAACATTCTTAAATGAAACTTGCTAAATAAATGCAACCTATTTCGCTTTTTATTGTATATCGAAGGCAGGGAGTAAATGACCTGATGCCTGGCGTTAATTAAACTCAATTTTCTGCAGAAAATTTAAATTTCGCAAAAAGCAAATACGAGTGGCACAACGGCCAGCAGACCCAGAGACAATATTCAAGCCATGTTTGGCGGCAGCTGGAAAAATGATAGAGAACGGGGGAAGAAAGGGGGGAATGCCGGGGAAAACTGCCGGCGAACAGAAGCCATCAGCATTCAGTTGTGTTTGCGCAGCCGTGAGTAAAAAATTCAAAAACATAAACGGAAATTACCACAAAATAGAAACCACAGAGCTTACACACACCCCTTGAACAAGCTCTGACACACACACACACAGGCATACCCTCTCTCAGGGCTGGTGTTGTTGTTGTTGTTGCTGTTGCTGTAGCACAATCTAGCAGGACAATCTTTTGATTAACATTCTTGGCATTTTGGGGGGAAATTAGTTTTTATGTTTATTACCTGAGCCATTACATCGCATGGCAAATGAACTTGTTGAGAGAACCTCGCTTAAAAATACCCTGTAAATAAAATACTGAAAGCGGGTAGTGAAGTGAAGGTAGTAGAGAATATATATATTATTATTAGTACAACACTTTGTATTGAGTGTATACCGCATATGGAACAAATATATACATATATTCTTGAACTGTATTGGGCTTAATAATCAATTTCCAATCAATTTCTTTAGTAAAAACAATACATTTAGTTTAAAATCTTGGTAATATATATAATATATGTATTCTCAATCAACATGGTCTTAGCAACAGATAGAAACAACTTATGTAAGTAGCTGTCAAGGCAAGTAGTAGATAGAAAAGTGTCATTGCAGAACATATAGTTGCTATCAGTTTTATTTACCATATATTCTCACATATTGCAATGATCTGTATGTATGAACATACTTGAACATACTATGCTGTAAGCATAGCGTAACTCACTATGTTTAGACCTGCCTATACTTAGCTCAACTATTATCAACTACTACTGGGTATTTAACCCAACATCAAGCACTTTGTTATCCAAACGCCGTTACATTTTCGTTGACGCTTTTTCAGCTTTTCCCCAGAGATGATTCAAGATGAAAGTCCCTTCAGCTGTTTGGCCAGTAAAAAGAAAATGATCACAATCAATGGACGAGCTTAATTAATGCAAATGCCAGCGACACGTTGATTTTAATTTAGATTAGTGTTGGGTTTCCTTTAACTTTCCTCTTTCTCTATCTTCATCTCTCTGGCTAGCTTTGTCTTCATTCTCGTTCTGCAAGTACCTGCCACATCGATGCATTCAATTAAACTAGAAAATTAATAAATGTTTAGTTCATTTCGTAGTGTCAACGCACAATTTAATTAACTAATAATCAAAGTGCTGCAGAACGGTTTCTCTGCTTCACGGTCTCTAGTTCGGTTTTGGTCTATTTGCATTTAGCCAGCACATAAATTCAATTTTCGCCTTTTTGGTAATCGCATTTGACCATAAAGAGAGAGAGGGGAGGAAAGTGGAGAAGGAGGGCGAACTATGTTTGTGCCAGCTGCAACTGACTCCTTGGAGCATCATCTAAGCCTGTCCAGGCCCAAGTTGGTCGTAAATCAGATGGAATTATTTGTCACATGCACACTATCTGGGCAAGGATAACGCATTTTCCGTTTACACCTGGCACGGCTAATGTAACCAGCCAGGACTGCATCAACTGAGCCTGTGGCAATATTTTAGTTATGAATACAATCCTCTTTCTCTTCTCTCTCTCTCTCTCTCTCTCTCTCTCACTCTTGCTGGCATTGATTAATTCACTGTGAATGGCTGGACGAGTATTCAAATTACATTCGTATTGCTGAAAGGCTTTCGAACGTTTTCTCAATTACAGGCACCGCCCTATGTATTCGTGTATGTGTGAACTTTAGGTGAAAATCGAATTTAGCAGATAGGTAAATAATGTGAACCGTAATTAATTCAATTGCATAACGTACAAATTATTTTTGACATATGTTTTATTCAACAACTGATAGCAGAGACTGTAAGCTGCTATAGTATAGTGTTGGATAAGATAATTTCACAACTTAATATTTGTGCCGCTGTGTTCGACTTCAGTTTTCGACTTTCTTGGCAACGTTTGCACTATTTGACGACATCGCGCATTGACTACGACTATCGATTATGATGTTAGTTTTAAAAGGGATGTCCACTTGATTGAGGGTTGCCAGATTACATATGTATATATAAATACCTACATTCCATTTCTCTTTTCAAATGATCATTAAATCAAACCAAAGTAAAGTTTAAATAAAAAGATTTTATCTTCATCTGGTATTAACACCTTTGTTTCATTTGTTCATCTTCGATTGACTTAGATTCTGTTGCTTAACAAAAGGATATATAATTTTTAAAGTCCAAATATATGTTTAAAGATCGCGAAATTAAACTGAAAAATAAACAATAGATTGATTTTAAGTTAAAGGAGTTTGCATATTTTGTAATCGACTCAGGTTTTTCTGCTGATCAAGAATATATACAATTTGAAAGTATACAATACCCGCATTTGGTCAACTTTAATATTCCCACCCTTTAATTAATTGATGTACGAATCTGCGATTTAAATTTTACATTCGCACTGAATGCGAATGCGATTGTGAATACAAGCGAACATATTGTCAATCATAATTATTGATTGTCCATTAGTAACTCGTTCGTAATTTATGCAGGACAACAAAAAATGTTTGTCGTGTTGAAAGGCGATAAAGAATCGATTTAAGTGCCGGACAATCGCATCAATTTTGTTACAACACACACATAGAGGGAGAACCAGATACAAGTGAATACTTTTAATGAATAATAATACAGGCAAGTTGTACAGTTTATTTCAATGTGTTGCCCATTTAAATGCTCTAATAATTGATAAGACTAGTTCATAATGAAATAAAATGAAGAGTAATGAAAAGCTTAATAGAAATAACTGTAGCTTTAATACAATATAGTAAGCATGTTTACCAAACAGAAAGTAAACGAAAACTTGATTTGAAATATGTCAAACTAAAATAGTTTATAAGAATAATTAAGGAATTGTAAATAACTTTGAACACGAAATTAAAAAAAAGTTAATTTAACATATGTGTAGAAATAATTAATAGATTTTTTATACTTTTATTCCCCCTTATCTCTGGGAGTTTTACTACGAATTTCAATACACATTACATCGTAGATTAGTTCTTTCATATAGTCAGCATTTTTCATGCCCATTGTTAGGGTATGCGAGATAGGCACTCGTGACGAGTTGCCATTAGGGGTTCCCGTCAATTTCCATCGATATTTATGACATTGCTTTTGCTTTTATCATGTGGGGCCCATGATATTATTAAGTTTGAAAACTTCTGAAACGAAATTCAATGAAAATTTAATTTGTCAGCATTGTCAAATGCAGGAGCGGCAAGGGGGGAATGTGGGGATGGCGTAAGCTCCCGAAAAAAAGAGGAAAGCCAAGCGAAATGCATTTCCTTATCAAATATCAGGGGCAGCAACTGAAGGTGCCCCCAGTCAAAGCCAGACTGACTCTGACTACGCAACTGCTATAGTACGAGGCCAGTCTGGGCCTGATGCAACACTGCGGACCAATAAACAAAAGCATTAAACCCATAAAAACAGGGAACATGGCACTCTCGAGAATTAACACTACATTATTCACAATGCAATTTCGAAAAAAATGTTTCAACCCGAAACGTGAGAGAGCGAGAGAGAGAGACGGAGAAGAGCGTGTGGGGAGAAGACAATGTACGTAGGACACGACGAATGTGAATACGTGTGCAATGGCTCACTTGGGTGCCTGTGGCCCGGATAAGGGGGGCGGGGCGGCGGTGCAGAGCTGCATCAGGCTCGATGCTTGGGTGCACAACTCTCTGCGGGATCTCTTGGTTCTCATGGTGTTCGTGGCAGCCTTGCACCTTGCACGCTTGGCGTTGCCATACCCTGTATAAAACTGCTGTAATAATGGGTATTATAGCAGCCAGCTTCTTAATGTGTATGGGAATAATGCCTTATATTTGACAGGGTATCTAGCGAGAGTGTATGCAAACATTTTCACTCGAAAAAAATGTGAAAAATTAAAAATATTGCACGATATGCGTGAATATATATACACTATGTGTGTGTATGTATGTATGTGTATATGTGTGTGTGTGTGTGTGCATATACATATATAGATTTTTTCTCTGTCTGTGTTGCTTTTATGCATATTTCCCACAACACATTTCGAGGCGAGCAGCAGCGCTTAAATCATCCAAAAGGGGGCAGGGTGTGAAGGAGGTGGTGAGCCAGGGGAGCATGGCATGGACAGGCACAAGCCTGTTTGCAGTTAGTTTGCCGCTGAAGTTGGACTTAAACCATCAGCCTGCGAGTGGCAGTGGCAACCCTGGCTGAGGTGCAACCTATTCCCGCGGCCCCCACAATCCCCGCAATCCTTCTCCACCTTCGCCTTCACCTACCCGTCTCTGCCCCCTCTCTCGCCGTGTTGATTTATGTTCAGAGTTTGCGTTCATTTATCATTACACTTGAAAGCATTTCCGCTTTGTTTCTTTTATTATACACATATAGCAAGATAGGCAGGGTGAGCGGGGTATAAAGGGGTAGGGCAAAGCAAATGTGTAATACTTTTAATGCAAGTTTTTTGTGAGTGTGTGTTATTGTTATTGTTTTTATTGCAGGTGCAAAACGCACTGCTTATCATCATTGCGAATGCTTTTAGCATTTGCATATGAAATGAAAATATAAATTGAAACAATGCTCCAAAAATAAACGAGCAGTACTCTACAGTTGGGTGTATTAGACAGTAGGATACCCTTTGCACTGCTTTAAAACACCTATATAAATACACTTAGAATTGCCAAAGACAAAGTCTTGTGCTGTCTATTGCTTTCACACTGAAGATGACTTGAATGACTGCAGTGTTTAGTTTGCCTCTTTGCTATAAATGCTAACGCCATAAAGTCAAAATATATTCAAAGCATACGATATCAGTGAGTCAGACCAGCGCTGCCTGCGGTCTGCTGCGAATCGTTTCTATACCCTTCGACCATTGAAAATGGTCAAAACAGAGTATACTAACTTTGTGCAAATGTTACAGGCAGAAGGAGGGGTGGCAGACCCTATTCTTGTTCAGGATCACTTGCCGAGTCAAAGGAGCCATATCTGTCTGTCTGTCCGGATGGCCGGATGAATAAGTAGTTGGATACACAGATCTCAGCTAATATTAAAGCTAAAGATACCCAATTTGCCATGAAGGTTACTGTATACTACACAAGTTTATTTCAAATATTGGGTGCCACGCCCACCGCCCCCGAAAATCAATAATTTAATTTTTGAACTCAATTTGTAAACGCTGTATAAAAGATACAACTTTTAGACCTTAACTTATACTAAACTGAATGTTATATCTACGTATTCTTAAAATTGCAATCCGATCGGACAATAAACACAGAAGTTATTTAAGGGAGGCAGGCGAGCGCCATCTGTCGAGAATAATTAGAAAGCGCGTACATATGTTTACGCCGGAACATAGGTCGAAGGGTATCCCACTGCCGCGTGCCGCTCGACTGTTGCTCTCGTTCATTTTGTTGCCTTTGTAAGTAGGGCTTAGTTACTGTGCAGAGTGATAAAAACTATTCGGAGATAAAAAAGCTTGACTCTGGCAAGCAAGCTGCTCAGTACTCATTTCCGTTTTATCGAAGTCAAAACTAAAAATGTTTTTGCAATTCGCGTTTTCCAGCTTACTGGTAAATTCACTTTATTTCCTTTCGGAAGGATCGATCGTACTAAATCAAAGTAGTGCGTTTAATTTATTGAAATCAGTGGCCGAATTTAAGTAAGTTTAATGCGTTTAACCCTGTAAATGGTTTTTTAATTTTAACTTTTGTAAGAACGGAGCTGAAAGTAATACGGTCAGATCAACATCAGATTAAAGAGAGTCAAAACAGGTTGGAAAGCATGTTAAATGTGTTTATTGATAAATTAAAACCGATAAGCGATTTTGAGAACAAAGACACAACGACACAGCTGCCAAAAGTGTCCATGGCACGTAGCTGTGCTGAGGCAATGACCACACCCAGGCACAGTGGAATCTACGAAATAAGTATCCCTTTCTATTATGAGCAACCATTCAAGGTGGCTTGCTCAGCGGAGACTCGAGGCGGCAATTGGACAATCATTTTGCGACGAATGGACGGAAGTGTAGACTTCAACAGAAATTGGGCTGACTACAAGGAAGGCTTTGGGAACTTGACTGGGGAGTTCTTCTTAGGCCTTGACAAGATATACGCACTCACCAATGATCAACCACAGGAATTATTTGTTCTACTTGAGGACTTTGAAGGTGAAGTCAGATATGAGGCCTATGACGCATTTGGAATCGGAGACGAACTCGACTTGTACAAGCTACATACAGTGGGTAAGGCCACTGGAACTGCTGGGGATTCATTAAGTAATCACCATGGAATGAATTTCACAAGTCAAGATCGAGACTACGATGAGAACAGCGGAAATTGCGCCGTAAAATATAATGGTGGATGGTGGTATAACGATTGCTATAGAAGGTATATACTCACATTCTTATTTTGCCTGAATATTCTTTGCTCACTTGTTTTCTGTTTCAGCCACCTGATGGGCAAATTTAAGGATAATACCTTTGGTAAAGGCATCACTTGGGGCACTTGGCGTGGTTACTCATATTCTTTGAAGCTAGCCGTCATGATGGTTAGGCCAAAAAAGATATGAGAACCGATTTGTTTACTAACATAATATTTGTATGCCGATCATGTATAGATTATAAATATTATAAATAAGTCTTTATTTATGTACAATATTTTTCATCCGTATCTTTTGTATTTGTAACAACTAAATTTACATTAAAGTAAAGTAAACAGTACAAAAAGTCGAAAGTTTACAGTTATATACAGGTATATACGTATATATTCTTCTTTTTCAGCATCTCTAGGAAAATAAATGACAGTGGTCAAGGGAGGTTTAAGCCGGTCTTGATGGGTTTGAAAGGGAATTGTTTCCCGTTGCTGCCTTTTTTATCGGATGTTCGAGTTATTCATTCATTTGTTGAGATTATCCAAAGGAGATTTCCCTGGATTCGTGTATGCAAAGCCTTCAATGTAATTTAAACACAATTTCCAATGGGTACTCGACACTCACTCACATACACTCACTTATTCAACATAAACTTGGCTTAAATCGCAATCTGCATAGCTTTGGCACAATTTAAACTCAATTTATGATTATTTCCACGCAATTTAATTTCGAAATTGAATTATACGCTGCATTCGTGTCTGCCTTATCAATCCAGTACACTGTCGAATGTCTATCAAACCAAACTGAGTACACCTTCTCCACGCAGACTATATATTTACATGTGCATTGTATTCCCTGTAAAAAATCTGTTTATACTTATGTATGTGGGGGCGTTCTTATGTACAACTGGAATGTTCCCTTTTCATTTTTATTGTTATTTTTCAGTATTTACATATTACCAATCTATTTATGAATAATGTCATTAATTTATCTAACCTAACAGAATATTTAGAACTTGGCATAATCGTTTAATCTTGTTAATTTATACCTTTGCTAGAGTATACTGTAGAAGACAGCTACAGGTAATATATATATATATGTATATATATTAAATATATTTATATATTCTTCTTCATACCAACGAACGAATTAAATTAGCTTTCATGTCTATCCGTGTAATCGTCCTCCTTTTAAAGCTATCCTATTAAAGCATGGCAGACATGTTCGAAACGGAAGTGGACCGCATGTGATTGTTATATTATTATTAAAACCTTTTCAAAACTGATTATTATATACATACAAGCATATGTTATTATCAAATGATATTTCTTATCTTCCTGTTATAATTATATATTATAAAAATTAATACAATTATATTTTTCCGATCTTTTTATTCTTTCAATATATAAATAATAATATAAATTATAAACAAATTTAGGAATTCCAACAGTTATTATATTATAATTTTTCTTGTATTTCTATATAATGCAATATCCTATTGTGCACTTCTGTTTTTTGTTAATAACACATAATCATTACATATAAAAAATCGATCAAGGGTATTAAGTAATCGGCAACATAATATTGTTGTTTTATTTAGCCCTGATTAAAGGGGGAAAAATGCAACAGAAGTGCAAAATTACAAACTGATTAAAATTGTATGCAAATGTCTCTCTCCCTGTGTGTGCCTGTGTGTGTATGTGTATGCGTAATTAAATAAATTAATTAAGCGGCGCCATCAGCGCACTTGCCAAAGACAAAAAGGGAATGGCAGAGGGGCAGCAAGGAGGGTTCACTTTGGCACTTGACAAGCGACAAACAGCAACAAAAGTGGCCGCAACTGAAATAACAAAGCGGCAAATTGAAACTGTTGGCCATTTGTATCTGGTCTTTATAGTCGCCTTTGTTGTTGTTCTTGTTGTTGTTGCTGCTGTTTTTGCTACTGTTGTATGCAGTAATTGTGCAGTTTATTTTACCATTTGCCATTCAAGTGCAAATTAAATGCACAGCGTCGACCTTTGTCCTTTGACACGCCACAACAACAACAGCAACAACAGTAACAGCAGCATAAACAAGAAGAAGCAATGGCAGCAGCAGCATCCACAGTGCAGTTCATTTGCCCCACAGGCACTTCAAGCTGTCTGTCTTTAATCGGACTCAACTGACAACAAAGGCTAAAGGGTATGCAATGTATATGTATGTAACAAATACAATACGTATACCATATAAATAAATACATACCATATATAATAGATATACTCAAGTCATTAATTGTAACTAATTTGTTTAATTTGTGAGTTGGCGTCTGAATTTGCTTATCCTCTATTTGTAAGTTACTCAACACTAATCGTTAGATTTGATTACTGATTTATCGAAAGTGTGGCGGTAAGCCGATGGATAAAGAGCAATCAATCGAAGCTGAGACGCCATGGTGCAAAACATGAAACTTGCGTAAGTGAAATATAAAAATAAGCCAGAAGTGTAATTATAAAAAATGCCTAAGAATACACATATATATATATTATATATGCACATATAAGTAAATCGATACGTATAAAATCTATTTCTTTGAACCTCTGGCTCTGTCTCCATTGCTCTACAATTTTTACTATACATTAATCAACTTTTTACACCATAGCCTGCACCAAAAAATGTCGCAAGAGGGGTAATTAAACTTAGAATTATATTAACTTATTGCAAATTGCTATAATATTGTAAACAACACGAATTATTATTAAATAAAATGTTCAGCAACAGTAATATATTAATATATTACAGAGTAAATTACAGTCTATATAATGCGTGCCTCTTGGTTTTGCATAAACAAATTACATTCTTCCAATTTTGGCAATGCGCTTTGGTTTCTGGTTTATTATTTATTATACATTTCGCTATTATTTATTATATTTTTGCGCAATGGTATACCTTAATTTATGGCCAAAGCAATTGTAAATAACCCGTCTACACGTCTTATGTAACCAACTAAAGGTTACCCCGTAAAATGTAAAAATATTAATTGAAAAGTGACATTATTATTGAATAATTATAAATAATATGTAAAATAATAAATGACTATTCCTTATTAATTTTTTAGAACATTATCTAAAATATTAATATCTTTTTAAATTTCCTAGCCAATATTACTGTTATCATAACATAGACTTGTACAGATACAGTACATATATAGTACAGACTTACTTTAAGTCAATACCTTAACGCATTACTTTTGAGTAATCCCCTAGTGATTGTATAGAATGCAAATCCATATGTTAACATTGCCTGCTAACATTGCACGACATAAATACTTGTATGTTGTGCTGCCTTCAATTGCGGCGCACAGTCTCTTATACAGTTCATACAACCCTCTTGTGCAACCTCCTTTGTTCCGTATTCTACCACAGCAAACCCCGAAACACCCCTTGGACAATCAGTCGACGCACACAATCCACACGGCTACAATTTTGTCGCTTTGCTGCCGACCAGGTGGTGAATTCGCTTGCATGCTGTGGTGAATTCGATTGGTTTGAATTCAAACTGAAAAGTGTGTTGAAATGAGGGTTGAGTAGTGTTGAACTGTCAATAACAGACTGTGTAGAAAATATAGCTAACAGTTTTGTTAAGCAGTTTTAAATTTAACTTAACTAAAACTAAATGTAAATAGAAAAACCTTCATGTATGCACAATTTGTTGTCAATATATTTAATTATAGCTAAGACTTCGATAAAAAAAAACTTTAAATGCACCATGCGGAAACAAAAATGCACAAGCCAAGCAACTTGAATGAAAACAAACCCCAGTAAGTGCAGCCTGCCAGCCTGTCTATACTCAATCAATAGAATCACCTGAATCCCAACAGAAACTGGGCACAAGTTGAGCACTCAGACGGGGTCAGCATGAAATTGAAGTGACATGTGTGACACAGCTAGACCAAGAGTCTTGTGCTAGACCAAGAGTGTGTGTGCGCCTGTTCATGTGAATGAATCATGTAACTTGCCATGTGAACGAACTCAGGCCGCAATAAATTTCGAAATCGAACTCAACTAAGGAGTAAGTACGAAGGGTTCCTTATTTCAACTCCATCGACTGCCGCCTGACTCTACCAGAGTCAACACAATCACAGAGTGCTCTATGCATGTGTGTCTGTGTTTGTGTGTCCCCCTGGGATTGTAAGCTGAAATTGCATTGCGTTTATTTGCAAAAGGACCTCAATGCAAAAGTCAATTGACTCAATAAATTATTTTTAAAGCAATCAAAGCAACTTTTGGGCGACAAAATCCAATCGAAGAACTCTTTTTGAATTGGAAAGAGAGAATAATTCGTTAGTTTTGTCATTTTGTAATTTGTTTTGAGTCAAACATATTCAATATAACCTAAGTTTCTTGTTGAATATGTTGAATTTGCATTATCAAGACAATCAAATTAATTTCGATTGAAGGCATGAGAGCCGAAGACAAGTCAAGCAAGTCAAGGTTTAATTAGGTTGACAACTCAAAACGCCCACAAAACGCATTTGGTCGCTCCTCGATATTAATTGTCTTCGGTCAGGTAGGATAAGCAAATTCGGAATATTTTCAATTACCATGTGCAACATGACAGCGCACTGTGGGTCACAGACAGACACACATAGCTATGCAAGTGGAAGCGAGCAAGAGAGACAGAGAGAGGAACGGGTGAAATTAGCCAAATTATTGGAGTAAACAGGGCGACAGAGTCGACAAGTCGAGTCTTGTTTGCGCTTTAAATTTAATTTCACGCACAATTGAGTCCATGCATAATTTCGAACGGGGTGATAAATTATTGCTGTTATTGCACACGGTGGGACGGACGGACGGACAGACAGACGAAGGCATGCAAAACAAGAAACAGACCCCACAGAACCGACCGCATGCGTTGGGCAGACGACCAAACAGGCAACGACGTACAGTGGGTTCAGTATGCATGAAAGTGCACATTGGGACTTAAAGCTAAATACTAGATTTCTTCTAATACAAAATTAAACATTTTGTAACATTCTTTTATTGTAATTGCATAAAAGCATATTTTAGAATAAATAAACACAAATAAGACTTTATTTTGATTAAAAACAGCTTTAAAAGATAAAATACTGTATACTTTTAAAACTAAAATTTGTAATTGCAATACTTAATAAAAAAAGACCATAATTTTTCCTTTTTTGGCAAGTTTTTTTTAAAGTTTACCAGCCCAAGCAAGCCAAACATTATTTATAACATCGTTTTAGCCAATTTAATGTGAACATTTGTTCAATAACTATAAATTAGGGGTGCATATTGATACATATGCTATGATAAAAGTGTAATAGATTTTGTAGTTTTGACTTGAGGCGTACTTATATCGAATTATTTAGTAAGAGTTTTGAATTATTCAATAAAAATGTGCTGTTTATGAGTAAATCGCTTTTGTTTTTTAATTTAACTTGAAAATTTAAACTTTATTTCCAGCAAATCAATTAAATGAAAATAAATATAAAATTTTAAAAATAAGGAACACAAATACTAAATACTAACGGAAATAAAAATAATTAAATTAACGCCAATTCAATCAATTAACGCCTGTTTAATCAAACATAACTTCCGTACATTTATTAATGAAGTACATTTCGATTATTTTTCTCTCAATTCGTTGCACTGTGCAGTGCCTGAGCAACGCACTGGAACTGGCAGAATAATGACGCTACCTTACGGTGCAATGCTGCCCGCCTGTGCGCCTCTTGCTCTCTTTCCCTTTCTTTCTACTTGCATTGTCCTTGTCGTGCCAGGCTCAGCTGCTCTTCTCTCCCTCTCTCTTTTGCTCTCCTGCTCGTTTGCTACGTTCATTAATTCGCTGCCATAAAACAGCCAGGGGCATATTTTGCTTTGCTTGCATTTGCATACTTTCAGGCGAAAGGCGGCAGCGGCAGTAGGCACCTGTTACCGCGACCGAGGCAGAGGCAGAGACCAGACCGGGCCAGGGCGGGCCTCCAACACATGTCTGCTCATAATTAATGTGTAAATTGTAAAGCTGCGCTCGCCCATTTCCTACCTTGTGGCCGTGTACAACAGCCGGGCCAACCAACTCGACAACAAGCCTATGCAGCTGCTGCTGCAGTGGGAGCAGGAGTGGGAGAGTTGCTTCGGCACGAGCCTAGTTAATACAAAACAACAACGAAAGCTACAGTCAAACGTGCTCGACTGTGATATACCCGTTACTAACCTAACTTAATCCTTTGTTTAGTGTACTTTGTGTTGCATACTTTGCAGGGTTTCCTCGAAGTCTCGAATTTCTTAAACTTCTGTTTTTACGAACATTTGTATTATACCCTTCTACCCCATGGCTATTGGGTATAAACAACAACATCAATAAACGACTCGCTGACCCGGTGTACATGTTGGAGGTGGGCCCTAAATGCGTTTTGACGTTGCACGCTGCACAAAGCTTAATTGCATTTGCTTCATGTGCCTTTCCACCTTTTCCCTCCTCCTTCCCGCGATCCGATCGCAACAAATGCGATTTGGCTCATGGACGAAGGAACAATTTATTTAGTCCCGTGCGCTTAAATTGTTTTATGTTTACCCTCACGACAAGTTTATGCGTGTCCTGTGCTGAAATTCAATTTGAATATAAGATGTAAGATAGTGATGGAGATATATCGTATAGAACAGCAGGTAATGTGAAGAGAGAGTGAGAGAGTTTTATGAATTGCCCAGCTCTCTTTTAGTTCTCTTTAGGTTGCCATATCTACAGAATTATCTGTAAATTTTATTTCAGCCTGTTTACTGATTCTGTTAAGAGATTTTTCTAAAACAATTGACTTCTTTTCTTAGTTACTAATAACATAATTATGTACATATGCGTATTTGTTATTGTGGTTATGAACATGCTCTCACACTCATTGACTCTATGAATCTCGATCTCAATACGCAGCAGCAACAACAATACACCTTTCCTCTCACTCTCTGACTAACATGTGTATTAGTATATTATATGTGTGTTTGTGTTGAGTTTGAGAACATTCTTTCACACTCACTCACTCTCTTATTCTTGATGAGCGCGAGTCTGTAGCAGCAACAACTCCTATGCCTTTGCACTGACTCGCGCTCTCTTTGACTTACACTCTCTGAGCTCGCACGTTTGTTGTTGTTGCCTTGTACTGCATTGTCGGCACGAGGGCCTTAAGGTAACGGAGCAGATGCAACAGCACTCTCTCTCTCTTTGAGGAGTCTAAAATAATAAGTGCTTGTGCAAGAGATCATTTCTGACTAGTTTTTAAAGAGAGAGAGCGCCATGCTAAGTTTGATATGCGAGAGAGCGGCGTATGATAGTCAAATGGGAGCAAAAGAGACAACTACAATAAACTGATATAAATATTATTATATCATTATCCGTTTGTATCTATTCTCTATATACCAGTTAAAGATGAATGTGTATTAACATGATATTTCCTTGTCGCTAAATTGTAGTTCCATTTAACATGCTCTTCCGTAAACGAGGCCGCATAGGGTCGCCTGGGCCACTGGCAACACAATTGTCTTTTGTTCCTATAGTCAGTGCCATTAGTGAGATTAAAACTATGAGCGCAGCTCCTGGACGCAGGGGGAGGGGGAGAAGAGCCTGAGACAGAGGCACAAGAACTGGCGCAGTGCTTAGTCTTTGTTTCGGATAAAACAATGGGGCGTATCTCTCTGTCTCCCTCTTACTCACTCTGTCGCTCGTAATGACGCAATGCGTACTCGTATATTGCAGATCTGCGTCCGTCTCGATGCTGCCGCCACACCCTCTTTCCCCCTCTCGCTGCCCCTGTTGTGTGTGTGCAGCACTTTGGGATGGAAAGAGATATATTATCTTAGTTCTGTGATGCAAGCATCCATAACAAAACAGTTGACACAAATGCAATGTGTATAGTTCTCCTTCTCTCTGCCCCTCCCTCTCTCTGCCCCTCCCTCTCTCTTTCTACCTCTGTCTCTCTGATGAGCCTGACGGGCATTCATAGAATTTGCTAGAACTGAGTTCAATTTGTTTAATTTCGCATTTGTCAGGCACACAAATCAGAAGAGGTGGGGGGAAGGAACGGTTAGGAGGAGGGGAATGGGGTACCCAGTTGCAGTTATACGTAATTCTGTAATTGACAGTTGAAATGCACAAATCCCATTTGACATCAGCACGCATTGGATAATCGTAATTTGTAAAGTGTCACATTATTCAAATGAAACCATTTGACATTAATAATCATCACACTGAATAATACCAGAAAATCCACATAACAATTTTATACAGCAGCCCCCCCCGCATCACCATCCGTTTCCAGAAAAGATTTGGTAGTTGAGCTTATAATTCCAAACTGTGTTTACTATTAGCCCATAATAAGCTTGAAATAGAAGCCTTGATAAGCTTAGTTGAAATTGTTTATACCCTGTAGCCAGTACTTATCGGTTAGGTACTGAATTGAAATTTGAAATGTAAGTATGTATGTCGTTTCTTAAAACAAATAACTTTTTTTTTAATTTACTTATTTGACACGAGATCCATCTGGCAACGCTAGATAAGTATTTATGCGTGTTGTTGTTGTGGTTAGAAACCTGCTGTCACACTCATTCACTCTTTCAATTTCGATCTCAATATGCTGCAGCAACAACAACATACCTTTCCTTTCACTCTCTGACTAACATGTGTATTAGTGTATGTTATGTGTGTTTGAGAAGATTCTCACAAACTCACTCACACTCTTAATATTCATGAGGGCAAGTCTGTAGCAGCAACAATTATACACTGCTTTGCCTTTGCACTGAATCGCGCTCTCGTTGACTTCACTGTCTGAGCTCGCACGTTTGTTGTTGTTGCCTTATACTGCACTGCCTTAAGCTGTCGTCACATTTTCATTAAGTTAGTCTACCCTTTTTAGAACATTTTCAATGGTTAAAGGATCTAATTATATAATGTTTTGCTACATAAATATCGAGCAACATTGGAAACCAACAATTTCTTGTGGTTTGTGCTTATTAAAAGCAAGTACTTTCGCTGTCAATCTCGCTGCTATTCTATGCCATTCTAAGCTATTGATAGTTCCAAATTCCGTTCATAATTTAGTGGGAAATGCGGCGGATGTGGAAAGTTGGTTGTAAACTCTCTCACTCTCTTAAGTTGGAGAAGGAAGAAGAGGAAGAGAAGGAGAAGTAAGCAAAGTATGCAGTTAGCCAAGTTTGGCGTCTCTTGAAATTAAATTTAATTTTCACCTCTTTCTCCGCAGCTGGCAAGTAAAAGTTCCTTCTTGAAGAGCGTCAAACACTCGAGTTTGCAAGTGCCTGACGCTTTATTGTGGTCGTGGATGGAGCAGGAGCTGGAGACGGTGGCAATGGCGGAGCTGGAGGTTAAGAAAAATGTGCATACAGCGCGGTTACAAATTGGTTTGGTTTACTTTGTTGTGGCTTTTGGCCAAGTTGTGTTTTTTGCAATACTTATTACCCGATACAATTTGATTACAGTCTGAGACAGGCAGGTGCATGAGTTATGAGGCTAACTCGACTTCTTTTTGCGCTTGACATTTACCAAAGTCACAGGAGGGTAATAGGGGAGGGGGGACACAATCAAATGGCACTCATATATCTCAAGGGGGGACGAACTGAGCCTCCAATAAGTGGGTGAGTTGCTGGGAAATTGCTTGGCTTGTGCGGCGCCTTCATTGTGCATTTGTTTGCCTCGCAATATGCTTGCTCTCCTCTCCTCTCCCCCTTCGCAGTCGTGGGGACAAACGGGCAGCAATGGGCAACCGGCAACCGTCAACTGGCAAGAGCCAACAGCAGTTTTATTAAATTCTTACAAAGGCTTCGTCCAAACAGGCAAAACGAAAGAAGGCAATAAAAATCATTTAACAAAGTCAAACAACAATAAAAATTAAACTTTGCCGTCAACACAGCAAACAACTGAGCTGAGCTGAGCTCAGATGGCAGACTCTTGAGGTTGAAAGACTGAGAGATACCCAGTGCAGCATAATGTCATATATAGGAGGTACATTAATGCCCACGAATTTAAAGTATTTATAAAGATTTACAGCACTATCTGTGGTTTCATCGAGTTTTTTCATGAGTCTTGATTTTGAAGAGCGTTTATAGGATTATTGTCGCCATATAAATATGAGAAATACTTTCAAGCGAGGTCTTAAAACACCATTGACATTACTATTGCTTAAGTGGCACCTTAATTCAAACGATACCTTACAAGTTAATCCACTCTTTCTTTATTACATTATAAGGTTTAAACACTGTACATATATACGATAGTAAGAGTATACGAGAGTATTACAGATGGAGATATGGAGATTGGAAATAATTCATATAGAATTATAATAAACACTCATACGATAGCTTAAATTAGTAATCGGTTGTACTTTTGATTGAGTTATACATAACTGTAAACAATTTGTACTGTACTAAGTTCTAACAATACTTTCGGTAGTTGTAAAGTATTTTATTTATTTTAAAAGTATTTTATTTATTTAAAAAAAAACAAACTATAGTTCTATAATTAAAAATAAATTCCATGTGCATGAAATTTTTTACATAAACGATTTCCTGTTGATTTTCATCCTACAACTTAATGATTTCAAGTGTGATAGGAGTAAATTGATATTTATAAGATAGTACGAGCGATAGTTTAGCAGTAAAAAACATAATTCTCTGTTCTCTGCTGATGCTTGGCATTCCCTTGCCCCAATTTAGTACAGGGTATAAAAGGAGGCAACGACAGCGACAGCAGTGAAGCGTAAAAAGCGCAAAGCGAAGCAGGGCAAAGCAAAGTAAACGAAAAGGAAAAGAAGAAGTACATAACAAAAGGAAAATTAAATAATAAATATAAATATAAATAACGCACTGCGATATGCGACTGAGCCAAGAGTCAAAAGTTTTCCAAATTAATTTTCAAATCTGCTGCAAGTGAAAGAGAGACTCATGTGTGAGGAGCAGACAAAAGGGAGAAAGAGAGAGAGGGAAGCGAGTTGTGCCTGTCATCATTGGCAAAGAAGGCAGAAGGGGAACAATTTATTATGTCATGCCTCGTCAGGCGCAAGTAGGGAAGAGGTGGCATCATCATAAATCAATCCATTTGACGACCTCAACAACGGAATGGAATGAGATGAGAGATGAACTGCAGCAGGCCGAGCAGTACGACGAATTTAATTACACTTAAGCGAATGTGTTTACCTCTCTCTCTCTCTACCGCCCTCCCTCCCTCTCTCTCTCATTTGGCAAATAATTCAATTCTATTCACATCGATTCGCTGCAATGCAATAATCCTAAGTGCTCTGCCAGCATCCAAAGACGAGGCATGACACGAGCAAAGAATCTAAAAAAAAGGAAGTTGAAGAAGAAAGACAGGCCGAGAGATAAGCAAGAAGCCAAAATGCTGATGTAATGATTGCCAAACCTGTCATTCTCTTTATCTCTCTCTTCATACTAACTTTCCATACTAATGCTAAATGTCATTGAGAGTCATTAAACACAAGAGATATGTACATCGTATCTTTGTCCATAAATATTCAATTAAATAAAATCAATATAGGATTGTTAATAGATAATGAAATTCTTCAGAAATTGATAGTTTATCAACATATATCAACAATACAATTAAGTCGGAACGAGCCGCATCCGATCGATATATCGTACAGCTGTCATACAAAGTATCGGCTTATTTTTGTTACTTGTCAAGATATTTCAACCAAATTTACTACATCGGTCTCTTTATATTTATATAATATGCATATGCAGTCAAAGTTAGACATAATGTTATACTGTTCTAATGTTCAAGTGTTGAGTAACTAGTGTATAAGTTTTATAACTTAAGACAAAGAGTGTCTATGTTTCGAGTAGACTTTTATTTCTTATCAGGTATCTATCTTTTGTCCAACTACTCTAATAAAAAGTTTTATTTGTCATTATTATTATTTACTGTCTTTGAAGCGCATCACTTCAGATAAGGATCCTATAAAGTGTGAATTCAGTCGAAACCTGCGACAGTTCACCACGAGTTGTGAAAATGAAATCACTTGTTCTAGTAATAGTTCTCATCGCAAATGTGTATATAACTTATGCGGAAACGATAAATGCAACGCAATACCCTGCAAACTGTGTCGAGGCGATTGGAGAATCCAACAAAAATGGCATCTTCAAGATTCTAATACCCGAATACAGTTCGGAACCCTTCGATGTCTTTTGCGGTGGCGACTCGACACATGGCCACGGCTGGATTGTTATTTTACGTCGCGAGGATGGAAGCGTGAACTTCGAACGTGATTGGGAATCCTATAAGAAGGGATTCGGTGATCTCGATTGCGATTTCTTTATAGGCCTGGAAAAGCTGTACGCCATAACAGCCAAGCCTGTTGAGTTACTAATAGCGTTGTGGGACTTTGATAATGGATATGCATATCAAACTTATGAGAAATTTGCCATCGGCAGCGAACGGGAATGGTATGCACTACAAAAGCTTGGCGCATCCAATGGAACTGCCGGAGATTCGCTGTCTTATGCAAAAGGTGCCAAGTTTGCAACCGTAGATTATAATAATGGCAACGATTGTCCGCGGACCTGCCGTGGTGCATGGTGGTATATCGGTTGTCACATGGGGTAAGTACTAGGAAAACTAGAAGAGAGAGAGGGATTCTTTTACTTTTAGCCAATTGACGGGAATCTATAACAGCAAGGCGTATGCTCAGGGAATCAACTGGCTAACGTTCCGCGGGCACGAATATTCGTTGAGGAAAGCCGTAATGTTGATCCGTCCGCGATCGACATTTAATAATGCTTAATTTAAATAACTTCAATAATAAATTACTGAAATGGGTTTTTCATACAAAATTTTTAAATTGGATCTTTCCAAAGCACATTGGGCATCAACTCAAATTTTAAAGATAGAGAGTTGCAATTTGTGTGGTGTATTACTAAAAGTGTGACTGAATTTCGGTTTTGTTTTAGTACACCTCCGCTTTATACTTACGGTGATAAATATAAAAACATAAATTTATTTATATACTTTCGCACGAGTTGCGGGCCTGCATTCGTGCAACTCGATCGTATTCCAACCTTTCTCCTGCATTTTATTTATAGTAAATTTAATATATCGATATGGTTTTTTGGCGATTATTGTTGTTGTTTATGCAGCTGCAACATGTTGTGACGAAAATAGGCAAAAAACTAAAGTGGATGTCAATTGTGAATAGTTTATTTAACAATTTCTCATTTTTAATTTTTATCTCAACTCAACTCAATTAAAGTTACAGATCAGACAAATTACAAATTCAATCAAAGTCTAACAAATGTAGCGGCGCCTGAAGCGTATAAGATAAATTTAAGGATGGTGCCTGAAAGTAGGCAGTAAAAATTTTGTTGTGCTTTAGTGGATCGCAAGCCCGTCTTCGGATAGCAGGTTCTGAAATCGGATAATATCCAAAGCTGAGCTTTAGGATAAAGCCATAAAACAAACAGCTGGCCCATGGTTGCAGTTTTTCTATTATCAGCTCGAAAAGCACTCTCCTCGTGGTTTAGCCGTAGCTTTTTTTTCGAAGCGATCTTTTCACGCTGATCTTCAAAGAGATAAGACGTCTCTGGGCATAGAAAAATTTCTAAATCCACGTGTTTAAAATTTTATAACCCCAAGTGCAGTGAAAAGTTTCCAAAAAAATTTTATTAAGTTAAATAAAATTGAAATAATAAATTATAAAAACAAAAACAAATAATAAGAAATTCAAAGACTTCTGGCTCCGCTTCGTAAGTGAGAAAATTAATTTTTTTTAACATAAAATGGCTGAAATAATAATTTTTAAACAAAAAAAAACCTCTAGAATACCTATCGGTTGTGGCTCGAACCGAAGTTGGCTGTTTTGTTAACATTTACAGCAAAGCTGCAGACAACTAGCCGCATCGGCGGTGCAAACTGTTCCCTTTACCCTAAAAGTAGGCAGAAGGTATGTAAAGTGGCATAAATACAAGTAATAGCAAGGTTCTGAACCGTAATTCTTCTTCCCAGCCTAGCACGTTAGTGGATGCCTATAGGAGCACCCCTTTGTTTCACCGGCAAAGGGGCACCTTTGTCGTTTCTTTCTGAGGCGGTACTTGTGCTCTTGCCTATAGGAGCACCACTTTGCACCTCGTGTTTGTGAGGGCACTGTACTGCAAGTATTCCCATAGGAGTGACTTTAGCAGAAAGTGCCCAAGTGCTCCTCCTCGCCGATCGAAATTGACCTAACCTACGATAAACATTTTAATCGACACACGTGGAGAAAGCCTCCTAGGCACACGTGGGATCTACCTTCAACTTTAAAAAAACATCATTCATCTCTAAAAACAACTCATCTATAATTTAAAAATGCAACGATAATCCAGTCCACTTACCTCAAATTACATTTAACGAGCTGCGCCTAAAAGCCTGCCCGATGTTCCTGCATGTGCAGAAGGGAGTCTAAACAAAATTATGTTTCATACATTCGAGCTTTTAGAGCAGAGCAAGAGTAGTGTTGATGAGATATCGTTTTGAAATTTGTAATTAAATAATAATAATAATAAAAAAAATTAGCAAAGGGATAGTTAGCTAGGGAAAAGGTGCTCAGCTCATGTTCAAAAATAATTAAATATTATAAATTGGCAGCAGCAAATAACACGCCTCAATGCGGCAACATTCCAGGATCCGGAAGATCGATCTTTCGTCGATGGAAATTTAATCGGTGAGTTCGTTCCTTTTACAAACAAAATCTCTTCTTGGTTTCGGTGCATGCATATTATAGTTTTTTTAATATTTATTTTTTTTAAAACATGAGCAGCCATCACCTCTCCACTATTATAGTAAATCTAATAAAATATAGCGTGAAATAACGCAATAGTAGTCAATGAAAAGAATAAAATAGTCCAAGAAGGAGGAAATTATCAACAACAAAAAAATGATAATTTACATAGTTTTGCTAGGGCAAATATATATTAATTATAATTATAAATTATATTAATTAACAAACCATTTGAATTTATCGGAAGTTTAACGAAATGAAGAAGAATGAAATTTTAAAAGAATTAGCTCATATTAGGTACCAACGTTAGAAGAATAAGAATGGAAATAACGAGTTCGTTTGCTCTGAATTAAGACTCGCTAATTCGTTTAAGCGAATATAACCTATTTTTAGATTAACATTTAATACATGAATGATATTTGAATTGCTATATTTAATCTATATACTATATACATAATTTTGTTTACACTTATATATACATAATCTTGTTTGCACCTTCATACATAATTTTGTTTATACCTTTGTACACACTAAATGCAATTTGAAAAATGCAAGAATTCTACAATGATTAATTGATTCTCAATCCAGTTATTAGTTTCGTATTTTTCAGTAGAGTTTACCAGACTTGTCCGTATCTTAGTTTATTTTTGCAGATACCCCCTGATGGATGACTGCCGATGCTTCCCTTACGCCGCTCGGAATCTATGATGAGATGATGCTCGGTTAATTAACTTTAACTTGAGCTCATGCTGATGATTCCGCGGCTGTAGGGGACAAAGGGGTCACCAGAGCCATGCTCTCAGGTGGGTGACCGTAGGTAGGGTGGGCACTCGCGACCACAACAACACCTGTGGCTTCGCTTTCGCCAGTTTTCCGTTTTCTGATCTTTCACCTTCCCACTCTCTTTCTCTTATTTATTTTTGAATCTTTTGATAGCTCTTCCGGTTATTTTAACTAGCTTTTCTCTTGTCGCAGCACGTTTTTCTAGTCTTACTAATAATAATTTAGTGTACTCGGTATAGGATCTGTTCAAGCAAGACCTCCACCCCCAAAGCCGACGAGCTAAAGCCGGAAAATTAGAACGTGCCCCGCAAGCACAGATCGTCCGAAAACAAACATACCGTTGCACGTTACAGTTAATAACTTATTATTATTAATAAGAAAAGTGGCGCCCAACGTATGGGCCCGATTGAATATTCATATTCATTGGGACTCATTAATAAAAGATTCAAAAATAGTCTTTAGTTACTTCCTTCTTTTTTTTCAAATTCTTTCAAGTTTCAATTCCCGATTTAAAATTTTAGTTTAATTATTCTCTTTTGCGTTGGAATACATTAAGATCAACATTAGTTGTATTAAGTCCACAATAAAAAGTTTAAGGCAAAAATCTCCTCTACTATGCTTTGGTGATCAGGTATCATACAGTTAGAGGAAACACAATAGAAAGTCAAACTCAGGTTGACCTTTTGTCCCAATTGAGATACCACACTATTTGCTAGTGAATCTATCCCTTATTTGAATTAAAAGTTTGAAGATTCGAGCGCTGGAACATAGTTGTGTTGCTTCCGAGCATTGCTCTATCCGCGTTCAAAAAAATTTTTTTTCTTTCAAGCCTGTCTTAGTTATGTAGCAAGCTGGAATACAGATGAGTACGTTTACGAAAGTCCACTGTCCGCGAGCATTCATAACTATTTCCCTAATTCGATCAAAGAAATAGAGCTAAGGTCGAAGTCTTTTGTCTTTTCAAAAAAAAATTTTCTCGGAAAACAAAATAAATGGCAAATTAAATGAATCCTCCTACATTGCGCGGAAAAGTCATGCATAGAGCTCAAATCTGTATATGAAATTTTATCGTTAATTATTAACTGCATTAAAGAAAACGTTAAATTACTTTTGATAGTTAATTGCTTTTTTAATTTTATTTTTTTTAATTTTCTTTTGATTGCTTGGTCGGTTTGGAGTTAGTTGGTTTTATAGTTATAAATCGTGAACAATATGGGGCTCGACCGATCTCCCGAGAATTCAGGTGCTGACGCACAGTCCAAGTTAGTGTGTTCATTATGTGAAACACATATCAATTCAGTTGCTGAAACCTATAAAACATCGTGCAATCACGATTTTCATAGGAAATGTATTGCAGCGCATTTCAAAAGTGACAACAAATGTCCAAAATGTAATGCCGTCTGTTTGCCTGAAGCGGTAGGTGTAACTACCCGTGGAAAATCTAAAAGTCGATTGCCTACAGATAATCCAGGTGATTCATCTGATAACGATAGGGCATCCACTTCAGCAAACGCTGCAAGAACAATCGAAACTGCCAGCGATAGAATAAACCCTGGAGAAGCCATGAATGCCATCGCTTTAATTACAATGGAGCGCAGGCTTCTAACAAGTCTGTCTGAGAAAATGAGTGAACTCATACAGAATTCAGTCATGGAAACCATGCAAAGACTCATGATTACACCTCCTCAGTCGACTTTAAATAATACACGAGCACAAACCCCGCTAGACAACTCTTCACATGAAGTAGGTTCCGTCTCAGGAATAGAACACCGACGAACCCAAAACTCGGGATCCCCCTTTTCGAATAGATCCCACAATACCGATCTGCTAAACCGCCCCGACAAAGTTGTCCATATCTTAAACGGATGGAAACTAAAGTTCTCGGGAACAGGCTTTTTAACAGTCGATAATTTTATATACAGAGTAGAAGCACTTACCGTACAGACATTGGAGGGAAATTTTTCTGTGTTATGCAAAAACGCCAGTATTCTCTTTGAAGGAAAAGCCCATGAACAAAACGAAAAGCGATACAACTTGAGATCACGAGAAGTAAACTTTGCCGAAGGTCAAGAAGTTTTTAGGCGAAATTTTAAACAAAGCTGCTTTGCGACTGGCTACAACTCTAAATTTGGGCCGTCCTTTGTGAAAGCCCGAGTTAGAAAGAAGATAGGAAATTCTTATTACGAGCTAGAAGACATGCAAGGTCGGCCATTAGGCAACTATCACGCGAAGGACATACGTCAGTGATAGTGCTTCAGGCGGTATCCGTCTAGGTTATCTTGTGGAATACCCTAGACAGATTGTACCGGGGGGGCTTTGTAGCGGCGCCTGAAGCGTATAAGATAAATTTAAGGATGGTGCCTGAAAGTAGGCAGTAAAAATTTTGTTGTGCTTTAGTGGATCGCAAGCCCGTCTTCGGATAGCAGGTTCTGAAATCGGATAATATCCAAAGCTGAGCTTTAGGATAAAGCCATAAAACAAACAGCTGGCCCATGGTTGCAGTTTTTCTATTATCAGCTCGAAAAGCACTCTCCTCGTGGTTTAGCCGTAGCTTTTTTTTTCGAAGCGATCTTTTCACGCTGATCTTCAAAGAGATAAGACGTCTCTGGGCATAGAAAAATTTCTAAATCCACGTGTTTAAAATTTTATAACCCCAAGTGCAGTGAAAAGTTTCCAAAAAAATTTTATTAAGTTAAATAAAATTGAAATAATAAATTATAAAAACAAAAACAAATAATAAGAAATTCAAAGACTTCTGGCTCCGCTTCGTAAGTGAGAAAATTAATTTTTTTTAACATAAAATGGCTGAAATAATAATTTTTAAACAAAAAAAAACCTCTAGAATACCTATCGGTTGTGGCTCGAACCGAAGTTGGCTGTTTTGTTAACATTTACAGCAAAGCTGCAGACAACTAGCCGCATCGGCGGTGCAAACTGTTCCCTTTACCCTAAAAGTAGGCAGAAGGTATGTAAAGTGGCATAAATACAAGTAATAGCAAGGTTCTGAACCGTAATTCTTCTTCCCAGCCTAGCACGTTAGTGGATGCCTATAGGAGCACCCCTTTGTTTCACCGGCAAAGGGGCACCTTTGTCGTTTCTTTCTGAGGCGGTACTTGTGCTCTTGCCTATAGGAGCACCACTTTGCACCTCGTGTTTGTGAGGGCACTGTACTGCAAGTATTCCCATAGGAGTGACTTTAGCAGAAAGTGCCCAAGTGCTCCTCCTCGCCGATCGAAATTGACCTAACCTACGATAAACATTTTAATCGACACACGTGGAGAAAGCCTCCTAGGCACACGTGGGATCTACCTTCAACTTTAAAAAAACATCATTCATCTCTAAAAACAACTCATCTATAATTTAAAAATGCAACGATAATCCAGTCCACTTACCTCAAATTACATTTAACGAGCTGCGCCTAAAAGCCTGCCCGATGTTCCTGCATGTGCAGAAGGGAGTCTAAACAAAATTATGTTTCATACATTCGAGCTTTTAGAGCAGAGCAAGAGTAGTGTTGATGAGATATCGTTTTGAAATTTGTAATTAAATAATAATAATAATAAAAAAAATTAGCAAAGGGATAGTTAGCTAGGGAAAAGGTGCTCAGCTCATGTTCAAAAATAATTAAATATTATAAATTGGCAGCAGCAAATAACACGCCTCAATGCGGCAACATTCCAGGATCCGGAAGATCGATCTTTCGTCGATGGAAATTTAACCGGTGAGTTCGTTCCTTTTACAAACAAAATCTCTTCTTGGTTTCGGTGCATGCATATTATAGTTTTTTTAATATTTATTTTTTTAAAACATGAGCAGCCATCACCTCTCCACTATTATAGTAAATCTAATAAAATATAGCGTGAAATAACGCAATAGTAGTCAATGAAAAGAATAAAATAGTCCAAGAAGGAGGAAATTATCAACAACAAAAAAATGATAATTTACATAGTTTTGCTAGGGCAAATATATATTAATTATAATTATAAATTATATTAATTAACAAACCATTTGAATTTATCGGAAGTTTAACGAAATGAAGAAGAATGAAATTTTAAAATAATTAGCTCATATTAGGTACCAACGTTAGAAGAATAAGAATGGAAATAACGAGTTCGTTTGCTCTGAATTAAGACTCGCTAATTCGTTTAAGCGAATATAACCTATTTTTAGATTAACATTTAATACATGAATGATATTTGAATTGCTATATTTAATCTATATACTATATACATAATTTTGTTTACACTTATATATACATAATCTTGTTTGCACCTTCATACATAATTTTGTTTATACCTTTGTACACACTAAATGCAATTTGAAAAATGCAAGAATTCTACAATGATTAATTGATTCTCAATCCAGTTATTAGTTTCGTATTTTTCAGTAGAGTTTACCAGACTTGTCCGTATCTTAGTTTATTTTTGCAGATACCCCCTGATGGATGACTGCCGATGCTTCCCTTACGCCGCTCGGAATCTATGATGAGATGATGCTCGGTTAATTAACTTTAACTTGAGCTCATGCTGATGATTCCGCGGCTGTAGGGGACAAAGGGGTCACCAGAGCCATGCTCTCAGGTGGGTGACCGTAGGTAGGGTGGGCACTCGCGACCACAACAACACCTGTGGCTTCGCTTTCGCCAGTTTTCCGTTTTCTGATCTTTCACCTTCCCACTCTCTTTCTCTTATTTATTTTTGAATCTTTTGATAGCTCTTCCGGTTATTTTAACTAGCTTTTCTCTTGTCGCAGCACGTTTTTCTAGTCTTACTAATAATAATTTAGTGTACTCGGTATAGGATCTGTTCAAGCAAGACCTCCACCCCCAAAGCCGACGAGCTAAAGCCGGAAAATTAGAACGTGCCCCGCAAGCACAGATCGTCCGAAAACAAACATACCGTTGCACGTTACACAAATACATAAACAGCACAACAGAAAATGGATATTAATGCATTTTTATTGCGCACTTTGTATAAAAATGTAATAGAAAATAGATTGTCAGATTACAGGTTGTACTTATTTATTATTATTATTATTTATTTATTTTTTAAAATTGCATGCAAATATAAAGTTAAAAGTAATTCTCCAGCAATACCAAATCTTCTATATATTTACTCTGCCGCCACAGATTCCCCACATGTGGGTCATATTTTATCCTGGAATTTGACTCAGTTGGGTTAAGTCAAGTTGCCTCAGGCACCTCAACTCTCGCCGATGTCTTGAGTATTACGCGAAATCGCGCGTTTCCCTTTGATTGCGCCAAAGAATTCGGCAGTTTCAGTCTTTGCCGCGAGGCGAAAGTCGGGAAAACTATTTTACCAGTTTGCTCTCACTCTCTCCAGCTCTCTCTCTCTCCCTCTCTCTATTGCTCTCTCTCTCTCTCTTTCTATGGCTTTCACTGATGAAGTATGGAAAATGCAAACGAATTTTTTAGCACGCAGCACAAAGTTTTCTTCAGCTTCTACTTTTTTTTGTTCGCTGTTCCAATTACATTTTGGCAAGGAAGTAAATACTCTGCCAAAGGAAGCAGCACTCAGCAGTATGAGCAGGCAGTGGGGGAGGGGGGGCGTGGCAAGTTGCAAGTTTGTCATGCGAAAATCATACAAAACTTGAGTTTTTCGTGTGCTCACGAAAAGTAATTGAGGCGGAAATCCCTAATTGGCACCTTCAAACCGAAAGACGAACACGAAGATGATGAAGACGAGGCAAGTAAAATGGGGAAAATGTGGGCTGGTGGGCTGGTGGGGGCGTGGCTGTTGGTGGGCGCCACACGTAGTCGCATGCAAATGGGAAAACTTTGCTCATCAGCGCGCACAAATTGAGTGAAATTATCAGTTCAAGTGAAATTTACACTTGAATTTGTCGCTTCACATTCACGCGCGGCTGTGGTTGTGCCGCCTTCATAATACCCTGTAGCGTGAGATAGAGGGGTATACGGGAGCAGGGTGTGGGGGCAGGGATTGCCACAGCTAAGCTGCAAATCCAATTAGACATAAGAAGCGCAATGTGCTTGGCAACATGTGTGATAATTTTCACCATCTGTACTCGACAGTCGCAACTGCCTCCCCTTCTCTCTCCTCTCCCTCTCTCTCTTTCTTCTCTCCCCCCTTTTGGCCTAATTAATGGCCAACTGCGAATTGTGCCAGCCAACATCTGCACAATTTACAGCTACTTTTTGCCACAGCGCGCACTTCAATTGACTTGAGCCGCAGCCAACTGCGCCCTGTAGTGACCCCTTCGAGAACCCCTCTTAGACCCCGCTTAGGCACAGCTTAGATCTCTCACTCACAGCTCCTCTTAGTTCCCTCTATCTGGCCACATATTGCAGTTAGACAGTGTTGGGTAATTGCCATAAATTGAATAGTGTGCGTTTTAATAGGCGACAATTGCCACGTAGCTTGCCAAGAATTGCTGCGAAACTTTAGAAATGCAATAAGAGTACAATAATGTCTGAAATACCCTATACACAACTTACAGATTTGTTGAAGAAATAAAATAATATATTATATACAACTATATTAGGTACTGGGATTGGAAGACTTCTTTTTATACTCCTTAATATTAGTTCCCATGTTCATTACTTTAAAAAGTATTCTAATGAGAAAGCAACTTGCTATACTTTCTACATTATTTATTTTACAGGGATTGTCTGCAGAACGCCATGTAACTTTTTGGTATTCCCCTTAAATATTTTATTATCTTGTAGGTGTTCAAAATAACACAAACAATTGTTGTATTTGCCTTATCAATTGATTGTAAATATCATATATAATACTGTTGAGCTGAAAGAATTCATGGTTCTCTAAGGTTCTCCTTGCATTAATAATGTTATCTTTACCAATTACTAAGGTTGATATCTGTTCATATATATATCTTCTACTACCTCATCTATCTTTCTATCTATATCTATCTGTATATATATATATATATATATATCTTTCTATGTAGCTATTTATCTATCAGTTTATACAGTGTCTATCTCTATACTACCTCAACGTACACCTAATATAGCCTCAGAAGTTTAAAGCACTCCTCCAATCAGTTGACCAAACAGTTCTTACCGTATCAGTATCGGCAAACTTTAGTGCACTACTCATAAAAAGGTTGTACTATTATTGATAAGATTTTTACTACTACCATATATTTTACTATCTATTTATTTACCAATCTAATGATCTCTTTACTAACTCAAAATAAATCTCAGAAGGTTGAAGGCCTCTTTTAATTGCTACTGGCCTTCTTTCTATTTTCAGTGATTAATACTCTTGGTAAGGAGCTATACTTTATTGGGCATTTACTGCCAGCTTTACTCTACATATTCCTTACTCTACATCTTCATACTTTATGCTGAATATACACACTGAACCTCAATCTCTCCAATTCAAGCACTTTGCTCTGCTTTTCCTCAATCCCAGCACTTTCCTTCGTTTGTATCAAGTTTTTACACTCCCATTGTAGCTGCTTTATCACGTTACCAGAGCCCGTCAATCATCTCAAGTCGAACTCCGAACTCCCACAAATTTTGCATTCGCACATGAGTTCGCAACAATCATTAACGAAAGGACATGACTATCAAAGGGGTGTAGAGGAGGAAAGTGCAGAAGGCACAGCCCAAAAGGAAAGGCAAGAATTTCAGGCCAAAATCAAAGTTCATTATTGCGTAGCAGTTTGTGGCCAAGAGTGAGAGGGTGAGGCGAGGCCAGCACAATCAAACTGAGAACTTGCCCGCGTATACGTAATATAAATGCGTAATTGCAGCAAACAGGCAAGGCAGAGGAGGGACGAGGGCGAGGTGTATCGGCTGCTGTGGCTGTTGCCATTGATCAACAAAAGAGCCAAGAAAATGAGCAATGCATGCCACATAAATCACGCATAACATGGCAGCGAGAGTGAGACAGAGAAAGAGAGAGAGACAGTGAGTAAGGCAGAGGGAGAGAGCAGCGCCTGGCGAGCTCATCAACTAAATGCAAAAGCTGCAGAGCTGCTGCACTGCGTCTCGACAAGTGCTGTAGTACAAGAATAATTGACGACGCCGACGACGACGTAGGATAATGAGCGCACAGCACACACACACAGCATGCACACACACACAGCACACACACACTAGGAGTACACAGTGGCGTACGCTGCAAAGTAGCAAAGGGAACAAGTAACAAAAGCTACACTCGAACGCACAAGACAGTAAGACATGCTTGGAACAGCATTACAAATACTCGGATAATTCCCAACAATACAGTCTGCCGCCCAGCCTATTGCTTTCTCACTCTCACGCGCTAAAAATTAGAGCATCTTTTAGGCGCAGGCAACGATGCTTGGCACTATGAAGAACTTTAATACCTTCTATGTTTATTGTGCGATCGAATTGAAATTTGAACGATAAATAGATAGAATATATCCCAAGGCAGAAAGTTATAATACATATAATACATCGCTTAGAGATTGGAAAGCTTAAATATTGTTTTGAGGGGACTGTAGACATGAAGACTTTCCTTCACAAAAAAAACGATAGATTGAGGTAAAGAAAGGAAAAAAATGGGATAGACAATAGGCAAATGAGCTAAAGAAACAGAACAATCGGGTTTTGATTAAAAGTCTTAATTATCATAAATTTTGTAATTTATCGATATTGTTTATATTGTTCTTTGTATGTTGAAAATGTGTCTAAACGAAATATGAGGAAATAAACCAATATTTCTGATATATTTGTTCCTTGAGCATGTTCTTACGCCACTGGGTCCTTAAACTTGCAACAAGCAGATGCAGCGTAGTCAGTAGAAGAATGAGCAGCAGCTCAGCTTGGCTCAGACAGAGGCACAGGCACAGTGTGTGCTCCCTACCCTCTGTACTCAATGTACGAGTACCTTCGTCTGTCTGTCTGTCCCCTGCGCTTGTCTGGCTATTATAATCCTGCGGAAACACTTGAAAATGATGGATGAAAATTATCGCATTCTGCAACGCATGCAAATCCGCAGAAATTACTTGCGAATGATTAATGCATTACTGCTGAAAGACTCTACGACTTGTACTCTTCCTAATTATACAATAATTGTGGGAAAAGAATGAAAGAGAGAGAGAGAGGGAGAGAGGAAGACAGCTGCTGTGGTTCATTTGAAATTCATATTTTAGATATTCGTCAGTCAATTAGTTGAGCAAAAGACTCGACACCAAAATTTGCATTCGAGCGTAAAATTATCAAATTAATATTCAGTCACCTACAGAGGGGAAGAGGGAAGGGGGGAGGGCAGCGATGTCCTGGGCAATAACTGTCAGAAGTCACAAGTTTTCTGTCATTCCCTTCCTGCCGTTGCCCCCGCGTTGCGCACATTTCGGCAAGTTGTCAACGCAAACACGAAACTTGCACGAACAATGTCAATTTGAGGGCGCATTTGAATGTGACCAGTGTGAGTGTGAGTGGGTGCGAGTGTGTCAGGGTGTGAGTGTGCGTGTGTATTTGTCTGTTTGGTCCGACAATGGCTAATTGGTAGCTTTAAGTTGTACTAGACATAAGTCAGACCTAAGACAAGTTGTTAAAACTTTTAATGAAGCACCTTTCAAAGCATATGGAAGCTTAAATTTGATTAAAGCTCAAGTAGGGGAATAAATCATGAAAGCCTCAAAGCAAAGGGCAGACTTAAGTTGTTTGAAGCTATGGTAAAGAAATAATTCATAAGCTTTAACCTATCTTTCAGATTAAAGATGCTAGAGCTTAAAGTGGCTAAAAGCGAAAATAACATAAGAAATGTGAATTAAATGTATCAGTTGTAGGATAATAAGAGCTTTATAGCTTCTCACAGTTGATTGAAGCTCGCCTTAATATTGGTTTAAGCCAAGTCGAGATATCAATTCTTAATGAAATTAAAAGTTATACGTTATAAAAAGCTCCATAATTTCGCATACAACAGCTCTTAAGTCGCAATAAAGCACAAATTAGATTTAAGCTCAAGTCAGGGGAATATTAAAGCTACTTCAATAATATTTCTCAGGCATAAACTACTAACTAACTGTACACGACTTAAAGTTTCTTTAAGTATCGCTTTTATGCAGACAAGTCATCAATTATTGTTCGTATTACGTTGCATTCCTCATTCCCATTCAACTGCAAAGCACTCAATAACTGTCGCCCAAGTCCAATGTGGCTTTGTAAGCGCATTAAAGCTTTAAGCTCGATTGCGCGCATTGAGATAATCAATCACAACTAAAGCTCAGTCAGGTCAACAGGCAACACAATGCAACTGATTATTACAACGTCTCGAGGCTAATGAAATTTCGGCCTTGAATTAATACAGATTTGGGTAACAAAAGAGTTAACAGTGCGAACAGTTATCGAATAAGCTGAATAAATGTCGCATTCACATTCGTATTTGCATTGAATATTCCAGTCCATTTGGGGCATTATCAAATTTTAAATGCACTGCGAGAAGGGCGCCCAAGCATCCTTGGCCATTGATATACAACGATAAGGACGACAGATGAGTCTACCATCCCCCCCTTCAACCCCTCCCGCACACGCACAGCCGATTCGTGTAGCAAACTAAATGGAGCCACGCCCACTGCCGGCCCACTTGGTACACATGCAAATCTGAGGCACTTGAGGCGAAGCTCGATTGTCCCTTTTCTATTTTCTATTTGCCCCACAGTTTGTGCCCGTCTCGATGTCTCTGACCACTTGGCTGCCCTCCCACCTTCCACCTCTCCTCCTGCTTTCCCCTCTACAGTTTTTATCTAAAGCCAAAGTGGAATATATTGAGATGGCTGTGACAATGCAGGCCCAGGCTCAGTACTCGGAATTGTGGTGTGTGGACGAGTATCGGACACGGACATGGACAACGACATGGTAGTAGCTTCAGCCGGGCCCATATCATTAAGTTTGCACAAAGAACCCCGCACACACACACACACACACTCGAAACCATTGCACACAGTTTGTTTGTCAAGCTAAGCCGAAAAAAAAGAATGGGATAAAATCCATAAAAGCGAAAAACGTATAAGTACCGACTATCGAGAATACTTCGTAAGAGGGTTGCTGCAGCATTTCGGAAGGAAAGGGGAACAGGGGGAAGAGGACGTAGCGTAGAATGGAGCAATCTATTGTTGGCTGCCACTTTGTTAAATTTTTCAATCGAACATTGAGGCTTCAGCGAATGTCTTTGTGGTTGTGGCTATTTCGAATTCAATTCCCCAAGCCCAAACGAATTGGTTTATTGCCCATTAAAGGAGTTAACAAACAATAGAAAGCCATGGAAGGGGGACAAATGATTCAAATGCATTTAAAATTTGCCTAAATTAAGTTGGCAAGTTGGCATAGCAGGGATTTCATCAGCATAAATGAAATAAATGACTGTTCCAATGTAGATAAGCAGCCTGAGATAAGTTTTCAAAATATTTCACAACGCGGGCACTCAATTGCTATCGAGCTATCGATAGCTTGTAAAATGAGCGCCTGTTTTCAAGCTGCATGGAAAATTGTCTATTTTTATGTAAGTAATAAAAAATAAAATACAATTATATGATAAAAAAAATAATACATATAGATTATTTATTTATTCCAAATAAATGTTAACCTTTGCCGGTTGGCAACCACAGCGTTGCCACTTAAGCATTTGTCGATGCCATTCACCCGCAAACATTTTACATTAGTCTGGCAACGCTTTGTGGCTGCTTGCAGCCCTGTCAAAATTTGCGAAAATTAGTTCTACCACACACACTCGCGTCAATCAAGAAACGCAACAAAGCAAAAAAAAGTATTAATGTGAAATAAATTATTAAAATACTTTGCAACCAAAATCCAAATAATAGTGAAGCGAACGCGAGTGCGAGAGTGTGTTAGTAGAGCGTACTTATATTAGCACAGCTGCCAGAGAAATGGAAGCTTTAATTCCAGTTATCAACAAATTACAAGATGTCTTCAACACTGTCGGCTCTGACTCAATACAATTACCCCAAATTGTTGTACTCGGCAGTCAGGTAAGCAAAGAAGAGAAAGATAGCCAAAAATGGAACTGGCAGACCCAAATAGAGTCTCACTCGAAAAATTGCACATACACCCCGGGAAATTTGACATAGTTTTCATTATATAACTGTGACCGATGCCATCCGGCTGATGCATAAGCCGGCACGTACGTGCATGTTAACAATTGTCCGTCTGTGTGTGTGTTGTTGGTGTCTTTAATAACATTCCCCCCACACACTTCCCGGTCTGTGTTTATATAATTTAATGCAATGGCAGCTGCTTTTGACGCCCCGCTATGAAAAATCGATATACACATAACACCACACAGCAGCTGCTGCTGTGACACATTCCTATGCGGAATACACAAAACACACACACACCGACAAGGAGAGCTACACTTTGTGGCTTGTTGTGATTATCGCATAAAAGCTGCACTTGAAGCTTAATTGCTAAATATAAATGGTTTACTAAAGTCAGCAGCGATTCGTTTGCCTTGTGTAACGTGACTCTCCCCAGGGAATTGAACTGCTGCATCTAGAGTGGAGGCGTGGCTTATGAAGAAGAAAGGAGGAATCAGCTGCCTCCTAGCAATCTTTACTGATATTACGGGCAGCCGTGACATATTTAGTATGTTCCCTATGTACAAGTGTTCTTTAGTAAGGTCTTGAGCACGCTCCAATGGTGCTATAGATCTCCAGACCTTAGCTTTCAGCTAAGATAGGGCTAAAGATCTCCACAGACGTCTTTTTAAGCTGAGATCCCTTTCAAGTCAGCTTAAATGTAGCTAGAGATCTACACAAAGCTCTTTTCTAGCTCAAATTTGGAATAGGTATGTTGCTTTGTAGAGATTCCCTTTTAATTGGAATGACTTGCAGATCAGTTAAGGAGTAAGTAGTTTATACTTCATGCTGAATTCCTATTGGAAACCGTAGATTCGTAGTAAAGTACTTTACAATAGAGGCAGTAGAGGTCATGTGTTACTAATCCTTACAACATTCACTAGCATGTGAATCATAGTCGATCTTGACGTAATTAACTGGTTCATTGACGTAAAACAGTTTCAGTTTACATCCGGGATTGAGGTTTGATGAGTCAAAAATGGAATTGAATTCAGAGTGTCAATGCAATTCTCCATAATTCATCTAACCTCAGTCTCCCGACTCCAACAATGTATCGCGTTGACTGGAGTCAAGTGTTTTGCCTTTTATAAATTACAGATAAGGGGATACACATACATATCTAAAGTGCTTTAATCGAGGGGTGAGTTTGTGAGATTGTAAATTTATTAATTTGTGTTTGTCATTCGTATTTTTCAGAGCTCGGGCAAAAGTTCAGTCATCGAGAGCATCGTTGGACGTTCGTTTCTGCCACGAGGCACGGGAATCGTTACAAGACGACCGCTGGTGCTGCAGCTGATCCACTGTCCGCTCGAGGATCGCGAGCATCGTTCGGCGGAGAATGGTAAGAGGCAGCTGAACTTGATGTCACATGCATATGAATAACTCTGACTCTCTTCCAGGCACCGTCAATGCGGAGGAATGGGGACGCTTTCTGCACACGAAGAAATGCTTTACGGACTTCAATGACATCCGTGCTGAGATTGACAATGAAACAGAACGTGTGGCAGGCAACAACAAGGGCATTTGCCCGGAGCCCATCAATCTGAAGATATTCTCAACGCGTGTTGTCAATCTGACACTGGTGGATCTGCCGGGCATTACTAAGGTGCCTGTAGGTGATCAACCCGAGGATATTGAATCGCAGATCAAAGATTTGGTTATTAAATATATCGAGAATCCCAATTCGATTATATTGGCTGTGACGGCTGCTAACACGGACATGGCAACCAGTGAAGCATTGAAGTTGGCCAAGGATGTAGATCCCGATGGTCGACGCACACTGGCCGTGGTTACTAAGCTGGATCTCATGGATGCAGGCACCGATGCCATTGATATACTCTGTGGTCGTGTGATACCCGTCAAACTGGGCATCATTGGTGTGGTGAATCGTTCGCAACAGGACATTATCGATAAGAAGCACATCGAAGATCAAATGAAGGATGAGGCAGCGTACTTGCAAAGGAAGTACCCCACGCTGGCCACACGCAACGGCACACCGTATCTAGCCAAGACACTGAATCGACTCCTCATGCATCACATACGTGACTGTCTGCCCGATTTGAAGGTAAGTGGGAGGATTAGCTTTGAAAAGGATTGATTAAATGTATCTCTTGCATTGCAGACCCGTGTGAACATTATGTCCACGCAATTCCAATCGCTGCTCAACTCCTACGGCGAGGATGTGTCGGACAAGAGCCAAACATTGCTGCACATCATCACGAAGTTCTCCAGCGCCTACTGTTCCACAATTGAGGGTACAGCGCGTAATATCGAGACCACAGAGCTGTGTGGAGGTGCCAGATTGTGTTACATTTTCCACGAGATCTTTGGACGCACACTGGACTCGATACACCCACTGGCCGGACTAACTAAAATGGATATATTGACAGCCATAAGGAATGCCACAGGTCCAAGGCCAGCACTCTTTGTGCCGGAGGTGTCGTTTGAGCTGCTGGTGAAACGACAGATTCGTCGCCTGGAGGAGCCTTCGCTGCGTTGCGTGGAACTGATACACGAGGAAATGCAGCGCATTGTGCAGCATTGCGGCAACGAGGTGCAACAGGAGATGCTACGGTAAGTAAATATAAATGTGCCACAAACTGTTGCATGACTCCTGTTCCGTTTCTCTGTAGTTTCCCGAAGCTGCACGAGAAAATTGTGGATGTGGTTACACAGTTGCTGCGTTGCCGTCTGCCAGCAACTAATGTCATGGTGGAAAACATTGTGGCCATCGAACTGGCCTACATCAATACCAAGCATCCCGATTTCCACAAGGAGGCAGCTCTGGTGCCTAGCCTACTCAAGACAGACAATGATCCCTACTCGCAGCCACGACGCACGAACACGCCACGCAACAACATGTCGCCGCAGGTCTCGCAACACAGTCAGGTTTCACAGAACTCGCATCCACAACAGCAGCAGCAGCAGCAATACCAACAACAGCAGCAGCAACAACAACAGCAACAAAACGATACACACGAGCAGGTGAGCAGCACATTTATGATGAATTTATGGGTGTGGTTTGGTTAGAAGTAGTTGAGTAATTGATTGGAACACCCTTCGACTAATGTAAAGGTTTAAAAAGAGTATTCGAATTTTGTGGGAATGTATGTTATTGACTTGAGAAGGCGTGGCAGATCCTATAAAGTATATATATTCTTGATCAGCCTTCACTAACACAGGCGGTTTAACAATGTCTGTCTGTTTGAACGCAGAGCATGTGTATAGTATATGCTCGAGACACAAAGAATGGCATATAGGTTTCTGTTTATCCTTCGCAGTAAGAGTGTAGTTTAATTATTGGTTGCCACGCAAAAAAAAAATTAATTTTTTCCATTCAATTTGTAAGCAATATATGCTAGATAAAACTAACTACCTTTCCTTAGTATGCAGTTAGCTGACTATATTATAAACATAAACTCGAAATTTCTGTCACATTGGGCAAAATACACATAAGTTATTGAAGTCAACTTATTCTTAGTTCTCTGAATTGGAAATGCTTTAATTTAAAGTGTAGGAAAGCAGTAGCTCCTAATTCCCTGGAAATTGTTAGTAAATTTGTTATTCCCATTTATAGTTTATTAATTTATAGGTAGTATATATAGTATTTATAGTTGAGTTGTTTAAATGAACTTTTATTTTCGTAGAATTCAACATTTTATGGGCTACTCTTGTCCAGGGTAAGCGGAGTTTTGTTAAGCTTCTTCCCTTTTGTTATTAGCCTTTCATTTCTCTATCATTCATCTGTTTATTGTTAACCACCTCAAACATTGATAAATGCGTAGAGAACCGTGGACATAAGATCGTAATCCTGATTAAGACCTGAATCTTAGTTTGCTATACTTACATCGATTTTTTATTCACTTTCCAGAATCATGTGGGAGAGAACTCCACCGGCTCTTGGCTATCCAATATCTTACCACCCGCGCCTAATCGCCCCAGCGAAAGTGTTGACAACTCGGCCAGCAATACGCCGGTGCATAATAATTTGCCAGGGCATCCACTGAAGCCTGTCAATCTGCTGCCCGATGTGCCGGCACTGCACAACAATCCACGTCGCTTGACTGACAAGGAGCAAAAGGATTGCGATGTCATCGGTAAGAGACGATGAGAAGGAGGGAAGCTTTGTAAACTTGAACTAATCTATTTGTAAACTCTTTTCTTCTAGAGCGTCTTATCAAATCGTATTTCTATATTGTGCGCAAATCCATACAAGACTCAGTACCAAAGGCAATAATGCATTTCTTGGTTAACTACGTTAAGGATAATTTGCAGAGTGAGCTCGTCACACATCTCTACAAGTCAGACAAGGCCGAGACGCTACTTAATGAGTCCGATCACATTGCAGTGCGCCGAAAAGAGGCGGCAGATATGTTGAAGGTGCGTCAGAAATTGGAAATAGTGTACTTAACTGTATCAAGAGTTTTAACTATATACATTTATATTATTTCAGGCCCTCACTCGTGCTAATCACATTATCAGCGAAATACGCGAGACTCACATGTGGTAGAGTTGTGCAGAGACAGTTTGGAGCCTGTTTTGAAGACATACTATCCACAAGAACATAGTCAGCATCTGCAGCATATATCACACACTATTTATTGCAGACAACCGCAAGAACTTTTTGGAAATTAGAACTCCGCCGCTTTGTTGAATGTTTCCGCATTAAATTTAGTAAACAAAATTGTGAAAAACAAAAACAGGCTAATGCAGATAGACCCCACATTATAATAGCTTTAAGTACATATTTAAAACTTAAACTATCCTTTCGTTTTAACCTTCGCTCTTGAATCACGCTGCATTTTCAAAGAGTCGTCCCAGCATTTCTTCTACTTCATTTATACCATTTTTGCATGTGAGTTGGGGGGCCTCACTTGAGGGGCACCTCATCGTGATTGGTTTTGTTTTAAGTTAATCGCAAGCACTTATTACATTTTTGAATTATTACATAATAGAATAAAATGAGAAACAGTTGATCGATCGATAGTATGAAAATGTTTTAATTTGGGAGAACTATGGAACTGTTGTTCAGTTATCTTAAAATAGATAAGGGAATTCGTGAGATTATCGAATATGTTCACAGTTGTATACTTTCTTGATAAAATAGATCAACCAATTTCCATCTAACTCCTTCTCAAATGTCTATTTCATTGATGAAATAGATCAACCAATTTCCTTAAAAGTTCTCTACTTCCTTAACGCGCTATAATAGATAATTAAATTTCCTTACAGCTCTCAACTTCCTTAACGAAATGGATCATACAATTTCCTCCATCATTCTTTACTAAATATGGTAGAACACAAAAGACCGTCAAAGACCCCTCTTTACTTAGCGAAATAGATCATATGATTACCTCAAAGTTACCTATTTCAAACGACAGAGCAACTTTGTAATAAAAACTTTAATACTTGATTACGAGTTAAAATCTAATTTGGAAAACTTTTGTCATTTTGTAAGTGCGGCAAAATCAAACTAGGGCTCAGGCTCAGACAATACCAACACCATCACCATCCTTGGCATCTGCTGTTGATCTCGGGTTCGGTTCTCAAGTAGGATAGTCCATCATTCCAGTCTACAACATTCATGACCTTAATATGTATATTTTGTATAAATCCTTAAATGGGGGTGTCTCTAAGCACGGTTCGTGTCGGACAAGACGCGTACAATGCAACCGACGCCTCCCTTGGCGAATGCCTTTTCATGCCACTGCAACAGATGCCCACTGGAACCCTCCGAAGGTATTTCGAAGCCACGATATATATATTTCATGAGCACATCGATAAGATCGTTCTGCTCCACCGAATCGATAGCCTGATCCATTTGTGTTGACTTGATGGATAACAGCACACGCAGTGTTATATTCAGGGCGTTGTCCTGCAGAGAAACAGGGAATGAATCGCTTGATACGGAATGATTCGATTAGCTGACGCATTCGCCTACCTTGACATGCTGGTTCTTGCAACGTAACGGGGCATTCTGGAGGGCACTGAGCAATGCTTCGACACTCTTTCCTTTTGTCAGCAGCGATGTAATTTCGTTCTCATCGGGCCCGGCAGCGGCGCTATCGACACCGTCATCCTCCCGGAAATTGTCCTCGTTGTATTGGTCGACATCGATTTTACGAAAAGCATTACTCGAAGTGTTTTTGGCCATGTTTAATAGTGTTTTAGTGGAATTTTCTACAATTGACTTCGGCTTTTTATCCAGCAAAATGAATCACGAAAAGGCCCAATCGGCAAACAGATGTGAACGCAGGGTTGCAACTCTATGCTTCGTTGGTGTTTTCTCGCACCGAAGTAAATTATGCAGTAGCCCTAGTGCAACTCAATAATAACAGTGCTACCAGAATTTTTGACTGAAAAAAAGCTAAATTCTAATATTCTAGTTCTAATAAAATAAGCTTTTTAAAGATATTAATATGGATATTTATATATTATTTTTGATTATAAGCCTTGACGGGAAAAAAGCTAAGTTGGCAACACTGCAATAATAACACATCTCGATTTCAACCAAGTGGCAACACCAGCATTGCTTCGTACGTAAGTTGATAAAATCAAAACTAAACAGAGAATTTGATTAAATTTCATATATTTCACCTAAAAGAATGGCAAAATTCTTGGGTATCAATCGCCTGGGCAGGTTGTTCCAGGCCATACGTGAGGCTGGCGGCCTGAAGCAGGCGTATCTGAAGCTTTACAGGTGAGTGAAATGCCAAAACGGGTGCATCTTATATAATTTGCAAAAAATTCTAATAAACAAATAAATAGAAACGATGACCTGAAGACAGGCACCCTCGTCGGCATTGACAAGTACGGCAACAAGTACTTTGAGAATCCCTATTACTTCTATGGCCGCAATCGTTGGGTCGAATTCGCACCCCATGTGAACATGGACTATGATGGATCACAGATACCCGCCGATTGGTACGGCTGGATGCACTACAAGGTTGGTAGAGGAAGTAGAGAAGAGAGGAGAGATAGTTTCTACTGATCTAATGCAACTGTCTTTTTCACTTTGCAGACGGATTTGCCTCCCATTCGCGATGGCTGCAGGCCCCAATACAAATGGCTTGCGGATCACAGTGAGAACCTTTCAGGAACTAAGGGTAAGTCAGGTTCATATATGTAAATCCTTTAACTCTTAGACTTACTATTATACTCTTACAGAGGCCTACATGCCCTACAGCACCACAGCCCCCAAGATTGAGGCTTGGCAGCCAGGCAAGAAGTGCAAGTGATCGCCATAGATGAATCCTTAGATTACCCCAACTATTAGAGAGTAACTCCAATCCCCAACCTGGATAAAATGTGAATTAAAGAATTGCTTTTTAGTCAGAGCAGCTTTTTATTTTTGCAAAAGAAAGTCACAGTTACGGTTATAAAAATTATTGGAAATGCTTAAACTAGTATGTGCAGATCGCATCTGTGCCGATCTTAGGACTGTTGTTGTGGATGTGGTACTTGTTCTGGTACCTGTTCTGGTACCTGTTGTGGTACCTGTTCTTGTGGTACCTGTTGTACTTGTTCCTGTGGTTGCTCGTTCATCTCTTGTGCCTTAATGGCACGACGCTTGTACTTCTTGGCAGTGTCAGCGCACTTAGTTGTTATAGTTGCTCGGATGTTGCGCTCCTTACCGCCAGTGCGATTGCACACACTCACAATAATGTCCTCGACACGTCCCTGATCGAGCATCTTCTTGGCGGGACGCTCACGGCCATAGAAGGCGGGAGATGGCTTTCCGGTGAGTGTGTGTGTGGCCAGTTCATCGCTGGTGAAGATGACTGAGAGTAGGCAACGTGTTGCCACTGGAGCATTTGTCCAGAACACTTGTGCATAGTCCTGGGAAGTGATGGTAGTGCCATTGGGTCCCAGCACATACACTGCACTGCCATCCTCGCGCAACACACGTTCTGGGTACTTTGAAGTCTCAGCCGGTACTGCTGGTGCCGGTGCCGATTTCACAATCGGTTTAGGGGCTGCTGCTTTGGCTGGAGCCGGTGCTGGTGCTGGAACTGGTGCTGGTGCCGGTGCCGGCTGTGCATCTGCAGAGCTGTCGGACTCTTGGCGTAGACGCTTTGGTGCTCTCGGGCTACGCTTTTCAGAATCAGCATTCGTTTCACTCTCCTCGTCCTCATCATCATCATCGTCATCATCATCATCATCGTCGGGTTCTGCCTCGGTGCCTGCGAATCGTCGATTCAATATCTGCAGCATCGATGTGAGGCGTCCCATGAGCACTTTATAATGCTTTTGACTCTTCTCTATCTTTGCCACAGTCTGTTTAACGGATTCCTCAACTGGTGGCAGCTCCTCCAAATCATCATCATCATCAGCGACCCCCTGGTAATTCCATGAAACTATCTCCACGTTCAGTACCGTTGGTTGTTCATCCTCCGGTTTGCTGGGTCTTGTTGCTGTGGCTTTTGGCAACACTTCATTCTCTGGCCTGAGTGCCCTCAGTATGGGCACCTTTTGTGGCTTAGCTGCTAGTGCTGGTGCTGATGCTGGCTTTGGAACAATCTCCCGCACTGGCGAAGTCAAACGTGGACGCTTGGCTGCCTGCTGGGATGTCGATGGTTGTGGCTCTTCTGACTCTGACAGCGATGTTGATGGTTGAGGCTGTGCTGGCTCCTGTGCTGGTACTGCTGGTCTTACTTGAGGTTCCTCGGCTGGTACTGGCTGTGCTGGTTCTGGTGCTGGCCGTGCTGGCTCTGGTGGCTGTGCCGGCTCTGGTGCAGGTACTGCCAGCATTGGTTGTTCTACTTCTATCTCCATTGGCTCTGCTTTGGGTGGCTGTGCAGGCTCTGGCGGCTGTGCTGGCTCTGGGGGATGTGCTGGTTCTGGCAGCTTTGCCGGCTGTATTTGTGGTAGGAATGCTGGTTCTATCTGTACTGCATATGCTGGCATTGCTTGTGGTGCATATGCGGGCAGTGCTCCAGCTTGAGTTGTCGTTACTGTTGCTGTTGGTAGTGCAAATGGCTTAGCAGGTCCTGCTTGTGGTGTTCTTGTTCGTGCTACTGCAAACGTTCTAGTTAGTGCTAGACGAGGCAACCTTGATGGATCTGTCAGTGGTAGCCTTGGTGCACTCACTTGTGGCGGGTTAAGTTGAAGTATTTGTGGTGTCTTAATTGTTATACGTGGTGGCAGCTTTGATGGCAAGCGTTGTGGCATCTTTGGTAGCAAGAGATGTGGTGGCGATGGTACCTTAGGTTGCTGTACTTGTGCTGGTGGTGGTGCTGGTGCCGCTGCTGCTTGTGGTATCATTTGAACCACCACCTTGGGTACCACTTGAGGTGCTTGCAGCACCACTCGTTGTATAGTGCGCTGTGGTGGTGGTGCCACACCCTGAATCACTTTCAAGGCAGCTGGTTGAGGTGCTCCTGGTGACTGCGTTGGCACTTCTTGCACTTCCATGGGGCGCAAGGGTAACAGCCGGACCAATTCTCGACGTGCTGCTGCTGATGTAGATGGATTGGCCTTCATCTGCCTGTCCAGCTCGTATTTGATGTACTGCTCAATATTCATACCGGCTGCCATTGGATCTTTCGCTCGATCTTTGTAAGTGGAATGGGCGTTATTATAAAATTTTACGTACTGCCTGAAATACTCCTGGAACCACGGTTGCTCTGATAGATTCGGTAATGAGGGCAGGTTACCACTAGGTTTTGGTTGTCGGTTCTCTTGAGGAAGCTGCTGTGGGTTCTCTTGCGGATGCTGCTGTGGGTTCTCTTGAGGAAGCTGCTGTGGGTTCTCTTGAGGAAGCTGCTGTGGCTTCTTTTGTGTTTGCTTCCGTTGTTGCTGTCGCTGTTCCTGTCGCTGTGGTTGTTGCTGTGGTTGTTGCTGTGGCTGCTGGTTCTCTTTAGTTTGCTTCCGTTGTTGCTGTCGTTGTTCCTGTTGTAGTGGCTGTTGTGGCGGCTGTTGCTGTGGGTTATCTTTAGTTTGCTTCCGTTGTTGCAGTGGCTGTGGCTGTTGCAGTGGCTGTTGCAGTGGCTGTGGCTGTTGCAGTGGCTGTTGTGGTAGAGGATGCGTAGGTGCTCTGTTCTCTATCAGTGGCAGTTTTTGTAGAGGTTGCAGTGGTACTTTGCTCGCTATTAGTGGCTGAGTTTGTATAGGATGCGAAGGTGCTCTGTTCACTATCCTTGGCTGATGCTGTATAGGATGCGTAGGTGCTCTGCTCTCTATAAGTTGCTGATGCTGTGGAGGCTGTGACGGGGCTCTGTTCTCTAACAGTGGCTGATTTTGTAGAGGAAACTGTGGTGGTGCTATGTGCAGTGGCTGATGCTGTAAAGGATGTGATGGTTGTACTGTGTTCCCTAATCGTGGATGATGCAGTAAATGATGCGCTGGTGCTTGGTGCTCTCTGGAATGTGTTGGCAAATGCTCTTGAGGATGCTCTTGAGGATGCTGTTGAGAATGCAGTTGCCGTAAACGACGCAGTAGCTGTTGATGTTGAAGACTTAGTGGCTGTTGCTGTTGCTGTGGCTGATACAGTGTTCCATTCGCTCGGAAATACTGTATAGGAAACGCTGCTATATTCTCTCTGGGATGCTGCAGAGGATGCGGTGCTCTGTGATGTGGTAGAGAGTGTGCTGTAGAATACGGTTGCGGATGCTTTCGCAAATTCAATGGTTGCTGCTGAACGTGATTTTGAAAATATTTTAGTATTTCAGGGTTAACTTGATACTTCAAAGCGTGAGACTCGGGGTCGACTGATATCCTTCTGTCGTCGACATGTCTATTTATTTGGTCGTCCATCGTCTTCGCGGACTATGATCTACAGGTAGACCAGCAAAGATCAGACAGGTAGTTAAGGTAATATAATAAAAATTAATCCCGTGCAGATGCGCAGACGCGGATTTTTCCTACGTGCAAATTATTTCCGTTTTATGATCGCGGATTAACAGTTATTCCCTTTTGTGACAGATGGTCAGCGATGTAGAGTTGCCAGCGTGTGCGCAGGTAAATACCGTTACGAGGGACGTATAAATATTTCGCGGATTTTCGCGTGCCATATTTTGTACAAGCATTAAGCCAAATTCCAAGGAAACGAGAAATGTCCTGAAAACCTTGCAAAACTGAGCAGACTAATTTTCGTACAAGTTCGTAGAAACCATCAAGAGAGTCCTTGAAGTATTTTTGGCTACAGCAAACACTACTGAGTTTCTGTGATTTGAGTACTTACAATCGTTAAGATCTATTAATTTTTGGTAATAGCTATTACTGTGCAAAAGAAAACAATAAAATTATTAATACCAACGCTAACTAGTCTCTCAATTTCAGCTAGTATATTATTATATTATATTATATTATTTTAAACTTGACCATCATTCCTCGTACTGCTACACAATGTTAATCAGTGAGAACGAGCCATACAACTAATTTTTGTTATTTTAAAAGATTTTTCCATCAAAATATGCATAAATATATAATATAAAATGCCATAGAGACAATCGGATGAAATGAGGGTTTTTGTATAAGAGGAGCAGTATTGTTTTTCAAAATAATTCAACCTCAGCCAATCAAAGTTAAACAGTAATCTACGTATAAATCGGACAACTATGATATAGGCTTTCATAGAAACATTTACCTAAAAATAAAGATTTTGCTAAAAAAAGATTGTACATGTGTTGGAGTTATTACAACTGTTATTTGTAACTTTATCCTACATCCCTTGAGTTATGTATTTAATTACAAGCATCATAAAACATTCATTTATATTATATATACATACATATCTTCAATATCGAAAAGAATGTTTATTGGATATACCCTATGTGAATATTATTAGTATTAGTTATTACTTTTCATAGGAAAAAAATGCATAATTAACCTATTCATATGTTTTAAATATTATTATTGTAGTCCAATATATTCAGTTTTCTATAAGTAATTTATTAATTAATTAATAATACTAGAATTAATTATTAATTAATTAATAATACTAGAAGCACTCAAGTTTTCAAGCAAAAACCTTAATATCTGATACATTTGAATTTTATAATAAACCAGTAAGAAAAGCAACAGTCGCGCGACACGCGACAGTGGGATACCTATCGACCCAGGTTCTGGTGTAGTTTAATTTGTTAAAATAATACACATATCGTACATAGGCACATGCTTTAAAATTATTCTGGACAGATGGCCTCCCTTGTTAGCTGACACAAGCACTTGGTTTTATGCTCATACTTTCGTAAATAACTTCTGTGTTTATTGTCCGATCGGATTGCGATTTGGAGAATAAGTAGATAAAACTATCAGCTTAGTATATGTTAAATTCAGAAAGTTTTATCTTTTCTATAGCGCTTATAAATTGAGTTCAAAAATTAAATTATTATATTGCGGGGGCGGTGGGCGTGGCAAGCAACATTTGAAATAAACTTGTTCTGCGCCTGGTAGACAGAAACCTTTATGCCAAATTTAGTGTCTCTAGCTATAATAATAACAATAAAAGCTGAGATCTGTGTGTTCATCTGGTCATCCGGACATCCAGACAGACAGACAGACATGGCTTAATCGACTCGGCTAGTGATCCTGAGCAAGAATATATATAGTTTGTGGGGTCTCCCATGCGTCCTTCTGCCTGTTACATACATTTGCACAAAGTTAGTATACCCTTTTTTAACCATTTTCAATGGTCGAAGGGTATAAACATTCTATATATGTAGATAAATAAATAATACTCATACAAATCGGTTTATTTGACACCCCTTTTTCTTGTTGGTGATACATACATATGTCTGTTATACAAAATTATAGTAAAATTGTATCATAAATGACTAAAACAATTGTTGGAAAATGCATGCAGATAATTTTCTCTACACGCGAATGCAATTTTCTTTTCTGCGAATCAAAGACAAAGAGCATTCTGTATGAATACCTCTCCTACCTGGTGGAATCCAATGCACAAGATTCTGTTTGAAAACCTTCTTTCTGATCCTGTTTACGCTCTAATGGTTTTCTTTTGCATCTGCTTTAGGGGGTTGATTTACAAATTCCGATCAGAGAATGAGAGAACACGATTATTTACTGTAATGTAGAGGGGGAGACTGGTCCCATTGCATATTGCAAACCAGTTTTACTATGAGTAAAACAACATATAATTGGATATTGACGGTTTTAATCATTTTAAATAATACAAGTAATTATTTGCAATAAATAAGGCAAGAATAAATCAGCTATTAGTTGCACCGATTAATTATCGCGCAGTGGAAACACTTGTAATTCGCTAAAAACTGTTGCTATAAAAAGATATTGACTGTTTTATTGGTTTGTAATGATACAAAAAATAATTATTAGCCACAAACTTAGTTTAAATCAAAAATAAATTAAATAAAGTTTAAATTGTTAAACTGTTTTTAGTCGCACATATTAAATATCGGCTGTAGCTATCGCACAGTGGAAACATTGGTAATTCGCCAATACTGCTTTCGACACTGTGTCAACATGATAGGTATTTTCATACTTCTATATATTAATATTAATAAAGTTAAAATTATTAGCAAGAAATCGAGCAACTATTTAAAATACTTTTGATTGCATAGATTGAATATCGCCTGAAAATATTGCAAAGTGGAAACACTAGCAATTGCTTGTCTGGCAACACTGTACGCCTTCAAAAAAACTTCTTGTTGCCGCGCGAGGCGACGGCAGCAGCAACAACGACGCAGGCAGCAAAATAGAAAAAGGATCGACAGGATGAAAATTGGTCTCGCACCAGTTGGGATATAGCATAAGGATATAGAAAGTCTCATTCCAGCAGAGCGTTTACCTGACTTAAACAGGGCTAGAAACGAGAGAGAGACACACAAACGCACGCACGCAGCAGGCGCAGGCCAACACACACGCACACAGGCACGAGGCAGGCAGAGGCGCACTTACACACACAGGCACCAGGCAGAGGCGCACGTACAAACACACATACAATGATGCCAGGTAGAATGTGTAAGTAGTTGGAATGCAATCTCCTTGTTGTTGTTCTTGTTGCTAAACTACCCCTCGGCGTGGTTGCTATCCCTATTCTCTCTTCCTCTCTCTCTGTCCCTCCCTTCTCATTTATTGTACCCTCTCGTTGTGTGTGCATTTTTCGGGTTTTTCGCGCGTTGCCGCCAATTTCCCTCAGTCGACGCACATCCTGCAACGGGCACGCAACGACAGAGACGTACAGCAGCCTGGATAGGAAAAATGGATGCACATGTAAGTTGTAGATTACGCCTCTTGTGGCAACTTCATCACCCCCGCCCGTCTCTTGTAGATTCTACAAACAAATGGCGCTAACTTTGTGAACGTTCGTGATTGGAGCAGCTCTGGTTCCCGTGAGCCTCCCATGCTGCTTACGGCATGGACACAGACCACGGGCGATGACTTTGAAATGCTGCGTGCCCTGGACAACGATCCGCAGCTCGAGGCGGAGAATCGTGCACTGCGCGACAAGGTGCGCTATCTGGAGGCCAAGCTGCAGGAGCACACGGATTTACTCTCACAGATTCATGCCACCTCGGCACGCATGCAACAGGTGACAGCAGGACTTAGCACATCCTCGCCAGCAACGCCACCTTGCAGCCTGCAGCCACAGATACTGACGCCGCCCAGCTCGGTGATCTGTGCGCCCGTTTCTGGGCAGGCACAGCAGCAGCAGCATCAACACCAGGCACAGCAGCACCATCAACACCATGCACCACCTCAGCAGCATGCGGAGGTCATTGACTACAAGATTATTGCCGCTGCCGGCGCTGATTGCAATGATGCGGATGCCATTGAGATACGTCTGGCTGCCGAGAGTCTCAACAGTCTGAGCACATCGGCGGACTCGGATCGCCTGGAGATCTGTCTGGAGAGCACGGAGCAACAGTTGCAGCAGGTGAAGCAGGAGTGCAGCACGCCGCTGCAGCTGATCAAGCGGCGCAAGCTGGAGAACAACAACAACAACAGTGGCAACTCATTGCCTGCTCCACTGCAGCCACTGCAATATAAGCTGCCCACCAGGCGCAGTGCAAGCGCCATTAAGGAGGAGGCGGCACCTGGCAAGGATCACGTGATGGTCTCCATTGGTCCCAACAACACTTGTGTACCGGCCAGTGTGTTCGAGAACATCAACTGGAGCGTCTCCTCGCTGGCCACACGCAAGTTGCTGGTGGCCATATTCGATCGGGAGACACTTGCCACACACTCGATGACAGGGAAGCCCTCGCCGGCATTCAAGGATCAGCATAAACCACTCAAGCAAATGCTCGATCCGGCCAAGATTCAGGACATTATCTTTGCCGTCACCCGCAAATCGAATGCCAGTGAGAAGGAAGTGCGCAATGCCATCACCACCAAATGCGCCGATGAGAACAAGATGATGAAGATCCAGAAGGGCAAACGTTGCAGCATTGGCGACAAGGAGAATAGAGAATAGATCTATGTATAGAGATACCCAATAGAGATACCCTAGCATGTAGTTGGACACACACATACACACACACACACACACACACACAAAGACTAACAATATGTATTCCCTGCCGTACAAAATGTGAAGATCTCAGACGTCGTAACCGCATCACGAATACCCTAGAAAAAGGAATATCCCTAAATGAATGTAACCCGCAACTGCCCTCTTGCTATGGGACTTTATACCCGTTTCCAATTGGATCCGGCTTGGACTGCTTGGACTGCATGTACTGAATATACATACATATGTATTTTATCATTTATCTTCCCTTCTTATCACACTAGTTTAGCATGTAGTTAACTGCGTACCGTACAAAGTTGAATAAATTTATAGCAAAAACCAAATTAAAATGTCTTAACATTCACTTAACAGCACAACGTGACATTCGAACTTAACCCGTGACGAAGCGCACAACATTACGTTACGTATCTATTTAAAGGTAACGTGTCGGAGTGCAAGGCATTTCGTTACATTGTTTATAATTGTACAATCAACACTGTATAAATTTACTTATTCCTTAGAGAGTTCAATAAATGATTGCAAGCCAAATTAAAGTGTATTAACAATTGCTTAACAGCAACACTAACATTTTAATTTAAGCGTTTCATTCTGAATACGTAACGGAGTACAGCGCATGCGTGACGAATCTATTTAACAGTAACGTGCCGGAGATCAGAGCATTACGTCAACTATATACTTTATATGTGTACAATCCAATCTATATATTTGCATTCAGTTAAATATGTATATGTATAAAGAGTAATAAATTATTGCAAAATAAATAAAAATGTATTAACATTTGCTTAACAGCTGCGCTAACATCGCAACGTATCCTTAACCGTTGCGTTCTGATTTGAATTTGTTATGGAGTGCAACAATACGTACAGAGAAAATGCATTATCATTTTTACAATTCCCAGTAGCTAAGCAATCTATATATTTTGTGTATAATAAATAGTAGCATAATAATATATAATAAATTCAAACAAAACGTAAACAATTGCAGGCAACCATGTGCTTTTGCTAATACAGTGCGTAACAATTACAAATACGCATTGTGCTAACCAAAGAAGAAGAGAAAAAGAAGAAACATTAACAAATTAAATGCAAATTCAGTGTAACAAATCGTTGCTTACCATAATTTTGAATTAGCGCGCTGCCACGACGTAACAACCGCACTGTCTACGTCACGTTTCTTTTGCCATATCGTCAGTGCTGCCAACTCAGTCTTTTTCCAACAAATCTGAGCTTTTTAAAGGAAAAAATTGAAAATATTGCCTAATCTAGTTTTTTTTTAATACCAAAAATTCTATACATTTAGTTTTTTTATTGCAACCACATACAATTCAGTTTTGTTTTTCAAATCTTATTTGGCTTTACTACTTTCCAAAATTCTGGCAGCACTGCGTAGGGTACGTGTGGCAACGAAACACATTCGCCGCTCAGCTGTTCCCCGTCGTCGTTAATCGAGCAAGTTCTGTCTTGTCGTGGTGGTGTTTGCTGTGCGAGAGATACTTGAAAATTGTGTGTGTGCACAACGGAGAATTAATAATAAAAAATATAGAGAAAAAAAACAGAAATACACAAGCGCAGGCTACAAAGCGAAAATTGCCAACGAAAGTTTTATAATTTCGCCGCGCATAATTTATTGTTATTTGAGTCGTTTTGGTTCTTTTAGTTTCTCTTCTTTCTCTCTCTCTCACACTCTCTCGACGACCGCAAATTGCAAAAAGGAAAATTAAGGAGTAAACGAAGGATTCTTTCGCTATGGATATATTGAAGAAAATGTTCCAATCGGAGGTCGATCAGCAGCAGGAGCAAGAGTAAGTTGAGCCACTGCACAGAATATGGATCGATAACCAGGCACCAGGCTGAGGCAGAGCTGCAGGCAGAGGCAGCGCCAGGCACCTGCCCCCTTATGATAGATACATTTTCTAGCAGGATACACACAGGCGCAAAGTTTGAGCCTGCCCCTGCCTGTGTGTGTGTGTATGTGCCTTGCGGAGGCTGCGCGTATTGAAGTAAATTTGCCTGCGGTTTCTGCCTGTGTAGGTGGGCAGGGGGTGGCAGCCTGCCTGTGTATCTTTGTGTGTTTGTGTGTGAAAGAGAGAGAGACCTTTCCCCTTTGAATTTCCTCCTTTTTCCCCTTTCTCATTTCGTTTTCGCTCTCTCTCTCTCTGCTCTCTTAGCGCTTCGGCTTCCAACAAGGACGAGTTCCGCAAGCCGCAATGGTTCGAGGAGGCTGAAACGGATGATGAGCTCTTCGATGATGATCGCAAGTTCGCCTTTCAGGTCTTTACCAGCCCACTGGAGATGCAACGTCACTTTGAGCGGCAGCTGCAGCGTCTGCTGGAGTCGGTGCAGGAGAGCGAAGGTGAGAGAGTGAGAGAGCGGAAGAGAAAGAGTACCAACCTGTGTCTATGTTGATGCACTTGCTCCACAGCTGATGGTGGCGTAGGCGGTCTGGAGAGGAATCTACGTGAAGATTTCCTCAAGCCGGGCTTTGAGAGCAAGATACTCAAGGAGTTTCAGCGGCAGGAGAATACGCTGGACACGGATCTGGATGGCGAGTAAGTACAGGGGGAAGCCTCTGGCAGGCGTAGGCTTTTGGCACTTAGAACACTTTGTCTTGGGGAAAACCTCTACAAGGGGAAAGCCTAAGGCAGCAGGAAATCTATGGCAGAAAGAAGCTTCTGGCAGGGGGAATCCTATGGTAGTAGAAAACCTCTTGCTGAGAGAAACCTGGCAGGGAGAATCTAGACATTCTCTCAGGGTAATCCTCTAGCAGGGGGAACACACTAACAGAAGAAGCGTCCTCTGTCAAGAGCTAAATCATCTGCAGACACTCTCTATACATGCCTAAACTCTGTCCTTCTCTCTCCCCTCTCTAGAATATATCCGGATCAGCTGGCCTCGCTGATACAGCGCATGGATCCGCAGGCGGGCGTGCTGGAGGACAACATCTTGCGCTCCAATCAGCGTGGCAGGCTGGGCAAGCGCGTTCGACTCTCGGATGAGGAGCAGATCATGGGACGCATACATGGTACTCTCAGCGCTGATGGGGGGGAACTCAAGCCGAACATTATGCGTCCGGCACGTCCGCCTGCGTCGCCGCCGAGTGGTGGCGGCAAGCCAAGCATCATGACGCCCATGACACCATTTGGTGGCGTGTTCGATGGCAGCTACTCTGGCCCCAAGATGTTTAGCCAGAGCGTGATGACCAAGACGGTGCGCAAGCCCGATGGCAGCTATGAAACCACTAAGGTGACGCAGGATTCATCGGGACAGAAGACCACAACGGTGACACGCATGGTCAATGGACGCCAAGAGACGGTGGTTACTCAAGATGGTGGAGCAGTGGTTGCAGCAGTGGGAGCAGGTACCTCTGCTGCTGGCGTAGGCGTGGCCAATCGCAATATATATGTGACAAAAGAAGGCTACGCCATGCCACGTAACCTCTGGTGACCAGTGGTGAACAAATATTGCCCCAATCTAGACAAGCGTTCCCAGCTGCTGCTGCTGCTGCTATTGCTCCTTCAACGGGGCAAGCAACTTCAACAACAACAACAACAACATCAGCAACAACAAGAAGAACAAGAACATCTGTTTGTAGAGAAGCTTCAACGATTCGTCGGCAACACACACGTCCCACACGGCATCCACATCGACATTGGCAACAGCATCCACAACAACAACAACAACAGCAACCACAACAGCATCTACAATTGCTGCAACCACAACAACAGCATCCACAATTGCTGCACCCACCACATCCACATCCAGATTAGAATCCATTTCATTTTAGTTAACATTCTCCTCAGTGTTTGTGTTTGGTGTTTTAGATGAGACGCACTTGAGACAACAGAAGACGACGATTATTATTGAGAGCGATTGATTATATTCTCGAGACGGCGATGATGCTGTTTCTATATCAGTTTTGAGAGAAAGCGCGCGCGCGCATCCACTGCAGCCCCAAAGAAAACTCCTTGATCCGAGTAGGGGATCTGCAGATGCGCACGCGCGTGCCTCATATTGGTCTGTGAACCGTATGATTCTTTTTTCAGTTTTGGCCAATCCTTCACGTCCCTTATGACGTGGTCATGATCCACTAGATCATGGCAGTGGGATGGCAACTGTGTTTTGTATTGTATTCTTCGTGGTACTATCTGTGTCTCAATGGAGCGTGCAGCATCTAAAGTGCCCGTAGTAAGAACGAAAGGAAGGAATGAAGTACGGAGAAAGGAGTGAGAGAAGAAGCATATTTCAAAAGTAAACCCTATAAAGAACACCCCCACCCCCTACCTAACCCAGCTTGCAAGCATTATAACACTAGAGAACACACATGATTTTGTTTCTATAATATACCATATATACATTGTATATCTATGCGCTATGGTAAAAGGATAACTCCCGCCCCAAGCAGGTGTCAGCTTCAACTATATAAGCATATACACTTTATATTATATATCTTTGATTGTATTATCTTTGATTTACACTCATGCAATTCGTTTGCATAGAGAACACATATATTTATTCGTATATTTACTATACTTACATATGATTTGCGATTACGTCTCTCTGCTAATCTTTATTATGATATTTAAGTTGATTCTCGGATATACTTACCAACCGCAAATAGACCACGTACACACGCATTGTATTAGTTATATCATTCAAGAATATGCAAAATCAATAAAAAATCAAGTTTATCTTGAGCAATCATTGGGATTTTCATTCAAAAAAATAGGGAATGTATTTCTCATGAAAAACTAGGAGGTATTTTTTATGGGAACTTTCTTCAAAACTAATTTACTATAGTTTTCTTCAAGTAAAGAATGTGAAGACATGGTCTTTCATCTTTTCATATGATTTAGGTATTGATCACGGGAATAATTATGGAACCCAGAGGTATTATGTGGATAATTGTTCTTTAAAACAGAACTACATATAGTTTTCTTCATGCTTTATGTTGCTATTTGTAGGTTTTTTTATAGTCTTCGGTCCAGACTTGGATCTTTTAGTCTAATGATTGATTTAGGTATTGATAACGTAAAAACTGATTGAATTAAGGAACTATTAGATATTCGAATGTATTGAAATCCTTCATAACAATAAAATAACGTATAGTTATCTTTTGTTTGGTAGACTTTCCTTGATGTGTTAGTTTAAGTATTGATTTAAACATTAATAGAGTCAAGAAACTTTTTAAAAAAGGTGTTAGAAGCCGAGGAACTACATATATAGTTTCTCTCTATATGGTATAGTATAGTACAAGCTTAGACCTTTAAGCTCCGCGATTAATAAAGTCATTTTTAGAGCAAACAATCCTTCCGAAATAGGAAGAAGCTGAGGAACCATACATAGCTTCTCTCTATATATGTAGTTAAGGCTCTCAGATATGCACAATATACTCGTAGATGTGTAGTTTATAGGCTGACCTAATCAATTCCTAAAGAATCTCTTTAGCTGCTCTCCAGGACTCTCAAATACTTCGAAGGTCTTTGCAAATTGCAGTTAGCTAACAGCTTAAATAACTTCGAGTACATTTCAAGTTCCGTTTAGCATCTTTGTAGTAATAGGTTTTTATTTTATATATTCATCTAACTCAAAGCTAATAACAGCGAATGTCAGAGGAGGAAGCGAATTCATTTAATGATGATGATCGTCCTTCTTCACGTAACGCAGGCCACAGTAGCCGCAGCAGTGATTGCCAGGCTTATCCTGAAATAGAGAGTATCAGTATAGCCTATATAGTAAATACTCAATGCACTTACCAGATTGATATAGACTTTGGGGTGTCCCAGAGGTCCGTCGCCACCGTCGCACCAGACAACGCGTTCTGTGGTTTCAATGGGTGCCACCTCGTCAATCAGCTTGATGCCCCAGTTCTCATTCACATAACGCTTGGCATTGACGAAGCGCACATTGCGGTAATCATCCTTATCGAAGACCTTATAGAGCCAGAGATTTTGTGGAATGAAAACAATGTTTGCGTAATCGCATCCTATCATGCACAGCTGATGTGCTACAACTTACCTGGCCGGTGTGTGTGACTTTCTCGATATCGCAGCGCGTAGCCTTGGTGCTCGAGTAACGTACGGCGGCCAATGGTCTTACCAAGCTTTCGGCACAGCGTCCGACTTTGCTTAAATTGTTTACCAATTGTTTGCTGGCCATAATTTTTGCCTTACTACTAGAATTTGGCTCGAGTTATGAATCAGTTCACAATCAGTTTAATTGAACGAACTGTTGAGTGGAGCAATGGAACTAACTGAATGGAACTAGCTGCTCACTCAACTCACAAAATGCACTACCAGTTAATGTAATTCAATTTTATTTAATTATTCAGTAATTAATTCATTTTATGCATTCATTTAATTAGGCAAAATGCTAAATCAAATGTGTTATCGATATTTCGACTTAATTTGGACCACAATCTCATCTTTAAGTGAGCCCATGTTATTCCTCTAGTATGGCAACTCCAAGCTGTGATAAATTCATCGCTACGTGACACAACAGTTTTCGTTAGTCTGGCAACGTTGGTAAGTTGTGCGCGTTTTATATTCCAACTAGAATATTGCAAAATCGGTTTAAAAATGTTTTTTTTTAAGTGAAAAGGTGTTTTTTTTTAATAATAAAGGTAAAGTGAGTGTGTGATACATAAAATGCAATAAATGCATATGTGAATGATGTGATTTGAAGCTGATTAAGTGTCTTCCGCGGCGTCTGCTGGTTTAACGGTAAGTACACAAACTCACATATTGAGAGTTTACATTTTATATTTTATTTATTTCTAATCATAAGATCAACTTGCTACATTATTTCTAATATTTACTAACCAATTGATGCTGCATTGCAGACATAATTTAGTTTACGATCGCTGCTTGTGCGAGCATGACGAAGCAAAGGCTAACAAGACCCGACATGTCAGTGTTAGGGAGGGGGCAGGAACTGTCTATCTTTGAGAGGGGGTAGTTTCATAATTTAGTTGGCATATTTATTATTATGTCCTGTCATGTAACTAACTGTAACTATAATTGTAATTGTTCTGCTGCTTGTGCACACACACACAGATGCACACACACACACAGCATCCTAAGTAAACATAGTAAAAGGTGCGACAGAGATGAAGTGAGGTCCCGTTGTGTTTGATTGTGCGCATTGTTTCAGAGTTGCCAGTGTGTAATTATGCTGCTCTCTGTTCCTCCCTCTCTCACCGGGCAGTCCCACTACCCGTCTCTGTTACTCCTGGACACTGGTCAGCATAACACTATAATTTACAGCGCTTTTGTGTAGCGAGGCGTGAATTAGTTGGTCAGAAGGACCCAATCAAACATGTCCTGGGGCGCTGCTTTAAAATGTGTTCCTGCACCTAATCGCATTTGCCGACCGTGCCGGCAATTATATGCAATTTTCCAAGGTCCGAAAATGATTTTGCTATTTCAATTTTACAATTTGTCCGGCAACCGCAACCCGGCGCACGACCCCTTTACGGCTGCGCAGCTGCCAATAAGTCAGCGCGTGCGCACAGCACGTGACCAAGCGCCGGACAATAACGGGACCAAGCTGGACGCATGTTTTGTCGACAATTTGCACCTTTTGAGTGTTGTTGCTTTTTCTCCCTTTCTCTCCCTTTTGCCGGTAAAGGATTAAAGCGAGGAACTTAACTCTTTTATCCTTGCGCAATTTACCGTAAACCCCAATCTATAATCTCATTTTTGCTGTTGTTTTTCTTGTGTAGAAATTTTTGGGTTTTTTTATTGTATTGTTTTTTTGTGTTGAACTTTCCACATTTGTCACTGCATTTTGTTGCGGCGAAAGTGACAAATTTTGCTGTTGTCTTTTTTCGAGATTTATTGCTACATTCGCAGTTGCATTTTCTATTTTCACTTTTCAAGTGCTTGAGTGGTTGTTGTTGCCGCTGCCATAAGGGTTGACTGTGTCAAGAGGGGCGTGTAGCCAATAGATCATGGCTAGAGCAAAAGGAAACATAGATTTATGGCCGGCAAAACTCAAAGCGTAGAACAGTTGGTAGACTGTTATAACTGCTGACAGTGGGTTGCAGTGAGATAAACTAAAACTATGGCAAAACTATTGTCAATTTATTTAGAATACTTTAACTGAGAAAACAATATGAAATAAGAGATTGGTATAACTATTTTATAAATTAAAGACAGATCTATATAATTCTGGGTACTTTTCATTTACATTATAAATGAAAAATGTAAAATTTCAGCATAGAAAATAATAGTCTAGAACATTCAAATTGAGCTCTTTAAAAAACTCTAGACTTAATTGAAGCCTTCTAAAAAACTTCTTTAAATTAAAACTTTGACGGTCTGTTATTTTTATTCTTTGGCAATTTTAATGTATTTTGTTGTTTCTATTTTTTACTGCTGCTGGCCAATCGCTTAACCAATTTGGAATAACCTTTCGAAAATAAACAACGGCGGCTAAAAAATGCAATGCAACGGCAGCTGCTGCTGCTGCTCACCTGTGTGTGTGCAGTGGAGGTAGGGGAGGGGGCCACATGGTCAATGCCATTGGACGTTGTCCACTGTCCACACTTGCTGCTGCTGCTGGCTGTACAACAACAAAATAACAACAATATTGTTTTTGTTGCAAGTGTTTCTTTTTTTCCCCCGTTTGTTTGTCGCGTTTCAACCGTTTTTCCGCCATTCAAAATTATTCTCGCATGAAAATTAAAAACATGTTCTCTGGGAAATTCAATACGCGTGTGGACAGTGCGAGTGCAGGCAGGCGACATTGTCATTCATACAGTTATTCATTCATTGCACTCACTTGCTCACTCACTCATTCACTCACTACTCTGTTATTCATTTATTCACAGCAGCAAATTGTTTACAAAAAGCTTTGTTAAGCGACAATTTTCCCTGTTCCCTGTTGTTGTTGTTGGATTTCAAAATTAAAAGGCAAAAAATTGAAGTTTAATTAAAAAATGTCGACATTTCTCTATTGGTAGATCCTCAACAGGCAGCAAGCTAAATTAGCCTGCAGTGAGGACATGCTGTGCTCCTGTGCGCAGATCGCCTGTGAGAGAGGGAGAGAGAGAGTTGGTCTGTTCAGCTGTCTTTATAGAGAGCATGTCATATAATAAAATCATTTATTTATGCGCATAGAATTTCTCTGCCAACATTTTTTCACGGCCTTCTTTTTTTGCGAGTGACCTCTACGCAGACTGCGCTGTTGACCCCCGGACAGAGGGAAGAGGGGACAGCGGTACAGCTCGGATGGTAAGTGGGTAGCTCACAGTTTTGTCAACCTTATTTTTGGGGTGGTGCGTACTCGAGTTCGTCATATGTGCGACTTTACATGCTGTTTTTTGACAATTTATGATGTTTGCTTGCGCAAAACTGAAGTGTTTTGGTTGCCGTCTGTGCCCAGTTTGGGTGTGTTTATTTTCACAGTTATTTAGCTTGTTGTACACGTTAATGTTAGAAAGTGATGTTTGTGAAGATTTATAAGTATTTGCAGGCAAAGTAATCGCTTGAACTGCGCTTAAACAAGAAGTTTCCCACTGTCTTTGGCATTGCGAATATTGAATAATCTCTTTGCTTTTGCCATTTTCATCTCCGTTTCCATTTCATGCATCATGAAATACGTACGTAATCGCATTTTTGTTTTGCGTTTGTTTGTTTCAGTTTTCTTTATCCTCTCCAGCTTCCAATTTCCGAAATCAGCCCCGTTATGATATAATCAAAGATGTCTATAAAAAATAACAAATTTTTGTTGTTCATGTTTTCTTTTTTGTTTCTTTTTTTTCTTCTTTCTTGGCTGTCACAAAACTTTCTTTTGTGCTCGTTAAATGTGGAATACACATGGATAATTTGACTGCAATAACAAGCTTCATAACCTGTAGATAGACATATCAAGTGTCCTACACGACATAGCAACAACTTCGTCATCATCGTCATCATCATTATCGCCTCATACTCATCATAATCAACGCACTTTCGATTTTAATCAACTTGACGCATAGACCTCCACAATTTCAGGTGACAATTCGAGTTGTTATTGAATTTCAATTTCGATTTTCGTTTTCAATGCACGTGCTGACGATTAATTTTAGTTAAATTTCGTTTGCTGTTTTTTTATGATAGGCCCTATCTCTTGTCCCCCTCTCCTCCTGCTCTCATGTTGTCTTTATTTTTATGACAACGTTTTTTTTTTAATCCTGTGCGTGTTTTTTATTTGGCTCAAGTATCCTGCGGTGCGTGTTGATTGTCTCGCTTTCAATTTCTTCATATTGCACAATATATTTCCCTTCCCTCTCTCTTTCTCTCTCTCTCTCTGTCTCCCGATTGGTATTTTTTTTGCGGTTTTGTCATTCAATCCCAGCAACGGCTGCGCGGTTGCGGTGCGGCGTGTCTGCAATTGTCACCCGGGGTGTTTCGATAAAACCGTACGCCAACTTCTTCTTCCCTGGCGCGATGCGAAATTAAATGCCCGATAATTGTCAGTAGATTGCGGTCCACAGGCAGGTGATAAGACAGACAGACTGACAGGCAGGCAGGCAGATTGGCAGAAACTCTGCAGGATTTTAATAAATTGTTGGCAAAGACAAGCAAAACTTTGATTGAAAAGGTTGAGTTTGTTTTATGTCAGGTTTGGTTAATAAATTCTCAAGAGTTTTTCTATATCTAATCGTTGAAAAGAATTCACTGGCAAGGAATATGAGATTTGGAAGTATATACAATGAACATCATTATTTTCCTTGATTTTCATCATAAAAAGAGGTTATAAAGTTGTTGAAGAGTTTCAGGGATTCCCAAAAGGTAAAGATTTCATGAGATAATAGAGTATAAATATAATGGAAAACAATATATCACTCATTTTCTACCATAACATACGTTATAAACTTGTATAAGTTGAAGAGTTTTGCAGATTACACGTAGGAAGCTAATTTCTTGAGATATTAAAGTGTAAATACAATAAAAATAACAAAAGATTATAAAGTTGTTAAAAAGAAGATGATGAACAATAAAGGTCTAAGGTTTAAATTTTCGACGATATCTAGCATGTAAAATAATTATTAAGATTTTTAAGTATAAACTAAAGAACAATCAATTTTTTTCTCATTTCCTCTTAAGACACTTAGAGATATCTGGTTTGGTAAAGTTTTCTTAAGATATCCTTAAAAGAAATCTGTATTTTTCTCGTTGCCTTTTTCATAATTAGGTAAGTTGAAGCTGAAGAATTCTGAAGATTCCCAGCCCTTTATTCGCTCTCTTAACACACAAGTACAGTAATATCTCAATTCATTTTGAAAATAGCAATGAATAGTTTCAGTTACATAGCGGGAAGAGGTGTGCGATTTCAGCGCATTATCATAGCCTTGTGATGCCGCCCCGCAACCCTTTTTCAACCAACATCCCACCCCGTCTGCGGGTCTACACACGCTTGGCGTGCAAATCCTGACAATTATGCGGGTTTTAAAAATGATTGCGCTATGACGCGACGCCTGCTCCTCCTCCTCCCTCCCCCTTAGCTCTGCCCTTTGGCTATTGCCCTAACTCTTTGGTGATGTCTCAACTCGTATTCGGCTCAGCTAAACGGCCACACCTACAGGCTCATTGGCAGTGCTCCTCATCCAGCAGCAGTATTCGCCTCGGGGCCAACTTCAGATTGTGTGGGCCAGGCAGGAAGGGTAGAGAGAGAGAGAGGGGTAGGTGGCAATCGGGTGCGGCTGGTCGCTCATCCAGCCTCTAAATGCAATCAACCACTCGAGCAACAACTGAGCAAAAAAGCCGTTTTTTTTAATTTGAAACAAAAACCTGGAGCGCCTCACCAAGTGCTTATAGTATGTATGAGATTTACGAGTACCATGCACCATGTGCCACTTTGGGTGTCTGTACAATTGCTACAGTTTGTGTAGGGTATTGACAGAGTTTAGGGGAATATTATATGTCACTTGTGCGAGAAGAGAAAATATAGGGTATGAATTGTTTTTAATATCAGGTAGTGCTGCCATAGTGAAGGGTATAATTGATTTTTGATTATAAATCTACAAGCAAGCTTTTGGGAAATATTTATTATGTTTTCACTGTATTTGTTTCTTTATTTTTAATTAAATAACTACGATAATCACATGTATTTTCTTTGTATGCCATTTGTTAAACTATTTGAAATTCCTTGCCATTTCTCTAAACTATTTTTCCTCCATTTCTTGAGATACTTCTAAGTGTTGAGGTATTTTTCTCTTACCTGCATTTGTGGAGTATTTCATGTTCGTTATGTTTACACAAGTTTCATGCTTCAATATTTTTTGAAGTGCAGTCGGCGGCACTTGAACGCATCGCATTGGTCGAGCGAGCGGGAGGCAGGAAGCAACGCGCGGAAATTGTCGAGCTGCTGCTGATGCTGGCGGCAAGGATTGGGTTGAGTTGGTTGTGTTGGGTGGTGGCTATTGCTGGCACAACCCTTTCACTAGCCAGCATCCTTTCGGCCTTCAATCCTTTCATCCTTGCGCTGGCCGGACACGTAATTTATGCAAATTAAAGCGCACTCCATTTCGCGCCATCGGAAATATTTCCGTTTATTTTTTTTGTTGTTCCTTCACTCTGTGAGTATTTGTTTGATTTGTTGTTTGTTGTTGTGTTGCGCAGGCGCAACTCGCGAGCGACAACAATTGTTAATTGTTTTGTTTCTTCTCTTTTTTTGCTCTCTGTTATTGAGTGCGCCCTTGCGGCCATAAATTGCCGTTAATTGACGGCTGCATCGACGACGAACGGCCGACCCGCGCCGCCTAACCTTATCAAGCGATCTTATCTATACATTCTGCACACAATCTTCATCTTGATGCGACCTTAAGTACCTTGTGCAACTGTCAAAATATGACAGCAAAAATTGTGCAAGAAATAAAGAAATTTTTGTATGGCCTGCAGGCAGTTCAAGGGAAACATCATCATCATGCGATCTTCGTTTGTTGGTTTTTAATCCGTAATAGCTTGAAAACCACTTCAGACTCGTATTGGGATTTGGCTTTGGGTTACGAGTTCGAGTTCGGGTCAAAATGTTTCAATTTTGAGCGCAGATTTTAGCGCGGATGCTGTCGGATCGTGTGTGCCGGCGCCGCCCCTTCTCTAGGTATAAATCTGCATGTTTGTTGTTTTTTCTAAAACGTTTTTAATGTGGAAATGTCACAAAATATCAAGAGACGAAACGGGTTCACAATTTGAATGACAATTGGGTGCATGGAGGGAGGAAGGGAGGACTGGTCCAGCACGAACTATAGAACTAGAAAAAAAGGAATCCTTTTTTCCCGTTGATGAGCTTGTAATGCGCTCGAGAGTAGGGTGGAGAGGGGTTTGTTGGGTTGGGCGTTTTGTATGCAGCTGTCCATTTGCATTGTTGTTGTTATCAGTCTGTTGTTGTTGTTGTTGCTGTCTGATTTTGCTGTCGTTCTTGTTGTGCCTGACTGAGGTTGATCTCATCGCAGCGGGGCGTGTCCATTAGACTGCTCACTTTGCCCACTGCGGCATGTCTAAGCTGACGTTTTCAATATGCAATTTTGCATGCTACATTAAACAAATTCAACAAAGATATATACCAAAAACAAGAGAAAGAGTTAAGGGCAGTCCCACAGCGGGTGATAATGTGAGGTTACTCTGCTCTTTTGATCAGAGCCTTACAACTTATTAACTGATCATTTAGTGCGATCTTTTAGCTATAGCATAAACTTAATTATACATATGTGTGGGAAAGATCTTAGTCAAAAGACCTTAGCTAATAGTAGACGGACTGGCAATGACGTGGATATGGAAGAAGAAGAGGATAGAACTCTGTTTAAATCCACATCGCTTTTGCTTGGTCCAAGTCGAAAATGAAGGTCTTGATTATATTAGTTGATTTTTTGTCATCACACGTTTGGAGATGGAGTTAGTGAGTAATCAAATGAATACTCTTTTGAGTTCTATTTATTAAAAACATACATTACTTTATTTAGCCAGGTGTAAAATCGTCTGTGACAACAAAAAAAACGACAAACGACAACATTGTTATTGGAAATGTTGGCAATGAAAATACCATCAGATACATGTACAAAGAAGATGATATTGTTTAGTTATGGCTGAAACAAGTTGCAAAAATAATGTGCAATATCATGCATGAAATGGAAAGAAACATTTCGATGATTTTGTTGAAGAGTTTTTAATTTTGTGAAATGTTTTATGAACTAAACTACCATATGCTTTATTTTAAAGCAAGCCAATTTCAGTATAGGATCTCGAGTTTTGCACAACATCTGCGACTTGTATCTTAAATAAAGAGTTTATAACCAAGTTATACACATCTATCCTTACTCTATAATATGTTCTTCCAATAACTTACATAAGAAATTCACCTTAATTCAATTCTAATATAATAAGTAAATAATTATAATTAGATATTATCATATAATGTATTCTACAAATTGATTTCAAATAGTTATTAGTTTCTTTCACTTGGCTAAATAAATAACTTCTGCCACATATCGTGGCCTCGTGCTTCTTCTTCTCCTTTCGTTGTGTTTGCTAAGCACTTGCTAAGCTTTTGACACAACTGTCCTCACTGCAAATGCCGCCTCCGCCGCTTACTAATCCCCTGCTTTGCTGCTGCGTCTTTGTCGCTTTTATCTTAATTACAAAAACGCTGAGCAAAGTAATTTGCAATGCGGAAATGCGACAGTTGCGACGCTGCACCACGAAGTTGTGTCGCCGTTTTAAGTCCTTAAATGCGATTGCAACCGGACAACGATGTGGATAACGACCAGGACCAGCAACAGGACCAACAGGACGAGGGTGTGCGCCTGCAGAGGCAGAGCAGTAGGAGAAGGACGTTCAAGTGTCGCATATAGCCGGAGCAAACCGGAGTGCAAACAGTAGCAAAGAGCTGCAGGTGGAAGGTGCTGGAGCAAAGGGGGAAGTGCCAGGGAGTAATACGACCTGATCCACACGCGCTCTCTCTCTGTAGGAGTGTGCGTGTGTTGCTGCTATGTGTGTGTATGTGTATGTCTGTGTGTAGCGTTCACTGCCTGCTGGCCTGTCACTTGTCAAGGCAGAGGCACAGTGGTTTAAGACAGTGCATTTATTAAACAACATTTGTAGGCACATTCTGAAGTAGAACGATTAATTTCTACTTTGCCCACTGTGCCTGCTGCTGTTTTTGTGCCTCGTGCCTCTTGCTCAAAAAGCCGACACATTTTAATTTTCACTTGGCGCTGCGGGCAGAGTTCATGGTTGTCTCCCCCCGTCATCTCTGCCCTTTATAGCTGCCAAGTGCAATTACACTAAACAGCAAAGGGAAAAATTGTAAATGAAAAGAATGATAATCATTATTGTCTGCACGAGGAAGGACCCTCTTTCACATTCTTGTTGCCAATATGCCGATTGAAGTTTACAGGGCAATTTTGTGTTGTTGCTGAAAATTGTTTTGGCTAATTCTAAAGGCCAACAACAATAAGAACAACAACAACGACGTCGACAAGGACAACAATTGAAACTTAATCAAAAATAAATACGCTCTAAACTACAAATGAGCACCCTGCACAACAACAACAACAATGACAACTGTAACAACAACTCAAACTGTAACAACAACAAGCAGAACAACAAGCAGGAACTGTAACAATAACAACTCAGTGCAATACTTAAATAAACAAAGTTGCAATTTCCACTGGCAGCAGCAGCAGAAAAAGGAAAATAGTGGGGGAAAAAATGAAAAACTCGCGCGTTGGAAAAATCGAAAACGCATCAGAAATTCAAAACGACCCACGTAGTGTCGACTACACCCCCTCCCACACCCCTCACATAGTTATTTACCCACATTTCTGTATATTTGCCATGTCCTGACTGGGAATGCGCTGCCTCTGCTGCTCTTGCCCTGCCTCGGGCTGTTGCTCTACTTGCTCCCTCTCTGTCTGTTTGCTTGCCTCGAGCGAAGAGTTGTCGTCCAGGCGCAGCTCTTGCGTGTTGCCTTCTGGTTAACTGAACTGTTGTTTTCCTTTGTGTGCTAACTGCTCAACAGGGGGAAGAGAGAGAGAGACAAACGGGGTTCTTTGGGAGTGGAACTAACTGTGGCGCGTCAAACGATTTCTCTCGCAGTTGCATTCAATTTCAAGTTTTATGCGTGTAGCTACTTAGCAGCTCAGCAGAGCTCGAGGAAATCTCAGAAAAAACAACAACCAACAATAATAACAACTGTCAACTAGCAACAACAACAACAAACAACTAACAATGTCTGTTGATTGAAAATTAAATTGAATATAATTTTATACCTCAAGTCTGTTTGCAATGTTTCTTCAAAGTGCAGCATGACGTAGCAAAGAATGTGATTGAATTCTATTGTGTGCAAGTCATTAGTTAAGAATCTAACGAGGCTACTTAATGTAGGAAAGGAATTTAATAGATTTGTCAAAGTTTATTGGGTTTATTTGGTATATACTCGTAGTATGTGTAGAAGTTGAGAATATATGCTTATTAGTTCCAAAAGCAACCTTCTTTGCGCTTAAAAATATTGTTTGTCCTTAAATTCTTTGGTAATTGAAGATCCTTAAACTGTAAGTAACTTATAACATTGAATATTGAATACGTTTGGCAAGGATGATTAGTTTAATATGATATATCATCATATATCACCAATCAAAGTACAGAAGATTGAAAACTAAATACTTTTTAGCTGGTTTTCCATATACATAAATTCATTACACATTGCCGTATACCCTGTGGATTAATGACTATGTATCTGATACAGAGAATTATAAACGGTGGATATTATAAACCAAATTCAAGAATTCCTTCAATTAAATAAATTAAATTCGTATACAATTTCTGTATCTCGACATACCAGAATTGCCTCTTAAATTGCATTCCGTCTTAACGAAGTTTCTGCTCTGCACTGATTATGCAAATACTCGCATGCTTAGCTTGGACGGGACAACTGCAGTTTGTCTGGTTTTTGGGGTTAAATACCCTTCTACGCTAGCCATACCCAATTCCGTTCGATATCCTAACTGCATCTTCTCTAATGGCTGCGGCTTTTCTGTCTGCTATGTCTGCTGTGCTCTCTGAAAGCTGCAATTTTCACACTCCACACTCCACAACCAGAACAAACACATATCGATTGCTTTCGCTGCTGCTGCTGTAGCAGGTAAATATTGTGATTGGGGGACACAGTCAAAGAGGAAGAGGTTGAGGGGCAGGAATGGTGGGAGGAGTAGGATGAGGGCTTAATCATTGTCTAAACTGCAGTGTTTGCCTATCTGAGTGTTCATGTTTTGCATATGGGCAACGAGATGACCAACAAATTGCCAGACAAATGAATTTGAATGAGCTGCAAACGCTTATCAGATGCATGAGCAATGATATAGAGGAAGTTAAGACTATGAGAAAACTTTAGAAAACTTTAACTATACCTAACCTAAGGGCATATCTAGTATTCTAATTATGTTCTATAGAGTCTTTTTATTTATAACTATAGTAAACACTAGCTAAAGTTAAGCTCAAGGCGTAGCTAGTATCTTATCTATATTCGACAGAGTATTTTATGTCTAAACTATGGAAAACTCAAGCTACACCTAACTCAAACAAGTACAGAGTATTTACACTTTCATCACTCTGTTTTTAATGCAAAATTCCATTAGGCTACAATATATAGAAGGCGTCTGGCATTTATGCAAGTGACAGATGCAAAAGATGCGAGAAATGCTCACGCCTTTCAGTTTGCATAACCCGAATCCTCTTCAGCCGAAGAGCCTAAGCCCAAAACCAACGCACATACTTCATAAATGTAACTGTAACTGTAACTGCTCGCAGTTGATTTATGTGCGTGTCTGTCTGTGTCTGTGTACAATCCAATTGCTGTACGTGCTATGCTCTTGCCCTCTCCCCCGTTGATCCGAGTGAGCTTCAGCCTCAACATATGCAAATGATGGATGAGTCCTTGTAACTATCCCCAGCTGTTTTGCCTTAACCCTTTTGTGCACCTTTTTTCTTGCTAGGCTTTTCTCCCTCCCTTCCTCTTGCACTGAACTGTCCCGTTTGAAGGGTTGTTCCATGCGCTTAGCCTAATCAATGCAACATTTTCTCTCTCTATGAAAAAAAACGATACAATTTTCTATAGATTTTTTCACTTAATTTCTATTTGTTTTGCTAGTTGATTACAAAAGTGGAAAAAGCGAATGCGCATTGGGCTCATTAAATATGCAAATTATGCGAAAACCACTTGAATGTGTAAACAAATTCAAATTCGATAACGATAACACAAGGCGATAACTGAGTGCATACGCGTGGGTAACTGTACTACGCTGACAGAGAATAAAGAAAGGGGGTGGGGGGGAATTTCACTTCTAATTACGTTCGGCACGTAAATCCTATTAGGTTGCACACACGCAACTGTCGCGGCCACTTCACAATCCCATAGAAAAGGTAGTAACCTTTTGTTTTAATTCAATTCTCGCTCTTCCCTTTCCCTTTCCTCTCTGACCACTGGTCACACGTCATTCAGGCAATGCTCAACCGGTTCTGACAGTTCGGACAGTCGAGTGACCTGACTGATAGCCCTATCCTATCCCATATTGTCATCCCCTGGAGACGGGGCCCTTATCAACCCTGTGGCGATCTTTCGGGTTCCGTGTAATGTTAATTGAACAATATTCAATATGCTGCACAGTTTTTTGATTGACATTATCGCGTGGGTGCGATATGGATCGAGATCAAGACTTAAAACTGGACAGTTGGTCGCTGAGGTCGAGACTCTGGGACAGTTGGTTGAGCTGTCTGTCGATCTTTTACGAACACGCTCTCCTTCGAAACCATTTGATCCGTTAATTTCAGAGTGTGTTGAGGCAAGAACGCCCCTAGGGAATGTGTGTGTGTGTGTGCGAGAGAGGGGTAGCTACCCCTTAGCGGAAATAAATTTGCCTATGCAAGTTGTGGAAACCCTTTTGTTTTGTTCTCCATTTCGTGCAATTTTTCAATTTACCCGTGCAATTTTCACATTTTGCACGCATTCGCAAAAAATTATAATTAAATTATATTAGGCACGTTCCACATACTCCCCTTTCGCGGGCAAGGAAAGAAGGGCAGGGAAGGTGTGTGTGCTCTACATTGTTTAGCTTTCTGCACGGCCACGTAATGTTTTGTCATAAATTTGCATTGGCACAATGTGCTGGCACTCTATCAATAAGTTTCCCAATTTCCCCCCGTCCCTAACAATTTTCCTTCAACGTGTTTTGTTTTGTTTGATGTTTTCTGTGTGTGTTTTGTTTTTTTTTCGATTCCCCCCGTCTTGCTCGGGTTTCGAATAGCTAATAAATAGATTTTGGCTGTCGGAGGAATATATATTTTTTGGCTGTCATAATTTTTGCAATCATAATTTTAGCATTTTACTATGGGGCGTGGCCGTGATCCCGACAGGGGGTAAGTGAGCAGCTGCTGCGCTTACGATTTTTGCAGTTTATGCTTAATTAGGCGTAGAGCGAGTAGGCACTGCGTAGGTTTGTAAAGATTTAAGTTTAATATAGGATTTACTGAAATTTAGAAGATAACAATGAATGATGCTTAGGGGATAGAAGAATTGAATGCATTTAGGATCTTAGTTTAATTTAGATTTTAACATATATCAATCAATTTATTAATCAAGTACTTGTATGTAGAGCAAGACTATTTTTGCATAATCAGATGGGACTATTGTTATCATTACATTTCCCATTCTAATTATGTTCAACCATTGTAGATCTTTATAGAGACTAAAGTGTTTACTGTGATATCCTATATAATCTTTCTTCAAGGAGAACTTAAAATAGACAATCACATCATATCGTAAACCAACCTTAGTTAACTATAATCTTGCATCCTCATACATCTTTAATCAAAGTTTGATTATTGACGCGGTGCTTTAATAGTTTTTACGTGCTGGGAAATCGAATCAACTTCTCTGATGACCCAAAAAGGCAACTAAAAATGTTAAAACACTTCATTAACTAACTGAACAACTAAAACAAAAGACGACGCTGGTAGATTCGTTACAGCTCTTTATTACATAAAGCAGAGCATCGCGATGAGATTCCACTACGAGGCCCAGCTTAAGTTTCAGTTTGTGTTTTAGTTAAAACCCGAAATTGTTTATCGGCTGATTTCGCTATACATCAAAGCGTCATCATCATCATCATCAAGGCAATTATTATCATCGTAAGATAATAATTGCCTTGATGATGATGATGATGACGTTGAGTGTGGGTTGTTGGCGGAAGTTATCTGCTGCCTAACTGGAGCTTAACTGCTGGGGCTTTACCAGAGGGGGCCTCTCTACCTCTCTACCTGGGGTGCCTAATAAATTGAAGTCACTTTTACGTGACATTTATGGGCCACAAATGTCACCGATGCCTCCCGAAACTCTTTTCACTCAGCCACATAAATATTCAAACCAAAATGCAAAACCGAAAAAACTGAAACGAAAACCGAAAAAGCGGAAAAAAGGCTAAAAGCAAAAAACTAAAATGTTTATTTATGCCGCATATATAACCATTATAATCGAATTAATACACTCGCTAAGTGCAATCAAAATAACATAAATAACTTTTCGACTGTGATATGTTTGAGAAAAAAAAGAGTTATATGATTATAATGTGGACTAAAGAATGCGCTACCTGAGTAGCATTAGTTAGGTGTGGCCCATGGGTTAGTCAGCACGTCATTTTACAGCACGTAATGTGATGCGAAAATTGCTTTTGAGATATGATATATAGCTGTTTTTCAGTTGAGTGACTGTTAATGTATAGCTAGAATTGCAAATATAACAATTTGTATGTCACATTTTAAAATATATATCTTTAATAATGCCCTGCCTAGTCCATCTAGTTGCGATGTATAGATTTGATAGCATTAGACTTTTAATATATGTTTGCTATCAGGTAAAAAGAAATTGATGTATTTATGTGTCTTATTTAAGATGTTATATCCGTACTAATTGTCTCTCTTGTCATTGTCTAATTAAAGATCTAGTTGGGATCTATATGATATATGCTTGCTGTCAGGCTATGCAAAGTTGCCAATATATATCAGCTATATGTCTACTTTAATATGTTATATCTGTTATATTGCTTTACCGATTTTACAGGAAACGAAAGCTGTGTAAATCAAATCAAATTTTATTGACTGATAAATTCACATTTCTTTTTCCGCTAAACACATTGCTGGCGGCGCTTAAATCACTTGAGAATTACAAGCAGCAAGCGTGTTAAAAAGCGACTTTCAGGAGGTACTTGAGCGTCTTATCTGAGTGCTTAACACCTCGTATCGTATCAGCATGTTGCTTTATAGGTAATCCAAGCTTCAGTCTGGCCCAAACTGTTTTTTGCGCATTTCGCTTTGATTTCGTTTTTCGGTTTCGGTTTTTATGACGCGTGCGGCGCCGACAGCAGCCCCAGCGGCTGTGGCAACATCTGCATCAGCAGCAGCCATCAGGCATCACCATCGACATGGACGATGAAGTTGGGCCCACGCACAACAGGAAGCCATTTTGCCCGTTGGCAACAGCATCGTCACGCATTTGATGCTTTCGATAGTTGCTTTTTGCTTCGCTGGTTTCTCTACGGGATTGGAGCAACTGCAGCAGCAGCAGCAGTTACTAGTAACTAGTGCTGTGTCTGTTGTTGTTGCCTGTGTTTTGGCAGCAATTAATCGGCATTAAAATTTATAACGGTGCGATAATTAATGGTCTGCTAATATGCCATAAAATTAGTTTGCTTGCAACGTTCAATTAAGGATTTGCTTGTATCTATTTATCTTGCGAGTAGAGTGTCTGTGTGTGTGTGTGTAAGAGAGTGCGAGTGTGACTCGTGACTTCCCCGTTAGCATAAATCAAAATGCTTATCACGCACTTATGACTGCAAGGCGACGCCTTCCAAAAGCAAACTTATCGAGCCTATCGCGCCGAGTCAGTGTTCGAGAGGAACACGTGTCGTGACACGAGTTAATAAGAAGTGAGATACGAAAATGAGTTAGACCTTACTTTATGGCTACTTTGCTCAACATTCTTCTGTCTTTATACTTATAAGGCAGAGATTTATTGGGCCTGAGCTATAGTTAGTATCACACCAGAAAGACAAACTAAACTACTCCACTACAACTGTACTCCCACTGTCATCTCTAATCAGTACCCACTCAACACCTTCTACTCTTCTTATTCTCCTGCTCTACTTCACGTCGCGTTCGACATCTTCTGCCTCTCGAGGGGTCTCCTGCTGTTCGGCGTCTCCTAATTGCCTACAAATTCGCAACGATTGAGAATGTGAATGTGGCGCATAATTGCATAACTTGTGCACCTACACAAGGCACACGACGGACGCAGGCATTCATGCAGTGTGGAGGGTGAGTGCAAAGGTCAAGGAGGAAGCGCTATAATTTGCCATATTGTGTTGACTTTGATTTCAGCAGCAGTAGGAGAAGGAGCAGGAGCAGCAACTCTGCTGCTGCCCAAGGGGCTGCCACGGTTGTTATCGTACGTCTTTTGCCCGTTGCCTGTTGCCTGTTGCCTTTTCAAAATGTCATGAATTGAATTGAAATGCGAAATTTGAAACATGAGCTGGGCAGCAGGAGCACCTAAGGAGAAGAGAAGAGGAGGGCAAAGTCAATAACGAACGTCAGGAAGTCATCGCGCAAGGAGCGCAACCGGTTTCCTTTTCAAATCTGCTTGGTCTCTAAGGCGCGCAAGTTGGTATATTTTATTTTTTATTGTTGCTGTTTTTGTTGTTGTTGTTCTTCTTCTTCTCCTTTGTGGCCTCTTTTTTGCTCTTCTCTGCTTTGCCGACTGACCTTTTGGCTGGGGGAGCAGCAACAAATTTGCCAAGTAATATGAGCATCGACGGCATTGTGTGAATACCTTGTGGATGGGAGCAGATGGAAATGCCGTCAGCATCGTCATTATTTCATTCCTTCCCTCCTCATCATAATCATCTTCATCATCGTCTGATCATCTTTTATTTTTTTTATTTTGGTTAGTCGTTGGTTAGCTAAAGCCAGAAAAGTATGATTTATGTAAATGCTAATGCCAAAATGTCAAGTGTTTAGTTGAGTGGGAAAAATTTCATTTCGTTTTGTTTATGGCTCCGATGAGGTTGTTTTATCTGAGGGCTCGAGCTGTCTTCGTATTCGACAAAAAACAATTCAATTAGCTGAGCAAAGTCGTGGAAGAACATTTGGAAAGGGAGTCGAATAGGAGTAAACTAAAATTATGAAGTTTCTGAACGTATCTGAACTATTTGAACAATTTAACATGAATGTAATGAAGCTCTTTTCAAAGTTTAATGGCTGTAAATAAAATTTATGTAAATATAAAGCACATTAAAGCTTTGGCAAAACGAATAATTAAAGATTTTCCATATATTTCTACATTATACATTTTAAGATTTATCTCTAACAACACCTTAAAGCTTCAGTTTGAATTAAGAATTGTGGAATGTGGTAAAAAACAAGCTTGCAGTTTGAAAGTTCATTTAATTGGTCAGTTTTCAGTTAGCTTGATTCTCGATAATCGTTTTGACTTGGACAGGCGCAGTGATAGGCGCTAATCAATTCTAAAGCGACCGCCAGAGAAGTCAAGGCCCCCATTGACTTGGTGCAACCCCTTTAGGCCAATTATTTATTTACGCATAAAGAGTGACTTCAAGGCCCGGGCATGGCACTATCTAATAATGGTCCATGATAAATTAAGTCGACTTGAACTTAAAGTAAACTGCGCACGACGTACATACTCTACTCACTTCTCCCTTTCATATTTGTTGTGTGCATTTTGATTAAGTAGAAAATTGAATATGCCTCAACCCCCCGCAAAAGACCGACTGTGTCAAGTTCTGAGTTCGGAATTCTTGGCATGGAGAATTGAGAGCTGGGAACGCATTAATCATGCGACCGCTTGACACTTTTTGGTGGGCAACAAATGAAAACACACAGAGAACACACAGAAATTGATAAAGGCGTCAACCGGGGGCGAGGCGAGTGCACTTTATCACGTACACATACATGTACATATATATACCATATACATACATAAACATTACAGTTGTCATGCGACAGGTCTGAGGTCTTTTTTTGTTGCAAGCAGCGCCGGCATATTGCAAGTGTTGCATAGTTTGGATTTGGATCGTGTCGACTGGGAATGGGAATGGGGGACTACGATTGCTGTGTAGCATTAAAAGAGAGAAATTGCCAAAGAGACATAAATAGAAATTAAAAGCTCAGTGCGCCAAATGATATTACACCATTAAAAGTTCCATTTAAGTGCCGCGGCACGACTCGGATTTAATTACAGCAAATTGCTACACTTGAAGAAATTGGCCCTACAACTGGTCAAGTGATTGGCAATTATATTTTAGTTATTTGTCACGATTTGACATTTGAAATTCACTATATCCATTATTTATAGGACCTATAATGATATCAGCATTCTGCTGTCAAAATTTCAACATATTTGGACTATTATAACACATGTTATAGCTGTCATATTTATGATCGATCGTTATTAGGCTTATTGAATAAAAAGCTGAATGGGTTTTCAAGATTTTGCAACTAAACTTTAGCAATTTAAGAGTTAGTTGGCAGCTTTGAAAACATATATACTAATTTTACTTTAATAATTCGATTTTATCGGAAGCAATTTAACAACATTCTTCTCCAATTCACCTTAAAATATTATAATTAATTGTCATGGGAACAATCGGTGAGGGAGTCTGCTTTATATAGTTAAGGTATATTAGTTTCTTCTCTTTTTAATTTATTTTCCTTTATAATCAATTTAAATATATATTAAATTTTCTTCACTCTATTTTAAAGTCTTGCTAATTATTCTAAGTGTAATTTCTTCGTGACTTCACAGCGCATCAGTGAGCCGCAATGTGTTAATCCAATTTATGTGATGACCATTAGACGGCCCCACTGACCTGATTGTAGACAAGTTGTCCACAAATAGTCCGATCCACCCGTTGTCCGTCTGTCGTTTAGTCAGTCCGAGGCAATGTCAAGGTAACCAGTTTTGATTACAACTTGCTGCTGCTCTCTCTCCGTCTCTCACGGAAGGCAGTGTGACATAATTGGCAATTGGTTACAAGCCTTGCTCTCCCTCTCTGTCTCTCTCCCTCCACCTCTCACTCTCTGCCTAGTCAGGATGTCCGCCTCACAGAATTTCATAATTTTGCAAAATGAAGGCTTGGGCCTTCTGTCTTGAAATTGATTGATTGCCAAGTCAACTCGAAGTCAGCGACCGTTTCCAAGCTATAGACAGAGAGAGAGAGAGCCAAGAAATTTCCACTTGACTTGGCGGTAGCTCAATCCCTACACCTGGTACCGAGACTCTCTCGGCGTGATATGTGGGTCGACGCGTATATGTGAAGTGCAAATTTGAACAGCGCAAACATTTTGCATGCTTCGTAATCAAACTCAGCTTGGGAAAAAAAGATTGTGCAGTTTAGAGCGGGTATTAAGACTAAGTGGAGTTGTTTGCAGGAAGAAAGAGAGGAAGGAGAGACAGCGGTGGGAACTGCAGAAGAATTGATGAATTGAATATATATCAGAGTGTAGTAGAGCTAAGTAAATGTAGAGGAAGTGGAGAGTAGAATTGTATAAGTGAAGATTGAGATAGAAGATGGATTACATAAGTTTTGAAATAGGAATAGAGCTAAGAAGAGAGGAGTGTAAGGTTCAGATAAGAATGGATTAACAGAGAAGATAAGCTAAAGTTCAAGTGTATGATGACTAAGATGAATTGCAAAGAATGAAGATAACATTAGACATAAGTTGAAGAAAGAAGATTCAATAGAAAAGAGAAAACAATGAAAATAAAAGCAATAAAGCAAGCAGATAATCTATTGAAATTTGTTGGGGATAGGTCGTTCCTTTGTTTCCCACTCTTACCTTAATGGTAGATAGAGATCAATCTCGAACCCAGATTCAATTTAAAAACCTCAATATCTAAACAAATATACGCATTTCATCCATAGTAGAAGAGCATTGAAGGTACACCGTATCGAATTGGCTTTATTTTTCTTGTGTTTCTCTTTTTTTGGGGGCTTTAGCAGATGCCACATGCCACATGAGGCGTTGTGCTGCGTTCGCCCATTTCTATGTTGAATCTGTTGCGAGTGTCGACGGGTAAATGACTCCAATTTGATTTGTTTGGGCTGTCGTTGCCGCGTGAATACCCCACTTCCCTCTCTCTCTCTCCCTTTACCCTCTGCTATCTTTGTCTGCTATTGATGCCTGTTGTTGTTGTTACTGTGGTTCAATCGTCGACGTCGTCGTCTCTTGACTTGGGGCTTGGGCTGTCAGGCGAGCAGGCGCCCATGCACATTGTAAATGGTAAATTGTAAATTGTCTTTATCAATTTGAAGTGCTGTGCGGATTATTTATGCAACTTGCCATGCAAACTTCCATAGATAAAGTGCACGGCTTACCATGATAGTGTTACGACTTACGGTATGCAGTATGTGGCATGCAGCATGCGGCATGCGGCACATACTACAGTATGAATAGATTGCTTTGGCTTACTTAGTTGGTTTTTTCATTTGGGTTTGTCTTGGGTCTCTGGGTCTTTGGATCTACCATTATTCCGTTCACATGGCTTTAAATGTATACCCTGTAAGTGGAAGTGATTAAAAAGGGTATGAAGAGGTGACATATAACGATATATGAATGAATGTCAAACCTGAGAGAACTGGGTACTAAGACTTAAAATTTGATATGCAAGAGTATTGTCAATGTAGAACTTAGTTTTGATTGGAGATTGTGCGTATACAAATGTATCTTAGACAGAACTGTCTAAAAGTAGTGTATGTTGAAGATATGATTAGATTTCAGTCCGAAATTTGGAAATTAGGTGTATCTTTAATGTAGAAACATAATTATAATGTATCTCAAAGATAATATCATTAAAGGGAATATTTAACTAAATTTCTATCGAAAACTTCTGTAAAACACAGTTCTTTTAAATACTAAATAAATAATACTTAAAATTTGGCATGGAGAAACATCTTTGAATGTAGATATGCAACTGTAATGTATCTTAAAGATAAATATCATATTTAAGCAGTTCAACAACATTTTTAAAGTCTATATGCATAATCTGCTTAATTCTAAACTTGAAGTTACTGTACAGAGCATCTTTGGGTCGCTCAGACACGTTTAGCAAACTAATCTCACTTGTTTTTTGGGTCAATTTGGGCTTAAATTACGCACTCGGCACTTGGCTGCGGCGATTGGCTGCGGACGTTGCGACGCCGACGCTGACAACTTCATTGCAATGCAGGGCGGTGGTATGAAGCGGGGGGGAGGCGTGGCGGGGTTTGACAGCTCAAAAGGCAGTCAGAGCTGTGCAGCAGCATTGGCGGTTGCGGACATTGATTCATAAATGCACTCGAATGAATAAATGAATACATACTAAGTACAAAACAACACAAAATTAGTGCATACAATGGGCCTGGGATTAAAATGAGAAGTTTGGCCACGCGCCGCTCTCACAAACAATGCGCCTGCAATCAGTACGCAATCTGCCTGGCAACCCTGCCTGCCTGCTGCCTCCCTCCCTTCTCCTGTCGTTCTACTTTCGCTTACTCCCTCACTCTCTAATTGTGTGTATGTCCGGTTTGAGGGGCGTATGCAGGCGGACAGTTTTTGGTTTTGTGGCAAACAGGATTTAAATTTGTCGATTTGGTCAGAAATTTACGGTCTAGACGGTCTACATTCTACGAACTACGCCCTGCTGTCTACCACACACGCCCCTCTCCCCCACAGAATCCTACCGTAATCGTCGACGTCAATGTAATCGCTTTAGATAATACCGCCCGTGAGCTACCGCAACAATTTGTGGCAGCTGCAAGTCTGTGACCCTAAGCCTTCAGTGGCGAATTTTCACGCACTTTTCGTAATGTTTTTCACGCATCAACTCGATGAATTGCTTCATTTTCGTTGCATCCCATTGAACTTTCACTTTTTTCCCGATTTTTGTTTTGTTTTCCTTGTTTTTTTTTAATCTGTTTTGTTCGCTCTCCCAACTTTAATTAATTTTTCGATATTTTCAACGGGGTTTCATATTTATTTTCACCCGTTTTTTGTGTGTGTGTGCTGCAAAAAAGGGTTTCGTCAGGGGGGGGAGAAAGGGTTATCAACGGGTTAGTCGGCAAAGCAACGGTTAATTTGTGCTGATTGATTTATTTGCCTTATCGAAAATGTTTCACTTTTTTACGCATTATCTGCCTCTGACTCTCTCTCTCCCTGTCTCTGTTTGGGTAGAGCGAGAAGGTCAGGGTCGGGTACGGGATGCGCTGCTATGGAGTGAATTGAAATTGAAACCGGTAGCATCGTTGCGCAGTATATATGTATATAGACTGGCAATCATAATTTCATATTTACTTTGCGAAATTATGTTTGTTTTACTTTTGTACCTTGTCCCGGAGAAGGGGAAATGTTGAAGAAATTAATAATTGTGTGTGTGTGTGTTTTCAGGTTATTGATAAAAGAAGATATATGATTATATGACATCCCAGAGAGAGGTGGGGAGAGAGGAAGACCGACAAGTCTTCTTATCTGCCTTGCATAAATTAAACAACGTGCTGAGATCAAACCAAATTTCTTGACTTAATTTGTCTCTTTGTCAAATGTGACATTAAAAATTCAATGTCAAATACGAATAGATTATAGACTTTTGTTGACATTTGAGGGAAATTTGTTTATACTCTAGCAGAGGGTATATCAGAGAGACATTTCCTGCATTATGAAGTATAAAAAAGCCAACAGAGAAGTTAAGCTAGCTGTCTCTGTCTGTTGCTGATAAAACTTGGCACACTTCATATTGCTGCACTCTCTAAATAACTTAATTTTCAGCGATTGGAGTTATTACAGCTCTCAGTGAATACATACAAAATCATTCAATTCTTCACTCTAATAAATAACTATCATAGTATAGAAACTATCATTAGAGATAGAAACCTTTCAAGGGTATAAAACTTTCGGCATGCCGAAGGTAGCCTTTCTTTCTGGTTAAGGTTTTAAGAAAGATTACGAAAAATGTTAAACAATATGAAATATGTTAAACTTAGCTAAGCCTAAGCTTGGTTAGTTTCTATTAACACTTTTCAAGGTTAAATATTCATATTTTTTTAATGGTCTGTGGCGATTAAAAATGGATTTGTTTACGAATGTATCATCGTATCTTCAAACAGAAATCAGAAATCTCTTATAAAGAAAGAGATACGTTTGTTTATTTTTTCGATATTCGTATTGGAATTATGATTAACGAGTCGGAGCTGCCCACATCTTGACCGACTTGCGGTAGCACAACGTCATGATGATTGAAATGAAGATCATGATGTAGTTTATAATGTATGATAATGATGATAATCATGATGATGCTGATGATGATGATAATGTCTTGATGTCTTGGCTTGAGCTGTCCACTTAGTTGAGGTATTCCCCCGCACACTTTTGTTTTATGGGCGTGTTAAGTGCTTTATCACATTGGGGCAGCCATTCATGGTGTATTGTTTAGCGACGGTACTAGCTGTAGGTACCTGAAGATCGAATATATATATGCATATATGTATATGCATAGTATTTGAGTAGTGCTCCTCTGGGCAATGTTTCAATGATGTTTTCGATTCGCCTCGCCCATAAAGCAACTGCCAATTGCTGTTGAAGCGCAACTACTGCTGCTTTCGCCTGCTATGCAACTGGGTTAGTTAGGAGTAGGGTGGTAGGGGGTAGAAGTAGGGGGAGGGAAGGTATTCAGATATATCTGCCGTATGTCATGCACGTCCGCCTGTCACGGCGCTGCCAAACGCGTCTCTCAGTCAGAGATAACTCTAATGACGTTTGACATATCGCGGCACACGCCTCAAAATAGTTTGTAGTCAGTGTAAGTGTGTGTGTGTCTCTGTGTGTTGTTGTTGTGCAATGACGAATGTGTTGTTGTGCCAGCGCTGCGACACTTTCAAGTGCGAAAGGATCCTCGCAGCGCGTTGCCAAGTTGCCAAGTTGCACGCATGTCAGCGATGATTTGTCACAAATCAAAACTAAAGCAAAAAGGGTAGGAGAGACAGGCAGAGGGGAAGAGTAAGTGTGAGAGAGAGGGAAAGTGAGAGAGGAAGAGAGAAGGCAGAGAGGCAAAGCAGTGCCTGACGCATTGCGTAATCCATCAGTGGCATTTGCAACGCTTGTCGAAGCGTGTCGCGAGGACACGCCTTCCTTGCCTTGCCTTGCCACGCAGCTGGCCAGGATGTGCCTGGATGCCGCTGGCTTCCGCTCGTAAAACGAGTGCGAGCGCGTGTCATAAAAATCATTGACCCACTGCCAGAGTTTACCCCGCTCCTCCCTTAGACAAGATGAGTTTGTTGTGACACAAGCCTGAATGCCATTTTATGCCTCTGCAGCTGTATAAATGCGTGTGTGTGTGTGTGTGCCTTCAGTTTACAACTTGCTCTAATTAAACGCAATTAGCCGAACTTGCAACCGGCAACAATCGCAGCAAGAGCAGCAGCTGCTGCCCCAGTTTCATTCGTAGGAAATACATAGTAGCTTCAATATAAATTACACTGAAAAATGAATAAAATCTCTCTGTCACAAATATCATAAAAAAAGCTATAAAAAATTGTTTTGGATTTTACTTTTATATTTTTTGGTTCTATTAAAATTTCGGGCAGGGGGTGAAGCCGGCGCTGACTCCTCGTGGTGCGGTGCTGCGCGATGATGCCTCGTCAAATGCATTTTTATGCAAAGTTAAGCTGTGTGTTGTGTGTGTGGCACAGTGGAAATCAAACACTCTTATATTCATGTTTATATTCATATTCATATTCATATTTATATGAATACATTTTATTTATGAATGCATTCAGCGCGCTAAACACGCCTAATGACAACAGTAATTCGACTGTACACACCCCTTAAAGTGCTGTGAGTATATTGCAAGTGATGGACTGGAAAGTGCGCTGGTTATTTGTGCTTTCTATATGGAGCTAAGTTATATAGTAATATCTGTTTAAACAAAATTTGATAGTCTTACATTCTATTTATTTGATTTTCTATTTATTATTCTATTTATTTGAATATTTCATATTCATTTTAAATCAGTTTAATGCGCCTCCCAATCTAGCCTCGGCCGGCTGGTTATGACCTCTTCATGCTGCCTGTAGTTTCTACAGGGTATATAGCAAATTATAAATCATGTGGCGTCAGTGTTCACAAATACATATTTCTTGTGTGATTCTCTGCTGCCTCATCTCAAACTCTGATGAGGCCTGCTGGGCCTTGACTTGAAAAGAACGCGACGTCGCTGTTGTCGGCGCCTCGGGCGGAGCTGTTGATAAATACCTGGGCACACCTGAGCACACCTTCTAATTAATTAGACAGCAACAAAACAGAAAAAACAGAGAAGGCAGTCAGCAATGTTTTGTCAACAGTAGCCAAAAAAGCTAAAATGAAGGAAAGTAATACAAGGCAGCTGGACAATTAAATACCCTGATTTCTTATGAGTTGGTTTGGCCTGCTGTTAAGTTATATGTTATTCTGTTACGTCATGTCTTACTTGTCCTATAACCCTGCCGATATGCCTATCAATAGAATAGTGTTGAATAACGCTAAAGGAGCCGGGAAGCGTCGTCACTATCGTTTAAGAGTGAATAGTGATTGAAATTGTGAAAATACATTGTGTAAACAAATGTTAATGTTGCAGTGTTAAAAAGCACTGAAATTCATCGATTAATCGGCATTATACGATATGTCCCATCTATAAGATAAATATATATTTTTCTTCTAGTTAACAACATGCAACGGACCAGAAAGCAGCGCGTGCAAAATAATAACTTCTTTTAATTTTATAATAAATCTTAATATCAAAATAAAGCCTACAAAAATACCCCCCACAATTGAATAAGATCTATATTCACACTGTTAAGAGTCTTCCAGCTAAATGTTTGTACTTTTGCACACATTTAATATGCAAATTTTCACTTCTTTTCAAAGCAGGGTATTAAAATGCAGCGTTAATTTGCCAGACTCATCTCAGCTATTATGAGTTCTTCAAGTCTGTGAGTGTGTGGGTGGCTGTTAGACACATAAAATCGCGACATAAATAGCTGAAGATGGAACCAATCCCGATTCTGTAATAGGTAATTCGAAACTTACAGAGCACCCACCTAGAAATTGAGCTCAAGGCTTTTAGCCGACAAACCAAACCCAACTCTGAACTCTGCATTGAGGCAGGTCTCGAATACGAATATGAGACTGAACGAAATGAAATTTGAATAAATGCGTGGGTTGTTTTTCGGTAAGACAATTAGAATAACAAAAGAAAAGTCTATAAAATAATAAAATAAAACCAGGTATTGCTGATTTCTATTTTGGCTTTATTTTGCACGCTCCATATTCGTTATTTGTAATTCCAGCTGCCGTTTTGCATTCACAACGAACTCTTTTGAATGTTGAAATTGCATTATTCAACTGCCACTCACATGTGCCGCAGATATGCGGTGCAGATATGAAGTGCGCCAAAGTTGCCACTCAAAATGAATTTAATGAAGCATTAAGTTTGGGTTTTTGTTGAGAGATCTACATCGATAGATAATAGGCAGAGAGGACTATCGACGGCTCTCGATTCGATTGTCATTGTGAGGATCACAGAGCAGGGGTGTCTGTGTTGCGTCCACGGGGGGTTGCAAGTTGCAATTTTGCAATATTTTTGAGTGAGATAAATTCACGCACCAATCAACTGTCGGTAATAAATAATCCCCCTCGAGAATAGATCGATAAATGCAAAACGTTGCACACTCGCGGCGAACTTCATTAGGCCTACTAAACGTGGGAGCTCCAATTTGAACTGGTCGCCATATATCAATCGACATCTGAATCCGAAATCCAAATTCAAATCACCAATCCCCACAAGCCTAAAACTCCAAAGAGTGCTTGAGGCGGCAAAACAACAAAAAACTGCTGGAATATAAATGAAAATGGTGCAATTTTGATTGATTTATAATTGAATGTGAATTGTTGATAAGATTATGATAAACGACATTCATATGCAGCCCCCAGCAGTTCCCCCTGCCCCTGCCCCACCGTGCCTGTTGCCAGTTTACTCGACGTTGACGTTGACGTTGATCGGCGTTGACTGGCCGAAAAAACAGGTTAACGAACCATAATTATAGTACGAGAGGGGGAGGAAGGTGGTGTAGTAAGTCAGGGGTGGAGAGGGGGTGCTCTTGGAATTGTAGACGGTTTGCCTTTGGCGTCGGCGGCATCGTCCAATACGTTTGCCGCCAGCAGCAGCAGCAGCGGCAGTCAGAGTCGCCTTCGGTTGGCCATAAAATCAGACGTAAAGTAAAATATATGCAAGGTTTATGCAGAGATTGAAATACGCTATAAAGCGCGGGGGAGTAGGTTACAGAAAGGGGAAGGAGAGGCTGTAGTGTCATAAAATAGAATAAGCTCTTTATAATCTTGCAAGATATATAATTGATATTAGATATTAAATACTCTTTAGAAGTGGAACTTATCACTTTAGAATTTGATCTTATCTTTGAAGCTGTTTTATTTATATGTCCTCAAATGTAGAAATATTTTAATATGCGTGTAGTAGAAGAGTGTAGAGTTGTGTAGTGTATCATGCATGTGATCAGTTCTTACTTTAAATGCTATTGATCTTGAACAATTTGACTAATAACATAGGAATGGAAGTCTAATAAGTGCTTATTCCTTTTCTATAAATTTTTTTAAGGTATTTAAAAGTATATGCTGTTCAAACTCCTTTATAAAGGTTTTTTTTCTTTATCCTACATTTCTGTAGGATCTTAGTAATATTCCACTTTATTATTATATCCATAACTAGCATATGATAAGGCACTAAAATGGATCTCTTAATCGAACTCTATGTAATATTCATACACTACATATAAGATAGTAAACTCTGATGCAGGTTGGCAACCCCTGCAATAGAGAAAAATTGTCGTAGTCGGTCGTCTCGCGTATAAAGTTGACAGTTGAACTTCCAGAAATGAAACCGCTATTAAAAATTAAGTTGTAAAGAACACTGAAGTTGTAACGCCATTATTTTGTAACTAATTAACCTTACTGAATTGATCTGAACCATAATAATAAATTCTCTTTAACAATAACCTTACATAACTCCTATATATTATAAGGCTTTAGTCCAATTCTCTTACCAAATCGATATATAGAAAGATATTATTCTATAGATATTGTATTATATTAAAATGCATCTCTTGATTCAGGTCTCTTATGAAATCAGTATACCCTGCCCAGCAAATAGTGTATAAGTCGTAAAAATGTATCGCCAAATCGTCAAATTGGCTTCGAACGCATAATTTTTGTTCGTCTATCGATATCGATTTACATTTTTCTCGCTGCTTTTTGTGGCTAATAATAAAATCAATAGACGCACACTGAAAACTGCATATTTTTCAGTTGCTTGGTAGTAGTAGTAGTATTTCTTGGTATTTTTTGTAGTATTTTTTTGTATTAGTAGTTGGGTCGATCGCCGGTCGATCGCGTTTTTTTGAAGGCGACATTTAATTGCCTTTACCTGCCTTTGAGATTTGCTGCAAAAGTATTTTGTGCGTGGTTCGGTCTTGAAGTCAGGCTGCAAAGTAGGGGGCCTGAACAGAGGAGGGGAGCGAGACAGTGCAGAGCTGTAATTTTTGTCACTAGGAAATGGTTTATGTGACTAGCCGATCGATTCGAGTTGCTGTTGTTGTCGCACGATCGTTCGATCGGTCGATTGGTCGCTTGAGTTGGCCGACTTTTAATTTAAACAGGAAATTATGAATGTTGACTGCAATTTGTTTATGCAGCTGCTGAGTCACATGCCAAACGTCTAGAGTGGGGGCCCTCCCTGTCTTGCCTGCTCAAGATTTGCCACAATATACGCAGCGATAAAAGTTAATTTACTTTGTTGCAGCCGCTGCTGTTGTTGTTGCTGTTGTTCTTACGATCTATTTTGATGGCAAATATTTCACGGTGTCGCATTTTCTTGGCCTGTCCCGCCCCGTTCCAACGATGTCTGTCAGGCATCATTAGGTCTGGCCAAAAGGCGAGCAAGACTCCTCGAGTCGAGTCAGGTTCTTCGTTTCAGGGTCTTGTGTGTGCACCGCTGTCGACAAGCTGCAATCGATAATTAGTCATGTGCGGCGACTGTCACAGGCCGAGGTGAATTGAATGACAGATGTCCTAGCTGCATTATCTAAGAGACACTGTGAGAAGAGGTTGAGGGAGTTGTGAATTTAGCTTGCCAAATTAAATATAAACTAAGTATTTGTAAACAGAGACAACTATGTGTAATTCTAGCTTGCCTAAGGCATATTGCACTCTCTAATTTCGCGCAGTGTGACATGTTTTATATGGTTATGGAATTGTACAGTCGCAAATCGAAATTGGAAGTCTCTCTTTGAGCCCAATTTAGAGTGAATCATACATATTTCGCCCACTTATTGCTTTAAGAGTAATATAATTCCTTCTTCTGATGCGGTAAAAAGAATTCTTTAAAAAAAAGCTAAAGCTAAAGTTAAAGCTCAACTAAAGAGTGATTTTTTAGCTATTATCTTTTTAAAATCTTTTAAATCTAATGTCTATACAGACAAGCCTGCTACTATTTACGTATTGGAGGACAATATTAATGCATTTATTCGTGAGATACCGGCCGAAATGTTAGAAAGAGTATGCCAAAAATGGACTAAGCGGATGGACAATTACGGTCAACATTTGCATGAAATAATCTTCAAACATTTAATTATGTACCGCACTATCGCTTCCAATGAAAAAAAATCTCATAAAAAATAAGCCTTTAGAAGCATATTTCTTTCCCATACATTTCTCTCAGTGTAACATATTAGCTTACAATACTAACGTATGTATGTGTTCTAACACAAATATCAGTAGACGAAGTGGAACAAACAGTTATTCTAGCACATTTCTCAACCAACCTCATTTATTTCTCTCAGTGCAATATATCCCCGTATTATTTGTGCCTTGTCTTGTCATTTACTCCGTTCTCTGCCGTACGGAACAATGAGAAAATTGCATTGTGAGCCAAACCGAGTTGAACTGAGCTGAGGAGGCCATGGAAGGTTATTAGTCATTGATATGCGGCGAGACTGCTTTGTGACTTGCCGCACCTCCGATGAATGGACACATGTAACACACGACATGGATACGGATACGGATTGGGTTTATAGACAATATTGACGGCAATTGAGGGAGCTGGAACTGGAGCTGAAGCTGTATTGACAGAGCTGCTGCTGCCAAGTTGTCATTGTCGATACCGATTCGAGGGCGAAGACAATTGAACAGCTGCTTAGCACGGCATGGTCTTCATTAGGTCTGCCCATATCGGACTTGGGTTAAATGGGTTAAGCAACTGAAAATAAGGGAGATACAATAGAGCAACATTTAAGGCATCTTTTGTGTGTGAGTGTGGGGAATTCCGGGTGTGTTTTTGTGTGTCGTTAATGAGCTACTGCATTTGGCTCATTAGGGCCAAATTTAGCATAAGAGTGAGGGAGAGAAAGTGCGGGCAGAAAGACATTTACTTGCATATTTGTAAAGCACATACCCTGTAGAGTGAGGGGAAAGGACTGTAGGAGATGGAAAGTAACATTATAAACTGTGGAAAGCATTTCAAGTTGTAGAAAATGTCTGTAGATACAGAAATACTTTTAATATAGTCAACATATGAGAGATAATTCTGGTATAGGGTATTTATTCTATAGACTGCATTACTTCCGATTAACTGTGTACACTCTACAGGGTATAGTTATTATATGAACGGCAGCACAGTAGGTAAGAACTTGCTTAAGTACAAGTACCCTATATCTATTCTTTAGTTCTGTATTTACTGCACATACAGTTAATCTACACGTATAGTCACCATATTTGGTACATGTTTACTTTGTGGTATCTTTAACAATCTAAGCACTCTTTATAGGGTATTTGTAAGTATTGCCTGACTGCTGACCTGCTTCATTTCTAGCCATATCGTGAGTCTGCAACATTTTGTTTTGCTTTAGCTTTGAGCATTTCCGTGCCTTGTCCCAGAGCCTAGCCCTACCTCATTCCCGTCCTCCCTGTACAGCCCTGTCTTCAGCTCTAACACAGCTTCAGCTATAGCTTTGACTTTGGCCACGGCTCCAGCTGGCCAATTAATTACCCCAGAGAGTAAGAGAGAGAGAGAGAAACAAATACAAAAAGTCGGTAAATCATTTTGAACTTGACATTCAACGTGTCGGGGCCGCATGCAAATTGTTTTTGTTGTAATCGCTCCAGCAATTAAAAGGAAGAGTGAGGAAGCAATGAAGAGGGAGGGAGAGGCATAGAGAACAGGTAAAAAAGTATGTTGAAAACTGGACATGAACAACTTTTACATGGGGCCACAGTATCAACTATTTACTTGGCCAGTTGAACATGATTTAATGAGCATTTATGCAAATCGCGCCGAGAACCACATCCTGTCGTCGCTATCCTTCTCAACCCGGCGGCACAGTGGTGCCGACTCCCGATGGTGTAAACCACTCGTAAATCATTCAGAACTGTCCGTCTGTCTGTCTGTCTATGTGTGCGTGCGTTGTTTGCATTGCACTGTGTGGAGTGAGTGAGGCGGGCCAGACGTGGAGTATACCCTGTGTGGGCAGCCCCTCAAATTACACACGCAAACACATACACACTCACTCTGTGGCACTTTTGAGTTGCAATCAGGCGTAAAAAGATGCTCTGCCTGAAAGCAATTTTCACTTTGTGTTTCGATTTCTGCTTTCAATTTTTGGGGATGGACCATTGGATGACGGTCTCGGGGCATCGACTGAGCTATGAGGTATCGGCATGCCAAATCTATTGCGCCTCATCAATTTTGCAACAATGCGACAGTAGACACGACAAACGCAACCGACTTTCCTCCCTTCCCTCCCTGCCTTCCTTTGCCACCTTTTCCCCTCTAGGCTACGTGACAAGCTGCTCTGGCTCACAATGAAACAATTGTCTGGTCCGTCGACCGTCTGTTTGGTCTGTGGATAGGGTCCAACAATCTCGGCTCAGTCGTGTTGCGGTTGCCTCTTCTTGGTTTTTATTTTATTTCATTGTGTTGTTTTACTTCTCCTTTTGTATTGCCTTTTTGCTTATTGATTTGGCACTCTTGAGAGATTTTTCTGTGTTTTTTCTTGTGGTTTGGCGCGTGAAATCAATTGGAAAATGCACCTAATGATTTTCCAGATTTGCTTTCAACCTCACGCTTAATGGCTCAACTGTACGCGCGAGCCAGACAAATGCAAATCTCCAAGAGAGGGAGGTAGGGAATGGTCAGACACGCCCAGAGTTTCCTTGGTAGCTGTAAGAAAACTGTAACAACTGTCGCAATGGAATGTTATATTTCCTTAGTATCATTATCATTACCGGCACCCTAAGTGGTCCCATTTCAAGCAAAGGGTGCAAGCTGCAGGCAACTCATCCAAGGGTTGATAACGTCTTTGACCAGAAGGGGGTTGCTTAAGGCGCTAGGAGACGTCTTTGTCCTGCTGTTGCTGGCATAATTATGTCAACTTCTTGAAGTGCCGACAACATTACTGTCGCCCATTAAGTTCATTTTCTGGGTCGGTTTCGGTTTCGGTTTCTTTTGGGCGGAAGTGCGCCGATCGCAATTTAAAAACGATCAAGCGTAACGATGAGCAGCTCATAATTATGGGTGCCACGATGCACACGACGGGACACGAACGGGTAATGTACCAAAGTAGAAGACGAGGCAGATAACCAGAAGGTCACAGTCAGAGTGTAGTCAAAGGCACCAACTGAGTTTAAAGAGGGTTAAAAGTTATATTGAGAATGACTTAACTTGCGCTTGGGTTTATCCATGCGAAAGGGTCAAACTACTCAAGCCAAGGCCAACCTATTGTTACAGCTTTAAGTGTATTTTTTACTTAAAGAACAGCAATCGATGCGTTCCTTAGCAGAAGGATGACAACCCTTTTCTTTAGCTTTAAATTTCTTTTGCTAATATTTGCGTTGTGTGTAGGCGGAGTTCGCAGCAGCATCACTCTGGGCATTTTCCATTAGTTTTATGCCCTGTTGGGGCATAGATAACAACAACAACAACAGCAACAAACACCTTCACATGCGCACACATATGGAGAGATTCCCTACTCAGCCCAAATGGCCCATTACAATCGAGCTCCATTAACAATATTGGTAGGGCAGCAAAAAGGGTGCACCGAAAAAGGGCACTAAATGAAAATTATGCGTGTTGCTCCCTTCCCCATCCTTTCTGCATACAACACTCTACTAGACACAGAAGGATTCTGAATTGCAAAAGCTTTTAATGCCCACGAAAATGACTGCTTGCTATTTGCCATTCCCGAAAGGGCAATGTGGAAGGACGAGGAAGGTGCGTCCTGCATCGTCACACCCTTTAAAAAGTGCTGAAAAATTGCAGTTGAAAACAGTTGGAAAAAACAGGAAAATGATTTTCAACTGATGAAACGATTAATATCACTTAATTAAGGTGGAAACTCTAGACGTGTGACAGCTGTCAAAAATGGGCGACGAATCAAACGAACGTATCAAATGCCTGTGTAGTAGGATAACCTAAAATTACGACTCAAACTTGGCGAGTTTTTTATCCCATTTCGAACTGCGAATGCAATTGGGCATGAAACAAAAGTTGCCCAGTTTTTTGGGATTAGGGATTGCCGTCGAAAACATATATTAATAGTTATTGTCATTGTGCCCAGAGAAAGAGAGAGAGAGTGAGAGAGAGGGGAGGGAAGTAGGACAACAAGAAACAGCAATCAAATCGCATTTGGCAAAAGCGGATTTCTCATTTCACATCTCTCTGATGGCAATCAATCAGAAAATAGTCCAAAAAAAGGTCGTTTCGCATGTTTTTGCCCCGAATTTTGTTCCCACTTTTTGCGATGTGTTTTTGTGTTGCAAGAGGGTGAAATCAAAATGCATTTAACTTCTGTGGTTCGTTTCGGGTTCGGTAGAGCGTGTTTGGTTTCAGCCCCCTAGCAAAAAGTGCGTGTGCTGTAGAGTTGCCAACTTTTGCAAAGGCAAGAAAATAAATGGGCTGAATGGTAGCAGGAAGTAAGAGCAATCTCTAAAGGTTTTTATTACTAAATCTCTATAAAGAAGATGTGAAAACAAAGCTAAAATACATAGCTAAGTTAAATTCCTTTAAGCGGCACACTTGGCAACTCTAAGCAGCTGCATTTGCTGTGTTCTCCCCCATCTGGCGCTGTCAACATTTAATCAGTCTTGGAGTTGAGCAACTCGGGGGAACTTGCAACCAAGTGCAATTTAATCTGTTTGACATTTGTGTTAAATTTGCCTGGAACAAGTGCCCAAGTGTACGTCCCTCGTACCCTGCATGACATGTTTTGTCTTCCGTATTGCACTTTGTGTACTCCAGAGTAGCTATTGGGTTTCAATTGTGGTTTGTGTTTCGAGTGGGTGAGCCAGAGTGGAGTATTAATGCACCGGGAGGCATTTGGCTTGGACTTTGACTAGGGTATATACGATAATGTGCTGACGGTTTGATAACAATAGCTGTGTTAATTGAATGCGTGGGCTGATGACGACAATAATACTCAGTCGATATGCGTGTCTCGAAGGTCGCCGTAAAATTGTAATGCTGTCCAGGGTTTAATTGTTTTTCGGCATCGATTTCATACGAAATTCAAAATGGTATTGTATGAAGTTTGACACAAGAAGAGGGAGAAAGAGACAGAGAGAGAGAGAGAGAGAGAGGGAGGGAAAGACAGAGACCCTGTAGAAAAAATTGATGGTTTTATTACCCAAACTGGACAATGCCTTTATGTGTGCCACTGTTAATGCTCCTGACAAGGTCGCCTTCGGCAAAACAATTGCCGTTTTGAGGTGAGGTTAGGTCTCCTTAGGTTGCCCACTTACCATATACTATCTCCAACTTCTTTGTTTATCTACAATCTTAAGTTTATTATTGCTAATAATAAAATACACGCACATTCCACATACACGTTGGTACATAAAAATAGTCAAACACAATCTGCTAACAAACTTAGGATCTAGCCAATTATCATATTACAATAGAACGAACTCGTCGTGTAACGTGAGTAAGTAGAAGATGATGAAAGACAGATAAAAGAGATAGCATATAAATAACATAATAATATTATATATGTACGTTTACGAAATTCATTTAATGTACAACGATCCTTCTGCACCAGATATTGGTTTAGGATTTGGGCTTCCGACTTCGATTCGGTGAATTTCGCATAGCACGTCGTGTTGTATTGGATGCTGTTGCTGTTGTTGGGCTTATGGTTGTTGTTGGGAGTGTAGGATTGGGTGTTGATGTTGTAGTTCGCATTGTGGTTTTTGCTGTGGTGACAACCCTCGCACTTGGTCGCTCCCGATAGACACACATGATCTCATCCGCAGCATCGGGACAATCTACTTGCTGTGTGAAGTGAAAGATGTTCTAGGGTTGAGTTAGGTTCAATTGGGTGGGGAGGGGGTAAGCTTACCTTATCGCATAGCTGATTAACTGTTATGCACTTGCCACTCACACAGCGCAGCTCATGGGGCAGACAACGTCCTGGTGCACGGGTTGGAGTAATCATTGTGCTGGTGCTGGTCGAGCTGGTCGAGGTACTCGAACTGCTACTGGATGTGCTAAGTCTCTCTCGCTCGCGCTGCTGTGCCAAGGCGGCAGGTGGAATGGCGCTGGCGCTGCGTGTGGGGGTAGTGACTGTGGAAATGTTAAACTTGCTGGTGGTACGATTTGCACGCTGTGCTGAGTACTTGAACTTGTTCTCCGAATCGCTGGTCATCATAATCTCTTTGCTGTCCCGAAAGTTCACTAAACCAAGAAAGGATAAAGGTCTAACTGAGGAGAGTCTTAGAAATGCAAGGCTTAGTGGCTTACCAAAACCCTTAGGTCCACCGGCAGCAGGGTCCTCCGCACTGGAATTGACTGAAACTGGAGCTTGTGCAACAACTGCTTCAGGAGCTGCCACCTGATGCAACTGAAACTTAGTCTCGGTGCCGGCTTCCTCATCTGTTGTTGCCGTAATATAAGTATAGAGCTTCTCATTGGTCTCGTTGGGTGAGAGAAAGCTGGCATATGAAAAGATGCGTGGAAACGCGTTTAGTTCGGCCTCATCGAAGGGCGCTGCATCACCAGAACCGTAATCATCGCAATCCTCCTCATCACTGGAGTCAAAGCAATCGTTGTTCAGATCACAGCGCAGACTCTCCGGTATGCACTTCTCATTGGAGCGACAACGGAACTCCTCATGCTCACACACCAGACACTGTTCGTCTTCATCCTCACCGCCAACACAATCCTTGATGTTATCACACTGCCATTGCTGGGGAATGCAGCTGCCGTCGTGGCACTGGAACTCATTGGAGTAACAATAGTCACGTCGCCTCGTGGGATCATCGCACTTGTGCGCCTCATGTGCATCGGGGTACTGACTACAGTCGAATAGTTCACTCAGTTGATCCGAGTTTGCAATTGCAATGGAACAGGCCTCCAGTATGGCTAAAGAGAGACGACTCAATATTGATTAATGTGCCTCGTTCTACGCGCAAATCCTTCTAGTTCTTTCTACCTTTGCAGATGCGCCTACACGGTGGCAGCTGTCCAATATGTGAGGGTCGGCATTCGGGTTCCAGGGCGGCGCAAATGAACTCCACGGCGCGTGCTGAGCAGTTGGACGTGATGAGTTGCTCGTACGCCTCCATGGTGGCTGCATCCCGTGGAGCTCCGTTGTTGTTGTTGTAGGTCAGATCATAGTCCAATATGCCACGACACATGGGCAGCGCCGTGGAGATGCAACCATTGGCAGTGCTACTTGCTGGAGTTGTGGTCATGGCCTCAGTGGGACGCCCACTGACACTCGACGGAGGTGGCAGGGTGGGGGAGACTCGTGTCAACAGATGTACATTAGCAGGGGGCGTGGACTGGGGCTTAGGTAGTAGCTGCATGGGGGAATCAGAAGGTAAAGCAATAAGTTATGAATGTTTACATTAATTTATTGTGAATGTAAACAAGTTTAGTTAATTTTGAAGAAGGTGCGAGCTTTGATTTTAAGTTGTTATCAATTCCTAATACCACAACAACGTGTTTCAGAGTCAGTTCCGGCAGTGGAACTAGTTCACAGTGCTAGTTCAAAACAATAGAACTAGTCTATAACTATTTTCATAGTCGTATATAGAAATATATCTCCTGTTTAATGATGAGAACCGTTTTGGAACTGGAACTAGTTCATTGCGCTAGTTCAAAACAATATTTCTAAAGTCTTAGTTCATTAAATATTTATGCTAGTACATATGGTCAATTTTGGAACTGGAACAAATCAAACACTAGTCTATATTTGAATTTATATATAGTCTAAGTTCATGTAGCATATATGGACAGCTTTGGAACAGCAACTAGTTCTTGGTACTAGTTCCTATAAATATTTTTGCCATATTTCAAGTGTTTCTTTCCCCTGAACATTAACAAAGGCTTCACAGACATAGTATTTAGTTTCTAATCGAAACCGGTTCCCCTAACTAGTTCTCTACATTCCCCGTTATACTTACATCTTTAAGCAGCTGCAATATGCGCTTATCCTGCTCGATGGGTACTCCGAAGCTGTTCTGATGTCCCGAGGTGAAGCGAATGCTGTCCGCCGGCAGCAGCACATCATCATAGTCAGCGTCGCCCCCCTCGATGCTTGCCACCTCTGGCTCCGCTGCCAACGTTTCCCCCGCCTCTGTTACACTCATCAACATGGTTGTTGTGTGTTCCCGATTCATGTCGACAGCTCGCAATCGTGTTGACTCCTGCAGCGGATGCACATGCTCTGTGGTTGTGCTGTGCATCAAATCATCATCATAGTTCTCTGTGGACTCATCACTCAAGCCTTCGGTCCAATCATTTGTGAAGGTGGGGGAGGAGGAGGATGAGGATATAGTTGCCTCGTAGCGTCGCTGGAGAAAGCGCGCACGTGCCACACTCAGATCGTGCAGCCAGAGGCAGTAGGTGATCAGGCCAAAGAAGAGCAGCACGCTGGCCACAAAGATGATGGGCCAACGTAAGTATTTCCAGCGACAGGCGCGTCGTGCATAGCCCAACAGCATCAACGTTGGCGTTGGCTTCTGCTGCTGCTGCTGAGACTGGCTGCTGCTTCGATTCATATAATAGTTGGCCGTCAGGGGATACTTGTAGCGACGCACCTGGAGCTCGGCCAGGGTCTCTGGACTGCCCAGCATGCCGATGCGATACTTTTGTGTGTCAGTCCAACAGGAATCGGTGCTGCCGTTGCTGCTGTCGCTGCTCTTCAGTGTGGAGGCGCGGGAATAGTCCTCGTTTGTTTCATCAATAGTTTGCACCGTTATGTTTAGGCCATGTGGATATTTGGTGGGCTGACGCCGCAGGCCTGTCCCAGTTCCATTGCCAGTTGTTGTTGCTGCTGCATCTTCATCCATTGCGCACAGCTGATTCGTTGCACCTTTAGCAGTTCGAAATGTCAATTGTTGTTGTCGTTGTTGTTGCACAGATTACATAAGTCGAGGCAGCCACAGCCGGCGCAGAGAGGGGGGGCCGGGGTAATTGCTATTGTCTTGCTGCCATTTGCAGAGAATGTCAGCGCGATCACAAGCCCCCAAACTGATTTGAGGAGGAAGTAACTGAGGTTGAGGGGCTGCTGATGCTCTCCTGCAAAAGGAAAGGAAATCGAATTGCGAATATTGCCAAGAGAAATAAAACGTTAAAAGCTAAAAAAAAAAACAAAATGAAAGTTCAGTCAATATTTCATTTCCATTTCCATTTGAAAGTTGTCACTCGACTTTGCTGCGCTGCAGCTTCTTCAATTACGCACGACTATTTCGCATTCGTCTGCCTAATTTACCAGCACAACAATGGGGTAACCCCTTGGCCTCCCATGGGTCTCCTCCCTGCTTAACTCTTCACCCTTTACAAATAACCGCAAAATTTGCGTTTAGCTACTGCTAAAATTGCCGCAATTTGATTTCAGTTTTCCCATCCGCAACGGCAGCTGCAACAGATAATCGCATATTGGCCTGGCCTGGCCGGGCCTGGGCCCCTCTAGACCTCCAAAAAATGTATTGGGCAATAGTTTAGAAAGATTCAGATGCGAATGAATTCCCCGCAAGCATCGTGCGGACTGTGCATTGCTCAAGCGGACGAGTCAAGTTGCCACAGCTCCAGCTGAGAGTCGGCATTCAGAGCTGTGGCGACTCCAGCTGTTGCACTGGCTGCCTCTGGGCCCATAGATTGTTGCCCACTGCGCCTGTGCAACTTGTTAGCCAGAAAATGGCCAATAAAAAAGGCTGTAAAAGCACTTTGAGTTATACACTTGTAATAAGCTGATGTCGCTGATCTTCCATTAATGTTGTATTGTTTCTTTATGGCTATGATATCGTAAGAAGCAGAACTAAAGACTTTTAGATCTGCAGCTAAGACAAAATTAATGATATTATATTTAAAGATATAAGAGATCTGAGAAATCTATTAGAGTCTAATAAGATGTTCCATAAGGGACAACAGATACTGAAAATACGAAGATGAAAAGGAATACCAATGGTTTCTCCACCTTCACCAAACATAGCAAACATTAAAATGAATGATCTACTAAAGAATACCATGAATAAACTAGTAACAAAAGCTCGACTAATACAGAAACTACAGTTTTAAAGATCTACCAAAGAACAATTAAAATTTATAGATCAATATTTTGGTATGATATAGAAAAGAAGAGTGGGAAGAAGAAGGGATAAATTTCAGTTGAAGAACTTGAGTATATATAAAAAGTTGGCCTAAGAAACCCTTACTAATTTAATCTTTCTGTATTTGCATATCAAATTAACTTAAAAGATATATAGATCTTCCAAAAACGTAACAGCATAAACAACATTGTATTCGCTGAAAGAAAGTTATGCCCCTGTTTGGCAACTCTTCAGTTTCTTCGTCTGCTTTGTCGAAGATTGTAAAAAGAAAAGCCAAAAAGGTTTTCGAATACTATCCACCCACTCACACTCTCAGCTCTCATCTGGGAGCTTAAGTGCTCTTCCGGTAAGAGTATAGTTTGGCAAATCGCTTGAGCTTAGCGGCTACAGTTGGCTGACTTGTTGAGGGGTTTTCTAACGTAGCTCTCTCGTTCCCGTACGCCCCTTTTGCCACCTGATCTGCTGTTGAGTTGCGAGTTGCCTGCTTGGCTTGGCTGCTGACCTTTTCACTTTTGTTTTCATTTACGGCCGACGCGGCTGTGACTTAGCTTGGCTGACTGCCCTCGTGTTGCAAAGTAGCGAGAGAAGTTGTAGAGAGGGGGAGGGAAGACAGATCTACAACAGCTGTTGCTCGTTCGTTGCTCGCTTAATGAGCTGCAGCAGAGCTATCAAATCTCTGCAAGACGCTGCTAGTGACTCAGTCTTACCCCTCACCTCACCACGTACGGCAAATGCACTGTGCGAAATTATTAATAGCTTCGCTTGAGGCGGCATTTTATTTCGGCTTAGAGTGCCAGCAAGAGACACAGAGAGATAAAGAGAGAGATCTGCTAAGGTCAGTTGTGTGGCGGGAAAACAGCTGTCCAATCGCTCATTCGCTTCTCGCTTTTTTCTGCTGTTGTGGCCAACTGCAAAAGGTCATAAAAGCAATTGACGGTTTGGTTGAAGAACCAACCTTGTTGTAGGGTCTCTCGCCTTGAGTTCGACGGGTGTAACCCACTGACTACACAGCAAGCACTGCAATTACTTGTTGCCCCCTTGCTGTCCCACCGGGTGCTGCCCCTTTCCCCCTTCGCTTGAGTATGCCACAATTTGAATCGCTCGAGTTTAGGCATCGAGTTGTTAATGGGTTCCGGAGTTGAGACATGGAGTTGCCCAAGCGCATTCACCACATAACCTAATGGCCCTCTATCTGTCTGTCTGAGTTGGGTGCGTAAACTGGGAAAAACAACTGAGACTGTGACTGAGATTGGGAAGGGAAATGTGATGTGATATAGTAGAAAATTGCCCTACTAAACGATCTTTAATTGTGCACTGTAATAGATAGCTTGATATCTTTACTTAAGCGATACCGCAAGATCTTAATTAAACGTTAATTTTTAAGTAGAAGCAGCTAAGTTTGGTATAGACTATAGTTTGAATAGATGTAATAAGTGTTGTCTAGGTCAGCTTTCGTTGGTTCTTAAATAAGTAAAGTTGGAGAGGAAGAAGGAAATGATTACATCGCTTTGATGGACAGTATCGTAAAGAATAAAGTTATTTATATATGAGGTATGATAAACTTGACAAACTATAGAAAAAGTAATGATTAGATTACTTGAGGATACAACAAATTAAGAATACTAAATCAATGTAAATGAAAAATCGAATAAGATTGATATCAAATTAGGGAACTGTAAAGAAACAATCATGGTTTGGTATACAAATGAAAGATAAGGTACTTTAAGTATAAGAGAGAATAAATTGAATTTAAATAGAAGAACAACCTCAATATAATGTAAAGCGAAATACTGGAAGTAAGGGCATTTAATGGTAAACCAATCAAAGCCTTAGATCGTTTAAGATAAAATACGTTACTCCTAAGAATATATTGGAAAACGTCCAAGAAGAAGTTCCGAATGAACTATACTGGACTGTGATATAATAAATTAGTAGAAAAATGTAGAAACATAATGAATACTATATTATAGCATGCTATAATAATGTATTTGAACAACTAAACAAGTTTCTATGCCTCTGTTTGCTCGTCAAAAATTCTTGGCAATTAATGCAATTGAAACTTGTTCGGCCGCCTCTCACCGCCATCGCTAGTTAACATATCGACTAGGCAATTGCAATTGTAAGTAGTAGGTACTACTACATACATTCTATAGGTGTCTTTATGGTCCGATATCTAGCGGGTAATATCTAAGCAGGTGCTACCATATTGCGTTACGTGCAGAACCGCCCACTTTGGTAGTTTGAAGAGGCTCATTTGGGCAACCATTAGAACAGCTTTAGGCAATGTGTTAACGCCTGAATGCCTCGAGATTCGCATGAGTGTTATTCACATTTGTATTCGTATTCACTTTCGTGGCTAGTGCAATCTTCAATCTTGACTCGATCTGCGTTGCATAACTCAATTCTGACGGTCTATTCACACGTCAGACTCGGAATCGGACTTGAAATCAGTTAGACTCTCGACTCGACTCGACTTGGAGTTGAGACTGAGATGTGAGATCTGAGTCTGAGTCGAGACGTGTTTCGCATTCGACCTATGCACCACATTCCTGACATGGCTGGCGACTAAATTGCATTGATTACACGAACTTGTTGCGGCATCAGCAGCAGCAGCAGCAACAACAACGACAACTGAGGCAACAACGACGACGACGACGAGGCAACTCACGGCAAATGCCAAGCAAGCTCTGCTTATAAGTTAAGTCATTTTGTGGCTTTAATCTGCGCCAGAAGCGCAGCTCACAGCTCCAACTGAGGCCGTGCCGAGGCTGCTAAAGCTGCCACAACGTTTCTATATGCATTTCTGTTTCTGTTTCTTGCTTTTTAGAAAATAAATTGTTTATGCTTTTTGATTTTATTTGGTCAGCAGCAGCAACATTGGCAGCACGTAAGCATTTAAGTAGTATCTGCCTCTAACACTGCTGCCTCTGCTTCTGCCTCTAACTCTGTCTGCCTCTAACTCTGCCTGCCAATAACTTTACCTCTGTTTCTACCTCTGCTTGCCACTAACTCTAACTCTGCCTGCACTTCTACCTCTGTCTGCCTCTGCTGCTGCCTTTGTCTCTGTCTCTGCCTGGCCAGGTTGCAAGATGTGCGAGGTGCATCGACAAGAGCCGAGTGGGGGGGGCAAGTTGCCCATTTGGTTAGTTGGCCATGTTGCAGCAACGACTGAGGCCAGCTGCTTGTGGCAGCGGGTGGATGTGTTGAGTGTGTATTGCCTTGTTATGTGTGTGTGTAGACTGATACGAGTGTGTGCGGATTATGGCAGTCCACATGTATGTATGAACGACTATGGTCATATTTGTGTGTGCATGTTACAATTTTGTAAAGTAATTTGCTAGTTGTCTTGTGCTGCATTTGTATCTGTATCTGTATCGATTGCGATGCGTCATGGCAATGAAACCAATCGATAATTGATAGAGTATGCCAAGGATGCGCGCACATTGAGTTGTAGGGGGTGGGGAGAGAGAGAGAAAAGTGACCTACATACTTGAACCCCACAGCACAGCTTGTTAACTGCATTAAACCAACGATCAATCGATGATCGATCATGAGTTGCGGCATCGAGGTGAACTGCTGCAAACGGCGGGTGTACTAGTAATCAAATGTGCAATGTATAATCGATTAATCGATCACCAGTTAAGTTGACACTGTGCAATGAAAATTGCAGCTGCCTAAAGATTTAAGGAGACCTGCGAAAACTTGTAGACTGAGTTGGGTAAAATGATTGGGATTATAATTAAAAGTTCAGAAATTATAGAAACTTGAAGTAACTATTCAACTTCAGGGAGGTAACTGTCAGTTGTTATGTAAGATAATGAAGGTACTATCTAAGAACTTAAGAACTTTCAACAATATAAACAGAGTTCTAACATAAAGTTTATATGTTTTAATAAGTAATATTATTAGAGATTTTCTTTCCACAATACTATGAGCTGGAAACTATTTAATCTCTTAGATTTAACATTAATAAACCTTAAAAATTAAGAGCTGTTTTTCAGGAGAAAACTTTACATAGAGCATTACACAACACAGATTAAGAACACAGTTCGATATGTATTCCATTAGTTGCCTTACTTGTATTTGGCATTAGTGTTGTACCATTTAAATAAATGAAATGAATCTCAAGCACATACCAGAAATACCTTTGTTTTATACAATAAACTTGATTATTTTTGCCATATGCCAAGTCAATTATAGCAAGAAACTCAGTCAATAACAGTATATAATATATATGTTACTATATACACACTTGAGAACCTTTTTTTCGTACTCAAGAATCTTTTTAAAACTATTAAGTAAGATAGATTTATACACTTATTTTTTGCAGCAGGCAACACATTAATCATTCCGTTAATTAAATTTGTTAATCACTGACCGACACTAAGCTGCTGTGCGTGTGTGCGAGAGTGTGTGTAAGAGTGTGTGTGTAGAGGCAGCTAATAATGCATGCAAAGCTTCTCTAATGCTTTAAAAAAAAAGCTGTTGAACCACACCTTGGCGATTCGTTCTAATCACATTAATTTTTATGATATCTCATAGCGACACGCCGCTGCCCAGAACCGAGAAATGAACACACCGAGGCCGTCGAGATATGCTGAGGGATCAACTGATCGACTGATCGACTTTTATTTGTTTTATGGGGCAAATGACACTGGTTAGTTTTTATTTTGGAATTACACACGACGAATGTAGTTCAAGCTCATTTGCAACTTGTCGGATCACACTCTATAATCGTACAAGAGAGATTAAAATGTCAAATGGGGATGATCATTTCAATAATGATGAAGATGATGTTGTTCACTCAGTCCCATGATGATGTTGTTCAGTCAATCTCACTGCAATTGCGACACAGTTCTTAACGACAATCATCTTTTCATCAACAGCATCGTCAACATCTGATCAGCTGTCACAGACTCATTTAAATAGATTTGTAATTAAAGCAGCTACCCGAATTGCAAACTACACACACTAACGGACACTCACACACACACTCACAATTATACATGCATATAGATACATGAGCAATAATGATCGCAGATCACACGAGAACCTCACACTTGATGCTTTTCCACGGTTTGTGTTTTTGTTATTTCGGAGTTTTTTCGGGTCTTGGATCTTCTGCGGTTGAGTGTTTGAATATGAATGTGAATATGAGTACGAGTGCAGCTGTTGCTTGCAGTTGTTGTCGCTGTTGTTGTCGTGTTTTATGTTAATCAGTGTTGATTGCAGTTTTTTGCTGTATTTAATTAATAACGCAAACTTCAAAAATTGTTTTCAACTTGTTATAATAATTATTTTTTTATTTTCGCATTGCAACAATTTGTTGTCGTTGTCTTCGGTTTTGTTGTTGTTGTCTTCGTTGTTAGTTGTAGCATGTTAATTACAAAAGTCATAATTTGCATAAAAAGTTGAGTTTGGCAAGCATTCCTCAGCGTACAAGATACAAGCACAGGCAGCCCAGGCACTTCAAGATATATTTGTATCTTGAACTTAGGCTTGCTTTGCTTTGCTCAGCTGCGGGTGGTGTACATTGTATTTGTTAATATTTGTGCACTTGTTTAAACCTATTGATCGATTGATGTACTTGAAAAGTATCTTGACAAAAAATCTCGACATATTTAAATCGATTAACCGTTTGAGAACTGCAACTCACTTGTTGGGCACTTGTTGAAATTGCACTTGTTGTTGGTTTATTTTTGGTATAGACTTTTTTGTTTTGGCTTTTTTGTTGCACGACGCCAAGTTAGCCAGAAAACCGCACCGCACGTTCGGCTACCAAAATTACGACTGAAACTTGAAGACGCCAAAAAAACTGAGCATGCGCAGCGACGCCAAAAACTTTGACTGAGATACGTCTGCCTCTCGCGCTCTATCTCTCTCTCTTCGCACTCCCTCTCTCTCTATATCTTTCTTACTGCGTGCTTTGCGTTGAGTTCAGTTCGGCTTGACTTTCGGTTTCGTTTTGATTTCGTTTTCATTTGAGCGCCTCGACGCCAACTGAATCTGAATCTGGTCTTGAGTCTGGTCTGCGTGTCTGGGTGTCTCTTTGAGTGGAAATCGAGTGCTGCAGTTGTAGCTCTTAGCTCTGTGCTCTCTCTCTTAAGCCGTCGTTTGAGCCGCGTTTGAGTGCAGTTGTTCAAGTGGGGCAGTCGGTGGTGCCACTTGGGCCACACTCTTGCCTGCTTTTTGGCCATTGTCGTTTGTTGGCCACAGCCACAGCTTAATGCCAACGTTTATGTTTAACTTATGATGCCATCTTTTGTGTCATGTGTAGTTAGTCTCTCTTTCAGTGTGTGTGTGTGTATGATGCAAAGTTGCCGCGCTGGGAGCGTGCTCGAATGCACTAAAGAACGTTTTATTTTGTCATTTTGGTTTCTTTTTTTTTATTATTTATATCTTCTTTTTCTCTATTTGTTTTTTTCTAAAAAATATATACATTGCACATAAAGGGGTGAACCGCTCAAATTGCGCAAAATATCTGCGTTCGTTAAAGTGTTGTAATAATAATCGTAGGATGCGTTCGCAGCACAGTGCTGCCTATAAGGAAGTTGTTAGGTGAGTTTGGGCAGCTCACAGAGTCAGTCGATGAACGAGAAAACTTTAATTAATTTAAACTTTAGTTTCGGCTAACGAAATTACGAAATGCAACAAAGCGAATAAATGCTTGTTAAATTGAGGTGCTAAAAATATAAAAAAAAACATTAAAATGCGCATTGAATGTTGACTGTTGCGTGTGTAAAGTGCAGTTACAAGTGGTGTTTGCACAGTTAGTATTTGATTTTCGATACGGACATGTTTGGCATTAGTTTGAGTTGTATAGCAAATTTCAAGAGCATAAGTTTCAATCTTATTTTAATAAGGGGTTCCTGGTGTTAGTCATTATGCTCCTGCGGCTATTTTTCATATGTTTAGGGCTTAGAACTGGAGTGTGAAGAGGATTATTCACTTAAGACGATTAATAACAAAAGTGACTGAGATTGGGGAAAACCCAAAAAACCCCAATCGGATCATCTTAAACATTTTTCAATTGAACTTATGTAATTCCGCCATATAAGCAGACTGAATACTGGAGCGCTCTAATGCACTTATCTGCCTTTTCAGTTACTGTGCAGGGAAAATTCTTGTTTATTAATATATATTTCAATATAGCAGTAATAAACTTGCATACCCCGTTTTTTGCTCAAGTCTATCAAACTTTTGAAATTGCAAAATAAGTTGATGCACATATAATTATTTGTATGAGGTATAAGATTATCAAATTGTGCATTATTATATGTTATATCTCTAGTATATTATATGTTATATCCGAGAACCTGCCAAGGGTAAAGAACCTTCAACATGCCGAAGTTAGCCTCTCTTTTTGGTTTTAAACTCTATAGCAAATTTGAGCTTAGTTAACTGAGGCAAGTCAAGGGGTTACACATGCAAAAAAGTGATATATTGATTTGGTTTAGTTGCAGTTAATCTTTTAGCTGCACACACACGCACACACTGAGAGACACTCCACCTACACTCGACCCATAAATAATCCCACCCAGCTACGATTTCAGTTTTGCGGTCGTGGTCGGCATCTTGGCCCACTCCAGGGGCAAAGTGGTATGTGGCAAGTGGCAAGTGCACTGTAATTGGCCTGGGCACGACTCGCTTAACGACGGCAACGATACGCAACATTTATGGACTGTTTGAGTTTGACAGAGTTCAGTGTAAGCAGAGTAAGGGGAGTGGCTCGATGGGGGGAGGAGGAGGCACAAGGTTATTGAATTTCTGGCAGTGTATCGATTTATGCCGACTTGTCTGATTTGGCGTTATGCATTCTAAATGTCAATGTTATGCACACACTCACACACAGGGGTATCTCTATAGATGTATCTGTGAGATACAATTTTGCAACTGTAACTTTACGTCGAGGCAGTTGACTTTTTTCTATGTGTGTGCTCATGTGGAATTTCCGCTATTCAAAACACGAACACACGACGCACTTTAAAAGCCACCGACTTCAGGTGTGTGTGCAGCAGGCAGTGCAGTCAGCAGCGCAGTCAGCAACGCATTCAGCGACTCCGCACGCGACGCGCTGCCACACACGGCGCGGAGGCTGCACCGTCGGGGGATATTGAAAAATACTTGCAGTTGTATTTTAAATAAAATTTCATGCACTGCGAGGTAACATAAATCTTCTACAGGTGTGTGTGAATTGTACGTCTCTGTGTGTGTGTGTGTTGCCATTGTGCGTTGCTGCTTAGTTTCTTGACTCTTGAGCTGAACTGAGAAATCAAATCAATCATATTGCGAGGAACGACACTAAAAAATGCAATTGTTCAAGCCAAGGTGGGTGTGCAATGTGTGTGTGTGTAAGTGTGTGCCATGTATGTGTGTGTATGTGTATGTATGTGTGCCGTGTTATGACAGCGTCAACAAAGCGCAGCGCGATTAAAGCGTTTAATTAACACAAAAGAGTTTTCAGGCAACGAGCAGAGACAAGCACAAAAATCGCTCATACGCTCCGTTGAACCGAGAGGAAAATCCAAAGTGCTGGCTGCGTGCATACGTGTGTGTGTGCCAAGGTGTACCATGCGCTTGATTAATTGTGCAATTGGAATTGAATTAAAAGCGCGAAAAAGAGGAAGACAAAATGAAGAAGAAGCGAAACGCTAAAAGTCACAAGAGCCAAAGAGATGCTAAAGAGATGCAGCGCAAATGAAAGTGGAGGAAAGAAAAGAAGGGGAAGAAGGGGAACTGTAAAAAAAGGAAAAGAGTTTTTCGACAGACAGTTTAATTGAATTTATGGTAAATGCAAATGAGTGGGAAACTGCGAATAAAATCAACAGCGAATTGATTGAGGCGAGCGAGAAATACGCAAAATTCATGTATGTGCCTGTGTATGCTGCTGTGTATGTGTGTGTGTAGCTATAGATATGCAAAAAGCCAGAAACAGCAGCAGCAACAATTAACAACAGCAACAACACGAGCAATACAACAACAACAACGTTGTTCACATTGTGCACACGAGCTAGTTGCTCTGGCTGCGATTACGATTAAACACGCTTGTAAATACTGGATCATAAAAAAAGGAGAGTAGCAGAAAGAGTAAAACAAAACAAGAGAGCTGGGGGATAAAAGGTAAAACTAAAGTGAAACAAGAAAGAAAGGTTTGCTACGTTGTGCCGAAGGTGTTAATACTCTTATAGCTTATGGCAGTGTCTTAATCGATTGTTGCCAATGAGATATGTATAAAAATATCTTTACAGCTGTGCAGGGGACAACCACTTAAAAAGATTGCTAAGACATCAAAGTGTGTATTATATATACACTTGAATATATAGAATATGAATTGTTAAAGATTTCGGCAATTTCAATTATAATTGCTGGGGATAAAGTAATTTTAACATAATTGCATATATTTCCTTAGTTTTTGATGGATACATTCTATGAGAGCTATATGATATAATTGTACGATTTTTATCAAGTGTAAACAGAATATTTAAAGAACTAATGAAACTGGTGTAGTAATCACACCGAGGTATCTTGATATAGAATGACAATTTACAAGCCAAATTCTAGCAAACAAACGTATAAATTGATTTCACTTAGCATATTGATGCTTATTTTTAATACATGCATATTTATCAAGATCTCAGTGTTGTCTTCCTCCAATATAAAAAACATATTCCTAAAGGTCTCAGCGTTGTCTACTTCTCTGTGCGTTGCAAGCTTCAAGCCACAGTAAATATACCCCAGCAAATTAACCACAATCCACAGCAATCGAAACAGAAATCGAAACAGAAACTGAAGCCAAAATTTAAACTCGGCAGCAGCACGCGCTGTCGTTGTAGATAAATTTTGCCACAAAGAGAGATCAGAGCGAAGGCGACCCAGGAAAGACGCTGCACAACGAATCGATCCATCGATTTATTGAACCATTCGGTATTCGAGATATATTTTAATCGGAAGAGAAATCATTGGGGATTTATTACGCATAACGCACATGCGAATAGGAAGGAAGTGTGAATGGAATTCGGAATGAAAGCTGGAAAGCTTGAAAAACAAAAGGTTAAGAGGATAAAGAAAGTAGAAGTAGAAAGCATTGTAAGCATTTTAGATTCTTAATATTGATTATTAAATGAAGTGTAATATAACAACAGATTATCAATAAAATCAATGCACATTTTACATAGAGTACAAAATGTTAAAATCTGTTTTAAAACGAGGTTAAGGGCTTCCATTCCAGATACTGTCATTGCTTTTTTATTACTTAGATCAAGGCTGACACATATACTATATATATATCTTGCAGGTGCATATCGAAGCAGTCTGTTAATTTATGGTTTTTTTTTAACATTTTTACTGTGATAATTATAATAAATTATTTATAGTTAATGCGACCTGTTTCGAATCTTGAGACTTTGACATTTGATAATACCTTTAATGAAGCGTGTGGAAGTGCTAAAAGATGTCGAAATCAATGAATTTTATTATATTTTTGTTAACTACTACTATCATATCTTTAACTTGTACAGTACTTTAACTTCTACTAATAGTTCTGCTGCGACTTTTATTACTTTTACAAGTACTACTAATATGTACGCCTTTATTTACTTCTTCTACTTCTACTACAGCTGCTATATTTAGTACCACTACTAATTGTAGTTCTACTCCTACAATTATAGCGTACAATTAAAGCCGGGCGAAGGAGGTGTCTCAATTACTCACCCGGATTAAGGTGTTACTCTCTCTGCTTTTAAGTTGCTCACTACTTAATTTCATCTCCTACTTTCATGTAAGTACTTTGACTTATACTTTTCACTATTATTACTGATATTACTGCGCCTTTAGCTGCTACAATTACTCAATTTACTTCGACTACGACTGTCACTACAGTTATTATTTTCTTCTACAAAACTAATATGCTCAATCGTGCGTTGCGCACTTCTTATATTACGCTAAAAAACCTTTTTTCTTTCCGTCTTTTTTTTTGCGTTCAATTGAATTTGCGCACTGCTCAGTTGAATGACTAATGTCCACAGTGATGACAGCCAGAGGAAGAAGAGAAGGAGGGACGGAACTCGGAGGTAGGGTGGTGTCAGTGTCGCCACAGCAATTACATATTACAACACTAGAAACCGCGTGCCGCCACGACTCTGAGCAGGCATATCCAAAGTTAAAGTCAGAGACGCGAAGTCAGAGTCAAAGACAGGGGCAATCATGCGAGGCACACTCACTCCCCGCCCCCCCTTCGCACATACACAAACACACACTCACACACTGCAGAGTGTGTGTACTTTATATATAGTACACTCTACAACCCACGAAGGCAGCTGGAGTGCCTTCGTTTTCGTAGCGAATCTCGATCTGTACCCCCATTTATTTATTTATGTTTTCAATCTTTCGTTTTTCTCTATTTTTTTGCCCCGTATTCGCATTAAACTTGCACGTTTTTTACATACCAATCTGTAGTTTACTTAAGTATAAACTGAAGTTGTTGTTGCTGCTGTTGTATCATTGTATCGCGTTCACAGTTTGTGGTCAAACGAGTTTAAGTTTATTTATGATTTGCTTTTGATTTCATTTAATAATAAAAAGCAGGCACAAAGCCAGCGGGCGGTACGCGTAATTGCACGACGCCCGCAACTGAAGTGGGTGGACATGGGGCAGAGGAGGAGGAGGAGGAGGGGACAGGAGGGGTAGCAGATTGACCTACCTATGCGGGGGTCCTAATACAGTTGTAAAACAAAGAAATCATTTTGCCAGCACAACTTCCGCATTTGGCAACGCAATGATCGACATCTGCCTCAAGGGGGCAGTGCGAGATGTGGGCCATCATCGTCATCAACGTCATCATGATGATCATCATCAACCCCATCATCATCTTGCTGCCACTTGGCTCTGCTTTTTTTGGCCTAATCGCCTGGCATTAAGTCTTGTGCGCTTTTTGGGCCTGCCTCTTTGCTGCAACTTGTTCATCGTCTCTCTCTCGGTTAAATGCCAGCTCTTTTCGTAATTCCCACTTTGTAATTGCCACGCCGATGAACCAAAACGAAGTCGAAGGCGGATGCAATGTTGGGCTAAAAGGTTTAGAGATGGAACTGGAGCATCTGCGCTGCCAGAAGCAACACGACAGAGTTATAGGAATTTGATAAGTTAATAAATTATATAGATATTTATATAAGGGAATATTTATTAAGTAATCTAGGTATTTAAAGCATAGAATATCTACTCATCTATATAACTTACTAGCTTATTCTATAGCAACATCAAATATATATGTGGGGTTTTATTATAATAGTATTTAGTTTATTCGTATTTTTAACAAATAATATAGGATATTCAATTAAAAAAGTCTTCGTTGTCGGTTACGTCTTCACCGTCGTCTTTATCATCGAATTGTTGCCGTTCTCGTAGCCACACAGGCAGAACGCACAACTTACTTCTTCAACGAGCGAACAACAACTCTCTCCGCCTTCTTGCAGCACTCCGCTCTCATAGCGTTTCGCTCTTGCTCCTCGTTGATCGTCGTGTTTGCGAATTCGCCACCACGCTAATTCGCCATCATCTTCATCTATAGTCGTTGCTCTACTCATTCTCGTTGTCATCGTTATCGTTGTCATCGTTATCGTATTCATCGTTGTCGTTGTCTAGGTATCAGCTGTTCCACACTAGTGGGATTTGGGTAAACAGCCAAACACCAATCCCACATATATACCTAAGAAGGCCCAGCTGTATTCAGTTCAGCAAGACCTCATATGTTGCATATAATGATGACATCGTTATGAAAAGAAATGTTATTGAAATCGGATTGAAATATTCTTGTTTTTCCCATCATATCGTAATGATATTCAGGCATTACTTGTGCAAGGATAGATTTATATATGCTCTCCCTCTCTTTCCTTGCACACACAATGTTTTGCATGAACTTTCACTTCTATAAAACTCACGCTTTATATGTTATACAGAAATTCCATTGCAATACCACAGCTGAAGATACAGACAGATACGTATCCGTACCATTCCCTTCTTTTTTTTGCAAATATCTTTGCTCATTTGCATTTCTGTCCAAAATACAAACTGTTTCCATGTATCTTTTCGTGCTCTCATTATGCCTCTTCGAACTCTGCGTGCTTTCAAAACTGCAGCACATCTCTAGCAACCCATGGCAGTCTTAGCTGCAGTCTAAGCTTCACTCTCACTCGCAGTCAGCTTCTCTATCCCAGTCTGCGTCTTCGTTGCAGTTTCTATCTTCTCGAAGTCTGTCTTCTGTCTGCATTTACACAATGCGCACTCGTCTCTGGCTATGTGTTTGGCCTGTGAATCCATGCTGGAGGCAACTACACAAGCCACCCACTGCCCTCAACTCCTCCACCTCTGGCACTCTCAATCTTCTCCAGCTACTGTCCGCTTTGTTTGGCAATTACAAAATTTGTAATTTACGCGAGATGCGCCGCGGGATTCGGTTTTGGCATCGCCATTGTAGCTTGCGCAAAGCCAACTCCCTCTGCCCCAGTCAGAAACTTGTTAGCACTGCATATGGTAATCGTTTAATCGCAGTAATCCCACTGTGATCTCGACAAGAATGTGACGATAATTGAAAGCCTCATGGCGTAGAATGTCAAACTGTGGAAACTTTTCCAAAAACGAAGCAAACCTATCGTACCCGTATGTAGATTACCCAAGCAATCCAAAACAATTTTCTTTTGGGGCACTCCTCAAATAGTTTTGCAGCAACAATGTGTACACGGAGAAAAATTGAAGGGCATATTATATATATAATACGTATTATAATATTTTTAGGCAGTTTCTAATAGAGAAACTCTTTTAATTGCTTTTAATGTCAGAAGAACTGATGAAGTTTGTATTTTTTATATAGGATTTGACTTTTCGTTTGTTGAATTTCTTTTTATACAAGAATCTCCACACTCAAAGTTACGTGAATCTATACGATGTCACAATTTCTTTTAGTGTACCATTTGCTTTGCCCGAAGAGACCCTTTTGTTGTTCCCGTCGAGACAAGTATCCATTGCGCTCTGTGATCTGCATACAATGCCCATTGGGCACCCATTGAGGGGGTCTCTGAAATGATATCAAATCCCATTGTTGGCTCACTTGAGATCTGTAGCATTGAGCTCCCAGACTTGCTAGGGGGAGAGGAGGTGAGAGACCGTCGAGGGAATACCTCTTTAATGATACTAAACAACATGATATTGCGGTTTTTATTTCCAGTCTCATCATCATACGATACGCATAGTCAACGGGCTCTTGAGCGAATTTGAAATGGGATTTGTGGCAGATTAGGGGGGAGGAGTCGGTACTCCGGTACTGAGGCAGGTAGACATTGAATGCGGCTTCAACTGATTCAATTGTCGGCTTTTCAGACTGATGAGCTGCGTTTGGTAGCCATGAAATTTGCATAGTTTAGCGATGATGGCAGCAGCGAGTGGGAGGGGCAGGCAAGGAGAGGGCTTAGGGGGGGCAAGGAGAGGAGGGTGCGACTGCTGTGCAAAAAGGTTAAACTTAAATGGCAAAAATCAATGAGCAAACAATTGAAATCCGTAGCGAAATCGAACTCAAACTCGAACTCGACGAACTGAACAAACAATAAACCGGGGGCCGTAAAAATACCAAAAAATTGATTTGACAGTCGAGCGAGACGGCGCGTAATAGAGAGAGCAGAGCCGGAAATACCCTGTAAAATCTATATGACTCTGATGTTTACATTGCTTGGACGTAACTCAGCTAAATGTATCGATTTGTTATGCTCATTCAAGCGACTTTGCTAAAAATCAACACTACAAAGCAGGAAGAGGAAAGTTTGAGATGTAAGAGGGAAGAGAAGCGCAGCAAATTCAATGGCTATGGGTATAATCTTGAGTGATAATCAAGAAATACAGTATAGAGTTGTTAAACATTAATTAATGTAATCAATTTAATCCGACTTCTTCTAATTTACAATACCTTCTCCATCTACCTTCCATACTTGCTCAAACAGGGTATAAAAATCAGTTGATATGCAATTAGACCGCTAATACCCTCTTCATTTTGCGCTCGTGACTAAAAAGGGGTATGCAAATTTTGTAATTGGATTTCGTTGGAATTTAATTAAGCTATACTTGTATGGCTAATTAAGAGATATAGATACGTGTTCTGTGTATGTTATGACACACTGTTCTATAACTCATTTATCATTATTTTCTAACCTTGACTTGTGTCTGAGATACAAATTCTTTTCTTTTGCTTACCCACGTATGTTTCCCCGATGAAAACAAATGATGTTTTGTCTTGGTTCAGATTGGAATCGAAATTGGAATTGAAATTGGCAGAAAACCCACTGAGTTTTGTGCTCTCCAAATTTTAACCTTGACTTGCCTGACTTTGGCACATGCCCTGATTAACTCGCCGATCATTTCTCAAAGCCTGCGAAATCTCGTGTCGATCGCCAGCGCCCAAGCCCAGCCCAGCACTGCCCAGTTTCATGTGGGTTTCCACCTCTCTCCAGCTCTGTTTCCTTCTCTATCTCTCTCTCTCTTTCTCTTTATGCTGCCCCGGGGCGGGTCTCTAAGTAAGATTAATGAAAACATATGCCAAACAAATGCGAATGCGTAGATCGCTCCAAGTTACACACTCCACACACAAGGCACACATACACCTTGTGGCGTAATTGAACATAACTTGTTGTCGTTGTCGTTGTCCCTCGCTGATTACAACGCCTTGGCGATGGTAGCGTGACAGAGTTGGAGCAAATGCGAGAAATCTTGTTGGGATATATGAGAAGAATACTTTGTTATTTTAAAGTTTGCTTGATTAACTTGTGCAGATCTTTGTAATGCAAGCAGCAAATTGTAGCACATATAGTTAAGCTTTATTTAAGATGAATCCCATTAAGATTGTTATGCTTCTAGGGTATGGGCTCAGCGACTACAGAGCAGTAACCACAGTGGGTGCTGCACAGTTGATTAACCTGTTGTTTCATATTCTTAACAGTAGCTTGTACACACCGAGTGTGTGAGTCATGTTCTCAATTTTATAAGATCTAATCACAAGGTATTTGCTTCACTATGAACTTCAAATGATGTTCTTTCTTGTTCGTCATTTTGAACAGCATTCCAGTTTTTAGCTTTTGTCATGCGCCCATCTTTAGTTGTTCTGCTAATCGGGTATTTTGTAAGCAGGTACTCATTCTGAATACTAGCACAAATTTAGACCTTATGCATCTATTGTATTCTATTTTACAAAGCTGTATCTATAAGCGATAGTCCAATCACACATTTATCCCAAAGGGTGTTTGTTAATGCAACATCCTAGAATCAATATGAAACGTTTTCCCATCAATAGTTCTTCACAGCCTCTACTTGCATAATCACAACACGCACTCATGTTTTGCTGTTCTGTTTACAGGGTGTATAGCTAGTTGTTTTCCCTCTCTACTCAGCACACTGCAGCATTGATAACTTCTATGTGAACTTAACCCTCTTATGTCATTACAATTTCCTATTCTGCAGTGCAGCATTGACAATCGACATCATTCATATTCCACACCCATCTCTAGCCTACAGTTAATAACAAACGCAGCACTAATTCCAGCGCTATTAGCTAGTTGTTTTTCCATTCTCTGCACCATCAATAGTTCGTGTCACGCGCACATCTCTAGCTGTAAATCTGCATAACTCCAGCGAGGAGTGTACGTAGAGTTGTGCGAACTGTTGGCGACCTGCTGCCGCCTGTTGTTGCTGTTGTTGATGTTGGCCCCGGGACTTGCAGTTGGATTAGCATAAATTCAACGACTTGTAATTGCCAATATGTGTGTGTGTTTGAGTGTGTGTGTGAGTGCGAGCTATGCAACTAATGAATACATTTGGTTGGGCACGCGGTAGAATTGTTGTGTGTGTTTGTGTGGGTTGCACACAGGGATAGTTCGTTTTGTGGGCTTGTCTTGGCTTGTAGTTGTATGTGTATATGTGTGACTTTATATGCATGAGTGTGTGTGTTGGTGTGTGTGTATTTAGCACAAAAGCAGCTGATCAAGAGTTGCTGTTGCTGCTGGCAAATTGCGGCGAATCCAAATGCTGCGACAGAGTTGCCAAAGTGCCTTCTTATGCATGCGTGTTGTTGCAGTTGCTCTGCTGTTGCTGTCTCGCTTGCACAATTAGCTCTAATTGTTTTGCAGTGCCATTTGTGTTGTCGACTTGTTGTTGTTATTGTTGTTGCTGAGTCACGCAAAATGCATGCGAAGCGTAGCAATTGCAACAAAAAATGCAACATATTTTATTGTTTTGATGGCTTCCGCGTTAGCAAAATATTGGCAAAGGTAGAAGAGAGCAAGAGGGGGTTATGCAGAAAAGGAGGTACATATAGTGAAAGAGAGAGTGACAGATAGATATCGAGTAAGACAGAGAGAGATGGAGTGAGGCTAAGGCGCCCCCCGGGAGCTGTCTGTCTGACGTTGTCGCCGGCGCGCATCCTTCGCTTGCCATTAAGCTGACAAATTGTTATCGTGACCGTCAGCGTCGTAAATTAAGACAGAGTCGACATGGCGATAGTGCTGCAAGTTGCAAAGCCAGCAGCAGCAGCAGCAGCGGGACGTGGGGCAGACACAAACGAAGTGAAGCCACAAGTCGCAGTCGCGAAGCCTTTCACCCACTTTGGGCCACTGGGGCAATGCATCATGCAGTTGTCAAAAAAAAAACGTAGATAGGAGAAAGACAGAGACAGCAGGAGTGTGGGTAAGTGAGGGGGCAGTGAGAGGGGGAGACAAGCCAAAGAAAGCATCGGCAGCAGAGACTGCTCCACTTTCGGCTGCGTTACGCAATCCCAAGTCGATGTCGGTCTGTCTGTCTGCCTGATCGTCGTCGTCTGTTACAGTTAACTCTTGCTGCGTGCCCTCTTCTTCCTCCTCTACCTTCTCTGCCCCCTCTTTCCCCTTTCTCCTGCTCCAGCTTCACCATCTACTACAGTGAGGTCGCCACGCTGATGTCTCTCTGCAGCCAGTGGCCAAGCTGCCAAGCTGATTGGAGTTTCATTACCAGAGAAATGCGTTGCCTTCTCCTCTTCTCTCACTGTCTCTGTCTGTCTTTAACCCCTCTCTCTCTCTCGCTGTATCTGTTTGCCTTCCTTTTCAGCAGCATCGCCAACGAGTGATATAAATCAAACGTCTTGAAACAATACATCAAGTGAAGGCGCCGTTGCGATGACGTCTGCGTTGCACTGTGGTCAGCAGTGTGTGAAAATTAGAAGTTGTGAGATTATTAGATAATACAATTTATATAGAGAGATTATACATACATATAAACACACACGTAGAAAACATATAGATGTTATGCAAATGTTGCCAAGCAGAAAATTAACATAAATTAGAAATAATTTCGATAATTTATAGAATGTTCATTAAGAGCTTTCACTTTCTGTTTTTATGCATAGCCAGTTTTATGAGGTATTTCGCATTTGTATAATATAAAGAATTTCTTTGTTATCTGTTTAATGTCATTGCATTTTTATTGCAGACTTCGGTAATTTGTCTGTCATATCACGTACTACAGGTTGCTACACTTCACTTTCTAGATATCATACAATCAGGTTTGTATTTCAAATTTATGAAGAACTTTGTTTATTAATTTCTGTTTTTTGTATCAGGTTTATAATATGGCTGACTTGCAAAAGTCAGTGTGAATCTTTTTGAATGTTATTCATAATTCTTCTCTTAAGAAATGCTCCGCAAACTCATAGAATTTTTATATTATATTACTCTCTCTACTCCATTGGAAATATTTCAATATATTTATTTTTATTTTCATAATATACTATAAAATGTGAAATGCACTTTAATCTTGCAGATATTTTTTACTACTACTTCTTACCTCCCTTTTTTTCCTCCCTCACAAAATGTCAAATGTTTGCCCACTGTGCCGCATCATTTGTTCCGTGTGCATCTCGTTCGCTAATGGCCTTTTGGCTTGTTGTTGCTCTTATTGTTGTGGCTGCTGTTGTAGTTATTGTTGTTGCTTTCGATGCTGTTGTTGTTGTCGAGTACTGAAACAAATGTCAATGATATTGACATTTTCGTTACGTTTTCTCAACTGATTCCAAATCTCGAAATTGACATGAGAAACTTTGAAATCACGTTACATTTATTTCGAAAGGGAGGGGAAGTGGGGGATTCCAGCTTCAGATTTAGCTTCAATTTGTTGCTCTTTCTCTTTTGTATCTTTCTCCCAGAGAAGGGCACACTCTTGTGTGTGTCTTTGTTTTAGTCTCTCTTTGTTGTTGTTTGGACTATTCGGCTTTGATTTGACATTTGTAAACACTTCCGTGTGCTCCATTTTGGTGAGCTTCGCATTTGGTTTGATGTAATTGATGGTTTCGTTTTGTGATTAGTCGAGATTTGTGCGTGTGTGTGTGTGAATTTAATGAGAGTTTTTTGAATGAATTTAATGAGAGTTATTAACGGACTGGTTACTACTACTTGTTGTTGTTGTTGCTTCGATTGGGTTATGTGTTGTGTGTGCTAATTAAGTATCTGTTGGATTATCAGATGTGGTAAGGGGGGAACAGTTGAAGAATGACTTTTTTAAAGGGAGCAATAATTGAGATACTTTTAAAATCTTTTAAATCTTACAAATAAATTTGTATCCAATATGTACACTTCATGTACTCATATTACAGATACTACTGAAACTATTGTAATTTTTAAGCAAATAAAATATGTGGAAACCTTCACTATTCTACAGATACTTCTGTTTATTTTGTAATTACTTTTGTATCTTATGGTAGATTATGTTTGTGTCTCATGGAGAACTATGTTTATCGAATACTTGTGTATTTTAAATTCAAATTGTTGTATCTTATAGATACTTTTGTAATTGATAAATTCCTTTGTATCTTATAGATACTTATGAATCCTAAAGATACTTTTTATCTTATAGATACTTATGTATCCTGAATGCAACAGCAATATGCATACCTAATTCAAGTGCATTATCGAACTGATTATTCCCTTGTTCTCTCGCGCTGCTCATTTGCATTCATTGCTTTACTGCCCCAGTTCGAGTACATTTGAATCGACTCATTCACTCATGCCAACACCCAGCTGCCACCCATCAATCCATCCAACTAACACTCATCTATCTTTGGCTGCCGTAGCTGGTGCTGCTGCTGCCTGCTCCTGCTGACAACAACCTACGACAACGGTAATTACACTAATCCACTAGGCACGCGTCAATGACGGCGATGTTCAGGCTCGACGCGTCGTGCTCTCTACCGCTCTCCCTCTCTCTCTGTCTTTCGCTCTCGTGCTGTGCCATGAATATCAAATAACCAATCAACGCATGAAAAAATTTGCACTAATCCAAATGCAAAAAGCAAATCAATCAATAGGCCCACACGACAGGGAAGAACACAAGAGGACTGAACCCAAATCAATCAAACTTCTTCTTTTTCCTCTGTGTGTGCTCGCTCAGCACAAAATATATTTTAAACTTTTTAGCAACTGTTGACTTAAGCCACGTGTAAGTTGCCTTGTTTGTTGTGCCACACAATGAGGCAGGCAGCCAGTCAGGCAGGCAGTGAGGCAGGCACAAAAAGGTGACAACAACAGCAACAATGGGCAGGAACAAACCCAGACAGAAGACAACAAACACCTCGTTGTGCAAGGCCTCAACCCTCTGCCGTGTGTGTGGCAAATTCGCAAAATGCTTCCATGATATTTTATACAATTTATGCAAATGAGGCAAGAAAGAGACAGAGAGAGCCCAAGCAGTCAACGATTGATTATCCCCCTCTCTCTCTATGAATGCAAATTGAATCTGGCAAAATCATGAAAAATTTGAAATTCGAATACTTTTTGTTGCTTTTTTTTGCGCTCGTATCATTTGTCAACGCGACATTTTGCCCGCTCCTCACTGAGTATGATTAATTTGCCCGTGATGGGATCTGGAGACGGCAGGATTAGAGCGACTAAGCCGTCCACTGTCCACTGTCCAGTGTCCACTGTATTGGCGACTTCTCTATGCAATGTTTGCATAAATGTTTAAGTTGTTGAGTCAACACGCAGAGCAAGAGGGTAGCAACAACTACTACAAGGGGAGGGAGCAGCGATAGAGATAGAGAAAGAGGAGACAACACGACATTATAATTAATGATGATGCGAAGGTAGAAGCTACAGCTACAGCAACAGCGCCAGCGACGCATTAGCATGATAAATGGCCATGTTGACCAGTTGACCAATTGAACAGCTGACCAAGTGACCAGCTCCAGATCACACTAATCCACAAGCTGCCTAGCGACGCGAATGCGATACGACGCGACGCATTTGCCACAATTGCTGAATGAGAAATTATGTAATCTTCCCCTGGTCGTTCCCCCTGTGATGCCCGGTTAGCAGACTTCATACGGTAGCTGGCACGATTATGAGTTATGATTTGTGCGTGTGTTACAAGCAAAAAGGACGTGAAGCACATTAATAAAATACAGGTACAGCAGAGGGGCATGTGTAGAGCTGGTGTAGAGATAGAAGTAGCATGTATGTAAATATGGCTAAACACTAAGAAGTTCACTGCTTAGTAGCTTAATCAAACATTAAAGCTTTCAGCAGCTTTGTAAAGTTTACTTAATCTTAGAGTGTTAAGGAAAGAATTAATATAAAAGCACTACTGAGAAAAAATGGAGCTCTGCATAGATTTTAAAGGTTTGGAGGGTTACTTAGAGCTTTAAGCAGCTTTTAAAAGTACATTTGATCATAAACTATTAATGAAGATTAATATAAGAGCGCTTCTAAGAAAAAAACTAGTTCTACATAGACTTGGAAAGTTGAGAAGGTAAGCTAGAGCTTAAAGCAGTTTTCAAAGCTTATAGCTCTTGTACAAGTAGTTGTCATGAATTAAGTGCACTACTATTTTTAAAAAAGCACTACATTTTTTCACATGCAGGAGCTTTGAAGTGCTAGATAAAGAGTAAAACGTATTTAAATGTCCAAAATCAGGTCTAAATATTATTGTATGATAAAAATAAATATAGTAAGGAAACGTCATATGTGTGCCTTAATATATAAAGTAGAGATTTCTTAATCTTTTGAAAGCTCAATTAACACAATTAATCAAATACAAATACAAATACAAATAACTCTGAATTATTTAGTTAGTTTGTTAAGCTGCTTAACTATTTGCTTAGCTCCAGGAATACCCCTAGCAGACTATACAAATAGAACTTAATTTAATCAACACTTAATCGAGCTTAAATTGCCCTTATAAAGCTTTCATTAACTTCGAGTGCTGCTCGAAAGTGATTGATTTCTTGCCATTTTGTGGTCTCTCAATATTTATACAGCATTTTGTGCCAAGTAAACACTTTAAGACACGTTCCCAGCTAGCTTCTGTCTTCAAGGTCGTCTCTGACCCTCTTCAAGAGTGGGGAGGGGCGGATGGGCGTATTTGTTGCATTATTGGTGGTGGGTGTGGCAGATGAGGTACTTTCGCACCTTAATGTGGTCGCATTTGTGCTGATGGGCTTCACTCAGTCGCCGGCACTCACAACTCACCGCACTCAATACGCAAGACACTAACTCTGGCACTCACCGAGTCACCCACTCACCCATTCACCCACTCACTCGTCCCACATTGGCACATTGCGATGCGACTCACGTGTGCGGCTGATGGCGACGTCGTTCATTGAATTACGCACAAGTTGCTCGAACTTTTTACCAAGCTGCTCTGGACAAGTTTTTGAAGCATTGCCGTTTGAAAAGTGCCTGACAGGATACAAGCTAGACAGGGCGATGCGAAGGACTGACAAAGCAGGTGGGCAAGTGGACAGGCAGACAGGGGAGAAAAGGGGGAGAGGAAAGGACTCAACTCTTAAGCTCTGCTGCAAATTGGCAGCATCTCTCTCCAGGGACTACTTTTTTGGGGTCGCCGCAGCTACAACCACTTCGGCAGTCCACTTAATGGCTTTTTATTGATAGGGTCGCTTAGTGCCCAGAGCGATAGTAAGCGATGTTAGCGTGACACGAGACGTAAGAAAGGTACAAATAGCTAAAGCTACGGGATAGTGTAAAGTAAAAAGGGAACAACTTTACGTCTAAGTACACTTGAGAAAACTCGAGAGAAAACACGAACTTTACGTCCAAATATACTTATGCTCAATAGCTGAAACATGGCTACTGTCACACACGGGTGCAGCAGTGCTTAGGTGTTCGAGATGAAGATCTTTGCTTCTGATCGTACCGGGGACGCCTTTCGCAATACAATAAACTACGAACTGTATGAGCTCTACGGCGACATTGAGGTAGTCCGGCGCATTACAACACAACTTATGCGTTGGCTCGGACATGAAACTACAGCCAAGAAGGTGTTTGAGAGTCGATGTTGTGCGACGGGGGCCAATGGGGGTCCAAGGATGGATGGATAAAGTAGAGGAGGAGAACTTGGCTGCGCTTGGTGTAACCAAGAGGCTTCTGGCACGAGATTTTGAGGTCGATGACGGGTTATGAGAAGAGAAGACTTATGATCGATACATCTAACTAATATACAATATTTTAGATCCATTATATACCGTGTATATTTTAAATCTAAAGAAAGTGTGTTTATTATATGCTATTCTATTTAGACAGACGAGAAAGAAGAAGCCTTCATTAAACTAGATCAAAATTTGATCATGCAATTAATATACAATGGAAACGAGCTCGAAGAACGAAAATGGTAATATATAATTTTAGCTACTGACAAAACGGAATAAAATTGTGGTGTTAGTTAATGTCAAATAAAATGTTAACTTAACCCACAGTTAGCCCATCTCTAGCTCAGTTAACTCGCTTATACCTGTTGAGCATGGGAAAGTGAGGAAAAAGGGACAAGAATCATAGCAAGACTAAGAAGGACTAGGACTAGGGGGCTGCTCGTGTGCTGATAGCAAAGCTCAAATACGCCACTTTGCCAGTTCGAATACGAAAACGAATGTGAGTGCGAGTGTGAGTGTGAAAACGAATGCGAATACGAGTCTGAGTAATTGCCACGTACACGCGTGGTGCGTTTAACTTTTAATTGAATTTGATCGAATGCATGTGATAAAATTAATTGAAGAGCTGCAGCAAAAAGACCAGCCAGGAGAGAGAGAGAGGGAGAGAGAGAGAGAGCAGAGAGAGAGAGAGAGAGAGAGAAGGGACAAGGAGAAAGGAGCAAGCAAGGCGAGTACTTTCCGCAGCTGAGCCACTTGACCGAAAGTTTTTAATTGACTTTCGAGCATGAAATTTCTGCGCAAAGTGGTCTCCGAAAAGTGGCTGTGGGTGGAGGGAGCGCAACATTTTGTGGCAACTCGTTTGCATATGTCGACAGTCGACAGAGAGTTCCCCACCCCCCTCCCACCTCTACACCCTCTGCTCTTTACTGATAAGGGAAAACTTTGTTGCGTAGTTTGCGGTGTTTCATTAGCGGTTCTCATGGCATGTGGCAACTGTGTGCGTGGCACGTGGGCGGGGGGCACGCGTTGATTGGACTTGCCACTTTTCTAAGCAGCTAAGCAGCGGCTAAATTTGATTTACGAGCTAACGCGGCTGCTGCTTTATCTGCCATAATCTGCGGCAAATGTGCCTCTAAAAGAGGCGAAGGCAACAAGCCGCAGGCCGCCGCAAAGTATGCTACAAGAAAATGTGGGAAAATGTTTGTGTGCAGGTAACGAAAAATGGCAAATAAAGAGGCAGAGGGAGGGGACAAAGAAGGAGAAAGAGAGAGGAACAGATGAGGAGACAAAGAGCCTTCGCTGCCGAAACGGATGTGGCCAATTTTAGCATTTTCATAATTTCCGCTCTTGTCTTTTGGCGGTTGCCCCTTAAAAAGAAAGTATTTGCCTAAGATGAGTTTCCGCTCGCCAAAGTTGCTTGCCAAGAACTCTGCACTCTCTCTTCCTCTTCCTGTTCCTGGGACTGTGTGGAACCCAGCTTTATTTATGGTTTAATAAGGCTTCGTTTCCTTTTGTCGAATGTATGGAAACCTTTTTTGTGGCAAATAAAACACAAATATGAAGTCCGGAAAATAACAATAAGCCAGGCAGGGAAACTCTCCACCTCTACCCTCTCTTCCTCTGTATCTGTTAATGTTACAAGTCGTGGCATAAGATATAAACAACATTATAATAAATTTAAAGCGCCTTTAGCTCTGATTTCTGCATTTGCCTCGGCTTTATTTTTAGCTCTGGCTCAGCTCAGGCTCAGCGCTAATTTCATCAGGGCAGCTCAGGTACATCAAAGAGACTAAGTGCAGTTTGTAGTGTGAGTGCGTGTGTGCTGAACGCAGAGATACCCTGTAGTGAAAAGGGATGTTTACTGCGGCATGAACTTTGCCAACCTTTGGAAGTTTTAGAGTTCGATATGAGTAAGTAAAGTAATAATACTCTTTTAGTTGTTGGTATAGGGATAAATATCGCAACAATTTCTTTCTATATGCTTCATATTGGATGAGTATTTAATACTCTCAAATAGGCAAAGTCTTTCTACTCTCTGTAGATATCAATTTTGTCAATTCATTCGAGCTATTCGACCTATTCAAGCTTAGTAAAGTAATAAAACTCTTATAGATCGATGATAAGATCTAATCAACTTGCTGAATATATACACCAATATCACTCACATATTTCTCCTGAATGAGCATTTAATTTAATATAACACTCAAGCAGTTTTTGCTCACTGTAGATATCAGTATGACCGACCTATTCGACCAATTCAACCTATTCTAGGTTAGTAAAGTAATAAAACTCTTACAGATCGATGAAAAGATATAACCAACTTGCTCACTAACAACATCATTCACGTATGCCTCCTGCTACAGGGTATATGAGAGAGTGAGTTAGGCAGTCAGTTAGTTTGGCAGGCAAACAGAGAGATTGGTAGAGATTGGGAGAGATATGTTGGGCTGCTTCGACATTAATGTATGCAAATGCGATGCTGCTGAGTTCACTTTGATTATGTTGTTGTCGTTCTCCTCGCTCTGTGTATTATAATAATAATATCCTTTTTTTGGCTCAAGTAACTTTACGCAATTTGCATAGGATAATGGAAAGGGAAAGGGATCACAGGAAAAGAGAGACAGAAAGAGAGAGAGAGAAAGCGGATGAATGTAAATTGCGTTCGACGCGTTGGCAAATGATTTCTCAATTTGATTAATTATTGATTTGTACCCCCGACAATACAATACAATATATAGATCTCGTTCTCATTGTACATACACATACATATGTCTATTTGATTGAGCGCAACACGAGCTTGTGAGCTCTGGAAATAATGATTAATTTGCATTCTCGAGGCGTATCGAATTTCTTAGAACTGTGCAGCTGGTCTACGGCAAAGTGGGTGGGGTTAACTGACCATGTAGAAGAAGATTTGCGGTCAAAACCGGGTAGTACAGGGGAGGAAGGAGGCAGCGAAAGAGGCGTGTGGACAGCGCTGGCAAAATGTTGCCTAAATGAGTTAAAAATTGCGCGCAGGCGCAGAAAATTTAATTAAAACAAGCACAAGAAAAACACTGCATGAAAAAAACAACCCCTAGCAAAAAGAGTTGACTGACTGACAGGCAGACTGCCTGTCTCTCTGTCTCCCTCTCTCTTTCTCCCTCTCTGTCTGTCTGCCTGTCTCTGCTGACACAAGTTCATCAATTGCGAGTGACAGCAGCGCACAATCCGCGCAATTAGTCACACACGGCGCATTAGCATGCAAAAAACAACAAAAGAACATATTATTTTAGGAGTTGCCGTAACCAAAGACCTGACCCGAAAGGGGGAGGAATGCAGAACATTCCTAACATTCCCATGCCACTCTGATTTACGCAGTTTTAATTAAAGATCTTTCAGATAAGAACTGAAATTTACTTGTCCCGTCATGGCATATTTTCAAAATAAATATTCAAATTTTGAGCCTAAGCTGAACTGGGAAATTAATCCTCAAACCGTAACCGCATTCGGAATCAGGTCAGATCGTTGGGTCGAGGTTAAAAAAGGTTGACGGGAAAGAAAAGTCGTTGCACTCTTCTCACTTACTCTCTTGCTGACAACTGAGTCGGAATGAAGTGTTTCCAGACGAATGCAAACCTCAAGAAATCACCAAAGAATCCTAAAGAAATTCATATAAATAGGTCAGCAATTTGTTGGTTCCCCCTGCTCTTTCCCGGTTCCCTCTTCGACTCGAATACGGGGCTGTTTCGGGCCTCCATTCGTTGTAAAATGCAAATGCTGGGCAAACAGATTTTGAGTGTGCTTTCTTTAGTTTTTTATGCGTGTCAAAATGAAATCAAGTGTAAGACTAAAATGCATAAATAAATAAAAGAAACGAGTCGTGGAAAATTGAAAGACGAAAACACTTTGTGAGTCTTTTCTGTCTGTTGATTTTTCTTTATTGTCCGACAGGGAGAATTTCATTTCTCGCACACATTTCATATGGAAAATATGTGGTTGGTATAGTTGGGATGGTGAAAACTACCCTTAGTAGATTAAGTTGCATGCGAGCGAAGTTTGAGTTGCATTGGAACATGTTAAATGTTGCATTAATGGGGTTGCATTTGGTTCAAACAAGATCGTCTTGCAACTTATTGCAGTTGCACTGGGTTTGATATGCAATGTAGGTAGAAGGGAACATTACGAAGGTCCACACAGCAGGACGATGAAGAAGAAGTTTCTCATATGCAGCCATACAACGATGTTGTTTTATTTAGTACATATGTAAGAGAGAAGAACCTAGTCTGTTCGATTTGTACTATAACTTACTATATATAGATAAAATATCAAGAACAGGAAAAGATTAAGTTACTCGATAAATTCGGATTTATTCGTTGACTTTGTTTCCTTTTTTAAAGAAGTTTGACATATGAAAATTATGTTAAATTTAATGTCTATAGAGACACGCCCGCTTCAATTTACGCAACATTGAAGCATTTATTCGTGAGATACCGGCAGAAATGTTGGTAACAGTATGCCAAAAATTGGACTAAGCGGATGGACCATTTGAGGCGCAGTCACGGTCAACATTTGCATGAAACAATGTTCAAACATTCAATTATATGGACCGTCAAATAAAGATTTCATGCATTTCTCTGAATTGTTTGTGTTTTTTATTGAACAACTTTCCATAGCTCTTTAAAAATCACCCTTTAGGTGAAGAGTAAACAGTAGATTGGGTTTTATTATTAGAGATACCTAAACAACCTTGACGTTATTTGCTTAAAAGCGATTCTAGTAACGAACATTTGCAATAAATTTCCAAATACTCAATCATTAACTTAGGTAAACACATAGATATCTAGTCTTCATGTGTTTCATTGGATTGTAAATACTTCAAAAGGAATATAATATTTCAAATAATTCGTAATATTGCTATTTTACACGTAGCTCTACCCTACCAAGCCTGCCTATATTTGCCTTAGTTACCTAATAACCCTATGATATATTTGCAGCTCTTTGGCTCGTGCTCATCATATCTGTTTACTTTGCTAATTCGCAATCGCAGTTCAGTTGTAGCTCATCCGTGAATTTTCGACCTTAACGAATCTTATAATGTGCTCTCCATCATCGTCATCAGCTCGTCTGTTTCACAGTCCAGCGATTTGTCCAATTGGCAGCTCATAAAATTATGATCAAGCGCTTTAAAACACACACACACACATTACAAAGTAGGAGAGAGAGATAGGTGGGCAGGGGGTAAAGGGTAACAATTGAATCGTGATGCTAGTTTATGTGCTGCCCCGAAGAGATTGTGCAAAAATATGAGGCCATTAAAAATAAATCATATGACAGGCAGACAGACAGACTGAGGGCAAACTGTGAGTGGAACTGAAAGACGGAGGGCAGAGGCTGAACCCCTCGTAACCCTTTTTCCAGGTAAACGGGCCAGTCAAGTGTGCAAAAAATGCATTAAACAACACGCGACTTTGAAAATCTGCGGCACGCACTAAACTCAAAATTGGCAAACCGAAAACGAAACCGAAATCGCAAAACTACAAACTCAAAACTGAAAAACGAAAAAACAAAAACGCACCACGCAAAGGCGTAGCCAGAGCTGCCACTTGAGGGAGGAGGCAGCGTCAGAGGGAGGAGGCTGCGGGACGCCTGTGTGTATGACCCGAATGCGGTCATTGTTTTCGTTTTTTTTTGTTAATCTTTTATTAGCTCATATCGATAACGCTGACTTTTTGTAAGCACTTCCGGCGCAACGTGCAAGAATTTCGCCGGGGGAGGCTGTCGAGACTGCAGACTGACCAAAAATAGTTGCAGCTAATTGCAGCTACGGTGTGCTACGATAAGCTGTAATCGAAATTGAAGCACAACGAAACGCATACATTAATAACCAATGACGTTGTGTAGGCGTATCACATTGTATTGTATAAAGTGAGAAATGCTACTGTTGACTAACTAATACCCTGTACTACAGTTAAAGTAACCCGATGACGGATTTTAATGGACATCCAAGAAGAATAAGAGAGTCGGGCAGATTGAGAAAGTTTAGCAAATTTAAAGCAGTCTGATAAGTTATAAATATAACACTTATATAATATATGATTGCCAATTGAGTTTTCTTCTAAACTACTCATTTCTCGCAGTGCACAGTTAGAGTGTAATCGAACAAGTACTCAGAGCAGTAGCAGTTGCCAAGCATGACCCATTAATCAATGGGAATAAAATGAAATAGCGACAGGAATGGCTTGGCAAGTGCCACGGCTGCCACACTACTTGCCACTTGATTAAGACCATTGAATGTGGCGTCGGCTTTTAATTAACCAGCTACCATTTTAGTAGTTGCATTTTAAGTCTCAGTTCTCTTCACCTCTCCCTCTCCCTCTCTGTGTCTAGGCCCCTCTTCCACTGACGTCGTCACCGTCACAATTTGATTTGCAGCCGCGATTAGCGTGCTGTGATTACATATTCAAATGATTGCCACTGGCGTTGCTTTGTCCAGTTAGTGATTGATTGATTGATTGACTGGCTGATGGATGGTCCATTAGTTGCAGCATATTCAGCTTGGGTTGTGCCACCTACTCGCACTTGTAAAGGAAGCAAAAAATAAGAAACACTGCCAGATGAAGTATTGCGATAGTGGGCAAACTTATGTGGGAATTCGCTTTGCTTTGTCAATTACAAGAACAACTGCAATTAAAGCTGGTAGTTTAGTTCATTAGCAGAGATTCTTCTATGACAGAATTGCTGGGAATCATTGGAAAATAAATATAAATAGTAAATGCACACCATAAAGTTCGTATGTTGCTATAACAACTGTATTTACTTTTACTGTATATATAGGAATTATGTGGAATATATGTATCTGCGTAGGGTATCTACATACGTATTCTATCTACGTATTTTATAAATTTTGCTTGCAACTTATAAAACAGCTGCAAGAACAGAAACTCCACTCAGCTGTTTAGTTCGATTTCAAACAGAACTTGCAAAGAATTTATGTTATGCAGAAGCATTAAGCTTCTATACTTTATATAGAAAAAAAACATACCGAACGGGGATTCTCATATTACAATGTCAAGCAAATACCTTAGACATGTGCTTAAGGTGTTGGATACAGTGTGAATATCATATGTATTGAATAATAAAAGAGTAAAGAGTAAATTGTTTATAACTTAGTTGATTCAGTTGACAAATATGATAGAGATATCATAGATCTAACTGAGATCTGTGAGTTCTTACTAACTGATTTACAATACCTAACTAGAACATACAGAATATGTTGCAGTTATTTTATATTATCATCCCTGTGCACCAGTAGGAAGACACCTTGTCGAATGTAAATGAATAAGGTTTATCAGTGCAGGAAAATAATATAACTTATAATAAAGATCGCAGTATAGAATTCCTTTGTAAATAATTCCTTCAAGTTGTTACAAACCTATACATAAAGTTGAAATACCCTTTCATCTAACTCTAAGAGCTGCCTGCTTGCTTATGCAATTCATCTATATTCCTTCTAAGCTTACCCTCCTGTTCAAAGTAGATAAAGATTGCAAAGCAAGTGAGGCATAAAACCGTTTCTCATGTGGTTACGTTAGACTGGTCAAAGGAATTTCAATGCCCTGCAGACTGCCCTCCCTTCCCCTCTTTACACACACACACTCAACACGCTCTAATTGTGCAAATTCCCACAATTTAGCTCGTCACTCTCTCTCCTTGAGTTTCCTCGAGTCGGAAGTCTTTTCCAACTGTTAACACTTTTTCTCTCAGGCGCGTGACAATGGAACTCCTTGTGGGACTCCCGCTTAGGCTGGTGCAGTATTTTTCCCAGAGTAAAAGGGTTGCCTAACAATGCTATGGAAAATCCATTTTCCATTTTCCACACACAACTAAAGCATTCGCCACTAAGCCAAATAAACAAACAAAAGAAAGCAAAACAAACTGAGAAAGGAGAGCAGCGCAAAGAAGAACCAAAAAAAGGAAAATAAAGAAATGAAATTTCGGAAAATTCTAAGTGCGAAAGAGATGGCATGCGAGAGCATTTTGGGCAATTGTGCGAGGCAAATGCAGCAGATCCTGCTGGCTGCTGCATTGTTGCACGTCCTGCTGAGGGGAAAGAAAGGGAAAGGAATGAAGGAAAGCAAAGTAGAGCACGGCCAAAGGATGCAGAGAAGGACGAGGCAAGAAGTAGCAGAACAGCATGAGTTGGCTAGCAAGGGGAGTAGGAGAGAGAGAGAGAGAAGGGGAAAGGTAAAGAGAAGGAAAGCGCAGCATGAAATCAATTTGTGGCAGCTACTTAAAGTGCAACACGCACTTCATCAATGACGCCATCGCAAATCGATGGCTATTGAACCACTGTAGCCCCCTACCACTGCCCCTGCCCCTACAACTGCTTACCCCCTCTCCCCTCTGCTGCTTTACTGGCAACACGATTTGCTTATTAGCGTGCAACACAAAACAAGAAAGCGGCAAAAAATGTGACAAAATTTATTTGCTTTCAGTTGAATGCGATTTAATTAGCACACAAGCAGGCCTAAGCTGGGTATGCGCGACTAGTAGGTATGCTAGAAAATGCTATATATATGTTCTATGCACCTAATAGTTTAGTATATTCGGTATATTTTGATTCCCAGCCACCCAACACACTTGATAAATAAAAGACTCGTCTAGTTGTTACCCTAGCATACTGTAGTCAACGTACTAGCTACTAGTGAGTACCCTAGACAATGATATATGCGCTCTACAAGCTGCACAGCTTAGTATGTACAGTATTTTCAACAACTTTGCCAGACTTACAGTGTATTGCTAATACTCGACTAATACATGCTTCTGCTCAAGTACGTGCTGCGCTGTATAGTCCCTATGGTTTTGCTTGCGCACACACTAGCTCAGCATACCCCTCTGCCCATGACTAAACCCTGCAGGGCATCAATAAATAACTGCAAAAAAAAATGACATAAAAATTTGCATGCTGCGCACACCCCCCGAAAAATGCACATCCTGTCACACACACGCACACACACACAACCAGTCATTATGCATTTTGCATATCTGCACACACACACAGACACTGCAGTTTGGCACACTTCTCTCCCCCAGCCTGCCATAAATTTTAATGGCAAAAAGTGAATTTTTTTTTTGCATGCGCCTCTTCAACGAAAATCGCATAATCAGAGGGAGAGAGGAGCAGAGGCAAGGGAGGGGGTTGCCCTTAACGAGGCTTGATGTGCCACGTTACAGGAGGAGGATGAGAAGGATGACGTGGAGTGGGCATGCATAATTTGATGCTTAATGGCAGCAACAGTGGCAACGGCAGTCGAAGGACACACATCTCAATCGATTCCGCGTGCCCCTCACTAAATGCCAATTTGATTTGTATGTGTGCCACAAATGGCACATGCCACAAGCGCGCTGCTTGCAACATGCAGCTGGCCAGAGAGAGATAGGCAGAGTGCCTGGGCACACACACACACACACATATTTGGACCACAATTCGGCCATGCACTGCCACAGCCACAAAGCATCTTTTGGCCCGATTAGGCAACGCGCGCTGCCTCTTGCAACATCGGTCTATGCCACGTGCCGCTGCTGCTGACTGCAAATGAGCACAGCGTGCCACAACAAAAGCCACACAAACGTCTCTTCCCCCCACACACACACAAAACTTGAAATACAACAGCCATCGTTCTCCTTCTAGCCACGCGAACTTAACTTGCTGCCGAGCACATTATGCAAAAGGGTTCCTCGTATGCCAATGTGCTTGGTATACCCTTCTATTTTATTGGGTATGAAGGTGTTAAGGCAGATGCAGGTAGAGAGGGAGAGAGAGTAAGAGAGAGATAGAAATAGAGAGGAGCTAAGAAAGTACTTAAATAGTAAGTCTAATTCAATGTGAACTAATCTTTATCAAATGAGATTTCGAGTTTATGCAGTTTGTATAGGCGAACATCAGATAACTTTAATATACATATATAATAAGAACGAGAAAAGTTCTGACATATTAAAAAGTAGCCGCCTTAAGACAAACAGAAAGATACCGCAATTCTAAAAGATACACAATAAAGGCCATAAAAGTCATCTGCCTCAGGGCTCCCAGGTCTTTTCCACTTACATATGTATACAATGTTATGGAAGATAGTTGAACATATAAGAAGAGAGATGAATAGAAAAGGAATGAAGCTATAAAGTATATGTATAAAAATAAATAAAAGAACTGAAATATGGATATAAATTGCTGAGACAGTCTTAAATAAGTAAAGAACTATTCTCTTAAGTATACTATAGTAAACACCATACCATATTTGATATATTGCATCAAATACTTAATTTAAGAACACAATGCCAAATTAAAGTGCCCAGTTCTGTATGCATTGAGTAAGTTGCACAAGAAACTGCCATATAAAAGCTATGAATCACAGTCAAGTCTCGACACGCATGCGATGAACACGATGACGATGACGATGTGAGGGTATGCGGATGTTTACGAGGACGTAAAACATACTTTTATCGGGCTATGATTCGCCGGAACTGTTATGAAGCACTTGAAAAGAGCATTAGCAATTTTCAGGGAATTTTTGCTCTGTGCTTTCTCTTGCTCTTCCCCTCTCTCTTTCCTCTCTGTGTGCTGCTGTGGGTTCAGCATCGCTTGGATGCATTGTTAAGGCAAAAGCCACAGGAAACAGCATGCGAAACATGAGCAAAAACAGGCGTGGCAGGAGGGGGTGGTAGAAGCATGAGAAGAGAGGGTGTGGCAGCTCAACAAGCAACTGGTTGCTTTTTATGCTCGACCCAAAAGCCAGACAAATGTAACTAGAAAATCGATATGAAAAGAAGTTGCACAATCTGTGAAAGACAAAGGAAGAAGAGAGAGAGGCAGAGAGAGAGAGAGAGAGAGAGCTGCGTAAAGCGAAGCCAATGAATAACAAATAGTTCAGGCAGGGAGCGGGGGAGGGTGGGGGATGACTTCCATCCGTCTAAGGAGTGTGAGGGCGTTGGCAGCCGCGTCATTTTGGCGCCAGTTTATTTTATTTATGAATGCGAGTCGAGACATTTGGCTAGCGGGAGTAGTCAATGGGTCACCAGCAGAGAGGGGCAGAGGGGGGGTGGCAGGTCAGGGCAGTACGGGGGTGTAGGGAGACTAGAGAGAGAGAGAGAGAAAGAAAACTCTGCCCAGTCCAGCTGAAGCGCTTTTATTGTTTGCCCAACTGATTTGCCCCAGCAACGGATGCTACTTTTATGACCATGTCCCCATCTCTCTCCCGCTCTCTCGTATCTCCCTTCACATTGAGTTGGATTTGGGTCACCCAACCAAGCAGGGAAACCACACGCATCCTTTGCCAGCCATTTACAGTTATGTCGTTGGCGTCGCTGACGCTGCTGCTCATGTTTTCTAATACCCTACAAGAGAAATGTGCCATGTGAACTCGACTAGTGATGGCACTAGCTTTAGAGAATGATTATAATATTAAAAGCTAGTACATACAGTATGTCAAGAAACACTTTACACATATGTACATAACATTTACATGTACATACAGTGCAAAGAGTTACTTGACTCACTGTATGTTGAGTAACAACGAATCTGGGCAGTGTAAGTTAAAGAAATTAGTATATTTAATTGATATTTTAGTATATATTGTTTTATAATTTATTTGTTTGCCAGTAAATTGGTTCTTCATTGGTTTTCGATAATCTTTTAAAGGAGTGTGCTTACTATAAGGAACGCACTTAATTTGGCAGTTAGAGTGATGAAATATGGTTTAGTGCAGTGTAAACAATATAAAGTGTTAAGTTATGCTCTATTATGTTAAGTCTTATGTTGTTAAGTGTGACCTTAGTCCATACACTATTGTATGTAAGTTTATTTAGTTATCATAAACCCTATCGATAGGATAGTGTTGAATAACGCAAAAGAAGCGGGAGAGCGTCACTATCGTTTAAGAGAGCTAAGGCAACACAAATTGAAAAGAGCGTAATAAATAATTAAAACATTAAAGGATTATCACTACATTCATGTTATATTGTATATTCTTATACCAATAAACCTTTATTTTCTTTGGTTTTTGATGATATTTTGAAAGAAAATGCGCTATTAATATGATTAGTTTGGCAGTTAGAATGATAACACTAAGCATCCATGTGGATTTGCCTATTCAACACGAGTTAGAGTGATGAAACTTGGGGTATTGTAGATGATTAAAGCTATAGTAATGCATATCTTAAGTAGGATTGAATCGGTGTATATAACAACAAGAAATGAGTATTGTTAATTGGAATATAAATATATTTTATTATATAGTATTGTTTAAGCCTTCAACTGTTTTTCAGTTTGTTTCTGATGCACTTTAAAACTGACGAAATTAGAGTTAATGTATACAACTTTAATTTATAAATATGTTGATCGAAGTTTCATTCATATATTCCCTTTATAATCCTTACAAACTTTGATATTCTATTAATTAAAGGGTATACAATATTATCTTTGCAAACTTTTTTTGCTATTTCTTCTCGCGGAAATTGAATTGTTTTTCACAATTTTCCATTTGCTGCTACTGTGCATGGTGAGGGCGGAGGACGGCAATGAAATTGTCAGCGTCGTCGAGTTTCTTGTAAACAACTTTTGCCTTTGCTGCGTGACATACGGGAAGGAAGAAGAGTTCCGCTGGGCAGGGGGGAGTGTGCATGAGGGAAGTAGAGGGTGCCGTGACACAGATTTGTGTGTCGCGGCTGTTGACAAACTTGATGAAGTATTAATAACGCACAGAAAGTTTCTTAGCAAGTTACTTTTGGTTGTCAATGTTGGGTAACTGTAACTGTAACTGTAACTGTGTTTGGAATAGTGGCTATATTTAGGTTATATCACAGTGCTTGCGTTGTGATTGGCAGTTGCTTTACACGTGGCATTTTACGAGCACCTCCGACAGCAGCATAAGGTGTGGATGTGGGTGGGCAAAGGCGCCGTCGAAGATGAATCACGGCATTGAATGACGAAAAAGAAGACGAAGAAGGTGCCACACTACCATCTTCTTCCTCCCTCTCTCGCTCTCTCTCCCTTGCTCCATCTCTCTTTACAGCTGTCAATTTGCTGAATTCCTTTTGGAACGTGCAAATTTCAATTGCATTTGTCGCAAAAAGAAATAATAAAAGTTGAGCCAGTTGAAAAGTCAGCACGTGACAATGGGCCGGAAATGTGTTTTTCATTCAACATTTCGGGGCAGTTCATTCATTCAAACAGCACATTCATTCATACATTCATATGTTATACGGGTTTTGGGGTCAAGCTGGCTGAAAATGAAAATCCAAATTGAATTTGCTTGAAAAGGGAGAGAGAATCCCACAACAATTTCAGCTGAAAGGAATCTGCCACAGTTATCTTTCTATTTCGCCTTCCCTCTTTCCCTTTTTGGCTTTCTGTCAGTCACTCTTGCTCAGTTAATTGCTATCATTTTGCGCAAATTGCGCTCTTTATTTTTCTTCTTCTCTTCCTCCACTTAGTTGCTCAAGTACTTGGCTTTAATTGTAGTCATTGCACTGCACTTTTTATTGATTTCCCAGCAACTAATCCCCCACTTGGCTCACTACACCTAGTGGCAGTGTCGCCTCTTCTCCCTCCTCTTCGTTGCTTCCTCTATGGCCTTCGTCCCAAAAACTTTTCACGGTCATAACTTGGTCAATACTCAATTGATTTGTGAAGTACTTGAACTTGAGTCGAGTTGCTAAGCTTATCAAATTGCCAATTTAGGTTAAAATTTCATTTGAAATTGTTCGCAATTGTTTGAAAATTGTTTGAAATCTTTAATGTGCATTTGATATGGTAAATTGTTGATTGAACTTTATTTATAAAGTGCACTTTACGAGGGTCGTTTGATAAGTCCGTGACTTTTTGAATAAAATATATTTTTTTCGTCAAAGAAGCGTTTTATTTCTCAACATAATCTCCTTTTAGCTCTATACATTTAGTCCAGCGTTTTTCCAATTTTTTTATTCCTTCCAAATAATAGGTTTTCTCAAGGCCCTCAAAATAGTCGTTTGTTTCTGTGATGACCTCTTCATTTGACCCGAATCTCTTACCGCCGAGCCATTTCTTCATGTTTGGAAACAAAAAATAGTCACAGGGGGCTAAATCTGGAGAATATGCTGGATGGGGTAGCAGTTCGTAGCCCAATTTATGAAATTTTGCCATGCTGACTACACACGTGTGCACCCGTGCATTGTCCTGATGGAACAGCACTTTTTTTTTCGCCAAATGCGGTCGTTTCTGCTTCAAATCAATATCGAATCTGTCCAAAAGCTCTGAATAATATTCGCCGGTGATCGTTTTACCCTTTTCAAGGTAATCGATGTGAATGATACCTTGTGCATCCCAAAAAACTGTGGCCAGTTGTTGGCCGACAGACCCACCTTGGCCTTCTTTGGTGCACGTTCACCCGGAGAAACCCACTGTCTTGATTGTTCTTTGGTCTCTGGTGTGGTGTGGTGGATCCATGTTTCGTCTACGGTAACGAAACGGCGCAAAAATTCGTTTGGATTGCGGTTGAACATCGCCAAACACTCCTTTGAAATGGTCACACGGTTGCGCTTATGGTCGTGTGTGAGCAATCGCGGCACCCATCGCGCGGAAAGCTTTTTCATGTCCAAATATTCATGTAAAATGTGATGTACCCGTTCAGTTGAGATGCCTACAGCCTCAGCTACCTCACGCACTTTCATTCTCCGATCATCCAATATCATTCCATGGATTTTGTCGACGATTTCTGGCATGACGACCTCTTTTGGGCGACCTGAACGTTCGGCATCACTTGTACTGGTACGACCACAACGGAACTCAGTAAACCAATTCTTAACCATTGAAATTGATGGTGCAGAGTCCCCATAATATTTATCAAGTCTTTCCTTGGTTTCGGTGATGGATTTTTTACGCAAAAAATAATGCTTAATTAGCACACGAAATTCACTTTTTTCCATTTTCGTTAAAATTCACGAGATCGTCTGCTTTCAATGCCTATAAAACGCAAACCAAAAAACGCAGCTTTCTCAAAATTTTACAGTCAGCTGTTAATCGATAACTGCTGACAGGAGCAGTGTTGTATTTAGAGCAGGTGCGCGGCAAATACAAAAAGTCACGGACTTATCAAACGACCCTCGTACAATATGCAACGACAAAGTCTTTATAAACTAATGTTATGAAGAACTGAAGAGCTTTGTATGAGTGGCAAGTGGAAAGGGTTTCGTAAGATTATTATAAGCTTACGAAGAATTAAAACTTATCTAGTATACAGTGAGGAATACGTAGCATATAGTTTTGTTAGTGTTTTTTGGTAGAAATATGTTTTCGGAAATATAAATTCGTATTTTTAGGGGACTCAGTATCTAGGTTCCCAGACTTGTTCAAGAACATATTTGTTGGAACAATACATAACTTAAACATTGACTCTTTAGTTAACATTATATAAGTATCATAACATACAACTTTTAATACAATTTCTCAAGTTTTTCCATATTTAATTTTACATTTACCTTACGATCTCTGCAACTACAAGAAAGACAGTCATTAAATTTCATACGCATATCCTGGTAGACCTTATAAAACATATTTTAATATGTTTTTTCAAGTATTTCCCTTATTTAAAACCGAAATATGACAACTACAAATGCATCTCCTTATCTCATCAGATCTTCAAGTGGTTTAGCTAAAGGAACTACACCCTCCTACACACATTTACACACAACTCATAACTCAATTGTCTGTGCACTCAACACGCTTCAATTGTTGAACTCGAAGGCGGTGGGGGAGGCGTGGCAGCAGTTGCTTAGACAGTTGAGCATTCAAAATTGTTGATAAAGTGTCAAAATTGTTGTTGTCTGCCACGTGACAAAGAGGGGAAGAGACCAAACGAATAGGCAAATGTGCAACTCATTTTTTGTACTTTCAACAACTCAATTAGAGAGAGCGAGAGGCAAGACAGACTCGAGAGCGACGCGTGCAACAATTAAAAATCTTACCTCGCAGGTAGAGAAAGCGAGTAGAGTCCTTTTTTCTTCCTGTTCCTTGTGCACTTAGTTACGCAACATTTGCGTCGATCCTGCGATAAGGAAGTCAAGAGGCGAGAAGAGAGAGAGCAACAGGGAGAGTGAAAAAGTGAGTGTGAGCAGTGTAGGCGTTGTGGCAGCATTTGACAATTTTTTATTTGTACATTTAAATGGCTTTGCCGACCCGGCGACCCGGCAACCTGGCCAGCTGCTTATCCGTTCAGGCGCGTTTTATCCTCCTGACCCGAGTTCCGACACTTCATTAATTAATTGCTGCAGGCAGGCAGGCAGTCGTACTCCAATTCCTGGCGATGTCATCAAGTCTTGTATGTGCGTAGGCAGCTCATTAATTTGCTATCCTATTCCAGCAACTTCTCTCGCTCTCTCTCCATCTTTCCCTCCTTCTTCAAGTGCCTGGCGACACGTGCCAACAGCGACAAAGCCATCAAGTCGTGGCCAAAAAGTCTCCGGTTTCCAGTGCGAGTTCAAGGGGTCCTACCCGTAATTAGTTGTTGCCATGCATGTTGACAAAATGCTCTTGGAAATTAGCCTGAGGAGGCCTGGTCAGACAATTTGTCGGGTTTAGTTCCTCCCACTCGTCGAGTACATTATTAAATTCGCCAGCGGAACTTGCAGTCTAAAGCTATTCATAATTATCGGATAGAAAGGGTGCTTAGCCACCTGTAACTCAACTGTGAAAGGCAGTGGAGGCGTGGTCTGTTAAATAGCCCCAAGTGGGGCCAGGTTGAAAAGTTTGATAACAACAGCAGAAAGCAGAACAATGTTTTGTATGCGGAGAGAGAGCGAGAAAGAAAGGAAGGGAGAAAAGAAGAAATGAGTGTAGTTACAGCAAAAACAACAGTAAGTTACGTTAGGTAGCAAGCTTAGCATGAGAAAATTCGAAAATCTAAAGCTGGTAGAACAACAGCCTAAGGCGATTTGTAATTCGCAACTGGTTAAAGCGTAAACAGCCAACAGAGCAAGTATAAACATTAAAGAAGGCAGTTTGGGGAAGAGAGATAGATTGAATATGAAAAGATAAAGAAAGATAAATGAATATTATAATGATTACGAATAGATAAAAATGGATAAAATAATATGGTATATGTATGGTATATATTCTTATTAGAAGATAATTATATTTGCATAAACAGAAATAGATATGGACTATTTTTTGTGGGGCTATGTTAAATGTAATGTCTAATTGTAATCGATAACAGACAGTCCAAATTATACCGCATACAACATGAACAATTGAAATTGTTAGAGTGGCAAATGAAGTTAATACTGAACTCTTAGTTAAGAACTCCTCTTGACTTCTGCTTCTCCAATTCATTATAGCAAAGAGATGTTCCAGTCTTCAAATCTACTACCCTTAATCGTTACAACTTGAACATCAATTGCGAATTACTATCTAGAGAAGGCACCATTAAAATGTTGTTTCTTTAGGATGAAGTTTTATTACCCTGGGCAGTTTGATGGGTTGTTCCAGAACTGCTGAATGCCAAGAAAAAGAGTAGTCAGTTTGTGGAAAAAAGAGCCCCGAGTGGATGCGACACTTGGCGAAAGAGGAAAGCGAAAAGCGCAAAAATTAAATTAAAGCTGATGTGAGATTTATGAGAGAACAAGGAGACGTGACGAAGAAGAATGTACAGAGACTGCTTTGGTAGACTGAGACGGAGTCTAAGACACTGGATAAGTGGCGGAGCCTGGCAAGGATTAGCGGCACGTTGTCTGACAAGTGCCACAATTGTGGCAGATGGGAGGCTCCAACCTTTTGCACAGTTGCACGCAGTTTTCGTATTTTCTTTGAAACAGCACACGAAATTTTTCAATTAAAACTTTGCGATGAAAAAGAAAAAAACAGAAAATGAGAGAGGGAGAGAGATAGAGAGATAGAGAGCGAGAGAGGGAGACACAGAGTGGGGCCAAGCTGGACAACTTTTGGCTTGCTCAAGTTTTTTATTGGCCAAATATTGGCCATAATTAAGGCGATAAAAAAAGATACACTACAAGCCAGGCGAGTCATAATTATTTTTGGACCTCATAGCTATCTCTCCCCCTCTCCTACTGCTCCTTTTCTTCCTTTTTGGTGACTTTTAATTTGCATTTTAATTTATGGCGCCTATAACTTTTATCGCCATCGTTTCCAGTACAGGAAAGGCCAAGAGGCCAAAAGCTCGTAGGGCCAACATTGTCGTAGTGTAGCTGGCTACGCAAATAGAACGATAAAACAGCTGTTGGATTACCCGGCTAGATCTACCTCTCTCTATCTCTTTCTCTAACTTGCCCAAAGGCAATTAGCAGCAAGGTCAATGGGGTCGGGGTAGGTTGACTTTGTCCATAGGCATTCAAAATGTTGACGGGGCAACAGCTGTGGAAAGGTCTCAATGAGACCCCCAAGCGAGTGTCAACATGTGCCTCAAGTCTGTTGAAATGCCAAAGAGAAAGACAGAGGTCACTTTAGATAACCTGCGCGGTGTGAGATCTAAAGAGTTTCAAAACTGCAGAAGGGGAAAAGGTACTGAGAAGGGTGTCAAATCGATTGCTTATCACGGTTTCTAATGTAAGATATCTTTAGTTCAGTTTCAGTTTAGTAGAACGGTAATTGAATACACATTTGAAAACTTATCTTTAGTATTTCTTTGATATTTCAAATATTTTTGAGATGTTTGAACAATAAACTCTTGATTGCTTTGAATTGCAACTAAATTGAAGATAAAATTAAGACACAACAAAGTCAGTAAACCCTTAATTTGACCCTTTCTAAAGGTCGAAAGGTATAATAACTAATATAACTTCTTAAAACTTACAATATCTTAAGATTCGAATTGGTCAAGTGAACTTTAAAAACTCATAACAAAAACGCATTGAATTATTTATTTGAATAAATTAAATACTAAATTCTCAGTTAGTTTTATTTTTGCTTAGCTCTTTTTAAAATAGGTTAAAATAATAGGTTAAATATTTAAGTAACTTTTCATCTATCTAACCTTCTTATCTGTTCATCTACTCATTTATTATATTCCAAGATTCAAATTTATAGTTATTTAAAATTTGAGAAATACTTGATAGTTTCTTATTCTGCTGAAACTTGCTAATATAATTTTAAATATATTTTAAGTAAGCTTAATCCTTCGAGGCATTTTAAAGCAAAAAATTGAGTTGTAAATCCTTTTCTTAGCTTGTTTACTACTCAGTTGTTTTGTACTCAGACAACTCCCACTTAGTTTCCTCACTTAACCCTCGTCTCGTCTCTTGACTGTCTCGTCAAGTGCTTCACTTTCCGTCTTCACCCCCACGACAACAACAACAACAACAACTAAGTAACAAGAGTCAAAACAGCAACAACAAGTAACAAGTTGCAATAATGTTCGACTCGCCTAATGAACATGTGTCAATTAAAGTAACGACACACTGTCCGCTGCACTGCACTGCAGTGAGCCACTGCTGTCCCACTGTCCCACAATCCACTCAACGGTGCCCACTGTCCAATGTTGCTGCAGCGGCAGTAACGACAGCTTCGCCAGCTTCTCCAAGTGAATCTGTGGAATGAATTATTGTGGCTGGACGCAGCCTGTGGCAGACAAGGCTCGCGTGCCTCGTCGCCTCGACGACGCCTGCCTCCACCCCCGTGCCTGGTATTACGTCTACGCACAGTGGAGAGCAAGACAGTGAGACAGGGCAGTGAGAGAGAGGGGGTAGTGTGGCTAAGACACTGACAAGTTCCCTCTCTCCCCCGCCAGTGTGTGTGTGTGTGTTTCTTGTGTTACAGCCAAGTCGCCGGCCTGATTTATGTCGCCGCCGAAGGAAAAGTGTCGCGGGTGTTGCGTGTCCACCCGCCGTGCACCGCCTTCTTGCCCCTGCCCGCTCCTCTACTCCTTGCACCATGCCAGTTGCCAGTCAAAGTGGCAGCTGCTGCTGCTGCGGCAAGTTGTGGTCAACTTTTGGGGTAAGTAAAGCGATTTCCGCTTTAATGTAATTTTGACAACAAACACACTGAAGGGGTAAGTGGGCGGAGGGGGGGGGGGTGGTTTATTGTGTGCGACGTGCGGGGGTGTCTCATCATGTTACAAGGAAATGACGCTATATATATATATTATATATCTGCGCAACAAGAGATCTTTAGCCATTTGACATTTGATGGTTGCGAGCGATTCGATGCGATTTATTTCGATTGGATTTCATTGCCTCGACAGGTGGCAGCTCTGTGTGTCTGTCTGTCTGTCTGTCTCCCTCTCCCCTCTGTATATCAGTGTGTCCGCTGTCCGTCTATCTGTCCGCTTTTGGCTACCTGGTTTGGTTTTGGCCGCCTTATCATGCGATTTGTTTTCCACATGTTTGATTTATCTGATTTGCGGCCGAGTCGATTACAGCGAGTGGCATTTAGTGCGGTTTCTGATAAGTGGTCAAGTGGCTTTTCGCTTTCGCTTTAATCGCATTTGAAAACGATAGAAAACAAATACAAAAACAATAAAGAAAAAAGAAAGAATTAAATAATATTGTGTATATACAATATTATGTCTCACTTTGATTGGCACAGACGACTTAAATTATTTTTAAAATAAAAGCTGATCTTTATACAAAAACTTTAAATTCGGAAGATTTTTTCTACGGCAGCTATATGTTATAGTCGTCCGATTATGATTTAATTGTATATGTTTTTAAAGTATATAGAAAAAGTGTGATGTAGTAAATTTGGCTGCAATATCTTGACAAATAACAAAAATCAGCCGATAGTTTGTATGGCAGCTATACGATATATCGGTCCAATATGCCTCTTTCTATTTTATTGACAGCATGCAGCAATAAGATGCTTGTGTGCAAAGTTTCATAAATATAGCTCTAAAATTGAGAGACTACCTTGCCCATCACCAGCATAGGAAGTTATATTGATGATATTATTATTATATTATATATTATTAAACGAGTATACATTACAATTAAAATAGTACGTATGTTTAACAAGTTATCCTATTAATGCTGATTGATATATTCTTCTTAAGCATATTCAAGTTCTCGGCCTTATCATCATGTGTGCTCGCTTCAATGAATAGTGATAGCCATGCCAACTTAACCAATTGATGCCTTTACCTTTATCTTTATCTCCATACCTGCCCATCAGATTGCTGAAACCAAGAAGAGAGTGAATAAAGTGTTTTTCTGTTTTTTAAACTAAACAAAAATATACCTATGATGGCAATCTTTATACCACCAACCACCAGTAGATAATACAGCGCAATTGTCTGCGCTATGATCGTGGTCCCGATCTTGACTTGAGAAATACGTTCCAACGTGATAAGTAAAAGAGTCATCAGCAGTTCCATGGCGTTTCCCCAATCTGTGTAGCTTATAAAAATCCAGTTCATCTCCAATGGCAAATGCATCGTATTGCTCATATCTAGTTTCACCTTCATAATCCTCCATGAGGAAGAACAATTCTTGTGGCATATCATTGGTGAGGGCGTTTATCTTGTCCAATCCTAGAAAGAATTCGCCACTTAGGTTCCCAAAACCTGCTTTGTAGTCATTCCACTTTCTGTAGAAATTCACACTACCATCCATTCGTCTCAAAAGGATGGTCCAATTTCCACCTCGAGTGTCTGCGTCGCAAACCACCTCAAAAGATTGCTTACTGAAGTTTGGAATGATTATGTCGTGGATTCCAGTGCTTTTACCAGCACAGTTACGTGTCCGATGCATGCCTTTCATCATCTTTTCTAACCGTTTTTCACCCTCATCGAGAACCTTTTCTTCTGATATTATTTTCTTCAATTCGTTTGTCAACTCTTTCTGGTTCATTACTAGTTGCTCCAAATTGATTATTATATCTTCTATGATTGATAAAATGCCATCATTTGCCGCACACTTCCGACTAACAAAATGAAATGCAATTGTAATTGTGAATAAATGTAATGAGTATAGGGGCACAAAACTTACCCATTATCCAATTGATCTATTTTCATGAGAAAATGCGACCCATTGGAGAGCACGAATAATGAAATTACTATGAGACTGGAGAGTAACAACATTTTGGCAATGTCTAACAGAACTGTAAAGATCGTAGCTAGGATCCACTATTATTTATAGCAGAACCGATTACTAACATAATTTCTCCATAAAAATATCAATTTCATGGAAATAAATAAATAGTTTACGGTGCCTATACATATGTATAGTACACATTTATATAATGTTTCTTGATACTTAACAATTTAGTAAAGAAACAAATCGCCGACCGTGTAAAGAATATATTCTGAAATTGCATAAACAAGGAACCTTTTGTTGTTTTTCATAGTTAATAAAAGTGCATTTATTAACTTACATTTTGTAACGTATAAAGCGGAATTTTTTTATATGTTTTAAAGATTATAAAGAGATAATTATTTGTTTTAATCTGGGACAATGAAGAGATAGACGATTAATAACAAAAGTTATAAAGAATTGGGGAAAACCCAGAAAACCCCAATCAAATCATCATAATAATTTCAAACTGGACCACCTGGACCAAAAAGGCACTTTGCAAGCTGGTACGCTCTATTGCACCTATCCTCTTCAGTTATGATGCAGGAAAAATCATTGTCAGGCAAAGACGGGATCCGACTCATGCCATTTTCATCAAGAATGTCCAAATTGAAAAAATAACAGAGAAAGGAACAATTGTTCTTTACTAGACGACTAACTGGCGATAACCAGTCTTTAACATATTCTCCCAATGGTACTTTATTATCCCTTAAACACTTTTGCGGAACGTAATCAATTATCTTCAATTGATTGTCAGCCAGAATCTTTAAAATAACAAAACATGTTTTCATTTGCCAATCTCTCGTGTCTATAACGTACCTGTAATATTAAAAGCAACACGCCGAACAGGATTCCAGTCTTGTGCAACAGATCAATCATTTTGAATCAAGGTTCTTCCTGCTATATACAAGTTTTCCAGTTGTTGGTCTAAGTCAACCCCTTCTGACTGCTGTCTATCAGCAAAAGTTTGTTTTATTGAGGATAATTACGTATTCTTCGTTCCATTTAATTGTAAATTCCACAAATAATTTGTTCATTTCCATCATAAGCTGTTATATAAGATAGTTACACAATCGACTCTAGCTTTCGTGCTTGTTTAACAAAGAAATCTCTGAACCTATAAAGTATATTCTTTATAGGTTAACAAAGAAATCTCTGAACCTATAAAGTATATACTTTATAGTTTCGGAGATTTCTTTGTTAAACAAGCACGAAACCTACAGTCGATTGTGGTGGAAATGTACAAATTATTTGAGAAATTTACAATTAAATGGAACGAATCTGCATATAATTGAGTTACTTATAAGAAGTCAATTAATAAACTTACATTTATAAATATAAATAAATGCAAAAATTGAATGCATTATAAAAATTTAAAAAGAATAAATTTTTTTTGGTGTTTAATCTAGGATAATCTGGGATAATAATAGTTAATGCAAATTTTGAAAATCTCAGAAAAGTGCAGTCAGACCATCTTAAAACTCCTGTAGTGACCATTGACGTTTTCGAACCTTATCATCAAAGCATTGTGCAAACTGGTACGCCTTAATGCATTTATCTTCCGTTGCATTTAATTTGCAGGAATCAACTTCTGTCCATTCTTCCGCGAGAGGCACTAAAGAATTTCCATTTTCATCAAGATAGTTGATGCGGATGTAAAAACAAAGTCGCGAACAATTTTTCGGTTCTCCATCGTACAAACGAAGAATCCAGTCACGCGTATATTCTTCTTCTGTTACATTATTATCCTTTAAACACTTTGCCCGCTTATCTTCTCTATGTTTTGCCAAATCCGAGGAAGCGTGACTCTTTAAAATAACAAAAATATTTTGTAAATGCCAATCTTTTGAGTATACAACCTACCTGAAATATCAAAAGTATAACGCCCAACAGGATTCCAGTCTTACAGAACTGATCGATCATTTTGAATCAAGGTTCTTCCTGCTATACACAAGTTTTACAGTTGTTGGTCTAAGTCAACCGCTTCTGATTGGTATCTTTTGTCAAAAGTTTCTTTTATTGACGATCTTTAGGTATTTCTCGTTCCATTTAATTGCAAATTTCACAATAATTTGCAAATTGTCTTCATAAGTCGTTATATAAGAAAGTTATCCCCGCTACCTGTAAATGTATGTAACAGACAGAAGGAGGCATGCCCGACCCCACAAAGTATATATTATATATTCTTAATTGGCATCAAAAGCTGAGTTGATATAGCCATGACCATCTGTATGTGTCTCAGTCTGTCTGGCTGTCAGTAAATCGATATTAAACGAATTGCAAGTGTAATTTGAATTTTTGGTAAACACTATAAATATCATTGCCCAAATAAATTCTGATAGCAATCGGATAATTAACAAAGTAGTAATTTATGAAATAATATTAAAGGGGCCGCAACCTGCAAAGTATGCAACAACAAGAGCAATAGTCGAACGACACGCGACAGTGGTATACCCTTCGACCTACATATGTTCCGGTGTAAACATATGTACGAGCTTTCTAACTATTGTCGACAAATGACGTTCGCCTACCTCCCTTGTTAGCTGACACAACACTCATACTTTTTTGAATAACTTCTGTGTTTACTGTCCGATCGGACTGCAATTGGAGGACACGTAGATAGTTTTATCAGCTTAGTATCTGTTTAAGTCAGAAAATTATATCTTTTATACAGCGCTTACAAATTAACTTCAAAAAATAAAATTATAAATTTGCGGAGGAGGTAGGCGTGGCACCTAACATTTGAAATAAACTTGATCTGCGCAGACAGACAGGCATAGCTCAATCGACTCGGCTAGTGATCCTGAGTAAGAATATATATAGTTTATGGGGTCTGCCATGCCTACTTCTGCCTGTTAAATACCTTTGCACAAAGTTTTGACCCATTTTTGACCATTTTCAATTTCAATGGTCGAAGCGTATAAGAAAGACACTATATGTAGAAGCTATATATTTAGAAATAGTTTTGGTCAGGTGAGTAGGTTGTATATGACAGTCGAGCACAATCGACTGTAGCTTCATATTTAAGTTCTTGGCCTTATCATCATGATAACTCGCCTCAATTTGATATAATAATAAGCATAATAACGAAAAGTTCCCCAATTGATGCCTCTATAATAGTTGCGATCGTTATGCCTTCCCATCAGGTTGCTGAAATAAAAAAAAAGTTCTTAAAAGTTTTCCAACTAAACAAACATATGTTTAAGTACCTCATTGAGCATAGATTATACCACCAGCCACCAGTCTCTTTTATGGCGCAATTACCATTCTTCCATCTATCGTTGTCTTGATCTCGACTTGTGAAATACATTCTATAGTGATGACGTAATGAATCCCCAGCAGTTCCAGAGGCTCTGCCTAGAGTGTGTAGCAAATACAACTGGGTCTCGTCTCCAATTGCAAAATCGTCGTAGAACTCATATCGAACAGTGCCGCGGAAGTCCTCTAAGATGACACACAATTCTTGTGGCATATCTTTGGTGAGGGCGTGTAGCTTATCCAATCCCAAGAAAAATTCACCAGAGAGTGTGCCAAAGCCCATTTTGTACTGGTACCAGTTGCGATAGAAGTCTACAGTTCCATTGAACCGTCGCAGAATAATTGTCCACTTACCGCCATGATTCTCCGCATCGCAAGCCACTTTAATCACTTTTTCCTTGAATCTGGGTATGGATATTTCGTATATTCCACTGCCTTTGGAAGGAGTTATAACCTCGGCACAGTTGCGCCCTCTACGTGGCGGTTTTTTCGTTGTTGTCTTTGTTGTTTGTTTTGTTATACGTACGGTTGTCTTCGTTGTTTTTATTGTTGTACTTTCGGTTGTCGTTGTACTCATAGTTTGTTCCAGCACTTTCTGTGTCGTCGTAGTAACGATCGACTTTTCTTTCAACAGATTTTCTAGCCGTTTTTGATCCTTCAGGAGCCGTTTTTTATCTTCGTGTATTTTATTCATTTCGGGTATTAACTTTTTCTGAGCCAATAGTAGTGTTTCCAAATCTGCTACTAATGTTATTAAAACTGCTGTAAAAGTGTCATTATCGGCACACTTCTGACTGTCAAAGGTTTAAGATAAATTATATGTAAGGTGTATAAGTAAGGGGTTACTTACTCTTTCTGTAACGGATCTAGTGTCAGTTCTAATCCATGAGAAAGGAGGAATACTGAATAAGCTATAAGGGTGGTATATGGTATGTTTAACAACATAATGGCGGTGTCTGAAAGTTATTAGCTAGTTATCGACTCTATATATAACAAACACGATTATTTCCAGCGTTAGTCCATTAAATTATCAATTTCACGGAAGGCGTAAATAATTTATGATCTTTAATAAATAAAGAACCGTTTTCATTTGCCAATCTCTTGAGTCCATAACCTGTAAAATTAAATGAAACACGCCGAACAGGATTCCAGTCTTGTGCGACAGATCAATGATTTTGAATCAAGGTTCTTCCTGCTATACACAAGTTTTCCAGTTGTTGGTCTAAATCATCCGCTTCTGACTGCTGTCTATCAGCAACAGTTTCTTTTATTGAGGATAATTACGTATTCTACGTTCCATTTAATTGTAAATTTCATATATATAAATTTCATATAAATAATTTGTACATCATAATCTGGTATATAAGATAGTTACACAATCGACTATAGCGTTCGTGCTTGTTTAACAAAGAAATCTCTGAACCTATGAAGTATATTTTTTGAGTTTCTGATAAGAAGTCAATTAATAAACTTACATTTATAAATATAAATAAATGCAAAAATTGAATTCATTATAAAAATTTTAAAGGAATAATTTTTTTTGGTGTTTAATCTGGGATAATGAATAGATACCCAATAATAATAGTTCATACAAATTGTGAAAATCCCAGAAAAGTGCAGTCAGACCATCTTAAAACTCTTGTAGTGACCATTCAAGTTTTTGAACCTTATCATCAAAGTACTCTGCAAACTGGTTTAATTTGCAGGAATTATCTTCTGTCCATTCTTCCCCGAGGGGCACTAAAGAATTATACCACTGTCAACATTTCAAGTGTTTCGGAACACTTTATTTTATTTTTTTTTTTATGCAAATCCTTTGATTCATTTTTTTTCTATAGCAAAAAATCGCCGAGCACGCAAAACACTTAAAACCTTTACGCCTCTCACAACCAAACAATAAAGTCTATACACTTTAAGCTTGTTACAGATGTTCAGGAAGAATGTACCAACATAATAAAACAAAAAAAATGCATAATCGAAAGAACATTACACGCGAAATTTGACCTCGTAACCTTACTTTTTGAACACACCATGTATGTACGAGTTTTCTAATTATCGCTCTTCCGCCTCCCATGTTAGCTGACACAAGCACTCATGCTTTGTTGAATAACTTCTATGTTTACTGTCCGATCGGACTGCAATTTGGAGGACACGTAGACAGTTTTATTAGCTTAGTATATGTTTAAGTCAGAAAATTATATATTTTATACAGCGCTGAATATTGACTTCAAGAAATAAAATTATTAATTTGCAGAGGAGGTGGGCGTGGCACCTAACATTTGAAATAAACTTAATCTGCGCAGAGTATATAGAAACGTTCATTCCAAATTTGGTGTCTCTAGCTTTTATAATACACAGATAGGCAGAGAGACAGACAGACAGACAGACAAACAGACAGACAGAGAGACAGACAGACATAGCTCAATCGACTCGGCTAGTCATCCTGAGCAAGAATATATATACTTTATGGAGTCTGCCCTGCCTCCTTCTTCCTGTTAAATACCTTTGCACAAAGTTTTGACCCTTTTGTGGCCATTTTCACTAGAAGGTATAAATTTAAGAAATAGTTTGACAGTGTTATACGACAGTCGAGCACATTCGACTGTAGCTTCATAATTAAGTTCTTGGCCTTATCATCATGACAGCTCGCTTCAATGAGTATGCATAGCCACGAAAAGTTCCCCAATTGATGCCTCTACCATAGTTGTGATCATTATACCTTCCCATCAGGTTGCTAAAAAGGAAATAAAATTCTTAAAAGTTTTCCAACTAAACAAACATTTGTTTAAGTACCTCCAAGAGCAATCATTATACCACCAGCCACCAGTCTCTCTTATGGCGCAATTACCATACATCCATCTATCGTGGTCTTGATCTTGACTTGTGAAATACATTCTATAGTGATTACTAAATGAATCCCCAGCAGTTCCAGAGGCTCTGCCTAAAGTGTGTAGCTGATACCACTGAGACTCGTCTCCAATTGCAAAATCGTCGTAGAACTCATATCGAACATTGCCTTGGAAGTCCTCTAAAAGGAAATACAATTCTTGTGGCATATCTTTGGTCAGGGCGTGTAGCTTATCCAATCCCAAGAAAAATTCACCAGACAGTGTGCCAAAGCCTATTTTGTACGGAAACAAGTAGTGATAGAAGTCTACACTTCCATCGAACCGTCGCAGAATAATTGTCCAATTACCGCCATGAGTCTCCGCATCGCAAGCCACTTTAATCGCTCTTTCTCTGAAGCTGGGAATGTATATTTCGTATATTCCACTGCCTTTGGAAGGAGTTATAACCTCGGCACAGTTGCGCCCTCTACGTGGCGGTTTTTTCGTTGTTGTCGTTGTTGTTTGTTCTGTTGTACTTACGGTTGTCGTCGTTGTTTCTATTGTTGTACTTTCGGTTGTCGTTGTACTCGTAGTTTCTTCAGTCTCTTTCTCCGTCGTCGTAGTAACGATCGGCTTTTCTTTCAACATTTTTTCTAGCCGTTTTTGATCCTTCAGGAGCCGTTTTTTATCTTCGTGTATTTTATCCATTTCGGGTATTAACTTTTCCTGAGCCAATAGTAGTGTTTCCAAATCTGCTACTAATGTTATTAAAACTGCTGTAAAAGTTTCATTATCGGCACACTTGTGACTGTCAAAGGTTTAAGATAAATTATATGTAAGGTGTATAAGTAAGGGGTTACTTACTTTTTCTGTAACGGATCTAGTGTCAATTCTAATCCATGGGAAAGGAGGAATACTGAATAAGCTATAAGGGTGGTATATGGTATGTTTAACAACATAATGGCGGTGTCTGAAAGAACTGTCTAGATCGTAGCTAGTTATCGACTCTATATATAACAGACACGATTATTTCCAGCGTTATTCCATTAAATTATCAATTTCATGGAAGGCGTAAATAGTTTATGGTCTTTATAAAGAACCGTTTCAAATTTCGAATAACATAAGTTTAAATAATATTAAATCAGCTACTTTTGGTATTTGTGGCCTTAACTCTTGTATATCTAGGAATATACCCTTATAACATTGGCAAACACATTGAATATTCACGTTAAGCAAGGCATTCCATAAGAACTTGTTCTACATTGTGCAATGTTCATTCTGTTTCCCTTCTCCTTCTTCTCTTACGCGTTTTGTTTTTTGATGTTATCAGGCCATAAACGACGCCTTTAAGTCTGGGCCATTATCTCACCCCAAGCTCGAGCTCGAGCCATAAAACTGCAATATTATGACCCACTTGAGAGAGTGACTGAATTGTCAAGATTGAGCAAGAGAACGAGAGAGAGTGAGAGCTCATAAACTACCATATACTCCAAATGCATAAGTTCTCTTGACTTATTAATGCAGCCGAGGGTGCAGTTGGGCGACATTACGAAACAACTTGGCGATTTTTTTTTGCAATTAGTAGGGAGAGACAGAGAAAGAGAGTGTGTGGTATGGGGAGGTGGTTAAGTGAAAGGCGCCCACGCATAAGTGACGCTTGCGTCAGTCACCTTATGAATTGCGAAACTGCTTCACGAAGACATTGACGAGTTGATGAAGTACAGCTCTCTAAGGGGAGGGAAACGAGTGAAGATGTTTCGGTTAAAAATTTGATTGATTAGCGCAGTTTCTTGATTGATGTAGTAGCATGCAACTGGGCATGAAACTGGACAGGCCAGACAATCGCAGTCATACAGCGTTATCTTATCAGAAAACAAGAAGACAATGCAAGGCGAAGCCCATGTGAGTACACTGAGAGGGAAGGTGGGCAACATTGGTAGCAAATGAAAATATTGAATAAGAAGATTTTTGAATATACCATATACATTTGAATATAGTAGCTATTGAACTTGTTAAAGATGCATGTTATGTATGCATGCACTTTATAGTGAAATGTGAATATTTAAATGTTTTAAATTCAAACAATGTTTAGCTGATTGTATGAGAACGTAGATCAGTGACTATGAGTGCTAGGACTACCAAATTAATTAGGAATATGTCTTATTATTAGACTTAAGGTAAGCCTTAGAAAACTATATTATCTTATTTAATAATTAATATTTTATTAGAAACGTGCAATATTGAGGTGAAGAATAATTATAATCATTCAAATATTTCTAAGAATTTGATTGAAAACAGATAATTAACACAGATCAAATAAATAACTTCAGTGAACGTATCGATTTCCCGTACAAAATTTAATAGATATTACACATTGAAACGATCATTTTGGAACATGTAAAGTGTGACTATCGTACTTGATGTATTACTAAGAGTAGTATTATAGACAGAACCATATTGAATATACCCTAAGATATTGAATTTTGAATGATAATGATATCATAACATATAGTAGTCATAATACACTATACTATATATATGATGTGGATATTCATGGTCCTACCAACGAATTTAGTGAAATCTTATCTTATGTATTTATCACATTATTTATACCCGAGTAATATAATATTATATATTCATAATCTAAGCTGACTTCTACACCAGATTTTAAATTCAATTAAAGGCTTATATTTCTTTATTGAATCGATAGAATGAAAACATAACATAGTATATTGATGCCAACAAAGAAAATCGATATATATATATAATCATCGTCCATCTATATGAATATTACTCAGCAAATTTATAATTGTAATCACCAAACTGGTGTGAATACGCATAAGTGTCTGATTAACTTGCTGAGCAAACAGTCTTAAATATTCATACCAAGCATAACATATGTATATATATATAATATATATATATATATAACTCATTTAGAACCGCAGTTTATCAGTAGTCGGAACCGCAACGATGCAAGAATAAAGTATGAGCTCAATTAAGCAACAGAAGAATTGGAATAATGTAAAGCACAAAGAAGAGAGAGAGAGAAAAGTCAGTAATTCAAATGAGGAAAATGAGACAATAACAAAACAGAATACAGAACAATCTGTGGAAATTACAAATACGAATACGAATATGAATATGAATGTGAATGGTATGTGAGGGAGTGCGAGAGTTGCGCACAGAGATAATCGTCAATGCATATTTATTTAGTATTGTTCGGGATTGCGTTCGCTACGGTACGGTACGGTTCGGTTTAATATAGTTGGGATCGTTTGACGTCGTAAGGTTCTACGGTCAGTTGAGTGCGACGCGTCAATTCGAGCTTAACATTTTTTAAGGTTATGCGCGATGAGTTCGTACAGGACATTGGTGGATCATGCAGCGCAGACAGCAGCAGCGCCAGCGACGTCAGCAGCGCTACCTGATGCTGTGTCGCAGACGCTGCCCTACATCGACTGTGCTGCTCACAGTGCTGCCGATTCGCCTACGCGACTGCATCGCATGTTTAAATATTGGAGAAATAATTCTGCTAAAATTCCTGGACTACGGAAGAGTGAAAGTTTTGCGGAGTATCGACGCCATTCGGCAGGGGCGGGTGCAACCAGCATAACGGGGCGTGGCACGTTGCCATCGTCGCAGCAGCAGCAGCGACAGCAGGTGACAACGCGTTATCAACGACTCGAGAGCTACGATGAGTCGAAGTTGCAACAGATGAGGTGAGTTTGTTTACTCTATACGCTTTGATATGCGCCGCAGTAACCCTGCCTTACCACACTCGTCCCTCCCATTGCCCAACTTCCCTTTTAACTCTTCCCAATGCCCTCCTTTCACCTTCTTCCCTTCCCCCTTTGATCCACTCCCAAATGAGTGCGTGACTTTCGGCCTAATGCCAACAGTGGCAGCAGCAGCAACAGTTGGTACGCCCCCCCACACAACAACAGCTGCGCTGTGTTACTCTCTCACTCGCACACACTCTCGCACATTGTTCGCCTTATCAGCTGCAACTTCTTTTATCAGTCTCAATAACAACAACAATGCGCACACTGCGAGGCTGTTGATAAAACGTAGCAAGCGAACAAGTGCATAACGCAGTCGCACTGTGCTCTCTCACTCTCTATCTCTCTCTCTCTGCTCCAGTGTGGAAGGCATTCTTCTTGTATGTGTGTGTCTGTGTGGGTGAGAGAGCGCATGCTTGGCCCATAGCGCTCGTTCGTTCGTTTGTCTTCCAGTATCCACAACGAGCACAAATGGCATCCACACACAGTTGGCGCGTGGTGGAGCTTATGACTGCGCTACACTGTCAAACAAAGACAAAGTCTTTTGTTTTCTTTATTTATTGTTCTTTATTTTGCTGTTGTGGATTGTGGTAAATATTTATGGCAAACAAAGGGAAGAAATTTTATATAAATCGTTAATTCACTAAGTTCTTATCATCAACATCCCAAGAAATATTTATATATATAAATTGTATTAATTGTATTTATTACTGTGCGGTCAATTTAGTAAAATTATAAACTAAGAATGACTAATATTATAGGTAAAGTGCAAGTCATAATAGTAGGAATGCTGGACAAGTCTTTATATATTCTACAATAAATTTTAAATACCCTTAAAACTGAATTTCAGTTATTATAAATTTATAATTATCTAGAACTGAAGTTTTAGAATATAATTTGATATGGTCGTATGTGGTCGTAGTGGCCAAAAAATAATCTTTTTGGAAATATCTTCAGTAATTGGTGAAAAATTAAAATAAAATGAATTTCCTCTGATTTTTCAATTTAAAAGAATATATTATAATTTACACAATATACTATAATGTACTATTAATTCAATATATATTTATATTATAAACCAATTTAATGTTTATAATCTTCTTATCGTATGTTTAACAATTAACAAAACCATTTCGCCTGTTGCGCAGTGTAAAAACAACTGTTTATGTTGATTCCAGTACAAGAGACACAAACACAAACAGTGGGAGAGAAAGAGAGTGAGAGAGCGCGAGCATTTCGTACGCTGCCAAAAAACATATGGAGCTTTGGTGCGTTGCCTGCATTGGCGTTGCGCTGCTGTGCTCTGCTCCAGCAATGTATGTGTGTGTGTTTGTTTGTATTTGTGTCCCACGCCGGTTGTTAAAAAGTTTGTTTTTGTTATCTTTGCGGTTGGGGTAAATGCAAAGCTAAGCAAAGCGCGCCGTCGCCGACGCTGTCGCTGCCTCTGCCTACTTCTGCATACTTTTAGGGTAGCCACAGAAAACACTCGAAAGTTTTCGAGTTTGTGTGTGTGTGTTTGAACTGAAACTGAACTATGCAAATAGAATTGCATTGCCTTTGAAGTGGCCGTCATTGTTGTTGTTGTTGTTTGCTTTGGCTAATGCGGGCAGCCGCTGTCGCTGGCTCTGCCTCTGCTGGTGCTAACTGTATTTGCACAAACTGTGCCCAAGCCGCGACGACGACAATAATCGCTTGCATTGGGAATGTAAATAAATGTAAATGTAAATAAACAAGAATGCGCCCCCATGCACCACTGTACGGCAGCAGCAACAACAATAACAGCAACTCCCACTCAGAGTGCAATTGCACTGCACACACAGACACATAGGCAGGCACAGTCTCTCTCTCTCACAGACATACAGGCAAGCACACACATGCACAGCAATGCAGACTAACTCTCATGTACACAGCAAGGCAAACACACTCTCTCTCTCACGCACACGTCCACATTTAACGGTTGTTGTCATTCCAGTTGCTGAGAGAGCACTGTGTATGTGGAGTATGGATACCATTCGCTCTCTTGCGCTCTCTCTCTGTAAGTGTCGCTCTCCCACACTTACTCTCTCTGCATTGTGGAACCTGAAATCTGAGCTTCGTGCGCCAGCCCCGTTGACGGCAGCGCAGTTGGGGCCGCAACAGCAGCCGCAGCAGTCCAATTGGAATTTCAGTTTCGTGCTGATAATCGACTCGTGTGGGCGTCGTACGCGAGCCGAAAGCAGCAGCAGCACAAACAGTCGCAGCATTTTCGTCGCGTATTTCTCGGTCGGTTCAGCATGCGAACCCTGTTGTTGTTGTTGTTGTGGTGGAACTGCTCGTGCAACAGTAGCAGCAGCGGCAGTGGCAGCAACACGCACAGCGCAGCATCCTCTGCATTTGCAAATTAGCAGCGTCAGCAGCAGCAGCAGCAACAGTTGCAACGGCAACTCCAAAAAATTCGTTGAGCGAATTTCCAAAAAAAACAACAACAAGTAATAAAGTGAGCTAATTTCTAAGTGAGTGGGAGAGAGATAAAGAGTGATAAATGCATTTAATACTCGATTCAATAATTTGCGTGCACAAAGAAGAAGAACGTGCAGAAGAAAGCGCCGAAATATGCAAAAAAAAGAGAATAAAAACAGAGTGGGAGAGAGAGAACGAGAGAGAGAGAGAGAGCAGTGAAAATGCCGGCACGCGTTGAAAAAAGTGAAATTCATCAAAATATAAAGAAAGAAGCTAAAAAAAAACTCGCGAAATTGAAGTGATCACATTGTGAATACTTTGTGAACAAGTTGTGAGTGCCGTGTGATTACTTAGTGTGCGTGTGAATAATGAACGGGTAATTGGATAACTAGAGAGTTATAATATTTTTAAGGGCCTCCAATGACGAAGACAGTGACAAAACGAAAGTGTTTTTAGCCTTTTTTTAGGCAGACAAGTGAAATTCGCATTGTTGTTGTTTTTAGAGATATTTTATTAACCAACCAAAATTATAAAAAGTGTCATTAATAATTGTGTAAAGGCAACAACAATAACAACTATAAATGTATGATAAATAACTATCATAAGCGAATTGACAAATAACAGAAGAAAAGAGAGAGAAAAACAGTCAAAAAACGAGTCAAAATTGCCGCTAAAACAACAACAACAACAGTGTCCCAGTGTCATTTGCCATTCACCATCATGTCATCTCTTTCTTTTATTGTTGTTATTGCAATTCGATTAAAATGCGTCACGCGTGATTGTTACGTGTGTTTCTCCCGCTTCTTCAACTTCAACTTCTTCGTCGTCTTCTTCTTATATTTCTTTTCTGACTGTGTAAATTTTTATTTTTGTTTTATTATTATCGCTGCGATCACATTGAATTTTGATAAATGTGCAGTGAGTTATTGATGAAGTGTTTCTTATGCCCTGTTTGATAGATCGTTCAACAAGTGTCGTCTCTTCTCGTTGAGGTCTGCAACAGGTTGTAGTATTTGTGTAGAGGGATTTAGCCTGATATTATATGCACTTTAATGTCATCTGATATGGATTGATTTTGATTAATTTTCAAGCCATTAGCCTTTTATTTTTAGGAATTGAGTAATTCATGATTCATTACTGAGCTTTTATCGGTTAAAAAATTCTTTTTCGATAATTCTTAGTTTTATTTTAGAGGAATTCATTAGAGGAATTTCATTGTTTTTGTTGGTTTTATTGTTAAAAGTTACTGAAAACTATAACAATTGATTATGAATTCTTATAATTAATTGGTGAAAATCCCTATTTTATTCATAATAATTGATTTTGATCGATTTTTATAGAAATTCACAAAGTTGTATTAATTTTTTTGGTTTTATTGTTAATGGTTTCTGAAAACTATAATAATTTGTTTGGTAATTCCCATAATTAACTGTTAAAAATCATATTATTAACAAAATTCGTTTTTTTTCTTGTGAAATTTTTGTATTTACTTTTTCTGTGTATTTTTTTGCAATTTTAAAGAACTTTTCTCTTCCCTTTTAAAGTGTTTTCTGTGTTCAAGTTGTGTTAGAATTTTATAAAATTTAGCTTAGCATTCGTAAGAATTTGATTTCATACTTTAATTTTATAATATTTCATTCGTTTAAATTTAAAAAATTTGTAATGTTTTATTTCTTTTATTTTATTTCATTTTAACTAGCTGTAACTTTTTAAAAACTTGTTACAGTTGTTTATTTCAACTCATTTATAACTTCTTAAATTCATTTTTTTTTAATTAATACTTATTCATTTCTTAAAAATTGAATCTAATGTAGTCAACTAATCTACAAATTAATGATATTTATCATTATTTGTTTTTGTTTTGTTTTCGGAGGATTCATGATATTCCTTAACTCTTTTTTATGGAAATACTCAGTGCAAACCTTTAATGAATTTCTTCATACCCTTATCCCATATCAGTTACAGCTTAGCATCTGTATAAAATTGATTTCCCGCTTTGTTTTCGTTCCATAACTCATTTAATCAGATTTCCACATTCTCACTAGGTTCTTTATATGGTCTCTCTCTCTCTCTCTCTCTCTCTCTCTTTATCGCCCACTTCCAATTTCCTTTTTCCGTACTTTGCAAATATGCAAATCAAAAGTTTACACAGTTTTTTTTCGAGTGTGTACGTTTAATATGCAATTTGTTGTTGTTGTTGCTGTAAATATGCATGACCAGCGGGGCAGTCTTGTTGTTGTTGCTGCTGTTGTCCTCACGTGCATTTCTTTCAAACGGGTTTTGTCATATCTCGCTGTTGTTGTTGTTGGTGCAGGTTTTCATTTTCATTTTTGATCTGTTTTTTTTTCGGGCCTCGCCTTGCGCCATTTTTATTGCCCTGATTCCGTGTTATTGTTGTTGTTCTTGGGGCGAGTTTTCACTGTGTTGTTGTTAGCTGCGGCAGCTGCAACACATGGAGGCAGCGAACAAATTCCTCTCTGGAATTTTTCAATACGTTTTTGTGTGCGATTTTTTTATGGCCTTCTCCCCAAAAATATGCGTTCCTTCCTCCCTCTTACCCTCTGCTCTTCGTTTCTTTGCTTTTTCGCCTGTTGCTTTGTGCTCATACGCAGCAAAAGGTGCAACGACAACAACAATAACAGCAGCAGCAACTGCGACTCATCACAAGTGCCGTTTGAATACACTCACACACTCAGACAGTGAGTGTAAATGAACTTCTCGTGGCAAATTGCCTTCAGAGCGCCAGCAACAACAACAACCACAACATCAGCTTTGGTCACTTTTATCTGCACATTCATTGAACACCATCTTCAACCTTCCTCCCTCGCTCTCCTTCTCACGCTCTCTCTCGTTCCACTTCACTCAATACGCCCATCAATTGTCTTGTCATCGCTCAATGCTGCGCTGTCGCCGTTGCTGTTTGTTGTTGTTGTTGTTACTGCGCTTGACCAAAAGTTCAAGTTGAAGTGTGCAAGAAAAAAAAGCTCAGCTCTGTCACCGTTGCCGTCGACGTCAGCGTTCACTTTTAATTCAAGCTGAGCGCGTCGCATCAGTTGACTGAGCATTAGATCCCACAATGACTCTCCTTGCTCTCTCCCTCTTTGCGACTCTTACTCTCTTTGTGGTCTGCATTGGTTTTTCGGCTGCTGCGCTGCAAATTTACCGTTTACTGTCGCTTATCGCTTCGATTGGCCCAGCAACAACAACAACAAGAACTACTGCAATTACGACAACAACAACAACATGCGATACACACGCGAGTTTAATTTACGAGGCGTGCGCGCGTACATTGGCCCACTGCCAAATGTTAGATAGAGAGAGAGATAGAGAGGGGCAGAGGAACGCGTTGTCTAGTCTGCAGTTGACCCAAAGGAGAAGCAGCGACAGAGGCAGACGTAGCGATAGAGGCAGAGGCAGCACGCATACAGGGTGCCCTTTATTTACTTTAATAGACGCGTGCGATTTTCTCAGTCTTTGTTTTGTTTACGCGCATCTGTTTGCAGCTGGCATGGCAAAGTAGCCAGAAAAATAATTTACCATCACTCATCTTCCACTTCTCACTCATCTCCCACTTCTCACTCATCATCTCTCATCGTTTTCCTCGTTTAATATTTTCGTTTGTAATATTCCGGGGATTATCTGGGCTATGGACCAGATGTGAAGGTCAGCTTTGAACTATGTTTGCCCTGCGTGTGTGTTTACCTAAAGTTTTAGAGCCATTTTTGGTATTGAAGGTCAAAAGGGCGGCAATATGTCAATGTATAAATGATATTTGTGTGTGAAATTTAATACCTAGAATTGGAAAAAGTTTCAAGTTTACATTTGCAACTGACTATATTGTCAGTTTATGCTTGGTATTCTTTATTTTAAGGGAATATAAAGTTTTAAAGAGGTTTTTTTAGGGCACTTTATTTGAATTTCTTTTGTTATGGTATGTTTTTAAAGAAATTAAAGTGTGTTTTCGATATTTTTGTAAGATTTTATATTTTTTCTAAATTTTTGCATAATTAAGGTACGTTATCAGAACTTTTGCTGTATAATTAAGTTTCTTTATGTATTATACAATATATGAACTTAAATTTAGCTCGGATATCTAGCTATATCTTTTATAGTCCCGATTTACAATTACTAATTTAACAATACAAGAAATATAGGTCAATTTTTTTGAGCAGTTATGTAATATTTCCCATAATTTAAAGTCTGTTTTCGAAACTTTTATAAAATTAAGATGTTTATTCTAAATTTTTGCATATTTATGCTTCTTTATCAATACTTTTGCTGTATAATTATGTATTCTTAATGTATAATATGATATTTTTTAACTTAAATTCAGCTGATATATTATATATATAGCTTTATCTTCTATAGTTCCGTTTAACAATTACAAATTTATTATGCTACAGTTTAAATCATAAAAATTCTATTTCCCGAAAAATTTGCTCATCGCTCTTATCACAATTTCCGTTTTTATTTTTGTTTTCTACTTCTTCTTCTTCCTCTCTCTTCATATGGCATTATCGCAGCTAATTAGTTGGATGATAACTGTGTCAAATGGCCCCACGACATGCTCAAATATTTGTTTACCCTCTTTCACAGTCTCTCTCTTCCTCTCTCTCTTACTCACACACTTTCGCTTTCTCTTTCCTACCTACGCTGAGTCAATATTTCGCAATCTGATTACAGTTTTCTTTGCGTCACTTTTGGTTCTTTGTAAACGAGGCCCGTAAACTTGTAAACGTTACCAAAAACCATATTGAAGTCTCCAAACAGAGCTGAATGAATTCAACTGAAAGCAAATTGAGTCAGCTGCGACTAAGTTTACCTCTTGGCCAACTGTTGTGGGTGTTGTTGCTTATCAGTGCCGGTAGCATAGTAGAGGCATTTTGTTATCATTTACCAATTTGATATATAGATTTATAGATTGCTAGCATAGAAGTTTGGCAACCAACCAAGTTACCAAGCTAAAGTTACAGTGGGGAACTTGGTAGAGAGAAGGAGCAGTTAGAGAGAAAGGTGCTGGAGAAAGGTAGAGATGACAGTAGAGAGAAAATTAAAGATGGCAGTACAGAGGAAGCTACTGATGAAGGTAGGGAGAAAGGTTGAGTGAATATATCAAAAAATACGAGAGTTGAATAGTAGAAAAGGATAAAGATTAAGGAATATACAAGTTCATGAGACTAGGCAAAAGAATCTTATGGTTGAGTGAAAAAATAGTATAATTATTATTATTTTTATTTTATTAGAACCCAATCTAAAGAAAGAACACAAATCTTTAATCATATCAAATTTTCCATAGTATTCTTCATACAAATTAATGACTTTATTTGAATATATAATATATTTCCTAGAGTTTCCTTAACTCACAGTTCTATACCTCTGACTCTTATATACCCTTCTCAGACAGCAGTTTTCTTCTCGAATTTTCTCTGTATTTCCCCCAAACCCATCGATGGGAAAGCTAGAAAAACAGCCTGCAGCAGTTCCGCAGTTCAAGATCCCGTTGCCATTTCCCGTTCTCTCTCTCCCCCCCCCCCCTCTCTTTGGTGTTTCCCCTATTAACTTGGGGCATTTTACGCTCTGCCACATTTCTGAATTTGTTTCATGTTTGTCTTGTGCCCCTCTTCCTACTGTTCTTCTCGTTCGTGTTACAGTTACACGTGTTTAAATATTTATGCCTTGACAAATTCTGTAAACAAATTCTCTTCCTTCCTTCCTCCCTCTCATTTCTTGGGGTCGTCCACAGGCGGCGCTTTGGCATCGACTTTGACTTCGGTTTTTGGTTAGGTTTACAAACAACAACAACAGTAACTGAGAGGGGCAGCTGTCGCCAGTTGGGATTGTGTAACGTTGCAAGAGTTTCGTAAATTTATCTGGGCAATTGACACAGACTTTCCTGAGAAGTCTGCATCTGTCCCTGTCCTGTCTTTCTTCACTTCACTTATCTTATCCGCCTTATCAGCGTAGCAATTGCTTGGACAACCTTGAGAATGATTGGTATTGAGTTCAGTAGGAGACATGGCGGCTGGCCTTATTTCAACTTAGAGGTTTCCCGTCAAAAGTAATACACATATCTTATCAGAATTGGGAAGCATATATTCAGCTTGGCGTCTTCTTGATGCCGTTAATTCCCAAGTTTAGTTATTGATTTCATTGGCAGTTTCATTAGGTTACTCGTTTTTGGCAATGTCATTCGTTTTTTTTTGTCTGTCTTGATTTCTTCTCCTGATTTATTTTTAATATTCTTGGCATTCTTGTGCTCTCTGTACTTTTTAATTGGTTTTGCTTGAGATTTAATCGGTGTTTCAAGTATATTTGCCTCTCTTAACTACTTTGCTTCAGATATTCTAATGCACTTCTTCTTTATCTTATCTGAAATGTCTTGAGAGTTTACTAATATTCTTTTTATAATTCTTAAGTTAATATAAATGGTGATTTTTTAAGAGCTATAGGAGAGTTTTTCAAGAAATAAACACATGAAATTCAGACAAATTCATGAAATTTTTATTTAAATCGATAGTACAAATGAAAAATTGAATGTTTACTTTTTCCAACATTTCGGCCGGTATAATAGCAAAAAAATTACCCTTTATATGTTCATTTCTTTAAATTCTTAACCTCCTTTATCAATCATCTCCGTCTCTTATAAATTAAATGCTTCTTCTTCTGTTTCTCACTTTTCATACTCTTACACATTCTTCGCATTCGTCCCCTCCTCCCCCTCTCCCCATTGCACTCGTTTCATTCACTTTCAATCAAAACATGAGCAAAACACGTCAATAAAAATGCCAATTTGTGGGTCGCATAACAAGTGCAGCAAGAGCAATGAATCTTGCAAGTGTACAACAACAACAATTTTCCCCCTATTCTCCGCCTTTCCTTCTTCATTCTCCAGCGCCCCCCTTGCTTCTCCTGTCTGTTCCACATATGCCACTTCTCGCGCTTTAACCACAATTAGCCAAGCAATCGACCCACACACAGCACACCAAATAGAATTCCCCTGTTCTGCCCCTCTCATTCCCCTTTATCACTCTCTCTCTCTCTCTCTGTCTGTCTCTTGCTATAAATTGTGAGATATTTTATTGTATGGTACCATAAAAGGTCGTCAAAGTCGCGTCGTTGTCGGCTGATGGGGGCGGTTCCTGATGCTGATGCTGATTTAAATAAATTATTCTATATGCGTTTTTATTGCACTTCCCCTTCACCCCCCCCCCTCTCGCCTTGCCACTAATGGATTATTTTTTGCATAGACCGCACTCTGCGAGGGGCTTAGAAACGTGCTTAGTGGGGGGAAGGTGTCAAAGGGTTGCATGAAAAATTGTTTACTGTGTCATGTAATTCAATTTGCTCACTTAATTCCATTTTACGCGAGAGATAAATGCACACATACATATATATTCATATACATTCCTGCCCTGATATCTGCCTATTTATCATGCTTACCTGTAGAGTGAGCTGGGGAAGGGGGGGCGGTGTCTATCACTCCCGGAAAATACAAATTTGCAGCGGAAGTTGCGTGTGCCAAAGTAACTACGAAAGTAAAGCAAAAAAATAAATAGAAATTGAATTCGAATTCGAAATCGACAGCGAAATAAAAATAAATCATTGCTCTTAATTCGATTTCAAGTCGATAGCCTGTCTCTCTCTCCCACACTCTGCCGTCTCTGTCTGTCTCTCTCTCTCTCTCTCTTGTCTGGTAATTTCATCATGGACCGAGATCATTTCCTGGCAATTTCCTACAAAAAATCGCATGCAATGTGTGAGGCTTATCGATTAGGGTCAGGGTTATATATGCCACATAATGATAGATGATATAATAACTGATGATAAATGGTGAATAGCCAAATCAAAATGGGCGGAGTGAAAGTTGTGTGTGATGTAGCAGAAGAAACAATAGATAGGAGAGCAGTTATGGTTGAGAAAGAAAAGGATGGGTAACCTGATGGGATTAATGTTATAACATATTATAATATATGTTTACATGATGAATGATAACAGAGGAATCGTAAGTTGATATTAAACTTGGGGGATTTAAATGATTATTTAAAGGAATATATATAGTACTGTATATTTAGGAAGATGTAACACAGAGTTATCGCGGTCTTTTAAATACTACTCAATATTTTATATATTCTCACATGAATCAGGAGGAGGATATAAGTGAGTTTATTAACTAAAAAAACTTGAAAGAAATGTTGTCGAGCTCTCGCAATAATTTTGTTTTGATATCCTGTACATTTTCTTTAATTTCATATAATTCTTACTATGAAAGAGAATATATTGAAGTTATATAAAATAAATAAATTGTTAGAATTGAATTCTTAAAAAAAGGTTAAAGTCTTCCATCGAAGCTTAACCTGTTGAGCTACTCTCAAGAAGTTTCGATTAGACAATTGTCTGGCGTATTAAAAGACAATCCACTTAATAACAAAAATCCCCCTGAGCTTCCCCCACCTTCTCCAACACTAAACTAATTAAGTCAAGTGATGACGCTAATTTCCTATGCTGGGGCCAAGGCATAATCATCTTATTGCCACTTGTCATGCGGAGGCGTGGACAATTGGGGTAGGCGGAAGGCAAGCAGAGAGAGGGAGAGAAGGAGTATGAGGGGGTAGAGTAGGAATTGCAGAAAGAGGGAGGTGGAGGAACAGGAGGTTGCGACTGGGTAGTTGCTTAAGCGCCGAAAAGTTAATACCAGTCAAATCGCCTCGATCCCTTTCTCTCTCTCTATACCTGCCTCCCCGGTCATGAAGCACTTAGAGCAACGCACCCAACTCTCATTTAAGTTGAGCTGCGGCAGCACCTGACAGAGACAGCAACAACAAGAGCGACTCAGGGGGAGGGTCTGCTAAGCAGTTGCCACATGCCTTCAGTCAATGCTGTGCAACATAAATCATCTTGGGCGGCACTTGGACACGTGCCGGCAACCATTACCTTTCACAGTGACTACTCCTTCTCTACTACTTCTACACAGTGCAACCCTGGCAGGGTCTGTACACCCCAACCCTGGCCGAACTTAAGCCAATTGTCAGTGGGGCAGGTTCAAGTCAACTTTTGCTTTTCCTTTGCCTGCCACAACGCCAGCCTCGAGTGCTTTTTATGATGGTTTTGTTCCACGTTGCCAGGAGGAAGGGGGATGGAGAGTAGCCCGGTTGGAGGTAGCAGTTGCTGTGGCGTCTGCAAGGCTCCTTGGTTCGTTGCTCTCCTCCACACATGCGGGCTGTTTGTCTTGTTCACCATTTCTCCCTCTCTTTCTCCCCCTCTTCCTGTCTGTCCAGCTCTGTCATTGCCTTTTCATATTGCACGCATTTTCACGCGCTTTTCCTCGCTTCGTTGGACAAAACAAAAGACAGGCAGTAAGTAGAGAGAGCAAGGGAAGAGGGAAGGGCAGACTCGGCGAGAAGAAAGCAAAGCAAAGGAAAGCAAAGCCTGGCACTGCTTTTGGCTTTTCAGCATTATTTCTTAATATGCCCAGCACTTTATTTGGGCCTGAGTGATTTCCTTTGTTTTCTTCTGTCTCTCTCATTCTTGTTGTTGTTGTGTTTTTTCTTCAAAGCACACTTGATGAGCTTTTACGAGCCGCACATAAAGTTGACTCTCCGCTCTGTCAGTTATTAAATTTCCATCTTTTTACGTACTAGCCAAGATACCCTAGACAAATTGGTTGAGAAATGAGGAAGATATGATATAAATCTGTACAATATAATTTCTTTATGTAGTATAGATCTATACGATATATTGTCTATAAGTAGATGCATATATATCCTGTATATCCTGTAAATATATGGTGTGATCATATGGTGTTAGGTACTAGGTGCAAAAGAATAGTGAGAAACTTTTATACGAAGAGAGATACTAAAACAATACCGTAAGAAAACAGTTCAACAAATTTATACGAAGAATAATATAAAAAATAAAAATATAATAAAAAAAAAGTTTAGAATAAAGAAGAAGAATGTCCAGTATCTTGTGCTCTTCTTCAAAGGATATTTGATAATTATGCAGTCCCTTCTCTTACTTAGCTTATTTTTAATGGTTATTTACTATTCTAGTTGAGGATAATGATAAAAGTAAATGAATTAAATCATTTCACTTACAGTTTACTCCAATATGATATGTATGGTGTATGATATGTATGATTTGTAGGGTATCTCGCAGTCTCAACTGCCAGCTCTCTCTCTCTCTCTGCCAAGAAGACCTCAGGTCATTTTAATGGTCTTCCTTCTACCTTCTCGCACAGCTGTTGCTGCTTCTTGCAGCAAGTGAAGCATCCAAAGCGTCGTAAACTGAATTAACATAAAAACGCGTTCGTGGCTCAAGTGACCAAAAATTTAATTAATCAACGGCCACTTGAGCAGCCCCTACTCTCTCTCCCCCTCTCGCTCTCTCTCTCTCCGCCTTGCTTTTGCTTTCGCTTAATGTGCACGCAAATTGATTGCATTAACTTTTAAGCAAGGCCGCAAAATAAGAAAATGTTTCTTCCCTCCCTCGCAGCCTCAAGCGCCGTGGAAAGAGAGACGAGAAGAAGTGCGACAAGTGACAACAAATCAAGGAAAACATCTAAAAGAAAACCTAACAAAAGAAAGCACAACCAAAACAAAATACAAGCAAACAAAAAAAGAAAAGCAAAACAAAACGTATCCAAAAAATTGAAACCAAAAATACAAAACCAAAAAGCAAAAGCAAAACAACAAACAAATCAAAACAGCAACAAATCAAAACAAAGCAAAACAAAACAACACATCAACCAGTCAAGTCAATCCATCAATCAAGCCAACAGTCAATCCGTCAATCAATCAATCAATCAAACAACAATATGCTAAAGATACATATGCTGGAGCAGGTCGTCAGCACCGGCGACGTTTGTGGCGATAATGGAACTGGAGCAGGAGGAGCACACGAATTGTCCCCGAAGCGCAAAATAGCCACGCCTGGGGGCACTGCTACCGGAGGCAGCTCTTCCTCGTCGAAGAGCACGCCCACAGTATCCGCAACCTCGTCGCCGCATCATCAACCCACGCCGCCGCAGCGACACATACACTCACACTCAGCCAGTGCTGCTGGCAGTAAAAGCTTCAGCCAAGGATCCTCACCAGCCGGGTAGGTGTAGAAGACCATTTTATATAGTACACTGCGCGAAATAGTAGTACATTTTTCGATATGGGGAGACTTCTTATACTATTTAAATGAAGTGAAAAGCTTGAACTTTCTATAAATATAATTTAAAATCTGTCTTTAAAGATAAAGTTTGATATCATCTCACGGTAGCGTTCAATATTCACAGTTACGTTAATTGATGGTCATCATTAACACTGTCCTGGTTAAATTATAGACCAAACTGAAGATGTTTGATAGTGATACCGAACACGAAACGTGCATCTGCTGCTTAAACCACTGTTGCCAAAAAGATAATAGCTAAAAAATTACCCTTTACAAGAGACTCACTTAAGATTCGTCGCGAAGACAATCGTACAGAGTTAAGAGATCTATTTCAGAAAGTTCTAAAGCATCGAGTTACTTTGACTTGCATATCTTGCGTGTTTATAGACCCATCAAATTTAAATTAGAAGACCAACTTCAGTATTTATCTAAGTGTACGCCAAAGCAGAAAATTGTAACTCAAATTCCTAAAGGAGTAATCACAAATTAACAATTAAGGAAGATTGCAGAAATGGTATTATAAATTTGCAATATTCTTTAACTGCATTTAGTATAGAGCAAGCCTAATGTCGAATTGCATGTGTCTAGTTCTTGTAGTTGCTGAGATTGCGATGTTCATACAGACTGAAGGCAACAAGTTCCTAATCAATTGATTAGCTAACATAATAACAAGAACTAGCTTATGTCAGATTGAGCTTAATGATGTAATTGGATTAGTTCCTTTACAAGATAGAAATGTCTTTTTCTATCTAATTTGTCTTTGAATCGGAATTATATTAAATTTGCCAAATTGTGCAATCTAAGCACCATCAAATTGCGTCCCTCTCTTTCACTCCTTCTCTCTCTTTCTACTCATCAAATTGGCAACTTGTCGAGGCCATTAGTAGAGCGATTGCATTTGTCGGGAAGAGGGAGCTGGACACGAAAATGTTGCATGATAGATGCCTTTTTGATGAGAGAGATGCTCCACAAAAAAGCTTTCTCTGGCTAGCTAGCTCTGTCTCTGGCTCTCCCTCTCTCCCTCTTTCTCACACACACTGCATTTTGTCACATTCCTTTGGTTTTTGCGGTGGTTCATCATCATCATAATGGGTGCATTGCATCTGCCACCGAATGTTGCCACCAGTGGCAGTTGCAATTACCAAGTTGCCACTTGGCTCTCGCTGGTCTTTCCCGCCCTTGCCCCCTGCCCCCCTTATTGCTACTTGCCACTTCAGCTTCAACCTGCCTTCCCATCAAATTTCACCGCAATTCTGTTGTGTGTCGTTGATTCGGCAAATGTGTTGCCTGCCAATTTGTTCCCCCAGCTTCTCCTCTCCTCCCTACGGCAGACGTAACAATGCATCACGTGCATTGTTGCATTGTTTGTTACTTCCCAAAAGTGGGCGTGGCATTGTATTGTGGGCAACTGCGACTAATGAACTGTGAGTGGGCACACTATATGAGTAGAAATCAATTCATCTCTCTATGACGTCAGTGCTAACAAACTTGAATGAGCTAAATGAATGAATGGAACAGTGAAAGAGTGAAAGAGGGAGAAAAGAGGGAGAGATATTTAGTCTTTGTTGTGGCTTTTCCTGCATTTCACCTGCAAAGATAAAGAGCTTGGTAAGCAAATTTTGCTACTTGTCAATGATGTTTTGTGAGCACAATGAGCACAAAACTGACTTGACAGTCCTGAGAACAAGATTATATCCATAGAAACCGAGTTATCTCCCGTCTTAAAGATTCTAGGTGCCTTTTAGTAATATTTAAACGACCTATTTATCTCATTGCAAGTAACCTAAGTGACCTTCTACTCTTGAAACTCACATATCTTTTATTTCTTCCTTGGTTTTACTCAATAATTTATGTGTGATTGACACAATATAATAATCCATTAGATTTGAATGTATTTTAATAACATCTTAATGAATTCTCATCTTTCCTTTTAAGCACACATTGTGTAATTATAAAATCAATCATGTATAATATCAAATCATATTATTTGTTTACTTTATTTTTTACATTTCTTTGTTTATCTTTCCCAAACAAGATTTCAATAGACTTTCCTTACCTTTCTTAAGCTCCATCAGGCCCTTATCAATATAGGGAAATACTCACATATTTATTCCAATGCACACCTTCTCTAATTGTCTACTGCCTTCGATCTGTCGTAAACACATCTTCGCGCACAATACTATATGCCACTTTAATGCTCTGAGTCTCCCCAATTAGTACCTTTTTGTTCTGAACTTCTAGGTATATTTTCGAAATAAATTTGTCATTAGTTTTATTTTGTACTTTTCGCTCGTAAAACTGTTCGATTTTCTTTTATTTTTATGCTCTTCAGGCTCGTAAATCAGCAATTGGTATCGAGGGAATTGAAAGTGCCTGATAAAGCAAGAAAACAGAAGAATAAGTAGGAGAAAAACCCAAGTTGGTAACAGCTTTAAAGCTCTATAGGCGACTCGGGTTCACATTATCATCCACTTAGTGCATAGAGTGCGTCATTCTCCCTCCTTCTCTCGCCATTTTCTGTATATTTTCTCTTTTATGTACCTTTCTATCTATCTCTCTCAGTTGTTGCACCTGCCACAAATTGTGTGTGTGTGTGTGCTGCGCTTCATTTATTGCGCGTATCATTTACCACTTGTGTATCTCTCTTTCATTTTCTCATTCCTTCGCTGTCTGTTTATTTTCTTTGTTGTGCTTAGCTTGTGTCTCATATTCGCCTTATTGTTATTTGTAATTCTTTGCTCGTTATTTTCGCATTAGAGACTTGTAATTGATACCTGAATGTGTGTGTGGGAGGCTTAACCTCCCACCACACCCCCTATAGTTGGCAACACCTCCTCCACGCCTGCTTCGATTGAAAAGCGAAAACAAAGCCAGTCTCTTCTCCCCCTCCTTTCCCTTATTTGTACATAATTATTATACCAGTCGCCCGCCTTGTCAACTGAGAGGAAAACAATTTTCTTTTCTTTTCTTGTGTTTTTTTCCTTCAGGGCTTTTCTTCCCCATTCCCCGCCTGTCTGAACTTGACAAGCAAAAGGGATTTTCATTTCTTTGCTTTGTTTTAAAAACATAAACACTTCCGCTGCCCCCTTGCGCTCCCCTCCCTGCCTGCCATCCTCCTCTTGTTGTCTCAACTCTTTTGGGGCTATTTTTACTTAATTACTCGACAGGGCTTAGCAGGGTTCCCATTCTCAGTCCCCAATGTCTTTATACATGCGTCACAGTTTTGTATAAATGTGACCCACTGTCGCATCTTCCTCTCTCCTCCCTCTCTCTCTTTCTCTCGCTCTGGAGGGAACTGTTCCCATTCAGCTTCAGCTCGATCTCCATTTCGTTTGTCGTCAGTCAGTTAGACGACCTAAAAACCAAAACTCTGGTCTGGTCTGGCCTGGCCTGGTCTTGTCTGCTTGTTAGCCCAGTTTGTCAGTGAGTTCCCGGTCAGACCAGACTGATAGACAGACACACACTTTGTCAGTTGGCCAACTTTGTAAGCATCTGCCGAGCAGAATTTTTGGCCATCTCCGATTTCAATGGCATTTCCAGGCTAATTTATATGCAAGAAACGAGCGGGCCAACAAAAATAACTGGCCAAACAGCTGAGCGGGCCACATCATTTATCACTTTTCGATTTGTTGCGTGTTGTGTATACCCTGTAAAGCAAGTAAATGGCTAAAGGGAGTACCAAGTTGATATAGACAAGGTTGAATATACATTAAGATGAACATTATTAATTAAATATTAAAGTAATTTATAATAGAAGTATCTTTTCTATATTCTTCATCACTCTAGCTATTCGTTACCCTATAACTCGCCTTTTTAACAATAATATTGTTAAGTTTAAGTTAAGTTTTACTTCCTTATATTCATATAAATTCGTTCATTTGTTCATGCTTCATTTGTTGACCCTTCATTCGTCGATGCTTCATTTGTTGATGCTTCATTCGTTGAAGCTTCGTTTAGCGTTACAAAATATGTCTTGTTCTTCCATTCGACTACAGAGTATCTAACGATACATCATACCTTCTGCACTCTCAAACTTTTGTTACTCGCAGATAATTTGGAATGTTTCAGCAAGCAGAAATGTGCCGGACACGCAACAAGCAGTACGCTTATACAGTTTGTGGGTGGTTCAAGTCACTCAGAGATGCCAAGAGAGAAAGAGAGAGAGAGAGGGAGAGCAAGAGTGTAGGGGGAGAAGGGGGAAAGAAAGAGTGCAAGAGTAAATGTTGAAATTAGTTTTGTTGGTCTGGCAAGATAATGGCAAGATAATCACCTAATGATCGGTTAGCGGATGAGCCACAACCAACTGGAGCGCCAGAAATTGTGAATGAACTAGTTCACGGGGTAGCCAAAATAAAGAAAGAGAGAGAGATAGAGAGAGGAGCAGAGGGAAGCTGTAAACGATGTCAGACTGAGCACCTGACAACCTACGCGCGTGGCACGTGACATTTGACGGGCTGCAGTAGAAGGCACCGCGGATGAAACTCAACTCGACTCGGGGATTAGACGGCGACTTATTTATGCCACAACATGCAGTGCAGCGAAAGAGAAGTGAAAGAGAGAGAGGGAGAGCGAGAGAGGAGAAGACAGCGAGTAAAGTCGCGGACTGTAGGAAGGAGTTGCGTACGTGATTTCTGAGCAATTGCTACAAACGGTACAAAGGCCTCTGGCCCCAAGATAGCCACTATTAAAAATCAATAGAAAAGCCTAGGGGAAATGATGAACTCTGAGATACCCTCTGAAACATGACGTTGTGCTTTAACTGAGAGTCAAAAACAGTTGAAATTTGATTGTTAACGTAGCTTAATAATAATTTGTATGTAATCGAATTAACATACCCATTTGTGTTAGTAATTAGAGGTATTAAACGCTTATGCTTGGGTATAATAAGTAGAAAGAGTCAAAAAATTGATGGTACCCTTGCCCACTATTTACAGGGTATGCCTGTGTGAAATTATTGCATTACGCAAAATCTTGATAAAGAATTTCAAGTTATTTTCTATAAAAAAGCAACGGGTGACACATTTAAGAGCCAAGCCCCTCAGGGGTTTCTATACCTCTCTCCTCTGTCTCCCTCTCTCCCTTTCTTTGCCCCTAACGGCACTTGTAGAACAGTGTAGCCAGACTAAGCAACGTCAACTGCTGAGGGGATTAACAAAGAGGTAAAGTAAATAAATGAGAAATAATGCATAAATATAATAAAAATATAACAAATAATGAAAGAAATAAATGATAGTAAATAATATGTGAACCAAGTTCAAGAAACTTCATGACGATTCATATTTATATTTGCCGATATTTATCGTTAATATTCATGCAATGACAATAGAGAGAAAACAAGTTTTGTAATCCGCAAGGCGGCATAAGATCAAATGGGGAACTGAAGGCGCATAATCGCTCTACATTTTTTAATTTATTAGCAGCATGACAGAGGTTGAGGGGCAGGAGGAAAGAGGGGGATTGAAGGTGGGGTCTGAAGCACGCATATGAAGTTCAAAGATGCTGACAACAATTAAATTAGAGTCACGCCGAGAGGCGAGAAATCAATAAAAAACGGAGAAGAAAAGACAAAGAGCAAAAGCCTGTGGCGACATTGCCCAGGGGAGAAGGAGAGATAGGGGGTGAGGAGTGTGAGGCAGAAGGAGGAGGCTGTGTCATTTTCTATGCCAGTGAACTGTCTCATGCCTGCGTGTGTGTGTGTGCCTGTTGCACACAATTAGAAATGCGCCTAATTGGAACCTGAGGACAAACTTCAACACGCCCCATGCGCCCAGCATCAGCTCCTCCTGTCCCTGCTCCCCCATCAGCCTACTCCAGGCGTAGGCGCAACAACAAGGCGTGACCCCATCGACCCCATTTGGCCCTCCCTACCTGCCTTCCTCTTCCAGCCCCTCTCTGTGACTGTGTCGAAAGTCAATTTCGCAGTTCGAGGCTAATTTATGCTGCGGCTATTCATTTCCAGCTCGTCTCGCCTTCTCTCTCTCCCTCTCCCTCTCTCTCCATCTCTCTGCTTGCCAGATGTAGTCAGGTGTTACGATGAGCAAAGACCAGTGGAGGGGAGGCAGGGAGTAGAGATTTGGTGGCATTCTTGGCCGCCGAACAAACTGATGTAACTTTTGTTTTCTTTGGCAGCAACAAACTTGTCTTTTGTTTATTGTTTTCGGGTTTTGTCGCACAATTATGCAAAAATTGAAAAGGCACGTTCAATCAGTCCCCCCTCTCCCCCTTACTCCCCTCTATCTCTCTCTCTTTCTTTCACTCTCCCTCTCTCTCTCTATCAGAAATGAGGCTAATAAATGGTTTCATGTGTGTGTGGCTTTGTCTTTACTTATGAGTTATGCATGAGGTAAAATGGCTTAGGTAGGCGATGTGTGTGTGTGTGTGTGTGTGGCAGTCTGTGTGCATATGTGTGTGTGTGTTTGGCAATTAGGAAAATTGATATTTTTGCTGAGCATTGTAGTAAACTAATGGGCTAACTTTGACTAGAAACAGCACAGTAAATGTTAAATAGTATTAAGTAGATTAGAATCGTATAATCCCAGAGGATTAAGAAAGTGGTCAAATGATGGCAGAGCACTGAACTTTGACCTTTTAGTTATCAGCAACAGTTTGGCAAGAACTTTAACTGGATATGTTAAGTAAAGTTAAGTTTCTGACGGAACAATGTGGACTCTAGATAAAAAAAGAATCTATCTACATAAAGTAGACCCGATTACTAACATTCTTAATTCATTCAATTACCAATTCTGCATTTCTATCACAGATATATGCTATAGAACTTTTTTTGCTTTATTTTGACACTTTTCTATCACACGAATCCTCTTACAGTTTGCAATATTATCAATTTGCGGTTGCAGTGGGCGTGGCATCTTATATTTAACATCAGCTTTAGCTGCGTACAGTATATAGGAACCATTATGCCAAATTTGCTATCTTTAGTCTTTAAAATAACTGAGACCAGCGCGTTCATACAGACATACAGATAGACAGTTACATTGTATGTCTCCTGCTGGTATGCAACATACATTGCCTTAACTTAGTATACCCATATTTGTGAGCATAAATGCTGCTTGAAATATCATCTTCATTATGAGTACATTCATTTGTTATTCACTTCTATGCACGCTGTGAAAAACTCTTGAAAAATGATAGAAATAAAAAGAAAATATAAAAATGCTGAAAAACTCATCTGCGACTTCACGTGGCATCTGCAGCTGCATCTGCATTTCTGTTGCCTGCTTCCATCTTCTATCTTGCCTCTTGCAACTTGCAACTTGGCGTCGACGTCTTCACTGCTAACCCAATTACGAAGGCAGCATAAACAAATTTTATATATATTTTCTTTCTTTTTCATAGTGGTTTTTATGCAGCCCAGACAAATTGCCAAGAAAAACACTTTGCCACAGCAACAACAACAACAACAAGTGTTGGGGAAAAGTTGTGGGCAGGCAGGCAGATGGAAGTGAGGGGGGAAAGTGCAAGAAGGAGGGTGAAAACATTTGTTTTGGTGACACTCGAGTAGAGAGAAGATGCTGAACAAATGTTTATGAATTATTAATTGGAAATTGTGAAACGAGCTGGGAAAATGCAAGCGAAGAAGTTAAGAGAACTCAAGCTATGTTTCTCTCTCTCTTTCTCTTTTTCTCTCGTTCTATCTCCCTCTCTGCCCCTGCTGTAAGTCAAAATAACTTGTAAAACTTTTACATTTTGCGGTGAATGACTTATTGTTCTTAAAGTTGTTGTTGCTGTAACTGCGAATTGATGATGTGCCAGAAAAAAATGAAAAACTGGAATAGAAACAATAAGAATAAAATTGTACAAATGTTCTAACTGTGCACAGTGGAACAGAAGCTAATTGGGGTACAGTAAATTTTTAAAGTAGTGAAATTAAACAGAAATTGCTGAGGGAGCTACTATACGTAGTTAGACAGACATTTAGCTAGTTACTGTCCATGGGAACTTGAATTTTAAGTAAGATAGAAGGCTGAAATGAGAAAGAACTGTTAACTATATTATATCATAATAATGTTTGTGTTGATTCCCATTGAATCAGCTTACCATATAATGTTAGAACTTAAGACTTTCGATGAAAGTTAAATGATATTTCTGCTGTCAACAGACGAATCTGTTTTGGTATTTTTAGAGACTCTAAAATGATAATGATATACCACAAAGATACTCAGATAGAACCCAAAACTTATATATGATGCATGCCATATGGTATTCTTAAACTGCATTAGTATATTTTGCTTTATTGATGAAAGTTAGATGATCTTTAATTTGCCATCAAATTAGTTTTGATATGTTTTAAGATTCTAATGATATGCTGAATGATACTTGGTAAGAACACCCAAAATACCATTTAACTATGGTTTACTAAAGCTACATTAGCATACCTTTCTAAGCATTCTATTCTATTTCATATAATCTCATTCCATTTAGTTGCATTCGCAATTTTCCACTCGAAAAAACTTTTTCTAATCACTTTTTTCGAGTTGTGCCAGAGAGTTGAACATTTGTTTTTAAGCTGCTAAATGAAAAGTGGAAAAACATTCGGAAATTGAGTGTGACGTGAGACAAAAGAGAAAGAGAGTAGCAAGAGGGGTGGTAGGGGGTACAGTAGGCAGTAGACCAAGTGGCCCGGTGGCCGGAGATCAACTGTGGCGCCCGAAATGTTAAACAAGTTAATTGCATTTGCAATCGGTCGACTTGCAGTGGCAGCCACAGCAACAGCGACAGCAATAACAACAACTGCAACTGCAACAATGCAAAACTGGAAACCGACAAGCAACAACAACAATAACAACCGGCATCAGCAACAAGAACAACAACAACGAGCACCGACAACCGGCAATAGCAAAACTTTTTTTGTATCTCAGTCAGTGGGTCAAAAGCAGCCGCCACTTTCAGCGTTTTTGGCATGCGACTACTCAGTTGTTGTTGTTGTAGTTGTTGCTGCTGCTGTTGTTGTTGCTGCTGCAGTAGCAGCATTTGTTGCTGCTGGCATCGTACCAAAAATAGTTGCTGCCGCCGCCAGTTGTCAGTTGATTGAGCTCGCCAGACAGACGCGACAGTGCTCGGAGACGAGACGAGACGAGAGACAATCGCATCGCATCGCTACTGTATACTACGCTACACTCGCGGCCAGTTGAATAGAAGCGATTGTGTCATGCCTAATACCCTTGACGTTGAATGAATGGATGAACTGTTGTCGTGCCTCTGCTCTGACTGGGGCAAGTATTTATTGTAGTAACTTGAGCTGAATACTTTGGTTGGCTAGATAGACAGTTGGATTACTACATTTGCATAAATTGTGTATATATACGGCTTATGATTTATGTAAACTTTAAGAGCTGAACTTTAATCATATTAGTTCCTTAGTTGAGAAAGAAAGAAATTTAAAACTTTAAAGTGCTTTCAAAGCTTGATCTTCCTTAGATATTTTAAAAAGCTTTAATGTGCTATCAAAAGTTTTGATGTGTTATAAAAGCATATACTGGATTTAAATATTTGTATGTACCGTTTTCACTACACAGTACTCGATTTTAAACTTTGTGTTCTCACTTAACTACTTAAGGTATTTCATACAGCTTTAAGGTACTTTTCTTTTTTTTTCTTTATAATTTCATCTTCTCTATGGAAGTCTCATCGTATTATTCACATAAAATCGAACTAAATAAAACTTTATACGCTTTAAAATGAATTCACTGTGTAGCATTCAGCAATTTCAATAGAAAATATGTTGCCACTGCTCTTACAGGGTATGAGCACAGCCTAGCAACTGGTTTCTTTAACTTTTGGGCACTGTGTGTGGCATGCGCAGAGTTTGCGATCGGCGGAGATAGCAAAGTGACTAAACTGAGACCAAATGACGGGCATTTCGTGTGATTACCAAGCAAATTTATGTAAATATGCAAATGTTGGCCAGCTGGTCAGCGAAGAAGATGAACAAAAGGAGAGAGAGAGGATGGAAGAGTGCGAGCAATCGATCGAACAAAGGAAAGTCAAAGAGTTAGCGGCCAAGTTCATTGTGCACATTGTTCATGTCTCTCGCGGATGAAGGTCAAACAAAGAGAAGCAGAGATAGAGAGAGATAGAGAGAGAGACGAACAAGCTAATTATGCAATGACAGTTGAAGCTGTACAGATAAGTGAGCAGCTGATGAAACAGGAAGATGTGAAGTTGAGCAAGAAGCAGAGGGAAAAACTTACACACACTCATACGCGGCGTATACGTAATGCATTCACGTACCTAGAGTTGTTGTGCCTCAGGCGAAGTGGAAATACTTTCGTTTAAAGTCAACTTGAAATCAAGTCGAACTTCAATCTCAGTCCCAACCTCAGAGTCTCAGTTTCAGTCTCAGTTTCAGTCGCAGTTTCAGCCTCGACATTCTTTATGGGCACAATTAAATGTTTGAATGAAAATGCTTTGTAAACGTGTTGCAAATGTTTTAGTTAATTTATCAACAGCCTCTCTCTGGGGGCACTTGCGCGTTTAATTGCTCGAGTTAACGCCCAATTAAGTTGAAAATTCTAAATTCGTTTTGCAATTAAAAGAAACTAAACAGAAACTACTTTAGTTAAAGGTTTTGTCAATTCACTTTCGATTAAGGCAACAAATCGACAGACAAACGAGCTGTCAGTCAGTCCCCCTCTCTTACTTTGTCTAGGGTGTCTGCGTATACCCTGTAACCGATCGAAACCAAAAGTGTTTTGACCATTTTAGCTTTGGTTTGGCTAATTACGTGTTTCACTCGGCTGTCTCTTTTAATTTTGTCCAACAATTTTGTTGCATTCATTTGTCGGCCATAAAAGTCGCCGTCAACCAAACAAACGAACAAACACGAACGAACTAAAAGCGCCAAATTTGCCAACAAAGCCGCCTTACCATATTCTCGAAATGAGCAGCGAATATTTGTCGTAGTATTTCTCTCTGAGGAGACTTTATATGGCACTTACCCTTTCCGCAATAGTATGGAGCAGCGGCAAAGAGTAGTGTGACTATGCGGAGATCTTGGGAAAATTGCATTAAGTAGAGAGCTGATTATTCAATTGCAGCTGAACAGATTAATCAACTTATGTAGAGCTTTGGGATTGAGATAGTTAGCTTAATTGAGATACTTCTAAAATTTATTTTATTAAAATTTATTTCATTTATTGTGTTGATTGTTTCTTCTTTTGAGTACCTTTTTAACCTACGTGGGTTGAATTAATAGTATTCTGGTACTTAAATTTCAATTGAAGCTACTGTAAGATCATTGATAGGTTTACACTTGAATATATAGCATTTAAATACTTCTATTTAATTTAAAGCCAATATAAACTCTTGGAAAGCTTCACATTTTATTAAAATATGTTGGCAAATAAAGAAAGGTTACCTTCGTTTATTAATCAAAGAAGAAAACATATTTTTAATCTCTCATGATCAAGAGCTTTTAAGTATTGCTTATGTTGCTCATGTTTTTATCTTATATACAGTATACCCTGTAACAAATGTCTCTAATAGCTCATTAAAGTCCACATCACTCTTGACTCAAAGCTTTTTTACAATCGTGAGCAGCTTTTGAAAGCGCATAAGAAAATCATCATGCTGCAAATTTTATTTACATTGCTTGTATTTTGTCTTTAAATTACACACACTCACACACACAGCACACACACATGCACACACACGCAATCTTACTTGCAAGTCTCAGCTGCAATTCCCTCAAGTTGCTTATCTAATGTGGCCCGCGGCAGTGGGCGTGGCATGTTAGTATGGCCTGCCCCCATTTGAATCAACAAGTAAATCATATGCGCATTGTGGATGACGTCAATTCTGAAATTCAAATTCAACGACTGCCCGGGGAGCTTTGCCCAAGAGAGAGACAGGCAGGGAGATGGGGAGCGGAAGCAAAAGACGATGAAGATGAAGAGAAGAGAAGGAGTAGGAGAAGGGGTTGCCGGAGCAGCAGCTGAAGGAATACATATTTAGACATCTATATATGTATGTTGAGTGTGGTTCAGTTGTGTCGCGGTTTTCAGTGTCAGTTGGCTCTCCCCTCTCCCTTCCCCACCCTTGCCCCTCCCACTCTCTCTCTCATTTTATTGTATTTGGCCTGTGGCTGCATACGAAATTCATCTCAATGACGCTTGGAAGGCGCCGCCGCTGGAGCAGCTCATCAGCAAGTCAATTGCCGAGGAGCCTCGGGGGGCTGTGACACACCCCCCTGCTGCCGCCCTCATTCCCGCGCAATACAAATTTGTATGCGATGCTGATTCGATTATCGACTTGGGCTTTGATTTAACCAGAACCACAACAACAACAACAACAACGATAACGATAACAATCACACTCTCTTTATAGATTTTCAACACTTTGAAATTGAAATTGACTTTAAAGTGCGATCTTTCTCGACCCTTACCCCTAGAGAGAAGGCCCCTGCCTTGCACATGGCCCCACATTGTCATTATTATCTGGCAATTTTGGTCTACACAAACTCTGCCTGAAGTTTTTTCTATTTTTTGTTGGTTTTCTGTTTCGAAAAACTCTTTAAAGTCGCGCCACAACAATGTGTCCCAGACATAAAGATGCGCCATTAGTGGGTTCTAGTTGCTGCACACATACACATACACACACTGGCGACAGGCAACAGCTCTGCGGTCCCATTGTATGCGAGCAGCACAGTGGGGCGAAGGTGGGCTAAAAAGGGAATATAAAAAAGCAAGAATTATAATAAGAAACACTTCTAATGAACTACGAACTTCTAAGGTATTCACAAAAGTCACTTTTCATAATACTAAGGGATTTAAAGATATACCAAATATGAAGCTATAAAAAATATATTAAAATATACATACATTATTCTATAAATATCTTGATCATTAGAAAACTTCTAATGAATTCCTAACACAAATTGAGATACTATCAAAATGCACTTCTCATATCTCTAAGGGACTTTAAACTTGAATATGTTCATAGAACTAATTCAGTCTCCTCTGAATTGTCCCACTGTGCCTGGCAAATCACTTTACAACCCGATACAACACACACACCCACACATACATACACAGATATACCCCTTACCAATACACACTCGCACGACTTCTCACAACTTTTTGTCTACTTTGGCGGTGTTTCCCTCCCATCGCTCGAGTTATTACATAGATTTTGTAGCATTTTGTGCCCAAAATGTATGAGGCAAGCAGAGAGATACTATACACTGAGATACACAAGATATAGACTTTTTGGACTCTGCAACAACAGCAACAACAACAACAACAATAATGACAACGACAACGACGACATATTTATGATTCCTTTGCCACTCTCTATTTATGAGGCATGGCAAAGTAGGGGTGCAGTTTTGGTAGGTGGGTGGTGGAAAGGTGGGGAGGTGCAGACCAGGGACTTACTGCCTGCATAGTGCAACTATGATATATATATTTGAACGTGAAGGAGATTATTACACGCTGCCCAAATATAATTTCCACACTGTAAAAACTTTTGCAACTTGCCGCGTTTCTCGCTCTCCCTTTTCCTTTCCTCTTCTGCTGCGCTTCCTTTTCGTTTTATGCCTCAAGAATTATGAAAAAATGCTGCAGCAAAAGCAAGAGAAAAATGTGAGAAATGAAAATGGCGTGCGGCACGAAAATGTGCAACCAAAAAAAAAAAAAAATAATATCGAAAAAATTGTAAAAAACAGTGTAAAAATTGCCTGGGGTTAAATTTGGCAAGCAGACAAGGCTGCAAATTGTCTGACCACTGTAAGGGGTAGAGGGGGCGGCGAGAGAGAGAGAAAAATAGTTGGAGCGAGGGGGGAGCGTACGTGTCGAGTGCAATAAACGCAAAAGTGTCTGTGCGAGCACTTTCGTCGGCCAGTGTATGAGGCTCTGGCCCCATTGTTGTTCTTTGTTTATGGACAACGTCGACGCGTCGACGATTTGCCTCAGTTTAAATAGTAAAACAGAAATAAAACAAGAGTTATTTAAACAAACACACACACATACAGTAGTGCAGGAATATAAACAATAAAAATATAAATCATTTTCTTTTTTGTAGTTTACTGAATTATTCGTTGCGCTTTAATTTTTCGATATTGAGCAGATAAAACAAAATTCATTTCCGTCTGTTGCGAATTTGACAAGCGATTTAATTTTCAATGATTTTAAACGATTGTACTTTATGTTATATAAGGCAAACTTTAATAAAAGAGGGTGTATTAAGTTCTCAACTTAAGTAGAAGACAGCGCAGAATATATTATTACTATGACAATTTTGATTATTCTTAACTCTTGCTTCCTATATGTAAGTTCTTTCTTTAAATAGGTTAAAAATAGGTTCAAATTTAATAAAAAATAAAGTTTTCAATAACTTTTGAGTTTTATATTGATAAATACATCATAGAGACTTATTCTATTCCTTATTAGTTGATAGTTCGCAGTTCCACCTTAACACTTTGATGACTATATACAATTTCAGTTTTGGCTTTAAATAGATTAAAATTGTATAAAATAGCAAGTCTTCTACAACTTTTGTGATTTATGATAACAAACAATGATAATATACCGTAATTTTTTGGGCTCATTCTAATCCTTAACGTATTGCTTCATAGTTCACGTATGCAGAGTATTCGCAAGTCGAATGCATATACAGTTTCCTTTGGTTATATTTTTCCATGGGGCAGTTGGAAAAAATCTCTGAAAATATTTATGTGCATTTTAATACGTTTCGATCGCATAAAAATTACAAAATGCACAATTGTCGCGCGTGCAAATCGATTGGAAACAATCGAGAATTGCATTCTTAATATACTTGTGGCAATAACAACAATAATAAATAAGCAAAAAAACAAAAAGTATAGAGAAAAACAATCGCAATTAGAGCCGCAGCCTTCCAAATGGAGAGCAATGGCAAAATAATTAAATAGAAGCGACGCGTTTACACGCTACACTTGTGGCCACAAAAATGTGGCAGGAGACAAAGACAGAGAGAGTGATGTGTCATGTGTGTGGGAGAGGGTATGAGAGAGAGAGAGAGTCAGAGACAGTTGCTTTAGAACTTTTCCAATTTAATTCTGGCTGCAACTCATCTCAGCTTGCTTAGTTCTACTAACTACGCATGAACTATGGAAAATATCTCAAGTAACGCATGGCAACCCTAGAAGTTTGTCATGTTTTCAGTAAGTTTTGGAGATTTTAGCTTCGCTTTTCATTATTCACTGTCAAACGATGACATTAAAATGGGAAAACTTAGTATTCCTCCAAATGAACTGAAGACATAAGAGAAAAACCTTTTCTAACTTTTCGTTTAAGTTTGTCATGTTCAGATGGCAACTCTAAACCTTTCCACACAGTATGAAATGCAATTTGCGACGTTGCCAAAGTTCATTTGTGACACTTGCATTAGATAATTCACTTTCTACAACTTTTCATTTATCAATTAAAACCTTCACTAGTTTTGGACACTGCTCAACAAGTTGAGTGGACAAAGTGCAAGTGAAACCTCATCAAGTTTCTACTTTCTGCTTTTACAAAGTTTTCTTTTAATTGGTTCTTAATTAAAGCTATGCACAAGTTTCAGGAAACTACCTGCTAAAGGATTATGTCGAGTTTTGTTTGACATTTGCAGACTAATTTGCATTCAGAGGGGGAGGTAATTGTTGAGTTGAGTTGACCCCTTTGGCGGTTTTTGGCTTAGCTTCACTGATTAATGGGTTCAACAACGAGGTGAGTTGGGAGACTCTGACTGGCGACTGGCGCGACTAATAACTGGCCATAAATTTAAGCTGGCAGTGCAAGTGTTTGGCCAATTAGCAGGCAAATTGCACACACACTCTAGCTGACCAAAATGGCCAGTTGGCCAAGTCTGACGAAAACACAACAAAGCTGGGGAAAAAACACATGTGGAGCTCGAGGAGGCGCTACACAAATTAGAGGCTGCATATGAATAAGTGGCAAGTTGTTAACTGTAATTCGGTGCAAGGTGCCAAGTAGAGCAGAGCAACAACTATTTGGTAAATCTGTACTGCACTTATCGCTTAAGTATCGCTGGCAGTTAAGCGACACAGACCCATAAACAGTAATAAGCTGAAGAAAATTGGAATGATGTAACAGTAAATTGAAATTCCGGGAAAAATTGTATACAAAGTTGGAGGTAAAATGATATGGGAAAAGATTGACTCATGAGTAAGTTAAAGTTGAAATTGTAATGAATATGATGAAGTTGAAATAGTGTAAACTATCAATATCAAAAGTTAAGGTTGTCTAAGTATTTGATAGATTTTACAGAATATTGAAATGAAGCCGGTTTAATAAGTGTGAGAACTGATTCTTAAAATATGTTTAGCTATAGAAAGGTTTATTTCTTGTAATAGATATTCTTATTCAACAACTCTATTCATATTCAAGGTATACAATCGTTTTCTGTAGATATTCTTCTATTAAATCCCTGTTTCTTAGTTAATCTCTCTAAATTATGTGTACACCATCATTAATCGAAACTGTCGCTATCGATTGCTTTCGCAGTATTCAGAAAAGTGAAAAAAAAAACAAAATTGTAAGTCAACAAAATGAACAAAACACGAACGGAAGTACTGTTAATTTCAGTTAGCTATAAATTTTAGTGGGCCTTTTTTGTGAGTCATCTGCGAAAGTTGAGATTGAGACAGACGAGAAACCAAATGTAATTGCGAAACTTGGAAACAGTTTGAAGGATTTTCGTGGAAACTGAAGCAGACGAAGAAGAGGAAGTTGGCTTACGTTTACCAAGAGGGAGAGAGATAAAGAGAATGGGAATGGAACTAGCATTGAGGTTAGAACTGAGTCAAGAGAGAGAACTGGAGATGAGCTTGTAAGGCTTCAGTTAGTTGCTTCTTCTGTGTAACTTACAGGGAGATACAGAGAGATAGACAGAGGAAGACGGTGAGGGAGAGGCATAGAGTAGGTTTTCATGTCTTGCTTTTAATTTTGCACTTCCGATTGTTGCCCAAGACAACCCAACAACAATCGAGTCCGCTCAGCTAAGACGCCTATTAAAATCTACTTTTTTTCTTTTGTTTTCTGCTCTCTTTACTTTATGCCGCTTCCTTCCGTTTCTTTCGAATCTTCTCTCTCTGTGTGTTTGTCTTATGTCTTTCTTTTCGGGCCTTTATTTGTGTTTGTTTTTTAAGTTTTACGTTGATTTTGGCAGCAACTAAATTGTTGTTGCTGTTGGAAAACAACTTTATTAGCAGCGCCAACAAAATTGTGTATGATATAAGGCCTCCCCAGCTCCACAGTGCCACGCCCTGTCTATGTAGTTGATGTTGTTGTTGTTGCTGCGTTGAATGCTTCAACGATTTGGCGATTGCATCGCATAAAAAGCCAAATTGTTCGTTTTGTTGTTGCTGCTGTTGTGCGATGTGTTGCAACTCGGCAGCATTTTCCACATTTATTCACGCGCCATAATGTCGTTGTTGTTGTTATTGTTGTTTGGGCTGCATTAAATTAAATTACACGCTTATAAGGTTTTTGTGGTTGGCTGGCTAATTGCTGTTGTTGCTGTTGTTACACCTTTCGTTGTTGTTTACCTTTATAATTTATATCGAATGAATTTAGTTAAATTACATTTTGTACTTTCGTCGGTTTTCTACGGCCTTAACAATTATTTTTGGTGTTTTTTTGCATTGTAAAATTAAAATTGCATAAAAGTTTTAATAGTCAACGGAGATGTCGATATTGGGGCTCTAAAACATTGCAAACGTTTTGGCCATTTGGTTGACCGCAACCAAAATTGCTGCAGCTCTATTTATAACCAGCAAATGGAGTCCAATGACATTGGCCAAAAATCCCCGTATTAGTCATAAATAATGCTATAAATAGATAGTTTGTGAGAGTGGAAGAGAGTGTGAGAGCGCTTGAAAGCTATTTAGAGAGGCAAATGAGCTTAATTCCCTTTGTAAATAGATTTATTTACTGAGTAAACAAATTAAATCTTTCATGGCTGGTTCTCAAAAAAGAGTTTTTAAGTAACATAAAAGTTGCTTACCTGAAGACAACTTAAAGAAGAATATAGATTTTAATTGCAAACAGTTTCGGAATTGTAGATATTTTAAAAAGATTTTGAATTAGATTAATCCAAACCTCTTGATGCAACGAGCTTTGTGCTACAAAAGTTGCTTGAAACCTCGAGCATGAAGGTCTATTTAAAAGGTCCCAAAAGTTTGATGAAATTTAAGATAATTAAAATGTTAATTAATCCAAAACTGTCCATAAAATATGAACAGTTGCTTCAAGTCTAAACAAAACTCAAAGTGTCAAAGCGCTTTAAAGGAAATGCCACCACACCAAAAGACAAGTTAAAGTTTGTTTGCTCAAGAGTTCTTTTTTCATAAATTAATTTTAAGCAATAAAGCTTGCACTTGCTTCAAAAAATGATTAGTCCTTTGTAGATTAACTGAACTTAAAATGTTCTACATAAACTCTATTTCTTTGACGTTTTTCTCCCTTTATATCAGCTAGTGTCATTCAGTCAAATGCAAACTGACATGAGTCCTAGCTCTTTCTGCGTTATCTATCGTTTGGTGCAAGTTCGATTCGATGCATTTACAGCCCAGTGTCCACCACAACCTCACCCACTGCCTGTCTGGTACTGCTGATTTCCCTCTGGATTTCCACTTTGCAAGTGGAGAGACGGAATCGTATCGTTTCATTTCGTTTCGGTATGCTGAAAACACATTGAGAATAATTTCATTTGGACTCCCCTGGAGCCAGAGTAGAATAGACAGAGAGACACAGAGCACATTGCAAATTGGCCTCATCATCTGCATGTCTCTCATTATCATCGCATCCCCAGCGTCATCTTCATTATGATGATGACGATGCTGATGCAGATGATGACAATAATGTTGTTGTCATTATCGCCATTATCGATTCAAAAGGCATCGTTAAATTATCAACAACAAAAAACAGACAAACAAAAAGCAAAGTTTGCCAAATCGCTTTATCGTTTCTCTCTCTCAACTTTGAATTGTTCAAATTTTTATTGCATTTAATTTGATTTCGTTTAACTTTATGACATGCCCCGAAAACAAAACAATAACAAACAAAACGTGGTTACACATATCACATTTGGGCTTATTTAACCAACCATAAATGACGTTTTCCGATTATGGCTGAGCAAATATTGTTTTTGCATCGCAACATTTTGTTTGCATATCTAATGATAGGTCATTTAGGTTTATTTATGGCTTGGACTCGAACTGGATAAGCACTTTCATGCAAAGTAGAACGTAATATCTTTAAGTTAAACTTTCATCTAGTTTCCTATAATAATTTATTGATTCCATCTTCTGTTTCTTTCCAGGTAAGCGCAATATCTTTCCGTCTTATCTTCCTTTTGTCGTAAGTCTTCAACAATTGCAAATATTCCATAAATACATTGAAAGATTTCCAGTTAAAAATTATTACATCTGATATTCCTTCCTGGAAATGCGTGTGATGAGTAGGGGAGCGGAGGTAGTAGCAGCTCGATTTCAAATCAGCTTTATGGCGACAGCTTCCGTAATTCAATAAATGTTTCATTGTATCGGTGGAGTAAATATACAATATATATAAATATCGTTGAGTTTCGTGCGTTAATACCCTGTGCATGTTGTGCGTCCACAAAGTGGTATATGCATTTTATGATGCCCATAAAGCTTGTGTATCGTAAACAACTTGATTATCTCTTTTAGAATCGCTGTGAAGGGCGGTCGTTCAACTAACGTTTAATAAAGATGATTGTATAACGAGTTAAGTTTGATTGACTTGGAGTTTAAGCAAGTTATGGCATACGATAGAATATGATATAACTGAAAATCGACTTAAGCTTGAGTGTAGAAAACTTATTCACGACTCCTGGGATTGCAACTACTAAGAATTATACAATTAATAAAGAAAGGCTACGTTTAACCCTTAAGTCTGATTTGTAAGGAGCCCAGAAAAAGCTTGTAAGAGAAAAATCGAGAGTTCGCCTACTACCGAGTTAGCATGCAGTAGCTCTTAAATATGAGTTTTGAGAGTATTTCTTGTTTCTCTCCCGCTCATTCCAATGGCAACTTTTGAGAATCACCGAGAGAGGTGTTTTCTGTGTTCTAATACTGAGATTAATTTGCTTTAATTAACATTTAGGTGTGACTTTTGAGAAGCACAGAGAAGACATTAAGAACTCTCTCTCTCAGACAAGTTACAGTCTCTGAGAAAGGTATTTTAAACTTGTACCGATCTAGGTTTGCATTGATTAAGTCTGCAGACAATATTTTAAGATTCACAGAGCAGGCATGAGTACTTTTTCATTCCCTTCTGCTTCTCTCTCACTCTCGTCAATTGCAACTTGTGAGAATCACTGAGAAAGGTCGTTGTCGTTTAACCTAAAGATTTGTTCAATATTTGAATAAAGTTCCTTCAACTGATTAGTGATTTATTTGTTGCATTGATTGAATACAAAACTAATTCACACTGAACTTAATGGAGACTCATCTCAGGCTGGCGAGGGGAACTCGGAGAGTTCATTAAACTTGGCGAGGTGTTTGATGTGCTATCAGTTTTTGCAGTTCGCTGTTCGCAGTTCGTTCGCCTTCAGTTGTTGCATTTTTGTCGCACTCAATGTTATTCATGTTGTCTGCGAGTGTGTTGACAGCTCCAGCAACAACAACAATGAGTGAGCGAATGAAACATGAAACCGCCCAGCAAGTGGCAGATAACGACACATTGTGAGAACTGTGAAATCTGAAGTTGAAAACTGAAAACCGAAAGCGGAAAATACAGAAAACTGTGCAAACGTTGAGCTACAGCTGCAGCTCCAGTTGCAGTTGCAGTTGCAACTTTGGCTCCGGTTCCGATTCCTGCAACATTTATTGATAAATGCGCTCCTGTGGCTGCAATTTGTGAGGGGGGATGGGGGTAGATAGGCCTGTATATGGTAATGTCTGACAGCGTCGACACACGCCCACAATGAGGGAGGGAGAGAGGAAGGCAGGGAGTTCATTCGGGGCCACCACAAATGTTGCACAGTGGCACATAAATAAAACTTTTGTTGCCACCCAGAGAACTTTTGTCCTGCCTCATCTCGTCTGGTCGGCAGCGTGAGAAAAGCCCGTTGATAAGGCGACTCCAAATGGAGAGCTGCCGGAGAATTGCAATATTTATCGCTGCTAGTGAACCCTGCACTGGGGGCCACTCATATATTGCGCCTTGACTGGAGCGACAACTCATGCTTAAAGATGGGAAAGACGGGAAAGGAGGCAGAGGTAGAGGGAGGTTTCTACATGTGTTGAGTGAGAAATGAGCTATGCTGTGCAGATTCCGATCAGATATTAAAATATATAAATAATCATTGCAGTGAGTATGGCAACTCTGGCTAAAGTGGAAGACTCTTTGTCACTTTAAAGAGAGAAATTAACTTTTAAATTATGCATCTTAATTCTAGTTTCTTCTTCTAAGAATTGGATATAACTAATTAATATAATTATAGGTAGGGATTATAGTGAATGAGGGACAACTCTGGCAATAAAGCTGTTGACTTTTTATAACTAACTATAAAAAGAGAAACAAATCTTTGTAAATTCAAGTTGTAAACTCATTACAGAGAGTGTGACAACTCTGTATGTAGTAGCTGTAATTAAAGAGAGAGTAAAGAGAGAAATTAATGAAATGTAAAATATTATTCTAAATAAGAATTGCTTTTTAGAATTCTATTTACTCTTTAAAAATATGATTGTATTTCCTCATTTAAATTATTATTGTAGAGAGTGTGCCAACTCTGGCTGTAGTAGAACCCCCTTTATCTGTTTTAAAAGAGAAAAAGAAGAATGTATTTAATCATATAGATTATAATTGCAGACAGTATGGCTAGCTGAAATAAAATACCATTCAAAAAGATAAATTAACGCATACATAAAGTATGATTCTCAATTCTTGTTTCTTCTTCGTAGCTTTCTAATTACCCATTAAATATGGTAATAAATATTTGATGATTCTTTCTTTCTTACCTCAATAAATTTCCTTTGCAAATATTTTTGTCTCATTTTCATATTTACGTTAAATGTCACAAGTGCGATAAATGAAAATGCCTAGAAGCCTATAAAATATTGCAATGAATGAAATTGAAGTTTAATTAAACTGCCCGCAGCCTCTGGTCTATTCCCCTCTCTCTCTCTCTCTCTGTACCCCTCTGTCCCTCTCTCTTTCACACAGCCTGACAACAATTTGCCTGTCATTGCGAGGCGTCGACTGCAGAAACTGTAATCACGAATGAGAAATTACCAAACCTGCTGCGAGAAGAGAGAAGGAGAGAGAGAGGGAGAGAGGGAGGGAGGGGAGAGCGAGACAGACAGAGACAGACAACAAAAACTGACCTCGGGCCACAGGAGGTGGACAATAGGCACAGCTGGAGATGAAGCTAACGCCGCAGCCTGCGTGTCCTGCTTGAGTTGAGGCGTCAGCTTCCCCTCTCTCCCTCTCCTCCTTTCACTTGCTTTGCTCTGCTGTAGCCACAGGTGCGATGCTGCTGCTGCGTTGCTTGTTGCTTTTTTGTTTTTGGCTTTTTTTGGCAGCCATTTTGTTGGCTGTCAGCGACAAACATTTCAATAGGCGCACCAAAAATTTCCAGTCTATTTTTAGGCGCACTTTGTGCGAAAAACGAGCATAAGAACAATATAAGTGGTCGGGAGAGGGGGTTGTGTACACACACATCCACAAACACACGTGGGAAGTGTGTAAAGAGGCAAAGAGAAAAAGCAACATTAATTGCTTGAGCTAAAGAAAACGCGTGGGTAGAAGCGCAAAAAAATATGACAGCATAAAGATCAAAAGCAGGCACATTATGTTTACAGTGTAAGCATGTCTGTATGTGTGCGCGCGTAGGTATGTTAGTTAACAGTCAACACTGTGACAATAACAGCAGCTGCAGTGGGAGTGGGAGTGGGAGCAGGCAATTATTTAGCGTGTCTGTTATTTATTTGCCTTGGCGCTCTCTCACGTACACACACTGCAGCATACTTCGACTCTCTCACTCTATCTCCCTCTCTCATTCGACATTCATTTGATCAATTAAAGCACGCACACACACACACACCTGCACGCACGTTTGCTCTCAATGTCCCAAGCAGTGTCAACATGAGCAGTTTACAGTACACACACACACTCGTGCACAGGAGTTGCCAAATCACAAACACATTTAAACACTTTACTTTGGAAATAAACTCTCAATAACAACGATTAAGGTTGACCAAATTACGCGAGGCTTTTAAAAAAGAAGAGAAATGGAAGGGAAGCATGTAAAGAACGCTCTCTTACTACAGTTTCCAGTCATTTTCCTCTCTCTCACTGCTACTATTAATATAATTCATGCTAAATCAAAAAGATAACAACAATGCGTACAGTGAGTTGAGTAAATCACGCATTCTCATGTCCCTACGTGCTCTCTCTACCTGTTAATTACAACAACAATGCGAATCTCCTTGCACGTTATTTGTTGGTTTTGCTTCCTCTCATCCGCAGCTGCTCTTTCTCGGTTTTAACATTAACATACGCATACGCGCTGATTGTAGGTGTTTCCAGCTCATTCTCTCTCATTTCTAGCTTTGCTCTCTCACTGTTCATTCTAAATGAGTTCTGTTAACTGCCAAATAATAACAACAACAATGCGTACTTAGTGAGCAGATCTCCTTGCACACTGCTTGTAGGTGTTGCCGGCTCACTCACTCTCATATTCAGCTTTACTCTCACTATTCTTTTAAACTGAGTTCTGTTAACTAATGCATGATAACAAGTACAGTGTCTAAAGCTGTTCTCTCACTCACTCCCATCTGCATCCTTGCACTCTCTCCCGCTGTTAACATTAGCATAATTCAAGCTGAGCTCTGTAATTCGATTTTGTCGCACGTTGGCGTTGGCTCGTTATTAATTAGATGTGACCAACGGTCGTTAAGGCAAAATGGCCTGTGTCAGGTATGTGTGTGTGTGTGTGGGCTAAACAAAGGTGCACTGTGGGACAGGGACCACCCAAGAAGCTGTCGCCTTTGCTGCTGCTGCCTGTCGGGACTGTTAACGACAAGGTGCCATAAAAATCAGCAAAGGTGACAAAAATAATGGGGCACGCCATAAAACTGCGCCTCGATGCGCCAACTAATTGATGGCAGAGAGGGAGAAGGATACAAAATTGAAATTAATTAATATATATTTCTGACAAACAGGTAGACATGTCTACATATATATAACATGTGTGTATACATATGTGTATATGTATTGGTATAGGTTTATTTGTGTGTGTTCAATTATTGCAATTTGCTTGTCGACTTTTGTGCTAACGAGCCACGCGATGTGCAATTAAAATTCAGCAACAAATCGAGGGGCGTGGCAGGTAAACGTGACGGTTGCCCGCCAGTGGGCGTATGTATGTGTGTGTGCGTTGCGTGTGTGTGGTCGCATATTGCGCATATTTCAATCATCATCATTATCATTCGCAAAGGGGCAGAACCTTTTAGCGTTTTCTTTCTTTTTTTTACACCTGACCAGGGCAAATTAAAAACACATTTTGTGACATGTAAGAAGGTGTTGCTCTGTCTGTCTCTCTCTCGCTCTCTATCAGCCCTCTTTCTAGCTGCTCTGTTTGCTACTGTTAACACATGTCGTCCTCAACACCTTGGTAAGGAATGAGGACACGCCTCATTAGACGCAGACACGCAGAATGAATGCGAGGGTTCGATTTGAATTCGAGAATTTTGTACACCCCCAAAGAAAAGTAATTAGCCCAGTTAACAGGTCTTCAAGGACTAAGGATAAGATGGCAAAGCACGTGGCAAATGTCGCGGGACAATAAAAATATAAGAAACTACAGAAAGGGTTCTATAGGGATCGTAAATAACAATTAAAACATCATAAAACTCATGGAATATCATAAAAATATTAAAACACTTCATTAAGTTAATGTACTTTTGAAATTATAGATAATTAAATGGAAATAGTTTCTAGTGAACTTTCTGTCTCTGATTCATTCATTGTAATATACAATATTATAGGCAATGAAGTACATAGGCCATATCATGCTGTGGTTCTCTCATCAATTGTTGAAAATAAAGGTCAATTTTTTAAGAGCTATAGGAAAGTTTTTCAAAACAAAAAAAACACATTTAATTCAGAGAAATGCTTGAAATCTTTATTTTAATCGAATTCATATTCCCCTTTCTAGAGCTGATCCTTTAGTTCTTCTTCTTTCAGATTATGATTTGAAAAGTTTACTGTAAATTGCTTATATAATTTCATTATTGCTTTCTATTCGATTCACTTGAAACTAGTTGGCTAAGAAAACCGCCAACTGTCGACCATTTTCCCTCTAGACTTTTTGCATGCGGATTTCAAGACCAACACAAAATGGCTGCCGCTTGAAAGTTTTTTCTTCCTGGGCAAAAGTTTAGTTAAATAGATTTTGCATCACAGCAGGACAGTGAGGGAAAGAGATGGAGATAGACAGAGGAGGGAGTCAGGCAGGGAGGGGAAGTGGGAGAGAGTGAGCTGACCAGATACGAAATGTCATTTGCCAGTTCAGGATCTTGTTTAATTGAAAAAATTAACTTGGAACTCAGCTTGACATGCAAATAGAGCTACGGAGCAAATGTCAATAGAAGATGGATGAAGAAGTATACTAGGTTGACTAGCACATACACTGTAAATGGAGGTAAGTTAATGAGTTCAACTGGACTATGGCTAAAGGTGCCTTCCACTCTCGCTTAAGCTACGCCTGGACTTCAGGTTATACTTATAGGATGCTTAGCAATTAGTAGATACCCTGTATTTAGACATAAATCGATTAATCTCAACTGTCGACTACTGTTAAATACGCCTTCTGCTGCAGGATAAGCAACCTCTTAACTACAGGGTATGCTCGTATTCTTTTTAGGCAGAAGATACAATAGATAAAATTCAACTAATTTCTTTCTTCTTCTTTCTTTTTTATTTTCTTGACCTGTTCAACTGACTCTTTAAGACATCTCTCCTCCTCCTTTATCTACAGGGTATTCTTTTGGGTAGGTGATGAAGCAAGTTTTGTGAGAAGAGAGCATGTTATCCGTCAGGGTACAAGAAGGTTAAAGGAAGCTTAAAATTGGCATTAAAGGCGTGTGCGGCAGTAAATTTGCATGCACAGGACACTCGAAATGGAAAAGGGCCAAAGAAAAGAGGAGGGACGGTAGGAAGGCAGGAAGGCAGTAAGAGAAAAGAATGATGACGAGGAGAGCGTGTTAGGGCTAGGCAAAGAGAGGCATCTCATATGTCAATGTCGGGGAGTTGCCTGCCTAGTCGCTTAACGACTACTGAGGCCATCAGCAGACGATGAGTTTGTCAACGTTGATGAAATGCTGTCTCGCTTACCCACACTCTACCCCTCTCTCTCACACTCACTCTGTCTGTCTGCCGGCGTGTCCTGTGTGTGTGTGTGAGAGCTCTGTGTACTTGTAAGGACTCGTTGCGCACAATGCAGCGTCGGGACATTGCACTGTCTGCCCGCACTCGTACCTCGGGCTCGGGACGAGGGTACGGCTCCGTCGAGGTCTCTGGCTCTGGCTCTAGCTCAGGCTCAGACTGAGTCTGCCAGCCTGTGTATTTGCTCTCTGGGACCAGCATGCGAGTCGTCCAACTTTCTCAACTCTTACTCTCCCTACCTTCTGCTACCCTCTCTCTATCTCTGTAGGGTCGTGGCTTGTGTGTGTGTGGAGGGTTCGCTCTATATTCATTTATTAGTTTTACATATTTTTTTTACGTTTGCATTTTATCTCTGAGATTCATCGCCATGTGTTGCCCTTTAAACCTGTTTCTCCCCCCTCTCTCTATCACTGTCTTTATCATCATCGACATCCAATTACATGTCGAAGCGGACCTCAAATTGGTTTGTCACTTTAAAGAGCCCTCTCTCTATGCCCTCTTTATACCCTGTATAGTATCTGCACTTGGTATCTGATTTCTGAATTGTTGAGCTAACAAAAAAATTAACAGAAAAAGCAAAACCCGTCGAGGTTACTCTCCCACTGGGGGGCGGCCCTCGAGACGTACCGCCCTATAAAAGTTGCAGTGTCTACGTCAGGAGGTTGCCTTGGGGGAGAAGGCAACTGCTTAAATCTCATTTGCTGCATTTAATGGGGGGAAATTATATTTGTATAGAACTCGAGGAGGTAGAGGGAGTGATGGAGGGAGGGGGAGAGGTAGGAGTTGGTATTAAACCTGGCATTAAAACCTGTTCAAGTGCATCCGATGAATGCCTCGCTGAAGTTGCAAAGTAGCAAGAGGCTCAGCAGGGGAAATGAAGAAAGGAAGGGAAGAATGAACTGTGAATACCCTAGAAAAGTAAAGGCTTAAGCAGCGAAAGAGTCATAGTTGAGAGAGAGAGAAGGAAGTTTAGCTATAAGCTTAAATAATAAATTAGTAAGGCTTAGCTTTATAATTCTAATTCTTCGCAGACTGAACAGGTTTATAACTTTCCTTCCTATGTAAGACGAGATTAGCCTATTATACAGTACATATCTCAGTTCCCTCTCCAATTAAACAAGTATTATTTTAAAGCTTTCTATAGAAGACAAATTATCTAAGAAGCTAAGAGATATATTAGTATAGTATATTAGAGATATATTAGTTTATTATTAGTATTATGAAGCAGGTTTTACTTATTTATTCCTCATGATATCTGTCCATAGTTATGTCTATATACAATGTCAGTCCTAACCTTAGCACCCTCTGTTTTAGCAAGCCTCCTTGTTAATTTCTAGGCAAACCATTATAGTATAATCATATCACCTTCCAAAACCATATAAGATTTATTATTTCATAGAAATAAAACTCGTTTTTATCTTGCATTTCTTTCTTCAGCCAATATATTTCACTCTTTATTAGTTAATATCAATTCTATACCTGTTATATATCTCCCCCAAGTTCTAATGATAAATTAACTGCGACATTTGCAGCCAAAGAACCTAAACAGAACTCGACAATCTTTGCAAGCGTTTTTCATTTGCATAAACTCATAAAACTAAAGCGAGTTTTCCATTTTAGTTGCCGCAAGGCGACTGCCCAACTGTGAATACCCTGGGATTAGTGAGTGTGCTGCAGCAGCAAAAAGTGCTGACTGCAAACGACCACGATGACGTTTTAATTATGTGTGCCCTGAAGGCAGCGCTGACTAGGGGCAAGCTAGACTCGGTAGGGTAGAAGGTAGCAGGATGGGGTAGGGTGGAGGCGAGACGCGCCTAGCCTAACCTAGCATAGCAGAGCCGAGACGCTTGCGAGACAGTTTGAGGCGCGACTGAGAGAGGCAGGTTCTCTTTCTCTCTGTTGAGGATTTAGTTTCAATTGAGGGAGGGAGGTAGGGTAAGGTACCTTGCTTCTGTAGGGTAGGTCGTCGGTGCTTTGGGGCCATTTTGAGCAAAGTGAAAAGTGAATTCAAAACGGAAACATTGCAGAAAAAATGCGCCAATGCAGCAAAAGCGCGAGTCGGCAACGTGCACCGTGTCGCTTTCGTCTGTGCCAGGCTTTATGAATATGAATACACACACACATACATATACTATATATGTATATATATAGAATATATATGCAGGTATACATATATGTACGACTGTGTACACTGTGCGAAATGTGAGTGCGAGTTCGGCTCTAGCAAAAACATTCATAAATGCAATTAAACATTTAAAAGCTCTATGGCAGTTTGTGTGGGTGTGCGTGTGTGTGTGTGGGTGCGTGTATGTGTGTGTGTGTGTAGGGGTATTTGCAGTTCATTAAATGATGTTGCGAAGCAGCAGTTACCCAGTACCTCCCTTGCTACCCTCTCTCCCTAGCTGCCCAGCCACTTCCTGCATAGTAACTGTGAATGTGAATGTTTTGCAGGCTTTGGCGTAAATTAACAAGCGTAACAAATGCACACACAGACACACAAAAACACACACAAACACACACATATAAACATCCATTCGCACATAGCAATAGCAGAGTAAAAATGTTTCTAAAGGGTGTCGCCAGTCGCGTTATGCCGCTGCCTCTTGTGGGTGGCTGTATGAGGCTTTTTTTTGGGGCCACAGGAGGAGGTGCTGCTTGAGTAGGTACAGCAGGGAGGGGGCTGGGGGGAGAGGGTAAAGAGGTCTCCTCGTTGTATGCTGTATGGCCTTAGCAAAGCAATCGACAACGAGGCCTGGGTTAATGTACTCTCTCTCTCGTCAACGACGACGACGGCGGCGTCTGCTTGACTGCGAACACAACCCTCTGTCGCCTATACTCAACTTCCCTTTCTTCCTCCCCCCTCCTTCCTCCTCTTGTGCAACGATAAAATGTTGTTTTATTTAGCTCATGTAATTCTAACATTTCATTTCCATTTTTTTGTTGTATTATTTGTAATTGCGGAAATTTTCATTGAAACGAATTAGCCGACTGAATATGCGAGTAAATGAGTGTGTGAATATGCCAAATGGGTGTTGTTTGACTGACTAGGGGGTAGCCCCAAACACGAGTTGAATGCTTCATATCAATGTCAGGGTCAAGCTGATTAGGCACTGTGTAGAGGAAGAGCTACTAGAGCAGCTTATATAGTTCTATAAGGTCCACCTACCTTGCACCATTTCTCTTTGATTCTCTCTGGAGAAACCTCTTTGTAAAGCACTTCAACGAGGTTCCCAGAGGTTCCTCCCACTTTACGCGTTCGCTGCTTTTGTTTCATATTCATGTCAGGTGTACGCATTATTAGCTAAACCCAGCTAAGTTCTGATTCTCGCCAGCCCTCTCTTAATTTCCATTTTCTGCCTCTCTTTTACTCAATTGGTTTTGTAGTTCCCTCCTCCTTTTATGTTTTCGATTCATAATCATATATGCAGAACCAAAGAAACAAATTTATAGTTTATTTGTCGCGTTCTCTATGGTTTGTTGCTGTCAATTCATAAAAATTATGTTAATTTTCGAATACATTTTCGACTACATTTTTTACATTTTTTTGGGGCTGTCCAATTGAACGAATAAATTCGAAAAAAATGTTGATGTACAAAAAAAATCGTATAAAAAACGTATAAAAAATTATAAATTCAAACAAAATGCATGAGCAGCACGAGGAAAAAAACGTGTGTGCACCCTACTTGAGAGAGGGTAGCTAGGGGTGAGGCTGACTACCCCTCAGAGCAGCGAGGGAAGCGCGTGCGCGGCCGCCTTTGACACCTGAAGCAGACAATTGCAATGGGAGTAGAGGAGAGAGCGGGACAGAGAGAGAGAGAGGAAAAAGGAGGGAGGATGGTAGCTGCTCTTCACCCCTTGCTATGCGCTTGCCACTTGAAAAGAGCTGCAAATTATAAAATCATAAAAAGCAAAAAAAGCGTAAAAAAAACGTTCACTATCTTGGGTACAATCAGAGCAAGAGGTGGGAAACAGTCAGGGTGTATTTGTTGGTTAGAGTAGAGGTAGAGAGACTACCCTGCATACCCTAGTCTGAATCAAGAATAGCTAAGCCAGAAAGACTCTGGGAAATAAAGCAAATTGCTTTATTGATACATTTTACATGATTCGCAGCATATTTTTGTATCTACTTTTTATATAAACTTTACCAAATCTCAGTTATGTTGTGGACACCTCACAAGGCACCTCTCTGCATGGAGTGGTACTAAAAGAAACTGGGTGGAGTGCGTTGTCGACTAGCAAGAAGTCTACGACAACTTACAAAAAGCAAAAAAAGAAGACACATAAACAGGGGCACAACTAATTTGCATAATTTCATGAAGATGGTAAATAAAAAACGTGTAAAAGTAGCTAAAGAAGGTGAAGAGAGAAAAAGAGAGAGAGAGGTGGGAAAGAGAGGAGGTATATGAGTCGACGAAAGTGAAGTTAACGAGTCGGGAAGCCGAGCATAGAGCGGCCTAAGAAGTGCCTGATTATCGTGATTATGTATGCACACACACACTCGCACACTCTCACACTCGCACACACTCAGGCACAGGTCGAAAGACAATAGAATTATGAGGTGTTGAGCGGTCTTGGCTTGACTAGCGGAACGTTGTCTATAAAAACAAATAAAAGTGGAAACCGAAAGAAGGTCTAAGAAACCCCGCCGGGTATATCTCGCAGCTTGAATCTGCTGTAGCGCCTAGTTAAATAGAAAGACAATAGATGGAAAGTTATGTGTTTCAAAGTACAAAACAGAAGAAAAGTGGCAACACCAAAAGCGAACTAACTAAACACGGCTAATAAGGCAGAGCCAAATGGGAACTTCATTCCTCAGTTGAGTGAGAATCATCTTGCGATCAACTTTAGCCAGAGATCGAGTTGAGATTATTATTCGTGACCTAATCAAAAAACCCAAAAACAAAATGAAGCAAAATTGTGACTGAGGAAGTGGAAATGATCTTGAGGTTTTTCTTTAGCTCAAAGTTGAAATTGAATTTTAATGACTGAGTAGAGGTAAATTTGGGATTGCTGGTAAGGGTAGACGAAAGAAGAAACATAAGGAGATTAATTGGTATATAGCTAAGGTTATAGCAGTTGCAGGAGGCACCTTCAGCACCTTAGTTCGCATTGGAGATTCATGTTAATTGGGGTATGACTAGAGTGAGGTTGTGTTGGGGTAAGTATGTGTTTGGATGAAGGTAGTAGCAGATCGGGTACATCGAAGATTCCTGTCAATTGGTGTATGGCTAGGGTTCATGTAGTGCTGGTTAGTGTATTGCTGGTTAGTGTAGTGCTGGTTAGTGTAGGGCTGGTTAGTGCAGTGCTAGCTGAAGAAAGGACCTTTATTACCTTAAACAATAAGTTGTACTGGAAACTCATCAATTGGGGGTTGGGATGGGCTATGGCTACTATTAAGGTACGGTACATCAGCTAGTGGTTTTCAAATAATAATCTAATATGATATTAAGACCTTATCTACCCTAAAGGTTTAATTTCTATCGAGAATTCATATCAATGCAATACCCTGAGTTCTTGTTGGCCCTACAAGTTATTCTACTTTCATTCTAAGCACTACACTACCTTTGCTTTCCCTGCTCATTTCTCGCACCATTTGATTAACTCTGATTGAGCTAACCCCCCCTGTGAATGAGCTTCGGTTCGCATAGTATCGGATATCTGATCTCTCGGACCACTGGCCTGACAGTTCAGGTGTTAATGACTCCTTTACAGGCAGAGCTGGGCACACAGACGAGCTCAGCTCGTATTGTTTCGCCTGTTTTGCATGCCCGAAATTAGTATGCTGTGTAGAGCGAGACCTACACGACGAAGTGACGTCCATTCCCGTCCATTGTTTTGTTCTGGCCACCCCAAAAACAAAAAACAACAATGCGTCGTCCGTTGCGGTGGTTCGACTGTCCGCTCAGGCCTTTTGTGTGGCACGCTCATATCCGGTAGCCGGCCGGTGTTGCTATAATGCCATATAATGGCTTGATAAACTCGAAAAGGCCTCGGAGCACACAGACACATCAGTATCAGCGACGTCGCATCGAACATGTTAGAAGCGATCGTGTCGCAACGCTGGTTCCGGGGTTGAAACTCGCTTAGGTTCGAAGTTGGAAGTTGCAAGTAGTGCTGCTGGTACCGCCGCGTTGAGCCTACAGAGTTTCCACGACCTCAAACGTGACTTCAGTTTCAACACAAACGTTGTGTCGTTAGGTCGTTGTATATATTCGCGTGGGCTCCCGTGGGTTTTCGTCTCTCAATCGAAACGAATTAAAATATTACGTGAAAATTAAACGAACGTGTAGAGAACTGTAGTGCGAATCTCGCTAGTTTTGTATCTAAAAGATACAAACGGAACTTGTAGTAATTTGTATTTAGTGTTAAGAACGTTTTAGTCTTAAAGATCGTGCAATACAAATGCTTAGCAAGTGCTGACTACCTGTCATCGATCGAAATCAAAGATCCCTGCTTGACCTAAGCAAACAGTAAAAAGAACAGAAACCAGAGAAAAGAACAACCAGAATAACTGAAGACACAGTGAAGTAAAAGTGAAAGACCTGTCTGTGTGCTGTGTTTACCTGAGACAGATACCAAAACAAAATGAAATATCTAACGCATACACACAAGGAATCCTACACACTCGTCGCACGCAAGCGATACATGAAGAACCTGCTGTACGTATAACTAAAGAATGAACAAGAGAGAGGAGAGAGATGTATCTCCCACTATATCAGTGCACTTTAATAACATATATCATATATCATATTTCATATATGAACGTATGACATGTACAAATATTGATGCTGTGCGTGTGACATATGCGAAAATTATGCAAATCTTTTGGAAAATGTTTTGCATGCGAAATGCGACTTGATTAGCCCGAGTGAAATTGCATTTCCCTCCACTTTTCGTGCACTTTTCCTGCATTCGCAATGCGCCCATTAATTAATGCAATTTTCAATTTTGCTGAAGTGCGCATAAAATATGCTAATTTTCCTATCTCTGCAAATGTCATTCGCTCTCATTGTGTGTGTTTGGTGTGTTTGTCTGTCTGTCTCTCTATCTGTTTGTCTGTTTGTTTTTCTTTGTTTGCCTGCGCTTGCCTTTTGCCCAAATTCGCAACCACAAATGACAAAAATTGCAGATGAGTTATGGTTTATCAATGGAAACCCTTGAGGCAACTGCAATCGGAGAAGGACCTTCTGTAGCAAAAGGAGTTGCCTAGGCTAATGCAGTAAACCCTTTTGCTTCTGGAGAAGAAGGAGTCTCCTAGGCTAATTCAGCAAACCCTTTCACAGCAACTTTTCTTACTTTGTCATTTTTTGTCATTCTTCTTGTTAATTAAATTTATGATTAATGAATGAAGGTGTACAAAAGGTTGCTGATGGTTTTGATGAGAAGACAAGGATGCGGATGCTGCCACTGATGATGTTGATGATGATGATGTTGCATTTGCAATCTGTTGTTGTTTGCTCAAGCCCTGCATAACAAAACAGCTGTTTATAGTTACAGCAACGGGACATTTTTACGCGCATTACACATGTATGTAAGGCGATACCCTCTTGCCTCTTCCCTCTTCCCTCTGTAAGCCCCTCAACCCTTTTTCGCAACTCACCCCACGGCGCGTTCAGTTTGCAAATCGGTAGAGTCAACAAGAGAGTTGGCAACCTCTCTCTCTCCCTCTCTCCAGTCATTGCTTATCAATTTGCGGCGATCAACGTGTAGCGTGTACCTCTGTGTACCGTTAGGCGTTAAGCCGCAGTCGACGTAGCAGTTGGCGGCGTCTATCGGCGACGATCATCGCGCTGCACAATAAATCACTTTGGGCAAACCCACACAAGGCAAAAAAAACAAAAAAACCTCAAAATCTACACTACCCTCCCACAGTTCTACACCCCCTTACCTCCCACCTACCCCCTCCTTCACCTTCTTCTAACTGAGTTCAACAATTTGCTTAGCAGACGCCAACGCAGACGCAGACAGCGCAGTCAAGTCAGTCGGGTCAGCTGGCGGTTTAAGACGCGCCCGCAGCACGCCTGATGACAGAGAGAGACGAACAGTAAAGGAGGGGCAGGGGAGGGGAAGGAGTGTGGGCAATTGCCAAGCGACATGCAATGTGGCAACAGCATGTGTAATTAGAAGGCCGCGACCGCTGGAGGAAGTTGCATTAGCGGGCAATCAAAACAATTTGTTGCGCTCTTCTTGCTCATGTAGAAAACGCGCGCGCGTTTTAAAACGCATCCACTATAACACACACTCAATAATATGCTGGAAATTGCATTAGCAGCTAATTAAAAATGTTGCTGATTACAGTGTGCAAGCGGAAAACGCCAACAAGTCGCGCACAAGTCGCGTCAGAGTCGCGCGCAATTAAAAAGAGCAGCACAAGTCGCGCGCGCGGTTTTTAACGCCTGACGTAATCGCGCCTGGCCTGGCAGCTGTAATACGCAAAGCGTTTAACCTACTAACACCTCAGCCGACGTCGCTGCTTTGCCTCACTTAACAATCCATCAAATCCGTGGATGACTTCGCGACTTGCAACGCATCAATACGTCAATGCATTCACGTCAATCTGTCAAAATTCGACAGCAGATTTTCGGGAAATGCGTTGCGAATCGCGGTGGCAACTTTAGCCGCAGCGCAGCCACTCAGTTTGACGCTGCTGACTGCGCAGTTGGCAGCGCAGCCCACATTAAATAATTGCAAATTAACCAGTTGATGTTGCTGTTGTTGTCGCCTTGGGCAACAGTGATTTGAAAACGCGCACAGTTGACCTTGTTGGCATCACCCACGCGAGTTTAAACGCGCAGCGCAGAACTTTGACGCCGCCGCCGCAAATCGAAAATGAGAATGAAAAGTTTTGTCGCATTAAAAAGTCGTTGCTGTAATTGCCTTTTGCCAAGTTGCCAGGTAACCTAAACTAGACAAGGAACAGAGCAGGGGAGAGAGGGAAAGAGGGGGAGAGAGGGAGGTAGACAGACACCTTGACCTGGCTAAGAAAGCGCGCGCGTTTTTGGGGCGGCACGTGGATATTGAGAGCGTGTTTGTGGCACATCAATTGCAGACAGCCAGAGAGGGAAAGGGAGAGTGTGCAGGGGGGGGTAAAGAGAGGCAAGAACTACCTGTAGTTCATAAATATGCAAAGTGTAATCCCCTTACCTTCTTACCTTCCTCGCCTCGCCTCGCCTCGACTAGACATTATTTATGTAGGTTCTCTCTTGGTCTCGTACAGGTTCCAGCAGCTTGCAGAGTCTCAACACGCTTAAACGGTTATTACCGGCGTTTTCATGCTGCATTTGCCTCGAGTCCATCACCAGCTCCAGCTCAGCAGCTCCTTCTCCTTCAACAGGTTGCCCAGTCGAGCCGCGCTCAATTGCGTGTCCAATTGAACTTGTCCAGAGGGGGAAAAGTGCGCAGAGAAGGGAGCTGTGCGAGGGGAGCTTTTGTAGTTGTTAATGACACTAGCAGACAGTTTATGTAAGTGTGTAAGTGTGTGTGTGAGGCAGCGAGAATAAATGGATTGTTGACTTGTTGAAGTCGCTAAAGATATTTGCATAATTATCGAAGCAGGCGCAGTAGAAGATCTCTCCATGGGGACCACAGTGCCTTGAGCGACTTTTGTGCCTTGGGTGGTTGATGGTGGGGACGGGGAAAGGTAGTGAGTAATGGATAATGGATAATGCATAATGAAATGGGACGCTAAGTAGCTTTTGCCTTGACCAAAAGGAAACTGGGTTAGCTTGACTAACTAGAGAGATAAGGAAGCAAACGAAGAGCAGAGTGAGTGCTTTAAAGGTGTAATAGTCTTGACTGATGTATCTACCATATAGTAGATGCTTTATCGATATATTGAGTGAGTATAATTGAGTAAATAACTTAAGAAGAAGATCTGGCTTAAGGGTTTGCTGATGGACATTGCAGAGAACAGGTCTTACTAACTTCTTCTTTTTGATATATATCATTATTAGAGACCTTTCAGTAACTCTAGATACTTAATAAAAGTTCACATAAGTTGTTTTGCTTCCTACCTGGCAAAGAGAAGATATCTTTCTATCTACCTCCTCTTGTTATCTATCAAAAGAAGCGATCTGCCAGGTACATTGGAGATCTTGCTTAGTCTTTGCTTCTGTGCTTCCATTCTAGTTCTATCTACATCTCTCTTTCAATAACCTACCAAAAGAAGAGATCTTCCTAGCTTCATCTTCTTGTTGTCTATCATGCTTAGAGATATTCTAGCTACTCTACAGACTCTGCTTAGTCTTTAGCTTCTGTTCTCGCTTCACCTCTGTCACAATAACTTTCTTTCAATTGTTTAGAATATATTCTAAGTCAAGCTTATTCATATGCAAAGGTCTCAACTTCATTCAGTGCTAACTCGTCTAACTCTCTCTCTTCTTTGCATACTACCTTCGCTCTCTCCATCTCTCTCTCGCCTAGAACATCTGCTAGATATGCCTATTCTAATCTCTCTCGCATCATCGCATCGCTCTCAGTTCACATTGTTTGACTAACCTGATCTACATGTAACACTTTCACCTCTCACCCAGTTAGATCGGGTTACCTCTGCTGCCATCTGCTGGCAAGAGTTCACTAAAGCACATTGGCTCAGGCTAATCTGCCTGCAGCATCTAAGATTCTCTCTTTCTCTATCGCTTGATTGTTTTTCCCATGTTACAAACTGACCACAGCTGCCCCTCCGGCTAGCTGCCCCTCCTTCTCCCACTGACTTTCACTTTAATTGCGGCTACTCTCCTCGATCGATCAGCCAAGAAGCTGTGACGCTATAAATTTAAGCAACTGTCAGCGATATGAGAAGGGGAGGCAGCGAAAACTCAAGGAAAACTCGGGGAAACCTTAGGCAAACTGCAGGAGGAACAAGTTCCTCGGGTTATCAATAAAAGATGTGGAAAATGCCCACGAAAATTGTGTAATTTCAACCCAAAAAAAGAGAGAGAAAAAAGGAAAAGAAAAGAAGCTGGAAATTATGCAAATTTCCCAAAGTTTTCCGGCAAATTTGTGGCTAATTTACGAGCGCGTTAGAAGTGAGAGAAGAGGAGATGCAGCAGGGTACGCTGGCTGCCTGGCTGGCTGTACCTGAGAAGGACCTTGCCGCTGTCTTATCCTGTTTGCTTTCGAGTGGAACGTGTTGCATTTATGAGGTTGAACGAATTTCAAACGGCAAACGGGTTTCGCTTGGAGAAAGCAGTGAGAGTCTTTCTCTCTACTTCCTTTCCCTTCCTGCTGTCCAACCCCTTAAGACGCTACTGAACACAAAAGGAAACTGGGCAGAGACAAGTTTTTCCATGCAGCGCAACGGAAATGAGAAAAACTTGCACGCGAATCTCATTCTCGATTCACAATTCACAAGATTCGGAATTCGAATCCGCGTTCGGAACTAATTTTAATGACAATTCACGCCGTGGCGCGAATAGGAAACGAACATCGCAATGCAAAGACATCGAGGCTCGGCATAATGTGAAAATGCCACCCCGTTTTTCTTTAGCTTACCTTCTGGCACTACCCCTACCCCTTAGCCACTACTACTCACTACCCTCTACCCCTTTTCTTTTTATTCTCATTCTTCTTGGCTTCCGCTGCGCGACTTTCACAACTTGCTCGCGTCCATTCATTCATCATAAATGGCAAACGAGAAATTTCCAACTCAATTTTCACTTTGCTTTTGCTTCAAAAATATATATTTCACATGTCTGCTGCGGGCTGTAATTATGCTATTAATTACAGCACCTAACCGGGACCTTAACTAGACCTAAAGGCAACCTAACTGGGACCTAACCGGGACCTAACCGAGACCTTACCGAGGAAGTCATTGGGAGGTCTACTTCTCTGCTTCTAGTGACCTCCTAGAGGTATCTCTTTCTCTCTCTCTCTCTCTCTGCCATTTTAGGCGACCTCCTAGAATTCTGCCTTGCTCTATCTCTTTCCCTCCCTCTCCCTCTGCCTTTCCCTGCGACCTCAAATGTGTCTTTTGACTCTTGGAAATCCCTTAACACTGTCCCACTGTCCCTTGTCCAGTTCTGCCTGCTTATCGCGAGTGCATCGCACTGCAGTCCCTTTCACAGTCCTTTCTACATGTTCTATGCCTGTTTTTGTCCTGCCTGCCTGTGTGTGTCTGTGCGTGTGTGTGTGTGATATTTATCAGTTTTGTGCTCTAGTTTTCAAACTGTCGCCTGTCCATAGCTGTCCCAGCTGTCTGTCTCCCTGTCTCTGCTTGTCCCTCACTTCGTTGTCCTTTGTTCTCTCTGGGGACTTGATTTCTCTCTCCTTCTTGCCCTCTCTCTCTCGCTCACTCTCTCTCCTCTTCTCTCTCTCTTGTCCTGGACATTTCCTGTAATTTCTCACCGGAAAATGATAAAACTACACACAGTCTGCGGCTACGACTGTGAATCACTTGACTCTGGCTGCCTTTGCCTCCCTCTCCCCCTCTCTATCTCTGTCTCTGCTCTCTAATTAGCGCCTGGGGAGCGCTGAGAATTTGACTCTCTATCATTCAGCTCAACTAGCTGCGCTTGTTCCCTCGCTTTGTCCTCTTCTTTCCCTCCTCCCTCTCTTTCTTCTGCGCTGCTTGTTCTACTATTTCTCATAGATGGACAAGTTTTTCCCACGTGCCCACAGCGGATATTCTCGCTTGGATCCCCCTAAAAAACTACAAAACAAAAACCCAGCACAAATCCCAGTCGCGCTTTTTGTTGGCCTTCTGCAGTTTTGTGCACTGAGAGAAATGGGGAGATAGTTTGTAGTTGGAAGTGTTGAAGGGAAATCATTGTTGAAGTGTTGGAAACTATTTTAGAATACTTTGGTACAAGATTCATGGCTTGTAAAGATCTGCACTGACTTCCACAACCTTCTTCGCTTTACTGAAGTGTTGGAATTATTGTAGACTACTTTGCTATAGGAATCTTTTCTAGTGTAAGTCTTCACTGCCTGCTTAGTGTGGCTCTGCTGTTCTTCATCTTCTGAGTGATCTAAGTTCCTTCAAAGTATTCTCTTCTTAACTACACAATCATCCACTACACAATCTCAGTTCCCTTTATACCCTCCCACTTTTCTCTCAGTGCAGCCTAACACTTGCCGCCTGTCGCCATTCAACGCTGTGCGCTGTGATTAAGTGCAGCGCCCCAAACGGGCCATATATCTTCTTGTTCTTCTTCTGCGCGTATTCCCAACTCCTTTTCAACTGTCAACGCCTCCAAAAGTCGCGCAAATTCTGCCATAACAACAAGTGTTGTTGTACTCCTCTCTCTCTCTCTTTCTCTTGTTGCTCTCTCTGGGTGTTGTTGTAATTGTTTTTCTTTCATTAGTAAACATTTTCCACTCTGAACTCGACGCGACTCGGCGAAGCACACGCGCAATGCGCTGTGCATGCCAAATGACTAAGAAGGAGAAGCAGAGGGAGGGTGTAGAGACAGGGGAATGTGGAGGAGAAGGTAGTAGGGCTATAGAGGGAGTGTGGGAGGGGAGGTAACCCATGAAAGGGCTCACATAAATTTGCATTTAATGAACAGTTTTCGGTGTGGCAAAGAAAAATCACAGAGGCAGCGACAGAATGGGGGAGGAAGGAAGGGGGAGGTGGAGTTGTAGGCGTAGCTGGAGGAAATATTAACGCTTTGTATGCTTGTAATAGCTTTTAATTATGTGGGCGTGGCAGTGCCTCTCTCCCCCTCCCCCGCCCCTCCTCAAACAAAGGCAAACAATGGCGAGCAGCGCTTTTTTTCGTGTATGTTGCATACCACAAACGCAGGCGCAACCGCAACAGGAAGCAAAGCAGTTAGAGCAGCTAACCCACATAGCTTACCAGCTGCCCACCTTGCCTACACCCCGTACACCTTTCCCCTCTCTGTACCACCCTGTGCTCATTCTCCTTATAGCATATCATGCATTGCCCTCACCTTGACTTCTGATATATACACGTATCCCACTGAATTTACAATCCTGTTCTCGCTCTCGTTCTCCCTTCCCCTTACCACTCCTCTCTCTCGCTCTTTCCTATTTTTATTGCTTGTTACATGAACATGATTTCGATTTCCTTTCTTCCTTTTTCTGCTCGTCGCATATTCCTGCGAATTCATGTGAAAAATTGTCATAAAAATGCAATAAAATATTGTCTCGTAATTTGATCAGAGAGTCGAACTAGTCGAACATAGAAAATACTAATAAAAATACTGTAAATACTGTTTTCATTTTGAGAGAGAGGGAAAATATGTAACATTTTATTACATTTTAACGGTTGCTGGAGGAGGGAAGGGGAGGGAGATGGAGAGGTTATGAATGCAATGGAAATATTTTAGTTTGTCATGTGAGGAATGAATTGGAAATGGAGTTCGATTGGTTGAGGATATAATAACAGTTTAAATGGATTATGTGAGATTTTATATATATATATATACATATATAAATAGGATATATTGCATATTTTATATGATATGCATACGTTGCATTTTCATGCATATCTACTATTAGATTTGACCTCAGAGTTAAGTCTAAAAAGAGTTCATTCTTTGTGCTAATTAGCCAACTAGTTTCTCCATCTCTTTCTTCTCTTTCCCCTCTCTTATTTATAGCTATGCCAGCTGTGGCTACTCTAGCTCCACCCTCTGCTTGTACTACTACCTCCTCTTGCTCTCTTACAGCCACTCCCTTTACCCCTCCTTCCTCACTTTGTCCTGTCTGCAGCTTCTCCAATTACCCAACAACGGGTTAGGACTCTTACTTCCACTTTCACTCTCCTTCAGCTGTCCTTATCTCGCTTACTCCTGCAGTCTCCCTCACTCGCACTTCAAACTATCATCAAGTCAAGTTGTTGTTGTCATTTCTCTCTTGTTGCTGTGATGATCTCTTCTTTTTGTTTTTAAAGTGTCGCGACTTTGTTGCCTTCTGCCTTCTGCCTTCTTCTGGCCTTGTTTTCGATATCCTTTTCCCATAACTGTCATCATTTTATGTGTGCCCCGCGCTCACTACTCTCTCCCCTTCCCCTCTCTACTTCTCTCCATCTCTGTCTCCTTGGCTATTTCCCCCTCTCTTCATCTCTTTCTGCTCTGCTTGCTGAACTCCCTGTAGGTGTTAATTTATGGCCAGCGGGAGAGTGCGCAGCTCCATCTGCAGCAAATTGTTTATGAACAACAACACGCAGCAGCAGCAGCAGCAGCAACAGAAACAACAACAACAACACGCAACGTTGACAATATTCATCGTTTTGTTTTTGTTGTGTGTTTTGCGCTGATATGTGGAGCAGCAGCTGCAACAGCAGCAGCAGCAGCGGCAGCAACAGATGAAAAAACAACAGCATCCTGAGGTGCCCCCAGAAAGGTGTCCTCTCTGCACTCTACTTCCTACACGCCCCCATGCCTCTGCTCGCCTCTCTTTCTGCACCTCTCTACTACTCACTCCTTCTCCTCTGACTTCCCACTCTATACCCCTCTGCCTCTATCTACCCGCCTTCCTCTGTCTCCCTCTCTTTCTCCTCTGTTCAATTTGTGCGACAAAACTTCAGCAAACCCCAAAAAATACCAAAAAGTAGCAATAGAAGCACACCTCATACACATACAGACAACACACACACTTACCATATACACACACACACACACAATGCCAAGTGACAATAAACATGAGCAACAAAAACTCGACAAACACACAAAATATAACCGAGAAGAGTCAAAGAAAAAGAAGCTGAAAATGTTGAAGAGGCACTCATAATTTTTGCTCTTGTTGCAGTTGTTGTTGCCTCCCATTGTTGTTGTAGTTGCTCTCGTTGTTGTTGCTGTTGTGTGCCTCATGATGCGTGAGCGCAACTTAAGAACTTGAGAAATGTTCCACTCCAACTCGAAAACTCTATGAATTTTCGCTGCTTTCCTCTTGACTGCAATGGAAGGAGGCAACTCTAGAGGCAACCCTGTAGGCAACTCTGGCAGTACTGCAAGCTGAAAAAGAAGATTAGGAATCCTTTTCAAGTGCACTCGAGCTTTCATTGCGATTGTGCCGAGAGTATTCGGCAAAGGGGAGCATTGCCTGATCGTTGATTATGGGAAAAAGTTGCGACGGCGACTTGAGTGAAAATTGTGGACAGGAAAAAGGCGAAAAGAAAAGTAGAAGGAATGGGAAAGAAGTAGAATAAGAAGGTTTATAGAAACTAGAAGGGTGTTGGGAATAAGAATATGATTTATAGGATCTTGAAGAGTAATAAGACTAAGAATAAGTTGAAGGATAAGTCATGAACGGTTCCATGCATTTGAGAATATTCTGATCTCTTGTAGATCTTTCAAAGCGTCTTAATAAGTTTCTTGTATTATGGGAGCACTCTTCCTTTATTTTTAGATCAATTAAAATTTATTCACTGGTATTATTGATATATGGGCATATTACATATGGGCTCTTGTTCTTAGTTCAATTCTTCAAGTTCTTCTTTCATTTCATCTTTCATTTCCTCTTCTATGACTTTTGTATCGTATAACCCCATTGAAGCCTTCTATAATTTCCTAGAGCTCTTCATATTACCACAATGGCCATTTTAGGAAGTTCATTCTCTCTCTCTCAACTATGCTTACCCTATTTCTAAGTTCCTCTTTCATACTGCGAACTTGAGTGAGTTCCTGCTGCAGTTTGATTTCTTTCTTGACTTAAACGTTTCGCTTGACGATGTCAAGTTGCTGTACAAATCGAAGAAGTCTTTATTAACCCCCCTCCCCACAGCTAGGCTGTATTCTAGTGGTACTGCCCTGCTATCCCTCTCTCCTTCTCGCTGCTCCCTTTGGTAATGTCATGCCAAGAAGTCGAGGGTTGCACTCGAGTTTGCGCACTCGATTGAATCAGTTGAATCGCACTTGGACTTGGACTTGGTTTGGTCTTTGCTCTTTGGTTTTGCACTTGGTCTCTTGCACTTGGCGCTGAAGCATGAAGGGATTGCATGACGACGTCGACGGCGGTCACCCAAGTTCGCCCGGCGACAATGAGGCCTTGTCTCAGCTTGGCTGGGCACGAAGAGACCGAGAGAACAAGAGAACGAAGCTTGTGATTAGCTTTTTGCGTGCACTATTATTAAACAGAGTTTCCTGTGTCTGCTCTCACTCACTCTCCTCTCTCTCTCTCCCACTCTATTGTAGGCGACAACATGCCTTCATGGCAGCGGGCAGCATGAAGCAACAGCCAGGCAGCGTTGGTGGAGGCAGCAGCGTCACACACAGCCCGGAACGACTGCGAGGGGCGACGCAGGATCTCTTTGAGCTGTTGGAACGTGTGCAGAGCTCGCGACTGGATGATCAGCGTTGTGCGATGCCAGCGTATTTTTCACAGGTGAGTTAAAGTACTTAAAAAATACCAACTAAATACTAAAAAATACCAACAAAATACCTAAAATATACCATAGATAAGATTAAAATACCGAAATTGGTACAGAAATACTAAGGCAAATAGTTGCAGAGTTGTAGACATGGAAAGTAATACAAAAATACTAGAAAATACCAACAAAATACCAAAAGTATACGATAGATTGCCAATAAATACTCAACATGCCACAGAAATACTTATGCAAATGTGTACAGAATTGTAGTCACTGTACTGTAGAACTGTAGCACTAATGAAAATACCAGAAAAATACTGCCAAAATACCAACAAAATACCAAAAAAAATACCAAACACACTCAAGCAAAGGTAACTGACCTCACACAAGCTGCAGAAACTTGTGCAGATACCTCCTCCCTTCCCCCCTGTCACATGTGGTTAGTTCCGCTCAGCTTCCGAGGCTAGGCGGAACACGACCCCGTGTGCCGTGTTGACCCATAAAACAGCGAGAGAGAGAAGGTCGTTAAAATTTTTACTGTACCCTTCACGGGACCAAAAGGCAATGACTACAACAACAACAGCAACAACAACATGAACGTGCATGTTCTCTATATAGAGCTGACCCAACTTTCAGACAGTTTTCACACCTCACACTCCCTGCCTGCCCCCTCCCACTCCTCTCCTCTCCTAAGGGGGCGCACCTTTAAAAACATCTGGTATAATTTGACATAATCTGCGCTTTTGTTGTGGTTCCTCCAATAGAAATGGGCATTACTGGAAGAGGAGAGTGTGTGTGTGTAAGAGGGAGTATGTGTGAGTATGTGGTGTGTGTTTGGTGTGTTTTGCGGGTGTCATGCAAACTGCGAGCTGGCAGGGATTACGCGCGAGACTCGGACAATTGTTTAGTTGTTGTAGTTGTTGTTGTTATTGCTGTTGCTTTATGGCCAATTTCAGCTGCTGCTGTGGCAAATTTTGATTCAAGGTGTGGCTCGGTGTGGCACATTTGATTGCCAATTTGTATTTATATACGAAATTTTTATTGGATAAATTAACTGACAGCAACAACAAAAGCAGCAGCAACAGTTGAAGTAGTAGTGGCAGCAACAGCAGAGGCAGCAACATCAGCAGCAACAATTAGTTGCGTCCCTTGTACAGTTTGCATAGCACAAAAGGCTATTTTAGTTCAACCACTCTACCACAGATGGCGACACTGCAAACCAAAACCAACAACAGCGTGTAGTTGGCTGTTGCACGCAAGCACCGCCAAACGTGCTTTTAGGCAACTGTTGTACATGTATCGTAATAAGAAACAGAACAAATGCTAGAGGGCGCCACTATCTGTTGTACACTTATCGTAAACTATTGTACTTGTATCGTAAGCTGTTGTACATGTATCGTATTCTGTTGTACACCTATCGTATTGGTTAAATTAAGCCATGTTATGGCGCCCTCTAGTCTGTCTGACAACTGTTGTACATGTATTGTATGGTGTTGTACACGTATCGTAAACAATTCTATATACATCGTATAATATTGTACACATATCGTATTGCTTAACTTTATGAGTGATAGAGGGCGATGCTCACTGGCGCCACTAGTGTTTGCTACTGCAGTCGACGGTATGAGTTAGTAACTCAGTTTAGCGTTTGCTAGATGGCGCTGTGCGATTTACGAGTAGTTCACATAGCAGACAATAGGTGGCAGCAGACCACCTTTTTTGTAATGCGCGCCTGAAAGTCTACAACAAAATACATGCAATATTTCATCAGATTTCAAAATTTGTATATAAATTTGCGTCTTTTAACAAGTGAGAAGATACTGAAAATTACCGGATTGCACCATCTTTTGATACCCTGTAAATTGTCGCACAGTGTTACTGCACAATGTTTACACAAATCTGTAAACTTCACAACGCTCATACTTTAATATGCTGCACTCCAAACTTTCCCATCATAAACCTCTTTTTGGCTTAACCCACTAACACACACACACAGTGTTGTGCACATAATCCACTTAATAATTAAATTGTTGTTGATGCTACATAGCAGCCCTTTTCAGCTCAGTCCCTCTCTCTCTCTTACTTCCCCTCCCACTCTCTCTAACCTCTCTCTCTGCTTTATTCTCTATTCTGTTGAACATCTTTTCACATTTTAATTTAGTTTTCACAAGAAAATTTTCGTTGCAAACTTTGCCAGTCAAAGGCAGCAACGGGGGCAACTGCAACTGGCCACCGCTGCTTGCCGCTTGCCACTTGCCACACGCGCCACATGCCGCACGCCGCACATTGCTGCTTGTGCGCCTTGTGCTCGACTCTCCATGCCTGATCTGCCTCGAGGAAGCGCCTTGCCTCTGCCTGCTGTTCCTCTTTCCTGCTATGCTTTGCCACAAGCTGCGGGCACACGTAGCGGGGGGTAGAGGGAGAGCGAGACAGACACAGCCAAGACGTTGCTGCCACAGGGGCTGCTGCTGCTGCTTCCCTTTTGAGGCTTTCATGCGGGCAAACTGGGTTGCAGTCGAAGTTGACTTGCAACTCCTTGGCACAACACACATCTTCTGCCCCTGCGCCTGGCCCTACTCCGAGTCTTCCCCTAATTCCTGTGTGTACCCTTGCCACACCCCGCTGCCTCGTTGCCCTCGTTTGCGCTGCGCCTTTTCAGCAGTTAAAGTGAGTTTGTATGGAATTGAATTGATGTAGGCAGCCAGTGCTGCTCAAACTGTGCTGCACACACTGCCACTTTGCCGGCATTTGCCGCATTGTCGCATGCCCCATTGGCCATTGCATACTTTGAGGCTAATAAAGTGCGCCGAGAAGGAATCCTGAATGGGAATTCCAGGGAATTCCAGGGGCAGAGTCCTGTAGAGACTCTGCTGCTGCTCTCTCCCTTCCTCTTTCTGTCTCCCTCTCTCTCTTCCTCTACTTCCTTCTACCTCTCTCTCTCCTTCACTGCCTGGCGCCTAATTAGCCAGCGCATTTTAATGCCGCACACACACACACACACATGCTGCAGATACATTTGTATTTTTTTGCTGCTTTACCAGCGTCGTTTGTATCTTTTTACCGGAAACAGGCCGCAGCTGAGGCTTCTCCATTGTCCGCCAAAGTCCGCTTAAATTTATGACTTTGCCGCTGGCCCTTAGGCTGTCACTCCCCCCCCTCCACCGACCCCTTGGCATAATAAAAATGTAACTTAAACATTTCATTTGGTTTTGGCGGTTTTTCTTTAGCTTTTTTTCTTGCATATTTTTCATGCTGCTGCACCTTAACGCCACATTAGAAGTACAGGTGTGTGCAGGGGACAGGGAAGGGGATGTGCAGGGGAAAGGAGGGTGGTGGGAAGCGTGCAGTGTGCAAAGATATTTCAATGGGCCTCAGTGCAATTTGTCTGACAGTCTCTCTAAACTTCAACTGCTGTAGAGTGAGGGGAGGGGAAAGAGTGTGGGAAGGAAGAGGGGAAGGGGAGCTGCCTACTGGCGCTGCATGCAACGAACGTTGAAGTTGTTAATTGCCTTCGGTCGTCAGCCGCAACGACGCGTCGTCCTCCTCAGTCCACACAGTTCGTCTTGTCTTTCCCCTTTCCCTCTTCCTGTGTGCCTCTTTTTGGGTCTGCAGCTACTCCCACAGTCTGCCTTCTTCTGCTGCTTCTTCTCTCTCTTTTTTTGCAGTTGCATGAAAATGAGTTGCATTCACACACTCACACACACACAGTCGACATCGTAAACACAGTCTTGTTCTAAGCCACAAAATGTGCGATGTTTATCTGTTGCTGCGGCCCACACGTCTTTGCTGATCTACCTGTGAGCTAGCTGTGTCTCTCTCTTTCACTCTATCCTCACTCACTACTTCCATCTCCCTCCCTCTGTTTCCTTCTACTCTACAGTCTTTGCTCGCTATAGTAAACACACTTGTTCAACTACATTTCAAACTGAAACTGAGTCTAGGCAAATATTTGCTTTGAATATGCCATAAAATGAGGCAAATAACATTGTAGTAAAATATTTAGTAAACAATCTCAAAATATATACAGAACATACTCATTGTCTACTTCATCAGTGCACCTTATCAGTGTACTCACTGTACCTCTAACATATTTGCAATTATTTATTGATATTTAAGTTCTCATTTGCATGTCCGAGTCTAGGCAAATATGCAGCTGTAAATATAACAAACAACCTGTTAGTATATATCAAAAATATACCAAAAATACTAGCAAACACCCCTTATATATTCTATACTAATTCACTCTCTGCCAGTGCTCACTGTACCTGTAATTATTTATTTATAATTATTTTTTCGCTGCTCTCCCTCGAGCAGATTCTCTGCATCTTTTGCCGTTAGCAGCTGAGATTCTTAGTATTTTTTTACAACATTTTCTTTACTCCACCCCCCGCTGCCCCCTCTCTACTTCAACACCCTGTGGCACCTGCATAAAACAATGCAACTTTAAACTATTTTTCCCTTTGCTTGCAACTTTTGGTGGCTTTGACGTTGACGTTGGCCTCTGACTCCCCCAGGGCCAACAGCAGTAGCTGCTTTTCTATGCCTTTTAAATGCAATATTCGAACTTTAAATACCCTACTACACTTTTATTTGTCGGAATAATTATGAATCTCTAGATTGTTATTAATTATATACAATACAAATATTATTACTGGAATATGCTTCAGTTTGTTATTGGAGATTTCTTCATTAGAAAACATTCCTGGTTTCATATTACCAACACTACTATATAGACTCTAAAGTAATCTAGAAAGCGCACACAATCCATTGCAAAAATACTAGCAAACACCCCTTATATATTCTATACTAATTCACTCTCTGCCAGTGCTCACTGTACCTGTAATTATTTATTTATAATTATTTTTTCGCTGCTCTCCCTCGAGCAGATTCTCTGCATCTTTTGCCGTTAGCAGCTGAGATTCTTAGTATTTTTTTACAACATTTTCTTTACTCCACCCCCCGCTGCCCCCTCTCTACTTCAACACCCTGTGGCACCTGCATAAAACAATGCAACTTTAAACTATTTTTCCCTTTGCTTGCAACTTTTGGTGGCTTTGACGTTGACGTTGGCCTCTGACTCCCCCAGGGCCAACAGCAGTAGCAGCCCCGGCCCCTGCTCCACTCCTCTTCCCCTCATCTGCTACACAGCTCTTCCTCTTCCTACTCCCCACACACACGCCTCCTGCTGCCTCCCCTCATGAGGTTTTTCCTACTCTGTTTGCCCATGTTGCTGCTTCGCTGGCTTCGTTGTTGATTGCTGTCTGTCGGCACAGCGACAACATTCATCCAACAGCAACTACAGACAAATGACAGCAACAACAACAACTCTGTTTCTTCATTTCTTCTTCTTCTTGCTCAGGTAACTCTTTAGTTCACAACTAATTTTAAAGCCATGTTTTGGATTCGTTAGGGAACTGTCGCCTAATGCGGGTCGCTTCCCATTAGAATTGTGAGTGTGGTAGAAGAAGAAGAAGCAGAACAAGCTTAATTATCATTGCGCATGATTATCATAATTATTATCATACAAAACATGTTCAGAGTACCCACAGTTTTACCCACAGTTCTTGCCATTTGCAAGGGGCTTCTCTGAATTGTAAATCTCTGTGGAATCTGTTCAACTTGTGCACCAATTTCAGTAGGAATATTCAATATTATACTAATGTTAGTCTAATAATATTTGCTAGCCTTCGTGTAGGCTCTTTAAGGTTTGTAATTGGAGATTCCTTTTGTAAAAACAGTTAAGAAAGCTGCGAGTGAGTGTGTGGAACTGTTTTACAATTATTCAATTAAATAATCTCTTTGTAAACTTCTCTGTTCATCAATTGTTCCTTAACAAAGTTACAGAGTTTGTTGCATATAATAAAAATTAATATTTTAGCTTTAAAATGACTGCAATTCAATTGTTATTGATTTACGAGGGCGGCAGGGGGCAGTGGTCGAGCAAGCTTCAGGTGCGTGCAATTATAAGAAATATTCACCTCAAATTTGATGGTCCTGGATATATAAATGCAACTGGTGTCGCTATGAGGTCAGAGCTGCTTTTCTATGCCTTTTAAATGCAATATTCGAACTTTAAATACCCTACTACACTTTTATTTGTCGGAATAATTATGAATCTCTAGATTGTTATTAATTATATACAATACAAATATTATTACTGGAATATGCTTCAGTTTGTTATTGGAGATTTCTTCATTAGAAAACATTCCTGGTTTCATATTACCAACACTACTATATAGACTCTAAAGTAATCTAGAAAGCGCACACAATCCATTGCAATATTTCACTCGATCACATTTCAAATTGTAGCTGCGCTTTTGTTTATAAACAATTCTTAGAGCACCCTCGCATGGTGACAACAATCACAACTAGAACAACAACAACAACAATTTGAGACGTGTGCAATGCGTTACTTTCGTATAGAGTCACAACTATGTGTTGTTATTGTTGTTGTTCTTCTTTATTATATTGTCGTCGTCGTGAACGAGCGTTCATATTGTACGGTCTACAGTTTTATGACTTGAATGCCAAGGTCACGTGTTGCTAGTGCATAAATTGTGTTTGTTTTTGGGGTTCGGTTCTTATTTCTATTTATTGTCGGTGCGTCTTTGTCTTCAACACCCCCTACACCCCTTATTTATCCAGTGTAAACCACGCACACATTATCGTATTATCGCATTTGCGGGGAAAACCTCATTAAATTCGCTTCGGCTGTACCCCCATATACTTGGAGATTGAGAATGATATGTATATATATGTATATGAACATAAGGGAATATATGTATTTATACATTTTATTTGTTTTCGGAATTACCCATGTTTCACGCCGTGCTCTCTGGTTTATCTCGTCATCTTTACATGGGCAGGAAACTGCGTAGTTCGCTGTAATTCGCGATAAAAAGCATAAAAAAGAGTTCTTGAGATGAACTCATAATTTACAGGGTATAATAATGTAATGGGCTATAAATACAGAATAAATAAAGATTCACATAACATAATTTGGTACCGTTGTAATTGCTATCTGAGTTACTGATTTATTTTTTACTGATGGGCTTAGATTTATCATGAATTTAGGTGAACTAATTATTTCTCGGAGACATCTGGTTTCTTTTTAATTGAATTTTAAAATGTAAATAATTTACTCAACATTTTTTCCCATTTGAATTTTGCTCTACATTTGGCGCCACTGTGCGCCCGCAGCATATGTCTGTCTCGCTTTAACGCACACAACTTCAATGACTAGCGCGCTGTTAAGAGCTGTAACTGGTGCGCGCTCTGTTAACCGTCGCTCACTTGAGCTGTTAACGCACGGCAGAGAGAGAAAGAGACTCTCTCAGAGAGCAACAACGCCGCTGTTAACATTGGCAGCACTGTTACGCGTGCTGCTTTGCTGCATCGTCGTTCATACCGTTTTCATTCCAGTCGGACGCGCGTCTTTTGTCGGTTCACATTGTCGGATCGTTTCGTCTCCGTCATCACCTTGGTTTCGTCGTCGTCTTCGTCGTTCGTTTTGTTCGTTACAAATTCAAAACAAAACGCAACGCGAGTTTATTTATAGCGCAACAACTAAAAATTGATTTGAAATTCACAAAAAAAAACCCAAATGCAGTTGCAGTCTCAGTCACAGTCGCCGTCAACGTCAACGTCGCAGCTGCAGTTGAAATCACATAAAAGTCAAATTATAAATATAAATTTCTCTCTTGCGGTGCGTGTTTGTGCGTGTCTTTAGCGTTTCTTCTGCTTCTTCATTATCTCTTCTGCACTTCACTGACAAAAATAAAACATCTGTATATGTGTTTGTGTGTATTGTGCATATGTGTGTGTTTGTTTTAAGTGAAAATATTCGCTTAGAAATTCGCGATCAATTTGCATAAAAAAGCTCGACTCGAAAGGCACAGTTTGGCAGTCACTGGAAGCTGACACTAACTGACAAAATAACCGAAAAAAACCCGTCAAACGAGTTGAGTGAGAAAACAGCAATAACACCAACAACAACACGAGTCATAACAATAATTTGCGTCAGTTGCGAGTTGCCGCAAGAAAAACAACAACTGCGAAAATTATAACAATTAAGCAACAACAACAACGGCAAGTAGTAGCGACAGCGCAGCAGCAGCGGCGTCAGTAATAAATACAGTTTAAAGCTTGCACACTCCAACACACCTCAAACCCCCAACAGGCAAACCACCCACAAGCAGTTGTTAGGCAAGCAGTGCAAAACAGTGCTCAATGCAGTCGGCAACTAAGTGCAATTGAAGCCTGCACAAGAGAGGAGGAACAAGGACAGTAACAACAAGAGGAGCAAGCAGAGCAATAAGCACAGCAACAACTGCAACTGCCATAACAACACAGCAACAACAACAACAACAAGAACAATCAACGAAGGTGGCATTTTATAGCGAAGGCGCTGAACGGCGTTGGGTGCGTCAGGCAGTCATGGGGGTGCTCAGGTGGCGCGATCTGCCCGGATCGCGTATGTCGTCGTCGGGCTCGGCAGCATCTACAGCACAGCACAGCAACAACAACAACAATCAGCAACAACAACAATATCATCACAATCAACACAACAACAACCACAACAACATAAATAACAACAACAACAACAACAATCACAGAGAGGTGAGTTCTGAGAAGGTGTCAAACTGCGTGTGTTTTGCCTTGAGAGTGTATGTGTGTGTGTGTCGAGTGTCGGGTGTGTGTGTGTGTGTGAGTGAGTGAGAATGTGTGGGTTGTGCTTTGGCGATACATTTTCATTAATTAAATGCAATTTGGGCGTTGTAATTGGCGTTGTTCCGCTTTTTTTGCTCAGTCTACTCCTCCTTCTCCATTCACCATGCTTCTCCCCCAATCTCCGTATTCGCCATCTCTGCGCTCTCGTTCTCCTGCTTAGTCACCAACGTGTTACAGTTGCAGAGCTACTGCGTGGGCGCAATGCCCGAAAAAAGCCTTGCACAGGCAGGCCAGACTTGACAGGGGTTTTAGAGTCATTGCCCGCTCTGTCAGTCAGATCCGCCTGCGCTTTAGTTGCAGTTGCAGAGCCACTGCCTCAGTCAGTCAGTCTCTGCTCTGCCTGCGCATCAGCCTCTGTAAAGTTGCAGAGCCACTGACAGCATTGCCTGCATCGCAGTAAAGCTGTGCTCCCTGCGTCTCTGCTCTGCCTGCGCCGCACTTCAATTGTTCTGCCTGCTGTTAAATGGCTTTAAAAATGTCATCAAGCTGCATTTGAATGGGATTTCGACTTTGGTCGGCAAAGGGAAGAAGGAAAGGGAGGAGGCTGCTGCGGCTTATCAATGAGGCATGTAACACGCACGCTTTAGCTTCATATATTCTTTTTCATTCTTTCTTATTCTTTTTTTTAATACCAATTTACATAAAAATGCTGCGGCTTTTTTACGTTTAAGTTGCTTCATCGCGCTCTCAAGAAATTTCCAACGCTTCAGTGATAACACAAACACACACGCGCGCGACTCCTTTCAACTACCTACCTAATGTTGCTGCCTCGACTGCTGTCAAAGGTCACACACACACACGCGTACAGAAAAGAATTTTCAGGCAATTTGTTTGAAGATTGGAAAACCGAAAAATGACAACAAAAAGAAGAAGAGACATTGACACAAATGGCATAAATCACTTGAAACAGCTTCCACATTAAGTTCCACATGACATCCAAACACCATCCACACACACACAGTCTACACAGAGCGAAAGCTGTGCTGGCAATCAAACAATCATTTTAGATCATTATGAAGATTGCACATTCATCATCATTATGAGCGATTAAAAGAGGCATAGAGATGGTGAGAGAGGGAGGTAGAGTAGATAGAGAGAAGGGGGAACAGAAGAAGAGGCAGTTAGAGAGTTAGAAATGCCATTCTTGCGTTACCTACGCACTTTTACTGCTTCCCTTCTCCATTCTCCTCTCTTTCCTTCTTTCCTCCTGCTCTTCTTGCGCATTTATGATCTTTCTCTTGGCATCTTTTGCCAACTTTCGCTCAAGCAATTTTCGTGGCAAGAATTATGTCTTTCAAAGTGATTTCCAAGTAAGAGGGAGAAGGGAGAGAGGGAGGGAGAGAGAGAAGGCATTGAGGTAAATAGATCGCACGCTCCAATTCCCAAAAAAGCGTTTTGAAATTGCTTCCATTGGGGGGAGGGGGTACGCACGCTTATCGGCAGCTTAAACCAACTTGACTTGAATTCAATTTGAACTAAGGTGCCCTTCCCTCCCAACAGGGGGCGCTGCTGTTGCTTATCGTGGCGTACGCTTTGTATTCCTGCTTCGTTCTCTTTTCTTGTGTATTTCATTTTTAATTTATTTAATTTTTTCATTCAAAAAGACTCTTCAGATCTGTGTAGATATAAATATAGTACTATATAGTATATATAGTCTCTTTATGCTACGTCGTTATCTAAATTTGCTTGGCGTGTTGTTTGAAGTGAAGAGGAGTGTGATGAGGAGGTGGAGGGGGGGCGTGGCACCAGTCTGTCTGTCTGTGAAAAACTTTCGCCTTCTATTTAGCTTGTCAAAGATACTCGCGTTGTATCTGTCAGATACTTTATGTGCTACGCCTACAAATGCCATCAGCTGTGCTTGCTTTGCCACTGCCTGGGCAGAGGAGAGGAGATGGGGTAGAGGGGGTGTGGTAATTTATGACATTGCCCACTTTGATGTCAAGGTTTCTTCTCTCTACCGCGACTTCCTGCTGCGCCTGAAAGCAAAAAGAACCTCTACTATGCTGACACTGGTTCCTACTGCCTGGTCTACTCATAGTGCACTCATAGGGCACTCATCGGGTACTCATCGAGTACTCGGCAGGTTGAAAAACCCGCGCCAAGGTCTACACAGGAGGCGTCTTGAAAACGCTTTCGCTTTTTGTTGTCGTTGTCGTTGTCGCCCTTAAATGGACCGCGGGCTATGTAACTAACGACGACGACGTGTGGCAGGCACCTTCCTACCTAGCCCAGGTAGACGCCCAGTTCTGCTTGCCCTACTCCCCGTGCCTGCTGCCCCTCTCCTTCTCCTGCTCGACTGCATCGCATATGGTTTGCAGTTGGCGGCAGCCGCAGGCGCGTGTCTTGCATAATGGACAACGATTAATGCCTTCTCTGGATGGAGAGAGAGAACAACAATGTGTGCTGGCAATGTGGCAATGTGGCAATGCTGCAACTCATGTCTGTACCTCTGTCTGTCTCGTTTTAACTGCAGCTCTGTCTCTTTTCCTGGTTAGTTAGTTAGTGATTCATGGCAAAGGGGCCTCAACTCCTTAACTGCCTGCGTGCTACGGTCCTAGTTAGGACTGATACCTCGACCGCTTTTGCCTGTGCCTCACTGCGCGTTGTGGCTCTCCACGTACTCTCACTTCCTTGGCCAGCGACCGGATATGCAGTTTGTAGTGGGTCCAGGAGAGAAGGAGAGCAGCCAGCAGACTGGAGAAGGGAAGAGAGGCACGAAGGAAGCGGCAGCTAAGTAGAATGAGGAGTCAAGAGAGTAGGAATTAAGGGGAGAAGGTGCTTGGGAGAGTTGGCAGTAAAGCAGGGAAGGCAGGCAAGAAGAAGTAAAGAGTGAGAACTGGAGAAGTGTGAGGAGTAGGCAGTCAAACAGTGTGTAGGGGGGGGGGGGGGCAACCCCAGCGAAGTCTCTACAGTTTGCATTCGCGAATGGCTTCTGCTGCTGCTGTTGCTGCTGCTTTACGAGCATTAAAATTAATGTTGCTGCTCTGAATTGCAATCACAATTCATAATGAAAATGACAATGACAATGTGCAGGATAATGATCAAGTTGATGACGATGATGAGGATGATAATGATGATGGGGATGGGAATGGGGATGAGGATGAGGATGTTAATGCTTGATTGTTATGCACTGCCTCAGACTGATTAAAAGCGAGGAGAGAGACTGGACAGGCAGGCAGACAGAGGCAGTAGGTAGCAGGAGAAACAGAGGCAGACAATGCCAATGATCTGATAAGGTCAGTGATCGAAAGAGAGACAGAGAGAGATAGAGAAAGTGAGAGAGAGAAGGCAGGCTAAACAGGCAGCATGTGTGCATCACTCAACAAGTAAAGAAAATAGAGAAAACTCATTGAAAATGGAAAATATCATTGACAGCTGGTAAAAAAAGGTAAACAAAACACAGAGAGGGAGAGATTGAAAGAAAGAGAGAGGGACAGAAAGTAAGAGGAAGACAGAGAGAGAGCAAGATAAGATCGAAAGTGGACACGAGTGCATGTGAAATTGAAACCCCAGACAAGAAGAAGCACAGAGCAAAGAGGGTTCGGGCTAAAGGGAAAGGCAGGGGAAGAGAGGGAGAGATGGAGAAAAGAGTGAGGGAGGGACGCTGAGGGTAACCCTATACAGTCATACCTAATGCAATGCAGAATGATAAACCAAACTGAAGTTCAATATCGAAACAGTCGATAAATGATTCGTTATACACGATTCATTTGAATTCAATTGAAATTTCCAATGCATTCACATTCAGTTTTAATTCACATTCAATTTCATCATTTTCCACACAATTGCATGTGTAATTTGGTAATTTGTAACTTTATAGACCTTTTTGTTAAACTATTTCATAAATTAAATAATAAAAAAAACCTTATTGACTTTTTGCAATGAGCTTTGCTGGCGATAAATTGTTTGGACTGTTTCACACGTGTTTTATGTGGCATATTCCGTTCAAGGCCCCGCGACGAGAGAGTGAGAAGAGACAATCGTTGTGTATTCATTCGTTGTGTATTCATGAGTGTGTTGCTTTATGCTCGATGGGTACTCGCAGATAGATGCCTCAGATACCTCGCAGATACATCGTAATTGTCACAGCAAAATGTGATGACAATGCGACATGAAGAGGGCAGAGAGAGAGGAGCCAGTAAGAGGTGGATGGGGGGAGTAGTGTGTATTGTTGCTGCTGGTGTTGTGTAACGGCAATGACAAGCCGCGTCGCGCTGCAAAGAAATGAAATTGTGACGACGAAGACAATGACAACAATTCTTTTTGGATATGCAGCTATACATAAGGGACAGAAGAGAGGAGGGAGGGGGAAGAGGAAAGGTGAGGTAATAGGAGGGGCTACACCGGAGGTAGCTCATAAACATGCGCTATTAATTAAACAAGCAAGAGTTGCAACGTCTCGTCGAGTCGTGTTGCTTTTTACGGTAGCAGCAGTGCTACCTTAACGTGGCCGACAGTGAGGTAAGACACGGGCAGAGAGACATACAGAGAGTGAGATAAAGAGGGGTGCAGAGTGTGCAGGTAACACTCTATCAGCTAAAGAAGCAGATAAGACACTCTCCATATCATATCAGTATGAAACAGAAAGGTCTCTGCCTTGGACTCCTCATTGTATTTGCACAGTCAAATTGCAGGCGAGATAAAGAAATAAAGCAACAGAAACCGTATCCACAATACCCTGTAATATAGCTGCCAAAGACTAGCCTGACTCACTTGTAGTTTACTATTTATATATACCTTACCTTTTGTCTTTGTCTAGACATGTTTCTCTAAGCTCAGCTTACAATGCATTTGCAAAGTGAAACTGAAGAATCTCTTGAAGTTATTTTCTTCTTTATTTCTTTGTTTATTCACAGTTCATATTGTATAACAGTAGCACAGTTAGCTAACTGGCATAATAATATAGTAATGTGTTTACAGTACAAACTTCATGCAGAATACGATTACAATACCATACCGACATATTCCATAACTCTCTATTATGTCTGAGGGGGTATTCCCGTTCCGTGTTCCACTCTCTCTTTCAGCCATTGTTTGCTTTGGAATCGTCTCTTTATTTACACTGTGCGACCTTATTTTATCGCTTTATTAGTTCTTTTGATTAAACAATTTTGCGGGTAAACAAACACGGATCGTGTCTATATATACGAGAGATATAGTATGTGTTTATGGATATAAATGTGTGTATGCTATACAAATATATCATGTGGCAGCTGTTTCCAGGCTATATCTATTTTTAAGTGAGCATTTTCACGCTGGAAAATGCGGAAAAAAAGGCTGACAAATTGTAAACTGCCAAAATTGCGACAGTACGAGAATGAAGCATAAGTAGAGAAGAATTCTGAAGATTGGCGACTGTCAAACTGTTGACAAATATGTGTAAAGTGTTTTATGGCCAGGGCTGGCTGTAGACAGACCCACTGTCTCAAGGTAGATCGCCCTGCCTAATGGCGAAATCACTCAGGTTCTATACAGATATATAAACTATATGCAAATGGCTTTTGTTTTCTTTATGGAGACAGCCCACGCGCTGTTTAAATAATTATGAAATGTTTACAGAAATATCAACACTCACACAGATACACACACACACTGGCATAGACTGAAATGCAAATCAACTTCAGGTTACAGTTACACAAAAAAGTTTCACTCGACAAAGAATTTGTCACTGAAGTGCCTCCAGTTCTCTCTGTATCTGTGTGTGTGTGTGTCACTGTGTGTATTTATTTCTGTATCTCCAGCTAGAGAGTATCTGCAGCTGAGTATCTGTATCTGTATCTCTGTCTCTGACTCGGCCTCTTTTGTCGTTGAAAAGTAAAAGTTGTTTCACTTTTTTTTATCCACAACAACAATAACAACAACAAATGCAATAAATAACAGCTAAATATTCTCTTGATGATTTTTAAGATTTTCACTTTATTATTCATCGCGACAACAATAACAACAACAAACGACAAAAACAAAAGCTGCTCTCGTAGCATTTCTCATCATTCAAATTCGACTGAAAACTTTGACAAATTCGTTACACTTTCGCCTTAAATATGCCACACTTCATTTATATATTATTGCAGTCACTGATCTCTATACTATAAGGGGTGTATTAGCATATTATATATAGTATAAATATAGCATACATTACCATACTGTGTAGAGTATTTTCACATTTACATATCGCACTTGCTGCATAATTTATTTTCGTTTAGCCGCAATTTGCTGTTAGCCGCAAAAAAGCGAAAACGATGCGTGAAAAAACTCTTTGAAAAATTTGTGAAAATTATTTTTAATTAATTCACATTTGTTTTTTGTTATTTTTGCAATTGTTTCTTTTGTTTTTTTACAATTACTTTGTGGCTTTTGTTGTTGGCCTTTACACAGAACTTGCCGCCTTGGCAGCCTTTTCGTTTTGGCTTTTTTTCTTCAGTTGCCAAATGTTATTGACCCAAATTGAGAAAATCTACACGAAAAAATACACAAAAAGAAAATCAAGAAACAAGAAAAAACGAAACAAACTCGTAAAATCGCATTGCAAATAGAACTTCTGAGAATCGTGTGTCGTCGTCGAAGAAGTCGAAGAAGTTGTCGTTGCTATAGCAATATATTATGTTGTTTATATATCGTTATATTGTACATACAAATAAACTGAGCCATATATCACAGCTGGGGGCATGTTGCATTACGTGTTCCCATGAAAATAGTCGGAGGATCTATAGTATTGATCCAGAACTTTTTGTAGTTCAACGACATTGATGATGTTTTGGGGAAGCTTTGAAACTGCTGTTCACATTCTTCAAGACTTGCTCAACTTCTTTTTTGGTTTTCATTCGTTGTCAGAACTTCTTTCCCCAGTTGTGATTCACATATCGCAACTGTTTTTGTTATCTTATCTTCGATGTTTCATACTCCATTTGAATAAGTTCTTCATGAAGTTTTGCAACCTTTGTTTGCTTATCTCATTTATTTTGTAAGTTCTGTTAGGCAACTTGGCTACAGAGATTATGCTTAGGGATTTATTATTATATTGCCAGGGATATATTGTGATATTCTCTTTGGCAATTCCAGCTGAGATTGTCACATCTTTTATCTCTAAAGTTAACTTCATTGTAAATTCATATTTAATATTGAATTTTATTGCTCTGCCGTTGTTACAGTTCTATTTAATTTGCTGTTGGGAATTCTAAGCGTGGTTTCCCCAGTCTTTCCTATCTCTCTCTGTCTGTTTCTTCTTCCTCTTTGCCTTTGTTATTTGCATAATTTGTGTGTTAAATTAGCCACGTTTTTTTGGATTTATTTGCCTCAAGCACCTGTTATAGCTTTGTAGCTTTGTATCTCCATCTGTATCTCCATTTGTATCTGTATCTTCAGCTTAATTTGTCTGCATGTGTATCGGCCTAAATTGGCACGCTGTGGCAACAACTGAATCAATACCTGAATACCGCGAATACTTTAGCATATAAAAAAAACCTTGTCATACTCAGCCTCAGTCTGTTGACAAACTAATTTGCGCACACTCTTTAGTTTGTATTCCCCTGCAGCTCTACCCCCCCCTCCCATTTTATTCCTATTTTCGCGCCTAATTAGCAACTCAGTGAGCCTGCAGTCTTGAAATTTAACTAACAATTAACATAATTGGCCGCCAGCTTTGGCTTTAGTTTTAGTTTCAGCTTTTTTTTCGGCTTTTTCTTGGCGACATCGAGTTGCCAGTTGCAAGTGGCGGCGGCAGCGGCAGCATGTGGCAAGTTTTGTCGCATGGAATGCGGCTCTTGTGCGATTTGGGTCAGCAGCGAAGCGCGTTAGCCAACTCTTCTCTCCTCAATGCGAACGGTCTTTGAACTGGCCAGTTTTCCTCAGAGAGTGTATATGTGTGTGTGTACATGTGCTGAGTGTGTGTGTGTCTCTCGTGTGTAATCAGAGCCATGTGTATCATAATTTTTGCACTGCGCGCATCTTTGCAGCGTCAGTTAGTGGGCCAAGCCGCAACGTTGCGCATACGCCACGTTGTTCAAGACTTATCGCAACTGCAGCATCGCAGCTCAGCATAGAAACTTGTGCTGTGCTGTGTCTTTTGTTGTTTTCTTTTGCTGTCTTGTCTCTTGTCTTTCTCCCCCTCTCCCTCCCCCTCTCTCTCTCTCTCTCTCCCTCTTTCTACATTTGTTTTCGATGCGTTGACTGACCCAGAAAACGAGGGAAAAACTTTCATGCCAGCTGCCTCTGCTACTGCCTGCCTCTCTCAGCATGCAACCGCAACAGCTGCAAGTGTTTTGCCATAGGGGGCGTGTAGTCAACACTCACCGCCCCCGCCCCCCGGCAGTTACGCCCCCTTTCAACGTGGAAACAGCTGGCAATGGCATTTGACTTATAATTAAAAGACGCGAAACGAGACGAGACGAGCCTCGACTCGTCTTTTGCTGTTGATTTATGTGCCACATTTTGTTGCATCTGCAACCTGTTTGGCTGGATGATTAGGCAAGTTCCAGAGTGATTAAAAATCGCTGCCTGCCTTGGCTCTAACTATGCAAAACTTTTATTTATTTTTCAATTTCGTTTCGTTTTTCCGCAAGCATCAACAGTTTTTTATTATTATTTATTATTCATCCGATGAAAAACTTGTGCTATTAACAAAAATTTACATGCCAGCAACACTACAACAACAATTACAGCACTTGGCACTGGTTTTTTGTTGTTGTTGTTGTTGGTAAACGAGTTTTTTATATTTACAAACATTACAAACTTGGCTTGGGTCGACTGTGAGTCGCGACTGTGTTTGCAGTTCTCGTGTTTAATGAACAAGTTATATTATTTTTGTATTTATTTACTATACTTGTTGCTGTTGTATTTTATTGTACAATGTAAGCAGACAACGCACAGCAACAGCAACAAAAATGCTGTTGTTTATGTAATCGCCAGCAGCAGCAGCAAGAGGAAACACACACAGCAACGCAATTGTACATGACTTTACAACTGCACATTGACTGTGAAACTGTGCTTAGCTTTGCAGTGTAGCTGGGGCAGAGTTTACTAGCATTAGTGAGTGTAATTGTAGTTAAGTAAATATTAGTCATTTATTAAAATATGTACTTCAGTTAAAAAGAAGTAAAAAGGAGCATAGAAATTGAATTTAAAAATTAAATATAAAATGCTAACAATACAATTAGAGTTAATAAACATTAAAAATACATTACAGATATGTATAAGACTAGTTAGTTTAGTTATAAAATACTAGAAAATAGCAGAAGACAGTAATGAATTATATTGAGTAGTTTAATTAAGTTGAGTAGTTTTGATGTTGACTTTAATGACGTTGTTCAAGTTTAGAAAAATAATAAAAAATACCACCAGACTTTTGCTAGTATTTATTTTAGTTAGAAAATAGATAAAAGAAGCAGCTAAAAATAAATAAAAAGTAATAATAAAAAACTGAAATTGAATGGAATTTTGTTTTGTTTGTTTGCCTTTTTAGACGCACGAGGCTTAATTGGACAGTTGAGCAAGCTTTGTATGAGTATAAATTGCTGTCTCTCTCTCACTTGAGGCTGTCTTGCTCACTCTTTCTCTTGATCTGTCTCTCTCTCTTGATCAGTCTTCTGCTCCTACACCCCCTTTATCCCTCCATCTCTGCCCCCTTGCACAGTCTCTCTGTGTCATTGAGCGGGCTGCCAATTTCAGTTGCGGGTGGCGCAGTTGACTTGGCCTAAAGCGGCACTGGCAGCTGGGACACACCTTGCACAGCCAATAACAACAACAACAGCAGCAGCCACAACAACAACAACAACAAAAGGCGCTTTGTAATAAGCCACAGAAAATATGCGATGTTGTTGTTGCGCCTTTCGAATTGCAAACGTAAAACTGTAAACTGGTTTGCAATTGTTAAAGAAACCTACCTCCCTGCCTCCCCCTTACAGTGCACCTCCCGTTCAGCTGTCAGTCAAAAAGTGATTTGATTTTGATTAGTTTTTGTTGTTGTTGTTGTGGCCAGTTGCCTGGCTAATTGACCTTTTGGCTGGCATAAAAATTGAATCTGCGGTTTGCTTTGCTTCGCGCACATTTTTTTTTGTGTTCCCCAACATTTTTCCAAACTCGCATGATTGAAAATTGATTTTTATAACGATTTTCGAATTTTGTTACTATCTCCCCTGCTCTTCCCCTTTCTCTGCTGTAGTTGCTTTTGCTTTTGCTAATTAAAATGAAAGTTTTTTTGTTGTTGTTCGATTTGCAAAGTGAAATTGCCTATTGGCACTTGACTGCGTGATGAGCTGTGTAGCAGGAGGGAAGTGTGAGAGGAGAGGAGAAGGAGGCAGTGTAATTGCAATTGACAATCACTGTAAAATGTTTTCTGCCCCAGCAGCACACGAGCGCAGAGAATGCGAGCGAAACTCTGGCAAAGCAAATGTCATAGAAAGCAAATTGACGCGTGCCGGACAGTGCAGAGGACAGTGGACTGTGGACAGTGTACACTGGACAGCAGACAAATTAAACTAATTGAAAATGTGAGTGCAACAACAGGCAATAAATAAGTGCAGCCAGAGGGGCAGAGAGAGAAGGAGGAGGAGACACAAGGAGAATAGTTGAATGATTGCCAAGTTGAATGCATTAAAAGTGCAGAAGAAAGTATGAGAAGCATGTGTTTGCAATTGATACTGATAGCAAAATATGCAGAAGAAGATATAAATTACGTTATAAAAAATATATAAAATGTATGTAAATATGCTACTATAAATAGTATTTTACAGTTGAAAACATCTTCAAAATCAAATTTAATTGGGCAACAACTTTTAACTGCCAACATAAGATAAAGAATGCCCATCAAGTGTTTCAATTGTAATTCCCAGAAATTCCCCAACTATCAATTTCGCTCTTCTTCAGCTCAATGATAATTGCTGAATAATTGCGTAGATATTCAAGGTGTATTCACATATCAGAAAAGGCCAAAAAGGCCGCCATGAATCACATGTGCTCGTATCGTATCTCTTTTGTTTCTTTCTCCACTTTAAATGAATATTTCTTGTTATGGAATTCCTGTGCCAATTAGACGACTATATAGTCACTATATCTATAATATATATTTCTATATCTATGCGCAATTTATTGCTGTATTTTTGCTTTCGTCAGTTCAATCAGCGCCAAGCGGCAGCGGCAAGTTCAAATGTCAATGGCAAAGTGAATGACTGAACAGAAATATCGCCTGCTAATGGTGGCAATTTTGCACGAAGAGAAAGAGAGAGAGAGACAGAGAAGGAGAGAGAGGGGGAGATAGCTACGCCAGACAATTGATGATTGTATTTAATTGCTGGAAATTGACTTTGCTTTGCCGAATCGAGAAATGAATTCGACGAACTCGAAACTATGAAGACACAATCACATCCTGACGAGCAGGACGACGACGCGTGCTTGCAACGCGTTTCCTGGTCGCGACTGGCGCCGTGTCTCTGTCTCTGTCTCTCTCTCCCTCCTCCCCCGTGCCACTCTAATCACCTTCAATGTGGCTGACTTCCACGAATTGCGTCGCACAGAAAGCAGGGAAATATGTTGGAAACTACCTGAGTTTGGGTTACTGTTTTTGTGTTTTTCTCATATCTCGTATCTCCTTTTCCCAACTCTCTCTGCTCTCTGTTCACCATGTGTTGTTGTCACGTCTCTGGGCACTCTCCCTCACCCTCCCTCTCTCTCACTCTCTGGTTAGATATTGTTTTTTAAGTGCCAGAGCAACTAAGGGGCCTGCCACGCCCACGCGAGCACATTGTAAAGACTCTCGCACGCTTTAAATGTTTTGGGTTTCAGTGTTTAGTTTATTAGCGGTTTTTTCTAGCTTTTTTTTCGAGTGAAATGTTTATGCTGTCATTGTGAAATGTTTCATTGTTGTTGCTGTTGGGGTATAATATTATAATTTAGCTTAAATTTACGATGCCTTTTTTTGTGATCACGTTCCGCGATGGAGGCGCCTCGTTCAGCAACCCAATGAGCTAATCAGCTCAAAGTGTACAGTTGCAGAGTCACTGTCACAGTTTGAGAGGCAAGTGAACTGTTCATAAAAGTTGTTTATGAATAGTCTCTATGTGTAAGACCTGTTTGCAAAGTATAACATATTGGAAGCTATTTAAATTTATAATAACTGGAACTTCCAATGTTGAACAGTATTAAAAGTGAGAACTGATCTCATCAGCTTGTTTTCCTTCCTCTCTTTAAGCAGAGTTAATCTCTATGCTTTATCAATGCACCGAAATTACACAAATAGTCGAAACTTTCCGCCCTTATCTCATTCTCTCTCTCTCTCTCTCTCTCTCTCTCTCGCGATAAGCCATGAAAATTATTTAGCCTTTATTTGTTTGTGTGCGCTTTGGCGACTATTTGCATAATGATATGAAGTTGTTTGGCTATTGATTTTCCAACTCACTCAGACACACCTCCAAATTGAGGTCGCCCACATGCGACACAAGAATGAATAACATTCACACTCATTACTGATTACTCACTCACTCACTCGATTTGGCCAACATATTTGCTAGAATTTGTGCCAGAAGAGGCTCGTTAAAAATGAAACTAGCCGGGCAGACGTTGCTGGCTCTAAGGTCAAATGGCTTGTAAAACAAATGGGGCCTAAATCGTAAAAACTTCCGCTAAAAACAAAACTGCCAATCTCCGGCCATGGCGCAACTCTTCGGGGCGCCATAAATAGCTGAAAGAGAGAGAGACAGGGAAGTAGATGAAGAAGGAGACACAGACAGAGACGTGGACAGAGAAGAAGTCGATCATCATCGTCATCATCATCATCGAGCATTCTGTCAGCCCTGTCAATTGGCATTTGATATAAAACACATTCAAATGTCACTTTAACTAGCCAAAAGCCGTATCCGACTAAGCCATGGTCCACCGAAACCCAACTACAAATCCCCAACTTCAGCTGCAGCTCTGGACCTGCTGCCTGTGTGCCTGTCTTGGGCTCTGACTCTCTGTCTCTGGCTCTGGCTCTGGGCCTGTCCATCGTTCATTGTATTGGCAGCTGCCTTTTGCTGTCTTTCTTTCTCTGTTTCTTTATGCTCTTTTGTTTTTTGCTTGGCAACGTTTGAGCACAAGAAACCTCCAACAAGTTGGCATGATGTCATAAGCCAGACACACACTCGCACATACACAACACACACAAGACTAAAGCAAAATGTTTGAGAACGAAATGTCTGCCAACTTGGCTTGTTTTCGATGCCTATTGCTGATATGCTGTGGGGTAGTTAAAGGCAACAGTTACCACGCAAAGTTAAAGAAGGAAGGAAAAAAAGTGTGAGAGGGGAAGGACTGTTATTAGACTGCTTAGACAGTTCATTAGAACGAAAGAGACTTTCGCATAAATCAAGAGTGCGATAAATATGTATAGAAACAAACAAAACTATCGCATGTACTATCGTAGAGAGAGAAAATTGAAGTGGTAGATAAAGAAGAAGGAAACGAGACGTGAATAGAGGAGGGAATCTATCTTAATTAGGTAGAATGAGTAGAGAGAGTCAAAGAACTTTTCCAGTAGTCAATCAAGTGAATAACTAACACAATTATTGCATGTACTATCGTATACACAAACTAAACTAATTAAAATGAACGTTAAGCAAGGAATAATAATGGAATAATATCAGATTAGGCTACTTCAAAAGTTCTCTAGACCAAGAAACACTTTTACACAAATCAAGTAAGCACAAGAACTATCAAAAACTATCGCAATTACTATCGCATAAACTAAATTACGAGCTTGTTATGCTATTGTCAGTCTGCGCAACCCAAAACTTTATCTGCATCTACTTCTACTTCTTCTCGTTCTGCACTCAGTTCATACTGGGACATGACTAATTTTGTTGCTGTTGTTGGCCTTTTTTAGAGTCTTTTTCTACTGTGGTCTCTGTTCTCTGTGGTCTCTGTTGGCTTGTCGCCTGTCACACAACAGTCTCCTCTAGCATTGGGCGTCGTTTTACATATGGTTATTGTAATTTTCACATGGCGCCAGTGCTCACACTGCAAATGGCAATAGGATGCCCGATTGGCATGGGGGGAAACGGGGCGGAACTGGCTCTGGGAACTGCCCACGGTGGCAACCCTTTTGCTGTTCCAACTATGATTTAATGTTGTCTTTGCTGTTGTTGTTGTAGCTTATGACATGACACAGGCCACAAAGTAATGAGAATGTAGTGAATGAATGAGGCAATGAGTGAGTGAGTGAATGAATGAATGACTGAGTGAATGACTGCATGAATGGCAACTCTGGTCCCAGGCTGGCCTGGGTAAATGGCCAAAAATGGCAAAACGGCAACGGCGGGCAACCGCCAACGGGCCAAAAGGTGCGCCCACAAAAGGCTGCTGATGGAAGGAGAGAGAGAGAAGAGGGAGAGTGAGAGGGGAGATTGGAAAAAATGCTGCGAGCTGGTTGTTGCATGACTCTGCTGCGTTTCGGCCAAAGTTCAGGCATGGAGAGCGTTCCATACTCTACTCTGGCAATGGCAACACCTTTTTGGTTAGCCCACCAAAAAGGGGCGTGGCACTAAACTGCGCTCTCGGCTTGACTCATGGAAGTCACGTAGCAGCAACATCAGCAACAGCAGCAGCAGCTCGCGCGGCATTTGTTGGCGCATTTTGCTTGGCACGCCATGTTTATTAATATTTAAATGCAACGAGGCATTCGCCCCAGACTCCCCCCTCCCTTGCTAGCACCCCTTCTCTGCAGCCCCTCTATAACCATTACAGAGAGTCGAGAGTCAGCACTAACAACTGAGTTGAACAATTTCAGGCTTGAGCGAACTCTACTCGAGCTGCCAAATGGAAGTCAACGCGTTGCAGTTGCAGCTTAGCACCCTGTAGACAGTGCAGTACCGGGTAGTATGGGAATATGGCTTAAGCTAGAATGATGAAATTTGGCAGTGACTTAGCTTAGGTTGTTAGTTATGTGTGCTATAAGTTTCACATACAACTAAGGTACAGGGTATCTGCTAGTCTTGTTTCTTTAGCTAGACCGAGTTCTACTTGCTTGTGACTGCCTTTTAGTTTGCTCCGATTGCAATTGCAGTCACATTTTGCGTAATCCTTTTGGCGTTGCACTTGTTCTAGGAATGAGGTGAGCAGGCTGAGCGAGGGGTACGAGAAGGAGGGGCAGGGGCAGAGGCAGAGGCCCGGCCACATGTTACATTTCTAATGATGCATGTGGCACAAACACGCAGCCAGTTGGCCCAGTTCGTTTGGGTCAGTTTACGCGTCGCATTGACGACGCATCGTCAGGCTCGTTAGTTCGGTTTCCGCGACAGGTTCCGTTCGAGAGGGGAAGAGGGGAGAGAGGTTCGAGGGGCTATTCCGTTTGGGGTACTAATGAGCAACGCTTGTCCAGTTTATGGCCATTTGCCACTGACTGTGCCCTCTCTCTACTCATGTCTGTCTTGAGGGTTCCTTCAGGTTTCGTTATCTGTTTCACATCCGTTGGCAATTGATTGCGGTTCTGCTTCCTTTCTCGAGATTATCCTTGCCCACCCGCTGCGTTTGCTTATTATTGTTTTCTGTTTCACTGTTCTGTTCTGTTTTCGTTTCTGCCACTTGTGAGTGCCACCTGCCGATGGATGAGGAGTGACTTGAGGGAGCAGGGACAGCGTGCAGGGTTCACTGAGTGCTCTCTCAAATTCGAATCCTGCCGTGGAGTGCAGCAGTTGTTTTTGTCAAGTGCAGCCTGCTACAGTACCCTGCCTCTACACTCTCCCTCTCTCTATCTCTCTACTTGCTTTCTCTCCTTCCTTCCTTGTCTTGCTCTTCCTTCTTCTTCATCTTTCCCTTGCCTGAGTTGCTCATCTCATCCCCTTTTTACAGTCGTTTATGCTGTTGTTTCCGCTTGTTGTTTTCATGTTTGCTTCTTCGCGCGTGTTTCCTACACAGCTCTGCCCCCACTCTCTTTCCCTTCCGTTTACTGTTAGTTACATCCTCTTGCGCTAGTTATTCTCGCCAAGTTTGCTTCATTTGCATTACAAATCAGCCGAGAGCAAGTGAAAATCTGCGCAAAGCGACCTACTTTACTTTCCTTTATCACCTACCTCCTTTCCTCTTCTTCCCTCTTCTACCTCCCGTCTTTCCCCCTGCTTACTCACCCTTCTTTGTTCACCCTTTGTCCTCCTGCCTTTCTTCACACATGTAAACCGCGCATTAGCCTGACAGTTTTAAGGGATTGTCTCCTTGCAGCGCATACTACACTGCCTGCCAGCAGTTTTCGCATTCGCATTTACAAAAATCCCCCCTGCACATAAATCCTGCAAGCCTTCTGCCCCCCTCTCTCCCTTCCCATCGCACATCCTTTTCTTTTTCCCACGTTGCAATAAAAAACCACAGCGAACAAAAAAATGAAACGAGCAAGAAAAATATTTTTTATTGCAAAAAAATCCACTCAAGTTGGAAATCATATATATTGTATAAGTATGGTATATTGTATAAGTATGTGTATCTCTGTGTGTGTGTGGCTGCCTGGGGCGTGGCAGCTGCCGCCTTTTGTAAGCAACTGCAAACTAATGCTCGTATTTCTCTTTTCTCTTCTTTTCCATTCCATTTCAGGTTCGTATTCAGAGCGAGAGAACTGTAAACTGTAAACACATCCAAACCAAACCAAACCACACCGAAGCAAACTGAAACGACCTTTTGGAAAAGCCTGATGAATGCCCCAGGCCAGTCCAGAGCAGGCACAGAGTGTCTGTGTGTGTTGAGGCCTTTTCACGCGGCAGCAAAAAAAGAATTTGCCCCATTTGGTAAACTGCCGCGGCGGCTGCTTCAGTTTTCAGCCGAGTTTCCCCCGAGTTTCCCCCGAGTTTTCCGCAGTTTATTTCATTCTGAATTGATGCGCCAAAAGCGGATTAGGTTTCATAATTTCTCGCTCTCCCTCTCTTTCTATATTTATCTCTGCTTCTCTTTCTACGTTTTTAATTTAGTTAATGCAGTTTTCAGCTAAGGCGACAAAATTAAATGCGCAAATTTATGGCATTTAATTAGAAAAGGATTTACTGCCACAGAGGCTGTTGCAGTGCCAGTGGCAGTGGCAGCATCAGCTGAAGCAGCGATAGCAATAGCGACAGCTGTCCCATGACAGCCGGTGCGCACTGTAAGCCGATTAGTGGATGGCAATGCGTCGCTGAGCTCATCAGTTACGGCTTAGCTGCGATTGCGATTGCCGAGTCGAGTCTATTCGAGTTTGAGCTGCGTTTGTCAAACACGCTTTCGGGCTCGAATTTCGAAATTCCTTTGGTCAGCAGGTGCTGTGGGTAATTGGGGATAACTTGTGCCTACGTTTGGATTAATCCTTTATAAAAACAACTTCAACATTAGTTTGCTCTCTCTGTCTCTAACTCTAGCTCCCAATTTTATTGGCCAACAAGTGTTGCTACTAATTGGGAATAAATCTTTATAATCCTAGGTTCAATCTAGTCCTTCAATGCCTTCTCCGACCTCAGCAACGAACTGGGATTCTAATTCCTATGTTTAGCACTGGCTGGGACTCTAATTAGTCATAAGTCTCCTTAATTCCGGCTTCACCTTTATTTGCACTACCTTCTGCAGTACCTTCTGCTGTGCCTTCTGCTGTATATTCTGGAGTATCTTCTACAGAACTTTTGCAAAACCTTCTGCAGTCCCTTTTGCACTGCTTTCTGCAGTACCTTCTGCAGTATCGTCTGCAGTACCTTCTGCAGTACCATTTGCAGTACCTTCTGCAGTACCATTTGCAGTACCTTCTGCAGTATCTACTGCAATACCTTCTGTGTTCGTTATGTAGTAACTTCTGCATTACCTTCTGCATTACCTTCTGCAGTACCTTCTACACTACCTTTCGCAGTACCTTTCCCAACTCCAGTTCCATCTTCAACTTTCGCTGTCAATTTCATCACTTTCCTTTCTTGCCTTCAAATCGATTGAGGTTATTTCTCTTAATTTCCCTGGTGAGTGCGCCTCATTCTCTTCCTTAGGCCCTCGTCAGGCGTCAGTCGAATCAACTAAGCAAGCATTAAGACATGTTTAATCATGTCTTGACATGTCAGCGCCGGGCAAATCAAATCAACCACAAAAAAGTGTAAGACGATAGCAGAGAATGGATATGGAAATGGAACTGAGTAAGGGGGCAACTGTGAGAACGGGAGAATGAATGAACCAAATATGCTCGAATAGCTTTGAGCATGTGAATACACACTCGTTATGTGTGTGAGTGTGTGAATATCCGTTGACTTGGCTCTGTTGAGTTATTGAGCCCAATGGAGCGAGGCATGGGAAACGTGTAGGAAAGCAACAACGACAACAACAACAAAGTTGTGACAACTTTTAATTACATTTATAAGTCGAAGGCATGAGGAATGCGAATGTGAGGCCCCACAATGTGACGTCACATGATGAATGGCCCAGCGGAAATGAGCTACTTTGCTGGTGTTGCTCTTCTTCTTCATCTGCTTTGTTTTTTCTTGGCCCACATGAAGAATATACATACAAGTATATTTGCACAGACATTAGGCCCGAAAATTGTCGGGGGAAATTGCGTCGATATGCGATGCGATGCGAGGCGATGAAAACGAATGTCGACGCTTTGCTGGGATTAATTAAGCAATTAAGCAGCAAAGTTTGATTAATTGAGCGAAATGAGCTAATGAAGCAACAAGAAGAGAGTGAGAATTGATTTACATCAAGTTCAAGTGGGATAAAAGGCCAAATTATGTTGTAGTTTGAAGGTCAAAGATGAAGTTAAAGCTTCAATGTGCTTTTATAGTTATTAGAGTGCGTTATTAAGCTTCATGTGCGTGGCATTCATGTGTGTGATGGATTAATTGACTGAGATTCTATTTAACTGATGCATTAATGTGCTTCAATTTTATTTATATTGATGCATTGACAGAGACAAGACAAATGCGCTTTAATAGCTTTGCAAAGTGATTTAATTTTATTTAAATTGACTGCATTTCACAGTCTCAGCTTTAATGTGCTTTAATAACCTTGCAGAGTGCCTTAATTTTATTTATATTGATTGTTTAACTACACTTAAGCTTTAATGCACTTTGATGGCATTTTAAAGTGCAGTCATTGAGCTTTATTTTCATTGAATTGACTGCGATTAAGCTCACTTGCAGTGCAGTGATTTTTAATGCGCTTTCTCACGCATTTTGCAAGCTCAATTTCACTTATGAATTGCGTTGCTAATAGAGATCGCTGCTCATATTAGGCAATTACCACTGTAACATCATCATCAGCATCAGCATCAGTAAGAGCTATTTGTTTTAACTTGTTTTTCTTAGTGTTTTTGTGCTGAGTTTAGTGAACTCTTTGCCGTGTGTTGTTGATGATGTTGATGGCGGCTTGAGGCATTAGTCAACACTTGAGGAAGGGAAGACTTGACTTGACTTGGCAGACATTAGATTGGCCGCCTCTGGGTAATTAAGCGATGTGGCAACGCTCACACAGAGTTCCCATAATTTATGGCCTGGCAAATAATTATAATAGTAACACAATGCACACACACACACATATGGAGCAGAGAGGGAGAATGGGGAGGAGGGAGAGTAGAGAAACCTCTACAAAAGCGTCTTAAATTTTATTGCATTCGAGACTGTTTTGCAGCTCTTGCGCTTTGATTATGGGAAAAAGTCACAGATTGAGGCACGTTTGGTCTCTCTCAGTAGTCTCTGCCACTGCTGCTGCCTCGGCTGACGTCGCTGCTGCCGTCTTAACGGTATTGGGTAGCAAATGCAGCTAAAAAAGCCAAAGCTAACTGCATATTAGCCATGCTTCTTTTTCTTCTACTAGTTGTTGTTGTTGCTCTGTTAATTATGCAAGCGCGATCGAGCCAAGCTGTGCCTCGAGTGGTTCTTGCCCCGTCAGCAATGCCACTTGCCACGCTTGCCACACTGGCTGCCAATCGTTGGCACTTTTGCATGCCGTCGCAGTCGTTTCCAGTTCTCTCTCAGGAAGTGGGCGCTAGGAAGTAATGCCTGCCTAGGCTGCCCCCCTCCCCCCTCTCCCTCTTACCCCTTGACTACCTGCTGCTGCTGTCTGCTGCTGCTGCTATGGCACCTGTTCGCAGTCGTAGCCAAAGTCTCCTTCGAGTCGCGACTTGCGTCATTAATAAAAATGTCTGGCAAAGTCGTAGAATTTATGGCATGCTTGCTAGCAGCACTTTAACATGTCGCAGACATTAAGCGGGTTTTCTAGTGAGTTTTTCCCCTCTCCCCCCTCTTTGCTTACTTCCCTTGCAGCCTCCACTGCATGCAACATACGCAATCTCAGCCCACTTGCAGCCTGGGCGTGTGTGGCCTCTTTGAGCACACAGTGCTTCCTCAACTGTAAGCAAGGCCTTGTGGTTGTACTCCTCTCTTCCTCTCTTTCTCTCTCTTTTAGTTTATAGCCTGCTGCCTTTGTCATTGCTGATGCCATCAGTTTTTTTATACAGCATATCATATCATATCACATCACATCATATCAAAATTGACAGGCAACTGCAATGAGCCGCGCTCTGATTCGATTAAGATGAAACCTTTTAGCGGCGCCTTTTGTCAAGCCATCGATAGCACACAATACAAACACACACACACACACACATATAGCACATATATATAGCACAAACACACACATATGCATATGGCACAGCACACACTCTTTCTGTTCCATATTCTGGCACTCTTTTCCCAGGGTGTCGTCGTAGTCGGGGGCAGGCATTAATGCATTTGACATGTCGCATTGCACAGTTTGAGATTTATTGCGCAGCAAATGTTGCCATTGTTTGTTGTTGCTTATGTTGTTGTTGTTGGCTGTTGCCTGCTGCTGCCAAAGCGCGTCAACTTTGAACTTTTGCCGCTGACACGCAATTGCTGCTCCACATCGCGCGACACAACGCAGCTGTCAGTGTGTAAACACACACACTCGCACAAACTGAGCTCATGTTTTATGCAACGAATCCTTGGGGCCTTGCTGCATGTGGCATGTAGGGAGTGATAGAGAGAGGGAGGTAGAGAGAAGGAGGGCCAACGCGTCGTGCCATAAAACAATAAACGCGGCTTATAAACCAACTGCGTTATTAACACAGCCCAGTTGGAAACATTTTTGGTAGGCACTGTAGAAGTAGAAGGTGGAAACTGGAAGAAGGGGAGGTGGAGCAGAGGGAACTGTAGAAGAAGAAGGTGAGAACAGTAGCAACTGCTATGGGGTCTGCTAAAGGGTCTGCTCTACTACCTTCTCTACTGCCTGCTCTATTGCCTTCTCTACTCCCATATGCCCTGCCAAACTCATGCGATTCTCATGTGTAACTCACTCAAATATGATTGCCAGTTCAACTGGGCTATGTAGGACAAGGGGGAAGTTTTGGTAGAAAGGGACAAGCAATAATTAATATGATTGAAACGAACTGGCGACGAAGCTAATCATAGTTTGCTATACACTCTCTCTCTGCCCCTGCTCTGCCTGCCTTTACTCATGCCGTGTGTTACCTGCCACAACTTTTATTTGTGTCAACTCATGCCACACTCATTTAATGCTCTTTACCAATATTCCCCCATCTCCTCTGCCCCACCAGCAACTGTCAATAAAATGTGTGTCAGTCATGGCGAACTCCCCCCACCCCCGCCTTTGCCTGCCCTCCTGCCCCGCCCCCCGTGCCATTGTTGGCTTATTAGTTTGCCCCAGAATTGACGTCATTCTGTGTCGCGTTCTTCATTTCAGTTTCAGTTTCTGTTTGGCTTTGCCTTCGCTTCTGCTGCTTCCTCTTCTTCTTTCGATTCTTCCGCCGCTCAATCATATTCGCTGGCAAGGCAGGAAGGATGCGGTTGTAAAGAGGAGGAAGAGAGGAAGAGGGGGCTCTCGGTGTTTTGGTTCCGCTGGCTTCGGTTACTTTTGCTTGCTCGCTTCCGGCCAACTTTGGCCAGGCCGTGGGATTTGTTTGACTTCCTTTTTAACATTTTCGCTACGGTTTTCATCTTTTTTTTATTAATTACATTTTAGGGCGATTGGACAGCTGTCTGCCATGCTCTCTCCCCTTCTCCTTCTCCCACACTCTCCCTCTCTTTCAACCTCTGCCAGCTGCCAATTTGAAATTTTAGACAGTCTGTGGTTTATTTACGTCACATTTTAAGGGGCTTCTGTGGCATGCGTCGCATCCTGTGGCCAGGTGTGCAGCTAAAAGGTGTTGCAACCTGAGTAAATTAACAGTGCAACAGTGTTGCAAATTGCAGTAAACTTCTAGTGTTGGTTGAGTGTTAAAAAGAGTGGGAATGATACATATGTATATGAGAGTTAACTTCCAATTGAGGCAGATTTAGATACATTAACAGTGTTGCAAAGTGCACTGCATATAAGCAGTGTTGGTAAACTGCTGAAGACAGTAAAGTGAAAGAAGAGACATACAGCAGTGTAGAACACACAGAAATAGTTGCCGTAAATAGTGTTTAGTGCTAAAGAGTGTAGAGAAGTGTTAAAGATCTAGTGTTGCAAAATGCAATCAACTTAAAGTGTAACAAATTCTTGGAAAGGGAACTATTAATCATTTAAGTGTTCTACCCACACTTGAGGCAGGTTCATAACACGCAAACCTTCTCCCCCTCTCATTGCCAGTGTTGCAAAATGCTGTCACGCTGTCGCTTAGCTCATTTCCATTAAGGGCGTTGTAATCAAATTATTTTTAGTGGAATACTACACGTCGTAGTACTTATAGAACCTGTCCGCCCCCCATTTGACACGCCTCCCTTTGCTACCTCGCAATGTTTCGTGGGTAATTGTCGTGCCAACGATGACCTAAGCAATGTGAATTCCATTGGAGTGCGATGACGATGACGACGACGACGACGACTCCCCAAGCGAGCAAGTTGCCCATTATGGTTGGGGTTCATTTAGCTGTTTTTGGCTGCTTTTAGCTTGATGTTTCTCGCTCGCTTTTGGCTAATTTGTTTAATTCCTCATAAAACGCAAAGAACGCAAACAAAGCGACAACAAATTAGGGCCATTAATGGGTTAATAACGCGCCAACAAATTCAATTTGCTTAAAGTTCTCAGACAAATTGAATTTTGTTGTTGTTGTTGCCTTGAAGCCAAGAGAGAATATGATATTTTTGGTCAATAATTGGTGACAGTTGCACATACAGTTTGACAGTCACTGCGTGCTGGTTCAATGAACCAAGCTCGCGCGACAGTCATTAAAACCCGCTGACCAGTCAACGACTTGGCTCTTTTACCGCTGTACTGTGACAGTTTACAGCCAAAAGGGTCAAGCTTTTTTCTGCTGCTTCTTCTTGCACTTTTAATGGCCGTTAATTTGCTACGTGCCTCAGCTGCCCCTCTTCTTCTTGCTTTTGGCATGCGTCGAGTGATCTTTAATCTGCAAGTGTGACTCGAGGCTGACCTCTTAACCCGACAAAATGTAACGGTGCGTAGGCTCTAGCTAGCAGCTGTTATAGCTCTTTAAAGCTAAAGATTGCAGGTTATTCAAGCTGAAGATTAGATTAGATTTCACTTTGAAAGTGATGAAAGTTCTAAAGTGCTAACTAAAGCTCATGCCTGATGATTAAGCGAGATTAAAGTACAATTAAAGTTGCTGAAGCTATTCAAGATACACCTACTGAAGCTGCTTAAAGTTTGCTACTAAATTCTACTGCAATTGCACATGACTTGCTTCTCTCTTCATCTTTTATCTTTGTTATTGCACTCTGTTTGCGGTCTTAACCCACTTTAGAGCCTGTGCAGTCACCTTTAGATAGTCTTCAGTTTGTTTGTTTGTGCCTTAGTTTTGTTTCTTTTTGGGCTCAAACTCGTTTGGTTTCTTGGCTCGCCTTGTTTTGGCTGCTCTCGATGAATATGTCAAAGTTATCATCATATTTTGCACATCTCGAGCTGAAAGACAAACAAGTCGAAGCACTCTCTGAGCGCGGGCTGATCCGCTCACTTGTCAGCCTTCAGGCAATTGGAACTGGAGCTGCTAACGACGCACAGTGGAGCTGTCGCACAGTGGGGCTATGGCAGAGCGGCTTATGGCATTTGCACTTGGATTGATTGCCACGCTCAAATGGTTTACTACTTTGCTTTGGTTTGTTTGTTGCCTCGCCGCGCACAGCAATATTTCTATGTCAGCTAATTTCTATAGCCTTGTTAGAGCAAATGCCAACACACACCTGCACACGCCTGCACACACACAGCTAGAGCTGGCTTGGCATTTACATAGCCTGACGCCGCTTTTCACACACAACTTTTCTCAGGCAGCGAAAGTTGGCAGCACCAGCAACAGCAGCTAACCAACAATAACAATAAACAATGCTTTTCCGGCGTGCCACAGAGAGAGTGCAACATGCCGCGGCAAGTTTTTGGCCAAAAAACAAAACCCAAAAAAAACTCGAGAAATCCAAAAAAGAAAACACAAATGCAGCCAATGCGAATGACAGCGCGAATTGAAGATACTCTGTTTGAGTGGGGAAGAAATTAAAGAGAGATGGGGAGAAATGTGATGGTGTAATGTGAGATTATTATGGAGTATATAAGGTATAGGGGCTGCCTAGTAAAGGGAACTGTTATAATACAGTTAGAACTAGCTGCAAGGCAAACTTGCTGACAGTAATCGCTATCAATCAAGGTAAACTAGCTGCAATTAAATAATATCATATGTTAAATTTGCTAAAAAAACCATATATAGATCTTGAAATATAGCAGTAAATGCCTCGAACCCTTTCACAACTCCAAGCGACTCTTACTCAGACTTTAACACTTCACAGGGTATACTCAACCGTGTTTCCATGCTGAGCTTCATCCAGCGTGTAGTGCTGGCTGCCCAGAACCATTACAAGGCCGTGGGGTTTATTGCAGTTGTTATTGTGGTTGCTGTTGTTATTATTGTTGTTGTCTGGTCTGGCATAAATTAAACGTAAGGTCATCGAAGCGTCGATAGGTGAACAAAAACAAGAAAAAACAGTTAACAAGAGATAAACAAAGCAACGGCACTAAAAAGAGGCACCTAACAGTAACAGAATACAATGCAGAGCACACACAGAGCAGGAGAAGAAGAAGCATCGGAATAGAGCAGGAGAAGAAGAGGAAGAAGATTGAGTAGTAGTAGAAGGGAAGTGGAGAGGGCAAGAGAATCAGGCAGTCAGTCAGTCAGTCACTTCTCTCAGTCATTTACCAATCACGTCTGAAACGTGATAATCAACGATCATCGTCTCGAAAGAAGCCATAAAAAGGAGAATAGAGAATAGAGTAGAGAAGAATAAAGAACGATCGGGCAGGTGGATAATACCATAATAATTCTTCAAAGCTTTATTCGCATGCTAATCAAATTGCCTTGAGAGGGGGGGAGAAAGAGAGAGAGGAAGCCACAGCCACGCCCAGCGCTGTCAATAATTTATTTGCCAATTTTTTATAAACTGTTTACCTTCTTGTTTTTTGGCGCCCAAAGGCAAATGGACAATTGCAAGCTGGGTAAACAATGTTTTCCGCTTGTCATTTTCTGCAGACAAGGCAGAGGAAGGTAGAGCAGACAGAGAGAGAGAGAGAGAGAGAAGGCAGGCAAAACTGAAAGTTAACTGGTTTTTCTTCTGCTCGGTTCTGGCCACGGAGTAAGCCAAGTTTGTCTTGCAAGTTAAAGCTTGCGCTTTTGTGTGTGTGTAAACAGATCAGTCGACGGGGGGCCACATTAGAAACCTTAGACATGACTGCAGCTCTACCTCCCCCTCTCTTCTCCCACTACAACATTTCAGCAAGTCATCAGTAATGCAAGACGCAACCAACTAAGCCAAGGCTAAAACAAACTCACACTGCAACAGGCGCTTCTAATATGATGTGTTATTTCATGTGTGATAAAGGCTGCACCCGGTTCTCATTGAGAGTTGCTGTATAGTATTTCTCTGTCTATCTCTCTCCAAGAACCAGTTCCAGCCCACTTTGCAACAAGTCTAATGGTATTAGAGAGAGAGAGGCATTAGAGAGAGAGAGAGCGAGATGATGGGATAATCCCCTAGAGATCCAAATATTTTCCAAATCTTCTTCAGCTCTTATTTAATCCTCTCCATCTCAACTTGACATTGCGCAGGCATTAAGTGCGAGTTCTTCTGCTCATTCATCACTTGTCACATTGATTTAGTGGCCTCATGTGTGATACACACACCACATGCAGATGATCATCCACTTGACCTCGTTCGTTGTAAAAAACAACTCATTACTCTGCTAAAAGAAACAATATAATGCTATAATAATCTCGGCAAACCTTGACTGTAGTTCAATTAATAATCTCAGACTGATCTGTAGCTGTAGCTGTATCTTGAATATATCTATTTGAATTTTCAATTTCAATTTGAAATTCTGTTTCGAGCCAGAGACAAAGGCAAGTTGTGCCAAGGTTCAGCGCCGTCGTCGCGTGCGTGAAAAAGAAATAAAACAAACGATAATAAGCTAGAGAGACAGCAAAACGAGAGATACTGAAACAGCAACAGAAGAAACAGATACTTAAGATACAGATACAAATATAGTATTACCCCTGAGAGAGACCAGACAGACAGACGTGACAGACAGACAAACACTATTTTGGTTCCGGTTTTTTCGGTAGGTTCACATCAGTCAGTGAGTCTGGGAAAGAAAGTCAAGTTGAGGGGCCTCTTTTTCTAAATCAAATGTTAAAAAATTCATTAGTCGCGCATTGCCGCGAGGCGCGGCATGGACTGAGCTGAGCTGAGCTGAGAAAAAGCTAAAATTGTTAACACGCCCACGCATGCCACGCCCTCTGAATGTGCGCTCTTCTTTTCGCTTTTGATTTTGGTAGTTTTTTCGTTGTTTGTTTTGGTTTTTTTGGCTTTTTTCGGCGAGTTTCTTCATAAAAATTTCGTAAAAAGAAAGTTGCCAGCACACAGTGACTGTCAAACTGTAAAACGCACCCAAGAGTGCCGCGATGAATCATGGCTTAAAGCTGAAATTTGTAATTGTTGTTGTTGCTGTTGTTGTTGTGGAGTGTTGAAAGTGTTAACTGCATTGCATAGTAAACATGGCTGGCGTATATAAGGGGTGTATGTGTAGTGTAGTGTATGCTTTATAGATACAGATACAGATACAGATATAGCTACAATCACAGCTACATTTTCAGCTATGGCTACAGCTACATTTGCTCCACACAAATACATATTTACAGTTATAGATACAGACACAAATACATACATACATTTGCAGTTATGTTTGAGTTTATTATACATTTATCTAGCTGCGTTTTTTTGGCTTCTTTTTTGGCCTTTTCGGTGCATTGCTCAACTTGCAGTTTGTGGCTGCTGTTGCTCGTTATTGTTGTTAGCTACTTTTGTTGTTGTTGCTGCTTTTTGCTTTTGTTTGCATTTCACTTTGAGCCAATTTAACGGCTTGTTATTGCTATTGTTGTTGTTGTTGTTGTGGTGGCAGTTATCAGTTTAGCTGTCAAAACATTAACAATCGTTGCAATCATTTATTTTTCTATCTTGTTTGCCCTGTTGTATTTCTACTTTAATTGCAATGCCACATGCAACATATTCACATGCAATACATGCCAATCTGCCAGTATATTAATGTTGCCTCTATCTCCATCTCTCTCTCTCTCTCTCTGCCTCTCTCCCTTTCCCATTGATTGTTTGCAGTCTTCTTCATTGCGTGTGTGAAACATTTGCAATTGTTATAATTGTTTAAATGTTTTGTTAAGTTTATGCGCTGTTAATTTATTGATTATTACTGTGCAACAGTGTTTAACTTAGTTCAATGTACGCTTAAACTGCACAATTTAACCCACTGTGCAGTTGCCCAGTGCACCTCAAACTAACAAGTGAGTCAGCAAGAGACTGCAAATAGTTTTAAGAGATTTTCCATCTGCATTTCATATGCATAAATAAGTCAAGAGGTGCCCCCCTTCTCCCCCTTCTCTTCCTTACTCCACTCTGCACCCTCTGCTCAGTCTGGCATCTTTAGCCGTTTCTGGCTTCCTCTGCTGTAGATTCCCAATATAATTCCCAATGGCGCCGCAGACACGAGGTAGGTAAAGGGGGAGGGGTTGAGGAGGGTATTCCCCTACACACTTGTGGGCATTCACTTGCTATAAATATGGCGAGTGCAAAAGAATAATCGTAAATAAGTGTGCAAGCAATTTGTGGCAATTGTCGCCTCAGCTTACAGTTTGACAGCCACAGTCGCACACTCAGCAGGCGACAGATGCAAATGAATAAGATAAACGATGTGCACAAGTGGAAGCAAGAGAAGCTGAAAAGCAGAGAAGTTGTTGCCGGCAAGGCGAAGCGGACAAACGGCGGCGCGTTGACCCACATTAAGCAGCCGAAAAACAGCCGAAAACGAGCCAAAAAAAAGCAATGCGAATATGCAAAAAGTGAGATACATATGTGAGTTATGCATATGCACAGAGCACAGATACAAGCAGAGCTACAGCTATAGCTAGAGATACAGAGAGGGAGGTAGAGCAAGAGCAGGAGGCAGAGACAAAGGGAGAGGAAGACAGAGACAGACAAAAAGTGAATGTTGACGATGTTTGTGAATGTTTGCGAATGTTGCTGCTGAGAGGAGAAAGATGTAGAGAGACGAGGAAAGCAGGTAGACAGAGAGAGAAGGGGAAACAGCAATGAGAGGGCAGAGAGGTAGGGAACAGAGTGGGAGGTAGAGTAGTGCATACAGTCGGCGGGTGGTCAGTTTCGAGAGCAGATTCCAACGTTCATCAAGGCATAAATCAATCAAAAAGCGACAGACAAATAGCTACTAAAGGACCTCCAGCTATGTGTGTGTATGTGTGCATGTATGTGCATTGTGCACTAGAGATGTGCAGGCAGATCGATAGACAGACAAAATCTAGACTACACTTGAGGATAAACTTGAACTGGCAGATTGAAAGAAAGAATATTTAATTGATTCCTACTTTATTATTAATGATTTCTTACTCTATAATAAACATACAGTCTCAGCTGTGTGGTATATCGATATCAATCGATAAACTTTTGTTTATAACTATTGTTTATTGTTAGCGTAAAGATTTTAGTTTCCAATTGATTAAGCAGAAGTCAGTAAAGACAAACTGAATTGAACTGAGTAAACAATATCTGCCAGACAGTTATTTTTTTGTATTTATCAATATATTTTCTTTATAATTTATCGATAAATCTACACAATTGTTTAGCTAGTTAAGTGTGGAATATTTCCCAAACTAGTTTGCACTTTTTAAAATTGCATTCAAAACAAAATTGAAAAGGAACTTGTTCTCTTCTTGCCACCTTCTCTTAGCCCCTCTTCAAGTCGTCCATCTCTAGTGTGCACACACTTTTTACACACAGTGTACAGCGTTCAGGCTGACGTCAGCAGGCTCAGGGCCAAAAGCCAAAAGCAAGAGAGATAGAGAGAGGGAGAAAGTGAGGAAGAGGGGAAGAGGGGGCGTTGAGCACCTGAAGAGTGAGTGCACTTGAGTGCATATGCAGGCTGACCCCATTGAGCGCGTCCACTTTCCCACTTAGTGGAAAAAGAGGGGCAAAGGGGGCACCCTAGACTGCTGCTGCTGGCAGGGTTGCCAACACCATCAATGATGCAAATGCGGCGCATTGCGCACGTTGTTTGGCCCGCGTAAACAGCGACGCGTTCCACATTCGTTTAACCAACTTCGTATTTTATTTTGTTGTTTTTTGGTTTTTGTTTTCCGCTTGTTAAATCAATATAGAGCACACTCTCAGGTGTGTGTGCATGTGGGCGTGGCACAGCCCTAATTGCCAGTGCTGCAGCTGTGTAATTAAGAGCGGCAAGAGTTACGAAGTTCAGTTCCAGAGTTGGCAAAGTTTTGACAGCTGCCACAAGAGATGGAAGATGGAGAAGGAGGCATCAGTAGAAGAAATGAAAGGGAAGCAAGTGCTGGGCTACAAATTCTTAGTATTAGACCAGGTAATAGCCACGCCTCCCGCCACCCCCCGCCTGTCCTTGCAACTTCTGCCTTGTAGATTACAAGCTGAGATGGAGGCAAAAATTTGTTGCTTCGGTTTCTAGGAACTGCCAAAGACCTTAAGCAACGTGGCTGTTCTTCTGTCTCTGCTGATTCTTCTGCTTCTTATTGCTGTTGTTGTGCTTCATGTTTCACGCTTCGTTGCCAAATTCTCAGGCAGAAGAACGTGGGACAAGCCACAGTTGAAGAGGAAGAAGCAGCAGCAGCAGAACAAGAAGAATAACAACGAGTTGCTTCGTCGTCGTCGTCTCTTAATTCCCAGTTGAAAGCCAAAAGTCTACGCCCTTTTTGCCTAGAGGGGAATTCTCTCTCCTCTGCCCCTCTCTACTGCCTCTTCTCTCTCTCTCCCTCCCTTTCTTCTCCCTCTCTATCCCTTTTCTGCTCCCTCTCTCTAGCGTGGCTCAACTTCATCACACGCGCAATTATTTTATGAGAAAAGCAAACGAAGCGCAGCGGGAAAGCAGCTAAAAAACAATGGGCGCACAGTGGGCAGCAAAAGGGAGAGAGAGGGAGGAGGGGAGCAGGGACTGCCCTAAGATTGGGCAAGACTGGCGGTAACTTTTGTCAGCTGTTTGTAATTTAAATGCGCAACTTACACAAAGCCACCTCAGTGCAACACGAAGAGTCGCCTACAGTTGCCTCCGCCTCGTCTCAACTTGCGTCCTCTCCTCTCCCTTCTCGCCTTGAAGAATCGCCCTCAGTTTGTGCAGCCAAGTGGAAACGGCGCAGCTTCAATGCACATGCGCAGGCAGCCCAAAAGGGCCTGAGGTATAAGCTATAGCGATAGCGATAGTCCGACCTCCGATAGGGGTCCCACAACTCAAGTCGAGTCTTGGCATAACTCGAGTGTACTCACTCAAGTCGCTGATTGATGCACTGTGGCCAAAGTAGTGAGAAATGCTTGCACAGTGGTTGAGACAGCTTTGCAAATGCTTAGATTATATAACACTTGATGAAAGTTGAGATAAAAAGTAAAGGAAACTGCGTAGAAAAGCTTTTATATCATAAATGATTTGCATATTAACTAAGTAGAGCAGTTGATGCTTTGACTATATATGAAAACAGTGGAAGGAAGTGAGAAAACTGGGTAAATTTGTATATGATATGTAATATAATAACTTACAAACTAACGAAATAGACGGAAAGGTATATTTTCTATATGGAAAACTATATTTCAATTTTAACCTATTGAACAATTCAAACCTCATCTAACCTATGCAACAATTTATTTATATTTATATCCAATTCTAATGTAATTGACAGTTTGTGAATTTTAAGCACAACATTTCTCAACCTGTGCCCCACTGTGCGCAGTCTCGATCGCTTTACAGTTTGAGAGCCAGTTGGAGTGTCCACAAACTGTCCGCCTTGTCGTTTTTGTTCCCAGCAGCGACGCTGTGCACAGCAGCATGACAAAGGAAAAAATGATGTGGTATCAACGTATCAAGCTGGAACGGGTTCAGGGTTGCATTTTGGGGTTGGGGTACCCTCTCTGTATGGTTCCGGGGTTCCGCTACTGGTTGCGCCCGTGGGCGTGAGAGAGTGTGAGTTTGGCTGCAACTGAAGTTATTTCTCTACTTCTTTAGCTTCTGCTTCCTTTACTTCTTGTTTGCCTAATCAAATTGTTGCAACTAATATTATGCGCTGCACACGATGTTGCATGTTAAGTACAGGCTGGGAAGAGACAGAGAGAGGGAGCAGGGGCAGCAGTGCCTGCCTTAATTATGCAAATTGTTGCATGGGTTCATTGCGCACAAATTGGGTCAAAGTTGTGACATGCAACGCATTGCAAGAAGCAAGAGAAGATGGAGGAGGAGGCAATTAAAAATAAAATCAAAACGAAGACGAAGGCGAAGAAACAAATTGAAAAAGCGAATGAACAAATTCAATTTTCGCATTGGCAGTTTAAATAAATTATAAACTAATGCGTCTATTTATAAATTGTGTGTGTTTATTAAGTAATTATAACATCATCGGAATCAATCGTAGCCAACACAAACTTGCATCATTTAAATTTCAATTTGGTCAACAAAATTTGGATTTTAATTTGGTTGTGTTGTTGTTGTTGTTGTCTGTCCATATTTGTAGGCGCCTTTCGCTTTTTTTGGGCTAATGAAATTGTCGCAGGCAATAACAACAACAAGAGCAACAACAACACTCGAAACTGTGACCAGTTGTTGCCTTATGTGATCTGAATAATGCAGAGTTGTTTACGAGCAGTGCTGCTCAAACTGTCATTACGGGTTCTCCAATTCGAATTGAATGTTGTAGAATTGCCTCACTCTGATTACGTTTCAAGTACAACTTCAATGGAATTCTATTTTAAATAGTTTAATGTCAATCTTTATAATGAGATAAGGCATGAAACGCCTATAAAATGTATCGTGTGTGAAGGGGAGAAATACTCACACTCTACTCTACACACTTTAACTGTATGTGTGTTAATTGGATTTGGGGGAAAGCAGGCTTAGTAACGACTATTTTGGCACTCAGCTCACGTGCAGTGAGCATTACGAAAAGAAGAAAATACCTTTATAGTACCTTCTGTACCTTTGTGACCCAGCAAAGCTACTTTCAATAATCAGTAAAGTTCTTAGAGGGGCATGACTAGAAGAACTCATTAAACTCTACTGAACTATTCTAACTGTATCAGCAGAATAGTGATATACGTTATTTATAGTAAGAGTTTAGCAACAAAAGAGCAACTCTGTTCTTGCTGCTGTACCTGGAAGACACCCTCCTCACATACATCTAATACATATGTATATAGTTTAAAGTAAAGCATATTTTCACTCATTCCTCGTTATAAATGTACAAATATCTTCAATATATACATTTCAATGCATTTACATCTTGCTGCTATATCTGGCAGACACCCTCTTCTAATATTTATAACATATCATATAAAGTAAGGCACATTTTCACTCATTCCACCCTCATTCACATGCCATATCTCATGCATAATCTTGTTCCCACACCCTTTACTTGTATCTATGATCTATCTTTGATATCTTTCGCCTTGAGAACCTGGTCTGTATGTACCTCGACCCAGCTACACTCTTTGCATATCTAATGCTTGTCATCGATCAATAAAAAATCTAAGTTCTTTCAGTTGTTTCTCATGCAGTTTGAGCTGCACTTTGACAGTTTGACACGCACTCGTGTGATTTATTATACGACTGTCGCTTGATTTATACTACTCTCGATTCCATATATAAGACGATTTTATGTGAGTTACAGTGGTAAAAATTAAATATATATTTTCTATCATTTGCTCTGTCTCAGCAACTTTAACAACAACAACAAGAACAACTTGTGTTTGTCACATAAATCATGTCAAGTTTTAGGGGGGGATATGTGGGGTGAGCACTGTCTCAAGAGACTTTCTGCATCTGGACTTGTCTGACACTTTGCACGTGCGTAGCCAACGCATGACACGCCTGCCTCCCATTCCCCCCTCTGCCTCTCCTTCACTCTACCTCCCTTACTATATCAATCAGTTGCGCTTTGCTGGCTTTCAACTCTTTTTGGGGCTGCGCTGTGTGTGTGAGTTGCATAAGTTATGAAAAGAAAGCAGTTTGGAGAGTCACTGCCTCTACAACTGTGTTAGCTTGGATTGTGCGGTATTGAATGTACTTCAAACTGTGCTCAGACATCGATTTCCTGTACTTGACAGTTTGGCAGTCACAGTTTTAGAGCCACAACTGGCAGCGCCTTTGCTTCCTGTCCTTTTGTTTGCGCCACTCCTCAGTGCTCTGTACTCAGTCTGTCTGCCTGCTCAGCCTCTCAGCACTCAGTACCCCCTCTACCCCCTTCTCTACGCCGCCTCTGCACCGTTATTATACTTTGTTTTCATTTTGTGGCAGCTAAAGATTTCAACGCCCCCGCTGCAAATGCAAAATGCACATTTTTAATGACGGCGACGGCAACGGCGACGCTGCACTTGAGGCAGCAACAACAATATAAAGCAGAGGCAAACAACAGCAGCAGCGTGGCAGACACATGCTCTTGGGAAGAGGGGCGGGGCTGCAACAGGCAACATTATTCAGGGTCTAACTAAGGCAGGCAGTCGGGCAGGCTCTGCTGCCCTTCGACTTATGCAAATCGTCTTCAGTTCCTGCCTTCTTGTTTCATGCTGATGATGGCCCCAGTTCAATGCAGTCTGTGCTCTCAGTGCTCAAGGGGTTGGCTACACTGTGGGCCGTGGGCACACTCCTCTCCAGACCCCTACCCCACTAACCTCGAAATGAATATATTGCACAGACAGATGTATCTATATATATACTCTGTATATCTACTGTATATGTGCCCCATATGCGCTTTAAGCTGCTTCTTCTTCGTAGCTCGTAACACTTTTATGAGTCTCTCTCTCCCTCTCTCTCTCTGTCTTCTCTTTGTAATCCGCTTAAGTTGTCGAGAATCGGCACAGCAACAACAACAACATCATCATTATTAGCGCAATGTTCATCATAAAATTGTCATAAGTAAAAAGTTTTGTCTACCTTTTTATTTGTATTTTTTTGTTATGCTTTCCTTCATGTTAAGAAGTTCTAGAGATTTTCCGCATTGCTCTTAATACTCTTCCTGCCCTCTTCACTTCTTCCTCCAATTAGACACGTCTGGCAATGCGTTTTTAATTAGACTAGAGAGAAAGACAGACAGACCCTCTCTCGCCTTCTATTGCAATCAAATCTCATCAAATTAGACTCAACATATCTTGACACATTCCCGCAACCAATTAAGCAAGAGTACGCCCCTTCCCCTTCTCCTTTGCCAGGAAATTAAGTTTCGGACATTGTCTGATGAGTCATGCCCCCGCTAACCTCCTCCTTCTCCTGCTCAGTAAGCCAGAGCTAAAGCCAAACCCAGACACAGACTGTGTGCGAACTGTTTATCCATCTATTTATCTACTCGGGGGCAAATGAAGCCAACAAAGCGTGAGACGACAATACACAAGGCAAGTGAGAGAGAGGGAGTGAGAGAGACACACAACAAACTCCCGTTTAGCCATTGTATTAACCCCCCACCCCACCAACCATCGAACTCGTCTCGAGTTACAACTAAATTTATTAATTCCCTCAATTGCCACATGAGTTTTGTGTTTCAGTTTCATTTTTCAGTTGTTTTCTGTTCCAATTTCGTCGCGTCATTTGCATAATTTTGTTCCACTTTGTTCCATTTTGTTCCGTTTGAGTTGTTTATTCACACGCTGCAGCCACAATTCGTGAAACGTGAGTGCAGTGTGAATGCATTCGATTATTCAAGTCGAGTTCGAGTCGAGTTCGAGTTCGAGTTTTATTGAGTTGACAATGCAATTCATTAGCGGTGCATATAAATTGCACTAAAAGGGGGGTCTTAAAAGTGCAGATGAATAATGATGAAATCATATGAATTTCGTATTCGAAAGGTTTTGACCTTCGTTGCTTGGATAAGCTTATGATTATTATAATCTAAAGCGATTGAGAGACCTTGATATAGTTTTGACAAATATTTGGAAACGTATTTCATCAACTATAGGTTTTTCCCTGGGTTGTCTGTTTAATATTACAAGAAACTTATCTTAACCTCATTACATGAACCTTTTTAGACCCATTTGTCCTTAATAAACCTATTTCATTACTTCTTCTCTTTATCATCCTATCTCTCTCAACTTTAAACTGTTTAGAACCATTTTTATAAATATTTACAAATATTTCTTATTGCTTAGGTCTTTTCAGACCTATTTCTTCAGACCTGTTTCTCTTGGTTTGTCTCTTTAAGAAATTTAGGATTAATCTCAAAATAGACCTTTAGTATTTTGTCCTTTCTAAAGCAATTTCTTTCACATATACTCTTATCATCGAATCTTTAAACTAATTTACAACTTGATTCCATTTCCTCTACAGTATATTTCTTTCTTTTTAACCTATTCCTCCTTTTATTCTCCTTCTCTTCTGCATCTTCCTCAACTTTTAACTAATCTAAACAAATTTTCACAATTTGTCTTTAAAGTAAATTCAATTTGCTTGACTAATTTCAGTTTCGAAACAGTTCTTCCTCTCTTTCTGGGTCAGGCTTTGTTCTGACAACACAATTTTTCTTCATTTCCTGTTTCCTGCTCTTCAGTTCCGTCTGTCTCTTTCTCACTGTCTTTAGCCGGCACTGCCTCTGCCCTCTTGTCCACTCACGTCCTTAGATCGCATTACTTAAGAGCAGTTGCACTTGGCAGCCTGTAGACTATTAAATCAAGGCACGAACTATCGATGAACCCCAAAAGGGCCCCACTGAAAAGGAACTTGGACTCTGGGCGCCTCCTCAGCCATTGATTCCCTCTCCCTCTTCCTATTTGGCAGCAAGCCAAGCAAATAAAAGAAGCGCAGACAAATGAAAATCGAGGGAACAAAAGGAAATGAAAAGCAGTTTTTAATATGTGCCCTCTCTCCTCTATAGGGTTGGGGGACTAGACAAGGCGCCAGGAGGCAGCAGCTCTCGTTGGGTTTGTGCTCATGTCAAATGAAAACGTTGGCTTAATGTTATCAAAATTTAACTGTCTATGCCGTAATTTCTCCTCTCTCTCTTGTGCTATTTGTCATTACCCTTTCCCCTTTCATTTTCCCCATCTTTGTGGTGTAAATCCACAACCACAAAGCCGCCCACATGGCGCGCGCCATCGCGTATTTGTTTTGAGCCAACAAAATTGCACAGCCTGAGCTGGGTCCCCCCCCCCCTCCCCTGACCCTACTCCGTCTGCCCCTGCCGTCGCTGCCTCCTTACAGTGCCTGCCATTATCCAATCCATCCAAATCCGCTTCAGGCCTTCAGCCGCAGCATTTGCATAGTTTGTAGGTGCCTCCCAGGAGGGGCGTGTGCGGCCGACTACGATAATTGCATGAAATTATAATGCAGCCATGTGCCTCAGTGTGCGTGTGCGTCTGTGTGGAGTGTGTGTTTACCATGTAGGAGTAGCTAATCCTACACAGAAACCCAAAGCCAGTCGACAGTCTGTTCCCACTTTTGCCCTGCAATCAAAACTGTTTGCGCAGGCAGCTGCACAGCGCCAAATTAGGAGCTTGGCAAACAACAAATTATCATTAAAAGATTAACGAAAATCTCTCTCTCTGAAACTTTGGGTGAAAACTGAAGACTGTGAAACTATTGTAGAGTAAAGAAGATGAAGGGAAGGATATATAAAGAGATATAGAAGAAGGTTTTGATAATAAGATTAATGAAGAAATAAGGAATCTCCTTAGATCTCTATTGAAAAACTGTAATCCTTAAACAATTCTGACTTTCTTCCCAATCTTTCTTACATTCAAGATGATTTCAAATTGCAAATTTGTTGGCAAGTTTGTATAATTCTTAAAAAATATACTAATTGAAGGTAGAAAACTGTTGCCATAACTCTCCAGATCTTACTTCTCAGAGACAAACAACAATCACATTCAATCTTTCCCCCGTTCAACTTTAAATTTTCTCCTTTGCAACTCATAAATTGCTCTCAGTGTAGTCTAAGAACTTCAACTTTATAAACTTGACAACTAACTAATCCTCGCTCTCTCTCTCTCTCTGTCTTTAACAGAATCATCGTGGCAGCAATGCAAGCGAGGAGCGTGTGCCACAGCCACATTCACCACACGACGCCAGTCACAATGGGGGACTGAACTCGGGATCGACAGCAACAGCATCGCGTGCTGCCATGCGCCACTCGATGAACCACTCCAGCAGCTCCATCACTGGCTCCGCATGCAGCTCGACACCAGCATCGCCACAGCTCAGTGGCGTGGTGCAGTTGCTCTCGAATGGACATCATTATCAGTCACAATCCTCGATGTCATCGAACTCATCGATTGTCTCCGCAATTCCCGCCTCGCAGCGTCTGCTGGAGGAGGCGCTAGCGAAGCCAGCCCCATATCCCATGATCCTGCTGCCGCTGCATGGAGGTTATTGGGTTGATGGCACCGAGCACGAGTGCAGCTACGACGCACGTGGCAATCCACAGTTGCCGCAGACCACATGGATGGCCAAGTTCGAGACAGATGACACTGCAAAGTGCTACAGGAGATTCTATGCCGCGCGGGAGCACTCCAATCTGGTGGGACACGATGAGCAGCTGGGTCCAGTGCTGATCTCCATCAAGTCAGAGAACGTAGCGAATCAGGAGCATATGAGAATCCTGCTGCGTCTGCGCACAGGCACAATGCATGAGCAGATCCCTGTCTCGTGTCTGGGGGCACAGCCCAGTCCGGCGAAGATGGTGAGGGTGCTGAACGAGCAGATACAGGTGGATCACTTCATGCCCGTGCTGTGCCCCAAGGCATCACAGCTGATCAGTGTCTATGATGAGCATGTGCTCGTCTCGCACTTCAAGTTCGGCGTGCTCTACCAAAGATATGGCCAGACCACAGAGGAGGAGCTGTTTGGGAATCAACAAACATCTCCGGCATTCGAGGAGTTCCTCGATGTGCTTGGCCAGAGGATAAGGCTCAAGGAGCACAAGGGCTATCGTGGTGGGTTGGACATACAGAACGGTCACACTGGCGACACTGCTGTCTATGAAGTGTTCAAGGAGCGTGAGGTTATGTTCCATGTCTCCACTCTACTCCCTCACACCGAGGGTGATCCACAGCAGTTGCAGAGGAAGCGACACATTGGCAACGACATTGTGGCAATTGTGTTCCAGGAGACAAACACACCCTTCTCCCCGGACATGATTGCCAGTCATTTTCTGCACGCCTTCATTGTGGTGCAACCACTGGAGCCGAATACACCACACACACGTTACAAGGTCAGTGTGACGGCTCGCGATGATGTGCCCTTCTTCGGGCCCACGCTGCCCAATCCCGCCGTGTTCCGCAAGGGTCAGGAGTTCAAGGAGTTCCTGCTCACCAAGCTGATCAATGCGGAGAACGCGTGCTACAAGGCAGAGAAGTTTGCCAAGCTGGAGCTGCGCACACGCACCTCCTTGCTGCAGAATCTCTGCGAGGAGCTGAAGGAGAAGACACGCGATTTCCTTGGCGCCGACTTGTCGCAGACGCTGGCCGGGAGTCCCACCCCAGAGACTCCCAAGTCAGAGAGTAGCGGCGGTGGCGGAGGAGGAGGTGGAGGAGGTGGTGGCAATGCTGGTTCCCGATTCATTGACACCGTCAAGAAGGCTCTGATTATGCGTGTGCGATCGCAGAGTGTCGACACTGGCAACGGGGCGGATAAGTTCAGTGTGAACACCAAGACGGGCACACTCAATACCAAAAAGGAGACGCAGCCAGAGATGCAGACGCCCAACTTGAATGTAAGTAGAGACAGCAAACAACCTGCAAGAACTGCAACTAATGCTCCTCCCCCTTCTCTATCTTACAGAGCTGCAGTCGAACTGCCTCCAAGTCATCATCCAAATCGAAATCCTCGAATGAATCCACCTCATCATCGCCGGACATCACGTCTAGGCCTGCGAACAACAACAACAATAACAACAACAATAGCAGCGCCAATGTAGCAGCTAATCTTGCCCAGCAGAATGGCGGAGGAGTAGGAGTAGGAGTAGTAGGCGTGGCAACTGGCGCAGCTGTTGTGGCAGCAGCAGCAGCACAGAACGGAGGCATTGCTGTGGCTGTGGCCACCATGTCCGAGACCAGCGATGATTCCAGCTTGAACAGCGTTGATCTGGATCCCATGATGGGCCATCTTGATGGAGGAGCTGCCTACATCGATAGCGACACTGGGCTGGAGAGCATGAGCTCTGCCGAGGCAACCACCAAGGCGTGCTCGCTGTGCCTCGAAGGCGTGCAAGGGGGTACCATGATGGGCAGCTCACCCAGCAATGAGACCATCATGATGATCGAGAATCTGCGGCAGGAGGTGACGCGACTCAAGTGCGACAAGCTCGATCTGCTGCGACAGAATGTGGTAAGTAGAGAGGCAGACAGAGAGAGAGAGAAGGAAGGAGTAAAAGAGAAGAGTGAACTAACCGTATACCCTTTGCCCTTGCAGACCTGCCAGCGCGATATAAAGCGATTGCGAGAGCGAGAGATGTCACTGCAGGGTGATCTGGCGGCGGCGGGACGTGAAATACTGCGACTGCGAGATCTACTCAGGGAGTACATGCCCGAGACAGCAACGGCGCCGCTCTCCACATCGCCCATGTAAAGCGTTAAACGCAACCAAATCAGGCAAAGGAGTTGGAGGCAAGCAGAGAAGGAGAGAGAGAGAAAGAGAAGAAGAGAGGAGGAGAAGCAGAAGGAACCACTGTGCCGTGTCTAACACTTTGGAGAGCGTCGTTGAAGCAGAGCAAACTGTATTATATTTAGTTGGCAGATCAAAAGAAAGCAAAAGAAGGCGAGCAGAAAGAAAGAAAGAAAGAGCAAGAGAAAAGTTATTATAACACTTAGTAGTACACACAATCTATGTATAACAGTTACAAACTAAACAAAAAAAAGATAATGCAAATGTAGCAAGAACACAGAAGAACACACAGAACTCAAAAAGTTACACCAAATATTTAGATCGTAAGTCTTTAAGCATATTTAATCCCCCCCCCCTGACGCAAGCCTAATCCGTAACATAAGTAGCCAGAGAGAGAGAGAGAGAGGGAAGAAGAACAGTTTAAGAGAGAGAGAGATGGAGAGAGAGCTATCGATTAGCGTACATCACAGTTACAAGTTAAAGTTAGAGAAAGAAGAGAAAGAAAGTTACAAGATACAAAATTATTATTATTATTATTAGAGATGATACACTCACCGATACACACACACACACTATGCCACAATAGTTATCGATTAACTATCGATTCGTAGTCGTTGTAGTCTCGTTTCCGCACACACACATCTCACACAAAAACCTCATCAGCAATTTATAACCAAGCTAACAAAAGAAACAACTAAATTACAATATATCTTATATATATATATCGTATACACTATATACAACAAAGTATCAAGTATGAATGTATGTGTTTTTAATGTTTAACAACCCCTCGATAGTTTTTAATCGATACCAACGATTGTCGACGATCACAAGAGATCGAAAGAGAAATAGAAATCAATCCCAACCCAACCCAATCCAATCAACTCTTAACATTAAGTTTAAGTTGCTTTAAATACTTTCTACGTTTAACTATTTAAGTTGAGATCAGACTCAGACTACTGACTCGTTGTATATATTATTTACAAGCATTATTCTATCGATTACGATAAACGATACCCTCGATTAATCGCAATTAAATGTATTAACAAAGAAAAAACATAACAGAAATCGAACGAAAGAAAAGAAAAATAAAAACATGTGCAACATTTTCGGATATTTATAGCAAAATTAGAAAGAAATAATTATCGAAAGTTATCGACACACACCAACACACACACACACAGAAATCTGTCTATGAATTATCTACCTAAGTACCATAAATTGTTTTTGTTGAGAAGCATCATAATTTTTAAATGTGTAAAGTATAAAACAAAACCAACAAATATAAATATATATGCAAAATATATGGAATATATACAAAACTATACCAATTGTCTTTTTATTTATGAAAAAGGAATCGCAAAAATTTCTAGAGAATTATAAATCTTTAAATAATCGAAAATTAAGTTTAATTTTGTAGATTTGTTTTCAAATCACGCGCCCAGCTTACAGCACTTCGTAACACTGCAGTTGAAAGCTCACTGCTTGCTGCCTCTTGCTTTTAGGGTGACCAGCTTTGTGCCATAACGAGCTTTTGCTTATTTCCCAGCTCAAGCGCTTTGGTCACACTACTAAAAGTGTTTTCCATGCAGTTTTGTTTATTTTTGTAAGAAATACGAATTTTTTTCTGCTACTTAAAAGGTTTTTACTATTTAAATATAAATTTAAAATTCGTTTTAATGTAGTAATGTTAGTTTTACACTGATCTTAAGGCTCTGTTAAAAGGAGTCTGCATAAACAATGTTGCTCTCTTTGCCTGCAGCTGTTGCGCTCTGCGCAGGTTCTCCCAGGCCGCATAAACACACACAGAGACTGCCAAGGCATACCCTGTAGAGGGTGAGCAGTAGAGAGGAGTGTACAAAAGGCTTCATTATGACCAAGTTAACTAAAAACAAGTGTATTTCTTGCTTTATCAATTCTGATTCAATGAGCTTTTAATCAACTTCTAACAACTGTACTACACCTTTGGCACTCTCAACCAATTACAGGGTGTTTCTTAGTCATCACCTGGCCGGCTGTGTACGCTCACTGCCTCAACTTGCTACGAATTTATTTTCAAACACTCAAAACGCGAGAGACTTTTGCTGTGGACGGACGTTTCAACGTTCCATCGCCGTCGCAGTTGCCGTTGCCGTCGTCGTCGCTGTCGCCGTCGTCGTCGCTGTCGCCGTCGCGTGTTGCGTTTATTTTGTTGAATTTGAGACTTGTTATTGTTAGTGTTATTGCCTTCAGGTGCTGCAAAGGTGTGCGAGGTAAAATAATAATTAAAAGGCGAGGCAACAACAATAAATAGAAAATTTCTACAATTCGAAACATTCTCAAATACTCGAAAACGAGAAGAAAGAAGAAGAGGAAGAATTCCCAAAATCAAAACGTATTCGAGAGTAATCGCGTGTGTGTGCGACTGAGAGAGAGTGTGTGCGAAAATTGTGCACAACAACAACAACAAGAAAATCAACGTTTTTTACCTTTGTCGCTGCTGTTTTTGGCCTTTTTTTGGCGGCTGCTGCTGCACGTAAAACATAAAAAACGATTCTCATTAAAATAATAACAACAACTACAACAACAAAAGCTCTGTGTGTGTGTTTGTTGGTGTGTGTAAATGCGAGTGAGTGAGGCAATTTTTTCCATCGTTATTACTTCATAACAGAGCGCAGCGCGCACTGAGGTGCTCTCTCCCGTGTGTGTGTGTGTTTGCTCTCTCAGTGCGCTCTCTCTCAGCAGCAACAGCAGCAGCACCGGTCCCATATCAGCAGGGTTGAAGCAGCAGCAGAGGCGTCGTAAGCCAAACTAAACTGGCAAAGCTTTGTGCTAACCCGCTCTCTTCTCAGTCGCGCTCTCCCTCTGCCGCTGTGGACGCGACCGCCGACTGCGCAGCCACCAAGAGGTAATTAATGGCATTTTATTTTATTAAAGTGACAAATAAGCAAATAATTGTGAGTGCGTGAGCTCCTTTGTCTGACTGGCCGGCAGTATGTGTGTACGTGTGAGAGTATGTGTGTGCATGTATGCGTAAGCAAATGAATCAAAAAAACATTTGAGAATGCAAACAAATTATTGAATAACATAAGCAGGCACAACGAACAGAGTGAGAGCGATAGGGAGAGGGGGAGTTAAAGAGAGCGCAAGATCAACTGCCGCTCTCTCACTGAGCCAAGCTTTGCCTACGCAAGAGAGAGAGCGGAAGAGAGCGCAAGCAGCTGGCAAAAGCATCTCCCCACCTTGAGATGCCGTAATCGTTGCCGGCGGCGCCAAAGCCACTGCCTGCGTCGCTGTCGCCGTCGCTGCCTCCTTTGCTGCCTGTGTTGTTGTTGTTTTTGGACAACAATAAAATGGCAATTAATATTAAGTATTTCCACTGCCATGTGGTGGGTGGGCTTACATACATGAGTGAGAGAGGGGGAGAGGAGCAGAGGCAGGGGGAAGAGGTCAACGTTACGTGAACTCGACTGCGACTAATCAGCTGCTGCTGCTGCTGCCCGTAGCGTAAGTTGCAAATTAAGTCTGGTCTTATCTGGCAAGAAAGGGAGAGGGAGAGCAAGGTGAGGGGAGGAGGTGGTAGGAGGTGTCTCTAGTGGATGCAAAGCGCAGCGAAGGTGAACGAATTGGCGGGGGCAGAGATAGATAGCAATATGTGAGCATCAGGTAGAAGGAGGGAGGGAGGGGGTAGTGGGTAATCCCCAGCACAGTTCCACTTCGTTGGGTTATCAGAGAGTGAGGCAGATAACAACACCAATGCCATACATGGAATTACGAAAATTGTTTATAGAGTTGCAAAAGAGATAAACAAATTGATCGATCAGGTTAAGCAGGAAAGTTAAACACGATAAAAGATTGGAGAATCTCTAGGGATTATCAAGTTTTATAAAAGTTACGAAGCTAAAGGGAAACAATCAAACTCAAGAGTGCATAAAGAAATCAGGGGGCAACTCTCTTGGGTTTATAAAGTTTAATGCTTATTATCCATTATGGAATTCTAAACAGGCATCGAAGAGGAACTATAGTCAAGATAGAAGAATACTTGTATATGAGTAATAACTCGTTGAATAGTGATATTAATTATATATTATAAAATTATTAAATATTATATTCTAGAAGTTCAATAACAATTCCATGAATATTATGAAATGTGGCGTAGATGAAAATAATAGCAGGGAAACAGAACGTTAAATTCTAGGATGATTTATAAATAATTATATAAATTTTATTAATAAACGGTGATTTTTTAAGAGCTATAGGAAAGTTGTTCAAAAAAGAACACATAAAATTAGGAGAAATGCATGAAATCTTTAAGTGAATCGATAGTACGGTCCATATAATTGAATGTTTGAAGATTATTTCATGCAAATGTTGACCTCAAATGCTCCATCCGCTTAGTCCAATTTTGGCATACTCTTTCCAAAATTGCGGCCAGTATCTCACTAATAAATTCTTCAATAATGTTCAACAATGTAAATTTGGTGCGAAATTTAGTCACAATAGCCCCTTCAATTTGTCGATTAAACTGACCATAAAATGAAAGAAGAAGCGCGCGATGAACTTTCTTAACATAAAACGCATTTTGATAATAAAATTCAATGATTTGCAAGCTTTGTTCGTTTGTAAGACAATTCATGATTTATAGAACTAACTGAAGATGTTTGACAGTGTTACAGCTGTTAAAACCAGTGTTGCCAACAAGGTAATAGCTAAAAAATCACCCTTTATAATATTCTAGAAGTTCTATAACAATTGTATGCATATTATAATATGTGGCGTGGATAGCAGTAAATGAGGAGGTCTATGGTGATTTATTATTTATTATTTATTTTGCCCAATGCAATTCATTCTTTCACATTTGGTGACTGCCAATATATTTATAGATTCCCCGATATTACTAATATGCCAGGCAAAACCCTAGGAAAGCTTTATAAAGAATTTCTATTTTACAATTACTTCCAGTTATCATGAAGTTTGTGCTTCAAGGTCGCAATAAAAATAGGAAACACTTGTTAAATAATGTAACGAGGCTCATATCTGAAATATTTGATACTGAGAACTGAGAACATTATTCAAACTGTTCTCTCTTTTTTCTTCTCTTTCCCGCTACGTGGCACAGCGTGACAAATCATGTGAATATGCATCAGGTGGCCCCCATTTAATTGGCCGTGTGAAGAGTCTTTGCTCCTTAACCGCACAGCTCGAGAATCTCACGCATCTCTGCTTGCATTCTCCCATCTCCCTCTCTAGTATCTCCCTTGAATCTCTTGGCATATCTCATATATCTCTGCTAATGTGCCATATGCCTCGTGTTCTCCCATAACACGCAGCCATTATCTTGTCTCAGGTTTGTTTTATGCGTCTCCAGTGCTGCCTGGCGTCTGTTTGCAATGCTGCCAGCTCGCTCTTAGGTACCTCTCTACCTCCCTTCATACTCCCTATCCCCTCTTCCCTCTCAAGGGAAACCACCAAGCCACCCAACGAAGCACTCAGGAGACGCAGACAAAGACGCAAACACAACAAGCAAATAACTTTTAGCCCGAAAACAGCCAGAAAACACCCACGCACCTCCCCCCCCATCCCGTAACCCTCCACCCCGTCTAAACAAAATTCCAGTGAAGCACTCGAACGGCAGGTGGCGCTGTTGTGCGTTGAGGGGCACGCATTTTTCAAGTGTATAAAAAGGGGCGCATAATTTTCAGTTTAATTACAAACAAGAAAACTACTCGGCACCCTCTTTCCCTTCCTCCCTCACCACTCTCTTCACCCTCTTCTCTTGAGGGTGACCTCCTGAGCTGCTTTCACCTTTGGCGCTGCCTATTAATAAATCTCATTAATAAATTAAACGTTTTCAACGCAGCAAATTTCCTTCATCATCTTTGAAGAGGAGACTCCTGCTCTTTCTCTGCTTATTTTCGTGTTTTCGCAAAGAAAATGTGTGTTTTTCTTTTGCTGTCCTTTCACTCTCCCCTCACCTCCACTTACCCTGTCCACCACTCTGCACTCACCTCTCTTTACTTTCTCATTTTGTTTTCCTTTTCGTGCGACGTCATCACCAGCGGTTTTTATAAATAAATCACAAGTAACCATAAAAAAAAAGAACAGACGAAAGCTACAATCGGCCATGCCTGACAGTAAAATACCCTGCGCTACCTTTTATAAATACACGTAGAACACCTAAATGCAAAATCTTCTATCTATATTTTGTTTAAACTGTATCAACTGAGGGTATACAGGTACTTACATGCCAAATGTGCAGTGCCTAGCTGATAAATGGTGATTTTTTAACAGCTATAGGAAAGTTTTTCAAAAAAAAAAACACATAAGAATCAGAGAAATGCATGAAATCTTTAAGTGAATCGATAGTACGGTCCATATAATTGAATGTTTGAAGATTATTTCAAGCAAATGTTGACCGTGACTGCTTAATCCAATTTTGGCATACTCTTTCCAAAATTGCGGCCGGTATCTCACTAATAAATTCTTCAATAATGTCCAACAATATAAATTTTGTGCGAAAATTAGTCACAATACCCCGAATAGCCGCTTCAGTAAGTCGATTAAACTGATTATAAAATTGAAGAAGAGCGCCATGAACTTTCTTAACAGACGCACGCATTTTGATAATAAAATTCAATAATTTGCAAGCGTTCGATAATCTTGGTGGGATCTGCCACGCCTCCTTCTGCTTGTTACATTTGCTCATAGTTAGTATACCCTTTTTGATAACTTCCAATGGTGGCAGGGTATAAAAAGAAATCGTTCATAATTCTGCTACGATTCACTGCATTCTCTTTTGCACTTCGACACGCGCCAAGAATGCGAGAATAGCTCCATTTTTTCTCTCTCTGTCTCTCCCTATCTCTCTCTTCCTCTTTCCAGTTAATGTTCATCAAATGTTTCCGCCAGTGTCGAATCACGTAGAATTCTCATTTCTCTTCATTTTCGCATTAATTTTACAATTGTTGCTCGTTTTATTATTAAAGTGCTGCCAAGTTATGCAAAGTAACCAAAGAACCGCGAACCTAACCTAACTACCCAAGCCCAACCCAGTTAAATTTGACTTCATTATATACGAATTATCATGGGAATTGCAATTGTTTTTCCTTTTTCTTTCTTTCTGTATTTATGTTAAGTATTTTTACACTCACCATAGACCGATAATTATGGAGACTATCTAGGGCCAGGGGGTTGCTAGTTTCTGTGGTTGCACACACTCGACACGACGACACTGTAACGAAGAGAGTGAAATGTTATATGTGGTGTATGTAGTATATAGTATATAGTATACACAGTATATGCTTTATGGGTGTACGGAGATACGACACGTTCGCTAATAAAATAATATTATTAATATAAATAGAGGTTACGGGGACAGGCAATTAAACAAAGCTTGTGTTCGGTAATTCGCTGTGAAGGTATATTGAATATGAATATTGGGTTATGCAATCAACGTTAAGTACAGTGGAGATTGATTAAAGAGGGACTAGAAATTGTAAAGAACTAGAAATTATATAGAGAACAGTGTGAGACATCGGCGTATTACACATTTAGCTTATCTGTCTTGCTTAAGAACTAAGGAACTGTACTAATGAATATGACAATAGTAGAGATTGGTTAAGGTTGAAAGTAAATAGAAGTTTTTGAAATTCATCAATCGTCATATCCTATTTTTTATTTATATTATATTATGCATATCTATCATATTATCTACTACAACAACTATCATAAGCAACATTAAGTATGAGCACAGGCTTGTGAAATCAACGATTGAGTAATGTACAAAAATTTCCAAACGACCTATTTTTCCTTAGAACATTCATATCAATTAAGTAAGTTCTCTCAACAGCTTTCTTGAAGATTATTAAATGTTACTGTAGGTCTATTATATCATTGGACTCTAAAGTTAACTACTATAAACTATGCAAACTATTAAAGAGAAGAGAAACTTGTTACTAAAATTGAGAGAACGACGAACATTTACATGTAATAAATAAGTTGTTTTAGCAGCTTTCTTAGGGGTTGTTGAATGTTAATGTAGGTCTATCTTATCATTAGGAATTAATTAAACTACCATAAAGTATGCAAACCACTCATGGAACGAGAAACATCTAACCAAAATTGACGAATCGATCTATTTTTCCATCGAACATTCATATACAATATATGATATAAGTTCTCTTAACAGCTGAAAGATTATTAAATGTTAATGTAGGTCTATTTTATCATTAGAAACTAATGTTAACTGCAATAAACTAAGCAAACTACTAAAGAAAAAGAAACATTTTTTTTTAAATTCTTATATTAAATCTTCTAAATTCATCATAATTTCTTCTTCCAGAACTTATTTCTAATAGTATTCATCGTAGCGCGTCTCTACTGTGCGCAGAACCAATTTCAATGGAACATTTTCTGTTAGATTATTAAATTTCTCAGTCAATTTATAGCACCCAGCAATAATGAGTACTAACAACACCAACAATAAGTGAGAATCACAGTGATTCACTTCACTTGCGGAACTGATAAAAGCCAAAATGAGTTAATAATAGGGAGAAACAAGCAAATTATATATAGTAGAGAGATCTGTCGAGTTTTTCTTTTCTTTTTGTTTGAAAATTCGCAATATATGTCGAAAATTGTTTATGCCTCCAGACTTTTCTATATGCCCCGCGAATAGTTTAGTTTATTGCGCCTCGTGACCTTTTTTTTTTTGGTTCGTCTCTCTCCCCTGTAACTTTTACAACGCGCGCACCTGCAACTGCCGTTGCTTCAAAGAGAATTCTACACTGCCCGCACCACGCCACGCCCTGTCTACGCCTCTGCCCTCCTCCTCAGAGCCGGATGTTAATGTTATTTGGGGCATATTTTGTGGGCGCTTCGTGCTGTTTTTAATGTTCACTGATTTGTTTGGGAAAAAATAAACAATTGAGCAAAATTTATTTAGTTGGCCAGGCATAGCCACGCCCCCTCCCTTGCTGCCTCCCCTGCCATCTCTTCTTTGACTCTGGAATGTCTGTCTAATTGTTGTAGTTGTTGTTCTTCTTCTTCTGCTCGTTGTTGTTGCAGTTTACGATCAAATAAATATGCAATGAAATTACTTTGTGCCATAATTCGTCCAACTTTATCGCTCTATACAACTTAGTGGCATCAGTAGAGGGGGTGGGGAAGGAGGGGGCACTTGAGTGGGTTATGGATTACAGTGCTTACAATTTGCATATGTATCTCTGCTCTGTGTGTGTGTGTGTCTTCTTCCCTTTATCCACATCGACCTTGAGGACAACAATCAATCAGCGGGGCAACTCTGGCAGCTGTGGCAGCTTAAAAGCAGCATGCAACACTCTGTATATGTGTGTGTCTCTCTGTATGTGTGTCTCTTTGTGCTTGTCTTTTGTATTGTATCTGCGAGATACTTTTGTATCTCTCACACGCTTTTTCACCTTGTCAATCAGCTCGGTAAATTTGGGTCACACACGCAGCTTCCTTTCCTTCCTCTCAAAAATCATCATTATCATCGTCATCGTCGTCATAGTCCATGTCATTTGACATATATCGACTATATATACTATATTGTGCGTGCACACATGCGCGTCTGTTTGTGCCACTGTACATCTGTCTGACCCACTGTCTGCCTGTCTGTTCCACTGTGCCTTCCTCGTTCTTCCTGTTTGCTTGTTCGTTCCACTGTGCCTCCCTCTGCCTGCCTGCCGTCTGTCCCACTGTCCATCTGTTGTGCTCGTCCGAGATCCGTCAAGTTATTTGGCGCTTGTTACTCACGTACGCCGCAAGCACATTAAAATTAAAATCATAAATAAAAATTCTTAGCTGCAACTGTAATTCAAATTCAAATTAAGGCACACACTTGACTACACACACACACATTCACATACACATTCGCTGATTAGGCAGCATTCACATACACACACACAAGGGTCAGAGCAAGCGGCAACTTTGCAGTTTGAGTATTTCTGCGTTGGTTCCAAGTGAGAGTAAAGCAATTAAAATCACTTTGCGTTCCAATAAGTTGCAATTATACCAATTCGGCAAATTCTGCAGCTCATAAAACAGCTGATAGTTATCGATCTTGTGCGGGTGGCGTTGCCAGATCGTCGCCGATCATCGCTGCGTTCTCTGTTACGTTACGCTCATTTTGCGTTGCGTTAAATTTGCGTCGTGACCGTTGGGCGCAAATTTCAAATTCAAATTTGAATTAAAAAATCAAATTCGATTCGGATTGCTGCGTGGCGGACCAACTTTTTGGAAAGGGTAAAAGGCTCAAAGGTCGCGGACAGACTAAATATCATCCTCTCACCGTTTGGGTGCCTAAGCAGAGGCTCTGGTGTCCGATTAGAGGCGGAATAAACCTCCACCGGTTAAACGCCAAGGAGAAATCCGTGGCCCACGAGGGAACCTTTTTCTAAAGTTGGTGCCCACCAAACCGCAGGCCGCTGAAATCCTAATATATGGATAACACAGCGGGGGGCAGTGCCCCCGATCCCTACGATCCGTTCAGGAGCAGCCCCAGGCTATCAAGGTCTCCCACTAGAGGAGTCGGAAAACCGATTCAGAGAGCGGAAAACACGGCTCCGTTGGTGGTGAGGGGTGAGCAAGCAGGCCCCCAGCCGCCGAAAAATTGCAACTGCAGTGCTGCGGCGGAGGTGGAGATCTTGGGATCTTCATCTTCGTCGAATCAGAAGCCGATGGACCTCATCAGTGTGCCATCGCAAAAGGCGGTAACAAAGTCCCCATCTGGATCGCCTCATCGGTCGTTGGAGCTGACCACGGCACTCCAGAACGAGGACCTCAGGAGCATATTAACCAGGATGAACGCCAAAATCAACACCCTGCTAGCCGCGTTCGAGACCCAGCGGCACGTAACCAGGGAGACTAAAGGAGTTATAATGGACCTTTCGGCGCTCAATAGTAGAGCGGTAGAGCTACAGGAGGGTGCCGCCAACAAGCCGCCTGCCAGGAGTACCGCCACCCAGACGGAGGCAAAAGCAGCGAAGCGCAGCCAGTTGGAGTCTTCCAAGCAGGCAAAACCCAAAGTGCAGGGGCCCAACACGAGCAACTCCTCAACCGCCACCAATCCCACCGCGGCGCAAACCACGGCTAAGGAGCCAATTAGCTATGCGTCCGTCACCAAGGACGACAGCAGGGAAGGAGAGTGGTCGAGAGTCAAGCCCAAGCGCTTGCGTATTAAACCGGAGGCGTTTATAGTTAAACAAACGGGCGAGGCTACATACGTTGATATGATCCGAAAAATGAAAACTGACCCGAACCTCTGCGAATTTGGCAAACACGTCAGTAAAATAAGAAGGACGCAACAGGGAGAACTACTGCTGGTAGTGAAGGGGAAAGCTGCATCAAGCATTCCCAAGTTCCGAAGTGAGCTTGAAGCGACGCTCAAGGATGTGGCCTCCGTACGCTCCGGGGCGCAGAGAACATCACTAATCTGCAGCGGACTAGACGAGGCAACAACACCAGAGGAGTTACACAGCTCACTGATCGCACAATTTCCGGACATCGCCCTAAAGCCTGAGGATATTAAAAGCCTACGCAGGATGAGGGACGGAACGCAGATAGCGTCTGTGCTGATGAGTGCGAACGATGCCATTGCGGTCATCAAGAGGGGCGTAGTAACCGTGGGATGGTCACGGTGCCGCATCATACAGGATGTTCGGCCTACGAAGTGCTACAGGTGCCTGGGCTTCGGCCACCGTGCTGCCAGCTGCAAAGGGCCCGATCGCTCAGACTGCTGCCTTAGATGCGGAGAGCCAGGCCATAAGGCAAAGGGCTGCAATGCATTGCCTAAATGCCTTATTTGCAGCAATGACGTAGACAGAAACCATATGACGGGCTGCTTTACGTGCCCCACCTACAAGGCGTGTATGAAGGGAGCCAAGAGCCAGCATAATGGATCAAATTAAAGTCATTCAGCTTAATGTGAACCATTGCGCTGCCGCTCAGAGCCTCCTGGCCCAAACAGCGGTGGATCGCGAAACAGACGTAATGCTCCTAAGCGAACCCTACCTCTCGCGTGACAGAAACTCGGCGATGATACTCGATGAGTCGGGCAAGGCGGCCATTAAGTGTTGCAGTACGCTCTATGTACAGGAAAGGGCAACCTCGCCGATGCGTGGCATTGCATATGCGAAGGTCAAGGGGGGTGCATATGTACAGCTGCTATGCCCCTCCGAGTGACAGTCCGGACCTGTTCGAAGGGATGCTGGACACGTTAGTGAGTCATGCTAGAGGACGCAGGCCGACAGTCATAGCCGGTGACTTCAATGCCTGGGCAACGGAATGGGGAAGCCGAGTCTCCAACCACAGAGGGCGTGCAGTTATCGACGCCATGATCCTGCTTGACTTGGTCCTGCTGAATGACGGACGCAAGCCCACATTCAACAACGACAGGGGCTCGTCCTTTATTGACATCACTTTTGTCAGTAAAGGGCTAGTGGCAAATGCAAGCTGGATGGTACACGACGAGATAACGCTGAGTGACCATACTCTGATCACTTTTTGCATTCGTCCTCTGGCCACGATACACCACCAGGAGAAAAGAGCACCTCGACAAGCGTGGGATGTTAAAAAGCTCGACCACGACATGCTAGCGTATCAAACGGAAGCCCTCCAAGTTGCAAATGGACAGGCGGAGTCAATGGCGGATGAGCTAACGAAGCTCCTAGTTGCAGCGTGCGATGCAACAATGCCGAGGAAAAAGAGGGCCAAACGCAAGCCTCCTGTTTACTGGTGGAATTCATCCCTACACCATTTGCGGACAGAATGCTTGAAAGCGAGAAGACGTGCGCAACGAGCCAGAGGATCCCCTCACCATGCAGAGCTATTGGAATCCTTCAAAGTTAAACGCACCGAGTTCAAACACGGGATAGCGGCAGCCAAAGCGAGTGCATTTAAGGACCTACTGGAAAGCGTGAACGACGACCCTTGGGGCCTAGCTTACAAGCTCGTAAGCAAAAAACTGAGCAGGAAGGAAAGTTCTCCCGACGAACCCGACCTAATGTCCAACATTGTGTCTGAACTCTTCCCTAGGCAGACCACACTATGGCAACCAATAGCAGAATCCCCTGTTTCTCCTTTCCCGGGTGTCACCGTGGGCGAAGTCGTTGAGGCAGCTAAGAGGATCAAGCCCAACAAGGCTCCAGGCCTGGATGGTATCCCGGGTGTGATCATCAAGGCAACGGCGCTGGCTAGACCTGAGATCTTCAGGGACACTTTCCAGCAGTGCCTACTAGACGGTGTGTTCCCTAAGCGGTGGAAAGGCCAAAAACTGGTCCTGCTGCCAAAAGGGAAAGGATCAGCCCATCCTGCAGGCAACTACCGCCCTCTTTGCCTCTTGAACATACTGGGCAAACTTTTCGAACGTATTCTGTATGCTCGGATAGAGAGTATAACCGAGAGCACGAACGGGCTAAGGAGGCAACAGTACGGATTCCGAAAGGGAAGAAGCACGCTAGACGCGCTCTCCTCGGTGGTGAACATTGCGAGGGACGCTCTCGAAGGCGACAGATGGTTAGGAGGCAGGAAGGAGTACTGCGCAATAGTCACCCTAGACGTGAAGAACGCCTTCAACACAGCAAGCTGGCCGGTAATCCTCACCGCAATGAGGAATATGGGCATCCCAGAGTACCTAAGGATCGCTGTAGGTAGCTATTTTAGGGACCGTACCCTTTGCTACGATACGGCAGCTGGCCCGAGAAAATACGGTGTCACGTCTGGTGTTCCACAAGGATCGGTGCTTGGTCCGATCCTGTGGAACATTATGTACAACGGGATCTTGGGCATCTGCAAGCCAGAAGGAGCTGAACTACACTGTTTTGCGGACGACGTGGCCATCACTGTAGTCGCTAAAACATTGTCGGAACTGCAGGACAAGTGCAATGCAACGATCAGATTGTCCATCGCCTGGCTCGAGAAGGTCGGCCTTAAAATCGCAGCGCACAAGACGGAGGCTGTTCTCTTGAGCAGCAGAAAAGCCGTGGAAAGCATCCAGGTCTCTGTGTGTGGGATACAAGTGGTTTCAGCTGCATCACTGAAATACCTTGGTGTCCAGATAGACCGCAGACTCTCATTCAAGGAGCATGTAAGGTATGCAAGCAGGAAGGCATCACTCACGTCCGCGGCTTTGGCAAGACTCATGCCCAATGTAGGAGGACCCAGAACGCCTGCGAGGAAGCTGCTGGCGGCAGTGTCAAAGTCATCCTTATTATATGCCGCGCCAATCTGGAGCAGTGCCACAAACAAGCGATCATACATCAAAGGTGCACAATCGGTGATAAGGACTATGGCCCTTAGGCTCATTAGAGGGTTTCGGACGATTTCCGAGGATGCAGCGCTAGTCCTGGCAGGCATGCCGCCAGTTGACCTGGAGATCAAGGCTCTTGGCATGACAAGACAGGGCATTACCCGGGAAGAGGCCCACGAGTGGCTGATTGGAGAATGGCAGGCCAGATGGCATACGTCCGAGCGTGGTAGATGGACGTACCAGCTCGTCCCTAACCTATCGGCATGGGCAAAGTGTCAGCATAAAGCGTCTGACTACCACCTGACCCAATTTCTCACGGATCATGGCTGCTTCCGAGCCTACCTCTTCCGGTTCAAACACGTAGAGTCACCCCTGTGCCTCTTCTGTTCAGACGCGCTAGAAACAGCAGAACACGTCCTGCTGCACTGTTCAAGATTTCACGCAGAAAGAGAACATCTAGCTGCTCTGTCCGCAGACCCTCTCAGCCCAAGAGGCCTTTTGGCAAGCATGCTGGCGGACCAAGGAGCATGGGATATAGGGCATCGCACCATAATCGATATTATGAAGCGGGTACGGTCGGATGAGATTGCCCACAGAACTGGAGACTGAACGAGACGGAGTATTCCCGTGGGGTGGCGGGTCGAGAATACTACCTCAGCCAGCTCGGCTTGTCGTAAAAGGCGACTAAAGAGCGGAAGGACGTGCGCCCCATTGGCCAACACCTAAGGAAGGGAGTGCGAATGGCTTCACATCCTGCTCACTGAAGTCATACCTTGACTGGCAGTCCCGGTGAGCATGTAAAGGACTGAGGAGCATACGGAGGTTTTTGTTTTAGTACGTAGGCATAACTCTATTTGGAGAGTTATGAATCGTGCATGCCACCTACGGACGGTAGGTGGTATCTTTAGAAGATTTTAATTTTCCTACCGTAATGCGCTACAAAAAAAAAAAAAAAAAAAAAAACACACACACACGTGCCAAACAAACAAACACAATTCACATTTGCCGATTTTTATTTGCTGCTTTGCCCGTTTTAGTCGCTGATTAGGCAGCAGTCGCTGTCGGCGTCGCAGTCACAGTCAACGTCGACGTCGCTGTCGGCTGACACGCCTACTGTGTGCGTGCGTTGCCACTTGTCGTCGCGCAACTCCCCAAAAAAGGGCGAAACAATGCGAAATTATCAACAGCAGCAGCAGCCCAAGCAGTTCCGCGTGTTTGCCTAACTATTAAAAGAGAAGCAGAGGGCAAAGAGAGCGGGAGAGAGAGAGAGAGGGACAGGGAGAGCGGCAGTAGAACACAGTGTGACAAGCAATTGAGAGAGCAGCACAGTTGAGTAAGCTAAGCAGTTGGAGAGCAAGCAGTTGTGGCAGCAAGAGAGCAAGTCTTGTAGGTGCAAGCAGTTGAGAGAGTCAAGTATTTGAGAGAGTGAAGCTGTGGGAAAGAGCAAGACTGGCTGAGAGAGAGAGCGCGAACGCGTGCAACTCTTATCAAAACATTTGCAAGCTTTTCCACAAAAACAATAACAAAACGCAAGCACAGCATGAGAGCAACAGAGAGAGAGGGAATGAGGGAGTAAGCAGTTGAGAGAGCAAGCAGTTGAGAGAGCGCAGCATATGCAGCAGCAGCAGAATCAGCAGCAGCAGCAGAAGCAGCAGCAGCATGGCAATAAAGCTCTTTGTATAACAGTTTGGCTGCGTGGGGTGAACACGCAAAATATTTGCAATAGACACAGTGGCGTAGTGGGAAGAAGGGGACTACGGAATGTAGTAAGTAAAAAGATACCCTGTTAAATACAGAACAAAGAGAATATAGTTCTATTATTACCTATACAAGTAAATCTATTACAAATGTAGCAGACTATAAGATATCCTATAAAGTACAATACAGTTGCATAGGAAGAAGTTCCTCTATTAGCATACGAAGAGATACCCTATTTTGATAGCCTGCTGAATGATTTTAAGGCAATACGTAACTCTAACAGGGTCACACGGATCTGGAGCGAAGGGAGCACTCCAAACATAGCAAATATGATCGACTAAAAGATACCCTTTAAGGCAAACTGTAATATATTTAAACACATTTGAAAGATTTATCTTTGACTGCCTACAAAAAAGCCTATGTTATATTCATACATACCCTGTAAAAAAGTATTTTCGCATAAATTGAAATTTTAAATTATTTTAACAAATTTAAAAGACTTATGAGAGATTTATGTATACCCCGTATGTTATTATTATACCCCGTATATGTTAAGCATATCCTATGGCAAAAGCTTTCTGTCATCAATTCTGTCATTACTTGCGCAGCTATAACGCTTTCTTCTTCCCCTGGGGAACACGCTTTCAACACGCTGCCACTGGCGCTGCCTGTGAGTATAACAGTATAACACTGCTTTTGGGCATTTTCGTTTTATTTACAATTTGACATTTTCGTAAGCACACACACAGACACGCACACTCACACACAGAGAGTAGCTCACCTTCACACTGAGGCAAAAAAAGCGCTGCCCGCGCTGTCTTAACAAAGGTCGAGCTGCTCTCTCATGCATTCTCTCTCTCTTCATCTCTCTTTCCCTCTAACTCTCTTACTATCTCTCTCTTTCCCTCTCTATCTCTCTCTCTGTTGCTCCTTATCTCTCGTTCATCTCTCGCTGCTGCTGCTGCTGCTGCTGCCTCACTTGAATTTCCATTTTCAATTTGGATTTTCGTTTCGATTTCCCAACAGACACACGTCGCACGCTGAAGCGTTCGGTCGCGTTTGCTGCGCTGCGACCAAAAACAGAAGAAAAACAACAAAAAGAAAAACACAAAAAGAAAAACAACAAAAAGAAAAACAAGGCAAAAAGCAAAAGCAAAGGAAAAACTTTGAAAAATATCTCAAGTAATTCTCGGAAAAACAGAAGCAGACTCCGCGCTGTGCCCCACTGTGCGTGTGTGTGTGTGCCGCGACGCGTGTGTGAATAACTTGATAAGTTTACTGCCTATCCCCGCTGCCCAGGCAGCCCCCCGGGTGCAACTGGCAACTGTATAACGGGAGTAACTGATCCACACCAAAGTGATCCCTCAACTGAAACTGAATCTCCACTTTGAGTGCAAAATTTGTAATTGAAATAGCAAAAGATACAATACAAAACGATAAGCTTGCTCATCTGAAAGTCAAAAACAGGTAAAGGAAAAAGCAAATAAATAAATAAATAAATTGGGGAATAGAGTGGGAAAGGCAAGGAAAGGTGGGAAGAGCATAAAGAGTAGGAAATTGTAGGAACATGAAGGGTGTACCAGGTTTAGGGGTAGTGTAAAAATAGAAGAAAACGAGAGCAACAGTCGAACACCCTTGGACCTATGTTCCTGAGTAGTCTAATTTGTTAAATTCATATATACATGTGCATGCTTACAAATTATTTTCTACAGATGGCGCTCGAGCTCCGCGCTCGCCTACCTCCCTTGTTAGCTGACACAAGCACTTAGAGTTATGCTCATACTTTCTTGTATAACTTATGTGTTTATGGTCCGATTAAATTGAAATATGGAGCATACGTAGATATTTCATTAAGCTTAGCATATGTCATAGTCAGAAAGTTGTATCTTTTATACAGCGCTTACAAATTGATTTCTAAAATTAAATTATTGATTGGCGGGGGCGGTGGGCGTGGCACTTGACATTTGAAATAAACTTGATCTGCGTATAGTGTACAGGAATCTTACTATCAAATTTGGTAACTCTGGCTCTAATAATAGCTGAGATCTGTGTGTTCACACAGACAGACATGTCTCAATCGACTGGCTTAGTAATCGTCAGAATATATATACTTTATGGGGTCTGCCACGCCTCCTTCTGCCTGTTACATATTTGTTTTAACTATTTTCAATGGTTGAAGCGTATAAAAGGAATACAGTGGAAAATAGAAAACTGAAGAAAGGAAGCTACAAACAAATGAAATTTATAAAATAAATAATACATTGGGAAGTTAAGAAAGCAGACAATGAAATTGAGCAGGAAGGGAGGTACACAAGAGGAGGGGATATGTGGTCAAGTAATATTCAATTCAATTTCGATTTGTCGCTCAATTTCAACAACATCTTCAGCCCTCAAAACATCAGCAATATCAAAAAAAAATTCGTCATCAACTTCGCCTCAAACGGAAATCAAATCAAAATACAATTTCAATTCAATTTCAATTTTGTACATTTTCAAACATTTTTGCGCTGTTTTCTAAATGAAAATTGTGCCGAAAATTGAGAGAGAGACAGAGAGAGAGAGGCAGAGCTATAGAGAGAGAATGCTTGCTGTGTTTGTTTTCCCTCGGCCAATGTGTTGAAAAGTTGAAAGATTTTTTTGTTTAGTTGCAACACACACACGCACACACAGTGGCAGCACAGAGGAGGGTCACAGGGGAAGGAGGCAAGTGGCAGAGGGAGAGAGAGAGGGAGAGGGGGCACTTGGCTTGGTCCAACAGTTGACGCTGCTGTTGCCGGTTGTACTTGAACTCATAAGGCGAATGGCAGCGGCAGACGGCGAATGCCCCCGTAGACAGCGACGTATCTCACAGATACAAATGCAGCTGTAGCTATAGCTGTAAATGCTGTTTAGCTGTAGCTGTGCGTCACACAAATTTGGACAGTTCAGAGAGTTGGGCCTGCAATTGGTAGTGAGGGGGGACAGGGAAATGGAAAACTATCAATGAAAAGTTATAGAACTGTAAACTATCAATGACGGAGCAAAAGTCACGGTAAATCCCATAGAAATTGGCAACTGTCTGCATTGATAATGCTCTATGAAATGTGACGAAGGGCAAAGTCAGTTGGGAGTATAACAAGCAGCTACTCGAAGAAGGTGTAGAAGGTTCAGGTGTGTCTCTTCTGCAGATGTTTCTCTCGTTCAGGTGAACCTCTTCTTCTAAAGTCTCTCACTTTCAGTTGTCTCCCTCCTTCAGATGTCACCCTCCTTCAGATGTCTCTCCCTTCTTCAGGTGTCTCTGCCTCAGTTGGCAACTCAATTTGTTATGAAAATATTTACTTAGGGATTTCAATTTTGATTCCCTTTTTGATTCCTTTTTGTTTGTCGCATCTCATGCGAAATCAAAACGGAATAAAGAAATCATTTTAAAGTGAATACTGTCAAGTTTTCTGCAGTAAATTTAAGCTTAATCTTTTACACTTTAAGAGATATCTAGCGTTGATTTCTTAGAATTTCCAGCTTTCCAGCCTTAATCATCAGCAATTACAACTTAGTCATTACCCATTCCCACACTCTTCATTCTTCTTTATGATTGTCAATCTATTCTGAAATGATTTATTAATTTTGTCAAAATTCAAATCACACTTTCCACTCGGCATAAATCTATCGAAATGACGCCATTTTGAGCATTTAAACAGCCATAATTTGGCTATAAATCTAGCTTGTTTCTTGTTTCTTTTTCAAAGCAAACATTTCTTTTAATTTCCGCATGAATAAAACTGTTTGCGTGCTGTGTGTGTGATTCACATGTTTGACACAAAATTATGAGAACTTTGTAAGCTCATCGAGTGCAAAAAAGAAAAAAGCAGGCGAACACAACAGTAGGGCGAACCCGACTTTAAGATACCCTTTGCCCAGTCTTGAGAAACCTTTACAAATTATATTAATTAAACCTCAATACAAAGTCTATTGCCATCTATTGCTGTAGGCATGCCTGCAAAAACTATAGCATACAAGCAGGGGCAGGACTAAGGGTGTGTCGTCTTAGAAAGAGTTGACTAACTTCTGTGTTTATTGTCCGTTTGGATTGAAATTGGTCTGTGGAGGCGGTAGACATGACAGACAATATATGAAGTAACTATTATCAATTGAAGGTATACAGACACCTTTATGCCAAGTTTGAAGTCGTTAGCTTTTACTATAGCTGAGATTTTAACGTTCAAACTGACAATCGACATGGAAATTGATGTTGACCTTCTTCTACATTTGCACAACTGTGTATACCCCATTTTGATCATTCTCTATATTTGCAGGGTATAAAACAGCCAAATCTTGACATATTTATGTGAAAATTGCCGGCATGGGGGAAAGAAAATTGTCTTGATTTTCTCAGCAATTAATAAGCGCGTTTCGATTTATGGCTAGCAGATAAAACTCTTGAATTGCTTTTGCTGTGGCAACATTCGGTTTGTTTTTGCTCAGCGAGCTGTTTAGTCTAGGTAGAGCAACCTCCTCCTACACCACCCCTTCCCGCCCTCTTTACTGTGCACCACATTGCGACGCCAGTGGCAACTGTTTTCAACTGTGGCTTTTGCCAACGCATTTCGACGCATTTGAGTGGATCAGCCGCCGCTTTCAATCAGTCAAACGCAATTAAGGCATTAAAACGACAGAGACAGCAATAGACAGAGTGACAGAGAGAGAGGGAGAGAGAGAGAGGGACAAAGAGAATGTGCGACTGCTGGCGGCAATTAGTGTACTGTGTATGTGTGCGAGCACAAGAGAATCCTCAATGTGCAACAACGCACACTTGGCTCATTATGCTGTTTATCCTCTTCCCTGCCCTGGCCACGCCCCCTCCTGGCTAGGCAACTTATCTGCTTAACCCCCTTCCTTCTCCTGCCTTTCTCCCCTTGCTCTGCCCGTCACTTTGAGCTGCTCATTAATTATTTAACAACAACTGCGACGCCAACTTGGCTGCAACATAAAAAAAGTTACGCATACGCAGCGTAGGCCAACTATTTATATGTTGTTGTTGCCGTCGCTGCTGTCTCTGCTGTTGCCACTGTTGTTGTAGTTGTTATTGTTGCTGTTTTTGTGCCCTGTGCTGTGTCATACACCAACGCACAACGATCTATCATTATAATGAAGCGTCAAATCTAATACGGGCATTTTCTAACTGCCTTCCATGCTGCCATGTGGTTCCGCAGCTGCCACGCCTCCTACCCCTCACTGGGTGTGGAGCAGAGAGTGTGTCTCTGCTCTGTATGTGTGTGTGTGTGGTGTATGTGTGTGTACTCGCCCTGTTAACCGTCGGCTAGGGCTGATAACGTTGACAAAGTAGATAATAGCGCGATAAAAATGAAAACAAAATTTACAGAGTCACAAAATAAAGGCAAAAACGCGGCGGCAGAACCGTTATAAATATAACGGTAGATGAGAGCAACCGTAGCAAGCAAAGTAGTATCTGCTGCCATATTCTATGGATAGCTGGGCGAGAGTGCGAGGGAGAGGAGGAAGAGCAGCAGAGGAGGAGGAGGAAGAAGCTATGAATATGAATGAGCTGAGCAATACAGTCGAATTTTAGCTGTTGTTTTCATACCCTGTATGAAAGAGGGGCCTAGCAAGGTAGTTAGGGCTAAAGTTCTAGAAAAAACTAGTGATAATGTATAATGAATGCCTCCACAAAATGTAGAAGGCTTTAGCTCTAGAAAAAGCTGAAAACAGAATAAAGTGTGCCCAGAAAAGGTTTGCGGTTCTAGAAAAAGTAAAGAATGGATTCGTATTCTTATATAAATAAATAAATATTTATTTAAATGGAATCAAATTTGTTAAGCAAATTGTTGATTTGATTTGAAACTGTCCAGTCTTCATTAAGAAACGTTTATAGCTTACATTTTTTAGCACAGAACCTTGAAATCTGACTGAGATTTACATTTAAGCATATCTGATAACTATGTGCAAAGTTTCAGTCAGTTTGCATATCAATTGTAGATTGTGGCATAGAATTGCTTAGCAATTATAAGTGCTAGAAGAACTTGACATCATATGTAAAGTAGATACAACTTTAAAATAAATTTATGATAGATTTTCAACTCAATATATATAGAACAATTGATTGTATTTTATATAACTGGTGATAGCATATTATATAACTCATGTCTCTTCTATAGACTCTAAACTGTGGAAAGCTTTCAAGATACTTAATATATACAGTTGATTTATGATTTATATATAAGTTACACAGCTATGCAACCCTACACGTGCTCTTATACGGAGCTGCAGCATGGGTACTGTCACATACGCATGCAGCAGCGCTTGGAGTGTTCGGGAAGAAAATACTACGCAATATCTTTGGTCTTGATCGTATCAGGGATGACTTTCGCATTCGAATGAACCACGAATTTTATGGGCTTTACAACGACATTGACGTAGTCCAGCGTATTACAATACAATGAATGGCTGGGACATGAAGCTACAGCAAAGAAGGTGTTTGAGACGAGAGTCGATGTTGCGCGACGAAGGGGACGATCACGGCTCAGATGGATGCATAAAGTGGAGTAGAACCTGACTGCGCTTGGTGTAACCAATTGAATTAGGCGCGCAAGAAGCAGAGGATGCTGGCGCGGGATGTTGTGGTTGGCCGCAACCCAATGACGGGTTGTAATGCCCACCCAAGACGAAGAAGAAGATGTTATGCAACTATGCTGCAAGTTTCAGCTTAACCGATAACATTTGTCTGTATCTAAAGAGGGTAATGGGAGTTACATATCAAATGTCTTAGGGTGTCTACAAAGCTTTGTCTATCAAATTTGCATATCAAAGAGAGTCTACAAGTCTTTCTCATGCAATTATCTGCTACTTCCTAGCACAGGGTAGCAACTAGTCTGCTACCTTTCTCTTTTGATTTGTTGTTTGTTGCTTTTAACGTGCGATAAACTTAGCACAAAGTGGCGCTCTGTCTGCATTTATAGCTCAGTGTGCCTGTGTGTGTGTGTGTGTTTATGTAGCGACATTGAAACGCGGTTTTAATTAATAATTATAATTATCGCTTCACTTTCTAGAACGTTTTTCGGCTGCGGTTGCCCCCAAAGTTGATTCGTTATAATGATTAAGATGATGATGATGATGAGAACTCAACTCATACTGCCACAAAGTGTGACAAATCGACACACAGTGACAGGGCGCAACCGCAGCGTGGTGCAGCGTGCAACACAAACACACATAAATTACGCATACGCAGCGTAGGCCACAAACTATGCAAAGAACTAACACAGAAGGAGAGAGAGAGAGAGAGGAGAGCGAACACGAGTTAATGATAGTCGCGTGATTAATGCTCCTCTCTTTATTTATTCATTCTGCTGCTCATGCAATACGAACATGCTGCCCCCTCTCCCCTCCCTGTAGACCTCCCGTGAAGCTGCCACCGGCCGCAATTAGCCGTAATGAAAAGCTGTCCGAGATTTATGGGGCAACATTTCCCTCGCTTTTGTTTATCGCAATTTCAACTGTTTGTTGTGTGTACAATGTGTGTGTGCGTGTGTATAGTCTGTGTGTGTGTGTATTGCGTGTCACAGCGGGTGTGCGTTGGCGAATTGGAAACATTTGACTTTTGATCTTTGCCAAAATGTCAAAAACTTGACAAGCCAACCAGATAAGCCAGTCAAGGAAGGAAAGGAAAAGAGAGAGTGAAGAAGGGGTGAACTTTAATGAAATATGAAACTGCGGAAAGGCGACTGAGCAAGAGCTGCTTTCCTACCCTTTTTCCCATCTCCTCTGACCTCTGCTTCCTCCTCGCTCGAACTGATTAAATAGATAATGAACTGAGCACATTCTGATTCTGATTGACAAGTGATGGTAATGGAGTGCCGTAATGAGCATTATGCGGACGCACAAGGTAAACAGAGAATGAGTGATGGCAGGAGGGAAAGACAGAGTGAAGTAGAGAGAGAGGGAGACTGGGAGACAAAGGGACTGGTATATAGATACAGCTGTGTGCTATATTTTAATGGAATAGTCCAGCAAGAAGTGTGGGAATCACAAGTAAAACGAAGTGGAAATAAACCATGCAGGATTTCACAGTTTTTCCATCATTTTTAAAAGGAATACAAGCTGAAGAACAAGTAAAAGTATTTCAATACATGCAAATTTAATAGGAACACTTTTCCCTCTTTCCACACGTATTTCTCTTCCACATTTTTCTTAAACTAAAGAAGTTTCATCTTTCAATTGCCAAAGCAGATCCCCATCTATTTCCAGTTGTTTGCACCCACAATCCTCGACTTGAACTCGCAGTCAGCAATGCCTTTAAACCAACGACGATATCTCAGTTATCAATCGATACGTGCGAATTGTCTGTTTGCCTTATCAAGTAACCTCCTCTCTGCCCCTCCTCCTGCCTCCCCCCCTATCACTCTGTCATGCCAAAAACTATGCTAAGCTCTGCTCGCACGAGTGAAAATAACATTGAACCCATCGCACACTTTATAAATAGATAAAAGAGTAGGAGCAAGTGGCAATGATGATAATGGGGAATGAGGCAGGATAGGGGGAGGTGGAAGCACAGTATCGAGTCTCGCGTGCCATCAATTGTTTTGTCAATATTTTCACAATTTGCCTGGGCTGCGAGTGCCTTATCTGACGACCCCCAGAAAGAGAGTTGGGTCAGTAAACTTCACGCAGAAATTAAGTGAATTTTCACATAGGCAAAGGGGGGGGGAGTACAAAATTAAAAATGCAGCCCCTACTTTGAGAAAACGTAAAGTGTAACAAAAGTTTTCCAATTGAGGGGAGGTAGAGAGAGAGAGAGAGAGGGACAGAGCAGGAAACGTTGACGTTGATGAAGGTGCCAGCAAACTTGATGGCACCAAGAGCTGTTCTTGTTTTTTTGGTGCGTGTCATTGAACTGAATGTTATTGTTGTTGTTGCTGTTGTGGACACAAGGACACTGGCCCCCTCTCTCTGCCTCTCTAGCCCTCTCCTAAAGACTCTGCCGGTACTTTATATTTTTATTTATTTGTGTACTTTTTGCTACCGATGATATGCGAGTCTATAGCCCCAAGAGACGGCGAAGGCTGGCAAATTGTTGACTCAACACGCCCCTACTCCCTCCTCCTCCCCCCTGTTGGTTTGTTGCCTGATGAATTTTTACGAGTGTAGCGGGCAAAAATTGTCCAACAACAAGGGAAATAAACAACAACAAACATTGCAAAAGTGAAATTTACATGATTGCCGCCCAGCGTTGAAACAACAAGAATAACAAGAACAACCACAAGAGAAAACAAGTGGGCAGCACCGAAAATTAAACACACTTTTCGTGCAGTGTAAGAGAGATAGGGAGGCCTGTGTAAACAACTTGATGAACTACCTGCAAATTATTGACAGATGTGTGTATGCCAAATTCTCTAAGGAAAATTCTTTTATTTTCCATATTATTTTAATGGCGTTTCGGATGCTGGTTTTACAAGAAGAATTCTTCTGAGTTCTTGAAATTTTGAAATTTTGGAATTTTTCTATCTTTGTTTTTGGCAGTTCTCATTAAATTTCGATCAATTCTATGCAATAGTCTTGCCCATAAAATCTGAAACAAACAAGCTAAATATGCTTCATTAATATTTACAATATTTCTAATGAGTTTTTCCATTTTCATTTTGTTTTTCCACTTTTGCGTTACATTTTCAACATGCATAATGACTTTCAATCTGTATATGCAACTAAAAATTCGTTTTTTGTTTATTATTATATTCATTACCGAGAATTCCTCACTCTACAAGCATTGCTACTTATAAATTCAAGTATTAGATTTAGTTTTTGCTTTACTTTACTAGCTATTTTCCCGAAGTGAAGATGGAAAGAAGCTAAGTTAGTTTCATAAAGAACTCAACGTGAAAGTTAAATATTGATCTCAGCTAGAGTAGTGCTATATGCATACTTCCTCTCTCTTTCTCTTTTCCCTCCATAAAGTATTCCATTTTCTTGCTGCATATTTAACAACACTTTCACTTTACCATGGCTGATTTTCGATTCTCTTTCGATTCGCCATGAACAAAGTTCTTTCCACACAGTTTATGGTGCTACGAATTATGCGCTTTACCTACAAGGACAACAACAAACAGTCACTGTAAAGTTTGACTGGGGAAAGGTAGGGAGGGGGCAGTGTGTAGCGGGGGCTTTCAAGGGACAGCAGACCGCAAATTACTCAACACTTTCGCATTTTAATAAACCCCAAAAAAGCACTTGGGCCAGCAAGACTGCCCTCTGTGGGGCGTGGCGCCGTGGGGCGTTGTTTGCGCGTATTAAATATTTGATATATTTTACTGCTTGTTGTTGTTGCTGTTGCTCTTGTTGTTGTTGTTGAACTTGTGTGCTGCGTAAGGTCAAAGGTAATTGCAGACTCACTCGACATGGCGAGGGGAGCCCCAAAATTTTCTAATAGGCAACACGAAACGTATTCGACATGTAGAAGTGAAATATAATTTCGCCGTCTAAAAGCTCCACTAACAATACAAATACACAACAACAACAACAACAATGACAAGCTAAAGCAATTAGTTTAATGTAATTCCCTCTCACTCAACCACACACACACATTTACGCGATCTTTCTCTCTCACTTACACTCTCACTTTGGTCGCTTTGGGGGCTCAGTCAGAGATGAAGCGCGTCGTTGGCAAAAGTTTTATGTACCACAAATGAAATTATAGTCAGCACACACACAAAGACTATACACACACACACTTACTGTACACACACACTCCCAGCACACACACACAGTGGCCACAGGCTGTCGCTGCAATTTGCGCGTCGACAAAAACGTTCGCTCCTAAAAGCATGCTACACATTTCAGTCACCAATCTACCCTCTACCCCCTCTATGCTCTACACTTGAGCTGCCACTTCAGCTGCCTTTGCTGTTACCTGTGTTCTCATGCTCTTATCTCTTTTCACCTGCCTCACTTTTAAGCATTTTAACTTCGCTGTCGCTGCCGACGATGGCGTTGGGAGATGGCAACGCTGTCGTGCACATTAACAAAATAGCTGGCGCCTTGATTTGATTATCGTGTTCTTCTTCTTCATCTGTCTCCTCTCCCGCCTCTTACAAAGTAAGTTGCCTGTTTGACAAGCAACTTCCTCTATGCCAAGCAAGAAGATAAAGAAGTACAACAACAGGCGCTGATTTCATGCCTCTCTATGTAGCATCTACCCAAGCAGGCAGAGTTCTTTGATTATCAAGTATAGATAGAGAGAGAGAGCTACAGGGTATGTGCTAAGGGTAGCTTGCTTCAAAGAGTCAGCATGCTCGACAATAAGTTTATACATATTAAAGAAGATGAGCAATAGCATTAATTTATTCTGTGGTCTGTTTCCGTTTAGGAAAGTACTTAGAAGATTCTAAAGAAGTGAAGATGGATAGAAGCTCACTTAGTTTCATTAAGAACTCAATGTCAAAGTTAAATATTGATCTCAGCTATTGTAGCTCTATATGCATAGTTTACTCTTGTTTCATTTTCTCTTCTTTTCTCTTTCCCTCACTCTCTGTTTCCGTTTAGGAAAGTACTTAGAAGATCCTTTAGAAGTTCTCTTCTTCCTATTTTATTTGGAATCATTAGGTGGTACTCTTTTTAGGACCTCATCTTAGTTGTGGATCACACTAACTAACTGTCTCTCTTCAAGTGACGCAGAGTGCAATTAAATATGTTTATGTGCAAGTCGTGTGCAGGGTGTGCAGTGCGCAAGGGCCCCCGCCTGCCAAGGGCCCTCGCTATCGACTAAAAAATAAGGTCCCCGAAGAAGTTACGAAGAATGGCCCCCTTGACTGTTGCTACGGCCCAGTACATGTACAGTGAATTGTATTTCTTTTTTAATGAATTCTAGTAGGTGTAGAGCCATATACACTGCTTACTAGCTGTAAAGTAGCAGTAGAAGTTGTACCTATAAGACCTTTCTGCCTTACTCCATCACTTCTAATGTAACCACAAAGAATACCCGACTTACAAGTCAGCAAGCCACTGCAATACATTAGCTAAACTGAGCCCAAATCACAGAGAGAGAGGGAGAGAGCAGCCCCATTGTGCGTTTGATAAGGTTTCGCTGGGGCCACAGTGGCCTATAGGGTATTTCTCCTCTCTGTACGGGGGCACATTCACAGTTTACAGTCGGAAAACATATTTTTGACTGGCACTTTGATTTATGGCACTGCGACTGGCTGCGGCAGAAGGACGCAGTAGGTCAGGCAAGGCCTGTAAGGGTCGAGGAGGGTCGGGGAGGTGTTGGGAAAGTGGGGATTCCACAGTGGGGGGGGGAATATGGAATCTGTGCGGATACGCACACTGCGTGCAGAGGAGGAGACGGAACCGCCATTTTGTACTGTTTGTGTCGCATGCATGATTCATGTGAGTCTTCTTTCTCCATCTCTACCCCCTTTCTCTTCTTTTCCCCCCTCCCTTCCTCTTTCCCCCTCTTGCTCTTAGTCCTTCTGACGTTGTTGTTGTTGCTGCTGCTGTTCCCTGTTTGACTCTCAACTAAAGTGGAAGTCGCTTCAAATCTGTGCGCTGTGATTTGCCCTTCTGCCTTCCCCTTCCTCCTCCCCCTCGCCTCGTTGGTTACATCTGCAAATTGGCTGCAATAAATTTTTGCCCGTTTGCCATAAAACACTTAAAACGATTTGTGCAAAGTAAGAGAAAAAAGTTGAAGAAAAAAGGCAACAAAACGTGGCGCAAAAACGAAGCGCGCTAACAATTTTCATTCGATTTTTCCCCACAGACGCGATGCTTGTGTTATGTAATCAACGATTTTCCCATCATTTCCATACGCAGTTAAGCAGAGTGAGAGAGAGGGGGAGAGAGGCAGAGAGCGAGCTAAGAAAATGCTTAATTACTTCCTGGGCGATCAGAACTCAATTTGAACAAATTTCGCAAAATGAAAATGCCTGGGAAAATGGCCAAGTAAATACATGTGTGGCACACACACACACATACACTAACACACACAGCTAGTGTAATTTAATTTTATTTACGAGTATTTTGGGCCAAACAACGAAACACAAAAACAAATGACTTCCTTTTGTCGACGATGTATAAGACACACAGCCACACACACTACACACGTAGATACTATAGTTACTATATATAACCATATACAATACAAATACAGTACACACACTCATATATGCCCACACACACATGTGGTTCTGTGGTTCTGTGGTGCTGGCAAAAAGTTTTGCTTACATTTTCATTGTGTGCTGCGAAACTGAAACTGAAATTGGTTATGGCATCACTAAAAGAAATTATAAATGAATTAGTTGCAAAATCACATGTGTGTAGATATGTCCCTCTGTGTCTCTGTGTGTGTGTGTGTCTGCTACTGTTATCTCACACTTGCCTGGGGGCTTCGTTCCAGCTCTGCAAGTGGATTATAAGTTGAAAGCAAAAACGATTTGTGAATGAAGTTGCCTCGTTCTCTCTCTCTCCTTCTCTCTTTCACTCAAGCACCCTTTGCCGTTATCGACAGCTGTCATCGGCCAGCCAACGGATGTCTATTTAAAGTAAAAACACCATACACACAATGGGCTGGCTACAGTTTTAACCATTCAGGGGTCAAAAGTCGTTTCGCCCCGACAATTTTGCTAATTGAAAAGTTCGTATAGAATCCCAAATTAGCGCCAAAAACCGCTTTGCATAAATGTTAAATGCGAAAAGTGCACAATGTGCTCTGCCTGATGCTGCTGAGGCAGCCCAAAAATAGGCTAACAAAGCGAAATCTGTGCAGAGTGGGGCATCTGGCAACAGACTTGACCCCCCGAACTCGAGTCGAAGCAAAGTGAAACGATGCGAGACAAAAGGCATGAAAAACAGAATATTTTCATACGAAAAAGAGATAAATACATGTATATAGAGTTAGAGAGAGAGAGGAGATAAAGAGAGAGAGAGAGAGAGAGAGAGAGAGAGTAAGAGAAAGAGAGAGAGGGGAAGAGAGTTGTAGCACAAATCGATTTGGGTATTAGTAACTCATCCTCTCTCTCTAACCACATTAAAACATAGTTATAACCGAAGCAATAAACCATTTTGGATTTGCCTCAGTCAGAAAGCCATTTTTGTGTAAGATACTTGACTTGTCTGGTGTGAGAGAAGAGGCAAGAGAGAAAGAGAGAGAGAGAAAAAGAGATGGGTTGTTAACTAAATCACAAATTAAGTTTATTCAGTAATTAATCCGTGATTACTTTATTTATAAAACTAATCTGTTCTATTATTTTAATAAGCAATAATAATCGAGTTCTTGAGTCAACATTTCGAAGTTACTGTAGGTTATTTAAAATTGAAGACAGTGTGCTCAAGTGAAGCCATTGTGAGCTTCGGAGCACAATTAAACAAAGTTCAACTCAGATGCCTTTCAAGTTCTTTAAAAAGAGCCTGATTAAGTAACCAGAACCACATTCCCATATCTTACTCGAATCTAATTAAACCAGACCAGAAACATTTTGCGTTTCTCCAGGCGAATCTTAAATTTCGATCAATGAAATGTTCCGCTACGCTTCGCCAACTGTGTGTAAAGGTATTTTAGCCGCATCGATGCTGTTGCGGCAGGCTCAGGCTCATTCAGCGAGATTCGCAGATAACTAACTCTATTGAATGACATTGCGGCAAATGGAAGGGAGGAGGTTGCTGGGGGAACAGGGGGAAAAACTCTTTTGTTACCATTGATAAACCACTCAATCCGCATTGTTTTGTTTGCTGTTTTTGCAGGCCGTGGTTGGAATTTTAATCAAGCGCTGCACGAGACATGAGGCCCACAGAATGCAGCAGGTACAGCAGGTGAAGCGTGCCCCACAGATACAACGTGGCTCTAATTGAGAGAGCGAGACAGAGAAAGAGAAAGGCCAGGATAACGGACACGGGACACGGTCAAATGGCGTCATTTGTATGCAAAGCAGCAGCCACAGCACAGCAACATCAACTGGAACTGTAACTGGAACTGGAACTAGAACTGTAACTAGAACTATAACTAAGCGCACAACAAAGGAAATGCAGTAGAGAGACTAAGCCACAGCAACTAAGAACGCACAGAGAGAGAGAGAGAAAGACATTGGAGAGAAAGCAACGCACAGTCAGAAGTAAAGTCAGCAGAAAGGCGATACAATTGAGAAACGAAGCAACAAGATGATGAGCGCAGGGGGCACCTACATATCCACGGCCAGCGTGGAGGTGCCGCAGGCTCTGCAGGATGGCGAGAAGTTCATTAAATGGGATGATGTAAGTACCATATAACTTGATCTACAGTTACTCATCAAAACCATATAAAAGCATTCCTTTCTACACTTATATTATTACTTAAATAATGGCAATATTTATTATTCGATCACAACCAAACGTGCAGAAATCATTTGGCTGTTGACAGTTACTGAACACACCAAAATTAAGCACTCTAGCACAATAATTACGCTTGTAAAGGCTGATTTTTAAGGGCTAAAGGAAAGTTTTTCACAGACAAACAGTCCATATAATTGAAGATTCTTTCATGCAAATGTTGACCGTAACTGCGCCTCAAATGCTCCATCCGCTTAGTCCAATTTTGGCATACTCTTTCCAACATTTCGGCCGCTATCTCAAGAATAACTGCTTCAATAATGTTCAACAATGTAAATTTGGTGTAAAATTTTGTGACAATAGTCGCTACAGTGGGTCGATTAAACTGACCATAAAATGGAAGACGCGCACGATGAACTTTCTTAACAGAGGTTTTGATAATAAAATTCAATAATTTGCAAGCGTTGTTCCTTTGTAAGACGATTCATGGTTAAATTATAGAACAACCTGAAGATGTTTTACAGAGATACAAAACACGAAATGTGCGTCAGCTGTTTAAACCAGTGTTGCCAAAAAGATAAAAGCTAAAAAGTCACCCTTTCGTTTGATTTACGAAGGCGTAAAGGGGCGTGGCTAAGTTCTAAAACAATCTTTATCTGAGTGCAATTACAAGATATTACCATATGTGGTAGTCTTACCTCTTATAGTCTCTGAGATAGATAGATAGATGTTCAGACAGACAGACATGGCTATATAGACTCTAATGTTAAAGGAAAGTTTCCCATAGGTTGTGGTATAATCTCGTATATATATTTAGTCGATTCTTTTGTCATACATTTAGTAATCGTTGATGTGATCAGCGATCCACTGGACATAGGCGCCAGTGGAGGTGTAGACCGAGGGGTACTTGGTGCTGGCACAGGGAGTGTAGCCCCAGGAGACAATACCCACCAGCTGTACAGTGCCGTCGGGCAAGATAGTCACCAATGGGCCGCCACTGTCGCCGTTGCAGGCACCGTCGGTCAAGCCGCTGGTGTAGGTGCAAATGTTCGAGTCGGCCAGGCTGCTGCTGCTGGGCAAAGCAGCCTTACAATCAGAATAGCCAATAATGTCTACAGCGAGCTTGTTCAGTTTGTCGGGCAGAGAGCCAGAGTTGTCGCGTCCCCAGCCGTAGAGGGTGCCATCGCTGTTGGTGCTGAACTGATTGGTGGGCAGGGCAATGGAGGCAACGGGTGCGCTGCCATCACGGTTCAGGGCATTCAGATTGAAGGGCTCATCCAGGAAGATCAAACCAATGTCGTAAGGTCCTACACCGCCGCCATATTTCTCATGGATTGTCTGACGAGAGCTGCTGCCGATGCGCACCTGAGTCTCGGAGTTGTCCGTGCGGCTGTGGGCGCCGGCAACAATTTGGAAGGTTGCATACGAGGACATGCAGTGGGCAGCAGTCAAAACGGTGCGAGCATCAATTAGGGAGCCGGCACAGAAGTGAGATCCCTTGGTTGACTGCAGCGAAACGATGAAAGGTGCCTCGCCGGCAGTGGCCTCATGGCCGTTGATAATACGACCCTCGGGGAATCCGGGCCAGCCGATGGTATTGGCCGATGCCGAGGCAACGGCAAGAGCGAGTAGCACCACAAATTGTTTCATCTTGATTGTCACAACGAATGTGTTTGGCATCAGTAGCTAAATCGTTTGCTTTTATAGTAGCTAAGTAGGCAGCCTTATCTAGCTAGACTCTGTTATCGATCAAACCGATGTCTAATCGATGTCGACAGATTTACGATCTTCTGTGCCCATGTCCTGATTAACTCCACTCGCCGCACTATCAGTCAAAAGAGCACACTCTACTAGATCCACTTCAGATCAATATCAATGGCTCACTTCCTACCCTTCTCACCAAACTGTGAAGTGTGTCTGGCCCAGTTCTGCGGTTAACCTGCCATGGTTATTCCATTCACCTCAGTTTGTAAATAAATATCGCGACAAGTGGCTCATAAATCTTGCGAAACATTGCGCTTTATTGGCAACCGTATATAACCATAATCTGTATAAACAAAGCGCGTTTTGTGGCTTTTTATGCAGAATCATCAGCCCGATTGGTAGCTGCTCGTAAAGTCAGAAGTTCAATTCACTGTAGACTCTCGGGGGATATACGAGGAATACCTTTATACTTCACTATCAGTGTATACTAAATGCGCTCCAAGTGGCTTCTTGACATTGCCAGATTTGTGGTTATTTGAATTTTACGAGCATAACAGCTGATCGGTTCATAGTTAACGAACCATTAATTTGATCGAGCCAATTGACACTGATTTATGAAGATTAAACAAGTTGGGAACGTACAGTGCATGCGACTAGAGACTACCCTGGACATACGATACTGACTCGCAATGTGCAAGTAATTGGATGAAATCAAATCAAAAACTATTATAATATGTATAACCCCCAATGATAGGTAGCCTACTTTAACGGGTAGGCGTTTAAGGCATGAGCGAACATGCAACACGCTGTTATGCCTTATCAAAATGAAGCATAGGCTGTTTATAAAATACTTTTCCTAACTACAAGATAGTTTTATTATACTTTGATAGTCAAAGTACCAATAATAATATTGAATACTGAATGTTGAATGTATGTATAAGACACTTTTGTAACAGTCAAACATCCTTTCAAATATACCAAATAGCTGCTTTTATATCTGTGTGATACTTTTGCGTATCTACAAGATTATTTAATGCAAGATTATTTGTGTTCTTTGGTTACCTTGCTGCTTTTCAATATCAAAACAAAGCAAACTAAGCACCTAGTTTTGATCAACATTAGCACCTTCCTATCTGATCCTATCTCTCTCTCATTTATTACTTTGTCTATACTTCTAATAGACTCAAACCCAGTAGACATAAACAACAGAACTCTTGAATCTACAGAAGCTAAAGTCTTCTTTTTATTGACACCCGTTTAGTACAGGGTGTAGTAAGCGTTCTGGATATTGGTGATCCAATCGATGTAGGCAGAGACGCGAGTGTAAACCGAAGGGTAGTTGGCCAATCCGCAGGGAATGAAGCCCCAGGAGACAATACCGATCAGTTCAGTGGCAGCATTCTCCTTCTCCACAACCAGCGGGCCACCGGAGTCACCATTGCAGGCGGATTTGCTTTGCTGCAGTGAGTCGGAGCAAATGTTGCTCGGAGCCAGAGAAGAGTTGGCGGGCATTCTCTCTAGGCAGCCATCGTAGTTGAGGATTTCGGTAGTCATGGTCTGCAGAGTGGAGGCGGCAGTGAACTGGAATGCCTTGGGCTGTCCCCAGCCATACAGATGGGTCTCTCCCTCATGGACCTGCTCACGGCTGGGCAATGTGGCGGGGCTAACCCACTCGTTGAACTCGAAGGGTTCGCTCACGTGCAACAGGGCAATGTCGTAGGGTCCGACGCCGCCGCCGAACTGTTCGTGGACACGTCCAAAGTCGATCACACGCTGCTGGGTACGCTCATCCACCTCGGCGCGCTTGTGCAGACCAGCGATGGCGCTCATGCCGACGGGGTTGGAGATGCAGTGGGCAGCAGTCACGATCCACTCCTTGTTGAGAATGGTGCCACCGCAGCTGTGTGCATGGTTGTCCACTTTGCTGGCCAGCGAGACAATGTAGGGTGCGGAGTGAGGATCAGCATCGGTACCGTTGATGACGAATCCGGTGGCAAAGCTGGGCACGACCTTAACGAGGGCATCGGTCAGTCTACCAGCCTGGGCGGAGGCAGCCAACACGGCGAAAAGTGCAATCACTAGAACCTTCATTATTGTCAACGTTCAAGACGAATGATTAGATTCTAAACTGAATAGGGGCTTATATAGTGTATAAAATCCGAAAGCACGTGCCCCTCCTTGTTATCGAGAGATTAGCCGGATGGATTTATGAGAGTGATTTCCCTTTATCAAAATTCGCTTTAATCAGCTCAATACAGATGAATGGAAAGACAGATTTGCGCAGAGTAGAGAGAGTTGACAACCCTGTTAACTTCGTCATGCTTGTGGTGAAATTGCGCATTCAAAGTCTCATCAAAATCAAACACGGAGTATATAAGGACAAGCTAAACAATCGATTAAATTATCAAGAGATGAGATTTGTTAGAAATCGTTAACAGAGGCAATTTAGGGTTGTTTTAGCTTGAAAGTTACGGATAGTTAAGAATAAACTATTTATTAATTTACTATTTACTAACTATTATCGAGGGGTAATAAGTAAATTTGATAATGATACCAATATAGACAGTGAAGGGACTAAATTTGCTATTAATGATTAAGAATAAATTTAATATCGATTGTAAAGGCTGATTTTTTAAGAGCTATAGGAAAGTTGAGAGAAATTAATGAAATATTGATTTGAATCGATAGTACGGTCTATATAATTGAAAGTTTGAAGATTATTTCATGCAAATGTTGACCGTGACTGCGCTTCAAATAGTCTGGAATAAATGCTTTAATAATGTCCTCCAATGCGTGCATTGAAGCGGGCTTGTCTGTATAGACGATTCATGATTAAATTATACCACAAACTGAAGATGTGTGACTGTGATACAAACAACGAAACGTGCGTCAGCTGTTTAAACCAGTTTTGCCAAAAAGATAACAGCTAAAAAATCACCCTTTATTATCGCGAACTAATAAGTTTAAAAGTGATACCTATACCAATAGGATTGGCTACACAGTTAAATTTGTTATCGATAGTTGATAATATACTAAACAACTGATTTTGCTGACTTTCTAGCAAACTATTGTATTGTAAATAACAAATTGAAGAGTTAATGTTTCTATGTCCTTTCTTAATAAAAACCAAATTATGGATTGATTTTCAACATTATAGTATCATCGTGATAGTTTTATCGATATTTTGAGCATTCCCTCTTCGTTACTTTTAGAGCTTTTAGTTATATTATCAACTGATGATAATGCCTTCGCTTGCTTCCCGATTGGGTGCACGTAACCCGACTGAAGTAATCTTAGCGCACGCCCCCAGCCAAAGTACGAATGAAATCAAACATGAACTATCATAAATCGTGAAGCCAATTGCGCCCGTTTTAGCCATTCTAATCAGATCATTATAAATATTCGAACCGCAAATAGCGCTGAATGATTCAAACGATTAATGAAGTTAAACAGATTTCTTAGTATGGTAAAATTTGGCTTTAACAAAGTTAAGCGCATTTATTAACTGCAAGATTCTAAGCTTAGTTCAGCACGTAGAAGGCGCTCTGGATCTTGGCAGCCCAGTCAACGTAGGCGGAGACACGAGTGTAGACTGAGGGGTAGTTGGCCAGTCCACAGGGAATGTATCCCCAGGAAACAATACCGATCAGTTCAGAAGGAGCATTCTCGCGCTCCACTACCAGTGGGCCGCCAGAGTCGCCGTTGCATGCAGAGATGCTCTGCTGCAGCGAGTCAGAGCAGACGTTGCTCTCAGCGAGGGGGGCAGACTCGGGCAGGACCTCCTTGCACTTCTCGTAGTTGACAATCTCCGTGGTAACAGTCTGCAGGGTCTTGGCGGCAGTCAGAATGTACGACTTAGGCTGTCCCCAACCATACAGATGAGTCTCACCCTCGTGGATTTCCTCACGGCTGGGCAGGGTTGCTGGCTGAACCCACTCGTTGAACTCGAAGGGTTCGCTCACGTGCAAAATGGCAATATCGTAGGGTCCAACGCCACCACTGTAATCCTCGTGAACACGGCCAAAGTCGATCAGACGCTGCTGGGTTTTCTCATCCACTTCGGCGCGCTTGTGCAGACCGGCGATGGCACTCATGTTGACGGGGTTGGAGATGCAGTGGGCAGCAGTCAGGATCCAATCTTTGGCAATGATGGTACCTCCGCAGATGTGCGAGTGCTTGTTGAAGTTGGTGGCCAAGGAGACGATGTAGGGAGCCGTGTGGGCTTCGGCATCGGTGCCATTGATCACGTATCCAGCGGGGAAACTGATTTTGGCAACAATATCGCCGAGTTTGCCCGCTTGGGCGCTGACGGTCAGCAGAGCAAGAAGTGTGACAGCGAGTACTTTCATTGTCGAAGTCGAAAACTCAGAATGATTGGATTACGAGTCTAGACTGGTCTTTTATAGCTGATTGATTATAGCAATAGTTATGTCAACCACACACGCTAATCGATAGATTAATAGATGAATTTATGACTCTGATTTCATTGTGGTTTCTACTTTTATATTTAGTTTTTTCCCATCTAACGAAATATACCAAATCCAAATGGGTTTTTTGAAGCGTCATTGTGCGATAATGAACATGTCCTTGAAATGATCTAAAAGTTAAGCATTTTTTGAAATCGAAATTGTTTTCTAAAATCAATAAAACACGGGTTCTTGGCAGGCATATGAAGAAACGTGAGGAGGAGTTGCATCACTAAGAGAAGCCTAAGAATAAGTACAACAATCGATAATATTTGCGAGAGTTATGGCTGACCTAGACAGTCGATAACTTTATTGATATTAATTGAAGTAAATATATACCACAATTCAATTTTCAAACCTCACAGTATCACAGATTGTTCTGGAACTTTACAAAAAGATAGTACAAGTTTTCACAAATTTCAATGACTGCCCTCTCCAGAAACACACAAAAATGTTATTCACTGAAAGCTTTAAGAGCTTTTACCTCTCTGAAAGCTAACTGTTATCGGTTGTAGATAAGACTTAAGCTTTTTCATTTTTCTTCAATTGAAAGAGTTATCAGAGCACACGCCCCCCTAGATTAAGTGAAAGTGAAATCATGAAATGGCAGCACAAAAACTTCTCAACAGGCTGTACCAATATCTGCAGCTGGTCGGCAAGGTGAAGAGTCTATGATTAATAGAATAAAGATTGAATTGGCAAGTGAAGTCAGCAAATTCGATCCGTAACTAAACTGAAGGATTAAAGACTCTAGGTATAATCAAACTGTGCTTTAACTTAGTAAAGCGCGTTTATTGAGTGCAAAATTAGTGAATGCACATTGAGCCTAGTTCAGAATGTAATAGGCGCTCTGGATCTTGGCAACCCAGTCGATGTAGGCAGAGACGCGAGTGTAGACCGATGGCCTGTTAGCCAATCCACAGGGAATGTAGCCCCAGGAGACAATACCAATCAACTCGGTGGCTGCGTTCTCGTGCTCCACAACCAGTGGGCCGCCAGAGTCACCGTTGCAGGCAGAAATGCTACGCTTCAGGGAGTCGGAGCAGACGTTGCTCTCAACCAGGGGGGCAGTCTCGGGCAGCAGCTCCTTGCACTCATCGTAATTGATAATCTCCGTGGTCACAGTCTTCAGGGTCTTGGCACCACTCAGAATGTACGACTTAGGCTGTCCCCAACCATACAGATGGGTCTCTCCCTCGTGCAGCTCTTCACGGCTGGGCAAGGTGGCAGGCTTAACCCAATCGTTGAACACAAAGGGTTCGCTCACGTGCAAAATGGCAATGTCGAAGGGTCCTACTCCACCGGTGTACTGCTCGTGGACAAGTCCGAAATCGATTCGGCGGTGCTGAGTGCGTTCATCCACATCGGCGCGAACGTGCAGACCGGCAATGGCACTCATGTTGACGGGTTCGGAGATGCAGTGGGCGGCAGTCAGGATCCAGTCCTTGCTGATGATAGTTCCTCCGCAGATGTGCGCATGCTTGTTGTAATTCTTGCCCAGGGAGACGATGTAGGGAGCCGCGTGAGCTTCGGCATCGGTGCCGTTGATCACAAAGCCCGAAGGGAAGCTGATTTTGCCAACAATGTCGTCGACAATGCCAGCCTGGGCGCTGGCTGCCAGCAGAGCAAGAAGAATGGTTACAGCGAATACTTTCATTGTACTTCTTAGTTGAGGATGGGAACTCGGAATGATTGGATTACAGCTCCACACGGGTCTTTTATAGTTGATTAACGCTTCGCGCTAATCGATATAGATTGTGAGATGGATTTATGACTCTGCTTCCATTACTATCTGCTGGTATAATACCTGTGCTTATCTATCGAAATGTACCTGATCCAGTTGGATTGTAACTTATTCAGTTGGATTTACCTCATTGCATACAGAGGATGATGGCTTTAATATGTATTTAAAATCAATAATAATTATGGAAAGTGTAGGCATTTCACGCGTGCTAGCACGCATCCGACCTGGTTACCCCTTTACGCATAAAAGACCTAATGGGGAGCTAAAAATATGTGCTGGCTATAAAGGGACTCGCGTCCTTGACAGGTACATGAACAAACATGAGCACGAGGGGAAGCACACGTCAAACCAAGGGGTGCCGACAGAGGGAGTGGAGGTGGAGTAAAGTGGACCGTGTCCAATGTGCGAAAGATGGCGGCCATTTTGAGGGCGTGGCCAATTAAAAGCAAATTTTACGCCATGGCGAGCTGTGGACTTCGTGGTAGCAACAAAAACAACAGCAAGTTAGCGTAGGGAAATACCCAGATATGGGAAAATACCATGCGGCATAAATATCAGTTAAAAATCCCGTTGGACGTTGATAATAAACCTACAATTCACGGATTAGGAAATACCCCTTCAGAATGTTATCTCTAATGTGAAACTGATTGAAGTGGGATTATCCAATTAAGCTATTAATGTGCTTATGCTGGAGTTTATAGATCAAATATTGGACAGGAGGTGGTTGTTGATGGTTGATATTGCATGGGATATCATAAGTTTTGAATCCTTATTTGAGAGTGGAGGTGTGATCTTGCCAAGTAAGTTCTCTTTAGTTCATTCTTAAATGATAGAGTTATTGAGGAGCGATAAACGAACTCAGAGAATACTATAAGAGAAATTCGCATTAGGATAAAACCTAAGACCCAAAAGAGAAGTGAGTTGAGGTATCACAAAAGAGAAGTGCGTAGAGGTATGATCTTGCTAAGTACGCAAACATATTGAGCATTAAGATCTCTTAAAATCACTCTTAAATGACAAAGTTATTGAGGAGGAATAAACGAACTCAGAAGAGACTTTAAGAGACACTTTCATTGGGTTAACCTTAGGTTAGTTACCTTACGGACACTAAAACCCAAGAGAGCAGTGAGTGGAATATCTGGAAATAGTCAAAGTTAACCTTATCTTCACTCACAGCAATAAAGTATTGAGACTAATGGACATTTTCTCCCACTTCTACTCAATAACTCGTCAACTGTCTTGAACTCTCTTAGCGAGTTAATCGCGCTTATTGGTTATCAAAAAAGCTTGGCAATCTATGTAGAAAACTGCCTAAAGCTTTTGGCATTCGACCATAGCACACTCCATTGCCAACAGTTTCTAACAGAATGTGGAAGTTGAAGGTTTTGTTTGCTCTGCTGCCACTACTACTGGCCATGGCCAATGCCAGGGCCAATATGCCGCACCTGAGCAAAATGTTGGCAGGGCACTACGATGAGTTGCAGACAAAGGAAGAGAAGGTGCAAAGTGAGTTGAACTCAATTTCCAACTTGATGCAGCAAATGATGCAGAAGATAAGCGAGGAATACTCAGTGATGGACATGTCCAGCCGTATTATCGATGGATTCGATGTGCAGGGTATCGACAATGCACCTTACCTAGTCTCGTTGAGCCTTAGCTCGCTGATTTACACACATCAATGTGGAGGTGCCATCATTGGCAAGCGTTGGGTTCTAACCTCAGCGCACTGTGCGGACCAATGGCGCAGCTCCAATGGCGAAATCATTGGCAATGCCATCTATGCTGGACTCTCGAATCGCTCCAACCTGACTGATGCACAAGTACGCTACGTGGACTTTGCCTCGGTACATCGCCAGTTCGATGGCACTGCTGGCAGTGCCAACATTGCTCTGTTGCATGTGTCCGAGTCGTTTGTCTACTCGGCACGTGTACAGCAAATTGCCTTGCCCGATCTTGATGAGGATTACAGCAACAAGACGACGATTGCTTATGGCTGGGGACTGACTGAGGTCGATGGTGATGCCTACTCCAAGGAGCTGAAATATGCCTTTGCCCCGTTGCTGAATAGCACCAAGTGCGCAGAGCTGCTACCCTCTGATGCACCACTGGACAAGAATCAAGTATGCGCTCAGATCAAGGGTTGCTACGGCGATGGCGGTACTCCCATTGTCTACTGGCCCATCAGCGGCCCAGCGGAACTGGTGGCCCTTGGCTCATGGAGCTACATGCCTTGTGGCTATGCTGACCGTCCCACAGTCTGCACCAAGGTGTCTGGCTATATCAATTGGATATATTCGGTGATGAGCGCCTACTATCAGCTCAACTAAACTGTTGGTACACTCTCTGAAGTGATCCACTTCAATATACAAATATATCACTAATCTACACTTTTAATAATTATTTATTGTAATAAACAAAGACGAAAAGGGAACATTTATCATGATTTGAATAATTAAAAACCAATAAGAGTTATTGAAAGTAAATTTTACTTGAAACTATTTCTCAATGACTGTTCAGAATACCGCACATAAATCTAATCTTAATCTATAAGGAGATCTTTGCGTAATACTAACCACTTGTCGCCAATTAAAGCAAACACGGTTCGTATCTAATCAGTCAGCTCAGTCGTAGTTCGTTGTTGTCTCAGATATCAGGCATGGGTCTACCATATCGGGGCGATGGTCACTCAACCGACATCGATAAGCCTGTCGCAATTGATTGTCCAATTTGGCGCCGCATTGCAAATGGTTCAAATATTGCAAAATTCGCTGCGAAGCTAGCTAAAAAAAAGGCTATAAACGCAGCACCTGTCAAGAGTTCAGGGTCAATTTACGAGTGTGCACATCTTCATCAATCTTCATTTCAGCTGTAGCCACATGACATGCAACTGTGACATGCATTGACAGCGACTGCTTCTGCTGTTGCTGCCACTGCTGCTGCTGTTGTTGCTCCTTCTGACCGCATCCATTTACTCGAGTAATGAGTACTGACTGCTGACTAAGTGCCAAGTGCCAAGTAGCGAGTACTGCTAACTGGTAACTAGTACCTAGTTCAAAATCCCTAGTACCACTCGGCGTATGTGTAATAAGTGATGCAAAACTTTAAACTAACATGGGACAACAGCAACTCGAGCATTAAGTTTCAAGTGCTTGACAAACTTTACACAGGTGACAAGCATGCCATATATACCCTGTAGCTATACATTAGCTGGGCTATGATAGAATCGACAACAGACAGCGTAAGTTAGATATAGTTAATAAAGATAGAAAGACCTTTACTGAAATTGATGGCAGTGATATTGCCATTACTCCCCCCCCTGTCATTTACAGGGTATTCCCCTAGTTAAACAGCAAATATTTCAAACACTTATGACATCATTTGCAAGTAGTTTGAAGCTGCAGCTGCTGACGCTTATTTCAATAGTCTTTTCCCTTGATGGAGCAGAAGCGCACACACATCGTCCCTTCTCTTCTCTATCTTCCACCATCCCTTCCTCTCTCTATCTCTAGCACACACAGCTGGTTAAGACTCAGAGCAAATAGCATTTGCATAGTCCCTTGCTAAAGCTGCGCTCCGAGCTGAGCCCGAAACAGGCACTTGCCAGCTTTTATTGGCAGGCCCCTAAGCATGATTGACAGCTCTAGATATGTGCTTGCATGACTTTATCTCTATCTGTAGCTGTATCTGTATCTATATCTTTAGCTGTGTATGTACAGATGTTGTAGCTGTAATTGTGGGTCGGTATATGTGTGTGTATTTGCTGCACATCTGCGTCAAGTTATCCTTTTTTCGGGCTCTTAAAGAGAGCTCCATTTCTATATAAGCGAATGAGGTGTGGTATAAGCAGGGTGGAGGGGAATAGAACGTGGCGTCAGGCTGTTACATCAATTGAATTATGCATGTAATCGCTCTCGGGCAAGACACTTACGGTTCTCCAGTCACGATGCGAAACATTCTTTACTTCGTTTTTCCATCGATTTCGATTTCCACTGTCGGTTTGCATATTGAAATCAAATTAAAAGTTCCTAAAGCAAGAGAGAAATAGAGAGATAGAGAAAGCGTGCAATTAGTTTACAGTAATTAGACAAAACTGGGAAAACAAGACAAGCCAAAAGCTCAAGTGGGCATATCTTGGGATTGGAGTCGAGGCGAGCAAGGGCGCGGCGAAGTTAACTGTGTAGTCCAATTAGCGATGCGCAACCCTTTTTCGATGCCATCCCAATCCCAATGCCCTGAAAATATGCGCTTAATTGAATATCACAAAGGGGAAGCAGCAACCGTAGACCATAAACCCCCCGTCCAACCGCTTTAAACGGATGATGACCCTCAAACGTCCCCGAAAAGCACGTTGCAAGTAAATGTTTTCAATATCAATTATTAGAAGGCCCTCTGGGTAGAGTTTGGGGCTACGTAGTGAAACTGTAGCCGCCTTGGCACCTTCATTGTGAGTTCATTAAACCGACAACAAGTGAGAGAGAGGATAATGAACTCGCAGCTTGCCTGCCCAAGAGACTATTACCCCTAAACGTTAATAGCCTATGTATATCTCTGATTAACATGCTGGCAGAGAGTTAATGAAAACGTAAGAGCAATACCAGTAATAATTAAAGGCTGCTTATTCGTTTATGCTCAAGTTTTTATACCCGCTAACCATATGGGGTAGAAGGGTATTATAACATTGTGCCAACCTATATCTTAAAGATTATAATAGCTAGGGCTAGCAAATTTGGTGTCAATTTTTTATTATTGAACGCTGATCAAGTTTGTTTTAGAATTTAACCCGCCTATTTCTGCCCTCCTTTATCGATAAAAACCGATTTCAAAACGTAATTTTAACAAAGGACAGCGGAATATTTCTGGTAAACACAATAACTAAAGGGTGATTTTTTAGCAATTATATTTTTTCTTCGTGTTATCGCTTCAATTGATTTATTTGTGAGATACCGGCCGAAATGTTGGAAAGAGAATGCCTAAATTGGACTAACCGGATGGACCATTTGAGGGACAGTCACGGTCAACATTTACATGTAATAATCTCCAAACATTGAATTATAAGGACCGTACTATCGATTCAAATAAAAATTTCATGCTTTTCTCTCAATTTGATGTGTTCTTTTTTGAAACACTTTTTTATAGCTCTTAAAAAGCATCCTTTTTCAACGTACAAACTTGGTTGCGATCGGATAATTAATATAGAAGTTATTTGAGAAATAATTTAAAGAGTTATTGGTTTCTAAACCACTCCCTAAAATATGCAACATGAAATACGTATACATCACAGTCGTGCACAGTCGAATGTAGTTTTCATGTAAGCCAGTTTATTTTTATTTTTTTGTTTATTAATTTGTTTTTTTTTCGTGTAGTTTTCTTGTTTGTTCCAATACTACTATAGGTATATATACTCCAGATCTCTGTACTCGTTAAGGGCATTTTGCATGCGCTCTTGAAACATTTCCTGATTGCACGTCACTTTACGCCTTTTTCAAGCCAAATTTTAACGGCTTCTTCGGGTTGTCTTCAACAATGCGTGGCGTCTGTTTTGCATATACAAAAGAGAGAATACAAAAATACATATATTAAAAAAAGAGAAAGGAGAGAAGAAAAGAAAATATAAAATATTTCATTTTTGGCAATGCCAAACAACGCATCTGTTTGCCATTCCCATTCTCGGCGTAGGTCCGTCAGGCATTCGGCCAGCTGTGGCCAATATGAAGAAATCGCATTCACATTTTTCTCGGCGGATTTTTTTTATGAATGAATGCTAAAATATTTATGAGCCTAGGCAACATTTTACAGGCCCATTTAATTTGACTTAAATAATAAGCACAACACACCGTCCACAATTTGTTTTCCTTCCCCATTTACTGGTGGCGAATCGTTTTGTGGGCAATAAGAAAATGAAAATTCGCCACAATAAATTCATTAAAAGTTGAATGAACTGAACCAGTTGAATGAATAGAACAAAGCACAATGGATGCAGGAATTTCGTACCAAAAACTAAATTTATAAATCAATAATAATAAAAGTAAAACCTCACACAGATGATATTAAAATGACGGCTCTTGAGTTTCTCTAAACTTCATCCCATCCTTTATTTCTTTTTGCAGGATTCAGGCAGCGGAACGCCAGTGACAATGCGTGTGGATTCCAAGGGATTCTTTCTGTATTGGATTGACCAGAATAATGAATTGGATATACTCGATATAGCCACAATACGGGATGTGCGTACGGGACAGTATGCTAAAAAACCAAAGGTGCGTATACGCTATGCACTGCAATCAGCTATCTTTCCCGCCATCTGCATTTTGATACAAGTGTCTTTGATATTGTCAATAATCGTGTCTCTAACTTTCTGGCAATTACAACGAATGGCTGAAAATATATAAAAAATGTATATGTACATATATATATATATATATATATATTAATATATATATGGGAATACAAATTGAAATATTTATTTTAATGATTTGTTTCTTAACAATTATTATTTAAACTGCAAGTGGGGAAATACAATATATAAAAAGTTCTATTTTCTATTCTTAACTCAAAACTGGGACAAAACAGTACATAACGATTTACAATTTATTTATATTCTTTTAAACTCAAACTCATAACCATTCAAAGTGTAATACTGATTAGGGAAACATATAACAATCGTTGGATACAACGTTCATCATCATTCATCTATCCTATTCCTATATTTAACTCATTTTCACACGAATATGTGAGTGTTTATTGTGTGGTGTGATTGTAGAACTTTTCGATGGAAGCCTCTCACAGAAAAAAAACCTTGAAGATATCTTATCTAAGATGCCCTTATCTACTAATCTAAATTTAATTGTATTGTACATTTGAATCATCTCAAGCCTAAAAGAGTATTGCAAAATTCGATAATATTTTACTGAAGTTTGCACTCATGTGTGGTTTTTCGGAGCTTGTTTGTAAATGTTCAATACATTAAATATTATGGCAAATCAGAGAGAATCGCTCGTTCCGGGATATGCTCTGTGCTCTGCGATCTGTTTGTTGTTATTCTGTGGAAACATTTCGTGAAGCTATTTACATTACGAGCTAATAAAAATTGCTTGGCCTGTGAGTGCGACGTCTGGCGCCAATTGAAACCCAATTATTGTGGAAAATCAGCCAAAGATTGCTATAGTCCAGATGCACACAAAGAAACATAAGTAGACAATATTTTTGCTGCAGGAAAGCAAAATCTTTCACATAGTTACCTGGTCATGTGTGTATGGTACATTTTTTTAATACTCTTGCAGAGGGTATATTAGTTTTGGCCAGGAGGTTGCTAAGTACCTTAGGAGACATCTTTGACCCCATTAAGTATATCAATGCATGTATGCTGAATCAGCATCAACAGAGGAGTCGAACTAGCCCTGTCCTTCTGTGTCTATCTTATAGCTATCTTTATGGAACTTTTTATTATATATTTTATAGCATTTCTCTTTTAAGTTTTCTTTTCTGTGGCATTGTTTTAAGGTAGCCATATTTGCAGTTGTAACTCTTGCTCTAACTGTAGTATAACTGTAACTGTTTTTGTCCCTTTTCCCTTTGCATTCTTGCCGGGCATTTCACACAATATTCCTTTCATGGCAAAACTGCTTATTGTTTGTATTTAGCGTGCATGTGTTTGTGCGTGTTTGGGGTGCGGGTGTGTACCATGTGTATGTGACCCAACCCATTTATCATTGCAATGACACGGCAATATGTGATCCTTCTACTCGGCACTCGGTACTCGGAGTTGAACGTAAAAAGCATTTTACGTAACGTTAAAAGGAAGCGCCCCTCAATGCTGTTGCAGGCATATGTACAGAATGGACAGAAGAACGGACGACGATACGAAACGGCAGCCGACAGCCGGCAAGCGTATCCTGCCAGCAAATAGGAAACGACAAGAGCAACAACACTGAATCTAACAGAAATCCAGCTAGAACAAAAAGAAAACATCGACTTTTTGCTTTGACTTTACCACAACTTACACTGGGGCCAGTTAGAAAAGAAAACACAAAAAAAAACCAAACCATCCTCTCACATTATTTGTTTAAAGTTCATGAGCGACGTTGCTCTACCAATGGAATGGTTTCATTCATTTTCTTGGTCTATTACAACATGATTCCTACTACAAATCATTTGGAACTACTAAGGATTGGTTAGGGAATCATAGCCCACTTTGGTGTGCTTTCTTTTTCAAGTCAATGGAAGTCGTAACTCAGGAAATCTTTAGGAATAAATCATATAGAGAACACACCCATAGTGAGTTTTGCTCTGGCCCCGCATTGACCTAAAGAAGACAGCAAAAATTGTTGCATTCATTAAATGCGCAGGAAAGTAGGCAAGAGTGGGCGGAGCCACACACACACACACACACACCATTAGCACTTTTTGATAGTAAATATGTGAGATGATTAAGTCACAAAGTTGCATATTCTGCGGCACTTAAAGTCTACTTAAAAGTCCGTATAAAACTCAACTCAAAGCCTGCAGGAGCATAAGTATGTCGATGTGTGTTCGTGTATGTGTGGCAAGGGGGTGCTTGTGGCATGTGGGTGCGGTCGTTGTCGTTTTGGGCACACGTTGATTAAAAATGTACTTTTTCTTGCCCTGCTTCCCTTGCATTGAAACGAAAACGGAATGTGAATTTATTAAAATTCGCTGAAGCGTGGAATGTAAAGGACCCCAAGGGCAAGTTGCAAGAGAAAAAGAGAAGAGAGAATGATCGGACCTTCTATACAATTTAAACTACATCTAAATACTATAGTGGAGAACTGTACTTACGTCTCTGTTCCGGCACAAATTCTCCGCAACCTTTCGTGTATCGCGGTCTCAGTCTTGGCAAACAACATTTCATGTAAGAAGTGCAATCCTTTTGTTGACGTTTCGATTGCTGAAAACTACCAAGCAGATGCCAATAGAGCTCATCGTAATTCCTTGGTTCCGGCCAGGGTTTAGTAACCTCCTGAGCCATTTCCATTTTGAAAGCAACTTCATAGGGCATAGGATCGTGTCTGTATTTCATCCATTCGTATGCTGTGCATTTGTTCTCCGCAATGCCGCACTGTAATTCACAATACTTGTATTTTCTTCGTAGACCATGCTTTTGCTTCTTTTCGGGACGCTTCATGTCGAGGGCTTGTGGTACGTCAAACACTTGTCCGTCATCTAAGAACGGAAATTCTGGATTATCTGGCTCGGGACATTGCAACCAGGTGTGGGCATTTTTTGCATTTAGTTTTCTTGTCACAGTTGGCATGGCGTTAACTATCTTCGATAGCACACAGCGATTAAGGGTAAAGCCACCCTTGGGTACCTCTACTTTAACCTTTTCGCCTTCGGTTTTTTCTTTTTTCTCTTTCTTCTCGTCAACACCATTGGCTACTTTCAGGCTTTTCTGAACCGCATCATTATATAACTGTACATCAGGTCCCGGAATTTTTGACTCTATGCCATAAAATCCCAGTTTGTCCTTGTTTGGAGTTTGCTTCCATACCTCCACCAAATCATCGCCTGGATCTGTACCAAAGCCCCGACAACATCCCGTAGCCTTGACAGCATCAGCTAACCACCACATTGTCTGCTGATTACTGCACAATGAAATTGGAGGCCTGATACTGGGGTAGGCTTCCTTGTTTCTGAAATTTGTCATCTTGCAGTTTGTAGCCCTTATTACGTCATAGGGAGTAACCTTACTCCAGTCAATGGGGGGACACTTTGTTTCCGTGCCTGCATTTTCTCTTCGCATCTTCTTAGCGTTCATATTTAGATTTCTTTTTATCTTCTTAGCATTCATGTTTGGTCAATAAAATCAATGGACTAAAGCGAAAAACTTGTAGATCTTTTCTGAGGTTTTATTTTGTTAGTTCATGTTTAAAATTTTAATTTTCGAAATATAAAGTTGATGCTACGATTCGAATGAATAACTAAAAAGCCAACAAATCTAATGCAGAACCCAAACAGCAGGCTATGATATGATATACATAAGTATGACAATTTTGTAGCTATTATTTGGTTAGCAACAATGGTTTAAACAGCTGACGCACGTTTCATGTTTTGTATTCAGTTTGGTCTATAATTTAACCATGAATGACGATTCAAACGAACAACGCTTGCAAATTATTGCATTTTATTATCAAAATTCGAGCTCTGTTAAGAAAGATTATTGCGACCTTCTTCCATTTTATGATCAGTTTAATCGACCCACTGAAGCGGCTATTCGGGGTGTTAAAACTAAATGTCTAATGTCTATACAGACAAGCCCACTTCAATTGACGCATTGGAGGACAATAGCTCTAAATAATGCATCCTTTTTAAGAAAACTCGAAGGTTATAATAACCTGCAAGAGAATAGAACCTTCAACATGCCGAAAATAGCCTTCGTTCTCATTTTATATAATTTAAACTTCACATATCCACACGAAGATAAGATCTTTTTTTTGATGTTTTTATTTTATTACAATGTACAACCCTACTGTCGAAAGGACTACTAAACAAGCAAATATTTAAGGAATTCGCATATTTAGTAGACTTTTTGACGTGTGATTGATGAGCTAATGTTCTAGATTCTTTAAAAATATTCCGTTGATCGAGGTGCAGAGGCGCCAGCAAAGCCGCGTTATAAGTTTCTTCACCAAGCAAAGTATACCTCTATCAAATAATTCCTCAGTCAAGATATTGAAAACTTTCTGTAAGTTAAGTATTTGTGACATTTGAGTTTTCACTAGGGTTTGAATATTGGGTTTAATATCGGAACACAGTTCCGCCTTGTGTCGCAACCATGTTAGGTGACCAGGTCGGCTATCTTCCAGATTCTCTTGCAAACACTTTAGTGTGCAGTATTGCAAAAGTTCCTGACGTTTTTGTTCCTTTAGCATTTCGGTGATGAAGGGTGGATCCACCTCATGTTTTTTACGATTTAGAAACTTGCAAATATTACAGACGCAATCTTTCTCCGGCTTGTCGATTGATTCTTCTTCTTCTATTTCATTACTACTGTCGATATATTCTTTTATTTCATCTTTCCTTTTTATTTTTATTCCATATCGTCCTTTATAACTCTTTCCGCCTTGTAACTTTTTATCATTTTTGTCTGTTTTCATTATCGTTTTCTTATTTTTTAACTTTGAATTCTTTCCATCAATTGCTTTTGCAACATTTTCTTCATTTGATTTCGAATCGTTATCATTTGATTTTGCATCGTTTCTATTTAAAAAATCAGACATTTTCATGCCACCAAGGGATCCTTTTTCATCCTCACTGTCACTAAAGCCTCCATCAAATTGCAGTTTCTTATGAGGACCTTTAGTTTTAGTCTTAGTTTCGCCAGAATCCCTTGCATTTGTACGGATTTTAATCGATTTTCTAGATTTTATTTTATTACCATCAACAACACCTCCTTTCGTATCGATTTTAGACGTTTTTCCATACACATTTTTAGTTAGATCTTTGGTATCAACAATACCTCCTTTCGTATCGTTTTTAGCCGATTCTCCATACACAGTGTTAATTTGATCTTTGTTATCAACACCTCCTTTCATATCGTTTTTAGACGATTTTCCATACACAGTTTTAGATAGATCTTTGTTATCAACAGCGTTCGTACGGATTTCAGAGGATTCTCCATCCTCAGTTTTTGGTAGGTCAATGCTATCAAAACTGCCAATATCACTATCGTAGCTTCCTGCCTCATAATCTTCAACCATTTCCTGATGATCACCTGTTCCAATCGCACTTTTATCCTTTTTTTTTTTAGCATCATTATCTCTATTAGAATGTTCTTTAGAACGCCCTTTAGATGAACCTTTAGAACGCCCTTTAGAAGAACCTTTAGAACGCCCTTTAGAACCTCCTTTAGAAACGCAGATTTGGCTATAGGTATCTAAAAGTATATCAGTTTGACTTAATGGCTTAAAGCAGGTAATTAGTTTATTATATAGCTCTTCATAGTAGTTTGGCACCGTCTCGTAGTCGTTATTTACTTGTTGTGATGCAGCTGTTTGGATTGGTCTTATCTTGACGATAGGACAGTTGCTTGGACGTAGAATTTGCTGTATATTATCCATTTCAGCTACTTTCGTCGTCAATAATGTTTGATTAAGTATGGTATTCTCTTTATGCTTTTTTTTAACTGATCTGTGTTCCGTCTTTTTGTTAGTTAAATTGGCATTTATATTATTGTCACGAACGCCAGCTTTGAGTAGAGATTTGGAAACTACATATTTATAAGCTAATGCTTCGGGTGTTTCTTTGCCTGCATTTTTAACACCATAGAATGACAATGTTTCTTTCTGGGGAATGTTCTTCCAAATGTCCATGGCATCATTTATGTCCTCGTCGAGGCATTGGCAGCCGCTATTTTCAAGTGCATTTATCGCCCACTCCGCTGTCTGCTCGGCAGAGCATGGCGAAATGGGTGGTCTAGTTGAGGCATAGCTTTCACAATCGCGAAATTCATAGTGCTTGCAATTCAGCATTCGTATCAGCTGGTTTTGTGTTAGCCGATTCCAATCGAATTGTTTTACGTTCTTTGGCAGCCAAAGAGATTTTTTTGTTTGGATCCTCTGTTTGTAAACAACGGGAGGTTCGGTAAAGATGGCGGTTTTATCCATAGATTTTCTCATTGGTTCTTGTAATAGTTGAAGATTAAGATTTCCACATCCAAATGCCTGCATTGATCTCGAGAAGAGGAAACGAGATCTCTCTTGAGAGCATTGGGAAACTGGAGGTTTGATGCTAGGGTACATTTCCCCCTTTTGAACTTTGAATAGTTTCTTATTTTCCTTTTTGAATACATCGTAAATATTTAGTTTGCTATAATCCAGCTCTTCGAAGGATTGCTTCTCCCCAAATTCCATTATTAAGGGATTCATTCTAGTGGCATACTGTACTGATGGAGATTGATTACTCTGCATTGTGAGGCAACCAATTTCGATAATAAAATTGAAATATAAATATAAAAAAATTTGTTAAAAGATTAAAATTTTTGACATCTTAAAGTATACTTTTTATAAAACTATTCTGTAAAATGAACGCAAATATCAGGTGAACCTACTGTAGCTTAACCTAATCTTTTGATAAGTAGGCTACGAAAATATGTGCTATAATCAAATATATTCCTCATTCGGTGGCACCATTAAAATAATTAATAATTTATTTGTTTAGCTTTTATTAATACAATATTTATTTTTTACACTTATACTCTTTTCTCAAAATATTATCTGGCTTTGCGTTATATCTGGTTAATGACATAAAGTTACTCAAGTTACTCATTTACACTTAAATATCTCATATACATACTAAATAATTTGATTGAGGATTACATGCATTTTTGCTCCTTTTCTTTTCTAAATATCGTCTGGTTTGGCGTTCTTCTGTTTAATGTCCTGAATTAACAATTTTCTTACTTACACTTGCATCGACAATAATGTGTCACATACATAAATGATACGCAATCCTTTATTGCTTGCGCTTTTCTGATTCTCTTATCTGGGAACAACTCTTGCCGAGTGTCTGGAGTTAACAATGTTAAGTTACTAAACTTATCCAATAAAGCTTTTAAATCGGTACAAAAAATACTCCAAAATGTTAATAACATACTTATATCTTAATATAGAATAGAGTTTAACGTGAAAGTTTTCTTAGACTTTTCACTTCTTATCTATAGACTTTCACATAGACGAGTGCAAATACGATCTTTTAAGGCCCGCAGTTCGGGGCATTCATTGGGTGCCAGTAAATCTAGCAGTTGCTGCATGGCATTCAGACATTCGCAATAATCACTTAACTTGGGATTGCAACAGAAGCAAATGTCACAATCAATGTCATCGCATTTGTGAAGAGGAGCACGACACTCTGAATTTTGTATGCACTGTCGGTGGCACATTATTTTTAGGTAATCCTTCAGTTTGCGTCGTTTCTCCTCTTCTTTTAATTTGCTTATTAGCGGCGTGTCCGGCTCGTGCTTTCTTTTATTCATAAATTTGCATATGTCACAGGGGCAATCTTTAGTTTTGTCATCATGTTTCTTTTTCTTTTTGCCTGATCTCTTTGGTTTTTTCCTTTTTTTTTTTGGTTTGGGTGGAGTGATCTCTTCTTCTGGTTCTTTAGGTACTTCTTCAGTATCAGGTTCACTACCTTGCTCACTGGGCTCACTTGGTTTTTCCGGTGAAAAACCATCGTTATCACCTTCATCGCCCTTACCATCGCCATCACCATCTTTATCGCCCTTTCCACCTTTACCGCCCTTACCCTTTTTGCCGCCTTTATTGCCTTTACCGCCCTTACCGCCCTTACCACCTTTACCGCCCGTGTCATCTCCATCTTTTGACTTATCCCCCTCACCATCCCCATCGCCACCTCCATCACCTCCGCCACCTCCATCACCTCCGCCACCTCCATCATCTCCTAATCCCTCAGATACATAACTATCATCATCACCATCACCAGCACCTTTATCACCATCTCCTTTACCTTCTGTACAACACTCTAAATACTTCTGCATATCCTGATCACACGGTTTTCTATCAAAACAAGTTACTAATTCGTCATAAAGTTCGTCATAATCCTTAGGTTCTGTTTTAACAATCTCCTCACTCTGTTTTATTTCCCTATAAGCTTCATCAATATCCTCGGCTTTGGGCTGGTATTTCATTCTCTCGTAATCAGTGCAGCTATTTTCTGGAATTCCGCACAGGGGTTCACAGTAAACATGCTTCTGCAGTCTGTGGTCTTCCTCTTTGGCTTGACTCTCCATGCCAATAGCAGCTTTAAGTGGAACTGGGTCGGACATCAAGGGAGCTTCAATAAAAGGCTTACCATTTTTCTTACAGTAACTCCAATTGGTTAAACTCTGTTGATTCAGCATCTTAAGCACAGTGGGCATCTGTGAAACCGTTGTCTCTAAATTTTGACGATTAAGTACCATGCCACAGGGAGACATTGGTTTTCTAGCGGTTTTTGGACGAGCTGGCGTACTTGGCGTTGGTTTCTGCATTGGTTCACCAGCTTTTTTAACGCATTTCGATATTAATTTGTTAAACACTACAGCTTCTGGCCTTTGAATGTGAGTTGCAATGCCGTAAAAGCTAAGTGTTTCTTTTCTAGGGCATTGCCTCCAGATCTGGAGTGGATCACCTTGCTCCACATTAAAAGTATGTTCACAATTGACATCTTCAATTGTATTGTACAGCGAATGCGCTGTCATCTTCGGGTTACACTTAAATTGGGTTGGTCTTATACTGGGGTACACTTGGCACTCCGTAAAATCATATACTTTACAGTTTTGCAACCGCATCAAGTCATAGGGTGTCGCCGTTTCCCAGTCAACTGTATTTTGTGTCCTTTTTTCCCATTGACGGTTTTCTCCCACCGGTTTACGGTCTTTACAATAATTTACAATGTTTGCACGGGGAACTTTATGCAAAGTCTTATTCAGAACTTCAGAATATGGATCTTTTATAGATTTTATCATTATATTTGGATCGACAACTTTACAGCCATATTTAGGCATTTCTTCGGACATCCATTCGATTGCGTTTTCATTGCAACATTTATTTATTTGCGGTCTAATGCTTGGATACGTTTCATAAGGCTTTAAGTTATTATTAAGCTGAAACTGGTATTCCTTTAAATTTTTCTTCCGCAACATACTATAGGGAAACGGTACTTCGCCCTGTATCAAATGTTTTTCTCGTTGTTTCCTCATTATTATTAAACAAATTTGCTCAAATATAAAAGTATAAAAAATACTAAATCTATAATTTTGATGTTGTCAGTAAGAAAACTTTTTAAATTATAACCAAAACCTGATTTTATTTATATTACTGAAACATGGACATTTTTAACGAAAGTAGGCCACTATAGTTTACTCATATCAAACTCTGTTGTCAAGATTATCCTCTTCTATATATTGCAATCCATGGGTAATCTTACCGAGAGCAACAGTCGAACGCACTCAACACTACCCTTCGACCTATGTTGTGGAGGAATTTAAGTTTTTTAAATCATACACATACATATATAGTACATATGCATACATGCTTTTAAATTATTCTCGACAGATGGCGCTGCTGCTTCCCTTGTTAACTGACACAAAAACATGGTGTTATGCTCATATTTTCTTAGAAACCTTCTGTGTTTATTAATCGACTCGGCTAGTGATTCCTAGCATAAATATATATAGTTTATGGGGTATTCACGCCTCCTTTTGCCTGTTACATGCATTTATTTGCACAAAGTTAGTATACCCTTTTTTGACCATTTTGTCAATGGTCGAAGGGTATAATTATAAATTATAAAAATTAAAGGATGAACAATTTAATACTTTTGTTTATAAATTACAATGTTGCCACAATACAATCGAAAAAACGTTGCAGGGGACAGCTAGAACTAACTCCTCATGACAAACTATTATATAGGCGATGAAGAATGCTTTTCTTAAGAGTCTCCAGGTTGAAATACACATCGTTCTTTGCAGTGGAATGCATCAGAAGCCTTTGCAGCTCCTGAATGGCATTCAAGCAATCGCAATTCTGTTGCCATTTGGAATTGCAATAGAACCAGTTATCAAATTTAATGGGATCGCACTTGTGTTGTGGAGCCGGATATGACGGTTCGTCCCTAATGTACTTGAAGTAACGTAGGCGTTTGTAGTAGTCACACAGCTGTCGGCGTTTCTTTTCTGCCTTCAAGTTTCGGATGAGCGTAGTGTCCGAATTACGTTTTAAAGATTCACAGATTTTACAAGGGCAAATTCGTACTGATGGCTTAGGAACTTGCTCTTTCAAATTCTTCTTCTTTCGGGGATGATGAATGTACTTCTTGTGCTGTTTTCGATTTCTGTGTTGTTTAAGAATCATGTCAAATAAATCATTTCTCGATGTATTAATTGATTGTTCAATTTTTCCTGATGGAATAATTAGTTGCTCAATTTTTTCTCTAGGAACAATTGGTTGCTCAATTTTTCCTGAAGGAATAATTAAATGCTCAATTTTTCCTGAAGGAACAATTGGTTGCTCAGTTTTTCCTGAAGGAACAGATGGTTTATCAACTTTCCCTGAAGGAAGAACTGGTCGATCAATTGATTTTTTTTTAACAATTGAGTGATCATTTTTTCCTGGAGACAAACTTGAGATTCTTCGCGGACTGAATAAGCTTTCCCGTCTTTCCGGAGAATGAATGGATTGTCTATGTTTTTCGGGAGGCTCATATGGCCTTTTGAAATGTTTTCTCCAATTTCTCATTCGTAAAAAGCTTTCCCTATTTTGAGTTTCTAGCGTTTCTTTTGACTTGTCTTCTTTGTTTTTCATTTGTATATGTTTTTTTTCTAGAATTTTCCCTGGTTTTGATTTGTCAAATGATTTACGAATTCCACTTTGTATCTTCTTGTCTTTCTTCTTTTTGTCCACTAGCGTATCAGTTCGAGGTCCGTCTCCTGACCCATAATTGTCGTGGGATTTTGAAGGCTTTCTTGGCAAAGTCATTTTCAATTTACTATCAGATATTAGGTACATACTAGGTGTACGCAAATTTGAAAGATTATGTGCCTTTACACCCACATCTTCTATTCCCTTGCCTCCTTTGCCTATTGTGGTTTCTATTCCTTTTTTTTCTCCTTTACCGTATCTTTCTGTACTTCCGTGAATTCTCTCACGATGTTCCCACTTTCTTTTATACTCTTCTTTCTTTTCTTTTGCGGCTCGCTTTTTCTCGTTATCCATTCTTTTTCTGCAACATTTCTCATAAATTTCACACATTGGATCGACACCTCCGTAATCAAAGCACTGTAGTAGTTGAACATATAATTCTTCATAGTTTTCTGGCTCTGAGTCGTCTTGTTCCAACAATACCTTCTTAATTTTCATTTTTAAAGCTTTCTCATATAGAGAGTCGTCCTTTTTATATTGTTTACATTCACAATCGAAATTGTCCTTCTTTCTCGGACTGCACTTTTGTTTCGAAACTAAATCTTCAAGTGGAACTTGCAACAAATCTTTATTTTGAATGGCATTAGACGTAAACGATTGCTCGTTCTTTTTACGGCTGTGCAACAACGCCAACGCATTATTTGCTTTTAGGTTTCTTTGCACAGTGGGCATAGTGAAGACTTTCGCGGCTAATAAAGAAGTGTTCAGAACTAGCCGGCTACAAGGATCGCGAGAAATCTTCTCTGACTCTTTAATAGTCTTCGGCTCTTTAGTTATCCTTTTTGCCGTCGGCGTTCTCTCTTGCAATTCCTTAAAATCATTCGCTTTATTCAGGCATTTCGCAATTAGACGATTAAATAAAAGTGCTTCTGTCTGTGGTAGCTTTGAGCTGATACCATAGAATCCCAACGTATGCTTATTGGGACTCTGTTTCCATAATTCCAAAATATCATCGGATTCCATGTTAAAAAACCTTCCATGATTATTGTCTTCAGCACAAGAAACTCTCACGGCGGACTTAACTGTCTTACGAGGCCATATGTTAAGTTGTTGATATTGTGTCTTATCATTCCAACGATTGAACGCAATTGTCTTAGGGAGCTGCATCGTTGTTTTAGCAAAGTAATTGGAGCACATCTCGGGCTTTACATTCACATTCACATTCTTTTTTAATTTGCAACCAATGTTTTCCTGTGGACTTTGGCCTAAAATTGTTTTTATTTGTAATTTATTCTGCACTTTAGATTTGTTCAAAAAATTTGTTTTTATATTGTTTTTTTTTGTTATATATATTTATTTCATTTCTTTCATATAAGACAGTCAAGAATCTGTCAAAAAAACTATAATATGTCAAATTTAATTTAAAAAAAATGCTCAAAATTGTACACCTCTTTATTATAATGGGAATATGCCACGAAAAGTTGTAGCAAATTTTTAATTTTACAAAGGTCTGCGTTGTCAAGCTGCCGGGGATTCCGCAAGACTGATGAAACAATGTATGACAGTTAATCCCAGTCTGGCAACGTAATAAGCGTTCTTAAACTTATAATTAGAGCAAAGCTAAAGAATTAGTCTGGTGCAGGCTTACAAAACATCCACGGTGCTTCGTGCTATAATGAGCTGCTGTTAAGATAATCACCATAGTCCTTTCTACTTTGCACGTTGCCCAGAATGTTTTTAGTAGGCGTGCTGTTTATCCTATACCAGCTCCTTAGTCTCTGTATGTATGTGTGGATGTGCTTGTGACGTTGACATTATTAAGTGCGACAAATTTGGACAAATTAGTTTTTATTCAAAAGATGGCGGCACTGATAGCGCTGCCATAGAAAGACACAATTTCTAGAGAAATTGCTGTAAACGGAGCAGACAGTTTGGCTGTTAGCAGCTAAAAACCAAGCTCCTTATACTACTCGATAATACTATCCGATATAAACGATGTACATACAAGTAGACAGCGTAATATTTATAAACAATGAATAGGTCGTATATTAAAATATTCATGATAAAAATGCAACACACTCGAACGAACAGACAGCACACAAAAACAAATATATGTGTATCTCATACTTGTCATATTTGCCACTGACAGTTGTCCCTTATCCAGTAGTTTGTCATTGGCCAAAGCGCACACATTCATGTATATAATATTCAGCTGACTCTGGTCTACTGTAAATATATGAAGACATGACTATCCTCAAAGTTAATGCCAAATTCATGCTGCCGCTTCCGTTGTGATAACTTACCCAATGTCCTTGCCCCACCCGCTGTTGATAACAACAGTCGTGTGTATGTACTCACTTGTACGTACTATACATTTTTAAGAACACTGATCCTCCAGATGTTGGCTTTGCCAGCGGGGTGACAGACCAATAAAGCCAACCGTCGCTTCAGATAACACCCCGAGGCAAACGATGACGCCGACACTGTAACTGCTAGTCAGTTAGTCAGTGCAACTGTAGCACGAAGCTGCAGATATTGTGACAACTGCTGCAGGGGTAACAAGGCAGGCAGAGAACCAACTGCTTAACTGACAACAAAGATAAAACTAATACTGACGCTTGTACAGCCATACAGTGACTCACTCCAGTCTATGTTCATTGTAACCTTACAGAGTCGAGAACAAAAAGAACTACGAATTATATTTTAAATATAAACTCACATCTTTTATTATTATAATAAAGATGAAGAATTGTAAAATACAATTTCGAGATACACAACAGGACTATTGATTCAATTCAAACATTCTAAGAATCGAGTGCTCATACGTTCTATTAAATTCTGCATATCGGACATCACTTCATCCTTATTTGAATACTTACACTTCAACTGTTCCTTTAGCTCATGCATACCTTTTAAACAATTCGAATACTCGCTCAACTTTGGATTGCAACAGAAATCGTTATCAAAATCAATTGGTTCAGTCTTTCGTTGTGGGGCAGGGCATTTTAACTGTTCGTTTTTAGCCTTATTACGCTGGCACATTTCCTTGTAGTAATCGCGCAGTTGACGTCGTTTTTCCTCATCTTTCAATTTCTTTATGAGCATATTGTCGCTTGAAACATGTTTCATGAACTCACAAATTTTACAAGGACAATCCTTAACAGGCTCTACTACTTTCACTGGTTCTTTTCGCTTTTCAGGCAATTTCGGTTTTTTCTTTTTTTGGACTTTTGGGATATCAACTTCTTCTATCTTCTGAATATTTTCTTTACTAGATTCATCTGTAATTGAAGCTTTGGGCTTATGTTTGTGCTTTTTCCCCACCTTACCTTTTTCTTTTCCATTATCTTTACTCTCTCTATCAGTACTACTTGTTTTATCTTTATCTCTGTCAGTTACACCTTTTCCAGGTACTTCGGAGTCTTCAGATTTATCATATTTCCCCGGTTTATCTTTACTGTCACTTTTTTTAACTTTATCTTTACCAGTTTTGCCTTTATCAGATACTTTTTGCGTTAAATCTATATCACTGTCAATTTTTTTAAGTTTTCCTTCACCAGTTTTACCTTTATGCGTTTCATCTTTTCCACCTTTATCACTTTTTCTTTTTTGAGTTTTTGCAGGTTTATTTGGAGGTATTTCTTCCCTTGATGAATCAGTTATGACAGGTTTGTCGGTTTTTTTCTTGGTTTCTAAAGGTTTATTTGGAGGTATCTCTTCCCAAACTGCACTACTTTTTTTTCTACGTATCTTACTTTTCTTACGTTTATCTTTACCATCACCTTTGTCAGTCTCATAACTTTTCTCAGTCTCATCTATAACTTCTTCAGGTTCTTCTTCACGTCTCTTTTTCTGTTCAATAAGGGGAAATCTTTTTTCCGGAACTTCTATTTTAGGTCCATGGTCTCCTCTCCCCCCATCTGCTCCAACATCATCATCAGCTTTTCTTTTAATCAAACAACACGCCTTGTACGCCTCACACAATGGATCCAGTTGATTGTTTTCAAAACATTCCATTAGTTGTTCATATAGTTCTTCATAGTTTTTTGGTTCAGGTTCAGTGGCCTGCATCTGCCGTTTCTGCATCTCTTCAAATTCCATTTCTTCATTGAAGGCCTTGGCAAATGGCTTGGGGTCATTTTTGTATTTCAACCATTCGAGATATGTACATTCATTCTCTGGTATAACACTGTTTAAATCGCAATACTGGTGCTTTCTTCGCCGTCGAGGCTTTTTTTTCGAAACGCTCTTTTCCATGTCATCATGAAGGGATTTCAAATTAAAGAAACCATCACATTTATTCTTCACAAAAGGCTGAGTCCCGCCGCCCTTAGCCGAAGGGCAGTGCATCGTCTCCAGAGCGTTGATTGCACTTATCTTTTTCTTTACGGTGGGCATAGTGTACACTTTCCTCTGCAATAGCATATGATTTAATACAAGACCGTCACACAAATTTTCGGTTTCTTTTTTTGGTTTTTTCGAAACTGTTCTGATTTTTGGTGGTTCTTCCACTTTTTTTGCAACCTTCTTTAGGCATTTTGAGACCAATCTATTAAACGCATCAGCATCTTCCTGTTGACTGTCAGTGTCAATTCCATAGAAGCCCAATGTGTCCTTATCGGGACTCTGTTTCCACATATCAACGATATCATCCTTTTCCATTCGAAAATACCTTCCACAATCCGTGACTACAGCATTGAGAACACCTTGTGCTGTTCGATTTTCGCTACAAATGTATTGTGTCGGTCGTATGCTGGGATAACTCTCTTTGGAAAAGAATTGAAACGATTTGTAATTATTCTTTCTGATTACTTCGTACGGTGTCATCTGAGCCCAATTTGAGGGAGCTGTGTATTGCCTATTAATTCTTCTTCTTACGTTAACAGGGCAACACTTGCGCCCTTTAGTGGCCAATACAAGCGGAGCATATTGGGCAGATACACAATCTGTGTTAATCCTAAAATACTTGGAGGAAAGTTTCTGCAAATTATTTGGCTTATCGACATTCTGCGACATTCTGTTAAACTACCCAACTTGTTACTTCTGGTATCCAAAAATTATTTATTTTTTTTTTTTTTTGTATTACTTTTAAATTTTGATTCCTGGCTACACCACAAAACAAATAAAAAACAAAACACAAATTTTGTCTGTCAAAACGAAAGCAAACGCGCAGTCAGCGCTGCACGGAGATTTCTATTTGAAAAACAGGTTTAAATAATATACTAAATAGTATCTTAAACTATATGTTATGTTGCGGGCCAATCCCAGACAGACTGTGAGTATGTGTTCTGGCGTTTCAGCAACTAATTCGCAGATACCGCCTATCGCATAGCATCTTAGTGTGATGGTGGTATTTTTCACTGGCATATCGAGCTTAGTTCTTATACTAGTTTCTGAGTGGCTTTTTTGTTGCCTGGCTAACCGACAGAATTGCAATTTCTTTTCTCAAGTAGTTTCAGTTCAAATGGAATATGGTGGTGTATTTCCCCAAGGTTCCGACTTATGACAAGTTGTTATAAATGTTTAAAGTAAGTACATAGATAGGTTCTTGCAATTACATTTAAAAGCGAGTGGTGCAACAAAATAAGGCTGTCTCTTTAGGGCTGATTTACATTTGTCGTGGTTTTATTGGTGTTTTGGTTTGGTTTTGGTCAGCAGATTCCACTGTTCGTTAATCCATTTTATGATATTTAATTGAAATATGGTATACTCCAATATCTATTTATGCTGCTGCTCCTGTTCAGTTATTTGCTTTAAAAACTGCTAAATGAGTGTCTCGGCACAATCTGCGGATTATAACTAAGGATAGGGCTTCGATTTACAAGACACTGTGTGTGGCTATAGTTATCCAACTTTATCTCTGCTTGTGTAATTATTAATACTTATTGTCTCACTCTGTCTTTTTTGCTCTCTCTCTATCTCTTTCTATTTAAAGGACGCCAAGTTACGGCAGATTGTGACGCTAGGACTACAGGACACACTCGAGGAGAAAACTGTCACCATTTGCCACGGCTCCGATTTCGTCAGCATGACATTTGTCAACTTCTGCTGCACCAAACGAGACATTGCACAGGTAAAGGAAATGGCAAAAGAAAGTGGGAAGGAGGAAGAAAGAACTAGAGAAAGGAGGGGGAATCGTTTTTGGTAATAATGAGCTAGACTCTTCACCAGCTGTGCCAACTCATTACGGCCAATTGACAACTTGACGACAATTGTAATACGAACACTGAAGAGGCGGCAAAAGTAGGTCACAACACACACACACATACACTCGCACAACTGATGATAATGACTGCCAGTTGAGTCATTTGGGATACCTTGGGGGACACACCTGCTGGCAGAGACTATTTTTAAACGTTTGCCAAATGCGCGTAAAAATATAACTGACGAAACACACACATTATATTGATTTAACATAAGGCCTCTTCATGCATGTGCCTGTGGGTGTCTCTCTCTCTCTCTGTGTGTGTGTGTCTGCCACGCCCTTTATGTTATGTCTGACTGGACTCTTAGTTCATGTCCTTGCCACTGACTCTGCCCCCAGCTGGCTGACTGTGCTGGTCAAAATCAATGTTCTATATTTTAGCACGCGGCCCAATCAACCTCAGGGCCAGGCGCAGTTAAAACCGGACACAGGCACGCGAGAGGGGGAGGGAGTGCCTTCTGGCATGTGCTTTGTTATTGTTATTATTTTTGGCACGCGTCGCTAGCATTTCTATAAACAAATTTGAATGCCAAAATTTCATAAACTTTTACGGAATTTCGGGGCACACACAAAACAAATTCGTTGAATATAAACAAACATGCAAATTTTGGCATTCATGTTGTAATGGCCCACAAAATGGCAAACATATCGAACTCTAATATTACTTTCCAAATTAGTATTTAATATATACCAATTATTAATATTTTTCTTACATTCTAAACGCCTAATATGTCTTTCGAGAGGGAATTTAGAAGTCTCCCTTTCTTTTATTAATTTCCTTTTTTCTTTCTAACAGATCTGGTCGGATGGTCTCATCAAGCTGGCCTACAGCCTGGCCCAGTTGAACGGCTCAGCCATAATGTTCCTGCAGAAGGCGCACACAAAACTCTGTCTTCAGGTGGACAAAAGTGGACGAATACCAGTGAAAAAGTAATTGTCACACAGAGTTAAACAGTCTCTTCAAAGCTCCAGCTCAATCCTGACCGCAAAAGGAAACCCAATTGAGGAGGGATTGGAGCTTTAGCTTCGCTGGGCTTTTATGTATTGTGTTATTTGTTAAGTGTTGTTTAGAAAATTGAAATTTACGCCAATTTCTTCTTTACATTTCTCTTCTTATACACTCCACCTTCCTCATCTTTAACACAACAATTGAATGTGGTTAACAAAAAAAATGTGGCTCATGCATCATTGACGACGTCTGGACCTTCCCCATTCCCAATCCCCATTCCCCTGCTTGCCACGACTTCTTTCTGCTGGCCGTGACCACTTTAGCATCATTAAACTTTTTGCGCAAAATAAAGAGGATCGGAAACGTGTCGAGAAGGCACTGGACGTGACCGGTTTGCCATCCGGCAAGGTCGATAGCATATCGGTATCGAAATTTCAATTCGAGGACTTTTACAATTTGTACAAATATCTGACGCAGCGCTCCGAGGTGGAGCGTTTATTCGATAGCATGTGAGTAAAGTTTTGGCATTCCCTTCTTGATAGATATATATAATAAAATGACTTTCCCCTCTCTCTTTCCTAGTGTGGGCAACTCCAAGCGCAAATGCATGTCCATTGCGCAACTGGTGGAGTTTCTCAACAAGACGCAGCGCGATCCACGTCTCAATGAGATTCTCTATCCCTATGCTAATCCAGCGCGAGCAAAGGAGCTCATACAGCAGTACGAGCCAAACAAATTCAACGCACAAAAGGGCCAGCTCAGTTTGGATGGCTTTTTGAGGTAAGTTCTTTGAGAGAGAGAAGCCTCCCGCAGGCGGCTGTACTGTGCTCTGGCTGACAGCTTATCGTCGTGCTGCTCTCAAAGGCAACGCCTGTTAGAGTCACTCGACGGCAGCAGCGGTGGCGCCACTTGAAAGACACACACTCAAAACAAAACTGTGCACATGACGCGCAAAAGGGCTAAGACGCCTCGTCAGCGACAGCGTCATCGTCATCATCCTCTCCCCCCTCTTCCCTCATCGTCATCATCAGTATTCACAAAGCGCGCACTTTGCTGCCTGGCAGCAGACGCTAAGGACGCTTCGTCTTAGCGTCCTTCACATATCACATGCAACATATGCAAAAAAAAATATAAGTGCAGCGAGAGCCGCTTCGACAGTTTGCCCAAAATAATTAAAAAACCAGTAAAAAAAGCACAGTCGCGCGGCACGCACATGCACATGCTTTAAAATTATTCCCGACAGCTGGCGCTCGAGCTTCGCGCTCTCCCGCCTCCCTTGTTAGCTGACACAAGCACTTGGTTTTATGCTCATACTTTCTTGACTAACTTCTGTGTTTTTTGTCCGATCGGATTGCAACTTGTAGAATACGCAGATATATATTCAGCCTAGTATGTGTTAGAAGGTTGTATCTTTTGTACAGCGTCTAAAAATTGAGTTTAAAAATTAAATTATTGATTTGCGGGGGCGGTGGGCGTGGCACCCAACATTTGAAATAAACTTGATTTGCGCCAGATACACAGAAACCTTCATGCCAAATTCGGTGTCTTGCGTTTATAATAGCTGAGATCTGTGTGTTCATCTGGTCAAATGGACATCCGGACAGGCAGACGGACATGGCTCAATCCACTCGGCTAGCGATACTGAGTTAGAATATATATACTTTGTGGAGTCTGCCACGCCTCCTTCTGCCTGTTACATACATTTGCACAAAGTTTGTATAACCTTTTTTGAACATTTTCAATGGTCGAAGGGTATAAAAATATGTTAAATAGCAAAGTTTAATATTAAATATAATACGACACACTATTAGTTTAAATCCACAACGCTTTTGCTTGGTCCAAGTCGAAAATGAAGCTCTTGATTATATTAGTTTTGATTTTTTGTCATCAAACGTTTGGAGATTTTTTGACAGTTGGTGAGATATCAAATGAATTCTCTTTTGGGTTCTATTTATTAAAAACATACGTTACTTTATTTAGAGAGCTGTCTCAACAACTTTTATTCCAATGCGAATACCACATTGGCAATAATGCGGTGTTATAGAAATTGTAATAGAAGGACTTAATACCAATAGATACATGTACAAAGATGATATTGTTTAGTTATGGCTGAAACAAGTTGCAAAAATAAAGTGCAATACCGTGCATGAAATGAAAAAAAAAACTCAAGGATTTTGTTGACGAGTTTTTAATTTTGTTAAATGTTTTATGAACTAAACTACAAGGCACAAGGCCCCCAAGATTGTCGCTACGGTATTATACAATACAACTGCGACTTTTACGTTAAATAAATGGTTTTACCCAAGTCCCATATATGTATGTACTTTTATGAGCTGATTATAAGAAATTGTTTACAAGTTACCATCCATAAAACTGGCCTTCCATCTATGCCTAACTCTGTTTTTTCAAAACCTTACAAAATAAATTAACCTTAATTCAATTCTAATATAATAAGTAAATAATTATAATTAGATATTATCACATAATGTATTCTACAAATTGATTTCAAATAGTAATTAGTTTCTTGCACTCGGCTAAATAAATAACTCCTGCCACATATCGTGGCCTAGTGCTTTCTATTCTCTTTCGCTGTGTTTGCCAAAGGAAAGTTGTTAAAAAAAAAACACATAAAATTCATAAAAGTTAATGACATGTTGATTTAAATCGATAGTACGGTCCATATAATTGAATTTTTGAAGATTATTTCATGCAAATGTTGACCGTGTCTGCGCCTCAAATGGTCCATCCACTTAGTCCAATTTGGGCATACTCTTTCCAACATTTAGGACGGTATCTCACCTCAATAATTTCCAACAATGTAAATTTGGTGGGAAATTTACTCACAATAGCCCGAATAGCTGCTTCAGTGGGCCGATGAAACTGACCACAAAATGAAAGAAGAAGCGCGCAATGAACTTTCTTAACAGAGCACGCATTTTGATAATAAAATTCATTAATTTTCAAGCGTTGTTCGTTTGTTAGACGATTCATGGTTAAATTATAGACCAAACTGAAGATGTTTGAAAGTGTTACAAAACACGAAACGTGCCTCAACTTTTTAAACCAGTGTTGTGAAAAAGATAATAGCTAAAAAATCATCCTTTATATTATATATGTTGTATTCTTACTAACTACATTCCTTTCTCTGTCTGCTTCTCTCTCTTAGATATCTCATGGGGGACGATAACCCTATAATGGCGCCCAATAAGCTTGATCTCTGCGATGATATGGATCAGCCGCTGTCGCACTACTTCATCAACTCGTCGCACAACACCTACCTAACGGGACATCAATTGACGGGCAAATCCTCTGTGGAAATCTATAGGCAATGCCTGCTCGCGGGCTGCAGGTAAGTCCAGTGGGGCCATGGGCTGGCGTGGCCATCACTTTGTCGCATTTAATGACGCAATTAAATGTAGAAGTGCGTGTGTGTGTGTGCTGACTCTCTCTATGAGTGTGTGTGTGGTCAGTTGACACCATTAGGATGCTGACCGTGACCTTGCTGCGGCTTAACGCTACAACACTTTTTGTGTGTGTATGAAGAATATACAATGTGACAGGTGTATGTGCGTGTGTGTATGAAGGACATACAATGTGACAGGTGTGTGTGTGAGTTTTATGTGCTCACCAAAAACGGAAATTGCATGGTCGCCATTTTTTACTGCCGCCATCATCATCAGCATGGCTGACGTTGATGATACACACACGCAGACACACACACGCATCACAAATTTATTGACGCAAACTTGATGTTTGCCAAGGACATTTTAAACGCTTCTTTTTTCGTTAGTCTGCGTCAACTGATAAACTGATTTTTTATGCGACGCCATTTTGTTGTGAAGTTTCGTTGACTTCATCTTCTTCTTTCCCACTTTCTCTAGATGCGTCGAACTGGACTTTTGGAATGGACGCACCGAGGAACCGGTAATTGTGCATGGCTACACGTTCGTACCCGAAATCTTTGCCAAGGACGTGCTCGAGGCCATTGCGGAAAGTGCATTTAAAACATCCGAATACCCTGTGATATTAAGTTTTGAGAATCACTGCAATCCCAGGCAGCAGGTGAGTGAAAGAAGAATGCAAGTAGAAGGTGTTCATAGAGTTTGTTTTACCTATCACATTTGTGTACAGTCCGAACTTTAGAATATTCTTTTGGGTACAGTAAGTATTTCAGTTTATTCGCGTAGCCACAAAGCCAGAAATTAAAACACCCAGAGAAAGTGGCAGGAAGGGGGAAAATGAATATTAAGCCAGTTTTTTGACGTTGCTCGTCCTAAACTAACATTAGCAAAAAAGAAATAGAATAAACTCAACACAGTGGGCCCCCTTTCTCTGTCTCCCTTGTTCTCTCTCCTCATCTTTTTCTCCATCTCCCTCTGCACATTAGCCAAACAATCCATCAGTAGGCAAACAAAAAACTTACACGTTCACACATGTGTATTCCCCTGTTGTGGGAGAGCTGAAAGAGCTTTCTACCTCTGCCTCCTACACCCCTTTTAGCCTCTAAAACAGCTGCTGGTAAATCTCAGAAGCCACTCGAAAGGTAATTGCCTGATGCTTCAGCTCCACCGAGATAATAACAAAGGCAAACTTTTTACGGCAGCCCTGGCGCGCGCAAGTTCTGTGTGTGCTAAAGTTTAACCATTAGAAGTAGTAATATAAACTAAATTTACCATGGGGAACACAGGTAACTACTGCCAGACAAAGCCATCAACATACGTACGCTCTAGCAGAAGCAGGGCGCAGGGGAAAGTTGGCGGACTGAGGTAAAACTCATCAAATTTCAGTTAGCAGTGAGTTAAGTAACTATACTCTATGATGTGTGATAATGTTTCCTCTCTCTCTCTCTCTCTCTCTTTATCCCACACTCTCTCTCGGTTTCTCCCCCTCTCTCTCTCTGTTTCTCCCCCTTCTCTAATCATAGGCAAAAATTGCCAATTATTGCCGTGAAATATTTGGCGATATGTTGCTGGACAAACCGTTGGACTCGCATCCCTTGGAACCCAATATGGAGCTGCCACCGCCATCGATGCTGCGACGCAAGATCATAATTAAGAACAAGAAGAAGCATCATCATCACCATCATCATCATCATAAGAAGCCCAGCTCAATGGGACAGGGCACACCGGCGAGCAGCAATAAGTTGATGACGGCTAACTCAGGTGAGCTGACATGCCACACAGCGTATGCGTAATGTGTGAGTGGCGTATGCGTAATATGTAATGTGTTTTATACGCTGTGCGTGTGTTTGTTTGTATGTTCGGTTATTGTTGTTGTTTCTACATCGTTGGACACCTCTCTTGGTGTAGAGGTGGGGTGTTCTTTATGCCTTGCCTTGCTTAGCACCTGGGGGAAATGCAAATGAGCTCGACACACGCAGCTGTTTGCTGTTTTTGTTTGTTGTTATTGTTGTCGTAAACTAACGGCAACTGTGCGTGTGCTTAACACCAAGGCGTATGTATAATTTAAGTGTTGGAAAATGGCATAATATTTTTTAAGAAAATTGCTGTTGAAAAAAAACAAGACATAAAACTATAAAAACAATCTGATATTGACATGGAATTGAAAGTAGTTTACATACAGAAAGAAATGCATATAATCATATGATTATAATCAATGCAGAATTGAGCTCTGCTTACTGTGCTCTCTTCCCCTCGCACGCTCTTCCTCTCCCACTCACCCGCTCGCTATCTTCTCCTTTTCCTTTCCTGTAATACGATATCACAGTTTATTTAACGCTATGATTAAACTACTCAGTTGATTGCAGTTTTGATGATTCGATCACATACTTAACACCCCCGTCCATATACTGTGATAGCACTAGGCGATATACGATATGCAATATACGATATGCCTTGCTCCTCATCTACCCATCTCTCTTTTCCTTCTCTGTTCTTTTGCTGGCAGTTGTATAAAGTTTTATTAGTGTTTTGCATATAAATGCATTTAGTTTCTACCCCTTCCTCTGCTCCTTCTCCTCCCCCTTCCCCGTCTGTGTTGCCTCACTGCCCTGGCTAATGGGCCGCTGAGGCGCGCTTCCTGTGTGTGTCCTGTAGGAGCCATTTGCATGCACAACTGCACAATTTACTCACGTCTCACCCACTTTCCTCCTTCTTCTGCTTTTGTCCCCCTCCTCTGTGCAGCCACCGCAGTTGACATTTCGCTCATGAATTGCAAAAAGCCAATTTATAAATGCAAATGACTTTTGCCACTGGCTGCAGTCCTCGTCGTCGCAGTCCTCGTCGTCGCAGTCATCATCGTTGGAGAACTGCACTTCTCCCACCTCTTCATGGCAATTGCCATTGAATATACACACCCCCCACTTCCCTTTACCCACCCTACCTAATCCCCAAGCAATTGGCCAATTGGCGCTGTGACTCCTTGGCAATTTTCAATTTTGTGAGGAGACTGGAACAGAGAGAGAGAGAGAGAGAGCGAGTGCATAATGGCATTAATTTATATTTTATTATTTATTAAGATCTATATTAAGATCTCTTTCTCTCTCTCCCTCTATCTCTTGGCTAAAATGCTTTAAAAGCTTTTTGGACATGTCATAAAATTGTATTATTTACTTTGGCTATTTTCTGGTTAGTTGTTGTTCTTGCCTTATTGATTTTATTCAATTTAATATTAATTCTATTTTTTGCCATTTCTTTGACAAGTTTTTAAAAGCTTTTACGCTTTTATGGGCCTTTAATTTATCATATTTTATATAAATTGTTTGATTAAATATTTTTTTTCACTTTTTTTTTATTTTGCAGTTGATGCGGCAGCAAAGGCGGCATCAGCAGCGGCTGCTGCTGCCAATGCGCAACAAGTGGCGCCGGCAGCGCATGACGAGGGAGCAGCAGCTGGTGCAGGGAGGACATTGACGGGCGCCGCAAATGGCGACATTGTCAGTGGCGGAGGAGGAGGACATGCGCCGCCATTGCAAGTAAGTATAGACAGATCTTAATGTATATGTATGTCTGTGTGTGGGTGTGTAGGCGTCTGGGTGTGCGTGGGGGCGTGGCTTATAGCATGCCTGTAATTGCATTTAATGGCAGCACACGCACCCACACACACACGTTCCTTTTCTCTATTTGCCTCGCTTGATTTGTCCCAGCACTGTTTATCTCTCTCTCTCTGTGTGTGTGTTTGCGTGTACACAACACTCCCCCCCTACTTCCTCTCAAACACCCTTTCAATCTCCTTCTCTTCCAAGAATCCTCTCCCTTTTCGAGGCAAAAAGTATTACAGCTGTTGTTTTTTGATGTTGATTGTCGTCGTTGCTGTGTTTACGCTCTGAGTTTACATATGTATGTGGCAATGACAACACACCCACACAGCAGAGACACACAGCACACACAGAACACACACTGCAGGCACACACAGCACACTCGCACTCAGAGTTGCGCACATAAATGGATGAATTGAAGAGCTGCTTGATGACCAGTAACAATCAACGAACCGTTAACCAGCAACAAAAAAATAAGGGGTTACTCAGCAATTTATGATGATAATAATGAGCAGCAGAGCAGCTTGAGCAAAAGAACACTACATTTAGCAACTTCAGATATGTAAAAAACGAAACAAACTAACTACAAATTCAACAGTTTCTAAGATTTGATGTTTTGTTTACCTATCTTCGTTTTGCCTATCGATTTAGCGATTATTGTGTGGAAAAGGAGGCGTGACCAAATTTAAAAAACGACATTATCTGCGTGCAGTAATAAGAAATATTTTTACCAATATTATTATTAGTTGGTCTAGCTCTTGTAGATGCTGAGTTATAGGTGTCTATACAGACAGATATACAGATATTTATGAACAGTGTGGGGTTGAATGGCTTCTACTGTTTGTTCAAAAACTTTTCGGAGGCCACAAAATTAAACCATTAGGTAACGGGGTTAAGCACTCAGTGACCTAAGACTTGCTTAAAATTGAGTACCTTTTCTAGACAAGTCCAAGAACTTTTGAGGCTGATTTTCTTTGTGGATTGTTTTAACTTAAATAAAGTTCTGCCTTCTTTGCAATAGGTTTGTTTTCCTTATCAACACTCCTTCAAGCTTGTTTCACAGCTCTCACTCTCCATTTTCTAAATCAACTGCAGCAGACTTTATATGCGAATAGAGATCTTATTTATTTATTCAATTTGATTGCTTGCAATTTTATTTGCTAGCGGGGAGTATAACAAACAATTTACCATCGAGCATTAACAAAATTGCGTTCATATCCTTGCTTTAATAGCTTCATCTCCCTCTCGCTCTCTCTCTCTTTGTCTCTCTCTCTGTAAGCCCCACTAGCATTATGCATATTAATTTAATTGCACAGTTTGCTATTAGTTGGCATCATTATTCATGATTTGGGTAGGCAGTCACTGCGTATGGATCTGGCAAAGGGCGGGTTCCGGTTTGTTGTTGCACAACAAGCACACACGGACAGGCCATCGAGTTGTGGGCAGAAAATTCAAGCTAATGGAAGCGGATGTGGCTCGTCTGTAGTGGCCAGAACACACACACTCAAAAACACACACACACAGTGCTTGGATTGCATTTTGGGCTCATTAGCCACATGAGTTGCGGTCAGCAGCCAAGGGGCATGCAACAACAACAGCAGCAACAAACTGTGTTGACTGAGGCTGTCACAATTATAGATTGCGTTGCTTTTGAAAGGTTGACCTTTCGATTCAAATTTTGACGTGAATGCGATGCGAAACGAATAACAAAAATCTAGAGGGATAACCTCTTACTTGCTGCGATTAGAAACCAGAAATGGTTCAGGTTCCATGCCCTTGCAGGTTGTTATATACTCCGATCTTTCCTATACTAATGATTATATTATGGTGTAGAAGCAATAAGAAGTTGTCAACTGCTGGCCAAAATTAATATACTTTCTGCTAGGGTATAAAAAGCTTTTTAAGCAGCTTGTTGCTTTTCTAATATGTCCAGAAATAGTGCTCATTTTGCCTGAGTATTCCCAGAAACTCTCTGTCTCTATGGCCATTATTTTGTATACTCAGTGGCAATCCCATGTATTTCATGCCAGAGTGCATGGAGGAGCTTGATGAATAAGAGGATTGAATACGCAGGCAGATGAAAAGCGACAGACAGCAGAGAAGGCAACTGGGGGCAGGGGAAGGCATTGAGACTGTTGTGCATCAATAGTCGTTGTTGTTGTTGCTGCACTGTGAACTTTATGCAATGCATGAGAGGCACAATCGGACGACATGCAGCACACTCCTATTGTGCAAAGTCCATTCTGTTCTCTGTTCTCCCCTTCTTCTTTCGCCTATAGAGGAAACATAATCTACGCCATTTTCTTGCCATTATGCGGCGCTTCTGTCGCTGCATTATCGACACCGACCCCATTGACTTCCGTCTGCGCGTCTCTCTCTTTGAGTGCGTCTTTCCCTCCTAGACACATTATAATGGCTTTCATATTAGCAGCTGCTGACCTAAGCTGCACTCCAGGCTGGCAGACAGGCAGGATGAGGTCGCATCCAATTTAAACTTGAACAAGTCACCAATTACCAGACAAGATTTCTATATCATGTTATTTGTTTTATTAACTGTGCGATAACTTAATTGAATGCTTTAATCGTTTTCCATTTCGGCTTCTTTAACTTTCACAGCAAATACGCCAAAGCTCGAAGGATAGCACCGGTTCCTCGGACTCAGATAGCTCCAGCGATGATGAATCCCTGCCCAATACAACGCCCAGTGTGCCCAGCGGCAATGAACCACCGCCAGAGAAGGCACAGAAAGAAACTGAAGCTGGTGCAGAAATATCCGCACTGGTTAACTATGTGCAGCCCATACACTTTAGCTCCTTTGAGAATGCAGAAAGTGAGTACAACTTTCGTTGATGATCCCTTAGTTATAGATAAAGTAATGCCATATCCTTTGCCCAAAATATAGAGAAGAATCGCTGCTACGAAATGTCATCGTTCGATGAGAAGCAAGCGACAACGCTGCTAAAGGAGCGACCCATTGAGTTTGTTAACTACAACAAGCATCAGTTGTCACGTGTCTATCCAGCGGGCACACGTTTCGATAGCTCCAACTTTATGCCACAGCTGTTCTGGAATGCAGGCTGTCAATTGGTAGCCCTTAACTTTCAGACACTCGACTTGGCAATGCAATTGAATCTCGGCATCTTTGAGTATAATGCACGTTCCGGTTATCTCTTAAAGCCGGAGTTCATGCGACGTTCGGATCGTCGTCTGGATCCGTTTGCGGAGAGCACTGTGGATGGCATTATTGCTGGCACTGTATCGATTACCGTATTGTCGGGTCAATTTCTAACAGACAAACGTGTAAACACTTTCGTGGAGGTCGATATGTATGGTCTGCCAGCGGATACAGTGCGCAAGAAGTTCCGCACGAAGACAGTGCGAGACAATGGCATGAATCCAGTCTATGATGAGGAACCTTTCGTTTTCAAGAAGGTCGTGCTGCCCGAACTGGCAAGCATACGTGTGGCAGCCTATGAGGAGAGTGGCAAACTGATTGGACATCGTGTATTGCCCGTCATCGGTCTCTGTCCTGGCTATCGTCATGTGAATCTACGCTCTGAGGTGGGCCAACCCATTGCGCTGGCATCGTTATTTCTCTGCGTTGTTGTCAAGGATTATGTACCCGATGATCTATCGAACTTTGCTGAGGCTTTGGCCAATCCCATTAAATATCAAAGTGAACTGGAGAAGCGCGATATACAATTGTCAGTGCTGACCGATGAAACAGATGCACTGGCCAATGCTGATGAGGATCTGTCCAAGTCGTGTAAGTAGTCGTTGTGCTCGTGCTCGTCGTTGTTGCGTTGTGTGCGTGTGCTAAAGAGCGAGAGGAACAAGTGCGAACCCTGTTTGCCTTTTAATTTACTTTCTTTTCTTTCTACTTTTCTTTTGTATGGTTGAAAAATAAACTTTTGGATTTTGGATTTGGTTTGAAACGCACCCACGCACCCACCCACCAAAAAAACACACAACACCATCACACAAAACGGTTGACGGACACACAACAACAACTCAAACTGCACCACGATTTACCCCCTTCCTACGCCTACTCCTACTCCGATTCCTACTCCTCTTTTCCAATTTCTCTCTCGAACTATCTGGCTCTCTTTCTCTCTCCTACTTTTGCTCGACTCTGCTCTGATCCTCCAGTCGTTTTCGTCCAAGTAGGTGGCCAAAAGAAGGAGCTACGCCCAGTGGAATCGCTGGCAACCTCGCCTAAGCATCGTGCAAGCATTTCTACCGTCGCTGCTCTCTCCGTTGAGCTACCCGCCGATCGCACAGATGGGGGACGCAACGATGACTGCTCATCAATTGTAGCACCTGGTGGCATACAACATCAACATTCGTTAGATCAATCGGTGAGCACTTCAATTCGGCAGGTGGAGTCATCACAATTCGATGTGGATCTTGTGCTGGCAGAGCCACTCGAGAAAATTCTCGAACACAAATCTGTACGTGAGAAGCGCCTCGAGATGGAAAAGAAACTCGAATCATTGCGCAAGAAACACGACAAGGAGAAAGTTAAAATCGCTGGACAAAAGATGAGCCCACTGGAGGGCAAGAAGCCAAAGTTTGCCATAACCAACAAGCTGGTGAAACGTCTGAGTAACAAGAGCCTGTAAGTGTCTGTGATTGCTGTGGGAGTGTGGCACTGCCAGATGACGCCATTGAAATTAGTAATTGTCTCTCTCCGTACAGCGAACCAGGCGTGGAGGTGCCACCATGTCCACTCGATCTGGGCGACAGCAGCGAGGAAAGTGCCGGTGCTGGAGAATTGGGAGATGAGGCTGCCGCTGCCAGTAGCTTGGATGGCACACAAGATTCTCGTCTACGCTATGCTTGCCGCGAGTACACGACCCAATATCGCGAATTACAGGAGAAATATCATGAGGCCATCTACACTGCAGCGGAGAAGGTGCTCAAAACATCGCAGACTAGTCAAACGAAACAGCTAAAAGCCTCACTAGACAAGGTGACCGGTGAAGTGATGCATCAACTACAGGAGGCACGACGCAATGAGGTCAAAAACCTGGCAACAGTGCACAGAGATCGCGATGAGTTGGTCAGGTAAGTCCGAATCTCGAGGCAACTTTGACAGAATACTTCCTCTAAGTAACGATATATTCTTTGATAGAATGAAACGCGAGGTGGCCAGCTCGGTGGTGGAGCGTGGGGTGGCAGAGCGTGTGCGTCTCAAGCAGACATACGACAAGCGCACAGATGAGCTACAGAAGCAGCATGATGCAGTGCGCAATGCGCTGGCAGATCATCGATCGAAGGTGAGTAGGGGAGAAGGCAAACCCCCCACAAGCTGATCAGCATCAAAAGCAAACTCACTAGGCACATGTTTGTCTGTTCATATGAGCTACGAATACCAGATTTATGTGTGATATTACTGTATGCAAATAAAGTTTGTTTTAAATGTGATCATGCCCCCTTTTCGGCCTCGTTAATCATGTAAAGTCTAAGCTCTTAGTGTGCACAATAATTATCACAATCCAAAAGTCTTCTGAAGGTTTGAATTCGAAAGGTTTGAATACATCAATGTTATTAAAGAAATAAAGTATGTGGGCGAATAGATTCGCCTGTAAATATGCAGTACATAGAAGTTTTCCCTCTTTCTTTTGTTGCAGGCACGTCAAATACTCGACAAGGATGCAGAATCTCGCAGTTGTGTCTCGAACAACGGTTTTCTGGTGCTTTTCCATGGTCCACACCATCATGGCTGTGCGGGAGCGGGAGTTGCAGGTGTACCCAGTTCGGGTTCAGCAACAATATCGGGCAATAATCTCACACTAACGCTGGACGCTGCTGGTGCTGGAGGTGCATGTGGAGGTGGTAGTGCTATGGCCATTTCACCAGCCAAATCACACAATAGCATTACGACAGAAATGAAGACGTAAACATGGCTAGATCAAAGAAGGTTTTGAAGAAGATATTCTGTGCATGAACTGCAAAGATATTCTATGTGTGGGAAGATCACAGAAGAAGGATCCGTAGGCTCTCAGTATTTGTGGCAGTTGTGTTAAAGAAAACAGAAACAAAAAACAAAGCAGAAAACAAAAAACCAAGTCTTCGTAGTGTTAAGCTAAAAAGAAAACTCGATTAGTTTTGTAGACCTAAACTATAAACTGTATACTGTAAACTGTAACTGTAACGAAGAAGAAACGCGTTTTCTAACTGAACAAACTAGCTATACTCTCTCTCACATACAGATACACATATGAGTAACTGTATCTGCAACTGTAACTGTATCTGTATCTGCTGTCTGTCTATGTAGTGTAACTGTAACAGTCGATGTATTTATTATATACGTACATGTGTACTATATCTATCAATAGCTATAATGTAATTGTTTTATCTCTATCCGGATACAGTCTACACCAAAGTATCTGTATCTATATATATATACCGCATACCATAACGGTTTCTTCCTATTCGAACAACTCTGAATGTCTAACCTAGAAAAGAAACTTAATTTATTTAACTAAACACGAATGAGAAACAGGTTAAGCAAACTAAGCGACGCACAAAAAGAATATTAAGAAGAATAAGATACAGAAGAAGCAGCAGAGTCACAACTGTCTCTCTGTCTCACTTGATCTTTGTAGACTCTCTTCAATCGTGCTCCATTTCTACTACTATTAAATGTGGTTGTGTGTATTACTTTTATATAAATTGATCTTAACTTTTTTATATACATATGAATTAATTAATTTATCTACTGTATCTGTATCTGTACATGATGTGCACATTTCTTTGCTCTCACACAAATGCACAAAAATGTAAAACGAATCTCGCGCAAATGGGGGAAAGAAGAAAAGGAAAGGAAAGGAAGGGAGAAGATGAGGCACAAGCGCAGGCCAACATTTAGTCAATTTCTTGCGTTGGCTTTCCAATTATTTATTTATGCTTGTTTTAGTCACTATTCGTATTTACTTTTTAGTGCTTTAGTTTAGTTTATATATATTCGCGCCTCTAATAAAATTATCTCTGTTTATGTTTTTATTTAAAACGAACTTTGTTTTCTCTCTCTCTCGCTCTCGATTTCTGTCTCTCTGCCCAACCTAACGCACACAGACACAGACACATACGCACAAACTGTCACAGACACGCACACACACCCAGACGGCGCACAACCTACAACACCAAAATACGAAGAAAATACCAAAAAAATGGGCGTGTCATAGTTTGAGCAGCACTGGCACGCCCCTTCGAAGCGACAATCAAACCTAAATATGATTTCTATTTTAGATAAACCCAAGCTGCCTTGTAAACAAACAAATTATCGATATCGATATCGAAATCCAAAATTTCAGAAGCAGATAGAAAACCTTTTAAAAACAATAACAACAGCAACAACAACACGTTTCTTACACGTTGTATATGTATGCATACATGTAATGAGAAGAAATCAAAATCTAAAACGAAAGTTGAAAGAACATTTCACTGGACGGCAAAACCACCTTAGATGTTGTAATTTCCTATGCAAAAAACAAAAACAAATTTACGTAAAAAATCGAGAATGAAAAACTCTTTCTCCATGTCCCCTCTCCCTTAGAACTGCCCCTATTCCTACGTACTCCCAAATTGATGTTGTAATTTGAATGTGTTGTAAACGTAGAATTACTATAATTCCAAGCAATACTATCCCCCCCTCAGCCACTATTTCCTGTCCTCAAAATAGGTGAATACAATATATAAGTATGTGTGTTGTTGTTTAATCTCTATAAGGAATCGATTAAAGAATCGAATACAAGTTGAAATTCCTTATAGAACTGATCCCACTGAGATCATCAACAATGTTGTCTTAATGTCTATTGGTGTTTAGCAAAATGTGCATGCGCAAACATGTCCAGATTTGCGCACAACTGTTTTCTATATATGTATGTGTATGTGTGTGTGTTATATGTAACACTAATTGGCCCAAAAATATCAAGCAAATAGTAGACCCCAGTTGGGCACATTACAAGAATATTATCACAGATCGCTTTCGGGGGAATTCCACTTTGTAACCTAAAAAGTATGCTATGGAAAATAGATATGGCATTTGGGATAAACCGAAACCGAAACCGGACTGTATATAGTATATCAACAAATAGTTTTGGTGTTGTATGTATGTACATAAGTCCATTAAGCATAACTATCTATCTGTATCTGTGTGTTGTATCGTTGTCGTTGATGTTGATGTTGAAATTAATGTTGTAGTTGCAATCGCTTTTTAAATAGATTCTTTATTTGCTTATCCCAAAAAAGAATTGCATGCACGTTTTTAAATTGATTTTATTAAACTAATTCGTTGTTGTGTGTGTGTGTTACTTAAATTTAATAAAACAAAAACAACACTTAAATATACGAAAAACGGAAAATGAAAAAGCAAAAACGGTGTTTAACACCAACAGAAAAAAAGAAAACAATTTAGGCCCCGACAAAAAAGAAAAAACAATTTGAATGTTATAAAGGAAAAAATTAAATTTCTTGAACAGCAAACGAATTTGTTGCTACATAAGTATTATACTATAAACAATTGAATAAATACAATTTAGCTAAATGAATGTTAGACCAGAACCTAGAAACTATGTATTTACTATGATATATGTATGTGTGTATATGCACTTGAAGAACTCCCCTTGTTAAAACCAACAATTTTTAAACATTCTCTTGATGTCATTGAGAAAAAGAAAACTCAAGATATAAGTCTTTAAAGTCGGCAGATAATTACGCATATTACCATATTTTACAACTTTGCACATGGATTCATTCAGAGGTTAAATAAATATAGCATTTAAAAGTGAATTTCACAACATTGTCGTATGAATTCCCTAAGATAAAAAGAAAGCGACTCACCTAAATTATTTCTCTTTTCCTTCTTTTATCCTGGAACATTGGCCACTTTTCACTCTCACTTCACACTTCAATTCACTCAACACAAAAAAAAAACAAACAAGATTAAGTGGAAAAGGAGCCAATAAAACGCTCAATATTCCCACACTTCACTCAAATTTGACACTTTTTTTGGTTACTCAACACACAAAATTGCAAAACAATTCTTAATTTTTCCCTTTATTTCACTTCATACTCATCATTGCAACATTTTTTGGTTTACCAACACAAAGAAAACAAAACAGCAACAAATAAGAAGTGAAGAAAGGCGCCAGTATGGCGGCCCCCACGACCACACTTCACAATCAAATTTGACAAACTTTTTTTTAATAACACAACACAGAAAATAACAACACAATTTTCAATTTTTCCTTTATTCTTCACACTCAAATTTGCCACCTTATTTGGTTAAACAGCACACACGAAAAAAAGAAACAAAAAAATGCGATCAAGTGAGCAAAGGAGCCAATATGGCGGCCGGCGATCCACTCACGCGCAATTTTTGCAAAAACAACTCGAACTTTTCATTATAAATTAAAAGCAATCCGTTAACAAAAACCCGCGCAACGAACAACCAGTTGTTGTTAACAATATTAATTTGAATATTTTTCACATATTTCCTATATAAACACAAAATTTAATAACAATTTTAAACAAATCAACAAGTGTGCGAAAAAGTCGAACAAACGCGTGCTGGGAAACTAACTTGCATAGCGTTGCCACTGTGTTGATCTTTAATCAATGCAGTTGGCAACACGCCTTGGCGCCTTTTCTAATCGTTGGTTACATTTCAAATTGCACTAAGGGAATTCAATAAAACCATAACAAAATAATTAAAACAAATGTTAACTTAAAATAAAATGTCAATGGAGTTCAAGTAAAAAAAAACAAATACCTAAACTTAAATCGAATTAATCCACATTGTTGTTGTGATCTGCAGAAAGAAAAACATACAAAATAAACGTTAAACAAAGAGAATAACCCTAATTAAAGTAAACTTATTTATTTATTTTGATTGATTTTGCGACACAGTATAAAAAAGTACAGTATAACTTACAGATAGGTTACAAAAACAACATGATTACAGTACAAACCTGGACACATAAATAATTTCGTTTCGATATGTTCTATGTCTTTTCGGAGACATTGGCAAATTTTGGAGCATTACGAGTTACGATCACAATATAATGTACAATGTCCGAAAGTAAAAGCAATTAACTATAGATTTACATAATATTAATTTGCTAAGGCACCAAAGAGGACGCGGGCAACAGGGCAGGGTCACAACATCTGCACAAAGGCGAGACTCAGCAGAGATCCGGCGGCCATGCCCACACTCAGGGAGGCAGCCATAATGGACGAGGCAACCTCCTTTTCATGCTGCTTGACGGCTCTGCAACGAAAAGGAAGGATGATAAGAAATGCGTAATAAATAGTAGATTCCCCCAATCCCACCTTGGCGCCATTATGAGCAACATGTTGGTGAGGTAACCATTCGACAGGGCAAATACCACAATCAGGGCTATAAAGGTGTAGTCGCGCTGCACCAGAATAGGCAGAAATCGATGCTGGCCACTGTTGGAGCAGAGCAAACAGGGCACGAAGAGCACACGCATCACAGTGAGCAGCAGGCACGTGTTCTTGTTTGAAGGCATGTCCAGCCAGCCTGCCGCCAAACGCCCAAGATAGTCGCCCGTGTTGAAGAACAAGTAGTTAACCACGGGCAGAAAGTAGATATCTGTAATTACAGAGAGTATTAGCAAGTCTATCTGGCATAATATTGACTTTCTTTAGTCTTACCCGTCCACTCGGTGTGGCTGGCATGATGCTCTGACCGCATGAGTATCGTTATGGCAGGATAGACTGACAAGGTTGTGGCATAGAGCACCGCCAGGGCAACTGCATGTGTGTAGATCTTGCTCAGCACTTGGCTGAGTATCGGCTCCAGTGGCACGCCCATTTTATCCTCCCCTTCTTCGCCTCCACGACTGTGCGAGGGCACCGCACTTATCACTTTGTACTTATCGCCGCCGTCAAGATAATACTGGAAGAACAGCTGATGATCCACCAGCAAATAGCAAATGATGCAGCCCAGTATGAGCAGCGCTCCCATTATGAAGAACACAAACGCTGTGGCCGAGGGTCCAGCATCGAAAGCCAGCACCAGAATGAAGGCCAAAGCGGTGAGGATTCCGCCAAGTGCTTGACCGCTGACCACAGCGGTCATGTATTCCGAGGGAAAGAGTCCAGCGACACCGTAAAGAGCACCAGACATGGTGGCAGCGGAAACTGTATAGAAAAAGCAACAGCCGGAAGCAACAGATAAGCAGGGAAAACAAGAAAAGACATTCACAGTCGATGGGGGCTTGACCAAAGTATAAATAATTCCTAAATAACTTTTGTTTTGTAATTGATGTCATCATTTGGTTTATTTTAAATAACTTTAAAATTACCATTGTGAATAGATATTTATCAATTTTTAGGTGCGAGGAAGTCTTTATCTTGACTAGTCTCTGAGATCAAGGTGTTCATACAGACAGACATGGCTGCTTTTATACACTTACAGGAGTGGCCAGGAGTTTGCAAAAGTATACATATATATTCTCAAACATGATGAACAGAGGAGTCGAACTAACACTGTCCGTCTGTCAGTGTATTCATGTGTCCATACACAAATTAGTCTCTCATGGCACACATGTTTCTTGTTGTAATTAAGTCGGAACGAGTCGAACCGAACCAATATACGAGTATTGTATAGCTGCCATACAAAATATCAAAAAGTTTTGTTATTTATCAAGGTACTCGTATTGCAGAAAAAGTAACTATATTGCACTATTTCTATATATGTATATTAATATAATATAAATTTCATCAAAATCTGACCATTTTAAATGCAGATTTTTGTATGAAGACGAGTTTGTGATCTTAGAAATGACTCAACTTATCAGTGCCAATCAAAGTGATACGTAATATTGTAATAATAGTATAAAAACAATACCATTTTAATTCTACACCATAACTAGAGTTGAAACAATAGAAGGAGATATGCACCTGCAAGTGTATACAACTTTTGGCATGACAAAGGTAGATTTTTTTACTCATTTTCGATTTACGGGGCTGGAAGTGATCGTGCCCGATTTCTATAATGAACTATATTTAATTGCAACCAGTCGAACTCTACAGTCAGACTCTGACTGTAGTATAAGGCCATTTGCACTATATATGCGTTGTATAGCATTAAACAAGAAAACATGCTCAATCAAGGAATGTTAAAAGCGAGTGTGTCACACAAGATCGACCCACTGAAGCGGCTATTCGGGCTATTGTGACTAAATTTCGCACCAAATTTACATTGTTGGACATTATTGAAGCATTTATTAGTGAGATACCGGCCGAAATATTGGAAAGAGTATACCAAAATTGGATTAAGCGGATGGACCATTTGAGGCACAGTCACGGTCAACATTTGCATGAAATTATCTTTAAACATTCAATTACATAGACCGTCTAATTTAAATAAACATTTCATGCATCTCCTATAGTTTTTAAAAAATCACCCTTTATGTACCATATAGGGTCGGAGATGCCTCTTTCTGCCTGTTATGCACATTCCTCGTGCAACAAACAATGGTTTCTTTAAAACCCATGGCCTAATAATAAGGCATATATTCACGGTTGTCTAAGTGCTCATACAGACAGACATGGCTCAGCTATTGACACAGATCAAGCATATATATAGTATACACATTGTACTGGCTGTTTTACGCCTCATCCCTACGGATACCGGCACTAATCTAATTATATTCCACTCACTGTTAAGCAGCACCACGATGATCAGTGTAATGAGGAAGAACTGTTCCTGCCAATTGTCCGTGTTCACCTCCACGAAACTGGTCGTCACTCCAAACAGCACAAGGATGGTGCTAAGTGTGCCCAGCATCTTGACACGCAGTGATATGTGATGGCCGTAGACAGCATTGAGGAGCAGGAATGTGGTGCCCGAGATGGTTGCCGTGAGTGTGAGGTCACAGGTGAAGCTGCGCTGCAGTGGGGTCAAGTCATCCCCGTCATAGGGCAGACTGTTGTTCTCGCTGGCATTGCGGAACTTGTACTTCCAATACTGTAAGTAGAGAAGGAGGAAAGGGGTTAGACCGAGTTGAGTCAAACAGAAAACAAAGCAAACACACAAAGAAAACTAAAGACGATAGCGACAACAACAAAACAGCAATAAAAAGCAAAATGTAGCGCGGAGGAAACAGATAAGAAGCAAATGTTATGCACTTTGGACACATGTAAATAAGTCTACCCATTTCTGTGCTGGCACTGGAGACGGGCCTGGCTGCAGGCCTGTCTTTGACCTTGAGCCGCAGTTCCAGTCTAGTCCAGACCTGCCGCCAGTCCTGACCTTGCTCCACTTACATCTTCTGCTGTGACGAAGAAGTTCCACGGTGTCATGGTGCCAATGCCGAGCAGGTAGAAGACGCAGTAAGTGAGCGCTGCACCGGATGTGGGCGCCGATGACATGAGCATCACCTCGTCCTGGTCGCGCTCCAGCAGGCTACGTTCGTCGCTATCGTCCACGAATGCGGGCACAAAGTGGGGGGGACTATCAGCGCCGCCCAGCAGCTGCTCATCGTCCTGCAGGTCCTGCTCCTGTTCGTTCTCCTGCCGCACCAGCAGGCGCTGCCTGTCGTCGTCTGCATTCCGTTGCATTCTTATCCAATTTAAAATAAACAGCTGTTTTTTTATGTTACTTCATCAACAGCAGCAGCTCATGGCACAACAATGCACTGTAGTTGAGTTTGTGTATCTCTGCGTGTGTGTGAGTTTGTATTAAATTACAATATTTTGCCCGCGTCCTCTCTTTGTTGTTGTTGCGCTGCCCGTGGCGTAAACAATAATAATAATTAACGTGTGTATTAACAAGTTGAGCAATCACTTTGTGTTGTGTTGTTGTGTTCTGAAAGCTGCGGGTTCATTGTTAGTATTTTTAGGTATTTTTCATACGTTGATCGTCTGGCCACACTGGCAGGCACACTGATTTGCAATTTAAAATAAATAAATGGTGCATAATTATGTTGAAGACTTTCGTTGCAACTACAATGCAAAATAATTTAATCTGGCATAAATATTACACTTATTAAATATATACATTCAAAGTTTGATTCAAAACAACAGCTTATTGCGCAGTGCGCGCAAATAACAGCGATAGAGAAAGAGGGCTGCCAGACACATATGTGTAGCGTTGCCAGTTTGACTGCTTAAAATGCGCGTCGACTTTTAACAATTCATTTGAACATTGTTTTGTTTTCATAATGTACCTGCACTTTGTGTTTATTTATAAAAAAAATTAAACATATATAATAACACCTTATATAATTCAAATATTTCGCACTAGTGGCCACCTTTAGTCTCTCCCCACACAACTCACTCGCATTGCCAACTACAATGCAGCAGCTAGTGCTGCCATATCAGTCAACAGCACTAATTGATGCTGCCAACCTGTTTGGCGCACATTTTCAAATAACTAATTATTGCTTTATTAAGTTTCTTACAACAGTTTCGTTTGTTTGTACTGACTAATTGTGTTTTATAGCTTGAGAAACGAGCGAATTATGAGCGGAGGCTCAACTACAAAGTGTAATTTAATTGCACAGGCAGCGGCAGCAAACAGCAACAACTGCTGCGGCATCCAATGATGAATGAATGCAATTTGTATTTAATCAATAAGCACGCCCCGCAGTGTTTTAAATCAGCGCACAGCGCCGCTTTACGGCTTAGCGCCAGTGCAGGATTTGATATTGAGTCCAAGAGGGTCGCGACTGCTGACTTGGGCAATTTTAATTGGATTTGCATTCGGAACGGGCACACACACACACGTACAACTCGTTTACACACTCACGCACGCATCTCGCAGTCTCTTCTACCTTTCTTCGGCCTGGCCAACGCCTTTGGGCCGCACATAAATTTATTTTTAATTTACTTATGTATGCGTGAATACGCGGGCCTTCCTGCCTGCTTCACTGCCCTGCAGCTGTTTGATTTGCGAATTAAACTGCATAAAAGCCCAGGCAAGGTGAGGGAGGGGGGGCTCGTTAGCAAAGGGAACGAGGGGTGGTAAGGGAGGCATGTGGAGCAGGCTGCATTGCAATTGTCATCCACACTGTGCAAATTAGATTAGTCTATAATGGAGCAACAGAACAACAACTCTCTCTTTCCCCCTACTTCTCTGTCTCCGTCTGGCTGTTAATTCATCTTCTACTTCATTGCCGCCAGAAGAGGCGTGTCGTCTCATCAATTTGGGTAAGAGCAGAGATCGTCTTGCTGCCTGAGCGCCCAAATCAATCTGCAGATGAGTCTACCACTTTGTCAGCATCCTCTATATCCCTCTCCCTGTCTACTTGTTTCTCTCTGTCTCTCAGCTGGCCACACACTCAGCGGTTTGTGGCAATTTAAAAATCACATTAAATTAGTCAGCAAGAAATCACCGCAACGAAACCATCAACAAATCATCTCAAATTAAATTCATTCAGCAGCAGCAAGAAAGAGAAACAGAGAGAGAGAGAGAGAAGAGGAGTAGCACTTTGTTGCAGTGTCTTCTCTCTATGTGTGTCTCTCTCTCTCCCTCTCTTTCTGCCTCTCTGCGCTGCAATTAATAAAAATGTAAATTCAATTAAATTTATATGACAGCAAGCTGTCAGAAGAGCTCAAATTAAAAATTACTAACAAGACCTGTTGCCCCCCCCCCAATTCTCCACCTTCCCCTTACTCTAAATTGCTGCAAACTCTGCCTGTATCTCCCCCCTTCCCACTCTGCCAGGCCTACTGACGAAATGGCCTCGGGTGCAGGCACAGTCCACGCTTAATTAAAAATCCAACAACTGCAAAGATCTTCACTCTACAGCTCCCCCCGCCCTCCCTTCCTCTCTCTCCGTCTCTCGCACAATTCTCATTTGCGAGACTTCAATTTGAGTGACGTTCGGGTGACCACCCCGAGCGGAGCAGCAGCAGCAGCGACAGCGGTAGCCGAGTGCCAGTCAGCAACGCCCGACGAGCAACGGGACGAGCTATGGCTCTGCAGCCTGTTGCGCACTGCAAGAAAAAAGGCTGAAGAAATTCAAATGACTTTGAATATTTAAAAAATGTAAGCAAATAAGTTGTAATGAGCAATCAGCACAGAGTACTCGCTAGGGATCATGCAAGCTACAATTATTGACACAAAAGTCTAAGGAAAGTGGCAAAAATTGACACTATGCTCATACTTTCTTGAGTAACTTCTGTGTTTATTTACCGATCGTATTAAAATTTGGAGCATACGTAGATATACCAATCAGCTTTGTATATGTTAAAGTCAGAAAGTTGTATCTTTTATACAGCGCTTATAAATTGAGTTCAAAAATTAAATTATTGATTGGGCGTGCCAGCCAACATTTGAAATAAACTTGATCTGCGCCTCATACACAGAAACCCTCATGCCAAATTTGGTGTCTCTAGCTTTTATAATAGCTGACAGATAAACAGACAAACAGACAAACAGACAAGGCTCAATCGACTCGGCTAGTGATGCTGAGCAAGAATATATGTACATATATACTTTATGGGGTCTGCCACGCCTCCTTCTGCCTTTTACATACATTTTCACAAAGTTAGTATACCCTTTTTGAGCATTTTCAATGGTCGAAGGGTATAAAAACGAGAAAGAAAGAATTTCTTCGGCATGCCAAAGGTTTTTACACTTGAACAAGTATTTTTCTCAGTGTAGTCTGTGAATGATTTGCGCAGTTTTCGCTAATAGCGGAAGCGTTGCGGGGTTGGGTCTCTCCAACGTCCTCGTGGTCGGTGCACCGCCTAATAATTAATAAATTAAAAACAAAGTAACACGCACATGACGAGAGAAACGAAACAAAAGCGAAGAAGAAGAGGGAGATAGTGAGGATGAGAGAGAAGCTGAGGCGCAGGATAATCAAATGCTGATTTATGGCAATTTGAACTCGACTCCGAGTCGTGGCACATCACTTCCGGCGCAGCAGCCGAGTCAGCGCCAGCTGTGTGAGGTCCTGGCCCAGTGTGACCCTCATCTACTCATCCTCACAATCCCTTCCTCCTCGTCCGTCATCATTATCATCATCAGGGCAGCCTGAAGTGTGTTGTCTGTGGAAATTAGTAGCTAATTTGGGGCTGTCATCATTATCGTGTGTTGTGCAAACATTTGTTCGACTCGACGCGGCTGGGAAACTGAGCGAGCGAGAGAGAGAGAAATCGCAAGAGATCGAGACCCCGACTTCGGTTAGTCTGTGCCGAGACATGCATATAAATGAACCAGCTCCATGATCATCGTCGGACATCAAAACATGTTGGTAAACTGTGGTAGGTTCTCGACGGGGCGGAAAATCCATGTTCGTAGATCGTTATTAATTTCAGCTTGATGGCGTTTACAACGCATCCAACAGCGATTTTACATAACACTAGACAGCCCGTTTTTTTGGGAACTTCAAGATTCAATAATTAAATAAGATCTTCAGCGAAAGTTTTTAGTTGTAATTATTTAGTACAATTTTAAAACTTTCGATTAAATCGATTCTCAAAAATTAAATCAATGCATCAGAGAAAGTTGAAAAGATCGATTCGAGAATCGATTTAACTTCCGGCTCTACTCAGAACCGAAGAGTGTTTACACAGGAGAGTAGCGAAAGAGAGTCGCAGTCGATCGTCTCTCGTATAAAGTTGATAGTTGAACGTGCAGAAATTAAACCGCTATTAAGTTGCAAAAGTTCCCAAATATTAAGTTGTGAAAAACACTGAAGCTGTAACGCCATTATTTTGTAAGTAATTAACCTTACTGCATTGATTTAAACCATAATAATAAACTGTTTTTAATAATAACCTTACATATACATATGTAACATGTGATTCAAAGCTACATTCAGAAAGATCCAGACTTTAACATCGATCAACACAAATTGGAAATGTGTTGCTTAGTGTTCACATTAATTAGTTTATGGCAACGAGAAGACACGCGTAACTACCAATCTTCCCTCGCTTTATTCCGCCCTCCTCCCCACACAGCTGCCATATTTAAGCATCTAACGACCTGCTGAACAGTCAATTAATATATTTTTATATTGCATATTCATGATCGTCATTATCATCATCAGCTTGTCCATTCGATGCAGCCCACGCAAAGAAGAACTCACAAAAAAATAAAAAAAACAAAAATCAAACGAATCGAATCGCTGAGAAATTTGATTTCCCATTTAAATAATGAGCTGCTCCCCCCTCAGGGGTGGGAAGATCATGTTATAGGGGCGTGGCTGGCGCATTTTGAGGTACTAATTAAAATTATGCAGATTAAAACGATCGATTCGAAAGACTTAGGCAACGAACTTGTTTACGTCAAACTATAAATTCATAATTCATTCATAATTTGCAAAATTTAACAATAAATGCTAATCAAATTAATTAAATGGTAGCCCCAACAACAATGATTAATGGATCAGCTCGCATTCAGCCCACTTCCCACTTCCCATTCCCTTTCTCCTACTCCACACTCAAGTTTAGCTTCTCAAGGTTTGCGTATATTTCTATATATCTCCACCATATACCCCACATAAATAAAGGGTGATTTTTTAGCAATTATCTTTTTGGCAACACTGCTTTAAACAGCTAACGCACGTTTCGTATTTTGTATCACAGTCAAACATCTTCAGTTAGGTCTATAATTTAATAATGAATCGTCTATACAAAGAAGCCCGCTTCTATTGACGCATTGGAGGACATTATTAAAGCTTTTATTCGTGTGATACAGGCCGAAATTTTGGAAAGAGCGGATGGAGCATTTGAGGCGCAGTCACGCTCAAAATCAAGTTTCATGCATTTCTATTTCTTATAGCTCTTAAAAAATCACCCTTTATAATCATAATACGTTGCCAATTTTCAGCGAATGCGTTTCCGGAGTTCATCGACATTCAAATCGAAATCGAATTCGCAAAACGTCAAACAATAATCGCTAAAAACGCCCCCCTAATCAAATGTCTGACCCCGCGAAACGCGATGAGGTGTACGAACCACTTTGGATAATACGTAAAATGAATGAATTTTAATCATATTACGCCCGTCATTTTCCTGCCAGTTTACGTGAGCGGATTTCAGTTTAGTTCGACTTCTCGAAATTCGAAAATTTCTTGAACTTGCAAGGCAAATTGTTTTCTCATCTGTCTGTTTCCAACGCAGAGACATTTCGGGTCAAAAATCATTTTGACGGCCACAAACCGCAACAGAAATTGCAATCAAATGCTGAAGAGGAAGAAAGGAAAGGAGTGACTGCAAGATGGAAGTAAGTAAAGAAAAGGAAATGTACAGAACCACCAAAATGAAGCAAGTTTTATTTGTAGAACCGTGTCTTTATTAAAGTTTAAACGAGAACAACAGCAATGTTGTCGTAAAAAGTATCTGACTGTATGATACTCTCTTCCCCATATTACATAGATATATAGTAAAAGCAGAGCCTACAGAGAGCCTTGCAACTCATAATTGTCGAGATAGTCCCCGATTGCAAACTTTTCATACCTCTCATACCTCTCTTGACCTTCGTCATCTTCTACCATAAGAGGAAGAATAATTCTTGTTGTTGATCGTTGGTGATTGCGTGGAACTTGTCCAAGCCCATTCACCATCCAATTGACCAAATCCCACTTTGTACTTGTCCCAGTCTCTATTGAAGTTTACACTTTCATCCATTCTACGCAAAATGATCGTCCAGTTACCACCACGAGTCTCTGCGTCGCAAGCAACTTTAAATGGTTTATCACTGAAGCTAGGAATGCGTATTTCGTAGATTCCACTGCCTTTGGTAGGGGAAATGACTTCAGCACAGCTGCGACCTTTGCGTATCGGTTCCGGTTTCTTTGTTGTCGTACTTTCTTGTTCTGGCGATTTCTCAATTGTTGTAGTAGTACTCGGCTTACCACTCAACATCTCTTTCAGCTTCCTTTGACCCTTTGCTAGCAGCTTTTGATCAGATTTTATATTTCTCAACTTATCTGCCATTTTTTTGAGTGGTAAGTTGGTTTCCCAAATCGTTTACTAATTGTGCTAAGATTGTTTTCACTCCACCACCACTAGCGCACTTCCGACTAACAAAAGTGTAATAGAATTTAAGTTAAAAGTAAAAGTAATTGGTGGTTATTAGCCAGTAAACTCACTTTTTATCGAAATGTTTTAAATTAGTCACAAGATTCGAGCCATCGGAGAACGGCAATAACGAAAAAGCTGTCAGGGTTGTATATACGAAGAGTGACAGCATTTTGACGGTATATGGAAGAACTATGCAAATCGTAGCTAGGAATCAACTCTATATATAGTAGACCCAATTATTGCCATCATTACTCCATTAAATTACGAATTTGACGGTAATCATAAATGGTTTATGCTTGTCTTAATACGTTTTATCTTCGCTCAAAAGTCGTTGCAAATAACAAGTTACACAACGTATTATGTATATAAGTGCTTTATAAGTTTGTATTATATTATATATATCTAGTTCTTAAGCCCGAGAATAAAGGTATTCTTGGTATTTATTAAGAGGAGACTTGAATTATTCTTGGTATTTATTAAGAGGAGACTTGAATTAGCTAACATATTTATGTACGTTTGTCCCTCTGTTGATGATGGTAAAACTTGGCACATACATCAATTGTTGAATGCTGTTAATAAAGCAGATCAAGCCGACGAGGATTGATGTCATAAGAAACATATAGCTGCAACTCATCGATCGATTTAAGTTACTTTCCATAATATTGAAAGCAAACTAACTTAATTTAAAAATAACTTAAATTATCTTATCAGTGTAGCATTGCCATGCACCATTAATTAAAGGGTGATTTTTTAGCTATTATCTTTTTGGCAACACTGGTTTAAAAAGCTAACGCCCGTAACGTGTTTTGTAACACTGTCAAACATCTTCAGTTTGGTCTATAATTTAACCAGGAATCGTCTATACAGACAAGCCGGAGGACAACATTGAAGCATTTATTCGTGTGATACGAAATGTTGGAAAGACTATGCCAAAATTGGACTAAGCGGAATGAGCATTTGAGGCGCAGTCACGGTCCACATTTGCATGAAATAATCTTCAAACATTCAATTACCATATATGGACCATACTATCGACTCAAATAAATATTTCATGTATTTCTCTGAATTTTATTTGTTTTTTTTTTTTAACAACTTTACTATAACTCTTAAAAAATCACTCTTTATTACAACATAACAATCGGAGGAGATAAAAACCTGCAAGGGTATAAAACTTTCTGCATACCGGAGGTAGCCTTTCTTTCTCGTTTTATTTTAAACTGAGGATGAGTATTTCCATGGACGTAGCTTAGCCCCTGCGTATATCCTTGTTTTGTTACTTTATATTCAAATTTTACCGTCATCTTCATCAGTGTCTTTATCAGTATCTATATCGATATCTTCATCAGTGTCTTTATCAGTATCTATATCAATATCTTCATCAGTATTTTTGTTAGAGCCACCAGTCAATATGTTTTGTAGCCGTTCTTGACCCTTTTCAAGCTTCCAAAGATCATTTCTTACTTTTTCCATTTGAGATGCCAACATTTGCTGACCGGATAAAATGAGCTCAAATTCCTCTATGAAGTCTTCTAAAACCTCTTTTAGACTGTCTTCACTCGCGTACTTTCGACTAGCAAAAGTTCAATTGAAATTTCAAGTAAAGGGTAAAGGGTATGTGATAAAGTCCAGTGAACTCACGTTGTATCAAATTTCTCTAAGTCCGCAGTAAGCGTCGAACCTTCGGAGAGCGATAATATGAAATTAGCTATAAGGCATACATATGCGAAAAGTAAGAACATTGTGGCGGTGTCTTAAAGCAGAACTGTGTAGACTGCAGTTAGGAATCGATTCTATATATAGCAGACCCAATTATTTCCATTGTTATTCCATAACATTTTCAATTTGATAAAAGTAATAAATAGTTCATGGTTTCCTTAATACGTTTTATCTTCGCTCGAAAGCCGTTACAATTACAAGTTATATATGTATATACATGCATATGTATACATATTTATATAATATTATACATTTCCCCTAATTCCAATTGTCCGATTGGAACCAAATTTTCAGAAGTCATTTAGGCGTTGATAGTTATTGTGTTTACCAAAAATGAACTGTTCTGCGGAGGAGGGTGGGGGGAGGTGGGTCGGTAAAAACCTGCAATAAACCTTATCTGTGCGAAGAACTTAAGACACTTTTTCATATTTGTTTGCAGATCCTAGCTCTTACAGTCTCTAAGATCTTAGTTTATTTGCATACAGACAGACTGAGAGAGACACAGACAGGCAGAGAGACAGACAGACATACTGATGAACAGACAGACATGGCTATATTGACTGGGCTGTTGATGAATTTATAATTTATGGGATCTGGCACGCCTTCTGCTGCCTGTTAAATACATGTTCGGCTGGCACAAAGTTAAAATACCCTACTACACTATGAATAGCTGGTATAAAAACAAATTCCAGCAGCTGAAGTTGTCACGCCCACATGCCTGCAAGTAAATATAATATATGAGGAAGGCATGTGTATGGTATGTTTGGGCGCAGAGCGAAACCTAATCAAATTTAGTAAAAATCACGAATATTACAAAATTGTGACAGCAACAAGAACAAGAACAACAACATAATGAAACAACAAAAACAACAACAAGGCAAAAAGAAACTTATTCAATTACTCATTTTGTTGTCTCATATGCATTCAAATTAAATTATGTAGGTGCAACAACAGCAACAACAACAACATACAACTGCAACTGCAACAAGAAGAACAACAACTGTTGCAACAACAACAGCAACGAATTGGCCCTGGCAATTACAGCAATAAAGCCGCCAAACACGAATCGCGTGCAAAAACAATTTAAAAAACAATCAAAAATACTTTGCCAGCTCCAAAGAAACAAGCCAAGAAGGGCAAGTGGGGGGAGGGGGGCGTGGTACAGCAACAACAAGAGGGAAAGAGAGAGAGAGACAGACTGGCAAAGGGACTTGGACTTGAACAGGCTGCCACTTTACACTTGCCCCCAAAGAAATGGTAAAAGTTTAAGCAAACAAAACTTGAGTGTTGCTGTTGATACCCTGTGCGCAGTTGTAAGGGGTATATGGGCTGCTTACTCACTTACTCACTCACTCTCTCACTCGCTCTATCACTTACTCACTCTCTCTATCTATAACTTAATCTCTCTCTCTCTCTCTCTCTCTCTCTCTCTTTTTTTATGCATTGCTCACTCATTTATTCATTGTATGCGCCTTTCCTCACTCTCTCATTCCCTCTCCTTCTCTGTCTCACACTATATTTCTCTCTCTCTCATTTCGCTGCAATGTGCGCCCTCTACAGGGCATTTCTGCTTGCATTAACGTTTCATTTTGATTTCATGTAAATTGCCTGTCGACGACACCAACACGACGCACATCACAGCTCTTGCACACCCACACACACACATACAAACATAGTCTGTCGCTCTCGCTCTCTTTGCCGAGCGCTGATTGGCTGCACAAGAGGGCGGTGCCTGTGCTTAAGAGAGAGAGAGAGAGAGAGGGAGGTTCGCTTAGTGTCGGCAGGTGTCGCCACAGCAATTTGTTTAGTTGCTGTTGCCGACGGTACACAGAGAGAGAGAGAGAGAGAGAGAGAGAGATAGTGAGAGAGGGAAAAAGAGAGGGACGGAGAGAGAGGAAGAGAGTGCGGCAATTGCTGCACTCCAATTAGGCTAGATGCAGTTGCCCGTTTTGGCTAAAAGTCTTAATAATATTAATTTAAAATATGCACTTGCAGCGAGAGAGAGATACCCATAAAAGAAAGAGTGATAGAGTGATGGAGAGGGGCAGAGAGGTGGGGGGTGCTGCACCATATGATACTCACTGCTTTGCTATCCATACCAAGTAGCTGACACCTTCCGCAGCAACCACGGCCTCTTCGACTGAATCGCGACTCGTTTGTGGCATGACTATTTTTGGCAGACGATGCTGCAATGCTGCAATGCAACAATGCAATGTGGCCGGGGATGGATGACAGGTCTGCATGCCAATCACGCGTCAATTGCAAAGACCTTGCGGCTATTTAGGTACGACCAGAGAGAGCACAGCACCACGACCATCTGAACCTGCAGCCCTGTCAACGTTGATGAGTTGATTTTCGCCGTTGACAGGCGCGCAACGATCCTTATGCAGGAGCCCCAGTTGTCCCTTGTGATCTCTACATAAAGAGAGACAGCAAGAGACTGACTATAAGGAGAGATAGCAAGGTACTAAGTTCATTAGAGATCATTAGAAGATAGTGCAAGAGGGTATTGAAAATGGAAAAGCGAGTTACGCACTTAAAAACCCTCTAAATATCCCTTTTCCCAACTTATGTCATACTTTATGCAATATTATAGTTCTGAAAAAATGAATTGAATATTATACGATGGTTCAGATGTTTCAGATTTTTCTCTAAAGCAAGCTTAAAACCCTTTAGGAATCTCATTAGATTTCAAATCTTGGTAACTCTCAAATAAGCATTAAGACAAAGCCTTCTCTCAACATATACTACTTTTTATACTATTATAACCTTCGACTCACTGAAAATGGTCAAAAAAAAAACTTTGTGCAAATGTATGTAACAGACAGAAGGCGGCGTGGCAGACGCTATAAAGTCTATATATTATTGCTCAGTATCACTAGACGAGTCGATTGATCCATGCCTCTATGTCTGTCTGCCTGTCTGTGTGTCTGTGTGAACACACAAATCTAAGCTATTATAAATGATAGAGTTACTAAATTTGGCAGTAAGATTCCTGTATACCATACGCTGATCAAGTTTATTTCAAATGTTAGCTGCCACGCCCACCGCTCCCGCAAATCAATAATTTAATGTTTAAAGTCGATTTGTAAGCGGCATAGAAAAGATACAAGTTTCCTATATACTAAGCTGATAAAAATATCTACGTATTCTCAAAATTTACATTTGATCGGACAATAAACACAGAAGTTATTCCAGAAAGTATGCGTAACACTAAGAACTTGTGTCAGTTAACAAGGGAGGCAGACTAGCGCACATCTTTCGAAAATAATGCACATATATGTATGAATTTAACAAATTAAGCAAGGTGGAGGGGTATCCCACTGCCGCATGCCGCTCGACTGTTTCTCTCGATTACACCTTCTGACTTAAAACAATAAGCCAGACAACTCTCAAGCTAGTTGGAAACCCTTTATGTGCCTTTAAAATCTTTCTAAGTACCTTAAGAACCCTCTTCTAATCATCGTGTAGTCTTGAATAACCTCTAATAAGCTTATATTCGAATAGACTTATACATATTATTAAATCTGACGTAAAATAAAATGGTAACTAACCCTAGTACAATACATTATTTTAAAATAGATAAATCAATTCATAAACTAAAAAAAGAAAACGTTTATAAATTATTGTACAGAAACCTTAACATGGTGAGGAAACGTCAAACAATATTAAGATGTAGAAATTGTAAATATTGTGTATATATTTCGAAGCTGCTTCTATGAAAATCTTTTAGCTAGTCCCCTAATGTTTTATCATGATTTATTATTAATAACTTAATCGTAATCAAAATAAATATAAATATGCCTCTTGGTCTTATAAATAAATTCCGAAAATGTAAATTTCTTTAGATTTATTATGAAACAAGTTATATAAGAGAGCTCGATGCGGGTGCTACAGCTCGTAAGATTATGAGTTCCATAACTAGTTGAAGATATTTCCAAATATTTCTTACGCACTTTTCCAATTAATTTCATTTCCGTTTCGCAGTCTCTCTCTCTCTGGAAGACATGGCCTCTGGAACACATGTTTCAATCTTCAAAAGGTAGCGAAAACACAGAATCAATAATTAAGAAATGTCAAACATGAAACGAGAGGCCCGCAAACAGTTGCGATAAGGCCTAGAATGGTAGAGGGAGGGGGGACACACTTCGTATCTTTCGTTTTTTGGGAACTCGCGTGACAAATCATAATTGATTGTTCGGTTAATTGAATTGGAGGCTGATAAGGTAGAAGGCCCCCAAATCAGTTGCCGCAATCGATACAAGGATAGATCAAAAGGAGAGCAAAGATAGTGAGAGAGACAGAGCGAGAGAGTGAGCAAGAGAGGGAATGGTAGAGGGAACTGACTCATAGCGGTATATAAAGTGACTCACGTGATCCCATAAGGCGGTAGAAAATGCTACGAACACTGGTTCGAACACGCTAATAAATTGTTAATGGTTTTATCACAGCTTTCAGTTTACGATATCGCCTAATACGTCCGACAACAACAACAACAGCAACACCAAATGCGATCGTCGTAAAACAGGGCACCAAATACGGTATACGACAAGCCGAACACACAAGCAGCAAGCGAGAAGGGAGCAAGGGAAAGAGGGGGAGAGGCAGACAGACAGAGATAAGCGGAGTTTGCCCCCGCGACTCGCATTAGTCACATACATATGTAGAATGGACGTGAGCTTGCAGGGAGTTGAGTTTGTCTAGAGCTGAAGAATTACGACAATTTGAATGGTAGTACGACCAATAGGAAACACCTTCTTGACAAATTTGAATATTAACACTTATAAGAAAGCTACAGTCGAATGTGCCCGACTGCGATATACCTAACTAAAAAGAATTCTTAACGATTTATGTTCTATGTTTAGTGTATTTTGTGTTGCATACTTCACAGGGAAAGGCTAAGAAATCATTACCTCTTTAAAATAATTTACTAAATAACTTTCATGTTAATTATGCGATCACAATAAATTCTTTACAGTTAATCTGGGCGTTGATTTTTATTATGTTTACCTATAATGAACTGCCCTACATTAAAAGTATACTAGGAACTCGGTATTTATTGATTTACGGGGCCGAAATATCTTAAATAATCTTGATCTGTGCGAAGAATTTTGACCCATTTTTCATATTTGTTTGGTACTTCTAGCTTTTAAAGTCTCTAAGATGTTGATTTATTTTCATACAGCCAGACAGAGAGACATACGGACAGACAGACATTTGAACGGATATGGCTATATTGAATGGGCTGCTGATGCTGATTAAGAATATTTATAGTTTGTAGGGTTTGCCACGTCTCCTTCTGCTAGTTACATACATTTTCAGTTGACAGAAAGTTATAATACCCTTTTATATTTGTGTATATTTGTGTTATAATCGTTCTATCAAAATTTCAAATGCTCTTTCAGTTTTCAAGTTGATAACTGACCATAAAATGGAAGAAGCGCCCGATGAACTCTCCCAACAGAGCACGCATTTTGATAATAAAAAACAAATATTTGCCAGCGTTATTCGTTTCTAAGATGATCCATGGTTAAATTATAGACCAAACTGAAGATGTTTGACAGTGATAGAAAACACGAAATGTGCATCAGCTGTTTAAACCAGTGTTGCCAAAAAGATAATAGCTAAAAAATAACCCTTTAGTTGCGGAGTTGAGCTCAGAAGTTTGCATATTAGTCCCAAACATACGAGTAATATATTTCACGAAGTCACATTCAAAATATAAAATACTGTCTTTGATATGTATAATTTACCAGCCCAGGTTTAAATGCAAACTATAGAGAGGTAAGTAGGCCTTAGGAGTTACGTCAGACGGATGCCTGACCAGGGTAGATCGTGTCATTTCCATTTGTCGAGTTAAAGGAGACAGAGGCGGAACTATCCGGAATAAAAAAACAAAAATATACATATATCTTTTATATATTTTGTCACACGAAGCCAGATTTATATAGACAGATTATATAGCTAGATTCCTTTAGAGTATTCAGTATTTAGTAGAGTCGTAATATGTTTCGTTCGTATGTGCGTGAGATGATTAAGGCCAGTCAAGGCTTCACTCGGTGCTACTCAAAGGATGTTCGCTTCGGCATGGAGGCGAGGGCACGCATGATACGTGGCGTCGATGTCCTGACGGATGCAGTTGCTGTGACCATGGGTCCCAAGGGACGCAGCGTGATCCTCGAGCGACCATGGACATCGCCAAAGATCACCAAAGATGGTGTCTCGGTAGCCCGCTCGATTGCACTCAAGGATCAGCATATGCAACTGGGTGCACGCCTGGTGCAGGACGTTGCGGACAATACGAATCAAACGGCTGGTGATGGCACCACCACAGCCACCGTGTTGGCGCGCTCCATTGCCAAGGAGGGCCTGTCGCACATCACAAGCGGTGCTAATCCGCTCGAGATCAGACGTGGCGTCATGATGGCCGTGGAGAACGTAAAGGCGTCGCTCAAAAGGATGTCGCGTGCTGTGGAGACGCGTCAGGAGATCGAGCAGGTGGCAACGATTTCGGCCAATGGTGATGCCGAAATTGGACGCCTCATCGGGGAGGCAACGCAGCGTGTTGGCCGCAAGGGCACCATCACTGTCAAGGAGGGAAAGCGCTTGAAGGATGAGCTGCAGGTGCTGCAGGGTCTGCAGTTCGACAAGGGCTACATCTCGCCCTTCTTTGTGAACAGCCACAAGGGTGGCAAGGTGGAGTATGCCAATGCCTACGTGCTCATCACGCACAAGAAGATCAACTCGTTGAAGCAGATCGTGGGATCACTGGAGATCTGTCTGCGCCAGCGTCGTCCGCTTCTAATTATTGCCGATGACATTAGCGGCGAGGCATTGAATGCACTCGTCCTCAATCGGCTCAAGATGGGCCTGCAGGTGTGCGCGGTGAAGGCACCTGCCTTTGGGGAGTACCGCAAGGAGCTGCTCGGCGACATTGCCATCGCCACTGGTGCCACCATCTTTGGAGATGATATCAACTACTCCAAGATTGAGCTAGCCAAGCAGAGCGATTTCGGTGAGGTGGGGGAGGCAATTGTGACCAAGGATAGCACCATGTTGCTGCAGGGCAAATCCACGGCTGAGACGTTGGAACGCCGCCTCGAGGAGCTGACGCAGGAACTGGAGGATCCCACGACGAAACCGGAGCAGAAGGCACGGCTCAGGCAGCGCATCTCCACGCTCACCAATGGCGTTGCTGTCATTCACATTGGTGGCACCAGCGAGGTAGAGGTGGGTGAGAAGAAGGATCGCGTCAATGATGCACTCAATGCCACGCGTGCTGCCATCGAGGAGGGCATTGTGCCTGGTGGTGGCACCGCCCTCATACGTTGCATTGCCCCACTGCAGCGGCTGATACCAAAGAACGAAGACCTCAAACATGGCATCGATATCGTATGTCAGGCTCTGCGCATGCCCTGCCAGACCATTGCAAGGAATGCTGGCGTCGATGGCACCATGGTGGTGGCCAAGGTGATGAATGGAAACAACGATTATGGCTACGATGCCATGCGCAATGAGTATGGCAGGCTCATCGACAAGGGCATCATTGATCCCACCAAGGTGGTGCGCACTGCCATCCAGGATGCAGCCGGCGTGGCCTCTCTGTTCAGCACCACCGAGGTGGTCATCACCGAAGTTCGCAATCAGCAGGTCATTGGTGCTGCAGATGCTACTGCCGGGTTGGAGGACGTGCTGAGCAACATGGATCTCAGTGGCATGTCGGACATGGATGCACTGGCAGCGCTGGGCAAGATGGCTGGCCTCGAGGGCATGCCCGGCATGGAAGGCTTGGGGGGTGGCTCGAGCTCTAGTGATTCTAGTGTCACACCGAATACTCCCGAATCCATTGCCGAAATGAATGAGGCTGTCAAGAGTATTCCCGGCATGGAGAACGTCGAGGTTCACGACATCGATTGCAACAAGTTTTAAGAGCAGGTCTCTCTCTCTCTCTCTCTCCCTCTTTGAACGGTCCTTCCTTTCCTTTCGTATTATGTTTGTGTACTAAATTCTTTTTGTTGACTGCCCTAATAAAGAAAAATTGTTGACAGTGCGCGCCAAGAGAGATCAGGATGTAGTTGCAGTTGCCTCCATAAAGGTAGAAGGAACAGGAGCGACTGCAACACGTGGTGACCCACTGAACCCCCGCTTGTAATGCTATCAATAATTAAGTGACGCTGCCACCTTCATATAGATACGGACAGGGGGGAGGGAGACTGGGCAGAGGTATAGCTGACGGGATTGGGACATGGACTGCTTAATAAGCGGCGGCTGCTGCATAAATTTCCACCAAAAAAGCACAAGGAAAGCGCGTAGATGTTGTTTCCAACACACAGTGAATACTCTGCTGAGTTGCAGAAGGTAGAAGGTCTCGAATGAGTAAGAGGTTGAGCTGTGATCTTGTTGAAGAAATAAGTTTGAAGGCAAACGAAAGTGAATAAAAACCATAACCTGATCAGGTTCTAAAATGACTAAGCTGTTTGAGTAAAATGAATCCAAAACAATCTGACTAATATTAAATGGCAACCTAAGTAGAAAACTATCACATTAAATACCGTCAACTAAATCTCAAGCAATATATACCATATATGTAAATGAAGCGTAATGTTCCAGCTCTAATCACAAACTAAAACATTGCAGTTGTAAGTATCCAGAACTTCTTTATGAAAGTCGGAAAGAAGAAACCAGAAGATGTCTACAATCATTCAAGTATTCATTCTTTTAGGGACTTGTTTTCTTTCTTTCTTTTGGCTAAGGTTCTATAAGATTTTTGTATTATCAAAGGATTTCTTTTGGCTAAGATTCTTTCTATTATCAAAGAATTCCTTTTAGCTAAGGTTCTATAAGATTTTTGAATTATCAAAGGATTCTTAAGATCGCACTTCCACTGCATATGAAATTTACACTCAATATGATGCTTATATCCGTAGGAAACTTGATTCAGTCTATAAGGTTACTTTCTATTCTCAAATACTTGTGCCTTTTGTAACAAACCCAATTAGAATGATAATAATACTCCGCCCACATAGAGTATCAGTAGAAACGGAGTGTGTTGTCGCTTTTCAATGCGCACGCAATGCAAAAATCTTGTTAAGAGTCGCCAACAGAATGTGGCAAGCAACCGAATGTGGCCATGGACACGGGCACGGGACAAGGCACAGTGGACAGTGGACAGCAGACAGCGGACAGTGGGCAACATGTGCAAATGCGCATGCGTAATTATTGAAACAAGTTAATTACTGCCGACTGTGCGTGGAGGTGCCATGGCTCGACTGCAAACCCCAACTCCTTCTACAACTTCCAACTGCAACTCCAATTCCAATTCGAGCGCGGGCGATTTTGCTGGCTGGGCCCGATCAGGAGAGAGTTAATATATGCACGGCCACATTCCGATCTTGTTGGGGGCATCCTTTTATGGTGCAGGCAGGACCCAAAGTCGTTGCAGCTGCAGCTGGACAGCGTGATCAAAGTGTGAAATGACTTGTTGCTGTCGGATGGTCGCATACAAATTGCTTGATGCCTTTCGATCCCAATCGCAAGATCTCTCCTTCGCCTGCATCTATTGCCTTAATTAAGTTGTTGCTGACGCTTCCCAGGAAGCACACAGTCGTCGGAGTCGTCAGCCCCAATAAAGTCATCGTTAGGATGCCAAACGGCAGCTAATGAAATTATGGCTAAACTCGGCCCAATTAGACCCGTTCCAATATGCCTTGATTGGTCGAGACTTACTGATTACCCCAACGAGCCAGAGACTCTTTAGTGGATCCATCCATCCAGGCACATCAATCATATTCAATTAAAATCAATTTGTGGCTTGTTTCACGCTAGAAAAGCACAGTGATAACCGGTTAAATGCCAGATTCGTTTCAGCTAGGATTTCGAAGGTCTTTCGAGCGGTGTCAACGATAAGAATCGACATCAAATAGAAGAGAGTAACTCGGGCTTATCATAGATTTCTCTCTAGCATCTCTTGAGCACGCGCTCAACGGATCACAATCAAAGAGCGGCAGGCTCTCTCCCTCTCTCTCTCACTTACTTCATTTGCTCCATTTGCTCTGCCTTCTCTGTCTTTCTCTCTCTGTGTGTACTCAGCCCAATTAGCTAATAGGGTAACCCATGGACGTCCCGCAGGCAACTACGATCGCCACAGCCTGCCACTAATTATAAAGTCTATCGATTAATAATCGACTCGACGCCCTCTCTCTCTCTCTCTGTATCTGGCATAGACTCGCAGTAGTTCCACATTTATTTGCATTCTTAATTTGTTCCTAATTAAATATTCATCTTTTGTGCCTGGGCAACCTCTCGCTGCAGGCTCTGGCGGCGCGTCTCACGCTGTGTCACTTTTATGGCACTTGATTTATTCGAATATCTCTGATTAATTGAAGCCGACTCGCGTCTAATTTTCCACAGAGAAAGTCCCCAAAAAAACATAGAGAGAGAGAGATAGAGAGACAGATCTTCGTTTCCATTAGGGCTCGTTAAACGACGACGCTCCTCTGCCTCTCGGTTCCCTGCCACATTTGCTACGGTTTATTTTTACGCTTGAGCCGAAGCATAATTTAATAACCTCGCATCGGGGCATGTGCATATAAGTCTTCCCCACTCTCTTCTCCTTGGGTTTTCCCCGCTTCACAAGACAAATGGGTTTATTATATGATGGCTGAAATTTATGCGCGCTATTAAATTGTTTATTAAACGGCCGAAATGGCGAAAATAAATCGCTTTTCACTCTGAAATTAATTCAACGCTCTTTCCCCCTCTCTTTCTATATATTCCTTCTCTCTTTTCATCTGCCTGTCTCTTTCTTAGCTTATCTGCTTCGCTCTCACCTGCCGCTGCTGCGAGCAAAGGAGCTGCTGATGAACTCATTTGTCAACGTCTGTGAGGAGGTTGCCTTGATGGGGCCCTCTTTTAGAGCCATCTATTTAATTACCAATATGTTGTTACCAAGTATCGCGTAATTGCATTCCCCTCCCCTTGCCCCATCTCACTTGGCTACTGTGGACTTTGGCTAAGTGTTGCCCCTCTCATTAATCAGTCCACCAAAGAGCTAAAGGTAATAAGCACGAGGGTAGGGCAACTCTGAAGCGACTTTCGAGCTAACTTTGTAACTCGATAAGTTGGCAAGGCTAAGTCAGGGCTTACATAACTCTAACCTGAGTATCTTAAACCATCGAAACGATCTTAAGTGATCTCATTAAACTAAAGAAATGATCTGCACTGATCTCTTTAAACTAAAGACACTATCTTAAGTAACCTTTTTAAACTAAAGAAATGATCTGCACTAATCTCTTTAAACTACTTACAAAGTTATGGACCTAGAAAAGGTTGTGATCTTATGAAAGGAAGCACTTTAGACTCTAACCTCGAATTGCAGTTTTTTGAAACGATCTCTTATTAAATAGTAACTAAAACCCATTTATAACGCTAAACAACTTTGAGTACAAGAATTGATCAATCTACCAATATATATATCATCTTGTGATCTCCTTAAACTAGTAAACAAATTCAATAACCTAGTTTTTTAATGCATATCTCGGGATCTTGTAAAACTAGTGAGCTAATGCTGCCAATGCTCTAATAAGACTAATCAACTCATCACAAAACTGACATTGACAGACCAAAAGATCATTCATCTGGTCAATTGTCAACAAACTTATAAACCTATCGTATAAAGTCAAATAAATCCTACATAATCATAACATTAATCAAACACACACATAGTTAATGTCCCATCAAAGTGTGTCTCATTGCATCAACAGTTTGTATGTTATTACTTAATACAAACTTTAAGAACTGTTCGCTTTTATGGGATTTTTACTGTAGTCGCTGGCAAATGTAAACGGAAGCCGCGCTTAGTGCGAAATTCAATTTGCGAAACTCCAGTGGAAACTGGAAAAGTGCAAGAACAACAACAGTAACTCATAAATGGACTCCCAGGCTGACTTGACTGAATGACGAACAAACTGACTGACGGACTGACTGACAGAGAGGTTCGAGTATAAAATTTACATTCATTAGCTCGTTATCAATCTTAATGCGGTTCGCAGTCATCTTAAGGTACTTATGACTTAAAACTTGCCTCATGCCGCCTGCCACATACGGCCCAGCTATAAAATTTGCAACTAATTACAAAAAGTAATTAATTGTGAGCTCAGCTCTCTTAATACTGATGCTGCTGCTGTGCCGTGGCGCCGACTGTCTCGAAGGCCGTAGGCGACCTCCATCCTCCAAATGCGTTTCGCAATGGCGGCGTGAAATCAATAAATTAATATTCAACAAAAAGAATCGTTATTGATCGCAATGCCAGAGGCGAAATACTCTAAACGGGGATAGATGAGACATGGCAAAGAGTAAGTGAACTATTCTGGAAGAAGCCTAGTTAGCAATATCTCTTGAAACAAACAAATTTTCCAATCCTTTGAACAAGTTTTTCCATATTTTAACGGATGCTATTCTTACACGATTCAGCTGAATTGAAGTTATATGTCTACTATATTCCTAATTAATACTTGTCTACAATATTTCATCACTCTAGCTACAACAAGATTTGAGTTCACATAGACAGTTGGGTTCTAACTGCTTAATTTCTCGCCTAAACCAACTACACCACTATTTGTTAGCTGCTCAACTGCAGCTTTGCAGTGTATTACATATCTAATGACCCAAGCAGGGGTAAAATATGATAAATATTACGAGAATTCTCCCGTCATCAGTCGGCGGCCTTTCCCCGCTCCACGCGAATCGAGTCGTAAATTTAACGAGCGGTGACTTCAGTAGCCAACATGGACATGGACATGGACATAGACATGGACATGCATCGTGTGCATGTGGGATATGGTAATAGACGGAAGCAACTGGCCTCAGTTAACGGGTATCACCAGGGACGGAAGCAGTTACGGGGTAGGGGCGAGGATACCAACAAAATGAACATCATTTACAAGTCAATAAAATCAATTTGGGTGCTGAGACCAAACAAATTGCCGACAGGGAAAATAGGGATATTACTTAGGATAACACATGCCGCAGACCAATTATAATTCTAACGATAGCCGAACGCCTTCTGTGCGGAGTCCCGAGAAGGACCGACCTCTAATTAATCAATTATAAAACAAACGAATTCGATGCGATGATAGAAGGAACACAGAGTGAAGGTGCCCGATGAGGGGAGCGAAGAGGAAGCGAGAAAGGGATAATCGAAGATTGTGAGAGACACACAGAACGAAGTTCTACACAGCCACACACACCTGGACCTTGGTACACCTGGACATCATCTGCCTGTATATCATCTGCCTGTACATGGTCAGATAAGCAAAGCAGACGCTGAGCATCTGAAGCATGCCAGACAGTTACTTGATGTAGGGTGTTACACTAGGGTTTCAAAAGGGTTAGAAGAACCCTTGGAATATATTTTGAAATAAAAGACAAGGCACTTATATAATACCATAGTAAAAACTCTAAGCGCACTAAGACAAAGATTTCTTATGCCCAAAACAAGACAACTTAATCAGAGAATCTTTTTAAATAGTTAGAGTATTAAGAGTATTAGTGCACTTCAAATTCATTTTCCCAAAGTTAATTTAAAAGTAAATCAATCAGAAATGTTCTGTATATTATCCATAGCATATGAATTAGCTTGTAACTTATTAAGAAACCCCTTTTCTATACCAGACGTCATGCCAGACATTTAACATTTTAATAGTCATTGGCCTCGACAACGATACGGTATACCCCGGTACATACATATTCATATTCTAATCTGTCGCAATGTGAACTGGTCATTTTAGAAATTATATTTAATTTACTAAAAATACTACTACAAAATGCCAAAGTCAAAACGAATGAGATAAACAATAATAATTTTAATTGACGCACATTAAACTGAAATTACCTGGAAAAACATTAATTTGCAAAAACAAAAAGGCGCAAAATGAAAGCCGAAAACAAAGTTGAAAACCAAAAAACAAAAAAAAACGAAAACTGAAAACTGAAACTCCACTGAAGGCAATTAAGTTACATTCCCCTCCCGACTTTGGTACACGCACTAATTACCAAAGCATTTTTCATTTCTACATTACGAATTGCCATGAGTTTCCATAGATGGATGGTGCGGAGTGTATATTTCTGCGTGTGCAGGTGAATGTCAGAGTATGTGTATGTGTGTGTGTGCGTTTTCATGTTTTCCACAATTAGATTTACGTACAAATGAAATTACCGCGCTTTCGTTTTAATTGTTGGCTGCTTATTGGGCAGCTCGGGTAGTCATGAACACGAGTTGTTGCGATACACTGACGAAAATTTGTGTGTTAGGTGAACCTTAATATGAATAAAATTATTTTAGGTAGCAAGTACCTCAAGTTTTCAAACGCAAAGATTAATCTATTCCTACTTTCTTAAAATTTAGCCGAAGACGAAAGGTCATACTTCCTTTCTCTCAGTGCCTACAAGGGGTAATCGAGAGAGTTGGAGAGACCCACACCCGCTAGCTGCTTATCGCTCGCCTGGAATCTGGCAGGCGATTATGGCTTGCATAAACCAGTTAATAACGCGCTTCCGCCCAAGTCAATTTGCCGCCCCACGAAAATTGAGTGAAAATGCACTTGTCGCTGGAAAATGTCACCGTCGTAATGAAAGCAAGACAAATCGACGTATCAAATTACCAAATTGTGGGCGGGAATGCAGAGCCTACCCAGATATAGCAGACCCCCGGTTCGGTCGGGTGATTATGTCACACGCCTGCCCCATTTTTTGTCGTTTGTCGTCGCAAACGCAACCATTTGTAATTGAATTAATGTCCCAGGTGCCCGAGCAGGTACCCGATTGGTGCAGTTATTATACATATATGGTGTGTGTACACATACATAGAGGAACGGGACGACTTATCGCGGCATTTGATCGCGCGACTCCAGTAACCCTAACTAATCGCACGTAATTAAATATAATTTGGTATCGTTTACAGTTGCGCGTTGGGTTTTGTTTTTTCACCCCACTGTAGCTAAAGGGGGAGGGGGTATAGAAAATATACCTAACTATGTAGGCCAGACAAAGATTATGCCAACGCATCGTTCGTTCGCATAATTGACTAACTACCACGCCCCGTTCCCACCTTCCTTCCATAAACACCACGCAAAGCAAATGACAAATGTTGCTCGAGAAAGCTAAAACTACTTGAAAATGGCCAGATTTGTTGTGTGAAAATGGCTAAGAATTCCCGGTTAATGGCACCACATAGTCGGGCCCTAATCTACATATCAGTTAGTCCCCAGCTGCCACTTGAGAACTAATCACAATTACTTTGGGTTTTCGGTGCGAAAATCTTCAGAATTTGAAATCTAATTAAAATGTAAGGTTATCAAGGGTTTTTCTAGTTGATCTTACAGAGAGAGACGGTTTGATAATGAAACTCGTGTAGAATTATATAGTCAAAATAAGCTAATGAAATACACTTCAGATAGAGCAGCCCCGGAAATAGCTGAGTTATGTAGAACTATAGAATATATATATACAGAAAGATTAGACATCCGAGACGACATTGTGTAGATCTCTTCCTCGCTCTTAAGTAATTTGTTTTTAGTTATATTCCAACTACGATAAGATAAGATAGAAACCTTCTCGAAATCAAATTAGTTCTATAATTTCCAAATTAAATGAAATTTCATGCGAAATAAGTTGACGGATTGAAGAGTTTTGATGGGAAATCAAGTTAGGAATGACTACAAAAATATTTGAGGCTTCTAGAATTATAAAAGTTAATTTTCTTGAATTCCTTGTATAATGACATTTCTAATGATTTTTCTAGTGGATCTTTCGAATTGGAAAATAGAATGAAAAAAATAAATACAAAGTACATTTTGATATTTAAAATGTATAATCACTATATAAGAAAGTTACCTTTCTATAAAATCGTTAACGTTTAATGCTTATGTTTGTAAAGCTGAAGATCCAATGAAGTTGCTTGATGTATCTCTTATCTCTCTCTCTCCATTTGTTGATTAAATACTAAAGATTGATTGAAATACTATAGGTATTAAATAGGTCGATTCCCTTGCATAATCTTTATTCTGTTAAAGCAATAAAATATGAGATAATTCCTTGAACAGAAATTATATTTGAAACATCTGATACAGTTGTATGTATAATATATCTACTTCTGTCTAAATAGTTCTTTCTCTCATCATACATTAATCTAATCTAAGAACTGTTTAAACAAATTACTTTCTACAAGTACTATTCTATATTATAAGGTATACTGCGTACTTAATTGTTAGACCTTCTTTGGGATATAATAAAGTAGACGCCTCGGAAAGGCGATAAGGCGCTCGTTCGGCGCTACACACTGCACTGGGGAAGGCAACGCATTGCAGTGTGAGTAATTTGTTTGCTATTAGCTTGGCCTGCCCCGGGCTGGAGCTGAGCTGGCGTTGTGTCTCTCAAATCAACTGGCACTTAATGCCGCCGACAGAGGAGCCAACTAGGAGCAGAGGGGGCAGGCGAGGCCAGAGGAGTACGCGGAGCAGAAATAAAATTATTTAATTGCGCAATTAAGTGCACATTTGTAACGTTTTGCGCGACATCTGTCCCGAAGCCGAAGTCGAAGCGCAGATGAAGGAGAGGGGAACGAGGAGGGAGACAGCAAGGTAGACCGGAAATTCAATTGTTGAGATAATAATTACATTAGGACGTGCGCGCATGCGCAGCGGACTCGGACTCGAATCGCGAAGCATATGGACTGAACGGTGGACTAGAGAAACACACAGTGAGAGAGAGACAGAGACAAGCCAGGCCAGGCCAGACCAGACCCGAGTCCCGAGTCCCGCGTCCAAAATGAGTGCACACCTTGCGCGACGAGCTGATTGACACGGCCACATGGGGACGCAGAGCGTGTACCGCTACTCACACACACGCACACACACACACATAGAGGGAGATAGTGACGTCCCCAGGGCGACCTGCAGTCGAACATTGAACCCAACCAAGCTTGGAGAGTCCGAACTGAAACTGAACCTGAACCCGAAACCCGCCAAATGGTCTTTTGTTTGCATTGCGCCTGTAAATGAAGCGTGAAATTGGCTAAAGTGCAGCCAGACCAGGCCGCCTCGCATTGTTTACTTCTTGTTACCGAGTCGAGTCGATCCGATGCGATCCCAATCCAATAATACCCGCACAATCGCCATACAATGCTCTTGCCATAATGGCAAACACCAGACTATTTGTATGCAATTGCCATTAACACTTATTTATTGCCTGTGTGAAAGAGGTGCAGCAAGAGGAGGGGAGAGGGCACGTTAAGATGAGAGAAAGACTGGAACTGCGTTTGTCTGTTGCTTGGGGCTTCAATTCATGGGGGAACTTAATGAAGTGGTTATCGACCAATGAAAACAAATGAGATAATAGAAAAACAATCAGAAATGTAATGAGAGGAGAGTGTAAAGAAATGAGCTTTTACAAAAACCATATTTGTTCGGTTTGTAAAGAGTGCGTATTATAATTATTAGAACATCGGATTTAGGAGATGAAAAAAAAGAGATAACGAGTTTAATTTAAATGCAGTTTATATCAAAGACAATCTTAGTTATATAGGTTTTATAAGTTTTCAGCTAAAACATCGCCTTCATCTCATGAAAGTATCTTGAACATAACATATAATCATGTATATTTAAAGCTTGATTTTAGTTTCACTATCTTTTTATATTTATACTCTTTATATTTAGAACACTTTTCCTATAAAATGTCTTTCAATTTCTTATCTAAAATTCGAGTTGGAAAATTTTGATATTCCCGTTGATGTTTGAACCCATCGAGCCCTTTTAAAACTAGTACAATAATTGAAAGTCGTACTCAATACGTGAAGTGGTCAAGTAGTGCAAAAGTTGTAAAGAAAATCGTAAGCTGAAGCCGAATATAGCAACACAAATAATTAGTTGTCAAATGATCTAATCTAACACATAACTAAAACACAATTATTTTAATCTTAAAACTATTGAAATAAAACTTATATGATTTAAAATACAACTTTAATCTTTTACTTTGTCTTAATCTTAATTTTGCACTGGAAGCCATCAAATTGCAATTATTTCACATTGATTTAGGTACTTGACTGGCCAACTATCGTGCCCCTCACTTGCTCGTTTACACATCCCCATCTCCCTCTCCTTCTCTCTCTCAATCTCTCTCTCTCTCTGTTGCTGCGTGTCATGCAATTACGACCCTCAAGAGTTGGAGTCGTCATTCAGGAGGCCCTTCACACTGAACGAGAATGCAACACGCGCTGCGACGCCTAAATTATGTAATTTATGAGGCGCACCAATGAGAAAGAGAAAGAGAGGGAGAGGGAGAGGGAAAACGCATCTATGGCAAACAAATGCGAAAGCAAACAAAAAGTCTGAGAAATAAATTTCCATTTTGCTAATCAAATTTATTGCACTTTGTGCGAGGCTTATTCAATTACGTGCCACGCCACACACAAACACCAACACATACACATACAGAGGGAGAGAGAAAAGTGGCAAAGAGTGACTGAGAGGGAGAGAGTGAGTGAGATTTAGCCGGCCGGTTAGCCGCCATTATGCGAGTCTCTCCCATTCAAGCTGCGCCAATGCGACGACAGCAGCATGCGCTCTCTCACTCGTACACCAGCTGCGCTCGTTAGTGTGCGAGCGAGAAAAGAGCTGCGTGAGAGAGTGAGTAAGGCGGAGCTGCTGCTGCTCACCTGCCGTGCACACCTGCAACGCTCGATCGCTCGCATGCTTCGCTCATTCCGATCACCGATCGCACCCTCTCGCTTTGACCCACACGCCCAGCACAGCAACAACAGCAACAACAGCAGCAGCAGCAGCGGAGACGGCGGCAGCAACCGGTTGTGCCCACCTGAGTTTAACACCGGCCTCGCTGTCAGCTTGCTGCTCTTTGTGTAGTTCGCTTGCGGCACTGACGGAGCGCGGTTATCATTATCAACAACGCCGCGTCGCGCTCGAGAACCGACGACGAATGTTTCCATGTTCCGTTCGGCATTTCCTCTTCCTCTCTCCTTACGTGTGTGTGTGTGTGCGGTGGAAAACTAAACAATATTCTCTATAAATTCTCAAGATATATTCGATAATTCCAATCGACATACGAGTTGGCAGCGATTTACTCAGGCAACGTTAGTGTGCAAAGACCGTCGGCAAGTGCTACACACTGCATATGTGTGTGTGCAAGTGGGTGTGTGTGCGAGTGTGTGTGCCTTATAACTACAGTTTCTTAACGTTCGCCAGTTATCAGAAAACTATATAGTACTACTGGACAAATCAGAGCGACTCTAGAACAATTCCATAGTCGCAAATTCCAGTCTACAAAACAAGAAGGTAAGTTGAGGATAAGATTATAAAACATATACTATATGTATATATTATTATATATATACATATTATATTGATACAGTAAATATGTATATATACTGATACAGTTAATATGTATACATATGTTGATACAGTGAATATATATTTGAATGCATATTACTTCATAGTATTTCTTATTCCATGTCTAATATAGAATATCGTTTTAGATCTTCATTATATATTATTGAGGATAAGATTATAAAACATATATGTATATACATATGTATATTGATACAGTAGCTATGTATTTGAATGCGTATTACTTCATACTATTTCTGATATAGAATATCCTATTAGATCTTCATTATATATTATATTAAGATCAATGTTTTAATTCGACCTATTCTTCACAAAAAAACGTTGCTAAAATAAAACTTTAGTTATTTTATCCTAAAATTAAACCTGATATATAACCCTTGCTCCCCTTATATTCCTCAATTCAATCCAAAATTTCTTATTTTGTTTATAATAATGGTATTACTTAAAAAAATAATCTACTTATCTCTTAATAAAGCTTAAAATAATGTTATTATCTGGACTTATCTGATAATATTAGAGCAAACTTTCTGTTCAGAAAAGTTTACGAGTTGAAAAGTAAAACCTGTCAACCGACTTCCCATTCTTAATGCTCAGTATACCTTCCCAGTTCTATAAGATGCCTAATCACCACTACTACTTCCTCTTAACATACATATCTATACCGAAATTTTCCTATTGTCCAAATACGTCATAGCACAATAAAGAGTTTGCTTAGTCTGTTCTTTGCCACTTGACATTATTTGACAAATCAAAAGTTTCAAATCTACAGTGTATACTATTTAACGCAATAGCTCTACACTATCTCCCACACTGCAGTGTAACTATCAGTAACTCCTTCTCCCCAACCACCACTTGACCTCATTTGCCAGTCAAAATAGTTGCCCTATCAAATAAAGTGCTAAATAGTCGAATCTTTCGACTATCATTATCACAAGATATGATCGCTTGATGTACCATTCTTTGTCTTACAAATGACCTACTTCGCGTCACAATCGGGTAAGTTTACATTGCACAAGTCGAGTAATCGAGTAGGTAACCCGAAAACTCAAAACGAAAATTAAATATCATTAGATTTGATTAATTCCACTCGGACATATCGTATCACCTTGTACGCGGAGAGACCCTCTTCGAACCTTTGGAAAAGAATTTGATTAACTCAGCAAAGCTATATTTATAGGGTATGCCACATGCTGATAGGTCGATTAGGTTATGGGTGGTTTATCGCTGATTGGCTTTAATTAAACACCATTAAAGAGAGTACAAAAATTGTCAGAAATCACGCTTTGTCATTGTGATGTCCCAGCTAATCTTGAACAATGAAAATTTAAACAAAATAAATGAAATTAACTGCCCGCACTTATCGCCCGCAAGATAATCGTGTCAGAGTACCCGAAGTCGAGTCAGTCGAGGAAGTAGCAGTACTAGTTAGTAGAAGATATGCTACGGTCAATTGGAGTCTAGATAAGCTTGGGGTGTACCGAGTAGAACTTAGCACTTATTGATTTAATTAATAATAATGCCCATGTGACTTGTCACTAACAATTTCGCATTTACTGACGTAAATGGAAAAGCTGGCAACTACCTAATGGTATCTCTAGGGTAGCATCTCTACCAACAGATAATGGGAGCCTACCCGATCGATCGGGCGTAAATTAAAATCTGTTGCAAGGGAATTTCCAATTGGTTATTTCTGCAGTCCAATTCAATTAGGAGCGACACACAATTAAAACTTGTCTGGGGGTGCGATAGTGTATCATATCTGACAGATACGCAACACACATTTGTATCTAACAGATGTGTGCGATACGCTGACATTTCTCAATTAGAAGGCGGTTCTACTAGACAGTCACTTCTCTCTCTCTCTCTCTCTCTTTCGCGACACCCACGCCCAGTTACGGACGCCGATAAGAGATGGCGCCAAGACCTGCCCAGCTGTGCATCAGATGCTTCATTAATTCCCCCTCCCCCATTCCCATTCCCATTCCTACTGCGACTCGAGGGCAAATGGAACATGCAAACATGAAATATCAACCTCAGACACGTCCCCAAATTGCTCTGTCGCTGCCCCCACCCCCCTCACTTCTGTGTCGTCTCTTATCAAAGCGTACAAGACAATGACAAAGGGCAGAGACACGGATGCACCTCCAGTCTCTGTCTCTGTCCCTGTCTGCAGTTAACTTGGCCAACAAAGCCAACAGCGCCAGGCGTCGCACAACAGTTGTTCAGCTTTTCAGTCTCCCTTCTCTACCCCTCTACTCTACACTCTCGCTCAGCTTCTTCAGCGTTTTTAACATGCATTTTATGAGTAATTGGCCTCGCATCATCCACATCAACAGCTCGCAAGGAAGCGAGCTACGCGCATCGTCTGCCCGGACCTGACTCACTCTGCTTGAACCTGCAATAAAAACAACAACAACAGCCGACTCCGACTGCGACTCTGGCTACCGTCAACAACTCTTCCATTAGGGTGGCCAGCGTGGTCGGCAGAAAACATGACTAAAACGAAAGCTGTGGCTGTCACAACGAACTTTAAATGCTCTATAGAACTACACTAGAGCGGATACACGAGAGATACAAACACATTTGTATAAGAGTGACCATTGCTAGAGCTACCATATAACACAAATGTAATGACCAAGAAGAAATCATAATTTTAATTTTTTTTATTATTAAGTTGCACAAGATGTGGGAGATATGAATATACAAGATATTTTAGCGATTAATAGAGTGACCATTACTAGAGTGACCATGTAACAGAAAAACACATGAATATAATTATTGACTTAAACTAAATTGCAGAAGATATGGGAGATATATATAAAGGAGTGTTTGAAAGATATATGAGCAATAAATATATTAGAGTTACCATTTCTAGAGTGACCATGTAACAGAAGAACAATAGAATAATTGACTACAACTAAATTGCAGAAGATGTGGGAGTTATATATGAAGTAGTATATGAAAAACATACGACCAATAAATAAATAAGAGTGACCTTAACTAGAGTAACCATAACTAGAGTGACTTAGTAACACCATGAAAATGCACAAGAAGAAGTTCCACTCATCCCCTTAAACTCTTTTGTCTAACTTTTGTGATTGAGTAAATAAACATGTCATTTATATTTCCCTAATCTGTGCAGCAATTGAGTAAACAGCTCTACTACAACCCATGTTTGGTACTACTCAAAGTACTTCAAGTACAGCAAATACTTAAAATATAATTCAGCTGTCAAAAGAGTAATGAAATATGTCAATTAATCAATCAATTAATGACAAGTAATTGTTTCCAATATGATCGTGAACGCACTACAGCACACAGTTCTAAGACCTTTCTCATTTGAGGTAAGGGTACCCCTCAGTCGTGTTGCTCAGCACACGGTAGGCAGTAAATTGAATTAAGATTGCGCCATCGACAAATGAGGCTGCCGGGGCTTCGACACAGGATATGAATAAACTAATTATAATTGGGTATAGGCTATGGCCCATAGGCGTGTATGGTTGTATAGGGTGCATTAGAGGTACCATAATGTACCGACTTCGTCAGCGGCGCCTCGCAGCCCAAGAAGAATGCCGGCTTATCGCCAGCTGGCGCCAAGACAAGCGGCAGCAGCAGCAGTCACAGCTCAGCTCAGGTGCAGCCTCCAAATTGGTTTCATTTTATGTTGTTGTGTGTTTCATTTTCGGGTGAGTCACAAAAATTGTCGATTCATAATTGAGCTTATCAATGCATAGTCAGTCAGTCAGGCAGGTGGGCTAAGTTCGACTCGCTGCTTGAGATCAGCGACCAATCCATCAAGCCGGACCACACACTCGCCCATCATCGTGTCGCCCCATTATCATTTATGATGGGAACAACAACGAGCTTTGTCGCCACCCAAAAAGTTTGCCATTATCATCATCAAAGAGGGTAGCGGAGGGACATTACTACAATGCTGATGATCAAAGTGTGACTAAAGTGGTTTAGCCTAATGTAAACCCATAAATAAAGTGAACCCGATACGCAGAGCAAGTGGAACAGAACAGAGAAGGAGAACGACAAGACGACAACGAAGACGACGACGCTGGGGACGCAGACGACGCATTAACAAAATGCCAGAAAAGAGCTTCTGTTTCGAGGAGTCGCCTCTACCTGACGGGCAGCTCCAGCAAGTTAATGAAATATGCCAGTTGCCGGCCCAGTTCCCCGAGTGAAGAACACAAAAGTGCAGCCATAAAAACAACACCAGGCAGAGAAGCAGGAGAGGAGCAGGAAGGCAGGGGAAGATGCGAAGATGATGCGAGAACAGAGCAAAACATTGATGCTTATCGACATGACAGAAGTGTGTGCAGAATCCAGACAGGGGGGAATCGAGTAAGCCGGAACGAAGTACTGCACTCAGAATCAGGCAACAGGGAGCTGGAGTTTCCGAATTTTAACCCTATGTAGTACTTCTTGTTTTTATTAGGAATTAATTTCTTAATTTCAGCACAAAACTCAAAACGACAGACAGAGAGACAGCGAAGAGACAGGAAGACAGACAGACAACTGTAGAGCCCCCAAGACAGTCCGAAGTTGGGCAAGAAGTTGCAAGTTGTGCTCTTAAATAATTTCCAGACACTAATGGAGCTTATCTCTAAACGAAACAAGCAACTGCAGACTGACTGCCTGACAGACTGAGTGACTGTGTAGACGGAGGAGACTGCACATGGGGAGAGACAGGAGACAGAAGACTGCAGACGGTAGACTGCAGACTGTAGACTGGCGCTTGGCTTGATTAGCATGTGCGCCCTAACTGCAGCATAGCATAGGTGCCTGTCTTCTTCTCCCCCTCTCTCTCTCCCTACTGCTGCCTTCATCTCTGTGTGTGTCAAACAGTTAGGCACGATGCGTCTTCCCTCACAGCAGGTGGGGGTTGTGGGAGAGAGGAGTCTTGCCAATTGGCCATAGAAAGAAATCGCACTATCTGCAATTGGGCAGAGCGAGCGCAGCGCTAACTTGATTAGTCCACTAAATGAAGCAATCTTCAACCAGCTTCAGCTTCAGCCACAACCCGAACCCGAACCCGACTTCGACTGCCTCTTGGCGACGGCTTCTGGCTACGTGTCGACGTCAGCAGTTGACAGTTTGACTGAACAGTTTTTTAATTACCCAACGAGCCTAACAAAACGTCAATCAGTCGAACTGACTTTGATCAACTTGTGTACTACACGGGCAGAAAAGGGAATACGGTATAAGGACAGAGTTGTGGATATTAAAAAGTAAATAAGTTTAACTAAATTGAACTTATTAATGGTGTTTTATAATTAAACTTGTGCATGCTCGCCTAGTTCAGGTATAATCAGGAGAGAGTAAGAAACACAGACGGTGCTGATTATTTTAAAAATATATATCTCTGTACATATACATATGTACATCTGGAGTATGGTTTCAGTTAGCCCGATTAAATTGTTGGACTGTGATTAATTATAAAAGCTACGCATGCTGACCTGATTTGATCAGAATTGGATATTTAGTTTCTAAAAAAACATAATTCAAATGTTATATGTTATAAATAAGTACAACTCAAAATATTTCTAAATAAGATACAACTATGAACCGTCTGAACTTTGAGTAGATATAGAAGAAGATTCAGAAATTATACCTAAGATATATGCCTATATATCTAACTATATGTCTATCTAACATTTTCATATCCTCAATAAATTCATCAAAAAAGATTCTCATACACGTTTTATTTTCGGTGTATTAGCTTCATTCTCAGCTCTGCTTTGGGCCTTGAGCCACATTCTTCAACCTCCCTCTTTCTTTATACCCTCTCTATCTCCATTCCTCCCTTCCTCTCTACGCGTTGCAATAATAAAGTCGTAACGCGGATACAATTATAAGGCGGCCTCACAACAAAGCCAAACGGCAGAAATTCCCCGCATAGCACTGTCAGGAGTGTCTACTGTACTGGCACCATATCTACAAGTCCAAAGCAACAACAAGAGAAGAAACAACAACGAGATTTTCACAGTTCGCATGCTACGAATTAATCAGCGCGATTTTACGATGTTGATGCTGAGAGATTAACCAGCTTGACGACGAGTAGAGCAGAGAGGGGAAGAGGTAGACGGGGGTATTTCTCATAATTGCAATTCGTACAACTAATTTAATAATTTGCGGGCCACAGAGAGTTACACAAATTAAGTTTGTCAGCTGTCAATGCGCGGAATTTGTTAACAACATTGAGAACTGACAGTGCGAATCATAATAAAAGTTATTAATGATGAGTTGCGGCACTGAAAAGCGATGAGTTATGAACTGACCAACAGAAGTACAGGAAACCACAACTAACATTGATTATACGAAGAGTGTGTACTCTTTCTTGTGAGTAGCGTAGAAGGGACTGAAGAGAAGAGACAAACATATTTCGGGTGTCTTGTCAAGTATAATGTATACAGTTTAAATTTCTTCGGGATGTGTACTTAACTCACAAGTTCAATATATTATGAGCACCTGAGAATTTTATGTTTGAAATTTTGAGTCTTTTCAAGATTGCTATACGACTGAAGAAACTACAGAAAGAAGTTAAAAGTAAATTGTATACCGAACCAACGATATGTATGAAGAGATAACCCTTTCTCTGGCAATTTAAATTGTGAAATATCAAGTATATAGACATAAACCTATTAGTATAGCTGGAACCCACAGCAAAGTGTCCTACATAGTCAGCATACCCTCTCTTTCTGTTACTACACTGCCAGCCCAATGGCATGGCAACTGCACAGTGAATCCACTGTCCCCCCATGTTGATGTTGATGTTGATGATGATGAAGCTGTTGCTGACGATTCTCTCTCTGGATGATTATGAGGTTGTCTGCAACGTTGCAACTTCATCGCTCGGCGCAAGAATGCAACTAAATCAATCAGAACCACACTAATTTGCCATTTAACAAGGTATTTGGACAATTTTGATATATGTATTCAGTCGTGCTGAAGCGGGTAAGAAACGGGAAAGAGGCGAAATGTCAACGGTAGCCAACAACAACAATGACAACTTAAGGCAGGGCCATCAATCAAGCTGCAACGCAGCCAAACCGGAATGCAGTGCTGGGCAAAAACAGAACCCAGAAAAGGTGGAGGCCAAACTCAAATAAAAGCCGGGAAAAGACAACGAAATTACATTGTGGGGCTAATGCAGTTAATTGTCGCCGGGCAGAACATTGTATATTAATTAGCAAAACATGAAATTAACAAAATGTGCAACCATTACCAAAATAAGAATTGAATTGAGGCACATGTAGACAGGCAGAAGAGTGGATGGATGGTTGGCAGATGAGGCAGACTGACAGGCAGCTTCGACTGGCACCTGATCGCATCACGCTGGCAACTTGCCCCCGTTTGCGGTTTGCAATGCTGTTGTTGATGATGATGAAAATGAAGTTGCCGCCCAATTTAATTAAAATTCCAAACGATCTACACATGAAACACGGCCCACAACTAAATAAACGCAGCAGGGGCAGCGACCACTGAACAGTGCAAAACGTGTTGATGAAAGATCAGCTGAGATGGACGCAGTCCCCCTGGTCTGTCTGTCTGTCTATCTGTTAGTCTCTTTGTCTGTCTAGCTGCTTGGGCGATTGCCAGTTATCGATTTGCATTGAGAACTGCCACAGCAACAGACTTCACGGCCATATGCCACGCGGACCACAGACCGCAATTCTGCCGCGCGACGACTTACAACACTAGACAACAGGAAAGCGTAGTTTAAAGCTATTGCAACAGCTTGCAAACACTGCACAACATAATAAATTAATAAGACAATGAGCAGGTACTAAGCAAGAAACTAAGCATATACACAAGACACTACTTGAGAGCTTTCATGTGCTTTATAAAGCTCAAAGAGCTTTAGAGAGTTTGTAGTGGGACTAACGTTGTGTGAGTAGGCAGAGTGTCTTCAATTACAGCTGAGAGCTTTCATTTGTTTCAAAAATTTCAAAAAACTTAAGGGAACAGACACTTCTTATATTAGATCTACAGATAATTTGAACTAGAAGACTGCCAATTTGACTTTGTTATCCAATAAGAGCTGCTAGCTTAAAGCTTCATTGTCTTAAGGCGTTTTAAATTATATTATCATCTCTTCTTTAGTTCTTAAACCTTTATGTGTTCTCGAAGAGCTTAGGGAGAATTTGTACCGAATTGAATTTTCATTTAATGTAAACTTTATAGACTTAATGTGCTTTTAGAAAGCTTTTATTATATATAATATATATAATATGACAAGATTACCTTTCTATATAATTTCTGTCAATTTGAATTTGTTATCCAATAAAAGCTGCTAGTCTTAAGTCAGCTTCTTAGAACTTAGGGAGAATTTGTACCGAATTGAATTTGCATTTAATGTAAACTTTATAGACTTAAAGTGCTTTTAGAAAGCCTTATATAATTTCTAATAATTTAAATAATATGACAAGATTACCTTTATTTATGATTACCATAAAAGGTTGAATATAGTTTACTGAAAGAGTACTCCTAAATCTGCAATACAACATCTCTCTACAAAACACCCCTACCTTGGATTAATCATTTAGCTGAAATGAATTTCACATGCAAGGTATTCCCTTAGTACAAAATAGACCTAGCTATGACTTCACAAACTCTCCCCTTTATTCGCTGTTAACACCTTGCCCACTGTAATTGATTAACCAAACAATTGTTGGCCATGTTAAGCAGTGTAGTGCGCGCCACGCAAAGTGGCAACCGCAGCTAACCTCAGTGCACGCTGCCCCCTAGCCCCCGTTCTCCGCTCTCACACTGGGGAGCCTTCATGGCAATTGAGAATTATAGAAATTGGCGTAATAAAGTGCACGATAATTGCATGTTTAGCTTTGATTGAATTACGAGCTTCTAATGCGAGACTAATCGAATGTTGTCTCTCCCTCCTCTCTCTCTCTCTTCCACTCTTGCAGCTTCCACTGGCTGCGCTTAACTCGGATTATGGGCATATCGGAGGAGGTCAAGCTGGAGGAACTACCGCAAGAAGCCAAGCTCGCACACCCGCATCCGGATGCAGCAGTCGAACGTGGCGGCGGTGTAGCCTCATCGGCATCGGCTACTGCCGTCGGTATGCTCGGCTCAGTGCCTAGTGGCGCCAGCGGCGGCACCAACAGTCCCATATCGGATGCCAACAGCGACTGCGAGGCTGATGAGTATGCGCCGAAGCGCAAGCAGCGACGCTATCGTACCACCTTCACCAGTTTCCAGCTGGAGGAGCTGGAGAAGGCGTTCTCGCGCACCCATTACCCCGACGTCTTTACGAGGTGAGTAGAGCGAGCAGAGCGTAATATGACAAGAGAGATAAAATCGAAAATAGAACCCAATTTGCATAGCACAATGCCGAAAGGTATTTTATGATATCTTTCCTCTCATTCTCTTCCTCTTCTTTCTTATTTTACGAGCTCAATATGGAAAATCTTAAGATACTAAACAGTTCGATAGAGCCCCCTGCTGCTTTCAATTTCCATAGTCCACTTTGAGAGGTGTGTGTGTGTGTGAGTTCCACAAGAGACAACTTGGAAAAATTCAATTATCATGCAAGTTGTGAAAAACTGCAAGAGTAATTGCCATAAATTAGAGCCCCCAGCTCAGAATCGACTTCAGTTGCAGTTGTTAATTGGATTTACACGAAACTAAAAAAGGCAAAAGAGACACACAGAGAGCAAAAATGAGAAACAATTCCAATAATAATAATGTTAATAAAACAACAACAATTAGAGCAAGTTTTTGTTGCAGTTCTTTGATTTTATTACTGCCGACAGTTTGAGCTATAAATGCGAAACAGTCAATTAAGCAACTGTCCAAGCGAGTGATGTGAGAAGTCTACTGTTTTTGAGAAGCGCAAGGGAAGGCGCTAAGGCAAGAAGTGGGGGAGAGACTTAAGAAGTCCATAGAAGAGGATAGAAAATATAATGCAGTGTAAACTTGTACTGATGATATCTATATTTGAATGGTATATATGATTGAATGATATCTAAGGAGTTTAGTCCAACTACCTTGCAAATAAAATTGAGAAGCGCTGAGAAAGGTGGCATACGCTTTGAGAAAAGAACTAAGCAAGGGATAATGTAAGAAGAGAAACCCTTAAGAAGCCTAAAAAAAAACATAGAAAATAGAGTACAAAATAGCATTATATTCTATTAAAAACCTATAACCTATTTAATAAAATCAACCTGTAACCTATTTTATGTTTAGAGAGAATTTAGTGTACCTACGCTACAAATCAAATTGAGAAGCGCTAAGAAAGGCGGAATACAATTTTAGAGAAACGCTAAGGAAAGAGATAATACATGAAGAAAAACACTTAAGAAGCCAAGAAAAAGAAGCATAGAAAATAGAGTACAAAATATTTTTATATTCTTTAGAAACCTTGTAACCTATTTGATATTTAGAGGGTATTTAGTCTAACTACCTTGCAGAACTTAAGCGAGATTAGCTAACGATCTGCGTTTTGGTTAATCGCTTTTTTACAGCAGTCTGATTAACCAACTATAATTCGTTTTCGTCTTCTTCATCTTTGCAGGGAAGAGCTGGCGATGAAAATTGGATTAACCGAGGCGCGGATTCAGGTAAATGCCCAAAGCACCCTCTAGGCAAGGAAGACTAACCGATTAGTTGGTACTTTGCGGTTCGATTCGCGTGCTTCACGAGTGAAGTTAACAATGTTGAAAATTGAAAAATAATGGAGCATGTCGTCCCTAATGAAATGAGAGAAAGAAGAAGACTTCGAAAAAGAGTTTCAGATCATACCTTTAGTGCCAGTCATTACAAGCTGATCCGGTTTGAATACGAAGCTGAATGTGTCCGAGCTGTCCGACTGTGTCTGGTCTGGTTTTTAATTACCGTTCATGCTAAACAACATTATTTGTTTACATAAATTTCTAGCGGTAATTGCAAAGGAGCCCCAAGGGATTCTCGCACAGAGACAGAGATACGACAGCTGCACTGAGAGAAAAAGGCAGAATCAAGAGATCATAATGCATAAGAGAGTCCGTCCAAACTCAATTTGAATAAACCAGCACGTACTGAACTTGTACCACAGTCTTTTCTCCGAGTGTAGCTGCAATCAGTTGCTGCTTGGCACCGACACGACTTCAGATTGTTATGTTAAAAACTAATTAAATGGGCGTTTGCAATGCGCCACGCCTCTTAATTGGCTGCGCCTTGCAACGCCATGGGAGGATGCGATACAGTAGCCTGCATTAAACACATAACTCAACTGCGCCTCCTCCTGCTCTTCTTAACCTCCTCCTCCTTCTTGTTCTTCTCTCTTCCTGTAGGTCTGGTTCCAGAATCGACGCGCCAAGTGGCGCAAGCAGGAAAAGGTTGGACCCCAGTCACATCCATATAATCCGTATCTGCCCAGCGGCGCCGCCAGCATGCAACAAGTGGTGGGTGCCGCCCTGCCCCCGAATCCCTTTACCCATTTGGGTTTCCAGCTGCGCAAACCCTTCGATACACCCGCCAATCTGGCTGCGTTCCGCTATCCACACTTATCTGCGCCTATGATACCATCCGGCTACTTCAATCAGTTCCAGCGGTAAGACAGACAGACAGTCTCTAATCCTCTATAGAACCTGCTCTTTATATTTGCCCCTCTCTCTCTCTCTCTTCCTCTCTCTTTCTTTCTGCAGTGCTCCACCGCATATGCTGCCTCCGGGCATGGCATCGATGTATTCGCCATCGAGCTCCTTCCAGTCACTGCTGGCCAACATGACAGCGGTGCCTCATGGCCGTGCTCCACCCCTGCCACCCTCGCTGGCCGCCAAGCCACCCATGCTAGTGGGTTCGCCTGATTTGCATTCACCCAACAACCATCAGCAGCTGCTCGCCTCGCCGCCCAATTCGCCTGGTTTACAGCAGCCTCCGCTGCCACCGGCTCAGCTTTCGCCGCAGCAACTCGTCGGCATCTCGCTCACCCATCAGGCGCCACCACCACCAGGATCGCCCACTATTCAAACGGCGCCTGTTGCCCTGACCTTGACGCATTCACACTCGCATCCTTCTCATCCGCATGCGCCGCACGCTCATTCACCACAACGTCAACTGGCGCCGCCACCGCCACCTGCACGTGCTGCCACGCCCCCGGAGGATCGACGCACCTCGTCCATTGCCGCACTGCGACTGAAGGCGCGTGAGCATGAACTGAAGCTGGAGCTGCTGCGTCAGAATGGTCACAGTGGCGATGTAGTCAGCTAGCGGAGCTGTACAAATCACACTAGTCCTAAGCTTCTTCTTCCCCTCTTCCTCTTCCTCTCTACCCTCTCTGTATGCCTGTCCCTGCTCACCCTTCTACTAAGTTATTCGAAACGACCCCAGCTACTTTTGCTTGTAATAGATCACAGAATTTCCATTAATAAATCGCAACCACAGACGTCCCACTGTTTGTGATACAATACACAACGATTTGTTTATGATACCCTGTTATTATATTGTCGGATCTGAGAGAAGTATTGAGCGAAATATTTACAATTAATAAAAACTGTTACAGCATATGAATCTATATCTATCTTCAAGAACTAAACACAAAGTCAGACCGCAACAAATCTTACAAATCTTAACAGAGTTACATTAGTCCACTTTGGCATCTTTTGGCTCGTAGTGTAAAAATGCATGAAATTTTAAAATCGTTGGAATTATGACAGAATTACGTTAGTCTTCTTCTGCTTAGGTGGCCATTACAACCCGTCATCGGGTTACGGCCGACTACTCTGCTAAACATCTTGTCATAGTAGCACCTGTTGGCAAATTTGATTCTCCGCTTGATCTTCATGCTGATGTTGTTGCTGGGGCTATATGAAATCCTTGACAACATCTTGGGATCCTAGTTTTCTTGCAACTACTTCGTTTTACCCCCGTTTACCTGCAAACCCAATTTTGCTGACTCCTTTTCGATCGCGGAAATAAAGCATTGCGTTAGTCTAGAAATGAATATAATTAAGACGGAATTACTTTATAAATCTAGGGATCAAGTGCTTAACAAAAAGTTAAAGCACTTCATGTAAAGTTACGATATTATTCTTTGTAAATAAGTGGTTCCTTTAGCTTTGCAAAGCTGTAGAGTGATCAAAAAATATGTGTAAAATCTAAACAGATATCGAAACCTAAGCAATAAGCCAGGCTCGCTAAGATTTTGAATGAGTTGCGATAGCATAGAAAGTGATACATTGCAAGAATGCATAGCGAATGTTTCCCACTGAGAGTAATGGGCATCTTTTAGTCATTCCCACCCTTCACTCTTGCTCTACTCATTTGTTTCTTTTATTGGAAATCACGTAATGCCCACAAATTACGCTTAAGTCCCGCATTACAAATGGACCGACTCCAACGGAGCCTAATGTGCGTAACAACACCTACTTAAGTCGCAGTGCTAACAGGCACCGCACAAAGAGAGAGGGAGAGAGAGAGAGAGAGAGAGAGAGAGAGAGAGAGAGAGAGAGAGAGGGAGAGAGCTGAGAGAACTGATTCACAGCCAGTTTTTGGGTTCCCAATCAGAGTTCGAGGTACCACAAGCTGCCATTAATCAGCGGATGCCACATAAATCTCTCTTGGCCAAAAATAAAAGCAACAGCAACGACTGAAAATTTACCACGGGCGGGTGCTACAAATATAAATTTATGAATAAATTAGAAACAAATTAAGTATGTTAATTAGAGGCTGAGCGAACGAAGGTTCCAATGTCTCTGAAACGTATATCGAACGAAAATTAAATTGAATATTGAACACACACCGACGCTGCTTAGCGATTTCTCTCTCTCCAGTGTCTGAGAACCATTATACACTATACAAAAAATACATTATACACTATAGAAAAGAGTATGGAGTTCATAAGGAGTTCTGAAAACCATTATACACTGTCATCTATAGAAAAGAATAAGAAGTTTATAAGAACCTGATCAGGAATAAGCTTCAATATGAATTCAAGTTTGTTTTACTAATTCAAGTATGCCTGCATTTACCAAGCAAAACATTATTATTATATAAAATTCATATATTAAAACACTTTTCAACCTGTGTATAAGGTACTGATTATGTTATAGATCATTGATTATGTTATAGATCAAGATATAAAGACACTTAAATGTTGTTTGAAATTTAAAGTACTTTATCGTTAAATTTCCATAGACTACTCGACTCAATTATGTCGATTTCTATCAATCTAAATCCAATCAAAATATCATCTAGCCCCTTTCTATAGAGATCTTTTATCATTTAATGATATGATATATTTAGCAGCGTATTGAATATTCAGTTGCCCTGGGATTGTACAGTTATTCTTCAGGCCAAGCTGTTTTTGGGCCTGAATTATGCGTGGTAATTAATAAAATGGAATATTTATGATAACATTTATAAAACACGAAGCTGCTTAATTCGATTACCAGATCGTCTTCTTTATTTATTTTTCTCTCTGGATCCTCTCTGACTATCTAGCTATCTCTCTCACTCATTGCATGGTAATTGCCATGAGGTGGAACTGTGATAATCATGTTTGAGCAAGGCCTCGGGGGCCTCTCGTGCTCTTCACATGGCGACGGCGACGTTTCATGCATTCTCAATGAGTTCGTCAAATGCAAAGCTACCAATTAATTTGCATAATAATCGAGTCAGTTGGAGGAAGACATTGGCAGTTGATGGTGGAAGACGGGGACAAGGAGGGGGAGGAGAGATGTGTGCGAGAATATCGGGCAACAACCATATTAATAATCATTAATTAAGGCGACTAATTAACGCTGACATTAAGAGACCGCATTTTAATTACGATCCACAAGTTTTTTTACTCTCCTCACTCTCGATTAGATATTGTCATTCTTGTTGTTGTTGCTGTCGTTCTTGTAGTTGTTATAGTTGTTGCTATAATAGCATTATACTAGTACGAGTACAAGTATTACATCTGCTTTGTAGTTTTTCCCCTCGGATTAAACGTCTCTATTTCAATTCGCATTCGATTAAAACGTTCCTTAATTCAATTTAACTTCAACACAACTTAATTGTTTTGTCATGAGCACCGACAACAATAACAACAACACCTGCACTTACAACAACAACAATAAAACCAACGAAACGTGAGCAATGCAACGGCTGCAGTGCTATAATATACTCCGTAGTCATGGACTGCAAGGGTATGATGTGTGATAAGCTTAAGTGAAATATTAATTTGATTGTTTGTATAAATTTGACGTGGTCTCGAATATTCTGGCACCTCTATTAGAGTTCCTCTATCAAATTTGGTAAGCACATTTATATTATCATTCAGCTAATATCTCATTTGTTAGCTGAGCTAGATTGCTTAAATTAAAGGTATATGTTTATTTCAAATGTATCTTTATTAAAATCGCAACATTCTTAAGCGATGTAGAACAACAAATATGATCTGTTTGAATTATATCAGTACTATCTACAGGGCAACCCAAAGTCCGGCGCAAATGATTGTCTCCTTTTTGGCTTGTTTTACTTTTTGTCAGACAAAATGCAAGCAGCAGCATTTGTTGGATTTTGTTGCTGGTCAGGCATCTGTAATTGCATGTAAGCGTGTGTTAGTGTGTGTATTGTAGTGTGCTTGTGTGAGTATTTCGTGTGTCGGCGCAATTAACTTTGCGTTTAATTTGCAATTATCCAAACGACTCAAACTAATTAGCGCCACTTTGATTAAACTTTGCAAAAATTTAACAATTTTTTCCTCATGAACAACAACGACAACAAAAGCAGCTGAGTATTGAGTGAATGAAAATTGTATGCGAAGCAGCAGAATTTAATTAGGTTTTCATAATTTACTTCCACCTCGCGCCCTCCCCCCTCGCAGCAGCAGCAAAAAGAAACTTCAATTTTCTTATGAATGAATAAATGAATATGAATACATGTGAATACATGTGAGCGCTAGTATATTCAGCATTTGTATGCCCGCTCGCTTATCTAACCTGTTGTCCAAATATATAAAACTGCGAATCATTATCAAAGTCATCGTCAAAGATTGTGAGAAACAGAGATAAACAGAGACGAACGCATTGGGCTATTAAAAATTCATTCACAGCAAGACAAAAGACTTAGGCAACGAACTTGGCAAGCGCATGCATAAGTTGAGCACGAATTAAACCAGCTGAGAGACAGTTGACTACGTCTGTTGTTAGTCACAGCATGCCAAAAAAAGATAAAACTAAATCTAATATTGACAATCTGAATTGAACTTTATAACGGTTTATTGATTTTAGAGAATTCCTGTATTAGAAAGTGAGGTTAGTTTCGGGTTAAGCACTCGTTGGAGGCAGTGAATTCCTTTGAAATTCACCATATAAACAATATATGCAAGTTTCAGCTGAATCGGAAGACTTTATCATATAGTTTTTAATGGAAATTATCAGTATAAATTCAAGTTTTTGTACGAAAGTCAAGATAGAGCAAGGAAACTTTTTATATTTATGTTTTAAGGTCTTCAATATATACTTTATACATTTAATTTCTATCAGGTGACTATATCATTATAGTTTTCTTAGAAACTAACAGTAGAAATTCAAGAATTTTGTTATAAACTTAGTTAACTTGAACTGATGTTCCAACCAAATGATGTTCGTAAATATATTATAGCTGAATGTGGTATTTATATATAATATAATAATATTAATTTATATTTATCTGTATACTATATCATTAATCTAATTTTAAGTCTTCTTAATTTACTTTAATCCATCAGTCATTCACTCGTCACATTTTGCCGACGGCATTCCCGATTTCTATCCCACATTCAAACTTCATTAAGCTCCAAGCTTATCTGCTCAATCTACAAAGTTATAGGCTATATATGGCATATATTAGTGTCAGTTTGAATGTTGTGAACAACACGCAGGCTTCCGTTCGACACACACACACTCACTCCATTCACTCACTCATCTATTAAGATGGTAAATCAATGTCGTGTTTCATGTCAGCATCGCTGAATGATGCAGCCTGGTGTGGAATGTTGTTCGAAGTTGAAGTTGAAGTCTTCGCCATCGCCTTTGCCCCATTTTCAGCTGGCACACTTTCAAGATCCCTCTCCCTGTCCCTCTCTCTGCCTCTCACTTTTCTCCTTCTTCCCTCTCTTGCTCGGGATTTATGTAAAATGTCTTTCCTTTCGCTTGTTTCCATTGAAATTATGCAATGTTCCGTCTCGTTGTTTGGACTGTGCGTCTGTGCATAAATTAAATTAACGCTGAGGATTGTAAAATTGGAACTGCAACTGCAACTGGAGCTGGAGCTGGCCACAGTAGCCAGGCGCTTCCTCCTCTTGGGCTGCTATGCAAGTCATGTGCAGCTTGTGGGGAACTTGTCGATTCGTTGGATTCGTAATTAACTTGTTGCCATAATTGCTCACTTTTGCATTTGTGTGTCGTGTATGTATGTGTGTTGTGTATGTGTGTGTGTGTATGTTGTGTTTATGCTACACTATGTTGTATGTTGCATGTCACACGCCGTCTGCCTGTGCTGCATTCTGTGGCAGGCTGTGAGTGGCCATTGGCCATTGGCGAGTGCCACAAGATTTCTGTATAACTCATTACAGAAAGTTACACTGAAAGAAATGCGCATGTGAATCTGTAAAGAACTTCATGAATAAATAACACAAACTAACTATACCATACAGTATCAGTAAATGTAATGGAATATTATACAGTTAGATTACACTAAAAGAAATGTGAGCACATTATTTTAAAAATTACAAAATACTGACTTTTTAATAAAATGAAAAACCAAAAAGAGCAAACTGTCTATAAATAAACAAAAATATAAATAATTTTGAACCTGATTTACTTGTTATAAGCTGTAAATAATATGCGATCTTTAATGTATTAAAACACTAAAATAACCATAAACCAATTAAAATATCTATAAATATAAATCGTGCCAGTCAATCAATAAAAAGTTGAGAACATTTGAGGCCTAAAATATTTTTCAAGCCCTGAAAGTCTATAATAAATTATAAATTCTAAAATTATATGATCCAAAGCAGATTATAGCGTGCATTCTCGCAGTGTACACACTCTCAACTTTATGGCTGAGCTGCGGCTTCACACACACACTCACTAACACACACCTATACAGCACAGACTGACCCGTAAAAACGACAAAACGGTAACGACGTGACTTTTATTGTGCACAGCAGACAGCAGCAAGTAAGAAAGAAAGAGAGAGACAGAGAGAGAAAGAGAGCGGGGCAGGGGAGTTAAAGGAGGAGCAAGAGGGAAGCCGAGTGCAGCCAAAACGAGGAGAAACATTTGGCGCCGCAGCAATTAGTTATCAAAGACGTCGCACTGTGACAAGCAGAAGTCAAAGCACTCCCGGACGCGACACTGCGAGCCACCCAAATCCCTGACAAAGAGAGAGAGAGCGGTAGAGAGAGAACACTTACGATTATATATGCGCCATATAAATGAGTCACGCGTGAGGTAATGTCGAAAGTGGAACTCGAGTGAAATTACACATGCATACACACACGAGTTTATATTTAGCCTCGTAGCCATTCATCAGCCTCGAGGCAAATGGTGGAAGAGTTCCAGGAGCAGAATCCTGCTACTACTCCCAGACTCCACACTGGCTCTGGGCCACGCCCCAAATCGTGGCAGCGTGTGCCAGCAGCGGAGAGCGAGCGAGACAGACACGATATTAAAACGTAGCCCGGCTAAACATTGATCCTTATCGACATGTCAGGAAAGTGATGACGCTGCTGCTGCTGCTGCTACTTCTACTGCCTCCCTGCCTGCTCCGACTTCTGCCGACTGCAATTGGTAGCCAGAACAGCAGCAGCAACAACTTAACACGAGACACCAACAGCAGCAGCACGCAAGCAGCACGCACTGAGGCAGATCAATGGATACGAGAAGCAGTAGAAATACAAGCAGGAGTAGAGGGCGGCGTAGCAGGAACATGAGATGAGCTCTACGAGACTACAAGCTAGTATAAGTGTCTGTGAGTGTAATGGGGTAATCACCTATGTCAGAGTAGCACGTGTATGACTTACAAGAATAGAGACTATCGTATTACTATCGGTAGGAAAGAAAATGGGGAACAATTAAAAAATGTTTCGTAGAAAACATGATTTTCAACATTAATGCCAAGCTATGTCAAGAAAACTATTACTAAATTAAAAGATGTTCTACTACAATACAACAAAACTATAATTAAACTATCCCGTAAATATTTTGCAATGTTTAAACAAAACAAAGTTATAAAAATGCTTCGTACATGTTTATTTAATGAATTTATAGTCGAACTATGGTCAGTCGACTGTTTAAAAGTAAAAAACAATTAATATTCATAATTGTTTGCAATTTCTAAATTCAAACCTTTAAATTTAAAACTATTCTAGAGAAAAGATTGAATTCTTCTACAGCATTCAACCATCCTTAAACTATCCCGTGCAAATAACCAACAAGAATAAAGCTATAAAACAATTCTAACGCTCATTAAATCTCTCCCTATACGGCAGCACAAAACAATTTCCAAGTTGAAAAACACCTTTTTTACAGTCGGTTGGCGATAAGATCGATCTTTTGTCTACCGGGCGATAAGTTATAAAAAGATTTGATTAGCTCCAAGCCAAGGCATGAATGCATAATTCGACTTGGAATTCGACTTGGAAATCGAATCGAAATATGCACTAATTAAATAAGCATAAAAAAACTCCAACGAAAATTATCTACGCCTCCTTAGCTTATCTGGCTACATATGTAGGCTCTAAACTGTCTGCGCTGTTGTTTTTTGGCCTTTTTCTGGCTACATATATCTTTCTTTTTACTGTGGACATTTGCATAGACAGACCCCTACGCAGCAGCTACTAATGAGCTGACCAAGCGCTTTGATCGCTTTGTGTGTAGGTGTCTGGCGTGTTCGATTAGATTAGGCTAATCGGGTAGCAAGATCTCAACTGGATCGGGAGGCAGATCAAACGTAGTAAGCGACGCAAGCCGAGGCGTAGCATTAGATGACAGCGAGAGGTGTATAGAGTGCAGAGAGAGAGAAAGAGAGGGAGAGCTTGGTAAGTTGTCGTTAATTGCCGATAATTAACTCGGGCCTCGCGATTTATAATTTCTGCTCGCAACAAATTAAAATCGCCAATCGAGGCATGTGCGGCATGCGGCCCCTATGAAAATGCGAATGCTGTGCAAAATCTGACATGACAAGAACAACATAATAAAAAAATATGTTGGAATTCAAAGGCGAGGCAGAGGTGGCAGGACTAGAAAAATACCCTGTAAGAGAGAAGATAGTAATAGAGATAGAAATATATAGCTTAGCATGAGGTAACAGAAGATACTCATTGAGGATAAGATATATTCATGTCTGAGCGAGTAGAAAACTATTAAGCATAACTTACATATCATTGGATGATAAATGAGAGAAAATAGTGAGCATACAGATTGAAAAGCCTTTATATTCCTGTGAGATTTAAGTCATTGAAGATATATCATAATTTATAGCATACAAATGCAAATCTGTTCTATGAAGTCAGTCGTGGAAATAAAGATGTAATGGCTAATGAAATTTGAGGTTAAAGGTAAGCGCTCCTCCAGTTTTTATAAACATAATATTATGATATTAAACATTTTTCTATTATTTAAAAACTTCAATTGAAGTATTCACTATGAAGATTATAGAAATCTGTAAAGATTATAGAAATGCGTAGTATTTACTATTCTTATGCGCTTTTCTACTCTTAGCATACAATATAGTCTTTATAAATCACTCCATATACACTCTTCCCCTCCCCTTAACAGGGTATAAATATGTGAAATTAAATAGGCCGTGTAGCAGCTGCCCATACCGATGCAAGGAGAGGCGAGTTGCGGGTTGCGGGTTGCAGACAAGAAAGATTGGGGACATTTTTAGGCGTGCCCAAAAAGAAACAACAGTAGCACGAAGAGCACAACCCAATGCAGAGGGAGGTGAAGCTGTAGCAGATGCAGGGAGAGTGTGGGGAGAGCTGGGTCACTAATTTGCCATTTAGGCTGGCATTTGCGGCATTTGTGACAGGCCCAGAAAAGCCGCTGCAAAAGTTCCAAGTTAATGGCTTAATGCAGGCAGCTTCAAGGCGAGTCTGCAGACAGAGCGGAGAGTCAAGAGACAGAACTGCCGAGTTCCGAGTCCCGTGTGTCCCGCGAATCCCGTGAGCTGATAATTAACAATTTCAGGTGCCATTTGGAAGTCCGAACAAACTGCGATTCGAAATGGATTTTCAATCAGAGCTCTCTGGCCGCAATTACAGTTCACTTGGGCAAAGAAATCTTATTAAGTTTTGTTTGTTTTCATCATTATTTTCACGGCTGATCGCGGCTCGATCGGTCGCTGATCTGCTGATCCGTTGCCCATTTTCGGCCATTAAGAGTGAAAATCTTGTGTAAATCGAATTATTTGTAATTTATGGTGTGGCAGTTGTTGAATAAATGGAGGTTATTACCGGGCCAACAACTGGCAACGGGCCAACGTAGCTGGAGCTGGAGCTGGAGCTGGAGTTGGATTTGGACTTGGCCTAAACCAATAACCATTAAGCGTGCTAAAATCAATCGCCCCCTCTCCACCACTAGAAGTGCCTCGACCCGAACAAATCCTCCTCTCAGTTAGCTTGTGGTTGCAATTTGCAGACGATTTGCGGTTCATACTCTGTGGTCGTCCGTCTCTCCTCCTCTCTCTCTCTTTTTCTCTTTATGTGTAACCAAGATGGAGAATGAGAAGCACCGTGGAGAGGCCACAGTCCATACTCGACTCGAGCCAGAGCCAAACTGGTTCAAAGAGATTATCGATTTTCAATTACCAGGCGAGTGTGCGGCTAAGTAGTTTGGTTTTTTGTTTGGTCTAGCAATTTTCGTAACTGCAGCTGGAACCAGTTGCCAGGACAGCAGTTATGCACACACAGAAAGCGCAAAAAGCACTGAGCAACATGGAAGCGAATTTAGTAAACTGAGTTTGCAAGGATTAAGAAAAGAAGAAGCATTAAAGCAGTTATTAAATGTAAATGGAAAGTCTACTAAATACAGCTTTGTTGATTGAATAAGCTTAGATGATTAATCTGATGATGATTAATCCTTTGTTGCTTAAGCACCTAAAAACTGAAAGTGTGCTACAAAGGCTCTTTCGTGTAAATCACCTTAAATAAATTCTATTAAGTTTCATAGCCAATATCCATTGATAAGCTTAAAAGCACATTAAAGCTTCAATCCTGAAAGCACTTCAAAGCATGAAAAAACATACAAAAGTTCATTCTTTTGAATAAAGTGCATGAAATTACTATATAAAGTTGCTTAGTCAATATCTGTCCATTAAACGTTGATATGCTAGATATCACATTTAAGTTCTTAACTTGAAAGCACTCGAAAGGTTAATAAAATAAACAAAAGCTTATTCTTTTCAATTAGGTGCATGAAACTACTACATTAAAGCTGCTCTTTAAATAAATGCAAAAGGACTTCTTTATTGAAATGTTGAAAGTACATAAATATAAACATAAGTATAAGTATTATATATCATTTTAAAAGTTAATTAAAAGTTCATTAAACATATAATACATTAAGCTGTGAAACAAATGAGCGTATAACTCATAATTGCACTTGGATTTTAAGCTCATTTATGTGCCACCCTCAACCAATGAAGAGAATGCCCTTATATCTCTCTAAGTAGCAGAAAAAGCACCTCACAGTCCCTCTCATCATATCTTTCAGCCACACACTAATGTAAAATTACCCATTCAACTACCACATCGCAAACTTGTTGCTCAGTGTACATGGCTGTGATAGGAGAGCAAGCAACGTCAGAGAAATTAAACAAATTAAGTGCGACACTCGGCAGCATGTTCCCAACGGCAACAACTCACACACACACACTCATCGCTGGTCGCACACACACATCGCACATCGCATAAATATATCTTATCTATCAAATCGTTTAACATTTATAACCCGTTTGCCGTTGTTGCTGTCGGTGTTGTTGTTGTTGTTGTTGTTTACTCCTCGCTTCTATCTATGAATGAAAGCTGCTTTTGTTTTGCACTGTGTGTGTGTGTGTGTGTGTGTGTGTGAGTGTGATGCGACGTAATCAGCAAGCTAATCCCAGGCAGACAAGACGATGAAAGCGAAGGCAGCTGCCGCTGCGAGTTGGCCAATCTGTGGGCTATGCTAATCGTTCGTCTTATAATTAATTAATTAGTCAGTCAGGCAGATAGTCAGAGAGAGATAGAGAGAAGAAGAGAGACTGCAGAGGAGAGAGAAATGATGAGAGTAACATGTGCAGAGGCGTTACATGCGGCCAGTTCGTTGCCTAAGTCTTTTGTTTTCCTGCGCTTCGCGTCAGAAATTTAATCAAAAAATTTCATAAATGCAACGACGAAAATTGCACATTTAATGACAATAATTTGCGTAATGGATTTTCATGTTTTCGTAATTGAATTTATTTTAATTTAAACCAAATTGCACGCTCCCCACCTGCCCTCCACTCCACTGCAGTGCAGTGCCTGGCAAGGAAGGCCCGAACAGCGCGAGCTGTATATATAATTTTATGCGCTCACGCCGTCCGCTACGCTAATTGATTATAATTCTGTCAGTCGCCACCACACAGTCGACGTGGGCAACAACACAGCGCGCTGGCCATGGACTTGCAGCCAGGCTCGATCCCTGCTGCTGCCCTGCTGCCGCTGCTGCTGCTGTTGCTCCACATTTCGCGCATTATTTTCGCGCTCGTTAGCCGCCAGCCAGAGGCTGAGATCCAAGTCAGGTAGGTAGCAGCAGCAGGAGAGCAAAGAAGCAGCAAGGAAAAGAGCAGGAGGAGTAGGAGCAGGAGCAAGAGGAGGAGGAAGAGCAGCAACAGCAGTAGGAGAAGGTGGAGCAGCATCTTGTGATGCATCACTAGCTGGCAGGTGTTTTGGTATCGATCGCTCAGGCTGTTGATAAATACTTGTACATACTCCATTTACCCCCTTCCTCCACTCCCCTGCCTCACCCTCACCCCTACACTACTTCGTCGGAGTTCCACCCTAAGGTGTCTGCGAATTGTTGATGAATTTCATAATACACATGCATTAAATGAGGCGACGACTTCCGTTGCACACGTTGCACGTTGCACACGTTGCATGCTGTTGCAAGTTGGCCAACTTTGGCGTTGCCTGTTGTTGCCACAATTTACTTTTTATGAATGTCAATGGCTTTTTAATTAATTGCCAGCGAATTGCTCTGAATGGCTATTAACGGTACTTCTCTGAGTGCAATGCAGGCCGTAAATAACTTCAGTTTTTTCCAATATATAATGAGAAATATAGGAACTACTTGTATTAGGGAAACAAAGGCTACTGATCTGCGCACTTGAGATCTGTAATAGAAATAAAAAACGGCTTGCCGAAGGTTCTTTAACTTTACAGGCTCTTATATCCTCCAATTGTTTCTATACTACTTAGTTATATGAAATGTTGCAGAATTGAATAGTATTGTTTATATTCAATATTATGTCTCACTTTCATTGGCATTAATAAGTTATTTCTAAAACCAAAGCTAGTCTTCATACAAAAATCTGCATTTCGGCCGAATGTTCCTATGGCAACTATATGTTATATTGTTCCGATTTTGATGAAATGCTATATACATAATGTAAATGTTTGTTATAGAAATTAAATTAAATGAAACTAAAAAATTCGATGTAGTAAATCAATATCTTGACAACTAATAAAGTCGTGCGATAGTTTGTACGGCAGCTTTACGATATATCGGTCTGATCCTGCTCGTTCCCATTTACTTATACTCTTAGCATACTCTTGAAATTAACTAAAGTGCGTTGCAAACGCCTGGCCAAAATGAATGTACGAGTATCCTCTGCAAGGGTGTAAACATAAGGATCATCCAGAGTACTTTCATTGTCTGTTTATTTCTTTTATAATATTTATTATATAAGGTAAAAGAGAGCCAATCTTTCTTTCAATCCTTTTCAACTATTACACAATCTGAAAGCTATAGATCTACTTGGTATATTTATTTATTTTTCTGGTTTTCGCATTTTGTTTTTGGCTTTTTTAGAGCTCTTCGGTTTATGTGCGTTTAATGCGTTATATGGAAAACGACTTTCAGCTGCCTTTTTTGTGAATGTTCCCCATAAATCGGCCGATTAATTACGCCCAATTAATAAAAAGCCACCACGACGAGATCGTTAAAATTTTAGCTGTTTTTATGCGCCAATTAAATTATTTCGAATATAATTTTTAGATTTAATTGTGGGCATAGAAAGCTGTCGAATACAGAGCCTGCAGCTGCAAGTCGGAATAAAAGTCATAAAGTTTTAAAGTAAAAACATTTTATGATGTCCAACAAATATTGCACAACTTTGCTAATTTTTGTAATTTTTGAAAATAACAAAAATTTCACTTTATATTTTTAAAATTTCATAATGTTTTAAAAGTAAATAAATATATAAACATAAATTTAATATAAATATATATTTATCCTTTAAATACATGATATACTTTTAAATAATTATGAAAAACATGAAAATATAGCAGAGTTAAATCTGAAATATTCCAAAATCTATTTAAAATAATTTACAATGAGTTAGCAGGATATTTATCAGTTTAAAACATAATATTCTTTATGCAGTAGAGCAGAACTAGAAAAGGTTTTAAGAAATACTCTATAGTAAAAGCGGCTAATAACTACTGCCCTGTAATAACAGGGTATCTGTCAGTCGCCCCTCTTTGATTGTTCTGCTGCTGCTAAGCGAGAGTTAACAGTTGTGTGCTTCTTTGCAGCGCAGTTCATTAAAGGCGCTTAAATTGTATTTCATTGTGGGCATAGGGCGTGGCACAATACCGGCCTCGCCCCTCCCTCTGCCTACTTGGCGACTCACACTGAGCGCCAGAAGCGCACAAATCCAATTTAAATGCAGCCGAAGATGCCAACAGCGAAAGGGAGTGCGAGCAGTTGAAACGGGGATATGGACAGAGAGAGAGAGAGAGAGAGAGAGAGATAGAAAAAGACAAAGAGAGAGAGCAGGCGAGGCGCAGCGAAGCGTAGCTGCGTCGAAGAAGATCGACCCCCTGCGCGTCTCATTGTCGTAAATCACACATTAAAATATTTATTTGTATTTTTAGTTGTTTAAAAATTAGTTAAAAGCCCGCGGCGCGAAGAAGACGAGGCAGAGAATGAAGTAGAAGATGAAGTAGAAGACGAAGCCGAATCCGAATCCGAGGCAACACCCGAGGAGAGCTGAACCCGAGTTAAGGTAGAGTTCGAGAGTGAATTTTAATTTCCTTTTTATGATATTTTAATTTATTTGTGCGTAAATCAAAACCCCAAACGAGCTTGGCTCCACAGTCGATGGTCGATGGAAGATCTTCTGCTGCACCCTCCCCCCTTCTGAGAAGATCTGCTGCTGCCTTGTTCCCCTCTTCCCCACGCGAAAGATCTTCAGAGATCTGCGGCTGCACTTTTAATAAATTAGATTACTCTCTGCAACGGCAGCGGCGCTTCCTTCGCGCGAACTGCATAAATCTCCAAGCCAAAGTAGGCCCCATCTCGGATAAGGAGGAGGGGAAGGCGGAGGACTCCACTCTCCTCAGCGCAACACGCAGACAAAGATTGCTTTTTCACAGCTTGAGGTACGTCCGGCTGTTTATTAATTTGACGTGCTAGCTGCCTCTCTACCTCCCGCCCTCCCACTCTCTTCCTCCCTCACTCTGCCCACTGCAACAATTTGTATACATTTTACGGCGAGAAGGCGTGTGGGCGTGGCATAACTCTCACAGCAATTAGCGGCCTTATCTAATTACGGGCAGCGCCGCCAACGACAGCTGCGGCAGCTTTTGGCAGCAAGCTCTGCTGTGCCTTTCTTTATTCCCCATAGATGGCGCTACAGGGTAACTTAGTCTTATACGCTGTTAAGTATGCAACACTTTTCTTCACGTCGTGGTTCGAACTGGGGTTGTCTGGAACATGTTGCATACTTTGCAGCGGGCGTTTACAGACTCATGTTAAAATTAAATTTTTGAACCGCACACCGTTCCTATGATGGTAGCAAGGACGATTTTTAAACGATATTCGTCTGTACAAATTGCGAGAAACCAAAAGAACTGGTCATACCTTTGGCAAGTTGTAAACATAGCAGTGCATTTCAGGCAAGCAATCTCATTTGAACTAGCTAAGGAATAGCGCAAAAGAAGCTAAATGTAAGCTGAGCTAGCAATACTGTCAGACTGGCATTTAACAGTGAACATGCAGAGCAGTCTGTAACGTGTTGCCGTTTACGTCTGTAGACTAACAGGTTGTCACTGGAAGTGTTCATTCTCAGCTAGGGGTAGCACTAACAGACACTGTACAAAACAGAATGAACACCCAATTCCAGTGTAAATGTTTATGCTAATGTTAATGTTATGTTAGAGTGAAACACACCAGCAGAAACATGACTAGACAGGCACAAACAGGCACAGCCAATAAGAAACGGCAAGAGATTTAAAGAAGTGCAACTAAACTGATTATATATTCCATAGGATATAAAGTTAAGTTATAATACACTTAACTGTACATATGTAACAGGCAGCAGGAGTCGTGGCGAACCCCACAAACTGTAGTCGAAATAATAATATATGAAATAATAATATATAATATATAATAATATTGAATGATATCGTCGCTAGTCAAAATTGTTTTAGATTTTGGAAACGCCCTCTTTTGCCTCTATAAAAAACCACGTTAAAACCGCGTAGATTCTGTCATTTTCCAGTTTACGAACATCTTGAATTTCCTAGAATTATTGCATTAAAAACCATAAACACATTATAGAAATTCAAAGCAAATATGCATATATATATGGGAATTGAGCGACAGTGGGCGTGGCACTCAGTTGGCAGTGATGCCTGGCAGACGATGTTGGGCCAAGTTAATGTAGAATCTCTGTTCGCTTTTAAAAGCATATGAACATACTACATACGCTATGTTGTTTTTATGCCTCAACACTTTCGACTAGAAAGAGTGAAGATAAAGATGGGTAGAGGGGGAGGGAGAGGAACAGCAAGAGAGAGAGACAGGCAAGCGGAAGGTTTAAAAAAATTTGCATAAAACGCAGCAGACTTCGCTAACTAAGTAGTTAGCGGACTTGCAGCGAACACACACACACACACACCCACAACCGCGGTTGCCGCCCTTCAGCCACATCCTGTTGCCACGCCCCCTCGCCCTAGGGCTGCCTGTGCATGGCGACAGACATGAGAGTGGCACAATGTCATGGCTGCCTGCGTGTCTAAGTGAGCACATAAGTCGCCAAGAAATCTATGCGAATTCCGCTCATGTGTGTGCTGGGATATCTAATGTGTGCCCCAATATGTGGCAAGTACACACAACTGCTCTGTATGCCCCAGATTCCTGTCCGTTTCCTCCTTGGACTGATTGCGAGCAAAGCAAAAAAGTTTTCATAACACTTAACGAATTACGATCTTGTAGTATTAAATTAAGATTAAGTTCATTTGCATTTCACATTAAATATTTGTTATAAATATTATATAATATTATATATTCATAAAGTATTGTACTAGATTACAGTTTCATTCATAACAATACATAAGAATGAGAAAACCAGACCTCACAGCTTATGGTATATAGATAAAGGTTGATTTTTTAGCTATTATCTTTTGGTTTAAACAGCTGACGCACGTTTCGTGTTTTGTATCACTGTCAAACATCTTCAGTTTGATCTTTAATTTAACCATGACTCGTCTATACAGACAAGCCCGCTTCAATTGACATATTGAAGGACAACATTCAAGCATTTATTCGTGGCCGAAATGTTGGAAAGAGTTTGCCAAAGTTAAACTAAACGGATGCACCATTTGAGGCGCAGTCACGGTCAACATTTGCATGAAATAATCTTCAAACATTCAATTATATGGAAAGAACTATCGATTCAAATAAAGATTTCATGCATTTCTCGATTCTTGAACACCTCGATACACATAATACAAATTAAATATTTAGTTCAATATCCATTGAATGCGATACAGCCAAATCGGAGCGATAAACATAAAGTTCATTCCAATTTCACATTAAAAATTAAACACTTTATTAAAAACTTCAGGCTCATCATGGTATACAATCGATATAGGCATATAGTACTTTATATAGGATAGATAGGAAAATAGAGCTCTGTTTTGTCGTTATCGTAGTTGCTAATGAACATTTGTCGTTGATGGTGTAGAAAGTCTTCGAGTGGAAACGAGTTCTGGCAAGATTACTCCGGTTCGCTGAGCTTTTCTTGCACTTCCTCGGGTTGTTTAGGTTCACTTTGATTCTCATCCACCTCCTGAGGTTGTTCAACCTGCTCTTGATCACTGAGTTTCTCCTTTACTTCCTGAGGTTGTTCCTCCGTCTGCTCTGGCTTACTTGGCTGCTCTGCAGATTGCGCCCTGCATTCCTTAACCTCTTCCTGGAACTGCGAGGGATGCTCCTGTTCATTCTTTTCTCCTTCTTTGGGTTGTTCTCCCTGCTGACCCTCCTCAGGGTAGGGTATCGCTCGTAGGCGTTGCACCATGTTCTCCAAGGAATCACTCTCCAGCTGCTGCTGCTCCCTGCCCTTCTCCTTCTCCTGCTCCGACTTGGTACGCTTCCTGCTCGCATCCACATGTCGCGCCGCTGCACAGAGCTGCGCCAGAGGTTTCGTCTTGTGCTGCAGAGGATTGGTATTGACATTGGGAGTCTTTGATATGGCGCCCGTGCAGTGTTGTACTGCTGCCAACTGACTGGATGTGGTGGTGATAGTAGCGCTGCATGCTGCTCCTGATGCTTCCTCTTCCTCCAGCACAGTTGTGGCCTCCGCCTCCACTGCTGAGGCGGGCGACTGCTCCAGCAATTGCTCCGCCTCCTCAGCCTCGGCCTGCCGCCTGTTGGCCTCCCGTTCGGCAATGCGATTTATCATGGCAGTGCCTCGCTCGGAGGTGTTGCTTAGCCTGGCAATCAGCTCGTTGCCCTGCTCCTCCAGCCGACGCAGTCGCTCGGCACGACTTGCAGAGACGCGCTCAATGTCTTCCAGACGCTGTTCCACTGTCAGCGAAATGCTGCCTGTGCTGGTGCTGCCGTCGTGCCGCTCGTGCAACGTGTCTAACCTGTTGGAGAGACTCTCGCCACGCTGCGTGTTCCTCGAGAGCTGCGAGAGCAGCTGCTGACTCTCCTGCTCCATGCGCTGCAGTCGCGCTGCCCGGCGACTTGTGTAGGCCTCCTCCTCGGCGGTGAGTGGGGATGCAACTGGAACTGAAGCTGCTACTGCAGGTACTGAGGGTGCTGGTGATGCCTCCTTCTTGGGCTCCTCCTCGGTGTTGCTCTCGAAACTGCCCTCGCGACTAGGTGCGCGTCTTATGCGATCCAGCGATTTCTTCAGATAGTGTCCACGATCTGCGGTGCGTCTGATGCGCGACAGCAGCTGGCGAGACTCCTCCTCCAGGCGACCCAGTCGCTCGGAACGCTTGCGTGTGTACTCCTCCTCGCGTGGCGTCAGGCTGCCCGTTGCTGGCGCTGAGCTGGCACGCGTCATGCGCTCCAGGCGCTTGCGATTGATGAACTCCTCGAGAGGCACCGCATGCTGGGCTGGAGTGATCTCGTCCTGAAACTGACAGAGTTGTACTTCAAGGCGTTCGCGATTGCCGGACGTCTCTAGAACCTGCTGAATCAGAGACTTGCACTGCTCCTCCAGTTTCTGTATGCGATCTGCAGTGGCTGGAGAGGAAGATGGTTCCGGGGTGGAGCCTTCAGTCTCCGGCTGCGTCTTGCCACGTTGCCTGCTGCGTGAACTGTGCGTTGTCTTGGGAACTGCTCCGCGCGAGGTGCTTGGCACATTCTCTGGGCTCACTTCCCTTTCCTCCTCCTCCTCTACTTCCACCTCACGCCAGCCACAAGTGGGCGGCGCACTGTTCCAACGCAGCACAATCTCCTCCGCCTCCTCAGCACCCGCCTCCGACTCCGCTGCTGCTGCTGCTGCAGCTGCCTGTCGTCCTGGTGAGGTGCTCTGCATTCTCTTGATCTTGCGCGTGTGCTCGAACTGATCCCTCAAGTGTTTCCTACGGCAAGCTGAGGTCTCAGCTGATGGTACCTCTCCCTGCACCGCCACTGCACCACCCGCTGAATCCTCATCCGACTGCGGCCCCGAATCGCTATAGCCACTCTCAGCGGAATGATTCGCATCCTCCAGTTTGCGACGCGCAAACTCTCGCCTCCAGTCGTTGCACAGCTCCTGACTCTCATCGTTCTTGGCCCTGGCCATTGCCCACTTGCGGCGACAATACTCCAGCTCATCCTTCAGTTCGCTGAGCAGGCGACGCTTCTGCTGCAACTGATAGCGCAGGATCTGCTCCTGTGTGTGCAGCTGGCGATGCTGACGCTGCATTTTCCCCACCAGATGCCATGTCTTGGTCAGCTCCAGGCTGACCGCACTCAGACGCTTCTCCTGCTCGTTCAGCCGATTGTCCAGATGACAGTTGAGCGTCTTCAGTCGTGTCGTCTCCTTCACCAGCGACTTTTTCTCCATTATCAGATCCTGAAGAGAAAGAGAAAAGAAAGAAGGATGGTAAGTCTTGGTATAAAGTTATAAAAACTATACGTATATTCCTAACTTTAATCGGAAATAAATTAAAAATAATAAAAATAAACTCAAACACGCCGAGTGTGTTCGGCTTTGATGTATCCGATACCAATACGATTTCTTATATATAAAACTTCTGTTTTGCGTATTTTGTATTGCATACTGTGCAGCGGCTTGGCAATAAGTACCTCTTTACAAATATTTCTTCAATTACTTCTTTGTCGATAATCCGATCGCAGCCAATTTTTCAGAAATCATTTGGATAATAATTGTTACTGTGTTTACCAAAAATTAACTGTCTTGCATTAAAGTTACGCTTGGAATTCGGTTTTTAACGATTAACAGACAGGAAGTGGGCGTGTCAAAATCTAAAATAAACTTGATCTGATTACTATAAATTATAGTATATATAATACTTAATTGTAAGTACTTTATAATTCTTGATAATATTAATATGTTGGATTCATTTATATTAGACATAGAAATTCTATATTAAATTCCCCATAGTTTCTCGACTGCTTTGGTTCCTTAATTACGCTCTTCATTAGTTCATCCTGCTTTTCTTGCAGTGCGATATTTAATTTCTATTAACTCTTCAAGTCTTTCCCTCAGTTCAACCAGGACTTATCACGCTTATTAGGTCAATCTGGCGCATTCAATCTACTCCGCTGCAACCTACCACGGCGAGTTTGCAACCTATGACCTTTTCAGGAGCAGCACAAAAAGGCTTTTAGAACATGCTTTGTTGCACGGCGCAACTGACCGATAAATTCAATTACAGCCTAACCCCCGTGACCCTCCTTCCTCTGCAGGCAATCTACGGGACGCGTCGCCTACAAATTCGGCTGCAGTTCGTCGTCCTACTCGCACAGCACTAAATAAAGCGCTCGAGTGAATAATGCAAAACTTTGGCAACAGCCGCAACAGGGAAAGGGAAAGGGAAGGGAGGGAGTGGCTGCTGCACTTCATCAACGAAACGGATACGACAGTTAACAAGCCCGATTGTCCGCAACACTTGAACAGGCGCAGGCGGTACTCACCTTCAGTTTGATATAGGTCTTGCTGACGCTCAGCTCGGGCGACTTTGCAGCACCTCCTCCTGCTGCTGTTGCTGCCCCCAATACTCCTGCTGCTGCCCCGAATGCTGTTGTTATTGTTGCACTTGCTGATGTTGTAGTTGGTGTCGTCGTCGTCGTTGTCGGCGGCATCTCTTCAAACTGCACACGCTCAATTTTGTGGTGACTCAAGAGCTCCATCAACACTTTCCATACTTTTGGCAAGTTGCCAATGATTTCTTGGGCCGAGGCAGGCTCATGGCTGCGGCGTCTCCTCAGCTGTAGCTGCCTGCGTTCCTGCTTAATCGCATCCGTCTGGTCTGCACTTGTCTCCGCCTCCTCCAGTTCGTGCTCCTTTTCCTGCTGTGGCTCTGGCTCTGGTGTTGGTGTACTGCTGCGACTCTTCTCTTCTCTGCCCTCTTGCCCCGCTGCTGCCTGCTCGACCAGCTCAAAGAGCAGCTTGGGCAGCATGGCAGCATCGCCACTGCAGCTGCCCTCGGCTTGCGTCATCTCGTTCAACAAGTCGCGATTCTCCTCAAGCATTTTGGTAAGGCGATCTATGTCCATGTTGTGCTTACCATTGCCCAGCACCAGCTGACTAAAGAGCTGCAAAGAGTATGGGGTTTAATGCTGAATTAAGCTGAGATTGCATGAGATGACCTACCAGATTCACTGCACCCACTTGCTCCTTTAGCACACGCTTCTCGTACTTGTGCTCGCCGCATTCCTCGCGCAGCTTTGCCAGCTGTTCATTGGCTGCCTCCAGTTCCCCCAGCAGCAACTGATGACGCTCCTCGTAGTTCTTTGTTCTGCAATACGGAAGGCAATGAGTTTTATTAAACGAGAAACACAGACTGGCGCAGTCACGATCAACATTTGCATGAAATAATCTTCAAACATTCAATTATATGGACCATGCAATCGATTCAAATAAAGATTTCATGCATTTCTTTGAATTTTATGTGTTTTTTCTTTTCTTACAAAATCATCCGTTACTAGTTATGTGTATTCAATATCAAGTCTCACTTTGATTGGCACTGATAAGATAAGTTATTTGTGAAATGTAAACTGATCTTAGTACAAAAACCTTCCTTTTGACCTATTGTTCCTATGGCAGCTATATGTTCTAGTGGTCTGATATTGATGAGATTTTATATGCATATTATATATATACAAAAAGTTCGATGTAGTAAATTTAGTTGCAACATCTTGACATATATCAAAAATCAGCCGATAGTTTGTATGGCAGCTATACGATATATCGGTACGAGGCGGCTCGTTCTGACTTATATACAGCGTGCATCAATGAGAAGCATGTATGCCAAGTTTCATCAAGATAGCTTCTAAACTAAGAGACTGTTTTGCATTGCAACAGACAAACGGAAGGACTCGCGGACATGGGTAGTTCGACTGCTCTGTTGACTCTTATACAGAATACATATACTTTACAGGTTTTAAGATGTCTTCCCATGTCCACAATCAATATACACTCTGCAAGGATGCAATGACCCCCCCCCTCCCCAGCAGTGGCTCTACTTACTTCTCCTGCTCTGCCAGCAGTTCATCCTTCTTGATGGAGATCAAACGTTGCAGATTCTCATACTCTGCGGCAGCAACGCGCTGTCGCTCCTCGTATAGCTGCCGCAGCTGGCGTATGTTAACCAACTGACGCTCGTATTCCTGGCGCAGATTATTCGACATGATCTTCATCTCGCGCTCGCTGAAGGAGTTCTCTATCTGCTGCAGCTTCATCTTGAGCTGAGTGACGAGGAAAAGGGGATTGAGTTGGGGGAATGTCAAGTGCTGCTAGTGCTGACTGACTCACCTGTGCACACTGCTCCTCCTTGACGCTGAGCATCTGCTTGCAGCAGCAGATGACTTCCTTGAGTGTGCCCACTTGACGCTGCACTACCTCCACCTCGCTGCGCAGCGACAGATTATCCGCATTGGCCAATTGCAGCGCCAATTGTGCGTTGGCCAACTCAATGTTGGCATGACGACTGCGACTGCTGGGATTCTCATCATCCTCGTCTCGTTCTGGCTGTGATTGCTGCTGCTCCATTGCAGAGTCTTCCCCCCGCTCCAGCTTATCCCCTCGCAGTCGACGATTCTCTGCACGCTCTGCTGCCAATTGCTCCCGCAGTGTGGCCAATTCATCTCGCATATCCTGTACAGCAGTTTGACGCGCTGCACGCTTCTCAGCCAGCTCTGCCTTGAACTGATCCAGATCACGAGGCACAGCCTGCACCTGCGCCTGCTGCTCCCCCTTCTCATGCTGCTGCAATTCCTTCTCACTTGACTTCGTTGCCATCTGCACTGGCTGCTGTTCCAGCACTAAATTCTCATGTTCGATTGCCTGCCACCATGATGGCTCGTCATCTTCCTCAGCCAGCACTTCCGACTGCCGCTGCTGCTGCTCCGCTGCATCATTCGCTGGCTGCGGCGCCGTCGTCGTTGACTCGACATTGCCCATTCTTGTGCTCAAGAACAAAGAACAAACGATCGCGTTCTGCACTCGATATTTATTATGCTTTTCCCGTTGACTTCTTCTTCTTCTCTTCCTTCTCTTCTGCCTTAATGCGACTTTTCTTTTAGTGCCCGACGAGACAAAGAGCCGACAATGCTGTCCCCGTTCCTCCTCCTTCTGCTTCTGCTGCTGTGTCTCCTTTTCCTTCTCTTCGGCTGATCAGTTTCTTTTCAACACAAAATCTTGGCACATACGCGTGTCTATATAGAATTAGTGCTACACCTTCTGCCGTATATACTGTATATATTCTAGATATATATATATATATATACAACTTATAGCAATCAATCACTCGCGCGATTTCGCAATATTTTATTGACTTTCACTTTCTCGTATGCGACCAAAGAAAGTTTTCCAATACACACAATAACTTTCCCTTACTGCACATGTATATACATCAATCTATATCTATATCTATATATATATAGATAGAGAGCTATGCACATTAAAGTAAATATAATGTGTATACTATGGAAAATTTCAATGATTTTCCGCGCGCGTATCGCACGCTACTTTCCACTTGGTCTGCTCGTGAAAAACTGAGCACGCTTCTAATGTATCTGGCTATTTTTACCATCCAAATCAATTCAAATATTTCTCTCTATGCTCTAAGCTCTCCCAAAATGCACAACTAACTGAGTGAAGATCGTGCCACATCGTGCAAGTTCGTGTAGCATCGTTCAGCATCTTCAGGATTCGCTTGCTCAACAAATTTCCCCGAATTCCTTAATTTATTTGCTTTATGCTTGATACTACTACTACACAGACTAATAAGTATTCTATGCATTTTAATTAAAACAATATATGTATATATCACATGCAAGTGTTTAAATTTAGCCAGACACGTCAATCCCATTGGATCTGACTAAAGCACAGTTGCCACAATTTGATCAAAACAAAATAAGTTGTGAAGCATGTCAACTTTTCTTTTTGTTTTCACTAATCTTCCCCTCTCTCTCTTTCTCTCTCTCTCTTTTGCTCTCTCTCTCTATCACTTTCTCTGCCTGTTCATCACCTTGGCACTGAAATAGAGTGCAATAATGTGACATTGATGAAAGATCATCACAAGATAAACATCTGATCATCATCTAATCTAAATCAAGTTTTCAAGTTATAGAAAAAGATTCTTTGGAAATACGAAGATTTGTTATAAAGAAAGTAGTTGTGTGACAGTTTATTAGAGGGTGTAACAGGAATACTACGTGGAGGGTGAAGCCCGTTTCGTGTTTTGTATCCCTGTCAAACATCTTCAGTTTGGTAATAATTTAACCATGAATCGTCTACACAGACAACATTGAAGCATTTATTCGTGACATACCGGTCGAAATATTGGAAAGAGTATGCCAAAATTGGTCAAGCCATTTGAAGCGCAGTCACGGTCAACATTGCATGAAATAATATTCAAATAAAGATCGTACTATCGATTCAAATAAAGATTTCACAAATTTCTCTGCATTTTATATGTTTTTTTTTAAATCTTTCATATAGCTCTTAAAAAATCAGTTGTAAGGAGGAGTGATAAAGTGTAACAGGAATACTATGTAGAAACATGCTATTATCAATATAAGGTCTCAAGCAACTGCTTGTTAAGATGAAGTTTAAGATTGCCTTCCTTTCTCTATTCACAAAAGTGGGCTTATAATTATTTATAATGTATTTAAGAAGGTACTCACCGGTGCTGTTCACGTTCGTAGTTTTCCACACTGTATGATGTGCTTTGGTGTTAGATAGGAAGGTGCTGATTAGCGCTGTACTCCACCAGTTGTGACTATACATATCTGTTTCCCAGAGCACCCGGCTCGAACTTTGTTAGCAACTAATAAGAAGCTTCTTCTGTCAACTTGGATGTCTCTCGAGAGTAAAAAGACTCTATACGCATATTTCTTATGCAGTTATCTACTACGATGGAATCCCCCAAACAGTCGACGAGCTAACAATGTATACTTATTAAGCAGGAAAAGTACTTTCCTCATAGGAAAGGTGGTAGTGAAAGGGAGAGGGAGTAGTAGTAAGGGGGCTGGCTAATGTGAGTCCATATATAAGGCAGCATGTGCTGCAATTGTTTGTGTTTGCATTGTTTTTTCAGATGCACTTTCCCGGGCAGCAAAGTTTGGGCAAAAGTTTCAAATGAAAATGCATTTTGCAACAGATTTTTCCACTGGCAGCGGCAAGTTCTTTTTTTTTATTTTATTTTTATTTTTTTCGGGGTAACTTGGCCATTGTCGACGGCATTTGAAAAAGTGGGAAACACGCAGCAATGACTTTGAATGAGCACAGCAGGGCAGGCAAAGGGTAGGGGGGGCATGGCAGGGCACATATTCGCCAGGGGTTTCCTGATGCTAAGTGTCGCCCTACAGCGCAGGGTGGGGAAGGGGGGGTAGGACACTCGAAGAGACAGCTCAGGCTTGAAAATGAAAATCAACAATGCAATTTGCCATGTTGCCTCTTTGTTAGCCCAGCCAAAGGAACAACAAAAACTAAAACTTGAAGTGCAGCCACTCCCTCTCCGCCTGCACCGCCCAACTGATGCCTTTATCATGGCATTTTGGTGCGAGATTGCAGGAGACACCAAGCAAATGTGCATCAGCAGCGAAAGTAACAAGCTCCGCCAGCAAGGACACTGCCGGCAAAAACTTGACGCCGAGTGAGCGAGAGAGAGAGGGAGAGACGGAAAGGGATAGTTGCCTTTTTCTTCATTATAATGGAATAATAAACCGAAGCGCCTCAGTTGCCGCTTTCTTGACTTCTCGTGTTTACTCTCCAAGTTTGCCTTTGACTCTTTGCCAAAGTAATAATAACTAAAAACTGAACTTTTTCAGCTTCATTATGCCTGCATGCCACACCCCCATCCCTCTGCTCATACGCTTTTCCTTATTTGTGCGTTGACACGGGTTAATTATGAGAGAAAGAGCAAAATCGTTGCCGCACCTGACAATGTTGAGGAGACACACACAAGTCTAAATCCAGTCTACATAAATAATGCAACAAACTTGCGCATATTTTAGAATAAACAAGACAGCACCAGACAACAAGGAGAACAAGGAGGAGACTTCGTTAGACAACAAGTCGTTGTCACTTCCGACTTACGCTTCATTTCCGTTGCATGCATTGCTTACAAACAAATCGTTACGGGACTTACGTGCTTGCAACAAATTGAAGACACAGACTCGACAGATTCAATCTGCACACACACACGCGACATTTACATAATACGCATATATAATAATTATAATAATAACACTGCACTTTGTTAGAGATGTGCTTTTTTGGCGCCAAAGAGCCGTCGTTCACCTGTTGTGGTAGAGCAAGAACTGTAGAAATTGGAGTCAAACTAAGAAGGTTCCCTTAAACGGAGCTCAGCTCATTGTACCTCGTTGATTTGCGCACTTAACGAAATGATAAACCTATCTTGCATATATATTTAATTAGGGTCAATAAATTATTTATAATAATAATATACACCTTAATCTTATATTGGCTGCCTTACTTCTCGATTTATGTGCCCTTACACTAAAATCTACCACTTGTGACGTCACACAACCAGTTGCACAACGGCAACAAACATGCCTTCACTATAACAAGTTGGCAGCACCGTCAATATGCGGCAGCAATTTATCGATTACTTGCACAGCACGTGCAACGGGAAGAATAATTTGATTTTGTTTATGTTTATTTAAATACAATTTCTGAATAATGGAGACCATGAAAAAATACCCCGAATTGACTAATACGCGGCCAGAATTCAAACAAATTCCCAAGAAATTGAATAAGGTAAGAAAACTATATATTTCATAGAAATTTCTTCGAATTATTCTTGCCCTTTGCAGCACCTTGCCAACTTGGGTGCTCCACATGTCGATTCATTTGACGAGATGCTCACTGTGGGCCTGGACAGTGTAGCCAAGTACATGGTGCCACAGCAATTCCAGACAGCTGCGGGAGAGCGTATTACCCTGAATGTGGAGAGCATTTGGATATCAAAACCAAAGGTGCCAATAGAAGTGATTGATGCACGCACACGTGAAATATATCCTACAGATGCACGTCAATTGCACGCCTCCTACTCGGGCATGTGCTCGGTGCGTCTCGCCTGGAGTGTCAATGGACTGGACAAGACTCCCGTCAACATAGATCTGGGTGAAGTGCCAGTCATGTTGCGATCACGTGCCTGCAATCTGAACCAGGCCACGCCAGAGCAGATGGTCAAGCATGGCGAGCACGACAGCGAATGGGGAGGCATCTTTGTGATACGAGGCAATGAGAAGATTGTGCGCATGCTCATCATGACGCGTCGCAATCATCCCATCTGTGTAAAGCGCTCATCGTGGAAGGATCGTGGACAGAACTTCAGTGAACTGGGCGTCATGGTGCAAACAGTGCGTGAGGATGAGCTGTCGCTGACCAATGTGCTGCACTATCTGAACAATGGCACCGCACGCTTCATGTTCTCGCATGTGAAACGTCTGTCCTACGTGCCCGTCTGCCTGATCCTCAAGTGTCTGATGGACTACACAGATGAACAGATCTACAACTGTCTGGTTCAGGGATACGAGACTGATGAATACTACCTGAGCTGTGTGCAAAACATGTTGCGTGAAGTGCACAATGAGGGCGTCTACACATCGGCTCAGTGTCGCTCCTTCATCGGCACCTTGTTCCGTTCTCGCATTGCCGAGGTACCCGAGTGGGAGCCCGACGAAGCCGTGACTGAGTTCATTATGCGCGAACGCATCATGATTCACTTGAAGACGAACGAGGAGAAGTTCCAGATGATTGTGTTCATGGTGCAGAAGCTCTTTCAATGTGCTCAGGGCAAATACAAAGTGGAGAACGTTGATTCGGCCATGATGCAGGAAGTGTTGCTACCGGGTCATCTCTATCAGAAATATCTCACGGAACGCATCGAAGTCTGGTTGCTGATGGTGCACAAATGCATTCAGAGGAAGCTCAATACCCCAGACTCACTGCTCAACAGCAGCCTTCTGCTGCAATGTGTGCGCCAGGCTGGCGCTGTGGGACGCTCCATTGAATCCTTCCTGGCCACTGGCAATGTCAACTCACGCTCTGGCATGGGTCTGATGCAGAGCAGTGGTCTGGTCATCATGGCGGAGAACATCAATCGCATGCGTTACATGTCCCACTTCAGGGCCATTCACCGTGGTTCCTACTTCACCACAATGCGGACAACCGAGGCCCGTCAGCTGCTGCCCGATGCATGGGGCTTCATTTGTCCTGTGCACACGCCTGATGGCACACCTTGTGGTCTACTCAATCACTTGACGCTTACCTGTGAGCTCTCCAAGCGACCGAATGCAAAGCTTGTTGAAGTGAGTAATGAAATATGTCCATCTGAATGGGACTCACATTAATCTTTCTCCCTTCTCAGGCAATTCCAGCGAAGCTTTTTGAGATGGGTATGTTGCCACTGACGCAGCACAACTATCCGGATGCCAAGCTGTATGTGGTGTTCTTGGATGGCAAACAATTGGGCCACATCTTCCAGAACGATGCCAGCAAAATAGTTGAGGATTTGCGCTATGAGAAGATCACGGCACAAATTCCTGAAATGACAGAGATCGGCTTCATTCCATTCAAGAAGAATGGACAGTTTCCTGGTCTGTATCTCTTCACTGGCCCGGCGCGCATGATGCGTCCCGTGTGGAACATACAGTGGAAGAAGGTCGAGTACATTGGCACACTGGAGCAGGTGTACATGGAGATTGCCATTGATGAGAAGGAAATCTATCCAGATTTCACCACACATCTGGAGCTCTCGAAGACGCACTTTATGAGTAACTTGGCCAATCTGATTCCCATGCCTGATTACAATCAGTCGCCACGTAACATGTACCAATGTCAGATGGGTAAACAAACAATGGGCACACCGTGCCTCAACTGGCCCAAGCAGGCGGCCAATAAGCTCTACCGTCTGCAGACACCAGCGACGCCATTGTTCCGGCCCGTGCATTATGACAACATACAGCTAGATGACTTCGCCATGGGCACCAATGCGATTGTGGCTGTCATATCGTATACTGGCTACGATATGGAGGATGCCATGATCATAAATAAGGCTGCCTACGAACGTGGCTTTGCCTATGGCAGCATATACAAGTCCAAGTTCGTGCAATTGGCCAAGAAGCAGAGCTACTTTGCTCGTCATCCCCATATGCCGGAGCTGGTGAAGCATCTGGATACAGATGGCTTGCCACATCCGGGCACCAAGCTGAGCTACGGCAACCCACTCTACTGCTACTTCGATGGAGAAGTATCTACCTATAAAGTGGTGAAGATGGACGAGAAGGAGGACTGCATTGTGGACAGCATTCGTCAGTTGGGCAGCTTTGAGTTGACTCCCCGTAAGACAGTCTGCATCACGTTGCGTGTGGCACGTCCAGCGACAATTGGCGATAAGTTCGCCTCGCGTGCTGGACAAAAGGGAATCTGCTCACAAAAGTATCCCGCAGAGGATTTGCCCTTCACCGAGTCGGGTTTGATACCGGACATTGTGTTCAATCCTCACGGTTTCCCCTCACGTATGACAATTGCTATGATGATCGAGACAATGGCGGGCAAGAATGCCGCTATCCATGGAGGTGTCTACGATGCCACGCCCTTCCGCTTCTCCGAGGACAACACGGCCATTGATTACTTTGGCAAAATGCTCGAAGCAGGCGGATATAACTACTACGGCACTGAGAGACTTTACTCTGGCGTGGATGGACGTGAAATGACTGCTGATATATTCTTTGGCGTGGTGCACTATCAACGCCTGCGTCACATGGTCTTTGACAAGTGGCAAGTGCGTTCCACGGGCGCTGTGGAGTCACGCACCAATCAACCCATCAAGGGTCGCAAGCGAGGAGGAGGTGTCAGATTTGGAGAAATGGAACGTGATGCGCTCATCTCACATGGCGCAGCTTACTTGCTGCAGGATCGACTCTTTCACAATTCGGATAAGACACACACGCTGGTATGCCACAAGTGTGGGAGCATCTTGGCACCACTTCAACAAATTGTCAAGCGTAACGAGAACGGCGGACTCTCCTCCAAGCCGGAGACGTGTCGTCTGTGCGGGGACAGCAGCGGTGTATCAATGATCGAAATTCCCTTCTCCTTCAAGTATCTGGTCACTGAACTGAGTTCGGTCAACATTAATGCCAGATTTAAACTGAATGTGATTTAAGAGTGACGAAGTAGTTAATGTTCTGTTGATCCACATCCTTATAAACATGCTGATACCCTGTATTTTTAATAAATTTATAGTTTGACATCAAATAGCGAAGGAAAATTCTTTTTTGAAGAGTAAAGCGTGATTTTTTAGCTATTATCATCGCACGTTTCGTGTTTTGTATCACCGTCAAACATCTTCACTTTCGTCTATAATTTAACCATGAATTGTCTTTACAGACAAGCCCGCTTCAATTGACGTATTGGAGGACAACTTTGAAACATTTACTCGTGAGATACCGGCCGAAATGTTGGAAAGAGTATGCCAAAATTGGACTAAGCGGATAAACCATTTGATGCGCAGTCACGGTCAACATTTGCATGAAATAATCTTCAAACATTCAATTATATGTACAGTATGTACTGTATGTTTTAGCATAGCACGGATATATAGAGATTACATATGTATTTAAGAAATAACTTAAGTAAATTCAGGGTATACATCAGTCGATCATCACCCTTGATAGCTAGATAGATACTCATTAGATCTTCAATACTATCCGATTGGTTTCGTTCTGAACTTTCAATTCCCTTCATGAACCATGAATATTTGCGCTCAGATATCGTTTTGAAATTTCGATAGATTTTATTTTATTTAAATACATTGTTCTTTAATTGTACAGTTAAATTCCTGCATTTGCTATATGTAGTTTGTTCTTGTTCTTGCTTGTTGTTGTTGTAGTTTGTCTGAGGTGAAATTTATTTAACAATTTAACTATATATCGCACCGTTAGAAAATTCAATTTCCAATTTTAGCAGGCAACAAAATAATAGCTAAAAAATGTTTCTTCTTGTATATTTTATTTACGATTTGTATTTTTTTATTTATATTTTTCTTGTATATTTATTAATCAAATATTTATATATTTTATTTGCATTTGTTTTATTTGTTGTTGTTCTCGTGTGTGTTGCAACATTTTATGGCGCGCGTTTCAGATGCACATCGGGGGAATAGTTAATACTTCTTGCTGATTCGATATAGTATATAGTACGATATACTTATAATGATTATGTTGAAAACAAAATGTTGAATTGATTTTCGCGTATAGTTATGGTACATATCGTTAGTTTTATCTATGGTACACATACGAAATAACACATAGTACATGCTCTCAGTGTCATCAGGGTCAATCGAATGAATTGTAGCTATATGTATAATAATTTGTTTCCTTTACTTGTATTATGTATTATATATATATTTATGTGTACTTGTATCTTTATTAATATTATTTATTTTAGTTTGTTCAAGTTCAACAATGCGTGTAGGAGTGTTGTGTGTGTGTTAATCGAAAATTTTTATGTGATTTCCATCAGCTAATTATTTGTCTATCATTTAATGAGATTTTCTGCATTTCCTCCTCCTCCTGCTGGTCCTGCTCCTTCTCTTCTTCTGCTTCTACCTTCGCCTGACAATCTCACAATCAAAAAACACTAAACATTGATTTTTTTTCGTATTTGTTGGCTTTATGCATAATAATTTGTTGTTGATAACATAACGAATTGTGTATTTGTATTATTCCATTTATAAATTGTTTATAATCATTTTTCATATTAATTTTTCTCTTTTGCTGCATTCGATTGGTTGATTACAACAACAATATATAGTATATATACTAGGTATATGTATGAATCTGTGTTTTATATATATGCATGTATATATATATATATTTAGTAATATCCAACTGCTACTGCTTGTCATACAACATAATCTAATTATGCTTTTCTAATGAACTTTTGAGCTTAACATTTACAAAGAATTCTCTCTCGTTAGCAAATTACAAAAAATAATAATAATTATAGTATTGAAAATGGTTGAGTGGGGGGGGCAGGGAAAGGGGAGGGGGATATAAGATAAATCAGACACATTTTACTTTAACAACTAGCACGAGTAGAAACGGAAAATCAGGTGAGGGGGGAGAGAAAAATCAATTGGGAAACTGCAGTGTGTGTGTGTGTGCTGAGAGGTGCAGTACGTGGGCGTGTGGGCGTGGTCACGTCTAAACTAAGTTCGCATATATAGCTCGTGGAAACATGTCATTATATAATTTGTTTTTCTTTTTCATTGATATTTCTCTTTTTCTCTTCTCTAGGTGATTAGGATTGTGCATTGTAAAATGGTTGCTGCAGTAGCTCCCCAGACATATCTCCAGTTACACACGATAAATATATATGTAGATATATATAATGATTGCGTTGCCTTAAAACTGATCCGCCAACAGATCGCAGATCTCACGAGTGACCGTCTCCTTGCTGGCGCGAATGGTTAATCGGAACATCTAAGAATCGAAAAGAAGAAAGGCAAATTATATAGGATACATAGTTGGAGGTATAGGCAGATCTGTAGGTCACCTGCGCCTGCTTGTTGGGCTCCAGTCGCAGCAGACAGCCCACCTGTTGGGATTGTGTGTGTATAATGCCCGCACAGACCATGTTATCGGGATTGGGGTCCACCTGATCCAGCAATTGCATGCCAAAGCCCATCAGTTTATTACGCGCTCCAGGCAGATCCAGTGGCTGTGCAGCTTTGAAAACCTTTTGCGATCTTTGCTGTTCTCTATAACAGATTGATAGGAGTATTAGTTGTGGAATTGGTTAGTTGAGCTCTTCAACTCTCACCCGCTCAGGTTCTTCCATCTTGCAAAGAAGGATTCAGCATTCATTTCGGTTGGCTCAAAGAACTTGTTCACCGTCAACGGCAACTTGATGCTGAACTTTTGCTGTGTGCCATTGTAGCGGAAACTGATCTCTATAGTGGGTGAATCGGCATAGTCCTCAATGCACTCGGCCGTCAAGAGTTGCTGGATTTGTGCGCCCGCCTCCAGCGTTGGCTCCACCGCCTTCATTTGCACATTCAGCTTGAGCGCCTCCTCGGCGGACCACTGCAGCACGGGATTAAAGTTCTGCATGGCAAAGAAATTTAATTAGAAAGGGGAGTTCATGGTGTAATTCATTCTATGGCTCACTCACCGTTAGCGGCACTTGCGTCTTGTTGCCGTAGAAGAGTCCCAAACGTCCCAGATTCTGTCGAAACTCGGACTTGACGCCAATCTGTAGCATTTCGTTTTCGAAGAGCACTCCGTTGTTCTTGAACAAGAACTTCTTGGTGTTGTAGACGGCGGCATTGTTGTTCCCATAGATGTCGCCCAGGACATCGATCAGTGTCGAGTTGTTGCTGTTGCTGTTCAGGCCCCCAATGTTGTTAGCAGGCGGCGTGCTGAGTCCCAATAGATCCGCATTGGCATTGGCATTGCTATTGATTTTGTTGCTATGATTAACGTGCGTATTATTCTGTGTGATGGATGTGGGCGCCGGACTCTTCGATTCACGTATCTCATTCTCTGGCACACGACCGGGTTTCTTCTTCTTGAGCACAGCGAGTATGGAACTCTCACGCTCCGGGAATGAAGGCATCTCCTCGAGCACTGTCGCCAGCACATCTGTAGATGCCACAATGCTCAGCTGCAGATACTCGCTGGCCCGCTGCTGCAGCTCTGCATCTGCGGAGCGCAGATTGCTGTGTTGCCTGAACACCTCCTGGATATTGGTGCGTATCTCGGGGAACAGATTGATGAACTTAATATAGGTGGACAAGAGTAGAGCGCGTGTCATGGGCGAGCAGAGATGATACTTGGAATGCAGCAGCTTGAACTGCACCAGCGGTGCCGAGCGAGAATCGCCCGCAATCAGATTACCAAACTCGCCAAGAATGTAGCCGCCCACCTTGACCATGTTCTCGTGGCAGGCCGGAGCCTGCAGTGCCTCGAACACAGTCTTGGCTGCGTAGCCCTGCACCTCCTCGCGGTTGATGACTATCTGGATGACTCGATACCAGACCTCCTCGGACACATAATCGCCTGCGATGCGTATAAGATTGAGAATGACATCGACGTACCTGAAAGGGCAAAGGGGCAAGATTAGTTAGGTTTCATCTCTGGACTCTCTCTCTCTCTCTGAGTGCTTACCAGGTGTAATCAGTGGCGTATTTTTCGGCAAGAATGGCCACCTTGAGCACCATCTCCTCGCGTATGGAATAGTCAGCCGTCTCCAGATAGTTGAGCATTTCCTGAACAATTTCCTCGGCATTACCGCGATCGCACATGGCATAGAGCAAATCAACGGCCATTTGGCGCACTGAGACATCCTTCTCCATCTTCATGGAGAGTATAACCACCTCCTGATGCTTCTTGACCTCCTCGTGTGAGAACTCTGACGTCGCCAGATGGCACATTGACTCCAGTGCCAAATAACGTAAATTCGTCTCACGATTGCTGAGGAACTGGCCAAGCTGATTGCAAGCACGCACCAGTAGATTCGGCTCACTGTCGCTGTGTATGATCAGATTGATGGCCTCGAAGAGCACCGCATTCTTAGCATTCGAGTGCTGCACCTTCTTGCTCTTTGGCGGCTCCTGCGCCTTATTCAATATGGTCTCCAGTGTCTCATTTAAACGTGCCCTCACACCGGCCTCCTCAGTGACCGGATTATAGTTCTGCAGCAGGCGCAACAGCTTCACCGACAGCCAGGGGGCTGGCACAAAGTAATACGTATAATCCTGCAGATCCGTATAGCTGGCCGTAACAATACGCGACAGTCGAGATACAGCAAGATTCACGCATCCTTTGTACTCATCCGGATTACGCTTGACCAATGCATCAATCAATGAGGTGGCTGCAGTGACCACGCCCATGTGCTGATCATTGAGCAAATGAATGATACGCGATGTCCACTCTCCGCCGGGTATGATGTCAGGCGATGACCTGAACAGACGAAGTAAACAAAGCGCCGCCGATTGCTTAACCACATCCATGGTATCACCCGAGACAAGCAGCTTGGGTATCTCATTCGAGAAGGACTCGGCCATGTCGCGACTGCCAATGTTTGCGATGCACTGCAGCGCCAGATTCACATGCACCGGATTACGGGATTGCAGATCATTCTTGATCGACTGAATGATCAAACGAATCAAATCGCTATTCGTATTTACCAGCACCGAAATAAATAGATAACCCTGTAGAGAGAAAAGGGGTATGCATAAGTACATTGCAGTTGCAGTGGAGTCGAGATTTACTTACGATCTGCTTCTCTGAGTATTTGTTGGAGGAGAGAAGATTAACTGCCTCCATGTGGCCAAAGTCAATGTCATGGCCCAGCAGGAATATGAAGAGCAGCTTGCACACATATTTCTTCTTCTGATATCCGTCGAGTGTTTTATCTCCTTTAAATTTGCTACGTATGTTCGCCAGCTCCTTGTTTATCCGCTTCACTTCCGCCTCTTTGCTTTTGCCTGCACATAGGAGAAAGGATATGAGTAGGAATGAGTTCAAATGTTATAATATTGTATTGTATCTATTGTAGCTCTGCTGATCTTAGAGCGACATTAGCAGTCCGGTTTTTGTAACGAAGTCTTAGATTTTTCCTAGACAGATTAATCTCTTTAATTTCTCTTTAATTTGGAGAAGCTGCTTTGCTAGTGTTCCGCATCTTATAGAGGCAAATGCCGAAGCATGTACTTCAGTGCAGATGGATCCATTTCAACGATTTTTTTGTGCATTTGACTTAGTATTTATGGTGTTCATGGTAGACAAAAATATGGGTTTAATCGTATTTTATTCACATGAATTCATCAGCAAGTAACTTATATATTATATTTTGAGGGCGGCAAGAAGTCCGCCAGCTTATCTAGTATGACAAAATATGTATATATGTATATATTTTATGGAGCGAAATTTTTAGTTTTTTAAATAGAAAAGGAAAGTTGTCTTTTTACTCAAGAACGAATCGATTTTAATGTGGGTTGAATCAGTTCTATATTAAATATATATAGATATTAGATAGTAAGAAAAGCTTATCCATAGTGCAATATTTCATTATGAGCTAACCTTAAATTGTGTTAGTTTCGAATGCTATATAAATGTCAAAATGTCTGAACCAAATATGATTTTAGAAAGCTTAATAGCAAAACAATGAGTCACATAATTCTGTGTGAAGTTACCCAATAGAAAATTCGACGTGGAATAACTGCACAACAATAACACTGACAATCAATTGGCTATGGGGTCGATACACAAACTGGATACTCTATGACTGACAGGATGAGCTTTATATGATATACGATCTCAGTGTTGGGAATTGCCAATAGGTCAAGGTTTGCATAAGATTTGCAATCGACCGGAAACAACAACTCTCTCTCTATAGATCTCTCTGGCTCCCCTCTCTCTCTCTCTCTCTCTCTCTATTTTTGGATCTCTCTTCAACGCACTCTATTACTCTGCAACTCTGTCCGGTCTGTCGGCAATTAGTACCAGTCACCGAGAAAGCGACAAAGAGAGAGAGGGCGAGAGAGAGGGAGCAGTGTCCACGTAATAGATATGCTGGCGGGTAAACCAGAAATGGGCCGTTATGTATTGTACGCGATAAACCAATGGAGAAGCGTTTGTTCGTCTCCGAGTTGAGCTCCACAAGCAATTTGCAGCACACACACACACAGTAGCAAACACTCACTCACACACACATACAAAAGCCGCCCCCCGTTGAAGCTCTTCGCGTAATTGAACAAGAAATTTCGACATTGACGCCCCTATATATATGATGAGAGTACTAAATAAGTACTATATAGTATGCGGATAAGAAAGGCGCGCTGGTAAATTGAATTAATAGAACCGTTTACAATTACAATTTACATATATGTATATTTAAGTTTGTGTGTTGTTATAGTTGTACTTACAATTTCTTATATCCGATATAAACACGGCCAGGCCTCTCATGCCATCCCCCCTCACCGGCGCCATTGTAGTTAGCTTGTTAATTTTCGCTGGTTTTATGCAAACTTGGGGCGCAGAAAAATCTGTTGGAGCGCTCGAGTAGATCCGGCGCTCGCTCTTATCGCTGAGATTCGACGACGACGAAGACCGCGACGACGATTACAGGCGGACGAGTGTTTGAGCGACACTGGGCGACGTCGCCACTTGCTGCTGCTACTGCTGCAGGCCGATGTTGATGCCGATGCGAATTGGATTTGTTTGCAACGTCGTGTGGTGCTCTCGTGCTCTCTTTGGGTTGCTCTCTTTCGCTGTCACTCTCGTCTCGTCTTGTTGTGAATAATCTGTGGGGAATGATAAAATTGAGGTTTGGCAATCAATTAATATCGATAACAATAATAATAATAAATTTAGAGCTATTCTAGTGTCTGCACTCTCCCTCTCACTTGTCTGTTTGTATATGATATATTTGTCGTTCGGATATCAATTGATATCGATAACAATAATATAAGAAAGTGCTCTTCCATTCTCTGCGTTCTCTTTCAATGTCAAGCATCTATTAGACTTGATAAATTTTTGGTTCGTGAATCAATTAATATCGATAATAAATTAAGTAACGGCTCTTCTACACCTTGCACTCGGTCTCTCTCTCACACACTGTTCTCAATTGGGATTGATAAATTTGTTGATACCGATAATAATAATATAAAGATATCTTTTATATCTTTTTTTGCTCTCTTCTGTAATTTGGCGCAATTTGAACTCTTGACATTTGGCAAGCTGCTAAGTAAACGCCCCCCGCCCACCTCCACCGTTATACGCCCACTCTTTGATATTTGGCAAGCGACGCGAGTTGGCAGCAATTCCAATACACACACACACATACACGCATACTCTTATATGTATGCATGTAACTGCACAAAAAGCAAAAACATTCGCGAGACTCTGATAACGTTTCAGTTTCGCTGACCTTAGCGATACATTTATCGCATTTTGCACTTGTTTAAATTAATATTTTATTATATAGAGTCCACGATCAGTCAGTCAGTATGGCCGGCTTGGGCCCTTTGTTGTTCTTGTTGTTGTGTTGTGGTTGTTTGCGCTTATTTTGCGCTCATGTCACGTCTCGCAGCCGCAGTCAGCGTCGACAGCGACGTCAACATTTTTTTTTTCTTCTCTTCACAGAAAACACAGTCAACTGCGGCGGCAGAGGCAGCGGCAGCAGCGCCGCAAGATGACGAAGTCGTTTTATTTGCACACACCAAAGAGGGAACCATGGAACGTTTCCAAATTATTTTAGGCACAACTAAGAAGGGACTGAGCCACTATTTAAATGTTTGCCATTGTCTGCTTACTTTTTTTAAACTGTCTGATCGGCAGAGAGTTTGCTGGAATTCAGAGTGTCGTTGACGTTTCGTTGCGTTTGGCTATCTCACGGTTGCGGTTACTCAAAGTTGCTATTTCTCTACTTTAGTTTCGGTTTTTCTTTTGGGTGTTGGCCGCGGAATGTTGGTTTGCCAGTTCAGCACTATTTATGTAACTTGAGTATTGGATTAGAATTGCGTTCGCGTTGATTGCTGTTATTAATTGTAAACTAACGCAAAACAAGCAGAGCAACCAGGCATTCCACCAAATGAAAATTTCTATTGATTTTTCCTCTACTCTCCTCTCCTTTCCAAGCAACAACCATCTAGCAGACACAGTGCTGCCAACTTAGTTTCAGAGCGCGCGTATGCGACAAGTGTTGCAAAGCATTGACGAACACTGCTCATATTAGCCGCAATAATACAAAACTTGTTGCGGGCTGCTAATGTGCTCGTTAATAAAACATATTTTAATAAGAAGAAAAATATTATTATTATGTTACTCAATTGTTGCACTAATTTCAAAAACCCGCCGATATTATCAAAAATTTCTACAGTGTGAATAAACAGTGCAGGCTGTGCACACTTTCCCACACTGTCAATCGTGGGCTCTTATACTCCGCCATTTTTTGCACTCAGCGTTGCATATGCCGAGTGGTCGTCGACTATTTGTAGTTCTTTTAATTTTTTACTAAGCGAATATAAAATGCAAGCGCATTTTAAAGTGCATTGAACGAGACAGACAATTAAAGAAAACATTAATTAGAATTGCAATTAACTGTACACAACCGGATACGCATGTGTTACGTACTTACAACGTCGTGTTATCATCACAACCAGCGCAGCCGCCATAAAGTTGGAGCCGCCGCAAGAAAGAATTGCGAGACTTTGCCGAATCAATAGCAACGAGGAAAATCAGGGGGCGTAATGAGTTTTTCCAGCGACGAGGTTAACTATTTAGTTTTCCGATATCTACAAGAGTCAGGTGAGACATATAGAGAGAGTGAGAGTGAGCATGACTAAGAGGCATTTGAACTTGTTCTCACCCCACCCCTCTTACCCATCGTTCTCCTGCAGGTTTTCTACATTCTGCATATGTGTTCGGCATCGAGTCACACATCTCGCAGAGCAATATAAATGGCGCCCTGGTGCCTCCCGCAGCACTTCTGACCATTCTGCAGAAGGGTCTGCTATACACAGAGGTCGAGTGGAGTGTGGCCGAGGATGGTGAACTGGCGCGTCCCATTGAGGGACTCAGCCTCATCGATGCCGTTATGCCCGAAGTGAAACCGCCCAAGCCCACAGTGAAAACAGAACCAGGCAAGCCTGGAATCGTGGATGCATCCACGCCAGCCGGCGGTAATGCGAACAGCAACGTGAAAACGGAAATCAAGATTGAGCCGGGCACAGGCAATGCAACGGGTGCTGGTGGCGCCAAGGGATCTAGTACAAACACCGGCACCAGCACACCCACCGGCAGCAGCGGTGGCAACGATACCAGCGAGGTGGACTCCAGCGGCAATCCCTCATCCAATGCCAACGCCACAGCCAATAATAATGGCAATGCTGCAGCGGGAGCGGGTGTTAACTCTGGCACAGCACCTGCAGGAGGCGCCAATACAGATACAGGAGCAGCGGGAGGCAACAAAAAAGCAGGAGATCCAACGGGCAGCGGGAACAACGGAGGCAATGCGAATGCAACAAGCACAGATGACGGCGCCTCGTCTACCTCTACAAATGGTAACAGCAGCAACTCCAGCAGCGTAGATCAGCCATCGGCAGGCGTCGGGGCATCCTCAGTTGCGGTCGGAGGCAGTGCGGATGCAGCTGCAGCAGCGGCAGGCAATGCGGGAGCGGGTGCCAAGGCAGGAACTACTGGACCAGGCGGCGTGGCAGCTACGCGAGTCGGCGCACAAGGCAACAATGTCGGACAGGCTCCTTGCCCGACAAGTGCACAGAGTGCTGTCCCAAGCAGCACCACATCAGGCAGCGGTGCGGCAGGAGCAGGAGGCGGTGGCGCGGGCACACCTGGCAACGCTGTCGTGGAGCCAATGGACATAGATCAGAGCATTGAGATACCTGAGTCAAAGGCGCGTGTGCTGCGTGGCCACGAGAGTGAAGTGTTCATCTGCGCATGGAATCCCAGTAGAGATCTACTGGCCAGTGGTTCCGGCGACAGCACAGCACGCATCTGGGACATGTCGGATGCGAATGCCAACTCCAATCAGCTGGTGCTGCGGCACTGCATACAGAAGGGTGGCGCCGAGGTGCCCAGCAACAAGGATGTGACATCGCTCGACTGGAATGTGAGTAGAACTGCAGGATAGAAGAGAGAGACATTACTAACCCCTTTCTCTTGTAGTGCGACGGTTCTCTGCTGGCCACTGGCAGCTATGATGGCTATGCGCGCATCTGGAAGACCGATGGTCGTCTGGCCTCCACTCTGGGCCAGCACAAGGGACCGATCTTTGCTCTAAAGTGGAACAAATGTGGCAATTACATATTGTCCGCCGGCGTGGACAAGACCACCATCATTTGGGATGCCTCCACCGGACAGTGCACTCAGCAGTTCGCCTTTCACAGTGCACCCGCTCTGGACGTGGATTGGCAATCGAACACATCGTTCGCCTCGTGCAGTACAGATCAGCGTATCCATGTGTGTCGGCTGGGCATGAATGAGCCCATCAAGACGTTCCGTGGTCACACCAACGAGGTGAATGCCATCAAATGGTGTCCACAGGGTCAGTTGCTTGCCTCCTGCTCCGATGACATGACACTTAAGATCTGGAGCATGCAACGCGATCGTTGCTGTCACGATCTGCAGGCTCACTCCAAGGAGATCTACACGATAAAGTGGTCCCCCACTGGTCCTGGAACTAACAATCCCAATACAAATCTTATACTCGCCTCGGCCTCCTTCGATTCCACGGTGCGTCTGTGGGATGTGGAACGTGGCAGCTGCATACACACACTCACCAAGCACACGGAGCCCGTCTATTCGGTGGCCTTCAGTCCGGATGGCAAATATCTTGCCTCGGGCAGCTTTGACAAGTGCGTGCACATCTGGAGCACACAGACGGGGCAGCTGGTGCACAGCTACAAGGGCACCGGGGGCATCTTCGAGGTCTGTTGGAACTCCAAGGGCACCAAGGTGGGCGCTAGTGCCTCCGATGGCAGTGTCTTTGTCCTTGATCTGAGAAAGTTCTGATCAACGGCTGCAATGGAACTGCCAACTGCCGTCGTCGCCGCCAGCACGCAGCTAATTTTAGGTTATGTCTATTAAACAAAAACACTTAAATAACTCCAGATCCTTCTTCTGTTTTCCCCTTCTTCTACTTCCCCGACTTGTACCCGCTGTTGTGGGCGTGGCAAACCGAGTTTAAAAGCGCCTCGCTGCGAATCCTGCTGCTTCTCCACCTTAGTCGTAAGCTCCTCTATATGTATCTAAGTATTGTCCCTCCCCCTCCTTTCCCTTACACTTTTTATACACAACCCGTTTAGTATAAAGCGATTGCATTTTGTTCAGAGCGCGCAGTGGATCCCCTACACGGGATCGGGGCTAGAGCCGATGCCCAGACATACATTCGTACAGTGTAACTGCAAGAGAGAAACCCCAACAACAACAAGAACGTAGTGTGTAACGAAACTTAATTATAAAGAAGAGATAACGGCGAAGAAACAAATATAGCAGCTACGATTAAAGATTATAAATATTGTAGTTCTCTCTTTTAATCTTAAGATTAATGACAATACGGTTCTCAATCTTAATCTGAAGTTTATAGCAATACAGTTCTCTCTTTTAATCTTGAGATTAAAGACAGTGTCAGTCTCTCTATTAATTTTAGATTTAGGGGGAAGAAAGAGGTCGTGGCCAACTTCTAGACCAAGCTTTATATGCCTGCAATAATAAGGTCCCATTTTCACCATAATTGATAGTCCTAGATCTTATATTGTCTGAGATGTAGATGTTCATACAGGCAGACTTGTCTATATGGACTCAGATCTAGAACGTATGTATGCACTTTGTGGAGACTACTATGCCATATATTCTACCCTATACCCTTCTTCCCCTATGTGTATCCTAAACATAAAGACAGTGCAGAGTGCTCTCTTAAGAAGTAATCTTTATTTAGTACCTAGAAATCCGTCACACTATCCAGATGACACTGCTTGAGCAAGCGGCACTCCTCTCGCTTCTTGTCGGTGGCCTTAAAGAACTTGGTCAGCTTTGTGCCAGCGTATTTGGGCTTCTCCGAGTCCGGTTCATCGAACTCCACTTCGTATGCCTTGTCGGCCAGTGCGTTCTCCGCCGTGGACCAACTGAAGCGCACCAGACGCGGAAAACCAAAGAGCAAATCAATGTTTTCAGTCAGGAAACGTTTGGTGACCGGATCACCTGGATAACCACTACCGAAGGCATTGTCCTTGATCACTAATCCTTCGGGAAATTGCCAGACTTTCAGCGCATGATCCCTGGTTACCTTGGCGCAGATACTCGCGGCGGAAACAATGGGGTAGGTGGAATCAGCCTTCTTGGCGACGGTTATTTTGAAATTGGGAAATCGTCGGAGTAGCTTTTCTTGGTACTTCTCTGGTGGGCCCACTGTGTCCACGTATACCTCAGCAATGTTGACACCTGCATCGATGGCACGCTGTATGAGGCCCATTGCGGAATCCATGGAGACCTCGTTGAGGGAGCATTTGGTGCGTCGATACATGCTGCTGCTGATCACGCTTGGTGAGATGATCTCGACGGCCCAGCCAATGCAGCTATTCGCGTACTCCAATGTATTCATGTCGTTGAAGATGATCTCCCGCTTCTCCTCCGTCAGTTGCTTAGAGTCGGCACATCCCAGATCTATCAGCGCCTGTTTACTCTCCAACGGGCAGTAGGAAATGCCATAGACCATGGGTCCCAGCACGGGACCACGTCCAGCCTCATCCACGCCCAGCATGCAGGGTTGCTCCTTGCAGATCTGCGGCACATCACTCAAGTAAACTGTGTTTGCACTGTTCTCCTTGGAGGCAATAAACGGACCAAGCGATTTTAGGGAATTTATTTTATCAATGCCGTCTTCGTCCGCATCCTTCTCCTTTTTAATGGTATCATCTTCAGTCTTTATTTCCTCCGTATCTTCTTCCATTTTAATTGTTTCATCTTCAGTCTTTATTTTTATATCTTCCATTTTACGCGAGATTTTAATTGTTTACTTGCTAAATGTCGATAACGATAGACGACTATCACACTTTGTTTACGTTTTTGGTAGTGTTGCACAGCGCATGTGACTTGCCATTCACAGCGCAACGTTGTAAATTTCTACTCCCGCAGCCAACTTCGCTTTTTTTGTTCTTTCCGGTTTAGGATTTTGTCCAGTGTGCTTGTTCTCTTTCGAGCTAAGGCCAATTATTTGAAAACATTAATTTTTGGCAACTTGCACCAATAATTAATTAAGCAAACAGTTTTATCATGTCCACCAAAGCTGAGCTCGCTTGCGTCTACGCCTCCCTCATCCTGGTCGATGACGATGTCGCCGTCACCGTAAGTTGAATAACTCAAAAAAATAACTTCAAAGCAAATCCTGCAAAAATTAGTGTCATCTTGAGGATTAAGTGGTTGATTTACCCATGCAGACTTGTGTTAAACCTTTGTGGACAGTGTATTAATTATATTTCTTATTTGCCATTGCTTTTAGGGTGAGAAAATCTCGACCATCCTGAAGGCCGCCAATGTTGATGTGGAGCCCTACTGGCCCGGTCTTTTCGCCAAGGCCCTGGAGGGTATCAACGTTAAGGACCTGATCACCAACATTGGATCCGGTGTTGGCGCTGCCCCAGCTGGTGGTGCTGCTGCCCCCGCTGCATCTGACGCGCCCGCTGCCGAGGCCAAGAAGGAAGAGAAGAAGAAGGAGGAGGAGTCCGATGTCTCTGACGATGACATGGGCTTCGGTCTCTTCGACTAAGCAGCAGAAACAACAACAACTGCAAACATACCTAAACAACATCATGCGCTGTGTATGTGAAGTGAAGTTTTTTATTTCCCACTTATCGTACACGTTTTAATGTACAAAACGACAAAGAGGAAATACAAGAATTGTTTACTATATGTGAATCGAGTTTCTTCTTTGTGGGTATACAACTAAAATACGCCTTGCTTCAGCACCTCAGCTATGGCCCGCAGATCTTCCGACTTCATCTGCTTCAGTCCTAGCCCAATAAGCAGCTCCGTGGGGCATGTATTGAGCGCAGTCTTATTGATCAGGAACTGAATCCCGCCACGCATCTCATCCGAGTCCGCACCCAGGCAACAGGTGATGGTCACCGGTACTGAGACATGATTATCCGGATTATCTACGGGTCCATGTAATACGGGAATGACGCGATTGTCGCGCTTCACATCGAACATGACGCTATATAGCGCCGGCAATTTGCCCAGCTGCGTCACTAGCAGCATCCACTTGTTGTCGAAGTTGTGGAACACAAACTCTGTTCTGGTGCCATTGATGTCCAGCGAGAATTGTTTCTTAAATCCTGTTTCGCTTTTAGCCTCGAACGTGGCTGTTATTTTGGGCGGAGAAATAATTTCCATTTTTTTGTATTTTGTTTACAATTTAATTTCTATTGCCAAGACAACACTGCGATTTTTTGCCGGTCACTGTTCCACTGTGAACACGTTCCGCGTGAATGGTACACTGAACTAGTTATAACACACTGCCAAGCAACAGTTTAATTCGAAACGAGAGTGGCAGAGAATTTATTTGCTCTTTTTAGATTTTAATAATTGATGTGATTATATTTATAATATTATATACACAATAAAGTAAATTTCCCATTAGAAAATTGTGCAATTACTGCGTGAATAAGACAATGAACTTGTTCGATATTTTCAAGCAACAAAAGTATCGCATTTTACAGCACTGCTGCTTAGTTGTTACAATTTCCGTTAGATGGCGCTGCAGCTGTAACGGTTGCCAGGCGCGCAAAGTTTTGCTGAATCAATAAAAGAAATATTTAAATTATTAAGTTAAATTAATTAAAATGTCTTGCATCTGCCTGGGCCCCAAGCGTGCTGGCAAGACACACCTACTCAAGGCACTGCAGGAACAGGATGGCATAGATGAGACCAGCTACTCTATGCCCACTATTGGCACAGGAATCTATCGGGTTTACTTCCCAGAGAAGTCTCCACATGGAGACAAGCCGAGGCCGCCTCCAACGGATGCAGCTGCAGCGGCATCACATGGCAAGCATCTGCCCAAGTTTATACAGATACTGGAGATTGGAGGCAGTATGGCACCGCTCTGGAGGCAATCGCAATATTTCGAGGACGTCAAGAAACTCATATACGTTGTGGATGCTTCCAATCTCTGCCAGATTTCAGCAGCGGGTGAGTGCAAGAAGGGAACCCTATACTCTTGTCACTGACTGCCCCCCTCTTCCCCATTTCCAGGCGTGCTCTTCTACTCTATACTAACGGAGCCACGTCTGCAGAAGGTAAAGATTCTGCTGGTGCTGACCAAGATGGACTATTCCTACAGGCAAATGCGCAACGAGGCGCTGCTCATGCTGCAAATGTGCAAGCTGCAGAAGCAGATTCGCCAGCAGGTGACCATTGTGGAGGCCAGCGCAGTGACCAGAGTGGGACTGGACAGCATCTACGACTGGCTGCAAAGACCCTAATGGAACTACAATTGCATTCACTTTATTGGAGAATAAACAGTGTTCAATCTTAGAGCTTGTAGTGTAGATCCATGTATTGCAGATTGGAGACGACTTCTCCAGCATCGGGCAAGACATCTTTGGCCGCATTGAGGTACGATTTGGCAGCCATAATGTCCCCACTGTGCGCCGCCAGCACGGCTAGATTGTTGAGTGCGGATCCATCCCGGGCATCGGAAGTGAGGCAAAGCTGCAGGCAGCGCTTGGCCAGATTGAAGTCGCCAGAGGTCTGTGGAGGAAAGGGATTAAGTGAATCCACTCGGGGATGCACTGCAGCCGCTTACTCACCAGTGCCACAAAGCTCAGATTGTACCACACATCTGCCTTCTGCTCCGGCTGCGTGGCCATGAGCAGTGCACGCTGGAAACAGGGCAGCACCAGATCAATCTGCCCCCCATAGAGGCAGCACAGAGCAATGTTGCAGTACAGCTCCGCCGTGTGCACGCCCAGCGAGAGTATGCGGCGATAGTACATCAATGCCATCTCCGGATTGTTGTCATAGAAATAACCCTGAGCAATGCTGGCCAGTGCCTCCACATTGATGGGCTGCAGCCGTACGGCGAGTCGATAGAGCTGCAGTGCATCCTCCTGCTGCGACATGCCACCATGTATGCGTGCCTGCTCCAGCCGATAGACTACATCGAACGGATGCCGTTCCACGGCTTGCCCAATGAGCAGTAGAGCACGCTCCGGCTGCCTTAGACGCTGATAGAGCCTGGAGAGCAGCAGATAAGTATCCGGATGAGGAAAGGCCGCCAAGGATTGCTGCAGCCAGGGCTCGGCACGGCGTGGATAGTGCAGGGCAAGCAGGCATCTGCCCAGTTGCTGTTGCCACCACCAATCCGTTCTTGCCCCCGTACGCTGGCGCTGCACATCCATCACGGCCTGGCAGAGTGAGTGCGCCTTGGGCACATCTGCCTCGTGGTAGAAGAGGAACTGGAACAGCGCCTTCACAATGGTCTCACGCTCTGCATAGATTGTGGGATTCAAGCGGGAGGCTTGATACAGCACCGACGTGGAGTCGCCCACATTGAAGGCGGCCGCTGAGGTGGCCCTCACACGGGATGCAGTGCCGCAGCGGGAGGCAGGCCGTGTGCCCAGCGAGGAGCCAGGACGACTGACAGCGGTGCCCGGACGTGTCATGGCTGAGCTGGGCCTGGAGCTGGTATTGAGTCTGCCATCGCTGGAGTGACTTGGCCCGACGATGGCGCGGCGCTGGCTGGTGGTGGGGCGTGGCTGGAATGCAGTCTTAATGCTGCTGCCAGGACGAGCTGCCGTTGCAATGCGCTCGAATTCCACATCCTCGTTGACTGTAGAGTGGGAGGAGGAGGGGAGACTGGAGCATGAGTAAGTTATCGATGTTGTATCGTTATCGTTATCGACAGTTAGCAAGTGCAGTGCTGCATTATTGTACTATGATAAATATGGCATTTTTCTTATGTATTTATCGATCATTTGGCATTAATCGATATTTATATGGCTATCGATTAATATTGTTTTATACTCTGTCCGTCTAAGCTTTTATCGATATATGTTATAAATTATCTTTTCTTTCCTGCCTTAATACACAATATAACGATAACATGCATGTTATGGTGCTTTCGATATATCGATCAAAGATCAGCTTTTTCTGTGCGGTATTTATGGTATATGCTTGTCGATTTTTGCAGCAGCGTTGTAGCACACTTATATTTTATATACTTTTATATTATATATATACATAATGCAATCGATATATCGATAAACGTAGTTTGCGATTCCCTTCAAATGTAGTTGCACTCTATTTAAGCACTAAGCAATGAACACATTGTTCATTGCTTAGTGATTTAAGTTTTGTTGCACTCTTCTACACACTCTTATATTACATACCTACTAACATGGGTTATCTAAATATTAATCAATTGCAGCATCACCATATTGTCAATATTTGCTATTTGCACTCTTATATCGGTAATTCTGTTATTGCTTTATCTATTTGTAATCGATTGTTGAAGCATTATTCGAAACTTGATTGAACCAACGTTGTTGAACTCTTATATTAGAACTTTAATATGCATGAGTTATCTAAATATTTATAAATTGCAGCATCGCCATATTGTCTCTTATACACACTCTTATATCGTCCATCCATACCCAACCGATATATCGATAGACGGCGCTTTCACTACCATCACCTTCCCCCCCTCTCTCACTCACTCTTTCTCTCTGTTTCACATCTCACGTCTGTCCCACTCTGGCACACTCACCTCCATCAGCCGCCTCGTCCACCTCCAGATCGTCCAGGTAGACACGCTGCGTCAGAGCGCGCATCTTTAATTGCCACACGCCCTCCATCAACCAAGTGGGCATTATGGAGGCACCACCACCAGCAGCAGCACTTGCCCCATCTGTGCCATCGTCGCGTAGTCCCCGACGCTGTCGCTGCCTGGGGCCAATGCGCTGCAAATTGCTACCGTGCTCCGCGGCCGTCTGTCGAGATTCCCTCTCCCTCTCCTGCTCTTCCTCCTGCTGCTGCTTGCGGGGCTCAAACATTTGGACATTGTTTTCGTGGCCAGCTTGCAGCAGGGCGTTGCACACCTCAACGCAGCGCTCGTAGCTGCGCCGTCGGCAGAGCGAGACGGCGCGAAAGTATTGCAGTTCCAGTGTCGCCAGCGTTGCAGTCGCCATCGCAGTCGCCGTCACAGCTGGCGTCGCAGTTGCCGTTGACGTCGTCATTGGCACAGCCAACGTCCTTCGTTGAAGTTGCAGTTGCAGAGAGCTGAAGCTGAAGCTGAAGTTGAAGCTGTTGTTAATTTCAAGTGTTTGAATTCCTCAGCCTGTTCTGGGCAGCCTCCCCTTCCCCCTTTCCCTCCTCTTCTCTCTCTCTCTCTCTCTTGCCTCTCTCTGCGCTCTTCTTTGCGTTCTCTGTTGGAATTTTAAAACCGGATGCGTGTCATTCCTCATGCCCCCGTCTTGTTGCCGCCTCTTTTGTAGCTAACGAATTTTTTAGCTTCCTGCACGCCCTTTCCTCTCCTTATCTACCTCTCTCCTTCTCTTTCTACTGCCTTCTTCTAATTTTTCTATGCCCCTAATTTGTACGTACCTTTTTTCGGGTTTCCCTTTTGTTTTTGGGAATCTTTTCAAGAACCTTCTGCGGTTTAATTTGCACAATCCTTAGACCTGGCTATACTCTTGGGTTGGTCTGGCCCTGCCTTGGTAGCTATGGCACCTTCCGGTTGCCATGGCAGCTAATGGTGGCCACAACAACGTCTCGCCTCGTACCTGTCCCACCAACTGAGCTGACTCAGCACGCAGTCCAACCACAAAATGGTAAATTAATTAAAGAAAATATTTAGTAGGAATATGTTAGAAATATTTTTTAATAATCTATTTTTAATTTATTTCTTGTTATGCGCCACTACTCAAAATCAAATGAGGGTATTCTATATTGTGTGTGGGCTAATTCTGAGAAAATAATGCACATAAATTGCTTTATTATCGTTATTTTTCACAGTTTTATCGCAGTTAACGATTAATCGATGTTAGAAGATAAGTTAAGAAGTTCCGATAGTTATTCTTATAGTTTGGAATCATCGTGTAATTACAACAATAGTTAAGGTAATCGTATTCGAAGATCGAAAACATTAATGCGAGAGCTTGTGAAATTGGACGACGCGCATTAAAAGAAAGATATTTTAAAAAGGAAATAAAGCTATTGAAGAATAGAATAAGAATTCGTGCAACAAAAGAAAGTCTACCTTCGGCATGCCGAAAGTTTTATAACTATAGTAAAATATATATATATTTATATTCTTTCTATTGATAGTAGTACTCATTAACTAACTGCATGTTCGAATATTCTACTCACGATTTTGATTTGCCTTTGCTTATTTTTCTCTATGCGCCATGTGAGTCTTCTGTCAAGGTGTCTAGGTACTCTCCAAGATACTTCTCTGCTCTTGTGTTCAACGAAAGTGGAGGGCAAACTTGCCTGTTTAGACTCTGATTATTGCAGTAGAAAATAAATGTATTGGAAATTAGAATGTTTTGTAAGAGTTACATGGTATAAATTGTTAATTTATAAATTATATAATTTATATATTAAATAATTTATAATCTATATAAAGATTAAGTAAATCTAGTTTACGGTCAGTTGGAATCATGTATATCGAGTAGAAGACCGTCTAGATTGAATATCATTATGAAGTGAATATCGTGGAAGTGTCAAAAGCATTGAGGAGACTTCACGCCTGGTCGCTTGTCTATGGCACACTCACTTCTATGTAGAACAGTTTGCATTGGCTCTGGCTACCTACAGCTGCCCCTAGCTCTCTCCCTTTCCCTCATCCCTGCCCCTGCCCATGCCTCTTGTAATTAGCAGCGTCAGGTAAAAGATTCAGCAAGCTGAGTAAACGTTATGCAAAATTTGACACAGAATCGAATTGACTCTTGGCTTTAGTTTGGGGGCTGCACGTAGGTGGGGGAGTGGCACGGCAAGATGTAGAGGGTATTAGGCAAGTTGGGGAAGGGGCGTGGCAAAGCTTAGTCAGGTGTTATGTTAGGCAAATCTGCTGTTGATGAGAGGGCAACATAGAGAAGAAACGTGGCGACTGCTGCTGTAGTTGTTCTTCTTTTTGTTGTTGTTATTGCTGCCGTTGTTGTTGCTGCTGTCTCTCTCTTGTGTTTGAGTCGAACAAATGATAAGCCCCAAATATTTGTTGATAAATGTTTGGAAATTAAATGAGCAGCAACAACGGACGAAGAGGAGGAGGAGGAGGAGAGACAAAAACATTTGACGTTGTCCGCGTTGAACTCATCGCGCTGGCATGCAAAAGTTAAATATTTATCGGCCTATCGGAGGCAGGGGTGTGCACACACAGAGAGAGAGAGAGAGAGAGAGACACATAGCTATCTGCATAACTGTATCTGTATCTGAGCCTGGCTCCCACGGCTGCCACACTGCGTATGCGGCATATGCTAATTAAAATTTGAATAATATCGTTTTCAATGGGGAAGTTTAGCAGGTTTCCACTCATTCTCGCATAACTTAAACGCTGTCGGGGGAGATTTGGCAAACTTATGGCTCATTATCGCTACTGACAAGATACACATGTAGCCGCGTTTGTATCTTGTATCTCATTCTTACCCGAGCGACGCGTATCTTGCGCGTATCTCGCGACTCTCGGCCCGTTTGCCCCATTGGATTAGTCAGTTTCCGTTTCAAAAACATCCTCGACTGTCGCTCGAATTAGAGATACTGCTTAGTAGGTTACATTTTGAAATGATTAAGTTCCATTTGTAATGAAAGTAACCCGTTAATGGGTAAAGTTAATGTAGCTATCGATAATGCAGTTGATTATTTAGAACTTCTAGTCTTCACATACCTAATCTAGTGTTTCTAGCAATACTTGTTTTAGAAATCTCATCGAGTTACGTTTTTTTATGATATGAAATCTCTGTGTTATTGTGAAAAATGCTAAGTTATCGATATTTTCGATATCAATAACAGCTATCGTTGAATTGAACTTGCCACAGACAAAGTTTAGTTAAAGCTAATTTTTCTGCTGAGATCTGATCGAAATAAGCTGGTTTATGAGCTTAATAACACTGTACTTGCGTCACATATCGTGTTATCGATAGCATTGGCAGTGTACTCGAATATTTAAAGCTTCTACTCTTCAGATACCAAGTTTAGTCATTCTAGTTTTCATAGTTTCAGAGATCTAATTGATAATAAACTTTGATCAAATGTCAAGTTCGATCGATATGTGCAATAGCCGATTAATAATCGGTTTTTTGTCACTTCTACTTCTTACATTCCGAATTTGCTCAGAGAACTCAACAAACATAGTTGACAATTTACTTAAATCACTCTGTAGTTATGGCAAATAACAAGTTATCGATACCTTCGATATCACTAACAGCTCTCTGCCACATATCAAGTTTAGTCATTGCTCTAATTGCAGCGATCTAATCAAAAATAAATGCTGAGTGACAAGAAAAAACCACTTTAAATATGGAAATTCCCAATTTATCGATAACTTTGGTACTTCACGATCGCTCAAAATTGAAAGTTCTACTTGCTATCAGCCAAATTTAGTCATTCTTTCTATTATACTGCCCAGAGATGTGATCGAAGATAGCCTTAGTTACTTTTGGCACAAATTCCTTTCTGTCTGTCTGGCCTGATGTGGCGTGTCTTGCGGTTTCGTTCATTGCATTGCTTACTGCTTACTTTCCTTATCAGCCCTGGCCAAAATGCGTCAGCAACGAAACGGGGCAACTTTACTTTTTATCACACACACACGAAGGTGACGCGAAAATCGCTTGTTGTTTTCTAGCTAAAAACTTTTGCTTATATTTGACGTAGTGTTAATCATCTGCCAGCCCCCGTTTCCCCCTCTTCCTTCTCTATATATCGGTGCTCGTCGTAATCCGAGTGCCGTTTCCATTAGTCGCCCCAGCTGTCAGCTGGCACTGTGTCTGAAGTTCGCGGGGAGTAGCCGCAGCTGGCGCTAGTCTGGCAGTAAAATGGCCAAATGCCGAAAAATATCCGTAACAAATTCCACAACAAATATTTCGCACGAACTCATGTGCAAAAGGAGAGAGGGTGCGAGAGTTTATCGTAGTATTGAAACTACATATCTTTCGAACTGAAACTGTATTTGATAGGAAGTATTCTGCTTAGCATTATATATGGAGCAGGTCTTGAGGTGATTCTATATTGATAATATTGCTAAAAAATCACCCTTTATAAACATATGCTATATTTATAGTTTAAAAAACTTTAAGCTAACTTTACAATACTCTGGAATTTCCTTATTTTCATCTAATCAACAAATTAAATGCCAATTATGCAAATTGATTTAGTTGAAAAGACTTCGTTCTCTAAATATTTCTCATAATTTTCAAGGTAACCTCACAAAACTTTAAATATATTTCCAATAACTCTGGAATTTCCTTGAATCCAGAGTTGAGTTCGTGTCCAGCATAAAGTTTCGCACATTTTGACTCGTTAAACTCGCGACTTGGACTTGGCTACTTTACGATCATCGTAATAATGAAGCTGATTACGATCATCAGCAGATTCCATCCCCCCCCCCCTTCCAAATACACTCTCTTGCTGTCTATTTTACGTGATAATTTGCACAAGTGTTTGCGGTTTTCGGAACTGCGAAATGTTTTGATGGGAAATAATATGGATGAATTTATAGTTATGAATCTGGGAAACAACGCGTAACGCAGCGATAGAGAAAGAGAGAGAGAGAGGATGGAAAGGATGATGAGGGGAGGAGAGAAATGCGAGTTCAAACCAAAGTGCAACAACAACTCGCATTGGATTCCAATCTGGCGAGGCTGCGCTGCTGTTTCGGCCATGTGGACTGTGGACCGCGTGTGTGGACTGTGTGTGTGTGGACTGTGTGTGTGTGTGGACTGTGTGTATGTGTTTGTTTGTGTGGACTGTGCAATATAAACGCTCATTAAAAGCATAAAAAAAGCGGCAGCTACTGTACGGGAATTGGTTGATTTTGTCGATTTTTAGCGTAGCAAGAGAGTGCGAAAGAGAGGGCAGAGAGAGAGAGAGAGAGCTCGCAAGAAAGCTGCGGCAACAGAGGTTTGCAGCCTGCAACAGCCTGCAAACAGGTAAGACGCAAACAACAACAACAACAACACTGGCCCAGACATCCGTTGAGACTGCGCACGCGCGGCGCTGTCGCGCTGCTGCTGCTGCGACTGAGAGACGCGAGTCCCGTGCCGCATGTTCATCGTCGTCGTCGTTGTTGTTGTTGCTGCTGCTGCCGCTGATGACGATGCTAAAGATTGCAATCGCGTTGCGCAGCGCAGAATTTGTACATCTGCGCGCCCCCATCCCGGCTAGAGCTGATCGCGTGAGAACTTGAGCACGAGCCCCATAAATGCCCCTTTGTGCACGCAATGTCCTTTTGGTACTAAGAAATTCCCTTTTGCATGCAATAAATACCAATTGGCAATGCTATCGATATATCGATGCCCATCACGCGCATCACTAAGCGTATGAGAACGTGAGCACGAGCAAGCACGAACCCCATAAATGCCCCTTTTTGCCCGTAATGTCCGTTTGGTACTAAGAAATTCCCTTTTTAAATACCAATTGGCAATGCTATCGATATATCCATGCACGCCACGCACATCACTAAGGCCAACTTCGATTCTTTCATTTCATTGGAATTTATTTAGAACACATTTCAGAGGCAGTTTTTAGCCTCATTGTTGTTGTTGTTGTTGCTGCTGTTATGGGCTTAGCAGGAGCAGCAGCAACAACAACCACAACAGACACGCTGCATTCCAATGCCGAAAAAGGCAAATCCCCCAACACACACACACATGCACACCGACATCAGCCGCAGTCGAAATTTCATTGCAGTTTAGCCCGCAGCCCCCTCCCCTCATCCTCTTCCCGCTCTCCACCCACTGCGGCGCCAGTTTGCAGCTCCATTGTTACGCTGTTGTTGTTGTTGTTGCTGCTGCTACTGGCATGCGCGACTAGAGAAAAGTTCGGCTCGAATAAATTGAATTGAGCGAGATGCCGATGCCGATGACTGGAATTGGAGTGAAAGTAGGGTAGGCAGATTAGACGACGCCGTCGTCGTCGACACTGACTGCGACTCTCTGGCCACTCTGCACCACACTCCACATTCCAGTGGCGAAATTTAAGAATGCGTTTTCAAACCTTGCTTGGAATATAAAATTCGCCATATTGCATATTCTGTCTCCGTCTCTCTCTCTCTCTCTCTCTTCCTTCTCTTCACATCAATTATCGAATGCGATTTATCGATTGCGCGGCTAGGCGGTCAGGGTCGAGAGACCAGTGATGCCAGTTCAGCTATTTTCTCACTATATATAGCATGTTGCAATTGACAAATGCGGAATAGATTTTTAAACCTGCAGCCAAGACGCGTCATTGTGATTATATATTGTCAATAGTATATTATTAATATTTAATTAATAGAATATCATTCAACTACTTTTGAGTTTTTTATAACTAACAACAACTTTTTCTGGTTATTTCTAGCTTCTTTCAAGCGCTAGTTTAGCTGTAATGAAGAGTTGACAGCACTGGTTAAGACCATCAATTCCATGGAGCCAATAATCGATGACAGACAAACAGACAGACAGAGCGACAGGCAAACAAAGAGAGCAAAGAATGCGGGAGAGTCATTGAGTCGGCGCGGCGGTGATCTCTTATTTACATTCAGTTCGCTGTGCTCGACTGGAAAAAGAAGAAGAACAACAACAGCAAAAGTTCGCCGTTAACGTTGAATAGGAAGTAAGTTAGTGTAACAAAAGCAATAAAAATACCTCTAAGTGGGGGGGGGGAGCGCACAAGAGAGGAGTGTCCATGTTCATTAACGAGCAAGAGCATGGCAAGAGGGTGGGAAGAAGTCATGACTGGCCAACAATATTCGGTCATAATAAAAACAAAATATGCGACAACGTCGACGTTGACGTCGACGGCAATGAAGCGTAACGAAAACGTAGCAGCACACACACACTGACGCACTTGAGTTGAATTCCAGGCGAAAAATATCAAAGCTCGCTGCAGAGGTGGCAAAAACTACGTTTCACACAGAAGTGCTGTCTCTCTCCTACTGTCTCTGGAATTTGCGAAAGTGTGTAAATTTATTATTAAAAAAAAATCCTGCTTCCATTTCCAGTTTAAAATTTCCAATAGAAGCAGCTGCAAATGGAGCTGAGCCCTGTCAAATGCGCGCCAATTCTGCCAGAGAGAGATTCGGCCAAGATTCCGATTCAGGTCCCAAGAAAGATACCACAAAAAAAGGGCAAAAACCCAACAACAACAACAAGAAGTACAACGAAAAATCGCCTTCAAGGAATTGCATAAAATATTTTTGTTTTGAAGCCTCTGCGTCGACAGGCTCCAGCATCCACACACACACACACACACAACATGTTGACCAAGAACGTAGCAACAACAACAACCGGTCTTAGAACTGAAGAAACAGCAACAAAAAGAACAACAACAGCAATGCGCATAGCAAATACACTCGAAGAAATCGAAGACCGCGCGCCAGGTTCCCACTGCCTGCCTCCCTTCACTCCCTTCCCCCCTCTGCCTTTCCAGTCAACAAGTTATGGTCATGACGACCCCCGACCCGTCAAGAACTCTTCGTGCCTGGGTGCCTGTGCTGTGCCTCCTATGCATGTATGTACATATGGATGTATGTATGTATGTGTATGTGTGTGTGCCGCATATTTGAGAAAACTTACAAAAAAATCGGTAGAAGGAAGGAGAAAAAACGGCAACAAAATAATTTCGAGTGTGCGTGCGTGCAAGAAAGACAGGACGGTGGTTCGTGGCGCAGTAGCAGATGAGAGAGAGAGGAAGAAGGAGGGAGAGCAAAAAGAATCCAGCAAATCAAGCTCACATTATGCTGAGGAATGCGCCCAAGTGACGATATCGTAGCAGCAGAGCCCGAACAGCGACGGCAACGGCGACGCAGGCGCAGGCCGGCAACGACTCTTACAAATGGCCAGCGGGCAGCAGCAGAGGCGGCACAGTCCTCTCTCTCTCTGCCTCCTTCCCACTGGCAGAGTAGCCGACTCTCCTCTCTCTCTGCACATGTGTGCGTGTGTGTGTGTGAGTGTGTACTGGTATTTCTTTAGCGCGTTCTTCGCTGCCTCGGCTCAGCCTCAGTCTGGTGTCTCTGCCGCAGCGGCCTTGCGTCGCGCTTTTCTTCTCTGCTGCTGCAGCATATTAACTACAACGCGCAACATATGCGAAGGTCAGCAATGGCGCAGGCAGAGAATGAGATCAAAGAATAGCAAAAGAGCTAATTGGAGTTGCCGATATTATAAAAACTAGCTAGAGCAGTGCTTTAGCTTTTTCAAATCTAAAACAAAGCTAGATTTGACAGGTAAATATCTTAATTGGCAGCACTGGCCTGTACTCCCTTTGCCACTCTTCCAGTTTCCAACCTTGACATGGGAAGCTTTTGCATTAAAGAGCATCTGGAAGTCGTTATGCAGTTGCGCAGGCGGGAATATGTTCTTATTCGTTGTCGTTGTTGTTGTTTTCGTGCTGGGCTCCAAATAGTTTTTGTTGTTGTTGCTGCTCTGCTGCTGACAAGATAAAACATTGGAATTTCACTTACACACTGACATTTCAGTTAGCTACTGGGATTCTCCTTTGAAGTTTTTATTTATTTTCTTCAGTATTTACCTTTCTCGTGTTATTATTGTTCTTGTTTCCCCTTCCCCCTCTCTTGTTGTTGTTTTGTTTTGGAACTCTCCGACTCGAAGTCGAGATTTGCAAATGGAAGGGGGGATCGTCAAGCAAAGGTGCTGTGTGAGAGAGAGAGTGTGTATGTATGTGTTCGGCCGCTCTCTTGTGCTCGCTCTCTCTTTTGAGCACACACACACACGCGTGCACATATAAAACCAGAGTGCTATCATGAACATAGCGCATTCCAATCTTTAAATCTCAGTGGGAGATACTCACAGCGCACACAGACACACACGCACACACACAGTGATATACAGCTGCTCTCTCTCTGGCTCTCGGCTCTCTCTCTCTCGACTCGGACTTCAGTTTGATTTCTGTGGCTGGACGAAGCAGTTGAACTGGCAGCAGGTTGCGCGTCGTGTATGAACACACACACGCGCGCATACAAAAACACATACATACACATTAGCAGTGCCAGCTCAGAAGCAAACGACGTCGACGTCGCGCGATCGGCAGCGCAGCAGCGACAGCGGCCCCATTGGAGCTCTAGAGATTGTCGTCGTCGTCGTCGCAGTCGCAGTCGGAGTCGCATTCGCAGTGTGCGCGTTTCGTTAAGCGTTCGTTGCTTCGTTCTCGTTTTGTTTCGATTTGAATTTTGAATTCAGTTTCGTATTCGAATTCGGATTCGAATTCCGATTTAAATTACAAGCACAACAACAAGCACAAAAGTGTCCACTTCCATTGTGTTTTTTTCGGTGTCTCTGTGTGCATAAATGTGTGTGTGTAGTGCGTGAGTGTGTATATTTTATTCGGAAACCAAATTCTATTGCTGCAGTGCTGCGACTCCAACAACAAGTTGCTGTTGGTCAAAACAAATAGCCCCACAGAAAGTTGCGACCCAGCAACAGCACCAACAACAACAACAGCAGCAGCAGTAGTAGATACAACAACAACAACGACAACTAAGCAAACGGCATTCTTTCGCGCAACAACAAAAAGCAGTTGCCAAAGAGAGCACACTAATACAAGCGCACAAACACCAGTATAAACGGCAGCGCTCTCTCTCTCTTGCTCTCACTTCTTCAGGCTGCGTTCGCTCTCCCTCGCTTACATGTGTATGTGTCTTTGAATGTGCGGAGTTGCAGCGACCCACAACAACAACAACAAAAGCAACAACAATTTTGATTAAATCGTATTTGTGCCGCGCTCGCAGCCCCTCCCTCTCGTGCTCTCTCGCGCCCACACAATCGCCAGTGAGAGCCGTGTTCGCTGGAATGCGGCCCGTCGTTGCCGTCGCCGTCGACTGCGCAGTCGCAGCGTGTTGTTAGTGTTTGACGAAGAAGAGGTCAGCACTAGCTTTCTGGCCGCCGTCACTGTCGCAGCAACAAATACAAAAATAAAAGAAAATAAATAAATAACAAAAAAGAGAAAAACAATACAATTTACAGTTATTTAGACGACGCGCAGTCATCACAGGTAATCGGTGAATCGTTAATCGATTGTCAGTGCAAAACCACAAATAAAATAAAAGTAAATAGCAACAAAAAACAATTCGCGACTCCAACGACAATTTCGGATTATCCCCAGCACCCCAACCCCTGGCTAAGAAGTACAACAACAAACGATTAAAATGCCGACAACTGCAGCGGCCTTTGTCGGCAGTGCCTAAGGTAAGCACAAGAGATGGGGAGTGTGAGGGAATGATGTAAAGAGAAGTATTCCAAAAACGAGTGCATTTTTTTTATAGCTAGAATCAGGAAATGAGGAAATATTCAAATTTGAATCAGGAAGAGGTACAGAAGTATTCCCAAAATGAGGAAATTCTTTCTGGTTAGGATTGGCGAATTTCGTTGGGAGGGCGAGTGAGACAGAGCGAGCAGTTGTAAATTGAGGAAATTTGTTCGTAGTTAGAATCGGGGAATTTCTTTGGAATTTTAATTGCTTCCAGTCCGGCAGTCAGGCCGTGCACTCATAAAATAGCAACAACAGTAATGCAAAATGTCTTATCTGAACTAAAGAAGCGGCCATAAAACTCATTCGCCGCTCTTGACTCGCGAAACTTTTTAAAGTCCACCACCACCACCGCCAGCCACACACTCATTGTGCAATTAATCACCTCGCCAAATAGGCGGGCGGGACGAGGGGCGGTACAAACTGGGCAAATAGCAGGTGTCGTAAATAGCTTCGCTTACACACACACAGACACTCTCTCATACACACATAAAGTATGCTGTCTTTACCGGGAATACCGAAAACAACAACAACAGCAGCAAGATCGAGAGCACTTACAGCAGCAGTAGCAGTGGAAGGAGAACTGGAGAGAGAGGGAAGCGCAAGATGGCGACCACTGAAATCGAGCAGCTGATTTTGAGTGTGTGTGGAAACGGGAGCTGGAGGAAACAAGCCGACTAATTGAGCGCACCCATTGGGTGTAGGCGGGGGTATGGGGGAGTGGGAGAGGGAGACAACAGTATCTTGATACTTGTGCGGTGTTGTGTTGCAGCTGAAAAATGATAAACAAATGAGCAGAAACACACGTTAAACGTTAAAAACGGTAAACGTTAAACGATTGCCACCGCAGAGATGCGATATCGATATCGACACACAATTGTGTATCGGTTTATCTGTCTGTCTGTGTTCGTTTCATGTTTTGTTTTGTTGCTACGTGCAGTTGTTTTTGTTTTATTTGTTGTTGCTTTTGCGGTTGCGCGACAATTGACAGCCGCCCACAGTGCTAGAGCTTGCCACACTTGACCTTAGCCAACGACAACAACAATTGAACAAAATTCCTGCACGCCTAAACAATGAAATAAAATATGCTTGCAGCAATTAAAATGTGCCGCGAATTAAATTTTTGAATGACAAACGTTGACAGCACTGGAAGAAGAGGCAGCAAAAGCAAATAGCAACAACAACAGCAGCAGGAGATATGATCAATTCACCCTGAAGCCTCAACTATTTGGCAGCAGCGCTGTTGCCGGCGCAGCATAATTTATGCGGCTCATAAAGAAAACAAAAAAAAAAAATTTGTTTCGCACGCCTTTAATTTTAGCATGCGACACACGTTGCGATTGCGCGCTGTCGCTGTCGACGCTGTCTGACGCCGGCAGATAGCTTGCTCTCATTACTGCGTGTGCTGGCCTCGCCTAGCTGCGGCAGCGCTGTCTGCGTCTGTTACTCTCTCCTGCTCCTTTGCATGCTGCTGCGTTCGTTCTCTTTGGCGTCTCTCTTGACGCCTTGCATGCGTCGGCTTGTACACTCTCTCTATGCATATTGGAATACATTAGTGGGTGGTGGAAGGGGGGTTGAAAGAGAGACATTTTGCTTACTTTTTGCACGTCCAGCTGCTGTTTGTTGCTCTCTCTGCAGCTGCTGCGCAGCTACTGTTTGCAGTTGTTGTGCGCTCAGTGTACGCAAGTATTGATCTCTTAACAATTGCCTGGCAACTCCTTGTTCCCATTCGCCTGGAAGGAGTGTGCGCCAGTAAGGCAATTGCTGCCATGTCCAGTAGCAGCCTGGAAGTGCCGTTGGAAATACACTCACAGGCGATTCAACAAATATTTGTTGTTGTTGCTGCCACAGCTGCAACTGTGCTTCAATTGTTGTTGGCTCCATCTGCGTGTGTTTATTAATATTTTAATTATTTTGTGAAATAAGTTAAGTATTTTACTTTAATTAATTGGCAAACGTGTTTTAAAGCTTCTTTCCTGGCGACGCTGTGCATTTTGCTGTGTATATCGATAATTTAATACTTGATATCGATAATTTCCTACATAATTTCACACATATCGATGTTTTATGTTTATTATTGGTATAAATATTGAAGTATATATCGTGAAGTATATATCGTGCACTCATAGAGCACATTCCCATCGGTATTAATCGATATTTATGAAGGAACTCAGGTTCTTTTGCTGCTTGCCCTCTTCCATTTCGATCACTTGTTGATTTCTAATCAACAGAGACCTCGCCCTCGGGTGTGCCCCATAAGCAATCAAAGCTTTGTTACGGGCGGCCTATACAAAATACGTGATTGTGTTTATTTTCTGTGCTCTGCTGTTTCCACGTCTTCGTCTTCGTTCTGCCTTTTGACAGGGACATTTCGCGCATGCGCATTTCTCAAAGACATTAAAATTGTTTGGCATAACTGGCACAACACACAGCAACAACGACAAGCAGACAAAGCAGGAGAAGAAGATGGAGAAGGGGGAAGAAAAGGCAGCCATCAATTTGCCGCTTTTGCTTTTTGTTTTGTTTGGTTTTCTCCGCACACACATTTGCCAAAAAAACGCCAAGTTATTTATTTGACTGGGACAGCAACAACAACAACAGCAACAACAATGAAGAACGACTTCATAATCGGCATAATAATTTTAGTTGAAAACGATTCACGTTGGTCAAAATTCAATGAAATGTTTGATTCTATTTCGCATTCAAATACAAATTCACAAATGCCACGCCCCAGTTCAACTCATAGCGGGGGCACTCTGACGCGCATCCGTTGTGTAAATTAACAAAACAGACCCATGCGAATACGTATGTTTGTAAGTATGTGTAAGTGCAACAAGTGTTCCGTGGGAGCGTGTGAAAATGCCAACGCTCTAAACTATTCCGCCCCCCCCCCCATACTTGCGCGCCACGAATCCGAATGACGCTCGTTGTCGATCGATTTGCCGTTTGTTGTAATTAAAAAAAACTTAGACAGACGTAGACACACGTAGAACCTGCGTCAAGCTGCGGCTTTGCGGCCAGGCCAACTCATGAGCTACAAATTCCACGTCCAACGTCGTCATTCATTAGCTCTCCATGCTCCAGCGTCCAGCCTCCATTGCTTCAGAGAGCGGGGCAACACTTTCAATAGAACTCGAATCCAGTTTATAGCAGGCGCAACACTCTTAGAATAACTCTAGCTGTGTGTGTGCGTGTGTGTGTGAATAAGAAATTTAGGTGCTCTTGTGTGAGGCTTAAATACGCTTACCCCACGCTTTGGGTTACTCAGCTATGTCGATGAGCTGGCAAATTGGTAAAGAATACTTAACAACTTGTATATTTCAGCTTTTATAAAGTAGATACTTTGTTATTGATCTTTAATATGTTATTTGAGCTTAAACTAAATATTTTTCATTTAACTCAGCATTGTTTGTCAGTTGGAAGAGGGGAAGTATTGGAATTTATGATAAATTTAGTAAATATTGTACATATTAATAGTTTTTAATAGAAAAATATAAATGTATTGAGATTCTTAAATGAGAATAAATCCTAACTACACTTATCCAATAATTGAAATGTGTAATGGAACTATTAAAGGTTTAGGAAGGCACATACTGGAAACTAAAGAGATACGCTTAATCAGTCTAGGAAATATCTTAAATCTGCACTGATAATGGTGCCTTTAGCTCAACGGGTGTGTAATAAATCTTATATATATAGGTTGCTGTATATATTCCCTTATCACTTAATAATAAAGATATCAAGAAGATAAGCTCAATCAGTCCAGGAAATATCTTAGACTTCATAAGATAATCTGCACTGATAATGCTGCTTTAAACTCGGCAACTGTGTAAAATATCTTCTATATAAGTTGCTGTATACATTTCCTTATCAATTAATAATAAAGACATCAAGATATAAGGTCAATCAGTTCAAAAAATATCTTAGACTTTATAAGAATATCTGCAATGTTAATGGTTCCTTAAGTTCGGCAAGTGTCTAATACATTCATTACACATTCCCTTATCAATCAATAATGAAGACATCAATCTATAGTAATAACTAGTAAATGTATTAACTGTAGTTATCTGAGCTAAAACTGTCTGTAATTCGCTATTGCCAGAGATCAATCATCCTTCTATACTTCCCTCTTTTCCATAGAATATATTCTTCTAAAATAACTTGCTAACTTCAGCTGCTGTATCTAAACAAACTCAAGCCTATGTTATGTGTACTTTATACATTCCTGCATGCACATAAAGTGTTTATTGATATTTCTCTTCAAGATTTGGATTTGGCAGTGTTCTATTTACTTTAGAAATCTTCTCAAACACAAACAAGCTATCGAATTGCCCAAAAACCCTCAGAGCTTCAGTTTCTTCTTTCTGTAGAGTCTGTTGAGATCGGCTTATGAACTGTGTGCAATGTTGGCACATTTTCCGCCTTTATATTTACGATATTTCTAATGTTTATTGATCGCACATTCCTCAAACGATTTCAATTTGAAATCCAACCACACAGAGATATTTCTAATTCTCATATTCAGATTCGTTTCGAGGGGTTTGTTCAATAAATGTTTTGCACATGCGGCGAAGGCATTTATCACGCCCCACTGTACCCTCCTCCTTCCTTCTCTTGCCTGCTGGCGACAAAGTCGCGAACTCGGTTGACAAACACACACGCACACATATACACACGCCCCGAATGAGCTCACTGCAATGGCATGCAGTGCTTACATAGAGACGGGGGGCTAAGGAACTGCTGTCGCTGCACAACGTGGCGTATGCGCAACGTCTCTCTCTCTCTCTGTCTGCCTTTCTCTCTGTTTGTCGTTGCTTTTCCGCTTAGACAGCAGAAAAATTCGCCGCTGGCGCTTGCGCCATTTAATTGGCAGCAACAGCTCCCAAAAAAAGAAAACATCAGCGCCCGTGGGACTTTATAGACACCGTTATTCGCCAGCCAAACTTAACTGTCTCCTCACTTCTTCCTCTGCTCTCTTTATCTTTCTCTTTGTCATGCTCTGCCTGCGTTTAGTTATTTTATTTTCAAGCTCGAGACACATAAACAAAATATTTATGGCCATTTGTTAATTACTGATTAGCGTAGCTGTCTCTCTCTCTCTGTCTCTGTCTCTGCACATTTAATTGCTCTGCCACGCCTGCCTGCCTCCGTTGCACTCCTCCTGTTTACTTTCGCAATTAGCGCTCGAGTCAGCTCAGCTCAGCTTGCTCTCATTAGTCAAAGGAATGTGGATAATTTGCTATGATTGAAATCGTTAAATGCTTTTCATTTGTTTGCATTTGAAATTAAAACAAATTATACAAAACATTCTATCTCTGTCTCCTTGCTCTTGAGTCTGTGTGAGTCATCTCTGTGTGTGTTTTGTAGCCCCCAACCTGATCGCCTACTGCCTTACTTAATGCCGTACAATGTTGTTAATTGTTGATTCGATTGGGATGTGATTGGGATTATATAATGCCAGAGAGAACTGACCTCGCCGATCATAACGTTTATACAACTTCATTGAAAGTTGACAATATCAGAAAAGGGGAGTAACTAATGCTGATTCTTGGCAATAATCCAATAAAGTTGTATTTCAAAGTTAGTGTAGGTTGCATACAAAACTGATGGCTTGACACAACTAAAAATGTATTGTATCAGACGAATTGTTGATTATAATACACATTTTAACTCGAACGGACTTCCAGCCTCCTATCCAGCCAACACATCTTAGATCAACGCCCTAGCTTAAGCACAATCCGAACACCTCTCTCTTGAAAAACCACAAGCCAATGGAATATTTAAGAACAGTAAACTCCAAAAACATTAACATCATACATCATTTTGCTAAACTTGCCAAAATTGAAAACAAAATCTAAAACAATACCTTACAATAATGAACAGCTCGTACGCCATATAGATTAGGTAAATGTTGTATATTCTAACTAATTAATAATAGTAATAATACTATTGTAGAGTTGTCTCTATGATAGAGATCAAAGTTTCAAATCAGTTTCAACAGAATAAATCTATAATAAACTGTTTATTTTATACGATTTGTTGATACACTTTAAAGGAGTCATATTTCCATATATAAAAATAATGATAATTGCATAGAACAATTTCGTATCAGAATTATGCCAAGTAGATCACTGTAACATCTTGAGACAAACGTTTATAACTATCAATAACTTGCTGTGTATCTTGAATTACATTTCCATAGAGTTCTACAAAATATTCTTGGAATTAAATGATTTTTAAACAGAAATAGCTGCAATAGATCACTATATCAGCTTGCAACAGACAGTTCATAACTTAATTTTAGATACACTTTGTAGAGTTACATTTCTTCAATATTCCTTAAGCTGAAGCAATCAGAATTAATGTACATATCAACATAACACACACAGTTCTAGCTATATCAACAACAATAGATACATTTTCCATTGAATTTCACTAAAATCAATTACGATTTCAATTTCAATTCCCCTGTCTTACAGTAGCAGACTTAGTCTATAACTACATTGTCTACTTCGTTGAGGCATTTCCCCTCAGTTCTTCGCAGTATATAAAATATAATTTACGATACTTAGAAAGCACTCTGAAAAAGATCTTATTTCAATTAAATCGAATTGGATTTGTCTGTGAGGGTGTCTGTAATCAATTTCCTATAAATTCCACATTTAAATATCAACTGGAGTTCCATTTGCCAGCACATTTCGTAAATCATTTCCAGCTTTCTGTTTCTGTTTCTCTGTTTTTTTGTCGGTTTCTTATTGCTCTGGCCTCTTGTCTGTGGTTTGGTCCGGTTTGGTTTCTGTTTCTGTTGCTCTCGTATTTGTATCTATTTCTGTATCAGTTTCGGCGCATGAAAATCGGCTTAGATACAAATTGGAGGGGGGATTCAAAAACCATTTTAATCGTTGGGAGTAGTAGGGAAGAAGGTGGAGGGGAGTTATATGGAGTGTAGACTGAAGTGTGTAGAGTGGGGAGGGGGGGACTCATATACATATTCTTGGTTTCTAATTTATGTCAAATGCGCGCTTTGATTGATGATCAGCAGCAGCTAAAGTCCATTTGGGGATTGAGCGGTGTTAAAGCGGGTAGCGAGGGTATTGGGAAAGAGGGCGGTGCGAGATCATATTAATAAGTCAGGGCGGTTCCGCATGAATTGTGGCAGCAGCACCTCTGGTCTGCTTCACAGATAGATAAAGACTCTTGACTCTCCGAGCTCGACGCGACGCGACTCGGCTCTCTCAACTTGACTCTGAATAAATTTATTGAATGTTGAAATTTATTAGACGGCTGCGGCTGCGCACAGAAATGCGCCAATATTGAAATTTATGCGGCCGCAAAGTCCAAGTCAAACTCGAACTCCAAGCTGGGAGTCGAAGTCGCAGTCGAACCCGAAGTGGGGGGAAGCAAGAGAGGGGGGAGAAGATGGAGAGACGCTTCTACTTGCATATTTCTGTGTTCATTCCATGAGGTTGATTTGATTCGATTTGATTTTAATTTATGCATAAAATGCTTTTCTTTCATCTTGAGGCGAGTTTCAGTCTGTCTATCTCTCTCTCTCTCTCTCTCTATGTGTGTGGAACTTTCTTTAACTGAATTTTAATAATTTTATGCGCAACGCACGCACGCTCAGCCGCCTAATCAAGTTTGTCGCCTAAGTCGTTCGTTATTGATTGGTGAAATTGTTTTTTTTTCAGCCAAAAAAGAAGGCGCCCAAAAACTTTATTTTCATATAAAAAGGGGCAGTTCCACTGACTGCATTTTTCTATAATTTACTGAATCAAAGAAAGAATGATATGCTTGGGGAGCTTAACTCTTTTTATTGCTCTTTTGTTTCAATTCTTCAATGATTAAAATTAATTTCCTTTGCTTATTTCTTAGGAGTTTTAAAATATACTTAAAGATAGCAATTTATACCTCAATTTTGTATGCTAATGATTTGGCTATACATTCAGTTTAAATTCCACTTAAGTATACTCTTAAGTTTTAGGCATAACTTGAATGAAGTTTCTTCTTAACCTTTTTCACACTCATTCTAATTTTATATTTCTTCTCTTTTCTGCATCAGCACAAACATATTTCGAACGCGCGCGCTGTATACGGAAAATGATGCAGCATGCGAGCATTCTGCACCGTCAGCGCGCCCCTGGAAGTATGCGCGTCCTCAGCCGAGCAACTGTCACCCGGCTCCCGATTTCTGGCACTGAGGTGGGTATTAAACTATATATATGGACAGGATAATGCTCGACGACGGGAACTAGCAGGAGAGCAGGAACAAGTTGCAGGTCGTGTCGAATAAGATGCAGCAGAGAAGATCCTGTTTATAGGGCAAACGAAGACCGATGGGACATTGCTCAGCGCTCTTATCGACTAACAAATTGGGAAACTAGAGAGCAGAAGCAAGTGGCAAATACTTTGTGTCGAATACGCAGTAAAGATCCTATTTATTGGGTAAACGAACAACGATAGGACAATGATCTTTGCCCTTTTGCACAGAAGAAATTCGGAAACTAGAGAGCAAGAACGAGTTGCAAATACTTTGTGTCGAATAAGATGTAGACAAGATCCTATTTATAGGGCAAACGGACAACGTCAGCAATCTGCAAATACTTCGAGTCGAATAAGATGCAGACAAGATCCTGTTTATAGGGAAAACGAACAAGGATAGGACAATGGTCTGCATTCTTCTAATCGAAGAAATTCGGAGACTAGAGAGCAGAAGCAAGTTGCAAATACTTTGTGTCGAATAAGGTGCAGAAAAGATCCTTTTTATAGGGCAAACGAACAACATCAGGACATTGCTCTACTCGCCTATCGATGAACAAATTGGGAAACTAGAAAAACTATGTGTATACTCATGGTCCTGGTAATGATCTAATAATGTTCTCTATTCTTTCTAGACTTCTGGGCCAACCGCAGCCGAAAACTCTGTACTTCCTAGTCGATGCAAAGAGTCGAGTTCGAGAGGTTTATACGCAGACATGTCTGCACTTTGCCACGCAGGGCATGCAGGATACCGAACTGTTCGGTCTGGCCGTGCTCATAGGTGAGTTACAGTTCGTTTAAGCTTATGATTTTTGGGACATAACTGTAAAGCCTGCAAAATACAAGGCCATAAACGTAAACCCCAGTCTTCCTCATCGTCATCATCAGCAGTGGCTACGCTGATATCAGAGTCCTCGTTTTGTTACTAAGCCAAAACATATAAGAATACCTGAAGGTCGAACTTAAAAATCAATAACAATGTGTGGTTCTTTACTGAATTATAGCTTAGTATAGTAGCATAAAGATGGCAACCCTGTTGTATTAGGGTATCAACATGGCACTAAAAACGAACAAAAATGCACTAAGAATGTGGAAGTGTTTAGTAGGGAAGACTAGCAGATACCCAGCATGGCATATCTTTTATTAAGGGGAAATTTTATATAATCTGAAGATGAAAACCTTAACAAAATGTTATTGCAATGATGATGGTACTTTAAACTGTTAGAAGTCGACAGGGAATTCTGGCTGAACGATTAGCTATAATGCAGCTAAGCTGCATTTAGATCTCGATCTACATGCCGACTCGCAGGCCTGCCATACCCAATTAGTCATGCAGATGCCGATGCAGGGTAATGGCTAAAGAAAGGAACAACAGCGGCAACAGAGTGGATGGATAGTCAGGGAAGACAGGCAGGCAGGCAAGGAGTAGAGGACAAGGCAGTCGCGGAGGCAGGAACGCCGCGTCGCCGTAGACGGCGAACAAACAATTTCAGGCAACGTGCAACGTGCGGGCAACAGACACAAGACACAAGACGCGTGTTCAGTAATTCAGGTAGCCGTCGCGCGTTGCATTAACACAAACGAATCGACGACGACGACGAAGACGATGATGCGGCCCCAGCGGAGCCAACACACACAACACATAGCAACAACAGCGAGAAGGAGAAGGAGCAGAAGAACGATAGAGAGGCAACAACAGGAACAGGCAATGGGCAACGTTGGTAGGCGACTTGCTACGAGGCTCCAGCAGCGACGTCTTTGGCATTGGCCTTATACATTCGCGCACATACATACACACAAACACACACGTCCTCCATAAACACATATATAGCAAGGAAAGGTGGCGAATTCAAAGTACAATTTTGTATACTCTGCAGAAGTCTGCATAAGTTGAGAGAAAGGAAGTAGCAGATAAAAGAAATCAACTTAATGTAGTTGAGATAAGGAGGATACTTATATTAGGTGTGCAACTAAGTTCGCGCTGTTTGTCAGTAGATGGCTCTAGAAGTAAGTGATGATTGATTTTGACTTATACAAAACGTCATAAGCCAATCTTAGACATGCTAAACAAACTACTTCAAAAAAATTAGTGATTTTGTTATCATATTATATATTTCTGGTTGTGCGGAATAATGTCTAATATAAGCCAAATAATCGTCATTAGCGGGTAGCGATTTTTCGCCTATGAACAATTGCTACAGTGGCACAAAAGGAAGACGGATGATGTAATATGGATTTATTGCAGTAACCCAAAGTGGAAACTATCTTGGGGACTATCTGATCATGCTTCTACGGCGTCGGCTCGGCTAAATATTCAAGGCTATACTGTGTATTTGGTGCAAGCAAATAGGTGTTTTTTACTGTGAGTTGTTGAAACCATCGATTGGCAACGGTATCGAGCAATGGCACAATAAAGTGATTTTACTTCATGACAAATCTCGTATTCACGTTGCGAAAACTGTTTAAATCTACTTGAGAACGCTAAATTCCCAAGATGTTGAGAAATTATGCAGATGGCGCCCAACGTGGGCCATCAAATTAGAGAAGTTGAAAGTTTAAGCATGATATATATGAATAGAAAATGAAATATAAATGCAGCTTATTGCTTAGTCAAGGAAATATTTCAAACGAGTAAAGAAATAATTGAATATATTTTAGAATCTACGATTGAATGAAGAATTAGAGATGAAGACTAATTTCTGCTAGAAGATTAAGTACGAAAATGGACTACAAATGCAGCCTACATCATTTCAGTTTTGCCATTACCCCAAGGCAAGTCGCCTATGCCATTTTTAATAGAGTATACGATAAAGCCAGTGGAAGAGCACACAACACGTAAATTTTGAATCTGTTCGCCAGGCAGTTTGGCATCAATTTCGCGCAGGGAACGTGAGGTGAGGCAGGCAGAGAGGAGGAGGAGGAGGAAGGGCGCAAGGCAGCAAGGCAGAGCAGGAGAAAAGCAGAAGAGTGAGTGAGAGAGATGGAGCGAGGCGCGGAAGTTGCCACAACATCTTCAGCTTGCAAGAAAGAAGAATTTGGTATGCAGTTGGGGCATGCCAACGTCCTCTGACTGCAAGACTGACTGACTTGCCAGAGGGGGAAGACGCAATGAAAACGGAGTAGAAGAGAGAGGGAGGTGGAGAGATGGAGAGTGAAGCAGGAGACGAGTTGAAGCTGAAGCAAGCTTGAGGATTCTTCAGATTTAGCTTCAGCTACAGCTACAGCTATGAAATGCAGCAGTTTGCATAAGGATTTTTTGCCAATGTCAGAGGCAGGCATGTGTCTGTGTGTGTGCATGCATGTGGGTGTGTGTGTGTGTGTGCCTGGTTGGCATGCAGCTAAAGTTGTTGTTGTTGTTCACATACTTTCGCGCATTGCATGCCGGAGCTCTTTCACTGCACCAAAAATTGCCTCAGTCTCGTTGTTGTTGTTGCTGTTTATAGATAGCGTTGCCAAGCATTTCAAGCTGGCATTGCAGCCATACACACACACACACACACACACACTCGCTGGCAGGCATACACTCATGCAAGTTCAAACACCGCAATAGTTCCGTACAGCCTCAAGTTCGTCGCCTAAGTCTCTCGTTTTTTCAGCTGCTGTCCCTCTTTTTGGCCACTCACTGTACACTGTGCCTGTTTGTCCGTCTCTCAGTCGGGCCTTTGCCTTTGTGTCGCAAATGAATTTCAATTTTATGGCCACGCAACGTCAATAAATTTCATCTTTATGCAAATTCCTGCTCCTCCTGCTCCTCCTCCTACTTCTTCTTTTCCTTCTCCTGCTGCTGCTGTTGCTGTTGCTGTTGATGTTGCCTGCTGGCAATTTGGCAACATTGTCACAGCCACAGGATGCTGATGATCATCGGCCACACAATGGGCGTCGCTTTTTTTCGGTGCCCATCTCCTCTCCACTCCCCTCTGCAGCTCCTTCTTCAGCTCCACCTCAAGTTCCTTCTCCTCCTGCTTGAGCTGCTACGCCTGGTGTTATTTTTAGCTGTCGCATTGCTTGGATTCCTGTGCCGCATTCTTTTTGTTGTTGTCGCTGCTTGTTGCAGTTGCTGCTGCTGCGGGATGCTGCTGCTGCTGTTGTTGTTGAATGTTGCTGCTGCTGCTGCTTGAAGATGTTGCTGGTGTAATCTGTAGACCAGCATTTTCTTTTCCATTTAATGTTAATGGCTCATAATCATTATTATATGGCGTTGACTTGTTCATCTTCGTCTTCTCTCGCTCTCGTACCTCCTCTGCTTTTGACCGGCCTTGCAGCCACATGCTGCCGCTGCCTCTGCCTCTGCCTCTACCTCGGCCTCTGCCACTGCTGCGTGCATCTGATAACATCGGAAATTAAAATTCTTTTGGTTTTATGTTGTTTCGTTCTCTTTTCGTTTCTGCCTCTGCCTCTGCCTCCTCTTCTTCTTCTGCTTCTTTTTTCTACAGCCAGTTTCGACACACACACACACACACATACACACACACTGCAGGCTGTTCGTTCCTTCTGCTTGTTGTTGCTGTTTGTTTTGGGTTATTTTGTTGCTCTGTGTTGGGTTATTATAGCGTTTCCCCCCGTACTGCGGCTCCGTGGCTCTGTGGCGTGCCTACTCAAAACCTTTGAAAAATAAATCTAAAGAATGCCATGGCGAGGGCTACGACTTGGACGAAGAGTTGCACTGCGACTTGCGCTTGGACTCGGATTCGGGTTCGGGTTCGAATTCGGACTGTGGCTGCAGCTGTATTTCGTGCGTGTTAGAGTTGAGTCTGTTGTGGAGTCGTGACACGAAAAGAAACTAGTAGACAGAGCTGAAATATAAAAGAAGTGGTATCATATGGTGTTATGAGGATTGGTAGAAATTAATGATAGTTATTATAGTACTGATTGAAACTTCATGTGCAAGGAAAGTTGTACCATAAAGTGTAGATAATGGTGATATATGATTGTTCTTATGTATGTTATTCTCAAATGGAATTCTGCTTTAGTTGTTTAACACTCCTAACAACACTCCTAAAAACCAAGTGAAACGATAGCAACAGTCGAGCGGCACACGACAGTGAGATACCCTTCGACCTATGTTCCAGTGTATTTTAATTTTTTAAATTAATACATACATGTGCATGCTTCGAATTAATTCTCGACAGCTGGCGCTCGCCTGCTTCCCTTGTAAACTGACACAAGCTGGGCGTGGCACCTAACATTTCAAGTAAACTTGATCAGCGTATAGTAAACTGGAATCTTCCTGCCAAATTTGGTAACTCTAGCTTTTATAATAGCTGAGATCTGTGCGTTCACACGGACAGGCAGACAGACAGACAGACAGAAAGACAGAAAGACAGATAGGCAGACAAGGCTTAATCGACTCGGCAAGTGATGCTGAGCAAGAATATATATACTTTATGGGGTCTGCCACGCCTCCTTTTGCCTGTTACATACATTGGCACAAAGTTAGTATACCCTATTTTGACCATTTTCAATGCTCGAAGGGTATAAAAAGACTGTTGTATAATATGTTGTATGTTTGGTAGCGATGTCTTGACAAATAACATGGATTAGTTTTATATTCTGTTCTATCAAGTATTAATAGAAGAAAGAAATTCCTTTTGTTAGTTCATTTTCATGTTATAAATCCTTTTTTCCTCGCCAATCGTATTGCAATCACGCGCTCATCTCCATATACACGAGCTGGCAAAGAAAGAAGGCGCTGCTGCTGCCCCCTGCCCCTCTGCCAGCTGCTGTTGTAGTTGTTATTGTTGTTCTTATTCCTGTTGCTGCTGTTCTTGTTGTTGTTGTTAAATTCCTCTCTGGGCCACTTGATGAGCCTCTGCTTGCTGCTGCCTCTGCCTGCTGACACTGCCTTTTGCTTTTGCCAGTTGCTGCTGCTGTTGTTGCCTCTTGCCTGCTGCTGCTGCTGCTGCTGGAATCCCAACGCATTCGAGGCTGTAATTTGTGTTGCATGTGTTTCAAATTGAAGATTTATTTACCCCGCTCAGCCCCGTGCCTGCCTGCCTGCCTGCACCTGCCTTGCCTTGCCTACGCTGCGTGGCTGCAGTGTGTGCGTGCGTGTTAATTGTAAGCGCTGTGGAATGCGTTGGAAAATATGTTAATTATTAGGTTTTTGCCGCTGGCCCAAAATGCACGTTGCACGTTGCACGCTTGCACGTTGCGTGCTGCACAGGATGCCCAATAGGAGCTGCTGCTGTTGTGGCTGTGGTGGCTGCCTCACACCTGCTGCTGCTGCTGCACGCTTAGATGCATCCATCAGTGTGTGGCAGCAAAGGAACTTGCAACTGTTTAGTGAAATTTAAATGCGTTTTGGGTTCGGAAAAGAAATCGTCGAAGTCTTCGAACTCTTCGAACAGGCAACTGTCTTTCCCCATCTTCTCCTTCTTCTCCCCCGCCTCTTGCTCTGCTGCTCTTCTACCTGTTTTTTTGGAGTTGCACTCCGTTTGGGGCCTTCTCCATCGTCGTCGTCGTCGTCATCGTCGTCATTGATAGGCACTTATTCGGACGCTGATGATTATTATGATATTGTTGCTGCCTGCTGCCGTTTCTGCTGCTTCCATTCCCCAACGTCTTCTCTCTGCTCTGCTCTTCTCCTCTCTCTTCCCTTGTTTCGTTCATAATTACTATTTTTCATCTTCTGCTGCTGCTGGTGCCGCTGCTGGTGCTGTCTCTGCCTCCGTTGCTGCCTCATTTCATATGCAGGAATTCCAATTTTTCGTTCGATGATGAAGTGTGTGTTGATTTTGTTTTTCAAGCACAACAACAACTCGAGCACGCGGCCTGCCCTTGGGGCAGCAGCAACTCAAGAGTTGACTGCGACTGGAACTGGGACTGGGGAGTTGCGATCTTCAACAGGCTAAACTGGGCACAAGCTGACAACCTGACATGCCTGTGTCGTCATCAGCCTGACAAAGAAGAGACACACAACATAAACTGACAGCGGGTACAGCATTTTTGGGAGTGAACTTTGTGCAGGATTAGTGGAAAGTTCATTTGAAATGTTGAACAGTGTGTGACCTTGAAGAAGGCCAGACTAGAAAGGAAGATGTGTAGCGTAAAGTATTGTTCTCTTATTTGAAGAAATCCTCGGAAACTAAGCGTGTTTGTGGTTAGGCTTAAGGTAAAGTTGTTCAGTTTAAGGTGAAGTTTGGCAAACACACGAAAATATATACGATTTTTATACCCACTACCCATAAGGGATGAAGTGTATTATAGAAACGAATTTGTGCCAGTCAAAAAATGTATGTAAAGGGCAGCAGGAGGCGTGGCAGAGCCCACATATATGCTGAAAAGGCATCAACAGCAGAGTCGATATTGCCAAGTCTCTCTGTCTATCTTATTTACCATAAGTTGACGGGATTTATAGGAAATTATATAAATTATATAAAATATTGTATGGGAATATGGATACCCTTCGATCGAAAAAAGGGTATACTAACTTTGCGCAAATGTATGTAACAGGCAGAAGGTAGTAGACCCCATAAATGATATATATTCTTGCTCAGCATCACTTGCCGAGTCTATTATGCCTTGTCTGTCTGTGAGTCTGTTTGTCTTTTTGGCTGTCTGTGTGAATGCACAGATCTCAGCTATTATAAAAGCTAGAGTTACCAAATTTGGCAGGAAGATTCCTGTATACTATACGCTGATAAAGTTTATTCCAAATGTTAATTTGAAATCAATTGTAATTTAATCCGACAATAAACACAGAAGTAATTCAAGAAAGTATGAGCATAACTCCAACTGATTTGGAAGCATGCACATCTACATATACATATATGAATTTAACAAGTTACGCTATACCGGAACATAGGTCGAAGGGTACCCCACTGTGGTATACATACATAAATATACATAACACACATACAGTCGGTGCACATTGTAAGACTTTGTTGCAATGTTTATCATGATCGAAATGCGATCAGACAAGAATGCCGATCCACTTGCAGTATCAGCAGTTTGCGCAGGCGCGACCGATGCCTCATTGATGTACGTATGTACAATACATACATATATATAAGATATACTTACGCCGTAGAGCTTGGGCGTTTTAGACTTTAAGCTTGATCAATATTGAATACATAACGATCAACTGGGACAGTCGTGCTATCACAACACCCAAATTGTCTTAATCCATTCATAATACCACTGTCGCATGCCGCTCGACTGTTGCTCTCGTTTTTAATAATTTTATCATATAACATATTCAAAGTACTTCATTGCTTGCTTACTAATTTCTCTCTCCTCTGCTTGTCTACCTTGCAGATGGCGAGTACATGTTTGCAGATCCCGAGAGCAAGCTCTCCAAATACGGCCCGAAAAGTTGGCGTTCGTCGCACACACATGTAAGTGGAAATCAGCTTGCCTCCTCTCCAGCATTTGCTCATCTAATCTCTCTCTCTCTCTCTCTCTCTGTCTTTCTGTGTGTCAGGGCCTGGACGCAAATGGACGACCTCTGCTGGAGCTACACTTCCGTGTGCAGTTCTACATCGAGAGCTCGTCCATGCTGAAAGATGAGACGTCCAGGCACAATTATTACCTGCAGCTGCGTCACAATGTGCTGCAGCGCGAGTTGGCGCGAGATCAGGCGGATCAGGCGCTGGTGCTGCTTGCAGGGCTGGCATTGCAGGCAGATCTGGGCGATGCACCAAGCACAGCAGGTATAACAACAACAACAACAACAGCAACATTACCAGGAACAACAGCAGCAGCAGCAGGAGGAGGAGTAGGTGGCAGCAACAACAATCAACCAAAGGAGGAGGAACGTGGCAGAATGGGCGCCTCAGCCATGACGACGACGCTGCCCAAGATAAGGAAGCGTCTGAGTAGCTACAATGAGCGCTTGTCCAGCTACGTCAGCTCCAGCTCCAGCGCCAGTGCAAAACGTGAGGCAGCAGCAGCACCACCAGCACCACCAACTTGCTCTTCCTCCTCCTCCTCCTCGGTCAGCTCTAGCTGCTGTGCCGGCTCCACAGCGGATTACTTTCGGCAAGAGGATTACCTACCACCCTCGCTGCAGACGGCGCGTGCCAAGCGTGCACTGCGTGCCTGTCATCGTGAGCATCAGGGATTGACGCCGGCAGAGGCAGAAGTGCTTTACATACAGCACGCTTGCAGTCTGCACGAGACCATCAATGCACACACATTCCGCATGCGTCTGGCCAAGAGTGAAACTGGTGCGGGCAGTGCTTGGTTCGTCATCTATGCCAAGGGCATTAAGATACTTGGAGGCACCCCCAACGGCAGCACTAGCACCAGCACCAGCTCAGAGCCGGAGACAACCTTTCTGTGGCCGAACATAACGAAGCTTTCGTTTGAGCGCAAGAAATTCGAGATACGTTCGGGAGAGAGTCGCATCACACTCTATGCGGCATCGGATGAGAAGAACAAGCTGCTGCTGACACTCTGCAAGGACACACATCAGTGGAGCATGAAGCTGGCAGCGCGTCTGAAGGAGGTAAGCAAGCGACAGGAGGCAGCGGAGGCAGAAGAAGCCGAGTCGCATTGCCTGCATGCGAGCTACGCCTGTTCGCGCAGCCTCCTCCTGGCCTACAAGTCGAAGAATGAGCAGAGGATTTCGGTAATCTCCAGCACAAGTTCGAATACAACATCGGGGATTGTCAGTGATCGTGTGCACTCGGAGGATGAGCTGGAGATAATGATCAATACACCACCAGCGCCATTGGCTGCACCCTCCACAGAGAGCCTGGCGTTGGCACATCTGCTGGACAGGCCCAGTGTGAGCAGGCAGACCTCGTCGGTGGGTCAGATGTCGCTCAAGGATCTGGAGGAGCAACTGGCTGCGCTGAGTGTCAGTGTGAGGCCCAGTGTGAGCAGTGAGGTGGCACAACCACAGCCGCAAACTGCCACCACTTGCATGCCATCAAGCAACAACAACAATGATTCTTCCACAGCCACGGATTCGCCTAATTCCCAGCACAACATAGGCTCGCAGTGCTCCTCCACGTGCAGCACAGTGGTGGTCACCACACCACCAGCAGCGGCCACAGCTGTGGTGCATTCCACCTCGTCTAGCTTGGAGCTGGGCTTCAGTCACACTGCGCAGAATTCCACATTGAGTGAATCGCATGCAGAGGAGGATGACGACGATGACTTTCTGCCCTCTGCTGGCAACGGAGTATACACGCTGGCGCCGCCTACAGAAACCTCCGGTGTGTACACCATGCACAGCAGTGAGTTGACAGGGCAATCCTCGGAGCTAGCGGAGTCCGAGAAGAGTTCACACTACGGCATCTTTCAACCCACACAGGGGGATGTGCCCAGTGATGCTGTGGATGGTGGTGGTGGAGCAGGCGGAGGAGGAGGCGCGTCAGCAGTTGATAAGAGCAATGAGTTTCGTCTACGCTCGGACTCCAACATCAGCACCAGCAGCTCCTTTCGTGGCGATGGCAGTGATCCCACAAACAACCAACAGAAGCTGCTCTCCGCAGATGAGTTGACCAATTTGATTGTGGGACGTGGCAGTTATCCCAGCAGGCCCGCCGTGTCCTCCACCCTGCACTCGGACTGTGACTATGTTACATTGTCGCCGCACCTTGATGAGATTGAGGTTGGTGCTGCCAGTGAGGAGGTGCCACCAGCGCCACCACCACCACCACCATACAGTGCCAGGCATGAGAAGACGGGACTCTGTGGTCCGCCCTTGGCTAAGCCACAACAGCAGCAGCAGCAGCAGCAGCAGGAGCAGCTGATTGCAGCTCCATCTCCTTCTCCGCCGCCACCTGCCATACCACCAGTGCCCAAGCCAGTGCCCATTGCAGCTGCCCCAGTGACAGCGCCTCCACCACGTCGCCGCGATCCGCCGCCATATCCCACAGCGCTCAAGCCGCGTCCCACTTCACTTATCTGCGGCGGCAGCTCGCAGTCGGAGGAGATTACGGCCAGGTTTATTACGACTCGACCGCAGATTAGCATCCTAAAGGCGCACACCAGTCTGTTGCCTGATGGCGCCAAGCCCAGCTATGCTGCGCCCACACACTACTCCTCCTGCAATTCGAACTATGCCAGTGGCTCACAGTTGTCGCTGCATCATCCCCAGCAGCTGCAGCATCATCAGCCACATCAGCCACATCACTATCATCGACACAGTGGCTCCACGGCCATAGGAATTCCACTAGTTCCTTATGGCTTGCATCACAAGAGCAGCGCCTCGTTGGCGCCACCAGCAGCGTCGGCGGCGGCACCACAGCAGGCCTGCGTGCTGCTGCCAGTGATAAAGCCACGTCAATATCTGCCACCACCGCCGCCAAGTCTGCCACGTCCGCCACCGCCGCCACCTCCCCCTGGTATCTACGGCAGTCAGCTGGGGCGCAATCAATTGGAACTCTATCAACAGCAGCTGTACAGCGACGTGGATTATGTCATTTATCCCATACAGGATCCGGCTGTGAGTCAACAGGAGTACTTGGATGCCAAGCAGAGTGCGCTGCTGGCGCATTTGGCTTACCCCGCTGGCTGGGATACGTGCAAGGGACATGCCATCTATAGGAGCACTTCCTATCTACCACTCGCTTTGTCCACACACTCGCGCTATGCCTCCACGCAGAATCTATCGGATACATATGTGCAGCTACCTGGCGCCACCACATACTCGCCACTGTACTCGCCATCGCTGGCCAGTCTGTGCAGTCAATCGTGTGAGCCACCACCACCACCACCATTGCATCCGGCACGATCGCGATCAGATGATAATCTTTTGAATTCGTTCGATTCGCTGCCAATGCCAAAGGGGTCCAAGCGTCTGCCGCCACCGCCGCCTCCTTATGTGAATAGGCGTAAGAAGCCGCCAATGCCAGCGCCCAGCGAGCAGCCGCCACCAAGTGAGTAGACCCGAAATGAGATACCTTAGAATGATCACTCTTTAATCTGCCTCTCTCTCTCTCTTGTTTCCAGTTCCCTTGAAGCCCCAGCACAGTGTGGTCTCCTCCTCAGGACTCTGCCTGTTGCCACCCAAGAAACCGTTAACGCTCAATCCTCATGGAGCCAACAGCCCCTTGCTGAAGACCTCCAGTGGTGCACAGTGGGCTGGCGAGAGACCCAAACCGGACATGGTACTGGGCATGAGTCGCAATGGAAACAACAGCAACAGCATCTTGGCACAACTGCAGGCATCTGTTGCTGCTGCCTCAGCTGCTGCACAGAAGGCACAACAGGCACCCAATCCACTGAACATTGACTTGTTGCGCGAGAAGAGCAAACATTTGGATTTGCCACTGATCTCTGCCCTCTGCAATGATCGTTCGCTGCTCAAGCAGACAAAGGTGACGGGAGCGGGAGCAGGACAACAAGGAACAGCAGCTGCTCAAGTAGGAGTAGCTGCAGTTCAAGCAGGAGGAGGAGCCGGAGGAGGAGGAGGAGTAACAGGCACAGGTAGTGCCTCCACACACAGCACAATGAACTCTGCCACTGGCACGCTCAGCAAGGCACGCAAGTCCAACTCGGGCACGGTTAGTCATCGTCATCCGCAGGACAAGCTGCCGCCGCTGCCAGTGCAACTGGCCGAGGCCAATAACTATGTCATGGATCCGGCGCTAATCCTTAAACACCACAAAAGCTACAACTCGCAGTCGCAAAACTAAGGCACAGCATAGCAGGGCACAAAGAGAAGGAGAGAGAGAGAGAGAGCGCAGATGTGCCTCTTAGATCTCTAGTTTGAATATTGTGAATGGATGAGGAGATGTGCATTGACAAAGAGTTGTAGATGCGTTTGGTGTTGTTGTTGTGCATGTGGATGTGGCTGCTGTTTGGTGAAGAATGTCGAGTAGTGAGCAGAAGAAGAAGAAAGAGAGTCAAGAATATTTGCATAGTGTCGTATCGATCACAGTGTGTTTTTGCGGCAGGATTGTAGCGTTATGGCGCCCAGGCAAGCTTCCAGAACAACTACTATACACAACACAGACAAGACAACTATCGGCAATACTATCGCCTAAGGTAAATAGAGAAAGGATTGATCGGCAAAAGTACATAGTGGATAGATTGATTGGAGAGTTGAATTCTTCTGTAGTTCAGCATTCGAGTACTAGAGATATTTGTTTTGATAGCTGCAGGCAGACCTAAGCAACTACTACAACTATCGGAATACTATTGTAACAACAAACAACATAGTACGAACTAGAATTCTCTATAGTTTGCCAATAATTCCATTTGAGTCGAACTACTGTACTGTCTACTAACTACTGTGACTATCGATTGATTTGTGAGTTAAATGTATGCATACTCAACTAACAGACGCAGTAGACTCTGAGAGAGAGTCCTAGCCATAGTTTGAGGCAGAGCAAAGCAACTTGAACCACGACAGCGATACTATCGCATATAAAAATCAGTAAAAACGAGTGAATTTGTCAGTAGTTCCCTTAATGTCTCTATACGATAGTTAAAGTGCATTTCAATATATGCGATAGTCATTGCGATAGTTACAGGCACGACAAAACAAAGCAATTGAAAGACAAAACTAACCTTAATTTACACACACACACAGCAAACCCAGTCTAGTCAATTTAGGAATGGGAAAATCAAGAAAAAGAAACAAGAAACTAAACAACAGGTAAACACAGGAAACCACATAAAGGACACAGGACAAGCAGACAAAACGTTAACGAAACGAATAAAGAAAGAATAAGAAAGCAACAATACTCAAGTATAAAATACAAACTACTTAATTTACTACTAAAACTAAAACTAACATTGAAAACTGAACACTGAAGACGAAGACGAAGAAGAACTTAGACTAGTTTTTTATACATGTTTTATATGTGTAGCTAAATCTCTTGGTATCTGAGAGAGAGAGAGAGAGAGAGAGAGAGAGAGAGAGAGAGAGAGAGAGTGGATCGCTTAGGCCAGATAGAAGAATGAAGAACTAACTACTTCCGCCCAACAACAAAACAACTGTGATTGATTTTATATATTTTATTTAAAGAAAAACTAAAAAAAACTAAAAAAAAACGCAAAAAATGAAAATGCAACTAACTGATAGTCAAACAACAAAGCAGAACTATGCAAATTTCTAGTATAAGATGGAGAGAGACAGATAGAGAGAGAGAGAGAGAGAGAGAGAGAGTGAGCGCCACCCACACACACACAACCCCATACTCAACACTTACGTTCCACACACACTCTCGTTTAAACACAACTCGAACTAAAGAATCTTATAGAGTGCGCGCGCCCTCGTCATGCCATTTATATATATATACGATATATATAGTGTAGTGTATAGTATATATACCAACTATATAGAGCATATAGTATATACAATATGTACAACAATTGCCTAGGCCTTGCCCCACCGTGTACCGTTAGCGAGTGAGCTCCGTTTTTCGACATCGATTTCGTTTTGGATTTCAATGATTATTGAGTTCTCCATATATATATCTTCGATTTATCATATATACACACACATATATATATATATATATATATATATATATTCATTATATTAACCCCCACACACACTCCTTATTGTGCGTTGTGCATGTGCGTTCTTCGTGTTGTGTGTGTGTGTTGTATGTGTGATCACGTTAATTTGCGTAGGTTTTTCTTGGTCTAAAAGCCTATGGCTAAATGTAAAAGTGACACACACAGACACACATGCATATCGTAGAGGGCCTCACGCTCACACACAAACCTATTGCAGCTATATGCTATTATCTAAATCGGCCATATAGTAGTATAGTAAACCCCTTTGGTTCTGCCTTAGGGGTTCAGCAAAATATCCTTGGCAACTGACTGTACCAACTCAGTTCCAATATAGAATATATGTATGTAACTACTATACGTGTATGTACTATATAAAATGATTAATAAAACATCATGATTAATAAATGAATTCTTTGTTTTTTAACTTTTTATTTTTTATACATGTAATGATTGTAGAGTAAGTACGTTCTTATATTTAATTTCTTGTACAGTCGAGACGGGACTCTGTTGCGAGAGGTGGATAAACTACATACAATACTGAAAAGGAAAACAAAAGGATGCCAACAATATTTTTAGACAGTTTCTTATCGTTATATGTAGGGAATGTACATTATACATTGTAGTAAGGAATATAACAACATGTTATATTGAAAAGGGCAACAAAATAGATAAAAACACAGTCTATAAACAGTTTCTTTTAGACAGTGAAAGTACAATGTGCTATATAACTTGCTGTACAGTCAAGTTGTGGTTCTATATCAAAGGTAGAACTATAACGTACAATACTGTAAATGGAAATAAACAAAAAAAGGGAAACTGTTTCTTATAGATAATGGTTTTATTTAATGGTTTCGAAAGGTACAAAGGGTACTAACAGTATGCTCGTTCTAGAGTATACGCTTCGACTGTATATTGCACTTAGTTAATGTATAACAATAAATGTGTGTGTGTGTGTGTGTATCACAAATGCAGAATAAACGTTATCCTGTCAAACAATAAAGAAATGAACTAGCGCGAGTTAAATTGTTCTGGCACTTTGGCTAGAGTTGAATTGTGGTTAATTCAGTTAATGTGATTTCCCAATCGATTAATTGGTTAAGATATCCTCATCATCCGAGGGACGACGCACCCAGCGCTTGGTGATGGTCAGCGCGACGCCAGTAATTAAGAAGATGCCGCCAAAGACAATGCAAGCAATGCCAAAATAGACACCATAATCGGACAGATTGAGTGCCAGCTAAAAGAGGGAGAGAGGGGGGTATATTAAACTGGGAATATACAGATAATATAACTCGAAAGATTCACCTTGGCGGTGCTAGCCAGCTCGGGACTGAGCTCGGCAACCTGGTCGAACCAGAACATGGGCATGAGAACCTTCTGCACGTCACGATAGATGCTGGAAATATGATAACGAAGATTAGTATAAAGAAGATAAAGCAGCAAGTGCAACCTACTCATAACTATCATCCGGCTGCAACATCATGTTGATCTGTATGCGTCCGTGCACCTCCAGGGGCACGCCCAAGTTTGGTTCCACGCCCATAGTGAACTCATGCTTGGACTGAATGGGTTCCAGACCGCTAACCGCATCCAAATATGATTGGTCAGCCAAATAGAAATGCGGGAAGGATGAGTAGATGGGTGCCTTGTCACGGCACGCCTTGCACTCCACAACGCCCGTTTTGGGACATTCCTCAAGGCGTGGATCACAGAAGCAAGCCTGGTTCGGGTAGTTCTCACCGGAGTCGAAGGTCTCGTCGGTGCCAACCCAACGAACTCCGGTCAAACCATGTCGCTCCACTGTTCCCTGCGGTCGCAGGTTCATGAACCGACACGCATCGGTGGCAAAGATAGTGATCTCATCAGTCACATTCATTTTTGGCGGAAACAGATCACCTGTTGTGCCATTGACAACGCCACAGGGCAGCTTATAAAAACCCGTTTCATTCTTCTTATTCCAATGGGTGAGACGACCCAAGTTGGAAAGGTCATCGGTGCCCGTGTGTATCGTGAAGAGACCATCGTATTCCAGTGTTCCATTACGATCTGCCAGCCAACCGAAGCGTGTATAGGGTATATCAATCTTCGACGTGTTGAAGAGATTCAAGAAATCCGTCAGATTGTCCTGATAACCATCGAAAATCCACTCGTGCAATGGTTTTGTGGTGTACAACATTCCACCCTGTGTATTTAACATGAAGTTAATGATCTTCTTAACGAAAGGCATCATATTACGCATCTCATCTGCCACAGTGGCTGTGATGACATGCGCTGCTGTAATCGGATCCATTAAGGTGCCATTGGACTTCTCCTCATCGAAGAACCAAGTGCGTCTCTCATAATACGACACTGTGGCATTATCATAGAACGTATAGTTCTCTTTCTTATGCTTCTCGAGGAAGACATAGGGGCCAAGCTCATTGAAGTGTGGCTTAATGTCCGGATTGCGTATATCCTCCGGATTGGTCCAGTTGAACATGTAGAACTTGAGATAAATCGGTATGGGTGCCTCTATCCAGCTGTCGTAGGTATCGGTGCCGGGTTTAAGCTTAAGACCCTGTGGAATGAAAGCGGAATATTAGAAGAGATTGCAGAGATATAGTTTAGGTATACTCACATTCTCCACCAGGTTTTCTGACCAAGTGGGCCACAGGCAGACTAGCACAATGCCCAGCACGGCAAAGACACTGCCAATGCCAAAGACCCAGACCTTACGTTGCGTCTCTCCACAGCACTTGCAACACATGATGAATGAGGAGAAAGGACTTGCGCTGGACTAGTCAGTGTAGGGCATCTTTAGAGGGAAGAAATTATGGAAAAATACGTATTGATTATATAATAAATAATCCCAAAGTTATAAAGCTAATCGTTGACAGATTATCGCGGAATTTTAACACACTTATTTGCGTCGACCAAAGCACTCTGCAGACCCCCCCAGGCAGGTGCTGCCTTATCGAGTGTGTACTTAAGTTAACGATAGGCATCTACCCACACACACACACATAACTCCAATTTGAATGGAAGTTATCATATCTGGGGATGATGGACATGTCCGTCATGCTGTCGGCACAAATTTCACTCACTAATTTTGGAATCTCAAGTGCTCTCGAACCTGTTAAAAGCACCCACTCCACCCACCTTCACCCCAATGCGGCACTTGTTGGGCTTCTATTTCGCGTGGAAATTCGTATTCTTCGGTATTTTTGCACTTACGTAGGCAGAGCGAGAGATTCCGCGTCAATCCACAATACCAGCTAGGCAGCTACTGTGCCTGCTTGCGGCTTGTTCTTGTTTATTTTAATGAACCACATCGACATCGTCTTATCACAGAGCCTGCCCGGGTGCTAATCTTAAGTGCAATATACCAATATGCATGCAGTTGATATGAATACAGTAAGGAAACTACTTTGAGATATTTGAAAAACAATCTAATCCAATAATCTCAATAAATGCCTCTACTACAGAAATGCAGAAGAGTATGTGCTGTATACGTGTACTTTGCCAGGGTATTGCATGTATCGTATAACTATTTACTTCACTATTTTACACATTTAGGGCAGTAGGAAGTGTATTTATCTGTCTTTTCTGGGTTTGAAGCTTGTTCGTTAACTCTTGTTGAATATATTTAGAGAGCAATCTATTAATTCTTTTCTGTACGAAATTTATGTTGAAGGAGTAGCCTTATCTCTTAAACAGGGTATACAATGGGTCGAGTAAGCCACCCTCTAGTTCCTTCGATCTTCAATTGAATCTTCAATTATGCAGGTTAGCCGGATATGCATATTCCGCATTGTAAAAACTACGATGGGGGTACAAGAGTTCGAGGTCATTTTAGATATTTATAATTTGTTTCTATTTTTGTGTTTATTTATGCCACAGATTAGATACGAATGGGGCAATTACCGATTAGCAACTGTTCAAACACATGTACACAAACATACTATAGATAGTGTTAGGGAGGTTGAGATAACCGTGTGTTGCTAATCCAAACTAGAACTAGTGCAATATGTAAAGTCCGAGTTAGAATTGGATAAGGGTTAAAGTAAGCCCCATATGGAAAGTGATTCGACAAGAATGCAAGTAATACTATCGAGCAATAGATAAGTATATGGATGAGTGTGTATTTGTGTGTGCAGTAGGCCAGTAGGACTCCTTTGTTCTAAGTTGTCTTGCTGATAAAGCACTATATAGAGTTTACTTATAACATGTTGGTGATAATTTTTGAACCCTGAGCTGAGCTTCAGCCGGTGAATCAGCTTTTGTTGCTAAGCTTTTGTTATACGACTGTACAGAGTGATAAACTTGTTAAACAGTCAAACAGTTAATAATATTACTCACCTCTTTTTGTATGCAAATTCTCTATCTCCTTCCCTTCTGCACTGCTTTTAGTTGTTGCTATAATGCCTAATTGTTGTTTATTTATCTTCAGACTGCTGCACGACACTCTCTCTTTTATCACAACCGATAAGATGTGTAATTAATATATCTATATATTATAAGGCACTTTGTTGATTCTTTGGAATGTTAAAGAATCGCTCAGCAGTTGCATCGGCAGCAGCGACGCGCAGTTGAAGAATGTGAACACTTTGTTTTGAAGGTCTCAATTAACACAAACAGTTTGAAACTAGTGATGGGTGGGTGTCACCGCAACGACATTTGCCTATCGTTAAAATGCATCTGGATAAATAAATCGATAACAAGGCAATGTGACGTATAACATTGAATACTCATTTGATTGCAATGCAATCATGTAATTAAATTAAATATTTTATTTAACATATTTAAATCAACTAAGGCATTTTGAAACTGCTATCGATTTGTTTATTTAGAGTAACAGTGTGACCGCATGCGAAAAAGAATACTAGAAATATAAACAGCTGTACTATTGGGAAGGGTGGCATCGTTGGCACGCCGGCTTTGACCAATCAACAGCAACCACGACGCACACACACAAGCATAGATAGTTGCTTGACGATTTTTGCCAGCCGTATTATTTTGACGTGCTCAATTCCGTGATAAAGATAAGCGAATAATGTCTTATTGAATAAAGTAGACATCGAAAAGAGTCAAAAGAGAAACTACGTAGCCCAAAACAAACAAATAATGCAGCTAATCAAGTGCCTGCTGCTTGTGCAGCTGGCTCTCTTCCTCTGGATGGACGAGGTGCTGGCGGGGAGAGACTTCTACCAAATTCTGAATGTGAAACGTAGCGCAAATACTAACGAGATTAAAAAGGCGTACCGGCGATTGGCAAAGGAACTGCATCCCGATAAGAATAAGGACGATCCAGATGCATCGACAAAGTTCCAGGATCTTGGTGCCGCTTACGAGGTGCTCTCCAATGCGGACAAGCGCAAGACGTACGATCGCTGCGGGGAGGAGTGCCTGAAGAAGGAGGGCATGATGGACCATGGTGGTGATCCGTTCTCCAGTTTCTTTGGTGACTTTGGCTTCCACTTTGGCAATGGGGATCCACATCAACATGACACGCCGCGTGGCGCTGATATTGTGATGAACATGTACGTCTCCCTCGAGGAGCTCTATTCGGGCAACTTTGTGGAGATAGTGCGCAACAAGCCGGTGATGAAACCCGCCTCGGGGACACGCAAGTGCAATTGCAGACAGGAGATGGTCACACGCAATCTTGGCCCCGGTCGCTTCCAGATGATACAGCAAACGGTATGCGATGAGTGTCCCAACGTGAAGCTGGTGAACGAGGAGCGCACACTGGAAATTGAGGTGGAGCAAGGCATGGTCGATGGCCAGGAGACGCGATTCGTGGCCGAGGGTGAGCCTCATATTGATGGCGAGCCAGGAGATCTCATTGTGCGCGTCCAACAGATGCCACATCCGCGATTCCTGCGCAAGGACGACGACCTGTACACAAATGTCACGATCAGTCTGCAGGATGCTCTCATTGGTTTTACAATGGAGATTAAGCACCTAGACGGACACAGTGTGTCGGTGACGCGCGAAAAGATCACCTGGCCGGGTGCACGCATCCGCAAGAAGGGCGAGGGTATGCCTAACTTTGAGAACAACAACCTGACGGGCAATCTGTACATTACCTTCGACGTGGATTTCCCCAAAAAGGATCTGACGGAGGAGGACAAAGAAGGTGAGATACCCCATATCTTATCATATTGTTAACAGTTGTTAATCTTTTCTTCTTTCTCTTTCAGCCCTCAAGAAAATACTCGATCAGTCGTCCATCAATCGCGTCTACAATGGGCTGTGAGGAGCGTCGATGTCGAATTACTGCATCAGGGCCGTACTTTAAGTAGTATTTATTGATAGGTGCGAAGACTTTGTTGCATTAAGTTGTGCGCAAAATTTAACTATAGTCTAGAAACTGTAAAATATATATCAATTCGGAGTCGTTCCACGCCACGCCACACCATGAACAGAATAAAACAACAACAAAAACAGGAAAACAAAATAAAATAAAATAAATTAATTCAAATTGAATGAAATCGACGAATTTAACAACGGGGTATATTGTAGTCAATGCCAGGCAAACTTCATTTTCATATCCAGGTGGCAACGCTACCACAACAGCTGTCAAACGCGGCGCAGGACAATGAGAAAGGGAGGCAGAGAGAGAGAGAGCTTGGCAGGAAAGCCTGGTTAAAGAGCGCACAAATTTTCAGCAGTGCGGACGTAAGGAACTAACGGAACTGCAACATTTATTTAAAACAAAAATAAAAAAAGAAAATATAGAAAATAATTATTTACTCGAATTCTGCATTAAATTGCAATAATTTTACGCATTTGCCACCTACCGAAAACCGTTACAATTCAGCGCAAACCTAACCTCAAAGTTCGCATTAAAAATTCAACAGCGACAAAAAAAATTGCAATCAGATAATGAATGTCGTCTGATTATTCATCGACTCGAGGTGAGTGTGAGACTAAGACACAATAACTGCTGTTGCAGTCTATGCACAATCCAATCAGAGTGCCATCTTCCAGCAGCGTAAGTAACGCTTAACCCACCCCCTCGCCCACCCCTTCTCCAACAATGTTTGTGTGTGCCGCACACTGTTATCGATTTTCTGGCAGTGCTGCCCCTTTTTATGCCAAGTGACCCAAAAAAACACACACACACTTACATACATATACATAAGAGGGCAAGCACGCACGCACACACAGGCAGGCGGGTTGGAATTGGAAAGGATGGCGAGGGGAGCGTATAACGGTTTAATTAATTGGCCAGTCGGTCAGTAGGTCCCGCCTTGTAGAGCCTCCTTTATTGATGCTCCTCCTACTTGCAGTTTGCACTTCTGCTTGATGACATCCAAGCAATTTCTACTCTTCTTGTTACTGCTGATACCATGGCCACCGACCAGCGTCATCAAGCTGCTCTGCTCCAGAGATAACAGTCGCCTGGTGCGCAAGATAGTGCGCTCCAAGTGGACGCCCATATTGGACAAGCATCAGGTAAGCAATTCTAGAGAGAGAGAGATAGAGAGAGGGGGAGACTGTAGTTTAACTTTCTTCAGGTTAAGCTGCCCTTGGAGTGCCCACTGCATCCCGTAAGAGATGTCTTTGCACCACGTCAGGATGAAAAGCAGCGGGATCGACCCACACAGTGGACCTGCCGGCGTTGCGGCAAGAGTTTCTACCAGGAGAAGTTTCTCGATCTGCACTTCGACACTCGGCACAAAGGGATTATCAACGAGGTAAGCTCTGGAGTAGCCTAATCCTGTAGGGATCTCATTAACTGCTGCTTCTTCCTATGCAGGCTGAGACTGCCGTCTGTCTGGCCGACTTCTGTGACATAATGCGCTGCGAGGTGTTCCAAACGGAGGATGCATCCAGTCTGAAGTTTGGAGATCAGCACATTGTCACCGATATTGAAGTTTGGGGTGACTCTCTGGGTCAGAATTCCGCACTGGCCAAAGCGAATGCCGCATATTTGAGTTTAATACCAAGGTAAGCAACAACTCCATCTCCAACATGCCTCACTTACTCCTAATCGTCAGCAGAACTTCCACATTGAGTGCCACTCGTGCCGCCAAAGTACAAAATCGTCAATTACTCCATGAGAAGCCAAGCCAAAGCAAGGAGCAGCAGTCTCAGCAAACCACAGACGGAGCAGGAGGAGTGGGAGGCAGTGCAGGTGAGGATGGGCCCAAATCCGCTGGCGAGAAACTGTTGATGAAGCTGAAAGAGCTGGGACAGGCGCATCTCAAGCGTGCAGATGCGGAGCCTGATGCCGAGTCAAAGCAGAACGAGACGGAGGAGGGCGAACAAAGTGGAGATGCGGAGGGCAGTGGTGGTGGCCAGCGAGGTGAGGATGCGACGAAGACAGGACCCGAGCAGGGTCAGGCCAAGGTGCGTGCCAACTGCAAGCCGGAGGAGCTGAGTAAGCTGAAGATACGCTGCGAGCAGCTGTTGAGGAGCTGCATCGGGGGATTGCTGCTGTCGATGACTGATCAGGCCTTCAAGGAGATGGAGGAGGATATGAACAAGGCGGTCTGCTGGTACCTTACCTGTGATCGCTACTGGGAGGATGGCCCACTGGAACCACGTGCCTTTCCCTGGGGTCTCATTGTCATTCTGATCTTTGTGCTGTCCACTGGGATCTGTTTTTGCTACTACATCATCTGGATACTGTTCGAGTAAGTAGTAGAGAGGAGGAGCGCGTGGCGCGGGGGGTTGGCCCCATTGAGATTGAGCAAACCCAAGTCATTTGTTTCAGCTCCGAAGAAACGACAATCAATGCCAATCATTATGTCGGCGCCGGAGGGGGCAGCGGCAGCATCTACATGCCTGCTCCACACCACTACCATGTCGACTATGCCACGCACCACGAACTGCACCAGCAGCAGCAGCTGGACGGCGTCGCGATACCTGGTCGGACTGTCGACCAACTGCAGCAGCAGCAGCAACAGCAGGTCTACTACCAGCAGCAGCAGCAACAGTTGCAGGCGGCAGCGGCGGCGGCGGCATCCGGTCGGGATTTATACCCCGAACCAGTTCAATATCATCGACACAGTCCGCGACACTACATCGCCGATCAGCGTCCAGCGGGGGGAGCACAACTGGGTACGCCCACCCATCCCACGTCGGGAGTCGTCGTCCGGCAAGTGGGAGCGTCCTCCTCCAACGCCAACACACCGCTGCACCGCCACTCGACGAGCCTGGGCTACCCACAGGACATTTTAGACCGACGCGACTATACAAGTAGCTCCTCCCGGCCCATTGCCACGAGCGTGGTCAGCAATGTGAGCAGCGTAGCAGGCGGTGATCCGCCACGCCACTACAACACACATCCCCGGCCGCTGGAGACACGGCATCGTCATGTGGGTTCCTCCCAGCAATCGTTGCGCACCTCCTCCTCCACGCACGAGATTGTGCAGAGCGAGGTGGCCGGAGGTCAGAACGAGCACTATATATACGTTACGTATCCGCCGGATCTGAAGAAGCGTTACTTCGACAAGTACGAGTAGAACGTACAGAGAGAGAGAGAGAGTTGACCAAACCAGAGAGGCCTCTTCGCAGACAGAGAAGAGAGAGAGAGCGCAACGAAACGATACCAAAAACTAAACTAAACCTAACCCCAAGTTGGTTTTTTACTTTAGCCTGCAAATTCTAGATTTGTGAACTGTGCTGTTTTTTGAATTCTACAACAAATTGAATAAAATGCAATACATATTTCTGTATATAAGCCGAAAATAGCAAACAGCTGCAAATGTATATTTAAATTTCTTTTCAGTTTGTTTTTAACTGCAGCTTCGCACTGTGTGTGTGTTTGCCAACACTTGTGCCAGTGTCAGTGCTGCCACCTTGTTGATAGAGTTTGCATGCATGTGTGACGTCACAATTGCCATGACGAGTGTTGTTTTGTGAAGGATGTAGACCCATAAAGAGGATTAAAATAGAAGAGAGAGAGGAAATTTGAGCTAGAGCGAAGAGAGTCGTCCACCTTGTTGATAGAGTTTGCAGGCATGTGTTACGTCACAAATGCCATGAAGAGTTGTTTTGTGAAGGATGTGTCGCATGCAATGAGAGCAGTAAGCTCGCTCAGAGTATTGAAACAGGAGAGAGAGAGAGTAAGAGCGAGGATTAGTGCATCATTGAGAGGCTTCAATTACTAATGGCGGACGTGTAATTGTCGTAGTGGGAAAATTTAATTAAAGTGCATATAAAATAATCTAAAATAAGGAAAATAAATAAATGGCGACTTGAGTAAGTAGCGATTACTTTTCCTTTTATTTATTGCTGCGTAGCCGCTTTGTATGCCTTGTTTTAAAAAATGAAAAATGTAACGGTACATTTTGCATGGCTGCGTAATTTGCACCGTGACACAGTTGCAATTGAGAGAGAAAGATACAAGAATCCATTTTTTAATTTGCAATAACATTTACATAAAACATTTATTTCAATCAATATTTTAGTATATAGTGTTGATTTGCCATCTATATATGTATATTTAAATATTTTTTTCAAAGACACTCACATTTATTATGTATACATACATATTCACAATCTGGACAGATCGTACAGTACTTAGGGTCTAAATCGTACAAACAAATGTACACCGCATATAAATAGAAATAGGATAAAATGTGTACGTGTGTGTGTGTGTAACATTTAGACTTAATAGGGTATTTACATGTAGATATAGTTCATGGTATGGTATTGTAGTCATAATAAATATTATTACATTTAGTCGGCTAGCATTTTTGCATTTCAATTTGCTTTTGTACTAAAATTAAGCGTATTACACATTATTCTACTTTCGAAAAATTGCACAAAATTAGTTTTGGAAAATATTTAGGTAAATATATATAAGTAAGTAGTACATATTACTGTTAATCAGAAAGTTATCTAGGGTAAATATACTAGTACATTTTCATAAATAACATTTTGATAGTGTGTCTTTCATTTGGTCCTTTGGAATGTGTTGCAAGAGAAATGACGTCTTAATTTTAGGTTGGGTATACATACATACATATTTGCAATTTAGCTATATAGGTGGTCTCACATGATTAGTCTAAATGGTCTAAAAACCCTAACCAACTAGCCTGTATGGTCTGTATGGTCCGATCGTGTCTGGTCTGATTTGGGTCAATCTTATATAAGCCATGGCATTTGCAATCTATCCATAGCAAAGTCGTTTTGTTCCTCCTCATACCTCTGCCACCTTCCGCTTCCTCTCTGGGTTTATGTTCAAAGGCCAGTTCGAAAATTCTTATAAACTAGCTAAGGCCCATTAACGCACTTGTAAAACTTACAGATCTCTCCTCTCTATATATATATCATTGAATACGATAATTTGCTACGATAACAACTTCCGCTCAAGCTAAATTGTACTAGATAAAAACAAAAACAAGTCTTCAACTAACTGAACAAAACTAAAGGGTCTAACAGTTAATGCTAACAGTTTTCTAGCTACTTTATGCTTCTCCTTCAATTTTGTTTTTTTGTTTTTTGGTCTAGGCTGCATTTGGTGGCTTCTACATCAAGGCAGTTGCAAAATTTAAAAACCTACAAAAAAATACTCTAAACGATGACTAAAACTAAAACTCCCTCGTCCCCTACTCAGCCTCACCAGGGGTGTTTTGTTTTGAAAACCACATGGCCCTCAACTTGATAGACGCGTCACGCGAATTTTACATACCAGATATGCGACCATATACCATATACCATATCTGTAACATATATAGACGTGTCTGTGCCTATCTGTATCTGTAATTGTATCTTTATCTCACTACTATTTGTATCTGTATCTACTTCGGCATCTCTGCAACTCGAACTGTGTGTGTGTGTGTGACCTCTGATGATGTGTGCTTTAAAATTGCTCCACAAAAAATGCTGATAAATTTAGCCGATAAGCGAAGGTACGAATATTCTAAGGCCGGGTATGCGCAACTTACACATACCCAGAGGAAAAAAGAGCTTAAAGAAACTTATGTGCAGATTTTACTGAGTTATGGAAGTCAAATTGACTTGTAAATACCAATTGAAGTAAATAAATTTGACTTTGTAGTTAGATTCAAGTTTAAATATAGAAAATATAATAATGTAGTAGAAATGTCTTTGCACTAGGTCTTTTCTTTAGTCTTATAGCTACTCTGTAGACAATAATTTCATGAGAACAACATGGGATTAGGGCTTATGGAGCTTTACAAACTTAAGAGCACAAGGAAGCTGCACTTAAAGATACTCTATGGTTAGATTTGGTATTAAATATGGAAATGAAAGATAGTTATGGAACGTTAGCAAAGCTAAGTTATTTTGATTTGTATTCGAATTGTACAGGGTACGCTGTGTTCTAAATCTGATACCCCTCTATATATACTAGTGTATGTCAGTGTAGATAGACAGGTATTAAGTTTGACTGGACTGACATATACGCTCGACTTAAAAGCTAATTGCACGCGAGCCGAAGCGGACGAACGAGGGGCGGACGGACAGAGCTACGGCGTAATGGCATGGTAATGGGGCAGATCGCGTATATATATGTATATATCGTCATGTCGACGCCCTTCCAAACTGCACTTAAATATCTAAATGCCGAGATTCGAAATGGAATAACAACAAAAAAAAACACAAACAACACGAAATTCGCATGTGCTTAACTATATAAAAATAAAGCTAGATATTATATAGACTACACAAATATATAGTATATATATCTATATATATATATGTCTATGCTTGATGCTATGCCTAATTACAATTTGATTGGGACTTAAATATATCTAAAAAATGCCAAAAAATGTGATTTACAATACAAACAAGTCTTTTGAGATTCTCGAAATGATTGTGTGTGTGTAAGGGGTGTGTGTGTGTATGGAAAATTTGAATTCAAATTTAAAATCCATTAGGCACGCTTCACTTAGCAAAGTGTTGAGCTAGAGCAGGAGGAGGAGGAGTAGGGAGAGGACTGTGACTGTGACTGAGACTGAACTCGGGTTGGGATCGTGTGGCGTCTAGGCCTTCTCCTCTTGTACTTCTTGAGCACACGCTGGGCATGGTAGAAGCGACTGATGTTGCACTGCACATACTTGGCATGCAGATACTTGAGGAACTGTCGTCGCGCTCGATCGGGCTGCAGTTCCTTACTCTCCTCCGGCACGACCACCTCTTCGTGGTGTATGAAGGCAGTCTCTGGTTCAGGGTCCTGCTCCACCTCGTGCAGGGGTAGAGCTTGATCTATGATGGGATCAGCGAGCAACTCAATCAGTTGCAACTCTGAGTGTGCCTCATGTGATGGCTCACGATCGTCGCCAGCCACCACACCCAGTATGTTCTCATTCATGTCGCATTGCACCACGTAGAGATCACTGCTGTTGTTGTCAAAGATCTCTGCTAGGTTTATTAGCAGTACATCTTGGCCGGCTACAGCTGCTGTCTCTAGATCCTTGCGATCCTCACAATCCTCTCCGATCTGCTGATACATCTCTGCCAGCGCCTCCTCCACACTGAGCTCGCGAGGTTGCGGCGCTGCTTCTTCTACTTGGGGGGTTCTTATGCTACTACTCTTTATTAAGGAACTATTTAAGGCATTCTTACTAAGGTCACTTAGCTTGGGTACGGGCTGATCCTGCTCCTCCTGCTTCTTCTCCTTCTCCTCTTGTTCGTCGCCATCGCTCTCGAGTATCTGCTTGAGCTTAGCTATGTCGCAGTCCAGAGATTCTACCGTGTTTGCTGTCAACTCTGCCGGTAACTCGGGCAGCTTTGATGCCGATAACTCTTTCTGCAGTGCTGCGAGCTCATTGGAGTCGCTCTCTGACTGCTCCGAGCAGCTGCTGTTCATGGGGGGCTGCTCTAGTTGCTCCCTCGATTCCTGCTGCTGCTTCTCCTGCTCGTGCTGTTGCTGCTGCTTCAGTTGTTGCTGCTCTTGGTTACTGCTACTGTCGCTTGAGTCGTCGCTATCATCACTGGAGCTGCTCGAGGAGGAACTGGTTGAGGAACCAGACGAGGATGAGGCTGAAAGGCAAATGATGGCGTTGGCAGGCGCAGGCAGCAACATGTTGCAGTCCTCCACATTGGAAGCGCCCATGTTGGACTCCTCCAGGTTGTTGTGCAGCCAGCGTTGTATTTCCAACTGTTTGCACTTCTTTGCTTCATCCTCAATCGAACTGGTTGGAGGCGGAACGGGTTCCTCTTCGGCTTCCACTCTCAGCTTTGCTTTGGGCGATAGATTTGTGTTCTCCACATCATCAAAGCCTTTAAAGCTGCCCAGCAGCTCCACGGATTGCAGTGTGTGATTGGAGTCGCCACTTTGCAGCTCCAAGACGGGCTCACTTCGCTCCTGCTGTTCCTCACGCAGCGCGTAGACGCTCTTGATGACTGTCTCGCGGCTTGAGCTTGAGGGCAGTTGCTGCTGTGGGGGATGCACGAGCTTGTGGTTTTCCTGTTGTTGCTGGTTCTTCTGCTTCTGCTTCTCCTGTTGCTGCTGCTTCTGCTCCTGCTGCTTCTGTTGTTGCTCCCGCTTCATCTGTTCGTCTTCGTGTCTCTTCTTCTTGAGCTGCTTCTGCAGTTGCTGCTCCTGCTGCTCCACTAGCTCTAGTTGCTTCTCCTGCTGCTTTTCTTGCTTCATCTTCAGTTCGTCCTCTAGTTCCTCCTTTAGTTCCTTCCCCAGCTTCTGCTTCTCTCCCTGCTCTACATTGTCCTGGCTGCCCTTGTGCTCATACAGCTTGGCCGACTGTCGCTTGATCAACGGCAGACGTCGCTCCTTGCGCAGTGCCAATTGTCGACGCAGGCGCTCCACCCTCTGCTGCCTTAGCTGTGTCTGTGCACACCTGCGTCGCAGCAGCTTCAGCGTGCGGAAATAGAAGCGATGCTTGCTCTTGGGGCTCTCGTAGCCAAGTATTTTAAGCATTCGGATACGATTTCTCAAGCGACTAGCGCGTGTAGAGAGTGCAGGCTTGGGAGAGAGAGCGGGAGTGGGAGGGAGCATTGCAGAAGGAGAAGAAACTGAAGGAGAAGCTGTAGGAGAATCCAAAGTGGCAATTACTGCATCCGAAGTGGGAGAGATCTGCTTGCTCTGCTGCTGCTCCGTGGTTCTTCGCTTGCGCTTATAGAACTTGAAGCGTTTTGCATGCTCTCGCAGTGCTCCTGGATTCTCATCCTCCTCCTCCTCATCCTCCTCACTGCCGCCGATCTTGTGTATGAAGGTCTCGTATTCCTTCTCGAACGTGGATTCGTTGGAATTGTCTGCGCTCTGATCGAACTCAATGTGGGACTCAGGTTCAGGCTTTGACTCTATCTCGGGTAGACTGGTGGGTAGAGGGAGGGGAGCGGGCATGGGTAGAGCAGGCAGGGAAGGCTCTTGCATGGGCAGTACCTCCTGCACCTTTGGCGGGGCCTCACGTAGTATCTCCAGCGCCAGCGCTTCAGTCTCCACCACGGGCTGCGCCTCGACGTGCGCCTTCTTCAGTCGCAGCTCATCAAGTTCCTTCTCCACATCAAAGCTGCCAAACGAATCCTCGACGACCTTCTCGTGGTGATCGATGATGATGTCTGGTAGATTCAGTTCACCCACCTGTGCATCCAACACGGCTGTAGCCATTGGACCCTGCACTGGCGGCAGCACTGTCTCGTACATGAAGCTGGAACTGGCCAGAGGTTGCAGCTGTGATGCTGGTGGTGGTTGCACCTGCGTGGGGGCAACTACAGCCAGTGGCTGTTCCTCCTCATCATCATTCCAGCTGGAGAGAAAGTCACGTATGTTGGAGCTGTGCGCACTCGCTGCAGCCGGCGCAGGTTTGTGTGAGGAGGCAGCATAATGAGGCATAGCTGGAGCATGAAGATCGTAGCCCACATAGTTGTCCACATGTGCTTCCAGCCCGGCTAAACCATTGCCCTGTGCCAGGTAGCAATTGTTGCTGGCAGGAGCAGCAACTGCCGAGGGATGCAGACGTTTGCGATAGGCGGGATAGTCCAGGGAGTTGCCCATGGAGTTGGCACCAGTTGCAGCTCCAGCTCCTTGATAGGCCGGCGCACGCTGCAGCTGCTGCGGGGGCAGCACTCCATAGGCGTCCAGACTGCCGAGATCGTTGTAGTAGGCGGTGCTCACATTGGCCTCCATGGCACCATAACCTGCAGCCCCTGCACCTCCGCCGGCCATGCCCAGTTGGGGCATATAACTGCGCTGACTCTGACTCTGATCGTAGGAGGCGTAGAGATCTGTGGGATGTGGCTTGAGCTTGCCAGCAGGATTGCCAGCAGGCAGAGCATATTGTGGAGGTGCAGGCTGTGGCGCATGTGGTGGGGGAGGCGCCACTGTACGCTGTGGGTAGTAACAACTCTGCTGTGGGTATGGCTGCGAGCAGCAACTCTGACGTGCTGCGGGCTGATTCTCCACAAGATTAGCTGCCGTTGTCCACATGCCACGTGCGCCGTACGGTGCTTGCTGTGCCTGGTAAGGATTCCCGCCATATTTGTAGTACATCTCTCCTCCACTTGCTGTCTGGTGATGGTAGCCTGTGCTGCTGGGATTCGGTGTGCCTGTTGTCCAGTGGCAGTTGGCTGCAGCGTTGCCAGACTTGCCACGATAGCCAGAGTCAGCCAGCTCGGGCGGACTGTAGAGCGGAGCGGGTGCACCAAAGCTCAGCCCCCCATTGGGCGGATAGAGGGACATGGCGTACTTGTCATAGTAGCCAGCTGCTGCGCCTGCTCCACCTACTCCTGCTCCAGCTACTCCTACTCCCCCTACTCCTACTCCTACTGCTCCTGCTGCTGCTCCATAGACGCCTCCACTTGGCGTCATGTTCTGATAGCGACTGCTTGGCTTGATGGCTGCATAGCTCGGCTCCAGTGGCGGCAACTGTTGCTGCTGCGGCAGATGTTGCTGATGTGTTGTCTGCATTGATTGCTGTTGATGTTGCTGGTGATGATGGAGTTGCTGCTGCTGCTGCTGCTGAGCATGATGTTGCTGTTGCTGCTGCTGCTGTTGCTGCAGTGGCTTCTGCATGTTCATGTTCATGCCCATGGCCACGCCCCCCATGCCCATGCCCACGCCCAGACTGTGATATTGCTGCTGTGCTGCTGCTGTTGCAGACGTGGGTGGAGGAGGCTTGTAGGCCTTGTATGCCTCATAGGGATTGCTGTTGCTCATGTACATTGCCGGCATTGACATGGACACGCTTTGTGGCTGGGCGTAAAAGGGCGTGGCAGCTGCTTGCGGCTTGCTGCTGTTGCTGCTGATGTTGCTGTTGCTGCCGTAAATGCTGCTGCTGCCCGTGTTGTTGCTGCTGCTGTTGATGTTGCTGGCATAGCTCGAGCTGTTGTTGTTGCTGTTGCTGCTGCTGCTGTTGCTGCTGTTGTTGTACTTGATGCTGGGCAACTTCTCGTAGCGTGTGGCATTATAGTTGTACCCACTGTAGTTATACGCATCCAGTGACATGGCACCGCCTCCTGCCACGCCCACGCCAGCAGCAGTTGCATAGTTGTAGTTTTGGTGATAGAAGTGCGACTGTTGCTGCTGCTGCTGTGCGTGTTGTTGCTGCTGTGCATGTTGCTGCTGCTGTGCATGTTGCTGCTGCTGTTGTCGTTGCTGTGCATCCAAGCTGGTCAAGGCTTCACTGTAGAAGGGAGCAACAGTGGCAATTGTCGCCGATGTCTCGTAGTGTGCCCCCAGTGGCGTTGTGGGCGTGGTTGTGGCACTGCCGTAACCGCTGCTGCTGGCACTGCTGCTGCTGGCACTGCTGCCGGGGCCGGAGCTGCCACCACCAACTGCAATGGCCATCGCAGCCGCGTCCATGTTGCGGGCTGCAAGAAGGAAGAAGGAAGATGAGTAAAGTGAGTGAGATACATTAAATTAAAGTGGGTGAAGAGACACAGATGAAGAGAGGGAAGGAAGGAAGAAACATTGAGCAAAAGAAGAAAGAAAGAGAGAAAAAAGAGAGAGAGAGTGACAGCAGGTCTTCAGAGTATGAATCAGTCCATTCCAAGTGCTGTAGACAAACTAAGTGATAGATCTAAAAAGGAAAACCTTATCAAGAAGCGGCACTACAATTTGTTTTTTTTCGGTTCTCTGCTTATCAGTTACAGAAAACGCTTAACGTCATTTCTCAATTAACGAAAATTATCAGGAAATGGTAGGAAAACATTTCCCAAACTTATCGCCAAGAGGTTTTACTTCCTTCGCTCCTATCTACGCAGCGAAAGCATCCATAGAGACCTCCACATAAATTTTGTCAACGAGGAGATGCAAAAGAATAAACATCAAGCAAAGCTCGACGCAAACAAAAATCCTCTTGCTCCATATCTATAGTGTTATTTTATAGAAGACCTTTTGACAAAGGAAACCCTCGAGTCATGCCGAAGCAATTACCACTAATTATGGTGAAATTCCCTGATAGTTCCCCTGTTAATTCCCTCCATACCTGCCACAAAAATAGTTTTCTATTTCGATTTCTGTTCAAATTGAAGACATTGCTTTATCTAACTACTGGGACCTATGCATATTAAATGCCCTGCTTTAAGCACTGTGTGTATTTGTTGACACGTTTTTATACCCGCTACCCAGTGGGTAGAAAGGGTCTAATTACTTTGAGCCAACTGTCTGTCTGTCCGTATGAGCACGTAGATCTCAGAGAGATCTTTCAATAGGTAGTTTTTACTAAATTTGTTTGTTAATATGTTTTATTATTGCACGCAGATCAAGTTTGTTTTAGAATTTCACCCTTTCCTTCCCTTTTTTTTTTTTTCTTCCCCTTTCCGCTCCAACAAAATAAATAAAACCCGATTTCCAAACGTAATTTCAATGCAGCACAGATCATTTTTGGTTAATATATAACTATTAACTTCTAAATGATAGCTGAAAGTTTGCTTACGATTGCATAATTAATATGGAAGTTATTTAAGAAATAATGTGAAAGAGGTACTGATTTCAACGCTCTGCAAAGTATGCACCACAAAATTAAAAGTTTTATATTTAATATAAAGCGGGTATTTTAAAGTCGAGCACACTCGACTGTAGCTTTCGTGTTTGTTCCAAATGTCCCAACATGTTTCCCACCTCATCTCTTTCGCCCTTTCGATTTGTTGTGGTTAATGAAGGGTTCGCTGGCTCTTTAAAAAACACAAAACTTGATGATATGTGGAATTTTTCATTGTTTACAAAACGCTGCCCCCCGCCCTCAAGCTACACTCCCCCACACTGTGACACACACATGCGCAGTTAGTGCGCTGCAAGTACAGGAAAAAGCAATTATTCCATGGCATTTAAATGAAAAATGGAAAACCCGCAACCCTTGAAGCAGCAGCAGTTGTTGTTGTTGTTGCTACTGTTGTAGGTGGATTGCTGTTGTTGCTGCCGGCAATGCTGCTGCTGCTGGTGGCGACTTTAATGGTCATAAATGTCGCAGCACGCGCGCAGGTGCTCAGTTTCCTCAGGCCTCGACTGCGTTCCAAGTGTGTCACTGGGGCCTGTGATGTCTAAATACTGCTAAAGGGGAAAGTCCCAGTGTCTCTCTAGCCCCTCCCCCTGCCTCCACGTGCTTCTCTCTGCCCTTCTTCGTACTTCCCCCGAACCCTTTCGAAATGAATAAGCGTCGCGCGTCAACTTTGTGAAATGCGATTGTACATTAAATATTAACGATTGCCGCCCACTATGCCACATCCCCGCCTGCTCCACTCTACCTCCCACTGGCGAGGACACTGTACAGTGGACGACAAAGCGTCTGCTTCGCTTTGGACTATGGGCGTGACGACCAGCGACGCCGCACGACGCTCAATGTCAACGCCCAACGCGGCAAAGGCAACACAAGCAGCAGCGGCAGAGGCGGCAAATGGCAGAGAAGGGAAAATAGACAACAGAAGCCACAAAAGCAACAAAGTGGGGCACACACACATACATGCACACACAGACACTAACATAGACACACTGTAAAATAATTGTGTAGATAATTGTGCCTGGCTACTTGTGTTCAATGTGTCCCCCATGCTTGCCCCGCCACTGTCGCGCCTCCTGCGCCTTCTAGTTATTCTCTGCACTGTGAAAAACAATTTGTGCTTGAAATTGAGTACAAAAGAACTTAACATAGAAACATAGAAACCAACTGGAGCCTCCTTTCTGATTGATAAAACATAGAACGTACTTTAACGCTCTTCATGCAAAATTATGATCAAAAACTAATTGGGATTGAGTTCAGATAGAGTAAAAAGGGTATAATTATTAAGAGGACTTGATGAAACTTCTAAATCTTTGACAATGACAAATAAGAAGCATATAAAAGTGTAGGCTGGACTGTTTATATCCTTTACTAACAACTTTAGTGAAATAACTTCAATGTGAATTAAACGTTTGTAACAACATCTTCCAAAGTCATTAGACTATATATTGTATATTAAAATGTATTGTCCATTAAAATGTATTGTATATTAAAATGTATTGTATATTAGAATGTATAGTACACAATTAAAAATTAATATTTTTACGTGGGCGTAAGGAGGCATGTACGAATTCTAAGACAACTTTATATGCGTACAGTTAGAAGACATATTGTCAGCAAATTTGGCAACCCGAGCTCTAATGGTCTCTGAGATCTTGGTGTTCATACAGATAGGCAAGCCTATATCTACTGGTGTAATGATTCGTGCAATGATGTCACAAGTGTTTATCACAGTTTTACAGGGTATATACTGACGTATGTAAACTATCATAACCATTTTAAATTTACTTCAATTTGCTGTGACTTGACTTGAAATGTGAGGCAGCGTTGAGGTACCCCCATAATATGATATATAAAACCTTAGCTGTCTACCGGAAGTACTCATATTTTTCTTGCTGTGTGTGCATGTTTAATTCACCAGTTCCAACGCACACTCTCCCCTCCCCTCCTTCACTTTCTCAGCACACACACTGTTATTGCATATGTAATGAGCTGCGATGAGTTTTTCCACAGACTGAATTGACCACAAACCATTTACAAGAACACAAACGAGTGAGACAACAACAACAACTGTTGTAAGAGAGACAACAACAACAACACTGACAACAACAAATAATGACGACCACCTGTGACAAGCAGACGCAGCCAACAGCGTTCAGCGAAAGCGCAAGTTGCAGCCGAATGCGCTGCGACATTCTGCATACGCCCCGTTGGTCCCAGCTCTCTTATCTTGCGCCCTTTGTGCCCCACGTGGTGTGCAGCACGTCGTTGCTGCTTTAGACAATTCGTCGAGTAGCCACAGCACGGCACAGCAAGGGGCGACGGTGGTGCGGTGTCGAAGAATCGAAGCGAACTGCTGCCACGAACTGAGTTCATTATGCTAATTCACTTTCATTCACTCTCTGCGCGCACGGCGAGTTGCGCATTGCTTCATGATAACTTCTTGACTGGTTGAATGGTGCGAGTGGCGACGGCTGCAATGCCTTCAGTTCATGTCACACAGCTCATCTGATGATGGGCTGTAGATTGCAACTGCCACTAATCACCCAATAATCGACGCCAATCGCCAAAACAATCGGGCAGCAATCGCCAAAGCAATTGCTACTAATGAGCAGCTACGCAGGCTTTTAGGCTAATTGAGCGTGTCCACTTGAATTTCGGGAAATACGTATCAGAAGTTGGAAGCAACGTTGATCATGCGCAACCACATTCCGAATCAAGATCGAATTTAGAAAAGGGAACGAAAGCGAATACAAATTGTCTATTCGAAGGTATTCACTGTGTTTCAAATGGGGTCATGAGGCTTATCATCATGGAAAACAAGCTAGATTTGGCTAATATATAGTACTATAGTACTACTCATATAAACAAAAGAATGAAGATTACGGAAAAACAATAATAAAATAAATGGATAATCTGCACTCATAAAGAAAGATATTGGATGAAATGAGAACAGAAAGAAGATAAACAAATACTGATAGCAATATGCAAAATCACTTTAAGAATTCAACTAGAATTCGAAGTAAAGAAAGATATATTAATACCATAAGGACATATGTAAATTATATAACAATTTTATTACTTGAAAGTTGCGTTGTGGACTCAAAAAGAAATATCATAGACCAATGGATTACCAGTAGTATTTAAAACTGAATATGTAGGAATTCCTAAGAATTAAAACGTCGCAAAATTGTTGTATACGTTAAAAGAGAACTTCGCACTTTAAATAGTATAAGGTCTGTTTTGAAATGGTATAAGAACTGCTTTATATACTATAGAAATGTCGCCATGAAATATACAACTAAAATGAAATAAAGAAGTGGATTTCTAAATAATATAAGCATTGTTTTATACGATACATTTTAATGTATACTGTATGTTATTTAAACTAAATAGAATATATATTTAACTCAGCATATGTGAAAAAGAATACATTTTAATGTATACTGTATGTTATTTAAACTAAATAGAATATATGTATGTTTAACTCAGCATATGTAAAAAAGAAAAAAATTGTAAATAGTATGAAGTGAATTTTCCAATGGGAAATATTTTATACTATACTAACATATATAAAGTGTATATAGTAGAGTGTAAGTATACTGTACCCACTAAGTTATAAAGTTTACGGAGAGCATATTGGAACGTTCTTCCACCCAAATAAGTATAAACAACAATCTCAAAATCCCGCACTCTCAATATTTAAGAAATGAAATAATCTTCTTAAATGGCAAACTCGCCGAAAAACTTCCCAACATCAAACACACACAAAAACTGAGTTAAATTTATGCACTCTGGATGATAGCATCTTTGAAAAGGGGTGCACATCATTGAGAATCATTGTTTAAACGTGTCACAGTTTACACTACACTAGAATATGTTAATGCCACACACGCCCAGGGCAGCCTAGGCCAGGCCAGGCCAGCTGAGCAGAGCAGGGTATGTCGTAGTCCATACATATGCGAGTGTATGGAAATTTGCAAAATAAGAAAACGAAAATGAAATCGAAGAAGCCTCGCTTTGGGTGTCATATATGCACACACGTATATATGTATATATGCATATGTGTATGTGTATGTAAAGCGGGCCAGATGTTATTGCTCAATTGCGATATTGCGTATACGCGGCGTTGAATAAAACAAATTTCAGCGCGTTTGCAACTTGAGAAACGTTGCAAATTATGTTGCCATATGTTTCGAACGGAAAAAGGCGCGCACACAAACAGAGAGACAGAGAGAAAGTGAGTAAGAGAGATGTAACACATACTGTTGCTGAACCTTGCTCGATAGTGTAGTCTAGTTACAGGCGATGCGAACGCGACGCTTGTCCGACATTTTCCGACATTTTTTAATTAAAAATTCAAAAAAAAAACTCGCAGAACTTTTTTTGTGCCTCGTGCGATGCGTGCGACTTGCAGCTAAAACTTTTTCATCTGTTGCCGACGACGACGACGCAACGGAATGCGAATGTGAATGAATGACGCGCAACTGGCGTCAGCGTCGGCGCCAACAGCGACCGCGACAGCGACACACACAAACAGAGCGGAAAGTCCTGTTTAAAAGGCTGCCAAAAGGATGGCAACGCTGTCAGAGAGAGAGTGGGCAAGAGCAGGAGTAGGAGAGCCAAAGGCAAAAGTAAAGAGAGAGAGAGTGAGTGTTGGTCTGAGTTAGTGTGTATGCGTAAGACTGACTTAGCATTTCTGTATGTGTGTGCGTGTGTGTGTGAGATTGAGTTAGTTTGCCTTGCCTTGCTGTCTGTGTGTGTGAGTGAGTTAGTTTGCCTTGCTGTATGTGTGACTGACTTTGCCTGGCTGTCTGTATGTGTGTGTTTCTGTGTGTGTGTTGTTGTTGTGCTTAGGAAAACAAGTGGTTGCCGTGGTGAGAACACGAGGCGCACACACAAGTCAAGCTGCTGCCGGCTCGACTGAAAGTGGACGTCGACAGCGAAGGAGCAGCGCCAGGCAGTGATGTGGGAAGCGGGTGCAGTAAAGAGGTTAAGGCAGTGGAGCAGGGTAATGGACGGAGGGGTGCACATTTGACAGCTGCTGCGCTGCAGGCAGGAAATGAGGGTGTACATGTATGTATTGCCGCCCGTTGATGCTCATAAGCGAACATGACAGACAGCTCCCTTCCCCTCCCCCTCCCATCCCTCTCTCTCTCGCAGTCGACGCCCGTGCACGCTCCCATTAACGGCCGGTGACGTTTGCTAACGGTTCGATGGCGAAGCGTGACAAACAAGCGACAGGCAACAAAAAACTGCAACAAATGCAGCAAAAACAAGCAGACAACCGCTGCAGTCGGGCATGCTCGACAGTTAAATACCTTGGCACTCAGTTAATTACACACTGACAATTGTAAAGACAAGGCAACAGACAGACAGACAGGCAGACATGGCTAGTTAGACTTTCCTGGTGATGCTAGAATATATATACTTTATAGGTTAGGAGATCATTTCTAAGGTACGGTGCAAGCTGCTGGCCAAAATGAATATACTCTCTGCAAGAGTATAATAAACAATCAAGTGCGAAAGAGAGGGAAGAAGCAGAGGGAGACAGTTATAAATTGAGAAATTTGCAATGTTGCAGGTGACAGGTGGTGGCAACGGCTGGAGGCAGCGTCGGCGGCAGAGGGGGAGGCATTTCTAGTGTAGGACCTAAAAAACCAATCGAATCGAGAGCGAGCGAAAAACCAAAAGCGAATTAAGCGAAATTGAATTGGACGCGGCAACGAACGGAGGTAACAACAACAACAACAACAATTTGCGGTCGCATTGCGAAAATGGAATTGACAAAAACAAAAATAACAAAAAACTAAAATAGGCGACAGAAAAAAATAACAACAACAACAGAAAACAAACCATAAAAGCAGCGCGCAATCAAATGATAATAAAAAAGCCGCGATTACACACTGAGAGCACAGGCAGCGCAGCGGCAGAGGTAGAGGCAGACCAGGCACACACACAGACACACATACAGAGACACACAGCCATTTGCATTTGAGTTGTTGATTATGCATGCGTGAGTGAGTCGCGTCGCGTCGCAAAGGTGAACAGAGAATGGCAGAACAAAGCAAAGAGAGGGAGGCAGCGGTAGAGGCCGAGCCAAGAGTTGACGCCGACGACGTTGACGTTGCTGGCGGCGCCGAAGCCGCATAAGAAGCAATAGCAATTCAAATGCAAAACAACAATAACAAAGTCGAAAAATCGAACACGAAGATAGAAAGAAAACAAGAAAAAAATAGAAGAGCACAAGCAATAGACACTATTGCCCCGACGCCTCTTCTCGCTCTCCTTCCTCCTTTCCTTTTTCCGCTTCTGCTTCTCCGCCTGCTCCTCCTCTACCTCCTTCTTCTGCCGAGCGTGTGCCACGCTTTGCCCCCGATAAATATTGATTGAAAATCGATAGGTTTTTCCAACCTCCCTCCCTTCATCGCTCTCTGTCAGTCTCTCTTTGTCGTCTGTCTTGATGTCATTTGCAGCTTGTGTGGAAGCCCTACGCGCAGTCCCCCTTCCCCTTACCCTGTCTCCCACACAAAACATATGTAAATATCTGTGGTGCATGTGTACAGCTGTATACACACACACATACACGCACAGTGGGACAGACATGCATGTGCATGCGTGCGTGTTGCTTGCGTTGACAAGCTCGGCTTGATAACTTATACACGTACACACACACGCAGCCAGGTACACACACAGTTGCATACCTCATATATATAGAGCAAAACAGACGGGGAAACACGACAGAAAAAAAATGTCAACACATGCTGCTGTTGCTATTATTATTGTTGTTTTCATTGTTTTTTTTTGTGTGCATGTGCGCGTGTGTGTGCGTCTTTTTTTTTTGGATGTCGGCTGTAATCAACGTTCTTGTTGTTGTTGTTGTCGTTGTCGCTATTGGGGCGCAAAAAATGCCAAAAGAACAGAATAAGTAGAGCACCCCAAGACTGACGACGATGGCTGCGACGCCAGCAGTGACAGCGACGCTGGCAGCATAAGCCACACTCACACAAGAGAGAGAGAGAGAGAGCGCGTGTAAGTCGGTGAATATGTAGAAGGAATGGTTGTGGGCAGTGGGAAAGGGGGTATCGTATGCACTGAAGCAGCAAATAAACCACGTATTCATACACACACACATATGCATACAGACAGGCATTGTACATGCAGGCAGAGAAAAGCTCTCGGCATTCATAAGGCAACGCTGGCATTCAGTGTTGCCAAATTTAGCGATTTTCCCGTCAGGTCTGGCTTTTTTTCAATAGAACAAACAAAAAATTTGCCTTCTTCTAGCTTGTTTAATACCAGATTTAGGTTGTATTTAATAAAATTTGACTATTTTTAGCTGTAATTCAAATTCTGTCAGCACTGGCTGGCATTACATGCAAGCACAGACACACACACATACGAACCTCAACAGTTTTTCGACATTTTGTTGCTATTTTCGCTGTCGCTGGTAGCTCTGCCCGCTGTCGCTGTTGCTGTCGCTGCCTCTGCTCACTTAAATGTTCTGCCTGCGTGCTTTGCTGTTATTGTTATTGTTGTTGTGGTGTGTTTGTTTTGTATCTGCTGTTTCGCTTGATTATTTTGTTGTTGTCACTGTCACTGTTGCTCTTGTTGTTGTTGCTGAGTGCTTTATGCACTGTTACTAGTGATATAATTTGATAAAATTCTTGTTGCTGTTGTTGCCTTTGCTGTTGTTTACGGTTGTTGTTGTTGTGGCTCTTTGGGCCATTTATTTATTGCATTCAATTATCATTTAGTACACGCACACACACCCGCGCACACGCACAGAAACGGGCAAACAAGCTGACGGCGACGTCGCAGTCGTAGTTGCTGTTGCTGCTGCCGTTGCTGCTGCTGCTGCCGCTGCTGTTGTTGCTCCAAGGTAATGTCGCTGTTGCTGATAATGTGCAAGTGCTCTGCACTCTACGTTGTTATTGTTGTTATTTTTGTTATTTTACTTTTATTCACTTAATTTTTTGGTAAAAAGAGACGCGTTGATGAAACAATTTTGTGTGGCCTCAGAAGCTTTGCACGAACTGATACTGAGACAGCTAAAGATACAGATACGCATACATATATATATAGAAATATGTACATATACAGATATAGCTACAGCTACACGTACACAAAACGCGACTTTGAATGCAGCCGGCATTGACAGCGTTGCCAATTATTATTGTTTTTCTGTTGTTGAGGCACAGTGGAAGAGGGGTGTAGAGAGTGGGGTAGGCCAGGGAGTATGGGGGTGGCAGGCAAAGAAGACACACTAACCGAGTAACGCTGTACAGGTGGCAGCAGCGTGGCGAATCAAAATAGCCGCGCGTAAATCGTAGAGAACAAATTATACATATACATGTATGTATGTATGTATGTACACACCATATACATATGTACATATGTGTGTGTATGCACGTAGGGAAACGTAGTTGTAGTTGTTGTAGAGACGTAGTAAATATAAAAGTTAATAACAACGCAAAGAAATAAACACACACACACACACGGAGAAAGACAAACACACGGAGCGCCGCGAACGAACCGAGGGACGTGCGCTCTATCGGAAAGTCGAGATACGAATGAGCAGCAACGGTAAACGTTAAAAAACGGTGAGCACGCGCCAAAACGAAAGCTAGTAAAAGTTCGGACACGGAGAGCGTATGTAAATCTCTCTCTCTTTCTTTTGCGCTCTCTCTGTCTCTGTGTGTCTCTTTTTTTCTGTGAGCGTATTTTCATACAGGTGGTTTCAGTTTGGAGCAGGAGGGTCTAGTGGCAACGACCAGGAACGACAATAGCACCTTGGAGTGCTAATTGAACGCGACATTCGGTCGCGTTCTGTATTTACAGTTAACACAACAACATCGTCGCCGGTTGGTAATTAGCATTCATTGTTTGTTTATTTCATGCCTGAAATTGCGCGCCACACTTAGCCGCGGTCTACAACACTGCTGTTATGCTTGCCAGATGGCGGACAGAGTGGGATTTGCAGCGTTGCCAGTTATATGGACATGTAACAAGCGGTATTCAATTTGAAAATGCAAGCGTTGCCAGATAGTTGCGTATACAGAGATCGGTATTTTTTTCTTATACTTTTATTATTGAAAGTTCCAGAGGCTGAGTGCCAAAAAAGGCAGGAATTGATGGATTGGATGAGTATACTGTTATCACTAAGCATTGCTCAGTGCTATTATTTAGTTTTCAGTATTTTGTAAATATCGATAGCGTCAATAAGAGCAATGATGTTACTCCATCACTAACGCTAAGTGATTTAGCTATTATCTGAATTAGATTATTTTCCAAACATGACTGAGGAGTGGCAAACTCCGAATTTTCGTGAGAATGTGAGATCATAGATGTAAGTAATGGAAAAAGCGTTATTCGCGGAGTTGCTTTAATTGTTTTTGCTCTCTGGTTGCGGCAGCCACGAAATGTTGCCTAAACACGGCCGAGTAAAAATGCCCTCGTCATGGAGAGTCATATTTTCCGCAAGGCCCGCACTAAGGATGAGTATATGGAGCTGGTTTCAAAGCTGTGTATGTACTACCAAAATATGGCACATCGCAAGTCTGAGCAGCAGCAACAGCAACAATAGAAACCAAAAACTTGATAATCAGAATGCGCAACGTTAAAAAATACCGAGTCCAAATGTTTGATCTCTTCGCTAGCAGAGGTTGATTTTGAGTACAACTAAATGCTGAAATAAATAAATAAAAAACTAAACATTTAGACATTTTCACTTAGCAAAATATATTATTAATTTATATGCGTCGTGCAATGTAATTTTTTAATCCTACTTGTTGCTTGCTTTATTTCAAACAGGTTGTGGGGCTGCCAGATGTTTATATACCTAACATATGGTTTGCGAAATGGAAAAAAGTTATCGGCCATGCCGCCACATATACCGATAAACAAATACCAAGTTTTTATTATCGATATACACTTTCAATTGTTTCAGTGGCCAACGACGCGCAGTAAATTTACTTAAAACATTTAAATATATCTTATAAAACATCTGATAAAAGTACTACAATCATGAGTGAGGAGTGGCAAAGTCAGAATTTCCGTCAGAATGTGATTTCCAAGATGTAAGTAATGGAATAAGCGCCATTTACGGAGTAGTACTAATGATTCTCTCCCTCCCTGCTTGCGGCAGCCACGACATGTTGCCTCAACACGGCCTCGAGCCGAGCAAAAATGCCACCGTCATGGAGAGTCATATATTCCGCAAATCCCGCACCAAGGATGAGTATCTAGGGCTGGTGGCCAAGCTGTTTATGCACTACAAAGATATGTCTCAGCGCAAGTCTCAGCAGCAGCAGCAGCAACAACATCAGCAGCAGCAACAACAACAACTGCAGCAGCAGCAGCAACAAGCACCGCCACCGAATGCAGAAATGGGGCAGCAAAACATCATGCAGGACCCATTGAATGCTCTACAGAATCTGGCGAGTCAAGGCAATCGCAATCCTCAGCTAATGCCCATGGGCGGTGCGCCAGGAGGAGTGCCAAGCCAGATGGGTGCAGGCCCAGGCGGACCTGGCACGGCGTCGAATCTATTGCAGACGCTGAACCAACAGCGACCTGGGCAGCAACAGCAGATGCAGCCCATGCCCAACATACGTGGCCAGTTGCCTATGCAGGTGCAGGTGCAACAGATGGGCGGCGGTGGAGGTGGTGGCAATGGACCAGGCGGCGCTGGTGGCATGCAAATGAATGCCATGGGACCGGGAGGTGCGCAGGTACCTAATCAAATGGTCGGACCCGGACCGAATAGCGGACCCGGCGTACAAGGAGGCGCGGCGGGCGGCATGCCCAACCAGATGACGCCCATGGTGGTGAGTACAGCAGAGAAGTATACGAGAGAGCGAGAGAAAGACTTAGTAATCCGTTTATTGCTTGCAGCTCGGCATGAATCCCATGCTTAGACTGAACCAGGGTATGCAGGGAATGCCGTCGAACATGCAACAGCAGCAGCAGCACGTGGTGGGCGGCGCTGCAGGGCAACCAGGCGGCTTGCCGGTGCCCAATGCAGTGCAACAAGGCGGGGCAATGAATGCCATGGCTGGCATGAATGTTAACATGCCACCGAATATGCAACAGAAGCCCAACATGGCACAAATGGGACAAGGCGGACAAATGTTTGCCGGCAATCGAGCGGGAGTTGGCGTCGGTGTTGGTGTTGGTGGTCCACAGCAGCAGCAACAGCCCTTCATGCGTTCCAGTCCATCGCCAGCGGATGCACAACAGTTGCAACAGCAGCAGCAGTTGCAGCAGCAAATGCAACAACAGCAGCAACAGCAACAACAACAGCAGCAGCAACAGCAGCAGCAACAACAACAGCAACAGCAACAACTGGTGGGCAATCAGACGCCCACACAACAGCCGCCCACACCACAGATGCCCACGCCACAGATGATACCCAGTCCTGCACTGGTGCCCCAATCCAGTCCACAGATGATGATACAGAACTCACAGCGCAGCATACGCCAGCAATCGCCAAGTGCATCGATCAATACACCTGGTCAGGTGACTGGCAACAGTCCGTTTAATCCCCAAGAGGAGGCGCTGTACAGGGAGAAGTACAAGCAGCTGACCAAGTACATTGAGCCGCTCAAGCGCATGCTGGGCAAGATTAGCAATGATGGAGCAAGTAAGTAGAGAAGGCACCTTCCACTTTCCTCTATTTACTCAGAAGTAACCAAACTTTCCTTCTCTCTCCCTTTGCAGATGTTGAGAAGATGACCAAGATGAGCAAACTACTAGAGATACTCTGCAATCCTACGCAGCGTGTGCAGCTGGACACGTTGCTGAAGTGCGAGAAGGCGTTGGAGAAGATGGATCTGTTCTCCTACTCGGGGCAGCAGTTTGGGGTAAGTGTATTTCCTCTCTTGTTGCCCTCTCTCTAATCTTCTCTTTGTGCCCTACAGAAATCTTCGAATCCTTTGCTGGAAGTTATCAATACCACACTGCAGAGTCCGTTGGCCAATCACACTCTGCATCGCACCTTCCGGCCGAGTCTGGAGTTGCTCTTCGGCACCGATATCTGTGCTCCTGTGCCGGCAAAGCGTCCGCGCTTGGAGGAGAAGAAACATTCGCCCTTCGACCAGGATGTGCCGTATGTGCCGTATGTGCTGCAGGGAGAGATTGCTCGCCTGGACAGCAAGTTCAAGGTGAAGTTGGATACGACGGCACAGAACAATAATAAGACCATCAAATTGATATGTTGCCTGGACGACAAACGTTTGCCCAGTGTGCCGCCAGTGAGTGTCAGTGTGCCAGAGGAATATCCCTGGCAGTCTCCAGACTGTGCGCTCACCGAGCAGGAGTACTCCACCACGCCATTCCTGCAGACAGTGCAGCAGGCATTGATTGCTCGCATGGCTAAGCTGCCCAAGAATTATTCGTTGTCACATTTGCTCGACACCTGGGAGATGGCAGTGAGGCAAGCCTGCTCCCCCCACGCAAAGCCCAGACCCATCTGCGAGCTGAGCGCCCTTTTGGGCATCTAAGAAGAGATTCCCTATTGGCAACTTGGTGGGGAAGATATTCCCTGCTAGTTGTCTAGATAATTAGAATAGATGATCCTTTTTATACATCTAAGTTTCAGGTACTGTATGTACTGGACTGTACTGTCTGTATCCCATTCTCATATGCTTATTTCCATGATATTTACCCTCTACATACATATAAGATACTATATAGTCTATAAGACCATCTAAATGTAGCATATCTATCCTTGATCTATATAATTATAATACCAGTTTAGGTTTTTTCAATTATACAGCAAATATATAATATATAGTGGCATTCCTTTATCTTAATTCTGCTTGAGAAGAGGGTCTAAGGGGATACAACAGAGTATCTTCCTTGGGGTACAGGACCTTCTTATCTAGATTGAGATTTCTGACATGAATGTAAGGTACATAACATTACCTGGTATTCCTATGATTATTCCCATGATCTCTCAGATCTCTTAGTGTGCAATAATTATAAATGAAAGTCTTGATTTTTCAATGATACGGAAAATATACAATATATTTTCTGCTTTTCTGATTTCTTTATCTTATTTCTTCTTGAGATTGTTGCCATGTCTTGCAGGCATTGTTTGTTTTCCACGAATTAGCAATAAATACAATTTGTCAGGAAAGATTTACACATTAGAACGATAGAAAATAGTTAAGAAAACTTAAATATCACAGATTTTGTATATATATACAGTATATATATAGTTATAGTTATAGGTATACAGGCTATATAGAGACTATGCTTGGGGAAACAAAGTAGCTACAAGGATTATAAGATTATATTGAATATGATCTTGATATATGCGTACGTAAAATTAAAAGAAGTTTTTAAGTTTAAGCAAAAATGACAAGAACTAGCTCAGTGGCAGGGAGAGGGAGGGAACTTAACTAGAGGAAGGGGGGTTTAAGTTAAGGAGGGGATTAACTTAAGATTAGCGCCGCAGCCCAGTGAGGCAACGCTCCTTTGTGACTTGTTTTTGTGGTTGTTGGGCTGGCGATACTGTTAAGTTGAGATTGGATGATGGGAGGCGTGGGGGGCGTGGTATGCTGCCTATCGCTGACTCTGCTGGCCAAAGGTGCCCACAAAGTTCGTCTGCAATCGCAGCAAATCCTGCGCACTGTAGAACTGCAGACTGTCACTCGACGACGAGGAGGATGATGAGTTGGATGCTGAGGAGGAGTTCGAGTTGGAGGAGCATGTGGGAATTTGTACTGGGCTGGCTGCAGCTGGAGCAATGGCACGCAGTTGCAACGTCGGTTCACAGAGGGAGGCAGCAACGGCAGCGGCTGTGGCAACATTGGCTACATTCCTATTCACACCATTGGCCTTGTCCTTGTTGTGCCTCTTCACGTGCTTGGACAGATGATCGCTGCGCATGAACTTCTTCTGGCAGACCAGACACTGGAACTTCTTCTCGCCCGTATGGGTGCGCTTGTGCCGCGACAGCTCGTCGGAGCGGGAGAAACGCTTGTCACAGTTCTCCCACTTGCAGATGAAGGGACGTTCGCCGGTGTGCACGCGCTGATGCGCCTTCAGGTGGCTGCTCTTGAAGTAGTTCTTGCCACAGTCCGGGAAACTGCACTCGTAGATGCGACTGCGTGTGGCTGCCGCTTGTGCGGCTGTGATGCGTTTGTTGTTGTTATTGCCACTGGGGGAGGCAGGTGACTGCAGCTGGAATGGAGTGGCAGAGGGCGATGGCTGTGGCTCCGCTTGGGCAGCAACTGTGCTGAGCAGTAGCAGCTGTGGTGCAATGTAGATGTTGCTGGTGGTTGGAATAACGGGCAGAGGCAGAGGCAGAGGAGCAGGCGCAGACGCTGATTGCTTTTCCGCAGGTGCCTCGGGCTCAGCTGCCGCTGGTGCGGGTGGCAGGGCCACCTCGGCGGCACGCTTGCGATTCATTTTGTACTTGAGATTGCGCCACACATTCTCCTCGGGATAATCATCGGAGATGGGTGTGGCAAGCTGGGCAATTGTTGAGGCGGAGTTGGAGCTGCTGCTGAGGGGAGACTGACTGCAGCTGGAGCTGCCTTGATTGGAGCTGGACGAGCAGACAGTGCCGACGCTGTTGACGCGCATAATGACGCTGACGCGACGCGCCAATGCATCTGTATCCTGTTCCTGCTCCTGTTCCTGCTCCGACTCCTGTTCCGACTCTGCCTGCTGCTGCTGCTTGTTCTCTGGTGGAGGTGTCAATGTGTTTGCAGGCTGTTCCAGACGTGCCTTCTTGTTGGGTGGCGCCACATCGCTGGCATCGTCCTCTGTATCCGAGGGATTGGGCGTGATGATGCCACCATTCTTCTGATTCTTTTGCGTGGCAACCAACTTCAGTTTAGCTTTGAGCAGGTTCTCATTGACCTGTTGCTTGTCCTTGGCGGCCTGAGGGGAAGAAGAGGTGGAGAAAGAGAAAGGCGAGACATAAGTATAGGTTCAATAAACGGGTATGTGGCTGCCGCTTCAGTTCGTCAGCCTTCAGAGACTTGACCCACAATAACTTGTTCGCCCAAAATGAATTCGCTCGGAAGACGGGCGTCGCGCGTCTTCCGAGGCCATTCACACTTAACCTTAACCTGTAGTAGGCCCCCCCTCAACAGTGACAGTGGGGTTCATTGCACGCAGCGACGCATTTATTTTGGCATTTTTTTGCCTTTTGCATTTTCAGTTTTTTGAACTTTTCGAAAACCGCTTTGATTCCATTTTCAAGTGTCGCCTAAAAGAAGGCAATGGAATTTTACACGACGCCAGCAGCGTCAAATCATTTTATGGGCTCGGCACGTGTGCGAGTGTGTGTGCGAGAAAGAGATAGTGTGTGTTTTGTGAGTGGATTGTCTGTGCGTCAGATAAGCGCAAAAATGTGACATATTTTTTATGAGGCTTGGGGCTTGGCACTGTTTGTTTTTGCCGCCAGTTGCCGCAGTCGACGCCGCCGTTTGCCGATTCTAATTGGCAACTCACCTTCACTCACACACACACGCACGCTGGCGGCTCTCAAACAAACTGACTACGTCAACAAAGAGAGCCATCGTTGCGCTCTCTTTGGGAATTTGGTCTCTCTCTCTCCCCACTCTTGCTGTGCTAGGCAACAACAACAAACACATTGCTGTATGGTGGAGTCCAATGTTCGCCTTGTTGTGTGCGTGTGTGTGTGTGTTTGTATCACTCGCTGTGCATGCGGTGTTCACGTGAAAGCATGCTTGCTGCGTGATCACATAGCCATAGGCGAGTGCGAGCGAGACGCATGACTTTTGTTTTTAGAAACGCGGCAAGTGCAAGCGAGAGAGCGCCGTCACTACACTTAATGGCTTGCCTTGTGGTTTTTTCTGCCTTCTTTTTTTTGTTGCTTTTTATTTCTTTTTCTTGTTGCGTGATTTGTCAAAAGCGAAGGCGTCTCCGCTAAAAATGCGGGAATTCACGGCGGAGGCCTGAGGCAGAGCAGGGCTGCATTTTTCGCATTTAATTTTAATTAGTTAGCACACACAAATACAGACACAGCCACTTGCATGCACTGCACTCATTTAGTCAGTCACTTTGTAGGTCAATCTCTTCTCTCAGTGTGTGAGTCATTTCTGGACTTACGTTTTCCACTTTGTTATCCCGCAGCGGAGGCGTTGCAGGCGGCGATGGCAGCAACAACGACGTATCCATATCCATTGTGAATGTGTTTTGTATTTGTATTTGTTGTGTTTTTATTTTACTTGCACTTTGCACTTGTTTCCCCACTGTACTTGGAGGTATTGCAGTAGCGCCGTTAAGTTTGTTTCTATTTCTCTTTGCGGGGTCTCTTCTTATCACTTTTGCTGAGCTTTCTTAACTCTTTTTGATTCACACAAGTATTTGGTTGTATTTTTTAGAGTGTTTCTTGTTTTATTTTATTCACTTGATGCGGCTGCTGTGAGAAGGAGCCCGAGTAAGCGAACCGAAGCGTTCAGAATTCAACAGACGAATGAACAACATTCAGTCAGCGAGCTTCCAACAGACCATCGCAGTCGCCGCCGCAGTCGCAGTCGCAGCGGCGCACAAACACACACTCGCACAGACTGTGGTGTGTGAGTGCGAGAGTGGAGCGCATGCTGCCGACGTAATCACTTGTAAGTGGGCAGACTATGGAAGCGCAGGCAGCGGCAGAAGCAGCGGGTGTGGGGAAAATCGTCATCGTCATCGACGAAGGCGACTGCGACGTCGGCGTCAACTTCGACTGAAGCAACCAGTGCAATGAGACCGAAATGTAGGGGGAAATAGAAGCAGAGCGGCGGAGGACACGATTCTGCGGCATCAGGCACTGGCAACGTGGGTAGCAGCAGCAGAGGCAGAGGAAGCAGCAGAGGCAGCAACGCCCCCGCGGTGCCAGCCTGGCTGACATTCTGCATAAGCGTGGGGACTTTGGCGGCAAAAGGTCAGGTCTGTGCCCACGCAGGGGCCCTATATCAAGTGCCTGCACAGAGTGAGTGACAGATACACACACACATACACACACAGTCTCACCCGCACTTACTCCCTCACAGACAGAGAGCACGTAACCAACGCATGGACGTCATCAGCTGTTTACCTCGCTCTGGTGGTGGTGGTGGATGTCAGCGGGGTGTGGTGGGTAAAAACAAAATTCCATTGGGGCTATCTATTCATAGCCGCTGTTCATGCACATGGAGCGTGCACAGCAAAGGCAACAACAGACACACACATACACATGTATATGTGTGAGGTGGAGTGTGAGAGAGAGAGGCACACACAGACACACCCCGAAGCCATGGCTGAGGCCCGGCTGGAGCTGAGGCTGACGCATTTGTTGCTACGGAAGTTCGTGATTAAGCGCTTTTTTTAAAGTGGAATAAAAAACAGGCTCGTACACTCGGAATGGTCACTGGCTCTGGCCAGACACATGGAACGGCTTTAAGATCGGCCTTACTGCATATATTTGCATAAACAATAGCTAGATCGTCTGCTAAGCAGCCAAACAATAGTCCAGACGAGAGATGGGCGCGGGCCGGGCCTCAACAATTTTAGACCCGGGGCCTAAAACCAGCTACAGGGCCTTTTACCGTCGGGCCCCGGGCCTAGGGGTAAAAGCCCGGAAGGCACGGCGTGCTTGAAAGCAAAATATATATTAATGTTTTAATTGATATCGGGCCGAACCAGACTCCAATTTTTGAGACCTATATCGATTAAAACATCATTATATTTATTTTGCTTTCAAGCACGCTGGGCTTTCCGGGCTTTTACCCCTAGGCCCGGGGCCCGACGGTAAAAGGCCCGGTACCTGGTTTTAGATCCGGGCCTAAAATTGTCGAGGCCCGGCCCGCGCCCATCTCTAGTCCAGATGCAGACGGATTTCATTAATGGGCGGCCAGTGTGTGTGTGTGTGAGATGTGCTGTGTTCAACAGTTGAGAGTAGTGAGCAGTGTTGCCAGCAGCAAAAGACAATGAGTGGAGGTAGGAGTCATGTAGGTAGCACTGTCATCTACTTGACTTGATGAATTAATGCCCTTGCTTAGTATTTTGCACTCGCAATTAATTGAGTATTAGTGAAATGCGATGTGGCCGCATTCGCGTCTGGCAACGCTGTGCCCCAAAGTAAAAAGGGGCTCGTGCCACTCACAGTCACCAAACAACGAGAGTGAGAGCAGAGATGGTGAGAGAGAGCAGTCCCGTCGTCTTCGAACAGCTGTGACTATTACAAAGTGGCGCTCTTGCGCAACAACAACAACAAGAGAGGGAGAGCGCAACCGAAACTAGCACGCCATACAAAACACGCGCGACTTGTGTGAGAGAGTCGCCTATGTGTGATTGTGTGAGTGTGTCTGTGAATTATCATACTGTGCTGTATCACGCGTTGACCTCATGATGTTCACGTGAACATTTGTTGATACTCGCCCAGGCGGGCAAACAGCGGGCAAAGTGAGGGAAAGAGAAGGCAGTAGCAGGCGGCGTGCCTGTTTCTCTACTATGCACGTCGGTGTGTGTGTGAGTGAGTGACTGTGTACGACTGTGAGTGACTGTTTGTGGGTGTGTGTATGTGTTGCTGCGTGTTTTGTTTGTTATTGGAAACGGAATTGAAATTCGTGTACGAAATTTGTGCGGAACTCAAGTGCAGCACGTTGTTGTGTGTATTTGTGTGAATGTGTGTGTCTCTATCTGAGGTGGGCGTGGAAGTGGGCCGATAGTAGCTGCAGTGGATAGTGTGTTGATATTGGCATGCAAAGTGCGCAACGCAATTGAAGCCTACCCCAGCGCAAGAGGTGCGGCACACACACACAGGCACAGCTTAGGTACGTACATGCAAATAAATAAAAACAAATGAATATTTACTGTCTCTGTCGCTGTCGCTGTGTTGGTCTGTTTATTGCCTTGGACCGTGTATGTACGTTGTTTCAATTTAATCAGCATTGCCAGGGGGGGCATCTAAAATTAGCGTGTATTCCGGTTCCAGGCGGCAGCCAGTTCAAGTTCACAGCGGGACTTGTACGCCATTTGCCTTGACACGCATTTAGAGGCCACCTACGCAGCAGAATCCACTCTCGAACTCTCGGCTCAAATTCACAGCCCACACCACCCACAATTCACCACCCGCAGTCCACGTGCCCACGCACCTTCTCAATTGCACGTAGGCCGCCATTGGGCACATGTGCAGGGTTGCCAGACGGGTGGTGAAGTGCCAGAGAGCGCAGTTTCAAGAGAGAGAGAGAGAGTGTGTGTGGGAGAGAGTGCTTGCATTGACGTAACCTGGCGTTATGGTTACGTCGCAGGCTCAGTTAGCCTGTCGGCGTGACGTCACACATTTGCCGCCTCTCCTGTTGCGCCAAAGGTCAGCAGAGGCAGCGACTGAGGCAGCAGCTGTGGCAGCAGTGGCAATGACGTCGCAGGGCCAACGCGTCTGGGTTCAGGGCCTTTTGCCAAATGCTTTATTAATGAGCTCGCTTGAGCCGCTGCTGAAATTTGGCCCCAAGCTGCGTTGAATTTGCCATTTGTGGATTGCGTTTGTCTCTGCCTCCCTCTTCCTCTTCTACTTCTTCTATGGACGTCAATCACAGGTGCCCTGTGACGTCAGCGCGATCTTCGTGGCAGATTTTGGCGCTTGTTTTGTTTGTCTATAATTTGCCCCCAGCAACACATACAACTTTTTCGACACTTTTCCTCCATTTTCCATTTCCAATTTTCATGTTTTTCAAGTCATTCACATTTCGCTTTTTTTTTGCGAATTTGTTGCTTTTCTTGGCATGAATGCAGAGGGAAAAGAGAAGAGCAAGGGGAAGTGAAGACGGCAACTGGGTAAAACCCCCGAACTAGTCTTTGCCGCTAGGCGAGGCGAGTCAAGTCAAGTTGAGTCTCGTCTCTCTTCGCACGCGCCACAAAAGCATCTCGATGACGTCATGCTGCCATCATGGGCCCATCCAGCACTCGTGACAATGCAGCTATTTCAGGTAGCTACACCCCTCCCCCCACTCCTGCCCCATTAATAAACGAAATTTCGTTTAGCGAAATTATAAATTAAATAAGCGCTACAAATCAATTTGCCTCGCGCGAGCTAACGAAAGATAGCTCCGTACCAAAGTAAACAAGTGCCTGGCCCTGGCCCCGCCCCGTCCCCGTCTACGCCCCCAGTTGGTGCGTAAATAGTTGAACCTTGGCGGATATAGAGTTTCCTCAGCATTGACTGAGTGTGTGTGTGTATGCATCAGATTCGATTATTCGATTATTTGTGGGGTTTATCTAGAAGTCAGTTGTATTTTTATTAAGGTATCTTCCTATCTACTCTCTCTCTCTCCCGGTATCTCTGCCTTTCTAACTAGGTACAGTTGTGGCTTCAAGCGTTATCTCAGCTCTCTTTCTCTTTCTCTCTGTCTGCAGTTTCTAGAAATGCTCACGAGATTCCCAAGCATATCTGCATTGGATTTGCTCAAATGTTTGCACGAGTGACTTGACGGAAAGGCTTATCTTTAAGGTAGATAAATTATAAAGAGGCCATACCATATTTATTCACGACCTTAAGCATAAATATGTTAAACATTTGCCATATCTAAGCGTATTTATAGCGCAGTTCTTATGTTTTAATGCTTCTCCATCGCATATCAATCTAATTACCCAACTCTACACATGAATATATATTATGTCTCCGTCTCTATCTTTGCCTCTTTCTGTCTTTCTGTCTGTTGTTTTCACTCACCACACCTTGAATTCAAATACGAATACGAATTCGAATCGATTCTTTATCGTTTGCTCAAAAAAACACTAAAAGTTTCCATTGCGTTCATATTGTAATGTTGATTGTCGTTTACACCATTGCGTACCCTTCTCCCTCATTCCCATACCCATCGCCCTAGCCCTCTAATACCATGAGCTAATCCCACTTTTGTCTGTCAATGCGTTTGGAAGCTCTCCGGCCTACGTGCCGCTTGACGCGTTGCGTTGTCCGAGCTGCTGCTACCCGATTATCTGCTGCTCAACCGGAGAGCTGAGAACGTTAAGAGTGGAGAACGGAGAGTGGAGACTTCTGTTTCATTTTCGGATCGCATCGGATGAAATATACAAATTCAGTGCGACCTTCAGCGGAGTTCCCAGTGCACATGTACAGCCACAGCGAGTCAAGGCCTTCCCCCCAGAGAATACGTACATTATCGTGGGCTTTAGTAAATTCTGAATCGCCTTGGAACACCTTGGTGTTCCCCTGCTTACCTGCTCTGCTCTGCCCTGCTCTGCCCTGCTCTGCTTGTTCTGGTTGTCGCCCGACCTTGGCCCAGTTGCTGCCCTTGCCAAAAGTTTCGCATGAACTTGAAAGTTGTTGTCCATGGGGAAGCAGGACGTCTGTCCCTGAACCGGTTCGCAGGGCGAGTCGGCGACTTTATTGGGGCAATGACAGTAGCCTAGGCTGCTGGCGGCGTAGTATAAAGAAAAGGCAATAAAAAGTGATGTGCTTAGGACACAAGTCGAATTTCAGATACTCTAGGATAAAGAAATCGATAAGGAAGAGAGGGTCTTATTACATTTTGATACCCTAGAAATGTGTTAAAATCATCATCGCAGAAGGTTCTTACTCAATTTTCAAGAGATCCAAGCGTTACATAGACTTTAATGGAATACTTAGTTAATATATATGCTAGCTCAATAAAAAAAAGATAAGGGTGAGTGGAATCGAACTGCAGATACCCTAGAAATGTGTTAAAAACATAATCGAAGAAGGGTCCAACTCAATTTTCAAGAGATCCAAGGGTTATTCAGGCTCTAAAGAAATACATAGATGATATATATGCTACCTCAATAAAAAACGATTAGGGTAAAGTCAAATCGAAGATTAGCCGGAAATTGTAAAAATCTATAGGAGATAGGGAATCTAGCTCAATTTAAAGAAATCTACGAGCTTAATGCACAAAAATAGACAAAGTTGTTCTACATACAATGCTTAGATCGCATCAAAGTCACACTACCCCATGCGATACCCTCACAAACCTATAAAAAGTTCATCTTCGTCATTCTCGTCGTATGGCATCGTGAGTAGCGGCAATTGTGCTTGATGCTTGAGCAAACAAGCGTCTACAACAAGCACGAAAACAACAAATAGAACAACATCATCATCAATAGGACAAAACAGAAATAAATCTCTAATGAGAATGAGAATGAGAATGGGAATGGGAATGAGAAGGTGCGGGCGCCAGCAGAGGATGGTCTGGGGTTGGGTCTATGGGTCTATGCGCGACGAGGTCGTTTCGGAAGCGGCTGATTGGCACGTGAACTCAACGTGAACAGACGCTGAGAGCGCTGAGCGCCTGGGAGAGGCCCGGAGAAGGCACGCAAATAGATTAGCAGAGAACAACAGAAAGAGAGAGAGAAAGAGAGTGAGAGCGAGAGTGAGAGCGGACTATCTAATTGCGTTATTCACAATTTTTCGCATGACGTTAGCAGTCGGTTCGGGTGGTCTGTCCGTCGGCAGAGTTGGCAGAGGCCAAGCAATTGCGGACAACCCTACGGCGATAAGCGGACGTCCAGCTGTTGAGCGCATGGTCAGCGTCGGGCCAGGCCAGAGGCGCGGTCGTGTGCTCCCCCCGTTGTTGTGGCCCCGTTATCGCTGTCGGAACGTGAACGTCTTCGTCTCTCTCTCTCCGTCTCCCTCTACATTGCCGTCTTCGTGTTTGTCTTGCTCTCTTCTCAGTCTTATCGCCCACACATCACGGGGTGGCGCGCGTACAGATTAGACAAGCCGATACGACCCGTGCACAGCTCAATGGGTTAATCAATTGGTGAAGATGGAAATGAAGGGGGGGGGGGAAGGCATTACGGGATTATTGTGTACAGTTTTCACTTGTGGGCGTGAACTCTGCGTGACATTCACACGACAACGCGCGCGAATCGTGAGTGTTTTGTGAATGGACTCTATCTTGCGCTGGGGGGCGTTGAAATCAAACGTGCCGAGGCATGACTAGACATCTTACTGGGGTTACGAGAGCCGGACATGTCTAGTTTCTGCTGTAATCGAAGAACTTACAAATGAAATTTGCTGGGAAGTACGACAGGAGAAAGATTGAGAAAATTGAAGAGTGTCTGGGCATTTGAAGGAAATTATGTACTGTCTACATTTATTACTTGAGTTTATACTCCATTCAAGGAGTAGAAATTAAGAAGAAGATGATAGAATACGAATACATGGCGTGCTTAGGAACGTTTAAGAAAGCATATCTAGAGTCTCAAGAGTCCGTAGCGACAACAATGTGCCACCACTAATTCGATAGTAATATCGCTAGACAACAAGTGCGATCTTCAACAAAACATTACAATAAGATTTGGTACGTCAAGCTGTCATATTCATTGTATTCAACAATATTAAGTTGTGGAGGAGGAAGGATTATCCTTTAATGTTTTAATTGTTTATAACCCTCTTTTCAATTTTAACAATGTGTTCCCTTGGCTCTCGTAAACGATAGTGACGCTTGTCCGCTCCCTTTGCCTTATTTAACACTTTCCTATCGATAGGGTTTGCGATAACTAAATAAACTTACAATAGTGTAACTAGCTTATTAAAAGCGATAAGTCCATAAAAAGGATTCCGAATAAACGATCACTGAGCTCCTTATCGATTATAAAAATTCAAAAAGAATAATATTATGCGTCGTTAAGGAAAGTCTTAAGAAAGGAGCTCTACGATGTCTACACAAAATGCATAGAAGAAAACTATTGCACGTACATATATAATAGTATACATACAAATATATAATATTATACAAATTCTAGCTAAAGGTAGCTACAGTATACAATATATTTCCAGTTAATCTAAGATCTTCTAATAGAATCATTCCCGTCAAGAATTCTTTATCAAGTGACGCATTCAGCACTTGAATCGCAGTTCAAGCACTTAGGCCTCTTAGAATTATATACTACTTAATAAATATTATAATATAATAGTGTCATTAGTTATAATCATTGAAATTATTCAACAAATCTAGCGACAAGTGAATAAGCCCGAGGAATTTATGAATATTCAGTGGCGAAATCAAGAGAATGATTCATGCTGCGCATGTTGAAAACTGAAGAATCGTCAAGCAGAATGCGGATGTGCGGAAAGAAACAAAGAAGTATTACTAGAAGATAGAATTATCTTTTATTTTTTGGATAGAGCAAAGTCTGCAGATCATTTTGCTTGCTTAGCTAATCGATGAGGCACTGAGAATGAACTGTTTGCTGTAGTATTGTGTATACCACGTGACGTATGCGCAATTTGTGTGAATGACAGTTGCGATTTTCGGGGTTTGGGTCGATAACTGCCCCCAAGGGGAGGCTCGCTTCTGTATTCTCTGTGTGCGCAAACAATGGAAACAACCCAAGTGCGCAATGTGTGCGCTGTTTACACTAAGCTGCCTCCACTTCCTCTCCCTGCTCTTCCCTTCTCTTCCTTCTGCTCCATACAGGCCTACACACCCCAAGCACCTATTGAGTATTGCTGCTTCTGCTTACTCCACGCGTTCTTGTTGTTTTGTTGACATTGTTTTCGCCCAAGTGGCCGACTTTAGTCAGTGTGTTGTTTGTTTTGTTGTTGTTCTTCTCTTTGTTGTTGTTGTGTCTGTGACGAATTTCGCCGCATGACGATCGTGCTGTGTGTGTGTGTGTGTATGTGGGAGTCTCAGCGAGTGTGTGCGTTATCGCGACAGCGACAGCTTGAAGTGATTATTCGTATCCACGCATCGATTGAGTGGGCAGTAACCGCGATGACTGAGCCTCCCATTGCTCGCTAGAGATGACAACGTGAGCAAGTAGGGGCGTAGAAGTAGGGCGTAAACTGAGGAACTTCAAATTTAACGATATATAATATTACAGCTGTAGGTCTTTGTGGAACTTAGGTTTAGTAAAAACTGAGCATCTGATCGCAGACTGGAAAGTCGAAGATAGAAAGAATTCTACACTTGATATATACTACTGTAATCAAATTCAAATTGAGGTACTTAAGGTACATAACGCGATACTATCTTTCTTGAGGTATTAATATATTATTGTTAAGATATTGTAAAGTTAAACTCTATTATGTTAAGTCTTATATTGTTAAGTGTGACCTTGGTCGATACACTATCGGAAGTTTATTTAGATATCGTAAACTCTATCGATAGAATAGTGTGTAATAAGGCAAAAGGAGCTGGAGAGCGTCACTATCGTTTAAGAGAGCTAAGGGAACACATTGTTAAAATTGAGGAGAGGGTAATAAATAATTAAAATATAAATAATTACAATTTAAATAATGTACATCTTATTATAGTGTTGTAACGAATATAATAATAAATGATGCTCTTGCTTATAAAGTAAATACATTTCTGAGCCTACACTCGTCATAAACCTATAGATCCGGCATTTCAGAACAACGACAACTGGGAATACCCATTGCCATCTCTAACGTCTAGACGATGACTTATTGAATCGGTCGTCGAGCCATTCGTAAATTTGAGGATCACAAAGGGCGCTCCGTGTTTGTCGGAATGACCATCATGAAAGTCACGGGGAATCGGCCCCGAAATATTTTGCAATTTATTTATAGCATCGACTGAAATAAAAGTCAAAGAAAACGAAGCGAAAAAGACGAATAAAAGATTGAAGAAGTGAGTACAAAGTCGTTGTTGGCGATTAAATTCTCAATTGAAAGCGAGACGATCGGCTAATCAGACCTACATACCATCAACGCCCTCACACAGTCCGCCTGCTGCATGGGTGTACATGGATGTCTGGCGTGTTCACAGGAGATCCGATTGGGGCGGCAGATTAGCACATTTTCTCATTGTATTTTTGGGTGAAAGTCTGTATTTTTGGGACAGCAGAGGGCATGTTGTGTCGGCAATAGTTATATGATTAAAAATTGCCAGACGCTCGTGTAATTTTGGGCAGCAATAGGCGCAATTAGGGCAACAATTGGTGTGCATTGACGAGAGTAATCTAAAAAGCTAAAGGTTTATAGCATATTGAAATATCATCTATTAATCTTGTGACAACCTATGATAACTCAGAGACTATGAAAGACAATGCTATACAATTTTGGGATACATATTCTAGACTAATTTTATAACTAAACTAGTAAAGTTGTAATTATCTTTCTGTAGTGTTGCTAAAACCTATGATAACTAAGGTACTGTAAGAGATATTGCTATTATATTTTGTATTCAGGCTTTAGAACACTTAAGCTAGCTAAACCTTTAATAAAACTTACTTCAGTGTTGGAAAACTCCCTTAAGTAATGGAAAATATTCTTGTAGTGTTCCAAAAACTTATGATAACTAAGAAACTGTGAGAGATATTGCTATAATATTTTAATACTTAAGCTAGCTAAGCTTTTAATAACACTTACTTTAGTGTTGGAAAGCTTCTTAAAATAACAGAAAATCACTATAATCAGCCTTCTTAAAGGGTATCTGCATGTGCTACTCCTTTCGGCTGTATTCTACCTCCTGATTTTGCTGATCGCAGCACGAGCTGCTAAATTCGCTCGCCTATTTGTTTATTTTTAGCAATTCGCGACGCGTTTCCATAAACAAATAAAAATAAATGAAGACGAAGATGAAGATATGCGATTTTGTCGAAGATTTCATTATAATTTCTCGATCTGCATAGGTATATTTTACGAGCATTTGAGCAAGAGAGTGCGAGATTTATTTGCTTTATAAGCGAACTAAGTGGAAAAAACTTCCAAGTGCGAGAAAAAACACACGAAAATAAAGGAAAAAAAAACATCAAGAAATTAACATATTTTTGCAAATTATGCACCGTGTGATATACGGGGAGGCCATAATAAATCGATCGATCGATCGATTGAAGCAATCGTATGATCCACCGTAGGTCGAGAAGAAGAAGAAGAAGGTGCGAGTGCGCGAGCAATTGAAGGGCAACATTGCGTATACGCCCAGTTGTCGTTAGCCTCTCACTCTGTCTGTCTCATTCTCGCTATTTCTCGTACTACTCGTACTTCTCGCTGATTGTCATTCCACACGAGGCGTTGGCACTGTGCAAGGACAACAACGCGCGCCGAGACAGAAGGAAGGAAACAACAATCGAAAAACAACAACGAAAATTTGCAAGCAGAAAGGTCAACGCGCAAATTCATGAAACGTTGAACCGTCAACAGACCCTGAAGTGGCCGCTCTCTCTCTCTCTCTCTCTCTCTCTCTGTCTCTACCTTGCCAGCTGTGCCTCTCCTGTGTTCCCTCCTCAACTTTCAATAATGTAATGTAGACTGCAAAGTGAACTTTGTAATGATGTCATGTCTGGGCAATAAATCGGAAATAGAGATCGCTTAGAGCGTTATATAGATCGCACAGATTCCAAGGCAGATTAGTTGTAGACTCATTCAGACAGAGCTGAATTAGTTGAGGAGGAGGAGGAGGAAGGGGGAGTAACATGTGTGCGACGTGTGATACAAAGTAACAAGTCAAGTTATAGCAAGTTGGGGCAGCAGGTGAAGGTGAACTGCGACTCTGGGAAAGTCAAGTGGGAAACGCCGGAAGTGCGCGAGATAAGCAATCGATAGCATGTGCCGAGAAAGAAAGAGGGAGAAGAGAGAGAGAGGGGGAGAATATCTTTGTTCTAGAAAGGGGAATTTAGCCCAAGTATTTCATAATAGTTTGCAACTTCTAGTTGAGCTTAACCTCACAATAGTTTGGGTTTTATATAACAAACAGAAAGGCGCAACAGCACGAGACAGTTTTCATGATATGAGATATATATGTATATAGATAAGCATATCTGGGGAAAGTTGATGATAAGCCAACGCTGTTTAATGGGTATCTACTGCCACGTGTTCATAATTTGCTGCTATAAAGTGTTTAGTGCTGTTTATTAAACAGTTTAAAGATTCTGTTCTTCCCATTTATCCATTTGCAGGGTATTTTCAGCTCACGCTAGTTTGGATTAACTTGTTGTCGTTTATTAACTGATTACACAAACCACTTAGAGCAACTTTTTAATTAGTACTGGCTCAAGGTCAAAGGGTGCTCTGTAATTCAGATTGAATCAAAACAGAAACAATAATTTATTACTAAGCGAATATTTCCATCAGAGTTTAAGATGTGTAACAATGAAATTTGTTTGAATGAGTGCAGAATCTGCTTATAAAATGTACAGGACAGGAAACTAAGATAAAGATGCAATTAAAGTTTTATAAAATGTTTATAATTCCTGAGAAAACAAAAAACTGAGAAGTAAATTAATTGAAAATGCTCGGAAAAGGGTATATAAGGAGGCGTGGGGGAATAAGTATATACATGTATACTTGATTAGGATCACTAGCTGAGTCGATTGAGCCATGTCTGTCAGTTTGTCTGTCTGTCTGTCTGTCTGTTTGTCTGTCTGTCTGTGTGAAACGCACAAATGTGGCATAAATTTTTCTGTATACTGTACGCTGATCAAGTTTAATTCAAATGTTAAGTGCCATGCCTACTGCCCCGCAAATCAATAATTTAGTTTTCAAGCTCGATTTGTAAGCGTCGTAAAAAATAGATATATTTTTTCTTTAACATAAACTAAGCTGAATGAAATATCTACGTATTCTCCACTTTGCAATCCGATCGGACAGGAACTCTAAGTGTGTGTGTCAGCTAACAAGGGAGGCAAGCGAGCGCCATCTGTCGAGAATAATTTTAAAGTATTTGCATATGTATATGTGAATGAATTTAACAATTTGAATTTAACTAAACTACACCGGAACATAGGTCGAAGAGTATCCCACTGTCGCATGCCGTGCGACTGTTGCTTTTCTTACTGGTTTCATATAGTTTTGATATTCATAGCTCGTATTGTGTTTGTGATCTACATTTTTCATACGAACAAACAGACCGCCGGACACGGCTATGACGACTCGGCTGTTGATTAAGAATATATATTTGCTTGTGGGCCTGTTTGATTGGCACAAAGTTAAAATACTATTCTACCCTAAACCTGTAAACAGAAATTGATTTAAGTATCTGTAAAATGTCTGTTAATGTCGATCGGCTTAGAAATCTTAAACAAATCTGTTAGTACTGTAAAGACACTCTCCAGTCTGCGCTTTAGCTCGGCAATTCTTTTAACCAGGCACAAAACGTGTCGCTTCTTTGCCTTTCGTTGCGCCAAACGCTTCACGATGACCTTGATTAAACATACAAAAAGTGCCAGCAAACAAGAGAATAAACAGCAACACCAACAGCAGCAACTGCTAACGGAGCTGTCAACAAACAGCACCAACAATAGCAGCAACAACAACAATAAGAACAACAATAACAATGAGAACAACAACAATAAGTAGAATGAAAACCAGTTAAGGCATGCGAAATTCGCAGCAAATCTTGAAACAATTTTGATTTCATCATGTTGCGTTTGATTGTGCTATAAATATTAGAAGCGCGGGTGGGAAAGGCAACGCAGACAGGCAGAGAGGGGCAAGGGGGGAGCTGAGTCGCTGATAAGACGATAAGCACAGCGGGTCAAACGGGGCGTATGCGTGTTCGTTGATCATACGCAGCGTGCGCAGCCAACGAAAACGAACCTACCGCAAAGTCAATTAGCAGACAGAGAGAGAGAGGGAGAGAGAGAGGGAGGAAGGTAGAGAGGGAGAGGGTGACAGAGTGTGTGCAGTGTTCTATTGCAATGCCAGCTATATATAGATATACGATATATATACAGATATCTCTGTATTATGCAGCTAAATTTAGTGCAGGGCGCCCGCGCCAATTGGACTTTGCTCTCAACTGTTTTGTGGGCGTCGCAGCCGTATAACGGCATATCAAAAGTGATAACTAAGGAACACACACACGCTGCGCAGAAAGAAAGGCGTGTAAAAATAAATGCATAATATGAATTGGAGCCAAAACACAAAGTTGGCTTGATTGTTCAAGCCTTATGCGACGTGTCTGGCGAATTTCATCAGCATTTTTAATTTATGCAAGGCGAGGATAATGACGAAAGCTGAACATGATCATCATCATGATGAGCAGGCAGTGAGAGTGCCAGACAGAGAGAGAAAGACAGAAGAGACAGAAAGAGTGCAGGCAAGAGCGTGAACAGTGAGAGAGAGGGAGAGCGAGAGCAAAACAAGGTTAACGGCAACAACGCAGCCGAGGGCAGTCACAAAACGGATCAATGCACGGCCGAAAAACAGCTAAAGATGCCGCTGCCTCTTTACCTCTGCCTCCCTCTACCTGTCTCGCTCTGGCACAAGGTAACTGCACCCTTGGGTCAACGACAAAAACAACAACGAGGATCGAATTTTGCGACTGGCCTCGTCAAGTTTTGAGGCAAGTTGCTTGAACTGAGGCAGGCCTGACAGTGAGAGGGAAAGGGTGGGAGAGTGAGGGCTAGAGAGGGGGTAGAGTGTAATGCACTATGTGTGATTACCGATATTACCAATATTAACTGAGCTTGCCAGATGTATTTATAGGTTTCAGTGCGAATGTCGCCGCAAATGAGACTCTGATTGCCGCGAGTTTAATGAACGCAACGAATGCCAAAACGAAATGACCAAAGGGGGCAGATAGATTGGAGAGGGGGGCAGAAAGAGAGCAGAGGGGTGCAGTTGAGTTATGCTAACCATTGTGGGGCTAATCAGCTGCGCCATATGTTAGCTGGGCTTATTCCTCTCCCGCCCACACTCTCTTCCTGTCTCTTGCCATATTTATTGCCAATGCATATTAAGACAATCCCCCCCCCCTGTTCCACATCCCCACCTCAGGCGACCTGCATAGCTAGCGGAAGCTTTTCATTTCCGTCGCTGTCGGCATTTTTCAAATCAAATGAGAAAGCAATGCAAAACGCGCGGCCAAAAATTTCCATTAAAATGCAATAGGTGCAAATTAGAAGAAGGTAGACAAAAAAACACAGAAAAAGACAAAGAAAATATAAAAAGAACCAGACGAAACTGTGCATATTAAATACTGAGCGAACCAAGCAAAGGCCGCACCTCAACATACCCTAGAAATGCCTTACTTTACTCATTGCAATCTGCTATTTATATTATTATTTATATTTACTACCTATTGCTGCCATTTTCTATTTATATTTTCAACTTAAACCGGTTTGTTATTGTTTTGTTTTGCTCTTTGTCAAGCACGCGTTGTCAATTAGCTGATTTGATTTGTGAAATGATGAGTTAATTAATAATTAGTAAAGGAAACTTACCAAATTAGCGAAAAAGAGAATAAAATTCGATATGAATTCGAAAATTGCGCCAAATAGAAAAATACTTTAAAGCGGCGCCCAAAAGTATGCCACACTCAACTGTGGGATCGTTTGATGGTTGGTTAACAGTGCTCTGTGAGCATTATTGTTATTTATTCTGTTAAAATGAATATCATATATGTAGACAGCGCTAACTATAGCTGGCCAGCGTGCCTAAATGTGCTATATTATTAGCTGACAAGGACACAAAGGGGTAAATGCATTTCCCTGTATGCCTTAATAAATATCTAAATAATAGAATGCTTAAAAAGAGCTCTGTTTGCCTTTTAAACGTTGAAATGTTTTAAATTAGTGCGCGCAAGAATATGCTACACTCAACATACTTACACAACTTGCGTTGCCAACTAACACAGCCAGCGTTGCCAACTATATATCGATATATCGCTTCTGCGCAGTGAGGTAGCGGTGCGGCGAAACAGCTGTCAAGCGAATTCAACTGTAATGTTATTTTTGCGCAGCTCGCCACCGGCTTTGACTCAGTGCAACTTATTAGCAAAAACGTGTTAAATAAGTGAGAAATGAGTGGAAAACATGTAAGAAATAAGTGAAAAACAGTAATAAATAAAATGCAACAATTGTATGACATGAATACAACAAATACAGTTCATGCAAATGTGCGTACATTGTGTTTGTTGTGCGCAACGTGCGCTGTGTTTCGCCGTTTTGTTTTGATTCTTATCATACGGCGAATGAGACGCGCAAAGCAAGCGGCGCAATGAAAAATAAGAGAAAAACAAAATAGAAAAAGCTGCCAGAGTGAGTGACGGAGAGAGAGCGAGAGAAAGAGCGCGTAAAGCGCACCGGTTTATGTTGCTGCTGCTGCTGTTGCGTCGCTGCCGACGTCGCTGCTGCTGTTGGAGCTTTTGGCAGCAGGCAGCGCAGCAGCGACAACGGCAGCGATTCAGTTGTGAGCAAGACTTTGCACTGTTCGGACGTTGCTCGCCCACGCTACGCTTCGCTGACGCTGACGACGACGTTGCCGACGCTTTCTTGGCGACAACAACAACAACTACAGTAAAAACAATGAGAGCAACAATTGCAATTGTTGAGTGAACTGATCGTATTCAAATAATTATAAATAAATATACATATAAATATATGTACATATAAATAATAATATTGATCGGTCTTGATATTGATCGCGATCCTCGTGTGGCTCGTTAAATATTAATTAAATTCGAATTCGAATAATTCGTTGAAAATCAAAAATAATCACAAATTTAAATTGAAATTGCAAATTGCAAATTGACATTTTTGATAACTGCAAAATTCCAATTGCATTCCAATTGGACTCAGTCTCTATCCCTGTCTCTCTCTCTCACTCTCGTTGAGTTAGTGCGCGTGTGTGTGTGAAGTGTGTTCGTGTATGTGTGCGTGTGTGGATCGTGAAGAATTTTATGCACCGGCAAATGTCAGCTAAGCTAATACAAACCGATTTGGATTTGGATTTCGATCTGGATTTGATGTAGACAAAGTTTCTTTAGCAGCTCAGCTCTACATTGGAGCAACTCTTCGCACTGGCAGCAAACGATGTCACGACGCAAACAGTCGAACCCAAAGCCGTTGAATAAAGGTGAGTACCCCCCACCACTCCCCCTCTATTCTCTCTCCCCTCCCTCCCCTTGTAACTGCCTTGTACTCCCCCAAGAAGTTACATTTGCTTTATAAGAAAGAAACAGCATTGTCAGCTCGTAATGTTCGTTCGTTTTCCATATGTGAACGAACTGTGTTCCGTGTTCTTTTTTTTTGTATAGAAGGTGAGGGGGAGGGGGTAATACCTGCATAGCCAAAATAAAGTAATACGATTGTCATGGTGTACTTAGTGGAAGTTGGGGGCTATGCAAAGAAAGATAAGCGATATATGGAAATACTTATGAAGTTCTCAAATAACTAACTACCTAGTTTTTCTATACAGACTATTGAACTCAAATTGATCCTATTGTAAATGAAGAAGTCAAAATGGAAGAGATAAAACATAGGTAATAGTAGAACATATTAGATATGTAACATGACTAACGACAGTCCGACTTGACCGATCAATGTTTTTATATTAAAAAGCAAACCGACTTGTCTGCCTTTTACAACTTGTCTTCCACTGCGACTCAACGACAACTTTATCCACGACTCTCTCGTTCAACTTCTGGACTTCAACTCTTTTTTAAATGTACTGCTCGATTATTCTTCTTTCCTGCAACGTTGCCACCAGTACCATCACCTCCATTGTTTACGTTATTATGTATATGTATGTACATATATGTTTAAATACTTTTAAAGAGGGGAATTCAAAAATGCAGATGAATATAGTAACTGTTTTATGTGTCTCTTATTTCTGTTGTAGTTTCTTATAATCTATGAAGATTATAAATTGCTGGTGTTTAGTTTAGATATTGAATATAGCGCGATAAGTCTGAACTAAGAACGATCTTACCTTATTAAACACATAAAGCAAGTCTTAAACTTAAAAAAAGAAAGATAAACCATATAGATAAACCATATATGCTATACATATCGTGAAATGTCACTATTTAACTAGTTTATCTTGTACTATTCTTTCTGAACTTAAATCGATCTTAACTTATAAAAAACACAAAGTAAGTCTTTAACTTCAAGAAAGAAAGATAAACTATATAAGAAAATACATACTATATACAAATTAATATATATATATCATACTATATGTTTTATGCTTAATATACGCTTTAGAAAGGAGATATAACATACAAATGAGCAGATACTGTTTACCTAACTCACATTTACTTTGCCATATCTCTCCTAACACGATCTTATCTGCAGTAAAGTAGGTGATATATTCCCTCTGGGTTGTGTAGACACTGACTTAAATGAAATTTGTTTGTTTACAGGGTATAGGGAAAGGGGGTGCAGGTGAAGGGGTTGAAGGGGCTTGGGAAGTTGGGGGATTTATCGAAGCTGGACACACCTTATTATGGGTATTAACTAATTACATTTCGCTGTTCCATGTGCCATGTTCCATCGTTCGCTTTCGTTCGCTTTACCATTTGCCGTTTGATATACGACGACGACGACGATGAATGCATTTTGGAATCGATAATACGTGCCTGGGAGACCTGAGGCAACTCACATCAGTTCACAGCTCGCAGCTGGACGGGCTTAAGCTCTTGGAACTTCTCCTCCTTATCGAGCACGTTTCAGTTTGGCTTGATTTCGATTTGGTTTAGTTTGTTTTTGGCTTGATTATTGCTGTTGTTCTTGTTGTTGTTGTTGTTGTTGTTGTAATGATATCAACGTCATGCGAATGAAATTCAGTGTGTACACACTGGCCAACAGTAGCTGTTTATGTGTGTGTGTGTGCACAACCAGCTCGGCTTCAGTTTCGATAAATTAGCGCCCTTATCTATGCAGCTGTTGCTGTTGCTTCTGTTCTTGTTGTTGTTGTTGCACCTGCGCCGTTGCTTTCTTCTGAGCTAGCGCACTATCAGTGACTATTCCTTTCTCCCTCTCGGTCTGCCCCCCCTCTCTCTCACACAGTCTGCCTCGTTCTGAGCCGCTTTGCATATTTATCTTTTGCACACTTGCTGGCAGCTCTTATTGTTGTTGTTGCTGTTGTTGCTTTTAAATTTCTATAGCTTTAAGCGCGCAGTCGATAAACTTTTATCACAACTGCAGCAGCTACTACAACAACAACAGCAGCAGAAGTAACAACGAAAATGAAACGAAAACTGTGCAAAAGTATTGCGCCATCACAGCGCACAGTGGAACAAATTGAGGTTGTTCCTTGTCACTCTCGACACTTTTCTATTTGATTTGAGCTTAATGAATCATTGAATTTAGAACTTGAACTATGAATAGAGTTGATTCTAAGTGAGAGATATAATTATTCGAACAGTTTATTCTTTTTTATAGGTATCTATGACAATATTTTATTGTTAACTATATAAATATTAATGAACATCAAGCATTTAAGTTAATTAAGATGGCAACTCGATATTAAGCTACCGAACTCTCATCAAATTGATTATATAAAGTGTTTACAAAAGGAAATACACTTTAAATCAATAAAAATATATGCAAAGTTAGTCCAATATCTTTGTTTTTAACTAATGGCAACCAACTTATAATATGTTTAATCTGTAGATAGTTCGCTCTGTCTTCAAATATTCTACACTCACATCAGTTTGTTACTTAAACTTCACTATAAAGGTCAATATCAATGCACAATATCAATGCACAGCTATCATTTAAGTGCTAGATAATTAATGAAAGATTAGTACCAACTTGATATTAAGCTACCGAACTCTCATTAAATTGAGTTCAATAAAAATAAGTACTAAACTGTACAAACTTCTCTGATTTTCTGTCTTACCTTTGGGCAGTTCGCGCTCTTAAATAGTCTCATCAGTTAGTTATTAAAATTTGCCTATATATGTAGGTGCCGAACTATAAGTACCTATATCAATATTAATGCACAGCTATCATTAATGTCCATGATAACTATCTATGTTTAGAGCTTATTCGATAAGCTACCAAACTGTAATACAATTTAATATATCAAGTGTTTAGAAAAGGAAGTACACTTGAAGGCACTAAAAATATCTACGAAAGTATTCAATTATCTCTTTAAATCAATAAAAATATCTAAGAATTACGAATTTTCTCACAGTTAACTATTGACAACTAATTTATTATATGTTTAATCTGTAGATAGTTCGCACTCTCAAATATTCACCTCTCTCATCAGTTACTTAATACAATTTGCCTGCAACACTTTGCTCTCTTTGCCCACTGTGCGTGAGCTTTACATAAGCTTGTCCAAAAAAAGATATGGCAACACTGGCAACTGCGGCGTCTCTGGCTTGTGTCAGAGTGTTGAGTCGTGACATTGGTTCCCTTAGCGCGTCCCTCAGTTCGAGACAACGACAACGCGAATAGATAAACACTTTGCGTACATTTTCGGTTGTTGTCGTTTTTTATTTTTATAAATTTTAATTACGCCTTATCACTAATTTTATGTTAATTGCCAGCTGGCTCTGTTCGCTACGCTACGGTTGTTGTCCTACTATCTCTGAGCCAACAAAAGACACGACCAGCACAACTTGGTCGAGGCAGTTGCTACCTTCCTCCTCCACTCTCTCCTTGTATATTCTACCGTCTGCCCTACTGTCTGTCTGTCCCTCTGTCTGTCTGTCTGTCTGTCTATCTGCGCCTCATGCGGGTGACAATTGCCAAGAGAGAGACAGCTCCGGGCTGAGTTTTGAGTTCAGTTTAGCTCGGTTTCGCTTCATGTTGGAGAAGATAAATTCCATTGCAAGTCTTGGATTGGATTGGAGTCATCGTAATCAACGGGTACGTGTCATGCAGCCCGTTCTCTGCTGCCTATAACTAGTTGTACTATTCTGTGTGTATCGCATGTGTATCACATGTGTATCGTGTCAGTATCGCATGTGTATTGCATGTGTATTCCATTTGCCATTCCCCATTTGCAGCGAATGCAGTTGATAAGCTCAGGTTGCCACCAAGGCCACCCTGTGACGACGATGATGACGACTTACAGCCGATTAACCGTTAGAGTTGTACACTATCCACTGTCCACAGGGGATGAGGTGTAGAGGGGGACCTGAGGGGAGGGGCTCTGACAGTCGATAAGCCCAGCTCGATACGAGCTTTGGCCATTTTGACATTGTGTTTGTGTTTTTAATAAGCGCGATAAGCTTTTGTCGTTTGTTCTGCTTGTTCTCTTGTTAGTTGTTGTTTTTGTTATTTTTATTTCGCATTGAAATCGTACCAGGAAATATCAGCAGATAAACAACAGCAACAGTAACAACAACAGCAACTTGCATTACAAATTACAAATTGTTGTTTTCGTTTCGTTTTGTTTTTGGACAGCGCATTTGCATATCAACTGTGATAAGCTTGATGGTGCAAGAGGGGGGGTGCTAAGGGGTAGTGTAGTAGTAGGAAGAGGGTAGAGGGGCAGAGGGGGTACGTGCTTGAATCTTGAGTCACAACAACGGAGTAAACACAATTGCGATATCGAGTTGGATTCGCTTATCGAAATGGAACTAACACAAAAAGCAGTTCACACACACATAGTCAGCGTCGCATTTATATTGTGATATTTAGAATAATGGAACAGGAAAATATATACATATTTGTATATACAATAAACGTACACTGCCTCGTGGAGTGATTGATGATTGATGAGTTCGAGATAAGTCGATTCGAGATTATGAGAGAGATTATAAAACGCACGACGAACTCACTTCAGATTGTCAGACGGGGTCCGATAAAGTCGTTTGCGGGTTTTGGGAATTACAAATTGTATAAAAAACTGTTTTCTAAACTGCTTCTTCTTCTCTCTTCCTCTCTCTGTCTCTCGTTCTATGCCAGATAAGCTGATATCGCTGTAATGCCTTCATTGAACTGAGAATAGTTTTAATATGCATAAGATCGTCGTTAGATAAAGAAACACCCGCAGGGAAATCCATAGGGAATCTCTCTTATATAAAGAGTCGGAAATTCCACATACGATTCTTCATAACTGTAGAATTCTAATGGAGATTCTCGCTTGAGATAGAAGTCTGTTTTTAATTGCTTTATTGTGTATTCAAGCTTTGATTGCAATGTCTTCAAGTTGGATAAGATATCTGCTGTGATCTTTTAAGAATATATTGCAAGCAGAAGTCAAACATTATCGCTCCATTTCTATATACAATCGTGACTCTTGCAATTGGAATTCGAAGAGAGAGAGAGACTGAAAGAGAGAGAGAGACACATCCATGCGGGTTGTGATCAGTTTTCAAGCTCACTTTGGACTCGCTGACTAATCATCAATGGGGAATAGCTTTAATGTGAAGGCGACAGTGCGCAGGGGGCATGACAAGGGGTCTGAGGAGGGGGCCTGGTGTCAGGGCTGGCTGTCTCTGTGGTGTCTCTGTGGTGTCTCTGGTGTCTGGTGTCTATTGTCCGCAACGTTGTTGTTCTAATCTGTGAATGCAATCGAAATAAACTTGAAATTCGATGCCCGAGCTGCGATAATGTTTTGTAGTCATTTTGAGAGACAACCAAAAAGCTAAAAACCAGCAATTACAACAATAACAACAACAACAGCAACAACAACAACAGCTGTGTGTGATTGTTGTTGTTGTATGATTTGTACAGCTCGCGCTTATCAGCTGATCTGATGGCAAGATTGTCGCGCTTTGCTTCAAAATGAGAATGAACTGAAAACAACGACAGAAATTGTAGCAACAACAACAACAACGACAACAACTAAAACTGAAAAATACATAAAACAATGTTTGTTGTTGTTGCTCTTTTTGTTGTTGTTGTTGTTGTTGCTGCAGCTCGTCGTCTGGCTGTTTTATAACAATTTCAAGAGATTTTCAACAAAAGATAAAAATGTCAATGTGATTTGGCTTGTCGGATTGTAGCTGCACGTCTGTGTGTGTGTGTGTGAAGGTATGCGTGCGTACAGTCATATATATATGCAACTACTACTCTGTATGAAACTACTAACAATTGTATTAAGCTGTACTGTACCCTACGCACACACAGACGTGCACTGACAGAAACAACTGCGATCCAATTTGAAGTGATATCTTTCTACTAATAAGCAACGATTGTCATTATTATCAGAATTGATTATGATCAGTCACTGCTACAAGGCACATAATTGCAGTTGTTTGAACTGTGCTTAGTAGTTAAAGTCTTCTAAGGGGTCCACTTTGCTAAACTGCACTTTCAACAGTCTAAACTAATTGTATCAGCTTTTGATTTTATACTTCGACTACTGAAAATGGTCCAAATAGGTCAAACTAACCAACCTATATAAAAACTATTTTCGACTGAAGTTCCTCTTAAGTTTGTTTTAAGCTCAATGGTCTGAACACTTGTCAATTTTAATTTCCATCAATATTTTCTATGCTATCTTCTTTTAAAACTTTTCCTACATTTATAACTTTCCCAAAAATCCTTAGATTTCGAATGTTAGTCTGAATTAGGGGTAAATTTGGCATCTACTCCTACCTTTATTCACATGACACCTCCATTCGTTGAACTCAGAGCTCTACAGTGACTTCCAAAACTCAAAAATATAATTGTATTTTTCTTGGTCTGAACCCTAGATTGATTCCACAGCATTGATTGATTCTATTGCTATACAAATTGTTCTCTTTTTGTCAATTATTTCCATGCTACATCCTATTGATAATTTAAAACTATATCCATAATATAAAACATTCACTTTTTGACTTAAATCGATTAAAACAATTCGATGTAAACTTATTTTCCAAGTCAAATTGCTTAAGTTATCGAAATTATGCCATACTAAGTTGCGAATTTGAACTGCTTCTAATACCTTACAGCCGATCTACGCTTTGTCTATCAATCAATCAAATATTTTTCGTAGTGTACACACATACATGCGTGTACATATCTGTGTATGTGTGTATGTGTGCATGTGCGACTGCGATGAGTATTTATGCGATTATATTGTTTGTTGTGACTGGCTATCGCACAGCGATCAGACTCGCTCACCTCGAGGGACTGATGATGATTTTGGCAACTGTCGGAATGAGGGAGAGATAGAGAGGGAATGGAAGAGAGAGAGAGAGAGCATAAGGGTTCTCCACAAAGCGATATCGCTGCGCACGCCTAATTAATTTTCGTTGCCTCGCTGCGATGGCATCAGATATCAGTTGCCATTGCCGCCCCAAAGCTCCAATCTAAATCGGCAATCATTGCCAGCAGCTGAAGCAGAGGCAGCGGCAGCAGCAAAGTAACGGGCAGCGGCAAATGGGTCTGGCCTGGTCTTTGATTTGAAATAAGAATCGCCTGTCGCCTGGCAACTGATAAGGTGTCGCTTCCCATAAATCTTTGTCAGGCCGTCGCAGTCTGTCCCGTTCTAATCACTATCGCGATAACTATCGGCTGTGGCCAGTGGCTAGCTGGCTTTGTGGCTAGTTCCCGCGAGTGTGTGCACTGTGATTTCGGGGGTCTTTATCAGGAGGTCGCTTCCGTAGTGAGGCCTCCCCTAGCCTTGCCTCTCCTTCTCCCTCTGCCGTGCCACGGTACGTGTCTGCGGTCATTCTGCATATCACACTGCTCGATCTAGAAGAAGTATTCGTATTCGAATTCGAATCATATTTCGACACTTTATCTGCTCGTGGGCATCGGGTATTTTTCCAGCGCGCATTCAAGTGGCCCGACTTGACTTTGTCGTAGATGTTTGCAATCGTTATCGCTATCGTTATCGTCCTCGTCGTATGACGCTCTGCATACGCTAAACGTGGCATAGCGTACCCTGCAGAGATTCTCTTCGATTCGAACTTCGTGCCGCGCAAAACACATTCGCCCAGATAATCATCATCTTGGTTTCTTCTCGAACTTCTCTTCAACTTCTTCTTCGTCTTCTCCTTCTCCACCCACTTAATTAAGTTGATTCGCAATGTCGAGGAGGCGCTGCTTTCTGTTTCTGTTTCCATTTCGTTTTGGGCCGCATCTTTATCAATCTTTTTCGCGCTTATCTTCGACTGCGAGTTCAGGCGAGGTCCTATTATCTATTCCCAGCGATCGCAGCCAGCAGCAGTCGCCGTTTAATTGACCAGCGAACCGGACCCGGTCTGTCCACTCCCCCCCGGCTCTGCCCTCCCTCGTCTTGCTCTTGTCTCATCTGATTAGGCTGCGGCACCCTGGAACCCCGCTGGACTTGATAATCCGCTGGTGGTCGCAGTGCTTGAAGTGTTCAAGTTCTAGAGATTCCTCTCGAATCATCAATCAGTTATTAATTACAAGCCTCCCCCTTAACCCCTCTTGCACTTAGTCAGAGGCGTGGCTTGGAGGCAGCTAAGGGGTTAGCCCCTTTGCAAATCTATGGGGTTAACCGCTTTTGAAATTGACTTTGAACTTGGGTTTGTTCAAAGCCAATGCCTTAGCTCGTTTAGAACTTAGTAAAAGTTTGCCCCTTCGCGAATGTTTCCTGCCTACGTCACTGGCAGGCGATAAATTGATTAAATTTATACTTGCATGTCTGTCTAGCTAGCTCGGCTACCCGGTTTGCTCCCTCGTAGCTTCCGTCGTCGACGACGTCTCTATCTGTGTGTCTGCTCTACCCGACTTCGGGCTTCAAATCCAATCGAAGCAGGGAAATGACTCAGGAGGGAAGGGAGCTGGGGAGCTAGGTAGGCCGGATGGGCAGCAGTTCAAATGAAAATTTAAGTGCTACGATTAATTTGGCTTATCAGCCAGAGACTCAGTAGGCAAAGCCCCCACCCCACCCAAACATGAAACCGAACCCCTACCCCAACCCGAAATCGAAACCGAAACAAGTGCAATTAAAAGATTTTTAAGCAAACATTTGTCATTAGAGATAACGCCTGAAGAAGTGATTCAGCTTGGGGGTGCAGGGTGGTGGGGCTGGTGGATTGCTCTACCTACGCATTAAACGAAAATTGGGATGTCTCAATTGAGGTTGCTATGGTGGGAGGAGGTGGGCGTAGTGGGAGGCAGCAGGTGCGTTGCAGTTGCTTTAGATAAAGAAGCAAACTAATTACACGATAAACGACGCGCTCGATGGATGTCTTTGGTTACAGTTGCAGTGAGGTACCTCTCTCCTCTCTGAAGCACCTTTACGCCATCTCTACCTCCACTGCAACCCCTCTAAAGCACTTCTCTACTTGGAGGTTTGCTAAACCCTCTTCTTACCTTTCTTTAACTGAATCAGGACCCTCTTTCTACTACTTTCCTATTATTTTTACCTTGTGTTATCCCCTTTCTATCTCTTCTCTACTTCTTAAGCACCCTCTTTCTACCCTTCTATACTTCTCTACCTGTTTACCTTGCTCTACCCCCTTTCTATCTCCTCTCTACTGCCATTACCCCCTCGGAACCTTCTTTCTATTCCATTTAGAACGTCTCCCTACTCTTCTCTACAACCTGCTTATTCATATACCGCCTAACCCCACCTTACCCTTTCTATTCTGCCGCGGGTAGACCCTCATAGGACTCTTGCTTTGCCACCTATCAGCTCCCCTTCTCTACTTCCCTCCATACTCCCCTTTCTACTTTGTCTTTACCATCTCTTTACCCCCTAACTGCACCTGTCTACCCCCCGCTCTCTAACCTCACTTTATCCCCTCGCTATTTACGCACGACAATCAAACAAAACGAATCGCTGCCAGTTCAAACATCGTGCTCGACGCCGACGTCGACTGCGATGCCGACGTGTCTCGCAAGCGGCGGCAATCGATTAAAAATCCATAAAAATATATTTCTAGATTTTATGTGCTGATCAAACCAGGCACAACGTGCGACCCTACCCCCTGTCCTCCTTCCCTCTCCCTCTCTCAATCTGTATCTGTGTGAGTGTGTAATTAAGTCTGGCAGTGTCAGGGCTTGTGCTGGCAAGGGGAGAGGGGGTGGGCACAATATGAAATCTATTTATGCCATTAGCTGTGCGCCGATCACACACTGCGATAGGCAACCAGCCCCAACGGCCATTTTGTTTATCTCCCTGTCGTCTTTGGCCTGAAGCACAAAGCCCACAAGGTCCACAAAGCCCACAAGGCCCACAAGTCGTACACGAGTTGAGCGAAAAGTACACACAAATTAAATCAAAGATTAAAAACGAATCACTCATGTTCCCCCAAATCGAAAATGAAACAGTTCGACAAGCAGGCAGAGGGGGTTGCCTATTTCATTTGATGCTTATCAAAACATTTTGCCAAAAAAGACACGAGAGAGAGAGAGAGGAGAGGCAAGAGATAAAGTGGGAATCGCGTCATCAGCACAAAAATCTCATTAGCTCAATTTCGAATTATGTTTTGTCGCTGATACTCCCCGATCTTGCGATGGCGATAAGCCCCAGTCCCAGTCCCAGTCCCAGTCCGTGTCTCTCTCGTTCCCAATTCTGCCCAATTTTGACAAACTCAATCATGTGATTTTGATTTCATTTCATGCTCCGTTTCGATTTCGATTTCGGTTTCTGTTTTCGGTATCTTGTTCTGTTGCTGTTCTGTTCTGTTCAGCTGCGAAAGAGAGTTCTCTGTCTTCAGTCGCGGAGCACTTTAAGCGTAATCATTTGAATGGTCCAACCTGGCAGGCAGCGTTGAGGAGGAGGAAGGCCTCCACTCGGGCTGCCGCCAGTGCCTTATCTAAATGCCTCAGCCTCACAGTCTCGTCTTCCATTATGATACACAGATATGCGGAGAGCAGCACACGTGGACAGCGCAGCTCGCAGCAGAGTCAATATATATATAGGGGATATATATCTGACGGCAATCGAATGCGTCGCCAATGCGTCGCCGTGTTGCGGAGCCAGGTCCAAGTGGCACCAGCGGCAAAATAAGATGACAAGCATCACTAAGGTCTTATCACTTGCTCGAAGTGCAGATGCTCTTTCCGGGGTAGGGGTGAGGGCAAATTCCTTAGCCAACACTGGGCGGCTGTGCAGTGTGATCAATTGTGAGTCACAGTTCGGAATTTCATAGGTGTATCATGCGGGTTATGAACTTAAGATACCTCTTACTTAAGTTTGCTTATGTCAATTTAGATTTGCTTTCTATTTCCTTTCTTGTCTTCTAAACTAACTTTAGCACAGTTGCAGTGTGATTAATTTAATATATGGGATAAATCAGGGCTGTAGGTTACTTATTATACTAAAGATACCTCTTAATTAAGTCTACTTCAATTCGCTAGACATTACTCACTTTGCTTAGTTCCTTCTTCAATTTTCATCAACTTGAGTCATCTTAACCTACCTCACTCTCTAGTCAACAACAGATTGACCAATTTTGAGGGATTAGTGGCAATTTAATTTATGTTTCTTATATGCTAAAGATACTTCTTAAATTATACTCTGATATGTCTTTCTTATATGCTAAAGATACCTCTTAAATTATACTCTAATATGTCTTATATTCTACTATCGCCATCTTAGCGTCTCTGTCTCTCTCTCCTTTAACTGTTTGTCTCTAAACTCAATTCTTTGCATAGTCAGCATACCCTATTTGCTTATCAGCTCATGCAGGGTATGCTGTGAAGTGTTGAGGAAGCATAATTTACATGGCAACAGGCACCATTAAGCGCTGCTCGAGCCAGCGATTTGCAGCATGTCAGAAATCGCATGCAAGAAGTCGAGAGAGAATTCAAAACGGGTTTGTTGCAGTGTGCTGCGTGGCAAAGACCTGTTGCAAGCAGCCAGGGGAGCAGGCAACAAGGCAACCAGACAGGACAGGCTGCGACTTCGACTCTAGCAACAACTTCGACTCCGTCTCTGACTCCGTCTCTGGTCTGGCCTGATGGATGCGTGTTTGTTTACAGCCTCGCTGTTTGTTCAGTTTAGCGTAATTGCCGCCGTCCGCTGCTGCGCTGCCTCTGCTGTGGCAACTGTGACGCGCGCGTCGCTGCAGGGCGCAAAATTAATGTTAACAACGTGTTCGGTGCGCCTCGGTGCGGGACGTTGCGGCTCGCCAGGATGCCGCACATGCAATTTGAATGCCGACTCGTGTGGAAGGTAAACAGAAAGGGAGAGAGGGAGACGGACAGTTGCCTCTGCTCTGTCCGCATGTTGTTGTTGCAGGTTTGTGGCATTAAAACATTTTAATTATGGCCCACAAATGTGCGCAACTGTCTTGTTGAAAGGTGTTTCAAGCTCGCCGCCTGCCGCACGCCGCATGCCACTTGTGCCACTTGCTGCATGAGTGGGCAGCGCTGCTTTTGGCATCGGCTTTGGCATCGACTGCGGCCTTAAATGGCATTTAGATAATGTCGCATCTCAGTCTTCAGAGTCTGCTCAGGAATTCGAAATGGACATCGATTTATGATGTCGTCGAGATAGCAGGCTCAGCTCACTGGGACTGAGGCAGTTCGACGTGCCTCAAATCTTGTGGCATCATCACATCAACGAGGGGACCACTTCTCTTCTCTTCCCCCTCTCTTTCTTTTCTGCCTCGTTTATTGGTAAATTGATAAGCAAAGCGAATGGACGCGCGAAATATGAATTTCATTTGAAATTGAATCGAATTGAGCAAATCAAAGTATAAATAAAGACATTTTGTCGCCACTTCAATTACTCTCTCCCTCTCATTCTCCTACCTATCCTTCTCCCTCTTTATACTCCCTATAGGGTGCTGTCTGTCTCTGAGCTCAAGAGCTAATTGCCCTTGTTACCCTGATACCCTGTGGGTTACTCTCCTAGGGGTATATTGAGATTGATTGTAGGTTAAAGAGTTGAAAATGAAAAATTAACGATCTAAGAGGGAAAGAAGAATATTAAGTCAGTATAGCTGCACAAATGAAATGATTAATAGCATTAAATTAGCATTAAAACAGCTATAATATACATCATTTATGGCTGGTTTATGGCTATAATCTTTAAAAGATACTGACTATATTATGTTTGTTACTGTAATCTACTGTTAAATGAAAATATGACATGATGTTGAAGTTGAGGTCTATATTAAGGCACAGATGCAGATTAATATATGAAAATACTAATTATAGATCATAACAGGCATTAAATTATAGCTAAATTGAGATGCATGAGGAAGAGTATGAAGATTAAAATGTTGATTCCACAGAGATATATATACACTTAGTCAGTTTAAAGACAGATAAATACTTTAACTACTTTAAATATATTAAGTATATCAATTATATCAAGTATACCAAATACATCGAATATTTAAAATATATCGAATATATCAAGTATATCAAATATATCAAATATATCAATATGGTTAAGGTTATTTAGGTTAAAAAAGGAACAGATTGATGCCTGGTAAGACACATGCAAAAAATGCATAAATTGTTATAACAACATGATTTACTACATAAGCTTCTCTTATCACCTTCTATAACCTGTCTTCGGCCAATCGAACCTAACGTATCTATCTGTATCTATTAATTATTATTTTCGACAGGGTATCACTCTGTAGAGAATGTTGTGCTGTCTATCCTCTCTATCTCCTCCTCTCTCTATTCCCCTCCCTGCTTTTCTGTCTTTCTTTGCCATGGAGCTGATATCAGCACAAGACAGCAGCTCCCTCAACTGCCACTCTGCAGTCTCCCTTTGCCTGCAAGAAGGAGCCTGCATTCTCTCTCGCACTCTGTGCTCATCTTTTGCCCACCTCCCCAGCTATCAGCCCAGTCAGCCACCCGCGCCCCCTTTGCCCTGTGCTTATCGTTGCCTATCGCCGCCATCTAGACAAGCTAATAGTACTTTGACTTGGGCTGCCTCTGACTCTGCCTTGGCTTCTACTGCTGCCTGGCTGCCTGTGCCTGGTCTGCTGCTGATATGGCTGCCATTAGTCGTTGAACTAGGAGGAGGTGGGGGCGTACTGTAAGGGAGGTGTGGCAGGGCCATCCATCTATCGTCATTTGGTCGTCTGCCTCAGTCTCAGTCTCCATCGCAGTTGCTGCCTCAGCTTCTGTTGCTGCTGTCTCTTTGCGCTTAATTATGTTTGTTGTTGTTGCTGCTGCTGCTGCTTGTAGAGCATCCGTTCGTCGATCTCTTGTAGTGATAACATTTATGATTTACGTGGTACACACTGCATGGCATTTGTTTTGTGTGTTTGTTGTTTGTGCTTTACATTCATTTTCATTGTCTGTCATTATTCCGTTTGCTTTCGATTTTGATTTCAGTTTCGGCATCGGTTTTTTTGGTTTTTGCTGCTGCTGCTGTGTTTAATGTATCTCTCTCTATGTGTGTGTGTGTGTGCAGATCGAGGTCAGCGATAAGCTTGCGCGACGTCAACGTCAAAGTTAAAGGCAAAGGCATTTTTCGATTACAGTGCGAAATAAAGAATTCCAAATCGGAAACGTCTCTCTGGCTATCAGCAGAAGAAGAAGACCCCCTGAGAGCAGGGCCCCCACAACTAGAGGCGCCCAGGGTTCTCTCTTTCTCTCTCTCTCTAGAGCATCTCTCTGTCGTTCGCCGTCCACTTTTCATATCCCTTTGCCAAGGCTGATAAAATGCTCTCGAAATGGCCCGCAACGATAACTTAGCGCCGTGGTGTCGCTGGCCTGCCGACCTGTGGTGACAGGTGAGGCAGCAAAGAAAGAGAGGAGGGAGAGAGAAGGTGAAGAGAGCGAGACAGTGAAAGGGGGGCTAATTCTGCTGCTTATAATTATTTTATAAGTGCAGCAAGTCGGTCTTATCCGTTGAACCGGCATGCCGCGTCGCATGATTCACTTGGCGACGCTAATTTTCAATGTCTCGACACACACACACACACACACATGCATATACCCTGTGTGTGTGTGGCGATAATTCCATGTAGATTAGCGCTGAGTGCAGCAGTAAGAAGAAGGCGATAAGCCCGCGTGCCGGGCGAGGCTCAAACTGGGCCTCAACTCGCCACGTTAACGCGCTCTCGGACCTGGGCGGCCCAGCAAGCAACAAGAACAGCACGTATTGCTGCTCCTCGTCATCATAATGTAAAGTCAGAACAAGAGAGAGAGAGAGAGACAACAACAGAAAGAGTAAGAGAGAGAAGACAGGCAGCAAAGCAGACAAAAAGGCCAAGAGCTTTGGCATTGGCTGAGTGAGTGAGGATATCTTGAGTTGGTTATCCAAAATGCTGGCCTCGTCTACAGTTTCAGGCGCAGGCACTGGTGCAGGCGAGTCCAGGCTCCAAGTGCAAGCGTTGCAATCTACACTGGGGAAAACAATTGCGAAAATTTAAAGAAAACCTGTGGCTAAAACTACAGATCGTAGAATACCCTTTGAACTATGCAATGCCAAAACGAGTACTTAACTATATGACGTTAAGAGATCGCACTCCCTTGTTGGCAGACAAACAGACATGGGTCAATTGATTCGGCTAGAGATCAAAAATATATTTATATAGTTTATGGTGTCAGCCACGCCTGTTACATACAATTGATAAAGTTAGTATACTCTTTTAGAGACATTTTCAATGGTCATAGGGTACAATTACAGATATTTGCACATGAATCTTTAGAAAATCGATCGATTTAATGAGCTTACTGTAAAGATTATTAAGAAATCGGTGATTGTGTCTTTATAACAACTTTTATTAACAATATATTTTATATATGTATATATTTTTATAATTTTATACATATCTAAAAGTCGTAAGTCAGTCGCAAGTAATAGGTAAATTTTGACTTTAAATCCGGTTGCCGAGTATCAATAAAAATTATTTAAAGACATATCACATGAGCTGATCATGTTCCCTCATTATTTTGTTCCATTTTTCAAATTGTTTTGAGGTTTTTTTGATGTCAAGTCAAAGCTTAGACATGCAGGGGAAATTCTAATTTCATAAAAAAAATACCTCGTTAAATTAAGTAGAAGTGCTAATCTCATTGAAAATCTCAACATTGTCGCATATTCCCCTTACTGTATTCAGATTTTATTTCTATAAAATAAAGTTATCGCTGAAATTTCAATCAAATATTTTATTATAAGGAAACTCTTATCTGTAGAGAGCATCGTTCTAGTTTTAATTTATTCAACTATATTCGCAACAATTTAATAATTTTGCAAGTCTTAAATTTCTTTAAGTGTACGAATGATGAGCGAGTAGAGAGAGAGAGGGAGATAGCAAGCGTAAGGGGGATTGCAGGGGGTTCCCACTCGCGTTGGCAACTGTCGCCTTTGGTTTTTAGCTGATTTTGTGGCGCTGATTTTGTTTGGGACTTCAATTTCTGCTTTGCTTTTCCACGCCGTTATCTGTCATGCATATCCATATGTGTGTTCCCATCCTTCCGCTCCTCTCCCTGATCCAACTGGATGTCCAGCTACAGCTACAGCTTCAGCTTCATCTGCAGCCTCAGCTTGCAGAACAAAATTCACTCTTATCGCGCCTCGTTTCGGGGGCCACGTAATTCTCAGTATTTGTTCTTCTTCTGTTGGCAATTGGCAACAACTTTGCGCTGCTTCTCTCTCTCTCACACACTCTGTTTCCATCTCTCTCTTTGTTACTCTTCTTGTTGTGCATGCCTTTTGTTGATTTCCGATTTGTTTATTAGGCAATTTATTGCTCAATGCAACGCTGAACTTCAGTTCACCCTCTGTCTGTGCCCTCTCTCTCTCTCTCTTTCCCTTGTGAAAAATGGTAGAAAAACAAACTTGACCAGAGAGAAAGGCTACCTGCGCCATGCCTAATGTGGTATACCCTTGCAGGCTCTCATCTCCTTCTTCTTATCTTATCCATCGTTTCTATACTAGGTTTATATAGTGTTGTATATTTAAATAATACTGTGTATGTTCAATATTATGTCTCACATCTTAAATCAAAACTTGTCTTTATACAAACATCCTTTATTGCGTTTGCCCGATTTTGAAAAAATTTATTTGCATATTATATACATATATAGAGAAAGTCTGATTAAGTGGATTTGGTTGCAATATATTGACAAATAACAAAAATGAGCCGATAGTTTGTATGACAACTATACGATATATCGGTCTGATACGGCTCGTTCCGAGGAATTAACAGCGTGCGGCAATAAGAAGCATGTGTGCTAAGTTCCATCAAGATAGCTTTAAAACTAATAGACTAGTTTGCGTTGGAACAATCAGACAGACGGACAGACAGGCAGACAGACAGACAGACAGATAGATGGACAGATAGACAGACACACACAGACATACATACACAGACAGACAGACAAACGGAAAGATAGCCAGACAGATGTCAAACAGACAGACATGGCTATTCCCCTGGTGATGCTGATTTAGAATATATAAACCATATAGTGTATAAAGATGTCTCCTAAGCTGCCTTGCGAACTTCTGGCCAAATTAAATATGCCCTTTGCAAGGGTATATAAATTGATAAACTGTGAATTTTCTCACTCTCGATTTTGTTATGCCTGTTGCGCTCCAGACCCGAGACCCGAGAGACCCCAAAACGAAGACCCCTAGCTGGCAATTGGTATTGGCATTGGCATTGGGATTGGGTCGAGCGAGATGGCCATCATCATTTCGTACGTCGTTTGGCTAGTTGGTTGGATTGTGCCCCGCCTCCCACGCCTGTTGCCCCCTGCTGTGTGTGGGCGTTCGTGTGAAACTAATGTCGCCATCGACAAAAGAGTTCCATGTCCATTCAATGGTCACATTTAAGCAGCAAACAAGGCAAAACAGACAATAACAATGCAGCAGCAGGAAGAAGAACTTCTGCAACTCACTGTCTGTCTGTTTGTTTGTCTCTTTGTCTATCTCTCTCTCTGTGTGTCGGTCTGTCTGTCTGCCTGATACGCCTGGTAGATCGTGTTGAACGCAGCTTGTTTAGCATGCCAATTAGGCAGGCCGATCGCAGCTTGCCTCGTTCTCAGCTCAGTGATCCTCCTGCCTCCTTCTCTGCTTCTTCCGCATCTGAAATGCAAAATCAGTTCGTGCAACAGGAGGCAGCTGAAAAAGGTGTTAATTTTGTTACCACATCTGGCCAAATAGTTCCAGCCACGTTGTTATTACCCACGACAGAGAAAGAGGGAGGGAGAGAGAGTGCAAACCGATCTTCGAACCAAGTCTCGATCGGGCGTTGAGCGTCGAACGTGCTGGTTCAGTCGGGTCACACTCAGAGGTCCCACAACACACAATTTGTAGATGGATTCACAAATCGTTGCCGGCACGAATCGAGCACCCACTGGGAGCGCCTCCTGCCCCCCTGCCCCTTCGTCCTAACGACGATCCTCACACCCAGCTCACACCTACCTCTCTCTAGGGGGAACTATACTCGTACTCCTACTCGTACTCGTATTTGTCTTGGGATTGGCTTTGGCTCTGATTTCCTTTCGCCTGTACTGAGCTAAAATGAGCTTGACCCCAAAGGAAAAGAGTGCAAAAAGGGGAAAATCAAATCTAACGAGTTGAAATGGAAAACATATTGGAAATATGGGAAGAGAAAGTTTATGGATAATAAAATAAGGCAATACTATATTATTTACAGATTGATTTTAAATGATAATTAATTCCATATAATGGTGGAACTTAAAAATAAATGTATATATATTTTTTCAATACAATAAAAGTTAATTTTCTGGAAGTACAATGTACATTGAAAGGGTAGAAACACTATCAGGTAGTACCTAAGTTCAGAGTAGACAAAGAACCGCGTCTTATACTGGAAACGAACACCAGGTTTGCGCAATTGAAGTCCTTTTTAGGCTGTAGGCTTTAAGCTATACTCTTAAAGGTTTTAAACATTTAATGAAACTGAGTAAGAACCCAATGAAGCCTTACAGGGTTACTTACAGGTCATTGCAGGCCAAGAGCACACCTTAGACAACTAGAAATCTGAATACAGGAAATAGGTTTAACTCGAATAGGTTTAGCTTGAATTTGTGATCGTTTCTTACTCCTTAGCCTACCTTAGCCTACCTTAACCAACCACGAATAGTGTGTAAAGAGCTATGCAGATAGTGCGAATTAGATGCCGAGACAACGAAGCACTTACTCACAGTATGTCCGGCATTGGCTGTCAGGCAAGCATCTTCTCGAAATAAATGAGATAAGGTAGAGCAGTCCAGGCAATATAATGAATTGTTGTAGAACAAACGGAATGGGTAGGACGCTCTAAACTCAGCAGGGGTACAAGAGATCTGAAGGGTGATTTTTTAAGAGCTATAGGAAAGTTTTTCAAAAAAAAAAATACATCAAATTCAGAGAAATGCATGAAATGTTTATTTGAATCGATAGTACGGTTCATATAATTGACTGTTTGAAGATTATTTCATGCAAATCTTGACCGTGACTGCACCTCAAATGGTCCATCCGCTTAGTACATTTTTGGCATACATACTTAAACCAGAGTTACCAAAAAGTAATATAAAGAGTAATATATGATTAAGATTGTTCATTTTGTATTCATTAATAATACAATTTCATTTAGTTGCACTGTGAAATTTGCCTACTGCATCTGTTATCTCCAGGTCCGGACGCCAAAGCAATGTGGGGGTACTGTGGGCAGAGAGAGAGAGGGAGCACTGCAACAGGGCCGACTGCATATGGGCGGGGCCTATTTAGCGATTGTGATTATGATATCAGAGAGTTGAGTCTCGTCATGCCTCGTCTAGCATCGTGTCGGGTCGTGTCGTATCGTTGCAGTGTTCGGCTCAGGGTTCGGTTCGCTCTCTCGCATTATAACACTTTCACGGCTCGTTGAGCCAGCCAGCCTCGGAGCAGCATCGGAGTGCAGCATCTGGCGAGATCATCGCCAGCTTATAAGAGCCGCCAGCCACGAGCAAGCTCCAGTTCCAGTTTAAGAACAGAGAGTCGACTCCCTTTCTGCCGTCTGCCGCCTTCCTCGCGTGTTGCAATGGCAGCCAGGGGCGTTGCAGACGTTGCAAGGTTTGCAAGCCATCGCGATTGGCGTGTGTGAGGGTGCCTCGGTATGTGTTGGTGTGTGTGTGTGTTGGTGTGCACGATTCGACACCATCTTTCATTTGAGCCTGAATTTCTTAACTGCTTAAGCCTTTCCAAGCTAGTCCCGGCATTTTCAATTAATGGCTACACATTCCACAGTCCCGGCTCTGGTTCCTCATCTCCAGTTCTAGCTCCATCCCCGTCCCAGTCTTCTTTCCAGTTCCAGCTCCCGCTTCTTGCCCAGCTGCAACAAATTCGCCAATGGCAGCCACTTAACAATGATCTAACTGTTCCGTCTACACTGTCCAACATGCGCCATAAATTGCGATTATTATAGCACATTCTACCATACATACATATATCCCATTTGTTTGCCTGAGGACCTGCTATAATAATGATTTAGTCGGGGAAATAATAATAATGATATTCTTAGCACATAAAACATATTTTATCTTACCTTGCCACATTTGCTAATAGTTTGCTTTCTCTTCTCTCTTTGCAGGTATTGTAATGCTTTGATTGTATTGTACAAGAAATTATGCTGGAATTGGGAGAAAGCATGAAATGAATGGTTTGATTTGAAAAAGATCATACAACGTTGAAGAAACGATTCAACTATGAAATCCTCTCGTTCTAAATGTAACTTGATTTCTGTTATATCTACCCTGATGAGCATGATTCTACTAAACTGAAGACAGCAAGAACATAGCACACCTTACTTGGTGTGTTAGGTGCCTTTGATAACACTGGCTACGAGTGCATCTCTGCAGCAGGAATATTGTCCGATCTATCATATGGTGAACTGAGGCAATGCTGACACATAATGAGATATAATTATATTAGCTACCTTGCATTACAGAACTGTTGGCATCAATAAAGAAATTTATGTTCTTATCAAAGGAGTTCTAGATATAGAAAATAGGTTTAGCTAGAGTTTGTGATCGTTTCCCATGTCTTATGAGTATCTTTGCAGTTTATAATAAGCTTAAACTGTCTAAAGGGTTCAATTACAAAGGATTCTGTAAATGGAACAGCAACAAAAGATTATATGAGAAATATTTTTTAAGTCTCTCTGTTTCTTTATAAATTTCCTAATTTTACAGAGATCATGCTGAAGCTCACTGCACTTACAGAATAGGTATAGAAATAAACAGATTAGGAAGGATTTTGATAATGGAAAATTGCTCTTAAGTTTGCTGCCTCGTTTTCCTTCTTTTTAAGTATCTCAGCCTAATTTAGTTCACTTTAGTTTAGTTTAGTTTTCAATTCCATCTATTTACAGAGTATTCCCACAGCTTAGGCTGTTCGCAAACTTGCTTTGCAGTGTGTCCCAAAAGATTCGCCTACAAATTGTGTTGGCTCTTGGCTCTGTGCCCACCTTCACTTCCTCCCTGGGCAGCTTTACCTCCAGCATACTTTATGCTTCATCCGGTGCTCCTGCTGCGCCTGCTGCTGCTGCTGGTTGGTTTGGTTGCCCTGGTTGGTCTGCCCTGCTCTGGTCTATCTGCTCCCCAGCCATTTCCTGACCTGCTGCAATCTCTCTAAGGCAAAGCCAAACTTCTTTCTAGCTGTGCACTTGGGACACGTTTCGTGATTTATGAGGTGCGAATTGCATTGAAATCATTTTCTGAGGCTCAGGCTGAGGCTGCCACGTTTCGCTTAAATTGATGCCAATTTTCGTGGCAGCAACAACAACAACGAGAGGGAGAGAGAGAGAGAAAGAGATTCTGCCCTGCTGCAAGTTTTGATTGGATTTGCAACGTGTTTGCAAGTATTTTGCTTTGCTGTTGCTGCTGCTGCTGCAGCCTCGTGTTGCATGATCAAAGCGAATTCGCTACATTCAGCTGATCTCTCTGGTTACAGTGCCTGTCAAAATTCGACTGCCAATTAATTGTTTACAGCTCATTTCTCATTTTCACGCTGCGCTCAGTTCATTTTCATTTTTCTTTCCTCCTGCTCCCTCTTTTTCTCTCTCTCTCTCTGTCTGCGCCTTTAGCTGTTAATATTTTAATTAAAATGTCGCATGCAATGCGCAGCTCTCTCTCTCTCTTCTTTCCCTCCTCATCGCCTTGCACTTCTCGCTTATCTTATCAGTTTTGCGCGCTGTTGCTGATATCGTTGCTGTCTGATAAGGCAACACGCTCTGGGCCAATCGTCTGCCAGCAGCGTCGCCATTTTGTTTGTGGTTCTTTTGTCATTTTTTCTGATTTTTGGGCTGCGGGTTTGTTGCCCTTTATCACACATATGTGTCCCCCTCCCGCCAGCTGTTCTTCTTGCCTCATGCGATAATCCGCCAAAGCAAGTAATCTACATACGACATGCAAATATATGCGCGTACATGTACATGCAGGCAGTACACATACAGTACTATATACTAGCACATACCCTATACTCTATATGCTAATGTATGTGTGTGTGTGTGTGCCCGTTTTATCGCACTTATCGCAGGCCATATAAATTTGTGGGCGGACATAAAAACCGCAACGCAGTCGCGCTGCGCCGCGTCACCGATAACAACTCCAGGCTGACGGGGGCCGATAGACAAACTGGAATTCATTTTACAAAAACTCAGCACACACTCACATGAATATATATCATATAAGTCTGGCCTTAGGCCGAGTACAGCGGGGGCAAGGGGGCAGAGGGTCGTAGCTACGTGAATACACTGAATACACTGTTAATCAGCGGTGGGGTCAAGGAGCAACTTATCGACATTTGTATGAATGTAGAGCATAATGGAAGCAAAGTTAGTTTGGTGAATATCGTAAATGAAGATTGTAAATTTATATATCGTAGATTTGTATATCGTAAGTTTGTTTATCGTAATTTGAATATCGTAAATTTGTATATCTACATTGGTATGAATGTAGAGCATAATGTAAGTAGTTTGGTAAATGTCGTAAATGAAGATCGTAAATTTGTATTTCGTTCATTGGTATATCGTAAATGTACCGTTTATGAGTTGTGACTGATTGCATTTTTGAAAATCGTCAAAACAATATCATAAATTTGTATATCGTAGGTTGTATATCGTTAGTGTGTCGTAGGCGTTAGGAAGTAGTGCACTATGCCTTAATTTCGGAATATCTCTAGGCAATATCGTAAAAGAATATCATTAATAATTATCGTCATTGCCTATTGTAAATGAATATTGTATGTGTATCTATATCGTAAATGTATCTTATGCGCTATGTATCATCATCTCTTCTCATCCCCATCTTATTCTTATTCCTCAATTTATTACTTCCTCCATTGAACAATTTTTGCCCACTCACTGTGAACTAATCGACGACACTTTAAGGATCATCATCAAAACAACAACAACGACAATCAAATCCAGAACAACAACAACAACAATCAAAAAAGAACAACAACAATCAAACATTGCCATCGCCACTAAATCTAAAATGCCTTTTAGCAAAAACAACAACGTCAACAAAACAAATGTTAAATAACAATTGTTGTTTTTTTAACGACAGAAATCGCTCATAGGAAATCAGCAAAGTAAAGTGAGAAAAGAGAAGAAGAAAAACAGAAAGAGACAAAACACAATGCAACCAACACACACACACAAAAAACTTGTTGGAAAATGGTCAAAAAAATGTGGGAAAAATGGCGTCGGAAGCTGACAAAACGACATTTCTCTCTGACACTGACTGATGATGGCCCGCGATGCAGTGCAATACATAGGGAATATATACGATACATATTGTATATCGTCTATCGTATATCGTAGTAGGAGTAAAAAGAGAGAGAGAACTTTGCACAGTTTATGTTAATTTTTCATGTTTGTTGTTGTTGTTGGGAGTTTTTATGGCGTTGATATTTGCACAGTTTTTACATGCGTCCTGCTGACAGCTGAAGGATGCCAGATTCACATCAGCCACGCCGCCACTGTCTCCCACTCTTCACTCAGTTGATTCGCAAATATTGTGCGGCTGTTTTTATTTGAAGTGGCAATGGCAGAAGTGACTGTGTGTGTGAGAGAGCGTGTGTGTGTGAGTGGATTTACATATGTCCATTCTCTGCCCAGCAAATGGAATCTCCTGCATCGCATCAAATCGAATCGGTTTCGATTTGAATCGTATCTGGCGCATTAACGACACATTTTAGTTTTAAGCTTTTAAGTTTCTTATCTGGCAAATGATGCCAAATTTCCATAAATTTCTAATTTTATTGAAATGCCCATTAAATTATGTGCATACGTGGGTGGCTCAAAGAGTTGTCGATGTGTGGCATGTGATAATATTTATTTTTATTTATTTATTTTGCACATATATTCATTTACATTCTTACACTGTAATCAATTATTTATAACAGGTAATTATTATTCATAAATATGGAAAAAAAATTAAAATAAACGATTTATCAGAAAAAATGAAGAAGGGAAAGAGATTCATGATCAACCTTAATTTACAGAATGATTAAATACTTTAAAAATATATGTTTTTAGATTAATCTGCAATTTGCAGACTAAATTAGCACTATACTTTCTATACATTCCTATGAGCTTCTCTTATATTCTTTTTGATTCCCTTTATAAAAGGTTTCATGTCTCTCTTATTTTATTGTCTTCCATATTTCCCTGTTCTTCACTATTTGCTCTTTTCTGTAACGTTCACTTTTCTCTGTCCCTTTTGTTTATTCTCTTGGTTTCTTTGTCTTTTCAATTTTGACGTCCTCCTTCTCTTCTCAATCATTGCAGAGAATATTTCCTGAATATCAATTGTTTCCTTCACTTCACTTGACATTACTCTTCTTTTCATTGCTACACATTTTCGACTTTCTTTTCTTATTTTCTTAATTCTTCTAAACATTTCTACCTCCCTTCCTTCTCTTCACTCCTTTCTGGTTCTCTTCCCATCATCAATCATCACTCCTCAATCAACGCTAACGTTCTGAGTGACCCTCGCCATATATGAATATGTTGTATATCATGTGCTGTTCTTTGGGCTTCCCGCAAATGATAAAAACAACAATGCGGTTTGGCCTGCTGCCCCCCCGCCTCCTCTCTCCCCCTTCTTCTTCTTATTTCCCCTTGTGTTTTGTCGGCCTGTTTTGATAATATTCCGTATACGCAGCATGGCCGCTTTCAAAAGATTCGCCAGCGTGATTAAATTGCTTGCATATCTGTGCGCGTATCTATAATAAATACGAGGGTGGTCTGAATGGTTTTCATGTGTTTGAGACGAGAGTCGATGTTGGGCGACTAAGAGGACGACTGCGGTTCCGATGGATGGACCAAGTGGAGCAGAACCTGGCTGCGCTTGGTGTAACCAATTGAAGGAGGCGCGTAAGAAGCAGAGTTTCCTGGCGGAAGATGTTGAGGTCGGTTGTTACCCGATGACGGGTTGTAATGGTCACTCAAGTAAAAGAAGAAGGTCTGAAATGTTTCAAGGATGAGTATGCAGGCGACCCCTGACGTTAGTCAACATTTTGATCGGAGCCACGTCAGTATTATAGTTATCATAGAACAATTAATTAATTTAGTTGATTTTTGTAATAATCGAACGGTCATCAAGATTAATAATATTTAAGAGAAATTTTCAACAAATGAGAAGATTAATCCTTCTTAAATTGCCATTGAGAGGAATCCTGTGCCAATACTTTTTGAAGGGTCTAAAGGGTTGAAAGCAACACTGAAAAAATTGTATTGACTAAGAAAAAGACTGTGTTGACAAATAAAACATTGAAGAATGTTTAAATGGAATGAAACATTTCAAATCACCCTCGTATATATACGATACATATACATCTTCTGTCCCGTAATTTATGGCATATCTAAGACACACAGAGCCATAAAGAGCATATGCAGATTGCTTTAAGTGATTTTATTTCGATCGAGGTGTGATTTAAAATTCGATTTTTGGATACGAATTCGATTTGAAATGTGGCGCATGAAGTCATCGACAGCTCAGCATCGACAGTTTATTGTTCAATTTTTGTTGGCTTATCTCTGGCTCGCATCGCAGTTCGTTCCAGTTCCGCTGCTAAGTGAACCAGTTTGATGATGCGATCGTTGATCGTACTTTGGGTATTGATCGATAAGGCGTCGCTGATAATTGGCTGGAAAAGTGAAACGTGCTTGGGAAACTGGTTTGGATTTGCATGAGCCAAGGACTTGGATCTCTCTTGGTGTCTCTACTGTCTGCCAGTGTCACTCTCTTGCTCTCTCAGTCTCTGCATCTCTCCCAGTCCCTCTCTCTCTCTGGAAAAACCTTGTCTGCTCACGCACTCTGTGCACGCGCCTTATCTGCCCGCGCATCTGTCGTCGCTTTTGGTCAACCATATTGAAACTGGCTCAAAAAGAGAAAGAGCCAGCTGGAAAGAGATGGAGCTAAAAAAAGAGAGGGAGATAGAGAGAGGAAGAGAGGAAGCCTGCTCTGATTGGTGGCCTGCTCAGACTGCGCTCTGGCGCCGCCCAAATCTGGTTTTCTCGCCACGTTTTCGATTCTTTCTTCGCAAGCAGCTTAACAACTTCTCGCCCCCCCTGCTGCTTCTCCTTAGACTGTAACTGACCTTTAGAGTGGCATGTGAAAACAGTGTGGCCAATCAGGCTGTGGCTGCCACAATGTAGCATCGATTGCAGTCTCTCGATGCTCGATTCTCGATTCGATTTTTGATTTGCTTTTGGTGTTTCGATTTTTCATGACTTTTTGTTGCTGTTGTTGCTTTGATTGTCGCCGCGACTGTTGGCAAACTGTTGCGCCTTTTGCATTGTGTGTTTCTCGCGCTGTGGGCGTGGCATGTGCGCCTACTTTGGCTGTTGCTGTCGCTGACGCTTTTTGTGCGGCGCAAATTGAAAACGTTGACAATTTTATCAGCGTTTTTAAGTTTACACATCAGTGGGCTTAATTGCAGGCTCGCAGGCTGGCACAGAGTGAAGCCAGGCACAGGACAGGACAGACAACATGTGCACAGGGATATGTGTGTACCGCACTCCCCTTCCCGCCCCCTCTCTGCTCCCTTTGTGCATTTCTAAATTGCAATTTGATCAACAATTCACAATTGTTTTGTTGTTTAAATTCAATTTATATAAAATGTTTGTTTACATGCGCGAGATTTGTAATCTGTAATTGCGACGAGCTGCGTTTAGGCATTGTCCTGCTGTCCCCCCCCCCCCTCACTCCACACTCCGCTCTGCACTCTGCACTCCCCTGGGATGTACACCTGCCTACGCTTCCCCCGCCTCTGCAGCTTTTCAATATGTGTAATTAGCCACGTAACGAGCCACGTTTCGATCTCATTTGCGATTTCGATTTTTGATGTTTAGGCCACTTTGCGCCAGGTCTCTCTCCCAGAATGTTTGTGTGTGTTATTGTGTGTGTGTGTCTCTCTGTGTGTGTGTTGGACACGAAATGGACGGCCGCGCTATCTATCTCATCGTACGATTAGAACTTTTCGAATTACCAAGCAAATGCGATGCGAGTGTAATAAAAAAAAAACATTTCTATGTGTGTTTAAATATGTGTGTGTGTGTGTATGTCGGTGTGTGTCGTAGATATATGTATATAGATACTGCGTACAATGCATGCCATCATTTCTAGCTTGGCTTCGTTTTGCTTATCTAACGAGCCAGCAAAATACAAAATGTTGCCCCCTCACTTCTTCCACTAAAACCACGTAATGCACTGTGAAAAAGGGGAAGACAGAGTTGAAGGTATCAGGCAAATTGTAGGCTTTAATCTACGTGTAACTGTTATAAGTGTGTTAGGTTATATATCAAATAGATATAGACCTATAATAGATAGACCAATATTTCCCAAGATTTTCTATCAATTTTTGTATAAATATACCTAGACTTATTTCACTTTTCCTTCTCTGTATCTTATAAAGGAGGCATTTATGTTTGAAATAGATTAAACTATATTTATCAGACATGTAGAATAACTATATCTGCATTGTCTGTCTCTCCTTAATCCTTTCCTATATTTTACTCATATCTCATCCAAGTTCCCGAGCCAGCAAAATACATAATGTTGCTCCCACTTCTTCCTTTGAATCCCCCTTCTTCCTCTGAATGCACTGTGAAAAAAGAGGAAGCAACATAATGTAGGCTATAATTTACGTGTAACTATTATAAGTGTTAGTTTATATATCAAATAGATTTAAGGTATATTTCCCTAGATTTTCAATCGATTTTAGTATGAATATTCCTAGATTTATGTCCGTTTTCCTTTTCTTTATCTGATATAGCAGGTATTTATGTTTGATATAGATTAATCTATTTTTATTCGGGATGCAGAAGAATTATTACTGCATTAAGTAAGATCTGCAGTTATTTCGCTATCTGTTAATCCCTAATACTTCAGTATATATTACTCATTACTCATGGGGAACTTCCATCAAATAAATACAACTTTCCATTTAGTCTCTTCCCTTCTTACCTCTATTTACCTCTACTCATTCTCTTCGCTGGTTCATCAATTGTTATCTCTGTAAGTCTGCCATACATTTCTCACAGTGCACTTGCCTCAACTGTTAAGCAGCAGCGCAGGCAGATGCGGCAGCAGAGTGCGAATTATCAGTTACTTGCAAGCATTTTGCATCCTATTTGCAACACCCCCTCCTCCCTTCCCCTGTACTGCCACGCCTCTTAAAATCTTGTCGACTGACTGTAAGCAGGATATCACGCTGCACACACACACAGACACACACATGAACACTTGCACTTGCTTGTCAAGCAAATGCGGCGTATGAGCAATATTATATTACGTATACGCAGCACTGGCTTGGCAACTTTTTTGGGGAGCGGGCAGCACGCGCGTTTGTGCAGACACTAAAAACTTTTGCGCCGCACACACACATGCATGACGTTGACTTCGACGTCAGCAGCAGCGTTAACGTCTTTGTTTGCGTGTGTGTGTGTGTGTGTGCCTTACGTGCCTGTTAGTGCAATATTCAAGTGATTGCAAACGCTCTTCCTACTCCCACATATTCCCTCCCCTCCACTTCCCCTTCTTCTTCACATTGCTTGCTTCTTCATCTCCATCTCCGTCTCATTCTTCTGCTTCTTCTTCTGCCTTACAACTTCTTCAGCTGTCACACGAATGAGCAGCGCGCTTATCTCGTGTGCACTCTTGCAGCATGTGCATGTGTGTGTATGTGTCTGCAGGAGTTTTGTTTCCCCTCTACCTCCCTCTCCCTCCCTCTCCCCTCTCTCTTTGCTGCAATCTGTGCTGCTTGTGCTATCAAGATTCGCATTAAAATGTATCATTTTTGCTGCCTTCCTCGTTGCGACACTAACTACAGCAAGTACAACAACTGCAACAAGAACAAGAACAACATTTATCGCACAGCCTCCCACAGGCCACGCCCCCCACGTGGCTTGCTTGCCTCGAGTTGCCTGCAGCAACGTCTTCTAACCTTCGTAATTAACTCGTAATGACGTTGCACAGTTTGCCTTGCCTCACCTCGCTACGACTTGCAACTGCTGCCTGCGTGTTTGATGCTGCTACTGTATGCCAGATACCCTGTAAATGAGGGCGAGCAGGTGGGAAAGAGTGCGCTAGAAGGGATCTAAGGATAGTGAGAGGGAATGTTGAGTAGAGAATGCACTAAAGTGTTCATGAAGTTATAAAGTGATAGGACATTTCATTTAAGTTCGAACAAGTAAGGATAGAACTTATAAATAATGTTTTTATGTGAAATTCTATACTATTTATATAAATGAATATAAATTGTATATCGGAGTACGGCACCAATCACACAGACTAACTGTAAAAAGTACTACCTGTGCGTTAACTTCAACGGATGTAAGGGAATAAGGCGGCAGAAAGAGACACCAGTGCCATACTCTGGTATTCTTCTTTATATCTTAATCAATTTATACAATGAGTTCTCTGAGAAAATGAGTAATAAATATCAGAAAGTATAAAATGTGAAAATGAGCCTATTTATTTATTTATTTATTTATTTATTTAATGTCGACTAATGGCAGTCGACTGGGAAAAGTTACAATAAAAATTAAGAATAAAAATTGAATTAGAATTAAAAGATTATTAACAATTTATTTTATTTAAATTAAAATTAAATGTAAAAAATTAAAATTTAAAATTTAAACTTTAAAACAACTCAAAGAATAAGCTGAACAAATCAGAATAGGAACAGTTTTTATAGAACGTGCTAAAGAATAAGTTTAAAGAAGTGCAAATGACCGAATGAATTTGGTACTTGCGAATAAAAGTGGGTGTATTCGATATTCAAAGGGTAAACAACCCACATTCTATAGTATTTCAGACACACTTAAGGAACAAATCTTCTTCAGGTAGCCTTTAGTCTGGTAGCCTTTGCTCAATAGGATATGTCAAAGTCTAAATAGTCTTAATGTTAAGCTTTCTTTTCTTGTTGTAGTATGTGCTGCAGTTGTTGTTATTGTTGCACTAGCAGCTTTTTGTTGCTGCTGCTGTTGCCTGTCTCTCTGCTGTCTCTGACAGGATGCAGAATGTGCAGCAGCAGCAGCAACAGCATCGGCATCTTTAGAGCTTGTTCTTATCGCACGTTTTACGTTTCATAAAATTTTGCAAGCTTTAAATGCTTCTTTATGCATTTTTTAGCCTTTTTGCAGCCTGATGAGTGAGTGAGGGAATGTGTGTGTGAGTCAGGAGTATGGGATAGATTAAGATGAAATAAAAGGAAAAAAACGATAGACAAGAGAAAAAAAAAGATAAGAAACAGGACAATACGTTTTTTTTATTAAAAAAAGGCTAAAATATTATAAATTGTAAGTAATAATTCTTGCTTTATCGATAATGTTCTAATGGTTCTTTATATGTTTAAAATGGTCTTTATCGAAATTCGTTAATAATAACCAATAATTTGGAATTATTTACTCCTTGGACATGTATTGTTCCTTTTTATGATCGATTTCAAATAGAAAAGAACAGATTTCGGGCAGTAAAATTTAGAGACTTTTTCAGGCTAGACGAAGAAATTAAAGTACAGATCTGCCCAATAAAAAGGCTGACCTGGCAACATTGTGAGTGTCACTCTGTGTGTGTGTGTGTGAGTAGATTATGAGTCAGAACTGGCCTAATCGCTTATTAACTTGGTAAATAGCTCTGCCCACATTAAAATGCCCCGCACTCTCTCTTCCCTTCTCTCTCTCTTCCTCTCACTTTCTAAGTTTGATTTATCAGCTAAACTTTGGCAACAACAACTATAATAACAACAACAACAACCGACAGCAACACGAATTATGCTTATCAAAGTGCGAGCACGAAGCCAAAGCCGAAGACAAATGCCCGCGACGGCTTCGTATCGAAGAGCTTTCGTTCGTTTGTGCACACACACGTTCGTATTGTTGCGCTCTCCCACGACGCCTGTCTCTCTGCTCTCCCTCTCAGGATAAGCACACGCACACACACACAGGCTGGCACACGCAGTCACCTTTTGTTGTTGTTGTTGCACTCTTTTATTTGACTGCGGCGAAGGCGAAAGACATTTGTTGTTGCTGCGCTTTGTTTTGTTTTGTTTGCCGGCTCGCCGCTGTTTACCTTTTGCCAATGTGCGTGCGTGAGAGAGAGCGACGGTGTGTGAGAGTGAGTGTGTGTGTGTGTGAGGGAGAGTGTGTGTTGTTCTTGCTGTGTGTTCTTCTTGTTGTTGCTTGCTATTACTGTTTGTTCTTGTTGCTACTGATTTTGCTACTCTCACGAGAGTGCGCCTCTTTCTCTTTGTCAGTGTGTGTGTGCTTATTTGTTATTGTGTTGTTGTTTATCTTTGAGGCAGTTTTTATTTTGCCTGTGCCACACTCTCTCTCTCCCACTCACACACACACACACTTCTCGTATTGAGACGCGCCTTCGTCTTTTTATTTGCCTTTTTGGCGCGTTTGTTTTGTTGTGCTGCCGTTGTTTCGTTTGAACACTCTCTCTCTCTCTGTCTGTCTGTCTGTCTCTCTTGCTCCTTTCTTTCTCTTTTGACATTTGCTGTGCGCCTGTTCCGTGCCGGCTGTGAATTTCAACAAAAACACAAACAAAACGCTGGCAACAAATTCAACTCAACTTGACTCCCAATACACTCTACCTCTCCTCTCTCTCTTGCCCTGCCTCTCTCTATCTCTTCCCCTTTCTCTCTCTCTATTGTTGGGTTCTTTCTTTGCCTTATCAGCTGGTGGCACCAAAACTTGCCGTCGCCATTGCCATTGCCGCTTGACTGCCTTATCCGTGTTGGCCTTGACTTGGCTTGCCCCATGTCCTGCCTCCTCTTGTTGTGCCTCCCCCCGGTTGTTGTTTCTTCTCTCGCGCAGAGCTAAATGTGATTTTTCACTTGCGATAAGCTAGAATTATTATATTTTAATATTTCGCGCTTAGCACAGCACAAAAACTGTTGTTCTTCTTATCCTTCGTGATCCTTTTGGGGTGTGGTGGCAAGGGCCACTCGTATTTGGCGGGTTTTGTGGCGGTTTTTCGGCATTTGCCTGATTTGTGGCCCGCGCTGACTGTGCGCTTTTTTCCTTAGCTAATGCTACTGCTACTATGCATACACAGAGAGAAATAGTTAGGTGAGTTAACATGGTAGACAGAGCTTAACTCTGCAATGCTGAGAGTCTTTAAAAGGGAAGTTTGATTGCATTTTTATCCGTTTATCCTTAGATATTATATTTATACATATTATAGATTATACATATTCTCTTACTCAACTAAAGAATGGTTTAGTTATTATACTCGTATAAATAATTTATTATCTTATTTAATGCATATGTGTAATAATGCATATCTTAATTAAAATAAATGCTTTGAATTGGAATAGAATGAGTAAGGAAGGAGAATTCTTGATAATAATCAACTGTTTATTTTTTTAAGATGCCTTTCTCTGTTTATAAGACACTTACAGTGTAGAATAAGATATTTTATTGGAATTAAAAATTAATTCAAAATACTCATTGATATCTCTTAAAGGTTTACTGATATGTTTTATACTTTTCACTTTCTCTCAGGTTTCCCTTGTTTTTACTACTCCGTCAACTATTTCTCCAAGTGTAGCATGGTCTTTTTTGGCCGTTGCTGGCGCCTTGAGAGATTGCGATAGCCCGAGCGAGGCAACCAAACCAACGAACTTGTACGTTCGCTACACTGGCCTCATTAGCCAAGGCAAGCAATGCTAGTTGCGGGGGCGGGGACTGGGGCTGGGGGCGTGTGCCGTTAGTTCTCGAGGCAATCGTAACGGCTAAAAGCTAAATTTGTCAGCTTTATCGATGGCATCCATCAATCCTCCCCAGCTCCAGGCTCAGTGCCAGCGCAGTTCCAACTTTTCATAGTTCATAAACTAAATTGTAATTAATTATGTGGCAACGAATGCCCCCTTTCCCCCTTTCCCTGCACCTAAATAGCACGATTTGTCACTGTGTATGGGGTAGGGCAGCAGGGGAGTAGGGTGACCAGAGGGAAGGGGATAGGAGGGTTGCCAGGTGCTTTCGGCGTTGTCTTTGCTTGGTCAGCGCGCTTTGCATTATCATAAATCATTTTAATGAAAATTATTTCTTTTCGTTTCGTTTCGTTGCGCTACTGATAAGAAATGGTACAATGAAGAGGGAGAGAGAGAGAGGGAAAGGGATAAGGGAGAGAGGGATAAGGGAGAGTGGGAAGAGCGGGGAAACACAGACATCGACATCAAGACATCTCATCTAAGTGGCGCTTGAGTGGCGCTGCCTGCCCTGGCGGCTCCCTTTGATACCCTTTCCCGTGCCACAACCCTTTCCTCCCCGCTCACCATGTTGCTGATGCAGCTGATGGCGGTGGCGTCTTCATTATCTGTCGCAGACGAAGCCAACGGAGGTTACGGCGACGCCGTTTGATAAACGCCTCTGGGAGGGCATGCCCTGAAAGTGGATTCGGCATCGGAATTGGAATTGGAACTGCAAGTGGCGCGACAGGTGTGGCAAGCTGCAGGGAGTGAGCACTCTTGATATTGCAACTGCTTCAGATAATCCGTGGAATTTATTCATATATTTATATGAGATTTGTTCACTCTTTCCACTAATAAACTTACATTGAAACTGTGTTACAGTTGTGCCTTTGTATACGATTGCTTTGCTTATAACTATGATATAAGGGCTCCGCGTAGGCCCCACAAAGATACATGCGATAGTTTTGTTCAAGTTCATCTGTATAGAATTGATTAATTTGAGAATACGAGCATCTTAAATTCCTCAGGTGCCCAAATCAAGTTCCTAATCCATAGATCTCTACTCTTTATTAATGAAATACCTTACAAACTATCGCATCAAGCAGCCGTCAAAAGTTTTGTAGTTCCACACACACCTACACAGTCACATTCCAGCGAATCAATATCGAAAAGTTGTATTCAGTTAGCAGTCGGTTTAGCAGTTGTTCACTGAGTTGTTGTTGCTGTGTGGCAGCAATCAGATTGTGCCACAGTGCGATAAGGTGGCAAACAATAATTCGAAACATTTGCAGCATGTTTCGTGCATGTTTCATTTCACATTTCTCGCCATATTTCTCGGCCACATTCCCGGCTCTCTCTCTCTCTCTCTGTCTCCCCCTTGCGCTGGCTTGCTCACTCTTTCTCCCTCTCTCCTCTCTCTTTCTCTCTTACAGACATTCTTCAGCTGCCGCTGGCCATAAGCAACTTTAGCTTCAACTTTTGCCATCGATTTGCGGTTGTTGCTGACGATGACGAAACTTTTGTTTAGGCACCTGCCACGCCCAGCTGGCCTGCCCTCCTTCCCGCTGCCGCTCCCTCTACCTATCTACCTGCCCCTGCCTCATTTTCTCTCTCTCCCCTCCCCCCTCTCTGGTTGGCAAGCTTTATGCGATCTGCGCGCTGTGATTAATTAAGATTGATTGATAAAGCCCCCGTAAATTCTCTGCATATGTCTGCGAGTGTGTGTGTGCGTGTGTGGAGTGTGCGTGTGTGTGTGTGTCTATAAAAGTTTTTGCCATTATTGGCAAATATCCTGCTGGCAGCTACCCAGCTACACCCATTTAAGGCAGCCAGGGAGAGGGGGAGAGGTAAAGAACTCCCGCCAAAGCAACACACACTAAACCGAAACGAAGCGAACCAAGAGCGAGAGATGCCCAGCGACGATAACTCGTTCTGGCTTTCCCAGAGAGAGAGAAAGAGAGAGAGATCCTTTTCAAAGATAGTGCCTTGATACCTGGCTGTGCGAGCTAATCTGCGAGTGTGTGTGTGCCAGTGTGTGTGTGTTTAAGTGTGTGTAGCCATAAACCAGAAGTTTATGACTCTGTTTGCCCCATGCCACATTTAGGTAGAACAAGGGGGCGCCAAAGTCGCAGCCAAAGCCAAACTCTCGATAGCACAAAGTCTCATCAATATTAAGCGATATTCAATGCCTGCGGGGGCCTTGTAATCGAACACCCCGAACGACGACGACGACATCGACAACAGTCGACGACAACATCGCCCGAAATTAAGTCACAAATATATGTGCATAAGTTATGGAGTCGTAAACCAAATGAAATCGCATCAATTCCCGCTTTAGACATAAAACTGGCGATAGTTATGCGATAGTTTTTATGTATTTCGTATACCAAATTGACAATTCAATGCGAAAGCGCTTGTTACCTCAAGCTAAGCTGATCGACTCGACTCGATTTGTGTCAAGGATGTGTGCGATTAGTGATCGAATTGCAGTCAAAGTAGAGCAATAATTCCCTGACATTGCTTTCGCTCCATAGAGCATAATTCCTTTATTTTCTCTTTATATATGAGAGAGTAAGGTCTGTGGGAAGGGGGTATTGGTAGAGGGTATAGGGAGTAACCACACTCGGCTTATCATCAAAGCATCCATCAGTCGTATCGCTTATTGGCATCGCTCTTTGCGATGCCTAGACAAAAATAAACCAAAATATTTTGGTCTGTCAAGATGGGAAAAGTGCATGTAGTAAAGCATGTAGTAGACGCTACGATACCCTAGAAAATAAAGGTTTGAGCAAATAAAGTTAAAAAATTAACAATTTTGTAAGAGATTCTTTGTGAAGATAAGAAAGAAGTTGGACAAAGAAAGCTAAAGAGTATTAAATACACCATTTTCCACAGCTATTGGGTATAATTATAAGTAAACTGCATGTCTCTGGCTAGAGCAGAAAGACAGTATGAGACATAGATTCTGAATCGCAACGAATTATTATAGATTTTCTGTAGGAGAGTCCGAGAAAGAAGCCTCAAATATAACCATAATACAGCAAGTCTTTTATGGAGTATAAAAACTATTTGAAAAAGAACAATATGATAGATAAAGTCGATGAACAAAGAGACCTATGTGAAGAATAGAAGTAAAGAAGAAGATGAACAAAGAGACCTATGTGACGAATAGAATAGTAGAAGAAGATGAACAAAGAGACCTATGTGAAGAAGAAGGAGAGTTAGCTTGAGTAAAGTCACAGCTATTCCCCTTTCCTCCTGCTACAGTGTATAAATATATCTGCCTAGAACAGACATTTAAGTGCCTTAGCCACACTCAATCACAATGCCATCAATCATCATTAAAAACTTTGCAATTTGAAGTAATCGAGAGAAATAATCGATAATAGATAAACGATTAGTGGCTGCATGCTACGAGCGATTCCACCTCGTCATCAGCATTTTTTTGGCAACATCTTCAACAACCTCATGTGGTCTAATTAGTGTGTGGCTGCAGCTGAATTGTATGCGATAAGAGCGGTGATTATCGCCAACAACGACGACGACGTCGACGACGACGTCGACGACGACAGCTGCCACTGACGAGTTGATCCAAAGATTGGCGCTAATCTGGCTGAATTTTCAAGCCAAACTGCACGTGCCGCCAACAAATGCGAATAGCTGAGCAGCTGCGTAGCTCAGTATCAATGTGTACAGTGTGCGATGTATTGAAATCAAGGGAAACAAAGCTAAAATTAGCGGGAAAATTGGCTTGAAATTGTCTATAAAATATGCATAATTCATGGGAAATTTAAAATATATTTTAATATATTTTCCAGCTAAGTAAATTTTGCTCTTTAATCTCACATCATCTCTAGCATTCTCTCCCTCCCTCTCTCTCTCTCCATCTGCCGCTTATATCAGTTGAATATTGGACGCTTTGTTCTTGTGCTGCTGTTGTTTGCAGTGTATCTGACGGATGCACACGTGAGGCAGCTCGCGATTGCGTAATCTGGGTCAGCGGAATACCTTCTCCACTTGCCACATGCCACACACATATAGTATGCAACAAGCGATAGGCGAGACAAAAGCCTCTGCCTGCTACCTTCGTCCCTGCGTTCAATGTGTATCTGTATCCGTGAGATACAAATGTATCTATAGCCGTGTGTGTGTAGCTGTAGCTGTAACTGTGTAACTGGCTGGCGAACACAACAAGTCGTCGTCGTCGTCGAGTCCTGTCGGCATGCTTCGTGCGCTGCTGAGCGCCTGCTACACAACACACAGCGGCACACACACAAACACCCAAACAACACACACAACACACCGATATGAAGTTGTGCCGCCGTGTTGTGCGTGGCATGAAAGACACACAGTGACTAGATGGAGATTGGGGGAAGTATAGAAAGAGGGCTGGGGGGAGGAGGAGTAGTGCAGGGGAGGGCAGGGAATAAGGAAGAGGTAAGAGGGGAAGGGGTGGGGAGAAGGGTGCATGGGAATGGCCGCGAGGAAGGCTACTCCCCCCGAAAATGTTCGACAATGTGTGCTCTACTCTTGCACTCTCCCCCTCTCTCTCTCTCCCCTGCCTCTTACCTGCCTTTTGTTTGACGCATAGGCAGACACCCCCCTTTCCCTTTGCCGTTTCTCTCTCCCTCCTGTGCCTCTGCTCCCCTTACTCTATCTATGCCTTTGCTCTGTCGCTTTGTCGCTGCTTTGCGACTAAAACTAAACGCGCTGCTTGTGTGAACGAGTGTGCCTAGTGTGTGTGTGTGTATGCCTAGTAGGTGTGTGTGTGCCTAGTGTGTGTGTGTGTGTTTGGCTCGCTTATCGCCTGCCCTAAGCTTTGGAATAGCTTGCCACATACCAAAGCGATAAGCAAAGCTGCCGCCTGCCACCTGGCAAGCCCCTGCAGAACTAGACCTGCGCCTGACCAGCCCCTACCACCCCCACTCACACCCTCCCTTCTACCTACCCCATACTGCAGCAACTAGCAACAACAAGCACAACAAAGGGGCAACTACGCCTGCCCCAAAATGTTGTTTTGGGCGCCATTTTCACTTCAGTTAATTAAGTAAAGGTGCTACACGGCGTGGCAAAAAGACGAGAAGGGGCTGTGGAGGGCAGGGCAGGGGGACCTGGCGCGTAGCTGGAGCACTGTTTTAATCAATCGGCAGGCGAGTGGAAAAAAGGGGGAGTGGCAGGGAGGAGGGGAAGGGGCGCTGCATAAAAGCTTATTCGCATTCACATTCACATTCAGCCGACAGCGAATCATTTTCATTTAACAATTTCATTGAATGTAACGCGCATTTTCCAACACTGAAAGGCTTCATTATGCCAAGTTAAGCTACCCCCCTACCCCTGCCTACCCCCTCTACGCCTCTGTGCGCACCTTAACCGAGGCGCACCGCTGTCAACGGGCTGTCATTGTTTCAGCTGCACACACGCTTTCACTGCGTGTGTGTGTGTGTGTGTGTGAGTTGCCGATAAGCAACTGCGCCACGTCCTGCCCAGGACACAGTAGTTGGGCAGCAGGGGGTGCAGGAGGGTGTGCAGGGGGGGCTCGGGTGTGGCCGTATCCAGCTGCGCCCGCTGATAAGGCTGCCGCGTCGCGTCATCAGAAAATGGAACGAAACTTTTGCCCAAAGGCAGCAGCAGCAGAGAGGGAAGTGCGGGCAGCAGGAGGCGGCAGTGGGTCCTTTGGCAATGCCACCTGGACAGCGCCAACTATGGTACTACACTGAGAGAAATCAAAGGCAAAAAACTAATTGAATTAACCAAAGAATCCCAAAGTATTTACAATATTAACTTGGCTCAAAGAACAAAAGCTACAATCGAGTGTGTTGGACTGTGGTATACTGCACTCAGCTGAGTTAAACGATTCTTGAATATAGAACTTATATTATGTATTGCATACTTTGCAGGACTTGACAATCAGTGAGTCTTTAAAATGATTTTTTAAATAACTTCCATGTTAATGATCCGATTGCAACCCAATTTTCAGAAACATTTTGGAGTTCATAGTTATTGTGTATACCAATAATAAACTGTTGCTGTTTAAAATTACACTTGGAAATCGGTTTTAATCGATTTACAGGTGCGGAAATGAGCAAATTCTAAAACAAACTTGATCTACGTGCAATAATAACACATACTAACAATAAATTAGATGATCCCAGCTAACTATTACAGTCTCTGAGCTCTAAGTTTACGTATCTCAGAGTTTTCTAGAATTTACAAATTGTTGGACCTTTCCTTACATTTCACACCAGATCTGATTGAATCTGATAGAATGATATTTAACTGAGTAAAGACTATCGACAGTCTCAGATGACAGCAAGGGAATAGCGTGGAAATAAGCACTCTACATTCAATATACGTATTCTATATTTAATATACTCCACTTTCTAATATTCTCTACATTCGATAAATTCTAAGTTCTTTATATTCCATATATTCTACATTGAATTACAACTAATCATCTTCCATTTCTTTTTTTTATATTTTCAAGTGAGTCTTATCAATTGCAGCTCTTTGTACTCTTGTTTATAGCAAGAACTTTTAGGGGAATAACTTGTTCAAGAATTCAGGGAAGAATTGAGTATAACGTCAACAATGTGAAAGGAAGTATTGAAGAATTAAGTATAATGTCAATAATGTGAAAACTTTAGGTGTTTTATTATTTATAATGCTGGATCGATCTCGTTCATTATACTATTATTCAATTATTATCTGTACCATTATACCATTATTCAAGCATTATCAATTGTACACCATCAGATATATTTTTAAAATATTATCTATACCATTATAGCATTATTCAAGCATTATCTATACCGTTAACTATAGTAAACATTGAAGAACATTAGCAAGTCTCCAATGCACATTATATCCGCATGAGCTTATCGTGCAAGTTGCACAATTGTTTCTCTCAGTGTATACAGCGCACACAGGAGCTGCCTGCTGCACACACGCACACACACATATATACATTGCTCTGGCTTCTGCATTCCGCTGCGCTTCGCTTATCTCGTCGCACAGTCGTCGAGGAGCAATGTGAGACGAGGCGAGGCGAGGCGACGCTCCTCTAAAACCCAAACCGGTTGCCAGGCAGGGCTAGGCGAGCAGCAGCGCCCAGGAGCTCACCAGGAGCACAAAACAGGAGCAGGAACCCCAGCCCACACCACCAGCAACACGCTGCACCCCCCTGGGTGGTACTGCGCCCTGTGTGTGCTCTGCCTGCGACTCCATTTAAAATCTTTTTGCTTATCGCCGCTCGCTGCTCGCCTGATTGATGGCCATAGATAAGGCCAAGCCTAGCCCAAAGGGGGAGGGGCAGAGGAGTGGGAGGGTGTTGGCTCAATCTTTAGCTGTGTGTTTGGCTGGTGTTGTGTCCTCGTTTCGTTGTGCTGCCTCCCCCTGCACTCCCCCTGCCCCGCTAGTTGCACTGCTCCATTTGGCATTGTTTGGTCCCATTAGCGCGGGTGTTATCAGCTCCGGCTCCAGCTCCAGCTGTGAGCAGCAGCAGCACGGGCAAGCTTCAGTTGATTCCTTTTTGTCCTCTCTCTCTCTGTGTGTGTGTGTGCCTCTCTGCTACCCCCTCCCCACCCTCGGCGGACTGTGCTGAATGGCTGAGTGAGAGTTTGCGATAAGAATGTAAAATATAAAATATGGCGCTTTGCTCAGGCGCTGAGGAATGTCCTTTTTGTGGCTTGGCCCCGCTTCCCCTCATCCCTCCCCCTTCTTTCTCTCTTGCTGTCTCTCTTCCACTATCTCTATCTGCACCCGTTGTTGTTGTTTGTGTGTTGGTATTTTGTCAATTTAATGGCCCCGCGCGCACTGAGTGAGAGAGAGAGAGAGGAGACGCATTGCTGGCGCTGGCTTTGGTCCTTACTAACTGCCACGCCCCCTCTGCCCCTGGTGTACCTCTTTCTCCTCCTGCTGCCTCCACAAGCTCTGCCTCTGCCTCTGCTGGCTGTGCCCAGTTTTGCTTATCGGCAGCTGCGTCCTGCGTGCTCCTTGCAGTTTGTCATGCAGTCGCCGTCGAGAGAATTTATCATTGCCCACTCGCAGCAGCAGCAGCAGCGGAGGCAGAGCAGCAGCGGAGGCAGCAGCAGCAGCGGAGGCAGCAGCAACAGGATAAAGGATAAGCGATTTATGTGTGTGCGTGTCCAAGTTTGCTTTAATGAACACACACTGAGCAAGAGAGCAGGCGGGGATGGAGAGTGGGTGTGAGAGCGAGAGGCGTGGGAGGGAAGAGAGACAACTATTAATTTCCATAATTATTATAATTAATATTACTATGTTTTGATATTTTTCCTATCATTCCAATTATTATTATATTCATTATAGTTATTATTATTATTGTCATTCAAATTATCATTACTATTTTCATTATTATTTTCATTATAATTTATTTATTTCATGTCATTACACTTCTCATTGCTACAAACTGTAATCCGTACACATTCATTTGCTAATATTTACATTATTGTTTTCATTATAACTCCAATTATTTCAGAACTTTTGAGAGATAGGAAGGCATGGGGGTAAAAGTCACTTCTATTCTATTCCATAATTATTTTAATTAATACTATTATTGTTTTGATATGTTTCCTATCATTATATTTATTATAATTATTGCTTTCATTACTATTTTGATTGCTATTATCATTATTATTTATTTAATATCATTACACTTCCCATTATTACATTCATTTTTATTCCTTGTACCTTTTATTATTGTTTTCATTATTGTTCTCATTATAATTCCCATTAATTCATTATTATTATCATTATTATTCCTTATATCATCCACTTTCATCTACTCTTCTCAAAGTTTATTCATTCATTCTCTTCTTGTTTGCTGCGTAATTTGTAATTTAGCAAAATTGTTACTATCCCACTGGTTTTTTATTTGCCCCAAAACTTATTGATAGGCATCTCTGGCCACGCCCCCGACCTTAGCGACTGCCCTGTACTCGGTCAGCCTGTGGGGCAAGTTGTAGTCATACAATAAATGGTTATGATTTTTATGAGCTCTGAGCCTGACACTCTTTGGCGACATGTTTCACAAGCTGCCACTTTAGGCAGGCCACCCTAATGCCCTTTCCTCCTCCCCCATATACTCTTCCTCTACAGTGAACCCTTCACTAACCCACACACTCACACGCACAACAAAACGACAGTCGAGCAATGCGCACCGATAAGCAGAGCAAGCAAATTGAGTGCAGGCAAGAAAGAGACAGCGCAACGTTTCCTCTGCGCCTTCTTCTTCCTGCTGACATCTTTTTCTGCTGCCTCCTTTCCCTCTTCTACCCTTACCCTTCCCCTTCAGCTTCCTCAGTTTGTCTTGTCTGCAGTGTCATCACATGTGGCACACACAAGACGTTGACTGAGACATTGTTATGCTCTTTTTGAGAGAGAGACAGTGAGTCAGGGGGAATGAGCAGGGTATATGTGTTACTTGGTTGTGTTTGAGCTGAGAAGAAGAAGCAGAGGGAGCTGTAAAGGGTACTTTGATAGAGTTGTGAGTGTTTTGTAGAGAGTATCATGTTATAAGTGTTAAATATTTACTCTTTTCTATTAGAGTTTTAATATTATTATAATATTGTATTATAGTTCCTATGCTCATTATAATTCAATAATGGTTCATTGTTATTTTCATTATTATTACCACTTGCATTATTTGTTATATATAATAAAAACTTATTACAAGTATTGAATTTATTTAATTATTAATCTTTTATTCATTGATATGTTCATATTTTTCCTCTCCTTATAGTTATTACTCTTTTCATTATGATTTTAATTAATATTTCTTTTATCATCATTATTATTTACATTATTGTCTTCATTGCTACTATCATTATTGTGCCCCGCACTCTCCACCTTCGTCTACATTTCGCACACCTTCTCTCAGTGTAGTCGTTATTCGGCTCAGAGAGACACTTCTCGTTCGCCAATTGACATCGTCGGCTGATCAAGCAGTGAACCAGGCAGTCAGACAGACAGACAGAGGGACAGACAGACAAGCAGACAGACAGACAGAGAGAGAATCAGACAGTCAACCAGTTAGTCAGTAAAGCAAGCGCCGCCCTTGCAAGGAGGAGGCTGCGGCTTCGGCGCGTAAAATATTTTTATTGCACCTTCCTTTTATGATGGCACTTCCGGCTGCGATAGCGGGCGACGTCGACCCGTTATCCACTTGAGATCTTGACGCACTGAAGCCGTTGACAGGCCCGAGAGCATGAAAGAGAGGCACCAACGGAGGCAGAGAAAGAAGCAGAGAGAGGCACCAACAGAGACTGAGACAGCGGCAGCGTCGCTTAGGCAGTCAGGTCCTTCTGCTCGAACGTCAATTAGCTCTGCCGGCGCGACATGTGCTGTATCTGCATCTCTGCCACAAATGAGTGTCGACTGAATGCTGAGTGAATATACTGAATGATTCATCCCCCGCTCATTCGCCTGGTCTGGCGTCATTTGCTCATTTGCAGCTGACGCCGTCGGCTGAGGCTGAGCAAACGATTTGTTTATTGTGCATGCGGGTCACTTTGCCGCGACTGAATCATTTCAAATTTATGAATTACTTTGACTACACTCTATACCCCTCTCTCACTCACACTCACACTCTCTTGCCTGCTCTACCTTCTAGTCTCTCTCTCTCTCTCTCCTACCTGCCTTTGCTTTGCTCATTTGCTCATTTGAAGCTGGCGACGAAGTTTGAAAATTATTTTATTGACCACTTTTGGTTTCAGACTCAGTCGGGGTCTCTCTCTGTCTCTTTCACTCTATCCTTCTCTCTCTCTCTCTCTCTTTTGAAAAACGTTTACTGTTTTACAAGCCTTCTTTGAGCTCAATTTGCGTACGAGACGGAGACGGAGACAACGACGGCGACAGCGACGTCATCTCAATATCGGTTATAGGATCATTGACACTTTGTTCGCGTCGCGGGTATTCGATATTGACTCTGGTCTTGGTGTCTCTTCGATTTGGGTTTTATGGCTGTGTTTTTGACTTTCGTTTTGAGTTCCCTCTCCCTCTCTCTCTCTCGCTCTTGCACTTGCTTGCTTCTCCTTCGCAGGTCTGGCCTCGTCTTTAACGACGTCAAGTTGACGCCGAACTAATTGATGCGATAACTCGTGTTTATCACTCACTTACGGGCCCAGGGGGGAGCAGTACGGAAGATATAGAGCAGGAGAAGGAGAGCAAGACAGAGGAAGCGAGAGGGAGACAGACAGACTGCGAGTATTCAAAACAGGCGGCAATGTCGATAACGCAAAAATATATTTCGAAAGCGGCGACCGGTGGAAAAGGAACGTTTCCATTTCCATTTTGGTTATCGTACTCATGCATTTCTGCTGCCTCTGCCTCTGCCGCTGTCTCTGTCTCTGCCTTTGCACCTTATCCAATATTTTAATCTCGCACTTACCGAACCGAACTGACTCTCTGGACTTGGCTGCAAGGCCGCGTAGTGCGAGGCATCCGCTTGGCCCCGTCAGATAACATTTCCAACGTTTCTACGTTTTACGACGCTTTACGTTCGCAGTCGCTTGTGCGTTAAAGGGGGTGCAACCCGTACTCGCTATATCGGTACCCGTAGCACCCGCATAGCGACGGCTTCCTGATGCATTAAGCATATTTTATGACCACTTAGAGCCCAATGACTGACTACCAAGAACAGCAACAACAAGAAGAGCTGAAACTAGCATAAACAAAACACAAAAACGAATGAGAAGAAGGAGAAAGGTATGGAAGGGGGACTGGAGGGGTACCCGAGTGTGCACAATAAAACTGAAAATGACCCAAGGCATCAATCATCGACAATGAGATGTTTATAAGGATAATAAGCGGGGCACTTTGGGAACTGATATAATGAATCATGCTTGACCACTTCTGTTCCTATCAATGAAAGATAACGAAGAAATTTGAAGAGATCATAAAGATTGATAAATGTAGATTAGACATTGGTTGAGTTCTGTTTAACATTCCTTAAGATCTGGAAAATGTTAATACTTTGAAGCAATCTTACAATATCTTACATAAATTCATCTTCATGAATATCTTTATATGAAATAAGAAGTATTAATTCTTTTAGGTAGCAGAATATTATTTTACCTTAATGAATTACAAAAAGTTTAAAAGTTTTCCCATTTTAATCTACAGAATATTGGAAACCAATAAAATCTTTAAGAACTCTATATTTTCATATAGAGAGTATCTTAACAGAATTTAACATATATACATATATATATTTGTTGATAATAATTAGTTATTCTTTGGTTCCCTATGTATTTTTTAATCCCTTTTATTATTCTAATTTAAAGAACCTTCGGATTCCTTAAGTTTTCCAATTTTACAACTCGATTTTCTCACTTCATTTTACTTCTCTTCCCGTTTTATGCTCCAACTTCAGTTTTATATGCCACACCAGACTTAGTACTCTCTCCCTGTACCTCTCCTTGCCCTTCCCCGCTTCCTCTTCTTCTCCGGTTTCGCAACGGGGCAAGTGGCAGCTCAGGAACGCGGCATGAAATTTAAATCATTTTGATTGATTGCCCGATTAGAGAGCGAGAGAAGGCGCTGCTCGTGAAAATCGTGGCAACTTGGGTGGGTAGCAGCAGCAGAGTAGCCAAGGCAAAAGGGGGAGAAGTAGCCAGAGAAAGGGAAGGGGAGGGGAAGGGAGGAGGCTGACGGCAGGTTAATTGATTTAATTTCGCTACAATGAAGTCATTCAGCTTGTCGTCGCTTCATAAATATGCAGAAATGTAAAGGACGAAAGTGAGTAAGGGGTGTGGAATGAGGGCGAGTAGGAAGTGTAGGAACACTGGCAGGTGGGAAAGGTGCTGCTGTGCTATCAACCTGTCGACACTTGGCACCTGCCTGCCTGCCCCAGCCTGCTTGCCACTACCTCTACAAGTCGCGCCGGGCGATTTTAATCAAGGTTGCTCAGGCTGTGAGCAAACACTGTGATTATATAAGACTGAGAGATACCCTTGCAGCGATTAAGCTCAGTCTCAGTCTCAGTTTACACTCGACCACAAAGCCAACAACAGCTACAATCACAACTGCAACAACAACAACAATAACAACAACATAATGCCAACTTGTGGTACAGAAACAAAAAAGACAAGCAAAAAAATGACAATTGAATGAGGTTGACTGTGATATACCCAGCACCCAGCTAACCTAAGCTATTTCTTAAATATAGAACTTCAATGTTTAGCGTATTTTGTGTTGCATATTTTGCAGCGGTTGGAAATCAATGACTCTTTAAAATAGTTTCTTATATAACTTTTATGTTAATTATCCGATTAGAAACAAATTTTGAGTAATCATTTTGAAGTTAATAGTTATTGTGTTTACCAAAATTGAACTGTCCTGCATTAAAATTACGTTTGAAATTCAGTTTTATGCGATTTACGGAAGCGGGAAGGGGCGAGGTCAAATTGCAAATTAAGTTTATCTGCGTGGAATAATTACATATATTGATACCAAATTTGGTAGCCCTATCTCTTATAGTTTCTGAGATATAGGTGTTCATACGTAAGAACAGACAGACAGACAGACAGATGGGCAGACAGATGGGCAGACAGATTGGCAGACGACAGAAGAGACAGACAGACAGATAGGAAGGCAGACAGACGGATAGACACACAGACAAACAGAGAGACATATGGACAGACAGACAGATAGAAAGACAGACAAACGGATAGACAGACAGACATGGGTATATCCACTCGTCTAGTTACAGTTGACAAAAAGCTATGATACCCTTCTTAACTGTGGGTAGCGGGTATGAGCAGTACAGAGAAAAACTGAAGTAGATTTATACGATGATAAATGCTTTGGCTCTTGTTGTTTTGTTTCCCTTTTTTATGTGCTCTGCCACAGCAGCAACAACAACAACAACAATTCTTGCTGCTTTGGTAATCTTAACGACGATCTGCGAGGCAAACGAAATGAAATAACGCGACTCGCCAGCAACAGCAGCAGCAGCGTGTGGAAAAACAACAAATGGAACAACAGCAACAACAACAACAACAGCAGCAGATGAAATAACCCCCAAACTGCGGTCTTATCAGCGCCAGGATCTTATCAGCTGGTTGCATCTGCGCCGACTGCGCTGCGAGTGAACTCGACACGCCGCGCCGCAACTTGCCTTGCCTTGCCTCTCCTTGCAACAGCTACCCTTGCCTCCCTTCCCCACGACTTGCCTTGCCTTGCCTCGTCTCTCAGCTCGTATCGGGCTGGCAAGGCATATATCGAGGTCGCTGCGGGTCGCTGTCGAAGTGGAGATGTGTGTGAGCGGGCGTGTGTGTGTGAGCTGGTATGTGTGTGTGTGTGAGCGGGTGTGCCTGGTGTGTGTGTTGTTGTTGTTGTGTGTCTGCTGCGTCATTTGCAATTGCAGCAACTAAAAATTTCAAGCGAAATGATTTGCTTCATTATTTGCAGTATATTTGAATACCCTGTAAATGTGAAGGGAAGTACCCAGCTTGGGTATGCTATTGCATGTGCAAGAATGCTGAAAATACTCTAACTTTATTATCTAGAGTATCCTATTATTAATTCACGCCGAATTCCCTTTATCATTGCTTGTATTGCCCTCTACCATTGCTTGTATTTTCACTTTCCCTCATAATATACTCTGTAATTCAATTATGCCAGCAAGGGATAACTATTTCCCTGCCAAAGCAACTGCTACTCTCTGCTAGCTCTCCCACAGGGTATCTCCTCGTCATTCCTCATACTAAATACCCTTTATCATGCTTATTTTGTAAACTGTTTTCGTGGTTGCTGCCTATGTTAATCAGTTAACGTCGATCTGCCTTCATTTACCTCCGTTATTAATGCCAATAAATGAGCACGTAATAACAATGACACACATAGAGCGGGAGTGAAAGAGAGAAAGAAAGAGAGAGATGCAGAGAGAGAGAGAGAGGGAAACTGTACTTAACATGAACATAATTACAAAACAATTGCCCTGAGTGAGCCCGAGTTGAGCTGAGCCGAGTCAAGCCAAGCTGAGCTCGTTAACTAAAGCCAAGAGAGAGAGAGGGAGGAAAAGAGAAAGAGAGAAAGAGAGGGCGAGAGTGATAGCCAGTGTTGTCGCTGTGTGTTGTTGATAGTTCATCACCCTAGAAACAGCAGTAGCACCAACATCGAGACAAACAAAAATAGCAATAACAATGTTAAGCACATTTATCAAAAACCTTTTGCAGATATTCACGCATGAAGTGTTTATCACGCTGCATAAACTCGACAAAAAAAACACCCACCAAATGTGAAAATGTATTCGAAATTATAGGCAGTGTGAGAGAGAGCAAGATAGAGTGTACAGTTTATGACAAGTCGATGCGGAGATACTCTGGAGTGGGTTACAATTAGGATTCTAAGTGGATTTAAAAGGGTTTCATGGCATTTAACTTTGAATTTGTAGTAGAAACTAATTTTGAAATGGAATAAATATTATAATATAAAAATAATATAAATATTATAAACAAAAACATACATTTTTCACACAATCTTGGATGAATTTATATGTTCTATATAAATTATTACTATAGGGATTTCCTCAACTTCAAGTCCACTACGAAGTAAAAGTCGGATTTATGTTATAATGCGAAAATACTTTTGAAAATTTTCTGAATTATGAAAAGATATTCTGTACAATATTCTATATAACTATACATATATATCTGATTTATTATATATATATTATTATTATATTATTTATATTATATCGTTTTTACAATTCTTTCCACTGTTTTCCGTTTCTAACTTCAAAACAAAGTTCTCAGCTTCAACCCCGTATATTCGTATAGGGTATCTAAAGGTTTCGCTTGCCTAGGGCAATATTGCAAAGGGACTTAGAGAAGGTTGGCGAAAGAGGGGGAGGTTAGATGAGTGCGTGGCTGCGGCGGCGGCGGCAAGCGGCACGTTTAATGAATCTAATTAAAAGTCAACAATGGCAAACGAGATAATCGGCGCAACCAACAGCCACAGCCAGAGCAGCAGCAGCAAAGCCAGGCTGTAGAAAGAGGGAGGGGTGGGGAGGGCAGGGCTGAGAAGGGTTGGGCAGGGTGGTGGTGGTGGTGTGCTCGGCCTGGCCTGGCCTGGTGTGGTCTAGCGCTGCTGCTGGTGTTGACGTTGTTGGTGGTTTGCAACTCTTTTTTGGCCACGACGCATGCGCAACACGACGAACGCAGTCGCAGCGCAGTCGACGCTGGCTGAACAGGTGATGCAGAGAGAGTGAGAGAGAGAGAGAGAGCGGGTGTGTGTGTGTGTGTGAGATGTGGGCAAACTGATAAGATCTGGCAAACGTTTTGCATCTGCAAAAGCTGCCAGGCAAATGAAATAAACCAAACGCCGATAAAAGTGCAAGATAAGCACAAGTCAGAGTGGGAGAGAGAGAGAGGGGAGGGGGCAGCTGTAGCCAGAGCAACATTAAAATAGATCGACGCTTGCTGATAAACACAATGAAAACTGAAAAGCGCCAAAGCCCCGTGAGCCAAGTGTGGATGAGGATGTGGATGTGGCGGGGGATGTAGCATGGAAAGGGGGAAGTGAGGGGGAGTGCAGCAGATATTCTGGCACTTGGGGGCAGGTGTTGGCCGCAGCAGGAAATGAACTCTGGGGGAGGCCACAGCGCAGCAGCAGCAGCAATGGGAACAACAACAACAACAGCAACAACAAAAGGGGGTGATAAGCGCAACAGCTCGCAGTGCAAAGGCAACTTGCGGATGCAGGCACAGTGGGGCTAGAGCTGTAGTTGAAGTAAACAGAGAGAAAGCAAAAAAGATATTTGGTATTGTAGAAAAAGATTTTTTGAAATATGGAAATACTTCTTCAAAACTTTTAAATTGAATAAATATATAAATTTTTTAAATTTAATTCTTATATAATTTAAAAATGTAGTAATAAAGAAAGAAATAAGAAAATTAATTTAAAAATACATATAAATATTTAATATTTTATATAATATATAATAAATAAATATATCTGATTAGCAAAAGTTCTTTATAATTATTTGTTAAAGTAAAATAGATGTTTTTTATATTCATAATTAGTTTTTTAATAACATCAATATTTTATTATTTTACTTCGTGCAAATAGGGGTATAAAATCCAATTAAAATTTGCCTTTAATAATTTATTTTAATAAATAAATATATCTGATTAGCAAAAGTTCTTTATAATTATTTGTTAAAGTAAAATAGATGTTTTTTATATTCATAATTAGTTTTTTAATAACATCAATATTTTATTATTTTACTTCGTGCAAATAGGGGTATAAAATCCAATTAAAATTTGCCTTTAATAACATCAATATTTTATTATTTTACTTCGTGCAAATAGGGGTATAAAATCCAATTAAAATTTGCCTTTAATAATTTATTTATATAATATAATAAAATAATATAAAATAAAATAGTTTTAAAATTGTATTTAATTAAATTAATTAAATTTAATTAAATATCTTTTTTTAATCTTTCCCCGTTTAAAAACGATTGCTTATTTAAATAGAAGTCTGCAAGATTTCAATACGAAAAGAGTTGAAATGTTTTCTCCTTATAGCCAACAACAACAATATCAAATTACAAACAATACACCTTCAAGCACTGCCCCCCAAAAAACTCATTTCTCTCAGTGTATATAGAGCCAGAAACAGATACAGATACACAGATACAATTAAACACAAAACGCTTATCACTAAGCAATAATCAGAATTCCATTAGCCGTACGACGCGATATCGCACAAAAGCATCTCTCGCACACACACGGACACACCAGCAACACACACACACCAGCAACATACACCGGCAGCAGCAACAGCAACAGCGGCATCAGCAGCAGCGCCTGCTTTTGTTGAATGTATCTTTGTATCTGTATCTGTAAGTGCACAGCGCACAATTGCAACTGTGTGAGTGAGTGCGAGTCTGCCTGTGCCTGTGTGTGTGTGTGTATCCGTTTTTGCTGCTGGTTGGCTGCCTCAGGCCTTGCCTTGCCTTGCTGCCTTGCCTGCCTGGTTGGTTGGCTTCGCTTCGATGTTATCTAACTGCGCGCCGCGCTGCGCTCTTATCACTGCTTTATCAGTTTTTGTTTCGAATAATTTCGAACGACGACGCTGTCGCTGCCGCAGTCGACGTCGCTGCAAAGGAAGCGAGAGAGGGACAGAGCGAGAGAGATATATCTTATTTCACTTGGCAGGCGACTGCGAGTGTGTGTGTGTCTGTGTGTTTGTTGGTGTGTGTGTCGGTTAGAGATACGAATCCAGACTGCGACTTGGAATAGTACAGGGGCAGTGGCTGTGGCGAGGGGGGGAGGGAAGGGGCTGCCGACTCTGCGGACTGGCAGATAGGGCTGCCTGATAGACTCGACCAGGGGCGGACAGACAGCGTGGAGAGAAGGGAAGGGAAGAGGGGCAGACGGACTGGCAAATGAAAGATAAACAACTTTACCAACACAGCAGACAGCGCAGCCATCAACAAACATCAGCTGTGTGCGCTGCCAGCGTCGACTGCGCTGCTGCGTTGCTGTCGTCGGCGTCGCTGTCGTTGTCGTCGGCGTCATTCGGCTGGTTGGCCTCGGTATCTTTGTATCTCACAGATACACAGAAACAGACAGCGACACAGACAGACACGGAGAGAGAAAATTTCATTACTTCAGTTTGCCGTAGAACGCGAAGCGAGCAGCAACGCAACGCGACGCCGACAACGTACACATCAGTCACGACAGTCACGTCAGTCACGACAGTCAATCACGACAGTCAATCACGCAGTCAATCACGCATTCAATCATCCAGTGAATGAGACACGCGTGTCTGTGCCGCGTACTTTGAATGGGAAGTGCATACTGAGGTGAATGGTGCAGTGAATACTAGTGAATAGGAAGTGAATACAGCTGGCAATACTAAATTGAATACTTAAGTGAATAGTCATGTGAATACTGAGGTGAGTACTGCGTGACTACAGCTGTTAATAAGTGTATTTAGCAGTGCATACTCAAGTGAATGAAAGCAGCGTATAACACTGTTAATACTGAGTGAATACTGTTTGAGTGCAGCTGCTTATGAGTGAATATACAAGTGAATATGCTGGTGAATATGCCGGTGAATATACAAGTGAATACTCAACTAAATACAACAGTAAATACTGCGTGAAAACAGCTGTTAATAAGGCAATATACAACTAAACACGCAAGAGAATACTCAAGTGAATAAGCAAGTGAATAGGCAAGTGAATATTTAAGTGAATACTCAAGTAAATAGTCTTATGAATACTCATGTAAATATACAAATGAACATGCAAGTGAATCAAACGTGTGTTGAGTGCAATTCAAACTGATTGCAGGCGAGGAAAACGCGCCAACAACAGCAGCAGCAGCAGCAACAGCAACAGCAGCAACATCAACAGCAGCAACAGCGCCATGATCAGCAGTACAGCAACAACAACAAAAGGTGGTACCACGCTCGCACTGGCTCTCTCTTTCTTACACTCTCCTCCTCTCTCTCTATCTCTATCTCTCTCTCTCTCTCACTTGCTGTGCCGCTCGCGACTCACACGTCGAAGGGTTGAGCCCTGCTTGGGACTCAATTCGACGGAGTTTGGCTGAGTTATCCGCAGCTTTTGCTTTGGCTTATCAGTCGACTATCTACGCTGTGTGGCAACACATTCATGCCTTGCCCCACACACACACACTCGCACACACTCACACATGTGTGTGTGTGTGATATCTACAATCTGCTGGCGAACGAAACGAGAAGGAGAAATAAAAAGAAAAGAAACGAGGAATTCTGCGGATTGTTGTTATTATTGTTATTATAATTCCTTGAAGTGAATATCAGCGAAATATAATCAAAACCGAGAGAGAACAACAACAACAACAACAGCTTGGACTTGAGCATTGGCCAGAGCTAGCCATATTCAAGCTATAGCTATAGTTTTCAGCTATAGCTACTGCTGAGTGTGAGTGCGAGTGCGAGTGTCTTGTGCGTAGTACTCAACTCAGATGCGATGGCGATATGAATAACAACAAACAAGAGACAGAGAGGAAGGGAGAGAGAGGGAGAGAGGGGGGCAGAAAGAGAGGCAGACAGGGAGGGAGGGAGACCTGCAGACAGGCAGGGGAACAGGGAAGACAATCAGACCTGCAGACAGAGAGAGAGTCGAACATTGTTTTCACTCTGCACTCCGCACTCTCGATGCAATGCAATTATTGTGAATATGTATTTTGCAATGAGAGTGAATAACACAACGGGTATTCAATACCAATCGATTATTATCGATGCGCGTATTTCATGCATTTTCACGCAGAACGAGAAAATGAGGGGAAAATGCAAAGATCACAATCACAGAGAGTGAATTAAGAAATTAACTGCATCAATTTGTTGTTGAAAGAGGCGCGAAAGATGTCGAAAGAGAGTGTGGAACAGTTTAATATAGTATTGTAGATATAACTCGATATATATAATATAATATATGGTAGATATAATTATAATTACTATATAATATACAGTTGATATAACCATAAAATATTGTAGATAGTTGATATAATAAACGGACAAGAGGCTCAATAGAATCAAGCTACAGTAGAGAAAGACTTTGATTAAGACTATCCAATTTATGGATAGAGAAGATCTACCAAGCAAAGACGGCTTAAACCAAAATTAGTACTACATAATATAATATAATATCAAGACTTAATAATATTCAAGACTTGTCAATTTACTCTTCATAATACACTCAGACTGTCACAATCTGTTAGCCTTTTATAGACTAATGGCATCGATTGCAAATTTATCAATTAGGATCATCTTCTTAGTATGATTAAGCTTGGGAGGGTTGCAAAAAACATGAAAGTGTAAAAAAATAACAGATGGGAAGAAAGACCGATAAGAAAACTGCAAATGGGATAGCTTATTTGGCAAATGGAAAGTCAAATCAAAGAGAAATACTTTACTTATCTGGCTTTTTTGTAAACGAATGAATGAAGTTTTGAGATATATTGGAAAGTTACCCCATATATCATATTTCCTGAACAGAATTAAATTCAAAGAATGAATAAAACGTATTGATTCTTGTTGATGCACATTGTAAATTAGTCGAAACAAGCCGGATCAGAGCGATATATAGTGTAACTGACATATTTTTCAAAATATTGCAATCAAACTTATGACAACAGATTTTTATACCCTTCGACCATTGAAAAAGGTCAATAAAGAGTATACTAATTTTGTGCAAATGTATGTAACAGGCAGAAGGAGGCGTGGCAGAAGAGAAGAAGGAGTTTTAAATTCCCTTGATAGTATTATGCTGCAAGCTAGAAAGGTGCCCAAAAGATCATCATTATCAATTTAAATTTAATAGAACTAAACTTACAAAGAATGACTTCATGTCTTCTTAAAAGAACGTATTACAAAGCTGTTACTTATGCTTATATAGATATTTTAGAGTATATACAAGTATTATATTCATATTTAAACCCCCTTCTAACTGTTCTTCTTCCGTTCTTGCCTTTTCAGGTGATTGTTCCGATACCACAGAAGAGATGACCGTCGACAGCAGAGGTGAGTGATGACGAATCGAATGAGTCCAATGAGACTGTCTGTCAATCTGTGCCTGCCTTCTCCTCCTTCCTCTCTATCTCTCGCTGTGGCATTTCCCTCAGGCTTTACCTCCACCCCCTTTGACTGCCCCTGGCAAGTGACTAAAACTGTTATCAGTCCGTAGTCAGCAGCGAAATCCAGAGCGACGGCAGCATAACCCGTTAATGCCAATAATAAATTGCTCAATGTGCGCCCTCTCCATCTCCCTCTATCTCCTTCTGCCTCGTCTGTGTCGCATGCTGCACACTGCTGATATTTTGCCAATAAAAATTTAATCTGCTCTGCAGCATCCAGTGTCGTATCCAGTGTCAGTTCCCCTTCGCTTCCTGCTGCTTCCTCTCTCAAAAAAAATAAGTTCATAAAGCCAATTTGAGCTGCCCCGCCCCCTTTAGGGCTTATCAGTGCAGTGCCAAGCGAAATGCGTTGATTGGTCGGCTCACAGTTAAATTCCCCCTCACTCCTAACCCCTTGCCTTGCCTTGGCCCTTAAGCTGTGTCTGAGTGCGGTTTGGCGATTTTGACACCTCAAGAAGAACCCTTTGACAACCCTCTGGCATATATTTTTGGCCACACACACACACACAGACACAGACAGGAAATGACTGAGTAGAGGCAAGAGCAACCCCTCGACCTGCTGCCATGCCTCATCCTCCTTCTCCTTCTCCTCCTCCTCTGTGTGCCTGTCCAGCTGCCTGTCAAGTTGTGCGTGTTGTGCGGAGAGCGAGAGCATCATTGGCATCAATTTCATATCACTTCATAATCATCAGCAATGTCAACGTGCCACTGCCACTGCCCCTGCCTCCCTCTGCCTCCTGCCCCCTCTTCTCTCCCTCCTTCTGAGTGGGCAACTGCTGATGAGGGCACTCAGGAAGAGTGGGAGAGAGAGAGGCAGAGGGAGTTGAGCATCAGGTGGAGGCGACTTCAGTTTGCTAGGTTTTGTGGCCTGGTCAAATGGCAACCTTTGCCAGAGCAAGAGAGGGGGGGGGGGCAACTGCTCGACATTCCACGCCATTTCGCTGCCTTCTCAAGCATTCATCATTAATAATCCGCACAGCCGGAGGAGCAGGAGAGGGGACACTCTCTCTCCCCCTCTCTCTCTCTCTCTCTCTTGCTCTGCTGCCCTCGCCGTGTGGCCTTTTTGTGCTGCGTCAGTGAAAGATTTGCAGCAGCCACACACACACAGTGACACACACACACTCTGGCACAGACAGATTCAACGAGTGTCCGTAAGTGGGCGTAACAGTGCCCGCCAAAAGTGGGCGTTTGTCTGCGCTAATCTTTATCTAGCTGTTGACACTCCATGGCAACGTTGCAGACCAACCAGCAACACCAACAGCTACAACAACAACAACACCAGCAACAGCAAACAAAAAACCAGCAAGAAATGCTACCTTCAACATGCCGAAGGTTCTATACCCTTGCACCTGCATATATCCTCTGATTGTTCCTATACAAGTAATAAATAAAGGGACAGCATTGAAAGGTATTCTGTATATTCAATACTATGTCTCACTTAAATTGGCACTTCATATAAAAACCTGCATTTCGTCAGATTGTTCCAATGGCAGCTATATTTTATAGTGTTCCGATTTTGATTATATTTTATATGCATGTTATATATATTGAAAAAGTCAGAGGTAGTAAATTTGGTTGCAATATCTTGACAAATAACAAAAGTCGGCCAATAGTTTGTATGGCAGCTATACGATATATCGTTTCTATCTGCCTCGTTTTGACTTATATACAGCGCGCAGCAATAAGAAACATGTGTGCCGAGATTTAACATGAAAGGTCTGAAACTGAGATACTAGTTGGCGTTGCAAAAGAAAGACAGACAGACTGACAGATAAACAGGCAGACAGACAAACAGACATTGCTAGATCGACTGCCCTCTTGATTCAAAATATATAAGAATACTGTATAGATTAGCAGCAGTCTACTAAGGTGCAAACTATTGCCCAAAATGAATGCACCCTCTGCAAGGGCATACAAACTGTGGCAAACCACAGAGTCACATTCCTTCTGGCCCAACCCGCTGCCTCTCCCCTCTAGTGCGCTCAGTGGTCACCCCTGTTAGCTCCAACGGTTTTTAGTTTTGTGCGCACTTCGAATTCTAAGCTCGAGCACCTGTTCGTGTGGTCTCTGTAGCCTCTCTGTGGTTATGTTGGTTTGGTTGCTAGAACTTGTCGGCAAGTTCTTGGTGGAATATGCTATATAATGCTTATAAAATATAGTATCCAATAAGAAAACAATTCAACGATCGTCTGCAACTCTGTTTTCCTAATTGAAATCAGATCTGGGCTCCTATCCTCTTTGAATTGTTTTTCTCTCTCTCTCCCTTTTTCTATGTCTTCAGGTTATTTACCTGTCAATCACTTAAGAATAAAGTCTAATATTGTTCATTTTGATTGTGTACTCAACAGTTTTCTATCTCTTTACTTTTTTGTTGCGCTGCAGAAACATTAATATATTCTGAGGTTCTGCATATGAAACAGCGATGTTTAGCGATGTCACTTTATTATTTCTGCAGCTCTACTTCTCTGTCTTGCTTCTTATCCTGCCTTATTATAAATTAATTTATTATTTGTTGTTCCAAGTCATAAACATTTTTAGTTGACTGTAAATATAAATTAATTATATTGATCACCTCAGCAGTTCCTTCACTCTCTAGGCTTCTCTACTTTCTGACATTGTTTATCTATTGCACTCCCTTCTTGCAAATGCCTCAAATCATATTTGACTATCCACCATTTTTATTTGTTTCCTCTACTTCCTTTTTCTACCCGCAGGGTATCTGCTAGTTGTGCCTCGCCTTTTTGCTTTTGCTATCGCTGCTGTTGCCTTTTTCTATTCGCCTGCCCAGAGACTGGTGGGAGTTGACCCGCCCAGCAAGGCAACCTTGCATTGGTTCTCTTCCATGTTGCTCTTGTTGTTGTTGTTGCTCACTTTTACTGCTGCTGCTGTTGCTGCCGTTGGTGTTGCTGCTGTTGGTGTTGCTGCTGTGCAATGTACTGTAAGCGCATCTACGAGCTGTATATCTCACTTGGCTCTCTGTGTGTGCTCGTGTGTGTGTGTGTGTGCTTGTCTCTGTCACTGTATATATGTGTCTGTGTGTGTGTGTAGACTGTATGTGTGTGTGTGTGTGTTTGTGGTTTTTATCTGTGAAATTCATGAATGCTTCGGCTTATCTGCTGGAATTGCATACTTGCAGCAGCATCCAGCCAGAGCCTGCTTCAGCTGCCCCTGCTGCATGCCCCCCTCCCCCTTCTCTCCTGCCTCTGTTGCTGCTGCTACTGCTGCTGGCCATCCTTCCTTGTTGTTGTTGTTGCTGGCAGTTGTTTTTGGTTGGTTAGTTGCCACTGGCTGCTGCTGCCGTTGCTGCTGCTGCTGGTGCTCGTCTTCTAATGGCGCTAAGTGAGCTACCTTCCTGTCCTGCCCGCCCACTTGGCCTGCTCTCTCTTCCCCTCTTTCCCCCTTGCCTCTTCCCTCTTTCTCTGCCTCTCTCTATCTCTGTAGGCCACATGAGCGCCACTCTCTAATGGCATTTTATCTATGGCATAATTTTTTATTATTCTTGTTGCTCTTGTTGTTGTTGCTGTTGCTGCTGTGGCTCTGGCTTAATGACAAACCAAAAAAGTAGACAGAGAGGCAGCTAGCGTGTGGGAGCGAGAGGGAGATAGGGAGAGAGAGAGAGAGAGAGAGAGGTAGGCAGCGGGAAGCAAGACAACGCAAGTCAAATTGTTAGATAGCTTTTCGGCATGTAATTAATCATTTGACGGCCAAGTTGCGCCCCTGCTCCTGCTCATTTTCCCCTCTCCCCTGTTCCTACTCTTCCTCTCCCTCTCCCTCCTCCTCTCTTGCCCTATTTTTGCGCTGACTTTTAGCGCTGCTTACTCAAGTTGAAGCCAAGTGAGCATGCGGGACGTGCTGCAGCTTGTGCTGCGGGCAACACAGCAACAACAGCAACAACAGCAACACACCAGCAACATCAACTGCTGCTGCTGCACTGCAAAAATCAACCTAGCAACAACAACATTAAGTCAACTAAGGGGGGCCAAACGAAAATCCATTACGCGCTGCGCTTATCAGCAAACGTCCATCGTCTCCAGCAGCAGCAACATTCCACGTCACATTACGCATACGCAGCGTGTGCCGTTGCCGAAGTCAAGCGTCGTATTTTGTATTTATGATTAAGTGCATAGTGTGTGAGTGAGAGAGGGGGAGTGAGGGGAGAGCCTGTAAGGGGGTGTGCGTGTGCGCAAAAACATAATTTTATTTGCACTTTATTTTTTGTGGGGGGGGGGGTGGTGCGCCTTTTAGGCCGTGCTACACTTTGCCAAGGGGTGGCAAATAAAATTTATACATTTTAACAATAAATTACACACGCAAACACACACACACACATACACACTTGCCCAAATATTGACAGAGCGAGGGCGGGGGAGGTGCACTTGGCGGGGCACTGGTAATCCTTTTTTGTGAAATTTATATACCCAAAAAAACGAGGCTTATCGCTGGCCACAGATCGCCACACACACACACAGGGGAGTGAGAGGGAGAGGGGAAGAGAGAAGAGAGAAGGCGGGAGAGGGATAGAGGTAGACAGAGAGAGGCCAGCGGGCCTAAGTCCTGCCCTGGCCTGCTCATGACGATGATGATGATGATGACTTCGACTTGGGCTGCTCATAAAATCTGCTAGAGCGAACAAGAGCCCGAGGGGCCCAATGAGGCAGGTTGGCCTTGTCCTTGCGGTTGCGCAGACAAAGGAGCAAAGCAGAAGCAGGGGGAGGGCTGTGGCAGGTCTGTGTCCGCCCCCAGTGGAGAGTGACTTGGCCATAACACCACGCAATCCTTTGGATAAATTTTCTTATCTTTGTCGACCAGACGACGATATTATTTTTAATACAGCAGCCCTCACACTCTGTGTGCATGTGTGTGTGTGTGTACGAGGGGTGTATGGCTCATAAATGTGTGCCTGTGTGTGTGTGTGATTTATGTTGTAATTTTTTTATGTGATATGACGAGCATTTTGCGAATTTTCGTCAATTCTTTTTTTGGGGGCTGCTGCTGCTGTCGAATAAAGCGAATGAATGGGTTGAATAGTGAATAGCTGCAAATGAATAGTGAATAGTGAATAGTCAATAGTGAATAGTAGCAGCCAACAGTCAGTGCTGTCAATTAGCCATTACTTGTAGTTGTTGTAGTTCTTGTTGCTGTCGGAAAAGTGTCAAACGGCAGCAGGAAATGGATTTTTCCATTTCCATTTGCGAATCATTTCTGTTTGCTGATCGAATGACCCTCGTTAGTTTTTATTTATTTATTGCAATGATTTGTAGTTGTTGCTGTTGCTGTTGCTAGTAGCTGCTGTTGCTACTGTTGTTGTTGTTGGCAATGTTGCTGTTGGCAGGTTTGCCTTTGTCTGCCTTGTGCAAGGGAAAATTGCAAGTAAATAACTTAAATTTCATTCAAGATGCGCTGAGTCAGTTTTGTATGAGGAACTGCATTAAAATGAGGGTGAAGCTTTGATTAAATTAAGTTGTAAATGCGCTAAACAAATGGAAAAGACTTTAAAATGTCTATAAGTAACTTGCCAAGTGCTTAAAGTTCTTTAAATATTGGATTGTTTTCGAAGAAAACTCTTTAAAGTGTGTTGAAATAAGGCAAATCTGGAATACAAATTAAAAGCTGTTGGTGAATAGGATTAATTCATCTCTTGTCAGACTAGTCTCACAATCTACTGCAACTTGTAGACCAGTGTCATTTAGCATAGCAGCTCCTCAGCTGCCCCCCTGTGGTGCCTCATCAAGCTGCGCATAGCAGCAGAAGGCGACACTTTGGGGAACTCATAATAAGCTGTTAGCGGGCACTTTGCACTTCATCAACACGGCACAAGGCACACGGCACACGGCAGCAGGTAGGCAATTCCCCAAAGCTGTTGCTGCCTGCATTTATGGCTTATTTGCCTCTGAAGTAGAAGCAGGTGAAGCAGGAGAAGGAGGAGCAGAAGCAGGAGAAGCAGAAGCAGAAGATTCCTTTGCTGACTCTGCTCCGTTGGCGGGCTGCAGCGTTGTAAACGTTTATTGTGCCACCAAAAGAGGCAGGCACACACACACACACACAAACACACACACAGAGAGAGAAGGCACAGAGCCAGAGCTGTAGTCGAGGCCTAATTGGTAGGTAATGATGTGTCTGGCGTGCCGCTTTGTTAGTCACTCGAGGCTGAAGAAGCTGCAACGTGAAGTCTCCGCGTTGCGTGGCAAGAACTCTTTGCAAAGTTGCCAACTGCGTGTCGGCAATTCCCTTTGTACTTGTTAACTGCCTTGTTGCTGCTGTTGTTGCTGTTACTGCTGTTGTTGCTGTTGTCGTTGCCTGCGCTCGCCTTGTTAGCAACTCAACGCGACGCCTGCGTGAGGTCCGTCCCCTTTTTGGCGATGTCTTTGCCTTCTTTCCTCTGCCTGCTGCCTGTTTTTTTTGTTTTTCCCCTCTGCCTGTCTCCCCTCTGTCTTTACTCTTTGCCTTTCTCTTTCTCTGTGCCTTGTCTTGTTTCATTTGGCTTGCAGCAATGTTCGCGCCTGCTTAATTTACTTGCGACATAACTGAACGCAATTCCCCAAGCAACTCTGCACAGCTCCGTCTCTCTATCTCCCTCTCTCTCTCCCACTCTGTCTCTCCCTCTCTTCTCTGACTTGCTTTGGACTTGATAAACTCATCAAAGTCATCAAAATTGAAGTTAACACAATGAGAGACACGATTTCTTCTCTCTTCTCTTCTCTCTTCCTTGCCTTGTCTGCCCTGTGGGCGGTCGCGTGTGTGGGCGTGGCAGCCGCCCTCACGAATTCGTTGTAACTGTAAACGAGGGCAAACGTTGCTCTCTCCTTGCACAGGCCAACATGTTGCTGTCGTGTCTAGCAGATGTTGCTGCTGCTACTTCTGCTGAGGGCAACTCGAATTGAATTGTCAGTTGTCGTTGTCGTTGTTGAGTTGCTGAAATGTTTTTTTTGATTGATCGCCCCAAAGCGTGATTTGTTTGCAATTGCAATTGTTGCTGCTGCTGCTGTTGCTGCTGATGTGCAGCAGCAACATTGCCAGCGATGCTAATCACATTAGCAACAAGCGCAGGCTTATGCAAATGAAGACTCTGTGTTTAATAAACGCAAATTATGAGGCTGCCTCGGCAACATGTTGCTGCTGCTGCTGTTGCTGCTGCTGCTGTCGACAACCGGCAACAGCAAGCACAGGCCGTGGCAGAGATTTGAGATAAGCAACATTCAAACTTGCACTTGGGTCAATTTAAATTTGTGCAACAGTTGCTAGCACGGCAGCAACAGTTGCCAGCAGCACACGAGATTGTGGGAGCAAGAGCAGCTGCAACTAAAGATCGCAATTGATCAACAAAAAAAGGCTGCATGTGTGTGTGTGTGTGTGCGAGGACAACTGTTGCTGTTGCTGCTGTTGCTGTTGCTGCTGTTGCCGATCAGCAACAATCGCCGCTGAGCGTGCTCACACGAAATTTTCAAGTACTGCGACAATTTCTTGCCCAAACCCTGCATGCGCCGCTACCCCCGCTTACCCCTCCTGCCCCCCTCTCTCTCTCTGTTCTTATCAGCATGCCGTGCCGCAGTGGCAGCAACAACAGCAACACAGCAGCAACACATCTCAACAGTTGCATCAATTGCTCAACATTGAACTCTGTGCACAGCCTTAGCCTCAGCCCCAGCCCCAGTGTCCCTCTCTGCTGGCCCCCTCTATATCCTTCTCCTTACTTCCTCACACTCCCTTCCCTGCTCCCGTTCGCATCATTTGCACGTTTTTTAATTAAGACATCAAAAAGAGTTTGAGACTCGCTTGATTTCGAGGAATTGACTACGGTCCTTGGTGCTTCCCTCCCCCCCTCTCTCCCGCTGCCTCCCCCTCTTGCGTTTGCCTGTTCCTGTGTTCGACTTCTATAGATGGCAGATAGAGTACATGGTTACCCCGTAGTAGTTGTCTCTGTCGATACTTTGTATTCATTTCCCTGTGACATCTACGACTCGCAGTCGCAGTTTGCAGTTTGCAGTCACAGTCCCGCAGACGTGCGCTAAATTAGTCGCCAGCCTGAACCCTAGAGAGAGGTGACTATGAGGAGCAGTAAGTGGGAGAAGGAAGGCAGTCAATGTAGAAGAAGCACAAGTACAGCAGTAGATTTGCTCTTCTTATAGTACTACTGTACTTGTGCTTCTCCTACATTGACTGCCTTTGAACTCCCTTCCTAACTCCACTTCTGCATTAAGTACTAAATGAAGTGTAGAATATACTTATGTAGATAGTATACTATTATATAAGATAGATAGTATATAAGACACTTATACTCATATTAGGTAACTATTCATATTGGTACCTATGCGATTCTTATACTCTTTAACCAATTAGTATTGTTAGTATAAGAGGTAGACAAACTTAATAAAGACTAAATGAAGTGCAAAATGTAATTAAGAGAGTAAAGCTTATTAGGGCCTTAGGCCTTAATTAGGTGCCTGTTCATAAAGGTACCTATGCAATACTTACAATTTTTAACCATTTAGTATAAATACAGATGTAGAAAATGTTATTACATTTAGGCTTCTTTACGCCATTTAGGTACCTATTCATTTAAGATGTCTATTCTCATTGGTAACTATGCGTTTCAATAATTATTTTACCATTAATAAAGGGCGATTTTTTAAGAGCTATAGCAAAGTTTTTCAAAAAAAACACCTAATATTTTGAGAAATGCATGAAATCTTTATTTGAATCGATAGTACGGTGGATATAATTGAATGTTTGAAGATTATTTCATGCAAATGTTGACCGTGACTGCGCCTCAAATGGTCCATTCGCTTAGTCCAATTTTGGCATACTCTTTCCCACATTTCGGCGGGTATCTCACCAATAAATGCTTGAATGTTGTCCTCCAATGGGTCAATTGAAACGGGCTTGTCTGTAAAGACGATTCATGCTTAAATTATAGACCAAAATGAAGATGTTTGACACTGATACAAAACACGCAACGTGCGTCAGCTGTTTAAACCAGTGTTGCCAAAAAGATAATAGCTAAAAAATCACCCTTTATATGTGAGGTAGAAAACATAATTTGAGAGGCTCAGCTTAAAGAATGATCAATAAATATGTTATTATGTCCTTCTCTAGTAAAAATTTAATATGTACCATACTTATAAGACATTCTACAATAAATAAATAAAGACTTACATGAGAATAAATATAGAGATAGAAGTTTTGTAGCAACAGAATTGTTATACAAAATGAATAGACAAGTAGAAAGAGAGAAGTCACATACATATGTAGTAAGAAAGAGCAGATATTAAGTTGTGGAATATAAAGGAAGTGCTATGTAGAGTAGATCTTTATGAAGGTGGAGTAAACTAACAAGAGCTTCGATTTGGAAATGCATCATGCAGTTCCAGCTAAGTTTCACCTACACGTAAGTTAAATCCTCACAAGCTTAATGAAAAGAGACTTCACAAGAGAGAGTGATAGAGTGTGCTAATGAGGCATGTGAGGCATCTGCTTGAAGAATAGTATTTCATATATTACAGCTGGGCGCCATGAGAATTCTTAAGGTTTTTGAAATACACACACAATGCTGAGGGCTGAGTTTGCTGCTTTTCACACTTAGCAAAGGGAGAAGGAGCAGAAGAAGAGGCAAAGAGAGAGAGGTAGAGGGAGGCGTAAAGCTAAAGCTAAGAAACGAAATTGCTTATCCGGAATGATCAAAGAATTCGGAGCTGGGGCTGGAGCTGTGGCTGTGGCTGTGGCTGGACTGAGCCCCGTTTCCCATAGGACGCGCTAAGGAGGTGCTGAAAAAAAAGCGCAGCACTGCGAGTAAATCACGAATAGCTTGGCGAACCCCGAAGAGAGATACGAGAATGTTGATTATTTGCACGGGTTAACTCTACAGCTGGAGTCGGAGTCGAAGTCGGAGTCGGGTTGGAGTCGCTTTGGAGTCGAAGTGTGAAATGAAATGTTGCGAAGCAACGCGACTGCGAATCTCTTTTAGCGAATTGGCGAATTTTGCGCTCTCTGCATTTGTTTTGCTGCCTTTTTGATTAATAACAATTGATAAGCTGCCCCGCAGACCTGCAGAGCAGACCCCGAACCCCTCGTTGCCCCCGACTCCAACTGCAGTTGACTGCAAGTGGAGTCGCACTGGCTGCTGATGGCGTTGATTGCCAGCAACGGAGTTCGCCACAAGGTGGCAACATTTTCGCGCGAAAATGAAGATTTTCGTTATCAGCAGCAGCAGCAGCGTCGGCAACTCTGCCCCAACCCGAGCCAGGGTTGTCTGCAGTTGCGACTCACGTTTTTCAATTTGTTTGGCTGGGAAATTTGTTTAATTATAAACACCTAAAAGTCTGTGGAACCTGCAGCACAGCCTACACCAACTGATGCAGCCTTCTGCCTTCTCCTTCTCTCCTCCTCTTCCTTCCCCTACTTCTCCTTCTCCTCCTAGGGGCATGCAAAGCGAGGCCTCTTAGCACGCCTCCGCCTCCATTACGCATACGCCCCGTTGCAACCGTTGTCTAGTAGACCCGACCCAATGCGACCCCCACGCGACCCCAACCCGATCCCCGTTTCTGTTGCAATCCCAAGCAGCCCAGACCAGCTCTGAGCTCCAGCAGACCAACTGGCGTCGTCAGGGCCAACTAGACAGCGAAGATCGCGCTGCCTCTGCCTTCGTCTGCGTCTCCCAAGCCTGGAGAGACCACAAACGCAGGCAAAGACGCAGCCAGGGCCAGATCAAGATCGACTCAGCCAAAAATGAGCTTGCAGCTTGCGCACACTGCGCGCTACACTGTGCGAAATCAAGTCAAACGATCTACATTATTATATTTGAAAGCCGTTCCTGAGCTCGCTCCCCAACGTATGCAACACAAAATACGCAAACATATAAGCATATAAATAGTGATTTTTTAGCTATTATCTTTTTGGCAACACTGGTTTAAGCAGCTGACGCATGTTTGATGATTTGCATCACTGTCAAACATCTTCAGTTTGGTATATAATTTAGCCATGAATCGTTTTACAAACGAACAACGCCTGCAAATTATTGAATTTGACTATCAATATGCGTGCTCTGTTAAGAAAGTTCATTGCGCGCTTCTTTCATTTTATGGTCAGTTTAATCGGGTGTATCATAGTCGATCACACTCGACTGTATCTTTCGTGCTTGTTTCACTGCGGGCTTCAACTCTTTATTGGTGCTGCAATTAATATTTGCTTTACATGATATTTTTTAGATTTATTCCATAGTACCCAGAAAGCTGCCGTTATAAAAACTCTCAGCTCGCATAACTTTCTTTGTCTTTCTATGTCGATATTCTCTTGAGTTGTAATTTCATTCAATGTTTTCATTGTCAACATTGATTCACCATCAAAATAGTACGAATTTCACATATAATGACATGACTTTACCTACACATATTCATGATTATACTCACTTGGAATTACCTTTTTACTCCCGCTTTTCTCTCAGTGCACTCTGGCAATGGTTTTTCGGGTTAACTGACCTTCTTCGCGCAACGATTAGCAGCGACGGCGGTCCAGCAGTTGAGGCCCAGCGACAAATGAACAAAGGGTCGCCCGCGCTCCCCTACGCTTCTGCCCCTACAACACGCTGCCCCTCTCTCTCCATCTCTCTCTCTCTCTTTGTCGATTGCTCGATTGTTTATAGCTGCATACAACGCCCACCGAGGGCAGCAGCAGCAGAGGCAACAATGCTTGAGCCAAGTGAGAAACCAGCAACAATAATCTGCCGGTTGATAAAGTGGGCCTTCCCCCTTGCCTGCTGCTCCTCTCCCGCTCCCAGCTTCACCTACTTACCGTGGCTGTTGCTGTTGCTGCTGCCGCTTATCGGCGACGATCGATCGCAACTGCAACGGCAATGGCAACGGCGGCGGCTCAGCTGATTTAACAAATTGATAAACAATTGTTGGCGTTGGCGAGGCGAGTGTGTGTGCGAGTGAGTGTGTGTGTGCGCAAATGTGTGTGAGGCGGCGTAACGTTACGAAATGGCTAAACAAACGATCGTCGATGCGGCAACAACGCAGCTAATCCTCTGCAACAGCAACACAGCCTCACAGCAACAGCAGCAGCAGCTGCCCGGCAGCAACTTCAGCTGTGCTTGCTGCTTTGCCATTGTTAGCAGCAGCCCCTCTTCCCCCTCCCCTCTCTCTCAACTACTCTCTCTACAGTGGGCAAATTGCGTGAATCAGCGGCCACTTTATGTTGATCTACGCAGCAAGAAGTCTTCGAGTTTGTCTTTATTTCTTCAGCTTCTTTGGTCAGTTTTGCTTCTACACTTTTTTGCTTACTAATCTGCCTATTCGGCCCACTGTCGAGCTGGGCAAACACTTTACGTGTGCTGCTTATCGCGCGCCAATCGAAGGCAATAAATATCTTACAAATAAGCAGAATGCGCAGGAATTCGCACAGGGAACCCGCGTCGGGGTTGGGGTCGGGCTGAGGTCGCCAACGGTAGAGAGAGAAGGAGAGAGAGAGGAAGGGAGGGAGAGAGTGGGGGGAAGAGAGTGGCAGATCTGCTGTCGATTGTTCACGTGCAGTTTTTGTGTGAATTCGTGAAAATCGACACGGCAATTAGGGCGGCCTGACTGCGGTGGGCGCGGCAATCAAAAGACTTAGGCGACGAACTTGGCTGCCTTTACAGTTGCAACAGCAGCAACAGTTGCAGCTACAGCTAGCAGCAACAGCAACAAGTTGCGCTGACATTTCAATAGCCTCGCTTTGACAGGTCAACGCGCATTGCAAATGGGCAAGAAGAAGAAAAAACAGACCGACTTCGATCCTCTCTCCCTCTCTTCGTCTCTTCCTCTCTCCCTCTGCCACTTGTGCCTTATCGAGCTGCTCACATCTTGCTCGACTCTTCGACTGTGTGTCCCACTGTCTCTGGCTTATCCGGCTCGCATCGCTGGTCGTTATAATATTTTGTGCCCAAAAACAAATCAGATGTCAGCCCGACCCCAGCGCGGACCGGACCAGGTCTAATCATCAAGCCAGAAAGGCCTCTTGCGCTTTTCCTCCACTCGGGGCGCGCTTTTCCACGTAATCCACGACAGACGACGCGAGATGCGTTTGCGGGATAAACAAAGCGAGCTTTGGTCAAATGGTCCCCAGTCTGCCCTGGCCTGGCCTGTCCTGGCCTCGAACCTTGTCCGCATCTTGCGAGTTGCAAGTTGCAAGTTGCGACTTTGCGACTTGGGAGACTCAGCGAGACAACGTCGCATTGTTTTCACAGCTGCCTGCTGTCGCTTCACTCGCACCGCTGACAATTTGTTCGATAATAATTGCTGCGATCTGGCCACATTTGCAACAGACAGGCAGACGCACACACACACACACATACACAATGCAGGCTATAGCAGAAGATATAGAAAAGAGCATCTGTTTGACTGCGCACATCTCTCGAAGTATGAACTCTGGAAATGTCAAATTTACTGTATAGATGCCTTAAAGCTATATACAGATAATGGTATCTGACGAATATAAAGTGTGATTTTTTAGGAACTATAGAAAAGTTGTTCAAAATAAAACACATAAAATTCAGATAAATGCATTAAATCTTTATTTCAATCGATAGTACGGTTCATATAATTTAAGGTTGGTCCAAATTAAAGAAGCGCACGATGAACTTTGTTAACTTAGCGCGCATTTTGATAATAAAATGCAGTAATTTGCAAGCGTTGTTCGTTTGTAAGACGATTCATGTTTAAATTATTGCCACAGAAAAGCGCACAGAGCCTCACACACACGAAGCCATACCCAAGGCAGGCTATAAAAGCATGCACGGAAAGACTTGTCTAATTACTGAAATTGATCTCTGTGAGAGAAGAATCCTCTTTAATCAGGCAGATCTCTGTAACTATAAGAGCTGGCGCTATGAAGTTTGGCATACATACTTATCTAGTACTTATAGATGTTAAGGTATTTTGAGATACAAGATTTATAAACAGCTAAACTTGCAACACAAGAAACATGGCACAGCTCGATAGTGAAAAGGGCTAGAGTTCTTAAATTTGTAAGACAGACCCCAATAATGCACACTATAATAAAGTTACATTCACTATCACTGCCACTAATGCCGAAACCTTTTGCATTATCTTACAGATTCCAAAGATTTAAGCGCACGCGAGCTGAGCGAGGAGAAGGAGCAGCAGCAACAGTTGGAGGAGCAGCCTGAGCAGGAGCCAGAGCAAACAATAAACGCCTCCGAACAGCACATGGAGACAGACACGGAGCAGGACATGGCGCAGGAGCAAGGGGGTGACCAGGAGCAGGAGCTGGAGCAGGCAGACAACTCGTCAACCACACCGCCGCGTAGTCCCTCACCCGAGCTAATCCCAAAGCTGGAGAGAGTCGAGCAACCGGCAACGCCGCCGTCAGCCACAGCCACGCCCAGTCCCCCGCCCACACCCACACCAACACCAGCTCCAGTGCTACCCAAGCTGCGACTGAATGCGCTGCTTGCCTCCGATCCGGCACTGAAGCCCGATGCCAAGGAGCTGAATCTGACAGAGGCACGCATGCTGGGACCACCGCCGCAGCTGATCAAGCCCGATCCGGAGCCCAGCAGCCTGGTGGAGCCACTGTTGAAGCCAACACGCTTCATGTGTCTGCCCTGCGGCATTGCCTTCAGTTCCCCCTCGACGCTGGAGGCGCATCAGGCCTACTACTGTTCGCATCGCAACAAGGAGACGGACGAGGAGGCGGGCGCTGCGGGCGACAAGCCTGGCAGTGGTTCCTCTGGTAGTGGCAGCAGCTCATCCGCCGGCACAGCCAGCAACTCTGCAGGAGGCGCCGGCTGCAGCTCAGAGCCACCAGCCAAAGTGGCACGCACTGGCAAGCAATACGCGTGCACACAATGCTCCTACAGCGCCGACAAGAAGGTCTCCCTCAACCGTCACATGCGCATGCATCAGACCTCGCCCGCCGCACCCCCTAACAGCCTGCCTGTACTGCTGCCCCAGCTGCAGCAGGCGGCCAATGGCATTGCAGGAGCAGGCGAGGAGAGCTCTAGTCAAGTGAGTTGTTCAATGGGGAAATGAGGGGGGGTACTGGGGGAGTAACTGGGTGAGTTCTTGGTGGAGTAACTGGTGCAGTTCCTGAAAGAGTTCCCGAGTTCTTAGATGGAGTTCCTGTGGACTTTATGGGAAAGTTTCAGAGGAATTCCTAGGGGAGCTCCCGAGAAGTTCCTAGGGGAGTTACTGAAGGAGTTCCAGGGGGAATTCATAGGGGAGTTTCCGTGGAGTTCATAGATGAGTTCCTGGTGGAGTTCATGAGAGAGTTCCCGAGTTCCTAGAAGGTGTTACTGGTGGACTTCCTGGGGGAGTTCGAGAGAAATTTCTACGGAAGCTCCTGAGAAGTTCCTAGGGGAGTTCATGGCTGAGTTCCTGAAAGAGTTCCTAAGGAAGTTCATAGATGAGTTCCTGGTGGAGTTCCTGAAAAAGTTCCCAACTTCCTAGGGGAGTTCCTGGGGGAGTTACTGGTGAACTTCCTGGGGGAGTTCCAGAGGAATTCCTAGGGAAGCTCCCGTGAAGTTTATAGGGTAGTTCATGGATGAGTTCCTAAAAGAGTTCCAAGGGAAGTTACTGACACAGTCCCAGGGGCAGCTCCCTAGAGCATAACCAGTCAGCCAATCCCTTACTCATCCCTCCTCTTGCTCTCTTTTTCCCGCAGCAAATCGATCGCTATTGCAGCGACTGTGATATCCGCTTCAACAACATCAAGACATACCGCGCCCACAAGCAGCACTACTGCAGCTCCAGGCGCAGCGATGGCCAGCTCACTCCCAAGCCGGAAAGCGTAGCAGGAGCAACTGCAGCAGTTGCGTCTGCAGGAGGTGGAGGAGGTGGAGCAGTTGCAGCTACACCTGGCAGTGGCAAGCACAGTCCACAATCCACACGCAACAAGACGCCCACGCCGGCTATGGTAGCCGCTGCTGCTGCTGCTGCAGCGGCCGCCGCTGCTTCACTGCAGGTGGCGCCACCACAGCCCTTCCTGGCACTGCCCACCAATCCCATCATTATAGTGCCCTGCTCCCTCATACGCGCTGCCAGTCTCATTCCAGGACCACTGTGAGTACTCGAGAGAGAGAGAGAGAGAGAGAGAGAGAGAGAGTATGGGCATCTCTTACTAATCCTCCTTCATTCCCTTCCCCCTTGCAGCACCAGCTCCAGCTCGGGCATTGTCAATCCGGAGGCCACTTGCTTCACACTGGACAACGGCGCACTGAAGCCGCTGGCAACAGCATTGAATATCAATGCGCTGGCTGGCGGCAGTGCCACGCCCACTGGCACACACACACCCAATGCCATGGCCAGTCTGCCGCCTGCACTGGAGCCAGATCGTCCTGCCAGATCGTCCAGCAACAGCGTGTCCGAGCAGGAGAACAAGAGCAGCCCGCCGGAGCCAAAGCGCAAGGAAGCCACGGCTGGCATGCGGTAAGTAAGCAGGAGGAGCGAGAGGAGAAGACTCCCTCAACTAATCCTCATCTTCTGCTCTGCCTTCCACAGTGAGTCCACGCCCCTCGATCTATCGCTGCGTCGCTCGCCCATTTCGCTGCTGCTGCAGCGCCAACGTCTCGAGGAAGTGATGTTGGGTAAGGAGAATGTGGAGGGTGGAGTTGGAGGAGGCAGAAGCAGCCTAACGCCCGAGCAGATCGTCTGTGCACCCTCGCTGCCCAGCAGTCCCTCGATGAGTCCCTCGCCCAAGCGACGCGCTGTCAGTCCACGCAGCTCTGGCGCCGGCAGCGCTGCCTCCATGTCACCCCCAGCACTGGCAGTGCCGCATCTGCTGGAGAATCTGCAGCCACTGCGCTCCATGCTGCCTGCCGACTTTGCTCTGTCCGAGTCGCTGCTGGCCAAGACGAATCCCGAACTGGCGCTGAAGTTGGCAGCAGCTGCAGCTGCCGCTGTGGCCGGAAGCAGCAGCCCAGCCGATCTGGCTAGCAAGCTGGGATTCCCCACGGTGGCAGCAGCAGCAGTTGCGCCTGCAGCAGCAACTCCCAATGCAGCAGCAGGAGGAGGAGTAGGGGGAGGAGCTGCCCCGCCCAGTGGACAGCCACAGATCTATGTGAAGCAGGGCGTTTCCAAGTGCAAGGAGTGCAACATTGTGTTCTGCAAGTACGAGAACTATTTGGCCCACAAGCAGCACTACTGCTCTGCCCGCAACCAGGAGCCCGCAGAGGGAGGCGACTCCAAGAGCGGCGGCTCCCCGCCCAGTGGAACCAGTGCAGCACCTGGCAGTGGTGCCGCCTCTGCCGCTGAGACCACTCCGGTGGCCTATCAGCAGCTGATCTGTGCCGCCTGCGGCATCAAGTACACCTCGCTGGACAACCTGCGTGCCCACCAGAACTATTACTGCCCCAAGGGGACACCAGCTGTGGCCGCTGCTGCCGCTGGCGCAGGGGAGCCTGTTGCGCTGCCCAAGGAAAAGTGCGGCAAGTGCAAGACAATCCATGAGGCGGGTATGCCCTGTGCAGCACCTCCGCCACCACCGCCGACGGCTGCCAGCTCCGTCTCTGGCTCTGCGAGCCTGAACAAGTGTCCCGTCTGTGGAGTGGTGAGTCCCACAGCTTCCCTGGCACGCAAGCACATGGAGATGCACGGCACTGTGAAGGCATTCCGCTGCAGCATCTGCCAGTACAAGGGCAACACACTGCGTGGCATGCGCACCCACATCCGCACCCACTTTGACAAGAAGACCAGCGATGTCAACGAGGAGCACTACATGACCTGCATCTTCGAGGAGGAGCCAGTGGCGCCAGTTGCACAGCCTGCTCTAAGCTTGGAACTGAACGAGCCAATGGAGCCACAGCAGCAACAACAACAGCAGCAGCAGCAGCATCCAGCGCAGATCTTCAACTGCGACTACTGCAACTACGCTTCCACCTACAAGGGCAATGTGGTGAGTACATACAGTGTAAAATGCCGCACGGCAAATATAATACTATAATAATTAATAATTAATGACTTATTGCTTTGAAATTAGTATTTAAATGAATTTGTTTAACAAAATGTTGCATTTCATTTTTGGTTTCTTTGTTTTGTCAACTGATTGTGATCGATATCTTTAATTACATATCGACGTGTTAAATGTTTAATCGATATTTTTGACATTGATAACTTAAGTGTTAAATTCAAAATAATGTGTATTTAAATACGAGTATACTGGGAAATATTTAAATATACTTGGCATTCCCGATATCTTTAAATTCAAATCTCTTATCGATATCTGTGATATTGATAACTTAAATGTTAAATTCAAAATAATGTTTATTTAAATATACTGGAAAATATTTAAATATTCTGGCCATTTCCAATATCTGCAAATTAAAATGTCTTCAAAAATATACTAAATAATCTTTAACGTAAGTCTAACTATGACAATCTCAAATCTCTTTTTAAAATCCTCTTCCCCTCTCTCTCCCTAAACAGCTGCGCCACATGAAACTGTTGCATCCACATGTGGCCATCAGTTCGCCCTCCATTTCGCCCGAGTCGCGCGAGCAGGACGCAGCCAGCGCCCATACCATTCCAGAGGTCAACCTGGTCAACGGCGACAGAGATGTCACTAGGTAAGCTACACAGATACTATTCCTTATGTGTATATACTGATACCCCCTTCTTCTATAGCTTCCACATCAAATCGGAGCCCCTGGAGCCAGCCGTGGCCACGCTGAGTCTTGTTCATGAGAACAACAACTCACCCATTGGCACACCGCATAGCCACATCAAAGCGGAGCCCCTTGAGATGGGCGTAGACGTATCACCGCCGCCGCCTACACTGCCCCCGCCCATGGCGAACTCACCGCTGGGCGAAGCCCTGAAGAAGTACTGCTCCACCTGCGACATCTCGTTCAACTACGTCAAGACGTATCTGGCCCACAAGCAGTTCTACTGCAAGGGCAAGCTGCAGCGACCCGAGGCCAGTGACAGCCCCAGTCCCAATCCGGTGGGCGGGGGTGTCCATGCCGCCATGCCGCTGCAGTCGCCCAGCGAGCTGCTCTTGCTGCAGAAGAACAAAGAGAATCTGCAGGAGGCGGCCATTTGAGAGAGCCAGTTGATGTGGGAGGCGCAGCGCAAGCAGCTCGAATGGTACTACAAGTGCTTCTGAATCACAGACGAAGATCACAGAACCGGAACTGAAGCCGTACCCAGGCCTTGAACCGGAACCAGAATTGAATCCGCGTGAATCCAAAAAAACGCAGCTACCACCGCCACAGTATCGAAAGTATTCTCGGAGAATCTCCCTGCCCTTCCAGACACGCCAGACTGGATCTGCACAACTATCGGAATTACTATCGCCAGAACTCACGCACACATATATATGAAAAGATAACAAAATATTCCCGTCAATATTTCTCAACACTAGTTCGTAGTTCTCTTCCCCGATAGTACTGTCGATAGTTGTACAGCTCTGACATAGACCATGATTGACTATCGATGGCTATAGTTATACACCCCTAAATATAACCTACATAAACGTATATATACATATATATAGTAGAAATCATGACATATAATGCATGCCAAAGCTTACCACTTAGAGAGAAACTAAAACTAAATTCGAGTGCAAGAAACTACAAGTTTTCGATATACAAATACACATCGTATGTATCGTTATCTATATATACATACTCACCATATACATATAGTGTCTAGAGAGCCGACTTCTCGGGCCCACTCGAGAAGGTAGACGGTAAATAATCCTATAGATCCCATTACGTGACTAACGTCAACATATTTTCCAACTGCGACACGCTCCTAGGCGGACAGCAAAAGACACAACAACAACTACAACTAAAACTGTGTAATTTAAACATAAAAATAATATACATCTATGTATTTATTAAGAGTGTGCGACAATAAAGCTAATTAATTTATTCAAAATAAACACAAAATAAAAAATATCATTGTTTTCTAGTGTTTTCAATCTGCATCCTGATCCAAAGGAACCCACAAGTTGGTTGTTTACAATACCCATTTGGGTTTGCATGATTTGTCATATAATAAAAACTTTCTTTTATCCTTTTCTAAATTATATCCTTTTGATCCTTCCAAAGGACGTTCCATTTTATACTCACGGGCAGTCCAACTACCGATTGGCATTCAAAAATCCTTTGTTTTCAATATAAAATTTCACTTCAATTTTTTGCAAGGGTGGGACCAGCAAAAATCGGTACCTAAACACAAAGTCGGCCATATCTTGGCCATTTGTATGACTATAATTATGTCCTTTTGCCATAACATGCGACTAATATAGCCAAATCATAATAAATAATTAAAAGGACGAAAGTCCTTTTTTTAGCCGAAATATCAGCAATTTTCCGTATATTGAAAATTGCTCAGAACTCGGCCATATCCTTGAGGATCCTTGTGAATTGCATGTCAGATGACTCGTCTCAGACAGGACTAACATTGGACCAAAGTGCATCCCAATTGTCCTGCTAGTTTCGGATTTATACGGCTTTTTATGTTTTCGGCTACTTTTCCGTGGCCTCCAGACTAAGAATTTACAAGTCAACGAACCCATAATTTTTTTGTAGAGAAATTATATTTTGATAGCATACTTTTTGGCTGACATTCTAAAACAAATAAAATCCTTTTTAATGTTTCCCTCCTCCAAATAATTTGGCTGGACAATTAACTGAGTTGGCAACACTGATCAGGGATGGCAAAACAAAACTTCTAATAAAACTTCATCGGAATATTGCAATTTCTCATGAAATAAGACTGACGAGTTCGACCTCCACGTCAACAAAAGATGATGTCATGGTGGCTGCGCTTGATGAGCCCTGCACAAACCGTATGAAACAGAAGGGGGGGAGGCCGGATGCAGAACAAGTTGGCGTCTTTCTACATGTCACATACATTTATTCAAACACAAATATGCCAATCTTACAGTGCGGTGAATCGAAATGAAGAGAGAGTTGTATATTATATATATAATTATAAAGTATGTAATAATATAGGTTTAATTTATATATATAATTTATAATTGGTGCAAACCGAATTTCGTATTGTTTTACATTTTTGTTTGTTTGTTGGTTTTCATTTTAATTAAATCAAATTAGAGATATTAAAATGATTTTGTAAATAGAAGTGGGGCATTCCCGAAAACGCCTCGTTCCTATAGGCTGGTGTGAGTGATTATGTGTGTGTGTGTATGATCACTTGAACGCCTGCCCAATGTCACTATTACGTGTGTGTGTGTGTGTGTGTGTGTGTGTGTGGTATGTCTGTCTGTGCTTTCATGCAAAAGCGATTTATATTTATTTGTTGTTGTTTTTGTTGTATTGTGTGTGTGTTGTTGGTTCTTTATTCGGTGGCAGCCATGGCACGGGCCTGAGCTCGCACACGCTTCTCATACTCCAACCGGTTCTGACAATATATGGTATATGCCTCTGCCTGTGCCGGATCCTTGATGTTGGGCTCGTTGAGCAAATCCTGGATGCCCAGCAGAATCTGTTTGATTGTGATGGCCGGACGCCAGTCCTTCTCCTCGTCGAGCAGCGAGAGGCAGACAGTGCCCGAGGGGTAGACATTGGGATGGAATAGCGGCGGTTCGAACTTGCATTTTGGCGGCGATGTTGGGTAGTCGTCCTTGAAGATCATACGCAACTTGTACAGGCCACCCTCCCATGGGGTCGACTTTTTGCCGGGAATCGCGCACTCCCAGATCATCAGGTTGAGTGTGCCATCGGGGTTCTTGGCCGGTCGTGCGACAAAGCCAAATGGATGATCTTTTCGCCAAGCCTTTCGCTCCTCGCCCAAACGTGTTATAGCAATGCCAGACATCGTGTGCTCTGCACCTTTTGTTGTTTTTGCAAGAGGTTTCTACTTCGTTTCGCTTTCGTTTTCGCTTTTCTATCGCCGAGTCGCCGTCTCCTTGTCTTTCTCTGCTTCTTACCTATGCTGTACACGCTGCTTGCGTCTGTGCGGAAAAAATTGCCAGCTATTATTACTGCAATTACAACCGAATTATGGCATTCTACACAAGTACTAACCTTGCTGCTTTGTTTGCTGTCTTTTGTAACTATCTTTTTAATAAAATTAATAGTTTTTTTACTTTACTGCAAATTTTTTTACACAATTTTAGCGCAATTTCACGGCTTTGGCTGTGTTTACAGTAACCTCAACTGTTCCACAACTGATGCGCCTCACTGCGGTTTTTGCTTACTCAAATGGCACTGTTGCAATTTCGCTCGATAGACTAATCGAATGACTGTAGACAGCAGTTAACTTCAAATATAAGACTCCATTGCCGTTCTCCTTTCAACGTCTGCTCACATTTTTAGGTGATTACATTAGAAATAATTTTTTTTGTTTTCTGCTTTGCACAGGTAACTTGATATCAATCTATTCTTATGCACAATACACAGTCGATGATGTTATTAACATAGGACATCGATTAGTTAAAGGGATGTTTCGATATATTAGGTCTTAATAGTGTGGCCAAACTAACATAAAGGAGAAATACTTTAAAACGAAAAATATCGTACAAGTTTAAGTACATAGTATTTTTTGTGTCTGGCAAAGTTGAATATGCAATATGATACGATTTTTTTAAAAAGTTGGAATATTTCAATTTATTGTTCTTACATAAGTAATTTTGTTATATTTCATTTATATAGACATATACAGTGTTTATTGTGGTAAAAAAGATCTGCAAGTTATCAAGTATTTTTAAACTTAATCGAATTCAATAAGGTGGTTGTGCCTTGCGAAGGAACATTCTAACTCAATTAAAGATATTGAAATGGTCTTTTATAGATTAGATTTGTTGCTGGAAGTTGTTGCAGTAAGCATAAAAGGCTAATCAGAGAAATGCTGCAACGGATATCGCAATCACGCCATATAAACTTGTAAGATGTGTGTGTGCTGTTCTGGTTATTATCAGTTAATCAGATACTTAGCCAATTAAATAGAAGACATGTACGCGGGTTGTTGAACTGGAGACTGCAATAGTGGCTTCCTTTTACTTAGCCTTCTTCGACTCCTTCTTCTTACTGCCGCCCCCACTGTTGCTGCCCTCCTCCTTTTCCTTTTTCTCCTTCTTCTCGGGCTTCTCCTCAGGATGGTCCTCGTAGCTTTCGGGGGGAAAGATCAAAGATTAACTTTATACCTATCATAGACAAAGGTCCAAAGTCGACTTACGCAAAGAGCACCTTCAGCTCTCCTCGGACAAGCGCCACCAACAGAGGAGTGCCCATGCAGGCGGGTACCAGGTAGAGCAGCGCGGGCTGAGCATGCTTGAACACATGCATCACGAAGATGGTGGCTAGCAGACCCAGGAAGTAGGCAACCAGCGTAGAGTAGAAGTAGATGCGCGTCTTGCGCTTTTTGCTGTCATCGAAGCGCAGCAGCAGAGCAATGAAGATGCCGGGAATGACAATGTCGCCCAGGCCGAGCATGGCGAAGTTGGATGCACTGAGTCCATTGTCAAGAATGTCCTGGGGGAACACTAGCTTAATGGGTGCCTCGAAGCTTTTGGCCACAGTCACCATAACGTTGGTGCCAAAGACCCAGAAGATGTCGTAGAAGAAAAGGCCACTGAGCAGGATAACACCCGTGATGAAGTTATTCAGATGCAGCATCTCGACACCGTTGATGGCAAAGGCCAGTCCAAACAAGTTGTTGGCGATCCAGTGCTTCTTGAGCAGATACCAGACGCCGATCTTTGAGGAGATGACTAGGCAGATGATGTCGTGCGTGGAGAACTTGTAGTTGATGATGTCCTCCTTGTGCTTGCCCTCGCCCTTGGTAAAGTGTATGTGGAATGGCACCTTTGGCACGGCGGCGGGCATTAGCGAGTTGATCACAGGGCTGAGCAGGTGGGCCAGAGCAATCACGCCAAGAATAAAGAAGTAGCCGGTCAGCAACAAGTTAATGTGCACCTTCTTGAATATCTTGAAGAACATGTACAGCCCGAAGAGGGCCACCGAGGCAATCAGTGGAAAGTACATGGCATCCTTCTTGGTCATTGTATCTGCCTTCTCTCCGGTCGACTGAGGAGAAAGTAGAGAGGGGGAATTGAGACAACGGTGCAAACATGGCGGGCCCCCGCTTTAACTCACCTTCTTCAGTTTGTGCAATTTCACGGAACGAATGGAGCCGAAAATAATGGGCAACATGGCCATTATGACGAGGCTTCCATACGCCACGGCAATACCCTCCGGCGTTGACACTTTCTTTTCACCCGTAAGTGTTTCATTTTTGGGCTCTGTGTTTGCATTGCCGTTTACGTTCTCGAATACTCCCTTTATTGCGTCCTTTACGGAGCCCAAGATTTCCTCCGCCATTGCTGCTGCTTTTATTTATTTGTTTCACTTATTATTTAATTATATTTGCCGCACACGATTCTACAATTGAAAATCGTTTGGCTCGCGTTTCTGAGGTAAAACAAAACTGACACGCAGCCACAGACAACAACAACAGCAGGCTAAGGCAACAGCAGTCGACGCACACGTCAACGCTAGAGATGAGCGCACCCAACAAGATTTTATCGGTTTCTTAACAGTACCCGGAAATGTTAAATGAAAAATTAACATTTCATGTACGCAAAAATATTTGCTTGTTATCGAATTTAATTTATCGAATGCAATTGAAAGCTGGGCAAGCAGCCAGTTAACAGAAGTGATTCAAGCTGCCAGCCATGCTGTTATACTCAAAACGGCACTGTTTAAGAGAATTGCATTGCAGAAATTTAAATATTGCATATAGATTTTAATTATTTACTTCAATATGCATTTGACACATTGGCAAGTTACATATAATATAACACTTAAGTGTTTATCTTGTACTTTTGCACTACACTCGTGCCAGTTTTCTAATTCATTAAACGTTTAATACGATATCACCGACCCGACCGTTATAAACAATTTGTGCTACTCTTGCTTCTGTGTGGGCGTCCGCTCTATACATAATCTATTTTAGCTCCTCTTATATGCGCTCCTTATCTCCAACTTAGCTTATCTGCAGAGCCATGTGCAGGCGCTAAACTGAGACTGGCTTCAAATTTCTCTGCATGCTCAGTACAAATCCGGCAGGCGAGGAGCTTGCATTGAATCTGGTGTCCCCAGCAAGCGATCCGAAAATACACTAAAAATAAATAAAAAACACTGCGTGAACTTGAAGAAAACAATGCCAGTGAAGCAGATAACACTCGTTTCCGGCCGTAAGCTGCCGTCGCTGTTGATTCCAATTGGAATACTTGTGATGACACAACTCATTTCCGTGCCAGGCGCTTCGAGTGAGTTAAATATATATACTAAAATATATATATTCCGATTTCTAACTTAACAAGTGATTATCTATAGCGGGAAATACCGAAACTGATTCGTTGACCAACGTCAGCGCCCAAGATCGTCTTCACATGGATTTCTTCACTAATTATGACTCGGATACACAGCCTCTTTACCAGGATAAGCCGACTAATTTATCTCTATCGCTGGCAGTCAACTATCTGGACATCGATGAGATGGACGGCAAGATAACCCTGCATTGCTGGCTGAGCACAGTAAGTAGAGTTCCAAATGTGTCACACAGTTTCTAATATATTATCCGTATAGCAATGGCGGGATCAGGATCGTCATTGGGATCCCCAGAATTACGATAACATCGGCATGATAAGCATACCTTCCAACAAGGTGTGGAGACCAAAGATTTCCCTGTTCAATGCAGCTGAAGATGACGGGGATTACCTTGGTGAGACAAGGGTCATCTTCTATGCAAATGGCAGCGCATTGTGGGTGCCTCCAGCTATTTACACCGCTTTCTGCAAGCTCAACATGCGCAACTGGCCGTATGATGTGCAGATATGCAAGTTAAAGATTGGCAGCTGGGCACAGGGCCGAATAGATGCCTCTTATAATGCCCAACATCATGCAGTTGACTTTGCTGAGCTGGCGCAGTCCACGGAGTGGGAGTTGGTGGACGGCAAGACGGAATACGTTAAGCAGGACTTCTACAACTATATCGAATTCATGTTTACGGCCAAACGACGCTCTACCATGTACACTGCTGTCATCTATACACCGGCTAGTTGTATTGTTATACTGGCACTGGCCTCTTTCTGGCTGCCACCTCAGATGGGTGAGAAGATCCTCTTGAATGGAGGACTCATTGTATTGATCTCAGCCTTCCTCATGTACTTTGCACAACTGCTGCCCGTGCTGGCCGAGAATACCCCAATGATTGGTGAGTAGTCTAAACATGTTCCCCCTTCCATGGTCTAATTCCAGTTCCCCTTAGTTCTCTTCTATAGCGCCAGCTTGATGCTGTTGAGTGTATCTACCATTATCGAAGTCATTGTACTGTATCTGTCCACGGCTCAGCACAAGCGTCGCGTGCCGGCATTCCTCAAGAGTGTACTAAATGGCAAGCTGGGCACCTTCCTCCTACTCTCCAACTTTACCACCGATTATGAACAGAATTTGGTGCAGGGAAACGGCAGAGCCAAGGAGCTGGAGGAAAATGTGTACGACAATGATGACGAAATATCCAGTCAGGACATTAATCCTCCTGAAATGCCCACAGCGCGGGCTGTGCAATTCGATTGGGTACTTCTGGCCACCGCTGTGGATCGCATTAGCTTTCTGGGCTTCAGCGTGATCTACATTGTGCTGGCCATTGTGTACTCCGTGTAGGAGTCCTTTTACTTTATAAATATATGTATTGTAGACCTATAGAAACTCTGTATTTCTATTGCGATTTGTATTTCTTTTGTTTTCATGTCCAATTTTAGATGCTTAGAATTATACATACATACATATAATATTATAATATAAATATTGTGCCGAGACCTCTCTCTCTATTTACATTAGACACAGATTAAAAGTAGGGTAAGCTTAAAAGCGATAAGGATAACAGACGATGTAACAAATTAGCCAAATTAGGGAAGAAGGAAAGGTTCTTCCTTGCCTCCTTCTGTTGCTTCTCTCTGGTATTGCTCCATTTTATCACATACGAAAATTACTCAATTAACCAAAAGTAGATGGAATTATGCGAAATGACCTTTTTACAGTCCGTTCTTAGCTGTCTCTCGCCTTGGCCAGAGCGAGACGGAGTGCTGCTTGCCTTGTGCGCAGCGGGCGGTGCCTGCGCAAGTCCAGTAACCCACCCCAGAACCCAGTGAATCCTTCCATCCTTGAAGCAACCCCAAAAACAAATTGAGGTTGCCATTTCAATTAAATGCATTGCTGGGAGGGGTGTGCTGTTGCTGCTCTACGTAACTGACTGTGGTCGAGGCCGAGGCGGATGTCCTGGGCGCTTGATCTCCACTGGTAGTAGATTGACTGCCCGATGGGAGTCCAGTTGGGCCGTATGCTGTGCCAGGTCCGACTGTGGGATTGGCAAACAGTTGGGGCACAGTACTAGGCGAGGGCAGGGACGATGCTGTTGAGGGTGAGGGGAATCCCAAGCTGGAACTAGATGTCGCCGGCGACGTTAGCATGTGTGCGTGTGGATGCACGTGTGCGTGTGTGTGTGAGTGATGGGCCAAATGATGTGGGAGTCCATGCTGCCCAGCCATCGAGCCGTGTGGGCCACCGCCAGCGGCGGCATGATGATGATGCTTATAGGAACTTATCATGCTGCTGGCCGGATCACAGCCCTGCGCCTGTGCCTGGCAAGCGGCCATCAGGCCATGGAAGTCGAACTTGTACGCATATCGCTTGCCATGCACCTTAGTCATGATGTTCTTATCGTAGTAGTAACTAAAGATGGAGACAGGGAGAGAAAAAGAGAGGAGATTAGAAAATAAATTTAAAACAACTGACGAAAGCTACAATTGAGCACAGCAACGTTTTGCCCAATTTCGATAAATTACTTATAATTCACAACAACAAATTGTACACTGAGCAAAACGTTGAAAACATATAACTTTTGTGTTTTTTATAAATAAAATTGAGGGCTTTGTTTATATTATTAAATCTATGTGTAAATTAAAGCAGCATGTTGTGACCTTAACTCCTTTTTTTATTAACTGGGGCAGTTAAAATTTAAATATAATATGGACATAATCTGCATTAGGTGTACTGGCTCGTAGCGAGGCATATGCAGAGTGTGCGGTGCGATAAAAATAAGACAAGTAACTTGGAGACTTTCATAGTTTCTTAAACTTCTGTGAATTTAATGTTAAAACGGACGGACAGAATTGACCGCTATTAATACAGAACAAGAATATGTGTGAAATTATAATTTTATATATTGTTAGAAGTGTCCTCTAGAATTACTTCGCCTGAGTTCTGCTAAAATAAAATGATTTATTGAACTTGAAATAATACTGGTATTTCTTGCAGTGCAACTGAGCAGTGCATGAGTCAGAGCTGAGAGGAATTGTTACAAATCCAGTGGACCTGGTAGGGGAACCAGTTTAACTGGAGTAATGCTGCAGGGAGAAGGGGGTGAGGGGAGGGGGCGGGTACTCACCGTAGAGCTCTGCTTAGCTTATCGTAGTTCATGTTCGGCTTGGCCTTGCGCTCGCCCCATCGCTTTGCCACCTCGTCCGGGTCGATGAGCCGGAACTCACCGGATTGGCCCTCCCAGCTAATACAGTTGGCGTTCGACGAATCAGCGAGCAGCTCCAGCAGAAACTGCCAGAGTTGTATCTGGCCGCCGGAGCCCTGGGCGACCAATCGGTGAGAGGCAGCGTTCAGCAGCTGATACGGATCTGAAAAGAGGCAGAGCAAGAGACAGAGGCAAATCAAGCAGAGGCAACAGCAACAGATACAGACAGGCACAGATAGAGATACAGATACACACAAACACAACGAGGGAGAGAATGAATGAGAGAGATGCGCGCACGAGTTGTGTGAGAGAGAGAGAGGGAACAAGATTTTCTGGTCAATGGCTGCAACAACGTGGCAAACCCAAACGCAAATGAAAGCTTCATATATCCTCAAGAGCGTCAACTCCTGCAAGACAAGACCGGCCTAGGCAAGCTTGGGCTATTCCCACTATATATATATTGAAAACGTGAGGAGCCTCAAGGCTGTACTACTGGGAAAAACCCCTTTGAAGCTGTCACGAAAACAACAGCATAACCCAAAGTGACTCATCCGCAAGAGAATCAGCCGAAGAGGCGAAGAAGGCGAAGAGAAGAATTCGCAATTCACTTATTCGCTGCTACATTTCTATTCTTATTTCTCTGTCATGTGGTCCGGTGCCTGTCCGGAAATGCCATTTGGTTTATCATCCACATTCATTACCATTGAAGATCATAGAGTGTGCCGCGGCTGTAGCTCCATGCGGATGATGCTGATGATGGTAATGATGCACGGCTGTGTGGTGCGGGTGTGGATGCTGATGGTGGCCGTGATGGTGCGTATGTGGATGATGTGTTGCCCCCGCCGTCGGTGCTGGCTGCATGCGGAGTCCAAAGCGTCGATTAAAGTCCTCCGAGAGGCGCCACATGACGCCCACATCGACGCTTACACTCATCTTGTCGAGTTCTGTTCTTTACCGAACGCGTACTTCACATAGATATCGAGGTTAGCTACAGGTAATTGTTTAATAATAGTGATATATGTAATTTATTCTCAAACGATTGCTCAATTGTTTTTCACAGAATTCGTATTCGAAATCGAAAGTTGATTATTCACCTTGCCAAGGTTTACTCGCAGTTCCTCTTTAACGATTATAATTCTTCATAGCTGGCGGAAACTCTTTAGAACTCTTTTTAGTATTTCATTTTCGGAACCTAACATGACAATTAAGTTATAAAATATGACGATTATATTCCCTTGAAATAAGTCATCAATGTGAGGAAGGTCTTAACATAGGTATTCCTAGGCGTTTAGGGGATTCCTTCTGCTGATTTGTGTGAAAAGCGCGTGCACCTTAGATATCGAGTTTATCTATAGATTAACTATAGGTTTTTATAGCTAATTGATTAATAAATGGTCTAATAGGTTCTATTTTCTTATATAATTTATTCTCAAAAGATTGCTCAATTGTTTTTCCAAGAGTTCGTATTCGAAATCGAAAGTTGATTGTATTTTTACTTTCCGAGTTTTATTCCCAATTTTTAACGATTACTGAATACAATATAATTCGATTATATGGTAATTCGTTATATTTCTAGAGGGAATTTTGTAGAGTTTTTACATTTAATTAAAAAAATATATAACGATTACTTTCGCTTGAAATGGTTTTCTAGATTATTTAGTATTGCATTTCGGGAATATTTTATGTTACATTTAAGTTATAAAATTGTTTTCCCACGAAATTGTTTATTTTTGTTTGGTATGTTTTCGATATTTTCAGAATGTTGTTATAAATGTGCCACGGCCTTTTGGGGATTCTTTCTACTGATATCAGCCTCAACCGCTTTATATCATATTAGATTTTTTGCAAGTCACTTTAACATGAAAACTATGAAGATTAACTATTAATAATGTTCAAATATTAATGGGATTTGTATATGACTGATAACAACAAAGTTCAAAACGTTTTCTCTAAAACTTTTACAATGTTTTTAAGTTGCTTATCAAATTGAATGAGTTTTGTTTAGGTTTTTCTCGTTTTTTTATCAATCTCATTTATATGTTTATGGGAATTCTTTAAATTTTGTTTTGTTACTTTATCGCGAGAGCTGGCGAACTGCTTTGGGCCAATACCGTTTGGCAACTGATGATAGGCGTCGGCAGCGCCACACGACGAAGCTGCAGCTGAAGCTGGAGCAGTGCCGAATGAGGCAGCTCACCTGCGCAGCTGGTGGTAAATGGTTGCTTCGGCATTTCGGGAGCACAAAAGTCGAAAAGTCGCAAAGTCACGGGGCACGTGCAGCCACTGAACCCTCGGGGCACAGCACGGGGCGGGGGGTTGACAGGACAGGGCGTGATTCAGGGCGGCCGCAGAGATTCAACTGTAATCTGCGCCACGACGACGTGTAATCCTCTTTGGCATAAAAAACAAATCAATTAAATTGGCAAGGCACAAACAGGAGCAGAAGCCGACGCAGTTGCTCTTTAACATATGCCAGAGTAAGAGGAACGAGAAAGGCAGGCAGGCAGTCAGAGCAGGAGGAAGGCAGGCAGAAAAGCAGTCAGAACAGGAAGGATGCGACGAATTGAATATTTTCCTGTGCCCCGTAGACTACACACACACACAACTGACCACCCGCAGTGCTGTTGTCACTGTGAATCCTGTTTGACTCCTGCCCCTTTTCCCCCTGACTGTCTTCCTCCGCCTGCGTCAGCTCCTTCTCAGTGACTTTGCTGACTTTTAGGATTATTTTGATTTTATTATTAGATGCCACATCCTGTGAGAAATTATCATATTTACATCGTTTATTATTAAGTTCATCACTCGAAGCTCTCTCCCCGCAGCGAGTCACAGACCTGGCCCCGCCCTCTAAGAGTGAAAAGTGTTGCACACTTTGCGGCTGCCGCGATTTACGTTTATGAGTGGAAAGTTCTAAGCCAGCGTGCTTAGTACTGACTTCAAGGAGTTCGCGTAGGAACTCGCGCATAATTAAAAGTGAGGTAAAGCGAACTGGGTAAGAAAAAGTGAGGTTAGGTTGAGCAGAAGTGAGGTTAGGTTGGTGGGAAGTGCGTAGAAGTTAGGTTAAAAGAGCTGGAGGAAGTGTAGGTGATCTAAAGTGAGGTTAGGTTGAGGAGAAGTGAGGTTAGGTTGCTGGGAAATGAGGAGAAGTCAATGAGAAGAGCTAAAGTGAGGTTAGGTTGAGGAGAAGTGAAGTTAGATCAGAAGAAGCTAGGTTAAATGAACAGAAGTGAGCTTAGATGAGAAGCACTTAAGTTATATGAGGAGAAGTGAGGTAAGGTGAGCTGAGATGAGGAGCTGAATTGCGGTTATGTGAGCCGGAGTTAGGTGAAGTAAGGAGAAGTAGAATTAGGTGAGCTGGGAGCTCATGAAGCTGGTTAGTATCCTCTTGAAGGGTATCCAGGTTTAATTTGAGCTCCTTTCTCAGCTGACAACCCTAATTAAAATGTAACTCGCCTGAGGCCAGGACAACGCATCCTCCCACCCTCAGCCGCGCCTGTCTGGCCACCCCCTTTCACTCTACCCCCGCCCCTGCCATTAATTTCGCAGCTTTATCAGGGCTTTATCAATGGGCAGCGCATTTCTTATTGATTGTGCCTGGCAAAACAATCAATGAGGCACATAAGTAACGACGCTATCGACACCTTGCAATCTTAATCAGTTGCTATTAAGGAGGGCAAGAAAAGGATTCAATTGATGCTTGACCACAAAGGATTCCTCGCACTCTCACCCTCACTCACACTAAACGTGCCACTGGGAATACGACGTGCCGGCAATTACAGAGCAGCGTGCAATCTGAGAGGGCAGATCGGGATTTATGTGTCTAGAGATTAGAGTGAACTTCACTTACTTGGCTCATTCTCGTTGAGCATGGGACTTGTCTCGCGTCCTGTGGCATGGTAGAGCGTCAGTGCAAAGTGCTTGGCCAGGAGGATGCCTCCAATACGGGAACCCGCACACACCCAGAAGTCAGCGCGGCTCAGCTCGCACAGCTCGTTGCCATCTTTGGGAAAGCGTGAGATATCCGGCTCCGGTTCGATCTTAAACTTGCGCGTCAGCCACTTTACCCAGCTGGCAATGTCCTCTGTGGTCCAGGCATGCGGATCCACTGGCACCAGCACGGGTGAGGGAGGAGGATCACTTTCCGTATCCGAACTAGCAGCAGCGGCTGTAGGTGTAGGCGGGGAGACAGATACAGGCAGGCAGGTAGGGGGCACGCTTCTACTGTTGCTGCTGCTGCTACTGTTGCTTGAGGTTGTGTCTGAACTGGAGGTGGAGGATTCATCTGAACTGGAGGAGGAGCTACTACTACTGCTCCTTCTGCGTGCCTTGCGTGGACGCAGCCTTGCACTTGATACATCCCTCGTCGTCTTCGTCTCCTGCGCTGCATCCAGTGTTGTCTCTGCAGGCGTTGTTGTCTCTGTTGTTGTAGAAGTTCTCGTGGATGCGCCGACACAGTTTGGCCGGGCATCCTGGTGCATGGCATAAGCAGAGCTCAGCACCGGCTTCTCCACGCACAAGAAGCTATTGATTGTTTTGATTTGCAGCTGACTCTGACGCAGAATGGCCATGTGGGACTACCCCAAATACGTGTCAGTCAATATAAACAATCGCCCCGCACTATCTTTTTGACGTCATTCGAAATTGTCTCGAGGATCGCAGTGATTCACGCAGACCCGACGCGATTATGATTACACTGAGGGGAATTGCGCGAGTTTCGATCACCAAATCAAAGTCGAATTTGATTACGAGTTAAGGAAAACTGATTGGAAAATTGTTGAAAATCATTCAATAAACCGTTTAATCGATCACTTAATAACGGTTACTTGGGCTCCGATAAGTCATCGTCACTGATCGTCAACGTCTTCGCGCCGCATCCGCACAGGTTCGCGTCTAACAAGTTAATGATCAGCCTTAAACCAGCAGCGATAAACTCATGACGAAGTCGACAACAGCAAAAGCTTTCCCGCTCATTCTTTATCTCCAGCAGGCGGTCTCCCTCTCTCTCGCTCGTGACGACCGGTTTCGCCAAAAGCTTTCGACTTTGTAATCTTACGCTGGCTCTCTTGCCCTCTCTATGTATCTTGCTCCTCTCCCAATATCTCATTCGCAAGCATGACGTCGCGAACTCAAAGCACACACACTCAAGTATTTGATCGTTGATCGCGCCGTGTGTGACTCATACACAGCGAGACGTACACAAGCAAGTAATTTTGAGAGCGTGTCATGGAGTTCCCCAGGCACACGCAAGCGGCGTAGATGGGGGCTGTGGGGGCAACCACCGTCGCTGTGGTTGCCCCCACAGCCCCCATCTACTTATCGCATATTCAGAATAATAAATCATTATATATTTGGTACTTAACTAGCTAGATCAGTATGCTTGATTAGCTTCTTCAACTGAGGAAAGCCTTCTGAACTCCTCACTATATCTTAAGAGACATAGGTTTTATTAGGGTTAGTGTGGTACAATATTTTATTAGTTTTCTTATTGTTGAGAATGCCTTAAACAATCATTGACAATCCGTGACAATTATATAATACCCATGATATGATATTTATATTGAAATCTCTTCTTTTATCTCTTCTCTTTCTTATACTTCATCTTTATCTCCTTCAACAAATAAACCCCTCTGCCTACGCTACTGCAGATGCACCGGTTTCATTTCGCACGCTGCGAGTATGAAGTAGAGAGATAGAGAGGGAGAAAGAGTAGAGAGGGGCATAAGGTCGATTGGCTATACAATAAACAAATTCATTCATACACAGCTTCGCCACGCTCTCTCGTACATACTCTCTCATTCTCGTTTTCTCTGTCTGTCTGTCGCTCTCTCGTTACGTCCGATCGTTGTCATCGTTCCTGGAAACCTTATGAGTCTTCGCAACGTCTGCAATAGGCCTCATCATTTTTGGTCAATATACGTTTCGTTGCTTGCCGAAGAGACTGTCGGCTTTTCCGTTCATACCTACATGGGAAACATGCATTACGCGACCGATTAAAAGCTTTCGAGTGTGCGTACTCTCTCTCAGATAGTAGAGACGTTGCCTGGGGTACAACAAATAGACGATTGCTCTATTGAAATTAGTCGAATTGAGCGCCTGGTTCCGAGAACTAATTGTGATTTCATAGCTCGCTCGATGGTGCTCGCAATTTTAGTTCAAGTGATTCATCCACTCGACTTTGCTTGGCGCCACAGATATCCCTATCGTATATTGTATATTGTTATTTGTATTTGTCTACTCATTTTTATATTTATTTTCGGTTTGCTGTGCCCGTTAATAGTGAGACATGAAGATCGTATCAGATGCGACGGAGCTTTTACTAGAATCTCCCTTTGCAAACAAATTCATTCATAACTTGCCCGTGAAAGTGGCTGTGTGATGAGTATTTGTAGTGAGTGAGTGTGAGTGTGCTTTGCTAAACAATATCTTGTGAAATTACTCATTCATTGCTCATTCATAAGACTGCGACTGTTTGCTGTAGTATTTTGTGACGACATTAATGATTTAATTACCCGCTAATGAAATTCAATGCCACAGCCCACAGAATTGATTAAATTATTTGTGAAATACAAATAACGTGTGTGAATATAAATAAATAAACTATAACTACATAAGCTAATCCCGCATGTAGTTCACCTTTTTCATTGAGAGTGATTTTTCCAATTTAGGAAAGAAATACGCTTTAATTCCCCTTAATGATTTATGGTGATTTAAGGAATTGTATTGAGTTGTTTGCCATAAGGAGTTATGAATATAGTTACAAGTTAAGTATTGTGGTTTTAAAAGGTTTTAGTTTTAAACGAGAGCAACATACATGGGTACATACTTTTAAATTATTTTCGACAGATGGCGCTGTCTATCTTGTTAGCTGACGGAAGCACTAGGAGTTCTGCTCATTCTTTCTTGAATAACTTCTGTGTTTATCGTTCGATAGAATTGAAATTTGGCAAAGATATAGATATTATAACCAGCTAATATATACGTGGCACTCAACATTTGAAATAAACTTGATCAGCGTATAGTATACAGGAATCTTCCTGCCAAATTGGGTATCTCTAGCTTTTATAATAGCTGAGATCTGTGTGTTCACACGGACAAACAGACAGACAAACAGATAGACAGACATGGCTCAATCGACTAGGCTAGTAATCCTGAGCAAGAATATATGTATATATACTTTGTGGGGTCTACCACGCCTCCTTCTGCCTGTTACATACATTTGCACAAAGTTAGTATACCCTTTTTTGACTATTTTTAATGAAGTGTATACAAATTTGGATATCAAGTTTGAGCTTGTACTAATTCAACTTTAGTTCTTGCTTTGGGATTTGATAGAGGTGTACCAGAACTTACATAGATATAATATATAAATTCATCGTCGTTCACGTTTGATTTGTAATGCAAATGTGTGATGAAAGTTTCCATGCTGGAATATTCTCCACAGTAAACAAAATAATTATAGAAAATGCAATATCATCTTGGAAATATACAGACATATAATCAGTGTTAATGTATTATTACGTATAGTATATAGGAGGTTTTATTATTTCAGGTTTTAATATGGGACTAGAAAGTTCTTTTTAATTACCTTCAACTTCTGCTACTTTATATATTGAAGTCCATATATAGGCAGGAACTTGAGGGGAGTTTTATTTATATTGTATTTATTCCATCAAGTTTATATCAATTTTGTATAAAGCCTGTAGCTTTCCTATTTATAATCCGTAGGTAAATTGTATGAGGGAATCACGCCCATAAATCACGTACATGCGCTAGAATTATTCATCGGATCCGTTTGAACTTTGCATTATCTGCGAGCAATGACTGTTCTCTGGGAACGCCTAATGTAGTTCCTCTGTGATCTCCTCGTCATCAGCCTAATGGAGTTCCTCTCTAATCTCCTCGTCATCAGCCTCGTCATCGCTGCTTGTGATTGTGGTTGTTGTCATGGATATTGTGGTTGCTGCCGTCGCTGTACCCGATGTGCTCACTTGTCTTCCCGAATTCCAGATGAGATCAAAGTCCAGATCACATTCCTTGGCAACACGCTGCACCAGAGCCTTGTCTACCAGCCCTGACGCACTCCAGGAATTATCCTTAACAGCGAGTTCCTTGAGAGCGCGTCCTGCTTCGGGAAACTGTTTGGAGTAGACCAAAGCACGCACCAGCATGGCCAGTATGTGGGAGTGGCGTATGGGCGGCAGTTCGGGCTTAACTGAAAGGGGAATGAAGGGTTCATTATGCAATTGAATATACCTTCCTTGTCTGCACTTACTCAACATGCTGCGACATGCACCGATGACTGCCTGATTATCTCCTGCTCGCAATGCCTGCTGCATCTCTAGAATGCTCTTCACATCCGCTACTGTGCGCTGTAGATTATTGTAGGCGTGCTGGGCATGGCTAAGCTTCTCTAGGCACTTGGCTGCCTCCTGCATGGCCGTCAATGCCTTCTCATAGTCCTGATATTCCTCAATTTCGATCTGCGCACAGATGGCATAGAAATTGGCCAGAGAATCATAAGCCTGCCCTTTGCTGTAGAAACTGACAATGTGCTTGAGGATGTTCGGGTCACTCTGCCAGTCCAGTGCCTGCAGATAATTGGCTGCCATCACATAGATCTCTCTCTGTCGCGACATGCTGGCAAAGAAGATGATCTTATCCGTGTTGCCCGACTTGAGTAGGGACTTCATGGCACGTGCCTTGTCTCCTGCCTGTGTAAACTTCTTGGTGGCACTGTGATAGTCGCCCTGCTGTTGCAGTAGCTCACCCAGTTGCACTAGAATCGTTACTCGCTTCGTCTCATCGAAGTCAGCCTTGGCGGGCGTCAACATGTCTGCCAGTTCCTCCGTTACAGGCACGCCCTTCTCCACACAGATGCTAAGCGCACGCTCCAGATGCTTTGTCTTGGCCAGCAGTTGCACTGCCTTCTGGTACTGCTCGATGCTGGCAAAGAAATCCGCACAGCGATTAATCAACTCTGCATCAGACTCTGCATTCAGTTCCGAGGCAATGATCTCTAGAATCTCTGGTTGCTGCGACTCGAATGCCATTTCCAGTGCCTTGTGCAGCATGCCGGCGCGATGATAGAGCTCCACGGCGTACTTGAAGTTGCCACACTCCTCGAAGTAGGCAGCTGCAGTGGCCTTGTCCCGACTACGTGATGAACTGGCCACTGTCCACAGCTCCTCCTGATAGTCATTCTCCTTGCAGATCCTTATGGCATTGCTGAAAGTCTGGGCGCGTGTGTAGAACATTATTGCTTCCTGGAACTTTCCCACATTCTCATAGTGCCGCCCCAGATGATAGCAGGCAGCACGATCCCCGGACTGACGAGCAATTGCATCTGCCTTCGATATCTTGCCCAGATAACAGAGTATCTTCACCTGCGAGAACCAATCCTCGGCCTTGCTGTACACAGCCAGAGCAGCATCCATGTCCCCCGAGCTCTCCACATACTGACCCCACCATCGTAGCAGTTTGGCATCGCTTGTGTTCTGTATGTATCGCTTGATGGCCTGTGGTTGCTCCATCAGCAGCAACTGTGTGATGTTCTGCACTGGATTCTGTGTCTTCTCGAAGTACTCTAGGGCGCCCTTGATGTCGCCACTCTCGCGCAGGGCCTGTGCCTTCTGGTAGTATGTGTGCTTCAAATGAATCCTATCTTCTGTCTCAGCCACCTGCAGTGCCTCATCCAACTGCCCTGTGGACTGGAGTAGCTTGTTCAAGAGATCGTAGCGCTTGCAACGCTTGTATAGCTCCTTGGCCTCCTCGATCATGCCCAGTTCAATGGCCAACACTGCCACCTTGGCTTCCTGTTCGAGATCATCGTCCTGCATGGCCTGGCGTAGAGCACGCACTGATCTAGCCTGCTCCAGGTGACCCATGCACACCTTGGCCACGTCCAGGCGACTTGTGTGCACGCACATCTTGGCCAGGTTGGTCCAGATAACCTTGGATTGTATGGAACGCACGCAGCGAAAGGCCAAATCCATTTGTCCCTCTGCTACATGCAGACTGAAGTTGAGCACTTGGCGACGGGTGAGCACGTCACATTGCTGCAGATCCACAAAGTCCTTGAGAGGCTGATTCTGCACTGCGTTTACCTTCAAGCAGATAACGCTGGGCACGCAGAGATTTAAGAGTTGTGCACCTGCATCCAGTGACTGTGTCTCCAGCACATTCAGTTTGCTTGAGTAGAACATGACGAGGGTCTGCGAACTCACATAGTGCGACGGAGTGGGATTCTGTGCTTGGCGACTTGCCTTCTGTGGCGGCAGCATGACCATTGAACGCACCTCCACAGCCAGTAGGCGTGGCTCCTCAGTGTCCCAGAAGATGCGCACAGGTAGGCTGGAGCTGCTTCCAGTGCCCTCAGTTCCCTCCTTTATCAGATTGTACTCCAGCAGATTGTTCCGCTCGAAGTCCCAACAGAAGATCGAGTGTAGCGGCTGGAAGCTACTGTTGGCAATAACCAGAGCCAAGTGGCTGCCCAAGCTGTTGCACTTGACTAGAATGAACTCGCCAAAGTCATCGAAGATCTCGTGCCCCGATTTGCTGGGGAAGAGCAGCTTGGGATCGTGCCTGCTCACATCGTATGCCTTCACATAGCCATTCATGGTGAACACCGAGAGATAGCAACCAGTTAGGTCCATGCCAATGATCTTTCCCTCGATATCGTTGCCCAGTATCTTGTGGAGAACGACGCCGCCCACGGAGTAGATGACAATGTCGCTGGAGCTCAAGCAGAAGATGTTCTGATTGTGCAGGCAGAGAGTGATGCACTCAGCCGCGAAAGTCTGCAGCAGTCTGACAGTCAGCGTGGGTGTGGCACCACTAGAACCAGCTCCGGAAGCCTCCAGTATCTCCTCAAACTCATCCATGCTCTTGTCCAGTTTCTGCAGACTGTACGAGGAGATGGAGCGTCCATTGCTGACCACCAGATTGAGTTCGTTAAGTGCGAGTGCAGTCACTGCAAACTCCGCCTGCACTTGGCTTTGCCTGCCGCTGCAATGCGCCAGCTGGACACACTTTGCCGAGCTCTGCACGGCCCACAGAGTGCGGGTGTGAAAGGCCAACAGTGGCTGCTCCTTCAGCATGAATACACTGGACAAACAGTTGACTAGAATGCAAGGCTTGGTCAGCTCATTGAATCCCCAGATGCAGCTCTTGATGGCGCCCTGTCGCGACAGCGTGGCAATGTTGCCAAACTGCCAGGCATCCTCAGGGGCGCCCACAAAGCAGCTTACTGTGCGCTTCCAGGTGTAGAGATTGCCCTGATTGCTGGCAGCGCAGAGCGTCTGATTGCTGGTGCTGTAGGCAAGGCAGGTGAAGATCTCAGTGGAGGCAGCAGAGCCTGAGAGCTGCGCGTACTTGGACACTTTGCGGCTCAAATTGTTGCTGTCACCTCCGCTGCTGCCCTCCACGCTGAACGAGGAGGAGCCGCCATTGCCACCCAGACTAGACGTTGATGAGGTGACACCTGCAGCCATTCCATGTCCATGTGCTGAGCTGGGCAGATCCATCTTCAGCAAGTAGTTATCGCTGCGTTCAATATCCCAAATCCTTACAGCCAAATCTCCTGTGATGATGGCCAAGCTGTTGCCCGCCCAGGCTATGGCGCCGAGTTTGCCAGAACCACCGCGTCCACTAAGCTTTACACGCTCCAGCTCCGTCAAGATGCCAGTGGACTCTACAAGATACAGTGTAATGGTCAAGTCCTCCAGCAGGCAGATGACGGCATCTCTGTAGAATAAAAGGGATACAGTAAGAGCAGATTAAGACCGGAACTACTCACTTCTTGGGATGCCACAGCATCTGCACAATGGCGGGCTGCTGTAGACCGCTCTTCATGATCTCGGTGCAGGTGCCGCCCTGATTGATGTAGTACACTACGCCACCTTGGGTGCAGGCATAGAAGCAATGATTGTCCCGCACTCCTGAGTGACTGCGCGCCGCTGTGCGTGGTCGCCAATTGGTCAGTGTGTCCAGGGCATTCTCATCTCCTGCCACGGCTGCCTTGGCCAGATTGGCCATCTCCTCGCGCAGTTCACTCTCCACAGTGCGACGAAAGCACAGCAGCAGCAGCACCTCACGCAAATCGTGCGAGAACATTGTGAGGAACTGATACTGCCCGTCACAGCGCCAACCTGTGACAAGACCCTGCGCATCTGCAGTGACCATACGCCCACCCTGCTCGCTGAACTCCAGCAGCACAATGGGTGCCTTGTGGGGTCCACTGACGCTGGCGAACTCACGATGGCCAGCGAACCAAACATGTATGTCGCCATGCTCCCAACCCGTGGCCAGCAGAGCCTTCTCCGGATGCCAGCACAGCGCTGTGGCTTGCGAAGAGGCGTGCACCGGATACGTGACATCCCGCTGTGGTTCACCCTGCAAAAGGAAGAGCAAGAAATATAGAATTAACTACAAGCAGAAGTGCCTTATTGCCCACTCACTGTGTCTGCAAATATGGTGACACTGCCTCCGCGTTCCTGGCTGTAGGAGGCCACGGCGAAGAGGGGCTCATTGGGATGCCAACTGCTTATGGTGCTCACTGCATCCGAGTCCAGGAACTCAATCTTTGTGTCAAAGTAGAGCGTCATCCTTTAGCCTCGACTTCAGTGCACAAAAGAATTCTTTGTTGTGGCCCAAACACACTATGCAAGCAACGGTTGCCATGGCAGCTACAACTGCTCCTGCACCTTGCTGGGCCACTGCTCTGTGTTGTTAGAAAGAGATAGAGTATTAGGGTAATTAGTACTAACATTCGAGAGTGTTCGATAGTGTAACACTTCAACTATTTCACAAACAAACAACTGTTTTCATGATAATCTTAACGCTCGGTCGAACCCCTCCCTAATACTACGCACATGATCGTTCCAGTAATTACACTGTGCAACAAAACAAACGTTTACATTTGCTGCGTGTAGATAATAGCTGAACAAACTACACACTACAGCACAATTCCGACTTGTTGCATAGTGTATGTTGGTCTTTAATTACACTGTCCAAAACTAATTCCAACACTTGCTGTTTATGTTGCTTTAACTGTATGCAACAGTGTGTGTAACGAACGCCAACTTGTTGATCTGTGTCTGTTTAACAATTACACTGTGCTACATCACTTATTTTTTATTTTCCTGTTTTTGTAACTGTGTGTAAATAAGAGCAAAATAAACTACAAAGCCCAACACAAACTTGTGGCACAGTGTTTTATTACTAACACACTGTGCAACACAACTAAGCTCAACAGTTACTCTTATTTCATGTATGTATGTAGATGTGAGTGTAAACAACAGCAAAACACAAGCTTGTCGCTTAGAGATTGTTCTAGTAATTACTCTATACTACACAACTAACACCAACAATAACTTACTAAACACTACGTCACACTGAGCAACATAACTAACATTGCCATTTACTGCGATTTCCTGTTTAACTGTGTGTTAATTTCAGTGCAAACTGCACAGCACCAACACAAACTTGTTGCGCAGTGTCTGCAGTGCAAAAGTCACTCGGCACAAACACGCACGTACGCACACACACATACACTGCCATAGCTGAGAGCACAGACAGCAATTAAACTCTCTTACACATACACAAATAATTGCACATTTACACACCACTACATAGACATGAACGCGCATTTGGATACATGAAATCACCGGCACCGACTCTCAGGCTCGGTGACTGGGGCCGAACAACTTTTCATTATTACGACGCATTTGGAAGAAGAAATAAACAGTTGAGTTGAGTGCATAGCAGGGAGCAGCAGCAGCAATAATACCAAAAAAAAATGGCTGAGGAAACTTCAACTTCCACTGCGCTGAAGATTGCAGGTGCCGTCATCCTGCCCAATCTGGGAGGCATTGTGAATGGAAAGCTGACGAGGAACAACCTCAAGAATTGGTATGCAAACCTGAACTTTCCCTCGTTCAGGCCACCCAACTGGGTGTTTGCACCCGTCTGGACTGGCCTTTATGCTGGCATGGGCTTTGGCTCTTACCTGGTGTGGCGTGATGGCGGCGGCTTCAGTGGCGATGCTCAGCTCCCTCTGGTCGCCTATGGCACACAGTTGGCCCTGAACTGGGCCTGGACACCGATATTCTTTGGCCAGCATAGCATTAAAGGTGTAAGTTCTGGTGTAACAATTTGCTTTTCCTTATCTGCTAATCGTTTCCCTTTTTTTTGCACACTCAGGGGCTTATTGACATTGTCGCCCTCACTGCCGCGGCCGGTGCTTGCGGTGTACTCTTCTACCGCGTCAACAAAACGGCTGGTCTTATATTCGTGCCTTATATGGCATGGCTGGGCTTTGCCACTGCCTTGAATTATGCCATGTGGAAGCTCAATCCTGAGAAGAAGGATGAGAAGAAACCGGCGGCAGTGGAGCAGAAATTGAATTAGTTAAGCATCACGTTCAATGTTGTTTTTTTTAATTGTGTTTTTATTATTTCTCAAAATATAAAATGTAATCGTCACAAAATTAAATCGAATCGGCGCAAACGAGTTGCGTTAACAAGTGACTGGCAACTTTATGCTGCTTCTTCCTTCTCGTTGCTGATCGTTATAGCGCCATCTTGTGTCGGTTTCAAATGAACGTGTAATCATCGCAAAGCAAATTCAAACCAGAGTTATCGATAAAATGAAGTTTGACTGGCAATCGGGCGTTGTTTTAAAAATGCAAGAAAATTAGTTGCCACCAGGAGCAGGTGTCGGGGTCGTTGGCGTGCCTGCCTTCGGGGAGGTCGCTTTAGGTGAAGCTCCTCCCTTTGGCGATGGCGACGCCTTGGGAGATGCTTGCGATGAGTTTGGTGTATTTGCTGGTGTTCTGGGTTTGCCATCGCCCTTCTGTTGTTGTTGTTGCTGTGGCGCCTTGTTTGGCTGTTGCTGCTTTGGCGGCGATGTCTTGTTACCTTTGCCCTGTTGCTGTTGCTGACCAGCTGGTTTGGCGGCATTTCCTGCTGCTCCTGGCTTAGGAGATGCTTGCTTCTGCTGCTGCTTTGGTTGTTGTTGTTGTTGCTGCTGCTGTGGTTGCTTAGGTGGCTGCTGCTGTTGCTCCTGTTTGGCTGGCTGCTGTTGGGACTGTTGTTGCGGAGACGATTGTGGTGCAGGCTGTGGTGCCTGTTGCAGCGGTGCCTGCTGCTGTGGTGACTGCTGCTGCTGTGCCTGTGGCTGCTGTGCCTGCGGCTGTGGCTGTTGCTGTGATGCCTGTTGCTGTGGCTGCTCCTTTGGAGGCTGCTGCTCCTTGGGTTGCTGCTGCTGCTTCTGTTGCTGCTTCTGCTGTTGCTGCTGCTTTTGTTGTTGTTGCTGCTGCTGTTGCCCAGGCTTGCCTTGTGGCTGCTTCTGAGCCTGCTGCTGTTGCTGCTGACCTTGCTTAGCTGATTGCTGCTTGCCCTTCTGAGCTTGTTCCTGTTTCTTGCCATTGGCTGCAGCTGCTCCCTTTTGGGCTTGAGCTGGAGGCGATGTTTGCTTTGGCTCAGCTGCTGCAGCTTGCTTGGGTTCAGCTGGTGGAGTCACCTGCTTAGGATTGGCCTGCTTGGGCTGCTGCTGAGGGGCTTCTGCTTGCACCTGTTTGGGCTGCTGCTGTGGAGCAGCTTCCTGTGGCGCAGCTACTTTTTGCTCTGCCTGTTTCTCAACTGGGATCTTGGCAGCTTGCACTGCTGGAGCTGGAAGAGGCTTGGCCTCAGCAGATGGGGGTGGTGTCTCTTCGACTTGCTGGGGAGCAGCTTGAGGTGCCGCTGTGACCTCTGTCTTTTGCTCTGCTAAAGGAGTCGTTGGAACAGCTACATTGGGAGTCTCAGTTTGTTTTGGGGCAGGAGATGCTGCCTTTGCTGGCACTGGTGCCGTCTTCAGTTCCTCTGCTGGTTTGGCAGTGGATACAGCTGAAGTAGATTCTTTCTTTTCCGCCTTTGGAGTGGGTGCAGCCACAACAGGAGTAGGTGGAGCTGCTGCTGGAGTAGGTTGTGCACCTGCAGCGGTTGCTACTGCTGGTGCAGTTGCTGCTTCCTTCTTGGCTTCGATAGTTGCTGTCTTCTGTGCAGTTGGAGCTGCAGGCTCCTTATTTTCAACAGGTGCCTCAGCTGCCTTAGCTGGGAGTGATTCTACCTTGGGTGCAGCGACTTCCTTCTTCTCAATGGGCTTCTCCAGCTGCTTCTCCTGTGCTGCTGGCTGCACAACTGGTTTGGGTGGATCAGCAGCCACAATCTGAGCCAAAGTCTGCACAGTTGACCAGGCAGTCACTGGGGGTGGAGTCACTGGAGCGGGTCCATCTTGCTTTGGCGGTGTTTTAGCCTTGGTAAGAGTGACTGGAGTAGCTGCTAATGTCTGTGGTGGCGTCTTTGCTTGAATTGCAGCGGGTGTATCAGTTTGAGTTTGCGTCTTTGCCGGAGTAGTGGCCACTGGAGAAACTGCAGATTCAGCGGGTTGTGGTGTCTTTGCCTTGGCTGGAGTCTGCTCGGGTTGCGGCGTCTTTGCCTTAGTGGGAGCTGCCTCTGGTTGAGGTGTCTTTGGTTGCGGTTGAGGTGTCTTTGCCTGAGAGGGAGCTGTCTCTGGTTGAGGCGTCTTTGCCTTAGAGGGAGTTGCTTCTGGTTGAGGTGTCTTTGCCTTGGAGGGGGCTGGAGCTGCCTCTGGTTGAGGTGTTTTTGCCTTAGTGGGAGCTGCCTCTGGTTGAGGTGTCTTTGCCTTGGAGGGGACTGGAGCTGCCTCTGGTTGAGGTGTTTTTGCCTTAGTGGGAGCTGCCTCTGGTTGAGGTGTCTTTGCCTTGATGGCAGCTGCATCCTGTTGAGGAGGCTTTGCAGGAGTCGCTTCTGGTTGAGGAGTCTTTGCTTTAGCTGGAGTAGCCTCCGGTTGTGGAGTCTTTGCCTTAGCAGGAGTCACTGCTTCGTATTTAGCTGGCATTGGCTGAGCCTTTTGCTCGACTGGCTTAGCTTGCTCCGACTTGGGTGCTGGCTCAGGTGCCTTTGGTTGCTGTTTCTCCTCTTTGGTTGCAAGTGTAGCCTGAACTTGACCATCAACTTTGTCCTTGTCAGACTCGCTCTTCTTCTTTTCCCTCTCCTTCTCTTGGTTCTTCTTGTTATCCTTCTTGTTATCCTGCTTTCCCTTTGTCTTCTCATTCTGATTCTGGTTGTTGTTTGGCTTCTTTGTGGTCTCATTTAGCTTTGGCTCCTGTTTCTTTGGCTGCGGCTGCGGCTGCTTGGCTTCTGCCTTGTTGGGTTTCTTTGCCTGCTCCTTGGGCTTCTCCTGTTGCTTGTCCGCCTCCAGTTTGGCCACCTCATCGAAGTCCTCCACAAGCAGCGGCACATCATCATCATCTGCAGCTGCAGCAGCAGCAGCGCCATTCTCCGTTGATTTCTGGTTGCTGGACATGGCATTCGCATACATGCGCAACTGCAGCACTGTATCCTGACCCAACTGGGGCAATATCTCTGGCAGCATCTCCACAATCTTCTTCGTCTCACCGTGTCCCGTCACGGCGAACGTATTGGCCGAGAGCGAAGCCTGCGCCTTGGGATTGTTGAAGTGTATGACGGTGAGGTCATCCTTGATGATATTGACCTCCTCGATGCCGGGTATGGTGCTCACCGAGAGCTTCTTCAGCGAGCTCTGCAGCTTCTTGTCATCGGTGGCCGCCGTCTGGTGTATGACCTTCTTCTTGCGGCGGGGCGTGCCCTTGCCACCGATGCGCACTTGCGCCTGCAGCCGCTTTAGCTTCTCCACATTCATTTCTCTGCAAAATGATATAGATATATGATTGGTATATATATATAGTTATCTGGCTATATGTATTACATAAAATGGCTAAAGAGATTACCTCAGATTTTCACAGACGCGTCGCGACGATGTGCAACTCCACGGGCGAAATGCCGAATGAGAATGCGAATCCGAATGCGAATAAATGCAGCCGCCCAGGCAGGCAGGCAGAACCAGCACCACACCCGATCCACATCCCAACACAAGCCAAGCGAAGGCAGCGCTGCTTTTATTAATAACGCCGAACGTCGTCGACGAATCTCTTGCCTGTTTTATTTTTGTGGCACTTTTTGCATTGTTATACCCTAACTAAGAGTATGCTGCAGAGTGTGTGGGCTGGGGCTACGGGCTGCCTGTTTGGCATGTACATATATGCTCTAGGTACAGAAGAAGATACAACGAGGAAGCAAGGCCACCTGCGGCATGCCGAAGATACTATAACTAGGTTCTTATGTCCTTCCGAAACTAGTAATATATAAGGGTGCAGAATATTATGTCTTTTAATGGGCACTGATAAGTTAAGATATTTCTAAAATCAGAAATGATCTTCATACAAAAACCTCTTTTTCTTTATGGGGTCACATATATCTCCTCAGGTGCGTTGCTAACTCCTGGCAAAAAGTAAATATACCCTCTGCAAGGGTACAATATGTCTATTAGCTCCCCGTACAAATAATAATAATTTATTGTCTAAGTGCATAATGTGTATATTATTAGTTGTAGTTAGTTCCTTAAAAATACATACATATAAAATATTGACGGACTTTATATAGTCTATGTGCATGCACTATACTCTATACTATTCATTATACTCTTCATGATGTTAGGGTATTCAGGCTTCACATGCCACACATTGCTTTTGCAGCGTTGTTTTTAAATATGCCTCGCAAAAAATTTGTCGCTGCCGCCTCGCACTATTTTATAAATAGCTTCAAACATCTCTACATCTTTTTGCCATTTCTCGCAATTGATTGAATTCTGTGCAGCAGCAGCAGCAGAGGAGGCAGCGCCAGCAACTCGGCGTGTGGCTGCGTTGTGGTCGTGCCAAGCAGCTAGAACCGGCGGCTGTTGAACTATTGGCGACGGACGCGGACTGGACGCGGAGTCAGTTCATCAAAAATAGACTCGGGTTTGCTTCGGTAAATGCGAGAGAGAGAGAGTAAATAGATGGGTGTGTTTGCACACAGGAAGAGGCACGACTCATTAGCAGAGAGATTACTATACATATATACATATCTATATCTAAGCAAGAGACTATATAGTAAAAATTATTTTACATATTTGGGACAATTTTTAGGCAGTTATTAAGCCCGCACTCCTATATTGACAGGTCTACACGCCTTACTAGGGTAAATCAATTAGAAGTACTTGTTTCACAGGGTGTCATCTCCACTTCCTTGTCAGCTATATCTGCCAGATTGCTGGCAAATAGATGTAAATTTTTAAGCTCCGATTTGGAGCAGGCGTCATAGATGCGCTGCTGCATTTCCAGTTCCTTCTGTATGAATATTTCAATCTTCTGGAATCGCTCCTGTTCGGCCTTCAGCTCGGCAAGCATGGCCGTGTTCTTTGGTATAAACAAATGTAAGATGAGTTGGGATTAGCTTGTACTGTTCATTGTGCTTACCTGACGATAGAGCAGCTTAAGCTTTTCCAACTCTGCTGCCTTGGAGTGTTCCTCTTCCTCAGTCACTTGCTGCTCCAGCTCAAAGTCCTTGATGAGCAGCACATGGGGTGGCACATCAAAGGTCTTCTTGTCCTGTTCACGCAGTTCGTCTAATTTTGGTTGACAATTTGCCATCATAAGATCAATGACAGCAGTCTTCTCCTTGTTCAACAATCCAGATGTGGTAGGCGTTTCAATTTTCGCAATTGTCGACTCAACAGCGCGACCAATAAGTGATTTTATCAGATGATCGCCTGAAAAATTGTAAAAGAAAAAATGTACAAACAGTAATGCATTATATACAAAATATTTACTTACGTTCTGCGGATATTTGGTCTGGTGTAAATTTAAAGAATTCTAGAGTATATGCGCTCTGATCGAAATCCATTTTTATATTATTTCTCCAGTTATATGCGACTTACTCAACTGTAAAGTTAACTGTAAACAGAAAAGACGCCGAATTTGCGCGATTTGATTGAATGTGCAAATGTATCGAAGATTCCGATTAAGTTTTTCGATACATAAACACGCACGTAGTGTGACCAGTTTAAATACCAAATTTACCAGACGCAGCAAGTGCTCAGCAGTTACCCAGCAGTTGAGCAGTAAGCTCACCTGTTTTGTCGGATAAACACATTTAAATTTGTAAAAAGCCACATGTGTTGCTTTATAAACAAATAGTTTGTGTTGCTTAAATGAGCTCAGGCTCATTGTAATACAGAGAATTACAACAAATTAGAGTGTAAGCGAAGTAATTACTTGGAAAAATGCTGCTACGAACATGTTCTTTGCTCGGCCGGCGTGCTCTCCTTCAATCCTCCTTAGACCGAACATTGAGCACGAAAAAGCAACACATTGTTGTGCATCCAGACATTCGACATGCCTTGTCTGAGAAGCAGCCGATTGTGGCCTTGGAATCAACGATTATTACACATGGAATGCCAGTGCCAGAGAACGTGGAGACTGCTCTGCAGGTCGAGCAGGTAGTGCGGGAGAAGGGTGCTGTGCCGGCGACAATTGGCATCATAGACGGTTGCATCAAGGTTGGCCTCACGCAGCAAGAGCTAATGATACTCGCCAACAAGCCACGAGAGGAGGTCATCAAGTGCTCTCGTCGGGATCTGCCTTATGTTGTTGCCATGCGGCAAAGTGGAGGGACCACAGTGGCTGCCACCATGATTGTTGCCCATCGTGTGGGCATTGAAATCTTTGCCACCGGTGGCATTGGCGGTGTGCATCGCGAGGGCCATGTTACGCTCGATGTCTCCGCCGATCTAGTGGAACTGGGTCGCACTCCTGTTGCGGTAGTCTGCAGCGGTGTCAAGTCCATCTTGGACATACCGCGCACGCTGGAGTATCTGGAAACGCAGGGCGTGTGCGTGGCTAGCTACAACAGCCCTGGCGGCGTCTTTCCCGACTTCTACACACGTGACAGCGGCTCCAAGGTGCCCTACAATCTACCCACAGCTGTCCAGGGGGCCGATCTGCTGCACTCCTGGCGCCAATTGCAGCTGCAGTCGGGAGTACTCATCGGCGTGCCCATTCCAGCGGAATTTGCTGCAGAGAAAGCCGACATAGATGCTGCCATCAAGCAGGCAAATGCGGAGGCGAAAGCCCAAGGCATTGCTGGTAAGGATGTGACTCCTTTTCTGCTCTCGCACATAGCCAAGCTGACCAAGGGACGCAGTCTGCAGGCCAACATTGCGCTGATCAAGAACAATGCGGCGGTGGCTGCTGAAATTGCCTGTGCGCTGGCCAAGAAGAGAATGGAAGAGACACGAGGTGCTGCTGGGAGTAGTTCCCTCTCCACCTGCAAACCCCTTGTTGTAGGCGCCTCCATACTGGATCTAACATTTCAGGTAAAGGATGAACATGAGCTGCATCTGGATGGAGCCACCTACAAGTCCGTGGCCAAGCAGGCAGCAGGAGGAGTGGGACGCAACATTGCAGAGGGTATCTACAAGCTGCACGGCGATGTGAATCTCATTTCCGCCGTGGGCAATGATCGCTTTGGCAACATACTGAAGCAACTGATGCCACCAGCCTTGCACTCGTCCCTCATTGTGGACGAGAGACAGTCGACGTCGCTCTGCTCAATTATCTTCGATCGCGTGGGTGACTGTAAGTTGCTGCTGGGCGATATGGAGGTACATAATAGCATAACGCCTGAGGCACTGGAGGAACGCATGGAGCTCTTTCGCTCGGCACCTCTGATCGTCATGGACAGCAACCTGTCGGAGCAGGCCATGACCAGCACACTGCAGATGGCGCAGCGTTTTCAGGTGCCTGTTTTCTTTGAGCCTACGGACATGTTCATAGCGGGAAAGCCTTTTAAGCTGGGCTCAGACCTCACTCAGCCCATTCGTCTGGTCAAGCCTAATCTGCACGAGCTGAAGACCATTGTGGAGGCCATAACGGGGCAGGCAGTCAACTGGCAGGTGGACACGCAGAAGGAGCGCAACGTGCTGCTGGCACAGACCAAGACGTTGCTTGAACAGATCGAAACGCATTTCAACTGTATCATTGCCACGCTGGGAGGCATGGGAGTGCTGGTTAGCTTCCGCTCCGATGCAGTGCAGGATTCTAGTAAACTTCTATCCCTCTCCACCATCAACTGCGGGCACATCACACGCTTCTATGCCGTGCCCAAGGTGCAGGCAATTGTCAATGACTCTGGAGCCGGCGATAGCTTCTGTGCCGGCTTTATAACTGCCCTGCTTCAACAGCTTTCCGTGGACGAGTGTGTCGCAGCGGGTTTTATGGCTGCCGGCAAGGCACTGCTCTCCAAGTCAGCGGTGCCCAAGTCATATTTCCGCGACGTGGGCACCTTCAAGAGTTCGCTCCAAGAGACCCTACAACGTATGGAACAGCAGAGTGTCTAGAGAGGAAGGACTACCTTGACTCAGGATATATCAATGTGTTCATTTTATTAACTTTATCAAATGTACAAAGAATGCTCCCTTAGTGGGCCCACCTGTAAATGGAGACAATAAATGTGATTAATCTCGAAGAGAAATCGAGCCTGATTGCACTTACAGCTTTATCACTTTGTCCTTTCCCCCAGAGGCTACACGGGAGCCATCGGGCGCCCAGTCCACGCCAAAGACTTCATCCGCATGTCCAGGCAACTCCTGTGCCAACTTCTTGGTCTGCACACTCCAAACTACAGGGGTGAATGGGAGAATTAGTAGCGAAACAAGAGTGAGCGAATCTCCTCTTACCTTTCAGTGTGGAGTCCTTGCTACCGGAGACAATGAGACGCGAATCTGCCGACCAGGCGAGCGTGTACACGGCCTGCACGTGACCTCGGAATGTGGCTATGAATTGTCCATCGTGTGCACGCCACAGACGCACGGATTTGTCAAAGGAGGCGGAGGCGATGAGCTTCACATCTGGCGAATACTTGACATCGTTCACCACATTCTGGTGGCCCGTCATGCGCTCCACGCACTTGTTCTGGTTGTTGCGCCACAGATACAGCGTGTTGTCGTCCGAGCAGGAGACGAGGGACTCCACTTCATCCGGGCAGACTGCCTGGTAGCGCTTCAAGGCAGCAGCGCGCAGTTCCTCAGCTAAAAAAGGGGCAGTTTAAGGGGTAATCTAGTAAATATATTTCCATTCCAACTCACTGTCCTGGCTGCCAACTCCTTTGAGCCTATCTTTGACTGGCTGAAAGGGTCCTGTTCGCAGCACGTAGTCAGTGCTCAGTGCAATGTTGTTCACCCAGTGTGCATGACCGGAGAAGGTGCGGCAGAGCACACCATCTGCAGCACGCCACATCTTGACAGTGCGATCTTTGGACGAGGTGTAAAGAATGCCTGCGCCTCCCCAGCGCACTGCTGTGACTGCATTCGTGTGGCCAGCAATGTTGAGCAGACACTGACCGAGCTTCACGTCCCAAATGCGACAATCACCATCGCTGCTGGCTGAGGCGAGCTTGCGGCACTCAGGATTCTGATGATACGGCTCCCAGCTGAGGCCGTTTATGTGCTTCTTGTGGCCTGTCAGAGTGCGACCCACTTGCTGTCCAGTCTCCGGGTCCCAGATGATGATGTTGCCCGCCTTGCAGGCACTTGCCAACCGCTGGCCATCGGGTGCCCAGGCGACGCACAGCACCCACTGTTTGTGGCCACTGCAGGTGAAGTGAGGAGTCTCTGTGTTGAGATCCCACAGGCGCACTGTGGTGTCACCACTGCCACTGGCCAAATGAGCACCATTGGGGCTGAAGTGAAGGGAGACAATCGCCTCTGCGTGACCTGGCATGGAACTGGTGCATCTTGTCACCGGACGCACCTTAAAGACGGCCTGTGGCTGATAGACGATATCGATGACATTCTCAGTGTCCACTGTGCTTAGGTCGAGTGTTTCCTCTAGCGATTTCTTAATCTCATCCTCTCCTACAAAGAATAAGTATGGAGTTGTCTCCTCATTCTTCAACAGCGCATTGCAGATGAGGCCCAACTGTTGTGTAGTGATGCCCGAGGGCAGATCTATGGGTGGACCCGCTTCCTCGCCTGTGTCGGATATTAGGCGTGCCTGCAGCGTGTGCGGGGCAACAATCTGTTCAAGCTCTGCTTCCATTTTCTGCTTTTTTGCCAACATTTTTCAAGCCGGGATTGCTATGTAGACAATAACAAACAACACGTGCTACAAACTAAAGGTGGTATGAAGTAACGATAACAGTAATAAAGAACATATCGGTATGTTCGAAACCTGGTCACACTGGTCATTTCAGCTGATAAAATTAATTAACTTATTGAAAGATATATCTGCTAAACTATTTTTATTTGTTTTTTATTTTAATTCGTCAAATTCTATTAGGAACGATCATCAAATCTTGTCGCTCCGAAAACAACCATCGACTGGAAACGATAAATTTATATTTCGATCATTTCGTGTTGGAAGTGTATCGATTCAGTGTTGTGTAATGTAATTTTTAGGAAACCATTTTCAATACTGTCGCACAATTTTCATGTACGCGTTTTTCATACGTTTGTTGTCAATAAATTGGTAAAAATGGAAAATATACCGCGTACTCATGAAGGTAAGTGAAAGAGATTAAATGAACGATGAAGGAGAACCCAATAACTTGACGGAATGTGTGGAAAACCCCCTATTTGTCATAACTGAGAGTTTGTCTTGGTAGCGGTGCGGAGAAAATCAATTTTAATGTGTTCTAATTTGTTCTATTTGTAGATATTGAGGCGCAAATCTCGGATATCCAGGCCAAGAAGACAGAACTCGCAAAGAACCAAGCAGCAGCAGCCGGCGTGGGTTTGCTGGACAGCGGCGGCTTCTTCGACACGGACTTGTATGACGATGATAAGGCAGTTGGTAAGGGGGCCAAGGGGCGCTACGAGGGCTACAACACATCAATAGCGGCAAACGATGATGAGGGCGACGAGGATGAAGAGGACGATGGGTTTCCGGTGCCACAGAAACGGGCACAGTACACAGCACCCACTTCTGTGCTGAAGGATGTGACCCAAGGCAAGGAGGATGTCGATCCCATGGCGGATCGCCGTCGTCCAACTATAGCAGATCGTGAGGATGAGTACAGACAGAAGCGACGTCGCATTATAATCTCCCCGGAGCGTGCGGATCCCTTTGCCGACGGTGGCAAGACTCCGGATGTGGGTTCCCGCACTTACACAGACATTATGCGGGAACAGATGCTCAAGGGCGAGGAGTCAGAGCTGCGACGTCGCATCATTGAGAAGTCCAAGGAGGGCACACTGGTCAAGTCATCGAACGGAGAGGCTGCTGCCAAGGAAGGAGGACGCAAGCGTGGACGCTGGGATCAAACAGTGAGCGACAGTTTTATACCTGCCAAAGTGTCAGCGACGCCCAGCAGCGCAGCCACACCCACTTGGGAAGATGTAAGTAAGCAGAAGGTAGCTTTTAAAGAGATGAATGTATATGAATTCTTGCAGAAAACACCTGGAGATCATCGTTGGGACGAGACACCGGGACACAAAGGCAGCGAGACACCAGGCGCCACGCCGGGACTTGGCACTCGCATATGGGATGCAACACCAGCACATGCCATGACACCAGGCCACGAGACTCCTGGACATGAGAAATCGGCACGCAGGAATCGCTGGGATGAGACACCAAAGACAGAACGAGAGACTCCCGGCCACAGTGGCTGGGCCGAGACCCCTAAGCCGGATCGTACAGGCAGCGGTGCCGGCGAGAGTATCTCCATTGAGTCAACGCCAGGAGCTTCTAAGCGTCGCTCGCGTTGGGATGAGACACCTTCGAATACGACGCCGGCCATCACGCCGAGCAACTCTAGTGCCATGACGCCCAGCATGACACCACATGGTACACCGGGACATGCTACGCCACAGTTCACTCCAGGAGGCAGCACTCCAGTGGGTGTAAAGGCTATGGCCATGGCCACGCCAACGCCTGGAGCACTGGCTGCAATGACACCAGAACAACTGCAGGCCTATCGCTGGGAGAAGGAGATCGATGAGAGGAATCGACCTTACACTGATGAGGAGTTGGATCAGATGTTTCCGCCGGGCTATAAGATTCTGCCACCCCCTGCAGGCTACGTACCGCTACGTACGCCTGGTCGCAAGCTAATGGCCACGCCCACACCCATAGCTGGTACCCCTGCTGGCTTCTTTATCCAGGTGGAGGACAAGAATGCCAAGTTCATGGATAACCAACCAAAGGGACAAAATCTGCCGTTCATGAAGCCCGAGGATGCACAATACTTTGACAAGCTGCTGGTGGATGTCAACGAGGATGCCCTCTCCCCAGAGGAGCTGAAGGAGCGCAAGATCATGAAGCTGCTGCTGACCATTAAGAACGGATCGCCACCGATGCGTAAGTCCGCTCTGCGCCAGATGACAGACAAGGCACGTGAGTTCGGAGCTGGGCCACTGTTCAATCAGATTCTGCCGTTGCTCATGTCACCCACACTGGAGGATCAAGAGCGTCATTTGCTCGTTAAGGTGATTGATCGTGTGCTCTACAAATTGGATGATCTAGTGCGTCCCTTCGTGCACAAGATTCTTGTGGTGATTGAACCTTTGCTGATTGATGAGGATTACTATGCGCGTATCGAGGGTCGTGAGATCATTTCCAACTTGGCCAAGGCTGCTGGATTGGCTACAATGATCTCCACTATGCGACCGGATATTGACAACATTGATGAGTACGTGAGGAATACGACGGCGCGTGCATTTGCTGTGGTAGCCTCCGCATTGGGCATCCCCTCGTTGCTGCCCTTCCTCAAGGCCGTGTGCAAGTCCAAGAAGTCGTGGCAGGCACGGCACACAGGCATCAAGATTGTCCAGCAGATTGCCATCCTTATGGGCTGCGCTATACTGCCGCATCTCAAGGCGCTGGTGGAGATTATCGAGCATGGGCTGGTGGATGAGCAACAGAAGGTGCGTACCATCACTGCGCTGGCCATCGCTGCCCTCGCCGAGGCAGCCACACCTTATGGCATTGAATCGTTCGATTCGGTGCTGAAGCCACTGTGGAAGGGCATTCGAACACATCGTGGCAAGGGATTGGCCGCCTTCCTCAAGGCCATTGGCTACTTGATCCCATTGATGGATGCTGAATATGCCAATTACTACACGCGTGAGGTGATGCTCATTCTGATCCGTGAGTTCCAGTCGCCGGATGAGGAGATGAAGAAGATTGTGCTCAAGGTGGTCAAGCAATGTTGCGCCACAGACGGTGTGGAGCCGCAGTACATCAAGGAAGAGATTCTGCCGCACTTCTTCAAGTTCTTCTGGAATCATCGCATGGCACTGGACAGACGGAACTATCGCCAGTTGGTGGATACCACAGTGGAGATTGCCAACAAGGTGGGCACCTCGGAGATCATCAATCGTGTGGTGGATGATTTGAAGGATGAGAACGAACAGTACCGTAAGATGGTCATGGAGACGGTGGAGAAGATAATGGGCAACTTGGGTGCGGCAGACATTGATTCGCGCCTGGAGGAGCAGCTTATCGATGGCATCTTGTATGCCTTCCAGGAACAGACCACCGAGGATGTGGTCATGTTGAATGGCTTCGGCACCATAGTGAACCAGCTGGGCAAGCGCGTCAAGCCCTACTTGCCACAGATCTGTGGTACCATCCTCTGGCGTCTGAACAACAAATCCGCCAAGGTGCGTCAACAGGCGGCGGATCTCATCTCACGCATTGCTGTCGTAATGAAGACCTGCCAGGAGGAGAAGCTGATGGGTCACTTGGGTGTCGTGCTCTACGAGTATCTGGGCGAGGAGTATCCCGAAGTGCTGGGCAGCATTCTGGGCGCCTTAAAGGCCATTGTGAATGTCATTGGCATGACGAAGATGACGCCTCCCATTAAGGATCTTTTGCCCCGTTTGACGCCAATTCTGAAGAATCGTCACGAGAAGGTGCAGGAGAACTGTATCGATCTGGTAGGTCGAATTGCGGATCGTGGCCCAGAGTATGTGTCCGCCAGGGAGTGGATGCGTATCTGCTTCGAACTGCTCGAGCTGCTCAAGGCACACAAGAAGGCAATCCGTCGTGCGACCGTCAACACTTTTGGTTACATTGCCAAGGCAATTGGACCCCATGATGTGCTCGCGACGTTGCTGAACAATCTCAAGGTGCAGGAGCGTCAGAATCGTGTGTGCACCACTGTCGCCATTGCCATTGTGGCCGAGACTTGTCGCCCCTTCACCGTGCTCCCTGCCCTTATGAATGAGTACCGTGTGCCGGAGCTGAATGTGCAGAACGGTGTGTTGAAGTCACTCTCCTTCCTGTTCGAGTACATTGGGGAGATGGGCAAGGATTACATCTATGCCGTGTGTCCGTTGTTGGAGGATGCGCTCATGGATCGCGATCTGGTGCATCGTCAGACTGCCTGCTCGGCCATCAAGCACATGTCTCTGGGCGTTTATGGTTTCGGCTGTGAGGATGCACTCACTCATCTGCTCAACTATGTGTGGCCCAATATCTTTGAGACCTCACCGCATCTGGTGCAGGCCTTTATGGACTCCGTGGATGGGCTGCGTGTCTCTCTGGGATCCATTAAGATACTGCAGTACACGCTGCAAGGTCTCTTCCATCCCGCCCGCAAGGTGCGCGATGTCTACTGGAAGATCTACAATTCGCTCTACATTGGTGGACAGGATGCCCTCATTGCCGGCTACCCGAGAATTACGAATGATCCCAAGAATCAGTACGAGCGCTACGAGCTGGACTATACGCTCTAAGTAGCTCCATTTACCCCCGACTCGTAACTGTAATTTACCAATAATTTTGATAAGACACGGAAATATAACGCGAACTGTACAAATCGAGTATTTTATTTAATATTACGATTATTTACGATAATTCTACAGAGTTTTTAGAGTAGTCTTCTGCTTCTTCTTCGATGGGTTTGTTGGAGAGAGAGAACGAACTACTGTGGACCACGGTTCAATTACATTTAATTACTAGTGAATGTTTATCAATAACATGTAATTACAGAGTGAATGTATTTAAATATTGAGCTGCGTTTGATTTGGTTTATGGGAGTTTCCAGTTTTGTTTTCAGGTGGATTCAATTGATTAGTAATTATTACACGTAATTACCAAGTAATTAGTGTAATTAATTACAAAGTAACTATTATAATTAATTACAAAGTGATCATGATTAATTGCCAAGTAATTAGTTTAACTAATTGTCAAGTAATTACAATTAATTACCAAGTAATCAGTATAGTTAATTACAAATTAATCAATTTAATTAATTACCAAGTAATCAGGTTAATTAATTACCAAGTAATTATTATAATTAATTACCGAGTAATTAATATAATAAATTACTAAGTAATTATTAGTAATTGCCAAGTAATTATTGCCAAGTTGTTAGTATAATTAATTATTATTATTATCAAGTAATTTTCTTCTTTCTTAGTATATTTTAATACTCAAGTTTTGGAACATTTAGTGTTAGATTACATTTTAGTTTACTCAATTATAAATAATTAATTTTTGATTTCAATATTTTATTTATTTGTCTTTTGTGATTTATTCCATTCATTTTTAATTATTGAGCAACTTTTGAAGACAGTTTATTTTCAATAACTTTAGTAAATATATCCTGTTTTATTAGGTTTTATTTTATGATATTAAATTTATTATTAGTTCAGTAATTTTTTGTTGTAGCACATTGAAAATTTGTTATTAATTGTTGTCTTTTATATTATATTTCGTTATTTAATGTTATTGAACAATTATAATTGCTTATGTTATCGTATTTAGTTTATGTTATTTTTTAAATTATTAAATTAATTTGTATAATTAGCTCATCAATATATGAATCACCTTTTAGTTTCGATTTCTATTACTGACCAAGTTACTGTTGAAAGAAATTCACCTTCAGTTAAGCCCATTCATTAATTAGTTGTCTTTAGCTTTGAATTCGATTTAGTTGATGGCATTACTGAGCAATTATTTTGGCAATTGAAATGAATTTAACTGAGTAATTAATTAAGTTGTGTGAGTAGTTCTATAATTCTCAGTTTATTAATGTTAGTGACCTATTATAATTATTTAGCTGCTCTGTATTTATATTCCTCTTTTATCTGAAATTACATTGAGTAATTGTTGCAATTGTAGAGTTATTTAGTTTATGTTTGAATTTCGTTTCTTTCTCTGCTCAATTATCAGTTTTATCAAAGTATTCATCCTCTCTCATCTCTCTTGCTCGGCTCTTCAATAATAATGTATAGTTATCAAAATAGTAATTGTTTGGTCTGTTAATTACTGGTAATTAAGTAATTAGTGTTTGTTCTCTTTTTCTGTTTTATTTTCGTTCATCTTCTGTAATTCTAACGGAAAAAGCTGCAGCTCTGCTGCCAACTTATCTTTTGGCTTACTGATAATACAAATATATGTGTGTGTGAGTGTGAGTGTGCCTGGGTTAACCTTGAGGCTATCGCTGAAGCATGGACTCGACTATGTCGATGAGGCTCTGCAGGCCGAACATGTAATTGTGATCGGGCTCATCATCTTCTGAGGTGAAGACGTGGGCAAAGTCAATGCAGCGCACGTGTATCCACTGATCGGTTGTGAGGGGTGGAAATGGCCTATCGTGGAAGCCATTGAGTTGTCTTTGGGTATAGTTACTCCACTGTAGCAGCTGATCGTGGTCGTAGCAGATGAGCAAGGAACTGGCAAAGAAGTGCAGCACGCGCTGACGCTTGAACCATACGAGGATGCTGCGCAGCTGACGCAACACTTCCTCGAGCAGCATCTGGGTGGAGTCGGAACTGCAGTTGTTGATGTTGAAGAAGATAGCCAGTGTCTGGTGGAAGCCCTCCACGTCCAGTTTCTTGCCATAGTCACGTCCGTGACGGAGTAGACGCAGTCCCTCTTTGCCTGGCTGGTACACCTGAAATCCGGGCAGGCACAGGCCGAGGTTCTGTTTGCAGATCACATACTTTTGCTCCTCGATGGCGCGCTTGTGCGGCGAGGAGTTCGGGTCCCAGGTGCGACGACCGACCTTAATGTCCATGACACACGGATGCTTCATTGTGTGTGTCAGATCTTGCAGCTTGATAAACGTGTGCTCGCGCTGATTCACAACCAGTTTCACTTTGCCGTAGTAGCGCGGAACGTGCGCTGCCAGTGCGGCCAGAATGGGGGCCACTTTCCTGTTATCCTCCGCCTGCTTCAGCTGCTGCTGCTCCGCTTCTGCTGCGTCACCTTTGCCATTAAGGTCATTGCCAGTTGGGGCCGATGCACCTGCCGATGATTCCGCAACCATCTGCTGAGCGACCCTCAGTGAGTCATAGAATGCGACTTCGCGCACACCGCACTCCGGTTTGCCCAGCGGCTTGAACACACAACCCTCCTCCCCCGAGTCTTGGAGCAGCCCCACGGCGGCCGCGTTGCTTGCCTCGAATGTGTGGCCGGCCACCTGTGTGCCCAGCTGACGGTAGCCAAGTGGCATTGCGGGCGTGCCCATCACATTTTCCTGCTCCTTCTTGGCCATCATCCTGTCGGATTTGTCGCCTGTCTGTGAGTCTGTCTGGCACTCAAAATCTCACGACGGCAACAACGGCAACAAAACAGCGCAAAAGCACGCACAGCAGTGTTGCAAATCGTCAGTCTGATAAATAAATAGGGGTTTCTTCACCAAAGGTGTTAATTACAAAAGCAATGCAATAGTAATTGATTGTAAATGTGAAGCAAATATAATTAATTTTGCTGATCGATGATCTTCAGTTGCCGCTTTGCTTAGCAATATGTTTCAGCTGCTTTTATATGCTGTCGGTGGCATATTTTGAAAATTAATGGTTTTCTTTTAAGTGTAGACAGCTTGACTTTAATGTATTTCCTGCTTTTTAATTGAAATTGCAATTGATATGCGTAATAAACGTACTTACAATGACGAATGTTTGTATTTTGTTTATTTGCTTGCATTTGTTTATGGCGGCAAGTATGAACAGAAAAACAGTGCTGCAAAGCGGCGCACAGATAAGAATAGGGGTAATTTCACTGCAAAGTATTAATGAAACTGCTGCTAATAAATTATAAAACCGGCTATAAATACTTTAATTTATCAGCTATATAGTATTTTACATAATATTTCGTTTATTTATAAATGTTTAATAATAATTTCGATGCAACTTATTGGGAAATTATCGTTATCGCAAGAGTTATCGTAATGACTGATAGGTCAATGCAAGTGTGGGAGTGGTTGTTGATGTCGTAGTTGTTGCTGTTTGCTCAATTAACGCGTGTATTTTTCGATTTCCTACTAATATTTAGTAACTGGAAGAGCAACAGGTGAAACAACGCAGTATGCTGAAATCATGGCACATTGCCGTGGTGGCCATTATGGCGCTGTATCTGTGCAGCCAAGGTGAGTCAAGCCACACCTTAACGGGGCAACAACAACATAAGGCATGTGCAATGACAAGTGCAATGAAACGTTTCAATTGCAGTAAACTTCGTGGAAAGTCTAGAGTGTTATGTGTGTTCCAACCAGACGGGCAATACAGAGAAGTGCCTCAACACGATCAAAACCTGCGAACCGTTTGAGAATGTCTGCGGCACAGAGATTCGTTGGGGCAGTCAACCATACTTCTCCGAGGGAGCCCTTAAGCAGTATTACGTCTCCAAGCGATGCATGACCAAGGAGCAGTGCCAGTCGAAGAGAAAGCGCTACATGCAACTGTATTGCACCCACATCTGGTACGAGGATTGGGCCTGCAACGAGTGCTGCCAGGGCGACAGATGCAACTACTTTGTCATCGTAAGTGGGGATGTGGAGCTGGCATTGGTTACCTTCCTAATCATCTTCTCTCTTTGCAGAGTGCTGCACCCGCACGACAAGGTGCTAAAGTGCTAACGCTACTGTCCACACTTCTATTGAGCGTGGGTCTATTCGCAGGGCGTGGCTTAGCACCCTAACTGGCTGCACAAATCAACCTCAGCTCAGACAACGCACATCACACGCATTCTGAGAATTGCTAAGTAATCTCTAAGTAATCATAATCTCGACTCACTGTTCCGTCCATTTGAGTGCAACTATAACTGGTGTCTGCTTATAGTTGACACCGTCCAAAGTGCCTTGACCAGAAGCGTTCTTCTTTTTTACGTATACATATATCACAAGAGTCGCCAAGCGCGAGTTGCAGCTGCTATTGCTACATGAAAGGAAGAGGGATTCAAAGCTTCAAACCGTTAAATAATTGAAGTAGAATTCCATTAAACATTCCAAATGGAAAAGGGAAACCTTAAGCTTATATTTCTTGTCATATTTCCTGTTGATAATTCTATAAAACATTCCACAAGAAATAGAAGCCTAAAACCTGAACAGTTCAGTGCAACTTTCAGCCTCTTTTCCTCATCATATTCCCTGCTCTAATTGAGAAACGTTTACATAGGAAAAAGACTCTTTAAACTTGAGCAGTTTCATGCAGCTTGAAGCTTCTATTCCTTATCACATTCCCTTAAAGATAAATTCTCTTTTCTAGATAGATTCTCAATTCTTTGACTCTCGCTCTCGTTCTTCTTAATAGATTTACCCTCATAGACAGACTCTTTCTCTCTTTTGCTCTCTATCAATAGCAACTGCAACTTAAGCTTGACTTCGACACAGTTCAGCTTTAGTAACCTCGTACTCGAATAATCATATCTCGATAATGTTTTTGTATTCGTAGATCGATCCCTTTTGGATCCGTTCTTATTGACCACAGCAGCTCAATAAAGCAACGTTGGCGTTTTCAATTGTCGCTCTATTGTGCAATTTAATAAACATGTCAATTTAATGGAGTATTAGTTGGTGCAGAAGCAGCCGGCAGTGACAGTGACAGTCCTGAAGTTCCACTGCAGCGACTGCTGCTGCTGCGAGCCAGAGGCAGCACCAAGAGGTTCAGGCAGCCAGAGACGTGTCAGTGAGGAAGTGGAGGAGCTGCCTGCTGGCTTGCCTCCTTGCCCAGCCTGTTCGGCACCTAATGTGAGCACCTTCACCTTGTACTCCAATGGCTTGCAGTTGGAGCCCTGCGTGCACTTGGGCTCACAGACAGCACTCATCAGGTAGCGAGGAAAGTTGCCGCTGCCCAAGTCAAGCAGATCGTTCTATATATATATGAAGGAAAGAAGTGTAAGAGAGAAGTGTGAACGCATAGTGCCTGCTCTACTCACCATAACCTTGCAATCACAGCCGGCGGCATGGACATCGTTGCGCTTGCTAGTCAGCAGATCCTCATAGAAGTCGTTGTAGTACATGGGCGGCAGCTGGTAGGGATTGAGTGCCGCCTCCGTGGGACGCACTGTGGTGGTGGGGGTTAATCCAAAGAAGGCATTCAGCATCTTAGAAGTGCCCGCAGCCAGCTCATTATCTGTTGCGTCTGCCTGCAACTGTTCCGGCCAGAATTTGGGTAGATTCCGGGGCAGTATCTGCGATGCTCCAAGCTCATCATAGGCTGCAAACCGATTGCCATCGACGTAGAGCAGCAGCAGCATCAGCGCCAGCGCTGCAAGTAAACTGGGCATCTGAAGAGGAATGGAGCGATTTGAATGATTGTACAGAGAGAGGCTCCTGCTGCCGAAACTCACCCATGGCATTGCTGCTAGATCCGTGCCTGAGGAGAGTGTGGCTCGTTTTGCAAGGCTGACGGCGTTGCTCAACTGCTTTTATAGCTGGACCCAACAAAGGAGGTTGCTGCAGACGCCTCAGATTACCTTTTGTCTGTGCGTCCATTATGGTGCGTCACCTGGACAGCAGCAGCAGCTCAGCAACAGCAGCAGCATCCAACAAAAGGGTCAAGTGTTGACACAATAACAAAAGGCGCCACGGGGGAGGATGAGTGGAGGCTATTTATAACACTGTCCGCTGTTGGTGTCCGGCTAGAAACTTGAGTGTTTAGGTTAGCCGAAAAGGAACCCAGTGACCCAGACACAGACATAGACACTTGCAACCCCCGTCCCGACCCGGGAGCTACTGCTGACTATGAGCTCATATTGACGACTACTAGCTGAGGCAGCTGAAAGTTCAGTTCGGTTTTCAGGTGCATTTGCCGCTGGGGCATTGCTAGGGCTTCCCATCGGCGCAATCCTCCAGCCGATGAGACTCAGAGTTGGCTCAGTTCAAAGCGCGTCGTCGCCACGCACGGTGCGGCGTTATTTTACGGTTTGAAAGGCGCGCATGCGACAGACCGAAAGAGAGAGCGACTCTCAAACTGTGCAGGCAGCTCAAACTGAAGTGAAGAGCGCCAAGAGTGAAAGAGAGAGAGAGTTGCAGTAAGATTTGAACATCCTTGGAGGCTGTTTGTGCTTGTTGTTGTTGATATTGCTATCAGTGTTGCTGATGCTGTCGTGTTTGTTGCTGTTGTTGTCGTGGTTGTTGTTGTTGTGGGAGTGTGTGTACAGTTATCCGCTTGGCAAAGCGTAAAAAAATCGGTAGGAAGCCGTAGAAAGTGACGCGTATCAGGGAAAATCGTTAAAGAATGGAAAAAGCAGTTGCGACTATGTCACGAATCGTGTGAACACGCAAGAAACACAAAAACATTGACTATATATAGTCATATATATCAGCTAAGTACTGGATACTATATAGTGGCAGCAGGTGCGATATAGCGCAGAGGATACGGCACATGGACAAAGGCACAATGAAGCGCAAGCAGAGGAGATACAGGTACGATAAAGAACAGGGTTGAAAATAAACGGAGAGATTTGAAGAGAGCAAAGCAAGATTCTTGGGTTTAGCTGAGCTGAACCGGTTAGGACGATATCTCATTGTAATAGAAAGCAAATATAACGTGCTTATTCGATTCCTTCGATTATTGATTGTGAAAGAAAAGGGGAACATCTTTTATTTGAAGATTTCTTGTTCTTTTGATTACTAAAAAGTCTCTAAATAGACTCAGTTTGAGTTATACTGTACCAGTTAAAACAGTCAGTTTCTATATTTAGTTGATCCTTCTTTCGAGAAGCCCCTTCCGATATAGTTTCAGAGAAAGGCAGTCAGTACTAGTTCATCTTTTTGATTAGAAGAGAATAGTAGTTCGATATCAGATAAGAAGACAGATCTTTTGTTGAAGGGTTTCTTCCTTAGTTGATTGCCATCTTAAGTAGATACTATCTTTATGGAATTCTAACGATTTCAGAAGCAAAGCTTGGTTGCAAAGAAAGGTTTTCAATCGTAGCTGTTCTAGTCGGTTGGAGGTTTAATATTTGCAAGATATATATCCATGATATACCATATATCCATAATATACATCCATGATCTGCAGATAAAAGAAAAAGGAATTTGAAAAGAACAGAAAAAGGTTATCAAATGATATCAACTGAAGACTGAAAAGTGGACAGAAGGTTCTCTGATAAGAAGTGTATTCCATGTTGACGTAGATAGCGTTATTTCCGATTTCTGCTTATGGATAAGTATACCTTCTTAAGTAGATCTCTTGGAATGGAATTGAGGGACTGAGAAAGGAAAGTTTTAAGCTTTAGAAAACCTTGTCAAAAGAGCAGAAGAAACATCGATGTTTCTTCAGCGCTACTTATGAGTAAAAAGAAGGGAAAAACAATCTTATATTTCTTCCAGCCATTGAGTTTAGTATAGTATAGTTTTCTGCAATTGTCTAACCGTGCCCATTCTTGCAGAACTACATTCAACACACTGCAGCTGCAGGAACTGGAGCGAGCGTTTCAGCGCACGCATTACCCGGACGTCTTCTTCCGCGAAGAGTTGGCCGTGCGGATCGAGCTGACGGAGGCGCGAGTGCAGGTTTGGTTCCAGAATCGACGTGCCAAGTGGCGCAAGCAGGAGAAGCTGGGCGTGGATTACAAAGAGGGTCTGGACATGGATGTGGCATTCGATGACAGCGCAGTGCTGGGCCAGCTGGACAGTGCCTTGGGTGAGTTAGTCAGCGTGAATTTCTATTCGGAATCTTTCTCATAATATGCAAATCTTCAGCTGGAGGCGGCACCTTGCTACCGGACACGCCTCCTCAGTCTTCAAACTCGCTGGACAACGAGCTGAAGGCACCTTATAACACTGGAGGCCTGTCGCCATCGCGTCTCTCGCCCAACATCTTCCTCAATCTCAATATCGATCATCTGGGCCTGGAGCGAGGGGGCAGTGGCTTGTCCATGGAGTGGTCCACCTATCCGCCTTCTACGCCCGCCACGCAACCAGAGCAGGCGACTCATCATCATCATCAGCATCAGCAACATCAGCAGCACCAGCAGCAGGAGCAGCAGCAGCAGGAGCAGCATCAGCAGCATTCGCATGCACACCCGCATCATGAACCGATCTGCACACTGGATGCAGTGCAGCATCAGGCGCTGGCCAGCGCATTCGGCGCCTCCCTCGATCTGGACATGGCAGATGGCTCTGCTGGCTATGATGAGATGAAGTTCCTCGGCGTGGATCAGTTCACGATCGACAGCTTCAAGGCGGACTGCATTCTCAGCATGGAACACGAGCAGCCGCTGACGCACGCCTCCTCCTCCGTCTCTGTCTCCGCCTACGAGTCGCAAGAAATCACTGACAACAGTGTGCTGCACTCGCTGTGCCTGGATCCGAGCTTCGGCAGCCTCTCTTTGCTCACCTCCCACGCCGACACGGAGCCCAAATCGCCGCCCCCCTCGTTGCTGGTGCTGGACAAGACACTGCCCTCGCTCAGCATCGGCGTTGGTGTCGATGGCATCGGTGATCTCGTGGAGCAGCTGCATCACCATAATCCTCACGATGTGGGCGTATAGTGCCCCGTCTCATCGAACTCGAACTCAACCTAGCCGAATTCTAATTGTAGTTAACGTCATCTCTTCTAGTCTCTCTTCTAGTTGTAATCTCTCTTTTCAAACTCACACTAAGTTATTCTACTAATGGCCAGTTAGCTGGCTCAGGTGTATATAAAATACATTCTATGGGAGTGTCACAAAATCAAAGGTACTGTTGTTTTTACTGCAGGGTACCAGCTGGTCTTGTAACTCTATTTAAGCTTATTCAATCTCGATCTGGCATAAGGGTTTCTACTTAGAGAATTTATATTTTGTCTATGAGTTCTACACTGCCTTCTGTTCTAAATTTAAATACTTTTAGCTACTACCAACACCTTCTTTCAATGATCTGAGAGAGCATTTCAAACTACAGACAGTCACAACTTTGTTAAAATGTGATATTTATATTTAATCAGCGGTATGAACTGAAGGTCCTACAATTTTGAAATACTGGGCAAGGCTTTTATGCTACCTCCTTTCAATAATCACTAAGTTATCATCAAAAATCTTTCAAATTTCGCCGGAAAAAAAAAACAGAAGAGTTTTTAAAATTAATATATTGTCAATGTTATTTATTCCACACCTTTAACTGTAAATATTAAAAGCCTAAGCAATTTTAATACTTTTATGACACCTCACTAATCTTGAAAGGCACTACCAAGAACTGCAAACTCTCATAACTTTGTGAAAAACCAATCGATTTTTATTACAAAAGCACCAGCATTTTTTCAAAATATTATATCTTTAGTTTTTGCTGCGATTTGCTTAAGCGATTTGAAGCAAGTCAAAATAAGAATGAAAATCAATTTGAAAACAGTTATGTTCAAATATGTATGAAATGTGAGTACTGTAATTAGGCACCTTTTCTAGGATATTAAAGCCGCGTGTCGAGGCATTTCACACTAGAAAGAGGCACTAAGGAGCAAGGAGGGAGGTAGATAGGTGAGACAGGGGGTGCATGTTGAAAATCTTTAACATAGAAAACCTGCCCCGAAAAGCGACTTCCCTTCTCTCTTTGACCCCCAAAAAGTCATGATATGCTCAGAGGCTTCTATGGATTCCTGTGCAGCGCAGAGAACAGAGTCCCATGTGCGTGTGTGTGTGTGTATTGGTAATGCGTAACAAAAGGCAAAGCCAAAACACACTCTGCTTTGCCCCAACTGCCTCAGTTGGCAGGGACTCGCATGTTGTATTTGTGGCTCGGATTAGAGCCAAACTAATTGTGTGATTTGAATGGATTTCGGGTTTCTCTTGGCTTGTTTGTTTGAAAATAACATTTGCTCAAAGGGGGGGCAGTGGCAGCGGCAGTTCCTCCTTCAGCTCCCACTTCCAGATTGTTCCAACTTTGGACTGTTCCTGCTGCTTCCTTACCCTACCGGCTTCCTCTGTCTGTTAGTCTCTGTGGAACTGTTACTTCTGTCTGCTCCATATGCATACATTCTCTGCCTGATGCCTGGCTCCTCATCGAAATACTGACTGGTCCCCCTTCACGCTATTCCATTTGATTCCAACTACTTATAATAAGGCATCCGGCTCTAGCTGATACCTTCCTCTGCCTTCTCCTGCAGGTTCTTTTTATACCCTTGCAGAGGGTGAAGTACCTTAGGAGACATCTTTGATACTATATATACTATACATATTCTGAATTAGCATCGACAGGCGAGTCGATCTAGCCATATCTGTCTGTCTGTCCGTTCGTCTGTATGTCCGTCCGTCTGCCCGTCTGTCTCAAACTCGCAAACTAGTCTCTCAGTAGAACTATCTTGATGCAACTTACCACACGGTGCTTCATATTGCTCTACGCTTTAAATAAATGGGAACGAAAGGATTGCACCGATATATCGTATAGCTGTCATACAAAGATATTGCAACCAAATTAACTACATCGAATAAGATGAATGTAAAATATCATTAAAAACAGACAACTGCCATAGAAAAAAATCGATTGAAATTAAGGTTTTTGTATTGTGGAGATAATCCTTTAATGTTTTTATTATTTAATACGCTCTTTTCAATTTTAACAATGTGTTCCCTTAGGTCATATAGAAATATACACATTCATTCCATTTAATTCTGCACTATTATATATCACTAGCATAGGAACAATCGGAGAAGATAACAACCTGCAAGAGTATCAAAGCAGCGGCATGCCTAAAGTAGTCTTTGTTCCTGGTTTTATCTACTCTCTCTGCTTCCTCCGCATTCTGCTGCTTGTTCCCACTGCCTGCTTCTCTCCTTCCACTGCTCCCTTTGCCTTCTCACTCTCCTCTGCTGCTGCTGATCCCTTTCCCCTTTCTCTCTGTTCACCTAGCTGTAATTTCCATTTAGCGTCATTAGCGCAATGGCCGGATCCCTTCGTGGTAAGCTGCATTGAAGGCCTAAGCCCGGCAAAGCAGCCGCCTGATGCCCTTTGGCAGCGGCGCCTCAACGTACGCTGCCGTGTGGAGCTTAAATTAAGCTTGGAACGCGTCGTTCGCTGCTCGGGATCGCGATCCCAGACTGAGCTTAACACTTTGGTAAGCTCCTTGTGGATTTGGCTGCGCTTGGGTGCCAACTAATGCCATGGCGCTGCGGCCTGAATGCCTGTCAGCCATTTTGTGAATGCACAGCGAGAAAAGGGGGAGAGGGAATAAGGCAAATAATGAAGGCAAATGGGAGATAATAGTTAAAAATGGCTGAAATTATTAAAAGTATTTTGAAAAGATATTGAAAAGTTCTAGGGGATTTTTTCTTGCAGTGCAGCAAAGGGCAGACAATGAGCTAATTGCTCATTGTTTGACGCACAGCGGGCGCACTGGCCACAGCGCAGAGGGAGGTCCAGCGCCCAACTCCAGGTGGAATTCCGCTTGGGTATCAACGGCGTCGACTGGTTGCCATTGGATAATCCGTGGCAGGACAATGCGATGCACTGAAGCGCACAACTGTCACGGGGTGGTGGTGACAGCAGAGGGCATGATTGGGCCTGGAATGCAACCCTCTCTCTCGCTCTCTCTCTCTCTCTCTCTCTGGATAAGTTCTGTTGGAGTTCTTCAAGCTTTCCACGCCTTTGAACCCGTCAGACATGCACACACATGATTTGAAATTAATCGAAAATGTTGCAAATTTGAAAGGACACAAGAAGTAGGAGAAGGAGCTGAAGAAGGAGTAAAAGCAGGAACAGAGAGGAAGCAGCACTTGCGGCTGTATGCACAAGGACCACAAACTTTAATCGATAGTCAAATAGGCAAAAAAGCAGGAGGAGAGCAGTAGCCACAGTCTGTCCCAGTTTTGTGTGGCATCAAGGCACAAGCATAACATAAGGATAAACCACAAGGAGCTGTTGCCTGCCACAGCCTGCAGCCTGCAGTGCCTGAGCCTGGCTTTCTGCTCTACTCTGGCGTGTCCTTAATTTCTCTAACGTCTGTTTATATTTTATATGGAACTCGCCGCGGGCCGCATAACGCAATAATCGCACATTTTATGGATTAAACTCACCTGTTCACCTGCTAATCTATTCACCATTATCGCCCCTGGGATTGAACCGAACAAATGCTCCCCCCTCACTGCTCTGCCTCTGCCTTCTCTTCTAACAATTGTCCATTGGTCAAGCGGTCGCAATATGCCAAAAAGGGGGTTGGTACTGCCAATGGAAGGTCGCAGGGGGCTTTGATTATATTGAGTACAATAGATTGCGTATATTTTATAGGTATTTGTTGCACATAGAAAGGTCTTTGTGCAGTGTTATACTCACAATGGCATAAGCACTTTATGTTAGATTGTTGAAGGTGCTTTTAGCTGCACAAATATGAGAGTTTGCTTGCATTTCTTATAATGAATGTTTATTGAAGAATGTTTATATTCAATATAATATGTGAAAGCTATTTTCATAATAGTGGAAAGGGTTTCTGGAGTAGAATACAGAAGAAGGGAGTAGAATCAGCTTTCATATGATACATAACTTAATAAACGAAAGAATTTATAATTAGATTAATTAGAAAACAAAAGAAACAGTACAGAAACAAAAAGATATATTGAATATATTTGAATATAGATAAGTCCATGATGAGTAAGTTAACATGAATATTAGGTTTCTTTAACTAAGAGTAGTATTTCTTTTAATTATATTATAAATTTTAATTACTATACAGATCAAATAGACGAGTCATATAAATATTTAGATGAATAACAATGTTAAACATTTTGCAGGTTTAGAACTGAACTCCACAGGACGATAATGACAACTAAACTTCAAGACTTATATGTTAAACCTATTGAATCAAATTCTATACCGTTTTTTATGAAATTTACTTTAATCTGAAGAAAACTGAAAGATATTTAACTAAGAATTGCATAAACTGAAATACATACATATATATACTCCCCTCTTTTGTGGGCTTATATTCCATTAGTATCAAAAAGAATTGCAGCATAAAATCCTCAATCCATAACTGAATCAGACTGTGAATCCTTTACTGAATCGGAATCTGCTCGCTTTACCAACTCATTTATTCATTACGCATATGTAAAAAGTGAAGCTGTACGAGGTGATCCCCCTGCCTCCCCCCCCCCCTCTCTCTCTCTCTATTTGAAGAGTGGGGAAATATTAAATAATGAAATATTAAAATCAATGCGAGAAACGACGAACGTGACGCTCTTTCCCCCTTCGCCGCTGGCCTATGCGAGGTGTTCATGTGAATAAATTGCAATTAACAATATTTTTATTCCAACAAACGAAAAGGAGTCGAGGAGGGAGTAGAGTCGAGTGGGCGTGGCAAGCAAAGGATTCGCATGTGATGTGAAAAAAAGGCTCTCATTTAATTAAAGGCAAATTTAATGGGTAAATATTTCATGTGCGCTACATAATGGTGCCGCACACACACCCCTTTCATATGTATATATGACGCTTAAATGTTGGTATAATTTTTATTTTAAAAACACAAAAAGTTGGCGATGTGTGTGTGTCGTGTGTAAATAGCAGCGGATGCGGGAGGGAGACGAGGGAACGAGGTATATTAAATTTCTCTGTTGATAGAGCAGAAACACGAAATAAGGAAAGAAAACAAAACGCAGCGGAAAATATGAAGCGTGCACTAGAAAAACAGAAAAATCAGTGAGGGAAAAAAAAGAATAAAGAGTGAAGAAATCAAAATCGAAAATTAATAGACTGCAAATATTTGTAGATTTTTACACGAACTATTAAAACCGAATGAACTGCAGAGGAAGCCTGCCCTATACCGTCTACAACTGGAGCTGGAATTTGAGCTCTTGAGGAGGAGGCTCAGTGCATGAAACTCGAGAAGGTAGCACTGATTCGACCTATGCAAATAGTCTGAGGACAGAAACAAAATGGCCACGATGACAAGGCAAAGTAGAGCGAAGGTGGCAGAGAAGATAGAGAGAGAGAAAGAGGAAAGAAGGGAAAGGAGGGTGAGTATTGAATTTGAATTTTGGTCACCTGGCTGAGTCTGATGCTGATTCGGGTACGGTCAAAGGAAAATAACAAAGATGTCACTGGAGCAGCAGAAGGAGGAAACAAGCACAGAAGCAACAGTCGATTGTTAATAACTGTGATATACCACGTTATGTTTGAAATACTTTGTGTTGCATACTTCTAAAATCAGTAGCCTTTTAAAATTATATCTTGAATAACTTTCATTGAATCGTCTTACAAATGAACAACGCCTGCAAATTATTGAATATTATTACCAAAACGCGTGCTCTGTTAAGAAAGTTCATCGCGCGCTTCTGCTTCTATTTTCTCATTTTCGATTGCCACAAAGATATAATACCCTTCTACCCTACGAGTGTCAGGTATAACAACAAGTCAGGATACAGTCGAAAAATGGCCAAATTTGGCAGAGACAAAGCTACAATGGCAGAGCGGAGAGAGAGGGGAAAGAGGGTAGGAGAGCTGAAGCTGGTCAAAGATTGGGGAAAAGCAAAGGCGACGGCATGACAACAATAACAGCTAAACGATGCGATGGATGCTTCTTCCATCTATCGATAGAGACAGAGAGAAGTCATTGTTAAAATGCCCATTCAGGCGGAAATTGCAAAATACAAAACAAGCTAGAGGCAACAAAGTTGAAGGGTGGAGCAGAGCAAAGGAGAGAGAGAAAGAGAGAGCGAGAGGGGATTGAGAAAGATAGACAGAGACAGTTTAGGAGAGAGAGAGAGGAAAAGAGGGGGCAGCTTTCGCAAGGTAGCAAATGATTTTGCTTGTGTTTTGTGCAAAAATGCAAATCAAAATGGAACAAGACGAAGGCAAAGCAAAGCAACAAGCAGCAGTTGCAATAGATAGAGACGGAGATAGACAGATAAAGGAAAGATGCACTGCGAAAAATATGGAGGTAAAATATGGAGGCATTGAAGTTAGTTTATTCTAATGCTCAATAAATAAATTCAAATAAGTGATGAAAATATTACAAAGTTAATAAATAACTGTGTTTTCAATTCTAAGAAAAGCTAGCACTTGATTTTTGAAATGAAAAAAGGCTAAAATTATAATAAACTAATAAGACAACATCATTTTTGTATATTTCAATTTTGGTAAAAGCTAGCTTATTGTTTTATACAAGAAATAAGTTCAGTTAGTGATGAAAATATTACAAAAAAAAATTTATAAATATCTGAAGTTTCGATAAAAAACTCTAGAAAAAGTTAGTATTTTTTTTCTTATGAAATAAGGCTAAACTTGAAAATAATAAACTAATGAAAACCTAAAGTTATTTATTTTTAGACTTTAGTATTTATTTTGTTTAACAAAATAAAAAATAATTTGTATTATAAATTGATGATTAGATATTTTCCTAGATTTTATTAATCTTAATTGAAGAAATAAAGAAAAATAAATTTAAAAATTCTTTTCTTTATTTTGAAAACGAAATTTATTTTCTTTGCGAAAAATCCGAAAAACCCAGAGAAATAATTTGCCCTTCAGGTTCTTATATATATATAACATATATATATATATTTTGTACGACTCTAATCTCATTCCACCCTAACTTCTTGCCAAGTTTTTCTCTCAGTGTACTTTCCAAGTTGCAACATCTGAAATTGCCTTTGTTGGCTGCGTGTAAATTGCTTTCAGGGGCGACGCCCTTCAAGTGCGAAGGCTTGGATGGCCATTGACCAGATCCTTGTATCATCTTTGGGTAAAACTTTTCCAGCTGCTGCTGCTGCTCACATTACCCAGACAGGTGTGAACTCCACAAGGTCTTCGCCAGCTGAAAACTTCCGAAACTCCCATAATAAAAAGCAAGTTTCATTTTGTGATTTGTTTGATTTGCTTTTTTTGGCTTGTTTTATTTGCTCAATAAGTTAGAGTTAACCTTACAATATTGGGGTATTGTTATCGTTATCGGTTCAAGGATAAGGAGTTGGGGGGAGTACAGTTATCATATGTATACACAGAGGAGGCAGACCTGCATAACTGTTTAACTTGATGACAAACTGAGGTAATTATTGGACATTTCAAAAGGGATTTTCAAAAAGGTCATCAAGTTATCGAGTTATCGATCTTGTTTTACATATTGAACACAATTTATATAATTTGTATGTGGGGTAGTGAGATAACTTGATCTGTTTGGGAGTAGGTTACCAAGTTATACACTTTATAAGGTGCCCCTTCTTAGTTTACTTTTGTTTTTGGGATACATCGACACGAAACAACTAGATAAAAATTCACACTCACTCTCTCTCACTCACTCATGCACTTTCTCTCTCTCTCTCACACACACACATAGGACTACACATACATTTAGTGACTGTACATTTGGCTAAACTGAAGACGAGGAGGAGGTTAATCCTCTCCTGCTTCTTCTCAACTTAAAATTAACAACAAATTTTGTGACTTTATTTCTAAATCTTATTTATATACAAAACAAAAAGGGTTGTAAGAGGAAAAGGGGTGAGGGGACTTGAGGGGGGAGTGGCCGGCACTATTTACAGCAGAGTTGAGCCTCCTTAGGCCACCTCCAGATCGGAAGATTCATCTGCATCGCTATACTGATTGGGATCGCTCTTGATGTGCACCAGATGCGTCGCATAGTGCTCCGGGGAGCACTTGGCCGAGCCGGCAATGGAGGCGGGTGAGGAGCCCGTGTTGTTGCCAGAGTTGCTACCATTGTTGTTGCTGTTGCTGCTGTTGTTGGGGTTGTTGTTGTTGTTGCCATTGCTGGTAGTGCTGCCACATTGCTCCTCTTGCAGCTTACGCAGTCGCTCCTGTTCCTCGCGCTTCTGTTTGCGCCACTTGGCACGGCGATTCTTGAACCACACCTGGAAGAGAGAGAGGGAAGAAGGTTTAGTCAAGGCAACCTTTGATAGGGCTTCAAAAACACTTTCATCCGTTTTTCAAATTATATTTTCTATAGCTACCCCCGTTCCCCGCATCTCCGCCGTATCCACCAGCCTCCCTGCCTGCCTCTCTTTCTTGTCCTTTCGCTGAAAAATATTCATGTTTTTTCGTGCTTCATATGCTTTGTGCGCTTGGCCCTACACAGTGGGGCAAAAAGTACTTAAAACTGGCTTAGTTAAAAGTCAGAAAAAAGGTTGCGCATATATATTCATTTTGTTTTTATGTTCACTCCCAACCGAAATAAATGTAAAGGAAGACATCCCTGAATAGCTAAAATAGCCGTTGGCAGTCACATTTCCGTTGGTATCAACACCTAGATCTAAGGAAGCTACATAAACTTATAACTTTATTGAATTTTGACCTTTTTTTTAACTAAAAACCTATTGTGCTGTTTTCTGTCTTTTTCTCCTCTTATTTATGCGTTTTTCCTTAGTCCATTCTACTTTTATGAGTCATATCTGTCAGCCCTGGCCCACTGTGCGTCCATTTTGTATGGCTGCCCGCACTGTGCGCGCTTATCTCGCGTCTCTCGCCCAATTAGCTTGGCTTATTGTAACAGTAATTAATGTAAAGAAATGCGCAGACATTTTTTGTTGCCCAGCTTCTTCCGCATTTTAATTAGGCACAGGCCACGCCCACACTCACTCACTCACTGCCGCCCCCATTGCTGTGCTTATCTCCCAGGACAACCCTGCGCTACTTAGTTAATTAAAACAAAAGCATTTCGTGGCTCGAAGTGACTTAAGGGTTAATTTGCTTTGGCAAAGAGGTGCGGGAGGGGGAAGAGATGTAGAGCTGTGAAGGGGGCAAGGGGCAGGGTAAAGGCAGCTGTGTCCTAGAGTTGTGATTGAGGGGGAGATTCAACAGAGAGGCTTCACTCTCTCCATCCCCCTTGTTTATCTCTTGCTTGTCATTTGGGCAACTGTTCGTGTTGTTGTTGTTGTCTCTTTGGCGACGGGGTGGAGCCAACTTAATGCTGCTGCTGTCTCCCTCCCTCCCCCTTCCCATGACTACGCCTCTGCCCAATGCCTGCAAATCAACCTTGATGCCCATTTTGTTATTGTTGAGCTAAAATAAATACTGCTGAAAATACTGCTAAATACTGTTGTTGTTGTTGTTGCAAGCTTACAACAATTTGCAACAACTGCTCCAACTGTTGTTGTTGTCCAGTTGTTGTTGTTGCTGTTGTCAAAATTTCAGCAAAAAGTTTAATTAGAAAAATTAGCTGGGAAAAAGTTTTGCTTTTGCTCATTTTCATTTTACACTTTTTCCATTTTTGTTATCATTTGCAGCAAAGTTTGCGCACTGCCACGCCCCCCAGTAGGGAAAGGGGAAGGGGGAGTGGGAGGGGTTGTACTGGCTTGAAATGTTTATTCAGCAAATCGACTGAATTTGTTGAAATAACAACGAGATGGAAGCGGGTGCAAAGTGCCTGCGAGCAGAGCTAAATGAAGCACTAGAGAGGGGGGAAGAAAAGAGAAGGGAGAGTCGTAGAGGGGAGGGGGGAAGGAGAGGAGCAGTTAGAGGCGAGTAGAAGTGGCAAATGACATGTAGAGCTGGTAGGAAAAGGAGGAGAGAGAGTAGGAGGCGGTAGAAATGCGCTAAACTTATAAGCAGCAGCAGAGCAGGAGTTGGAACACGAGGGCAGCAGGAGCAGGAGGAGCTGGAGCAGCCCCAGGCGTGAACTGGAGTTGTAGAGAGTGCTTCTAGTAGGGCACCTTGTTTGTAGTTCCACAATCTCCTCGCTTACTCCGCCAACTGAGGCAGCTGCTCTGCTGTTTCCTTAATTTCTCTCCGTTCTCTTGCTTCTCTCTACCAGCTCTTGCTGCTCTTCTGTTCCGGCTCAGGCTCCTACTCCCTCATCTACGCCCTCTTTTACTCCCTTCTCTTCTTCCTTATTTACTCCCTTCTTTACTCCCTTCTTTACTCCCTTCTATACCCCCTTTTCCTTCCTCTGACACCTCTTCAAACTGCTCCTCCACTTTCTTCTCTTTCTTGTCGTCCTATTGCTGCTATGTAGCTGCTTCCTCTTCCATTCAGATCCTCTTCCATCTACACTTCTTTCTTCAGCTCTTCATCACCCTCTTCCCTTTCTTTCTGCTGCTCTTCATCTTCCTCATCTTTCTCCTCTTGCTTCAGCTTCAGCTGCTCTTTTTCCTACTCCACCACTTCCTTCTCCTCCTGCTTCTGCTCCAGCCTAGATGCGCAGCTGCCTGAGCTCATTTTGTGTAATTTGTGTAAATTTCTGCAGCTGTCAAAAGCGCAGTAGGCGTGGCAGGGGCATGGACAGTGGCAGAGCATAAGGGAGCAGGGGAGGATGGCCAGGGGCAGGGGGCAGACGGGGGCGTTGCCGTGCTTATTTGCTTAGGATAGCTACAAAATGGCGAACTGCCTAACAACCTTTGAACTTGCCACGTCTGTTGGCAACGTCAGCGTAGCTTCCTTCCCTCTCCCTGCCCTTCCCTTCACCACAACCGTCCTCCCTGCTTCCGCCTTGTTGCAGCTGTCATGTTGCATTTGCCACTTTGTGAATTTTCATTTGAAATTTCATCAATTTTTGATTTTAAATAATTAAATTAAATTTCCAAAAATTCCAAATTCTGCCTACAGCCTGACTATGTGCGTATGTGTACGTGTGTGTGTGTTGGTGTCGCTATTTATTTTCATAATTTCATAATTTTATGAGCTTAAGTTATTAAAATAACACGCTGCAAACACATAGAAATCGCTTTGCAAAATATTAAAAGAATAGAAAAAACGTTGTGGAATAAACTAGCTAGAATTGCTGTATACCCTGTAGAGGGAGGTGCCCTGGAAGTGAAATAATAAAAACATATACATATATTAAGTATATATATATAAAAATTAAAATATATATAGGATATACAAATTGACTTGTAACCTTTTAAAACTGATTATTTTCAAATTTAATTAAAGTTAATAAGAAAGATATTGTAAAGTTCCCAGCTTTTTATAATTATTTTATTTAACTTGCTTCCTTGAAACAGAGCATAAAAGACATAATGTTTTCAGTATTCTTAGAAATTTGGAAATTTAAGTTAAATTTGTTTTCTTCAATTTACATTTATTTCCTAATTACTCAATTGTCCACTTATATTCCCTCATTCGTACTTTGCAGGGTATCTTAAATTTGCCAACAGGCCATGAATTTAGTCAAGAGCTTAATTATGTAAACAATAAACTGGAAATAAACTGCCTACGCCTATGCAACAGTTTATTAAATTCAATAAAAAAGAGAAACTTCCGCGTGAAAATCGCCAGCGTTTTTTGTCGTCGCTTAGCCGTCGCTATCGACATTGACGTCGACGTTGCTTTATTAAAGTTTCATATTTTAATTAGTCGGCTTGGTTCAATCCGCATTGAACTCTAATCCCACGTCAGCCACAGTGCCGCAGGCGCATTGCAGAGGGGGCGTGGCAGGCAGTCAGGCAGAGGCAAAGTTGGCAGCCAAAAAACCTAATCCCGTAATTTCTACGGCCAATATACACGCTAGATTGCATGTGTGTGTGGGTGTTAGTGTATGTGTGTGTGAGTGTATGTGTGTATGTGTGTATGGTGGTCACGTGACCTCTGAACCCGCTGGCAAACTGCGTTTAAAATCTGACTAACACGCACGCAACATTTTTCAATAGCCGCCAGCGCGTTTTTTGCAGCGCGTAAAACGCGCGCAGTGAACATTTTTTGGCAAAATAAATAAACAGAGAAGGGTGGTGAAGGTGGGGCAATGGGGGAAGGGTAAAGAAGAGTAGGAAGGGAAGAAGGGAGGGGGAAAAGGTAGTGGTGCTGCAGGAGGCTTCGCTGCTCCCAGAGTATCAATGAAAATGAAGCAAGGCAGAGGCAGGAGTTGGTAGAAGGGGAAGGGAGAGAAGAAGGGGCGGAAGGGGAGGAAGAGTATGAAGAGGAACAAGAGGAACAGAAGGAGGTGGAAGGGGGAAGTAGCGTCTGCTCTGGTCCCGGCATCAATGAAAATGGAGTGAATGCAAATTGAAGCCTTCGTCGCGTCGATCTGGCAACACCAGGCACAAAAAATGGCTTGCAAACACAACAAAATGGCCGACGCTGGAAGCGACAACTTGCCATGGATGGGCAGCAGGCAAAGGGGCAAGGGGTGTGGCAGCTGCAGTTGGCAAATATTGCCACAGATTTTTCAGGCAAAAGCGCATAAATCGCTGATACCTACAAAATCCACTCGAAGAAGAGGTAACTCCAGCAAGAAGAGAAGGAGGGGGGGGTGAGGGCGTGGCAGTGGAAACGTGCATGAAATCCATTGAACAAACAAACCGGGGGCAAGTTGATTTTTAATTAACTACAAAAGCGCTTTATGGCCCAGACAGTGGCAGAGGGGGAGTGAGAGAGACGAAGAGAGAGTGAGAGAGGGAGAGAGACAGAGCGTGGCCATTTTCTGTTATTGTTTGATTTTTGGCAACTGCTGACCCCGTCGACGTGCAGCGGGATTACCAAGCGTAAAATGGCTGTACTCTTAATGCACATGTGTGTGTGTGTGTGTGTGTGTGTGCATATTTGACTGGCATGCTATGATAACTTTGCGCTTCGTTAATCGCCGCAGCTGCTGCTGCTAATTTTCATGTTATTGCAACATTTTGTGGCCAAAAAAAGGCCAAAAAGTCAAGCTAAAAATGTCACAAACTGCCCCTCTCCCTCCCTCTCTCTCTCGCTCTCCTTTGCAGTTGATTGGCAACGTGAGTAAATATCTGTGCCCTGCCTGTGTGGTGTGTTTCAGCCTCTCACTCACTCTCTCTCTCACTCCATTCAACTGAGTGTGGTAGGTGGAGCCCAGAGGCAACACAAAATGGCGGCTGCCTTTGCACTCGACGCTCTAATTAGTGAAAATTGGCAACGCAAGTCGGTCGGAAAGTTCGTCACCAACACGGAAGCTAGTTCCCCCCTTCCGCCCCTCTCCACTCATCGACTCCGTCTGCACCGTGTTTTACTTGTTGTTATTGTTGTTGTTGCTGTCGTTGTTTTTACTGCCGTTGTTTCGTGTTGTTGGATTAAAATCGCGCAGCCGTGAAAATGGCTCGTTACGAGGTTTTTCCCACTGACGTTCGAACGCAGTTTGTAGTTTGGTTTGATTTTGTAACGAGAGAGGCCGGAGGACAGACAGACAGGTTGAACGAAAATGCTTTAAATGACAAACTGCAATGTAGTTTCTGCAGTAATTAAAGGAGTGTATGACGTCACAATGACTCAATAGTGACACTACTAATAACATTTATTTACTATTCACCTCGCAAAATAGAGGTGTAGCGTAAGCAACTCACTAAAGAGTGTTCTTGACAATATTGCTCTCTTTGAGTTCCAACTCTGCATGCCTAAAAGAAATAGAGCAAGCAACAACAACTATAGCAACAGAAAGCCACACATACATTAACAAACATGCTCTAACATACTCTTGCACGCTCGCACTCTTGCACTCTCTTTCTTACGCATTTCAAGTAAGAGCACACATATGATCTAAGCTTCTCTTATTTTAAGTAAGCTAAGCATATTGTTAGTGCGATGGGGTGAGTAAGTGATAGACACTCTCCTAATTAAAAAGGAGAGCGAACAATGTAACAATTAAGTTGGCAACACCTACATAACTTCAAATATGTTATACATGTTAGAATAAGTGAGCAAGTGCAATTTGGTAATAGTCACTGGAATTCTGAAAGAGACGGGACATTTTCAAATTATTATTCAACCTCAACTCAGCGCAATTACACCACAAGTTATCTCGTGGAGTCAGTGAAGTTGGCTGCGTTTAGCAACTTCTACAAACCTCCACATATGTGCAAACGAGTGAGGCAGTGCAATTTAGCAATGATCAGTGGAAACCAGAGAGAGACAGGACACTTTCAAATATGACTCCACTTCAACTCAGTGCAATTACACAACATTTTCTACCGTGGTGTTAGTGAAGTTGGCTGCGCTTTGCAATTAGCTACGCATAATAGTGAAATAAAAAAGAAATGTGTGAATAAATTAATTCAATAATGAATAACAATTAATATTCGTGTAAAAATAAATAAATAATATTAATTTGTGAATAAAAATGTTAAATCAAATCACAGCATGTTGAAAATCTTCGTACAATGATCGTTTTTAAATACCGCGAGTGTATACAAGAAGTAAAAGAAACAAATGGAAAAGAGAAGAGGAAGAGATAATGATAATTGCGGCACGTTGAGTGCGCAAGGGATGAACGTGACTCTGGGATACCTCGTGGGTGAGTTAAGCTTTTGTCTTGTTACGTTTCAGCGATCATGTCAAATCATGTCGCTGCTTGTCCACCAGCTTTAAATTAATCTCAAATAATGTAAATTCTTATGGAAAATACCCGAAAAAAGAAAACATTTTAACAGCTTTTAATCGCTGGGCAAGTCTTAACCGGGGGGTGGCCTTTTAAGAGCTTAGTGATGTGCACCTGTCCCCCCTTCCCCTCTCTCTTTACCCAGCTCAAGCTTAGCGCTTTTTGTGTAAATTTATGCAGCTTCGAGGCCAATTTTCACTCCACACACACATACACAATATTTGTCTATGGTTACACGCTTCGACAGCCAAAACTGTAAAGCAAACATGCTGAAAAGGACGTGATTCCCCTCCCTCTTCCCCACCTTTTCACCCTCCCGGGTCGACCTCGTAATACCCCTCAACACCTTGCGCCGGGGGCTACAAACGCACTTTGCGCCGCACAAAAGTCCCGCGAGAATTGCGAGAGCGACCCTTAAACGTTGTCGACAAACACACACACACATGCACACACACACAGACACTTGCTCTGCAGGCGAAATTTCTCTCAAGTGTTTGAATAATGGAAAATTATGAAAAATTATAACAACAACAATAACAGCAAAGAGAAATCCACCACCGCAGTGTGTGTGGGTTGTAGCAATGCTCGTGTGAGATTTGCGGGCAGTGCAGCAGCAGTAAAGTGGCAACGCTTCACAGTGGGCGAATTTAAGCAATTTATTAAATATTAGAAAAATAAAAAGTATTTTTAAAAATACAAAAAAAAAAACTAAATAGGGAAATAACTTTCCCTAGATTCAATAGATAAAATTGAATGGCATGTTGTGTGCCTTGGCCCACTGTCTTTGCTGTGTGCTTTTTTGGGTGGTTTTCAGCGCGTTTTTGCGCCTCGGGCTGCGGCTGTTTTTCCGAAATTAAGGAAAATCTGCTGATTCCAGCTCATTGCCATTTTAATTTCATTTGATTCACACTAAGCAAACAAAGGGGGCAGCAAAGAGGCAGACAGAAAGGGAGACAGGGAGAAAGAGAGAGAGGGAGGGGAATAATAATAACAATATTGTCAAGAATAATAACTGTGATGATTGCCTAATTGCTGCTGTGCACCGCAGGTGGCCCAGATCCCACTTGATTGTGCAACTTCAAAAGAGGCGGCACTAAGGAGGCAACCCAATTGCCCGATTGTCTCAATTGTCTAGCACTGATCCCCTGATTCCCTCTGCATTCTTCTGTATCGTATCCCTTTCTGTAAGCCCTTTTTTTTGTGCGGGCGCAAATCCTGTGGCACGATGAGTGTGCACATTCTTTGGCCTAGACAGCAAAACCAAAAACAATATTTGAGTGTGAGAGGGAGAAAGAGAGGAAGGTTGGAAGAATGGGAGAGCGTGAGGAGAGCTGCTTACTAATTTCTTGGCGACGAGGCTAAAATAAATATTTGCGCTGCGCTCGAAGAGTTTATTGACTTGGCTAAGAAAAACGGGGCTTAATATTGACAATGATGATCGTTCCGAATGCGAAGAAGAAGAATAAAGGCAGTAGCTGTGGTAGCCACAGATCTGAAATCGAAATCACCTCGATCACTTGAGCTGCGGGATTAGGCGTATTTGAGTTGCACGCATCGCAGCGAGAACCCGAAAACAAACTCAGAGTCAGACTCGACTCTGACTCTGACTCGACTCTGATCTGTGTGGCCACAACTTGCTCGCAGCTCACAGCTCACAGCTCTTTCAGCTACTGTTTTACCCCGTCAAAGACAGGCAACCAGTGTACGAGAGCGAAGAAGAGACAGAGATAGACAGAGAGAGAGAGAGAGAGAGAGGGAATGAGGCGACACTCGAGTGTCTAAATAAAAATAATAATTGTAAATGATGAAGTCAAAATAAGCAGATCATTTAAATGGCGATGGGAACTCATACGCACTGTGATTGTTTAGGGTATACCCTGCAGTAGAGTGTGTGGAGGAGGGTATATACACACTTGAGGCATACCGCAGGGGATTAGAAAGTTGCACTAACAGAAAATTGCGTGAATTTTGTAGGGTATTTAACTTGCGGAAGGAGGCATCTCTGTACATCAAAGTATTTATAATCAATATCAGCAGATAAGTCGACCTTTATCACAGAGACTCATTATCCATGAGTCTAGAGCAGTCAAATTTGTTGACAATATGTTTGACTAAATGTTGCAATACTACGCCTCTTAATTTGTTGATATTTGGTGTGTTCAATATTTAATAATACCCGATTGTAGCTTTCTTACTTGTAATCAATTTACAGGGTATCTAGCTAGTCGTCTGTTCTCCTTAGTTTAGAGCGCACACAACCAATTTGTTGCTGTTGTCTTAGGCAAGATTTTCAATAATTATTGCCACTTATGGCATTGCCAACGCGACCAGAGCTAGCGGACAGCGTTGCCGGACGCAGAAGCAGAAGCAGAAGCTGATGCTGATGCGGACGCAGATGCGGACATGGGCGGAGTGGGCTCAAGTGGCAACACTCGGCATGCAAATATGCTAAACAGTAGCAGCAGTAGCAGTAGCTGCCCCCGAGTGGAGAATGGAGAGTGGAGTGTGGAGAGTGGAAGACGCCGCTCAAGTTGATTATGCTGCTTAAGTCAATGACGGACTACGACGATGACTGCGCACAAGATTTGGATTTGGTTTTCAGTTTTTGTTTTTGGTTTTTGTTTTTGGTTTTCGGTTTTTCTCGATTGGTTTATGCTTTTGCTGTCAGAGACAAGTTTCAAGTCTTCTTTCTTGTATGTTAATTAAGCGCTTGGCTTGTGCCCCCACCTCCTCCCTACTCTTCCTTGTTCATCTCCAATGATGCTGCAACTTTTTTGTCAGTTTTTCCAAATCAATTTCAATTAAGCTGTTGAGAAATTGAAATCTATCGAGGTGTTTCTTGCATTCCAACTTGCATGCTCAAGTTCCGTTCCTGCTAAAGGTCCTAATCCGTTAAAATAATTACTAGAAACTCGGAAGCATTCTCTATATAAGCAGGAACTGTTCACACATATACTTATCTCTATCAAGATTTCAATCGCAATTTCCTATTGCCATTTCCATTGCTGGCGTAATCCGCTTAGACCCGGTTAGACCCCGCGGTCAAATTGTCGCCTGTATGTGTGTGCGAGGTGTAGCGTCGTGTGAAGGCGTCAATTTGCCTCGCGGGTTGTCATCAGGTTAATACTAAATATCGTTAGTTGTCTTAAGCTCGACAGTAAACAGCACGGCACGGCACGAGGCGAGCCCAAACCCATGGACAAGCCCTTACCCCCTTTTCGGGCCTTTACGCAAATGTCAACATTGTCGCACTTGGCGTGCTTCGGAGAAAGGGGTGCCTGTTTCGAGATTAAACATTTGACCAGGCACCATATTGCCATGGCAACAACAGGCGACGCTGGTAATCCCCATCAAATATGCCCGAGTACCCGCCTTTAGCTTTGGTTTAATCAGCCAACAAAACAACAACAACAACTGCAAGAACAGGGGTGTCGGGGGGTAGGCGTCGCTATCAGTGCCATCAATAAATTGCTTACAAATTAAATTGTCAACTTTTGTCGCTGTTTGTTGTTGTGTGTTGAGTTTGCCACGACACTAATGGACTTTGAATCGGCAGCGCAGTAGCTGGATCCACCCCCAAGGGTTTTCGCGTCGAGCTGATTTGCCTAATGTGCATCCCGGTTTGCCGAGGACGAGGGATGGTTGTAAGCACACCCCGGGGTAGGCTTTGCAGACGGGAAGGGAGACAGACAAAGTCTGAGAGCAGCCTGTTGTTTACATTGGCAATGATACGCACATAACCTCAAAGTTGAGGGCCATCCTGTGGCCCATTACTCAAATTAAGTGAATCGTAGCATTGTTTTGCGAACGAAAGGAATCCCGACAAATGCTAAACGCTGACAACTAAATAAACATTGGGATTTTCACAGAGACAAGCAGAGAAAGACGGGAGAGAGTGAGAGAGAAGCGTGTGAGAGAAGCAGAGATTGCGATGCAGATGGTCTGAGATCGGGGGGCATCAGCACTCAATTGGTTTCGCTCGCCGAATTAAAACGAGCATGAAATTATCCTATCGAGTGGGCGTGGGGTGCTCAAGGGCGATGGGCATATAACCGCATAACTAACTAACGAATTATAAGGTAGCCAAGGCAATACGAAGTGAGATTAAAGAGCTCGATTAGTTGCAAAGTGGGAAACCATTGGAATTAAAATAAACACCCTCTTTACGGGAAATTTTTAAATTGAAATGTCTGCTATGATTTCAATTTACAATTCCATTACTTTTCGATTTGAAGTGGAAGTGAAGTTTAGCATAAAGTAATTGTTTTCATTTCTATGAAAGAAGAGGAAGATGAAGAGTAGAATAAACTTCTATAATGTTCTTCCTTATATACATTCAAATATTTTAAACTTGGAATACAAAGAGTCTGTCGACACAACTCTTATTTACATTGATTGAGGAGTTATTCCTATTCCAGAGATATTAGTTCAGCGTGTTACTTTCAATGGTGAAGTCAGGCTTCGAAAAGAATTCGCTTCAACTCTAATCTATAGTTTAAGTTAGGAAGAAGTTTAGTGATTGGCTAACCCAACCCCAAAGAAGTGGATATTATTATTACCAAAGAAACCATAGTGTTCTTTCTTCAATTTTTATCGATTGCTCAAGTTAACAATTAATTGACATAACTATATATAGTTATAAATAGTCGATAGAGGCGTTAGCCTAATTTCTAGTAAGATTTATCCGCTTTCCAAAAGGCCAATGAAGTGTTATATACCTTGACCTCAACTCTCATTAACGCTATTACTTCTAACGATCGAGCAGTTAGCTCAATCCCAGAGGGATACGTCAGGAAGTTAAAGTCCAAGGTCCTATTCAATATCACTAGTATTTCAGACCAATCGATTGACGGATTAACCCAATCCCTGAGAGAATACTCAATTAACTTACTACATAGAGCTGGACTACACTTACGTACTACCTTCAACTTCATTCGATTGATATCAAAAGATTCTTAACCAATCAAGCAAGGGCCTAACCCAATCCCAAGTAATGTTGATGCCTTTTACAAATGAACTGTGACTCACCTCGACACGTTCTTCCTTGAGATCCACTTTGAGGGCCAATTGTTCACGCAGCACTACATCGGGATAGTGCGTCTTGTCGAACGTGGCCTCCAGTTGCTCCAACTGTTCCTCGGTGAAGATGGTGCGATGGCGGCGCTTCCTCTTCGGCGGTGGACCATGTCCTAGATGGCCCAGGCCGAGATGATGCTGTGCATGATGCGCCAGATGCGGATGTGGATGCGCGTGATGAGGATGATGCGGATGGTGGCCATGGCCTCCAAGGCCAGCGGCTGCTGCAGCTGCAGCGCCATGCCCACTGACGTGCGCCTGCATCTGGGCGGCGGCGACGTGGGCAACGGCGGCGGCGTGCATGTAGTTGGGATAGAAGTTGGGGTAGGCGACTGCAAAAGAGAGAGAGAACCTTGTCAGGTTAATATATACATTTGTGCGTGGAAAAACAATCGTATGGGGTAAGCGAATCCTGCAAGGAAATCCTTAAAAATGTGCATAGTAAAGCTGAAAAAGCAGTTGAAGCGCATCACTTGCGTGGCTTCCGTTTCCGGTTGCCAAAAAAGAAAAACTTTGACGTTTTAATATTCATGTAAAGGCGGCGCTGAAGCCGAAGCTTTTGAATTTGAATGTGGATGCGGCAGCGGAGGCTGCAAATATTCCATGTGAACATGCTGTGGCAGGCCAGAGATTTTGCATAAAAATGCGGCCACGCTCGAATCAACATAAGACTCAGCCAGGCCACCCACCCCTGGTCGAGTTCGCCACCACCCCCTGGCTGCTGTCTTCACCTTCGCCCCTTGGGCCGTTTCGAATATGAATGCAAATCCTCTCACCGCAAAATGGAACGGAATGTGAAATCATCTTTCACGGATCAATGACTAATTACGAATAATGCCATTCAGTCGAGGCAGATGAAGCTCAAGACAGAGAGAGAGAGCTGAAGGTGAAGCAGAAGCAACTGAGATTGAGCCCGAGAGTTGAGTTAGCTGGAATGGAATCCCTTAAAAGGATCCTGCTCCTTAAGGTGTTTGCAGCTCAAGGCAAGCCGAAGCCGCATCAGTGCTCCAGAGGGGAAGTGTGGGTGAGGTTGGCGTGGTAAGTCTGTGTGCCTCAGCTCACCTTGGTTACATTGGGCTGTAGAATAGACCTAAATCCTGTCTAAAGTAGGCATAGAAACTGAATCGATTGGAAAGTTTTTAAAAATGCTGTTGACAAAGGGAAGTGGGAGGGGGGGGTTATTTTTATACAGTGTTCAAAATAAGTGTTCAAAATATATTCGGTATAGCTTTAGAGACTATAAGAGCTAGGACAACTAAAGTTGAGAATATTATGTGTTATTATTACCCACTGATAAACATTGCTTAAGCATTTTGCCACGTCCCTTTCTGCCTCTATAATTCATTCAAAATTGTATTGAAAGTGTTATATTAAAGATAGAAACGTGTGTGCAATGATTATTATAACTCAAATGAGCTTAATGTACTGTAGCCTGCTTAGACTACTATTTATATTTGTAGGTATATCATTTGGGAACAGTTAGGTGATTGATAGGGAGTGGAACTCTCTCTATATATCTTTCAACTTACCTAAGAAATCTGATGGAGAAGCAGCGAATCCGCTTGCTGCAGCCGCTGCCAGATGACCCAAATGCAGGCCGGGATGCTGCAACATGGCAGGCACCCGTTGCGGGCGGATTGGACTGGCAGCGGCACTGGAACTTGAATTGGAGTTGGGTGAGGCAGGTGATTCTGTGCTACGTTTACCCAGGCCCATTGCCAAACCGTTAGTGTTGTTGTTTATGTTGTTGCTGTTGTTGTTGTGGTGCGTATTGCCATTGCTGTTGCTATTGCTGCCAGCACTGACTGCTGCTGCTGCAGCTGCCACACTACGCGATCCCAGAATGCTGTCGATGGTAAAGAGGGAGGCAGCAGCCGCGGAGGCTGCAGTGGGTCCACTCACACGTGGTCGCTCCTCATCGAGTATGGTCTGCCCCGACTGGGAACCATCGTCCGAGGAGGGAGTCTGCGACTGAGGCTGCTGTTGCTGTTGCTGTTGTTGCTGCTGTTGTTGCAACACCGATTGCAACCGTTGTCCAAGGTAGCCGCACTGCTGTGAATTGAGTAACATGGCCGTGGTCAGATGATAGGCAGCATTGCTGGCATTACCCGTTGGGGAACGAGAGCGTTGCAGTTGCCGTGGTGGCTGCTGATGCTCGCCAAGATCACTGGCACAACGCTTGAGCACATAACCTGCCGGCGGTGAATTTGTTTCTACCATGCTGACCAAGCTGGAGGGCGGCGTGGGAGGTGGCGAACCCGGTGAAGGACTGGGCGTGCTCACCACTGTGATCTTGAACTTGGCCTTGGCGGCCAAGCTGCTGTTATCGCCGCTGCTGCTGCTGCTGTTGGCGCCGGACGCAAGCTGCGACGCAGGCGTGCTCCACAATGAGGACAGAATTTTGGCGGATTTTAGTTTGACTGTTTTAAAGCAATAATTGCAGTTGCACTGAGAGTTCACACACACTCACACACACACACTGACACGCGCGACGAGAGAGTGTTAGCTAAGTAAGTAAGTGATTTCTTCAAGTGTAGACTGTCTAAGTGCCGCTGAGTAACTCCGACTGAACCCTTCTTGTTCGCTCGAGCTGCGAAACTGTTGTGAACTGACGCGCACGAGTCGAGCCATCGTAGACGAAGTCTCTGCCACAGCCAGAGAGCCAGCACAGCAGAGCAGACTGCTCTCTCTCCTTCTCTTCTTCTCTCGCTCTCTCTCTCTGGCTTGTGGCAGACATGTTTGTGCTGTGGCCAATCAGAGCGTAGCTTGGTATTGCTGCAGTCACGCCCTGCCATGTTTGAATGAACGTGCTCTCAGCGGCAGCTCTCTCTCTCTCTCTCTCTCTCACACCTTGCTGTTGTTGCTGCTGCTGGTTGTGGTGTTGGTGGTGGACGACGCCCTCTAGCGACGACTGTTGCTGCGACATCTTTATCATTTACCGTTACCCATTGACGCAAAGATGGCGCAAGCCGAAGATACTCAGCATTGTCTCTCTCTCTCTCGCTCTTGCACTTACACACTGCCTCTCTCTCTCTCTCGCTCTCACTCTCTCGCTGCCTCTCCCTCTCTCTGTTGCTTTATTTCTTTATTTTCCTTTTTTTGACAGTTATTTATACAGATAAAGTCATCACTGACAGCCCCCGCGGCTGCGTGTAAGTGCAACTGAGAAGCATATATACTGCCTGCCTGCTTGCACTCACAGTGTGGCATAAAAAAATGGAAATTATGTGTTGGAGTTCGCGCTGAGATTGGCAACGAGGCAACGATGCAAAGGCAGCTGCGACTGCGACGTCGACTGCGCTGTTGCTGCTGCCTCTGCTGCTGCTGCTGTTGCTGCTTTGCGCTCCGTCGTATCTTAAGAAGATAATGACTAAATTAATGCTTTTATGTTTTTGGCAACACATAAACATCATTATGCGCTCAATCCTCGGAGCCTCGGCGCGTCTCAACCAGGCGCACGCTCCTAGCAGGCTGCCTCCCTACTCCCCCACTGCCCTGGGCAAGCAGATGCCTTATGTACAGCACACTGTATGGAAGCGGGGGTGGGGCAGGAGGAGGATTCTCTGAAGTCAGCGCCATTTTCTGATTAATGTGATGGAGCGAAAGGAGGATGTGAAAGCAAAGAAAGAGTAGAAGGAAAAGTCGTAAAATGGCAAGGAAAATAGGGAATATTTTACATGGCATTGCTCTCACTGTATGTGTGTTTATGTATTTGTGTGTCTAAGTATGTGTGTGTGCATATGAAAATATTTTAATCTAAAGTTTCCACATCAAACATGGGCAAGTGCAAATCCCAAGCAAGGTTCAGGGTTCTGGGTTCAGTTTGATGCCTGCAGCCAAATGCAGCAAAAGCACAAACTGAGCTTAGACTAATGATAAATGCAATGGCAGGACACACAGCAGGAGCTGCCATGTCAACTACAGTGAAGCGTGCCGAAGGCGAGCAGAAGAGAGAAAGAGAGGGAGATGGAGCAGCAGGGGAAAGAGGAGACAGGGGAGTGTGCGAAAAGAAGAGAGAGAGTTGAAGGCGATGGCAAAGAAAGCAAAGCAAGCTATAGCGATGAATATGCAAGAGCATGAGCTGTGCAAGTACAATGAAGACTCGTTATAAGAGAAGTAATGATGTAAGTTGTGGATATTACTTATACTAAGTTGAGTTGAGAAATGTCTAGGTCTGTACTTTAAAAACATTTCAGAAAATGATTAGTTAGTCTACTAACATATTTACTATATTAAAGGGTGATTTTTTAAAAGCTGCAGAAAAGTATTTAAAAAAAAAAACACAAAATTCGGAGAAATGCATGAAATGTTTATTTGAATCGACAGTACGGTGCATATAATTGAATGTTTGAAGATTATTTCATGCAAATGTTGACCGTGACTGCGCCTCAAATGCTCCATGCGCTTAGTCAAATGTTTGCATACTTTTTTCAACATTGTTGCTAAAAAGATAATAGCTAAAAAATCACTCTTTATATATCTCTATATTTAACAGAAATATACCAGAAGTCTGAACTGAGTTAGAGAAATCTCTGTGGTCTCTATCCTAAATTGTAGCCAAGCAGTTATTTTATATTTTTGCCCCACTGTACTGTAATGACAATAAGTAGGATATGTATAGATCAGATTAGTAATACTGTCTATCTATGTGTATTTTATCGAGTCTCTGAGCTCTCTGCCTCAGTTTGTGTCTAGGAATGTGCTTTACTGTCTTGCCTCACTGTATATATGGTACACAGAAGTAGCATTCACTTGCACACAGAACAGTAGAGTAGCAGCATTCTCAGACATAGTTGGTATGCAGATACATTCCTTATAGTCTTGCCCCACTGTACACGCAATCGAGGAGGAGGAGGCGACAGTGGGAGGCAGAAGCTTATGTGCTTGCCGAGGCTACGAGTGTGACGAGTGCTCGCTCGCTCGTATGTATCCAACTGATTATAAGGGCGAAAGGATGAAAGGATGAAGCAGCCAAGGATGAGAAGGCAAGGAGAGCAAGAGAGGGGAGGAAGGAGGGAACAGGCGACATATGCGACGTAGTCGAATGTTGCCAATGCTTTTAGAAATTATTGAATAATTAAGCAAGTCGAGCTGTAAAAACAGCAAGGAAAGGAGAAGGAGCAGGAACAGAAGGAACAAGAGAAGGGGCAGAGGCAGGAGCTGACTGCCCATTGGGGGGCGTAAATAGTCAGAGAAAGCGTGGACTCCTTCCTCAAGTGCGGCAATCTCTCCTCGAGTTCTCCCGGTACATTATTTGTTTTAGCTCTGAACTTCTTACATGCAACGCTGCCGCCGTCGGGAATTGGGACACACACACACGTGTGTGTGTGCGCCTGGCTAAGCTCAAAAGTTGAGCAGGACACAGAGTAACCTGCCACATGCAACATGATGATTTTTTGCTGCTGCCCACGTTTTATTTTTCCATCTTCTCTTCTCTTTTTTTCAATTCTCTTATTTTCCTCACTGAGCTGAAAACTTTTCGCTGGTTTCGCTTTTTGTTTTAGTTCGTAGATTGAATTTTAAATAACAAATTAAATTAACTCGACTAAGTATTGTGCCACGCGACTATTTGGCAACGTTTCGATTGACCTCGCTTCCCTTTTCCCACCCCCCGCCCCACTTCTTGTGCCCCTTGTCCACTTGCGGTTGGCGGAAAAAGTTCAATTGGCAAAGGACTCTGTAAACATTGCGGAATAAAAGGTTTTTCTACTTTTCCAACGTTCGCCCTCAGCTGCTCAGTTTGCTTCTGCTTTTGCTTCTACTTCTTCTTCTTCCTCTTGTTCTGGCTGTGCTTCTATTCCAGCTTCTTCTGCTGCTTCTTTGCTTTGCCTTGTGCTGCTTGATGATTTTTTATTCGAATTCGATTTGTGTTTCCATTCGCAATATTTGGCGCCGCCGGCAATTTTTGCGCTTTTCTTTCTTTTCGTACCCGTTACGCATAGTGAGGAAGGGTATTATAACTTTATAGCAACCACAATTGGCATTGGCAGGTATCTCCGACATATATTCTTTATTTGGATTGAAAAACAGGACGAAATAGGCTTATTAAATGAGAAACATGTCCATATGAACACCTTTATCTTAGAGACTCTACGAGCTAAGTTTACCAAATTTTGTGGCCATAGTTCAGAATATTGCACACATGTTAAATGTGATTTCCTTTATGCTTGTAAATACAAAAAAAATGACAAGCAACTTGCATGTTTATTTATGGATTATACATTCGTTATCATACTAAATGATTTCTAAAAACCAGTAAGAAAAGCTACAGTCGCGCGGCACACGACAGTGGAATACCCTTCGACCTATGTTTCGGTGTAGTTTATTTTGTCAAATTCATACACATACATATACATATGCACATGTTATAATTAAATTGAGATTAGATAATAGACATCAAAGTTATTCAAGAAACAATTTTACTGTGTGTATAGTTAAAGCTCCTAAGGCAGGGTATACCATAGTGAAGCAATGTAGACTGTATATTTTTTACTTGTCTATTTTTCTCTCTCTGCGAAATTAGAAAAGTTTCTTTTTCTGTTTGCTTGAGTTGAGAGAGAGGGTGTGCGTGTGTGTTTGTGCATGCGTGTGTGCGCTTTGGGTATTTGCCTTGTTAAAAATTTAAGCGAATTTCGCTGACGCTAAAATCGAGAAATCTCAAATCGAAAATCAGCCTGACGCTGACATTGATATGTTAATGGAATCCGCAATGACGTCACGACAAACTAATCCCCTACAGAAGCTGGAGTAGAAACTACCCTGTCATGGCAACGCGTAGCCGGCTCGACCGGTTTCGTACTAGTCTCAATTAAATGCTTAATCCAAATATCGTTTTTATCGCCTGCGTTGCTGCGACATGGCGGCAGCCACATCATCATCGTCATCAAGGGATCAGGCGCGGATCGGATTGGCATTGGGATCGCAACGGGATCAGGTTTGGGATCAGGCCAGGGATCAGTTTAATCTAGCGATATGCGTAAGCGTGCAAATTGCACTGATTATGCGCAAGAGAGAGAGAGAGAGAGAGAGAGAGACGCAAACAGTTCTGTCAGCGAGAGGGCAACACAAACAAGAGAAACAACTACAAAAGGTGCAATAAAACCGAAATCGGAATGGGAGGGAGAGAGAGCGAAATGTGGATGAATGAAGCGGGGCGTGAGGTAAAAACAAAATGGTTGCCCTTCAATAGAGCGATCCCTAGTCCCTAGTCGATCAGGGATAACTGCCCCGACAGCTGCCTTTGGTTACTGTGCAAGCAAACTCGGTACCACACTTTGCCAGCCCGAGGGTATCTCTCTGCTCTCTGTTTGAACTGCAATATTGAGTTTTGGCTTGCATTTACCGGGATTATAATCGATTTGAGGCATAACATAATAAACTGATATTACTTATGCAAAACTTCATCGTAGATAGTTTGATAGATCTTGAGAACTGCAAGGATTTCATATATAAATTAGTTTACAAACTGAAGAAAACTACTAGAAATTGTAAAATGTTGGTTATTCTTACTTGAGATGGGAAATCAAACTGGAAATTTCGGTATTCTATTCTTTTTTTTTATGTATTTTACCTTGGCAAAACATGAGCTTTGCTGTATATTGAAATCTAATTAATTAACATGCATACTGATGCTAAATACTTCTTATTACTCAGGGTTTTCTATTGAAAGAATTATAATATATCAAATTGATTCAAGATTTTCTTCATTAACAGATAATTTGCTGTCTTGAATATATATGTATATATTGTATATGTATGTATTCTCTGAAAGTCTTTCGAAGATTAAAGTCCCTTAACTTTTAAAGGATATTATATATTTATTTTGTTGAATATAAACACATTCTACTAGTACATGCTATTTTCGCCAGATTTCTATTCTTGAAATGGAACTGGAAAGGAAATGCAATTAATTAGGGCTTACTTTGAAATTCATATCTACCCTATTGAGTGGGCGAAACCTTTTTGTCTTTGAGCTGTCATAATTTTTGTTGATTTGATGCGTAATTAAAAATTTAAATTATACGCCTTGGGGCGGGGTAAATATTTGCACTGGAAATGGAAAGGAAACGGAAGCATTTTTGGGCCGGCCAAAGATGTGAATAAATCATCAACTAAAGGCAGGTGTAGGAAAGAGACGGGGGTATACAATTGTAAATTACTTCAACTCAATTAATTAGCCAGCTCTGCATGGAATGCTGGTGGTCCCTGCCAGAGCCTTCTTCTTCTATTTGCCTTAACTCTTTCTTGACAAATCTCACAATCAGAGTGCGACGACGGGTCGAGTTTCTCGAGCTGCTCTGGAGTTGTTCGACTGTTTCGACTGTTTTCTCCGACAGTTTTCTCCACGTTCCACGCACCTTTGACAAAAGGCAGGCAAAGCCAAATAGAAACTGGGCGCAAATTGGCAAACAAACAAACAACGAAACGACAAAACAGACAAACGAAAGGATTGCAAAAAGGATGCCAAAAGAGGAAGAGGAATAGAGAGAGAGAGAAAGAAAACAGAGCAGTCGAAACAGTAGCAAGAAAACTGGAGGGAAACAGCCCCAAGACTAGAGCACAGTCTACATTACACTGAGAACAATATATTGAGAATATATGAAGGTAATTATGATAAAGAACAGTCAGTTCTACATACATTTGCAATTTAAAGAACAAAAAACTTATAAAATTGTTTAACAATTCTTCTCAGTTAACCTTTTACTACTTTATGCCAAATAGAAATGTATGTAATAGGCAGATAGAGGCATCTTCGACCCCAGAAAGTATGTCTATTTAACAGTCTAGTCAATATAGCCAAAATTTTCTGTATGAACATATCTCTAGACTATGAAGGCTAGTATTGTTAAGCTTGGTAAAAATGTGTCTTATAATTGTACGCAGAAAGAGTATGTTTTAAAACTTGGACACGCCCTCTGCCGCCCCTGTAAATGAACAAAATACAAATCACCAGCGAACTGCAAACTATAGCTTTCTTACTGCACTCTGGCATATGCCGCCTTCTTCGTGGGGCATTTTCAAGATCTTTACCATGATATTTACTTATTTTGATTACTTGTCACCCATTTTCTCTTAGTGTACGGCGGCTTCTTCTAGGCTCGCTGCGTGTGGTGTGTTTGTTTGTACAAATGTCGAAGCTGAGTTTGCTCTGCCTCTGTCTCTCTCTCTTTCTCTTGCTGTCTCTCTCTATCTTTGCTTTGTTTGTGCCATGTTTTCTTGTTATCCTACATGTCTACATAAAAAACAATGCCCAAAAACAATGGCAGGCTGCTCTAGTGCTGGTTCTGTTCCTGTTTGCCATTTCTATTGCTGCGCCAATTGCTGCGTTCCATTTTTTGTTATTAATAAACCTACGATCGTTTTCCTGGCCGCCTTTTCAATTGACCGTACAAATCGCAACAAGGCTCAGCCGGGATAAGCCCCGCTGTACCGCAACAACAGAGCCCAGCACCCATGAGCTCCGACCTGATCCTGGGTCCCTTTTAATGCACGCTCCTCCTGCTCTTTTCTTCACACGCTGCACTTTGTGTTGATCACTGATGCGCATTTGATTGCCTGCTCTTCTTCTCTCTTTCACTCACTCCCTCGTTCTGCCTCTTTCTCACTCTTTCTCTTTCGTACCTAAGTCGTTGGATAATCGCTTTGTTTTTTAGCGCTGCCTTTTTTATGCCTTTCCTCAATATTTCCTGCAACTAATTGCGAGAAAAATCGTTAATACCTTGCAGAGATTAGACTGAACTGGACTTGAGCTGCGCAGGCGATTGCTATCTTTGTTAGTTCATTGGTATCTTGAGCACTTCATCAGCTGGCGCAGCTTGCTTTATCTGGAAACGTGTGTAAAGTGGGTGCACAGTGGGGTAAACTGAGTGATTCTTGGGAGTGTATTGAACTGAGTAGATAAATGATGAGTCGCTAACTTCGATAGACATATTAAATATATCACAGAAAGTTGTTTATGGATCAGGCAGGATAAGAGGAGAATTGCGACTTTCCCATGGGTTCTTCTGCATTGCGATCATTGATACTCAACGAGTTTAATGAAAAATGCACAATTAAATTGCCTTGAAACAGATCTTCTATGATCAAATAGAGTCTCTTATAAAAGGAATCCACTTTCATGGAATGGATTCCTACATTTTTACAGACATACTATATAAGGTATTTATAGTAGAATCTATGAGTTTCATAATAAGTAGACTCTCCTGCATTGAATCATTGCCTTATTGATCGTAAGAATTCTACAATATCCAATATATACCTCAGCGTTTAATATATTCTCATTCTCAGATACATTTAACCAATTCCATAATGAGTAGACAATTAATGTGACTCTGCTTCCTTGAAATAGAATCTACTCGAACGAAAGGATTGACTCGAGTCGGAAGATTCCTTACTTTTGATAGACGTATTCAATATTTGAGAGACGTATTCAATATCTTTTAGAGGATCAATCAATGCTATAATAACAGACAATTAGTGGACTCTACTGACTTGAAACATGTCCTTTACGATCGAAAGGATTCTCCAATAAACGATATATCACTCAGAGTTGTCCACTGTACCCGTTGGCCACTTGAAAATCTCGTTATCCTGTCAACGCCAGAGTTGACGCCACTTGGCAGGCGCTGGGAAAACTGACAGTCATCACCAAGCGATAGAAGGGGAAAACGGGGCGGGCAGAAGGCGGGTGCGATTGCGTTCTCAAGTGCTCCAGCAATTGGCAGCTGCTTCTCTCTCTCGCCTCTCTCGTATCGCTTACAGAGACACACATAGTGGAAAGCAGCAGGAGATGAATGAAAACATGAGCAACGCCTACTACAACCACCGCAACTGGATCAGCAGTAAAGGGAAACCTTTAGCGCGGTCCTTTGTCCCTTTTGTTTTGTGGTCTATGCTGGCTTAGGATGCGGATGTGGTTAAAGCACAAGCACAACGAGAGTGGGCACTCAAAACGCCTCGACGGGACTCAATTGTTTTGAGATCAATTTGCAACTTAATTGAAATCCATTTAAAGTAATGAGAGTTACTAACTTGCCTGTCCTCAGTCCTCTGCCCTTTTGCCCTTTCGCCCTTTTCTCGACCTGCTCTACCCTTTCTTAACTGGTACCCTAACCCGGTGTGGGTTCGGTGCGAGGCTTTGGCTGATCCCGTGCTCAAGAATTATAATCCACGGGACTACTACCTGTCCACTTTGTTAGCTATCTCTCTGGCTGCGGCTCATCCTGGCAGCAGATCAATTTGCAGGCTACGCAAAGCCAAATTGTCATTTCACAGGCAGTGACAGTGTAGAGAAGGAAACCATGGGAAATGGGAAATTGGAAAGTTGAGAGAAAATTGGAGCATTATCTGCACTTGGAGTTGGGCCAAGGATAAAGATTCATTTGCCTGCGTGCCTCAAGTGAATGAAATAATAAAATAATATGCAGACAGTTGGAAATTGAAGTTTTATGCCAGACAGGGGCTTACGCAAAAAGGGGGCGATGGTACACAGTAAACTGTATGAAGAATTTTGATAAGTTCGAAGGTGGAAGAAAAGTTTTGTAGAGAATATTTAAGTGTCTTCGCTGACAGGGGCGTTGTCAGCAGGGGGAGTGAGAGTAGTTATAACTATAATAGAGAAACTTAAAGGAAGTTAGGTCACTCGACGCATAGCTAGTCTCCTTTAAGTTCCGTCCCCCTCTCTACTACACCGCTGAATTGCAATCGAAAATTGAAGTGTATTCGCAAGCAGAGCCGTAGTCAGAAGGGGACGAGTAAATTTACATATATCATAAAGTCAAGTTTATAAGGAATTTGTTGGTAGTTAGACTAGTTGGAGGGCAAGGTGTTGATAACTAATTGGAATAGAGGAAACTTTAACAAAGTTGGGCCATTCTAAGAGAGTTTTATCTCTTTTACTTCCCAAGGGAATCCCCTTTCCTGCTACGCCTCTGACAGGGCTGTCTTCATGTGTGAAAATATGCAAAAAATATGCAAAAGATTGTCGAAAAAAAAGACGAGAAATTGTCAGACGAGTCCATTAAAAGGGAATAAGTGCGTGCAAATCCAGGCCGCAGGATGTTTTTCATATTATCAGCGCATATTACTTTATTGAAAATGAAAAAGCACACGCCCAGCCACGCCCCAATCCCCTGCAGAAGTTGCCAAAGTAAACATGTGCGAAGGAGCAGAAGAAGTTGGAGATGGATGAGGCGGAAGTTGCCTACAGGAATGCTCCCCCTGCACGCGTGCAGAGATGTAGAGAGTGAGAGAGATAGAGAGAGAAAGAGCGAGAATGATAGAGCACGGCATAAGTTGATCCCTTGTAAATCCCTAAATTGTTTTATGACCATATTGGAAAAGTAGGTGTAAACCTAATTTTGCTTTATGTGCCCCGACCTGCGCGCCGTGCTCGAAGTTCAATGCGGAGCAACCGCAAAAAGGACACACGCTGCTACTGGATTTATGCGTTTCTTGTTCCGGCTGCAGGTCAAAGGCAAAGGTTCGCAGGCCTGCACTGCACTCAATTGAGAACGGGAGCGGCTGCTTCCGCCTTTGTTTGCGCGCTTGTGCTGAGCCTCATTTAAATCGAACCGCTGGCCAATTTGCATTCGCACCACAAGCAAATTGATCCGCCCTAATCCTTGCCCAACTCCTTCGAGCCTGGGTTAGTGTGATACGGCCTCGAAAGGGATTTCAATTTAAAAGGACAACAACAGAGAGAGAAAGAGAGAAAAACATCAATCTTTGCCTTCGGCTTTGCACTCGCTCAAGCCTCCGGCTTGACGAGAACTGCAAATTGAAGTCACTCGACCGAGCCGAGCATAACTGGTCAGCTTGGAAAAGGGGTGCGAGGTTTACACAGAGATAGAGAGAGAGAGCAAGAGAATCGCAGAGGGAGAGGCAGGGGAGGCAGGCAACTGGACAAGCAGAGGTAGATCGAGATCTAGAGGTTGGCAGTATTAAGTAATGAATACCTATTATGTTTTCACATTTTTAAGAATTCTTCACTGTTTTCGGAAGTACTGTTAGCATTATATATATTGAATATACAATTATTCATTCATTATTACAGAGTTTTTTATATATATTTTAAATTTATTGATGGAATTTATAAAGTGAAACGTATCTTTTCTGCACTCTTTTAAATTATTTATTTTACATATTTTATTTGAGATCTATATAAATTGCACTTTAAGTGTTAGTTAAAATAAAAACTAAGAGCTAATAAGATTATTTAATAATGAAAGCGTACATATGTACATTTTGTAATCTTTTTTATACCTTATATAAAATATTTATTCTGATAAATTCCTTTTAATTAAAAAATGTATTTGCTTATTTAATTCATTTGACCATGATTAGTTGATTTTGTTTTATTTATTAATTGTTGTATTAATTTATAATACTTAAAAATTAATTACCTTACTCCAATCATTAATTAAACCAATGCTATCAATCATTCCAATGTGTTCTCCCTATGGTCAATTTATTTAAATTGCGCGCCCATGTGAAGCGCCACCTATAGTTCAATGGCAAGCTACGCTTGTTCTGCACATGTGGCAACGCTGGCTTACGCAGCTGTTTGCTTATAAATGGCAACTTTGTACCCTTGTCTGCCTATCGATATCATAGTATACACATCGAAAAGCAAAGTTTGACCGACAACAGAAATTGTAAACAAAAAATTGAGCGTGAAATAAAAACCAAACACAGACAAAAAACGAAGCAAATGAACAAGAAAAGTATGGACAAGGAAAAGCCGAAAAAGCGACGCAGGCCGGGAAAACATGAGATGCAGCGACGTCGCTGTAGAAAAATAGCTGCGGAAAAGGCTGCAGAGGCAGCAGCAACCTGGGTAGGCGCAGAATTAAAGGTACCAGCGGATGGCGCAGCAGACCAAATGCCCAAAATGCCTGATATTTGGAAAAAGACCTTCAGGAGCCTCGGGCGGTGGCATCGTCAGCAGATAATCTTCTTCTGCGGTGTACACTCAGGAGATGAGGAGGAGGAGGAGGAGGAGGAGAAAAAAGATGAGGAAAAATCCTCGCAGGAAGGTGAATACGAAGTAAATGAAGAGAAGCCCCCGGAGACAGTTGACAACAAAGAGGCTGAGGACCAAGTGGATGCCGATTACTTGAGCTTTCTGGAGGTGACCCGCAAGCATCAGCAGGAACTAAAGCGAATGCGTGCCAAAGAAGATCAGAAACTAATGCAGAGGCATGCCAAAGAACTGGCCGCACTGAGCATCTCAGCAAGATCAGGAAACTAAAACCTCTCCACATTCTAGTCTTAAGATAAGCCATAAGATGAAGATGATGAATCACTCCAACAAAAATAAATGCAAATGTATTCAGTGTAAATGGCGTGGGCGTTGGGAGGGGGGTGTGGCATGTGTAACGGTAAATGCAAACGTGGCTTCATCCTGGTCTGGTCCGGTTCTGAGAAGTGTGCTTTGAGCCTGCCTAATGAAGTTGTGCGAAACTGGACACAAAGAGATGAGAGAGATGGCGATACAGGGGGGGGGGGAGGAGAGACGCACATTAACCTGACCATGACAAATGTTGGCTCATTTATTACCCAACACACTGAAGAAAGCTTCAAATTAGGGCTGAGACTTGGACTCCATCTTCGACTTGGACTCGGCCAAGTGGGTTGGCATTTCATCAGACAGAAATGTATAACAGAACGTGAATTAATACGTGCTGCCATTAGGGTAGCACAGCGACAGTGGGTCACAGTGGAGAGTGCAGGACTGTATGGTCTGAGAGTGGGCGTGGCAACCGCGCATTAGCCACCTTTTTTCGACAGAAAAACCCAATTAAGTTATCTGTCTGGCCAGAGACAGAGAGAGAGGGAGAGAGACAGAGACCAGACCTAATTCCAAGCACATGAGTGCTGTGGAAACTGACACCGTTGTGCACCTTCTTTAGCCACAAATGGCCGCAGGTGTCGCTAGGCTACGAGGCAATACGAGGCGACCTTTCTATTAGCTCAGGCGTGGCACATAAATCACAGCGAGGTGTGGTGAGGGGAAGTGTAGTAGGCGCAGCTTGGGAATTGAGGCCGAGGCAAGGCGAGTGTGTGAAAAGTGGGTGAAGTGAGTGAGTGGGAGGGAGGAAGAGCAAGAGGAGAGATATATGAGATGGGGAGAGACTAATAAGCTGGAAGAGAGAGAAAGAGAGAGAGACAAACAGGCACAAAACTGCTGATAATGAGGGAAAAGCATAGTAAGGATGCTATAAAGAGCATAATAGATATATACAGAAGTAAAAAAAGGGAGAACAAGTAAGAAAGGGGTAGGCAAATACAGAGAGAGAGAACAAATACAGCAGACGGATAGGTCCTTGTCTTGCTGGAGCATAACATTCATCAAAAAAATGAATAACGCCCCCATAATATGATTGTATTCTGAATTAGCACCACCAGGGAAGTTCATTTAGCCATGTCTGTCCGTCTGTCTGTGTGTACATAAGTTGCAATGTAAACTAGTCTCGAAGTCTTAAAGCTACTATATAACTTGGCAGACATGGATTCAATCGTTGCACGCTGTAAATATATAAAATATATATACAGACATTTCGTATAGCTGTCATACAAACTATCGTCCAATTTTTGTTATTTATCAAGATATTGCAACTAAATTGGACTTTTTATACCCTTCGGCCATTGAAAATTGTCTAAAACGGGTATACTAACTTTTTACAAATGTATGTTTCTATATATAGAATATACCTATAAAATTTTATCAAATTCGGACGACTATAACATATAGCTGCTATAGGAACAATCAGCCTAAATAAAGGTTTTTTCTTTTTTCATACTTTATTAGTTTTTCATTATATTCGATTCTCATTTGTCTTCCTCTGATGTCTCCTACTGGTATCCCCTGCCTCCCACTGCTGTTGCCCTCTGCTCTCCTTTCCCTCTCTTTCTCTCTCTCCCTCTTTCTCTCTTCCCCTCTTTCTCTGTTGTTTCTTTGGCTGACCTTGCGCTTGGAATCTCTGTGTGTGGTGCCTCTGCTGGTGCCTCTGTTGTAGTCTGCTGTAGGGTTCGCTCATTACTCTAACTCTAATTTGGTCTGAGACTGGTCAAAAACCAAAAACTAAAAAATACGCGAAAAACAACAACTATTTTGCATTATGCTTTGTTGTTGCTTTGTGCATTTCTTGTGGTCGCTTTGGCGGCATTGGGAATTACAATGGAGCCACTGGAATGTGGCTCCATTAAAAATTGTGGAGCCTAATACACGATTTGCAGTTGCTGACATTGCTGCTGTTGTTGTTGTTGCTTCTGTTGTTGATGCTGTGGTTGTTGCTACTGTTGCTGCTGACGTTTTGTTTGTTGTCGCGCTGCATTAGCAATTTAATTGATTTGTAGGCAACAATTTGTCTGCCACATTGTTTTTCTCTTTCTCTCTCTCGCTTAGCCTTCTCTGTCTATCTCCCTCTCTTACACAAAGCAGCTATCTCTGTCCCTCTATTGGCCTAGTTGGCCTCCGGGGCAGGAGCAGGTTTCGCTGTCATAAAATATGCATAAATAGCGCGAGATTTCGCTGAGATCTTGCAAAGATCTTTCCAAGTTGTGTTGGGGGTGTTGTCTGCGTGTGTTGCAACGCACTTGCAACATGGCGTCGCAACAACAACAACAATAACTTCTGAGGCAAGCTCTGAAGCAGATGGCAACAGGTGGCAACAACAACAACAGCAGTGCTACCTTTGCTGCCCTTTGGGTTTGGCTTGTTTGTTTTCCACATCGTTGGCTGCTCGTTTCGCAGTTGTTGTTGCTGTTGCTGCCCTGTTGCTGTTGGTTATTAGCAGCATTCAGCAGCTACACCCCTTTAATTAGAGGCCTCTACTGTCTCTCTATCTCTCTCTTTCTCTCTCCTTCTCGCTCCCTTCTTTCCTTGCAGCTGACGTGGCAATTGCTGCGTCAGTTTTGCAACGCCGACAACCGGCGGCCATTTTAATGCCACACTACAGTAGTTATTCGGTTTAAGCCATGAGAGTACTTTGTAGTCACTTCTTTTAGCTGAAGAGAAGGATGAGAAGACTGGAAGAAAGCAAGGTGTAGTAGGAGAAGGTTTTCTGTTGAAGTTATTTGATAGTTTGGCAGGCGCATTTTGTAGGTCAAGTTATTTAGAATTCGAGCTGAATATGCTAGTTAGCCTTGGTGCGAATAGTTAAGAGGTAAAACTGAAATATAACTTAGAGTATCTCTTAATAATCTCATCAGAACTGATTTCTTTTCTTTATTTATATCTGCAGGAGGAGTGCATATGAGTTGAGAGAGAAGTAGACAGAGTTCAAGGTTTTTAGTAGACTATTATCTCATTCCATCTATCCTTATCCTTCTATCTTCATCTCTTTAAAGTTATATAACTCTTCTAATCGCATTTCTAAATATGTGTGTCTGTAGCTTAGTAGAACCTTCTGTTGAATTAAAGCTACGCAGGGTAGTTGACCAATTGAAGGGAGAACTCCCTTCTCGGGGCCATAGTTTAGTTATTTTACTTAATCAATCCGAACTGAGAGTATTTAGTATTCACTATTCAATCATATCTTATAGCATTATAAGAGCTGTGTAACTGTAGCTTACTCATATTCAGTATATCCCATCTCATCTACAATATCTTAATGTGTTTCTAGGATAACAGAACCTTAAGCTTAATTAAAGCTGGGTTTGATAATTAGCAATCATTAAGATGCCTAGCAAATTAAAGGGAAGGCGTGACTGGACCAGGACTGACAAAGGGTAATGAAGTAGGAAGAACTAAGACACAACTGAGAACACCTCAGTGCATCCCAGAGTTTCTCACACTCAACTCATCCCATTCCTTGCCACATCTTTATCTACGTTACTTCAGCTCTATTTTCAGCGCGAGTAACATAACAATTTGCATAATCTTGAACATTTAAGCTCTCGTTTTATGGTTATTATAAAAAGTTTATAGCAGGCTTAACTTTTATAGTGGGTTATTTAATATTTTATTGTTTTAATACGCGAATAGTTTTGGCTAATGGTTCTCAAGGCCCCCCCCCACCCCCTTTTGAACGTATCTCATGCATTGCGTTTTTATGTTCCCATTCTCACATGAGTCGCCGCAGCCTCCCACTGTTTCAGCTGCTGCTGTTGGTGACAACAGCAACAATTGCAGTTGCAAAACGGGTTGTGCAAAGAGGGGGAGAGGAGAGGACTGGGCCTGGCTAGTTGCAGTTGGCGCTACGAGGCGCTGTCGAAATTCATCCAATTCAAAAGGCGATTTCTGTTTCCAGTTTCAAGTTTCTATGTTTTTTCTCTGCCTGTCGTTCTCCATTTGTCGCCAGGCACTTGTTGCTGCTGCATGCTGCATGTGGCAAGTGCAAAGTGGGTAGGAGAGAGAGAGAGAGAGAGATGGGCGGGAGAAAGGGAGGAGAAGGAAGCGTGAGAGAACAAACTGCGCCTGCGCACGCGTTCAATTAGCTCGCAAATTGCAAATCGTGCGGCGCATGCCACGTTCAGTGGCAGCAACAACATGTTGCCATTGCTGCTGCTGCTTTTGCCGTTGCTAGCAACAGTTGCTAATGTGTTGTCAACAGAATTCGCGTTGACAGCAGCAGCGAAAATATTTCATTTCAAATTTGCAATGCGAGAAGGTGAGTAGAGAGAGAGGGCGAGGCAAAGAGAAGGAGCGGTACATGCGGGGAGGAGGGAGAAAGAGAGAGTGAGGGAAGAGAGAGAGAGAGGAAAAAAGAGAGGGAAGAGGGACATGGAATAGAGACAAGGAAGACTAAGAGACGGGGAAGAAAAGAGTGAGTAGCAAAAGTGCATATTCTAGAGCAAGCAGCTTGAAGAAAGCATGTTAGTTGTCCCCGTTTGATACCCATTGAACATTGAAAGGGTATATTAACTTTGTGCAAGTGTATGCAACAGGCAGAACGAGGCGTGGCAGAGCCTACTAGGTGTATGTATTCCTGCACAGGATCAATAGTCGAGCCAAGTCCGTTAAGATCTCAGCTATTATTAAAGCTAATGAGAATTTGGCGTGCAGTCTCCTGTACACCATCAACTGATCATGTATATTTCAAATGTTGGCAGCCACGACCAACGCCCCCACAAATCAATAATTTAATTTGTCAACTCGATTTTCAAGCAATGCATAAGATATACAACATTCTGACTTGAACATATACTAAGCAGATTAAAATATCCACCTCAACTCCAAATTTCATTCCGATCGCAGAATAAACACACAAGTTATCGAAGTTACCATTTGTGCCTAAGGCTCTAAGCCTGCCCCTGTTGGTATGCTGCAATATTTTACGAGTGTGAAAGCTTCCTCTGCTAAGTATTCCTAGTGTATAGAGTTTTAAATGAGTACAAAGGGTGTCTTATAGTACTGTCGGCTAGGCTGACTGTACAATTATTTCTCTCAGTGCAGCGCTGCTTGCTGCTCTTTAATTGTGAGTGAAAACGGAGCAATCGCTGAGTTATGGCATAGACCTTGAGACAACAACATCCTGTGCCCATTGTCCAGGCCAAGTTGATGCTGCTGCTGTTGCTGTCGTTACTGTTGCTCGTAACTCAGCAGCAACATTTGCATCTGCAGCAGCAACATCGACGTTGCTTTGCCTTGCCTTGCCTTGGATTGCATTGAATTCCTTTGCAAGTTGCATTTTTGTCATTTCGCGTTCCTTTGAGTGAATGATAACTGACAGTTAAACAGCCTGACGTTGCTGCTGCACTTTTCCTCCCTGCCTTCCCCTCTTCCTGCAGCTGTTGCCTACTGCCGCCTGTGGCCCTGGACTGTCTGTCTGTCTGCTGCCCTGGCGAGGGCAGTTCGTTTTGTTTTTGTTTGCCAAGGTAAATGTCAATAAATATTGTCATTGTCATGGTTGCTGTTGGAACTAGGGCTGCAACTGTTACTGCTGCAACTGTTGCTGTTGCTGCAACTATTGCTGCTGTGGCTTGTTACCCAATCTCGGCCTGCGCATAAATTCTATCAACAAGCAAATGGAAATATTAAGGAAATTTAGTTGTTGTAGGGCACAAGGTGCCAAGGCAGAGGGAAGGAGGAGAGGGCGTGGCTGGCAGAGGCGTTGCCTGCTTTTGTTTACATGCTCAAAGCAACCGCCGACAAGCAGAGAGTCAAAGGCGACGATTGCAGGCAAGGCTCACACCGGATCTATGGCCCAACTGCGTCTGCAACTCCCTCTCCCTCTTCACCTCCCTCTCCTTCTCCCTCCTCAACTGCAATGCGAAACCAACCGCAGAGCAACATACATCATTTTCACACCAAAGAGGCAATTGATGAGGCAACAAGGAGGGGCAGTAGGAGGGGGGGGGGGGCACAACCTGTGGCAAACCTCAAGGCGAGAATTATGAGCGACAACAGCAACAACGGCAACGGCAATGTGGCGCAGCAAATGACTTTGAACTGAGAATTTGCAGCTAATAATTTACACAAAAGCGTTTTTAATCATCCAACGGCAGCCGGGAAGGAGTCAAGGAGAGGAGGAGAAGAGAAGAGAGAGAGAGAGAGGAAGCAGAGGCATCACAGGCTTGGCCAATAAATTGCCAGCGTGGCAGCAGCAGCACCAGCAGCAGCAGCAGCAGCAGCAGTGGCTACACTCGCCAAAAAGCCACGCAGTCAAGCTTAACTTTGTTGCAGCTTCCCTTCTCCCCCTTCCTCTCTTTTCTTGCAGTGTATAAATATTTACAAGGCAGGCAATCAATCAGCGCATAGCTCAGCTCATGATCCCGCTCTGCTGCTCTGCCATTGGCATTGTGTCACTCAGCAACAGCAGCAGCAGGCAGGGAATGCCACAGAGAGATCATTGATAATGATCTGAGTGCAACTGCAACTAGAGTGGGGCAAGAGGAAGAGGAAGAGCAACAGCAGCAGCAGCAGTAGAAGAAAATCAACTGAGCGCCAAAGGCCTAAACTGAAAAGTATGCGTAATGGCCCCAGGGAGTGCACAGAGCGCACTGAAGAGGAGCACACACATGGGGAGAAGGAGTAACATATGGAGGAGGCACATATGGAGTGCACACACACATACACTCCGACAAGGGGGCACACGCAGCCTGCGGTTGTTTGCCTTTTGTCTAGCGAAGAAGAAGGTTGCGCAGCGATGAGAAAACGCGTCATAAATGCGTAAAGTTGATGACAACAGCAGCAGCAGGAGAGAAGAGAGAGAGAGATAAGGGGAGTAGAGGGAGAAGAGAAGAGCAGGGGCAGACAGGTGGGAAAGTGTGAGAGAGGAGACAGTAGTAGTAAGTCGGAAAGAGGGAAAGAGCAGGCAGAGCGAATGGGCCTCTAGGAGAAGAGTTGACAGTGGAAGGAGGAGGCTAAAGGCGAGAGAGAGAAAGAGTAAGAAGAGAGGAAAAGGAAGAGGAAGGTAATAGACGAGACAGTGGAAGTGGGGGAAGTCATGAGGGGAAGGTTCTCTGGTCAGTCAATAAGGAGAGTCAGGCAGGAGGAGAAAGAGAAGAGGGAAAAGAAGAGGGAAGGGAGAAGCAGAGACACGAGGGAAGCCTGCACTGCTAGAAGAATAGATACCGAGGAGAGGAAGACAGAAGAGCCATGGTAGAAAAGAAGAGTGCAGGAGGGACAGATCTAGAAGGTGGATTGATGAGAGATGGGTCTCTTCTCAGCTAGGGAGGTGGGGAGGAAGGGAGAAACCGTCACTGCTCGCTTCGGCAGTCTTCATCATATTTAATGGTTGTGTGATAATATGCCACGTTGCTGCCGTTGTAGCTGTTGTTGCTGTTGTCGATGTTGCTGCTGCTGCTGGGCACACACAAATACACACACACTGACACATACAAACACAGACTGACACACCGTCAACATGGCCATAAAGAGTCGCGGGCAAAACAAAACTCAATTAAAGAAACGCATTGCACTCTGTCCGCATTGCAGGAGAGCAATGATACTGCCAGGCAGCAACAGCAACATTGGCAGCAGCAGCAACATCGTGATTATTGTGCCGATAATCATCGTTATCGTCGGCATCATCATCGTGATAAACAAACTGACATTGAAGTGCCAGATCGACAACGAGTTGCTGCTGCTGCTGTTGCTGCCGTTGCCAGCAATGCTGCTGCTGCTGCTGCTGCTCATAAATATGGCGTATGGTTGCAGTCCTCCATCGTCGTCGTTGTGGTCATCTACAACTTGGTTATTAGTCGCCCGGAATGTTGGCGATGCGCGTTAATTAACTCATCAATTTCTTTGCTCCTAGCTCGATTGTTGTTGCTGCTGTTGCTGTTGCTGTGCTGCTGCAGCAGTTGCAGTTGTTGCTGTTGGTGTATTTGCAATGTGTCTAGGGCCAAAAGGGTTTTCGGGCTGCCTACACACAATAAAAATAATATAGAATTGCCACCAGCTTAGCTAACAAATCAAGCTGCCTCTTCCCTTTCTATTCCCCTCTGCCACCTACTCCCTGGCTACCCTCTGTTACCTCTTAGCTGCCTGCCAATCCCAGGCGATCCAATCAGAGCGCAGACAGCAGATGACAGGCGCAATATGCGACTACACTGCAAGAAAGATGGGTTTGCGATAAATGTAATAAATAATTGAGATTTGAAAATGAAAAAGTAAGTTGGAAATTAAGTAAATTGTACTGTTTTTTGTTGATTGTAGTTGTTATAGAGCAAACGTAAATAAAATAATGAAAATGGACTTTTAAAATTGAACAAAGAATCTAGAAACTGTTAAATTGTAATGTTTATATTATTTAAACAATTTAGTTATATGACTTTATAATATGATCTAGTTCAATTTGCAATATAAGTAGTAAGAATGTGCTAGATATATCCGCTACCCGATTTATCAAATGTATAACTTCTATGTTTTGCATATGTTGTATTGCATACTTCAGGGAGCCGCTTGGAAATTAGTTCCTCTTTGAAATTAATTCTTAAATAACTTCTATGTTAATTATTCGATCGATTAATAGTTATTATGTTTGCCTTAAACTTTTCTGGATTTAAATTACGCTGGTTCGGTTTTTATCGATTTACGGTGGCGGAAGGGGGAGTGATCAAATTCTTAAAACAAACTTGAACTACGTGAAACAATTTAACAGATAGATACCAAATTTGGTAGCCCTAGCACTTATAGTCTCTGAGATTTAGGTGTTTATACAGATGGACAGACAGATAGAGAGACAAACAGACAGAGGTACATTTGGCCCACTTTCGCTGGTGTTGAGCTGTTGCTGTTTCTATTCTTGCCATCATCATAAATTAGCATATATCACTCTGCTATTTCTCTCACTGTAGCCTAGCTGTAGTTGCAGGCCCTCGCTTGTCCCTCCTGCTCTGCCCTCTGTCTGCTGTCTGCTGTCTGGTGTCTGGCGAGTGCGTGTGAGGTGGCATTCCTTGGCAACCCGCCCCCGCCTGCACAGACCCTATCCTCACTTCTCTTTCTCCTCCTGTCCCTTTCTGCTGCCCTGCCATGTCTGGTATGTTTTTCTGCTGCTGCTGCTGCTGCAGTCAGCGAAATTAAGTACCCACTAGAATGTAGTTGAAAATGTCTTTAATAATGACAGCAACTATGTGTGGAACTTGAAAAGCGCGTAAGCATCATCGGCTGCGGAACACGTTCATGTCCACGTCGGGATTGGGATCGGCTGCCCTCGCCTGCTTCCCTACTCGGATTGAGGCATGTCGCGAGCTCTTTGTTGTTGCTCAACGAGTGTGTGTGTGTGTGTGTGTAATCTGGAACGTCATTTTTATTGCTGCCACTCGCTGGGGCATTCCTCAGTCAGAACTCGGAGAGGCACAGCCCGCGCTCAGCTCAGGCGATGAGCGGAGCCACTGAGTCAGTCGCCTTCTCTTTCTCTGTCTCCAGCTCAGCTCGCTGGCTCAGCCACCTCAGCCTGCTCGTTGTCATCTTAAGCAATCATCTCATAATCGGCAGTGGCAGCACGGCCTCCTCTGCTGCTGCTGCTGCTGTTGCATTTATGAGGCGTCTTCGCTCTGTCAGCAGCAAATCCTCGCGCAGCCAAATCGGAGCAGCAGCACAACAGCAACAGCAAGAACAGCAAATGGCGGCAACAGCAGCAACAGTTGCTGACACATCGTCAAGGCGCTGATATAAATCTACGCATTGGTTGCGGATCTGGAGCGGAGTTTTGATTGATTGCTCTGCTGCCTGCAGGCAGAGGTAGGGGCAGAGTTGGAGAAAGACAGAGAGAGAGTGAGGTTGAAGCAGAGACAGAGAGAGAGAGAGAGAGAGACAGTGGCAGTAACAGCAACAGTAGCAACAGCGACAGCGGCGACTTTTTGCTGCTTTTGGTGTTAATAATAATTATTTGTGGTGAATTGACAAGAGAAGAGTAAGACAGAGAGAGGGAGAGGAAAATGGCAGAGAATAGAACAGTAGATAGAAAAGAAAAGAGAGAGAAAGGCAGGGGTGGGTAGGAGGGTTAGCAAGAGTGGCAGAAAGAGAGGAAACAAGCATATCGTGAGAATGTTGACACTTTTTCAATACTCATCAGAACGAACACTGGCGAAGGTGTTGCAGTTGTTGAAGAATAAGAGCTATAGAGAATAAGATATAGAGAATTTTATATAGAAGATATAACAATACTACTACTATATAGTACTATACATATAAACCTATCACATGTTACAGAAAGTTTAAGAGAAGTGACATATAGAAGTAATTAAGAGTCTAATCAGCTATTTCTATGAAGGGAAGGTAAGCTAAATGAATGCAAGGAAGTCACTTAAGGCTAACTAGTTTAGTATGGTAAATTGACTAAATAAAGAGAAGTAAATCTGAGTAAAAGAAAACTGAAGTGGAGTTCAATTATCATAATTGATATCCTACAACAGTTTAAGGGAAGCAAATCAAAAGATTGGCTTGGATCGTTTTAAACTTAGCTTGATTGGGCTTCTATATAAAGTTCACATATGATTTAGCCGATACTTACACATAGGAAATAAGTACAATGTCATGTTAAAGTAAAATACATATATGTATGTCTTGTTCAACACTGTTCTCCTTCCGTCTTTAACCCCAATCTTCAAAAAAACTTTACTTCCACTTTAAAAGAAACTGAGAACAGCAGAAAGCAAAAGAAGCTGCAAAACGTAGAGATAGAGAGAGAAAAAGACAATGAGAGAGGGACAGAGAGGCAGGTCAAAAAGAGACAGAAAGAAACAGAGAGACACATAGAAGGAAAGACTGCGATAGAGGGAAAGTTCAAATATTGCCCATAGAGTTCACGGCAACAGCAACAGCAACAGCAGCAACTTGGCTTAGACATTGTTGACGTGTGTGGCTTGCAACCAAAATTTGTTGTTGCTGTGTTGCGGTCAATGTTGTTTGTTGTCATTGCAGCAGCAGTAGTAGCAGCAGTCGCTGGCGCGACGGCAACAATGTTACAACGCGGCAGCAATTTAAATAAGTGCCCAGCAACAACAACTGGCACTACAGCAGCAACAATACTAACAATAGCAACTGCAACAACAATAACAACACAGAGAGATTGGGAGAGAGAGAGAGAGAGAGAGAGAGAGACAGAGAGAGGGAGAGGCAGAGCGAGAACAGAGCAGAGATAATTGCCGCTCTTTCTGTTGCTGTTTTCGTTTCTAGCGTTCGTCTTTATTTCCTTTTGGCGACGCCGGCAACACGAAGGTCAACAGCAGCAATTGCTGATGTGCCTGGCGGCAATGTGTTGCTGTTGTTGTTGCTACTGTTGCTGCTGCTATGAGCCTTTGGCCAGCCGCTTACAAGCGTTGCAAATTCCGCGCGGCTGTCGCCATAATTGTTCCAATATAGCCCCCCCCCTCTTTCCCGTCACTCTTCCTTCTCTTCTTCTCATTGTCTTCTACAATCTCCTTCCTTGCCTTCCCTCCCCGCAGCAACACTTTTGAGAGATCAACAATTGGCTCTGGCGTGTTTAATGAGAGAGACGAGCGAAAATGAGCTGCAACTGAAAGGTGTTGGGCAAGGGGAAGAACTGGGAAGAGGAGTAAGGGGGGAAAGGGGAAAACAGTGGCATGCGAGGTGTCTAAATTAGCTGGGAACGCGTTTTTCGGGTGGAGCGCGGCCATCAAAAGCAGCAAGCGGCATATTGTCGCCGTCGCTTGTAATTAGGAGCAGCCAAAAAAGCAACAGCAGCAGCAACCACAGCAGCAGCAACAGCAACAAAAACAATGCAACGGGTAGCAACATTTGTCAACAAATAATAAAAATCGGTAGCAATTGCAATTGTTGTCGAATGTTCTGTCGCCGCGCAGCAACTGTTGCTGCTGTCGATGCTGCTGCCGCTGCTGGTGCTGCTGCAGCTGCACAAAGGGATGCGGCTGGCCATGGCAACATGTTGATCACTGATATCGTCTGCACGATTTGCCAGGCCGAGCACAAGGCAGAGAGCGCAACAGGTAGACACGGCTACGGCTGCAGGTACCGCCAGCAGTTGCTGTTGTTGTTCCTCAGTTGCTGTTGCTGTTGTTGCACTGCTGCTGCCTGCTGTTTCTGTATGAACAGCTTTTTGTGTGCTGTGCTGCTGCTGTTGTTGGTTTTTGTTGATCTGGCAACTTCATTACTTGACAGCGCACGACTTTGATATGGAAGCAACTGCAAAATGCATTTCAAATGACCAACAGCAAACCACAGCAACAGTTGCAGAAACTACAGCAACAGGAGCAACTGCACAGCAAGAAAGGGAAGTGTGGAAGAACAATGAGAGCTTCAAGTTGAAACTGTTGGAGGGGACATTTTGATATGGAAGTTCATATGTATTATAAAGAATTAGTTTGTCTACAAGACAAGCTTAAAATTGACAAAATGTAATATATATATGATATATAAAGGGTAAACATTTAATATAATATCAGTCTTCCGTGCAATGTAGGATATTCTAAATAATTTAATAAAAAGCGTGTCACAGGTGTAACTTTATGTCAGGACAGTTCATTTTTGGTAATCACAATAACTAACAATGCACAAGTGATTTCTAAAATTAACATTGAAGTTATTTAAGAAATAATTATAAAGAGAAGCTGATTCCCAACCCACTGCCTTCAAAGTGTGCAACAGAAAATATGATTAACATAGATGTTCTAAGAATGTTTATTAGAAATTGTTTTTGTCAGGTGTTCCTAATGATGTTCTAAGGTTTTCTAGAAGATCAAGTAAGCTTAAGCTAAAGTTAACTAAGCAAGATATATGAAAGGTATTTAATAAGTAAAGTGCTCATACAACTCTAGTCTTTCTTTTAAAAGTATAAGATTAAACATATTATAAGTGAATGCCGTTGAAGAATTGTGTTTTTGAATCAAGTTCCTCAAGTTTTACTAAATGAAAATCTAAGCAAACATTTAAATTGCTTAGATACGAAATTTGCAGTGTTTATTTTAGGTAAACTTCTTATAGAACCCCCTTTTTCGTCTGCTAGTTTTTCTTTCAGTGTGCTGCTTAGGAAAATCAGCTAGAAAAACAATGCTCAAAACATATATTGACAGTAACGATGGAATATTAAGTATATACAACTTTATAATCGACTTTCCCCCACAATTTTTCACTCTGCCATCAACGCTGTCAATCTTTTCTCTCAGTGTGGCATAGTTTTTTGTTGCTGCCTGTCAGAATATGGATGGAATTTTGTTGTAATCAATTTTACAAGTTTTTATTGATGCTGCAAACAGAGAGAGTCTGCAAGAGAGTCGCCGCATGTGGCACACTGTGTGCATTTTTTGCGTGTTGTCCTTGAGCCGCATCGACCCACTGGCAGTCAACTAAAGCTAGTTCTCCCCTTTCTCTTCCTCTTCCCTCCACTCTCTTACTCCTTCCTCTGCGTGGTGGTAAAGTGCCTCGTGTGACACCTAGACACATTTTTGCCATGGCACAAATCAAAAGGAAAACATTTTCACTTTCAATTACGGCAATTAAAGCGAGCAATGATAATAACTCACTTAAGACGGCGATCGCAACAGCAAGAGAAAGAGAGAGGAATAGAGAGGGAGAGAGAGCACCCCAAACTGGACGTGCAACGTGCAATGCGATGCGAACACGACGAGGATGCTGCAAAACTAGTTCAGCAGACGACAGACAGTGTTGCCAGCTAAAACCAAAAAAAAAAAACTAGCTTGTTTTCCTCTTTTTTTTTGGCTGTTTATAAATGAGCGAAAGTGACAAGGCAGAGGGAGAAGAAGTAGAGACGGGGAAAGAAAGACGGAAACACAACATGTGCAGTTCCATTTGTAGTTACAAGTTTAGTTTTCTAGCTAAATTTAGCTTGAATCAAAAACTAGCTGACTTGACAACTCTGTGCTAAGCTGTCGCAAATTGAATTTTGCGAAAACTATGCAACACTCATACGCCCCGTGGGTCCTTGAACCCCGTTGCGCCTGCAGCACAGGCAACCCCCTGCCTTGCCCCCCTGATTCCTGCTTGTGTGCTCGCAATTGCAGCATAAACGCTTTTTAATTGAATACGAATACTGTACTGGATGAAGGAAGGGGGGAAGAGGGGCTGGGCAGGGGCTGGGGCACAGGGAAAGGCACAGGAGAAGAGACTGTGGCCAGGGACAGGGCCAGGCCTGTCCTCGATATGCGATTCGCGATCAATGTTGTTGTCGACGTCGATGTTGATGTTGTTGTTGTTCCTGTCGCTGCTGCCTCTGTTGCTGTTGTTGTTGTTTCTGTCGTCGTCGCTCGTTTTGAAGTCATCGCCCAGTGCAGTGGCTCACTTACAACTGGCCGCCGCCGGGCATCCTTTTTGGTGCTGGCTCTGTTGACTTTTTTTCCTGTGTGTTTGTGTCTAGAAACTCTGAACAGGCCCTTGACAGAAAGGGTATAGGGATTGTGAGGAGAAGAATGTAACATAATACAGTTGAAGATTTAACAAATCAATATCAACAAAATCTAACAGAATGCCATCTGCCTTAACAATTCAAAATATTCAATATATTTCTTAAATAGGTTATTTACCGAAGAGTTTACTGTAGAAGTAACTCTGTTTGTTGTGTAGTAAAGCAGTATCATATGCATTGCAGGGTATAGGGATTGTGTGGAGAAGAATGTAACATAGTGGCACTGCCTTTGCAATCCAATATAGTCAGGTTTTGTAGAAATGTCTCTGTTTGTTGTGCAGTACAACAATACGATACCATATTGCCTTTACTTATATCATACTCTGATCAGTTGAGTATTAATTCATTCTATGAATATCTAATATTATCTGCATATCTTTTATAATATATAAATCGTATATTAGCAAAGGGTTATTAGTGCATAAAGTTCTATTGGTAAAATAGATATCGTATGTGCTTTAGTCAGGACCGCCACGACGATCTCGAAGGTCACTGTGCAACACGGGGGCATTATTTGAATTCATTGTGTAACTCTAACTTTAAATAATATGTCATATGTCGAACTTGAACTGAGTCAGTAATATTTTCTACTACCTTTTTATTTTCTAGGTCGGACATGGACTTCGAACTGGGCTGTTTCTATGGTCTTCTATGTAACCTCAACATACATATATTGTCTATTCGTTCTTTATTTAATAATATGAAAAGCTTGTAGTTAGAGAAATTCCTTATGGTATGTACGTATAACAAAATTGAAATACTTTCCTATAATATATATTTTAAATTCTCGCCATTATCTCCTTCCTCAATGCCTTTATCAAGAGTATTACAACTTCACCTTGTTGAAATTAGCCCTTGCTGCTTGTTTTTACAAAAGAAACTCTGTACAAGTATATATAATATATAATGTATATGCAGCATTATATATATATTCTTAATTTATAGAAGTTTTTGTGGCTTCTTCTGCTGCTGCGACTGTTGTTGTTGTTGTGGCTGTTGCAACAGTTGCTGTTGAAATGCCTTCGAGTTGGTCGTTGTCATTAAAACGCGCGATGGGACATCGACTTGATGTTGTTGTTATTGTTGTTGCTGTTGCTGTTGTCATTGCTGTTTAATGTTGTTGTTGTTGCCCTTTTTGTTCTTGTTCGTTGCTGTTGTTGTTGCTGCTGCTGTGCTTGATTTTTGTCGTTTGCCTTTTAAATGAAAATAACAATAAATCAAACGTATCTGTCCCACTGTCCACGCAATAAATGTGCCCGCAACGAGATGAATTTTGAGAGCTGCCCCCAACTTGATGTCCCTATGGGAGTCTCCTCACTCTCCTCACGCCCTTCATGCTCCTGTCCACTGTCCCTTTGCCCGCTCTTCAGGCTTCTCTTCAACTTCTGCTCATGTTCCCCTTGTAATTTGTACATCTTATGGTTTTTTAATTGCCCCACCAAATGGACTCTCCGTCCACCCACAGCAGAGTGAAGCAGGTGGCCAGCTTGGCCTCACAATCACCCACAACGAGAAGGCGACCCCATTTGCTGCAATTCTCCAAGCTGAAGCTGACGATGAGGAACAACGATTAGCGAATTCAGTTTGAATCTGCACTGAGCGAAAGAGTAGAGAGAGAGATACTTTATAGGCAGTCTAGGTAACTTGATATACTCTAGTGTATTTCTCTCAGTGTATTGCTTTCGAATTCGAGTGCAGGGGAAAGTGCAGCACAGTCACCTGCCTCGATAGGAATGCCAGCTTGAGCTTGAGCCTGGCATCGAGTCTGGATTGGAGGTTTAACGAGGCCGAGTAGGTGGCCTAGTAGTGAAACGGGCGGATCATGAGAACCTCCAATGAGAGAGGATGTTGCAGAGGTTAAGCTGCAGTTCCAGTGCAGTCCCAGCGGAGTGCACTGCGATAGCCTCCGCATGCTGCAGGTTGCAGGTTGCAGTTTGCCATTGTGGACGAGTCTAATTAATTACCACGCCGGTGGCTTTCTCTAATGGCTGCGGCGTCTGCTCCTGCAACTGTCTGTCTGTCTGTCTGTCTGCCCAGCGTGTCCTCTGTTTACTCTTGAGCCTGGCCTGGCTTGGGTGCTCTAATGTAGATATTCCATTTTGGCCATTAGGGGCTGCAGATGATGATGATGAGTGGCAACTGACGACGATCTGTGGCTGACGACGTCATAAGCACACAGCAGGAGAAAGGGGAACGAGGGGGGCATGGAGGGGCTGTGGTTAAATCTGCCATGTCGATGCCTAACTCTGACTGCTGCAGTTAATCTCGGCTGGGACATATAAACAACAACAACCACAACTACAGCAGCAGCAGGCAATGAGATTATCTCTCATCAAAGGAGCACGTTTTTGAAATTACCGTACTAAGTGGGCGTCTAACTGTGCCAATGTGTGTGTGTGTGTGTCTGGCAGTGTGTGTATGTGTGTGTGTGCGTTAGCTAACCGCTTCTACATGCACTCCTGCCTCCTCTGCTAGCTGTGCCCAAGCTGAACATGGCCAGCGCTTTTTCAAATTTTCCACGCTTGCTTTATGCAATTTGTCTACTTTGGAGAATTCTCCGACAACACTGTGCAGCAGGGTTATGTAATATGCGTAAGCCAAAGGCATGGAACAAGAATAGAGAGAGGGAAGGAAATGGGAGAAGGGAAGTTAACCCTCAACTATTAAAACTCCAATTGAATGTTGATGATAGAAGACTGTGTGAGAAAGCATTAAAAAAACCAGAGAGAAAGAAATTAATTCAAGGAGTTATATATACTTTATTACTTATCAAGTTTATACAATGATTTTTGCCACGCCCCCTTTCGCCCGTTGAGCACACTCGACTGTAGCTTGCGTGCTTTATTTTCTACTCTGCATATGGAAACCTTAAAGTACAATGAACATCACTGTAAAAAACATAGACTGGTAGAAATGTGCAGTAAAGAAAGGACATAAAGGAAGAGAGTGAGACAGAGTTTTCTCTTTCATTTACATTTTTAAACTTGTAACACAGTGTAATTTACTGACAGACTTTACACAGCGGTCTGTGCTGCTAATATCTTGATCATTATCAAGGACAAGAAATGTTAGCAAATATGGAAGATAGTCAAAGTTCTCTTCCCATTTGCAAGACCTTGTAGTACAGTGTAATACAGTATAAATGTAATTTGCGCAGCGTTTTTCCACCGTTTGCCGAAATCAAAGTCAAAAAATGTTTTATTAAAAATATTTTAGTGCCATTAAGCATTAAACATGAGGCAAGTGTATTAACCCCATCGCGAGGAGGCCGACGTTGGTTCCTCGACCACACCGAAATGCCGCTCGGCGCTGACTACCGTCTCGGCGGGGTCAGAGGTGGCTTTCATTGGCCATTGACTTGCAGTGCAGGAGAGGTGCAAGAGAGAGGGGGGAGGGAGAGGTATGGAGTGTGGCAGAGAGGGAAACGGGATGAAGCGTTTCGCATTTCGCGCATCGGGTTGGGTTCAATTTTGCTGTGCGTTATCTGTGCGCAGCAAGAGAAAATGGAGGCGGTGCTTGTTGTGGCAGTCAGCAAGTTGCAGGCAGCAAGCGGCAGCAGTGAAGTACCGGAGTGGAGTGTGCAGTGAGCTGCTTGCAACCTGTGGCAAGTGTTGCATGTTTCGGCAGCCCCATTGACCAACGGCAGCTGCACTTGCTCCCCACAGCGCATGGACAATTTCTGGCTAATTTACCCACCGTAACCCCCTCCTACCTACCACCCTCCCTTCCCTTTCTTACCCAATGCAAATCTTCAGCGCAGCATCAGCAAATGGGAAAATGGGAAATGCGCCTGCTGAGCGAGAGAGAGAGAGAGAGAGCGCGAGGGAGAGGCAGAGCATCGTCGCTATAGACAAGAAAAAATGTCTGCAATGCTTAAATAAATAAAATGAAGAAATTGTAGAATCACGACGAGGCAGCAACAACACACAGCAGCAACCGTTGCTAGCGCGTTGCAAATATCTGAGACCGATTCCAGGCAAATCCTCGACTTTGCTTTGCTACGGTTCGGTTTCATGGCCAAGTTTTCATTAGGGCCGAGGTTAGGCAAACAGTGCAACAACAATTGCAGCTGATGAGGCACAGCCCAGCAGGAATGAGGTACAGACAGGGACCAAGTACAGTGGGAGGAAGAGGGCAAATGTGGGAGAAATAGGTTGAATTGGTTTATACTTCTATTTATACTTCTATGTACTTCTAAATCATTAAGATGATGTTAAGGAATATATACACCAAAAATTAGTGGGCTAGCTTTAAAATAACACTTGCAATTCGATTTGTTTTCGATTTATTTGGACGGCAGACAGCGTGGCAATATATCCAATATGTATATGGTATTTGTATATTTGTGTGCTGCTAGGGGAAATATTGACACTAAATTTGATAGATCTAACACTTATAGTCTCTAAGATCAACGTGTTCATACGGACAAACAGAAGTATAACAAGAATATATATATGTAATCTGGGAACCCTGTGGGTATCGATCGAGTGGACAGTGCCTTTTATCGACAGTCCTAATAATCGATAGTCAATCGAAGTCGTCAAGTAGTGACGCGAAGTAGTTAAAGGAATTTAAAATTATAAACTTATCATTTCTCGTTGGATATAAATTGTTAGATTTAATTGTTTTAAAATATGTCAGGAACTTAAAAGTCTATCTTTATTTTATATTCACTTTATACTTTTACACTTCTCATATCTATTATATGAATATTACATATTATATCTTCATAATTACTACCCTTGCTCTCTAGAAATGAAGCCACTTTCATAAGGATTGCAATTCATTATTATCTACTTGCCCAATTTGTCCCACTGTGGGGCATCTTGTTGGCCGCATTTGATTTGTGGCATGAATGAGCTTTAGCTCAGCAACATTTGTACATAATATGCGAATGCCGTTAGCTGCAACAGGCAGCAGACAACTTGCAACTTGCAACTGGCTAACTGCAACGTTTGTAAGGTGTCCGATTGGTAGCCTTATCACAGCGAGAGAGAGACACATAAAGAGAGAGAGAGAGAGAGAAGGTAGTGAGGTGGGGGCTGTGTTACTCTGCTTTGGCGATTTTCTCACACGACGCAGGCCGCAGGAAATTAAAGGGGGCAGGCAGGGCAGGGGGGAGGCAGGACTGCACTGGATGCATGTTAATGATCTTATCGCCCTGGCTTAGCATTTAATACCAAATTTGTTTTATGCAAATGAACCGCGAGTGCAGGCAGCGATTGCCAACTTGCCAACTGCCAAGTGCCAAGTGGCAACTGGCAACAGTCGCCATGTGGCAACAGTTGGTGACAAAACTGTGTTGCACTGGGGCAGGCAGTCAGGCAGGCAGGCAGGCGTTAGATTTGATGTTGCTGCCACTTGGCAATTTTACGGTATTTAATTGATGTTTAACCTTGGCGCGCGGCCGTCCCCAATTGAAAAGCGATACCCATAGCCGGCGAGACAGCTTGCAACGCCTGCCTCAGCCACAGCCACAAGTACCGCCTCCTTCCTCTGCCTCTGCCTTCGCCTCGTCGTCGTGCAGATCGTGCGATTTTGTGCCGGCGATAAGCGGCGTCGGGATTCGGATTGCCAAAATTGCCGGCTTTATTTAATAAATCTTTTTATGAATTCAATTTATTTTTCAATTTTTCAAATGCTGCAGCACCAGAGCAGGAGCAAAAGAGAGGGAGAGAGAGGGGGTGGTGGCATGTTGTGGTGCAGCAACTTTTGCGTGTTTCATATTTAATCAATTTTTGTCGGTCTCTGCGCGCAAGTCGCACGCTCTTTTATCTGATTAGGCTTCAATTTCTCAATTTGGCCCATTGATTTCGTTTCGGTTCCGATGCGATTCGTATCGGATGTGGTGGACCCAATGCGAGTTCTTGTTAACATTGAACTCTGACTGCGACACTGCAGTTGGCTTCGCTTGTAAATCGCAAGCAAAAACATCGATAAATCGATTTAAATTAGATGGATGTGGAGTTGGAGTTGAAGTTCCTCTGCTGCCTGATCTTGTGCTGTTGCTTTTGATAATTAGGGAAATTTACCTTATTGAGGCAACTGTTGCACCAGCAGCACGAGCAGCAACAACAGGGTGAGGCGCGGGTATCACCATTTATCGATAGTTTGCAGCAGTGGGACAATAGTTGAGATTCTTGGCAAGTTCCTTTGCATTGAATACGCTTTGAAAGGACGAAAACAGAGTGGGAATATAATAAAAATCAACGAGATGTGATGACTCTGAGTTGAAACTGATTTAAAATCAAGTAGAGCAATCGATAGTATGCATATCGATTTGGGAAAAAAGGGAAAGCATAAGAAGATTAACTGTGGAGCAAAGAGGAAGTAAGTAGAACGAGGGCATTAAAATGCAGAGGGAAATTAAGACAAATCTGATAAGTCTCATATTGAGTTTTGGTTATTTATCGATAGAATTTCATAATTCCTTTGGAGGGAGATTTAGATTGAGTTGTCATGGAAAGGGAGTAAACTCAAGAAGGTACTAAAAACCTTTTCCGTTCACAGTCTATTCACAGGATATACTCGCACAGAGCACCCTTTCACAGGGCTACGATTCTCTTCGCGTTTTTCCCATACTTTGTTTAAAACGGGGCCGAGACCATCTAATGAGCGAATCGAAGGTATCACGCTGCTGTCCGTTGGCCACCGTCGCCTCAGCTTGGCTTTGGCTCAAGTCGTGCTGACAAAGCGAAGCGAAAACAAGGCAGCAAATGCTGCAAATGCAACCAGACAATGCCGCTTGCTGCTCATGACTTATGCGCTGAGAGAGTTTTCCGCGAATTTTCGCCGTAACGAAAACACCTCGCAGAGCACAGGCTTCCCCTGTGTCCCTCCTTACTCTCCTACACGGGGTTTATGCAGTGCAATCTTTCAGTTTAATGCGCAAATATTTCATCTATTTGATGCCTTTGTTTTTCTCAGTGTAGTCATGCCATAGCATTGCTGTCATTCAAGGCCAAAAACCAAAAAGAAACCTACAAACAAAAACACAAACTCGCCTCACAATGTGAACTTGGACTTGGATCTGGAGCTGTAGCTGTAGCTGGATCTGGTTAAGCGAGCCGAGGCCATAAATTAATCAAGCTGCGGTTTGGGCTGGGCTGAGCACTCCTCGCTTCCCCTTCTCCTCTCCCTTCCCTCTACACCCTGTCGCCCACTGCATTTGACAATTGTCGAAGGATCGGGCGCACTTTTGCTTTTGGGCTCCTCGTCGTGTCCATCGTCTGTGTCCATCTGAAACCGAGATTCGGTTATTGACAGCCGCCTCTCCTGCCTGTTTCGCCTGTCCGCGATTCTCCTGTCCGCGATCCTCCTTCTTCAGTTCTCCTCCCGTCTCCTCCTCCTCGTCTGCTGCGGCTGCGGCTGCTTTGCTTTGCTTTGTCTGGCTTCGGTTGCAGATTCGGTCCAGTTGACAGGCTGCCTCTCTGTCATCCTCCCTCTCTCCCTCACTCTCGTTCTCTCTCTCTCTCTCTCTTGCTGGGCACTTTGTCCGCCGCCTGGGCGAAGATAATTTATGTCCTGGCATTTTGCATACACTCGTAATCGCCGAGCAGCAGCAGAAGCCGGCGAGAAAACCGAAGAGAGAAGCCGAAGTTGAAGTTGAAGCCGGCGTATTTTACTTTTACTTTTCCGCACATTCTGCTGCAGTTGCAGTTGCAGTTGCAGCTACTGTTGCTGCCACCGCTGCCACTTCTGCCCTTTGTGGTTGCATCACTTGAAGTAGCCGCCGCACATTGGGTCTAAACTAGTTGAAAAGGAGACTAAAAGGTGCACAGCAAAGAGGGGAAGAGGTTGAAAATGTATGTGACAGGCAGACGGAGGCATCTCCAATCTCACGAGGTGTATATGTTCAATATAGTCTTGATAAGCGTGTACAGCAGAATAAATGTAGCCATGTTTGTTGGTATGAACATCTAAATGTCTGAGATTTTTAGAGTAAGGGCTATAAACTTTAGTGCGAATCTGTTGCAACATTGCACGCAAGTAAACAATGTTTTAGAATTTAGCCGTCGTAAAGGTTAGGTTAATTTTGGTCAGGTCAAGTCAGGTTAGATTAGGTTGGGTTAGGTTAGGTCAGGTTAGGTTAGGTCAGGTTAGGTCAGGTTAGAATAGGTTAAGCTAGGTTAGGTTAGGTATATCATTCACGTCACTCACATTTCACTGTAGCCCGCTTGTCTGTTTGCTTATATACTCGCACCACTGTGCGCTCTCTCACTGGCTGCTGCTCCCCTTTTTGTTTTTGTTCTTTTGTGAAAAATAACTCCTTTGTCCTGTCAGTCAGAGTCAGCGCAGTCGCAGCTTTCGGTTTCCTTGAGTCGCTTCTGCTGCCGCTGCCTCTGCTGCCTGATGCTTTGCATACATAAATTCATCTGTGCCAGTTGCAAGTTGCTGCTGTTGCTGCTGCTGTTGCTGCTGCTGTTGCTGCTGCAAGTCGCGAGCAGAACCTCGCAATGAACTCGCTAAACTCTCCACGCAGCAGCAACAGCAGCATTTTTAGCATCTGTCGCTGTTAGGGTTAATGTCAATTGGCCAGTTTCCTGGATGCCATAAATACAACCAGAGAGGGGGTAGAGGCATGAGGGGAAGAGGCTGCCCTAGGGGCTGATTGCATTGTCTTTGCGACTGCAGCAGCAGCAACAGCAGCAACGCCTTCGATTTAATTAGCAGCTTTTGCTAGAGTTCTCTCTGCTTACTTTCTAATTGTCAGTCTGAGAGTGGATAGTGGGGAATGTGGGGGGAGGAGGGAGAAGAGCGGGGCAGGCTAGTCAAGCAGTCAAATAGTAATCATTGTTGACAATCACGAAAAAGGCCTTCGCAGCAACACCAGCAACTTGCAGCTTGTTGCTGCCTGCATTTCAATATCGTGCGCGGGTCGACAACACCAGCAACAACAACAACAACAGCAGCAACAGAGCGCAAAAAACATTTATACAAATTCAACTGGAAAACTAACAAAACGCCAATTAATTGCCAAATAGAATGTTTTATCTATGAAATCGTACTCGCAGCAATTGCAACAGCAACTGCAACAACAGCAGCAACAACAGCAGCAGCAGCAGCAACAACGACATCAGCAATTGCTGCGGCAACGAAAGCAGCAGCAACATTGAGGCGTGAAGAAGTTGGGGCGGCCAGAAAAGGAGAAAAAAAGAGAGAAAAGAGAGAAAAGGAGCAACAAAGTATTAGTAAAAGTTAAGCATTTGTGACCGTAACACATTTTCGAGTTGGCCAATTGCGGCGGCAATTGTTGCTGAGACTGTTGTTGGCGGCGGCGTCGGCAACAATTGCTGCTGCTGTTGCTGTTACTGTTGATTATTTGCTTGCCGCTTGGGGAGAAGAAGAAAAGCAGAAAAATAGTCGACAGTTAAGCCAAATGGCTAAAGTGCTGCTGCTGCTGCAGTTGTTGTTGTTGCTGTTGCTGATAGGCAGCTCTGGCACTCAGGCAGAGCAGCAGCAACATTGGGGCGATGCCAGCAATGGTGACGATCTAAGCTCGACCAACGTGCATCGCAGCGCGGCATCTTAGATGCTTATACGACACACACACACACACACACTGGCACACACACGTACACAGAGAGAGAGACACACGTAGAGATAGAGACACACACACACACACACAGGGATGGTTCGTCGTGCAGATTAGAGGCCTTCATACATATGCAAAAGGCAGCCGAAAGTCGTGTGTTGCTGCTGCTGGCTCTGCTAATGCTGCTTGCTGCTGCCATTGTTGTTCTGCCAGGAAGAAAAGCAGAAAGAGAGAGAGAGGAGGAGAAAGAGAGAGACAGAGAGGGAGAGAGACAGCGACAGATTGTGAGGCATTGAACGAGAGGTGCGATTTAAGTGCAACTTAAATTTTAAATGCCACTTTAATAGCATCATTTGCACGCGGCGAGCTTGTTAACTTGCAACTTGCAACACACACACACACACACACTGCTGCTGTTGCTGTTGCCGTAAAGCAGGGGGAGTATAATGATGCTGAGGTTGTTATTGTTATTGCTGCTCAAAGCGTGATCAAAGAACAGAGAAGAAGCAGCAACAGCAGCAGCAGCAGCAGCAACAACTCCCTGCAATATGCAGTTACATTTATGGCAAATGGAAACACGTTGCTGGCAACAACAACAAACGGCAACAACAATAACAGCAGCAACATTTGCTCCGCTTACCTCAGCTTTATTTCATTCCATTTCGATTTCGATTTATTTTATTTTTCAAGTTGCTGCGAAAAATAAATCAAAATCACGCAAATTGCTCAATTAAAATTACTCAACAGCAACTGCAGCTAACAGCAACAGCAGCAGCAGCAGCAGACACAGCAGCAACTGTTGTTGCCCAACTGGGAAATTAGCATTTGAATAATGAATAACAAGCTGAATGGACTCTGTCTGGGATTTGGTCGCACCTTACCCCCTGCTCCGCCTTCTCCTGCCGCTCACTACATTTACCTCTTCTTCCGTCCTCTCTCCCTCCCTCATTCTCTGCGTGTCTCCCCATCTCCCTCTTGCTGTAAGCTTGGCCAACTAACTGCTGTCATGTAAGCGACTAATTAACATGTCAGTCAGTCCGTCAGTCTGTGGGGCTGTCTTGCTGTCTCTCTCTCTGTCTGTTTGCCCCTCTCAGACACCTCTCAGGCTCCTCTCTGGCACCCTCACTGCAGCTTGACCCTCCTCCCCTCGACTAAGCAATTTACACAGTGCAAAAGATTAAATAAAACTTAAGCTGAAACATGAATGAAGCTTGCATTAACGGTATAGCTTAGGATATATAGTCTGATTCTTGAAATGAAGCTGCTATTAACTTGTATATGGCATCAAGATAAAGCCTGTTGCTGTTGCTTTATAGATAGTCAACAGAAAGCATTCCAGTAAAGTTAGTAAGGTTTAATTCAAGTTAGTTCCCATTGTGTACAGTTTTTAGCGGGTTTTCTCACTGTGAGTTACGCATCGACACATGCTATATATATTATATAGAATCAGATCCCCCATTCAGCTCAGACTACGCTCTACTCCACTGGCAACAACAACCTGTCGTCGTTGTCGAAGCTAAACAAATCTCTCACGAGTTTCGAATTTGCCAAGGCAGCAAAGCGAAAATCGCCAAAAACGTTTAAAATTTTTGAATTTATTAGCCGAAAAATGTTGTGGCTGACAGGCGCAGGAGCAGCAGGGAAGTGGATGGGGTAGAAAAGGGAAGAGTTGCAGTCAGTCAGCGTCAGTGTTGAGCGTCTGCGTCTGTCTCTCTGTCTCTGTCTCTGTCTCTGTCTGTGGCTGTGGCTGTGCCTTCTTTGCCTTGCTGGCAATCTCTTGGCTGTCGTTGCACGGCGCTAATTATCGCTGCTAATGATGCTTTAAAAGGCAGTCGTCGACGACAGGCGGTCGCTTGCCACAGCAACAACAACAACATCAGCAGCAGCAAGAGGAGCAGCAGCAGCAGCAGCAACCTCAGCAACAGCAGCACCGACTGTGCCTGCAGTTGCGCAACTTATGGCTGGCCAGTTACCTCTGCTGCTGTTGCCCCTGCATGCCTTCTACTTTCCTTGCTCCCTTCTCTTCATCTCTCTGTCTCTTTTACTCTCTGTTGTCTCTGTCTCTGCCTCTTTCCTTACTCCTTCTCTTGCCTGCTTCTTTGGCTGCTCCTTTCGCTCATCGCATGAGTAATTGACAATTTGCTGAAGTCAGCGTGTCTCCTGCGCGTCTCCCTCATTTGCAGCATGCAGCATGCGTGTGTGAGTGTGTGTGTGTACGTGACTCTGACTCGACAACATCTCTCCCCAGCCTCTGTCTCAGCCGCAGTGTGAGCCCGCTTCCTGCAATATTTGTATATGTTAATTGTGTGACTAATGACAGCCAACTTGTCATATTTTTATCAACATGTGAAGTTAACATTTTTGTTTGGACGCTGCTGTTGCCGCCTGTTGCTCCAGCCAGTTCGTGTTCTAAGTCTTTCGTTTTGCCCAGCCGCTTAATCGGGTCACTTGTGTCAAATTAACGCTTTTAGCGTATGTAGATCGAGCAGATACCAGCGAACAAAGATACCAAGCTGAAGGAAACTAGCAACATGTTTCCTCCCACACCCAGGCATACTCGCACACTCGCACACACACACACACACAGTGGAGATATCGACAAAGACTCGACTTCGCGAGTTGAGGCTGAAAAATTCGTTAGTACGAAAACTCAATCAAATGTCGAAACTTGAAAATCGTGATCATGGTCCTGGCTGCCTTCGTCTGTCTGCCTGTCTGTCTGTCCTGCTGTCCCCGCCGACTGTCTATGCAGGCGTAATGGCCTGTTGCCTTAGGCAACACAGCAGCAACAACAACATCAGCGAAAACAAAAGCAACAACAAACAACAAACGGTAGCTGCAAACAAGACAAAAGACAAACTTATCGTTTGAATTATCGGCATTTATTTGCATTTTGGAAACCTTCCTGCCCCCTCTCTGACTCCCTCTGCCCCTTCCCTGCTGTCTCTCTCTCTCTCTCTCTTGCAGCATCGGATGTTGTTGCTGCCTGAGCTTTATATGTAAAGCCTTTAATTCACTAAAGTGAGTGCAGACTGTGATGGAAGATGATACTGGCAGAGATACCCTGCATAGAGAGAGAGTTGAATGTATCATAGAAAGAACTGCTATCTGTGTAAACCTCAGCTAGAATTGAGATAAGAGAGGGTTGCTCATCTGGAGTATAAGAAAAGACAATGAGGACAGCGTAGAAAGATCCTAGAAGTGTAGAACGTAAGACCTGCTAGGGAACTCAAGCTTAAGTTGAGAGAAATCAATAATAAAATCAGCATGAAATAAGAAATCTCCAACTGTAGATCATTAACTATTTATGACTCTAAGGTACTGTCTATCCACTTGCTTCACCCAGCAGGGAGGGCAGTTCTTCCCGAGCATCCACAGGGTATAAGATGAGCGGGAGAAAGGCAAGACGCGATGCCAAAACAATTGTCTATATGCTGTAGGCGGGCAGGATGTTGAGGGGTAACAGGCATGAAAGGTATAGGCTAGTGTGCTCGACTGCGATATACCTGATACACAACTGACTAAAACGAGTTCTTATATATATAGCTAATATGTTCAGAGTCTGCATTTTGTGTTGCATACTTTAGAGGGAACGGAAATCAATAGCACTTCAATATAATTTCTTAAATAACTTCTTCTTTAATGATCCGATCGTAACCAAATTTGAAGAAATCATGTGTGTAAAGTTAGTTACCCTTCTATCCTTGTATGTAGCGGGTATAACAAGAAGGAGGCTGCAGCTTCACATATAGTATACGCGCTGTACAACAACAACAGTAGCTATTTTCTACTTACTGTTGTTGTTGTTGCTCTTGCCGTAGCTACTGTTTGGCTTTCATGCTTCATGGCTCACTTGCTGTCTTGCGCTACCTTGCCGCAATTTACAGTTAACTGCGAGGGCCCCTCAGTCCTATATAGTAGAACGATGCACATGTGTGCCCAGCTATAAGTAGCCATATACATATAAAACGAGAGAGAGAGAGAGAGAGAGAGAGAGAGAGAGAGACAGGCGACGCTGGGCAGCGAGCAAAAAATTAGCATGCGCAAAGGTAGCAGCAGCAACAGTTGCAGCCGCAGCAGCAGCAGCAGCAACATTGCTTGGAATGTCAACGGCAGCAGCTGAGATTTTTTTTTGCAAGCTAAAGGATTTTCCGGCTGCCGTTTGGTTAGCTGGAAAACGTGATCACTTTAACATTTTTGCCTGTTGTTGTCGATGTTGTTGTTGCTGCTACTGAAGTTGTTGCTGCTGTCGTTGATTTTGAGTGGTTTTAGCAATTCTAATGCTGTTGCTACTGTTGCTGTTGCTGTTGTTGCTGTTGTCGAGCAGCTGCTGTTGCTGTTGGTTCTCATATATCGATGCCCCAATACCCGCAATACCGTACGATAAGCGGTTCCTCACGGTTATACACGTATTGTTCCACTGCAGCACTCTCTTTTCCCCCCTCTCTCTCTCTCCCGCTCTCCTTGCTATTCTCTTCTCTGCAACTCATGCAACTGTTCCATTCATCACTCCGGAAATGTCTGCGCTTCATTTTGGCTATTCACAATGAAATGTTGTCGCTGAAATTAAAAACAATTGCAATGTCAAACTACAGCAACAGCAATAACAGCAGCAATGGCGAACAACAACAGCAACTACTACAACAACAGCAATCACAATCACATCATTACCTTCTTTGCTGGGCTGTGGCTGCACTGAGCGAAAAAGGCAGTAGATCTCTCTTTGACTTTGTTAGAATTGAAAAGGTTCTTAGCTACACTTTGATTTGACTTTATTATTTTACTCTATAACATGCTCAATTCCCTACAATTTCTATCAGTGTAGCATTTATTTATGCATAAAGGAAAGTCAGGAATATAATAAAATAGCTAATATTAATTCGAGACTCTTTTCAGTCAATATTCCTAAACAGTCTTCATAATCTTCTCTTTGTTTTACTGTTGGCATAAAATATAAAACAATATTGTCGATGCCTTTTTCACTACTTTCTCTTCATTCTTCTACATTTCTCTCAGTGTCCAGCATTGTTCTATTTATGCAGGGGGGAAGGCAGACAACAGACATCAGCGTCATATTCTCCACCCACATGACAACAGCAGCAACAACAACAAGAAGAGCAGCAGACACGGAAACAAAGTAACAGATACAGCGAGGGACAGACACAGAGAGAGAGACAGACAGGCAGACAGACAGACAGACAGACAGAGAGACAGACAGTAGAGACAACAACGCCATCATCGTCATCCGCGTTGTCATCCTCGTCTGCTTTGGCTTCTAATGTTTGTTGGCGGCACGGCAATTAAAAGGCGCGCTTGCCTCATTGTTGCTGTTACTGTTGTTGTTGCTGTTGCTGGTTGCCTTTGCGGCAGATGAAACATTGAAATCAACGTTGTCGGCAACAAGACGCGTCCTCAGCAACAACTCCGCATCTCCTCACATTTGAGTCGGAGTTCGAGTCAGCGTCGGCGTCTCCATCTGCGTCTGCGCCTGCTGAGTTTCAGCTAACAATCAGAGAAACGAGAATAAGAACGCGCACGATTGCGATTAGGAGCAGCAGGAGCAGAAGGGGAGGGCAGCAGAAGGGGGAAGGAAGGAAGAAAGAAGAGAGGGGGAGACTGTAGAGAAGAATCGCGCGTAGTGTCTATCTAATGCCAAGATCTGTGTACCGTAGCAATGTCGATGTCGACAGCGCCACCTACATGTGAGAGACTGAAAGAAAGAGGCTGCCAGAGTAAAGCTGCAGGCCTACAGATACCCAGTAGTTGAAGAAAGAGGGGTGTAGGCTCTGCTAAAGTGAGATTGAAAGAAGGAGAAAAAGTTTATAGCAAAGTGATTAAATACTAATTTGAAGAGCTACTACTGTTAACAGGATATCTTGCAGTCGATACAGGTTTCAGTATTACTGAAGAAGAGATAAAGAGTATAAAGTATATAGAGTATATATGTAAAGATTTGGCATTTTACAGCGTATCTTGCAGTCGTGCAGGGCTGTTGTTGTCCCAGCTAAAGTTCTGACTGCTTTCTGCATTTAATTTTTCGATTCTGCACATAATTGTTGCATAATTTGTTTGATCAACATTCCCCACCCGTAACACTTTGATTAGCTTGGCAAGAGGGGGGTTGCAAAAGAGAAACAGGCAAGGGGAAAGGGGCAAGAGGCAGATACCCCTTAGGGCCAACTGGGATTTAGTTTGGGCGTTGATTGGCGTCTATTGCTGGCAGAATTTTTTGTATTGAATGCTAATTTTGCTAAGCAAAATCAAAGCGCCGTTATAGTCAGAACCCAAGAGAGAGAGAGGGTGAGGAAGAGTGGAGAGAGAGGAAGGAGGCAGAGAGAGGGTTAGATGCTGTGCAGACAATGGCGCTCCATTAATAACTGACAGGAGCAGCAGGAGTCAAGGAGGGGGGCGACACACAGAACCAACTCAGCTGCAACTCACAAAGCGACAGGCAAAAGGGAGAGGGGGCAGAAGGAGGACGAGAAGCAGAAGGAGAACTGCACAGGTCGGAGGAGTGGGCGCATTAGTTGGCTTTTGTTTTGGGCGGCAAACCCTTTTCGGCTGGCAACAATAAATAATGAAACGTTGACACGACAACGTCATAACCTTTGAACGTGAAATCCAAACCACAATGCAAATAGATTCCCCAACCAAGAAGAAGAAGAGAAGAACGAGACAGACAGAGTTGCCACAGAGAGGCAGCTGGCAGCAGCAGAAGATGCGTGGGCTGCAACACCCCCGCAAATGCATTCAATTAGTCCTAGTCTTCTTGCCTGCCTTCCTCTCTCTCTCTATAGACTCACTGGGTATCAAGAGTTAATATTGAAAAAAAATCCAATATTCAAATTTGTTAATTTTTGTAACTTATTTCTTTTAGTGTAATTGCCACTTGCTGCTCCCTTCTCCTCTGTCAATCTCAAATTACAATCGATATTGTGTGTGTGTTGCTCGTTGCGCGTTTGATTTTCATTTCGATTTTCAATTTCTGCTTGGCATTTTCAAGTTTAGTTCGAATCCGAATTCGTATTCAAGTTTCAATTTGAGTTTTAGTTTTTTGTCTTAATTGGTTGCCCGATAAGATGTGTTCATGTAGTTGTTCACTTCGTTGATAGCCGTGCGTTGCTGTCGTTGTTGTTGTTGTTGCCATTCACCAGCAGTCTTTGTGGTCCCCAATGCGATTAGCCCCGCACTGCAGCAATCGGCAGCGCCACCGGCGTTGGGGCTAATGAGCCGCTTTGCTGCCTGCTGCTGCCTCCAGTTGCCTCCTGCTGTTGTCGTTGCGCATACGCAGTGTTGCCGCCGGTCTGTTTCGCAGGCTGTTTCCAGGCATCTGGGCCGTTCTATCTTTTGCATAATTCTCTCATTAGTCAGCCGTCCAAGAGTTGTTCCCGTTGTTGTTGTTGCTGCCTGCCTGCCTGCCTGCCTGCGTTGGCTTTTTGAAAGTCGAAGTTCAAGTTTCGCTCCAAGCGCGGGTGCAGCAACACGCCGCATAAAACACGTCACCAGACCGGCGACAGCAACAACAACAACAGCAGCTGCTATGGCTTGCAGAGAACTCGGACAGTGCTGGCCGAAAAGTATGCGCTGCATACTATACAGTGTGTGCTAAATACCCAATGACATTGTCGGCCAAAATGACACTAACTAAATGGAAATTTTAGCGGAAAATTCGACTGAGAAGAAGGGGAAGAAAAGGGAAGGAAAGAGGGAATTGAAGGGGGAATAGAAGAGGAAAGAGATGAGAGAGTTGTTGAGGAAATAGAAGAGAGGGAGAAGAGAGGGAATGCAAGAGTAATGGCGGAAAGAGTAGATGGCATAGGCAGGAATGCTTGAGATCTGAGAAGATTATTGAGTCTAGAATAAATTTCCTGGGTATGTATGAAAACTTTCCTTAAGGCTTAATATGAATGTAAAGTTAAGCACACGAATAAAATATTATTAAAATTATAGAATATATAGTCTGTATATAGTCTTTTATCAGAATGCAGTATATACCACAGAAATACTAAAGATATTCAGACAATCAAAACTTGGATTTAAGTTTGTAAATTGATGAATTAATGCATGAAAATGTAAGCATAATTTGCATATATTGAACTAACTGAACTGCCACTCCTGACAAATGATATTTTATAATCTTGTCATTAATCTCAGTTGAAGGATACTGGCTTCGTCTTCCCCTCAACATTTTCAGCTCGTGTCATCGCACAATAAACAACAGGCAAATATGAAAAGCGCAATTCGTGTGTGCGCCACATTTTGGCATCAAATTAAGGGGCCACAAATCGATCAGCAGTAGGACCCACTGCGTATGTGTGTGTGTGCGACTGTGTGTGGGCCGCACACAACTTTCAACACTGTCGCGACGTTGACTGCGCTGCTGACTGCGCTGTTGACTGCAGCGCTAACTGCGCAATGTGTCAACGCAATGAGCCTCGAGGCAGGCAGGCAAGCTAGCCAAAATATTAAGCAGGGTTAGGCAAGGGAGAGGGGTGCAGGCACGGCAAGAGAGAAGGGGTTAAAGGAGGGGGGGGTAGAGGGGATAAGGTAGCCAGGCGGTAAACTGGGTTGTTTACTCGCCTTCGGGCGCCAAGTCTTGCGCCTTTGTTATGCAAATGTAAAATGCAACTGCAACAGCGCGTTCCCGTTGCCTGCTGCCACAGTCTGTCTGCCACAAACAAATCTGCATTACTCGTATGTGGCAAGCACTCTTTTCCCTCCCCCCTCCCCTGCTCCCTATGCACCTTCCCCCGCTCTTCCTCTCCTTCTCTGGGGGCACGAGCATAGCCCGCATTGGTTGTTTTTTTGGGCCAGTTTTACGATGCGAATGCAAATTTTGCCTGCCTCAAATATTTTGGCATTTGCGGCGCATTCATTTTAATTTTCCCAATCGAGGGGGTTGTGCAGGGGGAGGGGGGACGGGGGGTAGGTGCATGGGTTAGCTGCCTAACCGGTTGTCTGCCGTGTGTCTCATAATTTCAGTTGCTGTTTGTTGCTGCTGCTTTGCTTAATACGTGACTATCATGTCATAATAGCGAATTATTAGAATTTAATGCGCCTGCTATGTGAGCCACTGCACCACTGACTGCAGCATAGCACAGACAGCGCAGACAGCACCAGAGTGCCATATTTATTCAAGCCTGAACCCCAAACTGGGTCAACAGTTGCCACGACAAGCGAACGAATCGAACAGAGTCGAAGAAGTCTAGAAGAACTCCTGCCTGCCTCCTCGATGATCTCTCGCCCAGGGAAAGAAAAGGCTGACAAAGTGCCACAGCTGCTGAAGCTGCCGCTGCATTAAGGTGCGAAGCAGTTGCCTCCGGATACAGCGTACACTGGCAGAAAAAAGCATACGATCAATCGTAAAATGAGGACTGTAAACTAATCAAATTGGGCACCATATCAAATTGAACTTTCTACAAACTAGAGTGAGATACGCTTGAGAACATATAGTAAAGTTGGTTTATGGTCTCTTCTGCCGAAGAGGTTTGATCTCTAGAAGAAGCACTAATCTCTTCTCTGTTCTTCAAAGTAGGTTTATTTCTAGTTAAAGAAATCCACATTTGCTATATCCAATTTCCTTTGTCTTGCTTTCTTCAAGTGGCTTCCCAAATCGAGTTATACAATCGACAATCGATTGGGGCGTTAGCAACGCTTTCGCCACTTACAATCGATTACACATTTCTGTATTTATCGATTACTAAATAGTGATCTGCTCCACTCTAATTCTGCTAATCATGGTCATTTCTAGCGTGGATTATGATGGGGTTTGTCCCGGTTGCCAGTTAGCAGATTGGTTGCGGCTCTCGTTGATGATTTGGGCGAGCGTTATGTCTTGATTAAGTATACGCCGCATGCTTATTGATTTAGTTTCACTTGAATTGCGCGTTTCACGCTTTGCTCGACTCACTTCGGATGGGAGTAGGGGGAGGGAGAAGAGGGAGTTACATAGCTGCATAGTTGGAGTCGACTATTTGCCAAAGCGCGCAAGTTGGGAACACCTGCAGCTTGGCGAAGTCTCAGTCTCCTCTGGTATCCGATCTCCGTCCCCGACTGTAGCTCAGGTTGCATTCGCAGTTCCATTCGCCGACTGCATTCGAATTGAATGCGCATTGAATGCATTGGATTGACGTTTACATGTTCACACTTTGCAGGTCTGTTTCACATACAAATACCCTGTATTAATGGAATGTCTGTAATGGGTTTTATTAAAGTTGTAAACAGTTGAAAGAATTGATTGAGTGATTTGTCGTAGGATTGATTGTAGTAGTAGTGGATTAAATAACGTCAATAGTAGAAGTAGTAGGAAGTGTGAAAGTTTGCGAGTAGAATCGTAGTGGATGTAGTAGAAGTAGAAGTGCTATTAGAAGAGCATTTATGGTAGTAGTAGTGCAAATGGGAGAAGTGGAAGTAGTAGAAGAGAGGTGGTAGTGGCAGTAGTAGAAGAATATCAGTATTAGAAGAAGAAACAGTAGAAGTAGAAGTTCAAATACAAGAGCAGTAGTAGTAGTAGTAACAAATTAGCAATATGGAGTAGTACTGGTAGAAGAAGAAAACGTATAGAAGTAGTATTACTAGTAGTAGTAGTCATAGATAGTAGTAATAGTAAAAGTAGTAGTAATAGTAATAGTAGTAGTAAGAGTAGTAGAAGTAGTAGTAGTAGAAGTAGTAGTAGTAGTAGTAATAGAAGTAGTAGTAGTAGTAGTAAAAGTAGTAGTAGTAGTACTAGTAAAAGTAGTAGTAGTAGGAATAGAAGTAGTAGCAGTGGTAGTAATAGTAAAAGTAGTAGTAGTAATAATAGAAGTAGTAGTAGTAATACAAGAGTATCCGATCTTCGGAAGTAGAAGTAGTATAGTTTGTCTATGTAATAGGAAGTAATATATAGATGAGTAATAGTGGTAGAAAGAAAAGAGTAGAAGAGTATATGGTAAGTAGTAGTATGACTTACACAAGTCTGAAAATGAAAGAGATGTTTATTGTTGTATAAGTATTATAAACAGAGAAAGCAGGAGTATAAGTAGGAGTAGGAGTATGTGTATAGAGCATCTCGTAGTCGATCATCTTGAGTTGCAACATTCCACTCATTCCATTTTGTTTTTCCTTTGTTGTTTTTCGCAAATTCTTTATTTCATTTGGCAACATTTTTGACAACTGCGAGTGCTGCGGCTGCTGGTGCTGCTGCTGCCTCAGCCATATTTGGCCCCGCGTGATGAAGCTGCAAAGGGGGAGGGGCTGACAGCGGCATGAGCACGACTCGTAACGAGCCTGGCACCAGACAACGGGAATCTTGCGAAGCGTTAAATTTCATGTAGGTATTGATTTCCATTTGATTTGTCGTTGTGCACCGCCTCCACACCTCCCTCTGCATCCTGTTGCCCCCTTCAGCTGCCCCTCTTTGCTTACAGCCCCTCCTGCTTGCACCCTTTACGCAATATTTCACAACATTTCACCTCATTAATCAAACAAACTGCGGACTGCTGCCACAAGTCGAACTTCTTCAGCTCGGATTCAGTTTCGGAACTCTTTATTTTTGGGAATATTTTCGGCAAGTGTCAGCGATTTACAGTTACAAAAGACACATGCGGCCGTTGACTTTTTAATTGATTAAAATGAGAAATCGTTACGATTTGTGTGCGCTGATTGCTGCTCAGGATCTGATTTCAAACAAGGAACAGGCAACTGAGAACTGAAAAGATCTTCAGGTCTTCGGGTCAGCCAGCCAAATTTGCCATTGTTTGGAATCATAATGACAAGTGAACGAGCGGCCAGTGCACTAAGAGAAAAGATTGAGTGAGTTAGTGAAAAGGGAAAATTGAATTCGGAGCAGATAGAAATATTTTCCATATGAGCTCGCTCATTGCTGGTTCTTCAATTTGTATTGAATTTAGAGTAGATTTGGAATATTATCTACTTCTTATAAGCCACTTTACGTATATTCTATATAAATGTCTGGAAAAAGAACCTCCAAGATTTTTACTGATACTGAACATATTCTACAACCTAAGTTTCAACACATGCTAAGTTCTTCTATTTCTTCTTGACAGTATATTCAATAAAGAACAGCTAAATTTTTAATTCTTCATGTTAAGATCTTCTTTTGTACAGATCTTCTTTTGTACAGAACTGTTAATAATTTTTTCACTTAGAAAAGAAATAACTTATGCTTGAATATATGTTAGGTATTGATTTCTATGGTGATGATGCCGATTTCATGCCTTCCTCCATCTTAAGTTCAGTTTTTAAATAACAATTTCCTTTCTTTTTGTTCTTGCAGAACTCCACTGAGTTTCTTCGAGTGTAACCGAAAAGAGGAAATGAAATTCGATACTTTGTGTAAGTTCTTCGAAAATCTTCGAAAATGTCTTTGCGAACTTTGGCAAACTGGCAAACTGCTGGCAATAATAAGCAATAAAAATTCCGCGTGGATTTTGTGTGTGCATGGCAAGAAGAGGAGGGGGGAGTAAGAGGAGGTCAGGGGGGAGTTAAGATTTATAGGCGGCTTAGCCGCTTTGATGGGCTTCCTCTTGTTGGATTGCGCCTAATTGTGTCCTTTGATGCAACTGTTTCGCATCGCATCGCATTGGGGCATTTCGCATTTCGCATATTTGCAAGGCGCATTTAATAGAAGACGCGTCTTCTCTGTGCTCTCTTCTCTTTGTCCTGGTTAGCCGACCTCTGGCCTGCCCTCTTCGTCTCTTCCCCTTGCTCCCTTCTCTTTATTGCTGCTGCTTGCAGTGCTGACAACTTTTGTACATTTCTCGCTAAATTAACTGAATTTCTGACCCTGCGCTGCAGGACGACGACTGCCAAAAGAGAGAGAGAGAGAAGCGAGAAGCGAGAAGAGTGCCCAACAAGAACAACAACAAAGCGGAATCGTTAAGAGTCCAAAGATCGCATAACTCGCACGCCGCCACCCCCCGCGCTGTCTCTCTATCTCGCTCTCTCTTCCAGAGAGTCTTCAGAGTCAACTGTAAATTTCCAAAAGAGCCCAAACCGAAACTTGGCCTCAGTTGCGGCTGCTGCAGCTGCAGCTGCGACTGCGACTGCAGTGGTGGAGAGGGAGGGGCAGGCAGAGGGGGGAGAGTTGGAAGAGGGGGATGGGGAAATATGCGCAAACTGCTTGATGTCCACTTAAAAGTGTCAACGTGAAATTCTTGGCTGCCCAGTGAACAAAAAGTGAGTGTTGCTTGCTCGCGAGCCGCCGTAAGGCAACTGATGGAGTGGAGGGGGAGAAGGAGCAGAAGAAGGAGAAGAGAAGAGCAGCCAGCGGTTTTGTTGTAGTCAACTTCTGTTTTGGAACTCACTGCGCCTCCTCTCAGCCCGTTTGGGAGCCCGCAAAGAGCTGCAACTGTAAATGAGAAGAGGGCAATGGGAGAGGTGTGTTCGATAAGAAGTGGTATAGTTAGGTTGAAGATAAATACTAATTATTGTGGTATATATGCATAAGATATAGATTCCTAATATTTAGCTTATGTTTATCGATTGCTATCGATATTTATAGCAATTTATTAATGGCAAAGGAATTGTCTGTGAAAATAATTCATATAAAGATTTTAATAAAGAATAAGAAGGCTATATATTATAAAGACAGGTACTACATTTGGTATAGTTTGTTAATGTTGAGTAGAAATAATTGATCTTTTATCGAGTTTAATCTCGTCTTAGGCGTCATTTTATAAGAAAAGAATCAACATTTGTTATTGTTCTGTATGAATCATTGATGGTTTAACGATTTTAATCGATGTTTATCGCATATGAAGTTCATTTGTCGGTCTTATCGATACTATTGATAGTACTATCGAAACTGGTACACATCGTCAAGTAAGAAAGAACTGAAAATACATTAGAAAATATTATTTTCTCTGATGTTTATCGATATTGATCGATGTTTATTGCATATGGAAATCATTTGGCAGACTGCTGAATATGATGTAGAAAAAGAGGCAGGAAAAAGTAATAAAAAGGAACAACTATAGGTCATTTATAATTCTATATTAACATAAGACATCATTATTTTCACTACGTGCCCCCAACGAGATTTTTATCGATACTATCGGCAGTACTATCGCAACAGTGTGCTGTGTAGGGCATTGCAAGATCAGCGCTTGCTGCTGCTGCTGCTGTTGTTGCTGCCTCAGTCAGTTGACCCTCTGCTCTGTTGTTGTTCTTCCCTTCTGATTCTTTTTTCTTGCTGCATTTCTTTTATTTTGTTATTTGGCTGCTTTTGCCTTTTTTTGTTGGCTTTTTTTGGCTTTTGTTATTTTGGCAGTTGAATTGCGCCTTTCGCCAAACGATTCAGCTCATTTATCTGTAACTTTTCTTCTTTCATTTCGCTGGCAATGAGCAGGGGCAGGGGAGAGGGGCGACTGTAGCTGAGGCTCAGGCTGTGGCATGTGTGTGTCTGTGAATGTGTGTGTTTCATTTTGTTGCAGGCCAAAGTTGCAGCATTTCGAGAATTTAGGTTGCTCCTTTTTGCGCTGTGTATGCGCTGAGTTTGTGTGTGTGTGTGTGTGTTGCGTGTGTGTGCCTTGGCATTTTGTTGCTTTGTTTTGTTTTGCGGGCCAACAAAAATATCACACGAGTATAATTGAGTTTGACACAATAAATTGCTCATCGCGGACGAGGCTGCTGGCCAATCCTCTTGGCCAGAGTCTTTCCTGCTGCTGCTGTTTCTCTTGCCTGTTGCTGTTGTTGCAGTTGTTGTTGTTGTTATCGCTGACCTTTAAAGCCACAGCGGAGCACAGTGCGCAGTGCGCTGATTTATAAATTGATTCTGTTTAACTTTGTGGCACAGCGGGTAGCAGCAGCAGCTTCTTGTCCAGCTTCAGTCCTGGCTCGGCCTTAAGCTGAGTCTGCCCCGTTCTTCGTTCCCCCATTCCCCTTCCCCACTCTCCATTCTTCATTCCGTTCCCACTCGCATTGCCATTCCTTTCCCTCGACTGACAACTGTTGCATCGTTTCATTTGGCACATTAACACGTTTTGTGTTTGATCAGCGCCTTGGCCAGTCAGCGTGGATTGGCCAGTAGCTCCTCCAGCTCCCCCAGCTTGTCAGCTCCCATGTGGCTGCTTCTTTTCTGCATGCAAATCGTTGTTTGATACCGCACCGACGCTTTAATGAGTACACTGCCAATAAAACTGCATACGATATGGGAGAATATTATAATAAAGATGAGCTAAGTGCTGGAAGAAATAGCAAAGGATGTAAGAATTGTTTGCAGCAACTTGGGGCAACATTGTACACAGTACTCAAAGTAGGCGTGATAGATGCCACAGAGTACTTTATATATTCTACATCAACATCAACATCAGTCATGAAGTTATCGTTCATGTTCATTTGATGTTTGTTAACTTTCAGCTCTAAGTTCATTTGCATTCTTTTCTGTAATCTCTTTTAATAGACAGAAGGAAGTATGTCGGATATATATTCTTGATCAGCCTCTGCATAGTTATCGTTTTTGTTCATTTGATGTTTGTTAACTTTTCTTTGAACCTTCGGCTCTAATTTCAGCATTCTAATTTCTGCATTCTCTTCTGCAATCTCTTCTAACAGACAGAAGGGGGCGTGATAGATATATATTCTTCTTCAGCATCAACATAAGCATATAGATATATTCTTTGGCTCCATAGTTTTTGTTTTCCTTCTAATTTCTTTGATAATTGTAAACTTTTTTGCTCTGTTTTTCTTCTACACTTTCTTGTGCATTTTCTTCTACATTCTCTTCTGCATTTTCTTCTGCAATCTCTTCTATATTTACCATGCCAATTTGCACTTGAGTATTTCTCGCTGTGCATTTTGCAACTGACATTGATGACGCTGACGACGGCACGAATATTTCAATTAACTGACAGGCCGCCGAAAATGACTGAGCATCCGCTCAGGCTCAGTCTCAAGCTCAGGCACCGCTCAGGCTCAGCTGCTGCAGCTTCTACTTGTGCTCAGCTTCAGCTACAAGCTCCAAACTTCAATCGGGGGAAACTGAGCAACTGTCCGACTGTCAGCGGGCATCAAAGAGCGACAACAACAACAGCAACAATCCGCTGCCGCTTGTTGATTTTGTTATTTCCGCTGGCGAATCGCAATGCGATAAAATGCAAATCTCTTTTGATGCTAAAAGGACAACAACAACACAGCAGCAGCAGCAGCAAGAGCAGAGGCAAAGCAACAGCAGGCAGCAACAACAACAACTGAGAGCCACGCTCAACAAAGCGTCGAAACAATGCCTGCAAAAATGGCTGCATGTTGCCGCCTGACGTTGATGTGCCACCAACAGCAGCAGCGGCAGCAGATCCTCCTTCTCTGGCTGAGCTTGACTGAGGCTAATCTTCATCAGCCGCCGTTTGTAGTCGGCAGCAAAGTGTAAGCTCACACAAATCCCTAGACACACGCGCTAGCAATAAGAAGAAGAAGCAGAAGAAGAACAGCAGAGAGAAAGCTGGAGAAGTAAATAGAGTCGAAGATGAGATACGCTATCAGAGAGAGAGAGAGAGAGAGAGAAGAAGAGTGAAATATGGGAAGATCTAGCAAATTATTGAGGAGTAAAGGAAAGAAGCAGCTGAAGCATCAATTAGAGAGAAGGATTAATGAAAAAGTTAAAATATAATAGAGGAATATCAGTCTAGAGGACAGCAAAGGCTCTTCACAATATCAAGTAATGCAATTTAGAAGCAAGCATGAAATAGAGATTAATACGAGAGACAGCAAGAGTTGCTCGCTAGGGTGGAGGAATTTGAAGGATCATCATTATTGAAGGATATATCAAAGGTGCGCTGAAGAGAAATAAAATAGAGAAATAAAATAGATATCAACTCGGTTTGGGAAAGAAGAAGAACAGCAGAGAGAAAGCTGCATAAGTAACTAGAGTCGTATATTAACTCAATTACTTGATCTGCTCTGCTGCTTTAGTGCGTAACATGCGCAATGACTTACTGTATCTATCCTCTGCTAGGGTACACGAGAATAGGGAGAGAGAGAGGGAGGCAGGGAGACAGAGTCGCAGCGGAGTTGCTGCTGCAGCTTTATCTGCTCAATAGATGGACATTTGGATAGATTGTTCTTGTTTAGCTTTGACGTTCCATCGCTTCGCAGCAGCACACCTCTCTCTCGCTCTCTGTCTTTCCCTTCCCCCTCTCTCTGCCCGTGCCTCCTACCTCCCCCACTTCTAGCTGCATTATGAGATTCGATCATCGCATCAATGCAGCAGCTGCTGCTCAGCTCGCATTGTTGCTGCTGTTGTTGCTTTGGTGTGTCATGTCCAAATTGTTTGGCCACAGTAGCTAGCACTGCCGCTGCCGCTGCCTCTGCTGCAGCCCCTGCCTCTGGCTCTGCTGTAGCTATGGCAGCTATTATTATATTTTAATGGCTGCCTTTGTGCGGGATTGGGATTGGAATTGGGTTGGAGACGGAGACTGGAGACGGAGACGGAGACTGGCCTGGTGAATGATTCTATTGGCAAGCAGAAGAACATTGCCATTATGGCCAGATTGCGCGTGTTTCATTATGCAGCGTGCTCGACGTTGTTCTTCTTCTTCTTCTTCTTCTTGTTGTTGTTGTTGTCTTTGTTGCTCTTCTCCTGCTGTTGCTGCTGCTGCTGCTGCCTTGTCAGCCTCTAATGGATTCCTGTTGCCCTGTGCATCGTCATCGGGTTAGGGATTTGGTACCTTTGAAATACAAGAACAGACACAACTCACAACTCATCTCGCAACTGGGCAGCAGGAGGGTAGGGAGCAGGGGGCAGAGGGGCAGCGGCGCCAGTGCAGTGCACAAACGTATCGAATTTCATTTGGCGGCGGCGGCGACGCAACTTTGCCTTTGATGCACTCCAAGGCTATTTTGCTGGCCAGCACTGTGTGTGTGAGTGTGTGTCTGTGTGTGCACTTGTGATGGATCAAAAGCAGCGCTGTGCTGTGCTGGAGATGCCCCAATTTCACCCCTCTTTGCTAGCGGAACCGGAAATGGACACAGTGTGCCAAACAAAAGACTTAGACAACGAACTTGAGCATAAAAATGGAAATCTCTTTTTTTCTTGTCTGTTTATGTCCGTGGGATGCGATTGCGCCAATCATGTTGGAAATTAGCAAACCCCTGCAGTTGCTGCCCTCCTCTCTGCCCCTCCTTCTCTTCGCTCTACACTGCTCTCTTCCCTTCAATCTCTTTCTCACTGTATCCCTTTCCTTCTGCTGCCTTCCTTCGTTCTCTTCTCAGTCCATGTATTTTTCGTGGCAGCAATTATTTTCGCATTTGTTGGCCACTTGAATGCTAATACCAAGCAGAGGGAGGGGGGGAGGGGCACGTTGTGAACGAGCTTATTAGTGCAGGCTTTGCCATAAATTTTGGACAATAATCAAGCGTGCGCTATAATAAAAAGCAGCACAGCGCAGCGCAATTCCACATCAAAGGATTTTGTAGAGAAGTGTTAAACTGACATGCGAAACGATGTGCGGCAGTTGTAAGGGGGCTGTGGAAGGGAGGGAAGGGAAGGGGACAGGGGTAACTACAGTGTGCAGACTTTGTGAGTCCGTTTGAGGCATGTTTTACAGGCACTGTGGAAATAATCAGCAGAAATGTTGAGCACAGTAGATGAACACAACTTATAGCAGAGTATAGTGCAATGCTATATACCACTGTATTGCTCAAATCAAGCTCAGCTCTCAATTTGGCCCACTGTGCACAGTGTGCAGGGGACGAAGGCCGTGCCAGGCAGTCAGTTTAGCGTCAACAGCAGCAGCAGAGGGAAAGCTGGAAAGGAAGCAGGCTGCAGACTTCCTCGTCCTGTCTCTCTTCCTTCTCCTCACTCTCTCCCTCTCTGTTTGTCTGTCTCTGTTGCGCCCCCATAACTGACACTTGCAATGAAGACATTAGCCGCTAATGGAATTGTTATTAAGCCGCCGTCTCTGCCGACGACTGACTCCACTGCTGTCCACGTCGAAGCGCGCGTCTTCACTCAGACTTTGCAGCAGCTTAGGCCTCTGCTTGATGGCGATGGCGATGGCTAAGGCTTCCCCTGTTGCTGCTGCTGCTGCTGCTGCTGCTGTAGAGCTTGGCGGCTTTAATTTTCTCATCAAGAGTCGAGCGCGCATTTGAGTTGAAATAAAATTATTATTGTATTTCATGCGTCGTCGTTGCTGCCGTTGGCAATCCTCAAGAATTTGGCAGATGAAGAAAGATTCGCGCTGAGCTTGAGCTTGAGTCGAGTTGAAGTTGGACTTCGATGCGGAGTTTCCAGATTGCAGATTGAGATTGAGATTGGCTTGGGGTTGAGGTTGCTGTGGAGTTGAAGTTGCTTGCAGTTGGCCTTTATGGGATTTGCGTCGTCGAGCGTCGCTTTAATCGCTTTATTGTGCGCTTGATGTATTGACAAATTATAAAGGCATAAGATGGCAACGGAGTGGGGTAGAGAGAGCGGCAGGCGGGTGCAGTGTACCGGATCTACGACTGATTGCATCTTATCACGCAGCCCGCAGCTTCGCAAATCACTTATTTTGCAATCAGCTGGCGCAAATCGGGCCGGCCAAGCCCAGTTTGCCTTCTTCCCCCGCTTGCCCTGCAATTGCTGTAAAAAATGAAGCATATCCCATTGCATTGACAGCATCCACCTCCTCCACCTCCTTCTTCTCTGGGGCAGAGTGGGCATGGCACTGCCCTCTCTCTGTCTCTCTGTTGCTGTTTAAGAGCTGTCGAAGTCTCTCCCCATTTGACAGGCCAAGTGAAAAATGTCCATCCGTCCTGCCTGGCATGCATAGAACAATACGCAGGGCCCCTGCGTACTGCGTCTACGTGCTCATAGTTAACTACAACAAGGGAGACAACAACAGCAACGAGGGCCACTTAAATGGCTTTAAAAATAAACCAGCTAAGACACACTGCGAGAAAAAGTCTTCTCAGAGAAGAAGAGATTTTATATAAGAAGGTGATAAATTTATTGTAAGATGAACTTAGAATTGTAATTGTTATCTATCAAAAAGGCCTTGTTGTCTACAGTAGCAATATTAAACATCAACAATCACTTGATGATTTGTAAATATTTACTTAATTCTTTATAAGAGTTCTCACACTTTCTTAAGCTTTATAATTATTCATGAGTATAAATCGATTTTCCGAATGAAATTTGAATTATAGAAGTTGTTTTGTATAGTTGCTTGAGGACTTTCTTTTCTAGTTTTAAGATTGTTTTTATTTAGAGTGTGTTGTGTTTCTACTGCTTATCAGTAACTTATTAGCTGCAGTACAGTTTAAGTTTACTCTCCCATAAGTTTCTAACTATCAGATATTTATCGACTACTATTAGCTGCTGCATGATTATTTCAAGATGTTCACTCAAGTTTTCTTGGAAACTCTTAAGCTTTATCACACTCATTTCGAGGGTTTTTGCAGCATGCACCAGGCAGTTGCAAATGCAGCTCATTTCCCACTGTGTACGCCCTTTCGGGCTGACTCTGTCTGCTGCCTGCATGTCAGCTCTTGGTGTTGTCGTTGTTGCGTTCTTGCTGTTGTTATTGTCTCTGGACTAGAACAAATTAAGGCTTTTCACTTTCCGCCATGTTGCTGTTGCTGTTGCAGTTGTTGTAGTTGTTGGCATGCGTTGTCTGCGTACACACCCCAAAAATGCTGCGTGGCCCAAATGAATACCTAGGCAGGCAGGCAGGCAGGCGAGCAACCCATAATCATCATCATCATCATCGGCAGCGGCATCCACAGAGAGGGAGAAAGGGGAAGGGGAGCGCACATGCCACACTGCCCAGGTGGCTCTGTTGTTATTTGTATTTACTGTAATATGAATTGACTGCTGCTAATAATAACCAGCAGCGTTTAGATGAGGTTCCCTTGCAGTTTCCCCAGCCCTTGCCAAAAAAGAAGTACAAATTTTCAACAGCTCTGGCAAAAGATCTACTGCAATTGATACCAACAGCAGCAAATGGAAATAACTCAACTGCAGTCAGAGCAAGAGACAGCAGAAGGAGCAGGCAGTGGTGAAGAGGGCGGGGAGGGAGAAGTGGCAGCAGTAGGAGGTGTGGTGTTGGCCAGAAATCAGAAACAAATAAATGAGTTCATGCTGCATCTTTGAAATGAAGACAAAGTGGCCGTCACTTGCTAACCCTCTCTCTCCTTCCCCGTCTCACTCTCTTGCCTGCCTCGTCTGCCAAGCGTCTAGAATTTGTTTGCCAACCTTTTGCTGCTGCAACAACTGTGGCAACTGTGGCAACAAGGCGGCCACTGCCTATCAACGGCTCAGATTGGCGAGCGGAGACAACGTCGCAGAAGCCGCGTTGGGAAAGAGAGACGCGCTCTCTCTGCGTATGTGGCGTGCCAGTTCAAGAGTTCAGCTACGTTTTTGCCACCTACAACATGCAACATGCGGCAACAAGCTGCAGCAATACATGCGGCACTTATACAAGACCTTGCAGCAACCCCTTCTCACTCCTTGTGAAATAGGCGTGTTCGGCCACTTTTGCTTTTGCCCCAAAAAAAAACAATAAATACCCTATAAGAGAGTATAAGACTTGCAGATACCCTATTTAATTTAGCCATAAATGTATAGCCAGTTCTTATCTAAATGTTTATTTATTCTATTTATTGTCCGATTTAGTAAGTGATTCTAAGTTAATCATCTCTGCTTATTGCTCATTTGTTTTCTCACTAAAACTGTATCATATTCCCCTCCTTCTGTTTGAATACAGGGTATATGCTGACTGAAAATAATAATAATGAAGGCGTTCTGCCGGCAATCCATTCCCATTTCCATTTGCAGACCCAACAAACGAACGTCGATGCCGCCAATCCGGCACACAGTCCTTGCGAAGGCAGCTCAGAGACGCGCTCAGAGCCCTCAGGGGCTTGAGACCTTAATGGAAATTAATCACAAATACAACAGCAATTTGTTGGCAAACGCAACAACCCAACAACAACACCAACAAGCTGATCATAAGGAATGTCAGGTAAGTTTGCAATATCAAAAATACTCTTTATATATTTTAGTTGATATTTATTTTTGTCGATGTTTTTATTATTTTTTGATTTCTTTCGCTATTACAAACTAGGTTGCTTATTGCTTACGCTTGCTTAAGTTAGATATAGATAGCTAACAGATATATAATATATATAGATAGTTATGGGGTAGTTAAGAACTATATTTATACAGCTTTGCTAGATCGTAAAGATCATCATTGTAGCATCACACTCACACTCTCAAGTGAAGATATACAAACTATATAAACTAACTTAGGGCTACACGTACTCGTAGGTACGTCTTCGTCTTCGTCTCTGCGCCTTCTTCTCTTTATAAATACGCTTCGTGCTATGGAAAAACATTTACAAGGGCTCTCCAATGATTACTAAAAACAACTTTTTACAACACTTCCCCCATCAACTCAGCCTCGTCTTCCACTTCTAGAGCACTTCTTGCTTTCTTCTCTCAGTCGATTCGGGGAATGAAGATTGCCAGAGACATGCGAGCGTTTCTTCTGCTTCTTCTTCTTATTCTTGCACTGATTCAGTTTTCGATTCTAAATGTTAATTTTTAATGGTTTAAGTGCACTTGGGCCAGGCTTGGCATCATTTAGATTCGCATTCGCATTCGCATTTCCTTTCGGTTTCTTTCGTCTCGTTTCGTTTCGTTGCTTATAACTAGTTCTAGTTCCTAATTCTCGATATATATATATATATAATATATTATATATACACTATATATATAGTGTGTGTTATTGTTATTACGTTTTAGCGCTAACAGAAATGCAACTTACAACTTATGGCTCGCTTGGATGTGGCATCTTCACATCTCCATCTCCAAGCGTATTTTCAGAGAGTCTTTGTTGGCTTTGTGGTCGGTTGGTTTAACTTATCGTGATGTCTCTATATACTATCGCAATGCTATATACAAATTACAACAACAACACGCAGTCTGCACAGTCTGTCTGTCTGTCAGTGTGTGTGTGTGTTGTGCTTAATGAGATTTCAGCAGAAAACCCCTTGGACAAGAACGAAGCTCTTTATCTGCAGGAATTGCTGGGAATGCGTGTGTTAATGGATGTATGTGTGTGTATAGGAGTGTATGCGTGTATGTGGTGGTGCAAGTAATACTATCTGCTTCTCTCTCTCTCTCTTTATCTGTTTCTCTCTTGCAAGTCTCTGGCACTAACTAGGGAAAATAACTAAGGCTAACTTCATATACTACGAATCACACGAATTTTGGGGGCATCTTCTACAGTCTCCAGTCTCCTCCTGCTCCTCCTCCTCTTGCTGCTGCTGCTGCTGCTCTTCACATGCGTGTGCCCACATTGGCACGCTGACTGGGCTGTGGCGGGGCGTGGCGTGGCAGTGAGACATGCGACATGTGCGTGGGCGGTCCGCCAAGTGGCGAAATCGAAGGCGAACGCGTTGCCAGCGGCGAGAGAGAAGGCGAGAATGATGGCGACATGGCGGATGATGTGCTGAAGCCACCACTGGCCTCATGCCCGATGGGCGAACGAGGCAGCCCCGACAGACTGAGGTGGGGCGGCAGGCGCATGGGCAGATTGATTGCTCGCGGCGCAACATTGGTGAGCAACGGCGGCTGTATGTGGGTGGGCGGTGGCGGTGGTTTGAGCACCACACTGCCTGCCCCGGTGGAGTTGGAGTGCGAGGAGTGCGCCATGGATTGCTTGCTCTTGGCACTCGACGAGGCGCCACTGTGCTCCGACATGTTGTCGTCCTTGAGGCGTGCGATCTCGGAGAATACATGCGCCAATGGCTGATACTGTGGTCCCCAGTCCAGCAGGTAATCCCAGTTGTAGCTGCCCGTCAGCTCCTCCTCGCTGTGCACTATGGAGCTGAGGGAACCGCCCACTGGCACAGGCACCTCACCATAGCCGTGTCCATGTCCGTGTCCCACAGTGCCAATGCTGCCCGCTGTGGTCGCAGCATCATCTGCACTGCTGCCCCTCTCAGAGCCGCCTCCTGCGACATCATTGAGCTTGGCATAGATCAGATTTGTTATGTCCGAACGGGCTGTGGCGTCCTCGTCGAACATGTGCAGAGTGGGCATGGCCATGGGCATGGAACCAGTCAGGCTAGAGCCAGCTCCGCCCGCATTGCCACTGGGATCGTGATCCACAATGCCCAAACGGGCGAGATACTCCTGCGTATTCTGCACTGAAATGTCTGAGATGCGTCCATCGTCACCAGATCCTCCTGCACCTGCGCGATGACTCAGTGGTCCCTCGTTGATCATGCGTATCTCCTCGTCCTCGCCATCATCCTCTGCCGAGCCACGGCCACTTGAACCAGACTGCTCTGAGCCGGATAACTCCGATGTGGTTGCAGCTCCAGAGCTGCCTGCGAACGGAGGAATCTCATCGTACTTGGGTGGTGCAAATTGTCCTGAAGCCACAGCAGCAGCAGCTCCGCGAATGGGCATCGTATCAAAGGCACTGGGGTCCACATAGCTATTGGAGTTGCCCACTCCCACAACGACGCCCACCCCCATGGTGGGCTGTGGCTTGACACTATTCCTTGGTCTCCTACTGCGCATGTGGATGAAGAGGAAGATGCCAGCAGCGGCGCACAGGATGAGCAGCAGAGCCACAAGAAGTCCCACCAGCCAATCACTGATGCTGCCACCTCCAGAGGAGCTGCCACCAGGAGTACCTATCGCAGCCAGGTTGGTGCTATGATGTGCCAACGGATCCAGCGCAATCTCCACCACAGTCAAGTTGCTGAGTGAGTTATCTCTGCCAGAGGAGGCGGACACTAGCAAACTGATATCTCGTCCATCGGCAATGAGACTGTCCACCTTGCGCTTGATCAGCACGGCGCCACTGCTGCGATTCACCTTGAAGTGAGTGTGCTGCCGGCTCAGTTGGTAGACCACACGTCCATCTGCACCGCCATCAGCATCTGTGGCCAGCACTTGACCCACAACGAAGCCAAGAGGGATGGTCGATGCTGCTGGCAGCACAAAGCGATACGAGCGCTCTGTGAACTGAGGAGCAAACTCATCCCTCGACTCGATCTCCACACGCACCGCAACCTGAGCACTGCGTCCGCCAATGTCGCTGGCACGCAACTGCAGCTGGTAACGCTGTCGCTGCTCGTAGTCAAAGACGGCGGCGGAGCTGATGACTCCCGTGCTGGAGTTGACTTGGAAGAGGCGCCACGAGTTGTCCACATCATCGGAAGCGGGCACCAGGCTGTAATTGACCTTGCCAAAGGGACCTCGATCCAGATCACTCGCCTGGGCACGAAAGATGAAGCTGCCCAGTGGCTCATTCTCGCCCAGAAAGTGTACGTACTCCGCCAACGGGAACTGAGGTGCATTGTCGTTCTCATCATGTAGCGAGAGGTTGAAGGCACGCAGGCTGCACAGTGGGCGTGGCTGATGACTGTCACAGGCGCGTATGATGAGCTCGTAGCGCGTTGCTCCCTTGTCGTAGTCCAGGCGATTGTTGACGAACAAGACGCCACTGACGAGATCGATGGTGAACATGTGCTCATCGTTGCCGGAGCTAATGTCGTACACCACCTCGGAGTTGGGTGTGTTCTCCTGATCAGCATCGAGTGCCACCAGTTGTGCGATGGAGTAGCGCAATGGGGCAAGTTCACTGATCTCTGCTTCGTATTTGGCCATGGGATCGAAGATCGGAGCATTGTCATTGGCATCCAGCACACTGACAAAGACAGAGATCGCAGGGGAGGATGCATTGGAGTGAGAGTTGGATGTGGAGCTCAGTTGATTGAGCAGCTCCAGCTGCAACTGGTAGAGATCGTTGCGCTCCCGATCGAGTGGTTTGACCAGCACCAGAGTCTTGGATGGAAGCAGTTCGAAGAGAGCTTCCTCATTGCCTGCAGAGATGCGCAGTGTTTGCTCCTTGACATCTTGTCCCAGTTGAAGAACCACTGAACCCACTGGAGCTGCCTCACTGATCTGTGCTCTGTATTGGGTCTGCAGGAATTGACCACGTCCCGCTGCTCCCTCGCCAGGTTGCACGCGCAGTAAGGTAGATCCGCTTAGTGGTGGCTTACCCGCATCTCTGGCCACGATTCGCACGAAGTAATCCCCGTTAGCTGTGGCAGCTTGCAAACTGCTTGTATTCACTGAGACAATGCCACTTGTGGCATCCACACTGAAGCCAGCATGCGCAGGTTCAATGCTGTAAATGATCTGCGAGTTGCGTCCCTCCGAATCTGCATCCGTTGCATTCACTGTAAGCAGTTCCAACTCCAACTCGGGCAAATCACCAGGAGCAGGTAGCACTGCAAAGTACGCGGGAGGCTTCTCTGCCACAAAGCGTGGCGCATTGTCGTTCTCATCTGCCACGCGCACTGTCAATGTGGTGCGTGCCTCGTGTGCCGCATCCGATGCGATTACCTCCAGCTGATACTCCTGTTGCAGCTCGTAGTCCAAGCGACGCTTCAGCACCAACTTGCCACTGTAGCGATCCAAGCCGAAAAGCAACAGGTTCTCCTTCTCGTCCGGGGACTCGCTGCCCAAGCGGTACGTCAGAGTTGGGTAGGTGTCCACGTCGTTGGCTGAGACGGAGGCGATAACGGCGCCTAGCTCGGTGGCTGTGAGGGGAGAAAGAAAGAGGAAGAGAAATGGGGAAGAAGCTAAAGTTAGTTGGGGTAGTTAAAGGGTAGAGAACGGTGGTAATCAAACTAGGTTAGGTTTTCTAGTATAAGTAGTCCCTAATCTAGGGTACTGCATAGCTCTAGGGTACTGCCTAGATCTAGGTACTGCCTATAGACTAGGGTACTAACTAGGTCTATGGTACTGCCTAGGTCTAGGGGTACTTCGTAGGTCTAGGGTACTGCCTATAGACAACGGTACTGCCTATAGACTAGAATACTGCTTATTGACTAAGGTACTGCACATAGACTAGGGTACTGCACATAGACTAGGGTACTGCCTATAGACTAGGGTCCTGTCAATAGACGAAGGTACTGCCTATAGACTAGGATACTGCCATAGGGTAGGGTACTTCCTCTAATATAGGGTACTATCTAGGATACTGCCTGGGTCTAGGGTACTTCCTTTAGTAGAGGGAACTATCTAGGGTACTGCCTAGTCGATGGTACTGCGTAGTTTACCCTATTCGTTGATTGATAATCTAATCTTCTCAAGACTTACCCTCACTAACGCTGACAACGTTGTTCGGCGGAAATGTGGGCTGGTTGTCGTTGACGTCCACAATGTGCACGCGAATGGTGGAGGTGCCTGTCAGCTGTGGCACACCCTCATCGGTGGCAATGATCTTCAGGTTGTAGACATCACGAATCTCACGATCGAGCACAATGTTGGTGCGCACGATGCCACTGAAGGCCGGCTCAATAACGAACGCGTTGTCGTGGTTGCCATCCACAATGTGGTAGCGAAGTCTCGCATTGGCACCCTCATCCGCATCGAAGGCCTGCACCTGAGCCACAAAGGTGCCCTTGCTCTTGCCCTCCGAGGCAGTTGCGGCAAACTGACGCTGCGAGAACTGTGGACTGTTGTCGTTCTCGTCCTCCAGTTCGATAACCAGCTCAGCGTAGCTGGCCAGAAAGGGTGCCTCGGTGGTGCGTGCAACCACAACCAAGTGCAGCTCATGGGGTTGCGTGGTGGCCAGTGCAAAGGAGGAACTGGGCAGAGCACGTTGACTGCGTGAGGTGTTCAATTGATTTGCAGTCTCATCCAGCTTCTGCTGCTGCTCCTCCTGTTCTGCCTGCTGCTGCTGCTCGTAGTGCAGAGCTCTGCCACGATTAAGTGGTGCAAGGGTGGGTATGGCAAAGCGATCGTAGTCCAAGTGTGTGGGATTAGCAACACGTATTTCTCCTGTGGCGGCATCCAGTGAAAAGATTCCATCCTCATTTCCTGCTCCAAAGGAGAAGTTCACTCTCTGGCGGCGTCCATCACTGCGCACAGCAGCCACATGAAGTAGGGGCATCCCAGTCGGAGAGTTCTCCCTGATGCTCGTCCTGTAGGTTTCATTCTGGAAACGCAGTACAGGCTGATTGGGCGGCGTTTCACCCACAAGCAGCTCGATTAGTCCCACGCTGCTCTGGGGAGGATTTCCCTTGTCCCGTGCAATCACCTCCAGCTGTAGAAGGTTACCCGTTTCACTGGCCAAGCTCTGTGTGGCACTCAGCGCGCCCGTATTGGGATTAATACGGAATTTACTCCGCATCGCTGGCGTTCCCAGCAAACTATCCGCTTTGAGGGCGTAGAGTAGTTCCCCATTTGCACCCTGATCCGCATCGTGAGCTTGAACCTTGAGTAGCGTCTGGCCTGGTTGGATAAGCGCCGGAACTTGCGCCGTGTAGGGGTAACGTTCGAAGATTGGCCTATTATCATTGATGTCCAGCACGTTGATCTGCACGGCGACGCTGCCGGAGCGAACCTCGTAGCGTCCTTTGTCCATGGCCAGCACCATGAAGCTGTAGCTCGACTGCAGCTCGCGATCCAGTTTTCTGTTGCGATGAAATAGTTGGGAAATAAATCAATTAGCGGAAGTTGCACAGAGGGAAGAGGGAGAGCAAGGGGAAGAGGGAGGGGTAGAGGATGAGGGAGAAAGAGAAACCCATGTCACGACTGATCACATTACACTAATTAGTCTCCCTGCTGCGCTGATCGGCGATGCGACTAATCCTGGCCACAATTATCCACACGAAATGATGTGGAATTCATTGAGCTGGGGGAAACCATGTAGGGTAATTAAGTCATTTGCATGTGGGGAAACGTTCTAGTCCCCCCTCTCTCTGCAAGCAGCATTGGCTGCCACAACTAATAAACCAAAATGATTAAAATCCGCCCAGGTTCGTTCCCTGCCCTGCGGGAGTTTGACTTCGCACACAGCAAGAAAATGAGAAGATCTTCCGCCGACAGGAATTAGAATGAGCTACCTTAAGTTCTTATCTGATTAACCCAGGTCCGGCTATATAATCAGCTTATGAGCTGGGAAGCAAATATCTTGGGTTTCTTTTCTTTTCTCTCAGTGCAGTGAACAGCGAATCGTTGGGTGCATGTTGGGCCAATAAAATGAATTAAGCAAATTACAAGCTCATCTCGACTTGGACTTGCGAGCCTCATTTTATGAATTGAATCAGTCAAGAGCGAAGCGAGGAAAGAAGAAGAAGAGAAGGAATGCCATGGATAACATTCAGAGTGTAAGCTCGGGACAGTCTCGAGATTCCAGTCTGAGTCCGAGTTGCACTTCGAGTCGAGTCTGTTGTCTATTTAAAACAAAAGCTACAATGCTTTCAAGGGTTTGTCCGTTCAGCCTGTTCTTCTTCGTGTTGTTGTTGTTGTTGTTGTTGTCATTGTCGGCTGCGCTTGCTGGTCATCAGGCAGGCAGACAGGGGGGACGGACAGGGAGTCCGACAGTCGGATAGACGAAACAAGCAAACGAAACAGTCTGAAATTGCGCCTAGTCTTGTCGCAGTTTCGTCAGTCGGCTTAGGTTGCTGCGTCAGTCGATCAGGGAGTAAAGGAGTCTGGTAACTAGCGAAAGGTAGAATATTAGGAGTGTAGAGAATACACAGAGATATTGGTAGGTCTATTACTGAGAGTACACCGAACTGAACTGTCATAGTATTCATCGGTAGTTCAGTAATAGAATATTTAAGAATGAGAAAAAAGTCTTCACCCCTTTTTATGTCCGATTGATGCATAGACATCTCTATACATTGCTACTTGCAGGGTATTCTGAGTGCGGTTACTTGCAGTAGTGTTTAACTTTCCTGTTGTACTTTTTTTCTGCTTGTTGCTGGAGCCTGACTTTATTTAGCCCAAGTGCTGGATTCTCCGCAACGACGACCGCGAGAGCGTCCAACCAAACGAACGAACGAATGAACGAGCGACCAAGACTAACAACAACGTCACGAATTGTTTGTCCGTCTGTCTGTCCGCCTGTCTCTCCATTCTTTCTGTCCTGTCTGTCTGTCGCTCTACAATTCTTCGCTGTGCCATTACCCCCTCCCCCCCCAATGTGTTTTGTGTCTGTTCTACAGTTCTCTGTTCGCTCTACGTTCTCTCTCTCTTTCTCTTCTCTCTCCCTTCTTGATTCTGTATCTGGTCTGCTCTGTTTCTGTTTCTCTGTTCAACTTTTTTGTGCATTTGGTGGCGGTGGATTTCGTTTTTATTGTTTGCCGACAATCAGCGCAAGATAAAAATTGGTACATGACAGCGGATCGCGTTTGTATAAATGGCAAACACTGACGCTACTGTCAGTTCAAGTGCCCCCGGGCCAGCAGCAACAACAACAACAAGGGGGAGAAGGCGAGGAGAGAAGAAGATGCAGGAGTAGAAGAAGCAAGGCGGCCTTAAGCCCAAGACGAAGTCGATGCCGAATCCCAAGCTGAACGTCGGGCAATGCATCTCCCTGTCTGTCACTAGAAACTGGCCGGAACTGAGCACTAGTAATGCCAACCCTTGCTCTTGCCCCTCCCCGCCACCAACCCGCTGAGGCTGCCCGCCTTGCAGAGACGGAACAAGCAATTGTTGTCATCATTGATTGTCAATAAGCATAAATTTGCACCAGAGGGGGCCTCAGTCCAGTCTCAGTCCATACTCTCAGTCCCAGTCCCAGTCCCAGTTACAGAGCAGAGCAGATCCCCGACGAGATCACCAAGCAAGCAACCAAAACCTGGCCAGACCTTATAAGCCAAGTTCAGGGAGTAGCAAAAAAGTAGGGCCAACCCTTTTTGTGCGTACAACACAGACACACACACACACACACACTCGTGTACACACAGTCGGCGACAGAGTTGTGCGCTATTTATAGCCGGATTCGGATTGGGATTGTCGCTGCGTAGGCCGCAAGAAACAAGGTACTTGTTGCTGTAGCTCTGTCTCTGTAAAGCTCTGACTGTGTCTCCCTTGAGGAAATTATTTCAATGTTTCTAGTGTCCTTGCCGAAAGATCTGGCACGCAGATAAGCCGAGCACGTTGCATTGACCCAAGCCAGGAGAGCAGAAAGAAGACATAACCCTTGCCCCCTGTGCGAGAGACAGCGAACTCAAGCTGTGAGATTGATACATCAGCAAGAGAGCGATGGGACTTGCTACGAATTAGATTCGCTGAATATATTCCTCCTTCTTGGCTGATAAATCTTCTACTTACCCCACTGTAGTGATGAGGCCGCTGTTGCTATCGATGGCAAACTGCCACTGCGTCTCATTGGCCAAGGAGTAGATGAGTCTCGAGTTGATTTGAAGATCCGCATCAGTGGCCTTCAGCTGCAACACACTGCTACCAATGGGTGCATCCTCCTGCACACTGGCCACGTACTTGGAGAGCTCAAAGCGTGGCTCATTGTCATTCTGATCCTCCACCATGACACTGATGTTGCAGTGACCCTGATGTGTGATGGGTTGACCCCGATCGGAGGCCTGTATCTGCAGCATGTAGCGTGCTTGCTGCTCCCGATCCAAGGAGCGGGCACTGAGCTCACCCGTGCGGGCATCAATGCTGAACTTGTTGCCCACATTGCCACCTGAAAAGGGAAGGAGCGAGAGATGAATAGACGAAAAAGGAAGAGTTGGATATATGAACAGGAATAAGATTATATAGAAAGGGTTACGAAGAAGGAAGAGTTGAATATACGTAAAGGAATTGGATGAGTTGAGTGAGGTCTTTACTTACCGACTATGCTGTAAACCAGCTCTGCATTGGGTCCTTCGTCGGCGTCACTGGCTACCACAGTGTGAATGATGGCAGTATCACTGTTCTCCGGTACGGAGAGACCATAGCAGGCACCAGGACGGAACTCAGGAGCATTGTCATTGACATCCCCAATGCTGACTATCAGTGTAGCCACATCAAAGTGCTGTGCATTGATCAGCTCAGCGCTACTCTCCGAGGAGCGTTGCTTGCGCACAGCCGAAGCCGGAGACATGGACACGCGATTGGCGTCCCTCACATAGATGGGCAGCACATAGCGGGCCTGAGACTCGCGATCGAACTGACCTCGTGTGGTCACAATGCCACGTTGCCAGTCTACGTGGAAGTGATCATCAGCAACGCCACTGGGAATTTCGTAGCTGAGATTAGCTGTGGAATACGGAGGAAGATAAGAAGGATAATGAATTAGCTGTAGATTGCAGGAGTTGCTTCCTTATTAATCAACTCACCATTGTCGGCGCCATGCAAAGTCTTTGCGGCCACTTGCAGCACGAAGCTGCCACTGGGCACATTCTCTAGGATTGTGGCGTGGTAAAGTGCCTGAGCAAAGCGTGGTGGATTACTGTGACTGCCCTGGACTAGCAGCTGCAGGCTGAGCGTGGACTGCATGGGAGCAGGCATGCCATGATCAGTGGCTCGTATGGTCAGTGTGAAGCGGCCTGTCTTATCCAACTGCTCCGAGGCAGGTGGCAGTGTCTTGACCAGCTCAATGATGCCTGTCTGTGGCTTGATGCGGAACCTTCCCTCGCCGTTTCCACTCACAATTTCATAACTGACGCGTCCATTTTCACCTGCATCCCGATCCACAGCCACAACATGCGTGGCCACTTCGCCAATGCGCAGGGCATCGCTGAGGTAGACCGAGGCTGTTGCACTGCCTGCACTGGTGTGTGGCACCACAAACTGTGGCGCATTGTCGTTGGCATCGAGGACCTTCAGTCGCACAGTGAGCGATGTCTGCAGTCGCTCGCTGACATTGGAGGATTGATCGAGGGCCTGCACAATGAGCAGATATTCCTGCAGAGATTCAAAGTCCAGCGGAGCTTGCAGACTCAATGAACCCGTCAGCGAGTCCAAGGCAAACAGAGGCGCCGCCTGCTCCAGACTCTCATTCAGTTGCGGAGTGTATCGCAGCAGACGGTACTGCAGCTCCCCATTGGTGCCAGAGTCCGCGTCGGTGGCCGTGAAATTGTGTATGATCGAACCCACGGAGAGAGATTCGCTCACTTGCAGCTCGACTGGATCGTGGGGCCAGCGCGGGGCATTGTCATTCACATCGGCCACTTCGATCTTCACCGTTATTGCGCTGCTCTGAGGATTATTACTGGCTGAGGTGTCCAGCGCGCGAATCTCCAAACGAAACTCAGACTGCAACTCGCGATCCAGTTGACGTGCCACAACCAGATTCCCCGTATTCCTGTCAATATCGAAGGCAGCCTCGATAAGGTCCTTGGTCAGTGGATTCAGCGTGTAGGTGACGCACAGTTGCTCTGCGAGATCTGAGGGCAGCAGGCTGCTACTCTCCGCAGCACGCTCGTTGGGGCTAATCGAACCCACCACATGACCCACGACGGCATCTTCGCGTACCTGTGGCAGAAGGTAGAAGAAGATAGCAAGGAAGGCAATTATAGATTATGTGTTGGTTAGAAGAGATGGAGGCGAGAGTTCCCAGTTCGCAGTTTGGGTCGCTCTACTTGGTCAGTTGCAGAGGCCGCGAGACTGTGGACGGGACTGGGGCTGGGATTGAGTCTGAGTACGAGTCTTGGCCAGGTCTGTTCGGGTTTGGGTTTGGGGTCTGTTCTGTTCTGTTCTGTTCTGTTCTGTTCTCTGTGCGTATCTTAATCTCAACAACAGTGTTGAAAATCCAATCTTAAAGCAATAATTCATACTTCAAGATTACGAAGGCAGCAAACATTTAAAAATTTCATTCTCTCCGCCTTCCCCCTGCTGCCTACCTTGCTTCGTCTTATTCCCAGGCGAATGAGGCAGCAAGAGTAGAAAGAGAGAGGCAGAGGCAGAGGCAGAGAGGTAGAGCCACCGTCTTCTCTTGCGATGGGGCAACTTGGCATTAAAAAGAAATTATGCATTCCGACCAAGTTGGCGGCCCCGAAAATCACTGAAGAAAAATGTGAGACATCCCAAGAGTGAAGAGAGAGAGAGAGAGAGAGATCAGCAGGGTAGAGAAGGGGAGTAGGTCTTCTCCAACTTGCAGAGAGAAGAAGAGAAGACGCTTCTGCAAGAAGAATTTAATATGCAAAACCGCAAAAACCGTTCTGAGCATAAAACAAGAAAAGGTTCGTCCGTTGTCTCTATAGGGCAGGCAGAATGTGTGTGCAAGTGAGTGTGTGTGTGTGTGTGCGTTTATGTGTGTGGGTATCTTTTTTCATAAAATACAAAAAAAGAAGCAGCAGAAAACATTGCAAATATTGTTTGGGTCGCCAAAATGGAGACACAAAAATGACAGTCAAGAGATTTATGCCCCGCCAAGATTACGCAGGATGAGACAGAGCAAGAGAGAGAGAGGTAGAGGGAGAGTGCCTCGCTGGTACTTGGGGACCCATCTGCCTCTGGACTAACGATGGACTAACCAACCAAGGTGATGGTGCTGGTGCTGGTAGTGCTGGCTGTGGCTTCTGCTTCTCCTGCTGTTGCGGTCTCATTTCAGGTAACCACCAAATTATGCACGGAATTGCTACAAAAATGGACACCGCCAAAATGGCGCATGATTTGTTGTGCACTTTTATAGCCAGCCCCCCTCCTAACTACCCCCAACCTCTCTTTACTTAGCTGTCACACTGAGAAAAAAGTTAAGTTACTTTGCAAAATCAAAGTGAGAAATGATAAATGAATTGAGAGAGAGAAAACTGTGCAGAGAAATCTTTTGCTTTGGGTCAAGACTCGTTGAACTTTCTTTCTCCATCAGCCTCCCTCATTTCAGTGAGCTCAACTGCATTTGTAGTACACTTTTTGTGACAGTGTAGCTTCAAGCTGTGGGACAGTTTAAGCGCTTGAGTCATTTGCCTGCAGCAGCTGAGCTGGGGGAGAATCGCTTAATTACAATGGCGCATTATGCTGAGATTTATTTTGTGGCATTCACCATGCAACGCCAACGCAACTAAACAAAGCGCGAAGAATGCAGATGCAGTTAGTCAGGGGAAGGGGAGGGAGAGGGTAGCAAAGGGGGAGTTGTGAGGGGCAGCGCAGACAAATCAAAGGCAAAAACCGCCAACGAAACGCAACGAAATGTGTCAATTTTAATTGTTGCCGCAGCGGATTTAAAGGGCCCCAAAGACTGGAGACAGAGTCAGGCCGAGGAGCAGACTGACTGACAGAGAGTGAGACAGAGAGAGAGAGAGAGAGGGAGAGAGAGAGAGTAAAGCAGGCGAGTTGGAGGCAATTAAATGCATGTCAAAGCGTCGCAGCCATCAGCGGCTCTTGTCGCCGTCGTCCAACCTCGTCCAATGTGGCTGCAAGTGGGCAACGCTGTGGCTGCAGTCGCAGATGGAGTCGGAGATGGAGATGTGCCTGACTGTGACTGTGTGGCTGGGAATGGGACTGTGTGCATGTGTGTGTGCATGTGTGTGTGTGTGCTGCTGCATGATGTGTTTGTCTGTTGTGCGGGGTATGCAAAACATGTGCGAATCGAACGTGATAAAAATGTTAAAGCGACGCGACGCGATGCCGAAATCTAAGCAGAAGACCGCTGCAACTGCAACTGCAACAACAGCAACAGCAACGGGAACAACCAGATGACGGTTACGAATCGCAGTTAATGGGCAAGCTAAGGGACAAGGCAGTGCAGGGGCGTAGGCAGCTCGACTAAGCAAAGCTGGATGGAGTAATAGGAGGAGCGGAGCTAGACTTGCCAGCATTTGGGTAATTGGCCCCTTCTGCGACTACGCCTCTGTGCTGTGACAGTGTCAGCCTCACAGTCACACTTACACTCCCACTTACACTCGCACTTGCACAGTCACAGTCCCAGTTCCATTCCCAGTTCCATTCCCAGTCACAGTTCATAGTGACAATTACGCGTGCGCCATGCACAATCAACGCGACAAGGTTTGTTCCCGGCTTCGAATGCAAATCGAGCAGTTGAAGCTGACCTGCCTCCCTCCCCCGCCTTGCTGTCTGCCCCTCCCTGGCCAACACCCGCAACATTTGCGCGGCATCCTTAGCCCAGCCTGCAGTCAGAGTCAGAGTCGGAGTCGGAGTCGTGTTCTTGGCCATTGTCACGTGACGCTGATGCAACAAATCATCTGCACAAAAGGCAGGCGACAAACGCGCAGCTCACGACTGCAGTTGGTGCACCTGAAGGGGGGAGGAGCAGGAGACCAGGTCCAAGCAGGAAACAAAACCGCGCGCTGCATCGTGTAAAACTAGAAGCGTCAAATAGACAAAAGTTTTCCAGGAAAAGGTGGCCAGGAAGAGTTACCCTGTGCCCTCCCTCCCTCTCTGCCCCTTCCCCTCGCACTTTAGTCACTGCTCAGTGGAGTCTTTTGTCTTCCGTCTTGTGTCTTGAGTCTTGTGTCTATTGCAGCCATTGACCCTCCCATAAATCTCTCACTCACCCTGAAGACGAGGCTGGAGCTGGTGAACGTCGGCCGATTGTCATTGAGATCGAGCACCTCAACGCGCAGCATTCGCAGCGTCTGCTTTGGCGGATTGCCGCCATCGGTGGCCGCCACTGCGAGACGATAAATGCTGCGCTCCTCATGGTCGAGCATGACGCGCGTCCTGATCACGCCCGTGTTGGCATCAATGCTGAACCTTCCATGACCGTCGGAGTCACGACCCTTTACCAGCGAATAGTTGATCGATGCATTCTGTCCGTGGTCGCGATCGATGGCGCGTATGCGCACCACCTCAGTACCAGGTGGCTGCTCCTCCCGCACACTGACCACATCCTCCTGGGGATCCGCTATCTCCGGCGCATTGTCATTCACGTCCGTCACATGGACACGCACCGGGGCGCGTGCACTGCGTGTCGGCGTGCCTTGATCGCGGGCCTCCACCATCAGATCGTAGAGTTCGCGTAGCTCCCGATCGAGTGGTTCGCGTGTGGTTATCTCGCCTGCAAAGAGAGAGAAAGAGAGAAGTGGTTAATCAAGAGACTAGCAAGAGGGGGTGGCAGGGAGGGAGCTAGGGGAAGCAATCATTGTTTGGTTGCTCTGGAAAATGGAACTTGAAACTGGGTCGTCGATGATTAATGCCAAAATGCGGTGGTGCTGGTGGTGGCAGCGCCTGCCATCAAAATTGTTGTAGACTTTGTTTGCCTGCAAGCGGCGGCCAGAAAGAAAATCATGTCAGGAAAACAAGTTTGCACCAGAGCAGGAGCAGAGACTGCAGCCGACACGATGATACTCTATTCCAGGCGGGGACAGGCAGAGAAGAAGTTATAAATATTGCCAGGGTATCTGAATGAGAGCAAGGCATGTCTGCAGTGCTGCTACCAGGATTAGCTGCACGCGATTTCCATATTTAATTTAAATGAAGCAGGCAAAGCTGGAGCTGGAGCTGCAGCTGGAGCGGGCTCCATTTCCCAGTGTGGACACGCACGAGGCCGAGGCCGGAGCTGAATGTCAAGCCAATGATATTCCATTGACGGATGAGCTGACAGCGTTAAAACTGTTGTTGCTCGAACACTAATGGTCATGCGCTCCAAGCTGAAGAGGAGACCAGTAGAGAGAGAGAGAAAGAGAGCGGTAGAGAGGCAAGTGGGAGGCAGATCTCTTCCCCTTTGGCTGCTATCTCTGGCCTGCTCACTTGGCTCGATCTCTTGGCGTATCGCAAACAGATCGCATTTTATCGCTTCTGCTGCCTGGACTGGAACAGGTTTCCCTCTGCTCTGTGCCTCGTGTGTCTCGTGCGCGTTTGATCTATGGGCGACGTGGGCAATGCAGGAGCTAGTGCAGGAGCTGCTGCTGGTGGTGCTGCTGCTGGTGCCGTAATGAATGACCATGGGTCATGGCTGCTGGCTGCCTGCCTGTGACAGTGACAGTGACAGTGGAACTTGGATTGGGCACACTCAAAGAAAGTGGGGGAGATTGGAAGGTGGGAACACTCTAAGGTGGGAACTCCCCAGGGAAGGTGGGAACACTCTGGGGTATCGATTAAGATACTTAAATATGACATATTTCATTTAATTTCATCATAGGGTGATTGGCAGGTGGAAATAGTCTAAAGTGGGAATACCCCAGGGAAAGTGGGAATACCTCACAAGATGGGAACACTCTGGGGAGGCTAAAGATTTAGATAGTTAAACATATACTTTTTCATTTCCATTTAGTATCATAGAGAGATTGGAAGGTGGAAATACTCTGAAGTGGGAACACCTCAGATAAAATGGGAATACTCTAGGGAAGGTATCGATAAGGTAGTTAAATATGGCATACACTTTTTAGAGGATTTATTCCATCTAGGATCAGAGGGAGACTAGAAGGCGGAAAAACTCTAAAGTGGTAATACCCAGAGATGATATGAACACGATAGGAACGCTGATAATACTCTAGGGAAAGTGGGAATACCCCAGAGAAGCTGGGAATACTCTAGGAAAGAAATCGATCATCGATAGTTAAATACACAATATTCCACTTAGAGGCTCATTTTCATTTAGAATCATTTGCCAACTTTCAGAGCCATTCTCAACTTGGTCCACTTTTTCTCACAGTGCAGAGTGCGAACTGTCTAACGGGGCCATAGCTCGAAGTGAGCGTTGAGTGAGTTGTTGGCAGAGATACCGAGAGACAGCGACGATATCTGAGGATGGGTTTGGCTACCGCACACTCTCTCTCGATCTTTCTCTCTATCTCTCTCACTCGGAGCTGGTGGTGACACTAATTTATGGTTAAGAAGAGGAAGCAGCAGAAAACTCACCTGTGACGGGATGCACCTGAAAGCTGGAGTTGGCCGGCAACAGGCTGTAGCGTATCGCGGCATTCTCGCCAATGTCCAGATCAGTGGCGGATACAACGCCCACCACAGCGCCACGACGTTGATTCTCCTCAATGCGGAACTCGTAACTGTCGCGCTGGAAACGTGGATCATTGTCATTGGCATCCAGCACACGCACCAGGACACGGGCACGAGCATGTGCCGCCGGAGTGCCATTGTCCGTGGCCAGCACGGTCAATTCGTAGCGATCGCGACTCTCACGATCGAGTGCGGCACGCAAATAAATCCAACCCGAGTTGGGAAAGATGCCAAAATGCTGAGCAACATCTGAAGAGGAAGAACTGGAACTGGCACTGGAACTATAGCTGGCACCGGGTACATTGAGTCCATTCGAAGTAAGGCTCGCATTGTCCGCTCCAGCGTCTACTATGCGATATGTGATGCGCGCATTGTTGCCCGTGTCCAGATCCGTTGCATTCACTTGGATGATCTGAAACAATGAGGGCAGATTGCGTTAATTTGGGATAAGAAAGGAGGGCGAGGAGGGAGAGGGGCTACAGATCTACATGCCAAACACGGCTGGCGGTCATCAATCATCAATCATCACGAAGCTGAAGCTGCAGCGGAATCTGTGATGCATGTCTGGCGTAAATCTCTAGAGGAATCCCTAGAACTGCGCGCAACTAGTTTCGATGCGCTGTAGAGACTCGACTCGCCTCGACTTGCCTCGCGATGCCAAAGATATAAACTGATTTTATGATCAAAACTAGTTCGGGCCGCGCAACGAAGCCTTGCTACTTGCCACGTTCTGTGGCAAGCATCCTCCTTGGCCGAGGCTCCTCTGGGGTGTTGAGATATTTCAAAAAAGATATGACGCCTGCCTGACAAAGCGTGACTTTTACTGCCTGTTAATCAAATTTATGTTGCGCATTTAGTTTGCATTACAAAAATTTATTTTTCAATAAAACTACACTGAAAAAAAACCTGGCGAGAACTAGTGGGAAGAAGGCAATTGTGAGAGGAGTAAAGTCTCTTGTCTCTTTGGAAAGTGTCAAGGCAACGAAGTCAAGCCAACTCTGGAGGGAAGTAGCTGAGGCTTATTACTTAATTTTGTAACAGAGTCTATGATAGTTCTTGTGCTAACTATTTCTCTCGGTGTAGTAGTAGGAGTAAGGAGTAAGCAAATGGCAAGCAGGCAATCGAGAGTGGAGTAAACTCTCTGTCTCCTTGGAAGATGTGAAGTGAAGGCAACGCTAAAGTGAAGTAACTCCTTACAGCAGACTGTAACAGCATCTTTGGCGGTTCTTGTGCTAACTATTTCTCTCAGTGTAGTAGTAGGAGTAAGGAGTATGGGAGTAAGGCGTACTAGAGAAGGTAAACCAGTTCTTACCTGCGCATTGATTGACCGCGACTCGGACACATTCACCGCATACTCGTCGCGCTCGAAGACTGGCGGATTGTCGTTGACGTCCTGCACATCCACCAGGATGGTGAGGTCAGCGGAGAGGGGAGGGTGACCGCCATCGGTGGCCGTGACTATTAACGAATGCCTCTGCACTGTCTCGTAGTCCAGATGTCGTGATAGCACAAGGTGGCCCGAGCGTGCATCGATAGCGAAGCTGCCACCGTTGCCATTGCCGTTGCCTTTGCCGCCTCGTTGGGTGGCATTGCTGGGGCTGGGACTGGGGCTGAGGCTGTAGGTCACCTGGCCACTGCTACCAGAGTCCTTGTCATGGGCGTGGGCAGCAAAGAGGGGGCTGCCTAGCTCTGCATTCTCCGGCACAGAAATGCGCACCATGCTCGTCTCAAATTCGGGTGCGTTGTCATTCACATCCTCCACTTCGATATTCACCTGCGTGTGGCCATAGACGGGTGGCTCTCCCCACGTGGCTTGGATGTTCAGCAAGACCTGCGCCTTGGCCTCGTGGTCCAGCGGATGTGCAATCCTTATGTTGCCCGAGGCTGCTTCAATGCTGAAGTAACCATCGGGATCTCCAGAGTAGATCGAGTAGCGCACAGGGCCGCGTTGTTGAGCTGCAGCGAGAGAGAGAGAGGAAGAGAAAGAGAGGGAAAGAGGTTAACAAATTGATCAAAGGAAGAACGACGAACTGGAGACTGGAGAAGCCACAAAAGGTTCCTCATTAAAGGCAATTCAAATGCCAGAATGAACGAACAAAGGATCTGCCTCTGCCCCTTCCCCTTCCCCATCCTTGTCTGCAATGAGTTGCAGGAACAATAGAAGCAGCAAAGAGCTTCAAGATTGACACATGAGCAGCAGCAACAGACAGAGAGATGAGGAGACAAGGGAACTGGCATGGAATGAGCAATGAAAGGAAGTGCACAGCGAAAGCAGCAGCAAATTAAAGCTCGAAAATCATTTTTGCATAGCCTCACTCACTGTTCCCCTTTCCCCCACCCCCCTCCTTCTCGCCGTTCCACCTCTTGCTGCTGCTTCGCCTTCGTCTCGTGTCTGGTGCCTCTTTTGTGTGTGTTTCATCGAAGCGATGACGAGGACGTCGTTGCTTCGTTGATGGGTGCAGATTTCTGCCGAAATTTGCGTTTGAAGTGTTTTGCTTTGGCCATTGTGCACTGTGCTCCCCCCCCCCCTTCTTCACCTCTCCCTGCCCCTTCTGCGGCATGTGTGCCTCGTGTGGCCCATTTTGTTGCAGCCTGAGCTTCTTTTTTTTGCCTGTACAAATTTTATTTTAATTTTCTTTGGCTTGTTTTTGTTGTGGCGCAACCATTCAACCGCTCAACCGCTCAGCCGCTGAACCACTCGACCCGGTTTGCCAGTGTTCGCCTGTTCGCCTGTTCGCCTGTTCGCCTGTTCGCCTGTTCGCCTGCTCGACTGTGTTCGCCTGCTCATCCGGCTGTCCACTCTTCGTCCTCTTGTCCGTCCATCATATGCGCATATTTTGTTTTCCAGCTCACTGAACTAATGAATGCCATCCCAGACAAAGACGTCGCCAGACATTGCCCCAATAATTTGGTCAAACGGATCGCAGCACAGTAAACACTCGCTAAGAAGAGTGCAGAAAAGTCTGTGGAGCATTTGCTGCTTCTTCTATAGAATCTAGCGCAATCTTTCGTTGATGTAGCTTTCCCCTTAATCAAACCTACTGTATATTCAATTACCTAAATGCCCTCCCCCACTAGCTGTACCTCTACTTCTAGCTCTAGCTTTAGCTCTAGCTCTAACTTTAGCTCTAGCTCTACCTCTATATTCTTCAGTGTACGTCCATCTTCTTAACCATACACAAATTGTTCCACTGTCCATCTGTCTATATTAACCCTGATCTACCCTACTGTACATCCATACATTCAACTGGACACCCAGATCTATCGCGTTCTTTATTATCATCTAATATTTCCCTTTCTTTCTTTTCTCATCCCTAGCCTGCCTAATTGATACCCAATTTCACCCCACTGTATTACTCACCATTATCACTGCTAGCTATCACCGATCCCACCACAGTGCCCCGTGGCACATCCTCCTTGACATAGTAGTTGTAGCGTGCCTTCTCGAAGATGGGCGGACGCTGCTGTGCGTCGATGATGCTGAGAAAGACGACGGCATCAGTGCTGGTGCGCAATCCTCCCCCGTCGGTGGCTGAGATGTTGAGCATGTGCATTGGCTGAGTGCGCACGGAGAGCATGTCGGGTCGCACGACAAAGATCTCGCCACTCGAACGTTCGATGCGAAAGATACCACCTTCATTGCCGGCCACAATGCGATACGAGACCTGACCAAAGCTGCCTGCATCAGGATCTGTGGCGACGACAGCGACAATGGGCTGCGCGGTACCGGAACTCTGTGCCGGGCCAGATTCACGCAACGATACGTTATATTCACGTGGATAGAACACGGGGCGATTGTCGTTCACATCCGTCAACTGCATCTTGATCATGGCTGTCGTGCTGAGGCCACCACGATCTGTGGCCAGCACCGGAAACTCGTAGCTGTTTCTCCTCTCGTAGTCCAGTTCACCAGCAATGCAAATCTCACCCGAGGCTGAACGCACCTCGAACTCCGTGAGGTGCTTGAAGCCCTCGCCCAATGTGTAATTCACCATCGCATTGACACCGCAATCGGGATCGCTGGCCGAGACCTGAGGGAAGACAGAGAGAGAGAGAGAGAGAACGTTGCATTATTACGATGTTTCCCAATTACAAATGAAGTTGTCAAAATTTTAATTTGATTTAAAGAAACCGCGAGTTGTTCCCCCCTTCCCCGTTCCCTTTGCCACCCTACATCGCAGCTTATCCGCAGCCTGCCACGGTTCAGCTTTAATTTGCAACACCCGTGGAGCAATTTGTTATGCTCATGCTTGGCCCGCGACTAAGCACAGTGGGGCAAAGGCAATTTAAATATACAAAGCATTTTATATTAAATAAGAAACTCTTTTATTTCAATACGAAGCTTGGGTATGGAAGGGGTGTCTAAAGGTTCTGAAAGTACTCTCATGGTTCTCATAATATTCTCCTCTTTTAACCACATTTCCATCATATTTCTTCCACTGTAAACACGACCCAAAAAACGCATACAATGTAAGCCCTCTGGGGCTGCAGGCCGCGCACGCGTATCAAGCGAATGTCAACTTTAATTTTCGGGCAACGACGCCCGCAACAGACTGTGGATGGGAGAGAGGGGGAGCAGGGAAGAGTGAAGAGTGAGGAGGAGGGAGCCACTGTAGCAGGAGAAACAGGAGCAACGACCCCGCTTAATGGCTGCCAATTAGTTGGCATTTGCGTAATCAACATTTACATTCGAGTCCCTAAAAATAGCTCGAGGCGTGGAGGCTGCTGACTAGAGGGAGTAGGGGCAGTAGGGGGAATGGGGAGGGGGAGAATGGGATCAATGTTGTAGCCCTGAGAGTGCTGGCATTTTGACGCCAACGAACAACGAGAAAAAATCAGCAATTAAAACTGTCATTATTTCACTTTAAATAGTCGCAGGCGTCTCATTCCCATTCCCATTCCCAGTCACAGCTAAGCTGATTCCCCCTGCTCCTCCCCCTGCTCCCCCTTCAGCTACTCCTGGTGCTGCTGCTTGTCGGGTCCCTCTGTCTGTCTGTCTGTTTTGCGCCTGCTCTCTGGCCCAGACTGATATGCATTTAAAGCGAAACGTGTCCAAGCCCAGCTCCAGCGACTCCTCACGTTCAATTCCAGCGCTAATTACACTTTTTGTAAGCCAAAAGGCAACAGCAGCAGCCACAGATCTACTTAGATTGCCCTGCCACAGAGAGTCGGGAGTCGTCGCGACTAAAGACTTTCATTAAGCTTAGTTGGCAGAATGTTTAAACCCGTTTAACCCGAGCAAAACTGTCGCCAAATGGGCCGGCAAACGAGACGCGAGATTGGCAATTTTATCTGTCAACAAACAAACATGGAAACCGCGAGAGAGACCGACAGGGAACAGCAGCAGCCAAGCGGAAGGGGAGGCAGAGGGAGAACTCTTGATCCCTGCTATGAACGCCCACACAAAGTCGATGATGATGAGTCGAGCGAGATGAAGAAGGAGCCAACAGGCAGACGCCGGACAGACAGACAGACAGACAGACAACGTGAACGCCTCTCGTGGGTCGACGACGCTGATAACTGCAGCCCAAACAGTAGTGAAAGGCAAATCAGAGCAACAATTGTTCCAGTGTGAGAGGTCTGGGCTGGGGATGGGCTTGTTGACATTTTCAAGTTCGTCGCTTGAGTCATTCGTTTCACACAAAAGTTATTCATCTTTGTCAGCACGCACTTCTCACACGGGGAAGGAAGAAGGGCAGGGAGAAAGGAGTGGGATGAGGAAGCAACAGGAGAGAGGGAGCGAGAGGAAGACAGAGAGCAGAGCGCAGAGCGCGGGCAACTGCAGGCATTCAATAACCAATTATGGCCTAACAAGGTCTCGCAAGCGCTCTCTGCAAGCGCTGCAACTTGAACTTGAAGTCGACTCGCTGCATCTTCAACTTCGTTTCCATCTTCATCTTCAGCTCCGTCCCCATGCCCATCCCCATCCCCATCCCCAACCCCATCTCCAGCTGCGGCTACCGCTGTTGATGTATGCAAATAAGCTGTCAAAAGTAATTTCATTCAATTACCTTATTTATCGTATGCGAGAAAAGCAAAACCAAAACCGAAAACAAAACGAAGAGAAAATTCTGTCATGGCCAAAACCAAACACCAAACACGAAGCCAGCCACAACAACAACAACAGCAGCAACAACAAGAGTAACAGCAACAATGCGGTCGAGTCTCGTACTCATTGTCGGATGATTGCCCCGCTTCTGGGATAACTGAGAACTGTCTTGGAGTAGAGGCAACAGCAGGAGGAGCATGCAGCAATTGTGGCAGGCAGGCAGAGGCAGGAGGTGCAGGTGATGCAAGCAAACAACGTACCATGCCACATCCTGAGCTGCCACAGAGTCGTGGTGTGGCTCTTGATTAACACCTCTGCCTCCCGCTCTAACATTCTAGCTTTGCCTTCTTTCCCTTCTTCTTGCTGCCTCTCTCTCGCCCCGTCTCTTTCTGCCTCTCTCACTCTCTTTCTCTTTCCACCAGCTTGGCCAAACGTCGGTCGTGTCTCTGCCAGGGATTATCAGGCAGTCACAGCGCGCAGTTGCTGCTGCTGATAAGAGTCGGACATGTCTCGGGCCTGTGGCTTACTGTAGTTGCCTAGCTGCCTCCCCTGCCTCCTCCCTCCTTCCCCCCTCTCTCTCCATGTGTTGCTGCACCTTCACCTACCTCCACTTCTACTTCTTCTGCTGCCTGCAACATGTGGCAGGCGCAACAGTTGTCTAGGCCAACATTGAAGTGAACGCAGCCTTGCATATTTTTATGCAATTTCCGGCAGATGTGGATGATTTACCTGTGCGCCTGCTTGCCTGCCCCATGAGAAATGACTACGTGCCGCACAGAGTGTAGCAGAGAGGGAGAACAGTGACAGAGGAAGAACGAGAGAGAGGGCAGCGCATTCTGATTGCCAAATATTCCATTCGAAAAGCACTTAAAGCCACATCGATGAAGAAAGAAAGTAGAGAACCTGCACATGAATTTGATATTTAGCCCAGTTATGCTTCCCTCTCTTTCTCCCCCTCCCCCCTGCTCCCCTCTCTCTCTACGTTTCACACCTAATGCCATGTCATTTGTAATTCGATGCCCACAACAATCCCAAATGAAACTTAATCCACATGGCACACATTGCCGCAACGAAAGTGTTTGCTGTGTGGGCGACGACGATCGAGATCTCGAGATCTCTTTGTTTCCTCAGTTGTTCAGTTGTTGCTCTTGTGGTTAATGTTATGTGCAGAAAGCGTGCAATAGTCTTGCCTCTCACTCTGGCATCGAATTAGTTATAAAGACATAAACCTTATATCCGAGCAGGGCCACAGATTTCACACTATTTCATTGATTAGTCACGCTGCCAGTGTTCGTTCCTCTTGCTCTCCCTTAAACTCTGCCAGAGTCGAGGCTCAGTCCTTGATATGCCGCTATGTCTGCTGTGCTCTTCTTCTGCTTCTTCTTCTGCCTCGCTACATGGCACCTGATTTATGTTGACGCCTTATCAGCGTCTCTCAATATTTATTGCAATTTTATAAATTATTTTTTTGCAAAGTATTTTCATTGCCTTCTCGTCTCGCTTCGGCACCCTTTGCTGCTGGTGGACACAAGATTTATATGTGAGCAGATGTGACTTTTTGATGGAGCACCCAAGCAGAGCCTCCCCTCTCTCTCTCTCTCTCTCTTGCACAGTCTCTCACATAGTCTGGCAACTATTTGCGTTTGCAATTTAAAGTTGCACCACATCCAACTTGCGCTACGTTTCTTTGTCGCGAGAGGAGAGAGGGAGAGAGTCCTACACCGAAAAGCAATTCTAACAGTTATTGCCTGCACTCTGCCCCCCTCTACGCCGGCAAATGGCCACGCAGCTTGTCGTGTTATTAACAATTTTTAATTTTCCGGTATAGATTTCTGAGCCACACGATGCGACGATGCCGCGATGCGACGTGTCTTGACTGGGGTGGACTGCGAGAGAGAGAGAGAGAGAGAGACGCTGCTCCACCTTGTCGGGGCTGTGGTGCTTCAGGTGCTGCCTCAGCCAGCTGTAGCCACTTGCCAGGTCGAGCAAGGAGCAGGAGAGGAAGACTGCGACTGGTTGCATCATCAAAATGCATCTAACAAGGTTGTTAGGTGTTAAATAAGTGTGCTTAAAAATTTATCTTGTACATTTTCCTCCATTTGATTTATGTTTGTGCGCTCCCCAGCAGAAGAAGAAGAAGGAGAAGAAGAAGAAGCAGGAGAAGTCAAATGAGCAGGAGAGACTGCTTTTAATGTTGCACACAGGAAGGGAAGTGTGAGGGAGCAGAGGTTGCAACTAGATGTTGCCTCTTTAGTGGCAGCTGTGGCGCAGCTGCCACATCGTTTCAACTTTGAGTTCGCCTTTCCCTCAAATGCGAAGCGAACAAAACTTTTGCTTTCGCCACAAAAGTCAAAACGGCAACAAAACTTCGACTCCAACTTCCACTGCAAGTCCGACTGCATCTGCATCGCTTGGGAACACGTTGGGCGCCCATTCCGCCATCTATTGATAAATCAAAATTCCAATACATGCGTGCGCCGCAGATTTGCATTTGCAGGCCTCGAGCTGCAGTGGACTTGACTGTGACTGCAACAACAGCAACAACAGCACAACAACAACAACAGCAACAACAACAGCAACAACAACAGCGCGGACAACAAACAACGCCAAATGGCCAAAAACATGCGATGGCAATGCGAACCCCAAGACGAACCAGCAAACAAACTATGCAAAAGCTCAGTCAATACACACAAGCAACAACAGCAACAGCAACAGCAACAACAACAGTAAATAACATCACAAGCGGGGGTACAACACTGGCTCTGTCTCTGCCGCCGACTTTGTCCAGTGGCGTAGACAGAGAGGCAGCTAGGGAGGAGGATTGAGAGAATTGGCTTGAGTAGATTCGCAGTCAACTCTACTACGATTGCAACTATATTTATAGCTTAGCAGAGGGTATATTGATTTTAGCCAAGGGTTTGCAAAACAACTAAGCAAACATCTCTGATATCTCTATAAAGTATATTCATATATTGTACATAAATCTAGCCATGTCTGTGTCTCGGTCTGTCTGTTGCAATGCAAACTAGTCTCTAAGTTTTAAAACTATCTTGATCAAACTTAGCTGTCTTCAAAGTGAGACATAATATGCAAGAGGGCCTGTCCCTATTCCGAAACACACTTTATCTGCGTGTAATAATGGGACACATTATCAATTTAATAAGCCTAACACATTTAGTCACTGAAATCATTTCGACTGTTGATGCTGCTGAAGAATGTATATATAATGTGAATTTATGCATGTAAACAATGGAGGTGATGGCAGTGTGATGGTATGGGTGGCAACGCTGCAGGTGCCTATCGATAGAACCAGAGTTGCAGTAATGAAGAATAATCGAATAATTCAAAAAAGAGTTGAACTCTAGAAGTCGAACGAGAGAGTCGTTGGTAAAGTTGTCGTTGAGTCGCAGTGGAAGAGAAGTTGTTGTGACAACATCAAATTCCTTTTTGTTAAAGTAGAACTAAAGTAAATTGAATAAACTTATTATTTGTACTATCTAATATGTACTACTATTACCTAATTTATCAATAAATACTCCATGTATTAAGAGACAACCCCTTGCTGACTACACCCATGTGCTGTGGGCAACAACACAAGGCACCTCACTTGGCAACAAGCTGCCTGCAAATGCGAATGCGAATGCGTTTCTTGTGTTTGCGCGTTGCCTCAAAATGCCTTTTTGCTGTTTGTTGTTGTTGTTTGTTGTTGTTGCTCTTGTGTTGTTGAGCTGTTGTTGCAGCTGCCACCCGCCGAAAAAAGCAGAAGAAGAAGAAGAAGCAGCAGCAGCAGAAGAAGCCTCTACTTAGATGATGGATCGTTGCATAAACTCGTGAACGTTGTCTCCAGTCGAGGAATGCGCACGTCCTCACGTCGCCTAGAAATGTGCGTTGGCCAGAGCGGACAGTGGACAGTGGACAGTGTCCCTCGTGTCCCCAAAAGTTCATGAACTTGCTTCAAAGGAAACTGGTCAACTGGCTCGTCGTCTTGCGGGGGCCAATCTCGTTGAGCTTATCAATGGAAGCCAAGACAAGGCGAGGCGAGGCAAGTGAAGCCAAGCCACGCCTCATTAGGCCGCAGTTCCTCTGCTGTGTGTGTGTGTGTGTGTATGTGCCAGAGCGCGTTAATTAAGTTGAATGCACGCTTCACAGTCCTGGCCACATCACAGTGTTCCCTATCCTTACCCTTTCTCCTGCCGTGCTCCTCCTCTTCCCCTTGACTAACGACTCGAATGGGAACTCGCTGCCTACGCTGACTGCGCGCATTACCGAATGAAATCAAGAGGAGCACAGGAAGTGACGTCGTCATGGGCAAATCAGCAACAGTTGCTGCCAAGCAGCAGCAGCATAAAATGCGGGTGCAAAATGGGACAGCGTATGCACTGAGAGAAACAAGTGCAGCTTGAGGGCGAAAAAGATGATCAAGTGAAAGGAGAGTGAAGTAAGTTGAGGTGAATGAAGAGTTAATGGAAATGAATGAACTGCAATCAGCTATATATGGAATGTTAGAGATAGCTGTCTATATCATTTGCCTGAGTATGCAGAATTGTTAGCTATATATTCACTGTATATACTAAAGATATTCCTACTATCATCAGACTGAAAATACCAACATAAATTCTTTCCTTTGTTTCTTTCAACAAGATTGCAATTGAGCTGCGATCTTTCATTGAATAAAATGTGATTTATAGCTATCTATATAGTTTGCATACCAAGCGCACTTATCAGTTACATATTTAATATGTTAAATATGTTTTCAACTCACTTCAATTACTCTTCAAACTCTTCTTCGTTCTTCACAGAAATCACAACTTGAAATTCTTCCCGACACATTTCTCTCACTGTAGTGGGAGACCCAGAAAAGAACAGCGCAAAAAACTGCGAGAACAGCCACCACTGCCCAGTAGAGTCGCTTGTCCCACTGTCCGTCCCACTGTCCGTCACTTTGTCCGTCCAAACTGCCATAAAACATTCTAATTGGCAGGCAGCGTGGGGCCAGCCGCGGCGTCTTGGCAGATGGCGCCCGCTTTTGTTCGCTCAGGGCGAGTAGGCAGTAGACGAGGGAGGAGTGAGTAAGGGAGTGAGGGGAGCAGGAAGAAGGGGAGCAACTTGGCTTAACTGGAGCAGCAATTAATCAAGCAACGGCTGCTGCTGTGGCTCAGCCTCCGCTGGCAACATCAATTAAAGTCGGGTGAGAAATAACTCGACTCGAGCTGCGTCTCTTTCTCTCTGCGACTTCGTCATGCTTGATGGGGCTGATCAGCTGGCGCGTTTGTCACGTTGCAATTTGCTTCCGCCCCAAAAACGGGACAAGAAAAGCAGCAACAACAGCAGACACAACAACAACAAACAACAATAACAACAGCAACGCAGAAAGCGAACAACGTCGAATAACAAATGCGTTGTTAGTTGCACCAGCTTATCGATTGTGCCAACAGCAGCAGCAGCAGCAGCAACAGCAACAGCAGCAACATCACAACAACAACAACAACAACAACATGTCTGGGAAACTGTGAAAATGCAACGCGCTTTGCTGCTTTGGCACTGGGCTTTCCTTTAACATCGCTTCGCTTGTCCAATTTTCCTGTTGGGTTTTTAATAAAGTGTTTTTTTTTAATGGCCAGCATCGTTGTTGCTGTTGTTGTTGCTGTTTTTGTTTATGCACTCGCTTGTTGTTGAGGATGTTTGTTGCTGTTTGACTTTCGCCGTCTGCCACAATCACCAAAGTCGCACCAAACTGGGCAACAACAGTCAACGAGGAAATTGTCCAATGTGATCGCACTTGCAACTTGCCATAACTGTTGCACGTCTCCATCTCTCACGGCTGTCTCTCGCTCCCGCACTCTCTCCAGCTGTCTGTCAGCCTCACTGAAAGTGGAGCAAGTGGGCCACACACAGAAACAGAAACAGAAACAGAGTCAGCTGAGCTTAGATCTGAGCTTAGGCCTCTTAGCTAAAAGAGCAAGCGATAAGAATCACAGTGGCAGCAGAGGCACAAACAGTGGGGAAGTGGGGGCAGCAGCAATGGGGAGGGCAGCCCTTGCTCTCTCTCCCTCTCTCAGGGTATCGTACCACGCATTCAATTTCGTCCGCCCACGAGCCTGTGCTCGTGTTCGATCAACGCAATCGCGATCTCAACTGATCGGTCTCTAGGCCAATAACAATCACAATCACAATCACAGCCAGAGCCAGAGCCAGAGCCAGAGCTCTCCTCGCTGAGGATATTTGCATAAATTGTGCACAGGCAAAGCACACACAAAGTGCCACTCGGAGTCGCCGCCGCCGCCACTGCAAAGCAAAGTCGGCAAAGAAATTGCAAATTGAAAATGTGAAGAAGAGCGCATAAATTTATTGAGATTGTGTAAATATTTGCGCAGCATCGAATGGCCGCAAATCAAAATTGTTGCTACGTGGGGCACAGGGAAAGGGGAAAGAGGAACGGCAACGGTTACGGTTACGGGCTCCCGGAAATTGGATGCGAATCGGTTATCCATAAATTAGACTAAAGCAACGGAAAAGCGACTGCCGAAAAAAATAAAGTCGAAAACATTGAAGTGGGAAAGCTGTTTTCGAATTCAAAAAGGAGCACACACTTTATGCGTATAATATATGAGCAAATACCCTGTATACTGTACATGATATATGAGCAGTAACTTTGTCCGTATAGCAGACTACCTTGTGGTAGTTAAGGCACAAAGTAATGTAGCTAAACTTTGTCTGGGATACTGAGTAAATTAAATATTACCACCTATTCTTGCATGTGGCAACAGGAAATACTCTGTACGATACATACTGCATTTAGTATTTATTCTATATTTGAATTAACACTTCATACACTGTTAATGTTTGGAGAATATTTTTGAACCTTACATACACTCATGTTTATGATTAGTAAGAAAGGATCGCAAATAATCTTATTGATAAGTAAATATATAAATAGATATGTTAGAGAAATTGTGTACCAACGCGTTTTCTTACAACCAGATTAGATTCTCAGATCAGTTACAATGAACTTGTGAAAGTGTAAAGAAGTGTATATTTTTTTATACTTTCTTACTAAGTAGATACCCTGATTGTCAGCCTAGAGTAACTGGCAAGACAGCCAGATATAAAGTTCAATATAGCTAATATTTCTCATAGATACTTCTTACCCGCTACAGCAGAAGGACAGAAGAAGGCGTGTCTGAGCCAACAAAGTATAAAGTATAGTAGTAAATATTCTTCATGAGCATCAACATATTAGTCGCTATAGTCACGCCGTCTGTCATTCTGTTCGCCTGTGTGTCTGTCTGTCTGTATGCAAATTAAGATCTCAAAAACCTTAAGACATTCTACAACTAAATTGCAACAAAGTAAAAAGCTTCTCCCACGTCTCGTCATCATACAAGTGTGCTGTAATTCGTTATAAACTCCATCAGTTATTTTACAGGGTATCACTGCCCAAATGCAGCCCAATATGCAGCTATATTTAGCTGTTGAACGCACTCATAAATTAGGCACCACGTTTTGCTGCATTTTATTTCATTGTCGCCCATTTTGGTCACTTTCGATTCGGTTCATAGACGGAGTTGGAGACGGAATTGCAGACGGAGCTGGAGACGGAGTCGGCGTCCAAGTCGTTGGTTTCGTTTGTCGCTTGACGGTTTTCGGTTTCGGTTTCGACTTTGCTTACTCAGTTTCATTGGATTGCGCCTGCGCCTGCGCTTTTTGGCCACTTTGATAAATGTGCCGAGCGACACGTAAAGTGGACAAGGCAGCAGGCAGTTGCAGTTGCAGTTGCAGTTGGAGTTGCTTGTGGTATTGTGGAAGTTGCAACTACAGCTGGAGCAAGTGCCGCAGCAGGCAGGCAGGCAGCGGCTAACGGTACCCGGGCAATCCATAAGTTAATCAAAAGTTCAAGTTTTAGCTCGTTCATTCGCTCGCTTGTTTCGTTTTTCATTCGCGAATTTGCGTAATTTAATGCAATTCCTGTTATGGCCAATAGACGCACCCACACGCCCCCTTTAGCCCCCTTCCTCTTCCTCTTGCTCTATCTCCCACCTCCTGCCAGGGGGCATAAATCAAACCACCAAGTGGTCTCTGGTCTCTCTCTCTCTCTCTCTCTCTCTCTCTGCCTGCAGTTGTCGCCTGCCCATGTGGACTCTGTGTGTGTGTGTGTGTGTGTGTGGATCGCAAGAGTGGAACGCAAGTGTAGCCAACATGGATTGCAATCGCTGTTGCCCGCACTGCCTGGCGATTTATGCGATTTTAAATATCGATTTTGTTGATTTTTTCAGGGGTCCACGCGGCAGGTGGGTCGCCCCATTCCCAAATTAATTATGAGTGTGTTAGTGTGTGTGTGTGTGTCTGTGCAGGCAAATTGAATTTCCACAGCGTAAGCCGCAAGTGTTTTTCAATGTTTACTTGAAATATTTTCGCCATTAGTCGAGCTCAGTTTTTCACTTTTCAAAAATGATTATGCAATCTTGGGGGCAACTTTGCTACGGAGGAAAACTTTGGCAAACTCTGCAATTAAGTTGCCACACAGCGCCCCACATGTGATTTATCTAAGTGGCACCAACACTAAGTGGTGGTAGGGTGGGCGGCGAGGGGCGTGTGTTAATTACGCGCTAACAATGACAAATGTCTCCCAGACGAAACTGACTCTAATCAGACTTCGAATCGAGAGCGAGCAGACAGAGTTCAATGCACGAGGCACGACGGACGGATGAGAGGGCACATTCCAATGGGGCAGGCAAGGCACACACACAGCACAGCACACACACAAAGCACATGAGTGTAACCGCAAATATCAATTTTATTGTCTGCACAGAGAGTCGCAAACCACAATCGCAGGTTGGTCCGGTGGAAACCTAATCAAAGTCGTCGCGGGCTTCTCTGACCACAGGAACAAATGGCAGTAGTAATGAAAATGTAAGACAGATGGATGGGAAGAGATATAGCTGGGGCTGGGGTAGGGAGGAAGCAGCAGCTAAAGAAGAGGAAGAAGAAGAAGCACAAGAAGCCACAAGCGAGTTCAGGTTGCAGCAGCAAAGATCACTTTCACTGCAGCGTGTCATAGTTATAAATACAATTGTCAGATTGCGGCGAGGTTGTTTAGACTGCAGCCAGTTAAATGTATTTATATATATATATATATATGTGTGTGTGTGTTTAACTAAGCTTTATTGCTCTTATATTAAATGCTGAACTTATTGCAATGCGCTGCTCTTAAATTAATTGCATGTTCTATGCAAATTGCAGGATTAAATCTGAATTTGCTCAACTCAACTCAAGACAGCTTGAGAACACTGACACTGCTACAGTGTGTGCTTGTGTGTGTGTGTGTGTTTGCCTGGCTAGTCAAACATTTAGTCTGCCTCGCACAATATTTTTTTTAGCCTTTTTCTGGCTGCTGCTGCTGGCGGGCATAAATTGGTTTGGGCTTTATATTAATGCAAATATCTGTTTGGCGTCTCTCTCTCTCTCTCTCTCTCTCTCTCTCTCTGCGTTGCGTTGGCGACCCCCCGCCAGCACAGGTTCAGTCACTAGTCTCAGTTCCCATTCCCTGCCTCACTGCCCTCCCCCTCCCCTTCTCTTCTCCCTCTCCTTTGCCGATTGGCCTCGCCGATTGTCTCTCGTCTCAACGTATTTTTCGGTGCCTTCCGTTAGTTTCCATGGCTGTGGAAAACGAGTTACAAACACCTGTCATTATTGTGGCAAATGGCGGTGCTCCGCTCTGCTGACCAGACTGGGTCGCCCCCCCCCCCTCCCCTTCCCCTCTCTCTGACACTCTCAGAATTGCATAAGCTGTGAGCGTCGCGTCGCGTCCGTCGTTTTTATTGTGACTTGTTTATGAAAATGATAAGCAGACGCGATTTATGACCAGCAGCAATAGGCAGCAACAAGCAGCAACAACAAGCGACAATAACCAACAACAACAACAAGCGACAGCAACAATTGAAACTACAAGCGCGACTTTTAATTGGGACGCATTGCGCAGATTGTAGTGGGAGTAGGGGACTGTTGTTGTTGCTGGGGCATGGGGGCAGCTGGGTTGACTGTCACGTAGTACAAATTATGGGAACTAAAACAAAAGACTGAGGCAACGAACTTGCGGGCAGCAATGACTAAGGCAACGAACTACACACACACGGAGCGAGGCTGCGCCTTCTTATGCAACGCTCCCCCCACCACCACCGAAAAACTTGTTGCCTCTAATGACGGAAATATAATGCGTTATATACCCCCTCACTATCTGCCCTCCCCTGCTCCTGCCACTGTTCCACTTTGCCACAGGCTGCGTTCCGGCACTCGCGCTGCGCTTCCTTGGCTTATCGCCTGCCATTTTAATAAACCATTTTTTCAATTAGCCTCCCTGGAGAGAGAAGGCAAGAGAAAAAGAGAGAGAGAGGGGAGTGAGGGGGTTTAAGCTGTAAGAAAGGCGAGCAAATGCAATGCAAAAATGCGCATAGTTTAGGCCAAAAAGCCAAACGACTGCGAGCAGTTGCAACTGGGGCAAGTGGGCCATTGACGATGCGGTGGCCTAATGGAATGGCCAACAAGTTGCAGTCTACCCTCCTTCTCTGCCTGCCTCCTCTCTGTCTCTGCCCCCTTGTCATGTTCGCGAACCAGTCTCTCGTCTCTCAAGTCTCGCCTCGTTTTTGCTGGAGTTATGAAGATGCAGCCAAATAGTTTTTGACAGTTTCCAATTGGCCGCAAAACTAATGTCGCTCTGCGCTGCGCTCTGTCACGGTGGGCTGTCACAGATCACGCTTATGTGTCATGTCACAAGTGTGTGTGTGTGTTTGTGTGTGTGTGAAGAGAGCGCAGGATCAACTCTGCAGCTGATGGACACTAATTGAGAGCACACAGCAAGCTGAGCTAAGCTTGAGAAAGTTGCAGCTAAGCTAAGAAAACATGCGTAAGGCAGGTAGCAAAGCAGCAGGCAAGGGGCAGCAGAGGGTGCAGGCAGGGAGGGAGGAAGGGAGGGCAGTGCAACAACAAGAAAAAGTAGCTTAACTTTCAATTAAGTTTTATTTTTGTACAATAATCGAAACGAACTTTCTATTCGAATGTTGCTGTTGCTCCTTGCGAGTGTTGTTGTTGCTGTTGTTGGGGGCACTCACAGGCAATGCAAATGGTATTTATTGCTCAAGAGGCCCAAAAAAAAGCAAAGCAACAACAAATGACAAACAAACAAACTCCCAATCTCCCCTGCCTGCAGTTTTCTTGTGCCAATTTTGGTCAGCGATGCGTGACTTTGTCGATGTCGTGTTTTCTCGTTGTTGTTGTTGCTGTTGTTGTTGCTGCGGAGGTGGAGGCGGAAAAGGGGGCGGTGGCGAGGGCGGTCTCCACTGCTAGCTGGAGACTCTGGCGCTGCCAGTCAGAGATGCCAAAATGCCAAAAGAGCCACAAAGACTATAAAACAAATTTGGTCAAGCCAAAAAGGAAGCCTTTTTTGAAGTGATTTATGCTAATTACGAGCAACGTTTGCCAACTCACCAACAACAACAACAACAACAGGCAGCAGCGAGCAGCCCACAAGCGACAGCAGCAGCAACTGTTGCAACTAGCAAACGGGCAACTGGCAGCAGCAGCAACTGTTGCAGTTGCAGTTGCAGGAAAGGGCGTTTAGCAAACAATTTTCCGAGTTCGCGTTCGAGTCGAGGCAAGAGCTGCACGTGTGGGAAACTCTCAGTAACTCATACACACACACCCTGTCTGCCTCAGTGTGTGTGTGTGTGTGTGTGTGTGTGTGTGCCACGTATGTGTATATATAGAAAAGTAATTTATTTAGTGACACGCCCACAGCGATATAAGCTAAATAATCTTAGTTTTTCTTGGCGCAGGTACAGACAGAGACCACGAACCGAACTGGACGGTGACTGAGACAGCGACGCCGACTGAGACTGAGACGGAGACAGAGACAGAGACTGAACTGAAGTGGTCACAATATATAATTAAAATCAAAAGACCAGATGGTTCTACTTGTGTGTTGGGCAAGCAAAAGAAGGGAATGGGAAGCAGTTGAAAGGGAACCTTGTGCAGATCGATAGAATAGAATGAACAAGAACAGAGAGCAGAGAAGCAGAGAGCAGGCAGAGCAGCAGGCAGAGCACCAAGCAGAGCACCAAGCTGAGCACCAGGCAGTGTACTCCAACTCGAACTGCAACTCTATTGCAAACTGAAGCTGCAAGTCCAAGTTGAAGTGCAAGTCGAACTTGGAGTCCACTTTGAAATGCGCAATGAGATTGAAAAGGGCGCAGATTGCCAGTTATTAGCTGAGCTTAGCTAGCACAGGGAGTGAGGGGGGAGAGCAGGGAAGAGGGGACAGAGGCTAGCCTGCTATTAAAGCAATAAGTTGAACAACAAAAATTACACAGAGGGAGAGGGAAATACACTTGAAGAAGAGCAGCAAAGTGAAAACACACGAATTTTAAAGAATTTCCCTTTTCAAAACTAGAGTAGTTTGCATATATTATAAAGGGGGTCAAGCCGAAGGGCACTTGGCAACCCTAGAGGGAATAAACAAGTTGTTTTTCCTCTCAGTGTAAAGCGTAGTTCAAGTAGGGCAGACAGACAAAAGGAAGCTGATGGAACATGAGCATGGAATGTGCAATGAATGGCTCGAGTCAATCTCAGCTATGCGTGTGCCTGTGCCTGTGCCTCTGTGTGTGTGCCTGTGTGTGTGTGTAGAGCATAAAGCAGAGTTATGTGGTAATGATGGCAACAAATGCCAGAGAATGCGCCTCTGCCTGGGCCACCTCTGGCCAAATTACTGTACTTGCAACAGTTGCAGGCAGCGGAGGCACAAGGATTATGGGGATGGACAGGGCACAAGGGATGCACCATAAAGATATCAATAAAGTGAACTGCTAGTGAAGAAAGTGTTGGCCACAGGTGCAACTCAGGTGCACACACTGCAGCTGCAGCTGATCCTGGCTAGATCCGCATCTGCAGGGCTGGACAAGAGATAAATGTGCGTCGAGTGAATTGAAATTCCGCTCACATGACGCAGATAACTGGGCTGGTCTGGCGCTGGTATGGGCAGGTCTGGCACGGTCTGCTATGGCATGACTTGGCCCAGCTGGCTTGCTTTGACTTCGGCTTGGCTGAATGGAGAGGCCGCCCCCAAATCGCAGGCAGATAATGCATGAATCAAGTGCTTTAGTAATTGCTGCTGATGAACAACTTGTAGACGATTGCGACTCTCTGAGAGAGAGGGAGAGAGAGAGAGAGAGAGAGTGAGAGGAGCCACAACTACTTAAAGGGCCTTCGTTAATGGATATACACCATCGCCTCTGCTCGATCGATCGTACGATCGCTGCTGCTGCTGCTGCTGCTGCTGTTCTCGCTTCATAGTCTCAAGTGTTTGATGGTACTTAAAAACTACATTAAAAAATAATAACTGCTACGGAGAGTTTATTGAAGGCAGATAAGTGATCTTGTAATCATCAGAATGGAGATGGGGAAGAAGAAGGCGAAGGGCAGCAGCAACGTAGCAAAACAATAAGAAATAAAATCGATAAAATGCAAAAGAAAAACGAAACAATGTGAAAACGAAACGAAAAGTTTCGTATATAAAAAACAGATGAGAAGAACCTGATGTGAAATGGCAGGCAAGCAGATAATAAGAGCTTGAGAGACAGTTTACATGGGAGTGGGCCCAGTGAGGCAAGGTGAGCATTTATATACTGTGGGATATATTGTGTATTCTGTAGTTGCTTATGCTATATTAATAGGAGAATATATGGCAGGCAATACCAGGGAATAAGCTTTTTAGCAAGGGGGTACTAAGCAAAAAGGTTCAACAGGTAAGGCAAGGCTAGCTTAGAGTATTATATATTCCTATTCTTAAGCTTGAATGTAACAGTGCCTTATGCTCTATATGCTATGATATGGTGGGCAATATAAGACTTGTTACTCTTGAAGAGCAGAGTATAACCAGCTTATGAGAGAGATTAATGCCAGCGAGGTAAACTAAGCTTATACATATAATATATGCTTTTTCCTTGTCTTGTACTGAGTCTCATATCTGCAGTTCTTTATGATTAGCCAAGGCTCAACAATAATCCCTTGCTAATCACTTTAATATCGACATTTTTCTCAGTGTAATAAAAACAATAAAAAGAGTTCTCTCCCAGCTGAGGCTAAGTCTGAACTGCGTCTGTCTTCAGAGTGGAGTAACGTCGGAGGGGCAAGGAGGGGCAAGTGCAGACCCAGCGCTGCCCCAGCGCAGGAAAGCTAAGGCAAGTTAAGGCCTGGCTAAGGTAAGGTGTGTATTTGCCATAATTTGCCACAGCGGACGCATAAGCGAACAAATGTAAGCTGAAAGTAAAATGGCCGCAACTGCAACATGGGTTGAGGCTGAGCTTGTGGCAGTAAGTGAGGCAAAGACAGCGGAGGTTGCATGAATGAAAGCGAGGACAACTCAACTCTCTCGGACGGCACTCTGACAACGGCACGTCATCATCAGCAGCGTCATCAACTTTGATGGGCACTCAAAGCGACGGCAGCAACAGCAGCAGCAACAACAACAACAGAGCAACGTGCAACGGCAGCAAAATAACATTACATTTTTTGGGGGCTGAATAAATATTTCTGCTTCGGCTGCGATAGCAATCACAACACCAACACACGCACACACACACAGACACAGATACGCAGACAGACACGCACACAGTCACACGCACACACACACACACACACACACACTGAGGCAGGCAGACAACGCATTGAGGCAGACAACTGTTGTTCTGGCTTGGAATGTAGGCAGAGCGAGTTGAGGTGGAGCTCGAAGCTGAGGCTGAAGCTGGAACTGGAACTGTTGCTGAGCAATGAAGTTGGAGCTGCGGCTGAGGCTGCAGCTGAAAAGATGGAGATGGAGACGTAGACGGCGCTCTCATGTGCGCTAAAATTGAACAAAATCATCAAGAGTGATCGACATGTGAGCCAAAGTTAATAACAAAGCCACAATATCGAGGGCCAAGGAAGGGCGAGAGTAGGAGGAGGGAGAGAAAGAGAGAGGGAGGGAGCAGTGAAGAGAACTGACTGAGTGCAGTCGCTGAAGCAAGGGGGGGAGCAGTTGCCGCTGCTGCTGATGGAGGTGAAACTGAAATACGAAGAGCGAAATGATTTTTAATAAGCGATAAAGCAAAACTGCTTATTGGCTTCTCTCTCCACCAGAAGAAGGCCAGCTGTAGCCACAGTCAGAGAGAGGGTGAGGAGGGGAAGATCAAGGGAAGACAGACAATGAGGCAGGGAAGGGTCTTTGCTGCAAATATTTATGCGCGCACGTTGCAAGCGAGCGAAGGAGAGGGGTAAGGGAAGCAGCAGCAGCAGGGGCGGAAATTATATTGAAAGCAAATCGAAAAGCCAACAGCAGCAGCAGCAGTTGTCGATGCTGAAGCGCAAGTTGAAGTGGAGGCAAGCTGAAGGGAGGGGCAGGAGGAGAAGAAGAGGCAGAGGGGGGGGAAGCAGAAAGAACTTTTCGATCATACTCATCATTTTTGAAATTGCTTTCAACACCAGTTGGCCAGGGCAAGGGACTGTGCCTGTTGTTGTTTTTGTGCGCGATGTTGTTGTTGTGCCCGATGTTGTTGTTGTGCCCAATGTTGTTGTTGTGCCCGATGTTGCTGTTGTTGTTGCGCTGTTCGTGGTGCGTAAAACCATCAACGGCAACGCTTGCATCGTCGCATGATTGGGCTGAGATCGGACAAGTTGTTTCGTCGGGGCTTGGCGGGGGCGGCAGCACTGTTGCTGCTGCTGATGCTGTTGATGCGCATCATTCGCTGGCGCGCGTGGGGTGTAACCCACGGCGAAGTACGCGCACTTCATTAGGGCAGCGAAAGGATGCGAAGGCTGCCAACTGTTGCCTGCTTGTTTCTGTTGCGTTAATTTGCGCGAATGTTGCTTAATGTGGCAGCTGGCAAGGGATGGTTGGTGGAGGGGTGGCCGGGGGGAGGGGTAGACTGCCCGTTCTAGATGTCTTATCGCTTAATTGAGGAAAGCGTCTCTGGCAAACGAAATTTTAAGCAAATAACAATTAAAAAGCAAAAGACTTAGGTAACGAACTTGACGGGGTCCTGCGCCGGGGACAAACAAAAGACTTAGGCAACGAACCTGCCAAGAGAAGCTTATCGATGCTTGATTTGATTGACAGCTCAGCTAAATCATTTGTGCTGTCAGAGTGTCTGTGCACGGGAGGAGGGGAGGGGAGTAAATAATGCAAATACATATACCAATGCAAATACAGCTACAGCTACAGATACAGCTACAGATACAGCTACAGCTACAGATGCTATAGATGCCGATGCAGATTAGCACAAAGGGAGCCCGACTTCGATCCACATAAATACACACACACACACACACACACAATTGACAATGATAATCAAATGTTATGCTAAAAATCTGCCAAGAGCAGCCAAAGCAAGAAGAAGGAAAGCGCAGGGGAAGAGGAGGGGAAGAAGAAACGCGAAGACAATGCGTACAAATCGTTGACAAAAATTTATAGTAGCCAAAGAGGCATAGCCGCAGAGAAGTAAGAGGAACACATAGAGAGAGACGGCGGGGAATATATCTAGACAGACTGTGGCACAGTGGAGCAAGTGAGCTGGAAAAAGGCACAGAGCAGTGTTGAAAACACAATTGTAATACTAAGCAGAACTAACTTGATATCATCCCATCGTTTATATACTATGTATATATAATGGTGCAGAATATTATGTCTCACTTTGATTAGCACTGATCGTAAGTTAAGTTACTTCTAAAATCAAAAGTGGTCTTCATACAAAGACCCGCACTTCAGCCGATTAATCCTATGACAGGTGTATGATATAATAGTCCGATTAATATGAAATTGTATGTGCATAACTATATAGAGTACGATGTAGTACATTTGGTTGCAATATCTTGATAAAAACAAAAATTGGACCATACTTTCCGTGGCCGCCATATGTAAATGCTGATTTAGAAATATCTATACTTTATAGGGTCAGAGATGTCTTCTAAGGTGCAAGGCTACATTAACTTGTAGTCAAGTGTAGCCAACACTCTCCATAACAAGCAGCATCAGTTTAGTGTAGTTCAAAGACTTTCCCATTCAGCTTAACATTTCTATAGCATTCAATCCACAGTGCAGCTGCACAGTGCTCCTCCACTCCATTGCAAGCAACTAAGAACAATATCAACAACAATAACAGCAACAACAACAATAACAACAGCAACAACAAGAATAGCAACAACAACAAAAGCAGTTCACAAGCAGAACAGAGCCAAGCTCAACATAAAAGAACAGAACAGAGCTAAGCGAACAGATTCGAGTCAAGAGCGCAACGAGCATCCTTGCCCGAGTTGCTAGTTTGCATACCAGACGGCACTGCTGCTCCTACCTCCCTCCTTCCATTGCTCCTCTCCCCTCTCAGTTCTGCAGAGCTGCGACTCGAGTCGCCGCCAAAATCAGTCAGCCATGCGGCTTCCGACGACGACAACGACGACGACGACGACGACGACGACGACGATGCTATCCCTACGATAAGAAATTAAATTAACGAGATATGTCAACGATGAATTCATTGCCATGGCTTAAGCGCAAATGCCGCCATTCTTGAGCTGTCTGCCCCCCTGTTCCCCTTCCTCCTGCCTCCTACATCTTGAGGCTCGTTTTGTATTTGTATACAGCGTGCCTTGTGCAGCGATTAGCTTCGCTTTGGCATTGCGTTTAGCCAGAGTAAAGAAGCGAAGCAGGCGACCCACATGGACATTCAGTCACACAGGTAGCGCAGGGCTAAGGCTGCTCCCCCCACTCTCCTTCTGCCTGTTTGTCTGCCTGCTCCTCTGCTCGGCTTGTCCTTTACTGTCGCTGCTTGGCTCGGCTCTTTCAATGTCAGTGTCTGCCTCTGGCTGCCATTCTTCAATATAATGACATCACAAAAGCAGCTCAGCTCAGTTCAGTTCAGCTCGGCAGCTCGGCCTGTGCTCGATTTTAATCACATTTCTTTTGAATTAGATTCGAATTCGAATGCGAATTCGAATTGCGGATTGGGGATTTCTTCTTGGCTTCACTTGCCTCTCAACAGTTTCACTCGACGAGTGCCTTTTCATGAGTCAATCACTACCTGCAGCTCCTCCTTTGCATATGGCAATGCAATGCTCTCACTCCTTCTCCCCCTCTCTCTCTCTCTCTCTGTGCTCCTCCTACTGTTTCTTAGAAGCTGCCACGCTTTGCTTGGCTGCTTCTTTCTTGTTCTTTCATTCTTTCTGCTGCCCAAAATTGTATTCAATTGGCATAGGAATCGAAGCTGGGCAATTGCTTCCCTTCCCTTCCCTTCCTTTCCTTTCCTTTCGCTTTCGACTCTCGTTCGGGGCAAACTGTCAGCGCAGGTGAATTTATGTGCACAAACCCAACTGGACAGTAAATCATCTGCTGGCCACAGTCGCCAGTTGGCAATGGAGAATCTGGAGTCGGGAGTCGGTAGTCGCCAGCTCCAAGCTCCGAGTGTTGTTGGCGACTTTTCGCCTGCTGATTGTCTTGCACTTCTGCACATTGTGATGCCCTTCCTCTCTCCTGCCTGCTCCATCCTCTTTCCTTCCTCTTCTCTCTTTCCTCCACTCTTCTCTCTCTTCCCCCCTTCTGCCTTGTAAAAATATTTAACTCCTGCTCTAGCGACAAAAGCAGCATGTTGCCCGTGTTTGCTGCCCCTGCTTGTGATTCTTGTTGCAGCTCGAGCTGCGGGTCGTTCCACGCTTTGGTTCCTTTCGTTTTGCCTCGTTTTGTGCACTGCACAAAAATGTGTTCATATTTAAAATGCAATGTGCAGAAATCAACTCTAACCCGGCCCCATTTAGCCACAACAACAACAACAACAAGCAATGGAGGCAGCAATAACATGTCTGCAATGCTTATGAAACACAACAACAACAACAGCAGCAACAACAACAGCAACAACAACGACAGACAACACCAAAAGAGGTTAACATCATTATTTCACCTTCTAATCAAAATCTTGCCATGTAACTGAACATTGTAGAGTCGTATGCGAGTTTGTGTGTGTGTGAGAGTATGAGTATGTGTAATAGTGTGTATGTGTACAAGAGTGCATGTGTGTGTGTGTGTGAGTGCAATGCAGGCGGCGCCTTTGCCCGCTTAAATGTCAAAAACTGTTCACGGCTTTTGCGTCTCACGCTGCTGTTAAGCTACACTGAGCAAAAAGGGGACGCATAGGCAGTAGGGGAACTATGAGCAGAAGGCAATAAAAGCAGCAGCATATGGCAGGCCCCATATCAGTGCAGCTAATCTTTTATAAATTGTTATAGTTACTGTATTCATCAACAAACTCATCAAAATTGTTCATTCTTTTTAGGTTTTTCTACAGTCTGTCATCTATAGACAGTTTTTCTTTAAGTGTAGTCAATTTATTGTATAGTCTTGTGCTGCTTTGGCTCTCTGCTGATAGCAGCTCACACTTTTCAATGTATTTATTGCCATTTAATGGCCAAGCCAGCGCAGTGCATGGCAAATCATGCGCGAGTTGACCCAAAGCAGCCTCGCAGTCTCAGCCTCAGTCTCTGCCTCAGTCCCTGCCCAGTTCCAGTACCAGGCGGGGGCAGGAGGAGAGGCCAGTTGGAGCAGTTGATGCTGTCCAATTTCGTTGGCAATTTGTGTCATATTGGCGATTGTCGATTGTCGAGAAATGAAGCCATTACTCCGTGTGTTTCGTGTGTTTCTCTCTCGTTGCTATCGAATCGCAACTTATCGACGATTGCAGGCGCCTTCACCAAGCTGCGCTGAGCTGAGCTGGGCTGGGCTTGCACTGCTTGGGCAGTTGCTGGTTGGGCTGGCTGGTTCCGCACTTCATTAGCGTGCAATTTAATTTGCACACACACACACTCCTAATACACACACACACAGCAGGAAGTCATTGCCTGGCACAATCCTTCTGCCTACTTCCCCCTTTCAGATTTATCAGCAATGTTCCGCCTAAGACTTCGCCCTCTCTCCTCGTTTGAGATGCCTCCCTCCCTCTCCATCTGCCCACAGTTGCCACACAGTGCAAGCTGTCCAAGCTAACCAGCTGGCTGGCTATTTAGGCATGAGCATGGTCAACAATGTGTGCAGTGTGCAGTCTACAGGTTTCATCCCGACTTTAGCAGCAACAACAACAACTGCAGCAGACTCTCCATTTTGACTCTCTCTGGTTGCTTTGCTATCCCGCTCCCTGTTCCTCTCCCTGTTCCTCTCCCTTTCCCTCTCCCTATCCCTCTCTCTGTTTGCTTTTGGTTATATTTACTAATTGAATCGACACCAAAAATGTAAATGCAACAACAAACAGACAGACAAACAAACAAACAAACAACTGACAACACTGACAACAACAACAAAAACAATGGCAGCAGCAACAACAACAACAACAACATCTTGCAGTTGCAAACTGGCATTGCCAGTGCGCCGTATCAAGTGAGCAGCAGCAAAAGCAGAAGCAGAAGCAGATGCAGCCGCAGTTGGCACACAGCAGATTCCCAGCACAGTGGGACAAATGTGGGATAAAGTGCTACAAATTGCATGCAATGCTTAGCAAGGATCTGCGACTGTAACTGCAGCAGCTTTGGCCCACTGTGCGCTGCCTCTGCTGCTGCTTTTAAGTAAACAATGAGAAAATTTATGTTAGTCAAGTGCGTTTTTCAGCGGAAAATGAGCGAAAAATACATATAAAACTATTGCGCGTAACGAGCTGTCTCTCTCTCGCTCTACCACTGTCTCCCCCTCTCTTCCTTTCTCTGCTTTTTTCTATGTTTCACTCTCTGCTACTCTTCTATTCAAATCTTTCTCTTAGTCAACTTTGTGGGGGGTTTTTGGCTAAGCAAAGTTATGCGGCTGCCACAACATGACATGCTGTAGGGGTAGAAAGAAAGAGAGAGAGAGAGAGAGAGAGAGAGCGAGGGAGAGAGTGAGGTATGCGGGTAGAGTGGAATGGGGGGCCAGCTGCGGCAGCCGGTGACAATCAGGCGACGACGACAGATGTCGCAACATGCTTGCAAGAGCGACTGAGATTGAGCTCCGGCTTCATTCTAACTGTACTTCTGTTCAAGTCTATGGCCTTGTCGCGCTAGATAGAGAGATGAAGATGAACACGCCGAAGTGGGGAGGGGGTCAAAGAGGGGCAGTGGGGAGACAAAGAGACAGCGCAACTTGCGCGAGTGGAACATGGAAAGCAGCGCACGACACGCAAAACAGGCATCAATCATGCGGCAGCTAAACTGCCATTGAAGCGTGCTGACGGCGACATTGCTAGAGAGGGGGAGTGGGGGTAGAGCGGGGCACGAGGGGTAGGCGTGGCATTTAACATGAGGCGACACCTTGAACTAGTCGACCAAGTCGACAAGCGTTGTTCTATGAACGTCTCACGGATTCTGTCTCTGTTGCTGTATTTTCCTTTCCTCTCTCCCATCCACCCTCTCCCTCTGTCAGCTATTTTGCTTTTGGCCACAAGCTGTCATAGGCAATCATATCTAGCCAGCAAGAAGAAGTAGAGGAACTACAACGAGAAACAGAAGAAGAGGAACCACAACTAAAAAAAGAAGAAGAGGAACTACAACGAGAACTACAAGAACCGTTTCCCGTTTGATAAGAGCCATTACAGCTGCGCCTTCCTAATGAGGCTGTTTGGCTAATTTCAAGCCAAGTGTTGCGCCCCAAAGCCCACGCCCAAGTATGTGCAGAGAGAGAGGGAGAGGAAGAGTCACGCCAAATGCAAATGCAGCTCTGCTTGACAGTTGCTACAGGAATAAAGGCTAAAAGAAAAACTGCCAACCAAACTGGAAGTTCACTTCGCTGCGTCCCTTTTGCCAGGCAATTCCTCTCACTTCCACTCTCCCATACACTCCTTTACCCCCTCCCAGTTAGCACCCAAAAAGGGTAAAATGTCGAAGAGCAGTCGCACTCTGTAGTTGCTAAAAAATCTGCTAGAATTTGCCGTTTTTGGGCGCAAAACATTTAGCTGACTCTCTTGCTGCCTTGTCGCCTGTCCGCTGTGCCCCACTGTGCCCACTGTCCGGTTCAGTGCGTGCTGGAGTAGAGGTCACATACACACACAGAGAGAGAGAGAGAGAGACGCAGTGCGGAATGTGTGTGTAATTACAAACACGGTCTGCGTCTAACAACAACAAAAGACTTAGGACACAAACTTGAGCAGTTGTGGGTGAGCTGAGCGCAGCTGTTGACTGCTACACTGTGAGAAATAGTCTATTATATAATTGCAGTTAAGATCTGTACTCACTCACTCACTGCTTTTCTCTCAGTGCACGCAAATTGTTCGACCAATTTGTGAACTCGTATCGGGGTCGACAATAACAATTTGACAGCGCAGCAGTAGCCCGCACTCGATGCACGCACAGACACTTGATTGCCCACAGTAACTTACAGCAACAACAACAACAACAACAAAAACAACGAGAGAAAGCAACAACAACAGCAAATGAACACTGACAGCACCAAGACTGAGTCGGCGTCATTCTCAGTCAGAGAGTTCCAGCGTCACGTCATCATCATCAACAGCAGCAGCAGCAGAAAAAGAAACAGAAACTTGATGCCCTGCCCTGTCCCTACCTACATTCCCCCTGCTCTCTCTGCCCCTTCTGCTTTTTGTCAAAATGGCCATGGAGAAAGAGAGAGAGAGAGAAGATGGCGGTACAAGTGAGTTGACTCGCAGTAACTTCTAGAGGCAATCAGTAGCACTGGCAAGGAAAGTGAGTACAGTCGAGTCTCTCTATAAGAAATGAGGAAACTCCACTTCCCCTCCCTTCGAAAAGAAGAGACAGCGAGAGAGAGAGAGAAGAGCTGACAGAGCGGGAAGGCCGAGTGAGAAGCTGTTTATTTGCATTCGCCTTGGTAATTTTTCAATTTGCAAATTCTTCTTGGACTCTTCTTGGAGGTCATAAAAAACAGTTTCGTTATAGCCACAGCCTACTGTATTATGTATTATGAGAATGTAAAGCAGTAAAAATGCTCATAAGAAAACATAATAAAAACTTGTCGGCAGCACGCGAAGCGAACAAAGCAGAAAATGAGTGAAAGACAGAGAGAGCCACAAAGGGAGAGGGAGCAAGAGAGAGAGAGAGAGAGAGTAGGAACGAGAGGGAAGCCAAGCAAAATGGCTACCAAATTTTAGAGATATTCCTCCGGCTTGCAGCCAACTGCGGCTTTAGGGACTGCCCCAGAGGGAAACATATGCACGTTCTATAAATAATACGCCCTCGTAGCGAGGAGCCTAAGCTCCGCTCGGCTTCAGTTTCGGTTCCGCTGCCTGGGCGAATTAACTTTTACGCTTCTCCGTTTTAATGGCCAAAGGGCGTGGCCTTTGTCTTAGACACTAAACTTAGCTACCCGTCAGCTTGGCGTCGTCACGTCGTCATGGCTTACCTGCAAGACAGAGAAAGGAAGAGAGAAAGAGAGAGAGAAATTAGTGAGGAAGCAAAAACTTCTGTAGGGTTTACTAACTACGACTGGGAGAGATCACATCTTTTACCACAGGGAGACCCTCGCTAGAGAGAGAAACAACTCAATTAAAAATTTCACAATTTACCGCTTCGTGAAACCAAAGGTGGTCCCCCTAATTCATGTGAAAGTGGAAAATATATTTCTATGCTGATCAAACGAAACGAAATCAAAAGAAAGAAAACTAAACAATAGGAATAAATGTACAGAAAATTAATTAAGCAACCGAATCCAGCAACCAGTTGCCACTACACTGCCACAGCAGCTACACTGAAAGAAAGTCTGTAACTATTTCTCACAAAAATCAATAATCAAAATTGAAAGGAAGCTAAAAACTTAAGTCTGTAAATTTATGGCAACTGTCTCAATATTGTAACTGCTACATATGTTACAGATTCCCTTTCCCATTATAGCTGTACAGGGTATCTCACAGTCAATTGCACTCTACCTTTACTTACTAGCTTCAACTTCAACTGCTCATTGTTTGCCGTGTACTTTCGCCTCAATTTCGATGCTGTTCGCTGCTCGACAGCACTTCATCATCAAATGACACGCCCACGATCAATAAATGCCTCCATATTAGGCCAGCTCGATCGATCGTTATGATGCTTGTTGACTGTTGTTGTTGTCGTTGCTGCCTTTCCTCTGCTCTCGTCAAAAGGTGTTCAAAAAGTGTGCGCAATTACGAACAACTCGATTCACTAAACGACAAATGACTGAGACTGCGCAGGCGCCCACTCGCTGTAGCCCAACGTGATGCTGGCCACATCGAACTGTCAAATTTGTTGACAGCTTTTAAGTCGAAAGCATCTCCCGAACTGTGTCAGCTCGCCCCCTTCCTCCTCCTCCTCCTCCTCCTACTTCTTGCAAACCAAATGGGCCACGAAAAACATGAGCAGCACATAAAACTGAGAAACCAAAAACTGAAAAGTTAAAAGAGGCAACGCTTGACTGGCTGTGTGAAATAAATAAGCCAAAAGCGAAGCTGGAAAACTTAGACAGCAGACAGAAGAGACGGAATACAAAAGACAGAGAAGGCAGCAACAGCAGCAGAGGCAGCAGCAGCCGCAGCTCGCTGAACTGAAGACAAAGAGACATAAACGTCCACCCACTTGTTGCTGCCTGCTGTTTAAGTGTCAGTTACTGCCGCAGCGGCAGGCGGACGCAGCAGAGGCAGTAGCAGCTAACGGTGGCAATGCCACACCGGAATTCGGCAGTTACCCCCCTCCCCCCTCTAGCTGTTATGGCCCTCCTTCTCCCGTCTCCCACGACTGCCCTTTTTAATACGTCGACTGTGGGGTAAATATTTGGCATTATGCCTAGTTGTTTTACCCACGGTCAGCAATGAAGTCGTAGTCACAGTACTCACATTCATAGTCCCCCTTACTCACTCTCCTCTACCCTTTCCTCCCTCTACTCCTCTGCTCGCACTCGCATTTAGTTAGGCAGCCTCAGTTCGACATTTGGCAGCTCGACTAACGCCCTCGGGGCACACTCAGTTTCGGCCTCAGCTGCAACTGCTACTTGGCTGCACTGAGAGAAAAGATCTACGAAATCAGTTTAACTGATCTGGCATTGATTAAAGCACTACTGGCGTAAATTGTTCACTCAATTTTCTTGCTGTGTATGCGAGGGTTTTCTTGCCCATCCACATTGCGCTGCCTCAGCTGCTGCTGCTGCTTTTTATTGACCGCTTACGTTCGTACACTTCAATTATTTATCTTCAAGTGGCAGTCCCCACTCCTCTCCTCTACCCTTGCTCTCCTCCTATCTCTCTCTCTCTCTTGCCCTCCCCCACATTTGCAGTCACATCTACTCTCCAAAATAAAAGAACGACCTGCCAAGCTTCAGTTTAACGGTTGTTTTTTGTCTTTGACAAGCGACACTTTTATGTGTCACTAGGTTGGCCGCTCCCCCTTGCCTCCCCTCTCACCCCTCTTCATCCACTCTCCTCTGCCTAGCTGTTGCTGCCTCTTCTAGGCCACCTCTCACATGCCGTGGGCGCAGTCAGTCTTAGCTATTATTTTGGGCAATTAAAAGCAGCCTCAACCTCAGCTACAGCAGCAGCTGCGGCTGTCGTTTTCTAGCCAAATCTAGCCAAGTGGCAGCAGCTGCTGCTGCTGTTGCTGTGTTGTAAGTGTGCTCTGTGTGGTGTGGCATGCACCGTGATGCTGCATAAATTCTTTTTCTAATTATTGCGCCATTTTGTGGCGCATTCTTCATCCACTCATTACACGCATATTAAAATTTATTGCAAAATTTCCAAAGTAATTTCTCATAGAAGACGAGTAGCCATTGCCCCCGGCCATAGTCCCTCCCCTCTCTCTATCCCACTCCCTAGCAGTGCCCACTATCTGCAGGCAATGCCGGCAAACGCAGCGCCTTCTACTGCCTCCATTGAGCGCACACTGATGAGCGCACTCATCGCCTTCCTTTCCTCCCACTTCCCACTTCCCTCTGCCCCTCCCTTCTCCCACCTGCATTGCCTGCTCTCTCAGCCGGCAAACGATGCTCATTGCTTTTGCAGTAATTAAAGCGATTCAATTTTCTGATTAGTTCGCCGTGGCCATGAACACATTACAAGCTCGCACTGGAGTCGAAGCTGAAGCTGCAGCTGAACCTGCCTTGCCTGCAACTGCCTCTGCTTCTGCCTCTGCCTCTGCCTCTTGCTTGCACCATAAAATGCAAAGAGGCTGCTGCTGCCTCTGCCTCTGCTGCATGCAGCACTTGCCGCACTTTTACGAGTATGAAATGCGCCTTCGTCGCTATCGTTGCAACGCTTCCTCCTCCCTCCCTGCGCGCGCTTGGCTTGGCGGCATTGGCTGTCAGCGACGATTGTTGGAGGCACTATCAATAGGATGAAGATGGAGAGGGGATAGGGAGGGGACAAGAGAGATCTTCCCGGCGCTATAAAGTGAAAATAAGATAAGTTGACGGCGCAACTATAATAAAAATTTGCTCATCGATTGGAATTCTGTGTTGACTTTTTAGCTTCTTTTTGAGGCTTAGAGATATTTTGAAATCATCATCATCAGCTGTTGCTGCTGCTTCTACCACCAGGGCTGTAGCGGTGAACAAAGGCCCCCGCCTGCCAAGGGCCTGCCTTGCTTGACAGATATTGATACTGAGCAAGAACATAAAGACTCCATCTGTTGCAGGGCTAACTAGTCTCTCAATTTTAAAGCTAACTTGATGAAACTTGGCACACATGATTCCTATTGTTGCACGTGGTTAATAAGTCGGAACGAGCCAGATCGGATTGATATATCGTATAGCTGTCATACAAACTATCGGCTGGTTTTTGTTATTGCAAACTAATTGACGGACTCTTTCTATATATATAAAATGCCTTTAATATCTAATCAAAATTGATAGATAGTTAGATATAATATTGAACATACACAATACTATTAAATTCAGCAACATTATATATCAATAGTATAGGTACGATCAAAGGATACAAGAAAATATTTCTAACTATGATTAAGAAGGCCAGAAATATAGATTTCTTCAAAACTATTGATGATATTGCCAATTTAACATCGAGGTAAAAGTGAGATATAATTTGTATGAGGTTTCTTCATTTTGTGAAATGAAATGTACACTAACTTTTAAAGCAAGTTAATAAATATATGAGGAACAAGGGCCCCCAGTACCGTTGATACGCTGATGTCTACTACTGCTTCTTCTTCCCCTTTCTGGTCTGTCCATCGTTTCTGGGGCTTGCATTCTTGTGCGTTCAATCCGTTTGAATTTTAATTCACGAAATTGTTTCAAATGTCGCCACGAAAACAGAAAACTGTTTGCGCAACAAACTTGCCTCCACTTGCCTCCACTTGCCACACTTGCCTCATTGCCTTTTGGGCCCAGTTGTTTGTGGCCATTTTGGCTGTCCCAGTGTCGGTGCTTGCCTGTCAGCAATGGCCTTTTTCATTCATTCAATTCACGAATACGTATTCGAGCTCCATTCATCGTCAGATCTTGGTTGGAAAACTCAATCAATACCGATCATGCCGATGCGTTGGCCAAATTGCCTGATCGTTTTGCTCGTTTGATTCGTCTAAACTGAACTCACATTTTCCAGCGACACTTTTGTCTCCCTTCTCCCTCTTCCCCACCCCTCTCTATCAAGTGAGGTACCTAGTCCTAGTCTTGGCCAAAATGCGAGACGATCGCCTATTTTGGCAGCAATAAATTACGCATGGCTCGACTCGTTGCGGCTTCGCTTCGTTTTGCTTTGCTTTGGTTCAGTTTGGATCGTTTTCTGGTATCGCTCTCGGGTCCCACAGCTCGTCGTCTCGGGTCGCCTGCGCTAATGAGCACTTTGGCATTTTGGCCAGGCTAAAATATTTGCACGTCGCTTGTCTAGCTAGACTTGGCTGTAGCTTTTTTCTCTCTCTATTTTTTCGACTATATCTGCCTTGAAATTTATTTAGCAGCGTTTTGGGCGTTCCACGGCCGATCGACAGCCCAATGCAGCCCATGCCAGAGTTGCCACAGCGGATAATTAATTGAAAATAATAAATTTATGACAGATTTTCGACTGACGTTGCCGCTGTTGGTGCTGCTGCTGCTGCTGCTGCGAGTCTCTTTGGGCTGGTTAATAGTAACGGTTAATGGTGTAACGCCAGTTGGAAGAGAGGGAGGAAGAGCAAGGGGTAAGCATACTGAGGAGAGAGAGAGCTACAAGCAACGTTGTTTCTGGCCAAATAGGCCAAACACATTTTTTTAATTAAAGCATTTGTCCGTTTTGGCAACGCAGGCGGGTAACCTGCAGCCTGCCGGGCTCCTGCCTTCCTGCTGCCTTCTTGCTGCTGCCTGCTTCCTGCTGCCTTCTACAACAATTTGTGGGTGTTGGTTGGCATTACCAAACATGTAGCACAACAACGAGCAAAGTATCTGTATCTGTTTCTGTTTGCACAACGACGTGGCCAACGCACTGTGAGAAGAGGCTGCTCTGCTGGCCAGGCTGGGACTGGGCCTGAGACTGAGACTGAGTAGCCCATGCAGTGGGCCAGCAACAAGTGCCAGCATGACACTTGCTCAAATTGCCACTTAAATTGTCGATTAATCTACCGAGAAAGTCAGTCAGATCTAACTGTCTAGAGATTCGCGTAAGACTCCAAAACAAGCAGCGACAGTTTGGGCAACTTGTCAAAAATCAATTGCAATCATTGCTAACTTTTGGCTCTTTCTACGTTCTCCCTCTCTCTCTCTCTCTCTTGCTCTTTACTACACTCTTAATAAGTGCTGTGCATAAACTGTTAGATAGAATAAAGCATCTCTGACCTATCAAAGTGCATATATTCTTCATCTGCAACACTTTATAGACGTTTTTGTCTGTATGAGCATCTATATCTCAGATACTGTATAAGCTAGTACACACAAATTTGTTGACATTGGTGTACGTACATAACGTCTGCTTAAGAATTTGTCCTCCGTCTCTATAAATCAATTGTAATGCAACTGCAAGTATTATTTTAAAGCTAGCATAGTATTTATTTCTCATGTAAAGCATAATTATAACCATACGAACGCTTTTCATTTCCAATTTTCTTTGGTTCTCTCTCTTATTATCTCTTCTCTCTATAATTTACTGTTTCCCCTTTTCTCTATTTCCTCTTACTCTCAGTGTTATCTCCTCTTGTTCTCTTGTATTCTGCTTGCAGCTAGTGTCATTTTGTTTTAGTCATTTCTAATTTGAATTCATTCCCCCTTTTTCTCTCACTCTTCTACTGTCTTGCTTTCTTTGCACTGCTCTTTAACACACTCTCTGTCATTCTCTTCGTTTTCGTTGGTTTCCATTTAAATTTCCATTTTGTGTTTATTAATCAATCGTCTGACAAGCCGCCCGATAAGCCGGACAGCGTGTTTTTTATACGGCCTACTCCGCTACTCCGCTACTCCTCCTCCTCCTCCTCCTCCTCCGCCGTCTCCACTGTGGGCCTAAGAAACTTATTTATGAGCAGATATATATTCTCAGTGCCAAGATCGGCCGTCGACTGCGACCACGACTGCCGCTGCGGCTGTCCAAATGTTTCTGTTTGGTATTTAAGGCCAATCAATTTGCGGTCTGCTTTCTCCCTCTCTCTCGCTCAGTCACGATGTTTCTCTCGATTTTCCCTCAAATTTGAATACGATATCAACGCAATTAATAGCAGATTATGCAAATCAGCTGCGTATATATACAGATGTATCTGCATCTGTATCTGTTGCCGTTGTTTCTGTGCTCCGTTTTGTTTTCTGGCCTTGTTCACAACTAGACAAAAAAGAGAATCCCCAAAACTATTCGATTTGTAATTAATTTTATAGAGAGAGGGGTGCAGCAGGGGGCGTGCATAGAGATAGAGGGAGAGAGATAGAGAGATAGAGAAGTAGAATGGAATGGAATGAGTGCTAAATTGAAAATTGTCTTGTGTCGATTAGGCGCGTAAATCGATAAGCGCAAAAGCAATTTCCGATTGGGCTGAGTTATGTTGCGCCACGATTTATGGGCAAAGGGAGAGCGCAATTTACAATTTGCAATTGCCAGCAGAGTGAGAGGGAGAGGGAGAGGGACAGAGAGGGGGACAGAGAGAGATGCTCATAAGTTGGCAGCTGCTGTTACCCGCTGACCAAAGCGAAGCGAATAATATAAAATTAATTAAAGATGCTAAAGATAATTGATTAGGCCGAGCGATTAATAACGCTTCGTTTACAACGTGCGGCGTTCATCGCACATCGCACTATCGCTGGGCCAATTACTGGCCGATATATCAATATAGTAGTATCGTAGTTACCCTTCCTAGTCAATCAGCTCGTTAGGCCTGCGAGACGCGGCAAGGCGCGACTCATTAACATGCGAGGCAAGACGAGGCTCCTCAAGGCGATTCGCTCTTCGATTGTCAAGATTTCGTTTGGCATTTTCTCGAAAAAGGTTCAAAGTACGAACTCAACAGGCAGCGTGCAACCTGCAACAGGCAGCGTGCAACCTGTGCGACGTGCAACTGTTTAGCTAAGCAGCTTCCTGCAATAATTTTCCGCTGCCTCGTAAAAATTTGCAAATTATTTGCCAACTTTTGTTCTATTCTACTTTAAGCATACGAAATGAGGAGAGGCGGAAAGGGGGAAGGGAGACCCGTCGTCGTGGTGGCAACTTGTGTGGCTGCTGCGGCTGCTTTGGCATTGCCAATGTTGTTATCTTTTTTACTGCAAATTATTAGTTTTTTACCGCTGACAAAGTAGCGAAAGAGAGGAAGAAAGAGAGACGGAGAGAGAGAGGGGAGAGTGCCAGCCAACAAAACTACGAAAAAAAGACGATAATTAAAACTTTAACTGTATGCGCTACCGCGGCAAGTGGCGTGCGCTGTAAGTTGCAAGTTGCCGTTGCCAACTCCAAGTGCAACTGCAACTTCAGCTTCGTCTTCAAGTCGTAAACTGTGCGATTGCAAGCTGAGAACCCGTGCTATGCTGCAAGCAACCTCTCTCTCCCCTGTCTTCACTCTCCATTACTCTCTCTCCATTTCCAACTCCTCATTCTCCAATCTTTTCCTGCTTTTTATGACATCCCTTTTACCAAATAAAATGGTCATCATTGCTGTGAAACGTTGCCTTTAGTTGCCTTGACTCATATCGCACATAGATATCAAATTTATTACTGATAAGTTGCAGTAGATATATCTTTGTAATGCCAAAGGGGATGGCAGATATATCTATTATCTGCAGAAGTATTTCTTTATCTATTTTGGAAACTAATTAGAGTACTAGTTGTGCTGGTTTGTTTCACTGCAAAGGTGCACAAGCAACAACAGACAAAGAGACAGACAGATGAACAGACAGACAGACAGACAAAGGGACTGACACAGAGAAGGACAGACAGACAGAGATACAGAATGGCATACATAGAGATGACAGACACGCAGACAGACATACAGACAGACGGTAGGACAGACAAACAGACAGAGAGACAGTCAAAAAGACAAACAGACAGACATACAGTCAGACATACCGACAGACATAAAGACATACATACAGAAGAACAGACAAACAGTCGAAGAGACAGACGGACAGTGCAACATACAGAATGAGAGACAGACAGACATATAGAGGGACAGACAGAGAGTCTTTCAATGCACACAGAACCACCACAATCGACACCTGACCCGGCAAAGTCATCCGCTTTGATCATTTGCATCGAAGCGCGAAATCAATTCGTCTATTTCACACACAGAGACTCAACAAGCAACAAGAAGGTGGCAGGGGTTTGTGTCAGGTGGAGGGGGTGGTGGAGGGGATGGCGAGCGTGCCTCTCAAGTATTGAGGCGTTTTGTTTTACATTACATGCAAGCTCACAAGAACTACAAAAGTTGTGTGTGCGGTTAACTAAGCAACTTTTGTTTCGACTTCATGTCAGCTCCCCCTCCTTACCTCTAGCACCCTCCCTCTCTCCATCAGTCTGCCTGTCTCACTCGGTTGGTCGACCCCATTAACGAATTGAGTTGGAAATCCGATGCTGCTGGCTACGTTGGGGGCCAACGACGACGAAATCCATTCATAAATGGCCTAAGCAAGTGAAATAGCCCCGACTAAGCTCAGACAGACAGAGAGACAGACAGACAGACAGACAGACAGAGACAGAAGTGACAGCCGATGCCAAAGTGGAAGCCCAAACAAAGACAACAACAATGGGCACCACAACTACAACAATAACAAGTGTAACAACAAGATGGAACAACAACAGCAACAACTTAACTAATTGCTCGCATGCCAGGCCTCAAATTATTTCAAATTTACCTTAGTTCAGCATTCGAAATGAAAGTAATGAGGAAAAGGAAAGAGAGATAGTGAATAAATATGTTATATATACTTATTATAGCGACTGTATATTGATTATATCATTTCACTAGGGAGTTGTTGGTTATCTCCTGCACGTGCTATTTGGCGTGCTGTGTTCAGGTGTGTTTGCGTGCAACTGGGTCTGGTTTCGTCACTAATTGTTTAGCCAGAAGATGAGCGAGAGAAGTCGGCCATAAGTAAGCCTCATTATTGCTGCCTTTGGGCCATCCTTCTGCTGGCTCCTTCTTTAGCTCCTTCTCTCTCTGATTCTTTCTCTCTCTCTCGTCAACTCCCTCCTTCTTTCTCTCTTTCTGCATTTTGTACGAAAGGGACAAACGTAGCATTCAAATGGAGCCACAAACAAAAAACAGACGCAGTAATTTAAGTTTTATTGCACCTAAGGTGTTCCTCTCTCCCTCTCGCTCTCTCTCTCTCTCTGCCTTTCTCCTTCTCTCTTTCACTGCCAGCCCCGCCCTGAAGCTTGCTTGTGATTGCAGCATGATTATTGCGTTGATGAAACTAATTATATAGTGCAGAACTGAGGAATGAGAAGAGAGAGAGATGGACAAAGAGTAAGAGAGCAAGAGGCAGATATAGAGAGAAGGAGAAGGGAACACTCTACCCCTTAGCTAGTCACTGCTGAAATACAGACGTCACTGGCCACTTGATATACGAGCCTGCCCAAAGATTGCATAAGCAACAACGCAGCGGGAACTTTGGATGGAAATGTGTGTTGGAGAAGGGACTGATGACAAGACCTGCCAGAGAGAGAGAGGGACAGAAGGTGCATTTTCCCGCATGGCTTGCTTATCAGTCTTCCCCCTGTTCACCCCTCTGCTAGTTCAGTGTCCATTTCCATTTCATATGCATCGATGATGCCGGCGATAAAAGATTTCTTCTTCCTCTTCTCTCCCTCTCACTCTCTTCTCCCAGAGATAAAAAAAAGAACGGGGCACAACTCTATCGATAGCAATCAATGTCATATTTAATTCATTGTTATGGCCTTCATAAATCTGTTTGCTTCAGTTCGAGCGCGCGTCGACGGGGCGTGGGCTGCCCCCAGCAGCTGCCCCAAGTTGCCCCTCTACCCGTGTCCGGCATCCGTTGTGCGTGTCTGTTATTAAGGCCAGCGTTAATAAAAATGTCAACGCGATCATAAAGTGAACAAAAGTCGACATTAGGGCGTCGCTGCGCAGTCTCAGTCGCAGTCGTAGTCGCAGTCTCAGCGCCTTCGCAGTTGCCACACGGTTTCATTAGCAGAATTTAAAGCGCACATAAAACTTGCGCAGTCGCATCTCGTCTAGAGTTTCCTCCTCCATCTGCTCCTTCCTTCTACTTCTAGTAGAAGAAGCGTGCCCAGTGCCCAGAGAGCAAAGCGAGAAATACCAAAAATATTCTCAAAGATCAAGACAGAGCGAGAGAGAGGGGGGGAAACTGAATGCCATCGACTTTATGGCTTTATGTGCCACACAAATGTTTTATTGCATCAAGAATTTTCTGCGTGCTCTGCGCGCTTGGTGTAACACAAAGCGAACATGGCATTATTATGGCTGCCTGCCCCCTCTGCCTCTGCCACACTCATAATGACAGCTGATTACAGTGTAGGGGGCGTGGCTGGGCTATTGTTGGCATTGTTAGTCGGCGGCATCGTTAGCGCTGTCTCTCTGAGATGCTGCCGTCGCTTGACATGTGTTGACAAACGTCTGACAGGTGACACGGCCGAAAGTCACATAATACTCACGCTTAACTTAGTATGGATTCCATTTAGAGTAGGTTGAATGTAGTTGCTTACCTAGAAAGAGAAGGAAAGAGAGAGGAGATTTAGTATTCATACTTGATAATTGATAGAGAAGGAACTATAGAAGATATTGAGCGTTCATTCTTGATAATAGAAACAAAAGGAAAGAGAAGAACTAAGAAGAAACTTTGTAGTCTTTCTAGATAATAGATAGAGAAGGAAATACAGAAGGGATTGAGGGTTCATTCTTGTTAAAAGAAGGAAAAGGAAAGAGAGAAAAGCCTCAGTATTCATTATTGATAAATAGTCAGCAATTATTGATGTGCTCTTGAAATATCTTCTAAATGATGCCCTTAAATTGAGAAATATATCTCTCTGTCGCTTTATAAATACACTCCCAGTGCAGTCTTGAGTTCCTTTGCGTGTTGGCAACATTCCCAATCGATTGCGGCACAAACACAGGCATAAGCACAGCAACAATGTTGCCAAGGCGTGCGCGCAACAAATCAAATGTTGCCATGCAATGCACCAACACGAGCAGCAGCAACAACAACAGCAATCTAAAACAACATTTATGAGACAGCTGAGGCAGCGCCAGCTGAAAATTTTTAACTTCCTTTCTATGCAACGGTAACCAATGTGCAACGTGCAACGTGCAGCACACAGCACAAGGGGAACATGGCGCAGCAGAATGACGTTCCCTGCTCTCTCACTCTTTGTTTCTCTCTGTCTCTCTTTTTCTGCCTCATGCCGCATGCAGCAAATGCGAGAAATGCAACAAAATTAACATCATCAGACAGAAATAATCTATAATGAACATAAATCTCTTTTCTCAGCGCGCAGCGAACAACAACAACAAGAACGTAGCAGAGGCAACATGCCTCCTATTGCTGCCTCCTCTCCTTCATCTTCTGCTAAAGGAAGTACAAATTTACGCTTGGTGTTGAAATGAAATGCAAGTAGAACCAACTCGAACTGGAGTCGATCTATGTCTCTCTCTTCCCCCTTCCACCTTCCCACTCCCCCTGCTCACAGACAAGCTTCGATCGTGTTAACTGCACGTGTGTATTGCGCCACTCGTACTTACTATATATTTATTTATTGTTCACGTTCCTCGTGTTGTTGTTGTTGTTTTTGTTCATCTGCCACGTCGAAAAAATATTTGAGAAATTTATGCGTTTCTGATAAATAGAAGGAAATGTCTCCGCGCTGCTACGATCCTCTCTTCAAGTCCAGCAAATTATTGAAAATATGCGCGAGTTTAATAACCAAGCAAAGCAGGCAGTCGCAGCTCTCAGCTCAGCTAACTAACTAGCTAAACCAAGCAACTAACTCACTGGAGAAATTTCTTGACAGTGCTCCTTCCAGTCTCCACCTCTCCTTCCTCCCTCGCCCTCTGCCAGCTCTCTATCATTGCTCGAGCTGCTCACTCAAAATTTATTAAGTTGTCAACGCAGCGCAGACCGCAAAAATGTTGGCAATGTCTTCAGAGCCAACAACGACAACGATTGCTCAGCTCTAGGGAAAGGAAAGGGGTGGGGGGAAGAGATGAACGTAGGCCTGTATAGCTTTTTGCTGTCGCTGATCATCGCTGGAATCATCGCTGCTGGTGGCCCCAACAACCAGCCATGGGCCACTACTGTGTCCAGTGAGAAGCCGTTGCCATTATTTGCGCCATCGCATTGACTTCTCTTACTCCTCTTCCTTCTTCTACTTCGTCTCCCAGCTACTTCTCCATCGGCAGACATTCATATTAATTTTGTGCAGTAAAGCCCAAGTATAGAAAACTGCGCAAATTTGTTCTTAACTTTCAATTTAAACATATTTTATATGAAACGTTTTCAATGAAACTGCAGAGCGAAATAGTGTACCATGAAATGAGGATCATGTTCGAAATGATGTGTAATTTCGCCTAAATCAAACATTTTTCGAAATTCTGTCTAGGCTTATAAATTTAATAATAATTAAATAACAACTAGTATACGTTTCCAACTTTATAACTACTTGAAAGCGACAACTTTCGAAATGACTTCCAGATGTGATTTCAGTTTATTCTTTATTGTAATAAGCTGAGTTCTATGTTCTCATGATTAACATATGTTTGAAGATTTGCTCATATGATAATTATTTGAACTATTTCTTTATATTTTGCCGACATCAGGTAAGAGCTGTTTGAGTGTAAGAGTATTTGAGTGTTCTTAACCATGTATTCTTTGACATACTTCTAATGTTTCGTGGATAAAGTCTATATAAGCTGACTTCTTTATATAATGCTGATACTGCTTTTGTGTATCTACACATATGATTGTTATTTAAACAACTTCTGAAGAATACCAAGCCGAGAACTCTTTAAAGTGCAATAAAGCATTTATTTCTAGTGTCTTTGTGTTATGTTTTGCCAACTTAAGAACAGTCTTTAATATTGCCATTTGTAGTTATGTTTTCCTAACTCAAGAATTGTTTATAAAGTTTTCTTATATTCTTTCTTATATTATTGATTTTTAAAGCCATTTTTCTCATCATTTTCCCACTCTCTCAGTCTCTCCTTTCCTTCACAGTCGTGTTCTTTATATCGCCAGTGGACTGTCTCATTTATCCCGCGGCTGCGTCGCGTTTAATGAACTTTACCAAATGTCAACAACTATGATTTGCTGCCCATTGTTGTTCTGCCCATCTGTCTACCCGTCTCTCTCTTTCTCCCTCCATTCTACGTCTGTTTGGCGATTTCGTTTTGCTTTTGCTAATTTGCATTTTTAATTTGTGCGGCGTTTCCTTTGCGTCGCTCGCAGCGAAGTCACAGAAGTCGTTTCCGATTTGCCTGAATTGGGTTTTAATTTACTTTTGTGTGTCTCTCGAAATGTGCCATCATCCAGCGGCATTTAGAGGCAATTGCCAATTATTTACACTACTCCCACGCAAGAGGAGTGTGTGGGAGAGAGAAAAGGGAAAAGAGGGGAAAGCATGCACAAGCAGCTAGATCAATATTTGATTATGGTAAATGTACGTTGTGTGTTCAGCTTGGCCACACTTCGAAAGCACAACAAACTGAACTGCAGTGGACACGCACAAACACGCACGGGCGCCCAACGTGGCCACTGCATTGCCACTCGTGCTGCTGCTGCACGCTCACTGCGCTTCGAGTTGAGTTAATTTTAGGCTGATTGCCAAGTCGAGAGTGGAGAGCAGTGCAAATAGTTTGCAGCAAAAACAAAAGACTTAGGCAACGAACTTGCACATGGGCGCATTTGAAATTAAATGTTTGCCTAATTTGCCTGATTGGCGTAGCGTGTAGCTGTAATGGCAATGCGTAGCAGAGCCGGCAGCAGCGGGCGGACCAAGTTCGCAATTCTCCAGAGAGTTCCCACTTTCGGTTTCTGGCCGCGTTGCCGACTCGTTTTTTTGCACTCGTCGCAGTCGAAGCAGCCTAAAAATAGTCGAACCACTTAAGAGTTTGTATGCGTCGAAGAAGCTCATCCCCAATCCCCAGACGGACAGCAACACCAGCTACGAAATGGACAACGCACAGTGGTGCACAGGCATGAAAAGGCAAAAGAAGTGGAAGCAAGTCAGTTGAACTTGCATTAATTACAGGGTATGCATTGGGTGTCTTCTTGCTAGGCATACTAAATATTTTATACTTAAGTTTGGCATCATTCACATTCCTCAATTGGGTTTTCTGCTCCACTGTGCAGCGACGCTCTGTCGGCTTTGAGCTTTTTTAATTGTCGACAATGTTTGTTGCAGTTTCTTTTTGGTTTTTATTCCCCTTCTTTAATGAAATTCATTTGTGCACCAATGTCGATTGCAACCACAAAAACATCAAATACAACAACAACAGCAGCAACTGCAACAACGACAGCAACAACGACAGCTGAATGGCCCTGAGCCCTGAGCCACGTTGTTGTCTGCGGTTTAGTTGTTGTTGTTGTTCTTGTTGCGTTCCCTTCTTCATTCCCTGGACACATTGCGACGTGTCCTCCAAATAATTCATTAACACTTTGTCTTGTTAACTTTAATTTGATGCTGCTGCCAGTCTGAGGCTGCCTCGATCTACCTTTGCCTCTGCAATTCTCCAACTCCATCTCCAACTCCAACTGCAGTCAAATACTTTGGCAGCCTTCCATTTAGTGCCCCCTGCCTCTCAGGCTCTCAGGCAAAGCCTCATTTTGGCAGCTTAGTTCGCTGGTAAATCTCTTAATCCGCCTCCCATGTGTATAAAATTTCAAACATGCCAGCAACAATTCACTTTTGCGTCCATCAAGAATGATCTCCCTCTCTCCCTCTCCCTCTGACTTTGCTGTCTTCTGTGGAAGTATTGAAATATGTAGATGACTTCAACTCTTTCCCACTCTCTCTCCCTCTCTTACTTTCTAGAGAGTTGAGAGAGTGGGAGAGGAAGACAGTGGAAGCAAGTAATCTGATACTTTTGCTCCCTTTGCTGTTTAATGAGACGCATGCACAAATTTATGATCCGGTAAGCAGTCGCAGTTTTGTTCAACGACTTTGATACACACACACACGCACACACACCTACAGGTATATGGATTATTTGTTGCTCTCGCATGTACAGTTAGAACGATTGATTGATGGCAATTGATGGCGGCTGTCAGGCGGGGTCAGCGCTCACTCAACTCAACTCAACTCACAATTCGACTAACGAGCCACGCGGGGAGCAACGTCACGTCATAAATTCCCCAATAAACACGACACAAGACACGTGAGAGAGGGAGCGGGAGGATGAGAAGCAATCACAGTATAAATTTGTCGAATTTGTGCTGAAATGAAGCCACAACAAATGCAGCAACAGCAACAGCAACAACAACAACTGTAAAGTAAACAGCAGAAATGCGCAAGGCAGTCACAAGTTGCAGCTCGAAGTGAGAGAAAAGTGCATAAATAAACGTTTAAATAAAGCCAAACTCAAAGTCAACTGCAACTTCGACACCCTGACCAAAAACAGTTACTTTTTAATCGTCCCCATCCTCAGCCTCATCCTCAACTCATCCCCAACTCATGCTCAGCCTCAGTCAGAGTCGGCAGTTCAATTTGCCAGCAAGTCAGCTGAATTTAACGCTCAATGCGCCCATGCCACATAAACTATAAGGAAAGCAGCTTCAAGCTGCTCCAGCGCGAGGGTTCCCATTCGAGACTCCTGACTGCCCCGACTGCAAGTCCAACTGCATGTCTCCAGGTCTCCGGCCCCCGATTGCAGCCAAATTAAAATGTTCTTTCAACTACGAACTTTCGACAATAAATTGAATTGAACAACAAAAGCAGCCACAGTCCGAGTCAGCTTCGCAGTCGGCGTCGCAGTCAGCAACAGCAACAGGGGCTGGGCAGCCTCAGCCTTAGTTTTGCCGTTGGGTGTATACGTCCAGCAGAGCTGGCAGTGCAGCAGAAAAGGCTAAGGCGACTTAAAAAAGGCCAAAAGGGATACATAAAGATGTAAGCAATGTAGGTTAACTTTGCTCAACTATAATGTACCCTGTATACAGCTTGTTCTATATGCTATGCTATAGAATACTGTTCTAAAATTAATAATGTGCATAAACCCTTTTCGCAAGATTTTTGGGCAATGTTATAACAATTTGAAGCTTAGCACTAAGGTTCCTCTCTAAGAAAGAGAGTTTCTTTGAAAATATATATAGTATTCAAGTCCTATAATAAAAGTCGTTGTTTTATTAATGTAGAAGAACACAAGAAGAGAAGTGTTTTATAAAATTATATATATGAAGCTTGGAAGACCATGAAAATGGTTCTACACTTGGCAAGAGGGTGTCGCAGGGTATCATTAATAATGTCTCAATATTGCAGGCCCATAATTTCATACCAAAGAGGAATCTTGTAATGTTGAACAAAGTTATGAATGCTGCAAGTTGCGGAAAAAAGGCCAAACAGGCAGCACTACCGCCTACCATGGCCCTCTCAGCTTGGCTTGCTATGTCCGAGTGCGAGTCCGAGCTGAAGTTGCAGTCAGAGTTGGAGTCGGAGTCAAAGACATTTGTCATGTCATTTGTGTGGTGCAGGAAACGACATGCGTGCTAATGTGCGAGTGAGTCGAGAAAAGGATGAGTTTATCGATATCAAGTGATCAGAGCCGCAGCCAAAGCGAAAGCAGAAGGCAAAGGAGGAGGAGGAGGAGGAGGAGGAGAAGAAACTGCAGCGAGTGCGGCTTCTTCTTTGGCTTGAATTTTTGGCTTGGGCTTTTGGCTTTGTGGCCTTAACTCTCTTTGCCTTTTGTTGGTGTCACAAGTTTGCGCTGCGGCACAACACGCATTTTTCTGTGGCTCTTATTGAGGTCGCTCGTTGTGGGTTCCGGTGCCTGCGTTATCGCTTCACAAATTAACAATCAGCGGCAATAAATGTTTTCGTTTGTTTATGGCGGCCATTGAGGATCAGCCACACACACCAGACACACACACACACACACACACCTCTTGCAGTGTGAACTTACAAGGGATTACTCGAGCAGTAGAAGATCTCTCTCTGGCCATGCCTGCTCTCCTTATCTGTTCTTCTTTTTTTGGGCTTGCTGTGTTTAACAAATTCAATTAAGCATTTTAATATCTCTCTGAGCAAGTAGGTGTTACAGGGTGTTGCAGCCGAGCGACACTGAAATATTAACTTGATTTAATTTATGAATTCCTCGGCGGGACAATCTCGAAAGAACTCCTCCAGCTTTTAATAATTTAAATCGCTTTTCACTGCCAGCAGATACAGCAGAGAGGGCGAGAAGAAGTTGTTGTCGAACTGGGAATACTCTACTTATACTTAAGAATACTCTGCTTATAAGAAGTGTCAGCAAATATCATATCAAGAGTGGAAGGAAGACAAGAATGTGCAGGAGGGAGACAAGAATGTGTTGTCTAATTGGAAATCCTCTACTTATTCTTTGAAGTCTAAGTCTAAGTCTAAGGAAAGAAAGAAGTATCTGTAAATATCATATAAAGAGAATGAGAAAACAAGAAAGAGTTGGAAGGGAGACAATAAGACGTTTTCTCAGTGAAAATACTCTACTTGTACTGTGAAGAGGGAGTGGGTTGTATAATAAAGAAGTCTCAGCAAATATCATATTAAAATTGAGAGTGTCCAAGGGTTGCTTTGGGCAATAGGATATCCCTTAGTTGACAAGTTAATAGGTCAACAGGTCCGTCACCTCGTCTCAGTTTCCCTTCAGGGTTGTTTAGCAGTGTAAATGGGTCAGTTTCTACTAGTATATGTTGGCATGTTGCCCTTCCCCAAGGGCACATGTGATATCAGATTCGAACAATCGTGGCAAGAGGTGGAACTTAGCTTCCCCTCTGCTCTTCTCGTCTGCTTCCCTCTTCTTGTCTGCTCGCACAAACTGCAATTATGCGAACTGCAGCCGCAGTCTGTGCACAGTGCACAGTTATTTCGGCTGCTTTCGACACATCTTTTTGCAACTCTCCCTACTGATTTACCCTTCTTCCTACTCCTCCTCTTCATTCTCCTCTTTGGCTGTGGCTTTCAATCAGCAATTTGGCGATTTTCGTTGCTTTGTTATGGGCCTTAATCAATAACTGTGTGTGCCACAGATTGCTGTCTCTGCCGAACGCGTCGCCTCTCTCAGGTCTCAGGTCTCTGGTCTCGACTGTCTTGACTGTCTCGCCTGATGTCGTGGCAGCTCATCAACATCTTACAATGTTGCAGTTTTATTACCAGCAGACGGCAAAGTCGGCACAAACAAAGTATTATTATGTTTCCTCTGTATTCCTCCCTACCCCTTCCCGTCAATCTCTCTATCCTTCTCTGCATTTTGGGTCTACAGTTTCAGTTTTTATTTGTGCTTTCAACTGCAACTGAGTCGAACTGCAAAGGGGGCACACTCAGTAGGGCCTTCTCCTCCTCCTCCTCCTGCAATCGCAGTTGAAGTGACTGATGGTCTTCGTCTTGAGCTTCGTGTTTTTGGGGGTAGCACGCGCTTGATTTATGGCCAAGTAGTAGCCCATAAACACTCAAATCAGCTAATCGCCGTGATTTTTCAGCTAGCCTCAAGTTTTGCATAAGTCACCTAATAATCAGCATAATTCATTATTTATTTATTTATCGAATACAGCGTCGAGTCTTGTCTCTTGTCGAGCCACTGTCCCAAGTTGACTAAACACAGATCGTTAGATCTTTGTCTACGCGCCATATCTTCCATCATCATCATCGTCATTGCGGGCTTCGTCGGCCTCGTCAACTCGACAAAGTGCCAACAACTGACAACGGACAACAGACACAACAACGACAATAACAACAACGACAACAACTTGGCATACAATGAACAAAGGCAGCCAATGACTGTTTAAAATTCAAACAGCACACGAAACAAAGAACAACAACTTCAAGTGGGCTACTTTAGACAAAGTGTTATTAGACTAGCATATACTCCTTAGCAGAGAACTAAGAATGCAAATTAAGATACACAAATCTTGTAGAACCTCATGCCAATAGGGTGATTACTCTTTGTGTAGGTAAAGTAAAGATTTAAACAATCCATAAGACCTCACAAGTCTTGGTAAATTGATGTGCAGGTATATTGGAGAGTTAAACAATCCTTAAGACCTCACAAGTCTTATTACCATATACATATGGATCTCAATATCTCTTAGAAAACTCATAGAATCTGTTACCAATAGCATGATTTCTCTCTTGCTCAGTAGTAACATTAGTTAACCCATTCACAAGTTCCTACACCTGCGCTTCTCAACTCAAAAGAGTCCTAGCCACATTGATTAAACTTACTAAGGTTTCCAACCCTCTGAGCTTAAACCAACATACCCAACATACACCTTGTTCCCTCATTCAGGGTATCCATTGAAACTAAACACATAAATAGTTGTATTTCTTGTATATCTATCCATCTATATCTATGCACATAACTATGGCCTGCGACTGCTGCTTTTCACATATCATTTTGGCATCAACTTCTTTTCACGCACCCAACGCGACTCGTTTGCGAGCCAAAGTTGTGGGCACGTTATAAAAATGATTGACAATTTAATTTCCAAGTCCGCTGAGGCTGTAGGGGGATTTATAAAAAATATTTTTCGATATTTTGTCTGCTCTTTGTTAGTTTCCCTTTGTGTTGCGTTGGCTTATAGAAAATATGCAAATCCGTACACATGTTAACAGACGCGGCAAGTATCACAGAGAGTGATGTGGAGAGAGGGGGAAAGAGGCAGAGGTATCGCCGAAAATCGCCAGGCATTTTGATGGGCCGCACAATGAATCTGAAGTCGGCAATCAGCAGCGCTGAAAAGATCTTGGAGCAACCCACGCGCTGTGAGGAATTTGCCGAATTTGTGGCATGGAGAATGCTCAGATTCAGATTTCAAGAACTGCTGCATGTGGCAACAGGCAGCAGGCAAGGCGGAAGCAGCAGCAGCAGCAGCCAGAGACGTTGCAAATCTGCAGCATCAGTTAAAAGGGAGCAGCACGAGGAGCCCAAAAACTTTGAGACCATGACGACAAATAAGCAGCAGGCGTAGATGAGACAGTGGCAGGGAGAGAGAGAGAGGGGGAAAGGGAGTGTAGGTAAAGGGAGAAAGAGAGCGAGAGAGAGTGGGAGATCGAGCGAGCGGGAGCGCAAGTTTAAGATGCACGTATGCAGATTGCCGGCCATTCCAACTCGAGGGGTTCAAGCTGCGACTGCAACCTGGTCTGGCCTCAGCTTGGCCTGACTCGTAGCTGGGATTTGCTGCCGCTGCCATTGCCGCTGCCGTCGCTTGACTTCTTTTTATTTGTCTCTGAAATCTTGTTTGCTTAAAAGTAAAAATAATTAACTAATTAAAATTGTGAACTCGCTGCAGCAACTGAGGCAGGAGACATTAGGGCCAAATAAGCTGCCAACTTGCAGCCTTCTTTTTCAGCAGTTTTTTTGCGCTGTGGTAAATACTTTGACTTTGCAACGAGGACTCCAACTTCGACTCCAACTCCGTCTCCGTCTTCCTCTCCTTCTGTGTCTCTCACTGCGACTTGGAGCCGACAACGATATGCAAAAGCTATCAACGCTGCATCTGCGCAGGCAAGCGAAGGGGCAGCAAGCGACCAAGTTTGTGTCCAAAGTCTTTCGTATTTCGTCTTGCAGGAACTTCTTGCTGTCTCTGCATGTGCTGCATGTGTGTGTGTATGTCTGTGTGTGGCTGGGTTTGGGCTTTGCTTTGCTTTGTGCCTTGTGGCTTTGGTTTTTCGGTTTTGGTTTTGGCTTGTAAGCTGTTGATATGCTCATTTAGAATCGCACGTTTTTCAGCAGAAGTTGTTAAGAACGGGACGAAAGAAACAGGGAGAGAGAGAGAAAGAGAGAGGGAGAGAGGACTGAGACAAACAGAGACACAGCAGACAGCAGAGTGAAGGAAGCAGGCAACAGGGAGCGGCAGCAACGACAACAACTACTCCAAACCTGCGTTGATTGCTTCCCCATATGCAAATGCTGCCGCACACACACACACGTATACACACACACACGCACGTAGCCTGACCTCCAACACCAATTGGCAAACTAGCCAAAGAATCTGCAAAGCAGACACAGCAGCAACAGCAGCAGCAGCAAAGCATTTTGGCAGCTCATCGACAGAGACGTCGACGCTTTGCCCATCAATCAACGCACTTTCAGTTTTTTTTCAGCTTCTTTTTTTGGCCTTTTTTTGTGATCTTGCGCTAACTGCTCCGCAAAGAAGACAGCCCATAAAGAGATGAGTAAGATGAGTAAGTAGACAGGGTCAGCCTGAGTTGCAGATGATTTCAGCAGAGACTTATCATGCAATAAACGGACTGAGCTTTGCTATTATTCACTTGAAGTAGCTGCTTTGCTTGCTATATACCCCACACTACACACTTGCAGGGTATGTAGACTGCGGTCTGCCTTTCTGGCCTCTCTTACTGGCTGCCTATATTGATTTTAGTCGAGGGAGAGACTGGGCAAGAGACTGAGCCTCAGCTAATGGACAAGGAGACGAGTTAATTGTTTGAGCTGCGCACACTTGACACCGTCCATGCACATCCCACTTCTGCCCCCACTCTCCACTCCCTCCACTCTCCGCACGCTCGTCTCCAATCAGCGGCATATCCACTTGGAGAAGAAGCTATTTTGGCCAACATAACTGAAATTGACGGCACGGCCAAGTCAACCCAAAAAGGCACCAAGCAGAAGAAGGAGGAGGAACCGCGGCGCATATTTTCAGCAAGAGTGAGGCAAGCAGAGGCTGGGAGGGAAACGGAGAGAGAGGGAGAACGAGAGAACGTCGCCGAGTGGCGGCTATGCAAATGCAGTAGCCAATGCCCTCGGGTTGTTGTGATGTGCGCAGCGCAACGCAGAGCGCGCGCGCGCCCCAGCTTCGAGTCTAAGTTCGCGACGAGTCCAACGTCCTTTCTCGCTCTCTCTCTCTCTCGCTCGCTCTCTCTGGGAGTGTGTGTGCGCGCTTTAATTGCACGTTTAAATGCAGCTACAGAAGCGGCATTTACTAAATATGGACAGAACTGGGGAAGAAGGCAGAGAAGGAGGCAAAGAAGGAGGCTGTGGCACAGAGGAAAGCAGAGGCAGCAGACAAGCCAGAGTGAGCAAGCAGTCGAGGCTTCTCTCTCACACTCTCTCGTGCTGCTCAATGTTGCACGCGTGTCTGCCCTGCCGCGAATTGATGCACATTTGACGTGTGATGACGAAGTCGACGCACTTTTCGGGCCAACTTGCAATGCAAAATGCCCCAACTTGCTCTGCTCCCTCTGTCCCTCTGCCCCTGTGCCCTGTCCCAGTCACAGTCCAAGCCGGAGTCCGAGTTGGAGTCCCAGTTTCAGTGCGAGTCCAGAAGAAAGCCGCTCCTTTTGGCCAGGGCTATCAGTTAAGGTTTATTGATGTTTTGATTGTGATCAGCGCTTGTGGCTCTGTTGCTGCTGCTGCCGCCGCTTGTTGGTTTCTCTCTGCTTGGTGTTTGTTATGGCTGCCCCTTCATGTCGTCTGTCGTCTTTATATACCCTACAGGGTATAACCCTGACTGGGATATAATTTGGTGCCCTTTACGAGCTCATAAAGTGCCTGTCAGACTGAGGATAACTGCAAGTCGACGCGACTCTTCTAACGCCTTTACCCTTTTGAGATTATCTTCTGATTTTTAACTTTACCAAAATTGTGTCAAAAATTATGTTGTTTTGCCAACTGAGTAAGGTTTGCTCTGCATGTGTGTGTGTCTGTGTGTGTGTTCATTCATTCTTATCTCACTGCCCTCAGTTCTGCTGCAGGGAGAGAGCAGGCAACTTAATTAATATATTAAGCGCTTTAAATATCAGATCCACACTGCTGGTAGCCCAAATAGTAGCACACACACAGTTGCTGCATATATTAGGCATACCCACACACACACACATACGTAGAGGCATGCACACACACACAACAAGTACGCGGCGTTAAACAAAATCGAGCCGAGTCCGAAAACCGGCTGCGCCTGCGCCATGATTTTCCAACCATTTTGTCTCACACACACATTCGCCACAGCCACAATCAGAGAGAGAGAGAGAGAAGTAGAGAGAGGCAGGCAAAGAGAAAAAGAGAGAGAGAGAGACGAGAGAGCAAGCAGGCAGACAGAGCGACAGACAGAGAGAGCCAGAGAGAGACTATGAGAGCGAGCTGAATTTCTGAATGACAAGGCGCTGAATTCGCCGCCAAGTGAGGTGAATTTAGCTGCTCTCTCTCTCTCGCTCTCACACTCTACCGTTCTCCCACTCTCTGGCACTCTCTGGCGCTCTCTCGTAAGCTCTGCTGTGGCATTTATGGAATGTGAGCGCACAAAAATGCGTTAAAGGTGTTTATAAAATTAACATTGTGCAAAACAAGTTGCGTACAGTGCGTGAGAGAGCATAGCGCATGGAGAGAGAGAGAGAGAGAATGGGAGAGTGGAAGAGGGAAGGGGAAAGAGAGGCAGAGAGAGCAAGAGAGTGCGTGACAGAGAGAGAGAGAGAGACACTGTGCAAACCATCAACGGTTCTGTGTTTAGAAAAAAGTGAATTGATGCAAGAGACAAAGAAAATTGGTGCATACGGGGACAAGAGGCAGACCGAGAGAGAGCGAGAGAGAACGCGCGTGTGTGTGTAAGTGTGCATGCTGGCTGAAACCTGCCACTTGCACCCTCGGCACAAACCAGTTCAATGGCATTAGAGAAGCAGCCACATAACTTGCCAAATGGGCAAATGGGCAGGCCCAGTTCGCAATACCTTCCCCCTCTACCGCCTCCCTGCCTCTCTGCCTTGGCCTGCCTAGTCGTAATTGTGGGAGCCCCAAAATGAGATTTACGTAGATTAGCCAAACAATGCGAAATTACAACTACAACAACAACAACAACGACAACGAAATGCAACTAATTTCAGCGCCGGCTGCAGCAGCTGCCAATCTGCTCCGCGTGCTGTCCGTCGTCAAGTGGTGGGAGGGGGATGGCAGCAGAGAGGGCGCTTGGCCAGTCTCAAGTCAAGGCAACAACAAACAGCAACAACAACAATGTAATTGCATGTAATTTAGTGTGTAACTGCAGCAACAACAACAGCAACAACTGAAACGAGGCAAGCGAATCTCGAGAGATGACAACAACAACAACAACAACACGCCGAGCAAATTATGTTGTCTAAGAAAAGCAACTGACTGCGGGGGAGGATAACCCCTTGCACCACCCCTTCACACTCCTCCTGCCCCTAACGCTTGCCTTGCTCTGTTCTCTCTTTCGTTGTAATTTGCATAATGAGTTTTTAATTTTCGTTCGAATACGAATATTAATGCCCGGCATGCCGCGAGTTTGTTGCCTAAGTCTTTCGTACTGTGAGTCGCCACAAGTTCGTTGCCTAAGTCATTCGTTCGCCGCTCGGCCCAAATTAAAGTGTAATTTGGTCAGCCATTAGATGCCTTCGCATCGTAGTCGTAGAAACAGTCGATCTCTCCGAGATCTCTCGAGGTCGCAGGCCCCTTTGGTAGTTAGACCTGGGACTGGGGACTGGGACTGCGACTGGCACTGGGACTGGGACTGGGACTGGTAGCCAGACTCGGTCGGCATTTGATCGCCTCTAATTAAATAGCATTTCCGCTCCCGCACTCTCGAAAATAATACAGCTCGGGCCAGCAAAATAGGTGTGGCCTAGATGGGGGCAACGGCAACTGCGTCTGCGTGCCACAGCGTACCCTATAAGGCTGACTCAGACAACAGCAACAGCAACAACAACAGAAACAGTTAGTTGGCAGTTCGCAACGATTAAAATAGTTTTGGGCAAATGCAAGAATATTATCCATGTAAATCTAACCTTTACAATTTGAGAACTTTCCCTGGGAAGAAACACAAAATTCTTCCTCATTTAGTCGCAGAGTTCTGCAGATTTAATAAGCCTATAATTATACCCTGCAACTAATGTAAATGGGTATACCAACTTTGTTCAAATGTGTGAAACAGGAAGAAGGAGATGTTGGAGATCCCATAAAGTATATATATTCATAAACAGCCGAATCAATTCAGAATTGTTCGTCTATTTGTCTGCTTGTAGGTCTGTCCAGCTGTCTGCCTGTCTGTCCGACCGTATGAGAGCCTTTATCTCAAAGATTATATTAGCTTTGCCTCCTAAATTTGATGTCAATAAGTGTTAACACAAAATACGCTAAATATAGAAGTAATTTATTTAAGAAACAGTTTTAGTCAGTTGGGTACCGGGTATATCAAAGTCGAGCACACTTGACTGTTGCTTTCGTGCTTGTTTTGTATCATCTTGTGTCGAATCTTATGTGGGAAATTTGCTGCGAATACAATGGAAAGTCTTTTGAATACAAGTGAATATTCCCCTGGCTCTGCCCTGGCAATAATTCGAGACAGAGATCTAAGTACATTTTCCCTGCTGCCCCTGACTCCTTGATATGCACTCTAACAACAACTTTCTCTAGGAAACTTAAAACTTGTTTCAATGTTCTCGCTGCAGTTTCCTTTGGCACAGCCAGAAATCGAGTCTGAGTTCCATGCTGTGGAGATGTACTTGATGTTGTATATATAAAGAGAGAGAGAGAGAGAGAGAGAGAGAGAGGGGAGAGAGGCCCTGCGAAATTAAAGTCATCTCGTCTGCGCTGATGAAGCTGCAATTATCCTCGATGATGATGGCAAATTCCATTCGCAGCTGCACAGGCTCTCCTCTACAGATCGATCGTTGTTCGACCGCTGCGAGCCACCTCGCCTCGCCCACGTGCAGTGCCAAAAGTCGAGCAAACAATGACGAGCAGCTGAAAAGTATTTGCTCTTCTCACTCAGTCAGTTATTTCCACAGCCTGGCTGGGGCTTGCAACTGGCCTGATTCAGGTTTGTTTTAGTCAAATATTTGGCTTTTTGTTTCAGAATTGTTCGGTTTATTGTTTGTTGGTGCGCTGCCTCGCCCTGCCTCGCCTGAAACAGCTCTGGGCCAACCTTGCCTTATGTTCTCTTGCCTGCCTGACTTATATATTAAATATATTACCGCGTTTTTTAATTTTCTTCAGTTGTGTGTGCCACAAAAAACCAAAAAAATGCCTCTTGCTGTCGTTTCGTCTTCGGCTCGTCTCGTCTTCGTCTCTTCAGGGCCCTTTGGCTGCGCTTGTTTCCCTTTTTTATTATATTCCAAATTCCGATTTGCGTTTTTTTTTCTCCAAAGGGGCTACGAGTTTTTATTGTCTTCAGAACCACAGATTGGCTTCAATATGAAAAAAAAAAACGAAGAAACCCGAGCACAAATTTCGATGCCCTCTCTGTGTGTGTGTGTGTGTACACCGCATTTAGTTTGTTTTTTTTAGTGGCCGCCGCTTTTATGATTATTGAGCCCTCGCACACACACACACCATCAGCATCTATCTCTTTCTCAAAACTCTAGATGTATATCTGAGTCTCATTTGAAATTTGGTTTTTTTATACGTTTTCTGTTTTTTTCTCATTTTTGCGTGAGCCAATTATGCGTTTTGTATTTCGTATTTCGAATATCTTTCATTCGTCTCTGTGGTTTCATTTTGGGGAGGAACAATTGATGGGAAGACGCGCCTGGCACAGGGAGCAGAGAAGAGAGGAAGAGGGCAGACAAATCTGCTTTTCTTTCATTGTAATTAAGGAAACGTGACTTTTTGTCAGATTTCATCGAAAATTTCATGTTGCCAGAATTGGCGTTGTTATTTCTAGTCGTTGTTGTTGTTGTTGCAGCCTTTAATTTCGTACATCGCACGTTGTTGTGTTTTGATGAGATATGATTTGATTTGATTTGATTTGCGGAAATGTCTACGAGGCTACGACGATAATTGGACTTAGTATCGCAATTCAACAGAAATCGAATGGGAAGGGGGGAACAGAGAGAGAGAGAGAGAAATATCTATACAGAATATCAAGTAATCCAGGCAGTCTTCAGACTCTTCTATATCCATCATAATTACCCGCTAATCCAGGCACAGTGGGAACTAAGTGAATTGATATAAAATTTGTATCTTTTTTATGTGATATTTTTATTTATAATTCATTAATTTCTTCCAAGTTGTTTTTAATGTTTAACATTGCGTTGTTGAGTTGAAACTCGTGTTATTAAATTGCTGGGAAGTTTGGAATCCCAGCATATTTTTAGCTCTTTTTTCTAGCTATTTGTTTGTGGCACAGCGAGAGACACAAGAGAGACAACAGAGGTCACATTTGATAGTACGAACAAAATCTTGTCGACGTCTGGGTCTGTGTGTGTGTGAAAAAATGGGTGATAAAAAGAGCAAGAGACGAAGACGAAGATGGAGATGAAAGCGGAGACGAAGAAGTGGAGAAGCAGAGAGCCGACGACCAACAACAGCGAACAAAATGCCTTCGTTAAGCGCTAGAAACGGTTTTAGGCCCCATTTCATTGCTGTTGTTGTTGCTGCTGTTGTTGCTGTTGCTGTTGCTGCTGCTGCTGTTGATGTTGCTGCTGTGACTCTTGTTGCTGTTGTTGCAGCAGTTGTTTCTTTTTGGTTGCCCATTTGTTTTGTGAGCGGGGAAAAATGTTATAAAAATGTAATTACCCGATGATGAATGGATTAACTACAAAAGAGTGAGAAGCCTGCATTGCTCCGGGTGCGGATGGCAAAACGGGGTAAGGCAGAAGAGGGCGAGGGCACGAGGGGAAACAGAACTGAAACGGTTTGGAATTTGACTGCCTGCCTAACAGTTAACAAGGAGGAAATGACACTGGAAACGCACCGATCGTAAAAATACTCTAAGTAATTTCGAAATTGAATGGAAATCAAAGAGCGGAAATAATGGCAGAGAGGGAAAGGAGATGGATTCATTATAGATAGACCAAGTAGACACCCTTTAGCCTAGCTGCCAAACTGTTATACCCCACTATAGGCAGGGTATCGTAACATATCGTAACACAAGCAAACATGTCTATGGGGCAAGTCACCCAGCGATTCCCTACGGATGTCGATGTCTGACTGATCGCACATGGAGCGAGATTGGGGCAACGATGAGGAGATGGGGAGATGGGGACCCGGGACTGGGTAATTGATGCATGAGATTAGTTTGGGTTTCAAGTACGTGGAAAATGCATAAGTGCCGCTCGTTGTGTGATTCGAGTCACTTGGCGAGGGCCCCCAAAAATGGGTCAGCCCAAAGCGGATAGAGAAAGACAGAGATGTAACATAGGTATACCAGATATATATAGGAGGTTGGGGGCTAATGACTCACCTTGAGTATGCACCTGCCCACTGGCTCGTTCTCGGCCACGGAGACGTTGTAGAAGCTCTGATCGAATATGGGTTCGTTGTCGTTGACGTCGTGTATGGTCACGAGCACGGTTGCCGTTGAGGAGAGTGAAGGATGTCCGCCATCTCTGGCAATCACTGTCAGCTGCGGCACCGGTTCCGTTTCGCAATCAATGTGCGAGCGGGTGGTGATGAGCCCCGTCTGGGCATCTATCTGGAACCACTGTGCATGCGTATCGGGCGTGTCGGCCAGGGCATAACTGAGTGCAGCATTGTTGCCCTCATCCCTGTCACGTGCCTGTACCTGCAGCACTGAGGTGCCCGGGTCGGCTACCTCCATGACATTGGCATGGTACACAGGCTGCTCAAACTCTGGCGCATTGTCATTCACATCTGTGACACGCAGAAAGATGGACTTGGTGGCGTGCAGTGGTGGCGTACCCTTGTCCGTGGCCACCACACTCAGCGTGTAGTTGGATGTGGCTTCCCTGTCCAGTGGCAGATTCACAATGACCAGATAGATGCTGTTGTCCCTGGTGGTCAGTGCAAAGTGACCATCGCCACCGTTCAGCGAGACATTCACATTGGCGTATTCCGCCTTCGAGTCGGGATCATGCACTGAGATGCGAGCTACGAACTCGCCCGGCTGTGCTGACTCCGATATCTTTGGCGAGGCATCTTCGCTGAGAAAGATCACATTGATTGTCGGCTGATTGTCATTCACGTCTGTCACTCGCACTGAGACAAACGCTGTCGTCTCCAGCGGCTGCTCGCCGTGATCTTTGGCCACCACAACAAGTTCGTGCAGCTCCTTTGTTTCAAAGTCCAGTGGCTTATTGATGTACACGGCACCGGTGCGTGAATCAATGCGAAACATTTGTTCTTTATCACTCTGCCTCCGATTGATGGCATACTCCACTAGGCCATTCTCATCGGCATCTGTGTCGGAGGCATAAACCTGCAGCACACTTGTGCCCACTGTCGCATTCTCCGGCACTGTGGCAAAGTACCGACTCTGATTGAAGATCGGTTGATTGTCATTCACATCCTGGATGGTGATGTTCACCGTGAGCAGGCCACGCAGTGGAGGCGTGCCACCATCGAGTGCCTCAATGAGCAGACTATAGGCGGGTGTCGTCTCGCGATCGAGGAAGCCACTAATCTGCAGATCCAGATAGAGAACTCCATCTCTCTCGCGATGCGATGACAGCCTGAAGGCATCGTTTACATTGCCGGAGACAATGTTGTATCGCTGTGTGTTGTATGGCTCGAGATCCAAGTCCCGAGCAGGCAGCAACGTTCGCTTCACCTCACGCGGCGTATTCTCCGGGAATTCGATGTCCATCGAGGGCTGTGGAAAGGTCGGAGCATTGTCGTTCTCATCACGCACATTCACCACAACGCGCACACTGCGTCCGATCTTGGGGAATGCAGCCAGGGTGTAAGAGGCTCTCGTCTCACGATCCAACGGCACCTTGGTGCGTATCTCCCCCGTCGAATCGTCTATGGAGAGATGCGTCTCCACGCCCGCATCTGCAATAATCATGTACGGCGGCACACTGGAGTCGGAGTCGGAGTCTGCTATATAACCAATCAAATGTCCCACGGGCACACCCTCGGATACTTCGAGGATGCGTTCACGTTCCTTATCCGCCCCCGCTCCGGCCAGGCTGCTGGCAAGGCTGCAGAAGACTAGAAGCAGCCACAGGCAGACGGCAGAGAAGGCGGGAGTGGAGGCGGACGTAGTGGAAGATGACCTTGAACGACTTCGACTGCGACCACGTCGCCGGCATCTGTGAAACCTTGTGTCATATTTTTGGCCCGCTGTGGGCGTGGCGCTGTCCGCTCTGCTGTTGTTCTTTTTACTGTAGTTCACAGAACTGAAACTTGTTGCTGTTGCTATTGTACCCTGCATCGTGTTGTGCTTTGGGTTTGTTCTGTGTTTGCTGTGTTTGCTCGTTTCGATTTCAGTTTCAGTTTCGGTTTCTGTCTTTCTTTTTTTCGGGTTGCCGTCGTTGTTTGCGTGCTAAAAACCCAACATGGCGCCCTATTCTGATGTCGCCGACTGGGATTGCCCTTCGTTGTTTGCTTTGCTGCCTCCTTCCAGGGTTGCGGCCATTTTGTGCTGCAGAAGAAGAGGGAGAAAGGCTTCAATTAGTTTGATTTTTCACTATGCAATTACACTAATAAGGCTCCATGCGAATCAGCACTGAGAGAATCGACTAGGTAGATGTGTATATAACTAATCTATTGCAAAGATACAGCATGATTCATAAAGACTACGCTCAAGTTTAATTAGCAAATATCAATAAAACCAAACAGAAAACCCGCTAAACATTCACTCTGACTTGCTCTTCATCAAAGCCAGCTAAAACCAACAACTAATATGGACAAATACGTGACTATAAACGCGACTATAAATACTAAATAATCGCTACCCACGCGTAGGCTATGCATGAGTGGAGTAAGATGGAAGAGGGGGCGAGTGGAAGTCGGCTTTGATAGATGGCAACTAATAGACTGATAACTGCACTAACGCGCTTAGCTTCAGACTGATGCAGCTCATCAGGGCTTACGCATTGTGCAGGCATTTCCAGTTGGAGAAGGCAGTCGCTGAGTTGGAGAATCGATGACACGATGGCCATTTGAAATTCAAATGGTAAGCAAAACGTTGGAGTATAAGACAGAGAATGAGCACGAGATGAAGACAAAAGAAGGCACAGGTCGGAATCTACCTGCGTAGGAAAGGTTAAAAGGCTAAAAGGGTCCCTGAGTCTGAGTCTGAGTTGTGTTGGTCCGCTGCTGGCTCTGTTTGCTGTGTAGACTGAAATATTGCCGACAAACACAGACAGACAAACACACATACAGACAGACAAACACTGAGAAACATTTCAAAGTCGAACAAATAATTTCTAAACTGAGTTCTCATTGTATTCGAAACGAATTGAAACGAGAGGAAGGTAGCAGCAGAGAAAGAAAGAGAGGAAGGGGTGAAGAAGAAGAGAAAGAACTGGAGATGCAGGGAAACAAAGTGAGAGAGAGAGAGGGACAGAGGGAGTCAAAATGCGAGAGAGAGAAAGAGAGAGGGAGCAAAAAGAGAGATACACGCAGTCCGAGTCGTGGTCAACAATTTAGTTAACAAGACCATGACTAACACTTTTCTTCTTTGGCATTCGAGTGGCCAAAAAAACAAAAACAACAACAACAATAATAATAATAGCAAGAACCACAACAAAAACAACAATAAGATCGTTTGGCTGCTGCAATTTAAAAGATTTTTCTCGCGCGATAAGCGAAAAAATTCAAAATAAAATAAAAGAAATATCTAACAAGTAAAAAGCGAAGCCGCAAACAAGCTGGAAAGACGACTATTAGCTACCCTATAAGGTTGAGATTATGTACAAACATCATTCACATTCCTAATAAAATGAACGGAGTAAGGCGCCATGAACGATTGGCGAAATTCGGATCATGTACAATACAATATATTATATAAGTGCCCTAAGTTGCTTACTTGTGCTTGCTAATCTACGTGTGCCTGCATTTGTGTTAGAGTGAGGAAGCAATAGCAATATGCCTATCTATGCTATAGTTTTATTCGGTTAGAACCTAACCTAATACTTTATGCTAGGTTCTGTTTAAGTTACAGAAAATTTTATCAGGCGAAATCTAAATTATTAAAGACGCCATAAAGCAAAGGCTTTTCTGGGTTGATGAGGTTATTTTATCTGAAAATATGAGGTGGAAGTGAGTATGACTGCACATAGTAAAAGATAATGTAGAACTTGATACGTATAGAAATAGGGTAATCAACGATTTCTTTGTTAACACAACCATAACTGTAGAAGAACAAATGGATACCTTTGTACAAGATATAATAAAAGTGTCTCCATAATGTTGAATTCTCTTAACCACTCTCCCAAATATATAAACGTGGTGCCGATCAAATTTGTTATCTGCTGATTCATTTGTAAGTAGATTATTACTAAGTGAAGATAATCAAATTTTTTTTGATCACTAACCAAATAACGCTCAATTGTAATGCACAGAATGTGAATTGGATTGGGTTAGTAATGAATGCACTGTTGCTAGTACCCAGATGAGCATCTGCCATAAACTAAAGTGTCTTTTACATAATTATACAGTTGTTAGGCGACCGTTAGTTCATGGCTTTCACTAGTAATGGATTTGTTCTCATAGCACAACCTACCAACAACAGATGCGCTAAGAGAAATGACGCACGCAGTGGTGGCAGTTGGGTTCGGTTGGGTTCAGTTGACTTCGTGATGTTCTTGACTGCGATAAATATCTTTGAGAGGGGGAGGCGGGGGAATAACCCTCGAGAAAGTGCCAGCTCATCGCGCGATAATCAGCTGGAGGAATCAAAAAAAGGAACGATCAAAGCGAGCAATTAAAATTGAATTAATAACACTATTCAACTAACTTAAATAACTGGAACGGACTCTACCAATGTTGTACCGAATTGGAGTGGGGAATGATAACGAAGGAGGGAGAGAGACAGAAGAAGCTACTGGAATGTCGTGAGAGTGTGAGAGAGTCTTCTGTGAAGTCAATTATGCGACATTCTGATTGACATAAGATTGCGTAGGGGGAGGAAGAGAGGGAGTAGATAGCTGAGTTCCCGGGGGATATGTCTATTTGGCAAATGTTGTCGTGCCCAAACGGGTCTCTAATAACTTTATAATGACGAGCTGAGACCTTCCTGGCAGAGCTGGCCAAGACATGAAACGTAATTTAATAAACTGCAACTTGCAAGCGGCAACCTGCAACTGCAACCGGTGCAACAGTTAGACATGAACCCCGTTCCCACTCGGACATGGACTCTATTCCCTGTCTTGACACTTGACGGGCCATACGCAAATTACCAATGCGATTCCGCCTCAGCTCAGCTATCAGTCTCAGCTGCTGCCACTGCTGCCTCTGCCACTGCCACTGCCACTGCCACAGTCTCTGCTGCTGCGGAAACGTCAGTTTGATTTGCAGTTGTCATAAGTTTAGATGAACTGCTAATAACCAAACACATTAGAAAGCGACTCTGGGAATCTGCTTGGCATGCTGGCGCCGACCAACCACCGAGTTGACTTCGAGTGTCCACAGTGGCCACAGTGCAGCGTCCACTGTGCCTGCCCAGCCACCTGGGGTAGCTGTGGTTGGTTGCGTGTGAGTCTCTCTCTCTAATATCAAATGACAAAGTTTCTGTATGTGTAATTATATTGTAGTTTGGCTGCCTCTCTAACCCTCTCTCGCTCTATCGCACTACTCTCTCTTTATCTCCCTCTCCCTCTCTAGATGAGACATTAAAATTATTACTTTTCCTGGGAGTGCATTCGTTTTTTGTTTTGCTTTTACGAGCGCAAAAGCTCGTAAAGCCCAAAAAGTGCAGAGCAGGAGGAGGAAGGCAGGGTGAAGGAAGGGGGAAGGCGGACTGCATTGGCGTTAATAAAATGCACTTAATGGCAAATAAAAGTTACAACAAATATGTATGTTATATAGTTAAACATAACTACGGGAGAGAGAAGAATGAAATACACATAAAAAACAAAAGAGGGAAGACAATAACAAGAGGGCAACGCATAAAGTTGATGGCGCAACTAATTAGCCAAAGGCAGCCCAGAGAAAGAACGGTAAAGAGGGATCGTAGTAGTAGTAGAAAGGTAGCTACAATAATTGGAGCTAATAATCAATTTGGCAGGAGCCAATGAAGCTGCAAACAAGGTACGTAATTGGCAGCTAGATTACAGCTAGAGAGATCCTTTTATTGCTCTCTGTGCAATGTCCAGCGAAGGCGGAAGAGGAGCCGCAGCAGATCATGCTGAGACTGTTTAACATGCACATAACACATGTTCCTAGGGTTTCTTTTAATTACTCATACGATTTGTTGTTGTTGCACAATTAACAATTAAAAAGAGCCAAAGAAACGAGTCAGAAAATCCACTTCATGCTGTCGTTACTGTTGTTGTTGTTGTTCTGCTTCATGATTTAACTTCAAATTATGCAAAATTGTTGTCTAAAACCGGCGGCTAAGTAGGTGGTAAGTAGCGCTTTAGAGCGTGTTTAATTAAATGTTGAGTAATTTATGAAATGCGCAATGCCCGAGAAGGCGTGGGGGGCGAGACTGGCAGAGGGGCAGAGGAGCTTAGCGTGGTGACTGGCTGTGTTAATAAGTTATTTCTAATTGCTTTCTAATTGCCGTGCACACACCACAGTGCAATGCAGTGCAGTCTGTCTGTCTGTCCCATTGTACCTCTGTCTCTCCGTGTCGTGTTGGACTTGTGGCGGCCATAAGCAGCAACATTTTAATTGTTTGCATATTAATTGAGCTCATTAAGATGCAAATCCTCGCCTTGGACCACGATCAGCCAAGCAGACCGAGAGCTCGAGAGCACGCGGCCAGACAGCTACAGACTCGGGAAAGCGTTAAAATTGCATGTGATTTTTTTTGTCTGTGTTTCTGCATGGAAAAGTGCGAAAATGCAAGTGGAACAAAGAAGGCCCAACACCTTCTCTTCTCTTGTCTTGCCTTGTCTTGTCTTGGCTGACCAACAAAGCACGAAAGTATTTTTCATTTCCATTTCAATTTCCTTTGCGAGTTTCACTTTCTCGAGTAGTACAAAGAAATCTACAAAAGACTCTCTAATTTAACCACTGTACTTTGTACTTAAGATTTGTACAATAAAAGAAACAAATTGGCGCAGCTTTTGCTAGCGAAGTCAATGTCTTCTCATGACTCTCTTCGGACTGGTTGGATTTGAATTCTCAGTTTGTCTGGCTAAATAAATGCCAATTAATTAGCGGCATTTCGCGGTCTCTTATCTTATCGCCACACAGCGTCCGTCAACTGCACCAATTCCAATTGCAATTTTCAAGGTGTAAGAAGAAATATGAAATGACGCCTCACGTAGGAGAGAGATTGTGTACCCGAACTGGAAATCGTGAAGCGAAGAACAACCTGCAGCAACTCGTCTGGTCTCCCTTCCTTTCTTCTCCCTCTCTCTCACTGGACTCTAATCTGCAATAGCTGTAAGTTGTCCCACGGTTCGCGTTACCGTTGCAGACAGTTCTTCTTCTTCGTCTCCGACAATTATGAGGTATATTATTAGACATGCCAAAGTAAGAAACCGGAAGTCAACAAGTCCCTGCATCAAACACTGCCCAACCCAACAGATCTCAAATCCAGCTCAACTCATTCCATCTCTCATCTCGCATCACATCAAGTCACAGCATGAACCGTGTGTTTTGGAGTAGCCAAAAGCATTTAGTAATAATTGTCATGGTATGCATATTTTGGACATTGTTTGGCCAGTTTAATGGGCCATCAAAAGACTGCAAAATCAACTCGAGATCGAACAATCAAAAAAGCTTATCTAACTTTATTTTGCTGCTTGGTTCGTTAACCTGCCTGCCTCCAGTCTGCACCATTAAAATCCGTATATTATTCCAATTTGAAATCAACAAATTTCGGTACGTTTCGTTATATTTAATCGGATGGAAATGATGTTGTTCTATGGTTGTTTATATATACTATTATAATGGCTTGTGGAGCAGCTCTATAAACAATGCCAGGCCCCCATTAAGACAATCAAATTATGTAGACTGAGTGTTTATGGGATGCGCACGTTGTCGAACGGAATGCAAACAATCCGAACAAACAGTGCCTGAACGAATTCTCAAATACACTTGTTACCTATCTACACTGAGAGAAATATGTAACTGGATTTACTACAATAATATATTGATCATGTAAAGTAAATCAAAAAGAACTTTTAATTACAATTTTATTGCAAAAAATAGATAGTGCTGTCTGTAATGATAATTAGTTCTTCTAGTTTACGGGGGCGTAGGAGGGCGTGGACAAATGGTCCGTTTCCTGGGTACAATAAAAAACACTTTGTCATCTCTCAGATCTACGTGTTCATACGGATGGATTTACGCTAACCAAAAATATATTCAAGTTGTGGAGTCGGAAATGTCTTCGAGTTGTCCAGCATACCCTTCCATATTTAGTATATCTCGTGTAATAAATACCAATATACATTTATGTATATCATTTCTATTTCTTTGAGTGTAAAATAACTCTATTTAAAGGGAGAAATGCTGCAAGTGGAAGTGGCTTTTATAGCTCTGTTCCAATCTTGAGTTAATTTGATGCCGCCCCAAGCTGCTCACTCTGATCAGCGTGCAATATACACACGGTATATGGAGAGTCATAAAATGCGGAGCTTCACAAATTAAACCTAGATAAAATGCGGATTTCTAGAGAATTGTTTTTATAGTTTTATTGTGATTATGGTTCGTAAGCAGAGTTATGTTCAAAATAGAACAGGAAGATGTAATAGACAGAAAGGGGGTGAGAAATTGAGAGAGAGAGAGGGAGGGAGGGAGAATGAGAACTTTTATCACTTGCATCTACAGGCTATCACACTTTGCCTTCTGCTTTGCTTTATAATACGCATAGAGAGATATTTACGCATAGTTAGCACAATTGACTTGCCACAGGCAACACAGCACATACAACACACACCCCACACACCCCACACCCAATGCCAATCGCAATCTCGTGGCAATTGTGATTGCCTCTACCTCTGCCTCTGCCTCTCTGTGCCGGCGCGGATGAAGACACTTGGAACAAAACGATGAACATATTCTGAAGTTAATCACAGGCTAGCACATTCGAATGTCCGCGGTGCCAAGTTGCATGAGACTCAACAAAGAAATTAGCGCTACGCAGAGAGCGCAGTGCAGGGCAGGGCGAGAGTGGGAGCGGGAGCGGGAGCGGCAGCGGGTGTGCCTCATGTGGCAGGTGGCAGGTGGCACACAGGCCAAGGCATATGCGCTGCGTTCACGTCTAATGTAATTTTCTTGGCACGGCGCATGAGGCGCGCGCGTGTGGTCCGCTAAAGGGGCAGCTGCCTCTGCCTCTGCCAGTCTGTGCCTGTGTACGTGTGTGTGTGTGTGCGTTGGGGGCCGGGCAAAAATAGATTAAAGCGTAATTTTTGTTTGTATAACGCTAAGCATTGCGGCAATTAGACGAAGAAGACGAGCAATTTAAAGCACATTAAATTGCGCTTGCCCAAGTTCGTTGCCTAAGTCACTCGTTCTGCCACACACACACACTGAAGTTTGCTGCCCAAGTCATGCGGTTCAATGGCAGCCGATCACCCGCATCTCACCCTGACGCACTCTTGCATAAAGATAAAAACAGTCTCTCTCTCTCTTCTACCTGCCTCCCTCCCTCTCTGGCTGCCTAGCACCGTTAGGTCGCCGGGCTGATAAAGCAAAATATGCAGAGCAGCCAAGAGCAGAAGAGCAATAGAGGGAGAGAGAGAGTGAGATGCGAGGCTAAATGAAAATGGGAAATGAAAATTATATTTTGTTCGCTTTTGCTGCGTGTTTTCCTTTGGTCGCTGCCGACTGCAGGGCGGGTTCAAGTTTTCTTTTGTTTCGCTTGTGGAAATTGAAAGGAAGTGTAAATTAAGGGCCATAAAACGGAGCCGAAATGCCCGTGTTTGTTTGTCTCTAGTCATTTTCAGTTAGTGCCTCTGTGTTTTTCCCCCCATTTGCTACTAATGTCAAGCTATTTTGGCTTTTAGCATCAGCCCGAAAATTGGTTTAAAAGTGCCAGCACACACTCCACTCCACTGTAAGCAGATCAAGAGACCAAACCCGACCGACTTTCCGTAATATGTAATAATTTTATATAATTTTCAACGGAATTTCTAATGCCTTTTAATGGAAATGGGCATTAAAAAGCCGAGCACGCAGCACTTCCTCGACGGGCAAAGAAACGAGAACAGAAACACAAACTGAGCACAAGCTGCAATTAGAAAATACTTTCATGTTTCAGCTCTCTGGTTTCTGGTGTAAGATTTTCCACGAATTTTCAATTGTTTGGCGACAGTTTTTCACACACACACCAATCACGCAGTCGTCGCACGTTTTGAACGTGGATAACGATAACTCGCAGGTGCCGTTGGCTATTGAGAGATTAATGCGTGTAAAACAGGTAGAAAAACCGAAAATTTCAATCTTAACTTCAGTTTCGGTTTGTTGTTTTCCACATTTTCCTTTGCGCACACACACAATAGGCAGGCGAAGCAGGAAAATGAAGGGAGATGAAGAAGAAGTAGAAGAAGAGGCAGCCAAGTGTTTTTCTAAGCAACTTCTCTCCGTCTGCCTCTTTCATTCTTTGACTTCAATTTCCAATAACCAATTTGACTATTTGAAGCTGTTTTTGTTTGCCGCCGTTTCTTGCTTCCTATTTGGCTAATTAGCGTATCAAATGTGCAATTTCTTTCAGTGTAATTAATTTTATTCGTATTTTAGTATTTTTTCTGTATATTTTGCAGCTTTCTTACATTTTCTGGCAATATGCTGTCAATATTTTTCACCAAACAACAACAACAACACACACACAGCTCGCTGTGCCACTGCGAGTCGACTTGTTGTTGCTGTTGTTGCTGCTGCTGCTGCTGTTGCTGCTGCTGGCCACACGGCCAAAGCGAGCCAAAGAACTCGTTTGACTTGTTGAACAATATTTCTTTTCGCCTTTTTCTGGTTTATTTTTTGAGGTGTTTTTTTCTTCTTTTTCTTCTCTTTTTCTCTTTTTCCTTTGATTACATATATTTGTTGTTGTTGTTGGAAATTCTTGTACTTTAATTAAAATGCAAATATCGCAATTTTCTTTAGATTCGGCATCGAGTCGCAAGTTTTTCGCAAATTCCGATTTTACATTTTTTTTTTGCTGCACGGCGAAAGAGACGCAAAACGCGACGAAGACGACGCAACGACGACGACGATCGCGACGAAAACAAAATAAAAACGCGGCGAAGGGAGAATGCACAGTGCAGTGTGGGCGGGGGGAAGGGAGAGACACAACAGAGAGACACACACACACACTGTTGGAGAGAAGAGACGCCTCCTCCTCCTGATGCGGCTTAGAAATGGAATTTCTTGGATTTGTAGATTCTTCTTGCACTTGTTCTTCACTTGTCTTCACTTCTTTGTACACTTAACATATGCGAATCTTCTGTCGAATCTTCTTAAGATTCGGTTTCTTTGCTTTTGATTGAGATTCAAATTCTGATTGAGATTCAGATTGAGATTGCGATGCAGTTGTCGATACCGACGACGAAGACGACGAGGCGACGAGCTGCGTTGATCCGCGCGTTAAAATGTTTCAATGTTTCTGCGACGCAAGCACACGACAGACTGACTTGTCTCTCTCTGTCTTCCAGTGGGCCCAGAGACGATGCCGACACGGCAAAGACACACACGGCACAAACTCACCTGTGGTCAAGTGCATGTGGCAAGAGAGCGAACACACCACGAAGCTGATTGAGAATGCAGAGAGGTGAGGTGAATATGAAAGTCAACACAGTTGTTTGGTCGGTTTATGCTCACTCGTGAAGCTAGTGCTGCAACTACACACGCTGCTCTCTCTCTCTAGCAGCAGAGGCTGCACAGCACGCGGTCGAATACCAACAGAGAGATAGAAAAACATTTCGCCTTTTCCCTTCCTTACCTAGCGAAGGAAGGCTCCAGTTGATAGTAATTTCAATGGGATTTGTAGCTGAAATAGTTGCCTAAATTGCAGTTGGCTTTAACATGCTGAAGAGCTGAGTTACATGAGGAACTTCCTGTTTCAAATTAAGCAGGAATATACGAAGAGTGCCTTGATGACAGCCAGTCAACTATTGAAATATGCTCATGTTCTTTATCTCTGTTTGCAGCTTTCTCTTTCTACTTCACTCTCTGTCTCTCTCTATATCTTTCTCCATATCTGTCTATATACCTCTCTGTATATCTTTCTGTACATCTCTCTGTGTACCTCCCTCTATATCTCCTTCTATATTTCTCTGTTTATCTCTTCCTATATCTCTCCCTATATCCCTCTCGCTCTCCCTCTGCCACTCTTCCTCTCTCTCTCCCACACGCCATGCAACTTTCTTAGCCGATAGTCGTGCGGATATATCGTTACGTGCTCAATAAAAGCATTAAAGTCAAGTCCAGCAATGCACCCAACGCCTCGCCAAGAACCAACGGCAGCAGCAGCAGCAGCAGCAGGCACACAGGCATGTAAATTAGCTAGAGTGGTAAGAGAGAGAGAGAGGGAGAGGAAGAGAGAGAGAGAGAGACACAGAGAGAGATACAGAGACAGAGTGAGGCTTGACTGAGGTGGGGAGAACATTGCTACGCTGATAGCATAAACCGGTTTGCGCTCCCTCGCTGTCTCTCTGCCGCTCTCCCTCGCTCTCTCTCTGTCTTTCTCTCTCTCTCTATCTCTCTTGCTGTCTTCAACTGGATCGCAGTGCTCACCTGTGTACAAGTTCGCCTCACATTGTTGTTGTTGCTTTTTGGGGGCTCTGTTTGCCGCCGAGTGCAGCCCGAAGTGGCCATGGAGTGCGCTTTGACGTTGAGTGTTTGGTATGCTGACCGTGGTAGGCCTGCCTGCACCCCCTCCCTGCCCACTCCCCCTCTCTCCTGCCCCTACTCCTGCCACTGCCACTGCTGCCCCTTTGTTATTGTTTTGCTGCCACAACCAACAACTTTTTCGGCTGCTTACGCAACATGTGCGAATTTGGCGCCCCCCAAAAAGAGATGAGAGACGAGGCAACAACAACAATAGAAACCAGAGAGGGGGTTGGGTGGGGTAGGGTGTGTAGGCTTACCAACTTAACCAAAAATACTCCTGCTAGAAAGCGGGACCACACCATAGATCTTCAACAGTTGATTCCCCCGTTTCTGTAGAATTCTCAAGCATTCGCCAATTCTGCAATTTGTCTGGGAATCGTACACGAAATGTGCGTGCCATCGTTGTCAGTTGTTGCTGTTGTTGTTGTTGTTGTTGCTGCAAGTCTTCTTCTACTTGCTGCAATTGTTGTTGTCGGTTTAGCTGGAATGCACGTTGGTGGCACGAAGCTCTCAGCTCACAGCTCACAGCTCACCAGCTCACACACAGCTCGCTTAGCTCTCATCTCTCTGCGCTGACTGAGGCTGAACGCTGACACTGCAACAGCGACGGCAACAGCGACGGCAACAGCGACTGCAACAGCGACTGCGACTAAGGCTGAGGCTGTGTTTGAGCGCGATTTGAGGGCGTCCATTTAAGCATTTTGGCCATTTGCCGCCATGTGCCGCCTTGTCAAAACTCTAAATGACGTCGCTTAGCTGTCGGCTTGCATTTGCACTTTGAAATGAATGTGAGTTGCAACAACAACAACAGCAACAACAGCGAGAACGCCTTGACAGGCACTTGAGCGGCACAGAGCACAAGAATCGTGTTGGAGAATATATCTATATATGTATATAGTGTATACAATGTGCACTCACATACAGTTCTAACTTACAATGTGCGCCAAGTTGATCGGCGATCGTTGTTGATCGACGCCACCCACACACCACACTGCGAGTGGGTTGGGCCACACTTCCCCTCCCCTTGCTTCTATTGCCTCTATGATTTCTCTCAGTGCACACTCTTGAACTGAGCTCTCGACTTGATGGATTTATGTTGCTCTGTTCGCATAATGACGTTTAATTTCAGCCAATATTTGGCACCGAACACAGACACAGATCACAGATCAGAACGAGATCTGACGAGAGAGATCTTCGTCTATCCGTTTATGTTCGGGTTTGTTTAGTTTGTCAGCATGTGGCGACAACTCTGCTCCAGTCTCTCTCTCTCTCTCTCTCTCTGTCTCTGTGTGTCTTCTGTTGCTGTTTAGGCCCACACAAAACGACGTATCCGCAGCCGAATCCATCATGCAAGTAATATGCAAAACGCTGTGCAGCTAAACAGCTTTGCAGTGGTGTGGGGGGGGGGGGGATAGGATGTACAAGATGCTGGCAAGCCAGGCCAGGGTCCAGCTCTGGCCAAGCTCAGTTCGGGTTGGGCCATTCATACGGCTCAAAAATCAATAGCTGCGCAGAGACTGTTGCCTGTTGCCCGATGATGCATCCTTGGAATCATCATCGTCATCAACAACAACTGCAAACAACATTCGCCTGTCAGCGGCAACATCATAAATTGTTGTTCTGCCACATGTTGCCAGTTGCCTGTTGCCTGTTGCCTGTTGCCGAGCACAGCCTGCTCTACTGTCTCCTGTCTCTTGTCTCTCTCTCTGTCTCCCTCTCTGCTTGTTGTTTTTGCTGATGATGTTGTTTATTATGAGACAGTGGGCATTCTAATTTTCGCATTTAGTTGGCGAATTTATTCCCGATTTCATTAATAGCTCTATATATCTGCCGACTTGACCCAACCACACGTAGTTCTTGCCAGTTCTTTAATGAACTACAGCCATAAATTGTGTGCTCACCCTGGGGGCACTGGTAGCTATGCCATGAAAGGATCTCATGTTATACACGTATCAAGAAATTGCATTGTAATTTTTTTATTTATTCATTTTCTTTTTATTTTAAGCACTTTTCTCTTTGATAGCTGTGGCTTTTATAGACAAATCAGCTACTGTGTTCAGCATTCCTGGGGGAAAGTAAAGAGAAAGAGCAAAAGAAAGTAGCAAACAAGAGAAGAGAAGAGGAAAGAAACTTAGACTTGGTGTGGAACCTTTTTCTAGGGAGAAGTTTGAAAACAGATTAAGAATTTAACTTATCGTAGACTCAACTCCATTCTGCTTTTATATATTATAGAAAACATCCCAACATACAGACAGATATTTAAATATAACGATTGAATTGGTTTAAATTATGAAAATTAAACATAATCAAGCTTAGGAATTGAACTTAATTCAACTTATCTTACAATTAAACTCGATTCCCAATACTTTGTGTAAGATATACCTTAGAGTAAATCTTCCTCACACTTGAACCCAATTCCCAATACTATATATATGATATACCCTACAGTAAGCCTTCCTCTATCATCTTATAGTACATACAACATTCGTTGTGCCTCCATCCACATCTCTTTGCCTGCTGTTTTTGTTGTTATTGTGCCTTGCTGATTTCTTATGGCCGATAGTAAGTTTTATTTATTTGCGCATTCGTCTAAGTATTCACGGCGAGCTTCTCTGCTCTCCAGGCTGTCCCTGTCTCCCTGTCCTCTCTTCCTCTAATCCTTTGTTATGGCCATGCAAATGACATGCGAGAGGAAGTGAGGCGAGGGTTGGGGGCAACTCATCCGGGGATCATAACTCCAGTTAGTTGCTCGTTTTTATTGCCAGCGCCCCCGCTCGATGACATCTCTCGGTCTCTCTGTCTTCTTCTCTCTTACTCTCTCTCTCTCTTTCTTGCTCACTCTAGCTGTGGACAAACATAAATATTGCTATTTTATTTCGGTAGCTGGCGTTGGAGTCGACCTCGAAGATGTCGGCAACATTCATTAATCTATAAATTATGCGAATTTTTAATGAGCGCACATTTTGTTCGATTTTTCATGGCACCCCCTCCTCCTTCTAGACACTCTGCTCTTCCCCTTGGACGAACTTGTTCTACCTTCTGTTTTAGTTTTAATTGAAAAGCGCTTTCGTTCGTAAACTCTAGCTCGGAATGGCCTCCCAGTTGGCAGTTGACTCCGTCTCTCTGGCTGTTTAGCTGATAAGACGGCGTTCCAATTACATGAGTTTAGCCACAGTCTGACTGGCACAGCCACTTGGGTGGGTTCTCAGCAGCAGCTAATGAAGCCGGACTGCGCGACTGGGGACGGTTCACATAAATAGAAATATAATATAAATACATCTACATACATATTTCAAGCAATGTATTTGTATATTCAAAATCATTCGACGTTTCTTTCCTTTGATCTTTGTCGACAACTGTCGTCGCTTGGTTTCGTTTTTGGTTTCGTTTTGGAAGAAGCGGCCAATAAAAGCGCCGTAAAATACTAATTGACTCCAGCTGAGGATTAATTCTAGCGGTGAATTTATGTTACACAACAGCCAAATTAAATATTTACTTGGTTTTATGCGAAATTTATTGAAATCTCAATTCACAAATGTCCCATCTGTCTCTTCCTCTCTCTCTCTACCTCTCACTGTCTTTCTGTTTGTCTATCTCTCTCACTCTCTCTCTCTCTGAATTATGGTAAGTTCATAAAGCTGTGTGGAGTCTTTTGATCGCACTCTGATCGATTCATTCACAGTGAGCAAATTATGCATAAATTCCACGGCATTTAGTCTGTGATTCGTTTGAAACCGACGCTGCCTCTGAGGTTCGTTGAACTGTACTAAGCATCTGTACTAAGTATGCCCATTCCTATGCCTACACTGCAAGAAAGACTGTGTTTATACTTTAACTCTTCCTCCACCCTTTTCTCATATTTTTTTTGGGCTCACACGGTGGCTGCAGTCAACTTTAGCAATGCAAATTCGGCTGCAACCTGCGTGTGTTTGCGCATTATCCTTATAGGCGCAGAGATCTTCTTTCTCAGCCTCATATGCATACTGAGATAGAGAGAGAGAAGCAGAGAGAGGGATAGAGAGAAGAGAAGAGCAGTCTTCTGGCCCCACCTCGTCATCAATAGTCAATAGACAACGGCGGCATCAATCTGCGCTCCTTGCTCGCTCGTCTTGTCGTCGTCGTCGTCGTCTTCTTCTCGAGAACTGTTGGCCCCTTCATCACGGCCAAACAAGCCTTGTTGTATGTACTTCTTCCTCCATCCTCGACTCGGTTGTCGCTGTCGCATCGTCGTCGTTGTCGCTGTTGTCGTTGTTCATTCGTTCGTTCCTTCCTTTTGTTGCTGTTGTCGCCATTACGAGTCGCAGTATCTGATGTTTGCTATCTATGCTCCTGCTGTGCCTTCCGCTTAAGTCTCAATGTCGCTGTCGTCGCCCAAGCCGAGCTGGGCACCTCGAGGCTGGACCTGAGGCTGAGACCTGAAGCTGAGACGTGGAGCTGCCTGCCTCCAGCTCTGGGTGCAACCGTGGCACGCATGTTGTAAACTGATTTCCCATATTTACTGACAACTAGACAAATTTCAGGCATAAGTCATGCCTCGTCTCCAAGCTCCAGCTCCAGCTTGGACTCTGGCTCAGGCGCAGGCTCAAGCTCAAGCTCGGGGCTGCATCTCTCGCCGACTGTGTATGTGGCTCAGGCTCAGGCTTGCAGTGGCTCGGAATTTGCATAAGTTCGCGCATTATGTCCAAAAGTCGCATTTGTTCTTGGTATTCTCGCATAGCTCTCATAGAGCCACCTAGCTTTGCTACGCTGCCTGCAGCAGAAGCAGAAGCAGCAGCAGCAGAGGCAGCGGCACCACCAAGCACTCTGCATAAATTATAGACACGCATTAAACAACAGTTTGTTAAGCATTCCGTGAAATTGCGCTTGTTGCAATTTGTTGGCTCATTTAGTGAAAGAGAGAGTTGCATTTAACAGGCCAACTAACTAGCCAGCCATGCGTACACTGAGAGAAACAGTTGACTATGCAGAGGCAAGAGTAACACAAGCTTATGACAAGAAAAAGAGTGTACACATTTGAAGAGCTGTCTCAATCAAGAGTCCACACATTCAACGCTTATTTAGATTATTATATAAAGTTATTTCAATCAAGACTTTATCCATCTTTCTGCACAGTGTATAACCAAAGTCATGCATACACTGAGAGAAACAGTTGACTATGTAGAGGTAAGAGTAACACAAGCATAGAACAAACAAGAGCGTATGCATTTGAACAGCTTTATCAATCAAGAGTCCAAACAAAGTCTCTCTCTTTACAAAGTCTCATCTCAACGCTTATTTAGATTATTATACATAGTTATTTCAATCAAGACTTTATCCATCTTTCTGATCAGTGTATGCCGCACTGCTTATTGATTTCTCTGCGAGAGAGCACTCATAAATTCACTGGCTTGCGCAATTTCTCATCATTTAGGCAGGCCGAGCGCTTTGTCTGCCATTAAATTTCCATTAATTGAGCTACAACGCAGCCGAACAGCTTCATTAAGCTCAGCCACAGCCACCGTCTAATCCGATGAGATACCAAAATGTGTATCAAAAACATTTTCCAGCTCATATTCTAATCAGCGGGAGCCTCCTTTCACACAGACAGCGAACAAACAACGAGAGACAGTCAACAACTTTGGCTAATTAAGCTACACAATGTCATTGTCTGTTTGTAGAGTGTCTGTGTGTGTGTGTGTGAATAGTATAGACAGTCTGGAGTGTGTGTGTGCTCCCAATGTCCGCTGCTAACTTCCAAACTGACTCGTCGCATATTAAATTTCATTGATGATCTACGAGTATGTTTGCCTAGAGTTGCATTTAATTTTTCATCGCTACGGGAGATTTTCACACATTTTGCTGCTGCTGCTGCTGCGTCTGCTCTGTCCGCTCTGTCTCACATGGCGTATGATTAATGGGCAGAAATTTAATTGAGTTATTGTTGCACCGTTGGCGACGGTATTAACCCAGCGACCTTGTCGCCAACAAGCCACATAATCCCCCTTTGAGAACTCAGAGAAGTAAACCAAAAGAATGCACAATTGATAGATACCCTGTGCACTTTATACCCTTGAGTTCTCATGGCATGCCTTTGCAATTTTGATAAAGATGCAATCAGGTAAAGCTGCTGCAACTGGAAGAACTTACGAGCAACTTAACCCCAACTCAAGCCAAGACATTTATCAGGTTTCGGCTCACATTGGCAGCGCCTTGGCTAGTTCTACATAAATTTTAATCAAATTAAAAAAAGCCACGCACTGCCGTGGCGCAAATAAATTGAATCTCCCTCTCTCTCTTCATCTGGCAAAGAAGTGCGCATAAGTAAGGATTACTCGCGGTTCCACTGGGAAGCTGCGGCAACTGCTGCTGCCAACAATGCTGCATAATTTTCAGTTTTTGACCTCTCAATCCACAGTGCAGGCAACGAGGGCAACCATGGGCTAAAGTGGTTTAATAATGGCAAAGTAGGGGTGATTGCTGTGGGGAGACTTGACTAAACTGAACTTCCTTTGCAAATGTAAATCCCTTTATAGAATTTTACGCAACATTGCTGGCTTCTCTGCCCATAGTGCGCGCTAGGTAGGCAAAGTCGTGTTGTAGCTACTCGTCAGCGCTCCAGTTCAGAGTTGCACTTGGTCAGCCTCTCTCTCTTTCTTCGTCTCTCTCTCTCTCTCTTCCTCCCTCTCCGTCTTCCTCTCTCTCTTTGTCTCCCTCGGCTCGTTGGTCAATTCAAATTAATCAGAATTAGGCAATTACAGAAATTACAAAAATTACAACGTAATTTTGCTGGAGCTCTTCACTCTTTAAAAGCTTTTGAAAAATTGCGCATGCGTATTGGGAGCGAGCTCACTTAACCCCCCAATGCCCCAATGGCCAACTCAGCTCCGCCCTTCCCCTCCCCCTGCCTAGCCACTCTACCACTTTGCCTTGGGGGTCCTCCCTCGACCAATCCGCAGCTTGTTTGTGGTTGCTGCTGCTGCTGGAGCTCAGGAATTTTTCGCAAGTCAGTTGCCAGTTGAGAGAGAAATCGGCGAAGTTTTAGTAGAACAGGCAAACAGAGTGGTGTGTGTGTGTTGCCTGTGTGTGTGTGTGTGCGTGTTGTCTGCGCATCTTGTCGACAACAATTTGTAACGGCAAATTCAATTTTCGGCAACGTCAGTAGCCATCAAAGGCCGCTAATTGGTTACGTCAGTTCATAAAGATGCATAATCATGTGCTGTGTGTGTTTCAGTAGCGTTTTTGTGCCACTGTGCACTGAGACTTGGTTGACCCTTTATGCTGGCCACGCCCTCTTGTTTGTTATTGCCATTATCCATGAGCATGTTGTGCTGTCACTGTCACTTTGCATACAAAGTCGTTAGCAAAGTCGTGAAGAGCATTGAGAAGTCTCGAGAGAGGAGACTCAATGAGGCAGAGAAAGGTTCTGAGAAGACGCCTATAAATAGAAACTTCAATTTGGTGTTGACAGAAGATGAGGCAGGATCATCTAAAGAGAGAGACGCAAGTCTGACAAAAGTTGCACAAGAAGAAAGTAGAAGCTCATTAAAGAGAGATGAAGATTCATTTCTAAACCAGCAAATGTAAGCAGCAATTTAAACTCATTTACACTGCGCAACAGCTCATACTCTTTTCTTCAATGTCCAGCTGCAAGACTCGACAGAAAAACTGCGTTGATTCCCGCTGACTTCAAACACTTTGCTTGATTGATCGCAGCGCATTGCCTTGATTTGAATACCTGTCACAAGTGAGAGAGACAGGGACAGAGAGACAGAGACGCATGACAGGCTCGTCAACAGCTCAATCGCTGCTTATCAACTACAACTGGCAACGGGCTACTGTTTGGGGGCTATCAAGCTCTGCTCAATGCGCCTCACTTAACGTATCTGCAAATCTCTAAATTGCCACAAATTAACAGATAATTCGACGCAGAGTTGCAAACTTGCAAAGCGACAACAACGCGAGAGAGACTGAGAGAAAGAGAGTGAGACGTACAAACAACAGCAAACAAACAACAGCAACAACAACGACGAAACGACAAGCGACTGCTAAACAGATTCCGTTTGACTCCGGCGCGCAAAGGCGACGCTAATAGATACTTTGCGTGCTCACACTTACGGCCAACTCCAACTCCAACTGCAACTGCAACTGCAGCTCCAACTTGAGCCAAGTCGAGCTGCAAGCGAGTGCAGCTACACTGCAAGAAAATACCTGACCATTTATGCTCTGCAAATGGCAAACAATTGCTGCCGTCTTTGCCTTGGCAGACACACACAAGGCTCAAACTGTGTCAATTACAAATCAAACAAGGCAGAAAGGCTGCCTACGGCATGCCGAAGATTCTACACCCTTGCGGATTCTTATCTACTCTGATCACCACAATATAAGTTATATATAAAATATACATAATGGTGCAGAATTTTATGGTTTTGTGTATATTCTATACCATATTAAGTGCCAGTTTGATTACCACTGATAAGTTAAATTACTTCTAAAATCAGAATGGGTCGTCATACAAAAACCTTCAATTCTGCTGATTGTTCCTATGGCAGCTATATGTTATAGTGTTTAGCCATAAGATGTATGTATGCCAAGCTGTATCTCTAATAAAGAAAGACTCTAACACTCGGACACACGGACAGACGGACAAAGCTAGTCAGACTCATCTGTTCATCCTGCTTCATAATATATTATATATACTTGATAGGGTCTGAGTTATCTGCTAAGGTGCGTTTGCTAACTTTTGGTCATAATTAATATACTCTATGCAAGGGTATAATAAGCGTAGACCGAGTTTTTCTCAGTGTGCACAAAAGGGGCACAGAGGCAGAGCAAGAAGACGGAGACTGAGACAGAGCGAGTTGTGTGTGTTGCACAATAGCCAAATCCAATTTTCGAATTCCCACATGCGTTCATTATCGGACTCGGACTCGGACTTGTAGTCGGGCTCGAGCTCGCACTCGCACTCGAACACACACACACACTCTCTCACACACTCACACACACTCTTGCAGCGGGTGCGCGCGTGCGCATAACTCATTTCGCACTTTGTCCATTTCATAAGACCAATTAAAGCGCCTGCGAGCAAACTTGGATTGGGCACTGCCAACTACAGATGCAGGCCTGACTGAGGCTGCCTCTCGCTGTCCACTGTGGACTTGGGGGCACCGTGGGGCGCCTTTAGCTGCCGCTGCTGCTGCGACAATTTTCCACTGCGTTGCGAGTGGCGAAGCGACGCGTCGGATTAAGTGGGAAATTTGACAAATGCGCCGAGATTGGCTTCCAGACTCTTCGGACTCGCTGATAATCACCTGTGTGTCTGTGTGTGCACAACCCCCTCTCCCCCTCGCAGTTTACTCTGCAACTGCAGCCTGTTCACGTCTGCCAGCCAACATTGCGGAAACATACAAATTTGCGCATTTGTCCAAAGCAGCGTGAACATTTGCACAATCAACGAGGCAGCGGGGCAACGATTCGTAGCGATCCGCATCCGATCATCTCTTCACCAAGCAGCAGCAGCACCAGCAGAGGCAGAGGCAGTCACAAGCGGGCGCCTGAAAGGGTGCTCAAGTGACCCAGCAGGAATGTTTCCCTTGCCCCAAGACAAGACAAGCAAAGACTTCTCAATCAGGTTCTGCTCCCTCCGTGGTCCGACTGGGTGACTTGGCGCGTTTCGTTTCGTTTTCAATGCGCTCCCGACCACGAAATTATGTCAATAACTGAGGTCATATGCATAAATTCTGGTGCTGCTGCTGCCGTCGTGTCTCGCCTGCCACGCAGACCCACAGACCCATAGAGAACGAGAACGAGAGTCGGAGGCAAGTCGAGTGGCTGCAGTATGTTTAACTGCATACTAAATGCACCCCCCCTCCCCTCATGCCTTACTCTCCTGCCTCCACCTCCTTGGCTTATAGCTAGCCTCAGCTCCAGCTGGTGGTGCTTTTCATTAAGAATTAAGTCGAACGGCAGCTCTCGACTCGTTTGGCAAGTGCACGTGGCTCGTGTTTGTTGTCGAGTCTCTGCTGCTTGCACCGCCCGCCTTCCCACGCCCCCTTCTCTCCCCCGCTACAGCAGACACCTTGCAGCGTGGCTAATAAAACGATATTTTATTGCTTTTTGGCGGCTCATCATGGCTAAAATGGGACTCGAAATGCTAATGGAAAGACAAACGGAGGATGGCAAAGGCAACCATAAGACTAGAGGGAGTAGCAAGGTGTAGAGAGAGGGAGGGGGAGGACAGTACCCACAAGTCAGTTACGCATTCATTGGCAAAGATTAAATGATGATTGACAGCCTCGTTTCGTTGCCTGTGGGAGGAGTCAGAGCCACAACGGCAGCCTAGTTAAAAGGAAATTGCACACAAATCAGGACTTGTGCAGGTTCTGACCTAGTAATTGGATGTGAGGAGCATGCACAGCCAGACAGACAGACAGACAGGACAGACAAGGCACACAGACTGGACAGACAGACAGACAGGACAGACAGACCAATAGACAAGACAGAACCCGCAGCACAGGCCACAGCGAGGGGCGGGGGCAACTAGCGAAACTAGCCCAAAACACGATTAACCCACATCTTGGACGACGCCATCATAAATTATTATGCAGCCGAGGTAGTTTGCTGGGGCAGCAGCAGCAGCAGCTGGGGCACATCGAGAGAGGCATGTCGCGCATTTTTTTTCGGCCATTTCCAGCTACGATTCGCGTACAAGTTGCAGCGGCACGAACATGACTTTCTAGCGGATTTCTTTGCATGCGCCTGGCGCGCTTTTGTTGTCGCTCCCCCTGGCAGCTGTCCCTCTTCGATCCCCTGCTCTGCATGCTGCAGGTTGCCTATATAGGATGAGGCGGGCGGGCAATGCACATAGAGAACATGCTACCAAGATATCCTGTATGTAGATTTGGTAGAAGTAGTGAACACTCTGTGGAGCAGCTACGAAAGAGCTGAACTTGCTGCGATGACTTGTTTAAGTAATGCAGGGTATACGTAAGTTAATACCCTGTAAAGATGCGCTCAGAATTCCAAGGCAATATAGAATATGCTGAACTAAGTTGTTCAGTTAGTGCAGGGTGTATGCTAGTATGGCTAGTGGATGCTTGAAGAGAATACAGCAAGCAGAAGGTTACATAGAGATCGTTCTACTAACATACCCTGTAGAAATGATGGAGCAAATCTTTGCAGACCTAAGCAGACTTCAAAATGTACCACAGGGTATATGCTAGTCGGGCTGGAAGATGACTGTAAGGTATGAGACAGGCAGGCAAGCCACACACGACCATTTTGACAAATTACTCTATAGATATTGAAGCAGTCCTCAATCAATAAACAAGAGAAGAGTATTCTCTAGCCATGCATAACTACTACAGGGTATATGCTAGTCTGGCATACCCACTGCTCTATGCTTTTTAACATGCTGTTTGCTGTTTGCTTCTCCGCTTCTCTACATTTAATTATTTTGTTTAAAAAGTTTTGACACCGCGACGCGCATACAGATTTACAGGCTGGAACAGGCAGATGGAGTCGGAGCTGGAGTCGGAGCTGGAGCTGGAGCTGGGCAGAGTGTGGAGCTGTGCGCTGCGTCTGCCCGCTTCAAGACTGACAGCCTCGGCCAGCGGCAACAACGTGTGTGTGTGGCTGTTTGGACTGTTGCAATAGTCAAAAAAAGTTTTTGCCATTCAATTTGAGTTGCGGCTTGTCGGAGATTGGATGGCTCCGCTAAACTGATGGCCTCCCTGGCTCCTCGTTAGTTTTTTTTACTGTTTCTGCTGTTGTTGCTATTGCTGTTTTGCTGTCGTAGTTGCTATTGCTAGTGCTGTTGTTGTTGTTGTTAGCCAAAGTGTATCTAGATGAAGGCGCGACAATTGGCATGCATTAAGTTGTTGCAGCATTTTGTGGCAGCGTGTGAAGTACAACGTTGGATTAATTTAAGAGCAAGATCCGACAATCTGACAATGGACCATTCTCGACTCGCGACTCGGCATTTGCGGCATTTGCAACACACTTTTCCGTCAATTGTTTATGTCGGGGTTAAGGGGTTGAGGTCGTCGATAGATCTGAGGCACTTTGAAGGCCCACATTGATCTTCTAATTGATCTATGAGCTGTGAAAAAGAGACCAAGAACTGCATAACATAACTTCATAATATAATCAGAACTATCTGCACAAATTAGTGAATGATTAAGGCTCTCAATTCATTAAAATCTAAGAACTTCATAAGCTTCCCATGTTTTCCATGCTATTCTGTTTCCAATGCAGAAAGATTCTATGATGGACTTTCAAAAACCATCAGATTTTCAGTTGCTAAGGCATTTTATAAATGGTTTAGACCCTACACCGAATTCGTATATATTTTAAGTCTATTTTATATATTTTTATCTCTTTTCAAGACTTTCAACACTCTTAGCTTCATCAAAAATAAAAAAATTAATGAGATTTTAATTAAATGATGTTTTTCAAGCGCCTCCCTTGTGAAGCCCCTGCAGAGTTCTCTCCTCTCCCCTTAAACAACCTGTCACTATGGCAACTATTCATAACTACTTTATCTGTAATCAAAGTATTCAACTGATTTGCATGCGGGATCTGCAGTTGAAGTTGTGCAATTACAATTTGACAGCCAATTTGGCAACTTTACTTGAGGTGTATGTGTGTGGTGGGGGAGGTGAAGTGGGCTCAGGTGAGTTGAATTGAGAAGATAAGTCGAGGGGAAACTGAATAATAAAAAAACGTTCAACTAAAACCGTCGGCAATTTTAATTGTCGAGTTGAGCAAACAACAAAAACAAAACAGAAACAAATTGAATTCGACGCATTCCATGGTTAATCAAGTGGCCCGCTCTGAGTTGCGAGCTGTGGAGCTGCCAGGCCAAGTGGCAACTCCACCGTCGTCTGCACTGGAATTTTAATTGCAATGGAAATCGAAATCGCCGCCAAACGCTGCTACATTCGATGCCGACCGAGCACACACCTGTCGATGGTCATCGGCTTCAGCTTTAGCTTCGCCGGGGGCAGCAAATGCCACCGGTTATCCCCAGTTGCCTCTAGCACTAGTTCCGAGTGGTTCCAAGTGCTTGTACCAAGTGCCTAAATGCCTTGAAGTGCTTTGATTCGCTGCGCTGGTTTACTTTCTGTTTCGCTCTTGCTTTTTGGTGTTTGGGTCTTTTGGTTTTGGTTTCTGGGTCTCTCCAAGTCAAGTCAAATCGAGTCAAAAAGTTAATTACAATTTCAAGAATATCGTGCACTTTTGACACCACTGGGAACGTGACAATATGAGTGGGACTACTTCCTGAGCCGGAGCTGGAACTGGAACTGGCAGTTCAATGTCGGAACTTTGCACTGAAACTCACTGAATCTCATAGAGTTGCCCCTTTTGCTCCTGTGCTCATTAAAACTTTCTTCTGTTCCGAATATTTGCTGAACTAGAGATGGTAACGGATTATCGATAGCTAACAAGGTGAAGCGATAGTTCAGATGGTACAATAATAAATCCTTGAGACTGTTGAACATTAAAACCTTTCCTTGCTCCGACTACTTGTCAAGCTAGACATAGTACGCAAGAAATGGGACGATAACTAACGATAGCTTGATAACTCTCAAGTATGTCGAACATTAAAACCTGCTTCTACTCTGAATAATATCCAAACTAGAAATTAAACACAAACATCTAAAGATATCTTTTGACACTTAACGAGACTCCAACTTATCATTACTCTCAGGTATTTAGGTTTCAATTTACCTAGCTAGAGATGGCACGATAACTTTCGATGGTTAACAAGACTCCCGCTAATCATGACCCTGCGGTATTTAGGTTTATATTTAATAAACTTATTACTCAGTTTGTTACCCATATCTGCACAGAATATTTACCTAACTAGAGATGGCACGATAACTATCGATAGTTAACAAGACTCCCTCTAATCATAACTCTCTGGTATGTCGTTTTCTACTCTGATAGACTTGTTACTCTCGTGCTTGTTACTTTCTTCCATATTTTCCCGACAATTTACGTTCCTAGGCCAGACAAGCACGACGACGGCATTTAATGACGGCTTCGCTGGAGCTCTACTAACCAAATAGTAGGAAATTTGAAAATCATCGAGTCAGCGGACGACGCCAGCGGTCAGTGGGTTAATTGTGCACAGTAATCACTCGCTACAGATGCTGCTAGATTAGAAAGATCGCAGGGCGCCCAATTAATCATGCCCTCTGACTTGTGGTGGTGGTTGTGTTGTGTACGAAAAGTTGGCGAAAGTTATCTTTGATATTATCTTTACTTGTTCCCTCGGCCACCTCCAACTCCACCTCTGCCCAGGGCGACCCCAGGTGGCCGTCACTTTCACGCATTCCCATTCATATGGCAGACGAAGATTTGCTTCGACTGATCCATCAGCATGTTCAGCATCAGCATCGGCATGCAAATGCCTCATCAATCAACCTTTTAGGCAGAAGAAGAAGAAGAAGAAGCAGATGCAACTCTCCGTCACTCTGACTTGGCTACTGTGCTCCGCATGGCGGCAATCAACGCGTCAAACGCGGCCAAGAAGCTGACACTATACAGTAAACAGACGTACGTTCCACACTCAATCCTCCCTCCTCCTCGTTCCACCTTCCACAAACAGTTAGACGATCCGTTTGCTGATTTGGCTTGCAGCGATGTGTGTGAAATCTTGAGCAGAGCATCCAACAACAACAAAACGTTTTTGACAGCTGCCTACCAACTCAGTCCACACAGAATCCACAGTGGAAGCTGTTATGGGAGGGGAGAGTAAGAGTGTAAGAGAGTAGGCAACCCTATTAGCTGCACGCTAATTTATTCTAGCAAATAGAAGAGAGAGAGAGGGGGGGCAGAGAGAAAGAGCGTGTGCAAGAGAGACCACTCGGCGCCAGAGCAGCAGCAGCAGCTGAGCAGCAGCTCATGCAAATTGTGAAAACTTGCAATTGCTTGAAAATTTCTGCATCGACTTGTTGCATCTTGTCGTGATGAACAAATGTGCCTTGACCTTGACAGCAGTCAGCAGTAATAATGAGAGAGAACAATAATAACAATGAAGAAAAGAGCGCAAGCGCAACTCACCGTTCATCTGCCGATCTCTCGTTGTGGAGCAGGGGGAGCAACTTGCAGAAATTGCATTGAATAGTAATTAAACAAATGATCAAAGTCTTAAACAATTACAATTAAAATAACAATAGTTATTTATTTACTATTAAAGCACTATCACTTCTTATTTAACACACACGCACGCACTTTACGAGAGTTAAATACGCGTCACAGCACTTTGGCTGCTCCACTCAAACTGACATTTGGGAGAGCAATCGAATGTTCTGGAATGTTCTCTCTGAAAAATTTAAGTTCTTCCTTTGCCTTCTTCAGTGCGTACGTGACAAACTCATGCGCAGTTTCGGCAATTGCGTCGACCTTGGCACAGAAAACAATAACAATTCGCCAATAGTGCTCTCATTTGCTCTCTCTTCATCCACTTGAGAACTGCATTGCCTGCAGGAGCTTAGAGCTCCCAGAATAACAAATATGTGACGCAGTGCAGCACAGCAGTTGTTGCTCTCTCAGTGTGCTCTATCTGTGTGCGCTATTTCCCTCACACGCATTGTTCACTGCGACTTCTCTCCCCTTCTGTCTAGTTCTAAGCACTCACTTTGTGCTTTGCTTTTGATCAATGCACAAACTGCGCTCTCATTTATTCTCACCAACCATTAGAGCACTGCATTACCTGCAGCAGTTTGAGAATAACAGAATAACAAGAACAACAACACTTAATGTGTGGAGTGCGTAGCTCAGCTGCTCTTCTTTAACACTTTCTCAGATAGTGCATTCTCTCTTGGTGCTCTCTCTATTCCCCTCGTACGCATAGTAATCTTCGCCTGCTCTGCTCTTCTTCCTAATTGGAGTGCAATTCTATGCACTGTGCTTTGTTGTTGTTATTTAATTACAATTTGTCACTCTCTCTCTCTCTCTCACTCTCCGTCTCGCTGACGCAATTGCATTTGCAAATGCAAATCTGTTTCGTTTGGACACTTTCACTCAGTGCAGCTCTAATCGGAGTCTAATAACAACAGCAACAAAAAACCACAACAACAACAACAACAATTGCTCGCTCATTCTCGCCTTTCACACTTTCGGTTTTAATTGCGTCCCGAAAATGAAACGGGAAGGAAAATACCGCACAAGCAAAGGTAAAGTGCGACAAAGACGGCGACGGCGAAGCTGCTCTGCGGGCCGCTGGCGACGGCGCAATCATTTGCATAAAACAAACAACAATTTTTCGCGTGCAGAGTTGCCAGAGTGTGTGAGAGTGTGCATGTGTGTGCTTGAGTGTCTGTGTGAGTGAGAGAGTGTGAGTGTGTGAATTGCCTGTGCGAATGTGGGGCCCGCAGCGACGAATGCAAAACGATTCGACACACACGAGCTGCGCAGTCGCAGTCGCCGTCGTCCCACGCTGAGAAGGGTGACAGAGCGAGAGAGAGAGGCTGGCAGGGCCAAAAGCGTCACATCAAACATGCATCAATTGATACACACTCACGTATACTATCTCTCTCTCACACACACACACATACAGAGATCGACATTTGTACATTTCCAATTTGAAAATGCTCATTGGAAACCAAAATGGAGGCGCGCTGCCCGCAGTCGCCGTCGCCGTCGCAGCGAGCGTAGGCTCCAGGCAGGTGCGGTTTGTCGTGGCGCGTTGAAAAGGAAATTTCTCATCTGGCTAACAAATGGACCAAGTGGACCGAATGGATCGAATGGAGTTGTAGCCCAGGCCGAAAACAGCAAGCAGCAACAACACACAATAAGCAAATACAACAACAACAACAATAACAACAAAAACACACACATATAAATAAGTTGGGGAGAGGGAGAAAAAGAAGGCTATCGCTATCGCTTCTGGCCAATCTGCATGCCTCATGCCTCATGCAGCAAGCAACAAGCAACATGTGCGCCAACTGCTGCCTGCCTGCGTTAGTGTCTGTGTGTGTGTGCGACGCGGACAATGACAACAATGAACAAATCATGAGCACTTTGCATTTGCTGCCCTTCTCCCTCTCTCTCTTCTCCTTCTCCCTTGCACTTGTAACTTTGCATACCACACAAAAGACTAAGGAGAGCTTAGTGACGGTTGTGTGCTTATACGATGACACGAGCACAAGTGACATTCAAAGTAGGCAAGGAGTATCGATTAATATTGAATAGGTACTCGTATCAATTATGGTACTAACGAAAAGGCATCGATAGGTATTGATAGTTCTACTAAGGGGTGATTTTTTAGCTATTATCTTTTTGCCAACACTGGATTAAACAGCTGACTCATGTTTCGTGTTTTCGTGATTTGTCTGGACTATCAAGGCCTGTAGTTATGCCTTTAAGATATCGTTCAGCTTTAGTAAACTATTAAACTGTTTTCTTCCCCGTGTCACGCCAAGCACACATCTCTATTGAAGTTTACTGCACTATATAATATTTAACAAAGGGTAACAATATGTAACGTTTAATATCACTACTTAATTTAATCATTTTTCTTTCATTATAATTATCTTAATTTAATCATTATCCTCCTTAAGACCTCGTGTCACGCACACATCTCTAGCAGCTCGTATACTTAGCATATGTTTCGCGTACGTACGCTCGTAAGCCGCAACTAAATGGCATTTTTAGCTTTTGACATTTCACGCGTGCAGCTCCATAGTGCAGCGCCAGCGCAGTCGCAGTCGCCTTCTATCGCGTCCTACACGTCGTATGCGTGATGTGATAATTTCTGTCATGCCGCCGCCGCTGCAGCTGACCCGAGAGTCGGCACTCGAGTCGAGCCGTGGCGACTCTCGACTCTATAGCCAGGCGGCACTTGAAAGTGAGCTCCCCTCGCTGCACCTCTCCCCCTTCTCCTGCCTCTCCACCTCCCCCTCTCTCCTTGGTCCGTTTCTAATGCCACACATTGATTCGGCGACTAATTCACGACAATTTGCGCCGATCGTCGATTGCCGTTTGCCGATTGTCGATTACTGATTGCAGTTAAGTTTAGCTTAGTGCGCTGCATTCCCGGACTCACTCCCGATCCCGACAGTCCCCACAGTCCAGATTCCAATTCCCGTTGCCCGCTGTAATGTTTACTTCCTCCCGCAAACGCTACGCCGGCGATCAAACGCGCCATCTCAGCCTCTTTAGGCGCACAAATGCATTTTTAATTACATTGGCGAACATTTGCGCGTTGCCAGCTGCCAGCGTTGCCAGACCTGCCCCTGCCACTGCCACTGCCACTGTATCTGCCCACAGGGAGGAGCAGAGCCTTTGCTATGATACGGAACTGGTAACAATAGCAGAGTTTGACTTGTTAGACGAGGGAATGAGTTGAGAGTGCTAAGGAAAAAATGATGATAGAACACATTATACGTGAGATATAGATATAACAAGTGAGCAAGAATATATTATATATACTTTATGGGGTATCCCACGCCTCCTTCTGCCTGTTACTCGTACATACATTTGCACCCTTTTTTGATCGTTATCAATGGTCGAAGGGTATAATCAATGCATATTTAAACAAGCACGAAAGCTATAGTTGATTTCTTAAATGTGCAATTTCTACGTATTTTGTGTTGCATACTTTGCAGGGCTCGGCAATCAGTAAAACTTTTTATTATTTCTTAAATAACTTCTATGTTAATTATCCGATCGCAACCAACTTTTCAGAAATTGGTTTTAATCGATTTGAGGACCAAAATCGAACATAACCTTAATCTGCAGGCAGAAAATTTGGCATATTTATTTGGTAGTCCTAGCTCTTATAGTCTCTAATATTGGCATAAAAATTGCCTTATATCCAATGAATAGTAGCAAAAACATTACTATATATTGGTCTATAGATGAATCTTAACCATAATGAACAATTCAGAGAAGGAAAGTAACTATAACTCCAACTATATCATGATACATATTGATACAACTGAACTCAGTCATTAAGTCTTAAGATTCTCATAAGACCTTCTCCAAATGTCGAACACTCATTTAACCCACTCCAAATGAGGGAATTTCTATGTGTCCCTTGCACAATGAAGTTGCAATTCAACGAGAATATTTCTTATCCATTACAGGGTGCCTGCACGTCTAGTGCACCCCATAAATTGTTGCACACTGCCTCATTGGCACTGCAACTGCCACTGACGTTGCTCATTTGCCTGATTGTTGTGTTTCGCTGCTGAAGATGGAGTTGGAGCTGCTCTTGGAGTTGGAGCTGGAACTGAGTAATGCCCGGTTAGCTGCGCTGCTGCTGCGACTCAGATTCCATTGGCAGGCTCGGGCAGAGACGACGACGGCGACGACGGCAGCTTCATCGAATGTGACCACATATCGATTTCAGGCTGTCCGTTTAGCTGACTGTTCCTCTACTTCCCCTTGCAACTGCACCCTCTTGAACTGCTGTTGCTGCTACATCCACTGTTGCCCTCCTCTGTCACCCTCCCTGCTCCTGCTGCTGCTCTGCTGCCTCTGCTGTGTGCGCGTAAATTTTCATGTCTCTGCTTGATTTGCAAGCATTTAACAAAGTCAAAACAATTTTAATGCGCAGACGCGGCAGTTAATTAAAATTGCAACGAGCTGTTGCCCATTTGTTGCTGCCTCAGTTGTTGTTGCCTCAGTTGTTGCTGGTGCTATGTGGTTGTTGTTGTTGTGTGTTGTTGCTGCTTTTGGGGCTGCTGCTCAACACTTGTCGAGAGCGCCAGTGCGCGCATCTTCCCATGACTTTTGTGGCTGCCTTTGCTCTGTCGCTGCTGCTGCCTTTGCTTGCCCAATTCAAATTAATTTTAATGCCGTCGGCAGCTTTGGCGCACATTAATTACCCCCCGCTCTAGGAGCTCTCTGCCTCTGCTCACATCTGCATGCCAACTTCAGCTGCAGTTCCTGCTCCTGCTGCAGCTCCTTCTCTATCTGCAGCTCCTTCACCAGCTGCAGCTCCATCTCCTTCTCCAGCTCCTTCTCTAGTTCGGCTTTTGGTTTATAATTCAATAAAATTTGATTAGGCATTAATTTGCCATGGCGACTAATTAATGAGCGCGCTCGGGGGATCGATCTATGCTTCCGCCTTGTAAATGTTGTCCAAGCTAACCTCCTCTCCCTCTCTCCTGTTGCCTCTCCTTCTGTCTGCCTCTGCTGCTCAGCTTCTTCCTTATTTGGTTTGCAGATCTCTCTCTCGGTCTCTTCCTCGCTCTTCTAATGCCAACTAAAACACATATTAAATGCCGCGTGAAAGGGGCGGCCAGCGGGGCGGGCAATGGGCGTGGCACACTAGCAATAGCAGCAACAACAACAATGTAGTGCGACCTAGTGCTGCCTGCCTGCCTGCCTGGCTGGCTGCTGCTGCTGTGGCATAATAGGCCAATTATTGCTGCAATTTGCATTAGAACAGAGTTGCATTGCAGTGTAGAGAATTTTAGCAGGTAACCAACGTGCAGATACCCTGTATTTTTCTTATTGTGGCAATTGCTAGTGCAACTTTTGCTTTAGACAGTGTTTACTATGTTCTGCCAGCTGTGGAAGAGTTCAGCAGCTGCTTGGCAGCTTGATAGATTGTAAAATACCCTGTAGTTTGAGGTGTAATGTTGTTTCTTGTCTAGCTTATGTTTGAGGAAGTATCCAGCATTCTTGTTCTATACTGAATCATCTCAGTAGCTGACAAACAAAGTGTCTGACTAGAAGATACTCTGTAGTTTATAATATAATCAAGTTTCTAGTGTACACTTTCTGCAGGAACTATAAAATACTCTCTTGCTTGTCTGCAAGAACTCACGTGCAGCCAGACAGAGTGCAAGATTGCAGATACTCTGCAGCCTATAAAGATACCCTGTAAATGTCGCCATTCTATCTTCCTTTGCTCTAAATGTCCCTATGCTTTCCCTCCTCTGCTCAAACTCTTCCATAGAAAGTTGATAGTTATCCCTGCAGTTATACCCAACATACCCCTCGTTTCCACATTTACAGGGTATACAGAACATGTCTCTGTTTGCTGTCCATATGCAGCGATGAGATGAGCTAAGCTGAGCACACTCGCATTATGAGAAGGAAGCTGCGCACAAATTCTTTAGCTCTGTCGCTGTCGCCGGTGCAGTCGCTGCCTCTGCTGACGTCGCTGTCGCTGCGTTGTTATTATGAAACCGTTTAGAGAACGTGTTTGTGAACACCACAGTAATTTGGTTAGATTACCTCGGCTTTGACTGCGACGAGCATATGACGTGGAGAATGCAGATGCCAAGCCAGCAGCAGCAGGCGAAGGAGGCAGAGGAAAGATAGACAGAGACAGAGAGAGAGGGAGAGGGAGAGATGCCTGCTGATGGCGCTGCGGACGTTTGCATGAAATTGGCGACTCGCAGATCACAACGAATGTGGGCCAATCTATCACTGGCGGTGCAGCAGCAGCAGCAGAAGAAGAAGCAGCGACAGCAGCAGAGACTGCAACTGAAGCAGCAGCAGCGACAGCGCTAACTGAAGAGGAAGAAGCTGAGCAGCAGCAGCAGCTGAGAGCGCTGAAACGCTTGGCGTGCACTGAGAGAAATGAAACATGCAAGATGAAATAAGAATCATAGAGACAAAAGAAACTTCCCTGGTTCGAACTTATTTTCAATATATCAAACATATTTTGGGGATTGAATCAAATGATGATGTATAGTACTATAAAAATAAGTGAACATTACAATGTTAGATATTAGTAAAGATGATAAAAGGTTAATCTATCTCACGAATATTTGAATAATGCTGACAGTCAAGTTTTCTGTGGGATACCCTTCGACCTATGTTCCGATGTAGTTTAAGTTTTAAATTCATACACATATACATATTAAGATAACTGGAAACAAATTTTCAAAATGTAAGAATGTTTCATTGAGTCATAGAAAGAATTCTTCGATAACCTAATTATTTTTTTATCAATTTAAAAGAGTAGAGGGAAGGAGTTCAGACTATAAAACAAACTTGATCTGCTTGCAATAATAAAACTTATTTACATATATTATTGGTAAATGACAGACTGACTTTATCGACTGTTGATGCTGATCAAAAATATATACATATGCACACTTTGTGGTGTAGGAGATGCCTTCTCCCATATGCCATATAAATTGTTGGTTACCACAAAGTTAACGAGAGCAACAGTCGAGCGGCACGTGACAGTGGGATACCCTTCGACATACATATATTCTAGTGTTTAATTTGTTAAATGCATATATATATATACAATATATTCTATCATCTCTAGATTAACTTTCCTTTCTCTGAGTGCACTTATTCCCGTTGTCTCTAACCAAGCGTGTGAATAGAAACGTTAGCGCAGGCACGTTCCCGGCCAGGCCTGATAAAAGTTGATTGCAAATTTATAGAGGAGTTGGAGCTGGAGCTGGGAGCTGTAGGAGCATAGATTGCCCATAAACTGGGCAACTTGTAGTTGTAGTTGTTCTTCTAGTGCATGTTGTTGTTATCGTTGTTGTAGGTACCACAGAGCCGGGGGCAGAACATGGCTTAAATGCCTAGTTTGATTATGCCAGCGATCTATCTGGACGATCTCTCAGCCTGCGATCTGCCAATCTATTCATCTATTTAGCAGATGTAAGAGACAGACAGAGAGAGAGAGGGGGAGGGAGAGAGAGAGAAAGAGGGAGAGAAAGAGAAGAGAAGAGGGCATAGATAAGCGCACTGCGTTAGTTGTCAACACGGCTTCAACTTCCGCAACTGCTCGATCATTCAAAGCAAATTCGTATCCCAATTCAATTTCAAATCCCCCAATCTCAATTCCCCCCTTCTCCCCTTCTCACCTGCCATCCCCTGCCCAATTCCCCATTTGACTCTGCTGCTAATTGAGTTAATTAGCTGCCGCTATGCAAATCGAGCAACAGAAACAGAAACTGGCTCACATTTGTCTAGCGACTTTATGCATTATCGGATACTTTACGCGGCCAAGTGTCGGCGCAAGTTCGCACATGCATGTGCATGCACTCGCTTGCTAGTACGAGTACTCGTACTCGTATTCACATGACTATTCACAAGGGTATTCACATTGTACATTTGTGCTGGCCCATTATTCTTTCAACTGCGCCGCAAGCAGCTGCAATCTCTGACTGATCTCGATCTACTCTCGTCGAGCTCTTTACGGGCTACATGGGGCTACCCTATGCCTAGCAGTATGTAGGGCTGCTTGCACTATGCAGAGCGTTTGGTGACGTTAGAGTGAGAGAGAAAGATAGAGAGAGACAGAGTTATTACAGGACTAAGAGGGAATAGAAATGAATATGGAAAGAAATATATATATGAATAAAGGAATGAGAGAGAATGAAATATATCTAGATATATACACAATACGAGAAAGAGAGAGACAGTGATATAATCATATAAGAAAACAGAAAGAGTGTTATATATATAGGGGGAGATATTGAAAGGAAGTAGAAGAAAGCATCCTTTAAAGACTGTCGAAGGTAGTTATGTATATTGAGAAAGGAACTCACAAGCATTAGGCAGATCTCGCCAGCATTTCTCAATTTGTGGAAGGTAGTTATGCAGTGGGAGAAAGGCTCTCCCATGGATTAGGTATATCTCCCTTAATTTTCTCAATTTTATTTTCTTTATCTTCATATATCTATTTCTAGTAAGACCTAAGAGGCTAAAGAGACTAAGAGCTTTGATTTCTCCTCCGAGAATTATGCTTGAATTTCTCATCATTCAGCTCAAATGTTCTAGGATAAAAAAAGCGTAGGTTCCGTGTGCTATGTCCTCTTCGCAGCTTTAGAAAACCTTAATGTGCTTTAGCTTGTGATCATATTGAGCTGTCACATGTTAAATCTCTTTACAATAAAACTAATAAACCTTAGACAAACCTTAGATACATTTCAGCTGAGCTCCATGAAATCTCTGGGCATTTTCTAGTTAATTTTATAGCTTTACAATTCAAACTTACCACTCATAAATCAATGAACTTCCTCCAACTGTAAGCGTATTTGGGTCTTCGGTATATTTGGGTAAGCCCGCGGCATTCTTGTGGTAGTTGCGCGGTTTGTTTGCACTCGTATTTCATTTTAGCAGCAGCAGCGACGACGGCAACGACGGCGACGATGGCAACGGCAACGCCAACACACTCGAAAGCCGCTGCCAAGTAGACCTTCAGACGCCAAACACTCCAACGCCAGCGAACAACAACAACAACAATAGCAACACTAACGAAACGGCACAACAACTGCGAACTGCGAACTGCGAACGGGCTCAGCCTCAGCCAACGCGACAAGAGCAGTCAGCAAAGTGAGCCAGGCAGTCAGGCAGTGGGACAGGTGGACAGCTGGGACAGTTGGACAATTGGACAGTGTGGGGACAAGGGGGACAGTGGGACAAACAGACAGATAGACAGCAAAGACAGTGGGACAGACAGACGGACAGTCAGACAGCGCGACAGTTGGACTGGCAAGAGTCGACAGTTGTTGGGCTTGCAATTGCGCACTTTTCAATGCGACTGCACTTTTTGATATGTGCCTCAGCCGACAGAGCCACACACACACCAACACCACACACACAGCACACCAGCTACACCACACACACACACACCAGCTACACCACACACAGTTTTGCATCTCGAAATATATATGAAAATTGTGTAGATATTGCCGCCATGTGTGCAGCAGCTCATTTGTTTATTCAGCGCTTGATTCATTCACCTGCACAGTTGGGCTCAAGTGCAGCCAGCCAGAGAGTGAGTCTACACTGAGAGAAATGCCTATAATAGTAAGTCAGTCAGTGCGAAATTGTTGTGGCTGCTGAAAGTAAGGCTCAATCAAAGCTTGAAGAAGAAGAAACAGTCGCAGGGAAGGAGTCTTGCCTGGGTATTTCTTTTTTACAGACTTACCTCTTGTTTTTAGATACTTTTCAAAGAGTTTTTATCATATCTGAATTTTACTAATATATACTATATAGTTGAAATGTACTTTAATATGCTTTAAATAAGCTCAATCCGAATTGATTCATTCAATTCTCTTGAATGCCTAACTAGAGGAAACAAATTTATCAAAAATTTCCTTACTTTAGGTTACTTTTAACCTATTTTCAAATACTTCTGCAAGAGTTTTAATATTGAATTTATATTTTTGGAATATTTTATAGATTGTAAACGAATTTTTGAAAAGTCACATTATACTAATGTCGAATCGAATTATAATAATCCCCTTCAATAATTATTAAGTACTCTCACAAAAGGTTTACAGACTTAAGTTCCATAATCCACTCACAAATCCTGTACTTCACACTCTTCTGCCTTGTTTCTCTCAGTGCAGCTGCCTAGCCGTGTCTCGAGTTGGATGTGAATTGTGGATTGACACCTGACATGGCAGCCAAGGCAGCTCAACGCGCAGCCGCGAAACAATACAGCTGATACTCATTCAAATGCCTTATCTCAGCTGCGAGAGTGCGACGCAGACTCAGAGTCAGACTCGGACCCTGCACTGATTGTAGTCGTACCCGTTTGGTACTGCTGCAAGTACTACAATATATATCGTACATATATAATTATATAAGCCCGATTTGGCCTGAACCTGTGTGCAAAAACCACTCACGGGCAAATTGACTGCAGGCGTTATTGTACAAGTTATTGTAAATAAAACTCGTAGATGATTCATTCATTCGGCGATCGAACATGCGATCGATCGATCGAATAATTTATGGTCATGTTGATAGGCAAATATCCGTTTCAGTTGCTGCAACTAATCACGCAGTTGATCACTTAAGGGCCGACTCGATTGCTGATTTCAGTGTCGTGTTTAGCTATCGATAAATCAACGGAAACAACCGATTTAAATTGTATGAATAATATCAAACTCATTTCGAATACAAATTCATTTCCAGCTGAAAAGGAGAACTTTACGCGATTTTGACTTTTATTGCACTCGAAATCGATTGAATGTTCTTGGTTGTTCGTCTATCGTATTTGGTATATTCATATTGTATATTCATATAATCGTATAATCGTATCGTGGTATAGTATAATATGTCTCGGAAATCACACTAAATCTACAGTTCAGTCTACGAATGCGTGGGATAAACATACGAGTACGATACATGGTGAGTGAGTGTTTGAGTGAGTAAAACAGTTAGAAGGTTTCGAGTTGAGTGTGTGATCGGGGCACGGATGTGTATCGATAACAGAACTAAAACTATAGCTAGGCCTTCTTCAGCTCGTCGTGTTTACAACCTGCGATTGCAATTAGCTAAACTTACAAACAGAATAAGAATGCGCTACACACACACAGACATATCAAAACAGACACAACACATACACATACATAGATCGTATTACAAAATCATTATAAATCGAAGTTATCTTATCGTCTCCTTTCCTTCTACTTCCTTGCTACTGCCCGCCTTCATCCCGTCATTGACTCGATCACAAAAGGTCGCCTAGTCGACCGCGCTTACTAAATAATACCCATAGAGATTATGCATAGTTTAAAACACATCACAAAAATGTTGTTCCTCCTTCTCCACCTTCTTCTCCCTCCCTTCCTGCTTGTGTATAATAATTGATGCTTGTTCCTACTACCGCCGGATGGTTCCAATAGATTATAGTGATATTTCTTTGTTTAAGTTACTCAACTATTGAGGCAACTATCGGCAAATTAAAAAAGCAACTGCAAATTATACTCAAATGTGCCACAAAGATTTTTTGCGATAGTTCCCTCGATAGTTTTACAACTTTCTCTAGTTATGTTTCTATGTGAGCTAGATTATTTATCGATAGTCGATTGGCTATGTGGCTAAGTTTCTATTGACCTTTTCCAAGGAGTTTTGGTTGGGGTAGATCGTTATTAATTCATATAAAGAAATTCTTTGGAGCAGTCTCACAATCGATTGGATGATTCTACTTGTATATCGATAATCGAATGGCTATGTGGCTAAGTTACTATTGACTTGTTGGTCAGACGTTTTCCAGTGAATTTTGGTTGGAGTAGATCGCTATAAACTCATATAAAGAAATTCTTTTGAACAGTCTCACAATCGATTGGTTGATTCTACTTGTATATAAATTGTTCAGTTATCGATAATCAAAAGACATCGACTGCCATTGGGGGTGGGTTAACTGTGGAACACTGTGGTCTATTTGCTGGTTTCGCTACGTGCTACGCTTCTTTTGATATATATATAAACTACTATAAGAATGGTTCTTAACTCTTCGAAACTCATCAGAGAGCGAGAAATTTTTAAGAACTTAAAGTAAGAATGATTTGATGCCTTCCTGCAAATCATTTGGGGGTAACCTTGAGAATTTTTACTGAATTACTATAGAACTTCTTCATCTTCTTCTGCTGGGAATGCAATCTACACTCTGCGATTGCTGTGGTCCTGCTTGATATTCACATTGTTCATGACGGCACTCATGTCCACAACGACGGCATCGCACATGCTCTTAGTGGATGTCTCCAGCTCCGTTTGACCCTCTAGCAGTCCGCCATGGTGTCCGTTCGGGGTACCAGCAGGCAGATCCTAAGGTTTGCAGTATTTTACATAAGGAATCTAAGTGAAGCATCTGCCTGACTCACCTGATAATTGACAGCAGCAGCATCCAGTGCCATCAGTTCCTTGCGCGACAACTCCTCAACGACGGCGGCTGTGTAACAATCTCCCAGCATGTTGTTGGTGGTGCGTATGCGATCGCTGAGGAGGAGCAGCAAAAGAACATGTTTGAGTATGAATACCTCAAGGAAGAAGGTACCTTCTACTTACACCAGCCAGTCCACAGCAAAGAGCAGACTCACATCCTGCACAGGAGCATCGATGGCTGTCAAGACGACAAGGAGCAGCACCAGAGCCGCACTGGGCACACTGGCTGAGCTCATGGAGGCCGCCGTGGAGGTCAGCAGAACAGTCAGGAGCTCACCAAAACCGAGTACCATGCCACTCATCTGGGCCACAAAGATAGAGGCAACAGCTATGAAGAGGGCGGTGCCATCCATGTTGATGTTGCAACCGATGGGAAGGACGAAGCGCGTGATGCGAGGATCGATGCGCAGCTTGTCGTTCATGCAGCGGAATGTGATTGGCAACGCGGCGGCGCTGCGGAAGACGTTCATGGTGTGTGTGTGTATGGGTAAGAGTAGATGTGTGTGAGAGTGTGTGTGTGTGTTTGTGGTGGAAATCAAAAGAGTTGAATTTTCATAAGAACAACAAAGGAAGTTAACGATTTTGAAAGAAGATATCTCTTGAACTGCGCCAATCAGGGATATTACAGTGGGACAAATCCTTTAAATATTCAAGAATGAATACAATTTGGAAAGTGCACCAATTAAATCTTCACTACAGAAAGTACAATTTTGAAGAGTTCTAAGTGATTTTAGTCAAATAAAAATATAAATTTAATAAAACTTGCCAAGAATTTGTACAGATTTCAGAGACAAGGAGGAATATCTCTACACAGATTAATGAACTGTCATGAACTATCGTATATCACAAGTATATCACAATGCATATCGATAACAAATGGAAAATATCACAATATTCGGCAAAACATTGTTATTTTACGATATCTAATATCGTAAACATCGCATGCTCGATCAACATTTTTCTGAGATAAATATCGATATCGATTTCTTTCTGACACCCTGTAAAATGGGCATAGATGAGCTTTTGTGTTATTTTAGGCTTACGTTGAGGCTGTGGCAAATGCCGTTAGCATGGGCTGAATGAGACCCGCGTAGAACTTGTAGGGATTGCGTCGCACGAACACAAAGTAGATGCCCGGCATGACGAGCCACTGATAGATGAGCACCCCAATGGCCACCGTGATGATGAACCACACCAGCTGGGCCATCACCAGGCTGAGGTTATCGACGCTGAGTATCTTGCCAGCGATCACCGAACTGATGCCCACCGGCGTTAGCCACATCACACAGCTAACCATTTTCATGATCACCTCGAAAATGGCAGCAAAGAAATCCACAACAACTTGTCCCTTCTGTCCGATGGTGCCCAGGAATGTGCCAAAGACGAGGCAGAAGAAGACGATGCCGAGTGTGTTCGTTCCATTGCGATATTGCACATCCCGTACTAGCATGATCTCCACCTCCTCCATCATCTCTTGATTAGCTTCCTTCTGCTGACGCAGTGCCTCCATTCCAGTGCGCACAAGAGCGGCTGCCGTGTCATTCAGTGTATTATTGAGGGCATTATTGTTGTTGTAGCCAGTGCTGTTGTTGTTGTGCTGCACTACTCCCGGCTTGGGCAGGTAGACGGTGTGCGCCTGTTGAATTGATGCCTGGAACAGGTTGTCCGGGAATACGTTCCTGCAAGCAGTAGAGCAAGAGTAAAAGTTAACTGCTTACGAACTGCTTAGTAACATAATACAAGCAGTATTTTAGACTGTGCAGAGTGCAAGCAGTTTAAATGAAACTGGGCACAAGCAGTGTTGTGCTTTGCTCTTGCTTGTCCGGAACAAACAAGCAGTACTCAGAAACTGCTTGCAGTGCCAGAACGCACGCGTTCCGCGTTGGCAAGCAGTTCAATTGAAACGCGTGCGTTTTTGTAGCTGTTTTAAGCGCTGGGTAGGTAACAAGCTGACAACAGTGGCTTAGTGAAAAACGAACCAATCTTTTATGCTTTACTGATCTACCCAGGTAAAGATTGTCAAAGACCTATTCCTTACTAACGTGCACGATTTTGTAGCGATTTTCAGTTCTTCAACAACGTACAACACACGCGCGTTTCGCTAGCGGTTTTAGACTGTGCAGCCAACAAGCAGTTTAAAAGCACAGCGACTACTTGCATCAACAGATTACTGTTTGGCGACTTTAGTGCGTTTCCTTAGCGATTTAAAAAGCGCTTCCCTCACTTACCTGCCCAAATCCAAGAGACTGTCCAACAGCTTCACGGTCTTTCTATCCGTAGCCAATGCATCCGCACTATGCAAATCAGGATTGCCAGGATGTATGAGCAGAACCAGAGCAATGCCAAGTGCAGCATTGAAGAGCGACGTGGAGGCAAAGTAAATAAAGGTGCGCAGCGCAATTCTGCCATTCATCTTGGCATTCAGACTGGCCGAGCCGGCAATCAGGCTGGAGATGACCAGCGGGAGTATCATTAGCTTCAGCAGACGCATGAACAGTTCCCCGGGATACGAGATCAGCATGATGGAGTCGCCATGCAGCTGCAACGGGCGCAGAGAGAAGCCTGTGGAGGAGAAGGAGATTAGTTAAACAGTTACCTCCCCTCTACGCTGCCAGCTACTCACCCAGCAGAACGCCCAGCAGCACGCCAGAGAGCGTCACCAGCAGCATGAGATTATCCCGCAGCCACTTCCGGTAGCCGGTGAGCTCAAGGGGCGCATCACTGCGCTCCGGATGCGTCTTCGGTGGCAACTCGGTGCCATGCACGGCGGCCGTCACATTAGGGGGGCCCATTTTGGCGAAGAGGTAATCTGAAAATTTCTCCGACTTTTCCATTTCAGGGAGAGAGCGAGAAACCGCGCAAGGGGCCACGCAAGAGAGACGAATGAGGGAGAGAGAGAGTCGAGAGGGAGTCGAGAGACAAGAGAGAAACCAGAGAGAGACGAGAGAGTATCCAGAGAGCAAGAGAATTCAGTGAGAGATGAGGAACTCAAAGAGAGAGTAAACTCTGAGAGAGAGTGAGTGAGACAGCGCTAGAATGCGTGAGTGAGCTGGCAAACGTGTGTGAGTTCAGCTGTTCAGCAACGCCAGGATGGGCAACAGATTGTGCTGCCTTCTTGCTTCCTTCCTCACTATTTGTTGCCTTTTCTTTGCCACTTCTTCTTCTTCCTTATGCGCTGCTTCCCCTTCTCTTTGCTTGGCTTCCTTGTTGTGCCTTCTGCTTCCCCTTTCGTTGCAATTATTGATTTTTTAGATACTTCACATTGAACTTGAGTATGTTAATTAGATAAGCCATGGCAGCCTCGCCTGGGCAGCAGCACCCTGTGCAGTACCTCGTGGAGTACCTTATGGAGTTCCGCGTCGAGTTCCTCGTGAAGTACCTCGTGGAGTACGTCGTGGAGTAGCTTGTGCAGTACCACGTATAGTCCCTCGTGGAGTTCCTCGTGCAGTACCTTGTGCAGTACCTCACTGGTTGCCTAGTGCAGTTCCACTTGGGTTTCCTCTTGAAGTTCCTTCCCTGTTGCAGTATCTTCGCTCTGCCAGTACTGTTGCACCTTCTATACCCTTCTCGCTCTCACTCACGCCACTCTCACTATCGATGTGGCGTTGTCTTCTTTGCCGTCAGTGTTCGCGTTCGGCTTGTTGCGGCGTCTCCAACTGCGCCAGCTAAGCACAAATCTTGCTCCGCTAAGGGCTCCGTTGTTGTGGCTTTAGTTCTCTCTTTACCCTCGAATTTCAGGCGACCTTCCTAGTCTCCCCTCCTGCTGCTTCTTCCTCCTGGTGCTGCTGCTTCTTCTCCTCTGTTGACTGCAGTCAAATAATCGATATGCTCCTCGTTGTACTCAGCCAAATCTCGTGCTCAGTGAATCTGTGTCACACAGACAGGCGCACACCTGCACACCTGAACACACACACACAGACAGACACAGAGATACTCAGACACTCAGACACAGTCACCTTCTCTAATCACTTTCCTGCTTCGCCTTTTGCCTTTGACTTTGCCGTTGCCTTAATTGCACTTTCCGCAACTTTCCGCTTTCGTTTTCGTTTTCACTATGCACTTTTTTCTGCCTCCTTTTCCTCTTCCTTTTCCTTTATCTGTCTGCTGTCTGTTGCTGTTCTCTGTGCTCCGCTCTGTTCCTTGTTCCGTTCCGTTCGCTCCAAGCCTGCTCCGTCGACTGTGCGGCGCTGCAGCTGAACGTGCGCCTTTTATGGCGAGTCCTAGCTACGACAGAGAGAGAGAGAGAGAGAGAGAGTTTAGTGCCATAATGGCTCCCCTACTCTCTCTCTCCCTGCTGTGCTGTCACTCTCTCTCTCACTCTCTTCACACTCCTCTCTCTTTATAGCGTCCCAAAGAAAAGGAAAAAGGGGCAACCGCGTGTAGGACTCCAACCGGAGACCGGCACGCACTTGTCACACAGTTTGATTGACGGACCTCGCTCATAATCACCATCATTATCATCTGGCGGAAAGTTTCCAAAATTGATTCAACTTCGAACGAACGACGGCGCTGACGACGTTGACGACGATGTTGTCTGCGTGTTCCACGAGTTTTGCTAAGCTACATTAGGAAAATTGCCACAGGCAGCTCAATAGATCATTATCAATGCGATAGCTGGGGAAGGAGTTGACGCGATGTTAGTTGTTAAATTATGGAAGGATTTATTGCGCATTTGAATTACAAGCAACTAAATCGAAATCGAATTGAGATAATGATTGTGTATGGAAGAATAATATTATAGAAATTTCTACGTAATTTGAAGAGCTTTGAAATGAATCGAATAAAGAAGAAATTTCTTAGAGTTTTGACTAAAACTTTCCTGTAGCTCTTAAAAAATTACCCTTTCTCAATCAGCGTCACCAAGGAAGTCGATCTAGCCATGTCTGTCTTTCTGTCTATTTGTTCGTCCGTCTGTCTGTCAGTTATAATGCAAACTAGTCTCTCAGTTTGAAAGCTTTCTTGATGAAACTTAGTACGCATGCATCTTATTGCTGAACGCTGTATATAAGTCGGAACAAGCTAGATATAAGAACCTGCTAGGGTACGTTCCGCATATCGAAGTTACCATTTTGTTCTGGTCGAACTTTTTTATTAAGCAACTACTCGAATACATTTAAATATTCAACTGTTTCCTTTAATGTTTCTCATACATTTTTAAAGGGATTCCCTTTTCGAGTTTTTGTTCTAATAGTCAGAGAATGTATTTGATATAACAAAGAAATATTTTTTAACAAATCTATAGTTTATCAAATAAAACATTCTAACCAAAAGTTAGATCTTTCAAATTGCATGACTTTCTCGACATAGGAACTTAAGTTTGCCAGTTCAAAGAGTAGTCATAGATTTTCCCTTTTTGGTTTCTGCCTCATCATCAAATTTTCCCACATTGACGTAGAGCTTACCAAGTACATGCATCCTCATTCGCCCCTAACCTAACTCATTTTTTATTTCCACTTTAGTCTATTTTAGCGATTACATCGATTTTTTGGGGCAGGCCAGTTGGGTTTGATTGGCCTCATTGCTAATGGACTCGATAGTGATTTGAAAGCGGGTTGGCACAGTTGGCTAGACTGGGCAGGAATTGGAAACACACTGAGGCAAGCTGAGGTAGACTGGGGGCAGGCTAGTGTACCCGTTGGGTCACCTTCTTCGGGTTATCGATCCAACGCGAAGCTCCTGTCAAGGAGCTGTCAACCATAAATCATGTGCTGGGCAGACGTCCAACTCGATAGGGCAGAAGACCATCATTATATACTACTATATATATCGATGTGGTCTATATAGTATCAAGTAGTAGATTTGACTTGTGGCAGCGCAGGTCGACGCGATCCGGTTGAAATTGGTTGTGCGCCATAATTCCGTGCCAACTGTCAGTTCTGATCTCTTTGCCTGCTCTCTCTCTTTCTGTCTCTCTGCCTCTCTCTGTCTGGCAGATAATTAAGACAAATGTGCGATTTGTTCACTTCGCTTTGATTTTACGCAAACATTGTCAAGAAGAAGAAGATTGTCAGTCTCTTTGGCTATTTATGTTGCAGATCGAATCGAAGCAGCCTCGAACCTGCACTTGACAAGGAGAAAGTTGAGGAAGAAGGTTCAAGGCAGATAAGTGAGCAGAGACACGACAGCTTGAACTGCGTAGTATACAAAGAAGCATAAGTTGAAGTAGTTGTAGTAAGACTCTGTCTCTAATGAGCCTTCAACTGCGTGTTAATGTGCCTGAAACTCTTATCTCCCTCTTGCTTTCTCTCTCTCCTCTCTCTCAAATGACCTTTTAATAACTGTATTTATATCGAACTCACCTCTAAGGATTAACCACAAATTACCCAGGTTTGCGCTGGTTTCTTGACACTGCTTCACACACACACACGCACACACACTTGTCTACTCTACGCGACTGTCCACGGGGGCGTATACTTAACTCAGCTTTGCCAGCTTAGTCTCTTGCTGAAACTTGCGCAGCAGCTTCAGCTGCTGTTGCATCAACAGTTTCCGCACACGTTGCACTGCTGTAGCCGTTGTACCGCCTTGCTAGGCTCGAAGCAGCGCGAAAGGGCAAAGGGTCACGCGTCCAGCAAAGAGACGCCTCGCACTCAGACAGAGACAGACAGAGACGGAGACGGAGACGGAGACAGCCTTGTGTGCAGTTTATTGCGTTGCAAATTCAATTATGGCGAGTGCCTTTCCTTTCCCTTCCTTCACACAATCACAACACACAGTCGCGGTAAACAAGCAAAGGCTTAAGTTGTTTATCGATCGGATATCGATAACACAGAATGTTTGACTTCCGCACGCTGTGAGAACGTTTGCTAGACTGCGCGTAACTCAGCAAAGGGCTGGCGATTTAAACCGACAATGACGACGATCGTTACAGCGAACAATGATGTATAGCCTGTATATATACGATATATATTCGTGTACGCTATATATGGAAACACTTGGCACACTGTTATTCGGGGCTGCGACGCGTCAGCTGAGCTCGGCGATTCGGCGGAAAATGAACTGCGAGTGCAGCAAGAAAATTGAAAACTGAACGAAAATTGGAAGAGTGAAGAAAACACGGCGAGAAAACAAATGAAAACATGCAGTTGAACATTATTTTCACAACATTTCTTTGGCTTTGTTTTGGTCACACTCAGCACACACACACACACACATACAGAGAGACACTGTGGCCTGCGGCAGACAACGGGCTAATGACGCGCACGCAGCGCACACGTCAAAGAGTTGAGCCCCCTGCCCCTGCCCTGCCCCCTCCTCGCTCACTTGGCACCTGTCCAGACAGAGCCAAACTAAGCACAATTGTTTAATGCACTTTGACACACTTTACGGCGACAAGACGACACAAAATGAACAGTCGCTGCCCGTGCATGAGCTGACACTGCGTAGCTGAGGCAGATCGCCTGCCTGCCTGGAAGATCACAGATCACTTGGCAGATCGTTTATAATGCGACACATTAGTTGCAATTTATGCCAAGTGAGTTTGATTTGTTTTTCGTTTTTCGCGTTTTGCCTTAAGTGGAAAATTGCAGCCCAAAAGGTGACAGAGAGAAGGAGGGTGGGGCGCACGTGACCTTTGTTTACGTGGCTAATGAAGTTGTTGGGAGGGCACATGCACAGCGAGAAATGTTGAGAAATGTAGGGAAATAACAAAGAAATTAAGCATGGAATTTACTTCTTGAAGTAAATGGAACTACAAGTACTTGGCAACAACTCTTCGAAATACGAGTATGCAAGAAAATGTAATTGTCTTTCGAGGAATAACTAGGAAGGAATAACAAAAATACTGAAAATACATTTAAACTAGTGTGTAGTTAGTGTAAATACTAAAATTGTATCAATATTAAGTAAGTTAATAGCAAACATTTGTTATTTTATTTGATAAATAAAACATAAATATTTACAAAAAAGGATTATCTGATTTTAATTTTAAGAAATTGTTTGGGCCTTGACGGTTACTGTGTTTACCACAAATGAACTGTTCTGCATTCAAATTACACTTGGAAAGGGACGTGGTCAAATTTGGTAGCCCTAACTTTCATTCTTTCCCTATATCTAGGTTTTCATACGGTCGGACAGACAGTTGTCACAAAGTGATAATACCCTTCTACCCTTCAATTTATTTATCGGGGAGTGCACAACGTAAAGTATTTAAAAATAACTAAAATTATAGCTGAATTGACTGCAATACTAATGTTTAAAACAATAGACATTTTATCTGTAAATAAGTTAGTAAAATGTTTGAAAAACAGTACAAATATTTAACTAATTTGCTCAACTACAGTCAATCACAGTTAATCAGTTAATCACCTGCAAAGCAAAGCTGAAATGTAAATATAAATACTCTAAACGTCACTAAGACTACACTTTCAGTAACCTACATCTTAGTTTCTCTCAGTGTTGCAATGAAAATAGAGAAAACAAAGCACTTTCTGTGCAATTTGCATTTGTCATTATAATTGTTCTTGTAATTATAATAAACGAATACGAATAATAGATGAATACCCTCTAAATGAGTCGATGAGGCTTAAAAATAAAACAGCTACCTCATCGACGGGCAAGGAGAGAGAGAGAGACAGAGAGCGAGAGAGACAGAGAGAGGAATGCAGGTAGAAAGGAAAGGAGGATGACAATTTGCGGTTATTTGCATAAGCGACGAACACGCAAATTGCGTGTGACGATTTGGCCAAGTCAAAAAGTGAGCAGGTCCAAGTTGAGTTCAGTGAGGTACCTATTCAGTGAGGTATTCATTCAGTTAGTTACCCATTCAGTGAGGTAGCTCTGTGTGTGTTCAGGTCGTTATAGAGGTTGTGCCACTTACATAAGGTTGGCAACGCGTCAAAAGCCAATTAGGGGTCAGGTCTAAAATTGCACTGGCCGCAAGAAGTCACGCGCAGCTGGCAGGGGAAGGGACGGCAAGCAGCAGTAGGAGGAGGGGGAAGGGAGGTGCCACGCATCTGCACCTGACCCACTCAGAGCACGTTGTCATCGTCCCCCGTGTTTGTGGTTTCTCAATGAGCGAAGCAAACAGCGAGCAATGACACCGAGCAGCTGTCTTTGTTTACGACCCATCTCTTTCTAACGCTGAGACGGCAAATCGACGGCAAGCCACGAAGAGCCACGAGACGAGGCGAGAGGAGGCCGCCGACTGAGGCGTCTGCCGAGCGACGCCAAGTGCCTCGCTTTGTTTACGGTGCATCCCTTTCGCACCACACAGTCGCACTCCCTCGCACACGCCTTTCTCTCTCTGTCACAGTCTTTCTCTCTGGCTGCTCTGCTGCTTCTCTCCCATTTCTCTCCTGCTCTCTCACTCATGCGCCTTTCTGCTTTATGGTTATTAATTATGGCACACGCCTTTGGGCCTTGGCCAGCAATTTATGGCACTTTATAGCAGGGTGTGTGTCTCGACTACAGTCAACAGCTTTCACAGGTTGCCTCGTGGCAGAAGTAGGCACAGCTGTCCTTTGTTTACAGCCGGCAAATTGAAGGCAATCTCGCTCTCTCGCTCTTTATCTCTCTTTCTCTTCTCTTTCACCATTGAAAGCATCCTTTGTCAATTGAATCCCAGCTACGCTATAAAAGCAGCGCAGCCAACTGCCGGAACGAGCAGTGCGCGATTCTACATCGCATCGCCAGCATCAACAGCAGCAGCAGCAGCGAATCAGGCGAATCAAACGAATCAACCGATTGTCAGTGCGAGTGCGTAAACAAATCAAAACTCGAACTCGAATTGGATTTGGAAATCAAACACAGAAACTGAAACAGAAAGTACAGGGAACTAACATACAAAACAAGCTGTCAATCAATGCGTGCAAAATCGAGTTAGAACGGGCAGCAAATCGAATCAACTCCACTCCTTCCCCTCCCACACACTCTTTACTCGCATACTTGAATGTATAAATGATTCACTGCGATTCGTTTCGTGATACTCTCACTTGCATTCATGGACTTTGCGCTGTGCGGCTAATTGAATGAAGCCAAAAAGAAAAGCTGCCAAAATAATTCACTGTTTGGTATTGGGAGTATACACAGTATATAGAGTGGGGCATGCACAACTTGTACATACTCTGTAGCTGTGTACAGACTTAGTTGCATACATATATAAAAATTTGTTCATTCTCTTAAACTATTAACAATAATTTATGAGTTTTCAAATGTGTTTTAAAGCGTCTCTCTCTCTCTCTTCCTCTCCCTCTATTAATTATTATTACAGCAGCAATTCATGCAATTAACTAAACCCAAAATAACAACAACAACAGCAGCAACAAGAAGCCTTGCCAAATTATTCAATTTTGTTGATTTTGCTCTTAATTAATATTAAAATATTTACAACTTTTTGGCTTTCATTGTCGGCATTTTTAGCATGGCGCAACCCAAGCATCTGACGCACACACACACACACACAGAGGAAAGCACACACACATATATACATAAACTCTCCGCTCCGCTCTCGTTCAGTCTGGCGCAAAAAGTTTTCTTCCAAAAATTGTAAATATGTGCAACACCTGAAAAATTGAAAATTGAATATTTTCATTAAAAGTTAAAAGCTTCATCGCCGCCGCGTCGGCTGTCAAGTGAGCCACAAATACTCATACACACTCTAGACTTGCAAACATACAAATATACACACACACACTCATAAACACACACAGGCACACGCACATTTGGTCCGCTCAGACTGAGAACCAATAAATAAACTTTGAAAGTGCTCGAAAATGTTGTTGCCGTAGCGAGGCTGTTCCTCCTGCTGTGCCTGCTGTTCCTCCTGCTTCAACTTCCACTTTTCCTCCTTCTCCTTTTATTGTGCCCCTTTCCATTAGCCGCTGCCTTGCCTCCCCCTCGTCTTCTTCCATCTTTGGCTGTAGCTTCTTAAGCAACTAAAGCAATTTACAGCCATCTTCAGCGACAGCACGTGTTGCTTCACTTCGTGCTGATTCCCCTTTCCTCTCTCCTGCTTTGATACATTTCTCCTGCTCCCTCTCTATGTCTTGCTTCCCTCCTTCCTCTTTCCTACTTTCTCTGCCAGTTTAAACCGCCATCATAATCAGTTCGTGTTCATCATCGCCAACGCCAGCTCGCGCGCCGTAACGTCACTAATATGCCATGTATTCTATAAGCCAGGCAAGACCTAAGCGTGCCCAACTCAACAATAACTCCCCTCCTCCACCCCTGTACCCCTTCTCACTCACCTGCTGCCCCGCCTCGCTCCACGTGTTTTGCTTTGTTAAAAGGATTTTCACGGATTTCCGTTGTAATTTGAAAAGTTTTGTGCAACTTTTTTCATTTACAACGAGCGAAACGTTGAAACCTCCCCTCGCTCTGCCTCTGCCTGCTCCTCCCCTCACTCCCCTCTCCTGCGTAGTCTTCTGCCTGTGTTAGTTTTTCGAGTAGCTGCCAAAGGCAGCCGGCAAACAGGTGTTAATTGTTTCGAGCTAATTTACCAAAGCGGGGGGAGAAAAAAGTGCAAAAAAAAGGAAAGTGAAGTGAAAATTATAATTAAACTGCGCCCGAAAACTGAAGCCGATTTCAGGCAGCTGACTTAGTTAACCGTTTTTACTCCCTGCCCCTTCACCTCTCCGTCGCCTGTTGCAAATGAAGTGCGCTGGAAAAATGTAATCCCCGTGTGCGCAAAGTGTTTTGGGGCGCCACAATGCCGCAGCTAACAGCTGAGGCTGAGGCTGAGGCAGCAGACAATAAAGTTGTCGACGCTGATGGGCAAACTAGCAAACCACAGCAGAGAGAGAGTACAGTGTAACCATTCCCTCTTCCCTCTCCTTTCCTTGCCATCTTCACATTAGTGACTCTCCCAGTGCTGGCTGTGCTGCCTTTGTTGGCCTTGAAAAGGCGAACAGGTGTGAAAAGTGCGTACAAAATGACAGCAGGCTGGCAAGTGAGTGTGTCTGCGTGTGTGTGCCTGTGTGTGTGCTTGTGTTTGCCCGTGTGTGTGCGAGTGTGTCTCGCAGATAATTGAATTCCTGATTTTAAGTGCTGCTCAGTTAGAGAGCGCACACCGCACTCAACACAGACTGGCACACACACACACACACTGACAATAACACACACACACACTGGCAAACTCACTGGCACACTAGCACACAGACTGGCGGCGGCACAAAGTGTAGCTAAACAAGTCACAAAAGTGCAAATTTGCGCCGCAAAGTATGCAGCACTAAATTACGCATACGCCACGTGCGACGACAAGCGAAACGTGTAAATTGCTCCATGCTCGCCGTCGCTCTATGCTAGTGAGGCCCGCTGCCTGCTCTACTTCTCTCCTTGTCCCTCTTCCCCGCTCTCTCTCTCTCTCTATTCTTTGCTGTCAAAAGTTGGCACAACAACAGCAGAAGCAACAGCAACAGCAACTGCCTCAGTGGCCGCAACAGCCGCAGCAGTTCAAGCAGCAGCTGTGGGAGAGAGTGAGAGAGATATAGAGAGGGAGAGAGATAGAGAGAGAGAGAGGGGCAGAGGCAGAGTAACCGTTCTATCTACAGTTACCGCTGCCAGCTGCCAATTTGCCAAGTGTCCGCAAACAAAACACTAAACAAAACAAAATCAAATGAAGGCAACGTGAAAACAAATACAAACAGCAGATAATATGTGCTAGGAAATACCCTAAGTATTTAGTATTTAATGTACTAGTAGAGCAGGTAACTTCTGAATAAGACTGCTTATAAGACTGGAAAGTGAAAACATCTAAACTTGCAAATACCTTAGTGCCACCTTGCCCCTCGGCTAATACTAATTAACTAACTTTTCTGATCTTCGCAAATTGATCTTTGATTGCAAATAGAGCTGGAGAAACATCAATGTTACATCGATGAACATTGATTTATTATCTGAGGAATCTCAACAAACAATTAATTCTTGTTTATCTCACTTAAAACTAAAATTTAAATATATAAAATATAAGATTTATTTCTAATTCATTGTAAATAAATAAATATACATATAAATCCTTCTGTTGATCTTAAGTGGAAGTATTTTCCAAACTTATTATACACTATACTTCGGTTTATTATTTTATATGTTCTTCTTCCTCGCTGATTTAATAGTCTTTTGAGTTTCATTTGAATTTGTTACTGAGCAAAAGAGCAAATGTTATAGAAAATCTTTTTCATCTTTTTAAAATCAGCTTGACATTGAATAAGACTTTTTCCTTCATGACATGTTTAAGAAAACCTTACCATGAGTCTGCCTTTCATTAATCTACTACCTATATTTTTACCCTACCCTCTTTCTACCTTGCTTCCCTTCATATCCTACGTAAGCTGTAAATGCAGTCAATTTCTCAGCTGTCAACACCAATTTGCGTTACTTCTATTAGCTTGACCACTTTTCAGAAAAGAATGCGATACGTACAAGCAACAGAACTATTTCCAGCAGTCGCAAATACCTCATTGTGAGAGTGAGTCAAGTATTGGCAATGAAATAACAGTGCAAATTAAGAGAGACAATTTGACTAGCAGATACTCTGCAATATAATCACACTTCACTTGCAGTCTAATTTATCAAATTGTATTTGCCCCCGTCTCCACATTACAGGGTATGCCCGCTAGACAACTCATTTTTCTAATTTTATCAGCTAAACAGACGAGGAAACTCAATTTGACTGATCGATTGCTTGGCAAATACTTGAAGCGCAATCGCAGATTTAATTCGCATTTTTGTTTACACTTCTTCCTCTTCTTCCTTTTCTCCCTCTTCCTCTTCTTTGCCGCGGGTGACAAACGACGCGACCAAGTTATGACACTTCATTCTGAGTAAAGGCGACAGATGGAACATTGTAAAAAGTTGACAACATCATTTAAAATGCAAATGGGGAAGGAGACCGACGCTGACCAGTCTGGCAAATGAGTTCTGCCTCCACTCGCGAGAGAGAGGGAGACGGAGAGAGGGAGCCTGTCTAATATATCACACATAAATAATACACGGCAATGTAGGCGTGGCCTGTCAAGGAGTCGAGTGAATTTCACGTAATCCGCTTTATGTTTTGTTCCCTCGAAACACATTTGCCAAGCCAAATGGAAATGCCCAAACAAAGGCATAGGCGGAGGTATGCTACAGAGAGGGAGAGAGGAGAGTGAGGGGGAGAGGGGAGGGGAAGAGGAGAGCATTCGTGCAATGTTAACTTCTTAAGTGCAGCGCAACTTTTTGACACTTGAAATTGAGTTTTGCGGTGTAATTGCATTTTATTTGAGCCTCAAGTTGCGCCCCAAACGAGCAAACGCCACAAAACAAAAGTCCGCAAAACCCGCTCACAAGCTAAAACAAGCTGAAACGTGTTGGCTGCGCAAAGGAAATGACTCTGCCGACTGCCAGATACCCTGTAGAAGGTGGAGAGAAGAAGGTCTTAGCTTGGCTCTTTACTGACTTCTTAACTGAGTGGCAGTAAGAGTTCTGCATACTTATACAGTCAGTCAACTTCAGTTACGGCTCCGGTTCCAGTTTTAATAGATGTTTAGTTCCAGATGTAGTTTCTGTTAAAATTTTAGTTCATTTCAATTCATTTCCAGTTTCAGTTCTACAATAATTCTTACAGAAGTTAAACATTCAATAAATAAGTTCCGGTGCTAGTTGAGTTCTATTAAATATTTTAGTTCCATATTCATAAATTACTTATTCCGCTGTCAAGCAGTTTCTTCGAACTCCGATGCAGTTCAAGTTCAAGATAGTTGACCTCCAACTTCCTTTTAAGTTCTGCTTCCACTCTGGTTCTTTTCCCACAATCCCCTTACACTTTATCTACCCTTTTGACCTACTCCTGTACAGGGTGCTCAAGAGCTCAACTATTCGCAATTGTCGAATATATATTTTGCACTTGCCCCCGAGGAGAAGGAGACTCTCCCCGAGCAGTGTCTTGGCAACGAGGATGCTCTTTGGCTGTGGCTCCTTGACTCCTCGTCTTCTTGGCTTGCTTGGTGCTTTCGCTTCGGTTGCTTGGCTCTTGCTCCAGCTGTTCCTTGTGCTCCTTCTGCTGCTCTGCTCTGCTGCGCTGTTGCATCAAATTTGCATTGCTAGACGCCTCTTGCCCCGCCTCTTGCTACGCGCCTGTGGCGTGCGGTGCCAGCTTCGGCTCAAGTCAAGTGACGATAATCGCAAGTTGTTGCCAACTCCCTCACGTCCTCTCCCTCTCTCTCTCCCTTTCACTTCCCCTGCTCCACTTGGTGCTCGTTTTGGGCTAAGTGCATGGCAAATGGATTGCCCACAGTTGGGTGTAAAGTTTATTTGCAAATTGTGTGTGTGTAAATTGCAGTTGGGTTTGTTGTTTGCTATACTGTCCCCCTGCCCCTCCTCCTCATCAGGCTGCTCCTTGTTCCCACTTGCTACGCATCTACGTCTGCTTCCGCTGCTGTTTACCCAGCCTTGAGCTCATAAAACAACTCAATTTGCAGCTGAATCAACGCAGCGCAGGGCGCAAATATTAATTACTTTTTTCATCTTTACCCCCGCCCTACACTCCTCTCCCTCTTCTTAACCTCCTTTGCTTTTTGTTTGATAACTGTGCGCAATGAATAGCGCAAAAAATTGCACAGAAATCAAAAATCAAATTATTGCAGTGCAAAGTGCAAAGGCGCAAAGTGATGGCACAGGGGGGGGTCAGAGGGCAACGGGCAAGCAGGGGCAGCAGCATCAGCCAGGCAACTTTGTAGCCAGGGGAGTTAGGGAGCTGCTGCTCATGAATACACTCACTCACACACTCACTCACACTCACACACATAGACTGCAATCAGAACTGAGTGCGAGTCTAAAGAAAATCTATCAATAAAGCTGCATGAGACAAGTGCACATCCGATTGTGGCAGACAGTACTGAGACCGATTGAATGATTGACATAACGAGATTCGAGTAGACAAATCAATCAATCTGCAAAATTTAAAGTGTCTTTAAGGTAACTCATATGAAGTGAATATTCCATAAGATATCTGTAATCCATTTGCATATTAACCTAGATTTGTGTATGCATTGTGCATATTCCTATTCGTTCATTCATAATTAATTTCTTTTAACATGTTATAAACAAAATGACATTCAAGTTCTAGCAACCTAAAATTTGCAAATGGTTCTAGATATTGCCAGACACATAATCACTAAGCAAATTTAGCTAGACTTCTATTAACCTTTAACATATAATACTAGTTAGTAAAAGGGAGTCCCCCACAGATGAAAAAGGACAGCAGTTTTTTTATACCTGAAGGGTCCTTCCAAGCCTGAGAAAAGCTTTATTGCTTCCCTCATGAAACAGAGCAAATCTTTCGAGGAGTTAGCTATCTCTGCAGCGAATGGGGTATTTATGTGCAGATGCTTCCGTCTCATTCATACCAAGGCTGAACAGTCGCAGAGAATTTGCTTGGTAGTTTCGTAGTCTTCAATTAATGTACAAGTTTTCCATCAACTTCTCTCTTCATCTATTAGTGACATTATCTTGCCCATCATCAAGTTCTTTCCTAACTTAAATCTCACATATTATATTTTGCCCCCCAAAGGTTTCTCTTTAACCTCTTTTCAGAGCACTCTCTCAGCACATTATCAAATTTGTCGATGCCTGCATTTCAAGCAGATTCTAGTCCTTCTTTAGAACTCTCCAACAATCAACAGATACACCCATACTCCCCTCAACCCCCACCATGCCTCCTCCCTTCAAGTGCTTGCAAATCGAGTGCAAACTTTTCTGTTCATCTTTCAATTTCAGCCCATTTCAATGGGCATTTTATCAGCTCAGCTCAGTCTGAAATATTGAAAAACGAGCCAGTGACATAAGGGGCAGGAAGGAGAGTGAGGCAGGGAGGGGACAGATAAAGAAGGACCTTGCAGCGCCATCTTCAGCTGCAGCTGTAATTAAGTGTGTCCTGCCTGTCAGTTCTACCAAATGTTGGCGCTTCAATTGCAGCTTTCGGCCGACTTAAGGCAAAATGTGCAGCACATTTCCCACCACTCCCCCCTCTCTGCAGTCCCAGCTACTGCATTTGTCCTTTCATTTGCCTGGCACAATAAATGAATATTGCATTAAGACAGTTGCAAATTATTTAGTTCCATGTTGGGCATTAATTTGAATAATTTAAAGTTCAAGTTGCCTTCGTTCCGTTCTCTCCTTCGTTCGTTTCTCAGTTCGCATTTTTAAATTTCCCAGGCGAAACTTTTCGCCAGCTTGTTGCGCCCACGTCGAGTCTGCCCCGCCTCCCCCACTTGGCTGTTGCTTTTTATGAATGAATTTTGGCGCCCTTTTTCTGCCGCATGCGCTCTGCGCAGCCGGTTGAAGTTGAACGTCGGTTGAAATTGAAACTGAACTCGATTGACACAGACGCGCAGCATCCACTGAAAGTTTATCAGAAAAGCAGCGCGCAGTGAATGCGAGACAACAGTTGCGGTCTGGAGCTCGTCGCGTGCGCCTGTCGCTCCGTTCCCAGCACGGAGCAATCCTCCCAGCCAGTCTCTCAAAACCGTCTCCGATCCCGTTCCGCCGCCAAAACCAACGCACAAATTTCAATTTAAATTTCAAATCGGAAAAGAAACAGAAAATAAGAACGTATCCAATTAGTCGCAGGCAGTAATAAATAATACAAATAATAGTAATAAAAAAAGTTACAAAAATTATTGCGCAAAAGTAAATCAAGCGCAGCGAGTCGGGCGAGTGTTGCTTCTGGCGTATACGTAATATTCGGCCAGCCCCAAAGAAATGCAAATAATTCACGAATAATCCGAATGAAATTCGCTCGTAACTCAAGTGTGAATACAACAACAACAACAACAGTGAGAACAGCAACAACAGCAACAAAAAAACGATGACGCTGACGATGATAATAATAATTTTATAAGCAGCATTCGCTGCTGGTTTTATTATCGCCCTCGAAGAGCGCGTGTTTTGTCTCTGCTTAGCCCAGTGGAAATCCCCAGTTTGCCCAGTTCAGTTTCCTGCATTTTCTTCTGCTTCTCCTTAGTCTTCTGCTTCTTCTTCTTCTGGTTCCATTGGCCTGGCTTAAATATTGAATATGTTTGGCCAAGTAGAAAAAGCTGCATAACAAATCAAATCGCATCAACTATTCAGTAGACTCAAGTGCATAAGAATGCACTTGGCAGTTCCATTCACAGCAACGTCCTCTTCTCCCCCCTCCCCTGTTAGGTACGTGCCTGTGTTTGTGCATGTATTTGTGCCCTGTGAAATGGCAACGAACTTCATAACTACACGCACAAACATTACACACATGAGAGGAGAACAGGAGCAGCGAGTGGGAATACTTGCTTACAGCATACTCTGTAGTCGAATCAAGTTAAATGTGACAAAAAGATGTTAGATATCGCATGCATCTCATGTATTTGCAAGGGAATCCTTATGAGATTCATTGCACAGCTAGGGAGAATATTGAGACAGCTTAATGTTCAATATAACAACTACATCTGAGGAAATGTAGGAGAACAGAACAGTTGATTATCATTTGACAAAGAGAAACGAGCATCAAACTTAATAGGCATCTCAAGTATAGACATGGGAGAGAAGAAGGAAGCAGAGGAAGGGAATACTTGTTTACAATATGTGCTTTAACCAAGGTATCTTAACTGATAGTTATATCTTTTCAAACGAGGAAGAAAAGAACACTCGGTGCCCATTTGGAAGATAAGATATATAGTTAAACTTCATAAATCCACAACTCTATACACAGATAAGAGGAAAGAGTTGAGAGCAGAATAGTAGCAAAGGCAGGAAATACTTGCTTAGGCCATACTCTGCTGCTCAGATCTCGCTGAACGAACTTAACATCGTGCAGAAAAGTCACAAGTAACTTAAGTATTTTATTTGTCATGCAATTGTTAAGAAATTTGTTGCATAGCGCTAGGCGCAACTGGAAGAAGTGTAGACCAGTGGTAAACATACCACAATTTTAGTCTGATAATAACTTTAGGAGTGAAAGATCTTTTTACACTACAGTTCTCCATGTTACAGAGGCAAGGCAGCTGCCTCAAGCACACTCTCTAATCAGATACTCCTTACTTCCCTTGAGTTATTCAAAATAGTGTGAAATAAGTCATGCATCTGTTATTATATTGTTAGGGACAGAACAGACGGACTACAGCACCCTTTTCTTCTAAGGAGGAAGAAATCTCTTTATCTAATAATAATAAGTATCATAAATATAAAAAGTTATACAATTTGCTGCTTAAGGAAAAGCATGACTACATAGAGTTTTTTCTTCAATACTTGCAACATACTCTCAAATACTTAAAGCAATTTCCTTCACATGGAATTCTCGCAACTTTCCTTACCGGACTAAACTGGTTAATAATGTCAAATATCTCATGGAATCGTCTGTATATAGCCCAGTCAAAGAGTTACAACCCGCAAATGGCAGCAGTCTGCCTGGAAATGCATCATTAGCAGAGCAAACAATATCTTTTTTCTTTTTTAATAGTTGCCAAGCTCTTTTAGCTAGCATAACAACTCAAATAATGTCACATATGCACATTTTCCATATTTAATTTCGCAAGCTCTTCCTCTCTCTCTCTCTTTCTTCCACCCACTTGCCGTACTACTCGTGATACTCCCATAATACCTGCGGGCACAGGGTATAAAAATGTAATCACAATTACAAATGCAGGCAGCATTTTGCATAATTTATGTCAAGCACAACAACAACAGCAGCAGCAGGAGAGGAAGGAGGGAGAGAGGGTTGACTCTGAAGCGTGTGAGTTGTGGGTAAAATGCGGGCTGCGGGCTGTGGGCTGTGGGTGATGGGGGGGCGTGGCACACACGCTTGCATGGTCATAAATAAGTGCAGGTTTAAATACCACGGCAACAATTGTGAAATATGGCAGAATAATAGAAAGACCAGAAAGCATAAAACAAAATGTATGAAATGTAACTACAAGTAGCCCGCTGACATGCACCGTGAGAGAGACAGAGACACACAGAGAGAGAGAGAGCAGGAGAGGGCGTGCAGAGGCGTCGCACAGTGGGGCAAATGTCAACTGCTAAGACTTTAGTCGCAGCACGTCTGAACTGAGCAGAATGTATTGCCAAAGGCTTTAACTGTTTGAGCAGAGAGATGTGTATGTGTGTGTGTGTGTGTGGTTACCCCTCTCTACCCCCATCCCCCTCTGCAATCGCGCCACTGTGTGCCAAACAGTGCAAAACAAAAGACCAAGAACAAAATGGGCCAAAAGTTATTTTAAGGACACGGCAAAAAGTGCGCGCGCGATTCTCGTTTCGTTTTCAAAAACTAAGTGAAACGAAACGAAACGAAAGAAGGCAACTGCGAGTGCATGTTTATGCATGTATATGCAGGCCAGTGCATGTTTCTGCATGTCTGTGTGCGTGTGTGTGTGTGTTTTTGTGTTGTAATCTCGAAACAATTATGCATACGTGCATACATAGAAATCTGTGGCGCGTGATGCTCAAAAGTAGCCCCTCTACTCGCCCTTCCCCCCTGCCTTCTCCCCTTCGGAAAGCCTCGAAATGAAAGCGCAAAATGCTTCCCATTAGCATAAAAAATAATGGGCAAAGGCAAAGCCAAAATGGGTCCAACTGCCGCCGTCGCCTCCACTTCCCCCTCTCGCCTGTCGCTGCTCAACTGGCAATGGGCAATGGCAATGGGCAATAGCGCTGGTCAATGGGCAATGGGTAGCAACACCATCAAAGCCATCATCGACCAAAAGAGAAACAAAACACACACACACACGATAACAGAAACAGAAACAGAAACAGAAAAAAAAATAAGAAAGACTGAACCAAAACTGAACCAAATAACAAAACGTCCCAAACAATCTGCACAAAAGTCGACGGCATTTTGTACACAGTGAAAATAAATAGAGAACGAGAATATTTTGAACTACATTTTGCAGGAAATTAATGTGATGTGGGAACACTTAAAGTAAAATATGTGAGAAAGATTGTACAGAAGAGAAGCCAGACTGGTCAAGATGTATTCACTTTTAATTGTCGAGACTTGACTCGAATATAGTATAATACTAAAAATGATTGCAAATGAAATATAAACTTCAGTTCCAATTCCTGCAAATTTATTCAATTTAAACGAAGTTTAGTTGCTTTAAGGCAAATTTATAAATTTAATTTTAGGAGTGTTCATTTAATGAGGAATGTGTCATTAAGTATGGCGAAAGTATTGCAGAAGAGACAGCACTCAAATATAATACATACATTAATGAAAGCGAAACTGCAGTTAAAATTCCTGCTGAAAGTTCATTTAATATGAGCTAAGTTTACTTTGTTTAAGGCAGCTTTATAAATGCTACTAAGGAGTGTTCATTTTTAAGAGAAACAAGTGTTAAAGATAGAAAGAGTTCTCCAGTAAAGTTCACTCTATATTGTGCTCAAGTAAATAATGAATTTAGCTTGTGATACCTTCAACAAATAACATCCATACAATAAACACTTATAAGTTTCAATGAAAGGGGAATGTAATGAAGTTCAAGTTTAAGTTGAACTATTTCCCAAACTTTCATTTAGATTGCTAGTTAAATATACAGCTAGAGGCCAAAAAGAAGCTCCCTTACAATGTTAGAGTATATAGTCAAAAATAACAACAATATCATTGATAAATCTTCGATCTAATAGGGTAGAATCTAGCTAGACTTAAATATCTAGCTAAAGTTGCATTCAATTTGTGCTAAGATCTCGATAAAAGGAGGTTGTAGTGGAAGTTGTACGTCAAGTTTCGCCTAAACTGAGCTAGAGTTCCAGTTAAAGTTCAAGCAAAACTGCAGACAGTCTTCCTTTCGTACCACCATTAAATTCAACTACTTTGTTTAATTTCGAAAATAATTCCAAATAATACTTTAGCCAAAGTTTGTATCACGATAAGCTATGCCTAATTTAATCAAGTCAAGTCATATGCTAAAATGAGCAAAATAAAGGAAATTCTTGTTTAGTTTTTCTTTTTAATTTCCATTTTTTCCATGCTGCTGCCATCCGCTTATCTTGCAGCACTTTTTGATGTAGTTTGCTTTGGCAACGAGCAAAACTTTTTGCCTTTTGCACCGCCGGCATTTCTTCTTGTGTAGCCTTGAGAGGCACGTTTGACTGCCTCACTGCCCCACTGTGTGTGTGTGTGTCTCTATATTTAAGTGTGTGTGTGTGGCATGGATATTTCCATTCTATTGAAGACTTAATCCTTTCTCAACTGCCAACAGGCAACTGGCAATTGGCTGCGGCTGCTGCTGATTGTTTCGTTCGCTTTTTGTTTATTTACAAGTGACGTAGGTAGGAGGGAGGGGGAGGAGTGAGCACCCTAACCTACACCCTAGTGCATATTTTTATGACCATCGAATACTTTTACAGTGCGCGCCCAGAGCGAGAACTGATAATGGCAGCCCCGGCAAAATGAGACCAAAAGTGAAGCCAATAAAAAGGCGATAAAATTGACGCCAAATACAACGAAGAAAGAGACAGACAAAGTAAGAGAGAGAGACGGAGAGAGTGTGTGTGGGAGAGTCAGAAAGCTGCAGGAAGAGCCGTCGATAAGCGCGTGTCAGGGGCAGAGAGTGCATAAAAAGGCGATATATATTCACATACGTCCGACCAGCAGGAACAGTCAGAGAGTCAGAGGAGCAGAAGGAGGAGGAGAAGGAGAAGGGTCCTCCCACCCACCTGGCAAGCTGTGTTTATAGTCAACATCCGAGCGAGATACCGCTAGCAGCAAATGCCGTGCTGATTAATGGGCCTAGGCGCCATTGCCGACGGGATGCGCATAACTCACGTGAGCCCGTCCAGCTGGAGCTGCCATCCTCATCCACGGCCATGGCTAACAATGCTGCTGGCATTGGCAGCACTGGCAACTCTCTCGCCCTCCTCCGCCATGGAGTCCTCGGCCGAGCTGAGTGCAGCTGTCGGCGCTGCTGTCGACACAGTAATTAGCGGGGAAATGCATCGCCCGAGCCGTCCAGACGCCCATGCAGAGTGGAAGAGTGCGCGCACGAAAGTCAAGCGCCGTCAGCGCCTCAACGCAAAGAGCAACCTGCCCACCATTCACACCAGCAGCAACACTAGCAACAGCAGCAGCGGCAACTCCAACCTGTCCAGCTGGCAGCAGCAACGCTATCTGAAAGTCAACCAGGTGTTTGAGAGCGAGCGGCGCATGTCGCGCGACGAGATTCAGCGCAATCATGGCAAAATCGTGCTGCTCGGTCTCTTTGAGCTGTCCACCAAGCGCGGACCACGTCCCGACGGGCTCAGCGAGCTGGGAGCTGCCACAATGGCTGTGGAGCACATCAACCGCAAGCGTCTGCTGCCAGGCTACACCCTCGAGCTGGTCACCAATGACACGCAGGTGAGTAGGGCAGCGGGGGGGAGGGGAATTAGGGAAGGGGAGGGGCACCTAGGCACCTCAGTCTTCTCGTTGGTGACGCTGCTGCTTCCATTACGAAATTGAATTTTCATTTAGTGGCGCGTGCAACATTAAAACTTAATAAGAAAATCTGCAACCGCAGCAGCAGCGAAGGATGAAGATGGAGACAGAGACGCTGACTGCGACTGCGACAGCGGCGGCAGCTGCGACGGCAGCTAAAAGAAATTTGTCATCAACATTTTTTTTATTGCGAGCAGCGCAATTGAGCAGGCCCAACGTCCCACAGTGGGACGAGAGATAAGAAACAAGCAAAGTATAATTTAAAATGATGACAGTTTGTTGATAATATTCAAAAACAGACTGTGGAAAGTCAAGCGAGACTAGAAATATATCAGAGTAATAAACTGAAGTGTTAATAGATAAATATTGTGTATACCTACATACATACATTATTACATTATTAGATTTACATCATTTATTACCTTACATTATTCAACTATATTCAAGATAATACCTACAATATTTTGGGTACGGACACTAGCATCGACGCCTTCTGTTCCTATTTATAACTTAGGCGTTTTCTTATCATTTATTTTTACTATCGGTGACGCACCCCGTGCAGAAAGAAACAAACAAGTGGAATGGTTGACTATCCTCAATTTCAGTGAAGACTAACTTCTTTTAAAGGTTAACACCAATACAAATAATACAGTATTGTTGGAGAGAACTTTCCATTTTCCAATGAAAACAAACAATTTCTAAACAACAATAAATTCTTTAAAATTTAAAAACAATACCCTACAATTATGACAGGTGTCGATAGCCGCAGCAGGTCGTACGCCATTCTATTTCTACCTAAAAACTAATAATAATAATAACAAACTCTTTGAAAAACGCCGAACGCACTTATCCCCCGACCTACAAACTCGTTTTCTTTTGGATAACCTAATTTTGTAAATAATTGTCATCTTGTTATATTTGATTGTTTCTTATCTCGAATATAATAAAGAAGATTATCATTCAATAATAGGCAGCCTTATTCCACTGTAGCTCCCCTCATTCAAATCAACTTCTTATTGTCTTGTGCCACTGTGCCTGGTAGCGTGGGAACATGAAATTCTTTTTTGATGGCACTTTGAGACAGTCTCAGTCTGAGGCGGTGGCTCATATCGGCATCTCAGCATCTCCTATCAAAGTCAAGAGTCGACATTTTAAAAATGTTTATTGCGCCATCTTGGCGCGCTTTTTATGACGCGTTGCGCGTCAGGGAGCAGCCACCACTCTCAGCTGCCGCTTGCCACTTCAGCTGCAACCAATTGACTTCACTGTCTGACTCAGAGAGAGAGAGAGAGTGAGAATAAGAAATACAAGGATACAGAGCGAGTAAATCTACAGGCATCTCTCACTCTCTCTCTTTCTATCTCTTACTCTCCCTCCTTACTGCAGTCTCTTTCTTCTGCATTCGCTCACTCTCTTTCTCCTTTCTACTCTCAATTTCACAGTGTGATCCTGGTGTAGGCGTCGATCGCTTCTTCCACGCCATATACACACAACCCTCGACTCGCATGATGATGTTGCTCGGCTCTGCCTGCTCCGAGGTCACCGAGAGTCTGGCCAAGGTGGTGCCCTACTGGAACATTGTACAGGTAAGTCGGAGACACACACACGCAGCGTCCAATAGACACGCCTGATTAAAATATGCAAATACCTCCCCCAAACCCATTGGGCGATTACTCAAAAATTTAATCAACTCACGTGCCTCGCCTCGCCTCGACTCGCTCGATTAGCATAAATACCAACGGAGCTCAAAGGCGGCCAATAAACGTTTCCGCGCGATGAAGTAAACAGCCTGCTACAAATTATTAGACAAGATGGGTAGACTTCTAGGTAAAGGCCGAAGAGACAATGCCCTGAAATGAGAAAGAATTGAAAATATAATATATAAATAGAATTTAATAACATACACTTTGGGTTCAATTTCTGAATTGTTGATGATCTATATGAGCAAATAGAACGAACTGTTTTGAATTTCTATGAGAGTATTTGAAATTGATTAAAGAATTTTAAAACTGACAAAAATATTGCAGAAATCCTTCTTTACTATTGTTGTGGGTTCCATTAGGTATATTTGGAGACAGGAAGGTGCAATTTCTTGGTGATCTATAGAATCAAATGGAATGAACAGTCTGAACATTACTGACAGTCAGAAGTGCTTCCTTACCTTTGTTAAGAGTCCCAAATTTTGAGAAAAGCAGCTTCAAGAGGCCTTGGACATTTAAATATAATTACCACAACTCTAGATAATTACAGAATTCAGTAATCAGCAGACCCTCACTTGGGAATAGATATTCCATACACAATTACCATGTGCAACATTGTGAAGAATACAATTTAATTCTCTAGGAAGGTCAGCTTTTTATAATGTGGATTTCCCTCGGGAACTGCTGCTCTGCATCTCATAAGTGCTCCAGCTAGAGTATTCCAAGCAATGCGTGAATCCGCTTGTGTTGCTGTGGCGGGGCGTACATAAATTCACTTGGAAGCATGTTGCATGCAAATGCCGCAACGTGGCACAGGCTGAGCAGGAGGCTGAGGCAGCTGGGCACGACTGCGTTTGGCCTTTGAAGTTCAGTTTTGGATGCTTGACTTGCTGCGCGTATGTGGCGACTAAATGAGCCGAAACTTGGCAGACAACTCACACACACACACGCAGGAAACTTTGCCACATGCTGCACATAATAATTTCTTGTCTCCTTCTCCTCCTCCTCCTGCGACTGATTACAGGTCTCCTTTGGCTCCACATCGCCGGCACTGAGCGATAGACGAGAATTTCCGTATTTCTATCGCACCGTTGCGCCGGACTCCTCCCACAATCCGGCGCGTATTGCGTTCATCCGTCGCTTTGGCTGGGGCACCGTGACGACCTTCTCGCAGAACGAGGAGGTTCACTCGTTGGCAGTGAACAATCTGGTCACCGAACTGGAGGCGGCCAACATTTCCTGTGCGGCGACAATCACCTTTGCAGCCACCGACTTCAAGGAGCAGCTGCTGCTCTTGAGGGTGAGTTGCGCCTGGTCCCCTACTTGCTACCCCCTCCATTCCCACTGCTCCATCCCCTCTCACCTGGCAAATGCCTGCTTTGTTCTTCTTGCCACAGGAGACGGACACACGCATCATTATTGGCAGCTTCTCGCAGGAGTTGGCGCCACAGATACTGTGCGAGGCCTACAGGCTACGCATGTTTGGCGCCGATTATGCCTGGATACTGCACGAGAGCATGGGCGCCCCATGGTGGACAGACCAGCAGACACCCTGTACCAGGCACGAGTTGCAGCTGGCGGTGGAGAATCTCATTGTAGTGTCCACGCACAACAGCATCGTGGGCAACAATGTCAGCTACAGTGGACTGGTAAGCAGATTGATTGCATAGATTGACCGAGAGAGTCCACAGTACAGTGGGGCGAATTGTAGACTCTAAGCCTCAATAGTTGAGCTGCCCTTAGGCAGTGTGAAAGTTCAAGCAAATCAGTAGTTGCTGCTGAGGGCTGAAGGAGCTGATTAATTGCATAGATTGAGATACACATAAACTCAAGCACAGTGGGGCGAAATGAGCAAACTAAAGTTGTTCTGTAGGTAGATAAATTTGTATATGAACGAGTGTTTTCCCAAGAGAGATCAGGCAAGTGAGATAGTCGCTTGCACAGTGGAGCAAAATTAGTTAAGTTTGCACACAAAATAGTCGAAGGTGCTCTGCAGTAGACAATCTAATAAGAGGAGCCCGAAACTTCCTCCACTCTCCTTCTAAATCACAGTAATCTGCCCTACTGTGCACTCTCAAAATGTTGCATTTGATTCACAATCAACATAAACTCAAGCACAGTTAAAGTTCTTCTACGAACTTAAAGCTAATCGAGTGTGCTCCCAAGAAAGATCAAGTAACTGAGATACTGCCCTGCACAGTGGAGGAAAATGATTACATCCTGCACTGCAGTAGGAATATGTTATTCAGGCAGTTCCCACACAGTTCCCGGAGACTCCCCTTGGCTTTCTTCTAAATCACATCAATCTGCCCCACTGTGCACTCTGAAAATGATTCATTTGATTCACGAGTGGCCCGCGGCAGGCAACGATTGCTCGACTCGTAGGCGCAGAATGATAAAATGTTTATTATCGTTTTAGTGCCAGCCATGAAATCGGCGGCGCATAATGAGCTGGCAATCTCATTATGATGGACAGCTGTAGTGGGGGCGTGGCAATAGCTGGGCGTGGCAGTGGGTGGACGTTTAAACGATGAGTGGTCGAGTTAATCGCTTGCAATTCTCTCTCTCGATGCACAGAACAATCACATGTTCAACTCGCAGCTGCGCAAACAGTTCTCGCAGTTCCATCATCAGGATGCGAGCAGCAGCAGCAGCAGCAGCGGGAGCGGCAACCACAAGCGAGTGACACCACAATCGGATTTGGACAGCAGCAGCAGCAGGAGCAGAAGTAGGAGGAGGCGGAGCAGGCGTGGCACCAGTCAAGGCAGCCATTTGCTGCCCGAAGCCATTTCCCGTTACGCGCCACAGACCTACGACGCAGTGTGGGCAATCGCGCTGGCCCTGCGGGCCGCCGAGGAGCATTGGCGGAAGGATGCGGGACAGTCCAAGCTGGATGGGTTCGACTACACGCGCAGCGACATGGCCTGGGAGTTCCTGCAGCAGCTGGGCAAACTGCACTTTCTGGGAGTGTCGGTGAGTGGCAGAAGAGGCGCAACCAAAGAAAGAGATTCCACTCCGAATCGGATTACAACCATTACTCTCTCTCTCTCTCTCTCTCTCTCTCTCTCTCTCTGTCTCTTTCTTTCTCTCTCCATCTCTCTTTGCGTGCAGGGTCCCGTCTCCTTCAGCGGTCCAGATCGCGTGGGCACCACAGCCTTTTATCAGATCCAGCGAGGTCTATTAGAACCCGTCGCCCTCTACTACCCGGCCACCGATGCCCTGGACTTCCGTTGCCCGCGCTGTCGTCCGGTCAAGTGGCACAGTGGGCAGGTGCCCATTGCGAAGCGTGTGTTCAAGCTGCGTGTGGCCACCATTGCTCCGCTGGCCTTCTACACCATAGCCACACTCTCCAGCGTGGGCATCGCACTCGCCATCGCGTTCCTCGCCTTCAATTTGCACTTTCGCAAGCTCAAGTAGGTACACGGATGAAGTAGAAGCAGTCAGTCCAGTCCCAGCGGCTGCTTGCAATGCACTTTCAACTTGACATCTTACTCTACTTTCACTCTTCCTCCTGCCCCCATCTCCCTCTTGTTTGCTTGTCTCTTTCCTCTCTCCACAGAGCAATTAAACTTTCCAGCCCCAAGCTGAGCAACATCACCGCAGTGGGATGCATCTTTGTTTATGCCACCGTCATCCTGCTGGGCCTGGACCACTCGACGCTGCCCTCGGCGGCAGACTCCTTTGCCACGGTCTGCACGGTGAGTTACTCCAGCCTCCTTCCCCACCTTCACCTCCCAGCTGAGCCTGCTACTGAGACTGAGCTCGAACTCTTTGTTTGAGTTTCGGTTATGCAAGCAAACGCGAATACACTCAAAGAAATATTTACCAACCAAAACGAACAGGCGCGCTCGACAGTAAGACACCCTTCCCCCATTACAAAAACACTAAGCCAAAGTCTATTGACGGCTATTGCTTCCTCACTCTAACACTCATATGTAGGCACGCGGCTAAAAAACTAAAGCATACAAACAGGGGCAATTCTAGCGCTTTAGCGCGTATTTCGAAAGTGGTATAATTTCTGTGTTTATTCTCCGATTGAATTGAAATTTTAAGCAGAGATAGATACTAAAGTCAGCTTAATATATATTAAAGTGGGAAAATTGTATCATATATACGTCGCTTAAAAATCGTATTGAATAACATAATTATTATTTTACGCGGGGAAGAGGGAGTTGTATCCAATATATGATTTAATCCAATTCTGGCTAGGACACACAGAAAGCTTCATGCAACATTTGGTTTCTCTAGCTCTTACAATAGTTGAGATCTGTGTGTTGATATAGACATAAGGAAACACAAACTTGGCTCAATCCGCTCAACTATTCATCCCGAGCAAGAATATATATACTTTAAGCGCTCTGCCACGCTTTCTTCTGTCTGTTACCTACATTTTCCCAAAGTCAGTTCACGCTCTTTTGCACATTTTCATTGTCCAAAGGGTACTTAACATATAAAAAGGAATTCGTCATATTTATTCACGTGTAATATAAGGTTTCATGCTTGCTTTGTTTGTTTACTTTCTCGCAGTGTAACTAACAAGTTAGCTGCTCTACCTTCAGCCCCACCCCTCTGTCTGCTCATCAAATATGACTTTCAGTTTCAGTTCCAACTTTCACGTCGCGCGACTCATGTGTTTGCCTTGTTATTTATGTGAATTGCCGCATTGCCAGCTGGAGAGCAGACCTGGCTCTGAGTTTGACTTGAGCTCGAGCTATAAATAGCTGCAATATTATGTGCGAAATCTGCGTAAATCTTTAAACTGCTAGACGAAGTTGCCACGCCATGCCACGTCGTGCCGTAAAGTCCAATTTGATGCCGCGTTGTCATCGGGCAACATTTTTGGGCGAAAAAACATTCCACTCCAGGGAAATTCGCAGTCCGCTGTACTTGGCAACATATAATGGCTGCATGGGGACAGCACGGGCAAGGGGGAAGGGAGGAGCTGAGGTCGGCACACATGACACGAGAATTCACAACTTTTGTGTTATTCTTTATTTTGCATAAATTTCAAGCGAGGCCCGCAGCTCCACTGAGTCCTTACCCCCCTTCCCTCCCATCCTTCTTCTCCTCTTGTTGTTGTTTCGTGCTGTTGTTTTCCTTTTGGCCATTGATGACTTGTTTAGCCCTGCTCAGTACACACAACATGACACTGTCTCCCACTCTAATCTCTCTCCCCTCTCTCTTTGTATCTCCCTCTCATGGTGTAATAGGCCCGCGTGTATCTGTTGTCAGCGGGTTTCTCTCTCGCCTTCGGCTCCATGTTCGCCAAGACGTATCGGGTGCACCGCATCTTCACACGCACTGGGAGCGTGTTTAAGGACAAAATGCTGCAGGACATTCAGCTAATTCTGCTCGTGTGCGGCCTGTTGCTCGTCGACGCCCTCCTGGTCACCCTCTGGGTGGTGGCGGACCCCATGGAGAGGCATTTGCATAATTTGACACTCGAAATCAGCGCCATTGATCGAAGCGTTGTCTACCAGCCGCAGGTGGGTGCTCTAGTCTCTCTAGTCTGACACACAACACAGCCAGCTACACTGAGAGAAACTAGCAGGGTAACTGCCTTGCCTGGCAGTACCTTCTAATTGCCTTGATTCCCACTTCATTCGTCAATGATTTCTTCCTCTGCAGGTTGAAGTTTGTCGCTCACAGCACACACAGACCTGGCTGGGCGTGCTGTATGCCTACAAGGGCCTGCTGCTGGTGGTGGGCGTGTACATGGCCTGGGAGACGCGCCACGTCAAGATACCCGCCCTCAACGACTCACAATACATTGGCGTCTCCGTGTACAGTGTGGTCATTACCAGCGCCATTGTTGTGGTCCTAGCCAACCTGATCTCAGAGCGCGTCACGCTGGCCTTCATTACCATAACGGCCCTCATACTGACCTCCACCACAGCGACGCTCTGCCTGCTGTTTATTCCCAAGCTACACGACATCTGGGCACGCAGTAAGTACTGGGTGGAGAAGGTGGTGCTCTAAGGGTAGCTTAACTGTTGCCTTGTCTCGTTTCCCCCTCTGTCTCTTCCCCTTTCACCGCAGACGACATCATCGACCCCGTGATACACAGCATGGGCCTCAAGATGGAGTGCAACACGCGTCGCTTTGTCGTCGACGATCGTCGCGAGTTGCAGTACCGCGTGGAGGTGCAGAACAGGGTGTACAAGAAGGAGATACAGGCACTCGATGCCGAAATACGCAAGCTGGAGCGACTGCTGGAGTCGGGACTGACCACAGCCTCGACCACAACCTCGTCGTCCACCTCCCTGCTGGCTGGACATGGTCACCTTAAGCCGGAGTTGACCGTAACGAGTAACATCTCGCAGGCTCCAATGCCGCACCCCAACAAGTCAAGAACTCCCAGCATCTCGGGCATACTGCCCAATCTGCTGCTCTCCGTGCTGCCGCCGGTGATTCCACGTGCCAGTTGGCCATCGGCGGAGTACATGCAGATTCCCATGCGACGTTCCGTGACGTTCGCCTCGCAGCCACAGCTGGAGGAGGCCTGTCTGCCGGCACAGGACCTTATCAATCTGCGCCTCGCGCACCAACAGGCCACCGAGGCCAAGACGGGCCTGATCAATCGACTGCGCGGCATCTTCTCGCGCACCACCAGCAGCAACAAGGGCTCCACGGCCAGCCTGGCCGACCAGAAGGGTCTCAAGGCGGCCTTCAAGTCGCACATGGGTCTCTTCACGCGCCTGATTCCCTCCTCGCAGACAGCCTCCTGCAATGCCATCTACGCAGAGGCCAACATCAATGGTCTGGCTATCGAGGGAGGCAGTTGCTCCAACGGCGCTCATCTCAAGCCCATTCACCGTGGCTCACTGACCAAGAGCGGCACCCACCTCGATCATCTCACAAAGGATCCCAACTTTCTACCCATACCAAGCATCTCGGGTGAACGCTTCGATCTGCAACCGGTGGCAGAGTATGTCAAGTTACCAGAAACTAAGGTGAACTTTCAGCTGCCCAGCAGTCGGCGTCCTTCGGTGGTGCAGCCCGTGCCGAGTTTGAGGGAGCGTGTACGCGGCTCTCCACGTTTCCCACATCGCATACTGCCGCCCACCTGCAGCCTGAGTGCGCTGGCCGAGTCAGAGGATAGAGTAGGAGGCGGCGGTGGTTCGGAAACTTCCACTGCAGTGGGCAGCTGCAAGTCCATAGCACGCATATCGCTGCAGCATGCCACAAGCGGCGGCAACTGGAAGTCCATGGAGACGGCGGCCAAGTCGCGACTATCCCTCGACTCCCAGGAGGATCCACAGCCCGCCGCAACGAGCAATGGTGTCGCTTAGTGTTCTTGTTGTAGTAAGTCCCACCTCACCTCACCCACCTCTCCCTCGAGCATGATACAGCCACAAGAAGCCAGCATTTCCGCCCAATCCTTGTCAATTAGAAGAAGAAACACCAAGCAATTATTTCGACACGCGACTCGTCCTCGTCCTGCCAAAGGAATCGCGCGTGTGCAACTGACCAATCATCGGCTTAAAGCAATCAAACGCATTAGGATAACAACGCTAGTTAAGTTACGATATTCGATAAACCCCCCTCCCCCAACCTATCGACCTCTCGAGTAGCTAGTCATCTAATCCCCCCACTCCCAATCCTACCTTCCCTTCTCTAGTTGACCCTTCTTAAACAGCATTTCTCTTTATAGGCTAAGTAGAAGTTTTGTGCTGCATTAGTTGCACAAATTGTGGCAGTCTGAACTCGCAACTGTTCTCAGAGTGTGTCCCCAACTGTTCCCACTTAGGATTTCGTAAACATTTCATAGATTGATACAGTTTTCTCTCTTTGTGCTTCTCTTGTTCTTCTCAGTTTGTGGGAATACTGTTCCCATCTACGGTATCCAGTGAGCAATACTATATAGTTCGTAGGATTAGTCAGCAATATGATTAATTATCGCCAGTGCATTAGGGTTCAAACTTCTCTCGTATCACGATGCATACCAGTAAAAACTAAAATACCAAAAACAAACAAGCAAAAAATACTCGCACAGTGGTCACGCGCATAACGAAAATATATATATAAAACATATAAATATATATATATACATATATATATATAGCGTATATCGTAATGTTTTGAAAGCCTATCAAATACGCTTTTGTTGAGCATTTAAAATATAAGTTATCAATCGCAATCAAAGTATTTTAATTTCAACTTCTAGCATTAAATGAGATTTTAAGTGCAACTCTACTGCTGTTGACCACTGTGCGTACTACTATTTATATCGTCTCAGTATTTGTTGTAGCCAAAAATGTTGTAGAGTCGTAGTCGTAGCTCGATACTAGCATAAGTGGACTAAGTTTTAGCATTGTAATCCAATTCGACCCTCTTTGACTTTGACTACCCTCCTGTCCCCCTCTCGGCTCCGTAAGTATTCAGCATAACGTCAATAAACAGAGGAAAAAAGCCAACAAAAAATAATGATTAATTAATTAAGTTGTTTTATTGGGTGGCGATAAGGGGCACCACGCTCTCGAGGGCAAACAGAAATAATGACTTTCTATAAAGCCGAAAAATAAGTTTGCCAACTGAAGCAAAGGAGGAAGTGAGGGAGTGGATGGAAGGCGGGGCAGGGCCGTAGCAAACAGCAAACAAGGCTGACAAAGAGAAGCAGCAAACTAATAGAGTACGGTGATTAAGTTGACATTGCAATTTGTTACTATAAATAAATAAATAAAATCGCATGAACGACGAAATACCGAGAGGGCGCAGGTCGACCTGGGCGGTCTCTGCGACTTCACCGGATCGTGTGAATTTATCTTTATGCTCGTAAAAACAAAAAAGCACATGAAACGAAATCGTGCAAATAAACAGCGACAAGTGCGGATGGCAACATTCGCACAGTCGCGAATGCGGATGGCGAACGAATGCTCCGACATATTTCATGGCTCCATTCGCCCGTTGTTGCCTCGTCGAATGCCGCATGAAGATTTATCTGGCCGACACGTCGCACTTCTCTGACTGCTCACCCGTTCCCCTCCCTCTCTCTCTCTTTCTCGCCCTCACCGTGTGTGCTAGCGGCTGCCGCACATTGCGCATACGTCGCGTGTGCCGCATCAATAAAACGTAGCAGTTTGGGGCTCGCCTTACATTTGGTTTATTACGTTGAGGAAGAAAGAGGGGTGCCGAGGAGGGAGTACAGGGGGCAGTTCAAGTACCTTTTGCCGAAACAATAGAGTAGAAGTGTTTATTTATTGTGCAGCGACTGTGGCAGCAGCTGGCGACACAAAAAGTTGCCCCGAAATATTCATTTTAATCAAGCTAATTAATATGGTCCAGTTATGCGGTGCCAGAGGAGCAGACCCCTGACAAATGAGCACAGGGTGCGCACCACAGAGTGCCCCATTTGCCCATGCCTCCAGTTCTCACCTCATTGTCCTCTTGCTCTGGCTGTGCTCATTAAAGCAAAGGACGCAATTCAACTCTCGCTTAATTAGTGTAACTGCTTCCCCTCAGCTCCACTTGCCTCCCCTCCTCTCTCGTGCCACACTTGTCTCAGTTGTGTCCCAGTTGCCTCACTTGTCTTACTACTCCCAGCTGCCTCACTTGTGCCAAATTCCCTTTGCATTATTTTGCAGGATTATCGAAAGACGCTCAATGAATTCCAGCCAGAGCACAATGCCTCTACAGTCAGGCCTCCCACACTTGCCCTCCTCCTCCTCCGTCTCTGTCTCTGCCTCACTCTGCCGCCAGGTAGGAAGGACTGCCTTGTTTTATTTACATACCTTTGGCATAAACTGGTCGAGTTTATATCGTGTTTCGTTCCCCATTCCCTCGTTCCCCCCATGGAGCGGAACAACACACACATAAAGCGGCACTAAGTTATTTTCAATCAATAAAAATAACATAAACAAAAAAGCAAGCTGTAAAAAATACACTCAAGTGCTTTTCACACACACACACACACATACCAAGAAACAGATACACTTGGAGAAATAATACGCAGAGCATGAGCAATAGGGGGAAATGCGGCAGGAGCTCGGTAAGATTCTTATTTCTCTTATTTTAGAAGATTGTGAAGAACTAGACAGGAACTAAACAAGGAATATTTCTGCAGAATGTTTCTGAAAATATTTTAAAACTTTTCCTATAAAAATTCCAATTTGTATAGCCATAAAAGTGCCATAAAGTGCGTAGAGTAAGCCGTGATCTTAAGCCAGATGCCTGTCTTCAATTGTAAAGCCCATCCGGGACAAGTTTCTACCAAGACTTCTTAAAATACATGCCCTGTTTCTATATTATACCATCCTAACTTCCTTCCTTCTCCAAGCCTTTCTCGCAGTGTAGGAGGAGCAACAATTTTGGAGGCAAAAGAAAAGCACTGTGCACTCCCAATTTGCCAATAAATTTGCTTGCCATGCATTGCCCGTATTTCAAAAGAAAAGTAGAGTGAGAAACGAATGGAGCGAGCAAGACAGCAACAAGACAGGAACGAGAAGGAGAACAGAGAACAGAGAAAATGTGGCAATGTGGCAACGTCAAACTGTGAAAATGCTACGCCAAATATATAAAAAACTTTTACTCGCAATTTGCTTTCGTGGCTCGTGAAGATGACAAAATATGTTCATATACATTTAGTAAGGAATTGCTGCCACTTCCGCAATCTCGACAGTCTTCTCCCCCTCTCTAGGGATGGGGCAACCTAATCAGGCGTGAGCAGCTGCGGCAAATTTGTCACTTTGATACATTTTCCATTTCCCATTTGCGGAATAAAAAAAACACTTGCTGACAATTTGCACCAATTTTAATTGAAGGTGCCAAGATTATCGGGCCCAAAGGAGTCTCTAATTGCTTATCTGACAAATAGATAAGGCAGGGACGTAGTAGAGGGGTAGAGGAAATGTGGATAGGCAGCTGGAAAATGGGAAACTCGATTCAATGGTAAATGACAAGCGGAAAACGGATTTCTGAACGAGTGAACGTCTGATTGACATTTCAAGTGCCAATGCCACGTCTCAGAGGCAGGAGAAGGCAAGACAGACACAGGGAGAGAGGGAGAGAGAGAGAGAGGGAAAAATAGAAGCCGCGGCTGAGCTCATGCAAATACACTTCATAACGCACAGTATGATGAAACAATTGGAATATGTGCGTGGGCTTTAAACCAGTTATGGCTTCACTGAGAGATTGACATAGATACTTAAGAGATTGATGAGAAGTAGTGGAAGATATCTTAAAGAAACAGAGTATACCTAATGAAGTCAATAAACGTGGAATATTATCAAACAATCATAGAAATTTTCTTCTACTTTCATGATGGTTGGAAGAAGAAACAACTTGTGATTTCTCTCAGTGCATGGCTACAGGTTATTACCTAGATGATGGCTGCTATAAAGCTGAGCAGTACGACAGACAGAAGGAGACTAAAATGAAGTACTAAAATGCAAACAAATACGCACGACAGAGCAGGCAAATAAAGAGAGAGAAAGAGAGAGGGAGGGGGAGAAAGAAAAGTTGTTGATTTCATTGCCAGAAGGAGTTGAGCGAGTCTCGCCAGTTGAAGCAATAGCTGAAGGAGACAAGAGACAGCAGACAGCAGACAGCAGACAGCAGACGGAAGAATGCAGATAGAAGACAGTTGATATAAGACAGGCAGCTGACTGCGATTGGGATTCAGTAGGGCTTGGTCTGGTCATGGTTGAAGCAGCTGCACTCACATGTTAAGATGCGTAAAAATACCATGGGAAATTACGCGAATGGAATAACAGCCGAAGCTCAAACAGCCACACACCCAATGCAGACAGGCTGCCACATATGAGTGAGTGAGTGGGTGAAGGGCTGAGCGAGAGGGAGGTGGAGAACACACATATAACATAATGTTGTTGACATACTGCACAAGCAGAAGCACGAGCAGAAGCAGCGCGTGCGGCAAAGCCAACTACGAACGGAAACGGAAGTTCAGCGACAGCGACAACGACAGATGAGAGAAAGAGAGAGAAAGTTGCTCACGGAAAACTGATTGCCAAAGCATAGAAAGCGAAATGAAGTTGGATAGCGCAGGAGAGGTGAGCACGACTAGCAGATGCCATGCAGTAGAGACAAGAGAAGAACTGCTGAGGAGTCGTGCCTGTATAGCAAGACATCCCTCTTGACTTATGTTGCTCCTCATTCTCACATCCTTTACAGGGTATATTGGCAAAAAGGCAACTCAGCTGGCAACTGGCGACTGGCAGCGGCAACGTGGCGGCCTGGCAGCCAAATGATTAATTTCGACAAGCTGCCACAAGCTGAGCTGAGGTAGCCGACGCGACGAAATTTATTGACTATGTGTAAACTGAATGCAAACTTGCGACAACGCGTGCGTTGCGTTCATTCTGTGCTTCAAGAAGAGTGAAAACTGCAGCTGCACACAGTACGCTCTCTTTCATTCCCTCTCTCTCTGTCTTCCTTTACCTGCATCTCTTTCTCACTCCCTCTCTGCAGCGCTCCTTTGGCATCTTCCTGCACATTTCGGTAATTGTCTCGTTTGAGTTTTTGTTTAATTTTCACTCCAAATGCAAATTTGCAACGGCTTACGCATTTTCCCCCAACTTTCCCACAATTTTCCTACCTAACTAGCTACTTTACCCAAACTAGACTCATTTCTCTGCCTCTGCCTCTGCAGCCTGCAGTGGGCTGTATTTGATTTGCGGTTGTGAATCCAATTGCACTGCAAATGAAGCAAACGAGCCATGCGCCCATTAGATGTCGCCCTTCTCTGTCTTTCTCTCTCTCTCTCTCTTTCTGTCCATCTGTCTGTCTGCTCCATTGTTTGCCCAACTGTCCATTGTCTACACTCAACTCTGCCGCATTCTCCATAAATATTGGCGCACATTAAATCGTTTGGCCTGCATTAAATTCAGCTCAATTGCCTTCGCATTGGCCGGCAGCGGCAGCCGCAGTCACCTCATTAATTTCAGCAGGCGGTGAAATTTTAATTAGAGCCAGCAACGACTACGCTCGGCTGACAAACGTAATCGCAAAGACAGACAGACAGGCAGGCAGACAGACGGACAGACAGACGGACAGCTGAACAGGAGCAGAAATGTTTAACAGGCAAGGCAAAGTGAAAAATATGAATGAAAAATGTATAAGGAAATCAGTTTTGAACTTTACATAAAATTATCGAACGTATATAAATCCGATTAAGAGATAATTCTTTGGGAAATAAACTACGTCATTTTCATTGCAGCAACAACTGCCAAGGGCAAACGTAAAGTGGTAGATTATTCTCTCAGTGGAAATCTGTAGAGCACATTAATTGCCTGTTAAATAAGGTGTGCCTTTAGTCTACAGTGAACCAGTACAGTAAGTTGCCTTATGAGGATGGTTACTTGATTCTTATTCAGCTTCGTTATTTGCTTGAAACACTTGATGCTGTATTAGTCTAAAGGTTACTTCCATTGCCTGGTATTCGTGGCCATTCTAGTGCTCACATCTTTGTTTCTTTTAATTAAAGAAACTTTGTAAAGATCAAGAAAGGAGAAGAAAAGAACTAGACATATAATACAGTTATTGTAAGCCACCTCGTAGGTATATGGTTACTAATCTATCGAAGAGTTTTGTTAGCGCAGTTTATCAAGTATTAATTGTTTCCGATTTAGTGTGTGCCTTAAAAGTCGATGGATCATAAGAAGCAACAAGGGCCCGCTGCATGTGACGATTTCCCTGCTTCATGATAGTCTTAGTGATAGCAAAAAGTCTACTGCAGTACCGTACAGTGCAGTGCAGTGCTACTTCATGTTTATGCTAATGAGAGACACCATACACATTCGCATGGTTGTATGTTTACATATGAGTTTGTATCACACATCTAAAGCCTAACTTCGATTGCCGCAAGCCTGGTGTTTGTTCCCATTCTAATGCAATTAATAAATTTAAGAAACTCTGTAAAAAGCAAGGAGGGAGGAGAGAACTTGAAATATAACACTGTGTTTGTAAGATACCGGCTCGCTTCATAGATACTTATCTATCGTTGCGATTGTCAGACACTGCACAGCCTATCAAGTATTATATTTGAGGATGATCTTCTTCTTACCTGCTGTACCGTGCTGGGCTACTACATTTTCGTGCTACTGCCTTGATAGTGCTTCTGTCTATGACTCGAAAGGGCGCTATCGTTGTGCACTCTGCTGCTGCTTTCAATAGTGTATCCACTTCCTCATTTCACTGTATGTTGCTGTGCTCAGGCATCAACTCTGCACAAAACATTATATATTATTAGCCTGAAATATAATAGAATAGAAAATAATATTAGAAATATATACGGAAAGGATTCAATTTATGTTTGTATTGTAGAAACATTAAGAAATATTTTAATCCCTCTTGATATCAATTAAGTTGCAGGCAGAATAGTTTACCCATCGACTACAGTGTCCTCAATGTGCAGCATTATTCACCATTAATACCAAATTACTCATGGATGCTATAAGTATAATTGCTATAACTGTAGTTTGAAAATGTGCCACAACTCACTCTCTCTCTCAACTTGTTCAAAAGTTCATCAAAATTGTAGAAAACTGAAATATGGCGGCCAAAAACTCGTTGGTTAATTTGTGGAACAGTGAAGCGTGTCAAAAGCAGTGGAAAAGTTTCGAGTCGAGGTGAAGCTGTGCTTCATTTAACGTGAGAAGGTAAGCCCCGAGTAAACTGAGAGACAACGACAACGCAGCACTTGACACGCAACCTCACACACACTGACACACGCACACACACACACAATACTTTACAGACAACTGGCAGCTGGTGCACACGGCGTATGCGTAACCTGCAGCTGCAACTTTGACGCGCGCGATGACTTGGTAAATATTTTCATTGGCGCCACCAACAAAAACAACAACAACAACAATAGTAGCAAGCTGGAGTATAGTGTAGTGCAGGAGTGGCAGGGGAGGGGCGGGCACGCTGCCCCTTTTGTTTCGACAACTCTATATAAAAATAAGTTTTAATTAGGACGCAGCAGCGAAGAACTTTCGACTCTCGGCATACGCGACGTATGCGTAATCTGGCAAAACCGAGCACAGGCAACGCCAACTTTTAATCAAAACTTGCGTTGCGCTGCTGCTTTTAGCAATTATGCGACAAGAAGTCAGTTCAAGTGCACAGACTTCCCCCCCCTCACTCTCTCTTCCGCTCTCCTTCCTTCCCCATATGCCTGCCCTGCCTCTGGCTCGTTTCGTTTTACAGTTTACCTCTAATTAAGCGATGCAGAAGCGACTTTAAAAGACGCAAGCGAGCGAGAGAGCTGAGGCAATGCAACATTAATGCACACACACACACAGACAGGAGGGTGTAGAGTGCGGGGAAGGGGGTGAGGCGACAGCTAATAGCCTGCCTTTTATGCCACAGTTTAGTTGCCACTGCTGCCACTGCCAGCGATGCTTTGCCACGTAGGAAACATAAAATTTTTCGGCTTGCCGTGATTATTATGAAGGGTCGAAGGTCGTTTCGCGCTGTCGCTGTCGCTGTCGCCGTGAAACTGAAACTGAACCTGCTCCACGCTCGTAATTTCATTAAAATTTTATTAGCTCGATATGTGTGCGGGTTGCGTACGTGCTGAGTGTCTGTATGTGTGTGTGTGTCTGTTGTCTGTGAGTGTCTGTTTTAAGCGTGCGTTTTTGATATTATTCGAGCAGCTGGGCAAATGAAATTATCACCTATGTGCATTATGAAGCAAGGCAGTCTCACTCACTCACACACTCAACAAATGAGCAGCGTACACTGTGAAAAACTGTAAGCAGGACTAGATGTAGCTCAATTTAATATGAATCCTGTCAAATCCTTTTTTTTTTATTTAAAATATTATTTGATTGATTGATTTTATTCCACTTCTTGCAGTGTGTACACTCTTCATACAATTTCAATAGCTACTATAAGAAATATATGTATGCTTTGCATAAATGTTAATCGATTTATGATAATTCAAATATATCTATATAATATTCTATATATATATGTAAACAATGGCAGCGTGATGGTACTGGTGGCAATCATCTCTTTAATCATTCATCATGTCATTCTCTCATTTCTCGCAGTGCATACGCGCTTAAAAGTTCATTTATTTAACTAGAATAATTCACTTCAATTTCAACAAAATCATTTCACTGATTAACTATTTATTCCTTCTCCAAATTTCCTGTTTTCTCCGAATTTCTTTCAGTGCACACGCACTTTAAAGTGCTTTGAAAACCACTTGAATTTGCTTACAAAATTGAGCTAGTTCCTTTGGCAGAACCGCTGTTTGCTGGCGCCGCCGAGCAAGTCCATTACGCAGGCCACGCAGGACGCACTCACATTACCCACTGTCAGGCAGGCAGGGAGAAGGGATAAGGGAGAATGGCGCAGGGCTTTTAATTTACATTTTGCTATTAATTTCAACCTCAAAGGTTGTGCAGCACGCAGTAAGCAAGTGATATAGAGAGAGAGAGAGAGAAGGAGAAATGGAGTGAAAGAGAAGTTGGAAAAGAGGCAGGTGAAGGACAGGCGAGGGGAGTCTGTATCAGTGTCGTATCAAACAAAGCCGCAAAGCCGAACGTGGGCTTTGGTTAATCCGGGCAGTTGAAACGGCTGCCTCTTACACACACACACACGCATGCACACATACACAGGTATACAATACACACACGCAGAGAGAATGCTTGCTGAGGTGAGCAGATGCAGGCGCCGCCGCCTTTATGTTTTCTTGATTGAGTTTCACCTTTTGCATATGAAATTCAATTTAATCAGTTTGCCAGGTCATAGGCTGTCATCACGCACACGCACACACACACACATAGTCTGAGATAGACACACACACACGCACACTCAGGCACACACACGTGTACACAATGCAGCCAATAATAATGAAGTCCTTTTGTTGTTCCGACATTTTCAACACAAATTTGCCTTGCGCACATACGCAACATACAATTTTTGATACCCTGTAGAGCCATTAGCATTGCGTGCTGTGGGTATATATGACTTGTGAGGGGGAGGAGGGTTGAAGAAGTAAACAGCAGTTCAGGGAAGCTCTTGTATTGCTATTTGGAGATAAGTTACAGTGTATGCATGTCTAAGGCAACTTAAAACAGCCACGATGACTATAGTCAAGAGTGCTCGGATCTGATAATATATAAATTATATTTTTAATATATTTTGTGTTGTAGCTTTGAGGAGCGGTTTGAAAATCAGTACCTCTTAAAATTATTTCTTAAATAATTTCTGTGTTAATTATCCGATGGCAAACAAATTTTCAGAAATTATTTGGGCATTGATACTTACAGACAGACAGATGGACATGGCTATATAGACTCGACTGTTGATGCTGATTAAGTATATATATGCTTTATGTGGTCAGACAAGCCTCCTTCTGCCTATTACAGACGTTACCGGTTGGCACAAAGTTATAATACCCTTCTGCCTTATAGCTAAAGGGTATATTCACGGAATTTCCTTTGGAAGTATGCAAAGACAAAGAGAGATTAGGCTAATAACATAACAAACAGTACATAAAGTACTTATGCGAACTAGCAGGTCTCATAGCTTAGTCTCTCAACCTCTATACTGCGAAAGTACAGGGTATATGCACTGTATATAACTCAGACCTACACGCATATTGGACAATTTGCCGACCTCAATAATGTTTTCACTTGGAAATCAATAAATACAAATAACAAATATACATATATCGAGGCAACCAAAGCGGGCAGCACACACCCCTACCCTCACTCCTCCCCCCTCCCCATTTACACAAACGCAGACCGCAAAACCTACAGAGAGCAGGGGAGTGGAGAGGAGAAGTAGGAAAGCGGAGCTCTTGGCGGCCATAAACGGGCAAATTGTATGCAAATAAAATACAAGCGAATGCCGCAAGACAAACCGCCGTATGGCCCGCCTCTATGCACACGCCACGCCCACTGCCTACACCTCCCCCTCACCCTACTAAAAGCTGAGGCAATAGAAATGTTGCTGACGTTGCAGCTTGCCAATAAAACAAGCTGAATCCGTGCGGCGACAAGACAACTTTTTATTAACTCTTTGGCTCGCTCTGACCGCAGCTGTGGCAAGTCTCAGGCTAGGCAACCCAGTGCTGGCGCCTGCCCCAGGCTAGCAGCTTCCACCCCCGCCCCGTGCCACTCATCTCCTCTTTTTGTCTTAGTTTGTCTGTCGAGACGCCTCAGCATCGTCAGAGAAAAAACTTTTGCGACTCGCAACTTGTTGTCGTGTCTTGCTAAAGTTCCACTCGGTCATTTCTCATTGCTGTCCATGCAAATCATCACGAAGCAGCCGAAAGAGAGAGCAAGAGATGGGAGACCAAGGGGAAGTGAAGAAAAAAAGAGTACAGCATGTCCTGCTGCTTGTCATACTTGGTTTTTATTTGTTTTTTCTCATTTGGCAACTGCTTATATGTCCAAACAATCGATCCAATTGCTACTTGCCTTGCCTGCTCCTCCCCCTCTCTCTCGCTCTCTCTGTAGAATGTCTCCTGACTTGCCAGGCAATCACATGTAACACATGCCGCAAGTTTGGCCATGTGGCAACACCCTCACGCACACACTCACACACGTCACATTGTTCTGCCTGTTGTAATAGGCTTCGACTTTAATGTGCATTGAGGGAGGCAGGAGACATCACTCGCCTCTCTTGTCTGCCTTGTCTGTCTCTGTCTCTCTGTCTGTCTGTCGCAAATTTAATCGCATTTAGCTCATTTAGCGGCAAATTGAATTTGTGCCTGTACCATGTGCCACGCCCACTAGATGAGACAGCCCCTCGAAAATGAGAAATTCAATTAAAATCAAATTTTGGACGCCGCGTCACAAAACATTTCTTCCGACGGGGGGAAGAGGAAAGCTTTAAACAGATTTACGGCTTTAACTCACGCTGAATTGCGCAAATAAACAGAAACTGAAACTGAAACATATACTCCCTCTGCGCCACACCCCCTGCCCCACTTGTCTTTGGCTCTGCCCCTGCCCACTCCACAAATAAATAAGCAAAATAATTGAGCCACCACAGACGGTGATGGACTACCACGAAGCCCACCTCCAATCTCGCCTGGGGACCCCGCAAACCAATTCTCACTCTCCCCTCTCTATACCCCCGCCCCCTCTCCAATATGCTCTTTCTAGTCTTCTCTCTACCTTCCCCTCCTGCCACACTCCCCTCTTTCTACGCCACTGTCCGATTCCATCATTGACGCAACTTTTATCAAGGACATGAGATAATCCCGCCTCCATTGCCGCCTTGGCCTATTCCTCTGCCTCCCCCCCTCTTATTTATCTCCTCCTCCTCATGCTTCTGCTTTTGCCACTTCATATTTTCCCTGGCTGACCAAACTAATCAGCATTGGGATTAGCTTGCTGCGTCGTCGCCACTCGTCAAAAGTATCGAGCCGCAGTCGCCTAAACTGTTTCTCCAGCGATAATTAGACGTTTACCCAGAATTCCCTCCCTCCCTCCCCCTCTTTTTGAATAGAAAAGATGATTTATTATCCATGCAGCCTCTCGATTTGTTATTCGGCTTGATATATTCTTGCCAGCTTTGGCTTCGGCTTCAGCAACAGCTCTAGCTGAGAGTTTGTAGCATGACAAATGCTTCCTAAATTCGACTGGATCTGCCAAAACCTTTAATTATGGTATGTATCCACTCTCTCTCCCTCTCTATATCTCTCCCTCTCTCTGACTCCTTACTTTTCTGTTCTGCTTCAAAGTTGCAATGAATTTGTTTTTAGCGTTAAATCTGGCTAGAAAACTAACTATATTTTTATAGGTCATGAAATAAATTAAGGGTTTTATTCAAAATTAAAAAATCTAGCGAGAATTCCTACTTGTTAAAGAAGTATGCTAGATTATTAGCTAAGAAAACTAGCTACAAATATATTGGCAGAAGATTCCTTAGAGAAGTTTCTTTTATCTGCTTTCTTACGTGCGAATCCAGTAGGGATTTCTAGTTATCTAAAAAGCTATAGCTAAATAAGTTTAGCTATGAAATTTATTGCAATTTAATGGGCTAACAAATAGCTAAAATTATGCTTTAGGAGTTGTCTTTCACTTGCCTTTCTTGCGTGCAAATCTAGCTGGCATTTCTAGTTTCACAAAAGTTACTTAAGCTAAATAATCTAGCTAGAAAACTAACTGCAATTTGATTAGCTAAAAAATAGCTTTCAAATGGCTTTCAAAGTTCTCGTTCTTTTGCACTTTTTTTTAGCTGTTCTAATTGTTAATGCTGGCTTTGCCAAAGCTGGCAACTCTATGCGTAGCTGGCCATCTGCAGCTGCAACTGCAATTGCTGCTGCTGTGCCAAAGTGCGCGCCTCAAAGCATGCAACACTTCTTGTGGCAGCTTCTTTATGTTAAACCAGTCGACTGCGAATCCCCCAGAGAGAGGTAGAAAGGGGGGGGAGAGGGAGAGAGCTAGAGTGCCCCGTCGTGTTTAACAAACTGCACGCTATTTGCAGCAGCAGCAACTGCAGCAGCAACTTGCAACATGCCGCACTTCCACTAAATTTGTGACAAACGGGCAGCTGTGCTGAGTTAAGTTTGCAGTCTCAAATGGCCATGACGACATGAGCAGCGGGAGTGAGAGAGAGAGAGCAGGGAGAGAGAGAGAGCCAGAGGGGCAGTAGTGTTGCAAAAAGACGAATGCGCTTGCACATGAAATGCAGCTAATGCCAACACAGGAAAGTCCTGCATGTCCATATTCTTCTCTCAGCTTGCAACATGCCACATGCCACACATGCACCGCAAGAAAACTGAATATGCCATATCATCATCATTTGTATGCGATTCGATTTGAATGATCATATATAATGCAGAACTAAACACACTTTATATTTATTTAACAGAGACTCTGATTTCTCTTGGACCACAAAACACAACAGAGACGAGCAAGGACAAGAGGTAGACAGGCAGGCAAGGCAGACAAAGTAAGGCAGATAGAAACAGATGGAACTGTCTACTAAATGCATATACATATATTGAGTGTATATATATATATATAGTACATATAGCATTCTCTTAGCAACTGTTTATTTATGTTGAATCCATCATCGCGCAGTGTGCAAAGGCAGCGGCAAATGCTCAATTGATTTGCATGCACTGCCAGCACGTTTGCATTTTCCGCTGCAGTTCGTTCGCTTACCCTCCCTCTCTTTCTTCCTGCCTCCTCCGCTTGCACTTGGACTATTAAGTCGGTTGGCGAGTGTGGCAACAGCTCGCTGGGGAACTGTAAATCACGTCAAGCGCAGAGCACAAATTGGTTGAGCAACACACACACATACACACACATAACACACACATGCATACACAGACACACACACACACTTGCACAACACATGTCTGTGTATGTTGGTCCGACTTCAAACACGCTAAAACTTTCTGTCTGTAAAAATACGTTCAACATTCGCAACTAAATCTGCTCAAAGTGCACACACACACAGTCTTAAAAGTAGAAGGCGTGCTGCCAGTGGGCGTGGCACAGTGGGAATCATATTATGCTTAATATATCTATCTTGTACTTTTGCTTATATAGTATACGAATTAGTTGGCCATTTCGAACAGGAATTTCTTGCTCAGCAGGATGCAGGAAACTACTTCAAACTCATCTTGAGCATCAGAAAATAAATGGCGAAATAAAACAAGTGAAGAGTGTGTATAGTAATGGACGTGTGATACCCTGTAAAGAACACTGAGCGAGAGAGTAGGATAGTTAAGAGAGAGAAAGAGTTAACTCACCAAGCCAAGGTGAAGGTAACTGTCTTCTATATCTTCATTTTCCCTTCTACGTCTTCCTTCTCTTTTCTATTCATGCCATCTCCTTTCTAGCTATCCTTTCCATACCTTTCTTCTCTTTAATATCCCTCCCGTCTCTCTTTTTAACCTATTCATATCCCTTCTTTCCCTTCCTATGGCTTCCTTATCCCCTCTAGTTACTTCTTTAACCATATATTCTTCCACAGACTGTTCTCACTATCTTCCCTCTATCCCTATCTTATATACTCCTTCCTTCACCCTTCTATACCTTGGATCTCCCTTTAACCCTTGTCTTCTTTCTAATATGCCTCCCGTCTCTCTTCTAACACTTCCATCTACCTTCTTTCCCTTCCATCTCACCTCTATCCATTCCTTCGCCCTTCTATCCCATCCTACTTCCTTCTAGCTACTCCGCCTTCCACAGACTGTTCTCACTAGCTTCCCTGCAGCTCTCCTACTCATATGCCCCTCAGGTGTTACTCCCCTTTACAGGGTATATGAGGAACACACACATATTTCACTTGAGGCGGCCGCCTCATAACCTTGCCTCAACTGACATCCTGGCAGCAGCAACAACTGCAGCAACAACGATAACTGACAAGTGAAATGCAGGGCAACTCTATGGGAAACTCTGCAGTTTTCCACGTCCACACGTCCTGCTTCCCCGCTGCACCCCTTTTCATCCGCAGGCTATCGAAAACGTACAAAAAATGATAATCATAAATATTGCATGTGCTCGAAACGTTTTTTACTCAGCCAGAGGGAGAGAGAAGGGAAGTGACAGGGAGAATGCAGGCTGACTGCGCTGCTAGCTGACGTTAAGTATACGCCACGTTGGCTGACAAAAGCTAAAACCCTCGAATGGAACCAAAAAAAAAGCAGAAGCAGCCAGAAGAGAGGGCGGCAAAAAAAAGGTAAAAGCCGCCTCTGCATATTTGCAAGGCTTTCCAAGGCAAACACCTTCCCTAGCACTCAAGTAGGCGTGGCAGAGCTGGCAGGGACTAAGGCGCATCGCCCTCGTGTCCCGTGCTTCGCTCAATATACAAAACAACGTCGTCGAGTCGAGTCTGGGGCGCCTTAAAAATGATTTCACGCCTGGCACCAGCGAAATCAGGTTAAAAAGGTGTTACAAGCCCAAGCTGACGTCGACGTCGAGGCATTTAAAGCGCTTTGGGTTATTTCGAGTACAAGTTTTGCAGCCCTTCTCTGCCCGTGCCACGCCTTCTTGGCAACTACTTAGCGCCTTTCGTTGAGCGCGACACCTTTTGGAACATTGTGAAATTAAAAGTTAAATGCGCCAAGTCAATAAAAGCATGATACTAAAATAAAGATAAAGCGCCAATGCGAATGGCAAAATGGAGAAGCAGTGAGGGAGGCAGGTAGAGAGCAGGAGTGAAGAAAGGGGCGTCTGCCTGGCACATTTATGCGCCGAAAAATCCTTTAATGCTATCGCATTTGCATGGCCAATGCAGCAGGAGCTGAAGCTGCAGTGGAAGAAGGAACACAAGAGGCAGCAGCAGTGAGAAGAGAAAAGAGAAGAGGCAATCCGGAGCCGCAGCAGGGGCTGAACCACTGCTGGAGCAGCAGACCAAGCCAGGACAATGGCGACACTTCATTTATGTCCTTTGGGGGGCGCCAACTGTTTGCGCAGAGATAAAAGCGAAACTGAAGCCTGAACTGACTCTTTAAATGGCAAGCGAGAGAAAGAGAGCTACCCAAAACCGGGGCACAGGACTAATAAAATGCATTCACTGCATGCAAAGAGGCAGAGCAGAAGAGGAATAAGAGGAGGAAGAGGGTGAACAGATGCTGGAGGGATAAGGGAATCGCTTGCTTTTTCACTTTGCCAGCTCACTGACTGCGTTTGCTTTACTAATTGATGCACTACTTGGCACTTATGTACTCTGCGAATTATTATACTCTGTGCCTCTTCCCCTCCCTCTTTCGCTCACTCCACACTCTACAGGCTATGGAGTGGAAGTACTTGGAAGATGTGGGTAGATATGTGCAGCAGTTGAGACAGCTGAGAAAGAACTCATGAGGTACATCGAGATAAACTCGAGATTTCTTGAATTAATTGAAGATTTTTATACTTTAAAGCAGAGCAATCTTATTACAGGGTATTAGCAAGTGGTGCACACTCGTCTACAGTCATCAGTTGCTTCCCCCAGTCTCATCTGAGCGTGGGGCTTAGCTAAGAAAATTGCACTATGTCAATAAAATGGAAAGATGAAAAATGGTAACTAAGTGAAACGAGAGTCGAGTTCGCATTCAGTTACCTTCCCTGTTGCCTCTCCTTCATTCTCTGCTGCTCATCAGCCTTCGCCTAATACTTCCCCATCACACTGTACCCCCCTTCTCCTCCTTCCTCTCACCGTTGTCAGGCAGTGTGCTTATCTCGATTATCAGCGCGACAGATTCAAAATGCCAATTGAGGCTCGACAAAAGCACCGCTGAAGAAATAATTGATGCCTCACTCGCTTTGCGCACACCTTCGCACACACACACACATAGCACACACATAACACACACACATACGCATTGCCATTTCACATAGAAAGCGCATTGTGGCAGCAGCAGCTGGAAAAATCAATGGGGGAAAATATGCAAAACGTTTTTAATTAAAATTTGAAGATCTCCGGACACGGCACAGAGAGATGGAGAGACGGACGAAGAAGCTTAGCTGAGGCTAAAAATTATTATGTGTAGAACGAATGAGCGCATCGAAGCGTGGATTATTGCAGGGAAATTGTGTAAATAAGAAAGGACATGCCGAAGGTTCTATACTCTTGCAGGCTCTTATATGTATATCTTCTGATCTGTCCTATGCTATTGATATACAATAGAAAAGAATTGAAGAGCATTATTTACATACAATATTGTGTCCCGCTTTGATTAGCACTGATAAGTAATAATTATTTCTTAAATTTTCCATGGCCTTCATACAAAAACTTTCCTTTGGATGAATGTTCCTATGACAGCTATATGTCTCCTAAGGTACGTTGCAAACTTCTTGCGAAAATTAATATACCCCCAGCAAAGGTATAAAAAGAAGGGAGAGAAAGAAAGAAAGAGAAAGGAAGCTGGCGAAAATAAAAGCCATAGTTGGGCTGCTTTTAATTGCAATTGCGGCTCGTTCATTAAAGCTGTGAAAAGTCGAGCGAAAATTAATTGAAAATTTCGACATTAATTTGTGGGTGTGTGTGGCTGCCCCCGATAATGGAAGCCCCTCTATAGATGCCCCCGCGTGTTGCCATTAACCTGACAAATAAGGAAATTGGTTTGTAAATGAACAAGATTATCTGCAATACATATATATAGATATATACACATATATATATCTGCAGAGCTACATACATATATTATGCCATTATTTCCGGTCTTGCTGCGGTTTAGGCCAAACATAGCTGCAATTCGCTTTTAGCACTAATTAGTCAATTTACGAGAGAGAGCGAGATTCGTGTGTGTGTGTGTGCAGTTTGCTAATTTGTCGATAAATCGAATTCTAGCCAGCCACTCGGCCAGCCAATATACTGGTCTATCTATTGCCCATTTGCCTCTGTGTGCCCTTGCTTACAATCAAGCCAGATTGCCACACAGTGCGTATGATTAATATTTAATTGCATTATGCTTTTGCCATGTAAAATGCAGCAACTAAAGTGCACACAGTACATCCGTTTCCCTGCGTGTGTGTGAGTTGCAATTTAAATGGCCAAATGAAATTAAATTAAAATTTATTTGCTGCTGAAAGAGAGAGAGGGAGTGGAGAAGAGAGAAAGTGCATCCGGTTGGCTGCCTCTGATGTAATAGTTTTTAGCAGAGCATTCACTTGAGGGACCTTTTTGCAGCAGACAAATTCACATTTACATTCACATACCTACATGCCCTTGCAGCGTGATTAAATTTTACAATTTTGCATAACAGATATCTCCGACTTCCCCTCCCCTACCTCTGTGTTCCAGTGAAAGATAAGCAGCCAATAATCACATCAACAATGTCTAATGGCATCCAGATCCACGTCCCAGTCAAGTGGCATGTGGCAATTGCATTCAGATTTGGAATCCCAGCAAACGAGTTAATTAACCAGCTGCTGCTGCAGGCCACAAGGCAATACAAAGGAGTGCGAGAGAGAGAGATAGCGAGCGAGCGAGGAACTCTTAATTGAAGAGCAGCCTGCACATGAATTAGTGGTAGATTAGAATATATCTTTAATCGTGCAATTTGTGCGATTATTGTATCAATTAAAATGGCTATAAAAAAGTTGATTGCTTCAGGTTTATCGCTAAAATTGATATAACAAATTGAACAACTGAAAAAACGTTTAGAAAATCAATATTGTAAAGTGCATTTGACTATGAAATACCCTGTAAACTAACCTATATTTAACTTAAGTTGTCTAAATATGGGATTAGCTTTTATTTCTTTTATGAAACTCTAGAAGAATTCACCTCTTTACAATTCTGACAATCTTCACATGTTTCATAAAAATAATTATAATAATTATGATATTTATGATGTTGATGATATTAATTATATTTGTGATATATATGATATTTATGATATTTGTAATATTTATACATGATATTTATAATATATATGATGTTTATGATATTTGTGATATTTGTAAAATTTCTGATATTTATCATGTTTATACTATTTATGATATTTACAATATTTATGACATTTGTGATTCATATGATGTTTTTGATATTTATGATATTCCTAATATTTATGAAATACATACTATATGAATTGATTTAATTTGTTACAATCCTAATTGGCTTAAATATCTAAAATATTTATGATATTTAGAAATAAGATAGAAATTATAATGCTCAAAGTTCTCAACTTTGTTGAAAATAAACCGCTTTTCATCTGCAAATTTTGCATTTCAACCCCAACTAGAGTGCTGCATTTGAATTTTTATTAACCACAAATTTATCCAGAGAATATTGCTCCTGCATACACCCCCTTCCTTCTTTTCACTTGCTTAATATTCACAATATATTTTAAATTTTCCCATTTTTAGTTTAAATAAACAATAAAATAAATTGATAGAATTGTTGGACAAACTAGAGAGAAATACTTGAACAGCGCCTGGTTCTATAATCTCATAAATGTGGACTATGCTGACAAACATACTTGTATCCACAGCTGCTACTGGGTATAATACAAATGTAATTGTGCAATGCATTGCAGTAAATATTGATATTGTAAAGATTGTTAGCATTTTCCTCTTTAAATAAAGACAAATTTCACCAGCGCAGGCAAACAAAGCAAAACAAAATAATTCGAAACAAAATGAAATACGAATATTTAGCTATTAAAAGCTTAAAAGCACAGCATAGAGTCTTAGGGATTAGTTTAAGTTGCACCTTTAAATGAGCAGAGAGAGCAGAGAATTTAATTGAGGAATCCATTTGAATACCACATTGTGCTGTGTCTCCATATTCATGATGAGGATATCATAAATTCAATCTAGGACACGACAATGCGATTCATTGGGGCTTCTCTATTCAATTGCGGCGCACAAAGCCAGGTTGCATGCAACATCCCTGCAGCCATGCAGCTAATGTTGAGAATCCCGACTCGCCTTGTACGTATTAATAAAAGTTATTTCTGTGCCTGAGCACATTTTCCGGGGCGGATTTCGAGCGATTCGAGTGGGGAAAGACACTTGCATAATGCACTCCTACGGCCCCCTGAGGGTCCCCTGTGGCATGTGGCATGTGGCAAGAAGCAGCGGGAGAGTGGTGGCAAGTGGCAAGTGGAAAACGGAAATCGAAATGTAATTTGTTCGCGCTGCACAACGTGGCAGCAGCGGCGCTGGCGATCAGACACAGTTGACAGCCCGGCGGCCATGGGAGATGGCAGACGACAGAGCGATGTGACAGGCTGGGTAACAAGAGGTGGGGGCACACGGCAGACAGCGAATGTGGCACGTACAAAGGCGACAGCCTTGAGAGGATGAAGCCAGGCATAACCTCAAGCAAACAACACACACAAATCCTGAGACGAACTTCTGCTATCGCCTCCACAGCAGTTGCAGCATCAGCTTCAGCTTCAGTTTCGTCTTTAGTCCCAGTTTCAGTTTCAGTTTTGGTTTCTTGCGTCTTGTGGCTTTAATGTTGGGTCAAGGGATGCCAAGTCGGATTGGGATTGGGCTTTAAACTCGACTGTGCACATCTTCCTGGCTGACTTGGCTGCAATTATGTCACACACAAAATGTTTGTACTGCACATCCTGCCTTGCAATCCTGCCATAAAAAACAAGCTAAACACTTTATTTATTTGCTGCTGCTTCGTCGTTAGTCTTGAAACTTTTCGCATTAAACGAGAAGAGAGAGAGAGGGAGTAGGGGAAGAGAGAGGTAGAGGGCAGAGTTTGCCAAACTATTCGCAATGAAAATTGTCGAAAGTAGAAGAAGAGAAAAGAAGTCGACAGAAGGATACTCTAGATAACTTATGAACTGTCATGATTCGATTAAGTTTACTTCAGTACCACGCCGACCGCCCTCACAAATCGATAATTAAATATTTCAATTCGATTTGTAAGCATCGTACTAAAGATAAAACTTGCTAAATTTGACATATACATAGTTAGCTGACTATGATATCTATATATCCTGCAAATTTTAAACTAATCGAATAATTAAAACAAAAAGTATATAGAATCTTCGAATAGTGCACTGATGCGCTGCCTGCCCCTGCTGGTATGCTACAGTTTTTGAGGGCGTGCCTGCATGTGCAGAGTGATGGTAGGATAGTATGGTCTTTCTATCGGGCCCGCCCGTTCCGTTGGTTTCTTCCAGCACCTCTAGCCTCCTGCATGCCCTCTCCCTACTTCCGCCACAGGGTATTAGCAAACACAAGTAGAGTCTGCTTCATCCACTTGCAGTGCAACCGTTAAGGAAGGCAACAGTTGGCCAGAAGCCCAAAATTAAATGCCTCCTTTGAAGTGCTTACTCGGAACTCGTCTCGCAGCTCAGCTCGGACCTGGACAAGTCTATTTTAAACACACATTTCAAATGCTGCTGACTGTGCAGCATGTTCCACTCTCAGTGTATGTGTTGTGTGTGTTTGCTGTGTGTCATGTGTATGTTGAGATTGTGCCAGCAGCAGGAGAACCTCATCTAGCTGGCCTCGGCTCGGCTTTAAGCAGCACCCGCTCGTCCGCCTCGAGTGGACTGTGTGGAGCCTTTAACTTCCTCAGGCAGAAATGGATCAAAAGTCAGACACAGTGACTCACAGTGGGCACAAGCGGCCAACAGTGGCACATTTTTATTGGTCATTAGTGCGAGCCTCTATCGGCATTCGTAAGCATTTACACATCGTTAAACTTTCATTTCCGGCAAATTAAGCGCATTCTATGTACCGTTCTGTCCTGACCCGGTCTGGCCTTCCCTTCCCTTCCATCCTGTGCTGTGCTGGGCTGTGTCCTTCGGCCACACCAACCTCACACACAATATTCACACCGTGTCTGTCCGCCAGCCCTCTCCCCTCTTCCCTGTGCACAGTGGTTGGAAAAGTATCAACAAATTATTTGCAACTTTTCATGACTTTGCCAAATTACGCAAAACGATGCACAAAATGTTTATCAACTCGAGCGCAACTGAAAAAGTTTATGCAAATAATTATAGCAATTAAAAAGGGGAATTCCTGTCAGTTTTGCACCACTGTGCAGCACACTGTGCAGCACCCGTTCGTGGCGTTGCGTCTTTGTCAGCAAAACGCGAGGCAGCCTTACAGCAGCAAATGACCACAACAAACCGACCCCGGCACGACCCTACAAGGCACTGAGAGGCAGGAGAGGACAGGCCCATACAGCGACTGGGCATATTTAATGGACACGGACACGGACACGGACACGGCACGGACATCGGCAAGCAAATAGAGGCGTGCAGGCGTGGCCCGGAGGCGGGTACCTGGTACTTTTGTTTGCTTTTCAATCAAAAGTCAATAGCAGAAACGGGCCATATAAAGGCGACGGGATTCGCCGCTGCTGCTGCTGTTGCTTCTTGTCATTACCTCGTCTCTATTGTGCTCGTCATGTCATTCTGGGCGGTTAGCCGCGGCCTGACACCGCCAGGCAAAGGCAAGGTGGCCCCCAAGCTGAACCCAACACAGCGTCAGTTTCTCGAGGACGAGGAACGTTATCGCGAGAAGCTAAAGATGCTCGCCGGTGGCAATGCCATGGATGATGTTTACGTGCGTAAGCCAGACGTTGTGGATGATCCGCTTGAGTTGGACAAGTACGATTCCTTCTACGACACCACAAAGAGTCTGCTCGTGCTGTTCCAGATCATGGGCGTGATGCCCATTCATCGCAATCCGCCCGTAAAGAATCTACCACGCACCGAATACTCCTGGACATCCAAGCAGGTCATGTGGGCCATCTTCATCTACAGCATTCAGACAACAATTGTGGTGCTGGTACTGCGTGAACGCGTCAAGAAGTTTATCACCAGCCCAGACAAACGATTCGATGAGGCCATCTACAACGTTATCTTCATCAGCCTGCTCTTCACCAACTTTCTGCTGCCCGTGGCCAGTTGGCGTCATGGCCCCCAAGTGGCTATCTTCAAGAACATGTGGACCAACTATCAGTACAAGTTCTACAAAACCACCGGCTCCTCGATTGTGTTTCCCAACCTGTATGTGCTCACCTACTCGCTGTGCATCTTCTCCTGGCTGCTGAGCATTGCCATAAATCTGTCCCAGTACTTTCTCCAGCCGGACTTCCGGCTGTGGTACACCTTTGCCTACTACCCTATTATTGCCATGCTAAACTGCTTCTGCAGTCTGTGGTACATCAATTGCAATGCATTCGGTACTGCCAGTCGTGCCCTGTCGGATGCCCTGCAGGCGACCATACGGGACGAGAAGCCCGCCCAGAAACTGACCGAGTATCGCCACCTGTGGGTCGATCTCAGTCACATGATGCAGCAGTTGGGACGCGCCTACTCTAACATGTATGGCATGTACTGTCTGGTCATCTTCTTCACTAGCATCATCGCCACCTATGGCAGCATCAGCGAGATCATTGACCACGGCGCCACCTACAAGGAAGTGGGCCTCTTCGTCATCGTCTTCTACTGCATGTGCCTGCTCTACATCATCTGCAACGAAGCACACTATGCCTCACGCAAGGTGGGCCTTGATTTTCAGACGAAACTTCTCAACATCAATCTTACCGCTGTCGACTCGGCCACCCAGAAGGAAGTTGATATGCTATTGGTGGCCATCAACAAGAATCCTCCCATTATGAATCTCGATGGTTATGCGAACATCAATCGCGAACTAATCACAACAAACATCTCCTTCATGGCAACCTACTTGGTCGTTCTACTCCAGTTCAAAATAACCGAACAGAGACGCGATCGCCTAGCGGCCTAAGCAATTGGGAAACCCGTGGAAGTAAGAGAACTACCCTCGTGGAATCTCAGTAACTTAGTTTATAATTCACTTTAGATGTAATGATTAAGAAATCGAAATATTACATAACGTAGAACAGAGTAACCCAAACGACCTAAGCAACGAGAACCTTTTAAGAAATACACATCACTCTCTCGGGTTCTGTGAAGCTTTGGTGATTATGCACTACAAATGTTAATCAAATGAAATATAAAACTTCGTCAAAATGCTCACTAATCTATACGAAATTTTGTATTTCATTTCAGTTACATTTGAACTGTATAATTTTAAACAACCTAAGCAACCTAAGCTGCTAAAGAATGCACATTAATCTCTGCTATGAAATGAAATACAGATGGCATAGAACATTTTTACATACCATGATCTATTAAGAAGTTTAGCGACTACCAAAGATATTCTATTTGAACAGTATAATCTAGCATTATAAATCGTGTCATCATTTGAAATGGTCGCAACTGAATTTATTTTAAAATTCATGTATTTAAATAAAAACTGAAAAGTACTTACCCAATTCCGAGGTATATAATCAAACCATGGGTTACTCCAGCTGACATTGATAACGATGTTGGATCGCAGCCAACAATGACAGAGTTGTTTATCGAGTATGTTATTCAGCAAACATTTTAGTAATTTCAAAATTTGTGAGTAAGATAAAACGTAATGTGTAAGAGACCACCGAAAGACCACAGCCTCAACACGTACATGGGCATCAGTCTGCGTACCGACGTGATGCACGCTTTCATTCTGGACTCTAAAATGCAGGTAATCCACACGGCATGCGTTACCTACGACGTTGACTTGCCCGAGTTCAAAACTGTCAACGGTGTGTCACTCGACAGTCCTGAAGGCGAGATTCTGGTGAATCCTGTGATGTATGTCAAGGCATTAGACATACTGATTAACTGCCTTAAAGGTCATGGCGCCGATCTGAACACGATTGTATCTATTGGTGGTACGGCCCATCATAATAGTCCTGTCTTCTGGACGGATAAGGGTTTCCGGCGGCTTTGTGGCCTCAATGCGAGACTTCGTCTGCACGAGCAGCTCAACGACGAATGTTTTAAGTTGATTGGAGTTTGCAACGAGATGCACCGCTGCTACGCAATGGAACAACATATGGGAGGCGTCAAAGAAATGATCAAAATCACGGGCTCCAAGGCATATCAACTATCGCCGGGTGCGCAGATAAGAAAGCTCTACTTAGATGATCCTTATACATACTATCATATAGTTCGCATTTCGCTATTGAGCAGCTTCCTGGCCTCAGTTCTGCTTGGCAACATCGCATCCATTGAATACTCTGATGGCTCTTGCATGAATCTGCTGGATATCGAAAAGAAGGAGTGGTCAAGTGAGTGCACCACCGCGTGTGCTCCAGTCTTGAAGAACCGCCTGATGCTGCCAATTGCACCAAATCGACTCCAGGGACGCATCCACGATTACTTTGTCACTCGCTGGGGATTCGCGACGGACTGCATGATTGTTAGCGCCACTGGAAACGCCGCAACCACGCTGGCCGCTCTTAGGCCGGATCCAGACTCCATTATTATAACACTGAGGACTATTGACAATGTTATCGTTCCCGCCATAAAGCGACCATATCTAGAGCAAGGACACGTGCTGTGCCATCCAACGCATCCTGGCGAGTACTTCATTTTGTATACCTACCGAAACGGCAGCAATGTGCGAAGCACTGTAGAGCAGGAGCTGGCCAATGGCGACTGGCAGGTCCTCGACCAAATGCTCGACTCGACGCCGATGGGCAACGACGGCAACATCATGGTACGCTTCGATGTGCCCGAATACCTATTCGGGGCACAAGGCACGTTGCGATGGGACAGCACAGTCGATGCGCAATCTGATGAGGCCAATATAGGCATCGAACAATTCGATGATCCGCAGACAGAAGCGCGCGCCTTTTTCGAGGGTCAAATGATGCAGCGTCGTATTTCTGTCTCTAAAACAAACTTCCGATTCGGTCCCAGCAGCAAAGTGATCGTTGTTGGCTCTGATGTTGTGCACGAGGGGGTTTTACAAGTTATAGCCGATGTCTTCAATACGCCCGTCTATACGCCCAACATCAGTGGGCAGGCGACCCTTGTTATGGGTGCCGCGTACCGCGCTCGCTACGCCTTCTACGAGTATCGCGAGGCGAACTGCAATTGCAGCAGATGCCGGACACGTCGAGCCAGGGCACCCAAACTAAGCTACGAAGAGTTCTTCAAGCAATTTCCCAACGAGCTAGAGCTCGTTGCCAAGCCCCAGACCGGCTGTGAATCCATCTACCCCCCGCTAATTGATCGAATAAAAAAGATGTGCAATCTACTGTCACAAAATCAACCGATGGACCGGAGATGCTTAAGAGCTTCATGAAACACGAACCATAAAAGTTACGAAGAGGCAACTCGGTTTCCTTAGTTCGTTTTGCAACCCATTGATTGACTCCGCAAGAGTTCGCCGTCTAAATTCACTCAGCACTACCCAGAAGGTTGGCTATGCCTTTTTTCCTGAAGATTCCCATACTGGTTTAATGTCAAGCCCCTAATTAAGTAACAAGTTCTATCCAATCACTAATTATTGAGTTAAGAAGCGTAATCTAGTCAACTAGTTCAACGTTTCAACAACAGGGAGTCGGCTAGAAGTCCGCATCCCAGCCGGATAGCTCGTCGGGTGGCTCGTTGAGATCGCAGGGGAACCGATCGAAGTACCGCACATCTGTGGGATGCGCAATGGGCCGCACGAAGGGCGGTATCAGCAGTTGACTTGCCAGGCCATCCCAATCGAAGCCCAGAAACCATCTGCAAGTGGCAATGAGTCTTGGGTTAGTCTCGTCTTTCTATTCAAGAAGGTACGCACTACTCACTTGTGCTTCTTTATATCCTGTATGCCGCCTGATTGATATCCCAGGCGCTCGGAGGGCACATCGCGGCACAAACGCTTGATCAGCTGCACGGCCCAGCGGGATATGTGTTTGGGAAATGTGATCATGTCGATACCCTTCAGTATGAGATTGTATGTCTGCATGGGATCAGCGGCGCTAAACGGTGGTCTGCAAATAGAGTTGTAAATTGTACACAATAAATGAATTTCTTGACATTTCCCCTTTCGACTTACGTTCCGTTCAGCAACTCGTGAATAAGGATACCCAATGCCCAATAGTCGACGGCTCGATCGTGTCCCTTGTTGAGGATTATCTCTGGTGCCACGTACTCCGGTGTACCGCAGAAGGTCCACGTCTTGGAGCTGTTCCCAATGTATTTGGCAAAGCCGAAATCCACGAGCTTCACATAGCCCCGCTCATCCAACATGAGGTTCTCCGGCTTGAGGTCCCGATAGATGATACCCCTAGCATGCAGATACTCAAAGGCCTGCAGCACGCAGCCAATGATGAACTGTGCCGCATTGTCCTCGAAGGAGCCGCGATCACGCAACATTGTCCAGATCTCGCCGCCCATGCAAGCCTCGAGCAGCATGTAGACGTATTTCTCATCCCGGAAGGTTCGATAAAGACGGCAGATGAACGGCGACTTAGAGCTGAGCATGATGGTGCGTTCGCTGTAGATGTGATCCTCCTGCTTTGTGTCCACAATGTGTCGCTTCTTCAAACACTTCAGTGCAAACGTATCCTCTCTGTCCTGATGATAAGCTTTGACGAGCTCAACGCGCCCAAACCCACCGATGCCCAGTGTGCTGATCACCTCTAGATCTGTCAGCTTGAGATCTGGGAACTCCTGTTGCGCCTGTGCCCCAAATATGTCCTCACTTTGCGCCGCCTGTTTCATTGCCAGCATGCGATCCTCATCTCCATAATCCTTCTCCTTCAGCTCACACAGATCGCCAATGAGTCGCTTAAACGAATCCCGATCTAAGCTGAGGCACTCCACGCCCGGCGGCAAGGCGATTATGTTCGCCGTTCGCTTATCCTCATTGATCAGCGCCTGCTCGCCAAAGTAGTCGCCCCGACTGAGCGTACGCAGCTCTGTCTCCTCCAGCGAGGCGGGCGTCAGCTTCTGTGTGACCCTCACATTGCCCTGTGAGATGAGGAAGAAGCTATCGCCCGCTGTGCCCTGACGTATGATGTAAGTGCCAGCGGCATAGAACTCCAGCTCCAGAACATCGGCGATCTTGGCCAGCAACTCATCGCTGAGATTGCGCAAGAGTGGCACTGACTTCAGGAAGTTGACACTGTTCTCGATGCGCTGCAGCCCCGTGCGCATCATTATCTGCTGGAATACGCGTCGATCCAAGACCCAAACGCGAGCTTCGCTCAGCACCCGAATGGAGGCGGTTCTGGTGCAATTGTAGAGTATGGCCAGCTCTCCAAAGGCCTTGCCTGATCCCATCTTGTCCAGCACTTTGCCATTCTGCATCACAGCAAACTCACCCGAGGCGGAGACATACAAATGAGCACCAACCTCACCCTCGCGTATGACAAACTCGCCCGCCCCAATGCACTTGGAGTACATAGAATCCACCAGCTCACGCACCTGTGAGGCATCGATGTTCTTCAGAAAATCATTGTCCATGATGGCGTCTTTGATCTGCTGCTTGGCACTAAGAAGGTGAATGGATGAGTTTAGTTTAATATCTTTACTTTGATTCCAAGATTGACTCACCTAAAATCCTTGTCGTATTTGGGAATGGGCGCACTGTAGGACTGCTGCATGGACTGCACGCAGCTCTCGGCAGACACGCCCTGCTTCTTGATGGCCGCTGACATCGGCTTGGGTCGCGCCGCATCGCTGGCGGCTGACTGTGGTGGCGGGGTGGTGAGTGGAATTGCCGATGCACTCAGCGAAAGGGCCTCCAGGGCATATTCGGCACTGCCCGGCATGCACATGCCGCATGAGGTGCACACATGCGCATTCCTCTGCAAACTGCTCGTCGTCACTTCCCCGCACTGCTCTGGCAGTGAGTAGAGCTTCGTCTTGCCGGGCGATGTGGGCATCTGTTTGCTGAGATGATTTGTCGTCTGCTGGAGCACGCTCTGCATTGAGATCATCAATTGAGAGGCGTCAGTTAAACAATTCTCAGCCAATTGAGGCACCCAATCAACGCGCGCATGTGATTGCACATCATGCATAGGAACCTAATTGAACAAATGACCCCAGGATGCCTCACGAGACGTATTCACGTGCCACAGTTGGGCACACATGCGCTTGAAAGTGTGTCAACCCACTGTACGACCTTCGCAATGTGCGGCCAGGTGCAAATGTCATCTTATCTTACCCACCCAGAAATGCTAATACTGAAACTGACCCAAAAAGCAACTAACGCGAAAAGATAATGCTAGAAATACCTGATCCATATATGGCTCATAAGGTAAACAAGAGATAAGCCCCTGTGTATCAGTGCAAAGTGTCGCCTCGTCGCGCCACACCTCGCCTTGCCCAGTCACCCAGTCACAGTCGCAGTCTCAGTTCCCATTCCCCGTTCCCCAGTTAGCTCGATCGTTCCACTCCCTTTGCCACTTTTCCGCTCCCATTCCATTTCTGGGCTATTTGTTGCTCCCCAAAATTATTTACATACAAATTAGCAATTCTGAAACTGTCTGCGTGCTCTGCATGTGAGATACCCTGTACTCTGTACGCACTGATGCGAATAGAGAGAGAGAGAGAACATACAAAATTGTGGAAAATTTGTTTATAATCGCAGCTTTAGCCTAGAGCATAACAATGATAATTATAGAGGCAAATTAATACCCTGTAGAGAGGGAAAGTGTTGCGATAGAGTTTAACGGGTTGTTAGAGTGAAGGAAAATTAGTGAAGAGAAGAGATGAGAAGACATAAGAGAAGAGAAGTTCAGTAAAATTATGTTATTTACATATATCAACTTTACAGAGTATCAACATTTTTCATTACAAATTTTACAGGGCGACACTCCTATACTGTACTTCAACTGTCTTCTACATTTACAGGGTTACCCCCAAGAGAAGAAAAATAAGTGAAGAGAAGAGATAAGAGAAGAGAAGTTGAGTAAAATTAGAATGAGTTATTTGCTTATTATAACTTTACAGAGTATCAACATTGTTAATTACACATTTTACAGGGTATCAACTAGCACATGAAAGCATGTCACTCTTATACTATACTTCTAATACTGTATTCAACATTTACAGGGTACCCGCCAGTCGTACACGCTCGTGCTTGGCATTCTTAACTATTTTATTTTTCAATTTCTCGCTGCTCCGCCCGCCCCCTCTTTGATCTTGTGGAGCGCGCGTGCTGGCCCCCAGTGGCAACAGTATGGAATCGCATGTATTTATTTACATAAAGCAAACACACCGAGTGCCGCCAGACGAAGCTGCTGAAGAGCGGCAAAGCAGAAGCCGAGGCTGATCCACCAATTAGCGCAGCAGAGCCGCCACTGTTGCTGTTGTTGCTGGGAGCGGGAGTGGGAGATTTATCTGTATCTGTATCTGTATCTGTATCTGTATATCTAACTGTAGATGTAGCTGTGCGTGTAGCTGTATTTCTTATTTTGAGCTGAGAGCGTGCGTAACTTGTGCTCTGCGCGCGACAGCAGCAACAACAACAGCAGCAGCAGCAAAATAAATCTCACCAAGAAGTGCTAATCGCTTGGCTCAATAAAAACGCTTTACAATTTAAATACACACATACAGAAGAGAAGGAGGAGCTGCTGCACAATGCCAAGTGATGTTCAAGTACGAAACTATTATGGAGGAAGCGAGACACAAAGCCGAGCATAACTAACCCAACTGCAAGTAACTAACGCCTGACAAGGGCATAGGGCACAGACTAGCCTCGTATCCACTATCTAAGTTACTGTCTCGCACTCTCTGTCTGTCGGACTGCTTAGCCCCGGCTGCTGCTGCTGCTTCTGCTTTTGTTGCCCCCCCCCTGCTGCCCCCTGGCAGAGATAACGCGATATGCGACGCAATTGATACGATTGTGCGCGTATTTCAGATACATTTGCTTTTGTTGTTGCTGTTGCTTTGTATCTGTGCGATACAAAGCAAATACAAATTAGTCGAAATACGCCGGACGGGCAATTGTAGCTGCTCTGCTCTGTTGCGGCTGGTGTTGCCAGTGTGTGGCGCTTATCTGCGGCTCGGCAACAAATAACACAACAAAAAAAGAAAACAAACAAACGATGCATTAAACAATGACAACGCTGGCCAGGGTGCCCTGAGGTCTCAGCGCTGCCCTAGGTAAGTTTCCCCCTACCTGCTGACCCTGTGAGTTGACTAAGAATTGATTCTGTTACTCATTGCTTCCTTGAGCTCTCTCTCTAGCAACTCTATACTTTACTTCGCTATTTATTCAAAACTGCCCCTTCTTCTTCTAGAATAGGTACCTAACACTAAATGCAATAGGTAAGGTTCCCCTTCCTGTTGAACCTGAGTTGCCCAAGAATTAATTCTGTTACTCATTCCTTGAGCTCTCGCTAGCAGCTCTACTTAATTCGCTATTTATTAACTTACCTATATATTCATAACTAATCTTCGTTCCCTTCTTCTATAATAGGTACCTTGCACCTTTGTCCTGGTTAAGTTTCCCCTTCTAGTTGATACTCTAATACTGCCTATCAATTGTTTCTGTTACTCACTGCTTCCTTGAACATTTCTCCAGCAAGTTCTCTACTTAACTTCTCTAGTTATACATAACTCACTTATTGCCTTTCCCTACTCCCCGCTTTGTACCCTTCTAGAATATGTACCTAACACCTTTGACTAACTGCCTAATTGATTCGACAAACACTTCCGCAGTTCTTCGCCTCCTCTCACCTTCAGCTTGTGTATTTCTCGATGCAATTTGATCAGTTCGCTCTCCCGATTCCGCACCAGCTCCTGCAGCGTATGCACATCGTTCTGCAGTCTGCTTACGATGGCATCACGCTCCTCATCATCCCATCCCATGGCCATGTCACGTTCAAGTTCACGTTCACGTTCACGTTCTCTCTCTCTTGTTTCAGTTGATCTTCAATTCTGTTTCGAGTGCGGATCCCATTCAGCTTCAGCTTGTCTTAGTTTTTAGCGGAGGCTTCGCGATTCGCTTTCGCACGCGTTCGGACGACGACTGGCGGCAGTTGCCGGCCCTGTTCGGCTACTGTGGCTGTGATCGACGCGGCGTATGTGTAATGTGAGACAGTGAGAGAGTAAAAGAGAGAGAGAGAGCTAAGAGCGCGCCCCTAGCAAAAAGAGCGTCATAAAGCAGATCGCAAAGAGACAACGACGTTGCCGCACTATCAGTTTTGATAACTGCCAAGAGATAAACGAAAAGGGTTGGCTAGCTGAATTTAATTTGGCCACTGATATAAAGACAGCAACTACAACAGCAGCAACAACAACTACAACAACTACAACAGCTGCATAAATATAGCGAAAATATAAGCAAACTCCGTTGCCAGTAGCCGCTTTTGTGCTTTACTATTAAAGCAACGCGGCGCGAGCCGAGACAAAAGAACGGGGCGTAATTTGATGATGACAGCTTCGCTGGCTAATGGGCAAAGGGTACACGGTACGAAAAACAAGAACAGTAACAACAACAATAGCAACAACATTTACTTTTTATCGCGATTTGCAATTGTTTTTTGCCAATAACAATTTTTCTTTTCCTTCTCTTTTTTTTTGGGCTGGCAATAAAAAGTTGTGCGAGAATTTTGCGCAAAACGAAATTCCTTAAGTAAACATACAATTATTTTCTTTCGGTGTAGTTGCAAGGGGTAGAGCAGGGCAGACCGGACAGGGTGTGGGGAGAATGAGGGGGGGAAAAGACGCGCTCAAAGCGTAAAAATGCGAAATGAAAATGAAAATGGCAGCGCAGATGTGAAAATGAAAGCTAAACGAGGCGCGCGACGGGGGGAGAGGGATATAGGGAGAGGAGGGAGAGAGGAAGAGGGGGCGCAACAAAACAGCCCGAAATAAAATTGCTTTACAGCCATAATAGAATTATAGTGCCCACTATGAAGCGAGGACAACCGCAGCGGGTTCTTGGGTAGCGGCATGAGAAATGAGGAGAAATGGACAGCATAGAGGGGCAGGGAAAAAGGAGAAGGAAAGAGAGGAGGGGGGGAGCTGTAGCTGGGCAGACTAAAAGCAAGTGAAATAAAACGAGGCATGGCAAGGACACTGATTTGCTGCTGGCAAACGGCGCAACGCTTCATCCGCTTCGCGGTGGCCCACATTAAATGTGAGAAAGAGACAGACAGAGAGAGAGAGAGGGAGAAGGGAGTAGGGCAGGCAGGCAGACAGGCAGACAGTGATGTATGTGGCCGTGAGAGTGCGTGCCAACAAGAAAAATGCCACTGCGATTTGTGCTACGTGCCGACATCGAACCGAAGAAAATCTGTAGACGCCAACGCGAGAGGCAGTAAAAGGATTAGCTGCCGCAGACGCAGCATACGCGGCGTATGCGTAATGATGCAGCAAATGATCTATTAGCTGGAGTGGAAGTGGGAGTGGGAGAGGAGAATATTTCGTAATTTAATGCATGGCGACAGACGTGCAGAGAGTGCTGCGAGTGCTGGTAAAGTTAGCGACAAAACTGCGAGGAATTACACTAGAGAACATAAGTAAGATTAGGCAGATAATAAAGTAGAGTATTTACTATACACATATGCCACTCCTTCTCATGCTTTTATTCCACTCAGCGGGAATTACAAACAAAATGCCATGTAGTCTAGTGTTGTCTATGCGTCGCTTTCCCTCCTACGATTCCCTGTCGTGCCCCTAATTGCCCCAAGGACACGTCGCATTACTTTAAACGTCAATCTGCAGAGCGTCTAATTAATGGACGCTAATTTGAACTATACTCACAGAGAGAGGAAGAGCAGGAAAGCAGCGGGAGCCAAATGATAACGACGCGAAACGAGCAGGAAAAGAGCAGCGCAGAACTGACACTGAGCTTGCTAGTTATCATAAAAGTCTGTCGCGCATTATGTGCAGGATGCTGTAAATGCAGGGATAAGCCGTGCCCACAGCGAAACCTCAATTACAAAGGCAAATCCTCAACCAAACTGGCCTCTCTTGGCCTGGCCTAGGCTGGGCGAACAGGGCAATCAGTCTAACAGGCTGTCGGGGCCAATAGGCCAACTGGCTAACAGGCTAACAGGATTTGTTGCCAATATTTACATAATAAATATTACATATCAGTGACAGCGGCAGGAAAAGCACCACCACCTGCCCCTGGCCTGGCCCCTTCTTCCCTGCCATTGCTGTGCATTCCTGTCACCGGCATATGCCAGAAATGTTAACTAGACTGAGCAGAGAAAGCGAGCCAGATAAGTGTGATAAGTGACACGCACACAGACAAGAACAATAGCACATGGAACAGCTGCGAATACGTGCATAAAAGGTGGCAATCAAGTGTGAATCTCTGCATAACTTATAGCTGCATATACAGAATCCAACAAGCTGGAAAAGCTTCTCACTTTGAACATTTTCAAATACATTTGGCGAATTTTCAAACCAGTCACGACATGATGTTCCCACTAAACTAGCTTGAATTGCGATATTTGTGTGGCAACACTGACGCGACAATATTTCCCCACACATCGCAGTTATCTCTATTATGTGCTATATAGCCATATGCATATCGTATGTAAATGAGAGCTTAAGCAGGCTTTGACAAATTCCACACTCGGCGCCCTGTTGACAGTGACAGCTAACCTTTCCCCCTAGTTCCCAGTTCAGTTCTGGAGTGAATAGAATCAACACACAATAATTTCACAGAAATATTCAAAACATATTTACTTTTATACGTATAGCTAGTGAAAGAGACAGTTAGAAAGCTCGTTTGAGAAACAGATTCTAAGATAGTTAGAGAAAGCAAGACATTTAAGGTAGAGCAAAAGGATTAAGCAAGACCGAAACTTCACACACCTGATCTTGGAGCCCTTCAAAGCAGGTGAGCAGTGGGAGCAACAAATCCGTCTTACCCGGTATGACATTTCATGTAGTTATTCAATTAAAATCACTCTACGCACTCGAATCTTTGCTCCATAGTTCAGTGTGTGAACCCAGAAGTCTACGGCTCAGGTGGGGCCTGGTAAAAGTGCACACCTGGGAATAATTCCTGGACCAGACCTAACGGACAGAGCGACGAGCGAGCGGCCAATCCCGGCCTCAATCCCGGCATTGCCCGGGAGCTCATTCATTTTCGGGCTTTTGTTGTTTTATGCTCGTATCTCTTTTATTGCCTTTACCCAATGCCTTTGTCATACACTCTAAGCACAAGGTTGATTAGCTGACCGAATACTTAGTGTATTTCACATACCTATCAAACTTGAATTTCATTTAATTTTAAGATGCGTTTAAAATTAAATGAAGTAAGCAATTAAAGAGTACTCAGTCACCTACTTCACCCCCTTACACTCGCCTTTCCCCCTCTTGAGAAGGGTATACAGTGTTCATTGTGTTCTTCACGTACTTTTACTTTCCATTCTCATCCATTTTTTGTGTTCTGCTTGTTCGCTTGTCTGCTTTGTCCGGTGCAAGATAAATAGTAACATGTTTGCTTTACCAGGCACAGACACTGGCTCTCTCCAACTCTCTCCCACTCGCACTCCATCCACACAATCCCTTATTCTGGGCCACAAATACAGGTGCTATCAGGGCTGACGTGCATCATGTGCTCGGGTTGAATTATTTAATGGCTAATTTTCGTGATTTCAGCTGCTAAAGTCGATGATATTATGCGATATTCAACATAATTGAAGCTACCTATCTGTTTTCATTTCAAATTTTCCATTGCAACAAAAGACTTTCAATTTTTTTTACCATGGATACCAATATCAGGTGAGTGAACATGTTGAGAATATCTATAAAATAAAACTTACCGCTGAACGGAACGGACTGGAATTCTAACTTAGAAAATCGTGTAATGCAGAGACCCCATACAAGACTCACAGTTAAAAAATTGACATACCAGATGGCTGTGAAGAAACTCCGTCTTCTCCTCAGTGTTTAACTGATTCTTTCGCGTAAGATTTCCATGGAGAGGAGCACTTCATTGTGCCTTAAATTCTTTTTGAGCATGATATAGTTATTGTAGGCATGTATGAGTATCTAATAGTCGCGCACTTCCAGTAGCTGCCTTTCTTCATCAAGTTGTTGCCATGTTTTCTTCCCGTTCCACCAAAGAAACTCGTCTTTTTAACTTTCTTTTTGACTCAAATTTTGTTGCAAATAAATTTAGATTTTTGCCTTCGTGACGAGGTCCGTGTAGACAGGCAGACAGACAGAGCAAGTTGGTTGCTTTTCTCGCTGCTTGTCTAGCTCGTTTCTGCCAGAACTCTCGAGTGCAGACGAGCCGCTGCTGATGGCTGTGCGTGTTTCTGAAGTTTTGCAAATTGCCACACAGACACAGAACATTCACACACAGTCGAACGAACATTCATATGGGCAACGGACAATGATAGATTAGCTGTGTGTGTATGCTGTGCCCTCATCTTGTCCTCGCTTTTTCTGGCCTCAGCTTCCTGCTGTACTTTAGCCAGTATCCGTTGGTATGCTGCATCCTTTCCATATATGCATTCCACATTAGAAAACTTCAATTGGCAGTACCAACATCTCTAGTAACAAAATTAAACTGTAATTGAAAAAGTCAATTAAAAAGTTTCAGCCAGACAGACAGTGGGAGAATGGGAGAGATAGGGAGACATAGAGGGAAGGACTGAAAGAATGAAAGAAAGAAAGTATTCCTAGCTAGCTAAGAAAAGTGCTTTGTCTCCGAAGTCGCCCGCTCTTTCACTCCCTCCCTCTCTCTGTCCTATTTATAAGCATTGCTGGGAGTGATATTTGAAGCCAAAGTTTTCGCACACTTTTCACACTCCCCGCGAGAGAATAGCGTGGCCAAGCAAAGTGCTTAATTATCAATTAGTGTAAAGTTTTCATAAGCGCGCACTATACACCCATTACCAACCCCCTCTGCCACATCACGCCCAAGAAATTTCGGACAACTTGAAAGATTACTTAAAGCAGCAGCAAAAGTTAAGAGAGAGAGAGAAATATATATACTCTACATTTGCTCGACCTTTCCTCAGCTTGGATCAACTTGACGCCTTTTATAAAAAAGCCTTAGCCTCGTTGGAGCAATCGCATTTCGTAGTTCCCGGCAGCCTGACGAGCGTGGAGGAACTGCAGCAACGCTGCCGCATCTGTGGCTGCCTGGACGATGGCACCTTTGTCGACTTGGACAAGCCGCTGGACTTTGAGTTTGACTCTTCCATAAACAACTTTCGCACGCTCTTTCAGCGCACATCGCTGCAGTTTGTAAGTGGATGTAACAGCTGCATATCGAGTCAGATCGCTTCAGCATAATCCCAATCCTCCCAAGCAATTCCACACCATGCCCGATCTGCCGTCACGTCTCTGTGCCAAATGTGGCTACAAGGTAAAGATATTCTACCTGCTGACACGGCAATTTGTGCTGGGACAGTACGCAATGCGTGCCACAATCACGGAGTGGTACCACAACAAGTACAACATAGAGCCACCGGAGCAGTTGGAGGATCAGAAGCGCCTACAAAAGCAGCTGGCAATGTCCGAGGTGGTGCCACCCCCATTACCAGCCCTGATTTCGGTAACGCCGAGTGTCTCTGCTACCGATCACAAGCGAAAAGAGAAGCCGGAGAAGAAGCTGCCGACCACAGCGGATCAGGGCGGATTCAAGCGCTCCATATCGGTGGAGGGGGACCCCGGTCGACGCAATGTGCCGGGTTTGCCACAGGTAAGTGGACAGCGAAACAAACTCGATGTTGGCAAGATGGCTCGCTCCACGGCAAACCTCAACTTTCCAGGCAAAGAGCGTGTGCTGTTGAAGAAGCATCCACAGGTGGGCGTGGCAAATGCACATGCCACATATCACTCATATGTTCCCCCCAACATGCTCCCTCTACAGATTCAGCACCAGGAGCAGCAGCAGAAGAGGACACGAGCTGAACAGAGCGAACGAGGATTGGTGATCAGACCCAGCGTGATCGGCAGTCCAAGCCAACATTGCTATGTGACTGCACGCACTGTCAAGCCCAGCGCGAGAGAGCACATTCTCGGTGCGCCCCACTTGAATCGCAAGACGCATACAAAGACGTCCACAACAAATGCTCCACTGAAATCGGATGTGGCGGCCTCCAAGACGCAACTGCAGGGCCAGCAGCTGCAGGATCTAAAGAAGCGATGGCGTTAATCATCCAAGCTGGAGTTCACAAGCACAGTAAGCAAGGAATAGTTAATAGTTAAGTTCATCTCCCTTCAAGAATTAGTTTTAGAGAAAAAGATATCACGGTTAATTTAGACGGCAGTTTACCCAATTAGATAAGGTGAGAATCATTTCACAAAATTTATGTATTATATCCAAAGTGTACTACAATCCCAAACCCATCGAGATCTGAGACATAGCTAAGATTGTATACAACAGACAAAAGTGTAAGGAAAATACAATAAACAAAAAAAAACAAACATAAAATAAAACCCAAAAACAAATCTGTAGTTTGTGAAGGGTGATTTTTTAGCTATTATCTTTTTGGTGTTTTGTACCACTGTCGAACATCTTCAGTTTGGTCTATAATTTAACTATGCATCGTCTTGCAAACGAACAACGCTTGCAATTTATTACATTTTATTGTCAAAATGTGTGCACTGTTTAGAAAGTTCATCGAGCGCTTCTTCATTAATTTTATGCTCAGTTTAATCCACCCAAATTTACAGTGTTGGACATTAAACCACCAACATGATTACGTAGAGTGTGAACTGAAGAAAATATCGCAGCTATATCGGACAGTGTTCATGATGACCATCATTGGACCATACTTCTTCAAAGACGATGCAAAGCGTAACTTAACTGTGAACTGTGAAAAAATAACAAAGTCTATCATAGTTCTGTAGTTTATATCATCCGCCCCTAAATACATTGCAGGGTATAATGCACATGGGAATTAGGAAATACGAAAGGAACTAGTTGCAATAACTAACAAGAAAATTCTTTGACAGTCCCGGAAGTACGAACTAAGATGGATTTGTTGCCAGGGCACATGCTAGTTGCCACATGCCACATGCCACTCGAACCCTGACCCTCCTTCCAACAACAACTACAACTACTTTAAATCGTATTTAAAAATGCAACAAGCAACGCGATTCGATGGAAGTGTTTGCCCTGCTCTGTTTTCCTGCTGCTGCTTTGAAAACGGAGCACAAAATCGATAGAGCAAACCAAGAACAACAACAAAAAAGAGGCAAACAAAAAGCATTCCGAAAACAGCCCACTCGGAGGTCAATTGCAGTGGGGGGAGGTTGGACGAGAGAGGGTGGAACAGCCAAAAATGCCAAACAAATTGATTGGAATCGAAAACGAAACGTAAACGAAAACGATTCATATGATTGACTGGCTGACTGATGGACGACGGCCAATATGATGGGGTATATGTGATGGCAGTAGAATGAGATAGAGAGAGAGAGAGAGACGGAAAAAGACTGAGCATTTGATGGCGTCTGATGCTCGCCATTGATTGCATGTTTTAAGGCACTAGTACCTGCCATCAGCCTCCATGGCTCATATGAGTTTGCAGCCCATGAAAGTCAAAAATGTTGCACAACATTTAATTTGATTACTGCTAGAGAGCAACCACTGTGGCAAGTCGCAGAGGGAATACCCTATAAAATATACCCTAAAAAAAGCTAAAGATTTTCTAGGTTTCTCAGTTATCATGCATAGCAATACCTAGGAAGGAGTTCTATATACAATAAAGCTCTCACTGCTTTCCCTCTTCCCTATTGCAGTTATACCCTTTTCAAGAGTACGAAAAAAATGTACTTTCACATGAAATGGCATTCATTTTGATGAATGCAATTACGCAACGAGTTGTGCCTTCAAATTTATTTGTCCTGTTGATGTTCTTGTTGTTGCTGCTGTTGTTGTCAGCGACATCGAAAATGCATTTTGCATTATTTGTCGGCCATTGCCCGAAGCTGGCGCACAGTGAATGCGTTGCCATACAAAGCGAGTATTCAATTCGAATCGAATAGAATTGAATTGAATGCCATTCAAAATGCAACCAGCAGGCAGCGCACACACACGCACTGCATACACACACACAGTGATTTAACTTGAATTGACAGAAGCTCGACTCGAATTGAATCGTATCGACGTGTTTATTCACTGCATTTCCTGTTGATATTCAACAGCAGCAGCAACAACAACAACAAGAACTGCCAACAGGCCGGGTCCCGGTACCGGTCCCGTCCCGGTCTGTCCTGTCCTAACTGCATCCCGTAGTGTCGCGCTAAAAGGAAACAGGAAGCGCATTTGCAGCGCCAGAAGTTTCTCCCATTGATTTTTGTCACTTATTGTTTGCTTTCCTCTCCCTCTCCCACTCTCCCTTTCTCTTTCTCTATCATTCTCGTTTGTTGTAGAAATTTAATGTTTAATCTCTTTCTCGTTTGACAGTCTCAAGTTTTGAAGCATTCACTGTATGCTTCACTGCACTGAGCTCCCTTCCTCTTTAGCATTTTGTGCTTCCTTCACTTGCTACTTACCTTGACGATGATTTGAATGTGCCAACAGCTACGACAGCCCTTCAAATTATGTGCGTATTAAAGAGTATTTCCTAATTGAAAAGGTTGCTGAGGAATATCTTAAAGACTCGAGGAGAAACGTCGCTTTTAATATCCTTCCACTTTGTCAACATTTCATGCGTTAGCTTCTCTCTCCTTCCTTGTAGGGTATCTTCCTGTCGCGCAGCATTCTTAATTGGGCTCTCTTAATGCCGTTTGGCCAGCGATTTTAACTTTCATTTTATTATTTATGTTTGCCATATTTTTTTCCCATTTACCTTCCAGTTTTCCGAGCTTTTGCAGTTTTTAAAGCGCCTTCGCGCTGCTTTGTTCGCGCACCGCATGCAAACATTTTCTTTTTTTGTATCGGACCATGCCACGCCTACTGCACAACGAGTGCATGGAGTGATGGCTGTGGACGAGAAGAAGATGAAAAAAAAATATATGAAAAAGAATCAGAAAGCGAGAGAACGGTAGAAAAAATATAAACTAAAAATGTTTTATGCATGAGCAAACCACAACAAAGCGCGTAAATGTCATTTCCCTTTCGCTAAAAGGATACTTTGAAATTGAAATTGTGGTATTTCACACACTATACACATACACAGTACACACACTCAGACACACATGCAGCCACTCATATGCAGAGGGGTCGAAGAGCAAACCAAGCGTCAGCGTAGCGCTTTGCTGCAGTTCCCACAAACACCGCAAGTTCTTTCGCTTCGTAGCTTCCAGGGAGGTCTGGGAGTTAGAATAAGATACCCTATGACAACCTATGACTTCATATGATAACCTATGATGCCCTCAAGATACCCCTAAGATACCCTTTAGTACCCCTAAGATACCCCAAAATACATTTAAACACCGCATGTTCTTGCGCTTTGTAAGTTTTGTAGGCAGTCGATGATGTTCTAAGTTATGTAAGAGTATAATACACTACGATACCCTCCAGATACCGCCAAGATACCCACAAGATACCCTAATATACTTCTTCTACTTCCTTGATGCGAAATTTTGGAAAGAAGAACCTGCAATTCTGTATTCTCTTTAGTTTTCTTACATTTATTCCTTGCTCTGCTACCTCTCACGCAGTTCTGAGTTATGTTAGGGTAAAATATACTATGATACCTTTCAATTACCACCAAGATACTCCCCCAAGATACCCTCTAGATACCTTCAAGATACTCTCAACATACTCTCAAGATACTCCTCACTCAAAATATGTTGCAAAATTGCATGTTTGATGAAAGTTTTCAAAAGAAGAACCTGCAATACTGTATTCTACTTAGTTTTCTTACATTTCTTCCTTGCTGTGCTACCTCTCACGCTCTGCCTTTGCATTTACAGGGTATAAACAGGCAGGGGAAAAAAATAAACTAAGCCCCAGAGGCAATTGACGATGGCGTTGTCGATGGCGTTGTCGATGGCGTTGCCTGATTGCACAACTACAAGTTGCATGCTTTGTGCCTAATTACGCTCGACAAATAACGAGAGGGTGTTCGAAGGAGCACCTTCTTACTCTCCCACTTTCCCCTCTCTCTTCTCTTCCACTGCCACGGCAGCCTTGTGCTGTCCACAGCATAAAAGTTTTTGCCATGCAACAGGAACATTGCACAAGCAACCGGAGCAGAGGCAAAGAAGACGTCATTGGCATTGAGTAGCCAACCCGCCTCCACCTACCCACATCCTCCTTCCCCCTCTCTGCACACTCCCTCTGGAGCAGCATAAATAATTCAAAACTTTGTCTTGCAGTCCTTCGATATGACAAAAGGTCAGCAGTGCACAGCAAGAAGGGGACACACATTTTTATTCTCACGCATATTTGGATAATATCAGAGAGTTTATCTTCAAGTTAACCGGAAATCCTGCCAAAACCATTCAGTATATTTTTTGTAGTTGGCCACAGCTTACAACTTTATCGGTTCGCATTACCGATTGTTTAACTTGCTGTGACTTTTAAAAGCTGATTCGATAAATCCTCAGCACATCGTTATGAAATTTGTGTGCATATTGCGGAAAACTGCCCAAAATTGCCAACTCTGAACGGGGCCAAAGTCTCCAGCTGCCCAGGACTACTTAGCAGCACTGAAATATTCATGTGTGTATAGGAAGAGGGGAGCAGGGGCAGGTCGGGGATCAACAATTATGCAACGAAATGCAAATGGAAATGAATTGGAATGAAAAACGGCAGCAAATGAAGGCAACGATTTGCATTGTTTTTGACATTTGCATTGCGCGGCGGGGGGGATTGGGGAAAGGATTGCAAATTGGCCTAACCGCGTTGCGTATGAACGAGTGAACAACAAGAGCAACAACGACGACAACAACAGCAAATCAACAAAGGCGCGAATTTGCGAGTGCTGCAGACCCAAGTGTAGCTCTCGCTGGCCGAATTTTGGGATACGGGATTCTCTGCCTGGATTCTGGATGCGGGCTGAACCGCCATTTGCCACAGGCTGCGCGCCGAAAACTTTTGCCAGGAGGAAGTGGAAGGAGAAACAGGCAGCACAACAGCCAAATGAGCGCTCAAAGTTTGTTTTATGTGCCCGTTGACGACGACGATGAGGATGAACGACAACGACGATGACGATGACGACGGGGACAACAGGATGGTTGGCAACAGCAAAGTTCAATTACGGTCAGCAAATTGTTTCGCAATTTGAAAACACATTTTCATAGTTTTTACGCTGACAGACCGAAAAAGTAGGCCCCTATCACGGGGCAACAGGCAGCTAAGGATGAAGCTGAAGCAACAGCAGCATGCAGCAAACGTTGGGGAGAGCGAGGTAGGGGCAGTGAGGTGAGGGGGCTGGGGAGGAACGTAGCGGATGCTATAAATGCCCACGAACGCTGCCGCCAGCCGCAAAGTGCGCAATGAGCAGAGCTGGCACAAGATTTTAATCACGATTTGCGCATATTGCGTAAAATTGAATTTCAAAGTAACCAAAAAGTTTCTACAGGCTCAGTATTTGTTTGAGTGTGTGTGTGTGTGCGTGTGTTGAAGCTTTATAATGACGACAGTTGCAATCGTTAGACGGAGATGGCAATGTGTTTGCATGCCCCACTCGAATCGTCGAGCTATTTGCCTCGACTTAATTGAGGCGTCGCTGCCAGCAACTGCAATTGCAACAGGCAGCAAGGGAAGAAGGGAGAAAGGAGGGCGGAGCAGACCAACCAGTCTGCTTACAACACTAAGTCCTGCCATGCTACACACAATAATCTCTTTGCTGCTGGACGCCCACGAGCAACAGCAACAGTAGCAGCAGCAGCAGCTCTGCTGAAGTAGTTGTCCTTCTCTCCCTGCTGCTGCCCCTTCGCTTGGTTCCTCCTCTTGCTGCTACTTCTTCTGCTGCATCACTTCCTGCTGCCCCTTCTCCTTTGCTTCTCCGTTGCTCTTGCTTCTCAATGCACACTCGAAGAAAACGCACAACTTTTTCGGCCAAATCAAGAGCAAACTTCAGCCTTAACTAAACCAAACTCTAGCAAACTCTTTATGATATATGGCTCAAAAGTTTGCAGTTTATCATATGAGTATGTGAATCTTTTTGTATCTTTAAGATACATACTCAAATCAGCGCGTTAAAGTAAACCAAAAACCAGAAATAAAGGCTACGAAAGCTCTATACCTTTCCAGGTTCTTATATCGTCCGAAACTTAATATAATATGTATGTAATGTATAATGGTGCAAAATTGAATAATATTGTTTATATTCAATATTATGTCTAACTTTAATTGGCACTGATAATACGGTTAGTTCTAAACCAAAACTGATATTTATACAAATACCTTTATTTCGACCGATTGTTTCTATGGCAGCTATATGTTATAGTGGTCCAATTTTGATGAAATTTTATAAGCATATTATATACGTATATACATATAAAGTGTGGTATAGTAAATTTGGTTGTACTATCTCGACAAATAACAAAAATCGGCGGATAGTTTGTATGACAGCTATACGATACATTGGCCCGATCCGACTCATCCCGACTTATTCAACATCTTGTAACAATCAGAAGCATGTGTGCCATTTTTATCAATAAAGTTTGCGTTGCAACATACGGACAGACAAACAGAGCTAATTTAATTCCTCTATTGATCCTGAATCAGAATTTATATACTTTGTGAGGTCGGAGATGTCGTCTAAAGTGCATTGCAAACTCCTGACGAATAAAAAAATATACCCTCTGCAAGGGTATAATAAATAGAAGAAGTATTACCAAGTGAAGTACAATGTGGACCACAAACTCCACTGATTTTTGCGCAGTGCATGCTCCTAAGTAGTTGCAGTCACGAATGAAACACGACTCCTGTTCATGCTGTTCTTGTTGCTGCTGTTGTTGCCGATGTTATTCCTCTTCGTGTTGCTGTTGCTTCTGTTGTTATTGTTGCTGCTGCTGTTGTTGTTGTTATTTTGTTTGAAAAAGGTTTTAATTTCATTTAAAATTCATGAGCTGCAGCGTCTCCGTCGTCGTCGTCATCGTCGCGTCTTTAAGTTGTTGGCCAATCTGCAAATTGAATTCTCGTAGAAGACGAGCACAGAACAACATTTAAGTAGGTTTATTTCGGTCTGGCGCAAATTGAATTTAGGCTTAGGTCACAGATTGTGGCACGTTTTTTTTAATATGCCACATCTATATGCATTGTTCTCTCCACACACACATATACACACACGCACACACTCTGTAGCACACGCTCATATATGGTATATACAATTCAAGTGTGTCTATGCGGCGTATGCGTAATATTTGCACTTTTAATTTAATATTCATAAGCAGCAGTTAATGAAAAACACTTGTAGTCATTATTAGCCCCAAGCAAGCACAAGCGAAACCCTTCGGCAATGCGTCGCATGCGTACTTTACTGTGCTACAGTGGAGCAAGAGCAATGAAATCCTGCTTAATAGCAAACTGAAAGCAAAGCGGAAACAGCTGTGTGTGGAACTTGGCAATGCATAAATCTATAGGAGAAATATGTTACGATATACACATATAATATACATATATATATTTTCCATTTATCATATGTATATCTCTTTCCCTCCTCTCACCAGTGTGCGTGCGGCCGTTGCCTTTTCCCCATCGCTGTGCGGCATAATAAAATGTCAAATATGTTTGGCGCAATTTAACCACAACACAATCTCCTCCAGCTTTAGCTATAGCGCTTCTGACTCGCTCCTGAAACGTCACTCGACGACGCTTAAGGACACTTAGGGACGCTATTCAATGCCGAGCATGCGGATGAGTGTAAGTACAAGCATTGACAGGATGTGGCACGCGGCATGGCGTGTGGCATGTGGCAGGTAAAATGGCAAACGGGATTCTCTGTGCTGGGTTTAGGTTACACTTACACATTGCCTGCTGCTGCTGTTGCTTTTGTTATTAGCATAAACGGGCTACGTGCCTCAAGTTGTTGCAGCCTGAAAAAAGGCACAAGCAAAGAGAGAGGAAGAGTGGGGAATGGGGACATCTTCTCAAGGCAACCGCAAAAGGTCTGCAGAAGTCAATCTATTGATTTTACTTGGCATTTCTCACCTACCTAACAAATCGAAGGTCCGAGACAAAGGATAAACGACCAAAGACAAAACACGACATTCCAACGGGGTGCGAGTGTGTATATATGTATGTGTGTGTGTGTGTGGGCGTGCGTGGGTGATGACATTGCATGCTACTCGAGTTGCGAAAGGAATTTGCCCCCGGCAGGCAAAAGGGGAATGAAGGGGGGACGGACTAAGGGCAGTCAGCCGGGAAACAGTCAATAAAAGTCCACTTGAATTTCAGCTGACATCTCAATTATTTTTGCTCTTACGCTTTGGCACATATTGCCGCAGCGAGAGTAAGAGAGATAGCTGGCACTGCCTTTGCTTTTTCTTCTTCTCCTTCTTCTCTCAAGATGAGCCACCTGAAGCATCGTATCGTCGTGAGGGTCTCAAGGTCTCAAAGGCGACATTTGCGTGTCAAAATAATTAAAATTACATTACGCATTTCACATGCCGTATTTAATATTTAATTGTTTCGTCTCCTTCTCTCTCTTCCTATCTCTCTCTGACTGCAAATGCAATACAGCTTCGACAGTTAGTCTTGTTAATTAATTATTAAGCAGAGCTGAACACCTACCCTGGACACCTGGGTAAGTCCCTTGGGATGTGCACACAAATCAAAGCGAGATTCAAGATTAACGCACAATAAATTAAGAGTCTAGCTAAAAATAGTTACATTTTTTGGCGTAATTAAAGCCAATATTTGCTTATAAGATTCTCTTCAACTTTTTATACAAAATTTCATACGCTTTAAGTGCATATTTCGGTAGAAAACATTTAATTTTCCATTTAAGATAATTTAATAAAAAATGTTTAAATTGAAGTGAAAGCGAATTTGCCGACGCTGGTCAGCAATTAAGGCAGAGAACACGGAAAGCGACAAGGAAATTCGTGGGAACTCTGTGGAAATTCAGCGAGAAATCTGAGGTAGACTGCCAAGCAAACAAGGCGGGCGTTTTATATGGTTTCTTCCTCTTCTTTTTTGTTTCTTTTTCTCGTCTCGGCAAACATTCAAAACGACCAAACTCATTTGACCAACTTAAGTTGATTACGCCTAAAGAGATGAGCCGCGAGGCGCATCTAGAATGGGGGTAGGGGTAAGGGACAGATATTGTGAAGATGGGAAGCTGCGACAGGAATCCTGTTACAGCAATAACAAACAATTCATTTCGTGAGTAGAGTTGTGCGACGCGGATTTCTTTCCTTATGCCAAATCCACAAGGGGCGATGTGCGGAAGGAAAAGAAGAAGGAGAAAAGGAATTCTGTGAAGCTGGCATAATCTGCGCGCTCAACGCGCCTCTTTGCTTATTTGCATAAAATAATTGAAAGGCGAAATTTAAAAGAATCAACAAAAGAAAACGAACACAGAAAAGACAAAGCGAGACGAGGCGAAGGCAAAGAAGAAGAAGCCGAAACAAAGAGCAAAGCAAAGCAAAGCGAAGCGAATCACTTCAAACGCGAATATGGAGAGGACCAATCAAAAAACAGTTGTAACAAGCGGTCAAAGTGCACTAATTACTTGTGCATGCTCTGTCCCACTGGAGTGCAGCCTAAAGCAGATGATGATGATGATGACGATTCCGATGATGATGGGTATCCTCGTGGGCGTCATTTGGAATTTTAATTGGTCGCCACGCCCGCACAACGAGCACGCAACTATGACGACTACGACGACTGGTCCTCGTTGATGTAATATAACTGCCTGCTGATTGACTAATTGGCCAGCCTCGAGCCACCAGCTTCAGTTGCCTCCCTCCAACTCCAGCTCCCTCCCCCTTTCTGTGTGTCTGTGTGCGATGTGGCAATCATTCGATTTGTGTTGCATCCTTCACATGGCAATTAATAAACGGGCAGAAATTCAATTAAATGGAATTAAATCTGGCATACCTGTGTCTCCTACAACACCCCACCATCTCCCCAAGCCCGCCCCTGTCTACAAGTGTCCATGCGCCTCAATTAGCCCACACCAACACAGAACAGTACAGACCAGAACAGAACAGCAGCCTGAAATGGTCACGATTCACTGCCCACGACTGCCCCTCCCCCCTCCCTCCGCACTATCGCCCCATGCCAATTCAATTGAGTTACCTTTGTGCAAAGGGAGATTGGAAATTGAGGATTCAGGATTGTGGTGGGGATGAGCGAACATTACAATCGCATCACGTCAACAAAAACCAGCACTTGCTACACCCCAATTAATTGATACGAGCTACGACACACACACACTGCAAGAAAAGCAAACTAAACAAATCGAGACGATGGTGTTTAATAACAAGTAACAAAATCAACTGTTGAACCTTATGATTCCCAACAGCAAATCCTTGCACAGACTACAAAACTGGATTTACTTCTGTGTTTAATGTCTGATGAGGTTGTTATCTGGAGCATAGATCTATTCAGTATTCTTCATCGTGTATGTATGAAACGAATTCAACAGCCGAACCTTATAATAACAGCAAGTTGTTGAAAAGACTACACAACGTATACTCGATTAGCTTCTAATGAAATATAGTTCAGGTTGTAATTGAGAGTATAGATTCACTTATGTATTCACTTGTAAATCAACCGTAAAAAATAATAAAATAGTGTATTAAGTATATTCACTTATTCGTTAGTTTATTTCTCTCAGTGCACATGGCATGCTTAATGACAACGGAAACGGAATGGCAGACGGGACAGATCGAATCGAAAATCGACAGAGAATCGACTGAGAATCAAGCATCAAATGCCAGGGCAACTAACCAGGAGACAGCTGGATAAATACGCGTCGAGATTTACACCTCAGCTCACCTCGCAGCGGCGCTTGTCACTCGCCAATTGTCGTTTTCATCAGCCAAATTGGATTCAACTTCGAACAAGAGAAAGACAGAGGTAGAGAGAGAGAGAGAGAGAGAGGCCTGATAGGGGGACTGAGCAGGATAAGCTCTGCTGTTTACCGAGTAGAGGCACAAGTTCCGGCAATGTCTTTGTAATTTCTCCAAAGCCCCAACACACGCAAACGCCCCAAGCTACAGTTCTTTCTCTCCTCTTGCTTCCCCCTCTCTTACAGCGTCCAAAAATAAAGAGCAGGCGACAGGTAACGGCAGGTAAACGCATAACGCATCAGGTTTTAATTATGCAAAGAGCTTGCTGAAAGACGCTGATTGATTGTCGACTCAGCCAGCGCGTGCTGACGCTGATGATGAAGCTGACGATGAAGCCGAAACTGGAGTGGAAACTGTGCAACTGAAACCCGCAACTGGCAACTGAAGCTGAAAAACAATTGAGGATGCGCCGACGACCGCGGGTGGCCCAAAGGCGACGCTCCACTTGGAAGCATTTATGAATAATGTTGCTGTCGAAGAACTGCTAAAGGGTTGCATGCCACGACGCCACATAACAGACGCCTCTACCTCTCTCTACTGCCTTTCTCTATGCTTCCTCTCTCTACCACCTTTTTTCATACTCCCTCTCTTCTCTCCTTCTGTCCACACTCCCACTGTCCTTTAGTAAGACTCTTTGGCGCTATCGATGTCGCTTCCCCTTTTGGTAAATGACAACAATGTCCATTAAACTTATTGAACAACCTTTGCCATCGGCTGCAGCAGCATCGACGGCGATGCAACATCATCATTCCTGCAACCAAGTGGCACGCTCGAGTGTCTGGCAATACGCTTTATACCCTGTGGTCGTAAAAGGAAAGGTTTTATTAAACAAGAAGTAAACGACAGTTTACTAGCATTTAAACAGCCATAATTTTGTTCGTTTTCGACCAATTTACAAGTACCATATAAGGTCAAGGTCAATTCATTGTTTGACAATGTTTTCCATGCTTACTCCTTATGAAATTAATAAGGTTCCATTCTGACTCCTTTAAATGTTTTAATATCATTGTTTGATTCTGTAATTAAGAGTCCTACAAATGTTAAAATTGTGGGCGGGATTCCATGCTGCCCCTTTTAAAGGTCTTAGAGGTCTATTTAAACTTCCAACAATCATTACTATGCAAAAAATCAAAGAATTTTCATTAGGAATATCAATTTGTGAATGGTTTAAGTTCTAAATTCGTTCTGTATTGAAATATATACTCCATATATAAAGGACCTTTACTTTATCAGATTTTTTCCACTACTCTACCTTTTACAGGGCACCGTCTATTCGAGCTTGCCTGTTTCCCCACCAGCGTCATTCATATAGCTCGTTAATGGCTGCTCTCTTGGGGAAAAGACTTTTGCAACTCTTGTTTGTGTGTTAAAGCAAACTGATTCTCAGGTTGAGCAAACCATGAAACTCATGCGCATCCATTTAATTTAAAACACACATAGTTCGCAGAAACCTCAGTGGAAACGAGAAATGATTGAACGGCTCTTTGACTGGCAGCTGGCATTAAAAAAAACGTGAAGAATTTCAAGTGATAATCTCTGGCACGAGAATAAGAACGAGTTGCTTTCTAATCGAAAATGCATGCTTTGAAATTGGATTTGCCGCAAGCCGCAAGCAACGTCTAATTCTGCAGCTACTTTCAGTAGGGACTTGTTCTAACAAGTTTCAAATTTCCTGCCTCAGTCGCTGCCTACTCCTGACTCCTTTCCTTCAACGTAGGCCGCTCCTGACTTTGTCGTAAGTCCGCACACATCGCTGCACATTTATTTCCGGCAAATTAGGCTTGGCCTGGCTCTGGCTCTGACTCTCTACTGGCCTGGCCACAAGCAGTTTTCGTTCTTAGCAAGCAGCTTTTCGTTAACGTTAACAACGAGCGTTGACATTGCTCATACGCCCTGTCGGACGATGGCCAATACTCCTCCTCGCTCAGCTGCTGTTGGCCCCCAAAAACCGTCGTCAATACGAAAACATGAAAATGATAACAGACAATTTATTGAAGCGCAGCTCTCTCTCTCTTGGTGCCGGTTCATGTTCCGTTGCCCAACCACAGATCCCTGCCAGCACACACACACACTCACACAGCATGTGCCTGAGTGAGAGGGCAGTTCTTGGCTTGCTGCACAAAAGTCGGCAACACCAAACATAATGGACGCACAGTGGGACAAGCCTGCCTAAAGAGTTCAAGCAAATGTACAAGAATTCAAAACTTTAAACTAGTAAAGAATATACATACAGTCAAGTGCACAGCTGAAAACAATTGTACAGGCAATATTTATAGCTCTATTTTTATCGCTTTACGGCGCAGAAGAGGGCGTGGCAAGAAAGGACACTGTTACTTTTAGCTGCGTGCAATATGCAGACATATTGCCACCAAATTTGGTAGCCCTAGCAATTATAGTCACTGAGATCGAGATGTTCATACAGACAGAAATTGGTATGTCATTGAATATATACCCTTTCGTTCTAGGGGTGTCGATAAGCCAGACTTAAACTACTTAACCCACTACTCTCGACATGGGTATATACTTCTGGCTGTTACACACTACAATACCATTCTATGTTTTGGTTAATTCACTCTCCAACTGTTGCTTTTGAAGCACTGTGCCCTTGTACCATTCTCTAGCATTGCCCGATGCTGAAATCGGCTTCAGCTTCAGCTCATGATTATGATTATTATGATTTGTCGATTCCTGGCCAGTGCGTTCTCTATCTGTAGCCGTATCCGCATTCGCATTTGTAGCCACACTGACCGAACAACAGACAGAGAGACGGACTGCCTGACTGAGTGACTGTTTGTCGCTTTAGCAAGCAGAGAGGGGAATGAGGAATCACCCTGTCTATTTTTCTCCCATTGCGGATGTTTATTTATTGCTCGCAATTTTTCGATTGTGTCTTGTGTTAGCCTATAGCATCTATAGATGCCTAGATGCCTAGCTGCCTAGCCTGGGTTTAAGCTTAAATTCATGCCATGTATTTATTATCAAGACGCACACTCATGAATCCACTCACAACAGACTCGCTGACAAATATGCGAGCAACGCGCTACTTGCTGCCTTTGAATTCGAAGCTATTTTGCATGTTTTTGATTTTCGCTGGCTTCTATTTTTTTGTGTGTAGTTGTTGCTGTTAGGGGACTCTCCCCTGCTCAAGTGGCACCTGGGCAGCACCAGAGCCGAAAAAAAGAAGATCTCACGGCCTCGTGCTCCCTTCAGGCAGCTTAGCTGCCAGCCGTGTCAATGGCTGTGTGCGTGCGAATTTCTTCCGTCGGCAGCTTAAGGCAGCAAGGTAGGAAGCAGGACCTTTCGCTCTACTCTCTCTTCTACCGGCCTGCCTGCCTTCCTTCGGGCCACATTCATCACCTGGTTTCAGCTGCAGCTGCTTGTGCCGCAGAGCGCACGTGAGTATGAGTGCGAGTGTTAAGCAGACATTTTTATTTACGTTGATGGCCATAAACATTTGAATTACAATATAATATTTAAGCCCGCTCCGAAGGCACACACAAAGAAGCAGCCCTAAAGCCATGAAGGCTTCCTTTCCATTTCACGTTGCCACTGCCTCCCTGCTTTTCCCTGCCTCCCCCCCCCCTCACAGTCTGTTGAAGGATTTATGGCTGCCGCAAATCTACGCACAGCCACTTAATGCGTTTTAATTTATTAAGCTGTCAATCCGTCAGCCAATCTCCCTTCCCTTCCCTTCCCTCTCCTGCGCCCACGCACTCGCATTCATTTGAACGATTTTCATTCACTTCACAAACAAGTGAGTGCAGCAAGTTCATTCAGCGACCACTCAAAAATGTTGTTAATTAACAAACCAATGCCAACTCGTATGGAATCCCTCATTGAGGTCGTATTGTTCCTGTCAATTGTCATTCAGTCTGTCCACACAGCAAATGCATCTCTCTCTCTCTCTGCCTCCCTCCCTCTCCCTCTCTCTCTGTCAGCTTGTTTGGCCAATAAGCATTTATGCGTGTTCGCAGTCTCGCAGTTGTGGGCTCCGACAGGTTGTGTGTGCTTTAATTAGATGAACACGCTCAAATGCAATAATAATCGCACTTAAACGGGTTGAGTGAGTGTGGAAAACACCCACATACACTGACAGAAATTGCAGTTTAAGTTAACAAATAATATTTACACTCTCTAAACTAGAATTCAGTCTTTCATTTGTTTTGCCAAGTGTAGACAACGTCTGTTTAAATATGAGCAACAGATTAAAACTTAATTTAAAGTTCAGATGGTCGAGGGTTCTCTGTCTGTGTCTGTGTGTGTGTGTTTCCTTGTTTCCACTTTAAGTTTAATTAATATGTTAAGCCCTTAAAAGCCGCAACGGTGATCTAAACCCGAGACGAGGCAACAAAACACAATCCCTGCCCGCATTTCCTGCTGCTGCTGTCGCTGCTTGCTGCTTTTGTTGTTGTTGTTGTTGCTTTCCCAGCGTAAACACATAAACAAAATAAATGGCCAGCAACGAAGGGTCACGTAAAACAATGAACCAGTAAAGAGATTTATCCGTTTGGATATGATTGAAAAGCTATAAAGCTTAAAAATCGCAACGAGCTAAAAACATTTTCCAATTTGCAATTATTTGGAATTAAATTTCATGTTTTTTTTTCTCCGTTTAAATGTTAGTTTATGCACTAATCGAGTTGAGTTTTATGTTTATTGAGCTGCACACAGCAACAAATGCAAACAAATAGTTCAATCATGAGGGGGGAAATGGAATTAAAGTCAAATACGCGTGAGAAGTATTAAAATATTACAAACGTAATGAGGCAAAAATGAAATAAATCTCTCTCTATAATACGTATACGTTATGTTTCAACACTGTTTGCCTAATGCACGATTTAAAGTGTTGCCCAACACTCATAGGCAAACACACAGGCACACACGCAGACATACACAGGCGCGCACAAAGCGAGCGGCACTCGACGTGGCTGTAATTTGACGCCGCGAAGTATGCAACAGAAAATTTTAAATGCATTTCACGCACTGCGGTTGACGCTGTCGCTGTCGCTGCTGTTGCTATCTCTGTCGTTGCCGCAGTCGCTGTTACAGTCGGCTCTGCTGCTTTGTTTTCCCTCTCTCTCACCCTCTCTCTGTCTATCCACACACTCAACGTTCTGCTGCGTGTCTGCGTGTGTCGTCAAGTGATGTGACTGTGGCTGTCGCCGTTAGTGTTGACATGGGCGTGGCACTGACTCCTACCACACCTCCCTAACTTGCTGGCAAATTTAGGCTTAACACACACACCCACACACACACACACGCATACACAGCGTAACACTCTAATGCTGCTGCTGCTGCACACGACACATTTCAAAAATTTGCAGTTATGCAAATTTCAATTAAACAACAGGCTCTTTTGCTGGCTCCACTGTCTGCCCCACTGCCTCTGCTGGCTGTCTGCTGCACTTTGCCCTTTGTTCAACATTTTTATCAGCCGACTTTCACGCTTATCCCCCAACATGCAAATGTCCTGCCAACGGTCAGTAGAGCCGACACCAGGCGTGATTTATTCAATTGGTTAAGTGTGCCTGCTGATGCGGTGTACCTCTGTATGTGTGTGAGTGTGTGCCTCTGTGTGTGTGCTGTATGCGGTCGCTGTGGCCACAGGCAATTTGGCATATGCGGTGTATATGTGATATTTAGAAGCTCATTTAAGCAACAAATCCACATTCGTTGTCACATCGCGCAACCGTACGAACTTGTTGCACTCACTGTGTGTGTGTATGTATGTTCCCAGTTCCACTTTCAAACTGACCCCATTAGGACCGCACTGCCTGCCTGCCATAGATAATTCCATCACTGTGAAATAATGCCAAATTTATCTCAATTATCGCAGTCGAAAACGCAAGTGAAAGCGAGTGTCAGAACAAGGCTGATCATTATTGGATTTGCTTTTTGGGCTTGCGGCTTATTATAAGGACATTAGCACAGACACAGACACTACATATACGGACACCACGCCTGTTATGCAAGCAGAGACACACGCACACACATGTCGTGCCAGCCAGGAGGGACTTTAACACTTTCCGCATTGGAATTGCAAATTTTGACAAGCTTGAGCAACTTAAGCCAGCAAAGAAAGCAGAACAAACAGCAACAACATGACAACAGACTCACACACGCACCCACACTTCGACACTTCCACATGAGACAGGCCAACATCAAAAAGGTAGAGATGCCCAGTCGGAGCCAGCTGGTATTTAACATATTGCAAAGCCCAAAAACTAAAAGAGCAGAATTAAAATTCAGCCCACTTTGGCGGAGGAAACGACGAACCAAGCACAACGAATAAATTAAGTTGAAAATCGCTTTTATATTTCAGGGGGAGAAAGAAGGGGACAGAGATGGGGTGGGAGGCAGTGGGAGAGAAGGAGAGGGTAGAGGCACCCTCAATGCATGTGGAAATGTCCTCAAGCTGAATTGTTGCTTTTATTGCACGTAAATAAAGTCATAAAGTCATCATTACACGCTCGCCAACAAGCAATGACACAGTGAAAAGGGGAAGGGGGGAGGCAGCTGGGGTCAGAGGACAAAGGACATCTGTCGTGGCGCATTGTTAAATGCAAAGGACAAAGTTTTGTGGCCGCGATAAAAATTCGAAAATGTGCGCAAATTACTTAAAACATATTAAAAAACGGGAAACACCCCCTCCCCTGCCTCCCTCAGTTCCTCACGATGACTTTTTGCGCACACTGTAACAGAAATTAAAAAATCTTCGCAGACACGCAGAAACATGCACGCATGAAAGTGAATTCCTTTCTTTATGATATTTCTTCTTGTTCTTCCTCCTCCTGCTCTTCTTCTTTCTCCCTCTTCTGCGCGCAACAGGGCAAAAGTTTATGCACTTTTATGGGCCCGTTTTGTCATTGCAATTTGCCAAATTTGTACAAAGTTTCAAGTTTGTTATTACCCAGTCATAAGCCTCGTTATCGTTAAGAACAAAGAACAAATTACTTGCAATAACTCAGTTAGCTCAAAGCAAAAATAACAATATTCTTTAATATTTGCAAGCAAGAGTAATAAATGATTGAGGGAGGGAAACTTGCAATTGGTGTGTTGTGAGTATGCCTGTGTGTGTGCCAACAAGTTTTTGCATGCAAAATCGCCTCATAAAAATGCAATCAATATTAAATGCTTAACTTACCATAGTTAGCTAATATTCCAATTATTAATATTTTCAATAGTACATTTATTTAAACCACTTACACTTTATACAACTTTAAATTAAATCCTTTACTTGCTGCGTCATTTATAATTTTCGCGGTCAGCGCGCTGTTGCAACTCACTATATATCGATAATGATGGGCAGCACTGTCGTTGAGCTTTGCCATTGGCGATAGTATCGAGTAATATATGCTGTGTCGCATTGTCTAACACTGCAAATCGGTTACATGACCATCAAATCAACAACACAAACAGCTGTTGGCGGCGTGCCGCATTTAAATTATTAAAAAATGTTGCAGAATTTGTCGCTAGTGCTGCGTCGGCAATTCGCCAAGGCGGCGACGCAAGCCAAGCCAAAGGAGGCACAAACACAGATTAAACCACTCATCACATGCCGACGCACTCAATTCAATCTGCTGCAGCACGAGCGAGCGGATGCCAAGTTCGGCACGCTGCCACTGTGCTCCAAGGGCTGGCTGCACAACAAGTCCAAGGGGGATCACTTCACACTGAATCCCACTGTCAGTCGGGAACAGTTGCAGGCAGAGATGCAGACCTTGGAACAGTTTCTGGCCACAGGAGAAGTCAAACTGCACGAGACTCTCCTCCAAAATCTGCAGACGGACCTCGGCATAAAAAAGCTGACAGGAATCCAGGCGCAGGTCATACCCATTGTAGACGCCAGCTTCCATGCACTGATTGCCGCCGAGACCGGATGTGGCAAGACGCTGGCGTATCTGTTGCCCGTGATCAATCGCAGACTTCAAGCTCAGCGACACGAGCGGAAACTGAACACGCCCACTGTGCTGATCCTCACCCCGGGACGCGAACTGGCCACACAGATTTCACAGATAGCCACAAAGCTGTGCGCGGGCACCGACCTGAAGGTGAAGACGCTGCTGGGCGGCAAGACGAAACAACTGATGCTGAATCCTGACTTTGAAGAGATGGACATATTGGTGGCCACGCTGGGCGCAGTCAGCAAGCTGGTCACCACAGGCGTCTATCACATGGACCAAGTGCGGCATGTGGTGCTGGACGAAGCAGACACACTGCTGGATGACTCATTCACCGACAAGCTCAGCTACTTCTTGAGGAGATTTCCCGTGAGTGTTGAGGGTTACTCTTCTGCTTCCCCATCTGCTTAACGTCCTTTCTCTCTCTGTGTCTAGTTCCACAAGAACCACACGCAGGATGCACACACAGTGGGCACACAGCTGGTGCTCGCCTCGGCCACAATGCCTACAAACACACGTGAGATACTCCAGCGCGTCATCGATGTGGAGACCATACGCGAGGTAGTCAGTCCCCAGTTGCATTATCTGATGCCACATGTGACGCAGAAGTTCCTGCGCATGTCCAAGGCAGATCGACCTGCCAACCTGTTGACCCTGGCTAAGCAAGACCTGAGCAAGCGGCGTCCCCTGATCGTGTTCAGCAACAAGTCCGCCACCAGCGACTACGTCTCCATCTTCCTCAACAACAATGGGATCAATTGCGTCAATCTAAATGGGGATATGTTGATGAAGATTCGACTTGGTCGCTTCGACCAGTTCCAGAGTGGCAATTGCGATGTTCTCTCCACCACAGACGTGGGCAGTCGCGGCCTGGACACGACTAGAGCACGGCATGTGCTCAACTATGACTTTCCCCTGCACGTATCCGACTACATACATCGTTGTGGTCGCATTGGACGCGTGGGCAGCTTGGATAAGTCGCTGGTCACAAACTTTATTTCATCACGGCGAGAAATCGATGTGGTACAGCGCATCGAACACGCCGCACGCACTGGCGGACTGCTGCCTGATGTGAATGCAAACATCAAGAACATCATCAACAAACGTATTCTAGAGGAGATGAAGGAGGCGGGCGTGCCACTGCCTCAGGAGGAGGCCTTCTAATGACCCTAAGATTAAGTAATAAAGTTGTGATTGAATCTATTCTACATTTATTACTGCTGCCTTAGGTCAATCCTAATCCTAGTCACGTTCAGATGCGCAGATAGTGGTAGCCACTGGTGGCCGCCAGACGCCGCACATTTGTCAGGGGTTTGAAGAGTTTCCGCTTGGCGATGAGTATGTCAGAGTGCACAATGTCACTGCCGCCTCCATTGGTTGAGGGTGAGTCCATGAAGTGTGCGGCAGCCACGCCCTTTGGCTTGAGCAGCACTGGGCGACAGCCGGCGAACTTGAAGCGTATTGTGCCAGCGCAGTTGAGTCTCAGATTCGGTTGCACCAGTTCGGGGAATGCCTCACAGAGTGTTGGTTTTGGTTTGAGCGCCTTGCTCGGATCATCGCCGTGACACATTGCCGCTGCCAGTGTGCTCCACTCCAGACGCCGCACGCCAGGCTGTGCCTCCAGTCTGTAAGCTGGTTGTCTAGCGTGCACATAGCGCTTGGAGATCATCCTCTCATAGGAAGCTGCAAGAAGGAAGATTAGCTTGACTCCACAAGATCTCAAATGGGATCTTAACTTACACACAAAGTGCACCAGGAAGGGCTGCAGTGTACCAGCACCACAGCCATATTCGAGCCACTCGTACAGATGAATGTCGTCCCGTCCACCGAGGAATATGGCAGCAGGCACCAGATCCCGCCAGAGACTCTCAGGGATTTCATTTACATTCAGTTTGTAGATGTAGGGAATAAACTCACGGAAGGCGTATTCCCCCAGTGCAATGAGTCCACGCACAGCGCGACTGATGTACCTAAAGTCTGCCAGGAAAGGGAAGGAATATTAGTCACGTGTACGGATTACATTGAAGACCAAAGCCTTGCCTCTTTCGCTGCACACTTCGCGTCCCTCGAAGAATCTATCGAGACGGCGCTTGATTAGAAAGAGACACTCCGCCTGCAGGTAGCCACTCTGGGCGGCCATTTGGCCAATGGTTTCGCACAGCTCGTCGACGTAGCTATTTCCCACAGGACTGGCGAAGTAGCTGGACAAGTGCTGAGGCTCCTGCTGCACCTCATCGTTGCTGTCATCCTCCAGTTTGTAAATTGTCTCCTCATGTGCCGCATTGCCGCTGAAGGGAATCTCTGGTGCAGCTTGAGGCGCCTGCGGCTGCGGCTGTGGCTGCTGCTGTTCAAGCTCTGTGGCCTGCGTGGAATACTGTTGTTGTTCGGTGTTGTTGGGCAAACCAGCCTGTTCCTCCTCAAGCTCCATTTTGACCTGAGACGACTGTGACTCGGGCACTTTGATGGTCTCATAGGGCGCCATTAGCTGGGAGATGAGCACCTCGGCCAGGTGAAAGTACTCGGGCCGACAACTGATGTGATTCGCCTGCGCATTGTAGTTGCAGGCGCGTAAGAGACGCCAGCAGCGTTGACTCACTTGATCGTGTTGCCTGAAGGCGAGCAACTGCAGCAATTTGCTGACAATGACGCGATAGCAGGCACCCATAAAAGGAGACTGAAAGGCTTCAGAGACGGCCACGTTCCGTGCCTTTGCCTCGCCATAGATGGCAGCTGATGGAGAAGGGATAACCAGTGGATTACTCGTCTGGCAGGATTAGCTGACTGAGCTAGACTTACCCGTTACTAAACTCTGCACATACTGTTTCAGATGCTCCGTGTTCTTGTCTTCAATGGGGCAGATGCAATTGAAGTCCGCATCGTTTGGCAGGGAGAGGGAGATCTCCTTCTGGAACTCATCACGCAGCTCGAATATTTTGTCCGAGTGAAAGAAGTAGCTGCCATCGTAGTCAATGCAATCCCAGTCAGTGTCCATGGCACCCAGCATGGGCGGCACATCCGCATCCTTGAGCACCTCATTGACGAGATCGTAGGTGACTATGCCGCCCGAGTGACGCGAGTAGACCTTCACGTTCTGTTGAAGGTAGGAATATATAACTGTAAACCAGACTTGGAAATGTTATAACGTTACGTTAATGAGTTCCCAGACTTTGTAGGAGGCATCCTCCGCTAGACGTGCGCAGACATCCTGCGACAGTTCCACGTCTGTTTGATCGTGCTGCTCCCAGAAGATCTTTATGCTGCGCGGGTCAAAGCCAGCGTAACTCTTGTTGTGGTGGCCCTGCGAAAAAGGGTTATTTCAAGCCTGATGCTGGTATAATCCACTCACCACTCGGCTGGCATTGGCATTTGCCGCCGCCTCCACGCCGGCTGTGTGGCCGGCCACAGCAAAGGATGCATCAAAGAGATTATAGTTGCCTAGGCTAGACGTGGGCGTTGTGGGTGTTGCTGCCAAATTTACTAGCGTAGGCGTGGCTGGCAAACTGCCCACTGTGGCACCACTAACAACTCCTGAAACTGGCGCTGCATTTTTGCTGTTTGCATCTTGTAATTTTGCATTTTTCGAACGCGATTTTGTTGATTTCTTGCTAACTTTTGTGAGTGACGATTTGTTTGGCTCCTCCGCGGAGCCACCGCCTGTTGTTTTCATTTTCTTTATTTGTTTATAAACAATTTAGAGCACATCAAATGCATGCAAAATTTGCAGTAGGAACAACAGCTGATTTGCGCGGTCAATAGTTTGTGGCGGTCGGTCGATAACAATAATATGGTGCTCAATAATTTCCCCATGCAAATGTCCCTTTACAAATCGATACCTACCTACCCACCTACCAACACTGGCCAAACAACTGTTGATACCTTATCTTCGTTGACCTAACAAATTTGTTTAATTAAAATCGGCGGGGGCTGCGGTTAGGCTTATCCACCGTTATAACAATGGCGGAGGCCGCTAACGTACGTCAGAATCTACAGAATGTACCCTCAATATTTGAAATATCGGCCGCCGAGACCCTGGACAACCTTATCTACCCAGCGCTTAGCAAAGTGTTTGACTACTTCGGACTGCGATTGGACTTTAAGCTCTGGGGCAACCTTCGGGTGCGCGAGGAGCTGTCGCCGGTAGTTACATGGATCCTACAGTATTTATACCTACGCAAACGTGCCTCATCCTTTGGTGAAAGCTTCTATGGCCTGCAACGCACAGATACAGCAACTGGCGAGATCCTCACCCGGCAGAAGCAATTCAGCTCGGCGACCCTCTTAACGCTCCTGCCCTACATTGAGCGCAAGCTGAGGACGCGTAGTGCGCAGCATGAGGACACCTACACGTGGGAGGCACATCTGATCAATCTGTTCCACGTGTACAATGCCTCGCGTGCGGTACACACATTCCTGTACCTGATCAAATATGCCTCCAGTCATTCCCCCCTATTCCGAGCCCTACGCCTGACACTGAGGTACCCCAGCGAACCACCCAAGGAAGATAAATGGACCTTCATATTTCTCAAGATGCTCGAGGTGCTTGCCTTCTTCTTGCAGTTCATTCAGTGGTGGTACTCGAATGACCAGCGACGCAAGCTAGGCGGTACCCTCCAGAATCCCCAGGCCATGCAGCAGCGGGAGCTGCCCAGTGAGCTGCAGGAAGCGCAACCAAAGAATGGCGAATGTCCCGTTTGCCTGATGAAACTGCAAACGCCGACAGCGTGTGCCGTCTCCGGCTACGTCTACTGCTGGAAGTGCATTGCGATGCACCTAAAGGAGCACGGCACCTGCCCCGTCACTAGCTACCCCATTACCGTGGACGACCTAGTGCGCATTTACGAATCGTAGTTTAGTATAAATAAAGAGAGTATTCAATTGGTTAGGTTCTGTAAAGAGAATCCATTCTTGGCACTCCAGTACAAATATAGCCTGTAGAAATCCAGATGCAAGCTCCATATGCAACACATGAGCGAATAGTTGAATAGTAGCTTCCGCTTCAGCCGATAGAACGCAGCTGATGGGGATCCAATGCATAGCTGGGATAACGCACATAGCAGTAATTGAAAGCAGTCATATAACCAATCTGGGAGCACCAAGTGGACATTACTATCAGTACATGTAAGGAACGCTCTTCGGATGACTTCATGGACAGCGCCATGACAACCGTGCTGATGCCTTCGAGCACCAACAGCGTCAGACAGATTGCACCCAGTTGGGGTAGACGATGCGGCACCAGGGGCCCGTAGAAGCGTGCATACAGCCAGGCGACAATCACACAACACATTAGAACCTCCAGCGTTACCGTCAGCCAGAGAAACTCATTATGCCTTGCAGCTGACGACACAGAAGGGAGCACGTTGAGCACCTCGCAGTGCGTGTACGTAGAGGGCCAATAATCCGTTTCATCGTTTCAATGATACACCAAGTCAAGACAAAAGGCATCATGCCGAATCCCAAAAACAAAAAGTGCGAAATCGAAATGCGCCACGTGGGATCCACAGCCGGTACTTCTAGCTCAGTTTCGGGTAATAGTTTTTTCGAGTCTGACATTATACAAATGATTTTAAGCTTATATTTGATGAGCTGACTTTGTTATTGATTTGTCGCAGTTAAGTTGATTCAGTTCTCATTAAAAATTAAGTAAACTTTGAGCTTAAGCTACTACCGCATAGTATGTACAGTTGGAATACGTCCAGGGGGAGACGGAGAGTTCTAGAAATGCGTGAGATAAATTCCATGTTTAGCATCGCAGACCACGTTCAGGCCATAGAAGTCCCAACAGGCTGTTATGTGGTAGCCCATGTTGGTCAGCACCACGATGTACTCGAAGAGTGCAAAGAAGGTGTAGACTAGGGAGAAAAAGAGAGAATTAAAGCGATCTCTGCTGGTCAAAGGTCTGCTAGATTACATACCTCCCGTTTCGCAGTGGGCATTGTGGCGCATAAAACAATAGCCGGCTAGGCCGAAGGCAATTACATTGATGAGGAACAGATTGCGCTTGAATCTCAACGACTTTTCCTCATGCTCCAGCAGCACCACCTTGCGTGCATTCCTGTTTAACAGGTATGAGATCAGCATGTAGCACTCACTGCAAGCAATGAATACAATAAAGGAGTTCCGATGGATCTCGTAGTTATCCGCCGATGTCCACAGCGAGAGGCAGAAGAGCGCAAAGTCCTCGATGACATTCAACGTACAGGCGAGGATGCCAAACAGACGACGATTACGCCGTATGTGTTCCCTGTAATAGCCGAGGTACATTTTGGCCACTGCCAAGCGCAGTGGCAGGTGCAGGAAGATCGCCAGGCGCCATACCGTCTTCTGGGGCTCGTAGTTGCCGATGGCCGCCGACACCGATGGCAGGTAGTTGGGCACGTCGCAGTGTGTGAAGGTGGAGCGCACAAAGTCAAACTTTAGGGACCACAGCACGCAGAAAAAGAAGGCACCTAGGGGTAGGCTAACGGCGATTCCGGCCAGCTTGGCAAATGATATGCGAAAGAAGACCTTTTGTGGCTCGTTTAAACGCTCGTATTGGGGCAGCATGACGAGCTGGAGGCGGTAATTGGATATGAATTTGGCGGGCGTGGCGTCGCACACATAATTTATACGCGCCCAATTGTTGCTGTAACCGTTAACCTTTTATTAACTGAACACTCATTCTGTATCTTCAACATCGCGTAAACAATTGGTAAAGGCAGGTATGCTGCAAAGGTTGCAAACTCCTCCTCCCACAACCCCATGCAAATGCCCATTCTTATAAAGTATATTAACTTAAAATAAATTATTTATTGCATTAGTATTTCTACAGATTGCGCTATCTTAAAAATGTTGCTTGATGACCAATTATTTGAATTTTAATTTTTAACTTGCAAAAGTCATGAACAGCATATCACGCACTCTTTTATGTGCAACTATCGGTATATTCCAAGACACTATCGATATATCGGCATTGAGTTTGCGTGAACATTTTCTAGTATGTAGGTCACGCCAACAATGCAAAATAATTTTTATTATAATCCATGTCTATAACTGTTTTTAAGAAAATTACATAAATATTACCCTTAACAAACAGCTTTTGTAATTTAACAAACCGTTGTTACCCCTGACAGGAATATTATTCACTAATTATCGGATGGGAGCTGCATACCTAAAAAAGAATCGGCAAGCCGCCACTTTGCTAAATGCCGATATCGATAAATTGGTTCATGTTAAAAAAAACATTAGATCCGAAACAACGCGCTTTTTTATTGTTTATGCAAAAAGTACCGCATCGGCATGGACGTTATTTTAGCCAACGTAAACAGCCTGCAGTTCAAGGCAGAGCGGGATCTCATCGAGCAGGTGGGGGCCATACCACTGCCTTTCCATGGCATGGACAAGTCCATTGCGGCGGTCTGCAACTTCATAACAAAAAATGGACAGGAGTGCGACAAAGGAAGCGCTTGCCCGTTCCGGCACATACGGGGTGACCGGACCATCGTCTGCAAGCATTGGCTGCGCGGCCTCTGTAAAAAGGGTGACCAGTGCGAGTTTCTGCACGAGTACGACATGACCAAGATGCCAGAGTGCTACTTCTACTCACGATTCAATGCCTGCCACAACAAGGAGTGTCCGTTCCTGCACATCGATCCACAGAGCAAGGTGAAAGACTGCCCTTGGTACAAGCGGGGATTCTGTCGCCACGGGCCCCACTGCCGGCACCAGCATCTTCGTAGAGTGCTCTGCATGAACTACCTAGCCGGCTTTTGTCCGGATGGACCCAATTGCAAGCACATGCACCCAAGGTTCGAGCTGCCGCCTCTAGCCGATCTCAGCAAGGATCAACTGCACAAGAAACTGCCCACGTGCCATTATTGTGGCGAGCTGGGGCACAAGGCGAACTCCTGTAAACAGTATGCGGGCAGCCTGGAGCACCGCAACAATATTAATGCAATGGATCACAGTGGTGAGAATAATGAGGATGGAGTTCCCAACCATCCGCCTCCCGCATTTATCAAAATACCAACGCCGTTGGAAGAAATCACCTGCTACAAATGTGGACACAAGGGGCACTACGCCAACAAGTGCCCCAAGGGTCACCTGGCCTTCCTCTCAAATCAACATAGTCATAAGTAGTGCTAAGCTGTAAAGGTACATTTAAGAATTCAGTTACAGAGTAAATTCTTCCGTCAAACAATCAAACATGTGTGTCATACATTTCATGCAAGTATCGAGTATCGGATACATATCATTCGACAAAAAGGTCGTTATTTTTGAGCAAGTTATATTTGGTTGTCTTTGAAATAAAAGATATTAATTTTTTCTTATTTATTTTATTAGCTTAAAAACTAAATAATTCCATTTTATAAATGTACACGTATTTTTAAAATTCAAAATCCACATTAAATAATCGACCATAATATCGATTCTTTTAATGCAAGTGTAATCAGGTGAAAACGTATCGACTGCTTGCTACTCAGTTTACTTCTGCCACTAAGCATCGAACATGCACTCAAATAGGGAACCCAGAACACGAAGTGTTTCACGAGCGAGTGATCGACTCTGTTCGTTAGAAACCGCGAGAAGCGCACAGCGGCATCAACTCAATCGCAGCGCGCTGGCAGCCTGAAGTCAATTTTCTGTTTCGGCGTCGAGAGCCAAGAGATTGAGGGCAAAAAGGGTTTTTTGGCGGCAGTAACTTTTAACATTTGAAAACATGTGTATTTATAAATCATTGAGTAGATAGATTAAATATTCATAATTATATTATATTATTGTATATTAAATTTGTAATATGAAAAAAAGTTGTGCAACAACTATAATATTTTTGTTTGTTTTTACTAATTTTGACAAAATTTATTAATCAAAACTAACAAATTCGGAATACATATATAGTATAAATAATAAATAAAATTATCCTCATTAAAAAAGCCACATGTTTTCGAATGTTATACAATTTTCGCCCCAAGAGTTAATTTCATATTACAATTATTTACAGTTTTATTAATATTTGCTGTATAATTGTTTATATTTTCTATAGTGTAAATGGTCCAAGGTTCATCAAGTCTATCTTAATATGCGACGCAGTTTGCGTAGTTCTGTTGGGCGTGAATATTGTCCCAAGAAGAAAAGGCAATCGTGCGGTTTTGTCCCCATCGCGGAGTACAAAGGAAGGCTTTCGAAGAAGTTGTTTTAAATTAATACACATTTATTTATATTTTTAGAATATTTATTTAAAGGTACATGTCCTTTAATACTTTATCAAGATGCTCCAAAATTTAAAGGCTATTTGGCGTTGCGACAAACTTAGTATTATATTGTAAACCATGTTGTCTTGGATAAAAGTATTAAAGGACAGGAAAAATGTAAACGTGAGTGGCACCAGGCTGTGGCACGTTAGTTTGTTGTATACTCTTGTATTATCTACACACGCGTTCATTGTCTGCATCTTGTAAAAGTTACAGATAATAAAAGGACTAAAATTGTTTTTATTTGTTTGTATTTACTTAAGAATGTAACAATTATTGTTTTAACAATGAAAACATATTCGTAAGTGCACGTGAAATAATGTAAATATAAAAAATCGTTGGATGTATCAAAGAGTTTATAAAAATATATTATAGTTATACATTTGATTGTTTAATACTTGTATAAAACAGTAACAAAATGTTACGCTACATAAGGCAAAGATGTATGTAAATGTTGTACTTGTCAATGTAGTATATATGGAAATGTCATAAGCTTACAACTAAAGCTTTTTAGCTATTGTCAGTATTTTGAAACTAAAAGATAAGATATGTATGAACAACTTTTTTTGGAGATGAAAATTGTTACGTTTTTGTACTTTCTAGCTCATGTCATTGGACTTACAATTTTAAATTTCAAAGCTGATGGAATTTATATTGGCTATTTATTTAAATGCGGCAAATTATTGTGACCACTTTAATTTGTATAAATATATAAATTTTTTGTTTCACTGTTTTTTTATATTTTTGTATAAATTGTGAAACGTTAAAAGTGTGTGTATAAATTATATGAAAAGTGCAATTGTATATGTTTTTATACATTATTTTTAGTTATGTCGTTTTACTTATCGCTTCTACTTATTTTTCATTCATAAAATCTGTCTAAAATTGACTTTCTTCATGCGTTGTTGTTGTAGTCTTTAAGGTTTCGTTTTCACCGTTGGTCTTTTCGTTTGATATGGTCGTTATAACAGATTTTATGACGACTGAACTGGTGCTTGTTTCGGTTGTATTGCTGAAAGTTGAAAGATACTTGTAATTTTTGATTGATAGTTTGTATGGTATTTCTTTACGAACCCTTTTGAAGCCAAGTCCTGAAGATTAGGTATATTTAAATTAGGAATATCCTTCATATTTACGTTAGTTATAACTTGGTTGGTTTGTGTGCTGAGAACCGATAGACGACCTATTAATAAATAAGAAATATGAAAATATTGCGATTTAAGTGCATTAACAAAATAAATTAATATTCAATCATATTACTTTAGGGATGAAAAATTCGGGTCAAAGAAGGCGACCTTAAAACTATAGGATTTTAAAAAGTGTTATAAGGGTTGTCAAATTTACTGCCGTTGGCCTAAAAACAAAGGTAAAAATAATTAGGATAACAAGAAAAATCATATAAAAATATTTAGCATTATACCAATCACCGAATTACATGCAAGCTACAGGACGTTAAAAACCTACATAGATTTCTGAAGTTTCAAAGGACAAAACATAATCTTATAATATTTAGATTGGAGCTTTACATACCGACAGTCTCTTCTGTAGTGGTGGAACACAGTGTTGTTGTTGTTGTATTCAAATGATCGCGCACTGAGTCGACAGTGATATCTCCTATAGAACTAGTGATCGTCTCGTTAGCAAGATTTACAGAGTTGACCCTGTGTATTCCGTTCACTAGTGCTGCGCTATTATTTTCGACGTTCAGGATCTCAAGAGGATTTGATCGTTGCTGAGCAACCGGTGGTTCCTTGACGGGTTCGCTAATATTTTTCAAGGCGTCATTTATTTTGTCAATTTCTTTATCGCTATCTTCGTCTTCATTGGTGGCTGATTCACTGTCTTCAGCAGTTTCGAGAGGTTCGATCTCAACAATACCAGTGGGTTGTACCACTTTGGAGGTGGCCAATGCAATTCGTTGGAGTTCCGAAGATGACATCATATACAAAGCCTCACCGTTATTTGTAAAACAAAGCGAAGAAATTCCACTGAAAGAAAACATAAATTTAATATGTTTGGCATCAATTATTTGAATTTTTGAATACGTACTTAATGTCTTCGCGTCTTACAGCAGCTGCATTTAATTGTCGTTTCAATTCAGGCACAGATAATACCATGATGTCACCCATGTTTGTTAAACATATCAAGGCCATTTCATTGTATAGTTCCCCTCCTCCTGATGCTGACGCAATACTTGTGTTAGCTGCTCCATCCCCTTCATGTGAGCGGTTAGACTTTGTGGGACTGCCACCATTGAGACTTTGCAAAAGCTCATGCGAAACACGACAGCTAAACGATCCGAAATGTACGCGACGTATTCGGGCTCCTTCATGAGCGGTTAATTTGTATTTATTAATTGGCTTCAATTGTGGAAGTGAGAAAACTTTGAATTGTTCTTCCGACGCAATGAGAACACGATGAGGCGGGGTGCCATTTTCACCATAGTTCAATTGGTCAACAGGATATCCAGTTTGGTCAAATATCGAAATTGCTACTACAGGTGCACGATGTTTTAATTGAATTTCCTTGGCCAACTGTACAGATATACGACGTGGAGATTGCGGCGTTGCATTACCGCTTGCGGGGGGCCCTGTAGTAGCGGCTGTCTGGGCTGGTGGTAAATGCAAGAGGAATACCGAAACAGTGCTCGAGTTTGTCGCTGACCACAGTGTGGGCGAAGTAATGTTTACTGAAATAATAATTTAATAAAAATGCCTACATGAACATAGAAAAAAATATCTTAAAAATATTTACCATTAGTTATGTACGTTTTGGCAAAGAGCAAAACACGCACCATAGATCCCATGCCATCATCTGTGTTGCGTGCTTCTATTTGCCGTTCAACAGGACGCGATTCCAACTGTGCAAAAATAAAAATGGTTTATTGTATTTATTGAAGTGCAAGAATGATATCAAATATAAGTGCTTACCGTTGTAGGAACTACATTTGGATTGTTTCGGGTCGACCTTCCTTTGCGCAACTTGCGAAAAGATTCTCGAAGCGACTTTTTGAAAGATTTCCGGCGAGAAAGCTGTTCTCCGGCACCAGTTAAATCATTTGGATTTAAAGTGCATCGGTGAAAAACAGGAACAAAATTCTTAAAGTCAAAGACTACTAAGCCATGCGCTGTGCCACCGGATACCAGACCCCAGTTAGCTTCTAGTGCTAAGCATGTGATACTAGCTGGAGGGAGAACTTGCAGTACGCCAGTTATATTGACACCGTTCTCTGAAATTGGTCCAGCGTCTTCTTCTAATAAATTGGCACGTACGTTAAGCTGATCATGACCCTTCCAAACAAATCCATCGCGATCGCTAACTAGATTCATTGAACTACATTTTAAAACTGCTCGCGCCTCATTATCTCCATCAAAGTCGGCTATTATGATTTGCCCGGCAGTGCCACCAACAATTAATTTTCCTGTTTTTGGACACAGTGCAATTTTTTTAACAGCTAATCTTGGATCGTCAGAATAAGGATCGAAAAGGCCAGATTTACGAAATGGTGGTTCCCCCTCATCAAGTTGTTCAGTACAAGCATCTTGATGATCATCGTCATGGTTTTCATGACCAAAAACTGTTGCCGTCTTAAAGTTGAAAATGGGTTTTAGAAGTACCCCTGAACAATCCCAGAACTTAACCGAACCATCCTCATGACCCGTTAATAATATTTCTATATCATTTTCATCCGGCTGGTCATTTTTAGGAAGTAGACCACCGCTAATAGGCCAATCAATACTACTGTAATCTAAATCTTGTTCATCACCAGCACGTAAAATGCGTTGATATACCTCATTGGTTACTTGTGAAGCCAAATAATTGCATGTTACTGCCGATGCATGCACTGAGTGCAAATATGGAGACTTGATGGCCGATATTTTTGGATCAGTAAGATCATATGCACAAAGCTCTTCTTCAAGTAAAACAATGAGCACCTGGACAGCTTCACTTTCATCTTTGTAGGTCACAAAGAAATCAATTACTTTGGACGTAAAATCTAGACACACTTTTTGTCCAGTAGTCGCGTGCACAGAAACGCAATTATGATCTCCATACGCCGAACGAGGCATGCCACCAGAAAATATTATAATGTCGTCGGCACTAAAATTAAAAATGGAAATGTCAATTATATCTTTCAAAAGCTAAATACACAAATTAAATTACCCTCTTTTTCCTTTGTACAGCCTGTTTATGCTCTTGCATGGATCAGGTCCATAGGGAACATAGTTAACATTTTGGGGGGGCTGTCCACTTCCAATATCCCAGGTGGCATAAGAACCATCAGCATGGTACCAACTGAATTCTTTTCCGGTCGCATTCACGTATAGACCCACACTTTGTCCATGTCCTGGTGCAATATAGGCACGTTCAACAGCTGACGTATCCAGATCCCAAAGTACACAAAGACCGCGGTTGTACGCAATGAGCAGTTTGTTAAGAGCATTTGGAAGCTGACTTATTGACTCAATTGCACCAGGATTGAGTTTATAAGTAGGTGGTACTTGTTCCAATACAACATCGTGGTAAATAACAGGTTCACGTATAGAGAATGATTTCAAATCGAATTGATATATATTGCCCCCTTCTGTTCCTATCCATACAAGATCTTTATTTAGAGAGCAGCATAGCGAAGACACTTTCTTTAATTTTCCATCAAATGCAAGTGTTTTAATAGGAACAAGTGTTGTTCCCACAGGTTCCCACAATATAAGTTGATTTGCGGCAGTAAGGGATAGCACACGACCAGTTCCATATACCCATTCAAGGAGCTGCACATTTAGTTCAGATGCAGTATTATTGACTAAAGTGTGCTGAGCATAAAGTTCCACGCCAGGTTGACCAAAAACTTTAATAGCCCCTGTTTGTGTTCCAATTGCCATAAGTTTTGAAACTGGATCATATGCAAGTGCTGAGGGTTTGTGAGGAAAACCATGTTGTGCTGTCTGAAAGTAAAAAGATAAGTTATACTTAATTTGTACACAACACAAGTTTTGCCTTACTTTAAAATTTAGGTACGTCTGTTCTCTGCAAGAGATTTTTTTAAGACTAGTATACAACAGCATTGTCAGCCTTATTTGTCTAGCGACTGTTAACTGGTAAAGCCAAAAAGGTCTATGAATAAAAACTTAAGCGACAATACATGTAAAGCTAGGCAAACTGTACAAATTGTCTTAAGCGAAATGTGCTACTTAGCTGTAATTATGAAATTGGTAAGAGATAACCTACTAAAATACAGAGGAAAAGTAGGAAAACGAGAGAAACAGTCGAGCGCATTCGACAGGGGCATACCCTACGAACTATATTCCGGTGCAGCTTAATTTGTTAAATTCATACACATATACATATATGTATGTACATGCTTTTAAATTACTCTCGACAGATGGAGCTCGCTCTTTTCGCTAGCCTGCCTTCCTTGTTTACTTACACAATAACTTGATGTAATGCTCATAATTTCTGAAATAACTTATGTGTTTTTTGATATTATAGTCAACTAAGTATATGTCGAAATCAGAAAGTGGCAAATATGCAATGAGTTTGATATGTGGACCTTCATGCCAAAGTCGAGTCGAGTCTCTATCTCTTTTAATAGCTGAGATCTTCACGTTCAAACAGACGGACAGACAACCTAACATGGGTCAGTCGACTTGGCTAGTGATGCTTAGCAAGAATTTATATACTTTGTCAGGTCTGCAATGCCTCCTTCTGTCTGTTACATACATCTGCACAAAGTTTTGACCATTTTTAATGGTCGAAGGGTATTGTCACGTGCTGTGTATTTTCTATGTACATCATTTATTATTTGTAAATTGGTAAAAGACGTGCCTGCTTTTGATCTGTTCATTTTGAGATGTATAACTTAAATGAGTCTAAGGTAAAAGAGGTACTGCACTCAACACAAATGATATTTGAAAAAACAGGATAACATAAGATTTAGAGATATAAATTATATAGGGACTCTTTGCTATTAAAGTTGGCGAAACACGCCATATAGGAGTTCACACATATATTCATACGTTTACATCAAAACGCTATACAAATAAGGAGTCACCGAAGCTTTGAACACTTTACAGGTGCAGCATTTTACACAGTCGCGGGTGACTCTTTATCAAATCTTATCAGCTGAAAATTCTACGCCTATCAGCCCCACATACTACAGTCGATACAGTTTTCACGTCTGTATGCGATACATTATGTGTTTTTATTTAGGTTGCACATAAAACAAACTTAGTTAATCTTATCAATTTTACTGCTCCACAGTCATTCCGGCGACTGGCGTTAACTGTTCAAGCAAGCGCTATGTACAAATTGTTATTTTAGGTTGATGACAATGTTTCGTAAATGTATGTACGTTTTTGTCTGTCTAATTGCGTATATAAGAATAATTACCAATGCTTGATTATTATTATTATTATTTTTATTTTGTTTGTTTAAGTTTTTCTTTCAAATTAACTAAAATTTGTAAATATATATATAGTAAATTTACTTTACTTTATCTATTAACCACTTCTGCAATCAAATTTCGTGCTTGATAAAATCAAAGTATTTTGCTAAAATTCTGTGTCAACAAAATTTTCATACTTGTTCGAAATCTATTATGAAAAACATCGCGTTTATACGACACAGAAACTCGGTGTGTCCATCAATTGATTTAATTATTAATACTAACAATATAAATGTATTTTTGTGGGGTTTGTGGCACTTACATTTGATTTATATATATATTTAAGCTAATGGGCACAAGTTTTTAAAACGCTGATACCTCCAATTTTATTAGTATTTTATTCTATCTTTTATTATCTTTTATCGCCTCTTCTTTCATCATTACAGTAATACCCGAAGGTGACGCATTATAAATGATGTCATTGAATGAAACGTCGCGCTTTAACTGGTAGATGGCGTTGGCAATGAACGTGTTTCTTACCAATTTTAATTATTTAAGGGTCATTTTCTTCATGTACACATTTAAGAAATCTTCTGCTTACTATTAATAAACATTTAAAACTGCTCCAAGTCTAAAGCGTATACCACAATATACAATAGTAAGTTACTTCGTTGAACATACCTTTCGATAGGCAAATAACTCTTTTTGAAGCCGCTGTCGTTCAGCTGTTGGTTGTTGACCCTTGCCGCGAATAAACTTCAACATAATTACGATTGCTTTGGAGTTTTATTAATAGTTGCAAATCTGCAAAAAATAAGACAAAAAAAAGATTTACAATCAACAAAGAATGCAAAATAGTTGAATAGAAATCTGTAACATGATTTAATAAGAAAACGAAAACTATATATATCGCTTTAATATTAATACCTAACAAGTGAAGAATGTCAAAAAAAAAGATATTTGAATGCAAACAAATTATTCACAGTATTTTGCTATGAAGATATTGCTCATGTACACATATACACTATAAATAAACGATATTTATGTACATTGGTTCGAAAGAAAATTGCAATAGACGTCTCAGCATGACCTCAACTTACCAAACTTGTTTAACAAGTTATGCTTTGATTTGTAACGAACGCCGGCAGAGGTTTGTGGGCGTCAAGAGATACTTGTAGCTATTTATATCAAAATCCACAACTAGTATTAATGTAGACATATTTTGAGCAACAACTTCCATTAAAAACGATACTTTGAGATCATTGCAGAACGATTATGTTCAATGTATAAATCTTAAATAAATTCACTAATGTAAATAATTTGCCTATTCTTGAAGATAAATGTGAATGAACTCGCAAACAGATCGTTATTTGAAATACACACAAATGCTCAACGTATGTAGGTATGGTTCTGTTTACAACTGGCTAACTTTTATTGTGTGCGTGACAGGGAGACATCGTGTAGTTGAACGCTCTCGCGAGCATAATTGTTTTTTTTTCAGGCGACGCCCGAATATTAATTACTCGAACGGTTCTCAGCACATTTTTGGTTTCTCTCTGTTGGTTTTTGTATGTTTATAAAATTGAATTACTATTTAACTGTTATTATACATAAAACATTACTCTTTTAAATTTATCAATATACTATAGTTGTATAGTTTTCATTGAAAACAGTGCTTCAGAATTTAAATATATATGTATGTATATGCACATGCATATGTAAATATGCATATACATACATATCGACACAGCGTTTACTAGGTTCTCTGGCAAAGCTGAGTCATACGTAAGTATGCAGGTAGAAAAGTATGCCATTAATTAATATTTTGGTTTTTTCTCATAAATGTATATCTGATGCTAAATACCTTTAATAATATTTTTGCGTCTGCTTTTACAGTCGCTGGCTCTGATTAATACATTTGCAGTTGCGCGTTAAGCACGGAAACGCCGCTGTTTTCATATAATTTTCCCACACTTGTTGGAGTCTTTGCACTTGCGAACTAGCAATGAAAACTTTTAACAAACAAATAATTTTATAGTTATCATTCACAGAATAATAAATTGAACTGTAAATTGCGAAACTGTATCCAGAACTATTTATTTCACCTGTTTACAAAAATTTCTGATCCCGGCACTTACGAAAAATGTACACGACGCGTTCATGCCGAATTCACTCTTCAACTGTATCGTTATCGGAAAGTGTTAATAACGAATATCGATGAATTTAGGGCTGTAACACCACTGTTGTAGAAAATATATTATCGATGTCACTGTTATACAATTTTTTGACCGTGGTTAACATCGACGCTTAGTGATAAAACAGTGATAAATAATATTTTTAGTTTTTCAATTTGCTTTTGAAATAAACAGTGTTGCACAATTAGTAATTTGTAGAGAGAACTAAGCAGCTGGGATCAACTGTTAAGTCAGCTGTTTATTTTGTTGTTTTGGCGCAGAAAAGATAATATTTTTGTAGTACTTCAAAATGGCTAAGCGGTTTGAGCCAATCAATACGTTTGGTGCTGCTAAAAAGCTTAAATTAGACATAAGTGTTAATGGCGGACGTTTTACCAGCACTTCATCTAATATAGTCGATTTCTGGGACAATCAAGACGACGATGTTATTCTTTTGGCCACTCAGCAAGCAGAAGAAAAACAACACCAGCCTGATAGAAATGCTGGGAGTGAAGTTAATTTTAGTCAATTTGCGCCTCAAGTTCATGGGACAACAAGCACTCAGCAGCCTGCTCAACTGCCTATAGATGATTTGCATACAATGGATCTGTCTACTTCGTGGAATATAGAAGAAATATTTGGAACCGATGAAACTTTCGTTTTCTTGCCAGACCAAAAAAATGCAGAAGAACCGGTTGCTAATGCTCCAGAATCAAATATTTCCAGTACCACGGGAACACGGCGTCAATTAGCTCAGGAACGTCAGTTAAAATTTCTAATGGAACGTGTTGATGCCCTCAAGAAGTTAAATACGAAACTAAAGAAAGATCTTTCGGATAGTATCAACAACGCTGTGACCAAAGATGGCGAGGTGAGTTGGTTATAATCTATAATCTCTCTCTCAAGTGGTATTATAAATTAGTCCAAACGTTCATCTTAAATAGGCCCGGATATTGCGCGATGAATTACGACAAGCGCGCAAATTGCTTCAGGCCAGCAAAATGGAAAAAATAACGTTGGCTGAAACAGCTCAAAAAGACTGTAATGAGAAGGTCTCAGAAGTAGTTAAGAAAGTAATCGCTAAAAACACAGAGCTGAGCTTTGTCAATGTTGAATTTTCAGAGCATAAGATTCGAACTGCTAAAAGTATATGTAAAGATGGATCCAAGTTAACACTTAGCAATGTTGATCAAGAACGCAATCTACTTCGATTAGAAAATTTACACATAGTAAATTCATCTTCAAGGCAATCCACCAAAGGCGAGAAAATCTACCAGTACGTCAAACAGACTAATGAGCTTAACAAACAACGAAACTTCTTTGAAATTGAGTTGGAGAATTTATTGCTTCTTAACGCACAGTTGAAAGCACAGACTAAAAATGATCAATCGGTTATAAAGAGCATAATAACTTCTGTATGCCGAGTGTTATTCGAATTTTGGTCATATGCTAATAGCTTTGAATTACCAAAACACTGCATGCTGTATGCACAAAGCCATTTTGAATTACAGCTGAATCAAACGATCTCTATGCGCTATTCTCTAACTCAACATGACACGTTGTACAACATGGAGCGGGGTATTTTACTTCGTCGTTATATTGCAACTTTAGCAGTCATTTGTCAAAAAGAATGTAAAATAGCTCAAGCTTTACTTCATAAAAAACATGGAGAACACTTGATAATCCAATTAGCTATCCAGGCTATAGTCAAGATAAGTTACTCATTTGAAGTGTATGAACATGTTGGTATTCTTAAAGCTACAGGAGCCCTTTTATACAGTTTACTTACTCATTTAAAATCATTAAATGATTCTCAATCAGGTCGTCAGGAGGAAGTACTGTTTGATTTATTGAAACAGTTGGTGTTTACTTGCCCAAGCCCTTCAGTTTTTCATGAGCTTAGTTCTTGTATTGTATTATGTACCCGACAGACTCAACTTATTGCTAAAATGTGTGTGAACAGTCCAAAGGATTGCTTTGTATCAGATCGAGTGCGGTCACTTTATCGTTTTGGTTCAAAATCGTGTCTTATCCAGGTTTACTCTGGCCTACTTGAGCTGTGCTTCTGCAGTCACTTACCTGTCCAACCCAGCCAATTTAAGCTGATATTATCAATTTGTGGGAATCATGTGCGATTTGTATACCAATGCTTTACTGAAATCCCGGAATTTATTTTGAAAATGCTTCCATTATCATCATTTACTGATGAAGAGAAGAAACAGAGTGAAAACTTGATATCTAAGGTTTTTGGGTGTAGACCTGATGTACCAATTTTAAATAATAACTTCGTTAGAATAGATGGGTCAACACTCTCTCCTACAAGTCTATCAGATTGTTCTCTAGCCCCGGTAGCGGAACAAATTGCAAATGACGGTGGCTGTGAGTGTTACGTAAAACTTTGCCTAAGCGTTGTTACTCTTGTTTTTCAAACAATGTATCACTGGATGTTACAAAATAAAAAGTCAGGTATGTTTGTTATGTCACACAATGTTAAACCTACTTCTATAATAAACTATTTTTAGATATCTTACAAGTGGCAGAAATATCACAGATAGCCGTACATTTGTTTACACTTATCTTTGGTGAATATTATGTCACGGGTCTTCTTCGCGACTCTGAGGAAACCACAAAACATTACTTGTGTTTAATATGCAACTGGTGGACGGATAATTCCAATCTATTAAATTTTGGAGATACGCAATGTAAATATACCTTTCCTTAAAATTAAGATCAACCTATAAATTTGCAAGTAGTTGTTGAAAGCAACCTAAAATCGAATATTAGTTTAATAGTGCGATGAAGAATACAAATCAAAAAGAAATGGTTAATCTAAAGTCTTATCCCTAATTTTTATTTTTAACTTTCAGTACGTTCTTTGAGACAACTTCAAAACTTACAGTTTATGTGGAAGCCATTGCATCAAGAAGGAAACCCATCCAACCCAAGTAATGACTGTGCCGAATGGACGGAAAGTCTCAAAAATATTGATGCTATACCAATAGCTAATCAACCAGAAGTCAAACCAAATTTTGAAAGTTTATTCAGGTACAAAACAAGTGAATTTTTTGATGGATTAAAAAAGACCACTTGTAGTTTTGATGAATAAAATATAATAATGGATAAAAGAATTTTTTTTTATATTTATTATTTCGCAAAATTCGTTATATTTAAGAGTAAAAAATGTCTATACAAATTTTCGGGGTTATAAAGTTATTAATATGGTTTATACTGCTTCGAAAATGCTTTCTTTAATGCATTTAATCTTAATTTATATAATTTGTTTGAATTTCAATGAAGTCGATAATAATACCACTTTAAGCTTTCACCGGAGATAAGCAATTTTTTATGATTTGAGTAAAAAAAGTCTTTACTTAAAATAGTCCGATACGCTAGACATGTAAAATATGTATAAAATATATGAATGTTTAACTATATAAATGTGTTCATTGTTATTTAACGTGATTAACTATTTATCAGTTTAATTACCATTTTAGTGGGGTGCTTTTATTTTGATAGGCATTCGCTCTGCAAACGAAAAATAAATGTTAAGTTTGTTTTTTGAATATACATGTCAAATATTAAATATTTAAAGAAACTTACGTTACAACACCTTGCGTCTGTAACGGAGTGAGCGTTATAAGCGGTGTTAGTCGATCCACGAAGCGTTCATAGTTACGTTCTAGTTCACGTTGATAATCCTTTTGATCCGACAAAATAAGATTTCGATTTTTTTTTAAAGCATCAGCACAACGCTTAGAAAACTCGCGAAAGCACAATCGTAATTTATTTTGATGTTTAGTCGGTATGGTTGTACCATCACATAAATTTAAGAGAAATACAGTAGCCATTTCCATGGGTCCCTGGTTTACAGTAGTTCCAATGCAACCCTGTAGAACCATTTGAAGAATTTTTGGGTCTGCGGGCTCTTGATTCGTAGCCGCAGCTAACTCCAAAGTCTTTTTTTGGATGTCTTCTATACATGATAAAAATATATTATGTAAATTATAAATAATGTAAATAAGTAAATTATATAAAATGGATTTAAACTGTCAAAAAGGTATCATTTTTTATATCAAGCACCATTACCCATCTTAACTTTGATAAACTTAAGATTCGCATTGGGCGATCTGCGTGGCATAAAATAAACGGACGGAAATGGCTTAAACAACTCGACTATTAATAATATATACTCTGTGGGGTCTGTAATTTTTCAATGAACGAAGGCAATAAAAATATTTTTAAGCGTGTTTCAGATTTGTCAAAAAAAAGGCCAGGGATTTAAAAAATACAAACCAATAGCCACTTCAATCGGCTCCAATTGAAACTGCGTTCTGCTTATTACTTGAATTCGAGTTTTAACGTATGGAAAATGATTTGCCGTTGTTAATACTGTTTTTCGTTTACATTGTTCATGTAGTTCACCATGGGCTTTTCCGTTTTTCGTGAAAGGAGTGGCAAATATGAATCGTTCTGTAAATTAATTATTAATATCGATAATTAACATAAAAATAATTGATTTTTTACAAAAATATACTAACTTATATTGAAGTTGCGTTCGAAATAAGTTTCACGGTGGCGCATTTCATAGGTTTCGAAGAAGGGTTCGACATACGTGATTTGTATATACGCCTTATCTGGGTCTAAAGTGTTTGTGTCAAAATTATTGGAATCCTTGATTATATGCACCGAGTCCGGACCAAATCTATCTGCATAAAAGTTCTAAATTGGACATTTTGATAAGTAATAGAACTATAGTTGAACAATTTAAGTAAATGTACCTGAAGTCGACTGAATATCTCTGGCAATTTTGTCAATGTGGGCTCCTTGTAAATAAATTCTTGTTGATCTAGGTCTCCAAACTTCGCTCCATAAAATCCCACACGAAAATACGTTCCGAATACTCGTTTTCCCTATAATATACAAATATATATCAAATATAATATAATATAATAAAGTCATAATGACATTACATTTACAATTTTATATATTTTTAAAGATTTAAGTAATATGTAGAACATATTGTCATAATCACCTGAAGTTGCGCAATTCTATTAAATGCTTCTTGCAGCTTTCCATGAATCTTTCCGAGTTTGTGAAATTCGCGGTTTGCTTCGCAAATAGGAATTAAAATTTTGTAAACTTCGTTCATTGCTTCGTACATGCCCGCCACTTGAAATGAATTAGAGGCTTCTTCAAGTAATGCTTTTAGTCCCGTCTCGGTAAAATGATTTCCCAGGCAAATTCCATCTTCACCTGGGCTGAGAACATCATCTGATACCGCCGATTCCATAAATGTGTTTGGAGAAATGCGCTGAAAGCTTACCGCACCAACAGGTAAATGTGTTTGAGATTCAAGCATGCTCAGATATTCAGATACCAAAGCAGCGGCGTGCACATAACACATTGCCGCCTCAGTATGATTCGAACGTTCACGATGTTTCTTAGCCATATTTTCAAGCCATGTCAATCGCAAGTCTGGATTATTTTGATAGCCCTTAGCTATACGATTCATCAAGTCAAGTAACATTTCCGGGTCCTCTTGATATTCTTTCATTTTCACAGTATCAGATAGGATCATGTGCAAATTAAAAAGTAAGTCTTGGACTTGTTCTGGAAAAGATGTTTCCTGGAGTTCTGCATCAGACTCAGCGTAAACTAATATAGTCTTTAAAGCACGACGAAGGGATTGTTCACTAAATGACGCGCTAGTACCAACCAACGAGCTTAAAGACATAGTTACTTGCATTTTAACGCGGGCAAAATTCTGAAACAATATATTGTATTTAATATTTAATATACTTTAATTCGTATGTGTACTTACATTTCCAATTTCAAAGTTTTGTCTCATTAATAAGTATAGTGAAGCAGCAGCTTGTGAACGGATTCCTGGTAATTGAGACGCGCAATGCTTTAACAGTAATAGACACAAGTCTGCACATATATCTGTTTCCTCGTCAAATAGTAGATTTGGAAATTTGAATATCAATGCACGTTGGGAGGCAAACAAATTTTGTAACGCAAGAGTCGACTGATTGCGCGATAAACTATGCAACAGTACTTTAAGTACTGTACCCAAAAGGTTGTGGTGCAGGTTCGTGGCAACATGAATTATTATTTCCAAAGAGTCAAGAATGATAAGCGCACTTTCAGTAGCAAGTGAACCCTCAATACAATGATTTAGCTCATGCTCTGGTTCAACTCTGTAAGAAGCATCGCTATACTGTGAGCGGTATGGCATTTGATCCTTGCGCCAACGTAGCTTTTCCGTTGAATTACGATCTTTGCGACGGTTGATTAAATCATAACGCGCTGAATTAGTTCCTCTTATACATTCTTCTAGTTTTTCTTTAACGTCGGGACACGCCGATTTACGAAAACTATGGGTATTAGTTCGCTTTAGAGTCGGTAAACGCTTTTGTCCAGAATACTCAAACGCCTTTAAGCATGTATTAAGAACTTGCAAAACTTGATGTACTCGATGTGGACTTAAGCCAAGTAACCAGCGGTAAAGGACGGTGCGTTCCAAATTTTTAAGAACCCAAAGGAAACATGCTAGCAAATGACGCGTGTGTTCTGCGTTTAATGCTATCTTGTTTTTGGACTGATCTGCCATGTAAGCATATACGCGACTACCAGAGATGGCATATGCAACTTCTGGACTAATAGTTGGGGTTGCTATTGTCTGAAGAGGTCCTTGATAATCGTCAAGATGACTCATTTGCTTCAAGCGATCATGATCTTGTACATCTGATAAAAATTGATTCAATTGTGAAAAGCTATCCATAACTATTGAAAGCAGCGGTATATAAAGTGAAGCAACTCGAGAGCGTGTTTCTGCATCATACCGTGAGTCATGTGAAGTTAAGAGGTTGCGTACACAATTTATGGCTTTTCCGTGGAGTTGAGGATTGGGAACTTCCATGATTGTACCCAAATCACTTAAAACAAGGCCAACGAGAAAGTGTTGTTGACGAAATTCTATACTAAGTTCAGCATGTATGGCACGATCAATGGAACCCTAAAAAATGAAGATATTCAAAATCAATGTATTTTAAATTGTCGTCTTTGTACTTACATATGAAGTTTGGCTGTTGCTAGATGTGGTACTGGGAGTGGGACTGCATGGAGCGGAAATTGTCGTGTAGGGAGTTCCAAATGGTAAATTCAAAGCTATGAAATGCTCATGGCTGCATACAATTCGAAGAAAATCTATTTTATAGTTCATTAAATCGGGGGCGGATGCATTTCTCGACATTATTAGCTTTGAATATATTCTAATTAAGCAAAAAACAAATCCACGGTCCATGATACTTAATAAATCAAATATAAGGAACCCTAAACTAGCGTTTAAGGATTGTGCTAATCTTGGCTCATTGTTATTATACTCAGCAACTTTATTTGTAACTATCGTTACTAGTGTAGATATATCTTCGATATACTGTTGTGGAAAACGTTGTTTGCGTGGTGTAGATAATGCACCTGAAAAATCTAGATGTTCTATCATAGATTTAACAATAAGTTCAAAAAGAAACCAGGAATTGCTCATCGCAAGATCCGCTATTTTTCCACTAGATAATGTGAATTGTAAAGCTAGCTCTTCGTGTAGTAGTCGCACATGAGGGGTATTAATTTCCAATCCATTATTTAAAGATGCTTCGTCAAATTCTAAATAGTTTAAAATTAATGCAAAGACTAATTTGACTTATATTACATTTATGCTTACCAGTCCCTCTTATAATGTCATATCCGTCATATGATTCATTGGATTGACTTTCAGTATTAATGCCGCGTGGATATGGTATTTTGCACTGAAATTGCACATAGGTAGAAAACAAACTCTGGCGGCCATATTGGTCCACGTCACTTAATATAGATAAGTGGGCCGAAATTAAGCAAAGAACCTCAAACACAGTGGGACCTAAAGACATATTCTGACCTCCAATTTTATATGTTGATACCATCAACTCAATGAGCTTATCCAAAACAAGAGGAAGATGTTTAGTTAAAGACTCACGGCTTGACTGATCTATTTCCAACAAGCATTTTTTCAATTCAGCCTCCAAATTACATTCCCCTATATGCGAGGGTATGCTGCGACTATCTAAATACTCGCAATTTAAGAAAAACCGATCCAGATGTGGGTCTAAAGTATGAACGGATGTAACTGCAGCCAAAGTAATGGAAAATACAGCGCGATGGTTGTCCAGCCATTTAATTCCAGGGAGATGTACGTTTGGTGGTATAAAGGAATAGTTTTCCGGTGGTACTTCAACCATAACGGGTAAATTGAAGTCCCCAACTCTTAGCTTGCCATCTTCCAGAAGTGGTAACCATGTATACCCAATAGGAGTTTCAATCGGAAGCTGCAACTCATGTGGTTTTTTTTGGCAAGATACGTGATAGATCGTAAAAAATAAATGATGGTTTTGTTTGATTGACGCAGGTAAAGCAATCTTGATTTCATCATAAAACGATGGGCATTTGTTATGATAGCTGACGGATGTATATGCCTCCTGGGCATATTCGGGACAAGATGATTTGCCAAATATCGCATTAACTGCATCATTTTGAGTTTCACCTGTATAATGAATTTATTTTTTAATAAGGTTTGGAATTATTTTTTTCTGTAACATACCTGCCATTAACTGTACTCGAATAGCTAGGTTACGTGCAGAGCCAGTGCGCGATGAAAAGTTAAGCTCTTTAGGTGAAACAAAAAGTAAATTGCGATAGATGTAATGTGGGTTATAAATCGGAAACGTTGGAAATTCTAAAACTTCTTTAACTGGTTTTGTTTTGTCTCCAGTATTTGGGTTTATCTTAGCCAGTTCCGGTGTTATCGCGTTTGGCACATCCTCGACACATGGTGATATTTCTAGCTTAATGGAGCCGGGAATGCATTTATATTTTTTTAATACCGTGTTGGGTCGCTTTAGTTCAGGCAAAAGCTTGTATAAATCTTCATCTTTCATTTTATCTCCTTCCTGCTTAAAGAAATTGGGCACTGTTATAGTTATCGGGCGAAAACTTTCAATTATATTAGCAAAATCATCTGGTGACCATGATCGACGTTTTTCTTTTCGTTCCAGTGATCCTCGTCTAGTTAGAGTTCCACTCATATCATTAGCTTTTCGCCGAAGTTGATCAAAACTGCTAGTCGATGATTTACGATCTAAGCTATTTGAACTTGCCGCGGATGTTAAAGTCCCATTACCACCGCTGACAGACGAATCTTTTTCTGAAGTGCCAGTCTCTTTGTTTTCAAAGTTATCTCCATTGAAAACATTTGTTAAATATATTGCGTTCCATGCAAAAGGCATTCTATATTTACCCAAACGCTCACAGTAGTCCATTGCATTTGATTTTACTTTCTCCCTATACTTTTCCTTGTCTTCCTTTAAATATGGCTCAACAGAATTATTAATATCACCTTGTAGTACTTTTTCGAGTCGAATAACAAGAAACAAGTCATTACTTGGATACGTAATTTCAAATATGGCAGAACGACTTTGAGTACTAATATCAGCACAGCGAACATGATTTGATAGCATTAGTTTTAGACTATCAGAATTCATATCAAAGTAAAAGTTTTCCGATATTTTTTGACGTTCTTTTGCATCATATATAGCTATTGAAGCGAATATTGGTTCTACTTCCAGCTCTAGCTTTAGTTGTAGGCAGTTTACGTGTATTCGATGACCAATATGCTCTACTGGCATGTCAGCGGGTAGCCTCCGTTCAATAATTTCATCAGTTTCATTTTCCGGATACAGTGAAAAAAATAAGTCTTGACGATCTTCTTGACGACGCGTCTCATTCAATTGATCGAGATGTTCAGGAATTGCATTTTCCAATAAATTTGGAAGAAGTGGATCATTAACTGAACGCCGCAAATCAAAGCTGGCCCATGAACCACGAGGAGTAAGAGTATCAGTGCAAGAACTTACAGAAGCTAAACTAGCTATTGATTGCCTAGAGCTAGGCGTGCAACTTTCGCTCTTGTCGGTATATGTTTCATCAAACGAGGAAAAGTCTTTGTCAACTTCAAACTCTTGTTGGTAAGCAGATGGGCTAATGGTGCCACGATCAATTCGCTCGCGTGCACAACATGAACTTGAATAATGGCGCTGTGCATATTCTATGACTTTCCAAGGGCGTGTATAGCAACAGATACACTCATGCACATGTTTTGGCAACGTGGATCTAAGTTGACAAAATAATTAAATTGAATTAAAGATAAGAATCAATTAGTAGAGTAATTCTTACATATGTTCATTTGGTAGGATATGATCAATAGTACGAATTTTTCGTGGTATTGTTTTCACGTTTACATCTTCTTGAGGAAAATCCAATATATGTTTTAGTGGATCACGATTAATAATGCTCATGTGTTGTGAAAGAAATTCTTCATAGTCCAGTGGTTCAGGTAAATATTGCTGTTTGAAAAGAAAATGAATTAAATATTAAGAAAATTGTTTTAGTTCTCAAAATAGACTTACCGTAGACGACAACATTGAACCTGCGTTAATGATCTTGGATTGCATATGAACATTTATATTTTTTCGTACATCCGCAGCTGGTTGTCTAGATAAATATAATTATTTAATTATTCTTATTGAAAAATTTAACAACTTTAAATGTTATTCATAATTTTCGGAGCAACACCATTTTCTTTTATATCAAAGCAGTGTGGGAAGGGCGCGGTTGCAAAACTTTCAGTCTCGATTCTTGGTGTTTTTTCTTACTTTGATACTTTTTGTACAAATGACCTTTGTGCGTTAGACATCTTGCACACATTCAAAAAAACAGCTCAAAACTAATAGTTTACTAATTTAAAATGAAACAATGAGCAGAATTCTCTTGCAAAACAATCGAACTGCGAGAAAACAACCCGATAGAAAACCGATAGTTGTGGCGGATTGTCGATAAACTTCGATTTGTTTTTGATAGGTTTTTTACTGTAATTTGGAGTAAATTACTTTCAGATTTTTGAAAAAAACCTTCAATAGAAAATAAAATATTTCATACGTTAGGCATTTTACGGGTTTACTTTATTTTAAATTTCGTTACACATTTGTACAGATAACTTACAACACTAAGCATCGAAAGTAGTGGTAAGCTGTAAAGGTACATTTAAGAATTCAGTTACAGAGTAAATTCTTCCGTCAAACAATCAAACATGTGTGTCATACATTTCATGCAAGTATCGAGTATTGGATACATATCATTCGATAAAAAGGTCGTTATTTTTGAGCAAGTTATATTTGGTTGTCTTTGGAATAAAAGATATTAATTTTTTTCTTATTTATTTTATTAGCTTAAAAACTAAATAATTCCAATTTATAAATGTACACGTATTTTTAAAATTCAAATCCACATTAAATAATCGACCATAATATCGATTCTTTTAATGCAAGTGTAATCAGGTGAAAAAGTATCGACTGCTTGCTACGCAGTTTACTTCTGCACATACAAAACAAAGTGAAAAAAATAATTGAAGAGTAAACATCACTCTGGCTGATTCTATAACAATACATTATTTTTCGATTAACTCGTCATTAGTTTATAACAAAATTTGAAGCGCATTTATTTCAAATAACGAGCTCTCACTAAAATTGTTGGGGGAAAAAAAGAACAAACAAAATGACGATTCTGGCAAAATTAACTGGTGAAAAGAAGGACTTGGAGAAGGTGCCGTTACCTCTACATCTAAACGATGAGTCCATGATGCATCATGGCTCGCTAATGAGTGTAAGTTCCACCTGCAATTCACGTTTACACAATCAGCAAAACTTGTCCTTGCGAGCCCCAATATATCCTGTGTCCTTCGCGCTCTCGCAGCGCTACAAGTTTCGTTTTCATTTGCTGTGTATGTGTGTGTATGGGATTCTCTGAGCGTGGGCGAACCTCTGTTACTGAGAGATTTCTATATACATACAAATACATGTAGGACAGCGTATGTGTGTGTGTCCCTGTGTGCACAGCAGCATGCATATTCATCGATTTTTCCATGCTAGAATTCCCAGTGTCCTTGCACTCTTTCCTTCGTCCATTTTGAGGCCAAACGATTAGTCGTTGTTCTTTTGTTGTTGCTGTTGCTGGTGACAGAACCTAACAACAAAACAAACCGAATTCAAAGTCCCTTTGGGGGGATTGATAAAAATGTTTTGTAAGAGAATTTCCCCAAAGTCCACACATACATACATATATGTATGTACATATGTACAATCTACAGATACTGTATGTATCTAGCTGTGTGCATGCATATATACGTATGTACCTGTGCTTGTATTTGTGTATGTGTCAGCTCTTTTTTCGCTGTTCTATTTTTTATTGTTTTATTTCATTCTCCAATTTCGCTGCCTAGGCGGCTGTCGCGTTTCTCTAGTGCGAGTCTATTTACTGACTGCATTTTGCACATCAGCGATAACTGCACACGCACACAGATACAGTTACATATTTACATACAAACCCCCTACACACACCCTGTAATTCACTGACCAGCCAGAGCTGCATACACACACACACACACACGGGACGATAAACCAGCTGTAATGAATGCACATATGGATATGTGCATGTTTATGCACGATTGTGTGCTGTTGTTGTTTTTGTTGTAATCTTTGCAGCAGCCTCTGTACAGATTTATAGAAAACACGCTCGGGGAAACCCATTTACCTTATATCGAAGTAATGATTAGAAAATTCAAAATAACTATTTGCACACAAACTCGATAAGAGTGCCCGCATACGACAACTGAATGCCCTGCAGAGGGTTTCAAATTTAAACCCATAACAAATGCATTAAGAAAAGTTTAACCACATTAAGCACAGCGCACCGTCTTATCCCGCTAAAGAATTTTAAACGAAGCGAAGAAATTGCTCTAAACTCGTATATCGTGGATACTAATAGGGAATATACCCTACTTATCAAGGAATATTTGTATACTAAAGAATATGCCTTGAATACTAATGTAATATATCTAAGATATCAAATAAATTAACCCCAAATGTACATTATTTACATATAATCTTAGCTTGATAAGGTATTAAGTATTCCATAAAGCAATTTTTTGAAAATTAAACGATTCGAACTTTCTTATCGCTGTTAGAAGTATATAATGTGAGAATTTGTAAGAATTACGTGGCTTGAAGAGTCCATTAATCACCGAATTTCATGGGGGGAAATGTACAATATTTATTAGCACAGCTAATTACGTTTAGAAGAATAATTTCAAAGATGTAAAACTTATATTTTCTTTATTTTAATTTATTCACGTTTATTAGAGCTGGAAAGAATATGACGATGTATCGATACATCGATGATTTACAATTTTTGAAAACATCGAAGTTTTTATTCAACTGACAATTTTTTATGGGAAATCATGAATTTTTGAAGGCTATATCTTCTAAACTAAGCCGAAAATTTATAACTATTATGATGAAGAAGGTCTATTGGGTATGAAGTATAGTATCCTCCAAAAATCCTCTTATCGTAGCTAATTGGCTTCGAAAACAAAGATTTTTATACCCCTGCAGAGGAGATAGTAATCTAGGGCACTTCTCCGATCCTATAACGCATATACACATATTCTAATTTAGCATCAACAAAGGAGTCGAACTAGCCCTGAGAGTGTTCATCTGTTTTGAAATCTAGATTATGACCTCTTTTTACCATATCAGTTAGGGTATTGGGTATTCGTCTTATCGCTGCATTGACCGTGTTTGGTGTCTGGAACATTCTTATCCGTATCAAAAACAGAAACGCTGAAAATTGCGATAAAAATGAAACAAGAAGTTGTTCAGAAAGTGTGAAATTGCAAAAATAAGTCAGCGTAAATAATTACGATTTGAGAAGGAATGTATTTGCATATACTATATTCGTTATATATAGAGTCTGCGTTATGCACTGTTTTCTCCATTACACATCCTATTATTGTAAACGATTGATAAAGATTTCTCCATTACACATCCTATTATTGTAAACGATTGATACAGATTTCTAATTATAATGTCTTCTTCCTTGCAACAAAAGCCAAAAGGGGGCGCCTACAGCGATGCGGATACAGAGTCCATGGTCTTTAACCGACCACAGTACACTTGCCTGAAGTCCTTTCTACTGTTCCTGATCGCCGTTATTGTAATGATGCTGGGAGTTCTAGGTGGCTGGACATTGTACCGGATCTATGCCCCGAATCATGCCAATATGCGCTATCACGCCTTGTGCGACATACCCTATGCCGAGGACTCCATTGAGTTGCCACGTTTCTATCCTCGCAACGATGATGCATTCTCTCTAAACTGGCGCACGCTGTTGCCGCTGACTGGCTCGAACTCGGAGAGTGTCAAGCAGTTCGACGACGACATAGTCAACGATAACTACTTCCGCGAGGAAATCGAGGTGGACAGCAGCAGCGACAGTGATGGCTATGCTCGCATCGATGTGCCCGACTTCAAGGACGGACGTCGCGGTCGATTTATGCACGACTTCAAGGAGAATCAGTCTGCCATCATCGATACCAGCAGCAATCGGTGCTTCATCATGCCCCTTGACCGCGAGACGACCCTGCCGCCAAGCAGCTTTATTGATCTGATGCAGAAAATGGGATCAGGCTATTACAACATCGACACGGAACGTGTGCGTCGTAACATGCGCGTCATCACGCCCCGCATTACGGATCTGTCATTGATCTCGGAGCGCATTGCCAATGAATGCTACGACATGAAGGTCTACATGATGGAGAAGTTTATTTCCGGAGGTGAGTAAACAAAAACATAACATGTATCTGAAAGATCTATCCCTCTAATTCACTTCTCTTCTCTTTCCAGTGTCCAAGCGCTCGGCTGATCTCTTGCCCGATGCTGGTAAATATGCCGAGTTCATGGGCAAGGGTGTGATCGAGTACGATCTGGCCAACATTGCCGAAGTGGAGGCCTACGAGCAGGGGCAGAAGTAACTAGATTGAGCTACAGTTGGTGCAATGCCATGCAATGTTTTAAATCATTAAGAAAAACAAAACACACAAAAACAACAACATAAACTAAAACGAAAATAAGAAATAACAATTTCTATATGTATGTATAACGATGATTTGTAGGCACTCACGTCTCGTTTTGTAGTCTCTTCTAGAATTGTAAAACTATCGCTCTTACTATCGCTAAAATGCTGCGATTCTCTAATTAGACAGACAATGCAATAGATCGGTATTTTTCACATATCATTTACCAGATTTATGATTAAATATTTACATAGCCAAATTTTTAACTTTCTTCTTTGATGTTAATTGGAAAATAAAAAAGAATCTTTGGACTTACGTTTCTTATGTTTGTTATATGTTTAATAATTAGACTCATTAATTACCATATTGGCTCCGTATTAGTTATTATTCAAGATCCTAATCGATATTATTAATGATAGTTTTGCAACTCTAGAGCGTAGTTCGGGAAGAAGCATGCTTATAAATCGAATGAACAGATGAGTATTGGCCAAGATAAGAATAGAAAATAGTGAATCATATAGACCCTATAAAGAAATGTACCTAGAAAGCAATTAAAATGCGATCGACGAAATTGTGACAAATACAAAACGCGAGAGAGTGCGATAAGTTGGAAAAGGAACGAAGAAAATATGTAGAAGCTGACGAAGCTGTTTAGGATTGTTTATCTCGTGCAACTTTCTATTGTACCATATGAGAGTAAGGGCGCAATAAGGCCCGGATCCCCCAACCACTTGATACATATAAATACACTGCATTCCAATTACATATTTTATATATTATACTACTATTTAACTATATATTATATCTATCTATAACTGCGTACCGCGTGCTAACATAACATACGATATGTATAGAACGAAATCGAACAGCTATTTACATCGCAGGACAAAGATAAAGACGGATGTGGAGAAGAAGAGATGAAGATGGAGAGAAAAGCAACATCAGATAACAAACAAATTAATCTAAATGTTCTTTAATCGATTTAAATGTATTAAAACGCGAATTTGTGATCTTCAAACTGATTTCTCACTTTATTTTGGACTAGTTAAGGGGGTTTCCATTTGGTTTCCTATGTATGAGGTCTACATATGGCAATGGTGTGGTCCACACCGTAGGCCACCTTCATCACCTTTCCATTAATCGCTGTTTTAAAGGGGAAGAACTGATCCTTTTTATGGCCCAGACCGAGATGACCAAATCGATTCTTGCCCCACATGAATAGATCCCCATCAGAGTTGACGGCGCCCATGTGAAAGACACCACAACCGATGGAGACCACAGTGGTGGCATTGCTGAAGTCATTGCGTCCAAAGAGAGGCGGCAATAGATGCTGTGGCTTTGATGTCTGCTCCACGAATGGACCGAAGCCCAGAATGCCGTAGCCCCAGGTGTAGACAAGTCCTTGATCATTGAGGGCCATGCAGAAGGAGCCGCCCGCAGCCACATCCTTTATTTTGCCAATGCCCTGCGTCAGCTTAAGGGCTCTGGGAGTGTTTATCTGCGTGTCGGCATCGGGTGAGTCGTCCAACTGACCGTACTCTGAGTTACCCCAGCCAAACACGTCCCCTGCTTCATTCAGAGCTAGCACACAGTCGGAGGCACAAGCAATGCGCACAATACGTTCCTTTTCGATGTCGCCGCCGATTAGAGTTATGTGGCCAACGGAATAGTAGTTGCCCTGCCCCGTCTGGCCATCTGCACCCCAGCCGCAGGTGTAGACGCGTCCCAGTTTTGTCAGAAACATGGTGTGATCCTGCCCACACTCCACGCTCACGATTTCATCGCCCTCGCCGCAGATGTCTCCCTGTGGTATTCTGTGAACCAACGCACTGCGACTGTAGCACTCATCCTGGATGATCGATCGCCCACACTGGCCGTACGAATTGTTGCCCAGTGTGTATATGGTACCATTTTGCGTGAGTACCACCAGATGAGCTCGTCCTGCAGACATGCTGCGCACTTGCATGCCCTCATCCGTGTCGCTCTCCACTCGTGGCAGCCGTATCGCAGTGGGGTAGATTAGGACATCCAGATTGGTTGGTTCTTTGCTTCTGTTCTTAAACTGAAATCCCAGTTGGGAGTCTGTGTTGATGCCGCTGCCGAACAGTGTCTCCCCGTCAGACCGCTTGACAGCATATGCTGTGAATCCGTACCCCGCTGCAACGTCGGTTATATCATTATTGTTGGAGAACTGCAGGCGGGTGGGGTGATGTACCATCTCTGTGTATCGTTCCTGAGACTTCTTTATGTTCGTCTGGAGCCCGAGGGCTCCTGTTTCCTGAAAGCCCCACACATACACGCGATTCGTATGTGTTCCTGCGATACGGGGCTCGTAATCTAAACAAAAACAAATCGTCAGGTTAATTCTGTATTGGAAAGTGCTTCCATGTTTTACTTTTCACTTTGCTCTTATCCTGCGCTAACACGCTGCGCTTTGCCTTTGCAGTATACTGGCGAACCAGAAACCGAGGAGCTGATATCCTTACCACATTCATCATTTCGTACTGTTTAACTTATTATTAATATAAATATTGCGCTCGTTTAAGTAATAAGGTTGATCCAGGCATCGTTGCGATTGCGATAGTTCTCTTCTATCGATGTGTGCTGCTTTTACAACATTTCGCAGGCTTACCGATATGCCATCCCTAGCATGAAATGAGCTATCGATGCCACAGCTGTTTGCAATAATTACTCGATTCACACATACAAGAAATATCGATGTGGGCGACATTCAAGCTATCGAAATTGTAGAGAGCGACGAAAAAGTAGCTCCGGTAAATCTGCTAAAAAAATTAATAATTAAACGCGAATTATTAAATTGCGCGAATTGATTGCGTTAAAGTGCGGGTGCAATACTATATGTATCAAAACGTCTCGAATAAATGAATATCGTATGTTTTGTGTGATTTTCAACTGTGCAGCATAATTTATACACACTCACAGCAGTCGCACTCATACAAACGAACAGATGTACACATAATGTACATTTGAAGCATTATTATTATTGTGAAAACTGTGTAAAGTGCAATACACTTTGGCAAGCGCCTGGAACTGTGCAAATATTGTTGGCAGCAAGTGAAGAAAGTGCAATTTTACATGAGTGTTTCTGCTACTGCACAAAGGGCTGGGGCCGTTGGCTGCTGCTAGGAGTTGCCGTTGCCGTCGTCGTCGTTGCCGTCGTCATCGCCGTCGCCGTTGCCGTCGCCAAAACTTTCGTCTCCGGTAGGTACACACAAAATATACGGCTGCTCCTGTTTAGCTCCTGTTTTGTGTCTCGCTCTCTCTCTCTATGTCCAACTCACTCACTCACTCTCTCTCGCTCTCTTTAAAAGTTGCTCTCATTTGTTATGTTTGGTTTTTGTCCGTTACGTTCCCTGCGCTCTCTCGTACTCTCTGGGTGCTCTCTCTGGCACTCTCTCTCTTCACCACCGGCCAATGTACGGTACTTGGCCAGGATAAAATCACATGCACATTCACGTACAAAAATGAAGGTGTATGCGGATTTGCGCATCTGCTGCTGCTGCTCTCCGGCCTTTCATCTTCCACTCTTTCGTGCGTACCCCGTGCCATGGGTGTCGTTCCAACCCTCAAACAATGTACCCTCTTCCTCTCTCTCTCTTTTTCTCTGTGTGCGGTCCATCCTTGGCTTTCTTCAGAGATTTTGGTAACCATGGTCGCTATACTGCCCGTGGCTATATGTGTCAGACAACTCCCCCTGTTCCCTCTTCCCTCTGTTCCCTTTTCCCATTTTCTATTTCAACCACCATACATAATATGGCTGCGCAGTTCGCTTCGCAGCCCCGTTGCACAATCCACAACCCACAGTCCACATCCCACTATCCATATGCCTCACTCACTCCACATCCCACATGTCACAGGTCTGCTCCTCTATAGATTCCAAACAGTTCATCAAATTGAGGCGACAACACAACAACAATAACAATAGATCAGTGTTCTGTCTACCCGTCCCCACCCCCTCTCCCACTGCCCTAGTATTCCTCTGCCCAATAGATTTATGTACACATCCATATGTATGTCTGTGTGTGTGCATGTTTATAGATTTGCTCCCCGAACTGTATTTGTGGCTGCCCTTTCTGTCTGTTTTGATGCTCTTTCTGCTCCACTTTATGTGATTTAAGAGCTTCGCCCTGAATAAATATTTGTGCTTTGTTTTGTCCCAATTTGTTTCAATAAGTTTAGGGCCAATTTTGAGTATGTATTGTTTCTTTTCTTCTGCTTCTTCTTGTTGTGGTCCGTTGAATGGAACGAACACTTCCGTACCGTGGGTTGGGAAACAACTTTCCGCCTCATAAACTCGTGAGCACGTGCAACTCTTTCAATTTCTCTTTGACGAACTGTCTCCAAAGCACAGACAGAGACAGTCCCCCCCTGCTCTCCTTGCTACCTTGGCAAACAACACAACACAACAAATGAAAAACAAACATGGAACATAAATTGCGACAAAAATAGTTGGCAGTCGGAGGATACGACTCGAACTCGAACACAGTTCAATGGCCATAAACAGAAACCATCCAAGCGTTTCCAATGTCTTAACTTTGTTAGCCGGCGATGGCCTTGCGCCACCACCAACAGCTCCACCAGCTCTACCAGCTGCTCCCACAGCTACTCAGCTTGCCATGCACAGCGTGCTTATACACTCGTGGCTGACAAAGTAGAACCAGTAGACGTATTGAATTCAATGTTAATCTAAGAAACCGCTAACTTCCTCAGAGATCTCTATAATGAATACCATATGATAGTCTTTGCCCTCATATATACCCCACTATATAATGTGGTTTATGGCAAAGTCGAGCAGCAGTATAATTAGAAAATCTTTGCTATACAAAAGCTCTATATGCTGTCTAACGTATACCAAATGATACTCTTACATTTTACAAAGAATACCATGCTATAGTATATGTATAATGTATACCATATAATACTCTAATGTTTATAAAAGAATACCCTACGTTAGTCTAACGTTACTTTCTGCATAATTTGCATATTTTTGACTGTGTAGCAATTTCGTTTATTTGTTTGTTCTTTGTCTCCGCTTTCTCTACGAGGCAAAATTAATGGAGATGCAAAAGTAGAAAGAATCATATTCGTGTATTCGAAAACTGCTTTCGCCTTCACTCCGTTTCCGTTTTCCATTTCCCCCCTCCGCCCCTCAACATGTCGCGCAATTTCTATTTGTGTTTTCTTATCGCAGCGGAATGACAAAAATCATTTCTAGTAAAACCCGCTAGGTATAAATGAGTGGGCTGCTAATTACGTAGCTGCAAAACCGCAACCTTCAACTCTTGAAAACTCAGAAAGAAGGAAAAGAGAGAGAGAGGGGGGCATCAAACCAATGTCTCGACCCGAAATATTGATCTTTAATTATTGGCCATTTGTTTATGGTTGATGGCCTTTGGCGGCTATTGACATTGACTTTGCTTTTGGCCAACAACCTCTTGCCGTGTCTCTGTCTCTGGCCTGATGAGAACTGTCATCTATCTCCCTCTATCGCTGTCGCTGTCTCTCTGTTAGCTGCTGTCAGATTACGTAAATACTGCAAACACCCCCTCATGTTCTCCGCTTGTTTTCTTTCTTTCTTTGCCTCTGCGCGTCCCACTTTGCAAGCATGAGCCGAAGGCAAATGTTGTTTGTGTTCGACAGAAACCCAATTCCGATTCCAATTCCAATTCCCCTAAATTCAATTCCTGTTCGTGACTCATTCAACGACATTTTCTTGTTGCTCAATGCGGCCTCAGTTTCAATCTCGGTTAGTTTAATTTCTTTTGGCTGTAGGCCGCTCACTTCAATAGAGTTTCTTGTATGGTTGTGATAAAAAATCGATTGCCATTCCCTCAATCAAAGCGAGAGTTCATCAATTAAAACCAAGCACAGACCAGCACATCATTTTATTGACTTCAATTGCAGTTATGAAAATCGTATTTCAATTTGATTTAAAGTTGAAACTGTCAATTTCAAATCCATTTTACTATTTTTTGTAATAGAAGTTTCTTATCTGAAATAGTATTGCTAAATTAGGCTTCAAGTCATAAATGTATTGATAATTTTGTGGTTGTAAACATGTGTGTCCGCTCTAAGTCATATAATGATCGATAGTTGTTTATCGATGCTTGCGAGGCACGCCCAATAAACACACCATCACTGTACAGATCAGTGTCCATTGTACAGTGCTAAATGCAGCTCCAAATTATATATAATATAACTAGAACTGGAAAAACATCGATGTTTGTTGAGGTTTTCCATGTTGATCGATATTTCTCCAGCTCTACTCTGTGTTTGTTTTATTATAAAACAGATAGACAGACTGTGAGTCTTAGTGTTGAGGATGCTCAATAGAAGAGCCATCACTGTATGTGTCCGTTCTAAGTTGTGAACTTATCGATAACTTTGCAATGATTCACCAATACTGTAACTGCAGTGTCAGTCTGAAGTTGTTTACTCATTGATTGCTTTGCGGTCATATGCTATTGTATAACAGTCATAGTCAGCCATATAACAGTGACAACACTCAGCATGCTCAATTGATTCGCCATCACTGTAACAGCTGTTTCCTGTCTAAATTTTAACTTCATCGCTTGCTTTTCTCTGGTTATAAACAATTGTATAACAGTCAGTATAACATGTAATGTAAGGCATGCTCAATTGATGCGCCGTCACTGTAGTAACAGCAGTGTCTGCCGAGCAGGTGCCGCCCCATTTACAGTACGCGAAGGCAACTTTCACTCGCTTGGCAACAATTGCAACTAACTCCAGACTCTCCATTAAATCCATCAACATCATCATCATCACCTTCATCATCATCCCTCACACACTTTTATCTGCTCTCTCTATCTCTCTGTTATTATCCTTGCCCGAAGGTGCGTTATCAATTTGTTTGTGCAATGTTTTCCTTTACTTTGTTGTTGTTTTATAACATTTTAAACATATATATGTAACAATTGAAAGAGTGCTTCAGCTTCATACTTAGTTTAAACAGCTTTCTCGCTAATGCTTCTCTATGAGTAAGATACACACACACTCGCACACACACACTTGCACACACACATGCAAAACACACGCTTTAATTTCATGTTGTTTACATTTTTCTTCTTTTTACGTTTTCTCTCTTTCACATCTTTGTTTGCATTTATCGCCGCATTCGTAAACGTTTATTTTGCGATCCACAACAACATCCACAACAACAACAACCACAACAACAACTACAGCTGCAGTATGCGTTGGCAAGAGGAGGAGGCAACATGCAACGCCCCCCACAGCTACAGCTTCAGCTTCAACTCAGCGTAGACTACTCCAAGCGATAGAAATCACAACAACAACAACAACATTGACCACAAACACGATCCACAAGTGAACTGAATCATTGCTTGTATTGTTGTTGTTGCCCCACCAGAAACACAAAACACACCCACACACAAATATATGCACTGTACATACACAGAAACACATTGGCATTGCCTTAGCAATTTGTAACAGTAGCGGCAAATCCCATAGGAGCACCAGGAGCATCAGCAGCGCAGAAGCATCCCGGGGGCAACAGTAGCGCTTCTCAAGCCATTGAGGAGCCACACTGGAATGTTGGAATACCCACAGCGATTCGCGCGCAACATCCCCAATTCCAATTCCGCATCCTCTGGCAATTCAACAGTATCTCAGCAACAATATCCGCCGCAATTGCCGCTGCATCAGAATCAAAACTATCGACAATTGGCAACAACAAGTTCAGCCGGTTCGGGTCCGGGTTCGCCAGTGCATCATCAGAGGCAGTCGTCGCTACTGCAGCAGCAGCAGCACCATCGCACCCTGTCGACAGCCTCCAGCTGCAGTGCCCAGCACAAAAGTGTGACCTTCGGCCAGCCAGCGTTGTCGGCGCCGCAAGTAGACTACAGCAACAACGGCAGTAGCAGCGGTAACTCGAGCAGTTGCAGTGCCGCTGGGGGCAACGCCGCTGGGCCACAATCAATGGCGGGCAACATGAAGCACGGTAAGATTCTCAGACATACCTAGACATGCCTCGTCCTTACATGACTCTCTCTGTCTTCTCTTCTAGGAAAATCTCAAGAAGACGTCTGCTACGTGGTAGCCAAGTACGACTATGCCGCGCAGGGAGCACAGGAGCTGGATCTGCGCAAGAACGAGCGCTATCTACTGCTGGACGACTCCAAGCACTGGTGGCGTGTACAGAACAGTCGCAATCAGTCCGGCTATGTGCCCAGCAATTATGTGAAGAAGGAGAAGCCTTCCCTCTTCGACAGGTGCGTGTTTCCCCCGCCCCGTGTAACCATCGAGATAAAGCGAGTAAACAAATAGTTGATAACAGATGATATCTCACTAAAATTAAGTATTCTTTCCATTCTGATTTCAGCAGATATAAGAAAAGTACATAAAGAAAAATGCTCCTTTTGCTTTTGATGAAATTCTTTTTGTGTATTGTAATTAATTTTCAAACTCTTTCTGCTTTCGGCTTTTGTATTTTATTGTGTATGATATATGAATTCCCTTCTCATTTGCTTTTACTTTGTATTTTGATTGACCCCCGTCGATTGTTTTTGAGTAGAGTTAGACATTCTATACTGTCCACTCTCCCTTCCTTACACCTCACACCCGATACATGCCTGAAGCCTGCCCTGGTGAAGTGAAGTAGGGATACCCCCCGTTTAACCAAACCCCCCTTGCGTAAATTAGCCTAACCCCCAAAGTGAAAACACTCTGAAGACAATCAAACTAATCTCAAGTGTGCGCTGTGCTCGCTCGCTCTTTCTATTCTCCCTCCCTCTCTGTCTCTCTGCAGCATCAAGAAGAAAGTGAAAAAGGGTTCAGGCTCCAAGACTCTGCCCAATTGTTCGCCGTCGCGTCAGATAGAGAGCCCAACCATGTCGCGTCGCTTGCCACCGGATCCATCCGAGGCCATTGGCACCGCCATTGTCAAGTACAACTATCAGGCACAGCAGCCCGATGAGCTATCGCTCACCAAGGGCACTCGCATCCTCATACTGGAGAAGTCCAACGATGGCTGGTGGCGTGGCCAGAGCGGCAACTCGGTCGGTTGGTTCCCCAGCAACTACACAACCGAAGATTGTGATAACGATGGTGAGATACACACCTACGCCATGGCAGAGAACGTGCTCGACATTGTGGTTAGTATTCTCCAACCCCCCCCCCCCCCCCTCCCCAAGGGGTAAACACATCTCTTAACCTTTCTCTTCCTTCCTCCTTCGTAGGTGGCGCTCTACAGCTTCACGTCAAACAACGATCAGGAGCTGTCGTTCGAGAAGGGCGATCGCCTGGAGATTGTCGATCGACCCGCCTCCGATCCGGACTGGTATAAGGCACGCAACAATCAGGGCCAAGTCGGTTTAGTTCCACGCAATTATCTACAAGAGTTAAACGACTACTTGGCGACGCCCTATCGCAGCGGCTCAGCTGGCAATGGCAATGGGAATAGCAGCAACAATGCCGCCAGCAACGGTGCCAATTCAGCTGGCGGTGATTCCATGGAGCGTCGCAATGAGGGCAGCAACAACAAACCGTCGCAGTCGTCCTCTCAACCCATCGAGCGTCCCAATCTGGCGGGCAAGTCCTGGTACTATGGGGCCATCACGCGCAGCCAGTGCGACACGGTGCTCAATGGACACGGACACGACGGCGACTTCCTCATCAGAGACAGTGAGACTAACGTGAGTGCGGCGCAGATGCAGATCAAATACAGATGCAGATTCAAGCTTAATCTATTCGTATGTCTTTTACAGATGGGCGATTACTCGGTTTCCCTGAAGGCACCTGGCCGCAACAAGCACTTCCGGGTGCATGTGGAGCAGAACATGTATTGCATTGGACAACGCAAGTTCCATTCGCTGGACCAGCTGGTCGAGCATTACCAAAGAGCGCCCATCTACACAAACAAGCAGGGCGAGAAACTGTATCTGGTGCGGCCGCTGCCCAAGGCCAATGGCACGTAAATAGGCTAAAATAGAGGAGGAGAAGGGTCCAGCCTAGACGAGATTCGCCACTCATCGTACTCTTTACACATGCGAATATAAAATACCATTTACCGGATACACACAAACACAAACACACAGACTTAGAAACATGGATAAAATTTGAGTTGTATGCTTCGCTTACGACATATATATGTATATAAAGATCGGTTCGTTCAGTGCGGTTCATAGTTCATTCAGCAGAGTTTTTGTACTTTTATAAAACTAAAAAACGTATATAGATATATATATATATATGCTATATATATGAGATATTAATTAATTACATTGATTTATTAACGCTAAATTGGCTGCGCTTTGATCGTTTTCCTTTTTGATTAGCCTCTTTTTGTAAACCACGTAAAGCCATTTAAACTATACAAACTATATACGAAGACAGAGACAGGAGAGGAGAATCGAAAGAAAAAAGAACCAAAGGATTCAGCAACTCAATTCTAGATGTCAACATGCATTACAATTACAAGAACATACTATACTCTACTATAAATATGCATATGCAGATATATATTTATATGTATAAATACGATACATAATACGATATTCAGAGACGAAACGCTTTTAACACGACACAACGTTATGTATTTGATTTGTAGATGAGTGTGCGAGCGCGTGCGAGTGTATATGTGCGTATGATACCCTATATACGATAGCACAGAAGCAACTTACTTGAATACCCTGTAACATGCAAGCAAACCAAGCTAATTATAAACAAAAGAAAACAATATTAAATTAATTGAGAGAGAGAGAGAGAGACGAAGGAACTATCCAACAATCCATCGTTATCCAACACACACTCCCACAGTCATTCTTGTTATTACAATTTAATTATCATCTACGATACGATATAATCACACACGGAATACCCATAATATCTAAACAGCTGTTCTAGCCGCATAATTACAAATAAACATAATCATCAGAAGAGAGCGAAGTGAGAGAGAGACCCCCTATTAAACTTATAAATGATATATATATAAATATATATATGATGTATACACGTGTAAGCCATACTGTACAGTTGATACGATGCAATGCTAACCTAAGCACACCTTCACATATACAAACCAACTTATTTATAACTCATACTTTATTTTCTTTAATTAGTTATTTATTACGCATTACTGCAGTAGAAGACAGCGACAGCGATTCCAGCTTTAATTTTGTTTTAATTATTACAATTTTGTTTGCCGTTTTTGTTTTTGATTTAGCCTAAGCGAGAAAGATAGATAAGATGGAGGAGAGTGAAGAAAGGAAAGAGTAAGGAAAGGTAGTCTGATCAGAGGGGGTCGGTTAGAGCTTGTTGCTGGCGCAGGTTAAAACCATCATAGGGTTTAAATGACTTTTGACTTATTTCATATGCGAATTTTTAAATATATATATATATACATATACATATTAACATAAAGATTAAATAATTTATAGTAATTTAAACAATTGCTAAACACAACTAGTACTAAAAAACAAAACAGAGAACAAACTAGAAATTATACCGAAACGGAAATGAATAAAAATTCAAATACATCAAATAATTTGCACAACATTGTGTTTTCTTTATTTACGGCAATGTCGGAATGTCGTTTAGCAAGAGGAGAGAGAAGAAAGGAAGAGAGGACCACAGAGAACGACAAACGAAGTACACATAATGAGAGAGGGGAAACGAAGGCAGCCTCGCTTGTTTTGTTGGGTGCAGCACAACAAATTACACCAGGCGAACAGAGAAACCAGCAGACAGGTAGCACCAAGTGAACAGACGAAAGAGAGAGGGAGTGAAAGAGGACGAGTGCAGAGAGGGCGCAGGTGTCACGTGTCAAACTCGATCAAAGCAAAGACAGTGTGAACTGTACTGATTGGTTGAAAACAAAGAGAGCAGAATTGCGCGTCTTCTAATCCACTTTCCTTGCGCTCTCTTTGATTTACTTACTCTCAATTATTTGTTTGCCTGCTGCTGTTGCTGTTCGCCTGGTGTAAATTGACTTCGCAACGAAAATCAAAACTTTCCAGGTCTATCTCAAGAAGTTCAACAATTGGGCTTGCCGCTGGAACATGAGCTCGGCGGCTCAAAACTAAAGCGAACAGCATGAGTTGGTTACTCAAGTCTCACAACAAATTATCGCTCACAAACAAGACCAAAATATATAAAGTTATCCTAGCTCTCATCTGGAATTAAATAAAAATAAAAAAATTTATTTACGGCACTTTTTTTCTAGTGGGATTCGAGGTAAATCTATAAGTAAATCATCGATATGTGAAATAAACAAAGTAAGTTGTTTTATTTTATGGTTTTATTTCATTAAATTTGATAATTTTAAATATTTGTTTTAAGGCTTCGATAATGCTTAGGCTAGAAATGGAAAAAGTTCTTGCTTAGGTTCCAAATAATCATGAATGAATACCTAGAATCATATAAGCAGTCGAGTGATGCTGCAACATACTCCACGCTATATGATATATAGAAGTGTATATTTAACAATCTTTAACTTTGTGTGTATGTGTGTGTGTGTTGAGCAAACTATCCCTTCTAAGTGTGTTTATTTATTATGGATTCAATAACAAGTTTTAACACAAAACGCATTTTGATTTATGTAGGTACAAAAGCATATGTACTGATTACACTCGTATCTCGTATTAATATTGTAAATTGTATAGTATATTTATATGATATATGTTATATGCTTTAAGAGTGTTCAATGAACAGTTTCATAATCTTATTAAGGCCACACAATCAATAGCTGACGAACAGGAAGATTGGATAGATTGAATATGAAAGAGAGTTATAGAGAGAGCTACAAGGATGCAAAACGTTCTTAGAGTTTCTTTCTACATTTGATTCCACTTTGGGCACTCACTGAACGTGTAATGTGCGATACAAAAACCTATTGTATCTGAATCCGAAACTGATTTCGATAATAATGCTACCTTACGCATTTAGTTAGTAGTTTCTTTAGTTATAAATATATGTATGTATATGTATATGTATATAATATATGTATATGCATGTGTAGTGTTTAAGTTAAGCTAACACGACGAACTGAACTGATGAAGTTGAGTTTAGCTTTAGGTTTAGTTAGTTAGTAAAAAGTCTATAGACGCTAAAGGCAAACGGTAAATACAAATCTTTAGTTACTCGCGAATATCGTATAAATATATGTATATAGAGTTAGCTTGTAAAAGAATATATATATATATGTATATATATGTATAGATGTATGCATCCTTCATTTAGATATAGATAGATTATAGCTATTGTTCGTAAAATGGACTAATTTCGGTTCACTTTTCCTTTGTTCAGCGGCTGTTCTCACTTGTGCCCACTCTGCATCCGCCTCCGACTTGCAGTCCAGCTTTGGCTAGTTGGTCTGATCGCTGTCAACGTCTCAGCCAAGTGGAGAGCGGCGGCTGCAGCTGTTGGTCCTTTCTTCCGCTCGAGTCTGAATCTCATAAAAATGGATTGTTGGTGTTGATGGCGCCGCTAGCCTGTTGGGAGATAAGAGATGATGATGTTTTAAAACTGATGAGATTGGGGATTGGGGGGGTTAAGGAGACTACAACTCACCGCAAATGGATTGTTGTAAGCGCCGTTGATGCCGCCGGCCATCACAGGCGTCGGCTGCATGCTGCCAAAGCCACAGCCATTGGGCAGGCCCTGAGAGACGGCAAAGCCGTTGTTATTGAAGTTGAAGAAACTGGCCGAGCCTGTCGTCGATGTCGGCTGCAGCAGCTGTTGGCCTTGCAGCGGGCTGCTGCCGTAGCCATTTGGTATAAGCGTCAGTTGTCCATAGAGATTCTGTTGCTGCTGCTGTTGCTGCTGTGTGCTGTTGTTGTTGTTATTGTTGTTCGCCTGGAATGGATTCACCACATTGTTGAGCAACTGCTGCTGGCTCTTGAATGGATTGACGTTGTTGTTGTTCGCTAGAGAAGAGCGCAATTAGTTTAGTTAGCACACACACACTTGAGGCCTTCTGTACTTACCACTGCTAAAGGCATCCGCTGTGGGCGTGGGTGCCTCTGCGGCCACTGTCTCACTGGCCTTCAGTTCGCGCAGCTGCTCGTCGAGGTCCTTCAGCGCTGCATAGCGGTCCTCACTGGGTGCTGCTGCCTTTGCCGACCCCTTGACTGGGCTTGACTGGCTGAGCTGGCTTCTGTTCTGTACTGCGGCGCCTGCATAGAGAGAGAGAGAGAGAGATTCATAATTAGTACACACGATGCCAGGCAGGATACACTCAAAGAAAGCAGCAAGAACTCAACAACTCAACAATAACAAACGAAACAAAACTGGCAACAACAAAACGAAACGAAACGGAACAACGCAACTCAAAGAACGCAAACTTACTCCACGTAAAGAAAGGATTGTGAAAGGCATTTAAGGACTCCGAGAAAAGGGAGCTTGAACTCAGCTTTTGCTGTTCCTCCTCGGGAACGGATGCAAGTGTGGCTGCTTCGCTCTGCAGCAGATACGGCAGAAAGGGATTCGTTGGCGTCAGATTTAGATTCAGATTGTGAGTTGCTACTGCTGCTGTTGTTGGTGGTGGTAGTGGGGGAGGAGATGCCATGGGCGAGTACTCGAATGAATCATCCTTGCTTGAGAACCAGGAACTGGTTGAGAACAAAGATGTTATCGAGCTCGTTGAATGAGGCAACTCCTCTGCTGCAGGTGCTGCTGCTGCTGCTGGTGGTGGAGACGGCGGTGGCTGCTGTTGCTGCAGTGGTTTCTCTTTCACTTTTACTTTCGATAGCATCGTCTCAAAGGGATCTAGATAGCCCGGTGTACTCCAGTCATTCCAATCAAGAAACGATTCAAAACTATTTCGATTCGTGGCTGAGGAACAACAAGGAAGGAAGGAAGGAGAAAAATTTGGGCGAATAAAAGCGCAAAGGAGCAGAAGAAGAGAGGCAGAAATCAGAACAGAGTTGATAATCGAAGAAAGCTCTTGTTGGTTTTGTTCTTGTTGTTGTTGTTGTAGTTGTGGGCTTGGGAAGTGGGCTAAGCGATCTGAAGGTGAAGCGAGAATGGGAAGCTTCATTTGGCATTACAGCAGGGGCGGGCAACATGTGGCAGTGGCAAAGGCAGCGGGGCAAGCAGAGTTAGCTGAAGGAGGGGCAGTACTGGACGTGTATCGAGTGTGCATGTCTGTGCAGGTCTGTGCTTGTTTGCGCGTGTCAGTTGTAAGCAAAACTAAAGATAATAAAACCAAGAAAGAAAGGTTACGTTCGGCATGCCGAAGGTTGTATACCATTGCAGGTTCTTATATACTCAAATCGTTGCTATACTAGTTATAGTTATATATGTATAATGGAGCAGAACTGAATGGTGTTGTATATACATATATAATATTGAATAAATCTAACTCTCATTGGCGCTGATGAGTAGAGAGTCTAAAATATGTATCTTACTCTCTTTGTGATTGTACCTTGGAAAGAATTTCCCTGGTTGATGATCTAAGATGGTCAAAGAAGTTTGACTATCCTTAGCTTACTAAGACTCTCTACGGTGCGCTTGTACATCAAATTCTGAAGTACGGATATAGTCAAAGTCTGATGTAGTAAATTTGATTGCCATACTTTGACAAATAACAACAATCGGCCGATAGTTTGCATGACAGCCATATGATATATCGGTCCGATCGGATGGACGGACTAGCTCAACTACTCAGTTCATTCTGATGCAATATACATATATGGTATACACTTTATAGGGTCGGCGAAGTCTGCTAAGGTGTGTTGCAAATGAATATACCCTCTGCTAGACTATAATGATTCATTTGAAAGTGAAAAGAAAAGTGCTAAGTCTGAAGATAGTTCAGGCAACTCTCTCCAAGTATTCGATAGCAGTAGAAGTATATCTCCGACAACTGGTGGATACTCTAGATACCCTATAGAGCCAACTTACCAGCTGCTACTCCATTGTAGATGGGCGCATGCTCAAAGTCTGCAAAGTTCTCTGTTCCACTGCCGTTGAGCAGATTGTGCTGCTGTTGCTGTAGATGCGCCGCCCTGATGGGCTGCACCTTGGCATAACCATTGGTGGAGCTGACCGAACTGGCCGAGGAGACGGCAGGTGAGCCCGCCGAGCGTGCTGAGGTGGCATCGAATATGTTTGCTGTGCCAAAGTCCGCCACAAAGTCCGATTCGCCAGCGAAGCCATTGCTAGCGCAGCTGCTCGTGTCGGACAAGGCGCCTGTTGATGTGGAGCCGGCACTGTTGAGGCTGCTCAGACCCAGAAAGGCATCCTGCTGGGGATGCTGATGCTGATGATGATGATGATGCTGCGGCCGACTGATGGCCGTGCTGGATGGCGTCTTGGCCAGTCCATTGGCAGCTGTGCGTTGTGCAGCCGGCGGAGTCAGCTGAATGCTGGCATAGCCATTCCCATTCCCATTTCCATTGCCATTGGCCGTCGTGTTGTGGTAGCCATTGTGTAATCCATTGCTGGTCTTCAGGTTGACTGCATTGGCCAGCGACTTCAGGGGACTCGCTGGCTCCAGGTAGTAACGCTTCCTCTCGTACTTATCCATCATTAGCTCACGCTGATCCTGCTGCGGCGTTGCTCGCTTCGGATCCCACAATCCCAGCCACGTCTTGGCGCACAACTCGTTGCCGTGCGACTTGAGAAAGTCCAGATCCTCCTGTGTGAATGTTGCCATCGATATGGATTTCACTCGATGTGGTGGTGTTAGGCCACGTCTGCAAGAGAGAGAGAGGGGGAGTCAGATACGGCAATAAGTAGGAAAGCTACAGACGAGTTTGCTCGACTGTGATATACTGTGATATTAATATATAACTTCTATGTATAGCGTAACTTCTAGTTTTATTTTATGTTGCATACTTTTCAGGGCTTGCAAATCAGTAACTCTTCAAATGATTTGCTAAATAACTTCTATGTTAATGAACCGATCACGTTCAAATTTTCAGTAATCATTTGGACGTAGATAAATAATGTGTTAACCAAAAATGGACTGGCCTGAATTCAAATGCAGCTTGCAATTTGGTTTCTATTAAACTGCGTGCAATAATAACACATATTGACAGCTCTAGCTCATGTAGTCTGCAAGATTTCGAAAGGACAGACAGACGGACAGAGGGAGATGGCTATAACGACTCCGCTTTTGATGCTTATTAAGAACATAACGAGAGCAACAGCACGCGACAGTGGGATACTCCTCGACCTATGTTCCGGTATGGTTTAATTTGTGCATGCTTTCAAATTATTCTCGACAGATGGCGCTCTCGCTTCGCACTCGCCTGCCTCCCTTGTTAGCTGACACAAGCACTTGGAGTTATGCTCATACTTTCTTGAATAACTTCTGAGTGTATTGCCCGCTCGGATTAGAATTTGTTGAATAAGTACATATTTCATTCAGCTTTGTATATGTTAAAGTCAGAAAGTTGTGTCTTTTATAGAGCGCTTACAAATTGAGTTCAAAAAATAAATTATTTATTTGTGGGGGCGGTGGGCGTGGCACCTACCATTTGAAATAAACTTGATCTGCGCCGGGTATATGGAAATCTTCCTGCCAAATTTGGTGTCTCTAGCTTTTATAATAGCTGAGATCTGTGTGTTCACACAGTCAGACAGACGGACAGACGGACGGACATGGCTCATAGATTGTGGGGTCTGTTACTCCTTCCTCTGCCTGTTACATACATATCGAATCTACCCTATGGGTTAGCGGGTATAATCGACGTTAACAGGTGGTGCAGAGGTGGCAAATGTGACACCCAGTTGGCCTCCACTGCAGCACAATGGGGTCAATGGGGGAGACACGCTAAATGGGCGTTCAATTTCAGTTAATTGCGCAAATTAATTAACGGCCTTGAGAGACTGCAATTAGAGCAGCCCCAAACAGAAGTGGAAGTGCCCAAGTCGAGTAGAAGAAGGAGGAGTGGAAGTGGGAGGAAGCAATTGGAAAGAAGAGCGGGAAAAGCATGAAAATCGAAACTCAAAGCGAAAACCGGCTGCAAATTTACTGCCACGCAGTCTCTTCACTAGAGAAGCTAATTTCAGTTTTTCATGAATTTCCCAAACGAAACGGGCACAGCAACAGCAACAGCAACAACTACTGTGGCATATGCAAACGTATTATACATGTTTATACGAGTATATGATATATACACACATACATAGGTGCTGAAGAAACTGGACGTTTCACATGAACGCTTCAGTGGCTCAGAGCGCCAATTCGCCATGGCAAACGAGACGAGACGAGACGATGATGAGGCGAGGGGGAGGAGCAGTGAGAGATGAAAGAGGATGATGTTGAAGAGGAGAGCGAGGCAGAGCAGATGAGGGAGCAAGCCTGCAAACAGCAGGCACACCGAGTGAGGGAGGAGAGTGTGCAAAAAGCGAGAGCTTTGATCGGCTTTTCCACATTCTAGAGACAAGAAAACTCAGCAACATATGCTGGAAAAGTTGTGAGATTTCCTCAGACTTTCAGTTGGCTCAGAAGCTTGACAACCTATCAGCCATAAGTTAGGAATATCTTACTTAATCAAGATTTGAACCACACTGCCTTCTAGCTATGCAGACTAGGTATGTGGCTGGTTAAGGAGCCCACCAATGCCTTATCCAAGTGAGAGAGCGGGCACTCCAAGTGCCTCAGCAGGCAGGAAGAGGGTGAAAAGCAGCCGAGAAGCGAGAGTTTTGTTTAAATTTTCTTATGCAGATAAAGGAAATGTGCTGGATAAGTACAACAGTGAAAAGTTAAACAACCTACTGCCTTATAAATTAGGAGTACCATCTTTAATATCACGCAATAATAAAGCAATTACAATAACCCCCACTTAGAGCTGTCACAACGCTTAAAGCTTTAATGCATTGAGCAACCTTTCTCAATTTGCTAATGATAGATTGAGGGAAATATACCCTGAGAGGCTCTCAAAGCTACTGCAATTAAGTTTATAATTTTCTCGATTAATCCAAGGTCCAAGCAGGGCATTGTTGCACTTCTCTCCCTCTCTGTCTTTCTCTCTCTCTCCCTTCATCTCCCTTGTTTGCTCTCCTAATGCAATTGGCAAACTCAATTCCGATTCGCAATTGCAATTTGTCTGCATTGCAGGTTGCAGCAGATTGCCAGGAAGAAGAGAAGAGAGCGAGAGACAGGAGACTGGACACAACTGGGGAGCAAAAGCGATTCAATTAATGAGTGCACTTTGTGCTGCTTAAACTCTTTCAAAGGCATCTCTGCAGGCTGCCTGCCTGCTCCCCTCCTTCCCTCTTTCTTGTCTTTTGGCTCAATTAGCAGACACGGACTCAGGGGCTTAAGTGTTGCAGCAGGACAAGGAGTGGTGGGGGGGAAGTGCAGTCACAATTCGATTTAGTTGCCACTTCCGCCAAGTAGGAAAGACAACGCAAGAGAGAGGGAGAGCGCGAGAGGGAGACAGGAAGCGCGTATATCAGATGCGGGTTTTCTCATGTCTTCTCCTGTTGCCAACTTGTCGTCAGCTGCTGATTGCCAAGTGGACACGCTGTGGCACGCACACCCTGTTCGTTAGCTGTGTCGGCTATTTTTGTAACCCGAGAGAGAAAGTGAAAGTTGCCCCCTCCGCTCTTCATACACGCACGCACACACACGAGTAGCCACGCCCCAGCGTTGACGGCAAAAACATTTGAAATGCTTTGGGCGAGTGCAACAAAAATGGCAGCATGATTATACCCTGTAGCTGGCAAGTATGAAGAGGTATGCAGTGGAAGTACTACACCTTAGCAACATGTACAGGGTATAAGCAAGTCGCATACACATATGTATATCAAACGGGAAGTTGCTGAGTTAGTGCTAAAGGGATATCCAATCTACACCATCATAATACGCTCTACAGGGTATAAGCAAGTCGAACACATGGTCCGCAGGGTATAAATAGTTGTCATTACACTCTATAGTTTGAAAGTAGGGTCTACAGGGTATAAGCAAGTCGCATATAAGTATTTCCTGCTGGTAATTGGTAAGTTTTTGGTAAAGGGGAATGCAGTATGCAGTGCCTAAAGAGCAGACACTCTACCCTATCATAACAGGGTCTACAGGGTATAAACAAGTCGCACACTGATGCCTGTAATTGTCATTATACAAGTAGGTGCTATGCGGGTATGCAGGAATTGACTACAGACTACAGAGAGTTGACTTCACCTTAGAGTAGAGTCGGCAGGGTATAAACAGTTGCCATTACATTCTGTAGTTGGCAAGTAGGATATAAGCAAGTCGTTTACCGCAGCCGTTATACCCTGTATGAGGGAAAATAGCTGCAACAAATAAGGGGTAGTCATAGTAAGATGAGAGAGTATTTGCTTATCTAAGTACAACAAGGAGTTAAACATAGCTAGCTGACCATACACAGCATACAGGGTGTGGGTGTGGCATATACTCTGTTAACCTATACTTCCCATCTCCACCTGCCTACAGGGTACACACAAGTCGCATACAGCTGTCACTTGGCTGTTGGTTTTGCTGTCGAGTGTGCTAATTGAAAGGTAGAGGACGCAGCGAGAGCCAGAGCAGAGACGGACCTAGCGACCTGGAGACCTTCTCGTCAAAGTGTACAAAGTACTCATGCCTATTTAGGCGCATACACTGCGAGAAACCCCCACTCAAGTATTGCGTACTTGAGTGTCGCAATGCCGCACTTAATGCATGCAATTAAGAAATGGAAATTGCAAAACTAGAGAGGCAAAACAGAGAGGCACGAGAGATGACAGAGGGAGGGTAGGGGATGGGAGGGAGAGAGACGCGTGTGCTTTCAATTTGAAGAAAAACTACTTCATTCTCATAGAGATCATAGTGCAGGGGGGCACCCAAGAGGGTCCCCAAACAGATCATTTCTCTCAGTGTAGGCACACGCTAATTGAGAGTCAGCAGCGCAACTGACTTGGGTGTCAAACTGGCGAGAAAAGTGTGTCATCTGGGCAAGATCGAGAAGCAGAAGAAGAGGAGCAGTGCAGAGAGAGAGAGGGAGAGGAAGAAGAGCAGAGGAGAGGTGGTCAGAACCTGTAGAGACCTGAGCAGAACCTGAAATGCAGCTCAAAATTGAGCGCGATCACGTTCGAGTAACAGCAGCAGCTGCTGTGCTTCAATGCGCACTCATATTCGCACTCACATTCACAATTCACAATTCACAATTGGCATTCGTTTGTGGAAAAGCCCGGGGAGTTAAGAGAGTTTGTGCAGCGCATCGAACAGCTGTCGGGCTCTGTCCGGGGTTTCCAAATCAGCGACAGATCTTTCGTGCTAGGCACAAGTGGATACAAAATTAAAACAAACACAATGCCAACAGACACACACACACACACAGACACACAAAGAGTAAACTGAGCTTAGTTTAGTTATATATTTGTTGCTGTTTTTGTTGTTGTTGCTGCCTTTTGCTTTGCCACTTCGCCACAAAGTGCAAAACTTGTTTTTTGCGCATTTTGCGCACTCAGCGTAAAAAGCACAAACAAAAACAAAAAGCGAAAAAGCGAAAAACAAAAAGCAGCAGCAGAAGAAGAGGCAAAAACAAAACTCATAGCAAAAATAACAAGAAAATGTATAAAAAAAAACAAAAAACGGCAACAACAACAAGCTAAAGCGGCGGCAACAAAGTGTAGCGAAATATTATGCACAGCCAAATAGATACAACGACGCTAGAGATATAGATACAGATACAGATACAACATTACAGATACATATACAATGCGCGAGATACAGGCACGTTTGCAGATGCAGATACAATGCTAGGGCTGACGATACCTTATGCGGATACAAACATAAAGCTCTAGCTAGATAGGGATACAACTCTAGATATATCGAGAGAGATACAACGCTAGATATGCAGATACAGCGAGATATAGATACAGATACAGATACCGGTATAGTGATACAGATACAACCCGAAGTGCTACAGATATAGATACAGATACGGCATTACAGATACAGATACAATACTCGAAATACAGGCACATGTTCAGATGCAAACATAAAGGTCTAGCTAGATACAGACACAACTCTAGATATGTCAAGAGTGTTACAACGCTAGATATAGATACAGATACGGAGATAGTGATACAGATACAGTCCTAGACTGTATGTCTAGTGTAAAGTGCTACAGATATAGATACACGTACAGATACAGCACCTGGCAGAAGATACTGATATGATGTTAGACCTAAAGACGCCTTAAGCTTACACAAATCGGGAATAGAGCCCGCTATACCAATTTATAACAATATCATCCTATCAAGAACTTGCTTTTGCAATCCTAGATAGGATTGTACAGTACATATACTATATATTGTATATAGATATGTAATGTACAATCCTATTTACCTATACCACATGCAATGCACAATCTATATGTAGTAGGCTGGTAGAGGGTCACACTGATATATCGATAGCGGTTCTCTCTGAGAGAGGCATCTGTGTTGGCGTGTCCAATAAAGAGGAAGTATTAAGCCGTCGTCTGTGAATATGTTATCAATCATTCCTTATTCCATTTGTATCTTACACTATCTATATATACACAATGCAATGTATAATCCTATCTATATATACTATATATACTGCACAATCCTATCTACATATACTCCATGTAATGTACAATCCTATATTATCTACATAATCAACAATCTAACATTCTTCTTCACTCCTACGATACATAATCTATATAATTAATATTAATCTTTCCAATTTTAACCCTATTCCAGCAGTATACAATCTTATCTAAATATAAACCACAATCTCTAGTCTAAATTTCTTCCTTACTGCTAATCTCTAATTGATTTCCTGTTGTAATTGAACTGAAACTTGCTTGAGTGTGTTACGCATATTAGTCATGGCTATTTACTTTCCCAATTGCTGACTACAGGGTATTCATAAACAAAAGCTGAGACTCGGCAGATATTCAGACCTACCACATGGAGGTTTAGCGCTGACGCCGACAAAGCTTCGATGACGATGACGACGACGACGCTGATAAAGTTTCCGTCAAGAGAACCGCAACAAGCTGACTACGACGGTTATCATAATAAAACCAAAGGAACAACAACACCTACAACAAAAAAAACACACGCTACACATTCACATTCGTATTCACATTCATGCCGCGCATTTGAACTTTTACTTGAAATTCGAGTGGTTTGGCAACATCAAATCGAAGGCAGCACATTCATTTATTCACTGTGAATCATTGAGGAAGCCCCTCTGCCGTCCCTGCTAGCTGATAAGAACGAGCGATGGCAAAAGAAGTGTCAATTAGGCAATTTGGGGAACAAGAAAAGCAAATAGCAGAAATTTACCTTGGCCCCCACTTCCCCTTTTCGCTGTTCTTTCCTTCCTTACTTGTGTCTCAAGAACCTGTCAACAGTCGTTGTTAGATAAATATTCAAGCCGAACTTCTGCTTTGTATTCCCCCGTCTGAACTTAATTTTTTTATTTTTTATTTTATTTTTGTTCTTTTGTCATTTGTTGATTTCTTCAGAATTCCAATTACTCGACAGATAAATCATAATTATTCATCGGGACAGAGACAACAATAAAATCAAATAATTAGCGCACACAATTCACTTAAATTTTGCAATAAAGAACTCGTTCTGTTTGCGATTCTAGAAGAAGTTCTCTTCGGCAACATCTAAATCACATTTCATCACTCTTTGTTCTCGAACAATACCAAAAATAATTGTTTACTCAATAGAATCTATGGAAAATATTCAATTTTTTTGTTTTCCAATTCAATTGATTCAAATTTGAGTGTTATAATTGAGAGAGAGAGTCAGCTATAAACGAATGGAATTCTATCAATTTTCCATTTTGACAAGGCACAAAAAACAAAACTGTTAACGTTGGTCTTGTGTGTAAAGAATGTGTTTAAAGACGGTAAATAAGTTAAGACCCCGTAAAGTGGGTTGACAGTCATGCCAGGCATACAATTGTTAAGGTCAGGTCTCAACTCATAATGCAATCGTTTGTTTGTATGGTATTTTTAGCTTTTTGCCTACTGCGGAGATTCGCTTGAAGAGCCTCTCTAAGCGCCGCCAGACACTTTGAAGGTTCTTCAACACACACATTACGATATTACCTCTGAATATATATTCACTGTCTGTTTGAACTGAGTTGCCCGCAAGGCGCCCGACTTTGACTGCGACTTCGATTTTAATTTCGACTCTAGACCACGATGGACCACGCGCGAGCTTGAAGCCTGAGCTACAACTGTGTAGGCTTCAGTTCAGGGAATGTCTACAGCACAATTCATCGCAAGTATTTATAATATTTATTTATTGCATACGCAATAGCAAAAACTCAACCAGACTGCGAACGTATTACTTGCTGACGCGCGATAAGTGGGTCTCAGGGGGCGTCGTATGCGCAAATTGGAACTGGAACTGGGATTGGGATTGGGGAACTGATAATTGCTTACGCGGAAGGCGGCAATTCAAGGCGGGCAGGGCAGAGCAGACCCACCGGATTAGTCCTAAAGATAGGTCGTTGCCTGTCACGTGCCTGACAGATTCGCATTTAACTGTACATTGACTTTATTTATACACCATGTCCACTAATTGAAGAACAAAAGAGAAACTGATCGAGCTTATCGGCGCAGCAGACAACAAAAGACGCGGAAGATGCACAGCTGCAGTTGGCGATGGCACTGAAATATTCGATATATATTCTACGCAAATTTGAAGCCATTGTGAGAAGAAGAACAAGTACTAATAATATAGAATATATATAAACTATATAAAGTGATATCATATAGTACATATGTATGATATATGGAATATTCTTATAGCACTGATATGTAGGTATGTTATATTTATTGATATATCAAGTAATTAGTTGATATAAATTAATGAATATAGTACTAATAAGTCAACTTGATAACGTTCAGTTTTATTTTAACAAACTCAGATGGATTCACGCAAGACAAGTTCGACTTCCGACTTGACCATCATTGCTTACATTTAAATTATATTACATTTATATTATTTATTAATATATACTTCTAGTAGAGAGACTGACACTGTGAAAAGTTTGTCGATGATGTTTTGCCAGAAACATGAAGCCTTATTGTCGTATTCTAACTCTTTAGGCAATTTGACAAAGATATATGATGTATATTCCAGGGAAATTAGCAGCGATATGCTGTGCTTCAGTTCTATGGACCTCCTAAAGATTACTCCACTGGGATGCTGCTGCTGACGAACTTTGACAACGAGATATTCCATGAAATTTGAATATTTCTAGTATATTTTTTATCAGACTAGGTTGATGCTCCTGTTGCGGGAACTGGCGACATTCCCCAGCGATATATTTGCAGAAATTTAAAGCTATATTCTTAGTATATTCATATCTCACGGGAGTGTGGCGGTTTACTGACGAAATTTGGGAAATTTGAACTTTTAAATGATAGAGAATAATACATATGTATATTCCAAGTATAGTCTTATCACCCTTGGACTGACGCTCTTGCTGCGATATCAGCGCTGCTGGGAACTGACCAAATTAGCTAGAGCAAAGGTCTTCAATGTCAACAACATGTTGTTCTCCTCGAGTGTGATTCATGGGCAACTCCAAGAAGAGAGAGACTGGGTAGGCGTATCACAAATGGGGCAATGCTTCCCAAGTTGTGACATTGCGCGACAGTGGCAGTGGCAGCGAATTGTGCGATACATTTGCAACGTGGCAGGGCTAAAAATATCAAAGCGCAGTTTCAGTTTCAACCGCAATCAAGTGTCACACAAGGCGACGACGCGACGAAAGCGTTTCAGACTTGAGCCGAGTCCGAGTCCAAGTGGGAGAGAGATATATGTGTCATCGGTATGTAAATATTTGAGCACACACACACATTGCTATCTAGACTCGCCTTGTAAATCAACTAAAATTGCGCCTAACTTGGAACGTCGTCACCCTGTGAGAATATGAACTTATTACGGGGTATATTACTCATTACTTGAGTTGAAATTTAATTAAAATAAGTTGTGCATTCATTGCAAAGTGAGCTTGACTAAGTGGAGGATCTGCAGAATCCCTCGTTCTCTCTCTTATCTCATATTCATATCCCCCATTTAACTTGAAAAATGTTCATCACATTTTCCCTTCGAGCACGTAACGGACATGCCATAAAACAGGCATAAACATGTCTACAGGGTATGGAACTGGACAGAGCAACACACATGGACTCAAGGCCTTCTCAGAGAGATAAACAAGTGTGTTTTTTTAGTGGGGCAAGTGGCAAGTGGCGAACACCGGAAATACTCGCTAAACATCATTAGAAGCAGCATCTGGAAGTGCTCTAACTTGAACTTATCTCTGACATTTTGCAACAATGCAGAGACAAAACGAGAGGGAGAGAGAGAGGGGCAGCACAGACAGCATTGTGATGGCATAACCATTCATTGCGCCTTATAAAATCAACAACACTGCGCTGCGGTTTCTGCCAGTGCTGCCAAGTATAGAAAATGTGCTGACCCAGTTGCAACTCAAGAAGTTTCAGTGCCAGCCGCATTCACCAGTCTACCACTGCCGGTATTCGATTTTCAACAGACACAGCAAATTTGCTGCAACAGACAGAAATGAAATGAAATGTTTGCAATGTGTTGCGGGGTATCTATTAGTCGCGAAGGGCAGGCCAGCAAGGAGGGCAGGCAGAGGAGCCTCGTCAATTAGAGAGCACGCTAACTGGCAAGAGAATCCCACGCCTGTCTCCATGTCTGTCTCGCTCTCTCTCTCCCTCTCTCTCTCTCTCTCTCTCTGTGTGCCCTATGTTGGCTGGCCACATCAATATCAATGTACACCATCTGCTGCCTAGTCCGTCTGTCTCTATGTCTCCCTCTGTGACCACTTTTGGCGCAGAGGCGACACTGCTGCCTGCTGGTGAAGGTTCTCTGTCAGCGTTTGTCGCACAATATAAATTAAACTTGGCACTGGCCAAGGAAGAAAGGAGGAGAGCGTGCTGGCAAGTGGTAACTGACAAGGCAGGCAGGCAGGCGGGCAGCTTGTGGCCTGAAGTGTGCCACCCCTAGGCTCCTGCCTCCTCCCTCCTCCCATTACCCACCAGTCAACGCTCAATGAATATTTTAATAATGTGACGCTGCAATTCGAGCCTGCAAGGGAAGGAAGCCTTGAGCCCCTTTTGTTGTCTCTTTTTGCATGCGGACTTTGGCTTGGCCTGCGTGGGCTGCCTGCCCCCATCCCCCTGCCACTGCACCGCCCAGCGACCTCTCTCTGTGCTGGCCTATGCTGGCTAAATGACGCCACTTTATGCGCCCCTCTTCAACCCTTCTCTGCTTTTTGAGCGCCACAGAGCTGAGCAAACAAACTCTGACATGGCAAATGTTTTTCTCTTTTCGGCGCAATAAATCTCAACTGCGTAGGCGCCACTTGCACTCCCCGGGGTGTAGAGAGATCTCTCCCCGCCTGGCCCTGGCAACACCCTGCCACCCTCTGCTCCACGGGGAACCAGTTCGCTTCTCGATTCTCTTTGCGCGCCCACTCACAGAGGCGCACAAAGGCGACTAGGCGAATAAACGAATACATCCATTTGTTGTTTGAGTACCCGCTTTTAATTGGAACTCACAGCAGCAGCAGCAATGGCATCAACATCAGCTCCAGCTGTGGAATGGCATCTGCCCCACCCACAAATACACACACACACAACCCACAGTCGAGTGCAACTGCTTGTTTGGCTTGTCTCTTCCGGCTAACACAGCTGCCCCTCTGCCACTGCCTCTGTCTCCCCCTCCTTTTGCCTTTGCCTCTGCCTAATCGATGCATCATATCAATAATGTGAATAATTTACAATTTGCTGAATGTTTTCGCACTCGAAATTGCACTCGGCCAGCGATCGCAGCGATCGTTGCTGCCGTATTCCATTATTTATAGATTGTAAATCTCGATTTCAAGGCGAAACTAAGCAGAGAAAACAAAACTTTAGAAATAAAGAGAGAGAGAGAGAGAGTGCATTGCTTGACTAGCATATATCCTGTACCAAGTCAGACAAATGATGATGACTTTATACGAATAAGGGAAGTAAGGAGGATGCTAAGGATTACTAACACTAAGCCAGACAATGGGAGTTAAATATAAATAAGCAATGTGAGGAAACTTCTTTATAGGTTCTAAACATGACTAATGCTACACTTACTATATATAAGGATAGACCTACACTAACTACTGATGAATAGGTAAAGTAAGCACACTTTGTAGATCGAATAGATAGTTGATCAAACTGTTTCCTATACAGTCGATTATAATATCTAATATATATTTATATTTAATTTAAGTTATACTCTATTATGTTAAATCTTATGTCAAGTGTGACCTTAGTCGATACACTATCGTAAGCATGTTTAGTTATCGTAAGCCCTATCGATAGCATAGTGTTCAATAACGAAAAAGGGAGCGGGAGAGCGTCACTATCGTTTATGAGAGCTAAGGGAACACAATGTTAAATTGAAAAGAGCGTAATAAATAATTAAAACATTAAATGATTCTTTGTGGTTATACTTTAACTATATTATGCTTCTTCACTCAATCTACCTCTTTTCTTTTCGCTGCACAGGGTATCTACATAAGTGAAACGAAATAATAAAACAAACGAGGCGATTACAACAACGACAACGACACCTTCTTCTATGCATTTTCGCCTCAATAACAAAGTCGACAGTCGACAGCAAAACTGCGCAATAATTGCTAATGCTCAAGAGAGAGAGAGAGAGGAAGAGGTAGACCAATCAAAAGAGAGAGAGAGGGGAAGAGTTTTGCTTTGATTACTATTGCTGAATTCTACTCGATATGCGATTCACATTTACCGATTCTTAATGAGGAACTTGTTCACACACACACACCCGCATACAAACCCAGTCACCCTCAGCCACATATACCATATACCCTGTTATAGACAGGTAACTGAATTATCAGCCAGACTGGAGTGACAACAAGAGCCTGACAAATGCGGAAAAGCAACAGAATAAAAACAAAACGAGGCACAGCACACAAAGTGCTTTACTTTGGTGTAAAAATAGCTGGCAATTCTACAAAAATACGTACAGAATATAAATATATATAGATATAGATATATATGTATGTATGTATCTAGATGTAGATAAATGTTGTATATATTTCACAGTATAGAGAACTTCTTCAGCAGCACCGAGCGTAGTAATACCCTCTCATATCGCTGGTGTCTCATCTCTTTGCTTAGGCAATTTGGTTACACACACGCACACAGATACAGGCACATATATATTCATCTGTATATAAACATATATCTTCTTGGATATATAGACAAATGAACACAAGACATTTAATTGCCATTACGAGTCGCGTTTTCGTTGATTTTTCTTCTGTTTTTTCTTTGGTTTCTTTTGCTTTGACTGTTTGTTGTTTTGCTCGTTTGTCTTTTTTGGTTTTTTTTTTCGCTTCGAATAAGGGCCACAGCTGACACCGCTTGGTGAAAGTCTGCCCCAGACCTACGCCCTGCCCTGCACTGCCCTGGCCTACAGCCGTCGCTGTCTTGTCCCCACCTCTGCTTCTGCTTCTGGGACGTGATTATGTGGTTTCATAATCGACAAATTTACATATTCACTTTTGACCACAAGACGTGCAGCTGATTCGAGTACACTTACACACACACACACACACATGTATGCACGCACACACACATGTCTGTATTGACAGTGATTTCATATCAGCAAGCTGCGCGTGTTTGTCAGCTGGGAACAGGAACAGCAGCAGCAGTGGGTAGCGTCGCCAACGCCGACGTCAACGTCGCAGCGCAGTTGCAGTTACTGTTACAGTTACAGTTAAAAGTTGCTCAAGTTGGGATGACGCACCCGAGAAAGTAGCACAGTGGACAGACAGAGGTCGCTGAGAGAGCGAGAGGTGTCCGGTCTTGTGCATACCTCTCCTCCCACTCTCTCTCTCTTCCATTGTCTCCTCCTGCCTGTCTTCGTTCTGGGTGCATATCGATAACAGCAAATATCTTTACAACACTTCAGCGTAGCGCAGTGGGCAGAGAAGCGGCTAACAGAGGTGTCCTCTCCTCTCTGCCTAACTTGAACTATCGATAACTGCGAAAGCCTTTGCAGCACTTAAAATTTAATTGAACTGCAATTCAACTAAAATTATACTAATTTGGTATTTATTGTAGTATATTTTCTTTAAGCAGCGCTTTAAGTATCGATATATCAATAGTTATCGACTATTCTGCAGTCTTATCTAATCAACAAACTAATCAAACACTGCTGCAGCCAGCAGATGGTTCCATTTTAAGTTGCGACAGCGACTCCTCGATTGAGGTGCAACAATTTGTCTGCCTGCAATTGCCATTGCCACAACAACAACAACGGCAACAGCAGTGGCAACTGCAACTGGCCCGAAAATATGCATAAAAGCTGCTCGACGAGTTTTTGCGCCTTTATTTCATTCCCATTCCAAACGTGGCCAGCCCGGCCCGGCCGGTATGCAGGCACAGCCAGAGCAACAACTCCAACCTAAGCTCGATTGAATGGCAGCTCCTCCTGCTGTTACAGCTACTACAGACAGCGAGTAGGAGGAGTTAAAGAAGAGAGGAAGGGGGGTAGGAAACATTGTAGCATTGAAACATGCACAACAATTTCGTCTTGGACTTTGAGTTCCTTTTGTTTGCCTGCCTGTGCTGCAGTTGCAAGGGCGGAAGAGGAAGCAAGGAAGGGGGGCGAGGTGAGTGGAATTTAAGTGGAGTTGTTGCTTGTCTGTCTCTGTGAGTGTGTGTGTGTATTTGTGTGCAACTTGGGTAAGTTGTGTGTTGTGTCTGCAGTCTGTTGTCATGCCAAAAGGCTGAGGCATTTATGCGGCTTTCCATTTACATACACTGCACGAAATTCATGAGCCCTTTTACCTGCCATAAATAATGGTAAATTATGGGACATTGTCATAAACCTTGTGTGTGCTGCAGAGTGTTGCATAAACTGGAGACAATATGCAGGCATCGAATTTAGCTTCAACTTTTTTTCTCAGTGCACACGTAATACTTATTTATTCTCCTGCTGCGGCAACTGGAGACGTAGTAGAACTGGAGACGGACGACAACAGAGAGTCGCCACTGCAGTCTGCCGTCGAATGAGTCATCAACTTTAGTTTGCTGCTGCTCCCAGCAGGGAGGTAAGCGATATGTTTGGTTATCGCTGATCGATAGGCAATTGGAACGTTGACAGCGCTAGTTCACAGCCCGCATGTTGCCCAATTGAAGGCAAGTAGCTTGGTGTGTAATCTGGGGCACAATCTGTGCGGAATGTGCATTTCCATATGGCAGATGCAACGCGGGCACAGCTGGGAAACTCTGGGTAACGGTGGCCCACTGCGGAAGCGCGTACACAGATTGAAAGCAATCATCCTAATGAGAGAGGGAGAGGGGAGAGGGAGGGGAACGACCTGCGGAAGTGCGTAAATCAAGCGAACAACAACAACAAGAACCAGAGGAGATGACCTCAATTTGCATTTAATCGCACAAAGTGCGCGAGTTTGTTTGCAAACCAATTTGGCAATTAGTTGGCATTAAAAGCCAGAAAACAGCCAAAACAAGCCAACACTGTTAACGCCGCCAAGAACCAGCACAGACCAGACCGAGGTCCAACCCCACGTTCTACTTGCGTGACTCCCTCACACTAACGTTGCTCTCTCCCTCTCTCTCTCACTCTCTTTGCTGTCTTCCAAATAGAAACCTCGACGGCGACGCCAAAAACAATTTGCTTCGATTGCAAAGCCAAAAAGTGGCTGCCATTTCGTCAATTGAAAGTTTTTGCGCGATTTGCATTTCCAAATTGGTCGCCCCGACTGAAATTGGTGAAATGAATTTACTTTCGCTTTCGCCTGCACAAACAGAGACCGGAGACAGCGCACGGAAACAGAGCCCGGAGACTGAAGACAAAGCTGTTGGGGTCGGTCAATGCATTCGATCCCCAATTATCGGTCGTTCACAGTGTAGAGGCCCGGAGAGAGATTGCATCTCTTATCTCTGCAAATTGCACGTGAGCTGCAGCTCTTTTATTTATAGAGAGACTTCCCTCTCAGCAGGGGAGGGGGTGGAGGTCAAAGCCAACAGCTGTAGCAATTATCGGTCAATAACTTCGATTCGATCACCTTATCTTGGGTGAATGGAATCGAATGGAATCATTGGAACAATTTGGTACAATTTAATTGGCTAATGAACTCGAAAGAAAGAGATAGAGAATGAGGGAGAACAGTAGTTAAACATTGGCAGAGAGAGAGCGAGAGAGAGAGAGAGAGAGAGCAGGAGCAGTAAACAGAAGTCAGTAGAGAGAGAAGCAAAGCAGTTGTGCGGAAAATTTGATGAGCACTCGTGGGATTTGGATTATGCTGAATGAAACACAGTGGAAAGGTACCTAACAGCAAGTACCCTAGACTCTAAGTACTCAATGTACATATGTATTCTGTATTCAATATACTCAGTACTCTCTATACTTAGTACTCTATATACTCAGTATTCTTTATACTCAGTACTCTACTTACTCGGTACTCTCTATAATCAGTACTCTTTATACACTTATAGGTACTTACAGTACGCCCGAACAGCGTGTGCAGACAAACGAGCCAATGGTCATGTTGACGTAGGTGGGCCCTTTCTGGCTGCAGTCGAAGCACTGACGGTTCCCGGGGCAGCTGTTCACCAGCTCCCGCAGAGCTAGCAGGAATTTATCGTCCTGTTTTTTGCGTACTGCCATGTTGTCGCTGTTGTTATTGTTGTTGTTGCTCGCTTTGTTTTCTCCGCCGCCGCCGCTGCTGCTGTTGCCTTCGTCCTCCTCCAGCCACTCGGTATCCGACTCGAGCTTGTTGTTGCTGTTGTTGTTGGTGCGCGGATGCGGGTGATAGATGTCCGCGGCGTGGGGGGCGCTGCTGTTGTAAACGTAGACGAACTGAATTTTGCCTGATTTCACTCACAGTTACAATTATGCATAAATATATATTTGACAGTCTCCGCGTATGTTTGTGTGTTTCAATGTGTGTGTGTGTTGCAACCTCTTTTTACGCAACGCTTGACCTTTCCTCAGGCACAACAAACGCCGCCGCCGCCACCACTGCCGCCACAGCGTTCACTCACTGTCTTGGTATGCGTGTGTTTGTGTGTGAATATGTCTTTGTCAATGTGTGTGTTGTAATTGATCAACAACAACAGGCAATTTTTGGAATTAACTATTATTGTTTACGTTAATTTTTTACACTCTGCACTCTTTTCTCACAGTAGCAACAACACCAACACAATTGCAGACACAACTACAACTATAATAACAAGAGACAAATACAACTATAAAAACTACAACGATGACTGGTTTCTCGTTTCGTTTTCGTTTGCCTTTTACATTAATTGAATTTATGTGCACACACTTTTGCTGCGCTCTCTTTATTATTTATTTCTTTTGCCTCTACGCACACACACACGCTGCGCCTGCCTGTTGTTGTTTGTTGTTATTAACAGAATTAGGCACACAACAAAATTCTCTTTTAATAACAACTGAAAGAGACGCCCGTCCAACGCACCGACTCGAAGCGCTCGTCGCAAACTTGAAAAATGAACTGACGAACAAGTGTGGCCGTCGTGGGAATGTCGTTGAATGGCGTGAATAGGATGACCATATATTAAGTACCAAGAATAAAACGAGTTGGCAGCGCTGTGAGAGCAGCAACAGTGTTGCAAAGCATATGAATATTTAAGCGGAATATTTGTGGACTCATTGCAGTTAGCAATACTAAATCAATTTTTATTTCAATGAATTAACTAATAATTACTCCCTAGAATTGTTGGCTACTCGTCCAGGGGCTTCCGCGCATTGCCCTTGTTGGCAAATTTGCGTTTCTTGAATGTGGCAGGCGCACTGGACCCGGTTTCCTCATCCAGGCCAGAAATGGTTTTTTCCTTGAAGCGCTTAACAGGTGGCTGAGCATCCGGTACGGCAGACACTACGGGAGCAGGTGCATAGTAATCCGTCTGAGGCAGTTCCCAGTCAATGGGCGCAGGGGACGGTCTGTAGAAATGAAGAAAATACAGTGAATATTTATAGTAATCGGGATCTTGGTGACTTACTTTGTTTCCACCACCTGCCACTGGCCAATCTCCTTGTTGGCGGCCTCCTCCTCGGTTTTGTACTTTTGTTTAATTTCCTCCTTCTGTTTCTTCTCTTTGGGCGTTTCGGCTTTGCGATACATTCGCGCATGTTTCTCGCGATTGAAGCGGGCAACCTCCTCGTCCGCGTTGGCCCGAGCACGTAGAGATTCCTCTGCTTGGGTGATCTCCTGCTGGCTAATTGCCAGTTGATTAATGCGCTCGTACTCCTCATAGGAGAGAAAACCCTCCTTGGGTGGCTCCCATACGGATTCGTTTGTCTTCACGTTCCAGTAATAGGTGTGACCCTCATCAGACTTGCCCTCGACCCAGAGGGAAGCATCCGGCACAACGGCATCTGCACCCACCTTGCCCACAGTGACCCTTCGGTTATCCTCCTCCTCGTCGGAATCTCCCTCCAAACGCATTGGATCAATTTGCCTCTGCTTGCTGTACTCGCCTTGCCTGCTGCTGCCACTACCCGAGGCAGTCACTGCACCCAGCACTGTGTTTATGGAACGCGCCGTCATGTCGCCATGGTGCCCATGGATATCCCGGGCGTAGGACTTCATTGCAGCCTCCTCCATTTTGCGTATTTCCGAGTTCATTTTCTGCTTCTCGCGCTCCGCCTTTTCACTGTTGCGCGAGATGTCCGTTATCCGTTTGGCCACATTTAACTTGTGCCGCTTGCCACTTTCGTGGAACGCAATGCTCTAAACAAATGATTTATTAATTATTTTGTTTACTTTCTTCATACGATTCCAACTTGCACTCACGCCTTTGTTGTCGCTCAGCCAGCACTTGCAGAAGTCGCAATATTTGCGCTCATTTGACTTCCAGTATTCCGTCCTGGTATGAAAATACTTAGTTATATTATAAATACACTATTTTACATCGTCTAACTTACATTTTAAATAAATTGTTTTTTTGCTTTTTCCAGCTGCGAGTTTGTTTTTGTGTACATTTGCAGTGTTGGACAACTCCGTTTTTGGGGGCAGTGTACTAAAAATTATAAAAATAGTGACTCGTTACTTGGTAGACATTCTTTTATTTGGTAGATATTAATTAATTTATTTAATATTGCTTCATTTAATTTTCATCTTTTGAAACCTGCTGCTATGAAATAGGAAAGCCCATTTTTATTTATAAGGCAGTTTCTAACTCTCAGACTTTACAGTTTTTCTCCTGATAATTTGCGCACTGTTAACTTACATTACAGAGTCATGTAAAATGTTTTTTTCCTGCCAACAGCTGGTCGATTTCGTCGTTTAGTCGCGTATTTCGCATTGATTCGCTGGGCAGAACCGCTCGCTGTCTGTGCTAAGAGACGACGACGACCAAGACATGGCACAGGCCCGAGTAGCTACAGCAACAATACCATTGAATGACACCATGGCGGCGAAGACAAGTGAGTGAGTGAATGGACAACTGTGACCCGTGGTCCAAAGTGTGGCGCATCCATCCACCTGAATCGTAAAGAGCCGCACGATTTCACCAGTTTGATAACAGCTGTGTTTTCTATTTAATTAGCAAATTAAAAACCTGTTCCCCAGTTAGCTAATGCTATGCTTTCTTTTGGCATTCCAGATGGCAACGTAGCTGTTCCGATGCTTGGCGAAAACCATTGGGACGAGTTTTCCATAGAAGTTCCATGGGGAACCGTCGAAGGTAGGAAAGGGGAAGGGCGCTGAGTCACGCACTAAGCTTATCAATACACGCGAATTGCCTATCGCCGTCGCACGTGAAGTGGCAGTGAAGTGTTGTGAAGATTAGTATTGTCAATACAGCAGAAATAGCGGCAATTCTGGCGTTTTTACTTGTAATATAACATGTCTAGCCAGAAACCTCCGTTCGTCACGTTAATTATACTCTCTAAGCCATGTTTTTATGGCATTTTTTAATGGTGTTGTGGCATCACTGATATTTATTTACACTATCAAGTGTGTCGTGCTTGTGATTTCCATGACGCCATTAAGTAAATAACGGCTGTAAAAGCACTGTTAATAAGCTTGTTAATTTTAGGAAAATGGTGGGGTTCCCGGAACAAGCAACCTATACTGGCGCTGCACGGCTGGCAGGACAATTGTGGCTCCTTCGACAGGCTGTGCCCGCTGCTGCCCGCAGACTGCTCGGTGCTGGCCATCGATCTACCCGGGCATGGCAAATCCTCTAGGTATCCGCAGGGCATGCATTACTTCATATTCTGGGATGGGATCAGCTTGATCCGTCGTATTGTGCGCAAGTACAACTGGAAGAATGTCACATTGCTGGGCCACTCTCTGGGCGGAGCACTCACCTTCATGTACGCGGCCAGCTTCCCTGATGATGTGCACAAGCTGATCAACATTGACATCGCTGGACCCACTGTGCGGGGCGTCAAGCGCATGGCCGAAAACACTGGCAGGTCAGTGGATAAGTTTCTGGACTATGAGACGCTGCCGGACAGCAAACAGCCGTGTTACTCGTACAATGAGATGGTCAAGCTGGTGCTAGATGCGTACGACGGGTCTGTGGATGAACCCTCTGTGAAGATCCTGATGAAGCGGGGCATGCGCCCCAACCGGGATGGTTTCCTCTTTGCGCGTGATCTGCGCCTCAAGGTGAGCAGTTTGGGACTCTTCACGGCCGAACAGACCTTGACCTATGCCAGGCAAATACGCTGCAAGGTGCTCAACATTCGCGCTGTGCCTGGCATGAAGTTCGAATCTCCCCAATTCTACACAGAGGTAATTGACACCCTCAAGGAGAACGCCAGTCAGGTGGTCTACCTGGAGGTGCCTGGCACGCATCACTTGCATCTGGTTACCCCCGAGCGAGTGGCTCAGCATATTTCCCAATTCCTGTTGAATAAGTAAATGTAAATTATTATGTCTAATTTGTCGTTTATTGAGGCACCGGTTATATATGTATGTATTCGGCACTATATATGATTTATATACTGCACTATTCAGTCTTTGACGTTGGTAGACTGCAGAAACTAACGTAGAAAATTTAAGTAGGAGGCTTGATACTGTAAATACAATATATATATAATATAAATATATTTTTGTGAGTATTACAAAATTGCACCTTTTATTGTTTGCAAACATTTGTCAGATTGGTAACACTGGCCACAAGTAGCGTTGCTTAGCGACCATTTGGTTTTACGTCAGTTTGGCGTCGCTTTAGTTTTCAATGATTCGGCGAAACTATGGATTTAATTAAGGAGATAAATGAAAAATACCAAGCACTCGAGGCCGAAATCGATAAGAAACTGGAAAAGGTGTAAGTGCAAAGTGCCAATATAAATAAATAAAACCGTAGACTGCATAAATAACTGCCAAGATTACCTGACTAGCTGAGTGTCTGCTTTGCTTCGCTATAAATATTTTAGCTAAGTTAAACTAATTAAGTGAAAGCGGCAAGTCATATTAAAGACAGTAATCTGTTCAAAGGCAAAATTGATTTACTGTCGCTTATTTTAATTATTTATAATATTTTGTTTGTGTTTTGTTTTAGTCCGTGGTGGCTGAAATGACAAAAAGTGTTGCATACTTCGCAGCTGTTAAAATATTATTAAATTCAATCTAGACTTTTGTTGTCGCTTTTGTGCTGCTATAGAACCAGTGCTACCAATTTAGCTATTTTCCTACCAATTCTGGCTTCTTTGCATGTTAAATTGCGGGACATCAAAAATATTTTTGTAAATACCAGAAACAGAAATAAAATCAGCCTGTTTTTTTATTGCAACTGCATACAGCGCTTCTTATTATATAATTTGGCAATTCTTTGCTCTAAAATTCTGGCAGCTCTGTTAACAAAGGTAGGGAATATTAAAATGGCCGCGCTAGCGTGTCTTTTAACTACCAACACAATTTTCTATCTATTCTAGATATTTTAAGGGTCTGTTTGGCTTTCTTATAACCCAAAGAATTGGCACAACTGTAAATTACTTAAAATAAAGCTAGATTTGACTATTAAATAAAAAAATAATATTATTATTAATAACAGGAATATTTATTTACATATCCTACCATGATTACTTTCAGGCAAGCAGAAGAACTTAAATTGGAATTGGAAAATGAAAGAGTAGCAGAGAAATCTTCAACCACACAGCTGCCAAAGGTTTTGTCCTACGAGGAGGCACTGCAGCGCAATGCCAGCATACTTAAGGTGAGTCTGGTGAGTTGCTAGAAGAGACCAAATCTAATTCTGCAATCCCTTATAGTCCCTGGAAATAGCCAAAGCACGACTGAGATCTCGTTCCACCTACTCGCCCGTGGAGAAGCTGCTGCAACGAGCGCTGGTGAACTATAAAAAGGAATTGGAGGTGCTAAGCAAAAAGGAGGAGGAGGAGCAGGAAGAGATCGTGTACGAGCTAGTGGGGGACACCTGCAATGCGATGCCGGCCTTGCGCAACCCACCTGCTAAAAGTCAATGCAATTGACAAGGGGTCGACGGTGTGATCGAGTGATCGATATCATATTTCTTGGTATTCTCAACATTTCTACACATTATATGTACGTGTCGCAGTCCCCCAGCCCCAGCGCCCAGAGCAGGTTCAATCCGCAAGCTGAACAAACAGAGAGTTCTGTGTGTGCTTTTTTCCCAGTGTAAACAGAGCCCAAAACGAATAAAAACACGTATAAGCAAGAAGCGAGCTGCGCGTACACGCTGCCCAAAAGTTAGCGAAAACTTTCCTCTACACCCGCTGTTCCTCCTGTACCTGCCCACCCACCATCCATGGCCAGTCAATCTTCTAAGTGCTGGCAGCATGTCATCGCTATCTGCGACAGCAAGGAGTCTCTCTCTCTCTCCACCTCGACATGGTAGCAAATACATTACCAAATTGTTAATTGCTTGGCAATTAGTGTAGAGGGATCTGGGCGATGCACGCCCAGGAGAGATCAAGATCGCTGCCCAGGTAGGACAGTGGTACAGTGGGACTGACTGACAGAATATGGCAATCAACGTTAGTAATAAATCAATTAATGACACTACGGCTCTTGCAAACATCAAAGAAAATTATGAGTTTTCTCGACACACAACACAAAGAAGACATGACATGTTCCGTTGATAAAGTGCCCTGTATGAGACAGTTCTCTCTCTCGCTCTCTCTCTCTCTCTCTCTCTTTTCCTCAACTATTGCCAAGGCAGATACAACGTGTCGTGAAGAGCGTTTGACGTAGAGCCACAAGTATGTGGTGCTGCACTGACAGAAAAAAGGGGAAAGTATAGGGAACTAATTGGAAATAGTGCTATGTAAGTGGCTCTCCTGCTAAGGGTTTATACTGCACTTTTAAGCAACGAAGGTTTTGCTTAAATTGTATAGATTCATAATTACAAGTTACTTCTTACTTTAAATTACTAATTAATAGAAAACTTTCACCATTTTATTGTTTAATCTTAAGTATTGTGCGCTGTTGCTATCAACTGTACGCATTTCCCTTTCTAATGTTCTACATACTTACTGCTTTCTTCAGTTTTCTATATAACTCCCTGCCTCATATGTCAGGGTCTGCCTGGTTTCTCTCTGTGTATGTAGGTAAGTATGTCGAGCAAATAGCAAACAACAGTTGAGTTAAAGTTGTCATTTGTGTTATGGGAGCAGTACACACACACACGCACTAGAACACACACACAAACTCACACATACACCCCGACTACCTGCTGCTGATAAGAAGAACGAACTCTCCGAATCAATTGTGAGATAAATTGTAATGCACACTCGACACACTCGTCGAAGAACAAACCATATTTACTTTTGTCGTCGTGGACGACATTTCCATTTCCATTTCATTTTCTTTTCTGGAGTATCTGTCGTTAATTTAATAGCCAATACAATGACAGCACACACACATTCTGACGGGGGGTAGGGTGGGGGAACTGGTACAGGTACCCTTGTACACCTGTGTGTGCTATCTACAAAAATATTACCCACTTTTCCCCACATTTATGCGTTCAATATTTCATATTTATTTGTTTGCCGTTTTGGCCTCACACACACACGCACATACAGGTGCTGCGACTCCTCCTGCTTGCAATTCATATCAGTTGAGCGGGTAGGGGGAGAAGAAGAAGGGCTCTCTCGCCGTTCTGCCGATCGTCGACGACGACGAGGCAGAGCTGACGTTTTAAATTTCATCGACAAGTTTAACGTTTCAGTTACGTTTCGATACGCGACAAGTGCATATAGTGTGTGTGGTGCTCGCACGATCGTTAGATCGGACAGTTATAGACGAAGTCTTTATCCGTACCGATCTTCAAAGTGTCTCTCTCTTGTGCTTTTTCTTGTTCTTCTCTTGTGTTACGGGCAGCGAATTCCTTGGGCCAAGGGAATTCAAACTGTGATCCTTTGGCAATAAGTTTGTTCGTTTGGCTTAAGTTATTTTCATGCCTAGCAGAACGCCTAAAACCCCTAAAGCCACGTGGTGGCTCTACAAGAACCCGCTGCCTACCGCTCTACTAGAGCTATATAGGTTACCAGATCATTAGTCGACGTCATCTAAATTGGCTTCGATTTCAATTGCGATCCCCTTCAACTCGGCAGCCCCTTTATCAATCATAAATTGCTTAGACTGTGAATCGAAATCGGGTATTGATAATGGCAACGATACGCGATATGCAGGCCCATCTAATCGGGCAGCGTTAAACTGATAACCAATACACATATACAGCTCAAAGAATGTCGCTGATCGGTTTAGGCTTCTGTCGAGCTTTATACGGGCCATAGAGCATAGCGCCATAAAGCCATTATCATTATGGCTTCTACGATTTTCCCGCACGAGTGTAAAATCTGATTTCTGTAGACGTGTCGTGGCTTGCTTTAAACTCATTCGACACGCTCACAGCAGCAGCAGGTTGGGAAAGGGTGTCGAAGCGATAACACATAATGTCAGTAGCCAGCCCCAAGTGGGGTCCAGCCCCATAGCCGTCGGCGACGTGGCTAAAGATACCTATAAGGAAAGGGGGAAGGCACAATACTTGCTCGTTCGACTTGACTCGAAACCGAAACTGATAATTGTGCAACGTATACAAACCTTGGAATCGAGTCGAGCCGTAGCGACTTATCAGCGCGGTGACAACCGGAAATTAAAGTTGAAATCGACACGATTACTTCATTAGTTGTGTGTTTAGTGTTTACCCCTTGCTCTGATTGCGCTTTTGAGGTTAGGCAGAGGGGAGGTTAGAGGTGAAAGGTCACCAAGGCCGTTGGTTGAATGAACTCTGTCAATTTATTAATCCAAAACTGTTATTAATTACCGAACAAGAGTCGTTATTAACCAATTAGAGCGTGATTATTGGTAGCAGTCAGAGACGGCTGCCAACCTCTGCACCTTGGAAAGGTAGTGACAGGGGGAGGGGCATGTTGAAACGCAATTACTTGAGCCGAAAAGGGTCTCAGGTGCAAGCGACAGGCGAGGACGGGCAAGGAAATCTCGCGAGGCACCAGGAGAAAGGCAAGAAAGGAGCGAAGTTGGAACTGTGGGAAGAGAAGACCAAGAAACGTCAAAAGAAACGAATTCCTAACAAACGAATTGGCCCAAGAACCCGTCGAGCCGTCGAGTCGGGGGTGCTGGCAAATGCAAAAACTTTAGACAGGGAATCAATTGTTGCCTTGTTGTTTTATTTCGTTGCCTCGTCGAAGACACGCAACAACAATAGAACCCTTTCTGCTCTCCACGCTGGTAACTAGCTGCAAATGGGCGCCTTGGGGGGGAGGGAGCACAACAACCGTGAAAAGAACTTCAGGATGACAGTTATGGGTTACAAAGGCAAGGATTGAATTGAAATAAATAAAGGCGCAAGGTTCCCACAGCACTGCACTACACTACTACACCTACACCTACACCTACAGCTACAGCTATAGAAGTCAATCTACTCGTCGTGCTGGCTGGCTGGGTCCTTCGACGCCAGGGTAACCTTACCGGGTTGCCCGTGTCCATGTCCATGTCAAGTTTGCATGCGGCTGCAGGTAATTCGTCATTCCGCTTTACATAATCATAATAAATGTAGAAAGCAATGAATGGCAAATCTATTAGCATAACATCGCATAAAACAAAACTGAGTCGGCACAGCAGAGAGTCCTCGCCGGTGCTGACTGCTAATCCGTTGAGTCAGTTGCATTGCAGCAGTCGAGCCGTCGAACAGTGCGCGATGAACATCTGGAAGGCAAAAGTACTCACCGAGGTGCCGTTCGGTCATGTCCTCATCGTCAGTGGCAAAGTCAAGCCCCATCCCAATAAGTAGGCAACAAATCTCTTCATATATCGCGAATCACTTTGATTTTTAGCTGAACAAACTATAAAACAGTGTTAAGAAATTCCAAACATATATTAATATTATTAGATTAGAATAGTCGTGCAGAAGATTTAAAAACTGAACTCATTTAACATTACAAAAACTAGCATACATAAATATCAATCGAGGGCAATCGACAGTTGTACAATCTAAACCCAACGGCAGCTCAATACGATCTTAAAAACTATTTAAACTGAATCTTTAAGGTCTCTTAAGTACAAATTATGAGTAATATAGCATAGCAGAACAGAATCAGTTGACTTTTAGCAAAGTTATGATGTTATGTTATGTTATGATCTTATGTTCAAAGTGAGATAGGAAAGAGAAAAAGAGAAAATTGTAACCTAAGCATTATTTTTAGATGATTCACAAATCTAGAACTCAAATCAAAGCCATAAATGTCGGAAGATAGTGACACAGATCTTTAAAAAGGTCGTGAATAAAGACTTGAGCAAAATTTCATAATTTCAGGTCCCTTATTGATGTTAAATCAAACTAGGGGTTAACAATGCTCAATACTCAAGTTGAAACTATGCATATAGATCTTTGAACTTCGTAAGGGCATAGAAAGATAAACATGTGATAATTCTAGCTGCCTTGTAGGTGCAAAGTCGCAAGTCAAGAGTTATGAAAGTTGCTAATCAAATTTCTATTGTAGAATCTCTTTAGATTTAACTGACAATGTGACTGAACAGGGTGAAAGCGAAACGGTCTTCTTGAAGATCGAGGCGAACTTCCGCGAGGGACAGATAATACGCAGCATGTTCCAGCCTGGTGAGGGGTGGCAGCAAGAGGAGATATCCAAGAACTGGAAATGCGATGGTCCCAAGAATCCCCTAGTGCCAGGGCAATGTTTTACCTTTCGCATCGCTGTACTGCAACGTTGCTTCGAGATCTATGTGAACGATCAACTCTACGGTTCCTTTGAGTTTGTCAAGTTCCCGAAGCAAATCAATTATGTGCGCACCTATGGAGACTTTGAGAAGATCTCACAGTTCCATCATCGTATGCTCTTCCCATTGGTCTTTCCACGCAGTCTGCTCTGCTCCGATCGTGTTGCCTTCCAGAGTGATGTGCCACGACGCTATGAAACAGGCACTGTGGTGGCCATGGAGTGCATTGCCAAGGGGCCGCCCACCACGGAGTTCTCCATATGCTTTCAGTGCAACGATACGGGGCGAATGGTGCTCAAGTTCCATGTGAACTTCGACAAGACGACCGTCTCGCGTAGCTATCAACGCGAGGACAACAGGTGAGTCCCCCAACCTATGCATCTCTGCAATAAGTAATGATGATTCCCTTCCCTCAGCTTTGCCACTGATGATGAAGAAACCGAGGGCGAGTTTCCTTTTATACGTGGCAAGCTCTTCAAGATCGCCTTCGGCATCGGGGATCGCTCCTTCCTGATCGCAGTCAATGGACAGTACTTCACCTACTACAACTTTCCGTTGCGTCCCTTCTCCATCTCGACGCTGAAGTGCTTCACCAACGATGTGGGCGACTTTGCTGTTCGCAGTCTCGAATACCATTCGGATTCGCCTCTCTTGTCGCGTGTGGAGAAGCTTTCCATTATCTAAAAGTGTTCCAAATCTCCCCTTACTATATTCGTTAATAGAATCAATCGTTGCAATCGTTGGATTTTGTCTTGTTCACCAGTTAAACTTTCCCTTAGTCTATCAAGTTTTATGAATAAATCGATCTGGATGCGTAAATGCAGGGACAAGACTTTATTAAAGCAATCTATGCATCCCGTGCACGGGTCTTCTCTAGCTCCTTTATAAACAACTACCACATATACATGCATATTCATAGTCTGTGATGTGATATTCATCTTATGTGTGTGTGTGTGTGGATCCAATGCAATATAACTTATAGTTAGTCTTATGGTTAGTTTTGAGTTTCCTTTTAAAACACACATATACAAATAGAGAACAGTTGCTACAGCTACGAATTAAGTTGAGGGTATATTCCATAATTGATCCGTCTCTGAATGCCATTGAATGCCTGCCTAGAAGTAACGGAACTCGCCCTTCTTGCCCAGATGCTTGCTACGCATCATGTCTGTGGCGTCCGGTGAGCGTTGTTCGATGCTTGAATTATCCTGCTGGCATAAAGAGTTTACCATTAATGGAGAACTGTACAGGGAGAGAGGAGTTGCTTACCACATGACGGGACTTGCTCGCCCCCGACTGTTGCTGGCCATAGAACTGACCATTGCCCTCCGCTTCGCCGTAGTTGAAGGGCGTGACGATCGTGTGGGGCACGTGGGCAACCTGGCCACGCATATTGCGCGCCTTCCACCATTTGCGTGTGTCGTCCAGGATCTGTTAATAAATAAATCATATCAGCAAATCTCAAAACGGGGGCACTCCTCTTTAAACTTACTTCCAAGTACTCGCCGCGCATGACGCTCAGTTCCTTGTCATTGTTGGCGGTGCGCGGGTAGGTGACCAGTACAACTTTGGCGCCCGAGGACTGCAAATCCTCCAGCCAAGCCTCCAGTAATTGATCCTCACTGCGTGCTGCACCGGCAGATATCTCTGAGACTCCACCACCACCACCACCGGCAGTCACTCCATAGTTGCCGCCTCCACTTACATTGCGGGAGTCTCTTGTGTGAAGGTTCTGCAGACCTGCTGTTATTGCACTTAGACTGGGACCAGCACCACCCCCGCCAGGGGTAGGCACGCCACCACCACCGCCGCCAGCACCACCGCTGCCCCGTTCAATGGAATCAAAGGAGAGCTCGCTACGCGCATTGAAGTCAGAGGCGCTTATGGCACCTGCACGATCCCGATCTCTATCGCGTTCTCGATCATTGCCATGATGAATCGTGTACTTCTCGCTGAGTGAGAGGCCACCAATGCCATTGGTGTCGTAGTCATCATAGCCGCCACCCGCAGCGCCACGTCCGTTCATGCCCAGACCGTGTCCCGTTGCCTGGCCAGGCTGCACATCGAGCCGTCGCTTGCTAACGTGCGTGGGCGATGTCGTCTCCAACTCATCGATGACTAAGTAGTCGGGCGACCAACCATCTAGAAATACAGGATGATACGATCCCACATCCTCCTTCCACTGATCGCGTGGTATCACCCAAGCATCTCCCAGGGAGCGCCACAGTTCGGTCTCCTTGCTGGTCACGCAGTTGATCAGCAAATTGATGGCCTCACGTGTCAGCAGAGGATTGATAACGCGCGACGGCAACTGCGACTCGTAGTACGTGTCGCTGGACGCCTCCACAATGAGGGCGAGGGGCGTGAACAGAAAATGCACCAGCTCAGGCGCATTGGGATCGTGAATGTGCGCCTTCAACTTGGCCAGCAAATTGAATGATAGTTTGAATTTGGCAAAGATGTCCACGAACTCCTTCTCATGCGGCGGCCGTGTGCGTAGGGTGAGCAAGCCCTCGCCAGGATCGCGTTTCTTCGACTTGCGATTGCGTCGACGGCGTTCCAACTCTCTGGAGGCAGCTGCCGCATGCTGCAAGCGCGCTATGAACTTCTCAATGTCGTCGAAACAATGATTGAGCACCGCCACATCCCGTTCGTACTTCTCGCTGGACGTGGAGCTCGTCTCGTCGCGATCGTTGACGCCGCCATGCTCCGAATCCGTTTCGCCATTGTGACCCATGTGGTCCACCTCGACTCCGACGCCGGCAGCAGATGAACTGCTCGCCCGCATGCCGTACTGCTCCACAACGCTGCTGCGCTGGTGCATGTGATGCTGATGCTGTAGCTCTCGCTCCCGCTCCCGCTCTCTTTCCCTCTCGCGATCCCTGCCACGCTCACGATCGCGCAGCTCGCGCTGCTGATGATCAATGCGACTGTGCGATGAGGACGAGGATGTCTTGCTCATCATCATGCCCATGCCCGAGGAGGCGCCTCCTCCTGCGTGTTGCGTGGGCGTTGATCCACGTTGCTGTGTAATCATCTTGCCGCTACGCAGCTGCTTCAAATCCTCCACTAAGTGCACGGCGGAAACGCTTTGTGACTGCGGGGGCAAGAGGCAAGAGGAAATGTTATCCAGTTGGGGTAAGCTGGAAGGGAGCTACTCACCTGGAATATGTGCATTTCGGAGCGGGAACCGCCACCGCCCGATACGATAAAGACAAGTATGTTGTTGTAGAGCTCCATGGCGTCATTGGATGTAAATGCGGTGGGTTCCTGGACCAGTGAGGCTGGAAAGCGCTCGATAATGTTCTGCCAAGAATAATCAACTTTATAATGGCATTCTTTGGACTTCATTGCGTGTGTGTGTGTCACTTACCCCCGTCTCGTAGTCCATGATAAGCACCCACTGGTAATCCAAGCAGAGCTGCATTTTCTGCGACCAGATGCCTGTGGTCTTCTCCAGCTGCAGCAGCCGGCGCATGCCATCCGCAGGATACACAATTCCCGACTCCTTGTTCACAGTGAATGTAGCCAGATGCTCCAATAGGTATGTGGGCTTATCGTGTAGATCACCATCGAGGCGCTCCCTCTCTACCTCGCCACCACTACGATCATCACCTGAATAGTCGCCCCCACCATGGGCACCGCCGCTGCTGTTGCCGGCGCTGCCGCCGCCATTCGAGTGATGGTTGACCATATTGAGTGTGAGTGCTGCTTCCTGCTCGTTGTTTCAGCTAAAAGTGAAAACCCAAACGAATCTGTTAAACACCTGTGTGCAAGCTGGAAGGCTATTGCGCAGTCGCAGCTCGCAGCTCTGACTCAGTTCGCATTCCACATTCCACACGCCAAACAAGCAAGAGACTCAAACGCAATTATTCTCAAACTTTAACATTTGATTCGCCGTCGCGCAGCTTAGGAATTCAAAAACCGCGCGCCCCTCACCCGCACCTCACCGCACCTCAGCACACAAGGCAAGGCAAGGCGACGGTGGTAGAATCTATCTGTTTGTCTATGTGGCTTACCCTCTCACCACCTCACCTCACCTCAGCTCAGTTTAGTTCACCACAATAGCTTTGCAAATAAAGAGAGAGACAGAGAGCGAGAGCGCTAACGCGAGAGAGCCCCACTCCCATTTATACTCACACACACACACACACTGACATGCACAGCCGCTCCCTCGACTTAAGTGACAGCGACTACTTAGGCGTGTGCCGTCAGCGCAGGCAGCAACGGCGACTGCGATCACGCATACACATATGTATACAATGTGTGTACGTATGTTTGTGTGTGTGTGTGTGTTTGTTTGTTAGAGCCAACTACACTGGACTGTTATATTTGCCATGTTTATATTTCGCATGCCGAATTGCATCATCGTCGAGTTATTCGAAAGATTTACAGCATTCCCTGCTTTGTTTTGCTCTCCCTCCCTCGCTCTCTTTCTGCCACTAAAGACATTCATGAATGAGGAATTAATGCGATAAAAATATAATCATTGGCCTTACTTATAAATATGTTGGTTTCTCTGGAGGCGTCAGCGCAATAATAAATTAACTAAAATAGTAACACTCGCAAACGATCGACCCGGCAGGCAAGAAGATAATTAATTAAGCAACGATAAGCAACTGTTTTTTGATAGTAGCCCCCATAGAGTCATTCGTCTTGGTTGAATTAGTATTTCGAAATACATATTACAAGTGCGCATGCCAGTGTGATATGAAGTAAGTAAATAACAGAATATATGTACAATACATACACCCTTGACTATAATAATAGGTACACTTTTAAATAAGGGCTCCACTGACATTTTATAGGGTTCCCATATTTACAAAACATAAAATATAGAAATTCAATTTGTTTATAGCTCCAAAGTGTACCTATTATTTTAATCAGGGGTGTACATATGTACATACATATTCATATGTATGTGTAGGTGTGTGTACAGTGGTACAATTGTACATCTTAACGGACTTAGATAAGCCACAAGCTACGACATGGCATTTTATTTTATTTCTCTTTTGTTTATCTAAAACATTCCAATGCCAAGACAAATGGCAAAACAACAAACGTTTTTATTATTTCTGAAGTCGTGTTGTTGTTGTTGTTTTGTTATGGTGCCCCTGTGAAAAACCAGCTTGTGAACAAGTGAGACTTGCGGCTCAGTTACAAATGGGGAGACATCGACACTGACACCCCAAGCAATACACTATTGCCATCCCGTTCACACACATGCGCATGCGTGACGGGCGGCGACGGACTAACAGGTAAGTCGAGAGTCTTAGCTCTCCTGCTCTCCTCCTCTCGCAATGTAAGTGTGTGTGTGTGTGTGCGCTTCAAAAAGGTAACTCGGATTTGTCCCCGCTGCGTCTACCGCGACTGCAACTTTACTTTTTGACGACCGCATTTTTTAAGCTTTCTTTTCCACCTGTTTTCCTCTTGGTCTGTTGATATTTTTACGATTTTTTTTCCACAAACACTCACACTTGAACAGTGGCGGCTGCTCAGTGTTAGGTACATACAAAAGTACACATGCATATGCATGTAGATATTCATAGGTTGGTGTGTGTAGGTATGCTAGCAGAGGCAATAATACCAAAGGTATGCACACAATACAAACACACTCACTCACACACACACGTGTACACAAACTGGGAGCGGCGGCAGGTTTCCCATATTGATTTTCGTCGTTTTCGTTCAATTCATTCACTAATTCATCGAGACCTGCGCTATCTGTTGTTGCTCTTGTTATTGTTGTTGTTGCTGTTGTTGGTGTTGCTATTGTAGTTGTTTTTATGTATTCTAATTGACCGCATTTACAGTTATTTACACATAGATATCCCATAATGCAAATTCCATTGGTTTTCGTTACACACACACAAACACAAGATCTGATTAGCAGATAACATTAAGCTCACATCATCCTCCTTCTCCTTCTCTCACTATCTTCTCACGTCGCGCATTCTTTTCTAATTAGCACGAATTCGAATTTTTGTTGTCACGTTCGTTTCGCTCGTTATTCGTATTTATTCAACTGTCATTTAAGTGCGTATTTCGGGGGTTTTAAATCTGATATTTAATACATAAACAAACACTGCACACACACACATACACACATTGATCTCTCTATTTCTGTTTCGCGTCAAACATAAAATCTAACTGTATCCGGGCTCGCGCTTTTGTTGTAATTTCTTTCTTTCACACTTGACATCTATCTTCGTACTATGGCAATCTCGACTTTGTCTGCGGCTTCGACTCTCTTCACTCTCCTCTTTGAATTATTTTTACCTGTCTTGTTATGCTTTCAAATTCTCGTTCGTCTTCCTTCTATTTCGTTTCGGCCTTCCACTTTCCTTTGTTCTTCTCAATTTTTCAGCACTTTTAATAATTCTGGCTTATATGCACTCACTCACACTACTACACTAGTGTGTGCATGTGTGTATAATTATTTGCACTCTGGCAAACAAAATATTGTGGATAAATAAGTGAAATAAATAGCCGCAACGTCGCCGTAACTGTTATTTTCTATTTCTCTCTCTTTTTCTTTAAAAGCACACGCGACGTCCGCTGTGGCCGCGACTAGTACGTCAGGCCAGAGCAAAACCAAAGTACTAACTTGGCTAACTCAGCTCGGCTGGTTCTAGCTCCGTTAGCCAGAGCTAAGCCTCAGTGACAGTGAGAGAGCGCCAGCAGTCACTGAGAGCGCCATAGAGAGAGCGAACAGGCGACAGCGTTGCCAGATCAGTTAAAATCATAATAATACCAAAAGAATACATACATACATTCATTGCTATTTATTATCATTAGTTTTATTATCATTGAAATGTATTCCTATAAACTAACTTAAGTTAACTTTTACTCTTTTTATTTGCCTTAACCAGTTTCGCCTTCAGTGCCTTAACGTCCACTTTGCTGATCTCCTCCGCTGCCCGCTTGCGAGTGGCATTAAGAGGCTCCTCAACAGGTGGCACAAAGTCCTTGTTGCGTCGCTCATCCTGTTTCTTGGCAGCCTCCGCCTGTTTGACATTGCGTTCTTGCTGTTTCTTGGCCTGCTTCTGTTCCTTGTTGAGGAAGTATTCACCCGAAGCCAGCTGCTTGTCAATCTTACTCTCAGGCTGCGCCGGCGGGAAAGGCGTGTACTCCTTCTTGGGTTTCTTATTCTTGGGCTGCTTGCGTTTGCTAATGTTTTTGTTTTTGAATTTGGGCAGAAAGCGTGACCAATCCTCGTTGGCCAGTTTGGGATCCTTCATCAGTTCGCGCTTGATCATCAGTGCCTTAATATTGTATATGGGATGTACGTTGTTCATTGTTTCCAACACAATGTCGCGCACCTGCTGGAGGCCTTTGTAGGGTCCCAGGGCCGACACTGTGTTCCCCTGGACAAGGACGTAGCAGTCTGTCAGCAGTTCAATGGACTTCAGTGTGGCTCCGTTGGGACCGATCAGACGTTGACGTCGCTTCACGAACTTGTCCTTCTTTTGTACTAAGTTGCCAATTTTGATGATATCGCAGCCAATGTCGTCCTGCAAGACCCGCTTTGCCTGCTCAAAGGGGACGCTACGTGCCATCAGTTTGATCATGTCACGGGATTTAATTATAATATATGGATCCCAGGTTTTGCGCGTCGTCTTCACCACCATGCTGCCTTCCATCAGATCCAGTTCCGCCTTCAGGTGATGCTCAGCCACGCATTGCTGGACCAGAGGCCACACTTCCTTCAAATACTTCTCACGGTACTTTGGGAACAGAGTGGCGAAGGAGGACTCCTCGACGAGACCATTTGGATTGTCCTCCTCCTTAAATCTTGGTATTTTCATTGACCATGCATTGTCCACCGGCTCCGTATTCAGTGGCTTTTGACCCTCATCTTCATTGTCGCTCATTTTTTAACGTCACAAATTCTCCGAGTTTAGTTTTAGTTTTAGTTTTAAACAAAATTGTAAAACGTGCACGTTTGTTGTTAACAGCTGATCAGCAAGTGTGACCGTCTTGGAATATCGATGTAATATTTCGGAAGCAAGCAATCGATATGCATTTAATATCGATAGTTGGACACTTCGCCGATTCGGTGCTTGCTCGACATCACTACTTTTCATTCCATTGTTGCTTTTGGGTGAGTTTGGTCGATGTTATTTTCGTTCAGGTTCGGACTTTCACTTTCGCATAAATTGAGACGCAATAAATTTTCCAACGCATTGATATAAGAATAAACAAGTTCAGTAGAAAAAAATATTTTATCCAACTGATTTACTGGTAGGCTTTATATTGCTAAAAACAAAGAAACAAACAATATATCAACATGCGTAACGCATGAAGTGTCTTCGAGAAAAATGCCTAGTCACTCTCCTTGGGGCGTGGACGTGTCGTCGAAGTGCAGAAAATGCATAAAGTTGACCTAATTTTAGTAGGTGTTCATATCAAGTGGAAAACATTGGTATTGTATTGCTAAATTATACAATTTCAACATATTTCGTATCTGTGTGAAATTTCGTGAAAAATCAATATGGCGTCTGGACGCGCCTACGTGGCTTTGGTAGGCATGGCGCTGCCAACTCATGTCAAAAAATAAATTTCAAAATAGTTTTTAACTTTGTAGGAGGCTACATTGAATTAATCATCAAACGCGTGTCGATTGAAAATGTAATATAAATAATAATAAAAAGTACTTTGGAAAAACTACGTAATTTAGCTGCAAACGAGTAGTTGGTTCCTTTGCAGGGTTGCATGTTCGTTTCGACTCGAAACTTTCGAGTATCGATTGCTGTTAGTCGATTTTTCCACAACAGCATAGTTTCCCACATTGTTAGTACGCGGAACACGTTTTTATTGCAACAATCCTCAAGAGAAATTTGACTATACAGCTAATCAATTAAGACGAAAACGATTCCAAGGGCGTTTTGCAACTCGATTGACAAGCATTTTAAATAAAAAGTACGCAAGAAGAGTATTTTGCATATGTTTGTTAGGTCTGCGTTTCATATGCGTCGCTTGGCAGATTTACTGTAAAGTGTAGTTTAAGATCAATTACAATTAAGTGAACAATTACTGAGTGGTGTTTTTTTTACGATTTTAGATTTGCAGAATTGAAAAAATACCATCTTGATGGCCTAAAGTATCTGGCGCATTACGTAATCTTTGTCGTGCTTGCATTTTAATTAGTTGCCACACACGGCTTACCACAACGCATGTGTTAGAAAGAGACGACGATAGTGCATTTAATATTTGTCGGCGTTGCCGGACAATTTATAAAAATTAAAAAGATGGTAAGTTTGGTGTTATTTGTATATGAAAATTTAATTATAATTTTATTGGTGTTTATTTATTTTTGTTTACAGCCACGGATAGTGCCATTGCAATTGTTGAAGTGCCTTCGGGTACTGTTAGATACAAATGGTGGCATTCTCAGTGCAGCCGAAGTTAAACGGATAGCGGGGTAAGTGAGAACCATTGGTAAAGCGACATCTAGCGTTAACATCTTGAATGCCTTTCTTTAGGTTGATGACAAAATACTCTAAAAAGTTAGTCTCCAAGTGCGTCTATGTGCAGATCTTGAAGTCGACTAAGACAGAACTGCTGGGTGACTTTATGACTGTGGGTGGCTGGGGTCTTGTGTGCACCTGGCTAAGCGATGCCATACGGACTATGAACTGGCCCCTAGTGCAGGAGATCCTGGAACTCTTGCTCCTTTCTCCGGTTGATGTTAATCGACTTAAAATCAATTCGGCTCCCATCTTGGTGAAGGGACTGTGCAAGGATGGAGGCAATGAAGGTAAGTGATTGGATTTTGTTTATTTTCACATTGAAAGTTACAAAACTGGCTCTTTTGTTGATTAGGTGTACGCATTTTGGCCAAACGTCTGGTTGAACAGTGGCTTAAGATTGTTACGGAAAATCCGAGTTGTGCTACTACGACTAACTCCTCGCCAGCGGGGGCAGTTGAGCCCAAGGAGAACTCGGCTGGATCTGCCGACTCTGTATCGAATATGGAACATAGCTCCTCGGACAGCACGGACAGTGGTGGTGGCGGGCCTGTAACACAAAACTACACAATTGCCTCGGGCGAGCGGAAACGCAATCTAGTTATAACAATCAAAACTGTTGACAAATCTGCAACTGCGGCTGCATCTGCAGATAGTCTGTATAATGACGACGATAGTTCCTTACCACCAACTGAGGCAGGGGCTGAGACAAGTGGCAGTATAGAGAGTTCAGAGAGATCTATTTTAGATGATAGTAGCACAACAAGAGAGTTGAAGTCTGGGGAGGATGCTGATGCTGATGCTAATGGCGATAAAAAACATAAAAGTCCACGCGACAAAAGTAAGAGATCTGAGAAAGATCGTGACAGACAGGACAGAAAGTCCTCAAGCAGCAGTGGTCACAGGTCTTCATCCTCTAGCCATAAATCCTCGTCATCATCCTCGTCCTCGTCTAAGAGCTCCTCCTCAAAGAGTTCATCCTCCTCGTCGCATCGTAGTTCTAGCGACAAGCATCGCGATAAAGACAAGTCGCGCTCAAGTTCGAGCTCAAGTTCCAGCAAAGACAAGGATCGCAAAGACGGCCTTGGCTTATCCTCCTCCTCCTCCTCTTCGTCTAAGCACAAGTCCTCAAAATCATCGTCGTCATCGTCCTCTAGCTCGTCAAAAGATCGCACTCGCGAAAAGGAAAAGGATAAATCCCCTTCGTCTGGCTCCAAGAAGGAGCATGAAAAGGACTCCAAGATGATGCCTCCTCCACCGGTTGCATCCGATAGAAAGCTGAAGGATGGCGGCGAGGTTGAGGTTCAGAAGTCTAAATCGATATCGATACCATCGAGAAAGGCTTCGATTTCGATAGAGATACGACGAGATACAGAGAAAACCGCTACGGTTAAGACGTATCAATCGAAGTTCCGTTCGCACGGTCTTACCGAAGAGGCGCCTCCTCCGCCATCTCGCAAGGGTCTAAAGAAGCCAACATCAACAGTTCCACCACCATCTGTTGCAACGCACACAACCCCTCTCTCCCTGAAGCGTGCGTCCCCGCCACCCCGGGATAGTGTGCCTGTCGAAAAGAAGACTAAGATTGACATAAATAACGTGAGCGGGCATGTGGACCGACCTGGATCCGTTAAGCTGATAGCTCCGAAAAAAAGTAAGCACCAACATTACGAATACCCTACTAATCGCATTCTTTTGCGTTATCTCTTTCCAGGAAATCAGCTCTGCCGGGGTTTTGCTTTTGTTGGAGAAACGTTTTGTCTATTTTGTTGAAATCATTTTACGGGGCTATTTTGTTGGGTTGTTTTTTAAGTATTCCTTTGGTTAATTGTTTGGGCACCTTGTGTATATATTTCTCTTTGATCACCACTCGTGCATTGATTGTAAAGGGAGACTGTTTTGATTAGTCTCAGAGTGTAACTGAACACAGGTCTGTTGTGGATCTGTTGCAGAGAATGAGGATGATTAATCAGGGCGCACTGATTTTAAGTATATAGACTGTGATTAAGATTGTTGAATATACAAATATATAGCGCATCTTGGAAGCTGAGAAGTGGCGAATCAGACGTGCGAGTGACCCCGTGTGTGATATAGCCAGAGCCAGTGGGCCATAGTACGGCGCATGCGCTCGAGCTCGCAGAGTGGAAAGTCGGCTTGGTGTTAAGTATTAAACCCCAACTCAAAACATACATATTACATACATATACACACACATATTATGAATTGAAATACACTTTATTTAGCTTATAAGGTATGTAGATTCGGCTTACTAACCTACTATACCTAATACTTGATACTTGATACGAAAAGAAACGAAAACAAAAATAAATACGACTTGCCTCTAGAAAAATACACATTTTCTATTGAAATAAAAATATGCATTTAAACGAAAAGCAAATATCAACATTGAGCTGGCGGTTCTCAAAGTTTGGTAGCCCATGCAAGGACAAGATTATAAATATATATATATACACGATTCTGGAGTGTAATTCCCATTGTTACTGCTGGTCTAAGCACAGTTAGTAAAGCGTTTCGAGCCTGGTCATGTCGCTACCAAGGTCTGAGAACGAGGTCGCTGTTTACTACTTGAAGGCTTGCCAAGCCTCCACGTTGATCAGTTAAGGAGGGAGGGACGCACTTCGAGTCGGGGGGATGCACTTTGATGCGTTGATTCGGTGCGTGCGTGCTCGATGATGCTCTGTAGAATGGTCTCAACTCGTTTGGCAGATAACCTAGAATTGTCGAGAATATTTTGTTTATTTAAAAGTTGTCAGGGTCGTTCCTCCGATTAAACAAAAGCAAAAGCACCTGCAGAGTACGTAATAATATTTTATTTTATTAATTTATGTCTGTCATCGAATTTGTTACTAATTTATGATTATTATTTGCAGTACAAACTCTGGTGGAGACGAATCTGTTCTCTGATGCACTGGCTGCCTCCATAGAGCCAAAGAAGGCTGCGAAGAAGAAGAACAAGGGTCTGGCTTCACCATCTCCAACTGAGAAAGATGCGCCACTGGCTCCTTTGAAGTTCTATCAGGACACACTGGATGAGTCGAAGAGCGAGGACAAGTCGGACGATAGCACCAAGGAGAACGATGACAGCAGAACGGGATCTCCCGGCAAGGATATGGATATAGATGACGATGATATTCCATTAAACAAAGTCAAGGAGGATATTGAACAGAAGGTGCAGAAGGAGAAGGCGGCAGAGGGCGGCGACGCTAGTTCCGATGTTGAAATGGATGACACACCCGAGGAGCCGAAGAAGCCTGGACCGGGTTGCGGGCCAAATGGACCACCAGGTGTACTTATGCTGCATCGGCGAAAGGGTCCAAAGAAGAAGCTCACGTGGCAGCCCGAGGACAAGCTCACACAGATCCGTTACTTCGAAGTGGATCGCTCGGAGCGGGTCAATGTGACGAAGCAGAGCTTCCTCGAGATGAAGAACATGGAACGGTATAGCGAACGTGATGCTTTGAACATTTCCCGCCGTGGTTTTGACGACAACATGGAGCCCCAGATGGAGTGGCGGCCTCTCATCGAGGTGGCGAATGTTCCCGATCATCCCAATGGCAGTGCCTCCAAGCAGCGCGTCGTGCAGGCGGAACGAGAGGCGACCACACTGCGTGCTCTCTACTTCTCGCCGGACATGATACCCGACAGTGCTGCCGAGGCCGAGTTGGAGCCACATTTCCAACACGACATTCCTGTCATTCCCATTGACGATCTCACGGGCAATCCCGATGCAGTCAATGACTACAGCACGTTACCCTGGCCTGAGCCAAAGGGCTATGGCGCTGCCAGCAGCAGTGAGATTGGTTTTGGTGTGGACAGCATCAATACTGGTGTCATGCCTCCCGGGCTCAATCCCAATCTGATGGCAACGAATCCATTTCAGCCCTTTGGGAACAACTTCATGCCCAACCCGAATCCTCAAATGCCGATGAATATGCAGCAGCCGCCGACGGGGCCGCCGCCCATTTGGCAGAATCAAATGCAGGGTAGTCCCATGATGAATCCCATGAACGGACCTGGACCGGGACCAGGGATGCCAGACATGCCGCCAAACTTTATGGGCAACCCGGGTCCATTTGGTAGCCCAGGAGGTCCATTTGGTGGTCCGCCCGGTTTTAACAACATGAACTATCCGCCCATGATGATGAATGGACCCGGAGGAGGACCGATGCCCGGCCCTGGACCCAATGGACCCATGATGAACGGACCCATGCCCAATGGCATGACGGGGCCCATGACAAATGGCGGACCGCGGAACAATAATCGCAAGAACAACGGCGGCGGTGGCGGCAACTGGCGAATTGGCGGCAACAACTTTCAGGATAACTCCGGCGGCAATTGGCGCTCAGCGGGCTCTGGCTCCAATCGCGGTGGAGGCGGTGGCGGTGGGAACAACAATAACACTGGCATTTGCAAACAGTTTATGCGCGGCCACTGCCACATGGGCAAGTCGTGCAAGTACATTCATCCGCAGAAGAAGCGTATGTAGGAGTCACCCGAATCTTCCGAGGAAGATTCGAATGTGTAGATCTCACTGCCTCCCAACCCACCCACATCCCTTGTACAGTGTATACACTGTACAGTCACCTATTCAAATCTCTGCGATATGGAATAAGCCCCAGCCACTGAAGACTGCAGCCTGGACGCCTGGGCGCCTCAGATTAGTTTTATACCAAGCAATTTGTATGATCCATCTATGTATAATGTACTGTATATACTGTATGTACGATAGTAGTAGAGAGTTATTATGTATGTATGTTATTTCCTGCCCTGCACTTACCGATAAAGGTATCACATTTATTATATAGAAACTCAATGAGAATTTCATATTTATATATGTATTTTAATTAACTACTTTAATGTACAATTATTGTAAGATAATAATTTAATTAAATCATAATATTAAAGACCAAGTCATATGCATGGAACATGGAACAGCTGTTTTACTTACTCTCGATCAACAGAGTGACGCATACACAGCAACAAGTGTATGTGTGTGTGTGCATGTTGTGTATGTGTGCAATAGTGACACGCACTGGAAGCGAAACAGCAGCAGACGACTCGAGATATTACCAGGCAGGCAGAAGAAAGAGAGGCAGACAACACAATACACACTTCGCTCTCTTGTTCGCACTCGCTCTTGCTCACTCACATGTTCGTGCATTCACACACTCTCCATTCCACACTCTCTAACTGTATGTGGCTCCTCTGATTGGCTGCTGCTGAGCGACGATGTTCGGCGCTCTCTCTTGCTGTTGTTTCTGTTCGCTTGGTATTTTTTCGTTTCGAGAGTCTGCAAAGAACAGTCGAGCGAACTGGATCGACGCATGGCGAGTGCGGAGGAACTTGGTGCCTACCGAATCAGAAGCAATTATCGAGTAGACACAGGCAGTGTTACCAGATGGGCATGGGTCAAATTGTAAGGGATCTTGTTGCATACTTCTTTAGGCGTGGCAACGCCCTCTAGAGAAAACCTCACTTGAGCAAACCTTACCGTATTTCACCTACATTGCAGGGTGTAAAAATCACCGAAAAAATAAAAAAATCAATGACCCAGACACTTGTAAATTGGGGCGATTGTTGAGAAGGTGGGGGTGAGTGTTGCGCTGTGTTTGTTGCACATAACCTGAAACTTATTGGGCTTCTTTAGACCGTGCAGCGTGTGGTTTTTTCACGTTTCTTGATTCAGTTGCTCATTGGTATTTCATCATACGACTGCTGAAAGATGAAGCTCATCGAGTTGTGGCTGTTTGCATCTGTGCTGGCTGCAGTCGGGGATTGCCTTAGCTTTACCGTTACTTCGCGAATCTATATGGATGTGAAACACAACAAGCAACCGTTGGGTCGCATAACCTTTGGTCTGTTCGGCAAACTGGCTCCCAAGGCGGTTGCCAACTTCCGGCACATCTGCTTGCGAGGCATAAACGGAACGAGCTATGTGGGAGCCAGGTTCCATCGGGTTGTGGATCGCTTTCTGGTGCAGGGCGGGGACATACTAAACGGCGATGGCACTGGCTCCATATCGATCTATGGCGACTACTTTGAAGATGAGGAGAAGGGGCTCGAAGTGGAGCACAATCGACCAGGTTACCTGGGCATGGCGAACCGGGGACCGCATACCAATGGCTGCCAGTTCTATGTGACCACAGTAGGTGCCAAGTGGTTGGACGGCAAGCATACTGTATTCGGCAAGGTGCTGGAGGGAATGGATACGATTTATGCCATCGAAGACGTAAGAAATATATATATTTCTTTATTTCTTGAACAACAATTACAGACTAGTGCATATAGATCAGGACATATTTATTTGTTATCTAGGAATAATATAGTGGCAAATCTTGTATAATCCTAACCAGGTGAAAACAGACACCGATGACTTTCCCCTCGAGCCCGTGGTCATATCAAATTGTGGAGAGATGCCGACGGAGCCATTCGAATTTTATCCCGACGATTACAACATATTGGGCTGGATCAAGGCGGCGGGTTTGCCGGTGACTAGTTCCTTCTGTGTGCTGCTGATCTTCCACTACTTCTTCCGACAACTCAACATGTATTGCTGACCATCGCATCTGCTTTATTTCTGCACATAAATTTCAATAAACTAATCAACAAATTGAACATAACTAGGTGTGCTACTTGATGACTCCTCGCAGCAGAATCCGCAGTGTGGGTCCCATGTGGAGCTGCAAGCAGGCAAATCGTTTTATTAGTCATATTTGTATATACTCGTATGTAATGGGTTGACCGAAAAGAAACCGGTGATTTTGCATATAATTTTTTGAGAATTTTTTGAACGGCTTATGACTGTAATTGGATTCTATCTTTTGTCAGTTATCAGGTGGCACTTTTAGCTTGCTTTAGCATATGAGCATATGATCACCGGATTCTTTTCGGTCAACTAAATATATGTATATCTCCTTAATTTGGGCCTCACATCAATGTATATGTAGTCGATCACATGTTGGTCTATCTCATAGTACTTTGACTCGGGTTTGAAGAGCCCAATCATACGCATCTCGATGCCCGAGAAGTTGGAGTGATGCGTAGTGAGGATTCTCGCCAAGGTAAAGTGATGCTTGTGATCTGGATAAACCGATGGATTGAGGCTGTTGTAGTAATCTGTGATCTGCTTGCGATCCTTGTCCGTGATATCACGTTGGTGCCTCACAAAACTATCCAGATCGAAGGAGTGGGCGTGAATCATGCGAGGACTGCTCTCGTCTAGAAGACGTTCAACCATATTGCGATAGCCAGTATTAAAGAACTCTGGAGCATTGCACTTCTCCGCCCAGTAGGTGAACTTCTTGTCGGCACTGTGGATAGAACGTAGAATAATTGATCTATAGTTTGTAAGGATTCAACTTGTGCTTACTGGTTTTCAACCTTAAAGTCCACATAGAGCCCTGGTACGCGAGCCACTGTGCGAGCGGCTGCGATCAGTTTGCCGGGTCCAAAGAACTGCAGGCGCAGCTCAAATCTGCGCAGTGTGTCGCGTAGGAGGGGGCCAAGATCGAGTTCGTAGCCCATGTAATCGATGGGCAGGGGCTGTACGGTGAAGTTATTCACATTGGATCGCCTCAGGGATGACGAGGGTTGTTGCAGATCCACATATGCCTTGTAAACCTTCTCGTGAATGGCTTTGAGATGGGGCAGAACGCGTAGCTGGTGCAGGTAACGCTCTGTGGCGATCATCTGGTCGAGTACGATTGCATTAGGTAGCTCCTGGTTGTTGAACACCTGCACGTAGGTATGTATCATCATGAAGAACTGCTGGTCGTAATATTGCTGACGCTCACTAGGCATATCCTCATCACTCTCCGACAACACAGAGAAGTCGGGTGTCTGTTCCTGATCCAGATCATCTTCCTCGAGGTTACCGCGCCCGTCCTTCTCCCATTCCGTAATACTCTTAAATGTCTCGTAGTTGTAAATGATGCGAAGGAACTCATACTCCTCTAAAATTTCATTAATACACCGATCGATCTTCCGCAAAGGCGTCGTCACATTTAGAATGGGCAGAATTCCCTGGCCACGTAGCCGAAAGTAGCAGTTGGCGCTATCGTTAATCACCATGGCGAAGACGCGCACAAAGTTATCGTTCAAGCCCAGTATGCCGGACACCTTGATCTTGTCACTGCCGTTTGGTTCCATTAGCATAAAGTTATCTTGCGTGAGTTTCGCATGGCCAGAAACGTGTGGCTTCTCGTCAACAACTATGGGCAGTATAAACAGTTCAAGGGGGTATTTAGTTAGGTTCGTTATATTGAACGTGGCGTTGTATGTCTCGTACCACGGCTGCAAAGAGAAGCAAGTGAATGGGAGGGTTCTCTCTCTGTATGGAAGTACTTACCCTGATGTTCAGATAGATATTATCCTTGAGGAACTTGATTTTGTGCAGTAGATTGACCAGTATGACAGTTAAAGTACGGCTGGGTTGTCCGACAACTTCCAGACTGAAGACCGACTTCATTTCGTGCGATCTTCGCACATGTGGCAGGTGGAGCTCGCACTTGGTCATATTCCACTGATTGAGAGTGCCAGTCTTCTCGTAGAAGTATATGAAACGGTCCGAGAAGCAGTAGTCGGAGGAAGGCCCCGACAACTGCTGGCTTGACTCGAGGTTCAGCTGGTCCAGAATGTAGTCGATCGTGTATTGCACAAAACTGGACGAACTGTGTGCCTCGCTATCATCGTGCAGCGGGTCCACATTGTCCATGCGAATAAGAAAGCGACGCTGGCTCAAATCGAGTTCACTGATAATCTCGTCAATGATATCAAAGATCAGACTGCCGACTTCGGTAACTCTCCTGAACTGGCAACGGCATTTGTGGTAGCGCAACGTCATGTTTGACTCCTCATCGCAGGTGAAGTTGTATTCCAGCATGCGCAGGATCTCCGACAACACCTCGGCCACTAGATCTGCCGAATCGTCGGCGCCAACGAAAGTTTCGCTGACATCGATGCGTTTCCATTTGTACATTGCTTTGGCGCAGCCCTCGTTCCCCATTTCGATGGTGTGGTTGTACGGCTGCCCACGATCGAAGAGCACCAACTCTGATCCTGACATATTGATTCGCAAATCCGGCCTCCACACGATCACATCGATGGTGAGGTGTTTCTGCATTTTACCCTCGGCGAACACTGCGATTCGTCCTTCAACATAATTGCACGACAAGTGCTTCACCATCGCCTTGTTCAGCAGAATGTAGATCTCGCGACACTCCAGTCTGTCCAGAGATATAATCAGATGCTTCTCGAAGCAGTGTTCGTACATGGCCTTGATGCGGAAAGGTCCTACTGCCTCGAGATAGACGTGTTCAATCTTCATATTGTTGCAGTTGATCAGATGTGCAGTGCGGAAGTACGTTCGCTCCTTGAGCGGCTCACAGGGTTTGTAGTTGATGATTATTGGATTGGCATGCCAACTTAGCTGGCACTCGGCAAATGTCGCTTTAACCGGCACCTTGATGACTTGCTTGCGCTGCGGGTAAGTGGTATCCGTTATGGTCATCATGAAGTCGCAATAGAACGTGCCCTCCTCATATCCACTGATCAGTATCTCCAGTTCAGCCTCGGAGTTTGGGTTAATCTCCAGCAGCTTGGGATGCATCTCAAAGCGAGCAGTCAGCGGCTGATTTGCACACGCTGTGGGCTTCAGGTCGGGATTGTAGGTCTTCAGCCGGTTAATCATAATGCGGTAAACGCGTGTTCCCTTATTGAAGACCTTTACTTGAAATCGGTTTTTGAAGAGGTTCGCTTGGAATTCTTCCTTGAGGTCTGTGAACAGGCAACCCGCATCAAATCCGTTATTCTTGATGTCGGGCAAAAACCAAAGTGGCACACCCTCAACTAGATACGTAATGGGAATCTTCATCACATGATCGAACTGCAGATCAATAAACATCGTGTTGTAATACAGATCTGGGTCGGTGTAAAGTGATACTAAAGTCGTGTACATGCTCTGCCCAGTGGGCGCCAACATGCCGCCGCACGTTGTCAGGTATTGAAACCGTTCATCTTTCTGTGGACAACAGAGAAGAGCATATTAATGACATAGCTAGAGATATGTGAGTCGATGATGCACCAATTTCATAATCAACTTGGTGTTTGTCGGCGTAAAGTTGTCTATATAGAAGTGAACCCTGTCCTCCTCGAAGACTTGAATCCGCTTGTGCACGAACAACGGCGTGATACGTATCTCCGTGGCCAGCACTTGACCGAACAAATGAAACGAATACGGATGAGGATCCCCCACTATTTTAACCAGGCCCGACAGCTTGTTCTTGCCCAGGACCCGGAAGGTGACCAGGCATTCGGCCGTCACACTGGCCAGCGAGCCAATATAATGCTTCCAGATGCCGTCAAAGAAGCTCATTTCATTGGGCTGCAAAGGGCATTCAAGAATGGATTATTCTGTATTGTATCTGGTGGTATTTTTATACCCTTCGAAAAAGGTCAACAAAAAAGGTCAACAAAAGGTATACTAACTTTGTGCAAATGTATGTAACAGGCAGAAGGAGGCGTGGCTCACGATCACTAGCCGAGTCGAATTAGCCATGTCTGTCTGTCTGTCTGTGTGAACATACAGATCTTATCTATTATAAAAGCTAGAGATACCAAATTTGGAAGGAAGACTCCTGTGTACTATACGCTGATCAAGTTTATTTCAAATGTTAGGTACCATGCCTACCGCCCCCGCAAATCGAAAAATTAATTTTTAAAGTCGATTAAAATACATACTAAGCTGATTAAAATAACTATGTTTCCTCAAAATTTGATCGGACAATAAACACAGAAGTTATTCAAGAAAGTAGGACCAGAAAGTGCTTGTGTCAGCAAACAAGGACGCCAGGCAAACGCAAAGCGCGAGCGCCATCTGTCAAAAATAATTCGAAGCAATTTGCATGCAAAATGTATGAATTTAAAAAATTAAACTACGCCGGAACATAGGTAGAAGGGTATCCCACTGTCGCGTGCCGCACCGATTGTTGCTCTCTTTTGTTGTATGTATTTACTTACAATGACGTCAAAGTGCAGAAATCCTGCAATACTGCACATGTTGGTGAACACCATCTGGAAACCGTACTCCTCCCCGGCGTAGATGATGCGATCAGTTAGGTCCACATAGTTATTCCACTCGATGTCGGGGGCACAGCAGTTGTACTCGAACCAGAGCTTTGAGCACATCAATTCCGACCTGATCAGCGACTTGAACTGTTGATCGTCGCTGGATTCGCTGCAGACCTGGGGCACCGCTGGACAGATGCGCACGGTCAGGGAGCGACGATAGTAGCCGAGTTTGTTTGGTATGAGCAGAATGGTAACGCTCCGTCCCGTATTCGGTCGCAGATAGATGATCTCGTTGTCGCAGTAGATCTCTTTGGGATCGCTGGGTATGGCGTGCCAGTCCATGAAAATGAAGTTGTTGTGCTTGTTGAAGATGTTGAAATAGTTGATGTTCAGCAGACTCGCCAGCGCCTCGTGGATAACGCGTTTGTCTGTCTCGGTTTTGTCGAAGATCTTTTGCTTCTTCAGAGTTTGCAACAGATGTGCGGCTATTGCCGGTATCGGTTCTACAGTAGGTAATGTTAGAAAGACAAAGGTCGCTTGAATTAGCCTTGAGTTTCTGACTCTCACCCAGCACGTTCTCCTCGAAGTCAACACTGTAGACAGACTCGTTGATTGAGATGGAATGAATAGACTGCTCATCTGGCTCGCGTGTGGAGAACTCAATGTTGCATTCCGGTTCTGGGGGGGCCATCATGTCCTCTTTGGCAAACTGCAGTTCCTTGATGGGATCCTTGATCGTTATGGGTAGAATTTTACTCGGCTCACGAATATTGAACACCAGCGGCTGCTCCTCGCCGTCCTCGGTGGTCTGCACCTGCAAGGTAATGGGCACTGCCAGTGGATTCATTAGCAGCATGAATCGCTTCTGGGGTATCGCAAAGGGGATGCTGCCGAACTCCACGAGCTGTGGGAACGTGCGCAGCTGCACAGGTGTGCCCACACCACTGCAGTGAATCCTTAGATTACTCGAAAGCGACGGGGTTCGACGGGTGTCACACTTACTTGACGTCCACATTGTAAATGCCACCGTTGTCCACCTTGAAGCGTAGTGTGACAGAAAAGAGCTTTGGCGCAACTGTGTAGAACGAGAGATGGAACATGTTGCGCTCGCAGGGACCCAGCATGAATCCTTCGATTGGTCTGATCTGCACTGCACAATTGTCCGCATCCAAACTGTCCTTGTACTTCACCTTGGCATTCACCGCTGAGTGGGAGACAGTATTAAGCAACTTATTGTAAGAAGATATTCGATTCACCACAGACCATCAACATTGAGCACCTTGATGAAGGCACAGTGCTCCTCGCCCAGATAGATCCTACGAAACTCGATCTTCTGGGGAAACACTTCGACCTCAATGCCGTCGATCTCTCCTTGAACTAATACATAATGCGATTCGATGCACTCATACGAGTCAGTGAAGCAGAAGATTATCTTGGTGCGTTGCATGTAGGGAGGCTCATCACCTTCGGGCGCGAGTGACGACTCATTGTCGAAGGCAGGATGAAAGATGACGGATACCTCAGTGGATGAATTGTTAGCGATGCTGGTAGGCGCGTTAACCACAAAGTGTATTTTGGCGGCCTCATTTAGTACTGTTTCTCGACTCTCCTGCTTCTCGTCATTGAAGTCGAACATCAATACGCTGTGCATACTGACTGCCTCATCATACAACTTGGTCAGGTCAGTGTCATAAGTGTCAGAACTTGAGGGGGAGTTAGGTGTGATCTCTGCGGGCGCGGCATAGTAGTCCACGTGCACATCGATCGAGTGCGCACTCTCGTTACATATGTTAAACGTGCGCATGAAGCTATCGGTAAACTTGGCGTGACCGAACGATAGAAAGCCTCGGTTAACGTACGCCGACATGGACTTGGGCATGAAGTCGAATATTACCAGCTTAGGGGGATCTTTGCAAAAGGGTTACTCAAGGCTCATGTGCTCTTTAACTCAAGTTGCTTACTTAATCCGAATTTGACGTTGAAGAAGCCCTTGTACACCTGCAGCTTGGTCGCTTTGAAGCAGAGCAGTACCTTGGTATAGTCATGCCTCTGTATCGTTCCCACGCCTAGATAGTTTAGCTTGAGGCCAATGAAGCTACTGCAAATTTGAAATGGGGCAAATATCAATGTCAAAAAATATTCTATTAGCATCGTTGGCTTAAGGTACCTTCTGTATTTCACTCGTACAGGTTGTTCGCCAGAGTTGTAAATGATCATTTCAAAGTATGTGGTGTCATTAGGAACCGTACTGGGAAGTTCGAGATATTCACATACTTCAGGTTCCTTGAGGTCCTTTTTTAAAACTAAGCAAAAACAACGACGATATTGCAATGGAATTATTTGATCTCTTGCAGTATATACAGTGAGTCAAGTAACTCTTTACACATTTGTACATGTTAATGTTATGTACATATGTGTAATGAGTTTCTTGACATACTGTGTGTTCTCTTGAGGCACTCACCAATGATGGGCACTTGAAAGGTTATGTTGGGATGAAAGGAATCAATGAGGATGTGACGGGTTCGATTAATTTTATTTGCAGTCTTGCTGCATATGCTGATCTTCACGGTCAGCACTTTGTCAGTGTCGAGATATCGATTCATCTCGTATTTGTCTATTGTAATCGTTGTGTCGCTCCCACTGTCCGTCCTTACATTGATCAAGCGAGGATACTGATTGTGATTGTATATTTGAACGGTTGTAGCAACAGTTATTATCAATTATAGTTAACCTACCAATCCGGTATTGCGAATCGTCAAGGTCAGTCCATAGGTTGCGCCCTTGCGTAGCGGTCGCCGCTGTATCATCAGACGTGGCACAATGTTTAGCGAGTCCACCAGATAGCAGTACTCACTGTAGTCTGTTGAGGGGGGTGGGGGAGGGGAGTATCAAGTGTTAGCGGGCGACGGGCGACGGGCGACGGTCGATGTTAGCACTTACACTCCTTGGCGACACAGCAATAGTTGCCCCTCGGCTTTTGCAGAAGGGGTTTGAAAGGCCAACCTTTAGCGGGTATAGGTCGAAAGTGCACTGACGGTATGCGCGGCGATTCTTCTCCCGGCTCTGGCTCTGGCTGGTGCTCCGGCTCTGGCTGTAGCTCCTGCTCTGGGTGTGGCTCAGGCTCCTGCTCTCGTTCCGGCACTGGTTCTGGCTCTGGTTCTGGCGCTGGTTCTGGTTCTGGTTCTGGCGTATGCATTGGGCGGCCCATCAGGTCTGAAAAGCGACTGGGCTCGACCTGCGACAACAGTGGCACTTCGAATGTTGGACTCTGTCTTTCCGACATTGTTGAATTTCCTTTGAAATGATAAACAAATATTCTATGTTTATTTTGTGTAAACTAGTTATCGTTTACTTGGATTTGTGAGAGCATAAGGAAATTTCTAATTACTGGAACGTGAACGGACACCTAGAGATATATGAAGATTCAAATGGGATTGCCAAGTCATCTTCGATGATATTGTCAAGTGGTTCTGCTGCTGCTGACTGCGAACCATTTCCTGCTTACGTCACCCACTAAATCACAAACACACACAAAGACAAACACGGAGGCAGGCAGGCATGTTTCTTGGCAGGCACATCACTGATACGCCCCGTTGTTGTTTGGGAAAACAATTTCAATTTGGCAAAACTGAACGCAGCGTGTGACCGACAAAATGTCGAACGTGTTAGGCGGCAGACAACTGAAGATGCAGAAGGAGATGGAAATGGAGAAGGAGACGATGCTCTAGCCTGACCTGATGCCAGCAAAGCCGCAATAGCATGAATGCAGTCGGAGATTGGTGAGCAAAGGAGGAAGCGAGGCGAGCTGCCAATGGACAACAAAGTTGTTGCCGAGCCTTATTTATTTGCCGCTCGGTTCCGTCGATCTGTTTCTCGTTGCCAAAGAAATTTCCCTCTTCCTTTTGTGCAACATTAATGATGGCGAGGGGAGTCAGTGAGGGGAAGGTCGGCAGGTTAGAGACACAGAGAGAGAGAGAGAGAGTGTGAGTGTGAGAGACACGAATACCGACCGAGACCGACATGCGGTTAGGTTAGGTTGTTCCTGCTCGACTGGCATCTCTTTCTTTCTCTCTCTCTCTCCCTCGTCTATTGCCATTTTTATTGTCAACGGATGCATGTAAAAAATTGCCCCAAAAAACCGCAAAGCGAACAAAGAAAATTGAAAGGCAGAGCAAACAGGCATGGCAGGGAAGAGGGTAGAGGGAAGGGGCAGGATGATGGAGATTGGGCACAGATGCCAAACTATTTTGCATGTGCTGCCTCTCGTTTTGTTTGCGCGCCCCTCGGGGCGTGTTGCTCCTTCTCCGTCTTCGTGCTCATCCTGTGTGTTTATTATCGCCGGCAAAGCGCTTATAAATCACGCCACTTCACATGCAGCAGCAGCATCAGAAATGCGGGGGGAGAGGAGGGGGTGGGGAATCTGGTCAGTAACACAGATAATGGCAGGGAGGACACTGTCCACACATGTCAGTTGCGGACGTGGACGGAGGCGGATTGCGGGTGGAAAAGAAGCAAGTGAGTGGAAAAAGATGCCCGAAAATTGCATTGACCTTTAAAGCTGCACAGATTGAGCCACAGAAGAGCCACTGTAGATTCTAATTACTTTCTAAGATTGCGGAGAAATCTAAATACTTTATGGCAGAAGAAGAGCCAACAGACCACAGTTTGTAGATTCTAAATACTATCTAAGATTGCGGAGGAATCTAAATACTTTATATCAGGAAAAGAGCCACAGTTTGTAGATTAGATATACTTTCTAAGACGGGATGGATAAACACTGAAATTATATTCCGATTTCCGAGTACCACCTGATCAAAACATCTATTTTTACCGTATTTTGTGCTGCATACTATGCAAGGATCTATATTAATCCAAATTGTCAGAAATCATTTGGACAAAGATTGTTATTGTGTTTACCAAGAATAAGCTGACCTGCATTACAATTACACTTGCAGTTCGGACTAATTTGAGGCGCAGTCACGGTCAATATTTCCATAAAATAATCTTCAAAGATTAAATTATATTGACTGTATTATCGATTCAAATAAAGATTTCATGTATTTCTCTGAATTTTATGTGTTTTTTTTGAAAATCTTTCCTATAGCTCTTAAAAAATCACTCTTTTTTATAATCTCTGAGATCTAGGTTTTCAAATGGAAATACAGATAGACGTACAGACAGACATGGCTATATCAACTTCGCTGTTGATGCTGATTAAGAATATATACAGGTTTTGGGAACTGCCACGCCTACTTCTGTCTGTTACATACATTTATGGTTGGCATAAAGTAGAGAATACCCTTCTACCCTGTGGGTAGTTGGTATAATCATCTCAGAACTGGAGCTCAGCAGCTGAGCAGATTTAGTTCAATGAGGGTAAATATCCCAGGTGGATTCTATGGGCACCTTGCTCTGGTTTCAATGGCGCCACACAGCACAGCACGGGATTGGCACGGAGTGGAGCGGAATGTCAACAAGGAGGTCAACCCCGGCAGCGGTTTTTATTTGTCCGGCTTATGTGCTCCTTACGACTGTAAAGTGGCAATTCTTTAACAATTTATGTTGTGTGTGTGCGAGTGTGTGTGTGTGCGCCTTGGCAACTGCAATGCTCGCTGCCTGCAACAGCTGACGCCAGCTCGACCCTCTCTGCCTCTCCCTTGCCTTCCTTCCCTTCTTCGTAGGATCCTTGAAGGGTTGGTTTTTTATTTTGTTGGTCCGTCGGCTGTGAAATTTTCGTGAATTTATGAGCACTTGAGAGCAGGCAGGCGCCATCGGCGTTGTCCTCAACGACAGGCACTTCCCCTCCCCTTCCCCTTTCCAACCCTCAACCTCAAGCCCCTCCCCTTCTCCATCTCCTATTCGCATCCTCATCCGCATCCTCGGCGACTTTGTTGGCCTAATATAAATTTCAACTTGAACAACAACTGCGCGTCGGTTGGGCAGAGGGTCGAACTGGACCCGTGTGGCAAAGGGGCGGGGAGAGGAAAAGGGAGCGAGGCAGCGGGGTTTTGGGGCAGCGCCTGGCAACATTTTAATGCGCGTCGCGGTAATTTTTTCCCTTTTTTTTTGCCAGCTTCTTTCTAAGTGGCAGCAGCGGCGCAATAAAACGCTCTCCAAATGCCATGAAAGGATTGCGGCCAAGTGTGCTTGCTATGCTCATAAATCGTAGATACCCTGGCTGACCCACCCCCCTTGCTCCCTCCCCCACACCCTTTTACCCGCTGCCTTAGCCGTCGCATAAAAATTAGTTTACGTGGCACATAATTTTACATTAATTTCATTTCAAATGACCGACTCGACAGCGAGTGCATGTGAGTAATACAAGTGTGTTTCGAGTGTGAATGTGAGTGTGAGTGCGATTGCATGAGTACCTTGCCCACTCAAGAGTAAAGAGAGTAGAGACAGGACGAGAGAGGGGGCACACGCTTCGTTGCCAAAAACCACTTTGCCACATTTTAAAGTATCTGTCACATAAAATAGACACAGACTGTTGCCTGTGGCCACAAGAGGGGCAGGGGGGAGGAGGAGCTGAGGGTGAGGGTGGTTACGACAACGAGGGAAAACAAAATGCAACAAAATATTTTGTTTTCCTGCTGCAGATAGAAAAAACAGCCAGGGCAATGGAAGAAGAAGAAGAACACCAACAAAAACAAAAACAAACACAAAATGCTTATAAAATGATAAGTTGCGTTGCCCTCAAGACCTCAGCCTCAGTCAGCGTCGACAGCGGCAGCGACTGCGACGTCGACTTCAGCGTTGGCGTTGACATGCCAGTGAAGTCAAGTGAAATGTATGAGCAACTGAATAAGCTGCAACAGCAACAGCAACAGCAAGAGCAGCAACATTATCGTTGTCAACGTCAGCCTCGATGCGCTGAGGAAATATTTTGTGTGAAATTATTGCAGCAGCTGCCGCATGTGGCAGGAGGAGTAGAAGCCAAGTAGAAAGGAGATGCCACAACGCACTAAAAGCCCTTATTAAGTCGATGTACGCAGCAGGAAAAACGATTGCAGTGCAAGAAGAAAAACACGAGCTGTTTACACAAGTTTCTAAAATGTAAGGAATTATTTGCTATTGATGAGGCAAAGTTCTTGAGACTTTGTAGAAACTAGAAACTGCAAAATTCATGCAACAAATTCTGATTATATTTTGCTGAGAATTTAGCAAAGTTATTTGCAAACCTTTAGTTGATGAGAACTTCGAGTTAATTTTGTAGTAATCGGAAAATATTAAGCAAATGCTTAGATTGATTTACCAAGTGCATTTTACAAATAGTTAAGGGTGATTTTTTGGCTATTATCTTTTTTGCAACACTAGCTTAAAAAGCTGACGTACGTTTTGTGTTTTGTAACACTTTCAAACCTCTTCAGTTTTGTCTATAATTTAACCATGAATTGTCTTACAAACGAACAACGCTTGCAAATTATTGAATTTGATAATCGCGCTTTTTCCATTTTATTGGACTAAGGTGACGGTCAACATTTGCATGAAATAATCTCTAAACATTCAATTATATGGACCGTACTATCGATTCAAAAAAATATTTAATGCATTTCTCTGTGTTTATACCCTTCGACCATTGAAAATGGTCAAAAAAGGGTATACTAACTTTGTGCAAATGTATGTAACAGGCATAAGGAGGCGTGGGAGACCCCATAAAGTATATATATTCTTGCTCAGGATCACAAGCCGAGTCGATTGAGCCATGTCTGTCTGTCTGTCCGTCTGTCCGTCTGTCTGTGTGAACGCACAGATCTCAGCTATTATAAAAGCTAGAGTTACCAAACTTGGCAGGAAGACTCCTGTGTACTATAAGCAGATGAAGTTTATTTCAAATGTTAGGTGCCACGCCCACCGCCCCCACAAATCAATAATTTAATTTTTGAACTTAATTTGTAAGCGCTGTATATAAGATAGAACTTTCTGACTTTAACATATACTAAGCTAAATGAAATATCTACGTAGTCCCCAAATTACAATCCAATCGAACAATAAACAAAGAAGTTATTTAAGAAAGTATGAGCATTAAACCAAGTGCTTCTGTCAGCTAACAAGGGAGACGGGCGAGCGCGAAGCGCGAGCGCCATCTGTCGAGATTAATTTCAAAGCATGTGCATATGCATATATGTATGAATTTAACAAATTAAACTACACGGGAACATAGGTCGAAGGGTATCCCACTGTCGCGTTTTGCGCGACTGTTGCTCTCGATTTCTTTTTAAACGTTCCTATAGCTCTTAAAAAAGCACCCTTTAGTTTACAACGCAGAGAGATAGGAAGAGAGGGAGAGAGAGAGAGAGTAGAAGTCTGAGCCGGCGAGCGGGGCGTATGCGTAATTTGGGCAGAACAGAGGTAGCAATAGAGTCAGCAGTGGACGAGGCAGCAGCCAATTAGCGTGACAAATTACTTAGACTGTGCACTGTGCGCTGCGTCTAACCGCAGGCCGGCATGGCCAAAATGAGTGAGTGGAAAATGGTAAATGGAAAATGGAAAATGGCCAGTTGACTGTCAGTTAATATAAATGAAAACTCATTAAAAATTTACAACTGATTGACTGCACAATGTTCGATGATATTTGGCCAAATGTTGATGTCGAGTGTTGTGAAATGATGCAATGCCAGCGGTCGAAATGGCGCCCCAGACAAAGGAGATACAGGCAGGGGGAAGGGTGGCAGAGGTAGGGGGTGATCGACCACAGACACAACCCACGCTGCTTCGCTTGCCTGCAATTTATGCTAATGCTCGTTAGTAAAATCAAACAGCAGTTGCAGTTGCAGCAGTGAAACAATTGTGTAAACAACAGGGCCGTAAAGCAAACTACGTGATGGACAGAGAGGCAGAGAGCCAGACAGACAGACAGCTGGATAGATAGGTAGAGAGACAGGCAGATATATGGATAGACAGGCAGAGAGACAGGGAGATAGATAGATAGATGGGGCAGAGAGACATACGCAGTGCTGGCTGGCGTTGCAGCTGTCGGTTGCACAAAATATTGACGCATATGTATTGCCAGTGACAATTAATCTGCTAATTGCCAATTTAAGCACGTAAACCAAACACAGCAGCAGCCAGAGCAGCATCGACTGCATCGACAACATGTCCAGAACAGGCAGTAACGAGGCGGGAGCCACAGCTGATGGAAGGAAGGAGGCGTTGCTGCAGTTGTTGGTCAGTTACTGTCAGTTATGGGCTGCCAAATGATTTGAAAAGTTGACGTGGCTGCAATGCGAACGCAGACTGCAATTGTGCAACTGTATGGGGTGCACTGAAAGAAAGCAGGAGCAAGATAATGAGATGAAATAGGAGTATACAGTGTAGAGTACTAAGGTAACAGCACTGTGAGAAATAACTAGGGAGGAAATAGGAAAGAGATAAAGAGAATTGACAACAGTTTCTACTACTGTTTAGGCAATTCACTCAACCTTTTCTTACAGTGTCTCAACTACAAACTGCATTTGATTTGTCGCTCGAGTCGTGCAAGTGACATTCGAGTACTTCTGCGCAATTAGAGCTAATAAAAGTCAACATCGAGCAGAGCTTGTCAGACGGACAGACACAGGATGCACGAGCGGATGAAGAGAGACAGATAGAGGCAGAGATGAAGACAGAGATGGAGACAGAGATGGAGACAGAGACGGGACGGAGACACACACAGTGCGTATGAATAATCAGGAAACAGAGTCGTAAATACATAAATTAGTTTTGTTGTTGACACGCCGATTTGATTTACGTCTGCGCCTGCCGGAAGTGGAAACCGAACCCGCTACCAAGTTCTCTCTTCCAGGCACACACAATGGCAGTCTAATGAACACAGATGCCTTTCCTTCTGGCCACCTCGCCCCTTCTCTGTTTACATTCATGCTGTGTGCCTTGAATTTTCACTACAGATTTTTGCAATACTGAAAACTTTTAGGGGAGAGATGAGCGGAGAGGGGAATTCCCCCTTGCCAGCTAAATGCGCGTCATTGTTAGCGAGTGACACGAGTTGTCAGCAGAGAAGGAAGGGGCAGGGCAGGCAGCAGGAGGGTCCTCTTGGGTTTCCATGGCATAGTTTTTGTATAATTTTCGTTGCTCGTCGTCGGCAAATTGCCTCAGCTCATTAAATTGTGGGCAAAAATGAAAGGAAAGCGTAGAAAAAGTAAACCACAAAAATCCCTTTGGCTCCTTTGGCTGCTGCGTCCATTCCAGGTCCGCTCCTCGCTTTGCTTCTTCTTCCCTTGCTGGAAGCATTCGGAGAGCAATTGAAACACAAAGAGCATCATTGTCATCTCTCTCGTGGCTCCGACGACGTCATTTACCACATTCAAAATGCCATTAAAAGGATACTAAAATTAATTTGTGGCAATTAGTTGCAAATTGCAAGCGAGCAAAACAAAGCGAGGCGACGCCAACGACGGTAGGAGGGGGAGGGGGGTGCGAGGAGAAAATTGCTTCAACATTTTTATGTGTTTTTGCGCATTTAGAAAACTGTCTATGGAAAATGCCGAGTGAAATCATAAAAACGCGCTTGCCAAGTGGCAAGTGGCAAGCAAGGACCTTACTGTCCGCAGCATCTCTTGGCCAGGGGCGTCTACAAGGGAGAGGGAGAGGGTGTTCTGCAAGGCGTCTTTCAAAAGCATTCCTGTGTGCAGCGCCAGCCCTTCTACAAAGACAATTGCCATGAAGGTTCTTCTTCTGCTGCACCCCCCTTTCATCAAGTCTTCACTACAGCCATGGCAAGCGAGGGAGTGTGGTAAAGGGGGGGGGGGCAGCGCTGCGAACGTAGTCGAGCATAAATAAATGCTGTGTTATTTTTGGCAATTATTTTCACATTCGGGTCCTGTCCGTCCCCGTTCTGGGCGTCCTTCAATGGAACTCATTTGTAATTTGCAGTCGGAAAATGCTCGCATTGTGCTCAGCTGTTGCTGTTGTTGTTTCCGTTGCTGCTGTTGTTGCTGCTGTTGTTGTTGTAGTTGTTATGTGACTAACGCCATTAATTAGCCCTCTAGTCGAGCCTGAGCGCCAGCGCCAAGGACCGATAGACATCTTGGTGCCGGCATTTGTCTTGACAGCAGTAAAGGATGGAGAGAGATGGAGAGGGGGTGAGTGCCCCGAAGGGGCGGGGGGAAATGGGTTGGAGCCGCATGACACATGTTGTCAGCGGGCTCATCTTTCTTGCTGCTGCTGCTGCTGCTTCTGCTGCTTTGGCTCGACTATTTTCGCCGCTAATTGGAAAATGTCACAATTTATTTCATTTTTATGTTTAATTGGATTCTGCTCGGGGAAACTTTTCTGCCCCAAGGAGACGCAGTGGTGTAGCCCGCAGGGGGTAGGGGGGGAGACACTCACGTCGCCTAGGTACGACGCATGATAATTTTCTTAATTTGCGCGCCTTGATGAGCAGCAAAATAGATGGGCGACAGAGTCAAGGGAAAGACATAGAGAGAGAGGGGAAGAGGGAGGGGGGAAGAGAGAGCAAGCAAGTGGAAACCGAAACTTTTTCCATTTTCCTGATGGCATGTGTGTGCTACGTGTAAAAGTTTTTCCCCAATGCCGATGCCAGGATGAGAACGAGGACGAGCACGAGGACAACAGTGACAGCCACAGCAAGAGGGAGACAACAACAACGACGACTCTTCAAAGGTGCAAATAAAGTAAATTATTAGTTTCTGCTGCTGCTTCTGCTGCTGCTGCTTCTGCCTCGTCTTCTTCTGCTTCTGCTTCGGGGAGCTGTTGCTACTTGTGGATTTCCGCTTCAATTACGGACGCAGCTCGCATAAATTTCATTTGACAAACTTGCTTGATAGTTGCCGCAGACACGCACACACACACACACCCCAAGGCACACACACATAGATCTGTTTGGCAAATTAAGAGTTTCCGCTACGCTTCGCGCCACATGTAATTTCCAGTACCCCCCTCCCCTTTGCATCATCAGTTGAAACCAAACTTGCGAATCGATTTGCACGTAATGAATCTGTAGAGAAAAATATTCAAATGTATGGGAATACCCTTACTAAGCGAGCAGCTGCATGTGCTACTCCATCTCCCCCTTCTCTACTGCCCCACTTCCCCTCTTCCTTTCTGCTCTCTTTGCATGTGTGCACACGCGGGATTTGCTGCGAAATCAGAGACGTCTTTAAGTATAATTTCTGGGGCATATAAATAAATCACGTTGTCGGCAGATAAAAAGCTTTATTAGCTTCATTTAGAAGCAGCAGCAGCGCAGCAGCAACAGCCGCAACAGCTCTTGGCTTAATGAGATGTGCGCGTTACGTATACGCTCGATAGGCCCACGAACTAAGGACGTGGCTAAGGATGTGGCAGCTGCCCATTGTAGGCGCCTGTACACACAGTGCGCATAATAAATTTTCATTTTAATGACTTAACGCATAAAAGCAAAAGCAACAACAAGAACAACAACAACAGGTTTACAGGTGTTGTTGTTTTTATTACCATTTCGAGCTGGTCCCATTATTGTTCCTGTTGTTGTTGTTGTTGTTGTTGCTGTTGCCTTTGTCGTACATATTTCTTTACTTCATTTGTTACGCATTCTCCTTCTCCTTCCCCACTCCCCACATGCCCCCTTGAGGTGCACGTTCTTGTGCCCAAGAGGCTTCCGTGGCAAATGTGTTGGCAAAACATTTTTATGATGACGTGCTAAAGGGATCTCAGTCTCGACTCGCCCTCCTTACCCTCCCTGCCTGTTGCCTGCTCTCACCTGAGCAACGCAGCGCAGCAAAAAGTTAATTAGAAATTATGCTCGTGCTGGTGTAATACAGAACACAAACACACACACACGCACTCGTACATCCATAACACCTTTGGGTTATTAGACAGATATACTCAAACATGCGTACACACACTCCCCGTCTCCCTCTCTCACTCACTCACACCTTTGCTAATTAATGCCACTTTTGATGCGTGCGCGAAAGCGCTTTAAAGCGAGTGAGAAGGCGAAGCGAACTACGCTTTAATTAGATATCAACTTGGTCACTCTCTGTACGGCGCATACTTACGTTGCCCACTGTGTGAGCCAACTCCCAGTCCGATGTTCGTGCATTATTGGAGTGCATTTTGCCAGTGTCGAAGCTGTTGGCCTCTGCTGTTGCAGCAACTGCAGCTAGAGATGACAGCGTGACTAGAAACATGCGTGACACGCTGCAGAAAAAAATGTAAAATATTTGTAGAGGACAGTAATAAAATTAACTTTATTTATTTGAAATGTTCACGAAAAGTATATAACGTATTTATAAAATAAATAAACAAACTTTAATTTGGCGACCACGAGGCCCGAGCGCCACCTGTCGATAATAATTTGGAAGCATGCACATTTATGTATGTATGTATGTATAAATTTAACAAATTAAACTATAATACAAAACATAGATTGAAGGGTATCCCACTGTCGCGTGCCGCTTGACTGTTGCTCTCGTTTTAAATAGGAAATACATTTTTGAATTTTTAAACAAGCTTTTTATGTATTTTTTAATTTTTACTACTATTTTTCTACTACTTTTTTTTAGCACAACTTAACAAGTTCCAAAATAATGTTGGCATATGAAATTGGTTAAGAATTTATCAACTTTTATACAAGTTTGACAAACTTTTGAGTTAATTATTTCGACAATTTCATAGATAATTTCTTGCTGGCTTTCCATGTTCTTTCTTCTCGATTTCTCACAGCGTTCCTCTCTTGTTTCGCTTGGCATTGTTTGCATTTATTCTTTGTGATTTGCAGCTTGGCTATGGCCGCGTCCTGGTCGAGTATATCTTGCACTCACTGTGTCTGTGTGGGGAACACAAAGCGTTGCAGATAAATCCATTGCCCCGCCTCTTAAGCTGCTCTAGAGGCTGCTCTGGCTGCCATTGTCACTTGTACGTGGGGCGTGGCGAGCTGGCGAGAGAGTGGTAAAAGCGACACACACACACTCGCACACACACACGGGACACAGCTAAATTAAAAATTTTGCAGTGCGCAAAAAGTCGGTGATAAAAAATATCAGTAGATGGGCAGAGGCGAAGAGGGTTGCGGAGGAGGGGCAGTTCGCCAGGGAAATATAATATTCGCAGTCAATTTACTTTTATGTGTGGAAACTACAAACACACACACGCACAGTGGCACACACAAGTCTACGCACGGCGCACTTTCATACGTTTTTATAGCGTTGAACATATTCTTCTTCTTCTTCACTTGGGCATATGTTTTTCCTGGTTTCCTCTGCTTGTTCTCTCTCTTTTTGCAATTGTGTGTCAGTTGTTGCGGTCTGGCAACTCTGCTCTGCTGGCTAGGTATGCCACTAAGCCTGCCCTATGTGTGTGTGTGTGTGTGTTATTCTATATGTGTGTGTGTAATTTTAATACAATAACAGCAAAAACGCAGGCCCAAAACAAAAATTACCATGCGCTTATCAACACACACTCGCACACACACACACACTTTCAGCACATGTAGAGTATTTTGCTCGATGGCACTTTGGGGAGCAACTATGAGAGCAGACAATGTGTGTGTTTGCGACAGTGACTAATAAAAGCCTTCGAATGGCCATCGTGTGCCCCTACTCCCCTTACTCTTCCTTTAGTCTACCCTTACTTTTCCCTTACTCTTCTTTCTCTCCCCACTCTCCTCTCTCTGTCCCTTGGAAAAGCAATATAATAGTCAAGCAGCGGCGCGCGTGTAATATGCATACAAAATTTTCACAATATTTTCATTTCGCCGCTTTGTTTTTTTATATTTTTTCTCACAGTTTTCATTTGCTGTCCTGCAAAAACAGCAGCAGCAGCAACAACAACAACAGCAACAACGAGTCGCTTTTGCTGCTGTTGTTATCTCATTCGTCCTGGGGCTGGCACACACTCACACACACATGCGGGGCAAATAAACTGCTCGTAAAGTAAAAAAATTGGTAGAAGCAACAACAACAAAAAGAGCAATAAGAGAAGGGGGAGGGGGGATAGAAGGAAAGGGGTAGAAAGGCGTAAGAGAGTCGGTGCGACTTAATCTCCATCTAAACGCAATGGAGTCGTAATAACAACGGAAAACAAATAAAAATACGGACACACACACACATGTGCCTCCCCCTTCCCCACACCCACACACACACACACACACCCACACACATACACAAGTTGTGGCACTGTTGTAGTTTACGTTTTGCCACTTCATTTTATACGCTTGTTTTATTTTTTGTGCTTGCCGAGTTTACTTTTTGACTCATCTCTGTCAGGCAAAGGTTTTTCTTGTCGGAAAAATGGCCATTTGCTGTGTGTCTGTATGTGTGTGTGTTGTTTGTTTGTTTGTTTTTTACAGCACAACGTCTACGGACAGAGAAAGAGACAGACAGACTGGCAGTCAGACAGGCAGCACTGACTGTCAGTGCGGTCTTCTCTAGGCGAATGTTTCTCTAGAGCGTCATACGCATGAGGTACCCAGCTAGGTATGTGTTTGTGTGTTGTATGCTAGTGCATGTGTGTATGCGTGTGTAGTTGCTGCTTGCTGATTAGCCCACTTGGGTGCCATTGGTGAGCTTCATTTGGCTCCACGACCGCACGGCGGTCACAATGACGTCTGTCCCCTGTCCGACCTGTTCCAGCTACGCTTGTGCATGTGTGTGCATGTGTGTGTGCGAGTTACAGGGTACATAATACACGAGTGCAAGCATGTACGCAGGCCTGTGCATGTGTGTGTGTGTGGGGGGTATTTTTTTCTCATTCATTCGCTGCCAGCCACCACGATATGCGACTATGGGGGACAACAAAGAACTCAATATGCCACGGCCAATTTTTGTTGTTGTTTTAGTTGTAGCTGTGCTCCTTACTGTCTTGGGGCATGTGGCATGTGCACTTTGCCAATAGATTAAGCAGGCGAGCTGTGCCTTTTCACATACTAAACATATTACGTATACGCCGCAAACTCTCCTTTTCTCACTTTGCATTTACAGGGTATCTGCAAGTCGTTGCACTCCGTCCGAAAACAATGAACCGTGAACCCTGTAACATGGCTAGTGGACAGAGCTTTACTGCCCCCGCTGACTTCAATTTCAAACCATGCGCTGTTGTCTTGGCCAACTCTAATTTGGCCATTACCCACGTTGATTAGCTCGTAAAATGTGTTTGTTAGACAGCACAACTTGACAGGGGGCAGCACAAGGGGAGCAAGGGGCAGGCAGGGACACTTTTCAGGTCATTTAATTCAAAAGTCATATGCTGGAACGTAATTGAATGCCAAATCAGCAACAGCAACAGCAACAGCAAGTGGAGCAGTAGTCCCCGCTGTGCTTGGCCAGCACAGAGCTGGGCATAATTTAATTAAAATATGCGACTGACAGGCCAAGGAGAAGCGTAGCAAAGGAGAAATCAAGTTTCACATGACCCAAAAACACACACAAATGTTTTCTCCAAATGTTTTTCTGCTGTGGTCGAGCCAAAAGTTGCCATAAATATCAGAGAGAGAGAATGAGGAAGATACGCGACTTGCAGATACTCTGCTCAAGTTGATGAGCTGTAAGGTGACAACAGTTGTCTTTTTAGGGAACACGCCATTGTCCTTTTACAGGGTATACACATAGTTGGAAAACAGTTTGCATAACTCTGGCAGAGTGAGGAGAGTCAGAGAGATACGCCTGTAAAGAAGATACTGTAGTTCGTTGAGGGTTGTAACTGACTTAAGTTCTCCTTTGGGTAGTCAGGCAGTCTTTTTTTTTCTTACAGGGTATACACATAGTCGTCTAACAACGCGACTCTCTCTCAAAAAGGCAAACAAATATTATAGCCAGAAAAGTAGTTTGTTGTAAATTTACATTTTATATTAAAGACCAAACCAGAAAGCTTCACTTGGCTTTCCAAGTGGGGCGAGGGGGGGAAGGGCGTGAGGCCACAGCTGCCGCTGCTGTTAGTGCTAAATGAGATTTTAAGCACTCTACACTCTGCGTGTGTATGTGTGTGTATGTGCTGGGAACCACAAAAATCAAGGCAAGAGGCAACATGTGGCTGCGGTCTGCACATTCTACTGCTCCCTTCAAGCGGCAAAGCAGCGGCACCCCAAAAGTGTTGGGTATAAACAAATACGTGCACAGTGTCTTACAGCAGAAATACGCTACAATAAAGTTGAGGTAGTGATTACTATGAAGTCATGGCATATCATTCATTTTAAAGGATCCACAAATATTCATCAATATGAAGAAAGATAATGCAACTTTCAGTGAGTTCGTTACACTAAAAGAATATGCATAAATATACCAACAATATACCGGCAATATACCAACAATATACCAGCAGTATAAAGCGCATTTTAATCTGCACAGCATGCCCTGGGTTTCTCTCAGTGCACATGCTAATTAGAGCAGAAAGCGGCGACCGCGTTGACACCTGTCGCGACTCTCGGCAGGATACGGATACGTGGCTGTCTCCAGGGCGTCTCTCTCGATTGGGCAGGGCACGCTGGGTTCATTCGGGGGCATCATTATTAATTGCATGCCAGCAGATAGTTTGTTGACAACGTGTTGTTGTTGTTGTTGTTGCTGTCGCTGTTGTTGTCCTTTTTGGCGAAGTCGACGCTCTGTTTGGCTTTTCATTTTTGCCAGTGCGAGGAATGAGTGAGCAAAGGGAGAATGAAAAAATGGACACGACGGCACATGGCCAAACACGCTGATAAAGTTAAGTGCAGCCATGTCAGCAGGCGACGTGTGTGTGTGTGTGTGTGTGTGTGACGGGCACATGCGACAAAGCACACGATTAAATTACAAAATGTCAATAACGATAACGAATGAAATTGATTGAAACGAGCGGCGACCACAACAGCCAAGCCACGCCACGCCTCATGCCTGCCCCCTCTCTCCTTCCCTTACTCCTTCTCTGTCTACTCTCTCTCATTGCTCTCTTCTCCCTTTCTCTTTGCACTGTAATAAATTATGTCTGCCATTGTACGGCGCAGTCCGCAGTCCTGTGGGCGACACCTTGCAGATAGATCGCACCACACACACACACTCACACTCACACACAGCCAGAGTCACACCCTCACACACACACACACACACACAGAGAGAGAGAAAAGGGAGCGAGTGGCATGTCAATTAAAATGCATGATGTTGAAATCATTCGCAATTAATTCATAATTAAAACGCGACACATTATCAAAAGTGTGTGAGGGGCATTTACATAAATAGCGAATGAATATTCATGAGTGCTCGCAGTGAGTGGACACAGTAGGCGAGTGCGAGTGAGTGTGTGTGTGTGTGTGTGTGCCTGTCAGCCAGAGCCTGAGCCGAGCCCTGTCGAGTTGAGGCGCGTTTTAATTGATGCCCCTTAATCGTTGAATTTATGGCGTGTCTCGCGGCATTACGCATACGCAGTGTGTGCACCCTTTCAGCTCGCCTCTTGTTGTTTGCACACACTCGTCCGCATGGCCAGCGGCAGCGGCAGCAGCAGCAGCAACTGCAAATGCAAAACAGCATCACAAATTTTTGGGGCAATGCCACACCCTCTCTCTCTCTCTCTGCCTGCTTCTCCTTTCCCCCTCTTGTCTGTGCTGTGGCAACAGGAAAATGCACTTAAAAGCATTTAGTTGTAGCGACAAAATTTGCAACATTGAAATGCGGTCGGTGGTTGCAGCAGCGTGTGCCTCGCTTGTCGCTTGTCGCATTGCCGCCAGTTTGAGGCTGCCACGCCCACTGTACAAGCCCTCTGGGCATCGCATTATTTGGCCATTGCAGCCCTTTGAAATTAATGTGCGTGCATAAACAAGCAGGCCAGCAAGGAAGGGGGAAAGGTCTTAAGTTCTGCAACTTGGCCCGTTACACAAACGAGCTGCTGCTGCTGCTGCTGTTGGTGCCACTGTCCTCGCTGCCCTCCACCCAGCACTGGCTCTGGTCGTTTCCTACCTAAATTAGCGCCATAAAGTATGCAACAAGCTTTTGCCAGCGCTTTTAATTTGTTTTCTCGCAGCGCTATCAAATATTCATTTGAGCTTCAGCTTCAAGTCTTTGCGCTGGCCTATCAGAGTTCAAGATGCCATTTTCCTCTACCCTCCCCCCTTTCCTCTGCTCCTCCTCTCCTCCTTACTGCCACCAACTGCCGGACGATGGGGCAAAACTTTTAACTAATTTGCGTGCGGCAACTAAAACATTTTCCTTGTAGGCTGCGGCTGTAGCTGCTAGTGGACGTTGGCGGGAGGCGCAGAGGGCGTGACTTGCTTGCCGCTTTGTTTAAAACTAAATTTCCATTCAACTGTCATTTGCGGCGCAATGGCGGTGACATTCATTAGAGGAGCCCAGCGACGAGTCGAGGCTGATGCCGATGCTGAGGCAGCTGAGGCGCTTGTCAAATTACAGTGGCGGCATAAATTATGCGGATGGCTCCCAGTTGCTGCCGAAAACTTTGAATGTTGTTCCCCCATTCTTGTTGTTGTCATAAGTAAACTGACGCTGAAACTGACTGACACGTAATTAAAAGTGCGATATGAAATCTGCAGAATCTACAGTGCCTCGGCCTCGGTACCTCAGCCTCAGTACCTTTCTCAGCTTCTTCTACTGTAGCCCGCAGGCCACGCTGACAGTGTGTCAAAATGTTTACTGACAGCAGGTTGGTCAGGCTCAGCCATCGATCAACTTAGTGTACATATAATGGCAGGCACTATAGAGGCAGTAAATTCACTTTATAATCGACAGCATCCATAAGAAAGCAGGCAGACTTCTTGCCCACTGTGCACAGCCTCATAAAACGAGATAAACGACAACGAAATTTACTATTAAATTGAATTTGAATTTGACAATTTGTCTCTCCCTCACTGTCTCTCTCTCTCTTCTTCGTTTCGCTCTCTCATCTTTTATTATGCAGAGCCGCAAAAGGGAATGGCAGCTGAGCTGGAGGAGGATTGAAAGTGGATGTGGATGGGGGAAAATCACATTTTGTTTGTAAATCAGCAATTTACGCCGGAAAAACCAAACGATGTCGCCTCAGTCACAGTCCCTGCCTCAGTTCCTGCCTCAGTCCCAGCCTCAACCGACTCGGCACACACTTTTAAACGCTCAATAAGATTGGAAAATTGATGGCGGTGGCAACGCTCATTGGTTGGCCTGCACTGGGTTGCCAGGCAGCCTGGACTACCCGTTCCTTTCTCAGTTCCCCCTCCCGCTTTTCCTCCTGCCCTCTTGGCGGGTAAATCCCTCATTTTCAGTGAAAATAAAAATTGCCCCAGCGTAACGCAAAATAAACACATTTAAGTTGCAAATTGAATTTTGCATAATCCCAACGACAGAGTGGGAGCTGAAGAAGGTACGGGAACGGGAGCGGGAATGGGAGCTGCCTCTTAGCATGTCTTTGCGCTGTCCGTCAGCTCAGTGTGCCTGCCTGTCTGTCTGTCCTTCTGCCTGCCTGCCTGCTTGGGGCTGCTTCGTTCGCTTTCGAGTGCTCGCAGTTTTTTCCACGGGGCAAGCCGCGAATGCTTCGTGGAAATGGTCGCGCATGAGACGGAATTTCTGATTAGTTGCCATGGATCCATGTACCCACGCAGGCAGCGGAAGAGGGGGAGGAAGAGGTGGTGTGTAGTCTGCACTTAACCCCCCCAACTCCCCGCTGCTGCTTACTTGGCTTTGACTTTAGCGGAATTCTATTTATTTTCAAAATTTCTTTTGGGACAAATTTCGCACTCACACACATCATGCACCCGCTCTCTCCCCCCTTTGCATTCCTCTGTTGAGTATATGTAAATAACGAAACACACACGCAGACACACACACACAGGCGGAGAGACAGGCGTGTGATCCTGGGGCTTTGGCAAGTAGCTTCGCCGCGTAATTGAATTTACTTTATACTCGTCTGATTAGAAAGAAGAGAACGCGGCAATGGCTGATTGGATTTAGTCAGTTTGTTTTTCGCTTACATATGGTCTACTTTTCCCAAAGAGGGGGGAGAGGGAGATCTAAGAAAAGGACACTTTACTGCAGAAACTTCTTCTAGCAGAAGAAGTTTCCTTCACTCTGGAAGATGGAACTCTGAATTCTCTTTTAACTTTGATTTGAGTGGAAAATTAAAATTAATTAAAAACTGCACGTTTGTGCAACAAATCTATTGTGGATTATGAATTGGCAATAATTGAAATTATTTATGCATTTAATTGGATTGCGAAACATTGCCGAATCAGGCGCCAGCAAAGTTAATTGTCATTTTACTGTGCCTAGTTGACCTCAAATGATTCACACGCGAATCTCACATTCACATTCACATTCGTCGGGTATGCGACACTATGGATACTTTCAGGGGATCAATTGCATACCATATGTTTGTCGTTTACCGTTAGCAGACCACAGGCCGCAGGCGAAACAGGGGAGGGGGGGAGGGTGGTATTGCAGAGTGGCAACGCCTGAAAGCCAAAATGCGCGACGCGATATAATTAAAAGTCAAATGGAAAATTCTCTTGGTCAAATTCAACAAAAATGATGCTAGAGTTGACAGTGCAGTTTGTTTGTTTATATTGTAGATATGCATAGGTGTATGTGTGTTTGTGTGCTGTCTTTGTGTGTGTGTGAATGAGTGTGCCTGTTGTTTGTTTGTGGCCAACGCGCGTTTTTCAATTATTACGACAATGCAGCGCAATATTGTGAATGATAACAACCACAGCTCGATGGCGCTTGACTAGCCTATCTATGAGTTTGTGTGAAGGTGTGTGTGCGTGTCTGTGGGCGTGTGTGTGTAGCTGTATCTGTGTGAATGCGCGCATAATTAAACTAACAAACACGACATCATTCAATGATTTTGCTGCTGCTTTTGATGAGCACTTGCCCAAACTCGACAGGTTAAAGGGCAACGGGTGAGAGAGAGAGAGGGGAAGGAGCGATTGTCACTGGTTGGTCGCTGGTAATGAGAGCCGCATTCTGTGTTTGCCTTCCCCTGTGTGTGTTGCTGTGGCATTTTAATTAATAAATTTAGTTGCAGCTGGCAACGTTTGCATTGCGGTGCAAATTGGCGACCGAACAAAGTTTTCACATTAGCTGCAATTGAACTTTATCAATAGACTTCTAATTAACTCGCCTGCAGCGCGGCGAGTTACATCACCACAAACATACAGATACAAACATACATGAGTGGAGCATGTGGCATGTGGCATGGGGCATGAGGCATGCAATCCTCGTTCACTGTTGCCGCAACTTTTGAAGTTTGCACTTTTTTGATGAGTTTGGTGATCTCTTTTTTATGTTTAATCAATTCAAAGGCAGCCAAACACACACACCAACACACACACACACACATACAGCAATGTACTAACACCCACACCCACACACAAACACCCTCGAGTAGTTTGTTACTGTGCTCTGCAGCTTATTGGAGCGTCACGTACTTCAGCCCCGCCGAGTTTGTTTCTCTGAAGTTTCCCTTTAGAGCTGGACTCGTTGCCGTTTCGTGCCTCATATCGTGACACGAGCTATAGTAAATTGCGATGAGTGTATTGCGTAGTTGTCCATCTCCAGGCGGGCATAGACAGAACTGCCTCGAAGCACTCTCGAGTGCGCTGAAAATCAACTTTGGCGCGTAATTATTTCAGAATTAAGCCGAGAGCAGCAAAGGAGGACAAAGGGAGGGGCAGGGGCAGGGCAGTCATCTACAAGTTGGCAACAGCAACAGTATAACAAGTCAACAAAAGTTACAGATCTCCTCCCCTTCCCCATCCTCTCTTCGCCTTTCTGCCATTGATAGCTTTAGTTTTGTGTATCATTCTCATTGTCGGGGAATATTCTCCTACTGCTTATGCTTATGTAAGTGCTTTCAGGGCGACTTACGTTCTGTTGCCTTATTAAAAACGACTCGTGCCCGCGCCATAAACAAAGGGAATACAATGCGAATATTCCCCATAGCTGCTACTTATGCGCGGCTTTCGTTTCGTTTATTTTATATTTATATTTATATTTTTTATGTTTTTGGGTTTTTCTAAAAGTGGCAAATTAAAAGCATTTTCATGCTAAAACAAAAGTCTTAGCAGCAGGGGAAAGGGGCGTGACAGAGGCAAGGCATTGCCCAGATGCTGCTTGGGTGAGAGCTGATACCCTGCTAATCGCAGACTGCAAGAGAGTTGTTTACTCGCGACTTCTGCGAAACATGAAACCTTTCTGGGGGCACAGCCACAAAGCCTTTAAAATATTCATAGAATTGCTTTAATAACGCTAAATGAGCAGTCGAGTGTGGCAGGAGGGGAAAGAAGGGGGAGAAGGGAAGACAGCCAAGTCAGTCGAGTGAAACCCGAGGCAGAACTGTCCTGCCTTCGTCCATTCAGTCAGCTATCAAATTGACTCTATCTCATTGATGGCGGCGGGGTGCAGGAGCAGGGGGGGTTAGAGAAGGGGGGTGCACCAGGTTATGCGGCAAAAAGCAATTTTTATTTACCAAGAGCAGAGCAACAGAGGAGCAGACACTGTGCCGTTGACTGATTGGCGCAGACGGCTCCGGAGAGCAAATACGACAGCAGGACGAGGACAAGAGGGGGAGCAGAGGGAGACAAGAGGACAGCAGCAACAACAACAACAAGAAGAGGCGTCCATCTCAAGATGGCGCCCCATTTGGGCGTATGCAAATCAGACCACAGAACGACGGCGACGACGACGACGTCAGGCAGGAAGTTGATTAAATGACAAAATAAATAGAAAGTGAAGGATAATGTCAACATTCTAAGTGGTTTTCTTTTAAAAAGCTTAACTGACAATGAACCGCAGGGCAGTCAGGCAGTCATTGGGGCGACCACGGATCCAGTTGAATAAATTATTTTTGCCAACCGAGACGAGACGCGGGAGACGTGGCGATGAGGGGGAAAGAGACGCCGCCACGAGGCAATGAGGCGATGGAACTTGACGAGTGATTGCCCCGCAGGCTTGGCTCGTCAGCCTCCCTCTCCCTTCTGCCCCTTCACCTTACTGGCTGTGCCTCGTTCCGGCATCCTGTCAGGAAATTGACTTTGATAGTGCATGAAATTTGATGATATCGTCGAAGTGAAGAAATCATTTTGGGTTAGCAGTGGGAGTGAAGTTCCACTCTCTAACAGTTTGTAGGGTATTTGTTAGTCGAATGTGTTTATCTTTTATTTCATTTTGACAATCTCATATTGAATGAGAGGAACTTAAGTACTTACTTTCTTCTATGTATAAGCATTCTGTGCAGCGTATTTGATAGCCACATGTCCCTGATCTTAATACTTTACTCGCAGAAGCCTTCAAAGCTTGAATAATAACGTATTTCCCAATAGAATTTGATGAACTTGACATATTTAATTGCAGTCTATTAACTTTGTTCGTTAAGAATGATAAGACTATTCCAATTCTGGGAAATATTGAATCAAGCTGTAAATATGCAAGCATGAAATGTTTAAGTACTTTGTGTAGCTCATTTACTAGCGACATATCAGTTTTGTCTGAGTTCGGCCCGTATTTAAAGGTATTCCACTCTAATATTCTATTGCATCTTTTCATTTCTAGCTGTAGAAAAACTAAATTAAATACAATGTTGCCTTGTCTATTTGGCTCTGTGCCTAATTGGTTTTCTACTTGCCTTGATATAGTGCCCAGAGAATGGAGACTGAGGCAAGCCGGCGACACATATGGATCATTAAGCTCTTGGCTCGGAGCCATCAAAAGGATCCGCGCCAATGGGGCTGAGGTTGACCGATGACGTGGTTTTACTTATATAGAAGTGACGTGCATCCAGGGAGTCTCTAGTGAGAAAGCAATTAAAGCACTGCTTCACTACAAGTTACTCTGTAATCGCAGAGAGAGGGAATCGTCTTGATGCTTACAATTTATGTGGAAATATTTTTCATAAATTTATATGATTATAATTATAAATACTCATTTAAAATAACAATTCTGCGACCTGCCGATAAGCTGTGCCTGATAAGCAACTCTTCGACTCAGAGCTCACTGATCGAACTTAGCTCAGTTCTATTCTGAGTGTCAGAGAGATTGGACGTGATTCAATATGAAATTTTGCATTATCTTCACGCTGCTTTTCGCCGCTTGGCAGAGCAATGCGCTGATTGTGACTGGTGAGAGAGTAAAGACAGTTATATACACATGTTCAATATTCTAAAGTAATATCTTTATATTCTACATATGTCAATCTGCAGATCCGCTGCTCAGTCCCCGACTGGAGGTTACACCCTACGTTGGCGGCGTTGATGCAGTCCATGAGGCACGTAAACTCCTGCTCAGGTTACAGGAATACAGTCTAATTGGCGAGGTAGCTCAGGCTAAGTTTGTTAAGGGACAGCAGCAGAGCCTGCTATTCGAGATGAGCAGCCCCCTGCAGGCCACCAATGTGATACAGGCCTGGAGGAATACGCTTGATGGTCACACGGATATGAAGATTCAACAAGTTGTCACCGATTTTTTCCCAGAGTCAGAAGTTAGCTTTCGAAGTGGTTGAAATCAATGATTAAATGCCGAGACATTTGTGGGTATTATATGTATATATACATATGTATATGTATATGTTATTGCCACAGATAGACAGAGATAAAAAACCAGGCAGGTCAGGGAGAGTTCATCTTGAAATAAAAGCCCCATTTGTGAAGTTACTTTACTGTTGCCTCTGATTAACTTAGCTAAGCTGACTCTCTACACTCTCTCTTTCTCTCTTTGTTACTCATTCCTCTTACACTGAGTCGTATTTAATCAGATGTATGAGGAGTGAAGCGACGGCGGGGGCAGCTGCAGAAGGAACGTGGGCAAACAAATGAGCACAAATCGGATTGGGATGCATTGCGCTCTGCGCCATGCGGATTTATGTCCCGATTTTTGTCTTATCATCAAGCAGAGCAGAGCAGAGCAGGGAGAAGAGAGGGAGAAGAAACAGAGGACGGGAGGCCACAAGTTTGATGCTTGTCAAACAAATTATAAGCCCCCGTTCCGTCGTTTGGTGACGCAAAACTAAACGAGAGTCTCCTAAAGCGGTTTATCTAGCGCGGCTTGTCGCGGTGCCTGCTGCCTTGTTGTTGTTGTGTTTGTTGTTGTTGTTGTTTGCGAGGGTGGTGCAGTCAGTTTGCTGCCAAGTTGTGTCAGCCCTGAGGGAGCCTGGAAGGAGGGAAGCAGGGGACGACGGCTCAGGAGCTTAGGACTAATCCGCATATGGAAAATTATATAATATGAATGAGCACATGTACTATATACTTGTACGTTAGTGTGTGCGTGTGTGTGTGTGTGTATGGATCGACTTTGGTGGGATGCGAAATAAGGCTGACAAAGTAATTTCCACAGTGACACATTTTCATGGCGGAAAACTCATTCGCAAATATGCTTAACTATGACATAGAAAACTGGTATAGAAAGGGGAGTCCTGGCCTTGCTAATACTCTGGAATCAAGGCCGAAGTACACCCTGTAGTTAGAACTGGTATACGCTCTAATCAGAGCTGCAGTTTAACCTGTTGTTAACATCCGTATACCCTGTAATCAGAACTGAAATAATGAATGTTCAACTTCTTTCTCTACCTTCCCATATTTGTTAACCTTCCTTATCGAACTTGACTTTGTGTAGGGTATCTAGAGTATCTTCATGTGTGTGTGTCTGTGTGCGAACTTTACATTCTTTTTCAGTGAGAGCAATTTATTTGCCTCTTGCACACGAATAAATATGAACATAAATAATAAAAAGCAAATTAGTGTAGATTTTAATTTGCTTTTATTAAAACGCGCTCAGCTTCTGCAAATGGAATGCCGAGCATGTAATAAGAGCGGGTGAAAGGAAGGAGGGTGGAAGGTGCCGAGGGGGTTGTTTCGGTTGTCGGCTTGGCTTGGTTTGGTTTTCCGGACACTGCGAGAAGCGGAAGACGACTTTACATCAGTGCACAATTTTTACATTAACCTGAAATGTAAAGTGCCTTTGCGGGACGACTGCAAAGCGGAGAGGGGCAGAGAGAGGCAGGGGAAGAGTGAGTGAGAGAGAAGGCGAGAAGGAGAAAGAGCAAACTGAAAGGCAGCTCTACGCTTCGCATCATATGCTCCATGAGCCGTCGTGGGAAATTAAAATAAAAGGCAAATACACACACACACTCTTGTACACACACACACACACACACACCCGTGCACACTCACACGTCGATAAGCAACATCAGCAACAACAACAGCTGGCATCGCATATGGTGGAAATGCCATTTCTGACTTTTTTGCGGCATGTCCGAAAATGCGCAATAAAAAGGTGAAAGTTTGCACTCGTGTCGGCATGCAGTGGCTGCGAGGGAGAGGGGGATAGAGGGGTAAAGGTAAACCAAGTGCATTGCGGTCTCATGTTCTTCTCAGTCCTACCCTTCCTCTGTTCTTCTCCTCTCTCTTCTCTTTCGACTTGCTTTTCGCTATTTTGCATACTGAATACGCCACTCACCTCTGTCTCCTCTCCCGGTGCAACATGCAAAGTGCCGTTTTGTGCGCCCGTCAAGCGTTTTATTTATTTTTATCTGCTGTTCTTATTTTTATCATCCCTCGACCCCTTCCCCTTTGTTGGTCTTATCGTTCTGCTGCCCGCCATTAATCGTCTTAAGAACCATTTGCTGTCCATATCAAAACTTTAGTTGATCAATTGATCCTCAGAGTGATATTAGTAATACTATAAGCATCAGTACTGTCTTATTTTGATAACTTAAGAAGTTGTATTAAATACTAAAGATATGTGGAAAATTGCTAGTAATTATTGCAATAACCAGTTGTGAAAAGCACACAAACACACAAATAATTCCCAAGGCAAAGTCGTCTGTCCACTACTTGTGACTTTGGCCTTTAATTTATTCGGCGGTTATTATCCGATCGGATTGAAATTTGAAAGAGAGTTAGCTATTTAAATTAGCTAAGTACATGTCAAAGTAAAACGTTGTATGTTGTATACATCGCTGATACATCGACTTGAAAAGTGAAATTATTAATTTGGCGGGGCGGTGGGCGTGGCACCCAACATTTGAAATAAGCTTAATCTGTGCAAAGTATACAGGAACCTTCATGCCCAATTTTGTGTCTCTAGCTTTTATTATAGAACAGATCTGTGTGTTCATACAGACAGACAAGCGTGCAGACAGACAGGTATTCAGAAAGGTATTCGGTAAAATTGTTTAGCAAGTGTCATTACAGTTATAAAGTTAATAAATATTGCATATGATGATCACAAACCTCAGTTTGAGAGAGTGGCTGAGACTGTGTAAAAGAGGAATATCAATAAATGTGCTGCCTACCTTCGTTAAGCTTTCAACAGGAATCTCGTTTCAGTTACCACTCTTGGCAATTGCTGTTCACATTCCTAGTCCAATGATCCACGTACAGTTCTGGAATTGATAGAATAAGAATTTGAACTTAACACTTACAATGAACGTAAGAAATTTAAAAGGAATACATTTCTTTAGAAATTGTTCATAAATTATGCGGCTTTCATTGCCAATTACAAAATCTTGATTGCCAAATACACACACACACACACCCAAACACAGACACACACACACATACACTAATATATGCGCCTGCATTGGACAAAAGCAAAAACGGCAGCAGCAACAGCAGCAGCCACAAGGCGACCCCAATGAAGCCAATTAGTTGACGTAATGCTAACGACGCCACCAAGTCACGACAAGGACGAGGACGAGCAGCGAGTGGGAGCAATGGCAGGGAGGGAAGTGTGGGTGTGGGGGGGGGGGAACGCCGACAGTTTTGAACTGCCTGCAAAATGAAACATTTGAAGCTGAAGCTGTCGCTGCTGTTGCTGGCATTCGTTCCGGTTCGCCCGCCTCACCTGTGTGCACGGTCGGTGGCTTCGAGTGGCTAATTAATACGCCCCGTTGCACCGAAGAGTGACACAACTAGCCAACCAAGCGCAACATCCACCTGCCCCCCTCGCCACCCGTCCACCAGCCTGGCAGTCTGTAATGAGCGTTTCGAGTTAATTGCCGTGTAAGAAAGGTAAAATGCTAAGGCAGGAGCAGAGGCAAAGGAAGGAGAAGGTGCAGAGGTAGGCAAAGGCAGAGGCAGAGGCAGAGGTGGGGAAAGGGGCACAGACTGTGGTAAATTTAACAGAATTTTATGCTTTTCAAAGGCATTAATTAGAAGTAATTGCCGCTGCTTAATGAGCTTGTTTGCTGTTTCCAGAAATACGCCAAAAACAGGACAACGTAGAATACAAAGGAAGAAGAGAGAAGGAGAAGAGAAAGCAGAAGAGCAGGACGAAGATGAAGAGTAGAAAGCGCCAACATTTGGTCTATATAATTTATAACCCGTCAATGGCGCGCGACATCGACTGTCAATTGCCGCACGGCAATTCAGCAAGGCAATCAACTCATATTTCATGGCATGCTCCACTGTCATTAGGGCTGAAGGAAGTAGAGAAGGAGGAACAAATGATGAAGGGAGGAGCGCAAAGAATCGAACGATGGTTGGGGGAGGCAAATTGAAACGCGAAAAACAATCAAAACTTTTACGAAAATGAGCCCAAAATGAAACGCAGCTCGCTAAATCGAATGGGGAAACTTGCAAGCCAAACTCACACTCGCACACACACACACACACTCCAACACACACAAATATACACATAAAGACACACACACTCTCCGCACACACACATAATAAAGTATATTTTTATGAGCAGCCCATCAGGCACGCCCCCAAACAGTTTGGGGCTGTCTCTCCACCTGTACAGTGTGTATTCCCAAGCAACAACCACCCCCCACCCCCTTTCTCATCACCCTGCACAGTGGTATGCATGCCTATATTGCCATGCAAAAGTGATAAGCAACAGGGGAAGTTGCAAACTTCACCACTGTGCAGCTGCCTTTGTTTTATGCGATTTCAATCAATGCCCCAACAACAGCAGCAACAACAACAACTGCAACAATTTCAAGCGGCGCCGCCTCAAATGACGCGCGAAATGAAATGAAAATTTCGCCTTGCCATTTGGCACGCCCACCTCTGCCTTTCACCGCTCACCTGCTCGAGAGTGTAACAACACTTGAATGTTGTTTGTGTTTCCGCGATTGTGTTTTCTGCGATTTGCCATATTGAACTCTGACACGCAACACGCAAGCGATACAAAGGATATTCATAAAAGAGAGCAGGTGCACGGGGGGAGGAAGGAGGGAGAGCAAGAGAGGGGGGGGGGAACATATCGATGTCGCTGTCGAGTTGAACAAAATGAAATATGCCAACTTTGATGATGTGTCATATTGGGCGATTGAAATGCAACCCGATTGACGATTACCCCCCGCACCCCGCACCCCCCTCTATACTCATTTTCTCTCCCCTCTCTCTTCATTAAAACATTTCGACAATGTGAGTTGTGTAAAGGAGCGAGGAGGGAAGGGGGGCAGCAAGTTACCGATGAATTTAAGCAATGTTGCTTTGGGTTTTTCCATCTGTGTGAGGAGAGTAAGCGCACACACAGCAAAAACAGTTTCCCTGGGTAACAAAGCGGTTTAAATGCCATATTAAATGGACCTTAATATGTGCGTGGGGTAGGGGGAAGAGCGGGCGAGGGAGAGGTGCAGACGGTAGGGAACAGTGGAGCACTTAATAAGAGTATGTTGAGGAGATACAACAAACTGTTGAATTTCTCATTACAATTCTTAATATATTCAGGCCCGTAGCAAGGCGTGTGCGGTGCACAAAGGCCGCCGTCTGCTAAGGGCCTGCTGTTTAAAATGAAAAAAGTAGCTAAATGAAAGAAGTATCTATTTTATATAGTGAGCTTTATTTCAAATTTGCTCTCTTTTGTTTTTATAACAGCTAATATCTCGAGCTTCAAACGGACGACACCTAATGATACTGAACAAGAATATATTATATTTTTTACGTTGTGGGGCCAGTCACGCTTTATTCTGCCGTCATTCTGCCCGCTGGGTACTGTGTATAATATGTATGTAATAATTGCCAAGCATAATAGAGAAATATTGATTGAGTGGATAACAATTGAGGATTAGATGGACGAAAATATGGAAAAAATCAAAAACTATTGATGCATTTTTCAGTATAAAATTGAGAAAAGAACTGTCTATAAATATAAATAATATAAATAGTATGTATTTAAAGCAAGACAATTACAATAGGAGTCTTTAAGAAGTTTTGCAGAAGGGCCCGCGAGACCGTTGCTATTATTATATTCTATATTGCCCGCTTTCTTCCCTGATTTGCCCATAGTGCGCTGTGTCTGCATATGCTAAGAATATGCGAAATGTCAAAAGCAGCTTACCGCCAGCTCCATCAGCATCAGCACAAGGATATCAACATCAACATCATCAGAACATCAACTTCCCTTCCTGCCGCTAACAAGAGCAAAAGTTGCGCTGACAAATTGGCCGTGGAATGAAAGGAAAGGGGGCGGCAGCGGGAGTGGGTGTGGCACGCTTTGAAGTATCGAAGTTGGAGTTCAATAGGATTGCCCACATTCCAGCGTGGCTTGCGCGCAACGATAACAATGTTGCCGCAGTTCATTTCTGGTCCTCCTCATTTTCCATTTCCCATTTCCCATTTGCAGCGAGGCGAAATTAACATTTTATTCTGGCTCTGGTTTTCCGCCAGCCATGCGAAGCGGCCGCAATTTAATTTTAATTTTCCTTCAAAACAAAAGCTGACCTGAGGTCAGGGGGGAAGAGAGGGATAGGGGGAATGTGGAGCACAGCCTGGTCATTTATTTGTGGCATGCTGCTGCTGCTGCTGCTGCTGTTGACGTCGTCGTAATTACAAATTTCGCCAGTCTTTTTTGAGCGGGTCCCATCAACGCGTTGACGTCGCTGCCACCTCGGGGCAAGTCCTGCTGCTGCATGGGGAATGTTTTGCATTTGATGTGCTGCCCCGAAGGCGTCAAGTGCTTAGCGTGGCCCCATCCTGGAATAGAGACAGCTCCACTCGGCGAGTGCTGCTCATAAATAGTGGTTATCTAAGCCATAAGCCAAAAGCCATAAGCTATAAGCCCTGCTCCATATAACCCACATCCAGCGCCCCCCTTCCCCCACCCCTCTTTAGCTATACCACTCCGTGCAGGACATACAAATGCGGCGCATTTATTTTAATCCTCAGCAGGAGCTGGAGCCGGAGAACGGGGCGTATTAGTAATCGGCATTGGCATTCGTATGAGCTCGCTGCTTCAGGCGTGGCAGCAGCAAGGACTCGAGGGGAGGGGAGCAACAAAGTTGCGGATTCATAACTCTTTCATTTGGCCATATCTGCACATTTTTTCTGCTCTTCGGCGTCGTAAAAAGCGCGCTGAGATTGGCATTTGGCTGGCTTTCGTTGCCAATATTCTGGCTTACGCTGCCCCGCTTCCCCTCTTCATCTCTGCTCTGCCACTGTACCGCAGCACCTTGCCCTGGCTGCAGCCCTACAGTGGTCCTGGTCGTGGTCGGTCGTGCCTTGCCAAGGCATTCATCAAATTCAAGTCATGTTATCGTAGAAAATGAAACAAATTTTTGCAATTTGATTGCTTTTCGTGTTGATGCAGAGCAGGGGGAGAAAGGGGGAGGGAGGGAGGAGCGTGTGCTTGCCAATAACTTGCCAATGTACTCCCCAGTCGCATGTGAGTCCCCTTCCCCGCCCTTGCCTGCGTCCTTGCACAGATGAAGTGGCTCCGGCATGACTCGGATTCCGGATTTGTGATGCCGCATTCACATTTAATATGCATGCCTACGAGAAGTGAGTGAGAGAGAGGGATAGGAGTGGGAGTGGGACAGAGGGAGTGCACAGGAGACGTTGTTCGACGTTGTCCTTCGCGCTGCGATTTGCGTTTTGCGATTTTGCCAGAGTTATGAACTTGCGTATGCGAAATTTTTCATATTTTTTACGTGCCTAAAAATCAAATGAAGGAAGGTGAGTGTACGTGGTGTGTGTGGGTGTGTGTGTGCAACAACCACCGTTGGGACTGTGGCAACAGTTGTAAACACGTGTTCCATCATTACACTCCAGCTGGTTATCTTTACCACTCCCACTCCCCTCTTGGCCCCACTCATTTTGCAGGTCTACGAGATGTTTTCTCATATATTCACTTGACATTCTGATATCCTGTAGAGGCTGTTAATGACAGGGGAGTGTACCAGACTCACTCGTACTTCACTGCAGCTAGAGTATCTGCAAGTTAAGCATACTCTATACCCTGTAGAAGGTGTTCATGAGGGGCATGTAGTGCCGATTTACTCTATCAAATGAGTTTTGAGCAAATCGGTTTCTTATTCATGGCACTTAGGGTATCTGCCAGTCGTGCATTGTGCTGCCAAGCAGTTCCACTTGTTTTTCATCTTTTCCGCCATGTTGGCTGTTTTACATACATGTGTACAGTGGCTGGGGGGGGAGGTAGGGAGGGGGAGTGGCAGGCTCAGGCACCTATCATTGCCTCGAGACTGTTTTCACCATCAGCCACAACTGAAGCTGCTGGTGCTGGTGTTGCTGCTGCTGCGGCCAAGGCAGCTGAAGTTGCTTTTGTTGTTTATTTCAAAAGTTAATTTCGTACTTTATCATAGCAGCAATAACAGCAGCACTACAAGAGAGTGGAGGGGGCTGGGGCGGGGCGAACGGTAAAAAGTGCCAGGCATCGTATGGGAAATGAAACTTTTCAACGGAAACGGAAGCTGTACACGCTGCGCCCAGGCAACTTTCGCTGTGCTGTGCGGCGTGTGAATAAAGTGAAACAAATGGAAAAGCAGCCGCAGCCAGCAGCCAGCAGCCACTGTATGCCACGCCCACTTCGGCCCACTTCGCCCAATGGTTCTTTCTTTGGCAACAATTGCATTGCGGCAAACAATATTTTTGTTATCTTCTGCAATACACGCGGGCGTGAAGAGGCAGACAAGAGTAGCGACAGGGGCAGCTGGGGCAGCGGGGGGCGTGGCAGTGTATACGGTATACTTTACAGCGGCGTTTCCGCTTGGCATTTTTATTGTTGGCCCAGCGAAGTGTTCGATGCACAACTTTTAGCGCTATTGTTAAAAGAATTAAAAGCATGAGACAACAGAAATGGAAACAAAAGCCAGCAATGATAACAGCCAGCAGCCCAGAGAGACCCGCCCTGTCCCTACTCTGTGCTGGTGCAGGAAGCGGAAGAGCTGCCATACACTGTGTCTGTGTCTCCCGCTCTCTGGTTAGTCAACATGGCTGGGGAAGTGGGAGAGGAGGGGAAGGCGCAACTGAGAACAGCGAGAAATGTGCCGTGACGTGGCAAATGTAATGGAAAATGCTCACTGCTATCGTCGCCGTTGCCGTCGCCGTCTCCAAAAGGCAAAAGGCGGCCATTGAGCAGGCACTGCTGCCTGTGCCCCTTCCCCTTCCCCTGCACATTCCCCCTCCCCTTGCCCACACTCGCCTCAATTGCAGGCTCTTATTTTTATGCAGCGTGTCAATGTGTAACAAAAACTGGCACAACCTATTTATACACACACATGTGTGTGTGCGTCTAGTGTGTGTGTGTGTACTGTGTGTTTATTCTCCATGACCACGTCTATGATTGCTGAGCAGAGGCAGCGCTGCGCTGCAAACTGCGGCTGCGACAGCGGCGACTGTGCCAAGTGCGTAATTTCCGTGCCGTGTTTTTCGCTACACTCACAGAGAGTCGCTTGAATTGTTGGAGCAAGTAGTGCCTGCAGTCTTTTGAGTTCAGTTTGTTAGCTGACTAAAAGCTTAAGTTGCAGAGCGTGTTCATCTTTTATTTATATTTAAATAAGAAAAGGATTCCCACAAAACATTCTAAACACTAAAGACTTCATTCTCTTTTTTCTCTTCCACTTTGCAGTCTGTAAGGGTATCTGGAGTGCAGATTGCACTGCCTTGTCACATTATTATTGCAGCATTATTTTTTTGTGTCCGTCTCGTTGGCTCCTGTTCCTCTATTACCACAGTGGGAGCCGCTGCCCTAACAAGCAGCGTTTATTGCCATAAAAGTTTACGACAAAAACTCATTTCCGTCACCAAGGCAATAAATGTACAACACAAAGAGACAGAGAGGGCAGAGGGAGATACAGTGAGAGAGAGAGAGAGAGTGCCACAGATCGATTGTAGTGCATGCAGATCTGCTGTTGCTCGGGGGTTACAATAGACCTCGCTGGAGCCGACTTCCGGTGAGCGGAAATCCAGCACTCAGCCAAAACGGAAGCTGCCATTTGCTATGCAAATTGGGGATCGGCCAAAGTGGGCGCAAAATAATAAAAATAATAATAATAATAATAATTTCGTTGACATCGCCAGAGCCAGCAGAGGAAGAAGGGGCAGGGGAGCATTCCAAAAAGAAAAACGTCGACAAAAGCAATTTAATTATGTAGATGGTCTGGCTAGGACTATCCTGGCCTGGCCTGGCCTGGCATGGAATTACCTCAGCAGGAGCAGCTCCTGGAGCAGCCATTGCTCATTAGTGTCAATCTATTTAGCATAAATTTCAATTAAAGCAATATCCTGCAGCAGGCTATGGCAGCCAGGATACCCCCAACAACAACAACAACAACAACAACTTGGCGCACTTTCTTAGAATAATAGAGCGGAAAAAACGCAACGAGAATTATGGCTGAGCCCGCTGTCGTCCTGTCTGCTTTCCTCCCACTCCCCCTGCTCATCTTCCACCTTCTGCTGCTGCTGCTCGACGTCGCCGGCTTCGCGTTGTGGACTCATATTTCAGGCCGAGCTGAGCTCCTCTGCTAAACTCATTAAAATGCAAAATGAGAGCGAAAATATATTGAAGAATGCCGACAGCGCGATGATGGCGCAGATGATGTTGCACGGAAAGAGCAGTCTCTCCTGCACTCTCTCCCCTCCCACTGCTGCTGTCAGCATCATCAGCTACCTCCAAAAAAAACTTAGTTATTAATATGGCAGGAATTTCATGAGTTTATCGATTGGCTGTGAAAAGACAAGCGAGAAAAGAATGGACTGGACTTGACTAGAGGTTTCTTATCAAGCGTGCACTGTCTTTCTTCTGTCTTCCCTGTTCCCTTTTGCTCTCTTCTACTCCCTTGTCACTCTTTTCTGTTTCTTCTTCTTTCTTCTCTTTTCTCTTTCTCTATGAAATTACAAGTAGGGAAAGGAGGAACAAGAATAGTTAGACTTGACTAGAAAGTTCTTATCAAGCTTGCACAATCTTCCTCTCAATCTTTCTCTTCTTTCTTTCGATTTTTCTTTCTGATCCTTTTCAGTTTCGTTTTCTGGGTTTTATATTTCTATCCCCTCTTCTCCCTGCTTTTATCTATGATTAGCAAAGACTTGAATAGTTTAGACTAGAAATTTCTTATTTATTTGGCACTTACCTTCGACTTCCCTTTCACCTATTCCCTCTTCTATACTTTCCCTATACTTTCTATTCTTTCTGTCTTCTCCCTTCTCTGTACCCTGTTCTCAAGTCTCCCCCCACTCTCCCATTTTATTCTCGCTTTGCTCTCTAGTTTTGCTAGCAGTTTAGCGCGCTAAGCTGAGACTAGGCCACAAGCTAATAGCTATGACCAATGACCAGACTGACCTGCCTGCCTGCAGCTTGGCTCCACTAGCTTCTCCTCTAATCCTCCCCAGGAAGAGAACACGCTCGCTGCTCTGTTTGTTTTCCGCTGCATGAAATAATAAAAATAAGCATAAGCTCCTCCTCGACTGCGACTGCCGTTATGAGGCAAATCTGCAATATTTCCGCACAGCTTATGTGCCTCACACACACACACACACACCAAACACACAACTGGCAAAGCTAAGCAACAACAACAAGGGGAACAGGGGGGAACATGAGAAAGGGGAACAGCAACTGGCAGCGCTTAGCAACTGACATTTTGGTGAACGTGTGTGTGTGTGTTTGTGCCGTGTGTGTGTGTAGCCACAAGTCGCCCTGTCTGCGCCGTGGACTACACACAACGTATAGTCAGCTCAGCGTGGTGTGTGTGTGTGTGTGTGTGTGCGGAAGGAAACAGTTAATACTTCTGTCTGTTATGCGCTTACTTCCTGTCTCCATTAAAAGTCATTCTTTTGGATAATCCTTTTGGCAACATTATGGCAAGTATTAAAAAGTTTTTTGCACCAAACTCAGCAGAGAGAATCCGCTACAGCCAGACTAGTCTCACCCCCCCCCCTGCACCCCCTTGCCCTTCTCTTTCTACTTATTACCTAGCAAAAGTTTTGCAGATTCTTCTGCTGTTGTGGCCAGAATGCGGATTTGTTTGTGCTGTTTGTCTGTCTGCCTCGCAGTCCCCTTCCCCTCCCCCTTTACCACTGGCAGTGCGTTGTACTCATATGTCGGGGATTTGCTTATGCTGCGTTGATAACCATAAATATTCCGTGTAATAGAAAAAGGTTCTCTAAGTGCTTTCCCCATTTCTGCCTGTCCGATACAGTTCTGGTCTTTAAGTTGATTCTGTTGATGTGTTCGCAGCATTTATCATAATCAGCCCAAGCTGCGCTTTCATCAAGTTCACCTGCTGTTTTTCTGCTTTTCGGGCCTTGCTCCAAAATGAATATAAACGGTTGCTCTACTCTCTCTTCCCCCTTCTCCAGGCTTAGCTAACCTGTTGTTGTCCTTTGTCGACAAATTATTCAAATTCACCCCGAGGTTGCCTTCCGCAGTGAACGTGTTTGGCATCAATAAAATCCTCCAGCCAAGCGGGGCCAAAAGGCTAAAATGGCTAAAATGACACCAGCGGCAATTTGGTTATTCCCTCACACACACATAGAGACACACACACACACCCGCACACCATTAAAATATGTTAATGTGCGTGTGTTCCTAGTGAATGTGTTTTTTATGCAAATTGATATTTGTTATGCTGCTCCTCTTCCCCTCTCCCTGCCCCTTCTTCACCTCCTCCTTCAGCTGGTGTTCCGATTGAGTTTCCTCTATGAGGAATTGACACCTCATCAATTTTCAATAGAAATCAATGCCGCACCAACCACGCACACACCCACACAGTGCTTGTCTCTGTCCTTTCCTGTACCTCTGTCAGTCTGTCTCCTTCTGCCTCACTCTGCCTCCCCCTGTCTCCCTCCTCCTATGCAAACACGTTTCTGTTGGCTTCCTGTTGGTGATTGAGCTGTGCTCCTTCAGCATAATAGTGTCAGGCAGTGACAAGTCCAACCCATTCCCCCACCTCCCTAGGGATCTAATCATTGCGCTTTTTATTATGTCTTGCTCAGCGCCAAAGGGTTAGCTTCCCTTAAACTGCTACCCCTCTTCCCCTAACTGCAGCTAGTCAACATTCTAACGCCATTCCAACACTAAGTTCACTCTGGGAGATGCTTTTCTTTTCTTTGCTCTGGAAACATCGAGAACATCTGATCGTCCATACTTAACCCACTTGGCAATGCTCTTTGGCAGCAGCTTTTCCACACAGCTTTTCCTCATCACAGCTGATGCTCTCCATGCTCTCTCCATGCTCTGCCTCGATCTCCACAGAAAGAGGCAAATGGGCAGAATGGGAAAAGTGTTGGAAAAAGCTTTTCAGTTCTCGCGTCGCACTCAACACATTCGCAACGTAATTCGGAAATATTTGTGCCGGATAATTCAACCAAATTGTTGTTGGTTTTTCTCCGTTTTTGATTTTTCCGTGTGCGGAACACACTGAAAAATTCCTACCTGGGCAAGAATGCGACATGGAATTGCGTTCGTCTGGTGTGTCTGGTGCATGTGGAGTGCGTGGCTGGTGCGCAGCAGTCTGCAGCAACAAATCAACATTGGTAACAGCAACACTGACAACAACTACAACAAGGCACAAATAAAATGTGGCTTCCTCTTGCCCGCACAGGTGCCTTTTTCTATGACAACGAACTGGAACTGGAGAAGGAATTCCTGAGTGTGGTCAGCTCCATCAACGGACCCGATGCGGAGCCTACGTTCGCACTGAATCCTCTGATCAAGCGACTACAGCCTGAAGATGGCAGCGTTGTGCTGCAGGAACATGGTGAGAGGAGGGAGAAGGAGGACGGGGGAGGGATTTGGGAACACATTTTGACGACGAAAACTCTTCGCTTTCAGCGTGCGATCTCATCGATAATGGTGTCGCGGCTATTTTCGGACCAAGTTCAAAGGCGGCGAGCGGTGAGTAGACACTGAGGGGAAAGGCGGCGGCGCAGACAGCGATCTTGTGTAGAACGAGCGAACAAAATAGAGAATAGAATGCAAGAAGAAGAAGAAAGAGCACAGGCGATAAGAACGAATTGCGAACAAAGCGAACGATCGATGAGATTTGTTTGTAAACAGAGAGAGGGAGAGAGAGAGGGAGGGAGAGCGAGTGAGGGACACCTGTGGATCTCTTACTCTCTCGCCGGCCTGCTCTGCCTCACTGCGCACACTCTCCCACTACACTTACCTCTCCTTCTCTCTCTTCAGCCCCTTTCTCTCTCTCTCTACATATACTTATACTTTACACTTTCCTCTCTCCCTTTCTTTCTTGCTTTGCCTCACACTCCACAGACATTGTGGCGCTGCTGTGCAACAACACTGGCATTCCCCATCTCGAATTTGACATGGCCGACGAGGAGCATCAAGCGGAGAAGCCCAACCACCTGATGACCCTCAATCTTTACCCTGCTCAGGCAATCGTCTCCAAGGCCTATGCGGATATAGTGCAGAATCTGGGCTGGCGCAAGTTTACCATTGTCTACGACGAGGAAGACCGTGAGTTGCCCACTTCCTCTCCTTCTTCTTCTCTTACTCCTCCTTCCCTTTCTCCTACTTGCAGCCAAGGCCAATGCTCGGCTGCAAGAACTGCTGCAGCTGCGGGAACTGCACAATGACGTCGTGAGGATACGCAAGTTCCGCAGGGACGAGGACACACGCGTCATGTGGAAGAGCATCAAGGATGAGCGACGCATTGTGCTCGATTGTCCCTCCGACATGGTGGTTGATCTGATCAACGCCTCCTCAGAGTTTGATCTGACCAACCAGTACAATGTGAGTAAGACAGTGGGTGGGGGGGGGGGAGGTGGGTAAGCCACTCTCAACTATGGATTAATCTGCCATCCTTTGCTTGCAGCACATTTTCTTGACCAATCTGGATTCATATAATGACAATCTGGACGAACTGACGGCAGACAATGAAACATTTGCAGTGAATATAACCGCGACTCGCCTGCTGCTCAATCCTGAACCTCCACCAGTGAGTTAACCCACCGTCCCTAACCCCTTTCGCCCTCATTCGGTTTTGCCCTCTCTCTTCTTCAGCTCTATGGCTTCGTCTCGCAACGGGAGGATGTGGTCTACGAGAGCAGCGAACCAGAGCGCACTCTGATCCATGACCTGCTCCACGATGCACTGCAGCTGTTCGCGCAGGCCTGGCGCAATGCCAGCTACTTCTACCCGGAGCGCATGTCCGTGCCGCGCATGAACTGCGACGTGGCAGCCGCGGGGGGTCGCACCTGGCAGATGGGACGTTATTTGACGCGTCTAATGAAGGCGGTAAGTCGAGGCAGGAAGAGAGGAAGGAGAAAATTGTAATTGATTAATCGGTTGACGTGGGTTCTCTCCTAAAACCCGCGACAGACTTCAGGTGTGAATAGCAACAGCAAGTTTCGCACCAGCCATCTGCAGTTTGACGAGGATGGACAGAGGATCAACTTCAACATTGAGATTTATGACCCCGTGGACAACGTTGGCATTGCCGTGTGGGACACGCGGGGCCAGATAACGCCGCTGAGCACTAGCACCAAGGTGCAGAAGAAGGTCGTCTACCGCGTGGCCACCCGCATTGGGCCTCCTTATTTCACGTACAACGAGACGGCGAGGGAGCTCAACATGACGGGCAATGCCATGTACATGGGCTACGCCGTGGACCTCATCGATGCCATTGCCCAGGAGGTGGGATTCGAGTACGTGTTTGTGCCCGTGGCCGATCAGGAGTACGGCAAGCAGGACAAGGACACCAAGCAGTGGAACGGCATCATCGGGGAGATTGTCAACAATGTGAGGGGATGGTGAGGGGGGTATTGCAGTGGGGACTAATTCTCTTTCTTCGCCAGGATGCACACATGGGCATCTGCGATCTCACCATCACTCAGGCAAGGCGTACCGCCGTCGACTTCACGGTGCCCTTCATGCAACTGGGCGTGAGCATTCTGGCCTACAAGACGCCACACGAGGAGAAGGAGCTGCACGCGTTCCTGGAGCCCTTTGGCTACGATGTCTGGATTTGGATATCCATCTCAGTGTTTGCCATGTCCTTCCTGAAGGTCATCATAGCGCGGTGAGGAGTCTGTGAGCATCACAAAGAGTCTTTCCCACTCAACTCTCTCGTCTCGTCTCCCCTTGCCCTACAGCATTGCCAAGGACGAGTGGGAGAATCCGCATCCGTGCAACCGCGACCCGGACATGCTGGAGAACCAGTGGCACCTGCACAACACCTTCTGGCTGACCGTGGCGTCCATCATGACAGCAGGTTGCGACATCCTGCCGCGCAGTCCGCAGGTGCGTCTCTCCGAGGCCACCTGGTGGATCTTTGCCATCATCATTGCCAACTCGTACACGGCCAACTTGGCTGCCTTCCTCACCAGCTCCAAGATGGAGGGCAGTGTCACGGGCCTCAAGGACCTGAGTGCCCAGACGAAGATCAAGTTCGGCACCATCCTGGAGGGCAGCACCTACAATCTGCTGGCCGAGTCCAACGAGACCGTCTACCGCTTGGCCTTCAATCTGATGAACAGCCAAGACCCCTCGCCCTACACCAAGAACAACGATCAGGGCGTGGAGCGAGTGCTGACCAGCCAGGGGGAGTACATGTTCCTCATGGAGACCACCACGCTGGAGTACAATCGCGAGCAGAACTGCAAGCTGCGCTCGGTGGGAGAGAAGTTCGGGGAGAAGCACTACGCAATCGCGGTGCCCTTCGGCGCGGAGTATCGCTCCAATCTGAGTGTGGCCATTCTGCACATGAGCGAGCGTGGCCAGCTCTACAACCTCAAGCAGAAGTGGTGGAGCTCCAAGGAAGAGTGCTACGAGGAGCCCGATCCCGATGCCACGCCCGACATGACGTTCGAGCAGCTACGCGGCATCTTCTACACACTCTACGTGGGCATCCTGCTTGCCTTCATCATTGGCATCATTGAGTTTGTGGTCTACGTGCAGGGAGTGGCCGTCGACGAGAGGGTGAGTAGGCAGGGGAGGTTCCTCTTGGTACTCATTCACAGTAGTCAGGGATGGTTCCTCCTGGTCCTCATTCAGAGTAGTCAAGAGAGGTCTGCTTGGTCCTCATTCCAAGAAGTCAGGGAAGGTTCCTCTTGGTCCTCATTCCAGTAGTCAAGGAGTAACCTCCCCCTTGGTTTTCATTCAGAGTTCACTCCCCAATTTCCTCTTGCAGATCACCTTCAAAATGGCTTTCAGGAAGGAGATCAGGTTCGTGATGTGCGTTTGGAACAACAAGAAACCCGTCAGCAGTGCCACGCCCATCTCCAGCCCACGCAGCACACCACGTCGCTCCATTGAGAAGAGCTCCATGGAGCGCACTCCCAAGTCGGCAAGGCGCATTGTCATTGGTCGCTCGTCCGAGGAGATGCGCGAGTTGCCAGCGCCGCCAGCAGCAGCAGCAGCAGCAGCAGGAGAAGGAGAAGGATCATCCCGGGGCAACAGTGTGCAGCAGGAGGAACGCGTCTAATGTGGCAGTTGTTGTTGTTGTTCACGTTCACAAGTTGTTGTTGTTGTTGTTGTTATTCACGCTCTTGAGTTATTTGCAATAAAAGTGCGCCCATCATTTCGGGGGCCATAATCAATTTTGAGCTTCTTTAAGCTTGAAATTACTTGGCAGTTGCCGCGGGGCAAGCACGTCCTTCTCCCCTGCTGCTCCCCTCCTGCCGCCTTAATGTCTATCTTTATCATGCAACATGATACGGGCGCATAGCTGCGCACAAACTTGCCACACGCCTCGCTGGACAGCCTGCAACCCATGCCCTCCCACCGACCCCCCCTGCCTGCTTCTTCTGTTGCTCTTCTGCCACTTCTGCCTGCTTGAGCTGCCTCCGCTTGTCAATTGCGTTATTGGAGCTTATTGACATTTTATATCCACCCCTCCCCCCTCCTGCTGCCACCCCTCCCCCTCTTGGACTGACGCTGTCTTCTTCGTCGTGGCAGCATGAAAATTATTAAAGCAGCTCCAGGCTAGGTTGCATGCAGCGAGAGGGAGGGAGGGAGGTAGAAGATGAGGGAGGCTGTGGGGGGATGTCGCCTTTGGCCTTTGTTGGCTCTTGGTCTCGCTCTCTGTAAAATGAACAGCTTTGCACGCGCGTCGCCAATGACAGCGAGCGGCAGCTCGACACGTCCACGTTGCCATCGCCATCGCCATCGCCATTGCCTGCTCCAGCATCGCCATCGAAGTTGACATCGAAGTCACTGCAATGTGGCTCGCATTGCAATTGCTGTGGCCCGTTGCAAGTGTCGCTGTGTTTGTGTGTCCCTTTTTAATTATTTTGTTGTGAAGTGGCCTCGTGCTGCTGCTTGCTACGTGTGTCATTTGAGTAGCAGTCAAACACTCACACACCAGCACATGTATTCACTCACTCATTCACACCCAGCCACACTCATTCACTCCCCCTTGCACACCTTCCCAGTTGCACACTCTCTTCTTTGCATTTCGCAGCTTCATCTTCATCTGCTCACAGTGCGCTGTTAACTTAACAGTGCACTGTTAACACTCGCCCAGTAGCAGACAGACATTTGGGGGTGGGTTGCCCTCGGCCTGTGGCGAGTCTACACAGCACATTCAACACACTTGTTGCCTCAGCTAAACATGCGCAGGCGAGGCCAGGAAACTCACCACACGCACCCAATGGCTGAAGGCAGAGCGACAAAGCGACAAGTTCCACACAATCCACACGGAGTTGCAACCCCAAACTGAGATGAGAGTTAACTCTTATACACGGCGCATACTGTGAGCAGTGACAGGCTGAGAGAAGGCAGGGGAGGGAAGAGAAGGGACGGGGGGTGGGAATGTCATTTGTTAATGCCACGCACGTAAGCAATTTCCGCACGAAAGCGCATTCTTTGAGCCTTTAATGTACTTTTTGATGTTAACAAATTTTTGAACATTTGTTGTTGCCGCCTGTCACCACAGAGAGAGAGAGAGAGAGAGACGGAGAGAGAGAGAAAAGAGGGGAACAGACGGACACATGAGCTGAATGCTAAGCGACCTTGGCGCTTGGGTTCATCTGTGGCTTCTCTGATTTGTCGCTGCTAACTGACTGTGGGTGAAGAGGGGGCATGACAGAAGAGGGAAGTGAGAAGGTTCCCAATTGAGTGCGTGTGATTAGAGGCGCATAAACAAATTAATAAGTTGCAAATTGCGTGTTTTATTTGCAGCTTGCATAAACATTGTCAAAGAGGGGGCCAACTATCGCATAAACTATTGCAGCAGCAGCGATAGTTATACAGAAAAGTATAGCAGCGATAGTTGTACAGGCACTCATTGTTATCGTCATCGTATTCGTCATCGACAAACGGCGCCTCTTAAAGTTGTAAATTGTGCAATTTTCCAGCTGAGCAAATTTATGAGCTGCAGCAAAGGTGCAAAGTGTCTCAGTCTATCCCTTTCTCTGGCCTGTCTCCCTCTGTCCCTCTCTCTCTTCAACCTATGAGAGAGTGTGTCTCTGTGTGTGTGTCTGCACCATATCAGTGGGATAAGAAGCCAAGTTTATAAGGCAATCATTCGCCTTTTGCCCTGACAAGCAATCACATGTACACATATACCTCACACACACACACACACATCCACCTCACACACACATATCCACCTCACACAAACACATGACCAGACACTTGGCAGCCCCGCAAATGTGCCGAACAAATTGAAATTGAAATTCACGTTGGCAACTCATGAGCCGCCGCCAAAGAGGGAGCAGTAGGAAGCCATGGCAGCTGGGGGAGGGAAAGGAGACATAGGGGCAGGCAGGCCGAGGCACAGAATCATGGGGGGAGCCAGCATTAGCCGACATAAATCTAGAAGCAGCCCAGTGAGAGGTGCAAAAGGAGAAAGGAAATTACCGGCAACATTTTTAATTAACTGCAGCAAATGGAAGTGAAGATAATGCACAGATATGGGATATATATACCATATAGCATGCTAGGGGAGTGCGAACAGTGCATGCTATATCGCACGATGTATATCGTATATCGCCATTGCGATTTATAGCACGTTCAACGTGGCAGCAATTGCTCCCAGTGCCCTTTCATATCAAGTATACGACACGTGGCCAGCAGAACTTATTGTGCCTTGAGACTGAGTGTGTCTGCCTGTGTGTACGTGTGTGTGTGTGTGTGTGAGTGCAGTTTTGAGTGCGCCTTGGCATGGCGTTATTAGTGCCTGCCACAAGAGGTTGCAAGCATGCTCGAAACGACCACAAAAATCGTTCACAACTTGCCGCAAATTCAAGCTAATTGTGCATGAAATTTGCAGCCCCAAGCTCGGGCCAAGTTAACAAGTTTGTGTTAATTGCGCTGCTGCCACAAGAAGCGCCAACTGGCAGCAGCAGGCGGCACAATGCCACAGAGAGAGAGAGAGAGAGAGAGAGAGAGAGAGAGAGAGATAGAGAGAGAGAGAGATAGATTGTTAGTTCTAGCTTATTTCTAGCCAGAAAACAAACTGGACTGTTGCGAGTGCTGAGCAAGGCAAGGCAAGACAGGGCAGGGCAGGAGGGAGTATGAAATGAGAGCTTGCTTCGTTTGGCATACCCTGTAAAGGAGAGAGTAGAGTGGGTAGTACAGTTGAGAGTTATACCTAACTGCCTTATGCCTTTACATGGTAAATTGTGTGAGTTCATTTCAGGCAGAAGAGTGTGAATGCTCGCTTTGTTGCACATGCCCTGTAAGGAGGCTTGTTGCTGGTAGAGGGTAGCTCAGTTAAGAGTTCAACCCAACCTCCTTCTGCCTTTGTATTGTACATTATCAGTTGTTTTCAATTTGCTTAGACTGTTGTTGATTGCTGCCATCACTTCTTGCTAATAATCAAGTGCAATCATCGTTGGATCCCCCAATAAAGTTCACTTTGCCTGCAAACATCCTTACAATGAAGTTGCAGCTAGTGCTCTCCCTCCTTTCCCCTGTTTCCTCCTCTTCCCTTCCCTTGTTGCTGTTGCATGTTCAGTTTCTGTTTTGGGCTCTGTCTATTTTCCCTGCCCGACTTTGCATTGTCTCTCCCGCTCATAAATTGCACATTTGCAGCAGAAATTCCATTTTCCACACAATTGAAAGACGCACATTACTCAGTGCCCTTAGACCCGGTCTACCCCCTCACCCCCACCCCTTCTACTCCTACTCCTGTACCCCTTGTAGCCTGCGGTGCACTTCGTTTTGGGGCAAACAAATAGCGCGTTGTGGCAGCCGCGCGCGATCGCATTCGCAAAAGAAAAACAATTGCAAACCCCAGTGCAATTTTTCTTATGCCTGCCATCCCTGCAAAGGGGTACAAGGGGAGAGTGTGGGCAGGAGGGGTGGCAAGGGGCGGCCAAAGACAACAGCCAACAAGCAACAAGGAAAACAAATAAACGCAGATAAAGAGCTGCAGGCTGCGGAGCTGTGAACTGGCAGCCGAAGGCGAAGAGAGCAAACAACGTGATTCCTATACTACGCCCCTGCCTCCCTACCTCCCTCCCCTGCCTTTCCCCTTCTTGCAACGCCTGCTCTGGCTGCCACAAGACGGAAACGGAAACGCGTCACACGATGTCGAAAGCGAGGCAGCAGCAGGAGGAGGAAAGGGAGAAGAAGAAGGAGAAGAGGTAGCAGAAGAGGGAGAAGGAGCGAGGGCATCTGCTCTGCACTGTTCGGTCGCTATTAGATATTTATTTCTGCGGATGTTTGTCTATGTCTCTGTCTGTGTGTATGTGTGTGTGTGTGTCTCTATGGCTCTGTGTGTGTGTGCACATATTTGCACATGTTTCGCATTTGTATTCCATGCGTTATTGAGCTGAAAATTGATGCACATTACTTACTCTATTGAATTACACATTAGCCCTGCTGCCACGCCCCCCTCCCCATATCCTGCATACTCCACCCCCCTCCACACAACTATGTAGTGCACTTCAGAGTCCTTTCAGGCGCCTTTCGCTCGTCGCGTGGCCAATAAATAATTCGAAAATAACAAAATAAAGTGAAACAAACACGAAACATGTCTTCCCTCTCCCTCCCACTGCAACAGCAACTGGAAGCAGAGCTGCCAACGCACTCAAAGCAGGTTTAAGCTGAGTTTATAATCCACAATTAAATCGACTTTGTATCAATGATATTATATAATATGTCTAGGAATATTTTAAACATGTCAAAGGAATATAGAAAAGAGTACAAAAGAATAAATTGTTAATACTTTCATGCAATTTAATACTGTTGCAGAGCGCACTTAACATTCTGTTAAGGTTGACAAAGCACAATCTGTAATTCAATACGAATTTGATTGTCTCTTTTCTTTTTGAAGCAAGTGGGCAACTCTGTCAAGCATCCTCGCCTGCCTTGCATAATACATGTGTGTGTGTGTGTGTGAGCGATCCACTGCTGCGACAGTTCAATACTTCTAACACTCCCCTCTGTCCCGCTTTTGCTTCTCTGCTTCCACCTTCCTTCTGTCTGACCTCATAAATTGCACAACTAAATACAATTTATTTCTCGTCGTCGTGGTGACCCGTTCCCCCTCCCCCTCCACCTTTCTGCTGCTGCTGCTTGCTGTGCGCGCAGTGTGTCGTTATTTATGCGCTGCTTTTAGCTGCCTTCCCCTTCCCCTACCCTTTTTCTGCACCTTCTCCGTTGACCCTTCGCATGCATTTTTTCCACCCACACACATCGCACTGCGGCATCTTCAATACAATATTTATGTTGTTTTAAATAGTTTACAAAATGTCATTCTGCTCTGTGTGCGGTCTCTGCTGCGGCTGATTTAATGTTAAACCTTAACAGCAGCTGCGACTGTACGCTGAACAGCGGCTGTTACCTTAACAGTAATAGCTAGTTTGAAAGTGTATAATAACAGTTTAAGTGGCATTTCCCCGCTGTTAACCGTTTCGCAGGCAAAAAACTTTGCTACGCACCTGCTGTTATGACAACATTTTATAGCGTGTCTTGGCTAACAGCGCTGAGGGGTGTCTTGGCTAACATAGCACTGTTATTTTATATGGATAACTTTTATAGCACGGTTATGGCAAGTAATCCTCCCCTGTTGACAGACACGGATAATGTTAGTAGTATAACAAGGTGGGGAATGTTAAAAGTAGACTGCGAAATTTATAACATTTATAATATTGTAATAGATTCTTCATTTAGCTGGCCGTGAATTATATATTACTATTAAAAATTATTTTATATTTACAATTTATATTATAGAAAAATAAAAAAAAACTACATAAATAGTCCATTTAGATTGTCACACTGCTGTGAGCAGCAACGATCTGTTGCACACTTCCAACTCACTCTTCTCCTCCCTCCCTCTTGTCATTCTATGTTCGGCACAGCACGAGCCGCGTTTAGGCAATAGGAAAATGTAAATAGCGAAACTTACCACGAAATGCTGTGCGCACTGTTAGTTAACAGTTGACAACATCGTCACCACACGAGCTCAGGCGACGCACTCCTCGGTGGTTCGAGTCCGACTCGCAGCAGCAGCAGCAACAGCGAAGGCTTCGTGGCAGAGGCAGAGGCAGAGAACACTCGTATATAACAACGAGTGCGCCAACTGGACGATTTCAGTCTTCGTTTTGCCTCTGAATCGTGCGGTCAGCAACAGAATCCACACTCGGACTGCGATTGCACGCGCTGCGTCGGCCGCGTCGCGATTGGCTGAAATGAGCAGCAAACAACAAAATTTAAATATAGCAAAGCTTAAGCACGACTACTACTACAATAACAACAAAAACACAGCACGAGCTGCAAATAGAAATTAGTAATTTACAAATTGGCAAATCGAAATCGAAGCGTGGAAATTTTGTTTGTTTTTCCGCCCCTCGAAATTGGAGCAGGAAAACGCGCGTGTCGCTTTTAAAGCAGCAGCAGATTTAAAATCGCTCGTGCTCGTTTTCCTTTCTGTTGCTGTTCCTTTTTTGCCGTTGTACCACTAAAGCCGGAGTCGGAGTCGGCAACCAGAGTCGGAGTTGGAGTCGGAGTCCGTGTCCGTGTCCGTGTCCGTGTTGGTGTCGACGTAGTGTGCCTTGCCTTGGCTGCCTTGCCTTGGCTGGCTGTGTGTGAGTGCGTATTGTCGTTGCTAACGCCAAAATCGGGATACATTTCCGCCGAGTTGAGGCAGTTGCAAGTACGAAAGCTGCAACTGCAACTGCCACACGGCAAACTGTAACTGAAACTGAAAACAAAGTGACATCAGGCAAGTAATGAAAATGAAACTGAGAATGAGACTGTGACTGAGACTCAGTCGAGGCTGCTCTTGTATCTGCAGGGAACTCCCTTTGCTGGCCTGACAATTGCAAGTTGAGATTCCCTAACTAACTTTGTGCAGATGTATGTTACAAGCAGAAGGATATGAAGTATCAATAGCCGAGTATATGGAGCCATGTCCACCCGTCCGTTTGTTTCTCAGCTATTATCAGAGCTGGAGAATCCAAATTTTGGCATGAAGGTCTCTGTACACTCAGCTGAAGTTTATTTCTGACTTCTCTTGCTGCTTTGTCGCAGCTTGTGCCTTAAGTTGTCCCATACTTGGCTCAGGCCTAAGCAAACGCACTTTTCTTTCATGTACCACACAAAATATTTGCACATCAAATATGTTCACAATGCGTGTGGAATTTGCTATTCAAATGAGAAGAACAAGAACAAGAAGAAGAAGCAGCAGAAGAGGAAGAGGCAGCAGAAGTAGGCGAAAAATTGAAATTACATTTTGGCCGAAATAAAAAAACAGCAGCCGCAGCCTGTGAACGTCTGTCTCCCTGTCTCCCTCTCTCTTTCTCTGTCTCTTTCTCGCTTCGCGGCTGTTGAATTTAATTCGGGTTAAGGCCTTTTGCGGGCAGCTTATGAAACAAAAACCGCGCGCGCGTTGGCTAACCCCAAAAGCCGCGCCTTGTGGCGCATTTTGTTATTGTTATTGTTGTTACTGTCGTTGTTGTTGTTGCTGGCAATTGTGAGAGCGATCTTCCTGCAGTCAGTACTGCCCGCCCTCTTCCATTCCGCCCTTCTGCCTGCTGTGTGAGCTGGCGCACACTTCCGCTGGCTGCTTAATGCCGACTGAGCTGAGCTGCCTCTCTGCCCGCGTCGCTGCCGCGCTATGCCGCCATATGCGGCAGCCGCAAAACTTTTGAATTTTTAAGTGGCAATTCGTGTAGCCGCTTCCTTATCCACACACACACACCAACACAGCACACCCAACACACACACACACACACACACACACCAGTTGTGAAAAATAAAGGAATATATAAATGTGAAACAACAGACACTTGTCTGGCCTGCCTTGGCCTGCTCCGCACAGAGAGAGTTCTTGCTCTGCCTCCGCCTCTGCCAGCGTCGTTTTATTTAAATTTTCACTTCGACGTTTCCCCATCGCATAAATGTGTGTGTGTGTAAGACAGTGTGTGCGTGAGATTAAATGAGATTACAAGAGAAAATATTTGCGCTACTTTGTTAATTATCGAAAATTGCATTTTGTTGTGCCGGCAAATTGGAAAAGTCGTTGCAAATACTTCGAGGGAGGAGACGGGAATATGTGCAATATAATAATACAGTTATCTGACAGTATTTGATATATCATTGAAACATATTCTTAGATATATTTTCTACTCTTCTCCCTGTACTGAGATTTTTGCAAAGTGTTCGAGTATTTGTTATTCTCATATTTCCCACTTTACTTGCGGTCTTCCCAATACAACTGCCCTACTGCCTGTTTCCCATTTTCCAATTTTCCACATATACTTTTCCTTTTGTTTGCCATTTGCATTAGGCAGGCAGAAAGAGAGAGAGAGAAGATGAGGAGGCGAGAGGGAACAGAGACTCCGTTCATTTTGTGCTACTTAAAAAGTTGTCAACTGCGCTTTCATTCATTCATTTAGTTATTCCCCTGTGTGTGCGTGTGTGTGTGCCAGTGTGTATCAGTGTGTGTAAGCCTAACGTTATGCAAATTGCTAAGCTTGTTTGTTGTTGCTTTTGTTTGGCCACATTGCGTTTTTATACGCCTAATGAATAAAGCTGAGCAGAAATTATTGTATGGAATTCAATTAGCATGTTTCAGCCCACTGTAGACTGTGCGTGTGTGTGTGAGTGGAGTGCAAAGTTTTTTGGAGCTGCCGAAATCCACTAAATAAATTATGCGTGTAATTCGCCAAAGCAACAACAATTAGAGAAGTTTTTAAGTGCCCGTCAGAGCTGAAAATTGTAATTAGAAGAAGAAGAAATCATAGGAAAAAACACACAAAAATACACACACAAATACGCACAAAAACGTATTTAACATAAATCGTTAAAACTTTGAAATCATCCAATTAAAAAAGCTGCCGATTTGTGTATAAAAAGCCCCCTCTGAAAATGCCCAAAATGGACATCGAGGGAGACCAGTTTAGGGCCAGTTTAGTTACGAATTGCAGTCAGTGTACAGTGGGGAGAAAATGGATAATAAGAATGTCATTTAATGGCAACATTGATTGATTTTATTTATTTATATTAATGTGCAAAGTATTTATAATTATACAAACATAAATGATGTATAGAAGATGTATAAAAAGGCAAATTTGATTTATGCAAATGGAATATATTAAAAACCTGTGGACTACCAAGAATGTGTTTTAGATAAAACACAGAAAATTAACAAAAATAATTTAGATAATACATGAAATAAATTTCGTAAGTAAACTTATAAAGAAAATAGAAAATATTGAATGAACAACATAGAAAACATTTTAATCATGAATTTCTAGTGAAAGGTTTTAAAATTATACAGAGTTCTAGTGTTTAAGCGACCTTTATTTGATAAAGTCATTGTAGCCACAATTAATTAAATAATAAATAATGATAATTTAATATAATCATTGATTTGTCTTATCTTTTCACTTAGAATACTTTTGATTTGTAATCCAAAATGAAACTGTGATTATCTCATGCCTTTATTGGAAGGATCGTTACATTATTCTTATATATTTAAGCCAGAAGTTGCTAAAGTTGTTGCTGCACCCCACTGTACATTGTAGAGTGCACACTGCACTGTGGTCTACACTATGCAAACAGTTTGCAGTGTCAACGTTTTATCACAATTTGAATTTCGAGTGGAAAGTTTCGTGTGCGTTCGAGGTTTGAAACATAAATCGAAGGGAAAAGCAGATCAGAGCAAACTATTGTAGAGAGAGAAGTGCAGAGGGAAGGGGGGAAAGTATAGGAAGTTCGATGGAACTTTCGATTTTGGACTAGTTTTAGTTTATGTGCAATAAGGCGCAGTGCCACAAGGGCAGAGGCAGAGGCTGCTGCAGAGGCCGGAGGTGGCAAAGCAAAGTCAGTTCATTCCCATTCCCAGAGGATTCTCTATAGCACTCTTTCTCTATCTCCCTCTTTCGCTCTCCCTCCCTCTCTCTCTCTGTCCCTTTCTTATGCAATTTGGCCCTCAAGTTGCAGTTGCAGTTGGTAGTAAAAGTGCAACTTTGTATGCTTTATGTTGTTGTTGCGACTGCTGCTGTTGCAACTCTGTGGGGCAAGTCGTAACGTGGGGCAACGCCAGCTGCTGTAAATATGCGGAGCTGCTCTTTCCCAGCTCCTGTCCCTGCCCCTGCCTTGGCCTGCTCCTGCCTTGCCTGCTCCCGCTGCAGGCTGCTCCTGCTTTCTCTCTCTCGATTTCGTTGCTAACCTTGGCTGCACGCGTCTGCATGTGTGTGAGTTACCACAGGGTGCAACCACAACTGGCACACACATACACACTGACACACACACACAGGCACACACACACAGGCACACACAGCTGGCTGCTGGGCTGATCTGTTGGCGTTAGCCCTTTGCCTGCTGCCTGCAGCCTCCTGCATTGGCTGCATTGTTTTTTGGGGCCACAGCAGCTGTTGTTGCCCTACCCCGTCCCCACTCTATGTCCCTAGCAGACACACACACACACCCTCGCGAGTTTCAAGTGTGCTGGACTTGCGTTATGCAAAACTAACTTTTTCCATTATTTTGCTGCTCTTCTCTGCTTCTTCTGCTTGTGGTTTTTATTTATGGTCTATTTTTGTTTTCATTTTTTAGTTAGTTACTCGACTGCCTGCACGTGCCCCACCCCCTCGCTCTCGTCTCTCTCCTATAGCCCCGCCCACCTCTGGCCCCTTTCTCTGTGTGTAAACAAAAGCTAACTGCAAAGTTTTGACAACACTTTTCGGTTATGCAGCCGATGTAGTCTCTGTTCCCCATTCCCTCTTCCCGTCTTCCCCTATTCCCCTCTTCCTCCTTCCCTCTGCACTGCTGCCCCGCTGCCTTTAGCCGAAAATTGGGTCGGAAAAAGGGAAATTTATGTCGCAGCCGCGTGCAAAGTGACAGCGAACAAATTGCCGCGACACAACAAGCCATGTTAAATGTAAAATGCAAAACGAAGAGTGTCAGCCAGCAGAGGGAAGAGGGTAGAGGGGAGAGAGAGGAGACTGCAGCGGCAACTTTCAGCTGGCGCTAATCAAGTGCCGCGAGCAGAGCTTCAGCAGCAGCATCCTTGCAACTGCAAGTCGAGGCAAGTCGAGTCCTGCCACTAATTTGTTGCCCGCTCTGCATACACACACAGTGACTGCAGGCAGTCTTCGCACGCCACAATCTGCCTCTAAGTGTAGCAAACTTTTAATGTTTTTTGTTGGGCTCAAAACCGCGTTTGAATTATTGATAAAATACTTTGACAGCCAAGGAGGGGAGTAGAAAGGGAAAGACATTCCTTTGGCAGTGAAGAAAGTGATGCGACGGAAATGTAAGGGAGGAAGCAGCAATAGATTCCTTTGCCCCTCTTGGGTTGCAACAAATTTCCAACTCGCATGCTACGAACTTATTTGATGCACTTCAATTTGCAGCCAAATTCAAAAGAATCAGTCGCAATCCTCCTGCTCCTTCTCCATCTTCCTCTTCCTGCCCAGCGACGACAGTGATGAATGTTATTTTGTGCAAGTTTTCAGCAGCAGCAAAAGTCGTGACTATCGCTTGATACTATCGTCTGCAATGGTATACCATATCTAAGAATGGCTTCTGCTGCTTCGCGCTCTTTCAAGCCACGCGAGTTATTAAAGAATTAATTAAAAATGTCTTGGGGGAAAGTGTTGAGCACAAGCGTTTGTCCAATTCAAGAGCCTCTTCTGCTCGCTGTTGCTGTTGTCGTTGTTCTTCTACAAAAGTTGGCTGTGTGCATGTGCTGGGACAAGTCACAAGTCGCCACAAAATTGAAGTTTGCTCCTCCCTTCTCTCCCTGCGCCTCTGCGCCGCACGCCAAAGGAACTTTGCAACTTCAGCAACGACCTGAGGTCAGTGAGGACAGTGTCAAGTAACGGCAGCTGTTGCAACAGTCTCTCTCTCCGTCTCCTTCTCTCTCTTGCTGTCATTTGAGCTTGGCTGCGCTCTGTAATTTGCCAGACAGTCAGAGGGAAAGGGGCAGAGGGGTAGTCGATGTGAGACTGTCTGTGCCGTATAATCAAGTGACCACACGGCGTAAACACAATTTTTCAAGCCCAATGAGCGCAGTTTGCCAGGAGCAGATATAACAGTGTATACACCCACACACTCACACACACACACACACACACACACTTATAATAAAGTGTCTAGCCAGCTGCCACGCCCACACAGTGATACATATATGTGTAATTCAAGGCGGTATCATGGCAATTATCGCCAAGTGCGCTAATCATATTCAATTTCAACTTCAACTTCAACTTTCATTTCAATTTCAACGAGCTGTCTATGTCGCATTTTGTCAAAATGTCAAGTATGCCACCAACAACAACAACAACAGCAACAATGCTTAACAACAACAAGTATAGCAACAATAGCAGCAACAACAAGCAGCAAACAGCGCCGTCAAACTGTCAAAACGCGCGTCAGCGAGACAAGAGACAAAGCGTCGCCGAGAGACGGCAGAGTGATAGAGAGGAAGGGACGGGAGAGGGAGACAGAGGCAGAGCCAACGGCAAGTGGAAGAGGCTACAGTAAAGGCTGCCTCAGGCGGACAGTCTGTAAAACTATCAGTGGCTAAGTGGAGAAGAGAGAGAGAGAGAGAGCAGCAGGCACAGGAGAAAGAGCAGGAGTAGCCACTGCGATAGGGGTAGGGACCGTGACAGGGGCAGGGATAAGGACAGGGACAGGAGCAAGGGCAAGCACAAGGACCGGAGCAGGGACAGTGAAGCGACACGGACAGGACCAAGAGTAGGAGTAGGCACCGGGACAGAGGTTGGAACAGGGGCAGGGACAGGAGAAGCAGAATGCAGAGATCCAGGCAGAGGAGCAAGGATAGGAGCAGGAGGCAGGCAGGAATTGTGTCGCGTGGTTTGTCGCGGTCTGCGCAGCGCCAGATTCGGTTGAGGTTGAGACCCTCATGCACTTCATGTGAACCGTTGCAGCTGCCAACGTGAATTGTGAAAAATTATGAAAAAGCGTAATGGAAATCAAAGGTGATGGCAGAAGGGGAAAGTGGGAGAGGGAGACAGGCGTCGTCTGACTGTGACAGCAGAGGGGGACAGGGGAAATCACTCAATCGGACGGCTAACTGACAGCTCCACATTATCAAATATTTATGAGCTGCGAGCGTGCAACGGCAGCTGACCGAGGGGCAGACAGGCGGGTGTGGGCGTGGCTGCGTGGCTCATTGAAAACATTTGGCCCCACAGAGCGAAGAAACATTGACACCAACGCCCCCCAGTGACATTTGTGGAAAGTGTGAGGGGAGGGAGGAAGGAGGGACAGAGGAAGGCGCTACCGAAAAAATGTTTAGAACAAAACAGCTGCTGGTAACGGCACACACACACACAGCCAAGAGGGGCAAGAGGAAAGGGGACAGGGAGGCACACATGACTAGCCATAAACAGGAGGAGGCGCGCTGCGTCGTCGTCGTCGTCGGCGTAGGCTCATTTATAATTCAGCAAAGTAAAACATTGAAATAATGAAATTACACCTAAAGAATTTGACGGCAGCACCGACGTCTCTACAAAGAGAGGGGAAGGGAGGGAGGAGGGGTGACAGAGGACAGACAGGGAAATATGAGCGAGAGCCGAATAAATAAAAATTTAATGAAAACACGTATACGCAACATGCGCCATGGCTCACGGCAAAGGCTGCCCAAGTGTCCCCTTCCTCACATTCTCCCTCTCCCTCTCCCTGTGCCTGTCCGTGTTTTGCATGCGTGAAGCATTTTTGACAAAATTTCTGTTAGCCCTCGCAATGGAAAACGCAAATAATTGAATTTCAGTCAGCGAAAATTAAATTACACGACATTTTCCACCATTCCCCGCTCCTGTCCCGCCCTGCCTCGTCCAGCTGAGGCCCCGTTTAGAGAGAGGCTTTTAAAGTGGTGCGACGTAATGCATTTTAAATGCGCATAATTAAAATAAATGCAACAAATGATTTAAATTTATTAAAATGTTTGCAAAAAACCCAAATACACATCAAACAAAGGCAAACACATACGAGGGAGAGGGAGAGCGAGAAAGAGAGAGAGAATGTTGAGATAAATACAATAAAAGTTAATGACAATGCATAAAAGTTCATTACAGGCAGATACGAAAGATACAAAGAGTTAAATATATACAGAGAGAGAGAGAGACAATGAGAGAGAGAGAGAGAGAGAGAGAGGGGGGGGGAGGCAGACAAGCGATACAATTACGAACATAATGTGGCAGCTGGGAATCGACAAGTTCGACTGGAGAATACTTATTAGAGCAGCCAAAGTAGCACGGGGGAACAGACACAACCAATAATGCTCATTGTCAGATGAAATGAAAGAGATAGAAGAGCCACAGATAACACAGTTTGCTAAAGTTGCCAGATATAACCAATTTAATATAGACTGTGTAAAGTACATTCGATAACATTTAATGCTCAGGCACTATTCCCCATTTAGTCTCAGTTAACCTTTTCCATTTCACTCGTACTAAATCAGTTATGCAGCACACACTAACACACAACCATATGACGGCAATCACACTCCCCCACACTGTCATACACACTCATACAGTGCCACCCTGGGTTATATAAAAAGTGACCACTAATTAACCCAATTTCTGGGCTGAACGCCAAAAAAACTATCGACTAATGCAGCGATGTGAGTGCCAGGCATATAGATAACCCGATATATCAATATATTTACATGTAGTACCTGCCCTGCCGTGACATGCGACCCGGGAATTGAACTACAATTACAAAAGCAAATCGAAATCCAATGGGGGAATGAGAAGTAGTAAAGAGGAAATGGAAAATGAGGAAGTGCGAGTGAGGAGGAGAAATCAATGAAAGCATTTATTTTTATTATAGCGTCTATGGCATATTAGTTGCAGCGTTTTAGGCGTCATTATTTATCAATATAAATTATTTCAATATTAATTCTAACAAAAATTTCAATAATCCGTAATTATCGACGAAAGTAGATCAAATAATCACATTTTGGCCGCTACAACAATAACAATAACGATTGAACAACGATAACATGAAAACAACCACTACAACAACAGCAGCAACATAGCGAGAAAATTAATTATGAAAATACAAATAGAAATAATTTACCATGAAAACAACAAAATGATTTCTTGCCCTCCTCCAAAAACATTGTGCTTGTCTGTCTGACTGTCTGTGTGTATCTGTGTGTGAGTGTGTTTGCCTGTGTGTGTGTTTTGGGTGGAAAGGGGGCGTGTAATTGAGGTTAAATGGGCACGACATCATTTCCCCCAAAATTTGTTTGCGTAATTAGAAAATTTCCCAATGGCGCTGAAAAGTATGCCACGAAATTGTTCACTCAGCAACGAAGGCGCAGAAATCTATGCTACGATTAAGGCGTATTCTGATTTGGTTTCTAATTGCGTTGACACTATTGTTCTTTTCTCATCTACTTGCAGTTGGTTCTTCGGGCACGCCCACTGCAACGTGTGTGGGGGCGACAGCAGAGGATGTTATGCAATCGGAAGCCCAGCAGATGTGCCAGGCCGCAGAGAAATGCAAATAAATTCACAAATACGACGAGAGAAACTCATATAAATTAGTAAAATCAACAATAACAACAGCACGCACACAAACACACGCACACACACACACACGCATACACACAAACACTTGCTTTAGCACACATTCCCAAAATAAAATCAGAACAAAATGCAACCAAATCTGCTGCATGAATTAAACAACAAGAGCAGCCACAGCAACAACTACAAGAGCAGCATCAACAACAATTGCCAGCTGAGATACATGAAATATTCAAACTAACTAAAAGCAAGGCAATTCATAAGAAAATTCTCGAAAACTCAAGAGCTGCTGGGCATGACGCTAATGGAGCATCGCCTGGCTACGGCTCAGGCTGCAGCAGTGGCCCCCAGGAACTCATCCCGGTCCCGAGCTTCCCGTGCTGCCGTTGCTCCTGTTCCTGCTCCAGCTTCTCCACTGCCAATGGCTGCCAAACTGTGGCCCTGGCTGCGGCATGAGGCCTGCTCGAGACTACAGAGACTACACAAATCCAAGTAAGTTGCTTGCCTCCTTATAGAGAGATTTAAATTAATTTCCAATCTACGTTCTTATGTCCCACTTGATGTTAAACCGTTTAAAGAACAATCCATATCTATGCCAGGACCTTGTTTTGTTTCGCAAAGTTTTCCAATAAATTTCCACACAAATACAAATGCATTGTGCGTGCGGTTCTCGACAGAGAAATGCAAAAGTTGAAGCACAATAAGCGAAATAAAAAGAAGAAGCAGAAAAAGAAAAATACTTTTCCTCTTCTCTATACAAAAATACAAAATTAAATTTGCGGCGAAGCCAACGTGCTATTTATAAGAGTTCCAAATAGAGCTAGAGTGGCCTCTCCTCCTCTTCCCTCTCCTCTCTTCTTCTTCCCACTCTCCTGACGGACACGTGAACCTACTTAGCCTAGTAGAAGGAAGCCCACTTGAAATTTCAGTCGCAAATTGTTGTCGGTAGTCATGACGTCTGCGTGGCGAGTAAAAATAACCAACAGACTGAGGAGGAGACTCCACGAGGGGTTATGTGAAAGGGGGTGGGGGGAGGGGGGTTGACTGAATCACAGCGAACAGTCCCAGTTTTGATATGGGTAACTGATTGACGGAACTGCTCAAACGTCTGTCAACTGTTTGCGCAATTTGACCTTGTACCTCGCACTCTCTCTCCTCCCTCTTGCTCAATCTAAAATTAAGTTGGAATATTGAAAACATCCCTTAACTAATAAGTATTTTTCCAGCATTATATATTGTTATAAGCATAATGATTTAACTGCAACATAATGTTATAATTATCGTCAAGTTCTTGAAACAAGTTTGGTACACATGAGACCCAAGCAAGGTCGACTGAGGAGCTGTCAGAAATTGTCCTTAATGAAAAGCCATAAAAGTGCGCAGCCCCCAAAAAATCAATGCGACAAATTCCAAGCAGAGTCGACCAGCTGCTGCTCTGCTGCTGTGCACGCCCATCCAGATGGGCGTGGCAGTACATGACCAGCATCAATAAGTTTCAAGGCGTTCAAACTTTGGGACAAACAGCTGCTGCCTCTGCCTTTGCTTTTGCTGCTTCTCTTCTGTGAAAATGAGCAAGAAAATTTATCTGCACACACACACATACACCCTGAGACTCAAAGAGCATTTTAAGTTTTCAGAGTGAGCAGAGAGAGGGGGCTACAAGGGGGAAAGGGTGCCTTGGGCCAGTCGATAATCACTGCCAGGGAAGAGGCGAGAGAGAGAGAGGAAGCGAGAAACGAAATCGACTCAGTGCAAATTTGAGGTTAATGCACAAATAAATCTGCCACAAATTGAAAGACATCAAAACTGGCTGGGCACGTAGTCGAGAGAAGAGCAGGAGAAAGGGGGACGGGAAGGAGGGGGGCTGCACATTGGGAAATAGCCCAAACACCAAGCAAAAAAAGAGAAACAACTGATAATTATTAACGCTCAACTGCGTCTCAATCAACAGCATTTTATCTGGCACACTCAGGCAAGGCTGAGACTGTGGAATGCCAACTTGGATACCCTGTAATAGCAAGTGAGAGGGTATAAGCAGGCAGTGTCAGTCAGTGGGGGAAACTTCAACTAATTTATGAATATTTTGGGAGTTGCTTGACTGCGTAGCATCTTGACATCGTGCACTCCCTGCTGACACTCCCTTTGGCTTGCCTGCTTTTTACAGTTGGAGCAGACTGCTGTGACAGACAGGAAACCGCTAGCCTGATATCGTGTGCCTGCTAACTTCCGATTTCCGTTGCGCGTCTGTGATTGAGCGGCGCTTTATTTCCTGTCAAAACGGCAACGGCAACGGCAACTCGAAGATAGGCGCCACAGCGAGCTCTCCTCCTCGCACACTCTTTTCCAGCCCAGCCCAGCCCATTGACTCCTTCTCCCTCTCCCCCCTCGTGCTGTTCCATCTCATGATAAACTTATTACGTACAGTCTCTTTACGCAGAATGAGACTCGGGCAGGACTGGGACTACGACCTGGACTGGGACTGAGGCTTGTTAGCCAAAGCGTGTCGCCAGCCTATTTGGAGTCGGTTAAAGTTTCGGCTGTCACAGCACACGCACACTCCGAGAACGGGGACTCTGCTAGTCGATGCCTGTCGGCATCAATGTCAGTGATTTATCACAAGGCAGGGCACATAAATAAACACCGACACCGGCCCTGACACTCGGCGGGGATTCGCTGGCTTTGGATTTGCTGCTACTTTTTTGACAGTGCGCTCTCTTGCTTCGATTTGCTTTACGCATCAATGGATTTATCCCTGCGCTCTCCTGCTCTCGTAGTGATCCCTGCTCGGTGCTGGGAATGCCATCAACCCTCTGCCACCTGCCCTCCTTCCCCTTCCCCGTGCGACGCAGTGTCCCCAGATTCTTTTCCTTTTCATTTGACGCTTTGTGCACTTGACTTTGGCTTGGCGTTGTTGCCGCTTCGATTTGCCGCCTCTAACGACCCTCATTGTTTGACACTTGGCGTTGATTTTTGAAATGCCAGCCAAGCCCGTCCCCTTCCCCTTCCCCCTTGCTACTACCTCGATTCCCAACTCCGACCCCAATTCCAACTCGGCAGCATTGAACCGCCAGACTTCTTTTCGTCTTATCTGGCAGGGATAATGGCAGACCCGCGTTCGCGTTGTTGTTCCCGTTTCTTGTAGCTGCTGATGGTGTTGTTGTTGCTGTTGCTGGTGTTGCTGCTGCTGTGGCTTGCGACATTATTTTCACTTTATTGAAAACTTGTAGCCGAAATTGATTTTCTGCGTCTCCTGACGGCACATTCCAAGCCCAAGAGGATTTGACATTTTCGCTGTGTTACCCCGAAAATACCTCTAGCTCGCTTTCCTTCTCCTTCGCTCTCTCTCTCTGCTCTTCCCCTGCTCTCTGCCACTCAAGCTGCTGCTCCGTCTGCCTTGGCTTTTCCTTCTCCTTTGCTCGTTTTGTTTTCTACCAAATTTATTTCACATTTAGTTGAATACTTTTTGGCATTTCGCTTGAAAATTTCGCATACATTTATTTTAAAGACTGTAATTTCGTTTTATTCTCATGCTAATGTCCTCCCTCTTCACTCCTCTCTCTCTTTCTCTCTCTTTCACCCTGCACTCTCTCTGTCTGACTGCGTGAGCTGCTGGGCGTGAGAGAGTGACTTGCACTTGTCGAATCGGATTTGGGGTCCCGACTTTATTCGTTGGTGTTATTAAGTATTCATTTGTGCACATTCCGCCCCTAATGTGTTTTTCCAAATGAAGTGAAAATGCAATTTTTTATCCAAATGCCACAGGAAATCAATCCAATCGCTTAGCCAAGCGTCCCTTGTGCTCCTTTTGTGCTCTCCCCTAACAGCATATTGAATAGGGATGACTGTAGTGCAGCATAGAGTAACTACTGCTTGCAAAAAATATCTACCATGACTTCTAACTTGTATTCAAAACGTTAAAAACTTTAACTTGGTCAAAGATCATTTGATTCTATATTGAAATTTAGTTTTCTTCCACTAATATAACATTGTAGACATCGAATCTTGAACATTTTTAGAAAGTTTTTAAATAAAATGAAAGATGCACTTTCGATTTTTCTTCTAGGTTTGCCAAAACTCATCAATTGGGTTCATGGTTTGACTTTTAAATTGGCACATCATCAATAAATGAGGATACTATAAATTTTTTAATTGGAAAAGTCTTCCCTTTCTAAAATCTGAATGCATTATGTATCTAGACTTTCCACAGCCATAGCATAGGCAAAAGTGTTAATTAATTATGTGTAGAATTATTACGCATTAAGAAAACAACTTCAACCTCTCCGTTAATAACCGTTACCATCAAATCCAAACTATTTGCGAATGGACTTTTGTTTGAAAACAATTTGCTGCGCAGTATTGATTTCCATTGCGAATCAACAAATAACAAATAAACTCAGCTTGTTGCTGGCCCAATACCTTTTTTAATTGGAGCCCTATCGATGCTGGACTGGAATTGCGCTTCCATACGGATCCAAAGTTTAATAACAATAAATTAATATACTGCAGAGCCATGTCGAGTCTCTGCTTACAAAGCTGTCGCCCGATACGTCTCTCTCTCTCTCACTCTCTCTGTTATTGTTCTTGCTGTTGTGTTGTTATCTCTTTTAGAATATTTTATATAAATTGTGTTGTTCGGGCGCCGAAGCCGGACCCCGCCGAGGAGTATAGAACAATAAAAGCAATCAGTGCTTAAAAATCAAATTCAATTTGCGCGTATTCAGCATATTCCGGGCACCGTTTTTACTCTCGACGTACAACATTTTTTCAAAAATTTATAATAAAAATGGTACCAAAAATGTGGAATACTATGAAGAGCAGACAAAACGCAAGAGGAAGCGAGAGAGAGAGAGAAAGGTTAACGTGGTTGAAACTGGCAAATCATAAATATTCCTGAATCAACAGAATATGATGAAAATCCATAAATCATTGTGTGAGTGTAGCAGGAAGAGGGAGAGAAAGAGGGAAGGCGTGTGTACGAGTTCTGTGCCCCTGTGGAGGGAAGCTTTTGCAAGGATTTCGAATGCAAATCAACTGTGTCAAAACTTTGCTACCAAGTGCGCAGCAGCCGCTGTTGCTGCCACTGCCACTGCCGCAGCTGACTGCGACTGCGACTGCGACGGCAACGGGGACTGCGACGCCGTCACTCGGGCCGAGCAAACAAATAATGAAGACGAATGCAAACAGCAGACAGCAAAACACCAAGCAAATAGCAGGCGACTCAGAGGATGCGAATGCAGAGAGAAGTGCCTGAGAAGAAGGAGGGAGAGAGAGAAAGAGGGGAGCAACAGAAAGTGTACAAATTTAAGCAAACAATGGGCCGAAACCGAGCAGCGAGTTGAGCCGCCAAGTTGAGACGCAGAGCCCGAAGGAGAAGAGCAGCTGAGTGCTCAAGTGCGAAAAAAAGACACACACACAGACAATAGGGTATACACGACTGGAATGTGCTCAAGTTATAGACATAAACATACATATTTATTATATATATATATATATAATACATATACATGTACCTTAGGTAGGTTCCCTCTTGTTTCCTTTTCTACAACGTTGTTCATAATTCTATTCGCAGCTAAGCTACCCCACCTACTACAGGGTATACAACCCCCCCTCTGTTTAGCTGTACACGATAATTTTATTCGCAAGAATTTACTGGAAAATTATCCGAGCTATTTTCATAAAGCTCGTTGGCATTTCGTCCTCATGCAAAAACTCAAAACAGCTAAAAATGGAAAGTCCCAATTCCCCCTGCCCCCGTCCGTTCTCTGTTTGCAAAGGGTTTACATTGCTGTGAAGTCTCTCGAATGCAGAGAGAAATTAAAACTTTAAATCAAATGGAAGCGGGGTGGGGAAGAGAGACCCATGTGGCAAGGGGGAGAGGGAGGACGCACGAATGGAATTTAATTTGGACTCGGTGCTAGTTGGCAACCGTGGCAGCTTTTCGAGCGTGAAGCTCAACGATTGCACTAGTTGAAATCAGTGCCAGCACGCCAAGGGGGGAGGGTCGGGGTGGCAGAAAGAGGAGGGCGAGCTGGCAGCAGCAGAGCGTAGCCGACTTGTTGCTCGCTCTCTCTCTCTCTCCCTCGTCTCTCTCCAGGTTAACTAAATTTCCGTTGTTTTCCTCGTGTGCTCCATTTCTGCAATTAACACGTGGCCTTGGTTGGTTGGAATCGGAGTCGGGAATCGGAATCGGAGTCGGGATCGGAATTTAAGACAGATTAAAGCACGTCCTCACCCAGTAAAATTGCATCACGAATTGTGAGCACGTAACGGACGGGAAATATAAAATAAAATAACGGAAAATAAAATAAAGCAAATTCACACAGCTGCGCTGCTGACAAGGGGGAGGAGGGAGAGGAAGGCGGGAGAGGCCAAGTTCGATCTGCTGCGCGAAGACTTTGCCGCAATTGGTCGCAATTGAAGCAGGAAGCAGAGAGAAAGAGAGAGAGAGGAGGGAGGAAGGTAGTGCTGGCGCGAACTTGTCGCCATAAAACTTGAAATTGAAAAACTTTTACTTTAAATTCCAAATATGTACAATGCGTATTGGTGTGTGTGTGTGTGTGCGTGTTTGCAGTGCTCAATTGAGACAAAGGCAAACAAAGCAAGGCAGAGACAGAGAGACAGAGGGAGAGAGTGAGAGGGGGGAGACAGAGCAAGCAAAGGCTAAAGGAAAGTCGAAAAACTTTCGCCTGATTACAAACGCGCAAATGATGCGTGCCTAATGCGAAACGGGGCCAATTCATAGACAGACGAGAGAGAGAGAGAAAGAGAGAGAGGGAGGAGGGAGGAGGGGCTGCCCAGGGCCGTGGGACTAACCACAGCGAGAGCGGCAAGCAAATTGACTTTGTAGCAGCAGCAGAGCCACAGCAATTTTTCCATATATAATATATGAGCTCGCCTAAAAGTAGGCAACAGAAACGACGACGGCGACGACGACAGCTCAGTGACAAGCAGCACAAGCTGCCAGCAGCAATTTTTTAATAAAAACGAACACAGTGAGAACTCCCCACACACAGCTTGCCATGTGGGGTACGCACAACTACGACATACCCTATGGAAGATGAGAAACATCAATGACTTCCAGCTGCAAATCGAAAATGAAGTAGAAATCAACTTTAGTAGTTGATCCCCCCTCCCCACAAATGTATGTCTGATTATTGTGAAACTTCCATATGCGCTTATGCAGACACGGGGATTAGTGTCGTCTATTTGCAAAGTCTTGTGCTAAGCCCGGCCATAATATTCCGCCGTCTACCTACGTGTGTGACATGCCGAGAAAAATACTAGGAAAATGTTGCGTCAGGCAAAGCGTTCAACATATGGCAGACAGACGTGCAGACGCATAGACAGACAGCGAGAGACGGAGAGAGAGAGAGAGAGAGCGGGACACTAACACACACTAAGCCCTGGGAGCGAGGGCGGGACAACGGGCGTATGAGTGTGGCTGGCATCATATTAAATGCGCCAGAGATAAACTTACAGACACAGTACTAAATTAATTCTGCTCAATTTGCATTAATATATATGTGTGAGTGTCACTGTGTGTGTGTGTAAGAACATACACAGCCATACGCACACACACACACACAGTGCGAACACGCACACAGTGACTGAAAGCGTCGAGAAAAATGTTGCCGTATTTGCTGTGTGTGTGTGTGAGTGTTTTAGTTACATTTCCGTGGGTGTCTGCGTGCGTATTTATGCGTCTCTGTGTGTGTATGTATGTGTGTGGGTTTGAGTGCGTGTGTTAGTTTATTTAATTTAAAAGCCTCAGGGTTTCCTCAGCATCAGAGGAAGGACAAAGCAACCACATTGCGAGATTCGCTTTCTCTCTCTGTCTCTCGCTTTCTATCTTTCTATATCTCTCTCATATTTCCTTTTCATGTACATGCTCTCCCTCTCTTTCCCTTTCTCTGTCATCCCTGGCACAGGTGTAGAAAACTTTCACACTGCTGCATAATAATATTACATCGTCTGTGCGAATCTTTCTTTCGGTTCGGCCTCCAGGTCAACAGCAATTTGGCAACTTTGGCAGTGCCACGCCCACATGGAAAGGCGCAAATATCGATTTGTCAGAAATTACAATATGGCGACAGAGAGAGAGTTTGATAATACCAACCTTAACTAACTTCCTCCTTCACTGATGCTGAAAAGAAAGAAAGAGAAGAAAGAAAAACATCAATTTGAATTCTCTTTTAAAGAGCCAAAACATAAGGAGCGCAATATTTAAAAAAAACACAAGCAAAGAATGCAAATACAAAGACGCAATATCAATGAGGGTTACTCAAAAGAGAATGCGCGGAGAGGGGAGTGGGCAGAGCAGGAGGAAATATTAATATCCACCACAAATATCAACAAATTTCTGCACACTTTATGAAATGCCCAAAACGATGCCGACGGAAGCTGAATTTGTGGCCTGCTCTCGCAGGATTTGCCTGCTTGCTTTACACGGCCCGACTGGCTGTTCCCCTCCCCTGCCGCCTTAGTCGTCGCCCAGTCAGCATCCCTTGCCCTTTAGCCGGCGAGGTTATTGTCTTTTACATCATCGCTTTACTTAGCATAAGTACACGCAAAAACCAACAACGAGCAACAACAAATTGCCGCCGTGGCGTCCCCCCTCAGGCACTACCCTCCCTCCCTCCCTATCCTCCCTTTCCCCATAGTAATGTTGTTCGGGCATTTTCGTGCGCCGCGTGAGGCTGACACCGCCACCGGCAGCTGAACGCCTTTCGCCATTGTTAACATTTATTTTTATTTTATGCACTCACCCAAACCCCCGCCCCCCTCCCCGTCGCACAGCACCTACTGTTTGCCCTGAGCTCCAAATAAGTATGCACAGCACGGGGCACGGAGTCAGAGCCACAACCAGAGGCAGATCCAGTGCGGCTGCTGGTTAATATTATTGACTGCCTTCTTGCTGCCTTGCTCGGTTGCTTCGGGGTTAGTCTGTGCAGGAGGTGAGGATGGGAAGGGGGTGTGGTGCGTGCGCGTGCCAAAGCCAATATTTAGCTAATGGTCTTCATATTTTAAATATTGGCAAGGGCAGAGGAGGCAAAGGGGAGCAGGGGCAGGCAGGCAGGCGGCTGAGTGTGAGAATTGATGCGTCGCACGGACAAAACAAATGTTTCATGTGCGTGTGAAATATTTAAATTAAACTACAACAAACGCACACACACAGACACGCATACACGCACACTCGTAAATGCAAGTTCATTTGTGGTCATAAATTGAGAGCGAAAACATGTTAAAGTAAAAAGCTGCGGCCCCATTTCGTTTCATCTGCTTTCATTTTATTTCATTTCATTCTTTTATTTTATTTCATTTCATTCTTTTATTTTATTGCATTTTCCCCCTGTCCCTGTCTTCCTCTCTCGGAGTTATTGCTATTTATTTGCAAATGTCACGACTGCAACAAACTCGTTGCAACGAGGGGAGGGGGAGTGGCAGAGAGAGGGAGGCACATTACAAGCAGAGATAAAATGGGAGCAGACTCGAACCAGATAAATAATTAAAACTATTTGCACGTACGTTAATTGAAAAGTCAACTGCATAAGGTTGGGAGTGAGAAGGAGAGAGAGAGAGAAAAAGGGAAAGAGAGGGAGAATGATAGAGAGATATCTTAAATATTCTCTAGAATATTATTATTAAATGCAAACCAGTAAAAGGTTTCGCATTCTTCACTTCAATCTAAGCTGCGTAACCGAAATCTTTTTGTGGGCCAAACAACAATAAAAAGCAAAGCGAGAAACTAAATAAACATGGCATACACACACACACAAGTGAAGCAAACACAATGGAAGGTTATAAGCATATGCAACTAACTGTAAAAAACAACAACAACAGCAACAACAAACTGACAATTTCAACAGGCATTTGAAAAGGCAAAACGCAACTCGGCAAATTTGGAGCAAGTGAATAGAGTTGGAATTGTGCACACACGCACACACACACGCATACATGCGCTGGCACACACACAAAAAGATGAAAAGTAGCAGCGACGGACAAGCAAAGTTATATTGATGTCAAACATGCGCAAAAAATGGCAAAAAAAAGAACGAGAAATAAAAACAAAGAAAAAAAGGAAACAAAACCAAAACAAACAAAACAAAGTGCAGAACGAAGCGAACGATGCTTTTGTTACCGAAGTGAGCACAAAAAGCCGCACACCAAATAACTGGAACAGCATAAGGGGGTGATAGAGAAGGCGAGGGGAGCTGGAGGCGGAGGAAATGCAAACGATTTTCAAACTGGGCGTATACGAAATCTGCCATGAACCAAATATGCGCAAACCAACAAAGGGCAGCACAAGTGGAAGGGGGAGGGGGAGGTGGTGGTGGTTATGGGATATTCCCTTAGCTAACTCCCCTTCCTCTCATTGCCCCCCTTGGCCCCTCGCTATGTGATGCAGCAACCAAAAATTGAGGACACATACGCGGCAACAATTTGCAACGAGAAACTAAAAACTAAAATCGCTTGCTAAATGATTTGCCCAAAGTCAGGGAGGGGAATGGCGAGAGGCGTTGGTAAGGGGGAGGTCGCTAAGTGCGCGCCTGCAGCTATGCAACGTTTTTGCCTCTGCTCTGCTTTGATTCGGCTTCTTTCGCCTAATTGCTTACCCAGTCAAGGCACACACACAGACACACTCACACACACACTGGGACATTGTTGTGCACACATTTTAATTTGTTTACTTTTCGGTATTGTTGTGAGGTGCCTGGCACCGCCAGAGAGAGTCACAATACTAGGCCCCAGTCTGGCGTGGGCTGAGCGCGGAACTAAATACAGTTTTACGTGACTTGGCGACATCAGCGCATGATTTGATGGCATCACCTGCCTATGAACTCAGCCCCCGCTCAGCAGGTGCCTATTAATGCCGACACACATGTGCAGCAACTTCCGTTGTGTGCGTACACTGAGAGAAATGAGCAGAGAGTAGGTAAAGAAAACATTTTGCTTACTTCTCTCTACTCTCCTATTAATAATCCCATTTATAATACTTACACCTCCTGCTAATATTTCTCTCAGTGTACGCATATGTGTGCATGTATTACTGGCGTAAACTATCGACTGTAAGTCAGTCGCGTTATGTCTTGCTCTGCTCAGCAATTGAAGTCATTTCCAGCAGGCAGAGTCGCATTTATTTGCTCAAGAGGAGGGGAAGGGCGGGGAAGAGACCTGAACTTGCCCTCGGGCTAATTTCCATTGCTGGGGAATTGAGTCCATTATGCACACACACACACGTGCAGGGGATGTACTCCCTTCCCCACCCCCCGCATGTGCAGTTGCAGCTGCAGCTGCGAAACAAATTTCCTGCCTACATTGACACTGATTTCATTTCATTTAATGCCAGCCAGGCCTGGGCTGAAGGGACACACAGTACAAACGGACAGACAGTACAGACGGACAGACAGGCAGCTCCATAAAAAGACGCCAAACAGCAGCGGCAGAGGCAGCAGCAGCAGCTGGAAAAGCGGAAAATGCAAGCAATGCGAGCGAATGCAAAACGCGGCATTTAACACTTTTGAAAGGAAGCGAATCCAGGTAGCAGACCTCACCCATTCAAATAAAAGCCCCGACCACCTGACTGCCTGCACCTCCCCCTTTACTTCTTCCCCTCTTCCGCATCCCCTTCTCTGCCACAGGTGCTTCTGCTTTTGCTGCCGAGCACAGCGAAGCGTGCGCTGGCCTCAGCCACACTTTGGTCCTATAAAATGCTTACAAAATGTTGTTTTATAGCATGAATGCTTGTCTGTGTGTGTGTGTGTGTGTGTGTGTGTGTGTGTATGTGTGTGGGTGTGTGTGACGCTTGCATTTTACATGTGGCACACGTGTGCAGCAACAACGACGACGACGACGCTCCGAGCAGCAAACGTAGAAAGGGGAAGAGGAGCAGGAGGAGGAGGAGGAGGAGCAGGAGGAGGAGAGAGAAAAAAGCATAAATCGCTTCACATGCGCAAACAAACTGCCTGCCTGTCGCCACTCCCTTCCCCCCTCCCCCTGCCTTTTGCTCCGCCTTTGTCACTGTCTTTTCTCGCTGTCCCTCTCCCTTCCCCTTCCCCTTTCCATTCCCCTTCCTCTTCCTCTCTCTCTCTTGCTGTCGCTGTCTCTGTCTTCCACTGTGTGTGTCAGCACTCATTAGGATTAATTTTCCGGTTGCAGCATAAACTGAAGCTTACAGAAGAGACACAAGCCAAGGCAGAAGCGTCGACTGAGAGGGGTGCAGAGGAAATGGGGTAGGGCAGGGGAAACTGGCAGTCAGACTGCGCTTAAGTGTTGAGAGCACGCGGCCCTTCATCCGTCAGGCAGCCTTCGAACGTAATAAAAAGCAGTGTGCATATGCATAAACCCCTCTCCCCATTCCCCTCTCAATCGCTTGCGCCACACCTCTGTGCTGCCTTTGTTTCATGAATTGCGAGAGGGGACAGAGGGGGGCAAAAAGAAATAGTTAAACTGCATAAAATTTAATCAAGAGCGTTGAATGTCAGCTTGGCCCTGGCAGAGAGTGCGACTGCAGTCGAGGGGGGAAGAGAGGGGATGGACAAGAAGAAAGGCGCATACTCACGCAGACAGGCTGTCACATACACACACACACACACCGAGTAAAACCCGCACGTAAACGAGCAAAATGACATTTTATCATCAAAGGTGGAACAAGCGGCAGCGGCAATAAAATGAATGAGCAAGCGAACGCAACATGCTGCAAGCGAGTTAAGCAACGACTAGCGTATACCCTGTAAAAGGGTGTAAGTATTAGATGATTGTCTTGCCTGCACAGTAAAAGGGCCTAACTGCAGGGATAATACTAGTTGAGTGTCTTTCCTGCTGATGGGATTAAAAGGAAACTCTCTTATGCACTGTCTGTAACAGAGAACACATGATTACAGGGGTAGTATTTATTTTCCCAGGCATGTGGCTATTTATGGCAATACTAGTGTTGTATGCTTGTTAAGATGGAAGTGTAAAATTGAACACAAGTATATAACAACCTACGTAAGCCACCTTAGTGCGTAGTCTTCTCTGATTAAAGTTCAACTCCATTAGCAACTGTTCTACCCCACTTTCATACACATATAGGGAATAAGAAAGGAGACAAAGAAAGGGACACAGAGAAAGGGAGACAGACGAAGAGAGCGTGAGAAAGAGAGAGAGGCAGGCGAAGAGAGAGAGAGTATTTTGTGTGCGCTGAAGGATAACCTACATTTTAGTTTTTCATTTCTAGTTTGCCTCTTTATGCACGTCTGCATGGCCCCAACTTACTCTCTGTATAAATGTGTGTATGTGTGTGTGTGCAATGACAAAGCAAAACTTTCCAATTAACTTTGATTAAAAAGTTTCCACTATCGCCATACAATGTAAACATGAGAAATTTGTTTGAATCCAACTCTCTCTCTCTCTCAATGCAGTTTGCAGTCGTGGCCAATCAGCCCAGACCCAGTCGGGGCCATGTGGGCGTGCCAGCTGTAGCTGCAGCTGCAGCAGCCATAGCCGTGTCCATGTCCGTGTCCAGGTCCATGTCCACGTTCGTGTCGTTGTCTGTGTCTGTGGTGTGGCTCAGGTGAGGGGCAGGAAGAAGAGGGGGGAGGAAGGACCAAGCAGGGCAGCACATAAAATCAATTTGCAATAAAATCAGTAAGTTGTATTTGTGCAGCACAAACATACTGACTGCACAAGGCAGTGGGCGTGGCTGCAGCAGGTGGGAGGGGGGGAGCAGGTATGTTAACTCGTCGTTTATTCGACAATTCAATCGAATACGCTGCCACTGACTAGGACCACGAGCAGCCCAGTTAGGCTCCTCCAGTTTAGGCTCCTCATCTCTACTCAGTGGGGGGCGTGGCAGGGCAGAAGGGGGGCTACGAGGCGAATACGTCAATAAATCAACGAACAAATGAATCGAAATGAAATGAGTGCATAAATGCATCACAAATACACGAGCTGTAACAAAGCCAGGCGTGGCAGGGGGCGGGAGGGGAAGCAAAGGAGGCGTAGTCAGTGTGGCAGCCACACAATGGCCGCAGGCAACCGCAGACGAGCGTGCGGCAGCCAGTGGAAACATTGCGAAAACAATTGCCAACTTCATGTGTCAGCCGAGTGAGTGTGCGAGTGTGTGTGTGTGTGCTTTACAATGAATAGATTTGCAATATTTGTTTTCATTTTATTCACTTAAAATGTTGTGTTACTTTCCACAATGTTGCAGCAGCAGCAGCAGCAGCAGCGGAGGCAGGAAGAGCAACACAAGAAGAGTCCAGTTATTTTTGGACTGACGCAGATTTAATACCTCTGCGGATGGATTCTTCTCTGCTCTGCTCTGTTCTGTCTGTCGGCTATATGATAAAGTAATCCGATTTGCAGCTAAAGTGGGAGTGCCGAAAGGGAGTCGGGCAGGAGGAGAAGGAGGTGGAGGTGGAGGGGGACTGGAGGGAGCCTGTATGATAAGCTAAACTGTCGTTTCATCGATTGTATTTCATTTCTTTGCTCTAGTTCTCTCTCTTTCTCTAACTCTCTCTCTTTCTCTCCCTCTCTTTCTATCTTTCTCTCTCTCAGTATCTCTCTTGCTCTCCCCCTACACATTCGCAGTCCCCTATTCCTGTTCCAGTTCACATTGATATTCCTTTTCCCTGCAGCTTTCAATATGCCACAAATGGCACATCCATTACAGATGCAGCGGCAGCAGCAGCAGCCACGTTGCAATATACAAATTTGCAACAGCAATCCGCAATTTGCTTATAAGCAACACTAACAACAGTAGCAACAACAGCAACTGCAACAACAGCAACAACGACACCAACAACTACCAGCATGTGCAAGCTTCGCTTCAGTTTATCGACTGCGCCGCCTTCGCTGGGGCATAAGCAAATTGGGCAACTCTGCCTGCCTCTGTCTGCCTGTCTCTCTCTCTGTCTCTCCCACTCTATCCTTCTCACTCTCGCTATCTCTGTTTGTTTGCCTGTTTGTTCGTTTGTTGTTTGTGTCCGTTTCGTCTGATTTAGCCCGCACATGACAAAAATTGCACAATGGCAAAAAAATCTGTTAGTTGTCAATATGTGGCACAGTTGGACAATTTGCAACGTGCAACATTTTGCAGTGGGTCGGCGAGAAGCAAGAAGCATGTCGAGTGCAGCGGGAGGCGACAGAGAGTGAGAGGGTTTGGGGGCAAGTAAATGGAAACAACAGCTGCTATCAACAAAAAAACTGGCCAAGGGAAGCTTCTCTTCTCTGTCTGGCAAACAGAGGCAGCTGCATGTCAGCGTGTCTCTCTCTCCCTCTCTCTTTGTGTGTTAGAGTGTATGTGTGGGCACGTGTGTGTGTGTCTCTGTCCATGTAAGTGAGCGCTGTTCGTTTGCATTGCGAATCAATCGTTTTGAATGATTGATAGAAATGTTTGATATGCAGTTAGCAGCTGCCTCTGCCCCTCCCCCTGCCCCTACCCGTGCCTGCCATACATCACAGATGAAATCAGCGGAAATTCTTTTAAATCTTTTCCGCTTTTTGTATATTTTAAATTCAAAACTTCAACTTTAACTTGCGCTTTAAACGCATTCGACTTTATCGACTGCACTAAACCAGATTTCATGGCAAAAAGCGATGGCAATACTCTCTCTCTCTCTCTCTTCCTCTCTCACTTTCTTTATATATGTGTATGTTAGGTCTGCGGGTCACACCTCAAACACACATGTGACGTGTGTGCTGCAAAATCGATGGATCGCCTGAGGTGGCCGAGATTGGAAAAATATATTCGACATACGCAACGTTCGGGCGAACGCGCGTGACAAATTTTAACGCTCTGTCGCGTCAGTCGAATTTGCGCCATCGGCAGCGACAGAGGCAGAGGCAAGCTAATAATTTGTAGCATTAAAAAACCATAAAAGCGACATACGTTGCCTTCTTTGAGATGCCGTCGAAAAGGTCTTAAAGCAGCTTAAAGCCGGCAGAGGAAACTTTCGGGAATCCCGAAATGGGCCTTTGCTTTCTTGTGGTTTCCTCTCGAACTCCTCGAAAATCTTTACTTAACTCTCTCCCTTACTTTTTCCTCTTTCTCTTTACACCCCCCTCTCTCGCTCTTCTCCTTTATGAAATGAAGGACTTGGCGCACTTTTACTTTTACTTTTATTTATTTTTATACTTTTTGTGCCCTTTTCGGGGTCTTAATAAATAATTTGCCAAGCACAAATTTATGCTTCAATAAACCAGTCTGCCAAAGTCTGTTGTCGGTTTATTTTCCGCTGCAGGCAACAGAGGGGAGGGGGGAGCAGGGGAAGGTGGGGCAGGTGTGGTTGCTGGACCAAAGCACTTTGGCACCGCAGCAAAAGCGGAAATAATCAAGTTTGCACACCGCGCTGAAAGCCACACGAAACTTCCAATGTCCAAAACGCACTTCAAAAAGTATTTTCCACTTCTTTTTCAACTCATATTCCATCCCTCTTTCCCTTTCCTCGCTCCCTCCTTGCCTTGTGCAAGAGTTGAACGTGCCAGATGGCAAGGCAAGTCTTGTTCAACTTTTGGCTTTAATTCACAATACAAAAATCTCGAATGATTTCAATGCATTTGCGAAAGGGACAGCGACATATTGCATATGCTGCTTGACTGTTCTAAATAGAGGGAGGAGGGAAGGGCATGAAGGATGGGGGAAAATGCTAATTTGGGTAGATTAAATATTCCGATGCAGCCTCGACGAGGAGCGAGCAGTTCATGTTCGTGTGTGGTGGCAATGTGGCTCGTTGGGGGAATTAAACTCGTGTATGACCAACTGACCGAATGCAGTGCAGAATGCAAAAACTGCGCTTAGTTTCACAGCACACACACACACAATTTTACGGCTCTGCACACACACACATAAACACAGGCATACACACACACACATACACACTCATGGACACACAATAATATTTTGAGCTTTTCTTTTTTGGCCACACACCACAGCAGCCACGTGAGTTGCTCGTTTGCCTGTTGGTTGTGCATAAATTGTGGTGTAAATACAGTCCCCTCTCTTCCCCTCTCTCCATTCCCCTCTCCCTCCCACCTTGCTCTGCCTGTGCTTGTATGTCAGAACAATAAACAACGTGACTTATCACATTGCGTAACTTGTGATTTAATTGGATTTATGCACACGTACGTGTAGCTGCCCACACCTCCCCCTGAAAGGGGGGAATATTTGCGCACATTTTTACTGGCAGCTGCATCCCTTCGGGGCTTGCATAACACCCACAGGGAGTTGCCACTCCAACACATCGCCATCGCCATCGCCATCGCCATCGCAATCGCCATCGCAATCGGAATCGATTGTGGTTGCGCAAAGTTTTTAATTATGTTTGCGGTTAGCAATTGGATTTTCTTCTTTACGCTGAACACGTGACAGGCACACAAGTTATAGCCGTCGTCCGATTATGCCACAAATACGCACACACACACACATATACAGTATAAATATATTTGCCCTGTTCTTCTGCTTTTGTTTTTGTCAATATTTTTTTGTGCAACTCGCAAACTGTTTAAAATTGCATTGGCAGCTATTAAGGGACTCAGGGACAGGCAGACAGTGGGGGAGAAGGGAGAGGGAGAGGGAGAGCGGGGGCAGAGTAGAGTTGCACGTCAATATTTGTCGTGTTGCAGCAAGATGTGACAAGCGCACATTGAAGAGGCGTCGCAGAGGAGCCGTAGAGCGTGTGTGTGGGGCGAATCAAATGCGAGCGAGCCAACACGGCGTATGCGTAATTATAATTATGTAATGCAAACAGCGCACTGCGTACACAGCATAGACAGTACACGAGCACACACACAAACAGAGAGACAGAGACAGAGAGAGAGCGAGTCTCACATGCACATGGCTGCCATTTTAATTAGCATATAGAGCATCACGCATACGCCGTGTAGGCCGGACTCAATTTCAGGCACTTGGCATTTGGACATGCCAGTTATAATTGTTCAACAGGCTTAAACAGACAACGCACAAGTGGGAGTAGAGTAGGCAGAGAGGCGTGTGAGAGGGGAGGGAGGAGAGCAGGCAGGGCGACAGCACGACAGTTGCGCATTCAATTAACGCAGAATACACACGCAGTCACAGACACACACACACTCGTACTCGTATGCATACTCACACTCACACACACACACAAATAAACAGACATACGCACAACTAGGCCAACAGATTCTCGCTTCTACCCGCTCCGCTAATCCGCGGTCTGCCACGTGCACGATTATCGAGACGCTGCTCTGACGCGCTCCCTCTCTACTCTCTCTCTTTCTGTCTTTCTCTCTTGGGCTATCGTTTTTCGGGCGCCAAAAACATTCTGTCGCCCCTCGCCCCTTGCCCTCCTCTACCCCCTCCTGTCGACAGTGTCAGTGTCTGTGTGAATACATAATTAAACCATTCACAGTTTGAGCATTTAAATTAAATTATGGCGGAAAGTGTTGAAGTTTCGCAGGGCTCGAGAGAGAGGAAAGGAAACCAGGGATGGGGTGCTATTTGTGTGCGCCACTTAAAGGCATATCGAACGTTGTTAATTGACAGATGCTAATTATTACCTAATTATAATTTATGTGACCCACGTCCCCCATCTCCCATCTGTCTCCCTCGCCGCAATCGATAGTTCCATCTACAATTGCAGGAAAGTCCCACATGAAAATCTTAAGTAAATTCAATTAAAGCGGAGACCGAAAGTGAACTAAACATTCTGGGGAAGCTTTACTCCGCTTGTATCAATTGCAATTTCGACTGAACTAAACTGAATCCTTCCACGGCCTGCCGACAGTCGATGCGACTGACTAAAAGACCAAAGCGGAAGTTAACTTTGCCACAACTCGCTGAAAGCCGGCAAAGCTGTAGTGGGGGATAAGGGAATGGGGGCCAATTGCCCGAATAGTTAGGCAAATGTTCAACGAGCTACACAAAAAATAAAGAGAGAGAGGGGGGAGAGAGGAGGGAGAGGAACTCAAACTAAAATCGGAAAAATAAGTGAGCTGAATATACCCGAATGAACGAACGAAAAGTTCTGCCCGGACGGGTCAAAATATGAAAAGTTTACGTCGAGTGGTTCCAGAGTGGAGAGTGGAGAGCACGTTGCACGTTGCCACTCCCCGTCAAAGAGGGGCGAAGGGAGAGCGAGCAGTCTTTTTTGTGATTAGCATAAAACTGCCAAAGTCTGTGCGGAGGCCATAAACATTCGTACAGCCGAGGCACACACACTGAGGCCGACACTGGACGCTTTTCGGTTTTTAAATACCCAAAAATATTGTTACGAGTGCAGCTCATACACACACACAGGCACACACAGGCATGGCAGTTTCAGTTCCCATTCTCCATTCTATTTCCATTTCCATTCCCAGACCTCAGCTGCGATTCAAGTCCAGCTGCGTTGGGGCTCACAATGCGCCCAATGGGCCGTTGGCTCATGTTTGCATGTGTTGCGCACTTGTTGGGGGGCTTAGTGTCTACCTTACTCCCACAGCCACATGACACACACACACGGCACACATGGACACTCTCCATGGTCAGTCGTGCAGTTTTTTGGGCCTCGGTGGTTGGCAAAGCTAAACGAGTTTAGTTGGCCAAACATTATCATAACTTGCTCGTTTGCAAGCCGCAATGGTGTAATCGTTTCATTTTTAAAACGTTTTCAGCACACACACGCACACACATACACCTGCACACACATACACAGAGGAGAAAACGACTGGGTTTCCGTTCATTATTCTGATGTCCGGTTGCGAGTAACAATTTCTGTCGAATTTCATGTGTGGGTCGAAAATGCTGCATAATAATAAACTTTCACTCTCCACCTACACTGCCCCCCCCACCACCTCTTCAGTCTGTTCTGCAGCACCTGCGGCTTAGTTTCCTGGCAGGCAGGCAGTCGAGCGATTAGTCTGCAGTTCCTCGGAGCCAGTCGAGCCTGACGAGGCAGCTTAACCCCTTGCTGGCACCACCTGGCGCCACCTCACGCCATATTATTAATTGTGCTTCATTTCGGCTATTGGAAGCGGAGCAAATAAAAACGCCTATTAATTATAGTTTTGTGCTGTTCCCCCTCTCCCTCTATTCCCTATCCTCGCTTCCCCTCTCCTCATTCTACGCCTCTGCATTTCGCTTCATTTACGGACCCCAGGGGCGTTGAAATGACTTCATTCCATACATCAAAGTAAATACGTGTGTGTGTGTATGTGGGTGTATGTGGGGGTGTGTGTTGATGTGTGTGTGTTTGAAATGGAATTAATTCAATGCGCTTAAATTTCACGTCTATTAGTCTCTCGAGGTGCGACGCCAGTTTCTAATTTCCATACATTTTCAATACCCTGTTGTGGTGCAATATGGGGTATACAGGAGTAAATGTTGATGCATTAAGAATTTATATACTATATTTAGAGTATAAGAATCATTGCACAAAGAATTCTTTAAGTTGAAATATAAATGTTTACCTACTTTTAAGAGTTTCTTTTATACAGGGTAACTTTTAGTCTAAGCCCTGAGGTTTTCTATTTTTTCACAGCTTTGTTTTCCCGTGACATTCTCCTCCTACTCCCCCTGTCTATCACCTACCCTTGCTCGCTATGCCGCCCAGTTTTTGGTATGTTTTTGTATCCTGCTGTCGCTGCTGTTGCTCCTGCTGCTGCTGCTCCCCCTTCTGTCACTGCTTCTGTGTTTGGCATGTGCCGTCCAACGCGCCAGGCAATTAATTTTGAATTTTAATACCCCGAAGTCACTGAGCGCGCACTTACACACACACACACAGGCAGAGAGTGCAGCCCTCTTTATGTGTGTCGCTTATGTTTTCCATTTGGTCGAAGGGAGAAAGAAAGTTTTGGTAGGGACAGAAGAGGAGGGGGAATTCATTGCAAATTGAGACGGTGACCTTCGACACACACACATACACACACAAGTTTGTGACATGAGTCACATTAAAAGCGAAGCAACAAGAACAACGAGAACGAGAACAAGAACAAGAACAGCCACCACCGGAAGCGGAAACATCGCAAAATGTCAAAGGCACAACAAACAGAAGCACACAGAAAACCATTAGGCGACACAATTTACTAGGTCAGACGAGCAACGGGGATGAGGAGGAGGTGGAGGAGGGGCACTCCTTGCAGGTGGCAGGGCCATAAAAGCACGAGGCAGGCGGCAAGTGGCAAGTGGCAGCAGCCATTAGACACGCTGAGTGGCAAGTGGCAAGTGGCAAGTTGTGCAAACAGTTTTAAAGTGTGACCCAATAAGACAAAGTGGAAATTTAATCAACAATAAGACGTTAAAACAGTTAAATAGACAAACAAACTTGGTCCTCTCGAACAGGTCCCCCCGCCCAACCCCCCTACACACACTTTGTCTTGGACCCCCACTCCGAGTCCGTCCGAGATCCGAGGCCCGCAAGTGTCCCGCCAGTTTTGGCCGGCAAATTGAGACAATGAAAAGCCCGTAATTTATTGTGTGGCAGCGCTAATTGCAAAAATAAAACATGATTTATGGCCAACGGCGATAAAATGCCACAGGCAGCTGCCTCGGGGGCAGCTCGATAGGCTCAGCAAGTGTGCCAGTGTGTGTGTGGCAAGAAAGTTAAGCTGTAACACATGATGTGCGGCGAGTTTCACTTGCCGAAAAACCTTAAGTTGAACTGAGATTGAACGAGAGCTTTGATACATTTGGGAGACTATAAGGAAGTATGATAAAAAGAGATCAGAAAAGAAAGTTAAAGAATTAAAACTATTAAATACTATAGTATTATATACCAAACTTAATACTTATAGATACTATCACGTCATTCCAGTCTTCTGCATTCCATTTGAACTTTTCATTGTCTGCATTTATTTCTCCAAGTGTAGACAAGGGAAGCCAAGGGGAAAGGGGATGCAAGGGGAGCAAGGCAAGCAGGAAAACAATGTAAGCGCGTGCTTCGTATTCCGTTACGTTTTTGCCGTATTCCGTTTATCCGTCGTGCGAAAAGTTCATTTTATGGCCAGACACAGAAGGAGACGACGCTGGCCAATTATTCGTAGATAATTGCTATGCGTTCGGCTTTTTAAGTGAGTTGACAGCGGAGTGTGTTAATGATCGCACTGATGATGAAGATGATGGTGCCCACGAGCATCCATGCGGATGTGTATGATGCTCAGCATAATGATGATGCTGCTCATTATGAGGCTGATGCCGATGATGACGATAAGTGTGTTAGGCAGTTCAGCCAATGGCTTGGAAGCGAATCAATCAGGCACACACAAAGCCCAGTGTGCAAACAAGTTGTTGTCCACTCATTTGCTAGGGGAGTTGGGGAATACTACTCCCTCCTCCTGCTCCCCTTCCCCGTCACTCCCTTCGTCATCTAGTTGTGCTGACACAGTCATTGGCATAGAGCAAAAGCAAAGCTCATCATTATGGCTCATTAGCAAAGCAATTTTTGTGTGTTACTCGTATCACTTCCCCCCTTCCTGTCCCTCTCCCTACCCCACTCCCCTTCCATTTCACTGCTCGTGTTGGATATATTGAATGCTGCTAATTTGCACATAAGCCGCTTGGGGGCCCTCGTGCATAATGCGAAATCTCTTGCCGACAGAACTTTGCCGGGGCACTAACTAAGCTCCCATAAGCACCAGGCACGAGCACGACGAGCACGAGAGCCAGAGAGCCAGCGCCAGAGCCAGAGCCAGAGCCAGAGCCTAATCCAACTGCTTATTACATACACATGTTTAGGCACCCCAAAAGTATGCCGCACACACACAGTTGCACTCACACTGGCACACACACATTCAGTAAATAGTTGTGCGGCCACTCACATTGAGCAGCTCAACTGAATCCCAACTGAACTGAACTCAACTGAACTGAGGCAGACTCATCTCGTCCCATTGATTTTTAGGTGCAATACAGGAGGGAGGGGAAGAACTAAGGGGGGCCACATGGCGACAGGTCGTTGAGTCGCGGTCTTAGACAGCACCAAAAATAATTAACCGCAAATGCAGAAACAAAAATCTGCCAACATCCACACAAAAATCCCGAATAGAAAAGGGAAACTAGAAGAGAGAAAGGGATTAACCAGAGGAATGGTTCGTATGCTGTAGCGAAACCCGGACACCCTAGCAGATTATAGCAATGTCAGGGATGATATTGAAAAGAGACTACACAAGGAGCTCAATCAAGTAAAGGGATCGAGTAATGAACTTCAAAGAAAGCTTCGCCTGCAGCTGATCACGATGAGATTGAATGGGATTGTGTCAGAAATCGGAGGTGTATATAGACCCAGCAGAGTACGAGTACATAACGAGAGTGAGGAAAGGGCAAACAACAAGGCAGAACCAGTGAGAGAGTGGGGAGGGAAACGGGGTACCAAGAGAGATAGCGGCTCTTTCAGAGAGACTTTCCATTCAACGGGAACGGCTTAATGTCCCGACGAGCTCACATCAGGCAGCATGTGTCCATTATTTGGTACATTAAGAGCTGAGGCACACATACACACACACACACACATACAGGCGCATACGTGCAAGCCTTCATTGTCTGCTGTTGTCTGCAACAACTGCAACTGTTGCGACTTTTAATGTCAACCAAGGTATGTTGCTCCTGCTGCTGCTGCCCCTCGTCACCCTTCCCCTCTTGCCCTGGCACAGCATGTTGACGTTGGCAACCGCAGCAACAAATGTGCATAGAGGCAGCAGCATCCTGTTGCCGCTCATTATGTGTAATGGCTGCAACAGCACGAGGCACGAGCCACCAGGAGGCAGGCAGCATGAGGCAAGCAGCATCATCAACTGCCGTCTGTCTGTCGACGAGGCGAGTCCAAATGCCAACATTGCCCCGAAAGAGGAAGTCATGAATGCAAGCTACCTGCACATTTGCAACAGACACACACACACACAAACACAGAGAAAGGAAAGGCTACTGCTGCCACAATTGCTACAGCTTGTTGTGGCGATTGACCGCGGGCAGCAGCAACAGCAGCAGCAGAAGCAACAAACAGAAAAACAAAGAGCAAATGGGGAAAAAACAAGCAACTATGGGCAGAAACAGCTTAATTACTGCAACTAGAGTTTCCTCTCCAGTTATCGAGAGCTTTAATATTTGATCGAATAGCGAAATTGTTAATTGAAATTGTTATTGTTCCTGTTGTTGTTGTTGTTGTTGTTGTTATGTCTGTTTTCGATAGTTTGACACTTTTCACAGCATCGATTCATTCATTAATTCGCAGCTGATGTGATCTGAATAAAAAATATATATAAAAATACAAGTTTTTTACTGATGAATACGATAATTCGTTGAATATGTTCCTCTTTTTTATGGTCCGTCTCTTTCTATGGCTTCTCTATGAAGTTTAACTTATTAAAGCCTTAATTGGCTTTTGTTTAAATTTAAACTTAGAACTTTGCTAATTGAATTAGTCGTTAAATGTTTACCGTATTATCTTTGTAATTATAATCCTTATTAACAGCGACTTTCTCTCTCTCTCTCCCACTCTCTGTCTTGCAGCATGGACTACACTTCTCTGCTCTGCTGCGGTCTGGCTTTTGTCTTATATTTGAACACGCTTAATGCGGGCTTCGTCTATGACGACAGGTAAGCGAAGCTGAAAGAAGCGGAATCTTTTCAGCTTTAAGGGAAATACATGTATTTAAGCTCACACACATCCACACACACACTCACACACACCCCCAACTGTCACGGCAAAAGGAAAAAGAGCGAGAACATATAGAAATTGGGTTGCCTTCGGCATGCTTCGTGGGGAGTGGGAGGAGGACACTGCAATGGAATTTCAGTGGTACTTAAAATCGAATTTCAAGGCAGAGGCAGCTCGAGGGAGGTGAACAGAGGCAGGGAGAGGTGGGACAACTGACTGCCTGGCTGACAAGAAGGCGCTCCGGCGACTTTGTGCAGCATTAGAGTGGTATTTGTTTATGTGAACCACCGCAGCAGCAACGACGACAACGACAACGATAACAACAACAACAACTGGAGCGACAGCTGAAGCAGGAGTAGGAGCAGCGTACAAGCTGTGCTGGTTTTCGCTGTTCCTGTTCCTGTCACGAACACAACGCCAAAATCCTACAAAGTCCTGCCTGCTGTGCGTGCAGCGTGCAAAAGTGTGTCCAGGTGGAGTTTCCTGCCACACGCCTCAGCCCTGCCACACGCCTCCTTCGCCCCTTCATCTTTCCTTGTCGCACTCAGCTGGGCCAATCATGTTGCCCTTGTCGTTGTCATTGCTGCAACGCTGGCGAAAGCCTGATGATGCCATCACTGACAACATTCGAGTTGCTGCATCATCGAGGGGGTAGCAAAAGTGCAAAATTATGCGACCAGCTGCATTGTCCCCCCCCCATACTACCCTTAACGCACCACTCAGCACTCTCCGAGTTCCTGGAGTTAACCTGACAAACTCAGCACGCCTCACTCAACGCACAAAAATGTGTGCCAAGCAAATTATTGGCCGGAAAACGAACATCAACAATGGCCAACAGGAAATTCTCTCCAACGGAGATTCAAAGAATTTATCTGCCTCTCTATGCTTCTATTTCTCTCTCTCTGGCTCATCTTCCTTTCACTCTCTAACTGAAATGCCTTTCTAACATTTGTTTTTATACCCGATACCCAAAAGGCCAAAGGGTATTATAACTTTGTGCCAACCGAAAGTGTTTCTAACAAGGCAGACCCCACAATCTAAATATGTATATAGTATGGTGTCAATATGTCCTACAGCTCACTTCCGATAAGCACAAAAACTATCAACGCCTAAACGATTTCATGATTGATTTGATTTTCATAGATGTTATTTAAGAAATGATTTCCAAGAGGTAATGGGATTCCAAGCTGCTGCAAAGTATGCAACACAAAAACGCTAAACAGAGAAATTATACATATTTATGTATATGAATTTAAGAGATCGTTTTGGTAAGCTGGATTGCGGGTATATCACAGTCGAACACTCTCGACAGTAGCTTTTTTACTAACTATTCCTCAGTCTGATTTGCCTTTCAACTTTCACATTCATTTCATTCACTTTTACCTCGAATAACTGCAAATTTTCTGTATTCGTATCCGTCTTCGATTTGATGTTGTCCATGAACTTATCCCTATTATTCTCATTGCATCAGTTAGGAAGAAGTTATCTCAGCTTGCATCATCTCGAAACTATTCTACAATTAAAATGCAAATCTTTCTCTCATTCCCCCTGCAGACGTGCCATACTGGGCAACGCAGATGTATCCGGCGGAGCAGCGTGGCAGCGAAGCTTGGGCAATGACTTCTGGGGCACGCCGCTGACGGACAGCGGGTCACACGGCTCGTGGCGACCACTTTGCGTGCTGAGCTTCAGACTGAATCACCTGATGGCCGGTGGGTATGTGCCATGGGGCTTTCACCTGGTGAACAATCTGCTGCATTGTGTGGCGACGGCGCTGGTGGTGCGCGTTGCTCGCACGCTGCTCGCCTCCTTCTGGGCGGTACTGGCCGCAGGGACTCTCTTTGCAGTGCATCCCATTCACACGGAGGCCGTGGCGAGTGTGGTGGGGCGTGCGGATGTGGCCGCCTGTGTCTGCTACCTGCTCACATACCTCAGCTATCTGCGACACATGCGTTGGCGCGAGTCTGCCGATCCGCGCCAGTGGCTCGCCCTCTCGGCGACGCTGCTCTTTGCCGTCGCAGCGCTGCTCTGCAAGGAGACTGCCGTCACGGCGCTGCTTGTGTGCGCGGCCTTCGATGTCATACGGGGCCTGAGTGGACAGGTGGACAAGGTGAGTTGACGTTTAAAGTCTAGAGGCAAAGAGTAAGTGAATACATTCAACCCATCTTCCCCTCTCTCTCTCTCTCTCTCTAGCAACGCGTGCGTTCGCTGTGCATTGTGGTGGGCGCACTGCTCTGCTGCGTCTACTTTCGCCTGGTGGTTGTGCCCGGTCCACAAAGCGCCTTCTCCAGCGCAGACAATCCCATTGCCCGCACCCCCTCGGCGTGGACGCGGCTGCTCACCTTCCTGCACCTGCCCGTGGTCAACTTCAAGCTGCTGCTGCAGCCGCAGATACTCAGCTTCGACTGGGGCATGGACGCTTTGCCGCGCGTGACAACACTCTGGGATCGGCGCAATGCGCAGTCCGCCTGCTTCTTCTGCCTGCTGTTCGGAGTCGCCTGGCGCAGTTGCAAGCAGCTCCTGCTGCACAGCAGCGAACTCTTCGAGGCAGGTGCGGGCAGCAGCGGTGCAAGCGGCACCTTTCCCCAGTACCACATACAGAAGGTGGGGGGACGCAAGTCACGCGCCAAGCGCAAGCGACTCGTCAACAACAACAACAACAACAACAACAACAACAGCAGCTCAAGCAGCAACAAGTACCAACCCGCCTACGAGGCAGCCTACCACCATCAGCAGGACACGCTGCCGTGCAGCGACTGCAACAACAACAACAGCTACGTGTATGCAGCAGAAGGAGGAGCAAGTTCGCAACTGGTGGCCCTGCACAAGGCCTTTCGTGGCTCGCGCAGCAGCAGCAGCTGCAGCAACAGCACCACGGCCAGCAACAAGAGCAGCGGCAGCAGCAGCAGCAGTGCCAGCAGCTCCAGCTCCACCTGTAGCTCTCTGGACGGGCAACCCCAGAGCCCCTCGTCGGAGTACATGCTGGGAGGGATGTCTGTGGCCGCCCGCAATGCGTGCATTCTGCTCATGTCCTGCGCCTTCCTCACGCTGCCCTTCCTGCCCGCCAGCAACCTCTTCTTCTATGTGGGATTCGTCGTGGCTGAGCGCCTGCTCTACTTGCCCAGCGTCGGCTTCTGCCTGCTCGTGGGCTACGGCATCTCCAAGCTGCTCGCCTGCAGCCACTTGCACGGCTCGAAGACGCGCTGCGTGGTGCTGCTGGCCTTCAGTGTGCTCCTGGCTGCAATGAGTCTGCGAACTGTGCGTCGCAACGAGGACTGGCGCGACGAGGAGACACTCTTCAGGAGCGCCATCACGGTCAATCCGCCAAAAGGTAAGATGCACCCTCCCTGCCTGCACAGATCCATTCCTCAACAGCCCTCATTCCTTTGCAGCACTGGGCAATCTGGGCAGCGTGCTCAGCTCACAGGCACGCTACGAGGAGGCCAAGCAGGTGCTGCAGGAGGCCATCCGGTACAGGCCCAACATGGCGGACGTGCACTTCAATCTGTGAGTACCGAGTTTGTCCACTCCCAGACCACTTAGCACCCATTTTGGCAGTCGAAACCAATCTGAGTGCCTTGCTGCTGTGAAGCATCGCAGAAAATAATGTAGCTGATTCTCCTTGTCTCCCTTCGCTTACCTAGTCTACATGCCACAGAGATCACTGTATTAGCCAAACTTCTATCCCGCATGACCCTGTGAAACACACACACACCCCTCTACACACACACACTCCAACACAGGGCCATTGCAGCGCAGCTTTCCACGCTTCAACTTGCCAGATAAATGGCAGCTTTTTCCCAGCCAGCGTCAGCCATTTTCATTATCTCTGTCTGTTTTTCCTGCAGCTTGGCTGCGCATTTAGTGCGACCATTTTGCATGCCCAAGGCTGCACCGTTATAATGCCCTCCACCAGTCTCAGATCCCTCCTCTCCAAACCCAACAACAACTCTTCCCTTGCTGGCACTGAGAAAGAGACGGAGAGTGAGAGAGAGAGAGCGTAATACAATGCCGAACAAGCTGTCAAATGAAGCCCATTTTGTTGTTTTCCGCCAAGAAGCAGAGCAGAGGCAGCAGCAGCAGCAGGAGCAGGCAAATTCTTTTTGTCGCCGCTAGCAGAGAAAGAAAACTATGCGCATTTCATGCTGCTCACTTTTTCATAGCATACTTTCCAGTGCTGCAGACACACTTCACACTCCTTCTTCGTTGTTGTCCTCGTCCTGGCCATTGCGTTGCGTTCCTTTCCGTTTCGTTTCGTTCCGTTCGTCTGTCAACGTCTGACAAAGTCTGTAAACGTGCTGTTTTGTCTGCAGTCTGTAGTCAGTCTCACTGTCTCCTCGTCGCTATGTCCCTCTGTCCCTCTGTCTCTCTATCTCCCCGTCTCCCTGTCTGTTTGTCTATTCGCATTGCATTTTGCTCATTGCGCATATTTCGCAGCAATGCAATGCAACGCAACGCGACGGGACGAGACAACATAACGGCAAAGAAAAGCCAGCAGCAACAACTGCAACAACAACAAGTGTTAGAAATGCAGCGAAAAAAAGAGTGAAAAACTCAACGCGGAGTTGCGCTTTGAATATTCAGTGCATCCTTTTCTTTATTCCCCTGCAAGCGGGAAGTAGTTCTGCCTTTTTTTGAGATAGTTGAAGTCGATCTACCCAGAGGAGTTTGGGTTGTTCTATTTCTATGCAAAGTTGACTAGACTTGGGAACACTTGAAGTGGGTTTCCCTCTGGGCCACTAAATAAACTGACAGCTTATTAATTTGTGTATATCATTATAATGCAAGCAACCCTCTTATAGACAGGGTATTCCCCCAGTCAGCTTTCCTCGACTGCTGTTCTTTTTCCGCTGCGCCTTGTCGCATGCCAGATTATTACATGCATTTTAGGCTAAGCAGGAAGAAGAGGGAAGGGAGCGCGAGGCAAAAAGGTGGGGACGGGGAATGCAAGCAATGAACCACGCCGAACCACGTGCTGGCTAATGTCAAAGTACTCAAAGTCAATGGCTCAGAATCAGGTCACATTGCTAAGGCTGCTGTCAGACGTGCTGCTCCTGTTCCCGCTCCTGATCCTACTCTTGCTGCTTCTGCTGTTGAACAAAGAACGCGAGTATTAGCCGCAGGATAAACACACACTCTACTGCCCCGGGAAACCCTTCAACACAGTGAGGAGGAGGAGGAGGAGCAGAAGCGGAAACGGACCCTGCGACAGACCAATGCGATGTGACATGTTTTTGCCCGCGAACTAATCGAAAATCAATGTAGTCGCAACAACCGCAGCAGCAGCAGCAGCAGCAGCAGAGCACGCTCTTCCTTTCCCCTTTCTTTTCTCTTTCTCTCTCTTCTCCCTCTCTGTCTCAAAAGGATAAACAGCTGTTTGCACATACATATATTATTCACTGCGATCAAGCCGTCAATAGCAAATGCTGCTGGCATTCGCAGCGCTGCTGTCGCTTGCTTGACTGATTACGATGAACCTCCGACGCTCCTCCATTTCCCAGGCGAGGCCAGGCAAAGACACATTCATCCAGACAGACAGATAGACAGACAGACAGACAGACAGAGAAACGGACGAACTGATTGATACTCTTGCTGCACTCGCTGCTGCTGCTCGTAAATTGTGTGTGTATTACCGGTGTTTGCATTTGCAACTAGCGTGATGCACTCAGAGAAAATATGCAGCATATTCTTCTGGCTGCTTCTGCCTGGGCACCCTTTGGGTGCTTCCTTTATACCCACCCCCCTCTTCCCTATTTCCCAATCACAATTTACAACCCACACTACGTGAAATGCTGCTCTGCCCTACAGGGCACTCAATCTTTTCGCTGTGTGTACTTGCTGGCAGACTCGCGATGACTGCTAGCACACTCCCAGGAAAGGGGAGGGGGGGAGGAAGGGGAAAGTACAACCAAACATTGAACACCAAAACCAGAAATCACTGAACTGTGTAATTTGATTTCGTTTCCACCTTTATGCTGCGTCCGTCAGGCAGTTCTAGTTTTGTTATTGTTGTTGTTGACAGCTGCAACATGCTGTCCTCTTTCTTTGCTTCTTTCTCTCTCTCATTCTCTCCCTCACAAGTTTTCCCTCTCGTTCTTTGAATGCAGTTGCAAGTAGTTGAAGCTGAAGAGTTGCTCTGCTTTAAGAAGAGTTTCTCTCCAGTTACGGGCAAACTAATTACATAATGCTGAGCAAGCTTCTACTCTTATCTTCTTCCCTTCCCCCTTTCCCCTTCCCACTCTTCGTCTTGGTGCGCCTTTCACTTACAGGCGACTGTCAGCATACTTGACAAGTTTCTAGGCGCCCTCAAGTGGCAAGTGGCAGTGCCGCAGGGCGCTCTAATTAGATCTCAAGTGCGCGACAAGTTCAGCCGCTGCCACTGATGCTGCAGCACAAGTCTCCCATTAAGGCCGACACTTTCGCTTTCACTTTCTCACCTTTCTCTCTCTCTCTCTCCATCTCTCTCTCCATCTCTCTCTTCTCAGGGGCATCCTGCACCAGAATCAGCAGGACTACATGTCGGCTGTGGAGTGCTTTCAGCGCGCCATCAAGTTTCGCCCCAGTCTGGCAGGTAAGTGCATTGATTGCAATCGACGGCGCAGTACAGTAAACCCCCGTTATGTTTCCCCTCTCCCCACTGCCAGTTGCATATCTCAACCTGGGCATATCATTCATTGCGCTGGGCAAGCGCCAACAAGCCATAGAGATACTGCAAGTGGGTGCCACGCTGGACGGGACGGCAGTGAGGGATCGCAGTGCCCACGACCAGGCGAGGAGTTCGGCGTATCTGCAGCTGGGGGCGCTCTACGTGGAGCAGGGCAAGCTGCAGCGAGCACTGGCTGTCTATAGGGAAGCACTCTCCTCACTCCCAGCCCTGCTGCATCAGCGCGAGGTGCTCTACCAGCGCATTGGCGACGTCTTTGGTCGCCTGCAACAGTGGGACGAGGCGGAGCGACATCATCGTGCCGCGCTGGATCTGCAGCCCAATCAGGTGGCGGCGCACATCTCCTACGGCATCACGTTGGCCAGAAATGTGAGTATGCACAGTGATGGCTATCCTAACATGGCTATAACCCGCACTTCCCTTGCAGAGCAGTCGCGCCTCGGAGGCGGAGATGTGGTTCAAGCGCGCGCTGCAACTGGCGCCGGAGCAGGCCAGCGTCTATCACCATTATGGTGAGTAACAGGATCAGTTGATCCCCTTGAGATCCCTCTCTGATGATCCTCTTTCTCCTCAGCTGAATTCCTGACACTGCAGTCACGTCATCACGAGTCTGTCGTCTACCATCGCCGTGCTGCGGAGCTGGCGCCCACGGACTACGCCTTGGTGGTGGCAGCCGCAACCTCACTGAGGCTGCTCGATCGCAAGGTGGAGGCAGAGCTCTGGTACCGCAAGGTGAGTGCGATCTCTGAGTGATCATGGCCAGCACTGACTGACAGTCTCTTCTCTCTCCCCCTCCCCCCTTTCAGGCTGTGGCCCTGCGCCCAGACGATGCACACGCACACACGAATCTGGGCGCCATTTTGCATCTGCTTGGGCGGACAAACCACGCGGCGGCAAGCTACAAGGCAGCGCTGCGACTGCAGCCCGGCGACAGCATCACGCTGGGCAACCTGGCCAAGCTGGGCGTCACGAATGTCTAGAGCGAGAGAGACAGAGCGGGAGTGAGAGAGAGAGATGGAGCGAAAGAGAAAGCGCGTTAATTAGCCGCAGAGCAAAGCTATTTTTCTATATGCCCGAGGCCGGATAACTCTACAGAATTTATACGAAGGACTTCGATACATATGTATATCACATTAGCAGGCAGCGTGTAAATACCCAAGCAGAGACCAAAGAGAGAGAAGAAGAAGAAGCATGAGAAGACAGAGGGAGACAGCGAGAACAATAATTAAACTACCTAAAGATTAAGTAAACCCGACAACGGACGCAGGTGCTGTACAGTGAATATACCCCGTAGCGAGAGGATCAAAGCGAGGATCGACGAGGAATAATGATAACGATAACGATAACGATTACTTGTGTGCTTAATATTAATGTAAATTACTGTAAATACAAATATGAACGAGCAGACACACACACACACTCTCATGCATACACATACACGTATATGTGTGTGTGTGCTTGTGCCTGTATACTATGCCTATCAATGTGGTGGCTTCGAGAAATCGTTTTGCGTTGAGTGTACATTTTAGCTAAGCAAATACGAATCTATAGGAAACATAAATATGATTGTAAAGAACAAAAAAGCAAGAGGAAGAGAAGAAAAAATACATATATATATATATACATAAAATTAAAGAGAAAACCTATTTGAAAACACAAATAAACTGTCGCATTTTCATTGCAAGTTCCTTTCCCTTAATTGCCAGCACTTTGGCCCCGAAGCGCCACTTGTCTCTTGCCACGTGGCAGAGAAGAGCAGAGCACAAACTATACCCATGGCAGAGGAAATATTTTCAGTGCTTAACGGCTTAAAGTCTCTTCAACATCCCCCCCCCCCAGGAAATCCCCTCGCTGCCTGTAGAGCAAACACAATCAGTGTCAAAATTTTCGACCAGGACGAAGACGAAGACGAAGACGAAGACCAAGTCGAAGGTGGAGATGATGGAGAGGAAGACAAGGAGAAGCGCCTTGGCCTGCAGCTGGTGGCAGCGGCACTTAAGCCGTAGCCAAACCACAACAAGAAATAAAGCGTTGTGTCTTATGCCAACTAAATCGCAGGATTATGAATTACAATATACTTGACTGCCAGGACAGAGCAAGCAGTTCCCAGTTCGGGCAGCAGTTTCAGCTTCAGCTTCAGCTCCGACTCGAGCTCCATCTCCAGCTGCAGTCATAATATTGCCACAGCTAATGCAATGGCTGCTTGGCTGGCTAAATGGCTGCTTCAGGGACAGTGTGGGGCAGAGGGGGAAGGGCGCCAAGGACTGCGGCTGATGCTGCAGAACGATAAAGGTGATGACTTTTGACATGCAAAGGCAAGCGGAGGAAGGGGGCGAGCAGCAAGGACGGATACCAAACGAGCAGGCAGCAGTGCCAATTGGTTGGCGGCATGTTTGCTGTGTTGTTGTTGCTGCTGTGTTGCTGTTGCTGCTGCGAGCAGCGAACGTGCACAAGAGCAACTCCGTGGCATACGATTGCTTTTATCAGCCAACCAGGCAGCTAGTTACTTCAGTCAGTCAGGCAGTCCACGGTCAGTCATGTTCATGTTCTACACAGACTGGAAAAGAGTCGATAGGAGTGGGAGAGTTCTTGATTAACGAATGAATGAGTAACAGGAATGAATGAGTACAGTCAACTCAAGAGATCTTCAGAGAGAGTGTGAGAGAGAGATCTTTGGATGGAGATCTATTATGAACTCTAATTAAATGGAGATTCTTGCCAAGTCTCTACGAAATTCACGTTCATTTCCATTTCACTTTAACTATTCCCCATATGACTCGAGTAGACGCAACTCTCTGCCTCATTTCTCGCTGTGCATGTGCACGACTGTTGCGCTGTGCCGGCACTGTGCGTCATCATCCTCTTTTGACGGCGCCACTTTGTTGCAGCAGCACGAGGAGCAGGAGCAGCCGCCTGCACTGGCCACTAAATGTGCTCACTAGTTGCCCGGACGAGAGAGCTGCTCACTAATTGCAGACGCCTGTCTGTCCCCGCTCGAAAGAGACCCAACCCAGTCCCTTGCCCCTTCTCCTGTCCTGTCTGGGCCATTGACGCGCTTTCTGACTGCTTTTCTTACAAGTGACTCGTTAGCTTTGCGGACGAGACTTGCAAAAGGGCTGGGAACGGGGATAAGCGCGGATAAGGATGTAGATGGCAAACGGGGGTTGGGACTGCAGATGCTGATGGAGAAGGAGGAGAAGAAGGAGGAGGAGGAGGAGCAGCGGGTGAGTGAGCGCGCTAATTACTGACAGCCTCCGCAGCGAGTGAGCGCGGATTTATGACAAGGCGACGTCAACGTCACCGTCACCGTCAGAGTCAACGTCAGCGTCAACGTCGTCGTCGCACACTTGTCCGGCACTCACCCAACTGCGTTCTCAGAGTGCACAGCGAGATAGCTGCTCGAAAAGGCGCTGGATGTGGGTCCTACTCTGTGGCTATGGACACTTGCTCTGTTCGTGGCTGTGGCTGTGGCTGAGCAGACAATAACCGAGAACTGCTCTTGGGCTAAGTGGCAAGTGGAAAGCGAGAGCTGAGCCTCAGCAAGGATAGAATTGGGTAATAATGGAGTCAATAAAGTTGGATATCAATACAAGAATTGACCATTTACCTTCCCCCTCCAGCTACGCCATTCTTTATAGTTGAACTTATCTGCCAAACGCAGAGGCAGACGCAGATGCAACTAATTCCAGCTAATTATGGCCTCGAGCCTTGGCAAAAAAATGTTTGATGTGTGTTCAGCAATACATAGACACACACACATACACACATACACACATACACACACACACATTTAGATGTACATAGACACATACACATAGACAGAGAAAAAGGCGAATGGTTTGGTAGTTTTATGTTTTAATTGTGGCTTACGTTTGATTTGGCCAAAGGGCGTACAAGAGCCAACATGACAGGCATAAAAACAAAGGCAAACATGCTGGTACATGCCACACATAATTACACACAGTCATACACCCACACACACGCACACGCACACACACACACTCAGACAGGCAGAGACCACTTTTATTTACAAGTGGGTGATGGCAAATCCGAAATCATTTGTTATTTGCACATTTGCCAAGAGGCAGAGGCAAAAACTTTTGCCGGACTCGCACTTAAATCGCTTTTGATGAGGGTCACATCAAATGCGCCCGCCTGACCATTTCAGCAAGTGTGTGTACACTGCAGAAATTAAGTAGGAAGTTCCAAACCAATAGAAATTAGAAACTGGCAACAAAAGTGTGTATGCCATTGCTTAGCTTGCCTTAATTTGTTACTGGAGTCGTTTTTTTAAGTGTACAACACAAGTATAAGTGCATATACACATGTGTGTGTCTGTTCACATATATATGAACGTGTTCTTTCAACTTTTTTACGAATGTTAGAGAAGGTTTTGTTCGAAAACTGACAGAGAGAGAGAGAGAGACGGAGAGAGAGAGAGGGGGGGAGAGGGAGAGAGGCAGGTCAGACCTGTATTGTACATTGGATGTGAGACCGCAGAAATGAGCCAATTAGTCTATAGTGGAGCAGCTGCTTGCAGTGCGAATCCCCTTGCATGGCATCCCCCCTCTCTTTGGCAGCAGCAGCAGTGGCAAGAGGCAACGGCAACACTGGCAACACTTGTGCCAATGCCATTTCGGCTGCTCGCACTTGACAAGCCTGGCAGGCCAAACGTGACAACGTCAACACTCTTGCATTCGCATAATAATCATATTGCGAATATAATGGTGTGAAACAGCAACAACAGCAACAGCAACAACAACCAGGACAACAACAACAACAATGAAAAATGTCTGACAGTTGACAGTTGAAGCTGAAGCTGAAGCTGAAGCAAAGGCAGAAGGCTGGCGGTGTCAGCTCGCGATGCGCTGCTTACAACATACTTTTTGTATACCCTGTAATTGCTGGGACAGAGGGGGGTTGCACACACGTCAGCTAGACACGTTGCTTTGTTGGCCTGCAGGGTATTTGGTGGGCGTGCAACAGGAAATGAATGCGTGCTTGCCTGATTTTTTCTTGCTCATCCCATTCTGTAATTGCGCAAAAATAAACTGGCTGAATGTTGTTCTTGCTGTTGTTGCTGTTGCTGTTGCTCTGATTGTTGTTGTTGTTGCTGCTGCTTGTTGCGAGAGCTTCTCGTGCGCCAAATTTCAGAATCTGTTGCATAATTTTCGGGGCGCTTTTTGCCTTTCGACTGTCGCTGGCGCGTGTTTAAGTGTTGACATCGCCAGAGCAGAGAGCAGAGAGGGGAGTGGCACGGGCAGGGGCAGGCGTAGAGAGCGACATAGCGACAATTGCAATTGCAGCGACAATTTATGGCGTACAAGGACGCAGGATGCAAAAGAAGAGGAAGAAGAACCAGAAGAGAATCAGCAGCAGACGAAGACGACTGTCACTTGATGTATTTCACTGCAGGCAAGCAGCAGCAGCAACAACAACAATTGCAACAAGATGCCAGAGAGAGAAAGAGGGAGAAGGAAAGAGAGAGGTAACTTAATAATATGCAAATTTCATGTGTAGTTTTGTAATTTTGACAATTACAAATCGCCCCAACTATTCCTTGTCTGTCCACCCGTACGTCTGTCTGCCCAACAACTGTTGTCTCCCCCTGTCCGCCCTGCTGTCGGACTGTCCCTCTGTCCACTCGTGTCTTGACCGTTTTAATTAAAGGATGCAAGTTGTGAAAATTATTTTTGTATGCCAGCGGCTTGTGTGGCTGAACAATTAAAAATCAAAATGCCAAATTACACTTACACTACATGCACCAAATTACACAGAAAACACACACGAGCACACACAGACACACACACTTGCACACATACAAAGAAACACTGGGAAAATATAGAGACATCAGTAAACTAAGCTGACAGTAAAAAGTCCGTCCAAGCGTGTAATTAGAAATTATATCCAATTGCCCTGCGGCCACTCGAGCAACGGCTCCAGCATCGCCTCATCTTCTGCCCTCCCTCCTTCCCCTCTCTCTTCTGTTTGTCTCCCGTCTCCCCCCTTGCCGCACTTGTCGTTTCTCTCGATTTTTGGTTTTTCGAGACAGCCACAATGCCTGTGGATTCAATGTGTGGATGCGTATGTACACTGGGATAATGCGGGCACTGAAAGACTGAATGTGGAAAGATACTTACCCTGGCAGAGGGTATATTGTTTTGCATCAGACTGATATATCGTATAGCTGGCATACAAACTATGGGTCAATTTCTGTTATCTGTCAAGATAGTTCAACCAAGTTTACTACATCGGGCTATATCTATATATATAATATGCATATACAATTTCATCACGATCGGATCACTAAAACATATAGCTGGTATAGGAACAATCCGCTGAGATTAAGGTTTTTGTATAAAGAATAGTTTTGATTTTAGCAATAACTTAACGTATCAGTACCAATAAAAGCGAGACATAATATTGAATACACACAATACTGCACTATTATATGTAACGAGTTTGTACCTGTTTTATAGAAGGCAAGACTGACTTCAATGTGGCATAGAATAAACTTGGCTGCAACACACTCTTGATTTCTCTCAGTGCATGTAAGTGTGTGTTTCTGTGTGTGGTTATGTGTGCGTTTGCCAGGACACTGCCAACTGATGCTGCAAAATGTTTTAACTGCAGCGGCAGCAGTCTTTCCGGTTGCCGGCCTGCCAGCCTGCCTGCTGCCTATGCCCATTGCCCTTCGCCATTCGCTCTTCTCTTGTCCCTGTTCTCTTCCCTCTGTTCTCTTCTCCCTGTTCTCCACTCTGTGTTCTCCGTTCGGCATTCGCATTCAGGCTTCACCACACGCCATTCGCAATCGGCCAACCCTTTGGCAGCTGCCAAATTGTCTCTTGTGGTTGTCACACACTGCGTATTAGTAATGCGCCATACGCAGCTTTACCGCTTGCCACTTACGCTGCACGCTGCACGCCTGTCGCTTGTCGCCTGCCAGTTGTTGGGTGTTTTGTGTCAAGTGTCAATGTCTGTGTCTCTGTCTGCCTGTGTGTGTGTGTGTGTGTGTCTGTGTTTTCAATTACAAAATGTCAGACAAGTTGAAAATTAAATTCACAGCGCGCTTGATTTTATCGATTTTAGTGCTAAACTCTATGCATTGCTTCTTCCTCCCATTCCTCCCCGCTCCTCCTTTATTGCCTTTGCCATCTCCTGCTTGTTTAACTTTTACCTTAATGCGCCTCAAAAGGGCGTGGCAACAAAAGCTTTGCAAGGTAAGGCAAACTGAGCATCAGCGCAACAACGAGACTCATAACAAGCGCCTAAGCAGCTCCCTTGCCTTCCACCCTCTTCCCTCTCCCCTCTGTTAAACACCCTCAAAAGTTGGAGACATTGTGCTCAGACTAAATGGCAAGCAGAGATTAAACTCGCATGCACACGTCGCTAGTCGGGAGTCGAGAGTCGGGAGTCAGTTCATAAGCCACTTTACAAACAAGCTGAAAATGTTTAAGGCGCACTCGGCAAGCGCCTTTCCAGAGAGCTACTTAAAAGAGAACCCTGAAAATCGTTGCAACATTAACGGGGAATGTCAATCCCAATAAGGGACAGTGCACGTCTCTTCCGCTCTTTCACATTCTCTTATTCCTCTTTCTTTTTGTATTGGAAATGCATGAAAATTCTAAAACCAAAAGCCGCTTAAAATCGTGAAACGACGAGCTGAGCTGAGAGAGAGAGAGAGAGAGAGAGAGCTGCAGCATGCAGAGCCAACACATTAGGAACAACAATGCATGGAAGACAATCGCTCTGAAGCGTAACATGGGCGGGACAAGGGGGTTATGGGTTTTAAGTGCCGCTGCAGACTGGAGACGTCGCTTCAGCTTCAGCTTTGGACACAACAAAGCAACATCCTTTGCCTCCTCCTCCGCTCCAGCACACAAGAGACACCAGAGACACAAGAGACAGGAGACAATGATCTGGGCACATGCGGAGTTTGTGGCATGTGGAGTTAACGAATTTGCAGGGGATACAACGCTCTTTGTTTCTTTTCCCCTCCTCCCCCTTCATGTTCCCCTCTCTCTCCATCTCTTTCTCACTGTTGCGCCAAACAGTCGCACATTTTCAACTTTATGGCATTTTATTATTTTTTATGATTGTTTACAAGACAAGCGGCTCTAAGAGAGGGGTCGAGCGGATGTGGGAGAGTGGAAGGGGCAAGGACTGGGGGTCGCAGTGTCGGGCACATGTTAAAACAAAGTGCTTTTGTTTGGTGACATCAAGTTAAGTACCTGGGCCAGAACTCCAACCAAGTTGCATGAAAACAAACACTTCAGCCCAAGGAAAGGGGCTTGAAGGAGGGGAGTGGAGTGTGTAGCGAAGTGCTTTGCATCTGTGTGTGAAGTGCCCACGTATGGGTGTGTGTGTGTGTGATTCGTGATGCTTGACGTGACTCGAGTTCGTTTTGCATTTGAAATTTGCATTTTTAATGAAAAACGGTTTTAATTGCATGAAATTGTTTGACTTTGTTAAACAGCGAACGATACGGGGCTAACAGAGGGAGGAGTGGCAGAGGCAGGAGTACAGCGAAGAGGGGAGACAGGGGAGAGAGGCTTGCTCTGATGTGCCGCAAATAAATTCAAGTTGAAGCAGATTCTATTTACACGCCAATGACTATCAACAGGAAACGGATGCAACACTTGGCAGCGCTGCCAACCGCACGCAGCGCCAACAGCGCAAGCAACACCAGCAGCAGCAACGGCTCTGCCAACGTCGACGTCGACGGCAGCAGCGGACAAAATTATAGCAAGACACGACGTGGCAGAAAAATTGCTGGCGAAACTTGCCGAAAGTAGCAGCAAACAAACAGAGCAACCGGCAAGGAAGGGGCCAGAGAAGGGCAAAGGGAAGAGGGGGGAGAGGGACAGAGAGACAGTCAGACAGACAGACAAACAAACAGGCAGCAACTGGACGCCAACTGATAGCAAATATGTTCTCAAGTACTTTGGAGAAACGTTTTTAAGCTAGCGACAAAACTTTTACCTCAGCAGCAATGGAGGCAGCAGCAGCAGCAGCGACAGCAGGACCAAACTAGCACCACGAACAGCAGCAGGACGAGAGGAGGAGGAACAGGAGCAGGAGCTGGTATAGGAAAAGAAGCAGGAGCAGGACCAGGGCTGGTGCTATCTGCACGCCGCCAATGACTCGTCTTTGACTCGCTAAGCTGCTTAAATCTTTCATGTAAACTTTTGCTGCTCCCTTCTGTTCATTTCAGGAATCGAGTCGAGTCGAGTCGAGACGATCTCTGGGACAGTGCATGACCCCATGCTACTCGCTCATCTTTAATGAAGTCTCTTCTCTGCTGTCCCTGCTCCTCTTCAGTTTCTTCTCTCCTGCGTTTTGTTTTTGCTTGACAGCGCTTTTCGTCTCCTATCTCGCTCATCTTTGCCTTGGCATTTCATTTTTCAAGCCAACAAATATTTTTCAACAACTTTTTCAACTGTTGCACAGGCAGCACAAAAGGGCGGTAGAAGGGGAAGGTCTTCTGGTCTTCCTGCTGCTGCTTGCGTGATAAAGGCAAATTTTCTACTACATTGTGGCTGCTTCTGCCTCAGCTAGATAAAAATGCAGGCAACTCTCTAATTGACACACACACGCACAGACAATTTGTTGCAAATCGAAAGAGAGAGAGAGAGAGAGAGAGAGAGAGAGAGAAACAAAGCGTGCAACATTTGTACAAATTACAGAGACAGTTGCCAAACAATCCGTGCAATTAATAAATGTTAGTCCAAGTTTATGCCAGGTCAGTCTGCAACTGTGGAATGTTTCCTCTTGCTTGCCTCAATTTAATACTTAAACAGCACAATTAACAAACGCTCTGCCACATGCCACATGCCACACGCCACTCTGCAGCGATGGAAGGTGTGGATGGGGAAGGGAGGTATCCCTTTTGATGTGGGTCAACTCTGCGACAATCCCAAACATGCCACAAGCGCTACATCCCATGGGGCATGTTGCATGGCTGAAAAAGCTGCCTCGAGCGAAGCGTCGCCCGTAATTGAAATTACTTCATTAGGCGGCGCGGAATCTTTATTTTTTCAACCCTCCTCCACTCACTTCAGGCCCCTAAAGGGAGAGGGAGGGAGGGGAGAGGGTTGAAGGGGAGCTTAGTCCGGCGTGCAAATGGATGACACTTGTAATCAAATTGGACGTGCACCATTAAAAACGATAGTGCCACAGTCGCAAGCAACATTTGGCTGCCTCTGGCAACGCTCTCCCGGAAGTTGCAGCTACGCTCGAGAGGAGCAGCAGCACCAGCAGCAGCAGCAGCAGCAGCAGCAGTTGCAGCTGGCAAGCGGCCAGGCATGTCTTGAACTTTCCGACAATTCCTTCTGCTGCCTCCGTTGCTGCCTCCGCTGCTGCTTCTGCTGCTGCTCTTGTCCTGCTGGGCAATAAAACTAAAACGAATTGAAAATTAAATACAAAATTTATAGCGTTCGCGCGGGTTCTTGTCACGCAGCAGCAGCAGCAGCAGCAGCAGCAGCAGCGGAGCAGTCGAGCAGGACAAACAACAAACAAACTGCAGAAGGAGCAGAGCAACCCAGACGAGCAAGAGGATTGCAGCAGGATTGGGCACACAGGACGATTGCCCTGGCAGCCACGACACATTCCGTTAGCCGCCGGGGCCAATGCTGCCCCCGTCTGCTGCTACACAGCAAGAAAAACATTGACAGTTTGCACTTGAGGCAAGCAAATTTAGTGCTGCACTTAGTTAACAATTGATAGTAGACGGGACTGTACTCTGTACAGTCGGATACCTCACCCAATGCCAAGCAGAGACCTTTTCTTGCCGTGTGCAGTGCGCAATGAGTGCGAATTTGTTGCACGTTGCACATAAATTTCATGCGACGAATGACGACGAGGGGGGAACGCATTGGCAGCTGGGCCAGGGCCAGCAAGAGACCAGCCAGGGACTAGGGCAGGGCAAGCCAGCAGAGGGCTACGGAAAATTAATATTTATTCCACGACAGAAGGAGAGAGAGAGAGAAAGAGGGAAAAGGGGGGCAGAATGAGGGCAACTCCGACGGGCTGCTAATTACAAAAGTCGAATGCAGTCATTACACGAGCGATTAAGTTTTTGTCGTGTGTTTTTCAAATGCCTTTTTTGCACTCGTTTGTCGACTGTCGCGCCTTGTTGTTGCTGTTGCTGTTGTTGTTGTTGCTGTAGTTGTTGTTGTTGCCGCTGCAAGAATTGTACATGAAATTTAATGGACCACTAAAGTGAAAATATTTCAAGTGCTGCGGACGAAAACTGTTGATGGAAACATATCGAAATGTCGATGAGCTACGTGAAATTTAAGGGGTAACTAAGCTTAGCCACGCAGCAACATTTACAGGGTATGAGGAGTCAGCAAACTTAACACATATACTCATAAAGGACTTTAGCAGCTGCAAAAGTGCTTAAAGTTTGCCCAGGGCTGCAAGCGTATTCGACAAAGTGGTTTATGGAGACTGTCCCTGTGCCTCTCAGTCTCTCTGCGATTATAAAAACATTTGCCACAGCTGATATTCATCGAATTGATGGGAGGAGTGACCACTCCTCCCCCGGGCAGCACCTTCCTGCCCACGCCCAAGCAACAAGGCACCAGGAATGGGAACAGGGGCAGGAGATGCTAACGCACTTACAGTTTATTGCATTTATAGAGCTCTCTGCGTGAGTGTTGATAAGTAAGTCTCCCACACACACACACACACACAGGCACTCACACCAATACACAGTTGCCTGCCACGTATCACGTGTGCTGCCCCCTGCCCCCACTCGGGGCACCCAAAGGGACACCATTTGGTAATGAGATTTAGAAATAAAATCTACAAAGATGTTTGCACGAGCTGTTGACGTTGCCTGTTCCGTCTCCTGTTCCCCCTGCTCGTCCACCTCCCCCTTACCCCCTCATTGTCCTGTGCATTGGCATCTGTGTGCGAATCTGTGCGCTGTCCATTTGTTTTCTGCTACTATCCATTAGTAACAGATGCTACTGCCACTACCAGAGGCATCTCCACTGCCAGCTCCAGCTCCAGCATCAGCTTGAGCTTCAGCTTGAGCCAGATCCACATTCAAATGGCATCCGTGCACGCTGCTGTCGTTATATATGTACATACATATATATGGGGGTATAAATATATATTGAAGACTAGTTGAAGTTTATATGCCCTTCTTGAGGACACAATTGCGAAGTAGAGGACAGAAAAGAGACTCCGTTTCATTAGTAAATTCATCTAATTGTGAACAGTACAGAAGTTCCTTTAATCGATAACACTTTCTATCGATTAACCCTATCAAAGTCACTGACCTAACGAACATGCCTCACTCTGTAGGGTGCATGAATTTGTGTGGCATTTTGGCTATTTGGTCAGCATGTTAATACGCTTGCCCCGAATAAGCTCTGCCAGTGTGTGACAGTCCATGTGCCTGTGTGTGTGTGAGAGGAGGGAGAGTGAGAGGGAAGGAATCATATTAAACAGTGCTCGCCTGGCATTAAACCGTAGAGTACTTCATTCATAGTTGCCCCCCCCTCCCTTTCCCACCCTCCTCTCTGTACTATCCTGCCTAACTGCTCGTATGTTTCCGTTGATTTCTTCTATCGCAATTTAAGCTGACCAAAAGTCCTTGATAAGAACGAGTCACTCAACCTCCCACCTCCCGTTCCCTCTCTGCATCGACCCCATAGGCTATACTTTGTACAACAGGATACGCACCCAATCGGCCGTATACATCATAAACACGTTTGAATTATGGCCTCATGGCCGTAGAAGAACTTGCTCTTTTTCACGTTGACTTTTGTTGCAGCAACAACAGCAACAACAACTACTACAGCAGCAGCAACATATCAAGCGTCTGTCCGACAGAGCGACGCCATAACGAGATAAATCATTTTAGACAGCGTCATTAGTTGCCCGTAATCATTTTGTTGTTGCTGCTACGTCGATGATGTTGCCGTTGTGGATGCCACAGCCGCAGTCGACGTTGACTGCGCAGCTTACGCAGCCAAAGCCAATGTTGAAACTTAGCTCGACTGCTCAACACGTCGCACACACACACTTTGAGCTCTTCACACATTACGTATACGCAACAAAAGTGTTGCCAATCTCCCGTTTTTATGTGCTTCAATTGCTTAGGCACTCAGTTTCTGAATTTCGATAATATTATTCTTTATACAACTGTATATAAATATAATTTACAGTTGTATACATTTGCCAAATATTTGTGCAGGCTTTTTATCGTTGCCTCACTGTGACAATAACATTTTTTTACAGCATGGCAACACTAAATTCTCACATATGGAAGACGGCGAGTGTACGTGGCGGGTCTAAGTTGCTTAGCTGCCTGCCATCAGCCGCCAGCTTTATTTCGTGCTGTCATTGCAAGAGGCAAACAGCCGAGGGCGGGGGAGGGACGCTCTAATCCTCGTCCTCGTCCTCGTCCTGCCTGAGCTGAAATGGGTGTGGTTAATGGTAAATTTCTTTTTAATTTGAAGCATTCACTCAAAGTCATAGTCATGTTGGGGATATTAATGCCGCCCGGGGAAGGAGGCTGGACGGGCAGAATGAAGGCCGCAGGACGCTGGACACGTCGCAGCCAATGACTTATAATTTATGGCGACGCCAGCCGTCGGTCGCATTTAATGGCGCTGCAAAGTAAAAAGCCAAAAAAAAAAGAAAAAAACCTCAACAACAACCAAAAGAGAAGCAGCAAAGAAAAAAAAACAGCCAACAAATCTGACAGCGAAAGGCGCCTTGCTCACACAGACCACAACAGCAGGGATTCCCCCCCCTATATACCCGCCCTCCTCGGTGGCATCATCTGTGCTCTGTCCGTCTCAAGGTTGGCTGGCCCCGTTGTCTATTTGTGCTAATGGCTTTTTAATTATATTAGCGGCGGGTCGACTTCGACTCCGCGCTAGGACCTGCCCATAATTGCATCATTTGATCCTGTTTGCCACTCACACAGAGTCGAGTGCATTTCTCTGCGTTTGTCTCCCGCAGCTTCGCTGACTTGCCCCGCCTGCCAGCCTGCCTGCCTGCGCCAGCTCGTGCATCTGCTCTGCGGCAGCACACTAACATATGCTAATAGCAATTTGTGGTAATGAAGTTGATTAACATTGCAGCAAGAGTGACAACAACACGAACATGACACACACACACACAGTTTGTCTCGTCCGTCCTCGTCTTGACTTCGTGCTCACTCCCTTTCCCGCATGGCTCTGCTTGAGTTTGGTAATTAAATTCATGCACCGTCGTCGTATGCCGCGCGGATTACGGAAATTGCATTCAAGTTTGCAGTTTGCAGTTTGCTGTCTGCTGTTTGTCGTTTGCCATTTGCCATTTGACAAGGCAATTGGCCTCAGCTTGCACTGTCCTCAGCCTGTACAGAACTGAAGTCCCAGTCTGAGCCCATTTCCTTTTGACGTGTTTCAGTTTCGAGTTGATATTGTTCTCATATGTGTGCATAAGTATAAATTGATGGACATGCCACAATTTGGTCAAGTCGGTCACTCGATTCTGCACTATTTCGAAAGGCAATTAATTTACTCGCATGTAGTGGGGCGAACTATACACTGAGTACACTGAGAGAAAGACCAGTGCAGCAACTCAATGTATTCAGCTCAAATATATATAAAATATTTCAATTCTCTTAGAAATTCAATCAAATTCAATAAAGTTTTTAGCCTCAAAATTTAGCAGATTTTTTATATGGATACAAGTACGGATACGAGTACATATTCATATATACATTGATTCAGCTTTAGAAACTAGATTGTATTCAAGTTCAGGCTGTGCAATTGCAAATTGCATCCATTGAATTGGCCAGTTCGCATTTTTAATGCAATTAAGGGGACAGAAAACAAGCGCCGCACAGTTCGACGATTTGATTTGATTTGACCGAAAATTTTAATTTAATAATGCTGTGAAAACTAGCTTATAATTTAGCTGCGCAGGTGCGCGCTTGATTAAATTCTATGCCGAAGCGGGTTAATGAACGCACTCTGGGTGAACACTGCGTATACGCGTTAAATGCGATAATATATTGCAAATAAATTGAAAATAAAGTCGAGCGAACTGGCGGTGGCACGTAGCACGCGCAGTTAATGCGAGACGTCTCGATAATGGCGCAGCAGCACAATGGCGACTGGCATGTGGCAAATGGCAAATGATGCAAGCAAGGAGCGGAAGCGGAAGTGGATGTGGATGCGGCACAAAAGCAAAGCGATGCGACGCGACAAATGAGGATGCAAGTCAAAGAGGGGGAAATACAAGTTTTAAATTTATTAATCCATATCCCACTGATTGCCACCCGCAACCACCTCTCTGCCCCCTGCAGTGCTGGTCGGTAATTCAATTGAGGCGCAGCATCATCAACAAAAGGACAAAACGAAAGTCACGTAAAACGTAAAATGCGCCGTCGAACATGAATATTTCCCCCTGTGTGTATGTGTGTGTGTTTGTGTAATATAAGAGTGTGCGTGTGCATCGTACTTACTATATGTATTCCCATGTCTGCTGATATATTCAATAGTCTGGCAATCAAGTGCCTCTCCATGACTCCTTTCAATTCCATTCCGTTCCATTTCACGTTCGGCTTATTGCATCCAATTAAGTTCAATAAACTGATGCAACGGCTCTGTTGGCATACCCTGTAAATGTATTCAAAGAGGGTATGTTAAAGATGATAATCCATTAGCTGTTTCTGCCCCAAACACAACAAGAGCAATGATTCCCTCAGAATTTTCTCAACATTTCCCATTTAGCATTCACAGCGTATCTTTCAGTCGAGCAATCTACACTATCCCATTATTGTTGTTGTATTTGAGTAATTAACGAAAGTGCGCTTGCGGTCCGCCTGGTGGAGGCGCCAGCACAGAACTCGGACCTCGGGATTCGGTAGCCGGGCAACTCTAGATTGACCAGGCCTGGACTCGCCGGTGCAGTGCATAATGAGCAACATATGCCAATGTGGCCGAGGCAGCGGCGGCTTTCAGTGGTCACACACAAACACACACGCCCACACACACACACACAGATACGGATACAAGCGTACAAAAAGGCGCTGCCTAAATTGAATTAAAGGCAGAGATCGAGTCGAGGCAACATCCTTTTCCCAGTGTCCTTCGCCAGCATTAATTCGATTAAGAATCGGGAAAACTCTCTCTGTCCCTCTCCCTTCCTCCGCCCCCACAGCCCTGCGGGACAGGCGTGCAGTACTCAACCTCAAGTAATAGCATGATTAAATTGACAGGACACTCGCACACACTCGCAGGACATGCCGGACCCAGCTTGGTTGACCCGAAAGAAGATTTAAACAACCGACAGAATTTCGGGAATTGCCCAAACAACCGCAGGCAACAACAACTGGTTGCATGCAACATGCGACATCAACATCGTCTTCCACAATTCACAATTGTCAGCATTGTTATTGTTGTTGCTATAAATATTGATAGCTGCAACAAGAGGCACAATAACAAAAACAATACAGTGCCAATATTGAACACATTTCGGAGAATTTGTTGTTTGGCGAATGCGTGTAAAATTCCCATGTAAACATGCAAATTTACAAGGCCACGCGAACAATAAAAACAACAGCAAAAGCGAAATCGAAAAGGAAAAAGGACAAGGAAAGGGAAAGAGAAAGGAAGAGCAACAGGTGCCGCCAGTAAATACACAACTAATTTTGAATTGACTCAACAAAGAAATAATCAAGCAAATATAATCATAAAATCAATTATAAAGGAAGACACTCGATTTGGAATACCCAGAGATTCTTCCATAAACACGCTCTTCAACTCAGTAGCGTATGTATTAATCACTTCACACCATCATGACCTTTACTTATGTATAGATATATGGTACAAACTCTTTTTTGATTTTATCTTCAACGAAAGTTTTCAGATTCGATACCTGGAAACTTTGTAGGATAAGTTAAATTATGTTTGAAATAAAATTAAACATATAATAAATAACGCAATTTGAATTTAAGTGCCAAAAGCTCTAAAGCTGAGCTATTTCTCCAAAAAGATTGAATTCATTCATCCCAGTTCACAGGATGAGCCATTTCCTTTGTCAATATTGTAATATCGAACATTTGACAACTGATTAACTTATTTTAATATGTTTTTGAAAGATCAACTTTAGACAAAGCAATGTATACGCCAGCAAGCCACAGAACATTGAAAATATGGAAAGTAATCATGCCGAAATCACTGATGGAAAAGGCGCATAAAGGGCATGTTTTGCTGTGCCCGATAGAGGTGGCCACTTAATAGACACTTAAGGATCAAATTAAATGTAAATACTTCATATACAGATTCTTGGTTATTTTAATTTAAAGTCAAGCACCTTTTACATACCGACATAAGATATAGCGCAGCCGTTTTGTATATGGGTAGATACTCTATACAATACAAATTGAATTAATTTATAGACGGAAATCAAGATGGGTAAAAATATAATTAAATAAATTCAATACGGCTTATTGGTATCGGCATAAATCTTCATTTGCCGGACTTGCGAAGACTCGTGGCTCTCAATAACAATGTTTAATGGGCTTCACAATTGTTGAATTCAGCTTATTATGCAATTCATTTAGTGCCCGACCCCAAATATATATTCCAGGTAATTTATCCTTTCTCGCTTTTGTTCGCTCGTTTGGTAATTCATTCGGAATCGGAGAATGCTCTGCACCCCAGTCGGGATTGAAAAGGCAGAGACAGAGGAAGAGAGAGCTATTTAATAAGTACGTCTAACGGTTAATTGAGTATGTTAATTTACTCAAATTCGGTTAGGATTGGGGCGTGGCTTTCTGCGGGTGCGAATGCGGGTTGGGACTCTCTGCTCATTCAATTTTGCTGCATTTCAGCGACTGGCTGTTTATCGCGAGGTTTTAATCTTAAATGATTTTGTTTTTCACTCTCCAAAGGGTGGGGCGGAAGTGGGTGGTGCAGGGGAACGTGGCAGGGGGCAGGGGCGAAGCTTGCTGGTTGCCACTTTTGTTCAGCGGGAAATCTGTGGAACAGATTCATCATGTTTGCCTACAACTGAGGGCCAAGTAGAGACGCGCCTCGGAAGCGAAGGCGGGCGAAGAACAGAAGAAAGAAAGCAGCACAAGGAGTAGGGGTACGGGGGGGAGGGCGAACAAGAACGAACAGCAGCGAGTCGCAGTGAGCACTAGCAAGCCAGCAGCAGGACATTTTTAATTAAATTGCATTTCCGCTTGGGAAATTTTTTATGAAGCTACAAAAAAGCAGGAACAGCAGCAGATGCAGGAGGAGGAGGGAAGTAAAGGGGGTGCATTTTACTTCGCAAGGCAGCTCGTTGTTGCCTTTGTACTTATTTTTATGCCGCTGCTTTATCATATCTGCACCAGCCACGCCCCCGCCCCTGTGCACCCGCGCCCCTACACGCAATCAGAGTAGTTTTGCGCCTGCGGTAACTTGGGGGACTCGCGCTGAGAAGGAGACGGAGATGCACTCGGCGTAGGACTTTCTGAGGGAGTGGAGGGGAAAGAAAGCAGGAGCCGCTGGCTTGCATGTAATTCAATTTTTTCGCTGGCTCTGACTTGGATCCGCATCCTCGACCGTTGCGCAATCCAACAAAGAAGCATTTATTTTGCGCCCGGCTTTGTATGCGCTTTTCTTTGTTGCACACAAAACTCAATATCCCGACTTGATGTCCTTTGTAATGCATCCGCTTTTGGCCGCCGCCGTTCGTTGACTGACTGACTGACAGACAGACAGACGGACAGACAGGGAGAAAGAGAGAGAGAGAGTAAGAGAGACTGAGGCTGAAGCAACTAACTGTAAACCTGGCTGTAGTCAGCGCCAGTTGACATGCCAAGCGCAGTGGATTTAACATCAAACTTAATGACTTTGGCCAAAAGCTAAATTGCACAAAGCGTTCCTGATGCTCCTTTGGCCTGCAACATTCCCGTGATATGCCATCTACCATCTGCCACCCTTGCCTTTCCTCACGATGCACAGTGGAGCACTCAGGCAGCTATCAAGGTCTTTTTTCGACAGTCTGACAATATATTTGTCCATTTGTACCACTGTGCAATGACGCTCTTTGTGCGCTTTCGGCGTTTACTGCAATCAACGTGGAGCCGCTTTTAGGGCCATTAGCCCTGGCACACATGTGCTTGTGTATCTATCTATGTGTGTGTGTGTATGTGTGTGCTTACGAGTGTGTGTGTGTGAATATGTGTGATTGTTTTTTGGCGTCCAAGTAACAATTTGGCCTACATTAAAATCAAATTACAAGCCCAAAAATGTTGCTGGAATTTCAATTACAATAGTTGATTTGGCCCCGGTAATTGTAACAGCTACTGCAGCTACAACAGTAACGGTAAATTCCACGCCACACACACCCACACACACACATATACACACACCATTCACCAGTCAAATAATCGACATCAGAGATTTCCTAAATATTTACAAGAATCCTAACATAAATTTGGGGTGTGTATAGCCAACTATTCTCGATGTTTCAAAATTCCCAAATAACATTCATGTCTTTTTAAGCAAGTACAGTGAGTACTCGACTTATCTTTAAAGATTCAACTTGAAGAAACCCCGTGGAAATCGCTGACCATCAGTGTAAATCATAACTGTACCTATGCGTATGGACAGCAGTGTGTGAACATGAATAGCATAACTATGCAGCGTTTGTTGCTCGCATTAAACTTTTTCAGCGAGTGAATGAGGCAGTGCCGCCCACGCTCTGGCCCCGCCCAGCAGGGAAACATGAAAACTGAAAACGTTTACATACCCAGATGCGTGTTCTGCTTTCTGTCCCGGCATTTCGTTGTTTTTTTTGCCACTTTTTGTGGCGTTTCTCCTTTGCATTATAGCTCATTTCCCCCATTTCCCTTGAGGTTGATGTTTTTGCCCCACTGTGCGAGCCATGTATCGACAACTGTGTATTCATTCTACAGATACTTTTGCATTATTTTGCAGAGATATGCCAAGGGGACTCTACACAGACAAAAGCTCGGTGCTGTGAGACTAGGTTGAGGTAAGCATGCGTGTTTGCATATGCCTTGTCATTGTTTGGCATTTGCATAAGTTAACCCTCTGTGCTTAGGGTTATTTATGGAGCCACAATGTTAATGGAAGTACCCTTTAGTTAATACAATTACGATTTGGTGCCTTGCCAATCCGAATCCGAAAGGAACTCGACAAAAGTCACATAAACGTAATGCCCTCTGTCTGTGCTTAAATTCCTGGTTCTCCTTTGGCTTTTCCTTTCATTCTCTTCCACTTCTACTTCCCGTTGCAATGTGAGAACGTAATGAAAAACTCATAACCTGTGGCTTTTCGCCATGCGGTCACACGCACAGACCGACAAACGAATAGCAAGACAGTCAAGAGGGGGCCAGAAGGGAACTGAGAATGGGAATGGGAGTGAGAGTGAGAAAGCCAAAGTCAACACGCAACCCGAGGCGTTGGAAGATCTGCCAAAAATAAGACACAAGTTCCGAGTTCTCCTTCTTCTTCTTCTGCCTTCGCCTTTTGCTTCTGTTTCACATTTCATTTGAGGTGGGCGCCGCGTGGCTCGCAAGTTCAGACGAAATTGAAACCTTAAGAACCCACAAAACGCTACTTTTTCCCTCCTCCCCCACCTCTGCTCTCTTTGCCCTTTGGCCCCTGTTGCCCCTTCCGTGCAGAATTCGTGCCTTGGAATCACTTACAGTTTGACATACTGAAAAAACTTCTGTGCCGCGTTGACAACTAAATTCGATATCGATTTGATTTAGTTAAGCGCCCAAATGTCCCTCAAATGGGCGGGCCACACCCTGACGCCGCTGTCGATGTCGTCGTTGTCATTCTCATTGTCGCTGGTGGTGTCGGAGTCGATGTCGCTGTCGCTGTCCCTGTCCCTGTCGACGCTTGGCGATGAGGATATGCCAGGATACGCTGCCCGAGGCTATGTAATTTCGCCTGATTGTCGCCCAACACTGTGAAAACAAACACAAACACAGGCAAACAAACAAAACGAGCCCAAGATAAGCGACAGGCGAGCGGACGAAATAAAAACCCCAATGAAATTGAAAGTGCCTCGACAGAGGAATGCAAGGGGCAAAAGAGGGTCCTCTAATCTCAACCTGCCTGTGGCAGGCAGATTCTTTAAGGTCCCCGCCAGTCATAATAGATAAGCAGAGGGCTCTGATATTCTTGATGTGGATATGATAGCAAAATAGTAATAGAAATAATTTGAGTACGGAGTTTAAAGTCGAGCCTGTCAGCCGATAGTTATTGCGATAGTAGTTGAGGAGTGCTCCTTCAATTAAACCTGCAGATTGCATTAACAGAGCACAGATATATGTATATGTTTTTAGTGTGATATTGTAATACATTGTGATATTGTAGTGTTATGATTAAGAGAAGCTTTATCAACCGATAGTAGTTCGAGGGATGGTTCACTAGTCTGTGTCTAGCGGATTCTAGATTAAAGAGAAGACTTATCGATAGTACATAGTTGAGTAGGGGTGCTCTCCTAATTAAACCTCCCACAAGCTGGCAAATTACGATGACAGAGCTCTAATATTATTATTTTACTTTGGTGATATAGTAAAATATACAAAGAGTTGAGTGTGATTTTTATAACGAAGCTTTATCAACCGATAGTTAACCCAATAGTGGGTCGAGAAACTGTTTTGTAGTCCATAGCTGGCAGATTCTCTAAAGACGCATTGATATGATAGCAAAAAGAAGCCTTATCAGTTGATAGATTTGTCGATAGTAGTTCGTGGGGCGTGTTTGCCCTGCGCCTTAGCATATTTCACTCAACTTCGATACATTTTTGCGCTTGCCAGTCATATGCAAATGATGTCCGTGAGCTCCTTTAGACAGACGAAGCCGGGACTCAGTGCCGCAGTCGCACTCAGACTCGGACTTGGCGCTGCCTGTGGCCACAGAGCATTAGTCGTTGCCACAGCTCATGTGAATTTCAAATGAAGGAAGGCTCTCGAGGAGAAGGAGGAGAGTGTGCTGCAGGAGGAGGAGGAGGATCGCCTGTCCAAGCTGTTGAGTTGTTATCTGCACACGTTTCTTTTACTATTCTTGTTGCAACTGCAGACTGCGTCATAAACGAGGACAGCACCGAGAGAAACAAGCTGCAACTCCTGACGAGAAGAATACCCTGCACTCAACTTCCGCTCTGGCAGGTAGTTTAATTACTAAGGCAGTTGATTGAGTTCACTCTTGAGTCGTTTACAGCTTTATGTGCTTATTTAATTGAATAAAGGATCAAGGTGTGTTTCTCTCAGTGTATCGAGTTACAAGCAGCAAGTTGCAAGTTGCAACAACAGAGCAAGAAACATGAGCACAACCAAAAATTAACATAGACTAAAGACTGTGTGGCACGCCTACGAGCTTGCAACACGGCACACATCACACACAACACACACACAGCGAGGACGACACACATGAGCAGCCCCAGTAGACGAGGCAACTGGGCAGCAGTTGTGGCCGTGGGGAAGGGGGGAATGCCAGGGGAAGGGAGAGGCAGCTCTGGGGCAGCTGCAACTGGAAGCCAAGAGACGCCATCAAGCGAATTAAAACCAAATCACTTACAAGCGGCCAAAAGTGTTAACGTGTAAATTTCCATTTACCAAGATCGAAGCGCTCCGATAGCAGCAGCAACAGCAGACACTATAAACATGCAGTGGGCGGGCCAGAGTGGGGCAGGACGCCGCTTTCCGAGTGTGGCACGGGCTCGGGCTCGGCTTGGCCATGAGTTAAATACGAGTTAAAAATAAAACTAGTGGAAATGTTCCGTGAGTCAGAGCCAAAGAATATTTAGAGGTAGAAATAAACGTGTTGTGTATCCGTGTATGTGCGGGTAAGTGTGTGTGTGTGTAGGTGTGTTTATGTGTTGCGAACATTTACATGCATAAATAAGTGAAAGAGAAGTTAGCGAAGGCAGGCAGGAAGGAAGGAAGGAGAGGAGCGAGAGAACTTGGCTGGGAACTTCTTAACTCAATGAAAATCTCCAGCAATTTCGTAAATTAACACTTCGACTTCGGAAGGAGGAGCAAGGAGGACAAGGACAGGAAGAAGACTCTGCAACAACTGAGCTGTGAAAATGACAGAGAGAGAGGGGGTGAGAGAGGGAGACAGGGGGTAGGGAGAAGTGTCTAGGCAATACTAAAAGTGAGACTAGTGAGAGGAGCAGCAATGTTGAAATTCTCGCACTTACTTCCGAGTCATTGGTCTCTGCACTAGTGTGTGTGTGTGTGTGAGAGCACCCCGTGCATGCGTGTGCGGGTGTGTGTGCTTGCCAAAAGTCTACAGCTGCGGAAACAATCTGCTCGCTGCGCGTCGAGGCGGCAGCCATAAACAGTTTCCCATCCCCATCTTCCATTCCCCAAACCCTCTAAAGATCTCCCAATTCCCAGCACAATTCTTTCAATTTTTCGAATTTGCATTTTCCCCAGAAATTGATATTCGTGTATATGTATGTGTAAGTCTTTCTCCCTCTCCCTCTCTCACTCAGTCTGTGTGACAAAATTTAAAAAGGCGAGTAAATTATGGGTGAATAGATTTTCAGCGAAAATCACAACCACAATCAACCCACAGACACACACACAAACACACACACAGACCCACAGTCAGCCACACACGCACACTCACGCGAATGTCGCATTGGCACTTCATTTTAAGCCCCTCCCCACGCTTTGCCATCGCATTGTGTCGATTTGGCTACCGATATCGAAATCTGTTTTATCGGCGCATCTCTGTTTGGTTTTCATTCTACTCTTGTTGTTGTGGCATCCACACACGCATACACATACAGTTACACACCCAATGCGACACACACACAGCGCATCATGTACATAAATTTATATGCGATTTCGTAATTCCCTTTTTGGTTATAAATTTCGCTACTGTTTCTGTGTCGCAGGGTTTCTCTGGTCCCTCTATACACCCCCTCTCTCACACTCACTCACTCTCTATCTCTCTCACTCCTCCCTTGCCAAAATCGCTCAACTGTGGCTGCAATCTGAGAGACTTCAGTCTGCGTGTGTGTGTGTATTTGCTCTGCGAGTGCGTTTATTTGATAAATGCAAATTGTTTCCCTCATAACACACTGAGAGAAAAACTAATCAGTAATAAGCAAATGAAAATAAAGTGTGATTGACATTTACAACAACAACTTTGTACTTGTCAAGTAACACTTTATATATGTATGACATAATATCATAGATGATGAAGTTCGGTTAATCCCTTTTTTTGCCGTGTTGTGGCCTAAAAGAGAACACGTTTCTGGATGCACCGATCTATAAAGTCATTATGGAAAGCAGCTGCAATTATGCCTCGTCTCGTCGCTCTCTCGACTCGCTGGTGTAAGCTGAAAATTGGCCAACTAATGCGATAAACAATGCAATTTAAGCCGATTTTAGTTGCAACGTCGCGACTTGTGTGACGGCCCTTCTTAAATGGCCTCGAGGCCAATTTGCAGCGACAATTTATTAAAAATTAAGAGCGAGGCTTAAGCACAGAATCAAAACCGCCCTCTCCCGCTCAGTCACCCTTTTCCCTGGCACACACTAGCACACATGAGAGGGTCGCTTCAAGATATTGTGTTAATTTGCCGCAGTCATGAGGCCCCTCGAGGCGCAAGACTCGCTCGGCTCTTGGGCACTTGGGGCACTTGAAGCGCGTTGCCGCGAAGTATGCAACAAATTTGTTGCTGTTTTAATTTTTTCTGTCAGCTGCGCTCGAGCGCCTGCACCAGCCAGGTAGTCCTCCCTCCCCACCTCTCCCTTTCGCTGCCCTAGTCAAGAGCTTTGCATGCAACATGCGAGACTCTCTAATTGTTTGCCGTAGTTGTTGTCGTTGTTGCACCATCCCTCCCCCTTTACACCCCCCCCCCACCCCGCTTCCTGTTGCACCCTCTCGCTGCCTGTCGAGTGGCAGCCACCGTTAAGCATAACAAGTCCAGCGTCAGTGCATAAATTAGAAATAGGCGCACGAGGACGCGTCTTCCCCTCGCGATTCTCTTCATGACTTTCTTCAGCTACCCTGCACAGCCAGCTGAGTGTGAGGTATACACAACCAGTTAATTGCCCTGCATAGCTCTGTATATATTTCAGCAACAACAGGGTATCTGGAGTACAAACACTCCCCATGCGAATTTTTTATGTTCGGCCTTTTGGCGCGTCGCGTTCTGTTTGCTTTACGTTGCGTTTTGCCACTCGACGAGTTTTGTGTACACACAAATTACAGTGAACAACAACAACAACAACGGCAACAACAACAATAACGCACTGCACTCGCTCATATGTGTTTACGTATGTGTGTGTGTGTATGTGTGTAACTCGTCTTGGTCTATTGCATGTGCCAAAGGTTAACCAAAGCGCAAGCATTGCTAACAGCAGGCGAAACCTTAATTGGCAATCCTTTGTTGCCTTTGTTGTTGTTGCTTCTGTTGTTGTTGCATTCGTGTTGCCTGATTTTATAATTTTGTTTAATAAATAAACACATTTTGATTAGCGTGTCGTCACTACGCCCTCTCTAACTTACATGTCCCTTCAGCTAACCTTAGCTAACTCAACTAGCTAACCCCGTTAACCCATTTACCCCTGTTTACCCCTCTTCATCTCACTCCTCGACAGCTCTTCGACTCCACTCTGTTGCCCTTCACCCGCTTGTCGGTTTGCCGCTTCTTATTCAATCGCTTGCTCCGTTTTGTTTTACATCACCATTAGTCTTTTCCCACACTCTCTTCTTCTCTCTCTCTCTCTCTCTCGCTCTCTCTTTCTGTCTCTCGTTATTCTTTCTGGCTCTGGGTTCATATAAAAATCACCATTATTTGTTTTGCTGTCAGATTAGTTTTACTTGTTGACGCTTTGGCTCCTCTTCGTGTCTTTAGGTGTTAATGTTGTTGCTGCCTTCGCTCTGCTCAGTTCTACTGCCAAGTCGATCTGCGGTCTAGGGTAGGCAAAAGTTTATTAATCGACCTACGACTCAACACATATATATATTGTCTGAGATATTGCCTCGCTTAACATGAACTTATTCACATCTCTATTATGTGTTGACTCTGCATCAATTGTAACAGTGGCAATTTCTATCGAGCTTGCTACTTATCGCTGATCAGGATATCGGGTTATCGGTTTATCGGGTGAAAATTGCCAATTCATTTTAAGTTCTGCTCATGGTCATGGAAAGTTTTCAAAAACTCTAAAATCGCAGCTCATTTTTCATGCAGTATAGAGTTCGGGGCCCCCACGTCGTATGCGCAATTAAAAGCGTTGCCGGATTTGCCGTTAATGGCTGCAGCAGCCATGATTTTTCGCCCCTTGGCGATTATTTCCGTTGTTTGTCCATTGTTCCACTTGCTGCTGCTGCTGCTGTTCTCGTGCTCGTTGCTGTTGCTGTTGTTGCAGTTGTTGTTGTTGTTACATGGGCCTAGACAAAACGCCGATAAATGCAACGAGCGCGCACCGATTTCAGGCGATTCGAGCGATTTCGTTGATTACATTGCGGCCTCTGCAGCAGCCAGGCAGCCGTAGCTGCTGCAGGATGACTAACATTTTGCCAGGCTGTAGGAACAATCGGTTTACAAGGGGGCAGCAGAGCAGGAGCAGGGCAGCGAGGGGAGGGGAAGGTTTGGATTGTCCGCGAGTGTGCGTGCCTAATGAACAAAATCGGTGTTGCAACGGCGGCTGCGATGTGCATGACCAGAAAATTGAACTGAGGCCAAAACTGAGGCAGGACAAATGACCAATGGGGACACATGCAGAAAGGGAAGGGGCAGAGGAGGGGGTCGGGGTGAGGGGCCACATGGAATGGACGCGGCTTTGCGGCTCTGTCACTTCTAATGATCAAAAACGGCAATGGCCTATGCAAGGGCAACAGCAACAGCAGCAGCAACAGGAACAAAAGCATCGCCAGCCATCGTTAATTTTGTTTATTTTCTGTATACCCTGTAAAGGTAGTAGTCCCACAAAGAGGGTAGATAGTAAAGAATGGAAATTATCATGAATTTAACTGCAGAAGTCTTCACTTTTATATCGACGGGGCAAAGAATAACCAAGACTATACTTTAATATAAATTTGCTGTGAATTTATTCAATATTTGCTGTCGACATAACGTCGCCGAACGCAGCCAATTTATCATAGCTTGTTGCACTTGGAGGCTCATTTTGAGTTAGGCAGAAGACGAGACGCAGAACCACTTTAATGTGGCAACCAATGAGTTCAACTGCTGCGTGGTAAATAAATAAAATGCAATTGATTGGACTCCAGACTGTGGACTGAGAACGATCTCTCTTCCTCTCTCTCTCCCTCACTTGCTGTAGCTCTGGCCTTGCTGCAGGCCACTTAAGTCGATTGCCAGCCCGAGGACAATTGCAGCAAGAGGGAGGAAAGGAGCGAGAAGGAAGAGGGAGAAAGCAGGAGAGATGGAATCAAATGGCGATTGCCTCCGCAATGGCAATTCATTTTTTATATAATTCAAATGCAAATGCTTTCGGTTGGCCAACTGACTTCCCCCCACTCCCCTTTCCCCTTCCTTATACTACCTCGCACTACAAGCAGCAGGCAGTTCCGGAGATTGCAGGCTCGTCCAGGTTCTGCCATCGATGCTGCCCTTGCTCCTTGAACAAGTTGAGTGCGCTCGTTGGCCTGGAGGTGGATGTGGATGTAAATGTGTCTGAGTTGGCATATTTGGAAAAATTGTAAGCACCTTGTAAGTGCTGCCGCCGTGCAGTGCATAATATTGGATAAATAATGATATCTATCTCTCTCTCCAGAGGCGCCTGCAGAGCGAGCACTGTGAGAAAGGCAGTGAAGGAGAAGCGAACTCCGTTTAAGCATTCCGTATATCATATACCAAACGCTAAAGATGGCAAATGAGCTGCAACTATAAAGCAAGCTAGTAAGCAACTATCTTTCTCTCTCTCCCCCTCTCCCTCTACCCATCTCTCTCACTCTCTCTCTGTGATATTCTTAGTGAACTTAACAGCTGCAGTTGGAGCGTTAATTTGCAGGGAAAGTTTAACGACTTCTTAAATGTTGAAGCGGGATATTTCTTTGGTTAGCTGAGGTTGCTTCTTGCGGGAATCGGGCGAGCAAAGTCCCTGGTGCATTGCAGGTAGCCAAGCAAGTCGACGAAATCAGAGCCGTGGCACAAAACTTTGCAACCTGCAACCTGCGGCAGCGAAGCTGTCGAGGCGCGACCACTGTAGCAATTACAGTGAATGCTGCTGCGTCATTGTGACTGGGTTGACCAACTGCAGCCACGAACAAGTTTCTGCAAAGGTGGCAAATGCGCCACTCAGGGGAGTGGGGAGGCAGGAAGAGAGGGACAGAGTGGGGAGTTGCCACATAAAGCACAGTGAACGAAACTTGAACAAGCGAAAACATGTGAATTAGAATCGCAATGCGGCAGCGAATTGAGAAGCATTTGCCGACAAAGAGAGAGGGAGGGAGGGATACAGACAGAGAGATAGAGAATGAGTTAGATAAAGGGAAAAAGAGAGAAAGAGGCAGAGAGAGTTAGGAATCTGGAGACAATGCAACGCGGCTTAAGCTGTTCAAAGCCGCGAAAAGGGGACGGCAAAAGGGATTCCCCGAGGGGGAGGGAAGGGAACACAGTGCGTCTGTGGAAAGCTCATTAAACGAAGCCAACAATTTTTAGCAGGTTTTTTTATACATTTCCCCAGTTTGGCCAAGCTTTGCTGTGCAGCTGCTGCAAGTCGGCAAAGTTATTCGACGTTCCTTAAAGTCGCATAACTCTTTTACTTCTTCAAAGCTCTTTCTGTGCTTTCCTCTACTTATCAAATAGTTTTCGGGTAATTCCTCTGTTATTATTAGAGTACAGAGAAGGGCTTCCCAAGGAGTATAGAGTCAAGAGAACTGTGTATTGTATAAAGAAAGGGGAACTTCATTGATCATCACTTTCTGCACTTGATTCCGAGCCATTTAAAACTCACTGCATGTGTCTGGCTAAGGTACAATAAGAAAGGGTCCTGGGGTTTGTTAGGGGGTGTCTGGCAGTAAAGTTACTTTGCTTGGGCTTGTTTTGTTGAGGTGAGGCCTGCAGAAAGTGCATGTAAAACATGTCGAGCGAGTGATACGCACCATAAATTCCAAAATTTATAGCGGAAGTGCAAAATAGGAAAATACTTGTGCACTCGTGGAACAAAGACGGCAAAAACTTGAGAAAACAGTTGCTGCGTGCAACCTGGCGACGGGGTGTGGCCCGACAATAAGGCGGCAGTTGCAACTTTTGCCCCTCCCTTCCCGTCCCTCCCCTCCTTATGCAACTGCACGACGATGGTCGTTTGATAAATGCAGTTAATTTTGCCAGGTTTATGGCAATTATGCAAATGACCGAGCCTCAAAAGGGGGCGTGGCTGGTCTGAATTGGTTTCGGTTTGCATTTGTTGTTCGGGCTCGACTAAATGAATAATAAAAATCAATTTAATGCGTGACAAACCGTCGGCAAATAAACTAAATCATTTAAGCAGCTTTGTAAAAAAACGAAACGAGCATAAAAAAAGCTGATGGGCAATCGATTGATTCGACGCGGTTCGCTGCTCTAAACCAACCAAGTCGTATGTCGACATAAAGCATAAAAACGGGTCATTAATCTGGTCTGTGCTGTTAAATTGAACGTGGTATGCGGAAATTCGATTATTAGTTTGGTAATTGACAATGCTAGGCATAGATCTAATTACGATTGAGAAAAAAGACAGCAAATAATTAATAATAATAGAACAGAAGAGATCAGCATGCTTGATGAGGTGCAGCTGGTTTATCTCAACTTGGGATTGTTGATTACACACACACACCACCTTTAAACTGTTACAGTTGTCGCTGTGTGTGTGCGTGTGTGTGCACATATTTGTTCAACTTATTTATTGCTGTATTTTTATAATAAATATTTAATTTATTTAAATATGATTAAAGCGCATAGTCGTGGTGTAAATCAAAACGTTTTTGCACATTTATTTCACACACACACATGCACATGAACATACACATACACCCTTTGCTAGTGTATTATGTGCGAATGCGTTTGGGAGTCGGTAAATTTATGTGCGGTCAGATTACCGCATTCAGATCGTTGTAATTCATGAATACGAATACGAGTGGCAAAGGCGCGACTGCTCTTTGGGCGCTGTTTGCAATTGACGCCGAAGTCCTTCACAAATACGCACAACACACACACACACATTCACAGAGTAAGAGCAACAAGAGGCAAACTGCTTCAGAGTGAATTCCTTTGCCGGCGGCACTCTGAAAAGTATGCTACAGAAATGCGCAATGACAGCAGGCAGCAGGTGGAAAGCACAAGCAGGGCAGGGAGGAGGAAGGTGGAGGTAGAGGAGGTAAAGGAGACACAAGAGTAAGAGGAGTAAGAGTAAGAGGGGAAGCAGCGTCAGCCGCAGCATCAGCAGCGTTGTGGTTTGCTGCATGTCGTTGTGGTTGAGTGCATCAAACATCAATCAATTCAATGGTACTAGAAACCAACACACGCACACACACCGCACACACACAGACAGTGGTGGTAGATACACAAGAGATAGAGATGGAAATAGCGATACAGATCCAGCTACAGATAGCAAGCCAAGCCATAGTCGAAGCCAAAGCCATTGAAATTTGGAAAATGAACAGAGAAGCACGTAATGAAAAGTGAAGAAAGACAGACACGACGACGGACTGAGAATGCAACTGCGAGAAGGGGCCACAATATTTAGTGCATGACTTAAGTACACACAATAAAGGATGCACTGAACACACACACACACATACATACAAATGCATGGCACATTCGACGCACTCGAGGCACACTCGGAGAAAAACTCAAGTAGCAGCAGCAGCACAAAGCGAACCCTTGTTCAACCGCAGAGCAATTCCGTTTGCACCACTTGAGGCGTGTGCAAAAGGGACTACGAATTTTCTCCAAGTGCAGTCACTCAGTCAGTCGTCAGTCAGTCGTTTGTGCGTGCCTTGATTGACCGAGCCACTGACGAGGCATCAACAACTCTTGTGGCGCATTCGATCATGGCAAATCTATAATGACAGCTTCGATAGCTTTATCAAGGGAGAACGGAACGCCAAGAAAAATGGGCGATAAAAACAACAATTTTCCAGCTAGCTAAAGAGGGGGAGGGCGAAGGAACACACACGTCAAAACTGTTACAGACATTCACGCAGAGAGCGCATACCAAGCTTCACCTGGCGGGAAGAGGGGGTGCAGGAAAGTGGTCAAGTCATGTCAAACTCGAGACTTGACTGACTCGTTGCGAGTCTGTTGCTGATAAATGTTGAAAATGCTGCAAATATGCAAGTGGATTGTGCCGCAGAGAGGCAGGTGGCAGGCAGTGAGTAAAGGGGGGAGGGGAGAAATGGTTACCTGACCAGCACATATTTAATAATAAAACGTTTCATGATTGCGGTAGTTTTGCTTGACTTTTCAACTTCAGCATCAATGACTGTGAAATGTGATAAACAACCAGAGCTACAGGGAGTCCTGAGTGAGGGTCTTGGCTGTTTCCAGGCTGTCCTGCATGTCGTGCTTGTTCTGCCTCTCCAGGCTGTCCTGCATGTTCAGCAGCCCACTGCGCTTCTTGGCCAAATTGTATTTGACGAGCTGTTAACAATGCTTGCATTAACTTTCGCCACTTTTAGCCAAAGCCAAGCTGAAACTGAGGCTAATCAACGAGGCGTTGTAGTGCGTCTTCCCCCTTCCCCTGGTGGCCACGCCCATCTCGGCCACTTGTGGTCCCGAATTGCTGTTATGGCTACAGCGACGCGCCAATAAATTGCCACAGCTCCTGCCGCCTGCCAGCCTGCCTGCTTGTGCCTGCCACACGGGGCACAATAAATTTGGTGGCCTTTGTCTCACATAAACATAAACCGAAATGCCGCAAATCTCAGTCGACTGAGGCAGTGGTGGCCGCAAGGCGCAACTTTTGGCGTTTTGGCAACAATTTGTAAATAAAATTGCGGCGCAAATTAAGCGTATAAATAAGCCACAAAAACAGCAGCGCAGCGCGTGGCACGTAGCATGCGGCACATCCGGTAGCTCTTTTGCCACCCCCCAGCACCACCAGCTGAACTGAACCCCAATCGAGACGAGTGTGCCATCACTAACACTGCCAGCATCATCATCATCTGTCGAGCCGCTGCTTGTGGTGGTTTTAATAGTCGCTGCTTCTGTCTCCTGTCTCCACTTTCTCCCCTACCCCTCCCCCACCACCACCCTGCCTGCCATGTCCGGCGGCAGCCGCAAGGTCGCCCTGTGCTGGCCAAGCCAAGCGCCGTCGCAACGTTTGTCGTTATTAATTTATTATGAAAATCTAAACGACTTAAGTGGAATAATATGGGATAAATTATTAAAATTTATGTGCTTTCGAAGGCGCACCGACGTCGTCTAGTTACGTCCTGGCTCAGGCTCAGCTCCAGTTCTAACTGCGAATCCCGCCTGCTTGCCTGATCTGCCCTGCAGTGCCCTGCCCTGTCCAGCCCTGCTCTGTCCGTATCTCTGTCTGTCCGCCGTTTGAAAGGCAGCCAAAGTTTTCGGGGCTTCATACTTCACTTTAATTTCTTTCGGTGCTGTGGCCTTTTCCGGCCGGAAGTTGAGTGATTAAGTGTCCGCTTTTTGCACTTATGCTTTTTGCATAATTTGCCTGCCTAATTTTCCTCCTGTACTGTGCTGTTCTAGCTGTATCTGAGCTTGGCTCTGTGTCCTATACTTCAGATACTTTTGTCGCACAACTTCCCGTCGATTTTCTGTTTGCGACGCGACTTTTAATTAAAAGTTTCACAACAAATTTAGTGTCGCACTCATAAAAGGAGTTTTTGTTTTATTTTACACACGTTTTATGTGCACCTTGCGCCGCCTCATGCATTTCCAGAAAAAGAGGGGAGAGAGAGAGACAGAGAGATAGAGGGAAGGAAAGACAGTAGGATACAACAGAAAATGTTTGGAATGACAGTTGAAATATTCGTTTTATTGAAATTAATCGAATAATAGCACAATGAACTGTCGCCAACAGTGATAGACTGGCAGATACCTTGTAATTAGCTAACTTCTCTATATAAGAAACATGTGATAGTAATAGAGTGGCAGATACCTTGTAATGTAAAAAGAAGTAACCTTACTTCTCTATATACTAGTAAGAAACATGCAATTCCCTCCTGTTTGTGCTCTGCTTTAGGTTAGTTTGTATCTTAGCAGGACTTGCCAATGAATTTAGCCTTTTTTTTAGCCACACTCACAGGGTATTAAAAGCGATAAGCGCTGCAGAGGGAAGGTGAATGAAAGAACGTGAAAAAGAAAGAGAATCGCAACACAACAAAACAAAAGGCAGGACGCGGCAATTTTATGGCGCACTTGTTTCGCGTTAATCGCAAATCGTAAACTAAGCATTTTTACGGCACCTGCGGTAATGGATTACTAAAGCAAGAACCCAACGTTGCCCCCCCCTTCGCTCTTTCCCCTATTCCTGGCATATCCCCGCGAGGCGGGAACTCGTCATTGGTTGGTTGGAAAATTAATAAAGTTAAGTGTCGAGCACAATAAAAATGAAATTTTTTCCAAGCCCCAGGGCCACTTGAGGACGAGGAGACCCCGTCGTGACCCCCGAGAGGATGAGAAGGAGCAAGGGGCGTTGTTGAGCCTACGGACAAGTTAGCGAGGCGTGAAACAGTCAGCCTCGGGCAATGTCAAGCTCCATAGGTCGGTTATGGCTTTGGTTTGCAATAATTGCAAAAGTGCAATAAATTTCTTTTTATTTCGCTTGGCTTTAAACTCGGCACACACTCTTGGGACACTCTGGCAACTCTGGGCACTCTGGAAAAAGGCAATAACATGTGGGAGTCAGAGTCGTATCCGCTTCTTCCTCCCAAACCCGTATACGTATACGTATCCGTACCCGGACTCTTGTGCCACCTGCGCCAGCTCGCATGACTCGCCCGGAAATGTAAATACGTATGGGGGCGTGTATGTGTGTGTGTGTGTGATGAGTGTGTGTTGATTGACAATGGGTCACAGGTCACACAGTGCGACACTGCGGCAACTCTGATTGGAATTTATAGCACGTTTTCGGTTAGAAGCCCCCGTTATTGTAGCATACTTTGGGGCGCATAATGCAAGTGCTTTTTGCCTGGATCGGGGCTCTATATCAATGTGTCTCACGTGCGCTTTGTGCTGTCAATTACAAAGACAACGCTGGCCAGCGCCAGCTGAGAAATTAAATAAGTAAAGCGCGAAGAGTGTGTGTGGGGGGGCAGACAGAGACAGGGGAGGGGAGGGTAGCGCGAGTGCTGGCCATAAAAACTGACGGAGTAATAAAAAAAGAGAGAACACTCCTCTCCCTCACTCCTGCCATGCACACATACATATGTATATATATATATTTGTGTGTGTGTGTCAGACTTAACACGCAGTCGATGGGCACATTTCCGGCACTGCGCTGCGCTGCGTTGCGCTGCGTCGTGTTGCGTCGCGTTGCGTTGCGTGCCCCGTCGCGGACAGCGCGCATTGCATAAATCACATAATAAAACCCATAAATTTCGTATGCAGCGCCAAGATGAAAAGTGCGCACAAGAGAGCAGAAAGAGATGGAGAAAGAGAGAGAGGGGGAGACGCATCGAAAAAACGGCAACAGAAAAAGCAACTGCGAGTGGAACTGCAAGAAAGCAGAGCAAACTCCTCTTCACGCACACACTTTAAGTACATGATAATGTTCCAGATATGCCAGATACCAATAAATTGTAACTATATCCATGATCAATCACATTCACCAACGATGATCAATCACAAGTTCTAGCATTGTGGCATGCACTGTATTCAGTTTATTATACTTAAGTGATCACTTATGATTGATTATAGGATAATAGAAGAGATTGCATAGAATTGTACATTTATAAAAAGTAAAAAGAATTATACATTTATAAAAGTATAAATATATATACATTACTATACACCATACATTTATATAAAGTATAAAGAGTATAAAGATAGATATGAATTTAGATACAGAAACGCCCATTCTACTAACATAAGACTTAGCATAATAACATTTAACTTAACAAACTTTAGAAAAATAGAATTCTCTGCTGTGATAGTCAACCAGGTTGACTTGACTATCGCGTACACATTATTAAATCTAGATTGCATGAGTTAGAGATTCATCATCATCATATCATACACACACACATACACACTAACACTCAACGACAGTGACAGTTTGGAATTGGAGCAGATGCAGGAGGGACAGTGGGAAGCAGGGGCGATACTTGGTTGCCACTAAACACATTGTGCGCAAATCCCACTGTAAATCCCAGATGTGCCCTTTGTTGTTGTTGTTGTTGTTCCATCGAAAATGGAATTGCATTGGCATGCGAACTGCATTGACAGCATTTTACAGTGGGTCAGCGCCTCTGGGCAGAGCAGAGCAGAACAGAGGCGGGCCAGCTGGCTCCACCAGGTGGAAGCTGGGCGTGCCATTTTAGTGGCATGTTTGTGCTAATTTATTACGCCTGCGAAGCATAATGCCTGGCACCAAATGCCGATGCCGACGACGACGCCAACAGAGAAGCCAACGTCGACGCCGATCCCCTATATACCGACGGGGACAATGTCGCAGCGCATTACAAAGCGACAAACAGGCAGACAGAGTGGCAAAGGGAGGGGGAGAGAGAGAGAGGGAGGCAGGCAGACAAAGGGACAGAGGGAGAGGGAAGGGAGCACAGGTCAGGCACAGCTGCAGGGGTATCAGGCACTACGGGGTATGGAGGGAGGTCAGGTGTTGCAGCTGAAAATGAATGTCTAATTAATTAAAGTGCGAATTGCTCTACGCTGCTTTTGCTTGTTTTGGCAGCTGCATTAATTGCCCCACCTAACGGTAAACATGCGTTACAGTTGCCACTTCCCGTTCTCAGTTGCATTTCCCCATTTCTGATTTATTGCCACTGTCTCTTCTTCACTTCCTTCTCCCTCTTCCTGACGCTCTTCCGCACACACATATTTTCTATACTATTTTATGCAGTGCAAATTTTTACCCAAAATATCATCATGTGCCTTGTCCCGTTTCAATTCCCTTGCACTTCCTCTCTTCTCCCTCTCTCTTTCCACTCTCTCTCTCTTCTCCCTCTCTTCCCTCTAGGATGCTCTCTATGCGCAGCCAAAGCTTAGCGCCACATAAATAATAAATTTGTAACATTGCATTTTACGAGCAGATGTGTGTGTCAGTATGTGTGTGTGTATGTGTCTCAGTGTGTGTGTGTGCGTGGCGTGACATTAACAATTTATCAGTGAATCGAAAAAGCAACAAGCCAATAAAAATCACTCCGTTTGACCGGTTACACTGGTCCTCACCCCATCTCCTGCCCATGCCCTTGCCCATGCCCAGCCTCGTTTTCTTCTCCCGCTCTTCCTACTGCCCTCGATCTCTCCCCCTGCGCTCCTCTTTCCACTTGCCATTACACGAGCTGCGCTGCACTGCAGTCGGCATCGTTTTGTGCCCGTCGACGTAACAAATGTCAAATGGCATTGCAATATTGATGTTAGAATACATGACGCGATTGTCCCTGTATATGTGTGTGTATCTCTCTCTCTCTCTGTGTGTGTGTGTGTATACATGTGGTGGCATCTGAGACTGTGTGAGAGTCAAATTGGTGCACTTGAAAAAAACAATCAGCTAACAATGTATGCAATTTTATCTTACAGTAGTACAAATATATAGATATGTATGTAAATATGCACATATGTATGTACAAAACAATAGGATAAGCACGTGCCAGACTTACCGCACTTTTCATTCATCGGCTCAGCTGCATATGATATCACTATTTACCGATTCACGATAGAGAAAACCGCACACAACACAATTTACACACGATCGCGTATATTTCGGCTCAACTACATATATAATAAGCAACTCCCTTGAACGGACTTTAATCTGATCAACTTAATAAATCGTCGATTTGATCGATCAGCGCTTTATTTTAATTTTGCAGACAACTTTATTAAATTACGCGCTGCAGTTGCTTACTACACACACGCACTGCCGAATTGAAATGTCTGGCAACGCCAGCTGTCATGCATGCAGCAGTGACTTAAACCTGTGAATGCAAAAGTTCAGTACATACACAAACCAAAGCCTTATCGATTGTTGCGCAGTGATGTGCAAGCGAGACAACTATAGGTTGCCTATGAAAAAATATTGTGAGGGCGCGTATTTGAATTTGACTGTTAAACTGCAAAGCCTTTGTCGAAACTATTTGAAGTGTAAAAGATATGCTTTTAAATTAATGATATATTTGGTTTCTTTATTAAAAATATGCTACTGGTTGTGTATTTTCAATTTGTTATACAATTAATAATGCGCTCGAATTAATGTTTTTCGCCAGTAACTAAGAATATATGGTACATAAGTTCTTCTCTTATTGGTATGTTTTCCCACTAGACGACAATTGTTTTGTGTTTTATGTTTAATCTTTAAGGGTATCGCTCCTCAAAGGATGATGATAATGTGGGCACAGCTTGCTTTTTAATACAAATTGAAATTTGCTTGATTTCTTTTCTTTGTTTTGTTTTTTTCTTATATGTTTTTGTTTATATATCACAAATGATGTGGAACTTATTGGGCAATTAACCAAAAGAAAACATTCGCTGTTTACTTCCTTTCTTCACTTCTTTGGCTTCTTAATTCTTTCTTGGCCATTCGTAATTGGAACTGAATATGTTTAAATGAATATTGCGTTTATTTTGGCGACACTCTTCAATAGTTTAACTAAACATTCACTAAATTACATAAGATAATCACAATGCCATTAATTACAAACACGTTATTGAAGATTTAAGAATAATAATAATAATAATAATAATAGTTGTAGTTGTAGTTGTAATAATAATAATTGCTTCATATCACCAGTTTTGCCTGGACACAAACGAAATTCTTGTCATATTGTTTTTTGAGTTTCCTATTCAAATTGCTGTGCTCATTATCACAGGGGTTTTGTATCTGTATCTGTATCTGTTTCTGTTCCCGTTCCTAAGCACGTTCTCAATGCGCACCGATTGCAAATTAGGTTGAACACGTATAATGATTCACAACGTAGATTTATGTTCTATAAGTAGCTGCTACAAAGTTGGCAAAAGGTGGATTCATTATTTCACCTGACCCCCGGAGAGAAAGAGATAGAGAGAAAGGGGACAGGGAAGGTCAAACATATAGGGACGGAGTGATTAATAGAACGTTGGGAAACTGGTTTAGCATTGCAGCCGAAAGAACTTTCACTGGAGGTTCACTATCCACACTTCAAGTGGATAGTAAGTCTCATCAAGGATATCTATGTATGAGATGGCCAAATCTACAAACTGCTACACTCTACTACATATTTGACGTGTTTAGAATTTGATCAATTTTTTATAATTTCAACCTATTTAAGTTCAGACTCTTCTGCTTGGTCACAAGATTTATACTTTAATGGGATGTCATTGTATTGTATTCTATTGTATTTTCATATTGTTGTGTGTTGTGAGACTTTTATCGAACGTGCCTATCGTTAATCGTTAATCGATAATCATGCTTGCCTATTTACCATATATAAGATTATATAAATGTAAAACTTTAAGAACTATATGTGAATTCCGCTGTGTGTTGGCTCTGATTTAGTGGGATCTACGCGGTATTTGGTGAATAAGTAGAACCATACTATATACTATATAGTATGCACGTACAGCAGTAATCGTAAATGAACGAAGCCCAATTAAGCTACGCCTATCTACAATACTCGAACATAAAATTCCATTGCGCGCTCCTCTATTTACAATAGTTCTTGACGATTCGAAACTAATTCTAGTGCTTAGGACTACAAGTACAGGGTATCCCAATTAACGTATCATGTGCAGCTTCCAGCGGAGCACAAAGTATGCGATGATCCGCAAGGCAAAGAAGATGCCTATCAGAGCGACTGCGTCAACCCAGAACCGTGCGTCCTCCATGGACATCCACTCCAGGAACTTCTTGGGCACCCGATGATGACAGTAGATCTCGTTGCAGTGCAACTTGGCTCGATCCATGCCGTATATGGAAACCATGGCGCCTGCAAGAGCAAGAGAAGGTTATACAACACGTAAGGATAATGCTGATTACAGGGAGTCCCCTTACTCACCCTCGAATCCGTATCGCACGTAGCTTACGTATGTGACCCACTGTAAGTACGCCGGTATAGTATCGAAATTGACAAAGAAACCCGAAAATAAAATAGTTGGAATCGTCGTGACAGGACCGAGAAACACGCCTGTCTCGATGTTCATTCCAGCACCGATCAGCAGACCCAGTGACTGAGCTACCAGGGAGTTGAGCACGCAGATTAGCACAAACATTGAGATGCGTTCCATTTCCATTGGCTGTGACGTCAGATAGTAAACGACCAGCACAAACACGCTGGAAAATACAATCTATTTGGCAGGGGAAAGGGAAGGGAATCTTGCATTAGTGAAGACCTTAAGTACAATGATTGATCTGTTTACCTGAAAGGGAATATCGGCAATGGTCTTGGCAAAGTAGAACGCCTTCAGGGAGTACCAATAGTTGAGATGCTCTCGCACAAACACTGACATCTCTGTGGGAACTGTGAACAGACAAGGATAATTAGCTCAGTTTCATTCCCTCATTTCGAGCGTGTACACTCACATGTGAGGATGGTGGGCATCATGGCTGTGAAGGTGGTGAAGAGGGACACGAAGAAGATGCAGCCGGCATTGCTCATGATCTTACTGGCCTCATTGCCCACGTCATAGTAGATCATGCCAATGATTGCGCCCACAATGACGTGCGAGGCCAGACGCATGTGGGTGAGCATCCGATCCCGCATGATGGTGCGAAACGATCGCTTTAGCAGTATCCAGAACTGAGTCCAGCCACTTGTGGGAAAGCCCGTCTTGTTTGGCAGCGTGACGACGCTCTCGTGTGAGTCCAGCAGAGAGGTCATGCAACCTGCCACGGCGTTGGTGCCGCTCGCGACTGCGTTCTGGCTCTGGCCCCCCTTGGATGAACTGAAGCTGCAGCTGTCGTCGTTGGCGGTGGTGGTGATGGGCATATTGATAACGCTGCAGTCGGAGTTCTGCGACTGCTGTGCCTCCAGCTTCGGTGGTTTCAGTTCTGTTTGTTCCTCATCCGCATCATCGGCAATGGTATCCAACCCCCTAGGCGGCTTCTCGTCTTCCAATGTGATCGTGGCCGTCGTCGTCGATGGTGCCGTCATGGTGTTGTTGGCGCTGCTGTTGTCCGTGCCGCTGCCGTTGCCCTTGATGATGTCGTTGGCGATGCCCTTGGCGTGGCTCAGGTTGATGCCGTAGTCCTTGTGCAAGTACTTCTTGCAGATGCCGCTCTTGACAGCCTCCACCAGCTTGGGCACTGCTTCGCCATACTCTCCCGAAGCCACCTCGAGCACGTAGTCTGCGGGATTGTGGTACGAGGGACACTCGTAGCCCAGCGAGGAGAGGTATGGCACCAGGCCATGCACGCGACCCTCGTACACGCACTGACCCTGGGCCAGCAGGTAGAGATGGTCGAACTTCTCGAAGAGACGCGCCGAAGGCTGGTGGATGGTGCAGACAATGGTGCGACCACCGCGTGCCAGCGATTTGAGCAGTGAAATTAACTGGAAGCAAGTGGAACTGTCCAGACCAGAAGTGGGTTCATCGAAGAACATTACTGGCGGATTGTTGACCAGCTCCAAGGCAATGGAGAGTCGCTTCCGTTGACCCCCTGACAGATTGCAAGTAAGAGTGTTCACCGACTCCTTGAGCCCGATGGTCTCCAGTATCTCCTCGACCACCACGCACTTGGCATAGCTGATGATGTGCTTGCCCAGCTTCAAGTTAGCGGCCACCATCATAGCCTCGCGTACAGTGAGGTTGGCAATCAGCACGTCGTCCTGCATGATGTAGCAGGAGAGCTTGCGAAACCGTCGGAGATTGCGTTCCTTGCTGTTGATCAGCACCGATCCGCTTAGCTGGGAAGTTCTGTAGCAGACAACGAGGGAATTAATAAAGGGTCTAATGAAAATGGGAATTGACACTCACTTGTAACCTGCCAAGATGTTCATCAGGGTGCTCTTGCCGGCTCCCGAGGGTCCCATGATGGCCGTGATCTGTCCATTGCGGAACTTGCCCGAGACGCTCTTCAGGATCGTCTTGAAGCCGCGCAGGTGTCCCTCCGGCACAGAGTAGGAGATATCACAGAACTCAATGTCCACTGGCGGGCGCTGTGGCAGATGCGACAGCGATATGGTTCCCTTCTTCTGGCCATTGGGGCTGCTACTGTTGTTCTGAATCTTGGGTGCCAGCCCATGATTGTTCTGGTTGTTGCTGTTGCTGCTGCTGTTGAGTTTGCCGTTGCAAAGATTGTTCTGCGAGCTGCAAATAGAGCAGAGCGAGAGAGGGCAACAAATCATTAATCAATCGAAGAAAATCGAGAAAGGAGACCTAGAATTACTTGAGTGGCTTCAGCCAGCACGGAGCCCCGTCCTCGGCCCGCTGCAGCGCACTGACACAACCGTTCTTTGTCAGCTTTGTCTGAACAAAGGAGAGAGGACGCCGCGGCTTGGCCACATCCTGCAGCAGCAAATCCGCATAGGCCTCCACGTAGGCGGAACGCCTGCGAGGCACATCCTCAAAGTTGGAGTTTTGTATTCCCGGCGTAGGCGAGTGCTGCTCCTGCTGGGGCATCAGTGTGCCCCCATCAGCCCCACTGCAGCCCATCAGCGATAGCTCCAAGCTGTTGGACATTTCACAGACTCATCTTGCGAGTGCTCCTCGCTCCCTCCCTTTCTATCAGCTATCAGAGCTCGTCTTTATCAGCAGCTATTCACAGAACAGAACAGAACAGAACTCAATGAGCGAAAGTCCGTCCGGCTATCAATCAAAAGCCCCGTCTCCCCTCTTATGCCCATTGTCAACTGGCATCGGTTGTTGTAAAGGGCAAAGTTCTCTTTGCTTTCATTCATAAAATGCCGTGTGCTCGACTTGACAGTTCGAGTACTCGTACATATTCATTAGCACACGAACACACTCACTCGTCTCGTCTATTGACGCATTGATAAAGACAACACGCCAGGGCGGCCAATTTCAATCCAAAGAACACACACTTTCGGTGCAAACAATTTCCACAAGTTAAGGGGCTAATTGGGACATGGATTGATAGCTAATTGCCCCCAGTCGAGGAAGCTTTGCCACTAAATAGCTAAACACAGATGGAATAAATAAACAATTGACTATCTTTCCAAGCCCGTCTAAAGTTCAGTGCACAGCAAATAGTTCTAGATCAGATTCCAGAAGGTATTTCAATAGTGCGACATAACTTAAAGCTAGAGATTATTCTACATCGTTTACTATGTTATAGAGGAACTATAATTTGCAGTTGCTTTGTGATTGTTTTCTCTGGCTGCAGATCTCCCCCGGGTTCCTTTGTTTACTATTATTGTAGCTGCTTATCATCTGCGTCAGCTGACGCTGTGTGAGATCGCATTCTGTAGTCCCGCTAAAGATCTTTGCTTCCTTCTTGGCTGTGTTTGTCTTTTCTCTTTTGGCTTAAGCAGGCAATTGATATTTTGTCGGGCTGCTCATTTGTAATCATTTTCATACCTGAGCCTATTGGCCAATTAGTTCCCCGGCCAATCATCTTTGGCAACGCTTCGGGTGCACACGCAACCGCAGAAAAAAACAATAATAATAGAAAATTGGCAGCGAGATCGAGCCAAGTAGAGCTGACAGACAACGCGGCAATAGAGAGAAAAGAAGGAGCGGGGGCAGGGGCAGGGGCAGGGGCAGCCACAACAAAGACAAAGTCAGCTGTTGGCTATCAGCGCGTAGCTGACGCTTACCTACACCAATGCAATGCAAACACAACAACAGAGTTGCTGTTATCCAAAGTAGTAAAGCAACAACAGCAACAACGAAGGCGAAAGCAAACGTTGACTCAGCGTGCTCAGTGTTGGCAGTTTAGCCTTTTCCCGCCAACTTCTACTGCAAGAAGTGGAAAGAGAACTCCATGCTTGCCAAGTCACTTGACAGTTTAGCTTGAAAAAGGCTGCACTAGTGAGTGACAGACTGTGCTGGCAATTCGCACTTCGTTTTGCTCTCGGTTACGATAAAAACCCGCTGTCTCTCTCTCTCGCCTCTTGTCCCACTTCCTACTACAATGACAGCGAGAACGACAGCCACAAGCAGTTCCACAGCTCCACCATCATCGCCGCTGCCAGCTGCTGCGCTGTCTATCGCGAATCGTTTCCCGCGAATTTCTCGGTGCGCGTGCACTCACTCATCTGGCTCGGCTGGGTACATTTTGAGTGCGCATGCACTCGCTTGCACTCAGAGAAGCGCCTTGGTTTCGTGCTGTGCCTGCCGATGTTAACGAACCCAACGAAGCCCCAAGCAAACTTGTCGAAACAACAACGACAGCAACTGCAGCACATTGTATCGTCTTTCTTGCTCAATTGCAGCGGGCCTGAAGAAGAGGCAGACCAGAAGAAAGGCCAACGAAGAAGAGGAAGACCATAAGAAAGGCCAATGGACGTGGCGCAGGGGACATTCCTGCTTCTTCTACTACGAGTGAGTAGAGAAGTGGGAAGCAGGGGGAAATGCCTTTGCAATCGATCGTTTAAGATATTGCACATGCAGATTTATGATCTGCATTTATGATTGATAGACAAATCATTTAAGGAATGTAATGAATACTGTAATGAATAAATTTCAATGAACTCAGGTAGACTTTTGATTGTCTGACAATTCCACTAGACATTATCTCTTGGCAATTCATTCAGGGAACTACTCAAGCGCGGCGCGAATGAATGTGAATTGTGCACACCTGACACTTGTATTTTATGAGTGCAGGGTATGTGCGCGCTTATCAAATCTTGACGCGTTGTAATTGTTGCCATATTTATGCCAGCAATTGGAACTACCATTATATTGATTGATTAGCGGGCAATAAAGCAGCTGCCACTGGCACTTCCACAGTGCCACAGTCAGCAGAATTAAAGCTAGTAACAGCCTGTAGAATCCAAATGGAGACGGAGACGGATTGAATTGAACTTTGGCCGTGTCACGGGCAGTTACATTGTTGTTCAGCACTGATTAAGTCTAACCGGAAATATCAGCTGGTGCGAACGAAGCATTAGATCATCTGAATATGGCGGCAATTAAGCATTTTATAACGACTGCGACGTCCAGCTGGGTAACCGAGCCCCGAGCCTAATCTACCCAGTGGCAATCGTCGTTGTTCTTCGTTATTGTTATTGTTATTGCTACAGTTATTCGTATAAATAAACTGGGACTGCTTATTCAAATGTTGTGCTCAATTAAAGACACAGTTGCAACAAATCCCCCAAAATAAATCAAAACAACAAACAAAGAAACAGAAAGACAGTGCGAGAACCGATAACCAAGTTGAGGGTGAGGCGGAGGAGAAGGAGGATTGGGGGTCAGTGCATGATAGCACTCGGCAGGTGCGAAACCTACACCAACCCACTCAGGTGAGTCGTGTCGTGGGGGTGCGTAATTAAAGTCTTTGCCACTACAAGTCCGCGAAGTGGACACAGCTGCCACGTGGGTGTCGGCAAAGGATTGCGACGCGACCTCGAAGTGTGGGAAAGGTCAACTGACTTTGACAGCCTTGCGAACAACTCGCAGTATTCACAGCTGTCCGGAACAAGAACAAGAACAAGAACACCAACAAGCACAAGCAACTGTGGCACCTTAGTACAAGTGTCTGACAGAGTTTTCATTAGGTTTTATTGCCCTGCATTGAACGGGGCTGGCAGCACAAGGAGGCACTCGCTTTAATTGCATAACCGGCGCATGCCCTGCGAAAGGTGTCCGTATTCACAAGCAACGCGACGCGGCGCACTCACTGTTTGTTGTGTCAGAGAATAAGTTTTTAATTTGCACATAAATATTTAAAGCTAAACTGTTTCACAGCGAGAAAAAGCCAAAAAGAAAAGTACATTAAACACCAACGCAATGTGCCCGCAAGGGAAACGAACTGAACCGAAACTAAACTCAACGCCACGCGACGCGACTTGACTCGACTCAACTGAACTGAACTGACTACAGCAAAGTTTGGACAACTTGGCAGCATGTTCGATTTTTCCAAGCCCGCGGCGCCATCATTGCCACGAGGTGCCTCTTGTATCGAACTCGCTTGCACAACTGTTTGAATACCCTTTTCCATCAGAGAGAGAGCGAAAGAGATTGCAGAGGAGAAACTTCAAAGGAAGTCAACTATATAGCAGAAGTATAGTGTGATATTATATCGATATTGTATAGATGATTTCTGCTTGTATCGTGGACAATGCCAGTAATAACTAACACAATTATAATGTAATTCCATTATGGAGTAGGGTATCCCTGCTGCCTCATTGGGTACCGAGTTGGCTTCGTTTTGATATTGTTTGTAACAATAGTTCCTTCTCTTGGCTTTTGCTGCTTGGCGGCGATTCATTCACAGTTACAAACATACAATAAACACACACACACACGTGCATGTACATACACTCACACACACACACGTTTTTGCTGCGGGCATTTGTGTTGTTACCCATACGTCATGTAGGCCCATTCTTTTTGAATGGAACTGCCACTGCCTGCGTGTGTGTGTGAGTGTGTTGCGTGTGTATTATTTATGGCACTGGCGACAATAACGAGCCAGAATTGAGAGAGGTCCTTTGGCGAGGAGCAGGATGTGCCAGGCATTTAAAGCATTTTCACGACTGCTTTCTCTCTCTTCTTCTACCTCTTGACTGCCTCCAGCTGGTGGACAAGTCCGGCGTGCAATTGTTGCGACTTTCTGATAGTGCCAAGGGTCAGGATGGACCGTTTTAATTACATACGTGATGGGCAGCACTAGCGGAAGGTTGCAGGAGGCGCAGGAGTGCCAGGGGAAGGGCGCAGGTGCCTCGTCAACGGTGGGTCGTGATTTGCAAGCGTGGGCGCTTGAATGTTCTATTAGATTTTCTATTAGCATTTTAATTACGGGCTGCGGGCAGCCTCGACTGTCGACTGTCCAAGGTCAGAGCCAGCTGGCTTCTGGGCAGCTCAGCCATAGCTACCAAAGCTCTCTCGAGTATGACACCGGCTTTTGTTCACAGATTGCCAATTGCCACTGGCAAAATGCATTCGACGTCGTGCCGGGTTTTATGAGCCGAGCTGGCCAAGGGGTCATTATCGTGTCGTCGTGTATTGCAAACAAGTTGAAACGGGACGAACTTGGGCAGGGGGAGAACAGATCAGCACGACTGAAAGATATCTAGCATTCTTCTGGCAAATCCGAGTCAAGAATTCAGAGCTATAAATAGCTGCACGGCGCTTCCTTTTTGAGATGCCGTTACACAACTTTGCATATCGTATATCGTTTTTAAGGCGTTGCTCAGGCACGCGATTTGTGCTCCTCCTTAGAACTGAGCTCGAGCCAAGGATGCCTGGAGGCCAGGCTTCTCCTCTACACACACACACACACATTGTTCTCTCTGTCCGTGGTTGTGTGGGCTGTCTATCGATTTTTCTAGATTGGGTGGGGCGCACCTTTTGCGTGTCGCGTCGCAGAAATGCGGAATTATTTAGACACAGATGACAGACACGCTGTGCCAGTTGAAGTCAGCTGCTCTTTGCCATTTGCTCTCTTGGTTGACATGGTTTCAATTATTCAGCCGAATTAGGGCTCATTAATAGCCTTATCACACCCACCTGGCACCTGCCACCAATGCGACCCTATCCCTAACCCGGTTAGCTGCTTTCCATTCTTAAACAGCGTTGACAAAGCCCCGAGGCAAAGTGTCCTGGCGTGATTTGGCTGATTAGTCAGATACTTTGGCAGACAGTTATGAGTTACGACCGGGCAGGACTTCCGTGTGAACTTGAAATGAGCGAGAGCACGCCCATTTTTTAGGGACTCCAACTGGACTGGGACGGGCAATGGGAATGAGACTGGACTATTTGGGTCATCGGAAATTAGGTGCCTTTTTTTGTTTTTGTCTTCGGCCTTCACGCTGTCAAGAAGAGACCCCCACAAAAGGTCGCATTGTAAAAATAGCACGCCAATTTTGGTTTTACTTTTACTGGGCTTTTCTCTCAGTGTAATACAATCATGGCATAAGCTATGCTAATCGCATTAGCGGTCATTCTATATTTTGATGATGAAATCGCTCAAGTAGAAGCATAAGCTGGAGCAGGAGCAGGAGGCGGAGGAGAAGCATAGGTACTTACCCGTAGTTGGCGTTGCATTGCTTCAGGTCGTTTGGCTTCTGTAGGGGCAGCGTTTGCAGCTGGTGCAGCAGGGGAACTGGCTCCGCTGCCTTGGCTGTGGCATTAGCGATGTCCGCTCCTTGCTGGCTTCCTGTCGTCGTCGCAGTTGTCTCTGTGTTTGTGCTGTTGTTGCAGCTCCTGTAGTGCACCGAGCTTAAAAGTGTCTGGGCAGGCAGTATGACGGCGCTGGATGAGCTCTCCTTCTCCACCAGCGGAACATTCGAGGCGTGCGGATCCTCCATGGCTTGCTTAAGGATACGTTAAGGTGTTAGCTCTTTGCGTATGTGAGTGTGTGTGTGTCTGAATCACCCTACGTGCACTTAGTATATGCAGTTTCAATTGGCATTCGGTTGCGTCAGTCAGCATTCGGATCGGTTGAGTTTTTTATCTTATTTCTAGCTTATTGTTTTTCGTTTTCCGTTTTGCGATTTGTTGCTTGTTGTTTGTTTTTATTTGGCATTGAATAAACTTCTTCTCTATTTACATGATAGTTTCTGCGTTCCTCGTTCTGCGTTCACTTTGAATTATTCATTGTTTATTGGTATATCTGTTTGAAAGTTGATGAATAATGCAAGTGTTCCAGGCCTTCCTCATGCCTCGTGCCCCATCCTGCAAGTAAAAGAGTACATCTTAGTTTAGGTTCAACGGACTCTTTAGCTTATCATCATATGCTATGATCTCGAGGAATAAATAACTATTAATTAAGACAGGTTATATCATATGCTATACATCAATTTCAAATGCCCCTCAGCTGATTAATATTTTATCAGTAAAGTTCTTGTGCTAAGCCCTCTTGGGCCTGAACTATTCACACTATTCACCCGCCCCAAGCTGAGGCAGTTGGGCTGTCAAGCTTCATCGATACGACGACACTCACATGAATTACTAATTATCATTCAATGCCATCTCGCGCTCAAAATGCGATGTTAGCGACGAATTTCAATGTCGATAGATGATTTTCGTGTAGTTCACTTATGGCAGCACTTATGGGGCGCCAAAAGAGCCTATTAGGGTGTGGTAAGTGGCTGTTCAAGGGGTGCTGGGCCCAAAAGGGCAACTGCACCCGTGCTGCAAGTCTGATGAAACTTTCACAAAGTTCCCACTGTAGTGCGTCCACGCGTCGATCGGGTTTGCCTGCACTGGATGTGCTGGATGCTTTGGCAGGTGGCCTTCTGATAAGATTGCAGCTGTGTGGAACCGTTTCGCTCTATAGAGACTGTAGTATAGTATAAATTTATTACAGATTTGTTTGCCTCGCCGATTAGCGACGATTCTGATAAGCCACAAGCCGGCACGGCACGGCACACTGGCGGGCAATTGACTGGCCTATTCTCTTCCTGCTAATCGGAGATGTGTAAAGCACCATAAACCTGTGTTGTTGTTAACACTAATCGCACCTGTGCACCTCACCTTCTTGGCGCTTAACCGTTTTGTTTCATTTTTTGGCTAGCCAAGTTCCTTATCAGTTTATACCGAAGCAGCTGCAAACTGTCCAATCATCGTGTCGATTGCAAAATGAGAGGAAGAGAGAGCAGATGGGGATGGAGGGATGTCGGATAGAGAAGCCGCAACTAGGGCAGCCGCTGCGGGGGCGTTGTGGTCCTACCTTAAGCTCTGCCAAAGTGGGTTAGTGGTGCACGGGAGCAAAGGGTTCCCTGGCCATAAATCAGGTTGGGAATCGCAGCGAACCTTTGACCTATTCGAACGTAGTGAAAATGTTGGCGCGCCTTGCTCACCGATTTAAATTTGGCGTCATATTCATAAACAAATTGCGAGCGTAAACAAATTTATATAAATATTTTCACGAATCGCACTCTCAGTCTCAGGCAGCAGACAGCAGCCACATGAGGTGAGAGAGACTGCAGCGTGGAGAGCGAGAGAGAACGCACGCGCTCTCAGTGGGAACAAAACGGAAAGCATTTAAAGATACATTTTTTGTATTTCAGTATTTGAAATGAGCGTGTTTGTTTCTGTGAATATGGCGAGTGAGTGCACGAGTTAATAGAGTGAATACTATGCGAGTGAATAACACATGCAGAGTTGATAATATTCACATATTCACACATATTTACAATTAAACTCTGCGTACTTGGCGTGTGTGCTCCATGTGGCAGCTACGCCTGCTGCTGCTGCATTTGTTTAGGTTTCGGGGGGTGGTTGCACTGGGAGGGGGGCAACAAACAGTACGCATAACGGGATGGGGAACTCTGCGTGCACCCTAAAGCAACCACCAACACATGCAGTCCGTGCCCAAGTCACGTTTATGACGACGTAATTTCCTTTTCTCGGAGTACTTAGACTCTTAAACTCTACGTTGGATTTAGTTTCTCACCTCAGAGTTACAAAGAACGGGTCCAAGAGTTGCCAGCGCGTAAAACTTGTTCTCCTTTTCTGTTTCTGTTCGCTTCTGTTTTTATTAGATATTTCTTTATTCACTCACTACACACATAGAGAATAGATGTCTCTGTCTCTGTTTCAGTTGCTAGTTGGTTCTGCTTTATTTTAGGCCCAATTCATTGCCTCTGGTATTTCACGTAAATTCGTTAGTCTCTCCCACTCTCGCTCTTTTTTTCTGTCTCTATCTCTCGCGCGTACTTTTTGTTTAATACGTAATTGTTTTGTTTTATTTTAAACTGCGATGCGGGCAACAAAAGGGAACAGCTGAGCAGCAGTTGCTCTCCAGCACAATTGGTCTCTGTCTCTGTCTCTTCTTCAGGGCCTTTCTGCCTTCTGGGCTAATTTAAGAACCAGTAGAACCAAGCAGCAAACGTGTTTTCTTCTTTGGCGGGTCGCGCGATGTCTTCACGCGAACACTCACACACACTCGGAAGAGGGAGAGAGAGAAGACAACTTGAGCGCAGCGCGATTGTACAAGAACTGAAACTGCGAGCTCAACGAATGCTGCTGCTAAGCTACGCGACGACGACGACGGCAACGACGACGCGACGTCTCTGCTACGCTCTCTCTCTCTCGGTCTTGCTCTCTTGCTGCGTTGCTATGAGAGAGTGTGTATGGAAAAGCCGATGGCGGAAAAGGGGAAGAGTCACAGTTGCAGTTGCTTTGCTCTGCTTTGTTTGGGTTCTGCTCAATGTTGCCACACTGTTTACTGCCTCTGCCCTTATCGGCTACAGTATATGAGTGTGTGTGTGGCAAGCCATGCAGTGCGCATGTGTCATCACTGCGTGTGTCTGTCACAGCTGACTGGGAACAGCTGATCGTAAACAGTGAACAGAGGGAATTAAAGTTCCCAATTGCGAATGCACTCAATACTCACACTGCACCCGAGCCTGCCTCTCTTCACGGGTGCAACTGTACTCGAACTCCTCCGTTGTCTTCGTCTTGCCTTGCTCTATTTATGGATCCATCGTACATCCAGTTTTTTAATGTGCTCCTCACTTACTCAGTGTGCACAATTAACTGCGTACTCTGCCTCTGCCTGTACCTCTGTCTGTGTACTTTGTCACTGTGTACTTTGTCTCCTTAATTCTTCTGCTCCCCCCACTCTGGCAGTTTCACTTTGTGAACCGAACTTTGAACTTCCACGACACAACGCCGGGGATTTCAAACAAAGCAAATGTCGAACACATGAATAAAAATAATAACACAACAACAAAAACAGTTGTTTGTGATCTGAGTACACGAGCACTGCGATCACATACTAACAAATGTACGTGTATATACATATGTATGTGTGGATGTATGTATGTAAATCAACACTTCATTTATGTATGTACAATACATATGTATGTATGTAAACTTCCAACCTTAGCCCTCCCAAATTGCGTTTACATATATGTGTGTGTGTTTCTTTGCATGCCCTCTTTGTGTGTTAGGCACAAAGAGAGAGAGAGAGATATAGAGGGGAGCAGAATGGGAACATGAAGCTGCGCTTAGCATTGACCTTATTTTTTCGTAATCAAACATTGGGAGTACACACACACACTCACAGCACACATACATGCATGCTGGCACACACACTAGCACATGTGACTGTGATAGTTGTATGTCCAGCTGTATTACAAATGAGAATAGAAGCAACGGCCTCGTCAAGACTCTTCCCAGACTCGGCTCCTGTGCCTCTCTTCTCATGAGAGTGAAAGTTCTCTCTATGGAGCATTCACTGTGCCCGTGGTCATTGATAAGAATACGCTTGCTACTGGCTCTGTCTCACCTTTAGCGTCTGCCCTATAAAATTGAGTGCACATTTCAATCAATGATCGCCTTATGTACTGATCACTGATCACTTTGGATCAATCACATTTGCAGCAAGTGGATCAAGGCGTCTTCTTCAATCTATTTGCAATTAAAGGTTCAATACGATGCAGCTGCATGTTGTGCTACATACCCGACTGGGAGACAACCCAGTTTGATTGGATGAGCTAAAATTGGGGTCACTGCTGCACATTTTCGCACTTAGACGAAGGATGACGAGAGAGAGAGAGAGAGAGAGAGAGAGATTGACGTGGGGGCAGAGGAACTGCATCAAAGCTTAGCGAGTGCAAAGCATTTGCTGGCGTGGGTTAAATCAATTGAACCTGTCCGCCTGTCCGCAGTTGGGGATCCGAAAGCCGATTGCAGCATTGAGAGTGTGTTACTACCACATAGAGGGAGGGGATGAGGGGCAGGGGCTGGGGCAGCGGTAGCAATTAAGCCTAGTGAGGTGCACTACCGTTTTCCGGTGCATTCAGGTGTTTTCCTTACCTTGAAAGCAGCCAAGCTCCGTACATGAGCACGCAGTGTGCAGTGCATACCTGTCCACCTGCCCGTATACCTGCCTACCTGTCCCGACTCTCTCGTGACGTTGCAAATGTTTTGTTCACGTCGAGATCTGAAAATTTCCATCTTTACGACTGCCGGCGCCGCAATCAATGCCAAATTAAATGTGCCTAACGTCGACTCATTGCTCACAGCTCCAGCTCCAGGTCTAGGTGCTCAAGTACTCTTAATGAGTACGTATGAGTAAATTTAAATATCTGTGATTGCGCGTGCCTGCTGTGAATAAACGCTTTCACTGCGTTGTGTACCAAAGTATATTTCTCTATATGTATGTAGGCTCAAATAAATCTAATGAAATTTATCTGTTGATCTGCAATATTTTTACCATAATCTGGGTGGGATTAGTTCAGTATGATATGAGTGTGGAACACTTGCAGATGGTAAACATAATTGATAAACTTGTGTCTGCCACAGCTGAAAGAATGAAATAGAGCCCGAGAGAGATGCACATGTTAAGAAACCATTTGAAAGTTCAAACAGAACACATTCCACAATAGAAAAGCTTTTCCGAGCTTTTAGAGCTTTTCTTGTTGACACTCAATGCACCAATTCCAGTCGTTTCACTTGCTGGGTTGCGAGCAGCATAGCACAAGTGCCGTAGAAGGAGACAAAGCGAGTGTGCATCTACACAAAAGTGCTACCCATAGCGCGCAAGATTCAAATCACGATTCAATTCGAGTGTCAGTTAAATTTTTGAATTTTTATGATTTTCATAGAAGTAACGTTAATACAGTATTAGTGAAGTTTATGGTACAAGTTGTAGAAACTAGAAATAAATTATAAATCAGTATTTTACGGCACTGAGTAACGACGTAAATGAGCTGCAAGACAATCGATAGAACTATCGAGTGCAGTCGATGATCTTGCAACTGGTCGAACGTGTTATAGTATATAGTATTATATAGTAAATCCCTCATCTCGATTCTGGCACAAAACTAACGCTAACCACCTGCGTAATGTCGCCCTCCTGCTCGAAGCGCCACCGGATCTGCAATACTCAGGAGGAGGCGCGGATCTTGCCGCTGTCTCGATCCTGGTCACTGTCGCAGTCGCCGCTCTCGGCAGTATCCTCGTCTCCACTGGCTGCGTCGTTGCCCCGGGCAAAGAGATGCCGGAGGCAACTACGTTTCACGTATAAAAAAGCGCACAGAGCGCAGAGGAGGAAGATGATTCCGACGGAGCTGCCAATGATTAGAGCACGCACTTTCCGCTGCGAGGGCACGTCGAGGATCAGCTCGGGACTGGCCACTTGGTGCGAGTCGGAGGCCACGGCAAGCACCTGAATCTTGAATGTGGCGTCCTCCTTCAGATGTCGCAGCTGGTAGAAATTGTCAAAGGTCTCTGCGGATCCGATTAGGTAATGCTCTGGCTCCTTCCACCAGCGAATCGCATAGAGACGCAACGCCTCGAGGCCCTGGGTCGGATGCTCCCAGTGCAGCAGCCAGCCCTGGGGATTATTTATGATGCTCAAGTTCCAGGGAGCTCCCAGTGCGCCGCTGTTCGGCGTCTGGTTCTGCTGATGCTGCAGTTGCTGCGCATCAAAGTCCTCTCCATGCAGTGTTGAAGCTGATGTGAGTTAAGTCTCTCTAAAGGGATCGACCTATTTAATGAATCTATCTGGTACTTACGTTTAGTTTCGTAGCGCAGCTGTTTGCTGAACATGCCGTCTCCGTATTTGTCCTGGCTGAGCACCATCAGCTCGTACTCCCGCCCGGGCAGCAGATGCTGCACTGTGGCCTCCATCACGGTCTTGTCTAGCACTCGCAGAGTGCGCCACTCCGGCGCTTCGGTCAGTCGGTACCACACGGTGTACTCCAGATTGGGCCTAAGGTAGCCTAAGGGAGTGCAAATGGAGTTCAGGTATTATCCAATGGATTCAGGGGGTCCCTCGTTGGTCTTACCTGGTTGCCAGCGTATGGTGATGCAGGTCTCGGTACTGTTCGCAGTGAGGTTGAACGGGGGGCGTGGCGAAACGTTCTCAATCATCAATTCAGCCTCAGTGGTTATCGTTGCCGCTTCATTGGTCGCCGAGCACTCGTACATGCCGCGGTCCGTTTCAATTAGGTTCGTGATGGTCAGATTACCCCCGCTGAAGCTGAGCCGCTCCGCTGGCAGGGCCTGGCCATCTTTCTGCGAGTGTGTGTGGAAATTAGTTAAATCAGAATCGACAGGAGGTGGACACAGCATATTGGAATCAATGCAATCAAGCAGATCTGCAAGCGGGGGAGGGCAGGGATGTGGAATGTGATGGGACAATGCGATCCGGACTTACCCGACTCCACACAATGGACGGGCGATTGTTTCCGTCGCGGTCGATGGCCTCGCAGGGCAGCTCGGCCGTCTCGCCCAGCTTCTGTATGTAAATCGCCTTGGGGGTAACACTGAATATGGGCGGGCGCAGCACAATTACGCTAATGATGGGCGAGGGCCCGTCCGTGCCGAGGTCGTTGTAGGGCGTGCAGGTGTAGCTGCCCGCATAGTTCTCGTTCACCTTGGAGAAGAAGAGGCTGCCGTTCATCTTGTAGAACACGCCGGGCACATTGTACGAGTCAAACAGCAGTCCGTCCTTCTCCCAGCGCAGGTTCTTCAGCGGCGGATTCGCCCGAAAGTGGCAGTCCAGCACGGCGGGTTGCCCGTAGGGCAGATAAACCTCGGGCGGTGCATAAATCACCTTGGCCTTATCTGCAACAAGCGAGAGAGAGAGAGAGAGAGAGAGGAACTAAGTAGGATTGCCCATGGATACCCACACCCCCCGCTCACATTGTATGTTGAGAAAGGCCTCGGCCGTTTGCAGATCGCCCTCGTTGTTGCGCACCTTGCACTCGTACTTGCCCAGGTCGGTCATCATGGTGGGGTCGATGGCGAGACTGCCGTCGGGGCCGATGTGTGCGCGATTCCGCAGACCGTCGACCTCCTGCAGCAGCTTCTCGTCCTTGTACCAGGAGGTCACCGAGCTGTTCGGATGCTTCATGACGCAGTGGAAGAAGGCTGTCTGTCCCTCCATGATGGTCTGGTTGACGGGCGGAATCTTGATGAGGGATCCAGCCTGCACCGCCAGGTGGTAGCTGGTGCCATTGTTGCGCACACTCGGCGACCGGTTCGGGAATATGATCTGGCAGTGGTACCAGCCTTGGTCGGACTCGCGTATGGCCGTCAGGTTGGCCGAGGCCTTGCCGTAGTCTGGATGATGATTGACCAAGTGCAGGCGACCCACGAAGAGCTCATTTGTTGACGTTTCGTTCTCGTACCATGTGAATATCTTTTTATTCTGTCCGACAGAGAGAGAGAGAGATGCAGTTAGAAAGGGAGGATAGTAGAAGCCACTTATCCCTGCTGGGAATGCACGCACTCAAAGCCGAGACGAGCCTCGGCCATTGCAATTAGTCAATTAGCTTGTGATTTGGATTTGATAGTAAAATTACAATTTCTATTCCCGTTATGCGATAAATCATACAAACGCCAAGCCCACACTCGCATACACAGAGATGCACACCCACACACATACACACACACACTAACAGGCGACACGCACAAGTGCAGTAAATAATTGAACGCCCGTCAGCCCTGGCAATGTAACAGTTAATGACACAAACCCCTATGCAAGAGTGTGTTTCCGTGTGTGTGTGTGAGTGGGAGTGTATGTGTGTGTGGGTGTGCATATAGACGGCCTACGAGGTCGTTCCATCTAGCTTTCTATGGCCCAATATAATTTTCGCAAACACCCGCTGTGCCCATCGCTGTGCACAGTCGACGACCGTGAAAGGGAGCTGCCCCACCACACTCCCCAACTGCCCCCCTGCTCTGTATGTCAGTTGGACAATGGCAACGAGGAAGTTGACTGGCCCCGTGTGTTTCACTCCTCCCCCTCCCCCTTGTCAGATGACGCTACATTGTTGACAAATTTAAATGAGTTCGCATCGGGGCAAAATTCGGCGATGCGTTGCACTAAGCCCCACTTCGATTTTCGACCGAGGGTTCAATATAGACACAAAACATGATATACACACATTACTAGAATAGCGGGAAATCAATCACAACATTGTTGCTGTAACTTGCAAACTTAGAATGCATAATTAATTTGAAAATTCAACTCAGAAATTGAATTTTGCAGTCCTTTCCTTCTCTCGATGCGTTTCGATTTGTTTCCATTCAAACTGTTATTTTATAATTGAACCATTTTGCGTGGGAGAGGGAGAGAGGGGGAGGGAAGGCTTTATTGTTTTAATTAAAGTTGAATAGAAGTGCCAATATTTGTTGAACATATTCCGCGACAATAATACGTTTATTGACAGACGGCAATTAATTGCGTTAGCGTACAACAAAATCAGTTTGCACAGCGCCGAGGGAAAAAAGGGAAAGGCAAATTAAGTTTCAATTGAAAAAGGAGGTAACTTCAAAATTAAATTAATAGATTCGAATGCTGTGGTTGCTGCCCCTTGTGGCATAGTCGGTGGGAGCCACATATACCCTGTAAACCGACGGTATTTATGTTAACAATGGAGGTGATGGCATCGTAATACTCGTAGAACCAGAGTTGCAGTAATGAGGAATAATCGAACAGTCAGTTTAAAAAAGAGTTGAAGTAGAGAAGTTGAACGAGAGAGCCGTTGATAAAAATGTCGTTGAGTTGCAGTGGAAAAGAAGTTGTAAAAGGCAGACAAGTCGGTTTGCTCTTATTAGAGTAAAGACGTCGATCGGTCAAGTCGGACTGTCGTTAGTCATGTTGCGAGAACATCAAACTCATTATTATTATTTGTACTATCCAATATGTACTATCACCTAATATATCAATAAATATTACATTTATGTACATTGCATGGTTCCTAAATCCTTTCAATATTGTTCAGTTGAGCTGAGAAGTTTAGGAAGTGTAGACACATCATTGGGGTATACGAAGGGCAAAGTAGGGAAGTTAAAGAGTTACGATTACCACAACACGACAGCGGCCTAGGGTATCTTTTGCTAGGTACGCTTACCAAGCATAGTTTAACTAACAGAGCCAGCAGCCCCTGCCCAATGCCAAGCTTACAGCTTGCAGTTCTCCGTGTTCCCCGGCCCAGTTCCCTCTTCGCTGGGAGTTCGTAGTGCTCGGCGAGAAACCGCATGCTGGGGATTTGGTTGCATCCGCGCGCGTCTGTTGGTTATTGATAGCTGACGACCGCAGAAAGTGTCAGCCCGTTGCAATTTGATAGTTTTAATTGTGCGCCACAAGTGTTGGTTGATCTATTGACATTATTTGTCGAGTGTTGCTTTAATTGAAATCGGCAATATATAGTGCACTAGCAGCGGCGCGTGGGTGTCCCCCCTCCCCACGGCCTGCTCTAGAGCAGAGAAGCATCAATGTCAGCAACGTCGCCTGTTTGCGACTGTGAGAAATGTTTTTCGCTTGCGATGCGTTGCATCATTTCTGTCAACTTAAGGCACACGGCAATGGGCAGACAGACAGACGGGGAGACAGACAGACTGGGAGACAGACTGCCAAGTACACCCAACTGTGTGTCAACTGCGGCTCTGCTGTGTGAATCTGCTGCCATCTGCTGCCTCGGCACACATTTATCAACATTATCTAACAAATTACAAACGTAACTTGATTTATCCGGTAATTTTTTACGTGCGCAAACATTCGCGACAGCCGTGAAAAGTAGTTTTTGATTGCTCAACACACACGAGTTTGCATATATATTTGCATAAATATTTTGTTTTTCACACTTTTCATATGCAAACCTTAGCAAGTTCTCCTTGGCAGAGGATGCAACTTTACGCTGCGACTCGGGATGTATTCATAACTGATCTAAGAGGGAGAGAAGGTACCCACGAACTTAAAGAGTGCAACACGTACAAAGGATAAAGACTTTATAGACGGCAAAGAGCTCAATTCGTATTCAGTTTCAATGGGGGCATTCAGAAAACAATTAAAAGTGTTGATTAGCTCACGATATATGGTAGATGGAAATTTAAGGGGGAAAATGCTGTGTTCGTATTTATCGCAGAGCACAAACTGATGATTCCATCTCTCTCATTCTGCTTTTGTCTCTTTGTCTCTCTATTTATTTAGCTGGCTGCCAAAATTGCTCTAGATTGGCCATCGAAACTGTCCAAACTATTCGAGCCGAACTGAAATGTGTTCAACTGTGGCACGCAAAAGCACAAAACACACACCAACACACACGCACACACACAGATGCACACTCGCACATTTGAAGCGCAATTAAAGCGAATCTATCAAAATGACATCATGACCCGTTGACCGAGTGGAATTTAATGCATTAATACAATACAATAAAACAGAAAGAGAGAGAGAAATGTTAAACCAGACCGAACTGACTGTGACTGTGTCTGTGTCTGTGTCTGTGTGCGTCAGTCTGTCCGTTTGTCCAAATCAGAAGTGCCAGCAAATTAAGCAGCCAACCAAATAGTTAAAAACGGCAGACACTGTCGCCCCCCAGTTGCCCCTCCTTTCCCCTTCCTCTTGAGCAGCCTCCACTTGCGATTTTGAATGCGATTTGGGGTAATGCTGCGTGCGTGTGAGTGTGCAATGAATAGTAATTCACTTGATTTAAACGCCAACGTGCGCCGAGTGGGTGGTTGGGTGGACACTGCTCACTCACTGCTGGATGGGTCACTGAGTGAGTGAGTGAGTGTGTGAGTGGGCGGCGAGTACTCGCTGTGTCCAGCAATGAATTTGCAATTGAATTTAATTGCATTACTCACAGTTGTCAACAAAATGCCAGGCATTCAATTCGATTGAATTCAATTGAAATTGATTTGCACTCTCTCCTCTTCACTCTTCACTCTGCACACTTCTTTCCTCCTTCTCCCCCTGCCACTGTCCGCTCGGTGTCACACTTTGCATTCACACTTTTTTGCCGAGCAGTGAAATAATTTAAAGTGTTTGTGATACTCGGAAATCAGTGCAGCGTGTTGAATGAAATTTAAAAGCAGCCACGCCCCAAACAGGAGACGCTGCCACCCCCCATGTAGCACAGAGTGCAGCGCAGAGTGCAGCGCAGCAGCGCATCGCATCGAGACTGTGTGCGGCGTGTTTAATTAGTGGCCAGGGCCAGCCGGGCCAACACGATGCACGCCCGAGACCAACCGAGCTGCCAGTAAATGCTTTTAAAGGTGCCACACCCACACCCACCCCGCCCTCGGCGCGGCCATAAAGTCTATGGCCGGAGCCCTTTTAATGAATGTGAGAGACCCGCGCTCTGTTGCACTGTTGCAATGTTGCACTGCTGCTCTGCCCCTGTAACTGCAATTAAGGCTAACCAAGCGAACGCCATCCCACGCCAGTCTGTCTTCTCTTCTCTCTTCCTCTCTGTCTGTCCCTCTCTCTCTGTCCCTCTCTCTGTCTGCCCACCTACGTGTGCAATTCTGATAAATTAATAATTTCGACAATTTTATTTAAAGTGCGTGCAACGCGCGTGTGTCAGACCAGAAAAACATGTACAAAAGGAGGAATTCAAGTCTGCAATACTCTGCAAAAGGATAATACGTCTGCTAACTATGTGCCTCTTCTCCAAGTTGCATGTGGCAGAAGATAAAGGTGATTGATGGATCTTTTCTATGGGTAAATGCTAAGTTCTGCATGTGGCACAACTGACGCACAATACCCCGCGCTAGGGTATCGTCGCAGAAAAGTTATGAATACACAAGCAGTATATTTATGTGTAAATGCAATTAACGCTGGCCAACACGACGTATGCGCAACGCGCATCCATTTTACTCGTAATGGGTTGACTCGCACTGACTCTCTCTGGTGGACTCGGACTTGACTTACGTCTTTGCTCCAGTGCACAACATATGGTATGGGGGAATCATATGGGAAATCTATATAACAATTGAAGACGACATGCGAACCGACTCTGGCCTCCAGATTTGTTTGTTTACGATGATCGCGCGCGCATGCTACACAGGATATGTTCATTAAGAGCGTCAGCAGAAGCAGCGACAGCACCGCACTGCAGATACTCTTAACTCTTGCTATTCCAATGACTTTGGCAGTTGTCGTTTCAAGGCAGCTCTGCAGCAGAGTTCTTTCGCGTGATTGCGCCATTTTGTAAGAGTCTTCTTAGCTATATGTACAGTGTACACTGTCGCACACACTTGCACTCAGTTGTCGCCCTCGACTATTGCATGCATGATCCTCTTGCGTAATATTTCCGCATTGTCTTCGGCGTCAGATGAAATCAAATCGCACTTGGAAACGAGGTCAATTGATCCTTAGCGGCAACACGTCTCTATGTTCTCGGAACTCGGATCTAGTTTCTATTGTGTACGCGAACACTGATGAGGGGCAGCTTCCCCCGCACGTAATCTAATCCGCACCCGTCTAAAGATCTGCGCAATGAGGCCGAGTCGAGCACGAGCACAATGCGGAAAGGGGTCGCGCTCGCGTAAACTGCACACGACAACTGGAGAACCGCGACTGAACATGGAAACTACAAAGCAAGCCCCGATCACACGGCAGAACGTTCCATCCATCATACATACGCATACCCACACACATTCACACAGACACGTACATGCTTGTATGCTCATCCCATATGTTTTGGAAGCTCAATGTCGAGCTTTTGCAATCGCTCACACGATCTGTTAGTCAGCCTGGCAACCTTATCACATTCTACTTTCCCATGTCTCTCTTCTAATTGCGACCTATGCTCGCTTCTTCGTTGCATACCCTCTATTTGTGAGACATAGGTTGGTCTTGACTGTTTCTAATACTCTCTTTATTATACATACTGCCTCGACTTGAATTCAGCAGAGAAAGATGCACATAAAAGGCACGAGTTGGACTGCAGAGTATCAAGTTGCCCGCGACTCTTCCAAAGAATATTGCAATCTTGAATTCGCAAACAATTCACTTTCATCGACGTTTATCCACTTAAGTAACGGGGGTGCACTGCAAAGACGTTTGTTATGGCATTTTCGTAAATTTCATTCGCTTAATTAGTCAGACAATGCGCAGGCGTTTGGGTTTGGGTTATATCTGGGCTAGTTTTTAATGTGTATTCTCTGTTATTAGTTGTACATCTACTAATTGAGAGAGTGTTTGTCAATTAAACACTGCTCCAAGCTTCCGGGTTAGTCAGGGGTCAGGAGTCGGGGGTCGGGGTCGGAGGTCAGTGAAAAGACATTACTCTGTTGGTTTATTTGATCAATTTCAAATTGTTTTTATTTTTTTTCAGTATTTTTTGTAAGTTTATTTGTTTAAAAATTTTGTTCATTTTGCTAATTTCATTTTATATAATTGTGTCTTGTGTTAATTACAATATATTTCGTTCTAAACTGATTTTTCTTGTACGTTTCGTTTTGTTTTTCTTTTTGTTTTCGCTTTTGCTTTTATATATGCTGAAATGCTGGGGAACATTTGTTGGAATGGAAAGAGTCAAGAGAAGTTGCAGGATGCAGAGATGAAGACGGTGCAAAAGGAAGTAAGAAAGGCAGAAATGAAGGCGGGAAAGATGTGATAGGTTGATAGATGCTTCGATATTATTATCAATTATCGATAATCGATTTCATTTTGGTTTGCAATTGGAATTCGTTTCATTTTGTTCGAGTCGAAAGTTAAAGTTGACTGGCGCACCTTGTCCAAAAATCAAAGTGGCAGACTAAAGCGTTAGATTTACTTAAGAGTAAATTAAATGGTACCATAATTTATTTCTTTCACTTAATGTACATGCCATTAAATTCAATAATTATAGTAATTTACTTCATATAAATAATTGTATGTATATACTATACTATATACTATGTATGTATATATATATATGCTTTTAAAGTCCTTCACTTAACGTGTTTTTGTGTGTGTTTCACTATTTCTCATTTACGCTTCGCATCATCATCGCTTCGTTTGTATCTTCGTATCTATTTCAATGCACTTTCTCAATTTCTCAATTAAAATGTAATAAATACATTGATGCGCATACTGTAATTGGTTGTTGCTTTATTTTACTTTCCCTTTAATTGGATTTCGTTTTTCGTTTATGCTCAAATAATTAATCAATTGCGTTCTAGTTAACATTATGTGTCAGCTTGTGTGTCTGTGTGTGTGTGTCTGTCTGTGTCCGTATGTGTAAGATAATCTGTGTATGAAAGTGTTAGTGTTAGTGTGTGTGTGTTAGTGTTAGTGTGTGTGTGTCTTTGCCTACGTATTACAAAATCAACTTACATCAATATTCTCGGTTAGCATTTACAGTAATCGTGCCACGTCAGTATTTCCATTTGATCAAATTAGAAACCTTTTCTGGGATCGAAAGTTCTTGCTCTCAAAACGATTTGAAATGAATGTTGGAAAACACAAAAAAGGCAAGACAAATTATTGAGATCATTTGTGTGAAGTTTCAAAGATATTTCTCTGTTTTTTCTTTTGCTGTTCAACGATTCGCTTAAACTTGTATTTTTGTTGAGTACGTTATCGTTATCGTTATCGTTACTGTTACTGTTATCATTATCGTTATTATTTTAGTATTATTATATATGTGTGGATTTAATTTACATACGTTATACATACGGTAATCGTCTTCCTCATTCATTCAATCGCATCTCGCGCTCTGGCAGTGTTTTGGCGTCAAGTTGTGTCAAACCATTCCATACAATTTGATGTTCAGACAAGTTATAATTAACAAGTACGAGTACAAGTACAAGTATCATATATATACTTAATTAAAAGTGAAACTCATCAAGCATATCATAAGTTTTTACTGAAACAATTGGGATTTTCTTTGAGTCTGCGAATCGGATTGCACTGCAAACGACGAATAAAAGAGAACAAAACTCACGCTAGAGTCAAGGCGAGCTTCTTTATAATGAACTTGATAACTGCCTAAAGAGAAATGTCTTTTTCAAGACTTTCCCTTATCGCAATTTAAGTTTGTCTATAGAAACTTGCCTTCACTGTGTTGAGCTCCGCATTTGCCTTCTTTACACTCGCCTGCAGCACAATTGATAAGATTTTTCTAGGACCTGCAATCGGGAACAACTGAAATCACCCTCATAGCCGCCCAAAATGTAACGCTTCTTTTCTCAATTTTCCGTTTATAGTTTCAATTAGTATTATAAGTTTAATTAATAGTCTTCTGTGTTTTCGTTATTTTCTATTTTTGTTTCGGTTTCCGTTTCTGTTTTCTGGATTTGTGGTGAGGTTTCATATATGCGTACCGCAAAAAGTATTTAGGTTTTTTTTAATTAATATACATTTGTATATTTCGATTTAATTCGTGTAGCTCAACAGTAACATACGATATATGCAGCAGTTATATATTTCTGGTAATTATTGTAAAACTGGTTTGTTTCTCATTTTCATTGTTACGTTTAAATAATTTAATTATGAAACAATTTTTCTATATTTAGTTTTCTTTTGTTTTATTTGAACATTTCGTTATTTGCGTTATTAAGTTTAACAACTAAAGACTTACGCCCTATTACTTGCATTAATTTACTTTAAGTTAGTGTGGATGTAACATAATATACGTTTACGTCTCTCGATTTTTAATTGATGTGTAACATATCAATCTGCGTCGAGTCTCTTCATCTGTGTCTGTGTATGTGTGTGTGTCCTTATCTGTGTCTGGCCTATGCTTTAAATATCTAATATACTCGCACTAGTATAATGTTTTGTAAATAATAATCGTTTTGCATATTGTGTTCAATTATCAATTATTAATATATTGAGTTTTAAGTAATATGTTTCTCATAATTGCTATAGTTGTTTTTTAATATTATTCTTAGACGTTGCTTCTTGTTGCTTCGTGTGTGCCTTTTTCTTGTTCTCCTCCTTCTTACTCTGCTTATGTGTACCGAATCTTGCATTCTTTTATCATATATATTTACAATATTTGTGTTCTTTCTTGGTGTCTGCTTGGATTTGTTCTAAAAGCCTACGTCCATTCTTAATGGAAGGCTCACGGAATAGAAAATAGCAAGGGGCAACGACATCTCTATAGAACTGTGATTGTACCAATTTAAACAATTATAGATTACGTTTAATAACTGGTGAATGTTGCTAAGATATCTTTAGTTTAATAAGATGCACTCAGAGTTGGAATATATCTACTAGGTATACAGGATCTTTTCCTAGGCCCCATCCATGATACAACTTTAAATACTCTTTACATTTATCGCTCTATAAATGAAATTTTCCGATTTCATGAGCCTTCCATTTGATATGGACCGAAGGCATTATCATAAACAACCACTAATTGTCAGTAGTTCGCATTATGAGCGGGTCTAACTGGTAATACGAAATAGGCAAACAGGCCGAGTCAGGCCGACAGACTACGTATGTGCGCTATGTTATTGCTGTGCCCCCGGGGCGATTGATATCATCTAATCATATGGTTTATGCGGTTGGCTCTGATTGCACGTTCTCGTACTGGTACAGGTGTGTTTCCATGACTGTGTGTGTGTGAGTGAGATACATGGCACATGCTTTTGCGGTTGCCTGTCTCAGCACACGCTCTCTATTTCGGGACCGCCCGCCCGCTGCATGGCCTGACGCTTGCGATATGCATAGAACTCCTCTCTCATGGCCTGGAGTCGTGCCTCAATGTTATCGTAGCGCGGCAGGCTGCGCATTTTGCGGGCGGCGGAGGCAGCGGCAGAGGCAGAGGCCGACGCATGCAGCAAACTGCCACTTAGTGGGCCAAGAGTGTGGTGCGCATGTTGATGATGATGAAAGGGGGGTGCATGATGATGGTAATGATGGAGCTGGTGGTGCGGATAGTGTAGCGTGTCTATGTGAAGATTGAGATCGTCGCGCAGCAGGCCAACGCCTGTGGGAGTAGAGGCACTCGGCGTGGGCGTGGCCGGATCGAATTCGTAGTGCCCATCAACGCTGCCCACATCCACTTGGTTGGACTTGGGCAGGTTGTTGTCCGTAGCTGCGTTCAGTCTTGAGATCATTTCCAGCCAGTGGGCCATGGTGTAGGGCGGCGTGAGGCCGGCCGAGGGTGGACTGGGCTGCAGGTAGGAGTAGTGGTAGGGATGCTGCTGCAACTGGCCTGGCACCAGAGTCTGTGCCTGCGCTTGCTGATTCCCCGACGCAGCACCAAAGTAAGCTGAGTGTTTGGGCGGCGAAGGCGGTGCTCGGTAGGGCGGCAACAGTCGCCACTCGCTTGTGCTGCCCGGATGATTCGATGTATTCTTGGAACCGAATCCACTCGAACTAGATCGCGACTCAGGTGAAGCTTCCAGTCCGACGCCAGCGCCATTTGAAGCGCCACGCAAGGACAGATTCAAGTCTGGCAGAGGCGAGAGCAGCTCGTGCTGTTGGCGATTGAAGAGTCTCGAGTAATGGCGCGGGTACCAGCGCGTGCGAGGCCGGTAGCTGTGGTATGGCAGCTGCTGCTGTGTCTGGTAGTAGTTGCGCCACGATGGCGGCGATGGCAGCTGCAAGGGCAGAAAGTGATCCTCCAGCGGTGGCTGCTGGCGACGAGTCTCCTCTTGAATGGTCCGCAGCGAGGGAAGTTCCTGTGAGTGATAGCGATAGCGACTCAGGTTCCCGGTGCCACTAATGTGGGACGTGGGCAGAGAGCGCTCTGCCGAGTTTGGGTAGACCGTGCTGAGATCGCTGAAGTGCGTATGATGAGCGGGATAGGCACCGCTCAGGGACAGTAGCTGCTGTTGCCCCGGCGTGCTGGCTGGTGAGCTGGAGAACATGCGGGAGGTGCGTGAGGGCGTGTAGAGTTGCTGCTGCCCGGCAAGGCTGCCACTGATGGTGTTTATGTGCAGTGGACCGCTGGTTGCCACATTCTGCTGCAGGTTCCTGTAGATGTTGTGGCTGGGACGCAGCACGTTCTGGTATCGGGCACCAGTAATAGCCTCATCAAACTGCAGCTGCTGTTGCTGCTTCACTACACCGCCAATTTTGAGCAGACCGCCCAGACCCTGAAGGAACCCCCTCGCGGAATCCGCTGCGGACTGCAGGCTGACCTGGCTGGAGGAAGCGACCAGTGGGCGACGCCATGAGGCCCGCGCTGTGATGAAATTACGGCGCGAGAGGAAGCCTCCGTCGTCGCTGGAGGACTTCTGCGACACGTTGCTGTTGCGACGCTCGAACAGAGGCCCGTCGACCACGTCGATGTTATTAATGGAGGTGTCCGTGGTATGGTCGTAGCCCAGCTTGGCCCCCTCCTGTGTGAAGCGACGCTTGCCATCGATGTCACAGTCCTCGGGCAGATTGGGCGAGCTGTAGATGGAGTGGCAGTTGGTGCAGCGGTCCGGTGGCCAGATCCAGTGAAGAATGGCGATAAGTATTGTGGTTAGACTTGATATTCGGGTTTGTTTGTACCTGTCACACGAAGAGAGAGGGTTTTATAGTAAATGTCTTATGATGGCGCGAATTCTGAATAAGAAAAACCAAAAAGCGAGAAACCTCAACTGAAACATAACCAAATGAAAGTTGTTAGAAGAGTAAAGATTGCTTACGATTTTGATTATGACAGGATGGACCTGGAACTATAAAAACGCTTTCATAATCACGATAATGTTCAGTATTGCTATTAGAAGCAGAGTGGTAGTAGAGGTGGTAGTAGTAGTAGTAGTAGTAGTAGTAGTAGAAGAGTAGAAGGTGCGTAGGCGGTTACCAATCGAGTGTGTTTTGATTATGGAGCGAGATTTGGGAAGTTCAGATCGATTTTAATTTACGGTTTGTATTTTGCGCGATTCACTAAAGATACGAAAGATATGCGCAAGTTGAACAATGATGTACTCACTTTTTTAAAGGCACTTGACCAGAGGAAATTGAGCCCGTACTGCGATTGTGCAAATGGTGATTATTGGCAGCAATGTTACGAGCGTCCGTTATCCTGCAAGCTACCATGTTGAACTCTGTAAACGTATAATTTCTACAATTAATTTGGCGTGCAGCGTGAGCCATCCTATCCGGTAAATAAAATACATACAGCAGCTACCAAGCACACGCTATACATACGTGCACATACGCATGTATGCCCCCCCCCAGGAGGAGGCACGGGACATACGTACACAGACGTAAACAACTATTTACTACCATTTACACAGCGCAGTACACATGTATAGGAACGCATATATGCCATACGCCGTATGCCGTATGCCAATGCCATATGCCGTATGCCATATGCCCATATACCAGCAAATACGTGTACTCTTGCAATCTCTATCTGACATTGAGGCGGCTCCAAACTGGCACAAGCCGGCATAATGTGACCAGCTGAAAGTCAGTCGATTATAAACCGAATCCAAATAAGTACAACTTACATATGTTCTCGTATACGTATGTACGGGTATGTGTGACAATACAGGGCGGGTCATCGTCAGCCGAGCCATATACAGAGATACACAGAGCAAAATAGTCGCGTAATTATCGCAGTTTCTGGTTAAATGGGAATTTTAAAGAAGGTGCTCATATCAATTTTTGTCCATACTGAAGAAGGTTGAATATCCAAAGGTGGAATTGCTGTTTTTAGCGCGAGGCATTTCTCTCTGTGCACTCTATGTACATAACGGACACTGGACACGGACGTTATGCCAATTTGCATGCCAACTAAGGCCATCATCATTGACAACTCCAACAACTCAAGGAACTACAACAACAATAACAGCAACAATTACAAGAACATTGTTATTGGCATCAGTGTTGTCGTTGTTGTGTTAACATCGCTAAAAATTCAGCAGCTTACTAGTTAATTACTAAGAGTACAGGCAATACACCCAAACACCAGATAGGTACAGTTACAGTAGAGTTTGTTACTATGCAGCTATGCAGCTAATGTTATTTCAGCTATGCTATGCAGTTGTTAGTTTTAGTTTTATTCGAGGCTTAGTTTAGTTTAGACTTAGTTAATTAGGGTTGCATTACATACATTACACACGTACGGAGCAAGAGGTGACCAATTAAGTTGTAGCTAGACAAACTAATTTCACTGGCAGCTGGGTGGGTAATTGGTAGGGTGGGTATACATAGTAATACAGTCGATATGGACGATGCAGCAGTATGAAACTAATCGAAATCATCATCAAAAGCTAGGTACACACACTATCTAACTATCTCCTCCTATCCACGGACAGTGGCTCACACATATATGCGACCACACGAGTATACGAGCATGTATAAACGCATAGCATGTGCTCTTCGCAGTATTTTATTTAGGATCGGGCTACGAAATGTTGAAAAAAAGACAATGACACATGAAATGGCTTTTGAATGGTTAGTCGAATTGAGAATTGAGAAAAATGTGCCAAAATGAAGATGTATAAGAAAGGAACTTAGGAAACCATAGATACGACCAACTCTGGTCGACTTAAACAAACAAATCGATGACAAAAGATTACTGGCTGTGGCCAGTAGCTGGAAGAAAGTTTGAGAAACCAAAAAAGTAGCTTCAATAAACGAGTGTAAAGTTAAGTGTAAAGTTTTGGCTGTGAGTTTTTCGTGACATTTGACTTCAGAGAACTGAGTAATTATGAATGACTTTGCGTTGCCTTTGTGGGTGCTCGAGATACATAAGAAAGTGTGGTTGGTTGGTTGTGGTTACTTATACACTTAAGTAGTATGAATATGAATAATATTCACTGAGAACGATAGGTACGCATGCGCTCACGCTCACGCCCCTGGTAGACATGAAATTGTGAGATTTATCTAGTGTTGGGTAACAGTGTCTTGGGTAAGGAGGTACTTGGTACTTGGTACGTGGTACATGGTTCTTGGTGCTGGGCAGTTGTCGTCTGAAAATAACCTTTAAGTACAGTTCGAATCTGTGGCACACACGACATCGACATTTATTATGATTTGTTCAAAAAACTTACCCAGTTGCGCATTTGCTTGACGTGTTGCAGGGGGCATAGTTGGGTAGCTTCGTTCTCAGTGAAGAAGGGTCTAAGTTGCGTCCCCTGGCACATTGCATGTACAAACGAGATGATGATCAGAGACAATACCCATACAGGGGCATTTCAAAATCTCATGATTGTGCATACAAGTGCAGGAGCTGCTCGGAATCTCAACTACTATTTATCGATAGCGCGATCATTTTATGTTTTGAATAAACCATTTCTTTATCTTTGCTTTTATCGACATCGATTGTGGGCCTTATTTTACCATCTTTGTGCGTGAATTGTTTACAAAAAACGTCTGCCCAGTATTAAGCTATATATATAGTCAACATTATCTATATATATAGTGATCGAATTATCTCTCTCTCTCTCTCTCTGCTGAAACACCTTTATCCTCATGAACTCAGCCCTGGGCAGAAACAACGACGATTTGGCCAAGAACATGCTTTATAAAATGTACACAGATAAAGGTGTTTTATCGTTCCGTGTGCTCTCATACTATCTAAGGTTTTCTCATCAGTTGTTACGTTAATCATCAGCAAAAATAATAATTTCTTTGCACGATCCTTCGTTATGCTTTTTTTGACTTTTGTTTGTGTTGTGTAAGTGTGTGAGGTTTTTTCAAAGGAAACATAAGAGTTCTAAATCATTTAAATAACTGAATCAGAACGAAAGCTGAAATAGAAATAAAGCAGTAATTAAGTCTAAAATACAACGAAAGGCAGATAATTTCCACTTGTTAAACTGAAAATTGAGTTCCCGTGAAACTTTAAAGTTATCCGTGTCCTATTCGAGAGGAATAAGCCACCACAGGGTGCAGCTTCTTGGCTGCCTTGAGTGGTCTTCACTTCATCATTGTTGGGTGTGAATTGGTTTGAAACAACTATTGTGTTATGTACATGCGTTGAAAGCCAAGTAAATCAAGGAGTTATCATAACAGAATGCACTGGATGGAGGCTTGTTCAGTACTGGGAGGTATCTCATTTATTTACCAATCAAAAAGCACTAAATCAAATCGGAAAACAAACAAAACTTAAAATATCAAACACTTTTTACCACACTTCAAGTTAAATGTTTTCATTTATTCAAGCATTCCACTTGAAGTGAAGGATGTAACAAAATGTTGACTAAGTATCGAACTGAAAAGTGATATGCAAATTCGCCTATTAGGGGGGAATCTCAGTTAGGTACGCCAGGTGGGAACAATCAATAGTTAATTGAAAGATAAATAAATGATGAAAAACTCAAGAATAATGAAAGTAGCTGTATGTACAGAATAACTGAAGAGGTATCGTTGTCTTCAAGGCTAAACAATTATAATAAATAATTGATAATTGAAAAGTAAACTTGACTTGCACAACTACAACGGAAAAGTAAAACTATTCGCACAGGCAACAAATTTAGTACACTCGTATTCGTATTAAATGCCTTTTCATATCATTTAAATTTAGTAATTAAGCTTTACAATTAGTGTTCGGTTTAGAGTAAACAAACATTCTGAATTCTGTATTACACATATATAAAATTTCAATGCATTGTTGTTGTCGAAATAGCCAATGAGGTGTAAGCCAGAAGGAGAAGGGAACCAACTCGTTTGGACTTGATTAAACTTGCATTCTCAATTCTCATCAAGCTCGAATTGTTCGCAAATGCACATTTAATTAGAATGTTAAATGTTAATGCCTTAAACATTCAGCTCGGTTATTAATTATGCACAAACATAAAAGGCCCCTGGCCCAAGCAAAACTCAATACAAGCACGCCGAAATCACAAATTACGAGAATTAGCTACGAGTTAATTGAAAATTGAAAATTATGTGGCCAGGGGCCGCCGAATTGTTATCGTCGCCTCGTTCGGGGCGCAATCAAAATTACAAATAGTATCAGTAGTAGCAGTAATAGTAGTAGTAATAGTAGGAGTAGTGGTAGTTAGTACTAAAGCCTTCAATAGGTTTAAGTTGAGTTAGTTTGTTAGTTGGGTTAGCTGGGCTTGATTGCCAAAGTAAAATCATCGTCACATCGTCATCGTCAACAACAACAACACCAAAAAAATAAGTCAACAAGAACAACGTCATTATCAATGTGATTGCTATTCGGTATACGGTAATCGGTAATCGGTATTTGTGATTTTCTTTTCGTTATGATCACCATCACCATCTTCATTGTCATTAAAAACCATTTCAAGTGTGTGTGCAGCTCTTTGCCTCAGTGTTACCTTTTTCCTGTTTTCGTCGTTTACGTTTATTGCAAATTTTTACGGCACAAACCGATAAAATGATCGCAACAATAAAAAACAGGATGCCCCCAACGACGCCGGCTGTTATAGCTTTATGTTTGACACGCGCCGGCACCGGGAATTTCACCTCATCGCTGGACTCGTATGACTTCTCCGAGTTGGCTAGAACACGGAAATAGTATGTGCGTCCGCCCACCAAGTTCTTCACAAGATACTGCGTCTCCTCCGGACGAATCTGGCCGCGGTTCAGCGTCTTCCACTCTGCATCCGTGCGATACTTAATCGTATAGAACTTGACGATGTGCGCCCTCTCCAATGGCGACTGCCAGGTGATTAGGAAGCCATTCGAAATTTCCGTCACGGACACATTGCGTGGCGGACCGGGCTTGGGACCTGTCGAAACGAAAGCAGAAAATTAGAATGGTTTCATGTTGAATGTGACAGTTACAAATCACTTTGGTCTTCATCAAGCTAACCACGGGAATATCCTTACATGTATATGTATTTAGTTAGCCTTTTTATTTATTCTTCTATATCATTCCTCACTTGCCTAGTTTTCTGGGTTTGCTTATCCAATAATTTATACCAAGCACTTTAGAAATTTAATTCAAACATCCGAGTATTCATGAGTATCCTTTCCCATTCGTTGTTTCTTTAAAGGGGTGTCCATTTTAATTAGCATAACAAATTAATGCAAATATGTATACCCGCCTGTGGCATTATGTCTGAATATGGTAATTATTATCTCTAATTTCTCCTAGTCATTTGACAATCAGAAGTTTACTTGTTTCGATCATGTAAGATTTCGAATAATTTACAGAAATTAAAAACTTAATTTACAGTACTTGAGGCAACGTGTGAAACACTGCGCTACATGGATATAAATTAAACGCAAAACATTCGCCCAAACGAGTGCGCTTAATTTCCCAACGGCGCTCCTCAAATTATGTATGGAATCGGAGAGGGTTGGGGTCGTGGTCCGTGTCGGGGTCGGGTCGGGGAATATCTCATTTCTCATTCCTCATTTGAGGTTGTCGCGTGCAGACACACTTTTAATTTTGAGGGGACAAGACAAAGGCAGAAGGCAAAAGGCAAAAGGCTAGCTGGATGGTGGGTTGGCTGACTGGCTGGCTGGCAGGAAGTAAGTGCAAGCATTTTTTTAACCTTTAACCTTTGTTGCTGCGGTGGCTAAAACGTAAGCGAAAAATGCCATGCTTATTATTTATGCATGTATGAATGTATGTATGTTAATTAGAAATGCTTTTAAAGAGCACTCAAGAGATTTGAAAGCGCATATATCAAAAGTTGATTATGCGCACAGGGCGATGAGCACTGCAAAGTGAGCAAAGAGTTCCATCCTGCTGTCCATCCCCATGCCCCTTCCCCTTGTCTGGCGTTGTGAAAAATACCCACAGATTTGACATAATATAAACCAGACAAGCGACAAACATAAAAAACGGAAAGGAACGCCTCGCCTCGCAATAGGCCATAGGCGAAGTAAAATGAGTTGACTGGGAATACTGTTAAAGTGTCAAGGGTAGTCGGGGATAGGCGGGGCAGAGGCAGAGGAGCTTGTTTAAGTGGAGGGAGTACTGACGCAGACACGGGCACACACACACATACTAACATAGATACTGGAGGCAAGTAAATGTTATTTATGGCTGCAGGAGCATCAGCATCAGAAGCTTATCCGGCATAAGCGGCCCACAAAGTGCGGGTGAGTTAGAGGCAGTAAATCTGTAGACTGCAAGGAAATACTCGTAAAAGGCATTACTTAAGCGCATTAAAAGGTACGCACACATATACACGCACACAGGCACACACACACAGACGCAGGCACACACGGCAGCGACTTGCAACAGCCGTAAAATGTCATTGTAAACAATGCAAGAGCACAATGAGTGCGCACTTTAACCTCACGGTATAGCTAACAGCCAGGAGGGGCAGTAAAGGAGGGAGAAGGGGTGCTGTGTGCTGTGTGGCGGGTTCAAGGAAATGGCTTTTGCCTGTGAATACAAAGGCAAATGGCTGAAGCACACACACATACACACACGAGTGGAGCAGTGGCAGCATGCAGCACAGCAATACAATAAGTAAACAAACGAGCAACAATGGTCGAGGAATTTCAAATGTAATTGCGTTTTCAAGTCTGACAGGGCGACCGTTGCAACTTGCAACGCGTGTTGCACTTGCAGCTCGATGTGTCAAGTTTTTCGTAGCATTTTTAGTGTCTGTTTAAATGGGGGGAGGATAAAAAGATAGGAGTATTTGAATGAATTGATAATAGGATAATACGAGTACCTTTCAGTCTCAACTTGGGTGGCGAATAAACTATCATGCCTCGCGAATCGGTATGAAAGTATATGTCAAAATAGGCTAAAAGGTCTGCAAATAAAACAGAAACAAACAGAACAAATACAAAAATAAAAAAATAGCAACAAATACATAAAGAAACATTGCACACCCAAGAAAAAGTTGAAAGAGTTGAGTTTATTGAGAGTTGAGTGCAAGTTGAAAATCATAAAGAAAGTGCACTTATACAAATATACATACAGGGTCCAACAAACCAGAAATGAAAAGATTTCTACATACATACAAAATTATAATCCACTTTCCACTTTGAAATGCCCATGAAATCTTCTGAGTGATCAAGGGCTTTTCTTCTCCCACATACCACAAAGAATTCTATCGAATTTAGACTTAAGCCGTGGGATTGTGAATTTCAGGAACACTCCGTTTAAAGTGAATGGCAGGCTTAGTTTTGTATACACCCTCAAATGAAAGAGAACACAAATTGAATGTTATCTAAGTAGGATATTTCGTTGCGCAAATAGAGCAGGGCATACATCAGGGCAGGGCGGGGCACGCCTCCTTTGAAAACACTGAAAAACTAACTCATATGAAATAATCGATTAGATTTACCTTGACGATGAGTGGGGAGAGATTAAGCTACGTACGGCCACATACAAGTTTTATTGTAATACATGTAACGCAAAAAAATACATATGTGTATGTATGTAAACTTGTCAGCGTGTGCGTGTGTGTGTGTGCGAATAACGTTGTTTGCAACAGAATGGAACAGAACACGGGGCCAGGCCAAAAACAACAACAGCAAAAAGCTCTTGTGCTCTGCAATTATGACAGTGAAATGCATTGAATATTCATAAATTCACAGCTGCGCCAATGTGTGTGTGCGTCGTGTGTGAGGGTGAATGTGTGTGTGTGTGTATTAAACGTAATCAGCCTTGACATGCATTTCCTGCTTTGCACGCGTTGTTTTCTTTTCATTTCTTTTTTTTTTTTGTTGAATGTCAGAAAGAAAATTTCAACTGTGAAAATTTCAAGTGGCGCCGTCGCCATCAACGTGCGTTGTTGCCATTTGGCATTATTTCTGTTGTTGTTGTTGCTGTTATTAATTTTTAAGCGTTACGACGCACAAGCATAAAACAACAAACAGCAATCACTGCGCCGCATACACAGTGGGTCAGAAAAAGCACTCAACGGTTAACACGTCAAGAATAAAGCCGATTTTAAAAATGACATTTAAAGAACTCTTTCAACATTTTTGAAATATTTATAAAGTGAATTCCAAGAATTTTCGTTATCTTTTATCTTTAATTTCCATCACTTTGTTTTGCAAATTTAAGGGCTGTGTGTGTGTGTATGTTTGGTGCCACTGTGCTTGTGAATAATGCTGGGTACACACGCACACTCGCACACACACTCTTTGCTCTGCGTGTGAGTTTGAAATATGGTTTTTATGCACGATTTAAAAACACAACAAAAGATTGATAAAACACAAGGAAAGGAGAGAAAAGAGCATAATTAAAAGCCAAAAGAAATATTATTTCTTTCTGTAAATGTAATTGCTGTTGTTGTTGTTGTTGCTGTTGTTGGTTCTGCGGTGATGTAAATGACAGTTGTTGCTTTTCTTTTTCTTATTGTTGTTGTGGTGCTTAGTTTGAGCGAATGCTGCCTTGTCTGCGGGCTATGGGAGGTGTCTGTGCATGTGTGTCCGTGTGAGTATGGGTATGTGTGTGTGTGTGTGTATGTGAAATGGATGGATACTGTTGTATGTGGGTGTCTGTAGGTGTTTCGCTACAAGCGCCAAGGTACACACGTACACGAAATCCAGGGTTGCATTACACAACACATAACACATTTGCTGCTAGTTGCCGCTGTTGTTGTTGTTGTTGCTCTTGTTGCCGCTGTCGTTATTGTTGTAACTGTTGCCATTGCCAATGTTGTTGCTGTTGTTGCTGTAGCACGTTACTGTCGCTGTCGCTGTTGCTGTTGCTGTTACTTTTGTTTAACGTACGCGTGCGCCAACGCACCGGGATACACACAACTACAGACAGGACATACACCAACACACACACGCACACAGGCAAGCTCAAACAGGCACACGCACAAAAGGGACACTAATACGAGTGTAATAAATACGCTAAATGGGCAAAAACACTTACTTATGTATGCAAGTCTGTGTGCTGTTCTGTTGTTGTTGTTGTTGTGTCTGTATGTGTATGTGTATATGCGTGCAGGGTATACGTTGTTCTGTGTGTGTGTGATGGGTGTGCGTACGTGTGAGTGCGTAGGGCAGAGTAAAGTTGTATGTTTTTTTGGCTGGGCGGCAACTGGGTGGCACCTGAGCTCTGCTGCAGCGAGGCTGCCCAGAGAGAAAGAAGGGAGAGGGGAGATGGGAAAGCGCGAGCGAGCGACAGAGTATAAAAAATTAACTATTATCGCAAAGCGGTTGGAAAAACACGCAGCGAAGTTGGTATTCAAATTGCCGCACCTCTACCAAGTAGGAACTTAGGCAGAGGGGGCTGGGGGCGCCATAGGGGGCGTAATGGCCGTCTGCCAGTCTGGCGCTCTGCCTCGCTGCCTCTCTTTCCCTATCTCTCTTTGTGTTAAATGTGGCTCGGCATTTGGTAATATGCTTGCTTAAATTACGCCAGCACCCAAACGATTCTTGTTGTTGCTGTTGTTGTCGAGGGCGTTGTCATATCGACCGCACGACCTGCGCCACACACGTAACAGCAATGACAACACGTAGCCTGCCTCAGTGTGCGTCTGAGTGCTGGTGTGCATGTGTCGCTATCAGTGTGTTTGTGTATGTGTGTTGGTGTGTTTGTGTCTGTCTGCCTGCCTGTGTGCGACGCACAATTGTAAAAACAGTTCAATTAATTTAAATAATTAAATGTGGGACAAACTGTTTTAATTACGCCGCGTTGGAAAAGCGGAACACACAACAAGCTGCCTTGTCTACCCTCGCACACACCCAACACACATGCACACACACTCACATTCATACATACATATACCGCAGATATGAGTGAAAATGTAATATTCACATTCTGCATGCTTGTAGAAAGGGGGGGGGGGGAAGAGGGGGACGCGCATTTGTAAGCAGAGTCGAGCCGAGGCGAGTCGAGCCTCGTTCTGCCCCCAGGGACTTGGCGCGAATTTAGGGCGTGCGTTCGCAGCCAATAACAGGGGCGGGATGAGCTTGGGTCAGAGTCGGAAAGGAGGCTGGTGGCGAGGGGGAGAGGGGTGCGCATCGTATATAATTGCTTCGAATATTTAATTGTTGTTTTTCGTTTGGCTACCTTCGTGCTCTGCATTCTACAGTTCGTCGCATTTTTTACAGGATGTGCGTGAGGTAGGACCGAGAGAGGGGAGTAGGGGGCAGGGTGGGTAGGGTGGTACGTGGAAATTCGCTAGCCTGGAAAATTAAATAAGCTCTCTGGCATTTCGCTTGATTCCTTTCCTTGCCTCTTCTTTGTTCTTTTCTTTTCTGAGTTGCAAATAAAAAGATCACGCGCAATTTTTCTTTCTTTCTTTCCCTTCTCCTCATGGCGCGATGAAATAAAAAGATCACGCGCAATTTTTCTTTCTTTCTTTCCCTTCTCCTCATGGCGCGATGAATAATTCTTTTCTTCTCTTTTGAGTTTCCTGAGTTATTGCGGGGGTTGTGGCTTACGTAGCTTTGTTTTTTAGAACTAATGATAGTTTACTAATTTACAGTGTTTAGTTTTAGTTTGTTTCTCTTACCAGCTTCGTCTGGCATTGGCTGAAATAAGTGATCGGGCGGTTGTGTTGCAGCCTTGACATTACGTGGCGCTGCCGGAGCGTCTTCTATTGAATTTGAATTTTTGCCTTGTGGGGGCGGTACCAGGAGGCGATAAGGTCACCAGCAGCGATAAAAATTCAAAATTCAATGCGCAAATTTCGATATCGATAGATCGATTTAATTGTACGGTACGGCATGATTAGTATGAGAAAGTTAATACGATAGTTGGGTTCGATGGAGATCGTGAGAAAAGAGAAGAAAAACGAGAGAAAAACAAGAGCGTTATGTTAGAGCCAATCCAGATTTCTTTTCGTTCAAAACGACAGAGTGCAAAAGTTTCAAATGACAAAATGTGCTGAGGAAAATGCTGAGTAACATTTTAACAACGGCAGGAAAACGCCCACGAAAGGTGGCAAAATAATAAGAGAGAGAGAGAACCAACCAAAAGATAAAAGCAAAACTGGAGTAAAAGCAAAAAGGAGTTATATAGCACAGGAGATACAGGAGAGACACTCACCCAGAGTCCGCACGGTCATCACTTTGCTCATCATCCCGTCGCCGAGGACATTGCGACCCACCACCTGGAACTCGTAGCTGGTGCCCGAGGCCAGGCCATTTATGGTCACCTGGGTGCTGCCCGAAGGCGTCACAGATATCGTCTGCCAGTCGTTAACGCCCGCCTCCCGATACCAGATGGTGTAGTCCTGCTTGTACTCGGATCCCCCGCTGTACCCGGGCAGCCACTGCAGCGTGATGGACGACTCGGTTGCTTTGCCCGTTATGTTGTAGGGTGCATGGGGCTGGGTGCCCTCGATGACCAGCTGCGTGACTGCCATCAGGGTGGCCACCTCGTTGGACACCACGCACTGGTAGTAGCCGAAGTCCTCGCGACGCAGGTTCTCGATGGTGATGTTGCCACCAGATATTTTAACCCGATTGCGCTGCGAGTCGGCGAGCTGTTCGCCCTCTTGGCGCTGCCACTTGATGGTGGGTCGTTCGGTACCCTCGGCCTCGATGGCGTCGCAGTGCATCTCCACGCTGTCGCCCACCTTGCGCTGGTAGAGCGTTTCCGGTTCCACGGTGAATGCCGGAGGCTTGCGGACAAGCACTTCCATTACGCCCGAGTCGCCCTGTGTGCCCTGTGCGTTGTAGGGCGTGCACGTGTAGCGTCCCTGGTGGTCCTCGTTGACCCGCGTGAAGAGCAGTGAACCGTTGGCCATTACGACAATGTCCTTCATTTGGTACGGCTCGAGCAGGCGCTTGTCCTTGGTCCAAGTGACGTACTGCAGCTGCGGGTTCGACTTGATGTAGCACTGCACAACGCCAGCGAGCCGAAACGGAAGATACTGCACGGTTGGAGTGAAGGTCACTTTGGCAGGATCTGCGAGGGACACCGAGGGAATTATAGCATTAATTATAGCATATACTATATGTACATTATATCACACTTTGGTAAGGGTACTTACACTCAACACTTAGGTAGGCCGATGCACTCTGGGGATCTCCGATGCCGTTGGTCACCTCGCACAAATACTGACCCGAGTCGTCTGCACTGATGGGATTGATGATGAGGGAGCCGTCCTTGCGTATGGTCACCCGTGTTTCCAGCGAGGCCACCTCGCGTACCGGGGAACCCTCACGGAACCAGCGCACCGTGACATTGCCCGGCATTGCCTTAGCCTCGCAGGAGAATATCACCTTTTCGCCCTCGAGTTTCGTTTGATTGGTGGGCGGCACCTGTCAGTGAGACATGAGAAATGGAAATACCCCAACTTTAGTGCTAAATTTGTCGGAAGGGACCGTGGCATGAGAGTTGAGTTGAGGACTGAGCTGACTGTTGACTAATTCAAAACATGAGCTGAACTGAACTGAACTGAACTGAGGTGCCTGACCAATATAAAGAACGCTGTACCCTTTACCCTCCTCCCTTGTATCTTTTTCCCATACCCATACAGTCCTTAATAGATTTTCTTTCTGTATTTCTCCCAGCAAAACATACATTGTTGCTGGCACATGAACACATGAGCAACAAAGTATTCCCCTTCCCTCTTTCTTCCTTCCCTTCTTTGACTTCTGGCATTGACAAGTTGTCAGTCAAGTGTCACCGGATTCGTTCGAGCTCCGTCTGCTTTGGGTAATTGCATGAGTGCATTCGGTCCCATCTTCCAAGTTTATTCAACAATCACATTGCTCTGGGGCAATCGCATTGAAGGAACTTCCAATCGAGTTGGTTATAGTTATGACTAAAGCCCAAAGATGATGTGGGTTCGCAGCAAGGATTAAATTTCTTATAGCATCAACTTCAAATTTGAATCTAAACCAATTTTATTCCTGTGTAAGCCCACATTGTTCTTAAAAGGTAAGATCCATCTGCGGTTCTGAATTGAATGATTCAACATTTCATTCGTATTCGTACTCGTATTCGCATTCGTATTCACAACGTGGAATGTTTGTAAATGGCATCTTTACACACACTTTGCTACCCTGCACAAATACGAATATATTCAATTTTAAGGCTTGAATATTTGTTTAGCATGCGGCGTAGTGAGTGCAAATACCAGCAAATATGATAGCCGAGAGCGCGCGCCCCTAAGTATGCTATTCACATTTCAAGACAAATGTGTGCGCCATGAACTCCTTCCCCTCTTTGCATGCACATATACGTTGTGCGTACAGGTACACACACACAGCCACACATAAGCGACTATTTGTATGCACGTGGCAAATGGAAAAGGAGAAGGAACGAGGTGGATGGCAGGGGGTGCTGGACCGAATGACCATGTCAAGTATGTGCTCGGCCAGGCCCTTTTGGCTATGTGCATGTGCTTCTTTCCTTTTCTCTCTCCCTCTCTCCTGTTGTTTTCTCTCTTTGCTTTCCCTCATGCGGGCACGGCACGGACAAGCACAAAAGCCGAGCACATAAAAAGTTGCACTCTGGGTAACCTTTTTATTTTTCGCAGGGCCGCGTTAAAGGATTTCTTTTTTATCGGCCAGGCTAGCTACAGACTGCAGCAGGTCCCGATGATGTTTTCACATGCGAAAATGGAGATGAGTTCCAATGGAGCCCGATGGAGCCAGATGGAGTCGGAGAGAACATTTCGGATGATTAGTTTGCTTTGAGCTGAACTGAGTTCTGAGTTCTGGTTCTGGTTTTGGTTCTGGTTGGTTGGATTAGGTTGGGCGTTAGGCAAAGTGAGTTCGATTATTTAGCTTGATGTGTTGAAGCGGCTTACAGATTAAACACGATAGTGAGAGTAGAGCGTATGCAACACTGAGAATGCACTGAGAGAATCGAGAATTATGAATAACTATAAAGAACTTACTCTTATGCTAAATTTCTGGTTGATCGCATTCAATTTCGATTTCGCTTGCTTATTTTTTGAATTTTTGGGTGCTGCCTTATCCTTTCAATGGGAATAGAGGTATATCGGCATGAAAGAGGTTATCATTAGTAGGAGAGCGATCTATAACCCTATGCTTTCTGCACTTCAAGTCCCGATTGGAGATGTTTTGACAAGGTTCTGCTGACCAATACTCATTGATTTAGTGTTCTAGCTAATCTAACTGACTATTAGACTATAAGCTGATAGTAAATTGAATTGATTGTTTTAAGTTTTTACCATGATTACAGCGCCGCCCGCAATTATAACACGGGCCGTATGGGAGACTTGTCCCTCACCATTGCGTGCAATGCAAGTGTATTCCCCAATGTCCTCGTGGCGTATCGTCGAGATCCGCAGCTCGGTGCCGTCATTGAAGATGCCCACCGTGGGCGATGGCTCGACGGGATTCGCATCCTTGTACCAAAGAATCTCTGGTGTAGGTGTGCCATCGGCTTGGCAATTGAGTATAATTGAATCACCTGCAAGGAAAACAATGAGAATAAAATGCATCGGACCACGACAGAGATAGAGATAAAGATAAAGACAAAGAAACGGGCAAATTAATAAGGTAAGTGCAGGCAATTGTTACGTCTCTTGAGCTGCACTAAGAGAATTGCATGTTCGCCTGCCATTTGCATTTCCGGCCGTTTCTGCAGCAGCACTTACAGCCTTGTGCCGCATGCCTCATGCCACAGGCTCCATACCTCCATATGCCTTTTACGCTGACGCTTTGTCGGCTAACTACTCGTCCTGACTGCAGACAATGGGGCACAGCGAGGACAATCAAAACAAGAAGGCTATGCATTGTTGCTGCTTCGTTTGTGCTGCCTCAGTTGGCTGACAAACCGTCAGAGGGCTGTCTGATTTATGCGCTGCAGCGCCATTTTCCCCTGACGCATTTCCGGCACAGTCCCGTTGTCTTTTGTTTGCTCGCACTGTCGCAACGCGTAACCATTTTAACTTTGATTAAGCTGCGGAAACTCGATTTGGCTTGCGATTGCACACGCACACGGACAACCATACACACACACACACACACACAAAGGTGTATACGTATATATATATATATATGTGGGGATCATCGATTTTGTAGTGTATTGAGTGTGTGCGGCACTCTCGAAAGATGACAAATGAGTGCACATAAGTAACAGTAACGTGGCTCAAAGACGGCCCCAAGTTCGCTCGAAAGTATGCTACACTTTTTACGATTGCGCCCATTACGGCGCATGAGTGAGCGCCGTGAGCTGCGCGCTGTGTGCTGTGCTGTGTTCTGGGCAGACGACGACGGCAACGGTAGCTGAGGTCGAGCTTGTGCACATAAATAGACCCGTAGTTCATTTCAAGGTGACAGACTCATTCAGGCGCTGCAACAAATTGCCAGCCATTTGACACAGTCAAAAGTGGGCGAACCAGCGCCCTCCTGAGAGCCTTGAGGGACTGCTGGTGCTGCTGGCGGTGCTGGGCCGTGGGAGGCAGCTTCACTTAATCTGAGAAACGTCATTTACCCGGCGGTTGATAGCAGCAAATAACTTGGCCAAATATCAGGCGAGGCAGGGCAAAGCGAGGCGTGGCAAGGCGAGTCGAAGGGAAAGCGGGCAAAACTTTTTGACAAAACGTTATTTATGGAGCGACATTTATCAGTGGAACTTACCTAAATTAACATATATAATATCCTCTGGTGTAACACTAAAGCGCGGCGGTGCATGTACGTCTAAGTGGAACCATGTACCATTCTTATGCTGCTTGGGATCACGGTTCAGGAACACGACCTTGCACTCGTACCAGCCCTGATCCGACTCTCTGATGCTGGTCAGGTTGAGCGAGGCCGAGCCGAAGGGCGAGTCCTGCGACACACGCGACACGCGTCCCTTGTAGCCCTCCTCGATGTGTTCCGGGTAGCTCTCATACCAGATGTAGATGGGCAGATCGGAGCCCTGTTCGATGTTCGTGTGTATCGTTGATTGTGTATAACGCATAGAATTAAAACATTTAGATCGTGAATGCAATGAAATTCGATTCGACTTGATTTGACTCAACTCGATCTGATAGTTCTGACATTGTCTGATTATCGATACTGATATTGATATTGATATTGATATTGATAGTAATGTATTTTTATGGCATTAACTCAACTAATGCGAGTTACAAATTTGTACAGCAAATATAACTAGGACCGTAAATAATAATTCAAATCTCAATACGATATGTATTTACAACAGTGTCTAAGTGAAGATAAAGAAACACATGCAGGTAATCATGCTAAATACAGTGGCATAAATACGTGAAATTTCGAAGGGATACGGAATAAAAAACATTACATATTCTTCTACATTGTACATCACTGCTAATCAGATTTATGTTGAGCCACCCACAACTGTCAAAAATAAATTGAGTTGCGATACGCACACCAATACAAACACACCTCTACTCACGAACTTCTGGGCTATCAAATATAACGGGAGTAACGAAAACTCATCAGGCTAACGTGTTGAAATCGCACTGCGACATAGGAAACAAACCAACAAAACGTAACAGAAAGCAACATTTATGCCTTCTACTCTCGCATGTGGAGACATTTTCACTATCAACAATGCCAGAGTGTTTCCTCCCTTCTCCCTCCATCCTTTATGAAAAGGCACACAGTTTGCATGGCCATCAACAGCCAGTGGCAGCATATCCTAGCAACAATAAATCATGTGCGAGCTACGAAAACAACAACAACGAACAGCAGAAACAGAAGCAAATAGAGAGGGAGACAGAGGCGGAGAGACAGACAGAGAAACAGAGATACATTTAAAATTCTAGCTTGGACTGATAAAAAATGTGCATGTAAAATATTTGGGGGCAAACTACAACAATTGGGGTCAACCTGCAGGCTGCCTCCTGCCTCTCTTCGAAGTGTCATATATTTTTGGGTTCCTCTATTTATTTTTCATCGTTGACAGTTGCCAGCACAGAATACCGAATACGGAATATTCCACACCGAATGTAGGCTGCGCACATGGCACGGATGTGGATTTAGCCGGCAGGCAGGCGGGGAATTCCGTGCACATGACTAGATCCTCGCTAGTGGAAATAACAATTGCGAGTGTGTGTGTGTGAGAGAGAGTGTATGTGTGTGCACAAGTGTGTGGCTGCGAAATTGAGATAGAGGCCAAAAATAATTGATTTTGGCTAAGTAATTGGTAGGAAAATTACTTATACGACTCGTGCGCCTCCGATTGCGGGGCATTAAAGCTAATCGATTTATTTTTGTAATTATACTATGCAGATTTATGAGCTGCCGAGTGGCGTCTCGCCTCGGTTCGCTTCGACTTGGCTGGTCCCCGACTCATCAGGAGGTGCTGGCCTGGTCTGGCCGGGTGTTCGCCCGTTTATTAAACGAATACGCTACGTTTTAATAATTTTCTCGGCTGACATATGAAATAATTTGCTTTGGCAGCGTGGCAAACACACGACAGACACAACACGGGACGCAAAGCAAAGAGGAAGCATAGACGTCCGGGGACTTGAAGGCAGCACTGTAGCCTCGACAGAAGCCTGTCGCAGGCTTTCATGTATTTATTAGAGCGTGCCCGGAACGTTGTTGGCAGGCAGTCGAGCGTGCGAGAGTATGAGCGAGAGCCAGCTAGCGCCAAAATTAATATTCGCACTCGCAGTAGCGTCATAAGTTGACTCAGTAAACATTTTTCCGCTTAATTTATTCAGTAGCAATTAATTTAGATTGCAACTAAGGCAACGTGTCCCTTTTCCCCTTAGTCTCTTGTGCGCTTTCTCTTTCTCTCTCATACTCGTCGGGGCCTCTTTAACGGCACGACGCAAAAAAGTAGGCAACACTTTAATGTGAAGTCACGAGACGCCACGCAATGCATGTATGTACATAACACACGCACACACACAGAGATGAACAAAGGAGGACAAAATAAAACTGTGCTGGGCAGAGCAACGTATAAATTAAAAGCTAAAGCCATGTTAATCCCTTTAATTCGTCCATTTACTGCCGGTCGGTTTGCCAGCCACATTTTCCTGGCATATTCTTATTACGGGCGGGCGACTATCCGACTGTTTTTGCCGTATATGCCGTATGTGTATACGTATGTGTATTTTTATCGCAGTAAAACATAAACTTGCTTTTTGCAGTACTTATAACTTTGTTCGGCATTAAAAATGCTTGTAAAACTTTTAAGTTCGCACAAAAAGTAGCGACGTTATCTCTCCAAACGCACAAACACAACGGCGCAGCTGCGATTTACACACGCACACATACACACACGCACACTCAAATACAGATATAGACAGAGAGTTTCACGGCAAGAACTTCTGCTGCATTATAGCAGTCGCCAACGACGACGTTTGCAGAGGCTGGAAAGCAGAAGCTGCGGCAAGGACTGCGCATCGCATCGCGTATACATTTCTACTTTATTATCCTTGTGGTTTTTCTTAGTTTTTGCTCGGTTTAACTTGGCTATCAAGCTGCAGCAACACTAAAGTTCCTTTATCGGCTTGCAGAGACTTAGGCGTGCTTTAAATTATGGAAGTTAAGTTGTTAGACGTTTCCCAGTTAGACGATTCCCCAGCTGCAATTTCATGATGGGTTCACCTTCTTCGGGTTACTCACACGGCCAAAGATCAAACAGCTCAAGGGTCAAGGTATGTAGAAGTAGTAAAGTAAAGAGTAGAAGTTGGAGACGTCCAATTTAAAATATTACATAAAGAGCGTGTTATGTACAACAGTTACGTAAAACATGCAACGGGTAACAAGAAATATGATGTTTTTGCTACGGTAAATTGCATAATTCCAGGCAAAAGCAAAACCAAAAACGAACCAAGAATGTAACTCTGAATAAAAGGTAAAGAAATTGCTCTATTTTTGTGCTCTATAAAAGTATTTGCATAATGAAATTGCAGTCATTGCCGGCGTGGTGCAGCTGCGGATTTCATTAGTTCTGTTGCGGAAATAAATTTTGCCTCAGTCCTTTTTGCACTTCAAAGGATGCGGTGCTCGAGAGTTGAAGTTTGGTATTTTTGAATTTTGGGGTGAGAAAGTATAATAGATTCTCGTCCGACAGAGTTGGAGCAAATATGAAATGATTTCGTGTGCCTTTAAATTAAATTTGAATTATAAACATTTAGGCTTATCAAATTATCATCATCATCAGCTTTGCACCAACTCAGCCTGTACCGATTAATTAGCCAGGGAGGTTGGCTGTGCAGGGAGGTAGGTTTACAATTGCACTGGGTTTGTGGCTACGGTTTTTTATTTCTTGCTTTACTATTAATTATTGCGGCTAATTTATTGCATTTTTGACAATGAACAACTACAGATCTTTTGATAATTTGATATTGTAATTTATTTTTGGTTCTGCGATTTGCGAACGAAATAAATCTGAACGAAATGAACGTATATGAATTTTTCTTCTCTTTCGCTCTCTTTGGTCTGATTTGTAAATTTTCCATTAGATTTTGAAAAGCTTTTAGTTTCGTTTTTTTCATTTATTTTACTTAATGCCGCAAAAATACTCTGATTGTTCGTGTGTTCTATGTGTGTGTTCTTGGGTGTGTAGGTGTGTGTTGAGGTGTCTGTTTGTGGATCATATAAAGCGAGGCGTTATGAAACTGCTCTTAGCTCTGCTCTAGAATTGCTCAAAGCATGAGCCGCATAAGACTCGCTGTTGGGTTTATCTGCCAAAGAATAGCTAAAATAATCACAAAATATAACGGAATACAAACGGAACGGAATGGAAATAATATTGCCAATCAAGCAACACATAAAGTACAAACGAGCATCGGTATCATCGAAATTTCCATCTCAAGCTAATTGATTTATATCGCAGTATAGTTTATATCGTATAGACAACAACACAACATGAGCAATAACAATATTCAAATACAAATTTAAATCGAAATAGCAAAAGCCGAAAACTTTAACTTCAACTTAAATGGAAAATCATTATTGACGCCTACGCACTCATTACGCATACGCACTGTTGAGCTAAGCATCAAGCTTCAGCTGGGTCTTGGTCTACACACTTGAGTAGTACTTAATTGGTATTCAGTATTTGGTATTTAGTATTAAGTACTTATGTAGGCATACTAAGCTTAGTAAATCAAGTCAATTAAATTAAGGGGATGCTCATATAGTAGTATATAAGTGGGTATTTAGGAGTTTAAAGAGTTCAGAAATCGTTGAATATCATTTGTTGTTTACTGTGTTACATTTGCATTTGACGCATCGTTGTCTGACTGTTTCTTGTTTCTTACTTTCTTTAGCTTTTTGCGTATCAAACAACAATAAAAAAGAGAGTTTAGAGAAGAAATTTTATCTGTGATATCGTACCGTTTCGCTCACCTTCTTGTCCCACTGCAGGACATATGGCACCGGATGATCGTTGGGGAACTCAACGTGGCAGTTGAAGACGACACCCTCGCCCAGTATGGCAGTGATGTGCACAGCATCTTCTGCAAAGAGACAGAGAGAGAACAATTCAATATTAGTTCAAAGAAGAGAACTTTCGTATCGGATCCATAACAAAACAAATTGTACTATAGTAGTTAGTCAACTAGGTCACTTATTCACTCAGTGAACGGGCAGATTGCCAGTCGGCGAGGACGAAGAGGGCACCCATTGATTGAGGGCTGTCTCAAAAGTTCCGCTGACCTGCACTCAATCCCAATCCCAATCCCAATTCGAATCTTTCTTGCATTGAAGATTCCAACTCGTGCCGCGCCCATAATACGGCCAATCCTTAAACCACAGCCTGCAGTCTTTGTACCAATGCTCGTCCTGTGTTTACGTGACATTCAGCACGATTTACAATGTTGCTCTGACATTTTCCTCTGTCCTCCCCCCCCCACACATATCTTCCCTCGCCACACTGTCTGCAGTTTCTACTCTTTGTAGTTGAGGGTTGTCAAGGATGCAACGGCATCGGTGCCGTTGACGTTGCTGTTACGTTTTTTTGCTCGCAGGATTGTGACAGGCCCCGGTATGGCAACGAAGCGGGTTACTTTTAAATGGATTCGTTGATAGCCACATCGGTCACATGTCAAGTGCCAGCCGGACCCGGACCCGGCCCCATCCCCATTGACTGATGTTTCCGCACCTATTGAAATGAACTTTTGGGTTTGTTGAAGGGATTCTCAGCTTAGTCGGGTTGATGCCAACAAAAAAACTAAAACTGCTTCACGTATGAAGTTGAATATCAGATACAAAATATTTTGCTGACATAAAACGTTCACGTTTGACCTGCTTAAGATAATACACAGCAAGGTGACACGTATACGTTGCTTCGTACTGACAGTGATTTCCCCACCTCCATTCTAATCAATATATCGTTGCAATAAAGTATCTCCTCTGCTGTGTGAGCTCCGTGTGCGATTTACCTTGATTAAGATAGATGCATGACTAACTGTCGAATACTCGAAAGACACACACACACATCCAATTTGCTAGCTTTCCAATTCTGTATCTAGTCTGCACAACACGACACTTGATTAGCGTCTGTCAGTCGCCTCTCCTTCCCTTTCCATCTCTCTCTCTCTCCCTCTCCCTCTCTCTCTCTATAATTGTGATAAGCCGAGGTGACTGTCTACGACTGAGGACTCAACACTTCAAGCTAGACTTGTCGTTGATTTGTGTCTCTGTCTCTGTCGCCCTCCCTGCCTCTGTTTCTGTCTCCCCCTCGCTGTCTCTGTCAGTGGTTCCGTGCTGACCTGCTGATCTTCTAATGTGATGTATTAAAAACGAGACTGCCAACTCAGCAGCAGCCCGCATTACTTATGTATGAAGTGGCACGTGCAATGCTTTAATTGCCGTAGCAATGGCCTCGGTTTGCCCCGGCTTGCCTGGCTCATGCCGGGGCATTTGAGGGGAGACAGAAGGGGAAGCTAGGAGCTAACGACTGCTCTGGGTCTGCAACGGAAATGTAAATGAATTCTCGGAAATAGCAGCACAACAATGGCGATGAAAACGAACCGATGCAATTCCCAGGTGCATCCTATTACTTGTGTTACGACACACGGACTAAAGTTGTTAACAAGCGGCTTTTGACCCGCATCCGAGTGGTGCAGGATGCAATGCATCGACCAAGGTGGCCAAGCAAATTTTGGTCAACTCTCAGGTCGGACTGAAAGTATTCACGAACAGAGGTCAAACTATTATGGAATCAGACAGAGCTGCCAATCAAGAATATCAAATTAACATATTTTTAAAGCTTCTTCTTCCCTTGTGACTATGCTGCATCAAAGTGTCAGTGTCCGTGTATGAGTGTTTGCGTGTGTGTGTGTGGACATGCGCATAGAAAAAGCGAAAGGCAGATGCAGTCAGGCGGGGCAGCAGCAAAAACAATGGTCCCTGTCGGCCTGGCAGGGATCTCAGCTGCAGGCGGCCTCTTCCATGTCGCTTCTGCTGCTGCTGCTGCTGTCTGCTTTCGACTGTCGGTTGTCAGCTAGTCGGTCGCCCCGTCGCTCAGACACTTAATCAGTCAGTCACTCACACTCAGTTGATGTGCCTTTGTCTCTCGCACAGTTTATGCAATGAACGCTTGTTGACTTTGGCATTTGCATAAATTTCTGTTAACTTGGGCCGGCTTAGGCGACATTTTTGCACATCGAAAGTAAAGCAAGATGAAAGCCCCGCCCCTGACACTGCAGCAACAACAACAACAGCAACAACATAAACAACAGCAAGGAATGTTGTGTACAGTCAGCGCGCACTTGAGCGTCTATTGCCCTTTGATAATGTTGCAGACATGTCAGCAGCTCAAGAGCCGAGGGTCGCGCGTGGAGCGTGGAGGGTCGAGAGTAGCAGGAAGTAGGAAGATTCTCTGCCCACTTTCCCTCCTTCTCCCCCAGGGCTGCGGGCTGTGGGTTGTGGGCTGTGGGTGGGCTATGTTTTTTGTCGCGCCTTTTGATTGCGTTAACATGCAAAAGTGGTCTCATTATTCCATTTAAAATGTCCTTCAGCCAAGGCACTCGCAGTCACAGTTGCCGGCAGGCACTTGATATCCTCCTCCCCCACCTGCTGTCTCGCCCTGCCCTGAGTTATTCAGCACAGCGCACTTTGTTTTCATGACTTCAAGTTGAGTCCGTTGGCCTGGTGACTTTCCCAGCTCCTGCTCCTACTCCTGTTCGTGCTCCTGGCTCGGCGATTGCCTTCCCATTACGTATTCTCAAGACTCATTTCGGCACCTCGGAGTGGTTGCCGGCCCCTACATCGCACTCCCCTAAGTCACGCCTTCGGGCGTCTACTCCGCAATTGACCTTTCGACTGCGCACGAAGTGGCCATCCATTGGCAGCTATAGAAAATCCCAAGCGGATTTTCAATTTTCAGCTAAATTAATTTAATTCATTTGAAGAACCTCACAGTACATTAAAGCGGACACAATACAGTGGACACTCCCTCTCCTGCCCCGCGTCACCTCTCCCACTGCAGCTCGAATTCTCAAAGGTTTTTATTTGCCAAGAATACAAAATTAATTATAATACAGTATGTACACAGCAAGAAATTGTCAACTGCGAAAAGTATTTTCTTTGAAGCCAACGCAAATTCGCTAATGAGTTTATTCCAGAAAATTCAAAATTGTGAAAGTTTTCCCCTAGGAATGAGCAAGTCACGTCTTTCGATACCTTTTTGCTGGATACACAATAAAAATATTCATACACCCAGATACTTTCCCTCGGACGTAGACTATAACTGCCAACTGCGATTGCTCTGCTGTCTCTGCTGCTGTGCCGCACTTCAACTAACTGTCAACTAATTGCCAAATGTAATCAGCTTTTCCCGCACGTAAGCCGCTTATTGTGCGCCATTACATTTTCGTGAATACCGAATAAAAATGAATCTGAACCGAACCAAACGAAATGAAACGAAACGTCACAAAGCACTGCCAGTATTGCCTAATAGTCCCACATATGACGAGAACTGTGCACCTGTGGGGGAGAGTGGGGGGGCAGAAGAGGCGATTTTGAAGTGCGGTTCAAACGGTTGATTGCTCTTGTCGCACAAATGGGATAAATTTACATAGCTCCACAGCAATCAGTGGAATTGTTAGCGGATTTATCAAAGGTTTTTATCATGCGTGTATTTTGATTTTGTTGTTGTGCCCGGACAGCTTGATGTGATTTCCAAAAATGTAATTATTAGAAAAACCTCTACAAGAAAGATAAGAACTTTTTGCAATGTTCAGAAAACAGCGATCACTAAATTTGACCCTTATTTGTTGATTCTAAATTTATTTGGAGGTCGAACCATTAAGAGTGAGTTTTGGCCATGTTTTGACTGTCAGAAAGTCTACAAGTTAGTATTGAGGACTTGACAAAAACTCCTTTTTATACCCGCTACCTATAGAGTAGAAGGCTATTAGAACTTTGTGCCAACTGTCTGTCCGTCTGTATGAAACCTGGACCTTAAGGACTATAATAGCTAGAGCTACCAAATTTGGTTCAATTCAATTTCAGAGTTACTGTATCTGAATACCTGAACGTATATGCATTCTTATTAATATTTCTAGATGATGTTTGCTCTTACCTGGTATATTGTGAGCTTGCACATGTTTTGCCAGCAAGGCAAGCAGCCAAATCAATACAAATTTGAGAGTCTGTATTGATCTGGTGCTGACTGGGCAGGTTCTGGTTCTAATTCTATTTACGGGGCTTGAGCACCCGTCGACGTCCTCGTCGACGTCTTCGTCCTCGTCGTGGTGTCTTCTTCTCTTCGTTGTTTTCACTGTAAACGCCGTCTCCGCCAACGTCGTCGCTCTCGTCGTCGTCGTGGCGGCGCAAATGGTTTCTGCAGCACTCGCTATTGTTGTTGCTGTTGTTATTGCGGATGTTGTTGTGGTTGTTGTTGATGCTGTTGTTGTTGCTGTTAAGGGTGTGGCAGTTGTTGACTCCACTGTAGTACTTTCGCTGATTGCGTCTAATTTTTGCTGCTCGCTTGGGGCTCTCTGGTTTTGTGTATTCGTGTTCGTGTTCGTGGCGCACGACCAACGCGACCGGCTCAATGCCTGACACCATCGATAAGACCCAGGGTCCGCACACACACCCATGCCTCTGGTCCCATAGTCAATACCTCCTAACGTATCGTTCTCACTTGCACTGGCGTCATCTGTAACAAAGGGAGAGAGCATAAAGAACGTATATAAGTAATCAGTTTCAGTTTCGGTTTCAAGTCTGCACTTGCAGCGCCGCAGCTTTTATCGATGGCTTTCACACCTGCCCATCTGCCCACTTGCCGGTACCTTCGCATGCCTGTACACCTGGCTGCACTTGATGAAGCTGTCACGCCAAACCATCAGCATCAACTGTCAGATGACAAGTCAGAGCAGCCTCAAGGCAGCTCGGCAGCTCGAGAATGCCAATCAACTTAATGCTTGGACTCTCCCCGAACCCCATGGTGCCCACAAGAAATCGAGTGATAAACTATCAACCTATGCACTCAAGGATTCAAGTGCTTAAGTGTAAACTATCGAGTGCGTTAGTCAATACTAATTAAAATCAAAATCTATATAAGGTAGACCTTTATCCCAGCATCAGAATCTTGAACAAGTCTGTAACTATAGATGACAAATTAATAAACAAAAAGTTTTTCTGGAGGACATGAAAAACACCTTCGCACCCACACAGACACCACTCACACACAAATGTGCACATAAAGTTAAGCAGCTATTATGTTGTAGCTACAAGGCTGACAAACTGATAAGCCTAAGCACGTGGCAGCCGGGAAGGGTAGCTCACCTAACACTTGGAACACTTGGGTAAAATTGGGACCGAACACAAAAGCGAAACCGAACCCATAAACTTGAGTTGCGCCTATACAAATAGCAAAAACTTTTCTTTACGCTTTTCTTTGGCACCGAAACTTTGCGCTCTAATGTAAAACTCGTGTTGATTGTCATCAGGGAGCCATTGTTGTATAGTTATATACCAGAATATGTTGTTGTTGTTGATGTTCTTAATGGTATCTCGGAGATCTTGAAGGAGGAACTAGACGAGGTGCTATGTGAGATACCTGTTTGCTGAGCAGTTAATTAAAAGGGCTCGTGTCCACAATTAGCAATATTTGTAAGCCAGTCGAGATGATGCGAGGAGCGCCACCCCTAAAGTATGCAACGGAACATCCACTTGGCCACAGATGTCTTTTTAATTAAATTACTTTGAAATGCTTTAAACGGAATTCGCAAAAGTAGCGCAGCTTCTGGAATGCCGCAAGTCCCCGAGACTCTATGTTGCATACCTGGCAGACCTCACTATAAGCATCAGCATAAAAATGCCACATACATCTGCACACACACACACAGTCGAACTCTCTTTTGACGGGGCTTCAATGCGACAAGGAGGCAAGGAAGCAACCTTTGCTTTGGCTTTATTAAATGTTGTCAGTGCAATTAAGTAACTCGAGTTTACACTCACACAGTCACACACTCACACATACAAGTAAGTACACATTACTTCACTCCGTCTACATTCAAGTATATATATGTGTATGCAGATACGCACCAAAATACCCTCATCCGTTGACGGGAACTGTGAATGGGGCAGGGAGTCAAAGAACAAGAAGAAGAACTCGTTACGTTTAATTTTCAATTTTGTTGGAATGGGTAGGGGTGGGAAGGGAAACGAAGGGAGATGGGTACAGGTTTTGTGGCTGTCTTTGTGTGTGCACAGTGTGCTCTGACGACGCTGTATAAACATCATTAGTGATATTTTAATGCATAACTTAATACCCCCGGAGAGAGCACTAAACAGAAACAGAGACATGTGAACAGCAGCAACAGCAGCAGCAGCAGATACAACAACAACAGCAATAAACAACTGAAAAAATGCGAAACCTGTGCGAGGATGCTGCCGTCCTCCTCCTCAAACAAGGCGAGTCTCATGCGTCGAGCTTTAATCCTTTCGCCATGACATGTAAAATTTTAATAACGTCAAGGTTTGTGAGGCATTATAAAAACTTTTTGCGCGTTGGCATTATGACAAGTTTATTAAAACGAAATTTATTTATAGAGCGTGCTCTCGACGCTACAGACGACAGAGTGCCCATTACCCAGCCCCTGGCCAAGCCCAGGCCCAGGCCAGCCCAGAACAACAACCACATCAAAACTAAAGGCCCCATCCAGCCCAGCAGCCCAACAGCTCAACAACTGCCAGACAGCAAAAATCGCATTAGGCGAGGCTCCTCCCCATCACCATCCATGTCCCATTGCCGTTCCCATCACACAAGTGAACAGACGAACTCTGACGAGCAGGCAAACCGGGCAACAGGAGAAGGCAGGGGGGAGGGGGAGGGGGAGGCAACCTAAATAGAACAAAAGCCGGAAAAATGATTTCCCTTATGGCTGAATTTTCATTACCGAAAAACCTTCCATGCCGTATGATTTCATTTGTAAATCAGCTCAACTTGAGCTCGAACACAGCATAATGGACGCCGGATATCAGACAATGGAACGCGGGGACTCGGAGATCGGGGACGAAGGATGCCACAGTTGATGGCGACTGTAGCGGCCATCTTTGTTGCAGAGGGAGAGCGCAACAACAATGACAAATCAGCAAACGAATTGCATTTGCTGTTGCCACACGTTGCCGCAATGCAAACCAGACCAGATACACACACATACACTCACATATGTACGTGTGTATCTATCCTCTGTCTGTGTGTAATCATTGAACTGAGCACGGTACACTGAGGATGTAGATGATAAATCAGTTGATTGGTTCGGTCTGTGGGCGTGTCCGGGCCTGTGCCTGTCCTGTCCTGTCCGCGTGAATCATTGAGACTCATAACTACATTTTCGGCAACATCGTTGTCATTAAAATGTTTGTGTTGAGGTGGACGACAATCAGCATCCACATCTCCACATCAGCCAGTACGTACTGGCATGCAACGCATTCCAATGAGCCAAATGATGGACGCCATTTTGAGTGTGCCTCTGGAACCTGTGCCACCCCGAGCCACCCTATGGTGGCAGCACTTTATGGCATCCGTTTCCGTTGCCGAGCGAGAGAGATAACTGCTACGGCGGTGAGTAAAAGCTTTTGGTTGACTACACACTGCACCCGAAATTGACAGAGGTCGATTATTCCCACATCGTACATGATCTTTGTCGGCCCAGACACATTTACATTCGCAGCTCTATCGGGTCAGCGCACTTGCTGTTGCTGATTATAAATCACAATCGCAGTCAATGCATCACACTGAAAATTGTCACTCATTCAGAATTAAAGATAAACAGGGTTTATTGAACTGAACATCAGATTAAATATCTTCATGGTTCAGAAAACCATCAGATACTTTCACCTTATTCCTACATGTGTTTGCCCTTTATACATGACCCTGGTCCACCCGTTTAGAGGTCCTCAGCGCTGGCTACTTGACGATGCGCTAAAAACTAATTAAACGTGTTCTACACAATCCACTATAACTATCTATTTACTCTCAAGCAGGGCCCCTTGACCCAGCCACAGTCACAGCCACAGCAGCCCTGGGGTTCGGCCCAGAAAGCATTTCAACATGCCACTTAAATATCTGCGAGTGGATATTCGCCACAGACTTGCGCGACGCCTTGAGACATTTTCAGATGTTTCCTCCTCCTCTCTTCAGCCCCCTCCTTGTTTCTCTAACTCCCCTCCTCTCCGTCCTTCTCTTCTCTAGCGCTCTCGTGTGTTTGGGTGCTCTTGTGCAGCCGTAAGCTGAAAACAAGAGCAATTTTCAACTTTGCTCATTGCAGGAGCAAAAGCTGAGCCGGGGAGGGGCAAGAAGGGAAGCCAGCGAGGCCATATATACTTGTGCATGCCCCAAAAAATATTAAGAAGAGCCATAAGAACAAGGGAACAACAGCAACAGCAACGGCAAATACAGAGCAACAGAGTGCCCAGTACACAGTACCATGTACCGTGTACCGTCGTATTGTGCTGTTTGTTTTGCATTTACAGTATCGCTCATACGCCGCATTGTACGGGCTGAAACTTTAATGAAATGGGTCGCCTGATGGCCGTTGCATTTGCGCTTTAGAGCCGAGCCGAGTCGAGTAAAAGCAAAAGCAAAAGCAGAAGCGCAGAGTGTGTGAGGGCAGGCGTGAGGGCTTGTTAGCGCAGCAGAACAGAACAACAATGGGGATAACAATGCCAGAGAGCAGCAGACACACACCATCTATGTAGGCCAGTTGTAAAACAAATGGAATCATCCCCATCTCCATCCCATCTACACTTGTGCCTCTCTCTCAGTCCTTTCTCCATTCTCCATTGCGGTTGCTGCCATTCTAGATGGCGCACATTGAATTACGCTCTTCGCTTTGTTTGCTGACGCAGTGCGTCCGTCCCAACTTTGTTTGTCTTTCGACTTTTTCATTCATTAGGAACAACATTCTGCTAACTGATCGTCCATGTATGCTATTTATTAAGTAACAAGCAACAAGACACCGACATAAAACAAATACTATCTGCAATTTAATCTATGAAAATGCTGTGGAACTTTTCTTTCTCCCTCTGCAAAGTCGGAGCACTAAAAAGGAACATCAAACGGCAACGGCAACGGCAGCCAAAGTCAATATATCATTATGCAGATACACCGACACTTTACGCTAAATGATCTAAAAATGCGACCAAATAAACTGCCGTCCAGGAGCACAACAGCCATGTTGGAATTGGAAACGAGAGTGGAACCATGAGAGGGACTGGGAGAAGGATGGGGAGGAGCATGGAACGGGCCATTGTACAATTTTAATTGCTCTAAAATGTTGTAATACAACACGAACCACAAATAAATAAAATTTGCTGACATCAACAGGATGTTTGCGGGTTCCTGTGCGGCAGAGTCAGGCGAAAGGCAGGGAACAGGAGGGGGCAGTAGGACATAATGGTCTAATGGCTGGCAACCGCCCCTCGCTTTGAAATTTAATTTGGTCGGAATGGAGCAGAATGGAACGGAAAGACGCCGAGACAGAGCTGGCTCTGGCAGAAACTGCCTATTGGCTTGTGCATAAATAGCCTGGGCAGGCAAATGAGCGGTTGAGGTGCGGGCTGAGATGAGAAAGGCGTGCCGGGGCCGGGGGTATGACAGGAAATGATATGGCTTTTGTAAAGCGCCTCGTCGTCTTTCGGACATTCCCACAAAGCGAATACGAATCCCTCGTCAAGCAGAGAGAGGGAGGGAGAGAGAGAAGAAGCAATGTAGCAATAGCTCGGGTATCATTGGGATTTGTTGTCTCCTTTGCTTCATGTTGCTGTTGTTGCTCGTTTATTGTATTTACTATAAATTTGTGCTTCTCATTAAGTTTTCACTTTTATCATTGCCATTCAAAGGCCATTACGCAACAGAAATGTTTATTCACACTCGACTCGCGACTTTGTCGACCTGCAGACATATGAAGCAGGTCTGCGATTCGATAATGAATTGTTGAATTTCTTTTTTGCTGGCATTTCATTTCTTTATTGCTCATTATGCCCCTCACAGTAGCTGCTGATGAGCCCGGCCAGTGTCATCAATGAGTCGGCACAAAGTTCTCAAGGGTCCCGTCGATTCGTCTTCATTCCTCCGACTCTTCACTGATTCTCTTTTCTGTCTTTTCTCTCATTTATCCATTTGCAGTTCTTCACAAATTCTCAACAAACTTTACTTTGCAGCAATTAAATTCGTAATATTATTTCTCAAACAGCGCAAAGTTTGTTTCGTTCTTTTTACATTTTCTTTTTTTGTCCCAAAAACCTCTCAGACTTTTTCTAAGAAAATATTTCGCTCGAATTGTGAAAGTGCAAAATTATTTCAAAAAGCAACAGAGCCACGGCTGGGTGGGCAAGGGAGGTGTGGGTGGTGTTTTACTGCTCGCGCACACTGTGGCCCACAATAGATGCCTGAGCGTCAGTCCAGAAGTGCCACAAGCCAAGGCAAACGATTGCAAAAGGCAAAAAGAAAGCAGAGCAACGAAGAAGAAGTAGAGGGGAGGGAGACAAGGACGAGCAGACGCCATCAAGGAGGGAGTCAAAAGTTTTATATTTCATGCTTAATTGCGGCATTTCGATTAAGAAAAATTAATAATAAAAGTTTTGTTATTATTTGAGCTGGCAAAACAAAGAGACGAAGAAACGAACAAACGAATAAGAATAATGCGGATAAAAGGAAAGCGGAAGGCGCCTGGCAAAGAGCGACGGATATGAAAACTTAGCAGGATAGATTGACTGACCCGAACTGACTCTGAACTCTACGGGCAACGACGAAGAATACTTCCCCGTCTCCTCTCCTGCACCTAAACTTCTTTGCACAGGGATATGAAATTATCAGAAGGTAATCTGAGAACCAATTATGAAAGTTCTAAGATACATTTGACCTTTAAAACTTCTTCTCCTCTTTGTGCTTTCTACGTGTATCGAATTCTTTTTAATTTATTTATATCATCATCTTAATAACACCGCGAAAGGCCCAAAATAATTATTAAGCAGCAGTATCATTGCCAGCGCAGACAAGTTCATAACTCTCCGGCTATTTTAAGATATACTACGAGTTCCTTAAACTGAATTCTCCCTCCTACGGAACCCCATGGGGTGAGCTTCCTCTGTACGTGAGCTTATGCGAGGGGCTGTGCGTGTTTATCCTCCCCTCCTGAGAGGCACGTCTTTTGGACGCTGCATTAAATAAAACGCTGCAAGGGCAAGACGAGGGGCAAAAGAAAGACGAATCATGACTGAAGTGCAAAACTTTTCCCATTATGCAAAAATGAATTTCCCATGCTTTAAAGTACTAAGTACTCATGGAGAGACTGAAGGCCGGAATGCAAAATAAATTTTACACGAATACTGAAACAGATGAGAAACAAAAGAAACAAGAAGAGGGAAGGGGGAATCGACGGAGGGGCAGGGGGAGAAAGTTAAACGACTCGCACACAAATTTTACATTTAAGTATGTACAGTTTAACGTTTCAATAATAAAACTGCTGTTGTTTTTGTCGATCCACAAGTTTGACTGTAGTTCCCCTCTCCTACAGTCCCCGTGTACAGCACCCGTGTACAGGTCCCTCTTAAGTATGTTTAACTGTATTTAAGAATGCTTGTGCTGGGTTCAATAATTCTACACCAGGCAGTTAGTTGTTCCCTTTTCAAGATATTGATTTTACTGCACACAGGAGCTTAGCAGCTTCACACACACACACATAGAAGTACATGCGCGAACTGTAACTGAGCAATATAAGCGCCATTTTGCGCCTTTCCCATAAAATCGGCGCCTGCTGCTACTGAAAAGTCCATTGAACTATGGCCCGCGTAGAAGTTGCTATCGGAATTGTACGAGAGTATGCACAGTGTAGCTACACAGCTACACTATTCATCGCGATATGGTGTCGTTGCTGTGGCCTGAATATCCCTATTAAATGGCAAAGCCCTTTTGCTCGCTTTGTGGGCTCTGACGTCCTGTCGATATCGGCAAACTAATAAAAAGGGTTCGTGCACCAAAAACTTTGATAACTTTTTCGTTCTTTAAATTGATTCTCAAGCATGGGAATTGACAAGGGGGAATGGGGAGCGTCTGGCTGGCAGAGAAAATGTTCTGATTGCGCTTTAATAGCGCCTAATGGCCGGCGACAAATGTGGCAAATTACTTTAATGGCCACTACGAAATAATGAACCCAGAACCGAACCGAACCAAACTGTACCAAAGTGAACACTTTGCAGCAACAGTTACCGAAGAAACCGTCCACTGTCCGAGCGGGTCTTAAAATACTATGATAGCCTCCCTCAAAGGGTAGAGGTATCAGGGGATGGAGGAGGGTGCAAATTATGCTGGTCTCACTAGCTAGTGCGGTGCACTTCTGTGGTTGTCCCCCTCTTATTTCCCAGGTTATTGTGGCCACCGTCAAAGGGGCTTTCCTCAACTTTATTCAGCCTTATCGATAACTTTATGCTACAAGGCAGAGCAGAACAGATCGTGGTATTGATAGCGTCCCTCACCTGGTCTTCTCACTGGTTCTCACTGCCTCTAATTGTCTTATTTCTTAATTGGTTTTCCGCAAAGTCTTCTCCTAACTATGCGTTTGTTGATGCCTCATAAGCTTTTTAGCTTGTTCCAAAGTTCGCAGCAACCTGGAAAGCTGGCAAAAAGGAGTCTGCATACAAGATACAAAAAGTTATGAAATTGAAGTGGAGCCTTCATCTCCCTCCTCCCCTCTGCCCTACTCTCTCTCCCCCTCAGTACCTCCATCGCCCTCTGGGCATGAAAAAATGCAAACAATTTTCAACTTTAACTGGAAAGTTGTTGCTTGCATAACCCTTTGCACTTTTTCTCTCCCTCTTTCTATCTCTCTTTCCCTCCCCTCTCTCTCACTCGCCTTCTATTCCTCTCTGCTACTCTCTTTGCTCAGGCATTCAGAGTCGAGTTGTGTCGAGTTTGGCAAATTGAAAAACGTAACCCAAACTCGTGAGGCTTTAAATAGTTTTTGTTTTGGCATTAGAAGTCAGAGATCATTGTGGGTCGCAGGCGGGATTTGTCAAGGGTTACCTGGAATTAAATTTATTAGCAATGCGTCCCTCCTTCCCAACTTCCCTTGCTCCTTCTCTCTCCTCCCACATTCAATGCTGCGTGCGAGGGCTGCTGTAGCTACTGGTAAGCAGTAAAAATAAATCAACAACTAGGTCAATTTTCACGCTCCACTGCCAATGGAGTGTAAAAAACAATGCCTGTGCTTAGGAGAGTGTTCATGTGTATGTGTGTGAGTGTATGTGGGTGTGGAAGCCATAGAGCCAAAGTATGCGCCTTATTCAATAAAAAAGACTTGTGTGTTCTGCACCTTCCCACCTGCAACCTGCCACACGTTGCAGTTGCCGTTGCCGTTGCTGTTGCTGTTATAGTCACTGTGGCAGTGGCAGTTTCAGCCGATGCAGCAAATTGTTTGCCACAGCAGTCGAAAGCAACCTTCGTTGACGTCATGAAGTGGACACAGCTGCCGATGCAGGAAATTCTGTGTATCTGTCGACTGTCGGCTGTCGGTTGGGGAGTGGGGAAAACGAGTTAGACTCCAGTTAGAGGCAGTTCTGTGGGCCTCACTCTCAGCTCTCCGAACTCTTATAAAATAACTAGAGTAGAAGATCACAAGCTTCCAAGCTGTACAACTTTATGGTAACTTCAACTTCAACTTCAACTTTAGCAGCGAGTTTGAGTTCGAGTTGATCGGCGAGTTGTTTTCGTGGTGAATAACTTTACTCTCAAGTATGTAAGTATGTACATACATACACACATACCTGTGTACATCAGTTATGTACTCGGCCATATGCTCTGTGGCTTCTTCAGCTTTATGCTTTGTGCTCAAGTTTCGCGTCATTATGCGCGCCAGTTTTGGGCGCCATGCAACCATATAAATGCCCTGGCTACACCATATGTGTGTGTGTGTGTGTGTTTAACTTTGTTAGCGTCTTATGATAGGCTTGTGATATTAGGGCCCACACAAATAAATTTCATAATTTGGTCTTCTTCAGTTGCGTTACAATACATTATAGATATTTGTAGCGTATCTAAAGTTGTGCATACTCGAGGTCAGCAGTTAATAAGGGATATTTAATACTATAATAATACTCTACACACACTCTCTCGTTTCTCGTCTCACCCTTTCCTTATACTTTTCTACAATCTAATAATCTTGTCGTTTTCCCCATTCACTTAATCGTGTAGCAGCAGCGTGTCTAGTCTCTTTAGTCTGTAGAAAAAGTACACTCGAGTTTTCAGTTTCTTATTCTATGCCCGCCTCTCCAATCTCTTCTCTCCCTCCCCCATCCATCCAGCTTCCTCTGGTGCCCAGTTTACTCCCATTTCGTTTCGCATTCAACAGAAATTCCAATGAACTACGAGACGCTTGACCAGCCGCTGCCTCTGGCTCTTCCCCTCTCCCCCTTTCAAGTTGCCTATTCGCCTCTTCTCGTTGTGGCTTTTCTGCTGTTCTTTTTTTTGTGCTTTTTGATGATATTTTCATTTCTCTGTTGCTCGATAGCCACTTTTTGTTTACAATTATTGCGCGTTGTTTCTGTTTAGCTTAGAGACTTTTTTCGTTTTTCTTTTCTCCCTCTCCTTCTCCCTCTCTCTCTCTCACACACGCCGTACGTGCCCGTCTGCGTGAGAAAATATCGTTTAGCGACGTCATAATATTGTAGCTTGGGAATTTTACATGTTCTTGGTAACATATCATATAATCCTTTTCTTTACATGCACATGTACAGTGGGGTGTGTACAGTGGGGAGGGTCGAATTTCCAGAATAATCTAAATCTACATTTCATACTTGTTTTTATACTTTTCGCTTTGCTGTGCGGAAAGTATCAGTTTTTCGTGTTGTTGTTGAACGAGTTGAGGCACCCTACTATGGCATATACGGACACACTCACACATACACAAATAGTTTATCGACAATGGTTTGCATTTGACCTTAATTTATAAACACGCAAGCCAAGCCAGAGCCAGAGCCGAAAGAAGCCAGAAATATACAAGTGTATAGCGTCAATCGATAAATGTAATGGGAATCGATTTGGAACTGGCCTTCACGAAGTGCGTCACCAGTCTCCGCTCTATAGGGCAGATAGCAAAAAAGAACTCTCCACAAATGTGAACTACTTAGTAGGACAGATATAAATCTTGCAGACAGCAACAGCAATAATAACAACATCGAATCTCCCTGCAGCCCATTTGTTGTGAGTACCAAATGAATGAGTGATATATTTATCTCTCGATATAATCCTTTTTGTGAAGTGGCAAGGGGGAGGTCGACGGAGTGTGCACTCAAGAACAAAGGCGAATAAGAGAAAGAGAAACAGGGACAGAGACGGAGACAGAGACAGTGTTGAAGCGCAGATAATCACAACAATTTATCATTATTAACAATTTGTTACAATTCCCGTGCCACGGGGACTCAGAGCGTGTCTGTTTATAAGTTTGTCTGTTTGTCTCTCTATCTCTCTTTCTTTCTTGCAGAGTTTCCCAATAATAAATGTCAGTCTGCGTAATCATTGCTGGATTAAGACAAAGCGACAGAAAACAGGCGTTGGCCCCACAACGAAATAAATGTTTACAGAACTTTAGATTGGCAGAGAGTTTATTCAAGTAGAACACAAATGTGGTTACGATTCGATTCTGTTATGGAAATTGCAATTTCCTACTCCAGTCGGCGCTTTTCAGCTCTCTCCACAGTTGCGCAGGCAGAGACAACAACTAGAAAGAGTTGCCAGAGAAGTGCACTCTTCTGTGAGATACCTCGTACTATGGCAGAATGGATATATCAGTTTAGCTGAGAGGGATTAACAGTATTTATACTTGTATGTAACATTCCTTACAGGGTAGGTTGTTGAATACAATGAATATGAAAATTAGGTTGTTAACAGTTTGACGTATCAAATCTTATTGTGTTGTTTTGTTAGAGATCACACTGTTGTCTATCGATATTTCTATGGATTTAGTGGTGGCACAATTGTCATTACAATATCAATGTATATCATTGTACAATACCGATAAGGCCAAGTCCACTTTGGAAAATGTTCAATCAATATAAGGATTAGAACGTTTCCTGCCTATACTATACTATCATTCCTGTCATGGTACTGAGTATCGCAAACAAAAACAGGAACAGAAACAAAAACAGAAGCTGTCGTACAACTGTAGTATTTGCTGTCTACATCGACGGATATGCACAGAATACACACACACAAATACATGTACAGACACACACATATACAGACACATACCATATATCCATATATGCGTTTTCACTCAGAATCTTCAATTACATTGCCCGACGGCAGAGAAAGAAGTGGAAGGCAAACCTACATAAACCCAAACCTCAAACCACACACACACAAGCAATCAAACTGAAACCTATACCAACTCCGCCCCTCTTCTTTCCTCCCTCTCTTTCTTTATTTTCACACACATATTTTCTGATTGTTTTCTGGGCCTGAGCTGAATTATTTGCTCGCCTCTGTGTGTTTTTTCTTTGTTTTGCCACAAAGCGTTTTGTAATTGAATTATGACATCGAAATCAGTTTGGCATTTACTCTTGTTCTTCTTGTAATTGAAAATTGCATAAATTGTAATTACATTCTCGCCCCAAGACCCCGCAAAGTCTTTTGACTGATCAGAGATATTTAGTTATCCACGGAATGCAATTGGAATTCCGGCAACGTCTATGAAATTGTATCAAATATCATATTCAGACTGCAAATTCTTTCTGAATTTCTGCTGATTCATAGACGCAAATATGTTTTCCCTTCCTCGTAAATATAACAAAAATATTTTAAAGCTGACGAAAAGCATTTAATGATTTGAGATCTAAGGGGAATCTAGACTCACCTCACTGGCGCTAGCATCATACAATGTATTCAAAGCCAATCCAATGTGCTTTTGTTGTTGTTGCTGTTGTTGTTGTTTACTCCTCGGATTGGGGGATTGTCGTTGCCGAAATTGTTGTTTGGGTTTTCTCGTTGGGGATATCAGAGAATGACCAACACGAACAGCGTCGACAACAACTCAGCAAAATTAAATGCTCAAGTAATAAAAAGAAGGACGTGGAACGTTGTTTGCTCTCCTTGTTTGTTGTTGTTGTTGCTGTTGCTGTTGTTGCTTTTGTTATTCGCCTTGGCTTTTAACGTAGTAAAAATGGTGTTTTATTAGGAGCAGTCGCAGCAATGTCGACATCGACTCCTTGTTGTTGTTATTATTGTTGTTGTGGTTGTTGTTGTTGTTTCTCTCTCTTGTTTCTCTGCGAGCGCGTTTTACACTTTGTTTACAGGATAATCGCTTGATTTATGACACTTTCTTTTCATACTATATATGTATATCTACACGTGTAGATGGCTGTGTGAGTGTACGTGTGTGTGTGTGTGCGTTTTGATGAAGGACTTCAGCAGCGATTGCGCTGACACTGAGGCTGCCAACGGACTCTTTCGCGCTGCCTTTGCCTTTGCCTTTGAGTTTGCCTTGGCCGTTGACTTACGTGGGGGACTGTGCGCAATTTCGGGCGCGTTTCGGGGATGTGGATGGGGATGAGAATGAAAGCAAAAGAATACATAAGACGTAAAATAAATGCCAAGGGCCAAGCATAAACATACAGCAGGCACACACACACAAACTCGCACACACTCATAGCCGAAGGAGGACGGGTTTTATGCACAACAAATAAAATCAATACGGCGTAAAAATAAGAAAATTATGTTCGATTTTGATGTTGTAATCACAAATGGCCAAAGGAAGTCGTTTCATATCGAAACCCGATTGCCTTGCCACTTTTTACTTCTTCCACGCCCTTTATTGCACGCACACACACGCACACAGGCACACACACTGCTGGTACGCACTGTGCACACCGGAACGGAGTTCTTTCTCGGGACACGTGACTCACAACTTGGCAACTCGAGTAGAGCACGCATTATATAATTATCGCACTGAGTATGTTAATGTGTTTCTCATTCTTCTTAATTCTCACACAACTTCACGTTTTTCTTATATTTTTCTGTAATTTTCTTATTTCATTACATTTTGGCATTTTAGCCTTTTTCCGCCGGCATACGCAGCTGGGCAACTCCGGCTAATCCGTTCAGTTGCCTAAATCAACGACAGTCTGAACACGGTCTCATGCCACATGCCTCATGGCTCATGTTTCTATTTCGGTTTCTGTTTCTGTTTCGGTTTCTGTTTCAAGTTTCTGTTTTCAGCTCAGCTCAGCTCGGCGCTCTCTGCTGGAAAATTGGCGCTGCTGCTGACTGCACAACTTTGGCACTGAGCAGCAGTTTTCCAGGCACGACCACGACCACGAGAACAAGCTCTGCTCTGCTCTGTTCCGATAGGAATTCCGCAATAATATTTTTGAAAGGCTGCCAAAAAGGTGCACAGACACAGTCACTGTTACCTTGGGTACTATTTGGGATTACTATATAGTATATTTATAGATATTCCTCGCTTTATCCGCAAACAGCTGATGCACTCTGCCCGACTGAGTTGGGTTCTTCTTCTAACTCGGACACACTTCAGCAAGCACAAGAAATAGCGGGAAATATTTCACTTGCGCAACTTTGGCAAACATCCTGCATGACAACCCGCTCTCTCTCTCCCTCCCTCTCTCTCTCTCTGTCGCCCCTCATTCCTGACTAGAACAGAGAGAGAGAGTTGCGTCGTTCCATTGACTGAGATGACCTGCTCTCTCTCTCTCTCTGTTCGCTCTCCCTCTCTCTTTTGGATGTCTCTCTCCGCGTGATCCTTTTGGGCTGCAGTCGTTGAAAACTGGAATTTTTCTTACAGCTCCGCTCTGCCTCTGCCACTGCCGCTGCCTCTGCTCTGCTACTGCTGATGTTTTTCTCTAGCTGGTTTTTCTTTTTGTAACCTGTGCATCCGCGCGGGTGTGGTCCTCTGGCTCTGGCAATGAGCGTGAATATCCCGAACTTCACATTCGGTATCCAGAGCGAGTATCAACTGAATGTTTTCTAATTGTTTTGCGAATCATTTCATATTCCACTTCGAATACACTTCGAATGTTGTTTTTCTTCACACACACGCATACACACACACAGAGGCACGTTCATGCATGCACAAACACGCACTCCTTGCTTGGGGGTTGTCGAGTTTTTGCACTAAATAATTTGCAGTAATTTTTGATTAAATTTTCACACGCACACACAGAGAGAATCGTATTTAGCGTACACCACCGTCACTGACACAGTCACAACTCATGCACACACACTGGCAGCATAACAAAACACACACTTACAACAACTTCACAGGCAACTCTAAACGTCGCGAGTTAAACAGTCCGCGTTCACGTACGCCGTAGCAGCACAACAATTGAGTACTAAATCTGCGCCGAGCACAGCGTCAGGAATAAGCGCTCAACCGATGCCCGACGCACGACGCGACGCCCGACGACCGATGCTTGCAGCCACCACAACTTCCGGAGAGAGCAACTGAGCCAGAGAGAGAGCAGAGAGCGAAGTGCAGAAGTGCTGAGAGCAAATGGCAACAGCAACAGAGAGTGTGTGCTTGCGCAGCAGCATAACCGAGAGAGAGCCGACGACTTCTACTTCGGCTCTTATACTCGTACTCGACTGCTGATGCTGTTAAACCTCGGCGTGGGCTCACCTTCGTTGGCTAACCTGTCCGAGTCGAATGTATGTGTGTGTGTGAGTACGTGTGCGTGAGTGTGTCGGCCACTCGATAACCCTTTAGCATAGCCCTCGCTGCTGTTGTTGTCGTCGGCAGAGGCAGTGGCGTCGGTCTCAGGTCTCGGCTTCATTGAATAATTATCTCAAGTTTGCCAGTTGGCCCTTTTTGCTTTTGACCCAAAAACCAGTTTTATGTTTTGGTTCTGCAGCAACTTGTTTCCCACTTCAGTATCAGCTCTGGGCGCACAGAAACAGAGACAGCAACAGAGACAGAGGCAGAGGCAGTGCCAGACAGACAGAGCCACTTCCCGTAGCATTGCCAGTTGATGTGGAAATGTGTTAAAAGACTCCGCACTCCGAAAATATTTACTGGTTCAAGAGCCGCAACAACAACGTAGGGTAAAGATAATTGCGCTGAACTGAACTGTTTGCGCCGAAGTCGAGTTTAATAAATTGCTTTTTAATTATTGCCTGACAGGTTTGACGAACTCCAGTCGAAGTAGAAGCGTGAAGTAGCCTCATCAGAACTCACTGAGATCGCTGTAGATCGCTGCACATCTACCTGTTTACCTGTGCCTCTGCCCCTACCTGTGTCTCTGCCTCTTTCTGTGCCTGTCCCTGTGCAGCCCGTTCTGTTGCCATATGTGATATTTGTGCCAAGTCATAAAGTTCCCACGCGGCGCTGTCTCAAACTGACCTACACTGCAATATTTCAATTAGCCTCGCCTATGAGCCACACTAAGTCTCGCAGCTGCTGCTAGAACATGGCCAGTATACCCAGCATAGCCACAGAATACCCAGTATTGTTTGCCAGAATATTTCCCTGTGAGAGACCCTTGGAAGGCGCCTGCGCCCAAAGAGATGCTCTCCTGCGCTCTCTCTCTCTCTCTTTGCTCTGCAGCTCGTGCAGCCGCCCCTAATATAGCCGTCCAACCCCAACCCACCCACAACTCTCCAGCCATCCTCGGCCGGCCTCGACTCCAGCTAAAGTTGGCCAAAATGATTCGTTTTCGCTGAATTTCACTTGGCTCACATGAAGAACGTAGAGGGGAGGGGAACGTAAAGGGGGACTGAGGGGGCTGCGTACTTATTTATGCTCGATTCAAGTGAATATATGTTGACTTAAGCAGCCTGATTTATGCATTATATTAGCGTGGATTTTAGCTGCAATAAATCTGCAAAAATTCGTCCCTTTCCTCCTGTTCTGCTCTGTTCAGTTCTGTCCCGTTACGTGCCATAAACCACCTATGAATGATAAAAATAATTTACTTTTGCTCTGTTATTAGCCAGGTCCATCCGAGAGCAATAGGTATTAAAAATATATGTCTATATTGAACATATAATACGACACTGTTTACGACAAACACTCGCAGCATAATTGATAGATAAACTCGCAGATATGAACAGACGCCTTTATAGCTGAATTGCAACCAGATAAGAGAGTATTCTACAGGGTATTCAATGGGCATTCAAATAAAAAGGGTATTATAATTTCCGAATTGATTGATAAACTCGCAGAAATGAAGAGACTCTTTCTTTAGACGCCTTTATAGATGAACTGGAAATTACAGCCACATAAAGAGAGTATTCTACAGGGTATTCTGTTGGGCATTTAAGCAGCATGTTCTTCTTAATTGGAGTCCAGGAATAACAGTAGTTCCGAAGTAATTAATTGGACACAGCAAACTGAAGACAGCCCCGGCCATTAGTGCCCTAATCGAAGCACACCTCGGCAATTGGAAAACTAAGATTAGAAACAGAGGCACAGAGAGGAAGAGAGCAGGGAAACTATTGTCTAATGAGCACACGCACAGGTTACGGGACACGGCAGACACTCGTAGACAAGTGCCAACTGCACAGACAGAACTGCGCCTTAGACCTTAGAACGTGTGCCCTATGTTGCTGCAACGTTAAAGGAAGGCGCCGCTGCACATAATAATATTCATAATTTGCAGGACCTTGCTCGCTTTCGCGTAAAAATTAAGGTGTTCATGTGGCCATAAAAACAATAAAATATTTAACACAAATTTTAACTTAATGCTTGAGTCGTAAAAATGTATGACAGCAAAAAAATGGCTGCCTACTGTGCGACATCGTTAAAAGCGTTGCCTCTTGCAGGGCAGGACAGGGCAGGGCAGGGCAGGTGGTAGTGAGAGGGGAGTGGGAGTGAGTAAGAGGCCGCGGGGGTAGGAGACAAGTTCTTGCCAATGCCGCCTCATTAAACCAGAAATTACACAAAGGATAACGCGCAGCTTGACGGCGACCGTGGCAGCAAAGTGTTTTTCTGGGGGAGGCCAGAGAGAGATGTGGCAGCAGATCCCTCGCTCTGCGTGTGTGTGTGTGCGTGGTTGTGCCGTGTCCCTCCCCTTCCTCTCTACCCTTTGGGCTCGGGCACAGACAGCCAACTGGCGCTTTGTTTTGGGCACTTTGACGCGCTTTACTCTTGGCTTACGGGCACAAATACATACAAATAAAAAATTATCGCTCGAGTCCAGAACGGGAGAAGGGGGTTGGAGTGAGCGAGTGAGGGAGAGGGGTGCTGCACGCACTGACTACTGCATAGCTATTATATTTTATTTTAGGTTGTTTTTTTTCGTCACGTTTGATGGCAAACAGTCAAGCAGTCTGGGCAGTCAGCGCAGCAGCAGCAGCGTCGTTATATTTCTTTCTACACCCTATAACCCCAGCGGGTTGTATAGACTGCAAGTGGGAAATAGCAATACTCAGATATTAACTACATTCAATTTATAGCTAATTAAATACGATATTTCTCAGCTTACTCGAGACTTCCGAGCAACTCACATGGAGCAGGGTATCGTAGCACCTGTATTGCCTTAATTTCTGTATACCCTGTACTCAGCGAGTTGTATAGACTGCAATCAATTATCTAATAGAACTCAGATATTAACTAGAACTGTTTAATTTTTAATTAAAGATGATATTTCTCAGCTTAGACGATACTGCAGCAAAACTTACGTGGAACAGGGTATCGTGGGGCCTTTAATGTGCCACCTCTTGGAGCAGCATCCTACGCTTGTTGTTGTTGTTTTTACTGTTTTCTTTGCGCCATATTTGCTCAGCTCCTGTATACCAAGGCTGATGCTGATGCCACAAGCGACGCCTTGCCCGCACCTTGCTCCGCCCTGGCTCAGCCAGAAAAGGCGCTGAGGAACCTGCATCGTCATTGTCTTTTGACGCTGCGAGCGTTTCTTCGCTTCTCTGCCTGTCCCTGTCTGGCTACGTGCGTGTCAGTGTGTTTGTGTGTTTCACTTCCTGTTTCATCTCTGGCTGCTTCCTGCTTATTTCTTATGTGTATTTTTACTGACGCTGATTTTTATTTCTTCGCAGGATGTGATATTTCATTCAGCTCCAGCTCGGCTTACAGAGCAGCGCTAAACGTCGCCCCCTAATAGAAGCTATCCCTGTCTGTCCGCCTGTCCGCCTGTCCAAGGTGAGTATAAATATAATTTCTTTATTTTTCTCTTTTTTACGATTCTTTCACGCTTCACGTTCACTCCGCGGAATACAAAGCAATGACGGGTTCTTAAATAACATTCAACTGCAACTGAAACTGGAAAGAATTGATTTAATTTTCAATTTTTCATGCTCTTTAAATAAAGCTGCGAATATTTGAGCTGACTTTGGAATGTATCTCAAGGCGAGCCGAGGATATTGCAGGTATTCATAACTAGGGCAGAGCAGGGCTGCTTGATTATTACAGATCCCCGTGAAGGAAAGGAGGCTCTGTAAAGTATGCTCGAAAAATACCCAGAGATAAGTGGAATTCGGCAAGCGGGTGTGTGTGCGAGTGTGTGTGTGCATATGTGTGGGTCTGAGGAATAAAATCTGCTGGTACACATAATTTGTATTTCAACCTGCAGTTAAAATGGGGCGTGCACTGCACGAAAAAAAGGATAGGCAGAACAGATATACAGAGAGGAAAGCGGCATGAGGAGAACCAATTAAGTTTGTTAATAAAATAGTGGACAGTTCTGATGAAATAGTATAATATTAAATAGTGACCCCATTTGAAGTCTGCTTTTCGAGTCGAGAGTTCCCTGCACCCAGTGCCATTTCTAGGGGTCGCCAATAGGTGCAATTCATGTAAATTTACTGGAAGGTACTTAAATTAATACAAAAATAATACTAAACTCATTGCTGAACTTTTCTTTTTATGATTTGCCTTTGTTTATTCTTCTTGGAAACTCATGACTTCTACTAGAGCCTTTCGATCGAGCCCTGTTTTGTGTCATCTGTTTAGCTGTGTCGCACGTTGTATTCATTTTAAATAAGAATAGATCTTCGCCATGTAGCCTTCGGTCTGCCTACTCGTCGGCTTCCTTGGGGTTTTCATTCCAATTCCATCTTGACGATGCTACTTGGACTCTTTCTGAGAGAGTGCCCTATCCACTTCCATTTTCCTATCCTTCTTTGAAGGTGTAGCAGGGGCATATTCGCAACACGATATTTTGTTTGGCCAGAATACCCCGCACAGAATTCCACGCATTTATTGATCAGCAGTTTTTTTTCATATCTGAATATGTGTGAAATATCATTCTTGAATAAGAAGAGAATTTCTTTGTATTATAAACACCTATCTATGTATACAAAACAGTCTACATTTTATTTAAGTTATGTTTATGTTTAATAGAGTATTTTAAAGGACTTATACAGGTAATTGTATTTCGTAAACTATTTGGCTTTGTACTCCATGAAAGAATGAAAGCCAAGGGAAGTTTTGCCCCGGGTGTGGCGAAATCTAGCGCTACCACTGCCTGCAGTGTAATATGCACGGCAGTCATATGGCATACGCTATGTTATATGGTATATGGCATGTGGTATATATGGTATTTGGTACATATACACGATATATTTATAACGCTGCAGTAGTCGCTGCACTCTGCGACTTTAAACTTGCATTTCATTGGTGGTGCAACTGGGGGCAGGTACGTGCCGTGTGGGTCATGCCCTGCCCCAGAGAATGTGGGGCGCAATCAGCCACGAGCGAATAAACAGTGCCGACGGGAGGAAGGTAGAGAGGGAGATGGTAAGGAGGAAACGAGAACGGCATTTAATTATTAAAAACAATTCACAGAGTTACAATAATATTAATGTTTTCGCCTGGCAAAGTTGGTTTGCCACACGCTGCTGCCTCTGCTGCTGCTGTGGCTAGGGCTGCAGAGATGGAATATCTTTGTGTTTTTGTAATTTATGCGGCACGCTCTCGTTTTTTGTATTAATTATACATTTTTTGTTCCACTGCATTGCTGTTGCTGTTGCTGTTTATTTATTTATGTTTCACGTTGGTCAACTAAATCCATAAAGTGTGGCAATAAGCGAATGCGCCACGCACGCCGCATACTCTCGGCATACTCCATATTCCATATTCCTATTCCTCTCTCTTCCTTGTGGATGCACAAACAATTGATAAATATATTTTTATTGTCCCTTTAAACGATGCAAAACACAAATGAGCAAAAATACTCGCGAAATTGAGCTCACATATTTTGCATACACACACCTACACAGACTTGAAGGCTCCGCACTCGTGCCCCGTTGTGTGATAAACACTTTTAAAATTTCACAAAAATCCCGCGGCGCAACCAATGTGGGGTGCCTCCTTCCTTGCGTTTCCTTTGTGCGGCATTTTCTAATTGTTTCGTGGGTGTGTGTAGGTGGGTGAGGGTTTCGTGTGTGTCTGTATGTGTACCAGGGGGTGTGTGTGGGAAGGGGAGCGGGTCGGCTGTTGGCAACAGCTTGAACTGTTGCCATGCTTAGTCACAGCTTCTCACAGCTCTTTGTGGTCGCATGGAAGACAGCACACGGACCCAGGCTAAAGTGTTGGGCATTGTTAAATGTTTGCATTGAAACACAGCAACAAGACCAACAACAACACCAAGGGGAACAACAACAACAGCAGGAAGGGGAACAACAAAACAAAACATGGCATAAAAGCTGCCAGTCAACTGGCGAGCGAATCAGCGGCATAAAAGTGCAATAACTATAAATGCCTCGAGCATTTTACTATTTTATTTTATTTCACTTTACTTTAGCCCCTTCTCTTTCCTACTTCAGGCTCCCTTCGGAGGACTGCTTTCTCTTCTTTCTGTTCTGTGTGCGTTCTTGATCCCCTGCTACGCTCTTACAAATTGCGGTGCTTCACTTTGAGACTGGGGAGTGGGCACCCAACGTGGGTCGGGGTCCTGCTGTTGACACAGTTTTCATTCTGCTTTAACAGATTTACTGCATGGCCCGCAAATCTTTGTAGTGCTCCAGTCCAGAGAAGTAGCACCAGGTAAAAGAATGTAATGAAGGGTGTCGCCGCTGCCCGAAACGAAACTAGAATGGGGTCAAAGCGGCGAATTTATGTTCCAATTATTTTGCTCGAAAACAATTTTGCAAAGTGCTTGGGTTCAGTTTCGCACTCCGCCAGAGAGATTATCGACAATCGGAATACCCCAGAGAGCAAGAGAGAGAGAGAGAGAGAGAAAGGCAGAGAGAGGGACAAGCCTAAGCCAGGTTTACGTCCAATAACGAGTACGTCCGGTGCAGTCCAGATAAGTTAAGTACACGTGAAATTCCAAAGTTGAATATCAAATTATATTCATTGCAATATTCGGTTGAATAGTCAGCAATATTGAACGTCTGTAGGACTCTTGAGCTCTCAAGTGCTGAGCCTGTTTACCATATAAAAGGTGCGCGGATTCATATCGAAGGGTGTCGACACCCTGTGCAGGTTGTTCATCCATTTTTTAAAGCTCAGCCAGGTCAACAATTGTGTCTGGAAAGTTTTGCATATGTGGCACATTAGCTTCGTCTTTGTACGTGTGTGTGTTCGTGTATGTGTATGTGTGTGTGTGGGACTTGAACAAATGTTGTAGTGCTGATTTATGTTCTCTGGGGCGTCAGACGACGCCGTGGACGCTGCGCAAAAAAACAAGTGTATGCGGCAAGGCACACAAATCATTTTTACACAGGGCTACACAAACGAGACTAAGATTCTTCAGTGCGATCCCAGGGAGAACAGAACAAGGCCTAAGGACATCGAAAGACGAGAGTGACACGGAGAGAGAGAAAACAAAACTATGCGCCACTCTCTCTCTCTTTATCAGAGATAACCCAATGCAAATCCGTTTACAAGCTACGCCGGAAACGGAAGTGCATTCACCACAGCGCTGCAGCGATGCCGACAGAAAGAGAGCAAGCGAGAGAGAGAGAGTGCGACCTGTGGTCGCTTTGCATTGCCAAAAGTTGCCATGCCCCATGCTCGACACGCCGACAAAAGTTGATGGAGCCGCACTCACACACACACACACACACACACACACATGCGAGGCATGTCCTGCACACACACACATATGCATAGCGTATATGGAGTGGCATATAATGAGCTGCACGGCCAGCTGGCCCTGACTGGAACTGGGGATGGTGCTAGTGCTGATGCTGCGGCTGCCGTTGGCAGTTCTTGGTATAAATCATGCAGCATTAACAGCTGCTTGGCAACATCAAATCCGAGTTAAGTTTTCCGCACCGCAGTTTTAGTCGGGTGCACTCGACCATGTGCCGGAAACGGATATAAAGAGATCTCTGAAAACGCTGGTGCCAACGAAACAATTGCCAGTCGAGTCTAGTCGAGTCGAGTGAATGAATGAGTGAAGGCTACACTCCTTTCCATTCGCCATTTCCATTCGCCATTCGCCATTCGTCGTTCGCCATTTGCCAGCCATTTTTCTGGCTTGTACAGCAGTTTGGAACAGTGGCCATAAAACAAATCGCTTCAGAATTGCATTTTAAATATTTTGGCACTGTTTTCTCTATCCCTCCCTCTCTCTGTCACTCTCTCTGCCTCTTCTCACTCTGCTGCATCTAATGCTGGCAAACACACTTGGAGTGCAGTCTCTGTCCACGGTCCGCAGTCTTCAGTCTGCCTCGACGTCGTCAAACTCACATTTGGAGCAATCTGTGCATTGCTCAACTTTTACTTTCCAGCAACAGAGACAGAGTGAGAGAGGGGCGGAGAGGGGGAGCAAGAGATAAATGGATATTTCGCCGCTTGATGATCAAATGATTTGCAGTCAGAACAGTCAGCAAACCGAAAATTTATAATTTTCACAGTTGATTTCACTGCATTTCCCGGAGATGGTGCCGGAGATGGAGCCGGAGCTGAGCTTAATTTCCATTTAAGTGTGTCGCCATGCAGTCCTCCCTCCCCCTACCCCCTCTCCGCACCACTGACTCAAACATCTCTTTCTCTATACGGCGATAATTGACGTGTCAGAGCAATACTCTTTCTTTCTCTATTACCCTATCGCTTTGTGTTGAGATGTGTTGGCCCGGAGTGTCTTGTTTATACAATATATTCAGCAACAATTTACCCAGTTTTGTGCAAATGCAGTCATCGGGAAAATTGCTTCCTCTGCTCTGCTTCAGCTCAGTCTCTGTCTCTGTCTCTGCTCTGGTTCTGCTCCGGCTCTACTCAGTTCTGGCTCTGCTTTGCTCTGTTCTGGCTTTTCAATCGTTCGATATCCGTGCAGGTAGTGAGAATCCTTTTCCAGCCATACAAAGTGCATATATTTATGCGTTTGCTGAAGGTCCTGCCACCTGCCACATGCAACCTGCAGGGGAGTGGGGGGGAATTAATTTATTCCTTGCAAATTAAGTCGGGTGTCGAGAACCAATTAGTTTGCGCTCTCTTCTGCTTTTATTTGTATCGAGTAAATATCCTGTGCTTATCCTATGCAGATCCTCTCATATCCTGACGACTCTTTTAACAACATTAAAGCCATTTGTGCTGTTGGCACCCTGCTGCACCCCCCTGCACCGTGTGGTACTTACTCATATCATACTCCCTACTCGCAGTTGCCCTTTGGACATCGCTAGAGCAACGAGCTCGACGAAACTGGGACGAAGTGAAGCAAACAATTTGTGCTTTCGCACATTGTTTTCTTTTTCGGTCTTTGTATTCTTGTTTGTGTTTTGTTTTTCTGTTTCTGTGTTTTTATGTTTTTATGCAGCTTCCCATCGCCTTTGGGTCAGCGCGACAGTTTTACTGCAGCGCGCTGCCGTTTGCAGTTTGCAGTTTGCAGCTTCAGGCCTGTAGCCTTTTGAATTAAATTGCCTTTTCGGATCTGACGGCAATGGATGTGTCGTTTGAAAATGCATACATCCATGCATTGCATGTTGTACTATAACATATATAGTATAAATATGCGCCGATTGATTACACAACAGAGATCCATGCTGCGCACTGAGAGAGATTCCCGTATCCTTTGTCGCAAAGCAAATACGATTTCACATTTACTTTAAGCTCGCCATTTAAAGAGTTCCTTAACTGGCTGTTGAAAAGCTCTCAAATTAATTTAGCTACCAGCAATAAAGAAGAGGAAGTCACTTGATAGCTCTTAAAGATAAACCTGCTCTAAATTTGCCAGTTCCTCATCCCATTAACTATGTCAGATTGTAAGTCCAACGACAGCATATGGTAAAAACCTTTCCGTTCTCTCAAGTGGCGATTGCAGTCAAGTCGAGTTGAGTCAGTCGAGTCAGCAGCATTTATGCCCGAATAGCTTTTTCAGTTTTAATTGAGCAGATACGTATGTGTGTGTGTATACCCGTGTGCGTGTGAGTGTGTGTTAGCCGTAGTTGACTAACGGCAGAACCTATATGTTTTTAACGACGCCGACAAACCAGCCAAAACAAATAACCAAAGGGGGAGCAGAAGGAAGAGAAGCAGAGGATGAAAAAGAGCTAAAAATCGATATGCCAAATTGCCACCCATTGTGAAGTTGTAAACGCCCCGCCCCCTGCCCAGGTGTAGACGGCAGACTGGCTTGTTTTTTGAGGTTTCCAGTTGAGGAGACCGGGGAGAGCGGATTCGTCCAGCTCTTCAGTTGTTTCTCAACAAATACTCGCAGTCTTCTTGGCCCATTTAGCGTTGATTCTTTGCCGTTTGCGGTTTGAATTGGACTGGTCTTCTTTGCAGGACTTCAAATTTGCCGCCATTTGTTGTCCTTGTTCCTTCCATCTGCCTTCTCCTCTGCTGTTGCCATTTGCGGTGCCAGCCTGCACGACGCCTTTGTCAAGACTTGAGATGTTCCCTAAGTAGCCTGTCGCGCGGAGGGAATCTTCTTGTCGCAGCTAGATGTAAACTCTTTAAGACTTACAGCAAAACAGAACTCAGTCAACACGCCTCCCTCCCCACTCCACCTTTCATATTTATGTGATTAGGCCACCCCCACCCCCACCTGTGCTGCTGTCCTCCAGCTCCTATCAGACCCTACTCAAAGAATATGCTGCTCCACCTCCTTTTGTTGCGGTTTCTGTGGTTCAAGAACATCGGACTCTGTTGTAAAGTGTACTCGATATTTAATGAGTGGTTCGATTTAATCTACTTACATGCTTTATTGTGGTCTGTCTGATTTAAATACACAGTCTAAGTTTCAATTGATTTGCTCCTGTTTATTTAATAATAACCTCCGTCATTGCGTTATTCACACTTCTCATTTTGCATCTCTAAAATAGATAAGTTATTTAACGCCGTGACATGGTTCTACACGTTCTACGTGCCACGAAGGGTTGAATGTGCCACCAGCCACATTGATGATGATGATGCAACGAAATAAATTGAATTTGGCGCGTCAGGCCCATCCCCAACACCGCCTCCATGCCCTTCCTCGCGTGCGGTCGACGCATGGCATGCTGCAGCTGTGGCAAAAAGATGTACAGCAGCAGTAGCAGCAATAGTGGCAGCAGTGGCAGCATCTGCAGTCGGGGATGTCGAAGTGCACTTAATGGACGAGAGTTGCTAGACAAAAGCCGCGCTTACCAAAAACCAACAACCGCATGCAGAGACTGAAAATACAAAGTTATTTTGCGTTTTCGAAGCTCATTTCGCGTCGTCTCAGGCGGAGGCAGAAAGGAAGAGGCAAGAAAATATGCTTAAGTAAATTAAGCATTCCCGAGGCGCAGAGTTTGTGGTATTGAGTATCGAGCTGCACTCAAGTTTCCTTAGTTTCGCAATGTTGTTTACATCTTAGAAGTTTTTCGCCTTTGCAAACACCTTGCAAACTGAAAACTGAAGTTTCCTTTGGTTCCTTTACATTCAAGCTGATTGAGGAAGGAGATTTCAGGAATCTCTTTCTATAATTTGCGTAAAATGTTCGGGATATGTTGTTATATCTCTTGAGGAATTCAGTATCTCTAGGGCAACTAAAACACTAAAAGGCCACCAAGCCGAGTTGACAGTAATCTCTAAATAAATCAATCGACAAAGGAGTGCGAAAAGTCAAAAGAGAAAGCAGAGAATGCGCGAGGGAAGCAAAAATGAGACAAGCCCTATAGAAGAGAAAAAAAGTGCCGTGCGCTTTGAATGTAACGGCGCCAAGTTTTGCTGAATAGCTTGACTAAGCTGAACGCAGTAAAGAGAAAAGCGTAGGGTTGCTTGGCCGCACAAAAGTTTGCAAAGCTTATTTTACTTTTTATTATGCAATTGCTGATTGTGCCAGAGCCGCTGTGCCCATCTATCTTTGTCACCAGTCACCAAGTGCAGAGTGGAGTACTCCATACTAGCTCCCTACTCCCTTCCATTCCCTGTGCTCCTCATGTTTCTTTAGTGCTTTGCAATGACAGCTCAAAGATGATTTTTGTGCCACGTTTGGCGTCAACTGTCAGCACTCTGCTTCAGAGGCAGAAGAGAGAGAGAGAGAGAGTAAGGGGCACATAGAGAGCTCTGACAAATTGAAAAGCACCTGAACTTAAACACATATTTATCACGGACAGCATTGAAAAATGTAATTCAATTACACACACACTGAAATCCTTCAATCCTAACCCTAACTTATTTTTCAATAACAAAAGCAAACTGTTTGCGGTTCAAATAAGCGCGCTCTTCCCTAACCAACTCAAACCAAACCAAACCAAAGTAAAGCAAAGTAAAGCAAACCAAGCTCAACGGAACGAGAGCAAAGCAACTTAACAACAGCAAGAGCAACATCAAAGCAAGTAAAGATAGGACACAGTCCAACAAAAACTACGTTAAGAGAGAAGAGAAGAGAGCGGACAGAGGACAGTGGAAGGAATGGACCGACGGACGGACCTAACCCAAGTTTTAATTCAATTTGGACCGCTTTCTAGAGGAGACGACGAATAAAAGCGTCGTTCTAAAAGTTTTCAATTGTGTTAGTGTTAGTCAGAGACAGGGAGAGAGAGGGAGACAACTGACCGTAGAGTTACGCAGTGGTAATGATGTTGAGAGATCTGCTTCAATTCTATTTATTGGCTGCCACAATTTAATATAAATAATTCCATTATGGATGCCAAGTGTCCACACGTAGATATGAAAAAGCTATGCACACACAGACAAAGGGGGAAGGGGGAAATCGAGGGACGAAGACTTAACAAAATTGAAACAGAACACAAAAAAGAAAAAAGAGCAAAACGAAAGCGAAATAATAAAATATAATAAAAGCAACGGGACATCAACCAAAAGAAATCAACAAAGTTACAGACGGTCAGCTGAGTTGAGCTTAACAAAGTCCAACTAACAACAACAACAACAACAACGATAATAACGATGACAGCAACAACAACAACAATAGCGAATCAGCAAACCTTCAACACAAACTCGGGGTGTTAGAGGAGGATGTTGAGGATGGTGCGAATAAAAAGGAACTGAACCGAAGACAGACTCAACTTTATTCTCTGTGCCTGTGCATGTGTGTGGCTATATGTGTGTGTGTGTGTATTCCCCACTCGGTAACCACAGCTGGAGAAAATATTAAATTTCCAGTTAGCAAATATTTGTTCTACCTATTTAGAACGATGTTCTAACTTTCAGAAGTAGTACAACAATATCGGCGATTTTGTTCCGACTTTCCATGCTGCAGGGTCACGCCCCACCGCCCTCCCTCGTTGCACAAGCTGTGGAAAACTATCGCACTCTGGTGCAGGCTTTTCTTTCCTGGAAAAGTTCATTTGCATTTCGAATAAGTCACTGTGATACGTGACTCACATGTTCAAGTCGCCCGAATTTGCAGAGAATTCTAGAGAGTCCAGCTGGTAGAGCTGGCCATAAATTTATTTATAGCAAAAACAATTTAATCTGAAAAGTCCAGGAAAATAAATTAAAGGAACGACTCGTGCAGGAATAAATTAAAACACTGAAAATGTTAAATAGACATTATTATGATTTATGCAAAGCAAATTATGATAAATACCAATTATGATATAAAACATATTCCTCTGTCACACACTATCAAAGTGCAGTTCATGACAGGCTAATAATCTATAGATTTTTGTCAGTCCTGAAACTTATTTACACTTTCATTCACGAACAGACACGTTTACATAAGCAAGGGAAAGTATTGGCATTGCATTTTTGGCATCATCAGCCGACGAATACGGGGAAAAAGTTCCATTGCAATTGCAGGCACAGCCAAAGCAAGGGAAATACTACATAAAAAGCCCGGAAGCAATATGAATTTCCGTTGCCAGAAAAATGTAAACACTTTGCACTTGCCAGCATGGCATAGTTAGTGCTGCAGTCAGCACAGCGAGAGGGAGCCAATAAAGTGTCAAGTAGCTGGAGTGAAAATGCAACTACAGACTGGGCAATTGATAGCCCAAGCAGGCAGTTCCCTTCCCCGGTCTGTTCCCCATTGAGTGCTGACCCATCCGTTTCTAGCTTTAGTAAACATTCTGTAAACTTAACGATTCCTGCTAGTTATGCTCAGCATTCTGTTTATATGCAGAGTGAATAAATACACATACTCACATATATTACAGAGCCGAAAACTCGATTACATTTTAAATTTTACTGCATTCACACAGAGTCGAGGTTTGGCAATGTGTCAAGAATGCGCCCGTATTGTTGTTGTTGTTGCTGCCCTTCGGGTAGCTTTTAATTTTATTAAAATAGATGAACAAGGACATGTGGAGGAGGGCGTAGTCTGTGTTTGTTATTAGAACCTAGGACACTCACACACACAGAGCCAAACACAAACCTCGTGCTTTACAGTTTGTTCGTTATTTAAAGTGAAGCGAAACATTTAAACACAGGCTGCCAACGGCGCTCTGCATGGAATTTATGGCAATTTGGGGCTAAAAATTTAATTAATTATTGTTAAATAATGCGCAAGTTGAAGTCGATAAGCCAGCAAGTGAAATATCAGCTTTACAACACGAGAACGAGACTGAACAAAGGAAGCGGGCCAAACAGTTGCCAGACATGGACGCCATGACTTGCTTGTATGTGTCAGTAGATGAGTGTGTGCGTAAGTCAATGCTCGAGAGAAGCCCATGCTCTGCATGGCAAAGAGAATCAAGCACAGACTGGTGCAGAGACGGAGACGGAGGCGGAGGCGAGCACATCCCTGCCAATTCAGTTACAGTCCGTTCAGTCTGTCAGCCAGTTAAGCCAGTTACAGAGGCAGAGCAGGTCAGGCCGGGAAGACAGCGAAGGCGAGACCTAAAAGCATGTCGATATTAGGCTAGATAAATTGAAAATGAATTGCGAAACAGAGTGAGTTGGGCAAGCGGCGGAAAGAACAAACGGACCACGAGGAAGGACAAGGCAGGCAGACTGAACTGAACTGAACAGAACTGAGATGGCAAGACGAATAGAAAAACCCGTACATAAACAAGGGGCAACAAAAACGTAGCACAACATTCAGCGCCAAGAGCCACGTCAATGGCATTAAGTCAGTCAGTTTGCTCTGGCAGTCACAGGCACAGTCGCTGCGAAGGCATCAAGAGAATTGAATGAAGCGGAAACGGAAACCAAGCTAATGAATGAAGCACAACGAACCAAATGAACGCAACGCAACGCAACACAACGCAACGCCACGCTCTATGGCGTCCCCAATCCCCCTCCCCTTCCATTCCTACCCCCTCTGTGCACCACTTTCCGAAACCGATGTTAAACTCTACACTTCAGTGGCTGAGCGCGGTGACCGCGAAAGGTCTCCGGGCTATGACTAACCGAACGACCTTTACGCCGACCTGATGACGATGACTACTGTGCCACGAGTATAAAGACAATGTCAATTTTCGCACCACGACCGAAACCAGAACCGAAACACGTACACACACACAAGTGTATCCGCCTGCCACGTTTTCCGGCTTTGCGGGCTTTGTATTTGACTTCGTCGTATTCCACGCATCTGCTTAGTTTCACTTTTCGACTGGGATATCCTTAATTAGCCAGTCATCCGCCTGACGATCCCGCACCCGGACCCACCCGTGCGGTAATTGTGGCACCCGATAAGTAATTTCCCCCATAGCTCATCAGTTGAAATCGTAGCCTTTAATGAATCTCGGCAGGTCAGTCGGAAGAGAAAAGCTTCCGATGAAGCTGCTTCTCGTGATATCTTGTGTAAATCAGTTTTTTGAGACGAGGTATATCACAAATGTCATTGGATTTCCGAATGGAAAACTTAAAAACCCTTTGGAGAACCGAGGTGAATTACTTGGGGCATTGCGACTGTCTGCACCATAGCCGATTAAATGCGCAAAACAAACAGGTTGAGGAACAACAAAGATCTGACCCAAAAAAAAAGAGAGAAGAGGAATGGGAGTGAGTGGCAAAGTGTGAAACTCGGATGGAGTAGGAGAACAGTGTGAACACAGTGTGGCACTGACGTTGATGATACTGTTCCTGCCTCGTGCTGCCGGGGAAATTAGAGGATGGAGAATGAGAGATGCGAGTTGCCTAGAGCACACGATACGCAAAGTGTCAATAACAATTTACACTTGAGACGATATCTCAATATTGTCGCACGTCAAAAGCAGCATCGACACCAACCGACAAACGGCAACTGGGAAACCACTGTGGCCTGGCCCAGGGGGCATGGGCACTGGCATAGGTAAGGGTGGGTAGAGGTAGGTGGTGCGAGAGTGGGCAGGACTACGCTGACCATGATGAGGAGCTGAAACTGAATGCTGAGGCGATTACCTCTGTAGCTGGTGTAGCCATGACTCACTTCTGCCTCGCCCTGTTGTGCTCTGTTCTGTTTTGTTTACTTAACTGGTACCCTCCTGATCTATGTCAAAACCTAAGCCGAACTGAACCGAATCAATTCGAACCGAACCGGCCAAGTGCCACAGCTGGCAAAGCAACCAAAAAAAACGTTGCGTTACTTCTACCAGCTCCAGTTGACAAAAAAGCACGGTAAACAAATCAGACGACAACAACAGAAGGGAGAAGCAAACAAGCTCTGTTGACAACAGTTGAGCGGATTCGAATCCAAGACACCCTGCGCCGGAAAACAGGCTTGTAGTCTCTTGCGAAGTACAGTCAGGTTTACAAGTACACACTTTTAAACGTGAGTTGCACTTCTATTGTGAGCTTAATGTTCAATTCATTGAACTGTATCGTTTCCTACAGAATATGAAACAGTTGGAAATTTGATTAACTTGAAACACTCGTTAGCCTGCGTTGTGAAATCGCAATGATAACAAAGATAACAGAGACCATGAGTTTAGAATATTTGATATTTAACTTGTTTGGCGCCATTTCAAAGTGAAATTGCTGAGAATGGAACAGGGCTTGATTTTAAAATTCGTTATCCCCGCGGATCACAAGTCACCTCTAAATATTAATTAGGACTAACGACCATAGCTCGCGCTTGAAGGGACCAAAGGGACACGTATAAATTAGCTATTAATATTAAGCCGCGTTTACTTCTCCTCTTTTACGACTGCATTCAACCTGCTGCCGGTCAGGGGCGAATCCAGAGTGAGGGAGAGGGAATTCTAGGCAGCCCAGTAGTCGCCTACGGCCGAGATGAGGTAGAGGCGAGCACTCTGGCCTCGTAATTAGCCACTCTAATATTTACTGTACCGGTCTTGTTGATGATGATTGCAAGTACGCCGTACACCGACGTCGTGCGCCTTATGCCGCTTTAAAGCCTCTCTAATTTGTGTCCTGCTTATGGGTTTTGGCAAACACATTCGCCGGAACAGCGTGGTAATCGCCCCGCAGCTGCAGGATGGAAGATGGAACCGCGAGGAGGAAACTGCGAAACAGGGAACCCAAGCGAGCTCAAGCTGCGAGCTATTCAAATTAGTGAGAAGAAAAATGTTCTCTGGCAGCACTTGGCATATTTGCTCGATGCTTAACCGAGTTGGCACACGCACAGCACCCTCTCTCTCTCCCTCCCCCTTTCGTGGCAAAAACATCCAGATCGAGAAGCGATCTGGGCACAAAGTAGTTAGTGGCAGATATATTGGCAGTGCGGTATCTCTCGAGAGCTCTACAATAGTACTTGTTCAGACAATGTTAAATGCGCGCTCTTTGCCGCTGTCTGTCAACTCGGCTCGAGTGGCCACGCCCTAACCACCCTAACCAAGCAACCCAACCAATCCAAGCCGCCCATCTGCCATCGCCCATGGCCCGTCAATGCCTGCCTGCGCCGGCTCCAAAGCATGGCAAGTGCACTTCTCGCAATCATTGACATCAATGCGTCGCAGCTGGCTTTTTAGCTGGCGCTCACTGGAGGCGGTGAGTGGAGAAGCTATTCGAAAAAAAAGCGAACTCACCCAAGCACTTTGGCATTATGTGCAGCACATTATTAACTGACCGTGTTCTATGCCTGTAGGCTCGATAAGGAAGTGCAGCGTAAGAAGGCATACGATAAAACAAGATCCCATAAGAGGGAAACTTGGGACTTGTCCACTTTGGGGTACAACAAGTTATATATACATATAGCATATATAATTGTTCACTCGACATGCTCTGCTGGCACTCTCTTTCTACTCCTGTCCAGACAGGAAGGCACCTCGCTGTGGCTGTGCAATTTTCATTTGCGGTTTACTTCCGTTCAATCGAGTTTTTACGACATTAGTTAAGTTTAGCGTGAGTTTGATTATTGCCGAAAGCTGAAAATGCCGCGCTAATAGAACCGCCAAACTTTGCCCTGCCCTGTCGAGCACAGCCGATTCCGACAGTGGGGGTAAAAGTTCTTAATTAAAAGATTTAAGCACTGATTGAATATTTTTCGTGTTCCATGCTGAACATCGTAGGCGTCAGGAATTAATATTCAATTTGTTAAATGCTTTAAAGTATCCCTTCTTTAATAGAAGTTTCAAATTGAATCACTCATTGAAACTTCAAAAGGCGCAGGGAAAGCTGATCCTGGCAGGTGGATAAATCATAAGTGGTTTCGTAAGAGTTTTCTTTTCTGTTCATAATTCGCAGAGAGATATGGTAGAGAAACGTAAACTTCTCAACAGGCTCAACAGTACGAATTTCCTCAACTGGTGAAGAGACTCCAGTCGATAGAATAATACACAAGTCGGCAAATTATATAAATAATTTCGTGAAGAATATCGTGTTTAAATAACTTGGCTTATGAGCTCGCACAGGGTAAAAAGAGTATCATTTATGGTAGATTGTTACTCCCCCGGTTAGTATAGTTAAACAGCCAACTGTCGGTCATTCTTGCTTTTAATTTTAAGAATATTGTCTATAATATATATTTTTTGTAAGAGCTTAAACGTGTTTAATCGTTTATGTCAAGCTATTGTAAATAGAAACGAAATATTCACAGCATCCTTATTATCTAAAATATGTCTCCAAGAGTCATATGTGATCCACTTATCATTGACAACATTTAAGGGCAGCTTTTAATCTTCAGACGATTGTAGTTGAACCTGCTATTATATGTGGGAATTTGCTCATCACTAATTGGGGTGGGTTTGCGTTTGCAGGCACAGTGAAACTTATTTAGATCGCTGTCGTGCTGCAACTTTTCTTTAGTTTCTTTCACAGTATGGTGCTTGAAAATCATCTGCATTTGCTGCTTGATATCATGAGGACACCGTATGTGACTTCTGGATTTGCCCATGATATCAAGAACAGTTCGGGCTAGCATTTGGGCCACTTTGGCATCGGAACTGGGAGCCTTGTTAAGCTGCGGATTAACATAGGACATGATCCGTGCCACAGTGCGCTCATAGTCAACGGGCAATCCGGTGGAGTTGTCCACGCGGAATAGTTTGGGTAGCTTCTTCTTTGTCTTGGGCTTGATCACAACAATCGTCCTGCGCCACACTTTCGAGGAAGGTGGCTTCGTTTGGTGTTTCGTAACGCATTTCATGAAGCATTTTGGTTTGGTTTTCAGCAGATGATTATGTCGAGGTTGTTTCTTCTTGTATTTTGTGGGGAACAGTGTCTTATAAGCTAGCTCGATTTTCGGCGTTGGCTTAAGCGTTTTGGACATTGTTCCTGTGTTTATTTCAACGCCAAATTTGAGGTAAATTACAATATAAAAATTTTGCTATATTTTTTAGGGTTTTTTTTAGTTTCTAATTTCATGAAATGTTAAAGAAAACACTGAAACTATACATGCTGTTCTACTACGCAAACACTAAAGGCATCAACTACTATGATAACGAATTTACAACACTGTACAAATGGACGATTATGACATTGGAGAGTGGAGAATGTGTGTTCGCCCATTTGCTGCTGTGAGCAAAAACATTATTTTGTATCAAACCTCCGTGCACACATTATACAAATCACGATAGCAATTACAGAGTCAGATTTATAATTCCACTTCGTTAAGACTGCACACAGAAACACTCACATACACCCATGTTCACACACACACAAACACACACATGATGTGGCCACATTCAAGTTAACTTTTGAAACAATGTCAACTACAGTGAAGGCTCGCTTTAGTTATTATTGCCAGTGACGCACACAAACGTACACAAAGCCAACCGCAATGCATATGCACACATGTGTTTGTGTGTGTTTTTTGTGTGTGTGTGTTGTCTGTGCTTGTAGAACCGCATTATTGCATTGCAATGGGAACTCTAGCAATTGCCATTACATCTATTTGATACAAATGCCGGTCTGCGGCCTGGAGTCCAAGATATCTTGGCCAGAGGCGAGAACGGAGCACGGAGAGGGCACGCAGTTGGCAACACGATAACACTTATGCCAAAACATCCGTACACACACAGACACAGACTCCGCACACTGCGCTGCAGAAGGCAGTGCAGGAATACTTGGAACAAAAGCAATATAATTAATCATCAAAGAGCAAACGAAGCAGAAACAACATGGTGTGTTCCAGCGAGTGTGTCGTGGTATGTGGCATGTGGCATGTACCCTCCCACACAGCATTTGGACTGTAAATATTATTGCAACACGAGCAGCAGCAGAAAATGCATTTAATAAGTTCCATTAGACTAAATAAACTCGTGCTTATCTTTCTCTCATAATCTCTACAAGTCACAATTATTTATCCTGGAACTTATTTTAAATGATCTCAACTTGAATACGTTTTTATAATCCGATTTCATTTAGATATAGTTCTGTAAATGCTTCATGGGGTATCTTATGTTTTCGATATTTCAAGCCAAGCACTCCCGACTAATTCCATATTACCAAAACAAACCAAGGCACACAGGGTGTTGGTGTTGGGTTTCGAAGCCAAGGAAATGACTTCACACCTTTTTGTTTAGTATCGGCTGTGTGTATACATACAAAACACAAAGGAGAAGAACGAAGAACGAAATGGATCAAATATAGATTTATGTGCTTCATGTCAAAATAAATGGGTTTTACATGTTGCCACAAAACGTAGCTCGTTGCTTGAGACGAGCTTCAGCTCCCAGTTCGCATTTCGCACCCCATACCCTGCATCCCCTTCCCCTTCCCTTCGCTATGCACCTCCAGCTCTTCAATGGCGCCAACAATGGCAACAAAACAGCAACAATAATGAAAATATAACGTGGCATTAAAATGTCATTTCATACTCATACAAATAAGTTTGTATGACGTGCTCCCCATAACGAAACATACATCTGAATGTGTATCTGTGTGTGTGTGTGCAGGGCGGGATTTTCTCTGTGAGCGAGCTTTAAGTGTAAAGCTGCAAGAAAAATGTTGACTTCACATGAATCGTTGCAAATGTTAATCGCCTCGAGCTAAACCGATTGCTGCATGAATATATAACATTATTTGAGGCTAAGCATGAATACCTTATTGACCTGCATCTAATCCAAATAAACTCATCATTATATTTGGTAACGGGAAGGAAATGCAATTAAATGGCAAACTGTTAATTATACAAAATACAAAAAGGAAACCTGATGTCACCGCATTATTTATCTGCCACGTAGCTTTTATCATCGCTTGTCTGTCTCGGCTAAGGTCGGGTCGGGTCTCGATTCGACTCGCCTCGCGTCTCCTTGGGCACCTTATGCGACACATGACGGCAGTGCCTCTATAATTTATCAACGGTTTTTTTGCATTCAGCACGCGTACTGCCCATTGCCACGAGCACGTGCGCAGGGAGACCGAAGGAGGGGCGTAGTGTCGAGTCCCGTTCCCATTCCTGTTCGCCTTTGCTGCCAAAGAGCAACTAAAATCACGACCTGCCTGATCTCCGAGCACTTGCAGCCCCGACAGTCGACAGTGTCAGCCATCAGTTGTCAGCCAGCAGCCTCCTAGCTTCCTTTTTGTTTTACTTTGCGCTTCTGGTTTCACTCTCGACGAACTGCTCTGGGGTGCTCCAGACCGACTGACTGTTTTGCATTTTGATAAATATGTAAAGAGCAGAAATTTATCATCTCGCGTGCTGCATAAATAAATACATCACACACACACACACTTACTCACACACCAGTACAGGCACAGTGGGACATGTCGGGCGTAGAAATTGTTAATCAGCGCTGAGCGAGACGACAATCGACTCTGCACCAGAATAGATTGCTTAATTAACCAATCCAATAACTTTAGGATCATCAGGTCATCGATATTAAGTTTTAAAGGAGTTAACTGAGATATGTATGGAGTATGTACTCATGTTCCCACTCTATATGTGCTGTTATAGAGTTTTCTATATTGCTCGAGAGTGTAATTTAAAATTGTGGCCAACGGAGTGGAAGCCTCCTTCACTTGAATAGGTCAAAGAGTATTTTTCTTGTATGTCACGGGCGTAACAGGCACCCACTCGTATAAAGTGAAGTACTTGTCTCTCCCCTCCCACCCCAACTGTCCAGCACATCCACGAGCCACGGACACAAGCCACGGACATAGCCGCAATGGCAATTCGAGAGAGCCAGGACGATTCGATTTAATGGAAAATCGACCGCAAAAACAGTAACAACTTGAGTGATTCAGAAATTGCAACATACGCCAGGGCAACCAATCGACAGTCGAGCCGGGCCTGGGCGGGCTGAAGAAACCGACTGCCTTTTAGGTCCCTTTTCGGACACGCACACACACAGACACACACACAAATGAGCAGATCCAGACCAAAGTACAGAGTATTGCGGTGCCACGGGACACGCAATTAGGAGGTTTAACCACAGCCAGCTCCCTCTGGTCCCTCTACATCTCCCTGCAACTGAAGCTGAGCACAAAGTACAAGAGGGGGCCATTTGGGAGCGTGTATCCAGAGTCGAAAGCAAGCACGCCCAGAGGCAGAGCCACGCTAAAGTAAGCCTCGACTACTCCGCGCAATTTCAAAAAGAAACAGCTCGGTGCAGTGCGAGGGCAGTTTCACAAGTTTATCTCTGTCCTTGTGGGAACATGAATAGCAAACTCAACTGGGACTGGGACTCGAGTGGGGCAACCCCAGCAGATTGGCCACCGATTCCGGTCATTTACTCCCGTTTACATATAAGCCCATTTACGGTCCGCGCTTGTCCTCGACGTCATCAAAAACAAGTTCCGCGAAAGGCACCAGTCCACAGACCCCACCCCACCCCAGCCACTTCTCCTAGGCAAGCACCCCCACTACCTGGCAGCTGGCTGCCCAGATGCCTGATTTCCAGCAAACTAATTCAAGTGTTCCGTGAAATGAGTCGAAAATTGACATTCGATTTTCGAGACCACTGCACACCGCCTCCTCCTGCCTCGTCCTCCACTTGGGGCTTCACTTGGGCTGCATTTGGGTTGCATTGGGGCTGCATTTGGGTGCGGCATGCCAAGGTAAATTGGTATGTGCTTTCTCTCTGCTACGAATTGTTTGGAAACAGTTCTTCAAAAACGCGAAATTAGGACTTAAAAGCGGGCAATCAATTTCGCAGTTGCATGTGCAAAGCACATTAATAATGCCATTCAACTTGGCCACAGTTTCCTCGTACAGTTCCCACACTGAGAGAGCTCTGCGTGCACTCGTACTACGTTCTACGTTGCCAATTGGGGACAATTAAGCAGAGCTGCACCAGGTATTTAAATTGCCAGTAACAGGCAGAGTAACAGTGCATTTCGGAAAACTCTAACTGGGATTGAGTGCAGCAGGGATAATCAGTTACAGTAAAAATGACTTGGTGAAGCCAAGCAGAGGATTGTGAGATCGCAATTGGGCTCAAGTTGCTGCATTGTTGCTGCTGCTGACCTGCACTTGGCCCCGGGCACCCAGGCACATGTAGAGTGCGTATACAGGAAGGACAACGGCAAGAAGAATTGACAACATCCTGGAATATGCTATGAGGATCCAGCCAAGGTCTATTGTGCTCTGAGAGTGGAATAAAACTTCAATGGGAGACATAATAAGCAGTGTGTCTGCTCTCCCAATATTACGGGCATTTGGCAACATTGTTGGCAAAGGTGCCCAGGCCAGGACTGTGTGACTGTGACTGTCAGTGTGGCAATGTGGCCGAGCCACAAGGCAATCAAGATTCGTTGTCGGAAGTGTGTGCCTGGCATGAGAAGAAGTCAGTCAAGCAGGAGGAGGGCAGCAGGCACAGGACAAGCATAGCAAGGAACAGGAACAGTGCGACCCGTGCCAGCCTGGGGTCAAGGGAGCTTTACTACAGAAGACATGCAATTACACTAGCGTACCCCACAACCCCCTCAAGCCATGACACTAGTGCGTTGGACAAGTGCTGCAGTCCACTTCGGGCTGCCAGCAAGTGAAGAGGCACATGGGAAAGAGAGGGAGGGGGAGTGCAACGATGCCGCGCCATAATTATTCACAACTTTTGCGTAATGAGTGTGTCGCAGTCGCCATGAAATTCAGCCGACTCTGTGACTCTGTTGCTTTCCACTGGCGCAGCTCATTAAATATTTAATAGTGAAATTAAAAGAATATGCCAACTGTGCGCAAAACGTCCTGACGTGGCACATGCCATGCTATACTGTGGCATGCCGCATGCCGCATGCTACTGCCGAATGCCGAATGTGCTTGCAGCACAAAACTTTCCCCAACCTCTTCCTTTAGGGAGACAAGACAGCCGACAATTTGAGGAGAGACTACAGCAATTATTTGCACAAATGTTTATTAAAATTGCTTTTACAACTTGTTAATTTCATAACAGAGTTTCGTTTCGTTTCGTTCATTCCATTGTCGTTTACGACGCGACACGAACGATGATGATGATGCCAAGTCCTTTTGTTCCCTTTGACACCCACTTAGACTAGGCCAGGCCAGACCAGGGCTACAGCCGGAGACGGAGCGGGTTCGGGTTCGGGACCAGGCAAAATAAACTTGTTCAAGTATATTTGTTTTTATTGATCGCTTGCGGTTGTGCACAATTTAGATCAAGGATATCGATATGGCTTCATGTTCATGCCAAGCATTTTGTCAATGCTAAAGAACATTTATGCCCATTTTCATTTTGGCACGCCGACAACGACAACAGCAACAACAGCAACGGCAACGGCAACCCGCCTCGTGAAAACTCTCGATAGGCAAAGTGGAAAATAATGTGGCTCGGAAGGCAGCGCAGGCAACGTTGGTGTTGCCATCGCCATTGCCATAGCCATCGTTGCCACTGCCATCAGCAGCGGCAGCCAGGGCCGTCGACGTTGTCGCTACTGTTGTCGTTACCACGGAGTAACAACGAAATTGCAAAATTAAATTATTTTCAAGTGAATTTATCAGCACGCGGCATAAAAGATTCGGCGCAGCCCTCCGGAAATTGCTAAATATTTTCTGGTTGCCAATTGAGTTTTTTGGCTCCAAAGGCATTAGAGAACAGGAGAGAGGGAGAAGCGCTTATGATTGTGTTATTAATGACATAATTAAACAATTAAACGCTTGCTTCAATTTTGATTTAATGATTTTAGCATTCTGTAACGATTCGCCATCTGCTTTCTATTGCAATCAGTATTGATTCCCACTGAACACTTCCTGTCTAGGCTAAATAGGCTTACTGTGGATACCCTCTCCCCTACCCGCTCCTACTTATTCCCGCAGCTACCTGTCAGAGCGAGAAAAGTCGTGCTGCAATCCAAGCCCATTTTTTGCGAAGACATGCTGTGTCCATTACGTAGACAGACACCATCACCATGCGCCTGATTTCCTAATAGACAGCTGCCCAAATACATTGCCAACAGTCAAACGGGGAGGGGAGGTGGGAGGTGGGAGATGGCAGAGGAAGACTAGATTGCCTTTAAAGCAGAGCCCAAACCTCGTTGCAGATCCCCAGCCTGGCTGACCGTGGAGCAAACGGATGTTGTCTGATTAATTAGGGCATTAATTTTGCTAAATTACTCAAATACATTAGGGGGATCGAAGCGATTTATCAAAATTAACCTGAGGACCAATGTAAATGAATTCGCCGAATCACCTCCCCCTCCCACTCCTTCTCTTCCTCCACCCACTAATGAAGTATTTCAACTTCATTGCTCTAGTTAGGCTTGGACTTGGCACAGATCCGATGCCTGATGCCTCATGACGATGATTACGGCTACGTGGCGTATCAATAGCTCAAAGCAGCACGTGGAGAAGCTTGTGGAGAAACGATTTAAGCATAAAAATTGCGTTGGAAAGCGCGGCACATTCACTCTGAGGCATCTGAGGCATCTGAGCTGGTCAAGGGGGTACTGGAGAGTGCGAGTCACTTGGTCTCGTGAACTTCTGCTGGCGTATCACATTTTTCAGTGGTTATAGAAAGTACAGTGGAGCTACAGTGGAACAAGTTGGCAGACTAACTTCTTACTTATAACTGCAGGCACGCCGTATTATAAAAAATGCACAATGAACCATCAACACACGTTGGGACGATACTTTCCCTGGCCGGCTTCAAATTCAGAACCCTCCCTACGTGGCCCTTTCAGTGACGGCGTCATCAGCTTAAAGTTTCTAGGCAAGAGTGGGCGGCACCCAGAACAGAACAAGGGGGGTAGGAGGATAGGGTAGGTAGTCAAGTCAGCTTTACATTTTTATGTGTTGCTATACAAGCAATTCGTGGGCCAAAGGACCCCCTAAAGGGGAGTAAAGGACAACAACTAGGGAGGAGTCGAAGGAGAGTCTACTCTGCCTTGGCGGGAGAGAGACTGCGTGGGCGGCATTAATAATTGAAATATTCACTAACAGAAAGTTGAAGACGTTAATGGCGCTCGTCAAGGCAAAGGGATGAAAATGCTCCCGCTGCCGCTGCGACTGCCTCTGGTGTTTTTCCTTTTGGCTTCTGGTTGTGGGTCTGGCTGTGCTACGCTTCTGACTTCGTGCTTGATTGAGGTTTACTTTGCCGAGAGGCTAATGCATAAACCATGCACAGACATCAACAAGCATCTTACATGAAGTGGCTGCGCTGCGCTGCGTCTTAGTCCTGATCCCTGTTAGTGTCGTGTCTGCTATCTGGTGTCTGGGGCAGCTCCTTGCCACCCTGTCCCTGCCACTGGCCTCGACTAGGCAACATATTTCTAGCTCATTATAAGGCAACGGCTTTGACAACTAGCGACCGCGTCGTCTGAGGAGCAGACAACGCCTCAGAGCAATGCCCATTTTGTTTAGCTCTCGCTCCTCCGTTGCTTCCTCTGCCTTTTCCTCTCTCTGTCTCTGTTCCTGCTTTCTGTTCACTGCTCTGTTTTCTGTTTTGTGTTTTCCTTTTGCTGCTTCCTACTTCCCACTTCCTTCCCCAGAAGAAGATCTCTGTTTCGCGATTGCAATATGAAGAGTGGGAGGAGAGAAGTCGCCATCGCCGCCATCTTCCGTTTCCATTTCCATTGCCATTCCCACTCCTACTCCCATTCCCACTCCCACTGCCATTCCCAATGCCATTTTCATTCCCATTCCCATTCCCATATTCCCAAAACGCTGGCATGCGTAATGAGCTTCTGCTTGACGGTTCAACTTTTTCTTGTTTTGTAATTTAAAAATAATTTTGCAGCGCGCTCAAAATATATTGTACACACAATATATATTTATGTACATATACATCGTTCGTGTGTATGTCTGTTTAGTATTTAGCTTGGCTGGCTGCGGTTCTTGTGCCCATCCTGGGGCGGGCCGGTCCTGGGGCAGGCGTTTCCTTGCTCACCCGATTATTCCCGTAGCAATCATTTGCGTTTATTATCACAAGGCGTTGACTGCCGCAGCCGAGGGGGCGAAGGGAAACCACTCCCCCCTCCTCTATCACGCCCTAAAATTTACAATATATACCACACACACATACATACACGTATGCGCATATATACTCTGCCATTGAATATAAAGCAAAGTTATTCGATTTTCTGCATATGAAGCCTTAAAGCAATCTGCTTAAACTTTAATTTGCAGCGTGTGAGACTGAGTGCGCGTGTGTGTGTGTGTGCGTGTGTGCTGGAGTGGTGTGTCTCGATGTATGTGTGTGTGCGCAAACTGTAACCGCAAGCGGCAAAAGGAAATAAATGTGCGACTTTGCAATGAAACAGGCATTTATGATGCCATAAAACAAACCAAGCACAAATATTTCTAACTCATCTTAAAACAAGTATGTACAAGGCAATCTCTCTCTGTGTGTGTGTGTGTGTGTGTGTGTGTGTTTGGGGCCATAAAGAGGGATATGTTTGTGTGTGAGTGGAGGCAAGGAATGCCTCGTCCACATGTCTTTGATTACACGGCCACGATTTGTGTGTGTGTGTGTGTGTTGAGGCGCAAGTTGAGACATGCATAAAGTTTACCGAGATAAAGTTTAAGTTTGATTAGCGCATCGCAGTGAATGGTGCAGAGGACCGTGATGGGATGTGATGGGCTGAGAGGCCATTGATTGAAAGATGACATGATTGAAGGGAGCACCAAGTAAATATATGCATGTACTCAGGGGGAATGCATTACTTTCCGCTCGAATAACTGAAATTTCATGCGTCGTATGAGTAATGTTTAATAAGAAACCTCCTTCTTTGTGGAAGTCACTCATGCTTTAAGCGAATTCTAGGCAAATATACAAAATTAAATGTATCTTCAGCTACAACAATTGCATATGCTGGAGTCTGTTTGTGTATGTGTGTGTGTGTATGCACAGTAGTTATGCGGACCTCAGCAAATTTGTAAAATTGTGAAACAAGCAAACACGCATTTTAATGAAAACAGGCAAGCACAGGCAAAGGCAAAGGCGGCAAGTAGAGGCAGAGGCAGGAACAGGAAACAAAACCAAACCAAAACGCCATAAAAAGCCCCTAACACGAAAGAGTTCCCCGCAAAATTCGCACTGCGCACATGGCAAAACCGCAAAGTACAAAAGGCAAAATTACTCCCGAGGGAGTTCAATGTGCTCCCAAACAAAAATACCTCAAGCCAGGGTCGCCAGCCAGGACAAAGCTGGGCCAGGACTCTCTCTCTCTCTCTCTGTCTCTGTTTCTTTGGGAAGCAGATGGTCGGCAGTAGATGAGGAAGATATGAGCTGAGGGTTTGCCAAATGCTTAAAAGTAAGAAATGAAATGTCGCATATTAAAGTCGCCCTTCCGTGGCGACGACAGTGTCGTGCGAAGGCAAACAGGTGACTGAGAATGGGTAACAGACAAGGCGGGTGGAGGGGGAGAGAGGGTTAAATTATTTTAAAGTGCTTTGCGGTTATTTGGATGCGTTTGTTACTCTTGCCTTGCTCATTTTGCTTTAACACTCGAGAAGATTTCAAACACAGCAAGAATAAAAATTCAAGTATTTACATATTAAAGTGAAATAATTTTCCCTTTCTTTCTTTTCTCTTTCTGTTCTCCCCCATTTGCATGTTTGTAAGCGCAGCTTGCCCTCACCATGCGGCACATTTTCCGGGTAAACAGTGTTAATGAAGTCGCATTAATTTGAGTGCATTACGCAAGACTACGACGAGGAAGACGAAGCTGAAGCCGCCACAGCTGTACTAGGACTCGTATTCGTGGTGCGCCAAAGGAAAGGCTGAGGCCAAAAAGGCAAACAACAACATACGCGCACACACACACACACACATGCGCACACATACGCTCGCCACTGGCAAAGAGACAATGACAATACAAACATTTAGTCACTGGGAAAATGGCTAAATGGCACAGAGCAGAAGGATGAGGAGGAGCAGGGGAAAAGGAGCTGCAGCTAAAGAGTTTGAAAACGGAGTAGTCCGCGCTGTCCTCTCCCGCCTTTGCCAATGTTCGTCTTGCTGTTGCTATTGTGGTTGTTGTTGTTGCTGTTGTTGGCCTCCTGCAGCGTCGTAAAACGGTGTTGGCAACATGAAAATCTTGTCATATTTTTCTTGTTTACTGTCAACATCTTTGTACTTCAAGTCCCATTATGTTAATTATGATGAAGTAAACAGGACACAGTTGTTATTTATTATAATTACCAACAGTCAAGCGACGCGCCGCGCCGAGACTGAACCTGGAGCTGAAGCTGAAGCTGTAGACAATGCCAGCAGAAGACGTAGAAGAAGAAGACGCAAGGCGCCGACGCAAAAAGAATTTGTTGCGAGTCCCGACCCAGAAAGCAACAGCAGGCACAAAGGAGAAAGGAGAGTGGGGGGAAGAGGAGAGGAGGGGGGAGTAATTGACCGGGTTACCGGGGTAGTGACTGTTAAGTTTGGTGAATATTCTTAAGCCTGTCAAGCTGCGCTCATTAAGCGAATTCAATCAAAATTAAATTTTAAAAGGCAAAAGTCATGGTATAATTAAACAATACGCACACACACACTCACATACAGACACCAAAGCTGCCACACACACAAACTGTGTGCTGTGTTGCTGTCTGCTTTGCGCATTAACAGTTAACATGGCGTATGATGAATTTTATTGAAACTTTGTCTTTTGTTGTGTGCCACACACGTTGAAGATAATGGAAATTCCAGGCATACTTTGCTTTGCATTGTGCGACAAAAGGGACACACGGCAAACGAAGGGCCTTCCCTCGGTGGGGGGGGGGGTTAGGAACTGCTTCTGCTGCCTCTCTGTATTTCGTATTCAGCACAAACAAAAACAATCAATAGAAATTGGTATGCAAACAGGCCGCCTTTGTGCGCGATGCTCTGCGCTTATTTGCTCAAGAAAGTAAAAGCAAAGAAAAACAGAAGTCTCACACGCGCACACCCACACACCTACACACATACATACACACGCACGTGAATACAAAGGGGTTTCGCACATTCGCATATTGGTCGCGTGTCCTTGCCCCCCAAACCTAAATCAAGCAGGAAAACCAACGTGTCATTCCTTTCTGAGTTTGTGTTGAACTTTACAAGTGATCGCCCTTTTTTCTCCACTGCCTCCCCCATCCCCCCTACGCTTTCCTTCCCACATCCATGCCACGGCCCTTTAAATGCATTTCTAATATAACAACGAATGTTGCGCCTCACTGTGCTGCTGCTGTCCAAAAACAATGACATTAATTAGCCGCCCTTTGTATATGCAAAACAAAAAGTAAAATGCAGCTAAGGCTTGTTTTCCCCTCTCTACCCCCTGCTTCTTCCACTTCCCCTCCTTCTGCCTTCCCCTCCCATCTTTGCCATCTGTATGCCATTGTGTAGTTGTGTGCTTGGCTGGGCTGGGCTCCCTGTCCATTTCTTTTATATGCACCGACAGCGGAAAAATTCATTACACTTTTGCACATCGTGCACATTTTTTTGTTTTCAGAACAAAAAGCATGAAATTGTTTGGATGGTAAATTGTAGAAAATAAGTGGAAACAAGCGAGAGAGAGAGACAGAGAGAGAGAGAAAGAGAGAAAGAGCGCGCAAATGAAGCGTTGCGTAAGACGATGGATGCATGAGGCATGAATGCGAATATTTATGCCACCACCCGTGCGTATTCGTAATGTTAGTTCACTTAGCCAGAGAAAGGACTGTCAACATGCTCTGAAATGCATTTTAAAACACTTTTTTAAATTACATTTTAATTTTAGATTTGTATGCAAACACAGCTTGCATTTATTCGGTGCCATTTTATGTGCTATTAAGATCGAAAAGAGTCTCCTACGCGGGAACAAGTATATATGTTTGTATATGTATGTGTACATAGCGTATACGTATGTACAGATGTAGTATATTTTTATTTGATTCCCATATTCCCAACTCGCTGTTGTGGCACGCCTTTTTCAGTTCTATTTGGTATTGTTGTTCAATGCTATTGCATTCTTCCGCCCAAAGTGTTGACAGGCAGCCCAGAGACCGAGGGAGGATGCAGCAGACTGAGCTCCCCGTTGCCAGTTCTCAGTTCAATTCAGTTTAGTTCTCGCTTTCCACTTGCCAAGGCAAACGGTTGACTGCCAGCCTGGCTGGGCTTAGCTGGCCGGAGGGTGTACGTTCTCGCTGTGAATGGCGACTGATGTCCTGCAGGCAAGTTTTCAGCACACAAAACCCTTAAATATATTGCAAATGCAGCAGTAGGGCAGCTGCAACAGAGAGAAGGAGGATACACATACATACACACACTCACACAGTCGCACACTTGGATTTATTTAATGCATCTGGTGGAATTGTAAATGCAAGCTTGTATGTGTTTATGTCTGTGCTGTGTGTGGCTGTGTGTGTTTGACGTGGCTGCCTGCGGGTGTTGATGTATTGGTGCTGGAGTCGTTTGTATTTGAAAATATAAATAAACAAACCGCGCCATAAATTGCAACTTTGTAATTTTGAGAATGTAAACAGGAAATGTTTTGTTCACTTTAACCCACATCGCATTCCTTGCTCTGTGGACCCAAGATAAATGCATGCCCCATTGAGAGAGGACCATCTTAAACGCAGGCTGCAGTTCAGGTTAAAGGTTAAACAGGTTTAACGCTTGTCTAAATAACCCCAAGCCAAGATTCTGCTTTTATTCCTGTTTAATTCTTGGCTTTAAAGTCCACTGCAACTGAGCAAAATCATAAATCCTTGAACTGCGTTGTGGACTACCCCTTTGAAGGCTCCACTGCCATTTTTCGGATATTATTTTTATGTCTTGTGTTGGCCTTTGCCAGTGAGTTAGTGTCTGCCTGTCTATGACAGCGTGTGTGGGTGACTGGGCAGGGCTGGCAGAAGTTAAGTGGAGCGGAAAGCGGCCTTCTAAGCGTCTCTTACTTTCCGCTTAACTTGCAACGAGAGGGGGACAGCTGAGGCAGCCAAGTTTCACCCAAGCCGGCTGCAAGTTGCGTAAGTGTAGTTTAAGTGTTGCATGTTGCATGTTCCATCTGTTTGCAACATTTTTGTTGTTTGTTTATTTGTCCCTACACAAAATCTAATAAAAATTGCACGCTTATTAAGGAAACTCCCCCTTTAAAATTCTACCAGGGCATTCCCTGATGAACAGACTCTCTCTCTCGCAGTGGCACGATGAAGGAAAGCAATCAGGCTAATTCATTTTTAAACTCTCAACTTATCTCACAAAACTTTAGAAAATTAATTTCTGTTGTACAAAGACATCATCGAGGCTTGCTCGGTTCTGCTGTGACGACTTTTGTGCGATTCGATGAGAAATCATTCAGTTATACCTATATCTATACATTTACATTTACATTCATATATTCATATATACATATACCTCACTTAGGTGAGGTTTATATACGGGAACTTTCGCTTCCTCAACATGATTTACACTTATGCTTATCCACACACACACAGACACACACATGCACGAACGCCATAAAAATGTTCGCATTAAGTGCTCAGCCAGCGGCCACATTAAACAGAGGAAACCGTGCAGTTTTTTCCCCGGCGCGGCACAAAAATATATAAAACAAATTTATAACAAAAACGTGATCTGCTTATTGATGGATAGATGGATGATGATGCCGACTGGGGACACGCGGAGACCTGCAGGAGACCTGAAGACCTGTAGACCTCCTGCGGATCGCGACACATATAAATGATACAATTTTGCCAATTTTCGGCTGGGACACAGCAAACACACGTGTCCACATAAATGCATCGAATATTGTTTTGTATTATAATGCAGAGAGGGGCCCCCACATATCAATATGCATGAGGCAGCACACGGGAGACCTTATAGGGACACTCCATGGAGGTGTATTTCGTTATTGATTCAACTATTTCCCTTAGCAAACCCTATTGGGACACTTTAAGATCTAATAACCGAACAAAGCAGCCTCAATTAGGTGCTTATCAAACGTAACGGAAACTAATTGATTACTCTCTTTCGCCGTCTTTAAACTTATAATCTTCTTTAAAACTCAACTTGTATTTACGGAGAGAGGCAGAGAGAGAGAGTACACAAAGTATCCCCAGAAAACCGAAAGCAATTCGGAATACCTAATTTCATTACAAGACATCAATGTGCTTTCACCGAAAAATTTAATTTTCCAAATCACAAATTCTTTGCTTGCTAACGTGAGGCAGAAGACACAACCAGGCTGAGCTGGAGAGAAAGGCTGCAAAAAGAAGAAGACAAACGCATTTCCCTCAGACGTAACACAGTTTGTCAGCCAGCGCAGAGAAAGAGACATGACGACAAGGAGAACGAGGACTAGAGGGTCCATCAGTTGGCCGCTCAAGCGGGCAAATATGTCGGTCGAGCGGTCGCTTGTGGTTATTTTTTGTTTTTTTTTCATTGAGTTGTGGCAATTGGAACCCTCAATATCATCGCAAGTCGCCGCTCTACATTTTACTTATCAAAAAAGGTTGCAGAGCCATGGAAATCTGAGACGAGAGGGAGGAACATGAAAGATGGCCAGAAAAGTCAGCAAGCCAAGGCGAAACCTCGGGGAATATACTAAACCAGTTTTATTTTCAAAGTTATCATCTCTACCTTGTCTTGTTCGCGGTCTGTTGTAGTCTGTGCATTCCTTGCACTTATGCTTTGTCTGTCTGTGTGTCTGCGTGTGCTATTCACAATTGAAGGGTAGAGAACATTGTAAGCCGTGCAAGTGCATTTTCCAACCTGGCGGATGGGTAATAAGTAAAGAGTATATCTCTGTGAAAAAAACAAGAGCAAAGAGAGAGACTGGCAGAGAGAGAGAAAGAGAGACAGAGACAGAGACAGATACAGACCAAGAGATAGAGAGAGACAGATACAGACTAAGAGAAAGAGAAGGTTGTGCAAGCCGGCTACATTCCCCTGCCGGTGCCGACAGAAGCTGCCTGAAAATAGATTGTTGCAGTGCGGAGTGGGGAAAGGGAGTGCAGAAGAAGGGTATGAGAAAAAGAAAGAGCACAAGAAAATATCGAAAGCGGCAGAGCGGAAACGGAAAAGAAAAATATTGTTTCAATTCAATTGAAGTTGAAATTGCATGATTGCAACCAAACCAGTCGGACGAAAAAAACTCACAGACAACGAAGAGTTTGTGACCTCCCCCCGCCCTCCTTCGAGGCCAATGCCGCCCTGCATTTTATGGCTTGTCTTTCTATTATGGCCAATTGAAGTGAGAAATTGCGCCAAGTACAAAGATGACAATAAGCATTTAAACTGCTTCTTCTTTGGCCTCTCTTCCATTGCATGTTGTTGTGAAGAGATACAAATCCAAAAGACTACAGGCGTTGTACTATTTACACACTTTACTTGTTTACGGGAAATCTGAATCTCCTTTTAGCTATTCTAATTAAAGGTTTTCATTATCTACTTACATTTTTGGCAATTTGTATACTTCGACTTTTTCAGAATATTCCCTTGTGCCCCCAAAATACCTGGCAACAATTTGAGTCTGCAGTGCACACCCCTTTTTAGCAGTGCTTTGTTACTTCTCACTCGACTTCAGATCTTCGGTCAACGACACCACGTAGCCGTCTTATAAACTCCTCACGGGGGGTATGAGGAGAGGGAAGGCTCCCTGGACATGATAGCCCTGAGACCGAAGCGAGGCAAGGCGAGTCGAGTCGAGTCAAGCATAATAATGTTTGCATAGCTTTTGGGTTTTATTACTCGGCTGTGTAAATGCCAGCGCAGCATGTTTGCAACACTGCCACGACTACAGGCAGGACTCCTGTTCTGTGTCCTGTCCTGTCCTGTCCTTGCCCGCCTTGGACTATTGTCGCTTTCATCGTGCTAGTGCTAGTGCTAGTCGTGGTCGTTTTTATGCCACAATGTCCTTCCAAATACCTTTTGTTTCAAAGGCGCCCGTTTGCTGGCACGGTCTGCTCTGCCACAGCGACTCTGTGCAGCCATTTACATGCTTCACTCGCCTCTATTTTATCTTGTACGAGTAGCTTCTACTGCTTCTGCCAGCGCGGCGTCAGCTTCCAGGCTGTAGTCCCCTCCCTTCGTCCCTGTCACGGCCCCATCTTGTCCCAACGTCGCTCTGCCCAGATGGCCAGCTACTTTATGTTTAGCTCTTGTACATTTTTGAGTTAATATACTTAGCAGCACATTTTGTTGTCGCCGTTGACGACGACATCGTCCACGCCCACCCGTCTGCCGACTGCCACACGCTCCTCTCAGTCTCAGTCCCTATCTCTCTCTCTCTCTCTCTCTCTCTCTCTCTATCCCCATGAAACTTCTCTTTGCGCTTATCTACACGTCCTTGTCAAAATTTTGGCTGCCGTCCTGTCGTTCCCTCTGCCTCTGATGTTGCTGTTGCTTTAAAAGCTAAAACTTATAACTCTTGTACTTTTGCTTGTTCTTCGCTCTTCGTTTGCTTCTTTTGGGTATTTTGCTGTGCGCTTTTGTTTTAGTTATTTCTTTCTTTTGTTAAGGTTTCTCGTGTTCTTCTTCTACATCTACTTTGGCTGCTTCTGCTGCCTCTGCTTTTGTGGCTTTGAAGTTTGCCGACTTGTCTTTAATGACATTGGAAATTGCGGTCAGGACAATTAATTTCCGGTTGAAGAAACTTTAGTTTTTTGACACAACTCTCCGCACCGCCCCGCCCCGCCTAGTCCAACATTGGGCGGGGCATTACAGTTAAGCGCAAAGGTAAAGTAAAACTTTTCTCTAATCGAGCTTGTAAACGCAGCTAGCCGTGCTACACTTCTTTCTATTCTCGCCTTAGTTCAACTAGCAGGCGCATTGTGGTCGTAGGCATCATAATAAGTTGCCAACAAAGTTCTCTCTATATTGTCCAAGGATTGACATAAGTTACAAATCACTTACCAACACATACGCACACCTAAATACCGTGTGTGGGTGTGCGTGTGTGCGTGCACGTGTGCATGTGCGTGTGCGTGTGCGTCCTTCTGCGTAAAGTGTCAAAAAAGGACCCATACCTATTTAGCATTCTAACGAACTTATTCACCGACACCCACCACAACAAGCCACATACGACGAGTACACACACCCACACACACACACACTTACACGCACACATATCTTTAGGAGGAGGGGGACTGTACGTGCATGGGCCTAAGTGCTCGCCAATAGCCAGCGATGCTTCCTCGAAGGCGCTCATTAAAATTTCAGCCCACGTACCCAATCTGCACTTAAAGGACCTTTCGAGATTTGAATTTTTCACATGTTTGCAGTCAGTCAAGTCAGACTACGATTGACGCCGTACCCGACGACGAGGGCCGAGGCCAGTTTCCCTGCTACATCTCCCACTGGGGTCCGGGCATATAAGGCGAAACTGTAGCATCCGCATATAGCCCAAGCAGCAGCACCATATAAACTATACTCGTAAGTGCCACGACATGTTGTGCACGCACTTCCGCGCTGCATGTGTGTGCATATGTCTGTCTCTGCGTGTGTGTGTGTGTGTGTTTGGGCTCCTATTGTTGTGGGAACAACAAACAAGCATTGTTAACAGTGAGGAAGCTATTGGCAGTTGTTGAGGTCTTGAGTTTTTCAAAAGAGAAACACACACAAATTTCAACTGTAAAAAACGGCTGCTTTTGAGCTATTTCAAGTGTGGCCCGTTGTCCCGTTTGTCCCTCTAGTCCTGTGTGTCCCGGGCTGTGCAACCACTTGGAACCACGTCGTTATGGCAGGGATACGTTGCGAGGAGTGTGGAGGGCGGGTGGTCCGTGGGGCTGGGCATCTTGACATGTCATCAAAAACACATTAAATGAGTTTTTACGAGCTCGTTTATCCAAACTGTTGTCCACCTTTCAGGCAGGTAACTGTAGCTGCTCCTAGCCAAAGTTGTAACATACTGAGCCACAGGCGAAGCTGAGGGAGAAGTGCCTGAGCCAAGCTAGAGTCAGCTTCAGCTTCAGCCCCACTCCGAGTCCGGAAATTGCCATTGCGTGGTAATTGAAAAGTTTTTTCCTACACTCTCTCTCTCTCTCTCTCTTCTGTCTCTGCGAGCTGCTTTTGGCAACAAAGTGGCATTGCTGTAAATTAGTTTTATAATTTTTTACGCTATCCACAGCATAACAAAACGACGAAAAGTTGCAGGAAATTGAACAAGTTTTTGCTGATTGTCCACTCTTCTATTGTTGCAAGCAACACAATTATTTAACTCTGAACAGGCCACAACGTGTGTTCTATATGTGAATATCCATTTTGAAAACATAAATATACAAATCTCAAGGGACAATGTTTAGCTTAGTTGATTGTAAGCAGCCAGTTCCACATCGATCAATCCCAAAGTCTTGATGAGGCACCTAACCAACAACATGATGATTGTGTGCCCTACAGTGATCTTAATTTAAATAATTCCAATAAAATGGTTCAATCTATTTCACAGCTTAACTATCCTAGCTCAATATGTACAAGAACCTAATTAGGATAAGTAAATTCAGCCTCAATTAGAGACTCAGTCTAACATGAAGTCAAAGCAGTCAAGAGTTTGTCGAGTCTTTACTGAATCTTTAGTCTATTCCTGTGAGGATTTGATGTTTTTGTTGTTGCAACAAGTGGAGCATGCTGCAAGAAGACGCCACTCTTTGCCAGACTTTAGCAAGTATGCAAAGTTCAACTAACCGCTTAATCCAATGGCCTCCTCTGCATCGGTCAACTGTTTGGCAGTCTTTGCCACGGCTGCAAATTCGGCTTACAACAGACCCAACACGCTAAGCAAACTTTCGGCCAATATTTATTGTGTAAAAATTCACGCCTAGTTAAAGCACCCCCTGTCCCCTTCGCACGGCGTCGCAGCCACGTGTTCTATAAAAAATCGCTGCTCGAAACTTTGTCCTTAGCGCCCTACATAGTCGCACTCATTAATTTTGCTAATTGAAACTATTAGAGAGCATGGCAGAGGGAAGACGAAAACTTGCACTCCCGCAGCCCACTTCCAGCTCCCCACTCTATCTGTCTCCTTATCTCTTGCTCCCTCCGACGTAAATGTTTGTTAAATTATACATAAAATTACACGCAAATGCGATTAGACGAAAAGTTGAACTTTAGGTTTAAATGAAGCACACTTCATTCTCACAATTCGCACTGTTAAATAAATGCAATCAAATTATGCGTGCAACATTGTCTGTCAAGTACTTGACACATCCATAGGACGGAGCTCCGTCTCCTCTCATCCGACTCCTCTCATGCCGACTGCCAACAGGAATCGGAATGAAAAGCGCTTCTGTGGCCAATGATAACTTAATTTGTTAATGCAATTATCCAAGTGCTGGCATTGCTGCAGGCAAGTACTGAATAAAGAGATATGTACAGAGTCTCTTCATACGTATATGTGTGTGTGTGTGTGGGGGGGGGTGCTGCACACTAAGTGCTCCTTGGAGTCGCAGGTATGTGTGATCTGAATTTGATTCCTAACTGCGCACAGCTTTCCCCGGATACTTTGTCGATTTAATTCAAACATTTATTTAAGTTTTGTTCGCAGTTGAAAAAGAAATCTGGTCGCCACGCTGACAATCCTCCAGCTGCTGCTGATGCCGCTGCTATTGTCCGCAACCAAAGACAGAAAATGCAGATACATAGCGGAGAAAGGGGGTGTGCAAGGGAGGGAGGGAGGTTGACTTGGCTGAGCTGACATTTTTGCGTTAGTCGAAACTTTGCGCAAATGTTTGCATTTCCACTGTGTGGACATTAATCAGAAATGCATGAAATTGCTAAAGTTTCTGTCCCATAGTGCACATTGAAGCGCCGTATTACATTGTTCAAGTCAAAGTTCCAATCGAAAGAGTTTTGTGTGTGTTTTGGACATTGAAGCATAAACCAGGCACGGCACCAAGGAATAACTTGTACTTTTCAATGCCCAACTGGATTCGACTGGCTCATTGGTATATCGCCAAACGGGGCACCTAGAGTTGGTCAAAGGTGACAAGGCCCTGGCTGGTCCCCAGTGCAATTTACCCATTCGTGGTCGCAGATCTGCGAAGTTCCCTCAACTCACTTCTCAGGTGGGGATAAAAGTGCATAATTGCATGAATAATGCATTATGCCCGTGCTTCTTACAACTTGCAGCAAGATCTAAGGAGAGAGAGAGCGACCTTATTAAGATTTTGCCATGGATTAGACCATCACGGAGTCAAATCGAACACGAGTAATTTGCAAATAAGTGCTGTCAACTAGTCTAAATCGACACGGCCACAGAGAGACACACACACACACACTCAGATATACAGAGGTACACATGTGTGTGTATTTGTGTATCGCATGTTTGTACAGCCGAGGGTCGACTGGCAACACAATTGAACATGCAGGGCATGTTGGCCCAACACAACTTACGAATTGTTGTACTGTCAAAAGTGCCCAGACTTGGCCAAGGCAGCCCGCCCGAGTAGCCCCAAAACAGAGCGAAGCAAAGCAAAGCAAAACAGTACAGAACAGAACAGTACAGAACAGAACACAGCAAAACAAAACAAAGCAAAACAAAACATTAAATGAACTTTTCATTCGCAGAAGGGCCAAGCGAATTTTAAGGGGCGGCACTTAGTCCGGCGCCAAGGCTAGGGGACGCTAGGGAAGGGAGAACACGAGGACGGTACATGGAGCCTGCTCCTGCTGCTGCTGCTTCCGTTTCACTTTTGCGTTATTTTATTTAAGGGCTCAAATTTGTTTGGACTTAGAGATGGAGGTAGCACGGCAGCAGAGAAGGAAGTAGAACATAAACGAAAATTTCGTATGCACTTTTAATGGCCCAAAAAGGAGGCCTCCGCTCCTACCTCACCACCAACACCACCCCCCCCTGAAACATTTGAAATTCGAGAGCACACGCTATGCCAAAGCAATATACATACACCAAACTCACGTGAGTATGTGTGTGTGTGTAGGGCTCCGACTTTGCTGTAAAGTCAAAGGGCGTACATAGCTAATACCCTGAGCGACATAGTCAGCGATATTGCGGCACTTTACGTGCCCTCGACACGTGTGTGTGTGTGTATGTGGTTCTAGAGTCGCTCGTCTAGCCCTCGTAACATGGCAGTAACATCAGCTGTTATTCAAACCGTAATGGTAATCTCTGATCTCTTGCGTGCACTGTAAGCGAATCTAGAGCCCCAAGAAGAGAGAGAATTGAATTATCAGTTTATGTACGCACTATTTGGTCGAGTTAACCCAACGAATATTGTTGTATACCAAAGTGGTTGCTTTTATAATCTCCCATAGTGCATCGGGTACAAGGACCACGTCTTTCTCCGTATTCGTGTCCGTGTCCGTGTCTCTGTCTGTGTATAATGGAAATGACTGAAAATTGTACATTGTCGGAGTGAAGTGGATTAGTATTGATTGCAGCTATGTCAACGGCTTGACTAACGCTTGGCTGGGCCTGGGCGAGAGCACACCGCTTGGGTTAACCACCCAGTGAAGGAGCAAGGGAGCAAAAGGAAGAGTGCATGTCTCAGCCAGTAAAGCAGTGGGCCAGTCGAGGCTGTCGGGGCAGTCAGGCAGTCAACCGTAAGATCGCTGCAGAGCACTTGTAATCTAAAATCAAGTGCTGCTCGTCCATTCGAAATTTGTTGTCCAGGGTCTAGTCGAGAGTGCTCTAGTGCGGTCTGGCTGCTCTGGATGCTCTGGCTGGCTGGTCTGGCAGTCTGGCAGGCAATCTGTCTATCTGTGGCATTTTATTTATGCAAAAGTAGCATTTTTTCTTTTCTCGCAAGCCCCAATTTAAAGTTCTAGGGAGCAGCATCCTTCGAAACTCTCGCCTGATGAAGCGGGAACGTGGCAATAGGGGAAGGGGAAGTGAAGTGAGAGAGGGTGGGGCCCATTTGCTTGGCCCATTTGTAAGACAGGCAAACGAGCAGCCAACCGTTCGACCAACAAACAACTTCGTCGTCGTCGTCGTCGTCGTCCTCGTCCTCGTCCTCGTCCTCGTTCTCGTCGTCATCCTCGTCGTCATCTTCTTCTGCTTCTGCTTCGTCCCACTTCTCCTTGTCGGGAGTCGCTGTCGCCGTCGCTGTTGCTGTTGTTGGTTTACTGCTGGGACAGCTGGTCAAAATTAACAAGTTCCAGCGCATGCCTGTACTCGGAGCGCCTACGAATCTTCAGCAAGACCGCCATCCGTGCCAGTGTCTGTGTGTGTGTGTGTGTGCCTGTATACGTGTATGTATGTCACAACATAAGCAATTTGTTGCAAACTTTCGCCCAGCTGGCTTTTGTTGTGCTCCTCTCCCCTCTCCTCACACAGCAACACATAGTGCGCTGCTGAGTCCCGCCCGCAGAACTTTTGAACCCTCATGCGATGCGTATGTCGAGCAACAATGGGTCCGGTCTGTGCCTGGCGTGGTTCGGGGCTTGGCTTGGCCAACAACAACAACAACATCGGCTTGTGTCCGGCCGCGGGCGTAAGCCTGCAAGTGGAAACGGGCGCCGATTGTTCGCCTCGCTCACTTCCGTATTTTCCTCTTCCTCTTCTTCTCCTTCTATTTTGTTAACAAGCATCGAGAGGCGACAACCGGCATAACACGACTTTGGATGGGGGACACGGAGGGCACGGGAGGACTCGGCGGCTTGTTTTGTAAAATTGATGAAGTAATTTGTTTGGCGATTGCACACAAACTTTGCGTGCCAATAATTTTCAAAAAACAACACCAAACTTGCTCCAAGTTGGCGCAATATACACACACATACATATGTACCTATTCACACATTTATGTCAGCTGCAACGACAACACACACACACTCCCTCCCTATTTCCCTTTCTCGATCTCTCTCTCTCTCTATGCACTTTGGCAAAGTCTCGTAAGTGTTTCGAAACGGCAACTTCCGTTAGCACTAGTGTCCTGCCAATGAGTCCTGCATTGTTAATGATTCAGATTTGTGGCAAGTGCCCATGGCTCGATAAAAGAAACGCATTCAGGCAACAATCTGGTCAAGCACAGCGGTTTGGGACGTGACCAACCGAGAAAGGCGAGTATCCTCTCGTTTTTTTGTCCTTCTGTTGAATGGTTAACAGAACGTCATACAAACAATGAAAAAATAAGGAACAATGAGAGATACTAGTATTGAGTCAGTGTAAGTATCCCTTCTATCATACACGAGTATGTACATATATGTAGGTAGTTCAAGTCTAGTGTGCTAATATCTTCTAATATCGATGATAACCATACCGTATTCTACATCGAGTGATACATTGATGATAATAATGTTGTAAGTGAACCAGGCACAATTAATTTCTGGCAGTATCATCACAAATGAACCCTATACTTGTATACACCCAAGGCTACAGTCGAAATGCCACACTTAAGGCCCGGCACTTAAGTGGATTTTTATTAAGTATTTATCAAGGAAATCAATATGTCGTCTACTTAACCGGTTGCCTCTTTATCCGTTTATCTTCCTCCATCTATTGTTTGTTTTATTTCTGCCGGTCGAGTGTTTCCGTGCTTCCGCTCTCGAGCTTTCAAACTCGAACTCGAACTTATTGTGAAATGCTCATTCGTATGTTAGTTTAGGCCCCACTGCCCCACTGTCATTTGGTCCCTCAGTCATTCAGGCAATACTCGCAAGCACGATTGAAATTGAATAAAATGACTTTTCAAATTATTTGCGATACAACGGGGCGCCGTGTGCCAGAAGTGCTTATCTGCGGAAAATGTTAACTGTATGACAAAACATAAATTGTAGATATGCAAAACCGAAGGAGACACACACACATACGACGAATACAATTGTATTGTACACTCACACAAGCACATGTGGAAAAGGATGTACAGACGAACTTTAGTCGAGACGCACGAACACACACAAACAAACAGCCATGTGTGTGTGCGTGTGTGTGGCAGGGGGATATATAAAAACAAATAACAATTTTGCGCTCAAAATAGAATACAAACAGCACAATGCGTCTGAAGCACGCCAATAATGGGAAGGGGAAGTCGGCGAGAGTTGGAGTGTGTGGAAGAAGTGTAGATGTGGATTCGAAGTGAATGTAAAGCGGGGAGGGCTGGGAAGGTGGCACGCAGCAAAAGAAAAAAAGTATCGATTTATGCATATTAAATTACACGCGCTGCCTTACAATACACATTCGTATTCGCATCCAATGGGAGGCGAGACTTTGCCCGCGCTCCTTTGAAAATATTTATACGCATTTCTTTCTTATTTGCCGCCCGACATCTCAATTGGCGGCTACGCCGATTACCGCCTACAGCAACCCACCATACTTGACTGCCCACCACACCCCATCCTCCACAGAGCAAATACCCACCACGCAGCCACCTCCCGCTCTCTGCGCGTATTATTACCATTGTGATCCCACACTAGCGACCAATTTATAAACGTTTGGCTGTTCGGCTTATCTTTGTCAGTTTTTTTTCTGCTCCGCCTATCCTCTTTTTCTCTCTGTGCATGTGTGTGTCTGTGTGTATACACACCATCTGAGCTAACGCCCCCATTTGTGTGTGGCCATGTCCGTTACTTTTTGTTGCAGTGCCGCGCACATCTCTCGTTCTGTGTGTGTGTGTGGCTATATACACTGTACATATGTATGTAAGTAAGTATTTGTGGGTACATATCTGATAAAACTTAATGTTACCAACTGGTGGCGTACGTCGAGTGGGCTATGAGGGCGCTTTGTGCTGGGTGCGGGGCTGCATTGGCTTTTGGCTTATGGCTTTCGCTCAAGGTTGTCTATTTCGTGGTGGCCTTAGCTTTATTGAGCCCAGCAGCGTGACAATTCGCATGTGCACCCATCCTACTCTTGGGGAAACAATCGAACCTCGAAGCATTAGCATAATTAGCACCAACAAATACAGGCAAGCATTGACTTGATTTAAAGCAACTTGATACGACTTTAACTCGCTATACGCCAGATCTATCATATACTATATACCATTGCATGTACAACATATATATGTACAAGGTTAAAAGAGGAGCAGGGGGTTGAGGGGTACGCAGACGCGACCACTGGCACACGACCTGCAATATTGATGCGCTCGTGCCGCCCACAAAGTTATCATGAAGAAAAGCAACCGAAAGTGGTCAGTCGAAGGCAGAAGAAAGTCAACAACAACTAGACCAAGCAACACCATCGACGGGGAATATTGTTGGGGCCGCTCTTGGGAGTGATAATTTTCGTGTCCTTCGCCGAGAACCATTGTTAATTATTCTGGTCACATCTGTTATGTAAACTACGTTCAAAGCATAAAAAACGCAAGGAGGAGAACCCAAAAGGCGCAGTGAGTACTTGGAAACGGTCGCCCACTCGTGCGCTCAAAGAATTAAAAAGTTCCGAAAACGCGTTAAAAGTTCACCCGAAATTCAGATGGTTTGCCCTTTCAAGCCCTTGCGGACTTTTCCCTAATGAAAAGGGAAAGCTCTGCAGCCCTACACAAAAAAAAAGTACTGCGTTAATTTTTAAACTATTTTATTTTCGCTGTTATTGTTCTCAGGTACTGCTACCATCCACGCAGTTGTTGTTATAAATTCGTAACAGGAGGTACACAAAATATTCAAGATGATACATAAAGAAATCGCGACCACAGTGGGAACTAATAGGACTAGTTTGAAATCACTTCAATTCAATCAATTGGTTCCGTGAATTAAATACTTTGCCCCACTGTGTACCCATTCATTGTCTTTCTTTTTACTACTCCATCCCCATTATTCTATTTCTTGTCTCTCTTTTTTCAGAGTATCATAACAAGATGCACGCAGTTCTTTAATTCGCTGCTTGGACAGTTTATTATACATGATTACATAGCTCTCGGTAATCATTTTCGCACATAATATGAACAATATTGACTTTTTATTTCCATATCAACTATGTAGATTACTAGGCACAATTTTTCACTTGATAATGTTAACAGAAATGTGCAATGGCTACTTAAACTGCTGTTATTTAGAAGAGTATGTATTGCTTTGCAAAAACTTCAAAACAATGTACGAACACTAATAAAAATCAATGCAAGATCAGCTGCAGACCATGTAACGGAATATGAGTAAATGGTTATTAGTGCCAACACGCAAACTGTGCGCTACAGACGCAGTTTTGATACCCACATCAATAAATGTCTGAAACTATGGATACCACCGTCCAACATTGTGCAACAGGTATTCCCAAAGACAGTCTACCACCCTGCAACAACAACAAGTCTACCAACAGAAACTAGTGCACGAACAGTAACATGTGCTTAGACAGCTGATCGCTACGTGAGAACTTTATTTGTCCCGAGACATATGATACCCTTGCAGATTTGATTTATTAACATATTGTTTATTTAATTGTCATATTTTTAGTCGTACCCAAAACGGACGAGATGTAAATTATAGAAAAATAAAATATCCTTTATTCGAGAGAATGTTTAACAACATGATAATTTTCAATAGTCATAAAATTATTTCACTTTTTAAATAAAATTAAACTTTATACGAAAGAAGGTAACGTCGACCTTAAATACTTCTTACTTTCTTAACAAATACGTTAATCATAGAAAAATTCCTTCAACTTTTGGAAGTTCAACAAATTAAGTCACTTATTCAAAGATTCACTTATAATAGTCATAAAATAAGATAACATGGTCTTATTATAAAAAAATATAATTTTGTATCAAATTAATGAACTGAATTATTATAAGACTAGTTCAACATGCTCAAGCTGTTGACATGCTTCCAGAAACCAGTCCGTGATGGCTTTATCATTCAAACTGTCATCGTTTTCCAGTGAGTCTGAAATGCAGGAAAAAACTCCCGATGAAGTATTTCCCTGCTTTTCAGGCTTACTGAAAAATTCATCAAACGCTGCGAATTCAGCCCCGTTTATTCTTAGAGCTTCGTCAATCCAATCTAAATCATCTGATAAATCGGTGGAAACAATATTTTCATCATTTGCCATTTCAGTTCCGGTAACCTGCGCCGGTGGCAAATAATCTGAAATAGGGGTGTTGCTCCTGTCCAGCACTAAGCTGGATGATGCCAAGTGCCAGCGATCCAGTCGGAAATTGTTATCCTTTTTCAGCTGACATTGGAAAATATGATTGCTTACGGCGATTTCTTGCTCTGTATAGGGCTCAACTATTCTCCCCACAGCTTTCACCAGTAAGGCATTGGTTATATGACGTCCTCTTTTCTGAAATCGTCTCTTCGCGTCATATAAACAATTGTAGCGTGTCATATTAACACATACTTTTGTACGCAGACACAGCTCCCTAATATCCATGGGACTGTATTCCCGAGTAAGATCCTCGACAGATATTTTCTATACAAAGACTTGTTAAGTAAGCGCCAAGTTTGTAAGGATGGTGGTACTTACCAGAACTTCATTAAAACGCATTACTAATGGTCTTTCTATGTCTTTCTGTTTAGTTAATTGCATAAGGTCTTCTTCTTGTGATTTCAGATATTTTATCAGATGCACTGATAAACAACGAGCCATGATTGATCAAAATGATTAAGTTTAATTTAACACGCAAATTTGTATTTCAAGAGTGACCAAATATATTGAATGAAAAATACCGATACTAATCTTAAATTAGAACTTTTAACGTAAGCATACGTAAGCTCACACGTAGCAGTGAATATAATTATAAAAAATTGTATTTTAAGATTAGTATCGGTATTTTTCATTCAATATGTATGGTCACTCTTGCAATACAAAAATAAAAGCGTGTTAAATTAAACTAATAATTTGAATTTTTTAACATGACTCGCTTAACCGTATATCTGATAAAATATCAGAAGAAAATAGAAGACCATATGAAAATAATTAAACAGAAAACAGATATATGTAGATCATTGGTATCTGATAAAATATCAGAAGAAAATAAAAGACCATATGAAAAAAATTAAACAGAAAACAGATATAAGTAGATCATTCGTAAAGCGATTTAATGAAATTCTGGTAAGTACCATCATCATTACAAACATGGCGTTTACTTAACAAGTCTTTGTATTACATCTAAAGAACATAATTGTAAAGACAGATACAGTCGAACAGTATCTACCGCCAACAACAAAGTCTTTTGTGTGCAATTGCTGTCTTACTCCCACACCCATGCAGGCAAAGACATACGTACATACGTATGTACATTTATATATACATTTCACACAAAGCTAATATACCCATTTCACCACTGTTTATAGTGGAAGGATAAAAACAACAACTCCCACAAGAATCGAACGAGTATCAGTATCTAAGTATCAAAATCTCTTAAAAGAATGCAAGATCAGATGCATTTCTATGTTCCTTCATCACATCAACAAAAGGCCTGGAGGAATGACATTTAGTATTTGTGAAGATCACCAACATAATCGCGATCGCGATTAGAGACCAAACAAAAGACAGACAGCAACACGTACGATGCGCCTTACAGCAAGTAAATACATTTCGTTCTTAATCATATTGATGGTTTTACAAATGTATATTTACTTAATTGTCTAAGACGTTCCATAAAAACGCACAGTAGCAACTGAAACAGCCAGGAAAATCGTCTACTTCAACTTCTTCTTGGGGCGCAGGTTGTTGGTGTGGCCACACTTCTTCTTGCGGCAGTTGGTGGCACGTGGGTGCAGACGAGCGTAGCACTTGCGGCAGATCATCTTGTCGCAGTTGTACTTCTGGGCGAGAATACGCAGCGAGGGCTCAATGATACCACCACGCAGACGAAGCACCAAGTGCAAGGTCGACTCCTTCTGGATGTTGTAGTCAGACAGAGTGCGGCCATCCTCCAGCTGCTTGCCGGCGAAGATCAGACGCTGCTGATCTGGGGGGATTCCCTCCTTGTCCTGGATCTTGGCCTTGACATTCTCGATGGTGTCAGAGGGCTCGACCTCCAAGGTGATGGTCTTGCCAGTCAAAGTTTTCACGAAAATTTGCATTTTGGACCTGTTGCTGCAATCGTAAAAGATTAACCGATTAGAACAACACGATTTCACACTAAGTCATTATTAGAGAGCGTCACAATTTAAGGTTGCTTCGTCCATGGCAGCAGAGTCTCATGCCCCTTCGAGGTTATGTACGACGGGGCAACAATTGACGAATGCGTGGAACATGATTTGTGCCACGTAGCCGTAGGAACAATGAATAACGATGCGAGGATGCATGGATGTAACTTAGAAAACACTTAAATTGCGACGCATTCACTTTTTATTATTTATTTTTATGTTTTTAGTGAAACTTACCAGGAGAAACGTGCAACCAAATGCTATTTCACAAAAGAAAAGAGTGTGTACACTCCTAGTACGGATGAAAATCAAAAATATGGCAGCACTAAAGCGCTTTTGTAGCAGTCAGCCTTAAGCCGCCTGATGTTCTTTTTGACCATACATATTAAAAATGTATATGTTAATAATTATTATTAATATATTAATATATATACTACAAAAAATAAAATTACTTTGTTTTAGAATTTGTAATTAATAGCACTTATTGTTATTAATACGTCCGTTGACAATAATAAAATTAATCGATACTTACCGATACTTGAAATACGTATAAGTTGATTTTTATTGAAGTAAAAGACGTAATTTGCAACATAATCGTTATTAAAAGTTGATATTGTTAATTCGTTGCTTCGGTGTCCTTGGTATGAGCACTTATATTAATAATTTAATATGATGTTAATTGAACAGCTGATACTTATCGATAGGTTTATATTTTGCCGCCGTTCTGCTCCTTAACTAAATTTTCCAGTATCAATACATAGTTGATTTCCTACCAGCTCGCATATACTTTTTCATTTAAATTCAGAAGTGAAGTTATAAATCATATCTGTGAAATCATCTGAAAATAATTAGAAGTAACGTGGCCCAAATTGTGTCAACTCATTTGCAACTCCAGTAATTGATTGTTGCGCGCTGTTAATAGCAGTTGAGCATGTTCATGCTGTTACCACTGTTATGTTAAATAACATTTTCCATTCAACAAAATCTAGCCAGCCAAAGAAAAAAGTTGTGTAAAAAAACGTGTATTATTTTAAGTACACGTACATAACATGTCCAACAACGATGTTGCCGTGCCGGCGGCTGGAGCAGCACCGGTAAGATATTAAATGATATACTGATTCCTCAGTGCCTTACGAATTCTCATTATTATCAAGGTGGTTGCTGGAGAGGGGCAACAGCAGCAGCCGACAAGAATGGAGTCGTTCTTTGCAATGACAAAGTCGCTGATTCTGCGGGCGCTAATTATCTACTTTGTCAGCTCGTTTTTTCGGAGACCCCAGCCCAACGCAACCCAAGACCAGGCAGTGGCCAACGCCGGTCCAAAAATAACTGCTTGGAACTGCTTCGAGAACGGTACGATCTTTGACTTGCACGTGTGGCTCTCTGAGCACCCGGATGTGGTGAACTTCCAGCAGAAGAACAATCTGGTATGGCTGCAAGAGGATCTGACGTACGGGGACTGGATCTCAGGGCCCACTGGTGACGGCATTTACACACACAACCTTAAGATTAGGGCCAGCCCGCATTTAATGAACAACGGCAGCGTGTATCTACATGCATTTGTTACGCGCGCCGGCGAGAGTCCCGATCCTCAGTCGCCACAGTATCCCAAGAATGGGCATATGGGGCATCAGCAGCAACAGTTGAACAAGTTCAAGAAGCTGCGTGTGAACCGCAACTACAATCTATTAGCCAGCGAAAAAGAGAAGCTGGAGCACGAGCTGAAGACAGCGAATCTCAAGGATCAAATTGTATCCCACTGGCATCCTAACTTGACCGTAAACCTTGTGGTGGACCAGACTAACTGGGCACAAGGAAGTGTTCCTTCTCCTCTGGATGAGTATGTCAAGTTTGTGGATGGCGGAAAGACTTATCTGCCCATCGTATTCATTAACGACTACTGGAACCTTCAACGGGAGTACTTCCCTATCAACGACACAACGCCGGAACTGGACTTGCACTTGACTTTCCAGCCACTGGGTATGTTTAAGTGGCAGCTGTATGCCGCCAAGCAGATGAAGAACAAATGGGCCGGCAATGTGCTGGGCGAGTTAATGACAGCTGGCGCTACAGAGGAGACCGACGAGGATCAAGACTCGCTGAAGGAGACTCTGCTGGATACAAACATTTATCTACTCGGCATCACTGTTGCCGTCTCCATACTCCACTCGGTATTTGAGCTACTCGCTTTCAAGAATGACATACAGTTCTGGAACAATCGCCAATCCTTGGAGGGTCTCTCGGTGCGATCGGTGTTTTTTGCCGTATTCCAATCGCTTATTATTCTGCTCTACGTGCTGGACAACGAGACCAACTTCATGATCCGCATATCCTGCTTTGTTGGTCTCGGCATTGAGGTGTGGAAGATTCACAAGGTAGTGGACGTCAACTATAACAACCAGAACAAAGTGCTGGGCATCTTTCCACGCATTACATTCAAGGACAAGGGATCGTACTCGGAAAGTTCCACCAAGGAGTACGACAAGCTGGCCTTCAAGTATCTGGGCTGGGCCTGCTTCCCCCTGTTGGTGGCCTACTTCATCTACTCGCTGATTTACAACGAGCACAAGGGCTGGTACTCCTTCGTGCTGAACATGCTGTACAGCTACCTCCTGACCTTTGGATTTATCTTGATGACTCCGCAACTGTTCATCAACTACAAACTCAAGTCGGTCGCCCACTTGCCGTGGCGCATGATGACCTACAAATTCCTTAACACATTTATCGACGACATCTTTGCGTTCGTTATTAAGATGCCAACCATGTACCGCATCGGCTGTTTCCGCGACGACATCATCTTCTTCGTATTCCTCTACCAGCGCTGGCAGTACCGAGTCGACCTGAAGCGTGTCAACGAGTTTGGCTTCTCGGGTGAGATGGAGGAGCAGGCTGCCATTAAGCGGCAGGAGGGAGAGAACAGCACCACTACAGCTGCTGGAGCCATTGAAGGAACGAATGATCCTTCTGCCACGGCTCCCGTTGCTAAGGAGACGCCTAAGCAGACGCCTACTAAAAAGACAGCGGCTCAAAAGAAACAAGATTAGATAAGACGATAGTCGAGTATCTAAGGATATTGCACTAGAACAATTTAAAAGGCACTAATAGTAATTATTCTATAATCATATACTCCAATCGTGTACACAGATAATTACTTTCAGTATACATAGTCAACGGAGCATCATCCGTATAGCGAACATATTTAGCAATAATTTGTGTGTGTATTTTGTTTGTTTTTCTTGAAGGCCCTCTACGTGGGTCCATAGCATTGGCTACTGAAATAAATTCAGTGTGAGAAGTAAAATGAATTATCTTATCGTTGTTTAAATCAGGTTGAGACTTTATCTACGGCTTGGGGTGCAGCAAGTGTAAGGTGGAGTAGGAACACCCGACAGACGCTAATTTAGCAACCTAATGTAATATACTTTCCAAGGCAAACTGTATTTTCTAAATAGTATATTTAATTGTAAATTGCTTGGAATGCAACAGGTGGATGATGGGATAAGAAGCTTTGGGAGCCATTCATGCCTGAACAGCTTCTTAATGAACGTTGTTTAAAAATAATGAATTAATACGAAATAACGATTAAATTGCAAACCAAATGTATTTGAATTTACGTATCTATATTTTACCAATTAAATTTAAAATTGTTAACACAAAACGAAAGTTAGCCACTTTAAATCTATCGATTACAGATAACATTTCTCGAAACTTTTACAACACTGGCAATTAGGTCGCTGACGAGCACTCTCTTTCGCAAAGAAAAAATAACAAAAGAAAAAGCAAAAGGAGTGTCCAATAATATTAATCATTGCCACGGATTAAAATAAAATATTCGCTTGTTTCTCATAAGTCCACTTTGCACTTGTGATGCATCAGCCTGTGACACATCTGTTGAATAAGTTAAGTTGATTGCAATAGGAAAAGTGGAAAGTTTGCTCGTCTCTTCTTCGTCCCCAAACAAACATGTACTCTGAGTGGGCTTCGTTGTCGGCCCAGATAAGTGCCAATAGTTGCGGTGCGCAGTGCTTCAGTGTGCTAAACAAGTTTCCCGCATCCGCTGGAAGGGAAGTGGTCATCTCTGTAGTGAAACAGCTGGGCACCAATTTAGGCATAACACAAAACGCAGAGCCCAGCCACTTGGTCAAAGATGAAGAGGTGAGTGCTCCCAATATTGTTGACACCGTCGCACTATTCTCACGGAAACTCTCAACAGGTCAAGTGGTGCATGGACGTCATTTGTTTTGGCCTCTCGTTGCCTCTGCAGGAACACGAAACCATCAAGGACTGCGTCAATGTCTACTGCGAGTGGCTGACTGCTTTGCACCCACAGCCACGAATCAGTGTCCCGAAGCCAATCTGCGAGGATGCCAATCTCTATGCTAGACAAATCATCAACCATTTTCACAATCTATTTGTGCCTCGCCAGGGGGAAAGTAAGTGCAAACAATGTTCCTATTGTGGTACTCACAGTCTTGGGATTATCGATCTAGCCAAAAACTTTTCTCTTTTAAATTTCAAGTCTTACCATTTTTGTACCAATCTAAGCTTGGTAGGTGCTGATTTTATTAGATTCTTGTAGCTCCAGTTGAAATCAGTATACGCAACTCTAAAAGTGTCGATATAATCCCCTTTAGGTTCCGATACCATCAAACGCCAGGCCGTGCTGTGCCACAGAGTTCTTCGTACTCTTCAACAAACTGCGCAGATTTCGCAGATCATGGACCGACAAACCTGGGACACGTTGCTGTTATTCCTGTTGGCCATCAATGAGATTTTGCTGGCACCGCCAACAGTTAAAGATGACGTTGGTGATCAGTTGTGTGAGCGAGTGCTCTCTGTGCTGTTTGAGGTCTGGCTCTTGGCCTGTGTGCGCTGTTTCCCTTCGCCGTCGCTGTGGAAGACCCTGCAGGAGTCCTGTGCATTGTGGCGTCATCGCGTTGCTCTTGTGGATCAGTGGAATCGCGTCAACTTGGCGCTTACAGCCAGACTATTGGAGTTCAGCTATGGACCCGAATTCACACAGCTTAAGAATGGTAGATGGCCTGAATGTGGTCAATAAGATATGGATAAATTTATTTTCTATTCCTCAGTTGACGAAGATAACCAGTTGATTCCTGTCGGCATGACGAACGACTGTGTGGCACAGACTTGGTATCGATTTCTGCGCATGATCGGCAACCCCACGGCGCTCTGCTCCCCTCAAGTGATTAGCAAGTCGTCGCACTTCGTGCAATGGGCACTGACCCACGAGAAGGGCGCAGAGACCCATCAGCATCCTTGCCTGCAAATGCTACCACAGATATTTCTGAATGCTATTAGAGGCATCTCCAGCCAAGTGGATGCATTTCTCGGTAAGCTCAAGCCTTGCCTGGTCAGGCACATACATTGAAGCTAGGCTCAGTAGTTAGTATCAGTGTTCTATCTAGTCCTGTACTGTCTCTATTACTCTATCGATCTCATAACTCCTCTTATACCTTCCACTCAAATTGCTGTTTGTTAATCGCTCGCTGTCGCCACGCAGGCATTTATCAACCTCCGCTTAGTCAGCTGGACAGTGTCGTTACCAATCTGCTCGAGATACGTCACTCCCTTAACGAGGCGACCTCCTCCACACTGCAGCAGTTTATCTACTCAAGCAGCGTGTCCAACATTAGCACGCAGCAGAGTGGGGCATCCCCCGCTCAGCATCAACATCATCATCTCCACTACCCACATTTGCATTTGCATGGCGCTGGGAGTTTCCTACGGGATAACTTTGTGAGCAGCTCCGCCAGTTCTGCCCTCAACGCCATAATGGGCCATCATCATCATCAGCACCACCAGCAGCAGCACCAACAGCAACAACAGCTCCATGGCAGCAACAGTATTGCTTCTCCAACCAATCTTTGCCTTAACGCCGGTCCAGTGCCAGTGGGCGGCACCAGCGCAGGCGGCAGCCACTCAGCAGGCGTGGTGGGATCAATATCATTCAGTTCCGCGGAGCCGCTGCCGCTTGCAACATCGGCCAGCAGCAACAGTGTGACTCCGACGCCACCTCTGCAACGTCGACTAGCCAAAAGTTTCAGCGTGGCGCCATCCATTACGCAGCAAAAGGGTTCGGTTGCATCGTTAATAGACCCTCATATTGTGTTGCATTTGTTAATCACTTTTATAATTGCATTAGAAGTTAGCTCAACTTGTTTATGCTTTTGTTTTTGCCTTTTTTGCCACTGACCAATATATTTTGTAAGCCCGCACATTATGAATTATGCGAATGAATGATCTCTATAATTGCGTTGCCCTTGTGTTAGTGTTTGATTTTAAACACTGACTGTATGTCGGTATAGTGAAGTTTCTATACAGTGACCACATATGCCATTTAATTTATTGTGTTCACTCGTTCGAGTCTGCACTGTATTACTTTCATACTCACATACTTGAATGTATTTAAACGTGTATTTATTTCTATGCATATTACAATTTAATTTGTATCTGTTGTACGCCCACAATTAAAGCTTCGCATGGCGCTGCATGCTTCTCTTTGTGCTCGCAACTGATCACTCCCTTATTACCTTTGTACGCTCCGCTCTGTTCGGTTTACTAATTTCTCAGACGCTTTCCCTCTTCCCACACGCTTTGCAGGCCTAAGCAAAACAGCGCTTATCAGCCTAACACGCAGTTCGGGGAATGCCACGAACGCCCCCACAACGCCGACCTCAGGTCCGCCCTCTTCGAGCAGCATCAACTGTGAGTGTTGTGTGAGAAGCACTTGTCGCTTCCCCATATTAACTCTCTCTCTTTATATATATATGTATATATGTATATCTCTCTTCCATTCCCGAACAGCGTTGCCCTCTATCGGAGCTGGTGCTGAGCTACGCCCGACGTTGGCTGTGGCTCGTCCCAAGTGCAACAGCATTCTGCACTTATTCGGCGAGTGGTTGTTCGAGGCTGCACACATAGGAGGCGACACTTGGCTGCAGAACCGTAAAAGTGAGTAGTGAAGAGATTAGTTTACAGTTACTTATAATTATATTGTTATTATAGAGCAAGCATGCGAGGCTAGCAAGCGACCCTCGTCTATGATAATGGAGAATCGCAAGGGTTCCATTTCGCTGTCGCAGCCCAATTCACTGAACGATCCATCATCACTACCGCCCACACTGACTATTGACAAGTATGAATCTGGACGAGCTGAGGCAATTGGCACACTCTGTAAGATCTTCTGTGCTAAGAAAACAGGCGAGGAAATCCTGCCAGTTTATCTGGCCCGCTTCTATATGGCATTGCAGCAGTGCCTGAAGATCACCGAGACCAAGGAGTGTGATGAAACATTGGCAAGCATTCTCCTGCATTCTTCGGACTTGTTTCGCTTGGATCTCGATGGCATCAATGTATTACTTCCGGGCTTTATAGCCGCCTTGGAAATCGTTCTGCCTGACAAGGATTTGAAACTCAAAACTCAAGCAACTTCATTCAATCGCACTGAGCTGCGTCGCTCTGCTATAAACATTCTGCTGTCTATCATGGTACTGCCACTCCATTACCACACGTTGCCCATACGCAGCCTTACGTCGGATTCTAACGAAAAGTGAGTTTGCTAGGCGCCTCTCTTACTTACGGGAACTTATGCTAATCTTTTCTTGTTTCATAGGTTCTCTTCCTTTCTTCAACTGAAGCCGCGGCTAATGAATATTCTGATGAATGCGCTGCAGGTTGAGACCGATGCACAAAACACTCATATGCTTCTGGGGGGGTTGCTGCTTTGTGTCCAGGATGCAGTTACGTTTGAGGAGACTGAGGTGAGCGTCACGGAACACATGAGTGCTGGAGAGAGTGGCCAACATCATGAGGATAATATACTTAGCTCCGGTGAGTGTACGATTTGATTTGTATGTTTTGTTTTATTCAAATTTAAATTTTTAATTTGCTTTTCGTTTTTTGCTTTTGTGTTTTTCTTTTTGACTTTAATTTAATCACGCTTGTCAGCGTGCTCGGAACGTTCTGGGTCGTTAGCCAGCGGTACAGTCAGCTTTGGCGGACAAACCACAGCAATGGGCTATGACTATCCCAGTCTGACGATATCCGACGATCTATCTGTGGACTTTTCCCATGAGTTTGAGGGCGTCGCATCGTACGGTAAAGCCCCACACACACACACCCAGAAACACACACATATATTATTTGTTTATTTTTACATCTGTTCTGTCTTTATGTTGCCTTTTATTTAAGTATTTTATGTCAACTCCAATGCATTTGGTTTATTTAAAGTAATTCTATATTGTCTTACAGACAACGCACACGCCTTGTTTGTACGAGCCACGTACTTGGTGTGTCATCGTCTGATCTCCTCGTGGAAAACCGATTTGAACGTCTCCCTGGCAGCTCTTGAGCTGTTATCCGGCCTGGCCAGGCTGCACATACGCGAAACAGGTATCGTATTCTTTGGCTTGTGCACGTGGTGATGTCCTTATTATCTCTGTGCAAACTCTTCTATTTTCTGCTGGCAATCCACTTGTACATATTACACCACACACTATTCTCCACCTTTCATTGAACTCATTTTATTTTTAAATAACCCAAAACCTGCAGCAAGGAAATTAGCAAATGGTAATTAACTTAAATACTACTAACAAGCTAAAACACTTTTGTTTTTTCTTTTCTTTTCCTTCCATCTAACACCCTAACAACTCTCAACTTTCGACACTTTGCCCATTGATCACTTACTGACAACTACATGTATGAATATTTGTTCTGTGTTTTAATTTCTACCGGGCACCATCATGTAAATAACCCAACCAAACCACCACCTGAACCCACACACATCTTAGATTCTTTAGTGAAAATTGTCGAACCAAGCCAAAATCTAACGATAATCTCCACAGACGCTCTAGAGTGCAAGCGGGCAGTCAAGTGGATTTGCGACTATATTTGCTATCAGTGCTCGCGTCCTCGGCCAGCGCATAGCAAGGATCTGCACAGTACCATAGTGGCAGCGTTCCAGTGCACGGCTGCGTGGCTGATGCAGCATCCGTATCTGCTGCAGGATAAGGACTGCCTACAGACAGTCCTCGAGGTGGTTGAGCTGGGCATATCGGGAACGAAGAGTCTGAGCAAGAATGGAGATTTGCCCAAGTTCAAGGATGAAAAGGAACTGAAGCCAGCATCGATGCGAGTGCGTGATGCAGCTGAGAATCTGCTTACAATCATACTGGAGCAAGTCGGATACTTTCCTAGCGAGTGTGGACCGGAGTCTATTTCCTCGCTGTTGGACGAACAGGCTCTTATGAAGCACTGTACTCTGCCTACTGGAGATGGTTCCGCAGGATCAGTTGTCAACGCGGAGCAAGCTATCTCAAAATTCAAATACTTTGTCACTGAAAACTCAACAATTTTGGCTTTGCTGGAGGAACCACTCGGAAACGATCAAGATCCGCAGCCAACGGTGACACGTTAGTTAAAGAATTTATTGTATTGGCATTTTGGCTAATCATATTGTATTATATTTAGTTCTGATACGTGGCCCTTTTGGGCGTCATGCTTGGACTATGCAGCTGCGGCATTTGCCCCGCAGCAAGTCGGGCATCAAGTATCATGCCGTAAACCCCGGACGCCCCATTCCCATGAACGATATTACACAGCGTCCGGAATGCGAGCAAAAGAACTTCCCCGAGGGAGTTGACAAGGTGCAGCCCTGCGTGGCTGATTGCTCCATACCGACTATTGATCAAATCCGCGAGCAGTATGGACCCAGTATTATCAGTGAGTTGGAGGCGATGATTGAGAATCAAAGCATACACGAGAAACTTGCGTGGGCGGAGTCGGACAACAGTGTAGATAGCCTGTCCCATGCACAGGAGTGTGTTCCGCCTCCGGTCTGCCAAGAGTTTCATGCAGCGCGACTGTTTCTTTCGCATTTTGGATTCCTGAGCTTCGAAATACGCGATCCTCATAATCCCGCAGAATCTTTGGGTACACCGCCTCAAAGACCTCTAATCGTTCTTGACACGAAGTCCAATGCATTTGCAGCGGACCTGGAAAAACTAGACAAGATAAGCGCCCGCACACATGACACTGTTTACGTGTTTTATGTGAAGGTAGGTCTGAGTTTACATTGTCTATAATTTCATTCTAATTGCCTTGAGTTTCATTGCAGGCTGGTCAGACGAGTGCCCAAGAGATCATTGGCAACATGGCTGAGGATCAGGTGTACGATTCACACTTTGCCAATATGCTGCAGACCCTTGGATGGCCTGTTCAGGTGGCAGAGCACTCTGGATGGACGGGTTTTGTGCACAACTCCTGGTCATTGAAGGGCGCAGCAGAACAGAATACAAATGCGTCTGCTGAATTAAATTACAATGGATCGCAGCGTGTGCTGTACTGGGCGGATGTCTCGTCGGAGATTGCTTTTGTGGTACCCAATGCCTGGAACTTGCGATACAATAGCGATGTGGACAACTGTAGTTTGTCTAGTAACTGCAGTGACCAAAGCACTGCGAGCAATGTCTGGAGTCGCGGAGATGAGACAGGTCCAGTGAAGTCGAAGCCACGGAATCTTAGCTTGGAGCTGGATACAGGAAATAGGGGAAAGGAACCAGTTCCTCCCACACGACGAAAGGGAAATATAACCAAGCCCGCACTGCTTGTTCAAGCTTCAGCAAAGATATTCCTAGTATGGCTTGAGAGTTTTGAGGATTATTTAAATTTTCCTCTCGAAGATCTTCTGGCTTATACACGAACTGGAGAAGAGTTGCAATCGACACAGTTGCCGAGGGCATTGGACTGCCATGTAATTTTTGTACATTCCCTGCAGTCTGGTTTGCTGCGCGTGAAGCTTTTGGGGCCCACAGGGCGTATGAGCTTTGCCACGCCTCTGGTCGATGGCATGGTACTCAGTCGGCGTGTTGTGGGTAACTTGGTGCGTCAAACGGCGCTGAACATCTCAAGGCGCAGACGTTTGGACAACGACAAGTAAGAGGAAGATCATATTGTGGCCCCTAAACGATGCCAATAATGTTATTTTCGCCTCTTTCAGCTACCAGCCACCACATGTGCGTCGTCGACTGAAGGTGCAGGATATTGTCGAAAAGTATAAAATGAATCTGAACGAAGCAGAACTTCTAGCGCATTTGTTTCACCGTTCGATGTAGCCAGAGAACATTCTATGGCAATAGCTAAAGAGGTTTCCCCACTATACTAAACTTATTATTACTGATTTATTTATTTCCTATACTACAGTACATTTAACAATGCTTGAATTAACTAACAAAGTTGGGTTCTTTACAAGCGACGTCACAAGCGAACATGCTCCCAGAGCTAACTATAAAATCACACCTCGACCAGGTAGCGCCCACATACTTAGCAGTTGCGATTAAAGCATTAACAGAAAGCGCGAATTCTGCAACCAGAGCTGCAGCCACAGCAACAACAACAGCAACACCAACACTGCAGCTACAATTCGTAGATGTTGGCCTCGACTGCAGGCTGCAGTTATTTTTATTGGTTATTTTGTATTTATCGTGTAACTGAGGCAAAGGGTGTTTTCATTACTGTTTTAAAACCCAAATTAACTCAAACTTTTAAAGTAAAATTTAATATTCTTTTTGTAAATACAGAGAAATCTTTATCTTCTTAGTTAGCATTTCAGATATCATTTAATAAAATTGTAAGAGCTGAATAAACTGTGAAGTAACTAAATAATCAGCTAAAATTATAGGGTATTTAGTAGTCTAGCACACTCAGCAGCAGCAGCGTAGACTTTGCGTGTTATTGTAATATTTCTCAAAAGATAAGAATGCGACTAGACCGGGCCGCATGCTGGCCGCCGGCAGTCAGGCTTCCACGCTGAGGCAGAGGCTGAGGCTGGGACTGACGCATTTTGGCTTTGCCCGTTCAGTTCATAAACAAATAAAATCGGGCAAAATTCTTGTTATGCGCTTTTTACTATTTTAAGTGACAGTTTTACGAGGCAGTTGCTGTTCTGGCTGAAGCATTGGCCACGATTCCAACGGCAGCGTAGCGTTTCGCATAATGCGAGGAGGAAAACAAAAGACATAGGCAACGAACTCGACTGTCGCATACCTATGAAAGGTTTACGATTCAGCTGCCTCCACTTCCAGCACAGCTTGCAGAGAAAACTGACCCACAAAATACCCAAATAAAGTGTATAATCAAATGGGCATACACTCATGCGTGTGCATTCAATGTATTTGTATGCATGTATTCGTATATATACTTAAGGACAGGGAGGCATTCTAGGAATTTGCTCAGACGTAGGCCATGATGATGATGACGATAAGTAACCCTACGGCAACACAACCTGGGAGACTCAAATACAAACACACTCAGTGCGCATACTTGTGCGTTAGTTCACACCAAGACCAATAGAGCGAAGTAAACGCAGGTCGAAACACCAAAAATTAAAAAAGAGGCATCTACAACAACAACAATAAGAAGAACAAGAACAACAACAGCGGTAAAGTAAACGACAACTAACCATAAGAAAAATGACCAGCGATAATTTTAATTTGAAACCAGTTTCTATGCTAAACGAAAATACTGCCGCTCTGCCGAAGACCGAAGACCGAAAACAGCGCTGATCCAAGGAAGCAGCAGAAGAAGTGGGAAACTAAACAAAAAATTACCAATAAGAGACCAAAACTCTAGAAGAGAACCCCGGTGACGGAGAGGGAAGTCAGCGCCAGAGAGAGAGTGACAGCGATAGAGAGAGAGAGCAATCGGAGAACTGGAGCTTCGCGAAGGCAAAAGAATTTCTTGTTTTTACCAGCAGAGGCCCGAGATCCAGGAGACACTGAGTCACGCCTGGCAGAACGAATCGAATGAAACCGACTGAGCACGACAGCGATGAGAACGGGCATGGGAGCAGCAGCGAGCAATTTATATTATTCTCCGTGTTGTTGTTGTTGCTGTTGTTGTTGGTAGTGGCGATGTTGGTGTGCTCGTACCGCCGGTGGCTATAGAATCTTGTCGAGCAGGCTTTAACACAAATGCGGGCTCTATCGTCTGAGAGCAGTGGAAGCACACACACACAGTCTCGCACACTCAGAGACTCACACACATAGACACGAGCGAAGGCGAAGCTATGTCCGTAGAGAGATGAAGAAAAGAAAGAGAGCTGGAGCTGTTTCCGAACAAGAAAATGAAAAACGAAACTGCAACAAGTGAAAAATATGTTGCGGGCGACGGCAACGCTGAGACGACTTGGCCGACCGTCTATGCCGCTTGCAACAGGTAGAAGACACAGCTAGGGGCGCGCAGGCGGCGCAACAACAACAAAACAAGCTACCACATTTGGTACGTTTATGACGGGAGAGTAAGAGTTTCTCTCTCTCTCTCTGGCCATAACACGCTCTCTCTCTCTTTCTCTCTTTGTGTGTGTCTCTCCTTATATTTGTATTTCTCCATTTCAGTTTTTGCTTCTCTATAGCTCGGCATAAACCTGTCAAGCGGCTTTAGGTAGTCTGGCTGCCACACTGTGATCATAATTTTGCTGCAAGTTCTGCGCGCAGCTCTCGCCAGTGTCAGTTACGTCGCGACCGCAGAGCGAGTGGCTGTTGGAACCAAACGTGTTGCGCGTGAAACGTCTGACAAAAGTGAAGGTACGTCGGATTCGGTCGGACTCGAACTCGGATTCGGATGCTCAGATTTCGTTCGATCAATCACACAAAAACCGTTACCCATACCCAGGCGGCATTAAGTGTGTGCGTGTGAGTGTGTGTGTAGAAAATCTGTACACGCGCTACATATTTAACCAATGCCTCATAGTTATATAGACATAGATCCATGCATAAGTATACACAAATTGTAAATCTGATATATCGCACTTGGTAAATTAAGTGCGGTCACCAGTGCGTATGGGCATCGCGCCATCTCGCCCCGCTCCCCATTTGCGTGTGTGTGTTGGTGTGTGTGTGCTGGTGTCTCTCCTCTGTCGTTGTATTTCTATAAGTGAAAAATTCCAACAACGTTGCAACCCGCACTGCAGCAGCTAAAAAGAGCAGAAATGAAGCAAAACACGTTTTGCTAAAGGAAAATATGCTGCGTCTGTGGCCTCTGACAATGTTGTTGCATTTGTTTTTTTGTGTGTGCGCGTGTCGTATTTATACTATACCATATACATTCGTATATGTATATACCAGCTCGACCAACACCATCAGAACCCAACTGAAAATGTGAACAAAAATGGTGGGTACTCATAATGGGCAGGACAAGATATAATATTTAATTCCCATATAAACAATATAGAAATACAATTGGAATTGTGTAGCTTAGTGAAAGCCTTACACTGTCCAGCTTCAGAAATTATCTCTCATTGATGTTCTTTATTTGTAAAGGAACTATTCAGATAGCAAGTGTTTATTTAAGGAATTTCTTCTCTCCATCTTACCACTCCTGCTCTCTCTGCAGCTCTCTTTCTCGCTCTCTTTGGATACTCCTCTCTCTTTTCATCCGCTCTCTTTCTCTAATGGTGGTAAAAGTAAAACATTACAAGTCAATCTAGAAAACGTTGTATATACACGATAGTGTGTGTGTGTATGGTAAACCAGCTTGAGGTAAATAGCCAACTAAGAAAAATATCGCTAAGAAGGCAAAGCGTACTCCGAAACTCAAACAAGATTAATTGTTGAATTATTATAAAGCAACGGTAACGTAGGCAGTTGTTTTTGTAATCGTTGGCGTCTTTTGTTGTCGGAGGCTGGAGCTGTGAGCGGAGTGGAGCGAACCTGACCTGAGCTGTACCTAAGCTTCAGCTTCAACTTGAGTTTGGGTTTGAGTCGCCCAGTGTTTGTGACTGTCACGTAATGGCTTAAATTGTATTGTTGCAGATGCCATAGGAAATTAAAACTAAAAAGCTGAAAAGGTTTTTCTTCTCAGATAAATAATCTGGGCCTCTTTCTTGGATATTGCCTATCGTCTATCGTCTATCAGAGAGCGCATTTCACAAAGGCGACATGTAAATTCCTATGGAAATATGAAAAACACGTTTTCTCTTAGCCACGTTCATCGGCTTGTTGTAGCAATAAAGTGAAATGCCGAAATAGAGAAAGAAGTCATAATAATAAATATCATATATGTACTTTTGTGCTCAAACTTGTAGGCGCCTTCTATTAGCCTATTATTATTTCCTATATTCGTAGGCCTAGATTCCTCTGCTTGTCGAACTCACTTTGTTTTATGGCTCAAAACATTCACGTAAGCTGAATTCTGAAAACTTCTCTTTCTACTGTAGCTATGTTGTGAAATTTGCATTTCAAATAGAGTTAAGAGTCTAGATATGGAATTTATGAGCTCTTAAAAATAGTTCCCAAACTATCGTTTGCAAACTTTATAGACGGCGAAAAAAAGTTTATATTTTAAACTTTAAATGGTTAAGTTTAACATATTTTAAAACATCGTGTTGAAACATAGGTTCGTTCAAATGTTTTTTAGGTCCTCTGTATACTCCTATTACTCATGCAAAAGGCATTCAGAAAACGAGACGCTGGCAGGAAAACTAACCGAAATTAAATACCTTATATATACAAATACATTTATACAATGCCACACATACATACATATATATTTGACAGACACAAAAGAAAAGAAAAGAAAAGAAACCAATGACGGGAATAGAAACAACAACTAACAATACCTTAAGAACAGGTAGATTTTAAAGATTAATGAACGGGTTCGGCATGAAAAGCTTTAGACAGCTCCAACAAATCTGGGCTAACAAATTTACGATGAATTCAACTAAACATATACGTATGTATGTATGTCTGTATCCAGATCCATTTTTGTATATAACTATGTCCGTAGTATATGATATATGTAAATGTGTGTATAGGTGTTTGATTGTCGCGTTTAAGGTATAGCGCTACCCGCATTTCTAACGCGACGAAATACGACGTTCGAGTATATTAAACTTTGGGATACCCTGAATGTTTATAAATGCGTTTGCACATGCTGTATCCCCAGAGCTTACTTTTGGTATTGTCAATGCATAACAACGTATTCATAATATCAGAATATAGAAAATATTTAGTAATTTTCGAACAGTTAATTTTGTATAGAGTATTAGTTGTGCGGCGTACAAAGACAATTTTCATGCTGAGTTTAGGGTGTGCTTCAGCTTCGTACATACCTAAGCGTCTTTCTGACGAATCTTTATTCAACGTCTTCTTGTGGTGTTTGAAATTTTATAGAGCCAAAGTCATTAATTTAGTCGAAGACTGACACGCATGGTATTAACGGCCATTTTACCCTATACCCCTTTATTAACTTGATTTTTGTAAAGAATCTTGTTTGTTTCAACATTTATTTGATTTCACTAAGAGCAACAAAGATCCGACAGCTTTCAATCAATTCACTCATTTAAATTAGAGGTACAAATTAATTTACCCAATTTATTTTTTAACATTGTAATTTCTAAAATACATTTTATTAAACAATTCAATCGTAATGTATTCTTAAGATATTTTGAAAGCACAAACCCCAAAAAGACTCCAGGTATATGGTCTGGCAACTCTACTTCACGCTCGACGAAGTATAAAAGTGTTGATGTAGTCCGTGATTGTGAAGGCACGTAAATTGTTAATTGAAACTGCCAACAAATCATTTAAAGTGGGGATGGGAATGTGAATAAAGCCATTAATTAATGGAAATTTGCAGTTTTTTAATAATACCAATAAAAATATTAGTCTAACAAGCAAAGAAAGATCTACTTAAAGAAACTAGATAGTGAAATACTAAGTTTCTATAAGGCATAATAATTTAATTTACTTAAATATTTTTCACAGTTGAAGTCGGGAGACTAATTATATGACTTCTTTCTTGTTTCAGATAGTCAATCACTGATGTATTAAAATGACGTGTTTTAAGTTACGCACAAGAATCCAACTAGTTCAAAAACTAAAACAAAAGCATATTACAAATTAAACACAAAAGTGAATAAACAAAAGCCAGCGAATCCTAGAAACGCCTTTTAGGTTGCTAGAGAAGATGCACTCGCTTCTCTCGATCCGAGCAAAGCGACGGGGGATACTCTTGCACCTTATCGTGCTGCTAACTGAACTTGTGTTGTGCCACACTTTAGACCAATTGCCATCTCCGCGTGGACGCAGCTATGCCACCACCTATGAACAGTATGCTGCTTTTCCCCGGCGACGGAGCTCCTCTCCGGCGGGAGAAATGCAGTCGCGAGCAGTCGACACGAGTGCCGATTTCGAGGTCTTTGAGGGTCAGCCTAGGGGCACACTCGTGGGTTTCATACCGACGAAGCCCAAGTTCACTTACCGCTTCAATGAACCTCCGCGTGAGTTTACCTTAGATCAGGTAACAGGCGAAGTCAAGACTAATGTCGTACTCGATCGTGAGGGTGCGCGAAGTCATTACGACCTGGTGGTGCTCTCATCTCAGCCAACGTACCCTATTGAAGTTCGGATAAAAGTGCTGGACATAAACGACAATTCCCCGGAATTTCCGGAACTGAGCATTGCGGTTTCCTTTTCCGAGAGTGCCGTAGCGGGCACACGGCTGTTGCTGGATGCGGCCACAGATGCAGATATTGGCGAGAACGGAATCACTGATAACTACGAGATTGTGGCTGGGAATGTGGATAATAAGTTTCGTTTAGTAACTACCACGAATCCTAGCGGAGACACGTCCTATCTACACCTGGAGACCACTGGGAATTTGGATCGTGAATCACGGGGTAGTTATCAATTAAATATATCGGCCAGCGATGGAGGATCTCCTCCGCGCCAGGGTTTCCTCCAAGTTAATGTTACAATACTCGACGTAAATGACAATCCACCGATTTTCGATCATAGTGACTACAGCGTAACCTTAAACGAGACAGTCAAACCCGGCACGCCTATACTACAAGTTATGGCGTCCGATAACGATTTGGGCGACAATAGCAAGCTTACTTACTACCTCGCCGAAACGGAGCATCAGTTCACAGTCGATCCCGACACGGGTGTTATTTCCACAACGGAGCGCTTGAATTGTCCACAACAAACAAATGAGCTAACGCGAGAGGCCTCAGGAAAAGTTCATAAACAGAAGAGCTGCGTGTTCACAGTGTTTGCTCGCGATCATGGGTCTCCACGTCAAGATGGACGCACCTATGTGACTGTTAATTTGTTAGATACAAATGATCATGATCCTATCATTCGCTTCCAGTACTTTCCACCCACAGGGAGTGTGGCTACTGTGGATGAAAACGCGAGCAATGGAACTGTAGTGGCTGCCGTATCGGTAATCGACTCGGACGATGGCCTCAACGGAATGACAACCACTCGCATTGTAGCGGGCAACGAACTTCATCATTTTAGGCTCGAGAAGACACCGTCCTTTCATATTGTCCGCGTAAATGGAGTACTTGATCGGGAGGAGATTAGCAAGTACAACCTGACGGTAGTAGCCACGGATAAGGGAACGCCCGAGCGTACTGCAATATCATACCTCATCATAGATGTGAACGATGTCAACGATCACGAGCCAGTGTTTGAAAAGTCTGAATACACTGCCGTACTTAGCGAGCTCGCGCCTAAAGGGACTTTTGTTGCTTCAATTGCAGCCACCGATGAGGATACTGGGGTCAATGCACAAGTTTACTATGAAATCCTCTCGGGAAACGAGCTCAAGTGGTTCAACATAGACACCGCTACGGGACTGATTGTGACAGCCGGCCCATTAGATCGGGAAGTCCAGGGTAGTTTGGAACTGAGTATATCCGCGCGGGATGGTGGGCCCAATCCCAAGTTCGCATATACCCAGCTTAAGGTCACCATACTCGACGAGAACGACGAGGCTCCACAGTTCAGCCAGCAGGAGCTGAACATAAGCCTAAGCGAAGATGCACCGCCGCAGTCGTTGGTCGCCTTGTTATCTGCCACAGACAATGACCAGGGCACGAACGGCTCGGTCACATACACACTGGCGCCCAGTGTGAAGCGGCAGTACCCACAACAATTTGCGATAGACTCCATAACGGGCCAATTAATGACGCGCCAAACTCTCGATCGTGAGACAATGGCGAATTATGAAATTTTTGTGATCGCACGCGATCAGGGCGCACCAGCTCCACAATCGGCGACGGCTACTGTTCACCTCAGCATCGCAGATATCAACGATAATAGTCCCGAGTTCTATCCCAAGCACTACATCTATACGCTGAAAGACGCTGAAACTGAGGAGCGGACTGAGCTACGCTCCTTGCTGAATGTAACAGCGACTGATCGCGACGAAGGCGATAATGCCTTAATTACCTACAACCTAGAATCTGGTGGCGAAGACGTTTTCAGCGTTGACCCACGCTCTGGCGCTGTCATGCTCATGCAGCAGAACCAACTGAAAAAGCCCTACTACAAGCTGCGCATATCTGCCCGAGACCAGGGAGATCGTCGCAGCGCCCAGGACGCCATTGTGGAAATTGTGTTAGATTCAAAAACGGATCTATTTGAGTGCGGCACTCACAATGGCTATGATTTTCAAATTATAGAGGATTCAGATCTGAAGGACGCCAAGGTTGGTCGAGAGGTTGGTCGAGTCCAGGTGAAGCGGTTGCCAGGTTATGCCAATGCAGTCATTGACTACGTGATCATTCATGGGGACAGAGGTGAGAATTTCTCAATCGATCAACGCAGTGGCCGCATTACTACGGCACGCCCCCTTGATCGAGAGATTCAGGCGCAATACCAGCTCATCGTATTGGCTCGTAGCATTGATGGATCCGGTTCCAGGGCTGGCTTTGCATATGGCAAATGTAATGTACACATTTCTGTTGTTGATGTGAATGATAATGCTCCTAATTTTATACAAGAGCATGATACGGAGGCTTCTGTTTGGTTGCCAGAGAACACGGCTGTGGGTCAGGAAATTTACTTGTCACGAGCTCGTGACCGCGACGCCGGTGTCAATAGCCGCATCAGTTACAATTTCACCTATAATCCTGAACAACAATTCCGCATTAACTCCGCAACTGGTGTGCTCTACCTGCAAAAGCCAGTGCGTGCAGAGCCTGGGACAGTTCTGTATGTGGAGATTATGGCCACGGATGCAGGAACTCCAGCTTTGAGCAGCCGCTTTAGTCTTCCTGTTCATATTGTTGATGTGAATGATCACACCCCTGTATTTGACCACACCTCATACGAAACTTCTCTGCTGGAGACGACCAAGGTGAACACGCGCTTCTTTGCACTAGCTGCCTCAGATAACGATTTGGGAGATAATGGACGCATATCCTATGAAATCATAGAAGGTAACTCCGATCGAATGTTTGGAGTCTTTCCCGACGGCTACCTATTCGTCCGTGCTCCTTTAGACCGCGAGGAACGTGATTATTATGCCCTTACAGTTTCGTGTAGTGATTCTGGGGTGCCATCTCGATCTTCGGTGGTGCCAGTGGTTATTCATGTAATAGACGAAAACGATAATGCACCGCAGTTTACGAACAGTACTTTTACCTTTCACATACCGGAAAATTCGCCAGCAGACACTTTTGTGGGCAAGTTGACAGCCGTGGATCGGGATATTGGCAGAAATGCGGAACTGAGTTTCAGTGTTCTATCGCTTTCCCAGGACTTTAAAATAGATAAACACAATGGGTTCATAAAAACCTTACGACCGTTTGACCGCGAAGCTCTAGTACGAAACTACCGAAGCTCAGATTTGAGTGGCGACGAGGGAAGGAATATTAGTAGTGGAGGCTCTAATTATCTTCTTATGGAGGCCATAGTATCGGATAATGGTAGTCCTCCGCTTCATGACAAAGTCAAGGTGAAAGTAATTGTAACGGATGTGAACGATAATGCCCCAGAGTTTCTGCGAGCACCCTACCAGGTGACCATTTCCGAGGAAGCACCTGAGGGTACACATATCATGCACGTATTCACTCAGGACGCAGATGAGGGCTTGAATGGAGATGTATACTACACATTGGCATCTGGAAATGAAGGGAATCATTTTTTTTTGGACAGTGCCACAGGACAGCTTACACTGGCGCGCAGATTAGACCGCGAATCGCAGGAGATTCATCATCTGACAGTCATTGCTCGAGACGCGGCTCCAAAGCAACCCCTTAGCTCCAGCGCTAACATCACTGTCATAGTTTTAGACGACAATGATAATGCACCAGAGTTTACGCAATCGAGTAGTGCAATCTCGGTGCTGGAAACAAGTCCCATCGGAACGGAGCTTATGCGGTTTCGGGCCAGCGATGCAGATCAGGGCGTCAATAGTCAGGTTGTCTTTAGCATCACAGCGGGCAACCGACGGGACACCTTTCACATAGACAGCAGTAGTGGCAGCTTGTTCCTGCATAAGCCATTGGACTACGAGGATATCACCAACTACATCCTGAACATAACTGCATCGGACTGTGGCACACCTCCACTCTCTACTACGGTACTCTACAACGTAATCGTTGTGGATGACAATGATAATCCTCCCATTTTTCCAAACACCGCCATTGTACGGCAGATCAAAGAAGGTATTCCCGTTAAGACACCAATAGTGACAGTAACTGCTGATGATCCGGATTCTGGGCTAAATGGTAAGGTCACCTACGTCATCAGCAGGCAGGAGCCGGAAATAACGGGTGGACGACACTTTGGCATCAACACTCAGACAGGTGTCATTTATACCTTACGTGAGATCGACCGCGAGTCCATAGATAATTTTCGACTGACTGTCGTGGCCACAGACCAGGCACAACCCTCGGAGCGACGTCTTTCTACTGAGAAATTGGTGACTGTAATTGTGGAAGATATTAACGACAATGCGCCAATCTTTGTTTCAATGAACGCAGCTCTTTTGCCGGTGCTTGTCAACGGCTCGATACCGCCCGGCAGGAGTGGGGGGCAGGTTATGCAGGTACTGGCACGCGACGCAGATTCCTCGAGCAATGGTCTGGTCACTTACGAAATAGTGGGAGGCCAGCATGAGCTCTTCCAGTTGCAAAGAAACACTGGAATTATCACGCTTGGTCGGAACTTTCAGGCTCAGGGTAGACCTAGGAATCAGCTCGATGTGCGCTACCAATTGACTCTGAAGGCAACGGACGAAGCAAGTGGTGAACGGAAGAGCACTGAGACATATATAACGATTATAACGCCTGGACCACCTGGAGGTGGAAGCGATGTACCTGTTTTTGAGAAGCACAACGAACTGTTCGGGTCGGTATACGAAAACGAGCCAATCGGTACAAGTATCCTAACGGTAAACGCACATCTTGCGGGGGTTGAAATTGAGTACTTTGTGACCAATGTCACTACGTCCAGTCCACTATCCATGGGCGACAAGGAGATGCTTGTGCAGGTTGATCGGCTATTCGACATCGATGCAAAGTTGGGCATACTATCGACAGCAGTGGAACTGGATCGAGAGGCTGGCCCTCCAACCTACGAGGTAGTCGTCCATGCTATCGCCCTGAGTGGAAAGCCGCGGACTGCGCACACAAAGGTGAGTTACACACACCACTCGCACATGATGCACGACTCCTTTAGAGATTTTATGAGGCGACAACCTACTTTTGTTCATTGTTCCTCTTGAGTCAGACATTATTGGGTCTGTATTTTAAGGGCTTATCAGTTTGAGTTGAGGCCGCACTAATGCGCTTTTAATGTCTACTGCAGATATGAAATGTTGATTATACGAAGCGGCGACCCAGACGAGGAGCTTGAAATGCAAATCAATGTGCAACTCGAACGCCATGCTTCACCATGCTTTCTACTAAATGATTTCTATAGGGATATTGCAGCCAGTCATGCCTGTACCTGTGTACACGTACACGAACCTTCTCATCGAGAAACTGCATAAATAGGCCGCAGGGATAAAATTATAATATATAAGTTGTTGCATTGGCAGTTGCCTTTAATTATGGCCAATACTCTACCTTGCCACCCGATAGGTATTACGACCTTATTCTCCGTCTACGCCGCATATGGGTACCGATTCTTTGAAGGGCATGCCACAGTCTCCAGTGCCCAATAACCAGTCGGCCGCCCGTTGCCACACAACTGCAATATCTTCGACCTGTTTTCAGACAGCGAATAAAAAATAAAAGAACTGACAACAGTAAACATCTTTGGGCTTGCTACAGCCCTTTAGCCAACGTCTTGTTATGCCCCTCACATGTTGAGTAGCTTCCATGCCGCCTGCCTTCCTGTTGGCGAGCAACCATTGGAGTTGCCAGTCTGGCGCCCCCCGCGTCTCCCGACCCTCGAATGCGTAGGTATGCCAGCAATGCACGCATGCAAATGTGTATACGCGTAGTTCCAGTTCTCTTTCTTCACAGCTTCGACTTCTGTCTTCTGCTTGTATATGTGTCCACATATGCACACGCACACGCACATGTGCTTGTATGAGTCTGCTGGGACTGCAGCTTGCGTGCCAAAAGTATTTCAATCAATTTTATTGTTTCTTTGATTTAAAACGATTGCCATGTTTTCCTTTCGGGATGTGCGTTAATTTTAAGAGTATATTAACGGCATGTCGACGGTTGCCATCGTTGCAATCGGACGGGATGCTGATAACAATGCGACTACTCTGAATTGAATAATTTGCACGGATTCAAAATGTTTTTCAAAAAATAAACAAATATTTATATTTTAAAATGTTCAAAATTGATTATATCAAATAGCGCACAGTTTTTTCTGCACAATGGTGTTCCTTGGTTGGGGTGCTTGTAAGAATAAATTTTTTTTATGAATACACGACTAGAGAAATAACTAAGTGCATGCTGCACGCATAGGTATCAGATATCACACTCAAGTGCACGTTCTTTTTAAAAAACCCAAATGTTCATGAGCCAATCAGCTGCCTTCTCGATCTTATAACTTTGCAAATAAGTTCCTTCCATCATAATTGTTTATGTGAATGACCCCCTACTTTTCGACAATTAAAATAAAGACTATTTCGAATTATGTAATAATTAAATAATATAATTTGCAATTTGTTTCAACTCAAAGGAAGGGCCCGCTAACTGTTTTGTTCCGATAGATAAATTCTAAATATTTCTCTGTCTCTTAGGTTAAAGTAACTATTCTGGATAAAAATGACAGCCCTCCAAAGTTTCTCGATACCCCGTTGATTTATACGGTGAGCGAGGATATGGAGATCGGACACACTATTGCAACGGTGCGCGCTACCGATCCTGATCCCGACACCATGGGCAGTATGATATTCTCGCTAATAGATGGGCATGATTCCAAATTTATGCTGGAACCCACAATCGGAAAGCTCCAGTTAAATGATACTTTGGACCGAGAAACAAAGAGCAAATATGATATCCGCATACGTGTGAGTGATGGAGTTCAGTACACAGAGACGACTGTTATAATTATGGTAAGAAACCTTAAAAACAAATTTAATTTCCATTCAAATAATAATAATTCATGAAATTGTGTATTTCAAGGTTGAGGATACCAATGATAATCCGCCAGTATTTGAGGAGACAGTTTACTCATTTGATATACCGGAGAATGCACCACGTGGTTTTCAAGTGGGCGAAATAGTGGCCAAAGATGCAGATTTGGGTCAGAACTCTCAGGTGTCATATGCAGTCGTTTCTAACTGGGCAAACGATGTATTCAGCCTTAACCCTCAAACAGGTGCCCTTACTTTAACGGCAAAACTTGATTATGAGGAGGTACGTTCACTTGATATAAATATATTTCGAATTTAGATATATTAATATTATTATATCAACAGATGCAGCATTACATTTTATATGTGCAAGCCCAAGATAATGGACAACCAAGCTTATCAACAACAATCACTGTGTATTGTAATGTCCTCGATCTTAACGATAATGCGCCATTATTCGACCCCATGAGTTATTCCAGTGAAGTATTTGAAAACGTACCTATAGGTGAAAACGTTGTAACTGTATCAGCCAAAGATATCGATTCAGGTAAGCGTTTGTTTAAACCCTTTTTAGCAATATATGCAGGGTGCAATATCATCCTGGACACGATAGTACGAGCAGATAGCTTTATTGTATTTAATAACCTCCTTTTCAGGAAACAATGGTCTGATTGAGTTCAGTATTACTGGTGGGGATGTGGACAATGACTTTGAAATAGACAGCAATGGAACCATATCCACTCGTCGCAATCTCGACCGCGAACATCGCAGTTCATATATGTTAACAGTCACAGCTCGGGATTGTGCCGATGAAATTGGCCATTTTAATGACTTTAAAGAGACGCAGATGAAATTAAAGTATCGCTCGCCCCGTCGTTATTATAGAACACAACAGCAAAATCAGTTCTTTTCTCAGCAAAAACAGGAACGACTGTCATCGACGGTGCAGGTAAGTTTACAATGAAAGACAATCCGATATCTTCAAGTATTCATAAAATTCTGAAGCAATTTGAGTGATTCATGTAGGCATTCGGAAAAATGTTTGCTTTTAAAACCCCTAATTAAATGTAGACTTGTTTCACTTGAATTAAACCGGTTTTAGTGGATCAGTAAGAAATCTACTTGAAAAATATCACGAATATAATCTAGACCGCAAATTGTTCCTATTCCATATTTCTCACTTTCTTTTTTCCGCCACACAGGTAACAATCGTCATTAAAGACGTCAACGATGAAGCGCCTGTGTTTGTTTCTGCAAACGAGACTTCGGTCATGGAGAATATAGCCGTGAATACGGTTGTCTTCACAGTGAAAGCCATCGATAATGATGAGGGACGCAATGGCTACATTGATTATTATCTCGACGATTCCCGCGACGATGATGGATTGGATGAGCCTTCACCCTTCACCCTAAACCCTAACGATGGTATCTTGCGCGTGGCCGATGCCTTAGATCGAGAATTACGATCCAGCTATGTATTGAATATAACAGCTCGGGATCGTGGAGAGTCACCACTTGTCACACAAACTCGGTTGATGATTAGAATACTAGATGAGAATGATAACGTCCCAATATTCGATCCCAAGCAGTATTCCGCATCCGTTGCAGAAAACGCTAGTATAGGTGCAATGGTGCTCCAGGTGTCTGCCACTGATATGGACGAGGGCGACAATGGCCGTGTGCGCTACTCTATTGAATCGGGCGATCAGAATCGAGATTTTAGTATTAGCGAAGATACGGGCGTTGTGCGAGTGGCAAAGAACCTAAACTACGAACGTAAATTCCGCTATACCTTGACTGTACGTGCGGAGGATTGTTCTTCAGAGGAGAGTGCGAGTGACACTGCTGAACTAATTATTAACATAATAGATATTAATGACAATCGGCCTACATTCCTTGATTCGCCTTACATTGCCCGTGTTATGGAGAACACACTTCCGCCCAACGATGGCTATTTGCTTACTGTAAAGGCCTATGATGCCGACACACCGCCTCTAAACTCACAAGTTAGATACTTTCTTAAAGAAGGTAACGCGGATTTGTTTCGAATCAATGCCTCCACAGGCGAAATAGTACTGCTAAGGGCGCTGGACCGTGAGGTGCAGAGCGAATATATTTTAACCCTCGTTGCAATGGATACGGGTTCCCCACCGCTTTCTAACACTGGAATCGTATACGTTGAAGTACAAGATCTCAACGATAATGGGCCCGTCTTTGAATTGCAATATTATAAGGCTACAATAAATGAGAACCTCCCTGCAGGATCTCTAGTGCTTCAAGCCGTTGCCACCGACAAGGATACTGGCTTAAATGCAAGACTTCGATTTAATTTATTGGGAGAGCACATGTCCCATTTTCACATTGACACCGATTCTGGCAAAATAACAACAGCTGTAGTCTTGGACCGCGAAAGCATAAGCGTCTATCAGCTAACACTTATGGCTCAGGATAGTTCAGTTATTGAACCACGTGCCACTTCTGTAAATCTAACAATAATTGTGGGAGACACCAATGATAACGTCCCCATGTTTGAATCGAGCACCTTCAACGTTGTCGTCCCTGACAAGATTCGTGGTGGCGAGTTTGTTTTCGGTGCAAGAGCTCTGGACGCAGATGAGGATATTAATGCAGTTGTACATTATAGTATAAGTGGCAAGGATGTCGACTACTTCGATATTAGCCCAGAGTCAGGTGTCATACGCGCAAAGATGGATTTGGCGCAAAAGAGCAAACCCAATACGGATATTATCTACAATATTAAAATAAAAGCCACTGATCTTGGAGATATGGCACTGAGTTCGGAAGCTGAGCTTACAGTTCAACTTCGACCTGCTGAGCTCTTTCCAGCATTTTCATATATGCCTGTTACACAATTCACTTTGCCGGAGGATGTTCAGGTTGGAAAAATTATTGTTAAGTTGGCAGCTTCGTCCCCAAAGAAGGGTTCTGTGGCCAATATTCGATATAAAATAGCTGGCGGCTACAGGGCCAATGCAGCAGTAGTTGATACCAACAGCGGAGTTTTAAGTGTCGGGCCCGATGGATTAGACTACGAGCTGGCTACCCAATATAAACTATGGGTAGAAGCTGCCGATTCGGATAGACCAAGTCTACGAACTGTGACTCTTCTGACTATTAATGTAACCGACGCGAATGATAATCCCCCAGTTATGGAAAATCACATATACAACACTGAAATTATGGAGGAGGAAACTCCGCCCCAACTTATCGTGACAGTTAAGGCAAGGGACAAGGACTCAGGCGATAATGGTGAAGTCAGCTACAGTCTTCAAAATGATTACGAGGGAACATTTGAAATATCAGATTCTGGAGAAATTTTCACAACCACGCGCTTAGACCGAGAAGAAATAAGCGATTATGCCATCGTGGTGCAAGCCGTGGATCAGGGCGTTCCGCAACTGACGGGTACGGCCAGTGTGTTACTCCACTTGTTGGACAAGAATGACAATCCCCCGAAGTTTACGCGTTTATATTCTTTGAATGTAACTGAAAATACCGAAATCGGAACTTTTGTTATAAGTGTGACATCTTCGGACTTGGACTTGGGGGAGAATGCTCACGCTACGTATACATTCAGCGAAAATCCAGGCGAGAAATTTAAAATTGACTCAAAGAGCGGAAATATTACGGTTGCTGGACAAATTGATCGTGAGCAACAGGATGAATACATACTCAAAGTGGTTGCTTCAGATGGTGCTTGGCGTGCAGAAACTCCCATCACAATCACCATTCAGGATCAAAACGACAATGCGCCAGAATTTGAGCACAGTTACTATAGCTTCAATTTTCCGGAACTACAAAACGTCGGGGCGTTTGTGGGTCAAATAATAGCAACAGATCGAGACAAACAGGGTCCTAATTCGGTAATTTCGTATTCGTTGCAGTCGCCGTCGCCAATATTTAGCGTGGATCCAGCCACTGGAGAGATATTCAGCAAAACTCAGATTCAGTATAAGCACTCGCAGTTTATAAGCTCTCCGGAGAACATGTTTGCCCTAACGATCATGGCCACAGATAATGGGAAGCCACCTCTCTACTCCGATTGCTTGGTTAACATCAACATCGTGGATGCCAATAATAACCCACCGAAATTCGAGCACAAAGAATATCTCTCTCCACTGCCAGAGCATGCGCATCCAGGTCAGCTTGTGGTCAGAGTTCATGCAACGGATGATAACGACGTGGGTGTCAATGCGGAGATTGACTACTCTCTGGCCCCTAGCAACACAAGTGCCTACTTTACCATTAACAAACACGATGGTTGGATATCGTTAATGAATCACATTGATGTGCCAGCAAATTCGCGCTTTGAGTTCCATGTCAAGGCCACTGATCGTGGTGTGCCGCCGCAGTCGGATCAGACGCGTGTTACAGTCGTTGTAACGGATGAAAACCGTCATGCACCCGTCTTCAGCGCCCTCAGCTATCAGGTGATTGTGCCGGAAAGTGAGCCGATTGGTTCGACAATTCTTACAGTCTCTGCCACGGACATGGACGAGGGGCCCAATGGTATGCTGCGATATACCATTTCCGGTGGCAATGAACGGCGTGATTTTAGCGTCAATGACCGTACAGGTGGCATAACAATAACGCAGTCTCTAGACTACGATGTATTGCAGGGGTACCATTTGAACATAACCGTTGAGGACTTGGGCTACAAACCGCTCTCGGCTGTTGCTATGGTAACGATTATTCTGACTGACGTCAACGATAATCCCCCAATTTTCAATCAGTCAGAGTACCACGGATATATTGCTGAAAACAAACCAGTGGGAAGTGGAGTCTTCCAGGCATATGCTACAGATAAGGATTCCCCGAAAAATGCCATTATCCATTATTCATTCCTTGGAACCGGAACAGATCATCACCTCTTTAGTATTAATGCGAGCAATGGAACAATTCTTTCCGCTGCTAGTTTTGACTATGAAGAGCGCCGCACTTATACTTTGCATATCAAAGCAAAGAATCCAGACTCAATTATGGAGAGCTACGCAGTGCTATATGTACATATTCTGGGTGTAAATGAGTTTTATCCTCAGTTCGTTCAGACAGCCTTCCACTTTGACGTCTCTGAGACTTCGGCTGTAGGCACGGCAGTAGGATCAGTTCAGGCCACAGATAAGGATAGCGGCGAAGATGGACGGGTCTATTATTTGCTGGTGGGATCCAGTAATGACAAAGGATTTGGTATCAATATTCATACGGGCTTAATTTACGTCAGTCGCAGTTTGGATCGCGAGACACAGAACCGTGCTGTCCTTACAGTGATCGCCAAGAACTATGGTAGTATACGAGGCAACGATACAGATGAAGCGCAAGTCATCATCTCCATACAGGATGGAAATGATCCGCCAGAGTTTTTGCAGCGCTACTACAAATCAACCATTTTAGAGTCTGTCCCTGTTGGGACAATAGTAACATCGGTAAAGGCTATGGACAAGGATGTTCGGCTACAGAACAATCAATTTGGCTACTCTATAATTAATGGCAATTTGAAGCAGAGCTTCAAGATCGATCCGGAAAGCGGCGAAATTAGTACCGCTGCCCAGTTGGATCGAGAGGACATTCCACGGTACAATTTAGTTATTGGTGCAATTGATACGGGCCTACCCCCGCAGACGGGAACTGCTACGGTGCGCATCGACTTAGATGACATTAATGACAACGGGCCCACATTTAGTCCAGAAGGTCTGCAAGGGTATATTCTGGAAAACCAGCCCCCAGGCTCGAGCATAATGACGCTTCAGGCCACAGATCCAGATCTTCCCGAAAATGGAGCTCCATTTAGTTACAAGCTCGTTGGGGGCAAACACAAGTCCTGGTTAAGTGTTGACAAATATACAGGCCGGGTGAAGTCAACAGCTAGCTATGACAGGGAAGTAACGCCAACCCTGGATGCCATCATTGAGGTGGAGGACAGCGGGGCTCCCAAGCAGCGAATGCAGCATAGACTAGTGATTGAGGTGCTCGATCAAAATGATAATCCTTCAACGCCGCGCACTGTCCATGTGGTTGTCAGTCTGTTCAGTGAGAATTTGACGGCAAATACAAAACTTGCTGACGTGCATCCCAATGACGTCGACATGATTGGAGACTACCGTTGTCACCTGCAAGGCAGTGGCCAGCTGGCAATTAAGAATGGCTGCGACCTGTATACAACTTCCTTAACTACGCCCATGCCATATGTGTACAACATAATTGGAAATGACGGCAAGCATGCAGATGTCAGTTCTAAGGTGACTGTAGAGTTTAATGTCTACAGCAGTGCCACAATTGCCAATACTGTTCCGTTATTGATACGGAATATGTCGGCGGTGCAATTTCTAGCACGACACTATGGCCCTACTTTGGAGCTGCTCAAATCACGCTTTGCACCCAGTGATGAGGTTTCCATCTACAGTCTTATCGACGTGGACTCCAACCAGATAAGCACATCAGACGTTGAAGCTCTTGTAGTCGTACGCACGCCCAAACAGAGCTATCAACAGCCTCTCCATATTGCAGAACGTCTACGAGAAAAACGGTCTGCTCTCACTGAGTTACTACACACCGAAGTGATCATTGGCTATGAACCTTGCAGTGCTCGGGATATTTGTGCCAACGGCGGTGTCTGCAGTGCCCACATTCGAGTTTCGGATACCAAGGACTTCAGCATTGTGGACAGTCCAACACTAGTCCTCAGTGGGCCACGCATCGTTCACGAACACAGCTGTCAGTGCGCCAAGGGATATACAGGTGAGCAGTGCGCCAGGCGTCAGGATCCATGTATACCAAGCCCTTGTCAAGGGCAGGCCCAGTGCCGACGCATGGGTAATGACTTCCAGTGCGAGTGTCCATCGAACCGCGAAGGTAAGCAGTGCCAGAGGGAACGCAGTGATGTTTGTTGGGCAAAACCTTGCCGAAATGGAGGCAGTTGCCAGCGTAGTCCAGATGGAGCTTCCTATTTTTGCTTCTGCCGCCCTGGCTACAGGGGCAGTCAGTGTGAAAGTATAGCCGATTCATGTCGCCCTAATCCCTGTCTACATGGTGGATTGTGTGTCAGCCTGAAACCGAGCTACAAGTGCAGTTGTCCATCCGGCCGTTATGGACGTCACTGCGAGCGCTTCAGCTATGGATTCAGTCCCCTGTCATTTATGAACTTCCCATCATTGGATCCAACTACGAACGATATATCCATTGTGTTTGCCACGACTAAGCCCACTGCGCTTCTAGTCTACAACTACGGCTTGCAAAACGCAGGGCGTAGTGATTTCCTCGCAATTGAGCTGGTTCAGGGACAGGCATACTTTTCATCCGGTGGATCGCGCACAGCGATAAGCACCGTCGTAGCTGGAGTCAATCTTTCCGATGGAAGTTGGCACAAAATAACGGCTACTCGCAATGGTCGCGTCATGTCGCTCAGTGTCGCTAGGTGTACGGAATCTGGAGATGATTGCGCGGAATGCACTCCCGGTGATGCTCTTTGCTATGCCGACGTTGTGGGACCTGTGGGGTGAGTAATGAGGACACTTTGCATTGTAAAAATAATTTTTACCCATTACCGTTTTCAGGACACTCAACTTCAACAAGCAGCCTTTGCTCATTGGTGGCCTAGAATCAGCCGACCCTGTACTGGAGCGTCCAGGACAAATCCACAGTGATGATCTTGTTGGCTGCGTGCACAGTGTTTCTGTCAATGGACGAGCACTTAATCTAAGTTCCCCGATGCATCAGCAAGGAATCCATCCCGGCTGCAATAGACACTCATGCCAGCAGCCATTGGCGGCAGAGCGATGCGGTAACTTTGCCCGACAGTGCATTGATCGCTGGACAACTTCACTGTGCCAGTGCGGTGGCCACCTACAGTCACCAGACTGCGCTGACTCTCTTGAACCAGTCACCCTGACAAACGGCGCTTATCTCGAATTCCAAATCTCAGAGCAATATCGTCGTATGCAGCTACTGGACAACCTTTACAATGGAAAGAGCGCATGGAGCCCTGGACGAATGCGGCGTCAGTCAACATACAATATAAGCGCCTACTACGAGCCTGCCAAGCTCATGAGTGTTCTGTTTCGAACCTATAAGTCCAGCGGCCTAATTTTGTATGCTGCTACCAATGATATGTACACTTCCCTATCTCTGGTTAATGGAAATCTCGTCTACTATTCAAAGCAGCATCTGTCCATCAACATGACAGTGCCCACAACCGAGGGATTACACGATGGCAAGTGGCATAATGTTAGCCTTCACAGCCAGAGTCGCACACTACAAGTGTTGATTGATGGGCAGCAGTTGGGCGATGAACTAGATATGGCAGGGGTCCATGACTTTCTGGACCCTTATCTGACAACATTAAGTGTTGGTGGAGCGTCTACCGGAAAGTTAATCATGGAGCCTTTTGTTGGTTGCATAGCCAACTTTACCATCAACAACGAGCTGCAACCGTTGAACGGATCGGGCAGTATCTTCGAGAAGGTACAACAGTACGGTAGAGTGGAACTAGGTTGCAGTGGAGCTGATATCGGAGTGGATGCTGCTCAAGTCGCTGATCCCTTGAGTATAGGAATAACTCTGGTTATAGTGTTCTTCGTTATCTTGGTAGTAACCATATTTGGCTCGTACATAATCTATCGTTTTCGTGGAAAGCAAGAAAAGATTGGCAGCCTGAGCTGCGGTGTGCCTGGATTTAAAATCAAGCACCCGCCTGCACCAGTGTCCCAGAATCAAACAGCAGACCATGTTCTTTCCCGCAATTTGCATCCAAATGAATCACCGGTACCACTTGTTGGCGGTACGGATCACTTGCGTCCGACTGGCCATCATTTGGCAGGACCAGAACTTATCACCAAGAAATTTAAGGAGCGTAGTGAGTTACCAACTACTGCTGATCATCCACAGGCCCAGCAACGCCCTCAAAGACCGGATATAATCGAACGTGAAGTGGTTGGTAAAAGTCCACCAATTCGAGAGGAGCACCGGCTTTCCATACCACCACCAAACCCCCTGCATCCATTGGATCATGGGAGCTCTGTGGATCTTGGCTCCGAGTACCCCGAGCACTACGACTTGGAAAACGCAAGTTCAATTGCACCGTCTGACATAGATATTGTATATCACTATAAGGGATACCGTGAGGCTGGGGGCATGCGTAAGTATAAGGCAACAACACCACCGGTTGCTGCCTACACGCACCACAAACATCAAAATACGGCAGCCCAACAGCAGCACCGACATTCACCGCGCCACGCCGTGAACGCTCCGTTTGTGCCCCGTGTTTCAAACCAAAACAGCCAACCACCGTCCACTACAAATGCTTCACGAACTCATCAGACTACCCCGCTGGCTCGTTTGTCACCCAGTTCGGAGTTGAGCTCCCAACAGCCGAGGATACTCACCTTGCATGACATTTCTGGGAAGCCGTTGCAAAGTGCTTTACTTGCCACCACCTCCAGCTCTGGTGGAGTTGGAAAAGACGCGTTGCACAGCAACAGCGAGCGCAGTCTCAATAGCCCCGTGATGTCGCAAATGTCTGGTCAGAGCTCCAGTGCCAGTCGGCAGGTTGGCAAGTCGGTGGCACCTCCTCAGGCGCCGCCCCAGACCACAATGGGCCTGACCGCCGAAGAAATTGAGCGACTCAATACCAGGCCGAGAACCTGTAGTCTAGTATCCACACTGGACCTGTCATCAAGCAGCGAGGCGCCGACTCCCCGAGTCTCAGGTGGTGGACTTCATTTATCTCTGGGCGGCGATGTTGACGCACATAGTTCAACATCGACTGATGAGAGTGGAAATGATAGCTTCACGTGTTCGGAGATTGAGTACGATAACAACAGCTTAAGTGGCGATGGAAAGTACTCCACAAACAAAAGTATTCTGGATAGTCGCAGTCCTGTTGCCCGTGCTCTGAGTGGTGATCCTGGAAGGAATCAGAATGTGGTGAAGACTCCACCCATACCACCCCATGGCTATGAGGGATTTGAATCGTCCTTTCGCGGATCGCTAAGTACTCTTGTCGCCAGCGACGATGATCTCGCTAACCATCTAAGTGGCATTTACCGGAAAGCAAATGGAACTGCGTCGCCATCTGCAACAACCTTGGGGTGGGAGTACCTGCTAAATTGGGGACCTAGCTACGAAAATCTAATGGGGGTATTTAAGGACATTGCAGAGCTACCCGACACTACAGGGCCGCAGCAGCAGCAGCAACAGGCCTCTCAGCCTGTGTCAACACTTCGCATACCCAATGTACAAAAAGCACCAGAGGAGTACGTCTAGGCACTCCAATGTATGTATATTTTGTGTAAATTGTAAGCTGTAAAACGATGTCCCTTTTCTAGTTTTAAGCGTCGCCATTTCATATTGTAATGTACAACGAAACCGTAGCTTAGTTTAATAACCATTGCATTGATATTTGTAGTTAATACTTAATATACATTTAACGCCTTGTATCAAGGTTATACACATCCTAAGTGCATTTCTACTGCCAGTAGATCGCACCATGCCGAGGAGTGCAAACAAATTAGTAGAGCAAAACGCATACATACGCAGGCTTGTTGGCCAGTGTAATATGACTTTAGCACTATGCGCGGTATATTCTTAGGTTAGTCTAACATAAATATAGTACTTCTGTATGTATGTGTGCTATATTAAAATAATTCGAGTTACGCTATTTATTGCCATTTAAGTACATTACAACTGTCATTTCCACTATACTGCTATATACTTAGCTCTAATATAATATAGACTAATAATTACAAGCTAACAATTTAATTATAAAACTTATTTATTAGGATCAGCTGAAATAAATTTGTAAATTTAAATAAATAAATATATAATTATAATTTAAACTAAATTGTGCAATTTGAAACACCTTTAACAATTAATTTAAAGGGTTTTAGTGGCCATCAACCCTTTGCATCAATATTTGTGCAGGGTATTTGCAGGCTGGAACGCTACCAAAACACTCAGACATGCGCAGTAGAATTGTCACAAACACTGAAGTAATTGCCAGTCCACACCGTGCAACATTGCTACAAAACAAAGGATGAAGCAACCAAACGCTTCAGTCGTTGCTGGCAACTAGGAAACAGCACAAGTCGAGCATAGTAGAAAGCCGAAAATGCCGTTTCAATCAATAGGAAAAGTCGACTCATAGGGGACTTCGGGCCGGATGCAGCAACTGTTGAAAATTAAAATCAATTCATTGCAACGTTATGCAAATAAGCAGAGAGTGTAGATAATTATTATATTTACCAATCAGTTGAGTCAAGGAACGCCAACACGATATGTTCTATCAGCGTGTCTTGGACACAAGTTCCATCTCGGACTCTAATACCAACGCGACAAATACAGTCAAGGACTATGCTAATGAAAATGGGAATACTAATTTTGACGTGGGCAGCACCAGTGCTGGCATAATCGACAAAGATAACAACAACAACGTAAACAACAACAGGAATCAATCAAGCAATAGCGACGAGCCCTTCGCAAATAAAATGCAACGGCGCAGCGAACAATCTGTGGGTGCCGTGCAATTAACCCCACTTTGGGAGCATGTGCTACGTACGCGTCGCTTGCCGGAAACCATTAGTCCGAGCAGCATGTTTGCCGAATTCCACGAGCGGCTGCAGGACCCGGAGTGGCAGGTGCGCCAGCATGCCTTACGGGTCCTTGTTGATGTCCTGGTCGTGATGCAAGCAAAAGCCGACAAGCACAATGTGAATTTTTTGATAGACCTAATCCTAAATCTGGGACATCAAGCACCTACCGTTCGCAAGGGGGCTCTGGACTGCCTGCGGGTCTACCTTTCCGAGACGGCTACACCGAAATTGGTCATGCAACATATATTGGATACGGGCCTAAGTGAGGAGTTAACCTATGATGAGCGACTTAGCTGCGGCGTCTTGCTCTCATTGCCGGCACTACTTCAATCAATTTTGCACTCGCCACAGTGCCATTTTCAGATTAAAGATATTTTAGAGCGACTTATGGAGCGACTGCATCGGCAGCAGACACAACAGGAGATTACAGTTAAGGTTCTCGCCAAAATCAGTGAGCTGATAGGAGTGCAGGAGTTTGAAAATTACCTAGACGAGCTTTCTGGCAATGATAATGTTAGCTTCTATAGACATCTGTATGAACTGTACGGAGTAACTAATAAGCCGACTCGCTCCGATGGTAGCAATGCCGGCGCTTGGCGCGCTATTCCTCGAGAGCATATGTGGCGTAATTCGCCACAGCCAACTTTACTGCCGGAGAAAGGAAAAGTTATTATGGAGACGGAAATAAAAATCAACGATGACACGCTGACCATGCGCATTCTTGAGGCAGACACTGAGACTGAGGAGACAGATAGTCCAATCACAGAGAGAGACGGCGAGCTTGTGTGTCGACCCCTATTAAATTCTCAGTCCCCGCCGATGGATATCGATGCGGGTGGCATTATTCAGATAATAAGTGACTCGGAAGCCGAAGATATCGAAGATCCTTTAACGCAAAACAAGTCGCTTCTCGGTACACCTATGCGAGGCCTAAAACGGGTCACTTTTGGAGGAGAAGTGGTTAAAATGCGTACGCCAGACAGCGATGCACCTTCTTCCGTTAACAACATGGGAAGCATATCAAGTAGACCTGATCAAAGTAATTTCAGTGCATTTCCAGCGAAAGAGACTTCAACTTTGCCATTGTCTGTAGATGAGCACACATCGGAAGGCTTCCTAAAGGCATTGACGCTCGATATTCCTAGCGACAACACAAAGCCGTTGTCTCAAACACGAAGTGCCCAGTCTCCGCAGCAAAGCAGTAGCTTTTCGAACCATTTTTCATTGCCTACCGATAAATCAACCATTAGCCATTCATCCCCAAGGAAAGAAATCTCTCAATCCCCAGTATATCGTAACCGAAGTCATAGTATTAGTCCAGCTGGCAGTAGCAGCGTTAGTCCTAAAATACCTCATAAAGAAATTGAAGTACTACATAATCTGCAACGTGATGTTGACCCCTCACCACGTCCTTTTCGACAAAGCGATTCTGTTACCAACGAAGAAGTAACTCCGTCGCCCACTGCAGCCGCCGATGTTTCGACAGAGACAGCTGATACGGTCAACAGCTGGGAAGACCTAGATATTGTCAGTTATAAAACTATTCTCGATCTGCGTTCAGGGGTAAGTAGGTGCCATAACATCTCCTTCTCTACTTATTATTTTATTACTTTTAGCACGTTGCATTCCTATAAAGATATTTAAATACATCGCACGCTACCCTATTAAAAGAGACCAGCTCTGGGTGCTTGCTTCCAATTCTAACTGGGTTACTAGGATATATACAATTTCATATGCTTTCATAATTTCGACTTCATAATGGCCACCAAAATTTATTACGTACACGACACGCATTGGCCCCTTTTCCGCCTCCCCCGACTTCAGCTATAGCTGCTATTGTAGTTGTACTTACAACCGGCAAGTCGGTTGCGCACACTAATGAAAACTTAGCGATAAGGGTAGGGTTCAGTCCTACATACACATATTAATGACAGAACAGTGCTGGTCATTGGAAGAGCGTTTGTGTTTTCCTCCCCTTCGCTGTACCAATGACCTATTAACTTTCGACGTGCGCATTTCAAAGCCCTCGATTTTTAACTGGATTGTCGTAAAACCGGTTCTGTTCGAGTTTTGTTAATATGACAGCTTTTCAATTTCGAACATGACAGGTGCATTTCCGTTGAATTTCATACAAAACTAAGAAGAATTTCAAAAAGTTTGCTTTCTGCATAAATAAAATCATTCGATCAACAAAAAAATTTAAGAAATTGTATATCTTATGTAAATTTTGTAATTTTTAAAGCCCGTAGATTTGAATTAAAGATATGAAACGCATTTGTATACAAATCCAATTTATTTATGACTCGTTACTTTATTTACGAGTAATGCAAAGTAACCGCTTTTAGGGTGTGGAAACTTGAGAATTTTCGATATGCTTGCATGTTATTGGAACCTGCTGCAGAGTGCCAATGGGTCCTGCGCCAGTAGAGTTAAGCTAGCCGGCCAATCATTTAAATGCACGCGATATTTGAGGTAGCTTTGGCTAAAAAACCAACAATAGTTACTCACCAACAGCATGCATATACGACGATAAAACAATAAGAAATACATTGGCCCGGCAGGCAGGCTGCCTGGATGGAGACGCAGTGCATTTAGGAATGGGACCACGAGTGCCGCTCAGAGCGTGCCAACAACTGGGTCACCACAAGCAAAAAAATAATAAAACATTAACAAAAATTATAGCGCGTATAGAATACAAAAAAACGTGAGTAGTTACCTCTTACGAGGAGAGGGGCATAGGTCAGAAAGGAAATTATTTAAAGCGATTTCGTTGTTTACCGTTTCTTAGTTTGTGCCAATTGGTCCAAGTGTTTCGCCGTGGACCCCAACTGCAATTACTGAAATGGAACAAAAGCGACAAGCATTCCTTGTTCCCTTTCTTGATTTCGTCAATTTATAGTACATGTGTACTTATTTCCTTGCCAACAGGACTGGCGAAATCGGTTGCAAGGTATCACACAACTAGAGATAGCACTGAGTTCATCTAGCAACCTGCTTCTAGTACAACCTTATCTGGACAGTCTACTACGCACCCTACTCTCTTCCGAGCGCAATTGTAATGTGGCTGAGCTTAAGCGTGGGCTTTTGGTGAATCTTATTTCACGTCTTCCATTGGACAATCTAGAGGACCGCACTCATCAGATCCTGTTGGGATTGTGCCGCCAGGGAAATGCAGGCGCTAATCGTGTTTGCAAGGCTCTAATGCAGCGGCTACCAGCCGGCACTATTGTTGCCAAATTAACGGCCCCGGAGTATTTACATGCTAAGAGCTCCAAGGTAAGCTGTAAAACTATTAAAGTGTTCAGTGTTCCATATAATAAATTTATTTCTTTTAGTTTCGGGATCACACTTTACAAATGGCGATTTATGCCTTGATGACATTTCCCGGCACTTGTTTTGACATTAATATCCTAACCGCACAAGTAACCTACGCCGCACTTAATCGCAAGCGAAGGGTGCGTCAGGCGGCCTTGGAAGTCCTGGCTGTCCTCGCAGATATCTCTTCGGTGGAACAGATACTTAAAATAGTTGCAGATATAACAGCGGGTATCGAATCAGGCTCAGCTTTGCTATCGGCTGTAAAGATGCGTTTGTCTCGCCTTCAGCTGCCGATTATATCTCCTGACGGTGCTGTTCTATACATCTTCCATAACACACACCAGGCCGGTTCATTACGATTTGGTGCAGATATTGATTGGGTGGCCCAAGGCGAGGGTTCAGCATCTCCAAATGCCATAAAAAGGCGCAATCTCCATATATCAAACAAAAAGAGAGTCATACAGGACAACTTGGATACAGAAAACACGAATACGAATGGAATCAATCATAGGTACAATCAATCATAAATAATACTGAAGTGAATGCTTAAATACATACATTCAATTTTTCAGTTATCCCATTGATGAGAACCTGCACCGCCATTCCTTCCACACACCGCCTGAAGCTTTAGACACTTCTAGACCATCAATTGTACGTTTAAATATACCTCTGTGAACAATTCTAATACTTTATGCTTTCAGAACTTTTCACAAAAGAAAAGCTATGGTAGTAGTGGTGAGTTCTTATCTGCTGACCACATTTTCAGTCATATTAAAAACCTGAACTCTATCGTTACAGTTATTCACGGGAGCTTCGTAGAACGTCGTCTGGCAGCTCAGACTGACTCAGAATTCTCCATGGACGGCAGAAGCTCCGACAGCACAGGAACAACCTGTAGCAGTAGTAGTGGAAACAGTAGCTTTATACAACTGACTCCATGTAATTCTAACATCAACAGACGTCTTGTCAGACAAAACTCAAGGTGACAATTAATATAGAATTAATAAAATTATCAGAACATTGACTCCTGTATCCATAGATTTCCAATAATGAGGCAGCACACAGATTTTATTAGCAATTTTATGCGTAATATCCACCGAACCCCTTATCCCTACAGTTTCGAGGATTCGAAGTATACCAAAGTATCTTATGCGCCACAGAAGGCGCCTAAACAGCAGGGACCTAAAAAACCAATTCCTTCACAGCAGCAAGTGTGGAGGAATAACATGAGTCAAGCTCAACGTACGTAACTATACTGTATATTTAATTGTGTCACTAGCCTAAGTTGTTTCCCAATTATCAGCAACTTCAAATCTGAATGAAAATCAGAAAACAACAACAAGGGATGCAGCAAACCCGGCTTCTTCCAGGTGAGTGTATTGGCCGGTTAAGAAGGCACTTGGGTAAAAGTAGTACACAAAAAAACCATTATATATTATAAGAGGCATTCTGCGCTTCTAGCAAAATTATAACAAAGCAATAAGTACAAAACTTGGCTGTCAGCGTCAGCAAATGTATTTGTAGCGGTTCTGACCTAAAAATTGGGTAGCCACGACACTCTTCGTTTCTCTCCCATGGCGGATCTAATACACAACATTGGCACCTTTAAAGGTGCGACATAAAAGCCCAGCACCCAATTCCGTTATTTAACCTAAATAATTTAAATGCGCGCTGAAACATTCATCAGGGCCATTTCACTGATGGGGGCACAGGATGGCTAGCTATGCCAGTGGCGTCGGCGGCGACCTGTGATGAACTTCAAATGACCACTGCAAATATACGTAGCACTGGGTACCTGTTTCTCAACTCAATGCCCTGACTAGAGCGGGTGCTCACTACGTGTCATTTTAGTATTCTAGTAAGTAGGTGCTTGCAAACTGTCCTTTGTGAGAAAATCAATTTTTTCTTTTATTTTAAATGTCAACGTAAAGGAAAAATATGTAAGGGTACAGAACAGTAGTCGCTTGAAAATATCCAAGTATAACAATTTCATTACCTGAATGTTGTTATAATTTTTTTTTTTAAGTTAATTTTCTTTTGTTATTCATCTTAATATTTCTTAAGCATCGATCATTGTTTTAAAACAAACAACTCGTCGTAAGGAGTTGTAAGTTTTTTAACTCCTTAGAATTGGTCGTCCTAGGGCACCAATATGTCGACAAAGCCGGTTTTTCCTATTATCCTTTTAACGTCTTCGCCACAATCGCACGAAGAAACCCGAACATTGACTGAGAAAGTAATCGTCTAATATAGAAAGTCAAGCTAGAAATACCACCAGTACTAGCCAGCTAGCAACCCCCTCCACCCACAAAGGTTCTTTTAGTTCTAGCAGGGTGTCCGTCAGTATGCGGCGGGAGAGCGTTTGCTTTTAGTGAAAAACGCAATGTCCCGTTTTATATTTGCAACTCTTGTTGGGTTGTGTTGTGTTTCTCGTGAAATGGAAATGAAGACCTGCCGTGGATTCGGCATTTCTGCCCTCTCGGCGAGCAATGACTAAAGAAATGGTCAACTCGAGCGCTGAAAACAGTTTGTGAAGTGACGTTGCTGCTTCAAGTGGTCAAGTACGTGTGTAGGTTTACAGCTGGTAAAGTTCTGTGAAATGTATATATGTTCACTCTTGAACGTGGCATACTTATAAATATCTTTATAAAAACAAAGTAAAATGCAAAATGCGTTTTACTGTAGCGGCTTTTCCGCAAATCTACTCCGAAAAATTCGAACTTTGTTTTACACATCCAAGGAATATGTATGGGAAAAGGCAATGCTCTTGATACCCTATAATCGCTGTATTTGCCCATGTTGTGTGTGCCACGATAAACCGAAACGCAAAAAATCGATGCAAATTGATAAAACACTAGAAGCTGTTGCAGATAATACTACATGCCAAGTACTTGACTCAGCAAAGTCGGTTAATAAAATCCTGGCAGAAAATGAGATTTTCTCACAAATGTATTTGTAAGTTTTGTGCCTGATAATTTCTTTGTCACCTAGTTAATAATTTCTCACTTTATTTCATAAAGCCTAAATGACCAAAATAATTGTTTTAAACAGGGCCAAGCTGGAGACGGGAGCTGAACTTACCGCATCTACAGCTACGAGTGCAGAACTTAAGGCAGACGAGGCTGATGCATCTAGCCGTAATGCACACGGATCCCCCCTGTCGATGAAGTCAACAAACTACTCCCAGAAGTCAACTGCCTCCGCGAAGTCATACAGCAGCCAAAACGAGATGAGTAAACTCAGCGCAAGTCACCCTTCTGCCCGCACTGACATTGAAATAATGAGCATAGAGCAACAGTTCGGAGAACTCATAGTCGACGACGTAGAGGAGGAAACGGAGCTACCAGCACCAGAATCTACTTTAAAGCGTAACGAAAGCGTCACCAGCCTGCACAGCAAAACTGAAAGCATAAAAACACAGCTTGAGGACGCCACACCACAGATGTCCCGTGCCCAGTCTGTTAAGTCGTTGGCCATTGAAGAGGAGATTGAAAGTAGCAATAGTTTCGTGGTTGTAGAGGAGCTTCAGCATGAGCTGGAATCAACAGCAATTCCGGACTCTCCCATTAAGCAAATACCTAGCGAAGAAATACCACTGCGAGCCTCAGCAAGCAGAAAGGCAAATACATCTCAAGAAGAAAGGCCGCGCTCATGCAGTATTTCACTGGACTCTTTATACGGCATACGTCCGAATTCTAAGCAAGGCTCCTTGGATACAAGTATTAGTACAACGGACAATAGCTCCCAAGCTGGTTCTCAATTGGATCATACTAAATTGTTACACACACCCAAAGTGCAGCACACTCCTTTAAAACAAAAATCAAAAACGTCATATTTTTTGCGTGGCCAGCGTCGGGTTTCGCCCGTTAAGCAGGCTATCAAGATGTCCCAGACAGAAGTTTTTCCACCCTCAATGGCACGCTTTGAAAAACCACGCGAGGCTTTACTCAAGACCTTTGACCAACTTGACTCTACCATTTGGGAGGTGAACATGACTGGTCTAAAGAGTATGGTTCGTTTGATACGCTATCATTCGGACTTCTTAGACAGCCACATGCATATGACATGCATTCAGCTCACCCGGTCCGTTCGCAATTTGCGCTCACAGGTAGCTCGAGCCGCTTGCCAAGCGGCTGCTGAGCTGTTCACCTTAAAGTGCAAATCACTGGAACTTGAGTGCGATGACTTGGTCTGTGCCTTACTGCACCGCACGGCAGACACCAATCGCTTTATTCGTGCTGATGCCACACAAGCCTTGGAATCTATGGTCGATCATGTGCAACCGCCAAAAGTCCTCAATATATTGACCACAAAAGGAGCTCAGCACCAAAACGCCCTCGTCAGGACAACAACTGCTAAATTATTATTTAGGCTGGTCGAACGATTAGGCAGCGACCGTGTTTACTCTATGGCCCGTGAGAACCGCGACAAATTTTTCATGGTAGGAGCGAATCTTCTGCTCGAGGGCAGCCTCGAAACGCGCAGCTACGCCAAATCAATGTTCCGTGCCTTGTCTGAGCACGCCAGCTATCAACGTATGTTATTGGAGGTTATTCCGCCGCGAACGTATCGAAATGTGGAGAAGACATTACGCCTCCTAACCCGTTAAGCTCTGAAACATATTAACATAGTTAATCAGTGTATATATATTAATATTTATTTATCCTAAAGTTATCAAATCATCTCAAGTTAAATGCAATTTAGTTTAGATAGTACACAATATTTACGTATTTAGATTTATGTAGAGCAATTCGATGTATACACATACAGATATGTACATCAAGATAATTGTATGCATATGTACAAACTACGACGATTTGTGTACCATTAAACGTATTTTCCACTTTATCTCTTAACTTTAATCGACTCGCCAGGTTCACAGAAGTCTTCTCTTGCCATGAATGAGCCGCTGATCGGATCGCCTATTACCGCCGCTACTGTTGTGGTGCTGCTGGTGATGTGGTCTCGGGCGTTTGCTGTCCATGACAACACTATCACTGCGCCGTCGCAGATCATTGTTATTGTGTTGGTTTTGGAAACCTAAACTCCGGTTATATTGGTTACCCTCATGCATGCTGCGCCGATTTTGCCGTGGTCCAGCGTGGTCAATCATTGGCATCATGGAAGGCATATGATCGTGTGAAAATGGATTACGTGATGATTTCACATTATCTGTGTGTTGCTGACGAATGGTAACCTTCTTTTGAAACAATTCCAAGCCCTGATAAAGTTCCACTGCAAAAGGAACAGCACACCTGTGTTGGTAGGTAACGAAGCCAAAATTGCGCTGACGTCCCATGTTGTCCAGTGGTATTCGCGCACTTTCTATAGGCCCAGCTTGAAGAAAGACCTCATAAAGAATTTCCTCTGTCACTCGCTCGTCCAGGTTATTGCAAAACAATGTGCGAGCTTGTTCATCATCATCTTCATCTTCCTCGTCTGCAACCTCTACGCCATTGTGCGGCTGAAATTGAAATCCTTCAGTTTTTTGACCACCAAACACATCAAATATAGGTCCGGCATAATTCATGGGATGTGGTCCGTTGACGAATGGCATTGACATCTGCATCGGTACTTGCATAGACATTGGATTTGTCAGAGGCATACCCATCATACCGGTTGCGTTGCACATTTGCTGCTGTAGAGCAGCTTGCTGAATGGCAGCCACAATGGGATCCATTGATTGCTTTTAAAGTTTTATGAAATTAAATATAAATTACAACTGTTTGTTTTTTACTACTGAAAATGAGTTTATCAATAGATTAATATCGATATATCGATCACAGAGAATGCAGCCCTGCAGTAGGAACTGCCAACTTGCGATACAAAATAAAATTCCCACAATTTTAATTTTTCAGTTGACAACCATTTGGAAAAAGATTTGTTGTTTTTATACCAAAGAAAAAAGACTGAATTTCGAAAATTCTGTTAAAAATAGTATGCTAGAATTTCAAAATTTTTAGAAGTAATGTTTCAGAAATAATAAGCCGCACTGTCCAAGTTGATAGCTGACTCGTAATAACGGCTTTCAAAAATAAAATCAAAATTTAATAAAAATGTTCTTAACATAATTTTTAAAACTCTCAATTATTTGGGAATAAAAACATTGTTGGGAGTGCAGACTGTTGTGGCCGACACTATCGCAGTTGATGTGATATTCAACTAGTGCCTACCACTCCTACACACATGTAATCATGAGGCGATTCAAATCAAAAGAGCATACTGTTTATTCGGGGTACGAACGGTGGTGAAAACACAACACGAACACAACCAGAAATGAAAATACTCGTACTAGTAGTTCCATCACACAGCACGTTATCAGCACCACTTGAGCAAAATTTGTTCAGCTTCTCATGAGCCTGGACTAATTTTTTTACGCATACAACGGCAATTGAACAAATACCTTCATACGGCAATTGTATTGTACAATCAACTTGTTTTAGTGATACTATAGTCAAGTATGTGAATGAATAAACACATGTACATATGTGCATTCGTAAGTATATTTTAGCAATGCACACATACATAAGCAACAAATTAAACTAGCAACGGCGAATTCAGGCTAGAAAAGCAATAAGACTTGTAGGTTGCAATTTCATTCAGTCTTTGTCAGTAAGCGAAGGAACAGCATAAACCTTTGAAATGGCAGAAGTTCCAAAAATTATAGATTTACATAAAGTGCTAGAGCCGCATTTAAATGGTGGTACACTCGAGTCATATGAAAGTCAATATCTAACAAAGCCTGGTGATAACTATGGTAGCATAATGCTGGCGATCCACGCTAAAATAAAGCAGCCCGATGATTTCGTCGATGATTTGCCATTGATCGCAAAGTTGCCGCCACTTACGAACGATCTATACTGGCAGATCTTTCAACCGGAAAGAACCTGTATAACGGAAAATGCTGTCTACCATTTTTTGGCGCCAGAGCTTATTAAGTTACAACTCGAAGCTGGTGTGCTGCCCACCAAGCTTTTCAATGGCTTTCCCGGCTATTATGGATCCCGCATCTCACTAAGCTCAGATGCTGCTAAGGTTGACCGAGATGCAGTATTAATCCAGGAGAACGTAACGGTACGCGGCTATAAGCCTGGCAACAGACACAAGCCCTACGATCTTGCCCATACCGTTCTTATATTGCATTATATGGCGCAATATCATGCTCTTCCTCTGGCTTTGCGTCTTAAGAAGCCAAAAGTATATAATGAGTTTGTGCGGCCCTATTTCAAGAAATTTAACATGAATGAAAATATGGAGTCTGAAGCCAAGGACGTCCTAAATGATTCCACTTTGGCTGATATAAAGGAAATCTCCAATGAGGACGACGTCCAACGTGTTACAGAATTATTAAATATATATGATAATTTTCAATCATCTAAAGACGTTGACGATGGGATTTGGACTTCAATAGGTAAAGAGTATATTTTCCAGTAAAGTAAAGTTTTTTGATTCTTAAGTTTTTGAATTTTTATAGTACATATGGACTTGTGGATAAATAATTTGATGGTAAAATATGGTAAGAAGAATTTGTAAATAAATATATACATAGTTAGGTAATAATTATTATTACGTATTGAAAAGTATAGATGAAGACAACGTTCCGGAAAAAGTAAAGATTGTGGACTTTCAAATAGCCCAATACGAGAGTCTGGTCCATGATGTAATCTTTTTACTGCTATCCAGCGTAGGTCAGTTCTTTAAAATAATAATCTTCAAATGAAAAATACCAATTCTTGAATATATTTTTTTAAATTCAGATTCATTGGTTTTAGAAGAAAATTATTATAATTTACTTCGTATTTATTACCAAGCATTCATTCGATCATTGCGCTCAGTAAACGTGGATACAACAAATTATAGCTACGAGGGGTAAGTAAAATTTTCCACTTAACATTTAGTTTACTACAATTACATAATAGAACAATTAAATAAATAATATGTGATACAAATGTATCTCCTAGTCACCCCATAGCTTTTAGAATACATATAAACTGATAAGTTTTTGATAAGGTGTAGATTGTTAAATAAGACTAGTCATTATTAGTTGCTTTATTGAACATGCCTTCTTTTTGGCAATGATAACGAATTGAAAAAGCAAGTCATTTATCTCTTTTGTTTGTATCCCCATGATTTTTAAGATAATACTATACTAGCATGCCAACTTAAAAAACACTAGATCAACTGTAAACATCAGAACTATAAAATGTATATTGCTTTAATTTTATGTATATTACTTTATTGCTTTGTCATGCTACATTTTTTTTTCTTTTGACAGTTTTCTCGAGGAAGTTAAGCGTGTCGCACACATTCAGGTGCCACATGCGCTCTTTATGACGAAAGTGGTATTGGCCGACAACAAAACGTTGCCAAGTGACTATAAAGATGTTGATTTGTCGATACTAACTAAAAACATAGGAGATAAAAAAATTATGATTAAATTAAGTGATATTCTGAGGCTGTCAAAAAAGTTTAACATATTTTATTAAAATAAACTACTTATATAATTGATCAAAAGAATCAATTTCAATTGTTTATATTCAGATATATGAAAAAGAAAGAGCGCAAGAGAGAAACCCCAACATGTTATCAACCTACAAATAACTGATTTTAAATCTCACACTCTCTCTCTCCTTCTCGTTCTTATCAAGCACTGTACTAAGTAAAGCAATGTGTATTCAAACATTTCAGTTAGCTGATTAACTTCATAAAAGCAGCACACTAATTCGCTTCGCTGAATATCATGGAAACTCTTCCAACTATTTACGATCTGCATCATGTGATTGAACCAGCATTGAAAGGCGGGCGCCTCGTGTCCTATGAAGTGAACAGATTGACACAACCAGGTGATAATTACGGCAGTGTATTAATTTCTGTACTGGTAAATATACAACGACCTGACGGCGAGTTTTTTAAAAAGAGGCTCGTGGCCAAAGTGCCACCCACAGATCCAAAATATTGGCAGTTCATACAACCTGAGCGCACATGTCTAGCTGAAAATGCCATATATAAGACATTAGCACCTGAGATTTCTCTATTGCAAACAGAAGCTGAAATACCTGAGGATAAACAGTTCGATGGCTTTGCTCACTATTATGGATCACGTATATCATTAAAACCCGACGCTAAAATAGTTGACCAGGACGCTGTTCTAGTCTTAGAGGACCTGAGGGAAAGCAACTTCAAGGTGGGAAGTAGAATGCAGCCTTTTGACTTGCCACACACTAAGGTGGTTCTCAGATATATGGCACAGTTTCATGCGCTAACCATTGCTTTGCGGAAAAAAAAGCCAATAGTTTTTGAACGGAAAGTGAGACCATTCTTCAACAAATTTGACTGGCATGCAGCTGCACCAGAGTCAAAGGAAATTATGATTTCGGAAACTTTAACTGATATTAGCGAAGCAACCAACAATAATCAGACAATTGTGGATCACATTAGGAAATTGTCCTACGAATTTTTTAACTTTCTAGAAGCCCCTCCTATTGAGAACAATCCATTTAATACAGTTATCCACTCCGATTTCTGGATAATGAATCTGATGTTCAGGCATGGTAAGCTTTCTTTATACTTGTGAGATAAACGGATAACCTTAATCTTTTTTTTACAGATTCCTCGGGTGAGCCGACACATCTAAAAATAATTGACTTCCAAACGGCACAGTTTGATTCTGTGATACATGATCTTATATCATTTTTGCTCACAAGTATTTCGACCTGTGTTCTAGAAGAAAACTACCCACAGTTACTTCAAACTTACTATGATGCATTCATCAATAGTCTGAAGTCAGTAGATGCTAATACTACGGAATATACCTATGAAGCGTGAGAATATTTTTAATATTTCAATTTGATGTCCTTATAGTTTTCTTCATTTAAAAACCCGATAGATTTGGAGCTGAACTTAAGCGTACGGCCTACATTCAAGTACCGCATTCTATTTTCATGACCCGATTTATATTGGCTGATGATGTCAGAACTACAGAAAAGGAAGAGTTATCTCAGGTATTGAAGAACACGAGCTCAAAGCGGGTGCACAACAAACTAAGCGATATTTTGCGATTAGCTGAAAAATTTGAAATATTATGTTAATGTAATTGGTTTGTTTTCAATGGAAATAATTATTACCTCTTAATGAGGCGTGAGTTTTTTTCAAATATATGTACGTGTGTCAATAAAGGCTTTATTCAGTCAATAACTAATCAGAGCACTAGTATGTCCGTCTATTCGTATTTAATTGTATATACAACAGTATGGGCATTGTTTTCTACATGCATTGAAATAATTTGCAAAGAGGTGTGTATTATCCGCGATAATACAGCTTTGTCGGTCACACTAATCGTTGAAAATTTAGAATTGCTTTTACGTACACTTTATTTACACAAACTGGACAGATGACCGTCCAAGATTTACCGTAAATATGACGTTTTCGAATCAAGATGGCATAGGATCTACTACCACTATCAATGAGCCGGTTATATCTCCTATATCGACTCTTCTGATTGTACAACAAGGTGTGAACGAAAGGAAGCGAATTATTTACAACATGACCACAAAACTATGCGCAGTGCAAAGCATTTTTAATGCGGTTCCGCTTTTTAAGACAGTTAAGGAAAATATGCTGAAGCAGAGCAACTATACGTTTAGCTGTCCCCTGAATAGGGGTGTGTATGTCATGAACAACATGCGAATCAATCCCAAAAATCCACTCTTGGGACTATTATACCAGTCGAAAGGTAACTTTACCGTTAGTGGAGGTTTGTTAGAAGAGCTACCAAACTTAAGAATGCATGCCCTTTCGACCTATTACGTGTATGGCCGGATAATCAAAAAATCGTGCGCTAAAAATGAGTGAAAATTAACTTTGCGTTTGCTAATTAAAAAAAACAAATATTAAAGCATACTTTAAGGCCTAATAAAATTATGATAAAAATCATTATGATAAAAATAAGTGATGTATCAAGCTTTTAAATAAAATGTAATATTATATATCGCAGCTGTATTTTGATGTGACCATGCGTATGTAACGAATCCCTATATAAATACTGAAAAAATCATTCAACCTTCCTTAGCTTAACATCATAGTCATACCCTTTTTGTATTCGCGTTTCTATGTCTTCTGAGTTGATGATTGCCTGTCTAATGAGACACATAAAATACACACACTTATACATACGTACTTATATATACACTTTACCACATTTGCCTGTACATAATGTATGATATTTGAATGACATTGGAATTTGTTTGATTGGCTAATTTGAAAGATTGGAAGATCTAGGAGAGTTCTCACAGCACTTTTTGCTGCTCTCGTAGGAACAAAGAGTGAACGACCTCGAAGCTCAATTTATTTGGTACCATTGTGTACTTCAAAAGTAAAAAAGAATAATACATGCCGACATACATATAAATTAATTTTATCTTTTGAAGAATACAAAAAACAAGAGTATTTTGAACGGCCGTTCAGTCAACTTGGAGATAGGAATATTGTATGTACATATAGTATGTACATGAATACATGATAACACAGGCATTCATGCACACATATTTAAAAAAAGAAACGAAGAAAACTTGCATTTTGCTGCAGTTCAAAAAATTATGCCTTTTGAAAAGGCATTATCAGCGGAAGGAATTATATATATTATTCTATTTCGGCTTTTAATCTGTTACAGTCAAAAAAAACAACTAAGGGTCAATAATCTGAAACCCAAATTATCGTTTAAACAAACATACTATACATATGTTATGTATTACATTTGTTTGTCTTTGGACACAAACAGCTTCAATAAACAGAAAGTGATTATTAAATTTAAAAATAAATATATTTAAATTAAAAACCCAATTAAGTTATAATGGACGCTAACTGACACTCCCGAGATGAACTATGAATGAATATATATCAATGTACGTAGCTGAGTTCAACCCCCGGGTTGGCGACGTTCTCTCTTTGGTTCAATGTGCTAATCATCGCCCGAACAAAAAGAAGATCACTTGGTAGACGCGTGCGAATCCAATGACGTAAAGAAACGGCTCGCGTGTGCTGCGTAGACGAGAAGAACGGCAAAATTCAAAAAGAGTAGAATATACATATTAAGTGCGAGCGAGAGTGAACTTGTATGTATATTTCTTTTTGTTGGCAAACAAAAATTTCCACACATTATTATTACATATATAAGTTAGAATGTACGAAGAGTTGACCAGATTAAAATAATTGAGAATACAAAATATATAACAATTCTGTAACCATCAAATTAGTTTAAAGTATAAACTATCAGTTTTTATTTTAATTTAATAAATACAACAATGTTGTTACGCCTAAAAACTCTCCAGGGGTCTAAAATGATAAACAATTAAATTTTCCACATATACACACATATATGTGTACATACACATACTATACTTGATTACTTTTCATGTGACAGTGCCAAAGCCTTTTAAGATATCCACGCGCTTCCGATAATGCGGTCAGTAATGGTAAACATTTTACAATTTACTATGCACATATAGAAATATGTATGTAGAAAAATATTTATATATTTTTCAAAAAGAATATGTGCCAGGCCAAGCTACTGGGTATTTATGTCGTCAAGTGCTTGGATAGAGCACATTGTCTTACTGATTATAAAAATATTTTGAAACTATTCTATTACTTTGTAACGTAGCGAATTTATTTAAAAGCAAAGGTAAATGAAAAAAAGTTTTTGCAGCAAACTTCTATAACTATAACTAAAGAATCACAATTGTTAAAAATACATGTTCCTACACTTTCCTTTACTCGTTTATAATTTTGATAACAAAACTAAAGATAATTTTAACAGCCACTCAAAATCGCACAGGGGTATAATTTGTTGAACACTTAAATAGGTTTTTATGATTACAGCCGTAATCGTAATTACAAACAATATTGGCAGTTGATAAGGAAAGTGGACACTGTAAAACACTGCCACCCGCAAAGAGACCGGCGTCACATAATCAGAGAATTCAAATTTATTTTTTTATTCATTTATTTGTTTATTAGACATGACCTAGTTAAATATTTTGAATAACCTATTTTACGTAGTATTCGCGTTAGTGATAATTACTATTACTATGCTATTGACAACATATTTGCCTCACAAACAACAAGGTACAACGCAATTATGTTTTCACGAATCTTACATGATTCCGATTTTTTTTAAACAGATATATTTACTAATCGTGAGTCACTGTATTCACGAACAAATTTGGTGGTCAAACAGACACTGCTATCACGCAAGGTAAACGTGTGCGGTCGCACAGAATATTTTTTTGGCTATTAAGAAATTAAAATTTTTCTTATTGGATCAATCTATTTTTTAAACAATACACATTTGGCATCCCCAACTGGCGTATGGGTTTTTAAAATGATTTACGACTGCATGATAACGTCGACTGATAGCTGAGCTCTATCATTTGTTGACAGACTTAGGTAAATGGCAAGCCGAACTATCCCAGCTCTACAGGGTATTATCGGTCAAAATCCGCCCTGCAAAACCATTGGTGAGCGGCTTATCAAAACCGCTTTGGACTTTACACGCCGGCTGAGCACTAAACATTATTCTTGGAATACAAAAAATTAATACATACATTAATATAAGACGTCACATTCAATATCGCTAATTATAGCTAATTATAGTTTCATTTAATGCGTTTTTTGATTGATTGAATAATTCAATTTATAACAATTTAATGAGAGGCGCAGGGACTTTCGAACACATAGAAAAATCATTATTTCGATGCGTGGTTACCGATAAATATATTGACTTATTGGGCAAGTCCTTAGTTGTACATGTGGAATTTATCATCGCTGTTCAGCTGTTCAGTCTGTTTCTACTGTTTGGTTGGGTCGAATTTAACTGGAAGTTTTAATATTATTTAGTATTCGGTCTTTTAAAAGCAATGTTGTGCTTTTAAATCGACTCAGTATGGTAATGCACCTTCATAATGTATAAGCTTGCTCAATGAGTAGCTATGTATACGTGTATGTATATGTTATACGGTATGCGTAAATAAACCGTGAGTCGCTCTTATGCAAATCTTCTTAAGAAAAACGTTATCGGCCGGTCTTGAATTGAACCCGATCTGGAAAGACCTGCACTGTAAGATGCCAACATTTAGAAACATGTTTTTCGTATATAAATAAACTTCATTAGAGATTGGTGCGGAACTGAGTTGTATTGCGTTCATAATTAGGCATAGGTTACCATTGTTTTTGGAATTTTTTCAAACTGTCCGGTTTTTTGTTTAACCAACGTAACTAACCACTGCAAAAATATACTGCGATACATATACATAAATACCATATGTACCTGTGCAAAAATAGATGCATAAAATATCAGAAGTGTAAATTATACAAACAAGAAGGTGCTTCCCTTATTTAGTACATTGTATGATTTTGATTTAAATTTTTATGGGAGATAAGGTACGAGAGTTAATCATAAAGCATCATAGTAAAATTATAACACGTGTGTGTATTTTGTGATTTAAATAATAATCTAAAAGCAATTGACCTGATTACACTTGCACAATCTCTAAGTTTGTAAAGCATGATTTAACTTGCATACACCACAAAATTCACTGGATTATTTAAAATAAATTAAATATTTCTAGATTTGATAAGACAAACCTTTTGCCCGGTGCATATACTCGCCATATGAACCTCTATTCTGTAATTTGTAATTGCTACAGGGTATTGCAGTCCAACCAATCGTAAAAAGCAACATGTGAACAAATATTTGTACAACAAGCCAACAAATAGGAGAATGGCAGTTTCCACACATGAGATTACATATAGGCTGGCACAGTAGGTACAACAAAAACAAACTGCATCAGGCATTTGTCGGTGCAAGTGTCACAAATGTCGTTGGCTCAAGGTGAAGTGCAGCTCGGTAGCGCTTTGTTGTTTAATCATTTGTCCGGCTGTCTTGGTGAGTGAATACCCTTTTAGTCGTGATTAAGGTCGTTCCATTGTACTTGTTGTATTGCAGCATAAATCAATACATGACTGTAAGTTCACATTTCAACCGGGCGTATGATAAGAAATGAACGACTGAGTCAACAAGCGTAGCAGTAATTGTAATTTATCTTCTATATAGTAAACACTTCATTGTAAATCCGTAAAAATAATATACATACGTGTACCGTTTAAGTTAAAGGATAAGAAACTGCAAAACTTTTTTTATGTAACATATGTATGTATTTCGAAAGTATTTAACGAGTATTTTTAAAACAAATTTGTTTCTAATATGGTAAACATGTAAGGTTATGAAGATCAACAGTATTTTTTTCTTGACAAACTCTACATAAATAACATCTAATAAAAATTACTCTGTTTTAATGTTTACCGATAAGTGTATGTGTTTTAATTGGTATATATTTGATTATGCGTTTGTATTTTTCACAATGAGGTCTCAACTTGTATTTCATTTGATATTTTTGGTAAGTTTCCAATACTAATTTACTTGAAAATCAAATTGCATCAAAGAATTCAAAATGCTTGTCTCTCCTTGAATTTTAAATATAAGAAATTTTGCATTATTCATTTATATTTTATATTGTACTTAAAAAAGAAAGATTATGTCATGCAAAATAATAAAAAATTGTTTTTTTTTACAAATTTTATATAAACTACAAAACTAAATTAAAGCAAAAATTGTACATAAGTATTATGGCAGAATAAGATTTTGAGTTAATCCTTTTTTAAATTTCCATTTTATTTTTTTTCTTAACCATCTGTCGCACGTTGCCAGTGTTTTTTTTCTTACACAAATAAATCTAAATTTTACTCAAATCAACCGCTGCTGAAATCTTAGCTATTTATATATATGTATATGAATGTGTGTTTGTATGTATGTACATTGAAAACCGAAATTTCATCGCCCACTGATTTTTTACTCGTCCAGCAGACACGTACGCACTAACGCACCACACACAGCGTAGGGGTCACAATTGGAACTGGGACGTCGATCTTCAAAATAACCTTTGCCAGCAGTTGCCACGCCTCGCGGCACTCGTACACTGACAGCTCGATTGGCAACACCCCACGAAAACTTATCAATACTGGAGGTCTCAAGGCGACCGACGAGGCGACGCTCGTTATCCTTGCCCTCCTTAGGATCGTAGGCCTTAATGTGTCGCTCATGCTTCTTGCTCAGCTTTTCGATGGCTTGCTCGATTGCCTTTATGCCGCCATCAGCACGTGTCGCCTTTGTAGAGAAATTTGTATGAGCGCCTGCGCCGTTCCATTGACCCTCCATCGGCTTTGGGTCGAATGTTACAACAACGCCGAATTCCTCAGCTATACGTTGCAGGATATAGCGTGAAACCCAGAGATCATCACTGGCTTTCATGCCGTTGCTGGGACCCACCTGGTACTCCCACTGAGCAGGCATTACTTCGGCATTGGTGCCGGCAAAGTCAATTCCGGCATAAAGGCAGGCAATAGCATGGGCTTCAACTAGATCACGGGCATAAACGCGGTCAGCACCCACACCACAGTAGTATGGTCCCTGAGGTGCCGGGAAACCATTGTCAGGCCAGCCGAAGGGTCGGCCATCGACATCGAGCAACGTATACTCCTGCTCAATACCAAACCAGGGCTCCTGGTCACCAATTTTATTAACCGCGTCCTGGAATGCAGCGCGCTTGTTGGAGGGCGTAGGCTTACCATCGGCACTGTAGGTATCGCACATGACAATTATATCGTTCTTGCCCGGCTTGAAAGGATCACGGTAAACGGCTCGCGGTTTAAGTGTCGTATCCGAATTCTCCCCGTGCGCCTGATAGGTAGAGCTGCCATCATACTGCCAGTCGGGCAGATCCTCCACCGAGCTAGGTACTTTATCAAGTACTCGATCCTTCAGACGGATGTTCTCGCCAGTTCCATCGATCCACAAATAAGTAGCCTGCACGCGGTTCACAGGTGTCTCTAGACTACGATATCTCTGAAGTATGCTCTTGTCCAGCGCAGTATTAGGCGAGTTTGCTAAAAACTGAGCACTGGAGACATTCGACGTACGAATTAAACGTAGTTGCTGTTTTACTGGGGCAGCAAGCTCCTTTTTTAAAAACAATCCTGCGACACGGAATGCCATTTCGAGTTCTTGAAAAGAAATGACAAAAAAAAAACAAATACTATTAAGTCAAGGTAAAATTAGACAACGCACTGAATATAACGTGTATATGTATGTGTTGTAAAAGTATACAGAAAGTTCAAGGACAATGAAGCTTTAAAGCAGCTTCACTCCAGATGACATCTCAATGTTACAGTATTTCGCTCTCTAATGTTTTCACGACATTTCCGATTTTTTTCTTTCAATTACTTTTGATCTGCTAAAGCTCTCCTTGAACTTTTTCAAACGATACGTATGCATGGGTACAAATATTTGGAATGCATGTGTTCGTAATGTTTATGTATTATAGTGCATTTACATTTTATTTCACTCAACTTACAACTTGCACTAGTTCCACTGTACAGTTATATATTTTTTCAGTTTTTGTATTTCTCTTCGAAGTAGCTTTCACGGAACTTGCGCGCTGGTTTTTGTATTTTTGTGTCAGTTGCGGGACTGCGACAGCTTGGGACGCCCAACCTATATGAAGTTAGGAAGGTTTGTGAACACAATTCGCGACACAACATTCACTTTTCTCGTTTAGCTCGCCAGTCTCGATTTTTCTTTATCGCATTTTCAGTGGACGACGAAGCAGAGGCAGCGGCAGCGGTGACGAGGTGGAGGCATCGGCTGTGCCGAAGCGTCCTACAGTAAAACCAACAAGAGCGTGACCAAAACATACACAGCTCGTACTCTTTTTCACGAACACATATGCCACAGAGAGTCGTATTTACCAACGTTATCTCTGGGAGAGACTGAGTGACAAAGAGCGCCCGGTATAACACAACGCGGTCTGCTATATACAAAGATTGTTGACGAACATCAATGTGCCATTGTTTTCCTTCTTTTAATTTATATCAAAAACTATGAATTATCTATAAATTCATAATTCATTAATTCATTCACTTTTGAAATACATTTTAAAATTATTTATTGAGCTTTGAGTACAGTTATTAAATTAATCATAAGTTTGTAAGTATTATATATGCTGAACGCATATAATTTATAACGCATAAATATTTATATTAGTAGCTTTCCCGGGGGCCGACTGTAGTCACTAGTATGAAGTAACCTAAGTGTAAACAAGAAGAGAGAGATAATTTTTATTCGCAATGCGCAGACTCTCCCTTATTGGGATATTGAAGCAAAAGGGAAGCTACCCCGACTCCCTCTGCATGCAGAAAAAAAGTTTCCGGTCATATAACTGCAGCAGGTGCTCACTAGGGCTTTTGTTGGAGCATGCGCTCTCTTTCAATACACTCTCTGCAAAACAGAGTACAAAGTCCAATTGTATACATTTCTGTCGTGTATGTATGAATGTAAAGCTGTATTTCCAAATACACCCATGCAGCTCCAAACATACACATTACCAACATAAATATTACAAACATATGTTTGTTTAAAAAATTAATTTCGTACTTGTAACAATGCCACCACCAACTGAACCAGCTGTTATTTTTGTTTCTGGGATGCAAAACTTAAAGCGCTGCGCGATAAGCATTCTCGATTTCCACAACAGAATACAGTCGACTCCTGCAAAGTGTAACCAGGTTAACTTAAAATTGGGATTTAAAAATTTGATGTGACTAGCGCCATTATTTCGCTTAATGTAACAAATAAGTTAAGAAGGTATCGCAATTTTAAAAGATCAAATGTGTCTACTTTTGTATGGATTTAGAGTTTCTTTATTATTTCACGTAAGCAGTGAACACCTATGATGCAAATTCTGAGTTTTTTCCGTAAAACCTGTTCTCAATTTTTTAAGGGGTCCTAAAAGTATACTACAATTCGATGAATTTTTTTTCAAACTAAATTTGACAGTGACTAAATTTTGTAACATAAAAGTTTAATTTTATTGTTTTTTAATTTTAGTTTTGCAGTTATATCAGGTATTTATCCAAATTTTGACAAGAGAATAACAAATAATGATCAATGTGGCTATGCATGCACATATCTAGTTTCTTATATATTATGTATGTACGTAGCTTCCTTGTAGCTTTTCTTGTCAACTTGGTACATGGTGACGTAATTTTGGGTAGTCTGCAAGCTGTCGTTGCACACGCAAACACACACACACCGTGCTTGTATTTGTAACATTTTCCACCATACCCAGAGTGAGTATTTGCAATTGCTGCACAATTTGTTGTCAGTCTTACTATGCTTTTCCAGTTGCGTGGCATCGTTTCCAGCGGCTGCCGGTTTTATTTTTCCTCCGCGAAAAGTTAAAAAAAGTAATGGGCTTAACAAATTTTAGTTACGGATAAAAACAAAACTTGTACTTTTCGTGCTCGAGGCAAACTTGGCACTTGTTGCTCGAATTCTTATCGTATTATATGTTTGGCGGAAAGCGCACTTTTTATTTATATCGGTGACAGTGTAACAGAATCTCGTGAACTATGGATATTCATAGTTGGAAACAGTTTTTGGAAAATAATAATCTGTGAGTGGTTTAATACCTGCACATCATATAAAAACCACTTTCATTTTCATAATAAGGTTACGAACAAATAAAATAACTATAACCCGTTTTTAAAAAGATAATTAAGTATGTACAATTATACATATAGTATGTATGTATGTATATGAATACAATCTTATAAATATATGTAAATATGTTTATTCCCCACTTCAGAAAAAAAAGAGTATATATTTGCATAACTGGAAAATCACAATCATTACACAAATAGTAGCTAGAAAAATAAAATTGTGTTAAATTGCCGTTGGAAATTACTTATAATGGCAATTTCAAAAACACCAAAACCGGTTTCTTAGCGATTTTCCGCAACTTTACATTAACTCAGTGACTATCGTGAATATTACAAGATAAGTAAGCTATTCATCTGAAAAACATTGTCCAACGAAATAAACATTATGGTTTTTTGAAAGCTTTTGCAGTCTACCAAAAAAAACACATTTACAGAACTTAGTTACCGCGTGTTTTTATTTACATCATAGCCAAGACCGTTAAAAAGTTTGTTGCCATACATTACTAATAAAAAATTTATTTTCCCATAAATAGCAAGTTTACCCTTATCTACAGTATCCAATTATCAGCCATAATGAATGCCAGGAAGGAAATCGTATGTTCATATGTGTACATTCATTCATACATTATTAATAGAGAGTACCAAAGTCCATCGTGCGCAGTGACAAATAGAGCAACGCACGCGCCTGTTAAAAAACAGAAACGAAACCAATAGTTAGTACTTGTTACTTAGTTCTAATAAAATTATAGGCATTTATTTATTTTTATTAACATTTTGTAGTCAGGCCATCTTTATCCTCGTGAAATCCGAATTAAAGGCAAATAAATTGTCTCTTTACATTTAATAAATTAAGAGGAGGTAAAGAAAATTAAGACTTCGTGTTGAAAAAATAATTAATTATTTTTTTGTTATCATACAGGTGAACAGCATTAAAACCACAGCAAAGTTTGAAATCGAAATTGTTATCATTATCAAAAATTATACATACATACATATTTATTATTATGCGAAAAAAGAAGAGTATAATAGTATGAACTTATGAACAAAACGTGCAATAAATTTGTAGCAGATAAGCAAGTGATGGCCATGAAACGCTTGCTAGACAGGCTTGTGTAGAGTCATATATGTATGGTACATGGGCAGGACAGCGGTCTTTTGACATGGAACAGACTGCCCTGAACTGGCACATCTACTACGTATACATGTATTATATACATATATGTATTTGTAAAAATGCAATATACTTGCGTATTTATTTCTATTGTATGGACGTATGGTCATCATTTCCAGGCTAGTTAATCAAAGTCATTACGTGCATAAGTATGTATGCATGAATCGATTGGTCTCCCAGTCTGTCAAGATTCTTATAATCATCATACTGAAATTGTATGTCTGTATGTAGTTTTATTCCAATAGTAGGAAGCAGAGTTTTTTATAAAGTCACAACATATCAAACAAACATACATACATACATGAAACATACATACATACATACGTACATGTTCTCTGAGAACCGATCAACTGATTCAATGATGAGTATTCTCTCCACTCACAGCGCTTCTCACGAATAGAGGGTAGAATTCAGATGACTGACTATAGTTGTCGCGCTTCCTCGCTTTAACATTGCCTTGGCGTCAGCATTGGAGCTCACATCTATCTCTCTTGGTAATCTGTAGTGGTGGTGGTGAGAGCTCGAGTGACTCGTTTCACGAGTGAATTTGGCTTTGTTCCATTGCCCGTAACTACGACGCATTCAGTTGTGATCGCGACGCGAACGTGTTAAGTACAAAGTAGATACGCGAGGAATATAAATAAGCCTTTTTGTACACAAAACGGGTGGAAAATTTTATTTGGAGACCCCACGGTGGTTGACGGTGGTTGAAACGCAAAAGAACAGTGAAGGCTGCTAGACCGGAGCGGTGAAAAACTAAATAAATAGTTTTATTTTCAAAACGACGATAAAAGTTCTTTATGTGACCTAACACCAGACATTCTCAGCAATTGTATTATATTGTACTAAGTTCTTGCCTTGAAAAAGATTTAACAAAATGGTAACAAACGAAAACAAAAACTTATTAAACGACAACAGATTAGGCGTAAGTGGAAATGGAGGAGGTGGTCAACTTAAAGCCCAGATTGTGCCTGCACAGCCCAAGACTCTTCAGCATTTACCCAAGAGACCCGCAGTGGATTTGGCTTTCCATAATTTGACTTATCGTGTCAAGGAGGGGAATCGGAGCAGTAAGTATACTTTGTTGATTACACCTGTTTCCGTAACATAAAATTTCCAACATCTTTAAGCGGGTTGCGTTCTCTCTGTCTCTTTTTCTCTCTCTCTCTATTTACGCTCTTCACCTAAATCCAGTTCAGCTGTGCTTTCGGCTGATTTCTGTTTTCTTTGTTCTCAGCTAAAATGTAGTGTGTATGTACATACATAGATGTGAACATACATTCATATGCATACCAGCAGTTGTACGACGGCGTTGCCACATCGGGCTTGCATTGCTTGGGCAAAGTTTAGTGGAACTTTGGACTCGGTCAGGCATAGGGCTGACTAATTAGAGGCACCTCAGTCACTTAGAACCAATTGTTTCTATCTTGTAATTAGTAATTAGACAACAAGTTAGTCCAATTAATGTTTATTACCTTCCATTTTAACAAACGAAATTTGTTTATGTATATGTACTACTATACTATATCTGGGGTGGTAAGCACAGCTACTATTGTTCACAGGTATTGGTAAGCGTATATGGTATATTTATACATGTGTATGTACATATATATGGACGTACATACATATACATATGTATGTATGTAAGAAACGATTGAAAGGACATTATTTGTACATTGACTCATTGTATATTAAATATTGCCTCAGAATAATTGAATTCAAAATATTTGATGGACTTCAACCTTTCAAGGTTCTCAACAGCTGCCAATTAAGATTGCAAAGTTCGAACTGTCTTACTCAATTACAGCTTAAAAGATGTTATAAAATGTAGCTTGTTGTTAGAGATACAACACAAAGTTCAAAAAAACGTTCTATGTATATTTGTATGACTTATATGTGAGTACTTTTCTGGTATTTAGAAATTCTCAACACATACACACTGAGCACTTAGTATTAAAACCGCAAACAATGAAATAAGTATACGTGCCATAAATGCTTGCCCAAAAATCTGCCTAGGTAAATGACTCGAGCAACTGCCGCTTTTATAGAAAAAAACAATGCAAATTATGTGATATTAAAATAAACATTTCGAAAACTCTGTTCACTATGTAATTTAAACATATGATACTATTTTGAATTAATTATGGTCCCTTTTAAGTTTTCAGAATCCATTTTATTGTACATATTTAAAAAGTATGCACTTTAGACTTTTAACTCGGAATTTCTTATAAAAACCGGCAGAGCACTTCAAACGTATAATATTTGAATGGAATAGTAAATGAATATAATTTTTTTTGTCTGTTTCCTATAATATTTGTACTTGAACGATACTACCAGCCTTACAGCGAAAAGTTTACTCTTTACTCCGCTTGGTAACGTACTTGCATCATAGCACTTACTAAAAATAATGCTGTTTTTGCAGATATGTTGCGTAGTACTTTATTCACGTTATGGTTGTTTGGTCTTCTATCTCTTGTTTGCCTGTCGGGGTTCACTAACAAGGTCTGCACTATTTTAGGTTAATTACCAGCTTATTAAAAATAAGCACTACGCAATGTGTGTAATAGTTGTAAAATAATTATATTATGTTACATAAGAGGGTTTATAATAATTTATTATGTACAAAGATGGGTCAAAGTATGATTCCTCAATCTTAGGATTCTAAATCTTAGATTCTAAAATAAAAATTTAAAATCTAAAATAGTTTAAGGTGCAATGTAATTATGAACATAACATTAACTTATTTTAATCGGTCTTATCTCACTCATTTCTCTTATGAGTCACAATGTAACAAAAGACCATACACCAAAAAGTCGTCTAAATTATTTACAATCAAACCAAAGTAACATACGTGTATACTTAAAGATTGTCATTTTTTATAACTTATTTACAGATGCCAAGACTATTCTCAAAGGAGTCAGTGGAAGGTTGCGGTCAGGAGAACTAACTGCTATTATGGGACCATCTGGGGCTGGAAAGAGTACTTTGCTCAATATTTTATCGGGTTACAAGTAAGTTTTACCTTGAATATATTAGCTACTTTGCAATTACTAGTTATCAAGTCAGCTAATTTAATAGTTACTAAGGGCAATCTATTAAACAAAACCCGCTACAGTTGATTGCGATTTCGTCATGTAATCAGCGTTAAATTTTTTGATTTTATTAGTCCTCAAACACACATATATACATACATAATTTACTCGTATCATTGATCAAAGCTTTTTAAACTGCTACCGCCTAACTGTACTTTGGAACCACCCTGATTATACAAACATTCTATAGATAGTACATATGTACATACCTACATTGAAAGAAGCATATGTAGGAATTTCGACTTAGAATGTCTATTTAACTTACGCGTAAATATTGTTGTATAAGGTTTGAGATATCTACAATCGTATCAACGCGGGTCATTTAATAGAGATAAGATTGATAAATTAAACACTGAAAATTACATATACAGATGAATAATAGAACTGAATTTTATCTTCAGAACCTCAAATATTGAAGGCAGTGTAACCATGAATGGAAGCGAACGAAATCTGAGTACATTCCGGAAATTGTCTGCTTATATAATGCAGGACAACCAACTCCATGGCAATCTTACGGTACAGGAAGCAATGACCGTGGCTACGAACTTGAAACTAAGTAAAAAGTTCACAAAACTCGAAAAAAACTCAATGGTAAATAATCAATATCATAAAACCAATAATTCCCAACAACCAAGTGTCTGCCATTTAAGCGCACATTCTAATGCGAAAACACAAATTATATAAAGAAAAACCCAGGCGTCGAAAAGCAAAGACTAGAATAATTATGTTTATATTCCGACGTATTTCAATTTATTTATAAATTATCTTTGTTTACGCTTGAGCATAAAACATAAATATTCAACAAACATTATTAGCCGAGTCAATTTAACAATGTCCGTCTACACTCCGATGGTAGGCTAATTGTAATGGGTTTTTAGAAACTTACAAACGAAATATTCCAGGAGTGTAGTTTTTACTACTCGTATAAATATATTTATAATTACTCTCAACAATAGTTATTCTGTTAAAATTTTTCAGATTGACGATATTCTACTTACGTTGAGTTTAAGCGAGCATCGCAACACGATGACGCGGAACTTATCTGGAGGGCAAAAGAAACGTCTTTCGATAGCTTTGGAGCTGGTTAGCAATCCTCCAATTATGTTTTTTGACGAGCCTACTTCGGGATTGGACAGTTCGACATGTTTTCAGTGCATACATTTATTAAAAATGCTGGCCGCTGGCGGACGCACTGTTATTTGTACCATACACCAACCGTCCGCTCGTCTATTCGAGATGTTTGATCAGCTTTATACTCTAGCCGACGGACAATGCGTTTACCAGGGCAGCACAAAACAACTAGTGCCCTTTTTATCTACTCTGAGTTTGGAGTGCCCCAGTTACCATAACCCGGCTAGCTATGTGATCGAAGTTTCCTGTGGTGAGCACGGTGACCATACACGCAAGCTTGTGGAAGCCATTGATAATGGCAAGCGCGACATTCGCTCATCAGCAGATTATGCTGGCCTTAAGGCCCGTAACGATCTTGTAAAGGTGCAAAACCTGAAAGCTATTTTAGATAAAAACGATGTGTCCAACGTCAATGGCAACAAGTACGAGGATAATCTTACTTTGAATAATGGGTTGCTAAATGGTATGGTGAATGACATTGTTAAGGAAACGAACGGATTGGCTTCCTCTGCAGTCGTCTCTACCAATGAAAAAGGAGACGCTATGATTGATGTGGAGAAAACGGATAACTGCACAACTGCTCTGCTCTCAGAGGAAATAATGTCACCTGAACGTTACCCAACTTCGCAATTCCACCAATTTTGGGTGGTTTTAAAGAGGACACTACTTTTTAGCTATCGAGATTGGGTAAATATTTGTTATTTCTTTTTTTGACAGAAAATATTCTAATGAAAATTGAACTGGTTTTTGTAGACTCTGATGTATTTGCGTTTATTTGCCCACTTGCTGGTCGGTTTCCTCATTGGAGCTCTCTACTATGACATTGGCAATGATGGTGCAAAGGTGTTAAGTAATTTAGGTTTTCTGTTTTTCAACATGCTGTTCCTGATGTACACATCAATGACTATTACTATTTTGTCATGTAAGTAAACTATTTAGTAACTACACATTTAACTGTTACAATAATCTGTACAATATTTACAGTCCCACTTGAAATGCCGGTATTGCTAAAAGAAAACTTTAATCGATGGTATTCACTGAAGTCATACTATTTAGCTATATCTGTGGCTGATTTACCATTCCAAGTAAGTAAATATAGTAACATTCCAACTAATCCACATATTTAACATTTTCTCTTTTTTAGGCTATTTTCTGCGTTATCTATGTGTCTATTGTATATTACTATACATCACAGCCCTGGGAATTGTTCCGTTTCACTATGTTTTTATCGGCCTGTCTTCTAATTTCTTTTGTTGCTCAGTCTGTTGGTTTGGTAGTCGGCGCTGCAATGAATGTGCAAAATGGTGTTTTCTTGGCACCTGTAATGTCAGTACCATTTTTGCTTTTCTCTGGCTTCTTCGTATCATTCGACGCCATACCAGTTTATTTACGATGGATAACTTATCTATCTTACATTCGCTACGGTTTTGAGGGAACTGCTCTGGCAACCTATGGCTATGGACGTGAGAAATTGAAGTGCTTCCAAACTTACTGTCATTTTAAATCCCCTCTAACTACGTTGGAAGAATTGGACATGGTAAAGGCAAATTTCACATTGGACATTGTCGCCCTTGTTGCAATCTTTGTTGTGCTGCGAATTTCGGCTTATCTCTTCTTGCGTTGGAAGCTTAAGACTACTCGCTAAGAAACAAGTTGAAATAAAAATATTATTGGGTTTATTAGCTTTCTTTGTGTATATGTATCCATATGTATCTATTAATATTCACATTTAAGTCGTGGAGATAAAATATCAGTTATTGTAAAATAGTTTCTAGTTGTATGTGGAACATTTAAGCTTATGTTGCCACAAGTTAAGGTTTTCCTGTATGATGTTAAAATTAGCTGAAGCTGTAAAAGAAGATTTGTGATGAATATTTACTAAAATAACAATGTAACCTAAATTTCAAGTGGAGAATGATACAAACAATTTTTGTAAAATATAATACAAATACGAAAAACATATTGAAAATCTTAATGAAAAACGCCATTTTTATATTTTATAATGGACATTTATATGAACAAATTTTACATTTATTGTTATGAGGAACTATGCTTTTTGATATATTTTATATAACATTTTTATTATGTATTAAAGTTTAATAAAGTTTAACAAAATAAATTTATTTACATAAAATTGTGCAAATTTCTGTAATTTAATAAAAGACCGGAGAAGCTTACTTCTTAAAACCAAGCAGGAAGCTACAGTCCAGTGTGCTCGACTGTGATACACCCGGTACCAACCTGACCAACACGATTTCTTAAATATACGATATAACTTCTATGTTTTGCGTTTTTTGTGTTACATAGTTTCCGAAGCTTATTCGGGATTTGCTTTAAAATAACGGTTTCCTAAATAACTTGTATGTGAATTATCCGATCGCAACCAAATTTCAGAAATCAATTGGACGTTGACAGTTATTGTATTTCGCTCAAATTTGCAAAACAAACGTCATCTGCGCGCAGTATTTAAACATATTTAAAGATATTTTGGTAGTCCTAGCTCTGCTTATCTCTAAGATCTCGAATTTCATACGGACAGACAGATAGACAGACGGACATGGTAAATCGACTCGGCTGTTAATGCTGATTAAGAATATACATTTATAGTTTGTGGGATCTGTCACGCCTCCTTCTGCCTGTTACATACATTTTCCTTATAAAAAACTGAGTTTTCGCGAGCATGACGCTACAGTCGGGAATGTTTGACAATATAATCAGGCAAGAAAATATCAAAATCAGTCGCTTGCTAAGTTGATAGGCAACTGCGCTATGATATAAAGTTACTAAATATAGCGAAAACCACGATGAGTCGACATTAAGAGTGAAAGAAACAGGAACACGCATACTAACAATCGTAACCACGATTGGCAACTGTAGAAGACAAAGCATATTGTGGTAGGTCGAGAATCGCAAGAAGAAACAAAAAAAAGGTTACCTTCGACTTGCCGAAGGTCTTATACTCTTGCAGCCTAACAATAAGTATTCCCCGATATGCGATACTAATCATATGTAATATATTTAAGGTTTGACGAAGATTATTAATTTAGGATTATAATTTTCGGAACAAGAAGATTTTATTTAAAACTCTTAGTTTTCGAGAGACAGTTCCTATAAAAATTATTAATGATATTTTCAAATTTTAATTTTTTGAATCTACTCTATCTAGAAATATAAAAATAGGTCCACATTAAAAAACAAAAATTGGCTGGTTGGTACTATGGTAGCTTTGCGATATACATACATATGTAACATATGATGTTCCTTGTATACGGTAAAAACGTCATAGTTAATCTACTTTCTGTAGGAGCTTAAAAAAGAAAAGCCGGTTTGGGCAACTACATATGTTGTTATTTTTATACATTCTGTGTAAACCTAAAATCCTGATAGTAGCTTAAAATATGGTAATTTTAACTTTAAATTAAATGAAATGAGTTAGAACTCTTACAACGACTAGAAAAATTCTTTGAGTAGTTTCTTTGTCTGGTGCGCATTATATAGTATGCGTGTTCTCTCATTTTAAGTGCGCAACATGCTTTCGTGTGTGTACACATTTTTTCTACACTGTTCGCGTTTACGAATGTGTGTGTATACATTATATACTCAGTTATTTGTGTGTGAGTAAATGTATCTGCTGCTGTATGGCAGCCTTTCTGTCCTCAGCTCTGTTATTCTTCCTCCATTTGTTTTCAGTACGTTTTCGTTCCCCGATGCAACAAGTCGCGTCAGTCGAGAGGTCTGTGTAATCTTTACTGCTGTTGCATGCGCACATGCAATATCACGCCCGCTACACTGTGGTAGAGAGAGTGCAAGTCCACGGCAACAACAAATAACAGCCAAATAGAAAGTGGAGTGAGTGCAGTAAATGCAGTGCAACTCTAGTCCAAAGTCAGCCAGTGTCAGCAAACTCTGGAATAACTAAATAAATTATTTTATACATGGAATTGACTGTCGCGTATGCCCAAGTATTTTTAATCGGATCAATGAACCTGCAAGTTGAAAGCACTGTAAGTCGTTCTGCCATCTAAAAGTTTAAAACGGCCTTTGCACTGAATTTGTATAGAATTATTTCGTGCATATTTAGTTCGAACTAAGCCGTACAATACAATCTGAGGAATCAATTTACAAACATTAAATCAATGTAGTATAAAATTATTCACTATGTACATACCCTTTATATTCTTCATATATTTTTTAATTGATATTCACAGTTACGAATTTACATTGTACATTTATGATATCACACATATGCATGTACATACATATATAACACAAAGTTCATTATTCCCCGCTTCATTGCACTACCATGCACCATTAGTCACATTGTACTTAAATAAATAAACATAAGTAATAAAAACTATAGTTGAACGGCCCCGACAAAAAGTGATACTCTTCGCCGAATTTAAAAATAAAATTCGTTACAAGCCCAGTAACAATTCCCAACAACATAGTAGCCTGCTGCCTTCATGCAATAGAAGATAGGTGTCTATTATAGTGAGTTAAGTAAATACATATGTACCAAAGCAGATAGTTAAATCTTTAATTTTATACAAATCGGATTATAAAATTTAATTATAAATTTTGTACAATAGTTGTGATCTGTGACAAGAATATATTAACATGTATATTGTGAGGGTAAGCATTCTTTTGAAACCTACATTTGCACAATGTTATAAGCCCTTGACTATTTTCAACTAAAATTCTAAACGATTAATTTTAAATGATTTCGACGGCGTTAATGACTATTTTCAATAGAATGAGAATGCTCGACTAAAAGACACTATTTATTTGACATTAATAAGGTACAAAGTACAATTTTTTTTTTATTTGTAATCCAGTTTATGATATTTCTCCAAACAGGTCCTATGGGATTTAATAATAAACAAACGAATTGATATACATACATACATACATATGTACGAGTATGTATATAATAAGTACATACATATGTATATTCCGGTTTCCCTATGTTTAAATGTACCGATGTATTCTATCGTAGTTATTGTCATAAAAAATAAAACTTCAATAATCAAAAAGTGTGAAGCTGAATTTTTGAACACAAACACAATATACTCTATATATATTTTCTATTATAAAATATTTGTGTCAGTTAAACCGATAAAATCACATCTAATGCAGTCGGTTCACACTCTAACTCTGAATATGATTTCCGCCGCAGCCAAACATTAATTGATAACACAATAAAGCTGATGCTACTGCTTGAGCATGCCCTCAGGGCTTATCTAAAGCTCGTATCGCGCAACGTGATAATTGTAGAGCTAAGTAGAACTGTGAGTTGTTGCTTTGCGGCAGCTCACGCTATATGCACCCAGTCAGAATTCTGACAATTGCTTGCACACCCCTAGCAAAAAAGTGTAAACTAGTCTCAGTTGCGATCCGACCGTCAGTTACAAAAGTCATATACGAGTAAGTAATTTGGAATCAATTTTAACACTGAACATAAGTAGTTTTAAAAATACGTTCGATGGAAGCTCAGCAATCAGTGAAAAATAAAACAAAAATATACATATTTAACAAGCTCAGTTTAGTGCGTAAATATGTATTCAAGAGAAGCGTTGTGTGTAATCAATTAGTCGAGACGACGATAACAATAGCTTAATTGAAGTAAAATATGAAATTTAGACCCATATTTGATAATTTTCTTAAAAGGGTCACCAACAAATGTTAACTATTGAAATTTCACAATTTACTTTGCAAAAATAAAAAACAAGTGTAAAGTTCAGCGCAGAAAGGAAAATTGTAAGGGAAATTGTACAAATGTTATTTTTAAAAATATATATATGACACCCATGTATTTAAGTTTGCTTATAAAAAGAGTATAACGTGTTTGGTTAAAGTAACGTTGCGTCATAGTAATTAAAGTTGTATTTAACGCCATACAAAGCTAAAAAGTCTATAATTAGGCTCAACACTTTCGGTTTGGGAACATTTAAAAAGTTAAAATCTTGTATACATTACTAGTGTATACTATAATACAAAGAGTTTATTAATTATGTAGACAGTGTTTACTTCAATTGCGTCCAGAGGTTATCACACAAATTGAATTCAAAGATTGTAATCTCTCATATAAAAAAAAACACAAATACGTTTGTGTTTTATCCACGTCAAAAAGTAGCAATGTGTGAATAGATTTTAAATATAATTTTGAAAAAAACTATACAAATGAGAAATCTTTATCATATGAAACTTTTCGACAATGCATAATAATCAATAACAAATATTTTAAATTTAACCTATTAAAATTATTTTTGTTTCTTTATTTGTAATTTTAAATTTTCATAAAGCGAATGTCTTTGTGATTAAAAAATGGAAACAACTCAGGAAGAACAAGGAACATTGTATTCCCAGTCTGGAAGTTCCCTACACTACAGCAGCGACATAAATGCCATCAGCATTGAACTGACTGATTCAATCGATGTTCAATCAATGAAAGAACTAAAATATTTACCCAACTGGCCAGCTGTTAATTTGGAGTTTTCAGGACTAACTTTTGAAGTGATAAATGGAGAAAATGGTGTGGTTTGATATTAATTAATTTTATAATTGCTTAAGTAAACGTATTAAGTGCTTCAGATAATATTGACATATTCAGTCAGTAATGGTCGAATGAATCATATCAATTAGGCAGGTGTGCTTTAATTAAAGCATTTATTTCTTAATAGGCTTAATTAGTAGAAAGTACAATACTTATTTAAAAGCTCCATTGTATAGAAGTGCCATAAATGATTATTTAATTTTAGCTCCTAAGAAAAAGCAAATTTTACGTGGTGTAAACGGAGAATTTCGTTCTCATGAACTTACCGCCATTATGGGACCTTCTGGTGCAGGAAAAACAACGCTTTTGAACTTACTAGCTGGTTTTGGGTGAGTCAACAATTTTGGTATGTGTAGCTTGGAGTGATGTTTAAGTTCTATTTACAGTGATATAAGTTCAACTGGCCAAATTTTAGTTAACAACAGTCCACGTGATATGCGAGTTTTTCGGAAAATGTCGCGTTATATAATGCAGGTCGGCATCCTCAGTAAGCTTTACTTATAAATAATTTATTAAAGATGGTAACTACCAACAGACAGATGTTCTTGACTTGCATTTCACGGTGAGAGAGTTAATGCTATTAGCGGCCAACTTAAAACTTGGAAACGACTTAAAACTCAACCAAAAACTTGAAGTTGTAAGTAGACTGATAAATTGAAGATTATATCTTACGTACTTCATATATAATTTCATTCTTAATAAATTAATATCTTTTATACAGATTGATGAAATTTTGGAAACGCTTCGTTTAAAAAATGCACAACACACTTTTACCGAAAACATTTCTGGTGGAGAACGCAAACGCCTTTCAATTGCATTGGAGCTTGTAAACAATCCACCTATCATTTTTCTGGATGAACCAACAACGTATGATTACCAAAGTATATGATAATTCAGTGATCTTATAGTATCTTTAATTATTTAGAGGCTTAGATGATCTGTCAGGCTCACAATGCATAGCGCTGTTAAAAATGTTGGCAGCAGGTGGACGCACCGTCATCTGTTCCATACACACCCCCTCTGCCAAAATTTTCGAAATGATTGATAAGGTATACGTACTATCTGAAGGTCAGTGTATCTATCAAGGTAGCGGAACCAACATTGTTCCGTACATGCAGCACATAGGTCTTTCATGTCCCCTTACCTACAATCCTGCCGACTTTATAATCGAAGTGGCCTGCCATGAGTATGGGGATGGCTACCACAACCTTATGGTGGAAAATGTGAAAAATGGAAGAGTCCTGCGTTGGACGCAGCCAGTAGAAAAAGACGTACCAACAAAATCTGAAACGACATCGGGTGCATCATCTTACTATGAAGTTGAACAATTTGAACAGCAACTTAGCCCAAAACTATTAGTATCCAACTGTAGTTGGTGGATGCAGTATAAATTGCTACTAATGCGAATGTTGCTGCAAATGTGGCGGAACAAGGTGAAATGCAAAAATTGTACCAGGAAAGTATGTTATTTACTTAGTACTTTTATTTATTGCAGTCCTACATAAAACTAAAATTCTACATGAATTTAATTATGGCGTTGCTTGTCGGAGGCCTTTATACAGGTGTAGGGCGATACGCTTCAAAAGCTCTATTTAATTTTGGTTTTATTTTTACCATTGTGATGGTTTACTTGTATATACCCATGATGCCGGTCCTTTTACAGTGTAAATAATAATTTAACATTTTCAATGCTGCTTATTTTAAATCAATTTTATGTAATTGCAGTTCCCACCGAAATGAAACTTTTGAAACGCGAATACTTTAATCAGTGGTACCGATTAAGCTCCTACTATGCAGCCATGGTATCTGCAAAGCTACCTCTAATGTTTTTTTTAGCACTTATGTATTTATCCATTGTATACCTTATGTCAAATCAGCCTCTCGAATGGTTTCGTTTCGTAATGTTGTTCACTATATCATTTTTGACGGCATTAACTTCAGATAGTTTTGGTTTGTTAGTATCCAGTCGGCTGAACCTAGTGGTAAGTAAATAATTTTAAAAAAAAATTCAATGAAGTATCTACTCCTCTGACGTCTAGAATGGAATATTTATGGGACCTGTTACTGCAGTGCCGTTATTTTTGCTGTGTACCTACGGCATGGGTTTCGGAAAAGACACCTACATATCTCCTATCATGAAGTTTTTGATGTCACTTAGTTACTTGCGTCATAGTATGGAAGGCTTAGTAGCTGCCCTCTACCATTACGGTAGAGCCGATACAATATGTGATGAATCTGAAATGTTTTGTATGTTTAAGAAATCACAATATCTTCTAATATTTCTTGGCTTTGAAAACCTTGATTATGTGTGGTCTGTCTGCTGTATAATTGGTTTCTATATTATTTTTACCTGTGCAGCCTATTTTTTAATACGTCAACGTTTGCAAAAATCTATGGCAAACCCCATTGTAACCTACGTAATACAATTGCTTACAAAATATTTTAATTTTACGTCTTATAATTATTAACTCAATAACATTTTAGTTATAAATGGCTTAGCTTAAGATTTAATTTAAAAACTATTTATAATTGTGAAAGCTTGTGATTAGTTTAATGTTTATATAAACTTACACAGTTGCATTTCTATAGATGTGAATTTACTCTACAAATATTTCTAACCATCCATTATTAAAATAAAAAATAAAATAAAAAACAAAGTTTATCCTTTTTGAACATTTTTCATTATCAAATGGTAAATTAAATAAACATATGGTTTTTTATTTGAAAATTATTTTAAAACATTTCGCTCCTGTTTGATTGCTCTCTGCAATTAATTTGCAACAATGTTTTAAACCTGTATAAAACTTATTAATAAGGTACTTCTTAATTATTATGAAGCCGAAAAGTATGCAACATGTTTTGCTAAGCTGCTTAAGATTTTGCAAAGATCTTCGTTGCGAAGTCAATTTACACCAGGCGAACAGCAACAGCAACAGGGAAAAAACAATTGAGCTGGAATGCACTCCCGAAAATGCAGCTAGGTGGCAATCCTCAACTATCGCTGATGCAACTCTGCGGCATCTCAATGCGTCGATTACCAACCGATGCAACGCAGCATGCAAGCTGCTTACTAAAAGCTGACTGATACAGCTGTCAGCTGCAATGCACTCCCCAAAATGCAGCTAGGTGGCAAGGCAACTGCTATGTACTCCCCAAAATGGTAATCCTCAACTATCGCTGATGCAACTCTACGGCACCTCCATGCGTCGATTACCAACCGATGCAACGCAGCATACAAGCTGCTTACTAAAAGCTGAATGATACAGCTGTCAGCTGGAATGCACTCTCCGAAATGCAGCTAGGTGGCAAGTCAGCTGGTATGCACACCCCAAAATGCACCCAGGTGGCAACTCTACGGCACCTCCATGAGTCGATTACCAACCGATGCAACGCAGCATACAAGCTGCTTACTAAAAGCTGAATGATACAGCTGTCAGCTGGAATGCACTCTCCGAAATGCAGCTAGGTGGCAAGTCAGCTGGTATGCACACCCCAAAATGCAGCCAGGTGGCAAGTCCTCAATTATCGCTGATGCAACTCTGCGGCAACTCAATACGTCGATTACCAACCGATGCAACGCAGCAAGCAAGCTGCTTATTAAAAGCTGACTGATACAGTCAGCCAAATGGCGCCAATTTACAGCACTGGCGCTAACACTACAAATAAAACACAACAAAAAATACAATTAATTAAAAACAACAAATTAACAAATAATAATAAAAAAATTTCAATAAATAATAACAATTATACAATGCTTCGATGATCAACCAGGGAACATGCAGCCTACGATGGGTTGGCTGCTGCAACTGATACAAAAAGTGGCACATTCCAAGCCTGCCAGCCCGACAACTGAAATTATAAATACAAAATTTATTAATAACTAAGTAAAAACATATATTATACTACTGAGTCACGTTCGGCGTCACTTCCCGCACCACTTGCCGTCATCATTGCCTGCCTCGTCTTCACCAAAACCTGAAATAAAAAGCAATTTATAATCATCAAACTCAGACTTAAACCTCCGTACAACACTCACCTTTGTCGCCGTCATCTCTTCATAAACCGTCGTCCCCAGTCCTGCCTGGGCCCCCTTCGTCCCCAGTCCTGCCTGGGCCCCGCGTCTAAGTATCTCCAGTACCGCATGCCCCTATAAACAATACAAAAGCAATCATCGTTAAAAATTACACACAGAAACGCAGCAACGCTTACCTACCTTGGAGAGCTGCCATTCGCTTTCCTGCATTGATCTGTGGCCAGGAGTCGCCAGTGACTTCTACCAGAACCAGTGAAGAAACACACACATACATATCAACACAAATTGGATCTCCTATCATGCAAACTTACACTTACTTATCGCCGCCGTCTCCGCAAAGCCGACATCCTCCAATGCCGTCATCCAGTCACATCCAAATGCCCACCCCTTTGGAAACGTCCTCCAGTCGTCGCCACCTGCAAAGAAAAAGGAAAAATAAAAGGAGACTAAAACTCACACATACAAAACTTGGTCACTTCACAATTAAAACAATCAAAAAACTATCCTCGTTGCTTGCTTCGCCTGACACGGTTCCTCAGCCCTGCATGCCACTGTAAATAAACAAACATAAATTAAAACACACACGAAACTCCTCAATACTACACCTACCTACTCTGGAGTCCTTCCACTTGCCTCTCCAACGCCATCCACTGCCTCTAGATGTTTACCTGCTTCCTGAGGAAAATAAAAATATAATAATAATAATATACATAATCATTAATACCAATAACACAAACTCTCACAAATGCCGCACACTAGCATAACATACGCTAGCTAACTAACTCACAATCATCACACCTTGCCCATGCCTGCCGTGAGCAAGAATATATATACTTTGTGGGGTCAGCCACGCATCCTTCTGCCTTTTACACACATTTGCACAAAGTTAGTATACCCTTATTTGACCATTTTCAATGGTCGAAGGGTATAATAATTACAAACACCATTTAAGTAATATGCATATACACAATGACGTATTAACTTACCTTTGAATCCCCCCTGCTCCCACTGACTGTTTTGTCCGCCGCCAGGAGCTTCCCGCCAATCTTCCATGAAAACCTGAAATAAGGATATATTATTACCAGCATTAAAACAAAAGTCCTAACAAGCGCTACTTGTCACCATTATACTCACCCTCACTGCTGCCACCACCGCCTGCTGCTGTTGCTGTTCGCCTGGTGTAAATTGACTTCGCAACGAAGAGAGAGAGGGAAAACGAAGGCGAACAGAGAAAACAGCAGACAGGCAGCACTAAGTCAACAGACGAAAGAGAGAGGGAGTGAGAGAGGTCGAGCGCAGAGAGGGCGCCGGTGTCACGTGTCAAACTCGATCAAAGTAAAGACAGTGTGAACTGTACTGATTGGTTGAAAACAAAGAGAGCAGAATTGCGAGTCTTCTAATCCACTCTCCTTGCGCTCTGTTTTACTTACTTTCAATTATTTTTTGCCTGGTGTAAATTGACTTCGCAACGAAAATCTTTGCAAAATCTCAAGCAGCTTAGCAAAACATGTTGCTTACTTTTCGGCTTCTTAATAATTATTTGCTGCATACATATGTACGATGGGGAATGGAAAAGGAACTCCACTCAAATAGTTGTTTAACAGACAAATGTGTGTTTCGCAGGCACTTTCTAATGAAACGATGTCGTTAAGCTTTTTGATTAAAATTGCAAAAAAAAAATTGCGCACGGCATGCCAAAGCGTTATTAAAATGTCTCAGCTGCTAAAAAAATTAAAAAATAAAAAAAAACTAGAAGAATCCGACACTTAATTCTTTCACCTAAATTCATCGTAAATATAGCTCTACCTGTAAAAAAAATTTTTAAAAATCCGTGATGAGCGCACATATTTAACTTTTACTAAATTTTATACCAACACTAGACATATTTACTTGTTTAGTTGTAGTAATTTAGTACTATTTTAAAATTTTCGATTTAATTGATTCTCAAAAATTAAATCGATGGCTGAATAAATACTTGCTCAATTAAAATTTTAGTGTTGAACCTTTAAGATATTTTTGTACTCCATTCCGTAAACATAACAGTTTTATATCAATCGTGAAATCTTTGTGCCCCGAAAACAGTAATCTTTTCCAATCACATATTTACGCATGTTCCAAACAATTATTACCTAAACATCATAAGACTTTATAGCTCTTATACTTACTAGTGAGATGGACACTCTTTATCACTGAAGTAGAAATTAATTTAATTTCAGGAAAAAGTATATTAAAAATATTTTGAAAAGTTGATACATATGTATGTAACATAAATTTATGTAAATATCCGTACCAATCTCTTCAAGAGAAAATTTAATATTCCAAAGTTGAATTAAACAATTGTAGGTATGTATGTACATTTATTTTCTTTTCTTTTTTTATTATTGAGAAATTTTCTGGTGTTTTCACAGAGTTGATGGTATAAAAAATAGTGTCATTGTATTTTAATAAAAGTATATTTTTGTAAAGGAAAATACCACAAATACAAAACTTGGTAAGTTTAAGTTAAGTAATGTACAATAAGGATGTTTAAAAGTTTGTTTAAAAACCAACGTCGACAGGAAACAACATATCATTAAATGAAGAAGAAATATGTTCATCGTGAGAAAAGTGCATAGATTTTACAATTATAAAAACGGATAAGTAAAAACCGATGTTATAGATAAAAATAAATCCATTATCAGGCTCTTAAATTGGTATTTGAGCTAGCTTATGACGGGTTTTTTGAATATGTGGGCAGGTATAAACACTACAAATAAATCGTAAATATGGCTGCATATGCACACAGTGTATAATTTATGAATGTAGTTTCTAGCTTTGTGATAAAAGTCTAAAAAACTGCGAAGCCTATTGACTTATTTTTAAACTAAAAACTAAAATTACGATGCTGTAGTTGCTGCTTCTATTTATGTTTCAATCGTTTAGCACTTGGCGAGTAGGGCAACGGTATTTCAGCGTCTAGTCAATTTATTTGCAAATCTTTCGCTTGCTCCCATGGAAAACCATCTCGGCCAAAGTGACCATATGTGCTCGTACGTTGGTAAATAGGTTGGCGCAGATTAAGGTCCCTGATTAGATAAGAAGAGATTATTAGGATTATTTTCAATTATGTTACCGTTACCGTTTACTTACTTTACAATTTTGCCGGGTCTAAGATCGAAGTTATTTTTAATTATTTCCAGTAATTCCTTTTGAGACTTGTGAGAAGTACCGTAGTCAAAGACGGTTATGGAAAGTGGTTCTGCCAAGCCAATAGCGTACGACACTTGCACTAGACAACGCTTACAGAGGCCAGCCTTAACCAGTGATTTTGCTACCCAGCGTGCTGCATACGCTGCTGATCGGTCAACTTTCGTAAAATCCTTACCGGAGAACGCACCACCGCCATGAGCACCCCAGCCACCATATGTATCAACAATAATTTTACGACCTGTAAGGCCAGCATCACCCATTGGGCCACCAATGACGAAAAGTCCGCAAGGATTTATATGTACGATTGTATTGGCATCAAAGTATTTGGCGGGAATGACAACTTTAACTACTTTTTCCATCACTTCCGAGCGAAGAGTGTCAAGGGTAATTTTATCTGAGTGCTGCATAGACACGACTATAGTGTGCACACGTTTAGGTACAGCCGAGCCTTGGTTAAATAGATACTCGCATGTAACCTGTGTCTTTGAATCAGGACGAGCCCACCAGAACACATTTGAACGACGTAATTCGGCAATTTTTTCGTTAAGTTTATGAGCCAGTACAACCGTTAGAGGCATACACTCTTCTGTCTCATCAGTTGCATAACCGAACATAATTCCCTGGAGTTGATAGATAAAATTAGTGAATTATTTTAATGTTATACTTAAACCATAATCACACAAAGATACAAAAAATAATTATCTAATGTTAATTAAAAAAGTTAATGAAAAATGCGTTAATTTTAATTTAAGAACAAGAAGCAACATTTCGGATTGAATCGAAAGAAAAGAAATGGAGACGAGCAGACATGAGTGTGAATTAAATAATGAGGTGACAAAACAGAATCCAAATATTTCCAATAATAATAATTAATGCTTGCTTACTATTAAATATGAAAGGTTAATCAGTTATCGTGTACGGCTCATTAGCTAAATACGTTTGTAGGCATACAGTTGCATATTACAGATTAATTATTTATAAATCTACTTAAATAGCAAAAATGCAAAGCAAGTTTAACCGACTGTAACACCCTTTCCAATTAATTAATGATTTTTGTAAATATTACCAATATTTAAACCAAAATGTCTGTGCATGTTATTTTAATTTGAAAAGGGCACTAATTAACTCGGCCAGCCGAGTTTTGCAATGTACTTGTTTCTTGTTCACACCTGATCTCCGGCACCGATTTCTTCCTCAGCGCGATTAACATGCACACCGGCGGCAATTTCGGGCGATTGTTGATCCAATGCTAAGAGCACGTTGCAAGTTTTATAATCGAAACCTTTTGTGTGTTTTTAAAACAGTTTTCGAATTAAGTATTAGAGTATCATATTTGGTTAATGTATCATGTTTTGTTTTATATGAAAAGAAAGAGATAAAAAGGTAGAGAGCATAGCATAGTTGAAAATACATTGATTTAAAATGATGTAAAACCCCATTAGAATGTAAACATATTTTTTGACATGGTGTGTAAATTTGCAATAATATGCGAAACTTCACTCGTTTTGTTGGAGCACTGTTATCTGAGAATGGATCCAGGTTACAAATCTTTGAAGTAATGCCACATGCAAATTTTTTAATTTCATATGATGGACTGAATGGGTTTATTAAAATGAGCATTTATGTATTTATATTTCTAGAAAAGTCTTATTGTGAATTAATTTCAGTTGTAGACAAATTAATAATTCCCTCACAGAAACAAAATAAAAACATATTTATCCTGCAGGGTATAAATACATATTTTGAGCACAACTTTTCAAACGACACATTAGACAAAAATTTGTGTGTTTCACCCAATCTATGATTTATACTTTCTTACAAGTGTATTATAATTAATACCAACATGAGTCTAAACATACTTGATTTAAATTGTAGTTCGTATGTATTTCCACTACTTGGTCTGCCTCAACAGCAGAATATTTTTGCCCATAATCTTATTTTCCAAATATTAAAGCTAATGTTTGTGTATTAAAATTAACTTTCCCAAATGGATTTATCAACTTTGACGTGTACTATCTGTATAATTACGATAACGAAATGAGTTCGGGGTTGGCCATCAAGCGAATCAAGTAAATATGAGAAACATACGGTTTATAATAACATTTAACAAAATGTAAATGTAACAATCAAACGCACACACTCATCGACTTCAATCAGTCGATAATTAAAGGGTACTGATATACATTGTTATACCTGGTCACCAGCGCCGACATCCTCTTCTTCGCGATTCAAGTGTACACCGTTGGCAATATCAGGGGATTGTTGTTCAATGGCAACAAGTAGATTTAACGTCTTCCAATCGAAACCTTTTTGATTATGAGTTTATGTTTATGGTAGTTTACGTTTAATATTGGCTTAACAATTTTTTGTACTGAATTCCCGCCCGCTACAAGTTTGTTTTTTTTTTGTTTCATGTGTAAACACTTACCTTTCGAGGAGTCGTCGTAACCAATATGTTCTACGGTCTCACGTACTACCTTCTGATAGTCAATCACTGCTTTTGATGTAATTTCGCCGCAGAGCAGAATCATGCCAGTCTTTGCCACAGTTTCTAATGAAATATAAAATATAAGTAAATGGTTTCGATATATGAAGGACAAAAATAATGCAAGGGCAGATGACGTGGAAGTTATGAAAATTTTCTTTAAATCAATTTACTTGTTGTTTTATTTGGAAATTGTGGTGAACAACTCACACGCGACTTGTGTTATCTTATCTGTGTACACACGTTTAGTATATATGTATGTAATTACATGCATACATACAATTTTCGTAATGATGATGCAAATATTAGAACTATTATTGAATTCTAATAAAAATACGCCACACTGAACTTGCATGATTTTCTTTTAAATTCAATATATTTACCGCATGCTACTTTAGCGTTAGGATCTTGTTTAAGATGAGCATCTAAGATAGCGTCACTGATTTGATCGCACATTTTATCTGTAAAACGAGTTATAGATTAATATTCCATATTACATATGCAGATATTTATTTATTCGTATTGTGTTTATGTTTATATATTTATTTTCATATCTATTTTATTACAAACATTTCTGTTCTATAAAGTAAACTCTTTGCGAACAATCGCGACGCGGCAACTCCTCCTTGACATTCAATCTACACCCGGGCCAAACTATTTGCGGGCAGTGCATTTTAATTTTACATATCATGTTGAAACTCAGCGAAATCCAATGCTTCTTAATATTTGACAATTAAACAGAAGCAATTGTAACACAATCCCTTTTTGACAATTCAAAATGTGAAATTGATATCTATTTCAAAATATTAAGATTTATTGTCACTAGACGACCATTTGCTGAATCTACAATAGAAATGGTGCTATTGAACTGAACATATATACAGATGTACATAAATATGCATGTTACACATATAAATATGTATGTACATAGTAATACTAACCAATATTATCACCAAATCAGCAATTAAAAATGTTGAATCATTATAATGGCGCATCGTTTTCTATTTTTTAAATGATGTACATTCAAGCAATTCTCAGTATAACTCAATATTCTTCCCCTGGTATTTAGGGTCTTGCTAATGCTGATAACCTTTTAATGTGCGATTGTTTTACGTTTTTATACCAATAATATAATTGCTTAATCATGTCCGGTATATACAAACACAATAAAAGAACAGCGCAGCCTTATACTTATATGTTACTATGTACATTTGTACGTTAAATATGTATAATAGCTTATGTAATACTATTGCTAACTTGTCCTTCAACTTAAATGTAATAATAATAAGGTGACATCCTGAATAAACTCATAACAAATTGACAACGCATAGATAATATTACGAATCAAATCAAATTAACGACGATTTAGTTCTTATCAGTGGCGTACATACATACATACATATGTACATATATGTTACATATACTAAATATGCATAATCAAAGCGGAATTCCTCCATTCAATAAACTTATTTAACACTAAAGAGATATTTACACTCAAAATTGTGTAATATACATTCATTACATACTTATACATAGTATGTAATGAATGTATATTATTATACTAGAAAATTGCAATCATACATAACTTTACGAATTCTAAAAGAAATTTAAAAATCCCTTATTAATGTTAATGATTATAATAAGTTTACACAGTTATGTACACAGTTCCTATTGCACGCAAATTCGTCAATGTTGTTGTTTATTGTTCACTGATATTCTGTCCATCTTTGTGAGAAAAAAGAGCGCATTAGAAGAACCGTTATCTTTTTATTTCTGCTTTGTCTTAATTTCGATGAAAAAGCTAACACGTGTTTTACATCATCAGATTAGCGCCTGCAAATGCAATTGTGATTATCTTCCTTAATTTGAAAGGCACAGCAATACAATTTTTTACGTTGATTAATTTAATAGTTTGATATAATTTTTTGTGAAAATGGGAAGAGAAACTAGGACTGTTTCTCTTTGAGGAAAAATCCAAAATCACAGCTTTCTAGGAGAAGAATGAGAAGAAATTTAATCCGGAGGGACCAGACGGCTATTGTTACTACTTCCACGATTTGCGTAAAAAGGAGCATCTTTTGGATCGTTTACACAGTCGGGTCGGAGGTGTTATGGTAAGGGGCGCCGTATCCCGTTCTGGCATTCCCGTTCTTTAAAAATCTTTTTGGTAATCTGGAATTGCATTTTCAGCACGACAATACCCCGATCCACACCGCCCGTTCAGTAAAATCATGGATTAGAGAAGAAAAAGTGAAAGTTCTGGAGCGGCCACCATACTCCCCAGGCCTTAATATAATAGAAAACGTATGGGGATGGTTGGCTAGGAAGGTGTACGAGGGTGGTAAACAATATTCCACTAAAGAAGAATTGATAAAACTCGCATGGTCAATGATTTTCTTGGACTACCTACAAAAACTTTATGGGTCACTTCCCAATCGAATGTGTGAAGTCCTTGTTAACAAAAGAGGGACAACACATTATTAAATAGCTTATAAAATATTCAAATTAGTATTTAAAATTGTTAAGTTTAACATTTTTTTTGAAATTAACTGAACATACTCATATTATCGTAGGGGGCGCTATCCTGATGACACAATTTTGATTTACTTATTTATGAATCGTTTTTCTTTATTATTTATATAAAAATCTATTTAAAACCATTTGCATTGAATTTTAACTTTTCATTTTTAAAATTATTGGAATTATCAGGAAAAAAATTTGCATAGCTTTAGCTTAAGCAGTCTGCCAAATATTTCACAACAAAGAAGCATGTACAGGGGGGCGCTAGCCTGATGACGCGCAGTGTATGTACATATATATTAATCTCTCCATTATTATGCTGCATGCCTTATCCATTTTGTCCTTACTAAATGCCTTCTCTGTCAAGTGCATATTTACAAATGCAGGTAATTTAATTTTTGCGAAAGAATAAACGCGAATATCAAATATTTTTTTCAAGGCAAAACACGTGGGAAGCACATTGTGCAAAAAGATAAGCTTTAAAGCAAGAAGTACAAAACATGATTTCTCTTTGTTTTTGTTTGGCTGGTTCTGAAAATGTATTCTTACACATACATACATACATATGTACATAAGTATTTCATTTGTTGTGATCGTCAATCAGAATAATTTAAGAGAACCGGTAAGAGCGCTAATCAGTAAAAGCACATGGTGCGCATGACACAGTGTGTGACAAGCTAACCAGACATATTTATACAAATATATGAGCATACTTATGCATACGCGTACATACGTACGAATACATGTTTGTATTTATGCATGTAAATATAACACGTTGCCGGGCCAACTTTTATACAAACACAATTAGCTCAGAGTGACCAGATGCGAGCTTTAGGGATAACAGCTGATATTACTTTTTGTACACCGTAATTATAAATTGGATGTTTTTTGTTGTGAAAGGCCTAACATTATTATGGAATGTAACGAAACAAGTAAAATATATACAATGCTATCTCAGACTTTCATTTGGTTAGCCAACAATCCGTCAATTGGTATCTATTTGTAACTGAAAACTGGTCACACTCAAAACTGCTTTTGGTAAACCGCTGAGTAAACAAGCATGGTTTTGATTGAATTGGCTAATACAGACCACATATAAAAATCTTTAACATCATAAATACATATGTTGTTGCAAATCGACAAGTAAAAATTATACATGCATACATAATTGGAGTCATTTTAAGGAAATAAGAAATATCAACTAAAACCCATGCAGACGCAGAAACATACAAACGTTACTCTGTATGTACATACATTTGTATGTATATACTTGTACATATGACTGCTCGCACACGTATGATGCAATAAGGAGGTCGATGTCGGCTTTTGAGAATTCATTGCAGCTAAATTAAGCATCATCTGTATCTATGTATGTTTATTTATGTAGGTACATATGCATTTGATATCTGCTCTTACCTGGGTGTCCTTCTCCAACAGATTCGGAAGTGAATAGAAAAGTTTGTCCATCTTCCATGTCATAAGAATTTCCATTGCCATTGCTACCATTGAAGCCGTTGGCGTGTCCATTGGTCTTGTTCGGCATTTTGATTATTGGGTTGTGACTTTATTCAATTAGATTATTCTGTAAAAACAAAACCAAACTATTTTATGCATCTTATATGACAGAAAATTGATTTTCCCCACAACTTTAACAATCAGCTAAACATAAAATATGTATTTATTTCAACTACGTTGCCTCGTGTGTGCGCGTTGCCATTTTTGAGCGTCTCTGTACTATGTAATATATTCAGCGTATATACATACTTATGTATGTTAAATACATTTTTTTACAATTATACTTTCTATATAACCTGAAAAGTACTTTACTTTTTATGCGTTTAGTTAAAAGTCACTTATAAAACAGCATACATACAAACCCATTAATAAGCACTTTATTTGTATGCAAATACATATATATGCATATATGTGTGATGTATGTATACATATATATGTATATGTTATGAGTGCATCTGCATATGTATGATCAATCACAACACAATTAATACGCACTATACGAATAAAAAACCTTTAAATGTCTACCTAAGTGGCTTAAATGAAACCCAGTCTTAGAAATAGACAGGTAGTCCACACTAAATATATTTTTTTTTGTAATATTTAGCCGACGAGAACTTAATTAGCGTATTAAAAACGCACGTCCTACCTCCGTCACGGAACGAGTAAAAAGAGCGCACAGTTCCCGAAAGCAACAGAATTTATAGCCGCGGAGCAGTAGCAGATAGCAACGACAAGAAAGAGAGGAGGTTCTCTCTTCGGCGTGTGGAGTGTTTGTATGCACGAGTATGTCCCTTGTTATGGCACATATACATACATACATATAGGTTGGCACTCTTATTTTAGGCTACTGCTGAACAACTAACTCAGTGAAGTTAACTCAGCATCTCCACGTTTATCATTACTGTTTGTGAAAACAGCTGTTGCCGTGGGGGAGTAGAGTTGCCTATCTTTAAAACTGTTTGAAAATCACATGCTAGTATTTTTAAAAGACTAGTCTTACATATGAGTTTTATAACTGGCTTACGGTTCACTTTGTTCTCCACAACTGCTGAAACACCGTTCTACTGTGTCTGTTTTCAAAAACAATGTTATTTATATGATTTAATCCCATTGTCCGGAAAGATGATTTTCCAAAAAAAAATGCAAATCACTTTTGAATACGGTAATAAATATTATGGTTATTTGAATTAGTTATTATTGCAGTTCACTTTTTTCTTTTACACCTATATTAGTTGTTGCGTTTTCTAAAGAAAGAAAACATCACCAGTTAGCCGATCGCAACAATTTTGGTGTAAATTTTAAATAACAAAAGCCGAAAAAAGACAGCTCATTTCATGCTAATCAGAACAAGGTCGCCCAAGATCAAGGCATTCAATAATCTGTTTTCTGCATAACAAACACACAAAAACTTTTGAAAAAATGCTAAAATAACAAGCTTTATTATCTTTTAAATATTGACCCCCAACGATGTTTCTTTGGTTGTGTAAAAATAATTACGAATTTATTTTTTTTAACCTATATATATATACATATATATATGTATATATATATATATATATATATATATTTAAATGAAATGTATCATAATTACTATTTTGCCCAGTGCTCTAACTAATTTCCAACCAAGGTTTTAAGTCCACTGACCGCTATCTGTGCACGCGTTATCAATTGTTGACCCTTGTTTCTAAGTGACTTGCCAGAAAACTTAAATGAAAAATTAAAAAAAAAACGAAACAAAATAAGTTTTTAATCCGAATTAAACAAACAGAAAATAAATACGCCATTTAGCTACTATATAGTTACATACTCATATCGATTATACCTTACTTCAAATATTGAAAATGTTTATCGAGCATACCTTAATGCAGTTGTACATGAACAGTGTGGTAAAATACCACCATAGAATCTTTGTTAATAACAGCTGCTCATGACGTGCGTGTGTTTCATCGAAAAAAAATATAGAAGAGCACCGATTTGTATTGTTTATTATTAAATATGAAAAAAAAACCGACAATTATATGGAAAGCAGTGGTTGCCATTGTTATTTTGTGTGCATTAAAAACAAAGGGACATAACATATATGCAAGAGACATCATTTCACCACCAGCTGACGTGTTGACACCCGGAAATAAGACCGCAGCGGATACTTCTTCGATCATAAATGTTTTGAATGCCACAGCTAATAATAACATAAGGGCCAATGGAACTCCAATTCTGCCATCCTCATCTTCCGCTGTGCCACCCAATGTCAACGATACAAAAAATGCGAGTGTCACAGTCACAGAGCCGTCGCTCATTGATCCGCATGCTGTTGAACAGGAGCACAATTCTTCACTCTCGTTATTTTTCGTTATTTGTGTGATTATGCTTGGCATATTGCTGATACATTCGATGCTGCAAACTGGATTTCAGTATTTGCCGGAGTCCATTGTAGTTGTGTTTTTAGGAGCACTTATTGGACTTTCCCTTAATGTTATGTCAGGCGAAAATGGCAGCTGGAAGAGAGAGGAAGTGTTCTCCCCAATGGGCTTCTTTCTCGTGCTATTGCCTCCAATTATATTTGAGTCCGGATATAATCTGCACAAGGGAAACTTCTTTCAGAATATTGGTTCCATATTGGTCTTTGCAATATTTGGAACGACGATATCTGCCTTAGTGATCGGTGCGGGTATATACTTATTGGGAATGGCTGAAGTTGCGTATCGGTGCGTATAGTTCACTTTGATGGGTGCATTATTTTCGTCTTTAAAAATTACTATTTTTCTTTTTTTCCCAGACTAAACTTCTCCGAGTCATTCGCATTTGGATCATTAATTTCGGCTGTTGATCCCGTTGCCACCGTTGCTATATTTCATGCACTTGACGTTGATCCAATTTTAAATATGTTAGTGTTTGGAGAGAGTATACTTAACGACGCCATATCGATTGTCTTAACTGCATCAATCACTATAAATGCCAACGCCGATGCCAGTACAGGCGAGGCTATGATGAGCGCGTTAAAAACATTTTGTGAAATGTTCTTTGCATCTGCTGGCATAGGAGTTATATTTGCCCTGATATCAGCTCTGTTGCTTAAGCATATAGACCTACGGAAACACCCATCATTGGAGTTTGCTATCATGCTGATGTTTACCTATGCACCGTACGTACTGGCAGAGGGCATTCACTTAAGTGGAATCATGGCTATTCTGTTTTGTGGAATAGTTATGTCGCATTACACACATTTCAACTTGTCGACGGTGACTCAGATTACCATGCAGCAAACTATGCGAACATTGGCTTTTATAGCCGAAACTTGCGTGTTTGCTTATCTGGGATTGGCAATTTTTTCATTTAAACACCAAGTGGAACTATCTTTCGTCATATGGTCTATAGTGCTGTGCCTCATTGGACGCGCCTGTAATATTTTTCCTCTGGCGTACTTGGTAAACAAATTTCGTGAACATAAAATTAACAACAAAATGCAGTTTATCATGTGGTTCTCGGGACTTCGGGGGGCTATTTCCTATGCTCTGTCTTTACATTTGCACCTTGATAGTCAAGAGAAGCGACACGTCATCATAACAACCACACTGATAATAGTGCTTTTCACTACGCTTGTTTTGGGTGGATCAACTATGCCTCTTCTAAAGTACTTAAAACCGGGAAAGAAACGCCGAGTACGTGGATCAATTCGTCCCTCTAGCGGAACATCGTACACCGCTACACGAAAACGAAGTAAATCTATCTCCCTATCAAAGACGAGAGAATGGGGTCAAGCTATAGATTCGGAGCACTTATCTGAACTTACAGAGGAAGAAGATGTTTCATTTACCCAAGCTCGGGATCGTTTCGGACGCCTGGATAGAAAGTACTTTATACCCTTTTTTACACGCCGATTTAATAGCCAGGAACTTAATGAGTGCAAAACTCAAATGGCTGACTTAACTAATAAATGGTATCAGGCCATTCGGATTAGCCCACTCGATTCTGATGAATCTGATGATGAAATTGGTTTAGCGGCTAGTACAAGTCAGAGTAATTTGACGCGATCGTAAGTTAAGAAGCGAATAGTCATAGTATGTATCTAAGCGGCCAACGAGATTAGATTGGGAAGTAGGCAATGGTAAAAGTGATTATTACAATTATTATACTACTACACTCCCAAAGTAATGATATGATGTCCGACAGTGCATAGATGTGTGTGACAATGTAATTAATAGAATTTATTAAAATATTTATAATTCTTTGATTGGTGGGGGTGCAATTTTATGAAACAAGAACATTTTTTGTTTTCTAAGTGTTTGTGTTTGTTTGTGTTTATATGTTTTTTAAGCTTCAAGCAGTATTTACTAGATTATTCAAAAATGTGTTTTTCTTCAGTTATTTATTAAGTGAAAGCACAAATGTGCTGAATGATAAGCTTTATAAACGCCAGATAGTACCTTTTATAAAATTATATACTTAGACATACTACTTGTTATTATACATATATTTATGATCTGTAAACATTTTTTGTAAACCAAATATATTTGTATTCCGTACGAAATAAATTGTGATACATATATATAATTAAATTCAGTAAAATAAACATCCCATTGACCTATTTAACAAATTATATTTTTAGCTGCGTTACATCCATTGATTTTCTTTAACATATTTATGTATGTACATGTTCATTTTCACATTCATGTACATATATGTATATGTACTTGAGAACTTAAATATACTTACTTTTTGAACCAGTTTCCAGTTAAGTCAAATATGGACTCCGAAAATTCTTAAATGCAATACACTAGTATTTAAATGCGTATTTGAAAACAGCATTTATTAACTTCAACACCGGAATTAATAATATAAAATTTAAACGTTATTAAAAAAATTATAATTATGAAATGTTTTAAATATTTTATTTTACACACACACATATACATATATTTATTGTTGTTACTCTTGTCTTAGAACCATAAGCACAAAATACATAATTCACTCGTTGCAATAATTATTTTATACCACTGCGCTGAGGAACGCATGATTTGCATGTATATATTAAAACTTAAGTCATAGTCATTACACCTAATCATTTCTTGTGCAGCATTACAAATCCATCTAATACTTTCGTAGTAGAACTCACATGTAGCTTAATTATGAAACTGATTAATTTACTCGACCAACTGCCTAATATGGACATTGTATGAGGTCTTGTCAAATTAAGGTGTTAAGGAAATTCATTTTTGTCACGCGTGTAAAAGGTTCATTTATGTATATTAATAAAATTTTTGATGACGAAATATGTACATATGTCTGTCCATACAGTAAATAATTAAAATTATTTGAATAACTTAAAGTAAGTGCCCAAAAATGCATAAAATTAAGTGAATTACTGTACTTCATAGAAAGCTTAGCTTGTATATCTGTTATTCAAACTACTAAATAATATTATATAGAAGATGTAGCAGATATAGAAAAAAAGAAATAGGATACAAAAAGAGAATACTAGGCTTTAAACCCCATTACCATGAATCTAAGTTAAGTTTAAGTACTTCAACGAATAGGTATTTGAAAACTAGTTAGTGACACAAAATACAATTCGAAAATACGGAAAACATTCTAAGCTCAAAGTTGCTTCGTGTGCCAACTTTTTATGTAGTTATTTATATATGTAAATCTACAGGTAAATGGGTAAATTAATACTAATATTGCATTTTGAAACTACTTAAATTCCATATAAGTAACAAACTATAGGAATATACAATACACATATCATTAGGGAATAAATAATTTTAAGTAACATGCTCCAAAAATTCAATTTTACCCTATGTCAATTTTTCTGAAGTACTATATATAAAAATGAACATTTTAAAACGAGTGAATCTGTACTTTGACCTACAGTCTACATTAACAGAGTTCCTTCTATTATAGAGTACTTGTTTTTGTGTAATTATCGAAATGTATCTACATATCCGAAGGCAAAGTATGGAAAGAGCATGGAATTTGCTATCTTGCTGTATAAAGTTAATTTAAGTTTTACGCCTGAGGTTCTTCAACTTCATTGTCAATGCGGGATGAGCGTATTCCAGACTTTCCTGTCCATGGGTAAATGTCAGGGCAGGGCTGACACGTTTTCATGTATCTTACGCCAGATTTGTGCCAAAGATTACACACTTTTGGATTATTGCACCGCTTTGGTCGATCCTAAAAGTAAAACGATTGATGATAAGAAAATTACATAAATATATCTGAATATATAAATATTTTACCCACCGAATAATCACACTGAAATGGCTGAAAAGAATTGATGCGAGACGTAGGAGTGGGATCGCGTACCCATTGTAGCGCTTGCCAGTTTGTTATGATCCAAACATCTTGCATTGCGTTTATGGCATCAAGAAACTTAATGAAACCTTCCTTGTGGTGTGGTTGGGTAAACCAAGCGGCGTGATAAAACAATCCAAACGGAGCTCTGAAGAAAACAAGTCAATAGATAGAGTTAAGATAAATAGTTATTTAGTGTCAAGTGTTTTTAATATTTTTACCTATTCGTGGTATAATGTCGTTCGAAGTTCTTCATAATCATTTTTGTTACGCCGTCTGCATCACTGGGATTTGAACAAGCATCACCCATTGAGCAACGTCCGCCGTTTAGATCTTGCCACATAACCATCGGAACTTGCCACACACCTGGATAACTTCTAGTTGGACAAGGTGGTATCATACAATCGTGAAAGATCTTGTAGTCAAGAGTATAAGGCCATGAAGGCGGGCGGTTCTCATAGACTGGCATAGATGAGTCATAGGTAAAATTTGAGTCATACAGCATTTTATACATTTTATTTCCCCCAACTGATAGAAAAGGCGCACGCATTCCACGGACATCAGAAAGCTTAACACCGCCATAAGCCGCAAGTATTTCTCGTTGTCCTGCAATTTCCCGGGTCCATTTCTTTTGTGAAAACTGTTCACCAAAGCTGTGACTGTTTTATAAATAATAGTATAAATAAAAATCATAAAAATCAACACATTAGTTTGTAGGGCTAGCGTGAAAGCGTGATATTAAGAAAGATGCATGTGGACAAGAAGTGTGTCAATATTTGGTTTTTTCCTTATATTTTTTTGGTGTGTCGTGTATGTACTTGTTTTACAGATTGTATCAATAACTTACGAAACTGTGTGGGATGCCATTTCATGTCCATCGGCGTAAAGATTTTGGACTTGACTGTAGTCAGTCCATTCGTGAGATACGTAAAATGTCGCTGTTATAGGGCAACCATTTGGATTGACGCGACCCTTCTCGAATAGATCCGTATATAGTTGTTTATTCAAGTCATTGACAGAATCATCGAATGTCAAAAGTACAATTTGAGGAACGCTTTCAACCGGTAGTTCGCCTAGCGACCATGTCGAAATTTTAATGACGTAGTAGATGGTATAGAATGGAATGTAAGGATAAGTGAAATATGGAAGGAAAATAGTTTAGACCCTTATATAGAAGCACTTAGAGTAATGTTCATGTATGTATATGACTTCCGCATGTATTTAAATACCTGAAGATGATCAGAAGCAAACTTAAATCAACTTACGAAACCGTGTGTGATGCCATTTCATGTCCAACCGAATATAGATCCTGTACCATACTATAATCGGTCCATTCATGTGATATATAAAAAGTAGCACGCCATGGACATCCATTAGGATTTTTATGCGAAACGTTATTGAACAATTCTTCGTAAAGCTCAATATTAATTGGATTGATGGCGTCGTCGAACGTAATCAAAATAATTTGTGGTGTATCCGATATATTTAAGTTACCTACGTTTTTATATTTGGATGGCGAATTATTATATGAGGGTAAATTCCGCATCCAATACGAATTGGTTTTAAGTTAAGTAGATTACATTAATTCACATTTCAACAGCTTGCATAGTGATAAAATAAGTATGCCTCCATAAATTTGTTTTTATGATGTTACATGAACGCAAAGAGTTCAGATTACTACTGCAGACTAAAGACTACTACTACGTTGCTGTATTCATGTATGTAAATATGTATATACATATATGTAGATGACTTTATTGCAAAGTTAAAAAAAACAAGCACGAATGCTACAGTCGAGTGGGCTCGACTGTGATACTCGTATACCCGCTACACACTCTTAAAATTCTTTTTTAAATAACTTCTATATTAATATTATTGTATTTACCAAAAATGAACTGGATTACTCTTGGAATTGGATTTTAATTGATATACGGGAGCGGATAGGGTTAAATTCTAAAACAAACTTGATCTGCGTAGAATAGTAACACATACATATTAACACAAAATATGGTAGCCCTAGTTATTAAGTTTCTGAGATCCAGGTTTTCATACAAAAAGGCAGACAGATAGACGGACATGGCTATATCGACTCGGATGTTGACGATGATTAACATACTGTTACATACATTTTCGTTTGTTATAAAACCCTTCTACCCTTTGGGTAGCGAGTATAAAAAAATTTTTCTGACTCGCTTATAATGCAAAAATTATCCTTAGTAAGTATATTGATAAATCCCTGTATTTAACTTACTTGGGATATCTTTTCCGCCGCAATAGCAATCTGGGAGTAGACATACGTCCTTGCGGCACTTGGCTGCTGTCTTATCTGGCGTTGGCTGCGGGTATATTGGTTCCGGACGAGACGGTGGATATTTATAAATATCCACGAATTCTTGTGCTTTTGAAACAATGGTCCCTGAGGGCTTAAGCGTTGGTCGCGAACGCCTGTTGAGTATTTAAAAAGCTAGTATGTTTTATAGATTAAAACAATGATTACTCACGGTGGATGCGTCCCTCTATTGGAGGTAGATACTGAATCACGGTCCTGATTGGTATATATCGTATTGCCACGATTTCTGTTATTGTTCCTTGTGAAAATATAATAATAACAATTTACAATGTTTAATGAATAATCAAATGAATTTTCGACTGCGGAATGCCAATTATTTTATGAACAACTGCTACACAAATTGAATAATCCATTAGTTATTAGTGTTAGGTAATCAACATAGCCCATGTTCCATATTTGCATAGGTATATGTGTATATGAATGTGTATATGAATGTGTATTAAATAAATATGGTCGTATATAGGTACATGTAATAGCATTTAATAGAGAGAACCAAAAATGTATTGTATACTTATGTGGCTGTGTAAAGGATTGGGAAAAAACGCTAAGTAGGGTAGATACAATGAAAATATATTGTACTATCAGTCGATGTTGTTTCGTTTGGACGGTAGCTGTAAGATATATTTTATGTCATTTAATGACGTTCTTAGAGATTAAAAATTAAATTTAGTTTAATACTTGGACCGCAGCTAATAATTGTAGACCATTGAAAATGTCAAATGCAGAATAACATAAATTTATTTATGCAATAAAATAGGTTTTTTGCGCAAACAGAACTACAAAATAACTGCTGAGTAAATGGTGCAACACTATCTACAAAAATTATATAAATTGGAACTTTATTTAAAAAACTTGAGAAGAACAAAATTTAGTAGCTAAATGTATGTACAAGTTAGTTATACTTTGAAAAAAAATAATTGATTAATTTTGGGTGCAATATGATTTGGGAATTTCTATGATGTGTGTGTATTTCCTAATTAAGGTAATAAATATTGTTGTAAAGAACTGCGGAAATCAAATTAATATGGTTTTAGGTTTAGGTATCTAAGGGTGAATGCGCTGTACTTTAATATTTTTTCTTTAGTTCTCACATTTTTGTCACTTGTACATACATACATACAAATTATTATATACCAATAAACATTTAATTCAGCGGAAAAAACATAAGAATTGAAGAACAAAAATGTATAAGGAAATTTGAAATATTATTTAATAGCTAACAGAGTGAATGAAAAATAAAACGGCCACCACCTGGCGATTATAAATTATTAACCGTTTTGGTACATGGTTGCAACCATTTACAGAGCAGCAAATATTTAGTAGTCTTGGATACCTTTGCGCAAAACTCAATGAACTAAAGAAGAAGAAAAAATTATTGTCGATTCGTAGGTCAGAATCATTTTGCACTAAAAAGCTAAACAACCAAAATTCTATATACGTAAGTAGGTGAATGTGGGTAATGAGAATCGAATTCTACATAGAGAGTAAAGTTTTTGGTTTTTTGTTGATTAAGGACACTAATTCTGGTGTTGAGAACAAAATTACGGTGAATTTATTTATTTATATACTTTTAAATAAGAGAGGATAGTGATAATGCAATGGTAAACAGCAACTAAGGAGCTAAAGAGGAAAAACAAATCGCTAATTATACCTTGAAGGGATTTCGTTGCACTTGGCGTTCAGTGTGCTGTCGGAACACTTCACCGAGGCGGCAGAGACAGCAGCATTGTTGTTGTTGAATTGGTGTTGGTTGTTGTTGTTATTATTGGAAGCAAAGCCATATTGGAACAATTTAGCTCTACCCCCTGGCATATGGTAGGTGGAGGTTGAGGAAGTTGAACCAGGGCTAGATGATTGGACTACAGCAGCTGCAATCGATGACTTGAGGGCATTGTTCACCCTTGAAACTCGTGTAGTTGGTGGGACGAATAAAGGGGTTGTGGCAACAGAGGATGAACTTAAAATGGTAATAGGGGTAGTAGTACTATTGTCTAAACTACTACTATTTTGAATTGTTGGATCTGTGCCAAGTACACTAAGAATGGGCAAGTGCGAATCAAATTTGGATGTATTTCCTCTTGGTTTTGGAGTTGTTTGAACGGGATTGGTGGTTGGTAGTAGTTCTGGCGTTGTTGTAGTACTCGTAGTAGATGTCGTTGGAATCGTTGCATTCTGATTTCTTGGAATGTATATCTGTTTTACTTCATTGACGACTGTCTTTACTTCCGGTCCTGAGAACTCATCAACAAATTGTGGCGAGCCACTCTCATCACTATCACTAGCAGACAGAAAATGCTGTAGTTGGTCTAAAACATTAGACGCCTGAAACCTACTTCGACCATTTCCTGTTTTTATGTAACCGGCGTTCTGCAGACTTTCTGCTAACGTGTGTTCAGCTGTTTGCTGCCGATATTTGTTTGAAAATAAATATTTTACAGGAGGACGATCAGTATGATCGATCATTTCGGATGAACTAGACGCTGATGTTTCTGTACTAAAGTTCAACTCAATACTGTTGTCCTGTTTAGCTTGAAGTGGATTTTGAGCTACCAAGGCTTCCGCACGAGGTTTATGTTCTAGCTCTACAATACTAGCTTCGTTATCAATGGGATTTCGTGTGGGTGTATTTATTACCAATTTCTGTAGGGAGACATTTGTCTCTTTTGGCTGTTGAGGTTCTTTATAACCATTATATTTTTTCCTAGAGTTCGTTGATGAACCAGAAAGCGTTTGTCGGATGTTATTAGCAACTCTACCACGGTGCATCTTGCGCCTTGGATATGAACTGAATGTGGTGGTCTTTACCTCAAAGTTATTGGGAACCTTAAATTTAGGAGCATATGTTGTGGGCTCCTCTACGCCGTCTAAATTGTAACTTATGGTAGCCGCAGTATAGCGTGACCGGCCGCGTGGACGAGGGGGGAGGTCAGATACGTGGATTGGAGACGTCGTGACGATAGTAGATACAGTTGGCTGTATGATATTTGTAGTAGGCACTGACTCTGTGGTTATGATGGTTGAAGCCATGCTGCTGGAACTTAAACCAGAGGTGGTGGTGGTGGTCCTTGTTGTCGTACTTGCAACTGTTCTTTGAGGATTAAAAGTACTAAGAATAGCATCACTTATGCTGAAATTTCGAACATTTCCTGTTGCCATTGTGGCGAATACAGATTGAGATATATTTTTTTGTAACATGCCAACAGGTGGGACGTTTTTTGACTTGGGAGTGGTTTGTAGAAATGTTGGAATCACTAAGCCATTTGCATAGCGGGATCTTGTAGTAACCCTTAAATTGTTGTGCGATCCTCTATCTCTCTCATCTTGTAGTAGACTTTCAAGGCTTTTATAAGGTGAAACGAATCGCACTGAGGGATTGCTTGTAACCCGACTCAGATTGTCTTTAAACAAGTTTGAGCGGGCTGTGAAACTTTGATTAGGGATTGCGCGTTCAGTACTAGTAGTTAAATTTGATATGACGATCGAAGTTCTCGTTGTGAAGGAGTTGACATCTCTTGCCAGTTCAGTAACAAATGTGGGCGAAGTCGTAAGTTTTGCAGGAGGTTGTTTAACAGTCGGACGGCCATTTCGCCAGACACGCAACGGAGCATATGTTGTGGGTAATATATTTTCATATTCCTCAGTGTTGGTAGAGACTTGTGTATGTGGTGAGCGTGTTGTTTTTTGCGTAGTTGTCGTTGTCGTAGTTGTTGTATTTGGCTTAACCTGGTGCCAAGCGTCTACACGTTGAATAAGTGGTTCTGAAGCGTTGTCCATATTTAAGGACTGCTGTGCCTTTAGTGTGAATCCATGAGATCCACTTTGCAGACTATAATGGTAAACATTATTGGGTCGAGTTGTGCTTGAGCTATCCAACGATTCTTCAGAAGCCGTTCCAGTTGTGTCTCGACTAACCGTGCTTGCCTTAAAACTCTGGGGCTTAACGTCGGACTCAACATAACTTTGTATACGTTGACTTTGATTTTTTTCAGTAAAACTTAATGGTTCTTTCTGTATGCCATTATACTTGCTGTCTTCACGTTGCAACTTTTCAGTAGATGTACGTGCAAAGTTGTTATTTCCATACGCTGCCGCATTAATGAAATCAAGGAACTTCCCAGAAGAGCTTGGCAAAATTAGGCGAGTGCTGGGTATCTCTAAGGCCTGTATATGCACGTTCTGGCTTTCATCGTAAATGGTTTCTACACTAGGAGTACTACGATTCGCACTGTCATCTACCAAAGACCACTGCTCACTCGTTGAAGGAAGAAGGGGAGAAAGAGTAGGGTGAGCTTGGATTTGCGCCGTTTTTGTTGTTTCGTTGTTGCCGTTTTCGACATGACTTTGACTCTCTCTTAAAGAAACAGCTTGAACTAGAGACTTGGCCAGAACCTGCAGCTTGGATTTGAGAAAGGGATTGGAATTGTAGGTAGGGACTAGTGGTGGAATCGGTGTGCTCGTCGTACTGGAAGTGGTTCTTGTACTGGGTGCTTGTGTGGGTCGTGGTATATTTGTGGTTGTCTTTAATTTGATTATGACATTTTGCTTTAAGTTGTTATTAACATGCGTTCTTGAGCTGTAGAAGAAATGCGAATTTAAAAACAATCACATAAAAGTTAGTAGCAGATCCACTTGGCTGTTGTATTTTGGTGAGTTTGTTTTGAAATAGTATGAGTAAAACATTATCTTTTGGTTCTCAATATTTGACTTTGTTTCGGTAAACATTTTATACATCTTATTACAAAGCACATGCAAACATCGTGAAATCATGCGCGACATAGGGTATGATAAACATTTAAGAATAACTATATCGATCATGCAATAATTTGAAAATTTTGCGCGAACAGATATTGCAAAGATGAAAAATTTAATGAAATATGTGGTACACGCATGAGAGAATATTTAAAATTTCATTAAATTATTAATATTTATATTTTGGATTTATGACAAACATAAAAACAATAAATTTGGTATCTATCTTGATTGAAACAACTTTGTACTCTAGTAGTGTTTCATGTTATCAATCGAAATCATTTAAGGCTGTAGGAATGAAATATTATGAGACACGTTCAATAAAAGTTATGCAAATCTATCAAAAGTACATATAAAAAAAAATTAAATATATTAGAATATGTTAAGTACTTACATCAAAATTCTTTTTAGGGATTACAAATAGTCGGTCTTTAAATAAACAGTACTTTTGATAGCAGTGCGGAACATTAAATCGAATTCGAGTGTAGTATGAATAAACAAAAAGCCAACCAATCGTAAATAAAGTCTACGTATTTGAATCTGTATAATTTTGAGTATGAAAGTACCTTAAATGTGGTAGTTTTGTTGGTGTTGTGATGGATTGTGTAGTAGTGGTTGTGGTTGCCTTGGTTGTATATTTGCTGGTCGCTGAGGATAAGCGAGTAGGTGATGTCATCGTCCTGCTTGTTGTGCTTGGATATTTCTCATATTGGCCTATTTTATTTGGTGTACTTGATTGTACAACATCATTTGCATTCCCTTTTAATTCATCTAAATTTATTGGTTTTGGTTGGGTTTTTCTGTTGTTTTTTTCAGGAGTACCCTCAATTTCATAATAATCTTCTAATGAGGCAGAATACGTGTATTCAGTTTCTTCAGAGCTGCCATTCGGTGTTGGTAACGTATTGTAGTAGTTGCGCATATTTTGTCTTACAGATGGTTTTAAAGTCGTGGTGGCAGCGATCTGGCCTTCCAAAGTTTGAATGGTTACCTCTTCGCGCCTGGTAGATAAATTTGTCGTTGTTTGTGTGAAGTGAGTTGGTGTTTACGTATTATGTAGTAAAACTAAAATGTCTGTAATTTTGATGATTTCTGTGTGTTCAGGTGTGTTTCTTCTGACTTATTAGGACATGCTTAAGAACTCGAGCAAATTCGACATTTATGTAATTATCTACTATCATTTTCTAATGTGGATAAGTAAGACTAGGTCTGAGAATGAGGCATGATTTACAATGTTTCAACAAGATGTTACCGAATTTAAGTCGCGATTTAAATTAAAGAAGGTATTAGAGCTAGAGTACTTACCGCGGAGTCGGGGTGGGCTGTTCATACACATTACCATGTTCAATCTGTTAAAAAAATTGGTTTTTAAAATTGAGTTTTGATTCTCTCGTGATATCAACTTCAAGGTCAGTACACACCTGTGCATTAAGATCTTCATCATAATCCGTGCTATAGCTCAGTACTGGCTGGCTATTGTATGTTGGCCTTTGTACAGGTGCTGGTGTAGTCAATATTCCCAATGGACGATAAGTTGAATGTTGTTGCTGTTGACGAATATTGGGCTGATATTCTTGTTGTTGCTGTTGTTGTTGCTGTTGATGTTGCTGTTGTTGTTGCTGTTGCTGCTGGCTCTGCTGCTGGTGCTGAAGCTGTTGTTGCTGTTGCTGTTGTTGATACTCAATGTCCCTATATAAATCAACATCGTCGTCGTAAACAGAATAGTATGATGAATCATATGGGTTTGGTAAGGCTGTTGCCTCTTGTTGTTGTTGAGGTTGTTGAAATGGTGTTGGCTGTTGTTGAATTTGAGCCTGCTGTTGTGTTTGGTAGCCAACCCCATGATTGTATATTGATGCATTGTAGTAGTTACGATTGGATGGTAACTGTGGCGGTGGAGCCTGTGAGCTTGGTGGTACAAATATGTTATCGGATGTTTGCACCAATTGCGATGACGGTGAGGATGATTCAACCCTTTACGCACATTATTGTGGATTGGCGAAAATTATTTACATTAACGGGTATACACATAATTGTAATTATTGTAGAATTTTACAAAATATATTGATGTAAAAAGTATATGTACAAGGGAGAAAAAATTTAAAAACGCATTAAAAAAGTAAATAAAATTCTGCTCAAAACACTTAAGACAAGTATGGATATTGAGAGGTTTTTAGTGAACGTGTTAAGAATGTTAGAGCTGTTAAGTATAACCCTTAGCCCGGTCCATAAAAAAATAGTTTAAGTCAGCTGTACAACTTTTGTAAGTTTCTTCTTAGTTTTATGTAAGGTCTGGACGTAATCGTATTAACAGTGTTGTATCCTTGCAGTTGCACTCATATATATTTTATATATTTATACACATATATTTTTAATTATGTACATGTTATTGTAGTATTTGTGTAGCGGCACAAAATAATTGAAGAGCATATTCATCGTTGTTATAAGTACCTTTGTCTTTCTGCACTTGAGTTGATGTGTATGGAGTTTAAATGTAGACCCCCTAACCCATCAGCGCTTACGCTGGACTTGGACCCTCGGTTCGTCTCATTTTGTGATCCTGGGTGTAGATTATCCATTACCTGTGTTTGCCATTTGTACTGTCCGCGAGTGCGTTGAGGCCGCGTGGTGAATTTTGTCGATTCCGGTGATAATGTTGTTTTGATAGTTGTTGTACTCTGCATGCGTACATGGATCGTTGGATTGTCAGTTGCAGCCGACGCTTTCAATTGTGGGAGACGTTGCCTTAGTTCCTGAAATATGTCGCTTGGAAAGCTGATAAATGCGGGAACTGAAGACCCTTGGTTTGATTGCTTTAGCTGTGCAAAATTTGAAAAGGGTCTTCGCGTTGTTGTTGCTGCCATGAATCCAGTTTGAGTGTAAGGTCGCATACTCGACGGCTTTGCGGTAGTGGGTCGGGCAGTTGTAATATGTGGCCGTAGTGGCGACATCGTCTCAGACATTGGCATGTACGGTGGCATATGCGACGGTGGAAGCATATCTTCGTCGACCCCATCATCATATTCATCGTCATAGTACTCAACACTCTTATCTGTAGTCGTGGTGCTTGTATAACCATTTGTCAGTCGTGGAATGCCAGTGCTATTTTTACTTTGTACGCTTTTAACAAAGTCTTCGTAGCCCTTTAGGACGCGTGTTGACGAAGTCGTGGTGGGTTCATTTGCCGAAATTGGCTTAGTTCTTAAAGCTGGTCTTATTGTTGTTGAGGTTGTTGACGTATAATTCACGGGTCGACGCAGAACTAAGGCATTTCGAATATTGCCATTCGCATCGTTGCTTACCTGTTTAAAGTACTTTATCAATGGGTTCACAGCGGGATTGAAGCTTGCTAAATCACTCGCTTTCAAATTAGCCATAAATTCATTAATATTGAATTGAAAATTAGTTGGTTCTTGTTGTTTCGTTGTTGTTGATGGGAACTTAGGCCCAGCAGTTGAACTAATTGATTTAGTAAAAGTCTGATAAGACTCCGGTAAAGTGTTGTTTGATGCGTAACTAATCCCAACAGGTAATTGCGATAAGTCTTGTGAAGGTATTTGCTGCAAATTTCCGGGTTTATTAAAGGCCAGATTAGGAGCCGAAACTATATTAAAATTTGGAGTAACTTGAACTGGTGTGACTGGTGGACGTAGTTTAATTGTATGATCTATTTGATTCTGTTTGGCCGTATTATAAGTTCCTTTCATTTTTTGGTTTGTAATAATATTATACTGGAAGTAGTTGCTTTCTGTCGTTCCTAATGACTCTGGACCTTGACCAATGCTGTATTGAGATATAAGTTTTCCTGACGCATAGTCCGGCTTGTTATTATAGAATCCACCCATGGTACTATGTTGAATATTGTTTCCATTTGGAGTTACCTGTTGTATAGGTTTTGATGTGGAGTAGTAGTCAAAAGGACTTCTTGGGGTTGTGGGTGGAGAAATTGGCTGATTGTCCAAATGAAAGTAAGCAAAATTTTCAGTTTGTATTTGCTTTCGTCGTTCTTTAACTTCATTTAGCTGCTGTATTATATAAGGAAGCAAGTCGCCTGGGCTCTTTTGGTCTTGATAATTGACTTGAGGTCTCGGGCTAGTTAAGCTGGCTGCACCGTAGTAATTACCCGTAATAGGTCGGAAGTCATCTTCTACAGGTGGTGGAGGCAATGACAAATTGTAGCCTGTATAGACAAATGTGGGTTGCTGCTGCTGCGGTATGTGCTGCTGTATGTAAGGCTTATAGGTAGGAATGGGACTCAATTGATTATAGTTTTGATTGTTGAGATTTTGTTGTACAGATGGCGTCAGGTACGGATTGTAATTCCCGAAGCTGTATCCATTTTTTGGTGTATTAATGTGGTGTACTAAGGATGGCGTGTCAATATTACGAAAACTCTGTCCCGCCCATTTTGGAGACGTATAGGGCAAAGGCCGCAGTTGTCGTGCACGTCTCATTGATTCTCCGGGAGTATTATCACCGATATCATCATTTAACTGTGTACAGTCTACATCGTCTTCACTAGTGTTTTTAATGTGTTGTCGACTTATTTTAGAGGAATACTTATGTGGCAGGGTAATGGTTGATGCAGGCTCATCAAATTGCTCTTTAGAGTTATTAGAGATATTCATTGATTCATCGCTGTCATTTTCAGTGTCCATTACCTCACTGGAATTATTTGAATCGCTGTTCTTTTTTGTAGAAGTATTTATTGTTTCTGGCGCAGTTGTTGTCGTAACGGCGCGGCGTTTGCGTCTTCTGTCGAAATCAAGTCTATTATGTGACAATTCAAGTCCAACTGGTATGTCGTCGTCCAAGCTTTCACTGTTTGCGTACAGAGTTTAGCCAAAAAGCAATTTTCAGTCGGTTTTTAAGTCATTTCGAGCATATTATAGAGAAGTGCAGTATGCATTGTATGAGAAAAAAGGGTACAATGAGTTGAAGAGAGAATTGTCAATCAGTTTTATATTTTTGAAAACGGCTTGTAAAGCAAGAAAGTACCATCGAAAGAGAGCAAAGCAATGCCATTGAAGGCACAATTGATCAATATTAAGAATACAGTCATGACTTACCTGTAAGCAGTACCAAAAGTGTAGGAACCAATTTTCCCATGACTGGGTATAGCATTTATGCTGGCCTGATGTATTATTCCATCACGGTCACGCTGTACCTGACTAACAGTACTTGGTTGTCCACGGTACACTCGCTGTTGTCGATCGCTTTCCTCCTCCTCAACAGGAGGAAGAGTTTCGTGGGCCTCCGCATAAAGCTATAAATACCAGTAAATTTGCTTGAATTCTACTTTATCTTGTCATCTTCACCCAACGACTTACTTTTGCTATTTCCTCTTGGGATTCCAGAAGTGATTTTGGCTGGCCACGAGACATAACTACAGGGTTGGGCGGCACCCGCAATTCTGGCGGGGGTGGTATGTGCTGAACCTGTGCCTGTATGATCTGTGGTGGCGAACGATTATACTGCGGGGACACTGTTGCTGCCTTTTGCATTGCTGCTGGGCTGGTAAACGCAGACCCAAAACGAATTCGACTAGGCACATGCTGATGTTGCTGTTGCTGATGTTTTTGTTGTTGCTGTACTTTGCTACGTGAGGCGCTGCCTAACTCAGTAGAGGTGGCCGACGTGCCACTATCCACCAGCTCGCAGCCCACGTTTCTGGGCCAATCACAGGTCTGCAGCTCATGAGAGTACATAAGACCCCCAGTGCAGCTTTCGAGAAGCGCACCTCCAAAAACGCATACATAATACTGTGTACAATCAGTGGGATGTGGGTAGTACCCAAACTCTTCTGGACAGTCGAAATTTAAACCATTCGAGGTGGCTGTCTTAACACTACTTCCAAAACTGCGTGAATTGGCTATTCGTGATGCTCGTTTATTTTGTGCGTCTGTAGATGCTGTAAGTAAAAATTGATTTTAAGAAATAATAATAATAGTATTTAGAACAAATTATTCCAACTAAAAGTAATTCCAACAGTTTAAAACGAGAGCAACAGTCGCGCAAAACGCGACAGTGGGATACCCTTCGACCTATGTTCCTGTGTAGTTTAATTTGTTAAATTCATACACATGTGCATATGCACATGCTTAGAAATGAATGCCGACAGATGGCGCTCGCGCTGGCCCGCCTCCCTTGTTAACTGACAGAAGCAATTGGTTTTATGCTTATACTTTCTTAAATAACTTCTGTGATTATTGTCCGATCGGATTGTAATTTGGAGACTACGTAGATATTTCCTTCAGCTTAGTATATGTTAAAGTCAGAAAGTTGTATCTTTTATACAGCGCTTACAAATTGAGTTCAAAAATTAAATTATTGATTTGTGGGGCGGTGGGTGTGGCACCTAACGTTTGAAATAAACTTGATTTGCGCCGAGTACATAGGAACCTTTATTCCAAATTTGGTGTCTTTAGCATTTATAATAGCTGAGATCTGTGTGTTCAGCTGGTCAGACGGACATCCGGACATTCAGACACACAGACATGGCTCAATCGACTCGGCTAGTGATCTTGAGTAAGAATATTTATATATATATACTTATGCATATGCATATGTGTATGAATTTAACAAATTAAACTACACGGGAACATACATAGGTCGAAGGGTATCCCACTGTCGCGTGCTGCGCGACTGTTGCTTTTCTTACTGGTTGATTAATTGCTTAATTTTGTACTGTTGAAGGCGAAACCACAAAAGAAAAGGAGTACGCTTTAAATGATGTAGATGAATTGTTAATTTCGTTTGCTTAAAATGAGTACAGATTTCCGTTACCTCTCTTTTCGAAGGTTTCAGGGTAATAGTTACATGTGAATAATAGTGTCAAGGCTGGAAGACTAGATCTACTTAGCATGCAGATCGCAAAACAATTCGAGTAGGTACCGGGCAACAATCGTTGTTTTCAACTACTTGGCAAGTATAGCTAAAGGCAGCTTTCTTGAGTGAGTGGTATACATATGTACAGCCATGAGCAATACGAATTGTATACAAAAAGTAAGCTAATCACGTGCCAACGGCGATTGGACATGCAAAAGCCTAGTGCGCGGATCACATTTGTCTTGACTAGCAACTTGGCAACACCGCTAACTGTCGATTCATTGCAAGTTTTTGTATAAATACTTTCTGCTCTACCAAACAAAGTGTGTACGTGGCTTAGGTAAAGGTAGAGCTGGATCTTGAGCTGGAGCTAGAGTTAGAGCTGAAATACAAGCTAACGCTTAGACGTGGTTGGGTTAGTGTTATGCAATGTAAAGCAATTCGGCTATAAGTTTGATTGGCTTTATTTTTTGCGAGCTTTTTGCGGCTTGTGGATTGCTTTACTTTTTGCTGCTTCACTTATTGGGAAATGAAAGCAACATATTTCTTGAATTATTTTAACAATAAAAAATCCCAAAATTACAAACACAAGAAACAAAGTTCTATATTCTGCATGCTAATGTTGTTATTAACAAACAGGTTATGCGAATTTGTATAGTATAATAAATCAATTAATTTTAAAACTTTTTCGACACGTCAATTGATGATGATGAAGGTTGTTTATTAAGATGTGTCCATCTTTTTAATAATTACAATTTCTGAATAAATTATAATGTAACGCTTTCGTAAACACGTTGTACCTTTTAAATTCAACTGATCGAAAATTTATATAAAACCTTTTTTCTTAAGCCCAAACAACGTATTTAAATAGTTGAATGTCACCAATATTCACCATTTAATTACAGTTTGTAGTGACGAATCGTGTTGTTTTATTACTCTAAAAATAGTCAAAAAGAGTATATTGACTATAACAATTGATTGAGGTATAACAAAATTTTGCTTTGACATTCATACATATAGATTAATACTATTCAAAAAAATTATAAAAAAACATAAATAATAAACAGAAGTAAATCAAATCAACATTCTCTATAGTTCCGAGAACTATATCATTAGAGTCGGCGTTGTGATGTGTCGATTTAGTTTTTTACTATCTGCCGAAGGGTATCTTACTGCCAGGCGCGCTCGGCTATAGCTATTAGTTGCAAGTTTTTTAATGTTTTGAATAATGATGAAGTTGACTTCTGTGAGAAGTTGGTTATGGATAAGATTTTCAAAAAATATTTTTAATACTAAGTACACTCTGCATATCTTGTGCCAAACAAGAAAATATTTGTAGAATTAGTTATTGAAAATACTTTTGGTGAATTTGGTCTCAAGATCACATAATAGATGTGTTACTGCCTTCTGTTCAAAAAATCGTTTTTGTTTGATCTACGGGATAGTAAGCACTGGCGAAACTGGAAATAAACCTGATCTGCGTTTGGCAGCCACATTTTATGTGTGTATGTATGTATCTATCGGACGTTGTTTCTAAAATCAATGTGAGAAAATAGAGATTTTGGCTAAATAAAAACATATAATATGTTGTATGTTTTGTCAGTTATATTTAATATATTGGATGTATCAAAAATACATATTTCAAAAAAAACTTTACATACCATATAAAATTACTACAGCATATTATATTGCAATTGCACTGCTATTGCTTCAGGATACTTATTGAAATTTATGGAGTGCAAAAAGTGTGTGGTTTGCAGTTGGGATTTTCCTTTCTAATTGCGCGTGGTTACTGTAACTTCCTGACCGTAATTCAAGGCAAAACCTATTAAAATTACCTATAAAATTCATTGCACAGATTTAGCTTATTAAGCTAAAACAAATAATTTTGACGTCCGTTTCTATAGTGAGCGGTGAGAAACAGTAAATGCACCTACACTAACGAAAAATAAAGTACAATACAATCACAATCGTTTTTGAGCTTTTAATCGAGTTTCTACATCTAATTCAACACAATAAATCTGATTAATAAATATGTGTGTATATGTATATTAAAATAACATACACATTGGTACTTCACAACCAAGAAATGTAAAAGTGAAAGATAAATTGGTACTCACTATTTTATGCACCACAAACAGGAAATATGCAACTACACGTATGCAGCAGTCGCCCGGTTTTCTACTTGCAGTTGCTATATTTACAAATACGAACAGCTTTACTTTTCGCGTCCCTCACAAAATTGACTGCACTGCAGCTCTTAATGTTTTTGGCAGTTGTGTAACAATGCTCCTGGCTAGCATTGAATTGCCACATTCACATTCAAATTTTCATATATAAATGAAATACAAATTTTTGTTTATTCCGGGTACGTAAACCTCATTTTGTAGAAACAGCACCTTTGGTAACTGCCTACTAATTATTAAATTATCGCATTGTAACATAGGTAACATTGTATTGTTGATTATCACTTTCGATTGAACTCGATCATTTCACTTCATTATTTGATTATCCCATATAATTTGAATATCACCTTTGTGTGTCGTTGACCAAAAATAGAGTGGTTTTTCAGGCACGCAGCATTTGTGAAGGCAGCTACATACTGCCTGTCGTTGACTATACAGCTGGCAATCACTAGCAAATGAAACTTCTTGATCATGATCATATCAAATTTGCTGCTTTGGAAAATGTTAATTGCAACCAACTTTAAAATGGTTACAAAATATTTTTTCGATATTTATTACATGTTAGAAACATTCGAAATTTAATAAACATATTTAATGTTGATATACACCAATCGGAAATGAATGTTCTCTTTTCAGTGCAAACCACAAAATATAAAAGCAAAATAGTTGCAGAAATATAGAAATACATTTTATATTTAAGAGTACGTTTATACTTCAACATGCTCCGATCAAATTATTTTTGGCCTCTGTGAATGTTGCCCAGCAACGCCAGCTTCGACCACAACAAAAAGCATAAAAACAACAGCAACTGGTAAGAAAAGTGGGTCAAACTGAGAATATTGCATAAGACGCAGACACTGCACTCACCAACATACTACAGAGACAAGCTATTTCAAATCTTGCTGCTAGTTGCAACAACTAGACCATGCGACGTCGCCATTTCTGCTGACGACAAGCAAAAGCAACAACAGTAACAACAATCACCCAGTGTGGCGCAAGGCTCGCATTAAAATGCGGCAAGCCACGCCTGCTTCAAAATCGATCACTTTCGCATAGTTGTAAATCGACTTGGCCAGCTGGGCTGAGTACGTGGGTTGCAACCAAGCCGAGCCTATACATATAAATAACGAATACATACACATCGAGTTTGATATTGTAATGTTTTTTAATCATGGGACAAAAGTGTTTCTGTATTACAATTTTAAGAAATTATCGTGAAATCTAATACCCGCAGGCGAACATGAATTAACTCACTTAATATACATGGATTCTCATATGACCGCATATGATAATATTATGTAAAATATTCAAAAAATATATAGAACAACCCCCTATTAATATCAATTATCAAAATTTGTTAAGTTTTTCTTTTTCAATTTAAATTTGAACTAGAAACAGAAGACTATTCCAAGGTACGGAGGTCATTGTGCATACTATGGAAAAACTGAAAACCAGTAAACCATAAACTGGACTGAATACAAAAATTGAAAAGAAACACTGAAAAATAGCAAGGTATGACCACCAAAAATTACCATACAAAAACATTTAAGCATCAGCGAACAGTTTATGCCAACTGCTACCTCACGGCCGCGATTTTCATTTAAAGTTCAATTAAAGTTGAAAGAAAAACGCCCCATTGACTACAGCATCAGAGAGTTCAAGGTACTCCAACCTGAATATTTGTATGCGTGTGTCTACAGTGCATCTGGATTCTTCTTTCAATGCCGCTGACAATGTCGGTGTTGTACCGTTTTATGTTGTTTTACTTATTGAAATGGTTTGAGTATATTTTTTTTAAATTTATATTTTAACATTTGAATAAATTTAATGTTAAACAATTCGAAATATGAACATTTTCTTTAACATTTCGCATTCAAAACACTTAGATTCAAAAAGCTGGAAATTTTCTATGGCAGAATTTTAATTCGATATTTTGAGAAATATAGTTATATATATACATATATATCTTTTTTATTTGATGCTAATTGAGAGCATAAATCTTTATCCAGTGTTGTGCTCACTGTGAGTCACAAAACTTTTGTTCAAACTTAATATACTATATGCAATGGTATGACCAATTCGCTCAGAAAATGGATCAAGTATCTTTTTGTCTGCTTTTCGTAATTAAAACGGAAATACATGCTTTGGCATTATAACATGAACCCTGTGAACATTTTAGATTGTTTGATTGCGTTTAGCAGTATACCCACAATTCAAAACATTCACAACAGGTTAATCCACTCCCTACTCTAAATACCAAAAGTCACTGAAGGCGATTTAAAGACCGTACTCAAATGGTACAGCACCCCCCCCAATCAAGAAAATGATTAACTTACCGAGGACACGCCCAACCCAATATTGCCAAGAAAAAATGTAATTAAATCAACAATTTTGTGAAATGACAAATACTTGTCTGCGACAGTATTAAATAGTTCTAGAAAACTGGTTTGTCTTAATCAAAACAATAGTAATGATTATTGTAAACTTGATTGGAAATATAGAAAAGGAATATTTTATTTGGCATCCTAATTCGGCTTTTGCGATTATTAAATACACTTATACGAATAATTCAATACACAAAAAAAGAACAAGCATAAAACCTACAGTGGTGTAGACTAGAGATGGGCAATGACTGTAATTTTTCGGCACGACACGAAAATTAAATTTTTCAGCACGCAGGAACACGCACGCTCAAAAATTTTCCCAACACGACCCAACACGGTCGAACACGAAATTTTATACGTTTTTTTTATTGTTATTCATTAATTCATGATATTTCTTTGAAAATAACTTAAAATTAAAGAACTTAACATTAACTTTAAATTAAAAATTTACATATTTTTATATAAAAATAACAATTTGTCAAGATTAGAACTTGACAATCTAGTCCTACGGTGATTAGGGATTTGCCCAGATGTGGAAAATACTGTGTTCGTGTTATTTCGTGCTGAATTTCGAAACACGAACACGCACGCCCATGGACACAATTACAATTTTGCATACGCACACGCGTGCGCCTGACGTGTCACGATGTGACACGAAAAAAACACGGTCCATGCCCAACTCTAGTGTAGACTCGACTGTGGTATACCTGCAACACACCCGACCAAAACAATTTCTTAAATATATATATAACCATGTTTTGCAAATTTCCTGTTGCATACTTTCAGGTACTTCAAAATCAGTATATATTTAGAATTTCTTAAATAACTTTTATAATAATTATCAGATCTCAACCACGTCTTCAAAAATCATTTGGGCTTTGATAGTTATTGTATTAAAATTAAACGGAAATGGGCGAGGTCAAATTTTAAAAGAAACTTCATCTTCGTGCAATAATAACACATATTGACACCACATTTGGTAACGCTAGCTATTTAGTCTCTGAAATCTAGATAAAGAAGGCATAGACCATAGACCGATCCAGACCAGATCCAACAAATCAAATGAGATTTAATTACGTATACACATAAATATATATGTATACGTATATTTATACTCATACATTCAATTCGGTTTGCATTCGCGAGGCAAGCTAGAATCCAATTCAGGGTTATCCAACGCCTCAGTATGAAAACCTGCTACTATAAAAGGCAAGTTGTCGTGACGGTTGCTGCCGTTGCAAAAGAGCTTAACGCTAACATACAGAAACAATTACTTCTATTATGTGGGTTGGCAACGAAGTCAAACTTAATAGATAGCAACAAACCCCTTATCGAAAAATCTATATTATAACACTATTATATCTTAACAGACATTTTTTTAAATTAGGGCTGGCAATATTCGAAACAATCTTTATTACTTATTTATGTTGAGATATAATTATATTCTCAACTTTAAGCAAATAAATAAAAAGCAAAGCTTTTTGACTCACTCAAAATTTAAAATGATTGTTTGGTCTTTTTAATTGAACAAAATATGTGCACATTCTATTAAAAAGTTAGTTCAGTATTGATATATTTTAAATCGCAGATGTTGAGTTTGTTCCCAGGCTTGAGGAAGTTATAGCATTGGCGGTCTAGTATTTTGACAGAATATATTGTAATAACGCAAAGATGGTGCAACTATGAAAACTGTTTATTTATAAGAAATAATCAAGATGTTTCAGATTTCAATTATTAAAGGAAACACACTCAAAGTAACATTATACTTTTCTTGTATCATGTTGAGCGAAACTATTTAAACTTGGGCGAAGAATACCTTTCTGAACGCTCTTTTCTGTTTTGTTGAAGTTAAGTTAACTTCATAAATATTTTTCACTACACTTTTCCAATTTTGCCATAATCTGCCTACTATATCTTACAGTTTTCTTTAAACTAGTAAACATTGACTTCAATTTCAATTCTATACAATCAAACAAATTTTGATTTTTATTTAAAATGGTATTTGTATTTTGATGCTTTTCTCTTGTTTCGGTATGTTTCAAAAGAGCAAAAAAATCGATAGGATGCAATTAATTGTGTAACCGAAAAGACTAATCGGGGTCATAAAAACAACATCGTGTCGATGACTTAAGCTGAAAGCCCTGAGTAGTATGGCATTGTACAATTTCAAATCTTCAAATTATTTTCAAAGCAAGGAAAGTGATTAACAAAGTTTGCATATTTTTTGGCTGCGCAACACAACAAAATCTGATGTAAACAGCTACGCATGTTGAATTGATGTTGAACTTGACCAACTATCTCCCATCAACCATGTAAAACACCAAGCACCAACGGTTAAGTTGAAAAAATGCGGTTCTTTAATATAAGTTAAAAGTAATAAATGAGTAAATTAAATTTGATTTTAATAAAAATAATTAAATATTGTATATTAATTGTAAACTACTAAATGGGAAGTAACTAAAGAAAGTTAAATGCATTTACAGAATATGTTCAAGCACTAGCTTGAACATGTACTACTTAGCACTGCACTGTACAGTAGAACAGTGTACTGCACTACACTGTTGTGCTATCAACAAAACTAGCAGGTATCAAGGATATTGTGTCATGCAGCGATCCCTTATTTGACACACAGACACACATGTTTACGATTAGTAAGTAAGGATCGCAAACAATTCTATGTTAACCTAATAGACTTCCGCAACCCTGCGTGTTACACACGCAGCATTTATAAATATATATAATATGTAAAAGAAATATGTAAAAGAAATAACCACCGCGGTTTCTTATAACCACCGCTTTAGATTCTAAGATCAGTTCCAAATAAACTCACAAAATGTAGAGATGTACAATCTTCTACATTAACAGTTGAATAAACTCGTAAAAGTATGTAGAAGTGTATTTTCTTTACAGAATACCTATAAATTAGTATTTCAGTGCCACACCCACATTTTACAAATTATGAAAACGTTATAATTATTTCGAATAATTGTACATTTCTGACATTATAGATATTAAAGAAACTTCAAGTAGTTTCGCTTTAGAAATGTTTGAATGAAAATAAACGAAGTAAAAGTTGTTTTTCTTATACAACCGGTCGACACGTAAGACCAACCTTCATTAAAAACTGTACATTTGGGCAGACAGAAAATTAAAAATAACTAATGAATATTACCTTCGAGCTTAATATTCTTAACACCGACAATAATCAACCGGTTTTTATAGAATATTACACAGCAAGGTGCAATTTTAAAGTTATTTTTACACGGCTTCACCATTTAAAACTGTCTTACTCTGTCGATTCCTTTTTTGATATTTTCATCAAAAAGTTATTTAAAAATGTTATGATACACCTTAAGATATGATTTTCACCCAGAAATGTTTTTTTTTATTATTTTACTTCTTTAAATATTTGATGACTAATAACGCGTTGCACGGCTTGATCGCTTAAGCAGATATCATGGTTTTTACGTTTTCGTCATTGACTTTTTATCCGGTTTGGTTGATTGTGAATGTCAGATCGAACAATTTTTAGACTTTTTGGTGAGCAAAAATACCTAAAAATTAAAAACGGCTACGAAACAAAAAATAAAAAAACACGTAAGGCCACTATCCGGTCACAAATCAAAGTTTGCTTTAGCATTTAGTGTGATATACTTGCGACGATGAAATGCCCATCTTTAAAGCCATCCTACAAACTACACATCCTCTCAACTACTCTATTTTTAACAATGTAATGACTAGTATATTAATTACATGGAAATTTTAATTAATTTAATACAAAATAAGTATAAAATAACTTGAATTACAGGGTTACTAGAAAATATACATTTCATAAAATTATGGTTGGCTTATAATCTGCTCAAAGCATCTCTTAAAGTATATAGAGCAATAAAAATGTTGGCTGTGATTTTGTCTGTAGAAGAGGTCTTGAGGTTGAGTGGTTTGGCCCGTCTACATCCACATATGTGTTTGTCTATATTGAGGTGATCAACCACCAGTAAATCCTACGCAGCAACGACCATGCGTTGGTCTTTCAAGACGGATTAACAAACGCCCTCAGGAAAAGAGTCTACAAATTTATAGCTTCTTTTACAGAATGTCGTAGGTAAAATCCTTTCAGCTCAGTTTAGTATATACACGTGTATGTGTTCATGTATGTATATGCATTTATATTTTTGATACATTTTAACAATGAATATTTTCTTATTTATTACAAACAGTTCGACAGGTATAACTATTAACTAAATACCATTGATAAATCAAATTATATCTATTAGATATCTTCTACAGATAAAATGAAAATTCTTACATACAAAAATAAAAAATGTTTTAAACAAGTATACGACAAAGACTTTACAACAAATGAAAGTGTATGTTCACATATACACATTGCTTATTCGCCATTAAAGTTCACTGACACGAAAACATGCACATGTATATAACATACGGCTGGCTACACCAGCATCACAACATGAATTCAATACATGTATTGTGAAGTACTATAGCATTGGTTGCTCTTTCTACATCTTGTTTGATCAAAGACAACTGTAAAACTGATCCAATAATAATATCAAGTAAAGAAGCTAAAACCACTCAATGTATAGTAATGTCGTTAAACTCTTGTTGAAATCGCATCCAGTTACTGAGTGCATTTTGTTGTTTCTCTCCCTCGCCATCTCTCACCGACATTGAAAATGCCGTAGACCACATCAGGTTCCCGCCATTATTAGCAAAATTGTTGGAGTTGCTGCTACAGGCCAGGCCACTATCCACTTAAACACGAATAGCACCATCAGGTAAGTGTCATATATGGCATTAACGCGCTTGATTGTAAAGATCACAAACTTATCGCCTAACTGCCTACTGATAAGCACCAAGAGTTCAAATAAGAAATGTGACCAATTTCAATAAATCTGTTGTGTAAATATATTTTCTATCGATTGGCCAACCTGACAACTCAAGCTCTCTGAATTATTAATTGTGCACTGCTGTAAGTGTGTCGAAAACCTAACGGCATTCATGCGTTATGGGTTCAGTCTGCAACTCATTACATTTTCATCATTAAATAGAGCACCTTACTGACAGGCAAGTAACAGTCAGTACCTTATGCAATCGACGTAAGCTTCGTTAATCGATAAATACCTTGTCATTTTTGAAGGTAAGTATCTAAGCATACAGGAGTATATGTATGTATGAATGTATGTATACTCATGTATGTACCATAGGTGTATGAGTATACTATTCATACATATTTATTTGAGTTTTTGTGTGTGGCTATTATCCGTTGTGAGCTAGTGAAAGTGAAAGGTTAACTCCATGATCAACACTGCATAATAAATATTTGGAAAATTATGGGCAAGCTTAAAATCTCGTTGACTCGGTAGTTTACGAAGTCGTAGTTACCGCCAAAACCAAAAAGATGCCCTTGGTGGCCTTGAGTTTTAACTTCGCTGACTTCAATAACAAGGTTGTTGAACATCTGCAAAAATCCTGTTTATTGGTTTTCAACTCATCGAGGTGACACTGAAACGCATACATACTTATTTACCATTCATTACATAAAAAATATATTGTATATTTGCGTTAAATTGTTCTCAAACTCGAATGTTCACGTGCCCTGGAACTTTTTACCGTTTAATAATGGTTATTGACAAAATATTACTGTGCAGTGCAGTCTAGTATTATGAATTTATTTAGTAATATGTATATATTACGTCCTTGCAGCTTTTGCACACCCATAAACTATGTCGATGTGAAAATCATTTACCATGACTGCCTTTCTAAATAGCTGAGTTGATACATACATATGTGCGAGAAGGAACCACAACAGCCTTGATTTTTCTGCTTCTATCAGTTTCTTTAGTTAAAAAAATTACCACGTTTGTATACACACATAGATATAAACAATCTTAATAGAATTGTGTTCTTTACATAAATAAATTATACACAGACTATACGATAGCAAAGAGCTTATATGACTTTGTCATTTTCAACAAAATACAAAAGTATATGGTACACTTATACTTGCCTTGACAAAGAAACTTCCCGAACCCTTAATGTCGTTATAATGCTTATAAAAAAGCCTGGACTAACAATATTATTGCATACGTAGATTAATAAACACGATTTGTATTTCTTTAACAAAAAGTATAGATTTGTGATATGTTACAGCGAAAAAAATGTTCAATTTACGGTTAAATGTGGACTCCTAAAGAGTGTCAAGATATTTACATGTCTGTTGGGCGCAACGAGCCGTATATGTGAAAGGTGCATAAAATAATCATCAAAATTAAAAGTTTTACGCAATTCACACTAGACATTCAGTTATTATCTAGCCAAGCAAGCCGTGAGTGAAAAAGACAGAAATCTGGAAGCAGGTATGAGAGTGTTAAGTGGAGCAGTCGTGTCAGTCAAGGCAACTTGCTGCTTTATGATACGATTTATATAGACATCAAAAGCTTTTTTTGTACGTTTATTAGTTAGGTATTTTGGTACAGTACAGAAATGCTCGTTACGCATTGGCAATCAATTTTTCTCTAAGTAAGTTTATGTATACGCGCTGATTGACGATAAAAAGAAAAGAAAAATAATTCAAGGTGAGTTGCACCATTACTTTAAAATAGTACCAATTCAGTTTTATAAAAAAGGGGAAAAAGGGGGTTGTCAAATTAATTTGTGAGCTCAAAATAATTTATGAGATTCTGTTTCACCTTACATTAAATTAAAAAAGGGCTAAATTGAGCTTCCCATCATTGCTTGCAGGTTGCACGTTAAAGACCCTCTACAGTAATAAAAATTTGCACTATATGTACCAATGCATGAATAGCGAGACGTACATACATTCAAGTATATGCATATACGACGTGCATATTTATGAATATTCGTCGAGTTCGTTGCCTAAGTCTTTTGTTTTATCTACCCCTAGTGGGAAAAACGAAAGTACACAGCGGCTACGTGCACCGTAAGCGTTGTTACGCCATATATGAGCACATATGTAAGTACTACTCTCAAATTACAATAGTTTAGGAAAAAAAATAAAGGAAACCAGATACTTGCAGCTATTCAACTTGTTTGACAATTTAATGCAGCCCTTCCGTAACATTTTAAGCACAGTCACAATGTACACACTGTGTGTTGATGCCTTCTTTAACTGGACAGACAATCAAAGACTTTTAATTAATTGAAGTTAAGTTGACATTGATCTAAAAGAATTATAAAATTTCTTATCTCAAACTTTAATTACTGAATGTCAAGTTTGTTAAGTTTCTTACTCTATAAACTTTCTAAATTTCAATAATGAATTAGCCATACAAAATTTCATTATAAACTTGGCTGCCAGTATTTATTGTTCGAGGCAATGTGTGCCATACATTTTAATTTATGGTACAAAACATAACATACATACAAAAATATGTATACTGAATATTTCGATGAACGGCTTATGACGAAAACTAAGGTGTCGTTACTTAAACTTTATGCATGAGTAAAGACAATGTTAGAAAAGGAAAGTAATATTCCAACGTAGCATACTACAATAGTTAAGAAAAAAAAGAATTTTTGTTTTTACAATTTTGAACTAAGGGTTTTAACTTTAAATTTTGCATAATTTTTTGTTAACAAAATAATTAAGTAAGCAGTGTTGGCAAACTATTAGCAGTTGTTATAACCGTAATTTGCTTCGTTACATATACATTTAAACACTAACACATACACTTCACATCAAAACACTCACTCAATTCATTCACCATCTTGTTCACAATTAATATCTATGCCGTAAGCGAACTGACTGATTGGCATGGCTTGCATAAGTCCTACATCGTGCGTTTCGTTGAGTGGACAAAGCAAACTGACCGATCGCTCGACTGCTCTGGTTGTTTGTTAACTTTGAAAATAATTATTTCGCATAATGTAACACAGTTATAAATGGATGACAGGGAATTTCATCGTATTCATTGACATTGTTTTTTGTTTCTTTAAACTAACAGAAAACACTCTTTCAGAGAAAGGTGTCACTTAAGCCAAAAATACATTTATTCTAATCATTATAATTTGTTTTTTTTTAGACTTTTTTTTAACTAACTCTTTTCCTCTTTTATCTCTATCTTTTGCATGGAATGGTGCATAATCATTTTTACAAACAAAGAACAATTTAAACTGTTTTTATTTCACTTAAAAGAATCTATTTGCAAGGTATAGAACCTGAAATGGTACTCTGACTATCTTACTGAGTTATTGTCGTGGCTGACTGTCCTACTATTATGGTGGGTAAACTAAAAGTTAAGAGAAACTAGTTCTAGTCCCACACCTTAGCATGCAGCAGGTATGTTTAACAAATACAGCTTTCTACTATGCAAAACTTAGTACGCATTATATAACACTCACCTGTTTCAAATAACAAAAGACATAATCCCAGAAGCAAATATAAACTTCGTCGATGCGTTGAAAATTCCATGATGCTGTTGTTATTGCGCATTGCCGTAACTGTAACTGTAAATTTCTTGTTGTTGCAGTTGCGTTGTAAGTAAATCCACAGAATTCGAAATACCAAAATTTTAACACAATCAAAAGACACGGTTAAAGTAACAAACGAAAAAGACCAGTCTCCACTGCAAACAAAGACTTGACGTGGATATACTATAGGTGCACACGCACATACAAACGTATATCTATAAGTATGTTAGCAAGACAATGTCGTAATTTTTCAATTTAGATTTTTCGTTTTTAAGTTTTTGTGCCACAGTTTGCTTAAGCTGTTGCTTGCATTGTTCTGAATTTACTACTACTTTAGTTGTGCTAGTTGCCTTTTATTATTGGTACTTTGACTAAAACATAAGGTACTATCTCGCACAGCTCATTTAATATACACATACACTTGGATTCTTTTCAGCAAACAAAAATGTATGCGTACCTTGTTTTCTCGTAGTAACAACTACGACAAAATATTGTCGCAGATGAAGAAATTATGGGTGGTAATTGTATCAAGGAAAAGTTTCTGAAAATAATATATTGTTATTTAATTTAAATTTTCCACGCGCTTTTCATAGCACAATATGAAAACGAAGAAATATTCCCGAACAAGTAAATGTTTGAAAAAGAAAATGTTAAGCGAAAAAAGAAAAATAAACAAACAACAAATTTTTCGCTTTTGTTTTTCTTTTTCAGCAAAACTTTCTTTTCGACGTAAAGCCAGTCTTTCTACGTTTTCAGTTGCTTTTTCGCGCACACGCGCGTTTCTTGAACTATAAAATGCACTTGCGCCTGCTTTCTACGCGAGGGTTAGTTCAAATCAACATTAACGTATTTGAAATGTTACAGTTTTCGATTCACGATACACGTTTTTGTAGATTTTTAATATTTTTGGTATAAAAAGTTTTCTTTTGCAAAGTATTCGTATTTTCTATAGCTTCTTACCGTGAGCTCAAGCGACACGTCCTTATCGAAACAACTAAGCAACACGACTGTGCGCACCAAGTGTAACTCAGTCAGCTGAGGCTCGACTCTGTAAAGTTAGATTTCTGAAGTTGAGACGAATGTTAGTTTACAGTACCACTGTTACTCTTACTGTTACTGTAGCGATTGCTATAGTTGTTTTTGTTTTCAATCTTTTGTTCGAGGCCGTTCGCTCGTTTAATACTCTTAAGCTTTTGAAAGTAAGAGTAAAACGTGTTTCATTCACTAAAGCTTTTAAAGACTCCAAGCTTTAACGTTTATTACATACAGCTTAAGTAGATTATTCTATGGTTACATGTTGAAGTATAGTTAATTGTTTCATTGTTTTATTTTTTTCTATCTGAATCCTTCCGATTTTGTACACTTAGTACATAACATAGATGCATATTCATTTAAATTATTTATACAATTAATTATTTATACAATATATTATTTATAAAATTACAATTTATTTATTTTTGTGTAAAATCTCCGCTGTTCTGATTTGTTTATAATTTGCCAGATGCAACAAAAATTTAATAACTAAATTAAATTTTGTCCATTAATATTCCTTTAACAGGGCGCTATCAGAGCAGTTCATGATTTCGAAAACATTTGCAAGCTAATATTATAAAAATTTGGAGCGTCAACCGGTGTACCGGTGGTCGGACTTCGCAATAAAGTTATTAAGGCCCATTAAAATAACTTGCTTATGAAATTTTGCATTAATCGTAAGAGCTTTCCGTAGAAACATTGACATGTTTGTAAATTTTCTCATTAACGTATGGTTTCACAACATTGTTATGTTAACTAATAATATTATATAGTATATATTGTTTATTGTAGTGACAATAAGGTTTTTTTGTTGAGCACAAAAACTATTATATGTAAAATTTAACTAAAACTTGGTTTTAGTTGGTTTTTTTGCATATGACATATAAAATTCTAGACATTTAAAAAAAAGAGATGCGGGAGAGACCTGGTCATCGCATTTGTAATCTAATAAGAATATCAGCACAAAAGTTATTCAAGTTAACCATTTCCATGGCTCAAGCCAGTATTTTTAATAGCTTTATCATAAAATGCTCGAAAAAACGCGGTTATGGAGTTGCAATATGTGCACTGCAACATAGATTGTTCATAATTTCGATACATAATCTATTTATTCATTCAAAAGTATTGATATAAGCCGAAATATGTACATATGTATATTTAACCGATAGGTATTCAACCTTGATAACTTCCCTATTAATGACTTCTGCGAACAGTATGCATGATAAGTCGAAAAATAAATACAGAGACAAAAACATACACCAATCTGCATTTGTAACGGCCTTAATGCCAACAATTCATTGTATTTTATACTAACTGTGGTCGAAATACTGATCAATTGTATACTTATTGCATTCAACGTTTGGACGAAAATGGGACTGTGTCATTTAAAATATCTTAAGATATGCCCCTAACAAATGAAAAAGCCATGGTGAATAAGAAATATAATACGTATATAGTTTTTGTTGCCGAGTAGGCTTCCAGAACTTGATGACAAATCTAAAATTGGTAGTCATTTCAATGTTTAAAAGTTAACCTACTTGCCCCCGCTGAATTTGTTAAAACTACTTATTTAGGTTTAATAAGGTTTTTATTGACCAAAAGCGTGAACCGAATCAAAAAATCTCGGTTTCTATCGAATTTTGAAAATCATCACATTACTTTTAAAGCAGTGGAATGGTGAATACAAACTACATTTTACTACAAATATACAATATATACTTATTTATTTGTGCATCAAGATCAAAGATCTTTTATTTGGAAGTTCATTTTTAAATTTCAGATTTTGTATTTGTGTATATTTTCTTAGAAATACTGTTTTCTACTTATGTATATGTAAAATATGTAGAAACGTTTTTAAAAAATATATTTGTTTGGTTCTTATTCAGGTTAGGTATGAAAAATCAACTCCAGTATACAATAGAACCGGTTTTCATAATGTACGGATGTAATGGGTATTTGTACAAAAAAAATACAGTAAAAAAATATAGACTGACTTCCTATTTTTGATGGTCTTGTAATTAAAAAATATTATTAAAAGTATCAAGCCACACCTTGTCATAAATTATATACATAAACTTATTAGAGCCTTATTCTTTTTGAAATTGAACGCTCCCACTATTTCATGTGGCAATTTTTGCAGCCATAGTTGAATTGTTCGAAATCAGAACAAAAACAGAAATCCAAGTATAGTAACAATGTGAATGCAACGAAAACAAAGGTAGCAGCCAGCGACTAGCTGACCTTCTCCACACCATGATTTCGCAATCACAAACCACTCTCAACTTCTAGGCGGCTTTTCAACGCTACAATTGCTGTTTTGAGGTCTATTGAAGCCGCGTACGAGTGTAGGTACTGCAATATCTTGTGCATATGAAACCAGGCGAGCAAGCACAATCGAGCCATTTAAATGGTGGCAACTGGCAACTTTAATCGACGACAACTTGCAGGTAAAACAGATACCCAACAGTAGAACATGACGGCAGCTGCAAATCACAGTACGGTTACCAACCACACCTTGCTAAGTTGGAGTATATTTTTTAATGAGACTTAATTTAAATGTGGCTTTTAGATATTTTCTTTTACTCTTCCATAAATAAAAGTAAGTAAATTAAAGAGTGTTTTGAATTACTATAATAACTTATGTTGTTATCGATAAGGATTATTATTGAACATTGTATAAATGCAAGTTAAAACCCGAATATGTAATTTTGTACTCGTTAATAGCTTAGCTTATACTTAGTACACGTTTTTTAGGAAATCTTAATTTTCCCACTGATTGTCCCTATGCACGCTGTAAGATATAGTAGTCCAATTTTAAAAAATAGTAGACTTAAAAAAAATAGATTAAAAAAAATAAGGGAAGTATTATATGCATATGCGGGTTACCAAATAACAAACTACATACATATATTTTATAATGATCTGATTGTAGATTGAAAGACTTGCTGAAAATTCCAAAATTATGACATACATATATAGATCCTCAGAAATTTGGAAACGGGTAGCCTACAATTTACCTTAAATTGTCGAATCGGCAGTTTTTTTTAGTAAAACTTGCATCACAATTTTACAACTAATACAATAGGTAGCTGATCGCTATATGATATAGTGGTCCGATGTAGTCAATTTGTACATTTTATTGAAAAACAAAAATCGACCGATGGTTAGAACGATAGGTATATATATCGCTCTGATCCAGCTTGTTCCGGACAGAAGGACTGACGGACGGACGGAAGGACGGACGGAAGGTCGGACGGACGGAAGGTCGGACGGACGGACTGACGGACGGACTGACGGATAGATTAACAGACTGACTGACGCACGGATGAACAGACAGTCGGACGGACATAAGGGAAGAAAGCCAGGGCTAGATCAAATTCCTTGGTGATGCTGTATCAGAATATACATATTTTATGGGGTCGGAGATGTCTCCTAAGGTGCGTTGCAAACTCCTGGCCAACATTAATATACTCTCTGCAAGGGTATAATAACATACCAATCCTGGTGATTTTTAAAATGTTATAATGGTCCAAAGTAGGTTGGGGTACGTTATTTGCAAAAGCATTACAGTTCTTCAAACAAAAACTCTTAATTGGGCCGATCATTTCTATAAAAAACCATATATTCACTTTGAATTTTTCAAGTTTTAGGATGTAAAGCATACTTTTGTACTGTTCAAGTCATTTTTAAAATCACTCAATAATCAAGGGATTACCACTTGATGTCGTAAATATACAATCCCATTTGTTAATGTTATATTATAGTATCAAAAGACAACTTATTTAAAAATAAGAAACAACAAACAACAAAAAAAAAATCGGTTGTTTGATTAATTAATAACTTTCTACTTCGGTACACATATTACTATTCATATTTATGCCTATATATTGGTCCGATACAGCTAGTCCTGATGTATTTACGATGTGCACCAATAAAAATTGACGTGTGCAAAAGTTCATTAAGATAAGCTATAAAACTGAGAGATTACTTACTATTAAAAAAGAATAACATGTGAACGTGTTATGAAACTTTTACGGTACACCGGGTCGTAAACCTGCACCCAGTAGAAGCGCAGATCAAACGGCAGATCAGCGTCTACTGCCATCTAGACCTCTGAGAAGGCTCACGCGCTTGGAATTTGCTAAGCCTGCAGGCCGACGCCAGTGTGCTGTCGGGAAAATAAGCTTTCACTTTGTCAAATGTTTATTAGTTTGATCCTTTCATACTAATATATTGTTATGGAACTAACTAGCGTTCGAGTCCATTATAATCGATTAAAAATAAAATAATGAATATTACATACATAAGCAACAATCGATGTCAAAAGCTGCAAGAATACAAAGTCGTCTGCAACCAAAAGGTAGCCTTAATTTCTAGAATATTAATGTTGAAGTTGCCACTTGACAAGATTATGATACGGAACATTATAGTATCTATTTATAAATAGATAAAAGATGTGTTGTATTACACTAAACGAAATTTTGTTTGCTCACAAGTTTCATATTTGTCCAGTTTTATATGAAGCCTGAAAGTATGCTATGTGTTTTGCATTCAAAAGCCCAAGTAAAATGTGTTCTTCCAAGGAAAACCTTAGACACAGGCATTTGGAAATTCATTATCCGTGCTTATAAAAGATGTTCATACTCAACACTTTCGCAAAAAAACTAAAATTGACTTACATATTGTATTCAGTAAAATGCAAATATATTTTTTTATTTATTACTTTCTAAATAAACTCAATTAAATAAACTCAATTAGTTTATTCATTCTTTTAGGGTTCTATCAATATTTTGAAGGCTTGAATGGAAATGTAAAATAATATTTCTGTGTTTTTTTTTTTATTTCTTTTAAACACAAGCAACAATCGGTTAAGTAAAATTACTGCATACTTTCATGGATACATCCATAAGTACATATGTATGTATGTATGTAAATACATCCATGTACAAAAACAAAAATTAAGATTACCTTTTATTTGTCGGCTTAACGTATTTCAAACAAAGTAACAGGTTTTTATTAAGAATGTATGTATATACATACAAACATACACATGTGTGTACCTTTTTATGTAAAACAGGAGCACCATATGTAACATAAATTCATACATATAGTATGTATGTACGTATATGGGTGCGTGTGCGTGATAATGTGCACATAAAACACAAAAATGACATTAAAATTTTTATTACATACACAGAATTTACATACTCAAATTATTTACACATATACAATACATACATACGTATTATACATATGTATGTTTATATACGCACACAACAAATTAATTATGCAGGTGTTGTTTACACAAGATTTGATCCCTAAAATGTCACTACACAAACAGTAACACACTAAAAAATTAGAATAACTTATATGTATTTCGTATACATGTCTTTTTAGTTTAGTAAACTAATAAAATTGGTGTAAACGATAACGGGGGGCAAAATATAACTTTAATAGGAATGCATAACAAATAATGAATAATTTGAATGTGCTGTACAGAAAATATATACATAATAGCAAAGCCCCAAGCAAAGATCACACAAATACAGACGTACACATCTATACTCATATGTGCATATGCATGTGTTAGTAACGAATGGCGTACGCAAGATAACGCGAAATACGTACATATGTGTTTGTGCACCCGCTGTTTGCCTGCATAGCTATAAATATGAATGTATGTATGTATTAGTACACAAAAAGAAAAATGTGTTAGATAGTAGAATATCCCCGCTTAAATACTACAAAAACAGAAAAAAACACGCATACATACATACATATGTATGTACATATATTCAGAACTTAATACATTAGCTTTCATGTATGTATGCATGTATGTACATTCGAAGAAATGTATGCAAAGATAGATATGTATGTATGTATGTTCATTAAATACTTAGGCATTTGTGGGTATTAGTATGTGTGTGTATATATCAGTCCATTCCCACCGCCAGAGCGGAAAACTGGCTGTACGCCATCAAAATGTCTGCAACACAGACATTCACGCACACAGGCACTTCATGAATACACGCAAGCAGCAAATAAAATGTGTATGTGTATGTATGTTTTAATAAAAACAACAGTCAGACACGCACTCACACAGTAAGCGTAGCACGCACGGCGTGCACAACAAAAACAACGTGGAGTGCAATGCCAGCGTGTATGTGTAGCAAGCCGTCGAAGAGTATATGTATGTGTTTTTTTCAGTTTTCTTTCAGTTTATTTTCGTTCGCTCGTCGAAACGCAAGTGTCTGTGTGATTGCTGTCGTTGTGTTTAAAAAAAATGAATGGAACAATCAACATACTACATACATATGTATATACTCGCTTGTAATAGAAAATAAAATTGAAATATTAAATGGTTTTTATAATAATCTAAAAACAACTGCAAAATAACTAAAATAAAAACATTTTAAGTTATGTACCTGTTTTTAAGAATTAAAAGAAGAAGAAGAAAGCCAAATCCTCTCTTTGCCTCTCTCTGTTTCTCACTTTTTCTTTTGATCGTCGGGCAGCCTCACATGTTCATTGAATTTGTTGTTATGCTTAGTGTTGTATTTTGTCATTTTTTGCTCACTCTCTCTCTCTCTCTTACGAGCTGGCGACTTTCACGAAACTGTAATAGTGGGAAAAATAAAAATTAAAAACAAAATATAATACATAGTAAACAAGGCAAGCCACAATATAACAGTGGATATTTGTATGAGTAGTGAGTTTGCCTTTATTTGTGTGTGTAAGTGATGGCAACGAAGCGTGTGCGAAACGAGAAATGCGTGAATCGGGTGCAATGCAATAATATGCGTTTGGCGGTTTTGAATTTTTGTTGAAGGTGCACTTAAAAATAAATGTCTGTACATTTTTACATATACATACATATGTATGTATATCTTATGCACGTGTTTTTGCACAAATAATTACACGAATAGCGACATAAAAAAATGATTAATACACTTGTCTTTTTAACGAAACACTATTGTTGATTAATTATAGAATTTGACATTTTGAAAAGAAAAAGTAAATAAATTGTTGCCACTCAAAACATGGATGCACAATTTGAACATTTGTGCCGCATTTGTGCAGCTAACACAAAGTGCAGAAATAACTCAGTGGTGGAAAGTGTTTTTATATTCAAAACTTTGGGATTGAAGGATAAAATAACTCGTCATCTTTACCTAAATGTAAGTAAGATGATTATTAAGATAAATACATAAGATGTACATATATATGTGCAAAAGAAACACAAAGTATTTACATACATAAGTCTCAGATTATAAAGCCACAGTATAGCATTTAAAATCTAAATATAAAAATGCACTTTCAAAGTATGCACAGCCAGGCATGGCAGTGCCTTATACACTCTGAAAAAATCTAAAAAATATATGAGTGCATACATATGTATGTACACAATTACACACATATGTATATGTGTATGTACACGTAAAGATTTGTTTGCATTTTTGTAGGCTTAAGTGACTGTTGGGCAAGGTAGGCAATTTTTCTGGTAACGAGAAATGGGAACCAGAAATGAATCTTGTTTGGCTAGATGCGTACGAGAACGTACATATGTACATATTTATGAGAGTGAATTTCTATTAAATGGCAAAGTCAAGCATAGAATAAATAGAGACCTAGTAAGGAAAACCTAAACAAGTGATATAGCAAATGCACTAGCTGTGGCTTTTATTATGTCAATTGCTCAAATGAATGATAAACGGGTAGTCGGTAACTAATGCACAGTATGTATGTATGTATGTATCTATTCATATCAATTTATAAGCACATGTATGCTAATTAATGTCCTGATATGATGATTTTCATTTAACTTTGCATATTATTTTATAGGTTGCCGAAGACGACCCTCTGCCAAAAGTTCTATGTAAATCATGTTATCGCCAAGTAGAAGCCACCGCTTCATTATCTAATATAGCCAAACATACTCAACGTGTGTTTCGAGACTTTTTGCTTAGTACTGTGGTATGAAAATTTATTTTCAATGTAAATCAATTTACTTAATTTGCTTTTTGTTATAGCCTAAACATGCGCGTGAAGCGAAGGCTGCTATGCTTAATTCGCCCTCCTTTTCACCAACTCCATGTGAAGATTTTAACAAATCCGGCGTAAATAGTAAAAATTCTAGGAACCAAACCAGCAATTTAGAATGCAATGCATTTCAACCAATAATGTTACCATATCCGCCAGAAACGACTATAACGCTCACAGCAACACAATCATCTGGATATCAAAAGAATGAGGACAGTATTTTGAGTTTAACTAATATTGACAGTGGGAGTTGCCAACAGAAAAAACAACAACGCACTTCAAGCAATCAAAATGCCAATACTCGTGGATGCGGAAAAACTAACAACCTTACTCTTCCGTCTCGGCGCAGCAGTGTTTTTGTTGATACACGGTACAGTTCGGCACCGATGTCCATAGCACAGCGAGCGATGCAACAGCCTCCCTCTTTATCACCTTTAAATTCAGAGTCGGGACTTGCAAAAGTCACAAAGAAAAGTCCGGAAAAAAAAAATTCACCTGCTGGTGTAATAAATTTCATACAAACTCATGGGCGCATTACAGGAAATGCACCTACAATTACAGCTCGAGTTAGTAATGAGAAGAGCAACTCTGTGCATATTAAAAACCAACTTTCTGCACTTGGAGAAACTGAAAATGTGTCTGGCGCAGCTGGACCCTCTGTGAGCAACGTCGGAGTACCCAACCTGCCGAGCAGCGTCCTTCAACAAAAACGACGAAATCTCAAAAATGCTTTAAACAATATCAGTGCCATACGAGATGGACAGGTGTCTCTTTTAAAATCAGCACACCAACGACAAAATGTAGAAGATGTTGACATTCGACCCTTGGTGACTACTACAGTTGTACCTCACTTATCACTATATGGATCGGAGCCATCTGTAGAAGAGGCACTTCCAGAGCATATTATTATAGCAGCACCTAAGAAAAAGAAGGAAGAGAATAGCATGTTAACATGTCAAGATCCACCACATTTGCAAAAGATTTTAAAAAATCCTACCACAAAGTCTGATCATTCTATGCCTTCTATTTGCGATATAAATAAAACAACTGAAGTTCCAGGAGAAAATGTAAGGGCTAATTCCACATCTAGCATGAGCAGTTTAACCGACGCAATTTCATTGGGAAATGTAATTCGCGATACAGATCTTTTAAAGCTAATACTTAAGGCTCTTAAATGGCCTGTCACAGCTGGCAACTGCGAGGAGCAAATGGCTCGATTAAAGAATTCTAAATTCGCAGTAATCATGTCAGATAACAATCTGTTGCAGGATACAGATCTAACACAACTGCTTGGTCCTTATTTAAGCCCCATGATGCCGTTTGTTCAACAGCAGTCCGCTCCCAAAATTACAACATCATCGCCAGCGAATAGTCCGCCACAAACAACAAGTGAGCTGCAGACAATTGGCGACTGCACAATGCCTTTTAAATTACCACCAGAAACCTCGGTGCAGCTAGTGCCTTCAAGTCCAACAGATCAAGAGCTGCAGCATCTTTCAACTATATCCGTAGTTCCCAATCAAAAGCGATCACCGCGAAAATCACGTGTTGGCGAATTTCAAATTGATGAACAAAAGATAGCTCCGGCCTCAGCCTCAACTTCAAACGCTGCTCTTGTTACCAACGAACTTCTTAATATCAACGCTATGTTAATATCACAATTCGGATCAAATCCTGCAGACGCTATTAATGAAGCCCTTATTTCAATGTTTAAGCAACAACAAGAAGTAAAAAATCAACGGCCTACTCGACCAAGTCGTAGGGTCTCGACAACCAGTGGCCCACTAAATTTGGAAGATATAGTTCTTGTTGAGCCACAACCATCATTGGAAATTTCTTCACTACCTGTTGGAGATATTACCACATTCAAGTTACCACCTGAAAAGATTGCCGAACCTCACCCTATAACAAGACCTATTATTAAAAGACGCAAAGCTAATTTGCAAATATCTGAGCCAAGTAGTCCCGAAAGCAGAAATAGAACTACGATGCCCGAAAACATTGTAGATTCTAAGAATAATACCGAGTCCGAAATATGCCATGAGCTTAACGACAATGGAAATACTTCCAACCAATCTCAAAAGTTAAAAGATTTAGGCCCGTCACACATTTTAGATGTCCCACAAGCACCGACTAGCACTGTTCCTGAAGTGAACACCAATACCCAAAGCCTTAGCCAGCAAGAGCTTCAAATTGACAATGAAAACAACAGCGCCTTTAAAGTTATGGCCATTAAATCAACATTACCATCTATCCGTAAAGCGGATATGAAATCGGACCTTGGTCAAAAACTTTTAGAAGCTATAGGACTACCACAAACCGGAAAAGACCTCCCAACAGAAAGTTCGCGTGACACATTACGGAGTGCATTGAAGAGGTCACTCAAGAAAGCACAGGAACAGCAACAACATTTGAAACGTGTAAAACAAGAAGAGCCTGTAAAACAGTTGGCAGATTCCACTACCAGGTCGGCTGGGGCAGAGTCTTCAGAAGAACGTAAGAAAGCTATTGCTGAGAGGGAACTGGAACTTTTGAAGCGTAAAACAAAAAATGCAGAAAAATCTAATTTGTTGTTGAAAAAGTAAGTAAACAAATCTACTTGTCTTGGATTTTAACTATTGTAAATGTAATTTTAGTGACAAATTAGAACGCACAGACGTAAGTTCTTCATCTTCACGTTCTCGTAGAAATGGCAAATCAAAATCTGATGTACAAGAAGAAGAGTTTTCAACAGAAGAGAAAAAGAATGAGCGTTGGGATGAAGATGATGATTTACCGTTAAAAGCTGAATTTGACAAATCAATCGAGAATATTAATCGCCCTACGCGTACAAGCAAGACGATGTCAAAGTATTACAAGAGCCCAGGAAGCGAAAAGGCAATATCAGCGCATAAGTCTCAACACGCTATGGGCACCCGATCAACAAGGCAACGATAAAAAGCAAATTTTTTTTTAATCAACAAATCTTTCTTGCTTAAGTCTGACATATATAATATGCAAAGACATAGTAAACACTTTTGCAGCAATTCGGAAAATCATACCAGCATAAAAATACTTCATTTGTAAATAGTTTAACTATTAGTCAAGAAACGTTGGTTATTGTCGGTGACAATCATTTCAATTTAAATTAAATATTTTATTAGGCCATAGTTTTAAGCTATGAATATTATATCAAGTGTTTCATAATAATAATTAATATGAATATTATATATATATTATATTTTAAATTATTAAAAAACGTATTTAAAATGTGTTTGGTGGAATGGATATTTTGCTTATGTACTGTTATCTTTTAATGCAAGTACAACACGAACACCGAAGGTAGCCTGTCATTCTTGTGTCATTAACAATCAAGATACATATTATACACCCCTCCTTGACATTGCCTTAAATCTTTGTAAGCAATAAAGTTGGAGCTTTAATATAACGTTGTACTGTTAAATCATATTCAAAGCTATTAAAAAATCTGCAGTCAAGTGTGCTCGATTGTTAAATACTCATTTCACTTGATGGTCGTCAAGAGTAAAATCTTAAATATTTAGCTTCTAGTATTTAGCGTATTTTGTATATCATAATTGCAAGCAGCATCTTGAAAATCTTTACGTCCACTAAAATTATTTCTTAAAAACTTCTGTGTTAACTATCTGTCCGCAACGAAGTTTTCAGAACTTAAAATGGCTACCTTCAGTATACTCTAATCGTTCCAATAGTAGGATATATGATATAGTTCTCTGACTTTAATGAAATGGAAAAACTATACGCCGATTACTCTCTAACATTGATTGGCAGTGATAATTTATTAATACTAGTCTTTTTACAAAAACCCTCATTTCGACCGATCCTATGCTATGTTCCCATGCCAACTATATGTTATGGTTGTCCGATTTTGATAAAATTGTAAATGCATTTTCTTTATATAGAAAAAGTCAGATTTGGTTGAAATATCTTGAAAAAGAACTATAATCGGCCGATAGGTTCTATGGCAGTAATACGATATATCAGTCCGATCCTTTTCGTTGAGACTTATCTATAGCGTGCAGAAATAAGAAGAATGTGTGCCAAATTTGATAGCTTTAAAACTGAGACTAGTTTGCATTGCAACAGATGGCCGGCCGGACAGACAGGCATGGCGAAATATATACTATAGGGTCGGGGAAGTTTTCTAAGGTGTGTTGCAAACACCTGGCTAAAATGAATACACCCTCTGTAATGGTAAGATAAAAATTCAATAGCGATCAGTAAGATATAATTAACAAAAAACATACATAGCTTGTTTAACAAGAGAATTTGATTTGAAAAGTTGATGCAAACATGTTACATATTCATGCATCTAAATTATCGTATTCGTCAGAAAGAAAAGGTATACATATGACAAAACATACATATTAGATGAAAAGTTAACATATATAAAACAAGCACGAAAGCTACAGTCGAATGTGTTCGACAATGATATACCTACCCAATACCCACCCGACCAATTTTCATAAATTATTTGGACGATGATAATATTCTGTTAAAATTAACTGTCCTATATTTAAACTACGCCTGGATTTCATCGATTTACTGGGGGACGCTGGGGGCATGGCCAAAATCGTTCAAATTTTTCTGATAGTCCTAGCTCTAATAGTATTTGATATTTAGATTATCGACTCGCCTGTAGATGCTGATTAAGAGTTTATAATTTGTGGGGTCTTCTGCTTGTTACATACATATGTACATTTTCAGTTGGCACAAAGTTATAATACTCTTCCACACTATGGGTAGCGGGTATAAAAAGCTTTTATTCTGACACATACATATACGATTAGTTTATCATTGTGTTTATCGTATTGTCACGGTGTTTTCTATTCGTCTTATGCAGTAGCTACGCTTATTATTTAACAATTTCATTACAATTACTTGAAACGTACAATAAAAAATGTCAAAAATGAGTTGCTGCTGTGCAAAACGTAAGCGAGTGGCTGAGTGCTATAGTAGCGAAGAAGAGAACGGTTTACATACAAAAACAGATTACGTGAGTATATTTGCGCGCACAATACATACATACATATGTTTATAGTAAATATTTTTGTCAAGAATCATATGCCCATATGTACGTTTATATAAAGTTTTAAGAATAAATTAAAATGTTTATAGGTAGAAAATAGATAGTATATGTATTTATATTTAATATAAAAGTATTTATCGATTTCGATTATTGTTTCGATAGTACAGTATATCAACGTTAACTTCATACGGGCGTATATGTACTAATCCGTAAGTTAAACACTATTCATATCTATGTATGTGCAGATGTGTGTACATATCGCACATATGAAACAGTCGATAACATAAACACAAAGTGGCAGCACTTTGTTGGATGGCCGCATGGACTTTTAGTCGGAAAAATTTTTAAGAGTGTTTACATCTCGTTTGCTTTTACGATATATTAAGAGATACACGCGCACTCTAAAACATCAAATACAGACATATGTTAATGAGAAGAGAGAGTAAAAGAGTAAGACAAAATTGAGTGGAAGCTCCGAAGCATCAGAAACGTGCAAATTTGTGACGAGTTTGTTGGGCACCCGTTAGTATGACTGCAATAGCGCTGTTAATACGTGAGCTCAACGATCTGTTGGATGCATTTTGGCAAAACCGTTTCAACTTGGTCCAAAGTTTTCAATATTATCATAGAAAACGACGTTTGCAGTTGTTTAATTTTCATTGTCGAAAGCACTGGTTGCGTCAGTGCAATAAAAATTTAACGGAGTGCAACGAAAAACACAGCATGCAACATGCTGCGGATGGAAACATTGATTTTGCAGCCATTGAGGCGACCACAAATTACATGCCAATAGAAGAACTTGGACGGCAGCACACGAGATGTTTAGTCGACGTAGATTTAAATGTGGAGGAGTTTAGAAACGTACGTAAAAGTTACAAAACATTACCTTAATATTTTGGCAAATTAAGTTTTAATTCAAATATATAAATAATATAGGTTTGTTACACATATTAAGTATTTCCGTCTTTACTTTGACATTTAGCGCATGTTGCTTGTTTACGTTCGTTCGTGTTTTCTGTCGCGCTTTTAAGCTTTTTCTCAGCTGTTTAGTACAGTAGAAGCAAATAAAACAGTCGCATCTGTTTTCTTAGTGCAAGATTTTCGACGACTTTCGCATCTTTTATTTTAACCTACTTAGCATAAATTGATTAAAATAATATGAAAAAAATCGAACTCTATAATCTATAAATGCATACATACACACAACTAAAGAGCAGTTGTATAAGTGTATGACTGCAATAGCGCTGTTAATACGTGAGCTCAACGATCTGTTGGATGCATTTAGGCAAAACCGTTTCAACTTGGTCCAAAGTTTTCAATATTATCATAGAAAACGAGGTTTGCAGTTGTTTAATTTTCATTGTCGAAAGCACTGGTTGCGTCAGTGCAACAAAAATTTAACGGAGTGCAACGAAAAACACAGCATGCAACATGCTGCGGGTGGAAACATTGATTTTGCAGCCATTGAGGCGACCACAAATTACATGCCAATAGAAGAACTTGGACGGCAGCACACGAGATGTTTAGTCGACGTAGATGTAAATGTGGAGGAGTTTAGAAACGTACGTAAAAGTTACAAAACATTAACTTAATATTTTGGCAAATTAAGTTTTAATTCAAATATATAAATAATATAGGTTTGTTACACATATTAAGTATTTCCGTCTTTACTTTGACATTTAGCGCATGTTGCTTGTTTACGTTCGTTCGTGTTTTTTGTCGCGCTTTTAAGCTTTTTCTCAGCTGTTTAGTACAGTAGAAGCAAATAAAACAGTCGCGTCTGTTTTCTTAGTGCAACATTTTCGACGACTTTCGCATCTTTTATTTTAACCTACTTAGCATAAATTGATTAAAATAATATGAAAAAAATCGAACTCTATAATCTATAAACGCATACATACACACAACTAAAGAGCAGTTGTATAAGTGTGAAAGCTTTTCTACACCGCGTTTTTTGTTTTAAGTCTCTCAATACTTTGTGACGTTTAGGGCGGGTCATACGCGAAAGTTGAGATACCAAAAACAGCTGAGTCTAGTGCAGAATCCAAGCATAACTTTAATATAAAAATACTTTAAATAATAAATTTTATAAATATTAAAACGTGATACAAATAAAATAACAATTGCGTGATACTTATTGTTTAATAATAAAGTTGAACTAAGCTGTGTTTTTGGTGCTGGTTGTATACACATTTTTGCCTACATTTAATGGCAATACAAATTGACAACATTTACACCAATTACAAAGCAAACTAACAAAATAAAAGAGTTTTTTTTTATAATATTATATATTCTTAGAAGTTTACAAATGAGTGTCAAGCTTTTATTTAGAAGGCTCTTTTGCTGTTTCCACAAAGCAAAAAAGGGTGGTTTAAATGAGGTAAGCGTTAGGTCAGGGTCTTACTAAGGTTTTTTTTTACTACATATGGACTATCTTAAATATTAAGTTAGAGTTTAGTTAGTCCGCTAATGTGTTGTAAAGAAATTACCATAGACTATACATGTCATATTATATATTTAACGAATAACATAGCAATCTAGTTTTTTTTTAAGTTTACATTCAATATGTTAATGTTATCGGTTTTTAATATTTTGCAAGAAGAGCGGACTATTGAGCAGCTAAGAAGAATTGTAATTGTTATACCCTTCGACCATTGAAAATGGTCAAAAAAGGGTATAATAACTTTGTGCAAATGTATGTAAAAGGCATAAGGAGGCGTGGGAGACCCCATAAAGTATATATATTCTTGCTCAGGATCACAAGCCGAGTCGATTAAGCCATCTCTGTCTGTCTGACCGTTTGTCCGTCTGTCTGTGTGAACGCACAGATCTCAGCTATTATAAAAGCTAGAGTTATCAAATTTGGCAGGAAGACTCCTGTGTACTATAAGCAGATCAAGTTTATTTCAAATGTTAGGTGCCACGCCCACCGCCCCCACAAATCAATAATTTAATTTTTGAACTTAATTTGTAACCGCTGTATAAAATATACGACTTTCTGACTTTAACATATACTAAGCTGAATGAAATATCTACGTAGTGTCTAAATTACAATCCGATCGAACAATAAACACAGAAGTTATTTAAGAAAATATGATCATAAAACCAAGTGCTTCTGTCAGCTAACAAGCGAGGCGGGCGAGCGCGAAGCGCGAGCGCCATCTGTTGGGATTAATTTCAAAGCATGCATATGTGTATGAACTTAACAAATTATACTACACGGGAACATAGGTCGAAGGGTATCCCACTGTCGCGTTTTGCGCGATTGTTGCTCTCGTTTTCTTTCCCAATAACAACATTAAATAATATACTTACGGCAGGATTCCTTTTATGAATATTCTGATGCATTTCCCAAGCTTCAAACCGATGAAATTGGCCAGCTTACAGAAGGTGTTAGCTTCAACATTACTGGAAAGATTGCCATTAACTGTGAAAGGTGAGTTACAAAATCTATGAATTTATGTAAGTAATAAACACATTTATATATCTATAGGTTCTCTATTAATTTTGTGTATAAAAATGAGACAAGGGATATTGCCTTACACATAAATCCCCGAATTCCTCAGAACTATATTGTACGTAACACGAAAGTATATGACGTTTGGGGCCGTGAAGAAGTTTCTTCAGCCTTACCGTTTTTGCTGCGTCGGGGAGATAAATTCACAATTGAAGTCCTCATCACAGATGCCTGCTACATGATTTCTGTAAATGGCCATCACTTTACCGAGTACTCACACCGTCTTCCCTATAAAGACGTTCAGATCCTTGAGGTTAAAGGAGACGTTGAGGAGGCGCAGATGCAGCGCACCACAGTCCAAAGTTATCCCCAACGTTTACCGGAATCCTCTGTACGAGTAATTGAAGAAAATCTTGCAGATGAATCAGACGAGGTTGATGCAAACATTACGGAGAAGATTAACATACCTCAAGAGTGGTGCTTAATCAACCGGTCTTTAAAAGCTAGTGAAAATTCACCACAAAGCAAAAACAGCGCCATGGATCAAGGACTATCACTTCCATACTATGGTACATTAAAACCAAAATCATTAAAGGAAGGTCGATGCATAAGAATTGAAGGAAGAGTACGTCTTTTACCACTCTCCTTTTACATCAATTTACAGCAAGGGCAAAATATATGGCCACACCCAGTCATTGCATTCCATTTAAATCCACGCTTTTCACAAAAAAGCACTAGCGCTATTGGTAAAGCGGTAGTATGCCGCAATGCCTGGTTTAATGGACGGTGGGGGGAAGAGGAACGTTCCGAGCTTGACACAAACTTCAGACCTGGACGCACTTTTAGCCTAGCAATTGTGTGCTCAAAGGATTCCTTTCAAGTATATGTTAATCGTCAGTTTGTTACTGAGTTTAAGTATAGAGTCCCGCCGGATATTGTGGATACGGTTTACATACAAGGTGATGTTAAACTTTGGAATGTGACCCTTGATCATAATCCTAGGATTAGAGGGAAAAATGTACGCATTTATCATAATCCTCTTGACACAGACGAATGAAAATGTGCTGTAGGTTATTGATTGGACCAATTTTTATGGTACTTTAACATTTTGCCTTAAGTGACAATAATAAAGTCATAATCATATTTATGTATAATTTCAAAAGCAAAAGCAAGAGTAGTAAGCCAAACATGTTCATAAGATTATGTCATTGATATATACATATATAAAATAATACCGCATCGATTTATTAAAGTTGTAAGAAATTATTGTTATTGTTAAGCCCTTCATTTGGCACCAAAGCAAAGCTGTAAGCTATTTTTTACATAATGTTGAGTTATATTATATTATATTTTATTTTAATAAAACTGTCAGAGCACTGAAAGCATTCTTTGTTTTATAAAATGGTATTGTTGATTGATATGTATTTCGTTTTCAGTATCGTTGAAACGTCATTTTTCGGTACAATGTTGTATTATTATGTGATTATTTTGAATTTTAAAAATCCACAATTTAGTATACTGTTCCAAGTCTTACTAACACTGTCAAAAAATTTTTGTGATAATTCTGGCAGCCGACGTTTTCGTCGCCTATAACAGGTTTACTTGAGAATGCTTTTCACTCGCAAACGGCTGCAGCGCCATGGATATTTACAACGGCGCTCGCAGCATTGTATTGCGCCGCGAACTGGACGCAATGGCTACATATTATGAAGAACGCAGTGCATCTAGTCAACGTAAACATTTAAAATTAATTCAGCCGCCAAGGCCGGGGCTCACCTTTTTAGTTCACGGAGTCATACATAGTGATTGCGAATACTTTTGTTTAAATTTTAGGAGCGGACGGAAAGTTTCAGAGGGACATTTATATGATATTTGTTTGCGTATTGGAGCCAGACTGCCTCAAAACTATATTTGTCGTAACTCTCGTCTAAAGGGATTATGGGGTCCTGAGGAAAATTCTTCAAGCTTGCCTTTTACGTTAAAAAGAGGAAAGACATTCTGGATGCAGGTGCTGCTTGCAAATGAAGAATTCTATATTTCGGTAAATGGCTATCATTTCACAACGTATAATTATCGCATGCCATTTTTTTGGTTGAGTTCTGTTGATATTCGTGGCGATGTATCTGACATACTGGTTGAAATTTTTCATGTAGAAGAATACCCAATCCGCGTAAGCGGTACTAGTGTAAAAATGTTGTCGTATGTCGATGAAATAGATTCGCTGCAGGAAATTCAGCCTATGCCCACTGATTGGCTTCGAATCGATTCTCCTTCTAAGTTCCTTAAGCATTTTATACGTCCGCAATCCAAACTGACAATGCCATTTTTTGGTCGTATTCCAAATGAAAAAAAACTCATCAACGGGCATGCTGTACGAATTGAAGGTCGCGTACTCCTAATGCCACAAAGTTTCTCAGTTGCCTTACAACGTGGTCATCGTGTTTGGCCGCTACCAAATATATCACTTTTATTTAGTCCTAGTTTTACAAGAATCAGCCGCGCAAAGGTTGGAAAGGCTATTATAACAAGAAGCGCTTACATAAATGGTGTGCCGGTAAATCATGAAGTATCGAATTACCAAACGAATTTGGGACCAGGAAAGGCATTTGTTATTATAATCGTTTGTATGAAGAATCGTTACGATGTTTATGTAAACAACAAATTGCTGTTGGGTTTTAAGCATCAAATGAATCCTGAAGAAGTTGATATGATTAATGTACGGGGAGATGTTAAACTATGGAACGTGGTCGTTGGAAGTACTAAACTTGGACTCAATAAAACTGGTAAGCCAAGTTAAAGAAAAATACTTTTTAATAAATTAATACATTATATATTTCATCTACATAGGTTCTCTTGGATTCTTTGGCCTTAGTAAGGAAAAGGAGAAGGAAAAGGAAAAAGAAAAGGAAAATGAAAAGCAAAAGCAAAAGGAAAACAAAAATAAAGAAGAAAACAAAAAGGCTAAGGAAATGGGCTAAGGTTTTGATCTTTCATTATTGAATAGCAATAGCTGTTTATTTTGTAATTTTTTTAACATAAAGTTCCATGAAATCAATATTAAATAAAGAGAGATGTAATAACGAGAACACGAATATTGGTATATCCCATTCTGCAGTTAAAATGACATACTTGTTTTCAACTAAAAAACCTTAAGAGCAGCGACGTCCATTTAAGTGCAGCCCATAAGAAGATGGCAGGCAGACCCTTCAAAGGGTCTACAATTGATTATTAAAAATGATAATCGATTAAAGTCGTCCCTGTCATTTTCCCATCCCCATGGTGACGCCAATGCCTACGCCGTCTTGAGCTGCTGTACTTAAATGACATTTATGTCTGCATGTGTTGAGCAAGACAGTTGACATTGTTTTAGCATCTGGAGCAAAAAACAGGATCAAAATGGGCATAGCCGAAAACGTCGAGTATACGGAAAATGCTACTCAAGGTAACCAAAGGTAGTCTATGCTACAGCAAAAAAAATTAATATTATTTATGGTAGCATTTGCAGCGTGCTTCGCATATTTCGACTATTTATACCCTTCGACCATTAAAAATGGAGAAAGAAGAGGTTATACTCAGTCAGTATGAATGAGGCGAAATAAGGCGTAAAAATGGCATTGAAAATTGTAAAAAAAGGGTATACTAACTTTTCTCAAATGTATATAACAATCAGAAGGAGACGTGGGAGACCCCATAAAGAATATATATTCTTGCTAAGGATCACTAGCTGGGTCGATTGAGCCGTATCTGTCCGTCTGTTCGGATGCCCGTCTGTCTGTGCGAGCACACAGATGTCAGCTATTAACAAAGCTAGATTCCAAATTCGGCATGAATGTTCTTCTATAGTTTACGGTGATCAAGTTTATTTCAAATATTAGGTGCAACGACCAGCACCCCCGCAAATCAATAACTTAATTTTTAAACTCGATGGTATAAAAGATACAACTTTCTGGCATTTACTTATCTGATTGAAATAACTTCGTTTCCTCCTAATTTTAAGTAAAACACATAAGATATCTAAGAAAATGTAAGCATAATACAAAATTTTAATTTTACATTTTCAATATGACGACAATGATGTGGTCAGTGGCCTACGATGAGTTTACCAAATTGAATAGTAAGCTGTTACTTCTTAATATATCAATATACCATTCGTGTAGTAAAGACGCACAGTCCAAATCCATACCACAGTAGCGAGGATACACCACCACAAGCAACAACATTCTAAAATAAACCTCAACTGTGGCTTTTTCTCTTTCAGTTCCACGGGTACAGATTCAGTCAATTGTTTGAAATGGTCAACGGAATGCAACTTGTTTTCTTTACAGTATGCCACTTGCAGAATTCCAGTACTAAATAATAGCCGTCTGGCAACCGAATTACACGACGTCGAAAACAAGTCAAGGAAAATTTACCCAGCAGATATTTTGGAAGACTCGTTTTGGTTTTTTTAAGAATACCCATGAACCAAACAGCGTGGAATCAATCAGTTGTTGTGAATGATTTTTGATGTCCCGCAGCGTTTGCTAATCCTACGTGTTAAAAATTGGCGGTTTGTTGCAGTAATAGTACTGTCAAAATCAATTACGTACATTTTGATACATGCACAATAATGTGTTCCTAGTTGTTAAATTTGATTTGTAAGCACTACTTGGTGGTTTTACTTTTTTTATTTATTTTCTTATGAACACAAAAATAATTGAATGCGCATTTCTTGTAAAAATTAAAATAACTAATTTATTTAGTTTATAAGAGTATTTTATATTCGGCGCACTTAATGTAGCTGCCGTTGATATTATAGGAGAGTTAAATTTTGCTGCTTTTGTACGTATCCAGACAACCGCTACAGTTGCCTTTTAGTGTAAGCAATAAATTCAGAGTACGTCTGCAAACTCGTTTTAGACTACAAACTTTCGAAGTTCTGATCCTGCTACGTTTGGAAACTGCTTCTCAAGCTCTCAATTTCTTGGAATATCGCCCGAGATCAATCTTTTACTTTTCTGATTGCATATTTTTATATGGTAGTTGAGCACTCGTTCACATCCCTTTTTCGTTGTTTTATTTGACAGCCTTGGGTGGTGCTGGCTACTTTTCTTTGTTTAACCACGTGCTTGTGTCTGTATGCCTGACAATGCAACGAATAAACCAATAATTTCAAAGCAAAAACATTCAGTTTTATTTTTTTAATTTGATTTTGTTTTCGTTTGTACTTTAATATTAAAATACGATATATTTTAATTATTAGCATAATAGAAATAGAAATACCTACTATTGTTGGTCTTTCTCATTAACTGCTTTTTTAAAAAGCTCAATGTTTGTTAAGTCTGAAAAAATTCTAAAATCGATATCTAAATCTCCACCATATGCAACACCTTAATTTTGTTGATTTTAGTTAAAATCTATATGATTAAAAGTAGTAGGAAAGCTACAGTCGAGCGCGCCTGACTGTGATATACCTGCTATCCAATTGACCAAAACGATTTCTTAAAAAATATAAATTCTTTTGTGTATTTTGTGTTGCATACTTTCCCAAAGCGGTTCGAAATCAGAACATTTTAATTATTTCTTTAATAAGTTTTATGTTAATTTTCCGATCGCAACCAAATTAGAATCATTTGGGGGTTGGTAGTTATTGTGTTTACCAAAAATAAACTGTCTCGGATTAAAATTACAATAAAAACACATATTGATACCAAATTTGGTAGCTCTAGCTTTTATAGTCTCTGAGATCTAGTTTTTCATAACGACGGACAGACAGACGGACATAACTATATCGACTCGGCTGTATATAATTTATGGGGTCTGCCACGTCTCCTGCTGCCAGTTACATACATTTACACAAAGTTATAATACCCTTCTACGCTATGGATATCGGGTATAAAAATGTAAGGGTGAAGTCCCTTTTAGATACAATAATTTTTTTTTTAAATTGCGTGATACTCCAACAAAAAACGTGACACAGGAAACCAGTCAAACGAGCCAGAATATATTCGAGATACACAGACATTACCAAGACCTGTCAAGACTCGCAGCCACTGAACTTCAAACGACAGCTATCAGAAGTGGAAAACTGGAACCTCAGCGCTGCCTGGCCGCACATATTTCATTTGCAAAATGCCACATCCAATGCGAAAACGCAGGCAACTGGGCATGGGTCAGAGCTTTTGCGTGGAAGGAATGACGCCAGGCGCCAAACAATACTGCACGTCTTGCAACGACTTTGTTGTTACTATGACTGGTAACAAACCACAGCTGGCGTCAGAATAAACGTGTGAATTATGGGGCGCTGATAAGTATCTCATGGCTCGTTATTTTATGGGTATAAGGGCATGAGTTTATCCAGTGTGGGTGGATTATTATTTTAAACTACGACACGGACGATTGTTCCAATACTTGTCACTAAAGAGGCGACCAGGTGTTGCCTTGCACAATTAGCAGTCCCAAAACCGCTCTGGCCATCCATTGGCAGTTAATTAATTGATGGCCCAGTATACATTATATTTCAATTGCTTTCATGATCTGATGTCGTTGTAGTGTTTTGAGAGTTCGGTTTTCAATAATAATGTTTATTTTCAAGTTACGTTTAAAAATGTGTTTATTATTCTCCCGACTTTTTAATATTAAGCTAGAAAAACTTTAGCTCGCAGAGAAATTTCTTATAGAAAACTTCATAAATAATGAAAATGAGCAATTGTGTAATCAGGGTAAACGGTTCAGTGACCTTATATTTTTGCATATACTGCAAAATATTTCTTGCTCTATAAACATTATTAATATATTTATAAAGCCTTTCTACAGTTTATTAGGTAATGGGTTGTTTATTTCATAGTACCACTAATAATTGAAAACGAAAATCTTATAACGGCAGCATAGTACCTTGTTTTTTACATCTTAACTGTGAGCAGAAACCAACTGTAATCAGATATCGCAATTACATCAGCTAAGTTCAAGTAAATATCGGAATATTTATACTTTGTTCAAATCAGAAGGCAAAATATGAATAATAATAATAATTAACAACTATTAAAAATATTCAATGAAAAACCAATGATCTTTTTAATTTTTACATATATCACTGCAGTTTTAATTGTAAACAACTTTAAGCAACAGATAGCAGGCTTAGAATTTAAAATTTAGGGATTTAAGGCATGATTATTTTTAGCTGTTACGATATATAAACCAAATCAAACCAAGATCATCCTTATATATATGTGTATACATATTTTGCTATCATTTTAAATAGGACGTTTGCTGAGTCATTGAAACCATGATTTGCATCTAAATTTTTATTCACGTCATTGTTTGCGGTGGAATGCTTCAATTAAAATTCAATCCTCCTTTATCAATAGACTGATAATGACTCTTGATTTACATTTATATGCATACGTATGCATTCAAATTATTTGTTGAATTCATTTAATTATTATATTATTATTTATTTTTATGTACAATGTAGTGTATATGTTTAGTTATTTAAAAAAATATGTATATACACGTATACTATATAATGACTTCGCTGACGATTAAAAAACATTGTACAGCAATCCATATTTACATATTTATGTATGTGTGTATATATTGATCTAAACACCTGCAATATAAAATCAATAAAGCTAACAGCTTTTCTAATTAACCAGTTTCTATGGGCTATAAGCTGATGTAATTTAAGCCGACTATTGCACAGTGCGTCAAGTAGATGCATGTTAATGAAAGACAAACTGTAGTTCGTTAATATGCGTCATACATCTGCGTTCGTCTGTACCAACTATCGCGTAGTTCAATATCATAACTCCCAGTACTCGTTTGTTAGATTAGCTTTCCTTATATGTCTATATGTACATAATTCTCTGACTGATAAGTGGCTAGCTTGGGTGGCAGTTCGTGAGAGCTTGGTACACTTGAACCAGCCTGCTGCCAATTCGCGCGCACCTGTTGTGCTTCAATCTCACTCTTCGTCCATTATTCCATCAACTGGCTTGTTGTTGTTTGATAAGATTATTTAGCTTACATATATATATAAATATATAGCCCAATTCGTCTTCCAGTACACAGCGGCTTTAATTTTTTAGATCGAACTCTTCGGGTGCGCTTGTACTCATGTTAGAAATATGTTACATCAATCCATGTTAAAGAAAAGACATTTCATTTAAAATAGATTTGTATATTTAAGCCTTCTGCTTTTATGGCACTTTTGGCACATTATAATATGTACACACAATACATATGTATGCATATGAGATTATAGATTATTTTTTCAGGTGGTACAAATTGGCCAACATTTCTTTATAATATTTAATTCAATCTGGAGTTGAGCATGTTTGTTCATACATATATAACAATTATTTTTATAACATTTCATTTTAATTGAATTCCTTGTAGGTGTGTCAAAAACAACAAATTAATCGTATGGACGCAAGTACAATTCTCTCATTTTTATTATTATATTAGTTCTACAAAATATTTCTTTGTGTCAATTCAGCTGAAATCAAATTTCTTTCATTAACATTATTATTGTCATCGATTTTGGTTTTTGGAAAAGCTAAAGTTATTTTCTCTTATAATAATAAAAAATGTTGTTGGACAATTTATGTACAGCCTGCACCTTATCATAAATTTTTTACATTCAACAGTTAAAAGATAGTTAAAATTAGATCACATGACAGGCTTTTTATCCTAAAGATAATAGGTTACGATTATATTTTTATTATGTTCTATATACACAAAGATATTTATGTACTTGTTTACATTAAAAAGTGAACCCATTAAATTTTCCCTTTTCATTTCTAATTTCAATAATAGCCTTTAAAAAAGGGGCCTAGTTAAATTAAAGCATATTGTAACTCTCTCTTTATGTTAGTTTTATTATATTAATTAGCCAGCACAGGAACTATTGGGTCACTTAAGATAACTATTTTGTCAGTATTTTGAAAAACTCAGTCATGTTAGAAGTCTTTGTAAATTGAAATTAAAATATAGCTTCAATCATCTTTTTTGCGCTTAACTTTTCCTTCAGTTTGAATAGTGGAGCTGATCGCCTCAATACAATCAGCAATAGTAGGTTCAGATTCGTCTGAGCTATAGTCCTGGCCAGTCATTCGGCTTAACGTAAGAATGTAGGAACAGGCCACTCGCAAAACAGACAGCTTTGACAGTTTTTGAGAACTAGCATACGCTGGAACAGCACGGCGCAAAGTTTCATAAGCCGCGGAAATAGTGTGAACGCGTGTGCGCTCACGCGCGTTGGCTTCGATTCTACGTTCACGAGTCATATTCTTATAATTCCGTTGCTGTGGCCGCGATTGTGAACCGGTGTTTTTGGCAGTTTCTTCTTCGGTTTGATCCATAGGAATATCGCATGTTTCTTTATTAGGTTTTATATGCTCTGAGTGAGTCTTACGACTCTTCTGCTTAGTATGCAAAAGCTCTGCAAATATTTCAACATCCCTGGACTGTGGAATCCTTGTAACTAATGCTAGTGGTTCTTTTTGTTCTGGTTGACTTGTCAAAGTGAGTGAACGATGAAGTGTAGTTAAACCGGGATGACGTACAAAAATATGCGCAGGATCCGGCATATTTTCGCGTGTTATCACTTGTTTGGAGTCCCATACGTTTTCTAAAATAGATAAGTGATTGTCGCTCATAGGTGGAGACGACGGAAGCGATGAGGGAGTTAGTATAACAGCTGAATCAGCTGATGAGGTGTACCGAATTCGTTTTTTTAGTGGACCAGTAACGGCCATGTTTGAGCCAGCTTCAGAAAATGAACTATAAGTTGCAGACAGTTGTACTGACTCTACAACTTTTGAAGGCTCCATGCTCTTGCGTTTATGCCGTACTATTACTGTTGACTTTTCTTCGAGTGAACCATATTCTCCGATCTGTACATCATTAGGACTAGTACATAGCGGTGTATCGGCCGTTAAATCGTCACCACCTTCGCTTTCCGAACTGGCAGAGCAAAAGCCTGCGTCGCGGTCGTTTGAACTTGGAGAATCTGCAAGCGAAAAGTATAATTAAGTTAAAAACCATTTAAAAAATTATAAGGTAAAGTAATAGTTTCAAATAAGTGATTAAAGCTAAAGTTCGTTTCAAAAATTGATCTCCAAACACAAACAACGACAATTCTGTTCAGAAATTTATTCATGAAAAGTTTGCAAATTATACCTCTTCTTGGCTAAAGAAAGGTATGATAAAAGGTTTTTATTAAATAATGTTGAAGTTAAATTTAGCTTTGTTTATATCTTCGATAATAAATACTATTGAAGCACTCAATAATTCTTTATAACGCACACATGTGTGTAGCACATACATATGTTACATACACGAAACACATAGATTTTTAAACTCCTCATTTTCACACTTCTACGCTGTTTATCTGAACAAAACCAGCCGCACGCACAGACACATGTGACTTGATGTGTTTTGCATGTTGACACAACTATTTATAACCACATTATTTTCCTATCTTTGCTAATTTTAGACCAGCAAACAGCAAGCGAAATTCAAGCAAGCGACAGACGTTGCAAAAACAGGCTGTACAAATAACGGTAGCTACTAGTAGCTTAGCACTTTATTGTTGCTCTCGTTGCCTGGCTCTAATGATATAAATGCAATACCTCGTGGATATGGTATATTCATATTTATGTACGTATGTGTATAGATGTTTATGTGGATATTTTTTAAAAGTATTTTATGTACCGCAGTTAGTGTGTGTGTCTTTGTCGACTTCTTATCCAAGTTTCTGATGTGTTGTTAAAGTATATTGCCATGTAAGTGGGAGACAAAATAAACAGACTAAACGTGGTTGTTATAAAAGCAATATCTCGAAAAACATTTAAAGGGATATAAGATAAAATGTAAAAATATATAAATTTTTTACATGTATGTGAATCATTTTAATATAGGAATACCCATCCTCCAATTGTAATAAAAAAAATCTCAACCATTCAGATATTATTAGCCTTTTATTGTAAAAATGAATTACTCTGAGTACAAATATGCTGAAATCGATTTAAAAGAGGCACACCTAAAGTATACGAGACATCTGAAAGCCTAGTATTCACACTGAAAGTCAGGCAAAGGTTATCAGAGTCTGTTTTATACGGGAGGCTTGCTGGGAAGTCGTCAGGGTTCCTTGTGTGGGAAGACTTCACTTATCAATACAAGTCTACACGCCAAGCAAAAGGGCATTAGACAATGATCTCGTATTTGCCATAGTATTTTGACGCGTCATTTTTGTGAATGAAATAATATAAAGCATAATATTGTCGGTCACTAAAACTTAAGCTATCACGAATCAATGAAAGGCTACCTTGTAAAAGCGAAAATTTCTTACCATTGCAATTGGTGATCTAAATCTTCACTGATTGTGCGTATTTCTATACGTATTTATTTGATGAAACCTATTAATCGTTATAAGAAATACGGATATTATAACTCTAATTGTTTCGTCTATTGTTCCATTTAAATGGCTTAAGTTTAGTTGAGCGTCAATGCATAGTTTATTCCTATGTGTGCTATAATTTATTTATATATTTAATTCCATTAACTATTTAAGAATGTTTTTCATAAATAATTAATCAAAAGCATATGCTTTGAAATTAAATGATATAAATTACGAATTATTAAGCAACAAAGCTTATTTAATGGAACTTTAGCAACTGATAGTCTTTTACTTATTTAATGGACCTCTAGCAACTGACAGTCTTTTGCTTATTGTTCAAACTATGGTGGGGTCACAGACAGCAAAATCTCGAACCTTAATGTGATTGCCAATGGCGCCTTCTTGGTTGGTTGGCGCCACCACTGACAATGATTAGTATCAGAAAACAATTTTAAACACAACCAGACTAACCGTACAGTTGGTGGCAGTCGACAGTAAGATACTCTTTGGCATGTTTTGAAAAACCGTTTCCCACTAACAATTTCAAAGACAAAGTTTGCCAACGCCTATTGTATTCTCATTTTGTACATATGTATATACAGGCACGCGCACACCACGTAGGCAGCGATGCTCATCTTATCAAACTATATTGAAGTTGTATCTTTTTAGTTCTATCAAATTAGTAAATCCTTTTTAAAAATGTAATGTAAATGTAATTTATCACCATTGGCATGAAGGTTTCTGTGTACTAGGCGCAGATCAAGTTTATTTCAAATGTTAGGAGCCAGGACCACAGCTCCCGCAAATTAATAATTTAATTTCTAAAGTCGATTTGTAAGCGATGTAAGAAATATACACCTTTTTGACTTCGACATCTACTAAGCTGATTGAAAAATTTACGTATCTCCCAAAGGTATGCGAATAACACCAAGTGCTTGTGTCAGTTAATAAGGAAGGCAGGTGAGCGCCATCTGTCGTTAATTAATTTAAAGCATGTGCATACGTATATATGTACTATTTAAACTACACCGGAACATAGGTCGAACGGTATCCCAATGTCGCGTGCCGCTCGACAATTGCTCTCTTTTTTATTTTTTAGTTAATTAACATTATATCTTTTGGGGCCCGTAGCTGGTATTCTTAATCTCATAATATATATATATAACTAATAATTGTTTATACTAATAATTTAACTGAATGATCATCATCATTTTGAATACATAGAAGAACTGATGCTTAAATTGACGAAACAAAAAGGGTTATGAGCGTTTACAATATATTACACTTCTACTGCATTTGTCTACAAGTGAAATGAAATTAAACCACAGAGAGTAAGAGCGAAACTAAAGCACTGCTAAACATTCAGTTAAAGAAAAAACAAATGTCTTATGTCGATTAGACAGAATTTTTTAATAACAAGCTTTTCTGGTCTCCTTCCAAACTGCTATTTATTTTCATGTAGAAATCTGCTACTAAAATGTTTATAAAAAGGTTAGAAATGAGATATTAGTTTTTAATAATCTGATGCTCTGTTAAGTGTTTTTTATTTTATACTTAATACTATTGAGAGTACGGAATTTTTCTGTATTTCAATTTTAGAATAATGCCCTTCTACCTTATGGGTAGCCGGTATAACAAGCTTCTCATCAGTTACCTTTTTTTATAATGGCTTCAATCTCTGCTGCATTTAACTGCATGTATATCTTGTCTGTTTTTGGTACTGCCATAATTGTAGTAAATTAGCTTGAAGATGTCGAATTTAGGTATGCGCGTAATCCAGACAACGGTTTACACTATTTGTATTTACAAAATTATATATTTTTGGTTTTTGTTCACAACAATTTCACTACCGACACTAATAAGATATCAAGACTAACTTGCAGATATCTTATATTTATGAATATATCGGAAATCACTACATGCGATATTGATATATTACATACAAATTATGTTTGACATAAACACTGCAACGCTCGATGCAGAATTGTATAATAATACACAATATTAACTGATTTTAATCATTAATGAAGTATCACCAAACTTTATGTCGCAAATTATAAGCATACACATAATTCCGACAGACAGTAACACACCACGTCCGTTCACCACGAGAATATATTGGGTTGTGAGAGGACCAGGCACGCTCGCTATCATGCTAAAAGCAACACGCGTTCGAACCAGTTGTGTTGCAACTAGAGATGGACGCGTGACTTCTGAATATTTTATATAGAGGAACATTGTCAATGTTAATAAAAGACAAATACTCTATGTAGAAGATACATTTAAAATTTGTTCAAAGTACAAAAAGTCATTATTATTTATAAGCTATTTATCAATTAAAGGTTATTGGTGTAAAAGTACGTTAAAACAGACTATTTTTGTATTTAGTGACGATTATTTTGAATTATAATGTTATGTCAATTAAATCTGTAAACCTTAATGACGTAATAAAATTAATTCAAATTTAAATATAAAATTTATGTATTGTATGTGGTATGCTAAATTGAATAACGAATATGTAGGAGTTATTCTTAAATTGTTTGTCGAGCCATCGAACATGTTCGATATGACTTTTTCTTGATTTTATGAATGAAACTAAAACGAACAAACATTATAGTTGTGCATGAGTATCTTGTACAAAAGTAAGATACACGTACATGTTACAGATATAAATTTAACAAAAAAAATTAAAATTACAAAATTATTTTATCTTTTCAATTGTTTTTATTATAATAATTTGTATTTAAATATATTTTAATATTTTTCTATATGTATATGTATATATGCAAATCAATATAATATATAATAAGTATTATAATAATAGATATAAATTATAAATCAAATATAGTAGTTTATATAGTTTTATTACACAAAATAATTTCCAAAACCATGTATAATACGATTCCTGAAATATATACTGCAAGTACTACACAACTTATCTTAAATGTCTAACAGCAATATTCGCAAGTGTAGAGTACACAGTAAAGTTTGCAAGATTTCTATTAATCAACTTTCCGTTATTAGGTATAATTGCATACAATAAGTCAATTACTGTTTGTAGTGCAATATGATATAATAACCCCCAAAAAATATATGTATATCCGTAGACAAATCTTATATGCAGGTATGAAAGATTGAACTCTTAATTTGTATTGGGATGCATAAATACCACGTTTGCAATACCATGTAAACAACATAAAGTCGAGAAGCTGAGAGATACACCAACCGCACAATCTGTTCGCTAAGTCTATATTTGTAATAGTGTGAGTTGTGGGAAACCAACACTGTCACATGGAGCTTTGCCACACGGACTACCCACGCGGCAGCTGTTCTAGAAAGAGAAGTTGGGTGTGAGTTCATGCTGTCACTGCCAGAGTGCACGGAAAACTGTTTTATTTTTTTATACTCGCAGTTGGTGGCAAATGCGTCATGTGTTGCACTGGAAGGAGGACGATTCTCTGGTGTTGAAAACTGCGCGGTTGGCATTGGCGTCATCAACCTTGTCTGCTCTTATAAGCATGTATGTTATACTGAGGGCCAAATAATTTAAAGAACTAAATTAGACAAAGATCGAAATAATAAAGGTACGTCATGAAACATTTCAGGTACATATTTCTCCTAGGTTAAAATTACGAGTATGACACTTAAACTGTGTGCAATAATTTGTTCACCCTATCTTTTTTTTTTGTTTTGAAAATATGCAGTTAAAATTAAATCTTTGTCGGACAGCTATAGCAGATATGTGTTTTCCATAGATAAGTTCGTTTACAAATTAAATTGTAATCATCTTTTCGAATAGATTTATTTAGTAAAATACAGATATTTCTTATTTACAATACTACATGAAACTTACAAAAGGAACTTTACACATTAGATTCATTCATTCATAAGGATGCACAAGAAATAAAAAATACACACATTCAGTGGAACACTTTCGGACTTACAGTAATCGCTTGCCTGCCCAAAAAATCCAAGTCTGCCCTTGTGAAACACAACCTTGAAACAAGGCCTTATAGTTGTTTGTAGTCTTTTTAGTTGCTAGGCTCATCAGCGAACATCAGAGCTTTAACGCATAACCATTCTTTCCAATCAGCTCTCAAACAGATGTACGTTTTGCACGAGCTTCTTGCTTCCATTCAGTAGGCCGTTTAAATGACGCATGACTATACCCTTTAATATGAAAGGTTAAGTATCTCCAATTTACACATATGCATGTGTATTCATATTTATATGTATGAAGTATTTATAAAATAATACGTATGTATATACTAAAAATATTTGTATCAGAAAATGTTTAATGACTCCAATGGGTATGTTATAGTCATGAACATCCATATCAAAATTTTGTTTTTTTGAAGTCCTTCGCCACAGCATAAAAGAATGAAAGATTCAGTCTGCTAACCTGTTTACCTGTTGTTTGACCAGAAGCCACAACACACATAACCCGCATAGCTATCGATTTGTGGGCGTAGCCAAACTTTCAACTCATTTCTTTTGTCAAGCTATAAGTTCAAGGATATGCATACCTTTCAAAAATTGTTACTGCCTGTATCGGAGTAATTTGATCATCCTTTTTATTTTTTTGTAAGAAATAAAGCAGCTAGAGTTACCAAAATATATTTTAACTCTTACCAGAAATCTGCATTTATTAATTTGGCTTCTGTGAGTTTGTTTTAGCGGTGTCGGGTGATATTTTATACATATGTAAATTTAATATTCAACTTTCCACTGAGCTGCAGCAATGAATGTTTCAAATGTCAAACTACCTGCGCAGATCAGACTTATGCCAGACGTTTACTTATTTGGTCAAGTCTCAAATGCTAATTACTTTTAGTCTGCTCGCTATAATTACCAAAGATTGCTAAATTGTTAGCCGTACCGGCATATTGATATTTCTCGGGTTTTACCCACCAATGCAGCTTGTCAAACCAGGTACCAGTGGCTTCTTAGAATTTCTGTAATATTTTGCACTTGTTGCCCTTTGCTTTTCTTTATTATAAAATTTTTAATGACTTTTGCCTTATCGTGAAATGTTTACGACTTTCAGCTTGGTCTCTCAATGATGCATGTAAAGAATACACCACTTTTTGTAATTAGTTTTTGAACTACATTTAGAAACTACAGATTTGTGAAGTTGTATTGAAAATCAAAACCAAGTAATAAGATCTAGATCTAGCGTACACGGCCTTCAAGCATTAGACTTGACTAACAAAACATATTCAAACTACATACACATAATAAATACCTAGTTTTTATGTAGTATATTTGTAAAACCATACAACAATGCACTGTTAGAAATGCATTTATTGTCGTAACAGGCACATGTTCTCGCAAGGATTGTGCGTAACGTGTTTGAGCAAATACACATAAACACACTCATGTTTAAGCACATTAATGAACAACTCTAGATTGGGTCACGTGGCATTTTAACTTTTTGCACGACAAATCGTTACATAAGGACTTAGTGGAATACTTTTAATTCATATCACATGTACAGATATAATACGATTATATTATTTGAACTATCACAATTATATTGAAAAAATTGCATACATATAGTTGAACAAAATTTGTAAAACTGTATCTTGTGACGTTATCTAGCTGAGACTTATTGACGACACAAAGTCTACAGACGCATTTGTACATATGTACATAACAACGCATATGTACACACATGGTTGTAAGTGTGTATGTACATACATACATACATATATACAAATATTGTAGCATTCCCGCTAAACATGTGTTCAGTTTGCGAGGATGGCAAATGAAAGGCGAAGAACACATGTGCGTGTCCTACGACCTTCAAGTGGCGTCAGTTTGACTGTTGCGATTTTTCATGGAAATTGCACAGTCTGCGACTGCTTACATATGGTGACCAGAACTAGAATGGGAAGTATACTATAAAATGAATTCTTTATTCCAAAGCGAATGCAAAATGTTTGATTCTTACTCTTAAAATCATCCCTAAAATACTTACGTGAAATCTAGGTTGAATTATCTTTATGCTTAGAAAATTATGGTCTCACATGATTTTTTGACTGTATTAGAACAAATTAAGGATATGTTAGGTATACCCATACAATAAAATAAGAACCCATTCGATAACTGACTGATAGGCCAATAAAGAATCCCTCAATCAAGTAATTAAATAGTAAATCAGACGTACATTTAGAGCATTTTGTGGATATGTACATAAATTAAAGACAAGCAGAAGCTCCCTGGAAGAACGTGACAGCCGCAAGCAAAATCGAGAAACGACAGCGGCAATCAAATGCATGCGAGCAACTCAATAATACATAATTTGATTCAAAAATGTACGCTTTTAATCCTGGAAACTTTCCAACCCTAGCCATCTTTGCAATTGTTGGCAGGTATCGCACAAATTAAAGTCTTAGAAATATATCACGCAATGTGGTAAGGTTGAAATTATAATTATAATGCCAACGCCGACAAGTTTTTCCCACGCTTCATGGTACGGAAAACACCCTCAAGCTAAATGCAACAAAAAATTCTTGTACTTTTCAAGAGCAATCTGCAGACAGTTCAGGCTTTTTTGTTATTGGCTACTGTGCGCATCCAAGTAATGTTACCTCCAAATTACACAGAAGCTTCACACACACAAGCAAATCGTTATTATGAAAATCGGGATCGCCTTGGGTTGAAAATACCACCAGTCGGATTTGTCTCTAAACGGCCCATGCGAAGAACAGAAACGGTGAGTATTCAAAGTTAATGTTGTAAAACTTTTCATATTTTTCATAGTTTATTATTTTGTTGTAAATATACAAAATTTTAAAAATATATCACTCTTTACTTGAAAATAATATTTGAAAAGCGATCAATAATTAGTAAAAACCAGAATCAAAAATAAACCTGCAAAACTATGCCAATAATACAACAAACAAATAGTCGTTACAGACATGAGGCAGCCAAAAAATCATGAAATATTTTAAAAATTATATTTAACTGCCGTCTAATTATTTTTTGACCTGCCTTTCGACGGCAAACTCTTACTTCCTTATTTCATGGATTCAAACATTGCTCCTTGGCCTTGTCATAAAATATCATTTGTTCACTTTCCTTTTGTTAGCTAGTACTCTTTGTTTCGCATAAAGTTATGCATAAAAGACTAGACTTCTCTCTAATTTAGCTGGCGCCAGACGCACAGTAGGTCATCTCAAAAAGGACTGAAATATTTAGAGGCTTGTTTTTCAGACAATCGAAATACGTACATTTACCTGCATGTGATGAGTGCAAGACCCAAGGATAAACGCAGACCACTTAACCACTGCATTTTAAGGCTAAGAAAACGCGTGTATGTATGTGTAGCTGACGGTTGATTATTAAGTTAAGGGAACCACCTAGCATCAGAAAGGTGCCATCAAAAATTTTGCCAGCCGTGCCAGATGCCTTTTGTGCATTGACACTGACACATGCCACAGAATATGCATGGTGGCCCATTGACCACTCTCTAGTCACTTGTCGCTGTTGCCACAACTGGTTTGAATTCTTCATTTGCGTGTGAACAATATATATACATATTTATTAAAATGGTTGTATGTATCTATACTTGGCTTGCTTTTTGTTGTTTTAAAAGTTCGAGACATGCCCAGCTGTCCCATGTCGCCTTGAGATCGTGTCAATCGAAAGGTGCATAACAACTGCCTCGTTTTATATGCCGGCAGCCACTCGTCGTATAGCCCAAACTAAAAATTTGCCACATGCGGTTGCTTTGTCAGATGCTTTGTAACACGTTCAATGATCCGATTATTATACATAAAATGTATACAAATATATACGAAATAAGTAAACGATGTGTATGCTATTAATACTGATTCATTTGATCTATTTATTATTAAATATTATAGAATATTTTATTTTAATAATTTGCTAAATCTAAATATGAAAATATATAGATGTACAAAATATATCTGAAGCTATAGTATTAGATGTACATTAAATTTAATATCATGTTATATACTATTCGATATCCTATAATTTGGTATTTATTATGACCATTAAAATACAAAAACACAAGCTATTTGCCTGTACAAAATTTCATAGGCTTAATATACCCTTCTTCTCGTATTTTCAATTGTACTTTTTTGTAAAGCAAACGCAAAAATAAGAAGTGATGTTTCCTAATGCCACATGCGCCACACAAAAATAAATTGGCGCCAGACGTGCAAAAATATGCAGGCAATTAGAAAAGTTTTTCGATTTGTTTTATACTTACACATACAAATGTATACAACACATGCAAGTCAAATATATGTAAGTAGCTGCAAAAAGTAAGTTTGTAAAAATCAACAAAATCAACGATATAAAAGGATTCGAGCAATAGATCGTCAGAATGTCACTAAATGGACTTTGCACTTTGTAGACAATGTTCTTGGCATGTGTTTACGACAACGAGATGGACGGCTTAGTTATCGCAGAGTGCGGTGGCATCTGTCGTGCAACTGTTGTTGAAAATGAAACCAATGGCCAACAGATTCCATTGTATCTGGCACAAAAGTTCAAATGCATAACTGAGTGAGACATTAGTAGCAATTTCTGGCTAATAAAAATGTCTTGACTGTAACAAAAATAATTCAGACTTACGAATAAAATGGATATTTAATCACTTCGCCCTGTATATACCATATGCACGTCCGTATGTGTGTACATTCTATGTTCCATGCAAATATGACCGAGTTTTCAGTCAACGAAACACGAGTTTGTGGGAGTCCTTGGGTTATCGCTAAACCGAAGGAAAACGTTTTTTTGTTTTATTTATGCATGTTCTTTAATGGCGGCTTACGAAGTGGCCGTTAATATGAACTCAACAAAGTGTGAGCCACATGGCGTTTTATTTTAATTTGCATGCACTTCCGGCAAAGCAACTAGCTAGGCCATGCATTTTTACGTTTACCCATAGTGAACAGCTGTTCCAGAGATTTTAATAGATTTTGAACACATTTCACATATTCCTATTTTATACGATACCAAATATGCAATAGTATAGCATGCAAGCCATAGACTTATACATGTGTGTATGTATGTATAACCATATTACATATCGATGTATGATTATACTTACTTTACTTTACTATACTATAAAATTATTTAAGTGTTCGTACATGTAAGGAAAGCTCGGGCGGCAGCAGAAATACACAACAGAACGAATCAGTTGACTTTCAGCTGCCAGCAAGAACGGAGCATGTGGCGCAACTTTTTAATGTATTCACTGCGCAAATTATCAAAATCTTCTCGATAATTTAATATTTTGTCATTGTTTAATGCGCTATAAAACTTGTACTCATTTCTTTTGTTATTCACTTAAAGTTTCCTTGCCCATAACCAAATAACAATTCCCTTCAGTTTGTAGCAAAGGGGTATCGTGAACCATCGTGTCACAGCGTTTCTGTAACTTTAAAGTATTTTATTGGATCCGACCACATAAATATAAATATGTATTTCTATTTTGATGACTAGCAGGACAGAGGATGCTGGAGGCGAGGCATTGTGCCAGAACTGGCTTGCGTTTCTTACATTACAAATACCTTGCCACGGGCGTTATGTGAAAATTTCATTTAAATCTGACTATAAATAAGTGAGATATGATACGAATTAACCAGACCTAATTTACGCAAGCATACCGAAGTTCAAATCTAGCGTCAGACACACTGCATTTTAAACTTTTTATTTGCATTGTATGGTAACAGAATTGGTTCACAATGCAGCTTTGCCGATGGGCCAAGGAGGCAGGCAATGGCCGAGTGGTTAGAATGGCGGACGGCAAACTTATAAAACTGTCGAGAGTGCGTGTGTTCAACTCTCGGTCAAGCCGGGGGCTGTGATATAGCCGCTACAAACAAATTAAGTTATTAAATTAATTAAATTTCAATAAAATAAAAAAAAAATTTAATTATTTTGTTTTCATATTTATTATGCAATATGAAAGACAATCAAATTATAATAGTTATAAATAATATTAATTATTTATAAATAAAGTTTACTATTTTTATTTTATTTAGCACGCATCAAAAAAACGCGAGCTAATGCGTTCTTCAATGCCGTCACAGGCAGGCGGGTAGGCTGTAAAATAAATTAAATAATTTATTTAACATGTTCATACATATATTATGGATAAAATAGTATGTAGAAGTAGATAACAAAAATTGATTACTCTGCTATAATACAAAATATCTAAATAAATTAAGTTATTCGCAACTTCGTTACTCAATTTAGAAAATTATCAGAGTAACTGATAGCGCCCAACATATCAACAAATTTCAATTTTCATTTCTATGGCGGCTTTTTATTTAATGGCTGTCAATCGTATATTTTTTTTTTTGTTTTTACGTTTGGTATTTATTTATATTACCCGAGTGGGCAACTTAAAAATATTATTCACAACAAAATTCCTTAAGTCTAACTTAATTCTAGGTGTTTAATTTTATTGACATATAATTTATTATAAGAGAAATGTAATTAAGTTGTTTGAGGAGGCATAGATTAGCAGAAGAAGCACTATGTAACAGGCCCACCTAGCACGGTGGCTGGCATCAACAGGGTGACTTGGGGTGAACTGTTTGGCGACCGCGTTGAAGGGCATCTAGACTTAAAGTGATTGGAAATTCTTGTGTCTCTTTGGTGGTCCCAATCAGTTTAAAAGTGCTGTGCTGGATAGTGTAGTCATCGTTATCTGCTACTCGCTGGTTTTAACATGTAAACAAAACCAGCTGGGGGATGCGTTGCCAACTGTCAGCGATTTGAGGGTGAGTTTCCAGCTGGCCATTGTTACCAGAGCTGCTGCATGGTAAATGTTGGATTTTATTATTTTTTTTAAATGTTGAGTTTGATATAATACATTATTTTATTGCTTCAAGTTAGATTGTAATGTGTTATTTTAATTAATTTATTTGAATTTTTGGTGCTTGTGAAACCAATTGGGGTGCTGCCATCTCTTGGCCAGGCAAGTGTATAGCAGCCAGCTTTTGTGGAAGCGACTATCGATTGTTGGCATAGTATTGTTTAGCTCAGAGTTGCATAAGTCGGGTGCGTGGTGTCCATTCAGAACAGCGGCATTTATATAGAGTAATTAATATACTTTTTTTTATGTTAATTGAGTTTGGTTTGTGTTTAAAGTTTGTTAATTGCGGTGTAAAGTGTTTGTTAATATGTTTTACAACAGTTAGATTATTTTTTTTGAGTGGTGGTGAGCATGGCAGAGGACCGCATTATTGGTGTGTGTTTGTATGCTTGCAACTGCAAGATCAAACGTAGTGGCGTAAATCGTTTGCAGCGTTAGTGTGTGAGTTTGCGCGTGAACATCTTTTTTTTTTGTTAGTGGTGGTGAGCAGGGACCACATTATGGGTGTGTGTTTGTATGTTTGTATGCTTGCATGTGCAAAGCCAAACGTGGTGGCGTAAATCGTTTGCTGTGTTGGTGTGTGTAATTTTGTGCGTGTACATTTTTATGTTGGGAAAGGTCGTGATTTGCACAGTGGGCTGATGTGTAGTGTTTACGAGTTGATTTAGTATGTATTGAGCTGTGTTAATTTTGCTGTTGGGCATAGTTGGCGTTGCTGTTGGATAGTTTCATTTTTTTTTGTTTCTTGTATTGTTTATTTATTGTGACGGGCGGAATTAAAGAGTATGTACTCACATCATTGTGTATTTGCAAATTTTTAGCAGTGTTTGTTATTTATTAATTATTGATTTAAGGGATTGATAAATTTGTATTGCTTGCAGGTGAGCTGGCAGCTGGAAGGGGACACTTGAGGGCAGTGGTTTAGCAGGAAAGGTGGTAGCCAGGGTAAGTATATCTGTTAACCAATTGATGATTTGGAAATTTATCTAATATATGATTACGTTGCAGGCTTTTCCAGTGTTGGAGGAGGACAAATGAGCAGCTCCTTTCGGCGAAGCATTTGACGGTGCCGGATTCCAGAGTGAGCGTGCGCAACTGTGCATGTTTATTTATTGTTATTTTGACGGAGATTTTGTTTGCTTGTTTTAAGTTATTTTGATGACGGACAAGATTAGCGATGCTGGAGGCAGGAACCAAGCAGGAGTGGCTTGCAATGAGGATAGTTTAAATTTGTATTTTGGTTTTTAGTTTGCTATAAGAGTTTTGTGTGTTTGCAGGTAGCAGGAACTGTGAAGCGATGTTTAGGATGCGACGGGTTGGGAGCAATGAGGGCGAGTATAATGGTGACAAGTAGCGCTTGTTAGGACTTTTGTTTGATGCTGGTAATAATATATCCTTATTTCAGGTTTTCATGGAAGATTGGCGGGGAGCTCCTGGCGGCGGACAGAACAGTCAGTGGCAGCAGGCGGGATTCAAAGGTAAGTTAATACGTTATTGTGTATTTGCATATTATTTAAACGGTGTTTGTAATTTTTTATTATTTATATTAGAGGATTGACGGATTTATATTAAATTTTGTATTTTCGTTTTTAGGATTGTTGTAAAAGTTTTTTAATATTTGTGTATTTGCAGGTAGCAGGAGCTGTGCGGGGATATGTGAGATGCGTTTCCGGAGGGCTGCGCATTTGGATGTGACGTCATTGGAGGACGTCGTCTTTGCGGAGACGGCGGCGATAAGTATGTGTAAGTTTGCATGATAGGAGATCCAATTTGTGTTGATATTTATGTATGTGTGTATTTCTTCACAGGTTCTGGTAGAAGTGACTGGCGACTCCTGGCAACAGATCAATGCAGGAAAGCGAATGGCAGCTCTCCAAGGTAGGTAAGCGTTGCTGCTTTTCTGTGTGTAATTTTTAACGATGATTGGTTTTGTGTTGTTTATAGGTGCATGCGGGACTGGAGATACGTAGACGCGGCGCCCAGGCATGACTGGGGACAACGGTTTATGAAGAGATGACGGCGACAAAGGTGAATATTGTACGGAGGTTTAAGTCTGAGTTTGATGATTATAAATTGCTTTTTATTTCAGGTTTTGGTGAAGACGAGGCAGGCAATGATGACGGCAAGTGGTGCGGGAAGTGACGTCGAACGTGACTCAGTAGTGAGTTAGTGCATAATATATGTTTTTATGTAGTTATTAATATATTTTGTATTTGTAATTTCAGTTGTCCGGCAGGCGGTAATGGAGATTGCCACTTTTTGTATCAGTTGCAGCAGCCACCCCATTGTAGGCTGCGTGTTTCCTGGTTGATCATCGAAGCATTGTATAATTGTTATTATTTATTAAATTACTATTTATTATCGTTTTTTAATTTGTTGTTTTTAATAATTGTATTTTTTTGTTGTGTTTCATTTATAGTGTTAGGGCCAGTGTTGTAAATTTGCGCCATTTGGCCGATATATTGACTGTATCAGTCAGCTTTTAGTAAGCAGCTTGCATACTGCGTTGCATTGTTTGGTAATCGATGCATTATGGTGCCGCAGAGTTGCATCAGCGATAGTTGAGGATTGCCACCTAGCTGCATTTTGGGGAGTGCATTCCAGCTGACAACTGTATCAGTCAGCTTTTAGTAAGCAGCTTGCATGCTGCGTTGCATCGGTTGGTAATCGACGCATTGAGGTGCCGCAGAGTTGCATCAGCGATAGTTGAGGACTTGCCACCTGGCTGCATTTTGGGGATTGCATACCAGCTGACTTGCCACCCAGCTGCATTTTGGGGAGTGCATTCCAGCTGAATTATTTTTGCCTGCTGCTATTGCTGTTCGCCTGGTGTAAAGAGGGCAAACGAAGGCAGCCTCGCTAGTTTTGTTGGGTGCAGCATAAAAAATTACATCAGGCGAACAGAGAAAACAGCAGACAGGCAGCACTATGTGAACAGTCGAAAGAGAGAGGGAGTGAGAGAGGACGAGCGCAGATCAAAGCAAAGACAGTGTGAACTGTACTGATTGGTTGAAAACAAAGAGAGCAGAATTGCGCGTCTTCTAATCCACTCTCCTTGCGGTCTCTTTGATTTACTTAATTATTTTTTGACTGCTGCTGTTGCTGTTCGCCTGGTGTAATTTTTTGTGCTGCACCCAACAAAACAAGCGAGGCTGCCTTTGTTTGCCCTCTTTACACCAGGCGAACAGCAATAGCAGCAGGCAAAAATAATTCAGCAGGAATGCACTCCCCAAAATGCAGCTATGTGGCAAGTCAGCTGGTATGCAATCCCCAAAATGCAGCCAGATGGCAAGTCCTCAACTATCGCTGATGCAACTCTGCGGCACCTCAATGCGTCGATTACCAACCGATGCAACGCAGCATGCAAGCTGCTTACTAAAAGCTGACTGATACAGTTGTCAGCTGGAATGCACTCCCCAAAATGCAGCTAGGTGGCAATCCTCAACTATCGCTGATGCAACTCTGCGGCACCATAATGCATCGATTACCAAACAATGCAACGCAGTATGCAAGCTGCTTACTAAAAGCTGACTGATACAGTCAATATATCGGCCAAATGGCGCAAATTTACAACACTGGCCCTAACACTAAAAATGAAACACAACAAAAAAAATACAATTATTAATAACAACAAATTAACAAACGATAATAAATAGTAATTCAATAAATAATAACAATTATACAATGCTTCGATGATCAACCCGGAAACACGCAGCCTACAATGGGGTGGCTGCTGCAACTGATACAAAAAGTGGCAATCTCCATTACCGCCTGCCGGACAACTGAAATTACAAATACAAAATATATTAATAACTACATAAAAACATATATTATGCACTAACCCACTACTGAGTCACGTTCGACGTCACTTCCCGCACAACTTGCCGTCATAATTTCTTGCCTCGTCTTCACCAAAACCTGAAATAAAATGCAATTTATAATCATCAAACTCAGACTTAAACCTCCGTACAATACTCACCTTTGTCGCCGTCATCCCTTCATAAACCATCGTCCCCAGTCCTGCCTGGGCTCCGCATCCATGTATCTGCAGTCCTGCATGCACCTATAAACAACACAAAAGCAATCATAGTTAAAAATTCCACACAGAAACGCAGCAACGGTTACCTACCTTGGAGAGCCGCCATTCGCTTTCCTGCTCTGATCTGCTGCCAAGAGTCGCCAGTCACTTCTATCAGAACCTGTGAAGAAACACACACATACATAAATATCAACACAAATTGGATCTTCTATCATGCAAACTTACACATTCTTATCGCCGCCGTCCCCTCAAAGTCGACGTCCTTCAATGCCGTCATCCAGCCACACCCAAATGCGCAGCCCTCCAGAAACGTCCTCCAGTCGTCGTCACCTGCAAAGAAAAAGAAAAATAAAACGATATTAAAACGCACAAATAAAACTTTGTCACTACACAATTAAAACAATCAAAATACTATCCTCGTTGCTTGCTTTGCCTGACACGGTTCCTCAGCCCTGCATACCACTGCAAAAAGAATGCACAATCATCAATATCAACTTAAATTAACATTCGCCGACTCACAAACTAATATACCCACCTGTACTGTCGCCATCCGCACAAAAGCGCCGCCTCCCAAAGAACGCCCTCCAGTTGCCAGTCACCTGCAAATAAGCAAATATAAATAAAATTAACATCAGCTCAAAATAAAACAAATACAAATTTAAAACTATCCTTATCGCAAGCCAGTCCTGTCCAGTCCCTCGCCTCCAGCATCTTTAATCCTGCTCGTCACCGGAAATTAAACAAATGTAATCACCGTTAAAGATAATATACAAATTCACAATAACGCGCAAACTTACCTTGAACTACTGTTACCATGAGCTGCTCATCCGTCCTCCTGCATAAACCTTAAAAAGAATGCAAACACAATCATTAATATCAACTTAATTATAAAATCGCCAATTCACACACATACACTTCCAAATGCAGTCAGGTGGCAAGTCCTTAACTATCGCTGATGCAACTCTGCGGCACCTTACTTAATGCGTCGATTACCAGCGGATGCAACGCAGCATGTAAGCTACTTACTAAAAGCTGACTGATACAGCTATCAGCTGGAATGCACTCCCCAAAATGCAGCTAGGTGGCAAGTCAGCTGGTATGCACTCCCCAAAATGCAGCTAGGTGGCAATCCTCAACTATCGCTGATGCAACTCTGCGGCACCCCAATGCGTCGATTACCAACCGATACAACGCAGCATGCAAGCTGCTTACTAAAAGCTGACTGATACAGTTGTCAGCTGGAATGCACTCCCCAAAATGCAAATGGGTGGCAATCCTCAACTAGCGCTGATGCAACTCTACGGCACCATAATGCATCGATTACCAAACAATGCAACGCAGTATGCAAGCTGCTTACTAAAAGCTGACTGATACAGTCAATATATCGGACAAATGGCGCCAATTTACAACACTGGCCCTAACACTAAAAATGAAACACAACAAAAAAATACAATTATTAAAAACAACAAATTAACAAACGATAATAAATAGTAATTCAATAAATAATAACAATTATACAATGCTTCGATGATCAAACAGTAAAGTGACAATTTACTTTACTGTTTTTAAAGAGACATCTGTTTTGCATTTTGTTCATGTTTCCATTTTGAAATCTTTTGCTATATATATATTATTCCTCATTTCTTACGTTGGCATAATTCAAAATTGTTTTTGCCATTATAAAACAATAAATTAATAAACTATTATAAAACTATAAATCTACTATTAATCTACTCGCAGACGGGATACTGACGCACGGACAACTGAACAGCGGACTAACACACAGAATAGAAGACAGAGGCGGGCGGATCCGGACTATCGGCAGGCGGAGAGGGGGGCCGATAGATCACGTAGATCTACTCGCAGACGGGATACTGACGCACGGACAACTGAACAGCGGACTAACACACAGAATAGAAGACAGAGGCGGGCGGATCCGGACTATCGGCAGGCGGAGAGGGGGGCCGATAGATCACGTAGATCTACTCGCAGACGGGATACTGACGCACGGACAACTGAACAGCGGACTAACACACAGAATAGAAGACAGAGGCGGGCGGATCCGGACTATCGGCAGGCGGAGAGGGGGGCCGATAGATCACGTAGATCTACTCGCAGACGGGATACTGACGCACGGACAACTGAACAGCGGACTAACACACAGAATAGAAGACAGAGGCGGGCGGATCCGGACTATCGGCAGGCGGAGAGGGGGGCCGATAGATCACGTAGATCTACTCGCAGACGGGATACTGACGCACGGACAACTGAACAGCGGACTAACACACAGAATAGAAGACAGAGGCGGGCGGATCCGGACTATCGGCAGGCGGAGAGGGGGCCGATAGATCACGTAGATCTACTCGCAGACGGGATACTGACGCACGGACAACTGAACAGCGGACTAACACACAGAATAGAAGACAGAGGCGGGCGGATCCGGACTATCGGCAGGCGGAGAGGGGGGCCGATAGATCACGTAGATCTACTCGCAGACGGGATACTGACGCACGGACAACTGAACAGCGGACTAACACACAGAATAGAAGACAGAGGCGGGCGGATCCGGACTATCGGCAGGCGGAGAGGGGGGCCGATAGATCACGTAGATCTACTCGCAGACGGGATACTGACGCACGGACAACTGAACAGCGGACTAACACACAGAATAGAAGACAGAGGCGGGCGGATCCGGACTATCGGCAGGCGGAGAGGGGGGCCGATAGATCACGTAGATCTACTCGCAGACGGGATACTGACGCACGGACAACTGAACAGCGGACTAACACACAGAATAGAAGACAGAGGCGGGCGGATCCGGACTATCGGCAGGCGGAGAGGGGGGCCGATAGATCACGTAGATCTACTCGCAGACGGGATACTGACGCACGGACAACTGAACAGCGGACTAACACACAGAATAGAAGACAGAGGCGGGCGGATCCGGACTATCGGCAGGCGGAGAGGGGGGCCGATAGATCACGTAGATCTACTCGCAGACGGGATACTGACGCACGGACAACTGAACAGCGGACTAACACACAGAATAGAAGACAGAGGCGGGCGGATCCGGACTATCGGCAGGCGGAGAGGGGGGCCGATAGATCACGTAGATCTACTCGCAGACGGGATACTGACGCACGGACAACTGAACAGCGGACTAACACACAGAATAGAAGACAGAGGCGGGCGGATCCGGACTATCGGCAGGCGGAGAGGGGGGCCGATAGATCACGTAGATCTACTCGCAGACGGGATACTGACGCACGGACAACTGAACAGCGGACTAACACACAGAATAGAAGACAGAGGCGGGCGGATCCGGACTATCGGCAGGCGGAGAGGGGGGCCGATAGATCACGTAGATCTACTCGCAGACGGGATACTGACGCACGGACAACTGAACAGCGGACTAACACACAGAATAGAAGACAGAGGCGGGCGGATCCGGACTATCGGCAGGCGGAGAGGGGGCCGATAGATCACGTAGATCTACTCGCAGACGGGATACTGACGCACGGACAACTGAACAGCGGACTAACACACAGAATAGAAGACAGAGGCGGGCGGATCCGGACTATCGGCAGGCGGAGAGGGGGGCCGATAGATCACGTAGATCTACTCGCAGACGGGATACTGACGCACGGACAACTGAACAGCGGACTAACACACAGAATAGAAGACAGAGGCGGGCGGATCCGGACTATCGGCAGGCGGAGAGGGGGGCCGATAGATCACGTAGATCTACTCGCAGACGGGATACTGACGCACGGACAACTGAACAGCGGACTAACACACAGAATAGAAGACAGAGGCGGGCGGATCCGGACTATCGGCAGGCGGAGAGGGGGGCCGATAGATCACGTAGATCTACTCGCAGACGGTTTTTTTTTATATAATCTTTATTGTCAGCTTCTGGTACCCTTGGGGCACCTTTCTGACATTGATGACATACAAAAGTATTTTAATTGGTAGCTTAAGTTCTAGTTAGTACAATTTAATTTAATTAATATTAAGATTAATTATAATAAGGCGGCTGCTCCTCCTGAGGTCGTTTGAGTTGGTGTTGTTGCTGCTGCCAGGTGGCCCGGCGGCCGCCCCTCCCATGCCAGCATGGGGAAGGCGACCCCCGGACCCGCCGGCAGTAAACATAGTCCTTCGTCGTTGTGGCGGAAAATTTCGGAGCAGGGCGCTGGAATGGCTGGTCTCGTTGTTGTTGCTGCTGGTTGTTGTTGTTGCTGGTGGTTGTTGTTGCTAGGTGTTGTTGCTGCCGTGTTGCTGCCATGTTGCTGCTGGTAAGGGTGTGTGCCCACACGTGCTGTTGCTGTCCTGTTGCCGCATTCCAATGGCTGGTTGTTGTGGCTGCCATTATAGATGCAGGGAACAGGTGGCTGCTACACTGGCTCAAGGACAATGGCTGGTGTTGGCTGCTGGTGCAAACTAACCTTGCAGGGTGTGTGTTTGCTGGTTGTTGTTGCAGGTAGTTGTTGCTGGTTGTTGTTGCTAGTTGTTGTTGCTGCCGTGTTGCTGCCATGTTGCTGCTGGTACGGGTATGTGCCCACACGTGCTGTTGTAGTTGCTGCTGCTGCCCTGTTGCCGCATTTCAATGGCTGGTTGTTGTGGCTGCCATTATAGATGCAGGGAACAGGTGGCTGCTACGCTGGCTCAAGGACAATGGCTGGTGTTGGCTGCTGGTGCAAACTAACCTTGCAGGGTGTGTGTTTGCTGGTTGTTGTTGCAGGTAGTTGTTGCTGGTTGTTGTTGCTAGTTGTTGTTGCTGCCGTGTTGCTGCCATGTTGCTGCTGGTACGGGTATGTGCCCACACGTGCTGTTGTAGTTGCTGCTGCTGCCCTGTTGCCGCATTTCAATGGCTGGTTGTTGTGGCTGCCATTATAGATGCAGGGAACAGGTGGCTGCTGCACTGGCTCAAGGACAATGGCTGGTGCTGGCTGCTGGTGCAAACTAACCTTGCAGGGTGTGTGCTTGCAAGTGTTGTTGCTGCTGCTGCTACCAATATTGTCGCTTCTGGCGGCTGGATGTGATTTGTTGTCTTGGCTGCCGTGTTGTTGAGGATGTTGGTTGGCAGTGGCATTGGCTAACTCTCGTGGGCGAAGCAGTGCTCTCCTTAACCGATTGTGAGACTATAAAGGAATCAGTCGTTTGAGTTGGTGTTGTTGCTGCTGCCAGGTGGCCCGGCGGCCGCCCCTCCCATGCAACATGGGGAAGGCGACCCCCGGACCCGCCGGCAGTAAACATAGTCCTTCGTCGTTGTGGCGGAAAACTTCGGAGCAGGGCGCTGGAATGGCTGGTCTCGTTGTTGTTGCTGCTGGTTGTTGTTGTTGCTGGTGGTTGTTGTTGCTAGTTGTTGTTGCTGCCGTGTTGCTTTTTTTTTTTTGTTTTTTATTAGTGGCGTTAGTTGTTAGGGCTAGTGTCTACGAATGTTAGTCTAGCACGCCAACAAATGTCTACAAGTGTTAGTGTGCTGGCTTTGTTACAATGGGTGGCTTAGTATGCATTCATATGTGTGCCCCCAAGTGGAAGTCATGCCAAGAAGTGGCCTTTGGTGGAGATTGCAGTGCAAAAATACAAAAATGCAATGTCCAAAACACTCGTCCCAGGGCAGTTCTCCCGTGGTTAGAGTCTAGTAATGGCATTGGCAACTCAAGAAGGCGAACCATGTAGGCTGCTCTTCACACCAGGCTGGCATGATTGAGCCCAGGATGATCGGGGTCTTGTACGCCCACCTGCTAGAACCATTTGAGAATTCTAAGGCTCAATGCGTGAAAAATAATTGGCTCAGCTGCATTAGTGCGAGCTTGGTGGCGGAGGGGGGGCATGCAAGATCCCGATCAAACGGGGCCCAGCATCAGTGTCAGTGATGCCATCATGTTCAGTGATGAGCAAAATTTAGCCTTTTTTAGAGTTTTTTTTAGAGTTATTCTGGCGGCTTTTTTTTTAATTTATTTACTGTGTTGGCTTCTTTTTTATGGTTTTAATTTTTTCATTTTTGGCTTTTTATTATTTTTTTTGGCTTTTTATTTATAATAATATGATTAATGGCCTTTTTAGTAAAAAAAATATTTTTGTTGCGTATCTTATTTGCCTTCTTATTTTGCCTTATTTTTTTCATAACGTTTTTCTTTTCTTTCAATGTTTTCAGCTTTTTTCTTAATTTTTAATTTTACATTATTTTAGTTTATTGGCTAGCTGGCTTGGGACAATTAGCTGGCGGTTGCACTGAACATGATGGCATCACTGATACCGATGCTGAGGCCCAGCATCAGTGCCAGTGATGCCATCATGTTCAGTGATGAGCAAAATTTAGCCTTTTTTTAGAGTTTTTTTAGAGTACAGCTTTTTTTCTTAATTTTTAATTTTTAATTTTATAATTGCTGGTGAGAGTGTGGTCTCAAGAAAGGGTGTCTGTAACGCTGTTCAGCAGCTGGTGCTTCATTTGGCGGACCTCTCTGCTCCATGACTGAGAAGTCACTGAGCACTAGTCTTTGAATGTTGAAGTGCTGATATTGAATCCGCTCCACAATAGTTTCTCTGGTGACCGTTCCCTGCCTGAGTTCCCTTCGGTATGTATTTATCATATCCTCTGTCAGTCTGGAACCAAAGTAAGCAGGCCGCCTTGGCTGTGGTGGCGGGTTTCTGCGGGCTATCTCCTCTTGCTCCAGTCTGATTAGTGTTGGCAGGCGAGGTTCAGGCAGTGGACGCACCACTAGCGATTGGAGTGGGATTACATGCGTTTCGAGTTGGCTTTCATAACGGCTTCTATGTAGTCTTCTTGGGAGCCATGGGTTCAATATGAGTGATCGAGCTTCGTCATTTGGATGATGGGCAAGTGAGTTGGCTAGCCGTGAACTACTCATATTGAAGACTTCGTCAGCTGACTTGATGTTGTACTTGTCACGTAGAGCTTGGTTCCTGGAAAAGAAAGGGGCGTTACTAGCTTTGCGGACAAGTTTGTTCTGGAGTGTATCAAGGCGTCGCAACTGC